>OW028674.1:20987500-30987500 GCA_932294315.1 Epinotia nisella
TTAAAGAGTTCCTGTTCGATACAACACAATTATTACTCAGTTTCGGAATTGAGCTTGTACCCATAGGTATATTCTAGTACCTACAACCTACCTACTCCCGAAATTGCAATAGGTAAAGTGTTTTCTTCTGTTCTCAAAATACGAACTGGGTGCTAAATGCATTTTCCCCCATAATAATGCTATGTATAAAGCTATAGCTATTCATTCTGGACAACCAATTAAACTGCAATTGGTCACGGCACTTAAATAAGTAGGTAATTGTGTAATAAATGTACACTCAACGTCAAAAGTTTCATTATGTTATCGTTATTTGTTCTATCGCCTTTATCGCCGATAAATGTTGAAAAACGTCATATGAAACGCTCGTCAATTTCATAACTAGGTAGGACCCCGTTAAGTAGCGGTTGAGGGTTAAGGAACCAAGGAGCTAAAAGAGTATATTTTCGATGCTAATTGTAATCGAGCGTTTTTCAAAAAAGTGTACATGAACTTTTTTTTCAGAATTTGGTTTTGTTGTGTTTTTCTTACTCAGAATCGTTGATACTATCGATCGTCATACAAGAAAAAAACTGTCCCAAACATTCCATTCCAGATCGTCACATTTTTGTATGCAGTCTTTTTTATTTACGTGACGCACTGGAAGAAGAAACTTACATAGTAATATCTGGGACAATTTTTTTCTTGTAAGTATAAGGATCGATAGTACCTATCAACGATTCTGAGTAAGAAAAACCTAAAAAAACCGAATTCTGAAAAAAAAGTTGATGTACCTACACTTTTTTTGAAAAACGCCCAATCGTGACTTCAATTTTACTATTCTACAAAACAATATAGCCCGCGAGCTAGCAACAGATTTTCGTGATCATCAATCAACTCCCGTGCCATAACTTGTGAGTGAGAAGGTTTAGAATGTTGTATCATGCATGAAGCCCCGTGGACGTCAGCTGATCGGCTCCGTCGGTGGGTTGACCAGCAGCAGCCTCCCAAAGAGTCCCAAACACGTAGAAATATTTTTTTTGCCATTTCCTCTCGATTCATTTTATCATCAAATGATAGTTAATCCAATATCATGACGAAAAAAAAATCGTCAGCTGACATTTTTCTTACATTTTCGTGTGACCAGCTGACGGACTTTTCAACACTGTACAATCAGCTGACAATTTTTTTTCGTCATAATATTGGATTAACTATCATTTGATGATAAAATGAATCGAGAGGAAATGGCAAAAAAATATTTCTACGTGTTTGGGACTCTTTGGGAGGCTGCTGCTGGTCAACCCACCGACGGAGCCGATCAGCTAACGTTCACGGGGCTTCATGATACAACATTCTGAACCCTCTCAAAAGGTTATGGCACGGGAGAAAGTGACTGACAGAAAAATGCTACCAGCTCGCGGGCTAGGTAAAGCGGCAAAAATACATTAATAATGCACACCTTCATGTTCAGACATGATAATATTGATAATTTATACAGAGGAATTTCTAAAATCGTAACATGTAATTTATTTAAGCACAATATGCACACGTAAATGTTTTGTTATCATGAAAGTTATGAAAAAAAGTCGCTTATGTAAGTATTCTTAAGTCGCTTATGTAAGCGGTTAACCGCGGTAAGGTAAGTCCGGGCTTTTTAGTGTATTTTTTGTTTGAAGACTTTTTTATTAAAAATGTTTATACTTAAGAATACTTAAGTATAAACTATGCAACTGCAAGTATATACTTAAGTACATACTTGCAACGAAAAAAATAGGTTGATTATAAGTAGGTACCTAAGTTGTAGAAACCAAAATACCCTATTATTTTTTGCTTTTTAGTGCATTTTTTGTTTGAAGTCGGTTTATTTTTTAGTTTAATGATTTATTCACAAAAAAAGCGTTAAAAGGATGTAGACGTATGTACAAAACGCACTGCTCGTACGAGGCAGCGCCGTTTAAATGAGAATGGTACGGAGAAGCAAAAACGCCTATCTCAGAACAGAACCTCTACATCTAAGGCTATTACTAAAGAGAATAACGAACAGCGCCAATAAAGCGACTTTCAAAGATGAGAGCATACAATAATAAAATAATAGTTTTGGAACTACCGAAATGCGCGCCCGCCGTCTCAGTTTAATCCACGATCGCCTATCCAAAGAGACGGAAGAGCAACATGCCCACCGTATTTCTTCTGTGCGCGAACGCCTATCTAATGAAAAGGAAGAGAAGCATGCCCGCCGTATCTCTTTCATGCGCGAACGCCTATCTAATGAGACGGAAGAGCAGCGTAATACACAGTCTCTCTTTGATGCGCAATGTCTACATTTCCTTTCCAGTTTACCACATGAACTGCGTTCCGAGAGTAAATACGTTAATTACTACAGACGAAAACCATATCACTGTATGTGAGTTCCGTCGATTTGGCGCACTTGACATTTAGCACTTCATTAGGTGCTATTTCAACGGAATCGTATCAGAATCTGATGTAAACGTACTTTTACAGTTTTAAGTAACCACCCGCTAGTAGGTAGTAGTGAGTTCCATAAGTCATCTGTGCTCTTCATCATCAGTTCCACTTTACCAAATTTGTGATTTCCGGGTGTAAATACACTAGTTATAATAGAAAATACCGAAATCACTTCATGATGCGTGTCTTATACAGGGTGGCACATTTAGATCGGTCAGTATGGGAAAGTCTGAAACTATAAGACATATGAAGATCTCTTCTTAGGAACCATGTCATCCATTTTAGTAACAAGAAAAACTGCATTCATACATTTAAAAAACGAGTTGAATGTAGTATTGAAAAAAATGGTAATTTCGAAGACTTACTATAATAAATTAAAGGATACGAAAACAAGGCTTTTTATTCATTTTAGACGTCATGTTTTATAGTAACATTTACTGCCTAAGACCTACACAATCGATATCTAAATAGAAATAGTGTTGTTTTATTTTTCAAAACGTCCGGGTTCGATTCCCGAGCTAAGTACAATTTTTTTTTAAATGAATGCATTTTTTCTTGTTACTAAAATCGATGACATGGTTCCTAAGAACAGATCTTCGTAAGTATGTCTTATAGTTTCAGACTTTCTCATACTGACCGATCTAAATGTGCCACCCTGTATATTAGAGGAGTTCCCTCAATTCCTCATGGTTCCAATCATGCAACTGAAGTGTTGATAACAATGGGGAATGGGACCAACCTTGAAGCATATACTTTCAAACAAAAAAAATGTACGAATCGGCTCATAAATGACGGAGTTCTGAGGTAACACACACGAAAATACAACCGAATTGAGAACCTCCTCATTTTTTAGAAGTCGTTAAAATAAAAACATTTTTTAAGACTTTATGGTACTAACAGACACAGTGTAACGTAATACATCTCTGTAGATTAAGACTAGTTCCTCAGTAATTGGGTAGGATATGCGATATCCGTCGACGCGTCCCACATTGTCCTGTCCCATTGGCTTCATTTGACTCGTTACATAATATGACTGACTGAACCACATACTGCTTCAGTCTCAAAAAGCACGCGAATTTAGCAACACGCCATTTTAAAATAATTGAGATTTCGTTTTATACCTGCTAATAATGAGAATCAGTTATTTATACATTCACTGATATTAGCATGTCAAAAATGAAATTCAAAGTTTTCTTGCTCTTGTTTACTTTGTTATCGAATAACGCAGCTAGTTTCCGTTGCGATCGTCGACCCTACGGTTCCACCTCTGTAGCATCACCCGCAGATGGGCGATTCCGGCTAAATATTATCGGAACTGACAACACCTATCTACCGGAGGAAGTATACACGATTCAAATCACTAGAACGGACGATGAATCCGAGTTTACTGCATTCATGCTGTCAGCTGAAGGTGATTTGAAACAGGACCCAAGGAATCCAAGGAGGCTTTTGGCTCAAAATCCAGGGGAACTGAGACCTCAAAGTCAAGGATCAGGAAAGTATAGTGATCGCTGCTTGTATTCTGTGGAGCAGGCGAGCTATAATGTAAAATCATCTGTAGAAGTAAGTATGTACATACCAAGTAATAGACACTTTCTTTTTTCACGTTTACTTTCTCGAAATCGACAGTCAAATATTTTTTTTATGGTATATTTACAGGTATATTGGGAAGCGCCTCCATCAGGCAGCGGCTGTGTGACTATCCGAGCCATGGTGGCTGAGAACCAGGAGGTATGGTTTGAGGACGGGGCTCCACTGACTCGTAAGTTGTGCGAAGACATGCGCCAACCGGACGATGTGTCGTTGAACCTCAATTACGAATGCAATATCTGCGATGAGGCTAAATATCAGGTAATGCATATTTAGAAATGGAGTACAAACGCCAACACAGTTAACTAACCATCCTGTATTTACATTGAACCTTATTACAATGCATATAAAGTGCACGGATGGTCAGCTAATTGTGTGGGCGATAGTACTCACGACGTTGCACGGTACTAGTTGTAGTGGATAGTAACGTTAGGTATTACTTAGTTAACTTTATGCTGTTTATTTCTGCAGGTCACGTTCACGGGTATTTGGTCACGTAATATTCACCCACGGCTATATCCTGAGAGCGATTGGTTGCCACGCTACAGTGACTTGATAGGGGCCTCTCACGCGGCTGACTTTGTGTTATGGGCTCCTGGAGTACTGGCTTCCGAAGGTCTAAGACAACTCGCTGAGCATGCCAACGGCAGCAAATTTGAAGCCGAGATAAGAGAAAAGGTTAGAAATGTAGTCCTTGAACTAAAATAAAAGAAACTAAAATTAAATGAAATCTCATTTGCTTAAATCGTATTGTCCTTGTCTCTTTAACAAACTTTCTCCAAAGGCCAAAAATAATACTATATCTATAACTTAGTTTCAATAAAGCCTACGCGTACATGATAAGTCAGAAGGCTTGTCCAAGTACCTACTGTGAAGAGATTGCCTATATTATATCTTTCAGATAGGTGATGGTGTACGAACGTTAATTAAAGCAAAAGGGCACGGATACAAAAAGATGGGGAACCCATCTCACGCTTTCTTTAGAGCCGACAAGGTCAACCATTTGATCACGACTGCTGTGGCCATGTACCCGTCCCCGGACTGGTTCCTAGGAGTGACCAGGTTTGAGTTGTGCCAAGAAGACAACACTTGGCTTCAAGAAAAAGAGATGAACTTGTATCCGTGGGATGCTGGCACTGATAGCGGAGTATCTTATGAGGTATTCGAGTACTTAATATACCTACGCATATATAGATAGCTGAATTTTTTGCAAGTGTGAATAAATGTATTTTCTTTCTTTCTTTCTTTCTTATTGTAATGGAATAAGGTGCAAAAGTGTAAACGTATTTTTGGGGTCGACTTTTCAATTTATTGTTCCTATGTAATGAATGAATATCTGGAGCCGCCTTGACTTACTTAGTTTTATTTTTCTAGTCACCTAACATTGAGACATATCCTCAAGACGCTATTGGCAGGGTCCAAATGAGTTCATATGATAAAAACTCACCATTCTATGGAATCGATATGAAGGATGTCCACCCATTTGCAAGGATTCATATTCAATTAATAAGGACATACCAACGAGAATGTGAAGAATCTACAGGTACCTATTATTCTCACCTACATACATTTCATATACCTACTTAAGCAAAAAATTACTTTTAGCAAAAATACACTCCGAATAACTCAGTGGTATAATAAGTACCTAACCTACGTACCAGTTCTCTTTTTGTTTAGATCATATAAAAAAATAAAAAGCATTTTTAATACAGTTGCTCAAAAAGTGGTACTTTTTGTGGCTGCGTAGCGTGCGAGAAGCTCAATTTCTCGAACTAGTGCTTTTTACTTTTTAGTTCCAAACTATACTTTCGAAACGCAGTAATTTTATATTAGATTTTTTACTTGGAAATTATGAAATTAAAAACGCTTACGAATACTAGGAGTATTTATTTAAAGTATTCATTAATATATAAATGACGAAAAAATATTAAGAATTTGCATTTTATAGCCTACTCTGTCTTAGGTATCTATGTATGAAATATTTACTTTCCTAAAAATCGTTCTTTGATTTGGCTGAATGATACAAGCATATGCCTAGAAAAATTATCCTTATGAATACTGTCAGTGTCAAGTTGTCAACTGCCAAGTGTCAATTTAGTTTCTCAACTCGAGGCCGATGGCGCTGATTCCAATAGTATGTTGTCACTGTCAGTGTCATTTGTAAAGTATGGGTTCGTTCAAAAATAACTTCGAAGCAAGCATATTTTATCGCAATGATATATTAATTTATTATTTTTTCGCAATTGTATTAAAAAACGTCGTTTACAACACGTGTGAAATGTCTTTTTACCACTCGTACCGAGTCTTGCCACTCGCTTTCAGCTCGTGGCAAGATACCTCGGTAAAAAGACATTCTTTTCACACTAGTTGTAAAATGTACTATTGTAATTGTGTCTAGTAAAAGTAAAAGGGACCACTTTGAGGATTTTAGTTTCCGAATTATATGCATTTTTAAAAATTAGTCGAAAATTACGTAGAATGGTGTTTTAATTCTAATTGAGCGTTTTTCAAAAAAACTGTACATGAACTTTTTTTCAGATTTCGATTTTTTTGGGTTTTTAGGGTTCCGATACCTCAAAAGGAAAAAACGGAACCCTTATAGGATCACTCGGTTGTCTGTCTGTCCGTCTGTCACAGCCGATTTGCTCCGAAACTACTGGACTGATTAAATTCAAATTTGGTACACATATGTAAATTGGTGACCCAAAGATGGAAGCGTAAAGTAAATTAATGAATTCTGAAGAAGGGGGCCACTTTTGGGGGGTAAACTGGAAAATTAAAAAAAAGTTTCGCAAACTGTATTGTGTGACATATCAAATGAAAGCGGTTGTTGTAAGCATGTCAGAGCAAAAACAGATTTGAAGCAATTTAGGGGAAAAGACGAAAATTTACCATTCCCCCCCCCCTTATCTCCGAAACTACTGGGATTAAAATTCCGAAAAAAATATGGAAAATAGTTCCTTGCCTAAAGATTACAGGAAAACCTATGAGAAGTTTGAGTATTCAAAAACACTTATGAAATTTAGATTATATACGGAACCCTCAGCACGCGAGTTGAACTCGCACTTGTCCGGTTTTTTCTTACTCAGAATCGTTGATACTATCGATCGTCATACAAGAAATAAAGTGTCCCAGATTTTACTATAAATAAATAAATATCGTGGGACAATTCACACCAATTGATCTAGTCCCAAACCCCAAACTAGGCAAAGCCTGTACTATGGGTACTAGACAACGGATAACATACATATATGTACTTATAGATAAATACATACTTAAATAGATATTAAACATCCAAGACTCGAGAACAAACATTCGTATTTATCATACAAATATCTGCCCCGACCGGGGATCAAACCCGGGACCTCAAGCTTCATAGTCAGGTTCTCAAACCACTAGGCTATTCGGTCGTCAAACTTACTATGTAACTTTTTTCTTCCAGTGCGTCACGCACGACCATATAAATAAAAAAGACTGCATACAAAAATGAGACGATCTGGAATGGAATATTTGGGACACTTTTTTTCTTGTATGACGATCGATAGTTTCAACGATTCTGAGTAAGAAAAACCCAAAAAAATATCGAGATCTGAAAAAAGTACATGTACACATTTTTTGAAAAACGCTCAATTGGTTTTATTATATTAATTGATTTATGATATTTAAGGTATTAATATACCTTAAATATCATAAATCTTTGATGATAGTAGATTAACTTGGTACCAATCATTCCATAACTTCCTCCTAGTAGAAGTGTATTTTTCACGAGCAAAAACTTTAAAATCTTTTTTTTTTTCTATTTGTACATTTTGCCTACTGCATGTTTAAAAATTTATAAAAAATAATGATTGCATTCCTAGGAAAATGATTATTTTACACTGAATAGCAAATTTTACCCAGTTTTGGGAAATATTAATAACTCCATACCGCTAAAGTAGTCCCTTTTCCCAGACACAGCAGTCACATTACTTCATTATCTGAAATAAAAAACATAGTCCGAGTTTATGCCCCTTTTTAAGCATTAAAATATGCTTGTATCAAACAAACAACATCTTTTAGTTTTAACCGACTTCAAAAAAGGAGGTTTACAATTCGGTAGTTTGTTACCTCCGACCTCTGACATTTATGAACCCATTCGTACAATTGTTTTTTTTAAGTATATGCTTTCAGGTTGGTCCCATCGTTACCAAAATTTCAGTTGGTTGATGGGAACCATGAGGAATTGAGGGAGCTCCTTAAATATAGAAGGCACGCATGTAGTAATTTCGGTAGGATTTTCGATTATAAATAGTGTATTTACTCCCGGAAATCACAAATGTGGTGAAGTGGAACTGATGATGAAGACCACAGATGACATATGGACCTCGTACTTAAAACTGTAAAAATACGTTACTGTTTCTGATATGATGCCGTTGAAATAGCAACTAATGAAGTCCTAAATGTCAAGTGTGCCAAATCGACGGAACTCCTCAAATATTATCGGCCCACAGTCACACAGTGATATGGTTTTCGTCTGTAATAATCAACGTATTTACTCTCGCAAAGCAGTCCATGTGGTAAAGTGGAAAGGAAATGTGGAAATGTTCATTTGGCTTGGCGGAGTACTAAATTGAAGTCGGTTAATACTTTGTTTTTAAAGTAAATTATCATTTTATTATTTTGTACCATCGCATGATATCTTAAGACTATTAGCTGTCATATTCTAATTTGATACTTTCATGGTATGCTACTGTGTATGCTACGATTATTAAAAAAACAAGGGGAAATGTTACCCATATTTTCTGCTGTAAGGAGTTCAGTTCGGTACTTTTAGTGCACAATTGGAATATTTTTCCTCATTCGATTATAGAAGAAGATAAACAAAACGAGCCCGAAGGCGAGGATAAGAATCCGGAACCCGACAGCCAGGAGCCCGACGAGCCCTCCAGGTATCAAAACCCTGACATAGCTAGCGACGAACGCGGCCGGTGAGCCACTGTCATGTATTCTTAAATACTGCTTATAAACGCCGTCATCGGAAAACAATGTCAATACCTATTCTGTAAAAATCAGTCAGTTGAAATAATGCTTAGTTTTTTTTTTTTTTTAAAGATACAAGTTGTTATTAATTGAGTGTATTTAACTAAGGATAAAATAAGCTGAAAACTTAGTTAAGTGGGCTTAGATAGGATCCCTCAAAATATGAAATAAATCGACTAAAAAATCAAATTCGGAAAAAACGTGAATGGAAATTCTGCTACCCGGAATTAACGATTTTGGGGAACCGATCTATGCACTCACAATTAATCGTATTAAGCCAAACAAATTTTTCGCTAACGGTTCATTAGATCTTAGATATTTTATTACCTTTGCGAAATTTTGGGGTACCTTTTCTGGGATAAGTAATTTTTTATCCTCCTTTGATTAAGTGAAACTAATAAAAATGTATGTTTGAAGTAGAACATTTTACGACGTACGAGGTTAACCACATCATGAAGGTTTACCTTCAAAATCATTCCAGCTCAAGCGAGACACCTGTTGAGCTAGATCCAGAATCGACAGAGGAATGCCCTATGACGCAATGGGTGGAGTGGAGTCCGTGCGATGGTGAATGCGAGGATGGCACGCTGAAAGGGTACAAGTGGCGAGAACGGTACCATTTGGTAGATGGAGAACCAATCGAGATGTATGATCCTAATGTAAGTCTAATGAACTATCACCTCCCCTATCTCCTTCTCTTTCCTCATCTTTAAAAGCAATTATCATCCGATCTTCAAACTCAGTCCAGTAAATTATGCTAACAATTTAATTTTAAAGAACACCACTAATCATCATATCACCTCATCATCATATATATTTATGAGCGACAAGAGCCTAGTGTCGGTGGAGTAATCTCTATGTATATCTTTCTTTTACTTTTTCTTTGTATTTGTCCATATATGCTTTTATTAGCTTCCCTTCTACTATCCCTCCCACAGGGGGTTTAATGTGTTCGCCGCGTGGTGTCGTACAAGCTGTCCAAACATTCCTTGTGAATAGTTTCCAACAGGCTTCTCTTTTCTTGTACCCTATTAAGAACTTCCTTGTTAGATTATTTTCTCATTTCATAAGCATCTATCTTTTCTCTTTCCTTCTGTGTTATTCCACGTCTTGCACGTCCATACTGGCTAGTAAGGGACGAATCCTTTATGTCCGTCATATACCTATGTAGTCGTCTGGAGTCGTTTGTAATGTTTTTTTAGGGTTCCGTAGCCAAAATGGCAAAAACGGAACCCTTATAGTTTCGTCATGTCCGTCTGTCCGTCTGTCCGTCTGTCCGTATGTCACAGGCATTTTACTCGAAAACTATAAGGTGTATTTGAATAAAATTTTGAGGATAGGTGTATTTTGTTAGCCGCTACATAGTTTTGTAATTAAAAGGACAAAAAAAAATTTTTTAGGGGTGCACTCCATACATAAAACTAAAAGTCAAAATTTTTTTTTTCATTGTGACCCCCCGTGTGGCGCATCAATCGATAGGCCTTTCAAAATAAATATAAGGTTTCTTAGCATTTTTTTTGATTAAGTGAATAGGGTCGGAGATAATCGCCCCGAAAGTCACTAAAATTCTGTCCCCCCCCCTCAAATTTTTGAACGGTGTATTTTAAAAATATGGAAAAATTCATGGACATAGGGCTTATTAATTTCATTCACCGAAAATTGTTTTGAACAAGATCGGTTTAGAGGTTTTCGAGATATTGCTGAAAAACTGCCTTCCTCAAAGAAAAGGACGTAAGTGCCGTAAAATTTCTGTGACGATACGACCTTTTTAATAGGCACGGAACCCTTCGTTTTGCGTGGTCCGACACGCACTTGTTTTTATATACGGTGCAGGTGGCAATAGAGGAGCTGGGGTGGTTAGAGTAGCGCCACCCCGCCGTTTCACGCAAAATAGGCACATTGGATGACAATTTGCGGAAAATTCCCAGTAAAACTAACTAACTATACGGTGGCAAACAAGCATACGGTCTCTCTGATGGACGCTCGTGACTCCAGAAGAATCACAAGCACATGGCCATTTGGCCAACCCTTTTATGATTTGTGGATTCGTTGTTTTTACGAGCTTAGAGACGAGCGCGGGTCCCTCACTCTCAACCCTACACATCTCTGGTGACCTTATTGATGGCGATTGATGAATTTGGAAACATACCATGACATTCCACAACCTCCACAACTATAGTACAATGTAACACTTTTTTCTCTGCCTTCTTATTGAACGAGCGAGCTCGTCAAAACAAACCAAATGAACCCAAACTCGACGGGTATACAAGTTGCCATTAAGGAGTTCCTCTATCCACCTCCTGGCTCCATCATTAGACAATCGTCACCAACTGTAATGTATAGAACTCGTCAAAACAAACCAAATGATACCAAACTCGTGGGATATACAAGTAGCCATCGAGGAGTTCCACTATCCACCTCCTGACTCCATCATCAGACCATCGTAACTAAGTGTAATGTATAGAACTCGTCAAAACAAACCAAATGATACCAAACTCGAGGGTTATACAAGTAGCCATTGAGGAGTTCCACTATCCACCTCCTGACTCCATCATCAGACCATCGTCACCAAGTGTAATGTATAGAACTTCTCAAAGCAAACCAAATGATACCAAACTCGAGGGGTACACAAGTAGATATAGTATGTAGGTATACGATCCGAACTAGGTACATTCGTATTCATAGAACATTATTTAAAATAAAAAATCAGAATTAGATTTATTTGAATAAGAATAAGTTAACTTCATTCAATTTTCTCACATATGAATAATTCACGGCGAAATTATTTGAATAAGTTTGACGGGAATAAAATCAACGTGATTTTATTCTTGCGTATTTTTATTCTATTCATAGATAAAACTATGAATCTTGAATGTCCAACACTGCGTTTGTTAAGTCAAATCAGTTTGCGACGTAATACATTGCTGCTAGGACGTACTTAGAAAACTTATTACCTCTTTATTAATTTAATTAAGCTATTTAACAAAATTTGTACGGTCTAAAACTATGGCTGGTTAAAATATAAGCCCGTATGAAATTTACAGGTTGTATATAGAACTGTAAAAGTGTTTTGTTTTTGTTAAGCATACTACAATACAAACGATCCATTTTGTCACACCAACTTGCTATAGCTAGAATGAAAGGTATGTATTGCTGTCTCATTTCAACTATATCAAGTTGTTTCGACACATTTCTAGGTGTGTAATGGCCTTTAGCAAAGGGTTTGAGCTTTATTTATTAGCAAGATTAAGTATAGGCACATATCTGTTAATGGATTACTTATTTCCTCTCAGGAAAAATATCCAAGCAAGAAAGAAGTCCCACCGTACTGCAAGGCGCATTTCGAAGATTGGGAGCGCATGGAATGCGAAGAACCTTGTACAGAAGAGGGAGAAAGTACTAAAGTCACTGGTAAAGTATATGGAACATTTACCAACGTTACTGTATTAAAATATTTAAAATTTGTAACATATCAAAAATAATTAATTACGGTATATTATATTTAAGTATTTATTTAATTACACATGGCACCATACGTCGGACTCCAGCGAGCATTTTCGTGGCATGTCAGAATGATAGGTAAGGTTCGCAAATCAATCAATTCACTTTCGAGTATTTGTACTTAGTATTTGGTACCTAGTATTTATAATGTGAAATTCCAAATATCATAGCAACTAACTGCGTTATTTATAAACGTACTTTCAATACTAACATTTATATCTTTACTAGCTTGTGCCCGCGGCTTCGCCCGCGTACTAAAAGTAATGTTAACCGTTTACCTACAAAAAGTTGCATCTCAGTTTGACCGGTATGTTCCAATTGAATTGCAATTTGGCACAAATACTTTCAAGAATTTTCATGTTCACAATGTTAAATTTCAAAATCGATGCCATTTTCGTAATTAACTTCCCAAAAAACCATAAAAACGACACCCATATTTAGACATTTCAACCCCATCGCACTCTAACAGGGGAGATGGTATTTCACGTCCGCCACGTTGGATTAATCGTTGTTGTTTTCGTAATCAGCGACCAGCAAACAAACTTTGGACCCCCATTTCATCCGCTTACGAGGTGAATTTTTAAAAATCATTTCTTAGTGGACCCGAACTTATAAGGAACCCATGTGCCTAATTTGGAATCTCTAGATCCAACGGTTTGGGCTGTGCGGTGATGTCAGTCAGTCAGTTTCTTCTTTTATATAATTATCGACTCTACATATCAACTCTACATATCGACTCTACATACCGACTCTACATACCAACTCTACATATCGACTACATATCGACTCTACATATCGACTCTAGATACCAATTCCACATACCGACTACATATTGACTACATATCGACTCTACATATCGACTCTAGATACTGACTCTAGATACTGACTCTACATATCGACTCTACATATCAACTCTACATATCGACTCTACATATCGACTCTACATATCGACTCTAGATACCAATTCTACATACCGTACCGACTTTACATATTGACTACATATCGACTCTAGATACTGACTACATATCGACTCTACATATCAACTCTACATATCGACTACATATCGACTCTGCATCGACTCTACAAATAGACTACATATCGACTCTACATATCGACTCTACATAGACTCTACATATCGGCTCTACATATCGACTCTACATATCGACTCTACATATCAACTCTACATATCGACTCTACATATCGACTCTACGTACTGACACTACATAGTTAGGGTTAGGGGCTGGGGGAAAATTAACAAAATAAAGGCAGGTATTTTTCGTTGGTAACAGTCTGTGTACCGATTTTTAGCTTCCTACCTTGAAAACTGCGAAAAGTCCCATATAAAATTTCACCCCCTCTTGTAAGGGGTTGGGTACAGATTTCCAAAAAAAAAATGATGCACGATTTTTTTGTTAGTCACAAATATTCCGCATACCAATTTTTAGCTTTCTACCTTGAAAATTGCGGAATGCTCCATACAAACTTCCACCCCCCATTTTAGGGAAGTGGGGGGTTAGAATGAGACAAAAAGTAGCCTATGTCACTCTCCATCCCTTCAACTATCTCCACTTAAAAAATCACGTCAATTCGTCGCCCCGTTTTGCCGTGAAAGACGGACAAGCAAACAAACAAACAAACACACAAACACATACACTTTCCCATTTATAATATTAGTATGGATTGACCAGTTTCTCAAGAGTAGTAGTATTTCTTGATTTGTGTGTTTTTGAAGATAGATGACAATCAACATTATATTTTTTGGGCTTTATATTAACTTTACATATTAAGCAATATACGAGTATGTGACCTTTCTGTGACTTAAGTTCGGAGTGCTGTCGTAGTATCGTATCCATTGCAATACATAGATATGCAAATTAACAAATAAAGCAAATCTTTCTATTGATTAGACGGCACTCTACCAACAAATATAAGTATGAACAACAGTCATAATGACGCATGTCAGCTATTTATTTGTGTTTTAAGTGGCCACTTCAGTGGGCTATCAGTCATCACTTTAAAGAGTATTTACACATTAAAGATGAATAGATGATAACGGGTAACTAATTTAATTAACTATGTTACAAACACTAGGTGCATTATAATACTCGTAAGTTAAGATTTTTTTGTAAACCTTACCTTGCCCTCAAACTGCCCCCTATAGTCCGACGTTTGCATGGCACAAAAGCCCATTATTTTTACCCGTATAGTCCGGTACGCAAACACTGTAATTTGTCGTCAAAGTAACATAATTCCCAAGTCATATTTTATTTTTTTATCAGCGAGAGTACATTAAATACAAACAGCGAAAGTAAGTTTAAGCGGAGTGCACGGCTTTGGCGAAGCACTCGCCGCTTCTCGTGATTGGCTGCCAGCGTGCTACGCGTGGCTCGCGCGAGTCGCGCGCTGATTTAAATAACGGATAGAACTGATAAGCTAATGTAATTTAGGGCTATTTAATAATAATAAATAATAATAAATATTATGGGACATTCTTACACAAATCGAGCTAGGCCTTTAGTAAGCTCAATAAGGCTTGTGTTACAGGTACTAGACGACGATATATATAATAGATATAAATACTTAAATACATAGAAAACATCCAAGACTCGGAAACAAATATTCGTGCTCAACACACAAATATTTGCCCTTACCGGGATTCGAACCCAGGACCTTCAGCTTCGTAGGCATCGCCACTACCCACTAGGCTAACCGGTTGATGAATCCGTTAGAATTTGTGTTTATAGATTCTTCTGATAGAACTGAATGAATTACGCGGACTTGAGTATTTACGAGATTTATTTTATGGTAAGGAGAACGGCTTAAAGATATTATTCCTAATAAAAAAAACTATTGATAAATCTGTTTAAATTAATAATGCTGCCATTTCTTTTGATAGTTTTGAATACACTTTAGTAGCTACTAGTAACTTGAATATTCTTTTAGGAGATTCATATTTTTTTTACTTGTACCAGTTTACTGACGGAATCACGCAACCTCTTAACAAAACTGTTAGAAAATGATAGGTACGTTTTGTATCATCAAATGCGTTGCACTATAGGAGAAAACGATTACTTGTATAATCTTTTTGAAGTTTTAAACGTGTCCCTTACAAAAAAGTTAATTATTTGCCAAGCAAACTCAAAAAGTGTTAGAAATTATTTTTAACCTTAATTTTATTTGCAGATACTTATTTACTAGGGGTTTTCCAGGTCGCGATGTCATAATGATCAATTTTTACTAATATGAAATAGGAGTAGAAAGTACTTACTAGTTATCTCTCTAATAGTAGTAGTAGGTAGTAAGATTGTTGTGTAGGTTGGGGGCAATATCCGGAACTAAGGTGCTTATTCGATTTCAAAGAATCTTTCAAATTCCGATTAGGGCGTAAAATAAATTATTGAATTATCAATAACCCTCAGGAAAGTTGTTGTTAATCGATATGGAAGAGAACTTTTTCATTGATTAATACAAAAATCCGGGGTTATTGAGATTGTAGAATTTCGATGCTAGACATAAGGTTGAAAAGTGTATACATGTTTATGATGCTGACTGTACGTTACGTAAACGCTTGCTTTTAGTTTACGCAGTACGTAACATATAGAATATCAATAATATATATTATTTTCAAATTTTTCGCTTGGTTAACTTCGGAGATAAGGGAGGGGGAATGGTATTTTTTTCAACATTTTTCTTTATAAATCAAAATTTTACCATTTTAGGAAAAAAAAAACTGTTTTAGAATGTACAATTCAAGCCCTTTCATATGGTACCCCACTTGGCCTACTAACTAGACTTTGAATTTTTGCCCCCCTCTTATCCGCCCTTTTTTTATACAAATTAAAAGTATATATTAAAAAATTTCATTTTCCATACACGAGGATTAGCTTTGTTTACAACTGTTCCAAATTTCAAATCGATAGCATTAGGAGTTCCTGAGATATTTGACTTTGTGACAGACAGACAGACGGACGGAGTCGCACCATAAGGGTTCCGTTTTTACCTTTGTGGTCCGGAACCCTAAAAACAATCCCATAAAAAACATTCCATATAAAAATAGGCCGTCTCGAAACTCTTCCACCGTTCCAGCCAAGTCAGGCATTCTTATTAATCTTTATTTGCTTGTCAGTTTTTGGACTTTTATCTAATATATATAACCTTGCCTATGGCGCAAAATTGTACCAATTTAAGAATACCATTTAGTTAAGGTAATACTGCTATAATATATTTTTAATACAGTTGCTCAAAAAGTGCTACTTTACGTAGCTGTTTAGGGTGCGGAAAGTTGGTTCTTGCGAACTAGTGCTTTTCACTTTTCCTTGCACAAACTGTACCATTAATTATTATGTCAATAAAAAATAAATAATATAGAACTGTATTAAACTTAATTATTTTTCAACTATATTACAATGACGTTACAGAATTAATAATATAAAAGTTTCGAATTCCTTACTTGTTGTTTGTAAAGAAAGAAAGAAAGAAGACATTTATTCACTACACAAAAGACACACAGATATAGATATATAGATATATTTTTCTTATTTTTTCGCAGCTGTATTAAAAAACGTCGTTCGATACACGTGCGGAAAAGTCATTTTTCACTCGTCCCGAGTCTTGCCACTCGCCTACGGCTCTTGGCAAGATATCTCGGTACTCGTGACGTAATGACATACTTTCCGCACTAGCCTCGAAGTGTACTATTTCTAATGATATCAATTTTCACTGTAAGACGCAAAGTGAGGAAATAGTTATTTACGATACAAATGCAGTAAATAGGAAATTCGCAACGAGTGGTGATAAATTATAACACGACCGAAGGGAGTGTTTTAAATCGACACGAGTTGCGAATTACCTATTCTGTCACTTAAGAAATCCCGGGCATTTTATTAATCCTATAATCTAAAATTAAGCACTTCTATAATACTTAATTATAAAGACATAAACTTTGTAAGATTATAGTACTCGTAACGGGTAATAAAATAAACCCTGGAACTACAAATTCGATTTCAAAAATGATATTACCATTAATAGTACATTGTTTAACGAGGGGCGTAAGTGGAATATTGCTAACGAGAGTCTATCAGAAGCCCGACGCCGAAGGCGGAGGGCTTTTGATGACTCGAGTTTGCAATATTCTTACGCCCGTGTTATACACACACAATGTTTTTCATCACATTTGCGAGGAAATAAATAACAACAAAAGACAGAAAAATGTAAGTTTCATACAGCAGCACCAATCAAAAATTGACAACTTCACATCCAGATCAGTGCTAGTAGAGCGCGCAGTTCAATATTTCAACCAATCACAGAACAGTATTCTTGCGGGGCGGGGCGTCGTGACCAACTAGATTTTTTTATTCAACCAATCACACAGCAACCAGAATTGCTTAAGCCAATCAGAGGGTTCTATTATTTTAAAACTAAACTTAACAGCCCGTGGGAGGTAAAACGGCTATAACTGCTCTGCACGCTCGCAAGTAATAACGCCATTGACGAGCAAGTGTGATGAAAATATATATTCTCAGCATTGGCCTTTGGAAATAATATACGCCATATTTTATCCCGCGGCTCTGCTCCGCCTGCGTTATTTTAATCCGCGGGGGCTGCTAGTTATTAAAAATATAAAGTAGCTGAGTACAAAAAAGTATTTCATGGCTGGTTTGATTGAACGATATAATGGTCCTTCAAACCATATTTTATTATTGAGCCATAATATTTTGTCTACCCACTTAAGTAGTTAACAGGTTTAAATATCGGGCCGTTTGTTGTGTTATCAAATTATTTAATATGTACCTATAACTATAACACATCTTTATTATTTCAGCGGAACGTAGACGGAATATGATCATACCGGGACACCCGTGGGGCTCGAGGAAACGAGAACTTTTCAATAAAAAGAACATAAGATCTTTTTTGTGAAATAATCTGACATGTAACAATAACAAGCTATTACTTTATTTTAGCCATTACATTAGGTTAGGTTAAACTAATGGCTATTTCGTTTATAAGTTCAACGTTTACTGTAATGTAACGTATGAGAAGGAAGTATTAAAACATTTATTTAAATATCTTAAGTGTTTTATTACACCTCAGCGAGACAAAAGAATACCTAACGCATAACAAAACTTGAATGTGGATTTTAATCCAATGAGTGACTTAAGCGCTAGAACTTCTGCTAAAAATAGTTTTGTTTTTGGGCATGGGGTATAAATAACGTTGCTTAACTTATTTAGGTACTGCTATACTATACTGTCTTCGCTTGATCAATGTCTACATGAGCATGCAAAAGGAATAATTTAAGGAGACCCAAATATTTGATCGTTACACCTTTACAACATTTCTCTTGGAAACATGAACATAGTTTAATCTTTCTATATATGTCACTATACGTACCTACTCATAGCGTCGTATCGACAGATGTCGTTTCGACATGTCCAAAACGTCAATGTTAATAAAAATTAGGTGTACCTAAGTTTAGTGACATAACAAAATAAAATTTGTGGAATCTTAATCGAGCGCTGTCTTTTTGGCTTAAAGTTTGAATTTCAGCGGCAGTTACTAGAAGGGAATCGAGGAAGATACTTACAATGTGATGTGCATTACAATTTAACGCTAATTGTTAATAAAGGCGTTATATTTAGTGACAAGCAGCATTCGTGTACGGTCCATTGAAACGGTTAATACGGGTTCGTAGAAGTTCATAAAAATCATTTTTAAAATGCTATCCTGTATCGGTAAGTTAATCATTGACATATATCACAGAATTATTATTGAAGTAAATGATTATTTATGTAGGTATTGTGATATTTGGATGTTTGTGTGATTTTGACTTCAGTTATAGAGATTTTTATGTCCGCTATTCATGTACTAAACTTGTTTCGACCAATTCCTGTACTTCGTTTTCAGGGTATTTTTTCGTCATTATCTTTTTTTGTCAAAGCGGTTTGTGTGACGAAAGTTGCCGGGTACCCTTGAGGATTCAGACACACGCTTTGCCGGCCAATGACCGCTACATGATCG
Source organism: Epinotia nisella (assembly GCA_932294315.1). NCBI lineage: Eukaryota > Metazoa > Arthropoda > Insecta > Lepidoptera > Tortricidae > Epinotia > Epinotia nisella. The sequence continues at coordinate 21,007,070 of OW028674.1, forward strand.
AAATTGAGCCTAATTTAAGGGATTATGTGCCAAATGAACAATACACAAGTAAATTAATTACTTATATATTTGCTTTTACAATAGGAACTTATTAAATATTTAAAGAAGAAAAATCTTAAATACCTAAATTAAGATAATAACAATTAAATCAAAAAAGGTCCCCAAGGTCGGAAGATATATGTATATATCTAATAGAATATTGCTAATAAGTAATAATATGCACAAATCTCAAGTATAAATATATTTTCAGTTATTCTTAAATCCAAGGACGAGAAGATAAAGTTCATAGGTTTCTCAATCTGGGTGACAGGCGATAGCGTAGATAATCCAGAAAACCCTCGGAAACCGAAGTTTTATCTGCCTGGCCAGATACTGCCTCTTCCGGACGATCCGCTTACACGTTTTGGAGAACCAGAATGTCCCAACACCGTTGTTCAGAATAACGTCGTAGCTAAGACTATAGTGAAGGTTAGTGCATGGGTATATCCGAGAGATCACGTATCGATAACCAATATAGCGATAATTTTCATTGAAAACGAATGCCACTTTTCGCTACCCTTTGTCAATCCTTCTCGTTTTTTATGTAATAACGATGTTTTTTCTAACTTATATGTTTCCTTGTCAAGGCCCAGTGGAAAGCTCCTCCAAAAGGCCAACGTTGTGTGACGATCAACGCGATGGTGGCGATCAGACACGACATGTACCACAGCGGGTTGACGAGGCGCGTCTGCGAGGACAGGCGGAACCGAGAAGACATGCCACCGCCCGAAAATCCTAACTGTTCTGTGTGTGAAGACGCCAGGTATAAGGTAACATGTGACATCCGGGTAATAGAGGGGAGAAAATCTGCTTGTTAAATTGTTTCCTAATCAATTATGTTTTCTGCACAGCACATGTTTATAGTACATTTACTTCCTCAGATGATATTCGAAGGCCTATGGTCGTATAATACCCATCGACCACTGTACCCGACGTCCAACACGAGCAAACCTTCCTTCAGTGACATAGTGGGGGCATCACATAACAAAGACTATAATATATTTATTAGCCACAACGAGGCTTCCGAGGGAGTGAAAACTCTTGCTGAACAGGGTAATACCACAAGACTAGAGATGGATATGCAAGAAAAGGTAAGCAATGGACGCTGGCCTAGTTTCTCACGAGGAATAATATCAACTTTTTTTCATTACAATGCGTTCAATTTACTACAGGGTGTTAATAAAACGCTGAATGTCATATTTTTGTAGAATACGTTCTTTTGCTGGTTTCGTGATTGCGAAAACTTATTTACAAAAATTATATTTTATTGTATACAAATTCGTTGTTCTTATCTTAAGCTCAAGCAGGGACAGCACGGCAGGTAGTGAATTCGGCTCATCAGTGCTCAGTAGGTTGTTGATATTTGATCTGTCATTTTGTTTATAACCTTTTAGATTGGCGGCAGCGTTCGGACCATTATAAAGGCAACTAGACCGCATTCAACAAATGGTACAGCCACAGCGATGTTCCGAGTGAGCAGGAAGCACCACTTGGTATCGATAGTGGCGGCAATCCTGCCATCGCCTGATTGGTTTCTGGGTGCCTCCAACCTGGAATTATGTGACGCGCATCTTCAGACGTGGGCGTCAAATATCACTTACAATCTAATTCCAATGGATGCCGGAACCGATAAGGGGACGGACTTCAATGTGAGTTATTATGAAAAGACCAATTAAAAATCGATGCCAAGAACGAGTAAAGGGGCTTGGTATCTCAGAAGTATACAGTTGGTATACAGGAATAATTGAATAGATGTCCTATAGGAATAGAATTGATATCATTCTCAGGCGATTAACTTTCTTCGCAGTAGGTTTTTTCCAGTCCCAATATTTCACGTATAAAAATGTTTGTAACAATTACTGCAATATACTTATGTTTATAATTATAAGTACATACCTATATTGCAGTCATTGTAATATCGTCTTTAATGTCTTTTCTCACGATTAATTAAAATTAACACCGTTGTTATATATGAGTTCTGTGACTCGTTTAAAGACTTTTTCACTTCTCATGCTCGAAAAGTGTGTCATGTTAGGCTTAGCAAGCGGGGCTAAAGTAGTACATGTGCCCCTAGGGAAAATATGTATACATATTTATTAGGGTTCCGTTCCTCAAAAGGAAAAAAAGGAACCCTTATAGGATCACTCCTGCGTCTGTCTGTCCGTCTGTCACAGCCGATTTGCTCCGAAACTACAGGACCGATTGAGATGAAGTTTGGTACACATATGTAAATTGGTGACCCAAAGATGGTCGCGTAAAGTAAATTAATGAATTCTGAACAAGTGGCCCCCTTGTTCAGAATTCATTTGGGGGTCACTTTTGGGGGTAAACTGGAAAATTATAAAAAAAAGTTTCGCAAACTGTATTGTGCGACATATCAAATGAAACGGGTTGTTGTAAGCATCTCAGGTATATTTTTTTTATAATTTTAGCATAAACATATTTCAAGTAATTTAGGAAAAAAGACGAAAATTGACCATTCCCCCCTTATCTCCGAAACTACTAGGCTTAAAATTCTGAAAAAATATGGAAAATAGTTCCTTGCCTAAAGATTACAGGAAAACCTATAAGAAATTTGAGTATTCAAAGTAACGGGAAAATTCTCAATATTTTACAGAACCCTCACCACGCAAGTTAAACTCGCACTTTTCCGGTTTTTTAAATATTTAATTTGACCAATCAAAACACTTCACTGTATTAAATCCACCAATCACAACTCTTTCAAAAACATTTGTATTTGCTATAAACTAACCAGATTACAGCTAATATTAAAAACAACCAATCAGAAAACAGAATTAATTTCAAATATCAGGTGTTTTTTAGTCCCCAATTCACAATAATTAAAACAAAAAACGCCTCTGGCCTTCAACGACGCGCCTGGAGACGGTCAGGTGGCAATACACGGTGATTAAATACTGATGATCCACCATAACTGTCTCTATCTATAACATGCAATGAGAAAGAGACAGCGCGTGAATTGCGTGATAATACTTCACTGTGTATTGAACGCCTCAGAGGCGTTTATTCGTGGTGTCAATATTTAAAAGCAGTTTATTAAAAAAAGTATGCACCCAAATTGAATAACCTTTTCGCCGTGAAATTTATTATTGATTGTGGAAGGATAATCTTTGTTTTTACTATTTTCTCGTAATCAAAGTGAAAAGTAGAGTGTATAACTCTGGTCTAAAAGCCATATTACCCCTCGAACAATTTTCCCTCACTTTGCTCGGGAAAATAACCATCTCGTGGTAATGTGGCTTATTTTAACGCCTTGTCATACAATCTACTATAAATAGAGTAAGCCGTTCGATTAAACAGGTTTGAAAGCGACCGGCAACGGTGGCAACGATATTCAGCCATCAGCTACGACATACAATTACAACTTAAGGTCTTTTGTGATTTTTTTTCAGTCGGCAAACGACAACCTAATGCCGCCTCTGCCAATAGGACCAGCACAATTCCAGAACGCCCCCAAAGAAATTAAACCATTCGCGAAGATCCACTTCCAGCTAATAAGAACGTTTAAACTTCCGGGCTGCGCTCAAAATGAGCGTGAGGGTGAAGACGATGGAGGTGAAGATCATACCACGGAAGAGGAAAACGGAGATGGAGGGGAAGGTAAGTTGTGTTGCGTTATAAAATTGAAACCCTCTCTTACCAAAACAGCTCTCGCGGTGTCACTTAAGCTCCGATATCATAGCTGGGCAATATATCTTTACAAGTGTAGTAATTATTAGAAGGCATTATATAAAATAAATGAATAGTCAGTATATCTCATGATTTGTTTTCAGGTGGGAGTGAAGAACCTAGTAATAGATCAACTTTCTCAACAACCAGGTCAGATTTGACAAGTAATTGTTATCAAAACATTGTTATATACCAAACGGGACTTAATCGCGTATCTCGCGCGTAATCTGGCCGTGCCCCTGACAAAGTCGAGCAAAAGAGTACCATCTTTTTCTCGAAGCCATTCGGGCCATTTTCGACCGCCCTGTAACTTCGTTGTGGAAAAAACTAGAAGCCTACATGTTCATGGGCATATTTCCAAATTACATTAAATTCAAACCAGTAGTTTAAGAATGATTGCAAGTCATAGTTCCAATTTTGTCACTGACTCACTGACCGATCATCAAAATTCTAGGGTACTACTAGCAGCCCTACAAACTTGAAATTTTGCATGCGGTTAGTGTTAGGCGTACAATGCACTAGAAAACTATATTTCCATAAAAAGCCTATGACGGGTTTTTGCTTGCAAGTGCCATGTGACGTGGGACTGTTCTTAGTCGGCCTGTGGAACGGATAGTCTTGCCCGCAACCTCGACACATTTAAACATGGATATTAGGTTACGTCTAACAAATATTAGAATTTTAAATAAGTATGTGGAGTAGTGTGTCATGATTTTATGCGTTACAAATAGATCTCTACAGGAGTGTCTTGATTTCAACCGGCTAGTGTTCGTAATGCCCATTTTTGCACTATGAAGACTCGATTGGCAATTGGCATCCGTAGAGTTTCTCCAAATGAGTACACGTTATATCATTAACGAATGGAGATTACCATAATAAACCGATTTTAATGAAACCTTCGAAATTAAGCTTTCGTAACGCAAAGACCACACTACTTACACAGCTTGTCAACATGGCACTTCCAGTTCATACTTCTAGCAACTTCTAGTCTAACATACTTATAAAGCCAAGGAACCTAGTTTACAATAAATTAATAAGAATTCTTGACTCGGCTCTACTTACCTAATACCTCACAACTTTTTACGGTGGAAGAGTTTCGAGCCTGGGCCTATTTTTTACATGAAATGTTTTATGGGATATGATTTTTATAGCGAAGTACCGGTCGTAACGGATCCTGAATCATCGCCGGAGTGCCCTATGACGACTTGGAACGAATGGGACGAGTGTGCGGGCAGCTGTGAGGATGGCAAGCGCAGGGGACAACACAAGAGGGAACGGTACCACTTGGTCGACGGCCATCCAGTCCTGTACGGAGACGACGAGGTAATGATAATCATTCATACCTTAACCCTTTAATGGATATTTTTTTACATGAATTAACTAAAACTTGAGTACCACGCACAGCATGGTTTTTTTTTGTGATTTTTGAGGTATTGACACTTGAGACCTTAGCACGATAGGTTTTATCGTCACGTTTTACGGCGAAAATGTACTGAGACGTCACGTAAAACATAACGATAAAACGTATCGTGCTAGCTGCCTTGAAATAATGAAATATTGTCAATTATTCGGTTCATAGGAATGCCTTATGCCTTCATCAGCTGTTCCAAAACAGACTCATTTTTCAGTGACAAAAATCTTGTTGAATTTTAAAGTGAAATATTTACATTAAAGTTAGTTAAATAACAAAAATAATCTGAATTAGAATAATAATTTCACAGGGCAATGAATATGTTACATTCTTGCAACTTGCAGACAAAACCCGGAAAATTTATTCAGTCAATATTCGGCATTTGAACTGAATAATTCGGCCGAATAACAAACATTGAAAAACTTTGAATATTCAGCGCATCTCTTATAGTTAACACATAGTGGGTTTATTGGTAGTGATAGCTATAACCATATGTCACTCAATTAACAAATCCCCCCCAAATTACGTAGTGTTCATAACCTATATTTGAATTTAGATGTATGTAATTGATATACCTAGATATTTTTCTAGCAGGAACGACTTGTTGTAAGTGATTGATAAAATAAAAACATCGACAGCCCTGTTATCGATAAGTACCACTTACAAAGACAAATATGACGACCGAATAGCCTAGTGGTTAGAGAACCTGACTATGAAGCTTGAGGTCCCGGGTTCGATTCCTGGTCGGGGTAGATATTTGTATGATGAATACGAATGTTTGTTCTCGAGTCTTGGATGTTTAATATCTATTTAAGTATGTATTTATCTATATATAAGTATGTTTATCCGTTGTCTAGTACCCATAGTACAGGTTTTGCCTAGTTTGGGACTAGATCAATTGATGTGAATTGTCTCACGATATTTATTCATTTATTTAAATATATATAGGGTGCGTTAGAAGATAGATAACAAAACTCTCAATTTATTTATATTTTACATACTTCAGAAAAAAGGTTTGCAATACTTTCGTAACTTTCTTTGTTCGTGTCTCTGAATTAATTATCCCATAAGCCACTCCATAACACACACACGTCACACACACACCGAAATTGTCTTTCAAATCGACGCAGAATGTCAAAACATGTAATTTTTCCCAAATCCATTTTCGGTCCCAAAACAAATCTGTGTCTCTGTATATGGTTAGTGTAGGTGCACGCGACGTCAAGGTAGGTAGCCAATATAAGAATGTGGTTGTATGTGCGTCTTGCCGTTGAAGTAGTAGGTATGTACTTATCGATAGCAGGATTGTCGATATTTTTCTTGTGGCAAGCACTAAGCAAACGTTGTTCCTGCTAGAAAAATATCTAGGTATAGTAATTGATTACATTAAAAATAAATATATATATATATATATATTTATAAAAAAAAAAGAAATTACATTTTATAGTTTTTTTTATATAAACTCGCCAAACTGTAACGTTTGATGGCGAGAAACGCTCATGTTCTATACTAGAATGACATATTTAATTATATCTAACATTTTATATTTATTTTTTTAACTTGTTCTTGTGTACAATCAAGTGCTTACGCCATGCATTTAACTTAACAACAAACAACTAAGCATGCTCGTAGGTAAGTACTTATCCATATAGTTTTATTTTAGCTGACTAGTCGACGGTGACTCATTATCAAGGAGGAAACCCTTTAACTTTGATTTTAACATCTTTTTGCTTACTTTGGGAACTTCTCTTAGGATATTAATTACGTTTGCATTTTTAAAAGCTTTTATTTAACTTGCAATGTATGTATGTTTGTTCGGGTGGAATCTTGCAGGTTAATTTGACCATTTAACCAACTTCCCGAAGTCCAATCAGGTTGAAATTTTGTACAATTATGTAAGTCGGATGACAATGCAATACTATGGTACCATAAACCTGGAAGGTGGCCGTAGGAACTCCTTAATTAAACAGGATAAACACGTCGTGTTTGGGCTCGTTACAATCCTCTCAATGAGCAGTTGATGAGTGTGCAAAAAAAAGTACAGTCGGTAAAAAATCCAATATGGCGGAACACCCAAGATGGCGGGTTATTTATTTTTAATGCGCTCTACAATATGGGTATCAAATGAAAGGGCTTGCTGATAATAACTCGAAAAATAAAGTGACGTCACTCTTAATCCAATTTGGCGGACAATTTACAGAGAAACCTGTCCAGCGATGACTGAAAAGTAAAAAATAAATTAAAAGTAAAAAAACTTTTTTAAAAACAAGCTTTTATTTAAATGCGCTAAAAAGAATAAAATAAACTTTTCCTTTAAAACTTTTACTATAAACTTATAACGTCATAACACATTTTCGATGATATAAAAGCTTGTCGCGAGAATTAGGTACCTACTCGTATATACTCAGGTAAATCTCGCGACAAGCTTTATAATTTTATTTTTTTATTTTTAGCGCATTTAAATAAAAGCTTGTTTTTAAAAGTTTTTTTTTATTGATTTTGAAATAAAATCATGTACATTTAGGAAAGAGAGAAGATACCAGAAGTCTGCCTAGAATTACAGGAAGATGACTTTGACTTTTGTGTAGAAGACTGTGAAGAAACCACGACAGGTAAACAAAAGTTCATTATATCCATAGACAGTTTTGGTTTTTCTGAAAAAAATACTTAAAACTCAAGTCATGGTCTACCTATCACTTTTGTCACATGCTGTATGAGGAATGACGTAACGTATTGTGTTGTGGGTTGTGGGGCGACCAATTGTGTGAAATAGTGTTTTTTTATAATAGGTAGAATTATTAATATTTATTTATTTATTTGTTAGTAGATAATTCTTTATTATCTCCAAACATACAAATGAAGAACAATATAGGTACCTACCTAGGTAGAATAGATATACGTAGATATACAGATGTTTCCTTAAACGTAACTCACTGAGAACAATATATTAACTGTAGCTTTAGTGTGAGTTTACAGTAAGTCGGAATACGCTAGCGACTATCGACAACAGTTAAAGATTTGTATGAAAACTCTATACACCGCCCCTGGCGGTCACTCACAGAACTAAAAATCTAATCGGTACCCCGAGTCCCATATAAGTATACTTTTCTCGCAACAGTTAACTCGATTGTTCGTATAGTTTAATAGATTTTTCAATATTCAGCCTTAAATTACAAGCATTTATCGTTTCAATTTAAATGCTAGCGTTTGTCGGTTATGACATTACAGAATACGCGCATGGCCAACGTCGAAAAATTCCCCAACGCCAAAGTTTAAAGACTTTAAAGGAATCTATACCTTAAGCTTAACGACATTAAGTATAATTTTAACAGTGTGCGATGATCCTCATCTAAGTCTGTCGACCCAATATGGCGGAACGTGTGCCAATTATTTGCATTTTTAAATACAAAATACGCGACAATCCGAATTTTGCGGATATAAGTTGTCGATTCAAAACCCTTATTTTTATAAGTTCTTTAATTTGAGATAGGTATCGATCGGATCTACGGTAAATCTTGACGAAATAATACGCTATCACGCACCATTTTGGAAGTGAAATAGTAAACTACAGACACTACGGTATTTTTCGATTCGAAATGTCAAATTTGTGACTCACGCTACCGTTTGGTAATACGATTCGAAAGTTTAGATTACGCATCGAAAACTAGACGCTAGCGAGTAACGTTTTGTAGTTGTTTTCGGAGTATATCGGCACCATGAGTACGGCGCATTTGACAGCTCGAACTTGCGAGAATCGAAATCTAGTCGAAGCGCGTTAGCTCGATATCGAGAGAAGTTTACTATTGTAAGTATTCGATAGCCTCTCATGGTAAGCGTACTGGATTAGGTGTAGTATCTTCTAATCCTCGCATCACGTCTGGTCATTCCGGGTCACGTTCCCTGAACCATCCTGTGTACTTTGTATGTCAACGTTTGGATTTTGGGCACTTAGTTTAGTCACGCAAAAATGATAGAATGGAATTAAATTAAATGTACGTATCCCCCGATTTATAAACAATGAAAAGGGGGATCGTAGTCCATGTCAACTAGAAATACATTTACAAACTACCAGCAGGCTAATAATTATTACAAGATGTCGCCCGCCTAATATTTTTCCGTGCTCCGTTATTTGTAGTAATTATTCAAAATTGGAGCATTTACTTACCTACAATTTTTTTTGTCAACTCAGTTGTTTAACTCGCTGACAACCGATCGAGATCCTACAGCTACAGTCAGTACGGTATTATGGATAATATATCTTATGAATACCAGTAGTAGCTAAATGCTAATTGTTGTCGTATTCAAGTGTGTTCCTCTCCACTTATTATGTAAATGGTAAATCATATATGTTATATTATATCGCGCCCGTTATGTCCCACTGCTAGGCAAAGGCCTCCCCCCTCTTTCAAATCATATACCTAATTAATTCATCATTCATCACTTGTTTATGTTTCAGTTGAACCCATACCGCAGCAGCGACTGGCTCCCGGGCAAAGTTGGCGCATGTGGTTCCACTAATTGTCCTTAATTTGAGGCAAATTAGAACATTTCATGACGACTGACACGGAATAATTAAGATAATTACTTAGTGGAATAAAGAGCGAGTGGTTAAGTTATGAAATTGTAACATGATGAATCATGATTTATTTTTTCCCATTGACATTGTTTTTATTACCAGATAATGTAATTTCATTATAATTAAGTGCCCGTCGCTCTTTCACAGTACCTAAGAGCGCGTAGCGTATAGTATGGAACTAGAGTCTGGCTAGACTACTTACTCCAGGCAAAATACGGTTTCGAAAAACATTAATTTATAATAGCTTTTTTTTATTTATTTCATTTTAAAACGTTATTCTAAGGTAATTTAATTAAGTATCCTACAAACTTTCCACCTGGAAATAATTATATAGATTTAAATTAAGCATACATTGTCTTTTTTTAATTTATTTATATTGAATATTTTAAAGCAAATGTAATTGAATCAAAATAAAGATTAAAACATTTATTAATATTCATTCCCAATTTCCAGGAGCTAATTAAGTTATGTTTTTTTGATGTTTGATTTTTTGTTGGAATTTGCCTGTAGGTAATTATTTATTTGATAATATATCCGTTGCATTTAAAAAATCTGCTATTATAAATTATTTCCAAATTTGATATATTTTCTATACAAGTTGTCAGTCATTGCCTGGACAGAAAGGAGCGACACATTTTAAAAAAAAACAGCGACTTGCAACACCGCGTGATAACGCGATAAAATAATAATGATACTTGAACAAATATTATTTTTCTTCATTCACACGATGCAACTGATCAAGCAGAAGGAATTAAAGTTATATGAAAGAAAAGTCTTCGACTTCATTCTACTTTATTTTTAAGAAGAATAATCAAAACCACTTTCCAAAATTTAAATTTTGACGGGACATTTATGATATTGTTCAATGTGAATAATATTAACTGTAAAAGCAAAAACAGTCTAATTAATTACGGAACAGTTACTTTCATAGTTATACCATACTAAGTATCAAATTAGGACATCATACTAATTCAAGACGTTTGACACATTGACAATGATAGTAGGTACTGTTGCAATATAATTTTTTTATAAATCTCAGGCTCGCCTTTCCCTGGCCAGAGGGCCTACCGCGAAACGATATTTCTGTATTTCTGTCTCTGTCGCACTTACTAGTTCGAGCGACAGAGACGGAGATACACGAACGAAAACGAATATCGTTTCGCGGTAGTCCCTCAGACTACATCCGTAACTATCGGTGTAGGATCCGGTAACGATATTGGCACATAACAACGATAATAACAACGATAGTATAATAGTACTATAGGGAGGGGGATGGCTCAGTGGTAGAGCTACGGAGTCGGTCACTTCTCAATGATAATCCAGTCTCCAGCAATATCATATAATTTATTAATTTACACTTTATTTTATTTACTGTAACATAGCGTCTGCACCCATGCAAGTTCTGCAGCCGAATCCCATACCATAAGTTTTCTGACAGCTTCCACGAAAGCTATTTTGAATTTAAATATCGAATATACCTTTTTATGTTCTTTTCTCTATGGCCAGCTTGCCAATGTATAGAACCTCTACATTCTCCCTCCTTCCCGGACTGGAAAATGTAGGATTCTAACAACAAACTACGATATCGAATATACCTTTTTATGTTCTTTTCTCTATGGCCAGCTTGCCAATGTATAGAACCTCTACAGTACTTACCTATAACATACAGAAAGGGCACGAACCGCCCCGCACCGGAGTCAGAGGGCCTACCGCGAAACGAAATTCGTTTTCATTCGTGTATCTCCGTCTCTGTCGCTCGAATTAGCAAGTGCGACAGAGACGGAGATACACGAACGAAAACGAATATCGTTTCGCGGTAGGCCCTCAGACTACTAGAGCGTATGCCCGAAAGGGACAATTAGGCGAACTAAACTGACAGATGAAAATGCAAAAAATTATGGCCATATTTGGGCATCAGCATCACACATCACCTGTCAATTTAGTTTGCATAATTACTACCTACTACCTACTTTCCTGATGAAATGATATTTAGTCCGTCAGTTAGATTATCAAAACATATTGGACACGTATTTTTATGTTTGTCAATTAAACAAAAAATTACGAAGATATAGCCCGTTAAAATTCCGCGTGACGTCACATTATGGTACACTTTTTATCATAATGTGACGTTCCCCGGAACTTTAACGGGCTATATCTTCGCAATTTTTTGTAATCAAACAAAAAATTACATACAAAAAAATACGTGTCCATTATGTTTTTATAATTTAACCGACGGACTAAATACAATTATGTAATGCCATCTGGCATTAAGCTCGCCATTTGTACATATATTTTTTGTATTTTGTGCAATAAAGTTTAAAAAATTATATTTTATTTACCCAGGAAAGTATCAAATTGTGGATTCCATTTTAAGTACTTTTTTTAATAGTAGATTGTATGACAAGGGGCTAAAATAAGCCACATTACCACGAGATGGATATTTTCCCGAGTGAAGCGAGGGAAAATATTTCGAGGGGTAATATGGCTTTTAGACCCGAGTTATACACGCTACTTTTCACTTCGAGTGCGAGAAAATAGACTACCGCGAAACGATATTCGTTTTCGTTCGTGTATCTCCGTCTCTGTCGCACTTGCTAATTCGAGCGACAGAGACGGAGATACACGAACGAAAACGAATTTCGTTTCGCGGTAGGCCCTCTGACTCCGGTGCGGGGCGGTTCGTGCCCTTTCTGTATGTCATAGGTAAGTACTATTATACTATCGTTGTTATTATCGTTGTTATGTGCCAATATCGTTACCGGATCCTACACCGATAGTTACGGATGTAGTCTGAGGGCCTACCGCGAAACGATATTCGTTTTCGTTCGTGTATCTCCGTCTCTGTCGCTCGAACCAGCAAGTGCGACAGAGACAGAGATACACGAACGAAAACGAATTTCGTTTCGCGGTAGGCCCTCAGAGCCTAAATCGTTGGTTGGGTCGACATGTTTGTAGGACCCTTTAATAATTATCACCTGGCAACACCTTGCATGAAAAAAAAGAAAATTTACGTCATCTTCGGTGTTCGATTCGATCGTCATTTCATTCGGTTAGTCTTCGTTTTTCTTTTCTATTCAGGAGAGATTCTAAAGAACTGCTTTTAGAAAAAAATCGCGAGAAAATCATTCCAATTTAATCGTTTTTATATTATGTTAGTAAAAAAGCCACAACCCTCATCTTACTCTAAGTGGGTTGGTAAAACTCTGAAAACTGTATTTATTCTGGAAGCTTTCGGAATCGCTGTGTCGTACGGAGTATATTTTAAGCTAAATACGGAAAGAGGCAAGTTCTTGTCTTATATTTTTTACTGTGTATGTTCATACGCTTTTGTATTAAATTTGTGTGCATCTTGAACTTTGTTTAGTTCTGATAATAAGAGGTTTATTTGGCGTGTTTTATGAATAAATAATGTGTGTTCGAGCGTTAGCAAGTAACATGTGTGATGTGATGTATGTGGGTCATTAATCCCTATCTTCTTCATAAACTCAGTATTAAATTATATTATCAATATGGATGGGTCACAACGTGAATGATTTCGAATAGTCTGTCTGTTTATGACTAAAACCATAATTATGTGTATATTGTGGACAAATTATTGATAATGTTAGCACCCAGTACTTAGTCGATTTAGAAAGGTAAGGCCGCTGCAATGTTCTGCTTTTGCTTTATTGTACTTAACTAGTGTCTTGTTTGTGCAAGTTGTTTGCTTACTCACAATTAATATCTAAACCATTATCACATTAAACAGACTCAAAACTATCCTCATACTAGTAATTAGAAGCAGGGACTAAAAAGATTTTGTATTATTTAAGATAATAATTTTGCCATAATATATATTTGAATGAGCGAGAGAAGCGAACAAAGTTCTATCCTTCAGCTTTGGCCGAAAATCCCACTGTTCTCCTCTACAGGTCGCATTTCCCAACCAATTCTCGTGAAATTTTGTGAGCAGGTTCGTTAATTACATAGTTTTTTTTGGAGTGAAGCACTTTTTCGATATTAAAAAATAAATAAAAATTTGTAAAAAGACGGGCTTGCGATTTCTGCAGCTCACAGCCACTTGTTCTAGGTCCTTCAATATAATATGAGCATTATTTAGTGTAATATTATTGTCAAATAATTAATAATTGTTTTGTTCAGATTTTCGTCTGTATATGCACAAGAATTGCAACTGGGTTCTTGAAGGCTACTACCAACTGGGTGAGCAGATTGCCGATCACAAGACCCGGGAGCTCGACTACAAGGTGTGGAGTAACGAGGGCAAGATATAGCGGTGAGATGGACATTGCTATTAGGGCCTCCTTCTGGGTGGTTACGTTCGGAGGGCTTGGCTATGCCATGTTCAAACTGGCCAAACCTAATGAAGAACTACTGAAGAAGGTCATTATATTTATTATTACTGGCTGGTTGTGATGTTTTGTGCAAATAGCTATCACAGAATGTATTATTACACACTGGGTATAAAATACGATATGAAAATTATTGAAAATAATATAAGATTACCACAATTTACTATTTAACATGGAAAAAATTACTGAAGTATTCAAACACTAAAAATACTTTGCTTACCAATTCCAATTTTTTAGTATTCAATAAAGAACTCCTAGTATACAAATGCAATTAAAAGTCTTCTTTATTGATAAACAACAAAGTGGTTCTGTCTGGGATCAAGATGAATATTTTTTCTTTTTGTCAAATAAAAAAGCCGGTTATACTACTTCATGGTTTTACTTTCTTCTCTGTGACAGCTATTATTAGTCACTAACATGTTTGCCAGCTTTTTATCATTAATATGCTATAGTTGTTGTGGTCACTAAATTGAAGACACTAAGTTGTTTTGAGTTCAACAATACATTGATACTTCATTTAATTTCATTCATTCTTATCCATGATTGTGCCTTAGTGTAATGTCTGAATCATTGTCAACTAACCCATGGTGTATAGTTATCATTATGAACCCATAAATAGTGTGGATGTTGTAGATTAGTAATATTTGTTGTTTTGTTAACAGTATGATCAAGACTCGAAAAACACTGACGCAAGAAAATTAGCTAATCAATCTTTAGCTGTATTAAAAGACGCAACAAAACAAGATTCTGAGCTTAATAAGAAAATAGAAGAATTAATAAAGAAATAGAAATGAATGACAAGAATACAGTTTTAGAGAGACTAAGCAGAAGAGATGCTCAAAGACTAGACAAGCTGCACAAGGCACACAAAGCCAGAGAAGAAGTAGATGCCTGCAACGAAAATGAAGAATATTTCTCTGGAGCATTCAAAATCAAATCAGAGTACATTGAAGATTTGCTCTCTCAAGTCCCTACATTAGATATCAACACCCTCCCATCTCACTTTGACAATATAAAGAAAGAAGTAAATGAGCTACAAAAATATGTAATCACTTCAGCTCTGTTCCTGAAAGAGTTTAACATGCGAAAATATTTAGGCATAGTTCAAAATTTACAGACAAAATGCTATGAGTTGGAAGACATATATATACCAAGAAAGAAATTTGGCTTCACTAGAAAGAAGTTGACTAAATCAGATAATCAAAAGCAGAACTTGGTTGATGAACATGATGGTGCTGGAAAAACAGACAGTAACAAATGGGATGAAAAACTTTTTGGATTTGATTCCAAGGAGAACGAAATACTGACATTAGAAAATGACAAGCTGTTTCAACGGGATGTCACCCTACGCAATCTTAAGAATTGCACAGTGGGTTTAAAAGGCATCATGGGTACACTGCACATGAATAACTTAGACAGCTGTATTATTCTTTCTGGTCCTGTTACATCCTCAGTTTTCATAGATAAATGTACAAACTGCAAGATCGTAGTTGCATGCCAGCAGCTCAGAATGCACACCTCTACAAAATGTGACGTCTATTTACATGTGACAAGTAAGGGGATCGTAGAAGACTGTACAGAGGTCAGGACTGCACCATATAACTTGGAATATGAGGATTTAGAGACTCATTTCAACAAATCATTGTTAGACAAGAAGAGCAATAATTGGAACTGTCTAGATGACTTCAATTGGCTGGCGCCTGACATCCCTTCCCCTAATTGGTCTGTTTTAGATGTTGCTGATCGCATTACTGATTGGAATGCATACTGGTCTAAAGCTCCTTGAAACTAAGAAAAAAATCAAAGAAATAATCCAAACCTATAAAAAAAATACTAATCAGGAAAACATACATTCCTAATGGGAGAAAACAGTAAAGCTTCATTTAATGAATTATATTATATTTAATTAATATCTTATTCTTTACAATACTCACTCGTAGTACTGATCCAGTGTCTCAAGCTTGTTTCCAAATCGAATGCAAATTTAAACGAGGAAAACAAATTACTACTTACTATTATTTCTTTAAAGAAACTAGAATTTGTATTATAGATATAAATACTTGTATAACTGCTTAGTTAATCTACATTAACATAGATAAGTAGCATTTATTAGATTGAAATCAATTTGTGTAATAAAGCATTTTATGATATCACTGTCTGTCATTTAATATTTGAAATAATACCAAAAAAATACACATGAGGAATGTATAGGTAGTCAGCAGAACATGTTGCATTATTATACCATGGTCCCACTGCTGGCCACAGAAAAGATGCTTGTGTGAGATTTTGGATTTGGTAAAATACCGTAAATTTAACTTCATTATGTTTTTTAATCTATACTATTAAACTATTATAAACAGAAAATGTCTGTGAGTTTGTAAGTAATAGGTAAACTACTCATCCCATTAAAAAAAATCTAAATGGACTTTCCGGTTAGAACTCTGCTCTGTTATATCCCGCGGGTTTGCCTGCGTTCTTTACAATAGGCGGGCAGATAGTATACTACATGTTGTTGGAGTTGGACGAGGTAAAAAAAGGAAAAAAAAACTGTTTTTTTATTGGCCAATGTCTTTAGAACAACATTATGGTATAACATATTATGCTGATGAATAGTTCCCTATCATTCATATACTAGGTATCGATTATTTACGTATTTATGCTGTACCTAGTTCTTTAGGTATTTGATTTATTATATAAGGAATAAGACATCTGACGTTTCTTTTCACATATATAACAAAGTACTTTATGTTTCCCAAGCACATCGACTTGTATTATTATTCTATAAAGATTTTTAAAGCAACCGTGCAAACAACAAAATATAATATTATAGTTAAGATATTATACCTCCTGACTCATGACTCATGGACCTATAATACTCAGGACAAGCTATACGTGATGCCAAAATGAGGGACGAAATAGCTTCTATGCAGCTAAATTAAGAACTGGTCTTAAAATGGCTGATGGCTTACCGTGAACAACCTACTTAATTTGGGCGGGTAGTGGTTTATTTGCCACAACTTCATACTAGAAATCAGTTGAAGCAAATAAAAAAAGTGGAACTATGACTGGACAACGAATGATATTTCCCTTTCTGTCACACTTATTGAGATTTGTATGCTACTATCTCGCTCGTACGTGTCGTATTATGGTCGTATTATTTTATTACCATAGCTTAGCTTGTCCTGAGTATTACAGGTCCGTGTTCTATTTCCTAGTTAAGCCAGTATAGCCTGACAAGTTTCTTTTTGACCCTAGCCACGCTGCGGATTTTTAATGATTTTTTATTTCTATGAATAATATGTTGAAATTGGTTGTTGACATGACCGGTACTGACATTTTATAGTGCGGTCGTAGGTATTGATAGGATTTAACCTTTTCAACGCTCTGTCAAAGAGGAAAGTTGTCAACCACACGCGAAATCAACAACACATTTAGTACGGAGTTAAACCTCATGTCTATGCAAGAAGGTTGCTATTACGCTGGGCTCCTCGACGCATATATCAGTCGTTGGCGTTGAACCTGCGGTGCGGATATATGCGTAGTTGGCGTCGAAAAGGTTAACTAGTAATTTCTTTTCTTATTAAAATATACTAATATAGAAAAAAGGTCGTTTGGTCGAATCCCAGCACGGCTATCACTAAGACAGCGCGCGAGCTCTCTCGATTTTCCTCGCACTATACCTCTCTTTCTAATTAGAGAGAGACGGATAGTACGAGAAAAATCAAGAGAGCTCGAGCGCCGTATTGTGATAGCCGTGCAGACCGACCGTTTTATAATTGAGGTCGGCGGTCTTGAAAGCGACACATCAGAGTCAGAGTCCTCGGAGTCACAATCTAAAGAATATTTAAATATCGAATACGTACTTGGAATCAGAGGGCCTACCGCGAAATGTAAACGAACTTCGTTCGCGTATCTCCGTCTCTGTCGCACTTCCTAGTTCGAGCGACAGAGACGGAGATACACGAACGAAGTTCGTTTTCAAAACAACTCAAAGCCTATACACACTGTCCCGACTATACATGACGTATGTACATTATTGCCATAATATAATATGCGGTTGACAGCGACACTACCTCAGTCAAATATAGTGGCTCGTCGGGCTATACATCAAGTCATGCCCTTAATCTGCTGTCCATTGACATAAATAGCTATAATTAGATTTTTTTAACAGTCGATATTTGACAGCCGTCATCCCGATACAATAAACGTCAATGATGACATATATCATATATTGTACTGGGATGACAGCTGTCAAATATTGGATATAAGGGCATTTTCACTATATCTCACCTTGATATGGAAACTTGTATGACCAAACTACTGAGCTGACTGTACCTATGGATATTTTGTGCAAATAGAGTGAAACTGGGAGTTTTAATTTATTCTCAGACGTTTTATTGCGCAATAATATTGATTATCTATGGGCACTACAATTTGACAAAGACAAGGTGATAATGTGACATTGACACATGGACCTAAGCATTGACACCATTGAATTGACAGCACGAGACAGAGTAATTTATTTGATGTGTTTGATAACGATACAACAACAAAGGAGAGCCGTGAGAGGAAAAGGATAATAGAATAAGGAATCTTTCGAAGGCAGAACAGAATTAATCAAAGATTGCAGAAAGATGGTCGTAAGTAAATACTAGAAAACATAAATATTGATATTTTCTCATAAGCCAACAGCGTAAAGGTAAGTTCTGTAATATTTGCATCCAAGTTTTGTACTTGATTTAATTAGTGTTATTTTGCCAATATTAGATTTAATAAAAAACCAATAACAGTATTTATTCATTATGTAAGGCCTTTATGAAAAACGGCGTACGATTAGTAACTCGAATTTATTCCTATACCTAACCATATCCAATGCAGGCATTTGTTCATGAGTTTAATGACTCATTTAAATTGAATTTCTAGGACAACACTCAGGAGCGTCACTCCACTTACCTTAATTGTATGTTCTATGGGAAAAAGCCCCCACTTACACTTTTTATATCCTTGTTTTAGATGTCACGCAAACTCGTTTGGTGCCTGGGAGTCTTTCTAATAGCTGTCATTGTAACAGCTACTGCAGATAAAAAACAAGACGGAAAACCTGAATTTAAATTGACAACCGTTCCTTGGGCCGCTGCCTTGGTTTGTGCAGCTGTACTGGCAGTTATCATTTTTTGTTTTTGTACTAAGATTATAAGCTTAGTTTTGATTGGACTGATTATATTAACATGTATTGGCCTAACTTATCTTTATCTCAAATGATTTGGAGGATATCTGTGATAATTTAGTACATATTACTTAAATTGTCCCAGCAATGTAGTCATACACACAGGGGCAGACTAATAGTATTTGCAGCTCTAATATTTGGTACCAGCCACAATTGCTAATTCTGCAGTGCTTTATAGAATCATACTAGCAACAGTGTGGCTTCCCTGTAGGTCGGTATTCTATAATCACTGGTGCCTATTTGTTGGCTTAAAAGCATTATATTCTGATTATGAATCATCATAATCAGAACTAAGCAACGGCAGCAAAGAGTAACAAACAACTAAGAATAAGAATCAACATTTGTCCACGACTAATTTACCATTGATACAAAGTGATAGTTTTTTTTTCACACAAACATCAGAACAAATGCTTTTTGTTAGATAGTATAAGTACAATAACTTTTCATGTATAGAACAGTTTGCGTTACTTAATAAGTACATTGAAATATCTTTTTATGCAATAACAGTCAAACTATACTGTATTATTGTATTGTCACTATGTAATGAAATGTGTCATAAAAAGTATAACAACAAAGTCTAATAATATTATGGAACATTTGAAGTGCAATTAAACCCAATCATGGGTGCCTAAAAGTGACCATGAACATGATTCCCTCTGGCTTCCTTATATTGATAATTAACAGCTGTATTCATAAATGTTCTACAAGCCTATTTTAACTAAAATTGGGTTAAAATTCGTTTTGTCTTTATCTGTCGCATTGACATTTGTGTTCATAAGAAAAGGACAAGGCACATTTTATCTAGCAGAGGCATTTTAAGTTTTATGAATAAGGGGGTTAGTATTTAACTAGTTCTTGAAAGTAGAATGCCCAAATAAGTTCTGGCTAGTAAAGCCAGAACTAATTTGGGGCACTACTCATCCATCATCATCAATATCCTCATCCTTAGGAATGTGTCATATTTATCCCTGATCAGTGATCAAATATGTGACTAAGATTTTTGTGCAATAATGCCAATAGTTTTAATGGAATTACTTATCCTGCTTCAATTCTGAAGAAATAAATATCAATCAATCATTTTTATTGCAATATGTTTATGTTTAGTTAACATTTGAATATGAAAAATATCTCCAGATTGAGTTCATAATATGAATGTGATAATATTCCCATAATATTTGTATGTTCAAATTACTTAATGTAACTAGTAGATGAGTGGATTGCAAAAATATTGTACATAGTTAAGAGCTGCAATTTAATCTATGCTTTAATTTTTTACAGTTTCGTGACGGCAATTACCCATATAAATATTATATGGGTAATTGCCGTCACGAAACTGTAAAAAATTAAAGCATAGATTCATTTATTTGCGTAAACATGGTTGTTACAGTTGGTATATATAATTAATTTATTGATTTAAAACAACAATACATCTACTATTACAGTCTACCAATGCGATACAGTAGTAAATTATGAAGCATAGATTAGATTAAAGCTCTTAACTATGTACAATTTTTTTGCAATCCACTCAGATAGGATGAAGTTGATGATGCATAATATACCTATAATACATAATTAATCAATTTTATACTTACACTGATTTGTGACATTTCTATATTAATTTAATGAATGTAACCTTCAACTAAGTACCTGCTGTTATTTGAAAAATAAAAATTGAATCTCTTATATCTACTTATACCTATCCGTTAGTGATTACACACGCTTAAGTTGTATTAACCATATTTGTGTGGAATATTAAGTGTTAAGTAATATAATTATGTTGATTAATTTGATTAAGATAAGTAAAAATGCATTGCACCATACTAATACTATGTTTTTTTACACATGTTTAGAGGTGGATGGTATACAAATAATTATTAAATTACTACTACTTTTTGAAATTTATACAATTTTATTATATAATTTTGTTAGGGATTTACACCCTGGACCAATTGGTTCTACGTAAGATAACTTAACGCACATTTTACTAAATTTAGTACCTAGATAGATAGAGTAATATAATAAAGGATTTATGCTAACCTAAATTCTGTTAAATTTTTTATCGAAAATAATTATTTAAACATTTTATATTTTGTCATACTACCCATACATTTACAAATTCGTCCTTAAGCCTAAATGATTTACTTATTTATTAGGTAAAGGTGTTACATAGTTAAATGCTATTACTAATTTCTATGATTAATTCCAAGTATTCTTCCTTTGATCAGTTATTTATTACGACAAGGTATACTTAATCCCACGAACGCTTTGTAAAAAAAAACCAATGAAGTTTATCACTTAAAAAAAAAGATTAAACAGTAGGGTACCTACTTAATATCTGGTGCTAACGTACGCATTCCGTGGATCAAATTCAATTACCATTTTAAGCAAGGTTCGGCTTGATTATACTTGTATTTGTATAGAACTGCACATAGGTAAGTAGGTACTCCATGCACAGTACGGGCCACATAAGTTTGCCTCTCTCATGTTAGCTAACATGAGAGAGGCAACCGTACTACGGGAGGCAACTTGAGCTTGAGGCTAACTTCAGAGGCGCAAACTTATGTGGCGCGTATTGTATAATCATGAGTTTATGTCTGTGAGGTCCGGAACGCTCTAAAAATGTCTCGTTTGGTCGTCTCACTTATACAGCCTGCTAGCGAGCTATCGTCCAAAAGCCATTCTGGCTCTACCTACATTTAAAGGGGCAGTCAACGTTTGCAATGTAATCTAATATCCTACTTATATTATTAATTAATTAATTAATACTTAAAGACACATAAAGGCTTACACAAATCGAACATACGTATAACATGTAAGCACTTTACTGTACATAATAAGAGGTTAAAACAAAAACATGACGTATAAAATTAAAGTAGGTACAAAGGCGAACTTATTCCTATAACGGATCTCTTCCAGCTAACCTGTAGAACAAGATAGATAAACATACACCACACTTGGGGTTGCATGTTCGCGTTGCATCGTTGCCTCTCTTTCATTTGCCGTAGGAAGGAAAAAGATGCAACACGAATATCTAGGCAAATACTGCCAAGGGTGGTGCCACCAAAAGAAGTGAAACAAAAGCTGCCGTAAACAATAATCCGATCGGATTTAAGCAAAGCGCCATGCGCCAGCCTAAGCTATTATTGTTAATAGAACAAACCGGCCAAGTGCGTGTCACACCACGCAAAACGAAGGGTTCCGTGCCTATTAAAAAGGTCGTATCGTCATAGAAATCTTACGGCACTTACGTCCTTTTCTTTGAGGAAGGCAGTTTTTCAGCAATATCTTGGAAACCTTTCATCCGATCTTGTTCAAAACAATTTTCGGTGAATGATCTTAATAAGTCCCGTGTCCATTAATTTTTTCATATTTTTAAAATACACCGTTCAAAAATTAGAGAGGGGGAGGGGGGACAGAATTTTAGTGACTTTCGGGGCGATTATCTCTGACTTTATTCACTTAATCAAAAAAATTGCCGAGAAACTTTGTATTTATTTTGAAAGGCCTATCGATTCATGTGCCACACGTGGGCTCACAATAATAAAAAAATTGACTTAGTTTTATGTATGGAGTGCACCCCTAAAAAAATTTAGTGTACCAAACTGCCCCTGCTAGATTTTTCAACAGTAAATATTGACAACTTTTTTCTCGAGATAATGGTAAGGACGTATACACGGACGATTGAACGCAATAATATAAATCGAGTAGAACTTTTTTCAATTTTGGTGTTCTATTAAACGAATTTCAGCTGCGGGGCAGTTTAAGACATTAAAAGGGCATTTTGCTACATGTATACCAAGTGCCCCAAGCGATGTATCACAGTACCCTGCCGGTGGGGCAGAATTGAACAAATCCCGTTATTCGTTTAAATCTATAAAGGTATCTATTTCAATGAGTATAATTTAATTAAAAAATATATATAAATTTGTATACGGTACCTTAGAAGTTATGTTATTAAGTAAGTTCAAAAAATACTTTGTTTTTATGAATGAATGAATGAATGAAATCGTTTATTCACAATGAACATATGGTAACATAAGATCTTAAAATATAAGCATTTTTCTCATGAATCTTATGATATATTCAGTCTAGGTAGACGTGTGAAAATAGTTGTCAGTGATTGGATCACACGGTCATTATAATAATAATTAGATTTAGTAGATTAAATGTAATTATACATCAATTATTCAAATTTTAAATTAATGAAGAATGAAAATATTTAATTTAGTTAATTAGATGGGCAAAAATCAATGTCAATGGTGTACCAAACTGTCCTGCTTTCCCCCATTGATTTTCCCCGCACGTAAAGCTGTTTCGAGTGTAGGAGTACAGTACGCTTACCATGAGAGCCTATAGAATACTTACAATAGTAAACTTCTCTCGATATCGAGCTAACGCGCTTCGACTAGATTTCGATTCTCGCAAGTTCGAGCTGTCAAATGCGCCGTACTCATGGTGCCGATATACTACGAAAACAACTACAAAACGTTACTCGCTAGCGTCTAGTTTTCGATGCGTAATCTAAACTTTCGAATCGTATTACCAAACGGTAGCGTGAGTCACAAATTTGACATTTCGAATCGAAAAATACCGTAGTATCTGTAGTTTACTATTTCACTTCCAAAATGGTGCGTGATAACGTATTATTTCGTCAAGATTTACCGTAGATCCGATCGATACCTATCTCAAATTAAAGAACTTATAAAAATAAGGGTTTTGAATCGACAACTTATATCCGCAAAATTCGGATTGTCGCGTATTTTGTAT
This sequence comes from Epinotia nisella, assembly GCA_932294315.1. Taxonomy (NCBI): domain Eukaryota; kingdom Metazoa; phylum Arthropoda; class Insecta; order Lepidoptera; family Tortricidae; genus Epinotia; species Epinotia nisella. The sequence goes on from OW028674.1 coordinate 21,031,126, forward strand.
TTAAAAATGCAAATAATTGGCACACGTTCCGCCATATTGGGTCGACAGACTTAGATGAGGATCATCGCACACTGTTAAAATTATACTTAATGTCGTTAAGCTTAAGGTATAGATTCCTTTAAAGTCTTTAAACTTTGGCGTTGGGGAATTTTTCGACGTTGGCCATGCGCGTATTCTGTAATGTCATAACCGACAAACGCTAGCATTTAAATTGAAACGATAAATGCTTGTAATTTAAGGCTGAATATTGAAAAATCTATTAAACTATACGAACAATCGAGTTAACTGTTGCGAGAAAAGTATACTTATATGGGACTCGGGGTACCGATTAGATTTTTAGTTCTGTGAGTGACCGCCAGGGGCGGTGTATAGAGTTTTCATACAAATATTTTACGCACTCGCTAGCGAAGAAAGTATACTCGAGTCACTGTAAACTCGGACTAAAGCTACAGCCCCCCTCTTCCGTAACTTGTTTTAAGCTCACCTCAACGCTCACCCACAAATATGATAGGTAAGCGCAAATATGATTCACTCCACGCGTCACGCCTAAAAGAAACTAGACCTCTACCTACGCTTAGTTACCACGAATCGCGGAGTCAAGATATATTTGTGGGTGAGCGTTGAGGTGAGCTTAAAACAAGTTACAGAATAGGGGGGCTAATAAAGATCTGGAACTTTTTAGCGTTCCTGACGGGTATTGACATAATATTAAGCCATAACATTATTTGAACTGTCGTATTTTTTTGTCATTAGTTAACGACCATTAATGATAGTCGTTAATAAATGTAATTACGCTCGTTTAAATCCTTGTTCAAATTGGCCACCAATAATTGGCATGGTATTTAATTTACTTATTTAAAGTATTAATTAGAAATTCAATAAGGTGCATTCGGCTAACTCCGAAAGTCGGGTACCTAATTCCGATAATTTCTATCAAACCAAGCAATATTTTTTTACTCTGTCAAATTTTACCACGCCGCCGCGCCGTGTTATCCACGTGCTAAAAGTTGATATAGTAAAAACAATCCCACCAAAAACATTCTGTAAAAAACTAGCCAAGTCATAAATGCGAAACTTTGCTTTCGCTTAACTTCGGAACTAAATGACCTACAGACTTGAAATTTTGGATTTTAAGTATGTGATTATAGCATACTGGATGACGAAAATTTCTGCGTTCTGGTCTTATCCAGAGGTTCTCAAATAGGGGCCTGAAAATGCGGCGAAATGGTTCCAGTAAAGGATGGTACGGCAGTGTTTGCTTCGCGCTCGACTTGGCGGGGGCACTGCCCTGCCCCCCGATATTGCTTGGTTTGATAGAAATGACTAATTATCGGAATTACCCGACTTTCAAATAGACTTTCGGAGTTAGCCGAATGCACTTACTATACCTAACTCCAGATCTCGTTGCAATGAGTATAATCAGCAAATTGCATACAGAGGAAACTATAACTACTTAGCTTCTTTCAAACTCCTTATCTATCTAAAGATAATGGGAATACAAGATTATAATTAACATTAACTAAGATAAATTAAAACTATGTTAAATCTAAAAAAGATAATAGGTACATGTATGTACTTACTGCCAATAAAATACCTACCTACTCCTGACTCCTGAGGTCCTAGCACAATAGGTTTTATCGTCACGTTTTACGGCGAAAATGTACTGAGACGTCTGTGTGTATAACATAACGATAAAACGTATTGTGCTAGCTGGGCTGATCTAAAGAATTGAGCTACCGATTATCGGTCTAACCTAGGCCACAGGCGTCTCCCGTCTACATTCTCTCAATAGATCCATTTTTAATGCTATTTGTATTCGTTAGGCTTAAAAATTAAATGCAATGGACGTAGGTAAACATCATCAGTAAAATTTTATGATTCTACCTGTTGGGTCTAAGTTTTGCCATTCAATTTTACGTCTTATGTCCGAGGTAATTAGTGTCATAATTACTTACTAGTTTGTCAGACGATAATACAGTTAAGGACTACCCCTCCACCAAAAATGGTTTTGCTGTGCCGGCCGGCCGGCATTTTGTTTTGTTCATTGCAGAATGCTGAGTTGTATCGGACGCTGTGTCGGACGTTGGTTTATTTCAAAACTAGTGTTTAAGTTAAGTGACAATTAGTGTTTAAGTTAAGTGATGGCAAATATTGTGGATGTGGATATGGAATCCTGCGAACCAGATAGCACGGTGGAGATCGTGGTGAGTTGTGCCTACTTTTACTAGAGGTAATTTGAATGCAATAGCATTGTAGGTATTTAGATAATTAAAACCTAGTTATCTAAATGCTTGATCTGTTGACGTTACTTGGTTAAATTATTTTGATTTACGACCTATAGGTATGTTTTGTTTATGTTTAAGGATGTCGAAGAAGTGGTTGAGAGTCAGGTTGTAACACCTCTGCAAGCTATGAATCATCTTCTTGTGGAAAGGCAGCATTTGTGTGCTAATATGGGTAAGTAATAGAATAGATCAGGTACTTTTACCGATTTAGATTTTCTACATTCACAATATTAGTTAAAAACCCGAGTATAAAAACAACACGTGTCAAAAAGTTCCATGGTCTGTGTAGCCAGGTTACTTAACTAAGCCATAACCACTATCATTGAACCAGTTGATATTCACCTTAATTAATAGCACCAATATCAATAATGTGTTGGGTTGGCAAGATTATATACATACTTGACAAAGTAATAAAATAAAGAAAAACCGGCCAAGTGCGTGTCGCAAAGAAATTGTACATAATTAAGTAAGAGCCTTATCCTAATCTACGTTTTAACTCTTTTTCATTGTGTAACGACAATTACCCATACATTTTATATCGGTAATGAATGAGTGCACCATACATGGAAGCAGGCAGGACCCGAGCGGGAATATTTGGGGAAAAACTTTAAAATAAATTGATCGATCTAGTCTAGTCAAATAGCTACCTAATTATTAAATACTAGCTTCTGCCCACGACTTCGTCCTCGTAGAACTCCTAAAAGGGATGACACAAATTATAGCCTATTAAATAATATCAATTAGAATTTTGGTCAAGTGCGAGTGACCCAGCGCCTGATGAAGGCAACGGTAATACAAAGCTCCATACAAAGTTTCACCCCCTTTTTCCTCAGATACAACCACTGTAGAGTACCTACCGCAAGGAACTATTTTGGGTCCGTTGCTGTTCCTATTGTAATTAAATGATTTGAATAAATGTTGCCTACATGGCAGAACATTTAAGCACCTAAATGTAAATTATAATTTACTTAAAAAACAAAGTTTTAACCGACTTCAAAATAGTACTCCGCCAAGCCAAATTTGAACATTTCCACATTTCCTTTCCACTTTACCACATGGACTGCTTTCCGAGAGTAAATACGTTGATTACCTATTACAGATGAAAACCATATCACTGTATGTGGGTCGGTAATATTTGAGGAGTTCCGTCGATTTGGCACACTTGACATTTAGGACTATTGCTATTTCAATGGAATCATATCAGAATCAGTAACTGTACTTTTACAGTTTTAAGAACGAGTTCCATAAGTCATCTGTGGTCTTCATCATGAGTTCCACTTCACCAAATTTGTGATCTCCGGGTGTAAATACACTAGTTATATCTCTATCTATGTAACTGCTTTGTTTGTGTGAGGTGTGCAATAAAGAGTATTTGTATTGTATTGTATTGTTATAATAGAAAATACCGAAATTACTACATGCGTGCGTTCTATATTTGAGGAGTTCCCTCAATTCCTCATGGTTCCCATCATCCAACTGAAGTTTTGATAACAATGGGACCAATCTGGAAGCATATACTTTCAAATAAAAAAAAGACTTGTACGAATCGGTTTATAAATGACGGAGTTCTGAGGTAACAAACATAAAAAAATAAAATACAACCGAATTGAGAACCTCCTCCTTTTTTTTGAAGTCGTTTAAAAGGCCCTAAATTACTTCGAGCCTTCGGGCCTGAATGGCTTCGAGAAAAGGATGGTACTTACGGCCGTGCCTGTTCTGCTCGACTTGGCGGGGGCACTGTCATGCCCCCAGATATAAGATCAATGTACCTATCACTAGTGTTCTTGCAAATAAAAATCTTGAATCTTGAAGAAAACGGTGGTCGCTTCGTAAGTTTTTTAATTATCTGAAAGAGATTTTCGTTATTAGGCATCAACATCCCTATTCTTGTTTTTTCAGTGGCGGCCAGCATGCGAGATCGAGAGCGCGTGCGCTCACAGTTAGACGAGGCCCAAAAGCAGCGCGAGAGCGTCATGGCGGATTTGGGTCTGGTACTCCGTTTACGCAAAACCGCCACTCAAAGCTGTACGGAAGCCAAAGTGAGTACCTACTCACCAGCTATCTAGGACTGTGGGATAGTGTAGGTATGCTAGGATTTAGAGAATATTTATTACCCTCTTCTAGAGACTAGTTTACCTCTCTCTTTAAAACCTCATTTTGAAAAAAAAAAGACTAGACATGTTCTTTCCGTGGACCCTTCATGTAAAATTTTATTTCTCAAACATGCAATGAAATGTCGACCTTACATGCGTTATAACAGGCTTCAAAGTATCACGTTTCGGGCGGAACTACTCGAGAGAACTGGTAAGCAATTTCATACAAAATTGAAGGCCTAGGCCGGGAATTTTTTTTTTTTAAATTTTAATGTTAACATGGCGTCTGTGTTCATCTACAGGCTTAACAGCTGAATTTTTATTTTTTATTTTTTCTAGTGGCAGAATGGTTATCGGACCAAAAATATCCGCGTTAATGCCTATTATACACACGAACCTTTATTAAGAATACAAACCTGTATGATTCAATGTCTTGATGAATAAATTTAAAATATTATCTATGTACGTAAGTCACCAGAGACCGTAGACAATATTTAAAATCCTCTTTATTTTATTCATTATAGAAGGTTATGTACCTATAATGGCCCTAATAGGGTCTATTCGAACTCTACACACAGGCGAAATACGGATGCCTTTCGTAAAAAAAAAACAATAAGTATGGAGGATTGGAGGGAAAATTAATGTACTATTTTGAGTGGTGTATTGTTTTATTTCATTGCATATGTTTGAGAAAAGCACTATACATGCCTGGCCGTGAAAAGGGCTTGCCGGCTTCGTATCACTATCCGGCCTCCCTACGGTCGGCCGTCTATACCTACTCACCCGGCAAGCCCTTCTTGCCCGGCGTCTGCAGTAATGTACTATTTTAATACACGTTATAGTTTTTGAGTAAAATGCCTGTGATGTGACATACGGACAGACGGACATGACGAAACTAAGGTTCGAACAAAGGATAGTTTTTATCCTAAAATTCATCACCTAAGGGGGTTAAAGGGGGGAGTTCTTATGGAGTTACAATATTAACGAGTACCGCGCGGACTAAGACGCAAAGTACCTACCTAATAGACGACTAGACTAAATTTTACCTTTTTCTTAACGACAGTAACTTGAACACATCTTATTTCTGTATTTCCAGGCTTCACTCGAGGAAGCCAAGAATAAGCGCCTGGCTCTGATGAAAGAAATCGATGCTGAGAAGATGTGGAGACCGCCGAGCGCAGAGATGAGCCTCAAGAGGCAACAGGTACAAATGATATTTCGTGAAAATGTCAGTTTTCAATCAATTTTCTTGTCTGACACTAGAGTTGGATCGTTTTTTCTGAAACCGTTTTAAAAAACGGTTTCTTTATAAATAAATAAATAATAAAAATAATTTAATTCAGACTAAAGTCCATAAATGGTTAGTAGGTAAACAATGAAATCTTGCCAAGGAATGCTGCGTAAGCATCTGCTCAAACAAAAATTCGACTAAAATCCATCCACATAACGGTAGTATATATTGAATAAGTATGTAGTAGTATATCTTTTTGTATGTATCTTATATTTTTATTTATGTATGTCTATATGTAGTGTATAATACATTTGTTTTTTTTTCTCTCTCCTCAAGTATATTCGTAAAAGAAATTATCATACTTTTTTCTTTGCATCTGTTATAAGTCTCTGTTTAGCCCAATGGTTAGCTGGTAGAGAATGCCATAAGGCATTAAGCTCGCCATTTGTACATTTTTTTTGTAATTTGTGCAATAAAGTTTCAATAAATAAATATATAAATCTTATTACTAGTGTTAGTATGATATAAAAAGAGATATACTTATAACTAAACAATGACTGCATGCGGTCTCTGCCAGCGGGTGAGCATGGGCCCATTTTCGCGCTTCGCAAACACGTGCAGAATGCCGATTATGAACAACGTACCTTATATATTTGAGGAGTTCCCTCAATTCCTCATGGTTCCCATCATCCAACTGAAGTTTTGATAACAATGGGACCAACCTGGAAGCATATACTTTCAAACAAAAAAAGAATTGTACGAACCGGTTCAAATGACGGAGTTCTGAGGTAACAAACATTAAAAAAAACCAACAAGTGCGAGTTCAACTCGCGTGGTGAGGGTTCCGTAAAATTACTAATATGCTCTAAGCATCAGGCGCTCTATATAAAATACACAATAATATTGAGAATTTTCCCGTTACTTTGAATACCTACTCAAACTTTATTTTTTTATTTATTTATCAAAAGTACAAATTAACAATGTTATATTACTCGCCAAACTGCGATAACAGTTTGTTGGCGAGACCGACTTCTAATAGGTTTTCCTGTAATCTTTAGGCAAGGAACTATTTTCCATATTTTTTTTCAGAATTTTAAGCCTAGTTGTTTCGGAGATAAAGGGGGGGGGGGGGGAGGGAATGGTCAATTTTCGCCTATTTTAGGGTTCCGATACCTCAAAAGGAAAAAAAAAACCCTTATAGGATCTCTCGGTCGAAACATTTTTTTTTAATTTTCCAGTTTACCCTCCAAAAGTGGCCCCCTTGTTCAGAATTCATTAATTTACTTTACGCGTCCATCTTTGGGTCACCAATTTACATATTTTTCCCAAATTTCAACTCAATCGGTCCAGTAGTTTTGGAGCAAATCGGCTGTGACAGACGGACAGACAGACAACTGAGTGATCCTATAAGGGTTCCGTTTTTTCCTTTTTGCTGATATACCTAAATTAACCAATTTCAGAGAACCACCCAAATACGTTTTCAAACATCGTAAATGAGTCAAAACCTCCTTGCTTTACAACTGACGCACGAGTGACATATACAATTTAAGAAAATTACTATTACGTCCATGGGCGTAATAAAGGCTATTGTAGCTCTTTTCGAATAAGTGTGATGAAAAAGTTGTTATAGCTGTCTGTAGGCCCTATTAGGCTGTCGATGACCTGCTGTTATTGAATCCTATTTAATTATTTTTTACTACTTATATCCAGGAACTAAGAGAAAGAGTGGAACACATGAGAACAATTCTGGGTATTGGCAAGATACGCACCCCCGATGATTGACTGAAAACCCTTCGATATGAGGTAAGTAGGTACCTAGAAGTCTTTAATGAGAGGTTAAGCTACGAGTAAAACTATTAACCATTTGGAAGCAAAGAACACCTTTAGATGTTGCGTGTTGTCAAAATCACCTTTGCGCTTTCAACTAAGATCATATTCAAACTTTTATGGAAATATAGTTGACGTGTAAATGCAACTTTCGTGCGGAAAAAATGGCGTCCAAATGGTTGGCCTGAATCACCCTGGCGCGGCCTGCGGTGGCAGTTAATGTCAAGTTTGCTATTGGCCGCCATCGGCGCCATCGCAGGCCGGGCCAGTGTGATTCAGGCCTGAAGCCTCTCACAGACGTCGTTGCCACGTAAATCATCGTCACCACTATTGTTTCGGATTGATGCTGCAGTAACTTGATAAATGATCTTGACTGCTTCTAAATTACAACTTATTACTTATAATTACAAGAGAAACATTAGAACCAATGCCTAAACCAAACAAAATGCAACCATATTATCTAATGATGCCAGACCCTGATACAGATTACTCGTATGAGCTACGTTTAATAATCCATTTCTATCTTTTTTTTCAGGTCAATAGTAAGAAGAATTTACTAGTCTGAAGTTGTTAGTCAAATAAGATGATTACCTTGATTACATGATAATAATACAATGTAATCATTTCAGAATTAATTTAAATTTTACTAGTCCTAAAATTGTTAGTCACAACTAGTTATAGGTACCTACATATAGTTTTTTAGCTCAAAATATTACCGTGTATAGCGCTAATTAATATCGTCAATAGATTACGTTTAATAATCCATTTCTATCTTTTTTTTTTCAGGTCAATAGTTAGAAGAAATTACTAGTCTAAAGTTGTTAGTCAAATAAGTGATTACATTGATTACATGATAATAATACATTGTAATCATTTCAGAATTAATTAAAATTTTACTAGTCCTAAAATTGTTAGTCACAACTAGTTATAGGTACATATATAGTTTTTTAGCTCAATTACCGTGTATAGCGCTAATTAATGTCGTCAATAGATTATAGGTTTAAGATTCAGTAAGTTCTATTAGTGGGTAAATATTATACTGTTAATTTGAGTAAATGCTTATTGCGAAAAAAGATTGCAAATATGTGTTCGTAATTTTGTTTTCTTACATTTATATTAATATGTTATTTGAAGAAGAATTTCCAGAGTACTAGAGAATTAAATAATGAAAGTTGACTACTGGAAATTGAAAAACTAGTCTAAAGTTTTAGTCCGACAAGACAAGATTGTAAATACTTACCTATACATCTTTGGTGCTACGTCATAGGTAGGTATATTATGTATTGCTTTGTTACGTAAATTAAGAATTGCCCTGTGATTTTATGATTTTAATGTGATTTTTATATGAGAATATACAGGAATCTAACATCTATATGATAATAATAGTAATAACTATTGGTCTAGGAATCGTGTCCAAGGTAATACATATATAAACGGTTATTTCATATTCCTGTTGCTAGCCAGAGGTGGCAATTAAACCTTTCATTCTCTGCCTTAAATGTATAAGTAGGTAGAGACGACAACACTAATGTTTGGTTAGGGCCTCTCACAGACTGGCGCGGCCTGGACTTGTCATTGGCTGTCAAATTTACTTTGGACTGCCACCGCAGGCCGCGCTAATGATTGCAGGCTTAATACCGACATAGTGGCTGTAGCAATATTAATGTAAAAAGATGGTTTCAATTAAATAGCGGTTTAGCTAGATGGTATTTTTATAGCAGCAGCAGCAGAATTATATTTTGTATGGATTGATAAGGCACTGCAAAACGCGTTGTAGTGAACTACTATTTTAAGGGCCTCCCCGCGCTTTTCGTCGAGTTTTGTGTTGAAACTAGGTATACTCCGTCAAAACTATAGATATATTTATGGCACAAACGCTGATCAGCAAAAAAAACTCTAACTAGGTATTTACCTACATTTGCATCAGAGTTTTTTTTGATATAATGAATTTTGAGTTTTTTTTATGATTTATTCAAATATGGTCCAAAAAAACTCTGTTTTCGTTATAAGTAGATATGTTGTTTATGCACTTTTATATGAAATCTACATATTGACGTCTCTAACAACCCATCAGATATTTTTATTTTTAATTCATTTTGACAAAAGGTACGTCCAAAAAACTGGTTTTTGGTCTAAATTTGCCAAAGTTTGGTGCCATATATATCGAAAACTGTGTGTGACTTTTAAGGTAAATATGGGATACTATTTCGGTAAACCTCGTTGTCATTAATGCGTTAAGCCAAAAAAACATGACAAACCGGATGGTTACAGATCGAAGGCCATTGCGAGCTGGGAGCCCCTTAACACGTTTTTTTTGTTGTCTTTTGCACTTTTTAATAGTTTTATATCTCTATTACTTAGAGTCTTTAGCCGAAGATGTAATAGGGTGGTGGAATCAAAAAATGAACGCCACCCAATAGTTGAACATTTTGTCGAAAAATTAAAATAAAAAAACGCGATACAGTTTACGCACTCAGAATATTTTTTACAGTACACATGGTCTTACTTTTCCGCACTAGTGCGGAAATAAGCACTTTCCGTGCATATGTTGAAACTTTAAAGAGCCATATGTACTGTAAAACGTTGTACGATACACGTGCGAATAGGTAATTCGCAACTCATGTCGATTTAAAACATTCCCTTCGGTCGTGTTTTAATTTATCGCCACTCGTTGCGAATTTCCTATTTTCTGCACTTGTATCGTAATAGTTATTGTAAATAACTATTTCCTAACGCGTCATCTCTTTCCCGAGGCTGGCAAATAAACTCCCAGACAGTTCCCACCATGTTCCCACACAGCACACGCGACTGTGAGTGTTCGTCGCGTCGAGGTCTCGCGCCAAAATCACCATTTGTATAGAGATCTAGTATCAAATTTAAGCTCTAAATTACGTATAAAATTGAAGAAAACGTCTACATGCATTGTTATGCGTGATATAGATTCTTTATTAATCCCTTTAATGGATTTACAAATCGCATATTTATTGTTAATTTAAGCGATATTTAGCGTTCAACTAATGAATGAATGAACGTATTTATTTGTGTAACATAGGTACATGTACCTAAAGATCTTAAAACTAAAGCATATAGCAATAATGGTTAAGCATATAATGGTTCCAACTTTGTGTACCAGAGCCAATAGATGAACAGCGTTCATATACTGGGCAAGATATAGTTTTTTCAAATGCAGATATAAATGCTTATTGAAAAGGTAGGTAGGTACATAAAACTTTTATGGCTTAAATTAATCGTCACTTAACCGTTGATTTTTGAACTATAAGTTGAACGTGACTATCCATTTGCAATACGGTTATTTTGGGGTTTGTTTTACTGTGAAAAGCACCATCGTTCAACAAAGAACCTGTGCCCAGAAATTGAACGAATAAAATTCGTTCGTTCAACTTTTGGCTTCGATGATGATGAAGTGAACGCTCAGTTGATTTTAGTTCGTTCATTCCGTTGCTACATCTACATAGACCAATACATGAAAATTTATTCGTTCAAGTTTTAGGCAGGGGTTAGTAATATGAACATCTTAATAACAAAGATACGTAGGTGCTTAATATGAAATCTGACTTAAGTAGGTATATATAACCCAACAATTTATCTATTTCATTCTAATGATACATTAATGAAAAATTGTTTTAATGATTAATATGTAAAAACAATCTCTTATATCCATATGTAAAGGGTACATTTGAATTGTTTTATTTTGTGTTTAGTATCAATATTGTGATCGTTGACTAGTATACCTAAATTGTTATAACAATGATTAGGTATATAATTACTAGACCACAGGTGAGAGGCGCGGTGTTATGTTTTTCTTCGTTCAACTATTGGTGTCAAAACGTTCAACTATTGAGCACAGCGTTCATCTTCTGGGCAAAATGGCATACTTAAGCATAAAACAATTTTTAATAAAATACTGTATTGTAATACGAGGGTTTAAAATAGTCATATCCAATCTCGACAATATACCATATCGTATAAAAAAAGAAAATGTGTACAAACTAGGTTACCACTCCTCGAAAAAAAATGTAAAGTTGGGATAGTTGCTTAACCGTTCATCTTTGGTTCCACGACTCTACTAGGTAGTAGGCTATTACTAAGAAAGTTAACTCATAAATTAATTAGTATTTGCTCTTTGTGTAAGTTTGGCTGTGAAGATAAGCAAAGTGCGCGTTGTCGGGATAGGCATTTCGGAGCCACGAGACCTAAGTTTTCCTTTGGCAGTTGTGGAAAGTTGGAAAGGGGCCTTATTCAAACCGACTATTAGTATGTAGTATTCATTTTTTAGAGTCTGTCAAGCGAGTCGTGTCCCTGGAAAATGGAGCAAATAAAAAAAAACGCATGCTAGTAACACGAAATGTATGGTGGCGGCGTAAGGCCTACATCACACTGACGCGGCCTGCGGTGGCGGTCCATAGTACATTTGACAGCTAATGACAAGTTTACTGTTGTCCGCCGCGGCCAGACCGCGTCAGTTTGTGAGAGGCCTAATAGGTACTTATTTATAACTGTCACATTATTTCATATGTAAAATTGTTGACATATTTGATGAATTGATGAATTTGATAAAAATGCTGTGGACACGACTCGCTTGACAGACTCTGACACCGTGCAGGCGATTTTGGCGCCATCTAGAGTCAACTTGAGAAAGCAAAGTTTGAATGTCTGCAATGGTGACAATTTTTTCAGTGCTGCCACCTTTTGCCAAAGGGGTAGAGTTTAGCTAAATAAAGTCTGTTTGGAATTGGCCACCAGCAATATCTTCAAGGCGACAAGGGCAAGGCGTTCAAAAATATGTGGTACTAACTCTGTATTGTCATTTGTCTATGTCGAATATTTATGTACGGCTCAGCATTATTGCAGCCAACTATTTGATATAATTTTTACTTTATTGTGATATAACTTATCATTAATTGTTAGTGTTATATGTAAATAAGTTGGACGTCTGGGATATTTTTAGCATTATATTATAATATAGAATGTACATCTATGCAAAATCATCTACCCATTAGTCTAATTTCATACTTCCCTATTTGTAATTTTAATACAAAGGTTATTCAATTAAAACGCATTCAAACAATAAATATCAATTTATTTACATCTACCGTGAAAATATATAAAACTGTCGTAATCACAGTACCTACACATATCTTTTGACCACAATCATTCAGTTATTTCGTTAGATTCATAGACCTTATTAGAACGTGACCAAGATTGAGATGTTTCGCGAAAGCGAAGTGATTTAGTTAGTCCTGAATCACACTGGCGCGGCCTGCGGTGGCGGGCAATAGCAAATTTGACAGCTAATGACAAGTTTACTATTGACCGCCGCGGCCAGGCCGCGCCAGTCTGTGAGAGGCCTTATACATACTTGGGTAAAGTAGGCTCGGAAGCTGTCGGGGCTTGGCCTTCATCATTAAGTCGAGGCCGAGCCGTCATGACTACTCTACGCGCTTCGGAGTTTCACGCACTGATCTGGGGCCCATTTCAGAAAAGCTTGTAGCTTTGGCGGAAGCCTCTTTTCAACTCTTTCTATTAGAAAGAGACTTCCGCATGTATTACAAGTAACAAGCCTTTCTGAACTTGGTCCCTGGAACTATATTGGAAATGTACGCGTGGACAATGGCGAGAAGTTAGAAACCACGCGTATAAAGTTGACAGTGCGTTGCTTACACATCAGTCGCGGCCGAGGACCCAAACTTACAAATCTAGACACGCGGAAGTCAAGTTCAATACAATTTACAATAGCTAGTTTGTAAATTACACCATGGGCAAAAAATCAAAATTACAAAATGTCTATAGAGAAACCAGCGACAGATGAAATTTGAAAAAAGAACAACGCAACTTTGTACAGACGTTGGCACTTGGCAGTCCTCTTGATTTAATCTCAATGATTTTAATATGGAGCTTAAGCTACGTGTCACGATAATTCTACAATCGAACAATTTTGTCTATTAATACACTTGTGAAGTGTCGTGGGATATATAGTAGGGTACCGCGACTGTAAGGAATTTCAGACGACACGCGATATCCGTCCGTCTTTCTCGCATCACAAACAGTGTATTTGAATTCACTTTATACAATTACATACATGGTAACAATGTTGGTAAAAATGTATGACACATACTTTTTTTCTCAATGGGGAATGGATGAAAATTTTAGAAATGCCGGATATTTTGTTTGGTTATAGGAATAATAACACCAGAAAAAGGTTCAGATTTTTCAGCTGCGTCTATTATTTTTGAAAAATATAAACAGTTTCCTTACTTACGTTTCGGGTCAAGAACGGTCAATAGACACTTTCCTTGATCCGTCTCATATTACAAAAAAATATCTTAAATATCTGCACGGCTATCATAAGACGGCGCGCGAGCTCTCTCGATTTTTCTCGCACTATCCGTCTCTCTCTTATTAGAAAACTTAGAAAGAGAGGTATAGTGCGAGAAAAATCGAGAGCTCGCGCGCCGTCTTGTGATAGCCGTGCTGTGGTAGGTATACTGACACTGGTAATGACAAATATAGCTGTTGCAACTGTCAATATCATTGCCAGTCTACCACAGATATTTAAGATATTGTTTTGTTATATGAAACCGATCAAGGAAAATGCCGTCCATGACCTGCACGGCTATCACAAGACGGCCCGCGAGCTCTCTCGATTTTTCTCGCACTATACCTCTCTTTCTAAGTGTTCTAATAAAAGAGAGACGTATAGTGCGAGAAAAATCGAGAGAGCTCACGCGCTGTCTTGTGATAGCCGTGCTGACCCAACACGTAAGCGAGGAAACTGTTTATACTTCTCAAAACTAATTGACGCAGTGAAAAATCTGAAACCTTTTTCTGGTGCTAAGGAAAGTTATTCCTATCACCAAAAAAATAATCAGGCATTTCTAAAATTTTCATCCATTCCCAATTGTGTTGCTGCTTAACCCGTTCAGTGCTAATCGCGACACATAGGCGTCAGACCGCTACGGGCGCTTTTTAGCTAAATATAGAGTTGAAGCTGCTGCGGACGGCGGCGGAGCGGTACGAGCGTAGCGTAGCGATGAGTGCGTTAATTTTATCTAAAGGGTTAGTTAACCCTCTTGATACAATTAACGCATTCACTTAGTCACGTTGGGTTTGCGTGCAATTGAGAGATCTGTCAAGGAAGACGGATTGGATTTACAAGTCTCAGTTAGAATTGGCCCTGTAGTAGGATAAACATATAATCCGGAAGACAATACAATGTTATAAATAATCAGTCTGGAAAATGTTTCAGTATTAAATTCCATTTCAAATACAGTTTTTTTTTTCGATATTTAACTCTCTAAGGTGTATACAAAGTAGAGGCAGCATCGGGTTGAGGCACACGCGGCTCAACGATTTGCTCAAATTTGTACAAATAACTGAGCTGGCAGTGTGACAACTCGCCACGAGCGCGCTGCCTCACCCGCGCATGTTAAAAGTCAACCGTCTAGCTCGCGGGCAGCTCGCCGCGCGTGGCGAGGCTGCCTCGAGATGAGACGCTCTAATTCGTAGACACTTTTTACAAACTTGCAACCTCATTCATAAAATACAACTTGACTATACAAACATATGAAATGACGAAGCGATCCAAGAAAAAAATAACCGGACAAGCGCAAGTTCAACTCGCGTGGTGAGGGTTCCGTAAAATTCCTATTCTCTAAGCATTAGGCGCTCCATACAAAATACACAAATATATTGAGAATTTTCCCGTTACTTTGAATACTCAAACTTCCTATAGGTTTTCCTGCAATCTTTAGGCAAGGAACTATTTTCCATATTTTTTTCAGAATTTTAAGCCTAGTAGATAAATTTTCGTCTTATTTCCTAAATTACTTCAAATCTATTTTTGCCAAAATTATAAAAAAAAAAACTGAGATGCTTACAACAACCCCTTTCATTTGATATGTCACACAATACAGTTGGCGAAACTTTTTTTTACCCCCCAAAAGTGGCCCCCTTGTTCAGAATTCATTAATTTACTTTACGCATCCATCTTTGGGTCACCAATTTACATATGTGTACCAAATTTCAACTCAATCGGTCCAGTAGTTTCGGAGCAAATCGGCTGTGACAGACGGACAGACAGACAACCGAGTGATCCTATAAGGGTTCCGTTTTTTCCTTTTGAGATACAGGAACCCTAAAAATGGTGAGTTCCTCTTGCAAAATAATTACGACATACCAACAAATTTAAGAACGATAAAAACTATTGAAATAGTTACTTCTACTTTATATATATACACTGCATTTATTTTTTAAGGTCTTTGGACCGTTTTTGAAACTGGATTGCATAGTTTTACGTGTACGTATCGGTTTAAATGATATTATAATAAGCTATATATACGTATTCATACGTTGTCGTTAATTTAAATACCCAGCTACCGAATAAATGAGATCCGATGATAAATAATAATCTCAATAAGTACACTTCGAATGATAATTATAAATCACACGTAGCGAAGGAATAACAGGAAAATGTACGAATCCGAGATTGAATTGTAAAAAGGAAATTTTAAATACTATAATTGAAAATAAACAATAGTGTCAAGTATCAATTAAAAAATTATATGGCGTTGTTGCTATGACAAACTTAATTTATTATTATCATTCAACGAGAAGCATAATTTCAAATAAGTTATAAAATACACATAATAGTAAACTACGAGTAGATAACGATAGAAGTTTGCATAGAAACCACACAAACAAAACGTCCAACGGTGGCGCCAATGTTGCCACTTGCCAGACTGTTTAGGTTATTTCCAAAGCTGGTGCAAAAGGAAAGAACAAAATTTCATTCATTTTATTAAATCGATTCGCACCATCTTTTGTGACGTCACTTATAAAAGCTACAGTCACGTACTTTAATTTGGAACCCATTTCAAAACTTCAGTTCAATAATAGTGGTGAAGTGTCAAGATATAAGACAATAAATTATCTTATCGAATGCGCCGTTCAGTTGATAACCTCTTTGCCAAAAGTTATCATTACGGTTTTCTAATTACGAACATGTGTCATTGTGTATCGGTGTCAGACAAGAAAATTGATTGAAAACTGTCATTTTCTCGAAATATTATTTGTAAATAACAAATATGACCGGAGAGAAGACAGGGCCACAAACAGGAGCGGCAATTAGTCGGAAATGATCTTTACTTATGATCGTTACTGAGCGGTTACCCCTAGACACTATAAACGTAAGTCGTCTATGGCAAACTTTATGACACTCCTTTAAAATATTAGCTCTAAATATCTTCAGTTTGCTATATGATATTCCACCATAGGTGTGTCCCAAATTAAAGTTCGTGACTGTACAAGTTACACTTTAATAAACAATTGTAGCACCTAATGCAGGATCAGGTTTCTATCGCAAACAACTTTTCATACAGGCGAAAGCCTTTTCTAATAAAAAGGCTTTCACTACTATTATAAATTACGAAGTCGTGTAACAACAAGCCCAAGTTAATGTTTTACCGATTCAAGGCCCTTGACCCACATGTGAGTCACTCTACGAACGATTTCCGTTACAAGGCGGAAAAATGCTGCACCCGTAGCATTGCTTGCCTCAAATGGTTCAGTACCTACCTCACATGGAATTCGTAACTTGTATTTTTACAATAGAAAAGGGGCGTAATAAACAAGATATCATAATACAATTGGTAAAAATAAATAAAGAGATTCAATAACACTGTTTTTACATTCGTCAATTAAATAGTGATTCCGACATTTACAAATTGTATTTAATTTAATTACATTAACCTGACATTTCCTTACAGAACTTATTTATTTCATAATTAAGTACGACAAATTAATATCAAATTTAATTCTAACGTATAAAATATAGTTCAGGGCAACACAAGAAAATCATATTAAGTAGAGTAACTATGTTATCGTGGAACAGGCAAAGTTACCCTTCCGATGAATTAAGTCTTGGCAGTTTTCTCATTACAAGACGGAATGTTAAAAAATGTGTCAACAAAAGCGACAACTTGGTAATCTCGCAATATGCGTTTAGTTCTGGATTTAGCCAAATAATTCAAATACGACCTAAACACAATGGAACGCGACGTAATAAGGTTTGAAGTGGATATCTTCAGCTTAGTATCCGAACTGAATAAACTATTTGAGCCATCAACATGAACAACACCCTTACTTGGTACTTACTTATGTGCTTATTAATATACCTTATCTCATTGCAACAGAGCTTACTCGTCAGTTTCCTGTGTCCGATGTACCCATACGAAATGTACATCTACAAGACGACATTGAGGGCGGGATGCATCTACCACACTTTACAAGCCGGTAAACGGTCACCCCACATCACTTACGATTACCGACGTTTTGAAACAATTGGCCTTAAGAACTTTGTTGGCCTCTTTTGCTATAGATTTTGAGCGAGATGGCATAAAAGAATAGATTTAAGTAAAATGCTATAATTATTGTAGTGTCATTATGTAATAAAAACTAAAGGCAAACTAACATAGAAACAACGGTTATTCATAACATAACTAGCACAATTGGGTACTTTCCTGGATAAACAATATATAATTCTATTTAGTCCGTCAGTTAGATTACACAAAAATACTGGACACGTATTTTTATTTGTCAATTAAACAAAAAAATATAAAGATATAGCCCGTTAAAGTTCCGCGTGACGTCACATTATGCTAAAAAGTGTACCATAATGTGACGTCACACGGAACTTTAACGGGCTATATATCTTTGTCAGTTTTTGTTTAATTAACAAACAAAACAATACGTCTCCAATATTTTTTGATAATCTAACTGAGAACTAAATAACTTTTTTTAGGAAAGTAGACAATTTATGATGGACTGTGTGTTTGGAACACTCCGGGAGATTTAACAGCGATGTAACCTCAACCTATGATTCACTCAGGACATGCTATGGTAATAATAATACCGCGACCGAGCGAGACTGTAGTATGCAAATCTCAATAAGTGTCACAGATGGTATAAGATAAATATATAATTCGTTGTCCTTGTCATAGTTCCACCTTTTAAATTAAAAATTAAGTAGGTTGTTTATGGTAAGCCGTCCGTCGGCCATTTTAAGACCAATTCTTAACACGTTCCCCGTCCGGATGCCCCCAATGTGGGGGCATGAACCTTTTTTTCAGGAGTCCGTGTCCCCACTATGGGTCCACGGGTTGTTCACGGCTACTAACTACAACTGTCACTTGGACTTGTGACATTGACGGACAATTTTGTATGGGGACAGGGAACGTGTTAAGGGTTATTCCCACCTATTACCATCAATTTGTTACCAGTGGTAACAACTGGGAAATTTCTTCCCATCTTTTACCAGTGGGAACTAATGGGAATAGTAATTGATGGTAACTAGTGGGTTTTTTCCCAGTAGTTACCACCGAGTACTTTAGTGGTAAAAGATGGGAAAAAATTCCCAGCTCTAACAATTGATAACAAATTGGTGGTAACAGGTGGGAATAACCCGTTCTTAATTTAGTTGCATAAGAGCCTTTCCGTCCCTTATGGTGGCTCGCGTATAGCTCCTCTGTAGAAATCTATATAATTTATAAGGATTTACAAGGAGGTTAAAACAAATTACCTTAATTTATTAACCAACATTATGGTACCAATTGATATGACAATCGCATCAGGACAGGCTTATATATTACTTTTAAATCTCGTAAAGTGTCCCAGACCGATACGTCATATATTGTGCAAGTTATAAGTATAGTTAAATAATTATATTTTTATAATTCCGTTCGCTTAATACGGTACAAGTACTTTTTCGGCAAAAAAATACATCACAAGTTAGCAGTAGTCTTTATGCAAATAAGTTAGGAACTAAAACTATATAAATTAAATAAATGCATACACTGTCTTTAAATTTCGTAAGTTTTTGTCCATCTATACTGACCTACCTATTAAACTGCATTAATAGAATCGCTATAGGCTAGCTGTAGAAGAGAGTCCTCTTCTGTAACTGAATATTTTCTTTTCTTATAACGCTGTCTCTTATAGCGGCTCTGGCCGCATCTACCGGATATACATTTTTTTTATAGTAATTTGTTTTTTTGACAAAAAAAAAGTATAGTTGACATAGGACAAAAGGAAGGTCGCTTCTGAAGATAATGATAACCTCTGATGATTGCAACTTCAAAATATTATTTTAATTTATCAAATGAAATACCTATTATATTCAAACGCTATTCTTAAATTACTCAATGAGCCGTTCACAACTTTACGTACGAATTGGCTACTTTCCTGGGTTAAAAAAAAATGAGTCCGTCAGTTAGATTATCAAAATAATATTGGACACGTATTTTTTTGTTTGTCAATTAAACAAAAAATGATGAAGGTATAGCCCGTCAAAGTTCCGCGTGACGTCACATTATGCTAAAAAGTGTACCATAATGTGACGTCACGCGGACCTTTAACGTGCTATATCTTCATCGTTTTTAGTTTATCGCCAAAACTCGTGCCGTGCGCCTCTAGGAGGCGCCTCGAGAGAGTCTGGAGCCGCCATGACGAACACCGCTCCAGCACGAATTACACTACAGCCAGCGGTCGGGAACCCTTTAGCAACCACAGTGGCCAACGAAATTGACGCGGGCGCCGTTCTTAATAATTTGTGATTTATCAGGCAATCTTAATATTCTGAATTCAACGACATTTTCATATAAAACAGTCAGGGAGGCTAAGTAAAAGGATCTCATGGGCCATGAGTCATGGCGGTGTAATAAGAGAATCCCTCAATTCTTTGCAAAGGGCGCCGGCTTCCTCATACAGTTTATCGTGTAGTGTAATAAGTGGTTTACCAAAATACCCTTATATCCGGAACCATAATTAAATTCAATCAAATCTACTACTGTGTTGCCATTAAAGTGAAACATTCCATCAACAGTAAATTTACTCTTGTTGAAAAAATGCACGTAAGTAATTTCAAAGCTACAATAAAAAAAAATGACTAAACTAACATACTTATGAATATACAAGTATTAATATTTAATTTTAACTAAAACTTCAGGTGTCAACCACATTAGGTATCAGTTATGACACAAAAATATTATCGTCTGAAGATGTGTGCATATCTTCGGTATTTCAATTTAAAAAATACAACAACTAGTGTGGGTATAGTGAAATGGTGGCGGTCATGAAATTTTTACTTCTCGCTTCATTTTCGGTATCTTACGTCCGTCTGGAGCGGACGAATGTTTTCTTCAGAATTATTTAGTTAATTTATTTATTCAAAATTTGATAAATAAATGAAATATCTACGTATTTCCGATCAGTCTTACATAAATTCTGACGATTACATTTCGTATTATCATAATAAGGTTGGTTATACCTGGAACGTCATACTGACAATAGTAGGTTTCACTGTGACAGTGACATGTTTTGGAATTGAATAATGGTTGCGGGTACAGTTGCGACGGGATCACCAGCCGGGCTGCTGTGCGTGATGGTCCACTGCTGGTAGGTGTTGTGCGGGTCGCAGGGCGCCAGCTAGAGGTTGCGCGCGTGTGGCTGCAGCGTGAGGCAGTGCTCGTGCAGCTGGTGCACCACCTGGTGACGGGATCACTAGCCGGGCTGCTTGTGCGTGATGGTCCACTGCTGGTAGGTGTTGTGCGGGTCGCAGGGCGCCAGCTAGAGGTTGCGCGCGTGTGGCTGCAGCGTGAGGCAGTGCTCGTGCAGCTGGTGCACCACCTGGTGACGGGATCACTAGCCGGGCTGCTTGTGCGTGATGGTCCACTGCTGGTAGGTGTTGTGCGGGTCGCAGGGCGCCAGCTAGAGGTTGCGCGCGTGTGGCTGCAGCGTGAGGCAGTGCTCGTGCAGCTGGTGCACCACCTGGTGACGGGATCACTAGCCGGGCTGCTTGTGCGTGATGGTCCACGGCTGGTAGGTGTTGTGCGGGTCGCAGGGCGCCAGCTAGAGGTTGCGCGCGTGTGGCTGCAGCGTGAGGCAGTGCTCGTGCAGCTGGTGCACCACCTGGTGACGGGATCACTAGCCGGGCTGCTTGTGCGTGATGGTCCACTGCTGGTAGGTGTTGTGCGGGTCGCAGGGCGCCAGCTAGAGGTTGCGCGCGTGTGGCTGCAGCGTGAGGCAGTGCTCGTGCAGCTGGTGCACCACCTGGTGACGGGATCACTAGCCGGGCTGCTTGTGCGTGATGGTCCACTGCTGGTAGGTGTTGTGCGGGTCGCAGGGCGCCAGCTAGAGGTTGCGCGCGTGTGGCTGCAGCGTGAGGCAGTGCTCGTGCAGCTGGTGCACCACCTGGTGACGGGATCACTAGCCGGGCTGCTTGTGCGTGATGGTCCACGGCTGGTAGGTGTTGTGCGGGTCGCAGGGCGCCAGCTAGAGGTTGCGCGCGTGTGGCTGCAGCGTGAGGCAGTGCTCGTGCAGCTGGTGCACCACCTGGTGACGGGATCACTAGCCGGGCTGCTTGTGCGTGATGGTCCACGGCTGGTAGGTGTTGTGCGGGTCGCAGGGCGCCAGCTAGAGGTTGCGCGCGTGTGGCTGCAGCGTGAGGCAGTGCTCGTGCAGCTGGTGCACCACCTGGTGACGGGATCACTAGCCGGGCTGCTTGTGCGTGATGGTCCACTGCTGGTAGGTGTTGTGCGGGTCGCAGGGCGCCAGCTAGAGGTTGCGCGCGTGTGGCTGCAGCGTGAGGCAGTGCTCGTGCAGCTGGTGCACCACCTGGTGACGGGATCACTAGCCGGGCTGCTTGTGCGTGATGGTCCACGGCTGGTAGGTGTTGTGCGGGTCGCAGGGCGCCAGCTAGAGGTTGCGCGCGTGTGGCTGCAGCGTGAGGCAGTGCTCGTGCAGCTGGTGCACCACCTGGTGACGGGATCACTAGCCGGGCTGCTTGTGCGTGATGGTCCACTGCTGGTAGGTGTTGTGCGGGTCGCAGGGCGCCAGCTAGAGGTTGCGCGCGTGTGGCTGCAGCGTGAGGCAGTGCTCGTGCAGCTGGTGCACCACCTGGTGACGGGATCACTAGCCGGGCTGCTTGTGCGTGATGGTCCACTGCTGGTAGGTGTTGTGCGGGTCGCAGGGCGCCAGCTCGAGGTTGCGCGCGTGAGGCTGCAGCGTGAGGCAGTGCTCGTGCAGCCGGTGCACCACCTGGTGACGCTCCTCGTCGTACCTGGAGTTCACAACAAGTTTCTGACAAAAAAAAACATTTTTGATACAAGCTCTTATTGACAAATGGACTTTTCTGTATACCGTCGTCAACTACTCGTTGAGATTATTCCAACAAGCCCAAACTCAACGGGGTTACAGTGCTTTTTTATC
Source organism: Epinotia nisella (assembly GCA_932294315.1). Taxonomy (NCBI): domain Eukaryota; kingdom Metazoa; phylum Arthropoda; class Insecta; order Lepidoptera; family Tortricidae; genus Epinotia; species Epinotia nisella. The sequence continues at coordinate 21,053,844 of OW028674.1, forward strand.
CTTTTCCATTTTTTTTTCATTTTCGCTCTTTTCAATTCATACTTACTCGCCGAAGAGCTTTTACGTTAGATATTTTTTTATCAAGTCATTAAACTTCAGCTATAGGTACACATTGAGTAATGTGCTCCGAGGGCTGTGTGTCTCACCTCCAGGGCCCGTCGACTGTGCCGAGCCGGCAGATGACCTGCTTCACGCTGTCGGCGTAGGCCTCCACGCAGCGCTCGCCGACGCCGAGCTGTCCCGCCGCGTGAACACCGAGGCCTGTGTGTCTCACCTCCAGGGCCCGTCGACTGTGCCGAGCCAGCAGATGGCCTGCTTCACGCTGTCGGCGTCGGCCTCCACGCAGCGCTCGCCGACGCCGAGCTGTCCCGCCGCGTGAACACCGAGGGCTGTGTGTCTCACCTCCAGGGCCCGTCGACTGTGCCGAGCCGGCAGATGACCTGCTTCACGCTGTCGGCGTAGGCCTCCACGCAGCGCTCGCCGACGCCGAGCTGTCCCGCCGCGTGAACACCGAGGCCTGTGTGTCTCACCTCCAGGGCCCGTCGACTGTGCCGAGCCAGCAGATGGCCTGCTTCACGCTGTCGGCGTCGGCCTCCACGCAGCGCTCGCCGACGCCGAGCTGTCCCGCCGCGTGAACACCGAGGGCTGTGTGTCTCACCTCCAGGGCCCGTCGACTGTGCCGAGCCGGCAGATGGCCTGCTTTACGCTGTCGGCGTCGGCCTCCACGCAGCGCTCGCCGACGCCGAGCTGTCCCGCCGCGTTTAGCCGGAACAGCTGGTTGTTGCCGGCGCCGTGGCACGTCGATGTGCCTGGGTAACATTATTTTACTTATTAGGATATGCAACATATACTTAAAGAACCTATTACAACATGTTACAATGTCAGGATCGCGCTCTGCCTTGAAAGCTGATAAAATAAAAAGAAATTCATTTGCCCAGTCATACATCCATCATTTCATATATGCTTGACAGCGAGGTGTCAAATATATGAACTTCGCACATCCCTGCTAATGCCAGTTTCTGGGGATTGATTAAAATTTAAATATGCAAATGAGTGGATTGCAAAAAAATTTTACATAGTTAAGAGCTTTAATCTAATCTATCACGAAACTGTAAAAAATTAAAGCATAGATTAGATTAAAGCTCTTAACTATGTACAATTTTTTTGCAATCCACTCAAATCTAATCTAAGGCAGACGGAGAAGCCTGGTGGTCTTTGGTGTCGGAGGCCAAGATCTTTAGGCCGTTGCGCCATAGTAGTAAGAAAGTAAATGTAAACAAAGTTATATAGCAAGTGTAGCATTGGTGTAGCTTACCGATGTAGGCGGGCGCCGCCTTCCCCATGGTGTCGAGGCACACGCCGCCGGCCTTGTTGCGCACCATGCCCCAGCGCACGTTCTTGGGCAGCTTCGGGAACTTGTCGTACACGTCGTACGCCACGTTGTCCATGAACCACTTGAAGTCCTTGCACTGCAGCTTCTGCTTCAACGCCACCTGCTCGCTTATGTCGCCCATGTCCAGGAACCGGGCCATCGGCTCTCTGGTGTAGAAGTACTCTTTATGCTCCTCGTCGAACCACGTCTCGATTACTCGCTTGTAGTTTATAGTTATCAACGATCCCTTGCGATTCTTTGCCAGATTGCCGAACGAGTAGGGCATGAAAGCTCTGTAAACGTGTCCCACCCTGGAGCACGGCACCCACTCGATGCTGCCACCGCACTGCCATATTTTGAAGCTGAGCTCGAAATTTTCGCCTCCCCAAACCAACAAACCGGGGTCATACGCTCCGATTTCAAGGAAATATTTCCTGTTTATAGCAAACAGGCCGCCCGCGTGAGTAGGGCTCTTATATGGCTCGGATTTGTGCGGGTGTTTACTGCTTTCTCTGTCGGGCACTTCGTTTTCTTTGTAGAGCATTCCCCACTCGAAGATGCCCCTGAAGTTTGTGTCGTGGGCATACACGGGCCTGTACTCGAAGGTGCGGTGGTCGATGCCGTCTATGACGGGGACCGTCATGGTCTTGTAGTCCCTGTAGATGGGTGCGAGGAGAGGAGGTAACCAGTTGACGTTGACCTCGCAGTGGGCGTCGAGGAACACGATCACGTCACCTGTAGCTTCCTGCGCGCCCCTAGATCGGGTCCTTATAAGACCCTCCCTCTGAGCATTACGAATCAATCGCACTTTGCCTTTCCATCGTTTGATGTAGTTATCGAGGTTCGATTTCAAGTTATCCTTATCGGAAAAGTCATCCACCTAGAATCAAAAGCAAACGCGAGCGTTCGATTATCGTATGTTATGTTTCGTAGACGTTGAGAATAGGCATTGTTTTTATGTTTATGGTACAATTGAGGGGTATAGAATCAAAGTTAGTTAATTCTATACCCCTCAATTAAACTGTTAAAAGTCAAAGTGATTTATTCTTCAATTTAGGCATATTACATGCACCTATGAATGTCGATAAACTACCACCGGTTCGGAAAGTAAACCTCTGCCTCGAGAAGAACCGGCGTAAAAAACTCGGCGAGGTGTCATTTTTTCAAAACAGTATACAATATATCATATCAGTGTCAGAGTATTATAAAATTTTAAAATTACATTGCTACAGTAGAAAGCCTATTTATTTTACGACAGGTTTCTAGTGCAGGATTTTATCGCTGCCAAATATCCCTATCCATGATGTAGTCGTTTATCTTATAATATGCTTTTGAAATAAGTGTCCGTTTTACGACAGATTTGAATTTAGAGTCAGTAAGTTCGGTAATGTGTTTTGGAATTTTATTGTAGAATTTTATACAATTTCCCAAGAACGACTTTTTCGCTTTTACTAGCCTGTAAAAAGTTGTTTTGAGCTTCCCTGCGCTTCTGGTAACCTTGGGCCTATCAGTGTTTGTTGGGTAGTTGTATAAATTCTTCCTAACATACATTATTATTTCAAATACGTATAACGACGGCAGTGTTAGAATATCTGTTTCCTTGAAAAATTCTCTTAATGACTCACGCGACCCGAGGTTATAAATTGCTCTAACAGCCCTTTTTTGTAAAATAAATACAGTCTCAATATCTGCCTTACATTCCGATCTCGATGAAATATATGACCTGCCGCTCGTCGCCTCGCTATGTTATCCGCCGTGTTATCCGCTACCCCGCCACATTGAACGCGTTCACATGTGACATCACCACGCTGCTTGTTAGCTGCTGTTCCGTTCACGGTGTGCACGACGACGCTCACCGACGTGGCGGGCAGCGCGGCGGTAGTGTTACGTGTCGGGCACTTACCAGCACGATCTCGTGCAGTATGTCCGGCGGCGAGCGGTCGATGACGGTGTGCACGGTGCGCATCAGCACGGAGAAGCCCTCGTTGTGGAAGACGATGATCACCGACGTGGAGGGCAGCGCGCGAGGGTAGTGCCAGTACTTACATTCTTCCAAGCGCGTGTCGGGGACCGACCTGTGCAGAATAACGCCTGGTTTACACGTATAAAGTACCAGCTGTTGTTTTCCGTTAGCTAGCGGAACAGTGTTTTATGTGTAGATAACGTAGTCCCATCATTAAACGGTATTGTGTGTCAGGAACAGTTAAGAACATATGCACAGGGGGTAACATGTATTTTTTAGACTTACAGGTTACGGTTCATTCAACATTAGATGTAAATAATATTAAGTCGTGCAGTGGGCCAGTCCTTTGGATAATGCAATGTAGGTATATCCCCATAGCCAAAGTTCACACCGTGCTTTGCCTAGGTACTCTATTTAATAAAATCTTGTAATAATAATAATGCGCCTAGAAGCTAGAGCTCTGTACCGAGTCGTATCAATGCAGTTCAAAGATCAAGTGGAATAAAAAAAAACAAAAAATCTAACTGCTTTTTTGCAAATATTATAGCCTACTCCCACGATTAAGAGGAATCCAACGACACCTCATATGTCGAAATCCGTCAAACGGTTTAGGCTGCAGGGCGTGCCAAAGAATAAGACATACATAGATACATACATACGCTCGAAAAACATGCCCTCCTTTCCCTCGGCAGTCGGGTAAAAAGAGAGAGCCAATGGCTTTAAGTCGCAAGGATATGAATACTTGTGTTGGACTGATTGCGAGCCAGGCTCCACACAATTAATCTCAATGAATTCCATATTTTGTTAACGTTAGTAATGTTCATCAATTTTGACGACCGGTTAGCCTAGTGGGTAGTGACGCTGCCTACGAAGCTGAAGGTCCTGGGTTCGAATCCCGGTAAGGGCAAATATTTGTGTGATTAGCACGAATATTTGTTTCTGATTCTTGGATGTTTTCTATGTATTTAATTATTTATATCTATTATATATATATCGTCGTCTAGTACCTATTATAACACAAGCCTTATTGAGCTTACTATAGGTAGGCCTAGTTCAATTTGTGTAAGAATGTCTCCTATTTTTTTTTATCAATGGTATGTACTTTAGACTCATTAAAATCTAATGTAGGTACCCTATGAGTACATACATGTTTTATCTCTTAGCTTAGTACTTATATTAGCAGGATTGTCTATAGGACATTGTCGTAGATGTCGTTCCGAGCGAGTCTGAGAACCCCCGGGATCTCACCGTGCCACCTAAATCCTCATTTGACTTTAGACCCTAACCACTGGTTCACTCGTCGAATCCAACTGATCGCTAGGTGCTATAAGAGAATTTAGTCTACTCGACCTCCGTCTCAACTGATCGATGTGTTGTATATGTAGTATGTACTTCTTCACCGTCCCTATCTATTAATTTATAATTAATTATTGCTAGCCGCTTTGAAACCGGGCCCCGTTCCCCGTCCCCGGAATCCACTTTTCGCCTCGCAAGTACTGCCTATATCACACTGGGTCTCCAGCCCCTACACTCCTCTGCACGGCTATCACAAGACGGCGCGCGAGCTCTCTCGATTTTTCTCGCACTATACCTCTCTTTCTAAGTGTTCTAATAAGATAGTGACGGATAGTGCGAGAAAAATCGAGAGAGCTCGCGCGCCGTCTTGTGATAGCCGTGCTGGGTTCCCCCGCTCTGCCTCTGTTTGTTTTTTCTGTGCAGCCCGGACCTGTCTGTCCTTAACGCATTCTAACCGAGTACGCACTCTGCGATTCATAAACAACTTACATAGTTGGCATTTCTCCCGTCGAACAATGCTCCGTGTTACGGTAATACCACAAATAGGTATTTATGGATTCCGTGACGGACTTCCGTTCGGATATATACCTATCGCTTTTTTCACCACCATCACCAGTTTTACCGTTTTGACCACATTTGCACCCGGGATCGGAACCGGTTTTTTCAAAAGTCCCCGAAGTAGTCTAATATTTTGAATTATTTTAGGCTCTTAATGTAGGACTCTATCATGTATTTAGGTAACATTTTCGTATTATTAGACAGCCTGATCAAAAATGATATTATAAACCAAAGTACGAAATTGAACGAACAAAATCGGTATTTTTGTATGGTGAAAATACCGGTATCCGATCCCTGAATTGCACATGTCCCCCGTTATGGTGGCACCACACTTGGCGGTATTTGCCCAAATATTCGTGCTGCATCATTTTCCTTCCTACGGCAAATGAAAGAGAGGCAACGATGCAACGCGAACACGCTACCCCAAGTGTAGCGTCAGTAGGTATTAGGTGCAGGGTGATAAGGGGCCATGAATAATATGTTCAATAAGATTACAACTTTCTTGTGCTGATTGTACAGGGTAAAATCAGCATGGTACAAATGAGTTTTCACTTCACTAGCTCGGAAAGCTTTTTAGGGTTCCGTAGCCAAAATGGCAAAAACGGAACCCTTATAGTTTCGTCATGTCCGTCTGTCCGTCTGTTCGTATGTCACAGGCATTTTACTCGAAAACTATAAGGTGTATTTGAATAAAATTTTGAGGATAGGTGTATTTTGTTAGCCGCTACATAGTTTTGTAATTAAAATGACAAAAAAAAATTTTTTAGGAGTGCACTCCATACATAAAACTAAAAGTCAAAATTTTTTTTTTCATTGTGACCCCCCGTGTGGCACATCAATCGATAGGCCTTTCAAAATAAATATAAGGTTTCTTAGCATTTTTTTTGATTAAGTGAATAGGGTCGGAGATAATCGCCCCGAAAGTCACTAAAATTCTGTCCCCCCCCCTCTAATTTTTGAACGGTGTATTTTAAAAATATGGAAAAATTCATAGACATAGGGCTTATTCATTTCATTCACCGAAAATTGTTTTGAATAAGATCGGTTCAGAGGTTTTCGAGATTTTGCTGAAAAACTGCCTTCCTCAAAGAAAAGGACGTAAGTGCCGTAAAATTTCTGTGACGATACGACCTTTTTAATAGGCACGGAACCCTTCGTTTTGCGTGGTCCGACACGCACTTGGCCGGTTTTTTATTCTTTAAAAACAGATAGCAAATCTGCATTTTCTCCACAAAAGTGCAAAGAAATCCGAACGTGTTATTAGTTACATTTTTAAACATAATAACATTTAAAGACCAGTCCAGACAGGACAATTTTGGCCCATCTGATTAAATTAAGGTGGTGTGGACAATGTTTTTTTTTTGACTTTTTTTGTTGCATAGCATTTGTACAGTCAACAGCAGAAGTAGCTAAGCGGGCCGGGTGTTAAAAATGACCTGCACACGACTTTATTCTTAAGAAATTAAGAGTGTGTGTAGGTTATTTTGAACACCCGGCCCGCTTAGCTACTTCTGCTGCTGACTGTATTTGCTATAAACTAACCAGAAAACAACTAGAATAAGAATAGACCAATCACAAAACAGAATTAATTTCAAACATCAGGTTTTTTAGTCCCTAATTTACAATCATTACAAAAAACGCCTCTGACCGTCAATAGCCGCGTCTAAACGTTCAAGCGTGGTTGACTGCATACATGGCATAAGGTATGAGATTGAGCGGGATAGACTGCTGTCTATCTCGCTTTATCTTAGCCCCTTATGCTGTCCGACGCGCTCGGCCGTTTGGACGCGCCTGTAGACGGTTAGAGGCGTTTATTCGTGTCAATATTTTGTATCTGTGTCAAAGCACTTTATTAAAAAAAGCTTGCCGCCAAATTGCACAATTTTTTCGCCGTGGAATTTATTATTGATTGTGGATGGATAATCTTTGTTTTTAACCCCCGACGCAAAGAGAAGGGTATTATAAGTCTAACGTGTCCGTGTATCTGTCTGTGGTATCGTAGCTCCCAAACGGATGGACCGATTAGAATGCGGTTTTTTTTATGTCATAGATAATTTTAACCCGAGTGTTCTTAGCTACGTTTCAACAAAATTGGTTCAGCAGTTTTTAAGATATTGAACTTTGAAATGAAAATGTCGGTGGTTTTTCAACTTTTCTAAGTTGTAGTTATTACTATTTCCTCGCAGTCAAAGTGAAAAGAAGAGTGTAGGTATAACTCTGGTCTAAAAGCCAAATTACCCCTCGAACAATTTTGCCTCACTGCGCTCGGGAAAATAACAATCACGTGGTAATATGGCTTACTTTAGCACCTTGTCACACAATCTACTATTTCGGAATGAATAGAAAAAATAGCCAATAAATAAATAAATAAATAAATAAATATTTTGCGGACAATCTTACACAAATCGACGTAGTCCCAAACTAAGCAAAGCTTGTACTATGGGCACTAGACGACGATAAACATACTTATATAGATAAATACATACTTAAATACATAGAAAACATCCATGACTCAGGAACAAATATTCGTGCTCATCACACAAATAAATGCCCTTACCGGGATTCGAACCCAGGACCTCTTAAATAAAGGGAAATAAAAGGTTTCATAGCTTTTGATATATAGTCTCATATTAATATTGTCGAACAGAGATACGTACCTATTAGCCGCTGAATACCAACATTTTAATTAATCCAATATTAGCTCAGTTGTTGTTTCATGGTAATTGAAAATTACGATTTACAATAATGGCTACAGCCTCGAGGCGCGTCTATACCTACGTATATAACTAGTAGTAACTACCGTGGTATATACGTACTAGGTTTGAAATATCGGCAAAATCCAAGTCTAATAAAATAGCGCTATCGGTGTAGGTACGTTGTTTCACATAACGAGCCGCGAAATTTACAATCACACCTAATCGGAATTCAAACAAAACGATTTCCACCGGATTATCGATCGTAGGTTTATTATAACAATTAACCATTTAACTTTTCTACGAAGGACATGGACTGACAAAGGGTTAGGGCGCACAAGGTACCTTGATTTAAATTTCGCCCCTTTGGCACAACGTCCCGTTTTCGCAAATCGTTTCCTCCCTTTTGCAGAATAAAATGTATTTTTCGCAAAATGACCCGTCTGCGAAATGTCACATTCACAAAATGACCTGCAATATGACTTATTCGCCAAACATCTCACCTGGGAAAAAACGTATTGTGTTTCCAACGAGGCCTTGTGAATTCAGACCGACAGTGAAGACCACAGTGAAGACCGCCTAGGGGCGTTTAAGGGACGTTCTGCTAACGGAACATTTTGAGCATCGGTATCTTTTAGAAACAGTCGTAATTTTAGGGAGGAGACGTTTTGCGAACGTGGCATTTTGTAGGTGGGACGTAACGTTAAAGAGTCTTTATCCTCATAGTCCTACGGCCAGCAGCGGGGTCCATAGTTCAAGTTCATTTATTCAAGTACAATATAGATTGTGTCTGAAAACATTACAATACTTAAATCATATGAAATTATTAATTAAAGACATCATGCCATAACACTCATTATATAAACATGCCAGAAGTAAAAATAATTATAGCAAAGAAGTCAGGATATAGAATAACTTTCAACAATACAATAATACGAGAGCATTTGTGAGTCATCCAACCAACAACAAGTCAAGCCAACGGGTAACTTGTTGAACAACACAATAGCCTGATAACACGCTGTTGACGATCTCTGAGCGAAGCTCGAGGCCAACACTAGTAGTTACCTGTTTATGGCGATCATGCCAGAGGCGGCTATGTTCATGCCGTACTCGCTCTCGGACTCGGCCACGTCGTTGGCACGGTCCTGCGGCATGTGGTATGGCTTGCCCTCCTCGCCCGGGCCCACCACGGCCCGCCGCGCCCTGGGCTCGAGGCCAATACTAGTGGTTACCTGTTCATGGCGATCATGTCGGAGGCGGCTATGTTCATGCCGTACTCGCTCTCGGACTCGGTCACGTCGTTGGCACGGTCCTGCGGCATGTGGTATGGCTTGCCCTCCTCGCCCGGGCCCACCACGGCCCGCCGCGCCCTGGGCTCGAGGCCAATACTAGTGGTTACCTGTTCATGGCGATCATGTCGGAGGCGGCTATGTTCATGCCGTACTCGCTCTCGGACTCGGCCACGTCGTTGGCGCGGTCCTGCGGCATATGGTACGGCTTGCCCTCCTCGCCCGGGCCCACCACGGACCGCCGCTCCTTGGGCTCAAAGTTGCCCAACACGTCTGGAATGAAATAATACAGTACAGTATGGTCTGTATGCAATTGCTTAACATTTCTGTATAGCGTGACGGAACTTGTGGCATACACCAAATGTCACAACGATTGTCCAATCTAAAGCTCTGATTATAACATGCTTATGCATGCTTTGTTGTACAAACTATTATTAAACAAGAACTTTTATTTAGACCTACTTCTAACACAAAATATTTGTACTTTACTAAATACATATTGACAATCGCCACTACTTCGTCACTACCACATCTACCAAATAATGATGTTACACTCAACGACCTAAACTAGCATTTTCATCTTGGTCCTGTAAGAAATACCTACAAACTACCAAACCCAAAACAAACGCAGATATTTATGATACAGTCCCTTTCCATTTGATGCCAACCTGTAATCGAGATATCAAACTAACAAAAACCGAAAACAGTAAAAATTAAGAGTATCAGTGCAAAAACCAAAGGCAAAATCGTGTCGTCTTAATAATAATAACAAATAAAATGTCTAAAGGTTAACGCACACTCATCGATTTGGCACCGGATTGACAATTCGGCAACTCTACTCGGCTTAGAGCACGGTCTCAACTCGAGCTGTTCAATATTTTCTGTTATGAAACTTCGTACTGCGGCGCACATATCGCTTGCTTATCAACTGCTATGTCGCTATGGTTTTATCAGCGGCTAAGCCAAACCGGAGCATACGGTCCATCCGGCACCATCCGATTCGTTTGTTAGCATGAGCCGAGCTGAGGCTGGTCGACTCGTCGTCTCGGGTGAACAAAGCACCGGCGAGAAAACCGCACGTGGACTCCGCGCTTGCTTCGCACGGGCAGAGGCCTACGTCAAAAGTAAATAAGCTATCAACCAGTTAACGTCTCGTGTCAAGCGCGGCGTCGCCCTGCCGTTATGTGCTTGCGTTGGGTTGACACCGGGCGATGGGCGGGTATGTGAGACGAGATGGTGTCAAGGCGATAAGTGTGCACTAGCCTTATTGAAACGTCTATTCCTACAACACGTTTTTTCATACACGTAAATAAGTCCTTAGTGAAAGAATGGAAGGAAGTAAAAAGCTAAATATACCTATCCTATAATTAAGTTTTCGTATTCCCGGTATTTTACTGTTACCTTCCCAGACCTGGGTACCCGGGAATAATAAATGCATAGGAAAAGCAATTAAAATTTTCAATAAAATATATTTTTAATGAACTTTAAATATATTAGACATTAGTGAATAATATAATTTATTTATCAGACTAGGTACATTACATTACCACCAACGTTATGAAGGAAGCCAAGTTTAAGAATAGTCGGACACTAGCAACTGGTTCAAATGTAGCTTGCAGGATTTTACCTAAACAAACAGCCAGTTTTCTTTGGCCAGTGTAAAATGTTTAGGTATTTTTTATAAAGGAAGAACGCCTTAAGAGGGCGTTACCGTGCTCACTAGCGCCACTGGTAAATAATTCTGATTATTTAAATTTAATGATAGATATTTAAATAAACTACAACTTAGAAAAGTTGAAAAACCCCCGATTTTTTCATTTCAAAGTTCAATATCTCAAAAACGGCTGAACCGATTTTGTTGAAACGTAGCTAAGAACACTCGGGTTAAAATGATCTATGACACAAAAAAACCGCATTCAAATCGGTCCATCCGTTTGGGAGCTACGATACCACAGACAGATACACAGACACGTTAAACTTCTAACACCCCTCTCTTTGCGTCGGGGGTTAAAAAGGAGGCCACCACACCCTGTATTTTGTATTTAAGTACCTTGTGAATACATCAAACTAGTTTTTATGTTGCCGGATTCGTCGATCTATGAACTCAAAAGAAAAACGGGTGGTAAATAATCACAATTATTTACCAGAGGCGCTAGTGTGCACTGTAAGTACTGTAACACCCTCTTAAAATTTCACTTTAACTTGGGAATGAACACCAACAGACAATTCGTTATGGAGACTGCTTTTATGTATTAAATGTTAGGTTACGTAGCAAACCTTTACACTAGGAAACGCGACAAAAATCTCACTTTAATGTGGAAAGTGCAGCCTAGTTAAGGCGACGTAGGTTCAGAAAACGGATTTTTAAAAAGTCGTAGCGCTTACTTTGTAACTGGTTATGAATAAGGATTTTTTTTCACTGTTTCATAACTGGTTATGAAACAGTTGACTTTTTTCCATTTTCACAACCAGAACCTCCTTATTCATGTCCCCTGGGACTTTTTTTGGAATAATGATTTTATATTGTGAAATTCATCTCTTAAGACGTGATCACGTTAATAATGCAATACATAGTGGCACATGCGAATTTTTCACGCGCGTAAGGAAAACTAGTGGAAAAAAAACTTACAAAAAGTTCAGATATCACATTCTGTCCTCTTTTGAAACATGTTTTAAAACAATAAAATGATTTTCAATAACTATGGGGAAGTTAAATTTTCTGGTTGTGAAAATGGAAAAAACATCTTGATTCATAACTGGTTATGAAACATTGAAAAAAAATCCTTATTCATAACCAGTTATGAAACCTTAGTTATGAACGTGGACGAAGGGGAAGATTTCTTGGGTACTCTGGAATTCCCAAATTTTTCCCTAGATAGTGAAAGGCTTTCCCGGGCACCTAGGTAAAATACCCTAATCACTACTTACTGCTTAGATATGAATATCATTGAAATGATTACCCATATGGATCTAATTGGAAGCCAGTTTTTACCTGGGGAATGTTTAATGGATCCATCTGATAAGTTAGGATTTTCCATGGCAAACATGTTGATACGATCTGAAAGGTGACGCCGAGGAAAATTGAATACTGTTGTTTGTACAATTATAGTGAAAACAATTTCCTTTACAAATAACAGCAGTTGATCTCGGTAAATTATTCAGGTATTTTACTAAGAAGATCAATTTAATGAGTTGAGAGCTGCTGCAGGTGTTGTCACTCAAAGAATCTAATATTTTTCAGTTTTGATCTCATGAAAAGTGAATTGGAAGAGGATACATTTGTCTATGTTCTTTCCTTTTTAATGTTAAAGTTGAGATTTATTATTATTATATTTTAGGGTTCCGTAGCCAAAATGGCAAAAACGGAACCCTTATAGTTTTGTCTAGTCCGTCTGGCCGTCTGTCACAGGCCTTTTACTCGAAAACTATTAGGTGTATTTGAATAAAATTTTGAGGATAGGTGTATTTTGTTTGCCGCTACATAGTTTTGTAATTAAATGACTAAAAAAAATTTTTTAGGGGTGCACTCCACACGTAAAACTGAAAGTCAAATTTTTTTTTTCATTGTAAGCCCACGTGTGGCACGGCACTTCTGTGACGATACGACCTTTTTAATAGGCACGGAACCCTACGTTATGAGTGGTCCGACACACACTTGGCCGGTTTTTTATTTTTTAATTGGGTTAAATCCTTTGGACAAAACACACAGCTGTACAGGCAGTAAGTACCTGTTAATTACTTCTAGATGGGTTCTTTACTTCATTAAGGTTATTAATTCTGTAATTTTGGGAATGGATAATATTATTATTGTATTACATGTTACATAAATTCATTATTCGAAATTTTGCACTCTGAAAAGAAAGGAGAATCTTTTAATTTATTCCTTTTTTTCAAATAAAATTTTAAAATATGTATCTCAAAGAACCATATGTTTGTAAAAAGTCCAATTTAATTATTCAAATTTTAAGTTTCTGTTCAATAAATTTGCAATTGTATTAAAGGTTCATCATCATCATCAGCCTTTATACGTCCCTGTGCTGGGAAATGAATGAGAAAGGTCTATTAAAGGTTATTTAAATCAAATTGTATGTTAGGAAGAATTTATACAACTACCCAACAAACACTGATAGGCCCAAGGTTACCAGAAGCGCAGGGAAGCTCAAAACAACTTTTTACAGGCTAGTAAAAGCGAAAAAGTCGTTCTTGGGAAATTGTATAAAATTCTACAATAAAATTCCAAAACATATTACCGAACTTACTGACTCTAAATTCAAATCTGTCGTAAAACGGACACTCATTTCAAAAGCATATTATAAGATAAACGACTACATCATGGATAGGGATATTTGGCAGCGATAAAATCCTGCACTAGAAACCTGTCGTAAAATAAATAGGCTTTCTACTGTAGCAATGTAATTTTAAAATTTTATAATACTCTGATACTGATATGATATATTGTATACTGTTTTGAAAAAATGACACCTCACCGAGTTTATTACGCCGGTTCTTCTCGAGGCAGAGGTTTACTTTCCGAACCGGTGGTAGTTTATCGACATTCATAGGTGCATGTAATATGCCTAAATTGAAGAATAAATCACTTTGACTTTGACTTTGACTTTGAATTGTGGTATCACATCTAGGTAGTCTAATTTGAAATACACTGTACAAATTCTCATTTTCATCCTGGATTTCTAATGAATGTTTTGCAGTGGAAGTTAGTTGACATAGTTTAAAAAATAATCGAAATTGTAATAGTAAGTTGGTAATGAAAATATATCAAAAACCAATGTAATTATAAATATACTATATCTAGGTGTTAGTGGCTAGAAACAATCACCTTACAAAATTATTTGTATTAACATTGTTTTATAGGTATGCAATTTCATTCCATTCGGCATGTTCACACGGCGGTGTCGTGCACGCAACAACAACACAATGTAACTGAGAACCGGCTTTTACTTCGCGATTCACCCCATTGGGTCACATAACTGTAACCACTCATCCTGTTCAACTGCAATGAGATTTATACTTACCAGTCTTTAGGGTAGGGTAAATATCATGATGGGATTTATAAGAATTACTAAGCCCATTCGAAACTATTACATCCTGACGTTTGCCGACGTTTTCGTTTGACCACTTGTGTAGAGCGTAAATGAGCAGCAGTAAAATTGCACATATACCACACATACGCGCGATCCTACCGCGCCTTAAATTGGTTATCCGCATTTTGAAAGTTGTTAACAAAAGTTCATTACAAACTTGTGTTAGTTTATAGAAATTATAATACTTTTAGCCGGATAACAACGAAACGATTCAATGAAACGCAATGCAATCGAATGACGTGACGTAGCCTGACGTTTGTTGACAAGTTGACAACGTCAACTGCCAGTAGCATTTTAGGAAGCGTTCAGATATACAACCCAAATCGTTTGGATGTATTTATAAAACTATTAGCAAAACTATTTAAAAAAAAACAAAGTAAAATCCATAGAGTTTCAGACTTTGTGGCAAAACTAGAAAAGATACACGAAAGTAATGTATAATACAAATGATAACTAGTATTTCAGCTTTGATTTATTATTTTAAGATATTATCAAAATTGGGAAGATTATGCTCAACAAACTAAAGGCCTTTTTTTATGGTGGCGGTATTTGCCCAAAAATTCGTGTTGCATGTTTTTCCTTCCTACGGCAAATGAAAGACAGGCAACGATGCAACGCGAACACGCAACCCCAAGTGTGGTGCCACGGTGCCAGTATCATACTTAAGGCACCACCTCGCAATTTGTCACAACACTCACAACAACCGATAGAGATGCAGCTGTAGTTGGTGTGAGACAGCAAAACATACCTTTTGATTTGAACTATAGCTGTCTCTGTCAAATTATATAAGGTTGTAAAGTTTATATATACTCCTAGATATTTTTTTTTGCACGAACGACTTATTGTAAGTGATTGACCAAATAAAAATATCGACAGTCCTGTTATCGATAAGTACCACACCAACGTCATAGAGGTAATACAAAGACAAATATATATAGGGTAATAGGTTGCATTAGAAAATAGATAATAATAACAAAACTATCAATTTATGTATATTTTACATACTTCAGAAAACGGTTTGCAATACTTTCGTAACTTTCTTTGTTCGTGTCACTGAATTAATTATCCCATAAATCACTCTATAACACACACACACACATGAAATTGTCTTTCAAATCGACGCAGAATGTCAAAACATGTTGTTTTTCCCAAACTAATTTTTGGTCTCAAAACAAATCTGTGTCTCTGTATATAGTTATACAGTGTAGGTTCACGCGGCGTCTAGGTAGGTAGCCAATATAAGTCTGTGGTTGTATGTACCTCTTGTCGTTGAAGTAGTATATACTTATCGATAACAGGATTGTCGACATTTTTATTGTGGCAAGCACTAAACAAATGTTGTTCCTGCTAGAAAAATATCTAGGTATATTTATAAAATATCTGATAAAATATATCGTTTCTTTCTCCTCTCAAAATTGAAACGCTAAAAAGAGAAAGGTGATTTCATTTGATAATGCACGACCCAATAATCCACGTCCAAAATAGTGGACGAGAATTGTTGGGCTGTACATTTTTGGGCCGTGCATACTTTTGTCACCGAGCCGAGTCGAATCGAATCGAAAAAAACCGGCCAAGTGCGTGTTGGACCACGCAAAACGAAGGGTTCCGTGCCTATTAAAAAGGTCGTATCATCACAGAAATCTTACGGCACTTACGTCCTTTTCTTTGAAGAAGGCAGTTTTTCAGCAATATCTCGAAAACCTCTGAACCGATCTTGTTCAAAACAATTTTCGGTGAATGAAATTAATAAGCCCTATGTCCATGAATTTTTCCATATTTTTAAAATACACCGTTCAAAAATTAGAGGGGGGGGGACAGAATTTTAGTGACTTTCGGGGCGATTATCTCCGACCCTATTCACTTAATCAAAAAAAATGCTAAGAAACCTTATATTTATTTTGAAAGGCCTATCGATTGAGGTGCCACACGGGGGGTCACAATGAAAAAAAAAATTTTGACTTTTAGTTTTATGTATGGAGTGCACCCCTAAAAAATTTTTTTTTTGTCATTTTAATTACAAAACTATGTAGCGGCTAACAAAATACACCTATCCTCAAAATTTTATTCAAATACACCTTATAGTTTTCGAGTAAAATGCCTGTGACATACGGACAGACGGACAGACGGACAGACGGACAGACGGACAGACGGACAGACGGACATGACGAAACTATAAGGGTTCCGTTTTTGCCATTTTGGCTACGGAACCCTAAAAAGTCACCTTCATACATTACTGTGAAAGTGCGTCCATTGATTCGGCGTGCCGCGGCTCTGGGGGCCTACCGCCAACGGCATTCGAAGTTTTCCCTCTCTGTGGCACTTACGTACGAACTCGCAAGTCTAACAGAGAGGGAAAACTTCAAACGCCTTTCGCGGTAGGCCCTCTGCGTCAATCGACGCAGTTATAGTTAATGTACACAGGCAAATTATTTTCGATTCGATTCGACGCACCTCGGCGAGCCTAATGGACGCCAGCCTTAATTCGAGTTCACATAAAGTAAACGCGTATTATCTGGCCGTACATTATTTGGCCGTGCATTATTGGCTCCCACTGTTGGCATCTCAGTATGTATATTGTAGTCTTTGGTTGGCATTAGTATCTTCTTAGTAGTCTGTGGGCATGCCGTTGGGTTGTTTTGTTTTGAAATCATGAATGAAACGAACTGGGCCCCTACCGGGAAGTGGTAAATCCGAAGTTTCGTATTCGGATTTGATCATTCCTAACCGCCAAAATCTGTCAAACATCGAATATCCGTCATCGAAGAACGAATACGAAAGAGTGAATGATATTGTGAAAAAATGTACCAAAAGCTTACCGGGAAGTCCGATTTTCGTTTATTTTGACAGGACGATTTTCGTGAGAAACGTCAAAATCATACGATACCAAAATAGTTGTCGTTTTGCCTTCGTTTCGCAATTTTTATATCGCCTTCTCTTTTTCTCATCCATCATTCCATCTTGCTCTTGTATGATTTGGTGTGATAGTAATCTCTAATCTGTGGATTAGCATTGCAAAGATTGAACAGCAAGATTCAAGTTGTTTTTGGAAGTGCTTTTAGTTTATTTTATAAATATATTGTGCGCACTAAAGTGAATAATAATAACATGTTAACCGCGAGGATCAAAATTAAATCTTCAAGAAATGAATTATTAAGAAAGTACACTTACTCGTACGCATAGCCAACCTAAATGAGCAGATCATTTTCTCAGTTTCAAGCAAAGCTGATGAAATAACTGTGCTTCTTCCGATCAAAATTGCTGAAGGATTGACTCCTTCTATCGAGTCACTGAAAGGTACCTAATGATTTGAGTTTCTTATTTTCCTATCCCATGAAGTATTCTTGTAAATCTTTCACTTTTCATCCTAAGCTTTGTATCTGATGTTCTTTACATACATAAACTCACGCCTGTACATATTCCCAAAAGCTCTAGATAGAGCACATGGATGTTATTTTCAGAGCAATTGAAAAAATGTGATATTGCAGTGACAGATAGCCTATTTTATCGCCCACAACAAAGAGAATATAACCATGGCCCACAACACACGGCAATTTCCGTTCCATAAATTCTCATATATTACACTTTGACTGCGGTATTGTTAGCCAGTTTTATGGAAGATTGGAAGCATACTCAATTTAATTTTATAAATAAAATTCTCGGGATTTCTAAATAAACAAATTTCATCACGTGTTTGCTCATCAAAAACCATCTACTTGACATTTATTTTAATAAAGCATATCACATGGAACTGAATAGAAAATAGTTTGTTGTGATTTTTAATGAGACATGATACTATAGTTTAAGAAGTGGTCTTGTTCTTCTATTGAATCCTAGTAATGGTGAATCAGTCTGGATATTAGTTTTACAATAATCTTTGGTACCTACTTACCAAGTCAGTACCTACTTCCAATCCAACCTATAATTCTAAGATCCCACTACTAACTACCACTACTAAATAAATGAAGATGCAATGAATTAATATGCTGATATATATTATTTGTATTATAGATTCAATGTTGCATGCCTTATGCCAATATATTACTGTTGTGCTGTTTTGTATACCATGTGTTCCATGATCAAGAATAATAATTATTAGCGGATTATCATATGTATACAAATCATGATAAGCTCAATAAGGCTTGTATTTCATGGGCACTGGAAAACAATACTTTTAATGTACATAAATATAAATAATCAAATACACAGCAAATATTCTTCCATCAAAATCTATCCATATTTGCATTTGCTGGAATTTGAAGCCCGGACCATTAGTGTCATAGGCAGTCACTAGTGTCACCACCTACTAGGTTAAACTGGTCGTCTAGAATGATCTAGCAAACACTTTTGACGTCATCGTCATCATTAGTCTTACACAACCACTGCTGGGCACAGGCTACCCAACATGGAAGAAAGCTGTAGGTAGCCGCTATCACCGGGCCATTTCATATTTGGAATAATTTATTATCTTGTTTTGCTAATTATTTGCCTTTTATCTGTTTGCTGTTATATTTCATAACTTGTCCTTACTTCCATTTATAATTCCTAATAAAATAAAATACACTCCAATAGAGAATATAAGTACTTAACTTGTATTAAATATAGCAAGCAGGCAACAGTTCTTAGTTAATTTTTAACCCTTGACGCAAAAAGAGGGGTGTTATAAGTTTGACGTGTCTGTGTGTCTGTATGTCTGTGTATATGTGTGTCTGTGTGTCTGTCTGTGGCATCGTAGCTCCTAAACGAATGGACCGATTTTAATGCGGTTTTTTTTAGTTAATTTTTAACCCCTGACACAAAAAGACAGATATTATATTATATTTTTTACGTGTCTGTGTGTCTGTGTATATGTATGTCTGTCTGTGGCATCGTAGCTCCTAAACGAATAGACCGATTTTCATCATCATCATCATCATATCAGCCGAAAGACGTCCACTGCTGGACATAGGCCTCCCCCAAAGAGCGCCACAATGACCGGTCCTGCCACCCGCATCCAGCGGACTCCAGCGACCTTTACCAGGTCATCAGTCCGCCTTGTGGGGGGCCTACCCACGCTGCGCCTTCCGGTACGTGGTCGCCACTAGAGAACCTTTCCGCCCCAACGGCCATCGGTTCTACGTGCAATGTACGGCCGGTTAGCCTAGTGGGTAGTGACGCTGCCTACGAAGCTGAAGGGGGTCCCTTCAGGTTTCAGGGTTCGAATCCCGGTAAGAATAATATATTCTTACCAAATATTTGTGTGATGAGCATGAATATTTGTTTCTGAGTCTTGGATGTTTTCTATGTATTTAAGTATTTATATCTATTATGTATATATCGTCTAGGTCCACTTCTTTACGATAGACTTAATGCTCGGCTAGATCTATATTCCTAAACTACATGAAATGTAAATCAACGCTACGAGAAGCCCTACTAAATATATCTTATGACGATACAGAGAAGTTATTTGTCGATCTAATAAATTTTTTGTTATATCTTTTATACCGCATAGGTTATAAACTCCTAATTATTTGTACTATATTCAATAAGAATGATATTGTATTATTATTTTTTGCATGTGAATAACATATTCAATTGTTAGTCCTTTTTTGCCTGAAACACAGGGTATCCTAGCTCAGGCACGTGTTATTTGCCTCTAATAATAAACTCCTAGTCTTTAGTAACTATGTACATTATGTTTTATGAATAAATTATTATTATTATTATTTATGCTTTTCATGTTTTTTTTTCTCTCCAAGTGGAGGAAGCTTTAATTCCATAATCGCGGGCTTTTGGCCAAACGAGTACGGAATGGTAGATCCTACTGTTCTATAGCTAGAAATTTACGCACTAATCGACATGTGTTCATGATCACTGCTTTTTGTAGAAGGATATATGTGAGAGAGTGAATATTAAGGGTTCTCAAGCTTATTATTATTATCGTCGTCTAGTACCTATAACACAAGCCTTATTGAGCTAGCTTACTATAGGTCTAGTTCGATTTGTGTAAAAATGTCCCCTAGTATTTATTTATTTAATGTGCCCCGCCCACTGCCACTTAAGTTTAGCCATTCGGAGGGCTATATCGGTTACCGATTTTAATGCGGTCTTTTACTGTGTGAAATTTGACGTGATCGAGATGGTTCTTAGCTACGTTTCAACAAAATCGGTTCAGTTGGTTTTGAGATATTGAACTTTGAAATGAAAATGTCGGGGGTTTTTCAACTCGTTGTTAATTATGTATTTTTTTCTTCCTTAACAGTTTCAATATATAAATTATGGATCCATATATAATCGTATAAAAATCATGTGAATACAACGCAAATAATATAGGCATGCTGATTTTTTTTGTAATAGTTAAATTTAGTTTTATTTATTCTCTTGTCCCTTCATGGCTTTATAGAAGACCTCCAAGATATCAATATCGCAGCTGTTGACTAAATAGGTCACATGGTCACCACGTCACGAATAAGCCCGACATCTCAAAAAAAATGTACCTACTTATACTTACAGGGCATACAAGAAATTCAGAACCAGACTGAAGTGGGGGTGAGGCAGTCGGACGACAAATTAGGCGAGCCTGAACTCGGGATACATATCCATCCCGCGTCCGTCATCCCCGCCACAGCTTTAGTAGCGCTAGGTGCGGTGCAGGAGGAACCACCCAGCACCATGGAGGCTGCTGAGAAGAGTAAGGCGCAGGAGCGGATCCGTAATTTGACGATGGTAATTATTTGTAGTGGTAGTAAACGATTTTTTTTTTTTTGAGACTAAATATATGGGTGATACTGATTTATAATATTTTCTGTGCTGTGTATAAATGTATCGGACGGCTGATATGGCGTCTGGACTTCCTAGGTCTAGGACTTACTTTCATTTCTCTTGTCGATGTAAACGGCATAAGGTGTTAATAAAATATGTATTACCTAACAACAAATCTAGGGCCCTCCTGATGTAAGAGGACGTCAGTGTCACAAAGTCACACGTGCCTGACCGACTCTTTATGTTATGAGGGTACGCTGAGTTGATATTTCCTCGGAAGCTCATGAGACCCTAGCTCCGAGAGAGAGTAGTAGTGTCCGCCAGTGGCGGAGCGCCCATATAAGCCGATTCCCACCAGCTTGACAAAAATTTCTTTTTAGACAAGCCTATAGTTATATACTCTAAACTCTTTCATAACTTTTTTGTTCCGGGTTGCCCATTGAAAAGTTTCACGTGCAGTTACTACGCGGTCTTCTTTAAGATTCAGGAGCCGTAGCATGGTTGGCCTTATCACGCGACAAGTGACAAGATAAGAGCGTCGTCTCGTTCTATCGAACGGTGTCAGCCAGTGACGCACGCTCTATCCTATCACCTATCGCGTGACAAGGCCAACCATGCTACGGCTCCTAGGCTACTCCAAATATGACACTATGTAGACTTACAAATATCCACTTCTTGCTCTGTAGTATTGTATTCCGTCATTGGAACTCCCGAGGATTCGCTGTTAGGAGAACGAGGGGCCACCAATTGTTTCTAGTTGTCAACACAGCGAATCCTCTAATCAATAAAGGGTAGGCAACGCACTTAGGACTACTTTGGAATCACAAGCATCCGTAGGCTAGGGTGTTTATTTATCATCAGGCAGGCCGAACCTAAGCTTGTTTGTCACCATTGAATTATTAAAAAAATACTTTACTATGACGCGACGTACTTACTACTGCAGCTAAGGGTGTATAGTTCAAATATCCGTTCGAGTCCGTTTTTACTAGACTTAAATTATTACTTAGACTAAAATTATGAGACAACTATGGCTTTCCTTTTTACAAGCTTGACCTGTTCGTTTGTTAGTGAGGGACAAATCTTGCAAGTTAAATTTGACCCACTTCCCGTTGACCGATTGTCCTGAAATTTTGGGTAAAGGAATTTTTAGAGTTTTGATGACAGTTCAATATTATGGTACCATCGAGCTGATCTGATGATGGAGACAGAAGGAGGCCATGGGAATTCAGTACTTAACCGACGTAACTATTGAGTTTCAGCTCGTTAGAATCACCTCATGAGTAGTTGATAACGGTATTCAGAAAAGTACAGTTGGCAATAAAATATTCTACCAAAAATGAAACTTTTGACAGAAACTTATCTTTCTTCTAAAATATATCTTCGAACATAATATATATACCATCGGTCAATATGAGTAAATTACTGTATTACAGGTACCGGCATAAAAATCCAGCCACCGGCGATCTGCGACCGGAGCAGGGGGCGACACTGGCGCTGCGCCGAGGCAGCGGAAGACGGAGACGCAATGGTAACTATTGAGATTAACTATTGATGAATGAAGTACAAAATATGGTATTTTAGGTACTTATAAATATGTTGGCCATTCTGAACGACTTAAGGATGATATACTCTTGAACGTGGGCGGAGTCTGCACCGGGTCGCGACTCCGAGATTATTTGTTTGTCTTTGTGATATCTGTTACCTATGTTAAATAAATACATATTTGGACATAATCTTACACAAATCGAACTGGCCCACAGTAAGCTCGATATGTCTTGTGTTATGGGTTTGAGTACTAGATGACGATATATTTAGTAGATACAAATACTTAAATACATACATACTATACGAATATTACTAGTGGCTCTGTGAGCTGTACCTGAAGTTTTTATTTTTATTTTTTTATGTTGAAAAACTGAATCGACAAATAATCTATTATATAATTATTGAAACCCGCTTACAAAATTTCACGAGAATTGGTTGAGAAGTGCGACCTGTAGAGGAGAATAGCCGGCCAGACGATGGACATACGAAAGAATTTTTGCCCAAGCTGAAACTGAGAACTTCGTTCGCTTCGTTCGCTCGTTCAATAAAGAGGAACAGTTTGTGAGTTTGTAAGTTGTTTGTGTGTATGTAATAAATGAATAATCTCCATCTCTCTCATCTCGAAAAAATTTAATAATGTACAGTTCGCGCCACATAAGCTTGCGTCTGTCATGTCAGCTACTAGCAGTGTCACAGAGGTGTCAGGAACACGGTTGACAGACATGTCATATTGGCTCACCCCCACTAGTTGGTTAGTGCTAATTTCATTACACCTATCGATGTTCGATATAATTTTCATTAGCCCTAATATTCGGATAACTAATATTGTATGGCATAATTATTTGCTGTGCCTAATTGCATACCTCATAATCTAATACTGAACATCAACTGTAAATATATTGGAAACTAATAATGATTTTTCCTAGTGATTACTAAGCCTAATGATTAACGTGCCTAATCATTACTATGTAGAATGCATACTACACCTAAGTTCATCACACCTATCCTGTCACTTGACTTATTAAATTTTTCTCTAATGTAGACCTAATGCATTTTTTATGATTGTTTAGTACATAATGCGTTAAAATAAGCATGTTTTAAAAGAAATAAATTCTCTAAAATGAAAAATTACCGAGATATTGGACCCAGAAATTCTAAACGACCTAGGACTTAAAAATCAAAAATGGTCGAGATATTGTATTTTATATGCAGGCATACAGAAAACAAAACCGAATCGGAGCACCCCACTATACACGTGGTCTTGTCTGCCCTACCCCTAGAGTGTATATGAAAATTGCGGAGCCAGGAGCTCGCGAAGGAGGTTCTGAGTTGAGCGGGCGCACGAAGCCGAAGCGACGTGAGTGGGGGGAGGTGGCGGCGACCTCCCGAGCGGAGCATAGGTCAAGTGCACCTGTGAAACGAAGGGCTGACGAAGCGAGTTTCTGGCGGGAGCCCGGGCGGAGGGCGGAGGATTAGGTCTCAGACACGATAAGTTCTTTATAAAATAGTACATTGTTGAACGAGGGCCGTAAGTGGAATATTGCTAACGAGAGTCTATCAGAAGCCCGACGCCGAAGGCGGAGGGCTTTTGATGACTCGAGTTTGCAATATTCTTACGCCCGTGTTATACACAATGTTTTTCATCACATTTGCGAGGAAATAAATAACAACAAAAGACAGAAAAATGTAAGTTTCATACAGCAGCACCAATCAAAAATTGACAACTTCACTTCCAGATCAGTGCTAGTAGAGCGCGCAGTTCAATATTTCAACCAATCACAGAGCAGTATTCTTGCGGGGCGGGGCGTCGTGACCAACTAGATTTTTTTATTCAACCAATCACACAGCAACCAGATTTGCTTAAGCCAATCAGAGGTTTCAAAACCATTACGCCCATGGGCGTAATAAAGGTTATTACTGCTCTGTATGCCTGCGCGTTATGAAGCCCTTTACGAGCAAGTGTGATGAAAACGTATATTATGACCATGAAATATTCTAAGATATTAATAATATTCATAAAATATTAAAGGTCGGTGTAGGTACGACGTCGAGCGATGCGTGCGAGCCGAGCGTGCCGCGGCAGCGGCCGGCGAAGCGCCAGAACCGACTTTATGCGAAAAAATTAAATAAAATATTATTACTGAGAATTTGGTCATGAGACATTAGACATGATGATAATTCGGGATACTGACATTAGGGCTGAAATAGTAAGGTGAAAGGTTAGACCGGTTTCCTCACGACATTTTCCTTCACCAACAAGTTGAATTAAAAGATTTTTCTAAAAACCCAACTGCTTTTTAGGGTTCCGTAGTCAACAAGGAACTCTTATAGTTTCGCCATGTCCGTCCGTCTGTCTGTCTGTCTGTCTGTCTATCTGTCTGTCTGTCCGTCTTCGGCTTAGCTCAATAACCCTTACAACTAGAAAACTGCAATTCGGCGTGGGTATATAAACCAAACACGCCGACAAAACAGTAGAATAAAATCCTGTTTTTTTTTTTTTAAGGTACTTCCTTACATTTTTTCTCGTTAAACCTATAGTGTGTGGTATCGTTGGATAGCTTGTTCAAAAATATTGTGGGTTTACTAAAACAATTTTGCAACTTGGTTATGCGTTTGCGAGATAATGAGATTTAAAGCCCTAATTTTTGTTCGAGTCATGTGTCGTCGTCGTCGTCGTCCCACCCCTCCCTGCCGGCTAAAAGGCTACTACTGGGGACGTGAAAAAAATTGTGGCAGTAGTACATATAATGAATTTAAAAGGAAAACTATCACAGTTACGTAGACATAACTAGTTAACTGGTAAGAAATGCACTTGGGTGCATATACATTGTCATTGAAATTTGAACCTTTTACCGTGGACGGTACAGTTGCTTTTTCGTAATTATTTTACGTAAATAACGTGTTGCTGCTAAAAGTTTGCGATCTGCGGTTCGATTAGTTTATGTAGTATCTAATATTTACGATTATTTTCGAGGGTAAGCTATAATAAAAACCCCAAAAGCCCCTTTTAAGTCCACATTCTGTGACAGACGGGCAACTACGGAACCTTACCCTGCACGTGGCCCGACACGCACTTGGCCGCTTTTTTGCAAATATTATAGCCTGTGTCACTCTCACGATTAAGAGGAATACAACGTCACCTCATATCAAAATCCGTCACACGGTTTAGTCTGCAGTGCGTGCCAAAGAATAAGACATACACACATACATACATAGATACATACATACATACGCTCGATAAACATAACCGTCCTTTCCTTCGGCAGTCGAGAAAAAAGCCACTGTTAATCTTTCGCGCGAGATTCCTACCACCTTGCGTCCACCAAGCATCTTGTACTTCAAAGAGCAGTGCTTGAGGTGCAGCTTGTAGAAGTTTTTTTTATGTGTGTGATTGAATAATAAAACAGTGAAATGATGTTTGCTGGTTATGAAAATCGGGTGTTTTTTGTCGTAAAAAAAGTGCTCTGAGTAACCGATGCGACCGCCGACTCGCATGACGCGATCGTCATCCTTAAATAAATTGAATTTACTTAAATTATGTTTAGGTTTAAGTTTTTGTTTGTTAACCAATAGCTTGTACTCATCTGGAAATGATTCCAGTTTAGACAGCCTGGTTAATAACATTGTAGATGCCCGCAGCTCCTCGACACTGATACACTCCGTGCGCTTAAATTATTGTTTTTATTGCGCGTATTGTAAATGAAACGTAAAACGTAAGCTGCGGTGTGTACCATGCGCGAGAACTGTGAGGATCGTTTTAGAATCGTTTTTAGAATTATTAAATGATATTTCGTAATCAAATGTAAGAATATGGGTGCATACAACTTATCCAAAAATATGTCCCATACCATAGCTCTTAAATATGTCCGCAACATAAGATAACAAGATAAGATTTTTACATAAGTTTTTTTTTTAAACCCAGTTGTATGGGCCAGGCTTTGAACCCGCGACCTCCAGATTGGAAGTCGCTTGCCTTACCACTCGACTACAGTGGCTTACGATGTACAGTACATATTATAATATGTATAATTATACAATCTATTATGTAGTGCCACAGTTCACCTGTTCCGGACTCTGTCTGAAAACAAATATTTTAAGTCAATGAATAGTTGATCAGATCACTGCGCAAAAAGGAACCTACCTACCTAGGAGAAGTTGGTAAAATTTGATTCACAAGATTTGGCCTAGATATACATTAGAAGAGAATATTATGTGACCGTGAAATTCAATACTGTAAATCTGTTTCAGTGTTAACATCAAGAAGTCGAAACCAGATGACGGCTGCCCGAACAATATGGGTTCCTCAACTCGACTACGCGCTCGCGATGCTGATGTTCAACGGGGCTTGCCCGCCCACTCTTGACGCTACCCTATGAATAACGGTAGGTAGTGCCACTCGAGAAGGCAGGATTCTATGAAAGATTAGTATTTTGCGGACCGTTGTGTATATGTGTTACTCAAACATGTACACAATATAGGTCTTGAAAGCAATAGTCCACTATAATACTAACGCCACGCCAATAAGGCGGGATAAGATCAAAGTATAATAAGGACTTAATCTGAGTTTGAACTTCAAAATTGACCAGGTTAAGTAATCTTGGAATAAACGCTTTGCTTGTTTGATCGTATTGACACTAAGATAGTATCTTTTAGGCCTACATCACACCGGCGCGGCCAGCGGTGGCGGTCCATAGTAAATTTGACAGCTAATGACAAGTTTACTATTGTCCGCCACGGACAGCCGTGCCAGTGTGTGAGAGACCTTAAAGTTTTACTGTCGTTTCATTGTTATACTGCAGCGGTGGCCAACATGCACACGGCCTCCCAGAGACGTCTCTAGCCCATATAACGCCCGGGTGCAATCATTATCCTAGCGCCCTCACCCCCGCCTGGGGCGCTAGTCGCCCGGCGAAGTGGCGCCCCGTGAAATGCCCGGCGCCCATACTATAGGTTAATAATAATCATTTATATCAGATAAAAAATCCATAATTACATTAAATTACATTCATATTAAGCCGCCCCTGCGGCCTCCTGATGGTAACCAGCCACTGTAGCCTTGCGACTATGGAAGAATCACAAGCATTGAAGGCTAGATAAGAGACAAATACATGCCCCCTCACTCAACACAGCACATCCGCGGGAGCTCTTCTTTTTAATATTTTTAATTTATGGGTATCATAAATGCAACTTTTAGGCTAGCCACATACAGACTGAATTCCGTCGGGCTGATTCCAACCGCAGCTACAAAATGTACGAGTATACCACAGACAGGCAAATTTGGCGGCGGAATTTATCCGCCTGTCTGTGCGTCATAGAAATTTGGATACCTGGTCATACAAATATCCATCGGTGCCATTTTGTGTACCATAGTCTACAAATTATATGTAGGTACCTAAACGGAAGCCTTGGGGAACTATTTATCGTCATCATCATACCGAATATCATTACAAGCTTATATTTAACTTGCAATTGGACCTCAATTTTGAAGCAGATATCTTCAACCGATTGAACTGAAATTTCGGATATTAGTATAGTTTGGATGACAACTCAATATTATGGTACCATCGAACTGATCTCATGATGGAGACAGAAGGTGGCCATGGAAATTCAAAGCTTAACTGACCTAACCCCGTTCAGTTTGATCTCGTTAGATTTGTCTCAATGAGTAGTTGGTGACGTTATACAGAAAAATACAGACGGCAATAAAAGCTTGTACCAAAAATTCATTTCTTGGCAGAAATGGCTATGCCCTAAAGGAGCCCGGGGTCCGCTTTGACACCTAATCCCAAGATTTAGCATAGGCACTAGTTTTATAAAAGCCCAGAAGGAAAAAAACAAGGGCCTTAGGGTTTAAATTAGGAAATTAATGTGTCATGTTTTTAGGTAACAAATTAACTAAAAATTATGAAAATATCCATAAAAGCCTAGTGTCTGTCACATTTTATGTTCTCTGCTCACTCGTTTTGTAGGTGCCACTTTATGTATGCTCTGATTAAAACCTCAGTGCCTTGTTAAAGATCTTTTTTTGTGATTTCAGGGTTGTGTACAGTACTTATATGAACAGTTCCGGATTATGCACACACAGGAACCGAAGAGGAAACGCAGGCAATTCGAGCAGATGTGGTCTAGAAACATACTTAGCGGGTCGATAAGATTTGCCATTACTACGTTAGTACTATCTAGTATTATAAAGTGGAAAGAGATTGTAACTTTGTTATGTAGGAGGTGATCTCCGAAACCACTAATCCGATTTCAAATATTCTTTCACCTGTGTATAGGCCTACCTCCTAAGGCCCACCATACAAAACAAAATGTTATTGAAATTTTCTTTTGTTCCAAAACAAAGACAAAACAAAACAAATGCAACTCTGTTCCGATTGAAAATGATTTAAATAATACCATCATACCATGGGCCTTAGGAGGAATGGGCTTTCAAGATGGACATCCATACTAATATTATAAATGCGAAACTCTTGTCTGTCTGTTACCTTATCACGCTTACAGTTTTTTACATGGACGTAGACAAATCTTGGAACTGAATTATGAACCAGTTAACCTTAACCCTTTTCCAGGCAGAGGCGTTATATCGACCACATATTGCTTGTCAAACATAATATCTTAATGTCATTTTCCAATTGCCGGCCTGGAAAAGGGTTAAACCGATTGAGCTGAAATGTTGGGTATAAGTATAGTTTGGATGACAATTCAATATTATGGTACCATCGAGCTGAGAAAGTGGCCATGGAAATTCAGTATTTAACCGACCGCAACCCTGTTGAGTTTGGACTCGTTAGAATCGTCTCAGTGAGTATTTGATGACGGCGTACAGAAAAGAGCAGTTGGCAATAAATATAAGTTTTGACAGAAGCTTATGTATAGTTCATGTTTGCAAGTACGACATTACTTATCGTCCTTGCAAACATGAACTATACATAGATTTATATTTAAATGATTATTTTATACGGGTCTAACGCGATATTTATTTACCTTCATAATTTAAATATGTGTACAAATCTCGAGAGTTTAAAGTGTTACATAAGTTTCTAATTTAAATAATAAATTTATATAATCAAATGAGAACAGAGTGAAGTCTCTCATGTCATTTCACTGAACACTAATAAAGTTACTACTTCATTACAGTGTTCAGTGGAATTGACATGAGAGACTTCACTCTGTTATCATTTTTTTATTATATAAATTTTGATTCTCAGAGACCTTTTACATCTCTAAGAATCAGGAATTGTTATTTTTACAATTGTTTTTTCTTATGATGTATAAATTTAGAATGAACAATAGATGTACCTATTAATAAACTCGTAAAAGAGGCCCTTTGTCCTATTTGCAAAATAAATATTTTGATTTTGTATGTAACGGGTATTCTCAGGAACCAACCATCCGAATGAAATAATATTTTCCCTGCGTATAGAATCAACTTCCTGAAGAGACAATTAATTTTCTAACAAAATTAATAGTTATTTTAACGTGATAATGATAACATCCATTAATAATTAAAGAGTTTAGGCTATTTAACGTATGCGGAATACAATTTGGACGAAGTTTTGAATATAAAACATGTTTTAGGGTGGATTGCAAAAAAATGTACGTAACGCAAAGGAATATTCACAAAAATGTTACACAAAGTAAACAATTGGATGGTAATTTGTATGGGTTTTTTTTTAAATTGTGTAACACCAAAACGTCACACAAATGACACAAAAACGTCACACACAAACGAAGCAAAATTGGGGTTGATAAGCAAATAAAAAAAATACCGTAAGGAATTTTAATATTCGAATATGCCTAGCCGATTACCTATTTATTTCACCATCCAACTATGTAAAAACAGCAGTAAAAAACAAAAAATTACCTAATTAAGACAACACAAAATTGTTTCTTAAATATACTTTTTCAATCTTCGTACCACAATATAAAAACGAATATGGCTATCGACACATGCGCATGCAGTCTTATCTGCAATAAAACGCAAAATGTAGCGTTACACAGCTGACGTAACACAAAGGAACGAAATCCTTTCCCTGAAATTTGATACAAGATATTGATATAAAATATTTGTTCTAGAGACCTGACAAACAATTTCATTGATGTTTTACATGGTGTTGAACATACAACAAGCTAATTTCTTGGCCAGAGCTTTTTAAATTTATATAAAAAAAAAGTTACGATTTTTTTAATACTGCAATACTGTGCGTTACACAAGTCAGATGAAATTTGTATGGGAGAAGAAATTAAATTTTTCCGTCAATGCATTTTTTAAATATTTTTATCAATGTTATGATTTAAAACTGTACTAATTCTATTAAACTATGAACAAAATTACGTGAAATCATATCTGGAATACATTTTACTTCAATACTTATTTTTTTATAGTATTTTGAAGTATGAGAACATTTTAAATTTTCGAATGTACAATTCTTTCAAAAATCGAGACTGTAATTGTACTATCTTACGGTTAATTTAACGTCTATATTTCTGTCCATCGATCTGGCTAGTTTCATGGGCATTGGATTGATTCTCTTGAAATAATGGTATGTAAATCGAGAAAAACGACGTAGCGAAACTGTATGTAATTTCTACAGTACACATTCCCTATGGCCGAAACCGATGTTAGTGAAACATTTTGGGCAAATGGATGAAATTCAAATGTGACGACGATAGATAAAGTACAACACAAAACTGTCGTAAATTATCTCGCATTATACTAAAAAAATCTTGCATTGAACTTTGTTAAATACAATATGAATTTTTATAAAAACAACCATGTATTTTTTTATTTAATACGACATTGAACTTAGTCCAAATTTCATTTTCATATGTTAGAGACAATCTAAATCCACTGTGAATTTGCGTCTCACATTTTGCTTAAAATAATGTGAGACGCAATGCACATTGGACAAAGATCTTGGACAGTGGAATACCTTACACAGGCTGACCTTTGCTATGGGAACTAGACGTCGTAGTCGTAGGTAAATAATTAGGCATTTAAAAACATATACGACTTGTCCTTCCTGAATGTCCATTCTATGAACCAACAAAAGATTTTTTTAAATCGAATAGTTCGTTCCAGTGTTTACCAATAACATAGAAAGTATACAAACTTATAAAAGTCAACATATTACCTCTTTGTAGATAACTAGCTGTCCGCGCGGCTTCGCCTTCATCCAGAAAGTCGATTCTACACGCAGATGAAAGAATTTTTGAAATCGGATAAGTGGTTCCGGAGATTACCCATTACATAAAAACTTGCAAAGCAACAATCTCACAGACTTTTCTGCTTTATAATATTAGTATTGATATAGAAAAGTAACGTTGTGCAGGATGCACATTGCACTTATTCTGTACTTCTTCCCTTT
Source organism: Epinotia nisella (assembly GCA_932294315.1). Taxonomy (NCBI): domain Eukaryota; kingdom Metazoa; phylum Arthropoda; class Insecta; order Lepidoptera; family Tortricidae; genus Epinotia; species Epinotia nisella. The sequence continues at coordinate 21,085,771 of OW028674.1, forward strand.
AAGTATTACAGATGCCTCTGCTGAGCTGGGACAGAAGGAACGACCGCATAATGTACTTTAACTTGAATTGGTAAAAATCTACGCACGCAAACCCATAGACTTACAATGCCGTTTGCAAGACATTTTAATTATTGATACCTAACCTAGCTATTACTATACAATTAAAATATAGTGTAATTTATTTATTTTTGTAAAAATAAATGATATTTGTAGGCTTACAACAATTGTTTAATTTAAAGTGTGCCCTCAATGCTATATGACCATATTAGTGTTTAGAATTGTTTCCCTAAGTAAGTCGTTGTCCAAAGTTTCATTTGTCCATGCAAAGGCATTTTATTCTGGACACACTATCTCGGAGAACAATTTAAACAAATGAAACTTTGCTAAATGATTCATATCTATTCATGGAAGAGATATTAGAACCAGTAGGAGACAACGCACCTTACTGAATTACTATGCCTAACTCTATTTTTCGTTCTTGGTCCCACGCCCATCTATCGCCAGCACGGTAAAATGAGACACACTTGACGACGAAGACAGCAAATAAATAAAATATTGCCCCTACAGTAACTTGATCTTAGTAGTTTCCCAGTTACATGTAATATAACTGGGATACTTTAAGGATACAGGGCTCTGCTCGTATACCAAATTCCAATAATTGACATGGCACTATTTTACAAAGGTTAAATAAGCATGGATCTACCTACTAGCAAAAAAAGCAGAAAGCAGAAATTTGCCTATTCCTTGCATGAAAATGTACCTCGTAAGGGGAAAGGGCAAAGTTAATCATCATCACGTGAAGCAATTGATCACTTTACACCACACATTTATCTTTGTTTTAAATGTTCACGTGATTGAATATGATTAAGTAATTAACAAACAGGTCTAATGTTAAGAACAAAAAACAGGTAGACAAACAAATAAAATCTTGAAAATGTTTAATATATAAAGCAACAATACGTAAGGCGGTGCGCTTTATTTGAATTCCCGCCAAGACGCAGTCGCTGATTTGACATTTTTAAATTTTAAAGAAAAATCTTAAAATCTAGCATTAAAACTAGTTCAGCAGCACTTTCTAATGCCGCTACACGTTTTAGATACGATATAAATATTGTTTATCACTATTTCAAGCTAATTTTTAGCTAAATATCCATTTACCGGTTTTTTATCGCTGCGTGTGAAACCACTTTACCACTTCATCGTTCTTTCCATTCACGATAGCAAATCCGCAAGTTGTCTATGGAAACGAAACGAAAGCCTACGATCCGAAACTACTTGGCGGTAAGCGCCATTTTCTTCTTTCGTTCGTACTTCGTTTTCGTTTTCGTTTTCGTTGGTCCATTTGGCGGTAGGGCCCCTGATTGCAATTCAAGATTCAAGAATCCTATAAAAACATTGTTTCAATTGAAAGAGTGCTCTATTTGTTTTTTAAGTCACAATAATCTTTCACAGTAAGCTTTTACACCAATACTGAGAAAATGGAAAAAGGTGAGCTATGTCTTTGCGTTCTAAAAATTTGTAAAGGTTGGATTCCTCTTAGGTTTAGAGTTACCCTTATTTGTGCCTTTGATAGTAAGTAACACATTTTGTTGTTTTATTTAGTGTCGACGGTATCCGTAGATAACTTCCTGACGAACTGGAATGGTATGTTCCCCGACATGCTGCTGAGTGCGGCAGACCTGAAGAGGCCGCATGCGGTTATGGTGGCTCTGTTCCGAATACTCGACCGTCTCGGCGTCAGCAGAGACGCCATGCTAATGGTAAAAGTATAATATATGCCGAATATGTCTAAAGTGGTTAAGTATAATAAAGAGTTTAGACCAGCAATAACTGAATTATTTGTACTATTAAGATTATAATAAGTTCCTGATCTAGTACTAATTCTTTAATTTTGCAGACCCCAGAAGAGCCTGATGAGCACACAACATACTACCGCGACCTACTGCCTGTGATCAACACTACATGCATCATTAACCATGTTGTCTCCATCATGCCAGAAGCCAACCTAGCCAACTTGTGCTTCCTCATCATGCACCTGCTGCAGCCAACCACCATGACGTCTTACACTATCCTCATGGTGCTGTTTAATCTGATGGTGTACAACGAAGCCAGACAGGGGGACATTGCACCTAGTGAGGAGGCACTGTTCGCTCATAAAGAGGAGGTAATTATTCATTAGTGAGGAGCTGGTCATGAGCAATTATTATGAACTTTGTGATTACTAATATTAAGCTAAGTTTTACTAACAATAATGATCCATGTTGGTTGATGAATAAAGTAAGTTAAATTAAAGTCAGTTTCATAATAAATTCTGTGCCATTTTGGTACAAAAGTAAGAGCCGGGCCCTCCTAAATGTATACCCAGAGGTGCTAGTAAAGTCTAAAGGCAACACAAGGATGACTCTGATACTTCCCAACAAAATCTAAATTATTTAATGAATGATCTGTATAAAAAAAAATATTTCACTGAATCTGTCATAAATGATGTCTCTTCTTCCATCCGTGATCCCGTTATTTGGGGTTGGGTCTCTTCACTTTGCTGCGCGAAGTTAATCAATCTTGGGTTGTCAGTTCTGGCAATTGGGCTTTCTTAAGGTCTCTTTCTATTTTTGACCACCAGGTCAATGGCGGGCGGCCTCTACCTCCTTTCTATTCTGATAGGTTTAGCGCAATCTGTACCACATGGTCTTTTTCACGTCTTTTAACGTGGCCATACCAATGGAGGCGGTTTTCGGTGACTTTGTCTGCAATCCGTGCACTTTAAAGGTGCCTCGGACATATTCATTACGAATTTTATCAAGCCTGGCCACATCTGCCCACCTGAGCATCTTCATTTCGTTGGTATGTGCTTTTTGTTCACTGCTGTTTTACAAACTTTAACCTTTGTTGGTATGGGAATATGAGATCACATAATTCTTAAATTCTACTACTAAAGTTTCTGTCAACAAAATATTTCATTTTTGGTACAAGATTTTATTGCCGACTCATTGAGACGATTTTAACGAGCCCAAACGTAACAGGGTTACATCGGTTAAGTACTGAATTCCCATGGCCACCTTCTGTCTCCACCATCAACTCTGCTCGATGGTACCAAAATATTGAATTGTCATCCAAACAATACTTAAACCCAAAATTTCAGCTCAATCGCATAATGGCAAGTGACTGAAAAATTGATTGCTTAACGGACAACTTACTTATTTCTTACATATTTACATACAAACAGGTCAAGTTAATATGAGCTTGTAAAACACATCTTAAATTTATCTTTATCCACCATTGTTTAAAAATCTGCACTTGTAACATCAGTTTGTTTTACATTTTCAGGTTAAAGCTTTAACAGAGCAGAAAGATAATCTGATCCAAATGAGGAACATGGAGGCTGCGGAAAAGGGTAACCGTGCTGAGCGTCTAGAGCAGGTAAATGATTTATTTATTTATTCACCAAAGTACAATTTGCAATTACAGCTTTTGCCAAAGCATTACAAACTTAAATAAATATACATTTTGTTTCAAACTAAACTATAATTATTTATTTGCCAATAATGGAAAATTAATGTATGATAGTTCTGTATTTTGTTTATATATGTTTTAAGTGAATTTTGATATTCATGGCACTAGAGTATGTTTGAATTGGAAAAATAACTATGCGTAATTAATTAATTGTTTACTTTACAATTCATTCATTAGTTCTTTTGCAATTTTATGTCATAATTAAATGTTTAATGTTTGAAACAACTTCAATAGGCTTGTGTCCTAAGATTTTTTTACGATGCCATTCAAACCAGTTTTTGGATAAGAACAAATGTTTGTATGGGAGCAACTACAATTAAAGAACATAAATACCCAAAAATTTAAGTCAAAGATGGGCCACGCTGGCGACAGCCGAAACGCTTCATACTAAGTGACACAGAAGAATGACGTCACAGTTTGCTATTTGTACTAATTGTTGTATGAAAAATCAAGTAAAATGCTGTTTCGGTCGCGAAATACTGCTTTTAGGTCCGGAGTTGATATATTATTTTGTTTCTATAAAAGCGTAAGGATTCTATTGGTAGCTTTAAAGTTACTCTTGGACAATAAAAACATTCATATTTTTTCTAAAATTTCAATTTTTTTACGATTTTACCAATATTTTGTAATTTATACTTAATTACTTGGTTAATTTGATGGTTAACTATCCATTTAGCTACACTACGTTATCAATTTTAACTTAAGGAAACTACCCTATTACAGCTAGAACATGATATACCATTATTAGAAGAAGAAGTCAAACAGGAAAAGGAAATTGAGGCTGAAGTCATAAAGGAATTGGAAGCTATTACTGAAGAGAACAAGCAGACTGATATTCTGCTGGAACAGAAAAAAGCGCATAGGGATGGCATCTTAGCAGAAAACGCAAGGAAAAAGGCTTTGAAGGTATATTCACAAATTGAACCTTGCATTCCCATCAGCTAACTTTTCATCACAAGCTTTTGAAACTTTATTTTGCTCGCAATTAATTCACCACACTCTCATATAAACCTCCTTAGGAGATGATTTCTGGGATATAATTAGTACCCATCTTATGTGATTCTCAAAACCCCAAAGAATCTACATGCTGTTTCGTCTAGATCAGTTCATCTGCTTATGTGTAAAAAGGTATAAAACAAACAGAAAGAAAGAGGAATGTATAATGTTAGTTATGTATTACGCATTGGTACCAAAACCAATTATAAATCTATACTAACAAAAAACCTTTATTCTTGACCATATGTTTTGTATTGTGAATTGTTATTAGTTTTATCATACAGAGTCTCGAAAACAGAAAGAGCACGGAAGAGTGGCGCAGTCTGGAGGAGGCCTATATCAAGAACAGCTTGACCAAAACATGCAACATACTAATATTATATTATGAAAGGGGTCTGCGAGATTGTAGCTTTGTAAGTTTGTCTGTAATGAATGGCTAATCTCCGGTACCTCTACATATCCAATTTCAAAAATTCTTTCACCTGCATGTAGGAAGGACTTTCAGGATGGTTATAGGCTATATATTTATCCCGCGGGTTTGCCTGCGTTCATAGCTATAATCGGGCGAAGATATAAGATTGATACAATCATACTTATCAGGCAGAGTCCAAAAGGTTCTGGTGAATGGGACTCGGTCGGCGAATGGGAATCAAATGTTACAAATAATAGACAACACGGTATTTTTGGGGATAACAGTAGACTCTAGACTTCAATGGAGACCTCATGTAGCACTCTCAAAAAAACTAAGTTCAGCTGCATACACTGTTAAAAAGATTAGACTACTTACTGACGTAACCACTGCACGACTTGTCTATTTTAGCTACTTTCATACTTATGAGTTATGGCATGTTACTATATGGCATAGCAGCTGATGCCGCCGAGTCAATTTTTGTTCGAGCAATTCGCGCCATATACTGGGGTCGTTAGTCTCTCAGAGAGGTGTTTAAAAAAATTGGGATTATGACCATGCCAAGTCAAAATATTTACGAAAATATTATGTATGTAAGAAAAAATCAAACGCAATTTCAAAGAGGATGTGATATTCATGACAGAAATACTAGAAATAAATTAAAATTATTAGCAGTTTCAACTAGATTAATTAGAGTTCAAAAGTCATATGTGGGTCTCTGTACACGCTAATACAATAAACTATCGGAGCAAATTTTGACTATGTCAGAAAATAAATGTAAGACAATTGTAAAGCAAATGCTGGAAAAAGAGCCTATTATAAACTCAGCGAATACTTAGACGAGAAACAAGACATATGGTCAAAGGCCATCGCTATACCTAAGCAGACAGTATATGTATAATATTGTTAACCTCTGACATTCAAAAAGTGTTCTTTAAGAATTTATTTTGATTATATGATTTTGAATTTGAATTTGAAGCGGGTTAAAGTTGTAAATAAATATAAAATTTGGCGGGGGCACTCCCGTGCCCTCAGATAAAGACAGTAAACGCGATAAAAATCCGTTTAAATCGTTTAATTTAATGAGTAATAATCGTGGAATGCAAAGACAAATATATGGTCCTTAATTTAGGAGTTTTCAACAGGTATATGATGCGGAGGACATCAGAGGGCAAGTAGAGCAAGCGGCCCAGAACTTCAGAGAGGCAGAGGAGAAGCTCAGTGCGCTATCAGCCACCCTCACTCAGAAGGAGAGCAGTCTCCACAACCTGCAGACCCTGAAGCCCACACTTGACCAGACCAACACACTCTTGCATGACATTATGAAGATGGCTGACAGTATCAAGTAAGTCTATAATATTCTTATCACCTGATAAGAATATTACACATACCTATGTTTATGTGGTCTTGTGGCGATGGCGCCCAGAAGCTGGCGACAGCTTGGAGGTTAAACAACATCGGTTGCAGTTAGTATATACAGCCTTCGTCAAACGTATGGAGCACCCATGCGTTTTTCATACAAAAGTCAAACTTTAAAAGGTGCTTTTATATATTATATATAATAGAAAGTTGTGTATCTATCGGAAAAATTCGTCATATATATTGACTTTAAGGGAAATTCCGTGAAAAAAATATACAATTAAAAGGTAATTGTAAAACTCGACTTTTTCTAGCTTCAGTTTTCACACGCAATTAGCAATTTCAAAATGGTGTATATTAATGATTTGCACATGTTCAAACACTTATTATATTTCATGTCTTCGTGTATTTATGAAATTGAAAAAAAAATACTTTATCCATAAGTTAGTTACAGCGGTAAACGTGGGGTACTCATTACTTTTGGCCAAGGCTGTAGATGGGTAATCGCTTTAAGTTACGTTACGCGACACGATAAGCTGTACAACTCGTTTGTTGTCATAGACAAAGTTGTTTAGTCGAATTGCACAACGCACAACAGTTGTTAAGAGGACATGTGGTTAGAAATAGGAGGCCTATGCTGTAAAGCAAGACTGAATGGATAAGGAAGAGTAGAAAAACACATTATAAAATACAATTATTTAAGTTTGGTTAAATAAAGGCTATATTATATTATAATAAATAGGGTTAATACAACGAATAAATTATAAAAAAATGTATGTTCTACATTCAGTTACTTATCTCAATGGTATAAAACGCATAGGTCACTGAAGATATGGTTCATATGGCTTTGACTGTCAGACAAAAATTGTATAAATATTTTTTTCACTCTCGGAAATGTGGCATAAGATGGTCAGAATTCAGGCTTCAAAGTAGTTGGACGTCGCATGAACAGGCCAACTATGAATTTAAATTGTCCAACAATGTTTTTGTAGTCCTGTTGGAACAGCGATTCGACCAATCTCAGGGCCCCGCGCGCCCGCGACGGGCCGCCCCGCGATTGTCGCTCTCGAAAAATATCGATTTCGATAAACAACGCTAGTTTATCGGTGTGCCTAATTAATCTAATTATCGATTACGGCGCATTACTTTTCTGATTGTGTATTTATTAGTTTAAATCCCCGCCTCCCTTATATTCTACCGTATAGAGCGCGAAAGGGATAACTGCAGCTCGGGCCGATAAATGACCTACAAAAAACTTGCGAAAACGGGGGTTTCTGCCCTATTTTCTGTCCCAATTTTGGATTAATTTTAGTTTTTCTTTCACCTATGTTATAAAGAGAGCTTTGGCTATGTCTCTATGTTTTCTGTTTTTCTTTTGTATTCGTTAAATTAGTTAACTGAGCGCCTGTTTATGGCGCCAAAAGGCGTCAAATTTCGTCGTTTTAAAAGGTCTCTGATTATTAAAATAAACTAATAATTAGGTAAAAAGAAACATAGGGACATGTCAGAGGTAAGTATTTATTACAAAATATTTGTTCTTATGTAAAAAATGTAATCCACGGAGAAAATGAAGGATAACGTTTGTATGGAGAAATGGCCACCCGCGCGTCATCTTGATCTTTGGCTTGAGAACTTCTATCGGTTAATTATTTATTTAACTTCGCAAATAAATAAATAAATCATGAATTCAAGCTTTGTTTGCAAATTGCCGAGCAAACTAAAAAGTCTAGAAAAAAATCGTAAGAATTGTGTACCTATCTCATACTACAATTGACATAATGTAATCTGAATGATTGAACAGGGACTTCGAGAACGGCGACCTGGACACAGACAGCGTGGAGGGCGAGCTGGACGTGCTGGACACTGAGCTGGGCGAGCTTGAGGCCGCGCTGGCCGACGCGCGGGACGCGGCCGCACGTGCCGACCAGCGCCGCCGCGAGCGCGCGCTGGCCGCGCAGCACAGCAAGGCGGCGACCGACAGGTGAGGCACAGACAGTGTGAAGGGCGAACTGGGCGAGCTGGAGGCCGTGCTGGCCGACGCGCGGGACGCGGCCGCACGTGCCGACTAGCACCGCCGCGAGCGCGCGCTGGCCGCGCAGCACAGCAAGGCGGCGACCGACACGTGAGGCACAGACAGTGTGAAGGGCGAACTGGGCGAGCTGGAGGCCGTGCTGGCCGACGCGCGGGACGCGGCCGCACGTGCCGACCAGCACCGCCGCGAGCGCGCGCTGGCCGCGCAGCACAGCAAGGCGGCGACCGACACGTGAGGCACAGACAGTGTGAAGGGCGAACTGGGCGAGCTGGAGGCCGTGCTGGCCGACGCGCGGGACGCGGCCGCACGTGCCGACCAGCACCGGCGCGAGCGCGCGCTGGCCGCGCAGCACAGCAAGGCGGCGACCGACAGGTGAGGCACAGACAGTGTGAAGGGCGAACTGGGCGAGCTGGAGGCCGTGCTGGCCGACGCGCGGGACGCGGCCGCACGTGCCGACCAGCACCGCCGCGAGCGCGCGCTGGCCGCGCAGCACAGCAAGGCGGCGACCGACAGGTGAGGCACAGACAGTGTGAAGGGCGAACTGGGCGAGCTGGAGGCCGTGCTGGCCGACGCGCGGGACGCGGCCGCACGTGCCGACCAGCACCGCCGCGAGCGCGCGCTGGCCGCGCAGCACAGCAAGGCGGCGACCGACACGTGAGGCACAGACAGTGTGAAGGGCGAACTGGGCGAGCTGGAGGCCGTGCTGGCCGACGCGCGGGACGCGGCCGCACGTGCCGACCAGCACCGCCGCGAGCGCGCGCTGGCCGCGCAGCACAGCAAGGCGGCGACCGACACGTGAGGCACAGACAGTGTGAAGGGCGAACTGGGCGAGCTGGAGGCCGTGCTGGCCGACGCGCGGGACGCGGCCGCACGTGCCGACCAGCACCGCCGCGAGCGCGCGCTGGCCGCGCAGCACAGCAAGGCGGCGACCGACAGGTGAGGCACAGACAGTGTGAAGGGCGAACTGGGCGAGCTGGAGGCCGTGCTGGCCGACGCGCGGGACGCGGCCGCACGTGCCGACCAGCACCGCCGCGAGCGCGCGCTGGCCGCGCAGCACAGCAAGGCGGCGACCGACAGGTGAGGCACAGACAGTGTGAAGGGCGAACTGGGCGAGCTGGAGGCCGTGCTGGCCGACGCGCGGGACGCGGCCGCACGTGCCGACCAGCACCGCCGCGAGCGCGCGCTGGCCGCGCAGCACAGCAAGGCGGCGACCGACAGGTGAGGCACAGACAGTGTGAAGGGCGAACTGGGCGAGCTGGAGGCCGTGCTGGCCGACGCGCGGGACGCGGCCGCACGTGCCGACCAGCACCGCCGCGAGCGCGCGCTGGCCGCGCAGCACAGCAAGGCGGCGACCGACACGTGAGGCACAGACAGTGTGAAGGGCGAACTGGGCGAGCTGGAGGCCGTGCTGGCCGACGCGCGGGACGCGGCCGCACGTGCCGACCAGCACCGCCGCGAGCGCGCGCTGGCCGCGCAGCACAGCAAGGCGGCGACCGACACGTGAGGCACAGACAGTGTGAAGGGCGAACTGGGCGAGCTGGAGGCCGTGCTGGCCGACGCGCGGGACGCGGCCGCACGTGCCGACCAGCACCGCCGCGAGCGCGCGCTGGCCGCGCAGCACAGCAAGGCGGCGACCGACAGGTGAGGCACAGACAGTGTGAAGGGCGAACTGGGCGAGCTGGAGGCCGTGCTGGCCGACGCGCGGGACGCGGCCGCACGTGCCGACCAGCACCGCCGCGAGCGCGCGCTGGCCGCGCAGCACAGCAAGGCGGCGACCGACAGGTGAGGCACAGACAGTGTGAAGGGCGAACTGGGCGAGCTGGAGGCCGTGCTGGCCGACGCGCGGGACGCGGCCGCACGTGCCGACCAGCACCGCCGCGAGCGCGCGCTGGCCGCGCAGCACAGCAAGGCGGCGACCGACAGGTGAGGCACAGACAGTGTGAAGGGCGAACTGGGCGAGCTGGAGGCCGTGCTGGCCGACGCGCGGGACGCGGCCGCACGTGCCGACCAGCACCGCCGCGAGCGCGCGCTGGCCGCGCAGCACAGCAAGGCGGCGACCGACAGGTGAGGCACAGACAGTGTGAAGGGCGAACTGGGCGAGCTGGAGGCCGTGCTGGCCGACGCGCGGGACGCGGCCGCACGTGCCGACCAGCACCGCCGCGAGCGCGCGCTGGCCGCGCAGCACAGCAAGGCGGCGACCGACAGGTGAGGCACAGACAGTGTGAAGGGCGAACTGGGCGAGCTGGAGGCCGTGCTGGCCGACGCGCGGGACGCGGCCGCACGTGCCGACCAGCACCGCCGCGAGCGCGCGCTGGCCGCGCAGCACAGCAAGGCGGCGACCGACAGGTGAGGCACAGACAGTGTGAAGGGCGAACTGGGCGAGCTGGAGGCCGTGCTGGCCGACGCGCGGGACGCGGACGCACGTGCCGACCAGCGCCGCATGAAAAAAAAATGTTTTTAATAAGTCAAATAAATTTAGCCACATATGCATTATATTATGAAAGATTGAATGTATTCTTACAGAAAATACTATACGCTATCCCTTCTTAACGTATTATTTTTGCACTTTTTCACCAAGCATTTAAGCATGTTGCCTTGACAAGGACCTCGCGCGACTGAGTGCAACTGTGCTTAGAACGATTTTAAGCACTGTTGTATCGAGCCACATATCAAGCGTTGACGGTGTATTTAGGGTATTTTAAATCGATGGCTACAGAGCTTAATTGGTTAAGCACGTCCATTTTAAGTGTCCACATCAAGTAGTATGTACAGTTAGTATTCCATTTTATCAAATGAAAATCATGATAGCAAAATTTATATTTTCGTAAAAGTTCAATCTATAATATCCATACTAATATTATAAAAGCGAAAGTGTGTCTGGGTCGTTCTTCTTTTTTACCGACAATGATCCGAGGTTTTTCTGTTTTTTGGTTTTTGAACTATCGAAAATTGTGGTTTTGAAGTGCGATTTAAAAAAAAATGCATAGGTTTCTTCATTAGACCTAATTAAAGTTTCCTTTCTGGCCAATATAAATATTTATTTACGGTTGGTTTCTAAAAAAAAACGTGTGACAAAGTGGACTATTTCAGTGGGGACAACATTTTGGTTTACCACTCTGTCACGGCATTCTACGAAAAAAAAAACATAAAAAAAAAATGCTAGTTAGAGAAAGTGAAATATGAAACATCACTAATTAATAAAATAATATGGACGTTCATTCGAACATTATAAAACCGTAAACATCATTACTCAAATGAGATGCCGTAATAAGACGAGGGACAGGCTATTGTCGGTCGAAAAGAAGAACGACCCGTCTGCCTGTTTGTCTGTCTGTCTCGCTGTTCCTCTTCACGCTTAAACCGTTGAACCGATTTGGATGAAATTTAGCGAGATAGTTTGGGGTCCGGGGAAGGATATAGGATAGATTTTAACCCAGAAATCACTCCCTAAGGGGGTGAAACTTATTTGTTTGGGGTATGGAGCTACGATATAAACGAATTCCACACGGACGGAGTCGCGGGCAGAAGCTAGTTTAAAATATGATCGTTTTCAGCGCCCTCAAGGAATGTGAAGAGAAGCAAAGGCGCGGCTGCGAGGAGGCGGAGAGAGAGCTGCAACTCACGCGCAGCATCAAGGAGGCCACGGCCAAGTACGAGCAGGAGAAGGCGGCCGGCGCCGCCGACCTCGCCGCCGCCAGGGAACACTTCGCCAGCAGCGTGAGTACAGCCGGGCCCTAAGAGAAGCAAAGGCGCGGCTGCGAGGAGGCGGAGAGAGAGCTGCAACTCACGCGCAGCATCAAGGAGGCCACGGCCAAGTACGAGCAGGAGAAGGCGGCCGGCGCCGCCGACCTCGCCGCCGCCAGGGAACACTTCGCCAGCAGCGTGAGTACAGCCGGGCCCTAAGAGAAGCAAAGGCGCGGCTGCGAGGAGGCGGAGAGAGAGCTGCAACTCACGCGCAGCATCAAGGAGGCCACGGCCAAGTACGAGCAGGAGAAGGCGGCCGGCGCCGCCGACCTCGCCGCCGCCAGGGAACACTTCGCCAGCAGCGTGAGTACAGCCGGGCCCTAAGAGAAGCAAAGGCGCGGCTGCGAGGAGGCGGAGAGAGAGCTGCAACTCACGCGCAGCATCAAGGAGGCCACGGCCAAGTACGAGCAGGAGAAGGCGGCCGGCGCCGCCGACCTCGCCGCCGCCAGGGAACACTTCGCCAGCAGCGTGAGTACAGCCGGGCCCTAAGAGAAGCAAAGGCGCGGCTGCGAGGAGGCGGAGAGAGAGCTGCAACTCACGCGCAGCATCAAGGAGGCCACGGCCAAGTACGAGCAGGAGAAGGCGGCCGGCGCCGCCGACCTCGCCGCCGCCAGGGAACACTTCGCCAGCAGCGTGAGTACAGCCGGGCCCTAAGAGAAGCAAAGGCGCGGCTGCGAGGAGGCGGAGAGAGAGCTGCAACTCACGCGCAGCATCAAGGAGGCCACGGCCAAGTACGAGCAGGAGAAGGCGGCCGGCGCCGCCGACCTCGCCGCCGCCAGGGAACACTTCGCCAGCAGCGTGAGTACAGCCGGGCCCTAAGAGAAGCAAAGGCGCGGCTGCGAGGAGGCGGAGAGAGAGCTGCAACTCACGCGCAGCATCAAGGAGGCCACGGCCAAGTACGAGCAGGAGAAGGCGGCCGGCGCCGCCGACCTCGCCGCCGCCAGGGAACACTTCGCCAGCAGCGTGAGTACAGCCGGGCCCTAAGAGAAGCAAAGGCGCGGCTGCGAGGAGGCGGAGAGAGAGCTGCAACTCACGCGCAGCATCAAGGAGGCCACGGCCAAGTACGAGCAGGAGAAGGCGGCCGGCGCCGCCGACCTCGCCGCCGCCAGGGAACACTTCGCCAGCAGCGTGAGTACAGCCGGGCCCTAAGAGAAGCAAAGGCGCGGCTGCGAGGAGGCGGAGAGAGAGCTGCAACTCACGCGCAGCATCAAGGAGGCCACGGCCAAGTACGAGCAGGAGAAGGCGGCCGGCGCCGCCGACCTCGCCGCCGCCAGGGAACACTTCGCCAGCAGCGTGAGTACAGCCGGGCCCTAAAGCCTGCACAAACTGGCCTGCGGTGGCGGTCCATAATAAATTTGACAGCTAATGACAAGTTTACTTTTAAGTTTTGACCGCCGCGGCCAGGTCGCGTCAGCCTGTGAGAGGCCTAAGGGTGTTACCTCACCATGGACCTATAATACTCAGGACAAGCTGGTAAATAGGTACGGGTACGGTATGCAGCTAAATTAAGAACTGCTCTTAAAATGGCTAATGGATTACCATACACAACCTACTTAATTTGGGCGGGTAATGGCCATATTTCATATTAAATAAGTTATGGCAAATAAAAAAGGCGGAACTATGACAATGACAACGAATGATATTTCCCTTTCTGCCACATTTATCGATATTTGTATGCTACCATCTCACTCGGACATGGTATTGTTATTACCATAGCTTGTCCTGAGTATTATAGGTCCATTTACCATAGTACCAATCGATAGATCGATCGATCTGGTAGACGTCGATCGACAGTTTCTACTGTCAGCCAAACCTACCACACCAATCGATTGATATCGATCGATGGTATCGATCGATTGGTGTGGAAACACCCTAAGGGATGCTAGTAGTGGTGTAATGGAATCGAGTTCTGAAATTCTGGTTTTCTAGGTTTACTCTTATAATACGGGGCTGTTACCGCGAAACCTCTGCTGCATTTGCCGATTTTAGCGACAGAGAGGGAGATACACAAACGAAGTGCGTTTTCGTTTCGCGGTAGCAGCTCAGGATCCGCGCCTAAGCGTTTTTTAAACGCGACGTATCCAATAACTCACATACTGTACTTATTATAGTACTATGTCACAGTGTCAATTAAAGCAAACTAGAATAGAGTTAAGACAATATTGACGTTAAGTTCCAGTAAAAGCCCTAATTCCGGTTGGTAACGTCGGGCCTTGGTATGTACGGGGCCTAAAACGGAATGAAAATGTTGTGTTTCGTCTAGTGTATAGACGCGTGTGGGATTCTTTATGCGTAAATATCTTTTGTTCTATTCCTTGTGTTTTCCTACTGGCCTCTACATGTATTTTTCAATGCGAAATGCTGCGATAAACTGACACCTAACTTTTAAACTTTAAATTGATAACATTACTCTCGGTTTTATAAAGATCTGATCTTATGTCGATAAGTAATGGCAAAAAAAAACTGTGTTACAAATGAATTCATTCTAGCAACTAAGATCAAAAATATTCAATTGTGTCACTACTCTTCATCATCAACTGCGAATGCTATCAATGTTCTTTCCGATTTTTCTCCATGTACTGCTGAGGAAATTACAAAAATAATAATTAAATTGAGTGTAAATACGAGCTCTGGTCTTGACGGCATCACTACAAAATCATTAAAATGCATCCAAAATCTAATAGTGAATGAATTAGCTGATTCTATGAACCGATGCCGAAAGATGGCACTTTTCCTGACAGCCTTAAAATTGCCAAAGTAACTCCCATATATAAAAATGGCATAAAATTTGATCCAGGCAATTATGTCCTATATCTGTGCTCCCAATTCTGTCAAAAATCACTGAAAAACTAATTAAATGACGCATGAATAATATTTGCAGTCAATCAACTTTCTCTACAGTAAACAATATGGTTTCCGACCGCAATCTAATACACTTACTGCAACTGTGGACTTAGTCACTAAAATTAAAGTAGCCATTGATCAAAAGAAAGTAGCTCTTGGAGTTTTTATCGATTTAAGAAAGGCTTTTGATACCGTCAGTCATCAAATACTATTAAGCAAACTAAAATATGACGTCGGTGTCTCTGGAACTGTGCTTAAAATGTTTGAGTCCTACCTTTCGAACCGAAAGCAAATAGTTAGATTAGGTGAACAGGAAAGTAAGCCACTCCCAGTCACATGCGGAGTACCACAAGGCTCCATACTAGGACCGTTGCTTTTCGTCGTGTATATTAATAACATACAGTAGATCGGGCTAAAGGGGGACCCAACTCTGTATGCTGACGATAGAAGCCTGTTTTATTTCGGCAATTCAATTCAAGACCTTATATCTGAAGCTCAAACAGATTTAAATATACTAAGCAAGTGGTTTCAGAGCAACCACTTGACTATAAATGTCAAAATAACGAATTATATAATATTTGCACCAAAAAATAAAAAAAACCTCATATAATAGACTTATTAAAAATAAACAATCAGTGTATTAACCCATTCCAGGCCCGTGAAGACACGTATGCGTCCCTACGCCGTAGCGCGTAGCGATTCTGGGCACTGTACTCCAGGCAAAATACGGTTTCGAAAAACATTAATTTATAATAGCGTTTTTTTGTTTATTTTATTTTAAAACGTTATTCTAAGATGCTTTATTCAAGAATCCAACAAACTTTCCATCCGGAAGTAGTTATATAGATTTAAATTCAAAAAAAGATTTAAATTAAAATCAAACAAAAAAAACAATGAATGCTTTCATAGTTTTTTTTTGTTTGATTTATATATAATATGTTAAAGCAAATGTAAATGAACCAAAATAAAGAATAAAACATTTATTAATATGTATTCCGACTTTGCAGGAGCTAATCAATTTTTTTTTTATGTCTGATTTTTTGTTGGATTTTGCCTCAAGGTAACTATTTAATTGATAATATATCCGTTACAATAAAAAAACTGCTATTATAAATTATTTCCAAATTTATTTACATTTTTTCCATACAAGTTGTCAGTTCATTGCCTGGACTACTGAATGTGTTAATAGAGTCGAACACGAAAAATACCTTGGCCTTATTACTAGACAAACAATTAACATGGAAAACACACATTGACAAAATTAAATCTAAAATAACTTCTCTTACCGGCGCCTTACGAGGAATAGCCCGTTGTCTTTCGATGACAGTTCGTCATACCATTTACAACACTCTTGTAAAACCCCATATCGACTATCTTATCGAAATATGGGGCTCTGCCGCTGTTACACACTTAAAAGCTATTCAAAGAGCACAAAACAAGCTAATAAAAGTTCTTTTTAATTATGATTACTTTACACCTTCTACCGCAATATACAAAAATACAAAAATAATGAATATCAATCAATGCTACAAATACAACACAAATGCTACTTATACGTAAAATTCTGCAAAAAGACCTCCATATACAAATATCTTTTAAAACGAAACAAGACGTGCAGAAAATAAAACTGAGGAATTGTAATAGTTTAATAATTCGGGCTCCACGAACTAATTACGGAAAAAAAACTATTCTTTATGAAGGTGCAAACATATATAACAAGCTTTCTGTGAGCATAAAAGATGCTAAAACAATGTTAAACTTCAAAAGATTACAATTTTTTTTTGTAACTGACCAAGTGCGCTCTGATATCCGCAACGCGCTCTAAGCCATATCCATTTAACCTTAACGCAGTTAATCTGCAACTATGTAGCGCTCACGGCGTCAACACATTATCGATGCATTTGTTTGCGATCTTTGTCTACCTACCAATTTAAGAGTCCACTCTTAAGTTTACCCACCGAATACGTTAAAAGTTAAAATACATGTACTTTACAGATTTTTATTTTCTTACGACTTAAGTTAAATGTAAAATGTAATGCATGTCTATAAATTGTATTTAGTTAATTTAAGATACCTACAAAAAAAAACTTGTGTGAATATAAACACGCATACATACGCTAACCTTAACAATGTTTACTTAAGTACTTATATTCTTTAAGTGAATTGTCAATATTCTTATGAGAAATAAAAATTTCTTTAAACCGAAACCGAAATGATCTGACATTTGGTCTAACGCATCTTTATAAAACCGGGCCTGTATTACAAAACTGCCAACTTATTTTTTTTCTGCTTTCTAGTTGGCGACTATGCAAGACAGCCTTATCAACAAAATGAAGGAAGTCTACAAGAGGGTTGATGAGCAGAATCAGCGGCAGCGGAAGTTATAATTCTGGTGTTCTATTACAAACTTATTGTACAAACGCCAACACAGTTAATGAGTGGATTGCAAAAAAATTGTACATAGTTAAGAGCCTTAATCTAATTTACGATTTAACTTTTTACAGTTCCGTGACGGCAATTACCCATATAAAATATACGGGTAATTGCCGTTATGAAACTGTAAAAAATTAAATCATAGATTAGATGAAAGCTCTTAACTATGTACATTTTTTTTGCAATCCACTCTAATTGACTATCCTGAATTTAATTTGAACCTTATTATGATGTATACCTATAAAGTGCCAGGATGGTCAGGTAACTGTGTTATATTATGTTACAGCCTAATTCTTAATTAAGATTTCCAATGTGCATATATTTACTTTCTTTGATTTTTAAGGTATGATATGATGTATAATGAACTATGTGCCGCAACATTTTTGTTTTCATGTAATAATCTAATAAAACGAAAAATCAGAACTGTTGTTTCTACTTCTCAGCCAACAGTTTTCTCTAAACAAACAGTAATTTGGCAAAACAGATAGGTATACCTGTTTTTGACAATTTCCGTTAATGGCAAGGGGGCCTAAGTTTAGATCAAATAAAGTTAATTTCTCCTAGACACTACATCTTAACTGTGATCAAGATATTCAATATTTTACTTTAATCAGTTTTGCAGCTTTAACCAGTGTAAATGGTTCTTAACTATGACGTAGTAACAGCTTTTTTAAATTTTGTAAGGTTCCAGTTTCATAACTATACACTACAAGAAGGTTTACGAAGTGAGTTCGTTAGATATTAGGCACCAACTGACTCGGAGGTAAATATTTTTTTTCCAATATGCTCGGAAATGTGCGCCTTACTGTAGCAAAAATAGTACGTGAAGTTCCTCGTTACTGACAAGCGCAAATTTAAAAAGTTAAAGGTCATTATTGTACAGTTTTAGCGGCCAGGAAAATGTATGAAATTCATTTACTGTATACTTTTTTACCTTTTAACCATATGTTTTGACCAAGACAAATCACTACAAACAGCCAAATGCTCATAACATAAGTTTAAAGGCCTAGCAATTTGTCATAACAACTTGCTATGTTAGATTGGTTAGAAGTTTCATATTTTTTAATTGTCATGGACAAAACGATTACTTTTGCAAGTGATCGAAGTGACATTTAAAAAAATGTCTCAGTATTAACTGAAGAAATTAAAATATTTTCGAAATAATATTCAAAACGAACTAAAATGCTTTTAGATTTCAATTCAGTTTAATCTTTAATAATTTTAATTACATAAAACGTAAAATTGTAATCGATTCTAATGTTTTTAATTTTTTTATGAGTGTCAATTGAAACTGGCACCTTGAGTCCTGTCGTGTACATACATAAAAAAAATAAGTTGGGCGGGAATATGTTAGGTTACATACTACTCGCTGTTTTAAAATTATTGAAAATATTATTTGATTTCCTCGCATTTATAGACAAAATCAACTCAACCACGAATAGCTGTTTCCCGGCCTCTGCAGTAATGTACTATTATTTCATGTATTTCAAGACCCTTGTACAATAAGACAATTACCGTTAATGCTACTGTGTGTATGATTTGGCCATATTTTTGTGAAGAAACATGTTTTACTTAATTTAATATTATTTTCTCGCAATTTTAGTCTGTTTCTTGCGGAAAAAAAATTACGTGCAATATTTCATCCAAATAGGTTGAACCGTTTAAGCGTGATTGAGGAACAAACATCTAAACATCCAAACTATCGTATTTGAGTGGATTGCAAAAAAATTGTACATAGTTAAGAGCCTTAATCTAATTTACGATTTAACTTTTTACAGTTTCGTGACGGCAATTACCCGTATAAAATATATGGGTAATTGCCGTTATGAGACTGTAAAAAATTAAATCGTAGATTAGATTAAAGCTCTTAACTACTGTACAATTTTTTTGCAATCCATTCATTTATAATATTAGTAGGATTAATACAATGCACTACTAAATTGACCAACTACTTACATTCTTACACATACCGTTTTAGGTTATATAGCTAATCATCGCGGTTAGCGTTATAGCATTCGTGATTAAGTACTCAAGTAAGTAGGTGTATGTAAGTGCAAGCGGGACATAAACTTTATGTCCGACATAAAGTTGATCATGCTAGTCAGGCTGATTACTTAATTAGATTACGATGTACGTAATTGAACATATATTCGCCACATAAACACATGAGTGTTTTTAAAGTGTGCACCGGATAGGTACGTTTTAATTTTCATGCAACGCCGTAATTTAATCAGTATATTCTCATAATTTGGCATAATGTTTTCCAAATAACTAGGATCCAGGAGACAGCTCTTGCTTCTAGAACACGTTCGTGAACACGGAGGGTAAGAGGAGGAGGATGGCAGCGAACTGGGCTCGTGTACAAACGCCGTCACAGTTAACTGACCATCCTGTATTTATATTGAACCTTATCACAATGCACGTAAAGTGCACGGATGGTCAGTTAACTGTGTTGGCGATGGTACTGGTGACCGTGGTGGTGTCCGGGCGGCGACAGGCGTTGAAGATCCTGTACTCGTTAGACCGCGATCTGGGGCACGGAGCTTCTTCAACAAGTGGAAGACAACCCCTAAACGTTTGATGTAGTACCAACTTGCCAATGACTGAATGGCACTACCGTTTTGTTTTATACTCGTACTTCAGTTACGAGCTTTTCGTCATCGTAGTGTGTGAGATATAGTCAATAAAAAAAATGTTGATTATTTTAACAATTTTATTTGGAAATTCGTCAGCGTTTTTTAAAGAATAAACAAGATATTTTTATTGTATGGTGATTGGGCCTACCGGAAATTGTAGTGTGCTTGCCATCTTTATTCCTATGATTTAAGATTGAATGTGCCAACTATTGGGGCAGTGTCGGGCTCTTGGAACATTTATGTTGGACAAGTTTACTAAAAAAATATTATAAATTATATTTATGCGTAGCGTCTAACAATTGGAGATGTCGGGCTTGGCGCCCTGGCAGTGCGCCTTCCAGGCCGTCCAGCCGCCGAAGCCGTGGCGCGCGAAGATCTTCTTCACGCAAGTCGCGGCCGCCGTGATGTCGTCCGTGCGCAGCGCTGCAACACACAAGCCATCTCAACAACCGCTCTTAAGGCGGTGATCCATTGGCGAGTAAGACCGCCGGTACGTCCACGAACTCGCGAGCCAAAGGTATAAACCGCCAATGGAGCACTCAAAAGTCTGCGGTCTTAAACACCGACGGTTTTACTCGCCGGCTCGTTGTACATGCTTGAAATTCTAAGTCCGCGGTACGAAAAACCGCCAGTGGATCACGCGACCCGGCAAGTCGACAGTCTTTTTGCTATCTTGGTGGCGAACGGACGTGCTGCCCTGCGAAATTCGCAACATTTACTAGGCAAAATTGATATACGCTCGTTTCGTCACGACTTTATATTAGAATTCATACAATGTTTAAAGGGACACGATTGCCTATGGAAGTTCACTAGCAGGGACTCGGTAGTCGTTTGGTTCACCAATCAGCTCTGCCAGCAAGTTTAAATGGGACAAGCGTTGTCTTTCTTGCAGCCATTTTTTCACCTGAACTTTATGGCGTCTTTTTTTCTTAATTTTATGTTCATCCTCCTCATGTAACAGTAGACCGATATAACAAAGTAACTCCGTCTGGGAACACGACATGACTGCGCCAACGATGAGAGTAGACTGTTTAGTAGGTACTCTAATGGATCACCAACGCGAGTCGACGAGCCATCGGTTCAACGGTTTATACCGTTAGCTCGCCGGCTCGCAAATGGATCACCCCCTTTACCCACGTGTAGGTACCTACACACACACAGATACAGTTCAGCAACAGTGGCTACCTGCGCAGGAGACGTTGCAGTCAAGGCCGGGCGGGCCGTCGCGCGTGCACCAGTAGCGGTCGTTGACCTGGAACAGCCCGTGGTCCCAGGAGCTGTCTCCGTTCAGCCGCCCGATTGCGTCCGTGCGGAATGCACTCTCCTTCTCCACAAGGCACACCCCTGTAATGACGTAATTGCATGAGAGTCTTTATTAAGTTTGTATCAACCAGCACAGCACAGTACGAGGGCGGTGTACTCACAGTCCCGCATCTGCGGCTCGGGGAAGCCCTGCTTCCGCAATTCTCGCACCAGCTCGCACTTCTCGAACTGCTTCGCCGCCGCCAGCGCCACCAGCGCCGCCAACACCACCAGCACGCTTCTAAACATGGCTGCAATAGCACTTGGAGTTCAACAATGGACTAGCTACAGCTCTTCGCAGCGCTTGCTGAGAGTATGCTTCAAGCCTCGGCCGCCTACACTTTATATAGGGTTTATATATTTTCCTGTAGGCTTATCTCAAAGTACTCATCCATTATGTTCGGCATGCCCTGACGACGCTAATGTGTAACAGTTCCTGACGTAGCGTATTACGACAAAGAACATGCATCTTGTAAGTAAGTAATTATTGACGGCTGCGGTATGAATGAGTTGTAAAGGCGCGCCCGTGTCCGTACCTAATTTACCCATGGAAACTAGTATATATATTCTATGAGTACCTAATTCGTAATGTAGGTATTTAGACCCACAGCGGGCTTCTTCAAATTGTCTTTACGTGGGTTTTTTTTTGGGTTCCGGACCAAAATGGTAAAAACGGAACCCTTATGGTGCGACTCCGTCCGTCTGTCTGTCTGTCACAAAGTCAAATTTCTCAGAAACTGCTAATGCTATCGATTTGAAATTTGGAATAGTTCTAAACAAAGCTAATCCTCGTGTATGGAAAATGATTTTTTTTCATATATACTTTTAATTTGTATAAAAAAGGGCGGATACCTAAGAGGGGGAGCAAAAATTCAAAGTCTAGTTAGTAGGCCAAGTGGGGTATCATATGAAAGGGCTTGCATTGTACAATCTAAAAAAGTTTTTCTTTTTTTTTCTACAATGGTAAAATTTTGATTTATAAAGAAAAATGTTGAAAAAATTTTGAAAGGCCTATCGATTGCTGTGCCACACGGGGGGTCACAATGAAAATTTTTTTTTGACTTTTAGTTTTATGTATGGAGTGCACCCCTAGAAATTTTTTTTTCAAACCACATGCTCGACAATGCCGAATTATAGGTCATGTAAACCCTACCGAAAGCAAGACATTAAATCCCTTGGTATTAGCCGGGTTATAATGTCGTACTGAATTTCATTATAACCCGCTGGTTAATAATATGATTTCACTTTTCATAATTCTTATTACTATATGCATAAAGTTTAATTTTGCTAAACACAATTTGTCCTAGGCCATGGCCTACTTGATTTGACAAAATAAATGAAGTTTGCCTCCGTGTGAACCCCGGTCCGGAGGAGCGCGGTGTTCGAAATTCGAATTTCGAATCTAGGACCACGGCTTGTGCTTTCGAATTTGGAACGTCGCGCGCCCCTTTTTTTGTTCACGCGTGACGAACAAATCGAGTTCTTGTAGGTGCCTATAGAAGATTTAATTTCAAAAATAATATTGAAAATGTCGAGTGATGAAAGTGTTTTGACTCCTGAGTTTATCAAATTAGATGCCATAGGCATTGTCAACAATCTGCTGCCAGAGAAGTCAAAGGAAAAATACCTAAAAGCCTACAACGATTTTGACAAATGGAAAGCTGTAAAAGGCGTAAAGTCTGTGTCTGAATCAGTGCTTCTGGTCTATTTTGAATATTTGTCAGCTACAAAGAAGCCAAGTAGCCTGTGGTGTATATATTCGATGCTGAGGGCAACAATAAGTGTCAAACATGACATACAAATTAATACATATGCCAAGTTATTGGCCTTTTTAAAAAGGAAATCGGATGGACATCGAGCAAAGAAATCAAACTTCAATATTTTATCGAAAACTTAGTAAAAATCTTGAAAACGACTGAATACAACTCGGAGACATATAAATGATTTAAATACAAATAGTTACATACCTACTATTTAATACATATTATTTATTTAAGTAAGATTTAAGTGTAATGAATAGTGCTCATGTGTGTTGATCGTACAGCAGTGATCACCACGATTTTAACTCCGAAATGTCCAGTTCCAATGAAAATGCTGATATTAATAATGACATCCTTTAAAAACAAAAAGTTTGATGAATCCATGTCAGTAAATAAGATCATCGTATCTATTTTAAAACCCAAACAAGTCGACACAGTATTGGAACAATGTGAAGAGATTTTTCCGTATGGATGAATCCCCGTTAGATATTAATAAATCCTGAATTTATTTATATTGACTAGCTAAAAGTTAATAATATTAATCCTTTATGCTATCAATGACATTCGATTATTATTTTGTTAAAAAAAACCTACTTTAGCATTTTTATGTAATTATTTTAATTATCTTTCATAGTTTCGAAGGCGCGTTGTTAAAATACAATCTCTTTTTCAAAACTGCATGAAGGAATTCCCACTTAACTTTACCTACGTGTTTGGTTTTTATTAAAAGAAAACAGAAGTCACATGCCAATCAAAAGAACGAAATCAAATGAATGAGTGAATGAAACTTCCATTCAAGTAGACGCAATCACGACACACTGTGTGGACTTTGTGTTGCAAGTGGCGGTTACTTAAGTGTAACCATTTTCATGTTACAAATCTTCCCCACTTTTAGTCGTCGCGACGGAACTGCAACCAAATTGTGACCAAAAATGTTACCTGTGTCGACACAAAGTGTGCACACCGTTACCAAAAATGGCACCAAAAAAACATAAATGTGAAAAACAGGCCAAATTCTTATTGCCACATGAACCAATATAAAATGTGCCAAATTTTAGATTTTTATCCCCAAATTAGCAGTTTTCTTAAAAACCCAACCCGGTGTCATGAGATATACCTACCTACGACATACTCGTAGTAGCTTACCTGTAGGGTAGGTAGGTTGATTGCGCTACCATCATCATCAACAGCCTAATATAAGTATAATTCCCACGGCTGGACACTGGCTTCCTCTCATGGGTGAGAGGGAATGGGCAGTGGTCCCCACGCCCGCCCAGAGCGGGTTGGGGACTTCACATACATTCGAATTTCTTTGCAGTTTTCCTCCACCGAAAAGCTGATGGTAAAATATTAAATGATAGTCCGTACATAAATTCCCAAAAACTTCTTAGTAGGTACGAACACGAATCGGGATTCGAACCCACGACCACCATGACAGTTGCTTGTATCGCTGGTCTGCCGAAGATTTTTTTTATAACGCTATCGTATAGAAAACTCGGTGTGCCAAAATCGTTCATAACCATTACCGTTCATTATTCATTCAATCTTTCAATGGTAGCAAAGTACCTACCTACAAAGGTATAATTGTTTGGTTCAATAGGTGCAACAGTGATCATATTTTATAAAGAATGTGTATTCTTGATTAAGGCGCCCCAGGCGCCCCTTTATATCCTCTCGCTCGCTCGTTGATTTCGCCCAGCACGGCTATCACAAGACGGCGCGCGAGCTCTCTCGATTTTTCTCGCACCATAACTGTCTTTCTAAGTTTTCTAATACGGATGGTGCAAGAAAAATCGAGAAAGCACGCGCGCCGTCTTGTGATAGCCGTGCAGGGCGCTGGTAGTGCTAAAACCGGAACCAGTGCTACCTAACTGCGCCGTGGGAACTCAGAATTATACCTAAACTTTGCGCGCCGCATTCGGTACAGCCGCCAGTGGGTTGACGCACGCGCTCACGGCCGGACGCTGCTTACGCGTACAAGAAAAGTTATTCACCAATTCTTTAAAAATGAGTTCGTAATGTTTTTTACGGAACACCTAATACCTATTTCAAATACTTACGTAATACATTTTTAAGGCCTGCTTGAGTTTTGGTAATTTTGTATAGGTACCTACCCCGAGCCTGCGACAAGTTTAGGTACTCCGCCACTCCGTTGTTTGTATTGATTTCATGTTTATATTTATCCCTGTCTAGCAGCAATTAGTATAATAGTTTACTTAGTAAGATTTGCGGGGTGCATGCATTGCACGGCCTAAGAAAGGGCGTAAACATCGTCGTTGCTATGGGGACTTATAACCTTTTGGAAGTGCTTGGAATGCACTCGCGAGGATGAAACACGTATCTAATCAGAATATTTTAAAACAACTTATGCCTAGCGACTAATTCCAAGTTTGCAATGCTACTTTTAAACTATTATACAATATGTCGTTATTTATATACTTACGTTATAAATAACGAAGATAGGAAGGTACCTACCTACCTACCAAACTTTATTTCGTACTGTCGTCGGGATAAACCTACTAACTTAAAAAAATTAAGTTACCTACACGACAAGTTTCGTTTTGTTAAACCTATGTGGTAGGTAGCTGGTAAATTAATAGGTAGGTACCTACATTCAGACTGTCGTAACCATAGACAGGGTGAGAGATACTTGACATTACATTTTATTTAACATGCTGCGTTGATATGCCTGTATGTAGGTATGTAGCTATGGAGTTCAGATACAGGCAGAATCTCCGGAAATACAAGTCTTTTGAAAAATGAATATTGAAAAACGATAACAATTAAATTAATCTAATCAGTGAAGTGCATGGAATGTGTGGTTCTGCACGAATAATAAAACGTCCTAGCCGACACAATGTTTTTTTTTTAATACTACGACGGTGGCAAATAGACACCGTAGCCTTTGGACGATTGCGATTCCAGAAGAATCACAAGCGCGTTACCGACCCTTTATTGATTTGAGGATTTGTTGTGACAGCTGAACGGAGATTTTTATTTTTTTTATTTAGGTTCACCAACTAATTGTTAACATCAGTACATTCATGATTTCATTCATTTTGCATTGTAAAGATAGATGTCACAATCACTTATAGGTAAACACCACATGCGTTATAATTTATACAAAAACCTTAGAATTTAAAATATAAAGTAGGTTCTTAAAAAATAACTTGTATTTTTATTAAAACGTTACGACGTCTGTTACGTAGATACATACAGCAGGGCAATTGCGTAACTCTTCATACGCGTGCCCGTACATATCACCTACCAGACTGCCAAAATATAATTGTCATGCCATAAATCTCAACTTTAACATTAAAATTGACATGTAAGTATCTGAGTAACGAACGTGTGATGTTCTAATAAAACTACAATAAATTTAAACTATCGTTAAGGTGCGTACGAATTAGAGCAGCCTCTGGTTGAGGCACGCACGGTTCACCTATTTTGCTCAACGCGCTCACGCGCTAAACATTTAGAGAAGGATAAAAATTCGTGCAACATTACATCAAGGTGAAGCAATTGTAGTTGGTTACACATCATTATAAAAAATATTTCAAAGAATAAACCGTTTTTTATTTCACTCAACTATTAATTATAACTTCATTTCTAAGCGGTGTCAACCCTAGCGTTTATTGGCCGGGGAGTGCGGGCTTCGACGGGCGCGTTCAAGGTTGCTCCATTGTTAAATTTAGTAGGCATGGAAAGCGGTAGGTATGCGCGTTTTTATTCAGAGTCGAGTATCTGTTCGTTAGAACTATTATATAATCTGTGCCGGAACTGCGGGTAATAGGTAGAGCTTACCTACCTCCGGCCGGTGCATGGTGGGTGTGTCGCCTTTTTGCCTTGCGATCTTGTGGTTGAAACACTGTCGTGTGTTTAGATTACCTAGGGAAATGAAGAAAGGACAAGCAGCATCAAGTTAAATTATACCTACCTACAGGCACTTAGTTCGTAATATGAGTAGGCAGGTAAGTTGAAGACGAAGACGTGAATGTCCCGGTAAGTGTTTGACTGTGGCGTGATTCACATATACCTACAATAATATATAAAGGAGCTAATAAATTGCGTAAATTCCTACTGTAGGTACCTACTTGTGTAAAGTCTGTAGGTAAGTATTGACTTAGGGAGCCGGTAGGTGTGGCCTGTGTGTTCACAACAGATTTAAGTACCTACTGTGTATATTTTCATGAGCAAAATGAAAGATTTCGATGGAAAATAAGTAAAGTAAACGTACTATATTTTACAGAAATCTTATGAAACACGTGAACATATTTTACCTCAAGATAAAATGGAATGGACGAACTAATATACAGTACAAGTTGGCTCGGAACCCTCGGTGCGCGAGTCAGACTCGCACTTGTCTGACTTTTTTGATATATGAGTCATCATGTCAACCTCTTAGCGTTTTCCCTGGTTGTACGTTATATATAGCAGTCCGGGGTCCGCTTTAGCTCCTAATCCCAAGATTTGGCGTAGGCACTAATTTTACGAAAGCGAATGCCGTATGACCTTCTTACCCAGAAGGAAAACTAGATCTTGTTGGGTTTAAACCGGTTTCCTCACGATGTTTTCCTTTACCAAAAAGCTACTGGGTATTTTATGCAACTGTTGTATAAGAAGGGTCTCTAAGTGATGTCGTGGGTTCAATAGTAGATTGTATGACAAGGGGCTAAAATAAGCCATATTACCACGAGATGGATATTTTCCTGAGCGAAGCGAGGGAAAATAATTCGAGGGGTAATATGGCTTTTAGACCCGAGTTATACACTCTACTTTTCACTTCGACTGCGAGAAAATAGTAAAACAAAGATTATCCATCCACAATCAATAACAAATTTCACTGCGAAGAGATTGTTCAATTTAGCGTGAGGCGTTTTCTTTTTTAATGATTTGGAATTAGGGACTAAAAAACACCTGATATTTGATTGGTCGATTTTAATATGTAGCTGTATTCTGGTTGGTTGATAGCAAAGAGAAATGTTTTTTGAAAGAGTTGTGATTGGTGGATTTAAATTATTTGGAATTAGGGACTAAAAAACACCTGATGTTTGATTGGTCGATTTTAATATGTAGCTGTAGGTATTCTGGTTGGTTGATAGCAAAGATAAATGTTTTTTGAAAGAGTTGTGATTGGTGGATTTAATATGGTGAAGTGTTTTGATTGGTCAATTTAAATGTGTTAAAAATCATAAATATGTATACATATTTTCCCTAGGGGCTAAATGAACTACTTTAGCCCCGCTTATTAAGCCTAATATGACACACTTTTCGAGCATGAGATATGAAAAATATTGAAATCTCGTATCAGTTTTTATCAAGTTGATTTTTTCACATAGTTCTTCATAAATCAATCGAGTAGTCGACAGTTCGGTTATTTTCCGCGTGTAAAGCAATAATTGTCGCAGGTTTTACTTGTGATTCATTTCTCCGTTCAATATTTACCCATGACGATGCACTGACATATAAGTCGGTGCCTACGACAATGTTTTCTTTGTTTACTTGGGAAGTTTTTAGTACTTACCTACTTTATGATTAAATTTTTACCTTCCTTAAGGGTGTTGGTTGGATTCATTGGATTGTCAACGTTATCGTCTTGAAATAAGACTGAACATGCGACTAGTCAGAGAGGTGTGGGCAATACATAGATAGGTTTTCCTAAATGATGGAAAATTTCTTAGGCAACAATCATATGTGGGTCCCGTGGTAGGTAAGTACCTAATTGTTGTGTCATGTCATGACACTGAAACCTGATAAGCCGATTTCTAACCGATTTAGACGTTTCTAGCGTAAGATAATCTCTGGATTCGCACCAACTAAACGCTATCGGAGGCGAGCTGATTGACATCTGGATATCCTAGATAGCAGATAAAATATTAACTAGTGACTGTGTGAGCTGTAGAACTTGCAAGTCCGTTAAAAAAAATGAAAAACTGAATTGACAAAATAATCCTACTAATACTACTAATATTATAAATGCGAAAGTTTGGATGTTCACTAGATGTTTGGATGTTTGTTACTCAATCACGCTTAAGCACCGTTAAAACGGCTCAACCGATTTCGATGAAATATTGCACGAAGACAGTTTATAGCCTGGATTAAAATATAGGATAGGTAGTTTTTAACCCGGGTTCATGCCACGATATACAAATATCGAACCTGCTCACAAATCTTGACGAGAATTGGTTTAGAAATGTGACAGCCTGTAGTGGAGAAAAGCGGGGCAGCAGGACAGCGGGACATCCGAACATACGATAGAATTTTGGCCCAAGCTGAAACGGAGAACTTTGTTCGGTGGGCCCGCATTTTGGTTCGTATGAAAGACACCTAAGTACCTACTGTATGTTTTCTTACAAAATATAAAAAAAATATAGGTATACAGTTAGAGTTAGGACATCGCAGTTTCTAAACGTTCTGAAAAGTATTTATCATATCGTAAATTTCAATGACCTAATAATTAACTAAGTAGATACGGTCGCGGTCTTCAATTTATGACCCTTTTCGCAAAAATATTCTTTGTATTCCTATACTAGTTGACACGATTTAAGTGGGTCCCAAATTAAAGTTCGTGACTGTACCTATTAGCTATGCAAAACTAAACACCTCTACAGCACCTAATCACACGCCGTCTATCTTTTGTTTAATGAATCACAATTAGGTACACGTCACGCACGGCAGCTTGAAACGTAACATCTTCAGGGCTTACCGACCTAGATATGTGTCACTGCGACTAAGTCTACAGTAAACTATGGAAGCACTATATAAAGTGTAATCCACGGTGGCTAGAAGCATACTCTAAGCAAGCGCTGCGAAGAACTGTAGTTAGCCCATTGTTGAACTGCAAGTGCTATTGCAGCCATGGTCAGAAGAGTGCTGGTGGTGTTGGCGGCGCTGGTGGCGCTGGCGGCGGCGAAGCAGTTCGAGAAGTGCGAGCTGGTGCGAGAATTGCGGAAGCAGGGCTTCCCCGAGCCGCAGATGCGGGACTGTGAGTACAACACCGCCCTCGCACTGTGTTCTGCTGGTTGATATTTGATAAAGATTCTCATGTTATGACTTTATTACAGGGGTGTGCCTGGTGGAAAAGGAGAGCGCGTTCCGCACGGATGCGATCGGGCGGCTGAACGGAGACGGCTCCTGGGACCACGGGCTGTTCCAGGTCAACGACCGCTACTGGTGCACGCGCGACGGCCCGCCCGGCCTTGACTGCAACGTCTCCTGCGCAGGTAGCCATTGTTGCTGGACTGTGTCTGTGTGTGTGTAGGTACAGTCAGCAGCAGAAGTAGCTAAGCACTTTAACATGCTCAGAATGATCTGCACAGAACCTTATTCTCTTGACATTAAAGTCCGTGTGCAGATCAATTTGAGCACTAGGCCCGCTTAGCTACTTCTGCTGCTGACTGTACGTGGGTAAGAGCGGTTGTTGAGATGGCTTGTGTGTTGCAGCGCTGCGCACGGACGACATCACGGCGGCCGCGACTTGCGTGAAGAAGATCTTCGCGCGCCACGGCTTCGGCGGCTGGACGGCCTGGAAGGCGCACTGCCAGGGCGCCAAGCCCGACATCTCCAATTGTTAAGTGTAACTTACAAGGGCACTAGAGTCTCACTAATCCGGCATTGTTAAAAACTACGGCCTGTCGGAATATTGAAATATTAGGATACAGCTACTGGATTATATAGAAGATAGAAGACTAATACCAGAGAGAGAGAGAGAGCAATCGAGGAGCGGAATTATCGGAGGCGCGGTCGGCAGGTGCATGCCGGATTATTGGACGTACCGGATTAGTAAGACTTTACGTACAACTAACATGTACTGTCAAATTAATGACGATTCATGAATGTGGACTTGAATTCATAAATTACCGGAGACATTTTTCACATTATTTATTTCCGTTGTACCTACCTAATCATTATTTAAAATAAATATTTTTTGTACTTATTGCATCTATGTTATTCAGTATTTTACCCTCCACGTATCCATAGATATATATCTACTGTCTATGCATAAAAACGATTATCCATGTCTAAAAGACTGCGAGACGTTTGTGCCAGGCCACATTACATTGGCGTAAAGCACGTGCCACCTCTTCACTGTTACAAATTTATAATGACGTAGGTAACTACTTATAGCCAATAGTATATTGTTTAACGAGGGGCGTAAGTGGAATATTGCTAACGAGAGTCTGTCAGAAGCCCGACGCCGAAGGCGGAGGGTTTTAGATGACTCGAGTTTGCAATATTCTTACACCCGTGTTATAAACAATGTTTTTATCACATTTGCGAGGAAATAAATAACTACAGAAGACCGAAAAATCTATGTTTAATACAACCGCACCAATCAAAAATTGACGAAATTGTCAACTTTACTTCCAGATCAGTGCTAGTGGAGCGCGCAGCTTCAATATTTCAACCAATCACAGAGCAGTATTCTTGCGGCGCGTGGCCATCTAGTTTTTTTTTCCAACCAATCACAGAGCAACTAGATTTGCTTAAGCCAATCAGAACAAGCTCATTACTCCCTAGGCAATACAAACTCGCCGTAACTCCCACGCGAACAATTTATGTCCTTCTGTTTACAGGCATGGAATAACACCATTTACGAGCAAGTGTGATGAAGAATAAGTTATTACAACAATGGTATAGATTATTTGGAATATTTAGTGATATCAAGGAAATAATGTATTTTTTGCTAAACGATAGGTAAGTAAGTATGTAGGTAAGCATTTGTGCCTCTCATAACTCTTATCAATGTGGCCATTAACCCACGAGCCCTGACGCGATAGCTGAGACCTCCCCAAGCGGCCTGCCCTCCTCCTGGTGCCACAGCAGCAAATACCTAGTATTACTTTAGGTCGAATATGAAGCTCTTTTCAAACTAAGCAAATGCACCTACCTAAAGTGCAATAGCAATTTCGACTTAAGATAAGTAGAAAGGCATCTAAAACATTGGTTGGGTCAACATTCAAAATCCTTGTAACAAAATAGGTACCTACCTAACAAGTCAAGGTCGGTCGGTACATTTCAGACACTAGCGAGCCTTTGCATTTCTTGATTTTTTTTTCTATTTTCTAGAAGGCGTGAAATTCTGTACCTACAATTAAACAATATCATTATACCTAGATATTTCCACGCTGTAGTAACCAACATAGAAGACGCGCTTGCTAGAAAGAACTCCTGTCTAGGTACCTTCATTGATATAGAGGGTGCCTTTGACAGAACGAACTTTAGCAGCATAAAACAAGCACTAGAAAGACACAAAACCGAACCGCTGCTCATAGAATGGATCATGAACATGCTAAAAAAGAGAATCATAAAACTATCCGAAAACCAAAGTCACCAGGCGCTAGTTGTAAGAGGATGTCCACAAGGAGGCGTCCTTTCGCCACTGGTAGCAAACGACCTAATAACAAAACTAAACAGTAACCGCTTTCTAACTATAGGATACGCGGACGACATAGTCATACTGGTCAGTGGCCTGATCATAAACACACTGTGTGAACTCACGCAAACAGCACTAAAAATGATAGAGAAATGGTGCAAGGAGAATGACCTATCAGTAAACCCAAAGAAAACAGACACAATTCTCTTTACAAACAAACGAAAACTGGGTACCTACGTAATGCCAACTTTATTCGGCACAAAACTAACACTCTCGAAGGAGGTGAAATATCTAGGTATAACACTAGATGATAAACTAAACTGGAGCAAACACCTAGACAACAGACTAAACAAAGCAACAGTAGCCTTCTGGCAATGCAGAAGAATGGTGGGGAAAAGATGGGGACTGGCTCCCCACATTATACTGTGGCTATACAAAATGGTGATAGTACCAATGATAAACTATGGTGCCATAGTATGGTGGCCCCGCACCCAAACCACGACTGCAATTACCAAAATACAGAAAACGCAAAGACTAGCATGTGTCGCGGCCACAGGTTGTATGAAAACAACCCCAACAGCAGCGCTAGAAATCATGCTAGGACTCGTACCTTTACATATGCACATACAAAAGGAAGCGGCTGCGACGGCAATACGCCTAAAAAGCCTTAACCTATGGACAAAACTAAACACACCCCACACGAAGATCCATGACAAACTGATCACAAGCCTCCCAATGATGGAGGCTTCAATTGATAAAATACCGAAAACTACGGTCTTCAGGACATATTATTAACAGAAGACCCGAAAGAGGGACTAAACCAAACAGACCTTAGAATTTTCACAGACGGGTCAAAAACAAATACGGGAACGGGATGTGGAGTGTTCTCAGAAGATTTAAACATACACATATCCAAACCACTGGGTGAACAAAACACGGTATTCCAGGCGGAATGTGTAGGGATAATTGAAGCCTGCAATGCCATAAAGAAACGACAAGTCGAGGACACAAACATACGAATACTCTCAGACAGTAAATCGGTACTACAAGCACTGAGTAGTGACAACATCACATCTAGCTTGATATACGAATGCCACCAAAAACTCACAGAGGTGTGTGCAGATAGAAACAAAGTTACTATACAATGGATCAAGGGGCACAGTGGCTCAAGAGGAAACGATGGAGCGGATGAACTGGCCAGGAAAGGGTCAGAGACAACGGCATACGGACCGGAGCCAATCTTGCCCCTGCCACAAAGCTACATATATAACAAACTAGACCAATACACCAAAGACCTACACCAAAGATACTGGGAGGAAATAGACACATGCAGACAGATCAAAGAGATTCTGTCGAAGCGCGACTACAAACTCACAACTGCACTAATGAAGACGCACAGAAACCAACTACGCAAGATAGTAGGAATGATAACCGGACACAACACCTTGAACAGACACCTCTATAATTTAGGTATCACAGACAGCCCCATGTGCAGAGCGTGCATGGAGGCAGAAGAAACGACTAAACACATTCTACTGGACTGTAAGCAGGTAGAAGTATACAGGAAAAAGCACCTAGGGTCTCCGGACACACTATGGAACGCAGTCAGTAATACCAAGGCACTCTTAAACTTTTTAGAGGAGCTGGGGTGGTTAGAGTAGCGCCACCCTGCCGTTTCACGCAAAATAGGCACATTTGGATGTCGACTTGCGGAAAATGCCCAGTAAAACTAACTAACTATACCTAGATATTGTTCTAGCACGAACGACTTATTGTAAGTGATTGACAAAATAAAAACATCGACAGTCCTGTTATCGATAAGTACCACTTCAACGTCATAGAGGTAAATAAATACAAATATGCAGCAACCTTTTTGGCCACTGTACCTGTCGCTATATGCGACCTCACAGTACCATCAGTCGTTCTGCCATATGATTAAATAAATAAATAAATACAAATATATATAGGGTGGTGCGTTAAAAATAGATAATAATAACAAAACTATCAATTTATTTATATTTTACATACTTCAGAAAACAATTTGCAATACTTTCGTAACTTTCTTTCTTCGTGTCACTGAATTAATTATCACCTACTTTAGTCCATAACACACACACACACACACACACACCGAAATTGTCTTTAAAATCGACGCTGAATGTCACAACATGTAGTTTTTCCCAAACCCATTTTTGGTCCCAAAAAAAACTGTGTCTCTGTATATGGTTACAGTGTAGGTGCACGCGGCGTCTAGGTAGATAGCCAATATATGTCTGTGGTTGTATGTTCGTATTGTCGTTGAAGTAGTATGTAGTTATCGATAACAGGATTGTCGATATTTTTATTGTGGCAAGCACTAAACAAATGTTGTTCCTGCTAGAAAAATATCTAGGTATAAATATCATAATGATTTCAAATTCCCTGTGTGTTATCCTATCATGTGACCTACTTCTATGAGAGGTAGGCTTCATATCTTAGACTCAAGCCATAAAAATAAAATTATATCAAACTAATACTAGGTAAGTAACAACCTAGTACGGTCGACGCCAAAAATACGTTTACACTATTCGCCTTATTGCAATGGAATTAGGTGCAAAAGTGTAAACGTATTTTTGGCGTCGACTCTACTCTATAAAACTTTCTTCGCATTGTTACGAATATTTATTGCACCGGATGATAACATGCGGTGCAATAAATATTCGTACCTAACACCTGTTTCGCAACTTCGACTATTTGCGATGTTACTCTATCGTAGGTAGGTACAATTATCGTGAGACAGGATAAATTTTCGCTATTTATTTCACACTACGTAATACATGCGCTGGCAAATGGCGACAATATCCTCATAAACCAGCAATGTGCATAAATATACAAATATGCAGGTATTTTCAATGGACGTGAAGGGCTTTGTAACCAATAAGTAACCAGTCATGCGGCGCGCCAGTAAAACAAAAGACTCAATCATGAAACAACGACGATCTTAATGCAACTCCTAGGTAGATTGAAATCAATAATAGCTTGTAATAGTTCCACTTTTTTTATTAACCGACTTCAAAAAAGGAGAAGGTCCTCAATTCGGTCGTATTTTTTATGTTTGTTACCTCAGAACTCCGTCATTTATGAACCGATATGAACTTCCAGGTTGGTCCCATTGTTATCAAAACTTCAGTTGGATGATGGGAACCATGAGGACTCAAGGCAACTCATCAAATATAGAAGGCACGCATGTAGTAATGTCGGTATTTTCTATTATAACTAGTGTATTTAAACCCGGAAATCAAAAATTTGGTGAAGTGGAACTGATGATGAAGACCACAGATGACTTATGGAACTCGTACTTAAAACTGTAAAAGACAATAGCAACTAACGAAGTCCTAAATGTCAAGTCTGCCAAATCGACGGAACTCCTCAAATATTATCGGCCCACATACAGTAATATGCTTTTCGTCTGTAATAATAATAATAATAATGCGCGTCCCATGACACGGGCAGGGACAGCATCCGCCCGGTGTACTCCTTGCATTCCATTAAATTGTCAAAAGGGCCTCTACGTGTTGGCTCAGTTGGTACTTTGTAGGTACCTAGCCCCACGCACGCCTCCCAAAGGTCCGGGACATCATGTCCCGTGAGCGGGAAAGACATACATAATAATAATTCATTTGGTTTGGCGGAGTACTAAATTGAAGTCGGTCAAAACTTTGTTTTTAAAGTACCTAAATTATTTGCTGCATCTGATTTAGTATAAGGTTGCGGCTAATAAACCATTACCCGCCCAAATTAAGTAGGTTATTTATGGTAAGCCATCAGCCATTTTAAGACCAGTTCATAATATAGCTACATAGGAGCCTTTCCGTCTCTCATTGTGGTAACACGTATGTATAGCTTGTCCTGAGTAGGTATTGTAGTTCCATGCCCTCCACTAATCGACATGTTTCGCAATGTGAGAACACATATTGTAACACTTTAGGGTGTATGTTTGAGAGAAAATATTTATTGAACACTTTAGAAAGTGTACCGAGTTCTGAAGTGTTGCTATAATTATTTTTCTCATACAGTCAAATGCAAAATATGTATCGATTTGTACACACAGAGAACACGAAAACAAATCAATATATATTATATATTGATTTGTTTTCGTGTTCTCTGAATGAATTCACAAGGTCTACATTGTTTATATTATGTTATATGCGTAGAGATATATTTTAGTATTAACGTAATTGTGCAAATAGTTACACTATTGTCTTGGGATTAGCTCCTGTAAAGATAGTTGTAAGTGTGGTAAATAAATAAATAAATATGTACGCGAAACCTTAATCCGCTGACATAAGAGCGATGGCCCATCGCCGACGGGACATATTTATGAGTAAGTTATATGCATTATCATTGCAATTGATGTTGAATAAAGTTTTTCTATTCTATTCTATTCTATTCCATATTTTTACACTTGACTGTACATTATACCTAACATGTCATGTGTATTTTTGGTAATAAGAAAAGAAATAAATGTCAATTAGCGGAGGGACGCTTATTTCATTTAGGACTAGCTTTTGCCCGCGACTTCGTCCGCATGGAACTCGTTTATATCGTAACTCTATACAAACTTTCACCCCCCTTTTCACCCCCTTAGGTGATGAATTTTGAGATAAAAAGTATCCTTTGTCCTTCCCCGGAATTCAAAGTACCTATATCTCTATATCCATCTCAATCGGTTCAACGGTTTGAGCGTGAAAAGGTAACAGACAGACAGACAGACAGAGTTACTGTCACATTTATAATATTAATATTGTTTGTATGAAACGAAAAGGGTCTGATCTGATACGGCTGAGTTACATGATTTTATAGATTACTTTACCTACTCCTTTTTAGGGTTCCGGACCAAAAAGGTAAAAACGGAACCATAAGGGTTCCGTCCGTCTGTCCGTCTATCTGTCTGTCATAAAGTTAAATATCTCAGGAACTACTAATGCTATCAATTTGAAATTTGTAAAAGTTGTACACAAAGCTAATACGTGTATGGAAAAATATTTTTTTTAATGTCTATGACGGAGTCGGCATAAGGGTTCCGTTTTTACCTTTTTGGTCTGGAACCCTAAAAAGGCGTTCGCAGTAGGTAAGCTAATCTATAAAATCATGTAATTCAGCCATATCAGATCAGACCCTTTTCGTTTCATACAATCAATACTAATATTATAAATGTGACAGTAACTCTGTCTGTTTGTCTGTCTGTATGTCAATAAGCATCAATACCTAGAAATAAACAAATCGATAAGTTATTTTACTGTGCGACGTTACTGTGTGAACGATTAGACGTGACCCGCGAGTTAAGTTCAAGAGTGGCGGTGACCTCCGCTGTACAGAATCAGCAATGCGGCCCGGCCGTCGCCGGGGAAGTACCTACCTACTACCGAATCGCTGATGCCAAAGATACGGCCGTTTATGCCGCAAAAAACGGATATTTCGAAACTTTTAAGGGAATCAAAATTTATAGGGTACTTTCCGTTGACCTATAACTATGAAATTTGGCCAGTAATATCGTCTTATACTACAACTATTAACTATACATGTATTTGTAAATAAATCATAAAAAGACATAGTCTTTATTTAAAGTACGTAATTAATCAATTATCGAGGTGAAGTAACGGTATGCGCGGTCACAATTGTATGGGTAACCAAATCTTTTTGTAGATTTTTTAAAACTTTTTTACAGAAGAAGAAATCTTAAAGCCGTATATTTTTAATTGAATCACAAAAAAAGGGTCTTAATGCAAGGAATAGGGGTCCAAATTTTGAAGTGAGTTAACCGTGTCATGTGGGGTATCGTATGAAAGGGCTTCATTGGCACAAGCCTAAACAGATTTTTAATTATTTTTATGATGTATTAAACAACGTGAACGATTCAAAAACGGGTGAGAGGGGTGCGGAAGGTTAGGTTCACGTTAGGTTAATTCATAAAAAAAAATTAAATTTCTCGACTTGCCGAGATAATACGAATGTCCTATTTTAGGTGCCGTCCGGCGTTAGGGGACTTCCCCATAACTAATAACTTTGGTGTATGTAGACTATGTAGTACAGTCACGGACTTTAATCGTTGAGCCATTTAGAGCTCACCCTTTACTGGATATTCATAGCTTACCTAACTATGAAAACCTCAATTAGTTGACACCTAAATGGCTCAACGATTAAAGTCCGTGACTGTACCAACTTAGTCCTTTTTAGGGTTCCGGACCAAAAAGGTAAGAACGGAACCCTTATGGTGTGACTCCGTCCATCTGTCCATCTCAGGGATCGGATACCGGTATTTTCTCCATACAAATTCAAAGTCAAAGTGATTTATTCTTCAATTTAGGCATATTACCTGCATATGTCGATAAACTACCACCGGGTCGGAAAGAAAACCTCTGCCTCGAGAAGAACCGGCGTAAAAAACTCGGCGAGGTGTCATTTTTTTCAAAACAGTATACAATATATCATTTTAGTATCAGAGTATTATAAAATTTTAAAATTACATTGCTACAGTAGTAAGCCTATTTATTTTGCGATATATTTCTAGTGCAGGATTTTATCGCTGCCAAATATCCCTATCCATGATGTAATCGTTTATCTTATAATAATTAACACACGTTAGTTTTGTGTTTCCGTTAAAGAGGTTTTGAGTTATAGAAGGGTCAAAAGTGGCACCAAGTGGTTCGTGTAATATTACACTCGGCGCTGGCTAGCCAGTTCCTTTGCTTGAACTTGGCTAGATCCTTCCTGTAAATTTCAGCAGCCCGCCATAATGCCATGACATTTTCTTCACTCGATCACAATCTACTTAGTAGGCTGTGGCAAATGGCCAGTGCAAAAAAGTTAGGGGTTGGATATAGGTATAGGTAATTTCACGAGAGTTGAGGTGAATGATTACACACACAGCTACATAAAGTACTGATTGCAAAAAAGTGAATGAATGAAATGAGTGAGTGAATGTAAATAAAAACGCTCATATATATTCATATACATATATTTTAATAAGAATAGGTATAACCAACAGTAAAAAAAAAATATATTTTTATAAAGTATCGTCACTTAGCATATCTGAATCGTCAAGATTGATTATTACAAGTTTATGGTTTTCGGTTAGTTCATCAATCTTAGGTTCCTTTATTCTGTATCTTTCTTAATTTTCTTGGGTTTTTCTGAAAATATTCTGAAACGTCTCTTTGTCAAGTGCTTCAAATTCTTCGTTTAATTTCCTCATGACGCTATTGAATGTGAACTGTTCTGTCGCAGGTAAATGTTGACCGTCATTTCTTAAGTTCTGTCTAAAATGACAGAACACGTTAAATATAATTTCCTGACTTTGTCTATTTAAAGTTTTCCCACGACCTATTGTTTCAGCCATGTTTCCGTAGAATAAAAACCTGTAGGTTTTCTTGTCTCTTGGAAAATCCGGTTGTCAATAAGTATGACAACGATGTAACGAGTGCCAGTTACTTCAATCATCTTTAAAGAGGTTTGATAACGAGATAACAAAGTAATGAACATATATGTGAATACAATTTTAATAGCTAAATAAATAAAGACAATGCAATTTGTTACCTACTTATTCTCTTTCGTTTCTACGATTAATATTATATATATTCATGTATATACCTACGCATATGTGACCTTTATTTGAATTGGTGTAAATAAAATTAATTAAAATGCTTTCTGTTTTGTATAAAGTCGATGAATTGGTAGAAATATATTAATACTTAACAAAATAGTTTATAGGAACTTTTTGGTCTTTCTTGCCATTCACTGTTGAACTTGCTATCGGTACAATAATAGAACAGTAATGTCAAAACTTCGCTGTCATTACATGACAGTGTTGTTGTGTGCGTGGCCTCAACTCTCGTGAAATTACCTATACATAGGTGTAATTTTATTATTTTATTTAGGTAGGTAAGTATATCAAATAATTTATTTATTTCATATTCATAGTACATATCATTCTGTACATTTATTTATAGAATTATACAGATACAAATAATAAAATTGAAACGATTAGACACGTTTTTTAAACTTTTCTAAAGTTGGCAGTATGTGTATATTATTTAACTGATTACTCTTAGGCCTCTCGCAGACTGGCGCAGCCTGGCCGCGGCGGTCAAAAGTAAACTTGTCAGTAGCTGTCAAATTTACATTGGACCGATAAAAAAAAAGAAGATTTGGCATCTTTGATAAAGAAAAAATAATGCCTGTTTTATAAAATGAACGTGTAGTATTTTACTTTCCTCACAGTCGTTATAAAATGTAGAGTGTTTAACTCGGGTAAAATTACCCATTTCACCCTGGAACTATCTAGGGTGAAATGGGTCACTCACCTTCATTCAACCCTTGGTTAATTATCAACTATTCCAGCATGTAAAAAAATGTAGGTAAAGAAAATGGCGAATAACATATAAAAAAATACTGTGACTTTAAGTGTAAATTGACCCCAAACGTGTTGTAGATAAGGCTCCCTACGGCTACCGACCCACTAGTCCAGGCAATGAACTGACAACTTGTATGGAAAAAATGACATATTTGGAAACAATAGCTAATTTTTTTAATGTAACGGATATATTATCAATTAAATTGTTACCTAGAGGCAAAATCCAACAAAAAATCAGACATAAAAAAAATCAATATTTAATTAGCTCCTAAAAAGTCCGGATAAATATTAATAATTTTTTCACCTCAGCGCCTCGAACATGGCGCTTTGGCGGTTTTGCTGCTTGAAACCAGTGAGAAAAATGCAATTTTGCTGCGAGCGTGAAGAAAACTAACTTTTTAATTTTTCATATCGTAGGTTAGTCGCAGGTCATCTTTTCATACTGCGGGGTGTAATACAAACTTGGAACATTTAAACTTCATTATCTCTGTCACTTTCACTCCGTTACAAAAAAAGAGAGAGATAAAATATGTCGATTCGTCATTCGACTTCGAAACCTTCGTAGTAGGCCCCCAAAAAGCGGGAACGAAAAACTCGTTCCGAAACAAAATAAAATTCGACTCGTGTTAAACTCGTATAAAAATATGAAACCTATATTAAATCTAATATTATTTTAATAATATTAGTATTTCATTATTCTTAAAATACAATGAAGAAATGCGATACTTATCGCGAACATTTATTATTATAAGTCTTTAGTTTTTTTATACGGTGAATGAATATAAATTTATATACAGTTTCAGAACGCACTTTATATTCTTTAAAAAGTTAGCGCGATTGAACTTTATTACGTTTTCTTGGTTCTTGGAGATAAAACATAACTTAAACAAACACTAAAAACTGTACCTACTAAATATGAGTGAATCAAATGACGAAGCCGATGTTTTAACTCCTCAAGAGTTGAGAGATACCGTCAAAGAGGGCTGAAGTGTGTTTTCTAAGTAAGTTCATCTTGGACATTATGTTTATTATTTCATATGTATTTGTTGTTTGTTTTGTTTGTTTTTAGGGTTCTGTACCTCGAA
The DNA here is from genome assembly GCA_932294315.1 of Epinotia nisella. Taxonomy (NCBI): domain Eukaryota; kingdom Metazoa; phylum Arthropoda; class Insecta; order Lepidoptera; family Tortricidae; genus Epinotia; species Epinotia nisella. Next base: position 21,127,649 of record OW028674.1, read on the forward strand.
GGAAAAAACGAAACCCTTATAGGATCACTTTGTTGTCCGTCCGTCCGTCCGTTCGTCCATCTGTCAAGACTCTTTTTCTCAGGAATGCGTGGAAGTATCAAGCTAAAATGTATATCAAATACTCAGGTCTACTGTCCTTTGGAGCTGTGAAAAAATCAAACTTCTAAGCTAACGCAATCAAAAGATACAGCCGTTTATGCCGCAAATTTTCGAAACTCGCAAGGGAATCAAAACCTACAGGGTCCTTCCCGTGAATTCAGAATCTTGAAATTTGGTAAGAAGAAACGTCTTATATTAGCAAAGATAAAGGAAAAATTGCGGAAACCGTAAATTTTTTAGTTACATCACAAAATAAAAATATTTTTAATAATTTTATACCTACAGGTTTGTACGGAACCCTCGGTGCGCGAGTCCGACTCGCATTTGGCCGGTTTATTTACATAAAAATGACTTAATTGCTTCTATGTGGCGTTTTATTCCTTTGCGTTATATGTTCTCGCCGCTGAGGTGAAAATTGTATGTATCACACGAGAGCAAAGATATTTGCATCTCGTGTCTTTGAGTCCCTCGCTACGCTCAAGATTCTAATTTTGAATCACTCGCTACGCTCGTGATTCAACTATAGAATCTTGCGCTTGCTCGGGACTCAACATCAACACTCGCAGCAAAAATCTACTTTGCTCTCTTGTTGAACAAATAACTATTTTTATCTTTATTTAGGTTCATTTACATTTGCTTTAAAATATTCAATATAAATAAAATAAAAAAGACAATGAATGTTTAATTTAAATCTATATAATTACTTCCGGGTGGAAAGTTTGCTGGATTCTTGAATAAAGCATCTTAGAATAATGTTTTAGAATGAAATAAACAAAAAAAAACGCTATTATAAATTAATGTTTTCGAAACCGTATTTTGCCTCGGCTACACCGTAGTTGCTGGCACACGGTCCGTCATACATCCTGTATAATTTTTGAAATCAGTCGGGATTGAAACAATATGTTGACTACTTATTAATAATGAATATTGATAGAAGCCAGACTTTGCGATGTAGGTATTGTACCTCTGTACCTAATGTGGTTTCAATTGATAAGGGGACTACCGAGCCAGAGGATTCCCCTTTTCCACAGTTATCTCTGCAACTTGTCTCTATATAACTCCGGTGGCTTCACTTTCAGAGCATACTGTGACCAACAGTGCTGCAATCAGTAGTTTGCAAGTTCGTACTAGGTTTTGATTAACCATGTATAAGTTTGTAGTGTTAGCTCTGGTGGTGGTGACGTGCCAGGCTCGGGAGCTGAAGAAATGTACACTGGTCAAAGAGCTACGGGCTCAGGGTTTCCCTGAAGTGCAGATGAGAGATTGTAAGTTTTAAAGATTGTTTCATTTACTTTCCCGTTTTGTTAATGTAATAAGTATTTATTGATTTCAAATTGTATGACAAAAATGAACTATGATCCAAACTATTGAAAATCTTACAAATTATATATTAAATTGACTAGGTATTTATACTTCAACCGTTTCACTATAGATATAGACATATAAAAAAAAAATGCCTATCGTATTTATTATATATTGGGATCATAACCTCGTCATTTGAGTGACAGTAAGGTGAAAGTTAAAGTTAACAGAATGTATTATTAGCCTTGTTATTCGGCAGGGGTGTGCCTCGTGGAAAACGAGAGCCATGGCCGCACCGACGCGAAGGGGACAGTGAACAAAAACGGCTCCCGCGACTACGGGCTCTTCCAAATCAACGACAAGTACTGGTGCAGCAAAATCTCCACTCCTGGAAAGGACTGCAATATCACCTGCGCCGGTAAGGGCTAACAATCATTCATCATAAAAATATCCACATTTCCTTTCCGATCTGCCCCATGAACTGCTTTCCGAGAGCAAATGCGTTGATTATTACATAAAAAAACCAAGTCTCTATATGTGGGCGATAATATTTGAGGAGTGCCGTTGATTCCTCAATAATCTCAGAATTGACACTTCGTTAGTTGCTACTTCAACGGAATCATGTCAGAATCTTTAACGTATCTTTATATCTTTATCGTCGTCCTTGAGGAATTCCATAAGTCATCTGTGGTCTTCATCGTCAGTTCCACTTCACCAAAATTGTGATTTCCGAAGTGATGACTACCAGACGCAAATACCTGAATGACTTTAGAAAATACATGAAACACGTAATTAATACGTGCCTGTAAAATTTGAGGGTTAGGTACCCTCGATTTCCCTGGGATCCCATCATCAGATCCTGACTTGGTGACAATGCGACCATCTCAGGAGTATTCTTTTCGAATAAAAAAAAAAACTTTTTAAACAGGAAGACGAAAATCTATAATTGACGGAGAAATCGGCGAACATACATTAAAAAAAATGCAGTGGAACGTATAACCTCCTCCTTTTTTGAAGTCGGTTTAAATAGTAGATTGTATGACAAGGGGCTAAAATAAGCCATATTACCACGAGATGGATATTTTCCTGAGCGAAGCGAGGGAAAATAATTCGAGGGGTAATATGGCTTTTAGACCCGAGTTATACACTCTACTTTTCACTTCGACTGCGAGAAAATAGTAAAACAAAGATTATCCATCCACAATCAATAACAAATTTCACTGCGAAGAGATTGTTCAATTTAGCGTGAGGCGTTTTCTTTTTTAATGATTTGGAATTAGGGACTAAAAAACACCTGATGTTTGATTGGTCGATTTTAATATGTAGCTGTATTCTGGTTGGTTGATAGCAAAGAGAAATGTTTTTTGATAGAGTTGTGATTGGTGGATTTAAAGGATTTGGAATTAGGGACTAAAAAACACCTGATGTTTGATTGGTCGATTTTAATATGTAGCTGTAGGTATTCTGGTTGGTTGATAGCAAAGATAAATGTTTTTGAAAGAGTTGTGATTGGTGGATTTAATATGGTGAAGTGTTTTGATTGGTCAAATTCATTGTGTTAAAAATCATAAATATGTATACATATTTTCCCTAGGGGCTAAATGTACTACTTTAGCCCCGCTTATTAAGCCTAATATGACACACTTTTCGAGCATGAGATGTGAAAAATACAATAGTTTGAATTGAATCGATACAAGAAATGAGCTTTTCGGCCTTTTGTGCTAGAATTGAATAATGGCATGGCATATTATTTGGACCGTAACAGGTAAATAAAGTACACTTAAAAATGTCTCAGTGTGCATACGGCTAAAGTAACAAAAATATGTATACACGACTTTATTGCCGTAACATTAAGGTCGTGTATACAATTTTTTGTAACTTTGGCCGTATATATCTCTTTGTAGTCTACTGTAACAAAAAATAATCAAAATGATTAAAAAAATAAAATTCAGGTCGTCCTCCTCAATGTCCCTATACGAGAATGGTCTTTAGTTTTATGCGTAGGTATGTGATGCAGAGCGGAAGCGTCGTGCGCAAATTCGAATCGCACTTGACCGATTTTTTTGTGTCCATCTATCTCCGAACTTACCTTATTATAAAATCACATATAAAACTCAGAATTTAAATAGACCTATTACATTCTTTCAGACGTTATGACAGATGACATAACGAAGGCGTCGAAATGTGCGAAGAAGATTTTCAAGCGGCACGGCTTCAACGCATGGTACGGCTGGAAAAACCACTGCAAGGGCAAACCTCTTCCCGACATCAGCTCTTGTCACTAAAACCTAACACAAGAGTCACATTTTACACTGCACGCCGGGAGAGGTCTACTTGACTCAATAAACTCATATCAGTTTATAATATACTGTTATGATATAATAATAATGTCCGATATGACCTAGAGCGCTCAAAATAATCTGTCATGCTCATGGCCATAAATATTTAGAGCAGTGTCAGATATCTTTGAGCGCTTTTGTGCAGAAGACAATATTGACATTGACAATTATTGTAAACACAAAATGCTGTGAACTACTCAAATTCTACGAATACGTTTTATGTTATATTAACAGGTAATACTAGTCGGATATTCTCGAATATATTTTTTAAAATCCACTTAAAATTGTGTTGGTATTCATTTTCATATATTAATATTATTTTAACCCCTATATAAAACGTGCTCTAATCCATAATTAGGTATAAAAAAACTAGCTTGAAAACCATAATTATATAAATCTAATCCATAATTATAAAAAAACTAGCTTTTCGCGCTAGATGTTTCACATTCATCTATTAGAATATTAAAATATCTATTTGCGTTCCAATAGTAGGTACAATTAAGACTTACAATAGAAACCTACAAAAACTCATAGGTAGGTATGACGTACACGTGGTTTCGTTGAGGTAAATGAAAATGTCACCTCGTAGAGCGGCCGCCATCCTGGATCTTCATAAAGTAGAATATCTCAATTAATGTAGATGTAGTGATAAATTTATTAGCGTTGTGTGGTTGTGAAAAATGTGAAATCATATCCTTTTTAAGGGCAATAAAATGAACAGACTTGACTTTGAGTGAGATCTCACTGGGTATCTACTTACTATTACAGCAGCAGGTTAGCGTGGCTTGGCACTTTTTTTTACAGGACATAATGTATGATGGTTTTTATTTAAACATATGTCAGTAAAATATTCATAAACCGTAGAGTACTTGTGACGCACGCAGGTGTTTCCATTGGTTTGGTTTTATATTGGCCAGGTATGAGATGATAAAAATCCACCGATCTCGGGCGATGTGTACTTGAGCAACCATCTCATCATTTTTATGGTATTTTTGAAGAGCACTTAAACAGTCGTTTTTATATCAAACATATATATATATATTATAACAAAAGTGTTTTCATACATTATTTAACCTTTTCAAAATGTATTTTTTTTTCAAAATACTCTCCACTCTCTCAAACTACTCTGGGTGGACAGATGCGCTGCCCGAACATATCGTAAGGCGGGTTTTTTTTTAAATCCTTGTCTGCTGAGATGGTTCTTAGCTGTGTTTGTTGTGTCGCAAGTGTTTTAAATTTATTGTGTTCACGTTATTGTTACGAACAAATGCCTTTTCTATTTTAGCATACCTATTCTATACATTTGGCATTTAATATTTACTCGATGCGCGATTATTACTTGTCTACTCACATAGCAAAGTACTACTCTATGAGTTTTAGGGATTATAACGTTTAAATTAATCTCCCTGTACATATGCTCCTATGTAATAAATGAGATTGGCAGATGCTCAGTTTCGTTACTATTTACCCTGCCATCGCTGCAATACGCGGCAATACTTTACGGTACACTCGCACGGCAGCTTTCACCAACACGTATGCAAAAAGTAGACGAGGGCGCGCATGCGCGGTATCGAGCCATCAGGCCATGCTGCAGAGACAGGCCAGTCGGGCAGTCGAGCTGTGATGTCCGCGGTCGGATGGGCACGGCCGGTTGGGCGCGCGGCGAGGCGCGCGTAGCAGACGACTCCGATTTCGAAACCCTCAAAACCCTTCTCGGCTCAGATAAAGGTTGGACCCTGGAGTACGAAAAGGACGGCGTCAAAGTTTGGGCCGAAGACGCCGCTCACGGCGCTCTAAGAACCGTCAAGGTACGTCAAAACATTCATTCTTTAAATTGACGTTTTTCAATCCCTATTCAACTATTCACCAACCACTTGTTTGCGTCCAACACGAAAAGCTGTATTGATTATTATAAACAAGGACAGTAAACATTTGTTTTCGGTGCTTCTGAGTTTGTTATGCGCTGGTTTGTTTAGGCTTAATACGCTCTCAAAGCAGTTGGTTATTTGTTTTATGAATATAAGCTGAATTTTTGAAAGGATATTTGGGATGGTGAATGTTTGAAGGGAGGAAGGGAAGGTAGCCGGCGGACGAAGTTGTATGATCAGAATTCAAATTCAAGGCAATAAACACGATTATCCCTGGCAATTTAGAGCCCTTCTTCGCCTTTAATGATCTGCAAAATCCTTAAAAATATTTATATGTTACCTGTTTACAGGTAACAACAAAAGTTTGTGATCGTATTCATCTAATTCGCAAAGGCTTTATTTAATGAAGTAATGAGAAATTGACAAATCACTCCACAGTAGGTACCTAACGGTCCGATACGGTTTTATCTCAACATGAGTGATACGTGAACGGAATGAAAATTATATATATGTCATTTACTAATATTGACGTCAGGAACACTCGGAGGGATATTTGAAAATAGATTAAAAATTAATTGAAATATTTGAATACGTGATGTGGACTGGAGTGACGCAGAATAAGTAGGTACTTATGACAATTATTATTATTAATCATTTATTTCGGACCACTTTCGGACATCAACGATCCATGGTGAATAATGAAAGCCTCTATAATGACATTAAACTTCTATGACGCACGTTGAGGGTTTTAGGTAGATATGTGTAGGTAGGTATGAACTTAGAAACCACTACCTACCTACCGTTTTAGATATTTACCCTCGAGAATTCAAAGTAGGTAAGATTATTGAGGAGAGTATTTTATTGAAATCTAACTTTGAATTAACCTAACGAATGCACCTATTTATGAGAAATATCTATTATCTATTTTGTATCTTTGGCGCAAAACAGAACAAGTAATTTTTAGATAAGTAGAGCATTTTTGTCGATCGTTTATTTAACAAACTCATTATATACTCACCGGCAGAAAATTTGGCCCAAATTAGAAAAAGTTTACTATGCAGAAAAATATTATTTAATTTATTCCATTTATAGTTTGAAATCACGAAAAGTTTTTTGGCTAAATTATCTGCCGGTGAGTATATTTTCATTGCGCTTCTTTTGAGATTAAATTAATGTCTGCCACGTTCTTGAGAAACCTACTTTGCGTGCTCTACAATTATGCATACACCTCGAGAAGTAAAGTAAAGTCTCAATACGAACAGAAATTCGAATTGTAAGAAATTCTTGTCGAAATATGAATGACCCCTTTGTTGTCTCTGTGTCCACATTGTCCACACTCGACTCGAACTTTTACCGCCCATGGGCTCAAGGTCCGCATGCACAAGGATGGGGCCCGTAGCCTCCGTACGATTCCGTCAAACTCGGACCCTGTGCAGTCTATTTCACAGCCAGCGCAGCCGGTCAACCAGGGTGGTCTTTTGGGTTTGGACGACCTAGCTGCCCTTAAGCAGTCTGTTCGGGTGCTGCGTCACATTCCTAAGGGAGCACGGAATCTGGCGGCCGTCAAGATGTGTGATATTGTGAACAGATGTGTAGACTCCAACGGGGTGGCCGAGTGGTTCTCTTTGTTGTCATTTGCTTATTCTGCGCATAGGGCGCCAGAAGCAGCTGGTCCGGATAATTTGACGTCCAAGGTCAAAAGAATAGAAGTTGCGGGTGGCTTTGGGGCAGAGGCGGCAACTTTGAGACCGGCCTCAGTTCTCAGGACGATTGAATCCAAAGTCTTTGAGGGCGATCTCAGGGATGCGGTTCGGTTGCTTATGTCTGATGATGGTGACTCTTTCTACCTTGCAGTCAAAGCACCCAGCGCCTTCACGACCACTAGTATACCCGCAGGAGCCCGATAGGTCTTTTTCACCTTACTCTGCGAGGTTGGAGGACGTAGCGGAGGCACTTAGCACCTTTAATAACAGTTCTGCAGCTGGCTTAGATGGTATCCGCCCGGTACATTTGAAGGAGCTCACTTCGGGTTCTGCGGGTGATAATGGGCGTCGGTTGTTGGAGTGTCTGACTAGGTTGTGCAACTTCTTTCTAAGTGGCCAGTTAAATCCATTAGTTCGTCCGTACATTTACGGAGCATCTTTATGTGCGTTGTTGTAGAAGGACGGAGGTTTAAGACCCAATGCCATCGGCAGCACTTTTCGCCGTTTGACGGCTAAACTTGGGTGTCGTGCGGTCAGAGAGGAAATGGCCGCCTACTTGCAGCCACACCAACTAGGGTTTGGTACGAGGTTGGGGTGCAAAGCCGCTATTCACGCAACGCGAGCGTTCTCAGTAGACCCGGTAAATGCGGATTATGTTATTGTTAAGCTGGACATTAAGAATGCATTTAATTGTGTTCAGCGCGATGTGTTGTTATGCGAGGTCTGCGAGAAGTTGCCTTCCCTCTTCCCTTTCCTCTTTCATGTTTACTCGTCCCCTTCTAATCTGTTTTATAACGGGTCCCTTATTCTTTCCCAAGTCGGCGCACAGCAAGAGGATCCGCTTGGCCCTCTTGTTTTCAGTCTGGCTATACAGAAGGTGATCACTGAGCTTAAGTCCCCGTTGAACAACTGGTATCTAGATGACGGTACCCTCGGGGGTACCCCGGAGGTAGTGAAACAGGATCTGTTCACGCTCCTTCCACGCTTCCGGGAGCTTGGGTTGGAGGTCAACCCTGGTAAATGCGAGTTTTTCCCCTGCGGTGCTAATTCCGCTTCCTCATTTCCTGTGTTCAGTGCCGTGCTTCCCGGTTTCAGAGAGCTATCAACCCACACTTGTAACCTCTTGGGTTCTCCCATTTTTCCTAAAGCCATTCCTGAAGCCTTCGAGATGAGGAAGCTGCTTCTTTTGGCTGCTGGGGAGAGGTTGAGGCTGTTGTCAGCGCACGTGGCACTTATTTTGCTACGGGTCTGTTTCGCGGTTCCCAAACTCACCTATTTTTTACGCACGGTACCGACTTGGCTTCACCCGGTGCACACTGACACTTTTGATTGTGTGTTGAGGGAAACAGTGGAGCATGTGTTGAATTTCTCCCTCAATTCAGACCAATGGGACCTGGCATCTTTATCCATTCGGTACGGTGGGTTGGGCGTAAGACACGCGCGGGATGTGATTCTGCCAGCTTTTCTGGCATCGGCGGAGGGGGTTTTGGACCTTGTCACTCAGATTCTTTCCATAGATAGATAGAGGTGGCAAGGCAACCATACCGCTGTCGATGCTTTGGCGGCCTGGACGACTCTCAATTCGGGTGCACCTGTGCCTGAGAACCTCGAACGCCAGCGGTTGTGGGATGACGTTGGGGGAAAGTGGACACTGGATGACCTGGTGGAGCGTGCGGTGGGTGGGGTTAGGGCAAGACTCTTAGCGGTATCAAGGCCAGAGTCTGGGCCATGGCTACACGCTCTCCCTTCTCCACATTTGGGTACTCTTCTGGACAATGACTCGTTGCGGGTGGCCGTGGCTCTTTGCCTGGGCTGCGAATGCTGCGATGTTTGTGAACCTCATGTATGCATCTGCGGCGCTATGGTGGAGAGCAACGGTCATCATGCTCTGAGTTGTTGTCGGTGCGCAGGAAGGTTCCCACGTCACCATGGCCTAAACGACATTGTTCGGAGGGCACTTGTGTCGGCGAATGTGCCTTGTGTGCTGGAGCCTCCAGGCCTTAACCGATCTGACGGTAAAAGGCCGGATGGTTTGATGGTTTTTAAGAGTCTGCTCTGGGACGCCACATGTGTTAGTACTTTTGCTGCTTCGCACATTAGCCGCACCATGCGGGCGCCTGGAGCTGCGGCTGAGCTGGCGGCGGTGCAGAAGCGGGACAAGTACTCAGTACTTGCCAATTACTTATTTGTTCCGCTTGCCGTGGAGACGACTGGGTGTTGGTGCGCAAAGGCCAAAACCTTTTATAATGAAGTGGGTCGTCGTCTGCAGGAAAGAGGACTGGATCCCCGCTCTGGGTCCTTTCTGGTGCAAAGGTTAGCCATAGCTGTTCAGCGCGGCAATGCGGCGAGTGTAATGGGCACCTTTGCACCAGGAGGGACGCGGGGCGGGTTATTTGACACTTAGTTTTATGTTTAGTTTAGTTAGTTTTAAATTTTTAATCGATGTAAATGGAATTGTTGTAGTTGCTTTGAGTTTTGTGTGTTATAATGAATAAATGATTTAGTATACGAACATATTATTATACATACCCTTAAAACATTTACAAAAAATTCTGGATTATACGAATATTTACTTGTAATTACACGAGAATACTTCAATCGTTTCATTGACTCTGATAAATCTTTGTTCAGTAAAGTACCTAGTCAATATAATAGGAATTTCCCAGGAAATTCTCGGAAGCAAAAGCATTCGGCGGATATCGAATTATTGGCAACGCGACGTGCCGTAATTTTATTTGTTATGGTAAGTCGCTTTTTACGCCTTTCTTTCTTGCTTTTTGAGATTTATTGTTTTTTTATGAGAGATGTCGTGAGAATACTACCTACCTATTTCATACAGAAGGAAGTTTTATATATACTCTTCTATTTATTCGGTTAGACACAAGTTCTGTTTGTACAAGTGCGTACTGTGGAATTTGGTAACTAAATAAGAATACTTACATTCATTTTTACACCTCTATATAGTCCGAAAAGGGTCGTTGTACTCAAATCAGGGATCTAAGATAATTTAATCAAAAGTACAATCTTTTTTTGACTTATATTCCTTGTCTAATTTAATTTTTCCTCATAGAAGGTGTGAAAAGCGGTATGTGCCACTCGGTAACAAAATTATTTCCGTCTTGAGTGTAAACACTTGAATCCCTTGTTACGCTCAAGATTCTACTTTAGAATCCCTTGCTACGCTTGGGATTGGTCTAGATTCAATATACCGCCCTCGCCGTAAATATATATTTTGCTTCCTTGTTGTACAATCTACTATTAAAATTGTCTAAATCGTAACCCTGATGCGTAATACCTAGTACTAATGGTCCATTGCTTAATGCGCTAAAAATACAGAACTTGATATTCTTTTGACCTTATAGAATATCAAGAAGTAGGTATCTATTTGTACCTCACTGTATAATATTAGCACAAACTCGCCAAGAATATCTCATTGGTTAAACCGTTTGGGGTCGAATTTCTCCATACAACACCGGGCTCTCCTTGACGCGGAGGTTTAACTCGACGGGCTCTCAGAACAAAACCAGCGGGTGCAAGCTGATAATCCATAGGCTACATAGGTCGTACGCTTGCTTGCCACTTACATGGTATAAAAAATGCTTTCTCTTAGGTCATTAAATTACATTTAATCTTCTAAATCTAATTATTATTATAATGACCGAGTGATCCAATCACTGACAACTATTTTCACACGTCTACCTAGCTAGACTGAATATATCATGGGAAAAATGCTTATATTTTAAGATCTTATGTTACCATATATGTTCATTGTGAATAAACGATTTCATTCATTCATTCATTAGATCGAGTGCGTTACCGGTCGTGTATTACCTAAGTACACCACAGGCTATATAGGTGTTGATAAAACCTTCACCTGCTTTTATATCTGTGCAAGTATTTCCGCTCTCCCGACGCACACGGAGCCGTTGGTGACGTCACGGATAACTAATATGGGATATTCAAACTGCTTCGCATACCGGAATGTGTAAGCAGACCGTGACGGCTTATCGAAATGGATGTGTAAGTGATTCTGTAATGATCCATCCTCTTTCTAGGAACCCAGATGTTATTTAAGTTTTATATTAATTTATTGCATACTGCAAAACTGCGGGTGGCGCAGGACCGGTCATTGTGGCACTCTTTGGGGGAGGCCTATGTCCAGCAGTGGACGTCTTTGGGCTGATATGATGATGATGATGATGATGATACTGCAAAAATAATGACGCATGGTCGGATAAAAAATGGCGCAACCTAGCTGCTGTCGAAATTTTAAAACCTTTCGCAGGAAGTGGCCGTAATTGATAGCGACCGTAACATTAAAAAATACCTACCGGAAAACAAAGCTCTGGGCAACTTTTAAGTGGAGCGGCTCAACGATAATATCTTGTTCCAGTAGGTATTGTAAACAGTAAAGTAGGTAATTTACTAGGTTGGATTAACAAAATAGGTAGATAAGAACCTCATTTTCTCAGCCTTCGGACACATTGGTACAATTTCCATATTTGTACAAATGCATTGGCAGTGCAAGTTTGTACAATTGATGAGTCATTTTACATATTTGTTAAAATTATAAATGTTTCTATAATACAACAGAGGTGTGCATATATTAGCTAGGTCGATAGGCACAGCGAGGTTAAAATGGGTTTTATTACCGAGTTATACACTCTACTTTTCACTTTGAATAAAAAAAACAACAGGTAGGTACTTATTTTATAAAGAAAATTTGTATATGCTTTCAAATACTGATGTCGTGATTTTGCAGGCAAATTGTTCTCCACTAATCTTGCCCTTTCGTCATCACTTGACGTAATTTTATAGTATTTTTACTTATTATGTGGTGTTCAAAACTGTTAAATAAGTCCAGCAGAATTAAAGTACCTAACTTGAACAATGAACGTATAAAAAATCTGAGAATTCGACGGCAATATTTTTTAAAATAAAATTAATACAGATACTAAATTTGCCATGATATTTCCGATTTAAAAAATATGTTATTAATATAATATATAGAGAGGTCTATCGCATTGGCACATTTTGAGTAAAAGGGAGGGAGATAAAAGATGGTTTCACGTTACAGAATGAGCAAACAAAAAGTTTTGCAATTTAGTTTTAAATATGCGTTTGGTTTCTGGTATGATGACATTGGCTGAATAATATTTTTAATAATTGTAAAATAGGAACTATAAAACACATTATGTCTTGAGACATGAATTACATTTTCTGATTGGTGAATTTTAATATATCTGTATTCTAATTGGATGATACTAAATACGAAGTTTCTCTTAAATACTTAAATAATTACCAGAGTATACGTACCAATAAAAAACACAGTTCTAATTAACATCCGATGAGTGCTGTGATTGGCTGTTGTGAAGTGTTTTTTAAATCAAAAATATGTATACATATTTTCCCTAGGGACTAAAATACGATTTTTGCCCCGCTCTGCAGGTCTAATATGAAGCACTTTTAGAGCATGAGAAGTGAAAAAATAGTTTTCACTTCTCATGCTCTAAAGGATCGTTTTATTCCCTAGTCATACAATCTACTATTTTTATGTTAAAAAATAAGACTACAGGGAGAGAAATCAAAATATATTATATCTATATTTTATCTCCACTTCTGTTGTAAAAGGTAGGTAGGTTAGGTTCGTTAGGTATCTTCAGATGCCCGAAGGGCAAACAGACCCAAATAGGAACCATGCTGAGCGGGGCTCCGTCAAAACTGTCGAAATACCAGGAAACCATACATTAATAGGAGGTCCTGTTTATGAAATGAAAAAAAGTCAAGGTTCTCCTATTAATGTACGGTCTCCTGGTATCTCGACAGTTTTGACGGAGCCCCGTTGTGCGGGGCTCCTATTTCTGGTCTGTTTGCCCTTCGGGCATCTGAAGAAGAAATGTGGAATTGTACAAATGTGGAATTGTACAAATATGGAAATTGTACCAACGTGTCCGAAGGCTTTTCTCAATTCATTACAACTTAATTAATTTTATTTTGTAACGAAACTTTGGCATCCATAATAATGTGGGTAGGTATATATAATGTAATATTGTGACAATAAATTAACTAATTACACCGTTTCTATAAGTTTATTATGTTTGCTTGTATGGTTTTATAACCTAAACAAACAGGTAAAACAGCTTGTACCCTTGCGTAAGTCAGCATAAATCTGGTCTGATTATGGATACCGAAGGTGGCCACAGAAACTCCTAAACTACACCATATAAACCCGCCGTGTTTTGACTATTTAGATTCCTTTCAATGACTACTTGATAACTGCAAAAAAGTACAGTTGGCTATAAAGAACATGCCACCTATATTGCCTTATAACTAATGGGCAATGAAGAAATCAGCTTCCCATACGAAGAGTATAGACGAAGGTTATTACTCTCACAAGATTCAATCCTTAAGTCATAATAACTTTTTAAGTGGGGCATCGCGTGCACTCAAGGCGTTCTTCCCGACTTTAATAGAGTTTGTATATCGAGAGTTTGCGGTTGATACTGACATTAATTTTGCAAGCCACAGGTAAAACTCATCTATTGAAAAAATAAAACCGGCCAAGTGCGAGTCGGACTCGCCCACGAAGGGTTCCGTACCATTATCTATAAAAACGAGCAAAAAGATCACGTTTGTTGTATGGGAGCCCCTTTAAATATTTATTTTATTCTGTTGTTTAGTATTCGTTGTTATAGCGGCAACAGAAATACATCATCTGTGAAAATTTCAACTGTCTAACTATCACGGTTCATGAACAACAGCCTGGTGACAGACGGACAGACAGACAGACGGACGGACAGCGGAGTCCCGTTTTTACCCTTTGGGTACGGAACCCTAAAAATGGACGTGTTCTTCTATCAAGTTGGTACCTAAATAATAACCAAAAACATTACCTTACTTAAAGATGTTGAGGAGTCGATACAACTTGACTTAGAGATAGATTTGTTTCCACATATTGGTATGCGATAAGCACGTATCTACCGGCAAGCGCAGCGTGGGTAGACCTCACCCACGGTGCACCGGTCACTCTTTGGGGGAGGCCTTTGTCCAGCAGTGGACGTCTTGCGGCTTATATGATGATGATGCACGCAGGTATCGATATTTCAAATCGTTGCTTATAGCAAGGTCCACACGCAATGACTATGGTCGTTGCACAACGCGCTGCGCAACGCAAAACGCCCTCCCTATCGTCGTCCAGGAGTTGTAAGGTTTGTACCTAATCTGCTTAAATACCGACGTACCTACTTAGGTATAAAAATATTTATTTACGCGTGTGTACATACATTTGTTTGTACTTTTTTTTTAACGCGAGGAGTCCTTTTAGTAGCTTTGACTCTTAACACAAGTGCCAAGAATCGCTACGCGCTACGCACGCACGTAGCCGATCCCGTGGTTTTCCTCGAATCGTATGTAGCGGAAAGCGACTACGACAAAGGCACCCGCTACGCGGGTTCGTGAAAGTGAAAAGGGCGGAGCTTCCCAACTCCCAACACAAGTATTGCTATACTTACCGGGAGACGCCAGCTACGAATGTACTACCTACTTTAGTATGATACCAATAAAAAAAACCGGCCAAGTGCGTGTCGGACCACGCAAAACGAAGGGTTCCGTGCCTATTAAAAAGGTCGTATCGTCACAGCAGGGCAGGTCTTTTGCGCGCTCGCCGCGGGCAAGAAGCACCGTGCCGTGAAAAAGCAACTCTACCGTCCACGGTAAAAGGTTCAAATTCCAATGAGAATGTATATGCACCCGAAATTAAGTGCATTTCTTACCAGTTAACTAGTTATGTCTACTACTCGTTAACTAGTTATGTCTACTACTCGTTAACTAGTTATGTCTACTTAACTGTGATAGTTTTCCTCTTAAATTCATTATATTACTACTGCCACGATTTTTTTCACGTCCCCAGTACCAGTAGTAGCCATTTAGCCGGGGGGGGGGACACATGACTCGAACAAAGATTAGGGCTTTAAATCGCATTATCTCGCAAACGCATAACTAAGTTGAAAAATAGTTTTAGTAAA
Source organism: Epinotia nisella (assembly GCA_932294315.1). Lineage (NCBI taxonomy): Eukaryota > Metazoa > Arthropoda > Insecta > Lepidoptera > Tortricidae > Epinotia > Epinotia nisella. The sequence continues at coordinate 21,142,984 of OW028674.1, forward strand.
CCCATAATATTTTTGAACAACCACACTATAGGTTTAACAAGAAAAAAAATCACCAATTTACGTGTAGGGGAGGTACCCTAAAAATCATTTTTTTTCAGGATTTTATTCTACTGTTTTGTCGGCGTGATTGGTTTATATACCCACGCCGAATTGCAGTTTTCTAGTTGTAAGGGTTACTGACCTAAGCCGAAGACGGACAGACAGACAGACAGACGGACGGACATGGCGAAACTATAAGGGTTCCTTGTTGACTACGGAACCCTAAAAATTACACCATTTTTATTAACTTGCAATGTATGTTTGTTCGGGTGGAATTTTGCAACTCAATTTTAAAGATATCTTCAACCGATTGAGCTAAAATTGTAGGTAATGGTATCGTTTGGAAGGCAATTCAATATTATAGTACCCTCGAGCTGATCTGATGATGGAGACAGAAGGTGGCCATGGGAATTCAGTACTTCACCAACGTAACCCCGTTGAGTTTGGGCTCGTTAGAATCGTCTCAATGAGTAGTTGATGAAGGTATACAGAATAGTACAGTCAGCAATAAAAGCTTGTACCAAAATTATTTTTTTGACAGAAACTTATGATTTTTATTTTTGAAAGTGTTAGGTAACCCAATAATACACTTAATCCACATATTACTTCGTGTAAGTAATAGCCATTATTTATAGGTACTTTTTATTAGGGTTCATCACCATTAAAATATTGAAAACGGGAGTTAAAGGTACGATAAGGCAACATGAAGGGTCCATTCGATCGCGCTTCGTTCCGGCCCGGCGCGGCGGACGGAGAAGGGTTAAAAGGTCTACGGTCAGCTTCACAGACTTAAAGCAAAAAGAGGCCACAACTATATAAACAAATCGCGATTACAATGGGAATGGAGTTGACCGTTTTGCCATCTATATGTCTAAGTTTAAAAGTCAATAGTAAATATGACAATAACTGTCAAGGTTACTATTAATCGTCACCCCAGGCCGCGCCAGTGTGATTCAGGCCTATGGCCTCGCACAGACTGGCGCGGCCTGGCCGCGGCGGTCAATAGTAAACTTGTCATTAGCTGTTAAATTTACTACGGACCGCCACCGCAGGCCGTGCCAGTGTGATGCAGGCTTAAAGCGTTAGGCCTGAGACTTTATACTCATCCATTAACTTTTATGGGTATGTCCGCAAAAAATTGTATAATTGATTTTTTTGCTTGGCCCATTTTTGTTTTAATTTAGCGATATCGTTATAAGTATTCGACAATAATCAAATCTGTGGGATATTGTATGAAATAGAATAGAGTGGTGAAACCAAAAGATGAACGCCACCCAATAGTTGAACATTTTATCAAAAAATTTAAATAAAAAAATCGCGGTACATTTTACGCACTCGGGTGTTTTTTTTATAACGCGTCATCCCTTTGCCGAGGCTGGCATTTAAACTCCCAGAGAGTTCCCACACACACGCGGCTGTGAGCGGTCGTCGCATCGAGGTCTCCCACCAACATCACCGTTTGTATAGAGATCTACTTAAGGAAAGCGCTCTTAAATTTAAGCTCGACATTACGTATAAAATTGAATAACAGTCTACATGTATTATTTTGCGTGATATAGATTCTTGATTAAGGCGCCGTAGGTTCAGCGAAGTTAAGCGAACAGAGTTTTTGAAACAATATACTGCGTCTGTTTATAATAATAATGGTTTCAAAAAATAAGAATAGTAATCTTGAGGCTTTTCTGCAGGGAGATCAGAGATCAGTGATTCGAAACATGACTAAGCAATTTTCGCTCGATAGAAAAAAATCACGAACATAGGTCTAAAACATATTAAAATTCACTTAAAACATTCGTAACAAATTATGCACAAAAACTAAACATATTAAAATTGTTTATGAAAATCGGCAATATCATGTTTGAGGGAACTTAGTGATTAATTTTTTATTTATATATACGTACAAAAAATTAAAAATTAAAAAACATGTTTTCCACGCTTTGGAGCACGCCCTTCCATCTCGCTCACGCTTATGCTCAGTGAGAGGGAGAGAAGACCATGAACCTACGGCGCCTTAAGCCTTTAATGAATTATCTATAACAAATTGCATATTTGTTGTTAATTTAAGAGATGTTTAGCGTCCAACTAATGGTTCCAACTTTGTGTACCTGAGCCAATAGATGAACGGCATTCACCGACACAACAATACCTCTATATAGCGTATTTATTTTATTCTTTTTATTCTTCAAAAACCATTTGTGAATTAAGTTTGTAATTTAATACTTCTGTGTTTATTTTTTTCCTTTAAATTCGTATGAAATTATCGCTGAAAAACCATCATACATACCGAGTTCCTTGGTCACGCAAGTTAGTAACAAAGCGCACCGATAAATGGCGCTGTAGGTACTCATGACTTAATTATACCTACTATGCGTTGTTAAGATTTTTCCAAAATGAATGGGCGGGGCAAGACGGGTATATGTTGTAAGAAAATTTGTACGGAACTCCGGTGCGCGGCTTTTTTTTAAGTTGTCCTGCCAATTTTTGGTCACGAATGTAACAATGTGTTACGAAATGTGTTACTTACAGTCTTGACCGATTGTTAAGATGAGTGCACACGCATTATGACGTACGCATTCAAAGATTAGTTTGATTTTATGATTTTTTTTAAAGATGGCGTTGACAAATACTGAAAGACAAAAACAATATAGGTATGATGCGACTTCAGAATCCGGAAAAAATTGTGCTTTTAAATATATAAATACTGCATTTCTTCGTACTTGCATAAATAAATCTATGTCATGAACTGAGCTTTATAATTGTCATGTACGTAACATGTGTAATGATGTCATGATTGTCATGAATATAGCGGTACAATTTTTCGCGGACATACCCGTATGTAAAATGTATGCATAGTTGCGACGCTGCGCAGGCCATACATAGAGAGCTTCAGTAGGTATGCGTTTCGTATAATCGCATTTCGTAACGTGAGATAAATTGCCAAACAGAAGCCGAAGAAGATAAGAGAACAAGATGATATGGCGGCTAGAGAGCAATAAATTTTTATGGAAATACCGGAACATCATGTCGGTCCCCCGGCTAGAATTCCTTTGTGAACGTCAACAGCGTTGGAACAAAGTGGAACTTCTACACGAAGGAATGGAAATTCATGTTTTCTTAGGACTAAATTAACGAAATATTCCTTGCATCGATATACACTCGGCGTCAAAAAAATCGCACATTTCGAAAATTTCGTTTCGAGCGAATATAGCTCTTACGGAATGTACTGTACCCCATTAATATGTATATCATTTTAAAGCTCAATCAACAACCTTTTAAATGAGTGGGTGTTTGTTTTTGTAAAAACAATGACCATAAAAAAACGCATTTTAAATCAAAAGTCCCGAAGTACGCGTTTAGTGGGTCACTAATTGGGCACCCATGGACGGGTATAAAAGGGGGGGTAAAGATCGATTAAGGGTCATTCGCTATCCAGACGTCACTGAGATCACACCTGAAGAGCTACAGCAAGAAAAAAACATTAAAAAATGGATACCACGCCAGAAGAAGCCGCTCAAGTGATTGCACTACTGGAAACTGGACTACGACAGACTGAAGTTGCTCGGCGTCTTAATATCAGCCGTTTTCGAGTGCGTCGAGTGTTCCAGCGGTTCGAGGAGACTGGTGGCTACATCAGAAGGCATGGATCCGGGAGGCGACGCTGTACTTCCGGTTCAGACGACCGGTACATTGTGACGACTTCCTTGCGGAATCGTTTTTTCAACGCTGTTGAGCTCCAGCAACAGCTTCGAGCAGCTCGCAGAACGTCGGTGAGCGTCTCCACGATCAGACGAAGACTACGGGAGAGGAACTTGATGCCCCGCAGGGCCGCTACGGGCCCCCAGTTGACTGCGCAGCACCGGAATGCCAGAAGAGGATTTCGCACTAGCCATGAGAATTGGTCGTTCACCCAATGGAGGAATGTCCTCTTTTCTGACGAGACGAGAGTGTGCCTTTACACCAACGATAGACGCAGAAGGGTGTACAGGAGGCAGGGGGAGCGGTATACAGAAGCCTGCACCGTAGAAACCGTCAGCTACGGGGGTGGATGAGCGTGTGCGCAACGTGTGTGTGTGAGCGAGCCTGTATGTTCTGGGGCGGCATTTCCGTCGACGGGAAAACCGAACTTGTTTGCGTTTCCCGGACTGGAGGTGGCCGTGGCCAGGGATCCCTGACTGCTCAACGGTACATTGCGGAGATCCTGGATCCACATGTGGTCCCATATGCTGATGTAATTGGACCTGGGTTCCAATTTATGCATGATAACGCCCGCAGCCATACAGCGTTGATCGTTCGGGACTACCTGCATGCTGCTGGTATCAACGTTATGGACTGGCCAGCAAGGAGTCCCGACTTAAATCCCATCGAGCACCTCTGGGACCAGCTGAAAAGGCGGGTACGATCGCGTGATCCTCCTCCTGCCACACTTGATGAGCTTCATGATGCTGTCATTGAGGAGTGGAACAACATTCCTCAAGAGAACATCGTGACGCTGATCAGGTCCATGACCGACCGCATGGAAGAGCTTCGGAGGGCTAGAGGAGGCAACACTAGGTTTTAAGTTTAGTTTTAAGCTTTATTTTATTGTTATTGTTGTGTTTTATTTTTTTGTAATTTTTGTTAAATAAACGATTTTTCCTTTTTCCTGTTTTTTTCCATTTTTTCCTTACGGGGTTGATTTTAAATTGACATTTTCCGATAGAAGGTTTCATTACCTTTCAAATAAGACCCCATAGTCATGGGGTACATTACATTCTGTAAGAGCAATTTTCGCTCAAAACGAAATTTTCGAAATGTGCGACAAATGGGACCTCTTCCCATACAATGATAACTATAACGCCACTGTATTTGTTTATACTATATATCACACAATACACCGTGCTCTTGTGGTACTCAATCTAATAACTCATTTAATAAAATTTTCAGGTATAAAACTGAGAACAAAAGACAAAATATTTGTACATTCAAATGAATTATGGTTACTTGTCCAGAAGCATCATTCCTTATAACAAGCTGAGAAAGTTTGTACATCATGTGTAATCAGTTGAATACCAATGTTCACTCTAGATCAAGATCATCTAAGAATATGAAATCAGAATAAGGTTGTGCAGCCACTATTCATTTTGTTATAAAACATTTTTATTGGTGCAGGTGGTAGCGGAGTTCGACGATGTCGAGCCGGATGCGCTATACGATGTGCTGCACGACCCGGAGTACCGGTCTGTGTGGGACACGCACATGCTGGCCGCAGAGGACGCGGGACACATCAACGTCAACAACGACGTCGGCTACTACGCCAGTGAGTACACTGTCAGTGACATGGCGATACACGCGCTGTATGAGTTCTGCACTACCCTGAGTACCGGTTCGTGTGGGACACGCATTATCCTGGCGCTGAGGGCATAGGACACATCAACGTCAACAACGACGTCGGCTACTACGCCAGTAAGTACACTGTCAGTGACATGGCGACACACGCGCTGTATGAGTTCTGCACAACCCTGCCTGAGTACCGGTCCGTGTGGGACACGCACATGGTGTTCAACACAATCCACGAGAACTCCTCATTGCATAAGTACCTTAATTTATTCTGTGACATTGCGTGCGTAGGTACCTAATCTTTTGAGTTTTGCCCATGGCGTAGGCAGATGCCCACATGAGCAAGATGCGTTCCAATGCATTTTCGAGGATAGAACGATATACCTAAAAATTTTGGAATTGGATACATTAAATATTCGTACCAAAGAAGCTCATCGTGCTTTATTTACCGACGAAATGCACATTTGAAATGCGTCTCTTTTAGTAAATAAATATCTTCGCAAACAAAGCGAACTAAGGCACTATTTCATGACATCCGCCCTTTATAATTTAATTTAGTTCCCAAGAGACCTTTATACATTACCGTGGCTTTCTAAAAGTTAGCAGTTCAAATACACTCAGCAGATGACCGTGAAAGGTCAAAGGGTAAGTAAATAGAGACTTAAAGGAGTATTTCTTATTTAAGCCTCGAAATTAGAGGTGGAATGACAAGTTTCTTTCGAGAGTTCTTTTGAAGCTTACTGTTTTTGGTAATGGTATTAGATTCGGGAATTGTTATTATCAGGAAAATGTCAAAAATTTATCTTTAATATATATATATATATATATATACATATAACTATTGGTATATACGTATTTACCTAAATGTGCAAAAATTAGTATCCAACAAATACTCACAAACCAACATTAAAAAATACAACAGTAGATGTATTGTAATTAGTGGATAACTTGTACAGAATTTGAGACTGTGATGAGTGTGTCCCTCTACTCCTACCTACTTATGTAAACGTATATTTAGGTTAGGCCCAGTTGTTTGATCATTGAGAATGTTCGAAAAATGGCATAATACCAAAAGAAACATTATAAAAGGTTACTTTTTTATTGGCTGAGTCTCCTTGACGTTTGTTACGCTAGGTTTTATACTGATTGGTATAATAATAACTATGCCTATGTGTCAGTTACACAAAGGAAGTAGGTATCTGTAATTAATATAAACAGATGATAGCAGGCAATAAATAGTGACACTAATTGTATTGACAATTTTACACTACTTGTTTTCACCTAACACATCACGACAATTTTAACCCAATGTCGATGGGGTTGTGTCATTATATTTACCAGTATAGAATTCCTAAGGCCGCATTACTATTCCCTCATTCACCCAACTCTATGGCTTAATACTATTTAAATAATTAAATAAATAGTTAGTGACAATCTTACACAAATCGACCTAGTCCCAAATTAAGCAAAGTTTTTACTAGGCGACGCTATACATACTTTCATAGAGAAATACATACTCAAATACGTAGAAAACGTTTAAGTTTCATGAGCAGATACTTGTACAGTCGAGTTCTTCAATATCTATACAGACAACCTTTCAAAAATATCTACACATCCGTCTTATGTTAGTTACAATAGAGACTGTGTATATATATTTTTGAAAAGTTGTCCGTATATATATTGGAGAACTCGACTGTAGTCATCACACAAATAAAAATCCCTACCGGGATTCAGAATCACAGCGAGTACACAGGACTACTACCGATTAGGCTAAAGTCGTCGTTTAATTCGTCGGTCGTCACATTTAATCGTCTTCCGACTTACACTTGTATGGCATAAAATACAATGCAATCCCAGTAAAGTCAAAATGTTAAAAACCACAGTAGAGTCATTCGGGGTAAAAGCACGCTGTGGGTATAAGTTCGCAGTGCCTCATTCTCCGAGAGGGGTGAGGGGGCGGAGGTGCGCCTTAGAACAATCCAGTCACAGGGTGGACACGAGGAACAAATGAGTCAGTTCCGGTAAATATGTGTGCGCGCCTTGTCGGTGCGCACGTCAATGTGTGCGTGAATGGCATAGGGTTGGCACATTCGCTGTAGACGTTCAAGTCGCTAGACGGCGTCATTAAAAACAACTGTGCACACGGCTGAATATTATTAAACCAATATAAATTGACATATAATCACTTCGTATACTGTATTAACAAATTATTTAATACTAAATCTGTAAGTGGTTTTAGGTAGATTAGGATGTGTTCTACTTGTTTTTCTTTTTGTTTTAAGTACAGATTTTTAATTAAATTAATAATCACAGAAATTGAAATCCAATTTAAACCTTACTCGTTCAGCTCAATCTAATAGTGGTCTTAGGTAGATTACCATGTGCTCTATTTGTTTTTAATTTTTATTTCAAGTACAGTTTTTTTATTTAATTGAATAAATACCATAAATTCGAAGAACAAAAAATAATTTGATCAAGTAAAGTTTAGCACGGAACCTATTCATCATCATCGGGTCGTAATTAGATTCTACCTATTATACTAATTGTATTATAACACCTAGGTTTTGGAAAATTAACATACCTATTTGCATCGGATGGGAATTGGAAAAAACTCCTACCCACGTCTTTGTGCGTGGGTAGACAGCCAAACAGTGCGCAATATTTACCCATCGCGATATTACGAACGTGCACACGGCAGAGTGGTGAGCGTCGCACTGGGCTGGGCTTACCCGGCAGCGCGCCCGGCAAGTGGCGCCCAGCGGTGAGGTAGCCGACTTCGGTGGGGGGCGGTTCGTGTCCGTTCTGTATGTAATACTATTATACTATTCTGTGATCCAGTGTCGCTTGCGCCGTTATTACGGATCCACGCCGGTCGCACACGCCGCGCGAGTGCAAGTCGAGACAGGTCGCGAAATAAATAAACCGCCGATAATTTGTTTAGTATATGAGCTGGGGAAAAGTTTGTGGCCCATGGATCGTTGGAGCTAAAACAGTAAATCTGTAATATTTATCTTGTTTAGTTATTCTAGTATATTTACAGTAGATAAAAAATATGTAATAATAATTAACAGGCGACTTATGACCGATTGTTCATTTTTTTTTCGTTTGGGGTAAGAGTACGAGATCAAAAGTACGCACGCGAAATTTTACCCGCGATGCGTACTTTTGCCCCAGCTGAATTTGTAAACAAACAAAGTCAACAATCATCGCAATGAACTAAAATGACACAATAATACTTGATCTCTTTATTTGTATTGGCTTAGTTTAGTTCATATAAATGTTGATTTTACTTTAAATCGGAATTTTATTCGTTTGCGTAATTTTACCCGCATGTAGGGACAAGAGTACGCGTAGGGACTTTTCTACTTTTAACGCATGTAGGGAAAAAACTATTCAATTTTAAACATATACTTGCCCAAATAATGAAAATAGATTAGATTCTCGAAGTATTTTTTAAACTATCAATTTGGAAATAGCAATTTTTATACGTTTTTAGAACCCGAGAAAATAAAGTGCGTGCTCTTGACCCGAATGACTCTAATGATTAAAATTATACATAACCTACTGGTTAATCCACTAAGTAATTAATAACATGAGAGTATTAGTAATCCACACAGCAGACGAGTCTCGCATTCATCCTCATAACCACATACCACAATATCGAGTGATAATAGAATTCCGTGAGCATAAAGCAAACTACGCAACGTGTGAAGAATCTGAACAGCATACGTCACGATCACGAAAGCGTCGTCGGATAACGCGGCGGGTCGCGCCATGAATAACAAACGGCTCTGAAACTATGCGGCGTTCCTAGAGGCCCATTTGGCTCGACACTTCACACCTCACTTTAGCGAGTATTAAAGCTTGCAGGATTTATATATATTAAAACTATCAGGAAAATTTTAAGCATGCCTTAATTAATATGATTTGGGCGCGCTCTTTACCATGCACACCGAGCCTCACGTGTTACACATTGATATGATATGCTTTGCGAAATTTCGTACCAAACTTCGAACTAAACTGCCCTCCTAAACTTTGATTTGATCAAATATTTGATTCTCCAAGATATTCGTCCGGAATTTGCGTTGGATATTGTGATGAATATCAAGCAAATGTTTGTGTGAATTACGACTGGAGGTGAGTTTGATATAGCATATGTGGGCTGGTATTATCGCTTACACAGTTACTTTACGCCTGTCTAATCCTGGAATAAATATCCTCTGTGTCATATTGCCAAGTAGGGTAAAACACTCATTGGTTGTTACCCAAAATCCTTGTACCAGTCATCGGCATAGGGTTTTGTGGAATGGTCACTACTATTGCCCTGCCTGGGATAAGGCTGTATAACCTGGGATAACAGTCTCTCCAGCGGTGCCAAGTTGACTACCGCTATATCGAAGTGCTGAAGTGTTTGTACAAGAACGCCACGATGTCAGTTCGACTCCAGGACCGGAACTAGAAACCTATTACGCTGCAGCGGGGAGTCAGGCAAGGAGATGTTATTTCTCGAAAACTGTTCACTGCTGCACTGGAGGATGTTTTCAAGACTCTGGACTGGAGTCAAGGCTAGGCATCAACATCAACGGCGAGTACATCACTCACCTTCGTCGGGTTGCTGACGATATAGTAGTCTTAGCTGAGACCATGGAGGGCTTAAGTACGATGCTCGATGACCTCAGTAAAGCTTCCGAGCGAGTTGGTCTAAGAATGAACATGGATAAGACCAAGGTCATGTCAAATGCCCATGTAAGTAGTACCAACTCCCATTACAACCGGACACTTTACGCTCGAAGTTGTAGACAATTGACAACATTTCATTTTTATAACACCTGAAACTGTATATATGATTCGAAAGCATTTTGTCTCCTGAATAACACTGCAATATTTTTATATAAACTTAATATCGCTTATTATGAAAAATATAAACGAATAAAAAATACTATTGTATTTTTACCAATTCTACGACATAATAGGTGAAATGTCATTGCCTTTTTCACGAGAAAAAATAAGCTGTCAAGTGTTTAATAAAAAAATTATTGAAATAAAAATACAAGATTATAATTAACATTAACTAAGATAAATTAAAACTAAGTTAAATCTAAAAACCGGCCAAGTGCGTGTCGGACCACGCAAAACGAAGGGTTCCGTGCCTATTAAAAAGGTCGTATCGTCACAGAAATTTTACGGCACTTACGTCCTTTTCTTTGAGGAAGGCAGTTTTTCAGCAATATCTCGAAAACCTCTGAACCGATCTTGTTCAAAACAATTTTCGGTGAATGAAATTAATAAGCCCTATGTCCATGAATTTTTCCATATTTTTAAAATACACCGTTCAAAAATTAGAGGGGGACAGAATTTTAGTGACTTTCGGGGCGATTATCTCCGACTTTATTCACTTAATCAAAAAAAATGCTAAGAAACCTTATATTTATTTTGAAAGGCCTATCGATTGATGTGCCACACGGGGGGTCACAATGAAAAAAAATTTTTTGACTTTTAGTTTTATGTATGGAGTGCACCCCTAAAAAAATTTTTTTTTGTCATTTTAATTACAATAGTATGTAGCGGCTAACAAAATACACCTATCCTCAAAATTTTATTCAAATACACTTTATAGTTTTCGAGTAAAATGCCTGTGACATACGGACAGACGGACAGACGGACAGACGGACAGACGGACAGACGGACATGACGAAACTATAAGGGTTCCATTTTTGCCATTTTGGCTACGGAACCCTAAAAAGGCCCTCGAGGCATTGTACCGAGGATGCTGGCGGCATTTCCTCGCTGAATTGCAATGCTGATGCGTTGCGCGAGAAAGCCGCCAGCTCTTCGGTCACCAGTTACATCGACCAGACGTTTCGCGATTTCTGCAAATAACTTATGCGCACTGGGACCCCACGGACCGAGGGTCTCGACGCCAAAGGGTACAAAGTCGTACTCTCTGCCGAGGCCTCTATATTTATTACATTTCAGATTTTCGGCGTTTTCCGCCGCTGCACCCGCTTTAGAAGTAGTCCGTTGGAGGTGAGACGGTGCCAGTGTGTCTACACATGTAGCGTCCCACACAAGCATCCATATAGCTGTCATAATTTTGTATTTGACATTGTCAATTAAGTAGGTACATAACCATAAAAAAATATGTTCGATGTTTATCTGTAACTTACCGAATTGAAAATGAAGAGACATTTATTTACATTGCTAAGTTCCTACCTACTACCCGTGTTTAAAATGAACAAGCCCGCATGGATCGACGAGGTATATACTCCTCTCTCCTCCGAAGTATACTATATAGGTATATTGATTTGTGCCGAACAACAAAAATGATTCATCAAAGACACCGGACAAACATTTATTTCATATTTAATAGTGAAGAGAAGAAGTTAGTAGAAGTAAGAAATTAGTTAGTTAGTTAATAGTGAAATGTCAGCCTCAAGAGTCTTTGCCAAAGACAGTTTAGTGAGGAAAATTGTTTAGATAAACCACAAAATACAGTTTAAAACATTGACAATGACAACGTCAGATTAATTAAGTCATCATTTTTTTATCGATCGAGATAAGACTAAAGCAAGGGATCTATTCGGCCGTAGAATTGGAGTTACGCCATTTTAGTCTAAAATGGCTTTTTAGAATAAGTACATATTAATAAATGAATAATAAATTAAATACAAGGCCTAGTGAAAAAATAGACTATTAGCGTATTCCTCTTTTCATACCAAATACAGAGAACCATTAAAATTATAGGCTCAGAAATATGAAATGTTGTCAACTATGTATACCTAGGACAGACTGTCCAGGTAGGTAGGTCCAAGTTCGAGAAAGAGGTCAATCGTCGAATCCGACTCGGCTGGGCAGCGTTCGGAAAGCTCCGGCACATCTTTTCGTCCAATATTCCGCAGTGTCTCAAGACGAGAGTCACGAGAGTGTTGCCAGTGATGACATATGGTCTTTGAGCATACATAACTGGAGTAGTCTTTCAGTAACGTACCCCTCTGTAAAAAACATTGCACAACGTGCAAAAAATCATACAAAGGCAATTTCACAATCGATTACAATATCACCTCGCAAGAGAACACTTCAAGCTTTTAATATATAATTGAGTTTCAATATCCTATTAAGATGCTCCCCCCCGCCCCCGCAAAATTCGACAGATTTTTTTGTACGCAAATACGACATAAGGCTACTCCAGTTATGTATGCTCTAAGCATATGGTACTGAAAAGTAGTCGCTATGGGCCTCATAAGAAGGCTCAAAGTCACCCAGAGGACAATCATGGAGAGGGTTATGTTGCGAGTTTCTCTGCGGGATTGCATCAGAAATGAGGCTATCCGCAGCAGAACCAAGGTAACCGATATAGCCCTCCGAATCGCTAAACTTAAGTGGCAGTGGGCGGGGCACATTGCACGTAGAACCGATGGCCGTTGGGGCGGAAAGGTTCTCGAGTGGTGATCACGTACGGGAAGGCGCGGCGTAGGTAGGGCCCCATAAGGTGGACTGATGACCTGGTAAAGGTCGCGGGTGTCCGCTGGAAGCGGATGGCGCAGTAACGGTCACTTAGGCACTCTTTGGGGGAGGCCTATATATGATGATGATGATGATGATGATGAAGGTTGAACGCACCAGCTATTAGGAGTGTCAAACAAAGGTAGGCATGCCCTGTTGAGCTCAATTATATGTTATACTTAAACGTGTATTTGACCTTGACCGTACAAGTTACTTCTAATGAAATCATAATTTGGCGAGACAGTAGGTTGATGCCCGTGCTAAGAGATATCGCTAATTGATCGTGAGGCGTTGTTGATTAGAACTAGTAGTTATCTATAGATGGCTCTCCATAGTAGAACCGCAACCCTATTACACGATCTTTTGCGGTTGTTGATTAATTTACCATCGGTCATGGCCGCGGCGAATATTCTCTGTAGGTACATACTCTCAATCTTCTAAAAACTTTTGAAACAAAATAGGTACTTAGATTAAATGTGCAGCCCAGTAGCAGCAGCAGCAGTATAAGGTAATAAGTAAACATGGGAAATAATATCAAAGGTCACATTGTTAGTGTCGCAAGATGATGATGAATTGATAATAGAAAAAACCCAGGTAGGTGGATTATGCGAAAAATTGTGTTGCGGAGTTAGCGATAAGTGAGCATTAAATATCAAAACTACGTTGACGGCGTTTAATTCCGACTCTCTATTCTCTCTATAACTCTTATTCCGATATGCTTCACAATTAGAAATAAATACCTGGTCTACACAAATTTCGGGAGAAAATCAATCATATTGTTTTTTATTTCCGAAATAGCGTGTTACTCCATTTTGATTAGAAATACTTGCATGTAAGATTAGTAAAATGCTTCTTATTCACGTTGTTTGCTAAATGTACCCACGGCATGTCTTCAGTAATATCGAGTTTATTTGGATCTAGCACAGATTAGTGGAACCACACGCTTGTGGCTAACAACTTTTGGCCAATGTTGATTAATTATCGCTCGATATTGATCACGAGAGGATGGCCACACCGCAAACGCGATAACGAAATTTGTAGGCACTATTGCAGTATTAACACCCTTTTTACCATCCCCGTAACTTTTTTCCCAGTACAGTTAGAAACTTTTCTATACTCAGACATTTATTTCAGAAATCCAGGCTCTGTTACAAGCTTGTTCATGCCAGTAGGTATAGCTACAAAACCTTTTATTATTTTAGGTGGAATTTAATCAATGTCAACGTCATAAAGACTGAAAACTTTTCTCACTTTATCAAGCCTGAAACACACTGGCGCGGCCTGGCCGCCGCGGTCAATAGTAAACTTGTCATTAGCTGTCAAATTTATTATTGACCGCCACCGCAGGCCGCGCCAGTCTGTTTTCATGCCAATGAATAAATTAAAAATGTAGCTTGAACAGAAAACTAGCATTTTGCGCTCGTCGTGGAGCAAAACTTACTTTTCCGAATGAAATGTGTGAAAATTACATTTGCCGCATGTACTCGCGTCCTTTCGTTCGGAACGGAACCTAATGATTGTGTAGGAGATAGAGCTCGCAATACGCAACAAATGCAAATTTGATTTTATTCCAATACGTTTAGTCAGATACACTCCTGGGCTTATCTACACAACAGCCCGCCTACCGAAATTACTCCGCGCCTAATCGAATTGTTGGTCGGCCGTATCGGCCGTTAATTAATCTAACTGTACCCATAAACGCTGTCTGCGTTACTAAGTAGAGACTTGTGGTTTCTATTGATGGGTACAATGGGTTACACAATAGGCATGATGACTAAGATTTTTTCACGATGCCATTCGGACCAGTTTTTGGAGAGGAGCAAATGTTTATATGGGAGCAACTACAATTAAAGAACATAAATACCCCAAAAATTGTGGCAAAAATTGACCTCACTGGCGGCATCCTAAACGCTTCATACTAATTGATTGAAAAATTATGACGTCACGCATGTCACAATGCTACGGGTAGGTACTAACCGTTGTACGGAAAATCAAGTAAATTCCTGTTTCGGTCGCGAAATACTGCGTTTAGGTCCATAGTTGTCGTACAATTTTGTTTCTATAAAAGCGTAAGGATTCTATTGGTAGCTTAAAATTTACACTTGGACATTTTAAAAAATGCAAGTTTTTTCTAAACTTTCAAGGTTCATATCTGTTTATGATATTAATTATATTTTTTAATCTATACTTTATTACAATAATTTGATGGTTTACTATCCATTCAGCAACACTATGTTATCAATTTTAACACGAGTCATCATGCCTATTATATGCATATTTATACATTTGGTTTTTGTTTAACACGTTCACGGACACAGCACCATTCTGAAAATTGTGTGATGTGGCACATAAAAAATGATCATTTATTTGTACTGTCATAGACGTACTGCCACATCACTGTTTAAGCAAATATTGGGCCGCCGCTGTTTCGTCTAGGTATGTATGTAATTTGTTACAAAATGAAACTCTCCTCTTGTGGCAGTCCGGCCACAGCCGTAACGTCTACAAACGTATCGTGTCACAGCACGCGTCATTCCCCTTATATAAAATTGAGGTGGCCCTTTAAGCTTTTGTTGCGGCACTAGGAAAAATTGTAATGTACCTAAAGAGGCACAACATGTCCGCCTTCATTATTTTGGTAGTAATGTGTTAATTCATTACAGTGTCGTGCCCAGCCCCGCTCAAGAACCGGGACTTCGTGCTGCAGCGGTCCTGGCTGGACACGGGCGATGAGAAGGTCATTCTCAACCACTCCGTCTACCACAAGGACTACCCGCCTCGGAAGGGGTTTGTCAGGTGAATATGTGGCCTATTTTTACATATCAAGACTTGAGGCCTTTGCAGCCCTCCATTCCAGAACGCGCCACTGACGCGATTGTAACGAAATATTGGTTATTGGGGCATTCCATGCCAAACGGACAGGTTAAAAATGTTGATGTTTTAGATTTCAGTAATATTTAAGTATGTTATACCTATACATGTCCTCAACCTACACAATCAATATTTTTACACTGTGATATATAGTTAGCGATTTAGAGGTTAATATAGTTTTGACTCTACAGCAGGAATGCACTATTTGTAGTCCCAAAAAGCAAGTTTTAAAATATGATAACAAAAAAATTAATATATGAATGTTATACTTCATTTAATGAGCTTCCTTACTACATTTTTAGAAATTGTAAAATATTTTTTTTCGAAAAAAAATAATGGATTTATATTTTAAACTCGATTTTCTCAAACTTGGACTACTTTAATTATTTTCATTTTTTTACCAAAAATTGCTCATAGTATATCAATAATCCTTGCCAAGTTTTATAATGGGCCCGGGAGTCGTTTAGGAGCTAGATCAGTTTTACATACTGTTACTAACGGCGGCCAGGCGCTTGCTGCTGCGGTCCGGCTTTGTGACTGATCTAGCTCTTAAACGACTCGCGGGCCCAGTTTGAGAAAATCGAGTTTAAAATATTTTTTTTTCCGAAAAAATAAATATTTTACACTTTCTAAAAATGTCGCAAGGAAGCTTATTAAATGAAGTATAAAATTCAAATATTCATTTTTTTGTTTTAAATATTTAAAACTTGCTTTTTGGGACTACAAATAATGCATTCCTGCTGTAGAGTCAAAACTATATTAACCTCTAAATCGCTAACTATATATCACAGTGTAAAAATATTGATTGTGTAGGTTGAGGACCTGTATAGGTATAACATAATAAAATATTACTGAAATCTGAAACATCAACATTTTTTACCTGTCCGTTTGGCATGGAATGCCCCATCGTGGGTTGATGGAATTTAAAATATACCACTATGTCGGATGAAAATGATGGAATAAGTCTGGGTCTTAGAGCATACATAACTGGAGTAACTTACCCCTTTGTAAAAAACCTTGCACAATGTGCAAAATATCATACAAAGAATTTCACAATCGATCACAAAATCGCCTCGCAAGAGAACACTGATCATAAAAATACCCGCATGTTGCTGTAAGCACTTGATATTATAAACGTTCAACCACTTCAAGCTTTTAATATGTAATTGAGTTTCAATATCCCCCCTGCAAAATTCGCCAGACTTTTTTGTACGCAAATACGGCATAAGGCTACTCCAGTTATGTATGCTCTAAGGTCTATGGGTACAATAGGACGTTTGCTCAATAAAAGTCTTAATTTTATTTCCGACCGACGGTAACTCGCCTCTGTTAGAAGTGCCCCCATAAAATAGCCAGGCATAAAAAGGCCAACACCGGTGCAAAGATCTAAAGGTCAAAAAACGGCCAAGTGCGAGTCGGGCTTGCGCACGAAGGGTTCCGTACCATTATCTATAATAACGGCAAAAAAATCATGTCTGTTATATGGGAGCTCCAGTCCGACTTGCACTTGGCCGGTTTTTTTAGTTTTTGTTGTTATAGCGGCAACAGAAATACATAATCTGTGAAAATTTCAACTCTCTAGCTATCACGGTTCTTGAGATACAGCCTGGTGACAGACAGACGGACAGCGAAGTCTTAGTAATAGGGTCCCGTTTTTACCCGTTGGGTACGGAACCCTAAAAATAGGTGGCACTGGAGTTTATCAACTTGCCACTTAGGTGATAACATCAAAACAAAAGCTTGTTAAAAAAAACTGGTAGATTATTATTAATCTCATTCTGTGGCAAAGGCTTAAACTAGCACGGATGGCGCAGATAATGTTACTATATATATAGTTTCCTTTTTTTTCAAATTTATTTTTAGTTTAAATTTGAACTCTTTTCTATATTTTGAATGTTCGGAATAGGAGCGTATATTTCATTGGGCAGCATAACTATATGCACTTAAATGAACAAACATTTATGAAAACTAGATATCTCCATATTACAAAATAAAAGTACATGACGTAATCTTTTTTTATAAATACATAAAGCACGTATAAATTGTCTCCAACGCGTTCCATAGGATAATGAAACCACGACCCGGTCAAGGCTCGCCCTAGATTATACGTTATGTTACCTATATTACGTACTACGCCATAAAGAGAAACGAGGTGTATGGTCGGGAAATCTAAATTGTAATCTGTAATCCATAAATATTAGTTATCAGAATGACTGCGCGGTTTGCAAACAAATGCCTTTAAAAACTATATTAGGTAAAATATTGGTGTTTTCTTTACTCGTTTTTGGGGAAATCATTTTAGAAATTACATGAGCGTAGGTTGCGTATGGACAAAATTCCTTATTTGGCACTCGTTTACACAAAAAAGAGGCAGATGGCAAGGGGCTTAAAGAAATCTTTCTTCTATTATAACTTACAGGCAAAACTATATATATACAAAACAACCTAACAAACTATATAAGGTCTAATTTATATAGTGGGGATCCTTAGCGACATAAAATGGCCAAACCTTACTTTTTTTGATAAAAGTATGAAACTTGGCACAGTTATTCCTTGTGCCAAAATAAGCCGATTAAGATCGGTAGCCCTCGGGAGCCCCCCCTCTGGGGCCGGGGAGGGGGGGTTAAAGTCCCGCTCCGCCCGGCTTCATTCTAAAAATTCTAACAGTCCATGGATAGCTAATATGCCGTGTTTGGTATCAATTTCGGATAAATCAATAACGTAGAATTCATTTCTGGTATAAAAAAAATGTTATTTGTCGCGAAATTAAGAAAGAAAACATACAAATAAATATTTTTAACTCTATTTTTTTTATTTTGAGCATTCGTAAATAATAAACGGCGAACTATTTCTGTATAAAAAAAATATATTAATAAAGCCAATTTATACTAGATTTCAAAAATATAAGTTTTGACTGCCTTTGCTAACAATAAATAGTGTAAAAAAAAGATTAAATAGCGCGCGGTAGAAAATACCGCTCCGCCCGGCTTCATCCTAAAAATTGTAACCGTCCATGGCTAGCTAATAGGTCGTGTTTGGTATCAATTTCGGATAAACCAATAACGTAGAATTTATTTTTAGGATGAAAAAATGTAATTTGTTAAGCAATTAAAAAAGAATATATAAAAATTGTATTTTACAACTCCAATTTTTTATTTTGAGCCTTCGTAAATATTAAACGGACAGCTATTTCTGTATACAAAAAATATATAAATAAAGCCAATTTATTGAAAATTTAAAAAAATATAACTTTTTAATACCATTGCTAATAATAAGTAATGTAAAAAAATAATTTTGTAGCGCGCTTTAGAAAATACCGCTCCGCCAGACTTCATTTAAAAATTCTAACAGTCCATGTTTAGCTAATAGGTGGTATTTAGTATCAATTTCGGATAAATAATAATAATTTCGGACGTAAAAATCATTTCTGGTATAACAAATGTAATTTAACAAGCAATAAAAATTTTTTTTGTAGAACATATTTTTATTACGAGCCTTCGTAAATGTTAAACGACTAGTTAGTTGCGTATGCAAAAAATACTTTAACAAAGCCAGTTTAATGTAGATTTGAACAATATAACTTTTAGCTACCTTTGCTAATAATAAATAGTGTATTTTTTTTAAGTCGCGTGCCGGGGCTCAATTTTTACCGCCTGTTCAACCTAAGTGCACATTCTGGAGACCGAATGTGCTATATTCGTTCTTGTGATCATAAAAATGATGAAAGATTAAGAAATATTTGTAACACAATTTTAATTTGCACAGTAGTGGCGTTCCCTTAGAGAAGGGACCTTAGAAGTGTCGCGAGGCCTCATGTTTGTATTAGGTGAGAGCGTCACTGTTAACGCCAATGTCACTAAGATCCGTTTTTCAAAGTCATATTGTACGAGTATAAGCGGAAAAGGCACAATATTACATATAACTACACGTCTCGAGAGTCAACGCAGTTTCCTCCACTGAGACATATATAACTGGGTACATTTCAAATCCCTCTTCAGTTGCATTGCGTTTTGCAACCAGCTTTGCATTTACATCTTGTTTAGTTTAAACAGATGCTGACCACACCAGGGTTGTCAGACCAGGAGCCGTAGCATGGTTGGCCTTATCACGCGACAAGTGACAAGATAACAGCGTCGTCTCGTTCTATCGAACGGTGTCAGCCAGTGACGCGCGCTCTATCCTATCACCTGTCGCGTGACAAGGCCAACCATGCTACGGGGCCAGTGTGGAATCCATTGGCATAATTTTGTATACAGAAATAGCTGTCCGTTTAATATTTAGGAAGGCTCAAAATAAAAAATTGGAGTTGTATAAATCAATTTTTATATATTTTTTTTAATTGCTAAACAAATTACATTTTTTTATCCTAAAAATAAATTTTACGTTATTGGTTTATCCGAAATTGATACCAAACACGACCTATTAGCTAGCCATGGACGGTTAGAATTTTTAGGATGAAGCCGGGCGGAGCGGTATTTTCTACCGCTCGCCACTTAATCTTTTTTTTACACTATTTATTGTTAGCAAAGGTAGTTAAAAGTTATATATTTTCAAATCTATAATAAATTGGCTTTATAAATATATTTTTTGTATATAGAAATAGCAGGCCGTTTAATATTTACGAATGCTCAAAATAAAAAAAATGGAGTTGAAAATCTTTATTTTTATGTTTTCTTTTTTAATTTCAAGACAAATAATATTTTTTTATACCAGAAATGACTTCTACGTCATTGATTTATCCGAAATTGATACCAAACACGACATATTAGCTAGCCATGGACGGTTAGAATTTTTTGAATGAAGCCGGGCGGAGCGGGACTTTAACCCCCCGTCCCCGGCCCCAGAGGGGGGGCTCCCGAGGGCTACCGATCTTAATCGGCTTATTTTGGCACAAGGAATAACTGTGCCAAGTTTCATACTTTTATCAAAAAAAGTAAGGTTTTTCACCAAACGCCCACACTAATACGCTTAGTCGCATCTTCACATGCCGTAGGGCCCGCAAGGTAGGTGATTTTTTGGATGGTGTTCCCACTTGGGTTGCGGGAAACGCATATTTACCATAGCGCCATAAACCTACGCGACTAAATTTTAAGAGATATTTTCAACATATTGAGGCAGTTTAACTCACCGCTATCCAGTTTAATTAAATTATTACCTAATTTAAAATCTCATAATGTATTGTATATTGCTGTAATATTAGATACTATACCAGGGAAGATGCGCAATTTTCCCGGCCTGTAATAATACTCTTAATACTTTCAAGTATGGCTGCTGTCACTAGGCGGCGACGAATATGAAGGTTCCAGAGGACTTTCGGATGAGTTATTACGTGTTTTAGGAGCGGGAAGTCATAAATGAAATCAAATTACGAGTTGATAACTTTGTGCGTATTGTTGTTTAAAAAGGTTTTGTGGCTTTTGAGGGAAATTGATAATGGGGTCAAAAATTATAATGCATTTTGTTTTCGTTTGATCTCTTTGTTATGTTGAAGTACCTATTCTCTGTTTATTTCCATTCTGCTGTTTTTTTCATTTTATTTTTGAATAATATCTAACTGACTTTGCCCGCGACTTCGTTCGCGTTGACTTCATTTGTTGGACTTTTACTGGGATAAAATGTATTCTATATGTTAATCCAGGTTATACTCTATTTCCCCCTCGAAGGTGCCCTCCTTGTCGGGGCGGGGGGGCTTAGTAACCGTGGATTGGTCACCCACGCCGAAGCTAACAGGCACCCAGGGCCGGCCTGTGTGGGCCTGCTGGCTGGTCCGAGGACGGCACTCCTAGCGGGCTTAGCTAAGCTCGCTTAGGATGCGTTGGGGAGGGACCGCAGAAGAAGAGGAGTGACTCTCTCATACGCATGGAGATCGAGGAGGCAGGCGCGCCAAAACATCTGGCGTGCCTCTCGTGGAGGGTCCTCGGGCATCCGCGAAGGAGCCTCTTCGGATTTAGTAAAAAAACATCCAAACTTTCACATTTATAATATGACATTATATATGTAGTAGGATTAGCACGGAACCAAACAGTTTTCCCTACAAAGCGGATACACAATAGCTACGCGCGTAGCGCTACGAAAATACTGGCAGTGAATATTTAAGAACAAGTCCATAAAATTATATTGAGCCGACACACCACTGTACTCGTATCTATGCCACGACCGAGTGAGCACATTCAACAGCTTGCGCTGCGACACATGCTCTGCGTCGCAACTAGCGTCCGGGCTCCGGAACTAACGCTAATTTCCCCTGAACGTTAGATTTACGCGTTCCGGGCGTAGTCAGCTAAGTGATAGGCTGCATGCATCGCTTTGATACTGATGCGGATGCAATTTTCTCATGTATTCTTCTGTTTGTGTTATAACAACAAGCATGTGTTGAGTTAGGGTTTTCGGACAATTACTAGGTTTTACAGGTCGTACATTATCTTGCCGTTGCTGCATATGTTTTTGGTTCGGGTTTGTTTAGCTTTGGCAATGGAACTTAATTAACTTGTCCGTTCGAATAAAACTGCAATCCTTTTTGAAGAGTACTCATAATAGAGAAAGAGAGCCTAGACGTTAGAGTTATTGCTAGTTATCTGGGTGCACGGGACTGAGCAAACGCATCTACGCACGTTGCGTCCCACACCAAGGCTCTACGCACGACACTAATGTGGCACCATCGGGTCGCTTGCCATCGTCTCTTGCCAAACCGGTGGGTTCAAGTACAGCAGGCACAGAAACGGTGGCAAGCGGACGACGGACCAAATAGTTTATGGCTTAGATATATTCTCAATAACATTCAATTTGAACTTTTTTCATGAAAAACTGTTTTCATACCAAATTTAACATAACTAATTGGTCCACCGCTTTTAGCGTGAAACGGCAAACCAATAGACAGACAAACAGTTACAGTTACTTTCGCGTTTATATTAGTACGGATACAAAGCAGTCTAATTGAAGCATCATCTACCACAGGCGCCGTACACCGGGATCTCGGGTAATCTGATTTATTTTACTCTAGGCTGCCGGGTCATTAGTATATCTGTCCGCTGATAAGATATCGTGCACGTCAATCCGTGGCGACCTCGCTCTCACTAAAAGGATATACTTATTGCTAGTTTAATTTCATACTTTAGTGCTATAAGTACATAATACGATATATCTGTAGTACTCAGAGATAGATGCCTATTTGTGTCTTAACTATTATATGTCAGAGACACACAACACAGTTAACCGGAAGGTATTTTTTAAGTATAGATAATCGTGCATAGTGACCCTTCCACGAGTTAAAGAAATACTGTTTTTATTTTCAAAAATAAGCTAGCTTGGTTTGCGTATCTCACCTCTAACTAGCTCGCTCTCTTCTCTAAACCTATTTACCAGTCTTTGGATAATAGGTACATACCTACTAATGAAAATAAAGCTAAGCGCAGAACCAAAATATTAAGTAAAAAGTACAGTCGTAATATAATTTGAATTTTCAAAAGCCTTATCTTCTGTTCCGCTTTTCTTCTGTCAATGGTTTTTAACGATTTCTGCAAATGCCGCGTAATGCGAAAGATTCAATGAAGAAGGTAAAAGTGGGTCGCCGTCCTCCGACGTTTAAAGTGCCGAGCGAAATTATCTGGAGAAATATCTCTAGCCTCGTCCTGAGTGGTTCGGATTCTCAGAATTTCATTAAGATACTTTCGTAGAAGCCTGTATTTTCCTTGAGATAAAAGTAGAGGGTTAATAAATATTGTTTTTTTTTTGTTGTTGCTTGTTGTTTATATTTATCCTGCATTCAGCGTGTTATATTGTATTAAACATACCTAATTGTAATTACTATGTATTCCTCATATTTCAATAGAGTTTTTAAGGGACTGTTGCTTCTACGTGTACAAGGAAAAGGAGAACTTGAATTTGTGCCTATTTTCTTATTTTTACAGTTCCGTACCTCAAAAGGAAGAAACGGAACCCGTATAGGATCACTTGTTGTCCGTCCGTTCGTCTGCCAGTCTGTCAAGACCCTTTATCACGGGAACCATATACTTCAAAGTTAACGTTAAAAAAATACGGCCGTTTATGGCGCAAAAAACATATCTCGACACTCTCAATGGAATTAAAATTTATAGGGTACTTTCGGTTGACCTAGAACTATGAAATTTGGCAAGTAATATTGTCTTAATATTACTACAAGTACAGGGAAAAATCTGAAAACTATACGGGGTGTTTCCTGTAACAGGAGCAATAAATTAAATGGTAGATTATTAAGCTTGTGATCAATTGTTTCTAAGTGGTTTTAATTGAAAAAATATATATTTCTTTCGGATTTTTTTTTCTTTAACTAAAGTTTTGGTGTACTTTTTTACTCTTCTGGAGTGATATAAGTATTTTATTATTTTAAAAACACAAAAAAAAATTGAAAAAAATTGAAAAAATCACAAAAATATCTTTTGAAAACAAAAATGCAAAAACTATTATGACTCACTACATGATGCTACCTCAAAATCTGCATTGACTACTGTGCTATGATCTCGTGGTGCCAAGATACATTACTCGGAGGTCATAACTTCAGATCAATTTTTCTCCGAGTTAAAAACATTTGAAAAGAAATGGACAAAAGGGGTTACTACAAATGCAGTAAGGAAGCCTCCGTTTAATTTATTGCTCCTGTTACAGGAAACACCCTGTATACATTTGCAATTTTGTACAGAACCCTCGGTGGGCGAGTCCGATTCTTAGTAGTCCGGTTTTTTATATTTAATTTTACTTACAATAATAAATCAGAACGGGTTGAACGGTAGGTCTCAAAACCCATTCCTTAAATCGGCGAAACCACAAATAAAAACACTTCATAATTTAATACCTAATTTAACTTCCGCGACCGTACACTTTGTGCATAGGTAATAATTAATTTATATAACTAACGTGAAATTTCAACCCGTCTATGAATGTAGGTACAATACAATATTTAAAATGCATTCATGGCGTTTCTTACGGTTATGAATAATGAATATTCCACTTATGAATATTTAACAATATCGCCGTTTTGCCTGTATTTAATTGACGGCAATAGTAGATTATACACCAAGGGGATAAAGCACTGTTTTATGTCACGGGAGCGAATTGAATCCCGAACGTAACGAAGGACTCATAATTTAACTCCTGAGCGTAGCGAGGGAGTTATAAGTTAATTCCTGAGCGAAGCGAGGGAATTAAGACCGAGTCCTGAGTGCAGTGAGGGGTTCAACCGCCCAAGACTAAAACAGTCTTATCCCCGAGGTGTATACTCTACTTTTCACACCTTATGCGAGACAAAAAAACAGGCTCAGTAGATAAATAATGTTTGATTTCTTTGCTCGATGTCCATCCGATTTCCTTTTTAAAAAGGCCAATAACTTGGCATATGTATTAATTTGTATGTCATGTTTGACACTTATTGTTGCCCTCAGCATCGAATATATACACCACAGGCTACTTGGCTTCTTTGTAGCTGACAAATATTTAAAATAGACCAGAAGCACTGATTCAGACACAGACTTTACGCCTTTTACAGCTTTCCATTTGTCAAAATCGTTGTAGGCTTTTAGGTATTTTTCCTTTGACTTCTCTGGCAGCAGATTGTTGACAATGCCTATGGCATCTAATTTGATAAACTCAGGAGTCAAAACACTTTCATCACTCGACATTTTCAATATTATTTTTGAAATTAAATCTTCTATAGGCACCTACAAGAACTCGATTTGTTCGTCACGCGTGAACAAAAGAAGGCGCGCGACGTTCCAAATTCGAAAGCACAAGCCGTGGTCCTAGATTCGAAATTCGAATTTCGAACACCGCGCTCCTCCGGACCGGGGTTCACACGGAGGCAAGCTTCATTTATTTTGTCAAATCAAGTAGGCCATGGCCTAGGACAAATTGTGTTTAGCAAAATTAAACTTTATGCATATAGTAATAAGAATTATGAAAAGTGAAATCATATTATTAACCAGCGGGTTATAATGAAATTCAGTACAACATTATAACCCGGCTAATACCAAGGGATTTAATGTCTTGCTTTCGGTAGGGTTTACATGACCTATAATTCGGCATTGTCGAGCATGTGGTTTGAAATAGTATTTTATGCAACAGTTATATAATATGGGTTCTTAAAATTCGAGAGTCGCTGTAACAAAACGAGCTTTAGCGAGTTTTGTTAATAAAGACTCGAGAATTTTAAGACCTAATTATATAACGTTGCATACAGTACTTTTTCTACGACAGCTAGAACCAACTTATACTTTTAGTTATAAATAAATAAAAATACAGACATGTAAAAACAAACATTTTATTTATGGTAATGAATATGAAGGCTTTGAATGGTGTTTTTTGTTATGACTATTGGCGCGTTGTTTTGTTTTAAGATCTGGGACATATTTATTTCATTTTGTAGAAAGTCCGGAGCGGTTGGCATTGGAGATGGATCAAATTCAGTTACAACCTCAAAAGTTAAATAAATTGCGTTACCAATGAACCTAACTGACAATTGAAAATAATTCAATTCCCGCGCTTTATGTTTTTTTATTACCATAGACAACAATACTGTTTAAGTAGATGTATTTTTCAAACATAAAAATCTTTTGGAAAAATAATATTCTTATTTCATATCTGTAATTTACGTAATAATAAACGAGTCTTTATTGTAAATATGGCAGTTACAGTAATAATAAGTTCATTTACATAAACTTTTGTCATGGATGCGGTCATTGAAACATAAATTTAAATAAAACACTTTCGCGCTGGCACATGGTCTGTAGGCGCTGGCCACTTTAACGCAAATTAAAAAAAATACCAGTTGGCTTATAATTTATTATAATATCCGTGGGAGCATTATAATGTAATTCATAGATCATAGATTTAAGTGGAATCACGAAAAGTGTATATTTTTAATATTGATGTTAGCCTTTTAATTGTCAAATTACAGTGCTGGAGTAGAAAAAATAACTTACAGATAACTTTGCCTTCGGAGCGTTGATTAGACGCCGACGTCGCGCGATAATTCTACGTCTGGGCCATTCCGGATAACCAGATTACCGCAATTTCAGGGATAACAAAGAATCAAGCTACTGCTAGTATGCTGCGTGACTTCTGATTTTATACCTGCTATTGTTTTGTGTACCTTACCTAATCAAATATTGTAAAATAGTACAATTCGGCCTGCTTTGTGCGTTGGTATGGTAAAATCCATATTCCCTAGGTTGAAACGGTCACCTGTGAAAGGTATATTAGGTACGTGAATCCTGTAAACGGCTGCCTATTTCAAAGCAAATTAATTAAACAGGACTTGAGCTCTTGTAGGTGTTGATTGGAGACAGCGAAACCGCGCTAAGTTAATGCCGTCTTAGAGTCATCATCATCATCATCATATCAGCCGAAAGACGCCCACTGCTGGACATAGGCCTCCCCCAGAGAGTTCCATATTGACCGGTCCTGCGCCACCCGCATCCAGCGGACTCCCGCGACCTTTACCAGGTCATCAGTCCACCTTGTGGGGGGCCTACCCACGCCGCGCCTTCCGTCTTAGAGTAGCTCGAGATAATTGGTTTGCCTATCTACCTATAGTACCTACCTCTGATATGATATTAATATTACTGATATATAAACGCTACGCATACCTCCCAAATCCTTTCTTTCCCTAGTAGGCACTACTGCGTCGCACTACCAGTAGTATCATGGGAGATCATTCTTTCCCATGACTGCTGTTTTCATTACATAATTAGAGTCGTATATCAAAATTAACTAACCGTGGATTAACTAATTACCTGACACTATAAAAAGGAAAAAAACAAGAAATAATAAAAATAAAAGTCCTTATATTAAAATATGTAAGTACACGAGATACATACTACACTACCCTCTTTACACATAGCGATGCATAAAAACATATCCTGACTTCCACGCTGTCATTGAGACACTGAGATAAGTGGTGAAACAAATGCTTCAGCCTAAACCAAATGTTATTTAGGTAATATGTTTATAATTATTTAAAAACATTGAACCACTGATAAACACCCTTCCGAACTGTTGGTTTCACTGCTAGATCCCACTAGTCGCTCCAGCAGGATTTTCAAGTACCTACTCGTGGACCCATTTACGTAGTGGAACCAGTAATATTAGTTTTAGGCAGTATTATTTTGGTCATATAATTTGACTTCTTCTTCCAACAGAACCTTCCAGGAGAACCTTGGTTTTTTTCCATTTTCATAACCAGAACCTCCTATTAATGTATGGTCTCCAGATATCAGGGCTTTATGTTACATTTGCAATAGATACGAGTAGGTTGGTATATTGTACGTAAATCCCAAAAGCCTTTGAAGGATTTCATCTACGTTAAGTGTGTCTTCGTGTGAGGTCTACGTATTGTTATCGACTAGATTGAGTTAGTCCGCTAAATCTCAAAGGCCTCTCATAGCAAAGCCCTGTTTCTTGTCTATTATGTTCCTATATGAATATAAACTGAAGCGCTGAAGCGAGTTTCAACATATAAATACATTTTACTCCTAATTAAATATGACCACACCTCATGATGTACCATCAGCATCTCTCTTCTTTCATGCAAATGCATTAAAGAAGAGAGATTCAAAACTGACCGAATTCAAAAGACTCAAAAGACCGTTTAACTGAGTTTGTTCCTTTGTTTAATAGAGGAGGGATAACAACGTCAACAAACCAGGCTCCTTTCGCACCGCGCAGACACCACAGGTGCCGACATGGTAGGCTTTATAGTAGGGTGTATACTTGTTAGGTCAATTGAATGTATTTTTATAGAGTGTCTGGTTTTGCAAAACTCAATGTCTTGGAAAATTTTCACACTTTGTTCATTAAAAAAGCCTCACGGTTTCTAGACATACATTTTGTACAACTCATGAAAGAAAAAAGGTTCAGGGAAAATGTTTTCCCACGCATTTAAGTAAAATGAATCATAGGTCTAAAATTTGAAGGACACCACCTTGTTGTATTTCCAGGGCTTTGTCTCTCCTCACCGGGTTCGCGGTGCGCTCGCGGCCCGGCGCCGGCGGCAGCTGGCTGGGCTACGTGTCGCGGTCCGACCCGCGCGGTGCGCTGCCCGCCTGGCTCGTGAACAGGCAAGTGTCCTTGCCACCTGCCCTGGACCCACGCTTATGGAAGTTCATCTTGTGGTTGTGTGCTGCGCATCCATGCTTCTCTTCCACGTTTTGGGAAAGATTAATAAGTAATAGTTGAGTCAAACCACCTCTTGGAGTCCCAACACTCTGCAGTTTAGCAAAACAAAGCTACTTAATCTCACAAAACATTTAATGTGAAAAAGTTGTGGTACATGCCCTTATAGTAGAAAATTATATCAAATGCGTACAATTATTATTTTATCTAGCAACGCGGTATTCAACTCTAAGAGTAATTGCAACTATACTCCCTATCTTGAAAGATTATTCTGACTGATGCATAATAATCTTTCAGGTATACGTAAATATGTTAATGAGTAGCAGGAAAGGAAGAAGCTACTTTACTCACCCATAGTGCAGTTAGTATGCCGATTGAAGACAGCTAAAGCGTTTCCCTAGTATATTCAAAATGGAGCCGCGAGTAAGTGCTTGCGACAAAGTGATATTGTGTTTGAGCAAGGAAGGAAAGCTGGAACTTCAATACGTAAATGTTGGCGCCTGAAGTTTGTGCAGCACTTGTTTCAACAAAATCGTTGCTCAAAGTTTATAGCCAGATCGTACCGCGTTGTAAAATTATGGCCTCGGCAAGTGTAAAGCTGGGTACTGACCAACGTTACGAGGTGTAATGTAACTCGTTACACAGCGAGCATTCATGCAGTCAGTACGTAGTGTTACGGTTAAAAACGCACGAATGCTCGCTGTGTAACATGTTACATTACACCTCGTAACGTTGGTCAGTACCCAGCTTTAAGGACTCGCGTACCGAGGGTTCTATACATGTTAGAGCCCATTTACAAACTACATTGATTTTATTGTATTTCGGCTTGTAGCTACATTTTTATGAGGATTAAAACGTTGAATTTTATTTTTTTATTCCTCCTATTCGACCCGTTCCTTTTCACGCCCTTTTCTGATAACAGCAGTTACTAAAGTAGTATTTGCCCTGTCCTACCTTTTTATTGTTATATAAATATTT
Organism: Epinotia nisella; assembly: GCA_932294315.1. Lineage (NCBI taxonomy): Eukaryota > Metazoa > Arthropoda > Insecta > Lepidoptera > Tortricidae > Epinotia > Epinotia nisella. The sequence continues at coordinate 21,172,831 of OW028674.1, forward strand.
AGCCCAAAATTTTACATATTACCTACCTTCAACAAATATTAATTTCAACTTTTAATTCTCATTAGGGTTTGCTCTTTAAATTGAAGATAACAGTCAGGACGCGGTTTGCACCGAACCCTACAGAATGTAGCCGATAACAATAATGTCTATACAATGCCAAAGAGTGTATTTATTTATGATTTTTGGCGGTAATTATTTTTTGCACTACCTAGTCTAGCATTATACCCCGGCCTTGCGCGTACACGTACCTACTGCCAGCGTATGCAACAATTGTAGAATTGATCTCAATCCAATACATTTAGTCAGGTAGTCCCCTTCACGTTCAAGCCTAAACGTCAAAATCGCAACCGCTTCCTCTGTAGCGTGGTCGGCCGACAGTCTAGCCAGACAACTCACGACAAGCCTTCGACGAGCCACCCACCAAGGTCACGCTGTCGGAGGGTTGTTGGCGACCATCTAGCAGACGCTTATCTAACCAGTGGTCAGGATCTGGGGAAGAGTTTATTGCATGCATGTAACACACGATCGGTCGGTGTGCCCTTTGTGCAGCAAAGCTTCAGCTCACATAATTATGATGATTGTATTGCTTTTTAATAAATAATTAAAGATACCTACATACTTATTCACAAACACACAGTACCCACATATTAAACAAAAATGTTTTTATTTCATAAGGTTTTCTGTTACATAGGTCCGTTGGGGCTACTAGTAAGTAAAGATATACCTACTTGTGTCAGGTAGTCCCGCTCTTCCATCAGTACAATTTGCTATATAATGTATGAAATATTTTACTTAATTTTAATTTTGTATTTTCTTATATTATCTACCTACTATTTATTACTAACTATTCTAGTGTAGATTCCACCAAACAGGAACAGTCTATCCCAAAACTAGTCCATACAATTTTGACGGCCAAGCGTCATCCTTATTCCGGTTTTATCGTATCTTACCTTAAGTTTCTACTTAAGTAGCTGTCGTAACTTTTGTTGTGATTGGTTCAGGGTGACGGCGCAGCTGGCGCCGCGGCTGGTACAGCAGCTGCACGCGGCGGCGCGGCGGTACCCGGGCTGGAAAGCGCTCACCGACTACCCGCACCACAAGCCCTGGCGCCACCCCGAGCAGGTGCCCGCCTACAGAATCTCGCTCGAAGATGTGAGTATCCAGGGGTACACTGGGCGTATGGTCTCTGCAGACCGGGGGTTTTGTTTCTCACCCATTTTCACTCATCAAAAACTTTTGCGTAATTCCATTTGTTGAGTTATGGTCATGTTCATTAATCCCTAGGCTCACTTTTTATTGCCTAAATGAAGTGGTCTAAAACGTAATTAATAGCATACAACCGACCAAGTAAAAAAAGGATAATAATATAGATTAACGACATTTAACCAACATATTCAGTACCGATGAAAATTCCAACCAATTAAATTAAAAGTAGTCTTAGGTTTAAAATTTTGAAAATTGTCTACCAGCGACTACAGTGCCAATCAAAGTTGGTTTAAATCTACTACTTGATTACTTACAATACGAATTACGATGATTGTTTGTATTTCAGTGTGTGGATCCCGATGCACCAGCGCTGCCTGCACGGGAACCGAAGCCAGAGACCTCCAAAGCCAAACTAGAGGTGCCACAAAAACAATTAGAGAGCCAGAGTATCGAAGATTTAGGAGACATATCATCGGAATTCAGCGTTGAAGTGGAGGAGGAACCAGCGGACTTGACCCTAGATCCGACCAAAAAGCGAGGGAAGTTCTACAAGCTTGTGAAATCAATGAAGAACAGAAGAAAGAGCGTGCAAGTCGCTAAGAGCGCAGATAACCTCCTGGAAGGTAAACCTGAAGAAAAGGAAAAGAAAAAGGGCTTCAAGTTCCACCGTAGGTTTAGCATTAGCAGAGGAAGGGAAGATTGAGCTTACTTAAGTTGTGAATTCTGGTAACAAAACGGCATCGACAGTACTTATTGCTAAATTTAAAACGGCGCACCGTTTTGCCGTTGAAGGCAAGTTACAGTCGAATAATAAGAATACGATCCAATATGTTGTACGGACAGTCGAGGAAATTGAATGTTTAGCATGGACTCTATTTGAATGACGTTAAGGTCCAAAAGTGCTAAATATTCAATTGCCTCGACCGTACATATTTGCGTAGATAACGATTAGTTTTCAGTTTTGTAATTTAGGGATAAGGGAATGACACAGTTTAATTTTTTACATCTGTGTTGGTACTTGGTAAGGAATGATGACAACATTAGATATTCGGTCAAACAAGTGTGTAGCGTTATGACCTGATGTCAGTTTAATTTCAACATATAGATATATCACGTTATGGGAATATATTTTTGGGGTAAAGTTAAGATAGATTTGGGGTTAAGATAGAAAAGAGAAGCACTGGTGTATGGGTCTAGTGCAAACTCGAGTGACCGCCTTAAAAAGGATGATGTTTCGAAGCTTACCCATTAAAGTTAAAAAAAAATATGGCAGTTTTTAAAGTCAGTCTATGTTGAAACAAGTTTGTTGGTTACATGTTGCAATAGCTAGTCTCGTTCTAAAATAGGTAATTTTACAAAATTATAGGTAAGTCCTCGTTTAGGTTAATTAGGTAATATTCTTACCGAAACTCTTAATCGATTGCTTTAAGCATTCTAATATTTACTATTGACTGCTTCTCAGAATAATAACTTCGATGACTAATTTTTTTCCAAAGTGTTTGTTAATCGTACGAGGGGCGACGGTCATATCAATTTTATTGAATATCATTTTACGTAGGACTTTTTGATATTAATCAAACCAAATATATATGAATAGTTAGAAGAGACAGTTACAACAAGATCAAAAGGAACTAAAAGAAAAAATAATTACATACATTTTCTGAAATACAAGTAGGTAGTAGGTACGAGTATGTTGTAAAAAATAATCCATTTACAAAGTACGTTGACGTTCAGATTTTTACATACCTAGGTACAATAACTCCATCAATAAAATATTCCATTAAACCCAAATAGAGAAAAAAACTTGGACTGTCTTCCTTGTTAGAATGTTAGACATAATTTTTAATAGTTCTAATACTTTTTAATAATTAAGATTCCAATGTACTATCTATTTAAAAATGGACCCATTTTTAAGAAATGTTGGTAATGTTTACTTTGGACTTTTTTAGTATTTCTTTACATTCTAGACACTTAAGTAATAGTGAATAAAAATCAATTTATTTTTTGGATGAGATAAGTGTAATAAGTAGTAGGTACACATTCCCAATTTCAAATAATCGTGACCGCTGGAGGCGAGTCCAATAGGACTTACTATACAACAGGGGATGAAATCAAAAGCTTGAAAAATACACGATATAAATGGTCCCTATACCACTTTTCTGGTATTTTGACCCTCGACGCAAAGATACGCATTTATAGATTAACAAGTGAATCTGTGGCATCGTAGTTTCTAGGTCGCAAGCGGATTACTCGGTATATGGTTTGAAAAATTACTTGATTGAGTGTCTTAGCTAAGATTAATTGTGTCGATGGTTTCTAAAATTTAAAGATATTAGATATACAACTACTTATTTATGTAGTGAAATTATACTAAATTTTATAAGCATGAAACGCGTAAAATATAAATCGTACAAAAAGTTTATTTGCTGGATTAAACTGGTAAGTACAAAAAATTAATCGTGCTCATGTAAAAAGGTTCAAGTAGCTTTGTGTGTTAACAATAGATTTTTTCCTATGTCGTCGAGAGAATTCCACGATGCTTACCTAAAACGGACGGTCCATTTGGTGAGCGGAGCGGTCGCGATTGCTAATATTTACTTTTGAAGTGGGTACTTTGAAAGATCAAAATGTCGAGGCAATTTCGTTATTAAATACAATATTTGTCAATGGCATGGTAGATCTTCTTCATTTAAAAATGTCGTTTTAGGTAAACCGCGTAATTTACTCGTAGAATAAATGTATGTACCCTTAGTAGGTACAGTAAGGGAAATGTATTCCCTTAACTTTGTATGCCTTATTGTCATAGTAAGAAGAGCGAAAAAGTTACGTGAGTACATTTCCCTTACTGTACCTACAGCAACCAAAAAAGTGCAATATTTTTTTAATTTGATATTAATCGCCGTGATGGCAGCGGCTCTGCTCGCCAGGGGGCCGCCGTAACGATAGCAATAACAGTTTTTATCTGTGATAGTGTAGCGGTTAGCCCAAGTTCAAGGTCGCTACTCATTCCTACTACCATTGAGACGTGACAAACTATTCCAAGTGTTAACAAAACCATTATTTTCTTAGGTGAGAGAAAATTGAGCGTTAATAATAACTAAAGGTTTCCGCACTTTGTTCCAGAATCTCTAAGTAACTATACCTAATTTGAACGTTTCATAAAATATTCTTGTTATGCGGTGATACTACTTCTAAAACGATCTTTACCTTTTGAACGCCATTCTTCAGGTACTAAAGTGACACTGACTGTTTCCGTAAGAGTGTAAATATGAACCTTCGAAGCTTAGTTGAAAGTATGAAGGTAACTTTGACAGTGTACTACACTACGCCATAACACCTACAGTCGTCCTTGTAGCCGCGCCGTGGGCACGACAACACGCAACACATATAGGTGTTCTCGGCGTCCAAAGGTCCAAAACCTTTTGATGATAAACTGTCTACATATTACAATTATTGAGAATAGGTATTTGCATACTTCCAGAGTATGACGTGCGTTAACCTTTTGAACGCCGAAGTAGATATTTTGTCACACCAAACCATTGTTACATACAAGAGTGTAAGTGTAATCTTTATGGACAACAAAGCGTGAGCGTAAGAAATTATTATAGCGGCCTTGGCACTGTGACACTGTCATAACTTTAGGCGTCGATGGCGTTCAAAGGGTTAAGGGAAATTATGTATATCGACGTTACATGTCCATAATTGAAACAACTATATGTATACCTATTATATTACCAAATCAGCAAAATTATTGTTTTCTTGTCAAAATAAACGTGAACGTCCTAGTCCTCGACGTTGCACTAGTGTATGACATGGGCACTTTATGTCAAAGCTAGTTTTAATTTAACCTACATTGGGTTAAATTCAAAATAAAGTGCCCATGTCATTCACTAGTGCAACGTCGAGGACAAGGCGTTTACCTTAACTCGAAAGCAAACACATCACATCTCGTTTGGTCCGTTTTAAAAACAGGCGTTTCGGCGTCACACCACCAGTATAGATTTGTACATTATCAATGTGTGCCTTTCTCTATGTTACTATTGTTACTCTCTTTACGCTTAAGCAATAGCTTGTGTTTCACTTAATTTATAAACTTTATATATCAATGTAATAAGTTTAAAGGTAAAATTAAATTTGATCACTTATATTGTAAGAACTATGTAAAGTTTGGTTCTATAGGAAAACGAACGAGTACATTCTTTCTTTTCACTAGCAACTTTAATCACCGAAAACGAACCTAATCGATTTTATCCACGTAATTAACACTGAGTAATAAAGGTCGTCTTCTGCGATTACCTATATCTCATTATCTCGGTTTACTTGTGACAGTATAACAGGTTTGTTTTTCCAACATTGACTTTTTTCTAAATCCGAAGTTTAAGTTTATGGTTTTCTTCGTGTAAATACCTACATACAGTCGACGTCAAAGATTGCTTACATTTTTTTTCAAAGGGCCTTTGTTTTTTGCCTTTGTAATTATGTGAAAAATGTATATTTGAAGTTGACGGTACATTTTAAAACAAATATTTACTTGGTGCATGTTGTTCAAAGTGTTATATTTCTAAGAGCTCAATTTTCTGTAGTATTTTATTTTAATATTACTTGTTGGGGGTTCATGTCACTGTTAATAATAAAGCACACTGTAGATCTATTACTATTTGAGTCGTGGGTAGGTAGGCACTCCTTCTAAAAGAGTATTTCTACCTGCCTCACCTTGACCACTATGCGAAACCAAATCAATAACAATATAAGTTAGCTCTCATAAGTCATAATATGCATACCTATCAGAGTACCCGCTTTCAAATTCCGATCCCGTATTTATTTTCCATCCAAATACTCCATAACTTCAAGCTGCGCAAAGGCTTTATAATAAAGGCCTTCCTCCTCCTCAATGCAATATAGGTACCATTCTAAATTGGCACAGCGATTGCATTTGTTTTGTTAGTACGTTCGATTTTGAGACGAAGCAACTCTATTTTCTATTGTGTTGATTCAAATAGCAGTTTTTATTTTACGTAGTTGGCTAGCTAGAGGATAATAAAAAAAGTTTGATTAAAAAAAACATACAAATAGCTTTTGAAATATTATATATTTTTTAGGGTTCCGTATCTCAAAACGAAAAAACGGAACCCTCATAGGATCACTGTGTTGTCCGTCTGTCAGTCTGTCAAGACCCTTTATCTCGTCCATTTCTATTGTGGATTTCAACAAATGTTTCCTATCATTATTGTATCAAGGAGGGGCAGGGGACGTATGTGCATGGAATGGTATAATTGCCGGCATGTAAATAAAATTTGGGCATTACTATCCATAACAAAGAGACAGCGCGGCGCCCCGGGCATGCTATCTGAGCATGCGTAGTATTGCACCTGCCCGAATTCCGCCATCTTGGTTCTACTTTGGTGCCGGGGATTATAGTGTAGGTATAACAATACTTTTTATTCATAGTTCTGGTATTCTAATACATTTATAATAAGTAAATTTTCCTCAATGCCTTATTAATCAACATGTAAACAAAGTTAGCTATTTCGTTATTTGCGGACAACCACCATATCTACATAATCACGAAACTAAACTGAACCTATATCTTTATGCTTTGTTTGTTGAATAAATTTGTGTGACAACTCCAGTCGGTTAAGGTTTTATTTACTGGCTTTGTTGACAACTTGTATATGCTAAATTTGTATTGTAAATATTATAAGCTGTTATATTGAGACTTGTGAAGGTTTTATTTAACACCGCCAGTGCCAGGAGCCCACTAGGCGATGTGCTCGCAGGCGTTTTCCTCTACATACGGGTTTTCCCATGTTATCGACTACGAGAGCAGCGCTACGAATTCTTTGGCAATGAACACATTCATTGGTTCAAGTCGAATTAGAATACCTGTGAAATGAGTTCGAATTGAGGTATATGTTGCGCCAATAACCAGTAAGTGGTACGAGTTCCACTTATGGAACTCGTACTTAAAACTGTAAAAGTACCCACGTTACTGATTCTCATATGATTCCGTTGAAATAGCAACTAATGAAGTCCTAAATGTCAAGTGTGCCAAATCGACGGAACTCCTCAAATATTATCGGTCCACATACTAAGTATACAGTGATATGGTTTTCGTCTGTAATAATCAACGTATTTACACTCGGAAAGCAGTCCATGTCGTAAAGTGGAATGGAAATGTGGAAATGTTTATTTGGCTTGGCGGAGTACTAAATTGAAGTCGGTTAAAACTTTGTTTGTAAAGTAAATTATAATGTTCGATCGTATAAATAATAAACTTAATAAGATGGCCTGTTGTATGTGTGAGTAATGTGTACAAATAGACATTACCTATTTCAATTGTGTAACACAAACAAAACAAATGCCTATTCAAACACGTCACCCCTACATAAGAGAAAAAGAAAAAAAAAAGAAAAGAAGACAATATTCACTACACAAAAGACACACAGAGACAAAGAGGGGCTTTACTTAAGTTTTTTATACCTACTCTGTTTCAGCTTGGGCAAAAATGATTTCGTCCTGCTGTCGGCTTGTCCGGCTGTCCGGCTGTTCTCATCTACAGGTCGCATTTCTCAACCGATTCTCTTGAAATATTGTAAGCAGGTTCAATAATTACATAGAAATTTCTTATCGATTCAGTTTTACAAAAAAAAACGTTCGCGAGTTCTACAGCTCACAGAGCCACTATAGGTATTTGTTAGGGAATAAGTCAATCACGCTTTGTTTAAAGATAAATGTTTGTCTTCATGTTTCATGTTACACGTTTCATTTGTAGACACAATTAAGTTACATTCTGAAGTCACCGATATCATACAAAGACAATTTGCCTTTTCTATACATTGTATTACAGTATACCTACTTGGGGTATGTAAAAAAGTATTAACATTTATGTTCCTTTTATTTCTAGGAATTTGGTAATTGTGGGTTTTCTACTTTGCATACTTAGAGATGTTTATTAGATATTCCTATAAAGAAAATAAGTGTACCATGTCTTCAATACAATATGCGACGTTGTTTATCCATTTTGTAGTTAGACCAGATTTGCTTGGGAAAATCATAGGGCTCTATATTTTAAAACTAAACCTTAACAGCCCGTGGGAGGTAAAACGGCTATAACTGCTCTGTACCCTCGCAAGTAATAACGCCATTGACGAGCAAGTGTGATGAAAAAGGTGTTTATGTAATCGATACATATAAAACTCTTGCGTTACTGGTCGATTGACTGACAGCGCACAGCCTAAACCACTAAAGTACAGGCATGAAATTTGGAATATATATTCTTTACAATACGGGGACATGTAGAGTCATTCGGGGTAAAAGCACGCTGTGGGTATAAGTTCGCAGTGCCTCATTCTCCGAGAGGGGTGAGGGGGCGGAGGTGCGCCTTAGCACAATCCAGTGTCGCTTGCGCCGTTATTACCAGTGATCTGTTTTTTGGATTCGACATGGGGTGAACGACCTCAATCATTATGTTAGTATGAATATGCCCCGGGAATCCGGGCTTTACGATACTTATACGATAACCTGTGACCTAATATTATAGTATAAATTATACAGCTAATACCTATTTATTTATGCAATCCTTAGAAGCAAATAATTAGAACTGAAATCCAGAGAAAATAATGAAATGTCAATGTCAAGATTTTGAAGTATTTTTTCCATCATGACAGATATATAAGCTAATACTTTGTGGAGGTTTTTAATATATTTTGCTTAAAATAAAGTGTAGAGATTAGGAAAAGAATAGAAGTTTTTGTGTCAACTGGTAAGTTGACTGTAAGAGTAAAAAAATCCTTAGAGATTATTTAAATTGTTTTATTTTTGTACGGTTTGTTCGGTATCGCGGGAAACTGTCGTATCTATATTAACTTTTCTACTTGATATCCCGCGAGGGAGAATCCAAATAACCGATCACTGATTATTACGGATCCACGCCGGTCGCACACGCCGCGCGAGTGCAAGTCGAGACAGGTCGCGAAATAAATAAACCGCCGATAATTTGTTTAGTGTATGAGCTGGGGAAAAGTTTGTGGCCCATGGATCGTTGGAGCTAAAACAGTAAATCTGTAATATTTATCTTGTTTAGTTATTCTAGTATATTTACAGTAGATAAAAAATATGTAATAATAATTAACACGCGACTTATGAGTATGACCGATTGTTCATTTTTTTTCGTTTGGGGTAAGAGTACGAGATCAAAAGTACGCACGCGAAATTTTACCCGCGATGCGTACTTTTGCCCCAGCTGAATTTGTAAACAAACAAAGTCAACAATCATCGCAATGAACTAAAATGACACAATAATACTTGATCTCTTTATTTGTATTGGCTTAGTTTAGTTCATATAAATGTTGATTTTACTTTAAATCGGAATTTTATTGGTTTGCGTAATTTTACCCGCATGTAGGGACAAGAGTACGCGTAGGGACTTTTCTACTTTTAACGCATGTAGGGAAAAAACTATTCAATTTTAAACATATACTTGCCCAAATAATGAAAATAGATTAGATTCTCGAAGTATTTTTTAAACTATTAATTTGGAAATAGCAATTTTTATACGTTTTTAGAACCCGAGAAAATAAAGTGCGTGCTCTTGACCCGAATGACTCTACTAAGAAAGGATTATTCGAAATTCAACCCTTAAGGGGGTGAAATAGGGGTAGAACCGTTGTATGGAAATTGTTCATTTGGAAAGTTATAGACTTGAATCTTTGTATAAAGGTTCCTTACTAAATAGCACACCAAATGATTAAGCATTATTATAAAAATTCATCCCCTAAGGGACTTAAAAAAGAATTGAAGGTTTGTATGGGAAACATGTCGTTTTTAAAGATAGACGTTTAAAACTTCGGTCACAAGCTCCTAATTTACAGTCAAAAACATTGATAAGGGCATTTTTTCTAATTCATCTCTTGAAGGGGTTAAGATGGGGATTGGTTTCTTTTATATCTATCCCGAAATATATTTTTTAAACTTGCCCCCTAAAGGGGTGAAATAGGAGTTGTACCGAGAAGACGTTCATTTGAAAACTTAGAAATTTGAACGTTCGTATTTGATGACGAAGGGTTATTCATAGGGGAAGTAAGTAGTAGTAGGCCCTTGCCGGTGTAACAATTATTGCAAAAATTACACTTACTACGCGGGCGAAGCCTCGGGCAAAAGCTAGTATTACATATAGTATCAGTATATGAGATAATATGTATAACGTAGCACCTTGTTACCTATCGTTTATATCTTTTATACATAAATTTACTCTCACCATCAAATATAATAAACTATATAACTAAAGTTTCTGAAGGTCGTGCGAAATGAAGCAGTAAAAGCCTGAAAGCGGACCTCGGGCTCCGTAGCACCTGCTGAGGATGTAACTGGGATTAACGCCAGATACGAGAGAGAGATTGAACATAACAGACTGAAATATAATATTTATTTAACTAGCATTTGACGTAATAACACAAATAAAGCCACTCCACAGGTTTTGATCAAGATATACAATAAGCACCGGCCATGGACTTCATACAAAAATCTTCGGAAACAAGTATTCAATCAGCAACTGGCATCGTCAATAGAAGTGCAATATAACTAACTGAAAGAATCAAACGGGTATTGATAGAAGTAGGTAGGTAGTCTGATTATTTAAGAACCTCCTTCTTTGGAGGAGAAATCAATATGATGCATGATTTATTTATTTATCGTAGGTATGGATGGCGGTTACACTCTGGAACATAATATATTAACGTTAGCAATTAAAAATTAAAATTTACAATTCTGCAGATATAAGCTTGCTTCGTTTGTCAGGCTTTTGAAGTCCTCAGCTAATCTGTTGTATTTGGTGTTGGGGGCACTCGAATACTATGGTGTTTGTTTGTTCCGTGTTTCTACAGTCGCACGCCGGTGACTCGCTCCATCCCCATTTGTGCCAGAGGTATGCGCAGTTTCCGATACCAGTCCTTATGCAATTCAGTCTGCACAAAATAAGCTCAAAGATGGTGTTGGTGACAATGTGCTGCTGGGCTTCCCATTGTCTCATCCATACTTCGCTATCCTTTCACGCTGAGATGAAAAGTTTTAGCTGGCGGGTTTCGGGATTTAAGGCGGGTGTTAGAGAGGCTGTGATGATCATTAAAGTTAATGAATTTGTATTAGATATATTTTATTGATTCTGCTATTCAGTTGCTATGTCCACTGAACTTAGACCTTGGTTCAAAAATCATCGACCACCGTATTGAATTAGCATGCGCTCAACACGTGTTTATTTATTTTAGATACGAACTGGTGGCCGTTGAAGCGATAAATTGTTAGTTGGTCGGGTTGATAAATGGAGGTATTTAAGCCGAGGTTGGAGCTTGCAGCGTTTTCAGTCCTCCGGTGTAGTAGCGGACACTAGTCAACGTCGATATTCTAGTGAACAATGGATTTCTTCGATGCGACAGAAATTTCGTGTTATTATTTTGAAACGCCAAGCGTGAAGTTATATTTATGAATATTCATTGTGCGGTAAAACGAATGTAACCAAAACAACATTATATTATAGATTTTTCAATTTAGACATTGTATAGTATGTTTGGGTGACAAAAATCTTCCGAAGTTTTGTGAAATACAGTGAGTAAAATATAGTTTGGATACCGCAACCAAGGTGAGTTCAGTAGATAATTATGTAAAATCCCTTTATTTCCCTCAAGTCAAGCGTGAAATAATCATATCCCAAATTTTTGGCCAAAATCCTGGGCCCTTTTCACAAAAACAATTAGGACTAACATATGCCCGTGGAACTTCGATTGAAATTATCATTAGAACATAATATATTTGAAGTTATTTCAACTGGTGTTATCTTTCTGCTCTATATGAATCTGGTTTGGAAGAAGTGCCTAACGCTGTGCAAGCTCCAAATCCTATTTGGAGAGAAAAAAATCAATATGCACATTGTCTTCGCCCCTTCTCAAAACGGATGTATCTAGCTAGGGGATTGTATCCCATGGCACTAAAGAGCTCCTAGTTATCGACATAGATAATGATTCCTATGGAACAAATGGGCTCAATCGGCCGCGTAGCTTGATTACAAGAAGGCCTATGATTCTGTGCCTCCTTCATGGCTAAGGACCTAAGAGCTGCATAGAGTTGATGCAGCTCTCAGAATTCTTCGGCGTCTTTAGGTGGTTATTTTAACTTTTACCGCAGCGCACTCTGTGATAAAACCTAAGATTTACCAAATGAACGGTGGTAAAAGTTCGAAATCAACGATGATTACAAAGCATTTCGGACTTTTACCAACCCATGTTGGTAAATCCTAGGTTTTACCGATAAATCCTTAGATTTTTCGCAGTTCGGGCTTTTACAGTAACGTATGTAGATTCAAGATGTTTTCCTTGTTATGGCGTCACTGTTACATAATATTAGCTGGCCGATGTAAATATTTAACGCTGATTTTTGCCGTAAAGCATGGCCGTAAAGTCCATTATGCCAGTTGAGCAGGTACTTAGCGGCGATTCAAGGGCTCCGCTAATCGCCCATACTCTATCAATAATTGCATGCGTTTATTTCAGCTTTTAATGTGTGTGTCGTTTGATAAAACATCTACTCGTACTTAGTACTATATAATATTTAACGCTGATTTTTGCCGTAAAGCATAGCCATAAAGCCTATCGTGCTAGTTTAGCAAGTAATGGTACTTAGCGGCGGTTCAAAGGCTCAGCTAATCGCCCATACTCTAGCAATAAGCGTTTATTTAAGCTTTTAATATGTGTTTCGTTTGATAAAACATTTACATAATACAGTACATAGTAAGTAGGTACATGCATAAAACCTTTGCTGTAAATTACTAAATGTATAATATATGTGTCGGTGCAGTCCGCAGTTGTAGCATTAGTTTTCAGTAAACTCACGTTGCCACTGTGTCAATTGTGTGTGACGATGTTAGCCGTATTAGTAAACGTTCAACAAACCTATTTTAGCTAAAATGCTGTTAAAATTCGTTTGTGTTTATCTGTCACTTTAATTGTGTTTGAGAGAAAGGGACATAACCCATTTTATTTATCAGAGACGGTTTGTTAAATTTTATGAGTAAGGGGGTTAAAGCATCTAGTCTCAGACAATAGGGTTTATATTGCGCATCATGAGCCACTACACAAGTACTTACCTACCTATTTGAAATTATCTTTTTTAGAATAGTTATTTACGATGCCAACTTGTGCAAAGTAAGTAAACTTAACTGTATTTTGACGAACCTTATGAGGAACAACGAAATAATTTCGTTAATATTGTATTATATTTATCATTTAGATCGCGGTGCACCCAATATCTTATAATTTTGATTGGTTTATAGCGCGTCGTAGCCAGATACAAAGACCGCTAAACATATTGATTTTAGGTAGGTTCTACCTATTTTAACAGTGGGACTCGACGGTGAAGGACAACAATGGAGAGTGGTGTGGCGTGTTGTTTTTTGGCTTCGAAGTTTTAACATCGCGTTCGCAGTAAGTAGATAATTATATAATCGAATGAATATAATGATCACAGCTTGCAAACTCCGGGATAAGAGCACTGGTTCGTCAAAGTTAGCAACTTCGATATGGAATGACGAACATATTTTGACCTTTGATTTCCAATTGTTTTGTACAAGTCACGCACTTAAAATTATTATAATCTCTTAATAGCACGGTGTTCAATTAAGCGGGTTGCATCAACCACATTTTACAGGCCGGTAATGACTAACCCATTCATGGGCAATGACTCTTGCAATGAGCCATGGCCCTACGTGCCATATCCACTACAGAAAAACGCGCTTCAGCGTAGCACACGTAGCGTTGCGTGGCCTCGAATGGATACAGTAGGATGATTGAGTGAGATTGCTTTACGGCCAAAACCAGCGTTTTAAATATTTATATCGGCTAATGTGACAGACTTTTTATAAAACTGTCGTTGGAAATGGAATCTTCTACCTTGGGCGCTAGGGTTGCTTTTTGAATGTCCATTCAAAAAGCAACTTACTTTGATGCAATTCGGCGAACTAAAATAATCTCAAGTATGCATACAGTCGATTTTAACCAGGCCAATTCAAGGCCAGTGACACTTATGAGTCATGTCTCTACGTGCGATTTCCGCTACAGAGCGGAAAAACGCTGCTACGCGCTAGGGCGTAGCACGCGTGGCGATGCGTGGCTTCGAATGGGTTAACGGATAAACTTACGATTACCAACGGTTTAGAACAACCAACCCTAAGGCCCGGTTTCTATAAAGATGCGTTAAACCAAATATCAGTTCAAATTTGTAAGGCCTGCATCACACTAGCGCGGCCTGCGGTGGCAGTCAATAGAAAACTTGACAGCTAATGACAAGTTTACTACTAACACATTCAGTGCCCAGCATCGCTACGCGCTACGCTTGTTGCCGATCCCGTGGTTTTCCTCGTATGTAGCGAAAAGCGACTACGGCGTAGGGACGCATACGTGTCGTCACGGGCCTGGAATGGGTTAACCGCCGCGGCCAGGCCGCGCCAGTCTGTGAGAGGCCTTACTCAGTACATTTTGTGACATTAATGACCGAGATCAGGTCTGATAGATCTTTATACCAACATAATGCTTTTTTCTGGGCGTAAAGTACCAACGCCATGGTTAATGGTAACCTGTCTGATGCCGGTGTGTGAGGAAAGCAGGTTACTTGGATGTATAATTGACTCCAATTTGAAATGGAAGCGCCATGTTGACTGTCTGTGTGACAGGTTGAGTAGGGCTGTCTTTGCGTCGAGAAAACTAAAGCCGCTGATTTCAGGTGATTCACTGAAACAAGTTTATTTCATTTCGCATAATTTCTTTCCCTGATGTCCTACGGTACCCTCCTATGGGGTAACTCCACGGATGTGCAAAGAGTTCTTGGCATGCAAAACGTGAAGTTCGGGTACTTGTAGGAGTCAAGCATCGGCACCCTTATCGGGAGTGATTCTCAACGCAACGCATAATGACGCACTACTCACAACATCTGTTCGAGCTTATCTTATTTGTAAGAAAAAACATCTCCCAGTTTGAGCGTGTAAATGTAAAAGGTAAACAGCTTCGTTCAATTGGGCGCCTAAGGACAGTTCCTCGTCTACACTACTACTTATTTCGAGCACATACCCGCCGATATAAAAATCGAACCTTGTGATGAAACATTTAGGCGTAGACTGAGAAATCTTTTGTTGGATAACCCTCTGTAGGTACTCTGTTCATGAGTTCATGGAAATGGTTTTTTAAGTAATTATTTGGTATATTGATACCTAATTTGATATTATTTCTTGTGTTGCATTTATATTGTATATTAAACTTTTAAATCATAATGCGTAAATTGACATTGTTTATTTTTTGTTTAATAGTAATTGTTAATTATTTGTTAAATGACAATCCGTAATTGGTGAAACTATTTCCACTTTCTGTATTAACATTTTGAATATTATTTTATTTTAATATCTAATTATTGACAATCGTGATAAGGATTCTTATAATTTTGTGAATAGATGTCTTCTTTCTTTCTTTCTTACTTTAAATCTAAATCTATCAGACCGCCTGTTGTCTACCTCTACCTACATGTTATTGTATTGTTTCTTGTGTCTGTAACTGCTTTGTTTGTGTGAGGTGTGCAATAAAGAGTATTTGTATTGTATTGTATCTATAAAGCCGGGGGTAAATGTGTTTATTACCCCACAGATGCCTCCACATGTTACGGACACTTTGCTGGTGCAGCAGAGGACTCCTCAAGTGCAGCAAGCAAGCGCCCGAGGGTCCGGAGACTTGGAGAAGGCCGTCTCGACAGAGTCCTGCAAACACGTGGGGGGCACAGAATGTACCTGCAAAGAGATGGAATATGGAGCAGGTACAAAAGTAGCAACTGATCAACTACATAGTTACATGCAAATTACTGTATAAGTGCTCAAATTATAAATAGGTAATGCTATATACCCTATACCTACCCCAAAGTTTATTTACGTCACCCTAGGCCGTAAGTGGGATTTTCTGCCCGCTAAGCGAGGAGAAAATCATATCCTTGCCAAGGCAAGACGTAAAACTTAGACAAACCACGGGCGGTGAATTCGTGAAAGTCCCAGATCCAGGTGTTTGTGGCTCGAACCGATGGTTTATGTAATATACTATTTCATCACACTTCCTCGTAAAGGGCTTCATAACGCGGAGTCATACAGAGCTACAATAGCCTTTATTACTCCCATGGGCGTAATGGTTTTTTTCTTATATTGTATCTGTCACTCTTACGTCAGTTATAAAGCAAGGAGGTTTTAACTCAAACACGATGTTTGAAAACGTATTAAATTTAAGAGTAAAAACACGAATAAAATATGATTCACAGAAAGATTTAAAAACTTAAATGTAGCAATTTAGTGTCCGTGCCGTGTAAAATATTTTTAACTGTGATTTTAAATCGTGGCTGTATGCCGAAGGGTCTTTGCTCTAAGCGCCTTACGTAAAATTTTACAAAATGGACGACTGACATTTTGTAGTTTTTATTACGATTAGTAACAATTTAGTTAAAAACCGGACAAGTGTGAGTTCAACTCGCGTGGTGAGGGTTCCATATATAATACACAAAAATATTGAGAATTTTCCCGTTACTTTGAATACTCAAACTTCTTATAGGTTTTCCTGTAATCTTTCGGCAAGGAACTATTTTCCATATTTTTTTCAGAATTTTAAGCCCAGTAGTTTCGGAGATAAGGGGGGGGGGGGGGGAATAGTCACGTTTCGACGTTTTTCCTAAATTACTTCAAACCTGTTTTTGATAAAATTAAAAATAAAATATCTGAGATGCTTGCAACAACCCCTTTCATTTGATATGTCACACAATACGGTTTGCGAAACTTTTTTTTTTAATTTTCCAGTTTACCCCCCAAAAGTGGCCTCCTTGTTCAGAATTCATTAATTTACTTTACGCGTCCATCTTTGGGTCACCAATTCACATATGTATATCAAATTTCAACTCAATCGGTCCAGTAGTTTCGGAGCAAATCGGCTGTGACAGACGGACAGACAGACGCACGAGTGATCTTATAAGGGTTCCGTTTTTTTCCTTTTGAGGTACGGAACCCTAAAAAATTATTGGTTTGCTCGCAAATGCGATAAAAACATAGTATGCAACACGTACGGTAAGATTGTTACAAACTCGAGTGTTCAAAACCCTCCGCCTTCGGGGTCGGGCTTCTTTCTAATAGACTCTCGTTCGTAATTCATATCTTACCGTACTTGTAACACAATGTACTATTACGACCCGGCCAGTAAGTAAAAAGTGGTAGGAAGTTAAATATCTACAGCACAGGTTTCGTCAAGAATGAACACAGAGCGAGTATCCGCAACAAACTTCGTCTAATATTAAATACTTACAATCACTAATCAGCAACATGCTTCGTCAAGATCCATTACAAAAATAAAACAAATTGGGAATGACAATGACAAACAATACTACGGCATTGAATTCCAGGCCCGATAAGTGCCTGGCGCAAAATGTCCCTAATACACTGGCAGCATTTCCCCTTTGTATTTCCAGTGAAATCCGTTGTACCAAGTACGAACTGGCCCTAGAATCGCAGCTCAGTGGTACGCCCTCAAACGTCGTCCTAACTCCTTCACCAACGACTTTGCTTCCTCGCACCACGGCCCACAAGTCTCCACTGCGACCGGAACAAAATCGTACACCGATTCCAAGTTAGCATACTTACTTCGCGTGCTTTAGCCTCACCGTATTCTCAGCAGCAGCTCCAGCCCGTCGCGTTGTGTGAGCGAGATATGTGGTGTGGGGGCAAATGTGCCGAGTTAGTAGAGGAGTTGTATGAAAATTTGTAGGTCTAAATAATTCCCACATAGACGGAGTTTGATTTTTTAGTTCTTTGTTTGTATCTTTCTGACATACTTATATCTGACATACAAAACGCGTTTTTTTAACCGCCAAGAATTTAAAATTTGAAAAATTCAAAAAAATCACGAGTTGTGTGTGGTATCAAATTACAGGAAATTACACAGTAAAGGAAGTTATGAGGTTGATTTTATAAAATATAAATAAATAACGAAGCGGTTTGGGCTGGGCGTTGATTTAAGTGAGTGAGTCAGTCAGTCAGTCAGTCAGTCAGGACTTTTACGTTTATACATATATATATATTATGATGTTCTATTGAAACCTTTTAATTTCTAAAAAAATAATTGGTAGGTACAGTCAGCAGCAGAAGTAGCTAAGCGGGCCTAGTGCTCAAATTGATCTGCACACGGACTCTAATGTCAAGAGAATAAGGTTCTGTGCAGATCATTCTGAGCATGTTAAAGTGCTTAGCTACTTCTGCTGCTGACTGTACTATGTACCTTGAAGTGACTTTTAGTCAGTCTTACTTACAGTTTGCTGCTGAACTTGCTATCGGTACGATAAAATAACATTGATTTCAAAATCCCGCCTTCATTACGTGAAATGTTGTTGTGTGCGTGATCTCAGCTCTGTTGTGCCGATACCTATAATATTGCCATGTTACAACTTAAGCGCGGCAGATTAAGATAATGCATTACCTTGCATCCTGTTGAGTACCCCCACTACATATTTGTGGCACTACTAAAGTCCAGTCTTCATGTTTCAGGAGATGCGGTGTTTTCGACCTTCGTGGTGGCTCCGCTGGTGGTAGGCGTGTGGCGCGGAACGTGGGGGCTGATGGAGATTTCACCCGACTGCTTTCCCTACCCGCAGACATACGTGATCGCCATCCTCGTACATTCGTGCTTCGCATTGGCGAGGTGAGGAGTCTGCAGTCTCTTGGAGCTGTGAAAAAATCAAACTTCTATGTGAACACAACCAAAAGATAATGGCCGTTTATGCTATATTCATACATTCGCAAGGGAACTAAAAACCTATGGGGTAATAAATACATACTTGTTGACCTAGAATTATAAAATTTAGCAAGAAGCAAGGACTTACATATCAAAATATGGAAAAAGTCTGAAAACTGTTAATGTGTTTTTGCATAAAAATATTTGAATACTAGCTTTTGCCCGCGACTTCGTCCACGCGGAACTCGTTTATATCGTAACTACATACAAACTCCCCCCCCCCCCCCCTTTTTTTTCACTCCCTTCATCATCATCATCATCATATCAGCCGAAAGACGTCCACTGCTGGACACAGGCCTCCCCTAGAGAGTTTTACTCCCTTAGGTAATTAATTTTGGGATAAAAACTATTCTTTGTCCTTCTCCGGAATTCAAAGTATCTCTGCACCAAATTTCATCTCAATCAGTTCAGTGAAAAGGTAACAGACAGACAGTTTTACTTTCGCATTTATAATATTAGTATGGATTGTTTGAAACGAAAAGGGCTTCCTTATGGCTGAGTTACATGATTTTATAGATAAGCTTTTTCCAAAATTAATGGGTGGGGCAAGACGGAACCCTCGGTGCGCCAATCAGACTCGCACTTGACCGGTTATTTTACAAACATAGACTTCGCCGCCAACTTGGTGTTTCTGTGGCCTGGCCTCGGCGGTAAACTTGTCATTAGCTGTCAAATTTACTTGACCGCCGCTGCAGGCCGCGCCAGTGTGTTACAGGCATTAAGCCTCTCACAGACTGGCGCGGCCTGGCCGCGGCGGTCAATAGTAAACTTGTTATTAGCTGTCAAATTTACTATATTATTGACCGCCACCGCAGGCCGCGCCAGTGGGGTCCAGGCCTTAAGCTTCCCACTTGTCATTAGCTGTCAAATTTACTATTGACTGCCACCGTAGGCTGCTCCAGTGTAATTTGTTACAAACTCAAACTCTCCTCTTTACGTATAGTAAGCCGTATTGTGTCACAGAACGCGTCATTCCGCTCGTGTAAAATGGAGGTCACCCCTTAAGCTTTTGCTGCGGCACTAGAAAAATTATAATGTACCTAAAGCGGCACAACACGTTCGCCTTCATTATAATCCTATGATAATTTGTCGTCCGTAGACGGAGTGGCAGTATTGTCGCGGTGAAGATCACCGGCCACAGACGTAGTGTCGTATTTACGTCCGTGGCCGAACTGTCCGTGAACGTGTTAAAGTGGTTGACCTGTCGCGGTCCTAGCCATAATACAAATCCCACCAAAAACATAAATGAGAAAATGAGAGCCTAGTTAAATTGGGAATGGATGAAAATTTTTGAAGTGCCTGATTATTTTATTGGTGATAGGAACAATCTTCCTTAGCACCAGAAAAAAGTTGCAGATTTTTCAACTGCGTCAATTACTTTTGTAAAATATAAACAGTTCGGTCGATCTGTCTCATATTATAAAAAAAATATCTTAAATATTTGTGGTAAACTGAAACTGGCAATGATATATAATATATATTATATATAATTGCCAGTCAGTATAGTTGTCATCAAAGGTTGTCATTACCAGTGTCAGTTTACCACATACTTATTTATTTATGATATAGTTTGGTTTTTAAATATAGTATAGAGCAGTCTTAATTTAGTACAAATAATAGTAAACCGTTACATATATTAAACAACAAAACGAGCAAACAAGTGAAATCCAACAACATATATACATACATACATACGCTCGAAAAACATAAATCTCCTCTTCTTCGGCAGTCGGGTAAAAATAAAGGACACACGCTATGCCATTTTTTATGGGTATAACCGTTGTCGAACGTTTGGTATACTTCACTTAATGATATATACTACACTACACTACACTAGAGGTATATTAAGTTATATAATGTAGGTTTTATGTATATAACTCCGCAAGTCCGCAGGCGGAGGCGGTTGAACCAGACAAAAAGGCATCTCGAGTTCTGGACTAATCCTTTAGGATGCCTTTTGTCTTGGCAACTATAGTTTCTAATTATAAGTTGGTAATTCTAGTTGCCACATGCAAAACTTAGACGAACTGATGGAGAATATTATACTTACGGTAATGGTAATTTCCAGGTCATACCTGCTATCACGATCGGTGGGAGCATGGGGCGTCGACGGACGCGCCGGGCGCTGGCTCCGCGAGCGAGTTCTGTCGAGGCTGTACACCTACGTCTTCATACTGTCTAACATCATGCACTGGCGGGCCGGCTGGGGTCTGTTCGATACGGCTGTGGCACTGATGGTGCCGTCCACCGACGACCCACTTAGGTATCGTATTATGTACAGTATAGTGACAGCTCCCAGGTGTTACCTGCTAACGCAGTCGGCAGGCGCATTATGGCGCGTAGAAGGCTGTGTTAGGAGCTGGCTCCAAGTGCGAACTCTGTCGAGGCTGTACGCCTACGTTTTCATATTATACAGCGTCATATGTAGCGGTGGGCCGGCTGCGGACTGTTAGGTCGTCGTAGGACGGTGCAGCTAGAGACTATCGAAGTAACATTCGCAGGACGCCTCCGGTTATTAATGTCTTGTTTGGCCCGAGGTCCGCTTTGGAACCTAATCCCAAGTTTTAGCGTAGGCTCTAGTTTTACGAAAGCAGCTGCCATCTGATCTTCCAACCTAGAGGAAAACTGGACCTACGGCTTGTTAACTTGGATATCACATTTTTAGGGTTCCGTACCTCAAAAGGAAAAAAACGGAACCCTTATAGGATCACTCGTGCGTCTGTCTGTCCGTCTGTCACAGCCGATTTGCTCCGAAACTACTGGACCGATTGAGTTGAAATTTGGTACACATATGTAAATTGGTGACCCAAAGAGGGACGCGTAAAGTAAATTAATAAATTCTGAACAAGGGGGCCACTTTTGGGGGGTAAACTGGAAAAAAAAACACGTTGTGTGACATATCAAATGAAAGGGGTTGTTGTAAGCATCTTAGATATATATTTTTTTATAATTTTAGCAACAACAGATTTGAAGTAATTTAGGAAAAGTGACGAAATATGACCATTCCCCCCTTATCTCTGAAACTACTAGGCTTAAAATTCTGAAAAAAATATGGAAAATAGTTCCTTGCCTAAAGATTACAGGAAAACCTATAAGAAGTTTGAGTATTCAAAGTAACGGGAAAATTCTCAATATTTCTGTGTATTATATACGAAACCCTCACCACGCGAGTTGAACTCGCACTTGTCCGTATTTTTTATAAATAGAAATAATTCTGATCTCATAAACAAATTATTGGTGGCGATGCTTATTATATTTATTTTTATTTTTACGGGGTTTCTAACCGGGGATCGCCTGCTTCGTGGGACTTACAACTTTAAACCGCTTCGTCCAGTTAAACATTTGATACAACAATACCGATTTTTTCCCAGGCCCGTGGTGCTCGCCGGTGTGACAGTGCTGTTCTATGTGTGTACGCTGGCACTGCGGTCCTCGAAGAATATCCTGGCGTCTCCTTACTTCCTCGTCACTGATGGGAAGGAACCTACCTACATCTTCACTACGCGATTCAAGACGACGGTAAGTTTATAACAGTACCTTTTTTTAACGTTCGGGAAACATTTACGCATGCCGTCCTGTCCAGGGAGGTAAGACCGGTATGACGGACTAACCGAAGCTACAAAGCTGTGGAATACCGTCTAAAACCTCCAACGAGATCCGGCCTCATGGAACGCTCTTGGCATTCAACTGCGTACAAGATAATATGGGAGACCGAGCTTTGTCCGCTGTTTTTCGCCCACAGTCACGACTTTGATTGTTGAGCCATTTAGAGCTTACTTTATATTGGACACTTCAAAGCCAACTATTAAAAAAGCGGCCAAGTGCGTGTCGGGCCACGCGCAGGGTAGGGTTCCGTAGTTGCCCGTCTGTCACAGAATGCGGACTTAAAAGGGGCTTTTGGGGTTTTTACTATAGCTTACCCTCGTAAATAATCGTAGTATTGTAGTAGTATTTACATGTAGAGAGGTACCATAAAACCCTTTTTTTTTAGGAGTTTATTCTACTTTTATATACCCACGCCGAATGGCAGTTTTCTAGTTGTAAGGGTTACTGAGCTAAGCCGAAGATGGACAGACAGAAGGACGGACATGGCGAAACTATAAGGGTTCCTTGTTGACTACGGAACCCTAAAAACCAAAATTAGTTGACACCTAAATGGCTCAAAAATTAAAGTCCTTGACCGTACCTATTACCGGAGAAAACGAGTCGTCACAGAGACCTAGTTGGATAGATTTTTCGTCCCTAATCTCATATAGCCATACGCCTGCATAGTAAATGGAAGGTATTGTTATAGAAGTAATATTTTAAATTATCTTCCTGTAAATTTTACACAAATGTAGTTATGCTGTTTTTGTGAATATCCCCGCAACCCGCATTATGTTTGTCGTGGTGGGGGGTAATAACGCCACGTCTTGCTCTATAGCTATGCGGTGTTGTGTTCCTGGGTCCTGAGTCGATCACATAACGTTTTGAACGCGCGTTAGGTAGATCCAACTGTCATTTTTCCATATAAAAAGTGACATTTAGACCTACCCTACACGCGCGTGCAATGCATTACGCAGAAATCTCATATAAAAGGGCTTGAATTGTACATTCTGAAACAGTTTTTGTTTTTTTTCAACAATGGTAAAATTTTGATTTATAAAGAAAAAAGTTGGAAAAAATACCATTCC
Organism: Epinotia nisella; assembly: GCA_932294315.1. Lineage (NCBI taxonomy): Eukaryota > Metazoa > Arthropoda > Insecta > Lepidoptera > Tortricidae > Epinotia > Epinotia nisella. The sequence goes on from OW028674.1 coordinate 21,196,550, forward strand.
CGCCCTTATCTCCGAAGTTAACCAAGTGAAAAATTTGAAAATAATATATATGATTAATATTAACGTGAATATTACCGAAAAAGTATAACAAGACCTCTATCTAGCGTAATTTTTTTTATTCTTCAAAAATATATGTTAATTTTGTTTGTAATTTAATACTTCTGTGTTTAATTTTTTTCCTTCAATTTCGTATGAAAGTGTTCTGAAAGTACCTTCTAGCAAATAAAAAAAGAATTATCGAAATTAATTCACTTCATAAAGAATTATCGCTGAAAAACCAACATACAGTAAGGGAAATGTATTAACGTGCCACCGTAGAACCCTATCGCAATAAGGTGACATACCACTCGAGTTTGAGCGACGGCAGCCTGTCAATTGCGACAGGGTTCTACGGTGGTACGTGAATACATTTCCCTTACTGTACATACCGAGCTCCTTGGTCGCGCAAGGTAGTAACAAAATGCACCGATAAATGGCGCTGTAGGTACTCATGACATCATCATCATCATCATCATATCAGCCGAAAGACGTCCACTGCTGGACATAGGCCTCCCCCAGAGAGTTCCAAATTGACCGGTCCTGCGCCACCCGCATCCAGCGGACTCCCGCGACTTTTACCAGGTCATCAGTCCACCTTGTGGGGGGCCTACCCACGCCGCGCCTTCCGGTACGTGGTCGCCACTCGAGAACCTTTCCGCCCCAGCGGCCATCGGTTCTACGTGCAATGTGCCCCGCCCACTGCCACTTAAGTTTAGCAATTCGGACTCATGACAGTCATGACTTAACTACACTATGCGTTGTTAAGATTTTTCCAAAATTAATGGGTGGGGCAAGACGGGTGTGTTGTATGAAATTTCGTACGGAACCCTCGGTGCGCGAGTCAGACTCGCACTTGACCGGTTTTTTTATCTCTTAGTATTTTTTAAAAATTAGCTGTTTGCAATTGAGGATTTGAATCGCCCATGAATGTCAACATTGAGGAAGCAGTGTCCTGAGGGGGTAATCGCGTAACGTTCCGAACGCGCGTCGGGTAGATCCAACTGACATTTTTCCAAATAAAAATTGACATTTAGATCTACCCGACGCGCGTACAGTACGTTACGTGATCGACCAACTGATCTCTGATTGGAAATGGTTCTTCGATATCTATAGGACCCAATTTTAGGAAGAAATGAGTATCGATATCGTGATGCTGATCTGCTTGCAGATCTTTCCGTAATGCATCATTATCCACTTTACGTGCACTTAATCACAATAACTATATAATTGGATGGATATTAGGCATGACAGTAAGGCCAAGGTTCTAATGATGTCCACTTGAAACGAGCAGTTAGGAAGCGGTTAGTTGTCGTTCCCTAGTCCCGATTTGCTATTACCTCGATTAGTCTGAGGGTCACTAGCTTTACCTACCATGTGCGCTCTCTACGTACGCTCTGCCAACGATTACACTGATACTAACTCGTTTTTTCAATGAATTCCGTAAATGACAAATAGTTCCACGGACTTAGTCGGGATTTCCAATCGGACCTACCTAGCGATTTAACCGAAAAACATTAAATTGCAAATTAATCAACTTGTTTGCCATGTTTGCCATACAATGAAGAACGGAGCTTTAATATAGGGAGCGCCCCTAATCCGTTCATCTTATTATCTCTAAGTACTTAATTCATAAGACTGTGATAAGGACCACTCAATTGAAATAAAGGCAAACACAACAATTAATTGACGATATCCCGTCTCGTGCATTTGCAACCAGCCGTCGAACCTTTATCTCCGAGGTATACCGACAGCTCAATAGGATCGAGTCGTTATCGCGTCCAACCGCGCGGCGCGTCGCAGCAAACAAGTTAGTTGTAGTGCGTCACGGCGGGACGCGGTGATAATAGAATTACTAGTTAAAATACAGTCGCGTTCAGAACCTCTCTAGCCGCAGACATGCGGGGCAGCACCGCCGGCCTCGCGGACACTCTCGCCAGTGGCTCCCGCGCACACGCCGTCTTGCTAGAGCTCGCCGACGCGCTCTTCGCGAGCATCGTCGTCGCGCCCGCCGTGGTAGCCTACTGGAAGGCGACATGGACGCTCATGGACCTGTACGTTTTAACCGAGAACCAGGTTAGCTCCGCGGCGGTGTGCGCGGCTTTCGGTCTGTGCTGTGACTTTATCTTTTGCTTGAAGCAGAGCCAGTTGAGCAGGTACCTGTGCCCTGATCGGGGTAGGTTGACTTACTATGTGTTATCGAGACTGTACACTTGCGTGTGTGGGGTGGCGTGTGTGGGGGCGTGGCGGGGGGTGTGGAACCTGCTGAACGAGTGCACGGGCGACAGCGCGAAGACGCTGCTGTCAACGACGGCGGCGGCGACGCTGTCGCTGGCTGCGCTACGCTCGCTGCGGAACATTTGCGCGGCGCCGTTCGCGGTGGCCGTGGACACGCCGCAGGATTACTTCGACGTGCCTACTATGTTCAGAACGGTTGGTATCGTGAATCAAAGCTGCCACCCACACCCCGGCTCTGAACCATCATATCATTCATTACAATCAAACTCGCAAAACTTGTTAACGTAGATTTTTTTATAAATACTTACAATTTTCTGAGCTTGAATCTATGCAAATTGGGTGTTGTGGTATTTATCGTTTCACAATGACCGATCCCGCGCCACCCGCATCCAGCGGACTCCCACGGCCAGCGTCACTGTGGCCTCATGTGGCTGTGGGGGAGGCCTATGTCCAGCAGTGGACGTCTTTCGGCTGATATGATGATATTTATCGTACTGCCATACTTATATACTCCTCCATTTTATAGGAGATGACACCCTGAGATAACAAGGTGTATTTATATGCTACTCGTATTCCAGGAGTCGATCATTTACCACCACTACCTAACCAAATATCATTATAATAGGTTTAGGTATACAAGCGAACCTACAAATATATATTCGGTTTTAAAATTTAATGTAATTGAATGATCAAACCGATGTGGAAAATAACGTGTTCATATCTCTGTTTGCGTTATGAGCTATCTGTTTTCTATGTCACACGTAATAATAAGCGGTTATCCTTAAACTGCTGCTTATCAATACTTAGCCAAAGAACAATTAAGATACTTTATAGGTTCAGACATATCGGAGTACACATTATGATCATCGATCTAACAGTCGTCAAGGAACATAGTAGACTTTGATAGTCGACCAGAGATATAGTATTGCATTCCATCTTGATGTGAAGGTGTCGAGCGCACTCTTTCTGGTGTTCGATTGCGAGACGTTTCAGTGCGTACGTTAGGTAGACCCAAAAGTATTTTTTTGTGTAGGAAAATGACAGTTGAGTTGTCTTACCGCTCGTTCGAAAAGTTGCGCAAGTTCTGATCGCTCTGAAGCGGGTGCGCGAAACGATTAATATTTAGACCTCGTACATTTTGTAACATTTTTATGGATGCATACGTCTTAATGGAATGAGTATAGACCATTTCAATCGGAATGGTTAGTGATGATCAACATTAGCGCTATTAACTCTAAACAAGTAATGCTATTGCAGTTGTCATTGGTATAGACAATTGCAATACTTATCATAAATTAATGCCGTTATGTAGCCTAAATAATATATTTTTAAAATTAGTTTTTATAATTGTATGTATGTTGGTCTTTAAGGTATTTGTTATATGGGCCTTAGACTTAGATGTCTGAATTAAATGAAGAGTTATAATAGGAAATACCGAAATTACTACATTCGTGCCTAATATATTTGAGAACCTCCCTCAATTCCTCATGGTTCCCATCATCCATATGGAGTTTTGATAACAATGGGACTAACCTGGAAGCATATACTTTCAAATTAAAAAATGGTTGTCTGTAAAGTCGGTTTACGGACGATAATTTTACGTGATAACCTCATAAGAAAACATTGATGAAAAATTGCATAACACGTATTTACTCATTTATCGTTAGGAATACTCCAGTGAAGTTTCGAATAAAATATTCGATCTAATCTTGTTTCCCCATACAAACTTTGGACCCCCGTTTCACCCCCTTAGAGGTTGAATTTTGAAATATCCTTTCTTAGTGCACCCCTAGACCTTATAAGGAACCTACGAGTACATGCCAAATTTGGAATCTCTAGAACCAGCGGTTTTTGCTGTGCGTTGATATTTCGTGCGCGCAGCCGGCGTTCGGAACGGGACAACGAGTCACACTTTTTCGTGCGTGCAGCCGGCGTTCATCGATCTATAAGACGTTATCACGTCAAGAAATAATTGTACGAATCGGTTCATAAATAACGTTAATAAAAGCGTAAATAATATTTGGTATATATATTTTGCTATTGACACATAGAATAGGTAGTGACAGTAAATTCAACTTCCGGTTTACTGAGTTGCATCTTGGCCAGTGTCAGCGTTAAACTACGCTGACTATCTGTCGTGACTAAAAAGTTTCTTCAACACGTACAACTAAAATAGTATCGTAAATATAAATCAATCATGTTTTTTTGGTAGTACACTACTGTACACTGTGACTTTCCCGGTAACATGCTAAGAGATACATGCATACTTAAAATATTTCCGAGAAACATTTTCAATGTGTTTCACTCCAAGATAACCGTCTGAAATCAGGGTATTCATTTTCGATAAGTTGTCACTTACCCTCTGTATGGGCTTTCTTTAAAGAGACCGTCTAAAACATTCCGAGATTGGGCCCCAGCAAATTATGTAACTTCTGTAACCGTTGACCGTGGTGGTCTACGCGCTACGCGGCGACGGTTACGCCGTAGCCGTAGCGCTTCGGGTGCGGCCTTCGAGGGGTGTTCACCTCGCCTCGCTATATTGGCTTAGTGCATCGTCTTCACGTACAGTTAAATTATGTTATGTAAATATATTGCTCGCAATATTGAGGTTCAGACTCAGTGCAGACGTTTAAAATTCTTTTTTTTTTCTAAGTTGCTCGGAAATTGTCGTATTTAGATTGAAAGTCGAACGCCTAGAAAACTCATTTTTCCCCCGCTGTGTTCAACTTTTTCAAAGAAAACCGCACGGATTTCAGAGTCATACATATTTTTTTAAATTTATTTATGTACTTTATGGTTTAGGATTTAAAAAAATTAAAAAATTGTAAATTAAAAAGTTTAAAAACGTGGTAATTTTATTTACTTGAGCACGAAATTAACGAAATGTTTAAAATTACTTAAAAAGTCAATTTTGTGATGTTTGAGTGTAGAAGATAATGTGAATTTAAATAACGCCGTGAAAAATGTTGTTGCGATTGGTTAAGTCGTGGAGGAGGAACCAGTCGAGAAAAAAGCCACGATTTTTAGACATAGACATAGACATAGAAAATCTTTATTTAACATCACATGTTAGACATATAGTATACAAATTGGACTTAAGATTAGACTTAACACCTATACAGTACCGTAAATACGAGGCATAGCAATGTGTGTGATGTTAAAAAGGGGCTAGACTCAGCATAAATGTTGCAGTGAGTAGGTATAGGTATACCTACACCGCAACGCTGGTTTTCAGTTAGACCCTTTCATATAGCTTTAATCATAGTATTATTATATCGGAACGTAGTAAAAATGTATTTTAAGTGTGAGTAATGTTGTGTGTAAACTGTGTAGGTACTTATTTAAAAATTTATTATACTTTGATCGTGGTTCGGTTTTACTTATGGGCAAATATATATGTTAGGTGACAAATATATATAATTGTTATAAATAATAATAGAATGAAATACAAAAATATAAAAATAAAATGACATATGTCTATAGTATTTATTGTAGGCTTCAAAGATACGAGGGCAAGACTCGGCCACCCGGAGGTAGATCTTTTTGTAAATGGAGGAGGTGCTGCTTTAATCGTAATTTGAAAGTATTCAGGCTATTTATAATTTTGAGAGGTGGAGGTATGTTATTCCAGCATTTATTTTGTGTTATTTTCTTAAGATTTTTAGTCGACGCTTCAACACGCGGTCCCACCTACACGTCAGCGTGACAGAAATACAGATCTAGAGTCCTTAAATCAGAAAGAAGGCTCGGGTATCGTTTCCTCTTAAGCCACGAAGTATCAAATAACCTCGGAAACGCCGCCGTCGTCGCGCAACGTGTCTGTCGTATGGCTACTGTCGTTGCGTGTGGAGCCAAGTTAATACCTACATTAATGCGTAAAGGCGTCAATTGAAAAATATCGCGTTCTTTGAAATACCGCTTTGACCGGATTAAGAAGAAACGATGAGCCGAGTCTTTCTGAATTACCTAACTTAGACATGTACGAGGGTTGATCAATAAGTTTTTAGAATCGGTATAAAAAACAGAAGTTATTGGTGCCGTATAATTTTTATTTATCAGATACGCTCTTTCTTATTTTACGTGCATATTTATTATACAAAAATATATATTTGCTTCGCTTCAAAAAAAAAACTTTTGGTTGTCGTTATGAGGCTTATTTTTTTATATCGACTCAATTGTACCGATTTCATTGAAGAGTTTTCAATATCAAAGAATTATAAGTAATAGTTAAAGAGTTGGTCTAGATTAAACGTTTGGTAACTAGTTGTATAGACTTCACAAGCCTGAACAGCAGATCTGGTAATCGGCAAGCACAGCAAAAAAAAAACTCATACAAGTGGTATTTTTTTCTTTGTTCTTAGAAGAAACTGTTTAACTGCTCTACAATTATGTTGATTCACTCTCCCTTCGTATTTATTTTCATATATTTGTGACCTACAAAAAAACTACCTACTGAAAAGCCATTTAAAAAAAACGGGTTCCGGACCAAAAAGGTAAAAACGGAACCCTCATGGTGCGACTCCGTCCGTCTGTCTGTCTGTCACAAAGTCAAATATCTCAGGAACTACTAATGCTATCGATTTGAAATTTGGAATAGTTGTAAACAAAGCTAATTCTCGTGTATGGAAAATGATTTTATTAAATATTTATAAAAAAGGGTGAATAAGAGGGGGGGCAAAAATTTAAAGTCTAGTTAGTAGGCCAAGTGGGGTATCACATGAAAGGGCTTGAATTGTACATTCTAAAACAGTTTTTGTTTTTTTTTTCTACAATGGTAAAATTTTGATTTATAAAGAAAAATGTTGAAAAAAATACCATTCCCCCCCTTGTCTCCGAAGTTAACCAAGCAAAAAATTTGAAAATAATATATATGATTAATATTAACGTAAATATTACCGGAAAAGTATAACGAGACCTCTATCTAGCGTATTTTTTTTTATTCTTCAAAAATCATATGTTAATTTTGTTTGTAATTTAATACTTCTGTGTTTAATTTTTTTCCTTCAAATTCGTACTAAAGTGTTCTGAAAGTACCTTCTAGCAAATAAAAAAGAATCATCGAAATTAATTCACTTGATAAAGAATTATCGCTGAAAAACCAACATACAGTAAGGAAATGTATTAACGTACCACCGTAGAACCCTATCGCAATAAGGTGCCACTACAACATACCACTCGAGTTTGAGTGACGGCGGCCTGTCAATTGCGACAGGGTTCTACGGTGGTACGTGAATACATTTCCCTTACTGCACATACCGAGTTCCTTGGTCGCGCAAGTTAGTATAGTAACAAAATGCACCCATAAATGGCGCTGTAGGTACTCATGACTTAACTACACTATGCGTTGTTAAGATTTTTCCAAAATTAATGGGTGGGGCAAGACGGGCGTGTTGTATGATATTTCGTACGGAACCCTCGGTGCGCGAGTCAGACTCGCACTTGACCGGTTTTTTTTAATTTCGTGTCATCAAATGAGATACACTTCTAACTTTAAAATACATTTTTTTCATTATCACACCAGAATTTTGCCAACAACCAAAATATCCTCCCATTTAAGTGACTTCAGAATTTGTTCTATACCATCATCTTCGTTTAGCTATTAAAGAAAAAAAAATGAATACGAACCTTTTTTTATTTATTCGCTGTATTAATGAATAGTGACACTATATGACCAACAATCAGAAATTATCATAATGAGACGTAATCATGCCGATTCTCAAAACTTATTGATCGCCCCTCGTATGCTTAAAATTTCCTCAATAGTAAACCAAAGTTGGATCTTTATTTTTCCTTTTTCATCTCAGCCTTCATAACAATACATTATTAAATGACATAAATTTTCACAAAGTTAGATATAGATATCCATAAATGTGCCCAAAAAGCAATTCCCATAGAGTGTTGTATCTCGTTTTCTTGTGCGTGCAAAACATACTTAAGCGTGTCTGTTGCCAGGGGGCGTGGTAAAAGCGGGATTCATACTTAGCTGACGTCATGCCCTCTGATGGACTCTAAAGCCTGACACAGCAGGAGCAACAGCTCCTGTTGGGTCAGGCTGTGCATGTTGTGACGTAACGACGTCAGAGTGCATCAGATGAGTGTGAATTTAACGTAATGAATGTAGGGGACCGTTATGTCGCGTCCCGACACGACCGTCCGTGTGTGTCCGGCTTAATTTTAATCAAGGCGTCCCTTAATAGATAGTTTTGTTCGACAGAGCACCCGCGACACGGCGCTGTACGTGCTGGACTGCGTGTTCTCGGTGGGCGTGGTGGGCTCGCTGGTGGTGTTCGTGTGGCGAGGCTCCTGGGCGCTGCTGGACATGTTCCTCTTCCCCGAGGACCAAGTGCGCTCCTTCTGGACCTCGCTGGTAAGAATATATAAGTGACACTTTGTGTCACAATAGCCATTCTACCATCACACCGCTCGCCGACGGCAGGGCGTCCATCCTCACACCTTGGAACATCACCATTGGTCGCACACGGTAGGTTCCAGAAGAATTTCTTCCCACGAACGCTGTGGCTGTGGAATGAACGCTGAGGTTTTCTCAAGGGACTATAGTTTTGGGTTGAAAGATTCGCAATCACTGTAGTAGACAGTTCCGAGCTGACCGATAACGGAAAGTCGAATGGCTTGGCTAAAGAATGGTTGGAACTGTCAAGAAAACAAAATAGTGGACAGTGTTCAACCGATTTTTAGGGTTCCGTACCTCAAAAGGAAAAAAACGGAACCCTTATAGGATCACTCGTGCGTGTGTCTGTCCGTCTGTCATAGCCGATTTGCTCCGAAACTACTGGACCGATTGAGTTGAAATCATGATGATCAATCATTGTGAAATTGCTATTTGTGTCAAAGACGGGTTTTAGAATAAAGGTTTAATTGTAAATTTTTTCACGGAATTTCCCTTAACGTCAATAAATATGACGATATTTTCCGATAAATATACAACTTTCTTGCACCTTTTAAAGTTTGACTTCTCTATTAAAAATGCATGAGTGCTCAATACTTTTGACCAAGGCTGTATGTGCACTTTAAAGAGACTCACACTGCATAAAGAATCTGTTAGTTACCGAAGTATGCACTGCTCTAATTACGAACAACTACATATACCATACAACTACAGCAAATATATACCTAGGGTCCATATTTGTCGAGCATACCGCCGTCCTGTAGTCACTCAGGCATATTGTTTCCGGCTACTGTCATCTCGCTAACGGCGAGTACTTGGAAAGGCATAACCTGGTAGCCAAGATTATTGTCCTGCTAGTCGTTTCGGCGAATGGCTTAATTGCGAAGTTTCGATCGACATCTCAAGATCCTTCTCTCTGGTGGTCGGTCAGATACTACTAGACACGACGCGGATAGTTCAGAGGTTACTCTCTGTGCGTCCTACTTTGATTGGCAACCACAGTTGCCACCATCAGTTTAGAGGTCCGCGAAATTGGCAACGTGGTTGCCACAAGCAAGTGAGTGGTTATATTGTTCTTGTTATTTCTTTTTATAGACATACTAGCTTTTGCCCGCGGCTTCGCCCGCGTACTAAGAGTAATGTTAACCGTCTACAAAAAAGGTGCATCTCAGTTTCAGTCTTTTATATATTTAGATCGACTCTACATATACTCTGCATATCGAACATAGACTCTACATATCGAATCTACATATCGACTCTATATATCGACTCTACATAACGACTATAAATATCGAATCTACATATCAACTCTACATATCGACTCTACATATTTAGATAGATGTCCACTTTGTACTTAGATAGGTGTCGACTCTACATATCGACTACATATTGACTCTACATATCGACTCTACATATCGACTCTACATATCGATTCTACATATCGACTCTACATATCGACTCTACATATCGACTCTACATATCTGGACCCCATATAAAATTTCACCCCCTCTTTTAAGGGGTTGGGTGCAGATTTCCAAAAAAAATGATGTACGATTTTTTGTTAGTCACAAATAGTCCGCATACCAATTTTTAGCTTTCTACCTTGAAAATTGCGGAATGCTCCATACAAACTTCCACCCCCCATTTTGGGGAAGTGGGGGGTTAAAAAGAGACAAAAAGTAGCCTATGTCACTCTCCATCCCTTCAACTATCTCCACTTAAAAAATCACGTCAATTCGACGCCCCGTTTTGCCGTGAAAGACGGACAAACAAACAAACAAACAAACAAACAAACACACAAACACATACACTTTCCCATTTATAATATTAGTATGGATTGAAAAAAACTACCAAAAGGTATATGAACCCACCACTGAACCAAATTGACACCACGCGGATTTATTTGGATTCCGTAACAAAGCCTAATGTGTTTTTTTTATTTAGGTATTTATTTTTTATCTGTGTTTTATCACAAATAAATGTTGGAGTTTGAATACTGTTCATGTAGTTGTGTGGGTGTCATACATCCTCGTTCCTATTGGTTCACCCTTATCTTTAAAACATTAGACAATATCGCAATATTAACCAATCGGTGTTCAGTACCCGACAGTTATAAGTATATGTGTAGGTATGTGTACCTAAATAATACGAACTATCAAAATCGTAATGTGACCGTGTTTATCACGAAAGATAAAACATCCCACACTTTCTGACAAATAAAATAAATAAATATTTGCGGACAATATTAGACAAACTGACCTTAGTCCTAAACTAAGCAAAGCGTTTACTATAGGTACTAGACGACGATAAACTTACTTACAGTACCGGTCAAAAGTTTAACTTCACCCTTTGTTTTTGGTACAAATTTGTACTTTTGTGCGATAATGTTTTGCAGTTCAGATGTCGAAAATTGTTTCCAACTGATTCGTTATTGTTTACGGAGATGTGTTTGATTAGTCAGATACAATTTACGTAGATTTCTAAACAACTGATTCCCTAAAAACCAACATTGTATCTGATCATTGTACGTTTTAAGTGGCAAGCCCATATATGGCCCAGCCTTTGCCGTCATTCCTATAAGATTTTAGGGAATGCGTTGTTTAGAAATGTACGTGAATTGTGTCTGACTAATTAAACAAATCTCTGAAAACGATAACGGATCAGTTGGAAACATATTTCGGCTTCCGAACTGCAAAAAAATATTGTCCAAAAGTACTCATTTGTACCTAAAACAAAGAGTGAACTTAAACTTTTGACCGGTAGTGTATATAGACAAATATACTTAAATACATAGAAAACATCCATGACTAAGGAACAAACATTCGTGCTCATCACACAAATAAAGGCACTTACCGGAATTCGAACCCAGGACCTTTTTTTTGTTTTTTTTAATGGGAATAAAATCCGTTATGGATACCTCCGCGCCATGGGGATAGCGCGGATAAAACCTCCCGATGGTCCTCCTCGACGCATTTCGGACGGCTCTGGGATCTCCTACGGAAGTCACCAGTGCCGCCCTAGCGTCATGCCTCAGTGTGGGTCCTACCTTTTTTTTAGGACCTTATTGCTTCGTAGGCAGCGTCACTACCAACTGGGCTAAAGCGGTCGTCAAATAGTTATAGTAAGTAGATAATTTGTTCAGGATAACAATGAATCATATGGAATCATAAGGAAAAAAAAGGTGAATCATTATTCATTACATTAGGCATAATCCAGCGAAGTATCCATCTGTTAAGTGGTTTATCCTAGGTAAGATCCCGGATTGCCAAGCTCGGTGGAAGCGTGGAGCTATATAACCTATGGATTATTTTTTGTTTTAGACGGGAATGAATCGTTATTAATATTGCAAAATTAGTTTTTCAATATTTTTAAGATGAAATCGTTTTCTCATATGGGTCAGAGCTACTACGGCGTGCCATTGAGTCAGTGACCACTTACTAGCGGCACAATTGGCTCTTCCTTTCGGCCATCTTGGTCCCCCAACAGAACTAGTACGACTTGTTTAAAACAATCATAATAACTAGGTACATCGCTTACAATTGCAAACAATCATAACAAAATAATTAACGGGTTGTAATTAATGCAGCTTCTTTAAATTGTCAGTTTCGCCTGACAGTGACTAATTTTGATCAATATTTTTATACGTTAGAGTCTGGCTAACCAAATTTTATAAGTACCCCGCGCTTGACACTTGCATTCCGAATGCTAGACGAACCATATACAACCTCTGTAGTTTAAATGAAATTATAATAATATTCGAAGATCCAGAGTTTCAATCATCTTCTTGCTCATGTATGGAACAATGTTCAATATTACTTTCAACATTACTTAGTTTTTTACATTATTTTTTCTAATAAATTATTATTTAATTGATTGCCTTGTATTTATTTTAATTTTAATATTTCCTCACATCGTTTGAGAAATGCACTATACAATCCTCGGCCGGAACAGGGATTGCTGGACGAGTTTGCGGCAGACGGCCGAGTCGTAGACGAGGGGATACTTCACGGCCTCTGCAATAATATACTATTGTTGTATCAAGATCCCCTTTTTTAATTCTGTTTTGTTGTTATAGCGGCAACAGAAATACATCATATTATGTGAAAATTTCAACTGTCTAACTATCACGGTTCATGAGATACGGCCTGGTGACAGAGAGATAGACAGACAAACAGACAGACAGACGTGCGGACAGCGGAGTCTTACTAATAGGGTCCCATTTTTACCCTTTGGGTACGGAACCCTAAAAAAGACGTTACGTTGCTGGTGCTAATGAAATTTTAGTCGCTGCAATTATAATTTCCCATGATTAACTACTGAATTCAAAACAGTAAAAATGGGATAAGGCTTTCTAAGGTGATGAATATGATTCATAACTATTGTTCATCTTATTCATGACTCAAAATGAAAATGATAATAATTTGTGGGCGCAAACAGCTAGGGTAACTATGTAAATTCGAGTCAGAAGCTCGTTTCGCCTTTACTAACGTACGGGTGAACTAACAGTTACTCATGTATCGAGTATCAATGGTCCATGATTTGCCGACAGATGATCTAGTTTGAAGTCAAATACAGTAACGTTGGGCACAAAGGAAAAATAAAGCACACCTATACTCTCAAGAACAATACTGATTGTAAACGTTCATAATATAGGTACTCAATAAACGTCATTACCGTGGATCCGTCTTCTCTAAAACCACTGAATAATCAATAGTATGTAGGTAGTACGGTAAGCTACAGAAGGCCTACTGCATTAGTTATGACGTTAGTTATAAATTGTGTGCGATAAACAATGCGAAAGTACAATGGCGTAAGAGAGGGTTATCAAAAGATCAAATAAACAATGAAAGAAAGAAGAAGAAAGAAAGAAAATACATTTATTCACAAACACACAGGACACACATATTATACAATAAAGTAAACAAGAGAAACATAATATAAAACATGAAACAAAGTGTGTCTCTGCGGCAGTGAACCGGACACTGGCTCAGCATTATGCTGAGGTGTCAGACACCTACAGCGCTGATTTTCAGCCAGTACCGTTGGTGACTCACGGAAACGTCATACAATTTTAATATATTAACTACATACTAATATATTATTAGGATGCAATGAATTAAAGTATTTTCGTTTACTTCGTTTCTCGTTAAAATCGTTTACTTTTTCCCATTTATTAAAATTTATGTTAAATACGTGTGTGGAGCGATATTAGGTAGATGTGGCAATGACTTCAACAACTTAGACCTACAAAACATTCTACAAATGGGTACTTACTAATGAAAAGTGACAATTTAACAATAATTGCGAGTGGGATAGGCCTGCTAAAAGCTAAATACAGCATCAGCTATCTTCCATCTAAATATAGTTTTCCAGTGATCAATTATCCAATTCAGCAGTCAGAGTGTAATGGGGTAAACGGTCCTCATGTTTACTAATAAAGAAGACGTATTTCAGTGCATCGGCCCACGTGGTAATTTTCTCAATGTCACCGTGGTAATGAACGTGAAACCGAGGAGCATCCTGGTTAACCCGGCTTCTTAGAGATGTAGATGTAGTGAACATATAGGTATATTCTTCAGCCTACTCATATTATTGTCGACTTGTGTTGACTTTGCGTCAACGACACAAACAGTTTTAGACATTTTGATAAAATACCTTCCGAGTTTTCTTAATTTTTTTGGTGAAAACAGGTTAACATTATCTAGACACACGGCAGTGTATCCGCCAAGTTCGAGCAAAAAAAAGCGACACACCGGCCGTGGGTTATATTACACGAACCATTGCGGGCCAATTTCGACCACCCTATAACTCAAAACATATTTTATCTACGCATATGAAATTTCGAGTGTCTGTCGACATCCCCTTAATTGTCTAGAATACAAAATTTCATTATTCTACCTATAGCAGTTCTTGAGATATTGACGTCAGAAAATCGCTATTTTTACTATAGGTACGGTACACTCACTGACTCACTGACTCATTAAAAACCTAGACCACTTCCAATGGTCGTACTGACTTGAAATTAGGCATGGAGATAGGTTTTAAGGTCAAAGTAAAGGAAAAAATCTGAAAACGGTCAAGTGTGAGTCAGTTTTCAAAATAGCGAAGGTGTAACTTTTTTCTACTATGAAGTCATAATGAACTAAATGGGTCTATCTTCCAATGGTCGTACCGAACTGAAATTTGGCTCGAAGGTTTGTCTTTAGGTCGAAATAAAGTAAAAATCTGAAAACGGCCAAGTGTGAGTCAGTTTCGAAAACAACGAAGGTATGGAGTGGAAATGAGATAAGACTTATTTAAATTTAGATACATACCAATTTAAGACAATACATGTTTGTCTTAAAGACAAGAACAATAAAATTGCTCACCACTGTGTGTGTCTGTTGCGGGAACCGAACCCACGATTTACGAAGTGCAAAGCAGGTCACTAGGTACACTAGGTGCGCTAAATCAGTCAAACAAAAATGAAAAGACTATTTTTTCTCGCATAGTCCAAATAATTTATAATTGTACGGCTAGATCCTAGCCAAATTAAGGCTCAAGAAAGTTCTATTATAGAATATAACCGACTACGTACATTATACCGCCCTGACTTGGCAAGTTTATCAGTTAACAGAAAACGTGTAAAAAAAATCCAAGATATTGAATGGGCAATGCGCTCTAGCGTGTCAGCTGTACAAGACAATATACAAAATGACAAAACGAAAAAGCAGACAGTGCTACGCAAGCGTAGAAAAAAGAATTAGACGCTTCGTATAAAGGGTATAGTATAAATATAGTATAAAGTACATACCTAAGTGGAATGAGACATTTCCTAAAGCAAAAGTGATAAAAAAATAATAAAGAACCTACACCTAACAAAAATAAATGAAATCCCATCAAAAACATAAATGTGAAAGGCTACCAAGTTCGATACTATGGGGATGCGTCGCCTATAAAAGAAGTGAGATCTGAATAAGTACCAAGTTCCATAAAAATACCTCAAATCATAAATAGTTATAGGAATGCACACTTGATTTCCAGCAGTTTTTAAGGTACATTTTGAATAAGTATCACGTTACATAGAAATACCTAAAATTATAACAGTCAGAGAAACGCACACTGGTTTTTTTAGCAGTTTCCTGATAACATTTATTATTTTCAGTACTTTTTATTGATGTAACTTGGCAAGTTTTAATAGAAAATTATATACTTGACACATTGCAGTCCAAAGGTGTCGATTAATTGCATTGAAAAGGTGTGTGGTGTGTTTGCCAAGTAACATCATTAAAAAGTACTGAAAATAATAAATGCTATAAGGAAACTGCTAAGAAAACCGGTGTGCGTTTCTCTGACTATTATAATTTCAGGTATTTCTATGTAACGTGATACTTATTCAAAATGTACCTTAAAAACTGCTGGAAATCAAGTGTGCATTCCTATAACTATTTATGATTTGAGGTATTTTTATGGAACGTGGTACTTATTCAGATCTCACTTCTTTTATAGGCGAAGCATTCCCATAGTATCGAACTTGGCAGCCTTTCACATTTATGTTTTTGATGGGATATTTTTTTACCGCAAATTGTACTCATATTTTGCCCTAAAAATAATATTACAGCAAAATGTAACTTCTTGTTAACACATAAAATAAAAATTATAACTATAGGACCAAGGTTGCCGTGAATTTATATTTTTTTTAAAGACGTATAAATCATGCTAGTTTAGAAAGAGAAAATGAAAATTTGATTTTTTTACCTTCTACTTTAAGTAATGATTATTTAAGTACGCTATCAGTTTTTGAATAAAATACTAATAGTTACGTCGTAATCTTAAATTAAAAAGGAAGCATTTTGCAAAATATGCTAGTCTGTAGGCGTAAGGCCTCTTAATAGAGTCAGAGCTGTGCCCTGTGTAAGTCACGTAATAAATAAATTGTTGTGTTAAAGAGGTGTGTTAACTCTATCTCGTACCTCCACGCTCGTAACAATATTGTCATTTAATTTTATAGATTATCCACAAGTAATTGCAGGCAACCCTAAGGAATTCGGCACTACTATGCGTCGCATTTATCAATATACAAAGTATGTCACAGAATATTCCTCACAGTTCATTTGCCTATTTGATAACGTTATTTGGCTGCACGCTCTGGGTCTCTGGAACTCTAGGAAGTTTGATTTTGAAACAATGTTGGGCATGTGGAAGATTTTTAACATAGTTAAGTATCTACTTTTTTGTAGCACTAAGCAAGTAGCGAAACTGTCCACCGAGCGGATTGCCAGCAGCAGAGAAAAAGTAACAGTACGAGAGTACAGAAGCACCACTCTGGTATTGTTGATGTTAGCTGTTAAATGTATACAATGAACAAAACGAGAGTGAGAAGAACAGATGACGCAAGAGAAAAAGGTAGCAGAATTATACCCACCTTTTGTAGGTATTTTGTTGCCTCCTAAATTTTGCTCCTAACTCCCTCGCCTCATAAAAATGTATTTGAGTAAAGCCATAAAAGTCTATTTATGTTTTATTATCACGTGTTGGTAAACAAACGACATATTTCCGTTCTTGGGCAAACAATCTATATTTAATAAAAGCAGCTGTTTGTTACCTAAGCTCGGCTGTAAAGAGACACACTACGTCGGAAAATTACGATAAATAGGTACGTCATTCGTTTATAAGATGATAAAGAAGGTTATTAAGTAATTCCCCGTATGCAGCAGGTCGCATGTTCCATCATGTGGTTAAAGTTATACCAACCCCCAGATATTGACATAATATCTGGGTGGTTGTCCAGTTTAAGAATTTCCAGGCTGAACCCGAATACAATAGGGAATATGCATGGGACTTAATTTTGAATAAATTGCACTCAATCGATGCGGATAAACGTAGAAATATCATACATCAGAAATATAAAAAAAAATTGTATAAGTTTTATATGACGTTAAAACCTCGAACAAAAATTTGATCAGAATATTGAAGTGAACTAGTATTTTATACAATCGTTACACAATGAGGGCTCTTAAAGTCGAATACCTACCGTGTTTAGACCACGAGGCTTGCCGAGTGGCCTAAGTAAGGTACGAGAATTTAAAAGCTAATTGTGTAACTATTGTATAGGTACAATATCGACGGTGGAAAGGAAGAACCCCTTAAGCGACATTTAGTGAATTGTACAGGAGAGTGTTTCAAAGTTTTCTTTTTGAGAAAAAAAATCATAACTTTTTTCCTATTTGAAATAGGTAAATGAGTTCTTAAGACGATAATCTTATTGAATTTTTCTCTATTTTATGAAATAAACATTTACCCCAAAATCTTACAGGATCCTGAAAATTATGTCGCTTAATTGAAAAGGTCCTCAAAATATTCCCGGAAGAACCATTTAAGCGACATCATCATAGTACTATAAAACTCACTGAAGCCACTTACCTTCTTTAACTCGTCTCTAAGATATTCAATTAAGCAACAGTCGTATGGGCAGTTATTACGTGCCAATTTGAAGTGGTATACCAGAAATATAAAACTAAATCGACACTTTTTTGTGAATTATAACGCTAGCTTTAATATTTTTTTAAACTAGGTATTTCATATTATTGAAAAATTTAGAATATATTTGCGGTTAAAAAACGCTATATTGTGCGTTTTTTAAGGAGACAAATAAAATACTTATACGAAATTAACGTGTATTTTTATTTTAATAAAATAAATCTACTTCTAACAAATAACTCTTAATTAAGTATGCACTTTTTTGAGATCACAATCATTTTGAGTTTATAAATTATTAAGAATAAGTAGCTAGCTTACTTATTTACTTTTTGGTAAGTGTATAAATATACAAATTACAATTATCACAATGTTTTAATAGTAACACTTAGCTTGTAAATAATTAAGTCCTCAGGCACTTTTTTGAGATCACAATAGTTTTGTGTTTATAAATTGTTAAGAATACTTAAGTAGCTAGCTTACTTATTTACTTTTTGGTAAGTTTATAAATATACAAATTACAATGATCACAATGTTTTAATGGTAACACTTAACTAGTTAATAATTAAGCACTTAGGCAGTTTTTGATATCACAATCATGCTGGGTTTATAATTTTTTAAGTATAGATAACTATAATGTAAAGTATTATTAGAATAAAGTACAACATCACAATGTTTATTACGTACGCTCTTCGTCATATTCCTCATCGTGACACGAAACTGAAATGTGTAGAATAATGTCTGGTATAACTATACACCGTGTATTTTTCATTTCCATTAATTTCAGGGTACATTCCAGTGTTCTTTAAAATTCAGAAATCATTACAAAAAATTTTGACTATTGAGACAAAGCTACAAAATGAGACACCTGTGTATTAATTAATGAAATTATACATCCATTTTTGTTTGCGACTATTACCGGTTGGCATTAATATTTATATAATAATTATTATTTTCAGTTTTTTGGGTGAGTTGATGATGATACCATTATACCGTTGTTTGTAGTCGAATCAGGCAGCGATGGGCGACACAACCGCCGCACTCCGGTGTTCGTCGCTGACTGAAGCGACCCACTGCATTCCATTGTATAAGTAAAGCACCATTCGCGTGAAATTCGCGCCAAAAATTGTTCACTGTACCGACATCAAATAGATTAGAGCAACACTTTAACCGTTATCATACCATTTTCAATCTCCACTTAACCGACGTATCGCATTTATAAAGTATACTTTAAGCGACAGGTTCGGCCGCGGTAAGGAGTGTCGCTTAAAGCAATTAAATAACAACGTAATTTTTCGTAACATTCATTTAACCGACAATCGTATTATTAAGCAGTTTTGAAGAACCACTTAAGTACAGAATTCAAGATATATGTGCCCGAAATAATCAATTAAGGGACATTACATCGGAAACGAACTCTTTTTAAAAATAATTTATACGACTGTCGTAATATTGGAGTAGGTTTTAAGTGACACAGATAATATTTTATTCAAATTGTGTGTCGCATAAGGGGTGGTTTTTCAAATTCAGACCTCATTCGTAAATTACTTTAAGCGACATATAAGTCATCGGATCGCCGTGAAACCCAATTCAAACGACGCAGAAAAAAACGCTGATTCCAATGATATTTATAACTCATTTTCGACCAAAATGTCGCTTAAGTGGTTCTTCCTTTCCACCGTCGATATATCGACGGTGGAAAGGAAGAACCACTTAAGCGACATTTTGGTCGAAAATGAGTTATAAATATCATTGGAATCAGCGTTTTTTTCTGCGTCGTTTGAATTGGGTTTCACGGCGATCCGATGACTTATATGTCGCTTAAAGTAATTTACGAATGAGGTCTGAATTTGAAAAACCACCCCTTATGCGACACACAATTTGAATAAAATATTATCTGTGTCACTTAAAACCTACTCCAATATTACGACAGTCGTATAAATTATTTTTAAAAAGAGTTCGTTTCCGATGTAATGTCCCTTAATTGATTATTTCGGGCACATATATCTTGAATTCTGTACTTAAGTGGTTCTTCAAAACTGCTTAATAATACGATTGTCGGTTAAATGAATGTTACGAAAAATTACGTTGTTATTTAATTGCTTTAAGCGACACTCCTTACCGCGGCCGAACCTGTCGCTTAAAGTATACTTTATAAATGCGATACGTCGGTTAAGTGGAGATTGAAAATGGTATGATAACGGTTAAAGTGTTGCTCTAATCTATTTGATGTCGGTACAGTGAACAATTTTTGGCGCGAATTTCACGCGAATGGTGCTTTACTTATACAATGGAATGCAGTGGGTCGCTTCAGTCAGCGACGAACACCGGAGTGCGGCGGTTGTGTCGCCCATCGCTGCCTGATTCGACTACAAACAACGGTATAATGGTATCATCATCAACTCACCCAAAAAACTGAAAATAATAATTATTATATAAATATTAATGCCAACCGGTAATAGTCGCAAACAAAAATGGATGTATAATTTCATTAATTAATACACAGGTGTCTCATTTTGTAGCTTTGTCTCAATAGTCAAAATTTTTTGTAATGATTTCTGAATTTTAAAGAACACTGGAATGTACCCTGAAATTAATGGAAATGAAAAATACACGGTGTATAGTTATACCAGACATTATTCTACACATTTCAGTTTCGTGTCACGATGAGGAATATGACGAAGAGCGTACGTAATAAACATTGTGATGTTGTACTTTATTCTAATAATACTTTACATTATAGTTATCTATACTTAAAAAATTATAAACCCAGCATGATTGTGATATCAAAAACTGCCTAAGTGCTTAATTATTAACTAGTTAAGTGTTACCATTAAAACATTGTGATCATTGTAATTTGTATATTTATAAACTTACCAAAAAGTAAATAAGTAAGCTAGCTACTTAAGTATTCTTAACAATTTATAAACACAAAACTATTGTGATCTCAAAAAAGTGCCTGAGGACTTAATTATTTACAAGCTAAGTGTTACTATTAAAACATTGTGATAATTGTAATTTGTATATTTATACACTTACCAAAAAGTAAATAAGTAAGCTAGCTACTTATTCTTAATAATTTATAAACTCAAAATGATTGTGATCTCAAAAAAGTGCATACTTAATTAAGAGTTATTTGTTAGAAGTAGATTTATTTTATTAAAATAAAAATACACGTTAATTTCGTATAAGTATTTTATTTGTCTCCTTAAAAAACGCACAATATAGCGTTTTTTAACCGCAAATATATTCTAAATTTTTCAATAATATGAAATACCTAGTTTAAAAAAATATTAAAGCTAGCGTTATAATTCACAAAAAAGTGTCGATTTAGTTTTATATTTCTGGTATACCACTTCAAATTGGCACGTAATAACTGCCCATACGACTGTTGCTTAATTGAATATCTTAGAGACGAGTTAAAGAAGGTAAGTGGCTTCAGTGAGTTTTATAGTACTATGATGATGTCGCTTAAATGGTTCTTCCGGGAATATTTTGAGGACCTTTTCAATTAAGCGACATAATTTTCAGGATCCTGTAAGATTTTGGGGTAAATGTTTATTTCATAAAATAGAGAAAAATTCAATAAGATTATCGTCTTAAGAACTCATTTACCTATTTCAAATAGGAAAAAAGTTATGATTTTTTTTCTCAAAAAGAAAACTTTGAAACACTCTCCTGTACAATTCACTAAATGTCGCTTAAGGGGTTCTTCCTTTCCACCGTCGATATTATATACTAGCTTCTGCCCGCGACTTCGTACGCGTATAAATTATGGATGACATGATATTCTTATGTTTCATGTCATCCATAATTTACCATACGATACCTACTACACTGATAAATTAGATTATTACGATTTCATTTCTATAAATTATGCGTGTAACAGTTCAAATCCTCATAAACGTTGTCGTCAATAATATTTAGTTATATTGATTTACTTAATCTTTATTGCAAACGAAGTACGTAAGTAGAAGAAAAATTACCAAAACCGGAATTTAAATATAAAATTTCATAATTGAAACAAATGGACCGAGGGCGAGACCCCAAAGATACTCTATATCTCCAAGTGTCTTGTCAAACTACCCCTGAGAGCCAAAGTCCTGAAGGTAAACGGGGAGGCAAGCGAGGCCGAAGGCTGAACTTTTCGTAGGAATGAAAGGCCCAACGTACCCTTATAGATAGCGCTCCATATGCGAGCCAGAGCATCGAAGGCCCGAGGGCGAGATTCCATGGATACTTACTATCCACAGGTGTCTTGCAAGCGAAACATGAGCCTTAAGTCCCAAAGTTGAGGGGTGAGGCAAGCGAGCCCGAAGGCCGAGCTTTTCGTATGAATGAAAGGCCCGACCAAACCAACCCTTCAGAGAGCGCTCTCTATGCGAGCCCGAGGGCCGGAGGCCCGAGGGCGAGCCTTCACGAACACTAACTAAACCCAGGTGTCTTGCAAGCGAAACCGGAGACCAAAGTCCCGAGCGAGAGAAGTCAGAAGAAGAGCGGCGAGGCAAGCGAGACCAAAGGCCGAGCTTTTCGTTGGAATGATAGGCCCAAAGAACCGTTTTAGAGAGCGCTTCCTATGCGAGCCCGAGGACTGGCGCACACTATCTCCAAGTGTCTTGAAAGCGAAATCTGAGTTCCAAAGTCCCGAAGGTGAGTGGCGAGGCAAGCGAGCCCGAAGGCCGAGCTTTTCGTATGAATGAAAGGCCCAATACATCGCTTCTATGCGAGCCCGAGGGCCGAAGGCCCGAGAGCTAGCTCATGCGGACGCTCACTATACCCGAGTATTCATAATAATATTTCTGAATGTCACAAACGCTGAAATTTTATACATAAAAAATGGTACCTACTTAATTCTCCGCGGAATGCCGTTGTGTCCAAATTTTATACCCACGTCTCTTGACGTTGGTGAACTATGCTAATTCGACGTAAGTATTAAACTCAACCTATCATACATCTTTAGATGACCTCTGAATTCATACCAATTATGTATAGGAAGACGAAGATCAAGGTTGCTGGATTTCAATATTAACAGCGACGTTGACAGCGACTGAAATCCAAAATAATTAGGTTTCTAATGTCTAACAGCTACTATCGGTTGAGATATCAAACATTTTTGGTTATTATAGATAGTCTTTAGCCATCTAGCACTCATTTTCATCCCGTGGTTTTTCACGTTTTATCTATATTTTTTTATAATGTTTGAATGGAGTTCTTTATACTTTCCAGTCAAGTGTATGTTTATCAATTTTCAAGTCTAAAGCTCATGGATTTGAGGAGTTCCCATACAAAGTTTTGCCCCATTTTTTACCCCCTTTGAACTAATTTTTATCATTTTTACAGCCTATGACCTGGCCAGGGATTTTCCCGAACGATTAAGTAAAAGTTGCATCAAAATCCTCTATTCACTAAGCTTCTCTGCGTTTTTTGAAAAATATACATTTTCAAAAATTAAAACTACAAAAAAGTGCATGCTGCTGGGTTTGAACTCGGGGACGCCGACTCCGTAAGCTATGGGTCAAGCCACTGGACTAACTATTAGTTGTAAGAACACGATGAATTTTCGAATATATTGACGACATGTTACCATGGTAATGATACTGTTATAACCCCGCTCTTGCAACATTATATAGTTTCTAGTCGCCTCAGAACCTATTTTCATCCCATATTTTTCACGTTTTATCTATACATTGCTAAAAGTTTGAATGGGGTCGTTTTTACTTTCCAGTCAAGTTTATGGTTACCAATTTTCAAGTCTGTAGCTCGTACATTCAAGGAGTTCCCATACAAAGTTCAACCCTATTTTCTACCCCCTTTGAACCCTAATCTTTAAGATTTTTATAGCTTAAAACCTATCCGGGGATTCTCTCGACAGATTAGTAAAGTTTGCATCAAAATCCGTTCAGCCGTTTTCACGTGATACTCTGACAAATAAACAGACAAACAGATAAACAGATAAACAGATAAACAGACAAAAATTCTAAAAACTGTTGGAACGTGTTCTGTTATCAATTCTAAGTATCCCCAGCCAATTTTTTTTCGTTTATCTTCCATGTACAGACTTTCGACCCTCTTCAGCTTTATTATATGTATAGAAGAAGATAGATAGATAGATGTATAGATTATACGAGCCAACAGAAGTAATCAATTAATCATCGACGCCAGCTCGAAACTTATACTAAACGAGTTGTATTTTATACCATACAGGCAAAGCAGCTAGTACTTAAAAAAATCATACTTACAACCCGATTACTATAAGTTTTGAGCTGGCGTCGATGATTATCAGTTGCGGCGAAGTCCATTCTTCGAGTAACCGGGTTGTTTTTTACAATGCGAATTGTTTTATTTTCATGGATTGATGTGTTAAAAGTCGGTAGGTACTTATAGAAATTATATTCGTATTCAAGTGGTTTTACTATAAGCTTCGGGCAAATATAATAAATGAAATGATGGATTGTCAGAAACAGTGTTAGGCGCCTGATACTTGGTAGGTTTAATGATAAGTAAATAAGATTGCCTAATCCATGTTTGTCTTCATATAAAAAGTACCGTATTTAATACTTTTAAGTACCTACTCACAATTTAATGAGATTTTTAGCATGTGTCGAGTAGAAAATCAGTATTTCTTTTATTAACTCCTAGGTGTTTATTTTAAATATCAGAATATAAAGGTTTCTAGTTGATTTGGTTACCAAAACTTTTCAAAACACGACCAAAGCCATTTTGTTGATGTCTATAATACTGGTGACCCTGGCAGCTCAAGATACCATCCCATATAGGTACGCATCTTTTCCACCACCAGACCTCCAGGTCTTTATGTCTGTTGGTACTCTATGTGTACCCCACCCCATACATATTTGTTTATGTGACTGTTTGTGTTCTAAAGAAACTAAAAAAAAAACGAAAATCAAATATATAGGAATATCAAGGGTAGCATTAAATTTTTCTTATGATTTTTTTCTGCTGTTATTGCCTATACCTAGGCAATCGAAATCTGCTCGCGCCGGCACCCACCGAAAACGCTCTAAGTATATTAAACGCTTATAGGTTAGGTAACTGGTATCGTAAAAATCTGTATTTGACTAGCCTTCCAATACGTACAAAGTGCGACGTGCGTACATAAATTCCATAAAACGCATACGTATGTAGGTACGGGAGGCGTAGATATATACTTTTTTCAATTTAAAGAATCTAGGCCATGTGGGTAAACTGTAGGGTGTACCGCGTACCGGCATTTTAGTTTGAACAATTCGATGAAATGCATTGATTTCCTGAGGGACAACCCGTAAACACTACTGAGTGAATATTAAGCGACCTTAGTAAAACAAGTCCGAGTAAAACAAATAAGAACCATGCATTAGATATATCTACAATGGAACTATGTGAGTATGTGAGTCATGAAAATAGTAACTTACTAACACTGCCACATATTGTGACTATTGTAAGTAGCTCACGTGCAATATTGAACTGGAGTTATTGACGTTATTGTAAGCCCGTTACAAGTTCTTAATTCTTCATTCAGTAAGGTATTATTCCAAATTATCCTGTACTTCATAATCACAACGAATCGGGTGAAAGCCTCCCCGATTTCGCGTTTGAACAATCTGTAACAGACGATTACCTACTTTCAAAGGTGTTAATACATTACTTTCAATCGTCCTCTTTGTTAAACCACGACTACGTCGTACAGTTAGCATCAAGAATAACTACGCAATCAAAGACGACAAAAGCTCTTATTCCCATTTAATAAAGACTTTTGACGTCTTGACGCTGACTGTACCTCGTCAAGTTGGATTCAGAATACAAATGAAAAACACATCACCTGATTCTTAGTCCAAAAACCTATTCAATTACTTAATAATTATTATAGTTGAGTTGGGAGCAAAAATATATAGGGAAGTGGGGGGTTAGAAAGAGACAAAAAGTAGCCTATGTCACTCTCCATTCCTTCAACTATCTCTAATTAAAAAATCACGTCAATTTGTCGCCCCGTTTTGCCGTGAAAGACGGACAAACAAACAAACAAAAATACACATACACTTTCCCATTTAAAAGAACAAGGATAATAAAAACAAACAATAAAAGCAAGCAGTTAGACAAAAAATATGTGGTTTTAATTTAGTGTATGAAGTCTTAATTCAAACATTAAAGTCGACGAGTATAAGTATGAAAAGATAGTATTGTAACTGAGTTGATAACATTTCTTTGCCACTTTATATTTAGAAGTAGGTAAATGACCGCCCATGGAATGAAACTCAAAGTACGATGAAATAAGTTCTAAATTGTATCAAAAGGTGGTGGGGTATGCTGTGGTGGTGGCGACGTTCGCGCTCCAGGCGCCGGTGCGCTGGGCGGCGGCGCGGCTGCACGGCGCGCCGCGGCTGCTGCTGGCCGACGTGTACCACCTCGTGTCCTTCCTGGCCACCGTCAACGTGTGGCGCGGCGTGTGGGGGCTGCTGGACGTCTATCTATTCCCTGGTAAGACTATAATGACAACAGGCGGTGGAGTAAGCGGTAGTAGTGGCGTCGTTCGCACTCCAGGCCCTGGTGCGCTGGGCGGCGGCGCGGTTGCTGCTGATCGACATGTACCACCTCGTGTCCTTCCTGGCCATGGTCAACGTGTGGCGTGCCGTGTGGGGCTGCTGGACGTCTATCTGTTCCCTGGTAAGAATGTACTGACAACAGGCGCTGGGGTAATTGTTTGGGATCGCGAAAGTCAAAAGATTAATTTGTTGACTTTGTCAACAGTGTGGGGCAGGAAGATCCCAGATATAATTGTTAATCTTTGTTTTCTTTTACAGATTCGCCAAAACTCAGTAATTGGTGCACACATGTCGTGAGCCTCATGCTCTTGATGCTCCTAAACTGCTCCAACTCAGTCCTGGTGCGGGGCGTCTACATCGACGGCGAGGAGCCAGCCGGTGAATGCGTGGTCTTCCCTTGCCACTATCTAAGGCTCTTCTTCCACAAAGAAAGGACCAAAAAGAGACACAGACAAGCGCTAGCGGCGGCTGCTCTTGCGGCCAACAGGAAGATAGAGGAAGCCAGCTTACCTTTACAAATGCCGGAGGAGAAAGTCTAGAAAAGATAGCGATGTATTATATTTTGAGATTGATGAATAAGTTTCTTCATCGGTTTTGTTTTGGACGGCTTATGGTTGGTGTTATTGATAGTATAATTGTTGCTTAGTTGCTAGGATTTAGTAATCCATCATATGTTACCCAGTGAAACTTGATTATATAATGAGTGCAACATCCCCATTTCGGGTACCTACTTTTTGTAACTTATAAAAGCTATTCGTCGCAGAAAATTACCAGGAGTACCTAGTATTTGCAAAATTTATGGACGCAAACATTGTTTTGAAAATAAAGTATCTTATTTGTAAATATTATCTATGAAATCGTAGAGTAAAAAGGTCTCATTTTTCAAGAGAGGTCAGTACTACTTGAATTTTGAAAGAATGGAATATATCCTATTAATCCTACTAATATTATAAATGCGAAAATTTAGATGTTTGGATGTTTGTTACTCAATCATGCTTAAACGGCTCAACCGATTTGGATGAAATTTTGGGCGAAGATAGTTTATCACCTGGATTAAAATCCTACTCCTACTAATATTATAAATGCGAAAGTTAAGATATTTGGATGTTTAGATGTTTGGATGTTTGTTACTCAATGACGCTTAAACGGCTCAACCGATTTGAATGAAATTTTGTACGAAGATAATTTATCACCTGGATTAAAATATAGTAAAGGTTTTATCCCGGGTCCACACAGACGAAGTCGCGGGCGTAAACTAGTTTAAACTACATCAGACTGTGGCAAAACAGTATTTTAAATGGTATTATTGTATCTGCATTTACAGTTTTAGTATACGGAAACAAGTTTTGATGGAATAATAATGATAACAAAAACATAACACATTCCTATTTTTGTCGGCAAATTAATGTAATGCATTGTTTATGTATAAATTCTTAATGTCTTAACAATGCTGTTGTCTTGAGAATTATTTAATAAGTTGAATTTCAGATTAAGTAAATTGAAATACATTTTAATTATGTATTCTTATTTTTCAAACCACATGCTCGACAATGCCGAATTATAGGTCATGTAAACCCTACCGAAAGCAAGACATTAAATCCCTTGGTATTAGCCGGGTTATAATGTTGTACTGAATTTCATTATAACCCGCTGGTTAATAATATGATTTCACTTTTCATAATTCTTATTACTATATGCATAAAGTTTAATTTTGCTAAACACAATTTGTCCTAGGCCATGGCCTACTTGATTTGACAAAATAAATGAAGTTTGCCTCCGTGTGAACCCCGGTCCGGAGGAGCGCGGTGTTCGAAATTCGAATTTCGAATCTAGGACCACGGCTTGTGCTTTCGAATTTGGAACGTCGCGCGCCTTCTTTTGTTCACGCGTGACGAACAAATCGAGTTCTTGTAGGTGCCTATAGAAGATTTAATTTCAAAAATAATATTGAAAATGTCGAGTGATGAAAGTGTTTTGACTCCTGAGTTTATCAAATTAGATGCCATAGGCATTGTCAACAATCTGCTGCCAGAGAAGTCAAAGGAAAAATACCTAAAAGCCTACAACGATTTTGACAAATGGAAAGCTGTAAAAGGCGTAAAGTCTGTGTCTGAATGTGCTTCTGGTCTATTTTGAATATTTGTCAGCTACAAAGAAGCCAAGTAGCCTGTGGTGTATATATTCGATGCTGAGGGCAACAATAAGTGTCAAACATGACATACAAATTAATACATATGCCAAGTTATTGGCCTTTTTAAAAAGGAAATCGGATGGACATCGAGCAAAGAAATCAAATATTTATCTACTGAGCCTGTTTTTTTGTCTCGCATAAGGTGTGAAAAGTAGAGTATACACCTCGGGGATAAGACTGTTTTAGTCTTGGGCGGTTGAACCCCTCACTGCACTCAGGACTCAGTCTTAATTCCCTCGCTTCGCTCAGGAATTAACTTATAACTCCCTCGCTACGCTCAGGAGTTAAATTATGAGTCCTTCATTACGTTCGGGATTCAATTCGCTCCCGTGACATAAAACAGTGCTTTATCCCCTTGGTGTATAATCTACTATTATTAGTCTGGTTTAGCGACTAGTCATTTACTGCGTGCCTATTTTATTGTCACAATGCATTATTTATTCTATTTTTTATCAGATAACACCAAACAAACAGATTATATATAACCCACTAACTGCAGTAATTCTATCAAATCTGCAGGATAATCGTGTAACTTTTCCGACGCGTGTTAGCACACTCGTTCAAAAAGTTACACTATTAATCCGCATAGGTGTGATCTCCGAAACTAAAAACGAAAACTATTATGTTAGCGCTTTGACTGGTTGGCGATGTAAAGTTTTTTTTTTCTAAAGGGTTAATACAAAAGTAGTGTTTAATACAGTTGCTCAAAAAGAGCTACTTTACGTAGCTGTTTAGCGTGCGGAAGGTTGGTTTACGTTGTTGCTGTTACAGAATTAATAATATAAAAGTTTCGAATTCCTTACTTGTTGTTTTTCTTATTCTTTCGCAACTGTATTAAAAATGTCGTTCGATACACGTGCGGAAATGTCATTCTTAACTCGTCCCGAGTCGTCGTCGATATCTCGGTACTCGTGGCGTAATGACATACTTTCCGCACTAGCATCGAAATGTACTATTTTGTTATACTTTTATCGGTTATTACCGTAGCTACCTCTTCAGGCTATTCTACCTACTAAGCTTTAATACTCATATAAATAATGCAAAGCAAAGTTCTGTTATATTATGTATTATCAATATGATCATGGTGCTTGTGACAGCAAGTAGGTATATGTGTATTTAATTAAAGAAAGTACTTTTGTGACAGACGAACGCCAAGTCTCTCGTGTATATAATTCTTATTGTAATTAAGCTGTCCTCGTGACGAAAGTTCATAATAAATAAAGAAATGATTACATTATCTGCTTTTTAATTAATTACTTAAACATAAAACTATCGAGGCGGCACATTCCATTGAAGATATTTCTGTACTTATACCATTCATAAATAAAACAATGATAATGAAACGCTGAGATTAATACTGATGGATTGATCATAACATAACATACGCTTTGGACCGTATCTACTCATTGCAACCGACCGCATTGGTACCGCATTTTTAGGGTTCCGTAGCCAAAATGGCAAAAAACGGAACCCTTATAGTTTCGTCATGTCCATGTGTCCGTATGTCACAGGCATTTTATTCAAAAACTATAAGGTGTATTAAAATAAAATTTTGAGAATAGGTGTATTATGTTAGCCCCTGCATTATTATTATTTGATGTTTGTGGGCCTTTAATGTGCCGCTTCGACCAGTGAATGATCTATTGTGGCAGCCCTTTCTTGTTTATAGTTCACCGTTAAGACCCGTTGCCTCCAAGAAATTCCAGATTCTTTGGGCGGTGATATGTTGTACCTCTTCTGGGTGCATGATGTGCCGCCCTAGGTAGGTACTTCTTTTTTGCATGAGTGGGCCGCAGGAGCAGAGAATGTGCATTGTTGTCTCCTCTGTCTCCTGGCAGAACCTGCAAGTTGCGTCTTGTTTCATACCCATTTGAAACAGGTGTTTGTTCAATTTGCAATGTCCTGTCAGGATTCTCGTCACTGCACAGGTTTTGTGCGTTTTGAGTTGTAATAGCTCTTTAGACAGTTTACTATTGAACCCTTTAATTAAGGCTTTAGCCTGTTTTTGTCCTTTGGCGGACATCCACAGCTTGATTGCCTCTGATTTTTCAGTGTTACTTAGCAGAGAATATGCTTTCCGTTTTGTGATACCACAGAACGGTTCTGGGCCGACCAGGGTTGTTTCTGCGCCCTTCCTTGCAAGTTCATCTGCTTTTTCGTTCCCTACAATATCGGAATGCCCTGGTACCCATCTAAGTATGACTTTGTTGGAGTTAGCCAGGGTGTTTAAATTGTTTTTACAATTCTGGACTAGTTTAGAGTAAGACTCTAAGGATTCTAGTGCCAGCAGAGCAGCTTGACTGTCTGAGTTGAGGTAGATGTGTTGGTTCTTTTGGTTTCCTTCAAGGTTGATTTCCACGCATTTATTTATTGCGAAGACTTCAGCCTGAAAGATTGAGACCTCTTTCCCCATGCTGACGCTAGCTTTGAGCTTTGGCCTCTCAACATAAATACCGCACCCTACATCGTCACCTTTTTTTGAGCCATCTGTATACCAAATGTGGCTTCCCTCCTTGAATTCCATTTGGTCGTTTATCCATTTGTGTCTCGGAGGTATTTCCACTGTATACAGTTTAGTGAATTTGCATTCCACGTATGTGTCGTCTGTGGGCATGCTTAGGTTTTTATTATCAAAAACAAAGGGCCTCAAGTTTGATTAGCGCTTGAGAGCGCCATTTTGGCCTTGTTAGTGAGCATATCCTGTAGATGCACTGCTTCGCCTCCTTTTGCACTTGCAGGTGGAGTGGAGTTAAGTCGAGCAGTGCATCCAAGGCTGCCCCCGGTGTTGAGCATAAAGCTCCTGTTGCTGTTAAGCAGGCTGTACGCTGTAGGCTGCTTAACTTTGTGATGGCTGTCTTTTGGTTGGCTTTGTTGCACCAGACTGCAGAGGCGTATGTGATTACAGGCCTCACTATCGCTGTGTAGAGCCACATAGCAATTTTGGGTTTTATGCCCCATCTTGCTCCTGCCATTCGACAGCAAGTCCACATGGCCATTTTTGCCTTTTGTATTATTTTATTCAAATGAGCGTTCCAAGTTAGCTTTTGGTCAAAAGTAACCCCTAGGTACTTGACCTCATTTGAGTAGGTTATTTCCTGTCCATTCAGTTTTAGTTTGGCAAGCTTGTCTAGTTTCCTTTTTCTTGTAAAAGGCACTAGTACGGTTTTGCTCGCATTGATAGAGAGGTCGTTTTCTTTGCACCATTTGTTTATGGTATTGAGCGCTCCTTGCATTAGATTTGAAATTGTGTGGAGGCAGGGACCTTTGATTATGACTACAAGGTCGTCGGCATATCCCTGTGTGCCATAGTCTAGGTCCTTCATAGTTGCAAGGAGTTGGTCCACTGCTATCTGAGTATTCTATTTGAGAGCATGCTCAGGACCCATCTGATGGTGTTTTCATCCACGCCCTTTGATGCCAACCCCCTAAGGATAGTATCTGTGGGTGTATTGTCGAAAGCACCCTCAACGTCAAGGAATGCACATAGATCTGTTTGCTTATCCTCTAGGGTTCTTTGCACTTTGTCGACCAGATCTAGTAGTGCAGTTTCCGTAGATTTCTCCTTCTGGTAAGCATGTTGGTTCAGACTTAATGATCTGAGTACCAGGTATTTTGTTCTAATGTGCTGATCAATGACTCTCTCCATTGTTTTAAGTAGGAAAGATGATAGACTGATTGGTCTGAAGGATTTGGGCTGTGAGTAGTCCTTTTTCCCTGCTTTTGATATAAAGCGTACCTTGACTTTAGTCCATTGTTCTGGTATGGTACGCCAAGCAAAGCTAGCTCGGAATATTCTTACCAGGTGCGGAAGTACTAGGTGTTGTCCTTGCTGCAGTAATGCATGAAAAATGCCGTCCTCTCCCGCCGATTTAAATGGTTTGAATTTTTTAAGTGGCCATATAACTTGGTTTGGCCTGAAAATGTTAGCGGCCAAATTCCAGTCGTTGTTAAGTGCCCTACGGGCTTGTACTCCTTTGGGTGCATAACTGGGTATTACTGGTGGGGTACGAACCTGGGAAGTGGATGGTTCTGAGCAAGTCCATTGTTTCCACTTCCGTGGTCGTAAAGCTGCCATTAGGTCTCTTAAGTAGACCTAGGTAATTTGTTGGTGTCTTGGAGAGAATTTTGTGAATTCTCGCTCCTTTATGTGTTTGGGCGATTTCTTCACAGAACTTTCGCCACGACTTCCGTTTGGATTTTCTGATCTGTTTGTTATATTCAGTTAAAGCTCTACCATACCTTTCCCACTCGTTTGGTCTGGTTGAGTGATTGAATATGCGACGGGTGGATACACGGAGCTTTTCCAACCTTTTGTTCCACCATGTCGTAGTGTAGTTTGTGTTTGATTCTCGCAATGGGCAGCTCTGTTCGTAGGCCTTGCAGATGCCTTTGGATAGTTGGTTTACTGCTATGTTGAGGGAATCTGGATTTTTAACATATTTTGGGATATCCTTTAGATGGTCTTCCAGGTGAGCTCTGTACGCTTCCCAGGACGTATCTTTTGGATTTCTCCGTGTTTGTGGTTCCATATCTAATGGGACCTTTACGGCGAATATAATATGTTTGTGGTCCGACATTGAATTTTCGCAACTAACGTGCCAGTTACCTAGGCAGTTTGCTGCCTTTTCAGTTGCGAAAGTTATATCTAATACTTCTTGTCTTGCCCTAGTGACGAAGGTCGGCGTGTTGCCCCTATTTAACAGGTGTAGACAGTTAGTAAGAATAAAGTCTGAGAGTAACTTACCCCTTCTGTTGATGCCGGTGCTCCCCCAGATGGTGTGATGAGCGTTTGCGTCGCACCCCACAATAAGTTCTGCCTTTTGTGCTTGAGCGTACTGTACAACTTTAGCCAGTTCTTCTGTGGGGTCTTGTTTTTCTCCGGGCAGGTAGGCGGAACAGATCAACACCTTTAGTGAGCCCCTTCCTTTGAGATTTATGTACATACGCAGCTACAAGGTCATCGCTGCATAGTTCTGTAACAGGCAAGAAATTCATATTTTTGTTAAACACGATGCAGGCCCTTGGTTTGGATCCTTTTTCGTGTATTAGTATCTTACCTGCTTTATTGAGTCCTGTTCCCATGGTTCTGGTGTTAATCCATGGTTCTTGTATGAGGGCGATGTTCAGGCTATTTTCGCCGAATAGTTTTTCCACGACCGCTGTGGCCGCGATGGCGTGGTGTAGATTGGCCTGTAGGAACATCACCCCCCCGTGGGCTGCGTCTTTATTTGTTTGTTTTCGACTTTTGTGTGGAGAATCTTCCAATACTCTGTGTACAGCCCGAAGTTCTGCGCACAGAGTAGCGACAGGGACATTTTCACGTCGGAGTCGCTTAAGTCTGGGATGAACACCATCCCTATGTTTGGCTTTGGAAGCTCATTTTCAGGTACCTATGATCCTGAGGTTGGCTTCTGGCCATGGTTTGAGGGATGGTGTCCCGCTGGTCCTCGCACGTGATGAGCAACCAGCCTGGCTTGTACGCGTAGCCGTTAAATTTAGGTCCTTTGTCCATCTTTAGAGTCGCGATCTTCTTCAGGATCCTAGGTACCTGAAAATGAGCTTCGGTCTATCCGTCATCGGAGTGGAGTCTTTGATCCCGACCCTAATTTGGCTCAAGACCTCGCTGTAGGCCTGCGCTTGTTGGGGTTGAGTTGTGGGTTGGGTAGGGGGGGTTTCACTCACCCTCGGGTGTTTGGGTAGATTACCCTGCGGTGATTCCTCCTCCGAGCGGAGCCGTTTGACTGGCTTTTGCCCAGGTTTGGATTGTGAGCCCCCAAACTTGTAGCCCATCTTTTTGAGCAAAGCTCTTTGCGGACAGCTGTAAAGCCTCTTCGTGCTTCACTCCCAGTCCCAGTAGAGCTTTGTAGCGGCCTCGTGTGGAGCCTATCAATTTCTTGCGAGGCTTCCGTGTGTCGGTGTGCGGATTCACCGTTGGTGGGTTAGGTCGTTCAGCGTCCATTTCCACCGTGTCGGCACTCTCCACCACCTCCATTTCTTGCTCTCACGTTGGGGCGGTTTCTTCCGCACCTACTGTCAGGGGCAATAGTTCCTGGCATAGGTCTTCCAGGGTACCTTCTGTTTTTTTATTTTCTTCTGCCATATGATTCCCACGAGAAGCTAGGGAAATTAGGTCCGTTCCAGCAGAGCCCCGCTTGCTGAAATAAGGCAAAGGTTCTCCTCGAGGTTGCCCGGTATCGAGGGTCCACCGTTAGCGACTGAGCTCCCCCTCAGTCACGCATCTCTGGGCACGGTAGGTCACACCTATAGATTGGGGTTTTTGGAGTTGAGGTTGTCTCCTCCGGGAAGGGGTATGGGTATGGGTCACAGGAGTGTGAGAGGATGATGATGGTGGAAGGATGGGATATTTGGAGTGATAGGATGTCGGGTTAGGGAGTACCTGGATGGCGGGAGTGCCGGTTCAGGTATCGCCTCTCATACTCAGCTGTCTTAGATCCGGGGTAGATGGTAAATAGTGTGACGCCCGTTCTCGATCTTCGACATTTTCCAGGGTGCACGACCCACGTATTGGTGGGTTCGCCTCAGGTCTGTTCGTCGGCAGTGCCTGAGGCGACGGGGACGTGTATGAGTAGACTTGGAGAGGTGAATCAATAGCCCAGCGTCACATACCAGGGCGTATTCACCTTCCCGCACCCCTAGCCCCTGCATAGTTATGTAATGAAAAATTACAGTACACATGGTGTTACTTTTCCGCACAAGTGCGGAAATGAGCACTTTCCATGCATATGTTGAAACTTTAAAGAGCCATATGTACTGTAAAACGTTGTACGATACACCTGCGAATAGGTAATTCGCAACTCGTGTCGATTTAAAATTTCGGTCGTGTTTTAATGTATCACCACTCGTTGCGAATTTCCTATTTTCTGCACTTGTATCGTAAATAACTATTTTAGGGGTGCACTCCATCATGCATTACCGGAAAGTCAAAAAAAAATATTTGTAAGTTCACTTGTGGGCACATCAAACGACAGGCCTTTCAGAATAAATATAAAACGCCCCAAAAGTCACAAAAATTGTGTCCCCTAGTTTTCGAAAGGTGTATTTAAAAAAAAACCGGTCAAGTGCGAGTCTGACTCGCGCACCGAGGGTTCCGTACGACCAAGGAACTCGGTATGTACAGTAAGGGAAATGTATGTACGTACCACCGTAGAACCCTGTCGCAATTGACAGGCCGCCGTCACTCAAACTCGAGTGGTATGTCACCTTATTGCGATAGAGTTCTACGGCGATACGTTAATACATTTCCTTTACTGTATGTTGGTTTTTCGGCGATAATTCTTTATCAAGTGAATTAATTTCGATAATTCTTTTTTTATTTGCTAGAAGGTACTTTCAGAACACTTTCATATGAATTTGAAGGAAAAAAATTTAACACAGAAGTATTAAATTACAAACAAAATTAACATATGATATTTGATGAATAAAAAAAAATACGCTAGATAGAGGTCTCGTTATACTTTTCCGGTAATATTCACGTTAATATTAATCATATATATTATTTTCAAATTTTTCGCTTGGTTAACTTCGGAGATAAGGGGGGGAATGGTATTTTTTTCAACATTTTTCTTTATAAATCAAAATTTTACCATTGTAGAAAAAAAAACTGTTTTAGAATGTACAATTCAAGCCCTTTCATATGATACCCCACTTGGCCTACTAACTAGACTTTGAATTTTTGCCCCCCCTCTTATCCGCCCTTTTTTATACAAATTAAAAGTATATATTAAAATTTTTCATTTTCCATACACGAAGATTAGCTTTGTATACAACTATTCCAAATTTCAAATCGATAGCATTAGTAGTTCCTGAGATATTTGACTTTGTGACAGACAGACAGACGGACGGAGTCGCACCATAAGGGTTCCGTTTTTAGCTTTTTGGTCCGGAACCCTAAAAATATGAAAAAATCATGGTCTTATTATTCTTTCAACAAGACCGGTACAAAGGTATTCGAGATATTGCTGTAAAACTGCCTTCCCTATAGAAAAGTATGTAATGCCGTAAAATTTCTGTGACGATACGACTTTTTTAATAGGCACGGAACTTTTTGCGTAGTCTGACACGCACTTTTTTTAAATGACGCATCTGTTGTCTGTTCTGATCTTATAAGGTAATTAAGGCGATGATTCATATAGATATTTTAATGAACGTAATGATCTCTGCATTATGCATTGCTCGAATATGACATGATCAAGCTATACCTATTGCGGGTGCCGTTGCTGATGATGATGATGACTTAGTCCTATTTCAATTTTCTGCTCTTTATAAGTACCATTGCAGCATTCAAAAATATCTCTGGAATGCAAAGCCTTTAGCGTAAGACAAAACAGACCTAAATATAGCCTGTAAGAAACCCAAAGGTCCTTGCCCTTACAAAATTAAATGTTCAACTATTATGCCCTTACGTCTTAGACTTTATGGTTAAATTTCGCAGGATCACATTGGGCCGTACAAGTTTGCACATATTCATTGAAACGTCGAAGTGATAACAGCTATCACATGAGTTACACGCTGTGTGTACTTAGTCTGAGTTTATAAATATTGCAACTGGGTGGTCTTTATATTATTTTCACTTCTTCCGTTTACAAACAAATTGGAGGCCTCTTCACATAGGAATGTAGAGATCACATTCGTACTCGTTGGTGTGATGCCATAGAGTCCAGTGGAATCCTTAAACGATTCTCCAGTTCACATTGAAGCAGTCTTGGGAGATAGGTACCTCAAGTTATTGACCAGGGATTTTGCTGGTACTATGCTGCCCCCCGATTGTGCGTTGATCTGGATAGTAAACTGGACTAACTGTGATAGTAGATGCGTTTCATTTGCGGAACACTAAATAAATGTATTACAAAGCTGTTGATATCTAGGTGGGTATACTTAAAACGAGGTAAAGTTGAAAGTCTTGTATTTAGGGGCAATCTTCAGAACTACCTACATACTATCTTTAGATACTCATCCAATATCAGAATGGACAATAAGCTATATTTTATTCCACGGCTTCGCATGTGTTTTATACACAAATTTTCTTTGTGCGACCACTTTTTATAGCCAACGTGGTAGTATAGTGCCCCTGCGGGACGGGACTGGTCTGGGTTCGAAATCCGGTAATGGCAAAGTAATTATAACATACTTAATTATTTCTTTATAATTTTTTATTAATAATAACGTAAAAAAGTAACATAGTAAGCAACATCATTAAAATCATCACAATAAAAAAAATCTCAGTATAAAAATTATATATTTTTTTTATTTATTCATTTAAATTCAATGTAAGTTTACAGCATGAACACCAAAACACTTACACGATAAATTATTACTTTATTAGTAAACCGATATAAAACTTTTGCGTTTTTATTTACACACTGTAAATTGAAATAAGTATAATACCAACGTCACGGGTTCCTCTAGTTTTAGCATCATTAAAATAAAATAGCACTCGAAGTACGGTCGGCCTCACAAGGGGCTTAACATCTTTGTACCGTGTCGCATTAAACGTCATATTAAACTGCTTTATGAAGTTGTCAAGTGAAAACGACAAAGTACTTAGGTTTTCAGCTATTTATGAGGTCGACTGTACTATTAGTCACAAACCGTAAAGAAGATGACAAAGTACCTTTGCTTTGAGGTAGGAAATATATGATATCTCAGCTCAAATTCGGTTTCGGTGACGTATGGTAGGTACATTAACTATTTAAATTTACGGTTAAAACAATTGAACTATGGGTATTTCGACTATTTAAGGTTCAAAACCGTATGGTAAAGTCGCGGTAGTCCAGCCTGGCCAGTTGCTGGGCGTTGGTGAGGTCGCACTTCTCGATCTTGCAGCCGGGCGAGCCTGTGGTGCTCAGCCAATCGATCCTGGAACAGTTAACGTAATACGAGTAAGAGAGAGATACCTGGGGCACAGCGGAATGTCATTGCGCTCATATTTGGAGAATCTCCATCTTACAGAAGGCCACAGCTATAACAACGCCAGTGTTAACTAAGGACACTTGCAATGTATTTTTTTTTTGACGTGATAACGTAAAGGAAAAAAATAAAACACAGAAGTATTAAATTACAAACAAAATTAACATATGATTTTTGAAGAATAAAAAAATTAAGCTAGATAGAGGTCTCGTTATACTTTTCCTTTTCCGTTATTCACGTTAATAGTAACCATATATATTATTTTCAAATTTATCGCTTGGTTAACTTCGGAGATAAGGGGGGGAATGGTATTTTTTTCAACATTTTTCTTTATAAATCAAAATTTTACCATTGTAGAAAAAAAAACTGTTTTAGAATGTACAATTCAAGCCCTTTCATATGATACCCCACTTGGCCTACTAACTAGACTTTGAATTTTTGCTCCCCCTTTTATCCGCCCTTTTTTATAAAAATTAAAAGTATATATTAAAATTTTTCATTTTCCATACACGAGGATTAGCTTTGTTTACAACTATTCCAAATTTCAAATCGATAGCATTAGTAGTTCCTGACATATTTGACTTTGTGACAGACAGACAGACGGTCGGAGTCACACCATAAGGGTTCCGTTTTTATCTTTTTGGTCCGGAACCCTAAAAAGTAGCTTGAACAGAAAAGTAGCATTTTGCTCCCTCTCGTCGTGGAGCAAAACTTACTTTTCCGAATGAAAGGTGTGAAAAATCAATGGTCGCTATCGGCCGGGATACTAAATACTCGTACTCGTTACGCCGCACGCCCTACCCTTTATCCCGGCCTCGGTAGTACTTTTTTTAACCTAGCCTCCTATATATTTTTCACGCCACTGCTCGGAAATATGGCCAAAGATGGATTGAAATGAGAGTAGAAAGTAGTTCTTAGTAGTACAATTCAAAAACAGTCAAACAATGTAGATTTGCAAAGTAAAATGTAGTGTTTAGCGGCCTTTTTTACTTTCTACTCTGCTATTGGTCGATCATTTTTGACATTAGTAACTCGTTCAGAAAATAACAAAATTATTAGAACAACATTACATTTGTGCGTTTAATTAAAAAATTAAAACGTCAAATTCGCTCAATGAATGTGTACTTTTATGTAAGCGTTTTTTTTATTTAAGTATGTGTAAAACGCCTTTGCATGCTTAAAAAAAGTATAAATAAAAAAATTGAAAAGGCGGGAAGGAAAATTTCTTCTGTCTGTTCTTTAGATCGGAAACAAACATTCAGATAATTGTGTATAATTCTGTACGATTTGAAATAAAAATAAATAACAATGAGTGACACGAGTACGGACATGGGTCTTACACCGCCGGAAATTCAAAACACTGCAAAGTCAGTGATTCGAAATGTATTGCCCATTAAATCCCGAAATAAATATAAGAAAGTGTATGAAAATTTCAAGACATGGCAAATAAATAAAAAAACAAACTCTTTCTCTGAAAGTGTAATGCTGACGTATTTTGATGAACTCTCGAAAATTTACGTGCTCGTTCGTCTACATCAGCAGACACGAAAGCAGGACCATCAACACCTAAGGAAACCTTACTGTCAAAGTCACCTCATCCTGCATCATTCGATGATATCCCATTAGCATCACACTCCATACCGGCCGAAATGACACAAAATACTAATATAAATGTTCCGGGAAAAAACATTTCCTTGTCATTCCACAACTGCCCTAATGCGAATATCAATATTACTCTTAATTAAACCGTGTATTATACTGTGTACTCAACCTGTTTTATTTCCTTACATTAGGCGTGAAAAGCACATAGTAAATGCCTCGGTAGAAAGTGCAATAGATGGACTCGCATCTTCGCGGGCCTCACCTGCGGCTCGGCCCGCGAACTAACTCGTCCATCTATTGCTTACTTTCTATACCTGGGCAACAATGTACTATACTGATACTGACATGTGATCCATGATGGGCTTGACTCCTTGTATTTTGCCCACGATGGTGCCTTTCTTAGAATTCTTAACCCATCCCACGACGCCGATCGTCTCAGCTACTTCCTTGCAGTATTTAGTGAAATTACATCCTGAAACGATAATAAAACATCTTAATGTATTATGTTTCTGTCAAAAAGTACATTAATTATTGATATACGCTTTATTGCTGACTGTACTGTCATCAGTCATCCAATGTTCCAATGAGCCCAAACACGACGGGTTTTGGTATCTTGTGTAATAGTTGGAGTTACCAGAGCCATCTTCTATCTACATCTTCAGACCAGGTCTATAATACCATAATATAGCATTGTCATCTGGACTCCAGGATGTTGGTAAAATTTGACTTGCAAGATTTGAAGGAAAAGTTACAAAATCTACTTACATACGGCCAGTGCAAGTTACATAAAATAAAACCTTGTAAAATCGAGCATGGATTGCCTGCTGATTGGTTAAGATTGGATATTTAAGTAAGTACCTAATTTTTATAATCCGAATGAATTCATTCACAGCAAGAAGGTGCGAGCGGTACCTACCTACCTACCTACGATACTTCACCAACGATGCGCTTTTTGAGGTCCGGATTAAAATACCATGTACAGTCACGGACTTTAATTGTTGAGCCCATTTAGAGCCTACTTTATACTGGACACTTCATAGCTTCATAGAAAACCAAAATTAGTTGACACCTAAATGGCTCAACAATTTCCTTGATTGTACCTAGTACCTAATAGTAGATTGTATAACAAGGGGCTAAAATAAGCCATATTACCTCGAGATGGATATTTTCCTGAGCGAAGCGAGGGAAAATAATTCGAGGGGTAATATGGCTTTTAGACCCGAGTTATACACTCTACTTTTCACATCGACTGCGAGAAAATAGTAAAACAAAGATTATCCATCCACAATCAATAACAAATTTCACTGCGAATAGATTGTTCAATTTAGCGTGAGGCGTTTTCTTTTTTAATGATTTGGAATTAGGGACTAAAAAACACCTGATGTTTGATTGGTCGATTTTAATATGTAGCTGTATTCTGGTTGGTTGATAGCAAAGATAAATGTTTTTTGAAAGAGTTGTGATTGGTGGATCTAATATGGTGAAGTGTTTTGATTGGTCAAATTAAATGTGTTAAAAATCTTAAATATGTATACATATTTTCCCTAGGGGCTAAATGTACTACTTTAGCCCCGCTTATTAAGCCTAATATGACACACTTTTCGAGCATGAGATGTGAAAAATAACTTATCAACCAACTGCTGCTAAAGTCAGCTAAGGCTAACCTATGGTATTAATATACCTACCTATGTAGGTAGGTATATTAATACCCCTAGCTGTACTTGTACCTTCACTACATACATACGATTCGATAAGAATTTAGGTTTTCGATGTTCCATAAAATGGGGTGGAAACTACATTAGTATCTAAATATTTCCTACATCTTATTTAAAAAGAAGCGGGTTGTGTCGGAGATACAACCATTAATTAAGTTTAAGTGGATACTTCTTTGTTGCCTATGGAACCCTAATAAAAAAACCGGCCAAGTTCGAGTCTGACTCGCGTACCGAGGGTTCCGTACTGAGCAAACTGTACTTAAAAAATCGTAAATAAGTAAAGCGACCTCTGTCGGCACCTACCAATTTAAAGGTGGTTTGTTTATCATCGATAATTCGTTGTAATAACACGTGAACCAAGTTTAATGTTTCTTTTGTTAAATAAACGTACGTAATAAATTCAAAGTGTTTTGATTATTTAAAGGGATCTGCTCTTATGGTGTACCCGTAAAATATATATGTGAATTAATTCACTAAAATCTGTATAAGTACAGATAAATCGGTATATATGGCAACATTGACTGACGTAGCTCATTTGACTCGCGATACATTGAAAATGGCGGTCATTTCAGCATTATTTTCATGTCCGCCA
The DNA here is from genome assembly GCA_932294315.1 of Epinotia nisella. NCBI lineage: Eukaryota > Metazoa > Arthropoda > Insecta > Lepidoptera > Tortricidae > Epinotia > Epinotia nisella. Next base: position 21,239,253 of record OW028674.1, read on the forward strand.
CATAAACTAAATAAAATTTTGTGATTAATAACTAATGGCAAATAAAGAAGGATTAAAACATGTAACAAACAATTATTTGAAATCAGATTAGGCTTCTCTACAAAAAGTTATTCCGGAAGTCACGTGATACATTTTGAACTGTACCCCTACCCCTATACAAGAACGCGAGTAAAAAAGTATCCACTTCAAAAAAAAAAATTATTTACCTAATCTATGCTATAATTATCGCAGTCGTGGATTATGTCGGCGACAGGAGATGCCTTTTCACAATTGAGGACGGGAATACGTTCGATTTTTCCATCCGATAATTTGATCAGACTATCGGACTCTCACGTAAGGTTTTTTTACTTGTATCGGTTTAAAAATAAAATAAACTGATCTTTTGAATGGATGCAATCGCCGACACCGACCTACATGCGTACGCGCAGCGCCGGTCCGCGTCTAATAATACAACGCTGATTAGCCGATCAACCGTTGATATTATTTTATACTCTACTAGAGTTCCTATTAGCTATTTGGTTGGTCCTGCGTCGCGGACAGCAAGTGACAATATGGAATGAGAAAAGGATAGGTACCGAATTACCTTGAGATTCATATCTCTGTCTCACTCTATCTTATAGGTTCGAGGAGGATTGCAGTTCCAAACACAAGTTTATCAAGTCATAAAAATGCATTCGATAGGTTAATTAGATATATGGGATCGACCAAGGTGCTCACAAACATAGTAAAGTACAGATATATTTAACGTCTACCCTCTAAATCTGGGACTAAGTTGCATGCATCCGAAATTCCTAGTCTAAGATTAGGTACATGCATTCGGAATCCCACCCGCGGCCGTCCACCCAGGCTTTTAGGGCGTCAATAATTTTATTATGGGTTCGAGCCTAAATGAAATAATATATTATTTCAGAGGCCGGGAACTAGCAATCTGTGGTTGAGTTGATTTTGCCGGATGAAGCGAAGCTGAATCCGACAATAGATACGAATCCATGAATTGCCATTCCCGCCGAGGCAGATATAGCGCTTTTCTCCAAAAATGCGAGGAAATCTCATATATTATTAACAATAGGTATCTGGGCACAATATCAAAACAGCGAGTATTATGTCAATAACCTATCAAGTTCCCGCACAACTTATTTTTAGGGTACCGGACCAAAAAGGTAAAAACGAAACCCTTATCGACTCTGTCCGTCTGTAGGTATGTCTGTGAAATATCTCAGGAACAATCTATCTCAGCTATCAATTTGAAATTTGGAATAGTTTTAAAGAAAGCTAATCCACGTGAATGGAACATGAAAAATTTAAACATATATTTATATTTATATATATATTCGAACCGATACAATTAGGTTTTGGCACGAAAGGTGGGTGTGAGGCAGCCGTCCATGCCTTAAGAACCTACCTTTCGTATGATGATTGCGAAATTGTAGTCAAAATTGACGTCAAAAATGCTTTCAATTCAGTAAACAGGGATGCCATGTTGACAGAAGTTAAAAACAAAATTCCGGAACTATATCAATACCTTCTCCTCTGCTACGCAGACCCTTCCAAATTAATATACCGTTCCCATGAACTTTCTTCGGAGGTCGGCTGTCAGCAGGGCGATCCCCTCGGGCCAGCAATTTTTAGCTTGGCTATAAATCCCATTATTCAAAATTTAAAATCGAAATTTAACGTTTGGTATTTGGATGATGGAACCCTAGGAGGCGATGTGGACACTGTGTTATCTGACTTATCAGATATTAAAACAAAGTTTGAAAATATTGGTTTAGAATTAAATTTCAGCAAATGTGAACTGTTCATTCAAAAAACTTCTTACTGTTTGGATGATTTAAAATTAAAATTCAATTATCTGACACCCAGCATAAAGACAGTAGACAGGAAGTCACTTTGCCTCCTGGGTTCTCCCATCTTTGAAGAATCTTTTCCTGATTATATTACTAACACTATTTCTAAATTCCAAAGTCACGCAAATTGTTTACTCGAAATCAGTCCTCATTATGCTCTTGTAATTCTAAAGTTTTGCCTTTTTGTCCCGAAATTCGAAATTAACTTATGTGCTCCGCTGTTGCCCATTTTGGAAACATCAAAATTTGCTTTCACCGATAGATGACTTAGTCAAAACTAGTTTAGAAATGATTTTAAATATTCAGCTCAATGAACAATCTTGGTTACAAGCATCCCTCCCTATTCGGTTTGGCGGCTTAGGAATTCGCAAAATTTCTAGTGTTGCTTCCCCAGCTTTTTTGTCATCCACCCATAGCTCGTCACGTCTCATAGGAAATATCTTAAGGGATCTACCCACAAACTATGAGACTGCGGGCGTGGAGGATGCCAAGAATGCTTTTAAAATTGCTTGCCCGGGTAAAGATTTTCCAGATAACCCAAAATCTCAAAGGAGCTGGGACGATATTTATTGCGATTTAACCTACAAATCTATTCTGAGCCGCAGTTCAGGTCCAGATCGCGCAAGACTTTTGGCGGTTGGAGCCAGAGAGGCCGGTCACTGGCTACATGCCCATCCCTCTCCAAATACCGGTACCTTCCTGGATCCGACCTCCCTTCGTCTGGCGACTGGTCTGCGGCTTGGGGTCACGGTATGCACTCCACACATATGCCCTTGTGGCACGGACGTGGACCGACTGGGTCACCACGGACTTTGTTGTCAAAAAAGTGCAGGCCGCTTTTCAAGACATGCGACACTTAATGACATAATCCGCCGGTCTCTTGCCAGCATCAATGTGCCTGCTCTTCTTGAGCCGCCTGGCATTGTCAGAGATGATGGCAAAAGACCTGATGGTGTGTCTCTGGTTCCATGGAGGTTGGGACGGATGCTTGTGTGGGACGCTACATGTGTAGACACACTGGCACCGTCTCACCTCCAACGGACTACTTCTAAAGCGGGTGCAGCGGCGGAAAACGCCGAAAATCTGAAATGTAATAAATATAGAGGCCTCGGCAGAGAGTACGACTTTGTACCCTTTGGAGTCGAGACCCTCGGTCCGTGGGGTCCCAGTGCGCATAAGTTATTTGCAGAAATCGCGAAACGTCTGGTCGATGTAACTGGTGACCGAAGAGCTGGCGGCTTTCTCGCGCAACGCATCAGCATTGCAATTCAGCGAGGAAATGCCGCCAGCATCCTCGGTACAATGCCTCGAGGGCCTTTTTTAGATTTAACTTAGTTTTAATTTATCTTAGTTAATGTTAATTATAATCTTGTATTTTTATTTCAATAAATTATTTATATTATCTATCAAAATTGACGGATGAGAGGGGGGGGGAGGGGCGGGGGAATTCAAAGTCTAGTTATTAGGCCAAGTGGGATATCATAAATATGTATTATGTCGAATTGTGATGGTGACGCCATCAGTTCACAACGATTTTTCTTCATTTTAGGGTTCCGTACCTCAAAAGGAAAAAAAACGGAACCCTTATAGGATCACTTGTGCGTCTGTCTGCACGTCTGTCACAGCCAATTTGCTCCGAAACTACTGGACCGATTGGGTTGAAATTTGGTACACATATGTAAATTGTTACCCAAAGATCGACGTAACGGGAAAATTCTCAATATTTTTGTGTATTTTGTATGGAGCGCCTGATGCTTAGAGCATAGCAATTTTACGGAACCCTCACCACGCGAGTTAAACTTGCACTTGTCCGGTTTTTATTCATAGTCGGGTATCCGTATCAGGGGGCTTGCGATGGGCGGGGCGTATTATATTTTACGTACCTAAAAATAAAGGTCAAAATAAAAATGCTAACCTTGTATCGTATTTTGAGGATCGCCTTTTACTCATAAGAACGCCGTCGTTTGCTAATTATGGGTATAAATATGTATTAATAAAGTTTTTTTTATTATAAAGAAGTTCCATATCGATTAGTAGGTAACATTTTAACTATAATATTTATTTAGTAATATGTATCTACCCATAATCTTAAAATGTTTTAGGCACTCTTTTACTGATATTTAACTACTTAACTATTCCTTTTCAAAACAAAATTCTTAAGTAAGAAAAATATATATCAAAGTAGTTTTTACTAGGTTACCTACAGATGTACCTAGTGCATAATTATTTTCCATCGTATTTTCACGGAAACGCACGAAAGTGTCTTGCTATATATTTCAGTCGGTCACAGTACAAAAAGTACTGAGGTTGACTGAAGAAGCATGACAAATACGAACGCAACGTTTCCGACAAAATACGATGGAAAACAATAATTATGCACTACATCTTAACTCGCCTTTAGCTATGTGAGATAATTAACTAATGTACCTATCTAAATCCGTTATTAAAATTGTTAAATTCTTTTGTTGGAATGCTTTACTCTTTTGAAATTCGAAAGTAATTAGGAATCTGAATAAAGTAACAAACTTTGAACTTATGAAGCGATTAAAGGGATCATCATTTCGAATGTCGAGCTTTTCACAACTTTCTTCAACTTCTACCAGATAAAGCTTCTAATGATATTATCCTTTGAAATTAATTAATTGCGTGCTTATCGAAAAGAGTACCTAAGTTATGAAACGTGCCTAGTGCCACCATTCCTAGTAAATTATTCCTAAAACAGCTTGCGTAGCTAATTAAGCGCAGTTTAGAACCTATTATACAAGTGGGATGGTTGTAAGTAGGTAGGTAGGTACTTAATTGAACAACTATCTCTCAAGTATTTGTACAATTTTAACGTGCGGTCAAGGTCAGGGACTTTAATTGTTGAGCCATTTAGGTGTCATCTAATTTTGGTTTTTTAATAGTTAAGCTATGAAGTGTTCTCGCTCCAAATGGTTCAACAATACCGTCCGTGACTGTACGACAGCACCATCGACTACCTGGCAAATGTCTAGATAAATAAATAATAAATAAATATTAGGGATTTATACACAAATAAATAATAACGAAAACTCAACACACATAAATTAAATGCACTTACTCACCTTGCACTTGCCCATAAACCTCGAACTCCGTCGAATGCAATTGGTTAGGATCCTCGGTACCCATCTTAAAACACTCACTTTAAATTTGAAGTCCGAAGAAAACAAAAAGAAGAAAATATACCTAAAAAAAAGTGAAAATAAAAAAGGATTCGTTTTTACGCTCTCCGCCCGCCCAAGACGGGTGAGTGAACGCCGGACAGCGCGCCCAAGTGCCAATGTTACGTCGCCGCCCTGGTTTGTGTACGAGAACTATTTATAAACAAACCTTCAAGTGCATGATGCGTACTCTTGTAAAAACTAATTAATTATCATATTATAGTAAATTATCGGGTTTAAACAGCGCCGGCCGAGTGGGGCGACCGGGGTGGCCGCCCGGGGCGCAGATGTGTACGTACAGTATATACTTCGCTACTAGGTGTATAGGGTGGCTTAAAATTGGGTAGTTTCCACATGTTAAAATTGATAACGCAGTGTTGCTAAATTGATAGTAAACTTTGAAATAAATGTAATTAAGTATAAATTAAGAAATATAGTTAAAATCATTATCAATATAGTTAAAATCGCCGTGGAAATTCAACCTGGAAACGCGGCGAGTGTGATGGGTACCTTTGCGCCAGGGACGACTCGAGGGGGCCTGTATGTCTAGTTTAAGTTAGTTAATTTTTAATTTTTATTTATTTTTTTATTGTAATAGATTGACATGTAATATTCATTATTTTATTATGAATAAATATTATGGAAGTTAAAATCATAAAAAGATATGGGGGTCGTTCTTCTTTTCGACCGACAATAGCCTGTCCCTCGTCTTATTACGGCATCTCATTTGAGTAATGATGTTTACGGTTTTATAATGTTCGAATGAACGTCCATATTATTTTATTAATTAGTGATGTTTAATATTTCACTTTCTCTAACTAGCATTTTTTTTTAATTTTTTTTTTTCGTAGAATGCCGTGACAGAGTGGTAAACCAAAATGTTGTCCCCACTGAAAGAGTCCACTTTGTCACATGTTTTTTTTTAGAAACCAACCGTAAATAAATATTTATATTGGCCAGAAAGGAAACTTTAATTAGTTCTAATGAAGAAACCTATGCATTTTTTTTTAAATCGCACTTCAAAACCACAATTTTCGATAGTTCAAAAACCAAAAAAACAGAAAAACCTCGGATCATTGTCGGTAAAAAAGAAGAACGACCCAATGGACCTTAAAAGTTTAGAAAAAATATGATTTTTTTTATTGTCCAAAAGTAAATTTAAAGCTACCAACAGAATCCTTACGCTTTTATAGAAACAAAATTGTATGACAACTATGGTCCTAAACGCAGTATTTCAGGACTGAAACAACAATTTACTTGATTTTCTAAACAACCATATACAACGATTAGTACAAATATTACACTGTGACGTCACGACTCAATGTTAATCAGTATGAAACGTTTTCGGCTTCCATCTTTAAGTAATTTTTTGGGTATTTATATTTTTTAATTGTAATTGCTCCCAAACAAAAATTTGTTCCTCTCCAAAAACTGGTTCGAATGGCATCGTAAAAAAATTTAGGACACAACCCAATTACTATATAAAAGGGCGACAAAGGCGACATCTTATGGTTAACGAGGGTTAAAGAGTTTTGTACCTCAAGCATCATTTTGTACGCATCGGTCTATTCGTTTTTTTGGCAGAATGTAACAAGCTTGCACGTGCATCGTTTTGTGGATAATCGTCTTCGTATCGTAATTCGTATCCCGTATAAATGATTGCCAAGAAAGAGCGGTTTGCGTAGCGCCTTTTCATATAATCCTATTGATAAAAGTGTCTGTAGCATTGCTATTATAAAAGCAATAAAACCGTAAAGTTTATTAGGCGGTCATCACTCATCACACTGCTGCCACATTCCGCTGCGGCGTGCGGAACGACGGTTCGAAACGTTGTATAATAATAGGTAAGTACCTCAGTTTGTATATATAAATTCCGCACAGTAGGTACTTCACACTGCATCGCACCTCCGTCCGGCGAAATTTGTACGCGGCTCTGCACGCCGCACCGGTATGCGACGGCAGGGTGTTATCCTACAATATTAAACAAGCTATACAGCGTGTGTATTTGATACGGACAAATAATTAATCCAGCTTTAAGTATCTGATCATATGAACCGTATGGGATAATAATTTCGTTTAATTGTGTTATTAATTAGGTGTAATGATTTTTCTAAAGTGCGACCGAGCAGCAGTGTATAAAGCAAACACATGACACTGACATGATACTCGTATGACGTTATAGCTACGTTAATTAATGTGGATGCAATACATTGCGTGCTTAATTATTATGTATGAAAAAAAAAACTTAATTTTCTAAAGAAATTAATAATGTAAATAGTTAGGTTCCCTAGATCCGATAGTAATGGTCATTAAAATATTCGCCCGTATCAAATACCCACGCTGTATTCGTATGTATATACTAGCTTTTGCCCGCGGCTTCGCCCGCGTACTAATAGTTATTTGTTCAACAAGACTAGAATCTTTCGCTTGCTCGGGACTCAAAGATACGAGATGCAAATATCTTTGCTCTCGTGTGATACATACAACTTTTCACCTCAGCGGCGAGAACATATAATGCAAAGGAATAAAACGCCACATAGAAGCAATTAAATCATTTTTATGTAAAAAAACCGGGTTCCGTTTTTCCTTTCGAGGTACGGAACCCTAAAAACAAACAACAAATACATATACTACAATTACTCTCTCCCATAACATTAACTTTACATGACATTAAGAAAAAACTAAGTCCGTTTCCTTTTGTTTATGCATTTTGCTGATACTTGTCCAATGTCCAAGATGAACTTACTTAAAAAACACAATTCAGCCCTCTTTGACGGTATCTCTCAACTCTTGAGGAGTTAAAACATCGGCTTCGTCACTTGATTCACTCATATTTAGTACAATTTTTGTTTAAGTTGTGTTTTATCTCCAAGAAAACGTAATAAAGTTCAATCGCGCTAACTTTTTAAAAAATATAAAGTGAGTTCTGAAACTATATTTTACAGTACACATGGTGTTACTTTTCCGCACGAGTGCGGAAACGAGCACTTTCCGTGCATATGTCGAAACTTTAAAGAGCCATATGTACTGTAAAACGTTGTACAATACACGTGCGAATAGGTAATTCGCAACTCGTGTCGATTTAAAACACTCCCTTCGGTCGTGTTTTAATTTATCGCCACTCGTTGCGAATTTCCTATTTTCTGCACTTGTATCGTAAATAACTAATATTCGTTCACCATATAAAAAAAACTAGACTTATAATAATAAATGTTCACGATAAATATCGCATTTCTTCATTGTATTTTAAGAATAATGAAATACTAATATGATTAAAATAATATTAGAGTTAATATAGGTTTCATATTTTTACACGAGTTTAACACGAGTCGAATTTTATTTTGTTTCGGAACGAGTTCTTCGTTCCCGCTTTTTGGGGGCCTACTACGAAGGTTTCGAAGTCGAATGACGAATCGACATATTTTATCTCTCTTTTTTTGTAACGGAGTGAAAGTGACAGAGAGATTAAAGTTTAAATGTTCCAAGTTTGTATTACACCCCACAGAATGAAAAGATGACCTGCGACTAACCTACGATATGAAAAATTAAAAAGTTAGTTTTCTTCACGCTCGCAGCAAAATCGCATTTTCCTCACTGGTTTCAAGCAGCAAAACCGCCATGTTCGAGCCGCTGAGGTGAAAATAGTACATTGTTCAACGAGGGGCGTAAGTGGAATATTGCTAACGAGAGTCTATCAGAAGCCCGACGCCGAAGGCGGAGGGCTTTTGATGACTCAAGTTTGCAATATTCTTACGCCCGTGTTATACACAATGTTTTTCATCACATTTGCGAGGAAATAAATGACAACAAAAGACAGAAAAATGTAAGTTTCATACAGCAGCACCAATAAAAAATTGACAACTTCACTTCCAGATCAGTGCTAGTAGAGCGCGCAGTTCAATATTTCAACCAATCACAGAGCAGTATTCTTGCGGGGCGGGGCGTCGTGACCAACTAGATTTTTTTATTCAACCAATCACACAGCAACCAGATTTGCTTAAGCCAATCAGAGGGTTCTATTATTTTAAAACTAAACTTAACAGCCCGTGGGAGGTAAAACGGTTATAACTGCTCTGCACACTCGCAAGTAATAACGCCATTGACGAGCAAGTGTGATGAAAAGTAATTTTAACCGCCTACAAAAATGGTGCATTTCAGTTTGATCCGTATGTTCCAATTTAATTGCAATTTGGCACAAATACTTTCAAGAATGTTCATGTCCACAATGTTAAATTTCAAAATCGATGCCATTTTCGTAATTAACGTCCCAAAAAACCATAAAAATGACACCCATATTGATATTTAGACACAACCCCATCGCACCCCAACAGGGGAGATGGTATTTCACGTCCGCCACGTTGGATTTTAAAATCGTTGTTGTTGTTTTCGTAATCACTAATCAGCGACCAGCAACCCGATAATCTATAGAAACAATACCCATGTCGATTTTCAGACATTGTCACATTTCCCCCTTTTAAGGGTTGAATTCCCAAAAAAACTGAAACACGTATTTACTCCGTTATTACTAAGAATACTCCTGTGAAGTTTCAAATGAAATAGTCTTAATACTTATTTTGTTTCCACATACAAACTTTGGACCCACATATCACCCGCTTAGGGGGAGAATTTTGAAAAATCCTTTCTTAGTGCACTCTTAGACCTTATAAGGAACCTACGTGCCAAATTTGGAATCTCTAGATCCAGCGGTTTGGGCTGTGCGGTGATGTCAGTCAGTCAGTCAGCCAGTTTCTTCTTTTATATATTTAAATCGACTCTACATAGACTCTACATATCGAACATATACTCCACATATCGAATCTTCATATCGACTCTACATACCTATCGACTACATATAGACTCTACATATTTAGATAGATGACCACTGTGTACTAAGATATAGGTGTCGACTCTATATATCGACTACAAATCGACTCTAAATATCGACTCTACATATCTGGATCTGGACCCCCATATAAAATTTCACCCCCTCTTTTAAGGGGTTGGGTGCAGATTTCCAAAAAAAAATGATGCACGATTTTTTTGTTAGTCACAAATACTTAGTCCGCATACCAATTTTTAGCTTTCTACCTTGAAAATTGCGGAATGCTCCATACAAACTTCCATCACCAAAGAGATAAAAAGTAGCCTATGTCACTCTCCATCCCTTCAACTATCTCCACTTAAAAAATCACGTCAATTCGTTGCCCCGTTTTGCCCTGAAAGACGGACAAACAAACAAACACATACACTGTCCCATTTATGTATATATATATAAGTAAGTATGGATATGGATATGGATATAAATACCTATATATTTACATATTTTTATATCATTTTCCCCGTATTTTCTCTATTTTCGCCCGAGCAGAGCTCGGTCGCCACAGGGTATGCGCCTTAAAGTGCAACATTTCGTATGACATTCGAAGGTGGCTTTCTCCACATATGTATTTCCTCTATTATTCACTAAATAATTTCTATATATAAGTCAATTATTTTGCAACTATCCCTGTTATCATAAAACTCAAGCTCTTCTATGTTTAGGTACTATCCGATCTATCTCATAAGATCCATCAACCAGATCCACTGTATATCTGATGAGATATTTTTTTCAGAAATCAGAAATCGGGGGGCACGGCAGTGCCCCCGCCAAGTCGAGCGCGAAGCAAACATTGCCGTACCATCCTTTACTGGAACCATTTCGCCGCATTTTCAGGCCCCTATTTGAGAACCTTTGGATAAGACCAGAACGCGGAAGAATACATCACCAATTTACACGTAGAGACGGTACCCTAAAAAAATGTTTTTTTCAGGATTTTATTCTATTGTTTTGTCGGCGTGATTGGTTTATATACCCACGCCGAAGTTGTAAGGGTTACTGAGCTAAGCCGAAGACGGACAGACAGACAGACAGACAGACAGACAGACGGACGGACATGGCGAAACTATAAGGGTTCCTTGTTGACTACGGAACCCTAATAAAAGGGAGATGTGGAGAATGTTAAAGAAGAGACAATTATAACAATGTAAGTACAAGAATAGGTATAAGTGGCATCTTAAAGACAGACACACTAACTAATGAGTCAATCAAGCCTTAGGCAAATTGGGGAATTGACCTGGCAATTAATAACAATCCTGACATACATCAAGCCGTGTCAACTTATTAGTAATTTTCCTGGAATACATGGTCAATTTGTATTTTCAAAAATTAGCTATTACTATACCTAAAACAGCAAAGCAAAACCACTGTAAAATGATAATTATATTAATGATATATTGATCCACGTAGCCTGAGTGCGGCTCCATATTTTCACTTGTCAAGCTAGGTATAAGTAGAGCCTTCTTGTTGTTTCCTCGAAGAACCGGCATGTAATGCTAGGTACCAACTAGTACATACCAACAGGTGCGTAGTTGTATAAAAATAAAATCCTTCACCCATTTCGACGTCATGTCGTTGATGAGGAAGCTGGGCCAATCTGTGGTCAATCATTTAATTGTAATTGTTCGACGGAACTGACTACTCGAGGGGGACGTCCGACCAACTCATATCTACCTACCTAATGGTTGTGCCATTACTTAGATATTTAGATGAAGGTTACTTATATTGGTAATTGTTAAATGGTATATGTATACTACTTATTACTGGGGCTTAAAAGCACAGCCGTATCATCCATTTCTCGTCGGCACTTTCGGCACCTTAATACCTACCTACCTACTTATACTCGAACGTTCAATTTAATTTGTTAAGGTTTTTAAAGCAATCAGTCCAAATATATAAAACTGCAAAATATTTATATTGGGGTTGAGTGTTCGCGTTGCATCGTTGCCTCTCTTTCATTTGCCGTAGGACGGAAAAAAAATCTTTATTTGGTGAAATACACTTTGTTTATAATCTAAGGCGAGGGAGCCACCCGGTAGGCAAAAGAAGCCTATGTTGGATGGCGCCGCTCTTCCAATAGGTTACATAATTTAGTATTACGCTTAGATATTAGTAGTTACATTCTGTTATTTTCTAGTGTAAGCCGTAGCTAGCTAAAAGCGGTCCTGGCGAGAGGGCTCCCGCCGGTAGTGTGTCCTTGTCTAACGTCTTGCCAGCTCAACTAACATATAATAACATATAGTTATAAGGTCACCTCGTTAGAAAGAGACACACTACCAGCGGAAGCCCTCTCGCGCGGACCGTTTTTTGCGCCATAGTGCACAGTCTAGTTATAAGGTACCATGTCTGTGTACAACACACAGCTGACTCGGTAAATTCTTTAAGTCAGTACTTTGAATCCTATTTTAAACCTTATTGATTCAAGTTACGGTTTAATTTTAGGAGATATTTTCATTTCAACATTTTTCACTTGAAGTTTTAATAGCAGCATACTAAACGCGTCTGAAGTGTCAAGTGTCAAACTTTATCACAAAGTTATGTAAAACTTGTCTTGCTCTTTAATTCATTGCAATAAACACTATTTTGCAGTAGCCTGATAATTTGTAATCATTGTCAAATTCGATTCTTGTCGATAAAATAAGTTTAGATTCGGAGACCGGACACACCGCCGCCGGCTTCCGTAGCGAATGTTTATTGCAAGAAAACTCAATAACTTTAAATATCCCACTAGTTATCATAGAAGTGTTTAATATTGTGTTTACCTCTCAAATTTGATACAAAAAGTATAGTGTAATTGGCTTGCAATTGCATTTTTTTCGCACAAAAACTCATAAATCCTGCATAAAATGCATGTTTGCAACAGCGGAGATATGAAATTAGATACTGCTGTGGAAGGATGGCTGAAAATCGATAAGGTACCATATTTAATTTGAGGCATTTTCACATTAGGTTGTAGTATGATTTAAAAAGATTTTCACTAAAGTGCTAAGTGTAGCAAGGTCATTTTAATGAAGGCACAACAAGTGCAAAGTAGGTTTGATTGGATGGTGTGTGTGAGAATTGCAAATTTAATCCAGTTTGCTCCAGAGATTTCAGTGTATTTCTTTGACTACAGTGACTCATGTCACTGTAGTCTTGTCTAAATTTATTCACGAAAAATATAGTTACGGAGAAGTATAATATGAGTAGCCAAGCATATCATTATGATTCATATGAGTCATTCCAAGAGAGTTCTAACTGGTGTCAAACATGCTTGCAATACTGTCAAAGTTCCTGTAGATTTGAACCCCATTCATAATTATTCTGAAAAAGTATGTTGCCACTAAGCCAAACATCAAATCAGGAAAATAAATCAGGAAAAATTACTACAATATGAGCAATGGACCGACATTGATTGAAATACTCTTGGAATCTCCCATATCGGTAATAAAGTTGTAACTTTGCTTATCTTCTTTGGGTGGATAGTGCTAGCATAAGAAAGAGGTCTGCCAAGAGGCTTAGCAAATCGGTGATTGGCACAGTAATAAAAATATCTGTAAATGATTTTTTCAATTTGTTAGGTAAGGGCCATGAAACTTTTATACGGACTGTTGGTTCATTTCCTATATCCTTTATTTTAAAATGTTTGTCACTGATGCAAGTGCATCAGTGGCGGATGTCTTATCCATAGCTATAAGTGCAACGATCATAGGCAATGATCGGCATTAGGTGAGCCAAAATACCTATTCTTCACAAGAGGACATAATATAGGGGTTGCAACTGGGTAGAAAAATAAATCTTTTCTTGAATACCGGGTATTCAATATCTTTCATATGTATGGAGTGCCCCCGTAAAAAAAATTTTTTATTCAATTCATTGCAAAACTATGTAGCGGCTAACAAAATACAACTATACTCTAAACTTCATTCAAATAAACCTTATAGTTTTCGAGTAACATATTACTCGAAAACTATAAGGTAACTATTACTAATCATAATTTAGGACACTTAAATGCAATATTTTGACAAATTCTATGATACTTTTTTCATTGAGAGCCTAGTAGCGCTATTTCGGAATGCTTCCTGAACTACTATGCTTCCAAAGAATTAGCTATCTTGACTTCTCAATAATCTTTGTCTCTTATTTAAATCTACTAATTTAATCTTTATCTTCTGCTTATCTATCTGCATGATTTTGTCAGTCCTATAGGTACCTAATTTCTTAAAATTTGTTTTATACTCAAATACCTAGGCAAGCCTGATACAGAGACTAAATTACCTAGTGTATTTGTATTATCACAACAAATAATTATATTAGGTACTATACTATAGTACTATGATAGTACAGTACTGAGCCTTACCTTAAGCTGATAAAATACCTATTAATATTTGGTAAAGGAAAACGTATATATGAAAGTGTCAATATTAAATAGTTCCAAAAAAAAAACCTATCTCTTTGTAGGATGTTAATGTTAAAGTTAATAACTTGTTTAGTTACTGTATTTTCCTAACAACAGATCTGAAAGCATGTGAGTTGGAGGCTTTAGAATGCTGTCGCGCATCTTTTTCATTTTGCAATTCTTTGCTAAAATTTAAATCATCAAATGATCTCATAAATTCAATCAAATTGATATGACAAATGGAGTCGCACTGCGACAATATGGTATCCTAGAGACAGAAAGAGGAAGAGAGGACGACAGTATAAGAGATGGGTGGATGAAATCGTCCAAGTAGCTGGGAAAACCTGGACAAGACTTGCAACCGACAGAGAAAAATGGAAAATGTTGGAGGAGGCCTTTGCCAAAAGGCAAACGGACACGTAACGCAAAAAAAAAAAAAAAAAAGTATATAACTTATAACTTGTCTGAATAAAGGGCTATTTTATTATTATTTTATTTATTTATAAATCATCAAATGATCTCATAAATTCAATCAAATTGATATAATTCATTTCACTACCATTTAGAATCCAGACACAAGTAAGGAGGTCCTCGATGACATAGCTAACTCGCGATGGGACAAGCTGCGCGCGAGTATGCTGAAGCGGCAGAAGTTCGGCACGGCGGGGCTGCGCGCGCGCATGGGCGCCGGGTACACAGGCATGAACGACGTGGTCGTGCTGCAGACCGCGCAGGTCAGTCCTACACAACACGAGCGCACGCCGGCACAAGTTCGGCACGGCGGGTCTGCGCGGGCGCATGGGCACCGGGTACACCGGCATAAAACGACATGGTCGTGCTGCAGACCGCACAGGTCAGTCCTACACAACACGAGCGCACGCCGGCACAAGTTCGGCACGGCGGGTCTGCGCGGGCGCATGGGCGCCGGGTACACCGGCATAAACGACATGGTCGTGCTGCAGACCGCACACCTAGTCCTACACAACACGAGTGCACGCCGGCACAAGTTCGGCACGGCGGATCTGCGCGGGCGCATGGGCACCGGGTACACCGCCATGAACGTCGTGGTCGTGCTGCAGACCGCGCAGGTCAGTCCCCCACAACACGTGCGCGGCACAAGCTCGGCACGGTGGGGCTGCGCGCGCGCGGGTATACCAGCATGAACGACGTGGTCATGCTGCAGACCGCGCAGGTCACTCCCACACAACACGAGCGTGCGCCGCGGGGGTTTTCGGGGTCACGAGTACCCCATGTTTTTTTCAATACTACGACGGTGGCAAATAAACATACTGTGTTGTCTGTACCTCCCACTGATGCTGCTACGCTGTGTGACGGGGTCGGCGTAATTGCGCCTAAAAAGCCCTAGGAAGGCGAAAGATCTCATTCGCCCTGGGACGGAATATTATTATTATTTTTATTACGTTTCGTATGAGATCCTGGAATCCTCCGCATAAAAGCGCCGATGGTAGCCACCGTGAAGTTTTTTCGTGAATACATTCATGGATATCGAAATAGTCAGAGAAACGCACACCGGTTTTTTTAGCAGTTTCCTGATAACATTTATTATTTTCAGTACTTTTTAATGATGTTACTTGGCAAGTTTTCATACACCACACACCTTTTCAATGCAATGAATCGACACCTTTGGACTGCAATGTGTCAAGTATTTAATTTTCTATTAAAACTTGCCAAGTTACATCATTAAAAAGTACTGAAAATAATAAATGTTATCTCCTGATAACATTTATTATTTTCAGTACTTTTCACGTCACATAGAAATACCTAAAATTATAATAGTCAGAGAAACGCACACCGGTTTTTTTAGCAGTTTCCTAACTGCTAAAAAAACCGGTGTGCGTTTCTCTGACTATTATAATTTTAGGTATTTCTATGTAACGTGATACTTATTCAAAATGTACCTTAAAAACTGCTGGAAATCAAGTGTGCATTCCTATAACTATTTATGATTTGAGGTATTTTTATGGAACTTGGTACTTATTCAGATCTCACTTCTTTTATAGGCGAAGCATTCCCATAGTATCGAACTTGGCAGCCTTTCACATTTATGTTTTTGATGGGTACCACTTAACCCACCTGGCTCGCAAATTTTGTCCATGTTGACGACTTTACTTTTTTTACATAGCCAGCATATTAGCCATCAACCAGTTGTCGAGTAGGTTCCAATGAGTCGAGCACGACGCGGTAATATTGTGTAATTAAGGAGTTCCTATGGACATCTTCCGTCTCCATCATCTGACTAAGTTTGTGGTACCATAGTACTGGATTGCAATCCGACTTACCTACATAATTGTACAAAATTTCAACTCGATTAGACTTGAGGAAGTATTAGTTCAAAATTTACCTGCAAGATATTACGGCAAGTTAATATAAACCTATACCTAAAAAAAGGTCAGTCCTGTTTGCGTTATACAGGACTCCTGTGCAATGGGTCAGTCAGTCATGGGAAGGACATTAATTCATGGACGTTTTTGTACCTTAACCTCGTTGTGATAAGATCGAAAATAGTCCATGTTCCATATTTCAATGTCCTTGGGCTGTACAATAATTTGAATGCTTGTATCGACCGAGCCTCCGGACTTTAATCCTCGGTGGCTCTGTACCTAAGTCAATGTAAGCTGGACACCTAAGTATCTTGTCGTTTTCACTCGTTTGACAACTTCATATGGCAGTTTAACATGACATTTAATGCGACACGGTACAAAGTAGTTAAGCCCCTTGTGAGGCCGACCGTACGAACAAAATGTTTGTAAAGGGTACATGGTCTATTTCAGATTTTAAGCATATTATTTCTTCCAGTAGGTACATAAGTCAAATAGTAACCGATTGTGGTAATACATATCAGTGGTCGTCTTATCTAATGTCAGTAAGTTGGAACCGCAACCGAGTTTATTTCGATAAGCTGTTAAAATAAACGGAACATGAAAAGTTACATTGCAGCGCTATTGTGATATAAACATACACATACGTTCATATTATGAGATAAGATGTATCATTTCAGGTAGCGATAGGTACCTACTCATGGTACCTACCTATATAATCTTATTCTGGGAGTTGCAGACTTCTAGACATAACATTGCACCATCAACCTCCTCCTAGCGTTTTCCCTTTTCCCGGTTGTACCCTAAGTGTAAGGCCTGAGTGGACGCTCCGCTGTGAGCGGGGCGTGCAGCGTCCATATAAAACAAATGCAATTTATATGGACGCTGCACGCCCCGCTCACAGCGGAGCGTCCACTCAGGCCTTACACTAAAGGAGCCCGGGGTCCGTTTTGGCACCTAATCTCAAGTAGGCACTAGTATTACGAAAGCGCCTGCCATCTGACCTTCTAACCCAGAGTTAAATCTAAGCGTTGTGGGATTAGACCGGTTTCCTTGTGATGTTTTCCTTCACCGAAAAGCTACGGTTAAATATCAAATGATTTATCATACATATAGTCTGTTAATATTACAAATATCTATAAAGTAAATAAATCTTATATACTCTCCTTATTCAAATGTATTTGGTTACAAACCGTAATAGCCTATACAAACTTAAACCTTATTTGTATGAAAAACGTTTCTAATCTAACGATCAGATTCACTTTATAGAGGGGGAGAAAATTGGTTATCTATATCTAGATCTCTTTTCCGGGAAATTAGTTTCCTTCAGGTTTTCACTAAGTTCACCAGTTTCACTAAGATGGACGATAGTCCAAGGACACGGGTTCACACCTCTAGGATCATTTTCGAGCGTTCTCCATGCATGGGCAGACGATTTTGAGCAGAAAGTGTGAACCCGTACCCTTGGGCGATAGTACCTACGCCGAGCATAGGTATCTTTGGTACTATATAAACTATACTAGCTTAGACTAATTCAAAGAACATCCTATATTTATGATTATGACAATAATTTATTTGTTACTCGTTCTGTCCAAAAACAAGCAATAAAATCAATAATATGCAAAACATTATCGTGGAATTGAAAATTTCAGTAATCAATTGTTTGAACAAAAATCAATTGTCAAAGAATACGTAACACAAATAACCCCTCTTTGCCCGTGGTACGGTTGGATAGTCCACCCGGACCACGCACGGCTAAGTATCATTTTTTTCCTTGGTACGTACTGTCGACCGGACCACGGTATTTAACAGTGGTACAGTTGACCGGACCAGGGTTTTTTAAACCATAATACATTAGCAAAAATGAGAACAATTGTACAGTTAAAGTGATAAATGGTTGACCGGACCAGCTTTCTCAGACATAATAATAATACCTAAGTACACACAATCATTAGAATAAGTATCTTATTACAATCATATCTTGACAATTAACTGTAGAACTTATTCCTTTTGTAATGACAAATATAATCAGTGTCACTTGAACAAATGCGAGGTGAATAGGTAGTACAATTAACCTTTTGAAAGCTAAAGACGGCTGTGGACGCGGACGAAAACTCGTGCCACTGAAGCCACGGACGGCCACAGCCGCGCGTGCGCTTTGCGCTTTTTCGTAAATTTTATGTAATAGAAAGCTTTACAAGTAACTTGACCCATTTTTTTAATAGTTCATGATACGTACATTAATTTTGACATGACAATATTTATCAGAAGTTTCATTTTATTCATATTTTGTCTCGCTATTGTTTTTGTTCTGGCCTCAGTTAGGCACCGTTTTGTTTTGCACCCTCGCTGTCAAAAGGTTAAAAGAAAAAGTCTTCCATTAATTATGGCTGTACCAAGCAAAAATAAAGTTTCGATAGTCCGGTAAACTGTACCAGAGAAAAAGTTTTTTCCGTAGTCCGGTCAACCGGACTATCCAAAGGGCAAATAACTAGATGAAGTGTCGATCGTTCGTTTGCAGGGCCTATGCTCGTATATCCAGAAGGAATGCCGCCAAAGCCAGCTGCACAATGGAATAGTCATCGGATTCGACGGCCGTTACAATAGCAAACGGTGAGTTTACACTGTAACCCTGCACATTCAGATTTCCCGCACGTGTCGGAGTCGCCGCATTCTATTTGGTGTCCCGGCGGCACGAACTCGTGCTCTATCTCATTCACCACTGCACCATGCCTTGACTCTTCTCATATATGTTCCACAGCACGGAATCTTAATTTCTCTCGACTAGCAGCCGATATTAGGGTTCCGGACCAAAAAGGTAAAAACGGAACCCTTATGATGCGACTCCGTCCGTCTGTCTGTCTGTCACAAAGTCAAATATCTCAGGAACTACTAATGCTATCGATTTGAAATTTGGAATAGTTGTAAATAAAGCTAATCCTCGTGTATGGAAAATGAAAAATTTTAATATATACTTTTAATTTGTATAAAAAGGGCGGATAAGAGGGGGGGCAAAAATTCAAAGTCTAGTTAGTAAGCCAAGTGGGGTATCATATGAAAGGGCTTGAATTGTATATTCTAAAACAGTTTTTCTTTTTTTTCTGTAATGGTAAAATTTTGATTTATAAAGAAAAATGTTGAAAAAAATACCATTCCCCCCTTATCTCCGAAGTTAACCAAGCGAAAAATTTGAAAATAATATATATTATTAATATTAACGTGAATATTACCGGAAAAGTATAACGATACCTCTATCTAGCGTAGTTTTTTTTTATTCTTCCAAAATCATATGTTAAGTTTGTTTGTAATTTAATACTTCTGTGTTTAATTTTTTGCCTTCAAATTCGTATGAAAGTGTTCTGAAAGTACCTTCTAGCAAATAAAAAAAGAATTATCGAAATTAATTCACTTGATAAAGAATTATCGCTGAAAAACCAACATACAGTAAGGGAAATGTATTAACGTACCACCGTAGAACCCTATCGCAATAAGGTAACATACCGCTCGAGTTTGAGTGACGGCGGCCTGTCAATTGCGACAGGGTTCTACAGTGGTACGTGAATACATTTCCCTTACTGTACATACCGAGTTCCTTGGTCGCGCAATTTAGTAACAAAATGCACCGATAAATGGCGCTGTAGGTACTCATGTCGTGCTCATGACTTTACTATACTATGCGTTGTTTAGATTTTTCCAAAATTAATGGGTGGGGCAAGACGGGTGTGTTGTATGATATTTCGTACGGAACCCTCGGTGCGCGAGTCAGACTCGCACTTGACCGGTTTTTTTGGAATCTATTACGGCTTCAAGTTCTATACTTTTTTGATACTTACTGTATAACCACTGCTGTTGACCTAAGTAGGTACCTTATTGTATAATATCCTCCTGTATAATTAACATACCTAGCCTGTCTGTTAGTGTTCATTTAAGGAATGAATAAATAAATAAATAAAATAAATTACTTAGGCGTAGGTATTTATTTATTTAATCTTTATTGCAAAAAATATTAACTTATATGGTACAAAAGGTGGACCTAATGTTATAAAGCACGACTGGGTATGACTTTATTGAGAGATCAACGTCTCATTAAAGTCATACGCTGCGCCTCATTATTGTATAGAGACATAGGTATGTCTTAGAATAGCCATTTGCCCCAAGTACTACTCCATACAAAATCCTACTATCTATACTATTAGTATAGGTACTTTATTATTCAATAACAAAATGAAAAGAACCGGAAAAAACCCGGTCAAGTGCGAGTCTCCTCGCGCACCGAGGGTTCCGTCTTGCCCCACCCATTTATTTTGAAAAAATCTTACCAACGCATAGTGTAGTTAAGTCATAAGTACCTCCAGCACCATTTATCGGTGCATTTTGGTACTAACTTGCGCGACCTAGGAAAGGAACTTGGTATGTATGTTGGTTTTTCAGGGATAATTCTTTATCAAGTGAATTAATTTCGATATTTTTTTTTTATTTGCTAGGAGGTGCTTTCAGAATACTTTCATACGAGTGTGAAGGAAAAATATGAAACACAATTATTCAATTACAAACTTAATTAACAAATGATTTTTGAAGAATAAAAAAAATACGCTAGATAGAGGTTTCATTATACTTTTCCGGTAATATTAACGTTAATATTAATCATATATATATTATTTTTAAATTTTTCGCTTGGTTAAGTTCGGAGATAAAAGGGGGAGTAGTATTTTTTTTCAACATTTTCGTTTATAAATCAAAATTTTACCACTATAAAAAAAAACTGTTTTAGAATGTGCAATTCAAGCCCTTGCATATGATACCCCACTTGGCCTACTAACTACACTTTGAATTTTTGTACGGATAAGACTATCCGTCCTTTTTATAGAAATTAAATTTATATATTTAAAATTTTCATTTTCCATACACGTGGATTAGCTTTGTTTACAACTATTCCAAATTTCAAATTGATAGCATTAGTATTTCCTTTTACAGACAGACAGACAGACGGACGGATTCGCACCCATAAGAGTTCCGTTGTTACCTTTTTGGTCCGAAACCCTAAAAACGGTGATTTCTTTATAATACAAATCTTGCGTGAATTTTGGGACACCCTATTGTTATTCACATTGGTGACATGATCATTGATCACTCGACTAATCGTGTTACTAACAACAGTTGTTTGGCTTAATACGAGTTGCATACGACTTACGGTTAACCTGTGTATCGATTATCTGCGTACTCATACGTACTGACACCTCGAGGAACCGAATAAGTTGAAGATTGAAGGGTGAATCAACTTTTAAGGTGTTGCGACTCTGTTTTCCGACTTGTCTCACAAAATATAAAATTTATACAAACTCCATATTTGTTTATTAAGTCACCTAGGCTAGGCTAGGGTTATTAAATCAAATTATTGGGCCAATGTTTAGTCATGATAATTGTAAATTAAATTTCTATAATAAATGGGTAACGCAGTAGACGTCGTTGTCCCCAGGTTTTGTATGAAAAATCTTTTCCACTTCGTTACCAGGTTTTTCCAGGAATGTAAAAATTTTTCATGCGTGTTACATGTGTGATCCCTAAATTTGGACGTCTAATTTTAATATGAACGATCTTTTGGTACCGTTAAGTCAACAGGTACATTTTAATATGGCTTTAGAAAATGAATACCTTAAAAGTTGATTCACCCTGAAACAAGTTTCTGTTAAAATTTCGTTTTTAGACGAGATTTTATTGCCAACTGTGCTTTTTAGCACAATCATCTAGGCGATTCTAACGAACCCTCACACGACAGTTTTGTCATGAGTTATTTAGGAGTTTGTGACCACCTTCCGTCTTCATATTATTATACAAAGTTAATAGTCTCCATTTAGAGATAAGCTATCGGCTGTGTTGAAAACAATACAGATTTCATCATGAGAAGCACATTATAGTTACGAAGGTGACGTAGGCGCTCGTGTGTTTGCTAATAATCGTAAAACGACGTTTATTATTGTCACACGTTGCATAAAGAAGTAATGCGTAGATAAATATACCTAAAGTGGAATCCACAATAGGCTGTTCTACGATTTTTTTAAATGTTGGTATAGATTCGATAGTCAAGTGGTATTTTTATTTCCTCAAAATAATATCGCTTTATGCAAAAAAATTATGTTTGAAATTTGAACGTTATATATTGGCGAAGGTCATGTCAAATGCCCATGTAGTACCAAGTCCCATTACAATTGGACACTACGCTCGACGTTGTAGACGATTATGTATACCTAGGACAGACTGTCCAGTTAAGTAGATCCAAGTTCGAGAAAGAGGTCAATCGTCGAATCCGACTCGGCTGGGCAGCGTTCGGGAAGCTCCTTTTCATCCAATATTCCGCAGTGTCTCAAGACGAGAGTCTTTGACCAGTGTGTATTGCCAGTGATGACATAGGGCACTGAAACGTGGCCTCATAAGAAGGCTCAAAGTCACCCAAAGGGCAATGGAGAGGGCTATGTTGGGAGTTTCTCTGCGTGATCGCATCAGAAATGATGCTATCCGCAGCAGAACCAAGGTATCCGATATAGCCCTCCGAATCGCATTGGCCGGAGCACATTGCATTCGGCTGATATGATGATGATGATGATGATACCTACTGCCAAAACTAAATAGCCTAGAGAGATCACATCAAACACCATCTCTTACACAGAAATGCGGTTGGTAAGATTCAGATTCATATCATCCTACTAATATTATAAATGCGAAAGTTTGGACGTTTAAATGTAGCATTTCATTTACATTACAACTTACTTGTACATCCTCTTATCTCCACAGCTTCGCGGAGCTGACGGCCCGCGTGTTTATCGCCGCGTCTATCCCGGTGCACCTGTTCTCAGCCGTGTGCCCCACGCCGTTGGTGTCCTTCGCCAGCATCCTGTACGGCGCGGCCGGCGGCGTCATGGTCACCGCCTCGCACAACCCCAAGGAGGACAACGGGTACAAGGTGATCACGTAGTTATGAAGTTCACACGTAGCATATTTTAGACGCAGACATTAACTGCCAGCTTCGCGGAGCTGACGGCCCGCGTGTTTATCGCCGCGTCTATCCCGGTGCACCTGTTCTCAGCCGTGTGCCCCACGCCGTTGGTGTCCTTCGCCAGCATCCTGTACGGCGCGGCCGGCGGCGTCATGGTCACCGCCTCGCACAACCCCAAGGAGGACAACGGGTACAAGGTGATCACGTAGTTATGAAGTTCACACGTAGCATATTTTAGACGCAGACATTAACTGCCAGCTTCGCGGAGCTGACGGCCCGCGTGTTGGCGTGTTCGTCTCCGCACCCAACCCGGTGCACCTGTTCTCCGCCTTGTGTCCGACGCCGCTGGTGGCCTTCGCGACCATCCTGTACGGTGCGGCCGGGCGGTGGGGTAAGTGGTAATGGTCACCGGCTCGCACAACCCCAAGGAGAACAACGAGTACAAAGTGATCCTGTGATTTTCAGAACTCCTAATGCTGTACTCTGTTAAGTACCCTTATCGTTCGTAAATCCTGTTTTAGTTATATGTCCTTGAAATTACTTGAAATGCGTTTGTTAAAGGTACCTACTCGTATCACTTAGACATTTGTGCTTGTGGTAAACGTACAATTATTATTTTTTGTTTTATGAATACATATGGACATGTTTCGTGTAACGTTTACGGTTTTTCTTTAAATTACCAACTTTTTAGGGTAAGGCGGGAGGTGAGTCAGAAATTGGAGATTGTCGTTCCTTACGTTCGCACTCCAGCCTTGTCGCGTGTCTACTATTCATTAACGAAACACTCATTTGGAACCGACGCATCATATTCTATTCCCCGTTTCAGGTATACTGGGGCAACGGTTCACAGATCACAGCTCCACATGACCAGAACATATTGGATGAAATATTGCAATGTTTGGAGTAAGATTTATTACCATAAATATTGTTAAGATTTAAATTTAAAATACCAAGTTATTTTTTTACAAAAGGGCATAACTTTGACCTGACCGCGTAAAAATATTCCAGCAACGCATTTAAATGTACTTTTAGTCACATTATTTTCCATATGGTGGCGCCTTCTCAATCGTTGGTTCCTGACCTATAACCTTTAGCGATATAGTTACCCCCATGATTAGAGAAGAAAAATCACACGAGAAAATAGACCTCTAACCCTACTGAAATCGTCGATTTTTTCCTACAATTTTTATTCCGCCAACGTTCAGACAACAGCAGACCCGACACTAGCAGCTAATATTCTGAAATCGAATGTTAATAAGGTAGAAAACAACATGGTTATTAGGGCAACAAAACCTGAGGTGAAGGCGATTATGAAAAAGATTGAAAGCAAGAAATCGTAAAGATACGAGTACGATGTTTTGTCTATTACTATTGTTAAGAGTAATATTGATTTATTGGCAGAACCACTGGCATCTTTTCATAACAAGTGCTTTGACCAAGAGATATTTCCCGAACAGTTAAAATGGCCAAAATTGTATTATTACATAAAAAAACCGGACAAGTGCGAGTCGTACTCGCCCACCGAGGGTTGCATACAAAATTACAAACGTATAGTTTTCAGATAGATTTTTCCCTTTACTTATAGTATAAGACGATATTAGGTACTTGCCAAATTTCGTATTTCTAGGTCAATGGGACGTACCCTACAAATTTACGTTAACTTAGAAGTTTGATTTTTTTACAGCTTCAAGGGACTGTAGACTTGAGTGTATGGTTTTAATTTCAATTCGATAGCTCCATTCGTTCCCGAGATAAAGGGCCTTGACGGACAGACGTACAGTCACGGACTTAATCGTTGAGTCATTTAGAGCTCACCTTTTATTGGATATTCATAGCTTAACTATTAATAACCAAAATTAGTTGACACCTAAATGGCTCAACGATTAAAGTCCATGACTGTACAACAAGTTCCGTTTTTCCTTTTGAGGTACGGAACCCCAAAAAGGGTTAAAAACAGATCCTAAGAAATACATGCATATTATCCTTATTACCGCCGCTCTCAAAAAGTGTGTGGTTGTGATAATTTGAAGTACAACTAAAAAGCTTTCCCCTCAGTATACCAGAGTCGCACTGGGACACGACGGGCGTGCGCACTCACAAGCTCGTCTCGGACTGCCAAGAGGAGGTGACCTCGCGCTATATGGAGTACATCGCCGACAGTGTCGGCGCGGCCGCTCGCGACGACAATGTGCGTGCCGCAGTGGACACTGTGTACAGCGCGATGCACGGCGTCGGGTACAACTACGTGGTGAAGGCTTTCGAGGCAGCTGGTTTGAAGGTTGGTAAAGTACAAACCTTTCTTAGCACAAGAAAAAAGTTTCAGATTTTTCAGCTGCGTCAATTATTTTGAAAAATATAAACAGTAGGCATTTCTAAAATTTTCATCCATTCCCCATTACATTAAGTCCATCGCCGCATGCAACTTGCGGCGACCGCAACAGTGCAAACACGATGGTACTGCCGCATGCGGTGACTGGCGGCTGCAATCGCCTATTTAGGTATGTGAATGCAGTAGGCGGACAGAATAATTTGATGACAGTGGTTAGCCGAAGCGGTGTAATCGGCGCTTTTCAAAGCAGAAAACAAGTGTATTAAATTAAATAATATGAAAAGTCCAATCTTTACAAAAACGGAAGGTTTTCACTTATTTTACACGGGTTTATTGCAGACACCGATCAGCGTGCAGGAGCAGCAAGACCCTAACCCCGACTTCCCGACAGTGGTGTTCCCCAACCCTGAGGAGCCAGAGTGTTTGGAGCTCAGCAGGCGGCTAGCGGAGAAGCGCGGAGCAAGGCTCGTCCTTGTCAACGACCCTGATGCTGACCGGCTGGCTGTGGCTGAGTTCGACCAAAGGTAGATATTGGACTGTATGATTACTAACATAAGGTTTATTTCCTTGAATGTCCGGAGCGCAGCAAGCGGCTTGCGGACAAGCGCGGAGCGAAGCTCGTCCTTGTCAACGACCCTGATGCTGACCGGCTGGCTGTGGCCGAGTTCGACCAAAGGTTGAACCACGTTGGACCTTATTATCAATGAGATAAGGTTCAAGTTCCTGAGTGTCTGAATCTCAGTCAGCGGCTCGCGAAATAACGCGGTCAACGACTGTGACGCTGACTAAAGGTATATTGGACTTAATGATCAATGAGACAAGGTTGAGTTTTACAACTCCGATAAGCCACAGCATTGCCTTCGAAAGGTAATACAGACGGTATTTGAAATAAAACCGTTTATTGGCTTGGTTTCAGTACGAAAACCTGGAAGGTGTTCTCCGGAAACGAAATGGGCGCTCTCCTGAGCTGGTGGCTGCTCCGGGACGCTTCGGGCGACGATGATGACTGCTACGTCATCACCAGCATCGTCAGCTCCAAAATGCTGCGCGCCATCGTGCGAGGCCGAGGCCACTTCGTGGAGACACTTACGGGGTTCAAGTGGATGGGTCAGTGCCAGTGACACTATTTGGGTCAATCAACTATTTCTTGTTATTATTCTGTCCCGTTAGCCAGAAGACAATTTGACAAAGTTTCTTAGAAACATTATTACAACATGGACTTCTAACATGCTTAGAAGATGTCACATAAAAAAGGGGTTGAACATGGCAAGAAAATCCCACATTTAGTGGCATTAAACCCATAAACTCGCACTTTAAAAAAACCGGACAAGTGAGAGTTCAACTCGCGTGGTGAGGGTTCCATAAAATTCCTATTCTCTAAGCATTAGGCGCTCCATACAAAATACACAAAAATATTAAGAATTTTCCCGTTACTTTGAATACTCAAACTTCTTATAGGTTTTCCTGTAATTTTTAGGCAAGGAACTATTTTCCATATTTTTTTAGAATTTTAATCCTAGTAGTTTCGGAGATAAGGGGCGGGGAGGGGGGAAATGGTCAATTTTCGTCTTATTTCCTAAATTACTTCAAATCTATTTCTGCTAAAATTTAAAAAAATATATATATCTGAGATGCTTACAACAACCCCTTTAATTTGATATGTTTACCTTAACCTTATGTGTACGTACAATACAGTTTGCGAAACTTTTTTTTAAATTTTCCAGTTTACCCCCCAAAAGTGGCCCCTTGTTCAGAATTCATTAATTTACTTTACGCGTCCATCTTTGGGTCACCAATTTACATATGTGTACCAAATTTCAACTCAATCGGTCCAGTAGTTTCGGAGTAAATCGGCTGTGACAGACGGACATACAGACAATCGAGTGATCCTATAAGGGTTCCGTTTTTCGGCTGTGACAGACGGACAGACAGACAACCGAGTGATCCTATAAGGGTTCCGTTTTTTTCCTTTTGAGGTACCGGAACCCTAAAAAATACCCAGGAGACGTAACCATGGCAACTACTGACAGACAAAACTTGATTCACCCATTTACCTTAACCTTATGTGTACACAATACAGTTTGCGAAACTTTTTTTTAAATTTTCCAGTTTACCCCCCAAAAGTGGCCCCTTGTTCAGAATTCATTAATTTACTTTACGCGTCCATCTTTGGGTCACCAATTTACATATGTGTACCAAATTTCAACTCAATCGGTCCAGTAGTTTCGGAGTAAATCGGCTGTGACAGACGGACATACAGACAATCGAGTGATCCTATAAGGGTTCCGTTTTTCGGCTGTGACAGACGGACAGACAGACAACCGAGTGATCCTATAAGGGTTCAGTTTTTTTCCTTTTGAGGTACCGGAACCCTAAAAAATACCCAGGAGACGTAACCATGGCAACTACTGACAGACAAAACTTGATTCACCCATTTACAGCACCACCAGCATTGCTCACTCATTACGCGTAACTTATTATTCATACAGAGACCAAAAGTTTTAAAAAAACGACTGAGCCGAAAAAACCTGGTTAAATTAAAATCCGGGTATTAATAACAAATGCCTGACAAATCATAGATAACGTTGATTCGGCAATCCAATTGTTCGATTACTTCTAAGTTATATTTGTTATTATAGTTAGGTATAGTAGGGCAGATTGCTCTAACAAATACCTTATATTCTGTTCCTTTTTCGTAAAACGCACCTTCATATGAAACGATTGTTATTTACTATGACACTAGACGGTCGTGACGTCACGATCCCCGAGCGTTTTCTCTCGCTAACAAGTAATATTAAAACGGCTATAGCTTCGTAATTTTTTGAGATATCTGAATGGCATCTTCGTCACTAGGCATAGAAAGAAGGCAATAAATTGCCTTCTTTCTTTTGGAGTAAGTAATAATAAATTTAGTTCTACACCCCTTTTGAATATTGTTTTTGTTAAAATAGTGTAATCTAGTGAATGTGTATAATGACAACGGGTTACTCTTACTCACGCTTTTAAAGTCGAAAATCGCTCGACACGTTAGTGTGCTACACGCGCCGGCAACGCGAGTTCTCATGACTAAAAACCGCGAATCGGTTCGGAACATGTCGAGTGATCTTCGACCTAGAGACGCGATTACCCGTGACCCATGAGAGCCGTTTTCATTAGATTATTGGATAATGGTCCTTGTTTGAGTTTGCTGTATGTGCCGCAGGCAACACGGCGCTGCTGCTGCTGCAGCAAGGCAAGCGGCCGCGCTTCGCGTTCGAGGAGGCCATCGGCTACATGTGCTCGCCGCGCGTGCCCGACAAGGACGGCGTGTCCGCGGCCGTGCAGGTACTCTCCCATTGTTTGAGTTTGCTGTATGTGCCGCAGGCAACACGGCGCTGCTGCTGCTGCAGCAAGGCAAGCGGCCGCGCTTCGCGTTCGAGGAGGCCATCGGCTACATGTGCTCGCCGCGCGTGCCCGACAAGGACGGCGTGTCCGCGGCCGTGCAGGTACTCTCCCATTGTTTGAGTTTGCTGTATGTGCCGCAGGCAACACGGCGCTGCTGCTGCTGCAGCAAGGCAAGCGGCCGCGCTTCGCGTTCGAGGAGGCCATCGGCTACATGTGCTCGCCGCGCGTGCCCGACAAGGACGGCGTGTCCGCGGCCGTGCAGGTACTCTCCCATTGTTTGAGTTTGCTGTATGTGCCGCAGGCAACACGGCGCTGCTGCTGCTGCAGCAAGGCAAGCGGCCGCGCTTCGCGTTCGAGGAGGCCATCGGCTACATGTGCTCGCCGCGCGTGCCCGACAAGGACGGCGTGTCCGCGGCCGTGCAGGTACTCTCCCATTGTTTGAGTTTGCTGTATGTGCCGCAGGCAACACGGCGCTGCTGCTGCTGCAGCAAGGCAAGCGGCCGCGCTTCGCGTTCGAGGAGGCCATCGGCTACATGTGCTCGCCGCGCGTGCCCGACAAGGACGGCGTGTCCGCGGCCGTGCAGGTACTCTCCCATTGTTTGAGTTTGCTGTATGTGCCGCAGGCAACACGGCGCTGCTGCTGCTGCAGCAAGGCAAGCGGCCGCGCTTCGCGTTCGAGGAGGCCATCGGCTACATGTGCTCGCCGCGCGTGCCCGACAAGGACGGCGTGTCCGCGGCCGTGCAGGTACTCTCCCATTGTTTGAGTTTGCTGTATGTGCCGCAGGCAACACGGCGCTGCTGCTGCTGCAGCAAGGCAAGCGGCCGCGCTTCGCGTTCGAGGAGGCCATCGGCTACATGTGCTCGCCGCGCGTGCCCGACAAGGACGGCGTGTCCGCGGCCGTGCAGGTACTCTCCCATTGTTTGAGTTTGCTGTATGTGCCGCAGGCAACACGGCGCTGCTGCTGCTGCAGCAAGGCAAGCGGCCGCGCTTCGCGTTCGAGGAGGCCATCGGCTACATGTGCTCGCCGCGCGTGCCCGACAAGGACGGCGTGTCCGCGGCCGTGCAGGTACTCTCCCATTGTTTGAGTTTGCTGTATGTGCCGCAGGCAACACGGCGCTGCTGCTGCTGCAGCAAGGCAAGCGGCCGCGCTTCGCGTTCGAGGAGGCCATCGGCTACATGTGCTCGCCGCGCGTGCCCGACAAGGACGGCGTGTCCGCGGCCGTGCAGGTACTCTCCCATTGTTTGAGTTTGCTGTATGTGCCGCAGGCAACACGGCGCTGCTGCTGCTGCAGCAAGGCAAGCGGCCGCGCTTCGCGTTCGAGGAGGCCATCGGCTACATGTGCTCGCCGCGCGTGCCCGACAAGGACGGCGTGTCCGCGGCCGTGCAGGTACTCTCCCATTGTTTGAGTTTGCTGTATGTGCCGCAGGCAACACGGCGCTGCTGCTGCTGCAGCAAGGCAAGCGGCCGCGCTTCGCGTTCGAGGAGGCCATCGGCTACATGTGCTCGCCGCGCGTGCCCGACAAGGACGGCGTGTCCGCGGCCGTGCAGGTACTCTCCCATTGTTTGAGTTTGCTGTATGTGCCGCAGGCAACACGGCGCTGCTGCTGCTGCAGCAAGGCAAGCGGCCGCGCTTCGCGTTCGAGGAGGCCATCGGCTACATGTGCTCGCCGCGCGTGCCCGACAAGGACGGCGTGTCCGCGGCCGTGCAGGTACTCTCCCATTGTTTGAGTTTGCTGTATGTGCCGCAGGCAACACGGCGCTGCTGCTGCTGCAGCAAGGCAAGCGGCCGCGCTTCGCGTTCGAGGAGGCCATCGGCTACATGTGCTCGCCGCGCGTGCCCGACAAGGACGGCGTGTCCGCGGCCGTGCAGGTACTCTCCCATTGTTTGAGTTTGCTGTATGTGCCGCAGGCAACACGGCGCTGCTGCTGCTGCAGCAAGGCAAGCGGCCGCGCTTCGCGTTCGAGGAGGCCATCGGCTACATGTGCTCGCCGCGCGTGCCCGACAAGGACGGCGTGTCCGCGGCCGTGCAGGTACTCTCCCATTGTTTGAGTTTGCTGTATGTGCCGCAGGCAACACGGCGCTGCTGCTGCTGCAGCAAGGCAAGCGGCCGCGCTTCGCGTTCGAGGAGGCCATCGGCTACATGTGCTCGCCGCGCGTGCCCGACAAGGACGGCGTGTCCGCGGCCGTGCAGGTACTCTCCCATTGTTTGAGTTTGCTGTATGTGCCGCAGGCAACACGGCGCTGCTGCTGCTGCAGCAAGGCAAGCG
Organism: Epinotia nisella; assembly: GCA_932294315.1. NCBI lineage: Eukaryota > Metazoa > Arthropoda > Insecta > Lepidoptera > Tortricidae > Epinotia > Epinotia nisella. The sequence continues at coordinate 21,270,849 of OW028674.1, forward strand.
GCCGCGCTTCGCGTTCGAGGAGGCCATCGGCTACATGTGCTCGTCGCGCGTGACACAATGACCGGTCCTGCGCCACCCGCATCCAGCGGACTCCAGCGACCTTTACCAGGTCACCAGTCCACCTTGTGGGGGGCCTTCCCACGCTGCGCCTTCCGGTACGTGGTCGCCACTCGAAAACCTTTCCGCCCCAATGGCCATCGGTTCTACGTGCTGAGACAGCGACCGTTTCACTGCCGCGAAGACACACACAATGTGTCAATTGTATTGTATGTCTACTCCCTTTATCTCTGTGTGTCTTTTGTGTAGTGAATAAATGTCTTCTTTCTTTCTTTCTTTCAATGTGCCCCGCCCACTGCCACTTAAGTTTAGCAATTCGGAGGGCTATATTGGTTACCTTGGTTCTGCTGCGGATAGCCTCATTTCTGATGCGATCACGCAGAAATACTCCCAGCATAACCCTCTCCATTGCCCTTTGGGTGACTTTGAGCCTTCTTATGAGGCCCATAGTCTGTCACTCTTACGTCAGTTATAAATTTTATTTTGTATTTATGATTGTATATGTATATGGACTTATTATGGTTCGAAATAAATGATTAATTAATAATAATAATAATAAAGCAAGGAGGTTTTAACTCAAATACGATATTTGAAAAACGTATTTATAAATAAATTTAAATGTAAAAACTCGAATAAAATATGATTAACAGAAGGATTTAAAGATTTAAAAACTTAAATGTAGCAATTTAGTGTCCGTGTAAAATATTTTTAACTGTAATTTTAAATCGTGGCTGTATGCAGAAGGGTCTTTGCTCTAAGCGCCACGCGCAAATTCAACAAAATGGAAGACTGACATTTTGTAGGTTTTATCACGATTAGTAACAATTTAGTTAAAAATGTATTGGTTTCCTCGCAAATGTGATGAAAAACATTGTATGCGACACGTACTTGTAACACAATGTACTACTTCATCACACTTGCTCGTAAAAGGCTTCCTAACGCACAGGCATACATAGCTACAATAACCTAAATTACGCCCACGGGCGTAATAGTTTTTTTCTTAAATTGTATCTGTCACTCTTGCGTCAGTTACAAAGCTAGGAAGTTTTAACACGATGTTGAAAAACGTAAATATGATCAACAAATGAATTCACTTTATAGAGAACTAGCTTTGGCCCGCGACTTCGTCCGCGTAGAATTCGTTTCACTACACAAATTGTTGTTATTTTACCCCCTCTAGAGATTATTTTCTTTTTCACGCTATTTATAATTAAAACTAAAAAAAATACTTTGCTTACCTAGTATATTGTCAGACAATAAAGCACCTAAGCGAAAAGCTTACAAAAATACTGAAACTAAAAAAATAAGTTGGTGGCTTCGCCGCTGCTACTTATTCCAATATACTTCTATAAACTATATTGTATGATTTATTTCGTTCTGCTAAAACATGTAGATTTTTAGATTTAGACAGACGTGGGCAAGCTACATACAACTGCCCGTGGGAAAAAATGGCGTGCCTAAATGTAATCCCGCTACTTTTAAGGTTTGACCCTGCGATTTGTTAATTGTCATTGAAAACGCTATTTTTTAAAGGGAACTGTAGTCGTTTAAAGTTAAATGGCAAGTTATTAGGTATAATTGGAATACGGGGTATGAGTATATCTTCTCCTTTCGCTTCACCATTTAAGATTGTGCCCTTTACTATGTATTTTCCCAATTCAGTGACCCGTAATCTTGTTCCATTGCACAATTTTGGTGCATCTAAGTTGCGCATTAACATTACGGGTACGCCTACTTTTAATTCGAGTTTGTGGGAAGGTACCCCGGATAGCTCCAGAAAGTTTAAGAACTCAACCGGGTAACTGGTGCTGTCGTCGGATGTCATTACTGTATCTATGGAGTTGTACACTGTTGTTTCGGTTGATATTTTTACCAAGATTTTTTTATTTCGCAACAATCACCAAAGTTAAGCAACGTCGAGTGAGGTCAATATTTGGATGGGTGACCGTTTCTTTTTTCATACAAATTCTGAAACTCCTTTTGACCCCCTTAGGGAATGAATTTTCAAAAACGCAGAAATTAGTTTTCTAATATTTTGATATAAAATCAATCTACGAAGTTTCAAGTTTCTATTAAAAAAAAAATTTAAGTCCCATACAATCTTTGGTTCCTTATTCCACCCTCTGAAGTAATTATATCTAAAAAACGGCGCGCTATGTTCTACTCTGAGGTATAAACAACAATATTGGAAAGTTTCAATAAAATCGGTTCGCATATTTTTGTTTAATCTGTCCTCAAAGCCTTAGCTTTTGTAGCGAAGAATCCTTATCGCCACTGGATATCAAAAGATGGCGCTGGTGATGTGTTCTTAAATCGGTCATGCTCGAACTCTGTCTACGATACCTAAACTCCATCAAACTCTTTTTTATACGTTCTCATATGGTTTGGCAGAGTTTAAACGCATAGAAAAATCGGAAGAATTACCTACTACGGCTAGAATATGCCTGGAAATGTGTGACGCTCTGCATCGCACTATTGAAGTTTTTAACGTTAGTTGTATAAATACAATTTCCGTCGATGTTATTGTATTATGTATCTTTGACCACATGGATTTCCATATAGACACTGTTTCACATTTATAATATTAGTGTGATGTGATTATCGCTGGAACAAACATACATACCGAGTTCCTTGGTCGCGCAAGCGCCGATAAATGGCGCTATAGGTACTTAACTACACTATGCGTTGTTAAGATTTTTCCAAAATTAATGGGGGGGCAAGACGGGTATGTTGTACGAAATTTTGTACGGAACCCTCGGTGCGCGAGTCAGACTTGCACTTGACCGTTTTTTTTTTGTTAAGGTGGCAACTCTGGCGTCCCATCTGTACTTGTCCGGGTCCTCTCTGGGGCAGCAGCTGCAGGCGCTATACCGTGAGTACGGGTACCACGTGTGCCTCAACGGCTACTTCATCTGCCACGACCAGAACGCCACACACGACATATTCTCGCGGATCAGGAACTACGAGGGACCCGGCAAGGTAATTGTTACAATCACTTGAAGCCTGTCACAGACTGGCGCGGCCTGCGTATGTCTGAATCTTTTATAGGATTGTTAATGCATGCAACTGGCTGCCACCACAGGCCACGTCAGTCTGTGATAGGCTTTAGGGTGGGTTGCACCGAGCCGTCTGTAATGGTAAGCGGTGTTCGTTAAAATCTGAATGTATGAAAAGTTTGACAAGTTTCTATGGAATGACAGCTGCCGGCCATTTAACGTTGATCGGTCTGGAATAGGCTATTCAAGTTTTTTTTATATATTTTAAAATGTTCGTATAGATTCGATAATCAACTGGTATTTTTATTTCCCCCTAAATATTATCGCTTTATGCAAGTAAATAATGGTTGTAATTTGAACGTTAAATATTCGCGCCAAAAAGGCAGCTGCCATTATCGTAACGCCATATCATAACATAACTGCAACACACTAACAAGATACTATTTGCAGAAACATAGGAACGTCAAATGTGCATGTCCGTCTACGCTTTCTAATTTTTGCATTTGCTGTTCTGACGTCACTCACAGAAGACAAAATGGCGGTTGGTGTTTCCGGTCACGTAACATACAGATAATAAATGTAGGATTTCAATTTTCAAATTAAAAATAAATCTTATGATTTTATAACAAAATTCGTATTTCTTATGAGTTATGACCATATAAAAAAAAAACTTTGTTAATTTAATTTTGATAGATGAAAATACTCTAATGCAAGTTCGTGTAACCCGCCCTAAGTCTGTAAACGCACGCTGCTGAGAATACGTACCAGTACCTACCACTACTGGCTTTGTGGGTATTTGGTGTTGTGTTCCTGGCGGTAAGGGCCCGCTCCCGGGTTGCACTGCGTTGAGAATGGGGGACCTGCTTTTGTCTCTAGCTGTTAACACGATTCCTCAAATCGATAAAGGGTCGGTGCGCACTTGTGATCCTTTTGGAGTCCCAAAAGCGGACGCAGGCGATGGTGTCTGCATACCATCAGACGGCTCTAATCTAGTCGTATTAATTACTAGCTTTTGCCCGTGGCTTCGCCCACGTAATTTTTGCAATAATTGTTGAATTGTTACGCCGGCAACGGCCTACTACTTACTTCCCCTATGAATAATAACCCTTCGTCGTCATATGCGAACTTTCAAATTTCTAAGTTTTTAAACGAACGTCTTCTTGGTACAACTCCTATTTCACCCCTTTAGGGGGCAAGTTTAAAGAAAAAACTGGATAGATCTACATATTATTAAAGAAACCTGCTGTCCTGCTTTCATGTTTCTAGCCACAGTTTATCATTAAAAATTACACATTACTTATGTGAACTTTCAACCCCAATCTTAACCCCTTCAAGGGATGAATTAGAAAAAATGCCCTTATTAATGTTTTTGACTGTACATCAGGAGCTTGTGACCAAAAGTTTTAAACGTCTAACTTTAAAAACGACATGTTTTCCATACAAACTTTCAACTCTTGTTAACCCGCTTAGGGTTGAATTTCGAAAAATGTCAATAACGCAAGAGTTTTATAATATGTATAGATTATTGTTAACTGGCTACTTTCCTAAAAAAATATATTTAGTCCGTCAGTTAGATTATCAAAACATATTAGACACGTATTTTTTGATTGTCAATTAAAACAAAAAATTATGAAGATAATATCTTCATAATGAGTTAGCAACACATATTGATGCAGTATGTAATTTTGAGTCGATACGTGTTGCTAACTCATTTTGTCGATTTTTTTGAGTTCGGTCGGTTTCATTCTAAGGGTGCGATATAGCCGGTTGAAGTTGCGCATGACGTCACATTATGGTACACTTTTTAGCATAATGTGACGTCACGCGGAACATTAACGGGATATATCTTCATCATTTTTTGATAATCCAACTGACGGACTGAATAGAATTATATATTTTTTTACCCAGGAAAGTACCCAATTGCTTCAGTCCCTGCGATTGTTGGGCGGTGCGAGAGGGGTGAAAGCGCCAGGTTGAGGTCTAACATCACACAAACAGTTAATTTTTATTTCAATACCTAAATGTTTATTTCAGTACCCTAAAAAGGTGGGATCCTGTGAAGTCGTGTCCGTGAATGACTTTGCTGCTGGCATCAAAGTTCCTGAAGAAGACACGGACGACCGACATCTAAGTAAGAGTAAGCCCTGTTTGTATCCTTCTGTTGTTAACGAAATTTTATCACTATTGTGTAGCTTTGTATCCCACTAAGTAAGGTCGTTTTTCCCAGTTATCTGGGAAAAACGACCACACACACACACATTAATACTAACCAGTCTAACTATAGCAAGTTGTTAAGACACATTTTATCAACCCCTATTTTTAACCACAGTACATGAAGGTATACGTTGAAAATCGCGCACGTATGTAATCAATATTGACTTGCATTTTCCATTCATTCGAATAATTATACTTCAGCGTAGATTTATCAAGTGTGGTCATCGGCAGTGCTTATAATTTGTTATTTCTGGTAAGATCCTGTATTTGTTTTTTGTAACCGAGTTTCGCTTGTCACATACAGCTTAAGGGTTTGTCCAGAACTTCGAGTTGCGGCCACAGTCATACAACCCGTTTACTCTAAGAATGGTTGTTGGAAGCGACCGTCATCGACGCCAGCTCCAAACTTATTGTAAACGGGTTGTAAACTAGTATGATTTTTATCTGCCCTGCCTGCACAGTATGAAATACAACTCGTTTACTATGAATGTAATAATGGTAGAATCAGATTATAAATATGGCAGCCGAAGCACATTTCTACACCGCCCCCGCGTGGTCGTGCTGAAGTTTCCCCTGGATTTTCCCCAGGCTACTCTCCAACCACGCAATCCGACCGATGTATTGAGTTTTTCCTATCATAGCAACAGTCAGGGATCAATAATATATTTCTACAGTGGACGTTGCGCAAGCAACTTCTCCTGCCAGCATCTCCTTATAATGTCTCGTATATAGAGAGGAGAAACCAGCGAACGAAAAAACCACAGAAGGCGAACTCCCTACAAATTTCTACCCAAACTCGGGCCCAAAACCCGGTATGCGCATGTGTGCGCATGTTCGAACTAAACGGCTGCTTGGCATCCTTCTGACACCCCGCTCCCACCCCGCGCCCACGTCCGCATAATGGCAATGTGCATCGTTTTTGTGGGGCCACTTTTCGGCGCTAGTTAGACTTCTATGGTTTTTTCACGCCACTGCTCGGAAATGTGGCAAAAGATGGTCAGAATTCAGGCTTCAAAGCTGGGGATAGTTGGACGTCGCACGAACAGGCCATCTATGACTTCAAACTGGCCAACAATGTTTTTGTTGGACTGTTTGAACAGCAATCGACCAATCACAGGGCCCCGCGCGCTCGCGCCGGCGTGCGTGCGCCCGTTCCCCCTCCTCCGCGCCGGGCGCGAGGCAAGCGAGCCTGTTTAGTATTATGATCTTCAATTAGATACTTAATTTTGATTTTAAAATTTAATTATTTGCAATTTCCTCGCAGTAGGCGTGAAAAGCACTATGTTAAGCCTCGGCCGAAAGGGCAATAGCTGGACTCGTACTTTCGAGGGCCTCCGCTACGCGTCGGCCCTCGAACTAACTCGTCCATCTATTGCTTACTTTCTAGCCTCTTCAACAATGTACTATTTCGTTCACTGGGTAAATTACGTGTCGAGGTTTTTTCGATATTGTTGGTGGTCTGTTGTATTTGTTTGTACGTACGGGGGGACGGTGGAACCATTAACCGCTTGCAAAAATCGGAAATTGGTGCATCATATCATCGCCAATAGACTTGTACATTCTTTAGCGAAATAGAAATAATAATATTCTAGAAACCTTACGTTTCAAAGATTAACCTGTTCTGTCAGACGTTTTAGGCACGGGCTTGGACCTGGACTACACGAGCGGCGAGATGGTGATAATGCAGTGCAGCAACGGGCTGGGAGTCATCGTGCGCACCAGCGGCACCGAGCCCAAGCTCAAGTACTACACCGAGCTCGTCTGCAAAGCTGACACCCTACAGTGAGTTACAGACGTTGTTGGCACGGGCTTGGACCTGGACTACACGAGCGGCGAGATGGTGATAATGCAGTGCAGCAACTTCCTATCGCAGTTATGTGGGAACCCCACTGCAGTTTTGAGTCTAACGTAATACCTAAGAATACAGTTGACTTTACAAATTCTATGATTTCACCTTTAATTTTAATATTGATCTACACAATCAAATGCCTTGGAAAGGTCACAGAAGACTCCAATGGCGTCCTGCGACTCTTCCCAAGATTGCAGAATGAATTTAATCAAACTTGCACCAGCATCAGTAATTGACCTACGCTTTATGAAACCGAACTGCTGTGTGAGCAAAATCTTGTTAGAATTAAAGTGAGAAATCAATTGCGTTAGCATTATTTTTTCAAATATTTTGCTATACGCGGGTAGGATGGATACGGGACGATAATCAGAAGGATTATCTCTATGGCCTGATTTGAAAATAGGAACTACTTTACTACATTTCATTAAATCTGGAAAAATGCCATTGTCTATACATCTATTAAAAATAAGAGCTAGAGTAGGTGTAACAACCTCCAGAATGGATTCCAGTACCTTGACTGACACGCCCCGTAAGTACTCCGTGCTCTTTATTTTTATCAATTTAAAAGATTTCAGTATATCTAGAGGAGAAACATGATGAAAATTGAAAATACCTATGTTCTCTAACTTTACATTCTCACTCAGAAAGGATTTAGCTAATGTACTAGACGATTCCAAACTTTTTGTTGTCACCAAGGACCGGAATTCTTCATAGCAAAAATCAAACTGTCAGAGGGAATGACCAAATTGTTTTATCGACAATTCCACTTATCGATGTTACGGAATATTATAGCATATCGACTTATACGATTATTCTGCAACATTTGACCTCTTTGATAAGCAACCTGCATCTCCATATTAAAATAAATCATGCCCACGTCAAATATGTCATTTACGTCGCTTGATTGTCATAAGTAATTTCCGTGCCGTGTTACTAAAATGGTTGATAAAAATAATTTCTGTTTTATTCCTTACCATTATGCTTACATACATTGTATATATCCAAAAGCCTGATTTCATTACTTTGACAATGTGTCATTAAGTGATATTTATATGTCGATAGTCGGTAAAACACTTTGGTCAAACCCTCTGACAGTTTGATTTTTGCTATGAAGAATTCCCGTCCTTGGTTGTCACTAATGGAATATATATATTCTTCGGCCCAGAGTCTGTGTTTATTATTTTCCAGACTGTCTTGGCCTTATTATCGGAGAACTTTATTTTATTATTTATTTAGGTGCACTGCTTTAGCTTTCGTGCACACTATTTTAAACAATTTGGAATAATCCCTAACATACTAATGAAAGCGTTCGTCAGTGGTGTAAGACCTCCTCTCATAAAGTTGGTACAAGTTATCTCTACTTTTCCGGATTCCGGCCTACAGTCAGTTACAGGATATGTAATATGATTAAGAACATACCAAATGACTACCGTAAAATACCTCGTCCTGGGTGGCAGATTGGCGCAAATTTTACAGAAACTCAGCTTTTAAAAGTGGCGAGTTATGCGTGGTTTGCTAGTCTCCCAGGCAGGACTCGTCGGACATTATTGTAAAATCATTTAAATAACACTGTATTTACAGAGAGCAAGAACAAATGAATGCGAAACTGAAGGTGACGGTGAAAGAGTTCATGGAAGAATTGGTGCAGCCCCGCAAGCACGGTCTCATCGGAGAAATCGCCTGAAACTAAATTAACCCTTCGGATTCCTCTGTCAAAAAATTGCTTGTAAAATAGTGACATTGAAGTTAAGATCTGGGACGGATACGGAACTCGGACAACCTTAGCAGTACCCTATTCTTGTATGATACAGGACAATCTCATTGACATCGAATTATACCTATTGCATTTATGAATAATCTTGTGCATTTACGACCTACTGGGACACAACTTTTTTTTTTAAATTTGGAACTCTGAAATAATGTTATTTTATTTAAAAGAACAAGGATAATAAAAACAAACAATAAAACAACAACTTAACCTACAAAGACAAAAAAAGACTATAAATTAAAACTTAAAGATAAAAAATTTGGCCCAAATCGCTGTCAGAGGGTAGTGTGCCCAGAAGGCTGGCAGCATTGCCACACTGGATGGCAATGCTCACTCTTTAAGCAAAATATAGGCCAGCCCTCTGGTCACCGCTGGCGTCTATTAGGCGCGCCGACAAATTCTTATAAAGTCGGCGCGCGCTTGGAGCCCATGGTCCCAGTGTTTCGACCCCAAACGCCTCAAATAAGTAACCACTCCCTAGGGAGGCATACTTTCGGCGTTTGAGGTCTCCAGCGGAGGATGCCGCCGAGCCAGCATTGATTCTGGTGCCCGAGAGATGGGTCAGTGCCAAAGTGTCTACACACTTTGGAACTCTTACAAATGTACGCTATCTATGAGCATTACTAACAAATATTACCATTGTTTTGTTTTGTATGGAACTGTTACAATAAGTATGTAAAAAGTATAATAGTTATATATGCTACAAGTGTGGAAAGTAGGTGATTTCCGACGAGTCTCATTTTTAATTATTCGACACGAGTCGGAAATCATCTCTACAATGCACACTGAAAGTGCGCCTTTATATGGTTCAACATAAACACGGGAATTCCTCTATGCCCGCACGGTGGAGCGGTGCAGGGCGGGGCCGTGCGGGTATGTATTTCGGGCCAATATTCCCACACACGTGCGAGAATGAGATTTCATGACAGTTAAAATTTCACCTTTTATGTATATATTTTTATTTCCTTGCATGATGCATCGTAAAATGTTGTATGATACACATGCGGATAGGTAATTCTCAACTCTCCCTCACGGTCGTATTTTTGGTCATCGTCAGTCGTTGGGAATTACCTACTTTCCGCACTTGTATCATAAATAACTATTACGCGCGTGTATCATACAACGTTTTACTATGCCTTGTGAAAGGAAATAAAATAAACATTGAAATGTCAGTTTAAAATAGATGGGTAAATTGAATTAACCTAGGTTGTCAGGTATGTACTTATTATCTATCTAGAGTTGCATTTAACAATTTCTCCACATCTTTTGTTGTCATTCACTTAAAACGCAATTAATTTAACGGGTAACTCATTACGAGTATGTTCCAAAAAAAAGACGAAGAAGAAGAGATAATAAATTATTATTATTGATTAGTCGCATGCGCATGTATTAATCGTATAAATTCTAACATTCCTTATTATTTTATTATATAAAATAAAAGACAAATGTAAAACGGGTTGTTAACTACCTTGGTTACTTAATATTTATTTTTATGACCAAAATTTGCGTTACCTGTCTTATTTATAATTATAACCCAAAACACGAAAATGTATAATAGAGCTAACTTATTTTAAAAATATGGCATATATATATCAAAGTAGGTACAGTAGTTCTTACCGAGTTGAGTAGACGTGAAGTGATCCGTAAAGTTATCTGTGAAAAATCACTGTGATACATTATCTGCATGGGTGCATAAAGGTGAAAGCCTTTTTTATTTAATTTAAGTTACCTATGTAATTAATTATATGAAACCTTGATATTTTACTTTTAAACAGATTTAAAAACACCAAAGGTAAATTAAGTGCCTAACGTCCCTAAAATTCCATTATTAATATTTTAATACCTCTACTAATGAATATTTGGAGTATGTACTTACAAATAAAACAAATTATACATTGCAAAAGTATTTTATTCCGTAATTTCATTTTAATGATAACACAGGTGTTATCATTTGACGTCATGAGGTCTAGTGACGTAAAATTGTTTATGAGTTAAAAACACCGAACAGAAAGGCTGAAGTGTGGGTCCCTATAATATACGCCACAATAACCCACATCCACTATATTTTTCTCTATTTTTAACCACCGACGCAAAAAGAGGGGTGTTATTATACTAGGCATGATTCCTCATGTTAAAATTGATAACGTAGTGTTGCTAAAGTTTTAATTAAATTTTACTGTCCAAAAGTAAATTTAACGCTACCAATAGAATCCTTACGCTTTTATAGAAACAAAATTGTACGACAACTATAAAATATAGTAATTTACTTGATTTTCCATTTGTCTAATTTTTTTGGGTGTTTATGTTCTTTAATTGTAGTTGCTCCCATACAAACATTTGTTCCTCTCCAAAAACTGGTTAGGATGGCATCGTAAAAAAATCTTAGTACCACAAGCCTATTGGCCCATGCTTAAAGAGAGAAAGATTCGTGGACACATTGTTGGGCCGTATATAATAACCTCCCTACCCGGGGCGTCTTTCTGCTACGAAATGCTTAGAGAGAGAAAGATTCGTGGACACATATTGTTGGGCCGTATAAAATAACATCCCATCTTTCGACGTCTCTGCTACGAAATGCAGAGAGAAAGATACTAGGACACATATTGCTGGGCCGTATATAATAATATCCCTGCCCGCGACCGACGTATTTATACTACGAAATGCTTAAAGAGAGAAAGATACGTGGACACATATTGTTGGGCCGTATATAATAACCTCCCTACCCGCGACGTCTTTCTGCTACGAAATGCTTAAAGAGAGAAAAATTCGTGGACACATACTGTTGGGCCGTATAATAACATCCCAACCTGCAACGTCTCTCTGCTACGAAATGCTTAAAGAGAGAAGGATTCGTGGACACATATTGTAGGGCCGTATATAATAACCTCCCTACCCGGGGCGTCTTTCTGCTACGAAATGCTTAGAGAGAGAAAGATTCGTGGACACATATTGTTGGGCCGTATAAAATAACATCCCATCTTTCGACGTCTCTGCTACGAAATGCAGAGAGAAAGATACTATAGGACACATATTGCTGGGCCGTAGGTATATAATAATATCCCTGCCCGTGACCGACGTATTTATACTACGAAATGCTTAAAGAGAGAAAGATACGTGGACACATATTGTTGGGCCGTATATAATAACCTCCCTACCCGGGGCGTCTTTCTGCTACGAAATGCTTAGAGAGAGAAAGATTCGTGGACACATATACAGGGCGTCCCACGGCTATGCCACATGGAGGGAAAGTACCTTGAATATTGAAGATGGAATATTTTACTGAAAGAAGACATTATTTTAATTTAAAAACCAATCTAAACTGCATTCATAGATTTTTAAATAATTACATGGTTGAACCGGGAATCGAATCCGCTTCACGAGAATTTTTTTTTCCCTGTAGCTTTGTCATACCGATCGAAAGGCTTCATCATAAGGATTATTTTTTGCTAAATAACATAGTGTCAGAAATACAAGGAAGATCATGAATTTTAACTTTTTTAATTCAAAATTAATCAATTTAATTTATCAAATAATGCTCAAAATGAGTGCCATTCTGTTGAATACAAAGTCGCACTCTGTTGATTATTTCGCTCATGTTGTGGTGGATATTTAGAATAATACGTCTAAGTTCTGCTTGTAGCTCGTGGACACTTTCATACTGATTCTTATAAACGATTTTTTTTACATAAACCTATGTCAGCTTTTCATTTTTCTGAACAAAATTTCACATTAAATGTCAAATTCATGGTCTTCCTTTTATTTCTGACACTTTGTTATTTAGCAAAAATAATCCTTATGATGACGCCTTTCGATCGGTATGATAAAGCTACAGGGTGTTTTTTTTTCTCGTGTAGCGGGTTCGATTCCCGGTTCAACCATGTAATTGTTTAAAAATCTATGAATTCAGTTTAAATTGGTTTTTAAATTAAAAAAATGTCTTCTCTCAGTAAAATGTTCCATCTACAATATTCAGGATACTTTCCCTCCATGTGGCATAGCCGTGGGACGCCCTGTATAGTTGGGCCGTATATAATAACATCCCTGCCCGCGACGTCTTTTTGCTACGAGAGGTATGCTAGTCCTCTTCTTCTGCAGCGGCGGCCGCGGCCGCCGCCGCCGCCGCCGCCTGCTCGGCCGCCAATGCTTCGGCCTCCAAACGCAGTCGCTCTCTCTCCTTCAAATTTGCGTCGATCAGCTCGTCTAGTTCAGGACTCAATAGAACCGATAGGCCCTCGACCACCGACACCTGAAATATGAATCATATATTATAACTAATACGGTACCAGGTGGGTAGGCCCCCCACAAGGTGGACTGATGACCTGGTAAAGGTCGCTGGAGTCCGCTGGGCTGGATGCGGGTGGCGCAGGATCGGTCATTGTGGCACTCTTTGGGGGAGGTCTATGTCCAGCAGTGGACGTCTTTCGGCTGATAAGTATGATGATGATGATGATTATACCTATAGCTCGAACTGACCTGACCAGACAGTCTGGCCAGGTCAGGTAGTTAGGTACCTATATCCCGCCGGCGCGCTTGCATCGGCTGACCGTGACCTACCTAAGTATGTATACATACTGTGTTGGTTGTTTTAGTTTGTTGCATTGATATACGATGTCGTAAGTTCATCGAACGAGCGAACGAAGTTCTCTATGCTTCAGCTTGGGCCGAAAATCGTACGTAGAGGTCACATTTCCCAACCGATTCTAGTTAAATTTTGTGAGCAAGTTCGTTAATTATAGATTTTTTTGAGCCACTTTTTTAAAATAACAAAAAAAAAATGAAACATACAAGCATGCAAGTTCTAGGTACAGTTCACAGAGCCACTAGTTTAATAGGTACAGTCAACCAATTTGATTTCAACGTACATTTCGTGTTACCTAACAGGTTGAGATTTTTTATTGTATTACTGCTTTTTAGGGTTCCGTACCAAAATGGTAGAATAGGAACCCTTATGGTGCGACTCTGTCCGTCTACCCGTCTGTCACAACGATAAATATACCTATCAGGAACTACTTATATGCTATAAATTTGAAATTTGGAACAATTGCAAAGAAGAAGAGAGACACGTGTATGAAAAATGAAAAAAATATATACATAGACAGCGGGGCAGTTTGTTACACCTATTTTGACATTAAATTTTGCCTACCTAATTAACTAAAAGTGCATCTCTAAGCATTAGGCGCTCCATATTACAAAATACACAAAAATATTGAGAATTTTCCTGTTACTTTTAATACTCAAACTTCTTATAGGTTTTCCTGTAATCTTTAGGCAAGGAACTATTTTCCATATTTTTTTCAGAATTTTAAGCCTAGTAGTTTCGGAGATACCTAAGAGGGGGAATGGTCAAATTTCGTCTTATTTCCTAAATTACTTCAAATTTATTTTTGCTTAAATAAAATAAAAAAAAACCGGCCAAGTGCGAGTCGGACTCGCGCACGAAGGGTTCCGCACGATTATCTATAAAAACGGCAAAAAAATCATGTCTGTTGTATCGGAGCCCCAGTCCGACTCGCACTTGGCCGGTTTTTTAGTACTTGTTGTTATAGTGGCAACAGAAATACATAATCTGTGAAAATTTCAACTCTCTAGCTATCACGGTTCTTGAGATACAGCCTGGTGACAGACAGACGGACGGACGGACGGACAGCGAAGTCTTAGTAATAGGGTCCCGTTTTTACCCGTTGTGTACGGAACCCTAAAAAATATATTTGAGATGCTTACAACAACCCCTTTCATTTGATATGTCACACAATACAGTTGGCGAAACTTTTTTTTTAATTTTCCAGTTTACCCCCAAAAGTAGGCCCCTTGTTCAGAATACATTAATTTACTTTACGCGTCCATCTTTGGGTCACCAATTTACATATGTGTACCAAATTTCAACTCAATCGGTCCAATAGTTTCGGAGCAAATCGGCTGTGACAGACGGACAGACAGACAACCGAGTGATCCTATAAGGGTTCCACTTTTTCCTTTTGAGGTACCGGAACCCTAAAAACAAGTATTTTTTGTACTTACTTAATAAACATAACTACTAAGGTATACAAATGTATCAACAAAACATGGGATTTGTTCAATTTTGACCCACCGGCAGGGTAAGTACTTCGCAAAGGGCACTTTAGTATGTCGTTTAGGGGTAGGTACTTTGAGACATGTATAAAAATGTTAAGGAAAGTTGAGTCTTCGATAGTGAATTAAAACGTGACAATGTAAATTATATTGGACATAGACCAATGAATAAGTGTGAGTGTTATCTAAGTGCTACGTAAACATTTGAGTAGATAATCAAGACCAAAACTTCAATACCAAAATAGGGAACATTATGCCTCTAAATAACATTTGGTGCCACAGTTAGATAGTGATAAGACAATGGAAGCTTGGACATTGAGTACGTAAGAAAATATTCGGTTTCTAAACCAATTTGCGCAAAAAGTATTCCCAGTGACGGTTAAAATAATTAAACGTATAGTGTGGACTTTGAACTGTGCATGTAACACGTCCCGACCGTACGGAGAGTGAACATCAACGCCATCTATTGTAAATCACCAGAACTAGAACAGCGGATAACTACGCGAATTACCGATAAATCGTGCAGTGAAACTACCTAATCACAGAAGTTATATGTCCGGACACTAGATGACACTAGCGGTAGTCTAATTAAATACGAAGTGATAGATAAAATTAAATAAAAATGTTGTGTCTAGCATGTGATAGACAAACACAAAGACTAGAACGGCTATTCTGTAGCCGATGCAAAGGCTGCTACCATTACCAATGCGTAAATTTCACATCTGCATACTTTAGGGAGCGTCAAAATGAACTTGAAAATTGGATATGTCCCTCATGTGAGCTAATCACTCGTCGACCGCGTAACGATGACACCCCGGCATCGCCCGCTGTGACGAAACTGGTACAGCCGTCCATAGATACTACTAACATATTAAGTGAGGAAATTAATATAATGAGGGATCCGGACACAACACGACGAGATTATACCCTGGCCCAGAGACAGTTGGAAGTTAATAACACGGATATGTCAATAGACAACATTACCCCCGAGGACACGAACTTGAGCGAGTTAAATGATACAAAAAGTCCAGAAAAACCCTCACATATCCAACAGCTAACTTTAGAACAAATCAGCAGTCTTTTTGATATGAAGTTGCAGAAAATTGAAATGATAATAAAAAAAGAAATAAGCCTAGCTGTCGACAAGCTGAAACAGGATACCGTAAAGAGCAATAATGTAATTATGAATGAACAAAAGAATCAGGCACAGCAGTTAGGAAAAATAAACATGAAAATAGAGTCCCTCGAAAAAGAAAATAATGCACTCAAATCAGAACTAGACAAATTGAACTCTCGCTTTGATCAAAAGGAAAGTCCGAAGGTAGAGGTGGGGCCCCAAGAGAAAGACAACGAAAACCTTAAAAAATTCATACTCTATGGCTTGGACGAATATTACGGCGAAAGTGAAACGGACATATGCCATCGCATTAATAATATGTTTAGCGAAATACTGAATATACAAATAAATGGCTTCATCGAATCAGCAAGACGCATCGGAAAAAGAGGAAATCGCCGGCCAATATTGATAGAACTCATTAGCAAACGAATGAAGAAATACGTGATACAAAATTCTCAATATTTTAGACACACTGGATACGCCCTTGCCGAAGTATTAGATACAGAGACTTTAAGAACTAGACAACACTTGAGAGAAACTCTCAGGAATGCACGGAAAAGCGGGAATCACGCAATAATGCGGAACAACACATTGTATATTAATGGAAAAGAATACATACCAACGAGTCAAATACAAATGCAACCACCGGATCAAGAACAAATCCGCTGCGAACCATCTACAAGCTTTCAACAAGAAAAAACAGAAATACTATTAGAGGCAAAAACGACCCCTGACCAAAGAGTAAACGAGCCTCAAGAATCCAGTAAGAAGCATACCTTTCGCAAATAAAAAAATTGATTTTAATATATTATTTCAGAATTTTCAAAGTTTATATAATAAACAGCACGTATTGGACGTTTTTATTGAACAGAACAAAACCTATCAAGTAATATGTATTTCAGAATCTTGGCTCAACGATATTAAAGCCAACATGTTACAGTTTCACGGATATAAGTTAAGTGCATCGTTTTGTCGTAAAAAACGAACAGGTGGAGGTACATGTATCTTACTACAAAACAACATAAAACATATCGAGAGGAACAATTTACAAATATGTCAATTGAATATGTGATAGAGATATGTGCAACACAGTTACTTGAGCTTAACATTTTATTAATCGTTATTTATTGGAATAAGCGAGAAGAGAGTATATTTTATAAGCAATTAGAACTATTATTAACCTACGTCAACAAAAAATACTGCAAATGCAAAATAATAATAGGAGGGGATTTTAATGTCGACATTCTAAAAATAAACTCAAAATCTGAATCTCTGTTAAATATAATGGCTGAACACAACTTTACGCAACATATAAAAAAACCAACACATATAACCAAAACTACGTCAACATGTCTAGACTTAATATTCACCAACTTTAATGACAAGTCCTTACACACCACAGTAGAAGAATTCGGCTTTTCGGACCACTCGGGTACTACCTTGCAAATAGAGCTACCACAAACCCAATCTAAACCAATCGTCTGGAAGAAGGAAAAACGTATATACACTCGCCATAATGTAGAACAATTTAAACTCCAACTTAATAGAATAAATTGGGACAACATTATACTTTCACATAGAGCAGTTAATGAAAACTATTCAGAATTTGAGAACACCCTTAGAAATATACAAAATAGAACCATACCAAAGCGAAAAATCACACTAAAAACCAACCAAAAGAAAACATGGTTAACGGTCGGCATAAAACAATCATGCACAAATAAAAGATTATTAAAAATTCTAGCACAAAAATCGGGCAATAGAGTGCTAATCGACTACTACAGGAAATATGATAAAATACTAAAAAAGACGGTAACAATATCAAAAAAATTACAGTACACAAAAAAATTAAAAAAATCACAGAATAAAGTTAGAACTATGTGGAACATAATAAACGAGCGTAAAAATAAAAATAAGACACAAAACATTAACAACCAAAATATTGAACTGAAGATTAATAACAACTTAATAAGCGACCCAGAACTCCTGAGTAACGAGTTTAATAACCACTTTGCGCAAATAGGCGAGTCGGCAAAAAACACTACCATTGTACCACGCGGCCGCCCAATTCTGAACTTTACGGAGAATACAATGTACCTAAAACCCATAACATACCGAGAGATCTACAAAAGCATAAAAAACTTGAAAAATAAAAATAGCACAGGCGTTGATGAACTTCCACCATTTCTAATAAGACAATGCGCGGACACTCTGACGACCCCCTTCTGTTACCTCATCAACCAATCTTTTAACGAGGGAACTTTTCCAGACTTACTAAAGAAAGCTCTGATAAAACCAATCCATAAAAAGAACGCAAAAACAGACCCCAACAACTACCGGCCCATCGCTTTGTTACCAACGGCGTCCAAAATATTTGAAAAAGCAATGTGTGATCGAGTTTACGCGTTCTGTGAAAAATACAAAATCTTCGACGAAAGCCAAAACGGATTTCGTAAAAAGCGATCAACAACAACCGCTGCGTACAAATATATTCATGAAGTTGTGAATGCCTTAAACGAAAAAAAGCACGCAATCGGCATTCTACTTGATATGACCAAAGCGTACGACAAAGTCAAATATAAAATACTATTAGACAAATTATACGGAGTAGGGATCCGCGGCCTCGCTCATAAGTGGTTCACTTCCTACCTTACAGACAGAGAACATCTTACAGAGATAGAATACTACGACACACAATACGGCGAAGTAAAAGCAGTTCGGTCAGAACCTAGAGTTATCAACTCCTCAATTCCCCAAGGAAGTGTAGCCGGATGTCTCTTATTTCTCCTGTATATAAACGATTTTCCCAAAATACTGGATGAACCTTGCGTTCTATTTGCTGATGACATCTCTTTACTTGTGACATGCAACAATACAACTTACCTGAATGACCAACTCATCTTGATACTGGATAAAATTACACACTGGTTGGACGATCACAACCTTGAAATTAATTTTTTAAAAACAAAGCTCATGACATTTCAACCCTACCAAAAAACCCCCCTTGACATTAATTTAACCTATAAAAATACGCAATTAGAAGTAGTAAATGAATTCACTCTGCTAGGTTTGGTTATAGACAAACATGTAAACTGGAAGGCACATATAAAAACCATACGATCGAAAATATCCAGCTTTGCCTACGCGCTCCACGAAATCAAAAAAACTACAGACATACAAACTGCACTAACCTTATACCATGCATACGCCAGCGCATGGCTCTCCTATGGTATAATTTTATGGGGCCATAGTACCGACGTTGATACTTTGTTTATACAACAAAAGAAACTAATTCGTATCCTTGCCAATATAGGTAACAGGGAAACCTGCAAACCACATTTCCAAAAGTATAAAATCCTAACGCTATCTTGTACTTATATCTTGGAAATATGCAAATTCACACGAAAAAACCCCGACTTATTTAACCAAAGGAAAGACATACCCACGAAACATATGCTGCGATATAGAAATAAACTTCTTCTACCAGCCTCAAGACTAAAAATCTATTCTAACAGCACTTACGTTATGGCCATAAAAGTATATAACAAACTACCTAGTGTTATAAAAAATGAAGAATCGTATGAAAAATTTATAAAAAAAGTTAAATGCCTCCTAGTTTCCAAATGCTACTATAATGTTAATGAATACATGAATGAAAAATTTGAATAATTTTAAGTGACATAATTATGTAGTTACCTAGCAATAATTCCCGACATTACAGTAAAAAGCGGATAGACATAAATTTTCTATTTCTATTTTTATACTAAAATTGTGTTGTATAATTAAGGTTTTGACATTACTTTCATATTTTTAGTTATTAATTCCTGACATCGCATTGAATAAGCTGTTAACAGAAATCTTAAAACTTGACTTAACATATACTTATGAGGAAATTTTTAGTTTATAGTTCTTGTCATAGAATTAATCATTGTACCTACATAAATTCCATTATTGCATGTAAGTTGATTGGTCAGGTGATAATAATATAATATAATGTAATTAATAATTTTGTTTAGGTTGGCGATTTAATTCCAAGAAGGTTGTAAGATTTCTTCCATTCTTGAAATCAATATGCTACACCCTTGCCTAGCTAGTAAGAAAATTGCAATGCCCTAACGGGGTATCATGTACCTACTAACCACAAGATTACTAACATACCAATGTAATGAACATGATCGCAATAAATATATGAATATGAATGAATATGAAATATGAATATGAAGGATGCGTGATGCAGCTTAATCTGCCAGACCCTGGGAGACCGAGCTCTGCTCGGATGAAAATACGAAGAAGACAATTTTTTCCAGACATGAGACCTAGCTAGATCGATTTCTCACCCCCGTAAACCCCTATTACATAAACCCCGTAAACCCCTATTAAATATATTCCAAATTTCATCGAAATCGTTAGAGCCGTTTCCGAGAACGTGATTGCAAATATATAAATATACAAATATTGCTCGTTTAATAGTATAGGAACGCAAAATGTATATATCGTTACACAGCTGACGTAATACAAAGGAACGAAATCTTACCCCGAACTTGATATAAGATATTGATATAAAATATTTGTTCTAGAGACCTGAAATAGTTATTTACGATACAAGTGCAGAAAATAGGAAATTCGCACCGAGTGGTGATAAATTAAAACACGACCGAAGGGAGTGTTTTAAATCGACACGAGTTGCGAATTATCTATTCGCACGTGTATCGTACAATGTTTTACAGTACATATGGCTCTTTAAAGTTTCAACATATGCACGGAAAGTGCTCATTTTCGCACTCGTGCGGAAAAGTAACACCATGTGTACTGTAAAATAATTTCCTTTATATATTACATGTTATTAAACAGACCACAAGTTTCTTGGCCAGAGCTATTTAAATCAATGATAGGATTTTTTATTTACTGTGTGTTAGTACACAAATTATCATCATACAAATTTCATCTATGGGGGCAGATTAATTTTTTTTTTATATTTTTATCAACGTTATAATATAAAATTGTCATAAGACGTCCACTGCTGGACATAGGCCTCCCCCAAAGAGTGCCAAAGTGACCGGTGTGCGTCACCCGCATCCAGCGGACTCTCGCGACCTTTAGCAGCCATCGGTTCTATGTGCCCACTGCCACTTAAGTTTAGCGATTCGGAGGGCTACATCGGTTACCTTGATTCTGATGCGATCTCGCAGAGAAACTCCCAACATAGCCCTCTGCATTGCCCTTTGTCCATATAAAACTGTACAAATCCTATTAAACATGAACAAGACTACGTGAAATCATATCTGGAATATACATGTTACTTTAATACTTATTTTTTTATAGAACTTTGAAGTAAGTAGGAGGACATTTCCAATTTTGGAATGTACATTTTTTTGCAATTCACCCATGAGCTGTTAAAATTGTTCAAGAATGAATGGGGTCGTAACGTGACCGGTATGGTGAATGCCTGAATGGACGTTTGTTCAGAACCCTCGGTGCGCGAGTCAGATTCGCACTGGGCCGGTTTTTTTTTTGTGACTCGACGCTGGTCAGACTTTGTTCAACCACATTTGGTCATACTTAGGTACATACACCTAAACAACTCTGTGTATATTCTTCATAAAACATCTTGTACCTACTATGTAGTTATTGCTGCTAATACTTACCTACGACTTCATATCCCTAGTGCTACTTAATATGATAATAAACTTTCTTACTTTAGCGAATATATCTGTCGATCCGTCCCACTGCACCAGGTGACTCTGTAGAATCTGGGTAGCGGGAGCAATCATGGGAAATATTTGACCAAGCATCCTGAAAAAATACACTCGATAAACACTTGTCCTGTTAAATCGTTTCATATATTCAACGAAGTTAACAAGCCAATGACTTACTCAAAAAGCGGAATGCAGGTTTCAGTGAGGAACTGCATCTCCAGGTCAGGGATAATGGTTTTGTTGCCTCGGTCCAGGAAAATTGAAGGCACATCCCCACGTCCCTTCTCTGTCTCGTCTTGGTTGAAGAACTCTGTTAGCACCTCCGCCTGAAAATGGTGTTTATTGTTTAGTGGTGATTTCGATTTAGATTTTTTTATTTCATAATATACAATTACAATATAAATTAAAGCTTAGCTTAATCTGTATGAATTTATATTACTGATCGTCAAATAAAATCTGGGCACTTAAAAATAAAAACCGGTCAAGTGGGAGTCTGCCTTATGCACCGAGGGTTCCGTACAAACTATCATACACTATACCTACACGTCACGACCTCGCCTTATTTTGAAAAACATCTTAAATAAATAAATAAATAAACAAATAAATATTAGGGGACATTCTTTGATTCTTACACAAATCGAACTAGGCCTATAGTAAGCTCAATAAGGCTTGGTACCTACTAGACGACGATATATATAAATAATACATACAAATACTTAAATACATAGAAAACATCCATCTTAACAGTCAGTACTGTCCAGGTCACCATCAGATATATCGGAGTGGCCAAAGTACTCACAAATATCTGAACGTCTCTAATGCCTTGACAATAGAGACGTGTTCAGATATTTGTGAGCACTTTGGCCGCTCCGATATATCTGACGGCGACTGTCCAAGTCCAGCCAGAATGCCGTCTCACAGACGCAGGTCGCATTGATCATCCGAAACACGAACAACCGCAGGTTCCATACTTGAGGGTTAGTCCCGAGAGTGTCACAAGTATAATCACAAGTGTAAGCGGCGTGGAAGCACACTACTCATGCTTCTTATAGACTCTACGTCAAACAAGCATTAGCGCGATCTATCTTACAGGCAGCGACATCTAGCGTGTAATTGCGTAAACTCGTATGTGACGTGTGTCTGCCCTGCTGTATACGATTGGTGCTACGTTACATTACTAATAACTTACAACTTGGTATGTTTATTTTTCAGAGATAATTCTTTAGCAACTTAACCAATTTCGATTATTATTTTTTTATCCAATTAGAGGTACCTACTTTCAGAATATTTTGAAAGAAAAAAATCAAATAAAGATGTATTAAATTACAAACTTAAATAACAAATGATTTTATATTTTTTATTACGAACAAAAATATTACCTTAAACTTAATTCGCCAAACTGCGAAGCAGTTTGTTGGCAATGCGTAGGTAGAGGTATATATTTACGTTAATCTTAATAATATAATATTAATCTTAATAATAGAAATGGTATTTTCTTCAACATTTTCCTTTATAAGTAAATCAAAATTTTACCACTAGAAAAAAAAACTGTTTTAGAATGTGCAACTCAAGCCCTTTAATTACACGCGATTCATCTACTCCTGTGTTTCATTAGAAAGCTATCCCAAAACCCTTCAATATGATACCCCACTTGGCCTACAACTAGACTTTGAATTTTTGCCCCTCTCTTATCCGTAAATTTTCATAGAATTTAAAAATATATGTTTAAAATTTAAATTTTCCATAGACTTGGATTAGCTTCGTTTACAACTATTCCAAATTTCAAATGGATAGCATTAGTAATTCCTGACATATTTAACGTTGTGACAGACGGACGGAGTCGACACCATAAGGGTTCCGTTTTTACCTTCTTGGTTCGGAACTCTAATAAACGACTACTTATGTTAATGTCACATAAAGATCGTCAGATAAATACCTTGACAAATGTTTTTTTTTTAAATTCAATTAACGATATAATAATTTACAAAAACAGTGATATTATTACTATGAAACGAAGGTCCTGGGGTTCGAATCCCGGTAAGGGCAAATATTTGTGTGATGAGCATGAATATTTGTTTCTGGGTCTTGGATGTTTTCTATGTATTGCCATGCAATTGCCAATTGCTGAAACTTGTGGAATACCTAAGTGTATAGAACCAGAACCAGTATCAGAAGTGAGTATTTTGCCATTGCTAGAAATTTTCACTACCTGTATGCGGTCAGATAGGAATGAAGGACATATTCACAGGCATGTTTTTATTAATCTTGCCGCAATTCAGGCTATGGTCACAACTTCACAAGCTCTGTACAGGGTGGTTTAGGGGTGGTGTAGCAAGAATGACCAAAAACGAATAAGATGGTCATACTGAACAACTTTTCCCATGGGACCCACCAAAAAATCGCAAAAAAATTAAGAGCCAATTAAGAGTTAACTGAGTTAATTGAGAGTTAATGTATGGAACAGCTGTTTTTATTTGCGATTTCGTGGTCGGTCCCGTGGGAAAAGTTGTTCAGTGTTACCATCTTATTCGCTTTTGGTCATTCTTGCTCCACGACACCTCTAAATCACCCTGTATAGTGTTGACTACAATACTAACGGCAGTCTTCTTCACAGAACGCCAGTCCTTGATCTGGTCGCTGAGGTCCGCCGCGTTCATCAGCAGCGCCTGCAGGGCAGCGATGTGACTGCGGTGACCTAGGAGGTAGTCACTCGCTATCATCTTGTATTCGTCGAGGTTTCTGTAAGATATTGGTGCAATGATTATGTCAGGATTTTTTGGTTCAATTGAATAATTTAAAGTGAGTAAAAGGCATAGCCAGATCCTAGTTCAAAGAAAGATAGTGACACTTCATCACGTCGTGTTCTTCGCTCTGCATGTCTGTTCAGGACACATGGACTGCTTGAAGATCGCAAGTCGCTGGCCACCACGAAGTCGTACAATAGATGTGGCCGGAGCATGTCGCAGCCTTCCGTGTTGAGGATGAACTGGCAGGTGCCCTCGCTCTACTCTACAGGGACTGGTTTAACACAATCCATAAACTGACTTGAAGTAGAGGGTCAGGTCGGTGGCCACCACGAAGTCTCGCAGCAGTAGCAGCGCGCGGTCGTAGTCGCGGCGTGGCAGCGGCTCGAGCACGTCGCAGCCCTCCGTGTTGAGGATGCACAGGGTCTGCGCCAGGTGGTGCCGTTCCATCACGCTGCCCTCGCTCGTGAACAGGGCCGCCAGCACAGTCTCTGTTCAGTGGAACGTTGGTCAGGCAAGCAAGGCGATTGCTTGAGGAAGCAAGCCGATCGGAATGGGTTATCCCTTATATTGTACGTATGTTAAGTACTTACAATCAGATGTTAATATTGTATAGGAACCGGAGAAAGTTTTTTTTCTAGTAACTCCGGCTGAGATTTTGAAAATAATATTACTTACGCCCATTAATCTGATAATTGCTTGGCGTTCCACGGTGATCTAAATCATGGACTAGGCAGGCTATCAGGAACATCAGTGCTTGCAAATCGCTGATAAAGAACACATTATTTTAAACATCTCATAAAAACATTGACGGATGAAAAGAGACTTATTGATTTTATTTCGATAGTCAATGCTCTTAAATTCAACTCACGTGAAGTATCCGCGTCTCACCAACTGGAAGTTCATGAGTGCGGCGTACCCCCACTGCGTGACGCTGAAAGCGTGGTACCAGTTATGGTATGGCACGTCCCGATAACTTTTCCGTACTTGAAGCACGAATCGGGCCAGCTTGGATTGCTTCAAGTCGAATCTAAAATAATTTTGAAAAGGTATATTGCATATATAGGTATTTACTTGGCTTAAAGTAGCTTCTTGTATTACATATACGAGTATCTGAAACCTAATCGCATATTGTAAATTAATATTGTTGAAAAATAAACGTAGTCAACTAGTCACGTATTAAGCAGTCGGCCCCACGTTGGGCGCCAATCACGTATTGAATGAGAAAACGACATGAACGCTAATTTTCTGACGAACAATACATATACTGTATTAGAATATATGATATACACTAATAAGGTCGAAAACTCTATATTTTTAAAGCATGACTTGCACAGGATATATGGGTCGTTCTTCTTTTCGACCGACAATAGCCTGTCCTTCGTCTTATTACGGCATCTCATTTGAGTAATGATGTTTACGGTTTTATAATGTTCGAATGAACGTCCATATTTTTTTATTAATTAGTGATATTTAATATTTCACTTTCTCTAACTAGCATTTTTCTAAATGTTTTTTTTTTCGTAGAATGCCGTGACAGAGTAGTAAACCAAAATGTGGTCCCCACTGAAAGAGTCCACATTGTCACGTGATTTTTTTTTAAACCAACCATAAATAAATATTTATATTGGCCAGAAAGGAAACTTTAATTAGTTCTAATGAAGAAACCTATGCGTTTTTTTTTTAAATCGCACTTCAAAACCACAATTTTCGATAGTTCAAAAACCAAAAAAACAGAAAAACCTCGATTCATTGTCGGTAAAAAAGAAGAACGACCCATTTTATAAATTAATGTTATTTTACTCATTTCATTAAAAAAGACGCGATCTACGTTAATTATTAGACATAATCATTACTTCCGTACTAATCCCAAATCATTAAACATCTTCACAACCAAACAGGGCAACTCCCTAAAGGCCAGGCCGCGCGAATTGAAATGCAGAGACTTGAACTCAGGAATATTGTGGAACCCCTTGCAATCAAGCACCTTCGACACTTCCACGTCGCTCACCTGTAACCGAAAAAGTTTATTAATCTGAATATTCTGAATCTTAGCTAACCCATATATCCGTAGATAATTTGGTTGAAAGATGGTCAAAATGATAGGGCGATGGTAAAATCAAATGTTCCTGGTAGCAATAATTAAATGCGAATACTTGATAATAATAATTTATTGACATAAAAACCTTAGATGGTAAATACCTTATTGTGGAGTCCTCCTATTAGGTATGGTGAACCTGTGTCAGGAGGGCTCGCTCTTCCAAACATAGTATAGGACAATGCTGCATGCAAAGTTAGTATGAAAGTCCGATATTTTAAGTGATGAATTTACCTTATTTTATCTTATCAACTAACTTATTGTGCGTGTGTGCGTGCGTGCGTGTGTGTGTGTGCGTCTGTGTCTGAGTCTGAGCGTCTATTTTACCTTAATATGATACATGACCAGTTCATTGGTCATCATATTCCTAATATTGGCTTCTTGTATCTTCTGATACACTACTGACTGTATGATGCTCACGCCGCAGTACACGCTGAACGAGAGGGCCACTTCCTCGTCCGTGGCGTCAAAGTACGGGTCACCGATCTTGTTTATCAGCAGGCCAACACCTATGATGCCTGTCTGCTCACGGATTGGGAAGGTCAGACTGTTTCTAAAAGTCAATCAATGGTTAGACTTTAGATATACATATACCTAATCAATGAAAAAACTTGCATTTAGGTACTGCAACTGCAGCTTTCATGTCCATGACATAGCGAATAAATTGCTCGAAAGTCTACGTTAGTACGAACACGTTTAACGCAGTTAAAATAGTAAGTAACTAGGTAGATGAAGATTAACCGGGTAGATTGGTAACATTTTGTGGAAGAGTATTGTCCGTAACTTGGTCCCATGTTGGGCGAAATTTATGCGTTGAATGAGAAAACGACGCGACTTTTGACAATTTATTTAATTGAAGATTTTCTGTTCAACCATTTTCAGTCGCAAAATCTGAAATGTGCCTAGACATATTTCTGCTGATGCATATAAATTTACGAAGCTGAAGGTCTAGGGTTCGAATCCCGGTAAGTGTAAATATTTGTGTGATCGATGACCATGAATATTTGTTTCTGAGACTTGGATATATTTTCTATGTGTTTAAGTACATATTTATATCTGTTAAATATATCGTCGTCTAGTACCCATAACTCAAGCCTTGCCTATTGAGCTTAACATGGGGCTAGTTCGATTTTTGTAAGAACGTCCCCTATATAATATTTATATTTGTTTAAGTACTTATACTTAGGTTTTGAAACACCAAGGCTGCGTGTCCAGACCAATCATGTAAATACTTTAATGGACGTACTTTATGTCGATCCCCGGACGGCTATCGACGTTAGGGTCATAAGCCGGGTGCTGCGACGCATGTTTCGTATTCACAATGGTGCCGGTCTGGATCACGTGCCCCGCAATCCCA
Source organism: Epinotia nisella (assembly GCA_932294315.1). Taxonomy (NCBI): domain Eukaryota; kingdom Metazoa; phylum Arthropoda; class Insecta; order Lepidoptera; family Tortricidae; genus Epinotia; species Epinotia nisella. Next base: position 21,298,814 of record OW028674.1, read on the forward strand.
CGGTCTATTGGAAACCGTCTTTCGTATGTTTCGTCTGTTTCTGAATCCTTCAAAAATACAGTCAAAATGATTAGGACGTCACAAAATAATACAAGTAAGTATGATATCATTTGCTCTTTTTCTTTCATTATACTGCGGCGCAGAGCCGACGACACGCTTCACTCTTCTTCTGCTTATCTTCACAGGCGTTTCGATGTGTAGAAGGATATTTTTACAAAAAACGAGCATATACCGTCGCAATGTAGGTACACACCTTAGCATAATAGGTCTCGACGAGCTCCATCCGGTCCAGGTCAAGGATCATCACGGCACACTGCTCCGCGCCGACTACATGCTTCCCTTGCTCGACGGTCAGCTTCATCAGCGTGTCCCGAGACGTTACCTTTTGGTACATTATTGTAAAAAATATAGAGGTAAGTATTTATCTATTTATTCCTGCAATAACAGGATCCATTGTAAGATAAAGTAGAGTCTGGCCAGGGAAAGATGAGCCTAGAAAAGAACGCGATATAATAATGATAATTAAACAATAATTATTTTTCTTCAATTCACACAATGCAACTGATCAAGCAGGAAGAAGCTTGTATAGTTATACGAAATAAAACTCTTAAAACGTCATCTACTTTATATTTAAGAAAAATAATCAAAACCACTTCAAAATTTAAATTTTGGCGAGACAATAACTGAAGTTTTTATGATATTATTTAATGTGAATACCCTTTAATTCACTTAAAAAGCAAAAACAGACCAATTTATTATGTAACAGATTACTTATTTTCTTAGTAGCATATCAAGTATCAAGATCAGGACATCATACCTACTAATTTAAGACGTTTGATACATTTGACAATGATATTACCTACTGTTGCCATATAATAAGTTTTAAATAAATCTCAAACTCATCCTTCTCTGGCCAGACTTTACGATAGTTATATATATCGAGGGCTGAGTGGCCACACCCGATAAATCGAGATGATTGCTTTTGAACACATGGTTCTATTTTCAAAAAACCTATTACGCGATTTATCGGGTTTGACCGCTCAGCCCTCGATAGAACTACCTAAATATTTATTAATGTCTCACTCTATCTATATTATAGCTGCACCTTTTGCTCTTGCGGGACTGCTATCAGGTTTATGAGTATTAGGTACCTACGTTAGACATGTGTACAAAAACCGACGCACGTTGTACACCTACGCTGTTGAAATATTCGGAAAACGCGATATAGAAACTACTTGAATACTTACCTAATTTATTTAGATAATGTACTTGCTTAAAATTGAAAAAAAAATAGACGGAAGGACAGGTCTTCGAATTAGGTACCTACTACTACTACTATATACTACTACTACTACTTAGGTACTAACTAGGTACCTACCTAATTCAGAGACCTGGATGGATTTGGCATTCGTGAGTAGGTAGGTAAAAGTTGATTTACTTGGTTGAACAATCGCTTAGCCGCGCGTAGAAGCTGCTGGCACTTGTGTTTCGTAGCGCTTTCGTGTTCCAGTCGAATCGTCTTTTTCACAGTTGGCCAGGATAGCCTGCGCACCATTTTTACAAAGCTTTAATAATTTTAGACTGGCTACCTAGATGTAATTAGGTATACATTACCTACACAAAGTTGTGTGTCGGCAAAAAAACCAACTATTTTAAAAACTATTCAAAGCATCAGAGGACAAATAAACCACCGTAAGGACTTCGGTGCTTTACAAGCGAATGATCTTGCGGCTAAATTACGGGGATACTCAAACTAGAACTCACAGAAAACACTCGTAGACGAGGGTGCCGACATGTTCTTCCTGCATCTTCGGGGAGACCACGCACACGACAAGCGCAAACGGCCTGTCCACCACCGGGACCAGCAATATGTGCTTCTTGCCGTGCTCATCCAGGTACTGACACAACATATTATATCCAGGTTAGTTAGGAATGTTCGGATATGGAATATAATCAGTCACAATGGACTTGGACAAAGATAGATTCACGTCATTGCTCTTACCTACTTATGTCATTTGTGGTTGCTCACAATGTGATTCATAGTGTTACGAGCATGAGATTCGTGAAGGTCGGAAAGTATTTATTATATTGTACCTATCAACAAGTTATAAAGGAAAGAAATCTATGCACGCAACAGAAATGTAGGGAGGAACTTACAGGAGAAACAATACTTTGAACGTCTTCGTACAAATCGCTGAATAACATCGTCTGTTGATATGCATTTTTAATGACGCTCACGAATTTCTGACATTCCTGCAATAAGATATGTGAAAATCTTGTAAGTACCTATTAGTTTTTAGTAAATTATTACCTTCCTATTCCTATGTAATGAGTTGTAGGTACCAAAATGATTGGTGAGTAGCTTTTTGGCCCGGTAAGCAATATACGTAAAAGCGCTATACCTAGGTGTGTAATGCTAAATAACTAAGTATTTACATATATTTTTAAGTCCAGAGTCTAACCAGTTGTGATAGATTTCTCAGTCGGTCTGGGTCCCTACTTCACCATCCCGAATTTGAGCAAGAACCCTGACAGCCTGATGTGTAGTCTCTCCAGCACGGCTATCACAAGACGGCGCGCGAGCTCTCTCGATTTTTCTCGCACTATACCTCTCTTTCTAAGTTGTCTAATAAGAGAGAGACAGATAGTGCGAGAAAAATCGAGAGAGCTCGCGCGCCGTCTTGTGGTAGCCGTGCTAGGAAAGATGAGCCTGAGATTTATATGGCAATAGAAATATCATTATCAAATGTGTCAAACGTCTTAACCCTTTTCCAGGCCGGCAGTTGGAAAATGGCAATCGGATGTCAGTCTTATTTATTGACATTAAGATATTATGTTCGACAAGCAGTATGTGGTCGATATAATTAACGCCTTTGCCTGGAAAAGGGTTAAATTAGTATGATGTCCTAATCTTGATACTTGATATGTTACTAAGAAAGAAACTGTTCCGTGATAAATTGGACTGTTTTTGCTTTTTAAGAAAATTAAAGGGTGGCTTATTACTACTTACTTACCTACTGCTAATTAAGTATTCACATTGAAGAATATCATAAAAAGTTCAATTATTATATTTTATTACGTCTCGTCAAAATTTATTTTAATTATTCTTCTTAAATATGAAGTAAAATGAAGTTATCTTTAACTCTTGTTAGTTCATATAACTTTACTTCCTTCTGCTTGATCAGTTGCATTGTGTGAATTGAATAAAAATCATACTAATTGTTCAAGATTTGTTATTATACTTATTATTTTAACGCGTTATACACGGTGTTGCGATACGCTGCATTTTTTTAAATCGCCGCTCTTTTCTAGGCTCATCTTTCCCAGGCCAGACTAAACCTCCCAGTAAGTTCTATAGAATTTACACTTTTTGCACGAGAAAAATGTCTTAAATTTAAGTAAGGAGGTTGCGGGGAGTTTCCAGTGCAGTGCAGTGGCGAGGGTCACTGTATCGAGGTGATAAAACAGAGTTTCAAGATATAGCTAAGTAGGCATTCAATTGTAAACTGAGCACACTTACCAAAAGCTTATGCTTTTTCTCTAGCACTGTTTTGCCGACGGCTTCGATGTAGGCCTCCATGCGCGCCCAGTTCACCACCACTGCGAACACCAGCTCCGCGTCGCATTCATCACTAAGCTTTGGATCAAATAACCAAATTTACTTCAGCCCAGCTAGCATGATGGCCGGGATACACGAGGCTAGTTTTTAGGGTTCCGTACCTCAAAAGGAAAAAAACGGAACCCTAAGGCTGCGTTTCCACCAGAGATGTGCGAGGTAGCTAAGCGGTGAGAGGCTGTGTAACGAGAAGGTGTAACGGTGTGAATATTTCCACCAAAGATGTGCGAGGTAGCTGAGCGGTGCGAGGATGTGTAGCGGGCTCTTTTTAAATAAGCGGGCAGGGTGCTCATCCCTGGTGGAAACGCAGCCTCAGCCAGACGCCGCTTCGCAACACATCCCTCGCAACACATTCCTCGCACACATCTTTCCCTTCTTTTGTAACGTGACTATCCATATAAACTTCTCTCCGCTGAGCTGTTTCCACCAGAGCTAAGGTAAGCGAGGATAGGTTAGAAGAAGTGTTCCTATTGGTTCATGACAAACACATCCTTCGCAACGCATCCTCGCTCATCTCTGGTGGAAACGCAGCCTTATAGGACTCGTGCGTCTGTCTGTCCGTCTGTCACAGCCGATTTGCTCCGAAACTACTGGACTGATTGAGTTGAAATTTGGTATATAACATAATATGTAAATTGGTGACGCAAAGATGGACGCGTAAAGTAAATTAATGAATTCTGAACAAGGGGGCCACTTTTGGGAGGTGAACTGGAAAATTAAAAAAAAACATTTCGCAAACTGTATTCTGTGACATATAAAAAAATAAAAAATAAACGAAAGGGGTTAAATATCAAATGACGGTGTTGTTGTAAGCATCTCTATGGAAAATAGTTCCTTGCTAGGATAGCAAGCTAAGTGCGTCTATCTGCGTGTATACAAAACTACTAGTTTATATAAGCTAGTGTCCGACTGAAGTCAGAATAGTTTAATAGCTTGCTCGAAAAACTAGCCTCGTGTGTGTATATAGCTATCCCGGCCATTCTATTTTTTGATTTATTAGCGCCCCCCACCAATGATTTCCTGCCGTCAATGAGCTTTGTGTGGTCGGCAAAGCTAGTATCTAGGTATCCGACCGGCTTGTGCCGGTAGTGAATAAGTAATACTTACTGGCTGGCTTAAAAATATCTGGCATCATGTAAACAGCACAAGCATGTTCCAAAGTGAGGACAACAAGCCAGGACGGTACCTATAGTACAGTAGGTATCTAGCTTGCCATCATAACTTGAAAAATTAGTCTCGTGTATCCGCCATAAAGCAGACCGCTCGTACATAATTGCTAGCTAGGCAGGGTGGTAGTAGGTACAGTCGAGTTCTCCAATATCTATACAGACAACCTTTCAAAAATATCTGTACACAGGCTTTATTATTACTGACATAAGACACATTTGTAGATATTTTTGAAAGGTTGTCTGTATAGATATTGGAGAACTCGACTGTACCTACCAGAACCCATTTGTCGGAATCGCTCGTAAAGTATAAGTACCTATCGTGTCTCTTTCTAGCAAGAAAAATGCTATAAACATGTACACGTCTAGGTGTAGGTAGATACTAGGTAGTAGAGGAACCAAAAGATGAACGCCACCCAATAGATGAACACTTTGCCGAAAAATTGAAATAAAAAAATCACGACTCATTTTACGCAGTCGCGATATTTTTTTCCTAACGCTTCATTCCTTTGCCGAAGCTGGCATTTAAACTCCCAGGCAGTTGCCACACACACGCGCCTGTGAACGGTCGTCGCGTCGCGGTCTCGCGCCAAAATCACCGTTCGTATGGAGATTTACTTAAGGTAAGCGCTCTCAAATTTAAGCTCTAAATTACGTATAAAACTGAATAAAACGGCTAGTTGCATTGTTTTGTGTGATATAGATTCTTGATTAATGCCTTTAATGGATTATCTATCACAAATTGCATATATATTGTTAATTTAAGAGATATTTAGCGTTCAACTAATGGTTCCAACTTTGTGTCCCTGAGCCAATAGATGAACGGCGTTCATCTACTGGGCAAGGCATAGTTTTTTCAAAGGCTGATATAAAATCGTATTGAAAAGGTAGATAAAACTTTTATGGCTTAAATGAATCGTTACTTAACCTTTGATTTTTGAACCAAAAGTTGAACGTGACTATCCATTCGCAACACAGTTATTTTGCTGTTTATTTTACTATGAAAAGCACCATTGTTCAACAATGAACCTGTGCCCAGAAGATGAACGAATAAAATTAGTTCGTTCATCTTTTGGCTTCGATTCCAATGAGTGAACGCTCTGTTGATTTTAGTTCGTTCATTCCTTTGCTATCGTGCCCAATAGATGAACGAACAAAATGTATTCGTTCAAGTTTTAGGCAGGGGTTAGTACAATGAACACTTAATGACAAAGATACATGAAATCTGGCAACTTTGCCCGGCATTTATAAACTTAATTATATAATTTTCAAGTTAACTGTATCGTTTCGGTTTATTTATTTCAATGTTTTCTTTGTATGAGTAACGATTATAGGTGAAATAATATATTGGAAACTTTTGATCGGATAAATATATAAATACCTACAAGTTTGCCCACTTCATTCTAACTTTGTCTTTTTTGTCATTGATCTACTATAAAACAAATATATATTGAAACAATGAACACTTAATAACAAAGATACATGAAATTTGGTAACTTTGCACGGAATTAATAAACTTAATTATATAATTTTCAAGTTAACTGTATCGTTTCGGTTTATTAATCTAAAAGTTTTCTTTGGTTGAGTAACGAATATAGGTAAAATATATTGGCGACTTTTGACAGGGCAAAACATTTTAAATACAAGTTCGCCCACTTTTGCACATTTCATTGTAACTTTGTCTTTTTTTTCATTGATCGACTATAAAAAAATGGAATTTTATTACTTTTTTTTAATGAAGTGGATGATATGTGGAATAATGCAAAATACATGCTTACTTTGCCTGTTTTTGTCGGACGAATGCATACTTCTTATTTTTACGGTGCCATAGGGATAACAACCAAAAAGGAATCTTTATAGTTTCGCCATGTCTGTCTGTCCGTCAGTCCGCGGGTTAGCTCTCAGAACCTTAATGTATATTTTTTAATAATACATATATATATAATTAATATCATAAACTTCTTGTTTATTCTGATATTTACCTTATCGAACGAGCGAGCAAAGTGAACAAAGTTCTATGGTTCAGGTTGAGCCGAAAATCGTTCGTATGTCCGGTGTATGTCCCGCTGTCCGGCTGTTCTACTCTATTAGGCTCATTTCTCAACCAATTCTCGTGAAATTTTGTGAGCATGTTCGTTAATAAGATCGTAACAAATTTTCGCAATTAAATTTTTTTTTTTTTGAAAAAGATTGGCATGCTAGTTCTAAAGCCCATAATTATTTGCAATTTCGTTTTCGTTTAATTGGTAACACCGCCTGTTGTTTGCCTTTACTTGTGTTTACTATATTCTGTACAGTCTTCTTTTAATGAGGTGTGCAATAAAGAGTATTTGTATTGTAATGTGTTTGTCGGGCGTTTATCTACAATTTGCAAAATATCATTGTGTAAGCTTATCATTCGAATGAGCGAGCGAAGCGAACGAAGTTTTATGCTTCAGCTTGGGCCGAAAATCGTTTGTCCGGCGTTCGGTGTCTATTCTCCTCTACAGGTCGCATTTCTCAACCGATTCTCGTGAAACTTTGAGAGCAGGTTCGTTAATAACATGTATTTTCGAAAAAAAAAAGCTTGTTAATGTACTCATTATTACACATAAAACAAAGAAAACTATTTTCTCTTTTCGGTGTTGAATCGATATGATACAGAGAACAAAGTTAAAAGAAAAATAAACCATCATTGTCTGAAGCCCAAGACAGGACTCGAAACTTGCCGGTACACAAGCCACAGTTCGAGTCCTACCTTGGGCTTCAGACGATGATGGTTTATTTTTCATTTGTCTTTCTTCTCTGTATCATACCGTTTAAAATTCGATCGCGGTATATTCCATCTTAAATTTAGATAATTTGTTTCGTTAAGGTGTTTAGGTAGGTACCTACTTGTTTAATATTTTTAATTCATGAACATTTTATAATATTTTGCCCGCAAGTGGTATTCCCTTAAATAAATCCGGCTAAGTATGTGTATTTCACGGTACATGTTTACATAATATTCGCGCAATGTTTTCAATTTAATGTTGAATGACAATTCTAGCAATAGTGGATTTAAATATGAAGAAAATAATTATGACATTGCAGTTTGCTAGTCGCTAGCTCGCTAGTCAATCCCCCTAAACACACTTCAACCTTATTTATGGAAATATTAAATCAAAAAATCGAATCAAAATACATTTATATTATTCCTTTAAAACTAATACGTAATATATAGGTATATAATTATGCTAAATTGGAACGCCATGATTACCCAAAATCATAAACTGATTCATGACTCAACACCATAGGAGTTATACCTAGTTGCGCAAATAATACAATGGGCAATGTTGACTAAAAGTACAGATATCGATAACTGCGAAATTTTAAAATAAAACGGTAAAAATCTGGATTAGACCTAGATTTAAAATAAGCTCCTACTTAAATAACGCTTACGTATGGCTACGATGGATTCGGTAAGCATTATAGAAAAAGCTTCCAATGATAGAAAAAAATGTTGGATAAGTACTAGCCTTTGCCCGTGACTTCGATCCCGTGCATGTCGTTTATATCGCCTCTTGATACAAACTTGCGCTCCCATTTCCCCACCTTAGGGGATGATTTTCGGGAAGAAAACTGTCCTATGTCCTTCTCTTTCCCCGGAACTATTTCCATACCAAATTTTGTCTCAATCGGTTTAGAGGTTTTAAGTGTGAAAGAAAAGTTAGCAAACAGAATTTATAATAACGCGTTTAAATGATATTAAATAGTATAGTATGTAGTATGGATTTGTGGTTTTCCGGAAAAAGCGGGCAAAGTAGGCATGTTTGACGGTACTAATCTATTGTGTCTTATTTGAGTTATATGTATCACGTCTTTGGTTAAACCTGTCAAAATAATTTATAGGTTTAATTAATATATTCTATAAAACCATTTTTTTATAGATGGCATCCACAAAACAGAAAAAAGAGCGGCTTTACGACCAGAACACTCTGGAAGAGGCTGTTCAAAAGATAGTAAATAACGAGATAAGTTTACATAAAGCTAGCTTAACTTACAAAATTCCGAAAGGCACATTACACAACAAGATACATGGGAGATCACCAATGGCATGTAAAAAAGGTCCGAACACTATATTGACGAAGGATGAAGAAGATCACATTGCTGGATGGGTCGGTAATATGGCCAAAATTGGGTATCCCGTTGTACAAGAAGATTTAAAGGAAACTGTCGGACGGCTATTTGAACAAAGAGGCCAACCTGGTTCGAAGCCCGGGAAAAAATGGTTTCGTCTGTTTATGAATAGGCATCCTGAGCTAACGCAACGACACGCCGAAGTTATATCTAAAGCTAGAGCAGCTGTGACTGAGGGTTCGATACGAAAATGGTTTTCAGACCTTCATATATATTTTCAAGAGCAACATTATGAAGATATTATGACTTGTCCCGAGCGTATATTTAATCTTGATGAGACAGGTGTACAGCTTTGTCCAAAAACTGGAATCATCTTGGCACCCAAAAATTACAAGGCATTATATACAGTTGCATCTGGTCAGGAGAAACAAAGCGTAACTGTCCTTTGCAATTTTTCAGCAAGTGGGGGGATAGTTCCTCCATTTATCGTTTACCCATTACAGAGATTATCTAAAGAGATTGCCCAATCTGTGCCTGATGAATGGGGCATTGGCCGATCAGACTCAGGTTGGATGACTGGATCGACGTTCCTGGAATATATGCAAAAAATCTTCCTGCCGTGGGTTCAGAATCAGAACATTACATTCCCGATTGTATTGTTTGTAGACGGCCATAAGAGCCATTTCAACATGGAACTCCACGATTTTTGTGTTGAGCATAAAATAATCCTGTACTGCCTACATCCAAACACCACTCACATTTTGCAGCCCTGTGATGTGGGAATATTTGGCCCCTTAAAGGCAGCTTGGAAAGACGAAGTACGCAAACATAAATTGAAAGACAACGTACAACTAACCAGATCGAACTTTGCAAAAGTGTTCGCCAAGGCTTTTGATAAATCGATGACAGAAGATGTAATAAAAAGTGCATTCAAGGCGTGTGGTCTTTACCCATTGAACCCAGATGCCGTCAACTACTCAAAATGTATCTTGAGTAGGAGAAATGAAATACTGGCCAACATAACGTTAGAGGAATATAATACAACAATATCTGTTATAGAAAAAACGGTCAGCAGAAAGACACTTGTAAAATACAATGACTATAGAAGTCAAAACAAGAGATTGAAAAGTTCTCTATTTCAATTTTGGGACAAATGTAAAAACAAAGTTGACAACATAATGCTCACACAGTCAAATATTGATGATGACGAAGACTCTGTGCTAAAAGTTCCAATGATGTCACACAATGAAAGTGACGTTGCTACAAAATCTACACAAAGGTGTCAAGAAGAAGACTATTCAATGTCTCTTGGATTTGACTCCATTGTTGAAGGATTTCTGGATATAGAACACCTGTCCATGGATATCGAGGGATGCAATAAACTACTGGATGATGATGCACGTTTAATGGCTGATTTGGACAATCGCAAAGACCCTACTGAGACATTAAATCTGATTGACCACACCACGGAAAGAAATGTCTTAGTAAATGATTCTGTGAACAGTCAGAAACATACAAGTGGGACATTAGATTTGACTACTGCAACTTGGACAAAACCTGTTATAACATCTACACCAGTCCTTTCCAAATCACCCATTCCCCTACCATGGTACACAAATATTGAAAGTAAAATACTTGGCGTTCACAACTCCATTACTGAAGAACCTTCTTGTGACAAAACCAAAGTGAGTGACTTGTTCAAGTTCAAACTCCCCGAAGAACGAAAATCTGTGAAACGGAAACTAAATATGGGTTCAGCAATGCCTTTAGCCATCACGTCTAAGAAGTTTAAAGAATATTTAGAAGAAAAAGAAAATGAAAAAACAATGAAAAGTGAGGAAATCCTAAGACGGAAAATTGAACGACAACAGAAGAAAGCTGAAAAAGAAAGAATCGCTAAAGAAAAGAAATCAAAGGTTAGGAAACCAAAATCACGATCAAAAAAGATAATGATCCAGATTTTTTGCAGGCTGGATCATTCCACGAAGGTGAGATCAGTCACATTACGCAACAAAGCATACACGATGCTACTCCATCGGATACTGAATCGCCAGAAAACTATAAAATGACGGGCACCAAGGATATGACAAGAACTGCACGAAAGAATGTTATGGAAGTCCCGGACATGACAAATATTGATATCGACACCTATGTTGTTGCAGAATTTAAAACAAACAAAAGAAATCGGTACTATGTGGGAGTGGTAGTAGAGTGTGATTTAGATACTACTTTTATAAAAGTAAAGTTCTTAAGAAAGAAATCTAGCAAACTAGACAAATTTTGCTACTTTGTAGAACCATCTAATGTTGACTTAACAGAAATCACGATTAATGATGTAAAAGAAATATTAACGGAACCTCGAGTAGGTAGAAGAGGGATGCTTTATTTTATTGAATCTAATTTTGATCTAAACGTATGCGAATAAGCTATCTTATAGATCTGTAGATTGATTAAGTTCAGACTGATGATTGTAATGAAGCTTTAATTATTTACGTAGGTACAGGCAATGTTACCGGTTTATTCTGGAGGTATTTGTTGATTATGATAGAAAGATATCCTAATGTAAGTGTTATATGGTGTTCAAGGTAATGAAAAAGATAAGCATTTAATAGATAACTTATAGATCGAGCCTCAAGAGTTGTTATAGGAGGTCATTAAGGATCACCATTATACAAAAACTTATTGTTAAACCATTCAAATCAAAGGGTTTTTTTTAATATATTATGACTAGAACGTTGATCTCAATAAGTGAATAAGATAACGACTACTTAGTGTGCATAATACAACCATGACCACCATGTACGTGTGAAAGAGACAGCATTATATCAGACGTCTGTTTTTATTGTGGACATTAAATGTTGATTAATTGTGCATGATGATTATAATAACAGATTTTACTTATTAGGAACCTATAATTATTTGAGGCAGTTAGCCCAGGCTATTTATTGACTGTGATAAAACGGTTTTTCTTATCAGATGTTGATAGAAATGAGAAGGATGATTTATGTATGTAGGTAATTAATACTTTTTTTAATGATAAGGCCAAAAGTGTTTTTTTTCTTTTTACCATTTTATTCAAATAATGTTTACATACAAAAAGTTAACTGTAACTGAAAGAAATTAATCGTAACTAGTGTTAAATAATACCTTTCTGGAAAATAATAAATATGGTCTACGAAATTATTGTTTAGATCATTGTTATTATATCAATATTGTGATTGCTGCAATAAGAATAACAATATTATTATTACGCTGAGCTATTTAAAATGTTGTTATTACACTAGCTAGGCTAATCAAAATGTTGATTTAGTTGTTACGGTCCTTGTTGGTGCCTCAAGGAAAAAAAGAGTATTTTATTAGTATTAATATGTTAATGTGCAATAAAGGGAGATTTTGATTTTATGTGTTGTTTTTATTTGTCATATTCATATTGATACTTATTAGGTAAGAATAAATGCGATAAATATAGCCAAGAACAATAGTTTTAAACTTTACCGTTATATTTTATAACGACTTAAAACTGCCCAATTTTGCCCGCTATTATAATGTACCTTTTCGTAATTTTACAATTCACGGGTTGATAACATTTGAAACAGTCTTATATTGCACCTGGTGGTTATTTGCTTAGTGGGCAAATTTACAACATGGGTAAAGTTGGACAGCTGCGCGGTCATTCGTTTTCTTCGTTCAACTATTGGAGCCAAAATGTTCACTTATTGGGCACAGTGTTCAACTTCTGGGCAAAAATGCATACTTTAACATAAAACCATTTTTTTTTAAATACTGTAACATAATAGGAGGGATTAAAATAATCAAATCTAATCTCGACTATATACCTAATCGGATAAAAAAATATTGTATGTACTAACTTGGTTACAACTCCCACAAAAAAATCCCAAAGTTGGCATAGTCGCTTAAACGTTCATCTTTTGGTTCCTCTACCTAGGTATCCTAGCTTAAAATTTAGTACGGACGGAGTGACCTTGGTTTGGCCGGACGCCGTGCTTCCGGACGTATCCACACGGGCTGGATTTCTGGAATCACGCGGCCGGCGGGCTGCATGCAGTCCGCCAATTGCGATGTAAGTTTACAACATTGTGATTTTTACCCGACTGACGAAGGAAAGGAGGGTTATCTTTTTCGAGCGTATGTATGTATGTGTGTATGTTCTTTGGCACGCCCTGAGGGGCTACCGCGAAGAAGGGAGATACACGAACGAAGTTCGTTTTGTTTCGCGGTAGGCTCTCTGCAGCCTAAACTGTTTGACGGATTTCGACATATGAGGTGTCGTTGGATTCCTCCATCGTAGGAATGATATAGGCTATAACATTTGCAAAAAAAGCAGTTGGGTTTTTTGAAAAATCTTTTGATTCCACTTTTGTAAGTACCTATATAAGGTAACTACTACATACGTAACTGTTTATCTTAATTTGTAATTCAGAGCAATCGTCATCTTCGAGGCTTATGATTAGGTCGACAACTTTCCCAGGATCGCTTCTTTGAATATTCTTGCGACTGGATTTTTTAAAACTCGGCATGTTTAGTAAGCACTTTATAAATAAATTGATTTTTATAGCAAATTATTTTATATGACAAGCAAAACGTAGTGATTATATTATATTATTTATATTCTCTTTGATGACAAGTTTATTTTATCCATATGACACTGTCAACAGCAATGGCCAGCAACAGCAATGCTAGCAATAGATTTTGTAGGCGTTCGACTTAGCGACCTGTCGCGCGATCTTTATTGTAGCTTGAACAGTCTGTCAAATATCTTATCTGTTGCATAATGACCAATGACACACATGACGACATGACAGTCGGGATCAAGTCGGGATCCGAAACTGAATTTTGGAAAACAGCTGATGAAAAGCATTATTTAGTTTACATACCGTTAATTTTACGTATATTATAATGGCAGAAATACAAACCCTTATCGAGATGGGCTTCTCTAAAGAAAGAGCGTAAGCAAAAGTATGCAAAATATTCAAATTAGTTGTTACTTTCAGATTGACACAATGAGTTTGTTGTTCTAGGGAGAAGGCATTAGCGGTTACGAATCACAAGGGCGTCGAACCGGCTATGGAGTGGCTTTTGGCACACGTTGACGACCCAGTGGAGAGCGTTGGGAATACAATTGGGTCGAGTTCAGAGGCGAGTGAGGCGCCGTCAGCCGAGCCGGCCCCGTCCACAGACGCCCCTCCGGCCGCCGCGGAGGAAGCCAAATCTTTCAAATGCGATGAATGCGGGAAATTATTCAAGAATCAGGATGAAATGGAATTCCATGCAGCTAAGACCAACCATAGCAGTTTCTCAGAGTCCACAGAGGAGAAGAAACCACTAACGGAAGAGGAGAAGAAGGCTCAGCTCGCACTGCTCGAAGAGCGAATGAAACAAAAGAGGAAGGAAAGAGAAGATAGAGAAAAGGTACTATTATTTGTCGTAGCAAAATAACATTAGAAAGTACCTATCTGTTTTGATGGAATTTGGTATTCAGATAGTTTGAGTGCTAGAGAACACATAGAACACTATATATCTAAGAAAGCAATCTCCAAAAGGGTGACTGTGCCCGTTTGACCACTCAGCTTCAAAAACAATTGCCACTGCCCAGGTGCAAAGCAATAAACCAATTATTCCTTTTTTAGGAACAATAGACAACATGGCATCGGTGGCACTACTTTCCGATGTTGTGATTATGTTGGCTGTGGTGGTTTACAAATTCTATGTGGGCCTAGCTAGTTTAGTTGATTGTGTTCAATATAAATTTTCTGCTTACAAAGAATGAAATTAGGAAATAATTGGTTGGCCTGGATAGCCTGTGGTACTGTCCCATACTCATAGTATCAGGTACCTAAGCCATCTTTAATTCTGTAGGCTAGACAGTTCACTTAGTTGGTAGTAAGCCTACTTAAAATGCAATGGTTTAAATCCCAGCTTAAACGGATATTTGTGTGATAAATATACTTTGATCTGTGAATATCATAATATTGGGAATTTGGCCTAATTCATGATATGTATTTTTCCTGAGTCTTGAACTATGTATATTGTATCCAGTAACAGTGTTTGTTTTGTGTAAGATTGTCGCCAACATTTATTTATTAAAAAAAAATAGCAAGACTTTCAAACTAAAATTATGTGACAATATTATACTTTACATTAAAAGTAATATTTGCACTCATCACACAACTATTTGGGATTAGAAACCTACAACTGCTAGCATTGCTGGTTGCAGGATCACTATCAACAAATTGTACACAATACTATCCATCCAGTTTTTGTTTGCAGGATGTGAATAAGGTGGTGAACTTAACCCGTCAAGCGCGCTATCCGCACACTGTGCGGATAACTCAATTTGGCCCATAGCGCGCTATCCGCACACCGTGCGGATAACGGCTGTGCCCTCATTGGCCAATTTTTTTCCTCGGTTTTATCGAGTGGCCATCCTAAATAAAATAAACCTGGGTAGCTTTTGCACTATACCAACATAAGAAAAATATTTTGGCCACATTAGTAGTACTCAGAACAGAGGAAAAAATATTTTCCAAAAGGTTTAACGTGGCGGCCGTTAGTTGACAAAATATCGTCCCGGGCGGACTGACTCCTCATGATATTATTGTGGTTTTAAATGAAACGATAAGTGTTTCCCATTAAAATTATATATCAAATTACTGAAAATAGAATAAATAATGTGTTTTGAGCTTTCGTTTTAAGGATTTCGAAAAAAATGTGTGTGATAAATGTCTTCAAAGTTTAAACACGTCATTTTTAACTACGTTTGACAAATTGTTATAGATTGAAAAATATATGTTATTAGCTCCAAAGATTGTGAAATATACATAAGTTTGTAGTAAATTTATCCCAGTATTTGATTCAGTAATCAGATTAGTGTGTTATTGTGACTGTTTGTTGAAATCGGATTTCTAATGAAATGAGTACGCTTCACGGTAATTACGTCAGTCATAGTTTTCAAAATGGCGCGCGGGATCATTTTGACCGATAATGTAAATAAACAATTATTATGAGGTAAACAGTGCATAATATAGTGAAGTGATAATTTTAATCGATGCATGGTTTAATAGTGATCACATTAGTGAAATATCAATGTGAAATATGTGAAAGAGTTTGGTGTAAAAAGGCATTTTGCTTCATCGAGTGACAGAAAATCGAAATAAATTATTTTATTTCACGATAATGAAACAGGTCAGTCAATTTATCTTTATTAAAATGAATAGACAATTTTGTCTGTTATCTAATAGTATATAATTTATACAATATAATTACAACATACGAGCACAATATTTTTTTTTCTAACGGCCGTCAACGTACGTTTTTAGGGTTCCGTAGCCAAAATGGCAAAAACGGAACCCTTATAGTTTCGTCATGTCCGTCTGTCCGTCTGTCCGTCTGTCCGTCTGTCCGTCTGTCCGTATGTCACAGGCATTTTACTCGAAAACTATAAGGTGTATTTGAATAAAATTTTGAGGATAGGTGTATTTTGTTAGCCGCTACATACTTTTGTAATTAAAATGACAAAAAAAAATTTTTTTAGGGGTGCACTCCATACATAAAACTAAAAGTCAAAATTTTTTTTTTCATTGTGACCCCTCGTGTGGCACATCAGTCGATAGGCCTTTCAAAATAAATATAAGGTTTCTTAGCATTTTTTTTTGATTAAGTGAATAGGGTCGGAGATAATCGCCCCGAAAGTCACTAAAATTCTGTCCCCCCCCCTCTAATTTTTGAACGGTGTATTTTAAAAATATGGAAAAATTCATGGACATAGGGCTTATTAATTTGATTCACTTGAATCTACCTGGTGCAAAGGTTGTCCGTCGCCATTCAACGTGGAAACGCGGCGAGTGTGATGGGTACCTTTGCGCCAGGGACGACTCGAGGGGGCCTGTATTTCTAGTTTAAGTTAAATTGTTATTTTATGACTTGTATTCTTTTTTTTTTATAATACATTGACATGTTTTAATTAAGGATTCTGAGTTCCCACGGCGCAATTAGGTAGCACTGTCCGTGCCGCCACCGTTTTTGAAATGAAAATGAAATTATTTATTTCGGACATCGGGTATTTGATTCACCGAAAATTGTTTTGAACAAGATCGGTTCAGAGGTTTTCAAGATATTGCTGAAAAACTGCCTTCCTCAAAGAAAAGGACGTAAGTGCCGTAAAATTTCTGTGACGATACGACCTTTTTAATAGGCACGGAACCCTTCCTTTTGCGTGGTCCGACACGCACTTGGCCGGTTTTTTTTCGTCTGAAATCACTGCGCGCTTGGGGCACCGGGGCTAGAGAGAGACGCACGTGTGACGGGTTACGGTAAACTACAATTGGTTGACAGGATGCTAGGTTGCCCTGAAAATAAGTCTTGATGACATACAGTACTGGTCAAAAGTTTAAGTTCACCCTTTGTTTTTGGTACAAATTTGTACTTTTGTGCGATAATGTTTTGCAGTTCAGATGTCGAAAATTGTTTCCAACTGATTCGTTATTGTTTATGGAGATGTGTTTGATTAGTCAGACACAATTTACGTAGATTTCTAAACAACTGATTCCCTAAAAACCAACATTGTATCTGATCATTGTATGTTTTAAGTGGCAAGCCCATATATGGCCCAGCCTTTGCCGTCATTCCTATAAGATTTTAGGGAATGCGTTGTTTAGAAATGTACGTGAATTGTGTCTGACTCATTAAACAAATCTCTGGAAACAATAACGGATCAGTTGGAAACAAATTTCTTGGAACTTGCAACTGCACTGTTGGAACTGCAATTATTGTCCAAAAGTACTAATTTGTACCTAAAACAAAGAGTGAACTTAAACTTTTGACCGGTACTGTAGACTGAGTTGCAAACAGCTTTTGTACACATTATTTACTACTACCTTTTGCCCGCGACTTCCTTTTATTGGACATTTACTGGGATAAAAAGTATTATATATGTTAATCAAGGCTATACTCTATTTGCATACTAATATGCATCTTAATCCATTCCAACTGCCACATTTATGTACGTATATTATAGGCTGAGACGCTGGAGCGTGAACGGCTGCGCATCAAATCCGGCAAAGACATGCAGGACGCGCGCCTGCGCATGCAGGAGCAGGAGATGCAGAAACTGGTGGAGCAGCGTCGGCGCGAGAAGATCGAGGACCAGAGAGCCCGAGACCGAGTCCGCGCGCAGATCGAGGCCGACAAGCAGGCCCGCAAGTATGAAGGCATACCATTAGCCAAAATAGTCACTAATCGCGTGCTATACAAAATGTATGATAGAACTCGTCTGCAACTTGTGTGCGGTCGCTCATAGTGCTGTCATCGTTCTTTTTATTCAGAAAGAGTCAATGAAAACTCGAGTGTTTCTAGTATGATTAGTGACATTGTCGTTGTTGATGTTCCAGACTGGTAGCCGCCGGGCAGCCGGTGCCGGAGGCGGCGCCGCCGCCCGCGCCCGCCCCGGCCGGCGCGCCGGTGCCGCGCCCGAGCTACGAGCAGGCGCGCATCCAGCTGCGCCTGCCCGACGGCACCGCGCTCGCGCACACCTTCGGCGCCAAGGAGCAGCTCGCCGCCGTCAAGTTAGTTGTTATGTTTAGTTGGTGTTCCAGACTGGTAGCCGCCGGGCAGCCGGTGCCGGAGGCGGCGCCGCCGCCCGCGCCCGCCCCGGCCGGCGCGCCGGTGCCGCGCCCGAGCTACGAGCAGGCGCGCATCCAGCTGCGCCTGCCCGACGGCACCGCGCTCGCGCACACCTTCGGCGCCAAGGAGCAGCTCGCCGCCGTCAAGTTAGTTGTTATGTTTAGTTGGTGTTCCAGACTGGTAGCCGCCGGGCAGCCGGTGCCGGAGGCGGCGCCGCCGCCCGCGCCCGCCCCGGCCGGCGCGCCGGTGCCGCGCCCGAGCTACGAGCAGGCGCGCATCCAGCTGCGCCTGCCCGACGGCACCGCGCTCGCGCACACCTTCGGCGCCAAGGAGCAGCTCGCCGCCGTCAAGTTAGTTGTTATGTTTAGTTGGTGTTCCAGACTGGTAGCCGCCGGGCAGCCGGTGCCGGAGGCGGCGCCGCCGCCCGCGCCCGCCCCGGCCGGCGCGCCGGTGCCGCGCCCGAGCTACGAGCAGGCGCGCATCCAGCTGCGCCTGCCCGACGGCACCGCGCTCGCGCACACCTTCGGCGCCAAGGAGCAGCTCGCCGCCGTCAAGTTAGTTGTTATGTTTAGTTGGTGTTCCAGACTGGTAGCCGCCGGGCAGCCGGTGCCGGAGGCGGCGCCGCCGCCCGCGCCCGCCCCGGCCGGCGCGCCGGTGCCGCGCCCGAGCTACGAGCAGGCGCGCATCCAGCTGCGCCTGCCCGACGGCACCGCGCTCGCGCACACCTTCGGCGCCAAGGAGCAGCTCGCCGCCGTCAAGTTAGTTGTTATGTTTAGTTGGTGTTCCAGACTGGTAGCCGCCGGGCAGCCGGTGCCGGAGGCGGCGCCGCCGCCCGCGCCCGCCCCGGCCGGCGCGCCGGTGCCGCGCCCGAGCTACGAGCAGGCGCGCATCCAGCTGCGCCTGCCCGACGGCACCGCGCTCGCGCACACCTTCGGCGCCAAGGAGCAGCTCGCCGCCGTCAAGTTAGTTGTTATGTTTAGTTGGTGTTCCAGACTGGTAGCCGCCGGGCAGCCGGTGCCGGAGGCGGCGCCGCCGCCCGCGCCCGCCCCGGCCGGCGCGCCGGTGCCGCGCCCGAGCTACGAGCAGGCGCGCATCCAGCTGCGCCTGCCCGACGGCACCGCGCTCGCGCACACCTTCGGCGCCAAGGAGCAGCTCGCCGCCGTCAAGTTAGTTGTTATGTTTAGTTGGTGTTCCAGACTGGTAGCCGCCGGGCAGCCGGTGCCGGAGGCGGCGCCGCCGCCCGCGCCCGCCCCGGCCGGCGCGCCGGTGCCGCGCCCGAGCTACGAGCAGGCGCGCATCCAGCTGCGCCTGCCCGACGGCACCGCGCTCGCGCACACCTTCGGCGCCAAGGAGCAGCTCGCCGCCGTCAAGTTAGTTGTTATGTTTAGTTGGTGTTCCAGACTGGTAGCCGCCGGGCAGCCGGTGCCGGAGGCGGCGCCGCCGCCCGCGCCCGCCCCGGCCGGCGCGCCGGTGCCGCGCCCGAGCTACGAGCAGGCGCGCATCCAGCTGCGCCTGCCCGACGGCACCGCGCTCGCGCACACCTTCGGCGCCAAGGAGCAGCTCGCCGCCGTCAAGTTAGTTGTTATGTTTAGTTGGTGTTCCAGACTGGTAGCCGCCGGGCAGCCGGTGCCGGAGGCGGCGCCGCCGCCCGCGCCCGCCCCGGCCGGCGCGCCGGTGCCGCGCCCGAGCTACGAGCAGGCGCGCATCCAGCTGCGCCTGCCCGACGGCACCGCGCTCGCGCACACCTTCGGCGCCAAGGAGCAGCTCGCCGCCGTCAAGTTAGTTGTTATGTTTAGTTGGTGTTCCAGACTGGTAGCCGCCGGGCAGCCGGTGCCGGAGGCGGCGCCGCCGCCCGCGCCCGCCCCGGCCGGCGCGCCGGTGCCGCGCCCGAGCTACGAGCAGGCGCGCATCCAGCTGCGCCTGCCCGACGGCACCGCGCTCGCGCACACCTTCGGCGCCAAGGAGCAGCTCGCCGCCGTCAAGTTAGTTGTTATGTTTAGTTGGTGTTCCAGACTGGTAGCCGCCGGGCAGCCGGTGCCGGAGGCGGCGCCGCCGCCCGCGCCCGCCCCGGCCGGCGCGCCGGTGCCGCGCCCGAGCTACGAGCAGGCGCGCATCCAGCTGCGCCTGCCCGACGGCACCGCGCTCGCGCACACCTTCGGCGCCAAGGAGCAGCTCGCCGCCGTCAAGTTAGTTGTTATGTTTAGTTGGTGTTCCAGACTGGTAGCCGCCGGGCAGCCGGTGCCGGAGGCGGCGCCGCCGCCCGCGCCCGCCCCGGCCGGCGCGCCGGTGCCGCGCCCGAGCTACGAGCAGGCGCGCATCCAGCTGCGCCTGCCCGACGGCACCGCGCTCGCGCACACCTTCGGCGCCAAGGAGCAGCTCGCCGCCGTCAAGTTAGTTGTTATGTTTAGTTGGTGTTCCAGACTGGTAGCCGCCGGGCAGCCGGTGCCGCCGCCGGCGCCCGCGCCGGAAGAACTGAGTCGCTGCCAGAAAAGTAGGTT
The DNA here is from genome assembly GCA_932294315.1 of Epinotia nisella. Taxonomy (NCBI): domain Eukaryota; kingdom Metazoa; phylum Arthropoda; class Insecta; order Lepidoptera; family Tortricidae; genus Epinotia; species Epinotia nisella. The sequence goes on from OW028674.1 coordinate 21,319,831, forward strand.
AGGTTAAGTTAGAACTGTGACCTCACACAGAACCACATCACTGCCAGAAAAGTAGGTTAGGTTAGAAGTGTTAGAACTGTGACCTCACACAGAACCAAATCACTGCCAGAAAAGTAGGTTAGGTTAGAACTGTGACCTTACACAGTACCCGAGTCGCTGCCAGAAAAGTAGGTTAGGTTAGAACTGTGACTTTACACAGAACCGAGTCGCTGCCAGAAAATTAGGTTAAGTTAGAACTGTGACCTTACACAGAACCGAGTTGCTGCCAAAAAAGTAGGTTAGGTTAGAACTGTGACCTTACACAGAACCGAGTCGCTGCCAGAAAAGTAGGTTAGGTTAGAACTGTGACTTTACACAGAACCGAGTCGCTGCCAGAAAATTAGGTTATGTTAGAACTGTGACCTTACACAGAACCGAGTCGCTGCCAGAAAAGTAGGTTAGGTTAGAACTGTGACCTTACACAGAACTGAGTCGCTGCCAGAAAAGTAGGTTAGGTTAGAACTGTGACCTTACACAGAATCGAGTTGCTGCCAGAAAAGTAGGTTAGGTTAGAACTGTGACCTTACACAGAACCGTGTTGCTGCCAGAAAAGTAGGTTAGGTTAGAACTGTGACCTTACACAGAACCGAGTTGCTGCCAGAAAAGTAGGTTAGGTTAGAACTGTGACCTTACACAGAACCGAGTTGCTGCCAGAAAAGTAGGTTAGGTTAGAACTGTAACCTTACACAGAACCGAGTCGCTGCCAGAAAAGTAGGTTAGGTTAGAACTGTGACCTTACACAGAACCGAGTCGCTGCCAGAAAAGTAGGTTAGGTTAGAACTGTGACCTTACACAGAACCGAGTCGCTGCCAGAAAAGTAGGTTAGGTTAGAACTGTGACCTTACACAGAACCGAGTCGCTGCCAGAAAAGTAGGTTAGGTTAGAACTGTGACCTTACACAGAACTGAGTTGCTGCTAGAAAAGTAGGTTAGGTTAGAACTGTGACCTTATGGTTAAATTGTTTTAAGAGCAACCAATTTATATCCATTATAAAGTATTCTTAAATAATTTTATGTGCATTAAATTTATGCGAATTACACAGTAGTAAGTATGTTCTTAAACATAGGATTAAAAACGTTATGCGCATAAATGTATGACTATTTACAGTTATGCATAATGATGAGTATGACGAATCCACGTATGCCTATCAAAAATATGACTTTAAACTTCATGCAACCCGACCCTTACCCATTATTTGCAAATAATTTTGAAAGCGTTAAGTGTTTATATATTGCCTGCTTGTAAAAATAAATCAATATGATTTATTTGTGATTTTGGTCTTTCTGTTTAAATAAATACAATAAAATTAAAATCATTTTATAATGCGACTCAATTTATTCGCTATTTAGTTAAGACGTGAGCTATCAGCACGGTTAGCACAAGACGGCGCGCGAACTGTCTTGCGGAGAGACAGACTGTCCGTCTCTTTCTAATTAGATCACTTAGAAAGAAACGGATGTCTATATTGCCGCGAAAAAGCTCACGCGCCGTCTTGTGCTTATCGTGCAGGTCATATTATGATAAAATCTCAATAAACTAAAAAGGTTTTAAGCTTCTTGATTCTAAATTGCTAATATGGCGCTTAAAGCCTAAAAAACTAAGTTCTCCTTTGTATGAAACATATATTAATGCAGGTTATAAGTAAACGCGATTAGCAAAACTACTGAAATATAGCTAGAGTTGTCATTTTGGGGCACATTTCTGTACATTTTTGTTCGATTTTGTGAGTCTTATTTCTTTATTATACGTTAATGCTGGTACCGTATGAATTTCCGATGCACAATGCAAAAGTAGGACTGACATAGTGAAGTAAGTGGCGTAGCGTCGCGCTGGTCTTTCTCTACGGTGTGCGGACTCTTTTACACAGTAACTTGTATAGTATACCTACAGTGTTTTTCAACCTGTGGGTCGCGACCCCCTGGGGGATCACGTAGCCTTATATTATTAAATAAATTATTACATGACCCTAAACAGATAGCAAATACCTTCAATGATTTCTTCTCATCCATTGGAAACTCGGACTCTATACCTAAGATCGAAACGCCCCTTCCCCTATCCAATCCAATACGTAACTCATTTTTTCTGTACCCAGCTGAACCGGCAGAAATACATAAAATATTGAAAAACCTTAAAAATAAGACATCCTTTGGAATAGACGAAATCCCACCCACCTTAATTAAAAGTTGTTCAGACACTTTAACCATCCCATACACAAGGTTAATAAATCAATCCTTCTCGGAGGCGTCTTTTCCAGATGCACTAAAGATCTCTTTAATAAAACCCATTCATAAAAAAGGAGACACGTCTGATGTTAATAATTACCGGCCTATAGCACTTCTACCTACTTCCGCAAAAATTTTCGAAACCGCCATGATAAATCGCCTCTATACCTTTTACGAAAAACACAAGATTCTACACGAAAGTCAAAATGGCTTCAGAAAAAATCGCTCTACACCGCTGGCAATCTATAGTTACGTGCAAGGCATGATAAATGAAATAAATACGCTCTGGGCCTCTTGCTCGATATGAGCAAAGCTTACGATAGAGTCCGCTACGCAACTATACTGAACAAATTGTATAACACTGGAATTCGAGGCATAGCTCATCAATGGTTTAAGTCATACTTTAGTAATCGCACACAATATGTACAAATCCAAACCACAAACTTTGAGACAGGCAAGATACATCACACTAGATCTGATATAGTTCTACAGACCGGCTCCATCCCACAAGGAAGCGTGTTAGGTTGTATTTTATTTCTTATATACATAAACGAGCTACCAAATGTGTTAGATGACCACAACGTCCTCTTCGCGGACGACGTTTCTGTACTGTTTTCCTGTTCCAACGCCGACAAAGCACAAATAAAATTAAATTTAGCAATTGAAAAAATCATAAACTGGCTAGACTCCAATAATCTTAAGCTTAACCTAGAAAAAACTAAACTAATCCAATCTAAACCTTACCAAAAATCCCCACTTCCGACTACTTTTAGCTATAACAATACCATTCTTGAAACCGTGAAGTCAGCTACCGTACTGGGAATAGATCTTGACACCGATATGAGCTGGAAACCACACATTTAAAAACTGTCGAAAAAATTGTCCTCCTTTATTTACGCACTCCACCACCTCAAACGAGTAACTGACCTCCAAACTGCGACAACGGCTTACTACGCATACGCTCACTCAAGATAACGTACGGACTCATACTGTGGGGAAATAGTTGCGATTGCGACGTAGATAAAATATTCATCCTCCAGAAGAAATGTATCCGCATCCTATCAAATATTAATCAAATGGAATCTTGCAAACCCCATTTTATCAAACTTCAAATACTCACCCTTACCTCTTTGTACATCCTCGAATCATGTAAGGTTGTCCGGAAACATAAACATCTATCCACGCCTATAAACGAAATTAAAAGAAACGATCGTAACCTAAATAAACTCAAATTACCATTCTCTAGATTAAAAATAGTAACATCAAGCCCCCATTTCATGCTAATCAAAATATATAATCATATACCGAACTCTATAAAAAACATTGAAAAAAATACACAATTCAACAAACATTTAATAAAATACCTCATCGATAGATGTTTTTATAATTTAACAGATTTTTTTAAATGATTAAGTAACAGTGCTTCATTCAGAATCCATTTATTAATTGCTTTGATAGCTATAAATTTTTCTTTTTTTCTCTGTGCCATTCCAGTTTTAGGACCTCTATAATAACAATAAAGCTATGTATTGATAGTTATATATATAGATAGTAGTATACTTAAGTAAAAATTATGTTATAAATTAGTCCTCTTACCTATGTTGCTGTGCCCTTGCAGGGCGTCACATGTATATACTCTTAATTCCATCTCTTTAACTGTAATGTGACTTGCAATAAATGTTTTTGACTTTGACTTTGCCTCTTGAAGGGGGTCGCAGCTGCTTGCATTTTTAAGTTAAAGATATGTAAGGATTTTATATTTGTAAAATAAAAAAATATTAAGTTAAGAACAGCGCAGCGCAATATTTTTACATCCCAAGGTGGTGAAAAATGTTGAATAGTAGATTGTGTGACAAGGGGCTGAAATAAGCCATATTACCACGAGATCGTTATTTCGAGGGGTAATATGGCTTTTAGACCCGAGTTATACACTCTACTTTTCACTTCGACTGCGAGAAAATAGTAAAAAAAAGATTATCCATCCACAATCAATAACAAATTCCACGGCGAAGAGATTGTTCAATTTAGCGGCATCTTTTTTTCACTAAACTGCTTTGACACAGATACAAAATATTGACTCTACGAATAAACGCGTCTCTGACCGTCTACAGGCGCATCCAAACGGCCGCGCGGCGGACAGCGTACGAGCACAAGATAAAGCAAGATAGACAGCAGTCTATCCCGCTCAATCTCATAGCCTATGCCGCCATGCAGTCAACCACGCTTGAACGTTTGGACGCGTTAACGATCAAAGGCGATTATTTTTTAATGATTTGGAATTAGGGACTAAAAACACCTGATGTTTGGTTGGATTGGTCGATTTTAATATATAGCTGTATTCTGGTTGGTTGATAGCAAAGAGAAATGTTTTTTGAAAGAGTTGTGATTAGTGGATTTAATATGGTGAAGTATTTTGATTGGTCAAATTAAATGTGTTAAAAATCATAAATATGTATATCTATTTTCCCTACCAGCTAAATGTACTACTTTAGCCCCGCTTATTATGCCTAATATGACACACTTTTCGAGCATGAGAAGTGAAAAAACTATTCTGCGCTTGTGTTCTAGACTGTACCTGCAGATGAACGCGCAAGGTTACGCCGTGGACGACAGCTTCAAGCTCATGACCACGTTCCCCAAGAAGGTGTTCACGCCCGAAGACTACGAGAAACCTCTTGAGTCACTAGGTGAGACCCCGTCTTTACTGGTTTTAGTAGCATGCATCCAATGTTTAGCCATTAAGAGCCCTATAACATTTGAGCGCTAAACCAATTCGCATTTTTTTTGCTCGCGCTATCATTTGTTTCACGTCTTACTCGCTGCACTGTGAAAGACGACGAAGTAGTGTTGATCCAGCGCTAAAGCCATTAGTGAGGACACAGTATGCCATGTATGGGAATGAGAATACAAACGTATTGTAGGTATTGTTATATGATTAAGTGTTTAATTAATCCATACTTCCATATCCATACTAATCTATACTTAATATTATAAATGGGAAAGTGTATGTGTGTGTTTGTTTGTCCGTCATTCACAGCAAAACGGGGCGACGAATTGACGTGATTTTTTAAGTGGAGATACACTACCGGTCAAAAGTTTAAGTTCACTCTTTGTTTTAGGTACAAATGAGTACTTTTGGACAATATTTTTTTGCAGTTCGGAAGCCGAAATTTGTTTCCAACTGATCCGTTATTGTTTCCAGAGATTTGTTTAATTAGTCAGACACAATTCACGTACATTTCTAAACAACGCATTCCCTAAAATCTTATAGGAATGACGGCAAAGGCTGGGCCATATATGGGCTTGCCACTTAAAACGTAAAATGATCAGATACAATGTTGGTTTTTAGGGAATCAGTTGCTTAGAAATCTACGTAAATTGTGTCTGACTAATCAAACACATCTCGGTAAACAATAACGAATCAGTTGGAAACAATTTTCGACATCTGAACTGCAAAACATTATCGCACAAAAGTACAAATTTGTACCAAAAACAAAGGGTGAACTTAAACTTTTGACCGGTACTGTAGTTGAAGGGATGGAGAGTGACATATGCTACTTTTTGTGTCTTTCTAACCCCCCACTTCCCTAAAATGGGAGGTGGAAGTTTGTATGGAGCATACCGCAATTTTCAAGGTAGAAAGCTAAAAATTGGTATGCGGACTATTTGTGAGTAACAAAAAAATCGTGCATCATTTTTTTTTTTGAAATCTGCACCCAACCCCTTAAAAGAGGGGGTGAAATTTTAAATGGGGGTCCAGATATGTAGAGTCGATATGTAGTCATATGCTTTTGACCGTTTTCGGTGCAAAATGTAATTCGTTTAATTTTTTTTTTCTCAGCTTATGGCGTAAAAAAATTAACTTTTTCTTACTTAGATTAAACAATAGGGTACTTGTAATTGTAACAGTTTTTTTTTTGTACAAACTATTTAACTGATTTGACCAATCATCACTCCGAAATGAGGTCTCTCACGAGAATTAGCTGAAACATGCTGCTGAAAAAAAATCATTACTAAATCAGTAAAAAGATTATCGGTCAATCGTCATGCTACTATTGTAAAGGAGAAATCAAACTATCTTCAACAACTAGTTGTTATTTAAAAAAACGAATGGAAGGTGTGTAATTTTGACGAAAACTTACAATTACGCGTGATTTTTGTTATACTCCTCTTAATAAGATATTTTTCTCCAATATGCTCGGAAATGTGCACCTTACTGTAGCAAAATAGTACGTGAAGTTCCTCCTTACTGACGAGCGCAAATTTAAAAAGTTAAAAGTCATTATTGTACAGTTTTAACGGCCAGGAAAGTGTATGAAATTCCATTACTGTATACTTTTTTTACCTTTTAATCATATGTTTTGACCAAGACAAATCACTACAAACAGCCAAATGCTCGTAAGTTTAAAGGCCTAGCAATTTATCATAACAACTTACTATAGTTAGACTGGTTAGAAGTTTTATATATTTTTTAATTGTCATAGACAAAACGATTACTTTTACAAGAGATCGAAGTGACGTTTTAAATAACGTCTCAAATAGTATCAACATCAACTGAAGAAATTAAAATATTTTCGAAATAATATTCAAAACGAACTAAAATGCGTTTAGATTTCAATCTCGTTTATTCTTTAATAATTTTAATTGCATAAAACATAAAATTGTAATCGATTCTAATGTTTTAAAAAATTACCTTTTAACCAAATCTTTTGACTAAGACAATTTACTGCAAACAGCCAAATGCTCGTACCTGTTTAAAGGCCTAGCAATTTGTCACAACAACTTGCTCTAGTTAGACTGGTTAGTAATGTTTGGCTGTCTCTTTCCAATTCCAACTATTGAAAGTTGCTGTGATAAATTGTGCCCGTTTGTATTGTGCTTAAAGTTTTCCCGCGTTTTCTTTTTTTTTAATGTCATAGACAAAACGCTTACTTTTGGAAGTGATCTATCGAAATGAAGAAATAAAAACCGGCCAAGTGCGTGTCGGACCACGCAAAACGAAGGGTTCCGTGCCTATTAAAAAGGTCGTATCGTCATAGAAATCTTACGGCACTTACGTCCTTTTCTTTGAGGAAGGCAGTTTTTCAGCAATATCTCGGAAACCTTTCATCCGATCTTGTTCAAAACAATTTTCGGTGAATGAACTTAATAAGCGCTGTGTCCATGAATTTTTTCATATTTTTAAAATACACCGTTCAAAAATTAGAGGGGGGGGGACAGAATTTTAGTGACTTTCGGGGCGATTATCTCCAACCCTGTTCACTTAATCAAAAAAAATGTTAAGAAACCTTATATTTATTTTGAAAGGCCTATCGATTGATGTGCCACACGGGGGGTCACAATGAAAAAAAAATTTTTGACCTTTAGTTTTATGTATGGAGTGCACCCCTAAAAAATTTTTTTTTAGTAATTTTAATTACAAAACTTTGTAGCGGCTAACAAAATACACCTATCCTCAAAATTTTATTCAAATACACCTTATAGTTTTCGAGTAAAATGCCTGTGACATACGGACAGACGGACAGACGGACAGACGGACAGACGGACATGACGAAACTATAAGGGTTCCGTTTTTGCCATTTTGGCTACGGAACCCTAAAAATATTGTCGAAATAAAATTCATAATTAACTAAAATACGTTTAAATTTCAATCTCGTTTAATCTTTAATAATTTTAATTCAATAAAACATTTAAAATTGTGATCGATTTTAATGTTTTTACCCGACTGCCGAAGGGAAAGGAGGGTTGTTAATTTTTTAATGTAAATTAATTGAAACTGGCACTATGAGTCACGCCGTCTACCTACTTTAAGAAATAAGCTGGGCGTAAACTTAATAGATTTTTGACATACTCACTGTTAATTTTAAGATGATTGAAAATATTATTTGATTGCCTGGCATTTTTGGAGAAAAGCTCTATATCTGCCTCGGCGGGAATGGCAATTCATGGATTCATCTCTATCGTCGGATTCAGCTTCGCTTCATCCGACAAAATCAACTCATCCATGAATTGCTATTTCCCGGCCTCTGCAATAATGTACTATTAATCTTACCCTTCTTTTTCAGGTCTGGTACCATCCGCAGTGATAATAGTTTCGCGAGGTCAATAATAATAATAACATGCATAAAATTACAAAAGCAAATAATTTGATTTTATAATTAATTTATAAAAGCATTTGTACTGATTCGGGATTGTATGATCTAAGATAACGGTGGTATATTATTAGTAAATAAAATGTCTTGTCATCGAACAGAATGTATTTTGATATTTCAAGAATTCGTTGCTGGTTGCTAGGTTATTTTTCATCACACTTGCTCGTCAATGGCGTTATTACTTGCGAGCATATAGAGCAGTTACAGCCGTTTTACCTCCCACGGGCTGTTAAGTTTAGTTTTAAAATATAGAACCCTCTGATTGGCTTAAGCAAATCTGGTTGCTTTGTGATTGGTTGAATAAAAAAATCTAGTTGGTCAAGTCGCCCCGCCCCGCAAGAATACTGCTCTGTGATTGGTTGAAATATTGAGCTCCGCGCTCCACTAGCACTGATCTGGAAGTGAAGTTGTTAATTTTTGATTGGTGTGGCTGTATGAAACTTAGATTTTTCTGTCTTTTGTAGTTATTTATTTCCTCGCAAATGTGATGAAAAACATTGTGTATAACACGGGCGTAAGAATATTGCACTTACGCCCCTCGTTAAACAATGTACTATTAGATTCCTGTATACCTAACTATTAAAATAAAAGTTTTATATTATTTAGCCTGGAATGCATTTATAAGGAATGCACTACTGGAATAACATAAATACTTCTCTGGGCAATAATACTGAAGAATGTTGATTAGATCCTCGTGTCTTGTAATATTTCCGTTAATTAGTAGAGATGTACCGACTAGTCAGAAAAGCCGACTATCCGGCCACATTTTGTCGGATGACAAGCAAAAGTCACTAAATACAGAATCATAATCTAAGAAATAGCAACTGTGTTGAAGTAGTAATAAGGTTGAGTTTTCCTTACCTCTTACGTGTAATTAGTGCCTTTTGCTTGTCACCCGATGATTTATAGCCGGCGAATAGTCGACGACTAGTCGGCAAAAGATACCGAATATTCGACACACACGACAAACAACAAAGAAATAATTGTCAATATTTGCTTTAACTTTGTTGTTTTACTTAAATACAACAAATAAACATCACATAGAAATAGAAAGTTTTTATTGTCGTCATATAGAATAATTATAGATGTACCGATTAGTCAACGACTAATACTTAGTCGGGAAAGCCGACTATCCGGCCTCATTTATAGTCGGCGCATCGACGGCGACTAGTCGGTCGCTTCTGCGCCGATTAGTCGGCAAAATCCATAGCCCATCTCTAGTAACTATTAGCATGCCTTCAAGTTACACGTGTTTACTTGCGGACTGTAATTTCCTTCCTGCACGGCTATCACAAGACGGCGCGCGAGCTCTCTCGATTTTTCTCGCACTTTCCATCTCTCTCTTATTAGAACACTTAGAAAGAGAGGTATAGTGCGAGAAAAATCGAGAGAGCTCGCGCGCCGTCTTGTGATAGCCGTGTTGGTATACACTTACATTATGTTGTAGACTCGTAACAGCCAATGCTGCCTAACTTTGTTTACCACCAACGCCACTCTGATTTGTAGGCTTTTCATTTAAAAATTTGAAAACGAATCTAAGCGAAAATAATTAGGTTACAGGCGACGTAACGGCGGAATCAGGGGAACCACGGTCTCGAAAAAATTGTTTAGTCTCGAGAAATATCTAATGGTGTCACTCACGCGCTAAACTTATTACGAAATAACTGTAAAAAATAATTATTTTGGATGGGCTTTTGTAGCAGACTGTACTTTTGCGTCATACCTACACCATTGACGACCGGTTAGCCTAGTAGGTGGCTGCCTACGAAGCTGAAAGTCCTGGGTTCGAATCCCGGTGAGGGAAAATATTTGTGATTAAATATATCGTCGTCTAGTACCCATAAAGGCTGGCGTCCACTAGGCTCTCTAAGGCGAGTTGAAACGAATCGAAAAAATTCGCCTTCATACATTAACTATGAAAGTGCGTCCATTGATTCGGCGCGCCGCGGCTCTGCGTAAATCGACGCACTTTCATAGTCAATGTATGAAGGCGAATTATTTTCGATTTGATTCGACTCGCCTCGGCGAGCCTAGTGGACGCCAGCCTTAACACAAGCCTAATTAAAGTAATTAAGCTTACTATAGAACTAGATCGATTCGTGTAAAATTGTCCTCTAATATTTATACACACAATGATTTGCATCAAAATTGTAAAGAAATTACCTATTCTGTCAAAAAATATTTTAGGGGCATCTACACATCCAGACGATTCTAACAAACCCATACTCGGTGGGATGCTTTGCATTCTCATAGTTCCTGTCCACCCTCCGGCTTCGTTAACAGACCAGCACCGTGACATCATTAAATTGCGCAGTGGGATCTACTTAGGTACCTGTGTACACAAGTACACGTTTGCACAGGCAACGTTCACTTCGATCGCACACTTATTTACAGCAAACAACGCGGGATTTCAAAGGGAGGAGGCTTGTTTTATACCGGATTAAGCGTATTATGGATGTTCGCAAGTCTTCTTTGTCATCTGTTCTTATTTGTTCAGTGTCAAACTTTAATTTGAGAATTCGCAATGTTGACACATATCCAGAATGCAGATCAAACAGTAGCTTATGGCAACTTTAGACGTCTTTGACGTTGAATGGGCTAAGTCATGTACACTAATATTATAAAGAGGATGTGTCTGTGAGATTGTAGCCTTCTAAGTTCGTTTGTATGTAATGGGCTGATAGGTAATCTCCGGAACCACTTGAATCTGCGTTCTCTGCAATATGTGGGCGAGAAGTAAATAAAACAATAAATTAAAAAATTCATCGTTAATTTATTTTATTCAAATAAAAGACATTAAGACTTAATAATATCCCATCAAATAAATATGAATATGACATGACATTCAGGTAAAATAAGTTAGTAAGATAGTAATTATTTATTCCTCTTAATCTCACTTTGGTACTTTATAGGTATTAATATGAATTAACTACAGTAATGAAACTGAGGGACTGAAAAGTTCGATGCAATGTAGGTTCAGAAAACGGATTTTTAAAAAGTCGTAGCGCTTGTTTGGATCATAATAACGCTGCCCTAAATTTAATTAGCAATCTTGGGGGCATTCGTATCCTGAGTTTTTACTTTCGCTCGATAGAAAAAATTACGAACATAGGTCTAAAACACACTTAAAACATTTGTAACAAATTATCCACAAAAGCTAAACATATTAAAATTGGTTCTAAAAAAGGACAATATCATGTTTGAGGGAACTTAGCTATTACTTTTTTATTTATTTAAACGCACAAAAAAATTTAAAATGAAAAAACATGATATCCGCACTTCCGAACACGCACTTTCATCTCGCTCACGCTTATGCTCAGTGAGAGGGAGAGAAGATCATGAACCTACGTCACCTTAATACCTAAAAACATTTGTGATCAGAATTCCATTCCCGTAGGTATCAAAGACTGACATTTTCTGATGTTACAGATATAAGGATTTGGAAGAATAAATTAAATATTTGTGTTATTTAGAGAAAGAGACAGGAAGAGAGGCAAGCAGTAGACAAAATATAAAATCTATAAAAAGACTAGTATTCCTACTTACTAGGTACCATAATCGCAAGTTCATTAATGAACACGGTAACAATTCATTCATGATTTGAAATCAATCTAAAAATTAAATATGTTGTATATGATCATGTGACATTAATGAACAATGTCTTGAAAACAGTGCAAATTTACTAATTAACACAACCCACAATTCAAGCATCACAGATAGTTAGCATTTACCAAATTATAAATATTATCATTAACCTTTTGATACAGCATCAATGGCCGACTATGTCTATCCCTGAAATAGGGACTTCCATGCTGCAGCCTAAAATTCATGTTCATAGGTATTTGATACCAATATTGGCAAACTGAATTGGTAATTTTAATATATATAGTAAACATGGGACTAACAAAATATGACTTGTGGTGGATTGCTTAAATTCACTTGAATTCAACAAGCAGCCTAGTCAACAAACGCCAGTCTATTATCAATTAGAAAGTGATAGGTGATAGCAACTATTATTTCATTATTATGATTAAAGAAATGAATATCAATAAATTAAAAATAATTTAAAGAGTGAACCATTGCAACCAAGTTATAAATTTGTACCATTGTACAATACCAGAGGTACTGTATGGCAGGTACAGGGCCGGCTGGGTCCGGTCACAGTTGGTAAGGACATTGTCACTTGTGCCATGCACCACACCATCACAATCATACGGCCTCAGTTGCTTATTTAAACAGATACGTATTTCAAATAAATAGCTTTTACCGTTCTCCTTTCTGCATTCCACAACTGGATTAACACCGAGGTGAACCCTAACTGCATTGACTATATCAACTACGTCATACCCTTTGTTCAGTGACGGTACAATTTCAGCTTCACTGAGGATATTTGATAAATTGTAGGTCTTGTGGTACTCAAGGCCTCTGCTGAAGTATTTGAGTTCCGTGTTGAAGTTTTCTAGAGTTTCTGCAGCACAGGTACCATGCTTGCTCCATTCATGATCCCAAAGGGCGTATGTTGATGTGCCTGCGTAAAATGTTACAATATATGAATTCCATAAAACAATTAAAACTGCAAAGGGCTTGTGCACAAATCACGCGAGGTTTGATAGGGGGGAGGGGGTCAGGAATAAATCATGACAGATCACGTTGGGGGAGGGAGGGGTAGCCAAGAACCTCAACAAATAACACCTAGGGAGGGTCTAAAAGTTGCCAAAAAAACCTTGCATGATTAAGCACAAGCCCAAAGCGGTATTAGTGATTATGCTGAATATTCACTATTGGGTTTTCATTTACTACCACACAATATACCTAGTTGTTTGCTCATAAGATTATGACTCATTATTATTACTATTGTTTAATTTACTGCTATGTTAATATTTACTTTCAGAATTTGTTAGAATTTTCCAAGTAAGTAGAGTTAAAACAGATAATTGAGATGGTACTCTACAATTTGCTGTCATATTTCAAAGTTATTGTTTTAATGATTTATAATACTAACCTAATTCTATATTGGTCCACACATCAATTAACTCAGTTTCAATTGGTTTAATAGCCTCTGGATCGAAATGTGCTGATCGATTACAGAAAAAGGGTCCCAAGGTTCCGTATTTAGTCGGCCAAATGCCGTGGATAGACCAGGAATCCGACACGCTTGGCATTGAACATTTATTTGAAGGATTCTTCTCCTTCCATTCGTCACACGCAGTTACTGGCCACTGTTGCGTGAAAATCAGCACGTCCCAATGATGGTCCTTAGTACGCCAGTGTCCTGATTTTTGCGGTTGTGCATAGTCGAAGCTAAAAGTACAAATATCGTTACTTTCACGTCAAATTCTAAACACGATCCACAAACTTGAATTCTTACCTTGAATAAAGCAATAATATTGTTAGAAAACATCCACTAGATAACATTTTGTTAATTCTTGATAACGGCTAAGGATCAAATAAACATTAACAATATTTTTCTAGTGCTTATAATTATAAATTGTTTTTGTCTACGTTTATCTAACGTAGCGTATGGTTCGTACGAAACTATCAGTGTTTTCAGTGCCTTATGATTTATAATCTTTATAAACGTCAAAATCGCAGCGTGTTTGAGGAGACCTATCGCAGGTTTCCGTTATGACTCGTCAGATGGCAGTCCAAAGCAGAGCGGGGCTAAGTATGACAAACACGCAAATTCCATTTTACAAAACTTTGATTGTATCTGAGACTACATTAGGGGTGTAGACATAAAACAAAATAAACAATAATGATGAATTTTCTCGAAAAAGGATTCAAAATAATGTCAAATCGAGAAAAAAGTAAAGCAGGGGATTAAATAATAATCACAGTTATAATTATCCAAAGTTTAAAAGTATTCTGTCCCTTTTCCGCAAAATGCACCTTCATATGAAACGACTGTCATTTACTATGACGCTCGATGGTCGTGACGTCACGATCCCCGAGCGTTTTCTCTCTCTAATAAGTAATTATATAAATAAATTGTAGCTTCGTATTTTTGTGAGATATCTGAATGGGATTTTCGTCACCAGGCATTTTTTTTGCCTTCTTTCTTTTGGAGTAATAATAAATTTTGAGTCTACACCACTATTGATTGGACTAAAAAAATATACTAGGTATTTATAGATACTTATTATTAAAACAGAACTTTGAAATTACGGTTAGAGAATTTTGCGTTGCTTCCCAACGTCATTGTCTTGTCAGACTGTCACTGTTACTCTGATAATTATTTCATAATTGCCTATACAATTATTTATCGTTTATAAATTTATAATCTTGTGCTACGAGTACGCTTATCGCTTGTGTTGATTTGGTTATTGGCGATATCAGCAATGCTCAAATTTCGTGTTTGTGACACTTCGAATAGAAGATATTATAATTCATATTTTGATTTTAAGGGTTCCATACCTCAAACGGAAAAAACGGAACCCTTATAGTATAGGATCACTCGTGCGTCTGTCTGTTCGTCTGTCACAGCCATTTTGCTCCAAAACTACTAAACCGATTAATTGAAATTTGGTAAACATATGTAAATTGGTGACCCAAAAATGGACGCGTAAAGTAAATTAATGAATTATGAACAAGGGGGCCACTTTTGGGGGGTAAACTGGAAATAAAATAAAAAAAGTTTCGCAAACTGTATTGTGTGACATATCAAATGAAAGGAGTTGTTGTAAGCATCTCAGATATTTTTTTTTTACAACTTTAGCAAAAACAGATTTGAAGTACTTTAGGAAAAAAGACGAAAATTAACCATTCCCCCCCACACACCCCCTTCCTCTTCTCCGGATTAAAATTCTGAAAAAAAATGGAAAATAGTTCCTTGCCTAAAGATTACAGGAAAACCTATATTAAGTTTGAGTATTCAAAGTAACGGGAAAATTCTCAATATTTTACGGACTATTGTCGGTTTATAAATTAAACAGACAGTTTCTTGAATTGGTCTGAAGTGTCAATCAAAGTGTGAGAATTTCAAATTTCCAACTCAAAACATTGTGCTATGCAAATAAAAAAGGAATATAAATATCGACTTCCGTAGGCTCAAAGGACGTAAGGGATAATATGTCGAAAATGAGTTATGAATCATAGTAAGATTTTTTTCTCCCTCGAATGGTATAGATAACGTCCCGATAGCTTGAAAAATTGTCCGTGCGATCATAAAAAATAGTGCGTAGAAACTCAATTTCAGAGAGTATTTTGGCGTATAAATACGTGTGATACATTTTGTCGTGAGAGTTACGATACGCCATTTTTCGTCCTGAACTTCTAATGTCCGCTACCCAAAAATAATCTTGTTTTTATTGTTAATATATGTCTGATACGCTAATTTGACTGTTATAAATCTAGTAATTCTTAGCTTTTACTCAATTTTAAGGAAACGATGGTTATGGCACCATTTCTTTCATTTAATAAATAGTTCATTTATAAGAGTTAATTTATGATTACGATGATAGCAGAATATCGACCGTCACTTTTAGTTATAAAAAAATTAAGTGTATATATTCTGAAATTATTTGCTAAAACACGGCATGTTATGTTTTTTTCCTTATTTAATTGGTAGTTTTTACTTGATTTCTTTAAAAAATGTATACAACATGAATTGCACATATATATTACTAACTAAATAACGAGTATTATAAAAAAAAACTCGACACCAATACCTTTCAGAAATATTAAAGTTTAAATGTGAGCGTCATTTCTTTTAAACATATTTAATAAAAATATACGAGCTAAACAAATGGACTAATTTCAAGTATGTTATATCTCAAATGAAAGGGAATTATATAAATTGCTTACAAAAAATAAAATATACCAAAATATAGTGGCAAAAAAGTCATATTAAGTTTTTTTTTACTTTGTTGGTAGTTTTTACTTCATTTCATTTTTTAAATGCATGCAACTTGTATGATTTAATGCATATGTACATTACTGGGTTAATAAAAAGTATTAAATAAAATCATACATAAATATCTTTTAAAGTTCACGAAATATTTAAGTTTAATTGTGCGCGCTCTTCTTACAAATAAATTTAAAGAAATCTTTAAGCGCAACGAGCGATCTGATTTTAATATTATATGTGTCTGAAAAGAAATTAGGTACCTAATTTATTTTAATAAATAAAAAACCGAATAAATATTTTGTTCCTGGTGCTGAATTATGTAAAAATATAATTACTTTCAAACTTGTCATTATTTTTATTTCAAATGACTACATTTGTAGACAAAAATAAAAACTATATCATCCCCAGCATAGTTGGTTCCTAGATATATATTATATATGTAGCTTAGTAGTTGACGAATTTATGTAAAAAATTTAGCTTTAAATCTGATAGGACTTCGACTCACATTGAAAAGTTATATTAACTTAGATAATTTTGTAACTTTTTGAAATAAAAGAATATTTAATACATACATGTTTATCAAATATTTCTATTAAAGTTTAAATTTCCTCTTCGCGTTCACTGGTATATGTAAAACTGAAAATGAAAAGTCATTTTGAAGTAGTCGTACCATTCCAATACTACATAATCACTGATCTTTTATACATGGACCGGTTGTTGTTGTTAGATTACTGTTGAATTATTTTTGTGCCTAGTTGATTACCAGCCAGTGGAAATCAGTGATCAGCATACAAAATAACTGCATTGAAAATGAAATGAACTCACTTTTGATTTGTACAGCCACCTTTGCAGGATTTACAGTGGGCAGTGCATGGTAAGCTGACGCGACGTCACCCACAACGTATAGTATCACAGCCAGATTTGCAGCCAAAATGGTCCAGGAGGCTTAATTCAGACTATATCACCGTAACTACCGACCATTGTGGAGTCCAAATCCCTTGTCCCTTGATCCATCCCCAAGATGGACATTGAATGGAAACTTCTGTATTCAGAGTGTTTCCCCATACTTAGCCGGCTTGTTAAGCTGCACCCAGTGTATGATTCTAGAGAGCAGCTGATGTAGGTGGCAGGCTTCTCAAGAGCTTGTTTTTTGGAGCAAACAAGTCCTTGCGAACTTCATAAAAAACAGCTGACTGAGTGGGCCACGTATGAAGAAACGCTCTGAATTGAGAAGTTTTCATACCATGTTCATTTTCTTGGGGATGGACCAAGGCAAAAGAGAGTTGGATACCACAATGGTCGGCAGTTACGGTCATTTGATCTCAACGAAGCCTTCTGGACAATTGTGGCTGCAAATCTGGCTGCGATACAGTGCGCTGTGGTTGTCGTCGCGTCAGCTTACCACGAAATGCCTATTGTAAATCCTGCAAAGGTAGCCACCTTACAAATCGAAAGCAAGTTAGTATAATTTGCAATACAGTTTATGCGGTATTATTTTATATACTTACCTCTTATTTCCACTGCCTGGCACTACATTTTAGGTCTAATGGTAATCAACGAGATCTGTACAAAAATAATCCAACAGTAATATATAGCAACCAGTCCATGTATTATTTCAGTCATTTTATAGTATTGGAATGGTTCGTGTACATCAAAACGCCTTTTCTATTTCAGTACTAAGTACATCTACCTGTGAACCCGAAGAGTAAATTTAAGATTTAATAAAGATTTGATAAAGATTTAAATAAATAGTCTTTCATTTCAAAACGCAACATGCATGACACATCTAAGTTATCTATCATTTTATTTTTAACGTGAGCATCCTTTCAGATTTAAAGCTAAAAATTGTCATAAATCCGCTAACTAAGCGACGTATATCCAGAACCAACTATGCCAATGTCAATGTAGTTTTATGTTTTGTCTACAAGCTTTAAATGGAAATTGGCAAAGTTATTTTACTATTTTTAAAGTATTAACATTTATTTCGTAAGTCACCACCAGGAAAAAACTTTTATCTCAGTTTTTTCATGTATTTTTTTTATTTTTTATAATAAATTAAGCATTTTTCCTTCATGTAACACATTAAAATCAGAGCACTCGCTGCGCTTGGAGAATTAATAAAAAAAAATTAAGAAGTAGCGCGCACGTTTGACACAACGCACGTTT
Organism: Epinotia nisella; assembly: GCA_932294315.1. Lineage (NCBI taxonomy): Eukaryota > Metazoa > Arthropoda > Insecta > Lepidoptera > Tortricidae > Epinotia > Epinotia nisella. Next base: position 21,338,256 of record OW028674.1, read on the forward strand.
GGCACGTTTGATGAAAGGTATTTATGTCTTTGTTTTTTATAATACCTACTTGTTCTTCACCCAGTAATATACATACGCATTAAAACATACGTGTTGCATACATTTTTTTAATGAAATGAAGTAAAAACTACCATCCAAGTAAAGAAAAAAACCAGGTTTTGCCAAAAAAATTGGCACATAGTATATATTTTTTTGTAAGTAATATATACAATGCACTTTAATTTGAGGTATAAATCATTGAAATAAATTCATTCGTTTAGCTTGAACAATTTTTAGAAATATTTTTTAAAGAAATGACTCACATTTAAACTTTAATATTTCGTGAACTATGAAAGGTATTGATGTAGAGTTTTTTTTATAATACTTGTTATTTACCCAGTAATATAAACATACATATAAATATACATATTATATAATTTCTTTTATGAAATCAAGTAAAAACTACCAACCTAGTACAAAAAAAAAACTTAATTTGCCATTTTCTGCCAAAAGCTTTAATTTTTTTATATAAAGAATGTATATAATGAGCTTTCATTTGAGATATAAACACTGTAATTAGCTTGTTCGTTTAGCTTGTACAATTTTTTGAAATATTTTTAAGAAGTGGCGCCATCTCTGTTCCAAATCACTTAGTTCGGTTCCTACTATGACTGTGCAAAGCGGCTTGCTTTCATCACAAAGTGCAGCATTCGGCCAAAAAATCGCCATAACAAGTAAGTAGGACTATTAAGATAAAATTGAAGTTAACTACGACATTTTCCAGAAAGTCAATTTTTTTGTGGAGTAACGGACATGCTTCTCATTTACTAAGCATTGTGTCATTAATCCAGTTATAGGATCTAAAAGACCTCAGAAAACTGATCACTAACATGCAGTTTTATGTAAAAAAACAAAAAAGTTACGTTTTTTTTTCTGATTGAAACGGTTTTTGACTCTCCTGAAAAATAACCATTTGGCTGTTACGCCCTTTGAGCCCACGGTAGTCGGTATGTATGCATGTAGTAAAGTTTATACTTCTATAGCTAACGATTGGGCTGTTCACGAGACGATACGCTAGATGGCGCTCGGCATGCATTTCCTTGCCTGACTTCTCTATCTCTATACATTTATATTTATAGTATAGTACTCTTTGGAAACTATTTTCGAAACGTCAACGTCATTTACGTCGCTCAATTCCTTCCTTCACTACGGTATTCTCTACGGTAAAGTTATCGCACAGTTATCGTGATATTGTTCTAGCTGTCTCTATCTATATATATGAGATCTATCTCAAGAGAGACAGCGCATGGATCGTGTGTACTTCACCGTGTATTGGCCGCCATTTTGTGTTTCAAGTACGGTTTGAGTACCATAAGTTTGTTAGTGTTTGGTTTTTAAATAAATATTGAAGAAAGATTATTATATGTCGAAAACCCAAGAAATAATATTTAATATTCAGGTTTTACAAAAAGGTAAAAGAAAGATTACCTACATGACAAAACCTGAATGATAGTAGTTTACCGAACGTGTTTATCGCTCTCACACTTATCGGTAGATGTCGTTATCACCCTATTCACACTGCATCATTCATAGTTTTGTTGAGGAGGAGAGGAGTAGACTCTCAGAGTAGAATCGAGTTTTAACCCTACAGCACAAAGCAAAAAAATGTCTACTGTTGTCATGACCATGAACCTATAGGTTCATGTGTCATGACGGTACGCTCGCGCTGGCACAGTGCCCTTAGGTTGTCAAATTATGGGTGTAGGTAATTGTTGTTTGTGACGGATGGCAGTTAATTCTTAGAGTAGTTATAATTAGATTTTTTTAACAGCCGATATTTGACAGCCGTCATTCCGGTACAATAAACGTCAATGATGACATAAATTGTTCTGGGATGATAGCTGTCAAATATTGGATGTAGGGCATTTTTACTATTTTACTATAGGTACTAATATTTTTACTATAGGTACTTTCTAAGGCCGTTGCCAGGTCAAAGGACACTTACACAAAGGCCGCGGCTGCAATGTCGCCATATTAACCGCCAGTTAGTACGGTTCGACGTTGAGCGCGGTAAAGATGTTGTCGCATGTTAAAAGTTGAAAAAGAAATTATTTTCATTCTAATGCTATCTCGACAGCTTTCAGGGTCGAACTGTTTTCTTATCACATTGTATTGGTAATTTAATGTAATTTTATTGGGTGTGAATGTTTTAATCATCCGTTACAACCATTTCAAGAAAATATCACCTTTGTAAGGCATGGGGGGTAGCGGGAGATTTGACCACTCCGGTGGCAGGAGACATGATCAGAGGTGCAAATCTCCCGCTGTGGTCTTAGTATATTATAATCTTATATTCATAACCGTTTTTGTTTTGGCTTTAGCAATTCATTTCATTTTTATACAAAGCGATGGTGGACCTCTAGAAATTTACGACATAAGAAAAGAATAAGTTAAAATAGGGCATCTTTACGGAGCACAGCAATGAAATACCTATGGTATCAACCGAACACTCACGCCATTATAAATAAAGCGGAAAATAGTACATTATTGCCGTGGCCGGGAAGGAGGCAATTGCAGGCTGAGTATTTGTTTAAACGGACGAGCTTGCGAGTCCGTTTAATTATAATACGAAGCCTGCAATTGCCATTCCGGCTGAGGCTAATATAGTGCTTTTCTCAAAAATGGGGGAATAATAAACTTTAAATATCATTGCACAACTTGAAAATATTACTGATTTCCCGCCGTTTTTCTTTTTAAATCGAATCGCAAGTGTATTTTTCCACCGAAAAACGCAAAACATTTGAGACACATAGAAAAACGTCGCGTTTGCATCAGAAAAATACGAGTTGAATTGGCTGAATACGACCTGTGCCGTCTTTTATATGCTGGATTCAACTTTTTAAAAAGTTTGGTACTCGACAAATAAAGGAATTTATATGTAACATTCCAGGCGGCCTGCAATGTTTTTTATTTTTTAATTTTGATCTGACCTGAAACTATACACTTTACCTTCCATATATTCCAATATGTAGCGACTTACTTATGTACACTTTGCGGGCCATTTTTGAGAAATAGTACATTACTGCAGAGGCCGGGAAATAGCAATTCGTGGATGAGTTGATTTTGTCGGATGAAGCAAAGCTGAATCCGACAATAGAGACGAATCCACGAATTGCCATTCCCGCCGAGGCAGATATAGTGCTTTTCTCCATAAATGCGAGGAAATCAAATAATATTTTCAATAATTTTAAAACAGCGAGTAGTATGTAACCTTTTTTTTTTTTTTTTTTTTTACGTGGGGAAATGCTTTTCTGCATCTCGCCCGGCCGGGGAAGCCAGGGCGGGTATGTCGGACTCCCGGGAACCGCCCGGACTACCGACTAAAACCCCACGGTGTTCCTTCTCGTCACCACGGTGTCGGGTTACGGGCACGCCGTAACACTCTTCCGCGACCCGACGGTGACTGGCCTGGTGACGGGCCCCGAACTCTTTCGCAGGTTACACAACCTGCGCCAACACAACGAGTGGCGCGCGGGAACACGCGCAACGCCATCTCGGGCCAGTTAGTGAAGCGGCCGACAGACTTCCCCAAGCCTGCCGGCCCTGGCCACAGTTAGGGTGGAATTTGGCGATCGTACGCTCGCCGTCTTCGCCCTATTTAGTCGCCGCCGGCGTCCGGGATCCACCGAGGTGGCCTCCCTTTCCCGTTCAGCGGCTTCTTTCTTCTCCATTACGGCCTCACAGAAGGTGAGGACCGCTTTCCATGACCTATCGCTGTCCACCATAGTGCGGATTACGGTAGGCAGCGAGAGATCATGGCCTATTGTTGCGCAGAGTGTATGGCGCTCGTCTCTCCACGCTGGGCACACCTCCAGCGTGTGCTGGGCCGTCTCCTCCGGGCAGTTGTCGCAGTGGTGGCACACTGCGGTCGGCTCTCGGCCTATACGGTGCAGATACCTCCCGAAGCACCCGTGCTCCGAGAGGATCTGCGTCAGCCGGAACGTCAGCGTGCCATGGTGCCGCTCCAACCACTGCTCGAAGACAGGACGAACTGCCTGGATCGTTCTGAGGCCTGCACCAGGTTGCGCCAGCCTGTCCTTCCACTGAACCACCATTTCTGTGCGCGCAAAGTCGCGCCATGCCTCCACCTCCCTGGGTGCTGGTGGGTCTCCACGGTCCTGCGCCTCCTTGCGCCAGCGATAAACCGCTGCAAGGGCCCTCGCGTCTAGGTCCCAGGGGAGTGACCCAGCCAGCATGCAAGCTGCTTCATTGGAGATCGTCCGGTACCCCCGTTAGTAGTATGTAACCTATCTTGTTCCCGCCCAACTTATTTGTTTAAAGTATGTACATGACTCATGGCGTCAGTTTCAATTGACTCACATAAAAAAATTTCAAACATTAGAATCGATTACAATTTTATGTTTTATGCAATTAAAATTATTAAAGATTAAACGGGATTGAAATCTAAACGCATTTTAGTTCGTTTTGAATATTATTTCGAAAATATTTTAATTTCTTCAGTTAATACTATTTGAGAATTTTTTTTAAACGTCGCTTTGATCTCTTGCAAAAGTAATCGTTTTGTCTATGACAATTAAAAAATATAAAACTTCTGACCAGTCTAACTATAGCAAATTGTTATGATAAATTACTTACGAGCATTTGGCTGTTTGTAGTGATTTGTTTTGGTCAAAACATGTGTGATTAAAAAGTAAAAAAGTATATGTTGAGCCTCTTTCATATCGATGTAAAACCTAGCGTATATATTAAGAAGTTTTGGTTTGTTTTTGTCTGTCAAGTGACTATGTCTTGAAAAATGTCAGAAAATATATAATTGTGATTATCTTGATTTAATAGTACATTACTGCAGACGCCGGGAAATATGGGCTTGCCGGGTGAGTAGGTATAGACGGCCGACCGTAGGGAGGCCGGATAGTGATACAAAGCTGGCAAGCCTTTTCACGGCCAGGCATGTATAGTGCTTTTCTCAAACATATGCAATGAAATAAAACAATACACCACTCACAATAGTACATTAATTTTCCCTCCAATCCCTCCATACTTAATGTTTTTTTTTACGAAAGTCGTCCGTATTTCGCGTGTGTAGTGTCTGAAGAGACCCTATTAGGGCCATTATACATAACCTGATAATAAGAATCTTAATTTCTATAATGAATAAAATAAATGCAGAGGATTTTAAATATCGTCGGGTGACAAGCAAAAGTCACTAAATGCAGAAAAATATTTTAAGAAATAGCAACTGTGTTGAAGTAGTAATAAGGTTGAGTTTTCCTTTACCTCTTACGAGTAATTAGTGACTTTTGATTGTCACCCGACGATATTGTCTATAGTCTCTGGTGACTTACGTATAGATAATATTTTAATTTATTCATCAACACATTGAATCATACAGATTTGTTTTCTTAATAAAGGTTCGTGTCTAAAAGGCATTAACGCGGATATTTTTGGTCCGATAACCATTCAGCCACTAGAAAAAATAAAAAATATATAAATCAGCTGTTTAGCCTGTTGATGAACACAGACGCCATGTTAACATTAAAATTAAAAAAAAATTACTTCCCGGCCTAAGCCTTAAATTTTGTATGAAATTCCTTTACAGTTCTCTCGAGTTGTTCCGCCCGAAACATGATACTTTGAAGCCTGTTATAACGCACGTAAGGACGACATTTCATTGCATGTTTGAGAAAACGTATTTTATTAGTGCTCCGATGAATGATTGGTTTGTTACCATACTTCAACACTGCCCACTCTGCTCACATCGTAAAATCCTACCTTTTTAACAGTACCTATACAGTAAAGGAATTTCATACATTTTCCTGGCCGCTAAAATTGTACAATAATGACTTTTAACTTTTTAAATTTGCGCTTGTCAGTAACGAGGAACTTCACGTACTATTTATGCTACAGTAAGACGCACATTTCCGAGCATATTGGAGAAAAAGTACATTACAGATTCTGATATGATTCCGTTGAAATAGCAACAAATGAACTCAAATGAATCGCTACTTTTTGTACCTCCCATATTTTTTTTTAAATGAAAAAACTGTCCATCTCACGGGGCTGAGATCCCCCACTTTGCATAATCATTTTTAAATGCGCACCGATTGGCAGGTATTAGGTTCTCAAGTGTGCCAAATCGACGGAACTCTTCAATTATTATCGGCCCATATACAGTGATATGGTTTTCGTCTGTCATAATAATAATCAACGTATTTACTCTCGAAAAGCAGTTCATGTGGTAAAGTGGAAAGGAAATGTGGAAATGTTCATTTGACTTTTCCGGTAATATTTACGTTAAACTTAATCATATATATATAGGTATATATTAATTTAAAAATTTTCTTTTGGTAAACTTCAGAGATAAGGGGAGGGGTGTATTTTTTTCAACATTTTCCTATATAGGTAAATCAAAATTTTACCCCTTTAGAAAACCTTTTTAGAATAAGCAACTCAAGCCCTTTCATATGATACCCCACTTGGCCAACTAACGTACTAACTATAGACTTGAATTTTTGGCCCCCCTCTCATCAGTCTTTTTCATAGACATTAAAAATATAAGTAGGTACATTAACATTTATCATTTTCTATACACGTGGATTAGCTTTGTTTGCAACTGTTCCAAATTTCCAATTGATAGCAGAGAGAGATATATGTATAACGTTGTGTTGTGACAGACAGACGGACAGAGTTGGCATAAGGTCCGGAGCCCTAAAAAGGTAAGTTCGTTATCGTAACACTGACTTTATCGTAATAATAATAGAATCGAGAGACCGCTACAAGATACATTTATGTTTGAGTGCGTGCAGCTTAGCGTATAGCGTGCGTTATGCTTTTGCCACTCATTTTTTTCGACTTTAATAGTAGGAAGGAGGTTCCCATTTAATCTTCACGTTTTTTCTTTATTTGACAGCGATAGGTAATTCTGTAGCACCATCGATTTCGATGTTTAGCACGTAATCTGATTTTAATAATTCTCCAAATTTGATGATAATGATTTGATCCGTTGAAATGATGACGATGACCACAGAATAGATGACCCAAATGATCAATGGTGTAGTTACGTATTTCGTCGACCCGAATTAAGTACTAAATTATTTTCTGTGGTGATATACATCACCTCCCTTTAAATCCAGGCAGGTTTGATTACTGCCAATCGGCTCTATGACATCTTGTCTGTCATTGTCAAATTAATAATAGCTACTAAATGAATTAGTGCAGATCTCATGAAATTAATAAAACATTGAGTTTAATTACTAGTGGCTCTGTGAGGTGTAGGTAGACGTAGCGCCGCGAGACAGTCTTATTTTTTAAGGTTCCGTTCCTCAAAAGGAAAAAACCGGCCAAGTGCGTGTCGGACCACGCAAAACGAAGGGTTCCGTGCCTATTAAAAAGGTCGTATCGTCACAGAAATTTTACGGCACTTACGGAACCGATCTTGTTCAAAACAATTTTCGGTGAATGAAATTAATAAGCCCTATGTCCATGAATTTTTCCATATTTTTAAAATACACCGTTCAAAAATTAGAGGGGGGGGGGGGGGGGGGGACAGAATTTTAGTGACTTTCGGGGCGATTATCTCCGACCCTATTCACTTAATCAAAAAAAATGCTAAGAAACCTTATATTTATTTTGAAAGGCCTATCGATTGATGTGCCGTGCCACACGGGGGGTCACAATGAAAAAAAAAATGTTGACTTTTAGTTTTATGTATGGAGTGCACCCCTAAAAAATTTTTTTTTGTCATTTTAATTACAAAACTATGTAGCGGCTAACAAAATACACCTATCCTCAAAATTTTATTCAAATACTACACCTTATAGTTTTCGAGTAAAATACCTGTGACATACGGACAGACGGACAGACGGACAGACGGACATGACGAAACTATAAGGGTTCCGTTTTTGCCATTTTGGCTACGGAACCCTAAAAAGGAACCCTTAGGATCACTCGTGCGTCTGTCTGTCCGTCTGTCACAGCCGATTTGCTCCAAAACCATTGGACCGATTGAGTTGAAATTTGGTACACATATGTAAATTGGTGACCCAAAGATGGACGCGTAAAGTAAATTAATGAATTCTGAACAAGGGGGCCACTTTTGGGGGTTAAACTGGAAAATAGAAAAAAAAGTTTCGCAAACTGTATTGTGTGACATATCAAATGAAAGGGGTTGTTGTAAGCAGCTCAGATATATATATATTTTATAATTTTAGCAAAAACAGATTTGAAGTAATTTAGGAAAAAAGACGAAAATTGACCATTCCCCCCTTATCTCCAAAACTATTTGGCTTAAAATTCTGAAAAAAATATGGAAAATAGTTCCTTGCCTAAAGATTACAGGAAAACTTATAAGAAGTTCGAGTATTCAAAGTAACGGGAAAATTCTCAATAGTTTACGGAACAATCACCACGCGAGATGAACTCGCACTTGTTTTTTATATTTCCAAAAACTGTTTCGGCAGTCATCAACCTGCTAACAAAATTTCACGAGAATCGGTTGAGAAATAAGACCTGTAGAGCAGAACAGCCGGACATTCGGTCAGACATTTTACCCAAACTGAAACGGAGAACTTCGTTCGCTTCGCTCGCTTGTTCAATAATTTTGGTAACAGAAAACTAGCCGGAAAATAAGGGAACCCAGATGAAGATCAGTCAGAGGCCTCAGCAAGTGCGCTACATGCCAGAGGGCCTACCGCGAAACGATATTCGTTTTCGTTCGTGCATCTCCGTCTCTGTTGCACTTGCTAGTTCGAGCGACAAAGAGGGAGATACACGAACGAAAACGAATATTGTTTCGCGGTAGGCCCTCTGAGCGGTAAGTCCTTTCTTAGCCATTAAATCATAATTTGTCAACCTCTTTAAAAAAACAATGTTCTTTTAAGTATTTTTGAGTGATAACGTCTTATAAATCGATGAACGCCGGCTGTTGACTTACATAATATCAACGTACCTACAGCCCAAACCGCTGGTTCTAGAGATTCCAAATTTGGCACGTAGATTCCTTCCTTCCTTCCTTCCTACCTAGGGGTGCAATAAGAAAGTATTTTTAAAATTCACCCATTGTGAAATGGGGTGAAATGGGGGTCGAAGGTTTGTATGGGGAAACAAGATTAGACCGACTATTTTATTCGAAACATCACAGGAGTATTCCTAACGATAAATGAGGAAATACGTGTTATGCAATTTTTCATCAATGTTTTCATATGACGTTATCACGTAAAATTATCGTTCGTAAACCGACTTTACAGACAACCATTTTTTGTTTGATTTGCCTTTTGCTCATCGTTTTGAATATAGAAAATGATTTTGAGCCTGTTCGGAGAAACGTCTAACGAGTATTTCCAAAAAAATGTATAGAACCGTTATTAAAAACTTATTTTTCTCCCAATTTGCCAAGAAAAAACCGTTAAATCCTCGCAGACATTTATAAAACGAATTAAAAGTTTTTATTTAGCGGGCCAAATCATCCTAAAATCATGTTGTGGTATGATCTTGATCATGACTATGGCTTCTTCTAGTCATGCATGAATCATGACTAGAAGTAGCCATTTCCCGAAAAAAAGTATCCTTAAATTTTCAATTTTCAATTTCTATGGAGAGCCGATTCTCAGCCCACAGTGCGCCGTGCCAGTGCGGTACGGACGTAAAGACTGTAATCAGGTTTCTTTAATAACGACATCCCCTACAACGAATTTAAACCCGAGTTTATAAAAGGCAGTGATTATACTCCATTTCATAGGCAGCACAAGTATATATTGTAATAAATAGTGCAAGCTTTACCGTAGTTTTTACGTCACTTGGTCCAGTGCGCGTCTGAAAAACTGTGGCGTGTGCGCGCGTCGCGATCCACTGAGCAGGCATCCGTCAATTACTAGTGCATTATGGGCCCGTGCAATTAACGGATCATAGGAGAAAAAGTTATGGCGTGAAGGTTCCGTACTTCATGGCTGAATATGGCGTCGACACGAACACTGCATTTTTAATTAAACGTTGATCACTAAGCAAAAGTTCTTTGGTAAGGTTACGATACCTATTCTAAAACTTTACTATTGTGCTAAAAAATAGGCAACGTAGTAGGTACGTTGCCTTAAAAACAATTGCAGCACCAAAGGTGGTTCCAGAATTTGGTCAGAAAATGTAGAGCTAGTAGTATGTAGGTATTCAATTATATACAGAGTGTTTTTTTAAAATGGGACAGTATGGGGAAATCCGAATCTAAAGGAGATAGAGGAAAAGTGTCCAAGGAGACATTAGGTGTTTTTTTATGTAAACAAATTTGGCTTATTAAAATTTTTGGTCAAGCGTGAGTTGTTCTTAAAAAATGATAAAGTTGGTCAATTTTTTTTTGACGCGGGTCGACTCTGTTTCATGTAAGGATTATTTCATTGTATGGAAAGAAAAAAATCTGAACAGCAGAAGTTGGTCAAATTTAATGAAAACTAATCTTCATACAGTTGGTTTATTACTTGAGTAAATGTTCGATGTGGCCGCCGTCTTGTCTTATGCAGGTACGAGCACGCTTCAAGACACTTCTAGTTGCATTTAACAGAGACTTATGGTGAATTGTGTTTAAAGTGTTGTAAACAGCATCTTTTAATTCTTGTACGGAGTTGTATCGGGATTCATAAATTCGACCCTTAAGGTAACCCCATAAGAAAAAATCTAATGGCGTTAAGTCGGGCGATCGTGGGGGCCACTCGTTCCAAATTTGAATTCTTTTTTTTATAATTTCAAGACTATCGCGTGCCATGATGTTTACGAAGATTAAAAAAAATGTTCTTCTCTTGAATCATCTGGAGCTCTTATGGATTATCGAAATTTTAAAATGGAATAATTTCAAATATTTTTTTTCAACACACCTGCTCGTAAAGTAGGTCTTATTACAACGTATTTACACTGATAATGCAGAATATTACCCATGCCGTGCCTTTTACATTACATTATCGCACTAGTGCCTTTTCATTACATATCTTTTTAAATATTAGCAAGAAGTATTAATGTTTCGAAAACAGCTAAGTAGTTATTTGCGTAAATATAAAATTCAATTCAAAATGTGATAAATAATTAAAGAATTTCATGAAACTGCTTGTTAGCTTGTTGGTATTTATATTTTGACGGTGTATTTTTACCTATAAATACCCAATTTCAAAATTTATAAATATGTGGCTGATTAGCTACTTTGCCGGTGCCCTTATCTCAGACTTGCGCGCGCATGCAGCGCTGAGCGCGCGAAAAAATAAAATTACGGCCGCCATCTTTTAAATGGGTTTCTGTTTGTTAAGTTTATTCCCAGTATTGCATTTCGTTAGTGTTGTTTTGTAAAATGTCGAATTTAGATAACGAAGAATTACTTATCGAGTGTACGCCGCCAGATATCATAGTTGAAGCGCAAAATGCGAGTGATAGTCTTTTGCCCTCAAAATCAAAAGATAAATACATGCAAGCCTACGCAAATCTCATTCAATGGAAAAATAGCAAAAATGCAAGCTCTTTCTCAGAGAACGTGTTCATGGCTTACTTTAGTGCACTGGCGAAGAGGTATAAACCTAGTTCGCTTTGGTGTATATATTCTATGTTGAAGAGTACCGTGCAGAATAAAAATGCAATTGACATCAAAGCGTACACCAATCTAACTGCATTCTTGAAAAGACGTTCAGACGGCTTTTACAGTCGAAAATCCAAGGTTTTAACACCTAATGAAGTGGAGAAGTTCATTAAAGAAGCACCGGATAATCAATATCTAGCGACAAAGGTCAGTTCCACTATTTAGTTTTGTATTCATTATTATAATATTTGTAGGCGGTATTGTGAGTGTTGATATAATAGGAACTAAGTACGATTATTATAACTTAATTATGATTTTATTTATTTTCAGGTCGCATTAATATTCGGAATTACTGGTGCCTGTAGGCGTCAGGAATTAAACAACATTACGACAAAAGATATAGAGAATCACGGAGAGATGCTACTTGTAAAAATTCCGAACACTAAAAATAAAATTCCTCGGTCATTTACTATTCACGGACCATTTTATGAAATAGTGAAAAAATATGAAAGTTTACGTTCAACAAAAGGAAAATCTGACCGGTTCTTCCAAAATTTTCAAAACGGCAAATGCACGAGTCAGCCTATCGGAGTGAACAAATTTGGATCGATGCCTAGAGAAATTGCCAAGTTTTTAGGCTTACCACAGGCTGACGCTTACACCGGACACAGTTTTAGGCGGACTTCAGCTACATTGCTGGCTAATTCAGGAGCCGATATATTGATTTTAAAACGCCATGGGGGATGGCGATCTAATAATGTCGCCGAGTCATATATTGAGGACTCCATCGAAAATAAAGCCGACATAAGTGCCAAAATAACACAAGCAATCCATTTGGAGCCACAATCCAAGAAGTTCTGCCCTGAACCGCGTCCTTCCACCTCATATGCCAATGATGATTTGGGATTTCATACGTTTGCTAATGATGAAACGCAATGTTCTTCTACCTCCTTTCAGAATGTTGCATTATCACCGACATTTACAGTTACCCAAGAACAAAGCAATGAAATAATTAATAATACAATTAAACATACAGTACAAATGCCTCATAAGGCGGTAGCATATCATTTCAATAATTGTACTTTTAATAACTGTTTCAATAATTAAAGTTTTTAAATAAATGTGAACTTTTATTTACTTTTCCTCGCAAGTGTGTTGAAAAACGTCGTATGAAACACGTGAGCATTGGTCATTACACTTCTCGTCTCCATTAAGCCTTCGCCTTCGGCTCAGGCTTAAAAACCGACTCGAGTGTAATGACCAACATAGCACACTTGTATCATAATGTACTATTACACGCCTAGGCACTTGTAGCAATATTAAAAGGCGAATACTGCAATTGTATGAAGATTAGTTTTCATTAAATTTGACCAACTTCTGCTGTTCAGATTTTTTTCTTTCCATACAATGAAATAATCCTTACATGAAACAGAGTCGATCCGCGTCAAAAAAAAAATGACCAACTTTATCATTTTTTAAGAACAACTCACGCTTGACCAAAAATTTTAATGAGCCAAATTTGTTTACATAAAAAAACACCTAATGTCTCCTTGGACACTTTTCCTCTATCTCCTTTAGATTCGGATTTCCCCATACTGTCCCATTTAAAAAAAACACTCTGTATAGTGATTTTTGCGATTTTTAGCCTATTATATAAAGTCTAAAATTCATTGAAACATTAAGAAACTATTGACTGTGTTGTATTATTATACGGGCTGACGTGACAAGGCCAACCATGCTACGGGGCCAGGCCCTGTAGCATGGTTGGCCTTGTCACGTCAGCCCGTCAGTAAATCCACGAGGAGCCCTAGCATGGTTGGCCTTGTCACGCGATAGGTGATAGGATAGAGCGTGCGTCACTGGCTGACACCGTTCGATAGAACGAGACGACGCTCTTATCTTGTCACTTGTCGCGTGATAAGGCCAACCATGCTACGGCTCCAGTACTCGGCTTTTGTCGGTTTCCATTTGGTTTTTTTGACTTTTCGGTTCTTGGCAGGTTGAGGGTTCTTATCGCAGGCAGTAGCGTATGTATGTTGTATGTATGTCTTATTCTTTTCACTTGTTCATCAAGTACCTACTACAGTATTGCAAAGAACGAGCAAAGCCGTGGGACAATAAGTAGTAAGATTGTGCCAGGAGGCTGGTAATGGTAAGTCGTTTTTTTACGAACGAGAATCTATTAGAAGCCCGACGCCGAAGATAACGCATACTTATGAGTAGGTAGCAAAAACCTTTAAGTAAATACTTACATCTCATTCAAATTGAAAAGTAGCGTTCAATGAAAATCTTAATCCTGCATAAATATTTGGATGTTTTCTGCCAAATCGTAAAACCTAGCCGGCGCTGCGCGGTGGATTAGGGAAGGGCACCTTGTGCAATGTCACGGGCTCGATACCTGGCCCTGCGTGACCCTTCGCGATGCCGGCTCGCTGTCTTACTATAGGCACCTTACTCATTTTGCTCATTTAGAATGGATAGGTACAATATATATACTCCGTGGAACAGATCGATGGACTTTTAAACAAATGGGATATAGATCAGGTTTAGTACTTTACTTCTCACCTAGTAACCATATTAATATTTCTAACAGTTTGTTAAAATTTGGTGAAGAAAACTGTATGTTTCAACCCTAGCCAGTAGATTCAATGACGTCAGCAAGATCAAGTAAATTACAAACAGCAACATTATGAACTGACCGTTGACAGACCTTATGTCATTGCAATAAGGTTTAAGAATAATTAGTTCATTGTATGTGATGGTATGACTTGTGACATGTGTCAATTTCGAATGTAAATAATAACTTAATAACTAAGTATAGAATTAGGGTTGTCACTAAGATTAAAATATTTCGATTTTTATGTTTTTTTTTCTTTTAAATCCAGCTTAACAATTATAATAGATCGGTTGTATGTCACTTATATATAACACTGTCGTCCTTTCAGCTTAGTCCAAGGAAATGTTCCTCCCTGTATATATATGTATATATATATAGGTGTATGACCTTGCCTTTATCTTACTGTACTATGTACTATCTAATTTACCTATTCTAATATCATATAGAGGCAGCAACAAGTGTAGGTACAAGTGGCTCTGTGAGCTGTAGAACTCGCGAGCCTGTTTTATTAGAAAAAGAAAAATTGTAAATAATTACCCATTGAACCTGTTCACAAAATTTCACGAGAATCGGTTGAGAAATGCGACCTGTAGAGGAGGAGAGCTGGACAGCGGGACATCTGTACCTACATCCGGACATACGAAAGAATTTTGGCCTAATCTGAAACGGAGAACTTCGTGCGCTTCGCTCGCTCGCCTATCTATACTAATACTACATGGTGGCTCTGTGAGCTGAAGAGCCGGCGAGCTTGTCTTTTTAATTTTTTTTAAATATTCGATAACCTGAATAAACAAAAAATAGTAATTATTGAAGGAACCTGCTAACAAAATTTCACGAGAATCGGTTGAGAAATGCGACCTGTAGAGGAGAACAGCCAGACATACCAGATAATTTTTTTCCCAAGCTGAAACGCAGAACTTACTAGTGAATCTGTGAGCTGTAGAACTGTCAACTATTAAGGCATTAAGGTGTTGAGCATTGGGACGTGTATCTTAGACAATACATGCGTGATCCGTAGACTCGTGGCAATTGTTGGCAGTTGGAGTTCCAAAATACAATGGTCTAGAATAGAATAATTGAGTTTAATGAACCTAGTAGTAGTCGTAGTAGGGAGCTGAGTTAAAATTAGCACCGCTGTGCGCCAATTCTTAGCTCGATCGAGAATGATCGGGACGCTGTACCTACGTACTGTATGTGTCAATGTCACTTTTATAACATCTCGAATAGAGATCATCGCGATGTCTCGATTCAATATGCGTCATTAATATTTACAATTTTACCTTGGTAATTTCCTCAAATCTTTGCGTTGTCCGAAATCTGAATTATTTGTGAACCGAACCCCACTTTTTGGTTGCACAGAGTGCCTAGAAATTTGGACAAGATATATAGGCATGGGAACTTAGAATATATGTTCCAAATTTCATGCCTATATATTTTTAGCGGTTTAGGCTGTGCGCTGTCTGTCAATAGACCAGTAACGCAAGAGTTTTATATAAATAGATTAAAATACAATCTTGGAAAGTACCCTCATTATCAGCCGATTTAGACTTTTTAATTATTTGAAAGTACCTGTACTACCCAATTGGGCCCATTTTCTATCAAATATGTGTCGTAAAAGGAAAAAGGGCCCTTAGTGCGGTTGGCGCTAACGATTAACTAAAAAAATTTACAATGCTCTAAATCGAATTACAAATGTGACTATAATCACGGCTTAATAAAGCGCCAAACACTCTACGGTATCTTCTCTTTATATCGGTATCTTCTATTGTTGTGTTCGCCATAACAGTAGTATCTACAGTGTTGTAGGCTTGGAGCGAGTGAAAACCGATGCCAATTCGATACGTTCAGGGAAATAGACCCCAATGTTGAGTCAGGCCAAAACTACCTAGTTAACGAATCTTTCGCTCGGCTATCTTCTCTAGATTCTATTATCATTAGGAGAGATATATCTCACCAGGTTCATCATTCGTCATTCAGTTTTTTGCAGATTATACGCAAATAGGCTTAAGGAGGGAGGCAACATCGTTTACGGATGTGCAAGCCAATACCAGCACGGCTATCACAAGACGGCGCGCGAGCTCTCTCGATTTTTCTCGCACTATACCTCTCTTTCTAAGTTTTCTAATAAGAGAGAGACGGATAGTGCGAGAAAAATCGAGAGAGTTCGCGTGCCGTCTTGTGATAGCCGTGCAGAGCGGCATACATAACGGCAAGTCTAGCAAGTGTCTTGCTCGCGGAGAAGGTGCCGTATTGATTCCCCTTGGTTTGCGTTGTTGCGAGTATCCTAAACCAGGGGTCGTCATGAACTTTACGCCCTTCCAACGTCAATTTGCCCCTTTTGTCCATGTCTTCGGCAAATTATATTTATGGGCTAATCCGGCACTGCTTATGTCTAAAGGCAAGTGAAATCCGAATGAGTTGTTTAATAGCAGGTTTGTAATGCCGCACCTTTTAACAAAAGCTTCGAAAAAACTACTTCCGATGCTCACGAACAGTATAAACAATCGCAGTCGCGTGCGCAGTGTTTAATTAATCAGAAAAACGCGTCACGCAGCGTTTGCGCGCGTTTTTACCGCGCGGCCACGCGTCCGGAAACGCGCGTTTTTGCACTCGCATTAATTTTATAGAAGAGCAATGACCGGTGTGACCGATGTGGACCGGCTGGGTTAGGGTTCCGTAAATACAAAAATACATGGTATCTATAGATCGATGAGTGACTGGCGAAAAATTTACTCATAATGTAATGACATAAAATTGTGTTTTGTCCGTAGTGTACCTAGTTAGGCGTTAAGCGTCTCGCCGTGTATTGGACGAATTAAGGGCCATTTACATGGTGCAACAACTCGCATGCGAGTTTTCTTACACCATGTAAATGGCCCTTTAAACCTTTTACCTCTAGGTGCTTTTCTTTAAAATTAAATCTCTTATTAATTCTCGAATTGGTTCTCGATGGAGACTATGCTCTAGATGGAGAAAACAAGGGGTAGAGAGCACTGATAGCTCTAATTGGGCAGAATCCAAAATCAAATCGGACTCGATTCGACGTATTGTGATTCGATTCGAATCGATTTGGTTCATTCGGTCTCACTTGCGTTAGAGCACAATTAGTAGAGAAGTCTAACTTAGAACTATCTGTATGGTCAGAACTGTATGCGTACATAGTTATGACTTATGAAAACATGATTAAGAAACGGAGGTCTATTCGGAATGCAGTAGTCATCATCATAATTTAAAACCAAGACTTGTCGATAGAGTAGACGTTATTTCTTCATGAACCGACATTATAGTCATCATACTTTATTTTGGGATATTAGTACGGCGGTTTCCGTGTTTGCCTTCCGGACCACAAAAGCCGGTTTCCCGGCCGCTGCTAAACCCCCCGAAAAGCCCATCCAGATTCTGCATCCTCGGCCAACTGCCAGTACCTACTAGCCCCGATGTTGTCCAACGCTAAGTGAACGCCTATTTGACGGCGGCATTATCTCGCTAATGCTTGTGGGGCCAAAGCTCCTGCCTGTCACGTCCTGATAACCTTGTCGCTGCTGGTTATATTCGCAGCTGACCACCTTTCTGGTGGACCTATTACCATCCACCACCAGTGATCGTTGGTAACTTGCTCACAAATATTTGGGAACAATCTTAAAATGCACCTAAATAAATGGCCATTCCAGGGATTCTATAGGGTCCAAATCCTGGACCGCTAGTTTCGTAGGCATCGTTACTATCACTACCAACCAACTAGGCTAAAGTAGTAATGTACTGACGAGAAAATTCTCAAATTGCAATACTTTGTACCTAGACAGTTCTTGGTAATTTTGGAGCGTTTTCCTTACGAAATGTAATATTCTCATGAGAAAACTACCTAAGTAAAAGGAAACTTGCTATAAGTTCTCGTGAAAGTTTCTTGAATCTTCTGAAAATATTCGTTAACTTGTGGTAACGTTCTGCAATTCGTAATAATAATAATAATCAGACCTGGCTCAGGAGGTAACCGCCATGTGGGATGTTGATTCGCCGATCATCGTCCCGATAGTCGTTTCGGCGAACGGTTTAATAGCGAAGAGTCTTGACCGCCACCTTAAGAGACTCGCTGGATGGCTGGGTCAAGGGTCAGATACAGAAGGCGGTACTTCTGGACACGGCGCGGATAGTCAGGAGGTTCCTCTCTTCGTCGCCCTGGAGCCGTAGCATGGTTGGCCTTATCACGCGACAAGTGACAAGATAGGGGCGTCGTCTCGTTCTATCGAACGGTGTCAGCCAGTGACGCACGCTCTATCCTATCACCTATCGCGTGACAAGGCAAACCATGCTAGGGGGCCTGACCACCGGTAGTTTAGGCCCCGCCTCGCTGCCGGCGTACCCTAGGTACGTTTTTATAATGATTTTATATTTTGTATGTATAGTTTTATATTTTACTTTTTATATTAATATTGTAAAAACTTAACTTAAGATGAAATATAAATAAAGAGATAATCATCATAATCATAATCATATTTATTGGTAATATCATTAATTACATGTCAAGGTTTTACAAAATGACTACACATATTATGTATTCATACATAAACAAGGTAATAAAATAACTAATGATTATTTTGAAATATTGCAAAATAGCTCCTTATAATCGTAGAACGCCTATGCTCGATCAGCCACTTTTTAAGTTTCGTCCTAAACAACGACGGGCTTTGGGCAGCAACTATTTCTGCTGGCAGATGATTGTAGACCCTGCGACCCATGACGTGAGCAAGCTTTTTTGACTTTTCGAGTCTGAGTGACGGGAGGGGTAATTTTCCAGCGCGCGCGCTGCGGGTCGCGTACCTACGTGAAATTTCGTTCCCTGCAGGAGTTTCTTCCACCTCCTCTCGTAATGTGGTCACGGCCAGCTTTAATATCAGAAGTTAATACAATTATAATTTAATCTCACTACGTCAACCTATACGTTGCGGAGTGAGGAGTGGAGCTCCACCTTTACTATTTGTTTTTGTAAACATCAATTGTGACTTCTAATTAGGGAACCATTGGCAGCCACTGAAACTTCTGGTCGCGTTCTCATAAATAGGTTACAAGCAGATTGAACCGCTTCAACTAACACGACTGACTTATTAATAGGTAGGATCTAATGTACACTCGAATAAGTTGACTCAATTTGTATACCTACTTCAGATCGTTTATGACGGCACCATCATGTTTAAAAAACGCGATTTACCTACATATTACTTAGTTATATACCACTTACCTAGTTTCTTCCGATAAAATTGATAGCGTACATTTTACATCCATGCATGTATACTTACAACACCATTTCACGTTAGCCCCATGTTTCATTTGACATCACAGTAAATTTTTACAAGCTTTTATTTCATGTAATGTTCTGATATGAGTATACGTAAATTCAAAGTTGTCCATTTTAATAACTGCAAACAAATTTTGACTTATGTAGGTATATACCTAAGTAAATCAAGTGACAAAGCATTACATCAGCGTAATATTATTATAAACTATTCTACTTATTTTATTTTTATTTCCAATAGGTAGGTACTATTAACATATTAAGTAAGACTGTACTAACAAAAATATGGATCAGAATGGTCTGAATTAAATGATTTATACTTATTTATTGACACGGAAGATGGCTATAGTTACTGCCTAACTGGTGTTCTGCAGAAATGAAGCAGCAATGAATAGCGTATTATATCAAAACTTATAAATATTTTCACCAAAAAAATATTCTTTGGTTCTCAATCTAAACTACACTCGGCGTCAAAAAAATCGCACATTTCGAAAATTTCGTTTTGAGCGAAAATTGCTCTTACAGAATGTAATGTACCCCATGACTATGGGGTCTTATTTGAAAGGTAATGAAACCTTCTATCGGAAAATGTCAATTGAAAATCAACCCCGTAAGGAAAAAAAGGAAAAAAACAGGAAAAAGGAAAAATCGTTTATTTAACAAAAATTACAAAAAAATAAAACACAACAATAACAATAAAATAAAGCTTAAAACTAAACTTAAAACCTAGTGTTGCCTCCTCTAGCCCTCCGAAGCTCTTCCATGCGGTCGGTCATGGACCTGATCAGCGTCAGGATGTTCTCTTGAGGAATGTTGTTCTACTCCTCAATGACAGCATCATGAAGCTCATCAAGTGTGGCAGGAGGAGGATCACGCGATCGTACCCGCCTTTTCAGCTGGTCCCAGAGGTGCTCGATGGGATTTAAGTCGGGACTCCTTGCTGGCCAGTCCATAACGTTGATACCAGCAGCATGCAGGTAGTCCCGAACGATCAACGCTGTATGGCTGATGCGGGCGTTATCGTGCATAAATTGGAACCCAGGTCCAATTACATCAGCATATGGGACCACATGTGGATCCAGGATCTCCGTAATGTACCGTTGAGCAGTCAGGGATCCCTGGCCACGGCCACCTCCAGTCCGGGAAACGCAAACAAGTTCGGTTTTCCCGTCGACGGAAATGCCGCCCCAGAACATACAGGATCCACCCCCGTAGCTGACGGTTTCTACGGTGCAGGCTTCTGTATACCGCTCCCCCTGCCTCCTGTACACCCTTCTGCGTCTATCGTTGGTGTAAAGGCACACTCTCGTCTCGTCAGAAAAGAGGACATTCCTCCATTGGGTGAACGTCCAATTCTCATGGCTAGTGCGAAATCCTCTTCTGGCATTCCGGTGCTGCGCAGTCAACTGGGGGCCCGTAGCGGCCATGCGGGGCATCAAGTTCCTCTCCCGTAGTCTTCGTCTGATCGTGGAGACGCTCACCGACGTTCTGCGAGCTGCTCGAAGCTGTTGCTGGAGCTCAACAGCGTTGAAAAAACGATTCCGCAAGGAAGTCGTCACAATGTACCGGTCGTCTGAACCGGAAGTACAGCGTCGCCTCCCGGATCCATCCTTCTGATGTAGCCACCAGTCTTCTCGAACCGCTGGAACACTCGACGCACTCAAAAACGGCTGATATACAGACGCCGAGCAACTTCAGTCTGTCGTAGTCCAGTTTCCAGTAGTGCAATCACTTGAGCGGCTTCTTCTGGCGTGGTATCCATTTTTAGGGTTCCGTAGCCAAAATGGCAAAAACGGAACCCTTATAGTTTCGTCATGTCCGTCTGTCCGTATGTCACAGGCATTTTACTCGAAAACCATTAAGTGTATTTGAATAAAATTTTGAGGATAGGTGTATTTTGTTAGCCGCTAGGTACATAGTTTTGTAATTAAAATGACAAAAAAAATTTTTTTTAGGGGTGCACTCCATACATAAAACTAAAAGTCAAAAAAAAATTTTTCATTGTGACCCCCCGTGTGGCACATCAATCGATAGGCCTTTCAAAATAAATATAAGGTTTCTTGGCATTTTTTTTGATTAAGTGAATAGGGTCGGAGATAATCGCCCCGAAAGTCACTAAAATTCTGTCCCCCCCCCTCTAATTTTTGAACGGTGTATTTTAAAAATATGAAAAAATTCATGGACATAGGGCTTATTAATTTCATTCACCGAAAATTGTTTTGGACAAGATCGGTTCAGAGGTTTTCGAGATATTGCTGAAAAACTGCCTTCCTCAAAGAAAAGGACGTAAGTGCCGTAAAATTTCTGTGACGATACGACCTTTTTAATAGGCACGGAACCCTTCGTTTTGCGTGGTCCGACACGCACTTGGCCGGTTTTTAATGTTTTTTTCTTGCTGTAGCTCTTCAGGTGTGATCTCAGTGACGTCTGGATAGCGAATGACCCTTAATCGATCTTTACCCCCCCCTTTTATACCCGTCCATGGGTGCCCAATTAGTGACCCACTAAACGCGTACTTCGGGACTTTTGATTTAAAATGCGTTTTTTTTTATGGTCATTGTTTTTACAAAAACAAACACCCACTCATTTAAAAGGTTGTTGATTAAGCTTTAAAATGATATACATATTAATGGGGTACAGTACATTCCGTAAGAGCTATATTCGCTCGAAACGAAATTTTCGAAATGTGCGATTTTTTTGACGCCGAGAGGTAATATTATTCAATAGGTAGATTGTATAATTAGGGTATAAAATAGACTTGCCCCAAACTAAGCAATAATGTACTCTGCTACTAGATGAACCTACATGTATAGATTGGTAAATAAAATACATACCTACATGCTTACCGTCAGAAACAAATCGTCTTCATGACAAATATTTGCCCTAACCAAGATTCATCCAGGAACATAAAAATAAACTAGATAGATGATAATTTATAATGGAACCAGTATCTGCCTAGACAGGAATGTAGTTTAAAATAGCGATGTGTCAGCGCGCCACCCCGAGACGTCAGTGCGCCAGGGCCAGGAATCCGCCTCGGAAGTGACTCACGGCCGCTGGCGTGCGCGCAAGCCTTTCTTGGCTCGCTTTTTATACGTCTCGAATATGAACTAGCGGCGGCAGGCGACTATAGTTTTGGTGCTCCAATTTATCAGTGCCCGCGTGGTAGGTTATGTCGCTGGATGTGTCAGATATTTTTGCTCCCTTTAGCAGATGTTTATGTTGGTGACTGTGCTGCAAAGGGATGTAGTTGATGTGTAGTGGTGAAGGATATGTAAATGTTGAATATTTATCAAAACCTTCACGGTAGGTACCTCTCATTTCATACCCTTGCGGATACCCTATCGGAAGATTGCGATGAGAATAATCCTAAGTATTTAATTCAGACTATTAAGCGTGAAAAGGCAGGCAGGAACAAAATTATACTGGCATTCACTTTCACGTTTATAATATTAGTAGGTAACATGTATTAGTATAGAATGGCTCAATAGGAAAGATCTGGGGCACGATTCATCAATATCTTTGACGGCTCGTGACATCACCAATCTTATACCGCTGTGATATCACTCTCTCATCAAAATAACTATAAAAACTTTTAAAACCTTTAAAAACTCGCAGTTACGGTTTCTAAAAACTACTTCAAATTTTGTGAGCAAATGCGTTTATGGTAACAAACTACCTAATGTCCATTTCAGCTTTTACACAAGCGCTCTGCCATTTTATAAAAAAAAATACAGTTTGCTGTGACGAGTTAAAATATTGGACGTTTTATTATTCTCCAACGTTTACATATAAGGTGTCGGTGCACCAAGGAAGGCTCGGCCTACCTTTAAAAACTTAGTTGCCGGTCTGTCACAGAATGCGGACTTAAAAGGGGCTTTTGGGGTTTTTATTGTAGCTTACCCTCGTTAATAATCGTAAATATTAGATACTTCATAAACTAATCGAACCGCAGCGCAGATCGCAAAATTTTAGCAGCAACAGGTTATTTACGTAAAATAATTACGAAAAGCTCCGAACAGCATCAATCTGCACATCACAACTAGGCGCGCGCGCAAGAAGCACCGTGCCGTAAGTCCGGCTAAGTTTTAGCATTGCCACGGGTTGGGGGGCATGTCGCAGGGCAGGTCTTTTGCGTGCTCGCCGCCGCGAGCAAGAAGCACCGTGCCGTGAAAAAGCAACTCTACCGTCCATGGTAAAAGGTTCAAATTCCAATGTATATGCACCCGAAATAAAGTGCATTTCTTACCAGTTAACTAGTTATGTCTACTTAACTATGATAGTTTTCCTTTTAAATTCATTATATGTAGGTACTACTGCCACGAATTTTTTCACGTCCGCACTAGTAGCCATTTAGCCGACAGGGGGGGCGGGACACAACGCGAACAAAAATTTGAGCTTTAAATCACATTAAGTATCTCGCAAACGCATAACTAAGTTGAAAAATAGTTTTAGTAAACCCATAATATTTTTGAACAAGCTATCCAACGATATCTCACATTATAGGTTTAACGAGAAAAAAATACATCACCAATTTACATGTAGGGGAGATACCATAAAAAAAACGGATTTTATTCTACTGTTTGGTCGGCGTGATTGGTTTATATACCCACGCCGAATTGCAGTTTTCTAGTTGTAAGGGTTACTGCGCTAAGCCGAAGACGGACAGACAGACAGACAGACAGACAGACGGACGGACATGGCGAAACTATAAGGGTTCCTCGTTGACTACGGAACCCTAAAAAAATACAGTTTACTGTGTCGTGTTAAAATGTAACACGTTTTATTATTTTCCTACCTTACCTACATATGACCCCAAATTGAAAAAAATAACGCAAATTTTGTCGGTACTTTTAGTGAAATTAGGTGTTTAATCTGTTTAACATCCAACTAAAGGTAAATACTGCCCGAAGACCAGATAAGATTGTAATGCCTCCCAATCCTAAACTACAAATGTTTCGAAATAGCCCATATTACAGATCAGTCCTCATATATAATCAATTACCAAATGACGCTTTTTGGTAATAAAATATTTGGTAGTAAAATATTTGGTAATTAAAAATATTAGCGAGCAAAAATATAAATCACTTTTAAAAAGCTCAAGTGCTCAAGTCTACAGTTGCTTGAAGCTGTGAAAGTTTGAAAATCAAACTTCTAAGTTAACGTAAAAAAAAGATACGGGCGTTTATACCGCAAAAAACGTTAATTTCGACACTCTCAGGGGAATCAAAATTTATAGGGAACTTTCCGTTGACCTAGAACTATGAAATTGGCAAGTAATATACTTACCTACTTGTAACTACCGACCGACCGTTTAACGACCGCGGTTAGCCTAGTGGGTAGTGACGCTGCCTACGAAGCGGGAGGTCCTGGGTTCGAATCCCGGTAAGGGCAAATATTTGTGTAATGAGCATGAATAATTGTTTCTGAGTCTTGGATGTTTTCTATGTATTTAAGTATATTTATACATACATACATACATAGATATAACCACGCCTCTTTCCCAGAGGGGTAGGCAGAGATCACGGATCTCCATTTGCTACGATCCTGACAAACCACTTTCGCTTCACTCACCTTCATAACATTTCTCATACATGCTCGTCGGTTTAGGGTACTTTTGACCTGGCCTTTTTGTAACATTTCTCCAATTTGATCAGAGAAAGTTCGCCTAGGTCTTCCCTTCCAACTTGCCCTTCCACTCCTTTTATATACACTCTCTTCGTTAATCTTCTCTCATCCATCCTCTCTACATGCCCAAACCACATTAACATATATTTATATCTATTAAATTAGTAAACATATCGTCGTACCCACAACACAATATATGGGTCTAGCTCAATTTGTATAAGATAGTCACCTAATATTTATTTATTTATGTAAAAATAGTTTGGTTTAACCACGAGGCAGATGAACCCGCTTCGAACACAAAAAAAACTTTGAGAACAACAGCTCAGAGGGCCTACCGCGAAACGATATTCGTTTTCGTTCGTGTATCTCCCTCTTTGTCGCTCGAATTAGCAAGTGCGACAGAGACGGAGATACACGAACGAAAACGAATATCGTTTCGCGGTAGGCCCTCTGGATTCGTTCTGGGGGCCCAACAGGGGAGATGGTATTTCACGTCCGCCACGTTGGATTTGAAAAATAAACCATAGAAACGATACTTATGTTGATTTTCAGACTTTGTCACCACATTCCCCCCTTTTAGGGGTTGAATTCTCAAAAAACCTAAAACGCCTGTTTACTTATTTATCGTTAGGAATACTGCTGTGAAGTTTCAAGTGAAATACTAATCTTGTTTCCCCATATAAACTTTGGACCACCATTTTACCCCCTTAGGGGTTGTATTTAAAAAAATCCTTTCTTAGTGCACCCATAGACCTTATATGGAACCTACGTGTCAACTCCCAAAATACCATTAGAACGACATCCATATTGATATTTTTGACATTTCAAGGGGAGATGGTATTTCACGTCCGCCATGTTGGATTATAAAATCGTTGTTGTTTTCGTAATCAGCGACCTGATAAACCATAGAAACGACACTCATGTCGATTTTCAGACTTTTTGACCACATTACCCCCTTTTAGCTGTTTATCTGAAATAAATGAATTTACAACTGTTTGTCTGAAATAAACGAATTTTATTTTATTTATTTATTGCTATTGAAAAATGGACAGACCTTCCGCACCTAAATAAGCTAAAGCGACGACCATTGGCAAGAGGCACAACGACAACACAGATGGAGGCCCACCGAGTACACCACGTGACGTGGTACGACCACTCTCACAAGAGTGTACAATTGACAAGAAGAAGAATAACTTGATAATCGGCAGGATTTTTTGACGTGTTTAAGAGGCTCTTGTTGTTATGTTGCTAAACCCACCAGAATCATAAATTCAGTTTAGTAGATACTGCGCAGGTGCACATCGTTAGAAGGGCCCTCTCTCTGTGATTCCCCGCTTGGTACCTGGTGTCATACTTACCTGTCATTATCATCAGCATTATAGTGATAACGATGATGATAATGGCAGCAAAAATGATGTTTATTTATCAGTCTAGCTTCAGTTTATTTTATATTGTAGCTGTGTTTTTCTACATTTGATATAAATGTTCTTCAATTCTTACTCAAACATACTTATAAAAATAATGAGAACTATGTTTCATATATTTCTTTGTGTATTTATAATGAAACGACCCGAGCGTCTCGATATCTCTCCCACGCCACAGAATAACCTAAATTTGCTAATCAGAGCGAAGAAATTAGGCCACCGACTCCAATGATCACTTCTCGGTAATCCAAGTAATCCATTGCAACATTTAAACAAAATTAGGTACCTACTAATGAAATAAAGACACATTACCTTATTTTGAGCAGGAAAGAGACGAAGGTAATGCGAAGCATTTTATAAGTGTCAATATCTTAATCATTACCAGGGCAGATCTACTTCAAAGTCAAAGTTCTTCAATTTAGGCATATTATATGCACCTATGAATGTCGATAAACTACCACCGGTTCTCACTTCAGAGGTTGTATGTTCTTGGTATGTTCAGCCTCTACAATGCTGGCTAAACAGCATTGCTTGTTCTTATTTTGAATCAAGCTGCTGATACTTATAAATAGGAGAAATCCGAGAATTGTGAAGCAGTCGTCCTCATGGCTACAATTCTGCACCTCTTGATATGCAGTGAATAAAACAAGTTGAGAAGTCCATCGTCTTCGTCATTCCACCACCAGAGGGCGCGTTCCCGGGAAATACCGGTTCTCAATTTCCCGGGAAATCCCGGGATTTATTTGGAAATCAAAGAACCGATACCCGTTTCTCCTGGTTCCTTCCATTTATATTATCAGTAAATGTAACGCACCGGCAACGAATCAGAACTTATGACTTTGAAAATGAGATAACTTTGGCCGAATTAGTTACGCAAGGTGGAATTAACACTGAGGGCCTACCGCGAAACGAATTTCGTTTTCGTTCATCTATCTCCGTTTCTGTCGCACTTGCTAGTTCGAGCGACAAAGACGGAGATACACAAACGAAAACGAAATTCGTTTCGCGGTAGGCCCTCTGATATTGTTTTTCACGAAAGTTCGAATGTTGATACTGAACACGATTTTGACGATGATGATGATTGACGGTGTTTTATTTTTAGAGAAGATAAGAAACTATGAAAACGAATTGGAATAATCGAGCCTAATATACTTTGATTTAATATCTAAAGTAAGGACTGTTGTTAATTTGTTTAAAAAATCACCCACAAAAAATGATGACATTATCCAAATTAAGCATTTAAAACACAAAAACTAGATGAAGCAGTATGACCGACATGTTGGCTCGCTTTGTGAAGCTTAAATTATGTATCAACATAGCACTGTTGGACCTCAACAGTGACATCGTTTTCTGTCGAGCAGAATGGAAAAACTTGCATGAGCTAAATGAAATCTTAGACATAATAAAAACCATTGTTGAGAGTTTGATACAAACGGGCAATTAAAACGTTTTAAATCCGGCCCCTGCTATAATAATGAATTAAACATATAATTGAAAAAAAATACCATTATGCAGAGTACGACGCGACGCGACAACAATAAAACGACTAAGACGATTTTAAAAAGTCAAGATTGAAATGGTTTTGTTCGAGAATGGTGGTGATCGCGGTAAAAAAAAGTCATGATTGAAATGGTTTTGTTGGAGAATGGTGGTGATCGCGGTAATAATCTATCATTAGCTTATAAATATCTGAGTGCTATTCCACCGACAAATGTAGAACCAGAATTTTTTTTTCATCGGCAGGATATATTTGCAATCTATTGCGAACATCTCTAAGTGACCGTACCATAGATGCCATTAGTTTTCTTCGGACATATTACCAAGAAAAGAGATGCAAATAAAAAGATTAAACTATTAGATTTAGACTAATTATCCACATAATTATTCATTTAAGTTCACATTTAAAATCATTGAAGTAATCATTAGCGTTTCGTCAAGTTAATTCGACATACATAACTAGTCAGGATTTAGTTATTAAAACTTGTATAACTTTACAAAATTTGAATATTTTTTAAGATTCAAATGTTAGAATTTATGATAGTTTTGTATGGTATTTCGCAATGTCCTGAATACCTGATAATAATTTATTACTTCTATTTAAGTTTAAGTTTCCATAATGTTGTTTATTTTCTTTACAGAGTTTAATAAATGTTATACAAGACTTGTTAATCTTGTTATTTACCTAGCTACAACTAGGTACAATGTTTTTGTATAAATCACATTCTTAATTCATTTTGTTCTTGTGCCTTATTAATCACCAGTGTTCCGCTTTTAAGCCAATTATCAGGTTAGGTCTTGGGTTAGTTCTTTATGTTGAATTATTTATAAGTTGATTCGATTTTTGTCACCAAATAATGACATTTATCTAGCTTTTACCCGCGTACTAAAAGTAATTTTAACCGTCTACAAAAAAGGTGCATCTCAGTTTGACCCGTATGTTCCAATTTAATTGCAATTTGGCACAAATACTTTCAAGAATTTTCATGTCCACAATGTTAAATTTCAAAATCGATGCCATTTTACAATAATTGTAAATGTACCTAAGACTGGATATTTTATTGTAAATATGAAAATAAATCCATACGACATAATAATGATGCCATTTTCGTAATTAACGTCCCTAAAAACCATAAAAACGACACCCATATTGATATTTAGACATTTCAACCCCATCGCACTCCAACAGGGGAGATGGTATTTCACGTCCGCCACGTTGAATTTTAAAATCGTTGTTTTCTTAATCAGCGACCAGCGACCCGATAAACCATAGAAACAATACCCATGTTGATTTTCAGACATTGTCACCACATTTTCCCCTTTAAGGGGATTTCCTCATTTATCGCTGGGAATACTCCTGTGAAGTTTCGAATGAAATACTCTTACTTAATTTGTTGCCCCATACAAACTGTGGACCCCCATTTCACCCACTTAGGGGGTGAATTTTGAAAAATCCTTTCATAGTGCACCCCTAGACCTTATCAGGAACCTACGTGCCAAATTTGGAATCTCTAGATCCAGTGGTTTGGGCTGTGCGGTGATATAAATAAATAAATATTTTTGCGGACAATCTTACACAAATCGACCTAGTCCCAAACTATGCAAAGCTTGTACTATGGGTACTAAACGACGATAAACATACTTATATAGATAAATACATACTTAAATACATAGAAAACATCCATGACTGGGGAACAAATAGTCGTGCTCATCACACAAATAAATGCCCGTAACGGGATTCGAACCCAGGACCTCTTGCTTCGTAGGCAGGGTCACTACCAACTAGGCTAAAGCGGTCGTATAACGTAAAACGATACCCATGTTAAATTATTTTATTATTCGTTTGTATCATAGAACCTGTACTAATTTAGCGGAGTCTCACACAAATTTCTATCCTCTATTTTAGGGGCTGGGGAAAAATTAACAAAAAAAAGGCAGGTATTTTTCGTTGGTAACAGAGTCTGTGTACCAATTTTTAGCTTCCTACCTTGAGAACTGCGAAAAGTCCCATATAAAATTTCACCCCCTCTTTTAAGAGGTTGGGTGCAGATTTCCAAAAAAAAATGATGCACGATTTTTTTGTCAGTCACAAATAGTACGCATACCAATGTTTAGCTTTCTACCTTGAAAATTGCGGAATGCTCCATACAAACTTCCACCCCCCATTTTAGGGAAGTAGGGGTTAGAAAGAGACAAAAAGTAGCCTATGTCACTCTCCAACCCTTCAACTTGACTTGTTTGACGACCGCTTTAGCCTAGTTGGTAGTGACCCTGCCTACGAAGCAAGAGGTCCTGGGTTCGAATCCCGGTACGGGCATTTATTTGTGTGATGAGCACGAATATTTGTTCCCGAGTCATGGATGTTTTCTATGTATTCAAGTATGTATTTATCTATATAAGTATGTTTATCGTCGTCTAGTACCCATAGTACAAGCTTTGCTTAGTTTGGGACTAGGTCGATTTGTGTAAGATTGTCGGCAAATATATATATATTTTTACCGACTTAGATAAATGAAAAACTGATTAGCGAGGAAAATACAAATTATAATGGAATTCACATCTAGTCAACCAAACAATAAGCTCAAATTACACTTATCACCAATTTTAGGACAATCGACCGATAAACCTAATCCGATCCGTGCGACGCCATCTTGCAGAGTCTCGGTTCTCCCCGCGTGGCCTCTGGTCATAGATTGACACACGCAGTGTTGCCAGAGTGCGCCTTTCCGCTAACGCCTACTAATCACGATCCCTTGCAGGACAGTATGGTTAATTTTTCTTTGGTCTCTTATACGGCCTCTCCTGACAGGCGGTGCGTCCTCGCCCGTCTCTTCTTCTACCAACTCATGGCCCGAAGGAAGTCTACGCAGGTCTATGCAGACGTTTGGAATAATCCGCAACTAGAACAAACAAATTGTTTACACGAGTAAATTATGCACAGGAACCATCATAGCTATGAATGATTCCTCATTGCACAACCACTTTTAATAAATCTCGGGCCGACAGTACTATGTAAGTAGGTCAAGGAAATTCTAAGTTTCAATAACATGAAGATAAATACTCAAAAGAAAATGAAATTGTCTGCGATTAGGCCAGAATAGAAATCAAAATACAGTTCCACTAAGGGAACCCTAGATAGCGTTAAAGGCCCATCCCGTATATTGACTACATCAAACCACATTCAAATTGCATTTTATTAGACTTATGGTTGAAATTAATTTATGTGGCCTACTTTTTATAAATCGGTCATTGGAATTGCAATCTTCTACTTAAACGGTGCAGTTTCTTTTCAAATGTACTACTTTGATGCAATTCGGCCAACTCAATTTATCTCAAGTAATACGTATACACGCCAAGTAAACAACGTTTTCATTAAGGAATGAAATGCTAGTTGAGATAATTTGAAAATGAAGTTAATTCCAGAGATGTAAATTACATCTTCATGTATACCTTACTGCGCAACAGCTATAAGGTATGCATGAATTCATGCATGTTTAGTGCATATTGTTCATCTTTTTACACAAGTATCCTGTGGGTTCTCTATACCCAAAAATCATACAACGCTCTGAAAGTACAGTACATCAACTCTTTCAGAATGTTGCTTGGGCTGCTAAGGTTTTGCAGCGCCTCCTCGATGTTTACAGAGGCACACACAGATGGACCTGCAGCAATTATGCGCAAACGGTCGGTGTCTTTGCTTATTAGGACAAAGAGAAACCCAAACAGCATTTTGAAAATGATTGCTTATCATGTTTGTTGTCCCATATTGGCGCACATAGTTAAGCAAATTAAATCAAATTTAGTTTATAAGTTCTAGAATTAAAGGTTTTAAGTTTTTATTGTTTTCAGTGCATACTAACAAAAATGAGGTCCTTATTATCTTTAACCTTTTCAACGCTCTGGCAAAAGAAAAGTTGTCAACCACACACCAAATCAACAAGATATTTAGTGCGGAGTTGAACCTTATGTCAATGCAAGAAGGTTGCTATCGCGCTGGGCTCCTTGACGCATATATCAGTCGTTGGCGTTGAGCCTACGGTGCGGATATCTGCGTCGTTAGCGTCGAAAAGATTAATAAAAGTTCAATTTGAATTTGAAATATGCACCTTACCAAGTATGCAATAAGACGAGACAAAACATATGATGCGAAATGTTGATTTTGTTCATACAATACCAATGCAATGTGGACATCATATACTTGCTGCAGCGCAAGCTGTGGCGCTTGCAGCGACACGCTGTGGTACTGTAGTCGCAGCCACGCACGCTGTGGTGCTCGCAGCGACGCACGCTGTGATGCTCACACTCGTCTCTCGTCTCCGCCAGCGCTGCATTGTGACGCGCACTGAGGCACCCTTTGCCTGCTGTAAGACATCTGCTGTGGCGCGAGCAGTCTCGCTCGCTGTAAAGCTTGTTAAGGTCAAATCAGAAAAACTGTGAGGTCAGCTCACGGGAATGAGGCCAGAAAGTAGTAAGGTTAACGGGGTCGTAATACTCTGAGGTCAGCTCAGAAAGGAGTAAGGTTAACGAGGTCAGCTCGTAATACTCTGAGGTTAGCTCAGAAAGTAGTAAGATTCACGAGGTCAGCTCGTAATACTCTGAGGTTAGCTCAGAAAGTAGTAAGGTTAACGAGGTCAGCTCGAAATACTCTGAGGTCAGCTCGGAAAGGAGTAAGGTTCACGAGGTTAGCTCGTAATACTCTGAGGTCAGCTCAGAAAGGAGTAGGGTTCACGAGGTTAGCTCGTAATACTCTGAGGTCAGCTCAGAAAGGAGTAAGATTCACGAGGTCAGCTCGTAATACTCTGAGGTTAGCTCAGAAAGTAGTAAGGTTAACGAGGTCAGCTCGTAATACTCTGAGGTCAGCTCAGAAAAGAGTAGGGTTCACGAGGTCAGCTCGTAATACTCTGAGGTCAGCTCAGAAAGGAGTAAGGTTCACGAGGTTAGCTCGTAATACTCTGAGGTCAGCTCAGAAAGGAGTAGGGTTCACGAGGTTAGCTCGTAATACTCTGAGGTCAGCTCAGAAAGGAGTAAAGTTCACGAGGTTAGTTGTAATACTCTGAGGTCAGCTCAGAAAGGAGTAGGGTTCACGAGGTTAGCTGTAATACTCTGAGGTCAGCTCAGAAAGGAGTAGGGTTCACGAGGTTAGCTCGTAATACTCTGAGGTCAGCTCAGAAAGGAGTAAGGTTCACGAGGTTAGCTGTAATACTCTGAGGTCAGCTCAGAAAGGAGTAAGGTTCACGAGGTTATCTCGTAACACTTGAGGTCAGCTCAGGAAATGGCAAGGTTCTGCTCGCAAAGAGGTGTGAGGTTTGCTCACTCAAGGTCTGCATCGCTGTAAAAACAGAAAAACTGTGAGATCTACTCACTATCAAAGAGAGCATGTCAACCTGCTCAAACGAAAACGTTCACAAAAGCATAGTTGGATTGCTTGTTACACACATCACACATCTATCATCATTAATGCCTTGTTGTAATTCTTCTCATCAAGTGAGTCAGTCAGTAACATTAAGTAAATGTACTTCAAAATTAATAACAATGAGAAGTATAGGACGTAGTGGGCTAGTAGTCTTATGATAAAGAGTACCACAACACTCCGTTACAACAATGAAAGCAGCATACTTAGTAGAAATCGCTCATCAACCGCAGTCCAGAGCGTCTAAGGAAGTTGTGCATGCTTCCAGGTATTAGTCTCCTCTTCATATTATTGCAGTAGCAGCATCAGCAGTACTCAATGGTTGATTATGTCTGGCTTTTCCATAGGGTCGCAGTTCATCGCGTTCCCTTTTTACGGTAAATGACAACTGCAAGCAAGATCACATCCAATTATCACAAATACTTTTAATAGTTAGTACTTACAAATACTTTTGCCAACATAGCCATTACAACGCATCTTCATTGATTGGAGTAAAGTCGTTCCTCATTGGACTAGGCACACATTAAAAAACAGTTCACATATAAAACAAAGTGAACGTCACCAACAACAACGGTGTACCACCATACTTAAACCTCATAACAGCTCCTGTGTGAGTTATTTGTCATCTATGTACAAACCGTTCGGCTCTTACTGACACATTACTTTATCATTTTTAGCCCATACTAGTTTGATCTCGCTACAAACAATAACCACATTCACTTCTTGCTTCAATCGAGCAAAACAAAACCTGGCTTGAATGTGGGGTAGGTCACTACTTAGTAGTACCTACACAGGCACTGATAGGTACTACGACTTACATCGCATCGCATTCAAAGGGTTAAAAGTATTGCACCTCTTTCATACTAGCTCTTGTAAATATTACAGCAAAATATTTAACCAGTCTGTCATCCAATGTTGTCGTAACACACCAAGTCATCTTAAAATCCAGCATGGGGCGTTGCATTTGCATATAAGTCAATATTGGTCCGCACCACCTGATGGACTTATCTTTCTGTAAACTTGGAACAACAAGTTAAGTCTGCAACTTATGAACAGCACAAATGTGAAATTAATTTGTCATAAAACTTAACCCTTTGGTAGTAACTTTTATTTACTGAAAAACGTAACCCTCCTTCGGCAGTCGGGTATAAACAGACAACTTTTTCAGATACTTGTTAAAGAAATAATGTTACCTACTAAAGGATAAGTACAGTTTTAGGCTACTTCAACTAGAGTAAGCCTGATTCCCAAGTGCAGAAAAGTTTACCAACTAAGTAGTATATGATTCATAGACTTCATACTACAAATTTCACATCATGATTTTATTAAGTGCATAACTGTCATGTAGACTTTTGATAATTGAATCAATTTCATGCCAAACTTTCATCACATAAGTAGCATTTACTTAGAAACTTTGAAAGCGGTATGTTACCATTCCTAAGTTCACTCATGTTGTGTAGTATAGTACATCATCCGAGTGATGTAACTACAAGTTACAAGTTTGACTCAAATAATTATTTTAAAAACAAGTTCAAAATAATAGCAACTAAAGTCTTTGTCTTAGTAAAAATTGTTAACTTACCGCTAACATAATTTTATAATTCTTCTGCACGTTGAAACTTAATTCTTTGATACTGAAATCAGTGATATACATGATGATAAATGTACCAGCATGTAAATACTAGGTGCTACTGTAGGCATTTATGTCATTTTGTATGCACTCTGGCAATTTTCATCTCAAATAGCATTGCTATCTCAGCAAGATGTGATGACACTAGGACTAGATCCACTAAGATACTAGGAAATTGCCTCTGATAACACAAATATGCAACACATCAATTGATTTAAAAGTTTGTTTAGTACCTGGTTGATCCTTAGGCAGGACTTATTTTTCAGGATGACTACTTACTCATCTGACTACTTGCCATATGTATCACCACTTGTTTGTCACTGTGCCAAGTGTGGAGCATCTGCAGTACAGAAAATGAGGTTGATCGGTTTTCTTGCTGTTCACTGTGCACTGGAACCATTGACTCAACTGCTACATGAGTACTTGACAACTCGAGCACACTCATGGAGTCTGGCGCTGACTGCTGTAGGTGTAGGCAGCTACCGTTGCACCAGTAGTGACATGACATTTGGCGGCAGACCTGTGGACACTTAATGGAAATCGCCTCGAAAGCAATCGTTGTTAACACGATTGTGACGAATGTGTCATGTTTGTCGCATGTCGCCGATATGAACTAATTGAACAGGCTAGTTGTATTATGTTTTTACCATTCAAGGGCGCAAAATAGCCGTACTTTCGCGACACTATTATATTTTTATAAATGCAAGTGCGGCCTTCACGCCCCTAGCGTGTGCGCAGCGATTTACCTCCACTTAGAACACAACAAGTTAGCTAAACACGCGGCAGGTAGGTATTAATGCCTTGTGAGCTAATGAATAACATGTCTCACCAGAAACCGTCGTCTCAATGCCGACCCTGTAGGTACACAACATCTCCACTTGTCACTTTGGATCGAACACTGGAGCACCCACATCGCAACACTCGATGTAGGTACTGGCGTACGCGCGGTTCTTTGAACTCCAGCGCAGTATTTGGTAGACTGTGTTCGACGCTTACGGCTGTAGGTACAGCACAGCTGTGGGGTACAGCACAAGTCGGCTTGCTTAAACATCTGCGAACAATTAACAAAAATCGCCACGGAAAAGATTGCCCCTCGTTGAGATACATTTTGTTTATTATTATTATTATTTTTTAGTTGCCGACCGACAGTCGTGATGCTTTTCCGTTGTTATGAGTAGACTAGTGATTTCCACCATAATGCCATTATAAGCACTTTAACGAAATAAAACCACGCTAAAGTATCAAGATAGCAAAGCGTTTGGCGCGTGAATAATGGACTCGCTCGCCCAATGAATCCCAATACTGATTTTACCGACTTAGATAAATGAAAAACTGATTAGCGAGGAAAATACAAATTATAATGGAATTCACATCTAGTCAACCAAACAATAAGCTCAAATTACACTTATCACCAATTTTAGGACAATCGACCGATAAACCTAATCCGATCCGTGCGACGCCATCTTGCAGAGTCTCGGTTCTCCCCGCGTGGCCTCTGGTCATAGATTGACACACGCAGTGTTGCCAGAGTGCGCCTTTCCGCTAACGCCTACTAATCACGATCCCTTGCAGGACAGTATGGTTAATTTTTCTTTGGTCTCTTATAATATATATATATATATATATATATATATATATATATATAACTATCTCTACTTAAAAAATCACGTCAGTTCGTCGCCCCATTTTGCCGTGAAAGACGGACAAACAAACAAACAAAAACACACATATTGCTGCAAATCTTACAATTATCTTAATTTAATCACATTTAAAATTGAAGTAATCATTAGCGTTTCGTCAATTCGACATACTTACATAACTAGTCATATTTAGATATTAAAACTTGTATAACTTCGCAAACGTTGATTATTCTTTTAAATTATAATTTTTGAAGTTTGGGGGAAATTATAAGAATGTTTAGAATATGGTGTTTGTAAGTATGTACTACACATGTTATGATTACGATTATGGCCGATGACTCCAGTTAACTGATTTATTAATTAATGGTCAAGACTGATTAGCGTTTTACTACTACAACTAGTTTTTTATTTTTTTTATAATACTTTCCAAATTAATCCAACGATTTCTTTTTCAATATTA
This sequence comes from Epinotia nisella, assembly GCA_932294315.1. Lineage (NCBI taxonomy): Eukaryota > Metazoa > Arthropoda > Insecta > Lepidoptera > Tortricidae > Epinotia > Epinotia nisella. Next base: position 21,375,394 of record OW028674.1, read on the forward strand.
TTAGAGTTACTTACACGATTGTCAGTTAAATTATGTCTTAAAGAAAAAAAACTAAGAAAGTAAATCAGCTAAGTATAAAGAACCGGGAGAAACGGGAATCCCGGTACTGGCCCCGACCCAGAACCGGGAAATGAAAATCTTGGAACCGGTCCCGGTACTGCACGCCCTAAGTCCACCACTGAGCTCCCCCTGTACACTACCAAATACGAAAAGCCCTTTGGAATACTATACCTACAGCATACAGCATATGTCCACCCGGAAGGTAATCAAAATCAACTAATGATATTGCTCTCTGCATCCAAAGTCCAAACTGACAAATGTATAAGTACGTACTTACATTATTTTTCGTTAGATAGGTATGCATTAAGCAAAACTGAATAGGTACCTACGTACCCACCCCCAAATAATGAATACATACAAGTACTTTTTATGGCAGGAACGTAGCCTATTGATCATAGTCAGCAAGGAGCCCCGAATAGAAGCCCAGATTCAGCGGTCAATGTTATCTCATCCGACAAGTTGATGAAAATATTCTGCCGGTCGACAGTGGTGTTTGCCAAATTAACGAATGAGTATTTGTAAAATTTTGAGTATTGACAATTCCAATTCCAGTTGTACTCTTGTAGTGGTCCATACTAAAATAAATTGCAATGGATTATTTTTATTGGTTAATTTTACCACGATCTGGGTCAGCAATTGTTGTATGTGATAAAGTTAAGTTAATAGAATCTGACTTAGAAGTAGCCAATGAATTTGAACGCTTTTTTACAAATATCCCCCTTGAAACAACCAGATCATTGAATTCCTTTCCTCCCATGGCTGAATCACTGTTAAAAACAAATGTGCCTGAAGGTTTAAAGTTTTTTTTGTGTGAAACACGTCACCCCTCACGTGGCCCGTGGTTACGAAGGCGTTCAGGTCTTTACATAAAAAAAGACTGATCTTTGGGGATTATCTGTAAATTTCTGCAGTCTATTATGGATCCCATTGCACCGCATTTAGCTTTATTGTTCACTATTGATGCAGGCACGACCTTAATTAAACATATTTTTGAAGCATGGGAGCAATCACTAGAGCAATAGACGTGTTCTGTGATCCGTCTAAAGCCTTGGATTGCGTGGATCACGATCTAATTCGAAAGCTGAACCATTATGGCATGAAGGATAAAGCACTTGATCTCCTCCGATCCTATTTGAATGACAGAACTTAAAGAGTAGACCCAAAGTATAAATAAAACCAAATCAGCTGGGTCTCTTATTTCTGTGGGGTTCCCCCTGGGGTCTATACTGGGATCATTCATATTTCTTGTCATAAACAATTTGCCTTATGTACCTTACTCTATCGATTATATTTAAAGTCAAAAGAAACCAAGAAAATGTTAGTGAAATAAATAATGTACTGTCGTCTATTTTTCACTGGTTTACTATAAATAATTTGCTACTTAATGCCAAAAAAACAAAATGCATTCGATTCTCATTGCCTAAATGTACAGCATAAAAATAACTTTATACTCTGGCAGGTAGACTGAGTTCAGCTGCTTACGCAATTAAAAGGATTCGTCAACATGCAGACGTTGAGACGGCAAGGTTGGTATATTTTGCCTATTTTCATAGTATCATGACCGGTACGGTATTCTATTGTGGGGCAAAGATGCTGTATATTCGTAAAAATCTTGACATTTATAAATTAAGTAGTGATGTTCAATACAAATAAATTAGACGTTCCCGGATGGATACCGTCTCTGCAAAGTGAATATGTCGTTTATGGGGAACTGTGTACGATTTTACAAAAGTTACTTTCTGATATACTGAAATTGAAAATGAATAAATTTAAGTCCAGCGTTAAACGCCATCTTATAGAGAAATCTTATTATACTGTAAAGGAATTTAGGTATAGATGATAAAGATGCATTTATATATAAAATAGCTGTAGTTAAGTTAAAACATGACGTGTAAATAAAAGAGCTAGCGCGATTTTTATATAGCTTAAGCCTATTTAATAGTTATGCTTACATGATGCGGAAAGTTGACTCTCCCAATTGCACCATATGTGGGGTTGTGGAAGATGTATACCACGTTACAATGGAGTGTGGCCGGGGTGACGCACAGCGGCGTCTACTAAATATTTTAGATAACTATGATCTCGGTAGGATAAACAGTATATTAGCTGCTCCGACCTCCGAAGAGGCGGAATCAGTGTACAATTTAGTTAAGCTTATATTAAAATTAAGAAGTAGATAATTAGAATAAGAGAGCCACTATGAGGGTGGCATTTGTAAAACCCTCGTTAAATAAATAAAGATTTAAAAAAAAATTATTTATAAATTAATTGCCTTCTCTTAACTTAACCCGGCTGAACACATTGGGCCAACGTTAGCGCGTGAGCAGGATGCAGCTATGTAAACGAATGAGATTGAATTATAGCCCTCTCCTCTATCTAACGCATAGGACACACACAGGATTCACTGTTCACACGCCAACGTTGGTCCAATGTGTACAGCTTTTACTTTAAAAAATAAATTTGGCGTGTGAGTAAATTTTTTGCATGTGACATGGCTGCCAAAAAAATCCAAGTAACCAGGTCATTTTATTATTAGGTACATATAGGGTGTATAATACATACTCTATACATTAGGCACTAAGCAGCATTAAGCTGTGACGTAATAGTTTACCATGGCTCAAAATGTACCAAAGTAGATCCTATTATTAAGGGTATAGAGTCCAGCGTCCGCCAAATTGGCTTGACGCGTGTCGTTCAGACCGATCTCCGAGTTTAATTTTAGCAATTTGGGTCGTTGAACTTTGTTCCACTCTCATTTTTTGCACTACAAGTGGTCGCAATTGATAATTTCAACAACTTACTTAAACATGAACCTTTTCCAAATCGTCTTCGTGGCTGCTTCCTTTAGGTAGGTACGTAATTTCACGTAGCAAAGTAAGGCTATGCTATGACGACTATGACAAAATTGTATGTTGTCATGTAAACCCGTATATAAATAAATTAATAAATATAAATATTTTGCGGACAATCTTACACAAATCGACCTAGTCCCAAACTAAGCAAAGCTTGTACTATGGGTACTAGACGACGATATACAATACAATACAAATACTCTTTATTGCACACCTCACACAAACAAAGCAGTTACATAGAGAAACAATACAATAACATGTAGGTAGAGGTAGACAACAGGCGGTCTTATCGCTGAAGAGCGATCTCTTCCAGACAACCTTTGGGTATCGGAGAAAGAGATAAAACTAGATTATGCAGTAGGTGGTGCAGAGATTATTATCAATCAAAAATCAAGAAATTATAAAAATAAACGTACATAAATACCTCTATATATAAACATACACACACAATCATACATATATACAAATAACACAAACACAAATATAATGATACATAAACAGTCAGCCAAAAATACAATCAGGGTTAGGGGAGAGACAAATAATGTTCTTTAAGAAGGGATTTGAGGTTGCCGATAGATTTTGCTTGTCTGATGTCAAGAGGGAGAGAGTTCCACAGTCGGATAGAATTAATAGTGAACGAACTATTGTAAAATTTGGTAGATGATGAAGGCACAGTTAATAGCAAATTGTTAGAACATCTAACAGAATTTAAAAAACTAAAACGTTCTTTGAGATAGCGGGGAGTTGCAGGGTTAAAAAGGATATTATACAGAAGCGAAATAATGTGAGAGTTACGGCGATAACGGATAGGGAGCCACTTGAGTTTAGAACGGAAACTAGAAACATGGTCATATTTGCGTACTTACATACTTATATAGATAAATATATACTTAAATACATAGAAAACATCCATGACTCGGGAACAAATATTCGTGCTCATCACACAAATAAATGCCCGTACCGGGATTCGAACCCAGGACGTCTCTTGCTTCATAGGCAGGGTCACTACCAACTAGGCTAAAGCGGTCGTCATTATGTATGTATAGTCTAATCTATACAAGGTCGGTATACTAATATGGTTGTTAAATAAATTTAATAGCTACATTTTACTACGAACACGATATAATCATTGATTATAAATCTAAGAATCACCCTAAAAAGTAGATACCGACGCAAGTACATAACAAGCATGCATAGCAACATGATTTCCGGGTTACAAATAACCTATTATTTTAACGATAAAATTCTGTAACTTGGAAATTACACAATTTTACTGCATGTATTGATTTTTGCATACTTACTTATCTAAAACTATGTAATGTAGTATTGTGTGATTGCCAACTTACAAAATTTTATTTAGCAAGTAAACAAAGATGAATAAGAATGTCTGACTTGGCTTTACGTAGTACTTCACAACTTTTTACGGTGGAAGAGTTTCGAGACTTGGCCTATTTTTAACATAGAATGTTTTTTTATGGGAGATCACTTCTTTTTTTGTAGATGTTATCAATACCTACATACAAATTTTAGAATTCAACTGGAAATAATATTTTTGCATAGACTGTATGGAAATGTTATTTTACGAACCGCAAATAACGTTTCATAGTTTTCTAGTGCAATACTAACCGCATGCGAAATTTAAAGTTTGTAGGTCTTCTAGAAGTAGGTACCTTAGAATTGTGATGATCGGTTAAGGAGTCAGTGACAAAATTCAGGAACTTTGACTTGCAATAATTTTAAACTAGGTACTGGTTCGAATTTAATGTAATTTGGAAATATGTATATCTATGTACTTAATGCCCTCTTGGTCACTGAAAATGTATAGGCTTTTACTTTTTGCCACAACTAAGTTACAGGCTTCTAGAAAAGGATAGTAACTACGGCCGTGCCTTCTTTTGCTCTTCTTTCTTGCTTTTTAGTCACTGACTGACTAAACATATCTCACGAAACTTTAAACTCGATGTGTATATGTATTAAGCATACAAACTTACGAGTATAAGCATTCATTATAAAAAGCCCTCACTTTTAACAGCTAGGGCCTGACGAGGAAAACTGCAAGTTTATTGATAGTTCGACGACCGACAGAATACTAAGAATAGGTACTAAGATACGCAATGAGTAAGCCAGACAACTGTTTAGCTTTACTTCTGCAAACTTACATTTGCTAAACGCAAACAAAATAAGTCATCTTTCCTTACAAATATACTAAATAATCTCGATTGTATTTCCTTGGCGCGGCATCCTTGTTGATAAATTCTTAATCATTTGGACTGCAAAGGTATCTTTGCAGCTGTGTCGTAGTAAATTATGTTTTACTTACCTAGTGCATTCGTTTTTGATGCAAAATATTTACGTTTGTGTTCTCGCAAGGATACACTTTCGATATCGTTTTCTCGTAAAGGTTTTCATTTGCTCGTAAAGGGCTTCATAACGCGCAGGCATACATAACTACAATAGCCTTTATTACGCCTATTGGCGTAATGGTTTTTTTCTTAAATTGTATCTGTCACTCATGCGTCAGTTATAAAGCAAGGAGGTTTTAACTCAAATACAATGTTTGAAAACATATTTATTTTATAAATTAATCTAAACATAAAAACACAAATTTACTTAGTGTCTGTAAAATGTTTTTAACAGCAATTTTAAATCAACGTACTCGTTCGTGAAAAACGACTTTCCAACCTCGTGGCACAAATTCATAATGTTAAGTAATTGTATTCGGTTCGCTAGCCACATACGTGTGTAGGAAACAATGTCAAAACGCGCTTTGTCAAATGTACAGAAACCGTAATATAACATGTCATCAAATTGTGTTTCTAATTTTATACCTACACATTTTATGAAAGCATATAGGTATATATACCATAGGTTGTGTTTTATACCTACTTTATTTTGTTTATACCTACTATGAGATAAATAATTATATTACCATCCTGATGATCGAAGTTTCGACAAATGCAAACATTACGTATCCAATATTGGATATTAAGCTTTAGTAATAGTAATAGGTAATCGTTTATTTTCTCAAACTTGCAATGAAATGTTGACATGACTTACTTCGAATTAGATCCGGAAATACTACGTATCTGGTGCGATGAGTGAAGATGATATGTAAAGGAATTTGATACAACATTACACACCTAAGCCTGCGAAGCTATCGTCTTTTGTTAATAAACGTCAAATTGTAATTGTGACACTGACACAACGTCTTGGCATTCAACCATAAAAAAAAAACTTTAGAACTAATGTAAATGTCACCGGGTAAAAGGTTACTTCAAACAGGTTAAAAAAAAAGTATGGCACATAAATTGAAAAAAGTTTAATGATTAAAAATTATAAGGAAAAAAAGCGCGGGAAACGTATACCGGTTCGGGTGTATTTTTGGCTTTTATTATTTAAATTTTATTTAACGCTGACTTTACTCTCATAGGATCAGTTTTGTATATATTTATTGTATTTTTAATAGTGTACATAGCTAAATATTCTCTGGTAAGTCAATTTCATTTTGCCTCCTCTTGGAGGTTGAGCCCCCTGATCCGGGGGGTTCTTCAAGGGATCCTCCGGATGTTGCTCAAGAAGTAACTATTTCGCATAACGATGATGAGTCTATGGACACAGATGTGTCTGTTTTATCTCAGGGAAAGAGGATTAAACGGAAAGTTACTAGACGCATATGCAAACATTGCAACAAGAGAAGGAGACAACGAAAGGATACTGAAGTGAGACCACAGGACTGTTTATGTAGTTTGGAAGATGAACCGGCAGTGCCTTTTAAAAAAAATAACATGACACAGGATAATAATATTGTACTTGCAGAGAATAACAATGTTTCCCCATCAATGCCCCCTCCCAATTTTCCATCACAGTTGCCAAATACCTCGCAAAACAATAGTTCTTCACAATCTGTCCCCACACCAAATACTTCCTCCCAGATGAAAGCGCCTATTGGCAGGGTTTTATATCAATCATCTGATGCTGCTCCATACACTGTTCATGTGCAGAGACTGCAGGCTTCACCAAATGATGGTATAACTCTTCACCCAATATCTCTTGGCCGGACCCTTAAAAATAACAACATAAAAGGAATTGTTAATGGTAGCTTAAAATGTATTGGTAGGAACAAAGTGTCCCTTTCCTTTCAAAAATATGAAGAAGCCAACAGTTTTCTGGAAAATTCTGCCCTGAAAAATTTGCAATATAAAATGTTCATTCCAACTTTTTCAGTGACTCGCATGGGAATCGCTCGTGGTGTTCCCTCAGAATGGTCGGAGGAGGACATTCTGGAGAATGTTTCTCTTCCTATCGGTTGTAGCCCAATTCTAAAAGTTAGAAGGTTGAATCGAAAAATATTTACAGATGGAGCCCCTCAATTAAAACCAACTGAATCCGTGGTTCTTACATTTGACGGTCAGGTAATTCCCAAACGTATCTTCCTATGCTATTCAGCTTTGCCTGTTGAGACTTATATTTTTCCCACAATTCAGTGCTATAAATGTACCCGCTTCGGTCACGTTAAAGTGAATTGCAGGGCCAACAGTCCCAGATGTTACAAATGTGGCCAGTAAGGCCACTCAGGTGATTCATGTTCTGTAGAAGAAGAGAATACTATATGTTGCCTGTGTCAAGGAGCCCATTTCGCTACTAGCAAATCTTGTCCAGAATTCAGCCGGCAGAAAGCCATAAAAGATTCAATGGCAAAAAGCTGTATTTCATATGCAGAAGCTTCTAAACTTCATCCAGATATTCTCAAAATTTCATACGCTGATGCCTTATTAACTTCTAATAGCAATAATATTTCTTCTCCTGCTGGCCCTCAATATTCCAAACCTATGCACCCTGGAGTTTCTTCACACAAGAAAACTGTTTATATAAAATCAAAACCTCCTCCAATGCTTGGCAAAGGGTATGACCGTGCTGCCCATAACTCCATTATAAGAGATTTTAATGTGCCAGAACCTTGCAATGGCTGTATGTTTAAAAATAATAACAATTCATCAAACGAAGCTTCTGTTGCAGATCTTATAGCTGCACTTATAAAGTCATTGTCCCAATCAAATTTCTTCACACCGTCCAACGCTGCCCCAATAATTGATGCTATATCTAAAATACCCTTAAACAATGGACAAGTTAACTCTAATTCAGTGGAATTGTCGGAGTGTAATTCCCAAAAAAAGTGAATTAATTCATCTAATTAATAAGTATAAACCATTTATTGTTGCCTTACAAGAGACATGGTTAAAGCCTGGCTATTCTTTTAAGATTCCTGGCTATGCCTGTCTTAGAGAAGATAGGTCTGATGGGTATGGTGGTACTGCCCTACTCATTAATCATTCTTTCTCCTTTACCTATTTTGCTACCCCTCATGTGAACAAAGATTTTTCAATAATAGCTGTCATAGTTAAGAATATATGTTTTGTTTCTATATATATTTCACACCCATCCTCTACTATTTTTAATGAAGTTGACTGCATCATCTCCACACTTCCTAAACCATTTATTATTCTTGGTGATTTTAACTCCCAACATCAGTCATGGGGTTCTTCTTCAAATCACTATGGTTCCGTTATACTAGACATATTGGATAGTCACAATATTTGCGTGCTGAATAATGGCAATCCAACCCGACGAAATGGTCCTAATGAGGGATTCAGCGTGCCTGATCTTTCGCTTAGCACACCTGGTCTAGCATCTACGCTTACTTGGGATTAGTTGGGATACTCTTCCATCAACATACGGAAGTGACCATTTTCCTATATTAATCACTTTTCCTTTTATTGGTGGTCCTGTGCATAAGCGCCCTCCTCGACTGAAATACAATTTAAGGAATGCAGATTGGGCATCATTTAGTGATTGCATTGAGGCTAAACTTTCTTCCTTTCCTAATGTCAGTTGTGGAACAGAGCCTGTCTGTGCGTCAATTTTAGCCAAGGCGTTTATGGAGGCTGCTGACGAAGTGTTTCCTGAAAAGAAAAAATGCTTGAATTTTATTCCTTCCCCCCCGTGCTGAGACAATGAATGTAGTGAAGCGGTTCAAAATAGGAAACATATAGAATTAATGTACAATGAGTGTGGCTCTGACGAAAATTTTGATTTATTATCGGCTGCTATTGCGAATACAAGCAAATTATTAAAAAAAAAGAAGTTTGAAAGCTGGAAAAACTTCTGTTTGTCCTTATCTCCACATGTCTCTCCTACTGAAGTCTGGCGTAACATCCGACGATTTCGTTGTGCATTCCGTGAATCGTCGACACAACATTTTTCTACTGAATAAGCTAATAGCTTTTTAAATAAACTAGCTACTTCGTCAGCTCCTGAGGATTTACTTTCATCTTACTCTATTCCATCCTGTATTGCAAATGATCCTGATGGTCTGAATGATCCATTTTCTATTTCTGAACTTAAAGGTGTGTTATCTAATGTCAAGAATAGTGCCCCTGGGTTGGATGGCATTCCATATTCTTTTGTTTCTCATCTCGGACCTAACACTCTCTCATATTTTTTGGACTTAATCAATTCTATTTTTATCTCGGGCATTATCCCTACCTCGTGGAAATCTCAAGAGGTTCTTCCAATATTAAAACCTAATAAAATTTTATATAGCTCTTTCTTCCGTTTTAATGAAAAATGCTGAACAACTAGTTAAAAATAGACTAGAATGGTTCATTGAAACCAATAAATGTTTAAGTAAAACTCAATTTGGTTTTAGACGAGGTAAATGTACCCTTGATAGTATAATTATTTTCATAACTGACATAAGATTAGCATTCTCTAATAACCAGTCTGTAGTCGCGGCTTTCCTTGATATAAACTCTGCATATGATAATGTGGTTTTAAGTATATTGAAGAAAAAACTAAATACCTTGAACGTCCCGACTCTTCTGAGTAAATTCATAATTAACATCCTATCAGAGAGGCGTATCCACTTAATTTTAGATGTTGACAATGAGGAATCAAGATTAGTATGGAAAGGTCTTCCACAAGGATCTGTATTAAGCCCAATCTTATATAACTTGTACACCTATGATCTGAAAGCAGCAGTAGGTAATAAAGTTTGCGTTCTCCAATATGCTGACGATTTGTTGTAGTATTGTACTGACCGATCTATTGAAAATGCCAGTTCTTCTCTAACTTCCTCTTTAAATCTGTTAAGGGCATGGTTAGAACAAAATGGTCTTGATTTATCTCCATCTAAAAGCTCTGTTGTGTTATTTTCTAGAATGCGTTTGCCCCCGCCAGTTTCTGTATATTATAATAACCATGAAATTCCTTTAGTTAATCAAACAAAATTTTTAGGTGTTGTTCTTGATTCTAAATTAACTGGTACTCCACATTGTGAATATATTTTCACTAAATGTGAACGTTTGTTAAATATGCTTAGATGTCTCTCTGGTGTTTGGTGGGGCGCTCACCCGTTTTGTATGAAACTAATATACAATGCTCTAATTCGTAGTATTTTAGACTATGGCACCTTCCTCTTACAGCCTGGAAGCGTCATTGCTTTCAAAAAACTGGATAATATTGCGATGAAATCTAGCCCACTTAATGCTTTACAACTAGAGTGTTGTGAACCTCCATTGCAGCTACGTCGTCAATACCTCGCTGATAGATTTCTGTTTCGAGCTCTACAAATTTCTGATCATCCGCTTCATACTAAACTCAAGCTACTCTCTGATCTTATTATTTCTTCCAATTATTGGTCCCATAAATCTGTTCCATGTCTCGTAAATAGCTACCAAAAGTTTACCTCTATCCAAGCTCCCAATCACTCTTCTATTTCATATCCTTTATTTTGTGATTCGTATAAATCTTTAACTGACACGCCTGATGTAGCCTTAAATATAGGTATTTCAAAAAATGGTCCTAATAACAATATCAGTTTTAACCATGTGAAGGGTACCTTTTGGAAAGACTATCATACAATATACACCGATGCTTCTAAACATTCTTCTTCTAGCCATGTTGGAGTTGGGGTTTATCATTCTCAGTACAAAATGTTCCAACAAATAAAACTCCCACCAGAATCATCTGTGTTTACTGGAGAATGTTTTGGTCTCCTTAAAGCAGTCGAATATATTCGAACGGCAAAACTTACAAAGTCAGTCATAGTATCCGATTCAATGAGTGCCTTACAGGCATTAGTTAAGTATCCTTTTCAATGTAAAACAATTTTTCCAGTAATCATAGACACTCGAATACTATTAAGAGATTGTATAACTCGTGGGCTTTCAGTATCTTTCGCTTGGGTCCCGGGACACAGTGGAGTAGATGGTAATGTTAAAGCAGATCGCTTGGCCAACGAAGCTGTGACGTGTGGGGACAGATTTCCTTATAAAATTTTTAGTCATGACTTGATTGCTTTACCTTCTTCTTATCTCAGTGATGCCTGGAATCAGTTGTGGGCTGAAAGTGCCCAGACAAAGGGCAAATTTTATTACGCAATTCAACCTAAAGTCCCTACTAAGCCCTGGTTTGCAAAGCTAAGGCTCGGTAAACGAGCCACTAGTATTATAATACGAATGAGATTGGGTCATGTGTGCACGCCGGCTCATCTCGCCAGATTACATATCGTGGAGTCAAACTTATGTGAATGTGGAGAGATTGGAGACTTGAATCATATTTTTCTTTCATTTCCTTTATACAGCCATGTCTCTCTTTACAATGATCTCTCCTTAATTAAAACCCCTTTCCCTACATCCATCCCTGTCTTGTTAGCTTCAAAAGATCCTTCTGTTTTTAATTCCATATCCTCTTTTATTTTACTAAATGATACGTCTGTAGTTCTTTTTGTTATTTATATATTTTATTAGCTTCTATTCTAAACTGATCCTATCTTTCCAAATTCCGTTATTCCTATTTCCTACTTTCCTAACGTTTCCCTGCTTTGTCGGTGACAATACGCAAACCGCGTTTAGCCATAAAAAAAAAAAAAAATTATAAGTCTGTTTTCTTGCATTGTTGTAGTGCCTCGTCTATATACACGGTGCCCGTGAGCATTGCGAGTGATTTTAATCACGAATTCCTGAGGCTATAAGGAGTAATAAATGTTATATGAAGCTAGGTCGAATTATGTTTTTTTTTTCTTATTTTCATACACAATAATTGCTAATCTAGTAAAAACGTGTCTTTAGGACGAGCTGTCAAAGTAGATTGTTAAGTCTCGCAACGTCGCAATCATAAAGGTGTTTCATACTGGAGATTACATTACAACATTTTTACACAAAAATGGAAATATCTCTAAAACCGAACCGAATTTACTCGACGTTAATTAACATTTTTAACTTAAAATATAGTCATGAATATCCTGTTAAAATCTCTCGCAATGCTCACGGGCACCGTGTGTAGTTAGATATAAGTACAAGTAACAGTAAACTAATACTTAATTTACGGAATAATAGTTAGTAAGAAATGTGGGAGTGGGACACAATTCTAGGTTATGATGTGACAGCATTGACAGCTGCCAATGATTTCCTGCTTGATTGACACTTGTTTTCATTGATATTTTGTTCAGAATCATATTATTAACGAATAAAACAAATTGACTACTTTTTTATTTTTATTATTATTCATTGCAAGTTTGAGAAAAGCACTATACAAATCTCGGCGAGAAACGGGGTTGCCGGCCGCGTATCCCTAGCCGTCTATATCTACTTGGCCTGCAACCTGCAACCCTTCGTTTCCCGGCATCTATAGTACCTAATGTGCTATTGCAACCTTATGTAAGTAGGTACTTATTTCTAAGATACAAAGGACCCAGGAAGGGCGTAGCAACGTGCTTCTTTTAAAATGCATTTAAGCAAAGTACATAAACAATTTATAAAGAATAGATCTTAGTATTATATCACAATTTCTAGGCATATATAAGTTAATTAAATTATAATAACAGTTACCTACCAAATGTTATCCTTCATGAACTCCGCTACGGAGTGATAGCATTTCCCAACTAGCCCACTAGCGTTAAAATAACCCTTATATCATTCTTATATCGGTTCCAGCCAAGTGTTAAGGTGTTAAGAATGCCTGTAAAAAAGGTGTTATAGCGTGCTCTAACACCCTTATAACCACGAAAGAGGCCCAATAATTACAGGTAAAGGTGTTAGAAAGCCTGTAGAGCAGTGTTATCTGACACCTATAGTGTTGACCAACGCTCTACAAACACCGTAGTAACGCTTAAGGTGTTAGCTGAGTCTTATAACACTCTTGCCCTCACCCAGTTTCATGTGAGCATCTTACTCTTTTCTTTACTATAAAATTATGAGACAAATATAGTCTACCGACAAAATGGCGAAGATAGTTAGTATAGGTATTAATATTTGACAGTTATGGAGTCGTACTAATTGAAAGTGAATTAAATTGGCAGTGTGTGTGACATTAAGTGAAAACCACCTGCACTTGTGATTTTACGGTAAGTGTATACCATGTTTCCCATCTCAATTTTAACACGCCCAGGATTTATTAAAGATTTCTAACAAAACTTATGAAGAATAAAAAAGACATCTAAAGTTTTTATCATTTTCTATTCTTATTTCTTGGCCAGTGGCATGTTAAATTAAGTGGCATGAGTAACATAAATAATGAATATTTTAATGTCAAATATTGAATAACCTAATCAATTTATAGGTTAGAGTTAACCAAAACAATGGCGAACTTACCTTAAAGCTTTAGGCGTCAGTTAACTCAACTATAACGTTTATTGAGTTACAACACCTTTAGTTAAACACCATTACTCTTACAGTGTCTTTAAAGTGTATGTGCCTAACACCTTAAGCGTTAGAAAAAGTTTCAATACTTACAAGAGAGTTAACTCTGTTATAAAGTCTCTGCCTGTACCTTATAGTAGATATAACACCTTAAGCTTTATAAGACACTCCACGGCAACAACTAAAGTGCAATAAGAGTTAACGAGCGTCAGCTAGTACTCTTGTAAAGGTTTAAGTGTTAAAAACAGGTTAAAGCTTTAACATCTTAAGTGTACTTGCTTTGAGTAACACTCTTATGACACTAATACCGGTTTAGCAGCGTTCATTAAAGCTCTTGTAACACTTTAGGAGTTAATTATTTTTCTTAACTCCTTTATAACTTTATTAGTTGCAACTGAGATCATTATAACTCACTTACCTAACTATTAAATGTGTATTGAAGTACAATCTCCATTTAAAGAAAATACCGTTTGCAATACGTAAACGACAGAACGTAAACATGATTACATTACAGTGGTAAGGGGTCGAATCGGTCTTTAGGGATGTGATAAAGTAAGAAAGCCGACTCAACAATTGAATGAATCATTCATTCATTCAATCACTGCAGTTTGTTTAATAGTCAGTTTTTTTATTAGATATTGAATTAAATAGTAGGTATAGATGTATGTTACATTTAAATCTTGTAAGGTGAATCAGAAAAATTACTTTTCTCTGGACTTACGATGTTGAAATTAAGTCTTAAAAAGAAAAGAATTGTTGGCAAAAAAAACTAGGTAAAAGGAATACATTTAGTGCGGGACTATGAGTGTATGTGTTATTAATATACTATAATTTATAGTATTATACTTTATTTAATATAATTGTATGTCCTTTTAGATTTCCAAAAGATCCCTATATAAAGGAGAAATGGAGAACAATTTGTAATAACGAAAATTATTCTTGGAAACCTACACGTACAGTACAAGTGTTATCTGTTCGGAGCACTTTACTCCGGAAAGCTACAAAAATTATCACGTGTACAATAAACTTATTCATTTTAAAAATCAATAAAAATACTAATTAATAAAAGTCTTAAGCGGGTCTTAAAAACCCCTACCAGAGAATTTAAATTAATAAATATATGATCATTCTTATAAAATTAACAATTTATTTTATTGCTTTCCCTTTGCTCGTTTATGTTTTTAAGTAACTTTATAAATGTGGTGAAAGATGAGCCTTATTAAAATTTAATTGCATATACATAGGTTCTTGCAAATACCAATCAATAAGTATCAGCCCGGCAAACCGCGGACGAGATTTTTATTATTCTTCAAAAATTATTTAATAATTACGTTTGTAATATAATACTTCTCTATTATTATTTTCCTTCAAATTCGTACGAAAGTGTTCTGAAAGTACCTTCTAACAAATAAAAAAAGAATTATCCAAATTAATTCACTTGATAAAGAATTATCGCTGAAAGTTCCTTGGTCGCGCAAGTTAGTAACAAAATGCACCGATAAATGGCGCAGTAAGTAGGTACTACTAGGTACTCATGACTTAACTACACTATTCGTTATTAAGATGTTGTATGAAATTTTGTACGGAACCCTCGGTGCGCGAGTCAGACTCCCACTTGACCGGTTTTTTTATATGTATGCAAATTTGTAATATAATTTTTTATCGTGAAATAAATAATGTAATCTATAAACGTTACTTACTGCGTTTTCATTTGTCGTACAATACTCGGTAGAGGAAAAAATGGATTACAAAATAGCTATTTAGTAAGTAATAGACGTGTGCGCCGCGCCGCCGCGCCGCCGCCGCCGATGATTTTTCCACGCCGCCGCCGCCGATAGATTTGACCGGCGTGAAATCGGCGTGGCGTAATTGCGTTTTTTTCGGAAAAGTGATAATTATTCTATGCAATTTATTCAAATAACTCTAATTCCAATGCCGAATAAGGATCCTCTACGACACTTGTCAACTCTTTAATTTTCTACATTAAAGAGTTTGCTTCATTCGCTTCGAAATAAAATAAAAATCGCCAATTCTGCAGTAGGTATATGTACGAGTATACACGCATGATTATAACATTCTTGCGAACATGCACGCCATGGCAGATATCGTCGGCTAAAGTCACACACATCTTAATTCCATTTTTCAAATCATGCTCTGGCACACTTATACAATACAACATTTTTTTGGACGTCAACGTCATGAAAAAAATAGAAAACAAGAACAATTAATGTATTAAAAATCAAAAGCATAAAAAAAACAAATGAACATCTTGTAATGATATTTATAAGTACTACTGCTTATTTATTTCATTAATTTTATTGTGATGTAAATTAAATAGGTTTTTTTTGTGCCTCCTGTAAAATTGGATCAGATAGAGTTAAAAGGTTTGTGATTTCACCCAATAAGTAAATGTGCATTCGTTCCTCTAATTCTTGAGCACGTGATCTTATTTCAGCTAACAATCTATAATCATAATCAACTGGGGCATATTCCAGTAACTAAAAGTTGTTTAACTCATTCCATGAAGAATCTGTTCCCTTATAGCTCTGGTCGGGTCTGGGTATACCACAAAGGGCAGATTCCATGGTGCAGAGTCCAAATGCTCTACCCGTAAATGTGACAACTATCCAACTAATTATCACACTTATATCCCTTGCTGGTAAAGTTCTATTGTATATTATTCTAAACAAACGTCTGGAGTACTACAGAAGCGGACAAATTGCAATAGAGCAAACGGGCTTTGTTAAAGGTAGAGGCACAAGGGAGCAGATCTTAAATATCAGGCAGTTAATCACATGGCCTTTTGCTTCATCGATTACGCCAAAACGTTTGACTGCATAGATTAGCGAAAAATGTTTAAAGTGCTTGGGGAAATGGGTATTATACTTGAACATCAGTCCTTTTTGGTGGAAAATCTATACGTGGACGGCAAATGTCGTGTCCGGCTGGAAGACATGGAGTCCAAACCCATTAAGACCAATCGAGGCAGGGTTGCATACTGTCCCGGCAACTATTCGTCTTGGTCGGCGAACACATAATGCGCGGACTGCGCAGAGTGCTTGAGAGCTGGCAGGGCGGCATCCGAATTAGTGAATAACAATTTGCAATACATAGTAGTTGCCTATGAGACTGAACTAGCTAGCTACATTTCTAAAGAAAGTCGAATTGATCAGTGCACAATACGGCCAGGAAAAAATTAAGCTAATGTTCATAGACAGAGCTGGGTTGATGCAGCGGGCACAGGAACTACATTACCTGGACTTAGTAGAAAACTTTGTCTACTGAGGCTCACATATCTCCAACGACGGAGACGAGGTCACTAGAAGATCGAAAATTGCTTAAACAGCAGTAAAGCGCTTTAAAATTTACGGAGGAACAGGAACATTCGGCGATGCCACGGGCGTCAATATCCAAGGCGTAATACAGCTAGCCCAAAGTAGAAGGGTTTGAAGAATGTTTTTGAAGAACTGCGCTCTTGGGAGTCACGACCCTCATCCTTGAGGAACTGACAAAGAAGAAGAAAAATCAAAATTCCTAATTGATACATCTTTTTAATTTTTTTGGTGCAATTATATTTCTGAAAATCTTAAAACTGATTTATTTCATCATGAGAATGTACGCTTTATGGTTATTTAACCATAAACCGAAAAAAAAGTACCACGCCGATTTCACGCCGATCACGCCGCCGCCGCCGATCAAAATCCCACCGGACGCCGCCGCCGATGATTTTGTCATCGGCGCACACCTCAGTAATAGACAAGCTCATTTATTACATTTATTTATTCACCAAAGTACAATTTGCAATTACAGCTCACGCCAAAGCATTACAAACTTATATAAATGTACATTTTGTGTCAAACTAAACTATAATTATTTATTTAATATAAGCTAGGACTCGAAGATCCTTTTACATTCCGCTACCATCGGATCGGCGGCGGCCATCGGGTAGCGAACACTTCGACGTTATGGAGGCACCACACACACTTGGCAGTATTTGCCCAAATATTTGTGTTGCAAGTTTTTCCTTCCTACGGCAAATGCCACGATGGTCGTTCTTCTTTTTTACCGACAATGATCCGAGGTTTTTCTGTTTTTTTGGTTTTTGAACTATCAAAAATTGTGGTTTTGAAGTGCGATTTAAAAAAAATCGCATAGGTTTCTTCATTAGAACTAATTAAAGTTTCCTTTCTGGCCAATATAAATATTTATTTACGGTTGGTTTCTAAAAAAAAACATGTGACAAAGTGGACTCTTTCAGTGGGGACAACATTTTGGTTTACCACTCTGTCACGGCATTCTACGAAAAAAAAAACATTAAAAAAAATGCTAGTTAGAGAAAGTGAAATATTAAACATCACTAATGAATAAAATAATATGGACGTTCATTCGAACATTATAAAACCGTAAACATCATTACTCAAATGAGATGCCGTAATAAGACGAGGGACAGGCTATTGTCGGTCGAAAAGAAGAACGACCCACGATGCAATGCGAACACGCATTCTCAAGTGTGGTGCCACCATTATATGACATTATTATGGCACAATGAGTAGGTAAGTAGGTATAACGCATCAGTTTTCACAAAAAATACAATTTCATACGAATTCCACACTGTTGCGACGCGGTAAGCATATTTTCTCAAACGTGCAATGAAATGTTGACATAATAGGACTTACTTCAAATTAGGTCTGGAAATACTACGTATCCGGTGCGATGAGTGAAGGTGTGAATATGATATGAAAATGAAAAGAAAATGTAAAGGTGTAGTGGGGGAGCCCAAGCGGAGATTTTGGCGCGGCAGAATATCATTGGGGGGGATGCCTTGTATCCTGTTGAGTACCTCCACCATTTATAAAGCCTCTATATATGATCGCGCATCTATACGTCATCAAAAAAGCCGCCACGGGCTCGCGTCTTGTTCAAATTGTCAGATTAGTGAATAGTAGCGTCTTTAGGGTGATTCGTGCCTGCTTAAGGTCCCCTGTAAATATCTGACACACACCCCTGCTATTCAAACCATCAGATTAACATACCTTCGTTATCAGAGACACGTGCGGCGAATACACTATCAAAATCTGACGCGCTCGAGTGACTGTTTTTTTTTACCTGTACTTACTTAGACGCCTCCCCCATCATATAACCTTTTTTTCTATCTAGCACGTAGGTAATCTTCAAAATCAATAGGTCCCGATGATGCTCAAGTAAATCCACTTAGCATCGTGGGCTCTCCTACTAAAATAATGCTGTTTTTTCATCATCTATATTCTGTATATTAATATAAGAAAAATTGTTTGTATTAACCGCGTCCAATACGAACAATTTTTCTTAATACTTACTTACGTAGTACCCCCACATGTTCACGCCATGCTTACCACTTCACGTTCTTGTGATGTGTCGAGTCGACCTGGCCCCGTAGCACAGATTATATAAACCCGTAGTATGGTTGGCCTAGTCACGCGATAAGTGATATGATAGAGCATGCGTCACTGGCTGACACCGTTCGATAGAACGAGACGACGCACTTATATTGTCACTTGTCGCGTGATAAGGCCAACCATGCTACGGCTCGACGGCTGGTGCGAGAAAAATCGAGAGAGCTCGCGCGCCGTCTTGTGATAGCCGTGCTGGAGGGACTTGCATTCTATTAAATGTCTGATATATTTTATTAATTACCTATTAATTATAATAAGGTGCCTACTCCACTGTGGCCTAACCTAAATATGCAAACGCCTGCATACGTCACGCCAAATGTGAACACAATTGAATTTGCATGTGTGTGTAGATTCTCTGTTCGTAGATTGACGAAGTTTTTAAATATTTGTAGGCGGCATTTTAAGTAGATATGCTTTAGAATCTCAATGTCGAAATTACATGCATTAAATGTGTACCTTTCGTACGTAAAATATCTATACCTAAAACAGTTTTTATACACGGTGGAATATAATCGGTGAACAGGAACCCATTTTTCTAATTCAGTAATCGATGGCGGTCACGTTTATGTAGTACTTAAGTGGAACCAAGTTTTTTTTTATCATAACTAATTTTTAAGTTGAAATTAAATTTTAATTAAAATTTATTGTCATCCTACTAATGGTTTAGTCTGAAACGTAGATAACAAATGGCGGCAATCATTTATTGACGTCTGATCTGTCTAGTTTCCCGCCAAAGCCAGCAAGCAGTTGACGTATGTACACTTACGAGTAACTTCCCTTCAATAAAAGTAGGGTGTCTATTTATTCAGTCAGTGTACATTTTACCGATGTTAATTAAGTGTGATTAATTAGATTGTGAGCTATATTGCACGAGATCTCACGTATTGGTTTCTGTGTAGATTGATAATTAAGATTTTTGGATTCCTGATCACCGATTATATTCCACCATGTATATAACTTGGTTAGCTCTTAACGACGTCCAATAAAACGTCTCGCTACATTAAATCCAAAGTTATTAAGTGATGAATGAGGCATATCACTATAATTAAAAGTAATTACCTATATGTCAAAATACCTCATCCGTTTCCACATAGCTCCATGCGAAGAGTCGATGAACTTGCCCTGTGCGAAATTGGCGAGCGCACCAGTGGCGCACACTGGCCGTCTCCCCGTCACCAAAAAAACTATACATACTAAAATTCCAAACCACACAGCATCCATTGCGTGCATAAAAGTTATTCCGTCAAATATTCTTAGTTCCCAACGTGCCATGTAGATCGACTACATAAATACGACTAATGTGTTAGGCCAAACGTTGACTCGGGTACGGGGACCGTCTCCGACGCAAGGTCGCGCGCCGCCCGACGCCCACTGTTATAAATGTTATAATACACGCAGACATGCAAAAATGTTATGTATACATAGTTACATACACACACATTATGTGCCCAAATATGTGTGATAGCCGGGCGAAGCCATCGCTTGCAATCTTTGATGAGCTGCAAAGATCGAAGACAATTTTCTTTTTACAAATTTCCATTTCCAGGATTCGAAACGGGCTGCACATAAATGTTTCGTTGAGTACCAATACCAATACCAGCAATATTTCATCAGTGTGCGTCGTTTTTTTTTCACTCTCATGACACTAGTTTTAAGTTACCTCAGTGTAGTAGTGTCTTCGTTCTTGTCTCCTCCATGTCATATTTCTCCTTTCTTGGATGCGCAAATATAGGATAGATAACATACTCGTACCTATAGGTATAGTTAAGGTGTTCGTTCAGGGTCTACCCAGGTCCCTAAAAATGGTTCATGATACCCAGATGAAAAACGCATTTGCAATCTTAACATTAAGTACCTTTCTCGTTGATCCACTTTGATTTGTCTCAAACTCCATTTTAGTCCATTATGGGTGCCAAACCTTCAATTACTAAAAAACATAGTTATTTATAAATACCTAAGTAAATTGACTTGTGGCCTTATTTCAATAGTTTGACAATTGTCATCTGACAATGGCAATTCAATGTAGAGGTACATTGCTGGGTCAAGTATTAATAAATGTAACAATGCTGTCCGGCAACCGCCTTTGCTGGCCGCCCCAGCAATGTTAGTCGAATTTTCATAGTAATATAACAATTGTTAAGATACCTAGTCAAATAAGGGCCTGTCTTCCAATTTCAAACATATTATATCAAAAGCGATTTGGCAGGCATACAGCTAACCTCTTACTGCAAGCCACCTAGATGGAAGTTAAGCCGCTAACATCTCTAAAAAGAGCAATAGAGATGGAATACTTAATCATAGTTACGAATCTACGGCGTAGGTAGGCTTTGAAACTGAGATTTTGTAGGTAATTGACACTTTATGTACGAAATTCTCGGTTAAACCAATTTTTTTAATAATTTATGTCAAAGCCACTAATTTCTATAAAAGGCTAACCTGCCAAACATTATACAAGGGTAGGTACAGATCGCACAAGGCATTGGACTATCCAATACTATCCATCCATTCTTCCCGTGCGTCGATTAACAGTGCGTAGCGTGTCACCGCCGAGTCTTGTTTAGATTAGCCAGTACAATCAGCGAGCGTTTATCGCGGACGAGCAAGGTCGCGGGTGAACGCACTCGGCCCCAGGTAAATATCGCGACTACTATACCATAACCTACAGATAAATAATAAGCTATGAGGCTATAGTCATTACTTTTTCCGTGACTGATAGGCGTTATTCATGAGCAAGAAGTCCTAGATAAACTAGGTAAAACACTTAAGAAACGCCCCTTTTGCAAGAAGCGTGCGAAGCGAACGAAGTCCTCCGTTTCAGCTTGCCAAAAAAAACGTATATCCGGATTCCGGATGTCCGCGGCTTTTCTCCTCTATAGGTCGTATTTCTCAAACGATTCTCGTGAAAGTTTGGGAGCAGGTTCAATAATTATACCTACTAAATAAAATAAACCTAATATAGACATTTTTGCCAATTCAGTTAATATATATAAAAATATACTCGCGAGTTCTACAGCTCACAGAGCCACTTGTGTATGTAGTTGTAAGTGTTTGGATAGATATTACACATTTAAATTTTGCAGGTCATCATCATCATCATCATATCAGCCGAAAGACGACCACTGCTGGACATAGGCCTCCCCCAGAGAGTTCCAAAGTGACCGGTCCTGTGCAGGTAATACAAACAAAACAAACTCTTATTAAGCATATAATCAATTCGAACATGCCACCACAGAGAACATACCTACTTAAGTTTATTTTCACCTCTACTTTAGTCAATGCTGTAAAATAAAAATGTCTTGAATTCATATATATATATATTATATAGGAACTAGCTTTTGCCCGCGACTTCGTCCGCGCGTAACTCGTTTACATCGTAGCTCCATACAAACTTTCGCCCCCCCTTTTCACTCCCTTAGGTAATTAATTTTGGGATAAAAACTATCCTTTGTCCGTCCCCGGAATTCAAAGTATCTCTGCACCAAATTTCATCTCAATCAGGTTATACATAATACAATCAGTATAACAAAATCCCTATCTATCGTACTTTTTTATTCTTCAAAAATCATTTGTTAATTAGGTGTTTAATATTTTTCCTTCAAATTCGTATGAAAGTATTCTGAAAGAACCTTCTACCAATACAAGAAGAGTAATCGCACTTGATAAAGATTTATCGCTGAAAACCAACATACATACCGAGTTCCTTGGTCGCTGGTCGCACAAGTTAGAGTAACAATATGCACCGATAAGTGGCGCTGTAGGTACTCATGACTTAACTACACTATGCGTCGTTAAGATTTTTCCAAAATTAATGGGTGGGGCAAGACGGAACCCTCGGTGCGCGAATCGGACTCGCACTTGACCGGTTTTTTTACAAACGTAGACTCCGCCGCCAACTTGGTGTTTCCTGTGGCCTGGCCTCGGCGGTCAATAGAAAACTTGTCATTAGCTATCAAATTTACTATTGACCGCCACCGCCACCGCAGGCAGCGCCAGTGTGTAGCAGGCATGAAGTCTTTCACAGACTGGTGCAGCCTGGCCGCGGCGGTCAATAGTAAACTTGTCATTAGCTGTCAAATTTACTATACTATTGACCGCCACCGCAGGCCGCAACAGTGTGGAACACTACAAACGGGCGCAATTTGTCACACCAACTTGCGATAGTTGGAAAGAGACAGCCATACATTCCTAACCAGTCTAACTATAGTAAGTTGTTGTGACAAATTGCTAGGCGTTTAAACGTGAGCACTTGGCTGTTTGTAGTCATTTGTCTTAGTCAAAACATATGGTTCAAAGGTAAAATCGTATGACTCATCCTTGTATATGAATATTTGTTTTAAAGCCATATATAATTTTTAGTATTTAAATAATATCAAACTTTAATGTAATATATATTACCTATACTACTCTTTCCTGGTTTTTCGCTTGTCTTCTACATTTCCGATCTATCCGTATTTTCTTTTAATCCCATTCCTCATACTTTGGCTGAACGCACCAAGAGCGCCCGCGATGCCATTAAAAAAAAACAAATTCGTGTTACTTAAATTGTTCAAATTTGTTGATACATTTATTGAAATTACGCCTGAATACGAAATATGCGCATATAAGTTCTCATATTAGAATATATTATTGTTTTATGCTTGATCGTTTGGTATGCGTTTCGTGAATGTCTATCGTAGTCCGGATCTAAATTATTAATACATAACAACTTGCTATAGTTAGACTGGTTAGTAATGCTTGGCTGTCTCTTTCCAACTATTGCAAGTTGGTGTGACAAATTGCACCCGCTTGTAGTGTGCTTAAGGCCTACATCACTCTGGCGCGGCCTGCGCCGCGGCGGCGATTCAATAGTAAATTTGACAGCTAATGACAAGTCGACTATTGTCCGCCGCGGCCAGGCCGCGCCAGTCTGTGAGAGGCCAAAACCACTCTCCAATAATTGTTTTTTTTTATGGTATTCTTCAATGTGAATAATAAGTATTTGCAGTAAGCCACCCTTTAATTCTCTTAAAAAGCAAAAACAGTCCAATTTAATTATGGAACAGTTACTTTCTTAGTTACCATATCAAGATTAGGCCATCATACTAATGAAGACGTTCGACACATTTGTCAATGATAGGTATTACTGTTGCCATATAAATCTCAGGCTCATGTTTCCCTGGCCAGACTCTAAAGTAAATAATGCACGGCGCGATGGTACTGCCTCGTTCTATCTTGTAGCTTGCAGTCCGTCAAGCAGGGTTGTGTGCCTTTACAAATGCATTAAGTCTGCAATACACTGGCGCAGCCTGCGGTTACGGTCAATAGTTAATATTGCGCGGCGCGACGGTAGGTACCTATTGCCTCGTTCTATCTTGTAGCTTGCAGTCCGTCAATCAGGGTTGTGTGCCTTTACAAATGCATTAAGTCTGCAATACACTGGCGCAGCCTGCGGTTACGGTCAATAGTTAATATTGCGCGGCGCGACGGTAGGTACCTACTGCCTCGTTCTATCTTGTAGCTTGCAGTCCGACACGCAGCGCAGGATTGTGTGGCTTTACAAATGCATTAAGCCTGCAACACACTGGTGCGGCCTGCGGTGACAGTCAATAGTAATTTTGACAGCTAATGACAAGTTTACTATTGACCGCCGCCCGCGACCAGGCCTCGCCAGGTCGCGGTGAGGCCTTAAGATAACTTATTCAATTACAAATGTACATTTTACAATAAAAATCTGCAATATAACTATTTACATTCATGGTTTTACTTTATTACAAAGAAATATAACACACATACCTACTTACTAAAAGTGATAGAAAAAAAAACAACAAACACGTGCGATTTATATTTATTGCAGCTTTCTTTGAAATTTGGTTGCAAGTAAAATAATAGGTATTAAACCAACTATTAATGCTAGTACATTAATTTATATATATATATATACATATTAGATATTCAAATATACATGTAGTAAATCCCATCCGGAATTGAGCCTGAAGCCTTCGCTGGGCCAGGTGAAATCTATGTAATAAAGACTTTGTCAGGAAAAAACTGTTCTCAATCCCCCCCCCCAATAATGCAGCCTCTGCAGTAATGTAGGTACTATTAACTTTTTAAATTTGCGCTTGTCAGTAACGAGGAACTTCACGTACTATTTTTGCTTACAGTAAGGCGCACATTTCCGAGCATATTGGAGAACAAGTCATTATTGTACAGTTTTAGCAGCCAGGAAAATGTATGAAATTCCATTACTGTACACTTTTTTATCTTTTAATCATAATAATATGTTTTGACCATGAAAAATCACTAAAAATAGCCAAATGCTCGTAACATTCCATCATCATCATCAATTTGTCATAACAACTTGCTATAGTTAGACTGGTTAGTAATGCTTGGCTGTCTCTTTCCAACTATTGCAAGTTGGTGTGACAAATTGCACCCGCTTGTAGTGTGCTTAAGGCCTACATCACTCTGGCGCGGCCTGCGCCGCGGCGGCGATTCAATAGTAAATTTGACAGCTAATGACAAGTCGGTCGACTATTGTCCGCCGCGGCCAGAGGCCCTACCGCGAAACGATATTCGTTTTCGTTTGTGTATCTCCATCTCTGTTGCACTTGCTAGTTCGAGCGACAGAGATGGAGATACACGAACGAAAACGAATATCGTTTCGCGGTAGGCCATCAGGCCGCGCCAGTCTGTGAGAGGCCAAAAGTTTTCCCAAGTTTTATTTTTAAAATTGTCATAGACAAAACGCTTACTTTTGCAAGAGATCGAAGTGACTTTTTAAAAAATGTCTCAAATAGTCTTAACTGAAGAAATTAAAATAAATTAATTATATTTAATATATTATTATATGAATTATATTTGATTTATTTATCCACGTTTCTGAGGAAATAAGAACTAATTTGTGGAGACGTACAGTCACGGACTTTAATCGTTGAGCAATTTAGAGCTCACCTTTTACTGGATATTCATAGCTAACTATTAAAAACCAAAATTAGTTGACACCTAAATGGCTCAACGATTAAAGTCCGTGACTGTACCTATTAAAATATTATCGAAATAAAATTCAAAACGAACTAAAATGCGTTTAGATTTCAATCCCGTTTAATCTTTAATAATTTGAATTGCAAAAAAAAATAGTGATCGATTCTAAAGTTTTTAATTTTTTTATGTATGTCAATTTAAACTGGCACTATGTATGAGTCATGCCGTGTATAACGTGTTATACATTCCTTTAAAAAATTAGATTGGCGGGAACTTGTTGGTTATTGACATACTAGCTGTTTTAAAATTATTGAAAATATTATTTGATTTCCTCAAATTTTTGGAGAACAGCATTATACCTGCCTCGACAATGGCAACTCATCTCTATTGTCGGAATCAGCTTCGCTTCATCCGACGAAATCAACTCGTCCACGAATTGCTATTTCCCGGCCTCTGCAATAATGTACTATTACGAGCGTCAGAGTGTGAACAATTTGAAACCGATTCTAATCTGGGGGCACGGCAGTGCCCTCGCCAAGACGAGCCAAGCGAATACAATATTTTTCTTGAATCGATCCCCGATTTCAATATGATTTTTGCACAACAATATATATTTGTTGTGCAATCATGGAATATAAGTACAGATCATGTTTTACATGTGAAACCAATCTGCTACATATAGTAAGTAAAGTACTTATATAACGTTTAATGAAAAGTACTCTTAATTTTGCAATAAGAAAAAACATTGCGAAACGAAAACGTAGCAAACTTCTTATTACCACATATTAGGCCCAGTCACGTTGAGAGTTGAGACATTTTCGCGAAAAAACTTGAAGAACGTCTGAGTCTGTAACTGACCTTGCCAACAAGGTTGTGTAAGGTCGGGCAAACCAGCCCCCTAGCCCCAGCCCAGCCCGGGCCCCTCGAGCCTCCTACCCCCTCCCGGGCTCGATAGGGTGACGTGACGACAAGCGCTGTTACTAACCTAAGATGTCCTCCGCCGTGACACGAAATATTGGGTTTTATTTTAGCACCAATTTCATTGTTACTTAATAGGGGCGTAAGACACTAAATAAAACAATCAATAATGTTGTTCTCGAAAAAGGATTAAAAATGTAGTCAAATGAAGAAAATATCAACGCATGAGGTTAAATAATCATAAAGTTATAAGTGTCCAAAGTTTTAAGAGGGGGTATATTCTACCCCTTTTCCGCAAAATGCACCTTCAAGAAACGATTGTCATTTACTACGACGACGCTCGACTGCGGACGTCACGATCACGATATCCCCGTGCGTTTTCTCCCTCCAACAAGCTACGTTAAAACGGTTGTAGCTTGGTAATTTTTTGAGATATTTGAATGGAATTTTTGTCATTAGGCATATGTCGATTGTGGGCCTATTTGATTTATCTAAATGGTATTAATTGCTCCGACTAGAAAGGTAAACTGCGTAAAAGCTTATGATTAAATGAGAATATTTGGTTAACGGAAGAACAATACAAGGTAAACTTTTTTCGGACATCGTCCATACAATACTTAAATATTAAACCAAACCCAAGTGGTTTTCTATTTAGGTAGATTTATTAAGCAAGGTTTTACATTATTACCACTTTAGAAAACAAAGCCTAGCTTAAATACGAGTAGGTATGTACTTAATAATTACTAAGAATACTAATTGCTTCATTTGTAGTTTACTTTTTATCAAATTGTTTGCTTCGGCTATTATTTAGCATAGTTAGTGAAAGCAATCGCAAGCTTTCCCGTTGCTTTGTCTCGTTAAAATACTTACGTACCTAGGTACAGACACTGACCTAATTAATATCGAATACCCCGGTCTACGTTATCTACATTAAACACTTAACTAGACCGAACAAACTATAAGTATCTATTAGTTTTTTTCGTCCCTGAGTACTTTTAACTATGGCTTACATAAAACAGTTTACTTTTTTTTTGAAATATACTACGCATGGCCAAATATCTATAGCTGATATGTACGGTCGAGGAAATTGAATGTTTATCACTTGTGGACTCTATGTTACCATTAAATAAATACGGTACTGTACGCTTACCATGAGTGACTATCGAAAACATAGGTACAATAGTAAACTTCTCTCGCAAACGCGCTTCGTATGGATTTCGATTCTCGCAAGTTCGAGCTGTCAAATGCGTCGTACTCATGGTGCCGATATACTCCGAGAACAACTACAAAACGTTACTCGTTAGCGTCTAGTTTTCGATGCGTAATCTAAACTTTCGATTCGTACGAGCTATTCGTACCATGAGACACAAATTTGACATTTCGAATCGAAAAATACCGCAGCGTCTGTAGTTTAATATTTCACTTGCAAAATGGTGCGTGATAATGATAACGTATTATTCCGTCAAGATTTGCCGTAGATCCGATCGATAGGTACCTATCTCAAATTAAAGAACTTATAAAAATAAGGGTTTTGAATCGACAACTTATATCCGCAAAATTCGGATTGTCGCGTATTTTGTATTTAAAAATGCAAATAATTGGCACACGTTCCGCCATATTGGGTCGACTGACTCGGCGGAGAATCAGCGCCACAGATTGGAGGTTATCTGTGATCAGCGCACACTGTTAAAATATGGAGTCGGCTTCTTTTTTATTATAAATTTAATAGATATGCTCCGAGACTCCGGGATCGTACGAAATGACATAAGATGGTACAAATTTACCTACATGTTTAGTTTATGGCTATTTTTGACTATTTTTGTAAGGAAATATGTTGTTATATAGATCTAACAAGAACAGTGTATGTAGTGTAGCCGCAGCGTGAATTGGCAAAGTAATGTAAGCATTTCTATATAGATATCTTACATAACTGGTTAGTCATATATTATAGTGGATTCAAGGGTTCTGTAATATAGGAGAATAATAAAGAATAATAAAGGAGAAAAAATAATATTTCCCCATAGTAAATTACATTAAGTAAATAATAATCATGTCATGCGATTACGATTAAATACCAAGTGAAATCAAAACATTTTTCGAAAAACCCAAATGCTTTTTTGCAAATATTAATGCATATGTCACTCCTACGATTAAGAGGAATCCAACGACAATTCACATGTCAAAATCCGTCAAACGGTTTAGGCTGCAGGGCGTGTCAAAGAATAAGACATAACATAACCACATATACATCGTCTAGTACCAATAGTACAAGCTTTGTTTAGTTTGGGACTAGGTCGATTTGTGTAAGATTGTCCCCAAATATTTATTTTTATTACATACATACTTACATACATGGGTCGTTCTTCTTTTCGACCGACAATAGCCTGTCCTTCGTCTTATTACGGCATCTCATTTGAGTAATGATGTTTACGGTTTTATAATGTTCGAATGAACGTCCATATTATTTTATTAATTAGTGGTATTTAATATTTCACTTTCTCAAACTAGCATTTTTTTAAATATTTTTTTTTTCGTAGAATGCCGTGACAGAGTGGTAAACAAAAATGTTGTCCCCACTGAAAGAGTCCACTTTGTCACACTTTGAAACCAACCGTAAATAATTATTTATATTGGCCAGAAAGGAAACTTTAATTAGTTCTAATGAAGAAACCTATGCATTTTTTTTTTAATCGCACTTCAAAACCACAATTTTCGATAGTTCAAAAACAAAAAAAACAGAAAAACCTCGGATCATTGTCGGTAAAAAAGAAGAACGACCCACATACATACATACTTATATACATACATACATACGCTTGAAAAACATAACCCTCTCTCCTTCGGCAGGCGGGTAAATACAATGTTATTTTGATGTTAACTAAAACTGAAAGTACTGTAAGTTAAATGAGACTCACATGAATTAAAACATATTTTATAAATAGGAACCACTAAAATAGTTTATTTAAATACTTTAATACGAATGTGTTTATGTTATCCTAATTTTCGGTATTCCGGGAAATCTCGAGAAGTTTATTAGTATAATTAATTGAGTCCGCCTCCATGCTACGCAACAACAACGCGGTGTAGGTACTGAGGCCCAAGAATAGGTAAATCCCACCAAAAACATAAATGTAAAAAAGGAGAGCCAAGTTCAATACAAAAATTATGCTTGGCTGTGGGCTTCGCCGCAAAAAGAATGGAGATCTAAATGAGTGCCAAGTTATGCAAAATCCAAATATGTATTTATAGGAACAAAATAACATTATGAACAAGTATTAAACTAACTTAGAATCCTGCGCTTCACTCTGGATTCAAGGTACCGCCCTCGCCATAAATACATTATTTTGCTCTCTTGAGACACAAATAATAATTTTTCTTGAATACCGGGTATTCAATATTTATCCTGGTTCTAGTCGAGATGTTAAACATAGATGTTACTTACAGTACGTGTTTTATGTTAGTTTGTAGTAAAAAGGGTAGATAAGGAAGGAAGGAAAAGTGTGAAATTGTTATAACTTTTAGATTAACATATAACATCCCGTTCTGTAAGTAAAAACATGAATGTTTAACATTACGACTAGTACCTACCCGGAAAAATATCGAATACTCGGTATTCAAGAAACCACTCTATATTATGTCCTCTTGCGAAGAATAGGTATTTTGACATACTGAGTATTTAATATTCATTTCTACATTCTCCTCCACGCGTTCCTGAAAAAAATAAGGATTTTAACAAACAGACGGACAACGAAATTAACGAAGTGATCCCATCAGGGTAAATTTTTTCCTTTTGCTGCACGGAACCCTAAAATAAGTACAATTTATACATTTGTTTTTTATTCTTCACATGTTCGTAATAGAAATTATCATATTTTTTCTACGCACCTTTTATAAATCTCTGTTAAGCCCAATGATTAGCAGGTAGAGGAATAAATAAATCATCGTTGTGCTTGTGCGGTAACCCGACTCGATAAAGTCTACGGCCCACTCGACTACGGACTTTTTCAGACTTCATATACACTTTCTCCTAGTAACATCCGCTAAACGCACTATTTAGCATTCCTTGGTAACGTCATGCAATCTAAATTTATTTTCACGTATACAAGCATTGGAACGCGAAGATAGCGTGCGCATAGATTCTAATAAAATGGACCAATCGTATGCGGTCGTTTTTTCTCAACTCTAATGGCTTTCTAATTCCTGAGCGCTAGATGGTCATGCTGCTAGCTGTCTACTTATTTGACAGGGTGGAGTGCGTAAATACGACTGTAACACAATTATATCCTCAACATTCCAGATGGATTTTAGCGAATTTGAATTTGGAACCTTCGTTAAAATTAGCGAATTTGAATTTTCCATTAGAGTTCGAAACTCGATTTGAATTTACTTGTACAAGTACCTAGGCGGGTATTTAGAAGGATAGTATTTATTAAAATAAACCGACATCAATAATTACATACATACTAAGTGAACGCAAATTATAATCATTTAGATATAGATATTACATAAAGTGTGAACCTAAGTAACGATATAGGTACCGAAAGCATTGCTAATCTGCAAACTTCGAGACACATTGCTACTTTCCTGTAACTTGCTAAGATTGAGATTGAGTTCTTTCCGCGGAACCGAGTCCATGTTTTTCTGTTCAGAATAATGGTATGAAACCAGTATTACGTACTCTCTAAACTATCTTACATTCCTTAGAAGACACTGATTTTGACTTAATTGCAATCTTTGCTGGTACTGCAAATTTTCAAAGTAAAAACGCTTAGGTATATCTTGCTAATTGATATCTTACTACATGGATAAAGAAATTTTGACAGGTATGTCCTTAGCTGAGAACGTAAATTAATCTGCACGTTAATTCGATAATTTATAGATCGAAAGGTCTCAAACCTCTGAAGTTGCTTTTTCGGGAGGTAAGTTTCATGTAAAAAAAATTACATAATTTTACCTATCAATATTTTTCTTTATAAGGTAAACGTTTGTATAGTGAATAAATAGCTCACAGTTATTTTCGTGTCTTAATTAACTTTTCTTTTACATAGATGGTCTAAAATTATAACGTCCGAATGTAACACTAATAAATCTTAAACTGTTGTTCTGCATTCCTTGGAAAATCACTGATCGATCGTCTAAATACCTAGCTAGAATATTAATAGATTTATTTACGAGTAGCAGATCTGATCATCCATGAAATTATATTCCATTTTGATTTGCTCCCAGATAAATCTCCCAGCGCTGCTATAGGCAAAGTATATTGAATTTGAGCCTGTCACATTTAGGCAGCTACGGACTACGGACGTGACGTGTCTGCTAATGGCCAGAGGCCCCAGCGTCGTGTGACCTCGTCCTTGCGCGCGCGCCGACCCGCGCTGCCATTCGCACCAACTAAACTCTAATGTCGCTATGAAACCCGGTTGTATATAATATATATCTTCTACTGATACGACTTTTCGGCCAAGCGCGGGGAAGCACAACCATTGAACTGACCACAAATACCACTGACTTTTCCTGTGCAAAATTCCTAAATGGCATTAGAGAATAAATTTACGCTGTCAGCCTCATGAGCGGTAATCACGCAACGTGTCGAACGCGGGTTAGGACAATTTTACTGTCATTTTTCCATCTAAAAAGTGACATTTAGATCTACCTGACGCGCGTAGGTACAATGCGTTACGTGATCGACCGGCTGGAAACGCTGCCCTCAGAAGGCCATTTGAGGCTTTTTTGATATAATAATTTTTAGGGTTCCGTAGCCAAAAACACAGGCATTTTACTCGAAAACTATAACGTATGTTTTTAATAAAATTTGGAGGATATATGTGTTCGGTTAGCCGCTACATGAGTAGTTGTGTAATGATGTGACTAAAAATTTTTTTTATGGGTGCACTCAAAATTCGTCTTTTTTCCTAAATAATTTCAAATCTGTTTTTGCTAAAATTATAATAAAAATATATCTGAGATGCTTACAACAACCCCTTTCATTTGATATGTCACACAATACAGTTAGCGAAACTTTTTTTTTTAATTTTCCAGTTTACCCTTCAAAAGTGGCATCCTTGTTCAGAATTAATAATTTACTTTACGCGTCCATCTTTAAGTCACCAATTACATATGTTTACCAAATTTCAATAAGTACAGCATAAGTCCTTTCATGCAAATTATTTGCATGAAAGGACTACCTACTGCATTACCTTGTCTACATAATAATAATAACGTAGCAGGTTAATATATATGCTACTAGCTTTTGCCCGCGACTTCGTCCGCGCGTAACTCGTTTACATCGTAGCTCCATACAAACTTTCGCCCCCCCTTTTCACTCCCTTAGGTAATTAATTTTGGGATAAAAACTATCCTTTGTCCTTCCCCGGAATTCAAAGTATCTCTGCACCAAATTTCATCTCAATCAGGTTATAGGTACATAATACAATCAGTATCACAAAACCTCTATCTAGCGTATTTTTTTTATTCTTCAAAAATCATTTGTTAATTAGCATTAGGTAATATTTTTCCTTCACATTCATATGAAAGTATTCTGAAAGTACCTTCTAGCAAAAATACAAAAAGAGTAATCGCACTTGATAAAGATTTATCGCTGAAAACCAACATACATACCGAGTTCCTTGGTCGCGCAAGTTAGTAACAAAATGCACCGCTAAGTGGCGCTGTAGGTACTCATGATCTAACTACACTATGCGTCGTTAAGATTTTTCCAAAATTAATGGGTGGGCAAGACTGAACCCTCGATGCGCGAATCAGACTCGCACTTGACCGGTTTTTATACAAACGTAGACTCCGCCGCCAACTTGGTGTTTCTGTGGCCTGGCCTCGGCGGTCAATAGTAAACTTGTCATTAGCTGTCAAATTTACTATTGACCGCCACCGCACGCCGCGCCAGTGTGTAGCAGGCATTAAGCCTCTCACAGACTGGTGCAGCCTGGCCGCGGTGGTCAATAGTAAACTTGTCTTTAGCTGTCAAATTTACTATACTATTGACCGCCACTGCAGGCCGCGCCAGTGTGGTGCAGGCCTTAAGCTTCTCACAGACTGGCGCGGCCTGGCCGCGGCAGTCAATTAGCTGTCAAATTTACTATTGACCGCCACCGCAGGCCGCGCCAGTGTGGCACACTACAAACGGGCGCAATTTGTCACACCAACTTGCGATAGTTGGAAAGAGACAGCCATACATTCCTAACCAGTCTAACTATAATAGTAAGTTGTTGTGACAAATTGCTAGGCGTTTAAACGTGAGCACTTGGCTGTTTGTAGTAATTTGTCTTAGTCAAAACATATATATGTAGTACCAACTCCCATTTCAATCGGACACTTTACGCTCGAAGCTGTAGACGAGTATATATACCTAGAACAGACTGTCCAGTTAGGTAGGTCCAACTTCGAGAAAGAGGTCAATCGTCGAATCCGACTCGGCTGGGCAGCATTTCGGGAGGCTACGGCACATCTTTTCGTCCAATATTCCGCAGTGTCTCAAGACGAGAGTCTTTGATCAGTGTGTGTTGCCAGTGATGACGTATGGCACGGAAATGTGATCGTTTACTATGGGCCTCATAAGAACGCTCAAAGTCACCCAAAGGGCAATGGAGAGGGCTATGCTGGGAGTATCTCTGCGTGATCGCATCAGAAATGAGGCTATCCGCAGCAGAACCAAGGTATAGCCCTCCGAATCGCTAGTGGCAGTGGGCGGGGCACATTGCACGTAGAACCGATGGCCGTTGGGGCGGAAAGGTTCTTGAGTGGCGACCACGTATCGGAAGGCGCAGCGTGGGTAGGCACAAGGTGGACTGATGACCTGGTAAAGGTCGCTGGAGTCCGCTGGATGCGGGTGGCGCAGGACCGGTCATTATGGCACTCTTTGGGGGAGGCCTATGTCCAGCAGTGGACGTCTTTGGGCTGATATGATGATGATGATGAAAACATATGGTTCAAAGGTAAAAAAAGTATGACTCATCCTTGTATAGGAATATTTATTTTAAAGCCTTATATAATTTTTAGTCTTTAAATAATATCAAACTTTAATATAATATATATTATACGACTCTTTCCTGGTCTTTCGCTTGTCTTTTACATTTCCGATCTATCCGTATTTTCTTTTAATCCCATTTCTCATACTTTGGCTGAACGCGCCAAGAGCGCCCGCCATGCCATTAAAAAAAACAAATTCGTGTTACTTATATTGTTCAAATTTGTTGATACATTTATTAAAATTATGCCTGAATACGAAATTTGCGCATATAAGTTCTCATATTAGAATATATTTTTTTTATGCTTGATCGTTTGGTATGCGTTTCGTGAATGTCTTTCGTAGTCCGGCGGATCTAAATTATTAATACGTAAAAGACAAAGCTATTCCGCCATTTTGACATTACTGACAGCTTACAGATGTGGCAGCGATGTATATATTAGAAAAATAAATGAAAAATTTAAAGAGGTCAAATATTTCGGAAAATTAATTAATTGTCGCAGTCGCATAAAAACTATCCTAAGCGGAAGCCAGAATAATAATGTACAGTCGCCATCAGATATATCGGGGCGGCCAAAGTGCTCACAAATATCTGAACACGTCTCTGTTGTCGAGGCACTAGAGACGTGTTCAGATATTTATGAGCACTTTGGCCGCTCCGATTAATCTGATGGCGACTGTACCTATAAAAAATGTTTCATGTTTTTCCGTTCATCGGAAGCTGAGAACATTCGTGACAGAACAAT
This sequence comes from Epinotia nisella, assembly GCA_932294315.1. Taxonomy (NCBI): domain Eukaryota; kingdom Metazoa; phylum Arthropoda; class Insecta; order Lepidoptera; family Tortricidae; genus Epinotia; species Epinotia nisella. Next base: position 21,411,043 of record OW028674.1, read on the forward strand.
GTCTGAAATGATACTGGCTGATTCTTTTTTTAATTTAGAGATTTATTATAAGTGGAGATTTATTATAAGTGGAGATAATTAATTGCAACACAGATGGTGAAAACGCACAGCATTTTGTCCATTTGATGAGCTGATGGCTGCTTGAGGTATGAAAACGTTGTGTTTTGGCAGCTGTGGTCACAAATCAATATTAATTGCCAAATCACCACCTTTGGCCTGAATTGTTATGCGGATCGCGCTAATGCGCCCCGCCTCACCAGTCACGCGTAACGAAACTATAGACTACTACTACTACTAGGTACTTACCTACTCCACACTTAGTTACTACGAATCGCGGCTTTAAGATATTATATTTGTGGGTCGGGTAAGATGAGCTGAAGACTCGAGACGTGGCGCCTGGCGAGGGCGACATCGACATACCTACACAATGATGTTTACAAAATTACTCGATGAGTTCGAATTATATTAAAGTTTACCTAATAAAAATAACTAAGTTTCTGACTACTGGACTAAGGTAAACGCCCTAGTCCTCGACGTTGCACTGGTGTATGACATGGGCACTTTATGTCAAAGCATAAAGGAAATATAAAACATATACTTTATTTATGGTCAGTGCCAAATTCGAATCAAGAAAAATCCACTTAACTCTAATTTTCAACACACCTGCTCGTAAAGTAGGTCTTATTACAGCGTATTTACACTGATAATGCAGAATATTACCCATGCCGTGCCTTTTACATTACATTATCGCACTAGTGCCTTTTCATTACATATCTTTTTAAATATTAGCAAGAAGTATTAATGTTTCGAAAACAGCTAAGTAGTTATTTGCGTAAATATAAAATTCAATTCAAAATGTGATAAATAATTAAAGAATTTCATGAAACTGCTTGTTAGCTTGTTGGTATTTATATTTTGACGGTGTATTTTTACCTATAAATACCCAATTTCAAAAATTTATAAATATGTGGCTGATTAGCTACTTTGCCGGTGCCCTTATCTCAGACTTGCGCGCGCATGCAGCGCTGAGCGCGCGAAAAAATAAAATTACGGCCGCCATCTTTTAAATGGGTTTCTGTTTGTTAAGTTTATTAAGCAATACTGTGAGTATTGCATTTCGTTAGTGTTGTTTTGTAAAATGTCGAATTTAGATAACGAAGAATTACTTGTCGAGTGTACGCCGCCAGATATCATAGTTGAAGCGCAAAATGCGAGTGATAGTCTTTTGCCCTCAAAATCAAAAGAAAAGCCTACGCAAATTTCATTCAATGGAACAATAGCAAAAATGCAAGCTCTTTCTCAGAGAACGTGTTCATGGCTTACTTTAGTGAACTGGCGAAGAGGTATAAACCTAGTTCGCTTTGGTGTATATATTCTATGTTGAAGAGTACCGTGCAGAATAAAAATGCAATTGACATCAAAGCGTACACCAATCTAACTGCATTCTTGAAAAGACGTTCAGACGGCTTTTACAGTCGAAAATCCAAGGTTTTAACACGTAATGAAGTGGAGAAGTTCATTAAAGAAGCACCGGATAATCAATATCTAGCGACAAAGGTCAGTTCCACTATTTAGTTTTGTATTCATTATTATAATATTTGTAGGCGGTATAGTGAGTGTTGATATAATAGGAACTAAGTACGATTATTATAACTTAATTATGATTTTATTTATTTTCAGGTCGCATTAATATTCGGAATTACTGGTGCCTGTAGGCGTCAGGAATTAAACAACATTACGACAAAAGATATAGAGAATCACGGAGAGATGCTACTTGTCAAAATTCCGAACACTAAAAATAAAATTTCTCGGTCATTTACTATTCACGGACCATTTTATGAAATAGTGAAAAAATATGAAAGTTTACGTTCAACAAAAGGAAAATCTGACCGGTTCTTCCAAAATTTTCAAAACGGCAAATGCACGAGTCAGCCTATCGGAGTGAACAAATTTGGATCGATGCCTAGAGAAATTGCCAAGTTTTTAGGCTTACCACAGGCTGACGCTTACACCGGACACAGTTTTAGGCGGACTTCAGCTACATTGCTGGCTAATTCAGGAGCCGATATATTGACTTTAAAACGCCATGGGGGATGGCGATCTAATAATGTCGCCGAGTCATATATTGAGGACTCCATCCAAAATAAAGCCGACATAAGTGCCAAAATAACACAAGCAATCCATTTGGAGCCACAATCCAAGAAGTTCTGCCCTGAACCGCGTCCTTCCACCTCATATGCCAATGATGATTTGGGATTTCATAATACGTTTGCTAATGATGAAACGCAATGTTCTTCTACCTCCTTTCAGAATGTTGCATTATCACCGACATTTACAGTTACCCAAGAACAAAGCAATGAAATAATTAATAATACAATTAAACATACAGTACAAATGCCTCATAAGGCGGTAGCATATCATTTCAATAATGGGGAATGGATGAAAATTTTAGAAATGCCTGATTATTTTTTTGGTGATAGGAATAACCTTCCTTAGCACCAGAAAAAAGTTTCAGATTTTTCAGATGCGTCAATGTTTTTTGAAAAATATAAACAGTTTCCTCATTTACGTTTTGGGTCAAGAACGGTAAATAGACACTTTCCTTGATCTGTCTCATATTACAAAAAACTATCTTAAATATCTGTGGTAAACTGACACTGATAATGATCAATATAGCTGCTGCAAGTGTCAATATCATTGCCAGTGTCAGTTTACCACACATATTTAATATAATTTTTTTGTAATATGAGACCGATCGAGGAAGGTGCCGTAACTGACCCAAAACGTAAGTGAGGAAACTGTTTATATTTTTCAAAAAAAATTGACGCATCTGAAAAATCTGAAACTTTTTTCTGGTGCTAAGGAAGGTTATTCCTATCACCAAAAAAATAATCAGGCATTTCTAAAATTTTCATCCATTCCCAATTGTACTTTTAATAACTGTTTCAATAATTAAAGTTTTTAAATAAATGTGAACTTTTATTTACTTTTCCTCGCAAGTGTGTTGAAAAACGTCGTATGAAACACGTGAGCATTGGTCATTACACTTCTCGTCTCCATTAAGCCTTCGCCTTCGGCTCAGGCTTAAAAACCGACTCGAGTGTAATGACCAACATAGCACACTTGTATCATAATGTACTATTAACCCCATGTCATACAACTAGTGCATCATCGAGGAATGGGACGTTTACCTTACCACAATAATAATTTTCCAATGTTTATGTGTGACAAGATTGGATTTGAAGTGATAACATTCACTCTTAATGTTGGTTACATGAATAATACAAAAAAATATAATGTACGAGTAGTAGAGCAGTTAACAAATGTCTAAAAAACTCTGTTATTTTAGCAACTGATGTTACTGTACCTAAATATTGTGGGTTACTGTACTGCAAACCGCGTCAGACGATCGTCTGACCGGGCATTTAAACCTCAATTTCGTCCCTTAGTTAGTTGACATCAAGGTCAGAAAAATAAGGTGAATATATTCGAACTGCTTTATATTGCTCGTCCTCCAACAGTCCTTCACGAAATTGTATATTTGACTTCAAGATATGGACCTATACATTTATCGCCTTAATCTATGTATAAGGTATATATAAACGTAAAGTCCTGACTGACTGACTCACTCCCTTAAATCAACGCCCAGCTCATACTTGAGCCTAGAAAGCTGATTTTTCCATAATAGGTAGTTTATATAACGTTAGTACCCATTAAGAAGGGATTGTTGGAAATTCCACCCTCAAGGGGGTAGAAAGGGGGTTGTTAGTTTTTATGGGAATGGAGTAAAATTTTAAATGAGAGACTTGAAATTTGTGTATGGACTTCTTATTTCAATACAAGAAAAGTAATTTTAGGGTTTTGGAAAAACCCACCCCTAAGCGGGTTAAATAGGAATGCAAAGTTTGTATGGGGGAAACTCTTTTTTTGAGCTACTAAATTACCCGATTTAGTTGAAATTTGGTATACATAGAGATGGTTTGAGTTACGGGAAAGGACATAGAGTAGTTTTTATAATCATCCCCTAAGGGGGTGAAATGAGGGGTGAAATTTTGTGTCCCATAAACGAGTTCCACGCGGACGGAGTCGCGGGCAGAAGCTATAGTCCAGGCAATGAACTGACAACTTGTATGGAAAAAATTACATATTTGGAAATAATTTATAATAGCAATTTTTTTAAATGTAACGGATATATTATCAATTAAATAGTTACCTAGAGGCAAAATACAACAAAAAATCAGACATCAAAAAAATCAATATTTAATTAGCTCCTAAAAAGTCCGGATAAATTTTAATATTTTTTTTATCTTTATTTAGGTTCATTACATTTGCTTTAAAATATTCAATATAAATAAAATAAAAAAGACAATGAATGTTTAATGTTTGTTTTATTGTTCATTCAGTCATGTTTAATTTAAATCTATATACGTCCGGGTGGAAAGTTTGTTGGATTCTTGAATAAAGTATCTTAGAATAATGTTTTAGAATGAAATAAACAAAAAAAACGCTATTATAAATTAATGTTTTTCGAAACCGTATTTTGCCTCGGCTACTAGTACATACATAGGAATCGGATGCAAAAATGTCAAACATTCATTACTCCAAGCAGGATTCAAACCAGCGACCTTCTGGTATACATTGTCGCTCTTAACGAACCTCGGAACCGGTGCTCGGTTCAACGAACAGGGAACTGGTCGAAAAATTCGTTGAACCGTTTATAATTTTCGTAACCAGTCACTGATTAAAAAAATATTTGCAAGCATAGAATTAAGCAATGTGAAATTGTGGATAATCGTTTGTATGGAAAGATTGGAAAGTTCACGCTAACTTACCCGTAATAACAAGGTGCAAAACTCGCATTACATGCAAGTTTTATTACATTGCAGGGTTTGATTGAATTCGTTGTAGGTATTTCGGTAGCGCACAGCAATGTATTAAAAATCGTATGCGAGTTGTTGCTCCATGAAAATAGCCCTTTAAGTTAAAATCTCCCTCGAAAATGTGGCGATAGACAAGCCTAATTAAATCAGTCCTGCATTTTATCATTTCAAGTGTTATTGTGGTACAATATTTTACCTTAACAATTTTATTTTAAATTTAGGTATAATGCCAATCAATAGGTGCTTTACCCTAGTAATGATTGCAATGGACAGCGAAATTAGACCTCTCATTACGCTTAGTTACTACGAATCGCGGCGTCAAGATATATTTGTGGATGAACGGTGAGGTGAGGTTGAAACAAGATACAGAATAGCGGGGCTGAGGTTATTTTGCCGAAATGGGTATTAAAACGGCCGGCCCTCCCGAGGAAAGGGTCGGGAACGCACTTTTGATTCTTCGTGTCGCAATGCGTCCATGGCCTACAGCTTCTGCTTACCACCAAGCATCTATGCTTGCTTACCACCGTCATAATAGGTATATTTTTAGTTTCATCCACACTGATAGATTTCAACTTTTCGAGGCTGTAATTCCTTTCCCCTGTATATACGAATTCAAAATAGGTATAACTATAATTCGCTTCAGTCGAACTAGGAATAGACTGACCCGTGATAATGCATAATTATTAATTATCACAGATTCCGGGGTCAAGACGAGTGGTGAAGAAACACGCCTGGTTTGCATCTTTGTTTAGCTCCTGTATCAGTAAACAGCAAGTGTACTTAAGTAGTTAGACACGAAGCTGTCAATAAATCAATGCACCCTTTTAGGAATCCTCCCACTTTAGTCATTAAAGATAAACATTTCCAATGAAAACAAATGACTGCCAACAAAACAAAAACAAGCCAAGAAATTGTAATTGTATTGTATGTCTACTTCTTTGTCTCTGTGTGTCTTTTGTGTAGTGAATAAGTCTTCTTTTTTTTTTTCTTTTTTCTTTAAATTATCGACCCGACTCAGTTCTTTGTGATTCTTTAAATTGAATGTTGAAAAAGTGCAAGCTGTGAAAATCAAGTGTAGTGATTACACAACAGTGATTAACAATGTACCAATACTAGTGTCAGAATGTTAGTTGTGGGTGAAATTCACTAACTAGTGGCTAAGATCCGCAACATCTAACTAAACCGTTTGTAAGCCCGCCGTCGCTCCCGCAAGAAATAGCATGTTTTATTTTATTAACCACTAGCTTTTGCCCGCGACTTCGTCCGCGCGGAACTCGTTTACATCGTAGCTCCATACCAACTTTCGCCCCCCCCTTTTCACTCCCTTAGGTAATTAATTTTGGAATAATAAAATAGTTAAAAAAAATAAAAAACACGCTTCTAGCACGTACTAAAAAGCTAGTCATGTATTGTCATCAGAACTCGGAGCGTGTGTAAAATTTCATCCTAATCGAAGACCGGCAAGTGGGTCAAATTAAGATTCAAAGATTTTCTTACATACATAGTGAAGCTAATAAAAGCGTGTTAATGTTAAAAACTATTCTTTGTCCTTCCCCGGAATTCAAAGTAGGTATCTCTGCACCATATTTCATCGCAATCAGTCATACACATACATAATACAATCAGTAGGTATAACAAAACCTCTATCTAGCGCATTTTTTTTATTCTTCAAAAATCATTTGTTAATTAGGTCTTTAATATTTTTCCTTCACATTCGTATGAAAGTATTCTGAAAGTACCTTACAAAAAGAGTAATAGCACTTGATAAAGATTTATCGCTGAAAACCAACATACATACCGAGTTCCTTGGTCGCGCAAGTTAGTAACAAAATGCCCGATAAATGGCACTGTAGGTACTCATGACTTAAGTACTCTATGCGTTGTTAAGATTTTTCCAAAATTAATGGGTGGGGCAAGACGGAACCCTCGGTGCGCGAATCAGACTCGCACTTGACCGGTTTTTTTACAAACTGTTGCACTTACGTACGAACTCGCAAGTCTGACAGAGAGGGAAAACTTCAAATGTCTTTCGCGGTAGGCCCTCAGGCCTCGGCGGTCAATAGTAAACTTGTCATTAGCTGTCAAATTTACTATTGACCGCCACCGCAGGCCGCGCCAGTGTGTAGCAAGCATTAAGCCTCTCAAAGACTGGCGCGGTCTGGCCGCGGCGGTCAATAGTAAACTTGTCATTAGCTGTCAAATTTACTATACTATTGACCGCCACCGCAAGCCGCGCCAGTGTGGTCCAGGCCTTAAGCTTCTCATTAGCTGTCAAATTTACTATTGACCGCCACCGCAGGCCGCACTAGTGTGGCACGCTACAAACGGGCGCAATTTGTCACACCAACTTGCGATAGTTGGAAAGAGACATCCATACATTCCTAACCACTCTAACTATAGTAAGTAGTTGTGACAAATTGCTAGGCATTTAAACGTGAGCACTTGGCTGTTTGTAGTAATTTGTCTTAGTCAAAACATATGGTTCAAAGGTAAAAAAGTATGACGTGTATAGGAATATTTATTTTAAAGCCTCATATAATTTTTAGTCTTTAAATAATATCAAACTTTAATATAATATATATTATACTACTCTTTCCTGGCCCCGTAGCATGGTTGGCCTTGTCACGCGATAGGTGATAGGATAGAGCGTGCGTCACTGGCTGACACCGTTCGATAGAACGAGACGACGCCCCTATCTTGTCACTTGTCGCGTGATAAGGCCAACCATGCTACGGCTCCGGTCTTTCGCTTGTCTTCTACTTTCCGATCTATCCGTATTTTCTTTTAATCATTTTGGCTGAACGCGCCAAGAGCGCCCGCCATGCCATTAAAAAAAACAAATTCGTGTTACAATTATATTGTTCAAATTGTTTGATACATTTATTGAAATTACGCCTGAATACGAAATTTGCGCATATAAGTTCTCATAGTAGAATATATATATTTTTTTTATGCTGGATCGTTTGGTCTGCGTTTCGTGAATGTCTATCGTAGTCCGAATCTAAATTATTAATACGTAAAAGACAAAGCCATTTTGCCATTTTGACGTTACTGACAGCTTGACAGATGTGGCAGCGATATACAGGGTGAGCAATCCAAATGGGTCAGTATGGCGGTTTTGGAAACCATAACAGATAGCGAAATCTTGGCTTAGGAACCATGACGTTGATTTTAGTAAAAAGAAAAACTGCATTCATATACTTACAAAAATACGTGTAGGTACTCGGCCCAGGAATCGAACCTGGACTTTTTGAAAAATTAAATTTCGTTATTTTCCTTTGAATATCGGTTATGTAGCTCTTAAATAGTAAATGTTACTAAGAAACATGATATCTAAAACTAATAAAATGCATTGTTTTTAAATAACGAAATTTAATTTTTCAAAAAGTCCAGGTTCGATTCCTGGGCCGAGTACACGTATTTTTGTAAGTATATGAATGCAGTTTTTCTTTTTACTAAAATCAACGTCATGGTTCCTAAGCCAAGATTTCGCTATCTGTTATGGTTTCCAAAACCGCCATACTGACCGATTTGGATTGCTCACCTGGTATATGTTAGAAAAAGAAATGCAAATTTTAAAGAGGTCAGATATTTAGGAAAATTAATTAACTGTCGCAGTCGCATAAAAACTATCCTAAGCGGAAGCCAGAATAATAATGTACCCATATAAAATGTTTCATATTTTTCCGTTCATGGGAAGCTGAGATCATTCGTGACAGAACAAAGTCTGAAATGATACTGGCTGATTCTTTTTTTAATTTAGAGATTTATTATAAGTGGAGATAACTTTGAGGTGTAAAAAATATGCTCTTGGGCATTCGAATTGATCTTGCCATAGTTGAGCTTTGTGATATTATATTACCAAGTGATATGTCCAATTGTGCATGTACCTTTGTAGATCTCGTACCTATTGCCCTCATAATGCAACAGTATTGCCAATATAAAGATAATACTCTAATGTCATGGAGCACTAAATCACTGGCAGGTTTAGTGAATCATTTTTAATTCACTAGTTATTTGACTTAATTATTTTACTGTTGCAACTAAAGTGATATTGTCAAAGCAAAAAAAACTGTTTTCCTTCACCCAATGCACATTAAGTGCGTGGCTAAAATTAAGTGAAGACATACCTACTTGCCGGTGTGCCAGGATATGCGGAGATGTTTGCTTTAAATCAATTGAATGCAATGTAAGCTATTGATCATTAGTTTTCAAAGCTACTCCATGAATTATATACGGGTGGGGTAGGCCCTGTAACAGGAGCAAACAATTCAACGGTAGATTATTAAGCTTATGAGCAATATTAGCAAGTGGTTTTAATAGAAAAATTTTTTTTCTTCAAAATAAGTTTAGGTACGTGTATTTTTTTACTCTTCTGGAGTGATATAAGTAACTTTTTTGTTTTAAAAACACTAAAAAAACAAAAATTAAATTTAAAAAAACCACAAAAATATCTTTTGAAAACAAAAATGCAAATACTATTATGACTCATTACATGATGTTCCTTCAAAATCTGCATTGACTGCTGTGCTATGATCTCGTGGTGTCAAGATACATTACTTGGAGGTCATAACTTAAGATCAAAATTTCTCCGAATAAAAAAAATCGACAAAAGGGGTTACCTACTTCAGATGCTCTAAGGAAGCGCCCTTTTAAATAGGTACCTACCTATTTGCTCCTGTTACAGGGCCCACCCCGTATATCACTATAAAAGGAGGGAGGGTTTATTCAAGGAGTATTTAGCTGCAGTATCAATGCGAAGAGGAAATTTATCGACAAATCTTAAACTTTAATTGAAATCCAATTATGATATAAAAAGCTCGTTACTTCGAATTATTAACGCTCTTCCTGTTCACCGGATTGATAGGTACCTACATTGTTTGTCCTGACCAATAGATGTAAATCGATCCTTTGTCATTTTGCCTTCAGGTTTATTTCCATCTTTTAGTTTTACTAAAAGAAAAGTTTTTCTTAGCTTTGTCGTAGTCCCTGTTTGCACTGTAGGTAATTGTTTAAAAATACAAGTTAGCATTTTTACGGCCGCATGAGTCTTGTTCTTCTTTTACCTAACCAAAAAAATAGAACACTCAAACGAGGAGATGCTTCCATAATGTTAAATAAACAAAGACAGCGTTTTCTTAGTCATCATACCTACCAAGTACCAACCAAGTAAGAGTGACTGTTTTATACTTAAGTACCTATCAATGTTTTGGTTAAAGCGAATCGTTGTCTCATTTGTGAGTTAAAATGGTATGGAGATGAGGCCCGTCCTCGCTCGATCTCATTTCTCCTTAAGGGTCACCCATAAATTGACTTGCCAGACCAACGCTATTTTTTTTTTCGTTGAAGCGTTGGATTTCGAAACCGCGGGTAGTGAAAAATGACAATAAGTAGGTACCTATAACCAGTTATTAAATAAAACGTGAAAACGTTTTTCCCGCTCGAAATAGCGTTGTGTATAGCTGCAAATCCCGCTTGTGAAATCTTCTTGTCATTTTTAATAACAGTTTTTTTTTCACAAATGATATGGGTATGAATAATGGTAATGAAAAATTGGTATAAAGAATAAACAAAGAAAACCTGTACATTAAAAATATGGAGTTCTATCCTATAATGGTGAGTATGGCATTATCCAGTATTGCGATGGTCGTTTAATATACGAAGGAAGAGTGGTGTCCAGTCCAATATGTTATGTTATAAGTAATAGAAAATTAAAATCAAACTGATGCTTCGTTACCTTCACTGTAACAATTAAGACGCATTCCAGTGAATCATCCACCCGAGACTTGTATTTTTATTGGCTGTTTGCAGTATTAGGTGCCTGTCTCGACAAAGATATATTTCACAGATAAGCAGAGGTAAATGGAACCTTATCTACCGGGTATAAAGTCTACAATTTAGTTAGTGGCCATGGACGGCATCGCACTCGAAAGCGTTTTGAAATCACCTCGGTAGCGCTTGAAAAATGGCAATAGGTATGTCTGATCTGACGTCACATGAAATTTGCCTACAAAACGGAAAATCCAATAGAGCTCAAATACGAAGCATTATATCCTCTTATTGGGGACAGCGACACTGGTTTCACGCTTTGTTCTTAATTTCTTGTCTAGACAATTTTATGACAACCGAACACCGAGTAATGTCTTTTTAATGGACTCGATACCCGCTCCTAACAAGAATCTCACTAGAATAATGAGTTCACAGACAAAATGACAGCAAGAATTGCACAGGAAAACGCCGGCGGCCGGTCGAAAAATACACGGTAGGTAACCAGTTTGAGCTGCTTTAGTGCAGATTGGGCAGTTCGATGACTTGCATGTGTGCGAATTTAGGAGGGTGTGGCAGAGAGGGGGTGTTGCAGTCATCAACCGGTGAATCATCGCCTTTGTTCACTCACCTGCTCCACGTGGGGCACTAACACGTGTTCTGCACTGGCCGAGAACCGCCGACACGGTAAGTGTACTCCAACAAGCGCCTGGAACGGTCATCACCAGAGCACCTGATGAAGTACAATGGGCGTGCGGCGGTGGTTTCCGAATATTCGCAAAGTTCCTTGGGGTTTATTGGAGAGGCTCCGCGCGCTACTTCAGGTACCTGACTCGTGAGGACAGCCCTGGCGCCTGGGTAGCACGCGGGGACGCTCCTATAGTGTGGCTACATGTGTCGGTAGCGCGCGGTGCGTGCGCTTGGGGCGGAGGCCGAGGCTCGACTGCAGCTTCGGCCCGCCGAGTCGCCCCCCCGCGCGTCGCCAGACGTCAGCTGACCGCGGTTGCACCGTCCCTGACATTGGCGCGCCCGCGCCGGGGCGGGGGGCGAGGGTCGCTGACCCCGCCCGCGGAAGCCTCTTCGCGAATCCCCCCCGCGCCGCGTATCCCCCCCGCCCCTGCGATGTCTGTCAGCTCACTGACATTCAACTTTTGGGACGCTGAATGATTTTAATAGGTTTTTTAGGTCTACATTCAATCGTCGAGATGGCCAAACGGCCAAGGCCTATTCGCAGAATCTGAAACAATCATCTCCCACACCACACTCATAATAAAACTCTATCGCATCTCTATACCATCTTTGAAACTGAATGGAATTAACGAAGCGGTAATGTAAACTGATTATTTAGGACACACTCATTACATCAATAACTCCGGCTATTATGAGAAGCCCATGCAAAACTAGGCTATGTACCTAGCTAGTTGTTCCTGAAAGTTCGTAGGTATTAGTTAGTTGGGTAAATAAAACACTCATTGACAGAAAGGTTTGCATTAATGTGATCACTATTGCTTTGAGATAAAGTTAAACGTGCTAAAAGTGGGTGAATATAATATTTCATGTTTTGCACTACTTAGTTTGTCCAGCCATGTTAACTCCGAAGATATTTAACTATATGAGGGTTAAGTTAAAAGATATTCTAAGAATCAACATTCCCATTAATAAGAATGGCAGATTGTCACACGGAACATATTTAGTTAAATAAAATTTCAAAGTCGAAAAATCTCTTTGGCGAGTCCAATGTGTTTCAGTTATTAAACGGCTATCAATATTTATTTCGAAATTTACCCTCCGATAGTTTGAATTTCCCCGTTTTTAGGGTTCCGTAGCCAAAATGGCAAAAACGGAACCCTTATAGTTTCGTCATGTCCGTCTGTCCGTCTGTCCGTCTGTCCGTCTGTCCGTCTGTCCGTCTGTCCGTCTGTCCGTATGTCACAGGCATTTTACTCGAAAACTATAAGGTGTATTTGAATAAAATTTTGAGGACAGGTGTATTTTGTTAGCCGCTACATAGTTTTGTAATTAAAAAGACAAAAAAAAATTTTTTTAGGGGTGCACTCCATACATAAAACTAAAAGTCAAAAAAATTTTTTTCATTGTGACCCCCCGTGTGGCACATCAATCGATAGGCCTTTCAAAATAAATATAAGGTTTCTTAGGATTTTTTTTGATTAAGTCAATAGGCTCGGAGATAATCGCGCCGAAAGTCACTAAAATTCTGTCCCCCCCCCTCTAATTTTTGAACGGTGTATTTTAAAAATATGGAAAAATTCATGGACATGGGGCTTATTAATTTCATTCACCGAAAATTGTTTTGAACAAGATCGGTTCAGAGGTTTTCGAGATATTGCTGAAAAACTGCCTTCCTCAAAGAAAAGGACGTAAGTGCCGTAAAATTTCTGTGACGATACGACCTTTTTAATAGGCACGGAACCCTTCGTTTTGCGTGGTCCGACACGCACTTGGCCGGTTTTTATATCTAAATGTTGAATTATGCGCTGGTTTAATCCGTGTATTTTTTTGAAACCAATAATTCTAAAACCGTAATTCTTTAAACTTTTTTTAACGTATGTACCTATACTACGATTTTCTAAATTTATATTTGAAATATAAAATTATATATTAAAAAACCGGCCAAGTGCGTGTCGGACCACGCAAAACGAAGGGTTCCGTGCCTATTAAAAGGGTCGTATCGTCACAGAAATATAATCTTACGGCACTTACGTCCTTTTGTTTAAGGAATGCAGTTTTTCAGAAATATCTCGAAAACCTTTGAACCGATCTTGTTCAAAATAATTTTCAGTGAAAGATCTTATTAAGCCCTATGTCCATGATTTCTTTCATATTTTTAAAATACTCCTTTCAAAAATTAGAGGGGGGACAGAATTTTAGTGACTTTCGGGGCGATTATCTCCGACTCTATTCACTTAATCAAAAAAATTGCTGAGAAACCTTATATTTATTAATAATAAATCTATCGATATCTAAGATCCGGATATAAGTGATTTATGAAAAGTCTTTCTTATTGTATAGTCGTGGAATGAAAAGGTTAGCCACTTTTCGACCTTATTTGAAAGCTGTTAAGGTCGAAAAGTGGCTAACCTTTTCATTCCGCGACCGTACCATATAGTAGTTGTTATCATTTCCATGCAGATGTTTTAGAGATATTTTGCGTATTTCAAATATAATTCCAAGTTTAATATATTTATACCTATTTGAAGTTGAAAAAAATTATAATATTTTGTTAATCCATTTTTAGGGTTCCGTAGCCAAAATGGCAAAAACGGAACCCTTATAGTTTCGTCATGTCCGTCTGTCCGTCTGTCCGTCTGTCCGTCTGTCCGTCTGTCCGTCTGTCCGTCTGTCCGTCTGTCCGTATGTCACAGGCATTTTACTCGAAAACTATAAGGTGTATTTGAATAAAATTTTGAGGACAGGTGTATTTTGTTAGCCGCTACATAGTTTTGTAATTAAAAAGACAAAAAAAAATTTTTTTAGGGGTGCACTCCATACATAAAACTAAAAGTCAAAATTTTTTTTTTCATTGTGACCCCCCGTGTGGCACATCAATCGATAGGCCTTTCAAAATAAATATAAGGTTTCTTAGGATTTTTTTTGATTAAGTCAATAGGCTCGGAGATAATCGCGCCGAAAGTCACTAAAATTCTGTCCCCCCCCCTCTAATTTTTGAACGGTGTATTTTAAAAATATGGAAAAATTCATGGACATGGGGCTTATTAATTTCATTCACCGAAAATTGTTTTGAACAAGATCGGTTCAGAGGTTTTCGAGATATTGCTGAAAAACTGCCTTCCTCAAAGAAAAGGACGTAAGTGCCGTAAAATTTCTGTGACGATACGACCTTTTTAATAGGCACGGAACCCTTCGTTTTGCGTGGTCCGACACGCACTTGGCCGGTTTTTTAATTAGTTATTTAGTATTTTTTTAGAAAACGACATATGCGAATATAAATTCCAACAACAGTGCTTCATTTTAAAAAACAACAAATATAAAAACATATATTAATAAATGCGCTAAATAGCCCGAAAAACTTTTGCATACAACAGTGCTCCTAGTTGCTCCTCTATATGTTTCACTTTGTTTAATTGAATTTATTGACGGAAAAATAAACCAAAATAAAGTTTTATCAAAAATAAGATCATTTTCAACACACCTGCTCGTAAAGTAGGTCTTATTACAGCGTATTTACACTGATAATGCAGAATATTACCCATGCCGTGCCTTTTACATTACATTATCGCACTAGTGCCTTTTCATTACATATCTTTTTAAATATTAGCAAGAAGTATTAATGTTTCGAAAACAGCTAAGTAGTTATTTGCGTAAATATAAAATTCAATTCAAAATGTGATAAATAATTAAAGAATTTCATGAAACTGCTTGTTAGCTTGTTGGTATTTATATTTTGACGGTGTATTTTTACCTATAAATACCCAATTTCAAAATTTATAAATATGTGGCTGATTAGCTACTTTGCCGGTGCCCTTATCTCAGACTTGCGCGCGCATGCAGCGCTGAGCGCGCGAAAAAATAAAATTACGGCCGCCATCTTTTAAATGGGTTTCTGTTTGTTAAGTTTATTCACAGTATTGCATTTCGTTAGTGTTGTTTTGTAAAATGTCGAATTTAGATAACGAAGAATTACTTATCGAGTGTACGCCGCCAGATATCATAGTTGAAGCGCAAAATGCGAGTGATAGTCTTTTGCCCTCAAAATCAAAAGATAAATACATGCAAGCCTACGCAAATTTCATTCAATGGAAAAATAGCAAAAATGCAAGCTCTTTTTCAGAGAACGTGTTCATGGCTTACTTTAGTGAACTGGCGAAGAGGTATAAACCTAGTTCGCTTTGGTGTATATATTCTATGTTGAAGAGTACCGTGCAGAATAAAAATGCAATTGACATCAAAGCGTACACCAATCTAACTGCATTCTTGAAAAGACGGTTTCGGAATCCAAGGTTTTAACACCTAATGAAGTGGAGAAGTTCATTAAAGAAGCACCGGATAATCAATATCTAGCGACAAAGGTCAGTTCCACTATTTAGTTTTGTATTCATTATTATAATATTTGTAGGCGGTATTGTGAGTGTTGATATAATAGGAACTAAGTACGATTATTATAACTTAATTATGATTTTATTTATTTTCAGGTCGCATTAATATTCGGAATTACTGGTGCCTGTAGGCGTCAGGAATTAAACAACATTACGAGAAAAGATATAGAGAATCACGGAGAGATGCTACTTGTCAAAATTCCGAACACTAAAAATAAAATTCCTCGGTCATTTACTATTCACGGACCATTTTATGAAATAGTGAAAAAATATGAAAGTTTACGTTCAACAAAAGGAAAATCTGACCGGTTCTTCCAAAATTTTCAAAACGGCAAATGCACGAGTCAGCCTATCGGAGTGAACAAATTTGGATCGATGCCTAGAGAAATTGCCAAGTTTTTAGGCTTACCACAGGCTGACGCTTACACCGGACACAGTTTTAGGCGGACTTCAGCTACATTGCTGGCTAATTCAGGAGCCGATATATTGACTTTAAAACGCCATGGGGGATGGCGATCTAATCATGTCGCCGAGTCATATATTGAGGACTCCATCCAAAATAAAGCCGACATAAGTGCCAAAATAACACAAGCAATCCATTTGGAGCCACAATCCAAGAAGTTCTGCCCTGAACCGCATCCTTCCACCTCATATGCCAATGATGATTTGGGATTTCATACGTTTGCTAATGATGAAACGCAATGTTCTTCTACCTCCTTTCAGAATGTTGCATTATCACCGACATTTACAGTTACCCAAGAACAAAGCAATGAAATAATTAATAATACAATTAAACATACAGTACAAATGCCTCATAAGGCGGTAGCATATCATTTCAATAATTGTACTTTTAATAACTGTTTCAATATATTACGAGAACAATATTCCTTTGCTATTCCGCTACAAAACGTGCACTGAACGTGAACTGTTTCAATAATTAAAGTTTTTAAATAAATGTGAACTTTTATTTACTTTTCCTCGCTAGTGTGTTGAAAAACGTCGTATGAAACACGTGAGCATTGGTCATTACACTTCTCGTCTCCATTAATTAAAAACCGACTCGAGTGTAGCACACTTGTATCATAATGTACTATTATAGGTATGTCGCATTTTCGAAGATCAGGTGCCTATTGGTTATATCTCTTATTTTGTCTGGTATATTTTCTAATTTCTTTGGAGCAGTCCCAATTTCTATGGACATTGATATTTTAAACTGCTAAAACTTAAAGTCCTTTAAGATAATTAAGGCAGAATAACATATTTTTACATAGATCAAAGTTCTTAACAATGAATGTTATTTCACTTAGTGTTATATATATTCACCCTAGTAACCGACGATATGAGCGGAGGCTACCGCATCTACATGACAATATTCTTTGACCATGGAAACCCTGCTTCAGGTACATCTCCATTATTTTATTTTGACGATAGATAGGATAAGTTTATTGTTATTGAATGTACTCTGAAACTCTAACGGCAAACGTGTGTCATAATTTGTCTGTTGTTTCATTGTTGCAATGTAATGTTGTGTACTTAATAATACTAGGTGTATTGTAATTGTATTTGTGAGCACATGGGGCCTACTTGCAGTCACAAAATACACAAAAATGGACTTTAATCTCGAGATGTGTGTTGAGCTGAGCGCATTCATATTTTTTGTATTACATGCATCTTCCGCGTTGAAATATTTTACATGAGTACAATCTGTTATGCGAGAGATATTGTATTAGCACGCTCACTTCACTGTCAGTCAGGATTGTCAGGAACCCGCCTACCGGTGCCACGGGGGGAGAACCTCGGGATCCGCTACGAGCGTAGCGATTCTTGCCACGTGTTAAGCCACAAGCATGTCGGATGCAGAGGGCCTACCGCGAAACGAAATTCGTTTTCGTTCGTGTATCTCCGTCTCTGTCGCACTTGGTAGTTCGAGCGACAGAGAACGAACGAAACCTACGAATTTCGTTTCGCGGTAGGCCCTCAGGTCTTAGACTAATCACACGTCTGATTGATATAAGGCCTCCACAGACTGGCGCGGCCTGGCCGCGGCGGACAATAGTAAACTTGTCATTAGCTGTCAAATTAACTATAGACCGCCACCGCTGGCCGCGTCAGTGTCATGCAGGCCTAAAGTCAACATTCCATATAATGCCACAAATTAAGGGCGATCGAGGGGTAATCACGTAACGTTTTGAACGCGGGTTGGGTAGATCTAAACGTCATTTTTTATATGGAAAAATGACAGTTACTGTCGCGTGTACAATGCGTTACGTGATCGACCAGCTGGATCTCGATTCTGAATACGTATTGAAAGTTCGACAAGTTTCGATGGGATGACATCTGTCGGCGCAAATAACATACCTAATACCTTCTTTAATTCTACCATGAGTACCTAATCCTAAGTTGGTACATACAATCCGCCCTTATTCATTAAAAATTAATAGTTTAAAAAACACTAGAAAAACACGCTTTTATGAATGCACGTAAAAACCAAAAATAATTTATGGATCGTTCAGCTAGTGTCAAATATACCTTATCTTATCTTTCCGCTAAATTGTTGCTCAATCGTGCAATTCCGTGCATGTAATTTTATACTGTCATAAGTAATCTAATTTTAGAATTAAAATAAAAAACTTTTTACTTTAATTTTGTACGTATATTCAAATTAATTGAACGAGTGAGCGAAGCGAGTATTTTTGGACCGATTCTCGTGTAATTTTGTGAGCAGGTTCGCAATAAAATAAAAATCGGCAATTCTGCAGCGGGACACGCTACGCACGAAAATAATGCCATCACGTGGTTCACATTCGTGCTCTTATATACATACATGCATAATTTTAACATTAATGCGAAGCCACGGCAGATATCGTCTCGGCTAGTTACAAACCTCTTAAGTCCATTTTTCAAAGCATGATTTGGCACTTTTATACAACATGTCCCAAAAGCTAACGTCATCAAAGACATTGAAAAAATAAAAACATGACATGAATTTATAAAATTAAAGGCATTAAAAATTAATAGTTTAAAAAACACTAGAAAAACACGCTTTTATAAATGCAAGTTGTCTCTATTTCTGGGCTGAAGTGTAAACTATGTGCTTTTCATTATAATATTTTCACCTCACCGGCTTGAAAAGGCTTGCTTTATCGCTCAAAATCTGCGCCCAAAAGCCAATTATATCCGCTAGCGTGGAAAGAGTTTTTGAATTTGGAACGTGACGTAGTATTACGACACCCCACTTTTTTCTATGGATGCGTTCAGAATCATGGGTCAGCCATGAAGTAAATATTTAAGCATGCCTGTTCCGGTATTTGATTTGATTTTATTTTATTTCGGTATTGAATAATTTAAAATACAGTTAATTACATTATTTTAATATTTTGCAATATGAAAATACTAACATAAGCAATATATTCAAAAGATAATTTTAGTTGAATTTATTTTAATAGTGCAAATTCGGAACGCACCCGAAAGGAAAATTTAAAAAAGTAAAAAAAAATATTAAATTCTTCCGCGCCTTTTAGATTTGTTTTGGTTATTTACGGAAATTATAAATAATGAGTGACTCCAGTAGCAGTGAAGATATAAAGTGTGTCAGGCAACCTATGGGCAGCACTAAAATTGGTGGTTTACCACGACAAATCGCGGCATTCTTAGGCCTGAAAGATCCAGAACAATACACAGGGCACTGTTTTAGGAGGACGTCAGCCACACTTTTAGCCGACTCGGGAGCAGATTTAATCACGCTGAAGCGTCACGGAGGCTGGAAGTCTAGTACCGTGGCGGAAGGGTATATAGAAGACTCGATAGAAAACAAGTCTAAAATATGCCAGGGAATAGTTGGAGGAATAACATTAAACCAGTCTTGCGCAGATCCCTTTGTGTCAGATCAGTGTCCATCAACATCTAAAGTAAACATATCAGAAACTCATTCGAAATCGCCTGCCGGTCCTTCGCAGTCTCCAACATTTACCACAGTATTAGAATCAAATGACCAATGTCCTCATAATTTACAAAACAATAGTACTTACTCAAGTAACAAACACTAGTATAACAGTGCCCAAAAAAAATGTAACTATTAATATTACCAACTGCAGCAATTTAACTTTTAATTTTTAACATAAATGTAATGTATCATAGATAAAATGTATGAATAAATTAATGAGGTAGATACTTAGATTTTTTGTAATAATGTTTGATGTACCCTATAAAATACTTATTATACTTAAATTGTTTTTCTATCATCTAACTTTTTCCTCGCTGTGGTGAGGTGAAAAGTGGTGTGTTTCGCTCGGCGGCAAATTTATTTTGCGTCTCGTTTCTTGAAACCCTCGCTACTCTCAGGATTCTATTTTTGAACCACTCGTTTCGCTCGTGGTTCAATTCTGGAATCCTTCGCTAGCTCGGCTTTCAATACGAACACTCGCGCCAAACAACAACTTTGCAGCCTTGCATAACAAATAACTATTGATTGTAAAAGCGTGGGGCGCTGGAACAGGAAAGACTTTCTTGTAAACAAATACTAATACTAACTTCCTGGCGGAAGCTGCAGAAAGTCTTTCCTGTTCCAGCGCCCCAACGGCTACAGTATGTACAATAAAAATCGCAATAGAGCATGCCGGCTTTGTTCAGGGTAGTGGCACAATAGATCAGATCCTTAATATCAGGCAGTTAATTCAGTAGAGAAGAGAATTTAATATACCCATGGCCTTAGGTATGCTTCACTTCATCCATTACGCCAAAGCGTTTGACTGCATAGATTGGGTATACCTGAACATCTGTCTTTTTTGGTGGTAAACCCCTACCTGCACGGCTATCACAAGACGGCGCGTGAGCTCTCTCGATTTTTCTCGCTCTATACCTCTCTTTCTGAGTTTTCTAATAAGAGAGAGACGGATAGTGCGAGAAAAATCGAGAGAGCTCGCGCGCCGTCTAGTGATAGCCGTGCTGGACGGCAAATCTCGCGTTCGGTTGGAAGACATGGAGTCCAAACCCTTTAAGACCGAGCGAGGCGTAAGGCAAGGTTGCATGCATACTGTCCCCGCGACTATTCAGCTTTGTCGGTGAACACATAATGCGCAGAGTATTGAGAACTGACAGCACGGCATCCGAGTTGGTGGTCGCTTAGTTAGCAATTTATGATTTGTCGATGACACGACAATAATAAGCGTCAATGAGGCTGAGCTACCTAAACGCCAACGACGGAGACTGTGTGAAGGAGGAGAAGAAGGAGGAAAAAACAGCAGTGAAGCACTAGGAAAATATATGGAGGAAATTATAGATGCATTTGAAATGTGGTGCTGGCGTAGAAAAACAAAACCTTGAATTGTTTTTTTTCATCGGGCGACAACGACAACTGGGTTATACTCGTATGGTATTTCTATCCAGTAGAAACTTCGCGACGGCCACCAACGGCGCTCTCATGCGGAGGACTCTCGGATCTCATACTGAATGCACGGGAGCCCTTCTCGCGCCTCGCTACTTTATCAGGCTAGGGCGAACGATCGTCGTTGCCTTCCCTGGGGCCTACCTAAACACAATTACTAGAATGTTAAAATATTATGTGACGTAGAGCGTTGACACCCTGCCGTTATCTTATCATTATCACGACTTCATACCGACTTGGTTTAATTATGTTTGCGTCAACCGATGTGCTAAATGGTTACATGAAGTCACGACAATAGTAAGAAGATGTGTTACTTTCCCAATTCGGCCACTAGAAGCTAGTTAGAGGGATGATGACACTACCTACTAAATACGAGCTAGAGGCATGACATTCTGCTGCGCCATACTTCTACAATCGCCTAAACCACCTCAGCGAAGCGATTTTTGATGACTGACTTTGTGTTGGACATTGCTTTAGTATCTATTAGTAAAGTTTGTTTTACGCACTGGCTGTCAAAGATCTTTGTCGCATCGTGCCGCTGGAAGGTCGCGCCGTACCCTTCGCCAGGGCTCGGGGTTCGAAGTTCGCGCGCCAAAGTGAACTCGATCGGCTATTCACCCCACCCAACATAATTACCTTAATGGGATAACTTAAAAGAAAAACTCGTAAAAAGAATACAGATTAAACGATGGATCACGATGCTAAGTATAATTATAGTGCGAGTATGTGTGACATCATACTTAGATAGAGTGTACGAGTATGATGGAATTATGGAATTTTGTTTAATTTCTAATGCTAACTAATCTATAATTTTCTGACAGGGTTTTCCTTTTTTTTCTTAGAGAAGTTGGAAAAGCATATTTAGTTATGCCTATTTCATATAGATATACGTAGTTTCAGTGATGTTATATAAATCAGAAGTGTGTCGTTGATAACAGGCTCCAATTTTTCGTTTGTCCTTTTCTATTTTTTAACACGGGCAGGTGTGAATCCTACCACAAACGTACCTTCTCATGTAGATTTAACCAGGGATTCCCGATGTGTTATCTGCAGTTATCTACGCGAGATGACATCGTCGGCAGGTCGACGCACTCGGTGACTCGGGCGGCGCGACCTCGAACTGTGAGGGTCTGAACTGAACTGCGGGCGAAGATCTCTGCCCAAAGGGTACAGGGTCAACAGTGTGACATCAGTGGAAGAGAAACAAACAGGTGAAGGTATTTGATACATATCAAACTAGTGTTCTCTCATTTAAAAACGTGGCTGTAACAGGAGCGAAAAGTGAACTTGTCTGCTCGCAACACCTGTTCCAAATCGGCGGCATTTTTTTAGGTAGTACCGTGCTTGCGCTTTTTATTTGTAACTAGAAACAGCGTCTCTAATTCCAAGATATGCAAGGCCAGGGATGAAATTATGGCTCTTCGAATGCTAGTCGCAAAGTTGCGCAACATCAGTGGGTCGACGAGCTCCGTTGACACTGCGGCTGTACATTTTCGGACCTCGTTCTGAGGTCCAAGTTTAAATAGCGCCGATTGTCTGAGTATCTATAATTATTTTATAGGTACAGTCAGCATCAGCATCAGTCAAATATATCAGAATACATCATATTACCTATTAGAGTAAGGAAGTATTTACGATAGGTATATTTGGCTACTTTGGCTGCTAGTACCCCATGAGTAACGAAACCTGCTACGATCTATACCTAAGTAAAAAACGTAGTAAAGCCCCTCTTGTATGTAGAGATGAAGTGTTCGAACAGGCATTTGTTTTCTTTGTGTACACCTACGCGTTCGCATGCGAAACGCTGCCATACAACCTACAGTTTTGGCAGCGTTTCGCATGCGAACGCGTAGGTGTACTAAAGGCGTTAGACAATTTAAATATGCAATGTCTATTGAAATTCGTCATCACTACAATACAATAAATAAATACTTTAAAAACAAAGTTTAAACCGACTTTAAAATTCAGTACTACTTCGCCAAGCCACATAGATACATAATTTTTTTTACATTTCCTTTCCAATTTACCACATGAACTCCTTTCGAAGTCGCTATATGTGGGCTGAAAATATTTGAGGAGCTCCGTCGATTCCTCAAGAATATCAGAACTGACACTTCATTAGTTGCTACTTCAAAAGAATCATGTCAGAATCTTTAACGTAGGTACTTACTTTACATCCTTGAGGAGTTCTGCACTGCACCAAAATTGCGATTACCGAGGGTAAATACAAGAGTTATAATAGAAAATACCGAAATCACTACACACGTGCCTATAAAATTTGAGGGTTGCCCTCAATTTCCCTGGGATCCCATCATCAGATCCTGATTTGGTGGCAATGGGACCACTTCAGGTGTATACTCTTACGAATAAAAAAAGAATTTTGAAAATCGGTCCACAATTGACAGAGAAATTGGTTAACATACATTAAAAAAAAACATACAAGGGAACATATTTTAAACTCCTCCTTTTTTGAAATCGGATAAAAAGGGCTTTAGATACTTAAGTTTCTTATCTATACATGATGCTGACTGCACCTACATAATATTATGCATAAGTAATGTAACAGACCCAAGGCATGCGAATTCAAAAGTGCAAGGCTACCTAATAATCTAAGGTCTGAGAGAAACAAAGAAAAGAAAGTGGTCAATTTGTTTCGCCATTTCGCAAATAATGATATTAAAGTGTCATCTAAAGTGACATCCATCTAAAAGTGAGTCCGTTTTACTTTCTGTTAGATACCAACTTGTAAGTAAATTAAGGTTCTGGCGCTGCCGTAGTATGGATTCATTTTGATCAAAAGATGCGGAAGTTTTATTGAATCATATACATTCCAAAGCAATGAAAACGGTTATTAAGAGTAGTATAGAAATTCTATGCATACAGTGCTCGTTTTTTCTTATGTTTAGTTGTTTGGATCGGGGTTCTATGAACGTCACGCCAGAGTATTGCTCGGGCCAGTAGCAGCCACGAGCGAGCAGTAAACACGGAGTGGGTGCATTTTATTAACGGGGCTATGGCTGTAAATCTCAATGCGACCAAAGTGAACCTAGAAACAGTAGCATCAGTCAGAGAAAGATGAAAGCGCTATAATAGTCAATCAAACCATAGCAATCAATGTATCTAAAATTTTGTTATGTAAGTAGTACCTACTTTGGGCGGAATACGGAGTGCAGATATACTTACTTACACCAATAAAATTGGACTAAAGAAATTGCAACGCCGAAGTGGAGACGAATCGAGCACACTTCCCGACGGAGAGAACAATCGCCCCCATATGACCCCCAGAGTGGTCATCCAGAAACATATCTGTAACTGGCCGTTCTGCAGGCCAAACGGAAAAAATAAATTTAAAAAAATAATCCCTCAATTGATTTTGGCTGCTACCAGGTGCTGGACGTAGGGTCTATTCCCACTAGTTCTATTGATATAACTAGTTGGAAATTTCTTCCCAGGTTTTATTTCAAAGCCAGATTTTTATATTGTATCTACATACTTGGAAAAAAAGTCCAGGTAATTCCATTACAGAAAACCCGTCGTCGAATGTAAACTACACTCAAGAGCAAAAGTTCCGGGTACAGTTTGTACTGAAATTCTATACAAAGTGTACCCGGAACTTTTGCTCTTGAGTGTACTTGGAAGAAAAATTCAAATAGTACCTACCATCAATAGACAAGATAATAGAACTAGTGGGAATAGACCGGACGTAGACCACCTGGTCGATTGCATAACGTTTCGTACGTACGTCAGGTCGTTTCAGAATTTTAAGCCTAGTAGTTTCGGAGATAAGGGAGGGGAAATGGTCAATTTTCGTCTTTTTTCCTAAATTACTACAAATCTGTTTTTGCTAAAATTATACAAAAAATATATCTGAGATGCTTACAACAACCCCTTTCTAGTGATATGACACAATACAGACATGAGATGCTTACAACAACCCCTTTCTAGTGATATGACAGAATTCATTAATTTACTTTACGCGTACATATTTGGGTCACCAATTTACATATGTTTACCAAATTTCAACTCAAACGGTCCAGTAGTTTCGGAGCAAATCGGCTGTGACAGACGGACAGCTACGGAACCCTAAAAAATATGGAAAATAGGTCCTTGCCTAAAGATAGTAATAAGTTTGAGTATTCAAAGTAATGGGAAAATCTATATAAGTAATGGTAGGTATATAAACGTAAAAGTCCTGACTGACTGGCTCACTAACTTAAATCAACGCCCAGCCCAAACCGTTGAACTGATTATTTCACAATAGGTAGATTATATAACATAAGTACCCACTCAGAAGGGATATTAGAAAATTTTACCCGCAAGGGGGTAAAAAGGGGGTTGAAAGTTTGTATGGAGATGGAGTAAAATTTTAAGTGAGAGACTTGAAACTTTGTGGATAGACTCCTTATTTCAATACAAGAAAAATAATTTTACGGTTTTGGAAAAACGTACCCCTGAGCGGGTTGAATAGGGGTGTAAAGTTTGTATGGGTTTTTTTTTAACTAGAGATATAACATTTTGTAGAAAGATTACTTATTAAGTAAGTTAAAGTAGATACAAAAAAAGTAATTTCAGCGTTATCGAATATTTCGTCCTTAAGAGGGTTAGGTTGTAAATACCCCTCGAACAATTTTCCCGAGCGAAGCACTTGCTTCTGAAATTACGTAGGCGCCATAATAAAACTTTAGATTATATACGGAACCCTCACCGCGCGAGTTAAACTCGCACTTGGTTTTTTTACAAGATTTTTCTGTATTAACCTAAGTATGTTGTCCGTCATGCAATTAATTTTTCAGTCACTTGCCGTTATCCGATTGAGCTAAAATGTTGGGTATTCGTATAGTTTGGATGACAATTTAATACCATCGAGCTGATCTGATGATGGAGACAGAAGATGGCCATGGGAATTTAGTATTTAACCGACGTAACCCCTTTGAGTTTGTTTTGTGCTCGTTAGAATAATCTCAATGAGTAGTTGATGATGGTATACAGAAAAGTACAGTCAGCAAAAAAAAATGATACCTACCAAAAATGTAATTTTTGACAGAAACCTATTAATTTGAGAAGTTACTTGCTTATTACCAGCCCTGCTAGTATAACTTGACTCTCTTCTCTACTCGCGCGCGTGATATCTGTCACTTTTTGACAGCATTAATCAGAAAGTGACGGACAGTCTGTCTCGCGCGCGAGTAGAGTCAAGAGTCAAGTTATGCTAGCAGGGCTGGTGATATTTAAAACCGCGGAGATCAACTCAGCGGGCTCAGTTAAGATGAGATTCAATTGTTTTTTATGATTCAACAGTTTTGACTTCAGCAATATCAAAGTCGGTGTGTTCTTAAAATGAAATGACAGAGGAAATAATGAATGGTGGCGAATGGTCATTTTAATCTCTGTGCCGTTGTTACTGCGTATTGTGTACGCTATGTTGCATGAATATTCGCTGCGCGGCGGCCGTGTAGCAATTATCAGTTCTCGTTAACCGATCGTTTTAACACCCGTTTATTGAACTTGTAAACTGTTAGCGTTTTATTAGACGTCATAATTAGCTTCAAACTGCACAATTCACTCAGTTCTTAATTTAAATGAATAATAAAATCATCTGATACCTGCACGAGCTACGGAGAAGTTATCATAGCTTAGTGGTTTTATTTTTATTGTTTTTATTTATTGAAAAAAGACGATGATTACAATTCAATACAATGCCCATCTTGGCAAAACTTTTAGTAGGTTTGTTTGCCGATGGGGAGTTCTTGACAGTAGTCTACCTACTATCTAATTTATATATTAGCTAATTTAAAGGTAGGTAATAATTTAGGATAGGTAGTTATACAACTTATTTTACAGTTTACAGATCATAGTTTAAATTTTTATATTTAATAAAAGTGCACCTTCAGAGTTCATCTTCAGAGTTTAAGCATGCGGCTTGGTTATTGAGTCCAGAGTGCTGGCTCGTGCCAATGAGTTTTTTTTTTTCGTAATTTATGTATGGATTATCATTCACTTTTCGAGATTTGACCAAAAACAACATCATGAGAAAACCTGTATTCCATACTTCCATACCTACTAATATTACCTACCTATAATTGCAATATGATGAAGTCTAATAAAAATATATATTTGAATAGTATCTCTAACTAGTGTTTCCGCCTGCGACTTCGTATGCGTGGACCCGGGATAAAAACTATCCTTTATTTCAATCCAGACTATAAACTATCTTCGAGCAAAATGTCATCCAAATCGGTTGAGCCGTTTAAGCGTGATTGAGTAAAAAACATCTAAACATCCAAACTTTCGCATTTATAATATTACTAGCTTCCGCCTGCGACTTCATCTGCGTGGACTCGGGATAAAACTATCCTATATTTTCATCCAGGCTAAACTATTTTCGCGATAATTTCATCCGAATCGGTTGAGCCGTTTAAGCGTGATTGAGTTACAAACATTTTAACATCCAAACTTTCGCGTTGTTAATATTAGTAGGATTAGATTTTGCATAGGTGTATTATTAATCCCCTAAGGTGATAAACGTTAGTACCTATTTAGTGTGAGTGAGTCCTTGACCCTCACTGGGCCAGCGTGAGATCTACAGCTCATTCCCTCTCATCCATGGGAGAAGGCCTGTTCCCGGCACCAGGCATACTCCGAAGCACCAAGAATAAAAGAGTAGCTACCTAAAGTCGATAAAGAGCAGCAGATAGATCATGAATCATGACATGAAGCATTTCGTACATTGACCGTCGCATGAAAATGGTCGTAGGACGTCTGTGGGAGTCATGTAGGCGTGCTGTCAAAGTAACATTCATGTTTTCA
This sequence comes from Epinotia nisella, assembly GCA_932294315.1. NCBI lineage: Eukaryota > Metazoa > Arthropoda > Insecta > Lepidoptera > Tortricidae > Epinotia > Epinotia nisella. Next base: position 21,438,954 of record OW028674.1, read on the forward strand.
TGTACCTACCTACTCATTAAAAGATGTTGACGTGTAAACCTCATCTTTGTGCGTGATGAAATGCGTTCAAAGGGGCAGACAATGTCAATATATTACTTATATAGAATTCCCTTGCCAGCGTCAGTTATCGCGTCGCTCGTAAAAACAACTGACTAATTAAACACGAGTGTGTTCATAATCAATACTAATAAAATTAAATAGGGCATGTAATTGTATGCCAAAAAAAAACTACAGTTAAACTGTTGCTATAGCGTTTCTTGTACGTAACTAAGTATTCCAGAAATCTAGGCCACCATCGCGAGCTCGACTGGAAAGCAATTACTCGGCAGACGTGGCCTGAAACTTATTAAAGCTGCCTACGCTAGAGTAATAAATCTCTATAATAAAGTTTGATACATTCATTTTTACTAAGGCACTTTTAGAGTGAAGATCGTTTGACTATACACTCGGAATAACCTAGTAAACTACGATGACTAACATGCGCTAGTGGTTTTATATGAATTCGGTTTTCATTATCTCCCTTAACCTTTTGAACGCCATGCCTCATATACGAAAGTGGCACTGACACCACGTCAACGTCGTCTGTAAGAATGTGATTATGAACCTTACTTGAAAGCATGGAGGTGACTTTGACAGCGTACGCCTGGTATCACTTATGGTCGTTCTTGGGCATGTGGGCACGACAAACGGCACCTTAGGTGTTTTGGCGTCCAAATGTTAAAATGAACGGAACTAGGTGGTCCATTCGTTGGACTAACGTACTCATAGGTACTGCGCGTGGGTAACTTCAGTGAATAAATAACACAATTAAAAGTTCAAACTGTATTAAATGTCATAAATAATTAGCTGTAATATAATATTTACATTAGATTAAGATTAACAATCAATATCTATATTTGAAATACAGTACAAAAAATAATATATTTCATAAATAAAACGCAAATTTGTACAGTTTGTTCTTAATCTAAATTGAACTATCTAGCCTAGACAATTTCGCTACGTAGGTACCTATTTACAATACTGGTCATAAAAAATAGGTTTTACAAATAAGTGGGTCATTCTCAATTTGCGCACACGGTCACAATCGTGTATACACACCAATAACGTGGACGCCATTAAAATTACTCATAACCATACGAAAAGACACTATTATCATGATTACACATAAATAGAGTAATAAGTAATTCATTATTAGGTACATTTGCATTTTTTCGTATGATTTCAAACAGGGCCATCAAACTATTTAGTTAACAATGACGCGTAGTTGCCGTGTCCAAGAGGCAACCGGATGGCTCGCGGTATTTGAGCTCAGTTATAGTGTTTAGTGATAGTAATAGCTTAGTTCAGAATAAGTTCAGATATAGTGCTTTTCTTCAAAAATGCGAGGAAATCAAATAATATTTTCAATAATCTTAAAACAGCGAGTTGTCAATAACCTATCAAGTTCCCGCCCTACTTATTTTTTTAAAGTACGTACACGGCACGTACACGGCATGAGTCATGGTGCCAGTTTCAATTGACATACATAAAACAATTAAACACATTAGAATCGATCACCATTTTATGTAATTAAAATTATTAAAGGTTAAACGGGATCGAAATCTAAACGCATTTTAGTTCGTTATGAATTTAGTTTGGATAAATATTTTAATTTCTTCATTTAAAAACGTCACTTCGTTCACTTACAAAAGTAGGTAAGCGTTTTGTCTACGACAATTTAAAAAAAGAAAATTCGGGAAAACTTATGGCCTGCAACACACTGTGGTGAATAGTATAAACTTGTCATTAGCTGTCAAATTTACTATTGACCGCCACCGCAGGCCGCGCCACAACAAACAAGCCCGCTCCAGGGCGGTACAGGAGTGAAAATAGACGCGTTCCATATTATAAATCGAACATTAAGTTTAATTAACAAGACAGGATCTTAATAACAAAAGGTTAACAGTACAACAACACTGTCTACGAGAGCCTAACAGACGAGGTAGTCAATTTTAAGGCGATAGTTCGAGTCTCAATGCGACTACAATTTAAAATTTTATTTACGTACCAACACATTTTAGTACACGATACTGATGTAAGTATGTAATATATGGGTGAAACAACTGTTAAGTACCTACTTTTCTAAAGCCATAGAAATTTTCCATTAAATCAATAGGTAGGTAAGCTATTGAATTAAGTTATTGAAAAGTTAATTCATATTAAAACTAGACGTCGAAATGGGCATGTAAAAACCATGAAATCCTTTACATTCCTAAAAAAAACCGGTAACGCAACGGAAAATGCACGTTTTTCATGACTGAGGAGTGAGGACAACGACTTCTACAGCGTTACTTTTTATATTAATGTGACAATTATTGTTTTTAAACCACCAAGACCAAACCTTGGTCCACTAAGTAATCCACTAATTTAATAACTGCCTAGTTGGATTAATAAACAAATGTGGAGATATTCCAAAATTGTATATTTTGTGGGGTTGATTCACCCATAATGTCATCGTAAAATTGTACGAACCGTTAGTTAGTATAATAGGTAGTATCTAACAAGCGAGTTTGTATTTAATAGCTTACCAAATAATACTGACTGCGCACCAAAAATACTGACTTGCACATCAAAATTTAACTTAGCTGAGCAAATCAGGATTTTTTTTGGTTGTAAGGTTTTTTTCAGCGTCCAGCGCAGGCACGACGGCTCCACGCAGCAGTAACCACTTAACCAGCCACTTAGAGCAGCGAGCGGGCCTGGCTGCTGCGGCTGCGCGGCATATGGCGCGCGCGGGCTCTGGGCGCGAGTCGCGCGCGCGGGGCGCGGCGTCAGCGCGGCGGCGGCGCGCCCGGCGGCGTCCAGCGCAGGCACGACGGCTCCACGCAGCAGTAACCACTTAACCAGCCACTTAGAGCAGCGAGCGGGCCTGGCTGCTGCGGCTGCGCGGCATATGGCGCGCGCGGGCTCTGGGCGCGAGTCGCGCGCGCGGGGCGCGGCGTCAGCGCGGCGGCGGCGCGCCCGGCGGCGTCCAGCGCAGGCACGACGGCTCCACGCAGCAGTAACCACTTAACCAGCCACTTAGAGCAGCGAGCGGGCCTGGCTGCTGCGGCTGCGCGGCATATGGCGCGCGCGGGCTCTGGGCGCGAGTCGCGCGCGCGGGGCGCGGCGTCAGCGCGGCGGCGGCGCGCCCGGCGGCGTCCAGCGCAGGCACGACGGCTCCACGCAGCAGTAACCACTTAACCAGCCACTTAGAGCAGCGAGCGGGCCTGGCTGCTGCGGCTGCGCGGCATATGGCGCGCGCGGGCTCTGGGCGCGAGTCGCGCGCGCGGGGCGCGGCGTCAGCGCGGCGGCGGCGCGCCCGGCGGCGTCCAGCGCAGGCACGACGGCTCCACGCAGCAGTAACCACTTAACCAGCCACTTAGAGCAGCGAGCGGGCCTGGCTGCTGCGGCTGCGCGGCATATGGCGCGCGCGGGCTCTGGGCGCGAGTCGCGCGCGCGGGGCGCGGCGTCAGCGCGGCGGCGGCGCGCCCGGCGGCGTCCAGCGCAGGCACGACGGCTCTACGCAGCGCGCGCGTTCGGCCCTTCGGGATACCTCCTCGAGGACGTCCTACATCCAACAGAACAGTTGAGAGCGCCCGCACATTACAGCCACTAGTGGACGGCACTAAACGCGACCACTGCCGCACATTAAACAACTATTGGGCACTTCTAGTCGCGTTGTAACGAGCGCGAGCCACTCCCGCTACTTGTGGCTCGGACGCGACCCTAAACGCTCGGTGTGCGTTGTGATGCTATAGCAAATGTATGAAAGAACTCCTCCGCAGCTTGTACTAGTGGCCCAATGTGCGGCGGCTCTAAGTCGTGCTCTCCCGTTGCTCGGCGGTGTGCGGTGTAGAATTGTATGAAAATGCAGATGAGTTGCAAGTGAGCGAGTTAGACTTTGTACGCGGGGCAGCGCGATTTGCGTCCGCCACAAGCGAGAATAGGAGCGGTTACTCACCGTGACTATGCAGCGCTATACACGCTATACAGTATCGGTACAAGTGAGCTACGGCAAGTGTCGCGCGATAATAGCGCGTTCGTGAAACCCATTGTGTAACCGCTCTAATACGAAACCGACAGAGGGTGCCCATCATATTCACATCCAGAAGTACATTTCCAAAAGCTAGATTACAGATTTACTAGTCTAAACTTTTAACCAAAGTCAAGTGGTATTTTCGACCAGCATAGCCTTGAAATATTCAAAGACCCAGAAATGAACAAATTGTTACCTGTACCTTTGTAAAATAAGGCGCACGTGTAATGAAATTGCTGAATATTTACGAATAGAATAATACACTCATTGGACAACTCACCTGTTTCTTTAGTACAATGTGCTTCCCTTTCCAATACTTCATGAGACCTCTCTCTTGCAACGTCGATACAATATCTGAGGATGCAATGGCGAGGTCTTTGCTAAGATCTCTGATACTCAGAGTGGGGCCAGGGGCGGAACACAGTCTTTTCAGGAGCGCTTCTTTCCAATAGGAGCGGTACGAGATGAGACCGAGATCTGAAAGGGGCGTTTCAGGGGAGCCGACTTTGCCTTCGACTTTCGTTAGGAGGTAACCTGCGGACAAAACATGTGTTTAATACGGGTCTTGTCCTAGCCAAGTGTTTGAAACAGTTTCTCTTCCTTCTCAGCTTTGACGTATTTAACATGAAGTGTATGGTTGTAGTTGTAGCCAAGGAAAACGACGACAGACGTAGGTCATTACTTACCGCCTTAGTGGTTCATAAACAGCTTTTATTGTGATCTTCATTGCTAAACATGCTAAAATCATGCCTAATTATAGATTATTAATTAAATGATTATAATAATCTGGACGTTCCATAAGTATACAAGTCGTGGAAAGTGTGAGCTCAGTTTTAGGTTATTTTATTGATATTCGATATTTTTTAAATTATACCATTTATTTCGTCGGGTAGCACGCAATTCATAACTAACCTCGCCTAATGCGGGTCTTTACGCACGCGATTCTAACGCTTATGAATCATTCAGTGACATTATACGGCACTATGTAGCTTACAATACTTATATAGGTAGTAGGTTCCGCCTGCGACTTCCTCTGCGTGGCTCCGGGATAAAAACTATCCTATATTTTAATCCAGGCTATTCGTGCAAAATTTTATCCAAATCGGTTGAGCCGTTTTAGTGTCATTGAGTAACAAACATCTAAACATCCAAACTTTCGCAATTATAATATTAGTAGGATAGTATCATGAGGTCGATTTGGTACCACATTTCGCACCCCTTCTAATGGTACGTTTAAGCGCACGCCGTGCAGCCTGGCCAGCAGCTTGGCATGCAGCCCGGCAAGCAGCCCGTGCACTTTTGCGGGCCAAGCAAGCTGTTCACACACTCACGGGCATGCTTGTCATGCAACCATGGGAGATTTATTTTTCTTTGTAATGTTTATTCTGGGGGGTCTCATGTTGTTGGTTCACTGTGGTAAAGATCACTATTTCTTTCTTTGACCATTTTTGATCGTTTGACGACTCCAATTCCGACATGTTTACTAACGCACGCGACCGTGTAAACAGGTACACAAGCACGAGCACGGGCACAGGCTGTTTACACGCTCCTGCCCGTGCTGGTGCTCGTCGAATGTAGCTTTGAACGCGAGCATGTAAACGCGTCATAACACGTTAGCCTTCGGCGCACGTGGATACAAGCGGGCACAATATATATTGAATCCTGAGTGGAGCGAAATATTCTACTGTAGAATCCCGAGCGTTTCCAGGGATATAAGAAAAACACAAATTTAATCCCCCATTTAAGGGCTACAAAGACTCTTTTCTGAATAACAGGTGTGACAACCCTATAATAGACATAGAATCCTTACTCTTTGTACGAGTAGAGTAGGCATGGCCGACAAGAATCCACAAACGTACTTATAGACAATAGTTGTTTTAGAGATTTTTCTTGATCAGTCATAAAAAAGGACGGGGAGGAAAGCTCATTTAACATAAAGAAAACTTCTTTTTCACCTCACTAGCTCGGAAAGAACTTTTTTATTCTTTAAAAACAGATAGCAAAACTACATTTTATCCACATGTGTGCAAAGAATATTTGAAATCCGAACGTGTTATTAGTTACCTTTTTAAACATAATAAACACGTAAAGGCCAGTCCAGACAGGACAATTTTCGGCCATCTGATTAAATTGTCTGATCAAAACAGGAGGTGTGGACGCAAAAATAGTTTTATATTGAATTGCATTCAATTAAAAACATATAGTGCAAACAATTTTATTAAATGATTTTACCTTAAAATTGTAAAAAAAAACCGTACAAAAATGTGAAACCACAATATCTGATTTAACGTTGCATAATAATTGTGTTATTTGTGTAATTACTAGTTAAAATAAAGGCTGATTATACCAGTTGTTTTTCTTATGTAGTATTTTCCTCGGTTTAGTGAGGTGAAAAGATTTGTGTTACACACGGGTGCAAGTTATTTTGACGTCTCGTGTGTTGCAACACTCGCTTTGCTCAGGATTCTATTTTTGAACCACTCGCTACGCTCAGGATTCTATTTTCGAACCATAGAATCCATTCGCTAGCTCGTGGTTCAACCCTAGAATCCATTCGCTGGCTCGTGTTTCAATTCCACACTCGCGGTTAAAATATAACTTTGCACCCTTGTATAACAAATAACGAGTCGAAGATTTTAAAAAAACCTCATACATCACGGCCGGGCATCAAAACCGGTGAAATTTGTTTAAAAATCGGAGTTAATTTTATCGCGGAAATTAATAGTGCTGGGACCTAGAAAATGGAGTATCTAGAAAAATGCGATGAACGACGCAGGTGATTTCGTAGAAGTATATAAATCAGTAAAAAAATATAGAATTCCCCGCGGAACATGGACGACGAAGAATTAAATTCGGAAATACGATGCTTTCGGACAAATAACTCTTTGCCATTATGAAGTGCACGTAGGTACCCTTCCAAAATGTGAGGTATATAAGTTCACACATTCAGTGTCGGGAACCCGACTACCAGCCGCCGTAGGCGCTTCCCGCTACATACGAGGAAAAACAACGGGATCGGCTACTAGCGTAGCGCGTAGCGATGCTTGGCACTGGATGTATCATGAAATTAGAATTCGTCCAAAAAAATATTGTTGTATGTGATCGATTAGTCACTGTGCTTATTCACTGTTGTAACGTAAGTAGTTAACGTTCGGTTACCCCAACGTTCAGTACGCAGAACGATAATTAACCGTAGCCGTCAGAACGCGCATCTACAATTCGTCGGTCGTCTCACGCCCCCCAGCCCACGGGGGGTTGTCTAGACGCCAGACCGATCTATACTGCAGCCATCGATCCGGGTCAACGACCCGGCGGCCCAAAACAAACCGTGGTGGCCAGGGAATTGGGCGGCGATAGTTTTTTTTTTAATTCTTGAGGTAGGTCACGGGTTACAACGAGGAAACTTCACGGGGAAACCTGAAGGCGTATCCAAGTAGTATTGGATGGTTCTAGGCTGTGTTACAGCTAAACACGTTCTATAACACTCCTCTTGTACATTAAAGATACACTTTATAGTTGACACACAGTGGTGTGTGTTGTCAACAATGAGTGCGATGAATTTACCCAAAAATAATCCCAAAAGAAAACCGGCCAAGTGCGTGTCGGACTACGGAAAACGAAGGGTTCCGTGCCTATTAAAAATGTCGTATCGTCACAGAAATCTTACGGCACTTACGTCCTTTTCTTTAAGGAAGGCACTTTTTCAGCAATATCTCGAAAACCTTTGAAACGATCTTGTTCAAAATAATTTTCGGTGAAAGAATTTAATATTTAAGCCCTATGTCCATAATTTTTTTCATATTTTTAAAATACACCGTGCAAAAAATAGAGGGGGCGGGGACAGAATTTTAGTGACTTTCGGAGCGATTATCTCAGACTCTATTCACTTAATCAAAAAAATTGCTGAGAAACCTTATATATATTTTGAAAGGCCTATCGATTGTGCCACACGTGGACTTACAATGAAAACATTTTTTTTGACTTTCAGTTTTATGTATATATGGAGTGCACCCTTAAAAAATTTTTTTAGTCATTTTAATTACAACACTATGTAGCGGCTAACAAAATACACCTATTCTCAAAATTTTATTTAAATACACCTTATAGTCTTCGAGTAAAATGCCTGTGACATACGGACAGACGGACATGACGAAACTATAAGGGTTCCGTTTTTGCCATTTTGGCTACAGAACCCTAAAAACGGGACAATGCAAACTGAACAACTCCTTAAAAAAATAACGCCTTTTTTAGGGTTCCGTAGCCAAAATGGCAAAAAAGGAACCCTTATATTTTCCTCATGTCCGTCAGTCGTCTGTCCGTATGTCACAGGCATTTTACTCGAAAACTATAAGGTGTACTTGAATAAAATTTTGAGGATAGGTGTATTTTGTTAGCCGCTACATTAGTTCTGTAATGAAATGACTAAAAACATGTTTTTTTAGGGGTGTAGTGTAATTGCAAGGTCCTGCGCCACCCGCATCCCGCGGACTCCAGCGACCTTTACCAGGTCATCAGCCTACCCACGCTGCGCCTTCCGGTACGTGGTCGCCACTCGATATGCCTTTCAAAATAAATATAAGATTTCTCAGCAATTTTTTTGATTAAGTGAATAAAGTCGGATATAATCGCCACGACAGTCAAAGTCAAAAATCGTGTCCCCGCCCCTCTAATTTTTGAACGGTGTATTTAAAAAATATAATAAAAACCGGCCAAGGGCGTGTCGGACCACGCAAAACGAAGGGTTCCGTGCCTATTAAAAAGGTCGTATCGTCACAGAAATCTTACGGCGCTTACGTCCTTTTCTTTAAGGAAGCCAGTTTTTCAGCAATATCTCGCAAACCTTTGAACCGATCTTGTTGAAAACAATTTTCGCTGAAAGAATTTAATAAGCCCTACGTCCATGATTTTTTTCATATTTTTACAATTCACGGTTCAAAAATTAGAGGGGGGGGGGGACAGAATTTTAGTGACTTTCGGGACGATTATCTCCGACTCTATTCACTTAATCAAAAAAATTGCTGAGAAACCTTATATTTATTTTGAAAGGCCTATCGATTGATGTGCCACACATGGGCTTACAATAAAAAAAAAATTATGACTTTCAGTTTTATGTAGTATGGAGTGCACCCTTAAAAAAAATATTATAGTAATTTTAATTACAAAACTATGTAGCGGCTAACAAAATCCCAAGCTCCCATACAAGCATTTGTTCCTCTCCAAAAACTGGTTCGAATGGCATCTAAAATATCCTAGTCTTCAACTATTATATAGTTTGTAATAATCCGACTCGCACTTGACCAGCGTGAAGGCTACGGCCCGGGCAGGCCCGTGCCCAGCAGTGGGACGTGTATAGATGATGATCATGATTATAATGAATGAATTTCGCAGTAATTTATAAAACAGTCGATTTTTAAAACTAAGTGAAACTCGTTTTTCCCTTATTGCAACTGAAAAATATCAACATGAGAATTGAAAAAAAAAAACCCGCCAAGTGTGAGTCGGACTCGCGCACGAAAGGTTCACTCATCTATCTATCCTACTAATATTATAAATGCGAAAGTTTGGATGTTTGTTACTCAATCACGCTTAAACGGCTCAACCGATTTGGATGAAACTTTGCACGAAGATAGTTTATAGCCTAGATTAAAATATAGGATAGTTTTTATCCCCGGTCCACTCAAAAATCTTAGGTCGCACGCCTATTACGAGAAATATCTATTATTCTATAGCAACAACATCGATAGGTGCCTAACGTTACCATAAGGGTGAGTCCACCAGAGCTGCGGTAGCGAAAAGGTGTGCGAGGAAATATCCACCAATAGCATTGCAAAGCCTCGCTCGCGCATATTGGTGGATTTTTACCCACACACCGCTCCGCTACTTCGCGTGGATTGGATACCCACTCTAAAGAAGGCGATACGTTTAGTGTATCAGTTGTAAGCAGCGCTACAATCCTCTTCCACAGTATATTAACCATGCCATTCTGCGTGATCCACCAGAACAAAGCATCTTCAAAGCTGCGTTCACTGGTCACGACTGGACAGTGTCTTATGTCTCGTAAATTCCAATCCTAGCGGGGAGACGAGGGATGCAGATGAACGTAATTTGCTTAGACGCACGTACTATTACGACAACACAGTTAACTGACCCTCCGTGCACTTTATGTGCATCGTAATAAGGTTCAATATAAATAGAGGATGGTCTGTACCTCCCAACACAGTTATCAATAGCGCCCAACGCGTTTTCCATTTTACTTAAAAACAACCACACAAATATATGGCATGAGTGCACTTACTGAAGTCGATCAAAAGTCTTCCATATCCTTGTCTTTGGTACGGAGGAAGCGTTAAGATGCAGGAGACGTTGTAGTTCAGAAATGAATTCTTTTCCTGCACAAAAAAAAAAACATTTTATTAGATAAGTACTAATTATGACTGACGTTTATGACCTATGATCCCTATGGATTCATTCTCACCCGTTAAAATTTAGATATGAATACGATTGGTAGGTACTGTAGAGGTTTGATGTTTAAGCGCGCTTGCCATACAAAAAGAACAGCTTCTATATTTAAATTTAAACAGCTGATTAAATAAGCATTTTGTATGGTCATTCTACTGAAATCCTTGGTAGGGTCGTTTATATCAACTGGGATAAAATGTATTTTGAAAATATAAGAGTGTAATAAAATCCAGTCTCTAAAGTCCGAGTCTTCTGTACAGCAGTCGTTGTCCCCGTACCTAACTAACTGTGGCTCTACCATGTGTTAGGCCACTTATTTACACTGCCCAAAAATCAACTAAATTTTTAGCTTTTTTATCATACTACAATCGTTGTATTGTAATACCAGCCCATCGAACCGTGGCGATAACGGCAATACCGAAGTAATTAAAGCTTGCAGGTCCAGAATAAAAGAGAGAGTAAGAGAGAGTTATTTTACTATAAAAATCCCTAGACACTTTTAAGCAGTGTATAATAGTACCTTATGTCTCGCTCTGTAAGGTTTGTATACAATAACTCATATTTTGTTAAGTTCCTAGTTCATGACAGTATAATAAGCTCAGCAAATAGGAACCTCCTTTCTTCCAACAAGATTTTTTTTGACTTTAAAACCAAATATGAATTAACTATGCGTATCTTGCTTTATTTCTATCAAATTCAATTGTGAATAATATCGATGATTGGCAAATAGTATTGGGTTTGAATGGGTATTGTAATAAGTTCATTATTAGTTTTCATTGTATTCGGCGCCTCGGTATGTGGTATACCTTAAATACAGATATAAAACAAGCAGCGAGTTCATTATTGAATTTCTGTTAATTTGGCTTGTCTATATACATCAAGGTTTTTGTCGGTTGTGATAGATGGTAAAATGTTTTATTTTTTATCGCTCGTTGAAAGAGCGAAACTATCTTTGGCAGTGAATGCGTTAGGGGCCAGAGGTCAATCTAAGACATACCTAAATTTCGAATAACTATAACATTAAAGCTGAATGTCTATCACGCTCGCTTCTTCTACGTTCACCAGGCTAACTTGTCAGAATGAGCGCGAAAATCACATTGAATTCCAATTGGAATGCAAAACGTAACTCTCAGACTGACCCTCATAGGTGAGTCGCCTACGTGCTAGCCCTTAGCTGTCAAGTGGCATTACATTCAATTCAAACATATTACACTTGATTATTATTCAAATTTCTAGAGTTTCTACGTAAACATCTAGTGGGCGGATTTATTTTGGATTTTTGATACTGATCTATTCATTAGAGCTAGATCCACTTGGAAATATTGAATACTAGCTTTTGCCCGCGAATTCGTCATCCGCGTATACTCGTTAATCGTCTTAAGTAACTACTTAATACTACCTATGGCTGTACAAAATATAATAGCAAATATGTTATTAGACTGCCTACAGGAAACATCAATTATCGTACTGCCATAGAAAGTGAGATGTACCAAACACAGGCAGACAAATAGACAGACAGAAGTATAGATTTGTTATATCTTAGACAGTACAATGTTAAATATTTATTAATTACACTTCAATCGATAAAGGCATTGAGTGCGTGACGCAAGCTGGACGTCCGCAAGACGCGTCCGCCGCACTGAAATATACGATATCAGGTTAGTGACGCCACAGACTGCGCGATGCGCGTGTGCTCTGTGGCCGCGCACCCTGCACACATCCCGCACTCAACACGTCCCGCTGACGTCGCGCAGCTGTGTGAACCGGTCTCAAGAAGCACATAACTTTTCCATATTTCTCTGAAGAATTGTAATATACTTCAGCTTTTTGAAAATGTACACGAAGAATTGTAATGTGATTGTTAGCTTTCTTCTTAACTTCTAAGTGAAATACGAGAGGCAAAGGTGGGTATGACCAATGCGTAGGCGCTTGCGCTACTTGCAGTTTTAATAATTTACTGGAAAATACAGTTTTATTATTACCAGGCTCCATGTGCAAGCAGCACAGGAAAACAGCTATTTTTAAAACGAACAATGGCAATAACCTCGTGGCGATACGCTCGTTGTTGATGACAAAAAAGACTGTAGGAGAGGCTCTGAAGGCGCCTACGAGCATAGCACTCACCTAGCAGGTCACTGTCACTGAAAGTGTTAAGGTTAACCCATACGGCGATACAGAAAAAAAAGATGGCACCCACACGCCACGCAAGTTTTAAGTCTATCGTTTTTGGAGTTCGTACGACGTCAGTGAGTTGCGACAGAGACCAACTTGAGTTCAAGTGGCGGTGAATAGGTTAAAAAGAATTTAAAAATCAGTATAGTAGTTCTGATAGCGTTTCAATCTCGAGTTTCCTGGTCGCACAGGGAACCATTTGACTGTAGTTTCGGATTATCATTTTAAGTTATTTGGAAACTTACTGAATATGGTTATTCAAACATATAGAAAACTGGTTAAACTATTTTTCTGTCGTTTCAGTCGTGGTCACGTCGAGGCATCCACGTCGGTGGTAGAGGCGGACACGGCTCTCCGCACGATCTTCCACCACCTTTCTCTGTTGGCGGACGCAGTAAGATATGCTGTCTCCTACTGCGGATTTTACTTGGTCAGTCCAGCGCATAGGTGATCTGCCGCGCGATCTTGTTCTCTCCACCTTTCCTTATACGACCAGCCGCTCGATGGATTCGTTATCCCGCCTAGAAACGTAAACTATTAGCGGGAAACTGAAAGCGGTTGAAACATTAGTAGACTCAGCCGTTACTTAGCAGCAATGAATGCTAGATTGTAGCAGTTGGTAGAACTTCCATCGGTTTAAAGCTAGCAGTAATTTACGTATGCCACGTGGCACTACACGGACCTGCACCTGCTGGCGAAAACTATCAAATATGTATAGCCAAGTAGCCAGTCTGATCTATTCTATGCGCGCCCCAAGTGACAATTTGCCAATGCAAACACGCGGGGAGTCTAGACGATGCACACACGTAACGAAATAAATCTGCTTCAGCCAGTGTTTTCGTATACCTAAACTCGCTTTATAAATGTATATGTATATGTAATAGGTACTACGTACCTATGGGAAATTATGAGGGACTTCTTGCCCCCAACTCACGTTTATGTCGCTCGCGCTGCGACAGGCCTTTTTGCATTGCGTTTGAGTTCGTTTTCCATACAAACGCCACATGATCTGTGCTGCCTGTTTATACTAGTAAAATTGTAACGTAGCATCGTGAAACGGGCCACAGGTTTGTATGAACAAATGAATACGCAACAAGCCCCCGGGCAAGTCATTACGCAAAAGGTCCATTATAACCTTTAGCCGCCTAACATACAAAGAAAATTGGCAGTGAAATTTTAAATCATCTGTGGGTCGTTCTTCTTTTCGACCGACAATAAGCCTGTCCTTCGTCTTATTACGGCATCTCATTTGAGTAATGATGTTTACGGTTTTATAATGTTCGAATGAACGTCCATATTATTTTATTAATTAGTGATATTTAATATTTCACTTTCTCTAACTAGCATTTTTTTAAATGTTTTTTTTTCGTAGAATGCCGTGACAGAGTGGTAAACCAAAATGTGGTCCCCACTGAAGAGTCCACTTTGTCACATGTTTTTTTTTAGAAACCAACCGTAAATAAATATTTATATTGGCCAGAAAGGAAACTTTAATTAGTTCTAATGAAGAAACCTATGCATTTTTTTTAAATCGCACTTCAAAACCACAATTTTCGATAGTTCAAAAACCAAAAAAACAGGAAAACTTCGGTTCATTGTCGGTAAAAAAGAAGAACGACCCCTGTAAGTAATTAGGAAAAAAGTAGTCTGTTTTGTTTTTAAATCGAAGCAAACAAAACAATTGGAACTCTGTTCCAATTTAAAATGGTGTAAATTCAATTGAAGAGGAGGATACGTTTAAATAGGCTTTTGGGCGGCTTAGGGCGAGTTGCACCAACTTGTTAAATACGTTAAAAATGTTAAAGCGTATAGATTAGACTAAGGCTCTTAACTATGTACAATTTTTTTGCAATCCACCCATATATCGGTCAAAATGATGTACGTGATCGATCCTAGTTATAGTATTTACATGTATTATTAAGTGTCAAACACAATCATTGAATACTATGCAACAATAGTTCATGTTCAGTAAAATTAATGTTGAATGTTTTGAAGATCCCTTACATACAAGCTTACAACCTCACAGATTTTGTCTTGTCTTAATAATTAGAGGGAGAGATATTGTGTCGGATTATAAAGTAGATTTAATCCTTTATTTGTTCCTAACTCTCCCACACACTTTTAAGGCACAAATCTACCCTTTCTTCAGCATCCGCTCTCGTAAAAAATTCTATACTTTTGTATTGTTTACACGTCCTTTACAATAACTCGATACTTAATGTCTCGTTTCAGACATAAAAGCCTTTCTCTAAGGAGCTTATTTATCAAGAAGCTTATACTTTCTTAGGGGATTTTATTTTTAACGATTCGGGAAGTGGGGGGTGGGGGGCATAGGGGGTCGATGACCTGGTGCAGACAGTCTGCGGTTCCATCCTTTGTCTGGATTTAAGGTATACTTAACTTGTAAACTTAAGACACCGTTGCACGTGACATTTGTTGAATATGGTGTTCAGGGGTTATGTATTGTGTTAGCTGATACCAGGGAGTTTAAATCCATGATACAAGCCTAAATTAAGGGTGAATGAGCTAGGTACTACCATATTACACACATTACACATTACGATAGATTGATTTAGTTTAGAGGTGTAGAGAAACCAAATTATCAATTCTACAGAAGATCTACGATAATAATGACACTGTCAAATCATCCAAAATTTAATGGATGTGGTGGTCCTTTTATAGTAAATGTATAAAGACTTCGTCTTCATCATCCCATTACCAGCGGGGGTGTATCCACTTCCTCCATTTCCTTCGGCAGATCGGGTGACTTTTTCCTATCCTATTTCATCCCCCAAGAGCCCATTTCCTGCTCCAGTCGTAGTCAAGTTTTAGTCTTAAAAGACTGAGGTGTATCATAATAATTTACTTTAAAGAACAAAGTCTTAACCGACATCAAAGCAGTACCCAAATTGCTTTAAGTTTGCTTATAAAATTTGAAGAGTTTCCTCGGTTCCTCCAGGATCCCATCATCAGATCCTGACCTGATGACCATGAGACCACCTTTAGCCTTTTAAACAAATAATTTAATTTTCCAAATCGGTCCAGGAGTCTTAGAGTAATCGGGGAACATACATAGAAAAAATATTCCGACGAATTGAAAACCTCCTCCTTTTTTGAAATCGGTTAAAAAGAAATCTGGGGTGAAAATCAACTTGTTCTAATGAGAGTCACAACCATGACAACAATGACAACATGGCAACCATAATGTTGACATAGAAATGCTTTCCAAAAACACCAATATTTCGCGACTCTCATGCGGCGCAATGCCATGTCAAAAGATTGGCAATTAAACATATTCTCATAGAAAAAGTCCATTCACGATTCTGTTACATCTTTGGTTTTAAAGTGCAAATTAATTGAAGTGAGTAAAAAGCCGGATGTGAGTCGTTTCGGGGGGTGCAGCGGGCCTTACCCTACTGGACGAGGTTATTGACCAGACGTCGTCTTAGCCTACACAACGGAGCCTTGGCGAAATGCAAATGCAACTATATAACTAAGACTAAAGCCTCTCATAGACTGGCGCAGCCTGGCCGCGGTGGTCAATGGCAAACTTGTCATTAGGCGTCAACTATTGACCGCCACCGGAGGCCGCGCCAGTGTGTTGCAGGCTGTAACTGAGATAGAAAAAAAACAAGATGCAAGGTATTTTCATCTCTCCTGTTCTGAATGTTGGCTTCATGGGTGCAGCCGGGTGGAAAATAGCGTTTTCTGCCCTAGGGTGGAAAGTATTTTTTTTATTGTCACGACTAGCCACGGAGTCGAAGATAATTGAGTTACTTACGTAATTTTATTAAAATAAAAGCTTTACATATATTTATACTCAGCTATACATTAAACGACGGGTTTATTACGATCGGGCAGTCTAATAATACGAATATGTTACCTAAATACACGATAGTCCTACATTAAGAGCCTAAAATAATTCAAAATACTAGACTACTTCGGCGATTTTTGAAAAAACCGGTTTCGAACTGTTCTAGATTAGTCGCGTCGTCGCGAGTGGCCAGTGCGATTAATTAATTTAGGTATATCTAATAATTAATTCATTTCATATTAATAATACATATAATTCTGTACGTTTATTTATAGAATTACCTATAGGTACAAATACAAAAAAAAGCAACTAAAAGATACGTTTTTAAAACTTTTCCAAAATTGGCAGTATGTGTATTTTAACAGATTACTCTTAATATACCTGTTTTATAAAACGTACGTGTACTTATTTTACTTTCCTCACAGTCGAAATGAAAAGTAGAGTGTTTAACTCGGGCGAAATTACCCATTTCAACCTCGAACTATTGGCGCTCTCACTTCGTTCGAGCGTCAGAAATATCTCGGGTCACTTTCAACCCTCGGTTAACAATGTACTAATGCACTACATCTGTAAATACTTAATATCATCTACGTCCGTGTGTACGTGTGTCATACTGATATGGCTTACACTAACCCACATAATACACGCACATGCGAATATAAGTTACAATTTAAACCGACATAGAAATAGTAGAACGAGCCAGCGAAGCGAACGAAGCTCTCCGTTTCAGTTTGTAACCTATTTCTAAGTGGTTAGGTATTCATCCTAGAAAAAGGTTATCATTTTCATACCTAGGAGGAACAGTCTAGTCTTTATCATCATTTGTAACTTCGGTAGGTACACGTTGTTAAACTCATTTTTGCGCGTGGCTGTATGTGTGCGCGCGCTTGTAAGCTTGTAACTGCCGATGTGTGCATGCGCCTGTAACGACGACTGCGCCGTGTCGCTGCCACACTAATAAAACATGCATAGCAAGCGCACGCACACATACCGCCACGCGCAAAGATGGCTCGAATTATCTACTAGGGGCCCTGTGAGCTTTAGAAGTATAGAAGATTTTTTTCGAAAAAGTGGCTCGGCAAATAATACTATATAATTATTGAACCTGCTCACTAAATTTCACGAGAATCGGTTGAGAAATGCGACCTGTAGAGGAGAATAGCCGGACAGCGTGACAACGTGACAGGCACCGGATACCGGACATACAAACGATTTTCGACCCAAGCTGGAGCATAGAACTTCGTTTACTTCGCTCGCTCGTTCGATAGCTGCCACGTGCCTATGTGGCGTCTCTGAACCTCTCAAAACGCCGGAGCTCTCACAAGTATATCAGTAAAGGTCTACGAAAGCGCTAAGAACATCATTTTGCTTCAAAACTGAAACGCAAGGCTCTCGACTTACTACGCCGTAGCCGCTACGTCACGTAGTTTACGTGGAGAGTGCTACGGTGCTACGATGCTACGCTACGGCGTAGGCCATAGTACCGTATCGTGAGATGGTTGCAGCAGAAATTATACCTTTTTGACACAGAATAGGACTGAAATTTCCGTACTGACAGTTTATCCGACAGAAGTGTACACGTATTTTGGAGTGGAAGTTCTAAAAATAGACCTTATTTCGTATAAAGCAAGGTTAATAATAATGTTTACGATACTATAAAGTACAAGATACAAAATCGGGAACGATTAGAAAGGCTGTTGCAGCACGACTGGAGCTAATTTAATTTGTATTGTTTTGTTTGTCGGTACCTAATATGTATTTCTTGTTTAGTTAATATATTGGTTTATGCCTACATGAACACGGCCATAATGTGTATTTTAAGTATTTAACAATGCCTTAGCTTTTTTTAATTTCTTTCATATTATGACCTTAAATTACTTTAAGAAATGACAGATTCAAATGTAATCACAAGGTCTAAAAATACCATACACAGTAAAATTAAACCTAGTGCACAGCTTAAAGGGTTTAAAAGTCAGGCCATTGACGTCGAAAAGGTGAAATTAAATTATTCCGTACGAAAACGCAATAAAGCAATAATTCGGCCACTCTACTCCGGTAGTGTTCAACCTTTATTGCATATTAACGTTGCCCGCGGCTTGCAAGCGCTTCATAAATAACCGGATAAATTACAAGCTATATCAACTATAAACTGTATGAAACATTACATTACTAATGCATTTTTAGGGTTCCGTAGCCAAAATGGCAAAAACGGAACCCTTATAGTTTCGTCATGTCCGTCTGTCCGTCTGTCCGTCTGGCCGTCTGTCCGTCTGTCCGTCTGTCCGTCTGTCCGTCTGTCCGTATGTCACAGGCATTTTACTCGAAAACTATAAAGTGTATTTGAATAAAATTTAGAGGATAGGTGTATTTTGTTAGCCGCTACATAGTTTTGTAATTAAAATGACAAAAAAAAAATTTTAGGGGTGCACTCCATACATAAAACTAAAAGTCAAAAAAAATAATTTAATTGTGACCCCCCGTGTGGCACATCAATCGATAGGCCTTTCAAAATAAATATAAGGTTTCTTAGCATTTTTTTTTATTAAGTGAATAGGGTCGGAGATAATCGCCCCGAAAGTCACTAAAATTCTGTCCCCCCCCTCTAATTTTTGAACGGTGTATTTTAAAAATATGGAAAAATTCATGGACATAGGGCTTATTAATTTCATTCACCGAAAATTGTTTTGAACAAGATCGGTTCAGAGGTTTTCGAGATATTGCTGAAAAACTGCCTTCCTCAAAGAAAAGGACGTAAGTGCCGTTAAATTTCTGTGACGATACGACCTTTTTAATAGGCACGGAACCCTTCGTTTTGCGTGGTCCGACACGCACTTGGCCGGTTTTTTAAAAGTATAATCTATACTAATATCTGTGAGATTGTTACTTTATTAATTTGTATGTCTTGGATAATCCCCGGATCCTTATCCGATTTCAAATATTCCTTCACATGCATGTAGAATGGACTTTCTGGACGGTTGTAGGCTATATTTTACCTCGCAAGTTTGCCTGCGTTCTTTGAAATACGCGAGCAAAGCCGCGCGGGCAGTTGCATGCTTACAACAATCGTATAATTTCGGTCTAAGCATGTCTTCCGGCTACATTCATGTATTCCCGAATCCCGACATTCCCGACACGGCCGATAAATCGGCCCCACAATCAGATGCTCTGCCAAAACGGGATTAAATTCGCCGACCAGCCGTGTAATTGAATCCAGGTACATACAGACAGCGCTTACTGTGCTAAGTTTGATAAGCGATCAGTTACCGATACTAAAAATAACCTTTTGATAATCCTTTAGATGGCCACTGAGGGCTTGTGTGAGGGAATGCTTCTGGCCTTTAGTTTGTTGAGACTGGCAATTGTCAAGTAAAATGAGTTTTTTTGGCTGCATTAAAAAAAGTCGATTCTCAGACTGTTTAATGATCACAACCATTTCTTATACGCGTCCTAATGTCAGTCAGCATCAGATAGTTAGTAGCAGCCAAAATAGCCAAATATTTCGTTACACGTCTTTATTAGTATAAGAGTAAGGATGTGTTACGATATATTTGGCTACTACTAACTTTACGATGCTGACTCTACATAAATATGTTTCACCTAAAAAACTCGAACAAGCATCTTTTGCTGGAGGAATACACTGAGCAGATTACGATTCACTCCGTAATACAAACTAGATTTTTGATTTCAAATACCGAGAACTGTCATTTCATACCACAAGCCTTATTGAGCTTACTATGGGAGTGTTCGATTTGTGTGATTGGCCTCTAATATTTATTATTTATTTATAGTGGGGGTCTATTAAACATTTGAAATATTTTAACTTCATACATACCAATATTATAAATCCAAAAGTGTGTCTGTATGTCTGTCTGTTACCTCTCCACGCTTAAACCACTGAACCGATTTAGATTAAATTAAAAATTAAATTAAATTAAAATTATTTATTTCCGTAACTTAATTTAGGATACAGTATCTGTGCTGGTGCCTCTTTTTAAGTATAATATACTTGTGCTAAGAGAACACGATGAAATAAGGTATAGAGATAGTTTGAGTCCCGGGGAAGGACATGGGGGGTGAAAGTTTGTACGGAACGATGATATTAACGAGTTCCACGCGGATGGAGTCGCGGGCAGAAGCTAGTTCCATATAACATTAGAATTTTAACGCACAAATTCGGGAAAATATTGTATTATTTTTTTACTTATTTCGATCATTAAAACAACCAAATATAACCCTACAAAAAATGTTTGCGTTTCAAAATGGTTTTCCTTGTAATCGCATGACGAGTAACGCACGATTTCATTTGGAATAAGTTCATAATATGGTATTTACATTTTAGCCCCTTGTCATACAATCGATTGTATGACAAGGGGCTAAAATAAGCCATATTTCGAGGGGTAATATATGGCTTTTAGACCCGAGTTATATACTCTAGTTTTCACTTCGACTGCGAGAAAATAGTAAAACAAAGATTATTCATCCACAATCAATAACAAATTTCACGGCAAAGAGATTGTTCAATTTAGCGGCATTGCATGTTTTTTTTTTACCAAACTGCTATGACAGAGATACAAAATATTGACTCCATGAATAAACGCATCCACAGGCGCATCCAAACGGCCGCGCGGCGAACAGCGTACGGGCACAAATTAACAATCTCATAGCTTATGCCGCCATGCAGTCAACCACGCTTGAACGTTTGGACGCGCGGTCAAGGGCGTTTTCTTTTTTAATGATTTGGAATTGGGGACTAAAAAACACCTGATGTTTGATTGGTCGATTTTAATATGTAGCTGTATTCTGGTTGGTTGATAGCAAAGAGAAATGTTTTTTGAAAGAGTTGTGATTGGTGGATTTAAATGATTTGGAATTAGGGACTAAAAAACACCTGATGTTTGATTGGGCGATTTTAATATGTAGCTGTATTCTGATTGGTTGATAGCAAAGATAAATGTTTTTTGAAAGAGTTGTGATTGGTGGATTTAATATGGTGAAGTGTTTTGATTGGTCAAATTAAATGTGTATAAATCATAAATATGTATACATATTTTCCCTTGGGGCTAAATGTACTACTTTAGCCCCGCTTATTAAGCCTAATATGACACACTTTTCGAGCATGAGAAGTGGAAAATATGTTCATTTCATTGTTGTGATTGGTGGATTTAATATGGTGAAGTGTTTTGATTGGTCAAATTAAATGTGTATAAATCATAAATATGTATACATATTTTCCCTAGGGGCTAAATGTACTACTTTAGCCCCGCTTATTAAGCCTAATATGACACACTTTTCGAGCATGAGAAGTGGAAAATATGTTCATTTCATTTCGTTACGAAAGAAGAGGAGAAATATGACAGTAGACCCCATAAAAAGCGCAAGTAACACGTTCGAAAAATCTTGAAACAAAGACAGTGTTGCAAAAGACACGAATCTTATCGTTATCACGATTATTAATAATTTTACTTTTAACCATCTATGTTTATGTGAACGAACTACGGATGCGGTTGATTTACTGTCAGCACAAATAGAAAAACCGGCCAAGTGCGAGTCGGACTCGCGCACGACGGGTTCCGTACCATTATCTATAAAAACGGCTAAAAAATAATGTCTGTTGTATGGGAGCCCCAGTCCGACTCGCACTTGTTTTTTAGTATTTGTTGTTATAGCGGCAACAGAAATACATAATCTGTGAAAATTTCAACCCTCTAGCTGTCACGGTTCTTGAGATACAGCCTGGTGACAGACAGACAGACGGACGGACGGAAGGACGGAAGGACGGACGGACGGACGGACGGACGGACGGACGGACGGACGGACAGCGAAGTCTTAGTAGGTAATAGGGTCCCGTTTTGACCCGTTGGGTATGGAACCCTAAAAATGACAACTCGAAATTAATGGCTGACAATGAAAAACATCGGCATGGAAATTGTGCTGCCTGAATAATGCTCTAATTTAATTATATCCTAACTAGCTTCCGCCCGCGACTTCGTCTGCGTGGACCCGGGATAAAAACTATCCTATATTTTAATCCAGGCTATATTCGTGCTAAATTTCATCCAAATCGGTTGAGCCCTTTAAGCATGATTGAGTAACAAACATCCAAATATCTAAACTAACAAACATCCAAACTTTTGCATTTATAATATTAGTAGGATTAGTTGGATAGTGAAATTGACAAATTACTTGTATGTAAACGATCTCGACAGTACAGTGCATAATTATTAAAGCTCAAAAAACACTAATACTTAAGCCCTCGACCGACACGTCAATTCACACGTATACATATAGCCACCTACTACTGCTTACTACCCCATTCAGCGACGCGTCAGCTGTGGGGGCAACGACCTGGGGGGCTGAATGCACCCCCGGCACCTCCCCTTAAAACGTACGGCGTACGTCGAGATTTTTGTAAATAACGCTTCGTGGATTTTGCGTTAATTTGAATTTTTGCGGCTGAGGCGTACGCCGGGATTTGATTTTAAAGGTAGCGAAAATTATTTGAGAAATGGATAAATACAATACAGCATGTACAGACAGCAAAGTTGTTCGGTATGCACGCCTGTGTGCAGGATGGTCACTTTTCGCTATACATGTTGTTTCACGAGCAAGTATTTTGATCAAGTTGTTTTGCATGGGCAAGTAAATACTGATCATTAATTTTAATACCGTTTTTGGTGATTTTAAAATAATTGCAAGTGTAAATAACGTTCAATTTTTGTCCGTGTATTTTCGTGACTTATGTGGATTATGGAACAATAACTAAGGAAAACTAGCTTATTAGGGCATACATTAGCGAACATATTTTTTCACCTCACTAGCTCGGAAAGACCTTTTTTATTCTTTAAAAACAGATAGCAAAACTGCATTTTATCCACATGTGTGCAAAGAATATTTGAAATCCGAACGTGTTATTAGTTACTTTTGTTGTCCGTCTTTCACGGCAAAACGGGGCGACGAATTGACGTGATTTTTTAAGTGGAGATAGTTGAAGGGATGAAGAGTGACATAGGCTACTTTTTATCTCTTTCTAACCTCCTGCTTCCCTAAAATGGGGGGTGGAAGTTTGTATGGAGCATTCCGCAATTTTCAAGGTAGAAAGCTAAAAATTGGTATGCGGACTATTTATGACTAACAAAAAAAATCGTGCATAATTTTTTTTGGAAATCTGGCTAACACCTTAAAAGAGGGGTGAAGTTTTATATGGGGGTCCAGATATGTAGAGTCAATATGTAGAATCGATATGTAGGGTCCATATGTAGAGTCGATATGTAGAGTCGATATGATGAGTCGATATCTAGTCGATATGTAGAGTCGATATGTAGATTAGATATGTAGAGTCGATATGTAGAGTCGATATGTAGAGTCGATATGTAGTCCATTTGTAGAGTCGATATGTAGTCGATATGTAGAGTCGATATGTAGAGTCGATATGTAGAGTCGATATGTAGAGTGGATATGTAGAGTCGATATGTAGAGTCTATATAGTCGATATGTAGAGTCCATTTGTATAGTCGATATGTAGAGTCGATATGTAGAGTCGAAAATAAAGGCTGATTATACATATTTCAGTTGTTTTTCTTATGTAGCATTTTCCTCGGTTTAGTGAGGTGAAAAGATTTGTGTTACACACGGGTGCAAGTTATTTTGACGTCTCGTGTGTTGCAACACTCGCTTTGCTCAGGATTCTATTTTTGAACCACACGCTACGCTCAGGATTCTATTTTTGAACCACTCGCTTCGCTCGTGGTTCAACCATAGAATCCATTCGCTAGCTCGTGGTTCAACCCTAGAATCCATTCGCTGGGTCGTGTTTCAATTCCACACTCGCGGTTAAAATATAGCTTTGCACCCTTGTATAACAAATAACTATTTCTCGTGTTACGATAATCGTATGGCCGAGGCGAGAAACTAGCACCATCTAAATGCGCCTTAAAGGTACTGACCTTGCTGAAGTAGCCGACGACGTGTTAGCCCTCCTCGTACATCCATTCTTTCATACTAATATTATAAATGCGAAAGTGTGTCTGTCTGTCTGTTACCTCTTCACGATTTGAATAAAATTTTGGTATAGAGATAGTTTCAGTACCGGGAAGGACAGGATAGTTTTATCCCAGAAATCATCCCCTAAGGGGGTGAAATGGGGGGTGAAATATAGTATGGAGCTACGATATAAACGAGTTCCACGCGGACGGAATCGCGGACAGAATCTAGTTTTGTATAGCCCGAGCCACAAAATTCGAAGGTGGCTCGCGCTCGCTACTAGCGGCGTTAATGTGCGGCAGACTTGCCACACGCTCAGCTTGTCTCCTGTACACTGACCTTGCTGAAGTAGCCGACGACGTGGCAGCCCTCCTCGTCGGCGCACGTCATCACGTAGAACAGGAACGGCTCCACGTCGTAGTACAGCGTCTTGTGGTCCAGGAAGAACTTGGCGAGCAGGCAGAGCTGCTGGCAGTACTGCTTGTGCTTGCGCCCGTCGACTTGCCACACGCTCAGCTTGTCTTTTCTGTACACCTGCCATGGTATACGAGTCGATTACAACTCGTGTAACTAATAATAATAATATTCTTTACGTCATACCTGGCCATAAAGTACTAACTTTGTACTCAACATGGGCGGTAATAAGGAAGAAAGCCTCAGATCGTATATATATCGCTCTTGCCTTCGGCTCGGGCGTCAAATAAATGCGATCTGAGACATTCTTTCTTTCACCGCCCTAGGTAATTAATGTACCTACTATTATTGCACCACAATTAACTGAAATGTCACAAGATCAGGCAAAAAAAATGGTAACAACAGGCGGATCTTGAAAAACTAAGCGCGCCGAATTTGTTTTCCTACTAAAGGGGTTTAAAAAGCGTACGAACCTCGTCCCCGGGAGGGTGGCTCCACACGCACTTGGCCTGGTGCCTGGCGGCGCCCGTGGCGCTCTTGTGGTGGTTGAGACAGAACTCACACACGAAGAGGCGCGGCACCCGCGCCGCGTCGCCCGGGTAAGGCGACTGGTACCACACCTCCATCATGAATTTGCCCATCACCACGAATCTGCCGGCAATACAGTTTCTTAATTATTTGATGATGGTTTTCTGCTGGGTCAATGGGCTGGTTTTGTTCAGCTTGTGTCTCTCGTATAGAGCGTGATTACCTGGTCCCCTTGTCTGTTGATATGTCTCCTAGTTCCTCCTCGATTTTTATGGCGGCGAGGGCTTGTGCCTCGCGGAACAGGCGGAGGTCGTAATCGGGGGCGAAGCCCTCTAGAATCGGCTCGCGCTCCTCGTTCATATCGTCCCCTCCTGTCGCCGCCAGCTTTTCGCGGAGCTCCTGGCTGCCCTTCCATTTAGAGCGCATGTCCTGAAAAAGGTAACTATGTAAGAAAAAACTAGAATAACTACTACTAATGACTAGTAGGCATAAGTATTAGTCAAAAAGCGTATTTTTAGGGTTCCGAAGCAATGGCCGAAACCCTCACAGTTTCGTCTATATGTAACAGGCATTTTATTCAGAACTTTCCGATGGCGCTATAATAATAATAATAATAATAATCATCATCTGCTCTATATGGATGACCTTAAGCTATTTGCACCGAATAGACATGACCTGTTGGAACTACTGAAAACAACTGAAGTATTCAGTAGCGCCATCAAAATGGAATTTGGTGTCGATAAGTGTGCGGTTATGCATGTACAGCGGGGTAAAGTTGTAAATTCAACAAATTTACAACTTTCTGAGACAATGTCACTCAAATCTATCTCCGAAGCAGAAACCTATAAGTATCTTGGTGTGTCACAGTCATTGGGTATTGAGGGTGAGGGCGTAAAGCGGGCGGTGAAGGAGCGCTTCTTTTGTCGTCTGACAAAAGTACTTAATAGTCTTTTGTCGGGCGGCAACAAGGTGCGCGCCTTCAACGCCTGGGTGATGCCCTTGCTTACTTACTCCTTTGGCATACTAAGGTGGACCCAGACTGAGCTGGATGCCCTGGACCGAAGAGTCCGTGTTCTGCTTACTGCGCATCGCATGCTACACCCACGCTCGTCTGTTATGAGACTGTACATCTCGCGGAAATGTGGAGGTCGCGGCTTTTTAAATGCCAAAGACCTCCACAACCGCGAAGTGTGCAGCCTCCGGGATTATTTCCTGAACAACGAGTGTGGGATGCATCGCGACGTAGTAGCAGTGGACGGAAACTTCACCCCACTCTCCTTGGCAAACGAAAACTGGCGCAGACTTAAAGTAATGAGCGCCGAGGACCGCAAGGCGGTATGGAGGAGCAAGGAGCTTCACGGGCGGTTCTATAAGGCCCTCACAGGGCCCGATGTAGATCTGCTCGCGTCGGTGAACTGGCTACGTTTCGGGGATCTCTTCGGGGAAACCGAAGGCTTTGTCTGTGCAATTGCGGACGAAGTTATCATGACGAACAATTACCGGAGGTATATCCTGAAGGACGGTACGGTCGACATTTGTCGGGCATGCCGCCGTCCCGGGGAGTCACTCAGGCATATTATCTCCGGTTGTGGTCATCTTGCTAACGGCGAGTACTTGCACAGACATAACCTTGTAGCCAGAATTATTCACCAGCAACTTGCTCTGCTATACGGTCTTGTGGTCTCCGAAGTGCCTTACTATAAGTACACACCTGCACCAGTTCTCGAAAATGGTCGTGCCACGCTCTATTGGGATCGATCTGTCATCACGGACAGGACTATTCTTGCCAATAGACCCGATATCGTGCTGACAGATCGATCGAAACGCCAGGCAGTGCTCGTCGACATCACCATCCCCCATGACGAGAACCTCGTGAAGGCCGAGAAGGACAAAGCCAGCAAGTACCTAGACCTGGCTCACGAGGTAACCGCCATGTGGGATGTTGATTCGACGATCATCGTCCCGATAGTTGTTTCGGCGAACGGTTTAATAGCGAAGAGTCTCGACCGCCACCTTAAGAGACTCTCGCTAGATGGCTGGGTCAAGGGTCTGATACAGAAGGCGGTACTTCTGGACACGGCGCGGATAGTCAGGAGGTTCCTCTCTCTGTCGCCCTGACCACCGGTAGTTTAGGCCCCGCCTCGCTGCCGGCGGTACCCTAGGTTAGGTTTTTATAATGATTTTATATTTTGTATGTATAGTTTTATATTTTACTTTTTATATCAATATTGTAAAAACCTAACTTAAGATAAAATATAAATAAAGGATATAATAATAAAACGGCGTAGGGATGTGACGGCCCCATCGCCCACCAGATTTCTGGTGCAATCAGTCAACGTAAGGCAGCTTGTGGCGGGCTGTTAGGGAGTAGCGACCCTACGTACCTGAGTGCTCCTGGGGGTGTCCTGTGGTCAGGCTGAGCCGATCGGATGGATGGTTGGACAGGCCCCCCACCTCTGGCTTGCCTTAACCGGCCGTCCAGAGTGGAGTCGCAAGAGCTGTTGCTCGAGGGTAGATGTGGACACCTAAGTGGCGAGTTGGCTATATGTTTAAAGTCCAGTGCCACCTCTCTACCCCCCCAGCTCTCTGACCGGTGTTGCCCTTAGGCCATTTTTTAATGTCGCTATTAATAGGGGCCCATCTAGCAGTTGGCGAGTCACCGTCTGCCAGAGATAAAAAGTGAAACAGTTTTATTAGGCAGGCGTCCGATGTTTCACCAATAGCCCAGTCACTAGTCCATCATTTTCACCCAATAACCCGTTTTATTTAGATTCCATCAACCAGTAATAGTCCCTGTACACCCCAGCGGGTGCTGTCTCCGTGCGCGTCCCATGACACGGGCAGGGACAGCATCCGCCCGGTGTACTCCTTGCATTCCATTAAATTGTCAAAAGGGCCTCTACGTGTTGGCTCAGTTGGTACTTTGTAGGTACCTAGCCCCACGCACGCCTCCCAAAGGTCCGGGACATCATGTCCCGTGAGCGGGAAAGACATACATAATAATAATAATAATTTATTCATAAAACATAATGTACATAGTTACTAAAGACTAGGAGCTTATTATTAGAGACAAATAACACGTGCCTGAGCTAGGATACCCTGTGTTTCAGGCAAAAAAGGACTAACAATTGAATATGTTATTCACATGCAAAAAATAATAATACAATATCATTCTTATTGAATATAGTACAAATAATTAGGAGTTTATAACCTATGCGGTATAAAAGATAGAACAAAAATTATATTAGAACGACAAATAACTTCTCTGTATCTTCATAAGACATATTTAGTAGGGCTTCTCGTAGCGTTGATTTACATTTCATGTAGTTTAGGGAATATAGATCTAGCCGAGCATTAAGTCTATTGTAAAGAAGTGGACCTAGGAAAAGAAAAAATCTAGAAGAGAATGCGTGTCGTAGTTGAGTATATTTAGAACATACAAAATCTTTACGCCTTTTACTAGCATGATCAGTGTTGTATGGGGTTTTGATGTGCTGTTTTAAAACTGTGTGCAATATGAATAACTGTCGGACTGTTAGAACTTCACATGATTTATAAAGAAGGTTAGTGGGGAATTGATAGGAGCGGAAAGTAGAAACCTTGAGGATTGCTCTCTGAGCTCTTTCTAGGTTTAGTAATGTGGTTTTAGCTAAGCCACCCCATGAAGAGATGCAGTAAGTTAATACAGATTGACATAACGCAAAGTAAACTTGTTTGATTATGTGCGAGTCTGCGATAGTACGTATTTTTTTGAAAAGGAATATTAATTTACGAACTCTAGTGCACAACGCTTCTACATGATGTCGGAAAGATAGAGCCTCATCAATTATGATTCCTAAATACTTTACTTTGCTTGTGGTAGCTATGCCCGGACATGCACACCGATTATTTGTGGGATGATTACAATTGTGAGCATAGAGATTAAGGTTAGTCGGAGCTAGTTTGGATTTGCGCATGGAAAACTTTATAACATTCGTTTTATCCGAGTTCAATGTTAGTAGGTGATGTAGAAGCCAGCTACTTACAATATTAAAGCCTCGCTGTGCATATGCATAGACTTGCTCTACTGAGTTTGCAGAAAAAAGTAGGACAGTGTCGTCAGCGTATGAAATGATTTTACCACAGTCAATTTTTAAATTGCAAAGGTCGTTTATATAAATTAAAAACAGCGTAGTACCTAAAATACTTCCCTGTGGGACCCCAAAAGAGGCATTATTTAGGTCAGAACTCAAGACATTATCTATTTTTGTGCGTTGCGTGCGGCCATCTAAATAATCTGCAAATAATTTGAGCTGAGTACCTCTAATTCCTAACGATTCAAGCTTGTGGAGTAGCATGGGAACGGAGACGGTATCGAAAGCTTTAGCAAGGTCAAGGAAGATTCCCAATGTCTGATTACCCTTGTCAAGTTCTTGCACTAAGTAGTCAGTCAATTCGTGTACGGCGTCGGCAGTAGATAATTTCGACCTAAATCCAAACTAATTTTTAGACAAGATACCTTGGCTCTCTAAATATTGGACAAGCCTCTTATTGATTATTTTTTCTAATATTTTTGACGTCGAAGGTAGTATGGAGATAGGTCTATAATTTGACACCTGGTCTTTACTACCAGATTTGTATACAGGGACCACAATGGCTTTTTTCAGACATTTCGGAAATATTCCTTCTGAAAGGCATTTTTGGAAAATGAAGGTGAGGGGAGGAACTAGGATGTGTCTGAACTGCTTGAGTATTTTATTCGATATACCATCCCAACCCTTAGCCGAGTCATTTTTTAAGCCCATAATTATCCGTTCCACCTCACGTTCATCAGTATTTAACAGCACAAATGACTTTAATGCATTGTTGTGGTTTGAAAAATTATTAGGCAGGGGTGAAGGTCGGTTTTTCTGAACTTTTTCAGCTAATTTTTTTCCTATGTTTACAAAAAAATCATTTGTGCAATTAGCAGATGCTAAAGCTGATGAGAAACCTTGTAACAAACCTGAGCATGATTCTCGTTGTTTTGCTGTGTATGTAACATTTTTAATACACTTCCAGACTAATTTACTGTTTGTTCCGGCCAATTCGAGCTGTTTTTTGTCGTGGTTAGATTTAATTTTTTTCAGCAGGTCATTACAAAAATTACGATATCTTTTGTACGATAATTGTAGTACTAAATTGTCCGGATTTGATTTAGCTTTAAGATGCAATTTGTCCCTGTGTTTCATGCAACGGATAAGTCCGGGTGTAATCCACGGTTTAATATTAAAATATTTACTACTAATACGTATGTTTACGGTATTATTCAAAATTGCTTTCTGGACATTTTGAATCAGGTATGACATGCTAGTATCTGCGTCAGCGGAATTGTAAACTGGGTCAAAATCAATGTTGCATAAATCACGTTCAAGTTTGTTTACATTTAACTTGGAAATTGTTGGCGTGCGTGCTGTATGTGGTAATTTACGAAATAATGTAAGTAGGGCAGCCCTATGATCTGTAATAGAGGAGTTAGTAACTAATGCTAGCGCTGGGAGATTAGATTTAAGCATGATATGGTCTAAACAGGAGCCACTTTGGTGAGTGGGAAGCGTGTGCGCGGGAAACAAGCCGTGAAACGAGCATAAGTTGAGGTAGCTCTGAGCTGCGGGGTCAGTGTTTTCTGGAGAAATGTTGATATTAATATCACCTATTAATATACGATTTTTAAATGACGATAAATTTCGCAACGTCTCGTCTAGAGAGTCAGTAAAGATATTGATATTTCTTTAACATGGCGGTCTGTACAATGCCAGTATGGCAAAGTCTGTTCCAATTTTAATTAACAGCCGGTTGCATTCTAATATGTTAGGCTCCTCAACATTAATTACTAAATTACATCTGGCATATACGACTACTCCATCGTTTTGGTTGTGATTCAACTTGGTCGCATACATGTTATAACCGGGCATGTTTGGCAAGTTGCCTTGTTTATTTAACCAACACTCTGTCAGAACAATGACATCGCAGCTCATTCCGAGTCTTTGTAGAAAGACACTAACATTATCAAAATTTTTAAATATACTTCGTATATTTTGAGTTAGTATGGTTAGCGGGTGACGGGAAAAATCAATATATTGTTTGCAGTTTTCAACATCACAAATTAAAGAATCAGATACAGAAAAGTTATCTAGGTCAGAAATTAAACTATTACTCATAAAATCTATGCTAAGGTGACAAAAAGTTCTACGAAAAATTTAAGGTGGCGCTCTTAGGCGCCTTCATAATCTATAGAGTTAAGGTACCTTTTTTCGGCTAGCTTTCTAGCTGGGCATTCCGCACAGCCAGTCTCGTGGTCACACGGTTTTTTAAAGTGCATACATGTCGCACATTTTGGTGAGCTTTCTTTGTGCATTCCTTTATTGAGTGACCTACAACGCCGCAATGCCCACAGATGTTGACCTCCATCTTGCACGACTTCGCTGCATGACCGTACTGCTGACATTTGAAGCACCTCGTCACTAGGGTAAAGTCCCTGACGGGACACGACGACCAGTTTACAAAAACTCTATCGCTTGAGATTAAGGCCTTACGAATGAGAGCAGGGACTTCGATTATATAGTTGCAGGTCTCAGAGTTTTTTTTCCCCGATTTATGGCTCAACTTCGTCGAGGACAGAAATTTTTCCAGAGACGTATCACGCATTTTATCGGCCAGGTTTTGATGGTAAATGCACTTGAACACTTCCGCTTCCTCCATGGTAGCAGGCACACCAATGACTACGATTCTGGGCTTCCTTTTTTGCGGCTCGTCCACCGTGAGTCCAGATGTTGTTAACTGCGTCGACTGTTTCAGTTTCAGGACGTCATCTTTGGAGTCTGTGCTTATGACCACTCCGCCGTTCTTAATCTTGCGCAATCCTCTTACATGCAGCTTCATTTCCTCAGGGCTGATTAACTTTTGGACAAGTGATTTAGTCTCCTCGCTCGTTTTTTGCTTGTCGGTAGGATATATTGCTACCGAGCTAATGTTAGAGGGCTGAACGTATCTAATGTTTTTTTTAAGCAAGTCGGCGAAGGTAACTGGTTCCGGGGAAGGCTTCGAGGACTCCTGTATACACTGTTTTAGTTCCTCAATACGCAGCGAAAGATCTTGTTTCTCCTGAATAAAGTTGAACGAATGGTAGTTCTGTATGGCTTTCTGTTTCAGTGACTGGTATTCGACAGCTAATTGAGATGTACAATGACTCACTTTACGGCATAAGGTGCTCACTCTGTTTTTTTGGTCCGAATTTAATTTCCCTTCCGAAGAAATAGTGCACACTTCATTCAAATGCTGCTGCTATAACTATCTGTGGGTCAATTCTCCATAATATATATATATATATATATATCTTCCTGCAGTTGCTGCGAACCTAAGCGAAGGATTCTTTCATTCTCAAAAATAAACTCACCTTGACCTTGAGCTGGTAGGCGCGCTGCTCGATGGTGGGCATGGCGCGCGGCCGCTGCTGTAGGTTGGCAAGCGCCCGGTGGCGCGCGGTGGCGGCCGCGGCGCGCTCCTCGGCCGCGGCCACGTTGACTCACCTTGACCTTAAGCTGATAGGCGCGCTACTCGATGGTGGGCATGGCGCGCGGCCGCTGCTGCAGGTTGGCGAGCGCCCGGCGGCGCGCGGTGGCGGCCGCGGCGCGCTCCTCGGCCGCGGCCACGTTGACTCACCTTGACCTTGAGCTGATAGGCGCGCTACTCGATGGTGGGCATGGCGCGCGGCCGCTGCTGCAGGTTGGCGAGCGCCCGGCGGCGCGCGGTGGCAGCCGCGGCGCGCCTCGGCCGCGGTCACGTTGACTCACCTTGACCTTGAGCTGGTAGGCGCGCTGCTCGATGGTGGGGATGGCGCGCGGCCGCTGCTGCAGGTTGGCGAGCGCCCGGCGGCAGCCGGGGCGCGCTCCTCGGCCGCGGCCACGTTGACTCACCTTGACCTTGAGCTGGTAGGCGCGCTGCTCGATGGTGGGCATGGCGCGCGGCCGCTGCTGCAGGTTGGCGAGCGCCCGGCGGCACGCGGTGGCGGCCGGGGCGCGCTCCTCGGCCGCGGCCACATTGACTCACCTTGACCTTGAGCTGGTAGGCGCGCTGCTCGATGGTGGGCATGGCGCGCGGCCGCTGCTGTAGGTTGGCGAGCGCCCGGCGGCACGCGGTGGCGGCCGGGGCGCGCTCCTCGGCCGCGGCCACATTGACTCACCTTGAACTTGAGCTGGTAGGCGCGCTGCTCGATGGTGGGCATGGCGCGCGGCCGCTGCTGCAGGTTGGCGAGCGCCCGGCGGCACGCGGTGGCGGCCGGGGCGCGCTCCTCGGCCGCGGCCACGTTGACTCACCTTGACCTTGAGCTGGTAGGCGCGCTGCTCGATGGTGGGCATGGCGCGCGGCCGCTGCTGCAGGTTGGCGAGCGCCCGGCGGCGCGCGGTGGCGGCCGGGGCGCGCTCCTCGGCCGCGGCCACGTTGACTCACCTTGACCTTGAGCTGGTAGGCGCGCTGCTCGATGGTGGGCATGGCGCGCGGCCGCTGCTGCAGGTTGGCGAGCGCCCGGCGGCGCGCGGTGGCGGCCGCGGCGCGCCTCGGCCGCGGTCACTTTGACTCACCTTGACCTTGAGCTGGTAGGCGCGCTGCTCGATGGTGGGGATGGCGCGCGGCCGCTGCTGCAGGTTGGCGAGCGCCCGGCGGCAGCCGGGGCGCGCTCCTCGGCCGCGGCCACGTTGACTCACCTTGACCTTGAGCTGGTAGGCGCGCTGCTCGATGGTGGGCATGGCGCGCGGCCGCTGCTGCAGGTTGGCGAGCGCCCGGCGGCGCGCGGTGGCGGCCGCGGCGCGCCTCGGCCGCGGTCACTTTGACTCACCTTGACCTTGAGCTGGTAGGCGCGCTGCTCGATGGTGGGGATGGCGCGCGGCCGCTGCTGCAGGTTGGCGAGCGCCCGGCGGCAGCCGGGGCGCGCTCCTCGGCCGCGGCCACGTTGACTCACCTTGACCTTGAGCTGGTAGGCGCGCTGCTCGATGGTGGGCATGGCGCGCGGCCGCTGCTGCAGGTTGGCGAGCGCCCGGCGGCACGCGGTGGCGGCCGGGGCGCGCTCCTCGGCCGCGGCCACATTGACTCACCTTGACCTTGAGCTGGTAGGCGCGCTGCTCGATGGTGGGCATGGCGCGCGGCCGCTGCTGTAGGTTGGCGAGCGCCCGGCGGCACGCGGTGGCGGCCGGGGCGCGCTCCTCGGCCGCGGCCACATTGACTCACCTTGAACTTGAGCTGGTAGGCGCGCTGCTCGATGGTGGGCATGGCGCGCGGCCGCTGCTGCAGGTTGGCGAGCGCCCGGCGGCACGCGGTGGCGGCCGGGGCGCGCTCCTCGGCCGCGGCCACGTTGACTCACCTTGACCTTGAGCTGGTAGGCGCGCTGCTCGATGGTGGGCATGGCGCGCGGCCGCTGCTGCAGGTTGGCGAGCGCCCGGCGGCGCGCGGTGGCGGCCGGGGCGCGCTCCTCGGCCGCGGCCACGTTGACTCACCTTGACCTTGAGCTGGTAGGCGCGCTGCTCGATGGTGGGCATGGCGCGTGGCCGCTGCTGCAGGTTGGCGAGCGCCCGGCGGCGCGCGGTGGCGGCCGCGGCGCGCTCCTCGGCCGCGGCCACGCACCACGCGCCCGTCACGTTGTGGTACAATGGACACGCGTCCCACGTGAAGTGTCGGGACGCTTTGCCGCCTGGAGAAAATTAGTGCGGCTTTTAAGACATGATTCAATATTATAAACCGACAATACAGTATTACATACGGCTATGCTATGAGAACTGTCGGACGGACGGGGTGAGTCGCTTCCCTCGGCGAACAAAACCGTCGACGAGCCGATTATCCCGCAAGCCAACTAATTGATTGTGGATTTTGTAGTTGTACGGAATGTACGGTAGGGTGTTGCTTAAAAACCGAAAATTTGAAATTTAAGTGAGTCACCCTATTATATTGGTCTATTACGTGAAAAAATTACGTCTGTTTTTTATTTTTATTTTTGGATAAGATTTAGGGGTCGCTACCGAATTTTGAAACTCCTTAAGGTTGCGTTTCTCCATAGTAAGTTTTTTTTATATTTTAACATTTTTCTAGTTTATTGAGCTACATTTGATAAAGAAGGAATAAACAATCGAGAAAATACGATTTTGGTTCACGAAATGTTCGACGCTTATTTGAAATCAAATATAAAGTCTTAAAATCATCGCCAAAGTCCGTTTTTAGCATATTTAGCACAATAAAATTCATTTTTGAATTACTGACTGAAATTTGGTGATTTTTTTTGATGTTTTCCAGATTATTCATTTCCTATCATTAAATGTAGCTCATTAAAAAAGTAAAATGTTAAATATATAAAAAAACCTTACTATGGCGAAATGCAAACATTAAAGAATTTCAAAATTCGGTAGCGACCCCTAAATCTTATCCAAAAATAAAAATAAAAAACAGATGTTATTTTTTTACGTATTAGAACAATACAATAGGGTGTCTCACTGAAATTTAAAACTTTCGGTTTTTAAGCAACACCCTAATGTACGGTGATATGCAAAGTCCGCCAGTGGATCCAATACCGATGTGAGCCTGCGAGCCAGTGATCCAAGCTTGCATTGTTGGCTCCACAATGGATGCCCCTATATCACACTAAGGGGATCTTGAACTGCAACCCGCGGGATACTTGCCCAGACTTCTTTTGCGGCCCGCAAGAGTTTAACCATGCGGACGAAGCAGTCAAATAAAGCTAATAGTAGTATTAGTAATGTACATTATTGCCGAGGCGCGAAGCCTAGGCCTGCCAAGAGACGAGTCAGGCAATCCCGGTTTCCGCCAAGGTAAATATAGCGCTTTTCTCAAACATTTGAGGAAAAAATACAAAGACATATCAAACGCCACAGTTTAGCGAGTTTATATAAAAGTTATAAAATGTATTTTTTTAAATTTTTTTTTTTTTAAATGGTACATTGTGCCACACGTACGCTAAGAGTTTTTTTACGAACGAGAGTCCATTAGAAGCCCGACGCCGAAGGCGACGATTTAAAATCACCTTTAAAAAGATTTTACAGAGACACTAAATAGCCACATCTTTATTTATAGATTTTTAAAAAAATCTGTTAAAAATGTGTCATTAGTGATTATTCGTTTAGATTTATCTATAAACTAGCTTCCGCCCGCGACTTCGTCTGCGTAGACCTGGGATAAAAACTATCCTATATTTTAATCCAGGCTATAAACTATCTTCGTGCAAAATTTCATCCAAATCGGTAGAGCCGTTGAAGCGTGATTGAGTAACAAACATCCAAACATCTAAACATCCAAGCTTTCGCATTTATAATATTAGTAGGAAGTAGGATTAGTAGGATACGTTTTCAAACATCGACCGTATATGAGTCAAAACCTCCTTGCTTTACAACTGACGTATGACTGAATTTTTTTTTTTTTTCAACATTTATATAAATCAAAATTTTACCATTTTAGAAAAAAAAAGAAAAACTCTTTTAGAATGTACAATTCAAGCCCTTTCATATGATACCCCACTTGGCCTACTAATTAGATTTTGAATTTTTGGCCCCCCTCTTATCCGCCCTTTTTTATATAAATTAAAAGTATATATTACAATTGTTCATTTTCCATACACGAGGATTAGCTTTGTTTACAACTATTCCAAACTTCAAATCGATAGCATTAGTAGTTCCTGAGATATTTGACTTTGTGACAGACAAACGGACGGAGTCATAAGGGTTCCGTTTTTACCTTTTTGGTCCGGAACCCTAAAAAGGTTGCTTCAAAGACTGTGCGTGTGTCCGCTGGATGCGGGTGGTGCAGAACCGGTCATCGTGGCGCTCTTTGGGGGACGCCTATGTCCAGCAGTGTGCGTCTTTCGGCTGCTATTATGATTTACTATCGGCCCAAGTTAGAGTCGACCTTTTAAAGGTGCATTTCGGTTGCAACGTATTACGTACAACGTACAATACTGTATTGAAAGTGGTCGACTCTGGCTTGGGCCGATGGTGCGTGTTCTGTTCGTCCTCACCGAGGTGTCCCGTGGAGTCGCAGCCGCGCACGAGGCAGCGCCGCTCGCTGGGCTGCGGCGGCGCCGGCTCGGTGACCGGCGACCGGCCCACAGGAGGGCGGCCCTTCTTCTTTATCTCCTTGCTGGAAAACAAGTAGATTGTTTCTCAAGGGAGCAATAGTACATTGTTTAACGAAGGGCGTTAATGGAATATTGCTAACGAGAGTCTTATCTATCAGAAGCCCGACGCCGAAGGCGGAGAGCTTTTGATGACTCGAGTTTGCAATATTCTTACGCCCGTGTTATACACAATGTTTTTCATCACATTTGCGAGGAAATAAATAACTACAAAAGACAGAAAAATCTAAGTTTCATACAGCCGCACCAATCATAAATTGACAACTTCACTTCCAGATCAGTGCTAGTGGAGCGCGCAGCTCAATATTTCAACCAATCACAGAGCAGTATTATTGCGGGGCGGGGCGACTTGACCAACTAGATTTTTTTATTCAACCAATCATACAGCAACCAGATTTGCTTAAGCCAATCAGAGGGTTCCATATTTTAAAACTAAACTTAACAGCCCGTGGGAGGTAAAACGGCTATAACTGCTCTATATGCTCGCAAGTAATAACGCCATTGACGAGCAAGTGTGATGAAAAATGATTTATTCACGGCGAAGGTGCTATTTTGAATCCTGAATGAAGAGGAAATAATTTTGCTCCTGGGTGGCACATACTGCGTTTCACAGTTATGAGCAAAGTAGGGAATATCAGGGAAGGACATTAGGTAGGCTACAGTGGCTTTTCGGTAAAGGAAAACATCGTGAGGAAACCGGTCTGATCTCAATACGGTCTAGTTTTTCATCTGGTATGGAAGATCAGATGGCAGTTGCTTTCGTAAATTTAGTGCCTACGCCAAATTTTGGGATTAAGTGGCAAGGCAAACTCCGGACTCGTTAAGGGCACTACCGGGAAAAAACCTGTAATTGGCTATTTGGTTTTAATATAGTATTATGAAAATGTTGGTTTTCCATGTAAATAAATAAACAAACGCTAGGATAATGATGATCAGGGAAGAAAAGTACAACTTTGACCTTTTAAATCTTTTCTGAGTAGCAGGTGTGAAAAATACAATTAATACCCTGAGACTATAGGCTAGCTAAACAAGGGGCCGACCTAGTAGGTACCTCTTGTGGTTGGTTTGTAAAGAGCTTGGCTGGTCAAACGTTTGACCGGCTAAGCGAGAGAGGTACCTCTAGTTGTTGGTTTGTAACTCATTTGGCAGGCTATAGGCCATTAAGGTGAAATGACAATTTGAACTTTCCATACAAACGTTTTTCGGACTTCTTACAAAATACTTTTGGACAATTACAATAGGCTTGTGTCCTAAGATATTTTTACGATGCCATTCGAACCAGTTTTTGGGGAGGAACAAATGTTTGTATTGGAGCAACTACAATTAAAGAACATAAATACCCAATAAATTGAGTTAAAGACGGCCTCACTGGCGGCAGCTAAAACGTTTCATACTAATTGGCATTGAAGTATGACGTATCACAGTTTGATATTTGTACTAATCGTTGTATGGAAAATAAAGTAAATTGCTGTTTCGGTCTCGAAATACCTAAACACAAGATCCATATTTGTCATAAAATTTTGTTTCTATAAAAGCGTAAGGATAGCGAACTGAGTTGTCCAGTTCAGCGAGGGCACAGTGCATATACTGGTTAAAGCATATTGCTTTCTGCAGATGCTTTCTGTATTGAGATACCTCAACTAGAGTCTCTAAGACCTTTTTACACCTGCGCTCCATATGAAACCAGTTCGAGGCACACACAGGCGGCACGCAGACTCGTGTACCACCGACTGCCTCTACTTGTTCTTAAGAAGAGAAATTGTTAACACATTCATCGAAGTGTTAAATGTACAGTTTATATATGGATTAAACAAATACTGTTGACGTTATCTACTTAACGGCCACTGCCTGTTTGGCACATTTCGCTCGGTGCAGTCTTAAATCTTTA
The DNA here is from genome assembly GCA_932294315.1 of Epinotia nisella. Classification (NCBI taxonomy): domain Eukaryota; kingdom Metazoa; phylum Arthropoda; class Insecta; order Lepidoptera; family Tortricidae; genus Epinotia; species Epinotia nisella. The sequence goes on from OW028674.1 coordinate 21,478,411, forward strand.
CGACGCGTGTCTGTGAGAGTGGTGATTGGTTGGTACCTCTTGTCAGAAGGCTTGTCGTCGTCGGAGTCGGTGTCGGTGGTGCGCGGGCGCGTGGCGGTGGCCATGCGCGACACCCGCGCCGACAGGGAACGCGTCAGCTTTGCGACGCGTGTCTGTGAGAGTGGTGATTGGTTGGTACCTCTTGTCAGAAGGCTTGTCGTCGTCGGAGTCGGTGTCGGTGGTGCGCGGGCGCGTGGCGGTGGCCATGCGCGACACCCGCGCCGACAGGGAACGCGTCAGCTTTACGACGCGTGTCTGTGAGAGTGGTAATTGGTTGGTACCTCTTGTCAGAAGGCTTGTCGTCGTCGGAGTCGGTGTCGGTGGTGCGCGGGCGCGTGGCGGTGGCCATGCGCGACACCCGCGCCGACAGGGAACGCGTCAGCTTTGCGACGCGTGTCTGTGAGAGTGGTGATTGGTTGGTACCTCTTGTCAGAAGGCTTGTCGTCGTCGGAGTCGGTGTCGGTGGTGCGCGGGCGCGTGGCGGTGGCCATGCGCGACACCCGCGCCGACAGGGAACGCGTCAGCTTTGCGACGCGTGTCTGTGAGAGTGGTGATTGGTTGGTACCTCTTGTCAGAAGGCTTGTCGTCGTCGGAGTCGGTGTCGGTGGTGCGCGGGCGCGTGGCGGTGGCCATGCGCGACACCCGCGCCGACAGGGAACGCGTCAGCTTTACGACGCGTGTCTGTGAGAGTGGTGATTGGTTGGTACCTCTTGTCAGAAGGCTTGTCGTCGTCGGAGTCGGTGTCGGTGGTGCGCGGGCGCGTGGCGGTGGCCATGCGCGACACCCGCGCCGACAGGGAACGCGTCAGCTTTGCGACGCGTGTCTGTGAGAGTGGTGATTGGTTGGTACCTCTTGTCAGAAGGCTTGTCGTCGTCGGAGTCGGTGTCGGTGGTGCGCGGGCGCGTGGCGGTGGCCATGCGCGACACCCGCGCCGACAGGGAACGCGTCAGCTTTGCGACGCGTGTCTGTGAGAGTGGTGATTGGTTGGTACCTCTTGTCAGAAGGCTTGTCGTCGTCGGAGTCGGTGTCGGTGGTGCGCGGGCGCGTGGCGGTGGCCATGCGCGACACCCGCGCCGACAGGGAACGCGTCAGCTTTGCGACGCGTGTCTGTGAGAGTGGTGATTGGTTGGTACCTCTTGTCAGAAGGCTTGTCGTCGTCGGAGTCGGTGTCGGTGGTGCGCGGGCGCGTGGCGGTGGCCATGCGCGACACCCGCGCCGACAGGGAACGCGTCAGCTTTGCGACGCGTGTCTGTGAGAGTGGTGATTGGTTGGTACCTCTTGTCAGAAGGCTTGTCGTCGTCGGAGTCGGTGTCGGTGGTGCGCGGGCGCGTGGCGGTGGCCATGCGCGACACCCGCGCCGACAGGGAACGCGTCAGCTTTGCGACGCGTGTCTGTGAGAGTGGTGATTGGTTGGTACCTCTTGTCAGAAGGCTTGTCGTCGTCGGAGTCGGTGTCGGTGGTGCGCGGGCGCGTGGCGGTGGCCATGCGCGACACCCGCGCCGACAGGGAACGCGTCAGCTTTGCGACGCGTGTCTGTGAGAGTGGTGATTGGTTGGTACCTCTTGTCAGAAGGCTTGTCGTCGTCGGAGTCGGTGTCGGTGGTGCGCGGGCGCGTGGCGGTGGCCATGCGCGACACCCGCGCCGACAGGGAACGCGTCAGCTTTGCGACGCGTGTCTGTGAGAGTGGTGATTGGTTGGTACCTCTTGTCAGAAGGCTTGTCGTCGTCGGAGTCGGTGTCGGTGGTGCGCGGGCGCGTGGCGGTGGCCATGCGCGACACCCGCGCCGACAGGGAACGCGTCAGCTTTGCGACGCGTGTCTGTGAGAGTGGTGATTGGTTGGTACCTCTTGTCAGAAGGCTTGTCGTCGTCGGAGTCGGTGTCGGTGGTGCGCGGGCGCGTGGCGGTGGCCATGCGCGACACCCGCGCCGACAGGGAACGCGTCAGCTTTGCGACGCGTGTCTGTGAGAGTGGTGATTGGTTGGTACCTCTTGTCAGAAGGCTTGTCGTCGTCGGAGTCGGTGTCGGTGGTGCGCGGGCGCGTGGCGGTGGCCATGCGCGACACCCGCGCCGACAGGGAACGCGTCAGCTTTGCGACGCGTGTCTGTGAGAGTGGTGATTGGTTGGTACCTCTTGTCAGAAGGCTTGTCGTCGTCGGAGTCGGTGTCGGTGGTGCGCGGGCGCGTGGCGGTGGCCATGCGCGACACCCGCGCCGACAGGGAACGCGTCAGCTTTGCGACGCGTGTCTGTGAGAGTGGTGATTGGTTGGTACCTCTTGTCAGAAGGCTTGTCGTCGTCGGAGTCGGTGTCGGTGGTGCGCGGGCGCGTGGCGGTGGCCATGCGCGACACCCGCGCCGACAGGGAACGCGTCAGCTTTCGCGGCATGTTGTTCGCCTGGGACTCGCTCGAGTCGCTCTTGCCTCTTTCAAGCTGGAAATTGTACCATCATCATATCTTATAAACACTTAAACCTCTCATACAAGGATTCTTAGCTGACCTGGTTGGATCTACCTACTAACTCTACTAACTGAGAACTTGTAGATATGTGTTAATTTGAAAATAATTGCATATTGGTTTATGTTATGTACTCAATTACCGATATCAACCAAACTCTTTTTAAAATCTGTTTATTTATCCGGGAGCTTTAAAGCCATAGATACACATGAAACTTATAACACTGCCTATAGTTTGAGCTAAAATCAAAGTTTTAATCCAAAATCAAATATGAAATTGTTTAAAGCAAATAGAGAGTTAATTCTGATCAAAATGTGAATTTGTAAAGGGAAGGATGAAATTGTAACCAACTTTGGCTTACCTTATTAGCAGATGAAGGAGGCTTTGTTTTTCCAGTTTTGATGGGTTCCTTTTTAGGTGTTGGTTCACTATCACTCTCCGAAGACACAGTTTCTGCTGAAGACTGGCTTGAAGAACATGAAGAAGCACTTTTTTTGTCAACAACTTTCTTCGACGGGGGTCCACTAAGTCTACTTCCACTTCTACGTTTAATATTGTCTTTGGAATTAGAATCATCATTTTCTGCCGGGGTTAATGGGGATGGAGGAGATATATCTTTGTCCTCGCTAGACTTCCTTGTTACTTTTTTATTTCTCGGGGAACCTTTAGGACTTTTTGACGATTTACTCTCAGATTCTGACTCAGAGCTATTGTCTGGAGAGAATATACTTTTCTTTTTCTGGTCATTTTTTGGCTGCTGTTTGGTCATGGTTTTGGGTATTGGTTTGGGTGTTTTGGCTCCAGCTGCGGCTCGGGGGGGCTTCCCTTTAGCCAGAACACTAGCCGCCGATTTAGGCTTGGTAGAGGAGCGTCTTCGAGGAGGTGCAGGTTTTGGTGGGTCTGGTTTTGGTGAGTCATCATCGCTGGATGAAAAAACCTTCTTATTGGTTGTTTGCCGTGGTTTGGCGTCTTCCTTCTTTTTTGGTGGTTCTTCATCAGGTTTAGCGGGTGACTTGGGAGCAGGTTGCGCAACTGCAGGGGTGTCTGAGGTGGTAGATTCAGAATCGGAGCTACTTGAACCTGACCCGGAGCTGGTGGAGGAACTTCCACTGCTGCTTGAGTCAGAAGAGGACCCGGAACTGCTGTCAGTGCTACTGTTGCTCACCTTAAAATCATTTTTAATAATTGATAAAAACGTTTTTATTGTACAGGTTTGTCTTTTAGGGCTCTTTCTGATAGGTTGACCAATACATAATGCCACATTTTCCATATAAATAGCCGTATCTATACAGGACGCATGCACGCCTCGTCCGAGGCACGTCTACATTTAGCGCGCACGCTAGAGCGTACGCCTCGGCCGAGGCATGTGGATGCTATCGGCCGCATGCCTCAGGCGAGGCGTGGCTCGCCGAGGCACGTCTACACTGAGCGCACACGCCCGGGCGAGGCGTGCTAAGCCCAGGCACGTCTACACTGAGCGCGCACGCTCGGGCGATGCATGCAGGGCCGAGGCATACGTCCGGTGTTGACACGGCTATTTAAGGGTAGGTGCTATCAGTCTCAAATGGAAATTGTAACAAATGATTCACACCATAAAATCTGATGTAGTGATGCTTTTCTTGCACATTCATTTGAAACATAAAACTATAATTATGTGGTAAGATACTGCATTGTTAGTAAAATAGAACAACCCATCCTATTAATCCTATCATCCTAAAACACCATATATTTAATATATTTGGTCCCATGGCTTTGTTTACATTAATTATTATACAGGGGTGGAGCGGTGGAGCCGCATAGGCAGCTCAATAAAGCACAATTATTAGCAAGATGATGTATATCCCAACATTTTTCTCACAGTTCCCAATATGTTTGTAATAGGCTTGTGACCTCATGTTAGAGAATTTTTCAAAAAAAGTGTACATTCATTATTTTTTTCAGATTTCGATTTTTTTGGGTTTTTCTTACTCAGAATCCTTGATACTATTGATCCTCATACAAGAAAAAAGTGTCCCAGATTTTACCATGTAAGTTTTTTCTTCCAGTGTGTCACGACCATATAAATAAAAAAAGACTGCATACAAAAATGTGATGATCTGGAATGGAATATTTGTGACACTTTTTTTCTTGTATGAGGATCGCTAGTATCAACGATTCTGGGTAAGAAAAACCCAAAAAAATCAAAATCTGAAAAAAAAAGGACATGTAACTTTTTGAAAAACGCCCTAAAACTGATTATGTAGTGTTGCTAAATGGATAACAAACCATCAAAATTATTGTAATAAAGTATACATTACAAAATATAATTCAAATCATAAATAAAAAGATATGGACCTTGAAAGTTTAGAAAAAATATGCATATTTTTTTATTGTCCATTAGTTAATTTAAAGCTACCAATAGAATCCTTACGCTACGCTTTACAGAAAAAAATTGTATTACAACTATGGATCTAAACACAGTATTTCGCGACCAAAACAGCACATTACTTGATTTTTCATACAACAATTAGTTCTAATGGCAACTTTTATGTCAATCAGTATAAAGCATTTTGGCTGCCACCAGTGAGGCCCGTCTTTGACTCAAGTTTTTGGGAATTTAAGGTCTTTAATTGTAGTTGCTCCCATACAAAGATTTGTCCCTCTCCTAAAACTGGTTTGAATGGCATCATAAAAATATCTTAGGTCACAAGCTTATTCTAAAAATAAATTAAGAATTGTGGTAAAACATGAAAATTACTGATAAATTAAAAACTTCTTCTTTTGGGGATCAATCGAAAACGAGCCAAAGATAGAATTGAAAGAAAAAACATATTAGTATATTCATAATAATCATAATTTACAAATCATACTGGTACAGGCGAGTTCTCCAATATCTATACAGACAACCTTTCAAAAATATCCGTACACAGGCTTTATTATTACTGACATAAGACACATATATAGATATTTTTGAAAGGTTATCTGTATAGATATTGGAGAACTCGACATACGCTTATTTCTTTCTAGGTTATATTCTTATTTTCAGTAATTGCTCAAGTTTTTAATAAGCAACTAAAACCTAAACATCATTTAATATCATAATTAGAGATGCGCCGAATATTCGGTTATTATGTGATATTCGGCATGTTTTTTAATGTTCGGTATTCAGCCGAATTATTAGGTTCATCTGCCTAATATTTACCGAACAAGTTTAAGAGGTTTTTGTTACAAGTTACGAGAATGTAAAATAGTTACTGCTTCGTTAAATTCATACTCTTACCCTTTATTATCGTTATTTAACTTGCTTTATTGTCAATATTTCGCTTTGATAATGAACTAAAATGTTACCATTGAATTAGTCTGTAGTAGAATAATAGATGAAGGCATTATGTTCGGCAACAGCTGGACCGAATATTCGTATTCGGTGAAACCCATATTCGGCGCATCTCTAATCATAATGAATGTTTGTACACAAAAATGGTACAACCAGTCAAGTAGGATATTAATATCTTAAATTAAGGTTCTTCTTGTCTAAACACAATGTTTTTTTGGAACTAAAGCTCAGTCTTATAATAAGTGAAGTATTCAATAGTAGTAGTAGTATCAAAAGTAAAACATTACACGAGGAAACAGATAATGCACAGTGAAAACGATTGTACTCACATCAAGATTTGTCATGTTTCCAGATTTCTGTATTATGACTTCTCTTCTTATACTAGACCGTGACACAAAATGTATCGGGAGAAGGGTTCAGATACCGTATAATACCGAATGATCATTTAAATTATGATTGTGATATGAATTTGGAGAACACAGACGCCTAGCCCAGCTTACATCCTGCAAATTAGAAACGGGAGAAATGTATCTACGACTAAACTGTCAATGTCACTGTCAAATTATAACCTTTTAAATTTCAGGCCCCTCCACACCGTTGTTCGTGGCGTACTGCAAGCTACAAGTTGCATGATATATAGGACCTATTGGTATTGTCATAACAAGCAGTACGAATTAGTCAGTTAGGATTTTGGTTATGTTGGTATTTTAGGAGTGATATACAAAAGGGTTGAAAAAATTTAAGAGCCCTGACGGGGAACTACCTTAAATCCTTTAGTTAGCTCATTTTACTGAAAGGAAACATTCCTTTCACACTTTCGTTTAAAAGAAACAAAACTGCATTCAAAGATCTGAAAAATATCGCTTAGTCTCACCCGGGAATCATATCATCTAAAAATAAAAATAAATAAACCCTCGCTATTGTATGTATTATACGAATCGGTAGGATTATTATATTCAGGATAAAATTGGTCTAATAAACATTTGGTCTTTGAAATGAAAAAAAGTGAAAAACTAATATTAATTTTATTTTTAACGTAAACGGATATTAAGAAGAGAAAAGAATCTTAATAATAATAATTTAACTGATAAGTTGCTTGAAACGACCCCCCTCGTAGGAACGAACGAATAGGTACACAAATTATTTTAGAACAAAAGCAGTTCCATTTTAGGAGCATAATCGATATTTGCATTAGTGATGACGCATCCGTTAAGACGGAACTGCCGTTTGTTTTTACACCTTCGGATCCGCTAACGCCTCCGCCTTCGCTATATTTTAGTGCGGCGCACGCCTACAAGTTTTGACTTGTCCAGTTAAACTTGCCCTTCAATATCAACCTTCCACTTAAAAGGTACTCGGCTCCAGTTTCGCCTTCGGTAAACCTCCGGTTCTGGCTCGGGATCCGGCTTCAGATACGGCTCCAACTTCGCCTCGGGCTCAGGATCCGACTCCGTTAAATAAAAAAATTAAACTCCGGATCCGGCTCCGGCTCCGGCTCCGGTAAAGCCGCCTCCGTAACATCCTTAATTTGCATAGCCCCAAGCTCAGAGGAACCCAGTAGTATGTACCAGTAATAAATAAATAGATAAGAAGTTTGAGTATTCAAAGCAACGGGAAAATTCTCAATATTATTGTGTATTTTGTATGGAACGCCTGATCTGATGCTTAGAGCATAGCAATTTTTACTCTTGCACTTGCTTCTGAAATTCGTAGGCGCCATTATAAAACGTTTAGATTACGGAACCCTTACCACGCGAGTTGAACTCGCACTTGTCCAGTTTTTTTGAGCTACATATAAAATTTTATAGAAAGAATAAAAAAAGTACTTTCAGCGCTATCCAAAATTCCACCCCTAAGGGCGTTAAAAATGGGTGCAGTTTGTATAAGGGTGACTTTTTTAAGCTAGAAACTTAAAATTTTGTAGAAAGATAACTTATTAGAATACAAAAAAGTACTTTCAGCGTTATTGAAAATTCCATCCCTAAGGGGGTGAAAAAGGGGTGCAAAGTTTGTATGTAGGAAAGTTTTGTTTTTAGCTAGAGACTTAGAACTATGTAGAAAGATTACTAGAATGCAAATAAAGTACTTTCAGCATTTTGGAAAAATTCCACCCTTAACGAGTTAAAAGTGAGCAAAACTACTAAACGGATTTAGGCAAACATTTCCAGTAATGTATAGCTTAGTCGACATCAAAAACTTATAATGTTCCTTTAATAGTTACATCAGGTGTTTTCAAAGTGGGGGGCGCGACAACATTTTAAGGGGGGCGCGGGTCCCTGATGATGATGATTTGGCTAGCTAGCCCATACTTTCGTTTCCTTGCATCGAAGCGAAGGGGGACGTGGGAATTTCATTTTTGGCATCAGGGGGGCGTGCCTAAAAAAAGTTTGGGAACCCCTGAGTTACATTATCAAGAAAATATCAATTTAAGCATCTGTTCATGATAATTAAAATATTTATATTATTAAAAACGACCATTTCAATTAAGAAAGGTTTAGCTTAAACCATGGACGGATTTAGATGAAATTTGGCATAGAGATAATTTGAGACCCTTGGAATAACATGGGATAGTTTTTATCTCGGAAATCATGCCTTAAGATGGTAAAAGTTTGCTTGGGCAGCGATAATTAAGCATGTGCCTAAAATTATTTAATTACAATAATTTCTCTGAGACAATTACAAATTCTACGCGGACGAAGTCTTACAATAAATTTACACAAAGTAAGTAGGTAGTGCAGCGTGAACTCGCAGACGTCGCTTAACGACTCCTTTTTAATATTTGTTCATTTCTATTTTAACGAATTTTGGCAGTTGGTTTATTACCACGACATCTAACGCATTTTACATGAACTTTTTCCTTCAGGGTTCGTGGTCGCTTGTGTTTTGTGTTGCTTTGATTCAGGTGTTGCGGCTAGAACTCTTTGGTTTCCCCTGTAGGTGGCGTCGTACATTTATTCACGTGTTGATGTTATATAACCTTCTAGTTGTTTTGTATGGGCAGTTGTGTACTGGTTGGTTTTTATAAAGACTATTTGAAATTTAAAATATGAATTATTCTAGATTCGGATTTCGGAGAGCCACAGTTTTGAAAAGAAAAAAATCATTGATTCTTGTGAAGCGGTACTGAAAACAGCTCTCAGTATGCTGTTCCATTGTAAATCTTTTTTTCTATCCGGTGCACGCGACACTAAACTCAAAAGACACCAATTCTCAATTGATTCCAATATTATAAAAAACTAATGTCGTAATGAACGAAACCCAAATGAATTTATTGCCAATATGAACCGTTCTTCATTTGCACTTTTGTCAATATGGCCTAATCCCAAATGGATTGAAGCTCATAAAAGCCGATACACAGAAGGCTCTTTTCCCAAAATACCCTAAATTTGAATTCCCTTAATGATTGATTCACAAAACGGCATCTGCCCAAAATACCCCAAATTCTCGATGATTATCATACGCTGTACTACTGATCCTCGCTCAGTGCTAGTGGAAACGCAGCCTTTTGCTGTCTTTTGGAAGTCCTGGCCTGGGTCTATACCACGAACTAGGTATTTCGTTCGTTCGTTCGTCTATCTGGCTCAAATATGCGAGAGTAATAGAGAGGGAAACGAAGTAGTTCGTGGTATAGGCCCTGGTACCATGAAAATCGAACGATTGCGGATATGTATTTCCATCTCTGTCACACGTGCATATTGGAGTGACAAAAAGGTTTTTCCGTCAATGCCAATTTTCGATGTTCGTGGTAGACATGCTTCGGCTTTTACCCCTCTCTCGCACGCTCTTATTAAAATCGCATAAGTACGAGCAAGATAGATACACAATCTGAATGGTGTATTATGGGAAAAGACCGTTTTGTGAATCAATCATTATGGAAATCAGGTGCTCTGTGATTGAAATTTAGGGTATTTTGGGAAAAGAGCCTTCTGTGTATCGGCTTTTATGAGCTTCAATCCATTTGGGATTAGGCCATATTGACAAAAGTGCAAATGAAGAACGGTTCATATTGGCAATAAGTTCATTTGGGTTTCGTTCATTACGACATTAGTTTTTTATAATATTGGAATCAATTGAGGACTGGTGTCTTTTGAGTTTAGTGTCGCGTGCACCGGATAGCTTTTTTTGTGGGATTTCAGTTCATTTCTTTGATATATTTTAATTGGGGCTTCTAAGCTCAGTTTTTGTTAATTTAAAAGTGCTAGTCTGTCGCTTCGGCGGATTTTCTGAAAGTTGGCGGGGAGGACAGTCCACTTCCCAGTTCCTAGCAAGAAATTCCTTTTGGACACGTCTTTGGTTGTTCTACTCTGAGGCCAGTCGTGGAAAGCGATCTGGGTAAGCCTTGTTTAATTGTTTTTGTCTCACGTTGGTTCACAGACGTAAGTAGTTGTGGTAACGTAGTTCTTATGACATAATTTTGTTCCTAGCTTTCGGGTTCGGAGTGCGAGCAATAGTTCGACGCAAGTGTTTGCATCGACGTCCTCCACTGCTGGACGTGCGTGTACGGAGACCTACCAACCACGGCATTACCTGCTCCTAATTGAGCGGTTACTGGTACTACTGAAGGAGTCAGCACATCGTGGAACGGACCTCGAAGACGCGCGCGCTGAGCGGAGCGACTGGTGATCTAATCATCTAGTTAAAAAGGGAAAAACTAGATTTTTAACTTAGTTTTGTTTGTACATGTTGCCGAACATTGCTGAGGTTGTCTTTTCCCTTCACTAAATTCAACCTTTGATGGGGACCTTGTCGCCCTTACACATTATATTTCCCAAAATTCTTAAAGGCAGTTATTACGCCAACGTTTAAATCATTTGACCTCTTGTTTTGGCGTTCATCCATTTCCCTTCAATCATCATACATGCGCTCATATCCCATTTCCATCTGCCACCCTGATCTTTTATCACCCCTCCTATCAAAGGTGTTCTTTTCAACGTAAATTTAAGAACGAAAGGTCCGGCAAACTGATTGCGACACCGCTGTTGCACTCCTTAAAAATCTAGTTCAGATATTCCAGTACTGACCGTGAGTCCGCCTCGCCGCGTAGCTTTTACGGCCTGTAAAACTCTTTCGGTTGTGTAACGGTTAAATTTTATTATTGTGTGTGAATTAACAGTGAATTTTCCTAGTGCGTTTGGTTTTATATTAAATAAATTCTACGTGTTGTTGTATGTGAATTTTTATTTTATTTTCACTACAGTAGGTACTAAGTATACCTACTTGTTTGGTCATATTGGGTAGTTTCCTTATGTTAAAATTGATAACGTTAGTGTTGCTAAATGGATAGTAAACCATCAAATAATTGTAATAAAGTATACATTACAAAATATAATTAAATTCGTAAAAAGATTATGGACCTTGAAAGCTTAGAAAAAATATGCATATTTTTTACTGCCAAACAAAAAAATTACGAAGATATAGCCCCGTTAAAGTTCCGCGTGACGTCACATTATGATAAAAAGTGTAGTACCATAATGTGACGTCACGCGGAACTTTAACGGGCTATATCTTCATAATTTTTTGTTTAATTGACACACAAAAAAATACGTGTTCAATATGTTTTGATAATCGAACTGACGGACTAATTATCATTTTTTAGGAAACTAGCCAATTGTGTGCTAGTTCGAGAATCACCCTCCGTCCGATTATGGAATTACTCAAGTAAAACCAAACTAAGAATAATTGTATACTTTTACTTTATTTTGGACTCATTGCACAGAATGTTGATAAGTAGTAACTGCTAATTACATTTTTATTAAAAAATATTATTTAGAATAAAGGGAGCGAAGAAATTACTATAAAATAGGTAGCTGATCGTTTTACATACACTTCACCGAGAACTCAAAGGCTATTTATCAAAAAAACCGGTCAAGTGCGAGTCTGACTCGCGCACCGAGGGTTCCGTACGAAATATCATACAACACACCCGTCTTGCCCCACCCATTAATTTAGGAAAAATCTAAACAACGCATAGTATAGTAAAGTCATGAGCATGACATGAGTACCTACAGCGCCATTTATCGGTGCATTTTGTTACTAAATTGCGCGACCAAGCAACTCGGTATGTAAGTACAGTAAGGGAAATGTATTCACGTACCACTGTAGAACTCTGTCACAATTGACAGGCCGCCGTCACTCAAACTCGAGCGGTATGTTACCTTATTGCGATAGGGTTCTACGGTGGTACGTTAATACATTTCCCTTACTGTTTGTTGGTTTTTCAGCGATAATTCTTTATCAAGTGAATTAATTTCGATAATACTTTTTTTATTTGCTAAAAGGTACTTACAGAACACTTTCATACGAATTTGAAGGCAAAAAATTAAACACAGAAGTATTAAATTACAAACAAAATTAACATATGATTTTTGAAGAATAAAAAAAAACTACGCTAGATAGAGGTATCGTTATACTTTTCCGGTAATATTCACGTTAATATTAATAATATATATTATTTTCAAATTTTTCGATTGGTTAACTTCGGAGATAAGGGGGGAATGGTATTTTTTTCAACATTTTTCTTTATAAATCAAAATTTTACCATTGTAGAAAAAAAAAGAAAAACTGTTTTAGAATGTACAATTCAAGCCCTTTCATATGATACCCCACTTGGCCTACTAACTAGACTTTGAATTTTTGCCCCCCTCTTATCCGCCCTTTTTTATACAAATTAAAAGTATATATTAAAATTTTTCATTTTCCATACACGAGGATTAGCTTTATTTACAACTATTCCAAATTTCAAATCGATAGCATTAGTAGTTCCTGAGATATTTGACTTTGTGACAGACAGACAGACGGACGGAGTCGCACCATAAGGGTGAAGACACATATATCAGCATCGAATCGCATTTAGCTGGATGATTTTGGACACACTATACGCATCGGAAGTTAAAGTATGCTGTTACATGTGTTCAGGTGCTAAAGGGAGCTAACGCACGTTTTTAAAGCTGAAGTATCATTTAGCATGCTTTCATCCGCTAAAGCATGCGATCGCATGCTATTGAATTGAATCTCATACGTTATGCCGCAGTTGAAGTTGAAAACCGTTTTCGCTATTTCTTCCCATGCATTTTCCTTCCTCCGGTGATCACTATATATTGGTGAAGCCATGTCATAAAGGCAAGGATATTTTTGCACTAGCATAATCAATTTCTCCTCGTCTATTTTCGCAAGTAAGTAATTATTGCAATGTAAACAAACTAGTGCACTTCGCTATGGACACGTTGTGATAAGATAATGACGCGGTCGTCCGCCCGCACTCTGTGAATACCATGCTTAAGCATGCTTTCTTATTCGCAAGCTTCCCGGCTCACGCTTAAGCAGCCTTTATCAATCGCAAGCGTTATGTCTCACACGTAATCAAGTATTCTCATTCGCAAGCATCTACTTTCACGTCTTAAGCAGCCGTCCTCATGCTTTATCATGAATAAGCATTCTTAAGTATGTTAAATGGATAGCTACACTTATACGCATTTAATGCTGAAGCTGAATCGATGCGGAAGGGTGAATTGATGCGGACGCATCTCCATATAATATTGCGTTTTTGTACTACAAAATGCGATTCGATGCTGATATATGTGTCTTCACCCTAAGGGTTCCGTTTTTGCCTTTTTGGTCCGGAATCCTAATAAACCTTCATTCAAGTATAAACATCAATACCATGAGTTTGTTTGATCATATCAGCCAGTTTCTCTCCAATCATAATACAAGGCGCATTAGTGTTGCCACTGGTGATGGTTGGCATGATGCTGGCGTCGCCTATCCGCAACCCTGTGACACCCCGCACCCTCAGCTCCGCATCTACCACGCTGTGGCCTTCACGGCCCATCGCACAAGTCCCCACTGGATGCCACACGGATGTTGCGGTATTCAAAATGTGGCACTTCCAATACTCAAGCGTATTGAATTCTATGTTCGTACATTGAGGAATTCTCAGATTAGCAACCATAGAATTGAAAACCTTCAAATATTTGTTTCCGGTGACAGAAATGTAATCAATTACACATTTCGCGTGCAATTCTAGGTCTGCATCGTCGGAATAGTACTTTGTAAAGATTTTAGGGCTGACTTCAGGATTTTTGCTCCTCAGCAAAATTTGTCCTCTGGACTTTGGATGAAGTAATGATACTAACGTGAAAAGGGTTTCCTGCTTTTGACCAATCTCTGCAATAGCTGTACAAATACTATCGTCGAGCTCTATTACAAAAGAGCAAATAAGAGTTGAAACTAAAGTTGCCGCTGGAAGTGGATATACTAATGTTTGATAATCTGGGATCATGGAGTGCTCTTCTAGAGTCTCGAATCCCATTATTGTCGGAGTCGGAAACCAATGAAGATTCGCTAACATTTTAAAGTTGTATAATGCAGAGTCAATGCCTTTCTTACCTGTCAGGACTACAATTGTTGCAGCATGGTCTTGTAAATTTTTACCAACCAGTGGTGAATCTACCAACACTTCAATATCATTTTCAATTAATTGTTTTTTTTCACCGATCCCAGATAGCATCAATAGTTGTGGGGTGTTAATAGCACCCGCTGATAAAACGACTTCTTTATTAACGAGAAAATTGAAAATCCTTTTGGTAGGTAACTTTACCTCCACACCGATCGCTTTTTTATGTTCATTGAAAAGCACCTTAGTGCATAAGGTATCCCTGAGAACAAATAAATTATTCCAAATTTTGGGACGGAGGAAAACGTTGGCAGTACTTTGTCGTATTTTGTCCCATAGTGTGTACTGCGGCAACGAATACCCTAACTGATCGTATCCATTCGTATCAATGCGGAAGTCTGACTCATTAGTAAATGCCTGAAGATATTTCTTGGTAAAATGATCCCAGGGAATCCAGGTGACTCCCATTGGTCCATCAGTTCTATGCAGGTTGGGGGACGCCTTTAATATATCAGCGCTTTTCATCGATTCGCTCTTTTTGAAATAATGTGTGACGTTACGGTAGTCCCACCCCACACCACCCATAGCGCTCCACAGCTCGTAATCTGCCCAGTTCCCTCGCACGTAATACATGTAGTTGGCGCTGCTGGAACCCCCGAGCATCTTGCCCTGCGTTAAGCGGATGTTCTTTGTCCTGTGAGCCTGGCTGGAGTAGCCGTCGTCTTCGGTGTAGTAGTTCCAGTCAACAGACGAGTGGGCCACGAATGGAGTTAAACTGGGTAGCTGAAATGAAATAGAGAGTTTCAGAAGCCTAATAAAGAGTAACGTTGAGATCAAATTGATATTTGATAATAGATACAATTATGTGGGTAATTCATTATCATTAGCGTAAGTCTTGCGAGCTTGGGAGTAGGCATAAAGGAGAGGGCAAATGCCAAAATGATCCCACTGGCCCTCATCTACGAGGGTGGTTTGAAAAGTAATTTGGTTTGATATGATAAAAAACTTGTATAGGTGTTGTATATATTTTATTTTTCTACGTAATCCCCCCGAAGTTCAACGCACTTATCACGACGCTTCTGCAACTTCTCGATGCCTTCACGGAAATGGGTTTCTTCCAGGTCTTCAAAATATGCGTTTACTTCCAGTATCACCTCTTCATTAGACTGAAATTTTCGCCCCGACAGAAAATTTTTGAGCTTTGGGAATAGGTGATAGTCTGAAGGAGCTAAATCTGGCGAATAAGCAGGATGTGGACGTATTTCATTACGTAAATCCGCCAATTTTTGTTCAACAAGCCAACATGTGTGCACAGGAGCATTGTCATGGTGAAACATCACCTTTTTCTTGACCAACCCTGGACGTTTTTCAGCTATCGCTACCTTTTAACGGGTCTAAAAGCGAGGCATAATATGCCCCAGTGATAGTTTTTCCCTTTTGAAGATAGTCAATTAAAATAATACCTTTCGCATCGCAAAACACCGACGCCATGACTTTTCCAGCTGATGGTACGCACTTCGCCTTCTTTGGAGCTGGCTCACCATATGACTTATCCATTTTCTCGACTGTTGTTTTGTCTCCGGGATATAGTGGTGAATCCAGATTTCATCCATGGTGACATGTATTTGTCATAGCTGTCTTGTGTTATTATCCTGTAAGAACTATGTAATGTTTTATGCTGATTAAAGCCTTGTTTTCCTAAGGTTTTGTCGTATCTTATGTATCAATTTAATCAGCATAATTTAAAATGACTGATAATCAAAACGAATCTAAAACCAGCGGTTCCGATGTCGTGCCAACTCACAACATTTCCATGACGCGCTATCTACGGCCTGACCGTTTCGACATCGAACCAAATACAACAGCCGCTGATGTAAAATGGTTACACTGGTGCGCTACGTTTGAAAATTTTCTAGACGAAGATCAAACAATAACGGAATCGGCGCGGCTGAAGATTCTAATCAACCATCTCTCGCCAACTGTCTACTCGTTTGTTCGCGACTGTTCTACATACCGTCAAGCAATGTCACAGCTTGAAAAAGTGTACGTAAAGCCTAAGAATGTGATTCTATCTCGCCATTTGCTTACGACTCGTAAGCAGCGATCGGACGAATCGATCTCTGATTATTCCCGTGCCCTGAAGCTTCTCGCTCACGAATGCAAATTCGATCAGGTTTCCGCTCAAGAACATGAAGATCAAAGTATAAGAGGTGCGTTCATAGCGGGAATCAGTTCTCAGAAAATAAGAGAACGTCTTTTAGAAAATTTGTCGCTCACTTTAGAACAAACATTAAATCAAGCAATTTCACTTGAAGCAGCCGAAAACAACTCGAAGATCATAGGAAACAATACAGGCTCGCTTCTTAACGCACTTCCTGACATTGGAGATACGAGTTTCAATACACCAATTCAGCCAAATGCAGCCGCTTCTTCTCCGCAGCAGCGCAGAAAATGTTTCTTTTGTGGAGGTAGTGTACATCAAAGGATAAAATGCCCAGCATTTCACGCTACTTGCCAATTGTGCTCTAGAAAAGGGCATTTCGCAAACGTTTGCAGGAGCGGTAAGCCATTACCAGTCAATTCCGTCACAGCTGATGTTTCAAGACCGACACAAGTACCCGACACCATAGCAAGTCTGACTACGATTTCTGCTGCCTCACCATCGAGTCTCGTCAAAGCAACTGTACCCGTGACTATAAATGAAGTACGCGCTGACGCCCTGATAGACACAGGTAGCTCAATTAGCTTCATTAATAAAGATTTAGTTCATATTATGAACTTGAAGCAAAAACCTTGCAAACAAACGATTACACTAGCCTCCCTTAACTACGTGTCTTTTGTAGAAGGGATGTGCTTCGCAACCATTAAACTGAAAGAGCATACTTACAAACACAGACCTCTATTAATTGTAAATAACCTATGTGCAGATATTATTGTCGGTCATGACATTCTCAAGGAGCACGCAAGTCTAGAGCTTCGTTTCGGAGGAACTAAAGATCCCCTACAGATCTGCAACGTTATGGAAGCCTCTGTTCCACCGGCATCACTTTTTACAAACTTATTGCCTGACATTAAGCCGATAGCTGTCAAGTCAAGGCATTATTCTGATGCAGATAGAGATTTTATTGAACAAGAAATTATAAAGCTCTTGGAGGACGGAATAATAGAACCCAGCGTATCCCCTTGGCGTGCGCAAGTGCTGATTGCAGGTGGCGGGACACATCGTAAACGTCTTGTTGTAGACTATTCGCAAACCATTAACAAATATACAATGCTAGATGCCTATCCATTACCCAATATAGAAACTATCGTATCCAGAGTTGCAAAGTTCAACTACTTCAGCCAGATTGATCTCAAAAGCGCATATCACCAAGTTCCAATCTTAGAGAGAGAAAAACTTTTCACATCATTTGAAGCTGGCGGCAATTTGTACCAGTTTACTAGAATCCCCTTTGGTGTGACTAACGGGGTAGCAGCTTTTCAAAGGACTCTCGACTTTATCATCAAAACAGAAAAACTAGAGGGTACTTATGCGTATTTGGATGATGTTACGGTATGTGGCCAAAACAAAGAAGACCACGATAAGAATCTCCATAAATTTATGTCCGCCGTAAACAAATACAAACTGACCTTAAACGAAAAGAAATGTACCTTTGGTGTGGATCGTATTAATCTTCTGGGTTACACAATAAATAACAACTCTATTGTACCCGATCAAGAGAGACTTAAACCTCTGCTAGACCTGCCTGTCCCCACTAACGCAAGTGAGCTTAAGCGAACCATGGGTTTATTCGCCCATTATGCTAAATGGATTACCAAGTTTTCGGAAAAATTACAACCATTAATTGCCATTTCAACTTTTCCCTTGGATGATCATGCTAAGACATCGTTCGAGATACTGAAGTCAGATATCGCTAAAGCGTGTCTTGTAGCTATCGATTCCAACGAGACCTTTACAGTCGAGACAGACGCTTCGGACTTTGCAATAGCCGCTACGCTTTCTCAGAAGGGACGTCCTGTCGCCTTTTTCTCACGCACTCTATCAGAGTCCGAGCGTAAACAGTCATCTGTTGAAAAAGAAGCCAGCGCCATCGTGGAGTGTTTACGAAAATGGAGGCATTATCTTATCGGTAAACATTTTTTGCTTATTACAGATCAGCAATCAGTCGTATTCATGTTTAATCAAAAACATAATAACAAAATAAAAAATGAAAAAATTGAACGCTGGCGCCTCGAAATGTCTTGCTATAAATATGATATAGTTTACCGACCAGGGAGAGAAAACATTGTCGCCGATGCTCTTTCGAGAGTATGCTCATACCTTAATCACAATAAGCTTAAGGAACTACACGAATCTCTCTGCCACCCTGGTATCGTTAGAATGGCGCATTGGGTCAGAATGAAGAACTTACCTTATTCGGTAAATGACATAAAAGCAATGACTGCGTCATGTCCGGTTTGTGCGGAAATAAAACCGCGTTTCATGAAGACTCGAGGACAATTAATAAAAGCAACTTCACCATTCGAGAGGTTGAATATCGATTTTAAAGGACCTTTACCGAGCATTACAGGCAGAAAATATATCTTGACAATAATCGATGAATATAGTCGATTTCCTTTCGCTTTTGCCTGTAAGGATATGACTTCCGCTACGGTAATCAATTGCCTGAAAGATTTATTTTATATGTTTGGTACGCCACTCTATATACACAGCGATAGAGGCACCTCATTTATGTCTGAAGAATTGCGACAGTTCTTATCGTCTCTAGGCGTAGCCTGTAGTCGCACGACGCCCTATAACCCGGAAGGTAATGGGCAAATAGAGCGCTTAAATGGCACCTTATGGAAGGCCATCCAATTATTTTTGCGTTCTAAAGGCCTACCTACTGAAAATTGGGAGCAAATGCTGACAGTATCTTTACATGCTATACGATCGCTTCTCTGCACAACTACTAACTCTACGCCACATGAGAGATTATTTTTACATCCGCGTAGATCTTCCAACGGAGAATCTTTGCCAACGTGGCTCGTGCCAGGTCCAGTTCTAATGAAGAAAAACGTACGTAATAAAACTGATCCCTATGTTGAAGAAGTGGAACTTTTACAAAGCAATCCTAACTACTCTTTTGTAAGAACACCAGAGGGACGAGAAACCACTATCTCTAATAGACAACTAGCGCCACTCCCAGCACCTGAACCCGGACTGATTTCCGATGAGGACGAGCTGGAGATGCTCGATGCCGAATCAACACCATCCGTCGACTCACAGGAGTCCGAGGCCGAGCCTGCTGCTGAAGCGCCGCGCAGATCCGGGCGGACTCACCGCCTGCCGCAGCACCTGCAGGACTACGAGCTGTAGTCACTAGAAGGGGGGGTGAATGACATGTATTTGTCATAGCTGTCTTGTGTTATTATCCTGTAAGAACTATGTAATGTTTTATGCTGATTAAAGCCTTGTTTTCCTAAGGTTTTGTCGTATCTTATGTATCACATGGTCACAAAATGTCGAAGAAACTCTGCTGGATTTTTATTAAACACCTGCAAGTTTCCAGCAGATGTTTGCATGCGAATACGCCTTTGTTCTGGAGTGAGCAACCGCGGCACCCATCTTGCACAAAGCTTTTTCATGTGCAATTCATTGTGCAAAAAAAATGCAATGAGCAGTCGCGATGTTTGAGACTTCAGCTAACTCCCGTATTTTTAATCGTCTGTCAGCTAAAACTAAATCATGGATTTTATCAATGACTTCTGGTAAAACCGCTGATTTTGGAACACCAGGTCGAGGTGCATCTTCAATGCTTGTCCTGCCACGCTTAAACTCATTTACCCAAAGCCGAACTGTTTCGTATGAAGGACAAGAATCGCCCAACGTAGGAGAAATCCTTTCATGAATTTCTTTTGCTGTTTTCCTTCCAAAAAAAAGAATTGGATCACACCACGAATTCCAATTTTCTCCATTTCGCCGATCTACTTCGATTACTTTTTTTCCAACAGCTGTCAAATCTCCCGCCCTCGTAGATAAAATAAGATAAGATACCGTAGGTCTTAACTGTAAATGTAATTGTGAGTATAATTTACTGCTTTACGACACGAAAACTACAAAAAATGAGACGGTTTTTTTTGGTGTAGCATAAAGAAGATCCGCCATCAGAAGGAAGAGAGTTGTGTGGGTCGTTCTTCTTTTCGACCGACAATAGCCTGTCCTTCGTCTTACTACTCTAACTAGCATTTTTTTTAAACGTATTTTTATCGTAAAAGTCCGTGACAGAGTGGTAAACCAAAATGTAGTCCCCACTGAAAGAGTCCACTTTGTCACATATTTTTTTTTTTAAATCAACCGTAAACAAATATGTATATTGGCCGGAAAGGAAACTTTAATTAGTGTTAATGAAGAAACCAATGCATTTTTTTTAAATCGCACTTCAAAATCACAATTTTCGATAGTTCAAAAACCAAAAAAAAAGGAAAACCTCGGTTCATTGTCGGTAAAAAAGAAGAACGACCCGTGTCCCTGCTGAGCAGAGGGCGCGGCAGTTCTAACTGCCGATTGGACTGCCCTGTGACAAAACACTGGGTAAAGATCATCACTGGCCAAACAAAGTAATGATGTTTAGCCAGTGTCGCAAATATGAAATATTAATTATTTATCTCAAATCTTTTATTATTATTTTCTTGGACTATGTAGTCAATTGTTATTTAATGTAAGAATATGGGTTTATGCCTGAAATAAATCAATTTTAATTTTAATATAAAGATGTTTGCTACAATTTTAGTGGCGCCCGGATACATGATAACATTAGGTACCACAGTGTCGAGCGGTGGGTCGCCCCCGGCCTCGATGAGCAGCACCCTCCACTCGCGCACCTCCGCGAGCCGCGAGGCTACCACGCAGCCCGCCGACCCGCCTCCCACCACGATGAAGTCGAACGTTTCACCATCTGCCATTCCGAGAGAAAATTAGGTACACTTTTGTTATTAGTGTTTCGGTTTTGTATAGGTAGGTACACCAAAAACTACAGTGGATTCAGATTTTAATACTAAATATGCACAGTTTGTTTATAAATATATTATTTAGGTACTCTATTCGTAGACCTGCGGCTGAACAAAACTGGGTTTCGATAGCATTAAAGTTTTTTCTTTTTTGATATGTCGTTGGAGGCATGTTAAATAATACTTATGTAAAAATGTAGAAATTTTTAGGTTTAGATTTCGGCTATATTGAAATATTTAAGTTTTTTGCCAAGAACTATGCAAATATAGAATTAGAGTCACAAAAAACTGTAACATATCCAATAACATTTTAATTTCTTTACTATATTCTGTTTTTAGAAGTCTGGAACATCTGCGTTCTGGTGAACGAAAAAATGCTTATAATTCCGAAAATAAAGAATTAGAGTCGCTGATATTGCAAAATTATGATATTATCGATCCACTTCATATACTTGAAAAAAGTTGGAGGTGTAGACAATCGGCTTGTCTAGATATTGATTTCTGGCTAAGCAGTATAACCAATATTGAATTAGAGTTTGTAGAGTTAATAATAAGCAGGTCATGATAATGATCTCTGTTACCAAACAAAAGTTTATAAATATAAAATCACGGCGACACTAAATACTGATACGTAAGCATTCCGGGCCTATATTAATACATTTCAAACTCGCTGTATGCGCGCGCCGCGCTGCGCACTGTGCCACCAGACCCCTATTCCGTAACTGGTTTTAAGTTCACCTCAACGCTCACCAACAAATATATCTTGACACTGCGGTGCATAGTAGCTAAGCGTAGGTAGAGAGTAACTAAGCGTAGGTAGAGGTCTAGTTTCGTTAGGTGACGCATGGGGTGAGGCGCATGAGCGCGTAGCGAATAACGGCAGCGATCAGTGGGGGCGGGGTAGTGGCGTGCCCTTGACTCCACGTCAACCTGCGTCCAGATTCCATAAAAAAATCCGCAAAGCGTGTTTTAAACTAATATCAACCGAAAATAGTTAAACTTACCCTTATTTATTACTATAGGGATTGCCCACGGTTTCGTTCGCGTAGAACTCGTTATCGTGTTATAGAAATAATTGATATGAAAATTATCATAAAAATTACCATTCTCTGCAGAAATACCTACTAACAAATGACATACAATGTATTTTTTTTTGCGAAGTGGCTAGTAACAGTAAGCTATGGAATAGATGGGTAGTAAACCGCAATTTACCTACCACATGAAATTGTTTTTGTATATTCAGGATGTAGGGTCGGTTCGCCGGTTATCGACCACTCAGGTAAATTGGTGAACCGAGAGGATATTTTCTAGTTTTTTCAGTAGATTCCTGCCTAATAACTACATTAACTAGGTACTTAGAGCCTGTTCAAATCTATATATATAAAAGAAGATTCTGACTAATTCATACACGCACAGCCGAAACTACTCGGACTAGAAACATGAAATTTACACCCAAACTACCTTTTATAAAGTTTTTTTGGAACAATGGATAAGAAGGGATTTTAAGAAATTCCACCCCTAAAGGGGGTTAAAAAGGGGTGCAACGTTTGTATGAGGGACACTTTTTTTTGAGCTAGAGACTTAAAGTTTTGTAGAAAGATAACTTATTAAAATACAAAAAAGTACTTTCAGCGTTTTGGAAAATTCTATCCTTAAAGGGGTCATAAAGGGGTGCAAGATTTGTATAGGAGAAACATTTTTTTAAGCTATAGACTTAAAACTTTGTAGAAAGATTACTTATTAGAATACTAATAAAGTGCTTTCAGCGTTTAGGAAAATTCTACCCTAAAAAAAAAGTTCCCCCATACAAACGTTGCGCCCCTTTTTAACCCCCTTAGTTAAAAAGGGGCGCAACGTTTGTATGGGGGAACTTTTCTTTTTTGAGCTATATACTTAAAATGTAGTAGAAAGATTACTTATTAAAATTAAAATAAAGCACTTTCAGCGTTTTGGAAAATTCTGCCTCTAAGGGGTTAAAAAGGGGTGCAAAGTTTGTATGGAGGAAACTTTTTGTTTTGAGCCAGACTTAAAACTTTGTAAAAAGATTACTTATTAGAATACAAATAAAGTCCTTTCAGTGTTTTGGAAAATTCCGCCCTTAAGGGGTGCAAAATTTGTATGGAGGAAACTTAGTTTTGAGCCAGAGACTTAAAACTTTGTAAAAAGATTACTTATTAGAATACAAATAGTACTTTCAGTGTTTTGGATAATTCTTCCCCTAAGGGGTTAAAAAGGGGTGCAAAGTTTGTATGGAGGAAACTTTTTGTTTTGAGCCAGAGACTTAAAACTTTGTAAAAAGATTACTTATTAGAATATAAATAAAGTCCTTTCAGTGTTTTGGAAAATTCCGCCCCTAAGAGGTTAAAAAGGGGTGCAAAGTTTGTATGGAGGAAACGTTTTGTTTTGAGCCAGAGACCTTAAGCTTTGTAGAAAGATTACTTATTAGAATACAAATAAAGTCCTATTAGCGTTTTAGAAAATTCCACTCCTAAGGGGGTTAAATAGGGGGGTAAGATTTGTATGGGCAACGATTTGTTTGAGCTACAGACTTAAAAGTTAATAGAACGATTACTTATTAAAATAAAAAAGTGGATTCAGCGTTTAGAAAAATTCAACCCCTAAGGGGTTAAAAAGGGGTGCAAAGTTTGTATGGAGTAAACTTTTTGTTAAAACTTTGTAGAAAGATTACTTATTAGAATACAAATAAAGTCCTATTAGCGTTTAAAAAAATTACACTCCTATGGAGGTTAAAAAGGGCAGTAAGCTTTGTATGTATGGGCAACACTTTGTTTGAGCTAGAGACTTAAAAGTTAGTAGAATGATTACTTATTAAAATAAAAAAGTACTTTCAGCGTTTAGAAAAATTCAACCCCTAAGGGGGTTAAAAGAAGGTTCAAAGTTTATATGGAGAGCAAGAAATTTTTAAAGTAAAATTTCGGTCTTATCATGTAGTTATGTTAAGACTTCAAAACTAATTTCAGAGTTTTTTTTCAAATTCGTCCCTAAGTGTTAAAAGGGGTTTAAAGTTTGTGTAGAGAGCAACACATTTATACAGTATGAGATTTGGAACTTTGGTTTTAGACTGTTTGTTTAAAAACTAGAAAAGGAATTTCATTGTTTTTTATATTGATGCAGGCCTGAAATGGAAAGAGGAGCTGGATGCCGTTGAGCATTCCATTTCTTCAGCCTGTTATGCTCTGAGAAGCCTGAGGGAGGAACTCACTAGACAACAACTTAAAGTCATATACTATGCGTTAGTAGAATCTAAGCTTAGGTACAAAGTCTCCATACAAAGTTTCATCCCCTTTTTCGTCCCTAAAAGGGATAACATTTGACATAATCTAATATATAAGGAACATATCTGGAAAGTTTCATGTACACTCATCGGTATATTTTGATAGTACGTGGAACGTACATCCATTCATACATCCAAACTTTTACGTTTATAATATTAGTAGGATGGTACGGAGTCCGACTCGCACTTGGCCGGTTTTTTACTGTTACTAAGTTACTACAAATAGTCAGTCCATATATCAAATTTTTTTTACTCATTTTGAAGTCAATAACTTTTCAAATTCACATAATAATAACCGCATGTAATTTACCGTGCACGTAAACAAATGATATGATTTGAAATACAAACGCAGCGCTTGCGCGGCGGAGCGGGGGGCGGGACGAGGTATCACTCTAGGGGCTCGCTCTAGGTTCCCGCGCGCCGCCGGTACGTGGTACCGCGGCGTGGTTATTTATTTCGCGCCTATTTTAATAGATTATACTATTACAAGGCAAGCTATACACAGAAATTTCTTACTTTCCATTATATGGCTGCATATATTATTTTATAGTATTAGACTAATCTTTACAGACTCTAATTCAATATTAGACCTTACAGGACAAAAAACGCATATAAAAATTCTTATTAATGAAAGCTTATCTCTAATTCCTCCAAATTTTTTGCTTTTCTATTAACTTAAGGATTTAAAGATATTGTTGTGAATTTTTGAAACTTTAATTCAATATCGACAAAATAATAACCGAATTCTGGTTTGACCCAGTCGCTCGTTATTTTTTTTTCTAAAAACTTAACAGCATAAAGCATCATACATATTATAAACGATGAAGCTTAAACTTTGCACTCTAATTCAATATTCACAAATCACCAATAAAAAAACATAAATACCTAATTTATACCTAACTCTCGTTCTAACTTTTCGTCATATTTTACAAATATGCTTAAAAATATGTCCCATACCATATAAGCATAACTTTTCCGACTTTAGAATTATCGAAACTTGTAGGGCAAAATTCCGGTCCGGCTACAGGGCTATCGGTAAAAATCTAGAAACAAAATCTCATCAAGTCACGACGTTCTTTACTGGATTTGATGTAAATTAAGTGTGCTAAATCGGAAGTAAGAATAGGCCTATCGAGCCGTGAGGTTGATTAATAAATATACCTAAATAAATAAAAATAATACTTAGGGAAAATCTTACACAAATCAACATAGTCACAAATTAAGCAAAGCTTTTGGGTACTAAACGACGATATACATACTTATATAGATAAATAAATACTTAAATACATAGAAAACATCCATGACTCAGGAACAAATATTGGTGCTCAACTCAACACAAATAAATGCTCTAACCGGGATTCGAAGCTCTCGCTTCGTAGGCAGGGTCACTACCACTTCGCTACAAAGGCTTTAGCCCACCACTTAAATGTCAGAAAAATAATTTTCATACATACATTCAGATTGTTTGCCTGACCACGGTAAAGCCAAAAGGAAGGTAATATGATTTTTTCCATGTACTTAAGTACAAAATGGTCACAAAATGTAAACGCCCGACCACAAGTACATCTCTCTCATCGGCTCTTTAAAGTTTCGACATATGCACGAAAAGTGCTCATTTCCGCACTCGTGCGGGAAAGTGACACCATGTGTACCTACTGTAATAGTTATTTACGATAAAGTGCAGAAAATAGGAAATTCGCACTGGCGATTAATTAAAACACGACCGAAGGGAGTGTTTTAAATCGACACGAGTTGCGAATTACCTATTCGCACGTGTATCGTGCAACGTTTTACAGTACATATGGCTCTTTAAAGTTTCAACATATGCACGAAAAGTGCTCATTTGCGCACTAGTGCGGGAAAGTAACACCATGTGTACTGTAAAGTACTTTACGAAAGTGGAACATCTAAATGCCAATTTTTTCAGATTCCAGTTATGACAGAAAACGAAGAGTTATATGAAGACAAAAAACTAGGCTAAAGTGATATTAATCATTTTCGTGGAACTATTTTCTACAAGTCAAACAATTGTATAGAAATAATTAAGTAATTAATTTTTCACCTCACTAGCTCGGAAAGACCTTTTTTATTCTTTAAAAACAGATAGCAAAACTGCATTTTATCCACATGTGTGCAAAGAATATTTGAAATCCGAACGTGTTATTAGTTACTTTTGTTGTCCGTCTTTCACGGCAAAACGGGGCGACGAATTGACGTGATTTTTTAAGTGGAGATAGTTGAAGTGATGAAGAGTGACATAGGCTACTTTTTATCTCTTTCTAACCCCCCACTTCCCTAAAATGGCGGGTGGAAGTTTGTATGGAGCATTCCGCAATTTTCAAGATAGAAAGCTAAAAATTGGTATGTGGACTATTTATGACTAACAAAAAAAACCCCTTAAAAGAGGGGGTGAAGTTTTATATGGGGTCCAGATAGGTAGAGTCAATATGTAGAATCGATATGTAGAGTCCATATGTAGAGTCGATATGTAGAGTCGATATGTACAGTCTATGTAGAGTCGATATGTAGAGTCGATATGTACAGTCTATGTAGAGTCCATTTGTAGAGTCAATATGTAGAGTCGATATGTAGAGTCAATATGTAGAGTCGATATGTAGAGTCGATATGTAGAGTCTATTTAGAGTCGATATGTAGAGTCGATGTGTAGAGTCGATATGTAGAGTCCATTTGTAGAGTCGATATGTAGAGTCGATATGTAGAGTCAATATGTAGAGTCGATATGTATAGTCGATATGTAGAGTCGATATGTAGAGTCTATGTAATATTTACTAGTTAAAATAAAGGCTGATTATACATATTTCAGTTGTTTCTCTTATGTAGTACTTTCCTCAGTTTAGTGAGGTGAAAAGATTTGTGTTACACACGGGTGCAAGTTATTTTCACGTCTCGTGTGTTGCAACACTCGCTTTGCTCAGGATTCTATTTTTGAACCACTGGCTACGCTCAGGATTCTATTTTCGAACCACTCGCTTCGCTCGTGGTTCAACCATAGAATCCATTCGCTAGCTCGTGGTTCAACCCTAGAATCCATTCGCTGGCTCGTGTTTCAATTCCACACTCGCGGTTAAAATATAACTTTGCACCCTTGTATAACAAATAACTATTTTTAGTAGTTTAGGTAGTTAGTAGTATGAATCATGTAAAATAACTGACAGTACCTACAGAACACTATTTGCCGAGTTCCTTCCAACTCGTACTTTGCTGATTATTTTCGAAATGAAAAGTGTGTTTTCCCTAATAAGTAAAGGTAAAAGTCCCAGAGCTTATTACTGCCCAAATACCTACTTGGTACACATGGTGTCGATTATTGGAATTAGGCCGTCAAACATTGGGGTGTTTATGTTATTTCTCGTTGCATTTAAGCCGCCTTGGTTCAAATGGACGTATACTTACTGTTGACGACTTTTCTATTATTATTGTGATCGTTTTGCGTTACTTATTTTAAAATAGCCAGGCATTGTGAATATAACTTATTAAACTAACATTCTTATCAAAAATTAAATCGACAAATAATGCAACCATCGAAATCACGACAAATGCTCTGAAACCTCGAAACTTACTGAAAACGTCGGCCTGCGGTGGGTAGTCGATAATGTAGTACCTCACAGGCAGCCAGGACCAGAAACTTAACACCAGTTGAATTATATACATGGAGGGCCTCATCATCTTAACTTCTATTTTTGGCACGAATGTATCGAAGAAATTATACCAAGCCATTTTAGGAACTCGGCAAATGTATACTTACAACTGGAACAAACATGCAAATCGTTAACAAAATTAAATATCTGCCATTTTGAGATTATTAGATTCGCTGATAATCAAAATTCGTCATCTTTTTTTACTTCTAGTAAAGAGCAAAAAAATCACGCTCTTCGGAAACATTTAGGTCTTAAGGACAATGGGCAAAACGTCCCCACCCACCAACACATGCCTCATTTAATAGATCTTTATAAGTGGAGATATAGTTTTTTTTATAATTATGTAAAAAAAAAGAGGCTCGCGAGTTCTACAGCTCACAGATCCGAACAAAACTGAAGTTGTCGCTTCCTAAAAGGTTGAAAGAATTATTCGCAAATCACCTGCTGTTGTAGTGAAGACACTTCCCCTATGTACGTATGCGTTGTTTGTAAATTTCATTGAAACTAGTTGTGGTATTTGTGACTGTATTGAGAAACATTTAGGTTCCGTAACTTGCGTACCGGAGCCCGATTCGAGATTCCAAATGTGAGGTCGACAGCATGTTAAATATAATATCCTTTTCACTTCTCATGCTCGAAAGGTGTGATATTTAGGCTTAGCAAGCGGGGCTAAAGTAGTACATTTAGCCCCTAGAAAAAATATGTATACATATTTATGATTTTTAAAACATTAAGTTTGACCAATCAAAACACTTCACCGTATTAAATCCACCAATCACAACTCTTTCAAAAACATTTGTATTTGATATCAACCAACCATTTTAGAGCTAATACTTATTAAAATCGACCAATCGGAACACAGAATTCATTTCAAACATTAGGTTTTTTTAGTCCCTAATTCATAATCACAATCATTAAAAAAATAAATGCCCAAATGAGTTAACTATATGCATTAAAAAAAATTGTAAGTGAAGTGAGTATGGACGATGGACCCTTATTGTATTTTTTCTAGTAGTTTAACTTCAGCGGCAGCGTAATAAATTTGTAATTTGAACAACTCTATTATTTATAAAATACAATGTAACTGAATGATCCTAAAAAAACCGGTCAAGTGCGAGTCTGTCTCACGCACCGAGGGTTCCGTACAAACTTTCATACACTATACATTCACGACCCTGCTTTATTTTTAAAAAACCGGCCAAGTGCGTGTCGGACCACGCAAAACGAAGGGTTTCGTGCCTATTAAAAAGGTCGTATCGTCACAGAAATTTTACGGCACTTACGTCCTTTTCTTTGAGGAAGGCAGTTTTTCAGCAATATCTCGAAAACCTCTGAACCGATCTTGTTCAAAACAATTTTCGGTGAATGAAATTAATAAGCCATGAATTTTTCCATATTTTTAAAATACACCGTTCAAAAATTAGAGGGGGGGGGGGACAGAATTTTAGTGACTTTCGGGGCGATTATCTCCGACCCGAAAACTTAATAAAAAAAAATGCCAAGAAACCTTATATTTATTTTGAAAGGCCTATCGATTGATATGCCACAAGGGGGGTCACAATGAAAAAAAAAATTTGACTTTTAGTTTTATGTATGGAGTGCACACATATTTTTTTTTTGTCATTTTAATTACAAAACTGTAGCGGCTAACAAAATACACCTATCCTCAAAATTTAATTCAAATACACCTTATAGTTTTCAAGTAAAATGCCTGTGACATATGGACAGACGGACAGACGGACAGACGGACAGACGGACAGACGGACATGACGAAACTATAAGGGTTCCGTTTTTGCCATTTTGGCTACGGAACCCTAAAAATCTTAGCAATAAGTACTGTCCAAGTCCAGTATGCCGACTCACACACAGACGCACGTAGAGTAAATACTGATGATCCACCATGGCTGTCTCACTCTATAACATGCGATAGAGTGAGACAAGTATGGTGGATCATCAGTATTTACTAACCGTGTATTGGCCGCCATTGAATAGCAATAAAACGTAGGTATCTTAATACTCAAAAATGTGTCATTACAAATACCAGCAGTACCAGTCTATGTTATCTGTGTAATGAAAATGAAATGAACGACTCAACGACGAAGTAAACTGTCATGTTTACCTTTTTGTTGATAAAATTTCCCACATGATTATTGTGCGATTGGTGTGATTTACTTTACCATCTACATTGTGCTTGATTAGGAGCAAAATGTCTTCAAGCTCTGTAGAAGACATTCCGGAGCAGTGTAAGGTGAGCGTATAAATATCGAAGGCCTTGCCCATTCTTTGTTTTGGTGTATATTAATTCGACCTTGGGCAAACTAAGTTTTCTACACTCTAACACAGTTTTTTTACTTATGATTATTCTGAATATGCATACGAGTATCTTTATTATTTTATAATGACGATAACCGAAACTGAGCGTATCCGAAGATCTTCAGGCATACTAACATATCAATATATATCATGCCTTTACCCCATGTCTTAATATAGTCCACTTCACTTAAGTTTTTATCACTACACATGCACAATTGAGTCTTTATTACTTCACAATGTTGGAAGTCCTTATCCTACTGATTTATCAGTCTATTTTGTTTTATTAATTATTTAACACATTGTCTACTCTATCGTCACTGTAGCTTCTGTCATCCTCACTACACACTACACAGTCTTCCTCTTCCTTACTTGTCACCTCTCCCAGAGCAATTCTCTTCCTAGATAAGGCTGGTGACGGTGGGCTTTCACTTGACCTGGATCTTTTATACTTTTTGTCCTTCCTTATGGTCACAATAGATCAGCAATGGTTGCAGTGATACAATAGCCACTATCATAATAATATGGTCACAATAGCTGGAGCGCTTACCACAGAATCTTCTGGTCCCCATGCCACTATCATCTCTGCCCACAGGCTCGGTGAGGGGATTCTTAATGTGCCATATGCCTGATCTTCTCCTTGAAGATCTGTTTGTGTCAACTTCTCACCCCCTTCACCTGGTATTCTTTCTATGTGAAATGAAATGAAATTTATTGTTAATAACAATTGTTACAAGTCAAGATATAATAAGTAGGTATAAACTTTCAATAGTGTTTAACTATAATTAATTACAGTTTTTAATATTATATTATATGTCAATTATATTCGGTTATTTTTATATGTCATACTATGACATATAAAAATAACCAAATATAATTGACTGTGTTCCCGTGCATTGCTCTTATTTCTTTCGAAACCAAGTATTTGGTTTACATGTCTTACAAATGTTTTATTTCTCAGTTTTACTTTGTATCTAACTATACCAAACTTTTTTATCACTGTCCCCTCTAGCCATCTTGGTAGTTCCTAAAACAAACCGTTTCACCGACTCTAAAATCCCTGACTTTCCAAGTTAAATTGTCTTCTACATCTTCAGTCTCCCTTCCTGGTGTTGAGAGAGGATGAAGACTAAATTACTTTTTTATGTTTGTCAGTAGTTCCATAATCTGACGCATACTAAATATGTATACTATTCATGTCATTCTATGGACCACAAAATTCTTATTCTAATAATGCATTGCTACAGTATAAAAGATTGCAAGTATAATATGTTGTGACTCATACCATGGTTATGTAGTGCTTCGCCTGCCATCTGTGTCCAGTTCTGCAGACCATGAGGACCGCATGGTTGTCTCACCTAACTGCTTATACCACTTGTGGGAGTTTGGGTTAAATACCAAATGATTCCTCCATCATGGATCCCAAAGTGTCTCGAGTTTACCTGCATTAAGGGTTTACATTGTCCATTTAGGTACTTCAGTTACTTGAACATTGATTACTTTATTATTAGATTATTACTTATCTTTACTTTTTTATTGATTACTTGTGACCAGGTGTTGGTTGTGATCCGGGGCTCGTGCTAGTGCACGACGATAGGTATCCGCAGATACAAACCTCGCTCATGCATGAGCCACCCACATCCCAGGGGAATTCCATGTCTTTGCACGGAATATACTCTTAAGTTGGTAGTTATGCCACCGTTACAAAGGACGGTCGGCGCTGCATCTGTCGGCCGTGGCAACAGCTTCTTTTGACAGATCTCCAAGTCCAAGTTTTATATATATATATTTTTTATTTATTTAAGACAAAATATAGTCTCCATGAGACTATGTTATTTGTATCATTACTTCTAGGACTTTATTAAGTAAACCTAAGGCATTTAGCTTATGAATCCGGGCTCGGCATGATGTCACTTCCAGCAAATTCTTCACAATACTCTTCATGCAATGACCAGTAAACTCCAACATTAAAGATGGAAGTGATATTTTAGATGATGCGCCATATACAACCTTTTAACTTTGCTCTATGGCAGACAGAGGTGAAGATGGACATACTTACCATAGAGATATAGTGTTGCTATGTACATTTCACGGAGCTAGTAAAATAAACATAACTATGCATGTTTTTTAAAGATTATTTTAACTTTTCTGACAAAAATCGTGTAGTATATTTATGTTCTAAATAATCTCGATAATTCGGATATGTAACAATTTACATGATCTCAAACCAACTCAAATTACAGTAAAATTGGTGGATCATGTGTCAAAGTATCTCTCTGCTCTCTCTCGCCTCTTGCAGTTTTCTGGTGCACTCTGCGCTGTCTATAATTATATTAATTATAGTTCATCTCAAACCAACTCAAATTCTGAGAATAAAATAAATATAATCAGTTAGTGTTCTTCACTATTTATTTTATACTTAGAGACCGTAATATACATCATAACATCACTAAGGATGTAAGTAAGGTTACTAGAATTTTATTTGATTTCATAAAAAGACACTTATAGCCTATGTCCAGCAGTGGACGTGATTTCGCTTAATTAAAGTAGGCGTTGCAACCCGCCAATCATACGCCTTAATTATTCGATCAATCAGAGCCAGAATATCCGGGTTACAGCATGGCTGAGATCCCACGAGATAACCAGCCATTATTTAGAATAAAACTGGAGCACATCGGATACCCATAGCAATTTATGTTATGATATGACAAATAAATTGTAACAAAGCTAGGAAAAGAAATGTAAAAAGCTAGGTCTCTTTTTGTATTAATGTGTCATAGTTGTAAATAAACCGAACACATTACCGAACTGACTGACTCTAAATTCAAATCTGTCGTAAAACGGACAGTTATTTCAAAAGCATATTATAAGATAAACGACTACATCATGGATAGGGATATTTGGCAGCGATAAAATCCTGCACTAGAAATCTGTCGTAAAATAAATAGGCTTTCTACTGTAGCAATGTAATTTTAAAATTTTATAATACTCTGATACTGATAATGATATATTGTATACTGTTTTGAAAAAATGACACCTCGCCGAGTTTTTTACGCCGGTTCTTCTCGAGGCAGAGGTTTACTTTCCGAACCGGTGGTAGTTTATCGACATTCATAGGTGCATGTAATATGCCTAAATTGAAGAATAAATCACTTTGACTTTGACTTTAAAAGTGTAAAATCGTGTCCAATATATTTATTCATCTTTTGTTCAATTTTTTTTACTTTCGTTAAATTCACAGTCGTAAAGGTCAAGGTAGGTAGTATCTTCATAGGTAAAAAACTCGGGATTTACAACCCTGGGTCGTTGCAGCATCTGAAGGCTCTCTCGAAGCACGACACCCTCACGCATCCGCAGCCGTGTGTACCGAGTGTGCCATTGTTACGTGACCGTAGAGTTGCGGCACGCGCACGCCCCCGCTCAGGCTGGGCAGGTGACTCCGTCGACGCCGTACGACCGCCCGAGCGCGGTTCAGCGCCGCGCGTCGAGCGACGCTAATAGCGCGCAGGTCCCGCGCGCCGAGGACGGGGCGTAAACATTTCGATTGTATATGTATAGGTACAACATAACATAACAAAACATCAAATCAATAAAAAGTTGTCAATTCAATGCAGATGTGACTCATCTCGAGTTACACAAATAAATGTAAGCCTTGAGTATTTGTATATTATTATGGTTATTAGACATGTACAAATTGAGCTTCTATGCTCGCACAAGGTAACTGTTGATACCTTTTCCGTGCTTACCATCTATCTTGTACACAGTGAACATTAAAATATTCTGTTCTCTTTTGTATTCCAGGATCTGTTCACGCAAGATGGCGTGCTCCTCAAAGCGTGCATGGGCCGGTCGATCACGGACCTCAACTCCATCGGCATGCTGTGCGTGGTGCTCAACCCCCGCGGGACCAAGTGCATCGAGTGGCGGCCCAACGACCTCATCACCATCGACTCCGACACGCAGGACCAGGAGTGGGCCGTGGTTAACACCATAGGTACACTACACCTACATATACACATTATACATGGTACACTATATACACTAAGGGCGAGTTGATCAATCACATTTTCATCATCATCATATCTGCCGAATGACGTCCACTGCTGGACATAGGCCTCTCCCAATCAGTGCCACAATGACCGGTCCTGCGCCTCCTGCGCCACCCGCATCCAGCGGACTCCCGCGGCCTTTACCGGGTCATCAGTCCTCCTTGTCGGGGGGGAGGGGGCTCGTCACTCAAGAACTCTGTTCCGTTCTACTTGCAATGTGTCGCGCCATCTGCCGCTGCTACAGATCAGTAAATGTTGAATAAGGCGCCGACAGCTTTCAATCTTCTCTTACGATTACCGATGGTTTGAAAAAAAAACGACCCTTGCAAAACTTGCAGGCGTGGTAGACTTGGTGAGGATAGTGTTCAGGTCACCCTTCACATTGACCATCAAGGGTTCAACCAGAGCCCTGCTAGAATCTTAGAGCATGATAGAGAAGTGCTCACTTAATTTATGGTTACTTAATTTTGTTATTTTGGCGCACAGTCAACCATTAATGTTTCTCTCTCAGGCCGAAGACAACGCACTCTAAGCGGCAACCTCACGTCCGACTACGCCACCGCGCGCTCCCGCATCATAAAGATCCCCCTCGATGACCTCAAAACCTTCCGGGTCACCCGCAACAATCAGCAGATGCAGTTCTCGACCAAACCGGGCGTCTGGCAGACCACCTTCTACTTCCAGCACGGCAACGCCGAGATATTCGTCGCCAACTTGAAGAACCACGTCAAAACAGCCAAGACTAGGCACGACCGGAACACATATGTGGTCGTAGAGCCGAATGTGGACGCAGCAGTGCTCAACAAGAGTTTTGCTGAGCTTGATATCTTCACGGAAAACACTACAGATGTTGTGTGGAACCTGGTGTCAAATTTTAAACAGAGGCCGTATGAGACTACTATGACTGCGTTTTCAAAGCTTACGGATATTGGTATGTAATTCTTTGTCAAAAAACAAAGTAATTAAACAGTATTTTATTAGTGGGTTTAAATACCTTCTGTACCTACATTAAATTAATATTTTTCTGGTGCTGACCAGGATCGATTCAACATGAGGGTTGCTCAACAATCGACCTCGAGAAATGTATGTATTGTTGCTTAGCTAACGAATGTAGTTACGGGCCATAGTCGCCCCTAGAGCCATAGTCGGGCCTTGCCACCAATACGGTGCTATCTCTGTTAAGCAATAGAGAAAGAATAGGACACCGAGACATCGCGTAGCTGCATACAACGGCACTGCTGATGTCCTAAAGAAAATGGCTGAATAATTTTACACAACGTATGCGACAAGCTGAGAGCTATCTTCAGTAGATTGTCAATCCTTAAGTATAAAATACCGTACAAAACCCTACGTCTGCTATACCTAGCCCTCGCTGACTCTGTGATCGGCTACGCCATAGGTACCTATGGTAGAACCTTTAAGACTTATATAGAAAAAATATACAACCTACAAATTAGAATACTAAAAACTATTGTCCCAAAAAATATTAAAAAGCGTTATGTAACCGACTATACACAACTATTTAAATATTGTAAACTACTTCCTGTACAAAAAAAGATGAAACTTGCTGTCCTAATTGAAGAATATCATAATGTTGCAAAACTCAAAGTTAAGAAAAGATGTAGTAGATTAAGAAAATTATCATCCCAAAGTCAATTTTGTCTACCTAAATATAATAACATATATGGTGCTCGAAAACACTCACACTTACTGCCTAAAATATTAAATGAATTACCTGAACATGTACAAAACTTATATGTAAAAGGCTGTAGAATAAGAAAAACTCTAAAGAGGCACTTTTTAAAATGTAAAAATTTAAACTATATTCTGTAAATTGTAAAATAAGTTGTATAACTACCTTTAAATTAGCTAATATTACAAATCAGTAGTCAAGAACTCCCCATCGGCAAACAAACCTACTAAAGGTTTTGCCAAGATGGGTATTGTAATGAATTGTAATATGTATTTTCTTTTTGTGTTAATCAATAAATTAAAAAAAAAAAAAAACAAAGTCAAAAACTATATGACGGCCTGCAACTGAGGCAGTTTCTTCACTTTTTCTTGATAAATTACAACGTAATTACGTACGTATTACGTAATTATATTATTACGTCCAACTATCACTGCTAACGACAAATCAAAACATCGTTTTCAATTATCTACTTTTAGTATATTATGGCAATGAGGCGAACGGCAAACGCGATGTATCGGAGGAAGTGGCGGACTTACTCACGAAGAGCATGAGTGCACTGGAAGAGGCCACCACAGTCACCAAGTCCGACGAGTATGAAGTTATCAGCGTCAAGCCAACGCTGCCACCTCGACCTAACATACCTAGGTAAACGATCACAACTTTGATTATGCATTAATAGTTAATTAGTAATTTTTGCGTAGTCGCAACTACAACTTGGTAGCTTAACCTTCCCCTCGTAACTGTGTAGTTTTAGCAGAGAAGTGCTGTGCTTAAGAGAATCTGCAATTAATTCACTATTTTGTTCATCAATATACATACCCACACACAAAACACACAGACACATACGTACACAAACTTACATACCGTAAACGCGGGTTACTTTAGCCCTCGGGGGTAACTTTGGCTTAGTCTTAGGCTTTAGAAGTAATATTGTAATTTTTCTCTATGGTGGAGAATTTATCGGTAGGATGACAACTAATTCAACTATAAGTGTTCGTTTCCAGAGGAACTCCGCTATCTACTGAGAAGTGGGAAGGTCTTGCAGACCCACAAGGCAGGGTCATGGAGGTCGATGGTGTCAAACAGCTCATCTTTAGAGGGGTAAACAAGTGAAAAAAATGTACATTTTTAGTAATCATTTCTCGATAAATCATATGCATGATATGTAGTCATTTTGTGGTCGAACACAATTTGATAACTCAAATCCTCCAAAAATGTTAGTTAAACATACTATGTTGTTTGTGTAAACAACCCTTCATTTATATTTCCAGGGTGTAGCCCACTCTATACGTCACACAGTCTGGAAATACCTACTAGATTACCACCCATGGCACATGACGCATGGAGAAATAAGAATGTTACAACGCAAACGCACGGAAGAATACTTCTCTATGAAACTTCAATGGCGCTCCATGACCGAAGGCCAGGAATCCAGGTTCACAGAATACAGAGACAGAAAGAGTCTGGTGGAGAAGGATGTCAACAGGACAGACAGAACCCACCCCTTTTACGCTGGTGACAATAACCCGAATCTAGTAGTGTTGCAAGACATTCTGATGACATACGTCATGTACAATTTTGACCTCGGCTATGTGCAAGGCATGAGCGATATTTTAGCGCCGCTGCTCCTACTTTTGGGGAATGAGGTGGACAGTTTCTGGTGTTTCGTTGGGTTCATGGAGAGGATTGTAAGTATAATTCGGGTGGTATTTAAGCAGAAGTGCCTGGGCGACCGAGCGCTACTCGGTTGAAAATAGAGAAAACACGGAGAAAATTTGGCCTAGATACAAAGTTTCATCCCCTTTTTCGTCCCTAAAAGGGATGAAATTTGACATTAATTATAGCATATGTCCTATTCTGATATTATTTGGTACATAACTGTAAAGTTTCATATAAATTCGTCCAGCAGTTTTTGAGATTAAGTAGAACGTGCATCCATCCATCGATATATCCAAACTTTCACGTTAATAATATTATTAAGATATATGAATGGTCCACGGAAAGAACATGACTAGTCACTTTTTTTTCAAAGTGAGATTTTAATCTCAAAATAATGAGCTCGTTATGAACTATAATACGTGACATTAAAACTTCATTTTGAAAAAAAAAGGACGACATGTTCTTTTCGTGGACCCGTCATATACAAATATTGCTCGTTTAATAGTATAGGATGTTGTCTCTTTTTGCACTGAAGTAATTTTCCAAATAAAATATCTATGTCACTGTGCGTCACCAATAACAATAAATAAGGTGTTAAATTGGCCAGGCATACAACTTCGACATGGACCAGGCGGGCATGAAGCAGCAGCTGCAGCAGCTGCAGCAGCTGCTGGGCGCGTGCAGCCCGCGGCTGGCGCAGCACCTGGCCCAGAAGGACTCCGGGAACATGTACTTCTGTTTCCGCTGGCTGCTCGTCTGGTTCAAGAGGGAATTCTCTTTCAGGGACATTATGAGGTAACATACGCATAATGTACGGTCGAAGTCACAAGGGCCTGAATGCTTTTGTACCGTGTCGCTTTAACGTCATGTTTAAACTGCTATACGACGTACTCGTACGAATGATGTTTAAGTTAAACTCATGGATAAAATAAACAGCCACTATACAGCGTGCATTTTTAATATTACCTCAAATTGTAACCAGAATTAGATGTTAGAGCTATGAACATAATATTGCAAGAAATTTCTCTTAACTACCAACTTTTTTTGTCCATATATAATAATTCGGCAAGCAATGGATCACTACTTTGTCTTACTGACGCGACGTCACAACTGTCACAAGTCACCCGCTTCTTCCATGAGTCAAATGAGTGTACGCAATACATTGCTGCTCGATAAATTTTCAAAAATGAATTACGCTTCGGTAGTTAAAATTCAATTAAATTTTCTTGCAATATCGGTTCACACCGCTAACACCTACCTCTGGTTACAATTTGAGGTAATATTAAAAATACACGCAGTATAAGTGTGCCATTCTAAATTTTAATTGTAATGTACACTACTTTGTGCAATTTTTCTTTTTCTATAGCCTCAGTTCTAACACTTGTGTTGTCTGTCATTTATTTTCAAACGGGTGAGAGCGAGATGGTATGAAGGTGTTGAGCTAGTTATGAGTTCGACTGTACATCATAAGATTCATAAGTGGCTTAATCCAATATCCTACGAGATAGTTGTCCATGAAAGTTTTATTTCATTAATATATTCATTCATTGTGGATTTAGTACCTACATTTTTTTCTGTACAGGCTATGGGAAGTACTTTGGACGGGTTTGCCGTGTGCCAACTTCCACCTGCTTGTCTGTGTTGCCATTCTTGACGCCGAAAAGGACATTATAATCAACAATAACCATGGTTTCACCGAAATACTGAAAGTAAGATTTCTGATACACTCAGTTATTTATTCGATATGCACAACTACATTTTACGATTGGAGTTCAGAGAGTTCAATGTGTCATCTTGTAAAGCATCTAGTGAGTAGTGTTGTTTTCGTGTAATTCGAGTGAGGGTGCTAGAGGTCCTGAGGAAGCATTCAATATTAGGGGACAATCTTACATAAACCGAACTAGCCCCATAGTAAACTCAATAAGGTTTGTGTTATGGGTACTAGACGACGATATATTTAATAGATACAGTTTCTTAAATACATAGAAAACATCCAAGACTCAGAAACAAATATTTATGCTCATCACATAAATATTTACCCTTACCGGGATTCGCATCCAGGACCTTCAGCTTTGTAGGTAGCGGCCTACTCACTAGGCTAACCGGTCGTCAAAAGTATTGTGTTCTCTTCCTGCTGCAATCCTGATGTTATTTGACTCATTGATGTCGTAATAATAATAAAATATAATTTTCAGCACGAAACTCAGAAACCAATATTTATGCTCATCACATAAATATTTACCCTTACCGGGATTCGCATCCAGGACTTTCAGCTTCGTAGGTAGCGGCCTAGCGGCCTACTCACTAGGCTAACCGATCATCAAAAGCATTGTCTTCTTTTGCTGCTGCAATGCTAATGTTATTTGACTCATTGATGTCGTAATAATAATAAAATATAATTTGCAGCACGTAAACGACCTATCAATGTGTCTGGACGTTGACAAAATACTGAGCTCGGCCGAGGGCATATACCATCAGATCATATCGGCGCACCACCTCACGGACCAAATCAGGACCATACTGGGAATGGCCCCTCTGAACGTCTCCATATCCACGAACTCGGACGACGAGCCCACGACGAGCGGAGTAAACGGTATGGAGAAAACTGTGAATGCCGGGAACCCCTTCTTGAATCCAGTGATGGATGAAGTTATGTATCAAATAGGATTAGACATGAATTTTTGAGCACGCGGTGAATATTTCTGTGTAGTTATTTTTGTGTAGATTAGACGCCGTTGTTGCCTAAGGAATGTGTAGAATGTAGATCATGTGCACTCTTCATGAAATGAACGCACCTACCTCATAAACCACAAATAACAGTGATCGGTAGATAATGTTTTAAGCCATTTATATTTTTTTTTTTTAAATTTTGGAACAACATTCAAATAAGTATTAATAATCGAGGTGTATCGAAAATCGTCGTTATTACATGGCAATTTGATTTTACAATTACAATATTAATTCTTAATAAGTAAATATCTCCAGTCCCCTATTTATATTTACCTATGAGTACATATTGGGTGAACATTCAATGCTTGCATATAATCACAATAGCAAAACCATCCAATGAAGTGATATAAAATAATCATAAGCGAAATAGTTTCTACTAAAGTTTATGATTAATTAATTAATTAAAATGCTGCTTTGACTATGTGGTGTAAACTAACGCACGTTTTTAACTTGAAATTCTTCCAGTGTGTTTGTAATTAGATATGTTTTAATGTGCGTTTTTTAGTTTACATAGCTATAGTTTTTGGATTAGTATTTTTTTTAAAGTAAGTATAACTATATGAATAATCCAT
Source organism: Epinotia nisella (assembly GCA_932294315.1). NCBI lineage: Eukaryota > Metazoa > Arthropoda > Insecta > Lepidoptera > Tortricidae > Epinotia > Epinotia nisella. The sequence continues at coordinate 21,519,563 of OW028674.1, forward strand.
CACAACAACTTGATGTATCTTATATAGCACTATCCTTACAGTATCACTTAATATTCTAAGCAGTAATGTTCTTAGAATTACGTGCCAATTCTTATACGAAAGTTATTAGTAGTAGTTTTATTTTCCAGACTTTACATTTTCCCCGCGTGAATCTTTTTCTTTATTTTAAAATAGTTCTTTTTTTACAGGAACTCGAATATAACGGATTAAAAATATCTGTCGTAACCACCAGCGTGTGGGCCTTGCTTGCCTAAACTACGATATCCTATAAAGTTACAGAGAGACTGGTGAAAGTGATAATTTTTGTATTTTTATAATATACTTATGGCACTCTCTTTACCAATTTGATAAATCGCTTGTCCATATTTTGGCCGAAAAAAAAGAAACGTCGAAAAACATGCGAAAGTTTTTTCTTTAAAATATCGTAGCGAGCCCTACATCCCAAAAAATTGTATTTGGACTATAGCTGGTAAATTTACGTATTCGTTTTTCGATTTGTTTTGGCATAATTTCGAATACAGAGGCTAATCCTGGCCTTGTGGTCCTATAATGGTGCCTTAGCTAAATTATCCTACCAATTCGACTAATATTATAAATGCGAATGTTTGGATGTTTAGATGTTTAAATTGTTACTCAATCAGGCTTAAACGGCTGAACCGACTTGGATGCAATTTTGTACGAATATCCGAAGTCGCGGGCGGAAGCTAGTTAATAATAAGGGAAGGAACGCGAACAGTGAGCCTTCCAAAATTACAGAATGCCAGTTCTTCAACAATGTCAAAGTTTACAATTTTGTGCCATAGATAATGTTGGGTTGACTACACATAACACACTGATTCCAGAGATATGTAAGTTAAATAGCAGTTCTTTAAAATAAAATAGGTGTTTTAAATATAATGATATGTCAATTCAATTTATGTAAAGTTTGGTGTATTTGTAAATTTGTTTTGCTGTTATGTTTTAGTGTCAAGTCTTACAAATGAAAATAAATGTTTGTCAGACACATCCTGCACGGTTAGCACAAGACGGCCGCGATATATTCTCGAGCTCTCACATATTAGACCATTTAGAAAAAGACGGAGAGAGCTCGAGAATATATCGCGGCCGTCTTGTGGTAACCGTGCTGCTATAAGTGTTAGAACTGAGGCTATTGAAAAAGACAAATTGCACAAAGCAGTGTAGCTACAAGCAAAATTTAGAATGGCATACTTAGTAAAGTGGCTGTTTATTTTATGCATGATGAGGTCAGCTTTATTTAGTTTATTTTAACGTAAACATAATTAGTCATACATTTACCACATTCTAGTACGAATCTTACTAATTTATGTAGAATAATAGTCAATAAGCTATTATCAGAAAATCTATAAAAGCAGCAACTACACACCACCGCATAGCATTTACGTCCGGCATAAAACATTCGCCCTTTACTAACAAGTAATTGAGCGTGAAAGCACAGAATAATTAAAGGTACAGAACTTCCACTGCCTAAGTGATGACGTTAGCTGTATTTTTTTGGCAACAGAATCAAAGAGTGGGATAGGGTTGTCGACGGACCACATAACTGAACATCTAATAAAATTATAATAGTTGATGATCATAAAAATATATGATAGCAGGGAAGTAAGGATTGACTAAAAAAAATACATGAATACAGATATTTTTACAAAACAGTTCATATTTTGCAATATAATGAAATTAGGTATGTTGTTACTATGTACAACGGAACGTATATATGAAACGTCGTTGTGTGCCATACGGTTGCAGAGATGATATCCATTTTCTGGATTTTCCATGTTGCGGTATTTACCAGATTCCTTTTTTTACGGAATCGTTTATGACCAAATTATGAATATCACAAGTTCAGAATTTTCCACATTCGTTTTATTTCTCATTCTAAATTGTCCTATTTCTGATATTTTACACATTTTTTTACTTGCCAATTCGATTTTTGGCATATTCAGAATTTTCCACATTATTAAATTAACATAGTATTATTTTGTACGCATGCGTGTTAATCCATATTACGTATTTTGTGTAGTACGTAATGAAGTAACACAAAATTTTCCACATTCGTTTTTTTTTGCATTGTTTATTTTAAAAGGGGATTTTATTCATACTATGAATTATGACATTTACTTGACATTCATTTTATCATCTGTAGGTTATAGATTTATAGCTCGAATGCGAAGAGTTTGTACTTAATTAAACAATTAAAACAGAAAGTGAAAGGTGTAAAATTAAAAAAAAAGTGTTTTGAACGTGATGGGTATTGCAATTACTTCATTACGTACTATACAAAATACGTAATATGGATTAACACGCATGCGTACAAAATAATACTATGTTAATTTAATAATGTGGAAAATTCTGAATATGCCAAAAATCGAATTGGCAAGTAAACAAAAGCTGTACAATATCAGAAATAGGACAATTTAGAATGAGAAATAAAACAAATGTGGAAAATTCGGAACTTGTGATATTCATAATTTGGTCATAAACGATTCCGTAAAAAAAGGAATCTGGTAAATACCGCAACATGGAAAATCCAGAAAATGGATCTCATCTCTGCAACCTGCGATACGCTGTAAATCCCTAGCTAGACCTCCATATGTTACCATAGATTAGCATCGTTTCGCGCCAAAATGACAGTGGGATAGGCCTGGTGAAAGGGACAAATGGCTTTATGTCCGACGTAAACGCGATCATGTTGGCCATAACACTGACGTAATAAAGTTATTGTTCTGTACAGATGTAGGTAGTGCATAATTGTTTTCCATCGTATTTTCTCGGAAACGTTCCTATTTCTCATGTTACTTCTGTCAACCTGAGTACTTTTTGTACTGTGACCGACTAAAATAGCAAGACACGTTCGTGCGTTTCCGTGAAAATACGATGTAAAACAATTATGCACAACATCTGTAACATCCGCAAGCTGCATTGATAGTATTAGAGACTGAATTCAAATAAAGGTAACTTAGCTCTCCTGCAATCAAGTACCTGTGTCGCCAATCACCATAAAAATTGTTATTGTAAATGTATTTTTAAATATTGTAATTTCTGTGTACAAAAGCTGTACATATTTAAAGGGTAGTTGTAATTTGAATATGCACTTAAGTTAGATTTCTTTTGTATGCTAAGTTATTGGAAAAATATAATATATTTGGTACTAGACAACATTTTATTATTCTTTGGAGTTTATAAACATATCCCACCTAAGCTTCAAACTTAGAAATTGTCACATTATTTTCTGGCTTTCTTTGTACCATAGAATATAATTAGATGGTGGTTCTACAGGGTGATTACGGGGTCGTGGAGCAAGAAAGAAGCATTTAACTTACTTTCTCCTAAGGATCACGATAGGTTAGGACTAACAGTACACCAGCGACTTATTTTAGTCGGCAAAAAAAAACTGCGATAATTCGAGATCATGGTCACCCTACTATTTCCCAAGAAAACTTATGTCAAGTGCATGGACTTAACAATCGTTTGTTTGTTTTCTAAAAAGGTGTAATTAAAAGTAGGGTGACAACGCATTTTGAGTCAATAATAATTTTTAAATAAAAATACGTAAATAACGAATCATCTTTGTTTCAATTCAAATAAATACAGGTAGCATCGCAATCATTTACTGAGTCAGAAAAAAATGGTTGGGATCATGACCCCGAAATCACCCTGTATTTATGTTGTTTTTTTTTTCTGCAACCTTCTCCAACTCGTACCTATGGGTCAGCTCCACATATTGCATCAATAAAGGTCTTAATATAATAATGTAGAGATCATTATATTATAATTTGTACTTCTTATCTCATTATCCTCCAGACGATTTACAAGTTGAGCACATTCATTGACATTTGCGAGTGAGACTTCAAATGGACATTCAGCCCGTACCTCGTCTGGTATGACTTGTCACACAGGTGACAGTGGAAGTTCTTGACCCCAGTATGGGTAAGTGAATGCCTCTGTAACTCAGATTTTGAGAAAAATCTCTTTCCGCAACTCTCACATCCATATTTTTTCTCCTTCAGGTGATTTTTACGTATATGAGTGCTACGCGAGCTAGATGAAATGAAAGTGGCATTGCAAACTTCACATTTGTGATTTCTAGTTCTCTTGTGATTCCATAGAACGTGTGAATGAAGGCCGCCAGGTACTTTGAACTTCTTTGGACAGTATTTGCAGCTGTATGGGCGGTCATTGCTATGTGTTAACATATGAATTCGTATGTACCCAGGTGGGTATGATTTTCCACACTGATCACATTGCCTTAGCATTCTGTCTGAGCTGTTCTTTTCTTTATGATGTCCATTTGGTTGGCAAGAATGAGCATTGAGTTCATTTTCAGAGAAAAACCCTTCCCAACAATTTTCACAGAGGTAAGGTTTCATATGTAGTTTACGATGCAACACAAGGGACCGAAAATCTTCAAATTTCTCATGGCAGTAGTCACAATCGCGCCCTATCGAGGATTTTATAGGATGATTATTAATGCAGTGTGCGCTTAGTTCTTTGGTAGAATGAAACTCGGCTTTACACTCGACACAAAACATTAGTTTCATTTCACTCACTGTAGTGTTTTCTGTAGGTTGATTTTTGCGTTTCTCATATTTTTTAATTTGGTAAGTCTTACCATCTTCTTCCGATTCGTAACTGTAGTAAATATCATCATTTTGTACAGTGCTTGAACTTTCAGCTAAGGTTTTAGCACTAGATTCTATTAAGTTTTTAAAGGAATAGGTCATAGTGAGGTGGTATATACAGTTCATGCAAATATTTTCTGGATATTCCACATCTGGTGAGACCTGGAAAGATAAGCTTAGTAAGAAAAATATAGGTAATACTGCCTACTACTGGTAATAACAATAATGTAGGTAAAGCAAGAAATAGATTCATTAAAATGGACTAAATTTAAGTTACCATACCTTAAAGTTGTAAAAATTCTCTAAAATATCCGACAATCTAACGTGTTCGCCACTAATTGTAATTGTAGTATGGATATATCGCATCTCCTTGCCGCTGGCTAAACATGTACGACAATTTTCTTTGTAATCCATTTCTATATTTTAGTTTTTTCTCTCGTTTTCTTTTAATTTAATTTATTATTCCCGAATAAAAACAATCTTTGCGGTAGCTTGACATTTCTTTCTATAGTTCGATCATAGACCTATGATACTCAGGACAAGCTATACCTACGTGATGCCACAATGAGGGACGGAAAGGCTTCTATGCAACTAAATTAAGAACTGGTCTTAAAATGGCTGATGGCTTACCATAAACAACCTACTTAATTTGGGTGGGTAGTGGTTTATTGGTCACAACGTCATACTAAATCCGTTGTGGCAAATTAAAAAAAGTGGAACTATGATAAGGACAACGAATGATATTTCCCTTCCTGTCACACTTTATCGAGATTTGTATGCTACCATCTCGCTCGGTGGTATTATTATTACTATAGCTTGTCCTGAGTATCATAGGTCCATGGTTCGATTCGATTAGATTGGTGGGTTGGTACTCTGGCGGTCCTTACTACCAAAGACTACATAATTATACTTACATACTGAGACTGGTGCCGGCATGGACTTATTATTACTAATAATATGCCGGTTAATGTACGGCCCGTGCACCGTGCAGCATAGTGATCGAGGGCCTACCGCGAAATGCAGTTCTTTTTCGTTCGTGTATCTCTGTCGCACTTGCTTGTTTGAGCGACAGAGGGAGATACACGAACGAAGTTCGTTTTTGTTTCGCGGTAGCCCCTATGTGGGCCTACCGCGAAACGAAGATACAGAGACGGAGATACACGAACGAAGTTCCGTTTTCGTTTCGCGGTAGCCCCGCAGTCACACGGTCTTCGCACTCACAATGACGAATACGAGTGTACAATACATTTTTTTTATTGCTCATCAAAAATGACGATGATGATGATCTGTCCAACCGTTTTCGGCCATGGCGACCACTCCGACTCCTATCTAGCGTTTTGGCGCTCGTGCGCTCGAAGATGGCTTATGTAGCCTATCTTTGCGGCAAAATTCCGTGCACATTGCGGGCACGTAAGTACGCCGTTCTGGTAATTGTATGCTATGGCAGCAGGTGGGCGGGCCTTTAACTGGTCGCGTTTATAGTCAAGGTCAACTTTGCGCTGATCCTCGAACTCGCGAACTTGGATGTTCACCATCCTGCGCCATTCTGACCGCTGTGCTGCCAAACACTCCCATTGAGAGGGCTCAATGTCACATCTCTTCATATGTCGCTTTTGGACATCCTTGTACCGGAGGAGTTGTCCGCCTTGCGTCCGCTTGCCTTCCTCCATTTCAGAGTAGAAGATGCGCTTCGCCACTCTCACCTCCGCCATACGAACAAGACACGTGACCGCACCACCGAAGCTGCCGACGACATCAAAAATAGTATATAATAGAAAAGAAAAGTTAATTAAACATAAACGCATTGTTGACAACAGGTGGTCTTATCCCTAAAAAGCTATATCTTCCAGATAACAGGTAAACAGTGTACACAGGTCTTTAGACATGTTAGCCAACATTACCAACAGGCGATTAAGATTTTTTTAGCTGTGATCTTAACTTACTTATCTGTGGATTGGATTGCAATCATATTGCAATGATGTCCTTTATGTTTGTGAGTTTGTGTCATATCTACTTTGACGTTTGACGTTGGTCGTTTATGGAAAACGTAAAATCAAACTAAACTTAAAATAAAATGTCCACAGTACCCGACTGTAATTTTCAAAATATAAATAATTCTACGATACCCTCGAAACAAATCAAGAAAAGAAAGCGTAAGAACAAAAATAAATATAAAAACAAACAATTGGCCGCAAAGAAAAAGGTTTTCAAACACAAACCTGTGAACAGTAGTGCATCTAAAGTTGTGTTTACCATGTCTTCTTGGGCCGAGCAATTTACTTTCGCGGCTACTTGGCAATTGAAACACCAATTAGCGTACTGGAAAGCTAAAGCGAAGTCTTTGGAGTACGAAAATGGTGTTCTACATGATATCATTCGCAGAAACCAGCATGTGATTTCTGGCGGAAACTCATCTAGCATACATAGAATGGCGGGATCTGAAGACGATAGGAATAAAAATGCGGCTGAAACTAAAGTACCTGAAATGTGTAGCCCAATAAAAGAAGGTAAATTGGGAGAGTGGGAAGATACCGATGGTTCAAACTCTCAATCCATGTTAGTGGATATGCAGTCGGACAGTCAAGAAGATATTTCAGATCAGAAGCAAGACATAGAAGTAAGTGAAGAATTCATACAGTTTTTGATGATCAATGCTAGGCATAAAGAAGAACTGAAATTGGAACGACAAAAACGAATAGAAGCGGAGGAACAGGCAGTTATGGAGGAAAGAGAGGCAAAGTTGAAAGCAAGACGGCACTATGGTTTGACAGCCCAAGAACTTTATGGAGACAAATGGCAGAAAATTGCAGCATTAGAGATGTCGATGAAATCTCATTTTATGTCTATTATTGATAGCAATAAGGCTTCATACTGGCCCGTGATACCTTTTAATTTTGATCTGCATTATTCTTATGCAACCCAAAAGTTTTGACCTTAATTTTGTTTTGTATTCAAGATGTCAATTATTATCACACACTTTCTATCAAAACATTTATTTCTATAATTCAAGTCATTTAAAAGACTTACTGCCCAGCTAGCATGATAGGTTTTATCGTCATGTTTTACGGCCCAAATGTAATGAAACATCACGTAAAACATAGCGATAAAACATAAATGATGTTGATGGTTGATGTTTTGTATGGCCTGTTAATACTGATTATGTAAATAGGTGTCACTTGTTGTTTTTGACCACAGTTATGCTAGGAGATTCCATACACGTTAGCCATAGAAATGTGAACTAACCTAAATATCAATAATTCCACCTGACCAGCCTCTAATGGTGTATGTTACACAATTACATTTCAACAATTTAAATAAGCATAAAAAGTTAAAAAACTGTATCCCGACTTTGGAAAAGTAGCTATGAATAATATTTTTATATATCTGAACTCGAAATTTTCTCCTCTTTTATTTGATCCCTAACACGCTATGATAGCAAAAGTTTTTTTTTAAAAGTCACTTATTTGTATGTGTCAGCCATCATATTTTTCTTTTTGGTACAAAAGATAGCCTATGCTACCCCGAGCATCATTTCGAATCAATTAACACCCCATTTATCAAAATCAGTTCAATATTTTATACACTACAGTATGTAAGTACAAACGTAGACTGCTAAAACATTTCCTTTCGGCTATGCCATAGTCGGGCAAAAACAAATAGACATTGGAGGTAATCTTACAGTAGTTGACTCCTAAACTAAACAAAGCTTGTATGTATTATACTGTGGTTACTACACTGATAAACATATGCTTTACAAAACATCCAAGACTTATGATATGAACCAATTAGCTTCTGCCCGCGACTCCGTCCGCGTAGAACTCGTTTATATCGTAGCTCCATACAAACTTTCACTCACCCATGTCATCTCCTTACTATCCCATGTCCTTTCTTGGGATTCATACTATCTTTATACCAAATTTCATCTAAATCGGTTCAGCGGTTTAAGCGTGAAGAGGTAACTGACAGATACAATTTCGCATTTATAATATTTGTAGGTATATGGATATTTACTGGGGTTCAAAACACGGGACCATCAGCTTCATAGCCCCAAGGTCCCTATCAATTAAGACAGCTGTCAATAAAATGCACATTTACTTATGTAATGTTATTGTAATAATGACGCAAATTCATAAATAATTATATTAATAATTTATTGCATAAACAAAAAGAAAAGTTTTCAGTCATTCAGATTTAACTTCCCCAATAGCATTGTTTATCTAACACAAACGATAGTACAGTTCGATGCTAGTGCGGAAAGTATGTCATCACGTCACGAATACCGAGATATCGTGCCACGAGCTGTAGGCGAGTGGCAAGACTCGGGACGAGTGAAGAATGACATTTCCGCCCGTGTATCGAACGACGTTTTTTAATACAGTTGCGAAAAAATAAGAAAAACAACAAGCAAGGAATTCGAAACTTTTATATTACTCATTCTGTAACACAGTTGAAAAAAATGAAGTTTAATACAGTTCTATCTTATTTCTTTTTTATTGACATAATATTTAATGGTACAAATTGTACAAGGAAAAGTGAAAAGCACTAGTGCGCGAAAACCAACTTTCCGCACGCTAAACAGCTACGTAAAGTAGCACTTTTTGAGCGACTGTATCAAAATAGTTCTTTACGATAAAAGTGCAGAAAATAGGAAATTCGCAACGAGTGGTGATAAATTAAAACACGACCGAAGGGAGTGTTTTAAATCGACACGAGTTGGGAATTACCTATTCGCACGTGTATCGTACAACGTTTTTCAACAGACCTGCTCGTAAAGTAGGTCTTATTACAGCGTATTTACACTGATAATGCAGAATATTACCCATGCCGTGCCTTTTACATTACATTATCGCACTAGTGCCTTTTCATTACATATCTTTTTAAATATTAGCAAGAAGTATTAATGTTTCGAAAACAGCTAAGTAGTTATTTGCGTAAATATAAAATTCAATTCAAAATGTGATAAATAATTAAAGAATTTCATGAAACTGCTTGTTGGCTTGTTGGTATTTATATTTTGACGGTGTATTTTTACCTATAAATACCCAATTTCAAAATTTATAAATATGTGGCTGATTAGCTACTTTGCCGGTGCCCTTATCTCAGACTTGCGCGCGCATGCAGCGCTGAGCGCGCGAAAAAATAAAATTACGGCCGCCATCTTTTAAATGGGTTTCTGTTTGTTAAGTTTATTCACAGTATTGCATTTCGTTAGTGTTGTTTTGTAAAATGTCGAATTTAGATAACGAAGAATTACTTATCGAGTGTACGCCGCCAGATATCATAGTTGAAGCGCAAAATGCGAGTGATAGTCTTTTGCCCTCAAAATCAAAAGATAAATACATGCAAGCCTACGCAAATTTCATTCAATGGAAAAATAGCAAAAATGCAAGCTCTTTCTCAGAGAACGTGTTCATGGCTTACTTTAGTGAACTGGCGAAGAGGTATAAACCTAGTTCGCTTTGGTGTATATATTCTATGTTGAAGAGTACCGTGCAGAATAAAAATGCAATTGACATCAAAGCGTACACCAATCTAACTGCATTCTTGAAAAGACGTTCAGACGGCTTTTACAGTCGAAAATCTAAGGTTTTAACACCTAATGAAGTGGAGAAGTTCATTAAAGAAGCACCGGATAATCAATATCTAGCGACAAAGGTCAGTTCCACTATTTAGTTTTGTATTCATTATTATAATATTTGTAGGTGGTATTGTAAGTGTTGATATAATAGGAACTAAGTACGATTATTATAACTTAATTATGATTTTATTTATTTTCAGGTCGCATTAATATTCGGAATTACTGGTGCCTGTAGGCGTCAGGAATTAAACAACATTACGACAAAAGATATAGAGAATCACGGAGAGATGCTACTTGTCAAAATTCCGAACACTAAAAATAAAATTCCTCGGTCATTTACTATTCACGGACCATTTTATGAAATAGTGAAAAAATATGAAAGTTTACGTTCAACAAAAGGAAAATCTGACCGGTTCTTCCAAAATTTTCAAAACGGCAAATGCACGAGTCAGCCTATCGGAGTGAACAAATTTGGATCGATGCCTAGAGAAATTGCCAAGTTTTTAGGCTTACCACAGGCTGACGCTTACACCGGACACAGTTTTAGGCGGACTTCAGCTACATTGCTGGCTAATTCAGGAGCCGATATATTGACTTTAAAACGCCATGGGGGATGGCGATCTAATAATGTCGCCGAGTCATATATTGAGGACTCCATCCAAAATAAAGCCGACATAAGTGCCAAAATAACACAAGCAATCCATTTGGAGCTACAATCCAAGAAGTTCTGCCCTGAACCGCGTCCTTCCACCTCATATGCCAATGATGATTTGGGATTTCATACGTTTGCTAATGATGAAACGCAATGTTCTTCTACCTCCTTTCAGAATGTTGCATTATCACCGACATTTCCAGTTACCCAAGAACAAAGCAATGAAATAATTAATAATACAATTAAACATACAGTACAAATGCCTCATAAGGCGGTAGCATATCATTTCAATAATTGTACTTTTAATAACTGTTTCAATAATTAAAGTTTTTAAATAAATGTGAACTTTTATTTACTTTTCCTCGCAAGTGTGTTGAAAAACGTCGTATGAAACACGTGAGCATTGGTCATTACACTTCTCGTCTCCATTAAGCCTTCGCCTTCGGCTCAGGCTTAAAAACCGACTCGAGTGTAATGACCAACATAGCACACTTGTATCATAATGTACTATTACAGTACATATGGCTCGTTTAAAGTTTCAACATATGCACGGAAAGTGCTCATTTCCTCGTGCGGAAAAGTAAAACCATGTGTACTGTAAATAAATATTAATAGATGACATACAAGTGGAATTAAACTGTCTTTGTAAACTTTTCAATGCTATAATACTTATTGTTATTAAACACATTTAATCATCTTTGATATATGTGACGGTGTTTAGTAAAAGGGCCCACTTTGTCGATTCTAGTTACGGAGTTACGGGCAGTTTAGTGAAATATGGCAAAACTTACCGAAAATCAACTTTCGATGAAAACTGATAGAACAGACTGTAATAAACCTATGATTTTGATGACGACGCATAAATCTCCATTTTAAGCACCTTTTTAGGGCCTCAAAGTTTAGTGCCCAGCGACCCACTTTGTCGCATACAGAAAAAATCGTCGATATCATATTTGTGACGGTTTTTGGGAAAAGGTCCCACTTCGTCGATATGGAGTTAAGAGTAGTTCCTAATACTGCAGATCATACGCTATCTTTTGGTGAAAAATTCATGTCTCTAGGTGCTATAGTTATTTTTTAAAAATTCTGCAAAGTTGCAGAAGGAAAAAGCGACAATTGAGAAAACGTTGGTTAAAGTTTGGGATGGCAGAAAACACACTTCTACTTTGAAGTTATGGAGTGGTTGGTATTAAATAAATGGGCATACTTTAGGGATTTCAAATTAGTTAAAATCACGTATGTAACCTTAGTATTTTTAATGTTATGGAGGCTTGAACATAAAAACAGGACAAAAATATGTAAATCCTGAATATGGGTTTATTTCTATATTCTATTATACGGCACGCAGATTTATCATTAAAGTTGTATTTATAAATGGTTTCCCATACTAAAAAAGACAGAAATAATTCTGTGGATCCTTTTATTTAGTTATTATGTCAAAAAGTTAATAACAAATGATTTGAAGAGTGCCATGCATAAAAATTAAAATACATGTGTCTCTTAATATAAACCATGAGATTACTTAAAAAACATACTTATCAAGCATAGAAAGTATGTAAAATATCAAATTATAAGTACTTTTTGTGTGTATAAAGTTTAGTGATTTTGTATAGGGAGGGTCCCACTTTGTCGATTTACTAAACTTTAGTGCTTCTTCATTGAAAGTGTTTGTGTTTGGTATATTTTTCAGTTTTATGTATGAGATAATGGTTTGTTATTGTTAATCTAAGAGTCTTTGATACTAACGTCGTTTGTTTAAACTTTTTTAACGTAATCGAACGAAATTTCTTTTCGACTCAAGTTTAGTGACCCACTTTGACGGTTTGGTGGATCATACGCTACTTGATGCACATTACTACACCCAACCTCAGCGGTAGCTTGCCTCGCACTGATCGCCGTCGCCGCTTGCGCTGCGCGTCGAGCCGACCGGCGTAGGTACATACCCACGTCGGCTCTACACAAAGCGCTTAGCGGCGGCGGTGCCTTTGATGTCGCCGACGAGGCGGCGCGGCGACTTATATAAACGTTGCGATGAGTTCGATCCGTTTGCTACATCTCATAGGTTCAATACGTACACCATTTTTGGTTTGTAATTATACTGTTTTTGGTTCAGCAAATTACACCTATGTTTATAAATTATGATTTTATACTTGTAGTAATTTTTTAGCGTATGATCCACCAAACCGTCAAAGTGGGTCACTAAACTTGAGTCGAAAAGAAATTTCGTTCAATTACGTAAAATAAGTTTAAACAAACGACGTTAGTATCAAAGACTCTTAGATTAACAATAACAAACCATTATCTCATACATAAAACTGAAAAATATACCAAACACAAACACTTTCAATGAAGAAGCACTAAAGTTTAGTAAATCGACAAAGTGGGACCCTCCCTATATAAAATCACTAAACTTTATACACACAAAAAGTACTTTTAATTTGATATTTTACATACTTTCTATGCTTGATAAGTATGTTTTTTAAGTAATCTCATGTTATATATTAAGAGACACATGTATTTTAATTTTTATGCATGGCACTCTTCAAATCATTTGTTATTAACTTTTTGACATAATAACTAAATAAAAGGATCCACAGAATTATTTCTGTCTTTTTTAGCATGGGAAACCATTTATAAACACAACTTTAATGATAAATCTGCGTGCCGTATAATATAATATAGAAATAAACCCATATTCAGGATTTACATATTTTCGTCCCGTTTTTATGTTCAAGCCTCCATAACATTCAAAATACTAAGGTTACATACATGATTTTAACTAATTTGAAATCCCTAAAGTATGCCCATTCATTTAATACCAACCACTCCATAACTTCAAAGTAGAAGTGTGTTTTCTGCCATCCCAAACTTTAACCAACGTTTTCTCAATTGTCGCTTTTTCACTTCTGCAACTTTGCAGAATTTAAAAAAAATAACTATAGCACCTAGAGACATGAATCTTTCACCAAAAGATAGCGTATGATCTGTAATATTAGGAACTACTCTTAACTCCATATCGACAAAGTGGGACCTTTTCCCAAAAACCGTCACATATTATAATTTTTTAATTTTAATGCCCCATCGGTGGCAAACAAGCGTACGGCCCGCCTGTTAGTAAGCGGTTACCATAGCATATGATATACGGTGCTCGTTGCTGACCCTTTAGTAACCACTCCTCCTCTCTCCTTTCTTGAACCCTATACCGCGGAAAAACCGCGGAAGGGAGTTAATTCCCCAGCTGGAGCCGTTCTTGGGAGGAAATGTTTCTGGAAACGTACCTACATTTAGGTTCCAAGGTGTGAGGATGAACGCCCTGCGGCCGCCGAGCGGTGCGATGGTAAAATGTCAAACAGGAGCACAGCCCGTTATACAAGCGGTGGTGTGGTACCATTAACTTTTTTCAGAATTCGATTTTTTTGGGTTTTTCTTACTCAGAATCGTTCATACTATCGTTCCTTATACAAGAAAAAGTTTGTCCCAGATTTTACTATGTAAGTTTTTTTCTTAACATAGGGAGGTAAGTACGAGGAAGGGTGAGTTTGAGATCGTCAACGATTCGCACAACACGCCTTTGAATAGTAATCGTTTATTTGCAACCTTATATAAGTACTTATTTCTAAGATACAAAGGACCCAGGAAGGGCGTAGCAACGTGGTTCTTTTAAATTGCATTAAAGCTAGGTAGGTACGTAAACAATTTATAAAGAATAGATCTTAGTATTATATCACAAATTCTAGGCATATATAAGGTTAATTACATTATAATAAACAGTTGCCTACCAAATGTTATCCTCCATAAACTCCGCTACAGAGTAATAGCATTTTTCTATTAGTTTTTGTTTTAAGGTTTTTATAAATAATGAATCGGTTTGTGCGGATTTTATACTGATATGGATTTTGTTGTACACTTTTATTGCTCGGTAGTAAGGACCACTTTTGTAAATTTCAAGTTTGGGTTCGGGTAATTCTAATTTCTGCCGACGTCGAGCGTTTTGAGAGAATTTGAAAAGGTGTAGATTTTTACGGACAAATGTGGCGACTTCGAGAATGTACAGGGAGGGGAGGGTCAGTAGCTTAAGGCGTTTGAAATGGGGTCTGCAACTATTGGGTTGGTGAATGTTTGCTAAGATTCTTACGCATTTTTTTTGCATAACAAAAAGGTGGTGCATGTCTGTGCTGTGGCCCCACAGCAGGAGACCATAGCGCAGCCACGCTACCGCTTGTGAGTGGTATGCTTCTATTGCACACTCCATACTAGTGCTGGTCTTTAGGATGCTCAGTGCGTATACAAAACGGGACAATTTATTTTTGGTTTTCTCTACATGCATTTTCCAGTTTAGATGACTATCCAGCGTAAGACCCAGCAGAGTGCACTCGATAACTTCTTTGATCTTTAAATTATTTGAAATGGTGTTTAGGTTAAGTGGTGTCTTTTGTCTCGGTCTAAATTGAATAAATTTAGATTTGTCATTATTCATTATGAGGTTGTGATCTTGGAGCCAGTGAATTAGTGTGTTAAAGGTTGATTCTATATGTGGATTGTAAAGATTATTTGGACACTCGAATAGGATAGAGACGTCATCAGCAAACATGACGATCTTATGTGTAGTGATCTTTGGAAGATCATTTATATATATTAGGAAGAGTATGCAACCTAACACACTTCCTTGTGGAATTGAGCAGTCTATATGTCGTATGTTTGATTTGATATATTGCAATTTTCCGGACTGGTTATCAAGGTGTTCTATTTTCTACATATTGTTGTCGCGATGTGAGATATGACCGCATCCAATTTAATGCCTTGCCGCGTATGCCTATTGCATTTAATTTATATAATAGTATGTCATGTGAAACTCTGTCATATGCTTTTGACATTTCTAACTGTAATCCTACTGCATGAGTTCTATTTCTTAGGTATTCTAATATTGTTTGTACATAATTATAGGCTGCAAGACTGGTCGAGTGTTTTTTCCGGAATGCGTACTGATTTTGGTCTAGCAAACGGAATTTTTCTAAGAAATTGTAAATGCGATTTGACATGCATTTTTCAAAGATTTTAGACACAACGGGAAGGAGTGCTAGTATAGGTCTGTATTGGGCGGGATTATCTACTTTGCCATTGTTCTTTAATATGGGTTTAATTTTGGCTATTTTTAAAAAGGCCCAAGCTGTCCGGTGCCCCTGGCTGGCTTCTTAAATAGTAGACGGCTCTTATGTGTCTGCCCGCGTCGGACAAAAAACTGGCAATCCATCTGCACAAGGCCTCGGGCAATCCGTAGGATGGCCTCTAGCTTCGACAGAAGACCACGGTGCCAGACCCAATCGAACGCCTTCGCTATGTCCAAGCTGACGCGAGTGGCGAAAACCATATTGACGGTCGCTGTTCAGGGTTCTTTAAGGTACTTATCTTAAGAGCATTGAGTAGATTACACTCTCCATCACCTTGGAGAGAAGGGAGATAATAGCGATAGGCCTGTACCTAATTTGACGTGTCTGATCTACCGCCCTTTTAGGGTTCCGGACCAAAATGGTAAAAACGGAACCCTTATGGTGCGACTCCGTCCGTCTGTCTGTCTGTCACAAAGTCAAATATCTCAGGAACTACTCATGCTATCGATTTGAAAATTGGAATAGTTGTAAACATAGCTAATCCTCGTGTATGGAAAATGAATTTTTTTAATATGTACTTTTAATTTGTATAAAAAAGGGCGGATAAGAGGGGGGGCAAAAAATCAAAATCTAGTTAGTAGGCCAAGTGGGGTATCATATGAAAGGGCTTGAATTGTACATTCTAAAACAGTTTTTTATTTTTTTTCTACAATGGTAAAATTTTGATTTATAAAGAAAAATGTTGAAAAAAATACCATTCCCCCCCTTATCTCCGAAGTAAACCAAGCGAAAAATTTGAAAATAATATATATGATAAATATTAATGTGAATATTACCGGAAAAGTATAACGAGACATTTATCTAGCGTAATTTTCTTTTATTCTTCAAAAATCATATGTTTATTTTGTTTGTAATTTAATACTTCTGTGTTTAATTTTTTTCCTTCAAATTCGTATGAAAGTGTTCTGAAAGTACCTTCTAGCAAATAAAAAAAGAATTATCGAAATTAATTCACTTGATAAAGAATTATGGCTGAAAAACCAACATACAGTAAGGGAAATGTATTAACGTACCACCGTAGAACCCTATCGCAATAAGGTGACATACCACTCGAGTTTGAGTGACGGCGGCCTGTCAATTGCGACATGGTTCTACTGTGGTACGTGAATACATTTCCCTTACTGTAAATACCGAGTTCCTTGGTCGCGCAAGTTAGTAACAAAATGCACCGATGAATGGCGCTGTAGGTACTTTGTATGATATTTCGTACGGAACCCTCGGCGCGCGAGTCAGACTCGCACTTGACTGGTTTTTATTTAAAAATGAGACCGAAAAGAAAACTCGCTCTGTTAAATTGTTTTTGATTTTTCATCACACTTGCTCGTAAATGGTGTTATACAAGAATTCTGCTCTGTGATTGGTTGAAAAAAAATCTAGTTGGCCACGCGTCGCAAGAATACTGCTCAGTGATTGGTTGAAATATCGAAGCACTATTCGTCTCTCTCTTATTAGAAAACTTAGAAAGAGAGGTATAGTGCGAGAAAAATCGAGAAGCATTAATTAGTCAGGTATGAAACTTCATGTTTACCTATTTAAGCAAAAAGCGGACTATATTCTGAGATGTTTCATGTTTTTTTTTCTTCAACTATTCCTAGCTGTCATATTCCTTTTTCGTAATGAAATGAAAGGGACAGAGCTCATCTAGTTCAAGTGTTCGGAATTTATAATTTACCCCATACCCCACACTACTAAATGTCAGTGCTCGAAATGAAAATTAAAAAGCTACTTTGACTCACGGAGAAGTGAGCAAAATCGTATTTTGCTCACAGTTTTCACGCAGCAAACTACTTATGCTTGTTCGAGATGCTGAGGTGAACACGTTTTTTTTCTTTAAGGGCTGTAGGACAATGTCAAAACAGGTATGGACATGGAAATGAAATTCTATGGACGCCTCACCACCGATGTCCAATGGTCCATGCATGTTGTTGTGCTCTATATCTCTCGTCTACACTCGTGCCTCATTGTCCCCTGTCCCGAGGCCGGCGTCCCCACAATGCGAGTAAACAAACACGCTACCGCTCTTGTCGATGACAGCTCCAATCCTATAAAACCTATCCGGACGTGGAGCTAGGAAAGTGTGTATGTGGCAATAGAACGAATTTTAGGAAAACGAATTACCAACTATTAGGTAAAATAAAATATGTATAGTAGATTGTATGACAAGGGGCTGAAGTAAGCCATATTACCACGAGATGGATATTTTCCCGAGCGAAACGAGGGAAAATATTTCGAGGGGTAATATGGCTTTTAGACCCGAGTTATACACTCTACTTTTCACTTCGACTGCGAGAAAATAGTAA
Organism: Epinotia nisella; assembly: GCA_932294315.1. Classification (NCBI taxonomy): domain Eukaryota; kingdom Metazoa; phylum Arthropoda; class Insecta; order Lepidoptera; family Tortricidae; genus Epinotia; species Epinotia nisella. The sequence goes on from OW028674.1 coordinate 21,537,898, forward strand.
AACAAAGATTATCCATCCGCAATCAATAACAAATTTCACTGCGAAGAAATTGTTCAATTTAGCGTTTGGACGCGCTATTAACGGTCAGAGGCGTTTTTAGGGTTCCGGACCAAAAAGGTAAAAACGGAACCATGCACCATAAGCGACTCCGTCCGTCTGTCTGTCTGTCACAAAGTCAAATATCTCATGAACTACTAATGCTATCGATTTGAAATTTGCAATAGTTGTAAGCAAAGCTAATCCTCGTGTATGGAAAATGTTTTTTTTTTATATACCTATACTTTTAATTTGTATAAAAAAGGGCGGATAAGAGGGGGGGACAAAAATTCAAAATCTAGTTAGTAGGCCAAGTGGAGTATCATATGAAAGGGCTTAAATTGTACATTCTAAAACAGTTTTTTTTTTCTACCATTCTGGTGGTTTATACCATTCCCCCCCTTATCTCCGAAGTTAACCAAGCGAAAAATTTGAAAATAATATATATGATTAATATTAACGTGAATATTACCGGAAAAGTATAACGAGACCTCTATCTAGCGTATTTTTTTATTCTTCAAAAATCATATGTTAATTTTGTTTTTAATTTAATACTTCTGTGTTTTAATTTTTCCCTTCAAATTCGTATGAAAGTGTTCTGAAAGTACCTTCTAGCAAATAAAAGAAGAATTATCGAAATTAATTCACTTGATAAAGAATTATCGCTGAAAAACCAACATACAATAAGGGAAATGTATTAACGTACCACCGTAGAATCCTATCGCAATAAGGTGACATACCACTCGAGTTTGAGTGACGGCGGCCTGTCAATTGCGACAGGGTTCTACGGTGGTACGTGAATACATTTCCCTTACTGTACATACCGAATTCCTTGGTCGCGCAAGTTAGTAACAAAATGCACCGATAAATGGCGCTGTAGGTAGGTACTCAGATCGCTCTTCAACGATAAGACCGCCTGTTGTCTACCTCTACCTACATGTTATTGTATTGTTTCTCTCTAACTGCTTTGTTTGTGTGAGGTGTGCAATAAAGAGTATTTGTATTGTATTGTACTCATGTCATGACTTAACTACACTATGCGTAGTAGTTAAGATTTTTCCAAAATTAATGGGTGGGGCAAGACGGGTTTGTTGTATGATATTTCGTACGGAACCCTCGGTGCGCGAGTCAGACTCGCACTTGACCGGTTTTTCTTTTTTAATGATTTGGAATTAGGGACTAAAAAACACCTGATCTTTGATTGGTCGATTTTAATATGTAGCTGTATTCTGGTTGGTTGATAGCAAAGATAAATATTTTTTGAAAGAGTTGTGATTGATGGATTTAATATGGTGAAGCGTTTTGATTGGTCAAATTAAATGTGTTAAAAATCATAAATATGTATACATATTTTCCCTAGGGGCTAAATGTACTACTTTAGCCCCGCTTATTAAGCCTAATTACACACTTTTCGAGCATGAGCAGCGAAAAAAATATTGTGTACATCCCTTTTTTAAGGGCGTAATAGATATTGTGTTTTGATTACGGAATATTAGGAGGAACTTTTTTCAACATGAAAATATTTTTTTCACCTCAGCGGCTCGAACATGGCAGTTTTGCTGCTTGAAACCAGTGAGGAAAATGCAATTTTGCTGCGAGCGTGAAGAAAACTAACTTTTTAATTTTTCATATCGTAGGTTAGTCGCAGGTCATCTTTTCATACTGCGGGGTGTAATACAAACTTGGAACATATAAACTTCATTATCTCTGTCACTTTCACTCCGTTACAAAAAAAGAGAGAGATAAAATTTGTCGATTCGTCATTCGACTTCGAAACCTTCGTAGTAGACCCCCAAAAAGCGGGAACGAAAAACTCGTTCCGAAACAAAATAAAATTAGACTCGTGTTAAACTCGTATAAAAATATGAAACCTATATTAAATCTGATATTATTTTAATCATATTAGTATTACATTATTCTTAAAATACAATGAAGAAATGCGATATTTATCGCGAACATTTAATATTATTAGTCTTTACTTTTTTTATATGGTGAATGAATATAAATTTATATACAGTTTCAGAACGCACTTTATATTCTTTAAAAAGTTAGCGCGTTTATTACGTTTTCTTGGAGATAAAACATAACTTAAACAAACATTAAAAACTATACTAAATATGAGTGAATCAAGTGACGAAGCCGATGTTTTAACTCCTCAAGAGTTGAGAGATACCGTCAAAGAGGGCTGAACTGTGTTTTCTAAGTAAGTTCATCTTGGACATTGGACAAGTATCAGCAAAATGCATAAACAAACGGAAACGGACTTAGTTTTTTCTTAATATCATGTAAAGTTAATGTTATGGGAGAGAGTGATTGTAGTTAATGTTTGTTATTTCATATTATTTGTTGTTTGTTTATAGGGTTCCTTACCTCGAAAGGAAAAAACGCAACCCTTATAGGATCACTTTGTTGTCCGTCCGTCTGTCAAGACTCTTTTTCTCAGGAATGCGTGGAGGTATCAAGCTAAAATGTATATCAAATACTCAGGTCTACTGTCCCTTGGAGCTGTGAAAAAATCAAACTTCTAAGCCAACGCAATCAAAAGATACAGCCGTTTATGCCGCAAATTTCCGCAAATTTTCGAAACTCGCAAGGGAATCAGAACCTACAGGGTCCTTCCCGTGAATTCAGAATCTTGAAATTTGGTAAGAAGCAACGTCTTATATTAGCACAGATAAAGGAAAAATTGCGAAAACCGTAAATGTTTAGTTACATCATAAAATAAAAATATTTTTAATAATTTATATACCTACAGGTTTGTACGGAACCCTCGGTGCGCGAGTCCGACTCGCACTTGGCCGGTTTTTTACATAAAAATGATTTAATTGCTTTTATGTGGCGTTTTATTCCTTTGCGTTATAAGTATGTTCTCGCCGCTGAGGTGAAAAGTTGTATGTATCACACGAGAGCAAAGATATTTAGTTGACTCAACATCAACACTCGCAGCAAAAATCTACTTTGCTCTCTTGTTGAACAAATAACTATTATATGGAACAGGTCGCCCCAATACGGGTGTAGGCTCAAAATTTATTATTACTTCAAAAGAAAGAAGGCAAAAAAATATGCCTAATAACGAAAATCCCATTTAAATATCTCAAAAATTACGGAGCTACAACCGTTTTAATATTGGTTGTTAGAGGAAGAAAACGCTCGGGGATCGTGACGTCATGACCATCGAGCTTCATAGTAAATGACAATCGTTTCATACGCTTAAAACTTTGGACACTTACAACTTTGTGATTACTTATTTAACCTATTGCGTTGCTTTTTTCTCCATATGACATCATTTTTAATCTTTTTTCGAGAAAATACAACATTATTGATTATTTTCTTTAAGTCTACACCCCTATTGGCCAAATGTAAAAAAAAATCGCGTCAATAAAATTATTCTTTTAGTTTTTTCTTAACATTTTGAAAATAGGAACAACTCAAATTGTTTATTTAAATACTGTAATAAGTATGTGTTTATGTTATCCTAATTTCCGGTATTCCGGGAAATCCCGGGAAATTTATTAGTAAAATTAATTTGAGTCCGCCTTCTGCTACTCAACAACAAAGCGGTGTAGGTACTAAGGCCCAAGTATAGGTATAAAAGCATCGAATTTCCGTTGCCTAATTATATATATGACGTCATTGAAAAGTAAAATATGTAAAAAAAATACAGTATCACAGTAACAATAAAATTTCAGCATGTGGCAAAAAATCTACAATAAAAGAACAATGTAGTTAAACACTAAAATATTGTCAAAAATATATTTTTCTCCAATATGCTTGGAAATCGGCATCAGCTGACGAGTTTTCCACCGCGATAGAACCAGCTGACGCGTTGATATATTTATAATAGCATATAAACTTTCATCTGACACAATTTCAGTTGGGAAGAAATGACTGTTTTTTTTTACATGTTTGGGAGGCTGCTGCTGGTCAACCCACCAACGGAGCCGCAGCTGACGTACACGGGGCTTCACGATACAACATTCTTAACCTTCTCACAAGTTATGGCACGGGAGAAAGTAACTGACAAAAAATTGTGCCTAGTACGCGGGCTACTGCGTTACAAACTTCAGGGCATCAGCTGACGAGTTTTCCACCGCGATAGAACCAGCTGACGCGTTGATATATTTATAGTAGCATATAAACTGTCATCTGACAAAATTTCAGTGGGGAGGAAATGACTGAAAAAAATTTTTTTTTTACATGTTCGTATGACCAGCTGACGGACTTTCCACCACTGTACAGTCAGCTGACGATTGTTTTTCGTCATAATATTGGATTAACTATCATTTGATGATATAATTAATCGGGAGGAAATGACTGTTTTTTTTTACATCTTTGAGAGGCTGCTGCTGGTCAACCCACTAACGGAGCCGCAGCTGACGTCCACGGGGCTTCATGATACAACAATCTTAACCTTCTCACAAGTTATGGCACGGGAGTTGATTGGTCACGAAAATCTGTTGCTAGCTCGCGGACCATTTTCTGTGGACGTTTGCACAGTCATTATAATTCCGTTCGGGGCACAAAGTACTTTGTTATATGTTCGGGGAGATCATCTGAGTAGCTCCGTAATTAGTTCCTATTACTTTGTCAATATACCTACCTATTTACACGTGTGCAAATTTGCTTCTTAATTGTAGGTACACCGCAATGCAAAATTAAATAAAAACTTGAAATGATAAATAGTAATGTCGATATATGCGTTTTCTATGCTTCATCGGTTTTAATAAGTTACCTACTCTTACTTATTTTCATTCTTGTATCCTAACTATATTTCATTTTTATTTGCCGTCTGGTGGTTGCAATCTCGAATAACTCTAAACACTAATGTGACCTGACAGAAATTTAATCACGCATGTAGGTGGTTAGTTGTTATTCAATACTAAACTACCTACTATTCCTATAACTAACCTATTTACATAAACACGATTTAATATTACAATATCTACCCAAATATTACATAAAAAACACATGACCAAAATTAAGTTAGACTTCCTATCCAGAGGCCCAACCCAACTTAACTCGAACTTAAGCACAACCTCATCCAAACATTCTAAGCTCCGTCCTTATCCGAGAGCTACAAAATTGGCGCTCAAACGGTATGCGAGGCAACCTGTTCTCAGGGGGGCGAGTCCCTCCTTCTCCACCTCGCCCCCTTCCCTCTGCGTCCAGCGGCAGTGCCTTCCGAAACTCGGGCGCAGGAGTACGGCGCACGCGCGACGACGTTTGACAGTTTTTTTTCAGTGATTTTAAGTGATAACCAGTGTCCGGATTGCAGTGGTTTAAGTGCAGATTCTGAGTTGATACTGTGTTCTGTGAATTGATACTCTTTTTGATGCGGTGTTAAACTTTGGAGGTTGGTTTGAGTTTCATTACGAAAATTATTATCAGAGCTTTCTATTGGGATTACGTACGTAAATAACAACTTAGTTTAGTTGAATGTAGTTGTTTATTAGTTGTATGATAGTTGTCTATATTCTGAATAAGCATTAAAATCTGGCGGGAATCGAACTTATCACCGCTAGCTTTACAATCAAACCAAACAAGACATTAACGTGCCGGTCAATAAGAAAAGTACCTCGGCTACAGTAAAGTAACTTAAATTATATACCAAACTGGACCACCGAAAGTTTTTTGATATTATTACAACAACATTAACAGCCAACGTCCCGCTATTACTAATTTTGGGCAAAAACACGCGTAAACATATTGCTCAAGTTATGGAAAGGGTTCTGATGATCGTGAGACCTGGATCACAGTTAAATGAGCCCACCAACTGCTCTCTACAATTTCCATGTAGTAATTGCATCAAATAGGTAAGTGATCTTGGAATTGAACGAAGGAAAGCTTGGGTAAGCCTTTGTCGTATGAAAAGCTCTCGTAAATTAAACGGAACTTTATGACAGATAGCTGTCTAGTTTTGTAATAAAAGGATCATTGAGATAAACTTGTCTGTAGTAGGTAAACTCTGAGATTCTTGGTTAAAATAACAAAGTAAGATTTGCTCGAAAAGCCTCTTGGTTAACTACCAAACAATTGCAATTTGTATTTGTAAAAAATATCAAAACTTAATTTGTATTTGTAGAAAATATCATGTCATTTTACTACATGTTCATGTCCGTGGTAAACTGGAATCCTCCATTCCTGCAAACACATTGTACCCTATGATTGAGTTCGGCACAGAATTTCGTGGATAGGTAAGTAAGTAGATAGATATAAAACAAAACCTGAGGCCTGCGCTTTTATGAATTTTAGACTTGGGATTTTTATGAGAAGTTTTTATTATTGCATTCCTTTGCACCAAGCTTCTTGTAGACATTAGATAACTAAAAGAAAATGCAGTTAAAAGTTTAGATAATTAGGTACCTACCTACCTATGCATATAAAAACTTCGCAGATACGATTTAGGAATGTTAGATTTTTGCGTCTGGCATAAAGCTAAAGTATTCTCAGACTTCCCTAAGCAATCTATGCATTACGACTTCGTTCACTCATTGATTAAAATCAAAATGATGTACACAACTTGTTCTACAGGGAATATATATGTAGAACGCCACTTTTAGCAATATTAGGCATACCAATTACATACATTATGTATTATTAAAACGGTTTATTAACTGGCTGAGCCAATCACTGACCAACAACTTGTACCTGATTTAGAGATTCACCAAGCTATCTGATATTTTGAAATCTTTTTTTCGAATATATTGCGGTCGATATAGGCTGACATCAATTACGTATAAATGGCTGAACGGCTAACCTGTAGCCCCCCAAAGTCCTATTAAAAGGCCTCATCCAAGAGGTTACGATGAACGTTAGCATGGAAAATTGTCTGTAGCCTGAATGTTTTCTTTTTTAACATGGGATACTTTAAACCCCGGAAATCATCCCTCAAATGAATGAAATTGGGGGTAGAGGCTGAACTGGGAGTTCACGCGGATAAAGTCGCCGGCAAAAGCTAGTCTTAAATAATACCTCCCCCTCATGCTCATGCTCAAAGCTCATGCGAAACCTTAAGCCTTAATTACCAATATATTATCAGTTAATAGTCCAGGTAGCAGTCCATTAAACGTACGATATAGTTCTTGGCCGGCCAACAAAAACTAGTTCAAGCGAGCAGTTGGACTACATTTTTGTTATAACATTCTTTAGAATAGGCAGATCTAAAAACGAATGTACACCTTACCTATAGTGTATTTTATATAGCACAAGTCTATTATTAGTTTCCATGAGTTATAATATTTCTTAACATACTTCGTGTGCATACAACCGATATTAACCGGTATCATGTGGCGACACTATTTGCTTAAGCTAAACACATCAGAGTTTGGCATTCTCAACCGTCATTTAAGTCTCTGAGAATAAAAAAATACTTAAACATTGATTTTTTAAAGTTGTTTAATTACGAGTATGTCGAGTGAATTTTATTAACTAGCTGCCGGCGCAGAGCCGCTCACGTATTACAAAGAATGCGGAGCCGCGGCATAAATATAGCCTATGCCCACCCGGAAGGTTCATTTCATTCTGTATACTGGTGAAAGTTTTTTTGAAATCAGATGAGTAGTTTGTAGATTACCCATTACATACAAAGACACAAACTCCCAAATCTTCCCTCTTTATTATAGTAGTATAGAGTAGGTACGACTAGTATAGATTAAGCTCTTACTTCAAAGAATAAAAGTAACACCTAAATATTAGGGTAAAATGCTACAAGTTATTTAAATGCGGTAGTTATATTTGGAAATTCTGTACAAACTGCCACTTTTCATGGCTCTCGGATATTAGGTATCTCATGTAGGTAACGTACAGCTAGCAAAAACCGATGTAACTTAAAGTTCTAGCTTCCGTGATCGGTAGACCGGTTGAAGCAGCAAATCTTGATACAATTTCAAAGTCTATGGGATGTCTATAATTTATTCACTTCGTGGAAATGGAGACATTCAAATATTACGCGGAACCGTTGACATGAGCTCACGAAAATCTGAGGGTACGTCTTTCACTTGCAGGGTAAGCGCGTAACTCTTCAAACTCGCGTTCTTTCCCAACGCGCGTTCGCAAATTTACGCAATTACCCAGCTGACAAAAACGCTCTATCGAATCTACAAATACATATTTTTTGCGAGCCTAGTTCATAAAATTTATCATGGGATTATTAAAAATGTCCGATGTGGAAGAATATTTGTAAAACTTATTGATATTATATTAACCATCCACCCGATGAATGTCTTGTCTCTAATAATTTGTAGGGATAAAGCGTGTGAAAGTCTTTATGAGGTAAAAGGTTTGTCACTACTTATACCCTATTTGTAAAACATTTTACTTCATATTTATGAGGTTTGTAGCACTTAAAACGTTCTGAAAGTTTCACATGATGCGTAAGAAGTTATCGTTATTCTCAATGATGTAATATAAAAAAAAATACATACCTAACTCTCCTTTCCTTCGGCAGTCGGGTAAAAAGAGGCAGATATGTTATCCAGATATATAAAATGGCCACCAAATCTGACAGCTAATGTTTCCATTGACGTCTCGAAATTGAGGCAAGTTGGTGCAATTGACTCAATTTTAGTGTGCCACTTTTGGAGCGCTTATAACCTGTCTACCTCTTTTTAGGGTTCCGTATCCAACAGGTAAAAACGGGACCCTATTACTAAGACTTCGCTGTCCGTCCGTCTGTCTGTCACCAGGCTGTATCTCAAGAACCGTGATAGCTAGAGAGTTGAAATTTTCACAGATTATGTATTTCTCTTGCCGCTATAACAACAAATACTAAAAAAACCGCCCAAGTGCGAGTCGGACTGGGGCTCTCACACAACATACATGATTTTTTGCCGTTTTTATAGATAATGGTACGGAACCCTTCGTGCGCGAGTCCGACTCGCACTTGGCCGGTTTTTTTTATATTACATCATTGTTAATCTACACAAATATTATAAGGGAAAAAGTCTGTAGCTTTGTAAGTATGTGTGTTTTGGGTAATCTCCGGAACCGATTATCCGATTTCAAAAAATATTTCACCTGCGTGTAGAATGATCTTTCTGGATGGTTATAGGCTAGATATCTTTTATCCCGCGGGTTTGCCTGCGTTGTGTGCAATACGCGAGCGAAGCCGCGCGGACAGCTAGTCGGAAATAAAAGGGCAATCATTAAATGACAGGACACGTAATTACTTTAATAACAATGAGTTTGTAGATCATGGATCTCAAATAAGTACCATTCCGCAGTGCGTCCAATTCTAACCAAGTGAATTTAAAATAGTGTTAACAATGTTCCTCAGGACGCGCAAAACTTGTTTGCGCCGGGACCGAACCTGCGCCAAAGGTTGTCACGGGTATACATATTGCATTAGCCGTATTATGTAGCAGCGGTGTACATTGAACGTTCCTATATCAATTGCAATGTGAGGTTACAATGAAAAGTCCTGAATCAATGTAACGCCTTGGTAACGCTACAGAACCTTACAAATGTATTTATTTTAAAAGGAATTGTTTTTTGTTACGCCCGCCACTATAGCTAGCTATACTGTTTGTTTTAACTGGTATCCGTCGCTTAGCTGTCAACGTAAAACTATCTTAGCGGGCAGTCAAAGTGAAGAACGGCCCGTGAGCCCTTAGAATAGGATTGGGGTTTATATTTCTCTCTCGCTTGCTCTTACACGTTCTTATGCCAAAAAAAAAATGAATTCGCCCGATCCCGAATACTGTTTTGACTTTTGAGTGCTCACGGACCGTATTAGAATGCTTTTATTTCATAATCCAACATAAATATAGGACATAAACGTAGGTGTACCGAATTTTAATTTTTTTCCGAAACGTGAATAACCTAAAACTTAAGTCTATTTCTAATTAGTACTTATTTCTGCTATCTGTTCGTTATTATAACTGATTTGATCATGTTCCATTCAAACATGTTTATGAAACTAAAGTCATTCTATCTCACCTCTGCATGGCTATCACAAGACGGCGCGCGAGCTCTCTCGAATTTTCTCGCACTACACCTCTCTTTTTAAGCGTTCTAATAAGAGAGAGACGGATAGTGCGAGAAAAATCGAGAGAGCTCGCGCACCGTCTTGTGATAGCCGTGTTGATGTAGGTATTCATACCAGCCCTGCTAGCATAACTTGACTCTCTACTCTACTCGCGCGCGTGATAGACTATCTGTCACTTTTTGACAGCATTAATCAAAAAGTGACAGACAGTCTATCTCGCGCGCGAGTAGAGTCGAGAGTCAAGTTATGCTAGCAGGGCTGTGTTGATTGCTCCACGTGGTCCAAATCGATAAGATGCCGATTGAATGCAAATGGTCCAAACGCATCCGTAACGGATTTACTAAAGTGCCCATTGTGCAGCCCAAATCTGTTTGCCACAGAGCCTTCAAGAAACCGAAGCCTTATGTCGACAGACTTTTCATTTAAATTTTTTACTCTTATATGAAGAGATAGAGTTCAAAATAGTAATTCAATTCTTACTTGAGCCAGAGTCACATCAGTCAAATAGAATATTGACAAGAGCATGTCAATTTAAACATAACTATGTATAAATGCTTCCTTGATGTTAATGGAATTGGTATTTTCTGTAGAAATGAATATAAATAGTCCCATAAATATGCAAGTTTATCGTTACATCTGCGACAGTTTTACCCAACATAATGTGGTACGAAAAGATTGCTATCATTAAGCAATGACTCCAATCCTTTTGAGAATTGTTTATACATCTAGGCCCATAAAAATGCATAAAAAGTGAGCTTAAGGCATTTTTACAATGCCGAATTTCCACCAAAAACGTGCACGGGAAACAAAAAACTCGGCAAAGTTAAAAATTTGGAATTTCTTCTGTGAAGATCGTGCAGTAACTCATGCCCTCGCGCATAACGTGTTGACGTTCGACTTTGGACATTTTTGACCCCGGCCGCCGGCGCGCGCTGCTGGATTCTTGGCGATAATTTGCTTAGAAATTGCTTTTATTTGGTGACACTTTTGGTATCAAAATTTCATAATTACCCATTAAGGTTGGGGTTTGTGTACTTGAATCATAAATTGGTAAATGGGCGTTTAATTACTTACCTGAATTTGACTACCTACTCTGTAGGTATAACTGATAAAAAATATTTACACTTTTAAAGAAAGAAAAAAAGAAAGAGATATTTATTCGTGACAAACAAAAAGAGTGTCAGAGAGCATTTTTGTCACGAAACGGTTCTATCTCAGCATAACGCTGGCTTGCTGGCATTACCTACTGCCAGCGATGATCTTCGGGTAGAACCGTCGAGTGATTACACGGTACGACAAACAAAGAAAAGATAACAATAGTACATTGTGTTACAAGTACGGTAAGATGTGAATTACTAATGAGAGTCTATTAGAAACCCGACGCCGAACTAGAAATTAGAAACCTGACTCGTGTTTGTAACAATCTTACCGTACGTGTCGCATACAATGTTTTTCATCACATTTGCGAGGAAACCAATACATTTTTAACTAAATTGTTACTAATCGTAATAAAAACTACACAATGTCAGTCGTCCATTTTAGTTGAATTTGACGTGAGTGAGGCGCTTAGAGCAAAGACCCTTCGGCATACAGCCATGATTTAAAATCACAGTTAAAATATTTTACATGGACACTAAATTGCTATATTTAAGTTTTTAAATCTTTAAATCATTATGTGAATCATATTTTATTCGTGTTTTTACGTTTAACCATTTTCCAGGCATAGGCGTTATATCGACAAATACTGCTTGTCAAACATAACATAATATCTTAATGGTGGTTATTGGTAACGTAGTGGTTATATTCTCTTTGATCTTAATGTCAATGAATAAGACTGACATCCGATTGTCATTTTCCAACTGCCGGCCTGGAAAAGGGTTAAATAAATTTATAAATACGTTTTCAAACATTTTGTTTGAGTTAAAACCTCCTTGCTTTATAACTCACGTAAGAGTGACAGATACAATTTAATTAGAAAACCATTACGCCCATGGGCTTAATAAAAGTTATTACAGCTCTGTATGCCTGCGCGTTATGAAGCCCTTTACGAGCAAGTGTGATGAAAAATAATAATAGAAACTTACCTAAACACAACAAGGGAAATAAAAATAAAATTCAGAATAAAAATTGACCAGCGAGAACGCAGCCATTTTACTCACTGCGTGATCTGTTACAGCACACTAGCGCCATTGACACTGGCAGGGTGACAGGAGCAGGTGGCTGGCAGACATGACATCTAACCTACATCTAATGCGTCTAGTCTACAATAATGTTGGACAGTACGTCTATTTGTTTTTATAAATGGTTTAGTTTTTTCGTAGTTAATTTATACGCTTACTGACTATGGCAAAGGCCCTCGAGGCTGCCATTTCTCTTTTATAATAATAATACAATAATGTTTAAAAAATCTACGATATCCTAACTATCATTAGTATGTTTTACTTACAACTGAAAAATCACGTGCCATGTTAGGTTGAAAACCGATTATAATTTTTAAAAAAGTGATCATTATTACACGCAACTATGACCAATGAACAACATAACATAACATAACAACAATAAGATACAGGACGAATTCAAAAACAATATTAAAGCAATGCCGAAGGGACGTAACACAGTGGTGAGCATAAACAAATATAACAATAAAATTTTATTAAATATAATCATTTAGTGGTTAATATTTCTACAGTCTTTATTATGAGTACAGTTGACCAAAATGCTTAGTTGATTAATCTTCATAAGTTCATAACACTTAAATATAATAATCATTGTATCCCAAACAAGTGGATAAACTTTGCTTGAAAATAAGATTCCTCGACATCATATATTAAGTTCGAATTTAAACATTCGTGAGACATGCTCACGTATTTAAATCACGTATAATACAAGTTACAAGTCGTGTACTACTTACTCATTTCTGCCTCATTCCTTTACCTACATCATTTAATAAAAATCGTTGTAATAGTAATATTATTAGTAATAGTATTTGGTAATAAAAGGTGGGTTAATTAATATGGCATGGAATAATTAAAATGCTGATAATTACTAGACAACATAAATAAAATGCTCCCGTGAAAATCGTTTTCCGGAAACGCCAAGCGATTACAACCTCTTATACCGTGTAAGAATTGCTTAAAATAAATGAATGGCTTCTCTTTAAGGTTATCTGCTCTATCGCAGCATTACAGGGCAGATCACGTACACAAACGTATTATTTTTGCTCATAAAATCCGGATTTTATTGGCACAAACCATCCAAGTCTTGGCCAGAGTTAATTGAGCTTCCCTCTCCTTATTTATATAGCGCAGTAATTAGAGAATTTAATGGCCATTCTGCCGGGCGCGGGTCGTGGCTAAATGGTAACTTAGTTGAAGCTAAATTACCATACCTAGTTTCAGCTGATCAGAGAGCGAGCGTGTTAGTTTAAAATAACATATTTTAAGGTATCGTTCACAATCTTTTGACATCAAAGCGAGATTAAACACTGTTCACACTTTACTTGGATTAACCTAATCTTATTATTTTAGGATTAGCCTAATCTATTGGCTTGGCTTTATTGTTCAAACCTAAGTTTAGCAAAAATGCCGTTTAAATTCGTTTGTCTTTATCTGCCACTTTGACACTTGTGTTTGTAAGAGACAAAACTCATTTTAGTTAAAAGAGGTTTGTTTAGTTTAATGGATGTCGACGCTAGCAGAGTTTTGTTTAAGCGTGTTTTTATTTTTATTTAGAGAATAATTGTAAGGGGCTATGTCTATTATTCTCTAAATAAAAATAAATTACTTTTAGTTCCCTCAAATTCAACTTGGAATTAGTTTATCCCTAAAATTGTAGAATGTTTCTTTGAACTACACATAAGATTCGTACGTAAGTTACTGAATTTTGCTTATTCTTATTCCTTGAAAAATAAGAGCTAATAGCGAAACTAAGCTGTCATTTGTTCCCGTCGGGATGTTTATTTTTTTCTACCCGTCTACCTGCTGCGGGAAAAGCGGAGTTTTAACAAAGACACTTGTCTCTGCCCTAAACGCTCTTTAATACCCGAGTTGTTTGACTTACCCCCCACGTGTAAAAATAATTACATTTTAAAATGCTTTCTACTGTGATTGTGTTAAACCGCTGTATTGAACAACGTGCCGTAACGTTTTTCTGTACCCCCTTCCCCCTCCCTATTATACGTTACGTAACACCCAAATGACCATTTGTACCTAAAAGTTACGCAAAGTACCGGAAAGTCGCTAAAATACCTTTGTTATTGTTTTAATCGCGTTTGCGGTAATACATATAAATAAACAATACAAGACATTTCCAAGAACAGGGTTGCCAACTTGGGAGAGCAAAATAAAAATGACGTATAATAGAATCGAGGTATTTCCCGTAAAACATAAACGAAAAGGGTTGCCAACTTGGAAGATTTTAATTCCCTAGTTTTTTATTTAAGCAGAATAAAAAACAATGTTATGTAACGCGTTGTTCGAACCTCCCTCCCGCCCCCGTAACGCATCGTAACTTTGCCCCACCCCCAAATTGCGTTACGTAATACTTGAACGCCCCCCAAGAGGAAATCAAGTTATGAGCTCAAAATGTCGCCTCATAAATACTTACTGAATTTCTTACAACAGCAGAGTTACTTTTACCCGATTGCGACAAAAGTAGGGCTATGTTTTTCGAATGTATATATGTTTATTTCTTTGGCACGCTCCGCTGATGAAATTGGTAACATTACCTCATTCGTAAAACAGCAGTAGGCTTATTTAAATCTTTTTTTTTAACTTGCTAAAAATGTTGAAATACTATCAATAATCGTAATATTTACAATGTATGATGCTGAAAAATCCTGGTTTGGTATAAGAAGTGGCTCGACATAAGTGGCAAAAGAGTAATAATACAAATCACAATTCATATTAGGCTACATTAAGACCCCGTTAGGTACTTGACTGCACGTAACGAGCTCCCCACAGTTATCAGTGATAATAAAATGCAAGTCCAGTTAACACAACTTTGTCATTCGCCAAATGAAAGATTTCAATGCAAATATGCCGTGTATGAATTTAAACACGCTTGCTCTTAATGACTGTTTTACTTAAAAAACACTTAAATATCAAATGACGAACGTATTTATCTGAGTTTGGACTCGTAATGCCAAATCAGATAATGTCGTTGTATCTCCAAAATATTCAAGCATTTTGTTAATGCTAATTTATTGCAGGTAGGTATTTTAAGTAACAAACCTAATGGTACGTTTTTGCAATGCTTAAAAAATTATGCAATTGTTGCATTATACCTAGAAATATATGCCTTAATTATAGACTTGTGAGAGATATTTTTAAAATGATTTAACGGTAGCGCCAGCTAAAAGACATCAACGAGACCTTTCCATGCGGCCATTTTGTTGCGTTGCGACGGCTTGCACATATAGAACGTTTCGTTTGATTCGATTCGATTCGTTTGATCCGATTTCATTTTCTTGATTAATATTTAATTTGAGAAAAAGGGTGCGAGTCGACGAAAGTAACTAATTAGGCAGTATTAAAGCGCAAAATTATCTATAAAAAACTAAGATAAGAAGTTAATCCGTTTCGAATAAAGACCGGTTTTTTACCGATGACAAGAACGAACGGATAATGGCGACGTGATTAGTATGAAACCGTTAGATTCTACTTAATATATCCGCCTACATATCGCATATTTATAACTTTTGTAAGATTATAAGTCATATAGAGCTAGACTAACCCGACACTATACCGACGACATCCCGGACATCAGCCTGTACGAGATTGTAGTGGCTCTTAAACAGCTCAAGAACAACAAGGCACCCGGTGAAGACGGAATAACAGCCGAACTCCTGAAGGCGGGTGGAAAACCGGTCCTTACGGCCCTTCAGAAGTTGTTCGATTCCGTCTTACTGGAAGGGAGAACGCCAAAGGCATGGAACAGAGGGGTGGTGGTGCTGTTCTTCAAAAAGGGTGACAACACCCTGCTGAAGAACTACCGACCCATATCACTTCTGAGCCATGTCTATAAGCTGTTTTCGAGAGTCATTACAAATCGTCTCGTACGCAGGCTAGATGACTTCCAGCCTCCCGAACAAGCCGGTTTCCGAAAAGGCTTTAGTACCGTAGACCACATCCACACGCTCCGTCAGGTTATACAGAAGACTGAAGAGTATAACCTGCCCCTCTGCTTAGCGTTCGTGGACTACGAGAAAGCCTTCGATTCGGTCGAAACCTGGGCTGTACTACAGTCTCTCCAGCGGTGCCAAGTTGACTACCGCTATATCGAAGTGCTGAAGTGTTTGTACGAGAACGCCACTATGTCAGTTCGACTCCAGGACCGGAACTCGAAACCTATTCCGCTGCAGCGGGGAGTCAGGCAAGGAGATGTTATTTCTCCAAAACTGTTCACCGCTGCACTGGAGGATGTTTTCAAGACTCTGGACTGGAGAAGGATAGGCATCAACATCAACGGCGAGTACATCACTCACCTTCGGTTTGCTGACGACATAGTAGTCATGGCTGAGACCATGGAGGACTTAAGTACAATGCTCGATGACCTCAGTAAAGCTTCCGAGCGAGTTGGTCTAAGAATGAACATGGATAAGACGAAGGTCATGTCAAATGCCCATGTAGTACCAACTCCCATTACAATCGGACACTTTACGCTCGAAGTTGTAGACGATTATGTATACCTAGGACAGACTGTCCAGTTAGGTAGGTCCAACTTCGAGAAAGAGGTCAATCGTCGAATCCGACTCGGCTGGGCAGCGTTCGGGAAGCTCCGGCACATCTTTTCGTCCAATATCCCGCAGTGTCTCAAGACGAGAGTCTTCGACCAGTGTGTGTTGCCAGTGATGATATATGGCACTGAAACTTGGTCGCTTACTATGGGCCTCATAAGAAAGCTCAAAGTCACCCAAAGGGCAATGGAGAGGGCTATGTTAGGAGTTTCTCTGCGTGATCGCATCAGAAATGAGGCTATCCGCAGCAGAACCAAGGTAACCGATATAGCCCTCCGAATTGCTAAACTTAAGTGGCAGTGGGCGGGGCACATTGCACGTAGAACCGATGGCCGCTGGGGCGGAAAGGTTCTCGAGTGGCGACCACGTACCGGAAGGCGCGGCGTGGGTAGGCCCCCCACAAGGTGGACTGATGACCTGGTAAAGGTCGCGGGAGTCCGCTGGATGCGGGTGGCGCAGGACCGGTCAAGTTGGAACTCTCTGGGGGAGGCCTATGTCCAGCAGTGGACGTCTTTCGGCTGATATGATGATGATGATGATGATGATAAGTCATATATGCAACGATTTGACGACCAGTTACCCAGTCGGTAGTGATGCTGCCTACGAAGCTGGAAGTTCTGGGTTCGAATCCTGTCGCGAAACCACTTCTGGTCACTCTCATGGCCGCGAATGAGTACCTATAGCACTCTAGCTTAAGTACTTGTATTAGCATTTATGCAACTATAAACATGCTCTCACAACTTGCGGAATCCTTTATTTATCTGAAATATGGGCTGCCACCTCGTGCGTACCAGCTCCATATGAGGTGTGGGGACTTTCGTCCCCGAGAATGTCCTCCATCCTCCCCTTATAGACATCCCTAACCACACAACTGATACTGTTCCAATCCACAAGCTACTGATCCAGTTTTAATTACCCGGGTGCACCCCTGATTGATACTGATATGGACTGTGGCTGAGACTACCGAACCTGAGACGCTGTTGTTACACTTGTTACTAATCATCTCACACTAAAGAACTCCACATTAAGAGCTGTGTCGCATGTACGTGATCTGTAGGAAAACCTTATTCATATACATGATAAATCGTCACGCCTCTCAAAGAGAATAAGACATGTAGCCGCACATAAACTCTGTGTAAATGATACCAAATCGTAACAATATCATAGGATGCATCGAAAGTGATTAAGGAAAGAGCTCACCCCGATTTTCCTCCTTTAACACTACAAATCTGCACTTAACTGTTCGTTCATAATCTAGCCGTCAGGAACTCGGACTACTCGCCTACCCGTCAACATTGTCATAAACATGATTTCTTGTAGGTGTTGCTACATGAAATAAATCGGCTGTTTGAGACATCATTATTAACATCGTCATAAATGTAAATATACTATCGTGAATCATGACGATTCACAATAAATCCCGGTAAGGACAAATATTTGTGTGATGAGCATGAATATTTGTCTCTGAGTCCTGGATGTTTTCTAAATATAATAAGTATTTATATCTATTAAATATATCATCATATAGTACCCATAACACAAGCCTTATTCGGCTTATTATGGGGCTAGTTTAATTTGTCAAAAAAAAATTGAGGACTATCTTACACACATCGACCTTAAGACCTTAGGATTGTCCCCTAATATTTATTTATTATTTATTTATTTATTACATACGTTCAACAGGCCAACGTACTTATGGTCTGAGAGATTCCAACTAGGTATGCCAATCGCAATCTGTCTCACTTACGTATCATTCCTTATTGAACTTGGTCACAAAATTTATAGCATCTTTTCGAAAACGCGGGTTAGACTTTTAGTGGTTTGCCAGTAGGATTTGTCAGTAAACGTGAATGAGCAACATCGAACAACTCTTGTGCTTTAAAGAAATCTAGCATTATGTAAATATGTATAGATTTAATCCTCTCATAAATATGTACCGAAACCTTAATCCCCGGACATAAGAGCGATGGGACATATTTACGAGTAAGTTGTATGCACCCATATTTTACACTTGACTGTAAATACATGTAGCAATTATTGTAATGGTAGTTACCACTACTTATATTATATTATATCACTTTATATCTAATTAATTTAAAACTTAGTCGTTCGGACTTACTGCACTAGAGAGAGAAATATTTACGAGACGTGTCGTGTTTGTGTAAAAAAGTTGAACCTTTGTAGGTAAGTACTTACTTGCACATGCTGGTCCCTCGGTCAGTCGCTTCGGTCGCTGTTCACGAGCAAGTATGTTAATCATAATCGAAACTTTAAACGACAGACTTAATAAGTGAAACTAAAGAGCACGCGTCAAAAAAGATTTCTCAATAAATCATACGAGGTTATTATCGGAGGTAAAAAATAATTACTTCATTGCTCGGTACAATCAGAGATGTGTATCTTACCCATTCATGGTTGCACAATGCGTGATTTTGTATTGAAGATGGGTCTTTAAAATTGAGGCTATTATACTTTTACAAATAATATAAGAAATGATTTAAATGCAAACATTTTTAAAACATCTAACAAATTACTTAATAAGATAAAACTTCAATATTCGTGGCATTCTCACTAAAAATAATAGTTAATGGGTGGATTAAGAGGTAACCAAAAATATTATACACAATTCAATGATTTGATTAGATGAAAAAATATTTGACTCATAGTTAACCAAACATTACCACTCAAGTTTATTTTTAAATTGACCAATAACATTGTTTTAATGAGCGTTTTCAAAAAAGATCATGATGCCGTAAAAGTTTACTCTCTTGGGTAGGTTGATGATGATGATATTAAAGTTTTTCTTTGACACTTAATTTTTTTATATTTTTCCATAGTTGTTGGTTACATAAATTACCTTGTTTGCATTGTAAAGATGCGTATTGTGACTATATGTTATTTATAATTCGTACATAGCATGGACACCAATATATAAGTTCATTCATTAGTAAAAATTAATTTTAAACGTCAGATTCAGAGACAAAGTTACACGCTTTTTGCCATTAATAAATTAATATACGAATTGTTGCAATTCCATCTTTCAATACTAGTTTCCATTTAAATGGCATTCCAGTTTTTGTTGTGTGTCTTTGTTGATCGCGGACATTCGTAAGCATTCGTAGAGCCGTAGCGTAGGTGATGTTCCAGTTTATTAATTCAAACATTCATTATACAAAATAAATTTAATATACAAAGCACAATGTTGAAATTCTTTTTGGTTCAGTAGAACTGGTATATCCTAGAACTAGAACGAGCTAATTCTTATTTTATAAAAGATGGTTCGGTAATTAATGGTACCTACTTAAGACATAATATTAAAGATATAATTAACGCAAAGATTCTCCGTTTTAGTCAGTCGCATCCATTCATTCATACCCAGGTATCATTTTTGCATCACAGACTGACAACACCATTCGTTATTGCTGTAAAATCTTTATTTTCATTTAATATCCTGAACTATTAAAACAGCAACGAATCATCTTTTTCCATCCTAACATTTTTAACTCCAGCCTTTATTCACTGAAATTCCGACCTAACGAAGTTTAACTTAGAGTTGCTAATCGTAAGGAGGTTAATGTGGTACTTATTTTTTTTTCTCAAGCGTTTAAGATGCAGATGCGGTAGTACAGTTCTATCACAAAGTTATTTTTGCCGGTAGCGATGTCGCTGTCATCGCTCGGTAGACTTTAATTTAGTATGTAGTTACGTATAATTCCTGTTGTGGCCAGCGACTGAATTAACTTTGCGGTTGTGAAGCTAAATCGAATCGCTACCATTCTGCTGATAGAGATCTGGGCAATTAACTATTGGACTCGTTTAACCGGCGAAAGTAGGAGTTTTTTTACGTCTATAATTTGAATAGAGCTACACGCCTTTTGGGTGATGTAATGGTTTCGACAATATTATAATTATCGCGCTTTGTAATTAATGTAGAGTACAAACATACGGCCTAACTAATTAAACATTCTTATGTCATCTGTACGGTCACCAATAAATTATAATTTATTATTGACGTCTCAATACATTTTTGATTATGTAGAAATTTATTACTTTTTTCTATTGCAGGGGCCAGTGACAATGTGCACGCGGTGAAGCCAGCGCGATGTGGATCGCGTATGCACTGCTGCTCGTCGCAAGTGCGGCGAGCGAGCACGTGCGCGAATTCGTCGTGCGTGAGAACGCACGCGCAGGCACCCTGATCGGACATCTTGGGGACGAGCTGCCCGACGCGGCCCCACCCTACACCATCGTCCCCGTCCCGGGCTCCGCCGTCAATGACGATCTTAGAATAGACCCCCATACGGGAGAAATCAGGACCAGGGTCCCACTTGACAGAGAGAATAGAGACCACTACGCGCTGGTGGCTATTCCGGCAAGCGGTGACAATATAAGAGTCGTCGTCAGGGTTTCTGATGAAAATGATAACGCGCCAACTTTTCCTACTCCTGTTATGAACGTAGAATTCTCAGAGAACACTCCTCGTGACGTTAAGAGGAAACTAAATCCTGCTAAAGATCAGGATTTGGGAGTGTTCAATACTCAAAGGTACAATATAGTATCTGGGAACACTGATAACGCATTTAGGCTGTCATCTCATAGAGAACGAGATGGAGTTCTATATTTAGACCTACAAATCAATGGATTTCTAGATAGGGAGACAACAGACCATTATGAATTGGTAATTGAGGCGCTAGATGGAGGTACCCCTCCGTTGCGTGGGACTATGTCTGTAAATATAACTATTCTAGATGTTAATGACAGCCCACCAATTTTTATTGAGAGCGTATATGCAGCAAGCATTCCGGAGAATGCTACGGTTGGCACGCCTGTTCTGAAAGTATCTGCGACTGACGCCGATTCTGGGGAAAACGGACAGATAGAATATTCCATTAATAGAAGACAGAGCGATAAGGAGAACATGTTCAAAATAGATCCCGAGACGGGTGAAATTACCGTGAACAAAGCCTTAGACTTCGAGACTAAAGAGTTACACGAACTGGTAGTCGTAGCTAGAGATAAAGGCGCACAGCCATTGGAAACAACTGCATTCGTCTCCATCAGAGTCACGGATGTCAACGATAATCAACCTACTATAGACGTTATTTTTCTAAGCGATGACGCTACTCCGAAGATATCAGAGTCGGCGCGTTTAGACGAATTCGTGGCTAGGATATCTGTTCACGATCCTGACTCAAAGACGGAATACTCGAATGTGAATGTCACGCTGAGCGGAGGTGACGGCCACTTTGACTTGCGAACACATGACAACATAATCTATTTGGTGGTGGTAGCTTTGCCGTTGGATCGGGAATCCCAGTCGTCGTATACCTTGAACGTTGTTGCGACTGATAAAGGCTCACCGCCGCTGCACGCATCGAGGATCATAAGCCTCCGTGTTACTGATGTAAACGATAATGCTCCGACGTTTCCTGAATCAGAATATAAAGCGAACGTTCTAGAAGCCGCGACGCCTGGCACGCCGGTGATCCAAGTATCCGCCTCTGACGTGGACGAAGCTGAGAACTCCGAGATTCGCTATTCGTTGCTTCCGACGCCGCAATCCGATTGGTTCTCTATAGACGAGCGGTCGGGGCTGGTGACTACTAAGGCTCGGGTCGATTGCGAGACAAACCCGACGCCTCGTCTGACGGTGGTAGCGAGAGACCAGGGCAGTCCCCCGCTGTCGTCGACAACGACGTTGGTAGTGACAGTGTTAGATGTGAACGACAACGAGCCGATCTTCGACCAGTCCTTCTACAACGTGACCGTCCAGGAGAGCGAAGTTGTCGGCAGCTGTATTTTAAAGGTGAGTCCTTGCAATATAACCATATCAAATTATTTCTTACCTTAGTAATTAATTATAATTATTTAAACTTATGGACAATATTACAAAACCAATAATTAAGGCAATCGATATAACATTTCAACCTAAGTGAACTATAGTTACGCGACAAAAAACATACGTTTAAAATAAATTATTCCACCTAATTTTTTAACCATGAGCTGGTTTGTGGTATCAAAAAATCTAAACGGGCGTTTCAAACCAGCCGAATTCTGACAAATTCGTCGTGTGTATGGTAGATCGTGCCAGTTTCTAGGAAGATGGCTGTTCTTACAAGTTGGAATCATGCATGATATGTGACCGGTGCTTAAAACTTTTACTGCGTTAGCGGTTCGAGAGGAAATAGATTTGCAATTGATATCTGTTAAGTTTCATCAATACTAATTAGTAGTTATAAAAGTAGACACATAAAAACAAAATTGTTTATATTGGTTGATAGATTATTGCAATTTTATTGCCAAGATTTTTCCGGTACAGGAGACCAGACGTTGGTTAGTTTCATTATCCTCAGGTTAACCTTTCACTATGTAAAGTATGATAATAATATTTCACAGGTCAATTACTCGTATATATATAAATTATATAATACCTGTGAAATATTACTACAAATATCAAATCACAATTAAAATTGTTTAGGTGGTCGAGAGGTTGAAACTTGGACTCGTTAAGACTGGTCCGCTAGTGAATTTTATCCTAATGTTGACTGCTCGTTATAGTCCGCATCCCGCACGCGGAGAGCTCTAGCTATTTTGATTTCTCCTTTAACAAAAACAAGGAGCTGGCACGCGAGGTGCGGGTTAAAATTATCAGCGAAAATGTACAGTTGCAGACTTTAATTGTCGAGCCATTTAGAGCTCAGTTTATACTGTTTTAGATTTTAAATGTTACCCATATATATTTGTGTAATATTATATATTTAATATGTCATTATTTTTATTAATCATACTTTTTTTTACTACGTTTTTTTACTGTATCAATTAGCGGTTACACATAATTCAAAAAAATACTACAATGATATATTATATTACAACACAAAATTACATAACTCTATATAATAAATTCTAACTTTAATAATCGCCCCTAGCCGTTCCTGGTGCAAAAGTCCCCATAATACTGGCGGCGTTTCCACGTTGGATAGCCATGGAAAGCCTTTGCACCAGAAACGGCTCAAAGCAGGGGTCCTCCCCTTTTTGTCTGAGCCGACGGCCTATGTCGCGAACAAACTGTTTCGCGTCCGCCCACGTACACCCCTCTGTTTCCACCGCCAAAGGGACAAAAATATAGCCCGGTCCCAGAGGAGCATATTTCTGCCGCTTCACCGCCGCTTGATTCTCGGCAGTAGCTCCAGCCACGCGTGTAGTGCGACTGATATGGGATGGATGGTGGCGAATGTGCTGACACTAGAGATGGGTAGGGGTGGGTAAATACTAGGAATTTACCCGGTATTTACCCACCACTACCTACCCACCATGGTACCGCAGATGCAAACATGTGGCTGACACACATCGCAGCCCAGGCGAAGGGCAACGGATACACACAACGAGTCACCATCGAGTGTTGTGTATTGTAATACATATATATAAAATAAGAAATATTTTATATATATAAAATATTTATTATTTTACATAAATCGTAAACAACGAAATGGCTTATACATATAAATCATTCCTTATTGGATAACGTGAAAGTGTATAAACGAGTTGTTTACATACACACAAACATAATTCGCGTAACAATCTCCTCATCCAACAATTACCCCGGCGAAAACTTTCATTAACTCTTATCTCCCCCATAACTCGCAGGTTAATTTCTTTTAATATATTCCCGCGATATTGAAGTAGTTATAAATAAGGCGCATAAATCTATCGGGAGTGATGCCAGTTTGGGCGCATCGCATATTGCGATCTAAATTGAAAATTAAACAGTGCGCGAGAGCCGCAGCCCCGGGCGCGCTTTCGGCGTACGCGCAGCTTAACTATCCCGTGGCTTCCACGTTCCCGTGACAACGCGTGCCTCAATTAAATCTCATTTCTCGGGAATCTCGCTGGTGCTAGTTTTACTTTCTAACTAAGCTATTGTTTTGATGGTAGGATAAGGTAAAATGGGGGCAATGGGGCAATATAGACTGTACTACAATTTATATGTGGAGCGTGTTACCTGAGAGGGGAGATCACGTAACTTTTCGAACGCACGTTAGGTAAGCTCGACTGTCATTTTCCCATAAAAAAGTGACACATTTAGATCTACCTGACACGCGTAATATGACTTTACGATTATTTTCGCACTAACATTAGTATAATATTCATCTACATATTTTACGATGCAGATATAACATCTAATATGTTTCAACAAGGTTCAAACAAAACGATTATTTTATTAAAACGATCATCAATCATTATCAAACTTGATTTGCATTACAAAAATATTGAATTACATAAATAGTGATGACTTAGACTTCTATCGCAAAAAATCTAAACTGTTCAAATAAAGAAGCCGTAGTGAAAAATTAGGCATTGAATGTATTTTCTACATATCGGGACTAAATTACGTTTCAACGCTATTTCATGTTCTATGGTTTCTACGTGATGTCGGTACTAATTCGTTTGTCCTTCTCACTCACATTTCTTGGAACCCGCTAGGTAGAGTTGCTTTTTGAATGGACTACTTTGATACGATTCGTCTAACTCAAATAATCTCTAGTAAACTTTGTATCTTGCTTGACTCCTGTGGATCTTACATATCAATGTCGTCTCATGCGAAAAGGGGTTTTCGGACTTTATGTCTACTTCTTTGGAATGCTCTGTAGTCTATAACCTAAACAGCTGATGTTACAGTTACAGCATAAAATTCGCAGTGTGCTTTTTACTTCTTAGTTTTTTGATAGTGATTTAATTGTAACCCAAGTCGCAGAAATTTGAAAGCTGTCCGTTTGTTAGGTTTAAACCTGCAGCAAAACGCCGTTTAAAAAAGCGTACAATTGAATTGTAGTATCGACACCTGACGCATTGCGATGTCACGAACTCACGATTACACCGCCGCCTCTATAACTATACAATCGAAAGACTGTGTTGCTTTATCGAATTCACTCTGAGATGACTGCACGTCGTGCAGTTGGTAAGACAAGGTGATCAAGTATGGTGTGATGGTTGAAGTGAAATTACCCGGTCTCGTTTCGTTATGCTTTTTAGTTTTTGTTCAACACTTGAGCATCTTGGTAATCACATTAGTACTTGAGTTTTCTAAAATACATTTGTAATTTGATAGCTTCTACCTCGACAAGTGTATTTATTTTTATCAGAACTGAGAGTTTGTTGGGATCCAGGATGTCATGGGACTCCTAATACCTTTATTCATAAACGTCCAACAAACATATTTTAGCTAAAATAACTTTAAAATTAGTTCGTCTTTATCGGTCACTTTGAAGAATAAAACACATTTTAGTTAACAGAGGTTTTTTTTTTAATTTTATGTTTAAGGGATAAATATTTAATAAGCACACCGATAGCATTTTTTGTTTATACCATACCTATTAGAAAAAAATACCTAAAATGACCGAGATCGGTTACATAATTATAATTATGCTAACAAATTGGTGCTCTAGTTTCTTGGCCAATTACGAATTATGCCATAAGGAGTATATCTCTTTGCAAATTGCAAAGTAAGTTTTTATGAAATATTAGCTTGACTTATATGGAGACAATGTGGCATTTATGTTCGACCTTGTTTTAATGTTAAACTCAGACGAGGCATCTGGATAATTTGACCAGACTGCATGCAAATCCATTCAGATGTGCTCTGAGATACTCATCTGGGGGCTCGGCAGTTTTATTTAACAAGCAAATAAAGATTAATAAGGATGCCTGACAAGATAGGCATTCTCCAAGCCAAGCCTCTACGAAAGTTTTTGAGACTTGACCTATTTTTTACATGGAATGTTTTTAAATGGGATATCTCTTTCTTACGCTAGCACTATTACGCCAAGGAAAGAGATGAGTATAAGATTGGTGGCCAGCCCTGCTAGCATAACTTGACTCTCGACTCTACTCGCGCGCGAAATAGACTATCTTTCACCTTTTGACAGTATTAATCAGAAAGTGACGGACAGTCTATCTCGCGCGCGAGTAGAGTCGAGAGTCAAGTTATGCTAGCAGGGCAGGCTATACTTAACACTCTTTCGCCGAGCACTTACGAATTATTCGGTTCGTGTGTTATGAAATTAAAACAAAAGAACACCAGCCACCCTGACCGAGGCCAGCCAAATTGAAGACTTGTGTCTGTGATAAAGAATATAATTTTCCGCTACATTTAAATGTGCAGCGATTATCTAGTCTGTGGCTCCATGTGAGCTAAAGAAACGCTTAACTAGGTCGATCGAGAATGTAGTGTGAGAGTTCAGCTAATGATAGATATTGGTTGTGAATCAATTTGAGTTCGTATTGCAGGCATTTAAGCTTGGGTATATGTTGCAAACATGCCATAATGCAGACTAATAACAGCGATGAATTGATTATTAGTGGCCGTCGTAGGTGAATTAGAGAATAATAAAAAATATATACAGGTAGTGTTTCTGTACCAACTGCACTGGGTAATTCAATCTAAAAGATTTTGCGCTGGCGACGCGAGATAAATGTTTTATCGCCAATCACGTCATAGTATGTGTTCGCTAGTTTATGAAAAAGGACCACAATACCGGTTAGAAACCAACGCAGCTTCGCGATAAAGTAACGTGTTTCCAAATTCAAACATGATGTTCCCACACTTAATTCATATATTTAGGTAGCTACCGTAACTCATACATGTCATGTGGGTAGGTAGCAATATGTACATAATATGTCTATTGCCAATGTGGGTACGTGGGTATGTGCACATTGGCAATAGCCATACATCCGCATTTGTCAATATGGTTAAGCTTAACGTATCGCGAATATAATCTTAAATCAAAATATGTACATTAAACTCGACTTGAATTTCCACTTCAACAACTTAAACATAATGGTTAATCTACTTCACTTCCTCCATGTTTACTGTCGTCAAACTATATCCTTCAGCCCGGTAGCTTCTATAAGCCGCCATCTTGGAATTCCGTCGCCATGGTAACGGTGGCGTAGCGTAGGCGCGCGAATACGGTAATGTCAGTTATTTGAGGCGTTAGGATACTGCTGGTAATAAAATATTTTTTTCCGGTAGTATACGCTTACAAAGAAAGGGAGCTATTTACCGAACTGAAAAGATAAAATGTTAAGCCCGAGCCCGAGCCTAGTGGTTAGTGAACCTGACTATGAAGCTTGAGGTCCCGGGTTCGATTCCCGGTCGGGGCAGATATTTGTATGATGAATACGAATGTTTGTTCTCGAGTCTTGGATGTTTAATATCTATTTAAGTATGTATTTATCTATATAAGTATGTTTATCCGTTGTCTAGTATCCATAGTACAGGCTTTGCCTAGTTTGGGAATTGATCAATTGGTGTGAATTGTCCCGCGATATTTATCTTATTTATTTATTTTAAGCAATTCCAGGGCCGGCTCGTGGTGTAAACCCTATATGACCTATTGATACAAATTTAATAGTGAGAAAAACAAACTCAATGGATGAAGTTGGGTTAGGTTAGATTTTATTACTATTTCAGGGTATAGTGGTGTCTTAGCGCGGAAGTTTTTATTGTACAAACTGCAACTATTCAAGTAATAAATTATGCATCTTTTCATCTGATATCGCACCCGCGACTGCGATGAAGCGGATGCTCTGACTAATACTAGACCAGAAATATAACAGTTTATTTGAATGCCCTGAGGTTGGCCAGCCTGCCGCCGCGAGGTTTTTCCTTTCATGCTGTGCAACGATAGTGATAATTTACGAGCAGTGTCTAATCGTTACAGCTCGCTTTGTTTTCTAACAGATTCGTGGCTTACAAATGGTTCTTTTACACTTATTATTTTAATGTATTGTAATTGGAACTAATAAGTCACTTTCAGATAATTTGAATATTTTTTTAACAGATTATATACAGTTAACGTAACTAATGTTGTAGGATCGCGCAACGTCAAAGAACTTAGTTGAATCACACTGACTGTGACTGTGGTAAAGTTGTCAGTTAATGTCAAGATTATACTACTGGCCGCCACCGCAGGCCGCGCCGGTGTGATTCAAGCCTCACGGTTTATTTGGTAACTTAAAGTGGTAAATCAAATTTAAAATGTAATGAAAAGAACTTGGCTTGCAACATAGATGGGCGCGATCAAAAACCATAAAAGAATATTAATGAAGTCTATATAAATATATGATAATTAACGTGACAACATTTTTCTAGTTCTCGTTCCGTAAGATTTATGGTGCGTCAAAGTTAAGTTTGTACAACTAGAATCTGAGTGCTCTTTAATAAATTGGACCAGGAAAAACCTAAACAGCCGCTAAACACCTCGGGACAAGTTCTCTTATGGACCCCAGTCACGCGATTGCTAATGATGGTAATGATGTAACGTACAATTTATGAGGCCAAACGTGGGCATGCCAACCATGGCTTGTCAGATAAATTTAGAAGAAAAAAAAAACAGCGCGAAATTCGCCCAACGGTGTTTTATCTGTGGCAGTTTCTATGGTGAGGAGTTTTTGTGGATTCATTCATACTAACAAGTATGTGTTTTTATTTTGCACTCGAGTCCGTCTGCGTGAACTCAATTCACAGACCAATATCAACTAAGGATATGATTTCGGGATGAAAAATATCCTAAATTTTAATGTATATTTACATTTATAACCGACTTCAAAAAAGGAGCAAGTTCTCGATTAGTATTTTTTTTTGTTTTTTACCTTGGAACTCCGTCATTTATGAGCCGATTCGTACAACTTTTTTTTGTTTGAAAGTATATGCTTCCAGGTTGGTCCCATTGTTATCAAAACTTTAGTTGAATAATTGGAACCATGAGGAATTGAGGGAACTCCTCAAATATATAAGGCACGCATGTAGTAATTTCGGTATGTTCTATTACAACTAGTGTATTTACACCCGGAAATCACAATTTTTGTGAAGTGGAACTGATGATGAAGACCACAGATGACTTATAAAACTCACTACCTTCTACTAGTGGGTGGTTTTTACTTAAAACTGTAAAAGTACGTTACAGACTGTTGAAATAGTAACTAATGAAGTGCTAAATGTCAAATATGCCAAATCGACGGAACACTTGATTAGCCAAATATCAGATATCTTGTATGTAAAAACTAGCCAAGTCAAGTCTTGAGCATCAATTTAGCCTAAGTTATCTGCTTTGTGTAAATAATTCGTGTGTTCAAATTTAAGGACTTTTATAAAGCACATGGTTGTAGTCAATGATGTAATATAAAAAAGGTAGATATGTTATCTATACGAAATTCCGTGTTTAAAAATGGCCACCAAATCTGACAGCTAACGTTTCCATTGACGATTCGAAACTGAGGAAAAGTTGTGCCAATTGACTAAATTTTAGTGTGCCATTTTTCGAGCGCGTATAACTTATCTAGCTCTTTTTTATATTACATCATTGGTTGTAGTAGAAAAAATAAGAAATTATATGTTCTTAAGAATACATTCCATTTTAGGATTATCTACTGAACTGGGCACCCATTTAGATCTCAATTATTTTGTCTGCGAAACTAACAACCACGTATATTCTTAATATTGAACATGGCTTCCATTTTCACATTTACGTTTTTAGTGGGATTCGTTGTATCTACACGAAAACGCGGCAAATAAATCAAATGAAAAATAAAGACATAACGTTAGATGGACGCAAAAACTTTTTTGTACGAGCAAAAACTATGATTACTACGCAACATTGAAACTTGGTTTTCTATTTCAAGATCGGCATCCGTTAAACGGCATGCAAGGAAAGTATTGCACGCGAACGCAGAACGCATCTGCACGTAACAAGTTGTGTAACTGTTCACCTGTAAATATGCTCGTAAAATAGGGTTCCTCGGGCAAAAGCGGAGCCTGATGCAGAATTATTTAGCCCTTTCCTTTTTGAGATAAAGTGGAGGTAAAATTTTGATAAATGAAATTCTGATATGTGAAATACACTGCAGGCAAACAAGATTTCTAATAAAGTTTGACACTGCGTGTTTTGTTATTCTTTTAAGCGCGTTAAACCTCTCGCAGACTGCGGTGGCGGTCAATAGTAATTCTGACAGATATTGTCAAATTTACTATTGACCACCACCGCAGGCCGTGTGTTTCAGGCTTTAAAGAACGGTTCAAATTAGTAACTGACTTCGAAACATAAATAACAAACATTTTATTGGAATGACGTTTAAAAACCATAACATAAGTATGCGGTACCTAAGTCAATCTTTTTATAGACCGTCCGGTAAGTGCAACTCGAGCTTGAGAAAACTAAACCCGCGTGTCTATGGTTATGTTTGAAAAGAAAAGCGTTTCGTTTCTCACGAAGGATTACATAAATAACTGTTATTAAGTACTTACGTTAAGAGAATATAGTTACGGAGCATCTTACGCACAAGTATATTAATCATTCAAGGCATGGACTGGGTTTGCAATAGAACTATCCGCCACTGTCTTCGCTGGTTTAGAACCGTCCTGACGGGGCAAGGTTCACGACTTCTCGGCACGAGTATGGTGGACGTGGAAATACCTACAATTGAATTGACAACGTCTTTTTATGGTTGGGAAAAAGCTGTAGGTACGGTTATTTTTTGTCGCACAACATAACATTTTGGTTTTATCTACCTTATAACGTAATTGAGTATCGACTAACGAAGGTCCAAGTTTTTAAACTTGACTCGTTTTAGTTATTTACAATTTGATCCACTACTTCATTTTAACATGGAATGTCGATTATAGATAGATTGATTCGATTCATAGACTTATATGTTCAAATTGAGTACTTCATACAGCATTCTATCCCATTTAGGATTATCTAAAACCCCACTCACAAGTCGAGAAGCGACTCTAACTATCGATAGACTAAGAATTGACTCGATAGTATCGATTTCCGTCGATTTATCGAGCGATCGTTAAGGCTGGCAATTCGTAAATATGCCATCAAACGTTAGTTCTGTACATTAGACCCGTGTCGATTAAGGGTTTAGAGATAGCGATAGATATATCGAGTGGAGCTTTAATTAGTTGCATTTAGCGTTTAACAGTTTCATTCCTACTCATAAATATGGCCTTTGTTAGTGCATTAAAGTCTTTAACCACAAATATTAGCATTAAACACGACTTAACATTCGCTACGGACACATTTATTTACGTGAGGGCTACCTCACAGAGGTAATCTTATTTTTGAAGAAGATAATTTGCCCCGCATCGTTGAACGGTTTTAAATATAAAATTATATAATTTTTATGTCTATGAAACTGTACAAAGGTCTCAGCTAGTCTCATATTTTTTACTCTTGTCAATCTTGAAGATAAAGCTAGACACCCAAGTATTCTTTTCCGCTGCTTTATAATGTCAGGTTTATTTTCGGGGTAAACAAGACGAATAATAGGTATGTGATCATAAATACAAAAAAAAACTAAATTGTTTTATAAAAGGATGTTATATCTTGAAAAACAATCCTAATATTTTTTTAAATAAAGATCCCTGTTTTGTACAAGTAAACCCGTTTGTAAGGTAACTTTTTATTTTATGCTTAAAAATCCGCCATCGTTCAACACAATTAACTTTTTAATTCCGCGTGCGCAAGCGAAGGTTGTCTTCGAACCACAGATAGTCTTATAATTAAACTCGGTGTTGCTATGAATATTCGACGCTCTATTAAAGGACTTATCGGATAAAATATCCATTTTTAAACGCGTGATAATCGATTACGCCCGCTATTTTTTATATGTATTATTTTTAATACGCATTAACTGAAATACTAAAGGATATGCGTGTAATTTGTAGGTGCCTAGACGGGTGAGTGACGGCTTACTCCCTTGATTTCAGTTTATAATTTACGTTAATAGTATGGCTTCGCGTTTACGATTAAAATCCATATATGACGCATCCTACGGAATTAATTACGGGCCGTTATTATCCGCGCAAATCTCGGGCTGGAAAATGGCTAACACCCGTGTTTGGGTGTAGGTATGTAAAAGGGGAAAATTAGAGTGGTTTAATTTCCACCTGCCTAAGAGTGTGATGATGTGGTTTATACTCGTACACCTTTAGACCCGTGCCGTGCCATACCATGCCTTTTTACCCGACTGCCGAAGGAAAGGAGGGTTATGTTTTTCGAGCGTATGCTTGTTTGTATGTATGTATGTGTGTATGTCTTATTCTTTGGCACGCCCTACAACCTAAACCGTTCGTTTGACGCATTTCGAAATATGAGGTGTGGTTGGATTTCTCTTAATCGTGGGACATAGGCTATAATATTTGTAAAAAAGCTTGTTCCGTGGATGATTATTACTTAACATTTGGGATTTGCTCAAAGTACTTGCAGACCATGCAGACAGATAGACTTCCAATAAAAACGAATCTTGTATCGTAGTAGTATAAATAATTCAAAATTATTTCATACCTACAATATGTTTATACCTACTACAAAACAAGGCAACAGCAAGGCTGATCGAGTAAACCAACATTGTTAATGAATCGATGTTCTTAATTTAAAATTCAAAACTACATGCCACCGACGATTGCATTTTTCATTTATTTCATTTTGTACGCCGACCAACTAAGAAAGGAATCATAGAGTATTATTTGTTAAGAGGCCGTATACTTTTCAAGTTGGTCGGTTTACATTAGTAAAAAGATTTCATTACGAGGTGCATTCCCATAGTTGTGGAGGGAGTAAGGACTGGGGACTAAAGATAGTAGATAGGGAGTTTTTTTGCCAGCACAAGAGATCTCTTGTTATTGATTAGTGCTCTAATTATTTTAGTACGCAGTTGATTGACTTTGGTTTTTAGACGTTTGCGTATTGTCCAGTTTGCAGTAATGCTACTGAGTGGGCGAGTAATTTTTTAATTTATTTACTATTTATACATATTCAGTGCAATAAGTGTTTTATAAACAACCTTGAGTTACAAGTTACAATACAATACGTCGTCTACTAGTTTAAATGTTAAAGGTGTAAGTTTGTGAGGGTTGCCCTCGTTCTTTCACGGGATAACTAAATTAAAACTTTGCTTCTGCGCGCGTCTTCGTACGCGCGTAAATTATGGTCTTAATATTCTGTTTAGCAAATTGAATAAAACGAGGTATACTGGTATATCTATACTTAAAACTCGAAGAGAATCTCCCACACAACTCATCCTAATTTAACAAATTATTCCACCTGGAATGGATGTTCCGGATGGGCATAATCTATTTTGCTAAAAACTCGCAGGGATAGCTAGTATGTGTATAAAATAATCGTTTAGTTTAGTCTGGTAATGGTACTGGCTCCAATCGCACGTGGCGAGCGAGCCGTGTCCGATGTTGACAGCTTGGAGGCTACGGTGCGGCCATCTTGAAAAAGTAGTCCTGTCAGCTCTAGTCTATGGCTGCGTTCTTTGAATATTGCTGACATGGAGAAGCAATCTGAGTTGTTTTTATGTAAGTACCTACTTCTTATGTAGATAAATATTGTAAACGTATGTTGAATTCAGACAGGCATCATCTGTTTTTTACCACGCTTACCTACATGTCTTCACTTGAAAGAAGCAGAATGTTTAGTAAAATGACGAAACGTTTCAAGAAAAGGGAGCCATTTGGCTTGTCTTAGCGGAGGGACTTTTTTTAACGTTGGGGAAATGCGTTTACTCATCCCGTCCTGTCCGGGGAGGCAGAACGGGCATGACCGACTAAACGAAGCTGGACTACCGTCTAAAACCACCAACGAGATCCGTCTTGTAAAGGAGGGCGTCGCAGGATCGCTCTTGGCATTCAACTGGTACTGGCGCAGGGCACGGCAGTCCGTGCCCCTATAGATATTTCAAATTGGAATCCTAAAGACGACATGCTCAGGTGTATTTGTTTTTTTTTGTCGAAATTTTCTGCTGACGTGAATGGAACTTAATATATACCTCGAGCCTATTTTTAATCAACATCGGATCAATATTAACAACAATAAAATCTACATTACAGATTCTAATAGAAAAACGCTTGACGATCGCTTGCCATCATGAACGTTACAGCTTAGCAAAGTTTACTTTGCGGGCAATGCGTCACGTACTGTAATGCCTGCATATTTTCCGTTTTTAGGGTTCCGTAACCAAAGGGTAAAAACGGGACCCTATTACTAAGACTTCGCTGTCCGTCCGTCTGTCTGTCCGTCTGTCACCAGGCTGTGTGACGTGAACCGTGATAGTTAGACAGTTGAAATTTTCACAGATGACGTATTCCTGTTGCCGCTATAACAACAAATACTAAAAAACAGAATAAAATAAATATATAAGGGGGCTCCCATACAACAAACGTGATTTTTTGCTCGTTTTTATAGATAATGGTATGGAACCCTTCGTGCGCGAGTCCGACTCGCACTTGGCCGGTTTTTTACGCCTGCCTCCATAAGATTTTTCTAGTCGGATTTTGTAATTGGGAAAGCTTAACCAACTTTATATTCAGTTTAGTAGTGTCACTGAAGGCAAAACGTACCCTTACGTTACAGGACCTACCCTGTTACGTAAGGTTCATTTCCGTTTTACTCGCCCGCACAAATAAGTTTGTATCGGCGTAGTGATGTGCAGAATGAGAAATCGATTATTGGTAAAGAATGCGCGACACCGATCAGCGGGGTGCCTCCATTAGTTCGATTGCATGAAGCGTAAGGCGTAAGGGTGTTTTAATACTACTACTTGGATTAAAACGAAGATAAATGGCTGGATACTTACGTTCCAGTTGAAATAAGTTTGAAACTTTCTTGTGTTACGTGTGTGAAGTTAACAAACTTACATTTTACATAACAAGTTCTAGAATAAATATTTAAGTAACTCCTTACCTTTCGAATGATACATAGGTTATGGTTATTCGCAATTACTGAACAGCGAGCGTGTAAAATTTGCACCCGCCGCCGCCAATTACAACTCACTGGATACAACAATCGACTCACTTTAATAATGGAGATGGTTGTTGTCTTTTTATTCGAAGAATATCAACTTGTCCAGTGCGATTTGGATTTTACGTTTGAGACTACTAGTGTAGGTTATAGTTATTTACGATACAAGTGCAGAAAATAGAAAATTCGCAACGAGTGGCGATAAATTAAAACACGACCGAAGGGAGTGTTTTAAATCGACACGAGTTGCGAATTACCTATTCGCACGTGTATCGTACGACGTTTTACAGTACATATGGCTCTTTAAAGTTTCTACATATGCACGGAAAGTGCTCATTTCCGCACAGTGCGGGAAAGTAACACCATGTGTACCTACTGTAAAATATTATTCGTTTGCAGAAAGTTTTGCAACATTTTTTCTATTGAAAATATGACTTTTTCAGTAAAATAAAATAAAGAAGATAAATTGACAAACAAGGCTAAGCATGATTATGTTCTTTAAAATTTATAGCATTAATTTTGACGACTGGTTAGCCCAGTGGGTAGTGACGTTGCCTACGAAGCTGAAGGTCCTGGGTTCGAATCCCGGCGAGGGCAATTATTTGTCTGATGAATATATATTTGTTTCTGAGTCTTGGATGTTTTCTATGTATTTAAGTATTTATATCTATTAAATATATCGTCGTCTAGTACTCATAACACAAGCCTTATTGAGCTTACTACGTAGTTCGATTTGTGTAAGATTGTCTCCTAATATTTATTTTATTAATGAGGCCGAATTCATGTGTTGTTAATTTGATATCTACTAAAACATAGCTACATAACTAAAAAACTTTGCTGTTGTTGATTTGTGTATTAGTCTTTATTGCATGAGCTTATATGTGACTTATTTTCAAATTCTGCAACACAATTTAAAACGTAATAAAATTTCTAACTGAATTAAATATTTAATCGTCATACGGCACAAAGAACCGTCCATTACAACACTAATAATATAAAACGAAACAGAAGGTTTTTCGTCGAAACCCATTTCGTTGCGTCTTCTTTTAATAAAACTCAAATTTCCTTCTCACTCTCACCCCGTACATCTAGGTAGGTGTGAGAGGAACGGGGCAGGGGAGCAGGCGGGGAAATTATAGGGCTGTCCGCGGACGGATAATGACGGACGCCGAGCGACCGCTTCGTTAATGAGAATTGTGGTGGCAACCCTGCGTCTTCTATTTTCAAATGTTTTTTATAACGGTCGGAGGAAATTGTTCTATCTAATGATAGTGTGTTGGGTATACTATGATAATTTAAAAGAACCTTATGACGGCGTGTAAAGGAATTATTTCGATTATTAGCGTTACGATGGTTACCTAGGTGAACGTGCTATGCGAAATGTCAAAACGCTTCGCTGGAAATTCAAGTAAATTACTTGTGCGCTACAGGAACTCATTATCATTAGTAATTTTTTACAGCAGCGTCTCTGGACGATTTGGACATTTTGGATAAAGACACTTTGACAGTTGAAGCTGTGATACCAGCACGGCTTTCACTGGACGGCCCGCCAGCAGTGTCGCGCCGAGATAGACTATGTATTGGTCTCTTTCTAAATAGAACGCTTAGAAAGAGACGGATAGTCTGTCGCGGCGACACCGCTCGCGGGCCGTCCTATGACAGCGATACTGGTCTAACCGCGGGTAAAACCTCGTCATGAATATAACATGTATTATTTAAGCTTTATAACAGAAATGAAATGAAATATTTATTTATTGTCAAAAACATGTTACATGACAGATAAAGTCGTTGGGTCCTGCCTGAGCTAGGATTCCCTGTGTTACAGGACCCAGGAAAATAACAAGTTTGGAAATCGAAACATGCATTCGTACAAAGTAACAATAACAACTACATATAAAAAAACCAGACAAGTGCGAGTTCAACTCGCGTGGTGAGGGTTCCGTAAAATATTGAGAATTTTCCCGTTACTTTGAATACTCAAACTTCTTATAGGTTTTCCTGTAATCTTTAGGCAAGGAACTATTTTCGTGGGAATAATCAATTTTCGTCTTTTTTACGAAAAAAAATATATCTGAGATACTTACAACAACCCCTTTCTTGATTTGATATGTTACACAATACAGTTTGCGAAACTTTTTTTTAAATTTTCCAGTTTACCCCCCAAAAGTGCCCCCCTTATTCAGAATTCATTAATTTACTTTACGTAGTAGTTTCGGAGCAAATCGGCTGTGACAGATGGACAGACAGAGGCACGAGTGATCCTATAAGGGTTCCTTTTTTCCTTCGAGGAACGGAACCCTAAAAATATGTTAATATTTAAGTGTAGTACATATGTATTTGATGCACTTTAATATCAGACAAAATATAAATAATGAATCCTTAACTAATTTTCATACGTTTATATTATGTGCAGTAGGGTGTTGCTTAAAAACCGAAAGTTTTAAATTTCAGTGAGACACCCTATTGTATTGTTCTAATACGTAAAAAAATAACATCTGTTTTTTATTTTTATTTTTGGATAAGATTTAGGGGTCGCTACCGAATTTTGATATTCTTTAATGTTTGCATTTCGCCATAGTAAGGTTTTTTTATATATTTAAGATTTTACTTTTTTAATGAGCTACATTTAATGATAGGAAATGAATAATCTGGAAAAAATCAAAAAAAATCACTAAATTTCAGTCAGTAATTCAAAAATGAATTTTATTTTGCTAAATATGCTAAAAACGGACTTTGGCGATGATTTTAAGACTTTATATTTGATTTCAAATAAGCGTCGAACATTTCGTGAACCAAAATCGAATTTTCTCGATTGTTTATTCCTTCTTTATCAAATGTAGCTCAATAAACTAGAAAAATGTTAAAATATAAAAAAAAACTTACTATGGAGAAACGCAACCTTAAGGAGTTTCGAAATTCGGTAGCGAACCCTAAATCTTATCCAAAAATAAAAATAAAAAACAGACGTAATTTTTTCACGTATTAGACCAATATAATAGGGTGGCTCACTTAAATTTCAAATTTTCGGTTTTTAAGCAACGCCCTAATGTGCAGTATGTACCAGTACCAGAGTAACACATGATATAATATTATGAGAATTATAAAAGGGGAATAGAAACAAAGTATAATGAACTACTAAGTAAATTAGTCCTTACAACCATTTTATGGCCGCCTGGAATTAAATAGACATTTTATTATTATGATTACCCCCTGGAAAGGTACAGTCAGCATCAACAGTAGCTACGCAAACGAAGACGTCAAAAGTCATTATTGAAAGGGAATAAGAGCTTTTGACGTCTTAGATTGCGTAGCTACTTTTGATGCTGACTGTACCTACCCGAACATATAATCAGTGAGGCCTTAATTATTGTCCCTCATATTTATAAAACTTTGGCGGCCCATTATAGTTGCCTTTCAAAGTCAAAGTCACAGTGATTTATTCTTCAATTCAGACATATTACATGCACCTATGAATGTCGATAAACTACCACCGCTTCGGAAAGAAAACCTCTTCCTCGAGAAGAACCGGCGTAAAAATATCGGCGAAGTATAATTTTTTCAAAACGGTATACAATATATCATTTCAGTATCAGAGTATTATAAAATTACATTGCTACGGTAGAAAGCATATTTATTTTGCGATAGATATCTAGTGCAGGACTTTATCACTGTCTTTTTGTCTCTTACCTGTAACTTGCAGATAACCCAGGGATCGGAACCGGTTTTTTTCAATAATCCCCGAAGTAGTCTAATATTTTGAATTATTTTAGGCTCTTAATGTAAGACTATCGTGTATTTAGGTTACATATTCGTATTATTAGATTGCCCGATCAAAAATGATATAATAACCAAAGAACGAAATAATGCCGGTTTATTTCGTTCTTGTGTTATGTTCATTGCACGTAGAACCGATGGCCGTTGGGGCGGAAAGGTTCTCGAGTGACGACCACGTACCGGAAGGCGCGGCGTGGGTAGGCCCCCCACAAGGTGGACTGATGACTAGGTAAAGGTCGCGGGAGTCCGCTGCATGCGGGTGGCGCAGGACCGGTCAATTTGGCACTCTCTAGGGGAGGCCTATGTCCAGCAGTGGACGTCTTTCGGCTGATATGATGGCTTTCGTTATTTGGTTATTATATAATTTTTGTATAGAGAAAATACTGGTATTCGATCCCTGAAATAACCACCTCACTTGACGCATAATAGACAATCACTCCTTAAATCTAATATGTTATATTGGTGTAACGTGTGTCTATGTCCAATTCACATACGTTACACCCGGTGTTAATGAAAATGATGAACTGTTTTTGTTTGCATTTTCGCATAACTTATTTGTATATGTTTTTTTACATTTACATGATTATGCACATTATGTATTTCCCACGTTTTCATTTAAAACTGTGCGAAGTATACTTGCTTATTTGAATGAGCATTGTCTTTGATAGGTTGTAATAACACAGTCATCGTCTAAAGCATTCACAGCAGTGTATACATTCGGAATATACACATGAAAATTGATATAAAATTTACAATGAACGAAGATAAAGAAGGAACGATACATTTATTCACACACACACAGGACACACATATTTAACCTAATCAATTTAATGAAACATCTCTTACTGTAAATTTGGCTAGACTAGTAACTAGAACTTGTATATTAAAATCATGTTCCCTCATCCTCATACCTCACTTTCATGTCAAAATCAGTTTGACTGGAGATATGAAATAAATTGTTTAGAAATTAAGGCAGAGTAAAAAAAAAAACTGATATATAAAAACTACTCAAACAGCCCACCCCGCGTCATTCCCGGTGCAAAGGTGCCCATTACGCTCGCCGCATTGCCGCGTTGGATTGCAATGGACAACCTTTGCAATAAGAATGACCCGGAGCGGGGGTCGAGGCCTTTTTCCCGCAGACGGCGCCCCACTTCCCTAAGAAAAGATTTTCCTTCGGAGCACCAGCATCCCGAAGTCTCTATAACGGCAAGAGGGACAAATAAGTAGTGTGAGAGCACTGCGTACTTGTCCCTCTTACTTCAGGGATTCAGTTCGTTAATTAAGTCTAACGCGACCCTGAATGTAGTGTCATAAAATCGAGTGACAAGTCCACCATGATTCGATTCCATCTTCCGGTCGATTCAATCCATTGGCAGTTAAGTTTTCCGAGAATACAGAATGGTCGCCTGATAGTAAAGGTGTCTACTATTAATATTAGCATACGGAATCGTAAATGCTGTCTGTCTGTCATGAAACTATCCAATGCATCGAGTCTTAAACCTTCTTCCTTGGGAAATACAGGTAATTCAAATTGATAGGTATTTTCATCCTAGATTCTTGGTGTTGAGATCATGCGGCTGTAAATGCAGTCGTGGGTTTAGATTCCACCTCGTATCAGAAAGCAAGGAACTTACATGTACGGAGTATAATTTGATTTACCATTACCTTTTGTGTGAAGGAAAAGATTGTGAGCAAAACTTGTGTGTGCTCAAACCGCACTGGGCCCCAGATGCTGTTGCGAATACTTTCATCGTTAGCCTAAAATACAATCCCAGAGCACTTGTGTTCTAGCAATATAGGTGCATGTAACAGTGCCCTGGCTTTACCCACATCTGATGATGCCAGGGAGTTACTGAACATTTATTTTGCCTCAATGTAAAATAGTAGCTCATAAGTTTGTAGGTATTGTGTAAGCCTGTATTACGGGGGTGGCGTAGCATTAATGCTAAAACCTCCAGGAAAATAATAAAGAAAAAAAAAAAAACACTTGTTTTTAAGTCTGTAATTGTTTAAAAGAAAGTAGCTGTCGCTTGTTGTTGTCTGTATTTGTTATGATTTTAATGCAATCCCCATAAGTCTCATTTGGATATCATTAACGCGAAAAAAAAATACACTAGTTTTCTAGTAGTAGTTAGAATTTTTGAATTTCACAGGGCGATCAAAGCGATTCTTTTGCTTTAATCATCAGTAACCGTCTGCATTTATTCTTGGATCTCATATAAATACAATTTACTATTATTTAATTAAAACATAAATTTATAGGGTCCATTTAAAAATCCCGGGGCTCTTATGTAAGTGTTAGGTAAGTTTAAACG
Source organism: Epinotia nisella (assembly GCA_932294315.1). Lineage (NCBI taxonomy): Eukaryota > Metazoa > Arthropoda > Insecta > Lepidoptera > Tortricidae > Epinotia > Epinotia nisella. Next base: position 21,579,556 of record OW028674.1, read on the forward strand.
GCAGATTATTGTTGCGGGCCCGCTACGACAATAAAACATTTATGCTGCCTCGTGAAACGTCATCTATTATTAGACGGAACTGTTTTATTGCATAAATTTGCAAGGTCGTAAATCTGTCTTTGATTGTTCAATGCAGGGTAACGGTATCCTCAATCAGGTGAAACTTTCAATGACTGGGATTATGGTAGTACTTCATTAAATTTCAAATATTTTATTAGCTAGTCGAGCTAATATGAACCCGGGATATTCATAGCATTATGGTTTGTTTCCATTCAATCGGCGGTCGATTTCAACAGCCGAGAGAACAAATAAAAAAAAAAAAAGAAACGGCCTGTGTCGGAGATACAACCGTTAATTAAGTTTAAGTAGATACTTCTTTGTTGGCTATGGAACTCTAATAAAAAAATACGTACCGAGGGTTCCGTACTAAGCAAGCTGTACTTAAAAAATCACAGAAATTACAGAAATTCACTAAAATATGTATAAGTACAGATAGATCGGTATATATGGCAACATTGACTAACGTAGGTCATTTGACTCACGATACATTGAAAATAGCGGTCATTTCAGCATTATTTTCAGGTCCGCCACATAAACTAAATAACATTTTGTGATTAACAACTAATGGTAAATAAAGAAGGATTAAAACATGTAACAAACAATTATTCGAAATCAGATTAGGCTTCTCTACAAAAACTTATTCCGGAAGAAACAACGTGAGCAAAGCTTTCCCTTCAATAAGTTGGGCGGGAACATGATTAATAGGTTATTGACATACTCGCTGTTTTAAAATGATTGAAAATATTACTTGATTTCCTCGCATTTATGGTGAAAGCACTATATCTATATATAGTGCTATATCTGCCTCCGCGGGAATGGCAATTTGTGGATTCGTCTCTATTCTTCGCTCTACAAAAAGTTATTCCGGAAGTCACGTGATACATTTTGAACTGTACCCCTTTACAAGAACGCGAGCAAAGCAGTATCCACTTCAAAATCTTGGCACCGTACAACGTCCTTCATTCGGCAGTCGGCGTAAGAAGAAAAACCGTGTTATGTTAGGTACCAAGCGACTAAAAACCGAGTGAATTATGTTTCAAGTACGAAAAATACGTTTGACCGCTTTTGTTTTATGGCTATTTTTGCGGCTGTCCGAAACCGCTTGGTCTAATTGTAATCTCGAAAAGCAGAATCAAGTCTGGCAAAACTAAAATCATATCTACGAAATGTATCACTAGCCATGACACGGTACTAATTCACAGGACGTATCGACTCGATATTGTTCGGAGTTTTATCGAATCAACTCTGTTAGTTATGCCATGCGGCTATCCAGGTCCTAACTTTCCAAAGATTTTGTCACACCTTCGGGACTAGCCATAATAAGAACCTTAGATTTATTAGTATTAGGTTCAACTTAGAAGTCTATTCTTGAATGAAATACGAGTTTGCGATAGGTATGTTCGTATCGTGTTTCGATAATGCCATGGTTGCTTTTTGCTCACGAATATGTCTCCTCTATGGATTTTGGTTTGTGGCTATGTTGATTAGAGTAGCACGAGTGTGATAGTATGGTTTTGTGACGTGGGAAATGAAAAAAAAAGAAATACACCACAACATTAAATTCATGTTTACATTTTCGAAGTGCACTATGTTTATTTGATATTTTCTCTTGATGCGTGATTGACCATCTATGACTGATATCGAGTTAAATTATCAATGATTTGGTTACAGTGACAGCCCGATGACAAATTGTGACACATACACATACGATATTCAATAGCTATACAGTAATAGCGATTACTGAGTAAACAAATACATCACGTTGTTAAAAATTTTTTTAGGGCAATTGTTTTGTATGGGGACAATAAATTGAATAAAGAAAAGAACGTAGGTATTTATTTACAAAAACTTAAGTAAATAAATACCTACGTTCTTGCACAAAAGAAGAACTTATAGTAGATACAAAAGGCATTCTCTACCAGTCAACGTTAAGGCAAAGCAGATAAATTATTTTTAAATGAGATGCGCTTTCAAAGTTTTGGTACAGTCATATGAATACTATTTCTTTAGATTAAGCACTCACATTTAAGATACACCGATACGCAACACTAGGTATTAATAGCGCGTCCAGGCTTACTTGCTAAGATACAATGACTGGGGCTGTATGACTGGATACAATAAAGATTATAAAAAATGGACAAAAGAAACCACTCTCGCCAAACAAACCAATAATTTACCACCCGATATTCTCGCACGACGGACCAAAGCAAAATTGTTACCGGCTCGTTTTGATTTCTCGATAAAATTTTCGTCTTTAATTTTTCACTCGATTCATTTCATTCGATTCTGTTCCATTATCAGCAATGTGATTGTTGGTTGCCAGTGTCGAAAGTCGATTTATGATTTAATTATAAGGTTACGGCCGTACCTCAGTCTACTAAGGAAAGAGCGCATGTCCTTATATATTTGAAAGGGTTTTGGGCTCTTTTCAAAACATTAGGTCATTTATTATCGCAGTGAAGTAAGCGCCTATTTACATGTGAATTGCGTAGACTTATGGCTTTGTAGTTTCAAGCAGCTTTGGGGGAAATGCCCTGAAGTAACTATCGCTTCAAGTGTAGCGAAAAATGTAATAATAGCTCGTAATTTGCCTTTTTCTGATTTGATTTCACTAATTTGTCTGATTTAACTGCACTCATTTAAACGCCAATCGAAGGACACCTTTTCATCGTTCATGTAGGTACATATTTTTGTTATACCTAATTAATAAGTGTCGGTGAAAAACAATGTATTATGTACAGCTGTTAGTTTAATAGTTTATTCAATTAATACAAAATGTTGAACATGACTTTAACCTACAAGTTATTGTAAAAGCTATGACTGGCTGAATGTAAACAAATTAAAATATGCATACAGAACTGATTTATAACCAACAAGCATCTAAATGTTCTCAACCCAAGTTTGATGTTCCGTTAATTAGCATGAATATTCATAAACCGACTCCATTTTATATAATTTATAAAGAATCTATAATGTAGAGAGCAAAATATTTGAAATGCTTTTAAGAAAGCTTCTAATAAATTACATATCAAATACACATTTTTAACACACTTTTATTAGGTCGACCTGTATGTAACTATGTAATGGAATCTAAGGTAACTAATTTAACCATCTTCCAAGGATCGCAGTGTCATGAAAATTGGCAGCTGTATGTAGTTCTGATATAGTAATATTTGATTGTAGCGTGGGGCGCTGGAACAGGAAAGACTTTCTGCAGCTTCCGCCAGGAAGTTAGTACATATTAGTATTTGTTTACAAGAAAGTCTTTCCTGTTCCAGCGCTCCACGCTTTTACAATCAAATATTATAATTAAAAGCACATAGTTTACACTTCAGCTCGGAAATAGAGACAACTTGAACAATCCATAATTTATTTTTGGTTTTACGTGCATTTATAAAAGCGTGTTTTTCTAGTGTTTTTTACTATTAATTTTTAAGAATAACTTTGTCCACAAAAGGAACACCTCAACTTAGGATACTGCTAGGCCAATAGGTACCTATACTACCAATGGGTAGCTTACTAAATATTATATATATAAAAAGGGGGATATTATGGGTAAGGTAATGACACCAAGACCCGGCTACCACAAATCCTACCTATACCGCTTCAAGATAACCACCGATAACCTTTGCCCGTGCGATGGAAGCACCTCACAATCCATTGACCACCTTTTAAAATACTGCCCGAAATTCACAAACCCGAGATTCAACCACGAAATCACCTGTCATAATCTCCATATAGAACCATACAACCTGCAGGAAATCACTAGTAAAGAAACTACAATAGCCTCATTTTGCAAACTCGCCACCTCCATAGTTAATAACCTGAAAAAGTTCAATGGCACATAGTTCACTCCCCATTCCACCCACCATCCATTACAACCATAACTCATCATCATCATTCATACACAGAACCACTAGTTATATTAGAAATCATTTACCATAAAGTAATCGCGGATTCAGTCGCCCGTATCCTTCGCGGGGACTGATTCCTGGTTACGAGATTAAAAAAAAAAAAAGACACCAAGGCATGTTTACCTACGTAATATTATCCGGGTATTAATAGATAAATTGCGATAGATTGGAATGCATTTTACGTGTCGCATAGGTACAATGTTTTTCATCATATTTGCAAGGAAATAAATAACTACAAAAGACAGAAAAATCTATGTTTCATACCAATCAAAAATTGACAAAATTGACAACTACACTTCCAGATCAAAGCGAGTGGCGCAGCTTCAATGTTTCATTTAATCAATCACAGAGCAGTACAGTAGTATTATTGCAGCGCGTGGCCACCTAGATTTTTTTCCAACCAATCACAGAGCAGAATTCTTGTGGTGTACGGCCAACGAGATTTGCTTAAACCAATCAGATCACACCCATTACGCCCTTAGGCGTAATAAAGGCTATTGTAGCTTTGTATGCCTGCGCGTTATGAAGCCCTTTACGAGCAAGAAAAATAATTTTACAATCTGTCCAATCCAAAATTCCCAGATTCAATCTAGCCCCACACGCGATTGCGACAAATGCACCGGGCCGACCCGAAGGCGTCCAAAGATCAAAAGATATGCAAATACAGGGTCAATACTCCCTTAAGTGACCCATATAATACCCCGCGTCTTAAGTTCTGTTTTTTTTCCGCGACAGAGGTTGCCCCTGTCAATAAGTATTAACGATAATATTGCTAGCTTTAATCTTTTGCGATTAAATTTTTTACTGGACTTTTTTATTCAGGTAAAAGGCTTTTATTAAAATCAACTTGTTTAGAGTTCGGTCTGATTAGTGACGACATTCGACATAACGAATAATGTTCTCACTTTTAATCATAATTGGACATTATTCGAGTACCTGAACTCAAGTATGAAGAAAATAATGCATGTATATTCCAATTGTTCCATTAACGTCGTCTAGTTCGGATTTTCCTGAATACCTACAGTCTCAAGTTGTTCCCCTTTTGGTCAAGGCATTTGACTAATATGTTGCTTCCCTATTTAGACGCATGGGTCTAGGAAACTAGGAATGTTGTTCGGTCTTAGACTCGTTATTAACCTTTACCATTTTCGTCTCATTTGCGTAGAGACCTGGTTTTTGAGGTTCCGGTGGAAGAAAACGTATAGAATTTAACGCTTTTGGAGTTCCTTATTCTTGTGGCGACTGAAAACTTTAACATTTTGTCTCGCTCGCTCGCCAATGTTATCTCGATATGAAGTGCTATTCGCCCGCGCACGGGCTATCTCGCGAAGTTTTAATAAAAATTCATATTGCCAAAATGAATGATGATTTCGGAATAAGCTACGTCCAGATTTAGATCTATGAATAAATCAATCTGTTTTCGAAAGAACCGCGAAGATGTCACTTGTCGTTTGGAAGCTGTAGCAAAATTTGGAATTATGATGCGATTTATTATGCACTAAATAGCTGTACCTGCGATATATTAGGACGCATGCAGTTCTAATTCAACATATCAATTCCCTAGTTAAAAGTTTAGTTAGTAGATGTCTGTTGCAATAGATCAAACAGGTAGGACGCAGGCTGCAGCAGATGTAAGTACTTACCCCTTCTGTAACGAGTTTTCCGAGTTTCACTTAGGAAAGTAAAGTGAGGATAGGAATTCTGTCACATATTTCTATGGCGATTAATTTAATTGGTTATTAACCGTCACCATGTGGTCATCGCAAAGATTCCTCAAATTAATGAAAGCGGGGCACAAGTCACACGCATCCATAGGCTACGGTATCTGCGTACCACAAAACAAGCATTATGCTTGTTTGCCACCGTCGAATTATAAAAAAATAATACCTTTCATTAGCTTGGCAACATTTCAACGTTGTAATCAATATTCTGCAAATAAACATTCATTCATTAAGTTACTCCTTTTTATTGTACGTTAAATCGGTTTGATCATTATCAGGATGGAAAAATCGTGTAACAATTCCAAAAACGGGTTTTCAAGATAGAACGAATGGGCTCTAGAACCTTATAGCCCTTTGAAGTCAGTTTACTGGCTGCCATGTGAAGGTATACGGAAAGTATACCTTCACATGGCAGATTTCGATGATTCTCGATCTTTCTTATTGTGTCTTACACAAACTAAACTAGTATGTTTGTGTTTTGCTCATAGATAGGTGGTAGGTAGTAGTGTGGGCGCTTTTCGTGAATTGAACTAGGTATCTATGTATTATAACACTTTAACCTTTTGACAGCGAGGGTGCAAAACAAAACGGTGCCCAACTTTGGCCAAAACAAAACAATAGCCAGATAAAATATGAATAAAATGAAACTTCTGATAAATATTGTCATGTCAAAATGACAATATTTATCAATTTTATCATGTGGCCGTCCGTGGCTTCAGTGGCACGAGTTTTCGTCCGCGTCCACAGCCGTCTTTAGCTCTCAAAGGGTTAATTAAACTCTCTCGCTTTGAACACTGCTCTGTCTTTACAAGATTATTCGTAAATAAGTCAGGGTAAGTAAGCAATTCCAAAACTAAACAAGACAAATCCGTACATCTGGCTTATTAAAATCCTCTCACGACTAAGCAGTTGATGATTGTGAAAAATAAGTAGGTGGTCAGGTAGGTATACCTACTCTCGGAAGAAAGTATAGAAGCTTGTATCGAAAATGTTTTTTTTAAATATAAAAGTAAGTTTCTGCCCGCGACTCCGTCTGCGTGGAACTCGTTTATATCGTAGCTCCTTACACACTTTCACCCCCCCATTTCACTTCCTTAGGGGATGATTTCCGGGATAAAAACTATCCTATGTCCTTTCCCGGGACTCTATAAAAATTTCATCTAAATCGGTTAAGTGGGTTAAGCGTGAAGAGGTAACAGACAGACAGACAGATACACTTTCGCATTTTGTAATATTGGTTTGGAAGTATGGATTATTAAAAAAAATCAGTAACCTGCGGTATGCGCGGCGCAGGCGGATGCGCCGCCACGGCAGGCGCCCAGCATGTGACCATGGCCGGACAGACAGTGGTCTAGGATCCCTTTGGACTTCATGGGTTAAATTTTATTAAAAACTAACCTCGTAGTACATCAACACAAATCCCTCGACTAGCTACGCGTGTACAAATGAGTGTTGGTACATGGTACATATATATAAGCAATAAAAAGGCTTGCACTTCTATGTATATTTTTATGCAATACTGGATACGTGATAACGTAACTTGTTTATTTATTCCTCTTACATTCATTAAAGTCAAGTAATTGAGTACCTAAAGCGGAGAACCGGGAACACACTAGTTCCAATGCCTTTAAAGGTATTAACGTAATTATTGTACGAGTTTTAACAATTATTTCATCATGTCCACGTGTTTCAAGCGTGTTAAACCCGAGTACCTGCCTGTTTTGTATATATAATATATCATTTTTTAACCGACGACAAAAATGAGCTGTTATACTTTTAACATGTGTATTCTGTGTGTCTGTCTGTGGCATCCTACCTCTCAAAGGGATGAACCAATTTAAGGGGACTGATGACTTTCATTAATCTGCCTACCGCTGCCGTAGAATATGCTTAGATGTATACATATATACCACAGTTCTTCAGAGCAGAAGTACGCAACGTAATATCGTCTGTGTGCATTGTTTGTCACGAATAAAATGTCAAGTCTGAGGTTTATGTTATTGTGGGAACATTATTCCAAACACATGTTCATGAAATGTTACGTAATCCGTAAACCGGCTTATCACTTCTTCCAAAATAACAGCAAAGTCTTTTGATTCTACTTACATTCTCGTAACGATCAAATATATTAGATAAGGCTCCATACACATGTATAATAAAGCGACATTTCTGCATAATCGACTGACAATTCTATGTTTTATTTTATATTTATTTAAAACTTATCCCAGGCTACAAATTCCGATGTTATCTGCTTCTGACGATACTAATAGTTATTTGTAATGTTAATTCTGATATAATAGATCAGTAGTTTGTCGCTATTTCGATAATGTGTAGATTAGGCAGAGCTATCACGACCTCTTTTGACGTAGGTACCTGGAAGAAACTGTAGAGGTACACAGCTTTCTATTTATGGCATGATATACCTGGTTTTTAGTTATCCAAATATATTTAATTGCCACCCTAGGTTTTTGACAATGATTTTATGTTTCGTTTGTGTAGTTCTATGTTTTACTTTTTAATTAATTTATGTAAAAAACCCTAAGCCTAAGTTAAAAATAATAAAAGCGAAAAAAATGTTACGGGTTTACGGGTCAATGTACTTACTAATAAGCTTAATAATGCTTGTGTTTAGGTACAGTCGACTACAAAGAGAAAGATACAACCAAAGTTACAAAAAAATGTATACACGACCTTAATGTTAAGGCAATAAAGTCGTGGATACATTTTTTTGTAACTTTGGTTGTATCTTTCTCTTTGTAGTCGACTGTACGATATTATATTTTATAGATACCTATATGTACTTAGATACCAAGAAAATGCCCATAACTCATGTAAAATATTAATGTTCACAAAAATTTGCCCTTACCGGTATTTAAAGACCTTCATCTTCATAGGCAGGGCTATATAACCAACTACGCTAAACCGGTCAAGATTAGTTTATTAGTGGAAAAATGTTAAAGATTTGCAACGAGGCAACATAGACCGATGTCCTTAATGCCTATCAAGCGCAGACTACACTAATAGACATACTTTTTCCACAATAAATACATAAACATGATGCTACAGCGTAGAACAGTGCGCGGGCGCTGACACAGACAAGTATTACAGATGATCCACTAATAGTCACTTGTCTCCGCTATGCTTACGATAGGTCGTGGCTCTGACAAACTAAGATTCAACAGTTATATATAACCTTGTCATGACGTAGCTGACATATTGACATAATACATTAATTGGTTATTTAATTAGTCTATGTAACAGACGAACAACGTCGTCGAAGACCAAGCATCAACTGCGGTCAAGCCATGATAAATAAATGGCGCAAAATCGGGACCAGTACGTCTAGCACAACTTGCTGCTCAGTCGCTTCGCGCGCGACTAAGCGCTATCTCACTCGCACCGTACAAATTAGAAAAAGGAGGGTAGATCTTTCTCGTCTCGCGTCGCGGCGCGGCGTCAGTTGTGCTAGCCCCGCAGTGGCGACGACTCGTGTCAAAGGCTCTCGCTTTGGGTTGGCGAGCCATTGAAGTTAGTTTAGCTAGTAATGTTATGTGATAGACGAATTGTGCTAGGCTTTTCGCAGAAGAATGTCTTCCTATTCGCAATCTTCACAATAACAAGTACCTACTGTCTTTTACGCAAAAGTGTTTCTTCCTATTTTTATTTTAGCAATTCTTCACAAGAGCTGTAGGCAAAGCACTCTCGTTATTCACTACAGTAGTACATTTCAATACATGATTATTATGCAAGTTATGTATTCACATAGTTTGTGTTATAGTTCGAAGGTTTTCCTTGCAGTTTATGATAACATTTACAAGTTCATATTTGACTCATTAATGCATAATAGTTAATACCCATTGTTCATCTCTCATTATAAATTACGATATTTTCAAGTATTGGGCTAGTGTCTACTCTGCACTCGGACGTTTACCTTATTGAACTAGCGAGCGAAGCGAACGAAGTTATCCATTTCAGCTTGGGGCAATATTCTCGAAAAAAAAGACAGTTTCGCGAGTTCTACATCTCACTCAGCCACTAGAGTTTATTTAATTAATTCTGGAAAACTATACGAGCCACAATTTATGCTGTAGCGATATTTACTCATAAATATATATGATTTTTAAATGGAAGTACTTTCTCTGTACGTGTTCACTCTATGGTGCGCAAGAGCATGATAAAAAGCGTTCGCAGCTCGCCGCAGGAGGCAAAGGTTTAGGCTAGACTGGTTTTTAGCTTCGCTCATTCTATGACTCGGCCTTAACGATGTATTGATTTTAAATTTTTATATTGAATTGAGTACTCTATTTCTAGTATTTCTGTAGAATTTGCGTTGTTGCCTGATATGGCTTCACTAGGAAATAAAGAATCGTACCGCTGATTATATACATGCACAATATATATGTTTATTTCTTTTGCCGCCTTAATTAAATTAACTTATTTGTATATTGCATTTACTGTACGTAGTTATAATAATGGTCGCATTCGAGGCAATTTATATTCCACGATATTCAGAAACCTTGCTGCAGGTAATGAGCGCAATTTAGTTTCTAATGATATCAAATCAAAGTTCTCATTACAATCATGACCTGAAAGTCAACTGCGACCTCATCAAAACCACTAAACCACATGTTACCTACTCTAACTTTTACAACCAGACGGAATAAAACTTACTGATTACATTTTCAAATCCTTGTCTTTACTCTCGGTTGTATTCAATTGTGAACTTTGTTGCTCAAGCACACGGTAGATTTTCTGTACCACAGATTTGCACGATACGAGCTTCTAAAATAAACAATCCAATACTAGTTTCGTACGAACGCCTAGGGAAATGCCATTAATATGCAAAACACATAAATACCAAATCAATTCTACCCATCCCCTTATCTCATAGCTACCGTATCCTGTTTAAATAAGAAGTATAATTGCGTGGCTCTTGTTTTAAAGATCTCGTGTAGTCTGCTGTGTTCTACTTTCGCCGAGATATGGTCATTTGAAGATTTTAAAATAGGTGTGATTTTTATGATTTACGGAAATTGCACTAGCACGGTCGTACTATTAAGATAAGGAATACCGTATTGCTTTAATGATATAAATAAACTATATTAAATTCGAGTTATAAAGTATGTAGCTACTTTTCGTTTCCGAACATCCGTTTTGGTAAGATTAAGTACGGCGTGGCCTGTATACATTAGTTTAGTGTGGATATATAAATTGTGACAAATGAAAAGGATTATTTTATAAGTATGATTAAATCCGCTACCTAAATAAAATATGAAGTGAATGTAGTGAATAGGTAGGTAACGAAAGTGAAGCGTAAGCGCATATTACTTACCATAATTTCGACTTCGACCCAACCCACGTTTTCGATTCCGGTTTTCATTACACTTTTAATAGTTATAATACAAAATACATTATGAAAAAGGTAATAGTGACTACGTTTTAGCAAAATGCCAATTTAGCCAATTTCACCTTTCAATATTAACATTTCATTCGTGTCAGCTAAGTAAAGTAATGAACAGCCTTTTCCTAGAAGCATAAGATTTGTGTTATTAATAACGATATAGGTAACTAATAATAATTATGAGTTCAAAATATAATTATACACATCTGCTACAGGCTAAATAAGAGATCATCACAATCGACTATAGGAAGTTTGGAGATCTAAGTGCCACACTTGAGCAGTTAGTTAGCAGAATGGCTGTAATAGGCAGAAAAATGAATATTTCTTTACAATGCACTTTCTCAAAGTGTGCTTTTATATATAGATATCTTCCTAAGTTTATTTTGACCCATAGGGGTCAAATTAAACTTAAGAAGTCTTCTATAATAAAATCAGACGAGTATTCCCGCACGCGTGCGGGAATGAAACTTCATGATAATTAAAATTTCATCATTTTATATATATATTGTATTTCCTCGCGTTGTAAAATGTTGTATGATAGGCAATTCCCAATTCGTGTAGGACAAGAACATCATGTTTCACAGGGATCGTGTAGGACAATAACTCATGAAAATAACTTAGGAGCCTATAAAATTTTCATCTAATGAAAAGGATTTTTCCTCGCAAATGTTTTGAAAAACTTCTTGAAACGCGTCGGCTTTGATAAAATTTACAATCTTGACTCTCTTACTTCGCTCACCTGCGGCTTGCGTGAACAATTCCGCTTCGACTGTAGTAATCAACATAGCTCACTTGTATGTATCATTTGTATCGTATCACAATATTTATATTTATTGCACATTTGAGAAGTTAATAAGCATAAATTATATTCGTTTAGTCAGTAGGTAGTAACATAACGCCATTTAAACATAATCTCCAGCGACGGATCAGTGCAAACATGCATTTATTTGGCTACGTCATCATGTGAAAGCTTAATTAGTGAAAAGGGGACATTTAGGTTAAAGATGTTCCCATTTGTCTATCCGAAACATTTTGAAAGTAATCAATGAAGTATCTCAATTGTTAAATAACGATTTATATATTTATGTTTTATTCCTCATACCGTGCATGATTTAAATTTAAATTAATACAAAAACGAATGTATACTAAGTATTATACTTAACATCCAGTTTAGTCAAGATACGATACTTTACGTATGTTCGCAAAACACATTTTACTGACTATGTTTACAAAATTATCGATAAATTTGAGTTTACTGGAGCCGTAAAAACCTTAATCGGGCTTTGAGAGGTTTACTTTTGATCCATTAACTAGTCATTAGCTGTACCTAGGACAGCATATTCAGCGCCCTGTAGCCCGGGCATTAGAATACAATACGGCTACGGTATCCCCTGCCTGTCGTACAAGGCGACTAAAAGGGGTCCTCGGGCTGGTACACGGTTGCAGTTGGGGGCTGCAATCGCAAAAAAAAGGTAGATACCACTGAGGCATGACGATAGGGCGGCACTGGTGCGTTCCGTAGGAGATCCCAGAGCCGTCCGAAATGCGTCGAGGAGGACGATCGGGGGGTTTTTAGTCGGTGCGAGTCCGACATAACCTCCGCGCTATCCCCGGCGTATATGGCGTGGAGGTATCCATAACGGATTTTCCTCCCATAAAAAAAAGGACCGCATATTCAGGGTAAACGTACCAGTAGTTGATGTATATGTAATGTCTTGCATACCTACTTACTGTATACGTATACTTCGAATCGTAGTATTTGATCGTTATGAGTATATTTTAGAATTGCATACCGTGTCATTTTTTTACAAAGTTATTTAGCTTCAAGTATGACTTTATTTAGAAGAATTCATAATTATAGTGGTACTTAACATACTTTAGTATTTTATCTTTTTCTGACAGCAAATAATCACTAAACGAAATGTAGTAGCAACTTAAAAAGCGGAAGATATTAGTCTAAATGAATATGGAATTCACAATATTTGTTTTCACCAGACATACGTTAAAATGCGGATGTTTGCAAGCAATTTACTAATTATCATGAGTTTTAGCAATTAAATGAAATGTTCAACTTGTCATAATACATAAGTGAAGCGCCACAGTTTTCTCCCTAGAGTTATGGGGCGCCAGTAAGAATATTAAAACTAATTGTGTCATTTGTCTGTAGATGATGGATTTAATGTATTAATTGGTTCCTTTCTTTTGAGGTTAATTGGTGTAATTCGGTGTTCGAGTATGAGACGGGTTCAGACGCAATGATAGACCATATTTTTTTTGTACATTTGATTTTAAGTGTCTTCATAAAACCACTGGGAATTGTTCTAATTAAACATCCACATTACCTGTCTTTCTCGCACTATCTACTAAATGAGATGTCAGTATTGGACTCTACAGTTCCAGTGAATTATTTATTGAGATTTAGTCTAAAACCTCCAATCTAGTTCAAAAGCGTTTCGTCACTTCATAAAACGTACTAGAACAATCTATCCAAAGTTCCTATTGCCTCACAACATTCCATCTAACACCGCGATCATTTATTAAGCCAGCTTATTATACCTACACCTCACCACCTGCAAGCTAACTTCCAACATAATCCTTGGTGTTAAAGTTTACTTTCGGGTAATTGCCAAGTGTTGTGAGTCGGTAATTAAGGTCCGGTGAGATGGGTGCGCGTCCACATGATATTGTTTTTTATGGGTGAATAGAGAGCTATACATCGGCTGATCTAATGGCGTATTGAATGCCACAAAGTTGCCTAGTTGAACAATTCTTGTAACGGAACGTAATTTCTCACGGTATTTAATATGACTTAAATTGATATTGTTCGGAACAATGAAGTAATAAATAGTTTTCTTTTATGTATGAAATAGCACTCTTAATGGCGAGTAACAAAGTTTAGCAGCCTGCGTCAGTGTGAGTGTCTTGTACTAAATATAAATGCTGTGTATAAAGCATACAATTCCACGTGGTATCATAAAATCACGTGCATGTGTTAGTTTTTGAGACACCAATTTCTGGGAGTAATAAACGACGTTATAAATATTTATGTAGAAACGTACAAATGTAACGTACAAATTGGGAGCAGGTACTTTACCTACCTGTATTCATTAAATAAATAGCCTGAATTGAACTGAAGACTTGGGAGCCTCTTTGGCAGTGTTACTACTACTACCTACTAAATTTTATAATACCAAGTTTGTATAACAGTTGTTAACCATTATAATGTTGATTAAAATGATGTGATTTATTGTAATTTGTATGCAATACGACTAAAACTTTGGTTAAATATATTGTAAAGCTTTAAATATTATCGAAATACAGGATTTTAGTGGAATTCTATTACAAACGTCCTTGTCAACGCCATAACTCAAATAGTGTTATCGAAAGTTTAGTTACAACCTCATTGTTGGCTAGGTACTGTGAATTCACAATTCTGCTAATCTGTAAATTTATGCAATACGTTTGTGATTGTCAGATTGTTAGCGGAAATTTGGCTTGTACAGTCGCCATCAGATATATCGGAGCGGCCAAAGTGCTCACAAATATCTGAACACGTCTCTAGTGCTTCGACAATAGAGACGTGTTTAGATATTTGTGAGCACTTTGGCCGCTCCGATATATCTGATGGTGACTGTACTCTACTGTGCGAGCTGTTCATATCAATTTGTGTAGGCTAATTATTTGCTTACTGTACATTTACATAAAGATATTTACGTGGATATTTTCAATGTAAATAAAATAACCGGTTATTAGAAAAGAATGAATTAGGGTCAATTAAGTTTTCGAAAATTACGTGATAACGAGTATATCGTTTACATTGACTGCATCAAAATTACAAATATGGTAGCGACAGTGCTATAAAATATATGATGTTAAATAATATACAAATTACTTCAAAGCAAGGAGTTGCCGACATCAAATCTGACCTCATGAGTACCAGTGCGATTTCCGTTTCACCATTGTTATCCAACAGTTGTGCATCAGGTGGCATAGTTCAGGAATTAATTATTGGCGCGATAGGCACCGCCCGCGGTTAGATCTTATCGCCGACTATCCGACCCGACCTCCGCGATTGTCAATTGCAACATTACTTTGAGGTTCTCAAAATATCGCATTATAGTTTTGATTAAGCTTTACTGAAGTTACTAGAATTATCAACTAAACATACAAGTATACCCCGTTATTCATAAAACTTGATGTACCTTAAGCTTAAATTTGTCTCTTTTCCACAAAAAGTATAAGTGACAAAAACAAACCAATTTTAACTGTATTTTTGCTAAAATTAGTCGGACGGTCGTTTATGAATAATCGCAATAAGTTCTACGTATATTTCTAAAACGGATATTAAGCGTTGTGAACTATTTAAACAAATGTATAGTTCGCTCATATCTAATACTCTCTCATTTATCTCCTAAACCAATTGGTATACCTGTCAAAGCCGAGTTTGACATCCACTGGTTACAAAACTAGGTCAATAATAGGTACGATCTGTCAGATAAACATCTCGCCATGCAAATACCGTGACTGATTCAGTGAAGCTCAAACTTCTGAGCGGTGAAAGTGCTACCGTGTATTAATTTAATCACCTCGGAATTAATCTATGCCAATTAGATTAAACACCTATTTAAAAGGGCCGATTGATATCTAAGAGGCGTCATACACATCTCTAATTTCATTACATTCGAAAGTTATATCATGTAAGTATTCATTAAAAAATCAAAGCTTTAGTAGATGTCGTCATATTATCACACTTTACGTTGAAGATGAAATGAAACCTTATATGCTGGAGCTGGAACCTGTCTGGACCCCATCAGGTCTTCGACATACATATAATACATACATACATATAATATACATATATGTAGCACGTTGTACAGCGTGTGCGTGTTAGTGTTTCTTCTACTATACTGTCTGATTCTTTTGCATTATGACGTGAAGTTCCTGAATCAGTAATGAGATTGTCGATTGCGTAACGCATGGTATGTACGTCAAATGTCACTTTTTGTATGGGAAAATTACAGTTGTGTTGTCCTAACGTACGTTCAAAAAGTTACGTAGCCACCCCTCATGATACGCAAACGCATAGGTGACGATGATCACTGCCCACCTGACAGAAGGTTCGTTCTCGTACCTAGGATTCTGCATCGTTACTCCAGCAGGGTATCTATCAAAGGGGCCGCCTGTGCATCAAACGTTTAAAAAATATCAAAATTTATATTAGAGCGGGTTTACTCGGCGGACTAGTTCACAGAGGTCCATTTCAAAACTTAATCAACCCCTGCCGTTACATCAAATCAACCTGCGTCCATA
Organism: Epinotia nisella; assembly: GCA_932294315.1. Taxonomy (NCBI): domain Eukaryota; kingdom Metazoa; phylum Arthropoda; class Insecta; order Lepidoptera; family Tortricidae; genus Epinotia; species Epinotia nisella. Next base: position 21,595,962 of record OW028674.1, read on the forward strand.
TAGGTACTTACATACCGGTGCTGTTATAAGTACCTACGTCAATCTGTTATTTTGTGGAAGATGCACGCTGTACGGTATAGTATGAATATGATAGTAAATCGCGACAATTTACGACTGAATTTATGAATAGTCTTTTGCAGTTAAATGCATTGTAAGTATTTAACTGTAAACTTCGGGCTCGAGCTTTAAAACGGAGGCTTTTACGGGCACTCTGACAATCACGAGGCTTTATGAAATGCGATAATAATTATTAATAACTAATAGTCTTTTCCACTTAATTGACTATTACTGTGTATGTTATGAATACTGTGAGTGTTTTATGCATACTTGCGTCCGTATGTCCTGTATATTAACGGTACCTTTTATAGCATATTAAAATTGCACAGTTTACCACAAAACATTTGTCCAGTTAGTCAAACTTTTTATGAACCGCTGATCATAATTTTGCTTCTACGAAGGTGGAAAGACTTTTCTGTCGCGTCTAGGTTTCTACATTTTCATATATGTTGTACATTAAACATTAATATACAGTTTAACGCTTAGAATTAAGTGTGCAAAACGCAACAGCGGGTACCTAAGACATAGATTCCTTAATTGACAGACAATTAATAACCATTAAACTACTATTGCAATAATAAATTGAATTTGTATATATGTAACTCGGTAAACAGGGCACAAGGCTCTGACAGCCGAAGGCTAGCTAATGAACCTTGGAATCTAAAGGGATCGATGTCGTAAATAACATTAACTGCAATTTCAACCTTAAAGCCTCTTGATAAGTCTAAAGTCGCTGCGGGTTTCAGGTTTAATGAATTCTATTTTGATTACTAAATAGTCGTTGGGCCCTTACAATCAACTGACGTAAATCCCGGGTTTAGGAAATCGGTTCCCAAATCAATAAAGATGACAATAAGACACACTTTTGCTAAAATGATTAAGACTGATTATATTCCTTGAATGTATTCTTTTATAGGTAAAATGCATTGATTGATTGTTTTGGTAGAATGTCGCGAACAATTAGGGAGTTGTTATTGTTACATTTTGAAATATGGCGGTTGTGGTTTGAGTGTGGAAACCTTCACAAAATTGTATCTTGTCTCTGAGTTGGACTTATAATCTTCAGTTTTAAGACTGTTTCAATAGTCATAACGTAATAAAGCTAAAGTTATAATAATGATTAATAATATAATCTTTATTTCGGACCTTTAACATCCATATGATGACAGTTATGATGGTATGATCCGTTTTTTAGGATTGTGTTTGATTCTCATTCTAATTGATTATAGAAAGTTACAAATCGCCTTTCCATCGTTAGGGTCTTAATCGTGTTAAGCATTGTACGTCTCATTTTGATCGATTAAATCAGAGAAACAAAGAGTCGGTGCTGCCTACTATGCTTCGTTGTTATGCAGTGCGCATTTTGCAAGGCCGGCGAGCCCATGTGGGATGCAGTACTTAGCAGCTAGGCTAAGCTAGTCATTGTACTTGAAACTTAAGGGCTTTATACCGTTTATCGGAACTATTACCTACATAATATCAGTTTACAGAAAAGGCATACCTTTATGATGTTATTGGATGTCGCGTTTTCAGACGTTAATTCATCACTCTGCAGATGAAGCTAATTGATAAAGAGATATTTTAGTTTATTTGAACCCAAAAAACACCACTGTATCCCCAGTCACTTTGGTATTATTGTCCAATAGTTGGTACATCTTGGTTTGATTCGTCGCACGTACGTTAAAATCCGAAGATGGATGTTTAAATCAAAAAAAATGATTCGTAGGTATCTTAAGTATTTTACAGTGTGTAAATTGCATTACAATTATTTAAATTATGGTTATTTGGTCGTTTATTGTAATATTATAACTAGGTAAACCATATCAACCCTATTCAGTGTTCGGCTAGCCTTAGCGGGGAAAATGCCGTTCAATTGGGTGCGCGCGCCGCTCCGTCTGCGCAGGTCACACTGATTACCCAACTTTATTGCGTCGCCAGTTATTTAAGGCCGATTGTGCCAGCCTTACGTGGGACATTAAGGATACCCCATTTGACGTGAATTTTACTGTTCTAATGATGCCGTGATGTATTTTAAACCTTTAAGTCTTTTCAGGGTAATGGCTCCGGAATTGAAGTTAGATAGAAAGTTATAGTTTTCTGTTTCTGATAGGTACCTTCGCAGTAGTTTATGCAGTAGCGGCTTTTCTTTTGATATTTAACTTTCTTTGCCTCAAGATGTTCCTAGCACTAGCTTTTTGTGTTTCATAACTCGTTATCAGCTTTAACTCATGTTCATATTAATTCGCACCTCGCACCCTCTCATCTCCAGACAGACTTCTTTTATTTCTTCATCCATAAACTAGCTAGCCCGCCCGAGTATGCCTACGCTGCGTATGCTAATGGCATTGAGGAATACGACGCGAATATGAAATGGAGGAGGCATATTCATTGTTATTATTATTGTAAAATATTGTTACTAAATTTTATGCGTTGGTTTATGATTTTTTTTCATGTACGTTCGCCCCGTGATAATTAGAGCCGCTTTTGTTTTCAGTGGTGAAAAACCAACAGCCATGCTAATTATGCAAAATAATCCATGTTTAAGCGAAGCCATTGAAGAGACTCTTCACAGAACGATCGTCCACCAACTTTTACCAAGTCATCGAAGTGCAGCTAATTTCGGCTTAACTTTTGTTCTGAAATATGGATTCCTTTCAATTGATGAGACCAGACACTCCAGACAGGCTGCTTATTCTAAGCTCCAACCCTGTGCTAGGTTCATACGTGGAAAATCTAGGGGAAGTATAATTAGTAGTGGTAAGGTGTCTCATCCGAAGACGCAATTACACTGTCTGCGCGAGCGATGTCAGGCCCGATAGCGCGAAATCATAAATAGAGCTAACTGTCTACCGCGCATTGTCTGTGCCTTTTTGAGCTTGTGTTCAAGTTTTGAAATCTGCATATTGAAAAAAAAAACTGAACTGGATAGATACTTTTTCATGATTTATTGAGAGTTAAGTTTAATGTTCTCTAGATACTTGCACATTAAATTAACATTATACTGGGCAATATCTGCTGATTCTGCTGTAGTAGCATTCAGCTGCCTTTTCGTTGGCTTACGTCTGCGATCAGCTGATTTGTATCTTAAGCCGCGTTTCTAATCCCAGAGCAGATACGAGTTATATACGCCGTCTCGTTCACTCGACGGCGTAAGCGCTTGAAGATGTATTGATCTAGTTATCCGTTTTATCTTTGTATTTTGCACGAATTACTGGCTTTTGCCTTTGTGTTGAATTAGAGATATTAACTATAATGTCCCAAATAATATTTCGTATTACTATTGTAAAAATATTCTAAATCGATTTTAGTGCAATGTAGATTATGTAGTATATCTTGTTTTGTTTTATGATTTGTTCACAAAAAAGTTCAAATAATAGGATCAGAACATAACCTGCCTAATTAAAGTATTTGTCTAAACTTCTTACATTTTTCTATTTTACATAATAAGTATTACCACACTTTCTACTCCCCTTTCAATTCTAATCTGGCTGGTTTTGATATAAGAGTATTTTTTTCTCATTTAACGCACCGCAATTTTTACACCTTAAATTCAATTGAAATATGAAGTCAAATACAATTTCATTCTTAAAACGATTCAGTCGAAATTAAAATAATCGGAGTAGTTACTGTTTTGTAGTCAAGAAGCGGATCTTTTACATTTGGTTGGACGGGACTCGTTAAACCTCGGTTCCACTGTTGCGTCTTTTTTGCCGTCGCTCCTCAATCACGCGCCCACGTCGCTCGGCGGTTGTTAATTAAAATAAATTACGAGTGCAATCGATGACGCTGCGGATGCGAGATTAGAAACCAGGCGTAAGCTGGTGCAGGGAATTTCGCGGTAACGGTTTTTAGTGTTGGCTTTTCGATGCATGTTGAGGCGGTCCCCGAAATCCGAATATCGAAGTTCGCATTCGCATCTCTATCGCACTTGTCTTGTATGAAAGGCAGGCATGGCGAAACCTGCAATTTAAATAAATGTTGAATATTAATTTGCAAGGTTCATTAGTTGGTCGATTACATTATACAATACATTTAATTTGCTTTACGACCTACTTTGTGGTGTGCGCTTAATCTTAAAATAATAATTGATTTTGCTGAAGTTAACAACAAGTTGACATGCCGATATTCAGTATAAGCGCTAGGAAATTAGTTTAATCTTGGTATAAATCAGCAGTCGCGAAGCAGTCTAACTACATTTTTCCACCCGAGTGAAGCCGAAGAGTACAGCTAGGTTGGACGCGAGCGTAAAACCTCGGTGCTTGTTTACCCGAGTTATCTTAATCCGTAGTTAAGTCGAACGCCCACCGCTACTGACAGAGCTGCAGAGGGTTGCCATGATTTCAAGCTCTACGGATAAATTATTATACCAAATAATATTTTATAAGTACTCGTTTTTTAGGGTTCCGTACCTCAAAAGGAAAAAACGGAACCCTGATAGGATCACTTTGTTGTCCGTCTGTCCGTCTGTCTGTCAAGGCAAGACCGTTTATTACGGGAACGCGTGAAGGTATCGAGTTGAAATTAAAACCATAGACTAAAGTCTACAGTCCCTTGAACCTGTGAAAAAATCAAACTTCTAAGTTAAGGTGGCGTTACTAACGTAGCGACAGTGACGCGGCGATAGTACTTACAGTACGGAAATGTATGAGGGAACGTTTTCGAGCGCAGCGTCGGCTGTCGCTGAGACACAGTGACGCTGCGCTTTAATGTAAGAAAAAGATATGGCCGTGTATGCCGTAATAACGCATATGTTTCGAGACTCAAGGAATCAACATTTATAGGATACTTTCCGTTGACCTAGAACTATGAAATTTGGCAAGTGATATCGCCTTATACTACAAGTACAGGGAACAATCTGAAAACTATACATTTGTTATTTTAGTAAGTGAGTAAGTGCAAGTAGTGGCTATAAATTTATTTGATTTTAACAAACATTCAACACTGCCTCGTGCAAGTAGGTAGTACGAATAGGGACAGCAACAAAATCTAACTCTAAATCCTCGCTTATCTACTCTTCATTCTCGTAACGTATTGTACATATTGCAAATTATTGCAATTTGCACCCCTCTTTTATATATCTATAACTTATAGGAGTTACTTTTTTCTGCAGACAACAGTTGGTGTAGTACACTCTACAGTTCAATGTGTCCTCAATTAGCTGCGTTCAACTTTACAAACAAAATGCCGTAGAGAAATGCACGTGTCATTATCACGTTCTAGTTCGAACGGGACTCTTTACAAATAGCTAGAAAGTTTTAATGACGCTTATTGATTCTGCAATAATGAATATACTCCTCTAATACACGTAATGGCTTGCATGTACGGGAATGCATATTTCTTGGAAACTGTGTTTTTCTGTACAGAATCACAGATTTAGTATAAAAATAGACCTCAAAGAAAGTGAACGTTATATTTAGATGAAACATGTAAACTATTTACTGGAATTGAACATAATTTATAATGCTTATTATGTCCTATAAATCTGGGGGCACGGTAGTGCCCCCGCCAATACCAGCCTAGCGAAGCGCAAGGGCAGCCACTATACCTACCTTTTCTTGAAGCGCTTCGTCGTTTTTTTGAACCCTCATAAATTGTGTTTGGATTATACCAGATAAACAAAATTCTCGGGATATGATGTCAATAAACACTAGCTTCCGCCCGCGACTTCGTTTGCGTGGCCCCGGGATAAAAACTATCCTTTAATTTAATCCAGGCTATAAACTATCTACGTGCAAAATTTCATCCAATATATATCGGTTGAGCCGTTGAAGCGTGATTGAGTAACAAACATCCAAACAACTAAACAATTAAACATCTAAATATCTAAACATCCGAACTTTCGCATTTATATTAAAGTTTCAATTTCAATTCAATTTCAATTGCATAACTCTTATACTTGAGATTTCACTGACTCACTCACTCACTTTGATCATCAAAGCCCTTAGGGTACTTCCTGAAGTCCTAAAATGCTGAAATTTGGCTAGTATTAGTACACAAACAACAAAAAAAAAACAACTTGTACTTTTACCCCGTCCCAACCCCAGGTCTGAAAATGGATATAGGAACTCCTTGTTATAAACAATAAAATACATATTTCAGGATTTTTTGTAAATCACCCCCCAGAGGGATTATATTATTATCAGATGGAAGGGTGTGGCTGGTAAAGTTAAGCCGTGTGGAGTAGGAAGCTTGGCGCTGCTTGCGATCTGATATATTTTTAACGCTGAAAGCTATAGGTACGAGCTAGGGAGTCTTGGCAATCACTTTACATGTAATGTTTTAGCGAGATATTTTATTGTAAAATAGCCATAATGTAAGTTAATTTTCCACCTTTGGACTAATGATCACACGATCACTCTTCTGGTCGAAATGGTTACCCTACGATTCTAAACACGAGAGCCTAAAGTCCTGCAAATTGGAACAATCGTTATTATCTAATCTAACACCTTCGCCTTTCACAATAGAACTTAAAGTTGAACCGAAGTCGGTCCGATTTATGATAATTTAGATTATGATGTTTATGTATGAAGTAATTTTAGGTAAAGCTCCGGGCACTAGATAAGTTACTTATCTGTACAAGGCGTGATTAAGTACAATTAAGTTTATCTGAGCTGTGAGTCAAGTTATGTTATTTAACTTGGTAGGCTATGTACGTGCAGCAACAGCTACAGTGAATATTTATAAGGTGTTTACAACTTAATAACTGACATGTTGTATTTTGTAGCACAACTTTTTAGTGTCGATTCCGTCTTTTTCTCATATCTTCTCGACATAAATGTATTTAACGTGTTATTGATATTGCTCTTGTGACAAATTGAAGGCAAAGGCACAATCCGCGAGCTATTGTCTAAACACGCGAACTTTATCCGCATTTCGTCCAACAATACAATTTATCATACAGACCACGCTTAAAATTTGCATGTAATTCCTATTGCCCCATTATCCACCGAGCTAACTTGGAACTCCAAACTGGATATATCGTTCCACCTGCCAAAGAACAAGGAGGTCAAACTATAATGGTCAGCCACCAATAAAGTTGTCAGTCATACTGATAGACAAGTAAGGTCATACTTTCGTAATTTGGATGAATTGTGATCCATTATGTGCATGTCGAATAGTCAAAAACTGGTCAAGTGCGAGTCTGACTCGCGCACCGAGGGTTCCGTACAAAATTTCATACAACATTCCCGTCTTGTCCCGCCCATTAATTTTGGAAAAAGTCTTAACAACGCATAGTGTAGTTTATTGTACCTACAGCGCCATTTATCGGTGCATTTTGTTACTAACATGCGCGACTAAGGAACTAGTTATGTAGGTTGGTTTTTCAGCGATAATTCTTTATCAAGTGAATTAATTTCGATAATACGTTTTTTATTTGCTATAAGGTACTTTCAGAATACTTTCATACAAATTTGAAGGAAAAAAAAATTTTTTGCCCCCCCCCCCCTCCATCTTATCCGTCCTTTTTTATAGAAATTAAAAATACATATTTCAATATTTTTTTTCCATACACGTGGATTAGCTTTGTTTATAACTATTTCAAATTGATAGCATTAATAGTTCCTGAGATATTTAACTTTGTGACAGACAGACAGACGGACGGAGTCGGCATAAGGGTTCCGTTTTTACCTTTTTGGTCCGGAACCCTAAAAATGAATTGGTGGGAGTTGTATAGTTAACAGTGCATGGGAACAACGAATTAACATTTTATTATACATACAAATTACGATTCCTTAAATAATTATTTGTCAGTTTTGGTTTTTTTATTTTTTAAATGTCCATTGTATTTGTAATTCTCAGAACTCTATTTCTTCTAGCACTAGTTTTTTTATAAAAAATGTAAACCCATTATTCTAAGAAATGTAACGTAAACGTCTTAGTCCTCGACGTTGCACTACTCGTGCTTAGTAAATATATGACATAGGCACTTTATGTCAAAGTGACATAGCTTGAATTCGAATGAAGAAAAATCCTCCAAGTTTGAATTTAACCCATATTGCATTGACATAAATTGCCTATGTCATACACTAGTGCAACGTCGAGAGCTAGGACCGCTTAATTATTTGCTAATTACGACTTCTGAATTTACGAGGAGCCCTTCATAAGAATGTGTTCGATTTATTTATTCTAGATTAAATAAAGCGAACAAAACTTAGTGAAGGCTCACTGGCACAATTGGACTTCAAATAAAACTCATTTGACGGGGTTAAACGTGAAATAATACTGACGTTTTCTTTCGGTTTGAATTGTATTGAAATTGAATCATTAATCAAAGCTTAACGTTACCATGAAGCCACCTTTAGTTATGAGATAATTTTAATACGCTCTTTCGGGTAATTTTGGGGAGTTGGTGTGAAATTGTGTACGTTTTTGTGAGATATTTGTGCAAGTGGATTAAAAAGGTAGTGTGAGAAATATTTTAATGTGTAATTTTATTGTGTAGTGGCTGTCACTTTTGACCGTTATTAAGACTATGGGTGACGACATAATACATTTTTGAGATTTTTTCGTTGATGTTTTTGCTGCCATTATATTCTTAGAGAAATGAAATCAATTTTTTTTAAACACAATTGGTCACTAAAATATTAAACTATGTATATGACAGTAATTTATTTAAACCTGATTGCGCAATACAGAGGTAGAGCTTGCCTTATGGTTATCTCTATACAGGCTACCATTGTTTAATTTGTATTATTAACCATTATTTTAATTGTTTGTTTCTCTCGTTTTCAGGTAAGCTCAAAATGTCTATTGCCGAAGCGCTGCCGCTGTGCCAATGATTATTGGATTTATTGGGGTAAGTCGTCCATAGCTCAACGCTTAACCGACTTTAAAAAGATTATCCACAGATAGAAGCCGAAATAACTCTTAAAGATTACTGTCGGCATTCTTCACACGACCAAGTTCCGATTTGACAAACCGTAATATGTAAAAAGTATATATGTCGAGGAGCCGCGTCCACTGGAGGTACCTGCGGTAATAATGGCAATTATTTCGGGTACAATTTGAGACGCCAGGTAGGGCAGTTGTATTAGGACGGAGGCTCTCAAAGAGTAGATATTTTTCACTGTTTGAGATCTTTCTACTGTTTTTGATCTTTTTTTGACTTTGACTTCCAAGGAACGTTGTATATTTATATTAAATTAAAGTGTTAGTGCGGCATAATACAAATAATAAAATTACAGTTAAACAGGAAAACCAAAAGCCATTTTCTTGGCTTTACTGCATGCTAACTTAACGCGTGCGATTACGACATACATTCAATTTTGACTAAACTAAAGTAGACCTCTACCTGGGCTTAATGACTACGAATCTTGGCGTCAAGATATATGTGGGTGAGCGTTGAGATGAGCTTAAAACAAGGTACTGAATAGTGGGGCTAAGTGAGAGAAGGGCTGAGTGAAGTAAATGTACAAAACTGAATGCTTTAGCAACTAACTCAAAGCAAAAATACCTATCTGTCAAGTCATCACGGGCAGAAGCCGGTCATTAGAATGTCAATGTTTGAGAGCCACAGGCCCGCAGGTAAGTACCGTCGGCCGCGGCGCCAGCTTCAGGTTTTTTCCCATCCCTATCATTTGACAATCCCTTTGTGGGAATCCAACAAAGAATGGGATAATGTAAGGAATACGCCTACACCACCAAGTTCGAGATTTGAAAACCGTCAACTGCAATATTACTACTATAATTCCTTTTTTATACGCTCTATTTTGTTGTTGAAACTTCAATGGTAAGTTCAATTTCGAAGATATTCGGAAATCTAGTTATTGGGACTTTCTAAGAATAAAATTCCCTACCAATAATGGCGTTAAGAGTAGTAACCCTTAAGCCCGGCTGTGTGCATACTGTACACTTGTAAGTAATTTACTAAGAAAGAAAATATTATTCGTCCATGTAAGTTGCTTTATTCATAACTATATAATCAGAGATACCTACTTACTTATTGTTGTCTCAGATTTCTTGGCTTTTATGAATTCGCATTCACTGCAATGTACTCATAAAGCTTATATATTATTTTATAGCGTATAATTATATGTTATACCCTATTTACCTCTTCATGGTTGTGGAATAAACTTTCAGCAAATAAATAAACGCTTGCTGTTTAACTGCTGATCTACTTCGCTCAAAGGAAAGTCGAGTGGGCTTTGCAAACGGTTGCCTACAATTTATTGCCCGAGCTACCCCTGTCCCGCTCGGTTGCTATCTGAGAATATAGGATATAATCCATATTTTTTTACAGTATATGTTACCTAGAAAATAAGTTTAATGATCATGCAAAATAAACAATATAATTAGCCATTAAACTCGGCTAAGGCAAATAATTTAATAGTTCATACTTTGTTAGACCCTTTTTATTAGGATAGTATAAAGGCACAGCCCATTAAGCATTATAAAAGAATGTAGTATAGGTGCTTTAAGGCTGTTGTAAAAGTGTTATAAAGCCTTAAGCATCGATTGTTGCTGTATTAGCGGGATTACTTGAATTCCCGCTCTATATGCCCGCCATCTTGTCTGCAAGTCTGTTGCGTTTACTGCCCGCATTAAATGTCCTATATTTAGACTCGTAAATTATTTACTTTATTTTACGAGCCATATAAAGATATCCGCCTGGGAGACTTTTAGAATATGTCTCGATTTGAGCAACTATCTAAATATGCTGGAATGACGAAAAGATGTGTTGAGTTGCAAGAAAGACAACTAGTAAAACTGAGTTATTGATATTACATATTACTGTCTAGGTAATTTTTTTTAATAATTTTTTTATTTATCAGCTTTCTTAAACTAAACATTTTTTGCATGATATCTTAGGTAAGTAAAGGTAAACATATTAAGAAATTAATCATATGTTGTTTTACGATACAAGTGTAGGTATTACATTAAGTTAAAGTAAGCCACCTTCCGTACTAGTTAAAGCAAAACGGGTCTATTATCTGTGTGAATACAGAGATTTTTTTCAACGACATATACAAAAATGCAACGCGTTGATACTTAAAAAAAACATGTAGGTAACTATATAGTTAAACCACTTCTTTTTGGATATTTTTAATGAGGTTTTTGCAAATAATATAAGGTTAACGTGTTTGACACTGACCAATTACTTGACACCTACAATATTAATAAGGTATTTGTATCAATCAGAATTAAAATAAAAAAGTATTTTTTATATTTTTTTTGCTATAAGATATACGAATATATCTGTTACAAAAACATAAGATTTATTTTAAATAAAAAAAATTAAAATCTTAGTATTATTATCTGTCACGTGACCAAAAACGCTGACCGCCATTTTTAATGTTCCGTAGCCAAATGGCAAAAAACGGAATCCTTATGGATTCGTCATGTCTGTCTGTCTGTCCGTCCGTATGTCACAGCCCCTTTTTTCCGGAACTATAAGAACTATACTGTTGAAACTTGGTAAGTAGATGTATTCTGTGAACCGCATTAAGATTTTCTCACAAAAATAGAAAAAAAAAACAATAAATTTTGGGGGATAATACTTAGAACTGAGATTCAATTTTTTTTTCATCAAACCCATACGTGTTACCGATCTAAGGATAGGTCTTCAAAAATGATATTGAGGTTTCTAATATAATTTTTTTCTAAACTGAATAGTTTGCGCGAGAGACATGCACTTCCAAAGTGGTAAAATGTGTGTCCCCCCCCTTCTGTAACTTCTAAAATAAGAAAATGATAAAACTAAAAAAAATATATGATGTACATTACCATGCAAACTTCCATCGAAAATTGGTTTGAACGAGATCTAGTAAGTAGTTTTTTTCAATACGTCATAAATCGTAAACCGCAATTTACCTTTCATTCAGTCAAGTCAAATATGAAAATGTTACTTGCTGCTACGGAACCCTTCATGGGCGAGTCCGACTCGCACTTGGCCGCTTTTTTCTCGTGAGTGGCGTCAGTATAGCAACAAGTTTTCGCTGTAAAAGACATGCACATTTGAAGAGTCACTCTTATGAGGTCACGATAATAGCGACTGCCTTTTTGGCGCGATTATAATTATATCGTTGAAATAAAAAAAAAATCTTTATACAAAGTGATATTATTTTCAGTAAAAAGTTGACTATCAAATCTATACGAACATTTTCAAATTTATTAAAAAATATAGTATAGCCAATTCATAGGGATAGAACAAATCAATATGGTGTCATTGTCAATTATTAGCACTAAGGCGTCAAATACTGCAGGGAAATATAATATACTCGTTAAAACATAAGAAAAACCACTAGTTCATCTGAATAATTGCGCCTCAATTATACCTATTTCTAACCTAGAACAAAACGGCCAATCGGACCTTAGCAAAGGGGTTTTATTTAAAAAATATATAAACACTCCGCCGTCCGAGTCAATAGAATTACCATTGAAATATGTAATGGCATAATGTTACCAAGAAAAACATGTAAAGCACTCTAGCTGTCATCCTGACGCGTAAATGGCAGGAGCGAACCTCTTCATCGCCGTCCGTATAAAAGGATGCCGTAGGTACAAAAAGCTAGCATTACTTTAGATGTTTCCTTCTATTATTTTCTAAATTTTATTCGTTTCAGTGTTATTACCTGATATACTCGGTTTACAAATATGTATTTACTCGAATTTGCGCATATTCTTAAATGTACCCAGTAATTTTAAGGGCAAGCCTCGATATTTGTAAACGACACCCCAGTGCAAGAGACATAATGTTTGTCTTACGTGCACGATAAAACGGAATGCAATATTTTTTTATTTGTTTATTACGGCATGTAAATTGTTTTACATATAAATGAGTAGGTATTGAGCAATTGAGTATTATTCGAAAATTATTCCAATAAATCTCACGGTGGCACCGCACCGCACCACACTTGGCGGTATTTGCGCAAATATTCGTGCTGCATCTTTTTCCTTCCTACGGACAATGAAAGAAAGACAACGATGCAACGCGAGCACGCATTCCCAAGTATGGTGCCACCATTATACATATTACACTCACCGGCAAAAAATTTGGCCCAAAAGTTTTTCTTGATTTCAAACTATAAATTGAATAAATTAAATAATGTTTTTCTAATAATTTTCTTTCAAAATTCAACTTTCTTTTTGCCTGTTTAAAAAAATCTTTATTTTTGTTTTATTTCCTTAAAACCTACAACTGGTTGTTATGGAGGAGCGGGGCTTCCTGATACAGGTATTGCATACTTAATAGGAAGTCCCAACCCTTAATTGTTTTAAAAGCACTCTTTATTAGTGAAATAAATATTGATTATATTAATTAATATCATCATCATCATATCAGCCGAAAGACGTCCACTGCTGGACATGGGCCTCCCCCAAAGAGTGCCAACTCATGTCATGAACATTTACATTGTAAGTTACACAACGGAATATGACAATTTTTGAGGATTCAAGCACAATGTTACACCTTAGAGGATCGAATTTTAAAACATAGTAAATAGCGTACAATTATCACCGCCACCGTCTTACTCGATAAACAACGCTATAATGCCATACAGCTTTACCACGCCGTAAAGGAATAAAACTTGCCTTTACGGGTTAAAAAAATGTTTAACCCCATTGTCCTAAGGGGTAAAACATTAACACGTTTTTAAGACAGTCGGGCATGAAAGGGGTTCAAAAGATGTCTTCAGTTCTTATTGAACGTTCTTACCTCTTATTTATGTTAGTATTTCGTACACATATTTTATATTTATTGCAGCAGTAAGTATGATACACAAGTAGTATGTATTGTATATTACGTCTTATGTATACAACTATATACTTATTTCCAGCGAATACTTAATGATATCTTATATGTAATAAAAACAGTGCACCCAAATAAAATTAAAAATCACTTTAGAAAGTAGTAAACTAATGCATTTTTAAACGCATGAGTACATTTTTGTATTCAAGTGTACATTCCAAAACGTAGCCCCGCCGGGTCAGGCCCTAGCTTCATTGGAAACTTCGAAAAAACCACTCCGGCGCAGGTATAAAGCCCGTGACGAATAGACAACAAAGGATGAAAAAACACCCGCCATTCTGAAAGATGCGCGAAATTGTGATGAGATGATTTTGTAGTTTGGTAAATTGTTTTTTTATACTAGTTTGAATATAACGGTAGATAAGTTATCTTTTTAATATGTAATTACTTTCACCAAAACGTAGATGGTTGGCGTACCTACTGCGTATTGCGATTATATTTGTCTTTTAACGGAATTCACGAATATAGCTATATATATATAATACAAGCTCAATCCATAATCATTTCTCTAGTAATCTTAAGCCAATGTTAAGGTTTAAGGTTTAAGATCATTTAATCTCATAAAGAATTGTACAATTCACTTATATGAGATAAACATATTATTACAAACAAAAATTTTTATGAGCGCACAAAGACACTAAACTATTAAGTATAATGTTGAATGGTAAATGATGTATTTTGCAGAACCAAAAACGACTTTCAAATATTCACATGCACCTATTAAACCGCAGAAGTAGCCTGGTTTCTTGAAATATGTAACTTCTCATCGATAGACAATCTCCAAAATCAAGACAACACTAAAAAGCGACCGTGAACCCAAATTAGACGCGTTCGCTACGAGTTCCCGTGAAACAATCTACGCACGTGAGTAGAACCTTTGCCTTTGCTATTAAAAATCCCTCAAGCCGCTCTATAAAAGTCATTAACTCTGACTGAAGATAATTGATGAACGTTACAGATTACTGCCTTGCTCTCAACATGCACCAACCAAGCGAAAAACTACTCTAACCTCCCAAAGTTTAGGTCCAAATTTGAATGTTCGCTGTATTGAACATGCAGTAAAAGTTCCGTGTTGGGCGTTAGGCCTGTTTTTTTTCTCTCAGCATAGAACCTCCGGTATTATTATAAAATCGTCAAGTCCAAACCCCATTTTTGTTTCGTATATGAAGTGTGACTGTGTGAGTTTAGGGCCGCAGGCGAGTTTTGATGTTAGTGACATAAAAAAATAGAGTTGTTGATAGCAAGACGTAGTTGGTTACGTGTAATGTCCAGTAGGATAGTCAGGAATGATGGACAAGTCGAATTAGTAACGTTAGGCTTGGTACACTGGATGCGTAACGAGTAGATGGCGTTGACGACTTGTAATATATGTACATATATTACTTGAGTTATAATCCCCTTTCTTAGCTTAAGTAAGTACACATATTCCCTAAAATGCGTTCCTCCGCAGTTCTACATCCAGAGTTGTCAGACGCGCACACAACTTGCGTGACGTGAACGCGTCTTCATACGCCTACCTATATGGATGTAGGTCTGGAACAGGTTGCGCAGACTGGGATTTCATCAATACTCGAATCAACTCAAGCGAAACCTTTTACTTATGTAATAAACATCTGCTCAATATATTCGCTATATTCTTATAGTTAGTCGTTCCTCACCCTCCGAGATTCTTACATGAGTACCGCCCTACTAATCTCGCTGTGTTCTCGCGAGATCTCACAAGTCGAGCGTGCATGAAAGGATGCTTGTATGGACCCTATCTCGGATTAAATACTCGCCACAAGGACTCATTATCGTCACTGCGCTCCACTGCCCTAATCTCAACCGGATATCCTGTTTTTTATCCCCCAGCTTTAGATAAACTGAATAAAGCGTTCGTCTTACTTCCTCACTTACATGATTGATGAGTGATGTTTTAATATTGTTCGGGAACAATCGTATCGTCAATAAGACCTTTCAAAGTCAATCGAGTTTAATATGTCGCGTTTATTCGAAGCATCTTCACGTTTTTTTTGTTTTTGTTTGTGATGTTGTTTCTTTCTTTTACGAGGATGTTATAAAGCCAGCTCGTGACAAAAGGTTGATTTGGTGATAACTCGTATTCTCCTTAGTTTAGTATCCACCCAATACGTCCCATCTGTTTATGAGTTATGGTAAATATCCCAGTGATCGTTGCTAGCTCAATACTTAACACTTTCGATATTAATTCAACTATTAGGAACGTAGGTGTCAAACAGCAGCGGGACGTTTAACTTATGACATTTCGAGGACCATAATTTGACACCGAATTCCCGATGAGCAACCATTTAAAACGTCATAAATGCGGTCCCCGTTGTTTCAGTGAGTTCTAATAATAAGTATTATTTGTTTACCATTGTTATAATTAGGTACATGGCGAGCGTTACATTTCAATGGATTTCATCGGTATTATTCATTGTCTTGGTTTATTATTTATGAAACATTGATAAGCGAGGCGTGAACTTCCAAGCTCTATCATCACTAATTGCTAACACAATGGTTTCAAACCTTGGAGCAGAACAGCTTCTATGGGGGTAACAGAGGGTAGGGGGTTGGGGTTTGTAGGAGTATATTAGGGATTATTTAAATAAAGAGTAGTTATCAGTTTTCCATATAGCTCACAGGGTAACAAGGCTAGGAACCACTTGCTTAGATCTCTTTCCCAATTAGAATCAATTTACACTTATTAGCAAAACCCGACTATTCTATTAAATTCCTCCTAACTATGTGAAGTTAATACAATGATAGCTATATAGGTGACAGCGTAGTTTCATTCATTCAGACGTTCATTCGTTCACTCGTTTACTCGTTCACTAGCGATCTCTCGCCAACTATCAAAGTCTTGTGCAGATATGTGATGAACTTGCAGTTGGGAAACGTGAAGGCGGCAATTTAGATTATAAGTATAAATGTGAGACGAGACATAAACCGTGGCAGAGAAAGAAACATTATAGTTTATTAGTGTGCAATTTAAAGAAATCAATGGTCATATTTTGAAATGGGCTTAACCATTAAAATAATCTTTGCTCATTATGTTAAAGTTATTTATACCAATGAAGGTATTCAAGTGTATATGTATATCATAATCATAACTGGGTTGGGCGGTACTCCAAAATTTGAATTTAACCTCATAAGGAGGCGTCTCTACACGGTGAAGCAGTTAATCGAGGTATAGACTGCCCTAAGTCTGGTTCTCACTGGGGAATCACGACTATTCTTTGGTTCGTATACGTACTTATTTGGCCCCATTATTTGACTTAACCTGGATAATTTTTTAAGTTTTGTGTCAAGATTATAACTTCTATCCAATTGTGTAATATTGCTGGCAGCTAGTTTTAGATATATCTGATTAGGAGTTAGTTTGAAAATATTGACATATATACATTGCTGCATAATACATATTTGTTATACGAGGAGCAAAGTTAGTAACAGTATAAAGTTTTGTAAGTAAGTATATGCTACTGATATGATAAATGCCTTCTCCACGAGGTTAATCGTCGGCGTGCAGTTTCCACTGTCAAGTGCCGACATCCATTTGCGGTCGTTATTTTAGTTTCACCGCATTAGCCCGTGCCACATGCCTAGGAAATGAAAGCTTTTAATCTGGGTTTTTCTATTAATGTTTGTGTTGAACTCCTTCTGATTATAAAGGTACCTATTCCATATGAAGGGTCGATTGTCAGTTATTATTATAACTAACCAGGGGCCCGTTTCTCAAAAGCTTGTTACTTGTAGCTTGTACTTCTCAAAAGTCCCTTTTCAATTGTTTTTATAAAAAAAAAAACCGCTTGTATTAAGTTATAAGCGTCTGTGAAATAATTTAAGAATTTCCAGGATCTATTAGTAAAAGTTGACTTGGTTTGCCCTTGTTTTAGTCGTTTATGTAGAGATATGCTTAGGCCAATTTATGGTACTTGCGATTCGATTTTGTATCGAGTGTTTTGCTAGGTCGGAACTTCAACTAAAGGTCTGGGTCTGGTCGGAGGGCTTGACACTGCCCCAAGAGTTATTCATAGCTATTAAGGTGACAAGCAGGGTGTTCATTACTGATATAAAGGAGTCAAACATTGAGACATTTACCTTAGTAAATCAACAAAGCAAGTCAAAATAGTGGCCCTTCGTATCGTATACACATTGTTACACGTGCAAACTTGTTAAGGCCCTACCCGCCGTTTTCATCGATTTTTGACTAGTTTTGAATCATATCTTCTACTTTTGCACTACAAATAGAATTATAAGGAAAACGGCTATCGATTTTTCAATCTTTAATCTCCATTTTTGTCTACCATATTTTGAAAGAAATCAACAGTTATTTTTTTATGATTTTTTAAACATTTGTCTAAAAAAACACCTTTTTTGCATCTAGATTGCTGTGAAAGATCTCTCATATACGAAATCTACATATTTGGGTTTGTTTCTGATGTCTCTATAAACGTGTCTAGGGTTTTGATTTTAAACTAATTAACACAAAAGTTATCGCCAGAAAACCTGTTTTTTGGTCTAAAATTGTTCAACTTTGATGCCAAATATCTCGAAGACAGTGATGTTTAAAGTAAATATGGGCTACTATATTGCTTAAAGCTGTTGTTGTTAATATGATAAGCCACAAAAAACCTTAAAAAACTAAGGGATTGAGATCGAAGGTCATTGGCGTATGGGATCCCCTTAATTGTTATAGATATTATTGTGTAGGCTTGCGGCCGTCGAAAGATAACAAAACCGTAACTAATTTCTCATAAAACATACTTCACATTATTTTGTGGCGATAAAGTGCATGACCGCAATACTTAAGGCCATTTGAGGTTAAGTCGTTATTTTTGAATATGATGAAAGTACTATAACGTAAGTCTTTTAAAGCTTTTATTTACAAGAGAATATAATAATGTAGCAATGTTTAAATACTGACAACAGATATCCCACAGAAAATCAAACACAATCATCCCAGATTAAGTACTCGTATTTCGACGCGAAGTCGTTCATTGAATTTAACTAAGTACTTGTATTATTTTAACTTAACTTTAACAGCGCGGGGCTTGAGGATAACATAACCTGATCGGGAATAATAAAATCTGTAAATGAATACAATCCATTCCGCAGACAATTGAGAATTGTACAAAACAGCAAACTTAAACAATAATCACGATAACATAAATCATATACTGAGACGATAATGTAGAAGGCACTCGGACTACTGTCAGCTTCACAAGTAGCGCAAAGTTTTAGGCCCTCGTCACTCTTACTCTTTTGACACCTTCAAGGTGTCGTAGTATTACCTTACTTCGACAAAGTACTAAAATTATCAGGTACCTTTGAGACTGACGATCTGTGAACAAGGCACGAGCTTGCGAAGCAATTGGCAAGACAACATGCAATTACGGAAACATTGTAATTGAATAATTCCAAGCAAACTTATCGCTTCTGAAAACGATGTTCTCTGTGCGTTTTCACTTGCAACTTTGTATGTATGAATGCTTCCTTAAACAAAAAGTCGTTAAACGCATGATCTTAAATGAAAACACTGACGATTCTCTGTTATCATTGGATACGTACGGAAAGTAAAGAAATAGAATTTACTGCTTTTTATTTTAATGTTGTCAAGTAAGTATTTAAACACAATCCGGCCAACCAATCTTTTATCTGTGTGAATCGGTATGAATACGGTACGCAATTTATAATGACAAAATGCTGTTAGTTCCTTGTCCAGTTGCTGTTATGCTTAACGGACTTGAAAGTGTTTAGTGCTCTGATAATGTAGGTATTTTAATATAGGTAGTCGGTAAGGCTTCTACCCATAGAGGAAGTCCCTGGGGCTCGATCAATCTATCAACTGGTTGGCCGAGGTGTGGAGGCTTGTAATCAGGTGCTGGCCACAAGATTAAAATGTACTTTGGTATTGGTAATTGGCAAGCAATGTGGAAATTGATACACTTAAGCGTTAGAAATGAACGGACCATTTAAGTATATAAGTGTTCCGTAATCGTTAATTAATTTGAAATATACATTATACTTCTAAGTCTGTACTTTACCACAAATACTTCTGGTAAATCTTTGTCGTTTTTCTGCATTTTTCATTAATATTTAATGTGACATGAAGTAACCCAGATATAATATAGATTTAATATCGAAATCGGGTTATGCTGCCTGCTGACCAAGACAGACTCGCAGATATTCGAGGAAGCGCAAGCCGCGCAAGAGTCAGTGTGGTACTGCAGAACTGGTTGGTTCCGGTCTGCGGGTTGCCACATCGAGCAAGGCGCTATATGTATCGCGCCTGCATTACACCGCCACGGCTGATGATGTCGGCGGAGCCGGTCTTCTGACGAACGTACTCCACCGTACGTTCGTCAGAAGACCGGCTTCGCGCTGAGGGTGTTCCAGCTGCGTTCGCGCCACTATGTGCACTTTAGCTCGTTCGTGGTGCGCGTGCCGCGGCCGCTGCAGGAGGCCATCGCATGTGCTGACTTCTGGCCGAAGGGTGTCGTGTTTCGACAGTTTCGGGGCAATCTGCCGAATCCTACACCAGAGATGACGATGCAACGGGGCCACGCCGTTTCATCGCCAAAATAGTGTACCAATGTAATTATATGTGTTTTGTTTTGTTTAGTTTCGTTCCATGACGCATTGGTTTTTTTAACATGTTTTTAATAAATAAATAAATAAATAAATAAATATTATCAGCGAATAGCACAAGTGTCTACGGAGGCTGTCTTTAGAACTTTAGACCTTGACAGGCACCTGATGAATGCCTATGCATTCATCAGGTGCCCAAGCGTTTAACTTTAAATTGACTCTTGTTTCCTATACGTACATTACCTGTGTTCTGTATAATATATAGTATCATACAATTTAAATTTACCTTTGATCTTAATTCGTGGGGTAAGTACCTACATAGCATGAGGTATAGAAATTACTACAATAAAGTTGAAATCGAAAAATTTAAATATTGGTAATTCTATTTCAAAAAACGAGGAGGTTCTCAATTCGCTGGAGAATTTTTATGTATGGTCCCCGATTACTCGAAGACGCCTACACCGTTTTGGAAAATTCTTTTTTGTTTGAAAGGGTATCCTTCCCAGGTGGCCCATGGAGAAGAGAAGCAATTTGAGTACTGATTTGAAGTCATTTAAAACTTTGTTTTTAAAGTAAAATGTGTTATATTCGAAGCAATACTCTATAGATTTTTCTATGAAAACTGTCTGGACGAATTCAATTGATACTCACGGCATAAATGACGTTAAATTTTAGGCATTTTTATGTAGGAATTTAGGATCACAATAAATGCGCATTATTACCCAGCGTGCGGAATTTTATTATGAATTATGAAAAACCGGCCAAGTGCGAGTCGGACTCGCGCACGAAGGGTTCCGTACCATTCTCTATAAAAACGGCAAAAAAATCATGTCTGTTGTATGGGAGCCCTAGTCCGACTCGCTTTTGGCCGGTTTTTTAGTATTTGTTGTTATAGCGGCAACAGAAATACATAATCTGTGAAAATTTCAACTCTCTAGCTATATCGGTTCTTGAGATACAGCCTAGTAACAGACAGACGGACGGACAGCGAAGTCCTTAGTAATAGGGTCCTGTTTTTACCCGTTGGGTACGGAACCCTAAAAACCATGATTTCCGCATTGTCATTTTAGGAACTGTGTGCGTTGTAAATTTGATATTATGCTACGGACCCAATTCGTAGGTGAATATTATATTTGTGCATAATTAGCTTCAACTTCATCTCGCGAACATTGTTACGGTTTCCCAAACGAAGGCCTTTCTCCGTATCATTGTCTACAGTGTCCGGACGTATAATGCCATGTTTTTGCAATTTTTTCACACACTTCCCGCGGAGAATGCTATAATAAATAATATTCAAGAATGGGTGATTAATTTAAACCCATGGGAAAATTAAAATGGTGGTCTTGACGTTTAAAAGTTGTAAAGAAATTGCACTGCAGTATACACGAATCGTAAAGTGTTCCGACAAATATTGCACCGTAAATTATATTAATTAAATATGAGTGATTTAAACACGCAATTATACTCTTTGCAGGCCAATTGGTCTCACAATTGCTTATAATCGTCTTTTTTAATGGGATCTCACCAGAATGGGGGTAGGTAGTCACTTCAACTCGTGTATGTATTTCTGTGGCTAAAAATCTGTACTAATGTACACCTAACCCTACCTTCCTATCCACTTCCACACGTTTTCCATTATTTCTGGTTCTGTGAGAGCCAGTGTTGAGCTCCGCTGCTTTTGCAGTCAGGAGAATAAGGCAGCTTACCAATGTAGCAACGGCACGGTTAGTTTACTTCGCTTACTTTAACAGTATAATTATACTTATTGTATACTGTTTTGAAAAAATGACACCTCGCCGAGTTTTTTACGCCGGTTCTTCTCGAGGCAGAGGTTTACTTTCCGAACCGGTGGTAGTTTATCGACATTCATAGGTGCATGTAATATGCCTAAATTGAAGAATAAATCACTTTGACATTGACTTTTGACTTTGTGATTTAGCATCCTCCGAAAACTTACTACTTGTTCTTCGATGACCATCAAAACCAAATGCATGCATTTGTTTTCATATAAACAACGTATTACTCATGTTGGTATAATAATGTTTAACGATTTGGTCCATTAACCCCATTAGTTTTACGGTACATGAGTTTAGTTTACATATTAATATAAGTACATACACTGGAAGTAACCGTTTTTCTCCCGGAGTTCAATATTCTGTTTCGTTTCGTAATATTTAATCTAGCTGACATTACGATATCTATATGACGGTAACAGCTATGTTTGTCTGGTTGGCCGTTAAAAAAATAGATAAATAAGCATGCCTATTCCACTATCGTTGCATGGAAATGACATTATTTCCGTTGGAATTCTAATGATCTATTCTGTGCACTTTTATTTCCTCAAATGCACAAGCGTTTTCCATAATGACAAAACTAAAATAAATTTAAATAGATCCAGTCATAACCCTGCGTATAACTTATTACATTTTTTGTTAAGTACCTCCTTAGTAACTTATATAGTCTTAATGTTTTAAATCCTTCTGAGTTTAGTTTTCCACTTAATTTAGAGTTATAATAATAATAACGTTTATTTCGGAGTAAAGTACATCCATATATGTTAGTAACAATTTTTTACGCTATATTAGTAATAGGGACTAAGTTCACTGGTGAGGTATGGGACTTGTGGGTTGTAGTCCTGATCTATTTATTATGCCTTATTTATATGTCTAACGATGACTGGATGAACACAATAATAGAGGGAAAAATAGAAGGGAAGGCCGAGGATATCTTACATGGAGCAAATAAAAGAAAAATAATCGCTTCATCTTATAAGTAGAGAAATAAAAAGAAAGGTAGAATGTAGAATAAGATGGAAATTACTCCACCGACAAGAGCCTAGCTCTTAAATAAGAAGAAAAGAAGATACTGTCTGTAACTTGTTTTCTTATAAAAAATAATAAATACCTATACATCGCATAAAAAAATAACTACTTAAAATCAACACTCATTGATCGCTCTTCAAACGATTGCTGTAGTGTATTTGCAACGTACCTAATAATAAAAGTTTAATTATTTATTACAATATATATGCGTTTTTATGATCCAGATCGCCGGGTTTCTATCAGGAACCTGGAATAAATACATCTACAGGTTTGGAAGTGAATAAATATGCTAATTTAATAGGGTAATAATAGTTACATTCAGTGCCAAAAAACGTCCTTTGTTATATAGTACTCGTAGTTAAGAAACGCGTCTACGTATACGATTTGTATAAATAAAATACAAAATGTCAATCGTCCATTTTGTTGAATTAGCCGTAAGGCGCGTAAGGCAAAATACCCTTCGGCATACAGCTACGATTTAAAATCACTGTTAAAAGTATACGATTAAATAACAAAATAACTCTTTCCGTGGCAAAATCTCATGCGTTTGCTAACTAAACACCTTTCGGAATATCACGGGAAAATGTAAATAAATGTTTTGAAACCAAAACGTAATAGCATTTTAGAGTAAAGCAGCATTTTGTACCAGCTTGTACACTGGCTACTTAACCGACTTCTAGGGCAACGCAAGCTTTAATAAGGCGTTTGGACGTCGTTACAGGAAAAAAAGTGGTCCTATAAGAAGTTAATGCAGTGCAATTTAGAGTTATGGGACCACATAGGACGTTTGCCCTAGTTTCTAGGGCGGATGCCAGTATATTGATTATTAGTTGGTTGTCAATGCTCTGAAAAGTCTTATAGGAGGTGGTAATTGGTTTTTGTAGTATATAATTTACGATTTATTACTATAAAATGAAGATTGAAACCAGACATGTTTACTCTCCGGCTCTCCAGCCATGTGTGACGTTGTCTTGTTTTTAATTAACAGATTGTTGGTGTGTCAAATAAATAAAATAAATAAACAATGTTTCGGAGCAAGGAGAAACTAACTGAACACTTGTGCTCATTAAAAAAACTTGTAAAATATGACTTAAACGGCTCACGTTGTCAGTCTGTCACATTGTCTTCCAGTGTAGTTACATCTAGGGCACTACCTATACGTAAATGTACGTATTCAGTCAAAGCTCACGTGCTTTGACTGTAGCTTTAGAAACCCACGCTATCAGTTAGAAAGCTTACCACTATCACGGTTGGCCGTTTTTACAGCTTATTTATGGTAAACGATGAATAACGTGTAGTACTTAGTCTATGACTGGAAATAGGTTACTATTATACAAACTATACGATGATTTGAGGCGATATGGTTTGCTTTACTTAGTATTACAGAGACCCCAGGCGGAGCCGCGGGATATAATATAGTAGTATATATTTTTTGTAATCGGATGAGTAGTTCCGGAGATCACCCCCTACATACAAATTTACAACATTTTCCATATTATAATATGAGTTTCCATGATTTACCCCGTTATTCATAAAACGTAACAAATCTCTGTTAACGACAGTCTCAAGCATCTAACGACAAATCTGTGTTTTGTCCCTTTCAATAAAGAACAAATGTCTGAATTTTTGTTGGATTTTGTCTCTAGGTAACTATTTAATTGCATCCAAAATTGACACTTTTTCCATACAAGTAGTCAGTTCATTGACTGGACTAATCACGGATTAAGGAACAGTCGAGTGGGCTCCTCGTAACCCTCCCCAGACACTCCAAATTCGATTTGAAAAGTTGGTAATGTTTTGGCGGATTTCTTCTGTTACTAAGCGCCGCCGTGGTGGTCGATTGCCTAAGGTACGTTACTTACGTACGTTAGAAGGATCTAAATGACGTTTTCTCAAAAATGGCCCGCAAAGTGTACATAAGTCGCTACATATTGGAAGGTAAAGTGTATAGTTTCAGGTCAGATCAAAATTAAAAAAATAAAAAACATTGCAGGCCGCCTGGAATGTTACATATAAATTCCTTTATTTGTCGAGTACCAAACTTTAAAAAAAGTTGAAACTGGCATATAAAAGACGGCACAGGTCGTATTCAGCCAATTCAACTCGTATTTTTCTGTTGCAAATGCGACGTTTTTCTATGTGTCTCAAATAGTTTGCGTTTTTCGGTGGAAAAATACACTTGCGATTCGGTTTAAAAAGAAAAACGGCGGGAAATCAGTAATATTTTCAAGTTGTGCAATGATATTTAAAGTTTATTATTCCCCCATTTTTGAGAAAAGCACTATATTAGCCTCAGCCGGAATGGCAATTGCAGGCTTCGTATTATAATTAAACGGACTCGCAAGCTCGTCCGTTTAAACAAATACTCAGCCTACAATTGCCTCTTTCCCGGCCACGGCAATAATGTACTATTTTCATATGGGAAAATTACAGTTGAGTTGTCCTAACGCTCCTTCGAAAAGATACACAATGCCCCCTCTGATCACTATAGTTCTTCACAATCAAACGTTCAGGCGATATCAAACCTTATCACCGTCTATCTCTTTATATGCGCATTCATGATTGCTTATCAACAGTAACTAGCTTGTATTTGTGCTAATGCCTGTATTAAGTTGTTAGGGAACGAGATAGTTGCAATCTTGCAATTGAATTCACTTTGAAACCGTTATTTCGTATCACATAGCTTTCTGCTAATACATATAGTAAGTCTACTTACTATACTGTCTAGATATTAAAAAACCGGACAAGTGCGAGTTCAACTCGCGTGGTGAGGGTTCCGTATATAATACACAAAAATATTGAAAATTTTCCCGTTACTTCGAATACTCAACCTTCTTATATAGGTTTTCCTGTAATCTTTAGACAAGGAACTATTTTCCATTTTTTTTTTCAGAATTTTAAGCCTAGTAGTTTCGGAGATAAGAGAGGGGGGGGGGGTGGCTATTTTTCGTCTTTTTTCCTAAATTACTTCAAATCTGTTTTTTCTAAAATTTAAAAAAAAAATATATGTATCTGAAATGCGTACAACAGCCCCTTTCATTTGATGTGTCACACAATATACAGTTTGCAAAACTTTTTTTTTTAATATTCCAGTTTACCTCCGAAAAGTGGCCCCCTTGTTCAGAAATAATTAATTTACTTTACGCGTCCATCTTTGGGTCACCAATTTACATATCTTTACCAAATTGCAACTCAATCGGTCCAGTAGTTTCGGAGCAAATCGGCTGTGGCAGACGGACAGACAGACGCACGAGTGATCCTATAAGGGTTTCGTTTCTTTCCTTTTGAGGTACGGAACCCTAAGAATGACTGTACCTAAAGCTGAGTTCATATTTGTCTGAAGGACGTTTCGTGACGCAACAGAACGTTATCTGTTTCATTCATTTGTCTACCTACGATATTTTAGTTCCGGACTATTTTTGACACATCTCACACCCAGACCCAGACGTCAGTTTGACAGCATCAACAATGGGAACTATTATATCGTGGACAAAATAACAGTAATATTCACATTCATCTGATGCGCTCTGACGTGACACTGTTGTGTCCGGCAAGTATTAATCTGGCTTTTGTTAATTAGATTACTGGGCCTTTCCGCAAGTCTGTGTGCCTTCTTTAGGTGTAAAAAAACCGGCCAAGTGTGTGTCGGGCCACGCGCAGTGAAGGGTTCCGTAGTTGCCTGTCTGTCTTTGTTGCATCGACACGCACGCGCCAAGTAAATGGTGCGGTTGCGTCGGCCGTATTCGAACGAAAGTTGACGTTTCCAAGTACGCTTTTAAGTTGGTCGACTATTAGTAAATAATGTCTACTTAGCCGTGATAGTTTTTTTTTTAAATGCATTATATGTACTACACCACGAATTTTTTCACATTCCCAGTAGTAGCCATTTAGCCGGCAGGGAGACACTTCTTGCCTCGAACAAAAAATAGGGCTTTAAAGCCTAATATCACGCAAATGGACCAATGAGTGAACAAAAACCCATAATATTTTTGAACAAGCTATCCAACGATACCCCACACCATGGGTTTAACGAGAAATATAATTTACATCCCCACTTTACGTGTAAGGTACCTGAAAAAAATTTTTTTTCAACATTTTATTTTACCAATTGGTAAAGTACGCCAACTTGATTTATATAGGTACCCATGCCGAATTACAGCTTTCTAGTGGTAAGGGTCACTGAGCTAAGCCGCAGACGGGCGGACGAACGGACATGGCGAAACTATAAAGCTCTGCTCTAACCACCGAAACTTCTCCATCGCACGAAGCAAAGCCTTGACATTGCAGTGGAGTACAATAATCCGCAACATGTGCAAGGGTTCTCAAAATTATCCGAATACTCTTCAAAGAGTAAGCCTGAGAGCAGAGCCTGATGATCAATCATGAAAGTGTTTTTTCATAAAAGTTGACTTGACTATTAGGTAGTGTACAGATTATCGTGAGTATACCTACTCCTGTTTTTATGCGCCAACTTTGTATTAGTCATTATAAACGTTATTCATTATAATTTAAGAGCTTAGCTCTTGTCGGTGGAGTAGACGCCAGTACTTCATTAGCCATTATAGTATATGGCCCTAATTCTCATCATAGTAGCTCCCGTCTAGAAAGTGACTGAGTGCTTTGACAGATACATTGAGTTATTACTAGAGCAGACATCACCTAGCATAAGTTTGCGCATGTAATCCACTCTCATGAGAGTATCATTGTTTAGTCTGTGGCGGGCACTAATGGCGGTCGTTTGGGGTGTAGTTTGATTTAAAACTTTAAAAATGGCTTCTTGTGCATTGCGCTATTGCACCAACAACACACACAAAGTTCACGGATATTTTTAATAATATTCATTCATTAAATTTTGTTGTAATTTACAAGATACGCTCTACAATGGCGGCCATTATTTCATTGATTAAAAGTGTAGAAATAACAATTTTCTAATACTATTTTGCCTCATTAGCTAAGGCCGTGCTAATGGAACATTAAACTAAACAAACTGACTATTTGAATTTTTGATTCTTTTTTTACGCCATAATAGCGATAACCATTTTTTTAAATTGACAACGTTTAGTTGCTACTTAGATCTTAACTTCTACTCATTTATCATGCTAGGACAATTCCCTTAAATAAATATTGTACGCGACGCGAGTATGATCTCCGAATATGAACCCATTAGCAATTTAGAAGAACAATAAATATTAGCCGCCATCCAGTTTAATTTCCAATTCCTTTCAAAATCTATATCTGAGGATCCCGAGGGACATTAAATGTGTATGAATATGAATCTGTCAAAAATGGTCGTAAAATTGACATCTGAGGATCCGCATGGACCTTAAATAGAATTTTGTTATCAAATCTGACACAAATTGCTGCGACAAATTTCATCAACACAGTGGCATCTTCGGAAACTATAAAGATATCCAGTATAAAAAAATTACAAATACCTAATTTAGGTGATTAAATCGATAAGTAGTTTTTTTTTTGTTTGAGTGTATTAATTCACGATATGGCTATATCTGAATCCGAACTCGGAAAATTGTCGCATCTACTGCACATTCATATTCTTTTTGAATTCTCTAAGATGGCGGCTTGATGGAAAACGCCAAGAAAAATGTTCTAGGTTGTCAGTCTATACGTAGTAATAGTAACTCAATGGTCATATACAAGTGAAATTAACTATGAGTTAACTACAACTAATTCTACACATACTACCATCTCATGAATAGATATAAAGATAAACTTACATGTAGCTAGACGTTTCGTATAGAGTAGTTAAGAGTTGACAACTAAAGTTTAGTGCCTACGCAGACAATGTGGCTTGATATTTAGTGCCCCATTCATCGGTTTTTAATTATTTCCCTTCTGCGCCAGGCCTTATAACTTAGATAAACGCCGAGATAGAATTATGAAGCATTCTTAGCTTAAGATTAAGTTATTAGGGCAGCTTAGGAGCTTGTATCGAGATAGTGATATTTATATTGTATCGTAGGTAGTAAGCCATATTGTATAATGTTGTATTTGTACGCCAACACATCAGACACTTACGTGTTTGAGATCAATATTTATCTTTTTTAACCCCCGAGGCAAACGAGGGTAGTTATACATTTTTAATTTACCCCAGTACAGATAGGTACCATTTTTGGCATTTTTCCCATCGAATTCCATGCGTCAGGTGTCAGGGACATGTACCTAATAAAAATTCAATTCTATCTTTCGAAATCAGAATTTCAACCGCATGCAAAAATGCTCCCTTCTGTCACATTCAGATCTCGATTCTTAGTCCTAGTCCTAGTTTATAATGCATAAAAAAGTATAGCGTGACCGGTGAGGATTGCAGTACGCTGAAAGAACGCGTGTCCCCTCCCCAGTAACCCCACATACTGCGCAGATAGCGATCGCGCACAGTTAGGTACGTGGTGTGCGTGTGCGCGAGCCTTTTAGCCAACTAGTTTTGGCGGCAACTTATGTTTACTACTTTCGCACTAGGTAGGTACTACAGGAACCGTGTTTCTGTTCTCATAATTGGATGGAAGAGGTATAGACATCCAAAGTAACAAACAAATTGTCTAGAGTTGGGAGGCTTGCAATGTGGAAACTTAGTTTTAGAACATTTATACAGGGAGGCTTCTAATTAAATACTAACGCAATTCTCGTTTTTTAGGGTTCCGTAGCCAAAATGGCAAAAACGGAACCGTTATAGTTTCGTCATGTCCGTCTGTCCGTCTATCCGTCTGTCCGTATGTCACAGGCATTTTACTCGAAAACTATAAGGTGTATTTGAATAAAATTTTGAGGATAGGTGTATTTTGTTAGCCGCTACAAAGTTTTGTAATTAAAATTAATAAAAATTTTTTTTTAGGTATACTCCATACATAAAACTAAAAGTCAATTTTTTTTTTTCATCGTGCGCCTACGTGTGGCACATGAATCGATAGGCCTTTCAAAATAAATATAAGGTTTCTCGGGATTTTTTTTGATTAAGTGAATACAGTCAGAGATAATCGCCCCGAAAGTCACTAAAATTCTGTCCCCCCCTCTAATTTTTGAACGGTGTATTTTAAAAATATGAAAAAATTCATGGACACAGCGCTTATTAAGTTCATTCACCGAAAATTGTTTTGAACAAGATCGGATCGGTTTCCGAGATATTGCTGAAAAACTACCTTCCTCAAAGAAAAGGACGTAAGTGCCGTAAGATTTCTATGACGATACGACCTTTTTAATAGGCACGGAACCCTTCGTTTTGCGTGGTCCGACACGCACTTGGCCGGTTTTTTAAATTAAAAAAAAAACACTACTTAACATGCCTCGTGAAAAATTATATTCAAAAATGCTACTTGTACATTGCTATGCCTGCCAAACGATCCGTGAAAGCTGAGTGCATATCAATTTATCAATAAATAAATAAATAAATATTAGGAGACATTCTTACACAAATCGAACTAGCCCTGTAGTAAACTCAATAAGGCTTGTGTTATAGGTACTAGACGACGATATATATAATAGGTATAAAATACTTAAATACATAGAAAACATCCAAGACTCGGAAACAAATGTTCATGCTCATCACACAAATATTTGCCCTTACCGGGATTCAAACCCAGGACCTTCAGCTTCGTAGGCAGCGTCACTACCTACTAGGCTAACCGGTCGAACCCGTACCAATGCTATATAATAAATATGTATACGAGCTCTATTGCCGCATCCCTGTTGCAGTCGCCAAACCGAACCATGAATAAGATCCAGTCACATACAGTTATCAGGTTACAGAAACTAAATCGTTGTTTTATATAGCCTCCCCAATTGACATTATAGTCTAACACACACAACAATTAACCCAATTCCCACTCCAGGAAGCTACGCGCAGAACCGCTTAACTGTAAATCGGGAACGCTCCTATCGCAGCATCGGCCGCAGCACAATAGCGGCGAGTATGTTATCCATTCGCATTTGCGTGCTTATACACGTCGCCCGACGGCTACGTAACTGTATAACATTTTTGACGTTGGCTGGTTATTTATAACCCTTGCTGGAAGATATAGTTGTCGTTCGCATTAGACGTAGCACAAGTTTACTTGGAATGGAGATCTTGTGGCTACACGTTGATAACTTCTTGATGTTATTTAAAGACCGATTTTTGGTAGGAACAATTTGGTTTTAATAGGATAAAGGCTCTAGTATTGCAAACATCCTTAAACTACTGTGACCGCTTATAATCAAGCGATAACGCTTCTTTGACATTAGGCTTGAACAAATAAGTACTTATCAGTTGATTTTATACGAAAAACAAAACAATGTTTCGTCAGAATTTATTAAACTTTAACTGAAAGAAAGAAAGAAAAGAAAGAAAGAAAGAAGACATTTATTCACTACACAAAAGACACACAGATATAAAGGGAGTAGAAAGCAAGAAAAAGTTGACACTATAATTTCATAATCAAATAATTTTTTTGACCTTACCCTGTAATTTGATCAATTTTTTGACCTAATCTCACACTCTAGGTGGCAAAGGCTGCACTTTAAAGCTTGTTCCAAATTATTGAGTTGACGCGTAGATTTCGGGTTTTAAATTTGACCAACAAGAGGTCTATTGGTTTTACACACGGGGACAAAATAATTGATTAATTTAATTAACCCCTCATCTCTTAACTTACATGAAAAACTGACCATTTAAAGTTGTAACATCAGCAGGATCTCCTGTCACAAGTATCTCCATAATTACTGGAGGATCCCAACCCTTGTGAATTTCAACTTATTTAAGAATGTCATATTTTTTTTTCGATAATATGAAATTATTAAAAGTAAAGGAATTCATCAGTTTCACCACAGGATAGGCAGATATACTTATTTAATCGCATCGTCATCAACTCAATAAAGTGCGATAACTCACAAAAGTCGTAATGTCCTAGCATCCCCGCCAGCCGCGATCACAATAACTGTCGCGTCCCGGGATAAGTCCGCGACCCATAACTACCAGTAAACGATGACGGCGGAAACTAACTTCCAGAATTATGGACATTTCGAGCACTAAATACGGTTTATTTGAAGTTATGGCTGTCCGTCCGTCTTTATTATGATGTTGATATATCTTAACTATCCTTCAGAGACTTGTTTAGGTAGTTATATTTGTTACTGCTGTATTTAAATTTATATTATAATATTGTTAGGTAAATATTATGTTAAAGTAAAACTTTTATTCGATACTATTTATAAGCAAAAGGTGATTAGTTCCCAGAGAATTTGAAACGTATATTTTCAAATCGTGCAAAAAATATAGAATTTATTTGGTAATCTGGCAGTTTGAAGCATCTTTTAACGGTTTAAAATGAAAAATTCACAAATATTCCTTTGAAATATATATATAATATTCTTTATTTCGGATAACTACGAGATCCATATTGACAAAAAACAACAGACACAGACAAAATAACAAAAGTAACAGAAAATCACCATGAAATGTTTACATTGCATACACAGACCGATTATTACTCGGTATTAAAGTTAAAACAGTTCGTTAGTGACTGTACTATAATGTCGCGTAGAACAGAAAATAATAGGCGTTTATTCGTGTCAACACAGCCTGGCCTGGCCAATGACCAATGCTGATCTTCTACTGGACATTTTAGAAGGAAGGTTTTTGTTTTTGTCAGTGTACCGTGTACATTGTCCCCAAGTGCAGTAACACAATACACGGCCGTAACGGAGCCGAGCCCGTGCACTCGGCTGGAGCCGTAAGGTTTCCGAGGAATTTCGGGGCGAGCCGTTTTGTGAGGGCGAATCTGACTTCGTTTTTTTTAAAGTGAAAGTGTATACTTTGAAAGTAAAACCAATTTCAGAGTTATGAATTTTCGTTTTTTATATTTTACGGACCGCCGCAATCTCAACTTTGCATTTTGATGGCACTAGGTCCCGCCTCGAAATTTTTATTGCCTGGACGTTTTATTTGTTCGGCTTGCGGTGACTTTGCATATTAAGAAAAGCCCTTTCGTAGGTACTTCAACTTCAAAATGATGTGTAACATAGGTTAAAATATCTAGGCTTCGGCTGGTTTAATTCATTGGTAGCATATTGGCCGTATTGTTTGCGTTCCAGTGGAAAGACGCCAGCTAATATTGAATTCACTATAACATCATCCACAAAAGCCAGTATTTTTGTTTCAGTGATGCCGTCTAAGATGTAGAGGAATGTAACCTATTCAACCTCGAGTGCTGGCTGTTGGCTGTACAACATTATTCTCATTTGAAATTAAGCTGTCCGGAAGTCAATCAATACAAGAATATTGGAAGGCGTCAAGGAGTCGCCCCCGAGGCTTTGTCCTATGGGCCATGCAACTCATACCTCTCGCAGCGTAGTTGAATAAACGTGTTAAAATTTTCTCTACCTCTGAGCACCTTCCCTACAGTATATTAGTGTACGGTATTGTTAATTTGCATAGATTCGGTAGCTATACAAATGGGCGTTGCTGGGTAATGCCAGCCCCATGCCTCACGCTAAGTGGCCGCCGCGCACTAATGAGGGCCGATCCCTCACCGCCGAGATAAACGAATGTACATTGCAACAAGCAAACAGACGAATAAACAAATTTGAACCGTAACCTCTTTGCTTGCGTTTTCGCTCACTATATGTTTGCGTGTATCTATTTGTCAATTTCCTTGTTGTCTAGCTAAAGCTCTTCTCTGCTTTATTCTCTTAAGTGAATCTTGTCCTATTACAACAATTTCGAGGATATTCTCATAATCTGTATTTTGCTTACGGGCCTGCTTTTCATTGAGAGTTCAACAAAACAGACAAAACATAGACAAACTTTTTATTCTGTGTGTATAACTTTAGTATTTAGGTTATGAATGACACTGTCTAAAGCCGACGAGACCTTGTCCCGGTATTACACGATTACGGCAAAGCCAAAAGGAAGAGTAATTAATTGAATGAGCGAGCGATGCGAGTTATGAAATGTAAGTGGCCAGTATTTATGTAGTATGCAACATGCACGTTTCTCTAAAGAGGTTTCAATCATTTCGTTTTATATTATAGCGGTTCTAGGAAATGTATGTATGTAAAGTATTGTATGTAAAGATATCTCCATGTTCTCCCACTAATAATTTATTTAAACAATACATATTATAGGTCGTTGGTGGGTGTATTGGTGAAAAAAATGGAGCTGTCTCTAACGTGGAAGTAAATGAAAAAAACTAAACTTTAGTCAGTATTAAAAAAAACTATGACATAATTAAAATATAATTTATGTCATATAATCATCTTTAGTTAATATGCAATATATGTAAAGCACGCTAAAATCGGTTAGCTAGAAAAAAAAACAAAAAATATATATATTTCGTTTTTTTAAAACAGCCTATAAGTTTAGGGTGCTCAAATTTTGCACATTAAGTACTAATGTAGAGCCACACCCATCCATAAAAATTACAAGCCCAAACTCGAGGGGGGCAGAATCAATTAGCTCATGGCCTTTAGAAAAATTTTTTTGAAGGACAGACAGTCCCGCGAGTTCCACAGCTCACAGAGCCACTAGTGATTTTAGCAGTCTATTATGTGTGTAATTTACTTTCTTCTTAATGCCAGATCGCCGCACCGCTATCTCCGAGTTTGCAGCTCTAACGAGTGATATTTGTCTTCACTAGTTTCTCAGTACCAATACGACGTAGCGGTAGTAAGTCAGAGGTGTGATGTAGGTAAAGCGTCAACCGACACCAAACGTCGCCATCGAACCAGCGACCCCGGCAACCCGACACTGCGGTCGCTGAGGTAACCGAGTCAGCGCCTCGAGCTTTACCCCATTCCGGTCATAGCTCTCGGTAATTCAATTGGATAGTGGGTCAGAAAAAAACACCATAATTTAACAAAATATGAAAATGTAAATGTAAATTTTGAATGCAAGTATGTGAGATGGTTATGGTTGGGGCGCTGGTAGATGTTGCGGTGTCAATGCTTATATCAGACTTTTCCTGAATTAATTGTGATGGCGTAGCTCCTGTCTGCGACAAGCACATAATCCCAAATATTACTACAACCTGTAACAATATAATCAGAAAATTTGTGCACTTAATAATTTAAATACAAACATTGCATTCGCGGAATAAACTATAAATTAGAATTAAATTTATAAAATAATACCGCTATATTTCAACAACATAAACAAAATTACCTACCATGCAGAAATGATAGGTTTCATCCGGTGCTTCATCAGTGATTTTTTTTAAGTCGTCAGGAGATAAAGTTTCAGCTTTCTTTGCTGTGAAGCCCTCAGAATTTCTTTTCAAGAATGCTAATAACTTAGAATATTTTGAGAGGGCCGCCTGGTGGTATATATTAAGCGTCGACTTCAACTTGGAATATTCCACCCACAGTTACGACCGTTTGAATTTATCATCCAGGCTGTGAGAATAAGCTACGTTTTCGTTGTTTCGTTGTAATGACGAAGTTTGGTTTTTGTTCTAATCTCCACCCCATGAACTTTTCGTAAGACTTGTCGTACAGGTGACGGGATTTAATAGGCAACAAATTCTTGGTCACTGCTTGGGCTGCTGCGGATAATTCTTCTGGGGTATAAACTATTTTTCAGCACACTTGCTCATAAAGGGCTTCATAACGCGCAGGCATATAGAGCTACAATAGCCTTTATTACGTGGTAATGTGTGCAATGATCTGATTGGTTTAAGCAAATCTCGTTGGCCGTGCGCCACATTAAGAATTCTGCACTTTAATTGGTTGAAAAAAAAATCTAGGTGGCCACGCGCCGCAATAATACTACTGTACTGCTTTGTGATTGGTTGAATAAAATATTGAAGCTGCGCGCTCCACTCGCACTGATCTGGAAGTGAAGTTGTCAATTTCGTCAATTTTTGATTCGTGCGGTTACTGCGGTTGTATGAAACATAGATTTTTCTGTCTTTTGTAGTTATTTATTTCCTCGCAAATGTGATGAAAAATGTCGCATGAAACGCGTGAGCTTTGATAATTACATCCTCGGCTCTCTTATCACGCATGTAATGATCAACATAGCTCACTTGTATCACAATGTATATTCCAGTAAAAGTCCAACAAAAGGAAGTCAACGCGAACGAAGTCGCGGGCAAAAGCTAGTGACTAATATACCTTTTTTAAATGAAGTAATTTGCTTTAGTAGTTAAATTGATGTACAGATATTATCAGTAAAAGCGTCCTAACTGGAGATATCTGTGTTACGGTAAATTAAAAAAACACGATCAAATGGCCCACCGCATTAAAAGCTTTCCAGAGTAAACGACATCAACGTGCTTGCTACGATTCCATTCCTCGCTCGTAGCAGTACAAATTGTAAGTCTCTCAAGATCGGTTGGGCGGACGTTGTATGCGTTTGTACCGATTGTGACTTACATGTTTTAAGCTGCAGACTTACAAACAAAAAAAATACAAACACAAAATTATTTATTTACTATAACAACGTTCCATCCGAGTGTTTTAATCTTAAGTTCTGTTAACATGCGCATTTTTAACAAACAAAGAAGAATATCCGTCAGCCCCAAACTAGGCACAGCCTGTATCTTGGGAGCTGAGAATAGAGATTTAACAAGTAGAATTTAAAATAATGGAACAAGAAGACCATGCTAAGAAAATATAAAAAAAAACTTTAAAACCGTAAAATATAAAAACGAATACTTTAAAACACGAACATAACAGCGCGTTTGTGTGTGTGTCACTTCAAGTCTTCTTTATGTTTTTAACTGATTTCAAAAAGCTTCGCTTCGTGGAGAAGCTGGGTGGTTAGAGCAGAGTCACTCCCTTTTTAACCGACTTCAAAAAAGGAGGACGTCCTCAATTCTACCGAATCTTTTAATTTTTATGTGTATTCCCCGATTACTCGGAAAACGCCTGGACCGATTTGAAAAAATCTTTTTATATTTGAAAGGGTGTCCTTCTCAGATGGACCCATGGTCATCAATTCAGGATCTG
This sequence comes from Epinotia nisella, assembly GCA_932294315.1. NCBI lineage: Eukaryota > Metazoa > Arthropoda > Insecta > Lepidoptera > Tortricidae > Epinotia > Epinotia nisella. The sequence goes on from OW028674.1 coordinate 21,633,114, forward strand.
ACGATGGGATCCTGGAGGAAGCGAGAGAACTTCAAATTTTACAGGCACACTTGAAGCGGAGTACTGAATTGAAGTCGGTTAATAAGTACCTACTTTGTTTTTAATGTAAATTATTGAACTACATCCGTTTGCTGACTTCTATTACGGATGACGTGAAAATTAGGGATTTCATGGCACAGCAACAGAGCCTGAGCCAGAACGTGTTTTTGGCGTATTTACCCTCCGACGGAAAAAGAGGGGTGTTATAAGTTCGACGCGTCTGTGTGTCTGTTTGTGGAATCGTATATAGCTAAAGGAAGGAATGGAGCGATTTTAATGCGGTTTTTTTGTCCGAAAGCTGACGTGATCGAGATGGTTCTTAGCTGGGTTTCAACAAAATCGATTTAGCAGGTTTTCAGATATTGAACTTTAAAATGAAAATGTCAGGGGTTTTTCAACTTTTCCAAGTTGTTAATTATTTAAACATGACTTGGTATCCGCGCAAGCGTATTGCCAAGTGTGTGAGCAGGACCAACTGATAATCAGGTCAGGGTTTAGATCAAATTGAATTGATAAAAACTGAATTATTAATTGCAAAGGATACTTAACTCTTGACGTAAACAGCTAGTGAACATGAGCTATTGAAACATCTTTTAGTATGTAGGTTTCAGTTGGCTCTTTTCCTAAGGTTGTTATAATGTTGTACCAATTTGCAATTTTCTTAAGGATATAGTTGGACAAAGGTAACATATGAATATAATTTCTCACCAAATGGCAAGCGTTCCATTAACAAGCTATCGCCGTCGTGTATACACGTCTTGCAGAAAGCATCATCAATTCCCCGCTACCTCCATCCGTTAGGGGCTGGTGGCAGATAACCTAATGGTAACAGTTTAGCTTACTGGAATATTGCATTGACATGAAGACGGTCACACATTGCACTATAGGTTCGAACCTGGGGGTAAAGCAGCTATTCTTGAACAGAGTTGGTATGAAATGGATGCATAGTGGACAATGTTACACTTATACTATATACTATAACTTGTATACAAGGTACATTATTGAGTTTTGAAAATATGTAGGTTGACACACTCTTGCGTAACAGAGTCTGATAGGCCCGTGTGAGGTCACTTTCCCTACTAGGTATCGATGGTGGCAATATGGAAAAAAATAGGATCCACTGCTCTATCCGGTTCGTCTCTTTCGCGTCCGTTTTGCATTTCAATTTACGCGATCTGACATGTTATCTCGGCGCATGAGGCAGCAAGCAATCCGATCATAACAAAATAAGAAACAAGTGACTAACATAAATTAAACATGGAAGACACTCTCGACGCATAAAAAAACTGCATTCAAATCTATTTGACCAACTTATTTGGTAAATTTGTGAATTGGGTCAATATTCCACATACATAAATATCGCGACGTTATTGTATACAAACTTTCAATTAAAAAAGCCGCACTCAAATCGGTTTATCATTTTACATATGATACGATACCACACTGACACAGATACACATGTTAAACTCGTGACACCGCTTGTCTTGCGTCTGGGGTTAAAAACCTGAATATTTACTAATATGAAGACTTTTACAAATAATTACAACAGAATACAGTAAAATAATTACTTAGCAGTTCCCAAAAACCTGTCAACTTTGACATGTAAGGTATGGCATGCTTGTAAATATGTAATCAATAGTTGTCGTTTGATTTTGTTTTGATAACAAATACTTACTGGAAATTAGTCGATATTTCAACATACATTTCAGTTCATTTTACTTTTAGAACATTATCTCACAACCTTGAACGTTTCCTTTCTACATAGCAAGTCGTGTAATTGTTTGGAATCAAGTTAAAGTCTAGTTTCCTGTTAAGTCTTTTTTTTCAGTAGTGTCTCTTGAACCCCAGTTTCTTGTCTCTTATCAACACTGAGCAAGGCCGGTAAATCAATCAAAACGCACAATATTTCCGGCCAAATCGTAACTAAGTCAAGTGTCTTCCTCGGAGCGTTCCTTGCCTCCACTCGCACAGCCTTTTTTCGCTTTTTAAACTACCCTCACACAAAAAACAACCCAAACTTGAGCTCTAAAGGGTTGAAAATACAAAGACTACTTTCTACAGGCGCAAGCGCTCACTCTTATTTAAATAAGGTAGTCGGCGTGCGAGCGAGGTGAGTGGATTTGGTGCCGAGTGAGAAGGGGATGGGCAAAGCGATGTTGCCGCGTTTTAAACTAGTGATGGGATACATATCGATAGCATTTTGTTATTTTTGTTCAATTTTATTTTGTACTAGTGTACAAGCAGTTTAATGATGTAGTTTACTTTTTTGTTTTAACGGTTACATTAATTACTAGATATCATAATGTACATTTCATTTGTGTTTTGGTCACTTTTTGTAATTGGTGCTGTAATTATCATTTTTATGCATTAACCAATTAATTTATTAGTCTTATACGACTTTATTAATAGTAGTATCGTGTAATAAAATATAATTGTAATTATTTTAGTCTTTAAATTAAATTATATTCAATTGAAAATTAAATTGAGGTCAGATTGAGTATTATGATAAAGTTTTATAACGTTATAATCTTCAAATCAAGCATAACACGTCACTTTCATTCAAAGGCTACTTAAGAAAAAAAACTTTTTTGACATTGTCATAGGCTCATAGGTCTTGACTATTCACAGAATACTGATTCTAATCTTCTTCAAGCCCGACTTTAAGGTTTTCAGCATTTCATTCAAGTAAATAGGTATGGTATACATAACCACCTTATATGCAAAATAACTAAAATGTCGATTAGATGACATCGACAGCGTCCCATACCCACCGGCCAGATGGCGTCGACAGGCCGCGAGCCGACAAGTCGAATTCGTTCGGAATTCCTCGCGCCTCCGCCTTCGTGACGCATGCGCCCGCGCGCCCATGGATTTCGGGGATCTATAGCGATCTATACTGCTTGTTTTACGAAATTGAAAGTTCTTTCACTGAGGTTTGTGGCGTGAACTATGTGAAACGTTGATGTGGTCGACGTTCAATACAAACGTCTTAAAAACCATATTCATAATGTACAAATACACTCGCTTTATTTTTGAAATGTCCTTTTTTATATAATGGCATTATTTAATACAAATGATTACCTACTTAATTTTTTAGGTTTTTATTAGGAATGACATTTGTAAGTAACAACACGAAAGAGAGATAATTTAAAAGACTATTATTGCACATAAATTGAACAAGAAAAGGAATTTTAAAAATAAAGATTTAATCCACTAGCTCTTAAATTTACTTGATTTATTGTTTTTTTTATTAGGTACTTAACTTGTTATCGAATACTTATTGTCTGCTGGATGCGGGTGGCGCAGGACCGGTCACTTTGGCACTCTTTGGGGGAGGCCTATGTCCAGCAGTGGACGTCTTTCGGCTGATATGATGATGATGACTGATTGTATTATCTAAATGCTCATATCACTGCAATACTTAGGTAGGTGGGTCGTTCTTCTTTTCGACTGACAATAGCCTGTCCTTCGTCTTATTACGGCATCTCATTTCAGTAATGATGTTTACGGTTTTATAATGTTCGAATGAACGTCCATATTATTTTATTAATTAGTGATATTTAATATTTCACTTTCTCTAACTAGCATTTTTTATAAATGTTTTTTTTTTCGTAGAATGCCGTGACAGAGTGGTAAAACAAAATGTGGTCCCCACTGAAAGAGTCCACTTTGTCACATGTTTTTTTTTAGAAACCAACCGTTAATAAATATTGATATTGGCCAGAAAGGAAACTTTAATTAGTTCTAATGAAGAAACCTATGCATTTTTTTTTAAATCGCACTTCAAAACCACAATTTTCGATAGTTCAAAAACCAAAAAAACAGAAAAACCTCGGTTCATTGTCGGTAAAAAAGAAGAACGACCCAGGTGTAAGTACTCTGTACGAATAGTATCTTAAAATTGGGTAGTTTACTTGGATGAACTTAGATCGTGGGCTCATAAATCATCCTAGACTACTGAATTCATTAAATAAATAAATGTAAAAGATGATAAGACGCACTGCTTCAGAAATGTTTTATCTGTATAGCATTATAGACAGTGTACTAGTAATACTCATAGTCGTTAGGATATAAAAAACCGGCCATGTGCGTGTCGGACCACGCACAACGAAGGGTTCCGTGCCTATTAAAAAGGTTGTATCGTTACTGAAATCTTATGGCACTTACGTCCTTTTCTTTAAGGAAGGCAGTTTTTTAGAAATATATCGAAAACCTTTGAACCGATCTTGTTCAAAACAATTTTCGCTGAAAGAATTTAATAAGCCCTATGACCATGATTTTTTTCATATTTTTATAATACACCGTTCAAAAATTTTTGTGACTTTCGGGGCGATTATCTCCGACTTACTCACTTAATCAAAAAAATTGCTGAGAAACCTTATATTTATTTTGAAAGGCCTATCGATTGTGCCACACGTGGGCTTGCTATGAAAAAAAAATTGACTTTCAGTTTTAAAGTAGTAAAAATGTGGATTAAAAGTCCATTAACTGCTTATCAAACTTCATGGTTTTAATATTCATATTACCATTTAATATGAATAATTCAAAAACTTGATTGTGTAGCCACAGCCTTCCCCGCACTAAAACACAAACTTCACGACATTTCTCAACAGAAAAAAAACCTTATATTGCATATTTGAACTAAGGCAAGGCTTTAAATTTCATGTGTTAATTGTTTCCCTACTGCATACGGCATAAACTCTTCCAACTTCACCACTGCCAACAAATAAGAAACGTTAAGCTTTGACGTTATGGTTCATACTTGTTTAGCTTTGTGCTTGTGCATAACATGTGGATCTTCCACTACGCCCCAGTCAAAGGAAAGTGAACACTCACCTGCAGCCGTAAGGTTTTATATCGTTTGAAGTTATGTTCAAACAGACTTGGGGCGAGATTGTTGTACTCATTTGAGTGTTTAGGAGATGAAAGATAATGGTTCAGTTTTGGACTTGGAAGAATTGGGCTTAAAAAAAACCTACATACGTACATACATTACGCATATACAACCAAAACAGGCTTACATAATACATTCCCTAACTCAGATGAATTATGTTAACAAGTCTTAGAGGAAGTATAACATTTATTTTGCGTTAAATTATATTACTTTTGTAAAAATATTTGTGAAAAAGAACAATATAATTTATATTTAAACAATACATAATTAGCTATTCTAAGAACGTTGTGTTCTTAGAATAGCTAATTATGTAAACAACTCTAAAAGCACCAATTCAAATGGACCGCCTCTGCTCTCTGGCCGTTCAATTACCTATATAATATTACAGTTTAATTTGCAACGAGTACAGCTGCTGAATTATGGTTTGTCATATATGTCTCGATTTAAGGCCAATGGAAATAAAAAAAAATCGATAGAGAACACGGTTATAAGTCTCCAGTCAGCTATAGACTTCGTTAAACAAAATAATCACATTGCTTTGAATGTATATGTATAAAAACTGAACGCTGATTTAGAAAAACCCATAAAAATTGTAACAATAGGCAACAATACAATTAAAACCATAAAGTCTCGAAAAAACACGACACATTTTACCATATATCCAACCGTTCCCAAACAGTAGCCATGTTTGCTTAGCCATTAGCAAGTGGAGGCACTAAATGCTCGGGCTTTTCTTTTTTTAGTCCCCACGTTGGAAAGCATTGTCTTACTTAATTTATTTTCCAAGCTTTGGACTCATTAAAACTGTGTGCTTTGATTTTAGTGAGCTTAAGGCGGTTGAATTAAAAGCTGGGCTGTTTTAATGGTTTCAGTTTTGAATTTGTTTTGAAACATTGCTTTGATTTTTTTTATACATTGCTTTGATTTAGGTCAAGTGCAGCGGGCTTTTTTTTTGGTGATTTTTTTGGGTTAGGAACATATCACGTTACGCTGTAAATCATTTCTTGGACTATTAAATATTCGTTTTTTTTCAGATACTTAATTAAACGCTACGTGATTATTGTCTCATAAACTTCATTTAGTTTACGCTCTGTATTTTCTATCTGTCAGTTTGTGGTAGTTTGAAAATAATACTTAAAAATACACCCAATTTTACTATTGTTGAGAACAAGTTAAAAATAAAAATAAATTAATTTTACCAAGAAATGTGGCTAAGAAAAACAGTAATTCATGAAATCAAAAAATCGTCCCACGTCTGCCGATGTCGGAACGAACACGTAGCTCGGAATTACGATTCACCACAAATGTGGCAGACGTCGTGTCGTGCCACTAAAACGTTTTTATTAAAAACGCTTTTTTGTTATGTAATTCACAGACGGAAGCGGGAGCGGCAGCAAGGGCGGTGCATTTTTAATAGCTTTTATTTAACTTGCAATGTATGTATGTATGTATGTAAGAAGTTGCTGTAAATATGATGACTAGATGTATAAAGTAAATAAACAATAGAAGTAATACACCAGTAATTACTAGTAAACAATGTTTATTATTACTCAATTATGTGCATGACGCCCCGTACTCGGCGCTGTTAGCGTCGCTTGAATTGATAGCTTGATAGCTAGATAGCGCAGCTCTGGGCTGTTATTCTTAACGCGCACATGCGTCTTAGCCCACCCTTCACGCCTGACGTAACTAGACCTCTACCTACGCTTAGTTACTACGAATCGCGGTGTCAATATATATTCGTGGGTGAGCGTTGAGGTGAGCTTAAAACAAGTTACAGAACAGAGGGGCTGAACCGCGCTCGGACAGTCGTACTGCGCCGACGGAGTCACCTGCGACGAGCCCTGAGCGGGGGCGTGTCACGTCACGACTCTACAGTCACCTTCCAATGGCAACCTCGATAGACACGGCTGCTAACGCGTTGGCGTTCGCCCTATCGTGCTTCGAGAGAGCCTTCGGATGCTGCGATAGCTCAGATGCGACCCAAAGTTGTAAATCCAGAGCTTACACTCGACACAGCCGCGGTCAAGCTCCGCCGATATAGTCTCGTCGCCGAGCCGGACGATCCTGATCGATATAGTCAAACAATTAGCATCGTAGCGCATTTCGAGTACTTACATAACCTTTTACATAATATGTTTTTTGGGTGACTATATTTACTTAGGCATTAGGCATTCAGTTATGTAACTTGAGGGGTACTTAAGTATGGAATTCTTTACCTATTTCTTACACATTCTACAGCCATTTAAGATTAGATATTACATAGTATTGGTGCATATAGTATGTGCGTTGTACATAGGGGATGCGTCGTTCACACAATTATGTTGATACTAAATAGTTTTGCTAAAATTTAGCTTCCATAGTGAGAGAAGTCAAAACCTTCACAAAATTTCCTAGAAGAGACTAGATAACAAATGTAGTGTAGATTTTCTAGATGGCTGTATAATGTAACGAGAAAGATGTATATTCCTAGAACATGCATGAGGCTAATAACCCATTTATAAGATAAGAAGAAATAAAGGCAGCAAGTACAAGCCACAGGTAGAAAATTATTAATGAGACAATACGAAGTTCACTGTTGCACAGATCGCTGACTCCTGTGCGTTGGGCACTTGAAGTTGAAACAGTTCTCAGTAAGCCCTATCAGTTGGTTTATCGCCCACGTTCATCTGTCGTCGTGTACGTCCGAGTTTAGAGATTTTGTGTCTCCTAAAATGCACATCCTCTCGGCTGCACTAGTTGAAGGGGTAGCCAGTATCAAAATACTAGTTAGAAACGTTAGTGTTCAGTTAATAATCCCTAGTAGGTACATTTTTACTAGAATCAATTATTATTTTAAAATAATGACTTATTTTGTGTCAGGTTCGGTACTTTCTAAAATATTCATCCTGTGTTGACAAACCTTACTTTATTCTTATAATTTTTTGAGGTTGCCTATATATTACTATTGATTTTTATATATTTTTTTGTCGTTATTCTTTATTTTTACTACACTTAGGTCCAGTTATAAACTAGATTTTTTCAATAATGTTTATGTTTGCTTTTTCACTTAGCTGCTGTCTTCGCATACCTTGCCAACACTTAGAAAAATCCAGCACAAAAGTGTTAAACACCGGATACACTGTCCTCAATCTAGGGTATCTAATCTATGTGACAGTCGTCAAAGGCATAATTGGTCAAATTACTTGAGCTCTCTCTTAGAACAAGTATCCCAATGTGTCGGGGAGAAATGCAATTTATTCTCAGCCTTATAAAAAGTAGTGGCTCTGTGAGCTGTAGAAATCGAGAGCAGGGACTTATTTCGGTTACGGTTATACCGGTATGAAACCGGTATTCAATTACGGTACCGTTATGCTGTAAAGGTTATCCGCGCCGCGCCAACATAACCGTGTTATTATTTTTAACCGCTAACCGTATGAAATATCGGTTACCCGTACTCGTTTTAAAGGTTACCGAAACAAATACCGACAAAAAAGTGACTTACACATACACAGAAAAATTCTTCCAATAGGATCAGTGCAATGTCGCGGAAAGACAAAACGGCAGCGCTGGTGGTTTGGCAACGACTCCAAAATCGAAATATCGGTTAGGTACCGATACCTTTAAAAAGCGGTTACGGTACCCAAAAAAATAAAGGTTACCGTTATATTTCGATAGCGAAATATTCCGCTACCGAAATGACGTCAAATCGGTTTTAAAATATACGTATTTTTCGGTTAAGCAGTCCCCGCCTTGTCATTCCCCAAAAAAAAAATTTTTTCTTTAAATTTCGAAAACAGTAGGTACACGAAAAAAAATCTATATAAGTACGAACCTGCTCACAAAATTTCATGACAATCGGTTGAGAAATGCGACCTGTAGAGGAGAATAACCGGACAGGAGGACACCGGACAAACGATGTTCGGCCCAAGCATAAGCATAGAACTTCTTTCGCTTCGCTCGCTCGTTCAAAAAGAAAATTCTAGACATGTGTAAGCACTTGGCCCCCGATTTTATACAGGTCCGTTAGACTTTATGTCAGTAATGTCAAAAAATGCAACTGAATGAAATGGTACTGAGTTACCGTCTAAGATTTGATCTAACATTTACTCTTCGGCATCCTTATGAGTCCGCTGGATGCGGATGGCGCAGGACCGGTCATTGTGGCACTCTTTGGGGAGGCCTATGTCCAGCCGTGGACGTCTTTCGGCTGATACGATGATGATGACGATCCTTATGAAACCAAGCCTAAGCCTTAAACACCGAATAAGGTTTCGCCTAAAATCCGTTAAGTTCTGTGAAACATTGTCATGAACTTTCCCATCAAGCCCACGCAAAAAATGAGACAAAAGATAACAGTGTCACCGTAAGGGATAGTAACCAAAAAACTTTATTTTATAATACCGTGGTGGAAAACAGTCACACGGCCTGATGGTAAGCAGTCTCAGTAGCCTATGGACGCGTTGTGTCTTCATTTATTTGATACATAGTTAAGTAAATCCTTAACTAAGTTGTGATTTGTATTTCAGTTCTTCAGTATTTAGTCCATAGAGCAGGGAACCATAAGATACGCTTTTCTTTAAAGTCTGTCCTCATTTAAGAGCGTCGAAACCTCACCGAATTGGTTTCGCATGGGGGAAAAGGGTACATTTTAAGTCAAGTACAACGTACTACGTATTCCAATGATGATATAGCTTAATTTAATCACTGCGTATGTTGACGCCAGACGCCACAAATGGAACAAAAATTTTGTTTTTCATGTGTTTGTTTTGTATCAATTATCAAAGCTAATAAAGTAACTTTTTGTTCACAGGTAAGGCCGTGATACAATCTCGAAAGAGGTAAAGTTATCGTGTTTTTTTCTGCTCATTCAATGCTTGGTGAATCCCGTCACGTCGTTGAATAACCATGGGAGTGCTGTATGATTTGCATTTTACTAGAATGGACCCTCTTCTTTTTAAAATAATAAATATATCTGCAACAATTAAAATAATAAACAAACTTCATAAATTTATGAGAAGAGCTTTACGGTGGGTGTAGACAAAATATACGAACGACATTCTTACATTTATGGTCGATATTTGGCTTAACAAAAACTTGTCAGATTGTACCTACCCCAAAATTTGAGAGCGTCTGATACCACCGATCGATACCATTAACTAAGTTTAAATAGGTTCCCTATTGGTTTGCATAATTTTTTTTGGCATATTAGTGTTACGCATAATTGTTTTCGCCGAATTTACGTTAAGCCTAATCATATTATAGCATATTTTTTATGCATAAAATGAATAAGCATAAACATAGAAAGCATAATTATCACAAAGACTACCATCAGATGACATAAATACAAAAAGTCATAATGATTACTTGGCATCAATACAATAGGCATAACAGTATTGTGACATGATTTTTCAAGGCACATAAACCTAACACAAGAAGACTAAGGCCTTCTTAACCTAACAACATTAGAGTCGGTTTTGCTTTAGAAGGTTTCGCTCGCTCACTTCGCTTGCTCTGAAAAGTGGCCTGAACAGCTACCTGTAGTAAGTAGATAAATATCTATTTACCTACCTGGCGTGGCGCCTGCCTGCCTGTCATTGATCTTTAGTTGCGAGTCGTTAAATTGTGGTTGATGACAGATATAACGAATAATGATTAGCCCATACAATAATATGCATACTGTGTATTAGGCGAATACAAATTAGTCCAACTACAATTATTCTAAAAGCGTAATATGCCAAACAAGTCGTAGGCCAAAGTATTACTATGCGATAGTACAATTATGCCAATACAAATTATTCCAAATCAATTATGCGAAACTATAATAGTCTAAAAAAATATGCCAACGAAGAGGATCCCTTTATATGTAGTTCCTTAAAAAAAATTAAAGTAAGTAGGTAAATTAAATGAAATAAGGTACGTATCGAATGGAATGAAGGATCATAAGCCTTCATTACCCACATTCTAGATTAAAAAGCCAGTTTATATGAGCTTAAAAGCTTATACGGCTCTACACTCCGCAGTAGGTTGACAAAAAACGAACAATAATCGAATATTATTGCGTTAATTTGCAAAGAGAACGCATTAATGCTTATACTAATAATAAAAAATGTTAATGAAAGATCCAGTTCAACGTTAACATTAAACATTATATTGATTACCTTTTAAAGTTCATAAACATACATAAGAAGGAAAAAGACATATTTGCTTAGTAAATTTGACATAAATATATTTTTGGAATACTATTTCGATGGCGTCGCTACCAAACTTTGATAACTTTAATGGCAGTGTTTTAAAGCTGCTCATTTTATAACGCATTCAATACACCCGCGATTTTAAAAAGGTTACCAGGGGTACTCAAACATTTAGTAATTTTGATAAATCAGCTCCAACTCCTCATACATAAGAGAGTAAGTAATTTAAAATTCGTTTTGATACCATGAGATGCCGTTTTAAACGCAGGCGTGTCGGCTCCGCGCTTTGCGGCGTTGCGCGGACCGCGTGTTCGCGCGTGGGAGTGGCGCGCTGTTTGTACTGGAGCCGTAGCATGGTTGGCCTTATCACGCGACAAGTGACGAGATAAGAGCGTCGTCTCGTTCTATCGAACGGTGTCAGCCAGTGACGCACGCTCTATCCTATCACCTATCGCGTGACAAGGCCAACCATGCTACGGCTACTGGTCGCGCGTTTTGCATATATTCGAAACGCGCGAACGCGCAACACCGCGTTGCGCGATGCCAAAATGCCTCGTGTGTTTTGTGCCTTATACTTAAGACTTTATTTATACTTGCGTATTTGAATTGAATACTCTAATTGCTACGCACGCAGCTATGAACTTCCATAAATATCCTTAAAACAGACTATAATAACTTCTTGCATGTTATCAGTGTAATTTTTTTATCGACTGACCAGACGTTGATGTCATACGAGTAACTTATATGCGATAAAGATCGTCAGTGCAATGCCGACTCAATAATCTTGTATAGTTTGTTGGCAGCCAACAGCTAAAGTTCACTTTTATGCCATCGCCAACGGTCGACACAATTACTATAAGAGCAAGGGCTATATTTATAACTAGCTTTTTCCCGCGGCTTCACCCGCGTACTAAAAGTTATTTTTAACTATCTACAAAAAAGGGGATCTCAGTTTGACCCGTATGTTCCAATTGAATTGCAATTTGGCACAAATACTTTCAAGAATTTTTATGTCCACAATATCAAATTTCAAAATCGATGCCATTTTCGTAATTAACGTCCCATAAAAACGACACCCATATTGATATTTAGACATTTCAACTTCATTGTTTTCGTAATCAGCGACCCGATAAACCATAGAAACAATACCCATGTTTATTTCAGACTTTGTCAACACATTCCCCCCAGGGGTCGAATTTTCTAGAAACCTGAAACACGTGTTTACTCGTTTATCGTTAGGAATGCTCTTGTGAAGTTTCAAATGAAATAGTCTAATTAATCTTATTTTCCCATACAAACATTAGACCCCCATTTCACCCCCTTGTGGAAGATTGTCCCCTAATATTTATTATTATTATTATTTATTATCCCATCCGCATACTTTGCGATATTTGATCTGTACTGCAAGCCCTACAAGGACACGCAACTACTTCTGGGCTGATACGGGAGTGCCACAAAATCCTATCAGGGGTATGCACCAATATCGACATAACCCTGCAATGAATCAAAGGGCACAGCAATTCAAGCGGTAATGACGCAGCGGATGCACTGGCTAGAGAAGGTTCAGAGTCAAAAGCCATAGGACCGGAACCTACAATTCTTCTACCCCCCGCATGGCAGCGGAGCACACTGCGACTGAACACCAAAAATATTGAAATACCTTAGGAACCAAACCAGGAAGGCCCTCCCGACAATTAACCCCGGATTGTCAAGGAAGCTAAAACAGCTAAAGAGGCCGGCACTCCGTCTTTCGACAGGAGCCATAACTGGTCATGCACTATTAAACAAACACCTTTTCACTCTAGGTGTTACAGACAGTCCTCTCTGCGAGCCTACATGGAACAGACAGCCGTCCACGTCATCCTGACATGACCTGGGGTGGCAGAATTCCGGGCAAAGCACCTGAGAACACCGGGGTTACTACCGGAGGCCGTCGGCAACATAAAGGGTCTGCTAGGCTTCCTGGTGGAACTAGGTTGGCACGAATAGCAGTAGTGCCAATATAACCCATACGCAAAATATGCGCAATTTTGACGTCGAGTTGCGGAAACCCAGCGTGCGTACACCTATAACCTATCTGATCTGGCATAAGGTTTAACGGGCTTTTATAAAACCTTCTACCGAGGTATATCGAATGAAATATGAGCAAAGTTTCGAAAACGTAACGAATAGGCTAACTAACACATTCCAATTTAAAATGAGTAAATGTATCGCTTCGTCACACGCGTGCGCTCTGAATGTCGCAACCATGTTGGACCAAGTATCAGGAAACGTTGTTGCCTTATGTTCTATTGTCTTTTACACTTGAGCATACAACGTTTTTATTAGCTATTTAAATGTCATAACACCACTGCATAGCGATCCACGACATAACTATTATTTACACTTTTGTAGCTCTTTCAAAAATGGTTATTAACTTTGTCCTTTAATCAACCGAGACGTTTTCGACTCGGTTGCGTATCGAGAATAACAATTTCATGTTTGTTTGTTTGCTTTTAGCTGTTGAAGTGTTAATGTCCGTCTTAGCACGTTTGGTATATGAATTATTGAGTAGGTAGACGTACGTACTAAACAGTGACGTGACAAATCTCTTTGTGTCTTTGTCGCGCCGGTGGTATGTTAATTTGTATAATTTTCATATCGTTCGTTTTCGGTATCCTGTAGTCTGAGGAACTACAACTTTCTGTGGTCAATATTTTATTACGGCGATCGGCTGTTTGAAATGCATATTGCAGCTATGAAAAGCGTAAGTACGGCATGGTTTCAGAGAAATTTCCTGCCTCGAAAGCTCCGGTTGTGGATCATTCCACAACCGGAGCCGTTGCGGAGGTTTTCCCGGAGGCCTGCCAGTATAGGGTTCTTTCAACGCGCATTTGACACCCCTAGAGTTGCAGTACATAGGCTAAGGTGGCCGCTTACCATCAGACGGGCCGTAAGCTTGCAGTTTACCATGGACGTGGTATTAGTAAATTATGCCACAAGTACGGTAAGATATGATTTACGAACGAGAGTCTATTAGTGAGGCTTTGATGACTCGAGTTTGTAACATTCTCACCGTACGTGTCGCATACAATGTTATGTTTTTCATCACATTTGCGAGGAAATAAATAACTGCAAAAGACAGAAAAATCTATGTTTCATACAACCGCACCAATCAAAAATAGAGGAAACTCAGACTTCCAGATCAGTGCGAGTGGAGCGCGCAGCTTCAATATTTCATTCAACCAGTCACAGATCAGTACAGTAGTATTATTGCGGCGCGTGGCAAACTAGATTTCTTTTCAACCAATCACAGAGCACTTGAGACGGTCATTAGCGATAACAACAGGATTAGATAATAACAAAGAATACCTGGCAAGACCATTTTGCGGCGTGGTGTTTTTTTTTGTATGCAGCAGCAACACGTGCCAATTTGAAGTGCTTAAGTAATAAAACAATTAGACAACAAAAGACAAACATTAGCTTCATTGTTAAGTTTCAAGTGGCATGAGGCCTTCGTAAATGTAAGGATACCACCGTTTCGTGCCCGTCCCAGTCCGGCACTCGGTCATCGAGTTTTTCATACACTTACCCGTGCACCGGCCGGTAAACGGTGAAACACGTCAATATTACGTATAGGAAACAGAAAACTGCACGGCTATCACAGGACGGTCCGCGAGGTGTGTCGCGGCGAGATAGGCTATCCGTCTCTTTCTAATTAGAATAGAACTCCTATTAGAAGAGAGACTATCCAGACTATGTAGTCCAGGCAATGAACTGACAACTTGTATGGAAAAAATGACATATTTGGAAATAATTTATAATAGCTAATTTTTTTAATGTAACGGATATATTATCAATTAAATTGTTACCTAGAGGCAAAATCCACCAAAAAATCAGACATCAAAAAAATCAATATTCAATTAGCTCCTAAAAAGTCCGGATAAATATTAATATTTTTTTTTATCTTTATTTAGGTTCATTTACATTTGCTTTACAATATTCAATATAAATAAAATAAAAAAGACAATGAATGTTTAATTTATATCTATATAATTACTTCCGGGTGGAAACTTTGGTGGATTCTTGAATAAAGCATCTCAGAATAATGTTTTAAAATGAAATAAACAAAAAAAACGCTATTATAAATTAATGTTTTTCGAAACCGTATTTTGCCTCGGCTATAGTTAACAGTTGCGTAGGCCCGGACAAACGGTACATGGGATGCCGTATGCTGGCCTGGGTAAACATCCTTAATGCAAGTAATCTGACAATAACATCTATATTTTTAATGTATCACGCTGGGTTATATTTAACTCCGAAGGAGTCAAGGAAACAACGACGGTGTTTTTAGACATCGTAATTTAAAATCGAATGACGGACATGACACACACATTGCTCTACATTAAACAGTGGTTGCGTAATGTATTGTTTTAAATCTGTGCCGCCCATTCTATTACTGCATACCAACATGACATTGGTGCCGTATTAAATACAAATTAAACTTATTTATTCATCAATGCTCTGTCACTTATGCGTCAATTTTGTAACTAATGGGTACCTACCTAGTAGCTGTTAACATTTTCATTAAAAAAAAGTGTAGTTATTGCTAATAATACATTGACTAGGTACACCTGTCATTTCGGGAGGATGTACTATTATATTCGTACACGAACGAAATCATGAAATACTATAACATCAAAGAAGGACACATATTTTGTAAAGAAGCGTTGCATATTGCGTGTGTCAGTTTTCAATTTAAAAACAACTTGAGTTTGTATGAGATACAGTTATTATACAGGTTGATTCAGGAGACGTGAGCAGGATCAACCCTATGGATTCAGTAGATTATAAGCTTCTCATTCGTACCAGCATTGGTAAGATTAAAGTTCGTTTTTTTAGGGTTCCGTACCTCAAAAGGAAAAAAACGGAACCCTTATATTAGGATCACTCGTGTGTCTGTCTGTCCGTCTGTCACAGCCGATTTGCTCCGAAACAACTGACCGATTGAGCTGAAATTTGGTAAACATATGTAAATTGGTGACCCAAAGTTGGACGCGTAAAGTAAATTAATGAATTCTGAACAAGGGGGCCACTTAAACTAGAAAATTAAAGAAAAAGTTTTGCAAACTGTATTGTGTGACACATCAAATGAAAGGGGTGGGGTTTTTGCAAGCATCTTAGATTTTTTTTAAATAATTTTAGCAATAATAGATTTGGAGTTATTTAGGAAAAAAGACGAAAATTGACCATTCCCCCTTATCTCCAAAACTACTAGGCTTAAAATTCTGAAAAAAATATGGAGAATAGTTCCTTGCCTAAAGATTACAGGAAAACCTATAAGAAGTTTGAGTATTCAAAGCAACGGGAAAATTCTCAATATTTTACGGAACCCTCACAACGCGAGTTGAACTCGCTGTTGTCTGGTTTTTTTTAGTTTTGTAGGGTGACCATGATTTGAGAATGTAACTTTTACTTAACACAATGTAAAAAAAAAAACGGTGTTTAAACTCAATTACGATGGTGAACGATCCATTAACATTTACTGTATGTGTAGGGTTGATCCTGCTGTCTCCTGAATCATTCTGTATATATTTAGCAAAATTTGTAACTCAAAATACGTATGCATTTAGAAAAATCACATTACAGACGAGATTAATATAATAGTTAAGAAGTACATTCTCGAACATAAAGTGATGTACTTATAGGTAGAAGCATCTAGAGCAGCCTAATACAGGTCCGCCTTATACCTTCGTTACGAGATGGCCAATATTAGTCCTTATTTCATTGTAATAAGGCCCTTGGCAAAGCTTTGACACGTTGATCGAGAGTTACGGACGTCTTTTTATTCAATGATTTATAAATGACAGCAGCCTCTCTGACCTGATTGTCGATTATTTATGAGAATCCACACACTGGTATGAAATTGACTCAGGTCTAGGCAATATCCGTTTCTTTACTATTTTAAGGGGACTGCAGAAAAGCCAGACAGACATGTAAATATTACGAGTTTTGTACATCATTCATGCTTTAATCTAACTACAATTGTACCTCCCTGTAAAACAGTTCACAATGTAATCACGTTCAATCAACTTGAGCGTGTAGTTCCCGACTTCATTAAGACAACACGTTTCAAACACACATTACCTCTGACAGAATACTCCAGAATACTTTAAAATTGACTATAATCCTCGCATTAAGTAGTATATTATTAAGGTGTCACCGCGCGGGCGGGGCAGCCACTTATCGGGATGCCTGCCAGGGTTGCTCGGGAAGGAATCTTGCAATTTACACATCACTGGATAAATATTGTAACACGATAAGAATTAAAGGTCAAACTAGTTTTCAAACCTAGCTACGCTTACGTTATTAACGATTGACCTTAAAATCTTCCAATAAAGTTTTATCTGCATTGAACACATAACAAACTGTCGATTGGCTTGTTTTAAATGGAGTGGTTTTTGCATATACCGATATCAATCGTCTCCGCTCCATATAATACGGAAAAAAATACATTATAAATAAACAGGGAATTTAGTTCGCTTGTCCAATCTGGAAATCGGATTCGATTTCACACGGTTATATTAAAATCAAGTTATGCAATATACGAGGCGATCTTTAAAGCAAAAATATATTCAATATCATATTTTATTAATCAGTAATTATTGTAAACGTTGGTTTGTCAGTACTGTTGCACATTGTGGGATATAGCATCAAAATCGGACATGCCAGTAACCGGAGACAGTTAATGGCAATTTTAGTTTAGGTAGATTCGGGAGTATGTAACGAAATGATAATTAGAGTTGGGACGTTTGGTGGCAGTGGCGAGAACAGGGAGCAGTGGAATCGTTGTTATAACATAAATACTTTTTTGAATGAATGAATGATTCATAAAAATTAAATAAATCACATAATATGTTGTTATATTTTTCATGTTTTCAAGAGCTTGAGCAACTTGCAATTTGAATTAATGTTTCAAAATCGTATTATCTTCATCTGATGTTAAACGGCTGTCAAGATTATAAAAAGCATATACTGTGGCAATCTGTTCCATATTAGCTGGAGTTACTATACGATTTCTCAATTTGTGTAAAATCCATTTATGTGTCGAGAATGATCTCTCTACATCCACCTATGTTAACGTATCTTGCTTCAAAAATCAAATTTGTGAAAGTTGTGAACGTCAATGAGATAAGAGTTATTTGAAGGGACTTTTTGGTCAACCAAAAAGGTAAAATTTTAATAAAATGTTATATTAGAATCTACATAATATGCTTTTACCATTTAGTCATTCCTTTAGTTATAAAAATTATATTTCGCTGCATTCACTGCGGCTTCACTGCATTACTTGTGCTAAAGTGCCACGAGATTATTAACCCTAATGATATTGCAACAAAATATTCATCATACTTTTTTAAGAAATCAATAAAAATTTGCAGTTTTAGTTTCTCTGAAAATGAAAATTCTTCATTTTCTCTGAAATGTCTTAATTATTTACTGAAACTTTACTGCTAGTCGTTAGTATACTATATACAACGCTCGAAAGTAAAAATAATAATGTTCCAAATCCTTAAACAACTTACGAATTGTACTTTAAAAAAAATACCTAATAGGTAGGTACTTATTTTGTTTGCTTACTATCCAATACAGGTAGGTACCTACTTTTTTTCAAGGGAAAAATGTTATTTAAGTTACTTGACAAAACATATTAAAAAACCGTGAAAAAAACTCATTGTGTTCGGAAGATAGTTATTGAAGTTCTAAGTTGTTTTGATAATGGCGTTAGGGTTGTCACAGCAAAATTTTCAATAAAGTAGAAATTGAATAAGAATAAATGTTTTTTAATTATTATTATGGTGTTTTTTTACTATAAGATCTAACGAACCCCATTCATTATCGTACTTCATATAAACAAGGGTGATTAAAGACTTTATAAAGAAGATTCGAAGATAAGAATTAAGTTCCATTAACTTTGCAATAAATTTAAATAAATTATAATAGTTTTAAAACTCCTATATCGCTATTATCTCAGTACTGTACCATATTTTGAGGATTTTAAATTGAAATTGTCATCCTTGAGTGTTAAAACGTTTGATTTACACGAAAGTTGGAAAAAAGGTCCACATTTCGATGTTTTTTCTGAAAATTCTGAGTACAAACTTAAAACCACAATTTCTCGCAAATTCGGGTTTGGCTAATGGCGATTTCATTACTTTAGTACCCTCAAAGCTATTTATTTATACGCCTTTACTTGGGTGACGTCTGGTTTTAGAGCCAAAGTCCCACACTGTGTGTTGGTACGTGTCTTTTTGCTAACCACAATAACATCAACGAGTCCAAATCATGCTCAATTGTGTCAATATAAAAGCTCTATACATTTTTAAGTTCAAAATGATGCCAAATGTGTCGTGATGATACGAGTTTGAGTACCATTTACGACATGACGAAGTCATTGCGGTATGGAAATGATTTATAATAATACCCGTACCTATTTATGGTTTCTCGTGATTGCATTTCGTTTACGGCTCCTTTTAATATAAGGTTATATATTCCCGTTTCCATATGATGAATCCAGTTTTCACGGTATAATATTATAGATAATATGCTTTTACGGTAGATGTCCATTAAATTTATAGCTAGTAGGAAATTATTGTAATTAGCGGTCTTTAATTATTGAAATATGAAATTAAATAAGTACTACACAAAAATACATAAGTAGGTATATGGCTAAAAATCAATATTGTCAATACGAGGGTCTTGCCCTAGGCATTTCAATAAATCATTTTTATCGTAATTTTTGCAACTACGTAGGTACTGTCTCGTCGGCATTTGCCTATCTGTGTGAGCATAGTTATTACGAAAAGAATATAATTAAAACCCAAGAAAAGTAATACGACAAACTACAACGTAGATAAAAAAAATATCGCAAAAGTAAGAAATCGACGCGGCTATTTAATGATTCGAAATATTACATGTAATAAGCATCACGTTTATTAAAATTGCAAAATAATTGACTCAATTTAATTAACAGTTAAAATTGTTTGAATCGGCATCTCTACAACCTTTTTTTTCTGTAACCCGACACCACAGGGTCCGCCGCTTAAAAGGGAAATCCAGTAATGCCTTCACGGTAGTCGTCTCGTATTTATATCAAGAGGGCGGAGTTATCGACACTTTTTTATCGACAAGTTTTTACCGACACTGTTGCGACACTAGTTTTAATTGGCGTTAGACTTGTTGGACAAGGGGGTGGGAACGTTTTTAATGACTTTATTGTTCGTTGTAGCGATTTTTTGCAGTTTAGCAAAGACGGTAGAAGTAATAGATACGCTACCGTTGAATTCCCATATGAAGGGTTGAGTGAAGTAGTAGGTAATTTTAATACATTATACGTTAGGTACGTTAATATTTGTGAAAAGAGAGACCAAGTCGCCGGCGACTAGTCGACAGTGCGTAACGGCTGTAAGGTAACCTCCAGTGTTTTACCCGTCATCGCCCCAGTAAATGGCATTCTGAGGCTTCTTGCTGGGGAAACCATTTGGGCGAGTTTGCGGCTCAGACGCAATCGTGCTTTATTATTTACTGCGGTGCCTCGTAGGTTACAGTTTGCGGTTAAGGCTCTGCTCCAAACAATAAGCGACGGCGGGCTATTGATTCAAGTTATTTTGCTGGATTCATTTTGTCTTTATGTGTTTCAAGTGGGTGCCTTTGCTTCTGTCTGTTCGTGGTTTGGAAAGAGTAAAAGTACGAGTAAAACTACGCCGTTGCGTTACCTTACGTTATTTTGCCAACCCTAAGTAACTATTTAAATAACATTATCTGCTGCAAAGAGCAGCTCATACGAGTAGAAGAGCTCGTCACATGTACTTCTCGTGTCGATATCTTAATGATTGTATAATTACTAAACTTACTGATTCTTACTACAAAATATGCGTTATTTCAGTAATTGCACTAATATAAATGCAACATTTTACTGGCCAAAGTAATACCTACGTGTTTAACTGCGTCTGAGGTAGCATTGCACTGAAGAAATTCTCCAAAGTCGAAAAACTTTGGACTTAAATGATAAGTTACAAAATCAAATATTCCCTTAGGAATTAATCTTAAATTTAAACTTATCTTAAATGAATGTTTTCAGAAAGTTCTGACAGTATATCTACATTTTAAGAATCCGCAGCTTATACCTACTGTGCCATACCTGTGTGTACCTAAGTGAATTCACTTGCACCAGGCGCAGTGCACTGGCGGAGCAAACAATATAAGCTTGTGCGTTAGGCCCAGCAGGAAGGTATCAATGCGCTATATTTGCGGTATTATTTAATGGAAAGCCGATGTCGATTGCCCAGTCATGTTTGAAGCGATGTTATTCAAACCTTCATTACATTACATTCGCTTCGGTTTTCTTCATGCTCATATATTTAACCCCCCCCCCCCACCCCCCCCAACCCCTCGTCTAGTTCCGTCCCAGTCCAAGTTGGCTCAGTTCGGGTTGCACAGGGCGGTTCTACAACACTTCGGGAGCTCAAATACCGCGAGCTATCCGGTTGCCACTTGGATACTGCAACTACGCGTCATTGCTCTGAATAATAATAGTATATCTTTGCAGAGGCCGGGAAATAGCAATTCGTGGATAAGTTGATTTTAGTAATGACTTTTTCAAACCACATGCTCGACAATACCGAATTATAGGTCATGTAAACCCTACCGAAAGCAAGACATTAAATCCCTTGGTATTAGCCGGGTTATAATGTTGTACTGAATTTCATTATAACCCGCTGGTTAATAATATGATTTCACTTTTCATAATTCTTATTACTATATGCATAAAGTTTAATTTTGCTAAACACAATTTGTCCTAGGCCATGGCCTACTTGATTTGACAAAATAAATGAAGTTTGCCTCCGTGTGAACCCCGGTCCGGAGGAGCGCGGTGTTCGAAATTCGAATTTCGAATCTAGGACCACGGCTTGTGCTTTCGAATTTGGAACGTCGCGCGCCTTCTTTTGTTCACGCGTGACGAACAAATCGAGTTCTTGTAGGTGCCTATAGAAGATTTAATTTCAAAAATAATATTGAAAATGTCGAGTGATGAAAGTGTTTTGACTCCTGAGTTTATCAAATTAGATGCCATAGGCATTGTCAACAATCTGCTGCCAGAGAAATCAAAGGAAAAATACCTAAAAGCCTACAACGATTTTGACAAATGGAAAGCTGTAAAAGGCGTAAAGTCTGTGTCTGAATCAGTGCTTCTGGTCTATTTTGAATATTTGTCAGCTACAAAGAAGCCAAGTAGCCTGTGGTGTATATATTCGATGCTGAGGGCAACAATAAGTGTCAAACATGACATACAAATTAATACATATGCCAAGTTATTGGCCTTTTTAAAAAGGAAATCGGATGGACATCGAGCAAAGAAATCAAACATTATTTATCTACTGAGCCTGTTTTTTTGTCTCGCATAAGGTGTGAAAAGTAGAGTATACACCTCGGGGATAAGACTGTTTTAGTCTTGGGCGGTTGAACCCCTCACTGCACTCAGGACTCAGTCTTAATTCCCTCGCTTCGCTCAGGAATTAACTTATAACTCCCTCGCTACGCTCAGGAGTTAAATTATGAGTCCTTCGTTACGTTCGGGATTCAATTCGCTCCCGTGACATAAAACAGTGCTTTATCCCCTTGGTGTATAATCTACTATTAACTTTTTAAATTTGTGCGCTGGTCATTAACGAGGAACTTCACGTACTATTTTCGCCACAGTTCGCACAATTCCGAGCATATTAGAGTTTTTTTTTTTAATTTACTGGTAGAGGATACCTGTAAAAATGCCTGAAATCTGTATGAATATTGAAAGATGTGTAGATATTATCTGAGTATTTGATACCTCCACGCATTCTTCAGAAAAATGGTCTTGATAAACAGACGGAGAACGAAGTGATCCTATTCTTTTGAGGTACGGAACCCTAAAAACAAACCAATTAGTACAGATTATATATCTTCTATATGTTGGATTAGGAGAGAAAAGTAGGTTAATTTTCTTGTTTTGAAACACGGCTCCCTAAAAAACAATATTTTGTATATTCGATTAAGAAAAAACTAGTTTCAAAAGTAAACACGTTGCAATCAAATTGGAATGCAAATTAATTGTAGAAAAGAATTTGTAACAGTTTCAAAATAAAACACACATCTTATTTCTATTTAAACTCTTAAATAATCTCATTCAGTGTCCATAACTTCTGTGTAAGATACCTACTATTTAGAGTTCCATTTACATACCCTCGAAATACAATCGATCCATTGTCCGCTGTTTTTAGGAAAACTGTTCATGGCTCCAATTCTCCCGTTCCACGGTATGCCGACTGATAAATAAACACAGCCACTGCTGTGATATTAACTTTGACTCATTGCCCAGTTTCCGTAAGTCGTTGCTACATAACCCGTGATCTTGTCTTTTAGTTTTACGATTAATTCATTGTCATGTAGTTCTTGTACTTCTGATTATTATTTTTGCATGTTGTGTTTACCTTTCATAAGTTATACGTCACTTAATGTATACTTTGGCTGAAAATTGTAAATGAATTGTATGTAATAACTGTTGGTAGACCTCAATAAAAAATTCGGAATTAAATTTGGAATTATAAAAGCGACATATTGTTTGCTAGTCGAAGGGAATATCAACAGTTCAACACAGCAACGCAATAAACATCTTTTAGTATTCATTAAGCAAGATTACCTTGTTTTAAGTTAATTGTTGGCTAATCTCAGTAAAGTCCAGACGTTTAATAGTAATCCAGCTCGAGCATATAATTAAGTTGCCCATGTGCAGTAAACAAAAAATTAACTCCTAACTTGATGTGCATTTTGTTTACGAGGCTTCTAAGAACCTGGGATCCCTGTTGAAATCGTAAAGTATAATTAGGAATCCTAAAATGTTTTTACAGGTTTTAGTTTTACTTTGAATTATAACTATGTTTCAATGTGTTTTGTTTTGTCGTACATAGATATTTTTTTGTATATTAAATATATAGGTCTACTATATGTTCCAGAGTACTCTATATTGTTGCTATTATGACTGCGGGCTTCGGTAACGTAGTAACCGTGGACTGGCCTGGCCACCCACGGCAAAGCTAAGAGGCACCCAGGGTTGGCCTGTTCGGGTATCCGGTTGGCCCGAGGAGGCCGCTCCTAATAGCGGGCTTGGCTAAGCCTACTTAGGATGCGTTAGGGAGGGACTGCAGAAGAAGAGGAGTGCTGGTATTGCGCTTCGCCGTTGTCCCTATCTTCTGCGACCGAGGCGAGGTCGCAAGGGGACAGGCGTGTTGGTATTACGGTGCGCCAAAAGCGCTATATCTGCCTCGGCGGGAATGGCAATTAGTGGATTCGCGTCTATTGATAAAATCAACTCATCCACGAATTGCTATTTCCCGGCCTCTGCAATAATGTACCTACTATCCCTCCCTAAAAAAACTACACAGTTGGTTACACGTGACGTGCTGAGACGTAGGCAATGCCGTCGCCGTACCGTACGTTGAATAGAGGCACAACTCCCATTTACATTCCTTCGCATATTATCGCTCGACGACTTCACAATTAATCTACTGCAATTATTAACATCAATCCTTATTTAAGGAGACCTAATAAAGCTGCATAGGTTTAAGGCATTCCGTTCTGGAATAAGCTTTTATCTGACTGCACTAATCTTACTTTGGAATGGTAAACTAATGCAGCTAAGTTAGCTTCTAGTCTAAGCAGATGAAACTATAGGTACTTTAGGAAGAATATTTTTTTCTTAAATATCCCGAATTTAATCTGAGGTTTTAAACATCAAAATTGTTTGGACTCGGAATAAACTTTATTCCTGTTCAAACAAAGATAGAGTTTATTCTCAGCTAAGTCCATAAAATTTTAAAGTTTAATCAAGGTCATTCTGGTTTATTCGAATCTAGTTTTTCATTAAAAGGTGATTATATTATATTGCTAAAGATACCTAACAAGAAGGAAATTAATTATATTCACGCAGAAACTTAGCAATATAGGCGCAAGAGCACAAACACGTCGGTGATTTTTTTTTTAATCTGAGAGTACTTGAGTCTTGCTTGAGTGTACTGTGAACTACATAACAAAGGGTAGTTTAAACTTTACATGTTATATCCCAGCTTGCAGAGGAATGTGTAGTGTGGCTAAATCCCCACGCCCGTGTGGCGAAGGCTTTACCGCTAGGCAGACCGACGATCCTCGGGCACGCACCAATTAGCGCACTCGTCGCGCAGAAACACCATCATAAATCTGATTGGACCGTTAGTATCGGGCCACGAAGTCGGCGACTGGGGCCGCTTTCAATGTGAGCACTTTCCTGGCTTCTCGTAGGCATAAATTACTTGCTTAACAAGCTTTATTGCATTAACCCCCGGTTTTATAAAGGTCCGTTAGACCATATCTTGGTCAGTAATGTCATAATCATAAAATGTACTGAGTTAATGAAAGATCTGACATTTGGTCTAACGCATCTTTATAAAACCGTATTTGGAACTATACGTTTTACTTTTGTGTGATAAAGACAAAATATATATGACAACTGCCTACTTCTGGAGGCTTCTCCAAGGAATACTGTCAATTGAAGTAACTGACTCTCCGCGTCGCAATGAATACCAAAATGCTTTATAGTTATCAGTACTTATATCCAAAAATCCACTTTTAACAAATTTCCAGTATAGGCAAAGGAGAAATTACCAGATGTTTACTATCCTAGTTGCTATAATTGTTGGTAACGGTTAAAAATACCGAGGGCTTTTATAAAATTAATGGAAAATTCTGTATGTCAGTAAGTTGCATTAATATTACGTAAGGTTGACAAATAAACGATTCCTTAAAAACATTTAACAAGTGCCTATCTGTTTAAAGGCTGTTTCGAGTAGAGCTTCAATACCTATATTATTCATGTTTTGGTAACCTAGTCATATTTCCTTTACTGATCTGTGTAATAAATTGGTATGATTGATTTGTATCAGTTAATAGGTTTATTACGAATCGCGCTCGTAAGGGCCCTACGCCCCCTGCCGCTCGGAGAATCTCCCGAGGAGATCGCTGGAAGTTTTTCCAAACGCAAACTTTAACATTAACAATTCGCCTATTAATAAATTATTGTTAATAACCACTGATTTATAATGTTTTGTGAACACGCATTTATTTATTTTTTCCTTTAAGTCGGAGATTAAGGCATTTTGAATTATTGACCCAAAAAACCTTTTTTTTAAGAATATCGACGAGTTCCTGTTTAATGCTTCTGCCGGCCAATTGCCTATGAATGTGTCCAAGTCATCCAGCTATCTCCGTCCGGGCCTGCCTCGTCTGCGTCGACCGTCATGTGGCATCCATCATCATCATCATCAGCCAACTGCTGAATGTAGGCCTCCATCATGTTGTGCCATAGTATTTGGTTCTGAGCTTTCCTCATCCTTGGGATAATTAAATTGGGCTGGAACTGGGAGGAGGATTCAATTGGGCTGGGCAGCATTTGGGAAACTTTGTCGAATCTTTACGTCACTTGGTTGCTATATTAGATCACCTATCGGGAGCACCTATGTCAGCTATAGATGCGTGTTTTGGAGAGCAGCGTAGTGTTCAGGATGCGATCCAACCTCTTAACACCTAGATTGTTGCGCTCCACATGGCGTTGGGAACATTATGTATGTAATCTCTTTTGCACATGGGTATTTCCCAACATGTGTGTCAAAGGACAGGCAGCATAATTACCTTGTATCCATTAACTACCTGTATTCGGCAAGTAAGTAGGCTGCAAAAGCCTACACTTTTTAACCGACCTCAATAGAGAAAAAACCAGACAAGTACTAGTCGGACTCGCCCACCGAGGGGACCGTACAAAATGACAAATGTATAGTATTCAGATTTTTCCCTGTATTTGTAGTATATAAGACGATATTACTTGCCAAATTTTATAGTTCGTAGTAGTTAGAGAGTGTCGAAATATACGTTTTTGCGACATAAACGGCCGTTTCTTTTTTTACGTTAAAGAAAGAAAAAGAAAAAAGAAAGAAGACATTTATTCACTACACAAAAGACACACTGCAGAGATAAAGGGAGTAGACATACAATATAATTGACACCTTGTTAACTTAGAAGGTTGATTATTTCACAGCTTCAAGGGACTGTAGACTTGCGTATATGCTTTCCCGAGATAAAGGGTCTTGACAGACAGACAGACAGACAGACAGACAGACAGACAGACAGACAGACAGACAGACAGACAGACAGACATACAGACATACAGACAGACGGACAATAATGGAATCCTATAAGGGTTTCGTTTTTACCTTTTGAGGTACAGAACCCTAAAAAACGAAGAGTACCGTGCCTACTACTACATTAAGACTAAGTGGTTCTCTCCAAACTATGAAAATCTTGACTAATTTGATAAAATATTGTGGTCTTATTCATTCGCCTAACAAATTTCTTACAACTGAATACGAGTGTCATCGAACAAACATGTATAGATACATACATACAAATGTCGGATTGTTCCTGTAGATTCGGAGGACTTCGCTCGGTCGTTCAATAATGTGATTAATGGATCGCTAAACGAGGATCTGCGTTCTGTGGTAAACATTAACCTTACGTTTAAGAAGCCATAAGGAATTTACTAGCGTCGTAATGTAATCAAATCAGTAAGTGTGGCAACTTACTATAAAATTAGAGGCCGATCAATGGCACCGGCATCGGTCATTCCATAGAAACTTCAAACTCAAACTTCTCAAACAATAAAGTCAAACTTTCCATTTATTCAAATTTTAACGTACGTACGATTACAGACAGTTTGGTGTAACCCACCATAATTCCGCTGCACAGCAGACCAGCCGAGCTTCAGATTCTGCTGGATACATTAAACTCGAACGTCTACAGTTTAAAAGCGTGCCCAAATAGGTCTGTGATAGCTAAACAAAGTGTAATATGTTCCAGTCTTCACATGTGAAATTACCAAACACAGTGTCCAAATGTGTCCCTCCTCGTGTGGTAACCTTTGTACCGATCTTGTTCAAAATAATTTTCGTAAAAAGTGTTTAATAAGCACTATGTGTCCACCGTTTGAAAATTAGAGGGGAGGGACACAAGTGTTATACAGTTTTGTTTATACAGAGTATGATTTTCGGGCTGATTATCTCCGACTATGTTCATTTAATCAAAAAAATTGCTGGGAAAACTTTTAGAAAGTCCGATCGATGCATGGAGGCACACATGTGGACGTATGTAGCAGCTAACAAAATACACTACTGCAATACGACATTTCGAAATAAATGTATGATTGTGAATATTGCAAGTATGACATAAAATTAAAGTTCCTATAAAATATCTTAATTTGTTCTGATACTAAAATTATTAATGCCACTACGTGATTAAATATAGAGGTAAATTTGATTATCTCACAATATACAATATTTTAAGATAAGAACTTATTAAAATATAAAAAAACTTAAATAGACTAAAGTAAACTAAAATTAAGAAAATATTTTTTTCATCATATATAAGAGGGTATAGCGTAGAGTAGTAGTTGTAGTTTAGTAGTATAGAGCGACTAAATACATAGCCAGTTCTAAGAAAAACTTGCCCGAGGTCGTAATCATTATGTTGTTTACTGCATAGCACTGTACCAGCATACTAAACGTATTCTACGAAAAAAAACGGAATTGATAAAAATATTTGGTTTAGAATTTAAAAACAATTGGTTTAGAATAAATAGAACAACAACAATTGTGACGGCGTTTAGTAAAAGGGCCCACTTTGTCGATTCTAGTTACGGAGTTACGGGCAGTTTAGTGAAATATGGCAAAACTTACCGAAAATCAACTTTCGATGAAAACTGATAGAACATACTGTAATAAACCTATGATTTTGATGACGACGCATAAATCTCCATTTTAAGCACCTTTTTAGGGCCTCAAAGTTTTGAAAATCTACAGTGCAGAATTTTTAAAAAATAGCTATAGCACCTAGAGACATGAATCTTTCACCAAAAGATAGCATATGATCTGTAGTATTAGGAACTACTCTTAACTCCATATCGACAAAGTGGGACCTTTTCCCAAAAACCGTCACAATTGGTTTAGAATTTAAAAATTGGGATTATTGTACTTAAAAATACTTCATGGAACCAAGCAAGTGCTAATAATTTTTTACTCAAACGGTTTAAAAAGGGATTTCGGTATAAAAAACTTCTACCGCGTCTCGGCTTATCGATCCGAATTAACTGGAATGGAGTTTTTGTGCGAGATTATTAACGACGGGCAAATTTATAACGACTACATTACACATAGCAATGTTTTGCTATGTGTGATGTTGTCATTAAAAATGGCGGGATAATTGACGTGGACGTCTTGTGTGTTGATTTTAAAAGTCATTTTAAAACCGACTACAGAAGAAAGAGGAGGTTCTCAATTCGGCTATATATTTTTTTGTAAAGCTTTTTACCTCAGAATTTCGGCATTTATGTTCCCATTCGTACGATTTTTTAATATGTGAAAGTCTTACCAAAAATCTAATTGGATGGGATCCACGAGGAAGAAAAAAGAAAATACCACGTCAAATTGAAAGTTCTTTAATAAGGTTTTTGCATAAAAATAGGAGTAAAACTTGTATCGAAGAGAACTGATTAGAACAACAACGGCAGCGAGAGTGCGGTAAACGTCCCAACTGTTGACCTCTTAATGTTTTATAGTTGACGCCTATTGTTCACTTCTATTGCTATGAATTAAAATTGAATGTGATTGGGTCGATATCAAGCACTATATCAAAAATCGGAAAATGTTTATATATCTA
Organism: Epinotia nisella; assembly: GCA_932294315.1. Taxonomy (NCBI): domain Eukaryota; kingdom Metazoa; phylum Arthropoda; class Insecta; order Lepidoptera; family Tortricidae; genus Epinotia; species Epinotia nisella. The sequence goes on from OW028674.1 coordinate 21,663,024, forward strand.
TATTAATAACTTTTAGTAAATCACGATTTAGTAGATTATAAATTACTACAACTCGAAACCTACGTGCAAAAGTGCATTAACATATGTATTTTAAAGCTAAATTGACGACATCAGAAGATTCGAAAGCTAGTTTCCTTTACGAAGTTCCAAGAATTAGTGTCCTAAATGAGTCCAGTAAGCTGAACAAGGAAGATGAGGTATACGGTTTTGACAGGTCACAATTTTTCGACAGTTTATAATATCGCGAGTAAGATTATAAACTGACGGTGTGCGCAATCTAACGGTGACATATCACACATAAATATCGAGCGGTTGCGTGGTCTAAATTCCAAATATCGAAAGTTTAATTTACCGACCGATTAAAATATCGAATACAACCATTTCGAAAATGAGAATATCGAATTTAAAACATCGAAAGTTTATAAGGCCATAGTTTAAAACGTCGAAAGTATTAGCTAATACCGAATAATTTAAGATCGACTGTTTATATTTTTCAAAAATAATTGTCGCAGCTGAAAAATCTGAAAGTTTTTTCTGGTGCTAGAAGGTTATTCCTATCACCAAAAAAATAATCACGCATTTCTAAAATTTTCATCCATTCCCCATTGTCTTCATAAGAAATATCGAAAGTCAACAATTATGATGTAAAATTACGTGTCCCATTATAGTAATTTACTCATGCAATAGCTTCGGCGCTGCGGGCTGTGTAGCCCTACCTATATTTTACCCTAAGGCAGGCGGCTGTTAGGTACGACGACGAGCGAAGCGAGGAGGAGTGTTAAGGAGAACTGCGACCTTAGAATTGGAATGTCAAAAAGATGTACAGTCGACGTTATAGATATGTTCACACTTTTGCACATTTTTCCCCTTATTATAATGGAATACCATTATAATAAGGGGAAAAATGTAAACATATCTTTGCCGTCGGCTTTCTCGTATACATCTTTTATTGCACCCGCATGCCTTTGGTTTCTCAAAGTAAATATATCTCGTGTCCATGGTTCATTTAAACCGCACAGTTAACTTTTAACACGGAACATTGTCAGAGAAAAAATAAACTAACCGAAGATCGTAAATTAAACTTACAAAAGAACGAATTATATCAATTCTGACAGATACGATGCATAAACATTGATGGACATAAAACTACAGTTACGATACTATGCTTCCGTTGTTCTGTCCCTTTTTTGCTCGGTGAATACGAGAGTGACAGAGTTATTGCAATAACTTTTAATGTGCGTCTCAAATAGGATATATAAAAATATGATGATCTGGTTGTTCAACTCGAGACTCGAATCCTTTAAGCCGCTGAGTTAAGGTTATAGTTTTGTTTTAACCAGTTTGAACATTCCAATCTTGACCACCAGTGTTGCCATATTTTATGATTTAACCTTGAAATGTTTAATTTCTTGAAATGCCCCGCTGGAGCTGTTATCAATGTAACAATTACACTCTAAATTGTGTATCATTGTCAAAAACAAGCTCAAAAATTCAGGCAAGCTCACATCTCACTGTAGGAGTTTAAAAACTTTTCAAGCTACCCCGATACATTACGTACGTTGCTGGCACACGGGTAATCATTGTTTTGTTCTTCTTTTTTTAGTGCGTACCTATGCAAATAAACAATTTTCGATTTCTATTTGAAACTGAGCCTGTATATTCGCCACGCACAAATTCTACGACCCGCTCGAACACATTCGTATGTGCCTAAGAGCAACAATATCCGCGTCTTATAACTCTGCGTACGCAGAATAGCCCTGTTTCAGAAGTTACAAGTGAACAGCACAGTGCGCCGTGTAATTTTTGTGCAGACGCATTTCTGCTGCACACAATAGACTGTTACGCGCTAGTTACAGGTTCCGTTAGCAATAAACTTCCATAACTATGCAGCTATTCCTATTCTCTTGGAACTTGTTCGAGATTTTCAGCAAATAAAATTTAAGCATGGACAAAACTGAACATTTTAAGATTGAAATTTATTTAAGTGCGAATGATTTTGATACAAGCAGTTCTGTTAGTCCATGAGAAGGAAAGTTATATTGGTTCCGGCTTATTGAGTGTCCCACTGTTGGGCAAAGGCCTCTCCCCGTGATCTCCATGCGTCCCTGCTAGGTGCTTCTTCCGCCCAATTGTTGAGGAATAGATCCAGGTCGTCCCGTCATCTCCGTCTAGGTCGGCCCCGTCTGCGGCACCCGTCATGTGGCACCCATTTCGTAGCTATATTAGCCCACCTGTCTAGATGCATGCGACAGACGTGGCCGGCCCAGTCCCACTTGAGCTTGTACTTACTTACACATTTTACGATTCATGTTTCATGATTATGAGTCAAGTTCTTTAAATACTTGTGGTAGGGTTTTGTTTTGACGATGCTTAAAAGAAATGCTTTGTCGCCGATCAAATGACACCTCAGTAGTGGGATGTCCCAAATTTGTAGGCGTTGACAATGCCCGCCCCAAGCGGCTCATTAGCGCCATACTGATTGTGCTTCTATCATTAGGTGTAAAACAAATCATAGAATAAAATAGGCATTTTTTCATGACAATAGCAAAACATGAACTAAGATCAGCACGTTAAGACAAAGTGACTACTAAGAAAATAAATCATAAAAAAACTCAGAAAGATTTCAATTACCTACCTCAACTCGCACTGTATGTGACCAATTTGTATGGTTTGCCTACATTTGCGTACCTGTTTATCTGTTTTATTTTTATTGCCTTATTTATCTTGCTGGACACTGGCGTTCCCACTTTTCCGCCACTGGCATTATTCGGTGTAAATGAAGTCATTTGTATATGTTTATGGACATATTATTATTTTCATAATTTCATCGGCGTGCAACCATTCGCATAGCATCCCTGCAACTGACACTGCGCAGCCTCAAGGTTTACAGCGCGCATGTGCAGACGTAGGTTATTCATATTTCTCGTTTATTTGGTATTGCCAATTAGTGTGGTCGTAAAGGCTGACCATTACGGGAGGTCCTTGATACAGGCAGATTGCTGGAGGTTTTATGAATCTACCTTTCATTTAAACCTACTTATAAGTACGTATTGAGGTGCAGATGTGGTCTCCGAAAGTTTATTTCGCTTATTGGCTCAATCAATGGTCGACAGTTTTAGTTTTTTTTCATGTTACACTAATTTGTCTGAAAATAATATACAAGTGGGAAAATAATTATACATTTGTCGGTCCCAGGAAAAAGGGGCCGCTATGTCATACCTAGTCAGTAAGGGGATTATGGTAAGCATTACAAAAAAGCGTTTATTCCCATTCGAAATCCTAGCGCTGTTCGTCATATTCCTATTTTTTACTAAAAAAGCTTTTTCAATTCGTGACATTTGTTTAACGAGTTTAGTGAGTTAGCTAAAAAGCTAAAAAGGTCGAATGACAACATGAAAAGAATGAGAACTACCTAATGTGATTAATCCAGATTTTCCGGAATATGATAGTAAAATATAATGACAGCAGTAAAATAAAATAATATCACGCTACAACTTATTTTTGCTGCCTTACCTTCAGATTTTAAACCTAAAGGGTATCCCAAAACTTTGCCACACGGAGGGTAGGTACCTTAAATATTGAAGGTAGGAAATTTTACTGAAAGAAGACTGCATTTTATTTAAAAAAATAATTGGCCCTGCATTTAAAAAAATCGCATACGATAGCATACCTACAATACGTAATAATTGAAATTAAAATATTTTAATGGTCTTCCTTTAAATTCTGTGTTATTCATGAAAAAATAATTCTAATGAGTAACACATTCGATCGGTACATATTGTAAAAATAAAAAAGATTTTATTTTTCATATTTGGTGGGTTTGATTCCAGATTATGGCAGGTGATTTAACAAAAAATCCTTGAATGCAGTTCTAATTATTTTTAAACATAAAATGAAGTCTGCTTTCAGTAAATTTCCTATCTTCGATATTTAAGGTAGGTACTTTCCCTCCGTGTGGCAAAGTTTTGGGACCCTGTATGAAGATCAAAAACTGACGCTGTTTGGACTGTTTGACCTTAGAAGATCGTGACGTCTCTTGCTCCTATTTCCCGTTGAACGTTATACTAACAGAGCGTTTTCGACGTTAGTAAAGAGTTGGTGTATTGCCTATGAGTCAACATCTCTGTTTTTCGACGTTAGTAAAGAGTTGGTGTATTGACTATGAGTCAACATCTCTATTTTTCGACGACAGTAAAGAGTTGTTGTATTGAGTATGAGTCAACATCTCTATTTTTCGATGTTTGTAAAGAGTTAGTGTATTGACTATGAGTCAACATCTCTATTTTTGGGTGTCCACGGGGTTGATAATCAGCGTCGCCATTCCGATTGGAGCGGCGGCGCAGATATCTGTGTATCGTCGCATACGCAGCTTTGCGAGCACTTCGCAGCAAGTTGAATATGCCTGAGAATCATTTTATTGATCCGCGAAACTACGTTCATCATGTTTTATGAATCTCAAAGATTTTTACAGCCTGCCAAGAAACGGCAACCATATAAGAGCACTGTCGTGTATTTTAAACCTAAGGCATACCTACACAATACACACATGATGCGGAGGTAAAAGCGGTTCTTTGTCACAAAATCACTTACACCAGAGCTTCTATTTTACTGGCTGTTACTGGAACATTCCGTTATAACTCAAAACCTCTAGTTAACGCAGCAGATTTATTTGGGACCACTTCCACACATCACACTTTAAGAATTTGAAAGCAAACGATAATCACCCTTAAGTATAAAGTAATAAGATAACAGTGGATTCGAGATGTTGGAAAACATTTTGTTCTTGTACGCATAATGTAGAATCTGCTTGAACTGTGGCTGTGCGACGCGTCGTGTTGACGGGTTACCGGTTCGAGCCTGCCTGTAACAAATATTTGAGCACAATGGAAATGTGCGTTTGTGTGTCTGTTTTATGCTGGGTCCAACGGACAGTACGGATTAGCGTTGTGCGTTGCGTTGCGCAACATTAATGTGTATTGTCCCAGTGGTCCCAGCATTATAGTACCCACGAGGGATTGTAATTAACTGGTTGGTTCATTTACTCTCGCCGAGCATGCCCAAAAATGTTTTATTTCTATGTAAATAACAATATTCGTGAGACTAAATAAGGAACTCAAGTGACAGTTTTCTTTGTTCATGTACTTAATATAAATACAGTATGAGCGTTTTTAAAAAAATGTGTACATCAACTTTTTTTTCAAATTCGATTTTTTTGGGTTTTTCTTACTCAGAATCGTTGACACTATCGATCCTCATACAAGAAAAACAGTGTCCAAAATATTCCATTCCAGATCGTCACATTTTTGTATGCAGTCTTTTTATATTTACATGGTCGTGACGTACTGGAAGAAACAACTTACATAATAAAATCTGGGACAATTTTTTTCTTGTATAAGGATCGATAGTATCAACGATTCTGAGTAAGATAAACCCAAAAAATCGAATTGTGAAAAAAAATAGCTCACGTACACTTTTTTTGAAAAACACCCATTAATAAAAACAACAATCGGTGAATGGTGACCAAGAATGAAGAATTAACTATAGGCTATTATTAGGTACGCATTCATGATAATATTGATGCGTGATTACTTAAATTACAAATGGTTTCAAAAACTTATTGTGGTTTTTATGAACGTTGTCTCAAAACAATACATTATTTATAATGTATTGCGCTAATTTAGCTCTTTTTTGAATTATACGAGTATGTCAAATAATGATCTGTTTAGTCAGTTTTAAAATTCTAACATGCTGATTTTGCCGCAATGTCATTCGCGTTATCTGCAGTTCTACCGTTCCAATAAAATAATATGGAAGTACCAACAAATACTCAGACGTGGAAAGTAACTTGTCGCGTCCGCAATAAACATAAGTGCTAGAGAATGCGTCGTTAATGCGATACCTACACGTTCTAGGTTGTCGGTTTGTACATTTGGTACTGTTTATATGCCAATGTGGTTGGGACACACTGCTAGAAAAGATTACCAAGGAACTGCCAGCTGTCGAATATTGAATCACAAAAAAAATCCAAACTAACGTTTGTCCGAATCATTTGTCCTAAAAACAGTTTTTCTCTGAAGCCATGCAATTTTCGGGATTGTTATAAAACAAACCTTTTTTTTAAGGGGAGAAAATGCGTTACGCATACCACCCGGGCGCAGAGGAGACTCACGGTGTACCCTCTAAAAACCCCCCACTTGTTGCCTCGCCGCCTATGTTACGGGAACGCTTGCGCACACAACCGCAACCCCGCCGGCGGTAGTCACCCACAAGCGGCTCCTTTGCGGATGCCTGGAGGCCTTCCACGTGAGGTACGCCAGATGTCTTGACGCGCCTGCGTTCTCGATCTCCACCTGTTCAGTAGCGGACCTCCTGAGTCCGCTACGAGGAGATCATGTGTGCGGAAAATCCGGCACCCAGCGGCGGATCAAGTCTTTGGTTCCGCCACCGACCACTTCTCGGCCGCAGAGGATAGGGAAAGCGGCGCACCGTAATACCGGCATTTCTCTTCCTCTGCGGTCCCACCAATACCGTTTGGCCCCGTCAAGTTCGCAAAAAGTTAAATTACTTGCAATTCTAAATTCAATATTTAAAAAAAACGACTTGAGACAAAAACATGGTTTTTAAAACACTGTGCCATGTCTGGTTGTACATGATTGTCTCTCTTTAAAAGCGATATCAAAGAAAATGTCTTTGGAATTATTGTATGAACTACAAGAAACCTAACTATTTATTTGAACTGGTAATTGTTCAATTGGCTTTTTGTCATCGATTGTGTCAAGTGATTTATTTTGAACGCTTCCTAGCTTGCCATGTGTACGATGTCCTTAGATCCCTATAGATCCAGAATGTGCGATCCCATCGCGCGATTCTTACAATAGTTGTCGTCTAAACACAGACCCTTGTTATTGGGACGCCCACAGTCACATTTTACGCTGCGCAGGACTCTTAAAGTGGGGATAGAGCAAATTGAAAGGGAAATGAAATTCAATTGAGCCTGAGAATTGTATGGAATTGTTTTGCAGTTAACAGAAGTTACAATTTTCAGTTGCCAGTTCCGCTTGTATATTGTCGATATTGAAGGTAATTGTTACTGTTAGAAGAAGTTATAATTTTATGCAGGGATAGTATTTGAAAAATAGTTATAATTACCTATAGGAAAGATTAGGTACTTGCTCTTTTTATGTATGTTTTAATATTTTCAAGGTCTGCCATTAATTAGGAAAAAAACAATTTACAAATGAAAACGACAAAGAAAATAAAGCGTTTGTTTGTAAGTGGTGACAATACCGCAAAAATTCATTCCGTGTCTGGAATTTTAGTGCCTATTAAGGGTTGGTGTATGCTACAAGTGCGAAAAGTAGGTGATTTCGGACGAGTGTCATTTTTATAAATGAGCGAGTGAAGCAAGTGAATGTATAATTCGACACGAGTCGAAAGTCATCGTTAGGCGCGTATCATACAACGTTTTACTATGCCTTGTGCGAAGAAATAAAATGAATATAGAAATGTCAGTTAAGTACGTTACAATTGAATTTACCAAGATTGTCAGGTACTTATTTTATTTGGTATCGGAGCTGCATTTAACAACTTTTCCACATCCTTTGCTGTCAAGCTTATTCATTTAAAACCATTGTTTCTTTGGCTTTGGAACGCAATTCGTTTGAGTAACTCATTTTTCTAAGGAAGAAACTGTAACTTTTGGAATTGTATTTATTTATTGATCAAATTCAAAATTTATCAAAATTGTAATTGAAACAATTGTAAAACTTTTTTCAAGTAATAAAAACTCTTTGCGTCAGGCTGACGACAGAGTAAAAAAAAACCTGAAAGTAAAAAGCACTAGTGCGGAACAGTGGCATTTTCCGCACGATTTTACTGCTTGGAAAACGCTATTTTCAACATATTTTAAACATTATTTGTCTCTTCCCTAACCCTGATTGTATTTTTTGGCTGACTGTTTATGTATCATTATATTTGTGTTTGTGTTATTTGTATATATGTATGATTGTGTATGTATGTTTATATATAGAGGTATTTATGTACGTTTATTTTTATAATTTTTGATTAATAATAATCTCTGCACCACCTACTGCATAATCTAGTTTTATCTCTTTCTCCGATACCCAAAGGTTGTCTGGAAGAGATCGCTCCTCAGCGATAAGACCGCCTGTTGTCTACCTCTACCTACATGTTATTGTATTGTTTCTCTCTGTAACTGCTTTCTTTGTGTGAGGTGTGCAATAAAGGGTATTTGTATTGTATTGTATTGTATTTTCGAGCACATGCATTTTGTAATAGTAGATTGTACAACAAGTGCATAAAACGAGCCATTTCACCCGAGCCACCGGCGAGGATGGATAGTTAAGTCGAGGGATAAAATGGCTCATTTATGCCCGAGTTATATACAAGTATCGATTATGAAGCAGCTGGTTTTATAAACATAGCAACCCCCTGTTAATTCCGCCGGCGCTCGCGCTGGCGCGTTGTTCGCACGGCGCGGCGCGGGCGCACTATTTCACACTTTATCAGCGAGCCGATGGCCGCGTACGCATAATTCAGACCTACGGCAGCCGTTGCCTTATAAACAGTAAGTCACGCGTATGCGCAACTACAGCGTTTTCTCACTGCCATATCAAAGTTTTTGGAAGCCATCATTGGATTCAGTTGAGATCTCATCTCAAAAATGCATACAAAAACAATGGCTGATTTAAAGTCTTTTTGTGATTAAATATTTAAGAGTTTTCTCTATCATTTTATTCCCCTCAATTATTACGGCAGGGTTATAAAGTAGTGCCACACTGCGAAGTAACCTGCTATCACCATAACCTGTAAAAAAGTGGTATCACAAACAGGAACAAAAGTTCAGATTTCCTGTGTTACGATTATTAAATTTCGAATTTAACCGTCAAGGGCTTTAATTGTTGAGCCATTCAGGTGGCAACTAATTTTGGTTTTTTTAATAGGTAAGCTATGAAGTGTCCAGTATAAAGTGAGCTCCAAATGGCTCAACAATTAAAGTTCGTGACTGTATAGTTGAATAGTTGAAACACGCCAACCACACAATCGTATTGTTTAACTTGAATGCTATTGTTTTGAAGATAAGCAGATCGGTTCAGTTCAAAAAATTTCAACTGTACACTAACTGGCCACATTCTATTAAACCGTGAGTTGCATATTCTGTGTACTGTGTCGCGACCCAGGTTGCCATGTTGCTGTATTAAATGCTGTGATTTAGTTCTCTAACATCGTGTGTCTCTTAAACAAAGCAAGGCTCGCTGTGTGTTTTGTAGAGGTATTTTTCATTTAACTGAACCGTCGCATAGTGTATTTAAATTCCCAGAAAAGCTGTTTAATACATTCTCGTCTGTAAACCTAGTATTGATTTCTTACCTTTATATTATGTCCACCAGTTCCTATTTAGAGCTAGGAAAACCATTAAATTAACAATCCGTGTTACTTAATGTCGATATTACGCAACGGCTCAGGTATCCGCCATTTTGAAAGATGAGTTATTGTTATCCTCCGCGTTGTCAAAAATCCAAATGCTTAAACCTCGAAACGTTAACACATTCAAGCTGCCTTCACCGTGTTCCATCAGTATACAAAACAATGTCAGAATATCAGTCGCGTCATTACAAAACACCTAAAACATTGAACAAAAACCTCTAACATTTACCCATTATACATTTTAATGGGTACCCATTCAAAAACGCGGAGCTAAAGTGAAAGCATGTACTTGTACACATATAAGGGTGGGGTCACACCAGCCAAAGGTCCCACACAATGACCTTACAAGTGTCAATTCATACAAATGCGTTCCATTATATCTTGGTCCGTGTTAGAAACCGGACGTACACTTTTGTTGTGTTATTACGTGGCTTGTTTAAGAGATGGGGCTCTTGTTAAGATGGTTGTTTGTATTTTGTTGATATAAGCCCCTTTGCGTTGGTTCTGAAATTGGTTATTGAATATAGGAATAGATGCTGACGATTTTTATGTTTACTGTTGAGATTTTAGGATCGTGTATATGATTAGATGCCAAGTACATATTTATTTATTTTAGTTTTATAGAAATAATTGTTGTTTTTAGAGTTACTAAAAGAGTATTTAATCTTCATACATATTACAAAAAAAACTGACTCCACGTATACTTACGCCGGCGAGTTATTAGAATTCTGGGATAAAAAGCATCGAAGGTACATGTCCTCCAAGACTCAATCAATTTCCATATTGAATTCCAACAAAATTGGTTCAACTGGTGGTTAATATGATAACACTTTTGCACCTTATTGCTTTGTAATAAAATATATAAGGTACATCTTTGATAACAACGCAAACGCTGCCAATTAGAATGACACTCCATCACCTGCGTCACCCGCGTCTAAAGTCCCGCAAACCCATATTATGGTCCGACTGCCAGCTACAGGCCTCGGAGCTCTTCAGTATACATTCGGAGTGGAGGAAGCAATGGCAGGAACAGGATGGGGTCCCCACAAGAATTCCAACGGGCTTTTACGAACACCGCAAGATCTGGGTTACCCTGAACCGCAGCCGGACGGGCTGGACGCAGCAATCACAACCTATACAAGTGGGATACCAACGCAGCTGGCTGTGGCTGTGTATGGTGCGCCAACACAAATCATCCTCCACATTGTTGAGGAATAACCCAGATGACAATTCGCGGGAGTTATGCAAGACCTATTGGCGCTGACCCCTGCAGCAAGGGACTCTGGCTACTCAACTTAGATATTAAATTGTAATCTTTTAAACTTGTAGGTATTGTTAAATTTGCAGTAACTTCAATTGTTTAAAAAAAGAATAATAAAGCCATAAGATATAATGGATGGATTGGATGTGTAAAGTTCATCTCGATGTATTTTGGTCATTACGTTTAACTAGTTCAACTTGTATATGTGAAACTACTGTAAGGCTACTGAGCTACGGGTGTGTAGAGAAATACTTGTTTTCATAGGTACCTACATACCTATATAATCATACAACTTTTATTTTTTAACTAGTTCTTCAACGATTTTTTTACTTTATACAGCCACACGATATCCGAATAATCTGCTATTTCTCTATTAGGCAGAGACAGATATAATTCTAAATTCAAACTTATTAACTGCCAGACCCGTAAAGGTGTTTATACAACCTTTACACTACACACTACTACTCGTACGTGAAACTGAACGTTACATTTGATCCCTGGGCATTGTTCTATGCGTACACAAAAGTCAGTGGGACTCTTTCCACTGTGTCCCTCTTTCCACATTGTTCCTCGTATATTTATAAATATGAGTAACAGCATTCCGGATTCGGCTCGGTGTTAACATATTTTCTAATATGTCAACTCGGTATTGTTGAGTGTTTGTGGCATTGTGTCGTCTGTGTAACGTCGGCTTTTTGTTATGCAGATGACATAAAATACACGGCATTGATAAGCCTTCTTGTCCTTACGAATTTAGTAATGGTTGAAACATACACACTATAATAGACCAAACTAGCATTCGTAATTCAAACACGCTAGTATAAATAAAACAGTAAAATTATCGAAACGTGGAATTTTATGTTTTATTAATTTCGTCAGTTTCAATTTTTCTTTGTAATTTATTTTAAGTGTCGTCTAATGTTATTTTTAATGATTTCATAGATATTTTTATCCCTTACTGTAATAGATACACAAAAAAAGTATCTCGCGTAACGGAATGTGGGAAGATTTATTCATTCATTATTCGTCTCTGAAGGTATCAATTGTTGGACAGAGTTGGGAGTGCGTGCTATAGTTCAGTTTCTTGAGTCGTAGGTATGTCACGTTGGGGTTGGGCGTAGGGAATGTCCGATTATTAAAGTCGGGCTCTAAAATTAAACAATCATACAAAAAAACGCGTCGCATTAAGGTTTCCGTCTTCGAATCAATCGTCAAGTCAGTTTTTTTTGGCTGCGAAACGTAGAGAGTGACAAACGGCTTGACGAATAAGTTGCAGGTTTTCGTTAATAAGTCCCTGAGGTCGATCCTTCGCATTTTCTGGCCAAAAACCATAAGAAATGAGGTTTATTGTGTATGTGCAGGCCTATTGCCATAGAGATCTCGATGCAAACATCGCTTTTGAGTGGAAGCCGCCAAACTGAAGGTGAATTCGTGGACGTCCTGAGCACACATGGCGGCGAACAGTCGAGAGTCAGCTGCGAGCAGTTGACTGAGCTGGAGCGAGGCCAGGGACGTCGCTCAGGACAAGAAGTTTAGTGTAAATTTTTTGAATGAATGATCCGATTTGACAAAAACTGATTTTAATATGCCGATTTTCACGAATTTTCGTGCGCGATAGAAGAGCAAAGTATATTGCGCTAACATAAGCAAGCAAGGGAGGGATAATATGTACTTATAATGATGGAGGGTAACGTTTCTAACGGCAGTCGCGTATTTTGCAAAAAAAGAAAGATCGTTTTCACTCTGCTTCAACAAAAAACACACGCTACGACCTTAATTCACCAAGAATTTTAATAAAACTGCACCATTTTCATCTTTCACACAAAATTCTCCCACCCCGAGTGACACAAAATTAATATAAAAAAACAGAGTTCCGTACGAGTCCGGCATTCTTACAGCGCTCTATTATCTTGGCAACGAAAACCCCCTTAAAATAAATCGTATCCCATTGTCTTAAGACATAAGTTGGCTTGCTTTTATGGTTTGACGCTTGCAATCAGTTTTTTCTATCGGTGTTCAGAGAATGTGATCATTTTATGTCGACGGAACGATTATCATATACTCACGACATTGTTTTTTTGGGGGGCTGTCTGCGTTATTTTGATTGCTAAACTGTATACCTACTCTCGTCGATTAGTGCAGATAGTTTTTGAAATGACAGAAATCCGGCAACTATTGTCTGAATTTTGTTCTAAATAGCTAACTTGGACGGCATTATTAAGTAGCATTACCATTACACTACTCCCAAACGCCAAACGCAAAAAGCGGCGAGTAGTTTTTTTGCATATACATGCATATATGCGTATATATCTACGCAATTACCTACTAGTAATAATAGATTAGGAAGTCACATCTTTTATGTAGGTAGGTACCTACTTGGTTTAGACACCTTAAACTTTTTTTATTTGTTTGTTATTGCGTTAGCTTTTCCAGCATACGAGTAGTATGTCACATTTGGAAAAATAAACTGTCAAATATTCTCATGAAACGCCAGAAAACTTGACGAACTTTCTGTTGATGTAAATACCTTTTTAGCTCTATTTTTGCTTTATCTACATTAAAATAATCGCAACAAAGACTTGTCGTTCATCCAACGACACGTGTACGTCACGACTTGATAAACAGTTTACACTAAACATCTTCGTTACCTCCGCAAAAAGTACGATGAGCTTCAGCATTCCTTATACTGTTTAGATCCCATGTAATTTATATGATACAATCCCTTATCAATGGATTTTGAATCGTATCCCGTTTGACGAAGAGCGTCATTTCAATGTAGTAATATGTTGGAGTTACGACTTTTATTCATTTGAATGTGGGGTAAAAAGAATGTGTCATTACGTGTTTGCGAATTAAGGTCTAGCATGAGCGCTGTCAAGGGGGTTTCAAGTGGCTAATGAGTTATTTTTGCTCTGATTGATATGAAAAAGACGACCCTGTTACGACTGCGTGCTAGATCTGCAGTACAACTTTATCATCTGTGCTTTTTTTTCTGCAAAATATGGATTGTAGTTTTTATTACAATCGCCATTTTGAGATACCTACGTCGGAACAAATTTATATGTCGTTGTGAGTTATTTTTACTGAGCAAATATGTTGATAGAGTGTTATGATATGACGATGTATTTAGATCTCAAAAATACTTTGTATATGTACTTTCGTACATATAGTGAAAACGAATGTATAACGCATCTGACTTGAATGTATTCGTATATGTTACTTTTCTCAAAAATGGCCCGCAAAGTGTACATTAGTCGCTACATATTGGAAGGTAAAGTGTATAGTTTCAGGTCAGATCAAAATTAAAAAATAAAAAACATTGCAGGCCGCCTGGAATGTTACATATAAATTCCTTTATTTGTCGAGTACCAAATTAAAAAAAAAGTTGAAGCCGGCATATAAAAGACAGCACAGGTGTGCACTGTTGCAAACGCGACGTTTTTCTATGTGTCACAAATAGTTTGCGTTGTTCGGTGGAAAAATACACTCGCGATTCGGTTTAAAAAGAAAAACGGCGGGAAATCATTAATATTTTCACGTTGTGCAACGATATTTAAAGTTTATTATTCCCCCATTTTTGAGAAAAGCACTATATTAGTCTTAGCCGGAATGGCAATTGCAGGTTTCGTATTATAATTAAACGGACTCGCAAGCTCGTCCATTTAAACAAATACTCAGCCTGCAATTGCCTCCTTCCCGGCCACGGCAATAATGTACTATTAATTTTATACTAGCTGACCAGACTGACGATATCGTCAAGTTCTTTTTCGATATTTTTTACGAATTTCCTCAAGCATTTTAGGCTAAATATGACATAACTATTGTTGAAAAAGCAGCCGTCATAATACAACGTATAATAGTCGCAAAGCTCGTTCCAAAACACGTGGGAGTTAAGATTGTCGCAGTTCGGACGAAATGGATAAAAAAACCGATCAAGGTTTGCATAAATGTTTATTGACCGTACCTTAACGATGGGTCGAATTGTTATTAGTTTATAAGTGATATTATTACATAATCTATTATGATTTTTTGTGCCGTAAACTAATATGTTTATGTTTGATAAGGGTGCCCCGTTACAGACTTTTCAATGTTAACAATATGGAATTATTACATAAATGTAACATTTACACTGAGGTTCAAGGCTCATATTGATGTTATATATGGTTGAGATTATGCAATGTGGCCGTTTTTTTATAAAACTGTCATTGGAATTGGAATCTTCTACCTTGGACGGTAGAGTTGCTTTTTGAATGGGCTACTTTGATGCAACTCAGATAATCTCAAGTATAATAATTGTAAGCGTCAATTGGATCATTAAGGTTACATGCTGTTGTTTGAGTCATGAAACCTACAGTTACGACTACTTCCTATAATAAGTATTGTTAAATTACCAAAATTTAAACCTTTGACAGATTTTTCGCCATCATTTCTATATTAAACCTTAATCTAAAGTACCTGCATATGTTATAATTGTGTATGCAGAAGTCTCTGACAAAATTAACCCATTTGTTTTTTTATTCCAGGTTGGTACTACAGTTAGATCTCCTTGCTGCGTTATTCAGGTATTTAACAACAATTTCGTCACTTAAGTAATTTTTTTCTATTTTGCAAATATATAGCTGCACGAATGGGTTGACGGCCGAATAGCCTGGTGGTTAGAGAACCTGACTATGAAGCTTGAGGTCCCGGGTTCGATCCCCGGTCGGGGCAGATATTTGTATGATGAATACGAATGTTTGTTCTCGAGTCTTGGATGTTTAATATCTATTTAAGTATGTATTTATCTATATAAGTATGTTTATCCGTTGTCTAGTACCCATAGTACAGGCTTTGCCTAGTTTGGGACTATATCAATTGGTATGAATTGTCCCACGATATAAAAAAAATGGTTATAGAAATAAGCAGTGCCTTAATTCAAACAGATTTTCACGTATCTAATGTAACGCCAGCATTAAAAACAAAACTCAAGTTAAGTTCTAAACAAGATCAACTTTTTATTCTGAAGTAAACCCTCCGGCAGAAACTAGAGCTGGTTTCATCGCAGATTAAAGCAGCGCGTATCAAACTAATAGAGAGGGCCGATAATGCGCAGTTACGGGCGGGACCCGCTCGCCGGGGCCGTGTTCAAATTCTTACACGGGACTTGAATTAAAACTTGAATGGAGCGTCAGCAGACTTATATTTCTTAACACTATTTTTAAAGGGACTTTTTGGCGTATAATTGTTACTTATCTGCTGTCATTGAAGCAGGACGACGAAAATTCGTCTAGAAAAGTAAATGTATGTAAGTATGTGAGTAATGTATATATGTATGTGTAAATGTGTGTAATGTAAAAAAGTGTATGATTTCAAAAATAATATTACGAAGCACGAATAAATCTAGATTTTCGCAATGCCCTTTATAAATTAAATAAAAAATAAGTTTCTATATTAATTTCTGAACTTTCTTGCTGACCGTACAATAACTTGAAGTAAAACTTGTCACAATGGATTCAACTTAACACCGCCGCATAACAGATCAGATAACTATAATTATCGATGAAATAAAAATAACGTTTCCGGACATTTTAAGCGGGGATAGTTCATGCCTGTCGTTTAATTGTGTATTTGTTGCTTTAATATATTCTTAGTGACACCCGGATATCATTTTAATTTTAATATATATATGAGACCTAAATTCTGTTAGAATATCAACTTACACCAGAGTACATTCGCCGGCATTAAAAAGAAAACTTTCGCCAGACTTAAAAAAGAAGCCGAAACCAAAACATTCGGGCTCTTTTATAGATTGAAAAGGGCATCGAATCTAAAGCCTTCGCAGCGTTATTCAGCCCCACGCTTCCTCCCAGGTTTTTATCGAATTCACACCCGTAGAACAAAAGTGAACAAAACAAAGTGTTGCCGCTGGCGACACCTGACGAAGTGAGAATGAAACTTGATACCAACCATAAACACCTACAATCCAAAACCAACTTTATTTCAAACGGTTAAATTTCAATTAGGCGGAACACGTCACGATCAAGACATAATTTTCGATGCCATTGAAAATTGTATTATCTTGAAAATAGTTAAGGTTGCTTTTTGAATAAGGGATCGTTTTATTAAGATTCAGTGTGTACGTGATACGGTCTACATTTTGCTTGGTACCTAGTTTCATATTGGAATAATTTTATAGTTATTATGGTATTGTATCGATATGTTTTTGATATTGCAATCGCGATAGTTTTCCGTTTTAAATGGCTAAATATTGAATCGACCGTGCAATATACAATAGGCAATTCCAAAATAGTCTAAGCAAATACATAATATAAGCCATGAACTGGTTCAGAACGCACAAGAGTAGGTAGGTAAGTAATATAAATACACGCACACAAGTAATTCAGTAAATGAAGCTATCCAAATGATTTGTGATTTTTATTACCAAACTTATTTACAAATCGGTGACATTTTACGTAAAACTTAGTTTAGGACTTGTACTATTAGCTTCTGTGGTTTAGGGACAAAATAGGCCGGGAACCTTGTCATGTGCCTCACATTTTGGGGCCCTGCTACGCTTACGTGTACCTTAAGAAACTGATGCATTCATGTTCATAATATTATTCCATGCAAAATGACTGCAATAAATTAATTTTCTTGTAAGTCAGACAGTAGGTACATCAAAAAAATTATCTCCATTACGTTAAGTTCATAAATTAGAACTAACAAAAAACAAAAATTGTGCCATTTTGAATTAGACCCTGCTTCGTCTGAATAAGGTACAAATAGCATGAAAGGCGAATTTGATTGACGAGCTTGCAAAAATGAATCTTCGAACGGCGCCATTACCTAAAAGCTGTTAATTTTAAGTAAGAATGGCAATAGAATGGAGCTAATAAAATGCTAAAGTTTATATTAAATGAACAGATTAAACCAGCATTGGATTTAGATAAGGTTTTATTATTTAATGCTACTGTTAAGGATCAAGGCAATGAACTGTCGTTATTGTTCAATGTCAAGTCCGAGGCGACCTACAAGTTTGTATAAGTTATCAAGCGATTTACTGTCATTCGGCACAAATGGAAAATCGTCAACACGTAATGACCATTTCGAAATTGGAACACAACAAATACCACCAAAAGTGAATTTGGTTAAAATTTAATTGTGTCTATAAATTTTTATTGTCTAATTTAAATTAATATCTAACTTTAATATGAAAATCTACTATATCGTGCACAATTCAGATATGATGTATTTCCGATTGGTCATATTGTTTGAAGTGCACGTAATTCCATTTGGACGTATTTCTTCTGGAAGTATGTCAATTTTACTTTTAGGACGTAATTACATTTAAGCGTTGTTCAGGCTGGACAATCTTCTATGTCGAGGATTTTCAAATTGACATTCAGATTCGATCAATAATATCGAGTTGTCCATTTTCCATTTGAACTGAATGACAGTAAACTAGTGGTAGCAACGCATTAGCAATGCCAATGCTTCGATTGTATGGTTCTCAGAGCCCACTAATGGTGGGTTGCACCAAACGCCTGGGCTGTTATTCGCTACGAGCTAATGCACCTCACCCCACGCATCACGCCTAACGAAAATAGACCTCTACCTACCCTTAGTTACTACGAATCGCGGCGTCAAGATATATTTGTGGGTGAGCGTTGAGGTGAGCTTAAAACAAGTTACAGAATAGGGGGGCTGTAGTCGTAAGCACTGTTTGTTAAAATTTCAATATATGGAAAGTTTGACAAGTTTCTATGAAATGACAGCTGACAGGCGCCATTATAGCATGAGCAAGATATGAAAAAAACAACAATACATGTATATAGATATCAGCATTTTTTTTCACATCAAAAATTTGGTATGGTAATTGGACTAAGTATTCTTGAATTTTATTACCACGAACATTTAATACCACGACTGTAAACAATTATGAAAAATAATCTATATAAATCCCGTAAAAATCAGGCGAAAATGGTATAAACTTTCTTTACTTTATAATTTCCTACTTCTATATACGTTCTTTAGGATACGCGCATAATCCACTTATTTGTGTTAATGAAAAAACCTTTTCCATAGGCCGGATGAAATTCAATGTTATCTCAAGGTCGTAAATATTTCATTAAAATGCTGTCATTTCCTGATGCATATATTTTTGGATTCAGGTCTAAATCTCAAAATTTGTATATTCCAACATGTTTTCATCATAAATGTTAAAAATACTGATACCATTTTTGCTTGCGAGTAAAATTTTTTTTCTAACTTACGGTCCATAGATTTAATGATTTCAGTAATAAAATGTTTTAAATGAACATTTAAAAGCCGTGTACAAATATTATTTCCAAAAAAATCGTATCTTGCTCAGGCTAAATTTAAAATTGATCGATCTGTCCCGCAGTAGGCCTATGTCCAGCAGTGGACGTCTTTCGGCTGATATGATGATGATGATGATCGGTCTGTAATCTTAAGCTAGTGCAACCCGCCGTAAGTATTAAAGGTGGTATAAGTCCTCGTTTGCCCGTTTCGCAAAAAAACTTTTCTACCTCTACTAGTGCCGTGTTAAATTAAAAATGCACAAGTTCGCACCCACTGCGAGACATTGACCCGAACCCGCTCTAGGTATAATAAAGATTGCTTTTGCAAGATCTTAATTACTATTTTCGAGAAACTAAAATCGGTTGGAGCGGTAGCTTCTGTCGAATTTGGACGAACTCTGAAATCTCTGAATCATCTGATTGCGGTTCTCAGAACCTGGTTAAATTATACTCGTAGGTACATAACTACATAGGCTATCTACTTTAATAGGTTGACTAAGCGTATTCTTCTAACTAAACAATAATATATGTATGTATCATACTAATAAACGAGCAATATTAGTATATGTTTTTATTTATTTGTTTATATATATGGGTTCTTCAAAACAGCTCTAACGATGTTCATCGGTTCTGCAATACAAGAGTTCAAAAACATAAAAAAAACAATGTTTTCCTAAAGTCAACAATATTTTTCGTGTAGGTAATGTTATATTTTTGATAGTTATTCAGTAACCGAGACATAAATGTTTAAACAAATAATCATCAATTACGAGTATGAGACACACACAACGCAACAGGCAATTATAGAGCATAATTATGTTTCAAATAATGTATGCGATATGAACCTATTATTAACTCGATGAATGTTTTTATAAAGGAATCTATAACTTCAACCTTACCGCCATAATGACAATCGTAAAACTTCCAATGGTTTTACGTACAAGAACATGCACTTATTTTTTGTCGGCCATTTAAAATTAATGACCGATGGATCACGAGCACTTTACAGCCCATTTCCTCGTGCTAATATTATGTCTTCCAGTGAATCTTGCTATATTTACCCTTTTAGTCTTAATGAATTGCGTTAAATAGTCAATTACTATAACCTCGTTCAGTAAAACAAAAACGGGCACACTGTATATGACACTGTATATGAGATATTTTTGACATTCGAGCCGAAGCCAAGGGAAATTTGCGATCGGAGGCTTTCTTTATTACCGTCCGTGGTGATTACAACATTTTACGTCGTTCCCTGGCCAGGAATCGGGTTTTACCGCATGCATAGCGGGCGGTAATAGCAACTTTGTGGTCAGGTGTGACGTAAATTGATTAAACCGCCAAAATAAAACAATGTGATTCACCTAAAATACATTACCATAACGGATTAACTGCCTTTGTCCCACTAGGCTTTATTTGCTTTCCAAGTTATTTTATCGCAGCTTTAAAAGCTTGCAATTAAATTAAAGTCACATAAGGAATGTTTTGTTTTATAAATATTCTTATTCAATATATATCTACGATATAATTTTAGGAATTTGGTCTATTCTATTAATTAATAATATGACAGCAACATATTTTTTACAGAACTAGTTTTTTATAGCGCTCATGTATTATAGTGGAACTTTATTCTGTTTTAGCTTATAAATCAATAGAGAGCTATTAATGAAATGAAATGAAAAATATTTATTCCGGAAACATACTAGTCCATGTAGAGTAGATATTAATTATATATATATAGATTGAGAAACCCATCACTGATAATGTTACCTCTGTAGCTTTATTGTTTAAGCTTTTATTAATCTTTCGGTAAGTGTTTATTTTGTATAAAATAATATGTGGTTTATGTAGTTATTTAAACAGGGCCTAGGGGCGTATTGCTTGGAGTACAAGATACCTACATTATTTATGACTAAATGTTTTAGCATTACTGATTACGATACGTACGTACGATATTGACTGTAATAACATGAACATGTAACATGCTACTTACAGCACTCGTGCCTCCTTAGCCGAACGAGTAACTAGTTATCTAAATACAAAGACACATGCACACAGTACTTATCCCTTAAAGCATCTCTTCTAGTTAACCTTTCATCACCAGGACTACATAAACCTACGCAATTAGCCCACATCGGCTCCCCGATAACTCACGAACGGTAGCTTTGAACCGACGATAGCCCCCGGCTGCCGATACCATCGAGTTGCCACTTTGATTATGCTCTTTGTTTGACACTATGTCTTTGGCGTAAGATTCCAATTTGCCTGATACGGTTACATTTGTTTCCTTGCTATTTATATAACGATGAACATTCATTCCAAAATTTGATTTGGCCACGTGGACTTCTAATGAACATTCGGTTAGTTCGAGTTGGGCTCGTGAGCGCTTTGTCCGCTACTACGCAAACTAGCTACACTAAATGTTCGTATACGTGACTTTAAAAAATAATATTTCCTTCCAACTAATCGTCTAAAAGTCTCGAAACTAATCCTCCTGTACAAAAAAACCCGTTTACCGAAATTCTGAATTTTAAATCATTAATTTATTCGAGCAGACTTTTCGGGACCGGCAATAAATAGGCGCGGGACAGACGAAAGCCGGCGTACACGACATAAATACTGCACTTACAAGCCAAACAATATCATATTCGCAGAAACATTACATCCAAAACCCAACCTTAATTTGTTTACCTTTAAGGTCTCAGTTCCGTTGAAGGTTTTACGGTGGTTATTCTGAAATCGTGTGATGGTAACTGGAAAGACAATGCCATATCGTTTTTGGAGACAAGCGGAGGTGACAGCCGGCCTCTGGTTTTCGGGATTTAATTCGCAAAATTGTGAGTCGAATTTTCACAATGGCCGCATCGCATTGTAATGGGCCCCTGACACTGACTGATGTGGGCCTATACTCGTAGACAACGTTTTTTACCGCCTTTGTCCTATAAATTGTATGCATGCAACGTATTTCTTGCAGCAACTAAGCACCTTTTAATTGGTCCATAAATGTACCAAAAACTAAAGTATGTTCGGCATAGAGAATTTGCTTGTTGCATACTATACATAAAAAAATTACGTAAGATAAATAAATTACGAATTTAACACCTTGTTTGTGTTTGTAAAATTACAGAAGTATTGTTAACGTTCACAAATATTTGCAAATAACGTTATTGAATAAAACAGCAGTTAAAACAATGGGGATGATAAAAACAATGTTTAGTTCTAAACTGGGCTTGTTATATCCTACAATAACTCGCTTTCATTGTGTTCCATATGTATACTGATGGGTTTTAATTTTAAGAATATTCTTTGCATTCGCATGTGCCATAAGAACGTTGATGTGTTTATAAGCCTGACATTGTATATTATGTTTTAACGGGTTATTGAAATATTACAAGGACACGTTCTTTAATTTACGATTTGTCTGTATTATTTAAAGATCGGAATGATTTATAGTAAACCTGGTTTATTACGTAGATTATTATATTATTGAAACTGTTTCGGGGATTACAGTATGACCTCCATGTAAGTCAACACAATATTCATGATTTCATTCAAGACAGTGGTCTGTAAGGTTCTTTCAACACTTTGAATGAAAACTACATTGATAGTATAGAGTCATGGTCACTTTAAGCACTAGAAGTTTAGTATGACAATATCGAAGTTGGAATCCTTCTTTCATTACTGACTCGGCATAGGAATAAGTGACGGACTGGAAACGGACGGTTGTGGAGTTATGAATTTTCTGACCAAAAAATTTAATGTTTTTGTAAAATAGTGTCATTGACTTATTTAACGTTTACATTATCTATTTTGTTTTATATAATATGGCCCAATAGTTAACTAAATATGAATATTAGTTGCTATCTAATAATGACGTAATAATCTAACGCGCTGAGATCCCTTTTCCCCGAGAACGACATATATATATTCCGTAGTTCTAATCCATAAATAAAAAAAACAGTTATAAATCAAAATTTAAATTTTGGTCTCATTGTAAACTGACGCGAGTTTAGCAAGAAATAAAGATTTTCATAATATTATGGCGTTAAGTAACACGGGTGGCAATCCAAGTATATAATTTGCTTATAATTTTCCGGGACTTTGCATACTTTACGTACTTTATATAACCGAATTTCCCATCACATAACACGTCAGTTACCGACATATTGTATTAGTCAATAGAATCGTGCAGTAATACCAGGAGACAAGAATATCTTGTATTACATTACGGTCAATTTACATTTAGACTGGCTACATGTATTCTTCAACAGCTATGATATTATATGGTAAAATGTAAAAGTCTTTAGTCAATATATTTTTGTAATAAAAAACTATTTATTGTAAAATACACGGACGTTAGTAAAATAAATAAAAGTACAACTAAATACTTATTGGGTCAACACGTGAATGTAAAATAAAGAAGTTGTTTAAATAAGGCTTCATTTCCCGAGGCCGAGATTACGTGTGCGCGCTGGCGAATTCACGAAGTACAGTCGCGTGCGCTAGTGCTACCTGCTACTCAAGCGCGGGACTTCATTAGGTACAATACATAAATGAAGGAAGTTATGCCCTATAAATTGTCAACAGATCGTGAACAATTTTAACGTTTATTGGTAGCTAAAAATGGGGTATAAGAGGCATGATTTGTAATAAATTTTGTGCAATAAATCATGAAACTTCGAAAAAAATAGCGGCTGATTTTTACACATAATCATCATTATCATACTCGCGCGTATGTACACCTAGAGCCCATTTTACCAGACCCTAAGTTTTTTTATATCTACCTACACGATGTGCAAAATTCAAATACACCTCAAGATAAGCATAGCCTTTCATCCTTAGTGTGCCAATGTAGAATAATTTCACTCTACACTGGCACAGTAAGAAACAAATATTCTTAGTATCTCGAACACATATTAAATAATTAAGTGTTTTCCGTGACACTGTATCCACTGGTAGCTCTTCCCGGTAAGTTATCTGATGGGCGAATATTTGGCTCCAATATTGCCTGAATTCGACATTCAACGCACTCAATGTATCCAACGTGGGTACTTACCCAAATTGGGCATTGACGTTCGATTCAAGAGAACATCTCGTTAATTATGACATTAAGGAAGTTTTATTTTAACGTGGAAGATTATTGATGTTCAAGTGAACTGAAATAAATAAATAAGCAGTACGGGGTGTCGTATAGTATTCATTATGATCTATAGGATGATATTAAAATGGTGTCCTGTCGTTTCACCAAAACACATTTCGCAAATTTACACTTTACAACTCAACCTTCTACAAATGACTCATTTGACCAAATAATCAACAAACACATTTACATTTTATAAATGATTTTATGAATGATGTTGATGATGGGACAAATTAAATTTTAGTAACTAAGTTACCTGTAAAAACGAGTATCAAATCTATCAAAATAAGCATAAAACGTCAACTAAACTTTTCTCTGAGATCAACCAATGCCAGGATAGTGGTGTATAAAGTTCAAGTTTTTCAAAGAACAACAGGAACAGGGACTTAGTGGCAAAACCGACTCGGATCGCGGATAAGTTAGAAGACGGAAGCGGGAGCTTCGAGGTTATTTTTTTTTATTAAAGAGCGGAAACACTTGTTTGCAAAAAAAAATTGTAATTTTGCAACACAAACATTGTAATTTTTATCCTACGCACTACTCAAATTGGGATATAAATCGTATGCCATTGCAATATTATTCGATTAGTATGTTATGCGAAACGATACATTTGCCAAATAAAATTTTATTATTGAATACATTTGACGTTATGTACTTATTGCTAATTGAGTGTTTGTCAAGTAAACTTTTGTAAAATGAAACTTTTGCGCAGCAATAACACGTTTGCCAAGTAATTATTTCATGAAGCGTTTTTTATCAAACGATAATTTGCTAATAATTTTTTGGTTATACATTAGTGAACCTATTAAAATCCTTTTACGAGTACAGTTGGTACCTATTTTTTTTCGCAATTACAAAAAATGAACATTCAAAATCATTCCTCTATTCGGCTGCCCGCCATAATGCTATAACACTTTTTTTCTTTTTTCACGTTTCGGTATGGCTCTCTAGATTATTCGACGTCGGTGGCAAGCAAGCTTACGGCCTGATGATAAGTGGTTACCGTAGCCTATGGACGCTTGCAACTCCAGGGGTGTTACATGCGCGTTGCCGACCCTTTAAGAATTTATACACTCCTTTTATGAAGAAAATGTAGTTCTTCGGAAAACCTCGGCGGGGACATTCCACACTCTTTATACCTGTTTTATAAAATGTACGGTGTAGGTACTATGAATTTCCTCACAGTCGAAATGAAAAATAGAGTGTTTAACTCGGGTGAAATTATTTATCCTCGAACGATCGAAATATCTCGAGTGAAATGGGTTACGTTTAACCCATGGGTAACAATCTACTATTGAAAGCGTATTGTGGTATTTGTGTGACGCAAAGTCGATAGAAACAACCTTCTATCCGACGAGCCGTTATACCTTACGAAGGCTTTTCTTGTTGAATGTACCGAGGGTTAATAGTTTATCTCTACTAGTACTTGCATTTGATTTTGTTGGAAGTTTCTATTAGCTAGTTAGAGAGAACGGATTTATTATAATTTGCTACTGTTAGTTATAAGTGTATAACGATTTGTACTGGGAGTGAATACCATTTATGCTATCGCATATGTTAATAATATATTACACTAAAAGGTTTTAAATTCATTATTTATACCACAGTTTTACACATATTCAGAAATTTCTAAAATAGTGTATGTAATCGTTTTTTAATAGTCCTTCTTACGTTGTGACACCTAATGATCGGTTTGCATAAATTGCATAAGTTGTTAGGTTACAAACACAAATCGCTATTTATTGTTCTAAAACCCCAAAAACCACGGGAATATTTTAATTATTAGTTGTCAAAAAATACTTATGACGACTAAATCGCGTATGACGTGAACAAAAACGAGTGCTAAAATGACCCATATATTAAAAAAAAAATTATTCTAACCAAGGAGCCAACCCACCACACCTCATTAGACTAATTAGCTCAAAAGAAATGATCGTGGAAACGTCGATCAGCTCCCGTCGATGCAGGCGCGCTATCTCGATGGCGCTGCTAATGAAAAGCACCTTGTAAGCTTTATTAACCCTAATGTATGCAGTGATGGGCTAGGTGATAGCTGAATGTCAATGTTTGTTTGGGCTTAGATTTAGTTTTTTGTATGTATGTGTATGGGTTGGTGAATGTGTGCTCTGGATAGTAAGAATAGTCTTTTCTCAAACATGCAATGGAATGTTGACGTTACGTTCCTTATAATAGGCAGCGAAGTATCACGTTTTTGGTGCAAACTTGGAGGTCATAGCAGGCCTAGCCTGCGAGATGGTTTTTTTTTCATTTCCATTCCACATTTATTTGTGACTGCATCACTTTCAGCCATGAAAAAAAACTATAAGCAGTATTTGATTTTGGTTCGTTATGACATTCAGCCACTACGATTATTAAAAAACCGGCCAAGTGCGTGTCGGATCGGACCACGCAAAACGAAGGGCTCCGTGCCAAGGACAAAGGTCGTATAGTCACAGAAATGTTACGGCAGTTATTTCCTTTTCTATAGGGAAGGCAGTTTTTAGCAATATCTCGAAAACCTTTGCACCGATCGTGTTCAAATGCTGAGAAACCTTATATTCAAACGTCACAGTTTGGCGAGTTTATATAAAAACTATAAAATGTAATTTCTTTTTTTCTTAAATAAATTAAAAAAAAAAAAAAAAAAAAAATTATTTTGAAAGGCCTATCGCCGAGGCCTTATCGATTGTTACAAGGATAATTTCTTGACATATATAACTAAGCTTCTTTAGACGAATGATGCGGTGTTAAACGCATGGTTTAATTAAAGATTTATCTTTAGTCCAAATAGATGGCAGGCGTGTTTAGGGGGGTTCCACCCACGAGGTGGTACCTCATATATATAGGTAATGTTTGTAGGTTGCCTTCCTCAGTAGTGACGGTCCGAGGAAAAAGAATAATCACTGTAGAAATACGTCCGTCCATCTTAATGACGTCCATCTGGTTCGTTCCTCATTGTTTTAGCTTTTGTTCTTAGTATCCTTATTTTGTTCGAATAGGTATTTAAATGTCTTTATCATGTTAAGATAAGTGTTCTAAAGACAGAAATCCTGCATTAAAAAAACATGGTACCTAGCATTCAATTTGAATTACTGGTTTTCAAGTCAACTCGCATTAAAGCTACAAACAAGTCTTTGGAAATTCGATTTAGTCCCCAGGTTACTCCGTCCGAACATCGTTCAGGAGCCTGTTTCCAGAAGTCATCGGTGCTCGTATAGCGCGAATTTATGGTCCCTCGTTGTCATAAACCTATTCAGCACCTAGCATTAGCTTAGAATACGGCCATCCATAATGGCGAAGGCGGCAATGATGCAATATGCTACAAACATAGATACATTTTCCGCGAAATAACACTAGTAAAAAGAAAAAGATTTTTTTTATGCCTATTTTTGAACCGTCGTGCGCCAGTTTATGGTCCTTAATTTGGAAACAAACTTTTTGTGCAATATGAGAAGGCTTATTACTCAATAGATGAGTTTATAAATAATTTACAAATAAACGGATGGATCATTGACACAGCGCCGTATTAAACGGAAATCAAATAAATAAATAATTGTATTGATATTAATATGTTGCATGGTAAAAACCTTAAAATATTGGATGTATATTGTATTTAAATTGTGACTTGCTTATTTTACCAATAAATTCTGTATTCTGTATGAGTATGTGAATAAAACAAATCAGTCTGGTCAGAAAGTGTATAGGTAATTAGGTACATGTCTGCAGTGTGGCGTCTTAACATACAAGACCGTAGTACCTAAGTATGTTTCTGTCGTCGGTGGCACATGCAACTGAGTTAGACGTGGATATATAAACATTATATTGTACTTGCACCTGTCACGTACTAACGGCAAGGCACTTAACTGACTTATTTGTGGACTTTACGCCGTTGTAATAAGGTTCACAGATGGTCGATTGAGTGTGTCGTCGATGGTACAATAAGTTCAGTGCTATTAGAATAAGTCATTTAGTGAGTAGGTGTAGGTATAATAAGACAACGATGTTTAAATATTAGAAAGGAGCGCACATTCGCCGACAAACTGTCCTCAGTTTGGCGAAACAGAAAATGTATACTTATTTACCGTTAAGTTGATGTTTTAAATAAATAAAATAAAATAAATGAACAACAATATTATACAATACGTACATACAATATACAGTGTGTGTCTATCATAAGAACATTTATTTTAAGGAACGATAGCTTTCAGTGCTGTGAACCGTTTTATCGACAAAATATAACAATTACCTTTTCTAATGGAGAGTTATTAATTTTTAAAATTTTCTCGAGCAGCAATGTACTGCTAACATTCACTTGACATTTCAGAGAGGCAGAGCTAGTTACTGTCAGTTGTTAGCTTTGTTACCAATACATTGCGGGCCGAATTAATTTGTATGAAAAGAAAAACCGTTTTTTTGAAACTAGAGATACTAATTTACGTTCATTAGGGCTTATACTTTCAGCCCTTAAAATAAATGTTCTTATGACAGACACACTGTATACAGTTCGACACAGACATAATACATGTTTCCCCCCTTTAAACAATAAAGTTGAAAAATAAATAGATACTATGCTTGTGTAAGTGCTTATTTATTTACCTTGTATGGCCGATGTCTTGGTAATAAGGCGACAAATGTTTAAATATCTATGATAGCGACTGTTCGTTGATTGAGAATCTCCTGCAATCTACTAACTACTAAGGTAATATCTACTATCAATTTTATGAGCCGTTTGTTATTGTAACATTTTCAGAAAACAATCTTAAGGCTGACGTCCTAGTGGAAGAGTATAGCCTGCGACATACCAGCTAACTTCATGACTACAAAAACAGAACCTCACATTTATCTAAGTGCCACTCTTGTAAATAACAGAATCGTTTTTCAACCGACCACATTAAGAAATTACCTTTAACTCCAATGCAGTAAAAACCGTTAACATTGGCACAGAATAAAAGAAAGGAAGCGTTTCGAAATAAGGTACTTATCATATTTTCTCGTCCCATTCGCTTTTCGTTTAATTCTAATGTCGTCTGGTTCTGTATTCGACACTCATTCTTTATTCGTCTTATTCACTATTCGCCACTATCTTCATTAGTCGAAATATGTAATGAGTCTCTCTCTTAAAGTCTTATTTGTATTTCGCCACGGTCTTTCTTAGACTCATTCTTTGTTTGTCTGCCTCTTTTGTAGTATCATTCTGAGTCTACCTTAAGTCATTTTCGTTGTTGGTCACTCTCTTTTTTGATCTTATTGGCAATACGTCTTGTTATTTTTTGGGTACATTCGCTACGCGTCCCGATGGTTGTTGGTCTTATTCGCTATTTATATATTTTTTTAATGGATTTGTATAGAGTTTAGTCGAAAAGAGCTCCCTTACAGAGATGTGTGTGTTAGACTAGAACAATTTTCTCATATGTTTTGGTTATATTATCAATTCATGTTATAATAATGATGACATTTGAAGTGTGCCGAGAAAAGACAATCACAAATAGCGAATGATACGAAAACCGAATGGCACGTAGTTAGAATGCAACCAAAAACGAAAAAGACTAATTACGAACGTGACCAGCACCGAAAATATCAAAAAAAATTGGGCAAATAAGTCAATGAGGCAAAAAACGAGAGACAAACAAATAATGAGTTTAAGGAAGATCGTGGCGAAAAACTAATAATACTTATTAAGAAAAAGACAAATTACAGATTCTGACCAAAGAAGATAGTGGTGAATAGCGAACAAGACGAATAAATAATGAATGTCGAAAACAGAATGAAACGAAACAAGAGTTGAACGAAAAACTAATGGGATGAGAATGAAGTAGGTTAGGTTTATTGGGCATTTTCCGCAAATCGACATCCAACGTGCCTATTTTGCGTGAAAGGATTATACCGGTTTCCTCACGATGTTTTCCTTCACCGAAAAGCTAATGGTAAAATTTTTCGTACATAAGTTCCGAAAAACTCATTGGTACGAGCCGGGATTCGAACCCACGACCGCCGCTTGACAGCCGCATGCCTGAACCACTAGGCTACCGTAGCTTCAAAAGATGCCTGAAGTAATATACGATATTTTATATTCTAGTGTTATGCATTGGTTTGTTTTTGCATTGGGAGCATACCTATTTCTGTAAAGTGCCTTATAAAGTACTAGTAGGAGCCTAGTAATCTTTAGACAATAATATAATGGGGTAGAGCGGTCTTTTTTAATCGCAAACAGAGCAAACTAAACAGAAAGAGATTATAGGGATTCTGTATTTTTACGCACATAGTGTGCATTTTTATTATTATTTACGATTGAACCATTACTATTTTACGTATTTTATTTTATGTTATGGTGTAAACCATCTGTTAATACTTAACAGTACTCTGTGACACGAATGCAGCTAGATAATTATGGCATTAGTGAATCCTTTCTAATGTAACTTATTACACTACTGCAGTTAAAAGTATGCGGTATAATAATTTGCTTATAAATAGAACGGTTTTAGGAAATAATTTTTTTTCTGTTAGCCTTCCTCTACAACTAAACTGGAGATAAGTAGAGATATTCCAACTGCAACCTGTGTCGAAGCACGTTCACTGCGCAGTTAGTGTGCAGTTGCGCACAAGTTGCAGTTGGAATGCAGCCTGTCTCTCTGGGCCATAAGGTTCAAAAATAATTTCTCGTTCGTAGAAAAGTACTTTCTTATACATAGTGAAGAACATTTCTGATCAACTTTTTCTGTCAATAGGTAGTTGCCAAGGTTACGTCTATTCTCCTGAGTCACTTTTTAAAACTGCAATATTATGGGTTTAAATTCACTACAGGTGTTTTCTTGGAGTCCATGTTACTATTTTTTTCTAAGAACCTGTCATATTATTTAAAATGTACATAGTTGACTGACCCACTTGACAAACGATCAAACGTCGGTCCATTTCATTGGATGGACCTTTTGTATCTAGGTATATGGCTCAAACGTCATCTATAGAAACAGGGGGCGTTTTAGATTGTTTCGCAATTAAGCTCATCATATTGCTTTTGATCAATATAACTTATTGTGTAATAAATATATTAATGTAGTTATAAATTGACTGGCGGCTCCAACGCTGGCTGATATTCACAATACCGACACTCGCCTCAGCCGAACCCGTATAAATCTGACCTTGGATTACGCATACTTGATAATATTCTCAGGGTGAAGTTATTTTAAGGACCTGCCGTGAGGTAAGTGCTCCTGTTTGTGAATCGTATAGTAGTCCTGCGTCTCGCCATCTTTATTACCTACATGCTTAATCGCAAAGACATTAATGTACTTCTGAGAAAAAACACCATTTGTGTTTGAGTGCACAGTTTACTTTTATTTTGAAATACTTTTATGTTAATTAACATTTTACGACAGTTTTTTTCTCTAATTAACGAGACCAGTAAATACCATTTAGTCGAGTCTTCGATGGGCTCGTAAGTTTGAAAATTACGCCACTAGACTGGCAACGATCGGTTAACAACACTAAACGTTGAACTGGTCATACAAAGCTTTGTCTATGTAGGTCAATGTGGCTAATTCCGCCATATTTTTGAGCTAGTACAACTTTGGTTGAAAATTTCAGACGTTTATATAGACTATTTACCCATGGCGTGCATGTAGTTGGCTAACTATTTACTTGAGTTTCAAGGTAAATTGTGAAATTCAGTGTATCTCAGTTGCATAATTTATTATTTTTTTTTTTTTAAACAGTCAGGTAGTCGAAATTTCCCGCAAAATTGGGGCGGCTATTCCGTCTTACAAAATGTTTTCCTAGCATTACCAAGTGTTTTCAAGTCTATGCTAGTTGAAAATAAACACACGCAGATTTCAATCAAATATGTGTTTTCAGGCCTGAATATAAGATTCACATTATGAGTTATCGGCAACAAAGTTTTTTTGGGGTTATTCCGATGTTTTGACAATCAGATGAGCTCAACCTTTTTAAGATTCTTTTATTACATTTTTTTTCTTCTTTTTTTATCAACTATGGCTTTATGTACTATGCAGTCAGATGTAGTGTCGTACTACATTCTACCTACTGAAGTACTTCAACCTATCGTCATGGCTAAGACTATTTTTACAAGCTTTATATTAATTTGACCTGTTCGTATGTAAGTACCTACTTACTTACTAATAAATACATTTAATATTTTTTATGAGAATTTAATATTATTTTCGTAATTATTGCAACTCTCGATACATTATAGAATTACTATTTATCATTTAAAGAAAAAAAAACAGCCATTATAAACTACTAGCTTCCGCCCGCGACTTCGTCTGCGTCGACCCGGGATAAAAACTATCCTATATTTTAATCCAGACTATAAACTATCTTCGTGCAAAATTTCATCCAAATCGTTTGAGCCGTTGAAGCGTGATTGAGTAACAAATATCTAAACATCCAAACATCCAAACTTTCGCATTTATAATATTAAGTAGGATTGCTTATATTAAATTTAGAAGATTCTTAAAATGATCACACTAAAACATTGTTGACAATGTCTGGAATCGGGAAATACCGGCACATGATGGCTTAACCCCATTTATAATGTACGGATTTTCCCACTTCATTATTTTGAGGTTCCTAATTTTACACGGTGAATTGCTTAAAACCAGCGGGCTTTTATGCATAATTAACAGGCAGATACTTTTAGACATATCTTAAACATTGTAGTAAGCATAGAAACAAAGTTAGAAATCTAACTGTTTTATATTTACCTTTGGTAAAACTCCAGTTTCGACTTCGAAACACAACTGAACTGCGAAAGCAGATATATATTTCTTCGTCGATTGCACAGCGCCATCTGTGTTTTTTTTTTAGATTTAACTAGAAAACCTTGCTGCTTTATCGACTGAGTCAGCAGCGGCGTACTGTGCTTGGATTCAACGCAGGCGTGTATACATATGACGGCATAGCCCCGTAGACGGAGTTGCCACATTGACACAATGGTGTGGCTTTTCCGGCTGCGGTCTCTTATAAAGTGGTAGTTCCCCAGTCCGGCTGCAATTTTTTGCTGTATTTCATTTGCATCACATCACTGTCCAGCATACATGCAATATATAAACAAAGGCAAACCGTGAAGCCATATCCAAAATGTGTTTTTTTAGCGATTTGAAAATAAACAAAAATTTAGAAATCCCCGTTTACATACCAATTTTATGTATTTTTTAACTCCGAAAAGGACCCCATCTTTGCCAATTCTGTCCAGGTCTCGTTAATCACCCTGTATAGACGCATTCTGGAACAGACGGCCACCCTTACAATGTGACAAGGCATACTTTGTTATATTTACAAGAAACAGGCGTTTCATTGCAAAAGATCAATAACACATGACTATGGACCCAGTATCCAAGTAATTAGGCACAAGTTCGCGTAACAAGCAAAATACAAATCCAATTCAAAAAGGCTCAAGTACATTGAAAGTCATAGCACTTACGCTGCACTAGGTTAAAGTTACTCTCACAGAAAACAATTACCGAGTCAAATGCTAAAGCGAGCAGTCGGTCTCACGACCAAAGGTAATAAATAATAAACACAATTTCTTACAATAGAAAAACATAAAACTGAAAAATGTCAACAAAACCTTTGAAGGGCACGTTTACCTTATCGGTCTAATAGGCGGGAGTCAAATGTCGACTCTATTCTACAAAACATAAAGTTCAGGTTTCTTTTGCTAAGAGTAACGTAAAAGCTCAAGCAATAAACCCTACCGAGTGCGCGGTGTAATGTTCGTATTTTAAAATATTTTCTTGAAGTAATTTGTTTCACATACGTTTAAATGTGTTAGGAAAGCGTGCCTCCATTTTGTAAAATATATAATGCTAGCTGGTAATTTGTAAATCGATGTATTTTCAGTTGGGGTGCAAATACAGAAAACATGATGATAATTATTTATAAAGCAAACTGTAGTTGAGCGACCCAAACAAGATAAAAAGTCGGTCTGTATTTAAATTTCTTAACCCATTCAAGGCCAATGACTTAGGTACGTACTTATGTGTCATGCCTCTACGAACGGTTTTTGGCTACAAAACGGAAACATACTACTACGCGCTACAGCGTAGCAGACGTAGCGTTGCTTGGTCTCGAATTGGTTTTAAACATGTATAAAAACATCATGGGATTTTGGCTGAGCCGGTATTCCATCCGCGATATTTGTCATTCATATCTCTGAACAGAGATATCAGAATGGGGATATGTCCACTTCTATAAAATCACGGATGGAATACTAGCCCTGAATGTCACAGCAATGTCACAAATAAAAGTAACAACGTGAGCAGTTATATAGCTGAAACTAAAAATGTTGTGGCGTGAGCCTGTTCAAATGCATAAAAAAGGAGTGGAAAAGTAATTCGCGTGGGCCAAAGTTACCCCAGGGCCAATGTAACCCGCATTTACATTATACATTAAATTTGTCGCCTTATTACAAAGGAATAAGGCGCAAAAATGTAAACATGTCATTAACGTCCACTGTTACATATTTATGTTATGAGCTACGGCAATTATTGAAAGGACAGAAAAGAAAGCTGATTTCAAATTCACCTACTATTTCCCATGTAATATAATATAATATTAATTACGTATCTAATTGTATTGTGTACCGTTATATAAGGACAGCACCTAAATGGGCGCGGTGTAGTTGTCGCATTAGCGTGGTATCGCTCGCACATTGGCCTGTAATAGCTTGCATTCCCAGGAAATTCCAATTACACCCATATCGGGAAGAGGGCTATTGTACCTGGCTGGATGACTTAAAAAAGCAGAGGTTAAAGTATTAGGCCTAGGGATCTTAATAGTCGTTATGCAAATACGTAGATTTTTGAGTTGTTACTACTATTTTTCGTTGATCGTAGGTATTACTGGATGCTCATGATATTCTTCCATCGCTAGGTTTTTTAATTACACCTATATCGGGAAGAGGGCTATTGTACCTTGGTGGATGACTTAAAAAAGCAGAGGTTAAAGTGACGGCCAGGGAGATAGCTTAGTCGTTATGCAAATACGTAGATTTTTGAGTTGTGACTACTGTTTTTCATTGGTCCTAAGTATTACTGGATGCTCATGACTTTCTTCTATCGCTAGGTTTTTTAATTACACATATATCGGGAAGAGAGCTATTGGATGACTTAAAAAAGCAGAGGTTAAAGTGGTAGGGCCACTGAGATAGCTTAGTCGTTATGCAAATAGGTAGATTTTCGAGTTATGAGTACTGTTTTACGTTGATCGGATGCTCATGATCTTCTTCTATCGCTAGGTTTTTTTATGACTATTTCAAAAATGTACAAATTAGATATTGTTGTAAAAGATATGCTAGCGGTTTAGAAACTCTTTTGCTTATGAGTTTACTTTTAATCTACCTTTAGGGGATGCAAGTAGTTTGATAATAATAATTGGCCTAAGAAGGCTACTTTTGACTAAAAAAATTCCCATCTTCTTCAATGTTGGACAGCATACAATGAGGTACAAGTATAGCCAATCCCCACGCAGTTACTATCAAATATTTACATTTATATTTACTCGTATTAATATCTAAGACTTATATTAACTGTGTCATTATTTAATATAACCAAACGGCAGCCCTGAATATATTTAATAAGCACCTATAATGTGTTCGGGACTATAAACTCCTACGTCGTTCTAAATAGACGCGGGGGCAATTCTTGGAGTTTCCATTAAAAAGGCTTACGCGTCTATTGAGAACTAATAACATAGGCTGTTTTAGCAGACCGCGGGTGCCAGGGCGTGACTGCCACCACACGGGGCACCATATTAGGCCCTAGCGGCGCTAGTTGGAGCCTGTGCCTTAGCTGGTGACAATTAAAGGTATCACGATCTGCAGCAGATTAAGTGTTGGGGGTTTTATTGGTTGGGAAATTATAATACTTTGTTGCCTTTTGTGTTCTCGTAGGACCTTTCTAGAATTGTCGTGGGTTAGAAAAGCTTCTAGAATAGTATACCTACCTACTTGGTGCCTGAAAATCAAAATGTCTGAGCTTTAAGCAGGTACGTTCCTAGGTCAATCTCGGGTTAAGGCACACTTATTAAAAGTGCAACAGGCACTTTTAATGAATTGCGACCTTCGAGGGGTGTTTCATTCTTTCATCTTACTTGATAACATTATTATTTTGATTTTAGGTTTCGACTGGAAAACCGTTGACCGTTGAATGTCTTAGAAATAACCGTCACTATTAAATAACACAACTAACGTTTATCAAACAATACTCGCCATACGGACTTAAATCATCACACCGAAATCTATTTTGACGACAGTCATTTAGAAAGACAAAATCTTCAAAAATAGAATTAGCCTCTTCTGTCGTATAAAAAACGCGTTTGATACAAACGTTAAATTGATATCTTTTTGTTTTAGTTTTATGAACATGTTATTTCATCACTATTGCCTATCCTGGTTGGAAGCGAATGTGAACATGAATTCTTTGCAGCAAAATTATATCTTCAGAAACATTCAAAAGTAATAAAAACGACAATCGTAAATTTACTATACTTGTCAAGCATCTCGTCGTTTCAATTAAAAGCAACAATTATTTAGATACAGTCTGTACTAACTCATAAAAGCTTCAGAGTTACTTAAGTACTTATATTTTAATTAATTTAATCATATAGGTATATTGTCTATAGAAACAATCAAGCATCGCAGGCAATTATTTAAGAACTTAGGTAATAATTTTTAAACGAGGGGACAATGGCAGGGTTAAAGGATCCTTACACCGGGTGCCTCACCGCTATGAAACCTGCATGGAATCGAGCTTGAGCTGTTTGTTTGGGGTGCGCCAAAGTTCATATAAAATTGCAACTTCGATTATTGGATTTCCAACTTGTCCATATTTATAATTGTATTCAATATAAGTATCTCTGTTATGACTTCAATAATGTAGTATTCTTGTATGAACTAGTATTAATGTGATGATAGTGTAATTTTTATTTCATACAAAAATGACATATAGGTAAGTTCACGTACATTGACACAAAATTAAAACTGATAGAATCCGCAATAGGCTTCGTCAGCAATACGTACGTCTCTGTTATTGTTTATATACTTACTTACTATCTATGTTTATATACTTTTATATCATAACGATTTTTTAGGGTTCCGTACCTCGAAAGGAAAAAACGGAACCCTGATTGGTTACATCATATAATAAAAATATTTTTAATAATTTTAAAGTTACTACCCATTTCCTCATGAACGCGTTGAGGTATAACATTGAAATTCATATGAAATACTCAGGTCTATAATACCTACAGGTTTGTACGGAACCCTCGATGCGCAAGTCCGACTCGCACTTGGCCGGTTTTTTTAGCAAAATAGCTTATATCATATTTATTTCTATACATACTAGTAGTTATTGCTAAATTTCGTATTAATAAAGAACGTGTATAACATAAGAATGCGAATAAGTATCATGGACAGTTTATTTGACATAATAAGAATAGGTTTAATCTAAGATTCGTCCTTATACTTTTGACGATTAATCTCATGGTACTTATTCCACTTTGGTAGAATCGGACCTAATTATTACAGATAAGAATATTTTGATCAATGGAGACATTATTAAGTAATGGTTTCATACGTTTTTAATACATTTAAACAACTTCCTCCAGTTACTTTTAATACCTACTGAAATGCTCACTGAGATCCTTAATTATTGTAGGATACATAAATAAATATTAGTTTATAGTGGCATGTATTTATAAAATTAAATTAGGATTAACTGAAAGTGTTGTAAACTCTTTCTTTTCCTTGTGTGATTCAAGATCATCTCAATAAACCCAGGCATTTTGGGGCTAAAATTATTTCATCATTACGCCTTGATGATTCGGCCGTTTCTCGTAACCAAGCCTTCGGAGGGAACAATTTGAACTTTAGAATAAGGAAGTAGAGTTGATTTTAAATTGTGGTAGATACAATTCCGCCATTGGTTGTAAAGCGAGATATGGCGTTTTTTCTCTGTTGTCGGTTTTTATGAGCGGCTAGTGGGTGATGGTTGGTGTGGTAATTTGGGTGGGGGACGGGGTAATTACAGGGCTGCCTGTGTCATTGTCGGTATCTCGCTGCCAATTCTAATTCTGAACGAAATTGAATAAAAAATCGATGTCGATTTTTGATAGAGCCTCAAAGCTGCGGTTTGTAGGGAATTACTATAGTTTGGTTTGTTGGAAAAAGGATTACGGCTGTTAACACGAACTAGTAGTAACAGTCACATTCATACATTCAAACAATCCTTTGAAATGTATACAGTGTTGAGGCCAGCGTACGATGTGTCGACGAATCCCTTGAAGGTCGCTTTGAACATTATTTTGTTTTTATGAACTAATTTTACTTTTAATTATTGACTTAATCTAGTCCGTTTCTAAATCTTTTCCGCATTGATACGAGGTCTACAAACAGTCAGTTAGGTGAACTTTATTCGATCAAATGTGGTCTGCGTACATTTTGCAGCTCATACTGTAGATATTCAATCAAAACAATTTTCCTAAAGAGTATTGCATTATAAAAATGCGCACTGAGAGTTCCGTATACAAACCTGTAGGTATATAAGTATATTATTAAAAATATTTTTATTATATGATGTAACTAAAAATTTACGGTTTTCGCAATTTTTCCTTTATCTGTGCTATAAGACGTTGCTTCGTACCAAATTTCAAGACTCTGAGTTCACGGGAAGTACCCTGTAAGATAAGATAAGATAAGATAAAAATCATTTATTCAAGTAGGATTTGTAGGTTTTGATTCCCTTGCTAGTTTCGAAAATTTGCGAAAATTTGCGGAAATTTGCGGCATAAACAGCTGTATCTTTTGATTGCGTTGGTTTTTTCACAGCTTTAAGGGACAGTAGACCTGAGTATTTGATATAAATTTTAGCTTAATACCTCCACGCGTTCCTGAGAAAGAGGGTTTTGACAGACGGACGGACGGACAACAAAGTGATCCTATAAGGGTTCCGTTTTTTCCCTTCGAGTTACGGAACCCTAAAAATGAATTTATTTACAAGTTTTGTACGCTTAGATACATCGACATATTGTATGAACACATTACTTAGATGAAGCGGAATATCTTAATGTTACCGAATTAGTGTTTATGTAAAAAAAAGTCTAATCTATCACCTCTCTATCATATTTATCAATCTTATACTAGGGGATTAATCATCATTACTCACTCTTGATAGCAGTAAAAAGAATTAGTATTGGGCGCTCGCTCTTTGGAAATACTGGCGTACTGGTAATGTGTTGTCATTATAGAAATATGTGTGGTAGCTACGTGGTTGCTACCTACCCTTTACACACCTGCGTTGTAGTGAGGAAAATTCGAACATCATAGTAGCGATTTCCATGAATGCACACATTTGCTGTTGGTGAGTCTTCCTTTTTAGAATTGTAGTCCTATTGAACGGACAGTATTTAGTACTTCAGGAGTAGGTGCCTAAAAAGGATAAAAAAGTAACTCCTGAAAAACAAAATTAGAAAGTAACGATTTTTTTATTACCGAGGTCAAAACAAGAGGAGGTTCTCAATTCGTCGGAGAAGTTTATGTTCCTATGTTCCCCGATTACTTGAGGACGCCTGAACCGAATTGGAAAATTCTTTGTTTGAAAGGGTATCCTTCCCAGGTGATCCCATGGTCATCAGATCAGGACCTGATGATGGGATCCTGGAGAAATCGAGGGAACTCTTCAAATTTTATAGGCAAACTTAAAGCACTGGTACTGATTTGAAGTCGGTTAAAACTTTGTAACATTTGCTATGTAACATTTGAGGTATACATTCTGTATACGTAGAATAAACCATCAAGACAAGGAAATCGTAACGATTTTCAAAAATTCATCACGATTCCTTTGAGATTGAGGACGTCCGCAACGATTAAATAAATATAGCATTTGTACATAGTAGACTGCGTAAATTTTCGATGTGTTTATTTTTTATGTCGTAGACAACCAAATAATATTCCTGGGAATATAGTGGCAAGAACACTTACAAAGTGGCCTTTGAACATTCCCGACCGCTAGAAATAAAAACGCCAAAGTTTTCCACGAAACCTACATTTAGTTTCATTATTCCACCAAATTTCAAATGATACACAAAATACACCACTAGGCACTCTAATAGGCCTCGAAGCCCGGGCCTTATAATTTGGCCTGGCATTATTACGCTCGGCCCGGCCGAGTAATGTCCACAAAAACGGACAATAATGATGGATAAAAAATAAGCCGCCATCTTCGTCTAGCGCAGGGTCAATTTTAGAATATTTGGTGGTCGGATTTTG
Source organism: Epinotia nisella (assembly GCA_932294315.1). Classification (NCBI taxonomy): domain Eukaryota; kingdom Metazoa; phylum Arthropoda; class Insecta; order Lepidoptera; family Tortricidae; genus Epinotia; species Epinotia nisella. The sequence continues at coordinate 21,703,448 of OW028674.1, forward strand.
AATTTGAAAAGATGGATTGTATAAGTGTAGCCTGCCAGTGATATGAATGGAGATTTATAGGTAAAGACAGTCTCATTTTTGACAAGGTGTTGCGCAAAACATGAGAAAGTCTTTCTTACAGTTTTTTTTTAATATTGATTGTAGGAAGACCTATCAAAAATGCATGTAGGTATGTATTTAACATGGTGATAGTGATGATATTATACTTCTACATAATTTTACTTGTAATTTTTTGTATTTTTCCAGTCATACGCAAAAAGCTAGAGTAGAGAATAATTGAATTTAGTAGGTTGCTACTTGAAATTTCAAGCAAAATTTACCTACTTAAATAATTGTTCGTGTGTTTGACAACCTTCTTTGTCCTCCGCTTTGTTATTTCCTCGTAAAAAAATAAACAAAACAAAAGGTTAATAATAAAGAACCTTTTCCTAATCACCGCACCCACGGTCGATCGACGCTTTTTTACACAAAAACGACGAGATCGTTATGAGGATACGTAGTACCAACATAATAATATACTAATTCCTATCTAATTGTATGGGTAGGAACTGAGGTCTCCCGAGACTGACATTATTTTGTCGCAAAAAATATACGTGTATAAAAAAAAAAACGTTAATTTTCATCTCAATTTGTGGGCACACTATTTATATTTATCACAGATATTTTAAACAATTGTTCTCCTCTAAGTTAATGCCGGATGTTTTTATTTATTGTAAATTTATGGATAAATGACATATATGTTATAACCAATGGTCAGACTAATGTGTCGCCGAACATAAGTAGGAATGTTAAAAAAATAACAGCTTTCTCGACTACGAAAGACTACTTAAATATATGTATTATTCTTCAATTACAAAATTCAACAATGATATTACCTATTTTTTGCATTAAAATTCATCTCCATGCACTTAACTACCTAGACATTACATCCAATTTCTAGTAATTTACAGGTAACTTAGTAAATGTGGTGACATCTATCGTGAGTAATTTAGTAATTATTAACAAATTACATTCAAGTGTAATACGCGCTTCGCGTGACGAAGATCTCTGGACGCGGTGATCGTGGTAGTTTGTTGGGTGCAATTAAATGCAGTGACATAGATGACTAATACATTAATAAGTGTAAAAAACTATGCAACAAAGTAAAGAGGTTCTTGTATCTTGTGCCTATGTATGAGGAACCTGCGCGTTGAAGTTCACTTGCTTTAGATTCAGCTGTCAAGAGTGTCTGCTATCGATGTCTATCGTTTATTTATGCAAGTCAGGACAGTGGTGTTGGTGTACTCGGTAGTTGGTTTAACTAACCTGAATAATCGTAATTCAAAATAATCTGCGACCTATTAAACAAGTTTTCAAAGCTTTTTGTTTTGTTTTATGAAACTGTTTTTAAAACAATACAGACTTTTCGACAATACGTCAATAAATTTATTACTACATGACTTAAGAATCTAGGCGCATTGCATATTTGTAACGTACCTATTTATCTGAACAGCATTTATGTATTGGCCAAAGCATAGGTCCAGCCAAAGTCATACATATTTACGTTTCTAAAGTGGCAAAAATATTTGTACGCTTTAACGCCTCTTTCATTTAAAGGTTATTTGTAAGTATACTTTTGTTACTAGAGTCTTACAGATATTTTCGAAATTGACTGTACCCACTGATAAAAAAAAAGGTGAGGTTTCACAAAATAATGTACTTAAACGCGTATTACGTAGCTTTCTTTCTTGATAGGTTGGTGCAGTTGGTAATTAGTTTGTAATCCATAAGAGAACAAGAGAACATATATGTAGAAACCATCAAACAGCTATTGCCATTGCATAAAACTTCTCGATGCTCACGGGCATTTGACCCCATATCAATATACATTGAAAAAACAAATTGCAAACAAATGTATGGCGATTACAAATTATTTTTTCAATTACTCCCGACGCAAGCGTCGTGGCCGGCGGGCGAGTTTAAATAAATATTCGCTTTTGTAATTGGTGCGATTAATTTCATATTATTCGATGTGATTTTTAATTAGATATCGGGAGTGTTGGTATTAAATAAATGATGTTGGAACAACATGGGTCAGATATCCAACTTTTCCACATCTGGAAACCCTGACAGGCCAAGTTTAAATTAAACCATATATTTTATTCACATGATAAGAAAACTTTGAATCCTTCAATTGGCAGAGTATCTAAATATGCACACATTTTTTACTTGCTTTTTTGCATTTTTAGGGTTCCGTAGCCAAAATGGCAAAAACGGAACCCTTATAGTTTCGTCATGTCCGTCTGTCCGTCTGTCCGTATGTCACAGGCATTTTACTCGAAAACTATAAGGTGTATTTGAATAAAATTTTGAGGATAGGTGTATTTTGTCAGCCGCTACATAGTTTTGTAATTAAAATGACAAAAAAAGATTTTTTTAGGGGTGCACTCCATACGTAAAACTAAAAGTCAAAAAAGTTTTTTTCATTGTGACCCCCCGTGTGGCACATCAATCGATAGGCCTTTCAAAATAAATATAAGGTTTCTTAGCATTTTTTTTGATTAAGTGAATAGGGTCGGAGATAATCGCCCCGAAAGTCACTAAAATTCTGTCCCCCCCCCTCTAATTTTTGAACGGTGTATTTTAAAAATATGGAAAAATTCATGGACATAGGGCTTATTCATTTCATTCACCGAAAATTGTTTTGAACAAGATCGGTTCAGAGGTTGTCGAGATATTGCTGAAAAACTGCCTTCCTCAAAGAAAAGGACTTAAGTGCCGTAAAATTTCTGTGACGATACGACCTTTTTAATAGGCACGGAACCCTTCGTTTTGCGCGGTCCGACACGCACTTGGCCGGTTTTTTCTAAAACGATTTATTGCGCTTCGCAAACGAGACTTGAACGCTCGATTTTGTCTTACTTTGCAAAGTTTAGGGTTAAACTATTTATTTTATTAAAATTGTATTATAGGCAATGCGTTTAACTGAGTCGGGTCCTGCGATAGTTACGCGGGGCAAGAGGGGTGTCAGTGGCGGCAGCGCCAGTGAAGCGGGCACTATACACTGCTTGCACTGTAGCGACTTTCATTCCGATGTCATACTTCGTTAACCAAACTTCGTATTTTAATAATTCATAGTTAACGGATTATGACATCGGATCGGATACTTCTCCAAAAGGAGAGCTTAGGTATCGTTATTAAATTACTGCGTCGAGGTGAAAGTCGTGACAGTGATCGCTATTGCAATGACTCCTGGCGCGTAGCACAAATTGAGCTCTAACGTCACACAAACATACCCCTCCCGCACCGCGCAGGTACCGGAGAAACTCTGTTAAACCGCAGGCACATAACAGAATAAAATAAACAAGTGCGTGTCGGACCACGCAAAACGAAGGGTTCCGTGCCTATTAAAAAGGTCGTATCGTCATAGAAATCTTACGGCACTTACGTCCTTTTCTTTGAGGAAGGCAGTTTTTCAGCAATATCTCGAAAACCTCTGAACCGATCTTATTCAAAACAATTTTCGGTGAATGAAATTTATAAGCCCTATGTCCATGAATTTTTCCATATTTTTAAAATACACCGTTCAAAAATTAGAGGGGGGGGGGGGTCAGAATTTTAGTGACTTTCGGGGCGATTATCTCCGACCCTATTCACTTAATCAAAAAAATGCTAAGAAACCTTATATTTATTTTGAAAGGCCTATCGATTGATGTGCCACACGGGGGGTCACAATGGAAAAAAAAAATTTGACTTAGTTTTATGTATGGAGTGCACCCCTAAAATTTTTTTTTTTGTCATTTTAATTACAAAACTATGTAGCGGCTAACAAAATACACCTATCCTCAAAATTTTATTCAAATACACCTTATAGTTTTCGAGTAAAATGCCTGTGACATACGGACAGACGGACAGACGGACAGACGGACAGACGGACAGACGGACATGACGAAACTATAAGGGTTCCGTTTTTGCCATTTTGGCTACGGAACCCTAAAAACCTAGTCCATCCTTCCATATAATACCCAGTTTATTTGACATTATCATGCCAAACTCGATCAAAGCCTTTTTCTGCGCATACCGATACGGGATACGGGATCATAATCTCATCTACATACAAATGGTCAAATGTCACTGTCATTGCCCTTTAGCCATTTTTAGGGTTCCGTACCCAAAGTAAAAACGGGACCCTATTACTAAGACTCCGCTGTCCGTCCGTCTGTCAGTCTGTCTGTCCGTCTGACACCAGGCTGTATCTCATGAACTGTTATAGTTAGACAGTTGAAATTTTCACAGATGATGTATTTCTGTCGCTATAACAACAAATACTAAAAGCTCCCATACAACAAACGTGATTTGTTTGCTCGTTTTTATAGATAATGGCACGGAACCCTACGTGCGCGAGTCCGACTCGCACTTGGCCGGTTTTTTTACAATCATACAGTAGTCTTTAATGAAGCCGACTCATAACATCAGGTAGGCGATTTGTTTAATATTCATACAACGTTGCCAGGTATTTTTAACCCAACATTAACCGTGGTATCTTCTTATCCCTTCCAAAGCGAGTGCGATGCTTACGGAAATATAATTTTTACTCAATCAAAGCACGATAAATTAATAGTCGTAGTACCTACTGTGAAATGATAACCTCACTGAATATAGAAGCACTAAAAATAAATACGTTAAATGTCTACGGTTTGTTATGTTCAATCTAATGGTTGTGTACCTACTCACAAAACTTACCGACCAACAAGTCCCCCATTATTCTAAGTTTGACTTCCCATTACGCTTATCTTATTATTGCGAATTTATAGACCAAATACCTACTGGGTAAATAAGTATTTTTTTAAATAAAATGATTAGTGAACACTCATCCTGTCGGTTTAAATTTACGCTTAGAAAATGCAGCCTCATAATCTTAAATTAGTTTATGCCTTTTTATGACTTATTGTTTACTTGATTGATCTTATCTGTGTTTCAGGTATATGTTAAGAGCTACTGAGAGAAATAATAGTTGAAGTAAGAATGATTCATCCTTTTTACAACTTTTATATTACTTGCAGTTAGTATGTATTTGAATAAATAATGTAAGTATGTTACTGACCTTCAACTTTTTCAAAATATTTTTCAGCCGCTTGCCCTGGTATCCGATTGACCAGAAAGGGCACTGGGTAAAAATGTTGTCATTTTTTTTCCAATGCCTTGGGCACATTTATGTAAGTTCAGTGACAACGCAATATGATGGAACTCCTTTATCGCGTAGTAGTTGGTGACTGCAAACTACAGTCGGTATTAAAAGCTTGTACTAAAATGAAAATTTTGTAAAGAATTTATTTATGCTTGACTATGACGTTGTTTTTGAAAAAAAGGGAGACAGAAGAAAAGATGGGAAGATGAACTCAAAGATATAGCCGTGTGGAGAAGAGAAGCTCTGGGTAGAGTCAGATGGAGGACTCTGGGGAGGCCTATGCTAAAGGCAACCAGACTATGTCTGAGGAAAATCAGCAATTATGTTGTTATTCATGTATTGATCGTTTTATTCATAATAGCTGTTCGAAATCGGGGCTCAAAAATTGATTCAGGCTCTAGACAACAAACGTCTAGAACTTCGATTGTTTTTCAACGTTGTTACATTAGTTGCTACGATTGCAGGAGTATTTTTCTGGCTAGCGTAGTGTTAAATTTATGTACTTAAATAATAAAAGCTTCGTCTGCGGCACTAGCTCAATAGACCGCACGACGCGACGCGACACGATAAAATCTCCTTCTAATTAGCACTGCTGGTAGCCATTTGTACAAGAAACTTATTCAAACATTCTGCTAGTGTTAAAATACTTGGCTGATTTATTATGCAATCAAAACAAAACCAGACATTATTATGTCATTAAACACAAAAACTCGAACTTAAATTTCGTTTCGCTTAGCCATTAATCAGTGCCAACCAACGTAGCTGTATCAAGTTTTAGACATTTGTTTTATTTTTCGTCATTTCTTTGTGGGTACGAGCTAGTCTGCGTTAGAGCCTAAAAAAATCTCGTTCAGCTATGTTTGCTATAACGCTGCATCAAAAAAATCGTAGTAGTAAAATTGGGTAAATGTGTTTTTACTTATAGTGTTTCCTGAATAAATGTGATTCTATTCTATAAAATTTAGTTTGTTGTTGTTATTGTTTTATTGTTAAAAATAACTTACAGTCGCTAGTATAAATCTGGTCTATCATTGGCTGGAGTTGCGACGAATCTCGGACTCATAATGTAGTAGGAAGAAAGAGCTCTCGAGGGAGTTCAAAACGACTTTTTTGGGTAGTTTCGTTGAAAGCTGGAAGCAGAAAGTTTAGTTTTAATATGATTTAGTCCACGCAAGAGTCTAAAACTGTTTACGTATGTTGAGGGCAAGTTGTATCTTACTTTTATCACAATTTTATTAATACCTATGAATCTTTTTATATTTATTTATGATGACACTGAATAACAATCCCTTATTTTTTTTTTATATAAGCAAATATTTTCTGAATGTGATATTTTGACAAAAATTAATAGAATCACTTGGTTGGCTCATTCTTTATTAAAAAATAATGTCACATTTCACGAACTTAAGACAGATGTGCGTAATTATAATTAAACATTTAATTAGGCTTCTTTCCCAAAACCGGTATGTTTTATGGCATCGACTCGTGTATTTATTGCCACTAAAATATTATGAATAAGTTACTGCCCATCCGTTAGGTTTTTCATTTACTTACCTACCGCGGTATATTAATTTTGCAACTTTAGACTGCGCAATATTACTTTTCTCTTTACTGTAAGGCACTTCCGCATTTGGCGGAATCTGTATGCGGTATTTTGTACAGTAGTACAAAATGCTAGTAAGCATACAAATCTGCCAATGCAAATCGCACAAAAAATATATTTCAAGGGCCAGTAGGACGTGTCAGATATTTTAGCCCGCTTTGTTATGGCAGATATCTTTTAATGTCAGTAAGACTGTACTTAACTAGAGTTTACTGATGTCGCCCAGATTTTCTTACTTCCAATAAGTAAGGAAATTTAATGTACAACCCGTTTACTCTAAGAATGGACCTCGCTGGAACCGACTGTCATCGACGTGACAAACTCTTAGTGAACGCACTTCGACGACAGTCGGTTCCAGCGAGGTCCATTCTTAGAGTAAACGGGTTGTACCTACAAAATACCTCATGCATATTCCGCCCCGAAAAACGTAGGAAGGTGGTTATGTATGATATGATATAATGATAATGTGGTAATAATACTGATATGATGTCGATATCTACACAATTAACTTTGAAGCAAATGTTGTTCGATTGGTCTGGAAAATGGCATTGTACATATTTATGATTTGTTGTCACTTACAATCAGGGATCGGATACCGGTATTTTCACCATACAAAAATACCGGTTTTATTTCTATCAATTTCGTTCTTTGCTTTATAATATCATTTTTGATCAGGCTGTCTAATAATACGAAAATGTTACCTAAATACATGATAGAGTCCTACATTAAGAGCCTAAAATAATTCAAAATATTAGACTACTTCGGGGACTTTTGAAAAAACTGGTTCCGATCCCTGCTTACAATGTTTATCTTGTGAAATAGTTTGTTTTAGTAACAATGGAAGTCAAGTTTTGTACAATATTTCAACAAATATAAAATTACGTATTTAGTTCCGCTGCTCTTTAAAATATTTTTGTATGTATTACTAATTGTTTCATGGGAACAGCCAAATTGGCCGCCATCGAACTTGTAGCAGTATCGACCGCATTGGTATCTTTTACAACGAAACACAACGACTTTTTTTATTTAAGGCAAAGTTTCACACACGTTAATGTTCTCTGTGCGACAGATAATTAATTATCTAGTCTGGGAAATCACCTCTAGGTAGGTATATATACCTACATATATACTAGAACAACAACTTATGTAAAGCTTCACGTTAAATAGAAAAGTCGATATCCAGCGGGTCGATCACGTAACGCATTGTACGCGCGTCAGGTAGATCTAAAAGTCACTTTTTATATGGAAAATGACAGTTGGATCTACCTAACGCGCGTTCAAAACGTTACTCGACTACCCCTTTTTTTTAGGTTTGGATTGCTTTGACGCACCGTCCGCCCGGTCGGGGGGGACCGGACGCGGACGGGTGTGTGGGACTCCCAAACAGAAGGCCCAGACTACCCACTAAACCCCCAACGATTGTCCAACCTTGTCGCTGCCGAGGAGGGCCAAAGGTTCGCTTGACGCATTCTACTTTGGCTCTCGTGACTGGCCCGTTTGTGCGGGCACGACCAGGGAGAGTGCCCCGGGACAATATCGGGGCGCTACAATCCCGTGGGTTTATTGGACTTGATGTTTAAACTAAATAACATAAATTAATCATCATTAGAAATAATCATATTAATTATTATCATAATTACTTCATGTTTTCGTCAAAGAGTAGAAGATAGTTAAATATAACAAATTATTTTGTAGGTTTTCAAGATCTCTTATAAAATGACTGACGTGGTGAAGTTATATCTAATTAATTGAAATAAGGTAGACCGTGAAATAAAAATTATCAAAAAATTACTACTTACCCGAATGCATGCCTGATACAGCCTAAAGAAAACCTGTGACGTCGGTAAAAGTAACAATCTTTCCCTTAACCGCAGCGGGCAGTCCAATCCAAAGACCGACTATTACCGATTCGTTCACCACATACCTACATATATTTATCGAAACCAATGTTACCGTGTGGTGTGTGCCGAATTTTACCTAGCCTATTATTTAATTGCTTCAAATTGCCTTTAATAGATACCAGTTTTCGATAAGCCTTAAATTAATCAGTGTAGGAACGAGATTGCTGTGTCAGAATTATAATTGGGAATAGTCATAATTTTGGTCACAGGTAAACGGTGTTTTGACCGAAAAGTATGGTTGTGATGTAATCATTTATAAAAAAAAGGTTTTTCTAAAATAGTCGTTTAAAAAAATTGATATTCAAGGCAAATAAGTGTTGATCAATAAATCAAATAAAATTTGTTATGCGGTATTTTAGTTTATCCTACTAATATTATAAATGCGAAAGTTTGGATGTTTTTATGTTTGGATGTTTGTTACTCAATGACTGGATTCAAATATAGGATAGTTTTTATCCCGGGTCCACGCAGACGAAGTCGCGGACGGAAGCTAGTTTTAACATAAATTCAACATTACATTACATTTGGCCTTAACCGGATTTTAAGGGGTCAATCTGAGAGTTCATAATAACTTCAGAGATAATTTCCAATGACCGTTTTGATTTCTTATCACGTGTAATCCTTTTAGTTATTCGCCCTAACGTCCTTTAGTAGATAAGGGTTCGTTATAAGGAGATATAGCTTTAATAAAACTGTCAGGCGTTTCAAACGTTTTAATTGATTTTAATTTATTTAATAATCACAATATTACAAATATTGTGATTATTGGCCGAATTGCTAAACTTAAGTGGCAGTGGGCGGGGCACATTGCACGTAGAACCGATGGCCGCTGGGGCGGAAAGGTTCTCGAGTGGCGACCACGTACCGGAAGGCGCGGCGTGGGTAGGCCCCCCACAAGGTGGACTGATGACCTGGTAAAGGTCGCGGGAGTCCGCTGGATGCGGGTGGCGCAGGACCGGTTAATTTGGAACTCTCTGGGGGAGGCCTATGTCCAGCAGTGGACGTCTTTCGGCTGATATGATGATATTACAAAGTTGGTAAAGACTGAGCGTTTAAAAAACGCTACGTGCCCTGTCTTATTTCTACCTTAATAATAGTGCGGGCCGAATTAAGCCCTACCAACTAATTTACTGGCCTTGTTTAATGCCGGTCGTAAAAGATCGTAAACCTGTTGGTTTATAGTCCTAGCTCTGCCTGCGGTCTTCTTTTTCACAGCATCAGACTATTTGTACTTTGTAGGTACTTTGTTTCCTTACAAAAATGATACATACTTATCTATGTTTATTTACCAACTTCTTACCTGAAGCATTCCTAAAAAAATGCTAAAACGACAAAACCTGGGAAGGGGATCATTTAAAAAAGGCGTGTAATACAAGCCTTTGTAAAATTAGCGTAGCAATTGTAACACTTTTTAACTTTCCTAAGTTGTAGTGAAGGATGGCACGCACCATCGGAATTCGTGAATCGGTTTCGCGCCACTTTTGTGAATACCCATATACAAACGCATCCTAACAATATCATACCATCTGTAGCAACGAAACGGTAAAAATATTCAATCACGCATCAAAAAAAGTGATCGGCTTCCATTGGCGTTTAAAAAAGGAATTTACATTGAAAACGGTTTGTGATTGTCTCCCGGTACTGCCGCGTTATTTTAGATTAGCCGTATGTGTATTCAGGTTCTAACCGGATTTACGTCCTTCTTGGTTGTCTCTGGGAGTAGAATGGTCCAAGATAACACATTTGCGCCGCACACCGTGATACTGTATATCATCTGCCGGCGGCAGCACTACGAACATCGTAGAATGGAATCTACATAGAATTCCAGACTAAATAACACAAGAATATGTTACCGACATGTAAGAAATTTAGAATGCAGATGACACAACATGGTTTTTGTACGTGATGCAAAAGTGGACGTAAAGATAGACAAGATCTGCAGGTCAATTACGTGACTCTTGATCAAAACGTAAGTCGGCTTGGATGAACTTCTTATGTCAAATTTCATAATAATGTTTAGTAGCATAAATACATGGCCTGTTTACGCAATTAGTCATAATAGTAAAGGTAAAATATCCGTCGTAGATCCCTCAGATTACTTTGCACCCTTTTTTCAATCTTGTCTGAGCCTTCTGCTCCAGGATACCTCAAAAGTAAATTTATTTTCGATACCCCTCGCCCAGGCTGTGAGCTGCGTACCTCCCGTGTCCTCAAACTATCCATACCTTCGCACCGCACTAGTTTTATGACTCACTCCTTCGCCGTACAGGCAAGCCGTCTCTGGAATTCACTCCCTCTCAACATCAGACAAGCCCCAAGCAAGTTTGCTTTCAAGCGGATGCTGCGTAAGCATCTGCTTAAACAAGAATTCGACTAAAATCCATCCACATAATGGTAGTATATATTGAATATGTAGTAGTATATCTTTTTGTATGTATCTTATATATTTTTATTTATGTATGTCTATATGTAGTGTATAATACATTTGTATTTTTTTTCCTCTGTCCTCAAGTATATTCGTAACAGAAATTATCATACTTTTTTCTTTGCACCTGTTATAAGTCTCTGTTTAGCCCAATGGTTAGCTGGTAGAGAATGCCATCTGGCATTAAGTTCGCCATTTGTACATATATTTTTTGTATTTTGTGCAATAAAGTTTAAATAAATAAATAAAATAAATAAACAAAATAGCGTTTGAATTTTACCATGATTATTTTAAAGCCTAAAATGGTGCTTCTGTAATGACACTTGATTGCTAGTATGTAAATGTGAAATGGTAATTTTTGTACCGCATTTTTATCTTATAGCTCACGTGGGTAATGACAAAAAAGTAAGACATTATAGCTCCTAGATAACGCGTGGCAATTTAATAAATGACGAGCCATCAAGTCGGACTGGCAAGAGAATCAACGCAATAATCATTAAAAATTTGCCAACTGTAATTACACTAAAAAACTGGACAAGTGCGAGTTCAACTTGCGTGGTGAGGGTTCCGTATATAATCTAAATTTTGTAAGTGTTTTTGAATACTCAAAATTCTTATAGGTTTGGAGTTAACCGTGAGCCATATTTTGATCGAGTGTATAGCATATAAGAAAGAAAAAGAAATCTGTAAGTTACCTAACAACTTAAATGATTGTTTAAATGATGGATATTTATATGTAGGTACTTAGATTTATAAAATTAATCGATATATATAAAAAAATGCAATTCCCTTGTCGTCGTTAATGACCTTTGTTTTTAAAAAATGAATGATTGTTTAAATGATGGATATTTACATGTACTTAGATTTATAAAATTAATCGATATATATAAAAAATTACAATTCCCTTGTGGTCGTTAATGACCTTTGTTTTTAAAAAGTGACTTTAAATAAATAAATAAAAAATGATTATCAGACAAACTTTTAAAGCGTACGGAAACTTCTAACTCTTCATATTTCTACACACAAAGGTCAACGCACCATCGGAATGCCACACCCCCCGCGCGCTCACCATAGAAACATAATTAGTGTTCTCATCTCATTCTCACCACGGCTACATCGCCTTACACAGCAGCCATTGAACACGTACAAGTTTCACACAAGTCGGCATCCTAACTAGCTACGCAATGGACAGTTAAAATGAATGAATCTTGGAAGACTCGTTGAGTAGATTGACAAGTGCTCAATCATAGTGGAGTCATCCATTAGATGTTGACAACGCTTTTAATTAATTCCTGTTAATATGATAGGCAGGTTTTTGTGGCAGGCTACATTACGATTGAAGTTTGAAACGATACTCGACTTATTGCAATTTATCAGCCACTATTTGTCGCTAGCGTATGTTGGTCTTTAAATAAGGTGCAGGACCGATTTTAAACGAATTTCATTTTAGGTTGATAACTGTAGTGTGTTTGTTACTGTGATCTACCTTAGTATTTTTATAGTATCTAACAATATGGTGAGTATAAGAACTACATTACACTTATTAAAATATAATGAAACATGTCGAGTGATATTCGACATTAAATATGACCCGTTTTCATAATATTTTAATATGTCTGATTCTCACGGGAGTTTTCTTCATTACATTGCACTTCTACAAACTTTAAATATTAAAAAAATTGCTTGAATGAATCTTTTTGCCTTTTATAACAGGTAATATACAATTCATCTATACTTTGGAAATAAAAAATAATAACAATATTAGCAATCGTAGGTACATTAAATGCGTTACATTACCATTACAAAGTACCTATAGTGAAAAAATATGGACACAAAAAGTATAGGTACAAATTCGGTCACAAAACGCACAGCAAATCGGACAATGCCAATCGCAATACATTACGAATGGCAAATCACAAATCCGTGAATTATGGTCCCGGACCAGTTGGCACTTGGCAGGGCCCTGAATAATCGGCGCTTTGATAAATTATTTTTGGCAACCTTTTAAATTTGCTGCTTAAGGTCAGCCCTGTTTAAGTTACGGCGCTTAACCACCCAATGTGTATTGAAATTGTATTCGCGTTTAAAATTTGTCTGTATGATTTCTCGTAAGCTTTTGATACCATTCCGTAAGAAACATATTTATATCTAAAAGTCTTGTGATCACGTGCGGCATGATTCACGTATGGCATTCTTGAATTAGGTATATAGGTTTTTACAATTTTTATACACGTCTCCTTTCGGATGATTTCATTGATTTCTACAGTAGGAAATGCGACCCCGCAGGGCCTATTTGAACGCGCGTTTGGACTTATAAAAAACGTGACTTCATGTCACCTGTCTAAAACAGTTTTCATACAAAACCATTAAGAGTTTTCTAGATCTCTGTATTTTATCTTAACTGATAACAGGATTAATTTATGCCTTATATATACAACGCTAAACATTACTGGTTTTGCCACCGCCTACCTTCTAAAAAGCGACATCCAGTCCAGAGGTCTCTCCACCTACCTTGAATGAATAATTATCTAAATTTTTGGAGGAAAAAAATAGTCGATTAGCCGAAGTTCGCCATTATCATTTTTAGGGTTCCGTTCCGGACCAAAAAGGTGAAAACGGAACCCTTATCAATTTGAAATTTGGAATAGTTGTAAACAAAGAAAATCCACATGTATGGAAAATGAAAAATTTAAAGATATATTTTTAACTAGCTTCCGCCCGCCACCTAGTCTAGTTCGTCTGCGCGTACCCGGGATAAAAACTATTCTATATTTTAATTTAGGCTATAAACTATCTTTGTGGAAAATTTCATCCAAATCAGTCGAGCCATTTTTTATTTCTAGTGGTTTATAATTTTTGATTTATAAAGGAAAACGATACCATCCCCCCCTTATCTCCGAAGTTAACCCAGCGAAAAATTTGAAAATATTAACGTAAATATTACCGGAAAGTGTATAATTGTGTTTAATTGTTTTTGCTTCAAATTCGTATGAAACTATTCTGAAAGTAACTTCTAGCAGATAAAAAAGAATTATCGAAATTCGTGCACTTGATACAGAATTACCTCTGAAAAACCAACATAACAGGTTGCAAGTTATTAGTAATGTAGTACCAGTTGTATACAGGCACATCACATACTAGTTTACGCAGTTACACGCTAGATGTCGCTGCCTGTAAGATAGAACACACTAACGCTTGTTCGACGTAGAAACTATAAGAAGGATGTGTGCATCCTTCAGCGCTTTCATTTCCTTTGTGTGTGTGTGGGACTCTCGGGGACTAACCCTCAACTATCGACCTGGGGTTGTTCGTGTTTCTGATGATCAGTCATGCGTCTGTGTGTGAGTCGGCATATACTAGACTGGGACGGTATTGCTAAGATTCATTCAAAATAAAGTAGGGTCATGAATGTATATTGTATGAAAGTTTGTACGGAACCCTCAGTGCGCGAGACACATTCGCACTTGACGGGTTTTTGTATCAACGAATCGCACTAGGAACAATGCGGTCGCATTTTCATTTCATTACTTGTATATATATTTTATTTAGAAAATTTCAATAACATCAAACTACGTCATCGTCATCGATGTGTTTAAAAGTAGTGCAACTACAAAGTATACCTTCTTAAAAATATACGTACATAAATGTCAACTGGGAAGATATAAAAATGAAGTTTAACCTCAAACTGGCACTGCGCACCGGTGGAGGCGGTGGATAAAGGCCCTTACCGTCGACACTTCATAAACTATACGCTGCGTCGGCGCGGCACGCGCTCGCGAAGAGCCCGGGGCTACGCGCAGGCGCCGCGCTCAGATCGCGGCTAGATCCGTTGTATTTTCATTTGGATTTTGGTACAGCATCTTCGGAATTACCTGAAATTTCTGGAGCCCATTCGAAGTAAGATATAAGCAGTTCTCGGCATTAAATTTATTAGGTATATTCTCTCTTTAATCAGAATCACAGAGACATGAGTCAAACGCGATATCCTTGGAATGGCCCCCCTGTCAATAAAAACAGATGCAATCACGGCCCTGGCTTCAAAAAATTGGTCTTGTCGTCACTTCCTATCAGACCTGTGAGAGTAGAGCCAATTTCTGGTCATTTTGTTGTAAAAAAACTGCTCGTGAACATTCAAAACGTAATTAACTGCATCTCTTTGAATTATACCGCTGTCATGTACAATGTTTGGTGAGAGAGAAATAAATTATGAATAAATTCTTTGATAAATCGTAGGTACATATTAAAGATTCGAATCGATTACACTTTGGATTGATATATTCAGGTACTTAAATTTAGCATCACAATGCAACGAAAGTAAAAATGAATGCTCTAGGCTTCCTCTGACGTTTAATTGCGATTTGAAACTCGCGAGCTTTATGCGCCAGGGCAGAAAGTTACGTGACTCTACTACTAATAGGTCGTCCATATTTTCTGCAATATTCATTTCTATTATTCTCGTACAATATGGTATAAACCCCAACTGATATTGCATGGAAAGGCACCATCAAATCCTATTCTAGTTACCCATGAGCGAAAAGGAACTCATAATTTTTTGAACCCCCGACCAAAACGAGAGGCAACATATTGTGTATCTGTGTGTCTGTACCTATGTAGCTTCCAAACGGATGAACCGATGAGTGCGGTTTTTAATTGAAAGTCTCGTCTGTCGAGATTGTTCTCAGCTATGCTTGTTGCATCGAAGGGTGTTTTGATTTCACTATCAATAATAAAATATTGGGATATATTGCTAGATTCGTTATTTTACGTTATGAACGTTAAATAGATAAAATAAATAATGTAAAATCAGCATCAAAAGTAGCTACGCAAACGAAGGCGTCAAAAGTCTTTATTAAAAGGGAATAAGAGTTTTTGACGTTTTCGATTGCGTAGTTACTTTTGATGCTGACTCTACTTCTTGGTCTACATACTGTGGATATTAGTACTGTAGATCCTAATAGTTATTATAAGTCGTGAACATTCATCAACATCATACTTATAAGAAACTGCAGCACATTGGCACCTAGAAAACCATCGTACGACAGAAAATTATAGATAGTTTATTCATGCACACAACCAAAATTCTTATTTGGTTTATTGTGGTTAAGTCCACGTGGAAAAGAAGTTGGATAAGCAAAATCTACACATCAAGTCTTAGCAGATACGTAAATGTTAATTTTGCTTTAGACCTCATGTTCCCATCTCAACCACATAGGAAGCTGAATTCATTAATCCCGGAGCGTCAATTTGACTGACAGACCAATAAGCGTCGGCCTAACTGGCCGATTGTGGGATTAGCCTCAACTGTTGCATTGCGAGTGTTACAATGGTCGTATAATTGCTGTTATGCCACTTCATTCATGCGGTTTTAAGTGGTGTTTATTTGATAATTTAAAAAGTACGGATTGGCTTCATGAATAATGAACAAGCACATTGTTGATGAAGAAAGATATTTGTTTATATTTGCTTATTAGGATGTTACGTAGGATCGACATAGGTAGGCGTATCACGGTTTTAATGTATTTACTTTTTATTTACGAGCTCCTGAGACTGCTCTGCTTGTGATGTGATAAATACTTGATGTGGAACTAAAATTGCGGGTGTCTCAATAATACAAATTTTCTCAGAAAAGTGATTATCTTCACAGGCAGTGGCTGTGTTTTCTGAAGATTATTTACATTCTAGATAATTTAAATGACAGCATGTATGTCAAAGTCAAAGTGATTTATTCTTCAATTTAGGCATATTACATGCACCTATGAATGTCGATAAACTACCACCGGTTCGGAAAGTAAACCTCTGCCTCGAGAAGAACCGGCGGTAAAAACTCGGCGAGGTGTCATTTTTTCAAAACAGTAGGGGTGCATGTGTAAATGTTTTATGAACGAAGAAGGTCGAATGATGATCGAATAAATAAGGCAGGCTGAGTGGGACTGATGCGTTTTTGTTTTATGAAAAAGAGTGAAAAAGATAGGGAAGTATGGCGGACGAGGGCCGAAAAGCATTAGATTTTTTCTCTGTTGTAAAAGAAGCTTAATAAAAAATGTGAAGATTTAAGCTGGGTTTATTTTTAAACACTATATTTGGGGGCTCGTCCGGGATATTTATGGTGAACGACGGTTACGTATCGGCGCATGGGTGACGAGGTGGTCACCGATTGCTGCGTGAATTTCGATATAACGACGATAACGACGAACGACGACGGGTTTTAGACGACGATTATTATAAAGACGAGCAGATGTCAGGCGAATCGGAGGACGACTATCACGAACCGGTGGCAGTACAATTTAACAATATGATGTACATGGACGACGTTATACAGAAGTTCAGTGGCCAAGATGAAGCATATTCGATTTCGAAGTTCACTCAAGACATAGACGACAATTCAGAAATATATCAATGGACCGAGATACAGAAGCTTATTGTTGCAAGACGCAGTCTGACAGGCACCGCAGCGTTGTGGCTTAGAGCTGAGCGTCCTTACAGGTCTTGGAAGACTTTAAAACAAGCTCTACACAAAGAGTTTCCGGATACTCTTGACAGCAAAACGGCACATGAGATCATGACGGCGAGGAAAAAGAAGAAAGACGAAAGTTGTCTTGATTACCTACTTACTATGAGGGATTTGGGTAAGCGAGGCAAGATGCCAGATTACGTCGCTGTGAAGTATATTGTCGATGGGATTCAGGACGTGGAGACTAACAAAATGATGCTGTACGGAGTAACTTCATATCCCGAGCTGAAAGAAAAACTTAAAATCTACGAGGCCATAAAAGACAAAATGAAACCTGCTCAGTCCAATCGGTATAATGAGACAAGGAACCGACAAAGATCAGCTGATAATGTACCTAATAGGAAGTGCTACAGCTGTGGAGGGAATAATCATTTATCTAATGGATGTCCACACAGACAGCAAGGGGTAAAATGCTTTAGGTGCAACCAGTTTGGGCATATTTCGTCGCAGTGTTCGTCGGGAGTTGTATCTAACTTGAACAACAACATAGGTGAAAATAGTAACAAATGGCCGAAGCAGATGTGTATTCACACGAATGAATTGAATGATTCTACAGTACCGAATGAGTTGAATCAACGAGGAGTGAACCAAAACCAAATGTGCGGATGCAATCATGCAATTGGATGCCCATCACTGAGTGACCGGAATGAAACGAGCGGAGAACGGCGATTGAATGAAGGCAACTTTATGACGTTGACAGATCGCGGTCGCGGTATGAATACTATGAACAATATGGCGGATACGGCAGACACTATGAACGTCAGTCTCAATAAAAACATCGAAATTGTTTCGAATCAAAAGCCGATGAAGATGATAAGAATATTTGAACAAGACATCAATTCGTTAGTTGATTCTGGCAGTGATTTGAGTCTGATTGCGGAGGATTGTTACCTGTCGTTGTGCGCGCCGGAGTTAGTTCGAAATGAGATATCGTTGACGGGTTTTGGTGCAGCGCGTGTTAAATCATTGGGCTACGTGTTGACAAACATTGTGATTGACGATGAGTGTTTTGAAAACATTACGTTTCATGTGGTGCCTAAGGACGTTATGCCCTTTGCTATTATTTTAGGTCATGACTTTCTGTGCAATGTAACCCTGGTGATGGATGGCAGCCGTGTGCTCTTGTTGAAGCCTGAAAAGAGCTGGTTTCGGTATTTTATGTGTGGCATGGGTGTGTCTTCTGCTGTTGTAGGATTTATAGAGGATCCGGTTTTAAAGAAAGAGGTGGAGCGATTAGTGGATACGTACCAGCCAGAGAAGACGCGTGAAGCTCCGATACAGTTGCGTATTATAGTGAAGGATGACGTCCCCGTGGCGCAGCGCCCACGGCGCCTAGCCATCGCAGAACAAAAGGAAGTGGAGCGGCAAACTAAGCAGTGGTTAGAGGATGGAATTATACGGGTAAGTTTTTCAGAATATGCAAGCCCTATCGTATTAGTTAAAAAGAAAGACGGTAGTACCAGAATCTGTGTAGACTACAGACGGCTTAATGCAAAGATAATGAAGGACGAGTTTCCGCTGCCGATCATAGAAGATCATATTGACAAGTTGGTTAATGCTAAGGTTTTTAGTACTTTAGACTTAAAAAACGGGTACTTCCATTTAGGTGTGCATGAGGATTCAATTAAATATACAAGCTTTGTGACACATCATGGTCAGTTTGAGTTCCTGAAGGCCCCGTTTGGAATTTCTGTATGCCCAAAAGTCTTTACCCGATTTATTACAATGATATTTCGTGATCTGATTGAACAGCGGCATATCCTGGTGTTCATTGATGACATAATTATAATTTCAGATAGCGAAGGCCAAGCAGTTGAGAGACTTAAGGAAGTATTGGTGCGAGCGTCGCAATATGGACTTGAAATAAATTGGAAAAAGTCCCGACTTATACAGAGAAGTGTGGAATACCTAGGTCATGTCATTGAGAATGGAACAGTGAAGCCTTCTCCAGATAAAACAAATGCTGTAATAGGATTTCCACAACCTACCACGCTAAAGCAGTTGCACAGTTTCATCGGGCTTACATCATACTTCAGAAAGTTCATACAGAATTATGCCTCCATAGCCAGACCACTGACGGAACTATTGAAGGAAAATGTGCCATTTGTGTTTGATGACTCACATAAGAAAGCATTTGAAGAACTTAAGTTGATACTAACAAGCAAGCCTGTGTTGAACATATTCAACCCAGAACTAGAAACTGAATTACATACTGATGCGTCACTGCATGCTTATGCCGCAGTGCTCCTGCAAAGAAATCCCGAAGATGGTCAATTGCACCCGGTTCACTACATGAGTAAGAAGACCACTGATCCAGAGAAAAAATATACTAGTTACGAGCTTGAGGCATTGGCCATAATAGAGGGACTTAAGAAGTTTAGATCGTACTTGTTGGGTATCGAGTTTAAGATCATTACTGATTGTCAAGCACTTGAAATGACACTGAAAAAAAAGGACTTGTCCACTCGAGTTGCCAGATGGGTATTAGCTTTAACTGAGTATACATATGTAATGGAGCACCGGACTGGATCGCAAATGCGGCATGTTGATGCACTGAGTCGTATACCAAATGTTGGCTTGATCACTCGGGAGCTACATGACCAAATAAGAAGGGCTCAGGAATTAGACGAAGGTCTAGGGGCCATCTGTGAAATTCTCAAGGATAGATCATACCTGGATTACTATGTTGAAGGCGGAGTACTGTACAAAGGGATGCAGCTGGTTATTCCCAAGGGGATGGAGATGGAAGTCATTAAAAAAGTACATGCTAATGGCCATTTCGGTAAAAAGAAGATGTTGGAAGCAATATCTAAAGACTATCATATTCCAGACTTAACTAAGAAGATAGATGAGTTTATTGTGACCTGCATTCCGTGTCTGCTGGCTACTAGTAAAGCAGGAAAGCAGGAAGGTTTTCTAAACTGTTTAGAGAAGGACATTGTCCCCATGCATACTTTGCACATTGATCACATAGGTCCGCTGTCAGAGACAAAAAAACTGTACAATTATATACTTACAGTAGTTGATGGATTTACTAAGTTTGTTTGGATATTTCCTACCAAAGGAACCACAGCAAAGGAAACCTTAGATAAGCTGCGCATTCACCAGCAAGCGTATGGTAACCCCGCAAGAATCATTAGTGATAAAGGAGCTGCATTTACCAGCAATGATTTCAAAGAATATTGTGCTATGGAAGAAATTCAACACACTACTATTACTACAGGTATTGCAAGGGCAAACGGACAGGTGGAACGAGTGCATCGTACGATCATTTCAGTGTTGACTAAGCTATGTGTTTCTGATCCAGGGCAATGGTATAAGCATGTTGGTAGGCTGCAGATTGCACTGAATAGCACATATCAAAGAAGCATAAACACTACTCCTTTTGAGCTCATGGTAGGCACCAAAATGCGCACTAAGGATGACACAGCCTTGTATGATTTGTTACTGCAGGAGGATCGGGACACCTACATGGAGACCAGAGACCAGATGAGGGTGTTGGCAAAGGCGCAGATTTTAAAAGTGCAGCAGGAGAATAGACGCACATATAATCAAAGGCGAAAACCTAGCTTAAGCTATAAAATTGGCGATTTGGTAGCTATCAAGAGGACGCAGTATGGGGTCTGTCTGAAACTGAAACCTAGGTTTCTAGGGCCATATAGAGTCGTCGCAGTGAATGGGAACGACCGGTACGACGTGGAAAAGGTAAATTCTTCTTTTGAGGGACCCAATCACACTTCAACAGCTGCAGATTTCATGAAACCATGGCCCACATTCATGTGAGTCAATTTTGTTTCAATTATAGGTATGCCTATGCCTTGTCGGTTTTTTTTGTTTTCCATAGGAGTTTATGGCTGCCATACCATTACCCACTAATAGGGTTTTATAATTGGTTGGTAGGTTATATCTTAATGTTTAACTGTTTTCTTTTAAAGTTTGAAACAGCTCAATTGTCTGTTTAATTTTTATTGTGATGTTATTAAGTATAATATGTTGTGTTGACATAAACAGTGGGTCTTAACTTTGATGTCTAATGTTATATTTAGTGTTCCAATGCGTTGTTACCATTGTTGACATACTATGTGTTTACTAGTTTAAAGAGTCAAATAAGTTACTTGTAAGTGTAGCAGTGTTTTGTTTGTTTCTTGTTATAGAAGTCTAGCATTTCAGTTTGGTATCATGCTGGAGACCAGCATGAATGCAGGATGGCCGAATGTAGGGGTGCATGTGTAAATGTTTTATGAACGAAGAAGGTCGAATGATGATCGAATAAATAAGGCAGGCTGAGTGGGACTGATGCGTTTTTGTTTTATGAAAAAGAGTGAAAAAGATAGGGAAGTATGGCGGACGAGGGCCGAAAAGCATTAGATTTTTTCTCTGTTGTAAAAGAAGCTTAATAAAAAATGTGAAGATTTAAGCTGGGTTTATTTTTAAACACTATATACAATATATAATTTCATTATCAGAGTATTATAAAATTTTAAAATTACATTGCTACAGTAGAAAGCCTATTTATTTTACGACAGATTTCTAGTGCAGGATTTTATCGCTGCCAAATATCCCTATCCATGATGTAGTCGTTTATCTTATAATATGCTTTTGAAATAAGTGTCCGTTTTACGACAGATTTGAATTTAGAGTCAGTAAGTTCGGTAATGTGTTTTGGAATATTATTGTAGAATTTTATACAATTTCCCAAGAACGACTTTTTCGCTTTTACTTAGCCTGTAAAAAGTTGTTTTGAGCTTCCCTGCGCTTCTGGTAACCTTGGGCCTATCAGTGTTTGGTGGGTAGTTGTATAAATTCTTCCTAACATACATAATTATTTCAAATACGTATAGCGACGGCAGTGTTAAAATATCTGTTTCCTTGAAAAATTATCTTAATGACTCACGCGACTCCAGGTTATAAATTGCTCTAACAGCCCTTTTTTGTAAAATAAATACAGTCTCAATATCTGCCGCTGATCCCCATAAAATAAGACCATAAGTGATTATACTGTTAAAGTAAGCGAAGTAAACTAACCGTGCCGTTGCTACATTGTTACTCGTATTATGTTTAGGTATTTATGTCTTATGTTTTACATTTACTTTTCGTAAAGTTCGTTCAGTTCGACCACCAGTATTGTAAATTTTGTAGTAGTACTAGAAATTTACATAGAAAAAACATACTTTATGACTTTTGAATGCCTATATATTACTAAAGCGATGTGATTACAAACTGTTTATAGTACATTTGATTCCATTAAACTATTCTATATTATACCATAATCATTTGACGCAATCCATTCAATAATGTGTCTTATAAACTTCAAGAGGTACACATATTAGTAATGTTATTTTTATACAAATAGTTGACAAGCGGGAAGCAAGCGCCTGGTATTTTAAGGTCGGTTTTTGAGTGGCGTGTCGTATTTTATGACTGGCCGCTGCTGTGGGGTCGTGATAAGGAAATTAATACTGGCCACTTGTAAAGTAGCGGTTGATAAGTGTAGCCAAGGAAATTAAATGGGAAATTGAGGCAAAGAACCGGGGTCACTCACAAGCTCTAGGATGCTTAAGTAATAAGTATTTTTTTATTACAGCTATATGTACCTACGGTTTGCTTGATATTATTTATTGAATAAAATATTTTAATTGCCAGTGTAAACCCTTTCAAGAACGGTCAAGCTCATTTCGTATCCTCGTGGACTTCGTACAAGATTACAGATACTTTTGATCGCAATTACACTCCAGTGCAAAGTAACTAGAGGCTAGAGGTAAGTAGGTACAGTAAGTGAGATGTTATTATGTTTTAAATATTAAAACTTGCTGTATTTTATCGTTTCGTGGAATCAAATAAACCGATTAGACTAAGAATTCAATTTAAAAACTATAAAACTGTGATTCACAATAGATATCCGAAAGCCCGTGATATTGTTGATGATAAAACGTCGAAGCACTTGAGGTCAGACCATAAAAATTGTTCGAGAATTTTATGGGATATTTATTACTTTCGATACATTTATAGCTTCTCTATCACATTTATGATATGCAAAGGTCGAAATGATAATGAAAATTACTAATGTTTTAAGGAAGCCTTCTTCTTGTATCCTATATAAATCGTCTAACTATACCTGAAAATTCGCACTTCACCGAATACAGGTAGATAATCGGCAGGTCGATCGCGTAACGGTTCGTACGTATGTTAGGAAAATCTAAATGTTGTTTTTTTGTAGGGAAAAATGGTAGTTCATTTCATTTTTAGGGTTCCGTACCTCGAAACGAAAAAAACGGAACTTTTATAGGATCACTTTGTTGTCCGTCCGTCCGTCCGTCCGTCAAGACCCTTTTTGTCAGGAACGCGTGGAGGTATTAAGCTAAAATTTATATCAAATACTTAAGTCTACTGTCCCTTATACGAAGCAACGTCTTATAGCACAGATAAAGGAAAAATTGCGAAAACCGTAAATTTTTAGTTACATCATATACTAAAAATATTTATAATAATTTACTTATATACCTACAGGTTTGTATGGAACCCTCGGTGCGCGAGTCCGACTCGCACTTGGCCGGTTTTTATTCAACATCAGTCCTAACGCTCGCTCGAAAAGTTACACAATGACCCATCTGGTCAGTTACTGCTTTGAACCCCTTGAGCGCTACGTCAAATATATACAACGGATAGTTTCACGTCAAATACCAAAAATACCCTGACGAATAAAACTTCAAGTAAGGTTTAATTTATGTATACATAATTAACTTATGATTCAATTAATATGAAAGATCTTATCTCTAGATGACCAACGCCAAAACGCAAAATGGCCGCTTTCAGCTGTCAAACGTGAATGACAGCAAAAAATAATTGACACTTATTCAAAAACTTTTTGCATCACAAATCATTGTCAGTTTAAATAAGATGGATTTGTATGCGAGCTATGATCATAGTTTTTGATTTTTTTGTCACAAATTGATAGACATTATAAGGTAACTTTTTGCTATTGCGTCCATAATCCCCAAAATTAAATTATATATTCCTATGGCAATTACAAGCTTATAAATGTAAGATAATATTGTCATCTTTGTATTGGTAACAATGGTAACTTCAATCATGTGATTTTTATGTTTTGCCAATCAAAAATACTGTCAATTTTGAGGTGAGCTCTCACGTGATCTTGATTTTTACAGTATACATTTTTTTTAAAGATACGTCGTGTGTCTGTAAATATTTATTATAGTTACATAATTAGACATGCGTTATAAATCATGCGGGCACGTTTGCACCTGTCATGGGCTATGCGGAAAGTCATACGTTAGCTTTATCTCTTTTTGGGGTTCAATAGCAAAATCCGAACTGTTCTGTTAATATGACATTCAAACCAGGCAAGGTCGAGGGGGCTATTCCGCCGTAGGGGTAATTACAGCAAACTGTTATAACTCCCGTTTTTAAATCCTCACCATATACAATGCCTATAAGTATGGGCAATTAAAAAAATAATCGATTGTACAATGCTTTGCACATAACATCTTTGATGTATTGTAAACTCCGCTGGGTATAGCTTGTTTTACTTAAAATGACGAAAAGTACTTCATATTTAGCAACAAAAATCCCACGTTAAGTGCATTTTAATCATTTTAAATAAAACAAACTATATTTAGTGCACTAAGTCCGAATACCTTGAAAAGTTGATATTTTGGCCTGGCCTGTTTGTGCTTAGTTTTATTGTTAGGTATGAGTAGTGGTACAAAAATATCGGACACAGATAATAACTATTAAAAAAAAAGTAAAATTTGTTTCGTACAGGTAAAAGAATTGTACTCGCCTCATAAAAGCAGTGTATCGAACAATTAATTCAAATTAGTATACGGAACCGTTTGCATAAAATTACCATACAAAACTGCCTAACAAATTTTTGCTCATTCATTTTTTATGATTACCTTTTTTGCAGACGTTACTATTGATTTGTATGCGAATAAGTAAGTATGCTAATTTTGCGAGGCTCCGTTGTGAATGAAGAATAGGGTCCTTTATGCCCTTTGAATTGTTGGTGGTGTTGAACACGGGTTCAACGCACAGATGATAATAAAATGTCATCACGACCTTTGTTTTGTTATTAGCCGGGTGTATGTAAATTATAACTTTATTGTTTGATAAAAAATGTAATCCACAAACTTCGGGAGCTCAAATACCGCGAGCCATCCGGTTGCCTCTTTGGATACTGCAATTACGCGTCATTGCTCTGAATAATAGTGAAGTTACGAAGTTGATTTTTGTGAATGTAGCTCTGCGTAAGGATTCATACAGTGTACACCTACATTTTAATATTGGGATCATCTGCCCAACATACAAAATCTTCTTTTGAGCAGTCACCATGATTTCGTGATCCTCCCAGCGTTTATACTGGTAGTTCATTTCAGCAGTGTATTTCGTAAATTGGTTTCTTATGCCACTTAACTACGCTGCACTGCACACGCTGTACACTTTCGTTATTTCCCACAAATTCCAGTTCCCAATCATTAATGATATCATTAATATCACTCGCGGGAACTAATCAAAAATGGCAAACATTTAATCGCTTCGTATAAAGTCTGTCCAGGGCCGTATTAAGGGACTGGCTGGGAGTAATTATTTAAAAGAATTAAAATCAGATAAAGGCGAATTGCCAGTTTATCACTTTTGGAGGCTGCTTCGGAGACTGTTCATTTGGTCTGGGGTCCACCGCGCGAGGCACAAGCGAGTGGCGAACGAGAGAACGAGCTAGCGAAGCGAACGAAGTTCTCAGCTTCAGTTTGGCCAAAAAAATTTCGTATGTCCGGCGTCTGAATGGCTGTTTTCCTCTACAGGTCACATTTCTAAACCGATTCTCGTGAAATGTTATAAGCAAGTTCCATAATTATATAGTTTTTTTTTTTGATGATTCAGTTTTTGACGGTGACGACCGCTTTAGCCTAGTCGACAGTGACGCTGCCCACGAAGCTAGAGGTCCTGGGTTTGAATCCCGGTAAGGGCATTTATTTAGGTGATGAGCACGAATATTTGTTCCTGAGTCGTGGATGTTTTCTATGTATTTAAGTATTTATTTATCTATATAAGTATGTCTATCATCGTCTAGTACCCATAGTACAAGCTTTGCTTAATTTTTTTCGGAACTCTATTATTAGAGTGAATCTATGAAGGGCAAATAAATTGTGTAGACTTAACATTACATATAAACTGTACCTATTTAGTAGGTACTGTGCTTTATTAAGAATGTATATTATTGTAGACAATGAATTGTCATTATCTCTTCCCTTGTTCCCCCGTCACTTGGATGTTCAAGGGCCAACCAATAAGCTCGCGAACACTCGCATTATACCAATCTTTAATCGCAGTACGATGGTTTTAATTACTGGCTAACTGAGGTTTAAGACTCGGGACTATT
This sequence comes from Epinotia nisella, assembly GCA_932294315.1. Classification (NCBI taxonomy): domain Eukaryota; kingdom Metazoa; phylum Arthropoda; class Insecta; order Lepidoptera; family Tortricidae; genus Epinotia; species Epinotia nisella. The sequence continues at coordinate 21,730,455 of OW028674.1, forward strand.
CTCATTTTTTAACACTGTTCCCGATAAGACGCGCTTCTTTTTTTAAAGAAAGTCTTTCAATATGAATATGGAGAAATTTAATGCGAGCTTAAGCTTTTTTTTATCTTACAATGGTGGTAAATAAACACACGGCCTTCCAGATGGTAGATTAGATTGGAGGATTGCGTCGCGTCGACAGCTAGAGATAATTGCAGTTCCCTCACTTTCAACACGATACATCATACATGTATGGAACAGAGGCTCTATTCAACTTAAGAGTTCTTATTGACTCGAAATCTGTGTTTTATTTTTCAATGGTTAATTGTAATTGCACTGAAGCATTATTATTTTTATCAGGAGCCGTACCATGGTTGGCCTTATCACGCGACAAGTGACAAGATAAGAGCGTCGTCTCGTTCTATCGAACGGTGTCAGCCAGTGACGCACGCTCTATCCTATATCGCGTGACAAGGCCAACCATGCTACGGCTCCTGCTTCTAATTCGATCCTCCATGACAGATGATCGTGACCGCATGCTATTGCCCTCCATGCAGTTCTGTTCCTCTTCAAGTGAACTGCATGGGAAAGACTGCATTAGGCAAGACTCTTAATTGTTTCTGTTGTTAAATTAAATTAAATATCAAGGGACAATCTTACACAAATCGAACTAGCGTCAGCTGATTAAGGTTTCGGTAGATATTTATGAGAGGATTAAATCTATACATATTTTTGCACTTGACTGTCCAATGACCAGTCAGACCTTATGCATATAATTTTAATATGCAATATTGTCACCTATTTTTTGCTTTATTATTATTTATTTTATATATATTAGTATATATATTGGCAGAACAGCGATCACTTTTTACAGTTGGCTTCACCAAAACAGCTTGATGGGGTTAAAACAAGTTACAGAATAGCATAGCAGTGCTTATTCGGAACGCGCTAATGCGCCTCACCTCTCACCAATCACGCCTAACGAAACTTGACCTCTGAGGGCCTACCGCGAAACGAAAACGAACTTCGTTCATGTATCTCCGTCTCTGTCGCACTTGCTAGTTCGAGCGTTTCGCGGTAGCCCGTCTGCACGGCTATCAAAAGACGGCGCGCGAGCTCTCTCGATTTTTCTCGCACTATACCTCTCTTTCTAAGTTTTCTAATAAGAGAGAGATGGATAGTGCGAGAAAAATCGAGAGAGCTCGCGCGCCGTCTTGTGATAGCCGTGCTGATTACGTTAAGTTACCTATTACGTATCGCGGTACAAGTTACAGAACAGCGGGGCTGTACCTACCTAGCCGTTTAGTTACGTTGTCTGAGTAGGTACCTATTTATTTATTTACATTGTTAGATGCTATGCAACACACATTTAAAAACCTTTTAGAACGTAAAATAGCGAGCAAAACTACAATGTAACGTCCATTTTATAGCTAATCAGATAATTAATTAACGGCAATCCCGCTGTAAAAGCTCTTATACTCTTATGCTTGCCTATCGATTTATAATTTGTAGGTAAGTATTAGCCATAACTCTGAGGTTACTGCTTATTATTTTTTAACAGTTAATTACCTTGTGAAAGTTATGTTATGAGCTATTTAGATATTGACGTTTTATGGATAGGTTTACGTCTACTAGTAGGTTACAATAAAAAGGGACCACTCACCGTGTTGCGCATTAACGAATCGGCTTTTGTGTTTAAGTGTACGTTATTTTGCGCAAACTTAAAATTTGGGTTAACTCAATAGTAGTACAAATGTTAGTTATATTGTCATTCAAAAAAGAAATGGATACTATAACCACACATACCTACATAATGTCAATTCAATATGTCGTGTCCTTCTTAAAGTAGCAATATTGGGTGTTATAAAATTTGATTCTTCATTACAGTATTATTCAGCGTATTGGCTACAACGATGTGCGACATCGATACGAGTAGATACCTATATATTTGTAAAGTAAAATTACTTACACACAGCCGAGGGTAAGGATTGGCGACAAATTTTCTCATACTAAATACACAATTACTTTTAAACGAATACGCAAAATTAAATGCACACTATGAAGTATGTGTAGATGAGCAATTATTGTTGGCTTATCTATGGATCACGCACGGTACCGGCCGCGTCCAGTAGGCGACCCGCCCTCTCTGATTATACGAATTATACAGCCTCGACAAAAAGACGTGCTGTGCGCTCCACTGTGTATAGTCCTCCCATAAATTCTATTGAAAGTTCTAAACATCACGAACGCGTCTCCTGTGATAGAAGTTGTGCCATAATTCCTTATATATTTTATGTTATGACTCAACTACTTGCTTTTCATGACGGTGGAAAGTCACAGGACATTATTTCACAAATCATATGGTGATAAAGGCGATTCCTTGGTAAGTGTACGTGTAATAAGTACCTTGCACGCTGCAACTGCAATGTAGCTCAAGTTATTTTTTATACCATGTCAGTGGGAAACAACGCTCGGCTCGACTGATGATAAGCGGTCACCGTAGGCTATGACCACCTTAGTATATGCCTACGCTGGCAACTCCAGAGGGAATCATGTTTAAAAATGTATACTCTCCGAAAAACCCCATATCGTACGTAGTAGTCCTTCGGGAACACCTCGGCATGAGCTCATTTCACAACCGAAGCTTTCGAGGAAGGAAATTTCTCTGCAACTGTTGATCACACCACACCAAAGCGCAGTCACTGGTCTTTTCTGACCTACATGCGCCAGGATTAAAACAAAAGCGCGTTTTGTGCTAATACCTACCCATGCAGATGAATGCAGATGCATGAAACCCATCTGAAGACCTGCCTGCCCTGCAGTTGGGTATTAGAAGCTGACCCCAAAATGGGCGTCATTAACCCGTCACACGTGCGTCTCCCTCTAGCCCCGGTGCCCCAAGCGCGCAGTGATTTCAGACGAAAAAAACGTATGTTGACAACCGTTAGAAAAAAAAATATTGTGCTCGTATGTTGTAATTATATTGTATAAATTATATACTATTAGATACCAGACAAAATTGTCTATTCATTTTAATAAAGATAAATTGACTGACCTGTTTCATTATCGTGAAATAAAATAATTTATTTCGATTTTCTGTCACTCGATGAAGCAAAATGCCTTTTTACACCAAACTCTTTCACATATTTTACATTGATATTTCACTATTGTGATCACTATTAAACCATGCATCGATTAAAATTATCACTTCACTATATTATGCACTGTTTACCTCATAATAATTGTTTATTTACATTATCGGTCAAAATGATCCCGCGCGCCATTTTGAAAACTATGACTGACGTAATTACCGTGAAGCGTACTCATTTCATTAGAAATCCGATTTCAACAAACAGTCACAATAACACATTAATCTGATTACTGAATCAAATACTGGGATAAATTTACTACAAACTTATGTATATTTCACAATCTTTGGAGCTAATAACATATATTTTTCAATCTATAACAATTTGTCAAACGTAGTTAAAAATGACGTGTTTAAACTTTGAAGACATTTATCACCCACCTTTTTTTCGAAATCCTTAAAACGAAAGCTCAAAACACATTGTTTATTCTATTTTCAGTAATTTGATATATAATTTTAATGGGAAACACTTATCTTTTATTTTAAAACCACAATAATTTCATGAGGAGTCAGTCCGCCCGGCACGATATTTTGACAACTAACGGCCGCCACGTTAAACCTTTTGGAAATTATTTTTTCCTGTGTCCTGATTACTACTAATTTGGCCAAAATATTTTTCTTATGTTGGTATAGTGCAAAAGCTACCCAGGTTTATTTTATTTAGGATGGCCACTCGATCAAACCGAGGAAAAAAATTGGCCAATGAGGGCCCAGCCGTTATCCGCACGGTGTGCGGATAGCGCGCTATAGGCCAAATTGAGTTATCCGCACAGTGTGCGGATAGCGCGCTTGACGGGTTAATAACCAGGCTTGGTGTAGCGGCTACGGACAGACGTCTACCCGTAGAAATTAATTAGATACGCAATACACCCGTACGTACAGTCGGCTAAGGTGAATATTTACATTTTATGTTTTCATGAAGTTCGTGTTGAGGTTCTTTAATTACTCGATTTGAACTTACGGCACAATGTTTTCATCATATCAAAATTAGGAGAAAACAAAGTAAATTGAAACTACGCGGCAGATTTGTCCATATCTAATTTCTAATTTCTGCGAATCTTAAGTTTCCACAATGATAACATAAAAATCCACTGTATTATGATTTTTATTTTATTTTCTACTTTAATGTTGTGACCTATGTTCAACGTGTCCTTGTCTCGTATAATATGTAGGTAGGTTCTGCACAAAAAAGAAGGTAGCTAATCTTAATTGTAAATCTAGACGGAATCTAAGTATAAAGTCGACTTCATTTTACCTTTCCCAGTGTACCAAGTGTGAGCGGAAGATCTCATGTTATTATTAAAGATAATCTAATAACTAGATGTACGGTAGCCTTGGAATAACAGTACAGCAAGAACTTTCTACGATACCGTTGACACTTAGAATTCATGGCAATATGTTGTTAAAATTACATTGTTGATCTTTTCATAAATTAATATTCAGTAGGTATCTACTTCATAGTTGGTTTTACAAACGCTAAAAAACAACCTGATAAGCTAATAAAATCTGAAGCCTCCAACATCAGTCTGAAGTCATCAACACAACAGCCGAGTTCTAAGGGGTACCTAATCACGTAACGTTTCAAACGTGCGTTAGGACAATCCAACTGTTATTTTTCCATATAAAAATTGACAGCTCTACCTAATGTACGTTTAATGCGTTACGTGATCGACCTGCAGCACTTCTGCATTTTTCTTTAAACAATATGTTTTATTTAAATGATTTAAACAGGTATATATTGCACCTAGCACGCTTTCTATACAGTAAGTTAATCTGCGCAACCTGTTGCCGACAGAAAAGCAAAAATTCTCCGCAACGAGTATGTTATTAATGATGCGATCTTTAATTACCGGTCATTGAGTCATCTGCGTGCCGAGTATCATTCTTATAAGGACCTACTTCCGTTTACGGTGATTAAACTTGAAAGCACTTAATAACTATTTAATGAAATGGTAACTTTTGGCTCATTCTGTTTTTAATTGCAAAGCAATTAAAAGTGTACTTGATGCAATACGTATGGTAAGCTCGAATTAGAGCCATCCTTTCTCTTATTTAATACAGTGTTTTATTTTTACTATCTTTAGTTCTTTAACCCCCGACGCAAAAAGAGGGGTGCTATAAGGTTGACGTATCTGTGTGTCTGTGTGTCTGTCTGTGGCATCGTAGCTCCTAACGATTTTCCGGAGATTGCTCAAAGCCGGGACGAGTGAAAGTCGAGAGAGGGGGCCTTTGCCCAGCAGTGGGACACTATATAGGATTTGAAAAAATAAGAAGTTTTTTATTGGGAATATTGTGGATACAATAAAAACTATATTTTTGGTCTTATAATTGTCCAAAAGCTTCACGAGTAGCTTGCAAGTATCATCATAATTCTGTATGCTTTATTGCAATTTATGTATGTAGTCTAATAAAAAAATGGCTTAACATAACGTCTCCTCTCCCGCTTTTCTAAATTAACTAATAACCAATAAATTATTTGATAGAAATTGCGAACAATTATTGGAAGCAAGTCCGTATAACGCAGGATATAAATAATTAAGTGTATAATATAAGTATAATTACGGTGTACGGTAAGTACGGCTGAAATTCTTACACGGGGCGTCGCTTAGCGGATCGCCGACACGAAAACTTCATCAAAGCGTGCGTGTGCGCATCTCGCTCGCCTTGGCGCTAAATTACTATACAATAATTATTTTCTTTAAGAAAATGCTGTGTACTGAATGAAATTACCGAGGATTATAATAAATGCTTTTAATGCGAGATAAAAGGATTCATTATTTATTTTTCTTATGTGATAATGAAGTGTACCAATTGTGGAAGTATGAAAAAAGTTGATTACTTAAAACTTACACATCGATTATGTGATGGCGGCCTTATAAAACAAATTGTTAAATGTTGAACAAATAAAATAAAAAGAAAGGGTTACATCTATCTAAATTATAGTCGTAAAAAAAATTGGTACTAAAGGGAACAAACCGTGCACCGACTCTCAGTGTTAAGATGCTGGTCGACAAACGTGAGGATTATGAACCGTGGCCAATTTATAAACTGAAGTTGCCTGACATTCTTACATCACCATCCTACTTTATTCTTAGGTAGGAAGTGTACCTTTTCATATATGGGGTGGGCCCTGTAGCATTAGCAAATATTTAAAAGGACGCTTCCTTATAGCATCTGCAATGTTGTGTCCAATTTTTTATATATTTTTTTAATTCGGAGAAATTTTGACCTAAAGTTATGAACTCCAAGTCATGTCTTGGCACCACGAGATCAAAGCACAGCAGTCCATGCAGATTTTGAGGTAACATCATGTAAGTCATCATAGTTTTTGCATTCTTGTTTTTTTTTTTAATTTCTGATTTTTTTTAGTGTTTTGAAAATAAAAAAGTTACTTATATCACTCCAGAAGAGTAAAAAATACATGTAAAAATGTTTTGAAGAAATAATAATAATAATCATCATATTTTTTTTTCAATTAAAACTTGGAAAGAGCTCCTATTACAGCTCCCACTCTGTATGAAACAGCATTTTGCAATTTAACGTAAGCTGGTAATAACTGTGTTTTGTTTGTTTTCAGGTAAGAACATGAACGTGACTAACGGAAAAGCGTGTTTTATGGTACGTCTACGTTTTTAAATGTTTTATCCCAATGCTATTTATTTAATTCATTCATACAATATGCCTTAACACATTCAGTGCCAAGAATCGCTACGCGCTACGCTCGTAGCCGATCCCGTGGTTTTCCTCGTATGTAGCGGAAAGCGACTACGGCGTAGGGACGCATACGTGTCGTCACGGGCCGGGAATGGGTTAATTGAAGAATAAAGAACTTTTGACATTGACTAAAAACTACTTATTGATAACACAGTAAAAAATCAAAACTACTTTTAACCGACTTCAAAAAAGGAGGCTATATGTTCCACTGTTTATGTATGTTCGCCGGCAACCCTCAAATTCTACAGGACCGTATTACGTGTTTCATATATTTTCTAAAGCTATTCAGGTATTTGCGTGTGAGCATTTGCTCTCGGAGAGCAGTTCATGTGGAAAATTGGAAAGGAAATGTGGAAATTTTTATGTACCTATGTGGCTTGGCGAAGTGAAGCGAACTGAATTGAAGTCGGTTTAAACTTTGTTTTTAAAGAAATAATTAGCAAATCGTTTTGGTAAAATTATATTGAATCTATTCCTTATTGCAGAAATTATTAAACTATAATAATATATTTTAAATATCTTATTTTATGTCACGGCGCATTCTTTAATCTATACTAATAGATTATAATTCACTGTAGTTCTTAAAACACATTATTAAACAATAAATACAACGCTAAATCGGCCAGTTTAGCCAAACGAGCACGAAAGGAGGTTAAATGCTAGGAAATATTACAGATAATGCATGTGATCACACCTTATGTCGTGCGGTAATGGGGTTATGTGAACCCAGCTTTATGACGCTGCATCGATGAGATAGTTAGGTTGGAACACACAAGTAGGTACTAAAATAAATCAGTATATAAGTATTCCAAAATGCTAGTATGTTTTTATTGCTTACAACATTTAAATAGTACAACGTTTTTCTTCTTTTTCCAGAAATTTTAAGTGCCTATGTCAAAATTCAACCGCAATTTTTTTTAATGCTTTTTTTAATATATCACGAAATCCGAGTCTTTTTCGGTTCGGTCAGTAGTACATTAACATTTGAGTAATTTAGTTTAGACTGTGGCATATATTCATTCATATAACATCTTCTTCATATACTGTGTGTGTTCTTTTACATGTAATTCTGACATCGGAATCGGGACTGTCAGAATACATGCCTTATAATCTCTCAGCTCTATTCTGTGATTATTGGCGTATAAGTTTGTGGATATATTCCGTTCGGCCATATGTCATGTTAACAAGAACTTCCTCGTACCAAAATCCCATTAGGAATAAGAAGCACTACAGCTACCGACGAAAGCTGCCATCTGTTAGGGAAGATTAGCATTAACCTGCCCTGCCGACGACATCTTCGGGACCTAAGCTGACATAGAAGGGCACATAAGCAGACAGTATTTTCATCTGTTTATTTTGATTACTAGTAACAGTAAATCTTATTAATATTATAAATGCGAAAATTTGGATGTTTGTTACTAAATCACGTAAAAACGGCTGAACGGATTAAATATTTTTTTGTATACAAATAGAGTATAGCCATAACACATAGAATACTTTTTACCTCAGTAAAAGTCCAAAAAAAGGAAGTCAACGCTAACGAAGTCGCGAGCAAAACCTAGTAAATAAATATATTCAATGTAATTTATATATTTACTTCGTGTTTGAATTTAAACCCATCTTTTTTTTCTGAACAATAAATTTTGTGAAATAATTTATTTACGTGACAACAAATCTTCATTTTTTTATATAAAAAATAATCGTCTCTATCCTACTTGATCAAGTTAACGGTAAAATAATACGTATAACTAAATAGTAAAATAGTAGCATAGATGTTAAGAAAGATCACATGAATATACTTAGGTGTATTACATATAAAGTGAGAGAAGTTTTGCCTGTCAAAGTAATTTTCACAGACCAGCCTATAACTAGCATGATTAGCGGAAATTCAGCACGTACGGTTTGTCCCTTACTAGCATGTATGTAAAAGTGTAAAAGTGACAAATGTTTTATGTCCGACATAAACGCAATCATGCTTGCTAGGCTGATTTGTGGAAGAGGTTTTTTCACTTCATCTGTATGCAAGTAGCTATAATTTCTAAGCCAGTGTGCACACCCCCTTAAGCTGAACTACCTACGTGAATAATAACTGCGCAGGATTATCGCGGGAGCCCTCGACAGTAATGGCGTCCGTTTCCCGGTGCTCTATCGGATGCTCTTGACATTGTCCTCTGTCAATTTGACAGATTTACTTAAACGATGTTACTTACATGAGCTCATCTATTTTTTACTGGTTTCTGACCAGTCCTATCTATTAAGTATGTGAAGCGCTATTACGTACTCGTACTAAAAATTCATAAAAAAATTGTCTCTATATTAGATGTTTGTTACAAAATTGCTTTTGTTGAGTACATGTTACATTTTGGCAAACGCTCTTCTTCTTGCTCGTGTATACTGTACCTACCAAACAACTGCGATTTGTCCACATTGTTCAGTTGGAAAATAATAATACTTCAACTATTCGAATATTATGACATTTATTTTGTGCCTTTGCCTGTATTTGAGGGAGTGAGAGACGTTGAGGTGTGAAATTTTCGTCAACACAAAACCAAGTTTGAAATTAGTTAGTAAACATATATCGCTGTTAAACCTTGTCGGTGTCCGCACGTAGGAATTTCTGTCGCCTACAACGACACTAAAACTTACTAATTTAAGCCATGTCCCTCAAACGTGTCCCCAACACTACACTCCATCAGGACCACAGACTAGCAAAATGCAAATCCTTATCGAGCCCCCCGTGTGCTGTTTATGACGTACACGCGACAAGATACATCTGTGATGTTTATGTTATTGCCCAGTCTGTGGGCCGTGCTGTATGGAATCTGCGAGAAATATGACGTTTGTAAGCTGTGATCATGAAAAAGTTTAAGCTCTCATTCTTATTGCCTTTGAATTTCTTAAGGATCAAGCTAATGCAATTGTGTAGATTTTTACCATCATCACGCACCCAACGCAACTCAAAAAAGTTAAGTTAGTGTTCTTTTATTTTTATTAAAATAGTTTATACCTACCGTGTAAATGTTCTTTCAGTCGCCATTGATCGTGCCGATGTCGCGATCACAAAATACATTTTTCTAATAATACATTGCCTCTGGCAATACCGCTGTTTACAACATAACATCGTATAAAACACACATACATTATTAATGATGGCTACAACCATTAACTCGCCATCAACTGAGTACACGTATCACTTCCGTAGCGTTACTTATGGAGCTTGTAAATCATTTGTTGTGCTTGCGAGTTATTGTCAACTGCATTAATAAATTTGTGATCGCGTCGGATTGTTGGCTTGAGTAATGATTGGGAGATATTTCATTGCGGTTTTGATAACGTGACTGCGGTCATACATGTCTTTGTACTTAGTGAGCCGGTTAGTGTAGGTTTTGATATAACATGCTAAAACGAGTAGACTGAATGGTAACAAGATTGTACATCTGAAGAGCATTGAATTTGATATCTTTATCTAATCTTAATCTGTTTGAAATATTACAAGTATATCAAACGGAATAAAAATGTTAACTTTGTTAATCGATGTATCGATTCCCTGATGGTCGCGTACATTTACAATACAAACAAGTACAATTGGCACATATTACCTCATTTATTGCGTTTCATATACGATTATATGCAGGTATATCATTGTTCTACACAAATTCCTACTCCGAGTTCGGATTCCAATCACTACGTGACAGAAATACGAATTATTTTATTGTTTTAGCAGTAGCAGGAAATTTTGCTTAAAACATTTAGTAGGTACATTATAGTGTCTTCTAGTTGTAAGTACATACTAACGAGTGAGACTTTTTTAGTTCTATAGAATATTGCCATATATGGCAATTTTCTTTTCTCCACTTTTGTTTCATGATGCCCTTTGTACCAGTTTCTAGAGAGAATCAACTGTATGAAACCAACTTAACACAGCAAAAGCCAAAAATAAACGTAAAAATCAGACTTGAGCCTTGGCCAGAAAAGCCTCATTCAAATTGACATTATGACGTCACAACTTTAATATCCGTACGCCATTTGTATGAAAAAATAAGTAAATTGCTGTTTTGGTCGTGCTATACTTTCCTTTTTAGGGTTCCGATACCTCAAAAGGAAAAACGGAACCCTTATAGGATCACTCGGTTGTCTCTCTGTCCGTCTGTCACAGCCGATTTGCTCCGAAACTACTCGACCGATTGAGTTGAAATTTGGTATACACATGTAAATTGGTGTCCCAAAGATGGACGCGTAAAGTAAATTAATGAATTCTTATCAAGAGGCCACTTTTGGGGGGTAAACTGAAAATTTAAAAAAAAAGTTTGGCAAACTGTATTGTCTGACATATCAAATGAAAGGGGTTGTTGTAAGCATGTCAGATATATGTTTTTTATAATTTTAGCAAAAAACAGATTTGAAGTAATTTAGGAAAAAAGACGAAAATTGACCATTCCCCCGCTTATCTCCGAAACTACTAGGATTAAAATTCTGAAAAAAATATGGAAATAGTTCCTTGCCTAAAGATTACAGGAAAACCTATAAGAAGTTTGAGTACTTATTCAAAAACACTTATGAAATTTAGATTATATACGGAACCCTCACCACGCGAGTTGAACTCGCACTTGTCCGGTTTTTTTATTAAAACATAAGCATCCTATTAATAGGTAACTTTTAAGTTACTATTGGACGATAAAAAAAAATTACATCTTTTTATTATGTGGATCATTATTATTAGTAATTCATGACTAATTTTGCTAATTTATTGGTTTACTATCCATTTAGTGTCAGCATTTTATAAACTTAAATTTTATACTTTAAACTTGAACCAATTTGTCAAGATGTCTTGCTAGTTTGTGCGGTTTTATTATGACTAAATGACTTCTACCTCGTCAAGATTACAGAATAAATAGCAAGGGTTTCGCTATTAATCTGCCATGTTACGAAGAAACCTTAGCCGTCTTTATTGCACAGCCGAGCCGGTACCTACGTGCGTCCTCAAGATATCGGTGTAACAAGTTAATTGCTCCTAACGCGGCTGCGATATGCGGTCGTAGGGAACGCCGAGCAGAGTACCGAGCTTGTTGGTTGAACTGACCAATCGGACGTACGCCACAGTTGTAATGTCAGAATAGCACTTGCCGAGATTCTTCAATTCTTACTACTATGTACTTGGATACAGAAGTATAATTGCTTGTAATAAGTGGACACGTCATGCGACGTACATTCTTGAAACAGCTATTGTTGAATCGAATTTTTATTTCACTAGAAAGCAACTGCCCGTGTCTATACTATATTTTGTAGACTACTGTACATCTAATGTCGCCCTGATTTGCCTACGACATCGCCATTTCATTTGCCTAATACCGTCGTGTAGCAACTGATCCCGATCCGCCCGATCCGATCGCCTGTAACAGTCTTCTGGCGTTGCCAAAACTTGCTGACACTGTGTCAACTCCAACTAACTCTCATTTAAGGCTCGACGCGACACTTATTTATGGCAGCGCCGATACGTAACTCGAGCGTCACTTTCGCCTTAACCTGTTTTAATCGATTACATAAACGGTAGTACCTAAGGCTTCCACGGAATGGCGAATAAATTATGAGACGGGGATCGTAGGGATTGTAATCATTAGTCATATGTCATAATAATAATGGGTAGTGCATCCTTGTGATTGATTGGACAATGGATGGATGTTTAAATGTTTGTTACTCGGGTCGTTCTTCTTTTTTACCGACAATGAACCGAGGTTTTTCTGTTTTTTTGGTTTTTGAACTATCGTAAATTGTGGTTTTGAAGTGCGATTTAAAAAAAAATGCATAGGTTTCTTCATTAGAACTAATTAAAGTTTCCTTTCTGGCCAATATAAATATTTATTTACGGTTGGTTTCTAAAAAAAAACATGTGACAAAGTGGACTCTTTCAGTGGGGACAACATTTTGGTTTACCACTCTGTCACGGCATTCTACGGAAAAAAAAAACATTTAAAAAAATGCTAGTTAGGGAAAGTGAAATATTAAATATTACTAATTAATAAAATAATTTGGACGTTCATTCGAACATTATAAAACCGTAAACATGATTACTCAAATGAGATGCCGTAATAAGACGAAGGACAGGCTATTGTCGGTCGAAAAGAAGAACGACCCACTCAATCACGCTTGAATGGCTCAACCAATTTGGATGAAACTTTGCATGAAGATAGTTTATAGCCTGGATTAAAATATAGGACAGTTTTTATTCCTGGTCTACGCAGACGAAGTCGCGGGCGGAAGCTAGTGACTTGATAAATATCTGTTACAAAATGTTTGGGACTAACGAATAGTGCCTAAGTTTATGAAGCCTGTGGCTTTAGGTACCAATTTACAGAGGATGTTATAATATACCGGATTAACCAACATCTTGTATACTAAATTAGTGCAATGTGCATATGTATATTAATGTGTTTATATATTTAATGATTTAATGATATATATATATGTTTTGTAGGTCAGCTTACGATCTCTGCTTTGTCTAAAGGTTAACTTGGTAGAGAATGTCTTATAACGTTATTTCCGGTTTTTGTACGTTAATATTTATTTTACTGCCTCAAGATTTTAATTATATATTTTTTTTTTATTATATTAGTGAGGATGCTAATACGTGGCGATAGTTAACAGATTACGAGTAACTTCACTAGATGAAGAACTGCTAATAATAAGTACCAAGCCAAATATAGCCACAATCGATGTTGAAAGTCTCGGAAACTTGAAGAAGAACTTAAGTCGCTACAGAATGAGTACTATTCGAAGTTGTTTTTGAAATAACCGATGTTGAATATCGGAAGCGGAGGTAAGTTACACTTAATGAGAGTAGTCGGACTAATGTGAAACTCGTTTAGTGGAGGAGATAAGTAGGGTTGGTAGCCAGGATAAAAAACACATAGGTTTAAAAAATAACACCAACGTTTACCTACTCATACAAAATCAATTTAAATTATGGATTATATAGCGACCTAGAACATTGTTATATCAATTATCATCCTTCTAGACTAGCTTCCACCCCCGACTTCATCTGCGTGGAACTGGGATGAAACTATCTATATTTTGGTTCGGGCTATGAACAATCTTCGAGCAAAATTTATATTGTTAGGATACTTAAATATATTTAGGCGGTAAGCATAACTTGATTAAATAATTCCAAATATCAAAAAGGAAAGGGGAGAAGACCCAACAAGTCTTGTCGGCGATGGAGAGATGACCTAGACTTCTTTAAAAAAAATAGCCAGAGAGTGCTCAAATTAGGGAGCATTGGAAAAGGTGCGGGGAGGCTTTTGCCCAGCAGTGGAACACTGCAGGCGCATAATAATTATAAGGTATTTATACGAAAGCTAGCAATGCCATGTCGACATCCCTGTTCGACGGATAACTCGAAACGCCACCATCGGCACTTTGATCTTGTATCACAGCCTCCACGGTCGGCTTCCTCAGTCGCCATCTTTTTCACCCATCAGCAGCATATACCTGCAAACCTGCGTATGAATAGGATTGTGTGATTGCGAGTATTCATGCTCGTAAAAAATATTCTAATTTACCTACGATAAAATCTTCGAAGCATGATAATATTTTATTTTCTATTTAACTAAGCCAAGATCTAACTTAATGAAATAAAGTAGTTATCTTTGTAACATTTTAATTGTTCAATTATGCCCACAGACACTCAACACTCTTTTTTACATCACTTTGATAAAAAAACAGGCGTCAAAATGACACATGCCTACATGACATTAATTAAGGGTTTCAATGAGGCTTTGTATCAATAAAAACTTAAATACTCTCTGTAATCCAATCAAGATAAGAGTCAATTTTGAATGACAGTTGCTTTTACGTAGTGTCCTCAGTACGCTATTGACGAGGTTTCCCGTCAATCGAAAAGCGATTTTATAAGTATTAAATACGGTTGTATTTTATGCGATGTGTTTGCGTGAATACTTTGTTGACAAAGACCACCGATTGAGCGATCCGATCGTTTTGTGCTCGATAACGGATCGAGTCGATGCAGCATCGATTGAGCCGATTTGGGTCGTTATTTCAGACGTTGATTAGTAAACGTCCCATTGTTTTTACGCTACACAAAAAGGAGTGATGCTTTCAGATTGCAACGTTGTTGTGGCTGTATTCTTGTAACAATTCGCTGGATAATACTGAGATAGTTACATGTTGTGTGTCTATATATCGTCTCGCTGGACCGCTACCGCTGGAGGGGAAGCCCAGGATCTGGTATTACGGCACTATGAAAGAGTTCAGTCCGTGGACTGAAGCTGATGATGATGATAAGATACATGTAAATTCCTTCCGTGGCATGTGCTAGCAACTTTTGTAGTGCTACCTTTTACTACAATCATTCGATCTTCCTGAAGTCATGTTTACTTGGATGTTTTCATCAATCTGTGTACTACTTACTACCTTAATAGGTAAGTGCCAACTACAGTATCGTACAGTAGTATGCCATTCTTACTGAATAGACCTTTGCTTATAGTAAATCTAAGTGTCATTCCAGCCATCCATCTCACTGGCTCATCATGTAAAGAGCCCAAATTAATCTGGCGACGTTTACAAATTTCCGCACAGTCCCGACGGCCATGATGTGTGAAAAAAGCGTCCTTGCGCATACGCACCCGGCGGCTGGCTAATTGGTCGCGCGCGCTCCCCATTGGTCGGGGGGCGGCGCTTAATTATTTAATAACTCCACCCCTTTTTTAATTAAAGACAGTTGCACATTGACGAGAGCTATAGCGGGTGAAATTGTACCTGATTTTGTGTGTTGATTTTACTATGTTGTTATGCCGTGTCGCGTCATATTTAGCTCCTGTAATTCGTCCTAACCGCTATACAACATTAGAGAACCTTCGTTAAATAAAAATAAAAAACCGGTTAAGTGCGAGTCTGACTCGCGCACCGAGGGTTCCGTACGACCAAGGAACTCGGTATGTACAGTAAGGGAAATGTATGCACGTACCACCGTAGAACCCTGTCGCAATTGACAGGCCGCCGTCACTCAAACTCGAGTGGTATGTCACCTTATTGCGATAGAGTTCTACGGCGGTACGTTAATACATTTCCTTTACTGTATGTTGGTTTTTCAGCGATAATTCTTTATCAAGTGAATTAATTTCGATAATTCTTTTTTTATTTGCTAGAAGGTACTTTCAGAACACTTTCATATGAATTTGAAGGAAAAAAATTAAACACAGAAGTATTAAATTACAAACAAAATTAACATATGATTTTTGATGAATAAAAAAAAAATACGCTAGATAGAGGTCTCATTATACTTTTCCGGTAATATTCACGTTAATATTAATCATATATATTATTTTCAAATTTTTCGCTTGGTTAATTTCGGAGATAAGGGGGGGGGGGAATGGTATTTTTTTCAAAATTTTTCTTTATAAATCAAAATTTTACCATGGTAGAAAAAAAAGAAAAACTGTTTTAGAATGTACAATTCAAGCCCTTTCATATGATACCCCACTTGGCCTACTAACTAGACTTTGAATTTTTGCCCCCCCTCTTATCCGCCCTTTTTTATATTGTGTGGCGATTTTAATAGTAGAATAACCATACATCGTCCTCCTAGCGTTATTCCCGGTTGTGCCCTAAAGTAGCCCGGGGTCCGCTTTGACACCTAATTCCAAAATTTGGCATAGGCACTAGTTTTACGAAAGCGACTGCGATCTGGCCTTCCAACCCAGACGAAAAACTAGACTGGTTTCCTCTTCTCTGGATTAGACCGGTTTCCTCAGGATGTTTTCCTTCACCGAAACACTAACGGTAAACATTCCGTACATAAGTTCCGAAAAACTCATTGATACGAGCCGGGATTCGAACCCACGACTGCCGTTGACAGCCGCATGCCTGAACCACTAGGCTAATAGTAGAATAAACATACGTCTGTTTATAATTAAACACGGTGTTTGTTTTGGCTTCTCCTTTGAGTTCCTAGTGCAAAATTGTAGTGCTTCTTTAGTGGCTATGCAAGCCTCATGCGTTGCCGTCCACAAAGATGACAATTGGGACCGAGCGCGACGACAGCGCCACGTGACAGGCGGCCATTATGGACAATATTGTCACCGCTGTCAAACAAGAAGTAAGTAAATATTGTGAAAAATATTAATGAAATCCTGTGTTATTTTACTATATTACACAATTTTGGACAATGGTAGTCAGGACCATATTTTTATCTCAAAAACGATTAGAAAATGTTTACTGCAATATGGATTTGACAGCTCAAGTCAGCGACAAAAATGACAATTTTAGCCGTAGCGAGCGCTGTGATCGTTTAGGCTACCCCCTCCACCCGCTTTGCACTCTGCCAATATCTACAATCGTTGCATAGGGGTTGACTAACTAAAAGGTGATCACTTGTTATTTTCCGCTTCTCTTTAGTAGGTCAAACCTATTTTAGAGGCTATCGAGACCATCCTTGATATAAGTAGTCACAATAACTGTATACCAGGGCCGTCATCGTAGCGTACACTAATACCTCGTACCGTATACCCTGTTCCTCGACGCCCCGGCCGGATAAACAAACTGCCAAACAGTCGCTTTTGCATTTATGATAGGTATAGTATGATTTATTGCGGTAGGTACATCTAGAATACTTTCCTGAATCTGGAATCGGGCTACCGTGAGTAGTTGCCCTTACCGTAGCGTAGATGTGGCGTCTAGTCCGGGTGTGGTTACACTGCAGGCAAACCTGTACCGGCTCGTATCGACGGGATGATCTCTCGTAATCATTGAGTCGCGAGAAATGTAATATGCTCACGACTGTACTCTCTGCGGGGTAGTCACCAGGGCAATACTAAGTACTCTGTCTCGTAAATGTTGTATGTTATTTCATTTCCACCAATCCATAGAATGTCTGCCTTTGACTGACTGGTGCCTCTATGCAAATGCCATAGAGCATTTGCATAAAGGACTTTGGAGTAAGTATTAACTACCAATAGCTCTATACTGGTGGAAAACACGTCAGGATGGTTATATGCGGTATACTTCAATGCATTTTTTTTTACTCCTAACCTAAGTCCATAACTTTTTCAGTCTGTATGTAATCCTCCTCGTCCTCTCCTGTGTTTTGTCCCTTTATTTATTTCCAAAAGTTTAAGGTCATGTTTTTCACTAATTAACAACAAAAAAAACATTATGGACTCGATTTATTAAATAAATACCTAACCACAATTCTGCTGGTCGATTATTTAACGCATTGTATGTGCGTCAGGTTATGTAGATCTAAATGTCCAATTTTTGTATGGGAAATGACAGTTGAGTTGTCCTAACTCGTAACGTAAAAGTTTTGTGATCATCCCTCTGGTTAGCTATGTATAATGATACCTATACCAACTGGGTCTGAAAGTCATAACATGCATTTTGATAGCAGGTGATATTGAAGTAATAATGTCTTTTTCACGTTCATTCCATTAAGTTAACTACTTTAATGCCATTAAAATGCCATAAAAAACGTGAGTTAGTAATCTTAGCAAGTGTCCCATGGAATTCACCAAGCGACAGTTAGCCCCAGAATTTTAACGAACCTAAGTAGGTATTCCCAGTCATTCTGAACTTGTATTACCTACCTAGTATTCTTGTCATGTTTCATTTTTGATGGCAGAGGCACGAAGCCAGACAAACGACTATTTTGGGCGGTGATACAGGGTTTTCTAAAATTGTAGGTGATTAACATTGAGGATAAGGGCATATTAATATATACTCTTCGTATTACAATCTGTGACAATAGGTACCTACTGCTTTATTACTTTACCTGAATAAAAATACTACAAACTTGCAGGTATAAAATGATAAGTTTTCTACCAACAGACAGTCACTGAAAACCACTATTGAAGATGCTAAAAAAACAACGAGGAACAAAAGAATCCGAAACGCACCGCGTAATGGGGATCACGTAGGTCGCGCATCCTCCTCTAATCAACGGAACTGCCGCTAGTGCGAGCGAGATGCATTTTAATAATAACCTAACCACAGCTATCATTACGTTTCCCGGCTTCAGTCACGCTATACTGTATTTGAGGTTTTGTGCGGAGAAAAAAGTGTAATCATATGCCGTCTCTTTCGTCATCACCTTTAATGTCATTGCATCTCTTTCCTCGTTCTCAAATTATAGTCTTTGGCTGTTGTAGGAACAGAATCAAGCGCAGTAGCATAATTTTGAATACAAAATGTACTCATTCTTTAATAAGTAATAGAATATTGTCGTTTTACTAGCACGATTCCTCGGGAATTTCATGGCAATCAGCTAGGCCTTACTTTGACTCATCCCTTCCCCAACAAACACACTTCTCGTAAATTTCCTTGGATTGCAAGCCTCTATGACTTATTGTTTCAATATTAAACAAAACATCAGTAGCACAATACTGTTATTTAACTTGTCACTTTGTGTAACTAACATATTGCAAGCATCACTCATTTGCGCTTGAGTATTTTTGCCGCCAGCATTTACCAACTTGCCCGTATCGTGTCACAACCAAAAGCTATCTTATCATGAAGACTTAAGAGTTATAAGATAGTAAAGCAATAACGAAGGTTAAAATAAGACGTTTTGAGTTTATAGTAGAAGCATTCCGCAAACTGACTGGAAGATATTTTTCAAGTTAGAGTTATGGGTTAGATATTTGTTTATAGGGTTGGTTGTTTGTATTTGCTTCACTATTTGCTATCTTAATGTAGGTACTCGTTCCAGTTTCTGTGTTATTGTTATTTTTGAAATGTGATTCGTATTTGGGTTATCTTATCATGATTGTGGTATTTGGGAATGTAAGTTTGGTCCTACAAAATTTAAGTTTTAGTCCTTCTGGAAGCGCAAATGTGTTTTCTTCTTTGGGATTGACTTTAATTTTAAAACTTTTTGAGTTTATAGTAGAAGCATTCCACAAACTGACAGGAAGATATTTTTCAAATTAGAGTTATGGGTTAGATATTTATGTATACGTTTGGTTGTTTGCATCTGCTTAACTATTTGCTAACTTAATGTGGGTACTCGTTCCAGTTCCTGTATTTCTGTTATGTAGTTTTTACCACTTTTTACCTATATTATTAAAAAAATGCTCAAATATCCCCGCTGTGAAACTATTATAGCTACTAGGATCATATCATGTGTGTAGTAGTGTGTTACTGTATTTCTTTTTGCACTAAACCGCTAGTAACTTACTAACGGCAATCATGAAATGTCTCGCAAGTTGCTTTCCATAAGATAGTAGGTAACTGAAGTACCGTTTTTTAATTCACATGATGTAACGAGCAAAACCCTGTAACCCAGACTAGCTTAACCGATCGTATATCGTGGGCGCTGATGGGTGAAAGCTTGTCACTTCTCAAGTTTCCGGTAAAGGGAATATCGAATTAGGGCAGCATAAGTCGAGAATAATGAGCCGACTAGTTTTTGTTTCGGGCTAACAGTCCCGCGCGGCAGGCAAGTAATGATCAACTTTCCTGGACGTGTGTTGGATTATAATATGTTTAATACTATGTAATAGGGACCCGTTTTAGTTTTTAAAGTCACAATTCAACGTTTTATCCTATAGTGTGTCTTCAAAAGGGAACGTTCATGTTCCCTTTTGAAGAAGATGCATGGTTTTATTGTATCATTAATTAAATAATTAACAATCTGACGTCACTTGTGTAGCTTAATTAATTTTATACTCTTTCAATCATCCGATTAACTTGATATCACTGTAAACGCCTGAATATTTTCACCTGGGGAATTAAATGTATTC
Source organism: Epinotia nisella (assembly GCA_932294315.1). Classification (NCBI taxonomy): domain Eukaryota; kingdom Metazoa; phylum Arthropoda; class Insecta; order Lepidoptera; family Tortricidae; genus Epinotia; species Epinotia nisella. The sequence continues at coordinate 21,751,044 of OW028674.1, forward strand.
AACATTTAAATTATGATGAGAAAATAAAATGAAGTTAGTGGCAAGATTGTGGATTAGGTACTGTAACACCGAGCCATGCCGGCAACATTTTTGATTGCCAGTAATTATGCAGGTCGCAATGAGCCGTCGGTGCGGGCTCGTGTCCCGGCGCTGTTTAATCCATCATGGCAGAGCACGATCGTGAGAATTTGCTAAATACTCCATAATCCTCTTTTGCAGGGAATTTGATGGATCTGGGAAAGCACTAAGGTGGAACACGACTAAGTACTTTCTCATATTGCTGGTTTTGTAAATTATCAAACTAGAGTACTTAATTTTACGCTTACACCTAGTCATTGACTCCCAAATGATCAAACATTGACATAGCTTTGAACTGAACTATGTACCTACTGAATGCTTTATGTCAACAAAGTTGCTAAATTAAGTCAATAATGGAATAAGTATCGACAAAATAAAGTTGGTTGGGCAAACGTCAAAATCCATTTCGTAATAATTATGTTTTCTTACAATTACCTAATCATTGTGTAGAATCGATCAACCGAAATATCATCGTACTACCTCAGAGTTATGGAAATGTGTGTAATGTTACCTCTATAAGCGATTGGTGTAGTGGGCAATACCCAAGAAACACTACGTATTTTTATCAAAAGTATTGGTACAAATGCAACATTAGCGTTGAAAAAGTCGTGATTCCAGCGCACGGTGAGATCTGTCTTCACGCCGAGATATATTGCGCGGAAAATGCTACATTGAAAACTTCATATTGCTCGCCTGGTGCACTGCAGGCTAACACAAAATGTACATGCTAGAGGAAATTGTAGTTATGGAATGTGATCGTTTTGATTTAAATAACTTTCTTATTTTAAGGTGAATGAATAACCGACAAATGCGTATAAAAAAGACCCAACACTGAACATTACAACGACAAAGTAAGAAGCTGAAGACCGCAATAATTGAACTATGGGATAGCAATACTTATTGTGTTCATTGAATAAGCAGTTAACATGTCTAAATATCAGCGTCTTTAGCAATACAAGATTCATCCACGGTGAAACAAGTACCTACGCTACGCTAGAATTTCATTTTTGATAGGGTTAACCTGTAAGTATGTACTATGAATAAACCCCTCTAGAGCAACGCTAGAGCAACCTCCAGCTAGTATATTATTGGTAAAATGTTACTGTTAGTATACCGAATGGTTATGAGCCGACGCCGGCGAGTGCTATGGCCCCTATTTTGAAATATTAAATGCCCCAAGCATGTTCAGTGGTAGGTAATTATTTACGCACTTTCATACCTGTCCAGTTAACGGGGGAAACTGTTTGTTAGTTGTGCTAGTGTTGGCTTTATGGCTTTGATATTTAGCGAAAGTGGATGGATGGGAGTAACTGCAGTTAGTAAAGTAGGCAAGGTGCAGAAAATGCATACATGTATAGTGCGCGTAGATTTAGTACTCGTAAAATGAAACAATCAGTATAAATAGAAAAGGACGACTAAGAAATTTTAAGTTCCTAAACAGGCTTTACTTACATAATGTCACAAAAAATTATTGACGCGTTTAACCTTATACCACGCAATAATAACGACAATCCTGTTATTAAGTAATTACTTAAGAATGGTAAAAATGTTTAGCTATGTTGTCAATCAATTAGTGTTTTAACCAAATGGACCAAGTTTCACTTATTAGAAATTATTTATTCCATGATTTTATATCCTTTCGTCTAAAGTCATATTTTTGACCCCCGACGCAAACAGCTCTAAGGCTCTAAGTAGTTGGACCAAAAATTGGTTCTTTCGTTGTAGGTACTTGAGAAGTGTTTGAATCGAGACTGTTCTTAGCTGTGATTCCCTGTTTTGGGGTTTGTACATTTTTAGTATTTTAACTGATTACAGTTCTTCTTCTCAACAGTTTTGTATAGTTAGCAGCGGAAATAAGCTTAAATTTTTCATGACAATGGAATAAGGTGCTAAAATGTTAACTTACATTTTACGTTGACTTGACTGTACGAGTTTTTTGACTACGAGTAGATCGTTCTACGAGATCAAAATCAAAGAAAAACAATAAATACATAACTGCGTATAAATGTAAACCGCTACTGCGCTTCATGAACATATCCCACACTATGTTAGCTAGTGCCAACTAAATATTATGTTAGAATATCATACACATGACCTCTCCCACTCTCACATCGGGACGTCCATACGTTATCCACGGTACCGTCGTCCGTCCACTGTCACGATCCGTGTTCCCAGGGTCCCGTTGTATTTATGAATCTAGTAATGTAAGCACGTAACGAATATTAAAGTCACTTTGAGGACAATGATTTTGGACGGCTCACGACTTTTGAGGGGGTTTAGATGATGCCTGCGTGTCCATTGAATGTGCAGATGTCTAGGTCTTCCTCATCTTTTAAATACAAATTTAGCCCTAGTCTGGTCCCGTTGATCCAGTGGTGATACATTTTGGGTAAAACCTATTCGTACATGCCATGTCGCTTTTACCAAGTTCGAATAGAAGTGTCGTTAACATCTGGTCGATTGCGTACCGTTTCATACCAACGTTAGGTAGGTCTAAATGTATTTTTTATACTCGTCGACTTTACTGTTTGAATTAAGACTCCGTACATCAAACTATTCTCACATACTTTTTCTATGGAGCTTCCAACTCAACTAAAATTAATTATTATACAACTGTTTAAACCAATTATAATGAATTTGACCAATCACGTGGCGCCTTTACTGAACTACACACACAATATGTGTCAATTGTATTGTATGTCTGCTCCCTATATCTCTGTGTGTCTTTTGTGTAGTGAATAAATGTCTTCTTTCTTTCTTTTCTTTCTTTCTAACTATAATGAATTTGACCAATAGAACGTCGCCTTGGTCAAAGAACAAAAGACATCAACGAAGAGCTAAGCGGGCTGCTCTTCGTTTCAGTAGGGCTTACATTTTCAATAGATACCAAGTTTGTTTAATATAACGATTGTATAAAATACTAGTTTTGTATCGAGAAGTTACGCAATTACCCGACATTATCTGGTTGCCTTTTGAACCCAAAACAAAACTCAAACTTTAAAACGTTGCTGGTCAGAAATGCCTCCTACATCGCATTAAAACCCAAAAAGCTTACCGCAAAAAGCTCGCTTACCCGTTCCGTTCCGTGTTTAAAGCAAGACATTGCATTTTAACGATATTATAAGTGGTGAATAAAGCTTTGATATTATCAAACGAAGTACGATTCCACAATGCATGTGCTTGCGAAAGCCAATAAGAACATGGTATATTACGCGTAGTGGCCTTAAAAATAAATGTTGGAAGTGTTCTCAAATCTCTATATTATCGTAATTTCACTGCACTGAATATTCGGGTTTTTGAATCTTTTTATCCGGAATTTTGTCAGCAGGGTTGTCAATGCAGTATGTATCTGAAATGTGATTTAATAACCACTTTGTGCGATTTTTTTGCAGGTTCTGTATTATTTTTTACATCCGGGTAATTTCAGTGGTATTAACTCAGAGAGTTTTTCCCATGACGCCTTTTCGCGTTATAAAAAGTGCTTTGGTTTTGAAATGATACTCAAACGTAGTGTGGTTTTGGTTTTTCTCGCTGGAATGATTCGTAAGGACTTGTAATTTTAGGGATAATGTTTCGGGTTAATTCGGCCTTAATGGCCATATTTATGCGAGCTTTGACTCTGGAGGGTTCAAGGATGTGGTTCAAGCTCTGCATATTATAAATATAGTAAGGATTGGTACTTTTTGTGTTGTTATCCCGATTCAAAAGCCTCTTCGCAACATAGTTACTAAGTAAGTTTACTATGTTTGAATGAAGAATTTAAATATGTACGCAGGGTATTAAATGTCAGCAGCGATTAGACCGCATGTAGTTCACTAAGTTATTTCATTTCCAATATTTATACTTTGCATTGTTTCCCTCAGTGTGTTGGACATAAAATATATTTGTATTGAACGAAGCTTACGGCTGACTAGGGCTTACAATCGACCATGTTTATATTATAGTGACCATAATTTTCACAATAAAAGCGAAGCGCACGTAAAGGCAACAATGCTGACATTAATTTAAAAGATTTAAATATGCTCAATTCAACTTCTATTACAAATACGGTGTCTCCTGGGATGCCAGCAGAGCGTAAGTGCTCGCTCTGTAAGTAAGCTGCGTTCAAGTGTTGCGCCAGATCTGGTTGCAACTTGTTTTTAATTCAATTAGGTACAGATTCATATATACTTTTTACAGATGACTCTTTCTCTATCTGTATGAGTCGTTCCTTCATGACTGAAGACCGTTTTTTGTTACGACACGCTTCCACAGGCTTCATGTAGATAGTGTAGTGAGCAATTAGCCATTCTTGCCATATGCCTTTCTTTAATAATATACTATTGTAGATGTCAACAATTTTGAAGTAGTCGCAGTAGTATAGTAGTAATGTCAAACCTCATTTATATTACTTCGAAACATTTGTCTCTTTGCTAACGTGATAAAGATAACATAAGAAAAAAAGGGGTTTAATAGACCAAGATGACTAAAAACCATGAAAAGAATTCACTAACAAAAGCAATTATGAGCTTTATTGCAACGAAATAAGGATGTTTTCTGAGGCATAATTATCGTGGTAGCACATAACGTAACCGGTGGTCACGCGAGTCGCATCACGTACTAAATTATCTCGTACGATACGGCGTGAGGGTAATTTTGTAATGCACTAGGATGTGCGCGGCGCTTCACACCTGCTGTCATGACACGACCGGGATAACCTTACTTCTGCAATGCTTTGCAATGCTACAAGATGACATTTAATATGTGATCTAAAGTTATGAAAACTGAAAAAACGGAGAATAGGTATATACAAATGACGGGTTTATTTAGCATTTAGTTTTTTACTCGAAATGAAACAAATTCCCAAGCTAGTTACATGTGTTATTATTTCTGTTTAATTTTATAAAACATGCGAATGGAATGGAAGACTAACATACAATTAGTGTCAAACAAAAATGGCAATGTCCATTCCCGTTTCAAAGAGTTCCAGACTATCTGTCAATATAATGGAAAGTCAGTACTGCTCGCTATGGTCAAGAATCTCACACTTGATGAATCTCAAGAAAATTACTTACTCAGCTTAATTTCATTAAAGTTCCCAATAACGGTGCGCGTGCACGTCCGCCATTTCGCGCAAGCGTTAAACAAAATGGCGGCGCCCATTTCGGTTACAGGAAACGCGTATCTGTCAACGCGGCCGCATCGCAAGTGGGCATTGTATGATAATCGCACCGCACCGACAAAGTTTAGGTGGGAGGCCAAGAAAATAGCGGATTAGTTGAAGATTTGTACAGTATTTCAAACCGAGGCTTAATTATAACCTGGTTTTCATTAGATTTGCTATGTAATAGTCACAAGTTACCATCTTTTGCTTAGACACTAATCGAACGAAGTTCTATGCTTCAACTTGGGCCGAAAATCGTTCGTATGTCCCGGTATCTGTCTCGATGTTACGCTGTAACGCTGGCCTCTCTACAGGTCGCATTTCTCAACCGATTCTCGTAAAATTTTGTGAGCCGGTTCGTTAATTATATTAGAAATCAAAAAAATATAAAAAAAACAGGCTCGCGAGTTTTAAAGCTCACAGAGTCACTAGTTACTAACATGTAAAGAGGTATTCCTCTTTATATCTTCTAGAAGAGGTATTTCTCTTTAGTTGGTGAGATAGTAGCTTTGTAAGTTTGTATGATAATTTCCGGAACTACTCATCTAATAAAAAAAAAACACCGATATATAGAATGGACTCTCAAGATGGCCGTCAGCATATATTTATCCCGCGGCTCATCCTGGGCTCTCTGTAATACCTACGCGGGCGGACCCGCGCGGACAGCTATAGTCTTGTATAACTTGCAGAGGCTCGCAATGTGACGTTGCTTTACGATATTACAACAATTATTCTTTTTCGGTTTGATTACAATTTCATGCTATGAAGTAAAATTTAATTGTTATGATTTAAACAAATTCATAGTTCTGTAGAAAAAGTAACATTAAGGTCATTGAAATTACACGTTGATGATTATTAATACGTTTACTCAATATGCCAATAGACGTAAAAAACGTGTACAATCCAAGTTTTCCATTTGTCATAACCAACCTGTTGAGGTTGGTTATGACAAATCAAAATGCATAAAGGTCTTTCAAAATAAGTTGTATTAGGTACTTACATTGTAATAACATAATTTGATACCCCACACTCCCTGTCTAAAACTAGAATGTTCCTTAGACTCGCCAAATTCGCCATCGTGCAAGACAGCGTATCATGCCTCTAGTTTCGTAGCCACATCCTAATTCGCTTCTCACCGAGCATTATTCCCTTATTTGCTAGGAAATATGGATATTATTGTTATTACGCTTCGTGACGCGTCGTTATTGGTCGGCCCGTAACAAGGTGCGCGTGAGCGTTGATTCCACTTCGGCGGCCATTAATCCTAATGCTGCAACTTGCAACCATGGAGGATACATAGCGTACAAGGGGAATAATTGCCGATCTTCTCGGTGGAATTGCGTAATGCAAAAGATCCTAAAAAGTATGTAGATCTTCGGCTGTTACATCACTCACTAAACGTAAGGATTACAGTCTGGGAATGACTAAAACAAAGGCATTATAGTGTCACATGTTTGCTTGCCGCGAAACGAGTTTGACTGCGTGATGACTGCTGAATTGCTGATACACAATACCTACAATTTAATTATGAAATTGAATTATTTCAAAAAATTTGCACTTGAATTTTATGTTAAAATGGCTTTCCCTGTCTTTATGACATTTACATAAGATTGAATTTCACCTGGCCTGTGGAACAAGTTTTTTCATTATATCTATACCTACTTATACGGTCTACGAAGTAAAGGACTGACTATACTAGGTTATAAAATGCTACATTATAACTACGTATGTCATTATTTTTCTGTTTGAGTTACTCTTTTTTCATTTTAGTAAGTAATTAAATTGTATTCCTTTACATGCTGAACATTCAAAATAAATGAATGATTTAATTGGTGTCAACATGCCATTTCTGCTCAATGTGCTTGCTTAGTTGGTAAGCTTTTTGATGCGTGACTATGTTTTACAAAAAGATGAGATAACTATGTGAAGTTTGTGATTATTCGATTAAAAGTAACAATGGTTTTATGATCATTGTTTGTAAAACACAACAATAAAACGGAATATTTTCGATAATAATTAAAGATGAGTACAGCCAGTTCTTTATTGGTAATAATTGTAGGTAGTAGGTACAGGTACCTAATTTTATCAGTGACCAATTTGTATTCTGCTTTTATTTTTATTTGTGCGATAAAATAAACCGAAATCCGCGATAATTTATAAAATAAGCGGAGTTCTGATCTGTAACATAGTGAAAAACCCTCGCTTGATCCTGCTGTAGTACCCAGCCTATGCCTCCGCCTAAGAAGTTCAAATACTATGTCCGGTAGTCCGGCACTGCACGGCTAGCACAAGACCTCGAGATAGACTATCACTCGCGATTCGGTTTCCGCGCGGTCTTGTGCTAGCCGCGCCTCCATGGGATTTTCTTGTCCGTTGGCCAATGTTCCATCTTGCGCCTGCCTTCCACGTTGCATCATCTGAAATGTGATCGCTACTCTAAAAACATTTTTTACTCATTTATTCTATAAACAAACACCTCATTAGTTCTGTAAATCTTAATTTCATCGCCTTTCAATTAAGGTAAACGTTACACTGGCCTAATACATGACACTTTCAACCTTATATCAAAACAAAAGAATCTGTCAACCATCAGTCATTAAGGTGTCGAAAATTGGGACATTTAACTTAATTTACTTACTACGAAAATCTTATGACTTATCGGAAAAAACAACATCTAGTACACGTTAGTTAAAGCATTTATAAATAAACAGGAGCAAGCTCGAAATAGAAATAATTGTTTGTATGAAAATGAATGGTAAAACACTTAAGGTTTGACATCCGGTGCACCGCCCCGCGTGTTGCGTGGTCGTAGATTTGATTTGCAGATGAATTTGCTTGTGCCACAAACGAGCTGCAGGTTTCATGTCTTGCTCTTAAATAATATCTTATAATATACTTAGCTAATTTGAAACCGCAATTAGATAAAGATAGGCACAGACATGTTTTGGCTTTTATGTCATGATAGTTTTTAATGTCGAATTGGTGTAGGAGTTATAATTTATTTCCCAGTCAATAAAAAAATGTCATCATTAACATACTTACGATAAGATACGCAATTGCCTTGCTGGTAATCGAAAACTAGCTAGGCGATTGCGCATTTTTACGGACGCGCACGGTTAGGAGTTAACGCTCGTTCGAATATTTTATAGGCCGGTTGTGACACAATACTTATGGTTGAGATTATTTAATGTGGCCGACTTTTTATAAAACTGTTACTGGAATTGTAAACTTCTACTTTGGCCGGTAGAGTTGCTTTTTGAATGGACTACTTTGATGCAATTCGGTCAACTCAAATAATCTCAAATAAGTATACTAAATATTTTGTCACAGATCCTTATGTAACGAATTAGTTAAAAAAATTGTATAGTTATAATTATTGACTTGTAATGAACAATAATCCAATTTCGCACCCCACCTTTCGTTTCACCCATATATACCCAGAATTATGCTGGTTTTTGGTATCTCATTTGCCCATTGTTTCGAAATAGATCAACAGCCCTTGTGCCCAGAACTGGGTCTCTTAATGGTGTTCTATATGCCCATTGATTCGAAAATGCAACGAAAATAATACGGTTCTGGGCATATGAAGGTACATATCATTTTCGAATCAAAGGGCGTATATGGGTTAAACATCAGCACCAGCTACCGCTGATACAAAATACGTCAACTAGTATTTCTATATGCTTTTATCACAAGAACACGATTGGGGCACCGTAAGCGTTATCTTGCGATGTTTTCAGCCTCCGCTGCAAATCGCTCCGTTCTCCTAACAAACGTATCAGAGCTGACACATAACAAAGGCGTGCTCGCCACAACATTAATTAGCGCACATATGAATTGTAGATGACTCTCGTTTGTAATTTCAACATCCGACTTCATTTCTGAATGTAAAGGAGCCTTTAAATTAGCAACGTCGTAGGTATTCTAACCTCTTTTTTTCAAGCTTCGTGATTCTTACTTGGTTTATTAACCCCCGCCGCAAACGAGGGGTGTTAGAAGTTTAATATGGTTCACAAATTATTAAGATTGTGTATATTTTCCGCTGCGATACCTATTTTCACGTTTGAAATTTACGAAAAATTCAACTAATCCTACTAATATTACAAATGCGAAAGTTTGGATGTTTAGATGTTTGTTACTCAATCACACTTAAACAGTTCATCCAATCTGGATGAAATCTCGCGCGAAGATAGTTGGAATCTGGATAAAAATATAGGATAGTTTTTATCCCGGAAGCTAGTATGTTAATACAGTACGATGTGTTACCGGCACGCGGGCATTTATTAAAACTGATAATAATATGTTCATGTAATAGCAAGTCATTAAGTTATGTAAATCAACTTCACAATTAAATTTCCTAATTATGAAGAACTGTCAGTTACACTTACTTGTTAATTGAATTAAGGTCATGGTTAAGTTAAATAACTACGTTAACATACCCTGCTTCAAAAAAGCCCACTTGCCGGTAACGCATTGTAGATTTTAACTTATTGATTATTGACTAACGGTTTGTTTTTTTCTTTTTCAGGTAAATTTATTCATCAAAGACCTACTATTTCAAGTTCAGTTTATTTTGTGTTAAGGTAAGAAACGTTAAGTGTATTTTATTATTGTAACCATCAGATATCAGTCACTTTGAAGTAGGTAAGGCTCTAGTATATTCATGTTCACAGTGCGAACTAAATTAACTCTAAAACCAATCGATAAATGAATGCCAAACAAGCATTTAGAACTGAAAGAAAATCTAATCTGAGTCGAATGTTAAATACTCGTACATACACAATTACAAATACATGCATGTGAATAAAGGTTTGCAGAAAGGTTGGTAAAGGTAATCGCCGCGGCGCATTTGTCGTCAGATTCATTGTGTTTCAAATTTCGCGTAATAATCGAACATTATTGCCGCGCACAAGGCGCGGTGTGTGCGCGCATTTAGTTATGCTAATAATAATGTATGCGTCTGCGCCGGCCGCTGTGCGCTTCACACGAGTTGGAGCATTTAATGAAATTGAGGAACAAACTATTTTTTTCGTGCGTCAGAAAAGTCTGATCAAGTGATCAATATATAATTCAACATAACGATTTCGTTACCTAAATTAACATATTTTGAATGTGTATATTCCATTCCAGTGGCATTTCCCATTTTCAAAATATCCAATATCATCTAGTTAATTATGATGAATTAAAAGGTGATGATCTCCAACAGGGTAATAGCGTAATAACTTTAAGGTCGCCCGTTGGGATCTTATAACACTGTCTATCTCAAAAAAAAATTCAATTGCCCCGGTGAAATAATCTTGAATAAAATTGGCTTCAATAATGTAAACAATTTAAAAACCTAAGGCAAGAGATTCACCTTTTATAATAGTTTCAATGTTGTTTTCAATGTAATTAACGAAATGTTGGCCTGCATAGACAACTACCTAAATAATTGAACTTTTAATGTGAGTTTATGAACTTTCTAAACATAATATTCTTTTCAACTTAGCTCTGAATTAATTGAGTTTATAAATACTAGATCGTACCTCATGCGGCACGCATAGAGAAGTCTCTAAGACAAGGGTATACGAGATATGGTGGGCACAATAGGAATATGCTTGTCTACCCTTGCTTATCTAATTGCGTACGGCAAACTAGGAACATTGCTGAATTTCTAGCTAAGAAATCATGTATTCAGACCCATATTAATGAGTTCATGCGATTAAATCACTGAAGCTTGAATATAAATAATATTCTTGTTTGTTCGAATGTACCTAATGTTATAAGTAGTTTTGGATCTGAGCACTTTACTTACAACCATACCTGAAACATTATTGGATTCTATACACATTTCTCTACTATTTAATATGGCCGTTCCTTCCTTGACCTAGTGTCGATCTGTCGATAGAAGAGGGAGCTAACATTTATGCGTAGGCTGTTAAATTCTGTTAACACAAAAAGGTTCTTGTTTTCACAGGAGTAAAGTTTAAAATTAAAATTTAAAACGCTGCAAATTGCCGGTCAGAGTGTCGGAAACACTCGTAAAGATCGAGAAATGGCTACTCTTTGGTAAAGTGTATAATTATAATGGGAAAAGGTTACCTTCAGTTAATTAAAGGGCACTGGTTTACAAGCACATTATGTTGCTTTATTACAAATAGAATTATCATAAAAACGAAAATATGTGAGTGCTTAGATTGTATCGGGAATCGTGTTAGTTTTGGCAGCACGATCTTGTTTTTATTTTTATTGGGATACTTGTACAAAAATGTAGTAAATAAATTGAAATAGCATCGTTAAACCGTTTGGTTTGGCTCGATACTATCGCAGTAACTTACTGCTAACAGAAAAAAATATTATCAACATTATATGTCTTCTAACAGACAGAGAAATTTGATGATTATATAGATATGTCGATACAGTTTTTGAATTTTTGTAAAAGGAACACAGATTCGCGAGTTTTACAGCTCACAGAGCCATTAGTAATATTTCTCCACTCACCTCACCCTCAACCCTAGTACCTATTAGCTTGACCTCGTGCTTCTCGAAAACTGGGTGTAAACGGAGGTCACACTTAACTGGTAGTGGTTGGTATTTGTTAATACACGCTGGGAAAAGCGCTGGGCAGTTATTCGGTTGTTCTCCCGCCTCGCCTAACAAAACTAGACCTCTGATTACGCTAAGTTACTACGAATCGCGGCGTCATAATATGTTTGCGGGTGATCGGTAAGGTGATGTTAAAACAAGTTAACAGGATAGCGGGGCTGTTGTATGCGTCTGCTTGCGGTGTATGGGCTTGTGCTGTGCAGTGTATGTACATATGTACGGTCGAGGAAATTGAATGTTTATAACTTTTGGACTCTATGTAATGGTATTAAGGTCCAAAAGTGATAAACATTCAATTTCCTCGACTGTACATTATACGTGTGTGCGATGTCCTTCTATTAGGTAGTCCGTCCACGAACAAATGATTTTTCGTTACTGTCCGTGAATACTAGGTTGGCACTTAGCCGAAGGTTATTTGAGAATAGGTACATCTATAAGTATTTAACTTTTTTGACAAGAAAAGCTTTCGACTTCGTTTTCATGAACAGGCTTTATAAGTATAATAAGGCTTTCACGAAAAAAAGTAGCCACTGTTGTATAATTCAGGTTTTCAATATGAAATGACATTTTTTAAAGAATTTAATTAAAAATAAGGTATCTTCATCTATAGTTTTGAGTGGCGTTATGGATATTTATATCAGCTGCTATCCATTTTTAGGCAACCTTTCTAAATCACCGGATTGTAATCACCGGGTTGTCTTAGATTTTGTAATTTTCACGTTTGGGTAACCTCTATAGGTTCTTTTTTTTTCCTTTACTCAAATAGATTATCGATGCTATAATGTTCCGCGAATATCTTTCCGGACTCTTAACTTAATTACCGTATGTAGGTCATAAATTGTCTTAAATAATGCCAGATGTAGACACATTTCTATGTAATCTTTTTAGCTTTAAGCGTTAACTGGCATTATGTAGGATTTCACAACTTTTAAGGAAAAATGGATGGATTTTAGGTTCTTACTCTTACAAAAGAATACTCAGTTGGGTATCTCATTGCAGTTTGATCTACCTAGACCTACTGGGTGACAGTGGAGACTTAGTTTTCGAGGGCTACTTTTTTTCGTGTACAAGCCTTTTAATCTGCTAAAGTCGTTTGAGAACCGAATGAGTAGTTTCGAAGGTTACTTTATACAGCCAACTAAACTCACAAGCTTTACCTCTTCATAATATTGGTGTATATTACTCACAGTGATTGAAATCAATACGAATATTAAATTGCCTGGAAGCTCCCCAAATTGATTTTAAATTTTTTTTCCGATTAGGACAGTAACTCCACTCGGAATGATATTCAAATGTGTGCTTGAATCATTTATTTATCTATTTATGAAACATATTAGATATATTTTTACCCGAAGTATATACTGTGTATGTAAGTATGTATGTATGTATGTCTGTTTCTTTGTGGCCTCCTGTAGCCTAAACGGCTTGATGGATTTTGATGTACGAAGTGTCGTTAGATTCCTCTTAATCGTGGTTTGTCAAAAAGCAGTCGGGTTTTTCGAACATTCTTTTGATTTTAAATGGAGTGCTCTTATCGTAAGCACGTCAGAATTTTATTCGTAAAACTAACATTTGGTAATCATTTATTTAATTGCTATATTGAAGTGGTATACAATTCTCAAGAACATAAATAGACAAAATATTCTATGCATGTTCAATGCAAGGTGCGTGGTATTGCATAATGTTTCGTTTTATTGGCAATAATAGTGCTGGAGTCGCCGAGGCGATTCAGGCAGCTTCCTTTAGAAGCCTTAGAAATAATTTGCATGGCAAAATTCATGTATGGTTTACGGGCTATTTAACTAAAATAAATACACATACATATATAACTATCTTACACAAATCGAACTATATAGTGAGCTTAAAAAAGCTTGTGTACTAAGTAGATAATGATATGTGTATTAGATAAAGCCATTACATATAAAACATCCTAGACTCCAAAACAAATATTCATGCTCATCAGTCTCATCACACAAATATTTGCCCTTAACCAGTATTAAACATCTCGAACAACAGCTTTTGCGACTCCATTCTGGACGGCCGGTTAAGGCAAGGCTGTCCAACCATCCACCCGATCGGCTCAGCCTGACCACAGGACACCCCCAGGAGCACTCAGGTACGTAGGGTCGCTACTCCCTAAGCTGCCTTAAGCTGCCTTACGTTGACTGATTGCACCAGAAATCTGGTGGGCGATGGGGCCGTCACATCCCTACGCCTATTAGTATTATTATTATTAATTTTTATTATACGCATACTGACTATGATTGAAGACAGTCTGAGAAAGGCGTTTTTAGGGTTCCGTAGCCAAAATGGCAAAAACGGAACCCTTATAGTTTCGTCATGTCCGTCTGTCCGTCTGTCCGTATGTCACAGGCATTTTACTCGAAAACTATAAGGTGTATTTGAATAAAATTTTGAGGATAGGTGTATTTTGTTAGCCGCTACAAAGTTTTGCTTTTAAAATTACTAAAAAAAATTTTTTTAGGGGTGTACTCCATACATAAAACTAAAAGTCAAAAAATGTTTTTTCATCGTGAGCCCACGTGTGGCACATGAAACGATAGGCCTTTCAAAATAAATATAAGGTTTCTCGGGATTTTTTTTGATTAAGTGAATACAGTCAGAGATAATCGCCCCGAAAGTCACTAAAATTCTGTCCCCCCCCCCTCTAATTTTTGAACGGTGTATTTTAAAAATATGAAAAAATTCATGGACACAGCGCTTATTAAGTTCATTCACCGAAAATTGTTTTGAACAAGATCGGATGAAAGGTTTCCGAGATATTGCTGAAAAACTGCCTTCCTCAAAGAAAAGGACGTAAGTGCCGTAAGATTTCTATGACGATACGACCTTTTTAATAGGCACGGAACCCTTCGTTTTGCGTGGTCCGACACGCACTTGGCCGGTTTTTACAAAATAAAATAACCAAACAAATTTAATGCAGTAAAACAATTCTTTAGATTTGTCTACAGCCGAAGCTAATTTGCGCCGCTGAAATTATGATGAAGTTTAATACCTTTGTACATTTAATGTTGAAAACGGACTGACTGACACACTTCGCCTTTTATAGTAGCTATAAAATCATAGAATGGGTAATGTAGTAACTATTTTCTGAATAACAGTTACGGAGACACTTGATTAGGAACTGTATAAAGCAAACGGTTATTCATTGATTAAGAATTGAATCTCTTTAACGAATACGGTAAACTTCAGTACAGTACTCAGTTTTAGAGGAAGTTGTAATTTATGTACTTGAGTAATGTTTTTCGATAGTATTATTATTTTTAGGTACAGTTGTACACATTAAATGTTATACAATCCAATAGAACTAACATATATTTTCTATTATTTATGATTACTTGACAGTAATGTTATAGGCTAATGTCATTGCTCCTGTACACCAGAAAACTGTTGTTAACATACCTCCCACAAGGGACCGGATTTAGTGTCATTAACACCTGTAAACCTCGTAGGCTAGCTCTAAAAATATCTGTACAAATGTGAGTTTAATCCTGCAGACATAAGTTCTAAAACATATACTATACTTAGACGCAACTGTACTTATTTTTGATTCAATTACTAGACTCAGGGCTGTGATTTGTTAGTCTTAATCGACAGTATGTCTTTCTCGTTTTCGCATTTGTTTCTGATTTTAAAAGATAGAGTCATGAACGTGGGGATCTTCCTATAATATAACGGGGACATAGGGTATATCATTTTGATCTCGAATTACCCAAAAGAGAATGGAATGAAAAAGGCTTAGAGCAAAAAATGCTGCTATCGTATCTTTTCCTATGTATTAGGTATGGTGATGCAGAATAAGTACCTACTGAAACACAATTCAAACAAACGTGCAAGCGTGAGACAATTTTAGTTATATACGCGTCAACTAAAACTATTTATTACTGCACAAGAAAGGCATTATAGTATTATGGTCCGTATTAATAAATATCTCCAATAGACCGCATTATTCAGATGTTGTCTAGTGGACGGACGTCTTAAGTTTCGTTTCGTGAGTGCAGTAAATCCGCACGGTCGTTTCGAAAAGTTCAAAGAAAACTGACGAAACCGCTCATTGAATCGGTCGTGGTTTCTAACAATTACTCAGAAACACGAGCCATTCTAGCCGTCTAACTTAGGGCGTGCAATATCGGATGGTTTACAATTCCGGAACTGATTTTTGAGATTGGCCCTCAATTCCGGAATGCCGGAACTGTTTCTGTAATTGGGATTTACCTTTTTGTAATTCAATTTAAGTGTGTCATAATTTACCAAAATATTTTACAAATAGGGCAATGTTTTATAAAAAAATAAGTACTGAGGTCAATTTATTGTTTGTTTGGGCGGATGTTGTTATACAGGCTAATATAAAACATCATTTTTTAGCTTTATTCGGCCGCAGATACTGCTTTTTACTGCTGAGATCATCGCGGGTGCCCTGAGGTGACTGATATAGATAGACTATTTTCGCGGCGAATGTGCGGCCAAAACACCCCTCCGACATGGTTATATCGTATGGCCGCTGGTTGTCTTAGCGTCGAGTTCATGCATTCTGATTGGTCATCAATGCCTCCCAGGTGGATAGATCTTGGTCCACATCATGTTAACACATCCAGTGCCCAGAATCGCTACGCGCTACGCTCGTAGCCGATCCCGTGGTTTTCCTCATATGTAGCGGAAAGCGACTACGGTGTAGGGACACATACGCGTCGTCACGGGCCTTGAATGGGTTAAGTTTCAGCACATATTTGTTCCGCAATTACTAGCCATTTTGTTTTCTCTTGTCATTCTGTAGTTCGCAGTAAATGATGCGCTCCGTTACCCTGGTTTGGGAACGCGGGAGTCATGTCCATGACTACTCCGACGCATCTTTCGCCTCACTAGATAGGTCTCTACGCCAGTGACATTAACTCGCCTGATAATTTCCGTATTCCTGACACTATCTAATAAGCGAATATGCTTACGATAGAAGTACCACTTTTCGGAGGCATAAAAAATTGTCGGAGAAAGAAATGTCTAAATGGATAATTTACTATTTTAAAAACCGCAACGAAAATACTTAAATCACCTTTTTGGTAACATTGAAGAGGATCACAGGGTTATCAGTCAGAAACTAAAGTAAAATATTTTACTTCAAAAAAAGAATCCCCATAAAGTCACGAAGACATTTAAAAGTACTAAAATGGAAACTATCTAATAAGCTAATAATATATATATTATGCTTGCGATATGCACCAATTTCGGAAGTATAGAAAATATTTGGCAGAAAGAAATGTCTCATCATCATCATCATCACATCAGCCCAAAGACGTCCACTGCTGGACATAGGCCTCCCCCAAAGAATGCCATAATGACCGGTCCTGCGCCACCCGCATTCAGCGGACTCCAGCGACCTTTACCAGGTCATCAGTCCACCTTGTGGGGGGCCTACCCACGCTGCGCCTTCCGGTACGTGGTCGCCACTCAAGACCCTTTCCGCCCCAACGGCCGCAAAGAAATGTCTACATATATATAATTTACTATTTTAAATCATGTTTGTATTAACTTTCAGAGGATGATACCTGAGCTAAGCTTGACGGTATGAGAATTTCCGATATTCTGAGTGTACCAATTCCGGAATTGTAATACCGGAAAAATTGCTCGAGATCCGGAATTCAAGCCCTACTAACTGCGATATTTCATTCTTAGATAGCCAGCTAGCTCGATCTTGTGGACTCAAAAAGTTGTGTACCTACCTACAAAAATCTGGGATTTAAAATGTGTGGTGTTTACAATTTTTAACAATGGTTTAATATACACTTAAACACTAGGAATGTGTTGCAAAGTCGAATCCATGGAATCCTGGATTTGCCGCACTAGTTCCAGGGAGGATCGCGCTCGGTTGCAAATAGGGCCTCTATTTGCAACTAGCTATTTAATTCCAATGCCATCTCAATAGCAGCACGTCGCTCTACCCACATATGGCTATGCGCTAACGTGAGATAGCGCATGCCACAAGACGCTTCACACATTATTAAACGCGGTCCGAAATTGGGCATTGGACGTATGGTAAAACGACACAACAACATAATAGGGTCGGGTACTCTAACTTTATTATTACTTACCTTAGGCAAAAAATATGCCTAATGACGAAAATCCTATTCAAATATCTCAAAAAATAAAGAAGACACAACCGTCTTAATATTGCTCGATAGAGAGAGAAAACGTGACGTCACGGGTCTCAAGCGTAATAGTAAATGACAGGCATTTCATGTGAAGGTGCGTTTTGCGCAAAAGGGACAGATTATAAACCACCCCCTCTTAAGACTTTTGGAAACACGTAGAACTTTGTGAATATTTATTGTCTTGTTACATTTTTCTCCATATGACTTCATTTTTAATTCACGAAATAAACGAGAGAATTCAACATTATTGATTATTTTATTTGGTGTCACCATCCCTATATGGGCTTTCCACTAACCTGGTAATTACCAGACATCGTACATTTTGTGGCATTTTCGGTGCAGCGATATAGTGTTGTTAACGGAATTGGTATAAACTGTAACTGTTTATACCAATTCCGTACCATAAGCTTAATAATTAGCGTTAATAACATTAATTAGCAATTATTGATAATGTATATACCAACTCCGCTGCATACAACCATGCTGCACTTAAATGCTACAAAATTCAAGATGTCTAGTAATTTAATTACGTTTTCATTTGAATGCACTCGCCCACACCTAAGTCGTTGTGACTTGTGTTGGAAGCAAGCAGGTAACTGTGCTACACATTCGACGTAATATAATATTAATAAAGCAAGCTAATCTAAAAAATGTAAAAAAAAAATAATATATGTTAATCTGGTCACTAAAAATTCAATCACAACGTGTAATGTT
Organism: Epinotia nisella; assembly: GCA_932294315.1. Classification (NCBI taxonomy): domain Eukaryota; kingdom Metazoa; phylum Arthropoda; class Insecta; order Lepidoptera; family Tortricidae; genus Epinotia; species Epinotia nisella. The sequence continues at coordinate 21,769,728 of OW028674.1, forward strand.
GTGGAGAGAGATTATATTTATGTATCGTCGACCAATCAGCGACTGCGAAAGTAAACGTAGGCAGCCTTATTTTGAATTTTTAACCTCTGGCTACTGACATCGAATATATGTATGTACTATGCGATTCAAATAACATTAGGAAGACAACTTCAATCGCTGCCTTTCAATTTTAGAATTGCCAGCTACGGATGGGTAGTTTTTTAGGGTTCCCATACCTCAAAAGGAAAAAACGAAACCCTTATAGGATCACTCGGTTGTCTGTCTGTCCGTCTGTCACAGCTGATTTTCTCCGAAACTACTGGATCGATTGAGTTGAAACTTGGTACACATATGTAAATTGGTGACCCAAAGATAGACGCGTAAAGTAAATTAATGAATTCTGAACAAGGGGGCCACTTTTGGGGGGTAAACTGGAAAATTTAAAAAAAAGTTTCGCAAACTGTATTGTGTAACATATCAAATGAAAGGGGTTGTTGTAACATGTCAGATATATATTTTTTATAATTTTAGCAAAAACAGATTTCAAGTAATTTAGGAAAAAAGACGAAAATTTACCATTCCCCCCCTTATCTCCGAAACTACGAAGATTAAAATCCTGAAAAAAATATGGAAAATAGTTCCTTGCCTAAAGATTACAGGAAAACCTATAAGAAGTTTGAGTATTCAAAAACACTTATGAAATTTAGATTATATACGGAACCCTCACCACGCGAGTTGAACTCGCACTGGTCCGGTTTTTATTTAACAATAGGTACTAGTATTTTTGAACCGCATAGTTTATGCATTCGATGAACAAAGCAGTTTGTTTAAAAGTTGAATTTCGAAACAGTGGATAATGTATGGATTCGATTCCCTCTACCATAAGTTCACACAATGAAGCCAAAGGTCCTCGCCTCTGTCGCTTGCTGCCAAGCGGTGGCACTTTGTTGTTTCAAACCTACTACAATACAACTTATAAACAATTTAAAACTTTGATATTCTTTATTTTCATTTATTGAAATAACTAACATTGCACCAATTTAATGCGTGGGTACCAGCTTAAATGGGGGTTCCTATTTCTTTATCTTCTGAATAGGTAATATTTAAATTAAAAATACTGTGATGCGTTTTGTTTACAAATCATACTTCTGGGTATATATCGATATATGTTACCATAAAATTGTATGAACCGTTAGTTTATAATCTACCTAGTGAGATTATAAACTGACGGGTAGGTTAGGTAAGGTTAGTTTATAATCTGTTATAAACTGAGGAAGCTTACAATTTTACGGTGACATATCCCGACATCGTTAAAACGGCGCATAAATTTTAATTTTAATTGTTATTGAAACGGATACTTAAGGTAAATGTGTTGTGCGTGATACTCGTCCAATATACTAGATATTTGAATTAGTTTAGTAGTTTTGTAAAAATATTTAGAAATTTTCAAACTAGTGACGTACCTGGTCACCTAATAAAAACTAAATATATTACAATACTGTATGCGGGTGGCGCAGGACCGGTTATTGTGGCACTCTTTGGGGGAGGCCTATGTCCAGCAGTGGACGTCTTTCGGCTGATATGATGACGATAATGATATTAAAATAAGTTTATTGAGCATAACAAAAATGTGGAGCTACCTTTTTATGTAGTTGGTTAAAAAATGAACCCATTATGCTATCATATATTATCGAAAATTTGTCTGGTATTTTATTTAACAGAATGCTCGCATGATGTAACCAATGCCACAAAGTGTACTGTACTCACTATGGCTTGTACAAACAGTACTTACATATCTGCCGATCCTGTTACAGTAAAGCACCCGCTTCCCAGACGTTATGACGTGCGTACTAAATAGAAAGCGAGTTGATATTGTGGCGCCATTTTCACACGGAGAAAGCCCAGGTCAAGTAGGAAGTATCGGAGATAGTCCGGCCAATTTGCTACAGGCTGAATCGTGCGCGTGTGAACCATCAAGCTCATGTGTTAGGAGACTTGGGCCATGCTTCATCTGTGCTAATCTGAATGACGTTAAGGACATTGCGGCACATAAAAGTATAGGTAACCTTGCGCTTTTTGTATAATGTGACCCTAAAAGGTACCTTGGGGAATGTCGGAAAGGTTGGTTATTTTCCTACTATAGTATTTTATCGATAGCATGCACTTCCGCAAGATGCATCTCATATGTCGCTATATTGCTTGATGATTATGACGAGAAATGCAGTGTTATTGTTACTGTCCCCAAAGTAAACTCTTAGAAAATACTAATCAAACAGTATGTAACGTTGCCGCATCGCTGCATGGTAGTGAAGGGGTCAAAGCGGACTCCGAGATCCTTTTCAATACAACTGGGCAGAACGTCCGGAAGACGATGATGTAGCCGCATCGCAGATTGTACTTACGTATAATAAGTTTCTGTCAAAAATTTAATTTATGGTATGAGCTTTTATTGCCGACTGTACTTTTCTGTATACCGTTATCAAAAAATCATTGAGACAATTCTAACGAGCCCAAACTCAACGGGGTTACGTCGACTAAGTACTGAATTCCCATAGCCCCCTCTGTCTCCATCATCAGACCAGCTCGATGGTACCATAATATTGAATTGTCATCCAAACTATACATTTACCCAAAATTTCAGATCAATCATCATCATCATCATCATCATCATATCAGCCCAAAGCTGCTGGACATAGGCCCCCCCCCAAAGAGTGCCACAATGACCGGTCCTGCGCCACCCGCATCCAGCGGACTCCAGCGACCTTTACCAGGTCATCAGTCCAGCTTGTGGGTGTTCAGCTCAATCGGTTAAAGATAATTATCTGGCTTCGAAATTGAGTTGCAAATAACGGACAACTTACATACTTACATACGAACAGGTGAAGTTAATATACCTAATGCTTGTAAAAAAGCTCTCGTTAAATCTTATTAAAATTAAAAAAGTTTTAGTTATCAAAATGTCAGAATAATATTATAGCTGTCAATAATAATAATGGTGATAATAACGATCCTCGCCTGCCTACCCTTTAACTAGATCGAGGCGTGAAAGTGATGTTCAGAACGGTTCCGCATATTCCGTAATGGGTTATCTCGGCATAATGAAATTGCTATGCGTTGCGGAGCTTACACAACTCCAGGCCCACTATTCTGTAACTTGTTTTAAGCTCACCTCAACGCTCACCCACAAATATATCTTGACGCCGCGATTCGTAGTAACTAAGCGTAGGTAGAGGTCTAGTTTCGTTAGGCGTGACGCGTGGGGTGAGGCGCTTGAGCGCGAAGCGAATAACAGCTCAGAACTAAACGGTGCAGTCGTAGGCTCTAACAGGTTACATAGGTTTTATTTAGATTCTGAATAGGTGTGAAATGTACAGCCATTTCATCAGATTACCACTAGCAACTGATGCATTATTTAAGTACTACCAGTAATTCGCTAATTGCATGATTAACTTTGCTACCTATACAAGTTTTGAGTAATCCTGGAACAATATTTGTTATAGGCAAAATAACCGCATATAATTTCAAAGTGACAATGAACAGGCTATCATTGAATCAGTAAGCTCCGGCCATATCGTCTCTCATAAGATGAGACTCAAAGGTCAATTAATCGTAAAAAACATGCGGTTAATATATGTCCAGCAGTGGACGTCTTTCGGCTGATGTGATGATGATGAGTAAGAGTACAAAGCTACTAACTTACCTACCTCTTCATCATTGAACGAGGGAGCGAAGCGAACGATGACTGAAGAACGAAACTCTTTCGTATGTCCAGCTGGTCTCCACTACAGGTCATATTTCTCGATAGATTATTTGAGGAGTCTCCAAATTAAAATATAAGAAACTTTTTTGTAAAAACGACATGCTCGCGAGTTTCACTGCTCACGGAGCCACTAGAAGTATAGATAGATTAGATAGGCATGTTCATTTTTTTCACACCTTTCGTTCGGAAAAGTAAGTTTTGCTCCACGACGAGGGATCAAAATGCTACTTTTCTGTTCAAGCTACTTTTTTAATTTATTCATTGGCATGTAGCATTTAAGCAATGCGTCAATTGAACATAGATCTTAATAAAATATTTTTTTGTAATTTCATCGTAATCGATTAAAAACGAACATATACTTATTTCAAGTTTTAACTTTAACAACTTTTCTTTTATATAATATATGAAAATTTATGAATTTTTCGTATTGTTTTTACTATTATCTCGCAATCGAAGTGAAAAGTAGAGTGTATAACTCTGGTCTAAAAGCCATATTACCCCTCGATAAATTTTCCCTCACTTCGCTCGGGAATATAACCATTTCGTAGTAATATAGTTTATTTTAGCCCCTTGTCATACATCTACTAATCATACCTAACTATATTTTAATTATATCCCTTTTAGGCAATAATTGATACATTCTAACGTCCTTCATACGATTCTGTGCACGCTATGCCGATACGATCATCGGAGGCATTTGTGAATGGGCCCGCTACGTAAAAACGTTCTTTAATTAACGTAATTGGCATTTATAGACCGTTTTAGCGATATTTAAAGTTTATACTGGATAGATACCTGACTAGATTCTTATAACCAGGGTTTTACTATATATTAGTTATTTTTATCATAATATGAACTCGCGTTGAAATCTCAAACCAACTTCACATGCCTAATTGAATGAGTGAGCAATGCGAACGAAGTTCTCCTCTAAAGGTCGCATTTCTCGACAGATTCTCGTAAAATTGTGAGTGAATTATATAGTTTTTTTTTTGTCGATGCAGTTTTTAGAAATTAAAAAAAGAGATAAGGCACTCGCGAGTTCTAACAGCTCACAGAGTAGTTTAACTACGTACAGGTCGATTCACGAGAGCTGGCATGAATGAATTGACCGAAAGTAATGTCACTTGTCACCGAGTGGCAGTGTGAGTGCCGTTCTTATACAGGGAACTCCTAATATTTTGTAAACATGTACCTATTACGTTTTCGTTATTCAAGAAAAAAAAAAATTATAATCTGCACCATTATGTTAATCCTTTTAGTAATTATTATTAAAGTTCTTTGTAAATAAAATGTATATTTATTTTTCTGACTTATTTTTAATGTCAAGAATCGAAAGGTGAAAAAAATCTAAAAAAGAGCAGGCCAAGGAGTCCGTCGTCAACAGAGTTTTTAATTTATTTATATCCTGTTTTCACACTGACGCCGCAAAGCCGCAATCTACAAAATGACGGCGAAAAGATTCTTATGAATTCTTACGAAATTGAATCAACCTGTATTTAATAATTATGTGATGCACATATAGACATTATCATTCACTCGTTCAATTCATTCACGCCAGCTCTCGTGTATCGACCTGTACCTACATTAAGTTCCTTACATTTTGTGGTCTAATTAATGTCAAAAAGTCAATAAGTAGAGGTAGAGGTTCTTATTACTAACCAGAAAATCATTTTATTTCAAAGCACAAAAAATGAGTGTGTATTTCTAGTAGTTATTTTGATTCCTAAGCCTACGGGGTATACAACATTTTGTGAGGTTATATCGCAATTGTTCATGAAAAAAAAATGTTCAGCTCCAGATTGCTTACACATATGTTTATGTTTGACGCCACGCCGCTGGTACCCAAGAAAATATATATGAGTGTTACTTTACCCTGCAAAGCTGATACCACCCGGCTAACTAACCTTTACATCGACAGCTCATTAGAAACTAAGCCGAGCAGGTGTGTAAACACTGTCGATTACATCACTCGCAAATGAATGACGGGACATTACTGGAAGTCCTATAATTGACCATAAATCTGTACACGCCCTTAAGAATATTTTAGTATAATTTTCTAGCGGCACTATTGATTGATTTTGCTCCAATACTCTTGCCTCACTTTGTACTCACATAGGGTCTACACCGACCATAAACTAGCTGCCTGGTCGTATAGCACCATGGGCACTTTATTAGTATATACCTGCCCGCGCGGCTTCGTCAGCGTATTGCAAAGAACGCAGGCAAACCCGTTGGATAAAATATAGCCTATAACCATAACCATCCAGAGGGTTGATTACGTAACGTTTTGAACGCGTTAGGTAGATCCAACTGTCATTTATCCATATAAAAATTTGACATTTAGCCGTTGACCTGACGCGTGTACAATGCGTTACGTAATCGACCAGCAGAAAGTCCATTCTACACGCAGGTGAAAGAATTTTTGAAATTGTGTAAGCGGTCCCGGTGATTACCCATACATACCAACTTACAAAGTTACAATTTCACAGACTTTTCCTCTGAATAATATTATTATAAAATAGTCAAGCAAACTCTTCAAATCGTTAGTGAATTAGAGGTACAGATTAGATACATTCATTAAATTATATGAAAGGTTAGTTACCACGATTGCAGAACGGAGCAAGATGATGACCTATCGGTAATTTCAGAGACGTGACAATGACAATGCCATTGACGATTGTCAGGTTCGTGCATCTTGAATTGTCGTTGTCATCTGCATTCCGACGGACTCCCGCGACATTTACCAGGTCATCAGTCCACCTTGTGGGGGGCCTGGCCTACCCACGCCGCGCCTTCTGGTACGTGTTCGCCACTCGAGAACCTTTCCGCCCCAACGTCCATCGGTTCTACGTGCAACCCCCACTGCCAATTAAGTTTAGCGATTCGGAGGGCTATATTTATTTAGTAATATATGTTTAAAAATAAGTGACAAAATTTATAAGAATTTGAAATTAGGTAAGTGCTGATGTGCCGTTGTCAGGAACAATATAAAATTACCGGCAACGGCCATAATGCCATCCGGAAAAGTTTGAAATCAGGATTTCCGTGGGGATACAAAAGCCTTAAAATATATGATTTCAGTCAGCTTCCTCGAACATATTTTAAATATGCAAACGCACGCTCTTTACAGCTTTATGATAGTGCACATTACTGCTCCTTAGAACCGAGTCGGGTCGGTGCAGACCCGCCTAATTGGCAAGTTAAATGCTAGCAGGTTCATTACGACACAGCGTAATTAGGTGAAAATTAATGTTGGATTTAACGTTATTTATTGAACATTAAAGGTCTAAAGGAAGCGGCTTTGATGAATTTAATTGGAGGAAGTAGATATATCAAGCTGGACTATAGATACGCTGCGGCTGTATTTCAAATCGCACAGCTCGTACTTTGCTGTAAATATGTGTCCGTTTGTCTGTATGGCGCTTTTGGATAAACCGATTTCAATGTGTATTAATGGGTGGCACCGGTCAAACTGTATGATTATTCGCCGTGTCCGGCTAGTCGATCACGTAACGTAACGCATTGTATACGTGTCAGGTAGATCTAACTGTCAATGTTAGTATGGGAAAATGACAGTTGCATTGTCCTACCGCTCGTTCGAAACGTTACGTGTTTACCCCTCTGGTTATTGTAGCTACCCAGTACTCGTACATAATAATATATTGTTTCTCATTTGGTAAGAGTTAGTAGTACACCTCAAGTTGTGTGTTCTGTTTCTCACGTAATTTTTTTTATACTCTTATGGATATATGCAAATCGTAAACTGTGATAACGACGTAAATGTAATATCATATAGTAAACCCATATAATAACACAATGGCCACAATTAAAGAATCCACGGTTTATCTGCGTATCTAATATTTTCCCATGCATAAAACTTGGTTAAAAGCGGGATTTGTTATCTAGATCTGTCAAATTGTGGGTTTGCTGTTGACGGCGGGAAACAAACATACGTGTGCCGTAGCGTGGTTAAAAGTGGTTAACTTAAAATTATTTCAATCTTTCAAAATTGGTCCTTTGGGTTTGATAAATAGTAGATTGTACAACAGCATAAAACGAGCCATTTCACCCGAGACGTTTATATCTACCCGAGCCACCGGCGAGGCCAGATTTATACACACTGCTTTTCACTTCGATTGCGACAAAATAACGAATAATTGCAAAATTTAATAATATAATAGTGCATTCCCGCCACTTTACTTTTTAAAGTTTGTATGTTTATTTTCGACACGTGATATAAGAATTATTAATCACAGAAGCGCTCAGTGCCCAAGTTCTACTTAACCAACACGATAAGCACGAACGCGCAGGCAAGCGCAGATGAAATAGTTTCATGATTTTTCAATTTTCCAATACAAAGTTTAACCCTAATATAACTTGCCAGGGTATCTGCCAATTAAGTAACTTTAACTTAAACTGAATTAAACTAATCTTATAAAATAGATACAGGCCGTAGCTTAGGTGCATACTAGTAAATATCCAGCTATCTCGCCTGTTGTCGCTTTTCAATTAAGTTCAGATTAAACTAGAATTGCAGAACCATACAAAATGTGTGACATTTTAAATGGAATCCGCCTTCAGTTGGTTTCTCATTACATTTACGACTACTAGCAGAAATAGGCATACTTTATTCAAATTTAGAATCATTTGGCAATAGTGTCTCATGATCCTACCAATTACAGATTTTTCCTATTTCTTTAAAATGTTTGTTGATGTCGTTTGTATCAGCATATGTGTCGTTGTATGTAATAAAAATAATAAAATAACTTTTCGAACGAGTGTTAGAACATATCAACTGTGACTTTCATCTTCAAAAAGTAACATGTTGATATGTCAATCATCATCATCATATCAGCCGAAAGACGTCCACTGCTGGACATAGGCCTCCCCCAGAGAGTTCCAAATTGACCGGTCCTGCGCCACCCGCATCCAGCGGACTCCCGCGACCTTCACCAGGTCATCAGTCCACCTTGTGGGGGGCCTACCCACGTCGCGCCTTCCGGTACGTGGTCGCCACTCGAGAACCTTTCCGCCCCAACGGCCATCGGTTCTACGTGCAATATGTCAATATTATAGCGTTAATTTGAAAAGTTTCGCAATTACACTGCTGGTGTAATAAAAGTAAGCCATAGAAGCGACAGACGATCCCAGTTCCGTACGACGTCCTACTGTCCTGATTCCGACCACATCTCATCTGTTCTGTCCTTACGCCACCTAATTATACATTGCCAGAGGCATCTTTGAGAAAGCCAGTTTATTCAATGATTTGCAATTTAATGCCCTTACTCTGCATAATACGATCGATTTTGCTTTGAATAAGTATGAATTACATACTAGGTCTTATATAGGAATGCTAAGTGAATGTTCGATATTAAGTGGCGAGGTAAGGCTCTTTTAAATTATATGTCGTTCAAAACCAACCCATCATATCATGTATAATGCCTGTGTAAAATTGTCCGTTACACGTCTACGGTAAAAACAAATCGGGTGTTTATAAACACAATCACCCGCTATTAGGCATACCTAATAGCGTAATAATAAATCTCATCTCATTGATTTTGATTAGTAGCATCGTAGTTTTAAGGTAATGTGAATGAATTCCTTAGTTGTATTGAGCTGGCAGTGAAAATACCAAGACATACCTGTATCAAATGACCTATATGCTTTATCGCGTTGTAAAGCTGCATACTGCGTAGGTACAGTAAGATACCTATATTATTTTTTAATAATTACCATTTGTCCAAACCAACTCTTTGTAAGTAAAACTAAATGCCAGTACTAATAATATAATGATCCAGCCCTCGTGCGCCCCACGCTTTAAACAACTGGAGCCTCCTTTTATTAATATTGAGTGAATGGTCCGTAGTCTTCATATTCAGTTTAGGGCCGCCGGGAACTTCACATATCCTCGTACATTTGAATTGCTGCGTGGGTATATGCAAAAATAGTTTGAAAAAGTTGGTGAGCGTTGAAGCGGCGTACTGTTTACAGTTGAGAATCAATAACACCGATCGATGACACGGTTATAAACAGCCACTCCAATAGTTTAATCTATCCATTAACTCACCGGCTTTGATTAAGTGCTTTCATCATTCAATCATTAATTCAACTTTCGCTACTATCTCCGGTATAAATCCAGAGCAAAGCAAAACTTACGGTGACAACATTTAACCGGTGTTTATCGATAAGATCCCAATAAATCAGTCTCCTGCCTATTTGATTAATGTTTAATATCATTACACCTTTAATAGTTAACATAGTCTTGCAAAAAGTAGACCAGTTGATCGATCAGAACTGAGACTTTAATTAGATATAATGACAACTGACAACAACCTTAGTTCAGCAACATAAGAACTATTATATGATGAAAATACCGTCGCAAATAAAATGAAAAATACTCTACTTTAAATGCAGTGTGACATACTTGATAAAGACCATTTACATTTCTTTGCAGATACGGTCGCAATAAAAATATTATGAAGTTTATTTATTACTGCAGTTAAAGCTTAAGAAGGCAACATTAGTTGATGATATACGAAGCAGTTGTTCTGAAACACGTATGGATACTTAGATATGAGGATATGAAAGAAAGTCGGCCACAGTGTGGGAAATCTATCAGTTTTCCGTCAACTCCTGTCTGAACATATGATTTCTAATCGCGCTAAGACGCATTGTATATAAAAACAAGTATATTGAGTCAGCTTTGTTTATAAGTTATAAGTTTACCGCGAGTTACAAAGTAGTAACATATTATACAGTGACCATCTGTGGACTTTGTTTATTTGCAATATATTTTACCATTATCAGATAACTGTGTTTTCGATAGGACTTAAATTTAAGCAGCAATTTAATAGATAACTTTTTTAGATCAATCGATCTTAAAAAGTTATCTATTAAATTGCTGCCTCTAGTCCAACGTTCTGAACACTAATGAATGACAAATAATCATTTGTTTTATGAAAATAACATTGAAGTAATAAACGAGTTTATGCACTGAGCTAACGATATTACCAGCTCGTCGATTTTCACTCCATAAACGCGCAAATTACTGCACATACAATGCTGAATAATGTAAATTGGAACACATCTACATAGTTCTTTAGTAGCTTGTAACACATTTGTAGTGGTAGAGATATAAGGCTAATTCACTAAAATACGGTGGATAAAAACATTTCTATATATTTTTTATAAACGGGACGAAAAAGTCGATCAACCTCAAAGAGTTAAATAAATACATTTAATTAAACACGCGATTTAGCCCCGTTTAGTAAAAATAATTAGATATAATACTATAAAACACTTTATGATAAGGTACAAATTGTAGAATCTACATCAGACTCTGTTAAAACGATGTGTTAAATCTATGTTTAAATGCATTTTTATAGCCATTCATTTAGACACCTCACGAGAAGGAAATCTCAAACCAACGATAAATTAGCCGCCGCTGTCATAGTCCTTTCACCATTAACACTTGCAAACGTCCTCAAGCTATAAGGTGCTTACTTCCCCAAGTGCGTATCTCACTCATTTTATTTAATTTTAAATGCAATCGTGCGTTGTATAGAATAAGGTGTATTATTTTAACACCTAGGAATTCAAATACGAATTCGAGATAATAAATAGTGACTATGTGGCAATGTTCTAGCGCAACAAGATCAATTTCCTGGATCAGATAGCTTCTCTATAATTATTGCAATTATTTGCGTTTACTTGCACTTGCGTTGTTGGGAAAGTGCGACTAACGATTGAAATTATTCGACACTTTACTGGCGACCAACTAATAAAGTAATCACTGTTTATAGGGGCAATTTAATCAAATTGCAGTAGAAATTACTATGTACAAGAAAAGTGTGACGTAATTAAAGAATAATATGCTCACTTTCTAACAATTAAACACCTACTTAGAAAGAAATATTGAACATTCTAAAACACTGACAAAAAATTATGTTTTTCAATAAATATCGGGTTTATTAAGCCCTATATTTTTATATAAATGTGTACGTACAAGACGCGAGAGTTTAAATTGTTATATGTAATTTCTTCCGTACTTAACATAGGAGATGAGCTACCTCTATCTTTATATAGGTACCTACCTAAAAAAACATGTTCTCAATTTAAGTACAATAATATACTAGTCAGTCCAATCAAGACTTAAATTTAATTAATCAGGGTAATTCGTTTATCAGTCAGTACTGACCGTAGACACCGCCGCCAGGTACACTTTCTACGATGTGACAACTCGGCCTATCCATTCAGTTACGAGTTTTTAGAATTGCAGAAATGCCTGTGCCTAGTGAATTTTATGGTAAGTTTTTGTCGAGACTGTCTCATAAATCAATAACACGGAACACTTACTGTCACTTTGATTGAAACTGGCTTAGGTAGAACTGTTTCATTCATGCTAATACGGGTTTTTGCTTATGAAATCGTAGGTTACGCCTAATTTCACATAAAAGTCATAAAAGTCATGTTTTATATGATTTAAGCTAGTTTTTTACCACTTGGAATAAAGGCTTCGTCTGACCTTCAGCGTCAAAATGACATATACATATGGTAAAAATGTAGATATTCAAATTACCGGAGTTGATTCTTACCTATATCATATATATATGGGTCGTTCTTCTTTTTTACCGACAATGAAATTTCTGTTTTTTTGGTTTTTGAACTATCGAAAATTGTGGTTTTGAAGTGCGATTTTAAAAAAAATGCATAGGTTTCTTCATTAGAACTAATTAAAGTTTTCTTTCTGGCCAATATAAATATTTATTTACGGTTGGTTTCTAAAAAAAAACATGTGACAAAGTGGACTCTTTCAGTGGGGACAACATTTTATTTTACCACTCTGTCACGGCATTCTACGAAAAAAAAAAACATTAAAAAAAATGCTAGATAGAGAAAATGAAATATTAAATATCACTAATTAATAAAATAATATGGACGTTCATTCGAACATTATAAAACCGTAAACATCATTACTCAAATGAGATGCCGTAATAAGACGAAGGACAGGCTATTGTCGGTCGAAAAGAAGAACGACCCATATATCCTATAGTCATGGAATCTGTAAGTACAGTACATATTTTTTACACATTGTAGTATATTAAAGATAATTCAAAATTTATCACCTACATACAAAAGAATAAGGTGCTTGTACGGTCGACGCCAAAAATACGTTTACAGTGTTCCCCTTATTGCGATGGAATAAGGTGCAAAAGTGTAAATTTTGGCGTCGACTGTACGTGTAAATACTATCTTTGACATCTTCTATAGGTCAGCTGGTCGATCACGTAACGCATTGTACGCGCGTCGGGTAGATCTAAACGTCAATTTTTATATGGAAAAATGACAGTTGGATCTACTTAACGCGCGTTCAAAACGTTACGTGACTGCCCCTCTGTACAAGAAAACATAAACAAATGAACATCAACAAATATACCCAAAAACAATGAAGAGAGCTTGCATTGCTCTTGACAATAGTTGAAAAATTACGATAAAAAAGCGTTTCATAACTAAATGTCTATCATCAAAAACGATTGATGCAAAAATGCGAATCCATCCCACAATTAGACCGGTATTCTTCGGCGGGCACCTGACGCGGCTGACCCACATTCCGGGCAGATTTATAGTAGCACTGTGTACGCAGGGCTACCGTTCCGAGAAAATAACTACTGGCATTCCTCTTCGATATAGCTCGATATGCGGACAAATAAAAAACATAAATCAAAATGGAAACCGGCGTCCCTTTTCTAATTATTGGCCAACGGAATTTCTTCTAATTATATTTGTCACCCATGTTTTACTGGACACATACTGGTACGTTTACCAGCAGGGTATCGCGTAACGCGTTAGGACATAGCAACTGTTTGATGGTTCAAATGGCATTCATCTGACGATAACATTTCGACGTGTATTAATTTCTGTATCGATAAAATAACAAATCATCATCAGCCTGTATAAAAATATTGTGTATTAATTATGTCATATATCTACTAGATTGCTATCGATCAGTGTGGTCTCTTCTTGATCAGACCGACTGCTAAGATTAGTAATAGATTTCCTATCTCACACTACAAAGTTCTGTAGAAAAATAATCATCTTTACCCTATTCACATTCACGAGTAATACTTAGCATAATTTAAATATATCCAAGCATACAGTGTGATAACCCTGTCGCATGCATTCGTAGTTATTGGTCCCAGTTCACGTGAGCCCAATGCGCTTGCGACTTGCGAAGAGATATCATTTCCTATCCAGTGATTTATTCGCAAAATCGCTGTTATTGCCTACACGCAGTACGGTTATTAATCGCACCGTGTCGTCCCCGATATAACGGCTTCTGGGACTATTAAAGATATTACGCAACTAGCAGAACCATAGTCTTGGCTAACTTTCTCTCACCTCTTCGATCAACAGGTGAAATGAAAAAGCAATTAATGTTCCATTTTCATCCCATCAACGAGATTGACCCTCACAATAACAACACCAATATCTTACAAAGGCCTAATCGCCTAGACTGGAATAGAGGTTATTCTTAGATTGGTTTAGTAGCATAAGATTAGTCCGCACGATTTTGATTTGTAATCCCAGATTAAGACCTTATTCCTGTTGGGTTGATTCCAGCCTTAACCTCGTAAGGTCTAATTTAATGAGCAAACATTTCAGTCTTTTACCACCATAACTCCTTAACTTTTTGTGACAAAATTTGAACCCTATTTTCGAATTCGACGTTTTAAATAGATTGTTATTTACGACCTATTTTTTTTAGGACTCTAGGCCGTAGTTAAGATACTTAAGTAGGCCTAAAAATAACTTGTGCCTTACGAGACTTAATTTAAGTTTCTGTGTATGTATAAAGTAGTAGTAAAGCAACTCTACCGTCCAAAGTAGAAGATTCCGATTCCAATGACAGCTTTATAAAAAGTCAGTCACATTAAATTTAAATAATTTCAACCATCCCTACATATCAAGGTATCAAATACTCGTATTTTTCCTCGTCATGTATCTATTTAAGTACAGCGTTACGTAAATTATTAGTCGCTTTAAAACTCGCAAATATTTTTATCGACCGTTTTCTTTTAACCCTGTTTTCACAGTGTTTGCAAATTAGTGTAAACTAAATTTCAACGCCGTCGCCGCTATCATTGAATTGACGCTTACCTAATCAGACTTATCCTTATTGATTATCTGCGTGTACTTGTGCAATTTCCCCTTTTAGCTGCAAGTGGACCAGTTATTGAACAGATTCCTGATATCTTTGGAGCTTTATTTGTATTACGGGCCTTCCTTATATGCTTTGGACAAGTAATAAAATTATTGTAAGCACCGAGCTTTGCGCTAATTCGATTTATTAAGCGGAATCTAGATCGATTAATGTCCGAGTTTAATTTATGGCGGCGTATGAAAGTGTTTGACAATTTGTTAAGTTCAACTAAGTCTGTAAAGGTGCGTTTGCGTTTAGTCCGTACCTTATTTGAATATTCCGTGGCTAGATTTAACATTAGTTAAGTTCAGTATTTTTACTCGATATACGTTTTGTTTTAGGTTTAATTTTTTTATTTTTTTAGCTTCTGATTCTATTGCTATTTTATAAACAACGGTAGTATGTGTCACCCAGCCAATAGGTAAGTAATAAGTAGACTAATTAAATTGTGTAGGTACTGCGAACTGATTCATATTCACAAAACCTAAAATTAGGTACCTTATTTTGATCACAAAATCAATAATGCAGTATGAACAATTGTTTTTTTTCTACAACTAAACAGTTCATTGTTAATCTGATTGACAAATCCACTACAGACTTAACAAACTATTTAAGTTCTGGATCAAGCTAAAATAGTCCTGACATGGTTCTAGTAAGCTCGTCTATACAGTGGCTTTAAATTGGTTGTAAGGCAGCCAGTAAATTACCAAACGGAATGCGAGCTATATCGGATTTCCGAACCTCAAAAGCCAATTAAATTGCTGGTTTTATTGATTCGGATACTTTATACTTTAAGCTCCGAATTTACGTAACTTTGGTTTTCGACCGTACTCAAATATGGTTATGTAATCTGTATATAGGTAAGCAGTAACAAAGTAACAGTTGATTTTAAATTCGAGTCAATATTTCATCAAAGACCTTCAAGCTGTTTTTAGATTATGTTGGTTTAATACATGGTCGGTATCACCAGTCAGGTTTTCCTCTTGCTCTTATTGCCCCTAAGCCCGTTAATGTCCATAATAACAAACAAGCACCTAGCACAACGTTTCCACTTCATAAAGGAAATTGTTTTTTATGTTCATTGTAGAAAGTATGACAACTTAATTATGTAGAAATTACTACTAAATATTTCCTAGCACAGTAGATTTAATAGCTTAAAGCAGTAAAACAAATCCGTAGTAACATCCGATGCGATGCGACGCACTCACACAGACGCGCGCCGCAACAATAAACCTAAACGGCAGGCGAGGCGGAGTAGTCGGCGGCGACGATTGGTATTCCCTTTACTAGCTGGGCTTTTCAGTATCTTTTTGCAAATTTGTAACAAAAAAATGTCGCGTAAATTTCCGAAACTTTATGACTTATTTTTTGTTGTCATCATCATACAAAAAAAAACAATGGATCATCATAGTACACATCTAATTTAAAAAAAAAAAACACGGGAATTCGTCTGTCGGCGCGGCGGAGCGGTGCGGTGCGGCGCGGGGCCGTGCGGGAATGGATTTCGGGCCAATATGCCTACACATGCGAGAATGAGATTTCATGACAGTTAAAATGTCACCTTTTATTTATATATTTTTATTTCCTTGCATGATGCATTGTAAAATGTTGTATGATAAATGATACACGTGCGGATAGGCAATTCCCAACTCGTGTCGATCAAAAACACTCCCTGACGGTCGTGTTTTTGGTCATCGCCACTCGTTGGGAATTACCTACTTTCCGCACTTGAAGCATAATAGTTATTTACGATAGAAGTGCAGAAAATAGGAAATTCGCAACGAGTGGTGATAAATTAAAACACGACCGAAGGGAGTGTTTTAAATCGACACGAGTTGCGAATGACCTATTCGCACGTGTATCGTACAACGTTTTACAGTACATATGGCTCTTTAAAGTTTCAACATATGCATGGAAAGTGCTCCTTTCCGCACTAGTGCGGGAAAGTAACACCATGTGTACTGTAAATAACTATTACACGTCAGACATTGTTTAAAGTATCATTAGCGGAATATTGCGTGTAAATGATAATTTGCTCAGGTTGTAGACTCGGCCACGTTCGTTCACGTAGGTGTTGCAACATCATTATTCTAATCATTGCTGAAGCGGAAATGACAGGCTTGAAAGGTTTTTTGACTTAACACACATTTAATATAATACTAGGCTTATAGTATATCATTAACAGTATTTCGACTTCAACTATGATTCATTCAAATCTTGCACACAAAAAATGTTTATAAATACTGTGTAGAGAAGTTCTGAACAATTTAATATAAACACTTTACTGAAATAGAATACATTACATTGTTTCATCATTCTTGCTCGTAAAAGGGCTTGAAAACGCGCAGGCATGCAGAGCTACAATAGCCTATACTACGCCCACGGGCGTAATGGTTTTTTCTTAAATTGTATCTGTCATGGGTCAGTTATAAAGTAATGAGGTTTTAGCTAAAATATGTTTGAAAACGTATTAATAAACTAGCTTTTGCCCGCGACTTTGTCCGCGCGGAACTCGTTTTTATCTTGGCTCCATACAAACTTTCGCCCCCCTTTTCACCGGTTTAGTTGATGAATTTGGGGATATAAAAACTATCCTTTGTCTTTCCCCGGAATTGAAAGTATCTATATCAGATTTCATCTCAATCGGTTCAGCCGTTTAAGAGTGAAAAGGTATCAGACAGACAGACTTTCGCATTTTAAATATTAGTATGGATTGTATTGTATCGAAAAGGATCCTTATGGCTGAGTTACTTGATTTTATAGATTAGCTTACTGTCGCTTGCACGTTTCTTGTTTTCTGTTCCAGGTAAAATTAAATAATAGTTCACCATTTGATGTGATCACCGCAGCAGGTTAGTCGTTTAAATAAGATTCATTCAACTACACTAGTTTTAAACTCATACATGTATTTATCACGCATAACGCGTGATAAACGACAACATATATAAATTATCCGTCATTTTGTATCAAGGGACGAGTGAAAGAGCCGAATGCTTTATCATGTTACGCGTTATTTACGCGATAAACACAACTATTGGAGTCCGTTTCACAGAAAAACTGCCGTGATTTTGGGGTCATGTCGCTTGACCTACTAACTTTTGTCCTAATGTTTCATTAAACCTATTAAAAAATCGTATCGTCACAGAAATCTTACGGCACTTACGTCATTTTCTATAGGAAAGGGAGTTTTTCAGCAATATCTCGAAAACCTTTGAACCGATTTTGTTCAAAATAATTTTCGGTGAGAGAATTTGAGCCCTATGAATTTATGTCATATATATATATTTTTTAATACACCGTTCATAAATTAGAGATGGGTGGGGTACAATTTTAATGACTTTCGGGGCAATTATCTTCGATTCTATTCACTTAATCAAAAAAATTGGTGCGAAACCTTAGGTATATTTATTTTGAAAGGCCTATCGATTGATGCAACACGTGGGCTTGCATTGAATTTTTTTTTGACTTGTAGCTTTATGTATGGAGTGCACCCCAAAATTTTTTTTAAAATACAAAACTATGTAGCGGCTAACAAAATACACCTATCCTCAAAATTTTATTCAAATACACCTTATAGTTTTCGAGTAAAATGCCTGTGACATACGAACAGACGGACGTCTAACGACTAAAGACTAAAAAGGTTAGGTTTGTTTTGCAATCATCCTATGAAGTTTACTATTTGAGAAAAAAACATGAGGTCTAATGAAACAATAGGTCAAGTGAAGCATTTAGGGCCAAAGTAGTTAGGTCTAACAAGGGAGAACCGTGATTTTCATGATTGCTATGTGATGCGGCCTTCACGACGGTTTCCTTCATAGTGAGATATGGCGACACGGTTATAAAGTAGGTAGGCAGGTGGGCGGATACGACGATAATTTACTTTACTTACGTTATCCGGCAATGGATCCCGGAGATACTAATCTGCCCCGATTTTGCATACGCCATTTGTGATTTGATTTTCTTAGTCAGTTCGGTACACATTTACATAAGTGTGTATATCAGGCTTTAAGACAGTTGTAAATATTATCATATTCATACACGGTGAAGAGCCAGAAGTTCAAATTGAAGGTTTGCCAACGCGCTATGGAGCGCAGTATTCTGGGTGTCAAAAGGACGGATCGGGTCCGAAACACTACACTGCGCTCCAAAACACGCATAGCTGATGTGGGTGCAAAAACTGCCAGGCTCAAGTGGGACTGGGCCGGCCACGACTGTCGCATGCATCCAGACAGGGCTAATATAGCTACGAAATGGGTGCCACATGACGGGCGCCGCAGATGGGGCCGAACTAGACGGAGATGGCGGGACGACCTGGATGTATTCCTCAACAATTGGGCGGAAGAAGCACCTAGCAGGGACGCATGGAGATCACGGGGAGAGGCCTTTGCCCAGCAGTGGGACACTCAATAGGCTCTTTAAAAAAAAAGTACACGGTGATTTTTAGTCGGTGATCACGTAACTTTTGAAACGTACGTTAGGACAATTCAACTGTCATTTTCCCATACAAAAAGTGACATTTAGATTACAATCACTTTTTCTTGTGTGTTGTTGTGTCACGAATAAATGTTCGATTCTTGATTCTAAAGCTCGTCCGAATAGTTACGCGATCACCCCTGCTAGTGTAAAAATTTTAATTAGACGCCAAAATATTAAAATCTAATTCTCAATTAACTGTCGTCCAAAAAAAAGTTTGTTTTAGATATTAAGTGAATTAGAAAAATTGGTTCTCTGATTAAAATCATCGTGTATACTATGTTCATCGCACATCGTCAATGTCGTATTGCTTTCAAGAAGTGTAGTCGCGTTAATGGAACATATGTATTAAATAAATAAATATTAGGGGACAGTCTTACACAAATCGAACTAGGCCTATAGTAAGCTCAATAAGGCTTGTATTAAGTAAAAAATTATTTTGGATGCCTATAAAAACGTCCCTTGTAGGTACATTTTGACCCATAATTTTTTACTTATTCGGATAATCTTCAAAAAACTATTATTTTCTAATTCGCAATGACATATGCATACCCGAATAATGACTATTAACAAAATATTGGCGCTCAAAAAAAAATGTTTTGTAACGCAGTGGACATTTATTTTGAGGGGTCATGGGGACTGGTAACGCAGTGGTAATTTGAGTACCAAATGTGACTTTTTTGTAATAAAAAACCCAGGGTGGTGCATAATAAAGAATGAGGCCCGGTTAAGACTAACGTAACACTACTAGGAAAATATTTCGAGACATCTACATTTTTTTATAAGTGTTTATAAGTTTTCATCTCTATTTTAGGCATCAAAAACAATTTTGGCCCAGGTACTAGATGACGATATGTATAATAGTTATAAAAACTTAAATACATAAAGACATCCAAGACTCGGAAACAAATATTCATACTCATCACATAAATATTTGCCCTTATCGGGATTCGAACCCAGGACCTAAAGCTTCGTAGGCAGCGCCACCACCCACTAGGCTAATCAGTCGTCATATTAGGACTACATTTTAATCGTTTTAGATGACGTACGTACAATGCGTTACGTGATCGACCTGTTGATGGAAATTAATTTTCTGAACTAAATGTTTTCTTAACGTTCACATAATATTTATTTGAAAGCGAACTACATAGGTACTACTACTGAAAACAACTATACCGTCACTGAAAATTATAACGACGTATGTCTTTTCAAAATGCACATGCACATACGATCTTCTTGATCAATTTTAACACTATTAGCATACAAAACATACGGTCGTGACAAAAAGGGGGGAAAAAAGGCACTTTGTTAGAAACCTCTCGTTCGGTGGCAAATATATGCAAGATCATATCGGGCTAAAGGCTTGGGAAGATTTTAGTTCTCTCGTGATGATATTTTATTGATATTTGTTAATACTTACTCAAATGTCTGCAGCTTTGGCTCCTGCAGTTGAAACACGTTTAAGCTGTGATACCTAAAGTATTACACTACTACTATGTATGTTTAAAGGTATTACGAATATTTATTTATATTGAGTTTAACTGGGGGCAGTTTGTCGATCATATCTCATTTTTTTCTGAATCTTTCACGAGTGTTATAAAACGAACCTAACCGCGCTCTAGACGTTTTTTTTTTAATTCCTGAAAAGTTAACGGTTTTATCGCTTGAGATAAAAATTACGCGAAATATGAAGGTTTACGGCCTTATTAAAAGTTACGACATACTAACAGTTTCGCATACCTACACAATATACGTACCTACCTATATTTTTAGGATCATTTCTCGGAGCACGATCTGATCTGAGGTAGGTAAGTCAAACCGAACGAAAAAAATATCTATTATCAGGGGCAATTTTAACTTATAGGTAAGGTATACCTAACGTATAAGGTAAAATTGCCCCTGATAATAGATATTTCGCCCTGTTCTCGACGTTGCACTAGTATATGACATGGGCACTTTATGTCAAAGCAACATGGGTTAAATTCGAACTGAGAGGATTTTTCTTCATTCGAATTTAAGCCATATCGCGTTGATATAAAGTCCCCATGTCATACACTAGTTCAACGTCGAGGACTAGGACGTTTACCTTATACAATTAATGAATCGTACCAAAATATGGATATTCAATAATGACCCGTCGTAAAAAGAATCCTTCTAATGGTAACACTGTACAGTCTTATCTAGGCTGCTTTCCTGTTGTTCTCTAACGTTTTCCAAAGTATATAACATTGTTAGTTGTAGATAAGTGGCAGATATGATGGCACATGCATAACTGTACAAACGAGCGCTAGGCGACATCTATTGTCATTTTTACCTTGTAATAAGTTTCTGTCAAAAAAACATTTTTGGCACAAGCTTTTATTGCCAACCGTACTTTTCTGTATACCGTAATCAACTGCGCGACGAGGCGATTCTAACGAGCCCATACTCAACGGGGTGACGTCGGTTAAGTACTGAATTCCCATGGTCACTTTCTGTCTCCATCATCAGATCAGCTCGATGGTACCATAACATTGAATTGTCATCCAAACTACACTCGCACCCAAAATTTCAGCTCAATCGGTTGAGGTTAACTGGTTCAAAATTCAATTCCAAGATTTGTCCGTCGCTAACAAACGAACAAACGAGCAGGTCAAGTTAAATACAAGCTTGTAAAAATATAGTTAATATGTCCCTACGCAATAATCCTGAATGATAATGCTGAATGACAATTATAATATGTAGCATAATAAGAAAATAAAATAAATAAATATATGATATATAAATTGTTAAACAGTGTTGTTAACCCACCTTTAAAATGTATTGTATAGACCTATAATTTAAATATCAAACACTAAGTCAGAGGTTAAAATTATATTTGCAATATTACACCGAAGATCATTGAATCCATTAAATTCGCGGAGTCAATGTTATCAGCATGATTTAGTGCTTCACTAGAAACATTTGCAACGACACTACAGAAATGCCTTTCGGTGAATTTTCAGGTCAAATAATAATTAAATCCGTTAGTAACAATATATTTAAATGTTGTTTTGACTGAGCTGATGAAATATACAACATATATAACATAAAAACCTGTAAATATTAAATACGAAAAAAATATAAATTATGTGTTAAATAATCTTAACTCGTTGAAGTACTTGCTCCAATGAAACAATTGTTTTGTACTCGTATCTATTTCACATTAAATAAGAATATTTGGCTCCAAGATAGAAAGTAAACTATCTAACAAAACGCGCCATCGTCCGTTCTCGTATAAATCAAAAACAAATGAACGCGTGGCCGTGCGAAAACCACTCCGTTTTCAAATTTCGAGTACCGTTTTTAATTAAACGCAGAGTTGCGCGCGTCGCGGAGCGTTAATATCATTGCGAATGGCCGGTGTGTCATACAAATGGCGGTGCCATACTTTATTTAAATAATCGTAGTTTTATTTTATTTTATACGGTTGTAATGTATCTCACGAATGCGGGTGAGGCAGGATACTGTGAGACTACACGTCTCTGTGTGCGTGATGAATTGATAAGTACTGAGCTGACATATAGATAATGTGCGTGTTTATCGAAACACACAGGCAGGTTAACCCGTGGTCGTGACGTAATAGTTATTTATGATAAAGTGCGGAAAGTAGGTAATACCCAACGAGTGGCGGTGACCAAAAACACGAGCGTGAGCGAGTGTTTTATACGGACACGAATCTGGAATTACCTATACGCACGTGTGTCATACAACATTTTACAATGCCATAATGCGAGGAAATTAAAAAAACCGGCCAAGTGCGAGTCGGACTCGCGCACGAAGGGTTCCGTACCATTATCTATAACAACGAGCAAAAAAATCACGATTGTTGTATGGGAGCCCCCTTAAATATAATCTGTTTTTTTTTTTGGTTATAGCGGCAACAGAAATATATCATCTGTGAAAATTTCAACTCTCTATCACGGTTCATGAGATACAGCCTGGTGACAGAGGGACGGAGAGCGGAGTCTTGGTAATAGGGTCCCGTTTTTACCCTTTGGGTACGGAACCCTAAAAATACATAATAAGAAGAAGAAAATGTTAATTATTCAATTGTTAAAATTAAAATTAATGATCGTGGGTTTATAATTTGTAGCCAATTCATTAAAATATACCATGAAAACATTTTCTGAAAACGAAGAAAGTTGCATTTTTATGTTGCTTCCACTGAAGAAAAATTTCGTAAGTGTTTAAATATTGGACGATAGCAGTATGTTTGTGTATGTGGGAAATAAATAAAAAAACATTCCCGCACTTGTGTGGGAATATTCGCCCAAATTCCATTCCCGCATGGATCCCTCGTCACCACGCCGAACGGGCATAGGGTACTTCCTATATTTATGTTGACCCATATAAAGGTACACTTTCTGAGCGAGTGCATTGTAAACGTATTATAGAAATAGGCGCCCTTAAATACTTAAATATGCAGTTCCAGGATATCTATTCAGATCACTTTGTCATCCACTCCAGTTATATGTTGTGAATTTATTACCATTAAAATCATACACCTACACAAACCGGAATATTTTTATCGCGACAAGACCGTACGAATTATCGCGTGAGTATTATTTTATTTGCCTTCACCGCCGCCGCCGCTAGGTTTATGCGGATAAAGTCGTGGGTAAAAGCTAGTAGCCAGATAAAGATGAATGTTGTGGGGCAGCCGGTATCCAACGACCTTTTACTTTTAACCGGTGAAGCAAATTGCAAGCTTCCTCCGAACTGTTCTTGGAAGACTAAAATATACCGTTTAAATATTAACTTTAGATTGAACGAGATACCTGATCGATAACATTTTTATAACACTTTGGGGAAATTGATCTGTAATGGAAACGATTTTTTAATTAATTTTGTATATCGTGTAGAAAAAACTCATTATATCTGACCAATGGGTGTTCCCAGTAGTAGAGTTGTGGACATCAATTTGCGCGTTACCGAGATATGCATAGGTACAGCAACATATATCCGATATTTTAATTGGTACCTGCCATACAGTTTTCTAATCGTAAATATTAATATCCAGTGATAAGTGTCGTAGATTGTTTTAGCGATAGGGTACCACTAGCAAGTTGCGGTGTAAAGACATACAAACATTTTGACCCCCGGTAAACGGCATATCTATCGATAGCCAGATCTCACTGACATCTGACAGATTTACTTTCTAAATCTTATGATAGATCACACGCATACGAGGTAGGTTGCTTACGTATTTGAGCCAAGCTCTAAAACATTATGTTTCATTGTTTTAATTAATCAGATAAAATAATCCGTTTACAAAATTCGACTAAACGGCCGTCCGTTGACGTGGCATATTAAAACGTAAGTGGCCAGACAGCCAGTTACCTCTTGACATGCAATTTTCGGACGCTCATTTATCAAGTTGGTTGCGTAGCTTGATGGTTTATCGATATCGATAAGCTGCTTGTGCATTTGTTGGCATCTACGTGAGTTCGTACGTCAGATGTGGCCGTAGTGCGCAAAGCTTATTCAAAACTGTTACATTTTTCAGGCAACTTGGATACCTACTAGTATTACGGAAACTGTGAGGTTATTATAAAATACAATACGCTTTTGTAGTAATTTTTCATAATGCTTTATTTCCAGTAAGAAGAATATCGACTTTCACTGGTTTTCTCAAGGAATCAAAGTCTACCACGATCAAGTATGTACTAGAACGCTATAAAGGACTCGAAACTTCAGGATGCCAAAATTTCACAATAGATAGATAGATAAATCATTTATTTGGCATTTTGCAACATCCATCAAACAAAAATAAAAAAATACTCAAAAAAAGAATTAGAGAGAAAAAGGTAAAAGAACAAGTAAAAACAATATGTTACGAAAAAGATTAAATACTCATAAATTAAAGACATACTGTGCGTTGCAACAATGCTAAGAACCTACTAGCTCAGTTTTGCACTGATATTCTGCTAGTACCTCAGGTCACGATGCAGGTGAAATATTAAAAGAAAAATAAAAACAAAATAAATAAATAAAGTTTGCAAATAATATTGGGTAAATAGATAAAATAAGTCTGTATGTTAGTAAAAATGACAAAATTATAAAGTAAATACCTTTAGTAAGGTACATACCTTCGCGATATACCTATTTTATATATAGTTATAAGTATATAGTATAGAAATAAGCCAATAATTTAATCACCAACAGACAACTGCATAAGCTCGCAACCGCTCATGTAGCCCACCCCACGCAATAATGTTACGAAATATCGATATCGATAATCGACCGAGTGCGCTACTAGTTATCCATCAGATCCCGACCGGGATCAAAACAATTAATCTTTTACTTACAAGAGCTGACCCTTAGCAGGGATGGCCAAGTTAATCAATTTGCACACACTGGCTTGTTATGATGGAATTAATATTTTTAAAAAAGTTGGGGGTTTTAAGTAAAATATTTACCGACACGTCGTTGTTTATTGCTACAAAAGTGGCAAGCAATAATACGGTGGTCTATGACGCTTGCAATTCGAGCAGTTGCCCCCCCCCTATACCCGTACCTCGCTACGCCCATGACAAGAGCTTCTATGTGATCAAAAATTAAGATAAAGAGTGTCTGATATTTGGCCAAGAACTTGATTTCAAACTCCAAAGTACCCAGATAGTCCACTAGATATCCAAAGTGTTTCATATTATGTAACTGTGCAATTTAATTATTATGCCTTCATGTAAATTTAGAACAAAACTTCCAAAACCTTTGCTTCCATACCTGTTTAACAACATAAGTGTCTAAGCAATTTTTCAATTTCGAGTATGTCTTAACCCTTACGGCCAAGGTGTCTGTCACTGATCTGTCAGTGATCTGACATTATATATCTACAGGGCTGACGCAGGAATTTGCATAGCTGTCAATTAAGTGTTACTTTATTAATCGAGAACTAGAATGTTCGTTGTTCCACTTTGCTTACACGGCTAACATAAATTGTTCACTTGTGACTTGATATTCAAATCTAATTCAAAATAGACTTTATTGCAAGCATATTTCGATTCAAAACTCATTATCACAGTATTGAGATTTCATACTTTCAGGAACTGAGATGGTCCCGTGAGAATTGTTGGCCGTTGTGTTCAATCAATTATTGTTTTAATATTTGACAGTTAAATTCAATATTACGAGAACAATATTCCTTTGCTATTCCGCTAAAATTCCGCAAAGTAACGCCTGATTCAATAAATTAGTTAAATTCAAATTGTAACAATTTGAGAGTCCCAAATTACAACCTGCGGGTCGATCACGTAACGCATTGTACGCGCGTCAGATAGATCTAAATATCACTTTTTATATGGAAAAATGACGGTTGGATCTACCCAACGCGCGTTTAAAACGTTACGTGATTACCCCTCTGTACTATACCGGGGTCCATTAGATACCTACTCACAACAGTGGCCTAATAGGCACTATTTTTTGCGAAAGTGATCTGACTCACGAACCCAGATGGAAATTTAGACCTCGTTCTGATTATGTTACAAAAATAAAGTACATGCATTGAATGTAGCCGTGGTGTTTGAAGACAATAATAAGTGATATTGTAGCGTTTTAGGGTTCCGTAGCCAAAATGGCAAAAACGGAACCCTTATAGTTTCGTCATGTCCGTCTGTCCGTATTCCACAGGTATTTTACTCGAAAACAAGGTATAAATATTTGAATAAAATTTTGAGGATAGGTGTATTTTGTTAGCCGCTACATAGTTTCGTAATTAAAATGAATAACAAAAATTAATGTGAATGGAGTCGGACATAATAAAAATAACGCCCCGAAAGTCACTAATATTGTGTCCCCCCCGTCCCCCCCTCTAATTTTTGAACCGTGTATTTTAAAAATATGAAAAAAACATGGACATAGAGCTTATTAAATACTTTCACCGAAAATTATTTTGAACAAGATCGGTTCAAAGGTTTTCGAGATATTGCTGAAAAACTGCCTTCATTAAAGAAAAGGATGTAAGTGCCGTAAGATTTCAGTGACGATACGACCTTTTTAATTGGCACGGAACCCTTCGTTTTGCGTGGTCCGACGCGAACTTGGCCGGTTTTTTTACTTTATTCCTCTTCACTCTTAGGCTATCGATCAAACTATACTACCAGTGTTGCATTCTTGTAAAACCCACGTTCGCTGGTTTGTTATCCAGATTTAATCACGCTTTTCGGCTTCATCAGGCACCTAATGTAAACCGCCATCTTTTTTACCGTCATCTCGGAAACAATTTTCTATCCTGTATGATTACGGGTAATTTTGAGACAGTATGGAACTATTATTAATATATTACAATACGAGTCATTATGTTTTAGTTAAACTCGGTTTTTATATTGCACATTTTCTACATTATTTTATGAGTAACTCCAGTAATTATGTATACAATTTCTATACAATAATGAATAGGAATAAACCTTTACTTTTTGTGAGACAGTTGCATAAGTAGCCCTATTCTTTAAATGATTACTTCAGTTTTTATCCGCCGCGGAGATAATTGAAAGTCTTGGAGTTATTTCCAAGTCACTGCGGCGAAGGCTATTGTTACATTTGTTATTGCTTTCACGAAGACAACACTTTATTAGAGCCACTCCGCTGCTCATATCCACAAAAAGTTTGATAAAATCGGTACACGACCTAACTGTAACGTACGAAGATAAAATTCTTTCTCAGAAGCCAGTAGGTATATGAAGTTGTGACTATGTTATGGTATTACATATTACTGTTACTTAGGAATTAGACATTTTAATCGCTATTATACATTGGTTAGAAGTATATGTCCATGTGAAAATGCTTGATTTTGTAATCTATGTTGTGGGTCCTTATCTTACCGTTATCCTAAGGGGTAATCACGTAACGTTTTGAACGCGCGTTAGGTAGGTCCAACTGTCATTTTTCCGTATAAAAATTGACATTTAGATCTACCTAATGAGTTACGTAATCGACTAGCAGCTGGTCTATCACGTTGCGCATTGTAGGTACGTCAGGTAGATCTAAATGTCACCTTTTCGATGGGAAAATGACAGTTCAGTTGTCCTAACGTAATTTCAAAAAGTTACGTGTCGAAGTTACGAAAAGGGATGTCCTTTGGTTTCATAAAAAAACTACGACATGATGATGAAAGTCCTCCTCTTAAAAATACTGCGAGATTCACCCTAATTTGTGGTAAAGCAAATACGGTAAAGGTTTTATTCAAATACTAGCTTCCGCCCGCGACTTCGTCTGCGTGGAACCGGGATAAAAGCTATTCTATATTTTAATCCAGGCTATGAACTATCTCTTTGCAAAATGTCATCCAAATCGGTTGAGTCGTGAAGCGTGATTGAGTAACATTCAAACATCTAAACATGCAAACTTTATTTAAACATTAGTAGGATAATAAGATATCCAGATTTCGAAGAAATACTAGCTCTCTTTATTCAGCTGTCTCCGATTGCTTTCAATGAGAATTTATTTCTAGTTTATCGAATGGTTTTAATCAATCAACTGTTCATTGAACGTTATAAACTAATGTAGTTACGACGTGCTTCGAAAATCCAAATTATCATGTTCCATTTGTGAATGCTTTCACAAGTAAAAGGTCAGTGTGTACAGATATGGATCGGCGAGCTGAAGAAAGGTGCCCCATTGAGGTCATTCTATACAGAGGGAGTTGCTTCAGATGTACGAGCTACGTTTGAAAATAGACGGCCGTACACTCGGGTACAGAGGTGTACAGAAATATCTCATACTTTAAAAATAGCACGTTGAAATTATGACTTTCCTATAGGTAGTTAAAATGTGCAAAAGCGTTGAACAAAATACTACCACCCAAAAGCAACCTGCAAAATGGATATTCATTAGAATTGTAGCTGTCTAAGCTAATCATCGGTTCATACATAAAAAAGTAAATGGTTAAAAATATTATATATTATTAATTAAATTACTTACCCGATTAGGTACCAAATAAAGTAAATGTTCCAATATTATCTGAATAATTTGACACCAGTTTTATCGCTATGCTAAGATTGAAGTTGCCCACTATATGTATGGGCAGTGTCGAGCACTGTGATATATTAGTCAGAGAATACAATTAATAACAAATAAAAAAGTGTCATGTTTTTTCACTTTTACCAATGAAAACAAAAGCAGCATCAAAGTTCCTAATAAATATTAATGTAGCTTATTTCGAAAATGTGTTTGCGGTAACTTCCTTTACCTACCACGGAACTAGTGATGGGAATGAAGTAACGAAACATCGATACGCCTCTCATTGTTCGATTCATCGCCGTATTCAATAGCCCACATTGTTTATTTAATATAGGTATAGCGTACCTACGTCTTGAGATGTTCTCATTAGATAGTCATGTGTGCTATTCATTAACAATTATCATATACTTATTGGTTTTATATTCCTATGTTATTTGTTTTTGTATTAAATTAGCTGAATTAGTTGCAGAGCATGCAATTTTGCCCTTAACACTATTATGTATGAGATAGAATTTATATTATATTTCTAAAAGAAGTAATTTCTTATACTTTTGGAAGAATGAACGTATGTCCAAGAGATTTCAATGAGGTTCTAAGCATAGATTATATAATTACGTTATTTTCTAATGGTACATACTAATAATTCGATGAGATAACAATCATTTCATGAATTTATTTATTTATTTAATAAATATTGCACAAAATAAGAACTTATGATACAAAAGGTGAATGTCCGAATGCGAATGAATGATATAAATTTGTTTCTAATTCTAATGAAATTTAAAAATAATGTCTAAGGTCTTCGTCTATTATTATTTATTTCCGTCAAGGTTGACGACGATGTCAAAATATGTATTCGTATAGCATACAGATACTACAAACAATGTCGATTTGTCGATATTTTTGACATCCCTACTCGGTCACCCCGCCGCGTCGATCAAAAGTCTACAAATTGTGTATGAGTCGGCATTTCTCGGCTATTCAATAACTCCTTTATCACAGATTGGTATCATGTCTAACCACACATACGAGCTAAAATCAACCTTAATGCCAACATGTTGGAGTTAGTTGGAGTGCAAAATTTGCGTTTAAATAAAGAACAATATAAATGTACAATAATCCTTGGTGTAAAATTTTGTTAGTCTCAAGACTCTCAAGCGAATAACCATAGGTAAATTCTACCTAGGACAGTAAATTGACTATTAAGTTTATGCACGCGTCGCATGATTCTTCCGTAAGTTTGGATAGACAATTCTCAACCGAATGGTAAAGCCCAATTAGGTGTTGGACGCATTTTAACAATTACTTGCCTACACGTTTTGTATTATTGTTTGGCCGTATCTCAATTCAGGCAATTATTTTCACCTAAAGTAGCTGAGAGCCTTCACGGCTGATCTTTTACAAACTGAGGCCGCGCGCGACGGTGAAAAGTTTATTAGAGATTTAAACTTTAATAACATGTAGGAAGCTCGCAATTGTGACTGTAAATGTGCGTAATATACGACCTTGCAGAAGTTCAGAGCGTTCAAGTAAACCCTACATTCGCCGCACGCTGGCAAAAAAACAATTTAAACTTTTTAAACGGAACACGTTTTCCAATTTGAAAACCACATTCCGTTTTTAAAAACAACGGCGCGTAGTGTTGCACGTAATATCGACAATGCTTTTGAGTGCATTACCCTAAGACCATAGCTCTTTTGCAGATATTCATATGCATATTCATTGTCATTTATTGGCTGCAACCATGGTATTTACAGGATTTTCTTAAAATCTAACCAGTACAGATATGGATCCTACTAGGGTGTAGCAACATACTTAAATATTAACTAACCTAAACATACACATACTTGTAAAATCAACGTGTTATATTTATATCAAATCTGTACATTAGATAACTACGTACTTCTAAGTATCTAAAATAACACTTATTTGTATTTGCACCATCTACTAAATTGTTAATATTTAATGACCCATGCACGCCTGCAGAGAGTATGGGCATTCAGTTAGGAGGTAAGTTTTAAGTTTATTAACAAAGGTGTCATATGTAACTTCGTTTCTTATAAGCAGCGGAATTTTATTGTAGATTCTAATGGACATTTGAGCTTTACTGAATATTGTTAGTTTGGCGAGAAGCGCTTGAGCTATTTTATTGCGATGACTAAGTTGTGTGCATAAGAGTTGAAGTGCTCAGGTTTGGGATACAGACTAGGATATTTATGGACAAATTTGCAGGTTTCCAATTTATACAAAGATTTGAGGATAAGTATTTTAATCTACAGAAGTGTGGTCTACGACTATCTTCATTTCTTGTGTTGCTGAGAACTCGTACGCATCTTTTCTTCAATAAAAATAGATCTTTGGCACTTATAATACTGCCCCACCACATTATTCCCTATTGCAGCCATGATTGGGCAAAAACATGATAAAGCATATTCAGCAGTTTTCAAGTTAGTATTTATCAATATTTGTCTTTGGGCATAAGCAAATCTAAATAATTTTATCGAAATTTTATCAATATGGACTTTCCAGCTTATAAAAAAAAATTAGGTTAAGATTGTGATCTTCAAGCCAAGGTAAAATTATATCAAATATAGAATTTAGGTTATTTAAAACTTGAGCAGTGTTCATAGGAACTATAATTGAATTGTCGTCTGCATATAGGAAGGATTAAAAAGTTCTGGTAGGTCGTTAATGTATAAAATAAACAAAATGCACCCCAGTACGCTTCCTTGTGGAAAAGAGCAGTGCTTATTGTGGATGAACTGATTTTTGTTAGTGTTTTATTATCGTCATCAAAGAAATCGATTTCAACTATTTTCTGGAGGTTTTTGAGGTTTGAGGACTTTTGAGGTCAAACGAAGACACTTATTCCATACAACTTATTACAAAGATATCGTGTTGAACTTGATCGTATGCCTTGCTCATTTCCATGCGCGTATAGGCGTCTTTAACCCTTCAGTTTAATGTTCAATTTCAACTGATCTGGGCGTCGGAATGTGGCTAGTATTATAACGGTTTTAGAAGTCAATCTTGCATCAAGCAAATTACTTTTGCCATGCCATATTACCTTGACTTTAATGGCAATCATAACTTAATGGAATAAAGTTCACAACCGTTTGACAGTATGATTCAACCGCTTTCTTAGTTTGTAAGTATGTCCTAGGTGTCAGACATTTTGACATATCGAGCGCCGATGTCGGAACTTATATTCGTTTTGGTTTAATGATGATGTTAATGTTCATAACGCAGTATGTTTACCTATAGTATTTGTATTCCTTTTTCACCACTAAATATATCTAATACAAATTGTTGCCCTTTTGTTTATTTTACAATACGGTGTTTTACTGATAGTCAAATCAGCAACTTGTTATGAAACGTCAGTAACGCTGTGTTAGTATGAATTTATTGGTATAATGCAGCTAGTGTCTCTGTGAACTGTCCAATTGGGGAGTATGTTAAAAAAAAACAAAAACTGCATTGACGAAAAACTTCTATGTAATTATCGAACCTGCTCACAAAATTTCACGGTTGAGAAATGCGACCTGTGGAGGAGAACAGCCGGACATACCAAATAATTTTCTTTCACTCGCTCAATAACTTAAGCCGGAAGGCTAATGCAATCCTCTCATAACGCTCACAATTTCTTATCTTTATTTAGATAAAAAAATCATCCAACCTTCCTTAGGTTACCAGGCACAGCGATTGCAGCCTACAAAAAGCTCATATACCTACTCAATAACATTCAGGAGGTATTCCTTGGACGTGGGTAATTTAAGGCCAAACAAAAAAGTAATTGCGAAAGTGTTTGATTGCCACGTTGCGCAATGATTGTGATTTGTCGCCAACGCGATTGCAAGTTAGTCCGTTACTCGCTGTGTAGTGATTTCTAGTAAAATACTGTATTTAACTAACGAGGATCGATCTTACAAAATAAACAGTTTTAGTAGATACAGGTTGCAGTATGAGATATATTTCATTATCGGTGCTGCCATATTTTATCAACAATGTTGATTTTCTTACACTTAAAAGCGTCTAAAAGCTATTAGTTATGCAGTTTTTTATTAAGATATTTTATCGACTTATTCAGTGTCTTATTTTGTGTTGGTATTTATTTTGAGATTCGTTTTATTATCTTACATATGTCATCAGTGTTTTAAAACTGTCACAACATTTTTCTACGCGAAATTTATCAATCAAAATCAATAATTAAATAAAACACTGTATTATGTAACAAATACATCCCGACGTTTTGAAATAACATAACAACTTTGTACGCCCAATTATTTAAGTGTTTAGATTTAATTTGTATGTGGATATTTAGCTTAAGAGAGAAATTTTATAATTTTCTAAGTCTACTCGCTTGACCACGAGCGCTGAAAAGGGTTTGAAACCACTAGATATATTTACTACGTAATATACGAGATTAAATAAATCGTTTTGTTTAATAAATAATAATCTCGGAAACCAAAGACAATATTAAACATTGGTGATGTCAAATTCCAGACATCCTGTACCGCTGCTCGTCGCAGGAATCGGCTTGTTACGGCGTAGGCAAGTTCGCTCAAAGTGTGATAATATAGCACAAATGACCGTTCCCCGGCCGGCGACAAGCGCGAAGCCCGCACATCGAGCTTAGGGCGCCGGCAGCTCTGCGACCACTACGCGACTCCAACTCTCGGAGTTATATGTCCCTGAGAAATGAATTAAATATTTAATTCCATAAGCATACATAGATAATGTATGTTACCGTTAGAAAATTTACTTTGATCTACGAAATTAAAGTATCAGATTCAGAGAAAATGATAGTTGAGCGTAAATGTCATACATACCTAGGTAGGAAGGCTCGACAAGATGATTTGGTGTCCAATTTGCAGAATATATTCGAAATATTGAAAATTCTGTAGACTAACCAAACTTGGCTTGACATTGAGTTGTGAACCCTATTGGAGATTAAATTCCCGAAACCTTCCGCGATGTTCACACATTTTGTAATTCTTCTTGAGACCATAATAGACGATTGTACACTTCTGAAAATTATAATGGGGAAGTAATAGATCACAATCGATTTGTTGATGTTCATTAATTTTTTTATTAACATTAGAGGCATTAGGCAATTTATATCAAGATTAGTATAATTATTTTATTACCTACCTTACTTATTCAACTACCGCAAAATGGTATTAAGTCTTGAAAGCGAGTATTAGTTAGTACCTATGCGTATACCATACAATTAAACCATAATTATATCTTGAAATTATAAGTACAAATTGACTTATTAGTCGTAGTAGTTTACTTGAATTAAATTTTTGGACCTTAATAGCATTAAAATAAAGTCGATAAGTGGCGAGCATTGTCATTCCTCGACTATTTATACCTACAGTATACGCAAAAATAACATTCAAGATGCACATAGGCAAAAATTTGACAACATTCGACCGTAACGTTGAGCGTTGTGTGGCTACCCTTAGCCGCGTGGGCCTTACCGTTAAAGTCGTATCTACAATCGCACGCTTGTAAGCGGCCTTAGACAATGCGCCCGATGAATAATGTTCCTTGTACTGCAAATGTCAGGGCTTGTTATGACGTTTGTTAGTTTGTCCGTTTCTATATAGCTGGCTAATTTTATCGATGGAGTCGAGCTGTTTAGAAAGTTCCCTGTAGTAAGTATCCATTCTGACGTCTTCAGGATTTATATAACGGGTTTATTGGAAGGTTTTTAAGGTGGTGTTGGTAAATCTTCTTCACTACATATTTCCAATTTTCCATAGTCAATAAAAAAAAATCTACGCAAAAACAAGATAAATAGTTTTACATCAACAATAAATTTACCCTTTTGTATAGGTAAAACACTTAAGAAGATGACCTGACATGTAGGGGTGACGTTCGAATAGGCATTTGTTTTGTTTGTGTTACACAATTTAAATATGTAATGTCTATTCGATCGAACACATTACTCACGCATACAACAGGTCATCTTCTTAAGTTTTTTACCTATACTCGTGCATTCGTTAAACCGAAATACTTTGATTTTATAATCTAGTTTGATTTTTTACAATGCATGTATGGAAAACTATTATTTGAGCAAAAAAAACGTGCATTCTGGATAATGCAATTTTTTTGCTGCTCTAGCTTCCAAGTGCGTGCTATTTATTATATTTAAATAGTGAGTTTCCTCTAATATCCTTGTACTAACGTAAAGTTATATTAACTAATAAATACCTAAGACACCACCCAAGATGCCGTTAAGTATCTAAACCGCTAGGGATGCACCTGCGAATCGATATTATAAATAATCGATTCTAGTCGAATAATTATCGATATGTCATGCGGTGCAGCCCTTTCCTTGTACACAGGTCTTCCTTGTAAACGATGAATATATTGTGGATTTTAATTATCAGTTCGTTAATTATAAACGTCAAAGTGAATGCGGTAACTAGGGGTGGTAAAATCAGAACAAC
Organism: Epinotia nisella; assembly: GCA_932294315.1. Classification (NCBI taxonomy): domain Eukaryota; kingdom Metazoa; phylum Arthropoda; class Insecta; order Lepidoptera; family Tortricidae; genus Epinotia; species Epinotia nisella. The sequence goes on from OW028674.1 coordinate 21,805,576, forward strand.
CACTGAAATGAAGATATTCTCTGTTATTTTTATCTGCCATTTTCATAAAGGTATATAAGCATTAACTCAAATACATTGCCACCGATACTAAATCGTCGAAAACTCTATAATTATGCTCTAAGGCCCAAAAATGCACTGTTAAGCGTGCTATTAGGCCTCTCACAGACTGGCGCGGCCTGGCCGCGGCGGTCAATAGTAAACTGGTCATTCGCTGTCAAATTTAGTATGGACCGCCACCGCAGGCCGTGCCAGTGTGATGCAGGCTTCATGATTCATACATTTCATAAGGAGAGCAGCGCAGTGGCAGCACTAAGTTCACAAACAAATACTTCGAAATAAAAGCTTTATTTACGACCAAACATTGGTTTATTATAAACTATTTACTAAGGTAAAAATAAATCATCATCTATTGTGTTTATGTTTTATCAATTCTAGGTATTATTTGATAAGGTTAACGGTCGTATTCGGTTCGGATCCGGATTCGGTTTGGTTCGGATGGCAAATGCAAGCAAATTAAAAACAAAACAAACAAACCATGAACCGTGTCCCACCAAAATTCCAGTTCAAAATTAAAAGACGAAAGAATATAACTATCAGTTTATTACATGTTAAGATTTTATTCGTGTTTGTGAAGAAAAAAGTGTATACGTTCCTTTTAAAATGGACTAATAAGAAAATAACTGCACTCCTTTGGAAATTGTGTTAGTAGCAAACTTTCTACCTGAAGTCTAAAAATATCTATTTATATAAAATGTGTCGTAGAAAAAGTATTGTATGCAACGGTGTATAACGGGTCTAAAAACGCTCGTAGCGTCTTTAATTGCGATGCTCGCCAAACAGCATCAATAATAGGGAGCTAATATGTTAAAATCTCTTAACTTTCACATTAATTAATTAGGTACAAGAACATACTCCGCATTTCCTTAACTACATCACTTCAACTATCTTACAAGAATATCTGTCCTCATAAATTCTAACGACCAGTCGAAACCGAACGCTATCACCATAACTCAAAGCCCAAAACCACTTGACGACGCACGCCCGTTTTCCACTGACACCGCTCCGAACATTTCAGACAATTGCAATTATTTCCATAGTACATTTCCGTTGCGAAATGGTTCCGCCGTAAATAATATTAACACATCGCGATTGGGTCGGTGTATTGTGTCGGCATTTGTGGAAAGCACGAACGCGGTATTTGGGTAAGGCGGGGCTCAGTGACAGCGGTGAGCGATTTCGTAACATTTATACGAGTAGTAGGTATATCAGAATGATTAATAATTAGTTAAGCGGGCTCTAATTGGGATTTGGCCTCGATTTCACGCCGCTGTGTGCGCTGGTTCATAATTATCAAAAGAGAATTCAATTACAGCTGAATAAACTGGTGTAACAGAAGTTCCCGTCCTCGTCAATGGCTTTTTTGATAGTTTTACAGAAATAAATTTATTTAAATCGAAACATACAATGACAAAAAATCTCAGTAGGTAATAGGTATGAGTAAAGATATTTTTATAAAAGGCATGCAAAGTGATGCCTTTCTATATAAAAAAAGTATATCGCTCTGAACCAATGTTTACCATTTATTTGATTTAAGTAGGTACGTATTTTTTGAGTCTCTTTATGAATCACATCCATAACATCCCACTATTTCTTCCCCAGCTATGCCACACCACTAGATAGACAGCGAAACACCAGCCTTCTGGCCAGTAGTTGCACTAAAGCGAGTTTAACATCTAAGGGCACGCCCAGAAATGAGACACTAGACTATGTAAAAATTTCGAGTTGCAGGTCATCGTTGGGCATTGTTGAAAGTTATTAACGCCATTACTGAGACCCTACCCTGAAAGTGTTGTTTTTGTTTGATTGTAGAGGAAAGGGGTCTGCCCTTTGGTATTAGATATATTAGCAACTCCGGACCCCACACATTGCTATGCTCTAAAACGACTTATGGTTATTAGGGTTGTAACAACACTTATAACCTTTTCCTGACACTGCGCAGCCATCGCGCATAATTCCTATACGACATATCTACAGTCAGAACATGCTATACTTAAGCCCTTCAGATTTAATATAAGCATAGGCCAAATATGAGTTAAACGATAACTCTTGTTCGCCAGTTATTATGCAAAGCCGTTAAACAATATTGACTTTTAGTTTGCCGCTTTAATGGAAAATAATAATAATATTAATATTATAATTATCACTTGTGAAATTGCCACATCTAGATTTATTCCGATTGAATAGCATTCACGATTCCATAATTAATACATATATGTTATTCTTCGTTTTCTTTTCAATAAATAGTCATTAAATTAAAAAAAAACGGTAATAAAAAGAGATCTCGGGAAAAAAGTTTTACCCGACTAATGGATATTCTACTAGCTAACTGCATTTTTTTTTTAATTAATTTATTTCATAAAACAACTTAACGGTAAGTACCATTTCTAACCTCATTTCTAACAATTAAACATCGCTATGTTATACCTACCCACTCACTAATTATTCTGATAAAATAACACTGAACTTGGTGTACCATCGACGACACCCTCAACCGACCATCCGTGAACCTTATTACAATGGCGTAAAGTTCACAAATGCATGTTGTATCTAGGTATTTATTTGTTTAATTTTTCGAGCACATTCTGCAAATTGGACACCAATAATCTTGTCGAGCCTTCCTAAAATAGAATCTACAATTAGGCGAACTAAACTGACAGGTGAAAATGCACAAATATGGCCATAGTTTGGCCAGTGATGTTCATATCAATATTAAAGGCCTCACACTACGTACCTCTACGTAACCTTACGTACGCCTACGTACGCGGTACGTAGCCTTTAATAATATCGATACCTATCAACAGCACTGGCCAAACTATGGTTATGGGTATGGTTTAGTTCGCCTAATTGTAGATTATACTGTAGGCATGACGTTTACACTCAACAATCGTTTTCTATGACTTTGCTACAATAATTTCGTAGAGTAAAGCAACTTTTCTAACGGTAACATACGTGAGATTGGATATAATGAAAGTTATCTTAATTCAAATCATTCCGTTTAATAGAACTATCGACGCAAATATACAGCCATCACTTTGCATCCGCACGGTTAGCCCTAACGAGTGATCTTACTGGTTGTTTAAAATATCCATATAACTGTCAGCAAGCAACTAAGTCTACGCGAATAATTTAATCGGCGGTAGTTGTAAATCCGAAGCAAATCTCGTAGCCATAGTAACACCACTACTGAACTCTGTAGCTATAATATGTGGTGTTGTGTTCCTGGCTGCCTAGCACGATCGGGTTTATAAATATCGGATAGAGCATTCGTCGTTCTCGCACTTACGGGCTGGCTAGCAAGGGACGAATGCATTATGTCCGACATAAACGCGATCATGCCAGCTAGGGTGGTGGTGAATAAGGTCGCTAGAGCTCTCGAGAATGCCCTGTGTTGAGATTGAGGGACCTGCATTGTCTCTAGCTGTTCAAACAATACAACGAACCCTCAAATCGGTAACACACTTGTATTTATTTGAAGTCGCAAGCGTCCAAAAAAAAACAAAAAGCTATGTTGTCTGCTTACCGTCAGGGAGGCCGAATGATTTTTTTACGATTGTCGTGGTATACACATAAATATATGAGATATTTCCCGCTCTAGCTTTGATAATTATATTGTAGATATTTCCCGCGTATATGTGCAAAACGGAAGCGGGCAGTAATTTTATAATAAAATAATACATCATAATAGTATTTTATGCAACTGTTGTATAAGTAGGGTCGGAGTGAAGTTATTTTCTTCTTCGTCGATTTTAAAAGGAACGCACACTTTTTTCATCACAAACACGAATTAAATTTTAATAGATTAGTTATCATCTTTCGTCTTTTAATTTTGAACTGAAATTTTGGTAGTTTGGTAGTAAAGTATTTTATTTTCGAAGTATTTGTTTGTGAAGTTGACTGCAATATACGGACCGATTTTAACAGTGCTGGTACAAAAAATGTATGAACAGCACAGCACGCTAAACAGTGCGTTTTTGGGCCATAGCATAAAGTTTTCGACGAATTTATTATCGGTGTCATTATATTTCACTTAGTGTCTATATAAAAGGCAAATAGCAGTACAGGAGTAGAAAAAATATTTTTCTCTAATATGCTCGGAAATGTGCGCCTTACTGTAGCAAAAATAGTTATACGAGTCAATTGAAACTGGCAGCATGAGTCATGCCGTGTACATACTTTAAAAAAATAAGTTGGGCGGGAACATGATAGGTTACATACTTACTCGCTGTTTTAAAATTATTGAAAATATTATTTGATTTCCTCGTATTTATGGAGAAAAGCACTATATCTGCCTCGGCGGGAATAGCAATTCGTGGATTCGTCTCTATTGTCGGATTCAGCTTCATTCAACTCATCCACGAATTGCTATTTCCCGGCCTCTGCAGTAATGTACTATAATCATGCACTAATTCTCTTGGACATAAATTGTTAAACAAAACGATGCACTGGAAAAAGGGTCTTAGGAAAAGTTCCATAGCATATTCCACAATGTGAATAAATGTAGATAGACATTGAAATAGTACGATACGCTTATTTTTTGATTTTAGAAGTATACAATAAATCATATTTTATTCTAACGATGTATTTCTTGCTGACCGAAGTTGTAGTAAAAGTAGCCATCGAAAACGAAGTCTCCACTGTCACGTAGTAGGTCTAGGTAGTTCAAACCGCAATTAGATAGCCATCTGAATATTCTTTTGTATGTGTAAGAATCTAAAATCCATCAATTTTTTCAAGTTGTGAAATCCTACATATTGCCAGTTCTTTAAGGCTTAGGTAAAGCTAAAATGATGGCATAGTAATGTATCTACTTCTGGCACGATTTAAAACAATTTATGACCTGCATACGGTAATTAAGAGTCTGGATAGATATTCGCGGAAAATTATAGCATCGATAATCTATTTGTGTAAGAAAATATGCCTGACCTGGCTGAATATATTATAGGACGAAATATGTAAAGATATTTAAGATCTTATGTAACCATGTATTCATTATGAAAAACCATTCATTTATTAGTTTATTCAAAAAAGAACCTCTATGACCCAAACGTGAAAATTACAAAATCTAAAACTCCATCGATTCCAATTCAGAGATTTCGAAAGTTAGCCCAAAAAAGGATAGCAGCTGATATAAATATCCATACCGCCACTCAAAACAATAGGTAAAGACAAAATGTAATTTCATACTGAAAACCTGAATTATACAACAGAGGCTACTTTTTTTCGTGGACAAAGCCTTATTTAAATGTCCACCACTAGACTTTAGTATGTTTTTTTGTATCAAGCAAATTAATTGCAAGACGATAAGAAATAAGTGTTAATATTGTTTCTAGTAATCTCTTTTGTATGTTTGTTACACTATTTGCATGTGGTACACAATTAAATAGGTAATCATATTTGTATAATTTACATTAACTTGTAAATGTTACTTAGTAATATAGGAAACTTGCGTTAACCATGCGTTGGGGAGGGACCGCAGAAGAAGAGGAGTACCTCCTTATCTTCTGCGGCCGAGGCGGGATCGCAGGGGGAGAGGCGTGTTGGTATTACGGTGCGCCACTCTCCCTACCCCCTGGGAACTTGGCGGGGCCGTTCCGCTGAAACGGCATTGGTGGGACCGCAGAGGAAGAGGAATGCCGGTATTACGGTGCGCCGCTTTCCCTATCCTCTGCGGCCGTGACGTGGTCGGTGGCGGAACCACAGACCTGATCCGCCACCGGGTGCTGGAATTCCCCGCACCCATGATCTCCTCGTAGCGGACTCAGGGGGGTCCGCTACTAAACTGGTGGAGATCGAGGAGGCAGGCGCGCCGAAGCATCTGGCGTGCCTCTCGTGGAGGGCCCTCGGGCATCCGCGAAGAAGCCGCTTGTGGGCGGCTGCCGCCGGCGGGGTCGCGGATGTGTGCGCAAGCGTTCCCGTGACCTCGCCAAATGGCGGCGAGGCGGCAAGTGGGGGGGTTTTTAGTGGGTATACCGTGGGTCTCATTAGCCCATACGGGAGTCCCACATAACCACTCGGGTCACCCCCTGCACCCGGGTGGTATGCGTAACGCATTTTCCCCCCTAAACAAAAAAAGAAAAAAAAAGGTGACATTAATTTATTTCACGACATAAATTAACGACAGTATTAAATATTTTTATTAATATCATACGACTGTAAGTGTATTATTTATCGCGTAGTGATTTTTATATGAACATATTATTCTAACAAAATTATTTTGTTACAGGTAACATGAAATACACATCGAATGTAAGTTAATAATACAAAAAATTCTGAGAGAATATACTAAGTAGAGATGCGAACCTACATATTCTTCAGATCTGCGTGGTCAACATCTGTACAGAGGAGATATTAAACTTGTACCCATTATTTTAATCAAATCCTTAATTTAGTTTCACTTCGTGGCACGAGCAATGGCACGAGCAATATTAACGCCCAGGCTATCGAAATCTATTCGCTAGCGACTGTATTAACGTAGCGTTTGTTTTCATTGGCAACTCATGGTTAGCTTTTACCCCTCACTTCACAAAATGTTTTGCACTCTATGAGCTAGTAAATTACAACAAGAATTTGAGTTGTATATTCGTAATACCTATGAGAGGAGGGTAAACCTATGGTATGGCTCGCCCTGTTCAAAATCACACACTTCGATCCTAAGTCGGGTACCTACATATTTGTATTGTTGAGATTATCTAATGAGGCCGACTTCTTATAAAACTGTCATTTGAATTGGAATCTTCTACCTTGGACGGTAGAGTTGCTTTTTGAATAAACTACTTTGAAGCAATTCGGCCAACTCAAATAATCCCAAGTATACATGTAAGGTTTCAACCAACAGTTGTACAAAAGACCACCGGCGTTACACCAGCCTCGAGGCGAACTAATATGATTAGAGTAGTGAACAGTGCACAAGTCAATACGAGCGAAGCCCCGGGCCTCAACTAGTGTAACAATCGTGTCCATAATTAAGCACAAAAGTCTGTTATCACAGCTTCTCTAACCGGACAGGTGAGATAAAGCCTGAATTATAACATATCGGCGTCTTTGACAACAGACCTTATCTGTCACGCCGCTCCGAATGGTCTCAAGTGTTGTTGGGGTTTAATAAACATAATGCGGTTTTAAGTTGGCACGCCAGTATCTCCCGCTGACACGATGCGAGTATTTATGAAATGTTTCATTTATTGCAACACTTAGGTATCACTCGTACCTACATGCGAACACCAATTTAATGTGTGTAAATATATATTTATTAATGTCTCACGGCTGAATGCAGAATTATATTATACTTACAAAGTTTTTCTCCGCTTGTTTGGGTATAGGAATGAGCTGTCATTTTGGCAGGTTTTATTATCTGTAAACAATACAAGGGTAACAAATTGCGTACGACATAAGTAGTAATAACGGAGCAAAACGGAAGTCCACAGTGGTAACACTAAACTGGCTTTGTGACATTTGTGTCACATAGTTACATTGGAGTATAAGACACTTGACATGGAAGGCGCTGGAATACACTGTCTAAGCACCAATCAATTTCAACAAGTAAAATTTAGATTGCTGTTTTCACTTGTTTTGCATAGCCTAATAGTCCTCTCATCTGGATCATGAGCATTTGTCCTTTTAATTTTAGCTAATAAAGAAGGTATGCGACTATAAACTTGTTTAAAATATTTCTAGCTTTTTGAACGGGCAGGGGCACTCATTCTCAGACCGTTCGAGATATATTTGTGACATTATGTCAAAAAAAAACAAATTCGAACGTAAATAACCATTTTTTGTATTTTCAAAATCTCACACTCGAGATATTTCGACTCCCAGTGTTCGAGATTCAACGAGTGGTCAGTAGTAATCGAGATGGTTCTATAACAGATTTTTTCGTCATTTGATTTGTCAGTGGCTGGCTATATCAAAGACCGATTCCTATTATGCCCCAAATAAATAAAATTATGCCCCAAAATAAAATAAAAAAAACCTTCTTCGACATTATGGTAAGAATTTTCAAAAGAGATAACGTAATCCGTGATTGTCCCGAATAGAGATAATCTCGAACGACCAGAGAATTGCTACATAACATACATATGTAGATCAATTAGTTTATTTATGAAAATATACTTTTATTATGAAATGGCATTGAAAATGCGGCTAAACGGCATGATAAATACGACAATCTTGAACCAGTGTATGATTTTGTCCTGGAGCCGTAGCATGGTTGGCCTTATCACGCGACAAGTGACAAGATAAGAGCGTCGTCTCGTTCTATCGACCGGTCAGCCAGTGATGCACGCTCTATCCTATCACCTATCGCGTGACAAGGCCAACCATGCTACGGCTCCTGGTTGCCGTCGAGACGGCTGGCCCTTGGTGTACCGAGGCCAAGAAGTTCGTCAAAGACATTGGGCGGCGCTTAAGAGAAAGGGGCTGCGACCCTCGTTCTGGTTCTTACCTGGTTCAACGGATATCACTGGACATTCAACGTGGTACCTACTTATAATGCTGCCGGTATTCTTAGCACGTTTGGTCCGGGTGAGTATCGGAGTGGGGTGTGAACTGGTGGTAAAGGTAAAAAAGAAACCTGTGGTGGATTTATAATTTGTAGATGATTGACGAAGCATGTTGTAGATTTTAGCTTTTTGGATGTATTGACGAAACCTGCGTTGTAGAAATAGTTAGTATCTCTTTTGTCATTGTGTTGTACATTCTTTAACCTGTTATTGTGTACAATAAAGTTCTATGAAACTCCGAATGGCATTGTAGGTACATTAGGTTTAAACATCCTCAAAACATGTTTATTTTTATATAAACTTGTTTAGCATGCAGGCTTGAAGATAAGAGTTAAAAAACAAACCCGCAAGTCCTTACACAAATTCTTTGCCAACCTATTACCATAATGTATTCGTCGGTTTGTCAACTCGGGCTAACTTGTGGTTAAGTTAAAACAAACAAAAGCTCACCTATTCATGCGCAGATGCAGGTAGCGAAGCTTTTGAGCTTGAAGCTTTGATCGATATCGAACGTTTTAATCGGGATGTGTGATTGGCTCATTGTTGGTTAGATTGTTTAGGCTAGGTACCTAACTACTTCACACTTATATTAACATTAGGAGAATAATGTCACAAACTTCACAATCGGGTCCAGCGTTTAAGTTGTACGTTAATACATATGTAGGATTCTACACAAACGAACCTAGAAGCCAGAGATCTTCAAATAACGGGAGCACATAGGGACGGGGCAGGTCATAATGATAGAAGACCAGAAGTAGGACCATGACACAGATACAGAATTCTTATCAAGGTCGGTCGGTGACAGCTGCTGGCGCCATATTTAACGTGTAACGGCCCGTAAAGTGGTCAATACAACCGGCCCTTAATGAGGAAATCTCAATAAGCTGAGTTATTTAATTAATGTAGCACGTTTCACAAAAATGCGAGGTATTCAAAATCAAATCATTGAAGTAAATTGAATGCCTCAGTTTATGCCTGCAACGATTTATAAAAAAATGTAAAGTTAGCGCCTGCATTATTGTATAATCAGTCTGAAAGTGTTATTTCCACATGCAAAACCCTTTATGACTATTATTGTTTATTATTAATAAGTACAATTTTACTTAATATTAAAATTAAACACTGCCCCACTAAACATAGTAACGGTTTGACTGTTGGAACGGCAGTCTCTAGGTAAGACATTCATTAACATATAACAGTGTAATATACTGTCCATAAATCAGTTATACTAAACTTACATAAGTAGTAGGGTGGTCCTTAAAAACTGAAAATTTGAAATTTCAATGAGGCACCCTCTTAAATTGTTCTAATACGTGAAACAGTCGCTATACGTATTTGAAATAATAATGTATGTTAGGAAGAATTTATACAACTACCCAACAAACACTGATAGGCCCAAGGTTACCAGAAGCGCAGGGAAGCTCAAAACAACTTTTTACAGGCTAGTAAAAGCGAAAAAGTCGTTCTTGGGAAATTGTATAAAATTCTACAATAAAATTCCAAAACACATTACCGAACTTACTGACTCTAAATTCAAATCTGTCGTAAAACGGACACTTATTTCAAAAACATATTATAAGATAAACGATTACATCATGGATAGGGATATTTGGCAGCGATAAAATCCTGCACTAGAAATCTGTCGTAAAATAAATAGGCTTTCTACTGTAGCAATGTAATTTTAAAATTTTATAATACTCTGATACTGAAATGATATATTGTATACTGTTTTGAAAAAATGACACCTCGCCGAGTTTTTTACGCCGGTTCTTCTCGAGGCAGAGGTTTACTTTCCGAACCGGTGGTAGTTTATCGACATTCATAGGTGCATGTAATATGCCTAAATTGAAGAATAAATCACTTTGACTTTGACTGTGACAGTAAGGTATGTTTTTTATTTTTGGATAGATTTAATAGTCGCTACCGAAAAAGTTTCAAAATTCGGTAGCGACCATTAAATCTTATCCAAAAATAAAAATAAAAAAACTTACGTTATTTTTTCACGTATCGTATTAGAACAATTTAAGAGGGTGCCTCATTGAAATTTCAAATTTTCAGTTTTTAAGGACCACCCAATAAGTAGATCTAGGTAATGCTCTCTCATGAATTTATTCTTATTTTTTTCACATCTAATGGCTTCATTAATAGTTATGGACATAGCAATGTAGGCATTATGGAATGTTGTACCAGTGCATAATGAAGGGTTTACTGACAAAGTTTGAGGACGGGGCCATTTTGCGATGTCAACGTCGCTTGTTCTTAGGGTACGACTGTTGTGATGGGCGGTAGAGGTGACACGTTTGAGAAATAGAGTGTTTTTTTTTTATAAATTTTAGCGTAATGCATGCTGTAGATACACAATAGCTACTTAACGGTGTGTAGGTATTGACATTCATAAGTGAAGGCATAATTATGCCGATCCAGAGAGAAGATGCGTTGTCAATTGCCAACTTTGAGACTAAGATGTATGTAGATATATGTGTCAATTGTATTGTATGTCTACTCCTTTGTCTCTGTGTGTCTTTTGTGTAGTGAATAAATGTCTTCTTTTCTTTTCTTTTTTTTTAATGTCTGACTTTGTGCTGTGCTTTGTGTTGTTATCAATGCGTTACCTCCGTGCCAAAAGGCGATAGTGCATAAATTAACTACGTCACCATAAATTGGACTTCAAAAAGAGGGTATAAAGGCCTATCAAGAATGTGAATAAAAATGACGCATATTTTCCTACTCACATACATTTTGTTCTAATAAAAAAATACTAATTATGTGTGTCACAGAATTAATCGAATATTATGTTAGGTTAATATAAGGCCACACAATGCACGGTCCCCGATAGGATACGGGTACTTGTCATCCTATTACGTTAACCACATTCTCCGCTACCGCTCGGCGAGTGTGCTCTGACCCTTAGCAGTAGGCCAGGTCGTAAATACTCACATTTACAAGTTAAATATAGAATCCCCTCTTTTTCCTTTTTTCACCTTTCCCGTTCTCACGTGCGGAATGAATTATTGCACGTGAAGCGCACCTTAAGCCAACATTACATTGGTGCAAGTTGCACCAATGTAATGTTGGCTTAAGGTGCGCTTCACGTGCAATGGTGCAACGCATATTCCCATCCTTCTCAAATGTAACGCAAACTGCAGAGATAGCGAAACCAATGGTTGGCAAAAACATTAGTTCGTTTTTTATATCGTTGCCGATATGTTTGCGAGTATTTTATTTCAATTAGTACATAAGAGTGATTTACTGATAATTGTAATATTTTATAGTGCCGGTGATTTATGGTTGTAATCTGGACTTGTTTTACTGTTCCATGTAATTTATACTTAGGCTGTGTAGTAAAAAAATAAAATTACACCGACAGATTAGCAGAAGTTATTACGAGCAAGTGTACTTTTTTCGTTTTATAACAGACAATTTTCAAGCGAAATTCAAAGGAAATAAAATATAAGATGTATTAAGTATAGCGTTCGCTTACTGAATCAGAATCAGTTAAAGTCGTGCTTAAATTATTATCTGTTGATAAATTTATAAAAATCACTAATTCAATCACGAACATATTATTGATTGACAAAATCTGTGATATAAGCCAAACAATTATCACCTCTTTGTCGGGGCCTTAAGAACGGAACATACTTAATTTTCTTTGGTTGGTCCTATACTGGCATAAACGTAGCCGACATCGAAGTTCCAAATATGAAAAAAGAAAAAAAAAACAACGTTCGAAAATCTTGATAAAACCCGCGTGGGGCGGTGACATCGCCGAGTAAACAAATAAAACGAAGCTGACAAATGCGTGTAGGGCCAAGTGTTAATTAGGGTTCCGTACTCATTTTATTTAAACAAGAAATAAATAATATTAAAGCACTCAAGAAAACATAATAATAACAATATCTATCAATTGTATCCATTGCGGAAATGGGATTGGTCATATGATCATATCCTTAGGAGACCCGGTACCGACTTATCCGACTTACGCTGATGGCAAGGTCAGGACTTGGCGATGTTCCGTAAAGCAAGAGATGGGTGCCTTAGGGATGAAGAGGGTGGAAAAACATCTGCCAGCAGGAAATAGGTATATAAAATAAATAACAATAACAAAATACATTTTATTTAAATTTTGCTGGTAAATTTTATTTCTATTTTCTAGTAGCTTGCTTCATGTTGTGTCTACACTAGAATGACAAATTCAAAAAGCTCTTGCAGCTGTGGACGGAACCCAAAAACAATTTAAAAAAGTTGGGACTAAGGTGTCGGGCGGCCGTGTCGCGTTATCTCCGCTTATGAACGCTGATCAATCAAAGTTGGGAATTAAAAAGTTGAAACAATGAGGGTTGTTGGCTGGTGAGAAATGATGACTTTTTAAACGAGTTTTTTTATTTTATTTTATTATGTAGGCTGACATGGCCAGTTACTTTGAGGTGGGAATTTAAAATTGGAATGACCTTGTTGGGTGTATTTACAAGTCAATTAATTTAGTGGCCGTCACAGGCACATAAAGAGGTTTCACTTTGTTTCAGTTCTGAAATTGATTTCACAGTCGAAATTATTATGAATAATCGTGAGCATTTCCCGCAAATGGGTGGATCAACTATTTTCTGTCACTAGTTGTCATGGTTGATTGATTACTTCTTCTTGAAACCTGCGATTTAAGGGTTTTAAAACACCAAATGTGAGGTTTTCTTGTCAAGTTCGACTCCTTTTTTAATGGGCCATCTTCTAGATACTGTAACATTTTTCTAAGAAACTGTAATTTTGTCTCCTGGCTAACGGGACAGAATAACAACAAGACATAGTTGATTGACTCAAATACATCATGTCTGACAAATATCTCCAAATCAACATTCATTTTGATTACAGGTTGCATAATTCAATAATTATATTAAGAAATAAATTAAAGAAGATTCTTAATGGCATATTTTGTTGCAGGCACCAAATACAGTCATAGGTAATGACAAGTGTTTAAGAAGCCGATTTAATTGCTATTTTTCAAATTAACACTAATAAGAACAATTCAGCTCTAATTATAGGTACTAATAACTCTAATAGCATTTCTGCCACTGTCAAGCGCTCAAAAAAAGTTTCCCATGACAGTGTAATACTGGCCGCATAGTTTTCATAATAAAGGGTTAAATTTTAATTGAAAATTGCTCACTGCGACGCGGGCGCAAAAAGTGGCGGCGGCGTGGGCCGAAAATGGCCGAGGGTCCCCGGACACTGCCGAACGCCACCGCCATTATACGTAATTACTCAATCAGTTATGTGTGCTTTTCTTAACACACACATGGATTTGTTCTGTAAAAAACGAATTCAAAGGCTGACAAACTAACGAGGTTACCAATTGGAAGACGTGGCGTTTGGGATGTTTATGAAATCAAATCGTGTAGGTAAAAACATGGAAACAATGTTGACAATTTATCTTTTTTTTTTAATGATCTTTGTATAAGTAAAGTAGAATACATACAAGGATCAATCAACTATTTCTTGTTGTTATTCTGTCCAGTTGTGTAACTTGTTAGTTAGCCAGAAGATAATTTTAACTACATACTTGAGTTTCTTACAAAAACTGTGTCTACATGGCCTTCTGACGTGCTTAGATGGGGTTAAAAATGTCAACAGAATCTTACATTTGGTGGCGCCACAAAATATAAAATCACAGCTTTAAAAAATACCCCAGTAACGTCACCATTGAAACTAGTGAAAGAAAAAAGTTGATACACCCAAAAAAATTTTAAATTTAAAAAGGTATGAGTGGAATCTTTTTTGAAGGGAGTTTCTTTTGTCTGCAGTGACTGTACTAATATAACAATAAATGCATACTTTCTACTTTACGACACACATTGTACCATATGAGATGAAAGATTGAATAATGAATAAATTAATAATTACTTCAGTTAATACGTGAGTCACCTAGAAATTTATTGATGTCAGAGGCTGAATCATACAAATGTTTTAGTGTTTTAATACGGTTAGCGTTCCTAGTAATTTACTTAATCTTGATACTTGATAGTTTTTAAACTCAGAATCTAGATTTCATATCAGATATTACTTTACACACACAAATTACATCTGAAGTAGAAATGGATCAGCCCTATAAGCCTTACCTAATCCAAGGTATATTAAGGCCTACATAGGGTATAGTATCGGGCAAGTTTGACAAAGTGCAAGGAAGCGACGCTTTCAGCTAGAGCTATATCAAAACTGCCCCAGAGCTGTAATTCTCTGCGTTTTTCTACCGTAACAAAATGTTACAAATCGACCGAGTATTTCTACAGACTAGGGGCCAATAAGGACAGCACGCAAATCGTAAATGTTTTTCTAGGTTTACAGTTTTGGCTACTGTTGTTACTTATATTAAGAGAATTGTAAAATATCACGAACTTCAGTATAAATTAATACTTTCGTGCCACGGTAAACGTTCAGCGCCTTCAACGCAGACCGCACATATGTAGGTATGTAAAGTCGACATGTTTACACTTTTTGCCTCTTTAGTTTATTACAATGAAATGCGGTGCAAAAAATGGTTGTCTGTAATGTCGGTTTACGGACGATAATAGCCATGATGACTCATGTTAAAATTGATAACATAGTGTTGCTAAATGGATAGTAAACCATCAAATTATTATAATAAAGTATAGATTAAAAAATAATATTAAAGTTTCGAAAAAACTTGCATTTTTTTATTGTCCAAGTTTAAATTTAAAGCTACCAATAGAATCCTTACGCTTTTATAGAAACAAAATGTATAACAACTATGGACCTAAACGCAGTATTTCGCGACCGAATAAGTAATTTACTTGATTTTCCCTACAATGATTAGTTCAAATAGCAACGTGTGACGTCATACTTTTGAGTCAATCAGTATGAAGCTTTTTGGGCTGCCGCCAGCGAGGTCAATCTTTGTCTCAAATTTTTGGGTATTTATGTACTTTAATTGTAGTTGCTCCCATACAAACATTTGTTCCTCTCCAAAAACTGGTTCGAATGGCATCTCAAAAAAGTTTTATCATCATGCCTATGTTATGTGTTTTGATGACAAATTGCATCACACGTTTTTACTCATGTATCGTTAGGAATACTCCTGTGAAGTTTTGAATAAAAGTGTCGATCTAATCTTGTTTCCCCATGCAAACATAAAGCCCCTTTTCACCCCCTTAAAGGGTGAACTATGAAAAATCCTTTCTTAGTGCACCCCTAGATCTTGTAAGGAACCTACGTGCTAAATTTAGAATCTCTAGAACCAGCGGTTTGGGCTGTGCGTTGATACGTCACAGTCAACGGAACGGCAATATGAGTCACACTTTTTCTTGCGTGCTGCCGGCGTTCATCACGTCAAAACGTAAACATATATTTGACGCGACTGTACATGCAATGCAACTAGACTGTGATTGTTCCTGAGGAAGCGTGACCAACAGGGGCTGTGTTTAATTTCCTTACATGTTTTTTTATTCAATTTAAATAAATACCAAAGTATTTTTAGGGTTCCGATACCTCAAAAGGAAAAAACGGAACCCTTATAGGATCACTCGGTTGTCTGTCTGTCCGTCTGTCACAGCCGATTTGCTCCGAAACTACTGGACCGATTGAGTTGAAATTTGGTACTGATATGTAAATTGGTGACCCAAAGATGGACGCGTAAAGTAAAATAATGAATTTTGAACAAGGGGGCCACTTTTGGGGGGTAAACTGGAAAAATAAAATAAAAAGTTTCGCAAACTGTATTGTGTGACATATCAAATGAAAGGGGTTGTTGTAAGCATGTCAGATATATTTTTTTATAATTTTATTTAGGAAAAAAGACGAAAATTGACCATTCCCCCCCCCCCTTATCTCCGAAACTACTGGGATTAAAATTCTGAAAATAATATGGAAAATAGTTCCTTGCCTAAAGATTACAGGAAAACCTACAAGAAGTTTGAGTATTCAAAAACACTTATGAAATTTAGATTATATACGGAACCCTCACCACGCGAGTTGAACTCGTACTTGTCCGGTTTTTTGTAGCAAAGCATATAACTTCTCGGAAGATATCGCAAGAAACTTGTATCTTCTGTGGATGCACCCTGTTACGAAAAGAAACAAATGACGTCCGTTACGTGACTGCTTATTATTATTTATCATGGCATCTCACCTGACTCTAACTATCTTTAAGAGATGGCAAGATTTATCACTTTAAAGGTTCTGTGTTATTATCGTTTTAAAATCAATTAATCTAGTATTGCAATTTTTAATTGTACGCTTGTCATTCTGACATTTAATTTGTACATTACATTTTTATTTGGAAGTTTTTCTCTTACTCGGTTTCTCAACGGGACTAATTTTACAACGATCGTTGCCTTATTATCACTAACTATATAAGAGACGTCAATGATGATTTAAATGAGCTTATTTTCGTAATATTTTGTTTTTTGACATTAGATTGTTTTTCTAGAAATATTCTACTAGTATTTTTTATACAATTTTTTATCATATATATTTTATTCTTTATGTTTAAAAATTACTATAAAAAATTAAGTGACGATTTGAAAGTGCTTGTTACTAGGCCTACTTGAATAAAGATCATTTTGAGTTTGAGTTTGAGCTTACCATCTCAATCATTGTACAAGTCGGTATAAAATCGTCTAAAGACCTCATTACAGAGCCCCTAGACAAAGCAGCGGGGCATGACCTACGTCCTTTTAAATTGCCCTAAGTATATGTACCCTAGGGCGTTGCTTAAAAACCGAAAATTTAAAATTTAAGTGAGCCACCCTATTATATTGGTCTAATACGTGAAAAAATTACGTCTGTTTTTTATTTTTATTTTTGGATAAGATTTAGGGTTCGCTACCGAATTTTGAAACTCTTTAAGGTTGCGTTTCTCCATAGTAAGTTTTTTTTTATATTTTAACATTTTTCTAGTTTATTGAGCTACATTTGATAAAGAAGGAATAAACAATCGAGAAAATTCGATTTTGGTTCACGAAATGTTCGACGCTTATTTGAAATCAAATATAAAGTCTTAAAATCATCGCCAAAGTCCGTTTTTAGCATATTTAGCACAATAAAATTCATTTTTGAATTACTGACTGAAATTTAGTGATTTTTTTTGATTTTTTCCAGATTATTCATTTCCTATCATTAAATGTAGCTCATTAAAAAAGTAAAATGTTAAATATATAAAAAAACCTTACTATGGCGAAATGCAAACATTAAAGAATATCAAAATTCAGTAGCGACCCCTAAATCTTATCCAAAAATAAAAATAAAAAACAGATGTTATTTTTTTACGTATTAGAACAATACAATAGGGTGTCTCACTGAAATTTAAAACTTTCGGTTTTTAAGCAACACCCTAATGTACCCCTCAAATATAAGAAGACTATTCCAATTTAAATATCGCGCTTCAATACCAGCACGGCTATCATAGGACGGCCCGCGAGCTGTGTCGCGGCGAGATGGACTATCCGTCTCTTTCTAATTAGAATGCTTAGAAATAATTTAAAAAAGTTTCTGGTCTCCTGAACTCCTCTCCACCAATATAGTATTTACACTATTAACATCAACACCACAATCTTCCCTTCCAAATTAGTTATCCAGCGGAAGCCCTAAAGAACAAACAATCTCATATTCAGACAAGTCATCTAACTAAGTCTATAATTTACTGCCTAACTACACCTTTCCTCAGAGAGCCTTAATTGAAACAGCCTGCCTGGCTGGCCATAACTTGGCTTCGCTGGGCTGTCAACGTCCCTATTATCGACTAGATAGAACGTTGAAACTCTTGAAACATCGAAAAGAGAGTAACTAACTGTACAGACTTTTAGTCATTGGAAAGTAATCCTTATTCCTTGCTGTAGAAAATCTCTGTTAATTGTAATATGTGGAATGAAGTATAAATGGGTTATGCTGACGTTCTCTGCTTTATTTCTTTAATAATACGCTTCTATGTTAAGGGTAAGTGCGCCTTGTACGAACGGTACAAACCAGATCGCTGTGCGTACATGAAACACGTTGCTAAACGATCAAACGTAGAGACGCATCTCAAGTTGTGGGGCATATCAATAGAAACAACACTTTTTGTAGCAATGTATAATACTGTAGCAAACAGTCTTACTTAATCTAACCTCATTACATATAGTTTTGGTCACGGTTATATTGATTCGTTTGGATATACAACGTTCGCAATACATTTTTGACTATGGAAAATTTATACCATAATTTTACATGTGTTTAATCAATTTGCACTTTTACTACGTATGTCGGTATTAATTTTTTAACCACTTGCCGTTATCCGATTGAGCCGAAAATTGGCATACTTAGGTATGTAACTTATGCAAGTTTGGCGAAAACACAAATTATAAAACCACCGAGGTGATGTGACGATGGAGACAGGGCCCTAGCAACTACTAAACTACACAAGATCAATCCGTCGTTTTTGGGCTCATTGGAACCCTCAAAAACCGTACATACGACAACAAAAGCTAGTACCAAAAATTAAAATTTTGTCTGAAACTTATTTTGTGTTTGATTACAAATGACAGCCCAATTACACTTAAATTTTTACCATATCGTTCGCCTTAAGCACGTACTTCATTTACAGTCCGTCCGACTCCACGCAAAATGCAATTGTATTGCCTTGAGTTAGATTTGGATTTAAAGTTTCCTCGGCGATGTCTGGTAAAGGGGTGTATTAGATAAGAGATATTATTTATGCCGAGGCAGTGATACCATCGGGTGGGAATGGGTTTTTAAATAAGATCGCTTTCATTAAGGATTACTTGCGATTTGTTAAGTGATAGTGAAAATGGTAATTATTATGATTATACAACACAGACTTTGTATTAACACTTAGGATGAATATTCGACTCAATTTAAGGCCAGTATTAATTACAGAATTGCGCAGTTAAGTGTAGCTCCTCAGCAAGGTAACTCTACCAAGTTATCAAGTATTTGGACTATTTTGAAAAGGTATCTAAAATATAAAACTTATATGGATGATTTAGAGTAAGTATAACATCATCTGAGTCAGGTAAGTCACATTGATCCTTCTCTTGATCACTTTTTACAACGATCTTTCCAGATCGTACTTTTCTACAACTGGCAGAGTAAAATGAATGCTCTACATTTCAAATTAGGAAACCGCAGAACAGAGCAACAAGTAGGTATAACGTGTCCAACATATCATGCATATGATATCCAACATATATGCTTGCATATATGCCGCGCAAGAGTCAGTGTGGTACTGCAGAACTGGTTGGTGGTGGTATGTATCGCGCCTGCATTACACCGCCACGGCTGATGATGTGGTGGAGTACGTTCATCAGAAGACCGGCTTCTCGCTGAGGGTGTTCCAGCTGCGTTCGCTTCACTATGTGCACTTCAGCTCGTTTGTGGTGCGCGTGCCGCGGCCGCTGCAGGAAACCATCGCATGTGCTGACTTCTGGCCGAAGAGTGTCGTGTTTCGACAGTTCCTGGGCAATCTGCCGAATCCTACACCTGAGATGACGATGCAACGGGGCCACGCCGTTTCGTCGCCTAAATAGTATTATTTGTTGTTTTAGTTTCGTGACGCATTGGTTATTACTGTAATGTCATGTAAACGTATTTGTCAATAAATAAATAAATATGTAAGTCTTAAAGAAAACTTCTGGAAGACATGTAACACCGTTCTTGCCCCTGATTATTAAAACGTCTCATCTATAGGTACTAATATTATGTAGAGAAAAAGTCTGTGACGTTGTATCTTTGTTAAATGTATGGTTGTGTGTAATGGGTAATCTCCGGAACCCCTTATCCGATTTCAGAAATTCTTTTACCTGCGTGTAGAATGGTCTTTCTGGATGTTTGTAGGCTATATTTTATCCCGCGGGTTTGCATGCGTTCTTTGCAATACGCGGGCGAAGCCGCGCGGGAGCCGGTTTAGTATAAATCCACTATACTAAACGGGGAACGTGTAATGATAACAACCGCTATTCTCCGATAATTTATCTCCTGTTATTGATCTCCGCTTTCCTGTTACGTGTTCCAAATAATACCCTAGCTGACAGACTGACCACTGAGTCCTCGCGAGTTTTATTGAGGGCCTGTTGCTTCAAACTGTATACGGGGTGGGTCCTGTGACAGGAGAAAACAATTAAACGGTAGATTATTAAGCTTGTGAGCAATTATTTCCAAACGGTTTTAAATTTAAAAAAAAACTTTTTTTTTATTTAAATAAGTTTGTGTATTTTTTACTCTTCAGGAGCCGTAGCATGGTTGGCCTTATCACGCGACAAGTGACAAGATAAGAGAGTCGTCTCGTTCTATCGAACGGTGTCAGCCAGTGACGCACGCTCTATCCTATCACCTATCGCGTGACAAGGCCAACCATGCTACGGCTCCTGGAGTGATATAAGAAACTTTTTATTTTAAAAACACTTTTATTTTTATTTTAAATCACAAAAATATCTTTTGAAAGCAAAAATGCAAAAACTATTAAGACTTGCTGCATGATGTTACCTCAAAATCTGCATTGACTGCGGTGCTATGATCTCGTGGTGTCAAGATACATTACTCGGAGGTCATAACTGATAAATCTAGATCTAAATTTCTCCGAAATAAAAAAAATACAAAAAGATGGACACAAGGGATTACTGCAGATGCTCTAAGGAAGCGTCCTTTTAGATATTTGCTTCTGTTACAGGGCCAACCCCGTATACCTGTATGTGTCGGTTACGCATGTTGAAATCCGAATCATCATCATCATAATTATCAGCAGGCCTTTAAAACGTTATAAAAATAGCGATATTATAACGATATAATTCGATGAAATATATATAGAAATTTTAAACCTTAATCCAGCACTGTTACAGCAAAAAATATGCCAATTGTTCATTTGTTTTTTTTTATTTTTTTTATTTTATCTAGTTGTTGTTTCATTTCCATAAGAACTTACATTTTAATGTAAGTATTATTGTTTTGATTAATGCTGCATGTAGGTAGGTCCGAACAATACATCTCACTTCGTATTTATGTTTATTTCTCTCTCGCCTATCCTAATAATATATTAGTATGTAGTTTATATATTAAAATTGTATGACGTTTCCGTGAGTCACCAACGGTACTGGCTGAAAATCAGCGCTGTAGGTGTCTGACACCTCAGCATAATGCTGAGCCAGTGTCCGGTTCACTGCCGCAGAGACACACTTTGTTTCATGTTTTATATGTTTCTCTTGTTTACTTTATTGTATAATATGTGTGTCCTGTGTGTTTGTGAATAAATGTATTTTCTTTCTTTCTTTCTTTCTTTCTTTAAACATATCGTTATTTATATCGTTATAATATCGCTTTTTTATAATGTTTTAAAGGCCTGATTATCAGCCTGTAATCGTCCACTGCTGTGTATAAAATAAACCTCTCTTCGAGTACGCACTTTTCCTGGTCCCGTGCTAGTCTCACCCAGAAATGACCCGCGGTCTGTTTTTACGTCGTCAACCCATCGAGCTGGTGGACGACCGACGCTTCTTTACAATCCAACAAAAAATATATTAAATCTGTTTATAAGTGCGTTCAAGCACATTTGGATATACGCAAGAGCGTTTATTTAATTTCAGTGGTGCGAGAGAGCCCCTAATATGTAATGCTCGACAAAGGCTGATGTAATGTAAGTTATCTTTTGGGTTTCCCTTCACTATATTGCAAATATTTCCAAAAACCTTGCTCCAAAATACTTTTACTTATTATCACAACTTTGTTTTATACAATAGCGTTTACATGCAAGTTTGTACTATCTGTTGCTGTCACACGTTCACAAAATGATCCTAGAGGTGTGAACCAGTGCCCTTGGGCGATAGTACCTCTTAAATATTGTTTTCCATTGAACAGTGCCATCTTCTGGCTCCGTCATCAAATCAACTTGATAGTATAGGTACCACATTATTGTCAGTAGTTGGAGGTAAAAAAGGCTTTTAAAAAGGTGTGAATCCACATTAACTTGATCAACGCAGTCGATTATATTGTGACTTAAGGATATTAGAAACCAACCTTAACCAGTTTGAACGGGTTAATTAAGGCACAGCTTGGGAAATTTATCTCGTCCTTGTTAAATAAATTTTAATATAAAACAGCTATAAACCATTGGCTTCCGTATAAATATAGAAAATTACATTATTATCTTCAAATCGACCTGGTTCTAACATAATATTCGATATTAAATTATACGTGGACCCGGAATGAAAACTATCCTTTATTTTAATCCAGGCTATAAACTATCTTTGTGCAAAATTTCACATAAATCGGTTGAGCCGTTTAGGCGTGTTTGAGTCAAAGTCAAAGTGATTTATTCTTCAATTTAGGCACATTACATGCACCTATGAATGTCGATAAACTACCACCGGTTCGGAAAGAAAACCTCTGCCTCGAGAAGAACCGGCGTAAAACACTCGGCGAGGTGTCATTTTTTCAAAACAGTATACAATATATAATTTCAGTATCAGAGTATTATAAAATTTTAAAATTACATTGCTACAGTAGTAAGCCTATTTATTTTACGATAGATTTCTAGTGCAGTAACAAACATCTAAACATCCAAACATCCAAACTTTCGCATTTATAATATATGTAGGAAGTAGGATACCATATTTTAAATGTAAGGCCTTATACTGGTACCCATTGAGATTGACTTTCAACTAGTACCTTGTTAATAATATTACTTAATAGTGTTTGAACATTTAAGTCATAATACGAAGTAAAAGAGAAGTATCACTCATAGCCAACACAATTTGTAGGTACTATTTAAGTTGCTCAATTACTTATACATATATTTCTTTTTATCTTATTACCTTTTAAGATGTTACTGCATAAAATTATATTCTTATAATCATAACTGTGGGTTAGGGAACGAATGAAGGTATGGAATGAACGGCGGTGTCCATAGAGAGAGTGAATAGATGGTCCCCATTAAATAGGAACAATTTGAGAACGCGTAGGACAAAAGCGATGCAGTGCGTTAGATTGTGGTGACCATGCGACGGGACATTTTGAGACTCGTATTTATTTTGAGATCGATCGGCGTAGAATTATGGAAAATAACAGATAATTTGAACAAGGTATTGTGATGCCAGACTACTTTTAAATTAAATAATTTTTTATTTTCTATGTAGATATACTACAATAATGCCACTCTACGAACATTCCATTATTTTCTAGCCTTTGCTGTTGTAAACGGACTTTTTAAATTATTCCATACTTAATCTCCGTGCCAGTGGTTGTAGTTTCATTGTGGGTGACAGGTGAGATTTACATTTTTTTTTTACCCTAACGCATGTTAAATAAGGAAATGAATCTTGGGAGACTAATAACATGAATTGATTAACGCGGAAGAATAAATATTTGCTGCTAAACTACACACCTATTTTTTTACGAAAGCGACATCTGTCCTAAATAATGTAAAAATCACAGTCACTCTATTAACTAATGTAAGTGCAACCGACTACCGCCCGACCGGCCCGCTTTCTACACAGAATAATGGGTGCCAATTAATAATTGTACCCACTAAAGACACCAGTCCCGACCAACGTAAATTGACCCGTGAACCCGACAGTTCAGGAACTTGTGAACTGTATTCAGAGTGTTTAAAGGAATAGTAAGTAGATATATGTATGTGTAAATGTAACCTTAGCTCTTAAACCTTTCTCCTCAGCATTTTTATTAGGTACCAATGAGCGTAGGTACTTCTGGTTCTAGTTTTAATGCTTGTTATATATTCGAAAAGTAAAAAATGCATCATCTTCAGGCAAGATTAAGTCTAATTAAAACCGGTCAAGTGCGTGTCAGACCACGCACAGTAAAGGGTTCCGTAGTTGCGTGTCTGTCTTTTGTTACATCAACCACGCGCGCGCCAACCAAACGTTGCGGCGTTCGCCCGTATTTGTACGAAAGTTAGCCTTTTCAAGTACATTTATTAAGTTGTTCGACTATTACTCTTTTTAACTACATGATGTTAGCCACGTTATGCCTACTTCCGTGATAATTTTTCTATTAAATTTGTTCTATGTACTAATGTCGTGATTTTTTTCATATACCCAGTAGTAAATTTTGACCTCTGGGGAGTTTCTGTTCATACAATCAAATCCATTATAGAAATCATAGCGCCTGAGTTGGCAGTTATATTTAACAACAGTGTCGATTGCGGTGAGTTTTCTGATCTAGTGAAACATAGTAAAATCACTCCGTTATTTAAATCAGGTAGCACTACTGACCCCACTAACTTCAGACCAATATCTGTGCTCCCAACATTTAGCAAAATTTTTGAAAAATTAGTTCTGTCGCAATTAATAAAACATTTTAATATAAACAATTTGATGCATAACATGCAATTTGGATTTACCCGGGGTCGCTCGACAACCGACGCTGGTGTCGAGCTAATTAAAAACATTTTCGATGCCTGGGAGGAATCACGAGATGCTTTAGGTATCTTCTGTGATTTATCCAAGGCTTTCGACTGCGTTTGTCATGAAACATTGATCAGGAAACTCGACTACTATGGAGTCAGAGGATCAGCACTGAATTTACTTAAGTCTTACTTACATGGTAGAATACAAAGGGTCGAAGTTAATGGACAGCGATCACCGGGGTCATTGGTCTCGATGGGTGTACCGCAGGGATCAATATTGGGGTCTTTCTTGTTCCTTATCTACATAAATGACTTGCCATACCTCGTAAAGACCCACCATGATATAGTATTGTTTGCAGATGACACCTCACTTATTTTCAAACTCATAAGACAGCAACAAACTTGCAATGATGTAAACAATGCTATTTCTAAAGTAGTAAATTGGTTTAATGTTAATAATTTATTGTTAAATGAGAAAAAGACTAAATGTATTAAATTTGTCACGAATCACGTTAAGCACGAGCAAGGGAGTGTCTTTGTGAAGGATGAAGAATTGGAACTAGTTGATAGTACAGTTTTTCTTGGTTTAACGCTAGATTCTAAGCTCCAATGGGGTCCCCATATTGCTAATCTCTCGAATAGACTGAGTTCTGCAGCATTTGCAGTGAGCAAGATCCGTCAATTAACAGACGTGAAAACAGCTCGATTAGTATATTTCAGCTACTTCCATAGCATTATGTCATATGGTATTTTATTGTGGGGCAGTGCTTCAGAGATTCATTCGATTTTTGTTTTGCAGAAACGGGCTATTCGGGCGATATATTAATTGAACCATAGAGACTCACTTAGAGATAAGTATAAAAATATTAATATAATGACATTACATTGTCAATATATCTATGAAAACCTTCTGTATGTACATAAAAACATTGCCAATTTTAGGAAAAACTGTGACATACATAATATTAATACTAGAAATAAGCATAAGCTCGCGGTGCCCACCACTCGGCTCCAAAAAATTAAAAAATCGTTCATGGGTAATTGTGTAAGGTTTTATAACAAACTTCCAGCTTCCAGGAAACTTAACTGAGTTATCTATTAATAAATTCAAGAACTATGTGAAGCGTAAACTTATCTCGAAAGCTTATTATAGCACACAAGACTACATGAATGATAAAACTCCATGGAACTAATTTTGACTGAATTTTTAATCTATTATTTTCGTAATATTTTGTTTTTTGACATTAGATTGTTTTTCTAGAAATATTCTACTAGTATTTTTTATACAATTTTTTTTTATCATATATATTTTATTCTTTATGTTTAAAAATTACTCTAAAAAATTAACTGACGATTTGAAAGTGCTTGTTACTAGGCCTACTTGAATAAAGATCATTTTGAGTTTGAGTTTGAGTTGAGTTTAACCATTTAGCCGGCAGAGGACCGGACACGAAACCCCAATATCACGCAAACTTAGCCCTGAATTGAAAAATGGTTATTATTAAAACCCCATCATATTTTTAAACACACTATCCAACGAAACCCCACACCGAGAAAAAAATTACATCACCACCTTAAGCGTAGGGGAGGTATATCCTAAAAAAATCTATTTCAAAATTTTATTTGACCATACATTTTGACGGCGTGATTACAGCCATGCCGAATTACAGCTTTCTAGTAGTAAAGGTGAAACTATAAGGGTTCCTTGTTGACTACTGAACCCAAAAAAAACCAAGCTTACTATTTGGAAGGAAAAGAAAGGAGGCTGACTTTTGGCGGGGTTGGATGGAGAGGCAGATATAAACTTTATGCACTAGAGCATAACAAATCATATTATAACCATCCGTTTTATGCATATACCCAAAATAAAGACAGGACTTTATAAGCACAAAACGTAAAAAAAAAAACTTTAGTGCTAATAAGTTTTGGTGTTAAATTGATAATATGTGATCTGAAAAGTATGCACCTTTGTAAAAACAAACACTTATTGGTATCTACCTACCTACGTATTGCTACCGTTACTTACATTTAAGGACTTTAAAGTCCTGTTTAAATCCAGGTTCCATTCAATATTAATTTATATCTAGAGCTTAGGTATTGGATTTAATTAGTTCCGTTGATTTACCGCCGATGATTTCAATTAAAATATTGCTCTTAATTGTTTGTAATAACACACCTCACTTGATTTATGAAACTGGCCACTAGACGCTTAATAAATACTTTATTGAATGTGATTCTAGAAATAATCCTGTAAAGTTTTATTAATGTTTCACGTGTTAAGTTAACCCACTTTACAACACCATTCATTAGACGTTTTATGAACGTTTTTCAAAGTACATTTTTACTATATATATTTATCCGCATCTACTTCGCAGATTTTTTTTCTGCTTTTACATCATTCATCATTATCAGCCTGTAATTGCCCACTGCTGAGCATAAGCCACTCTTTGAGCATAGAATAGTATAATAGTATCTCTTTGAGCTCAGAATAGTCCCGGTCCCGTGCTAGTCTCACCCAGAAATGACCCGCGGTCTTTTTTACGTCGTCAACCCATCGAACTGGTGGACGACCGACGCTTCTTTTTCCTCTAAGTGGCCACCAATCCGTTAACGTTTGCGTCCACCTACCGTCACGCTGCCTGGCAATTCAGCTGCTTTACACCTATGTTTTATCGGTTCATATGGCAATATTTGATTGGTTTGTATTAAATTTGTAATATTATACTGGAATATACTACTCATGTCATCTTACTACGCAGCTATTTTATTTCTAATTGTAAAATACACGTCACCCCTTTTCAATTCACCGTGACGTTGAATTGGTGATTTCTTATGTAGATCCTACCAACTTTTATATTCTTAAATTTCAACACGTCTTAAAAATACTCTAATTGGCGAACAATGGTATTTCAGCTGCCCCCAGTTCGTCTCCAAGCCTAATTATCCTCTCGTGTGACGTCACGACGTAGATCTTAACAATACTTAGTTGCAAACTGAACCCAACTCACGTACCCATCATTTAGCTAGCGGCAAAAAAGGCCCAGTCCCACATCATTAGTGACCAAACCAACAGACAGACGTCTCACTCAGTGCATAAACAAGATGCGCCCAGTGAAATATTAGATGCAAACGAACACGCAAAAATGCCGCGGGATTAACATAGGGATATGGAGAAGCAGCGCAGATTTCATGGGAGCAGAGGGCGCACTTCGTCTGTTTATCTATCTGTATACCTACCACAAAATAATGGCAGCGCTCCGTATTGGTGATCGCTTTAGAGCTTTGTAATACCCATTGTTCACCAATTGATGGTCTGTAGGTATTCAAACGATATTTGGAAACCAGTTCTGCTTCTCCCGATCCACTGAACATAATTTTAGATTAGCCTGCCTTTACCGTTTATATTATCTCGAGACATTCTGTAAGATACATATTATAATACACTTAACTCAATAAAGAACTTGAAGTAGGTAATCTAATTTATGACGGAAATTTGAATAGTCTACTGGAACAGTGGTAATACTGTTTGAGTACGAAAAAATGCCAGACTATTATTGACCTTGTTCTACTTAGGATTTGTTAAATAATAATAACTCTGTTTTGTTTCTACCAACACCTTAATAGACTGCCGCTAGATGGCTGGGTCAATGGTCAGATACAGAAGGCGGTACTTCTGGACACGGCGTGGATAGTCAGGAGGTTCCTCTCTCTGTCGACCTGGCCACCGGTAGATAAAGCCCCGCCTCGCTGGTCGGTTTTTATAATGATTTTATGATTTGTATGTATGTATAGTTTTATGTTTTACCTAAAATAAGATGAAAATTTAATAAAAGAAATAACTCTTTATTGTAAGTACAAAAGATTTGTGTAGATGCGTACTTTGTTTTGTCTTCAATGTACAGAATATTTGAATCCTAACTGTAGAACCTTTTCACAGTAAACGTCAAAGTGACTTCTATGGCTAATACATAAATAAATAGTAGGGTTTCAATAAGGCAGGGTTCTAAAGTGGCCTAGGATTCAAATTGGTTGACCGCACTTTCTGTTGTTAACTCGGTGGGTTTCCTCACGTCAATACTAAAGGGATTTATACGGCTATACAAGTTTTGGTTCGCGGTGCATTTTGTTGTCAAGCTACCATTACCATGCCGATACCTGGGGCATTTTTGTATGTTCTTTTACTAGATTCTTGTATGTTATTCCAAGCAGGGTATCACTGTAAGGTAAGGAATTTACTCAGTGATTCCACTGCTATGACTTCTGTGATTGTGTTATAGGTTTAAATGCGAATAATCTCTTTATATTGTGTAGTATTCATATAAAATAGACCGTACTGTTTTATTTGTCTAAGAGCTAAATCTTACCAATATTTAATACTAGATTGTGAAATGGTTTGTTACTATGATGCAAAACGACTTAATGGATGTTTATAAACATTATGTAGTAGATCAGATCAGAATACATATTAATAGGTACTAATATTATAAATGCGAAAGTATGTCTGACATAATGGCAATGTGCATCCTTTTTATAGGGCCACTTTTCAGCGCTAGTTAGACTTCTATGGTTTTTTCGTTCGCTGGTAAACCACCCTCCACCACTAATATAAACCATTTAAGACCATTTCTGCGCCAAATCGAACTACTTTTCCAGAAAAATTAAATAAAATGCTGAGTTTTGAAAGAAATAATACCGATAAAACTAAATATTTCCAAAACTACTATTGGGTTATATTCCACGAAACTTTGATATATCATTACCCGATGTACGAATTACTTTTGAGATCTTAATTTATATATATTTGCAGAATGCAGATAAGATATAATTTTGCAAATAAATTATTTTGTGGCGTTTCATTTTTTTAAATGAAAATCTATTGCTATTCGTACTTGATTTAGTCTCAAAATAATTTATTTAAATAAATAAATAAATAAAATTGATTTATTTCGTATAAAATGGTACATCCATTTTTTGTATTTATTACTAGAAGTTATTGCATGTTTTTTTTTTTCAAATCCAAATTCCGTCAAATCTATGAGTTATTGAAGTTTAAAGTTTTTTCTAATAATTCTGGTTGTTTTGCCTGGTTGTATAGGGTTGTAGTTATCACACATTACATATGAAAAAGCCTAATATTTCACTATAATTTGCTATTAACACAATTTAAAATAACGTGAGTCATGTTTCAGACAAGAGCGCTAATGATATGCGCATTCTTCCACCAATATTGGAACAGGAAAGGCGTGATAAAGGCGCTTCCTCTACAAGATGTAACTGGGTTGAGGATTCCTAGCTGGATTCACGTGTGAAACTACTACTGGGGCTATAAGGGCTTGTAAATGTGAGACCATGGCGGCGTAGGCGATAACGCGCTGTGTTAACATGGCGGCTGACAGCGGGACGGATAGATGTGCGGGCGGCGTGGGGAAAAGAGACATAGATCGTTTTCACACTTTATTATATTAGGGAACATTGAAAAGAAGAAACAAAGTAAGGTAGAAACGTACTAAGAAAAGTATTCGTCCATCGCTATCAACATAGACTCATTTTTTCACAAAATACTTCTAATGCACATTCTGTGTCTATATATAAATAACCAGACGTAATCTTTTTTCAATTTAATTAGTACGTTTACTTGCAATAAAATAAACATAAAAAGTGATTTACATTTTATAATCAGCTGATAACGTAGCTCCCGGAAATTTTGACATATTGGACCAAAAAAAAAGAGTTTTGGAGATAAAACGAGTTTTTTTTAGCGGGTTAGTAATACGTCAATATTTCATGGTCACACTCTTATCTGTGGCTAGGTCGTTTACATAATTGCCGGTGCAAAAAGTTCTGTTGATGTAGTGATCAATAAAGCAGTGCGATGTCAGAAGAACTGCGCACGCCCTGCGCGACGCGACGCGAGACGAGAAAATCTCTTTTAATTTGCATAGTGCGAGTAAGACGGGAGTTGCTTAATCGCATGCGACGTGACTTGGCAGCAAGTTGTGACAGCCATGGAATATTAACTGACAACTTCATTTTAAACATATTTATTTCACAAGCCAAATTAAGCTATTCCTCTCTTCAAAAAAATCAAAATCAAATATTGTATATTTATTTACCAAAGGATACAACCATGCACATACAGAAATTACAGTGATACCTGTATCGTGGGTTTCAAGCTGTATGTGTGCGCGCGCGAGCTGAGCGTGTAGAATATATATGTTTCTTTTTTTTTACACATTGACAATGTCCTCAGACATACCTTACATGCAATATTTGACAGCTGTCATCCCAGTACAATTTATGTCATCATTGACGTTTATTGTACCGGGCTGACGGCTGTCAAATATCGGCTGTTGGAAAAATCGAATTATAGATACCCACCACGTATCCCCTGGGTGGTGCTAAAGAGTAATCAACTTTGGCTGCTGCACTGCATTCTACGAGAGCCTCGTAGCAATAAGACAGAAGCGATACATACCTATAAATCACTGCAATTTACCTGTTATCAATAATAATTTATAGTTGATTACTTGTTACTGTTTCATCCTGTTTGCCATACGATTAAATAAAGTACCATGTCACGGTGTTCGGGTAATCTCCGCGTTTTGTTGTGTAAATACCTACGTACATTGTAAGGTAAAACGCATTAAAAATATTCTGCGAACGCTTAAAACTACAGCTTCCCTGAAGAGTTCTTGTTTTTCTCCACATAGTATATAAAACGGGAGCTCCTCACGCGACTGGTGCTTTCTACCTACTAAATGAGTCCTAAGTGTGCCATTCAAAATGTAGGTGGGTTATGGAAACAAATCAATTCCCCAGTTAGAGTCAGCCGCGGGTGTCGGCGCAGTTAGCTTTTATTAATAATGTTTCAACGGGTAGACCCAGAAACGCGTCCTACAGACCTTTAATGCCAGCCTCCGGCAAACGGGTCTGGCTTCTTAGCACTCGACAGAGTTCGAACAGTACCCACACTAGGTATACTTGAGATTATTCAAAATGGGAATACCTTGGGCGGTAGAGTTGCTGTATGAATGGACTGGACTACTTTGATGCGATTCGGCCAACTCAAATAAACGCAATTTAAACGACGTTTTTATACGACGAGCACACCAGGGTTTTGAAACACAACAAATGTGATACTGTTATAATACGGGTGTAGGCTCATGTAAAAATTGATAACGTAGTGTTGCTAAATGAATGGTAAACTATCAAATTATTGTGACAGATGCAACAGATGTTACGTCATACCTTTATGTCAATTAGTATGAAGCGTTTTGGGCTACCGCCAGCGAGGTCAATCTTTGTCTCAATTTTTTGGGTACTTATTTATGTTCTTTAATTGTAGTTGCTCCCGTACAAACATTTGTTCCTCTCTAAGAACTAGATTAGATATTTTTATTTCATAATATACAATCAAAGTCACCCAAAGGGCAATGGAGAGGGCTATGCTGGGAGTATCTCTGCGTGATCGCATCAGAAATGAGGCTATCCGCAGCAGAACCAAGGTAACCGATATAGCCCTCCGAATCGCTAAACTTAAGTGGCAGTGGCCGGGGCACATTGCACGTAGAACCGATGGCCATTGGGGCGGAAAGGTTCTTGAGTGGTTGTGGACAAGGTGGACTGATGATCTGGTAAAGGTCGCTGGAGTCCGCTGGATGCGGGTGGCGCAGGACCGGTCATTGTGGCGCTCTTTGGGGGAGGCCTATGTCCAGCAGTGGACGTCTTTGGGCTGATATGATGATGATGATGAATATACAATAACAATATAAATTAATGCTAGCTTAATCAATATGAATTTATATCATGATCGTCAACAAATATATTAATTAAAATGGAATGTCAACAATTAAATATAGTCATAGCTAAAATAAATATATACCTACTGTCCAAGTATATATGTATCACATAAAAGATCGTCAGATTACATCGTATACCAAAATAACAGGAAAAAATAAAAAATAGACTAATAACTATAATAATAATCATTAACAAATGTCATAAAAAATAAAAAATAAAAAAAACAGTGACATTTCTTAATATTTTATGTCCATATATATTCTTTCACCAAATATAATGGATTTTTCAGTAAAAAGATTCTCAGTTGACGTTCAAATGTTTCGTCACATGACTCAGTCCGCACTTCGGCGGGTATACTTAGTCGTTCGTAATAGTTTGGGCTTATTACACGAGGGTTCCTATCTGAAAGAGCCATGCGACGCAAAAAATCATCTGTACAGTCATAATATTTTAGTATACAGATGAAAACAGAGTCTGAAATCAAAAACAGACAAGAAGAAATTTAGTTAAAAGTTTTATTTTCTTTCAATATATATTTACTGCTATCAAAATGGTTACTATGCAGGTTGTCGGAAGAGTCAGAGCTACAAGTTGAATTGATAGCGCTATGAATTCTTTAATTTGTCGCACTCAATCCAATCGAGACAGTTTATGTTCTAGAATTATAATCTTAGCCCTAATTACTTTAGCTATTCATTATTTTACTCAACTAATTGGTACAACTTCATCTTACCTTAGACCTGTCATACGTTTGCAATGAAACATTACTAAGGTAGAAGTACTAGTGCCCGACATGTCAACAGAAAATACTTATTTGAATCACGATATTATGCTCATTTAAGATGTATTAAACAGTTTCATACGGTTTGGGAGACGAGGTATTTACTCAAGTTACTGATATGGAATTCGTTTCATATGGTGATCTTATAAAAAATCCTGATAATATAAGAATTAGGTAATCAATCCGAATGTACGAGTAAATGGCAGGCGATTATGCTGGCAGTCCCAATAGATGTCATTTCAGTACAAATGTCATGAATGACAGACTGACATTTATTGGGACTTGAAGGTTTAACTCATTGTCCCAATTGATGGCGGCTGGTTGTAACAAATATGTTCATAACTGATAAATAAGTTATTTGTCTTGAAATTGTGATAAGAAATATTGAAGTCACTAACATTTAGTAACTTAAAAATGATGTCATGATCAATCTTAGTTTATTATTCGCTAGTTCAATTATATTCGTCGAGTACTAGTACCGCGTCGGGCACTAGTACTTCTACCTTACCACCTAATAATACGAGTGTTGGTACTTTTTATGTGAGGTATTAGTGTGGACAAATTAATATTTAATTTCGTTGATCTTACTTATTTAGAATTCCCTGCCCGGTTGATATTTCAAATTGGAAGTGAAGTTGATTTAAGAAGATCCGGTTCGATCTGACTGAATCACAGTAGATAAATAACGAATGTTTACGAAACCGAGCAAGCTAGAGCCTAATCTAACAGTTCCTTTCTAAACTACTTACTGAAACAGTATCTCGTAATCAACGACATGAAACGCCATATTCAATTGAAAATAATACACGCCACATTAAATCAAAACTCAATTAATCGAATCGTCCAATTGAAAACCGCTTTTTACTCAAGCGACAATCTACAAACTGGGTTAGCACTAAGCGACAGAAATTATGAATAACGTGAAAGTATAGATTTATGGGCAGGTTTATCATGAACCTAATGTTGTGTCGTTTAAGCTTCCGCGGCATAAGTGGCGCTTACTACAGTGATACCTGTGATATGTCACCATCACTGTGAAGGATTAAGTAGAGTTATACATAATGGCGTTGGGAGGAGCATGATATCTGAACGATTCAACGTATCAAGCCTCCGATCATGTTTTTTTGTGGAAGAACTCTGATACATGTTAAAGCATAAACAGAATCGCTTTTGTAAAGTACACAATGAATATCTCGCGAAGCACTTCAGTAGAAATAGAAAAGCTTTCATAGATTTCTGCTCTCGCTTGGATTCCTTGAGATTTTTACGTATGTCACAACAATGTTATTAAAATTTTATTGCACAAGACACTTTATTAAACCATGGAGACAAAAAAAAACAAAAAAAAAACTATCGTGTTGTGGGAAGTGATACTGGCGCCATTGAATGCGGTTTAACGAGCAACAATAGGTGCTTAGCACATATTGTCAAGTTTTTCCTCCTGTGATTGGCCTTTGTGGATAAGATTATTAATTGATTTAGACAGTTCCGTTTTTAATTAGTGATTAATTAATATTTTTTTGCGGTCTTAGTCTGGAATATGGTATTAAAATACTCAAGCAAATCCTGAAAAGCGTATGTTTCATGTGTTAGCTAGTTGAAAGTCATTCGAAAAATTAAGCAATATTTTACACCCTACAAATCACTGGTATTTATAACAGTAGGTAACATTTATCACATTGACTGATTGACAAGGAACTGTGCCTTACGTGTCATAATAATAATTTCTCAGTTAAACACCTTTAATGTTCAGAGAAATTACGTCTATAACTTTAAAAGGCTACTTAACCAATAGACATAACATGTAATGTAGGTAAGTGCTCACAACTTTCTTTGCCATATAGATAAAGGAATGTATGAAAATCCTCAATAAAACCAACATAGTTAATGTAATGGCCCTGTCGTTTACTAGAAATCTACGATTACTGCCGTAAAGCTGAGTTTAGTTAGATACATCAATTTGTATCGGACTTACTAAAACATTTTAAGAACTATAATAACAGGAAACATATACGACTATGTATCTTGAAATTTAAAGTGTTCGATATGAATACTTCCAGAAAAACGAAGGTCTTAAATTTTCCGAATAATAAATAAAAAATATATACTGGACGAACCGATTTGAATGCGACTTTAATGGAAAGTCTTGTTTCTTGGGGTGGTTTTTAAATGGAAAGTCTTACTAATAGGGTTGGTTTTTAAATGGAAATTCTTGTTTATCGGTGGTTTTTAGCTCTGTTGGTGGGATCGGATGGTTATATTTATTTTATTTGATGGATATCTTAGTCCACTATTCGTGTTATGAGATACCAGTTTACCCATTTATTTTCTAAAGTAAATAAGATGATGATTAACATTAACTAAATTAAATTAAAACTAAGTTAAATCTAAAAAAAGGCCCTCGAGGCATTGTACCGAGGATGCTGGCAGCATTTCCTCGCTGAATTGCAATGCTGATGCGTTGCGCGAGAAAACCGCCAGCTCTTCGGTCACCAGTTACATCGACCAGACCACGGACCGAGGGTCTCGACGCCAAAGGGTACAAAGTCGTACTCTCTGCCGAGGCCTCTATATTTATTATAGTACCTTACTTGAATAGCATTTACCTAATGCGTATGCCGTGAAGTTGTAAGACACATTAAACAGCTTACCTACATCAGGCTTTCAGAAAAGAGACTGGCATCTTCTTTCTGTACATTTTTTTTATATTACACATAAATAACTTGATTCGTTTCTAAATGTTTGCCAGTCTCTGGAGTTGAATATTTTGTTCCGATATTACCGTTAGTCTAAGACCATTGATCAGGCATGCAATAGGAAGTGTTTCAATGGTGTTAACGCTTTCGCTGCCACGATCTCGCTATGCTAGAGGAGTTCACTTTGTAACCATGGGAATTGGGAAGCTTGATACAGAATGTGTCAAACCGATCAGCCGTATACGATACTACTGTACGTTTATTGAAATCTTAGGTAAAGACAAAAAAGTAAACTTTCATATAAATGGTGGCTTAATGCGATGTGGCATTCTCCAGCAGACAACTTTGGGGCAAGCTGAAACTTAGTACGCAGTGCATTTAGGTAACTAAATTCCATCAAATAAAATACATTAGGTACTGTATGAGGGTATTTTTCTTTCTATAAACTCACTTAAAATTGTTTAATAACTAAACATATGTTTATTTTTTTGACTTCCCATGTATTGGGTATTCTTCTATTTATTGTAAATGTTTCTATTTTATTATAGATAGCTGGTCTCTCAGAAGTCGATAATTATAATCAACTCCATCCGTCTTGTCTTATCTTAAAGCACGGCATTTTCTCCGTAATGAATCAGGCTATCAAGCTTGGGGCCGTGCAGTCTAAATATTTATACACATTTCCCTGTAAAGTTGTGAACAAACAGGTAGAATTCATACAAACTTTTGAAAATTGTGTTTAATTTAATTCAATTTATATAATGCCGACCACATATATTAGTAAAAATACACTAAGCCTTACTTGCAGTGTTAGCTAAAAACTCTCTCTGGACTTCATGTGGATGGTAAATATCCCAGTGTTTCCATATTGCACTGGCCGCGTACTCCACCACTTACTTCAGGAGACTGTTGGGGCTCTCGCGCACGGGCTAGTAGCTAGTACCTACTATGGGTACCAGACGGCGATGTGCATTTATACGTCTATAGATAATTATCATCATCAGAATCATCAGTCATTCCCTTATAATTGAGGCTTGTGACAAAGATGTCAGGATCCTCAATTATAAGGGAACGAACAAGGCACATCCCTAGATGACGGACGCATTCTTATCACGTGATCTCTAATTGTATAATTGCTTGAATGACAAGAAATAAACTCAGTGCATAATTATTACAGCAGTATTATTTACGATCTATACATACGAAAGAAAAGAAACAGAGAACTTCGTTCGCTTCGTTCGCTCGTTCAATAATTAAAGTTAGGTTCATAATAAATAATACATCCACTACTGATCATGTCGACTATGAATACAAGTTTGTTACATAATAATTCATATCGCAATACAAATAGTACCTATTGAATGCCATTATCTCGTGACTAACAAGTCGATGAATACCTAAGAAGTAAGACATAATGTGGGATTTTATAATTTCGTCACCAACAAATAACAGAGTTGGTGAGTGGGCGTGAAACATTAGCTGATATAATTTTGCATGTCATAACTGGCTTTTATTTATGACAACGCCTTAAATGCTTATATGTTATGACTTAATCAGTGTCTTTTATTTATAGTAAACGTAACAAATAACTGCCCATTCCTAGTGTTATTGCATAAAATTAATATAATGTCCTGTTTTAAAGATTAATGAGGTCAATTGCATGACTACACATATTTCTTACCTATATACGTAATCCCTGTAAACGAGAATTTTCTCCGTTTTGATTTACGATTAACTTTACAAACGGATTCCAGATTAGACATAATAATTAGTAGATATGTTAAACGGCAATGTCTCACATAAATTTAAATCACTTTTTTGCTCCGTTGAAACACGAACCTTCAAGCCAATTACTCCAAGCTCTGTCGGATGCTCAACCCCTGTACGTGTTAGATAATTTATTACGCATAATATACATAAATCTTACTGTAGAAACCTATATGCCAAACTTACTAAATTCATAGTGGTTTGAATTGGGACACTAACTCACGTATCATACGATACATAGTAGGTACCATAGTCCACAATCAGTAAAATTTAAAATCAGACATTCACGAACAAATTCGTTAAAGAGCAAAAGTTTTTAGCTTTATTTACTCTTTAATTATATATATTGAACCGGGAACGCAGAGGTCTAGCAACTCACAATCTACCACAATATCTATATCATTTAGCAAATCGATTAATTACGTTTTATCCTGGACACTGTATCACATTATTCTGGGATTAGCGACGCGTATAGCTCCGCCTGGGCAGCCGCCATCTTTCATATGGTTTCAATGTAGCGTAGGTATTAGTGCACTAGATGAAATGTAGATGCGGTAATTCTATTAGTTACATTCTTATGTCAAAAAGATCAGGCGGGATACGTTTCTTGTATCTTAGTGGTTTTAGTGCATGTAATTGAAAACAATGATATCTATTGACGACCCTGCCCTCGAAGCTGACGGTCCTGAGTTCAAATCCCGGCACCTAAGGGCAATATTTGTGTAATGAGCATGAATATTTGCTTCTGAGTCTAAGATGTTTTCTATTTTTTGAGTATTTTTATCTATTAAATATATCGTCATCTATAATGCTTTTCAAATTGCTTGGGTACGGTTATGCCCATAACACAAGCCTTATTGAGCTTTTATGGGAGTAGTTCGATTTGTGTAAGATTGTCCCCTAACATTTATTTATTTACTATCTAGTGTTCTAGGTATGGCTATTTGCGAAAGAAATAAAAGCTACAAGCCTACATGCACCGTTTACGTAGTACCTACTTTGGAAAATGCCATTGTTGCGTTTCTGTCACAAGAAATGCTGCACTTTGCGTTCATCAGCATTAAATATGCAATAGCTTAGCTCAAAATATCACTTGAGTTGCGTTTTGATCCAAATCCTGCTTTCATGTTATCTCCGGTGTGTGTGTTAGTAGTGCTTGGCTTGGGAAACGCGTCCACAAAATATTTTAAATCGACAAATCCTCACGAGCCGAGAGAAATACTTTTATTCGGTACCAGTAAAAAGGGCTGGCATCTTTCATTTCTGTCTTCGGTAACTATTAGAAAAAAACCGCATCTACAATAGTGGTGCGCAGCCGATTCTAATTAAGCAACGCGGAGATTTATAAGATATGGCGGCATTAGCGCGATTTATCCCGGCCTCGGAATAATGAGATAACACTAATGGCGGTGTACCCCGCCATTTGCTATTAATTATTATAATACCTATTAGTTACTGGCATGCAAATAAAACATTTTAATTCTTGTGTCTCGGGAGACAGTTGTAAGAGTTTTCGTAGAAATAGTCATTATTATCATTCAATTGCAATTGGGAATGGATGAAAATTTTAGAAATGCCTGATTATTTTTTGGCGATAGGAATAACCTTCCTTAGTATCAGAAAAAAGTTTCAAATCTTTCAGCTGCGACAATTATTTTTCAAATATAGAAACAGTTTCCTCATTTACGTTTTGGGTCAAGAACGGTAAATAGACACTTTCCTTGATCTGTCTCATATTACAAAAATATATTTTTTTGTAATATGAGACCGATTGAGGAAGGTGCCGTAACTGAGCCAAAACGTAAGTGAGGAAACTGTTTATATTTTTCAAAAAAAATAGATTATATGTTGCAAAGTTACGTATAATTTTTTGGTCTAGCAATAATAAATGCGGTGGACAATATGCTACTTATTTCAAGTACCTACTTAAATACTTAATATTGATTCAAAATACGAATTTAAATATCTATCTTATTAATTTTGTTTTAAGGTTTGAATCTCCATTTCCAACTGAAATGTTATAAACCAAAAGCAAGAATCCGTGTGGGGCCTATTACAAACAACGGCGACATTCTCATAGCACAGCGATCTTCAAATCTTGGTGAACAGTTAATACGAGTTCCCAGCGATTATCCATTGATGGCAATCGTATTAGTGTCTAGTTTATCACTCGGGGGATTATTCTCATCGCCTCGGACTTAAAAAGCTTCATTGTAAATAGAATCTTATTATGTAGACTGAAAGATTATTTCTTATTGCTCGGTGTAAAATGCCTGTTTGCATTTTATCTAGCCCTTTTTCAGCTTATCGCATAATGGTTACGCAAATAGGCATTGTTTTGTCGAGATTGGGTCCAATGGTTTAATAAGAGGTGCCTCAGTTGTTTTGTTTTTAATTTTGTGACATTTTGGTTGTTTTCATTTGTTTCTTATTTGACTAGTATTTTAAGAGAGAACGCTAATAACATGTTGAACTAAGGAAATAAATACAGTAGCTTAGCACTTTAGAAAAACATTAAAACAGAGATGTATGTTTTAGAGCCATTTGACATCATTTCGATTTCGAATGTTAAAAGATGTTGACTTTTAAATTATCCAGCAAATCTCCAGCTGCCTATCTTAGAATGCATAAAATTATTCTTATGAGAGGCGTGAGTCAAAAAACGGTGTGTTATCTAGAACCTGGTTAAAAAACTACGGATCATTAGCATATTTAGCCGGCGCTGATTATTTGTTACTTAATTAATAAAGTTCAATGAACTTTGAAATTTTATAATGGCTACCACTCGGCTAGCATGATTTCTCTCCTTAAATTGTCCCTATATTTTTAAATTAGTAACCTCACTGTTTGTTTATTATATATTATAGAACTCACACATATAAACTTTAAAAAGTAAAGTGGCGGGAATGAACTATTATTTTATTAAATGTAAACATTTGTTATTTTCTCGCCATTGAAGTAAAAGCAGTGTGTATAAATAACTTGGCCATAAATGAGCCATTTTATCCCTGGACTTAACTATCCACCCTCGCCTGTGACTCGGGTGGATATAAACGTCTCGGGTGAAATGGCTCGTTTTAAGCACTCGTTGTACAATCCACTAGTAATACAGCCTAATGTTTTTACTCGCCAGTGTTGTTAAATTATATTAGACACATTTGCCATCACTCAAATTCTTACATACATCACAATAGAGTCTTCAATAGAAACTTAAATTTTGAATAATCTTTCACATTCTTCATTACTGTTCATCGTTTTTATAAAGAAAAGTTGAAAAAATTAATAGCAGTATTTTAGCCGTGAAATTAACAGATCGCATTAGGAATACAATACTGCTTTCCAAACGCATGTAGCTGACGTAGCTCATGCAGCCGCCAAACTTAAGTGGGGTGGGACTGGGCCGGGCACATCTGCCGCAAGCCGGAAGACTTATGGGCTAAAATCACTACCAAGTGGGTCCCACACAACCGAACACGGCGACGCGGTTGACCTGGTCGGAGATGGCGAGACGAGCTTGAGGTCTTTGACCAAGACTGGTAGGAGACTGCCCCGGATAGGGATACGTGGAAGAAAAAGAAGGATGTTTTTGACCAGCAGTGGGACACTTAAGGCTATTGAATAAAATATATTTAAAAATGTTTTTGTGCCAGAATAGGTAACTTACTACTTTGTCAATTTCATCAATATTATTCCGGTCTCGTAAGATATTCCACTCTATCAATTGTAAAGTAAGCATTAGTACTAACTCACTAGTGTTGATCTTATTTTATCTTAATTTAAACTTCTCATCAACGCAGCACAATAGTGGTGTACCCATCAAATCCCAATTTCGGTTAAAACGTCGGTTAACAGTTAAACCCGGAGTAAAGGTCACAGAATCCGTATTTAATAGCGCCCAACTATTCGTAGCGCTCCCACAGAACTGGTATCAACTGTATCACTGTTCCAGTGGTATTAGAAAGTTGTAAGTACACCGGGCTTTGGCGGCGCTTGTGACGTTCTATAAACGCTGTATTAGAAGTATGGTGCGAGTATGTAGGTGGCAGCGGTAGCGGTTTCTAATATTAGGCACGCAACGCATAGAAGGCTTATTAATACAATTTTTAACGTCTAGTTTATGGGGTGTTATAAAGAAAGAAAGAAAGAAAGA
Organism: Epinotia nisella; assembly: GCA_932294315.1. Taxonomy (NCBI): domain Eukaryota; kingdom Metazoa; phylum Arthropoda; class Insecta; order Lepidoptera; family Tortricidae; genus Epinotia; species Epinotia nisella. The sequence continues at coordinate 21,847,685 of OW028674.1, forward strand.
TACATTTATTCACGAACACACAGGACACACATATTAAACAATAAAATAAACAATAGAAACATATACATAGTACAAGCTTTGCTTAGTTTGGGACTAGGTCGATTGGTGTGAGATTGTCCGCAAATATTTATTTATTTTATTTATTTATTTATTTATTTATTTAGTCTCTGCGGCAGTGAACCGGACACTGGCTCAGCTTATCAGTTAAATACATTGTTATAGATAATCTGACCTGATTTACTTGACCGTAGTAGGTATAATATATATAATATAATACTATAAATGCGAAAGTTTAGATATTTAGATGTTTGTTACTCAATCACGCTTCAACGGCTTACCGATTTGGATGAAATTTCAGGCAAAGTCGCGGGTGGAAGCTAGTTACTAATAATTGTACAAAAAAACTGCCATTTGGAAATAATCTTTTGTACAGCAAAATTTATATATAGGTATATAAAATGAAAAATGTACATATATTTCGGTGTTAGTTGAAACAAGATAAGTTTATACCTATTTAATAAGTTAATAACCCAAAAATACAGTGGTTTCTGTAAAACTTGCATTTGACTTGCGCCCGCGCTGTAATTTGAGAAATGGAATCTTCAATTAGACAGTCTCACTTTTGAGATTCATTACTCGGCCAATTTCGCTAATGGCGGCGGTGGCGACCGTTATGTTGATACACTATGTCAAATTGACGGAATGGATGTGTGCCGTGTCGAGGAATGGGGCTTAGGGGAAACGAATGATCTTCATTTATTCTACCGCAGCGGAATTATAATGGCCGCGTTTATATAGGTACACGAATGCCCTCTCTTTCTGGTACGTCATATAAGTATGTACGTAATAAACAGTTTTTCTTCCTGTGATAACTTAGGAGGTATGTAAAATTTTTATATTGTTTATAATGTACGCGTGTAGGTACCTAAGCACTTACCTACCTAGGTATGTATAATTTTTTCAAGCTGCTGGGCTACGGAATAAAACAAAGTTGTTTCACTTTCACGGTTGCTGACCCCGGGTTAAATATCGCGTTTGTAACATTTGAATTAAATTAAAAAATAAGAATAAAACTGCATCACCTTTTATTTCAGTCACACGTCAACGCGTCCTAAAGTGAAATCCGACCCGAGCTCCGCCAATCCTCAATCAGAACGCGTGCGCAACAAACTAAGACACGTCTCGAACCGCGTTGCTCACGCGCAGGATACAGTCAGCACATACAAATAATGGTTAACACCGAAATCGGATCATGTGTATACGTAACTTGGCATTACCTTACATGTATTGTAAAGTTTCACACAGAAATATGATGCTTTTATACTGTATACTCTCGTTTTACGTTTTTTTTCTTCTAATATGCATAGTTAATTGCAACCACTAGTTTCATATTAAAAGGATCCACTTCTAATCAGCTAAGCATGAAGAGTCTCGTTACAAAAAAGACTAATCGCGGTAAGTTTTTAAACAAAAGTATCCCACTAAAACATTACCTACATGTAAAGTGATTGCCAAGACTCCGTAGTTCATATATAGCTTTCATAGCTGTTATTAAGCATATTGTTGGGCACATCCTGCTCGCCGCATAGACTCGCGCGTCCAAGCGGTATGAATTTATGGTGATATTAATAAGCGACGGGTCTATTTACTTTTATACTTTTTTTCTTTTTGTGGTGTACAAGGGGGTTCCTTTATATTTCTTAATATGAATTTTCAGACCTCTAGCATCAAAATTTGCGGAAGTCTCATACAAAATTTCGTCCCCTAGTTTAAAGGACTGGGGGGTAAAAATTCTAATTTTTAGGATTTTTTTTTGTTGTTTGTCTACTAATACTAGCTTACATACCAAAATTAAGTTTTCTAGAACTTCAGGAAGTACCCTAAAGGTTTTGATGATCAACGTGAGTGACGAAATCGGCTTTTTTAGATATCAATAAAATCTACAGTATAAGAGCTATGCAATTGAAACTTTATATGTTTAATAAGTCCACTATTGATATCATATCCCGAGAATTTTGTTTAACTGGTATAATCCAAACACAAGTTATGAGGGTTCAAAAAAACGACGAAGCGCTTCGAGAAAAGGTAGGCAGTGCCTGCCCTTGCGCTTCGCTTGGCTCGTCTTGACGGGAGCACAACCGTGCCCCCAGAAATGTAAAGCGCAGACAGTACCCAAGGGGTGCGCAAGAGCATGTTATCGCGACCGCAGCGTATCGGGTGACCTTCCGCAAATACTGACATCTGTCGGCGTAAGTGTACGCAGCGCAAACAAAACAGAAGAATGGAATACTCAATAACACTTGGCGGAGACAACGCAGTGCAAATGTAAATGCAAATATCCTTTATCGCTAACCGCAAATGCAATTTAATTTACAATTACCAAATAATACAAACCAAGAGATTCAACATCAATTGCGATTGAATATAAGTTAGGTAGCTTCTAAGATCCTTTATATATATGTATATTAAACTTGTACATGACACATGACAACTTATAAAAGGCGGTTTAACAGCGGTGTCGAGATCAAAGGTTGATATTAGGCATACAGTGTTCTTAGGTCCTGCCACTACTCCACCTAAAAGTATTTATAACCAAATCCCTTTTGGGGGGCCCTCTTGTTAGCTTAGCCAGCTAGACCCTTTGCTGAATTTCAAGTTTTAGAATAATATTTTGTTCAACTCTTGACAAATACACTAGTAAAGCAAGTGAAAGACTGATGGACACCAATAAATACACACGATGCTGTTCAACCTCATAGTAAATCATATTGAAGTTGTTCTACAACAATGGAACATTAGACACTGGTTTTAAGTTGAAAGAGATGGCTGGAGACTATAATGACGGAACAGTAAGCACTTACAATCTTCTAGGTTACTGAAACTATTAAGGCATTCCTCTTTTTACTACGGTTACATGTATGGATGTGTCATAAAAACACAAAGTAGGTATGTAACAGAGTACTCCGCTTACTTAAATTTGTGGAGTAAAATAAAATATTTACATACCTGGGGGTATATTCGACTAACCGCATTTAAATGGAGTTAGCATGTTTTGGACGCTCGCGCTTAGGTCCTGGCGCGCGAAGTCTCGAACAAGTGAGCGCAACTAAATATCAGTTTCAAATATTTGTTCAAAATATATTAATTGATCATTATATCTTTCTCTCACTCTAACAAAGAATATACCTCGCTTTCAAATGCATGACCATAAAAATCACATGACTACGTATCATAAATAAAGATGATATAGAAACAACAACAAATTGCAAAAACTATTACTTGTGAGATCAAATAAAGATGTACGAAACATTAATAGAACATAAAATAACACATTTCCTACAGAATTGTATTGAACTTTTAAGGCATTAAGGCTGAAACTAGCTTGTTGTGAAAAACATGTTGTGGTCATATTATAATAGAAGATGACATTCCCAGAAGCTCACACTCGGTCCATTTATTTGCAGCACAAGAGGACATGGTATCAAAGTAAAATGAACTTTATTGCATTTATAATAATGTTTAATCGTGCAGCATGGGAGAACTAAAAGTAAGTTGTAGGTGGAGTCACTACAATCATCTCAAATGTCGGTTTATAGAGCAGAGCATTTACCTCGGGTGATATAATACTTTATACATATTGGATACACGAAGATTAAGTTTCTTTAATGATGAATTGGTTTAGATTGACATTTAGTACCTAACTGGTTTATCACCAATAACTCGCACACAATCATAATACATCACAATAAGGATGTTTCTTCGCAAAATCAAGTAATTTACAGATCAGACAAAATGTTATCTTTTTTTTTATACAGTTGCTCAAAAAGTGCTACGTAGCTGTTTAGCGTGCGGAAAGTTGGTTTTCGCGCACTAGTGCTTTTCACTTTTCCTTGTACAAATTGTACCATTAATAAAAATAAATAAAAAATTATTAAGATAAAACTGTATTAAACTTCATTTTTTTCAACTGTATTACAGAATTAATAATATAAAAGTTTCGAATTCCTTACTTGTTGTTTTTCTTATTTACTGTATTAAACTGTATTAAAAAACGTCGTTCGATACACGTGCGGAAATGTCATTCTTCACTCGTCCCGAGTCTTGCCACTCGCCTACGGCTCCTGGCAAGATATCTCGGTACTCGTGATGTAATGGCATACTTTCCGCACTAGCACCGAAATGTACTATTTTTAAACATTTCTTAAAAAGGAAAAGTATCGTATGATGCAATAAAATGTCTGCCAACCTTCTCCTGCAACCGATGAAACAAAACGCAGTATCAGTACCAAAGGTAGCAGTATTTAATTCGAAAAGTAAAATAAATTGTGCATTACATTGACACAGCTAATGAACAAAAGGAAGCAGGAATGCAAAGGTCAGCTTGGCTCCGGCGATGTACAATCAATTAAAGAAATGCGATACTGTAAAGGTACAGTTCAAGATATTTATTTTCAACCCACAATTCATCTACGGTATGCATACTCTGCTATTTTTAATTTCGAAAAAGAACAAAGAAAAGTTATTGAATTTAAATGTTGAAATTGTAATGGTTTATAAATATAATAACCGATAAGCGAAATAGAGATAACCAATTACCTTCCAAGTAGCCAAATAAAAGTAACATAACGCAGCATTAACTTCGTCTTTGTTAAATGCGTTTTCTCCAATATCCTCGGAAATGTCCGTCTTACCGTTGCGAAAATTGTCAAGTCAGTGGCAAACAGCAAATGCTCGCTCAATTAAAACTTTCCCACGTTTTCTTTATTTTTTTATTGCCATAGACTAGACGGCTGACTTGTACAGGTGGTGAAACGACGTATTATTATTATAATGCAACCAATAAAAAATAAAAAAAATAAGAAATTTTTAATTATTTGGAATGCATTTCGTAACGATTGGCTAGAGATTGCTCCAAACCGGGAAGAGTGGAAGTCGAAAGAGGAGGCCTTTGCCTAGCAGGCTTATTATAACATAATTGGGAATGCGTTTAGTCTTAAAACCCATATTAAATTTATTCATCTGAAATACATTATGTTTACGTATGAGATCGATTTTGATGTGTTTAATTCAAATGAATATAATTTCGACTGAAACTGGCATTTTGAGATTTATGGGTCATGCCATGACGTACATGATATTTTATGATTATGCTTAATTAATCACATATATTTTTAGGGTTCCGTACCAAAAAGGTAAAAAAGGAACCTTATTACCGCGGACTCAGTCCGTCTGACACAACGTTAAAAATGTGTATGGAAAATGAAAATAAAGATAAAAATATTTTCTGAGAAAATGACGAATATGAGGGGGGTTAAAAGTTAGTTAGGATAGTTTAATAGATCAAGTGGGGTATCATATGAAAAGACTTGAGTTGCACTTTCTAAAATCGTTTTTATTTTTTGTCTACAGTGGTAAAACTTTGGTTTATGAAGGAAAAGAAAAACATTCCCCCCTTATCTCCGAAGTTTACCAAGCGAAAATTATTACATGTTGAAGAGAAAAAAAAATATAGGGAAAATAAAACGTAATATATAGCGTATTTTTTATTTATCAAATATCATTTCTTAACTAAGTTTGTAATTTAATTACTTTTGTTTATAATTTTATGTCTTCAAATTCCTATGAGATTATTTTAAAGTTCCTTCTTTTGAATAAAAAAAAAATACTATTGTAATCGGTAGGTACACGTTATAAAAAATATCGCTGAAAAACAAACATATAAGTTATTAGTACCAAAATGCAGATGGCGCTGTACAACGGTAATTTCTACTAAAAGGAATGGGGTCGTGACGTGACGGGTATGCTGTATGAACGTTTGTACGGAATTCTCGGTGCGCGAGTCAGACTCGCACTTGACCGGTTTTTTTTTATTTCCTCGCAATGTTGTAGAAAAGCACTAGGTATGTTTATATGCCACGGAGGGGATGGCATCTCATGGATTCGTATCTAGTCGGACTCAGCTTCGCTTCAGAAAATCTACTTAACTACGAATTGCTTTATGCAATAATGAACACCGTTCGTTTGTCCTTATCTGTCAATTTGATATTTATGTTTGTGAGAAAGGGACAAAACACAATTTAACCACCCGAAGTTTGTTTAGTTTTATGAATAAGGGGGTAAGAAGATTATTCATTTGGAATGCAAGCCAATTTTATAACAGATTATTTTTCACTTTATCTATAACATCTTGGGTAAATAAAGAATACTTACTCTTCGCATGGAGGTCACAATTCCGTATCATTTTTTAATTACCCGGCATCACTCCTAAATTTATTTAAGTCTTTTATGGAACATGATAGGGTTGCTTTCCGCTCGCAGCTCTCAGAAGCTGTTCAACTAATGACACAACAAATCGTTCGCAGTCCGGCCCAGGTATTGTCCTCCTCAGTTTTATTTGCTCCTGGTACTGTCGTCTCTACCTTTTTCTTTTTAATTCAGACAATTTTTAAATGGCTTACCTTTGATACCATTATTGTGTGCCAATCAGTTTGAATTACAATGTCCTTTAGCAATGGCCGAACTGAGTAAGAATCTTTATTATTTTTCTTACAAATCATTTTATTTTACGTTTTTTGTTTCAAGTAAACAAGGCAGCTGTTCGCTTTATTTAGATGAGACCCGAGTTCGGATGCATCTTGAATTTAAATTCGGTTTTGACGTTCTGAATACTGGTTTTATGTAAACGTGCAATTGTTATTTTCGTTATTTATTGATACAGTTTTAACTGAACGTTGTCAGTTACCAAGATTTAAGGTACTCTTTCAACTTATCTCGTGTTCAATATCTAAAGCATAAACGAGTCAAAAAAAATAACCGAGGCGGCTTCTGTAAATTATGACACTTACAATAAATATTGAAACATGTTCCTATGACCTAGCGTCATTATAACAAATCGATTAACGCCTCATTTGTCAAATACGACGTCAGGTTCGGAAAATAAGAGATACCTAACTTATAAACGAACATTATAAGTTACATAACTCTTTCCTTTGTCGCTCCCAAAAAAGGTTTTATCGGAGCTGCCCGTGTGCTAATCTCAAAAAAATCATACGAAAAAAATATTACCGACTCCATTAAACCTGCCTAATTGAGACGCGACAATTTTAAAGTAACACTTTAAACGTATTAAGTACTAAGATGTAAGTGAGAGTGAGTAATAAATCTCTTTCTGACCACTCTTATCTCTATACTGAGGTAGCCGATATTACCAGTTTCAGGGCGCTTGGAAATTTAAATATAAAACAGCTTTAGTATTTCATCGACTCCGAGACCGCTCGCCATTATCAGCAGTCATATTTGAACTTGGTGATTTATTTCCTTTGGTCTACTTGTTACCAATATTTTAAATGAAACCTTTGCGTGTCAATCACTTTAATGGGTTGATACTCGCCATCGTTTTTACCAGTATGTGCACTACGTTAAATATGGCGCCGGCAGGTGTCATTCCGTAGAAACTTGTTCAACTTTCCACACATTGACATTTTAACGAACACCGCTTACGATTACCTACTGACGGTTTGGTGCAACCAGCCTGTCAGCGGACACCTAATCAAAGCAGTGTTTTCTTACCAAGCCAACGAAACTTTAGTGGAGATGCATTTGTAAAATGACCCTCGACGATCGTTGTACCATAAGTAATATAACGTAAGTCAAAATGTTCTATGAAAATTGTACAATGAAATAAATAAACACAACTAACCTAAACTAAACTATTACTTTTATGAAAATTAAGCGTATTAGATACCTACACGCAAGCGAAGCAATGGGGTAAGCCTGTGCCCATCCTGAAGTTCCGGTTTATATGCTGGTGACTGAACTTTTGTAATTGGATCAGAAGTTCCTCTACATACAAAATCAAAAACGTACAAAGTTACCCATTTACAAATTTTACCTCAGTAATATTTGTATAGATAATATTAGCATGTTCCTTGTTATTTTGCACCTGCCTATCGACCAAGGATATGGAGCAAAATTTTAGATCGGGAGTTTGTTTGTTTAGCTAATTACGATACGACATTGGGGTTTTGTAATTTTCGAGACATTTTAAGTCTTACCATTAAAATATTTAACATAATTTAGTATGTAAGATTAGTATAATTGACGGGTGGTTATTGGAACATCGTGTGTGGCTCAAACTCGTTGCTTATCATACTCATTAAACACAGTTGTGGAAAGTTGAAGGTTTTTACGACTATTTACCATTTTTCATAAAAACCTTTACGCACCATTAGGTATTTTTAATAACTCCGGGAAAATCCGGGTTTAACTTACAATTGATTTGTTTGATTCCAAAGTTAGAAAATGCATTTTGTTGTAACTACCTATGCCAGTTATTTTTTGTGGATTGCCATTATATTTTTTTAAATTATAAACCACGAAAATGACTACGATAACTTAAGATAAGTATAGAGATATTGTTTGATTGAACTTAAATCAAGAAAGTTAATATTGATACGTACTGATACGATACTGTCGTTCATACGATTTCAACTGTTGTAAATTTAATGTCGATACGTATCAATCAGGGCAGTAGAATCGGACCTATAATAATAAAGTAACCCGCTGATGCGGATATCTGATGATCGGAGCGTTGTACGAAATGTTTCTCGGAATCTCGTAGCGTGTTCAAAACTACTTTTGAACGTAATTGTCCTGATTTGTGGTATTTTTCAACTGCGACTGATTTGCAGTTGAACAATGCATGCTGCCGGACGAAATTGTATGAAAGTCACAAGTAAAATGGAACACTTTATTTTTAGATCAACGTTCACGTCCTTAAAAACGAATTACGTTATTTCAAGTTATGTTGTATTTTTAATAATAAGATAAAGCATTGAAACATAACGCGCCCGTGAACTAAATATGCGTGCATTTAAATTTTCTTCAAAATGAGCAAATAGTCATTTTGTGTTCCTTTAGTCGTAATACAACAGACTTATGCACCACAAATGAACTAATAATGAACGCAGACAAAATAGACGTTGAGCAATGTATTACACATTCAAAGTTAATGTGAATAAATGGTGTTTTTACCAATGGCCAATGTTGCCTCCTAAATGAAGACAAGAACAAAATTACACTTCATATCTGCAAGACTAACATAGTTAAAGCTTGCGAACCCTCACAGGGTATGAAACTTTATGCCAATGGCATTAGGTTGTAAGTTCGTTTGTAAATTCTTGTACGCTTGTGTTTCCGTTTCTTCGCCATTTATCTTTGCTTTGGACGGCAGTGCAATTAATCAAGTGTCGTTGTCACGTCCATAATATGTAGAAGATAAAGAGAAAAAGATGATTTCTTGCTAATTACCAGAGTGTTTTTGGTTTTAGGATCAACACCTACATTATCCTGCTTATCTTTAACACGTTTTGAGATTTTAATTGTTTCGGTTTATAGCACTATTCTTGATTAATGTTGTGGAATTTAGAGTACTTTGACGAAATTACCAGCACTTGTGATTCAGTTGTAACTGCTTTGAAATGAAACGTGTTATATAAAGATTATCTAAATTCATGAACAAACTTTCAACAAATATTATTACTCGGGTTAAATTTAAGGCATCTGGTATTTTAATATATTTAAATTGAATAGCTTTATTTCTGAGATAAAAATTTGGGTATAGGGTTTCTGTCTTAGTCTCACATTATGGACGAGGGCCATTTGACATTTTAACCGATCGTTAACTCGAATCTGCATGGTGCCCGGGCTCTATCAGTGTAACACAGCGCATGTTAACTTACGTTTGCCTACACCTTTATCCAACGACCACACAGATCAAATAGAATTAAATGTTGCTAATTAATTACCCAGACAATCAGATAGGTATAGGTTCCTAGGCAATTAGTTCTGGCTCCTAGTCTGATACGGGAGAATTGATAGCCCTACGGTACTAGGCATTAAAGATATTTGTCAACTCCAGAGTTGATGCCATTGTGTTTGGCAGTGGAGGTAAACGAGCGGTTCAATGTTCGATAAATCATGATATATTTACTGCAACTGAGTGCAATTAAGCGCATGATGAAATGAGGACTTGAGTGATGAGGCTTTTCATAATTGCGAATTTAAATTTCATATGGAAACGACATATACCTACTCGTGTAACACAGCCTATTTACGTCTCACAATTGTGTACATTGTACAAGACTCCTCTCATGGACGAGTGGGAACGTTCAGTAGTCGCCGCGATGGTCTAGTGCCTCTAATAAAAAAAAATATACCAATATTGTCGGTTTTTTTTCCAGATGTCAGCAATCGACCCGGACTGTGGAGTGAACGCGATCGTGAACTACACTTTGGGCGAGGGCGCCCTCGCCCGGCCGCAGTTCTACGTCAAACCAGACAGCGGCGAGCTCTGTGTGGCTGCGCCCTTAGACTACGAGACTAACACGGATTTCGAGTTCCCAGTCATTGCTACTGATAGAGGTAATCATCTACAATATCTTCCTTTACACTTTTATGTATGAGCTGAGATTTTATTGACGATTGTACTGGTTTGGCGCGGCCATCGACTACTTGTTGAGAGAGTGCCAAAGAACCCAAACACGACGGGTTTATATTCTGTAATTTAGGAGTTGCTACAATCACCCTCTGTCTCCATCAGCAGCTCGGTGGCTATTTTTACTCCACGTACGTGAATTATACAAATTGAACTTCTTTGAGATTATATTTACCTTAATTGTCATGTAGATTTTTCAATATTTTAGTTTTGCCATGTCATGAGAGTAATGACGTATGGAAATAATGTGAAAATACAAGCTAAGGCTGCCTCAACCTAGTTACTTAGTTTTAATACGTATATTTCTAAACTATTGATAAAATATTTCATTAAAACGACTAAAGCTTCTGTGTTTGTTGAATAGCCTAGTGGTTAGAGAACCTGACTATGAAGCTTGAGGTCCCGGGCTCGATCCCCGGTCGGGGCAGATATTTGTATGATGAATACGAATGTTTGCTCTCGAGTCTTAGATGTTTAATATCTATTTAAGTATGTATTTATCTATATAAGTATGTTTAGCCGGTGTCTGGTACCCATAGTACAGGATTTGCCTAGTTTGGGACTAGATCAATTGGTGTGAATTGTCCTACGATATTTATTTATTTTTATTATTTATCTTGTGTGTTGTAAGACCACGATACCCCAGCAAGATAATAGCATATTATTTCGGCAATTGTGTTTAGAAAGAAAGAAGGAAGAAACAAAATACTTAATATTGTTTGGTATTCATCACTGACGATCTTTTTGTGCATCCATACTATTTTACTCGATATTTTATAATGTAATATGTAAATTTTCAGAACGAAATAACTATATGTAATCTAATAAAAACCGAAAATTATACATAATCTTATAAAAATTTAGTTAGACATTTGACGACGCCTAATTGCCTATAGGCTGTATCCTTCGACGGGTCAACTATTCTGAAAATAAGCTCTTTTGAAAAATTCAATAAATTGCCATTGTGTATGAATGGTATGAATAATTCGCCTTGCTATATAGGTCTATAACTGCATTGCGTAGCTGTCCTAAAAGAGTAAACACAACAGTGGCAAAGTCAATTTGATAATTAAGTCATTTCACCACTTACACTAACGATCGATCCTCAAAGCGTTGGTCAAAATACACTCGTCCTCGAAATTAAATTCCACAAGTGTCAGGCATCTGCTGATTTATCGTTGAACCAACTATCACTCTTTTTGTTTCCTCTCGACTCACTTTATGTTGCCGACGGCCTGAGAACTGGAATTTGGAAATTCTCAGTCTTAAGTAGATAAACACTATCCTGAATTTAATGCGACGGTGGAAATTTTGTAGGGCTTTCATGACTTTTTGTTTTCAATTGCAGGGAATACTTCTTGTTCTGTTTAATGTTTTTTTTTTACTTTAAACTTATGTTGATTATGTTGGTATAGTCTGTAAGAAATATAACCAAAGTGTAATATGCCCAACAATAAATAGATCAAGTACCATAGTTTGTATGCTACATTACGATTATATGCATGTATATACATACACTTATTTCAATAAACGCTAATGTAACACTTGCAAAACAAAAGCAAATGATTTTAGTATCGTACTGCATGTTGACATCGGCATAAATCAAGCCGCTGTCAATTAAACATAACATTACAACAATACTCAAACAATCAAGGAACCAATTATTTATTTATTCACAGGGGGCCTGTCCACAACCGCCGTAGTGAAGATCCAAGTACTCGATACGAACGACAACGTCCCCGCATTCACTGTTAAGGACTACAACGTCTCGTTGAAGGAAGGAAGAATATCATCTTCGGAGCCTATTGTTGCCGTGACTGCTACAGATGCGGATTCGGGCCGAAACGGCGCTATAAACTACAGATTCGTAAATGGAAATGACAACGATGTCTTTAGAATTGATAGATCTACAGGAGAGATATTCATTACCAAGCCATTACTGATTAGAGCGAATGCTAAATTTGACTTGGAAATATCGGTGACTGATGGAGGTGGTTTGAGCGCTCCGCAAGCAGCCATGGTGCACATCATTGTGATGCATGCAGAAGTGGGCTCGGCGCTGTTCGACAAACCAAGATACAATTTTCACGTCAAAGAAGATGCCCGGATTGGACACGTCGTTGGGACCTTGCAAGCTACTGTTGCGGAGAGAGGTAAGTTCATTAATATTGAAATGTGTCTACTTTTAGGGAGATCAACACGGTTTTAGCAAATATGTTTTAGTATTTTTCGTACTTTGTATTAGGTTTAAACTTATTCAAGTTTGTAAAATAAATTGTGGTGTAGAAACGATTAGTAGCTAGGTACAATATGTCGTGATTAGTTACCGTTTGGCAGATACCAATATAGGTACAATTAACCTTTACATGAAGGACCTTGGTATGTGTAGTAGTGCATACAGCCCATACAGGTGTCTGTAAACATATACGCAGCAGCAGCTTTACTCTTGATATCTTTTTCGGGTCCATCCATATTGGAATCCATAAAGTTTTTTGTCCTATTTTTAGGGTTTCGTACCTCTTTGTTGTCCGTCCGTCCGTCCGTCTGTCAAGACCCTTTTTCTCAGGAACGCGTGGAGGTATCATGCTAAAATTAATATCAAATGCTCAGGTCTACTGTCCCTTAGAGCTGTGAAAAAATAAAACTTCTAAGCCAACGCAATCAAAAGATACAGCCGTTTATGCCGCAAATTTCCGCAAATTTTCGAAACTCGCAAGGAAATCAAAACCTACAGGGTACTTCCCGTGAACTCAGAATCTTGAAATTTGGTACGAAGCCACGTCTTATAGCACAGATAAAGGAAAAATTGCGAAAACCGTAAATTTTTAGTTACATCATACAATAAAAATATTTTTAATAATTTACTTATATACCTACAGGTTTGTACGGAACCTTCGGTGCACGAGTCCGACTCGCACTTGGCCGGTTTTTGTATTCCATACCGCTGTCTGCCATAACGATCATTTGTCCTAACGTTGTTAGCCTTATTTATGATTCGCTTAATACATTTTGGACGAAATTTGATTGTCCTACTTACTGTTTTATTCCCTAAATATTATTTGTCATAATAATTATGTATCCTAACGCCCATTTGTCCTATAAATAAGTATCTTGCATATGGATAGTATGGATGTAAGTATAAGTAAAAAAATGTTCGGTTCTGGCGCTTCGCTGGCCGCTACCGCGGCATGTTCGCTTCGCTCGCTCGGCTCGCGCGCTGTACGGTCGCAGTTCAACCTAACACCCCTCCTCGCTTCGCTCATCGTCGTACCTAACGGAGACCAGCCTTCCGATTAACCTATTTCGCTTTGCCATAACTATAACGCTCACTAGTCGTAAATGTTAGGACAAAGATATTATGACAAATAAATTTAGGACGTATAATCACTGTGTGGCATACATAATATGACTAACATGTTTTAGTCACCCATCTTTTTCATAGCCTGTTTAAGTTTCTAAAATCAATGGCATATGTTCAATATCGAATCAAAACCATCTAGTTTTGGGAAAAAAGTCATATTAATATCAGTGGTCCGATAACATTCTTCGAAAAGAAAGCTAATAACAGAGACGTTTAGGGTTACTAACATCGAAAACTACTTAAGGATAGAGTCAATATTAATGCGGGGAACAGAGCTACCGTAGAGTCGAATAACGTTATGGCTTCATTTCGTTCAACAAATTTATTGAGATCGTGCCTCTGCGACTGGAGGTAAGTTAGGAGCGCGGGCGTCGGTCCTCATATCGAACCAAGGTGGTTGTGGCGCTGGCAGCCGAGATATGATTATAATTCATATGACAAATTTTCCCAAATTAATTTTCCACGATATTTATGCCTACTAAGATACAATTTTAGATTAAAACGCATATATAAGTTTATGAAATTAATGGAATAATTGTGGCATAATATAATATTGAAAATATAGTTTATTGTAAAAAATGTATCCTTTCGATCAACAAAGTTTTAAAAAAAAAAATCCATCGCTATTTTGTAATATTCGAATTACTTTTACTTTTTACCAATGTATGGAAGATCAAACGAAACGACAGTCGTGGCTGTCAAACGACAGTCGTCGGTTCGAATCCCAGCAAGTACCAATGAGTTTTTCTGAACTTATGTACGGAATATCTTTTGATATTTACCGTTAGCTTTTCGTTGAAGGAGTAGTACTTTAAAACACGTTTAAAGTACTACTCCTGTAAAACTTGGTCAATTATAGTAGGTATTTTATCAGCATCAGGTCTTATCCTATCTGATGTGTGATTTGGCAATCTTTCGCCTCAGCGTATTTATTACGCCACAGCGATGCTCCTATGCGAAAATACGTAATCGTCCATTGTCTGAAGCGATCACGATCCTATGATTGTCGGCCTCCTCCCAGCATTTACTGGCATTCAAATATTCTAATGACATACTCACGCCCTTTCTGTCCTAATATTAGAAGTTTGAAGTTTTTATGCAAACAAACCTCTGTACAAGCTGCCCCGGACTATAGTTTTTACTTGAAACACACAAGCACAATCTTGGATTACGATCGATTTCTCTTTCCTCCATTAAGATTATTAGACGCTGCTTGTATTTACGTTACTTTTATGTGTTTTTATATATTAGCATACACAGGTTTGCTCTGGTAGGTAGATAACTGAATGGCATACCTAAATCGCGCGGAGAGTAGCAATATTAATAAAAACCGGACAAGTGCGAGTTCAACTCGCGTGGTGAGGGTTCCGTATATAATACACAAAAATATTGAGCATTTTTCCCTTACATTGAATACTTAAACTTCTTACAGGTTTTCCTGTAATCTTTAGGCAAGGAACTTTTTTCAGAATTTTAAGACTATAGTAGTTTCGGAAATAAGGGGGTGGAATGGTCAATTTTCGTATTTTTTCCTAAATTACTTCAAATCTGTTTTTGCTAAAATTATATTTTTTTTTATCTGAGATGCTTACAACAACCCCTTCCATACGCAATACGGTTTGCGAAACTTTTTTTTTCCAGTTTACCCCCCAAAAGTGGCCCCCTTGTTCAGAATTAATTAATTTACTTTACGCGTCATTCTTCGGGTCACCAATTTTACATATGTTTACCAAATTTCAACTCAATCGGTCCAGTAGTGTCGGAGCAAACCGGCTGTGACAGACGGATAGACAGACGCACGAGTGATCCTATAAGGGTTCCGTTTTTTTTCCTTTTCAGGTACGGAACCCTAAAAAAAACAGTAAAAAGGCTGAGAATAATTCAATACTTTTCGTTAAGTAAACAATTACTTAAATATTATGATAATTAAATTAATTTGATTGTTTTTCTAAACACGTTCCACAAATAAAGAAATACTTCTTTGCGCGTTTCGGGGTATTTTATAGGCCTTAAAACAAAAATACTAAGAAACAAAATTTGGTCAAATTTGTCCGAATACATTGGACTCCCTGGCTATAACGCGGAGCAATAAAATACCGGGATCAATTAAACGGCTCCGATTCGAGAGGAGAGGCTTTTGATGTACCGCGGCCTTCTGTCACACCGTCGGATTCTCGTTGTGAGCTTAACTTTAGAGCTGTTATTTGTACCTTTATTTCTGACGTTTCGTCACGAGTTGCACCGGTCATGGTCGCAGATGACTGTCGTCCAAGCAAGTAGTCAACGGAGATATGGCTGCACAATATTTCACTACCTCCAAGAGTCGATAAAAAACTCCGCGTCGAAACGTCAGAAATAAAAGTATATCGCGTTAGACCCGTGTAAAACAAAAATGTAAACAAAGTTCACGTCAAAAATGAGCCATGAAATCTATCATGCAATCTTGTTGCGAATATGAGACGGAAAATGAAAATTTATTACATTGCTGAAAATGTAACGTGTACATATAAATGTGGTCTTAGGTATAGTTATTCAAGTGCAACATGTCCTACTGTTTATAAATATAGCATGCAAAGAGAGTGGAACACTGACGAATATATATGGTATATATTTATACATACTTATAAAGCTAAATCAAATTCATGATTAAAATATTCATCTAATGAGTAAAAAGATTTTTCTATAACCATAGTGCTTAGCATTTTCTTAAATTGGTTGACATTTCTATATGTCATTGTACGTACAGATCAGGTAGCTTATTATAAATTTTAATGAAAATTCGTGGTACATTTTTTTGAAGATATAAATTATAAATATTGTTACACAAATCGAACTAGGCTAGGCTTTTATTACTATTATTATATAATCAGCAAATATAATAGTTTTGTGGCTCGTTATTTGTGTGACTTCATTGACATAAAGCAACAAATAGACGTGGACCCAAAATATTTTATGTTATTCATTTCGTAATTTATTTCGACGCGTTGATAATGGTTACTTAGGTAGTCTTGCAGCCATTCTAAGCTTTTGCCTCAAATGTCACGAATGCCAAGAATGTGTTATAAAATTGGTTCTAATGAATGGCATCGATACATTTCTGTACAGACTATCAGAACATATGTATTAGACTGACTGAGTGCGTTGCGTCAAATAAGTGCGTTTTACACTTCCGGTGCAGCTCAAGCTGCAGTAAGTTTAGTTTAAATACATTACTCTTTTTGTAAGTCAATAACAGGAGCTTAAATATTTATACATAGACAAATAGGGGTCATAAGTCCCTCAAAAGCTTTGCTCTCGTTATTTGCTACGCTTCGGTGTAATAGGAGGATAATCGAACCATCCCTCTCGATTTATAATTCCGTAGGAAACTATTTAGAATAATTCTCACGAAGACATGTGACATGAATATTTGTTTTATAAATTCATTCAAATTTTGTACAAAAAACATACATATACATTTCCAAGAACATATCTATATCTATCTATATATATATAAAAGAAACTCGTGTTAGTTACACTATTTAGAACTCAAGAACGGCTAAAAATTTGTGGGGAGGTAGCTTAGAACCAGGAGACGGACATAGGATACTTGTTATTCCGTTCCCGTGGAACGTGACATAAAACGTGGTATAACGCAACTGACAGTAAAACGAAAAATGTATCAGTCAAAACATCAGGCAATTGATGATGGAAATGGTGGTTTATATTTCCTGGATGCCCCTGGTGGAACTGGCAAGACATTCCTCATGTCAGTTAGTTTAGCCACTGTTCGTGCGAGGTCCAACATTGCGGCTGCAGTTGCTGCTCCTGGAATAGCAGCCACATTGTTAGAAGGATAAGGGTTCCTTTTCTACCTTTTTGGTCCGGTATCCTAAAAAGGCGTTTGGAGTAAGCTTATCTATAAAATAATTTGAATTCCGGGGAAGGACAAAGGATAGTTTTATCCCAAAATTCATTACCTAAGGGGGTGAAAAGGGGGGGGCGAAAGTTTGTATGGAGCTGCGACGAGTTCCGCGCGGACGAAGTCGCAGGCAAAAGCTAGTGCAATATAAAGGGGTTTTTTTTAAACAAAAATAATTTATATCTATATAAAATGTATGTCCAAGAAGCAACATGCTTTAGCAAATGCAATTCAAAGCGACATAAAAACACTATATAATTCCAATCTTGTGTAACACTTTTCCATTTTCATTCCCTTTATTATTTCGCGTAAGTCAAACCGCGGCACAAACCTGGCGCTTACGCTCTTAATACCAATAATCCTACATGAATAAGTTGTCTGTAATCCCTGAAGTATTAAATGCCTTTTAGTTTCAAATGTAAATGTAATTCAGCTATATTGGGTCTTTATTCATCGATATGTAGAGTTATGTAATTGAAGCAATTTGGCAGGCGAATCGATTAAGGAATTATTGGTTTGATTTTTATTGCGTTATGATTAGGGTTTCTCGTTTCTCGCCTCATTTCATTTCTCGAGTTTCGAGAATTCTCGACTCCAATTTCTCGAGTTGTCTCGACTCTCGAGTCTTTGGTAAGAAATTGTAAATTATTGCTGAAAATAAAATGAAAAACAAATAAAAATCAGAATTGTGTCAATTGTATTGTATGTCTACTCCCTTTATATCTATGTGTCTTTTGTGTAGTGAATAAATGTCTTCTTTCTTTCTTTTCTTTCTTTAATTCTTTTATTGCACTTTGCACTACAAGTTAGATATACAAACAAAACAAAATTAAAATTCTTCTTACAAACATACAAGAACTAAAATCTTACAAAAAATCTAAATTTAAAATAAAAACAATATACCATACCTAATCTACTTTTTCAGTCTTTTGATCAGACATAAACTGGTATTTTTGATAGAGATCTTTTCTTCTAACAAGCAAGGCTAGACTTATTTAAATAAGATTAGGACTAGGAATCAAATGCAAATAATACAATAATCATCACAAACAAACGATTTAACTACAAATACTACAATGACGTGACATAAATTATAGTGCGCGGGCGGCGTTATCATTGTTAAAAGCGGCAAAATGGCAAGCCTGACTTTAGCCCTTATTTCGTGTTCGCCGGAACTCGAGAGTCTCGAGAGTCGGCTATTTGTTTCTCGTCTCGAATGGAGGCGAAACTCTCGAGTTGTCTCGAGTTCGAGAAGTCTCGAGCAGAAACCCTAGTTATGATTCAGTGTATCAGGCAAAGTAAAGCTTACAAGCTTTGTATACATTGTTATAATTACGAGTATGTATACACAATGCAATATAAACCACTGTAGAAGGAATGGGTTGTAAGTAATTATTGAACGAGGGAGCGAAGCGAACGAAGTTCTCTGATTCAGCTTGGGCCAAAATTATTTCGTATGTCCTGTTCTCACAGTTCTACAGGTCACCGAACCACTAGTTGTAGCTATAATTAAGAGCGTTTATAAAAAGAGGATGACCATGACTATTACAATATAACCATTTCCAGATAGGTAGTGATAGTAGTAAGTAGGTAGGTACTGGGTAGGATATATGTACGCGTACACTCATAGGTCGGAGCATCGCTGGTAAATCAAGGGCCGGCTAATAAAGCACGGCTATCTCACCGCAACGCGTTGCATTTCACTTATATTTATACAACAGGGCGAGTGCGACGGCTGTTTGTTACACTGTTGCGTAATAAGTTCTTAAAAATCGCTCATGTTGTGCCCACTTAGGAAATAAATAAATGAATATGTATGGGTCATACAGAGTCAAAAAACAAAAGTTATCTTGGTTTGGTCTGTGGTCAATTGTTAAATGCGTACGTGCGCATGAGGTAATAATTATAAGAGGAGACGCCGCGCCGTTTATAAGTATTAAAAACCTAACCAAAATGTAGACATCCCGAAATGTCACGAAATTGTATTTAAAAATCAATAATATCTATGTCAATATCTCGAGCCGTCATCGCTACTGACTTCTATCGTTCGTCTTTATGTGTGCATGTCTTGTTCACGAGTGGTGGTTTACATATAGTACATAATCGGCTGTATTAATTAGCACAAGACAAGTAGAAGACAAGAAAAGGGGGGATAAGGACATATTTTCTGTATGAATCGAGGATTTTGTCGCTTTTCGCACAAGTCGCGCCGTTCCCATGCTACCCAGAGGGGTAATCACGTAACGTTTTGAACGTACACTCCTGGGCCGATAAGTAAGGAATGAAAATTCGACGTACATTGCTTGGTCGAATAGCAAAGGTGGTTGCTGATCAACATTGTTACTTATCGACACAGCATGTCTACATTGAATTGTCGTGATATATTGGCCTTGCCTAGTAGCATGATACGTTTTACGTGGCTTTCAGTACATTTAGGTCGTAAAACGTGGCCATAAGGTTTTATACGTCACGATAGGTTTATCGTGCTAGCCGGGCTGATGGTGCTACGCATCGCGGTGTGAGCTGCGCCCGCCCAGGCTACGTTTATTCTGCTGTAATGCGCATACCTCTAAATCACTGAATTACCATGGACCGTTAGCGCACTTGTCTATGGGAAACGCATTTGTCCGACACAGATAGCGGATACTTTTGTTGCGTGCATAACTTATGTAAGCATGGATATAACTACTGATTAACTGGGACAATGTTCAACTGATGGGTCCCGTGAACAATACATGCCTGGGGAACCGAATCGTGGCCTCGGACTACAACTAGGGTAACTGCTGGACAAACGGCTGAGGTTTAATAAGTAAAAGATTTTGCCGATGACTTCACACACCGAAGATAAAGACATTATTTTGACGTTATTCCTGCACAGTACCTTATACACCTTTTCACGCCACTGCTCGGAAATGTGGCAAAAGATGGTCAGAATTCAGGCTTCGAAGCTGGGGTTAGTTGGACACTTGGACAGGCCATCTATGAACAGCGACCAATCACGCGATCGCGCGCTGCTTCTCTTCTTCACTTCGCGGGGCCGCGCCCTTTTGTTTAGTATTATGATATTTAATTAGGTACTTAATTTTGATTTATATTTATAATTATTTGCAATGTCCTCGCAGTAGGCGTGAAAAGCACTGTGTTAAACCTCGGCCGAAAGTGCAATCTACTCGTACTAACTCTAATCTATTGTTTACTTTCTAGCCTCTACAACAATGTATATAGTATGTATGCTTAACATTGTCCTATAATTTTCATATTCGTAGACCGCTACTGCATTTTAATTATTAACTATCTTTGCCAAGCCAATTGTACGCCCTCTCAGTAGCTTAGTGCAACAAAATGTAAGAGAACCATTAAAAAAACACAAAGTCTTGTTCCCAATCAAATTTGACTAATAATAGGCACTACTTGTAGTATCTCGTACCTGCACATGAAATAAAGCTTTAAACTAGATACGATATGCCCTCGTTGTTTGCAAATATGCAACTTTGTAATTGCAAAGGCAATAAAGTAAGCGAAGGAACCGATATAGAAAATGAAATCTTTAGATTTAAGAAGATATCTCTTAAAAATTATCTCACATTGTACACCCGGCGTGTGGTCCAATGCAGGAGCTTACGTGGGTGAAATTATAAATATCGTATGGATTTTGGGTTACCTATCGCAATCACTGAATTTCCCTTCCCAGTTTCCTACTGGTAGGTATTAACATCTTGGCAAAACAGACCCCGAAGTTTCTTTTTATATCGTAGGTCGTATAGAACTCATTCGGTTAGGTTAGGTCCTTTTAGAATAATGCCGAAAATGTCATGGTTTCAGAGAAAACGGCTTTTTGCCTGTTTTAAGAACAAAAATTAGTGATTAGTGATATAGGATACCTGGATTTTGTTTATAAGACCTATGTTTCTATTTGTCATCATGAACAATTTCACATATAAAGTTTTAAATTATGAGTTCGTATGGTGCTAAAGCCAGGATACTTAGCAAAATATACATTAGTACCTTTCCTTCGATAGTCGGCACCGTTGCGTTTAGTCCTGAAAGGCCACACGGGGTCAAAAGAATCTAAAGAAGAAATACTTAATATAAATATAAACTAGTTACCTATTAACACAACTAATTAAATAAGTAAGTAGAATCATAATTTATCAATCTGTAAATAGTAAATTGATCAGGAAAGAATAATCTCAACCAGTTTGTTCAATTTAGTTAGAATTTAAAGGATACGGGGCATGTACCTACCTACTGAATGAGTAAATCGCCTTGTTTTGTGCGTTGAGCCAGCCGGGCCAGCCTTGAGTTTAATTAGAAAGAGCTCCATAACATTTATGTTCGATGTTCCAGCACGCCCCCGCCAGATTTATGACTAACTTGCCCCGAGATAAACATTCATTAATTAAAAAAATATAATATATTGTAGATCCGGACTTATAACGTGTTTTGACAATTTCCAGCGAATTTTCACTCATACACGATGTGCATTTTTGTTAACTACTTATCCGTGCGTTTGGTTAAATCATTATTGTTAAATGCATTTAACCAAAGTTGACTCAAAAATTAAATATTTTGGTAATCTTGAATTTCCTAACCGTACGGAGTTTTTGCTTAATCTAATCTAAAACAGATTACTACTGAGACTAATAAAAATAATTGCAATGTATCCTATTACATCCGGTGTGATTACACGCGCGTGGCGGTCCAAGTAAATCGATATTTGATTAGTATGGAAAAGATTAACGTGACTAATGATTCGAGTTTATAGTGATCTTGCTAGAGAAATGCAACTACTCAAGTTGGTAGGAACTTTGCTTTATGAGGTCGTGTTTCGAGAAGGAAATATAATGCGGCCCCAATACATGCTTTTAGTTTGAAATTAGGTAATGCTGGTTTTTAGGGTTCCGTAGCCAAAATGGCAAAAACGGAACCCTTATAGTTTCGTCATGTCCGTCTGTCCGTCTGTCCGTCTGTCCGTATGTCCGTATGTCACAGGCATTTTACTCGAAAACTATAAGGTGTATTTGAATAAAATTTTGAGGATAGGTGTATTTTGTTAGCCGCTACATAGTTTTGTAATTAAAATGACAAAAAAAATTTTTTTTAGGGGTGCACTCCATACATAAAACTAAAAGTCAATTTTTTTTTTCATTTTGACCCCCCGTGTGGCACATCAATCGATAGGCCTTTCAAAATAAATATAAGGTTTCTTAGCATTTTTTTTGATTAAGTGAATAGGGTCGGAGATAATCGCCCCGAAAGTCACTAAAATTCTGTCCCCCCCCTCTAATTTTTGAACGGTGTATTTTAAAAATATGAAAAAATTCATGGACATAGGGCTTATTAGTTTCATTCACCGAAAATTGTTTTGAACAAGATCGGTTCAGAGGTTTTCGAGATATTGCTGAAAAACTGCCTTCCTCAAAGAAAAGGACGTAAGTGCCGTAAAATTTCTGTGACGATACGACCTTTTTAATAGGCACGGAACCCTTCGTTTTGCGTGGTCCGACACGCACTTGGCCGGTTTTAATTAAAAAAACACCTTAGTGTACACCAGTAGCGGGACGCCCATACAAGCTGATTCCCACCGGCTTGCCTAAAATTTCTGTTTAGGCAAGCCTATAGTTACTTATATACTCTAAACTTTTTTTTTTGTTCCGTTGCCCATCGATTTTTTTTAAAGAAAATGCACCAGCGAAAACAACGAAGCCTATACCCGAATAACTTCATATAAATTCGCACAGACCCGATTCTTACGGAGGCAAAATTTAAAATTCGAATCCCCATTGCCCAGAAATCCAAGGATACGAATCGTCTGCGCCCGCGTCGAATAAATCCTGCGCAGGTCAACGACCTCGCCACGGCGACAGTTTTTGCTCCCAACATTTTAGACTTCTTTTTCAAGCGTACCGCAATTATTTTCGACTTTTTTCCTGACGCTATTTGGCTGAATTTAAACTGAAGATGTTTTGCACGTAATTGATATAAAAAATGTTTAAAATACAATTACAACACTGCTTTAGGAATTACCTTAGTTTTTGTGAAGATGTGAACAAGTAATTGCGAAATATCTCTAAATTGGATCTAAACTAAACTGGAAATGTAGTAAATATTAAGTGACTTCTTTTAGTTATGGACACAGAACACGGCGTGGGTATGCAGTAGATATTGTCTTATGAAATGTATTGTTATAGGTAGTTGTATTTCTGGGAATACCATTTATTATGAAAAATGCAAACACTCGTATTACATGGTAACTACTCATCCGACCCTGATTAGACGTAAACTGCCTACTGGAAATATCTATTTCAAGCAGGCGCCACATAGGGAAAACTAGTTCTTATGGATATTGATCTGTTTAATGATTCGCAGAAGTTCTTCCTTTGTTAAATCCAGTTCCATCAGATAAATAAGCTTATTCCCACTGGAGATAATCTAGCTTCTATTTGATAATTAATTCATTTAAATTGATTCAGTGGACAATTCCTAAGATCCTTAATTGAGCTGCCTTCGTGAGCAGATAATCTTCGGTAATGGAGTCAATTTAGAAGGGCAATGCAAATTTTGTAAAGGTATAGCACCGGGTTTTAATGAATCAAAGGTTCGGAGGTTACCTTTTGATAGGTTGGGTTTGATTAGAGATCCAGCAAGAAGGAAAAGACAAGCCTTGTTTAGTTCCCACAATGCGATCAAATGCATTTAATTAAAGCCGTTTAAGTCCCACCTCATGTACATTTTCTGTCATTTTGATAGACATAAACCGCCATTTTGAAAAACTTGAGCGATTGTTTGAAAATACACATGTGTTAAAGTCCTAATTAAATTATGTAGTTCAGTTATCAGTTATCGAGGTACCTACTGCTTACTAAGTATCTCAACCGTGCAACGACACACAATAATATTATCGATAAAATTCGTTGATCATTACATTTATGGCTAGCTACGTCTCAACAAAGTAAAGCAGCCCGTTACTTTGTCATTTTCAGGATTCCTGTTTCGCTTCTTACTAAATTCGTGGATTACAATAATTTAAGACTAAGAATTCACTTTCAAATATATGAGACAGGGAAGCTTAAAGTTAAATCGAATTAGCGGGCGGGTCTCTTAAATTTAATTTATCCGGTTTGACGAAGGTCCAGATTAACGCATCTTTATTATAATCATGTTCCACTAAACTGTAAGATTTGATATTTTCTTATTCATTCCTATATCTGTTTGTGAGTAAATACCCGGGTAATACTTTAATGGCAAATGGCAGAGGACAATGTTTAGTAATCTAATGTTCTTTGAGGCTGAAAATATCCTTTGAAGAAGAAATAAATCTAGACAATTTTGCCGCTGTATTCATTCAGTGAGATATGTATTTGTGAAATGAAAATTATGCAATAAATATGTATTTGTGAAATGAAAATTGTAATATAGTAGCAGTAGTTAGAATTTATCACAGACTTTTAGCAACTCTGTCTCATTATCATACCTTTATTCAGTGGCAAAGCACCCAATATAGTAGGCGCATTGAAATAATAAAAAAACAGCTACCGCACCAGGACGAATTCTGTAAAATCAGTGACCGAAAATAAGGGACGACGTTTCGCCTGAGCGGCTGCATAAACAGAGGAGACAAAGGAGTATCGCGGGGGTGCAGGAAGGGGGGAACGAGGGAAGTATAGGGTTGACGCTTTTAATTCACTTGGCCATTTATTTTTTTGCAGTGGTGAGTAAGAAGTAGGTACTTTTTCAGCAATGTTGTTTAAAATGGTAGGCTTAATAACACGTATCGAACACTTTTTCGTAGGGAGATTTTCGCGGTAGGTAGTTCTTTTGGCGGTTTAAAATTCAAGTCACTAATGATTTTTACATTCTTGTTTCGATAACTGTTACCTTCTAAAATGCTTTAGCGGTCCTATCGTTTATTTTGCATATGTACCGGTATACTATATGTTCCTAATATACGCCTTATATGTCTGTATAGGCCTATAACAATGCAATGCAACATAGAGATATGTTCTCTACACTTCGCATTCAAATACGTGAAATGTAAAGGCGTTCTTAAACATTGGTCAAAAAGTCTGAAAACCCGGAGCTCCAGGACTTAGTAAAAAACGTTTCAATAACCGTTTTTTCGAATATTTCTTAATTCCACAGCCCTACATCCCACTCGCAGAAACAAAGACCGTCGCCATGTCCCCAATAAGACGGTATATCAATCTGAGCGTCAAGTGCCCAAACTGGCCCAAAAACGACCACAAAAAGCGCCAAAAAAATGTCGACAATGAGCGCCTTTAAATCGTTGCGAGAGCTGCCAATTAAAAATTGATAGATATAAAAGGTTTTTCAGGGGATTATGAAGTTACAGTGCAGTGTTACCTAATAAATACATTATATTTTGCAAACGAATATTGCATTTTACCAAAGATTAATTGAAATTTAACAAAATTGAGCTGTACGTACGCCAACCATTTATTTACGTGCGTCCCGGGCCAACCGCAATTTTAGTTTGTACGAGTACCAAATATGTTTTTGTTTTTGTGGTATATTCACCTTGGTAAATCGAGTTTCATACCGAGCCGTGAATCTCACATCTTGGCATAATTCACAGGCAACAGACAAGCAGACCTATCTTCCTGGAACCATCGATAGACGATTGATCGAAAGTAACATAATAGGGATATAAATATTTATGGACCGTAAATTGCGTGGTCAGCCAAACCTCTAGTCGGGTAAATCGAGTTTGGTATTCCAGATTCAGGGATACTTATTATGATGAAATATCGTAAATTAACTATTCTTTCCATAACATAAAGTAACATTTCTTGATATATAATAGCAGAAATTATGACTATAAAATAACAATTATCTGCCATGGTTTTTCTCGCGATTTGTATGATATATATTATGAACCCATGTGATTAATTGTATGTTATTCTACCTATTGCTACTACTGCTAGTAAAATTACGCATCCCCACACTTAGCCTCATAGCTTGTGAATATATCTATACTGTATGAAATATTTTGGATTCATCATCATCATATCAGCCGAAAGACGTCCACTGCTGGACATAGGCCTCCCCCAAAGAGTGCCAATGTGACCGGTCCTCCGCCACCCGCATCCATCAGCGGACTCCCGCGACCTTTGCCAGGTCATCAGTCCACCTTGTGGGGGGGGGCCTACCCACGCCGCTTATTTTGGATTATACTTAACTAAATGTGAATTTGTAATCCTAGGCAAGCAGCCGCGGTACAGCATCATCTCCGGAGACCCAGAGCGCCACTTCACCATAGAGCCTCTGACCGGAGCCATCAGGACTGCTGGCTCATTGGATCGGGAAACCAGGTCTTCGTATCTGCTCAACGTAAGAGCGACAAGCGGAAATTCAGCCAGTTATGATCAAACACAGGTAAATATTAAGTGGCAATAATAATCTTACTAATCCTACTATCCTACTAATCCTACTAATATTATAAATGCGAAAGTTTGAATGTTTAGTTGGTGGATGTTTGTTAGTCAATCACGCTTAAACGGCTGAACCGTTTTGGATGAAATTTTGCATGAAGATAGTTTATAGCCTGGATTAAATATAGGCTAGTTTTTATCCTGGGTCTACGCAGACAAAGTCGCGGGCGGAAGCTAGTAGTTAATAACAAAAAACTTTTTTTTTATTTTGAAATAGTGAATTGACAAAACAAAAAAAAAACCGGACAAGTGCGAGTTCAACTCGCGTGGTGAGGGTTCCGTATATAATCTAAATTTCATAAGTGTTTTTCAATACTCAAACTTCTTATAGGTTTTTCTGTAATCTTTAGGCAAGGAACTAATTTCCATATTTTTTTCAGAATTTTAGTCTTAGTATTTTCGGAGATAAGGGGGGAGAATGGTCAATTTTCGTCTTTGTTCCCAAATTACTTCAAATCTGTTTTTGCTAAAATTATAAAAAAAAATATATCTGACATGCTTACAACAACCCCTTTCATTTGATATGTGACACAATACAGTTTGCGAAACTTTCCAGTTTACCCCCCAAAAGTGGCCCCCTTGTTCAGAATTCATTAATTTACTTTACGCGTTCATCTTTGGGTCACCAATTTACATATGTGTACCAAATTTCAACTCAATCGGTCCAGTAGTTTCGGAGCAAATCGGCTGTGACAGACGGACAGACAGACAACCGAGTGATCCTATAAGGGTTCCAGTTTTTCCTTTTGAGGTATCGGAACCCTAAAAATTATGTAATTATTGAACCTGCTCACAAAATGTCATAAGAATCGGTTGAGAAACGCGACCTGAAGAGGTGAATATGCGGACAGTGGAACATCTAGACATCTGGACATACAGATTTTTTTTGTCCCAAAAATTAGGGCTTCGTGCGAGCGAAATATTTACCGAGCGATCGTTCATGAAAAACATCACCCTTCAAGTTGCTATTTTAAAGATTTTTAAATACATAAAGATCTAAAAATGAACGCCGTTTGAAAAGGATATGATGATGATGATGATATTGTTGTTCTTCTACAGGTCCAAATAACTCTAGGAGATATCAACGACAACACCCCCGAATTTGGCACCTCGTCAGTCCGCGTATCAGTGGCTGAGTCTGCCGTGGTGGGGTCTGTAGTGTACGCAGCCAGGGCCATGGACGAAGACGAGGGGAAGAACTCCCAGTTGACTTACCAGCTGGTGTCTGCCACTGGAGCACCAAATACCTTTGCTGTAAATTCGCAGCACGGATTGGTAACGCTTCTCAGGTCAGTGATATAAGTATGTTTATCGTCGTCTAGTACCCATAGTACAAGCTTTGCTTAGTTTGGGACTAGGTCGATTTGTGTAAGGTTGTCCGCAAATATTTATTTATTTATTTATTTTATTTTGCTTTTCATCCGGTAAAAAAGTAGGCTACGGAATTGATTTTGCATAAACGGCATTTGATATTTGATGAGTTCCGACTTCGACTTTTCCCGTCATCGTTATTTGTTTAATTTCTCAAATTATTACTAGGTATTAACTAATATAAGTTTGATGCAGACAAGAGTGCTTGTTAGTTCTTGAACATGGTTAACGGTTATGGTTCTAGACGTGCCATTTGCAAAATATTTTTGCTAGCAAAGTTAAATATGGCATATAATCACAATTATTGGTATAAAGTCAAAGCAATTTATTCTTCAATTTAGGCATATTACTTGTACCTATGAATGTCGATATAACACCGATAACGTTCAACATACGTAGTAAGTACTCATCTTACAATATCTTGTTACAGGTCTTTAGACTACGAAAACTTGGTGCGTCACACCCTAGTTATTTCTGCCAAAGACGGCGGAGTGCCATCTCTTAGTGCCAACTTGACTTTAACAGTGGATGTCCAGGATGTTAACGACAACACACCAGTGTTCGAACATGAATCTTACAGCGCAAGTATGCTGGAGTCTGAAACTATTAATACAAAGGTAATGAAAAACTTATTTGTTTATATATTTACGTTAAATTTTTCATTTGAATATATTTCATCGGACGAAAGCGGGTTGATTTCTCAAAGTGTCTTATGTAGCACTCGGTTTCCTGAGTTAACAAGCACACAAACAATGTGCATGTGCAATCTCAGATGTATACACTTGTGGTACCAGCTTTTGTGAGATAAAACATCTACATATATAATTTGAATGATTTGTGTTTTCGATATGATCAATGTTAGGATCATTTAAAGTAACAGAATATCGAACGTGGTCTAAAAATTATGAAATTCTTTACAGATTTTAGAAATTCAAGCAATTGATAAAGATACAGGCAACAATGCACGTTTAACTTATCGGATCATATCAGCCATGAACACCACTAATGAAGGATTCTTTCAAGTCCAACCCACAACAGGCTGGGTGTACCTCGCCAAACCGCTTGACAGAGAAACAGCGGCGCAGCACAAAATGACAATAACTGCTACTGACAACGGCATACCTCCTCTATCAGCGAGTGCCAGTTTAATCATAAATGTCGTCGATGCCAATGATAATGATCCTGTCTTTCCAAAAGCAGCATACGAATTCAAAGTGGAAGAGAATATGAACGTTGGTGCATTTGTTGGTAAAATAGCAGCGACAGATGCTGATCTAGGTGACAATGCACTGTTAAGATACAGCCTGTTTCCTACGAATACTAGTTTTGCTATCAACCCGGTGACAGGTGAGTCGAAAGTTATTATTATTCAAGGTAAACGTTTCGTAAAGGTTTACGCGGTTCGGCTCGGGCTGCAGAGGTTGTTTGTAAAGGATTCAAGTGCGTAAACGCAAATAAATCTTCAGCTTGTTGTTAGTATTTGAGAAAGCATATTAAGGGTCGGCCATTTTTTCATACTACCAATAATTTTTGTTTTCTGGGAATCGAATAGATCCTATGTTCAAGAGTAATTTAGTGTTTTGCTACGAAAACTACGTGTATTTGGTTAAATTGTAATAAAATATAATAAAATAAAAATAGAGTATCACACCTACTATTTTGTGCCTTATTTAGCGCAAGAAATGATTCTCTCTTTTTTTAAAGGAATAATATTACTGTGATATTCAACAACCAAATATTTAACACATTTCAATTTACCATAGCGATAATATCGGGTATTACATAACCCCGGTTCAACCAATTTCGAAAGCAATAATTCATAAACAATTCCCATACTCATTCATAATGCAACTTTACCGTAAGCCCAACGAGCCGAGGATCCTATCCTCTATTTGATCAGCCAAAGAATAATTCCTACCTCTCAACGCATTGTTTAGATGGCCGGCGCTTTTGAAAGCTAAAACCCGAAGTGTGTTGTGCCTTAAGACCCATCGACTGGGCAAACAGGCCGAGCAAACACACCGCAATAATACCTTCACAATTTTGAGGAATTGAGAGCACTTTTTCCCATGAATATCATTAACTTGCCATTTTATTGTATTTAAAGATGGGTGATAATTTTAGGTTTCGCAATTTTCTTATTTATTAAAACTTTTCTTTACTTAATCGGAATTTATAAATAGAAAATTTAAAATCATATCGCGTGGTCTTGAATTGTGTAAGTTGTGTGTTGTGTAAGAGATAGAATAGGGGTTGTATTGTATTCAGTACGTTGTTATGAGAGCTAGCGACATGGTGACCATATCGCAAAATATCACTCGTGTGAAATGTCTCTAGCGATCTGGCAATTTTTACTTTTGTTTTTGACGTTTGTCAGATCATCAAAGTTTGCATAGTGAAGTTACATTTTAATTGACTACGTTATTTGATCAAATAACAAGTCTATGTAACATTTATGTAGTAACTTCAAGAAGTTACTACAGCTAACAGCAGAGTATGTGTTGAGTTAGTTAGCGTAGATTTCACTCAGTATAGGTGCCTGATTATCGGTACACCAATGATATCATTGGAATCGCGGTTTTTCGCTTCTTAATATGGGCGTTCGCAAAAATGGGGGGTGGCAGTTCGTTATCGCTCGATAACTGACTGATGAATGGCCTCCCGTACCATCTCAATTCGGCTTATCTTGGATCGACACCCCGCGAGCTAGTTAGTGAATCTCTACCCTCATGTCCCCCACAAATTCGTAAATCATTCCGAATGACGTCTGTATGTGGACCCGATTGGCTACGACCAGGAATCACACCCAAACAGCTGCTTCTACAATGTTTTCGGAGGCAAAAACTTTAGCCTTTTATGTGCATAATCGCATCGCAAACCTGTTGATTTTATTTGTCGGCACCTTCTGATCCGCGAATCGATTCCGAGAGCAATCCGAGTAATCGAATTACCCACTTAGCAGTTGGCGAGTTTGCTCGATTATTAATCAATCGTTTATGGCAATTTTTATCGGAAAGGTCGTGGCTAGCGTCGCTACGGGAGGGAGCCATAATGAATTTATGCGCGTCAATTGCGAGTTATAAACGTCGTCGCGCGCGCTTGCGTCCTGACCCACCATTAACTATTATTAAAATATTACTGTGTAGAAGCCTCGCTATTCTCCGCTATGTTTTATGACCGCCTCACTAGGGCCAGATACTGTCGTCGAGCATTAAAGCTCATACGTTACAAATGTACGTGTAGGACGTTGCACGGCCATACAACTCGTTCGGTTGACGGATACCTTTTATTTTCATATGCTTTTGAAATGAGTAATAGGTGTAAAATGTTGCTGGAATCCGACTCTCTAAAGGGTGACTATAAATTAAAATAATGACGCGTATATTGCTGGTGAATTAAAAATGTAATTGTGACGCTGAGAAATGTTCGTTTGTTTTAATAAATTCGCCTCTCTCAGTGAATGATAGGGTAAAGCAGTGTATTTCTATCTGACTCACCTTGTATATCACCAATATAAAATCCGACTGGAGTTTGTGCGCATTGGAAATAACGATGCACATTTTTTTTTCGAGCTCGCTTTCATCGCTCATTACGCCAGTGCCTGGTACATCTTATTATCGGTCGACAGCTTTATCAACCACCAAATCGAAATCTACCCAAAATATGAAAGCATAAAGTTGTATTTAGATTGTTCTGTCTTTGCGAAATCACGTTTAACGTCTTTCCCCGTTTCTGTCATCACGATTTTTAGGATCCCTATACGGAGTTGGGCCTCGGATAATCATAGTTATTCCGCCTCAGGCGATCTCTTTTATGAATGCCTAATTTTGGGTCCGGCCGTTACTATTAATCGAATTTAAATTGATTTTTTTTATGAAAGAGTTATTTAGGATTTCGAGTATGTTAAAATACTGAAATTATCATCTACGTTTTCAATTAAAATTGTATAGTATATTATTGTATAATTGTATTATATTTATTAAATATTTTGTAAGCTATATTTATGAATGAAGTATTATTATTTTATTATGTATGTCTTTCCCGCTCACGGGACATGATGTCCCGGACCTTTGGGAGGCGTGCGTGGGGTACCTACAAAGTACCAACTGAGCCAACACGTAAAGGCCCTTTTGAACACTATTATTTTATTATTATTATTATGATTGCCCATACATTACCAATTTGCCACCACTATGAAATTACGGCCACTGTTCGTGTCGTATTCAGACGACATTAACATTTTCTAATTATTTATGTTATTGCTATATAGGAGTCATCACAACTAAGGATTTCCTGGACCGCGAGTTCAAGGCTTCCTATTCTCTGTTTGCCGAAGCCAAAGACCAGGGAACACCTGCCCGCTACAGCAAAGTGCCTGTTTCTATCAAAATTACGGACGTTAACGACAACTCACCGGAGATCATTGACCCCAGAGAAGATGTTGTCAGTGTAAGGGAAGAACAACAGCCTGGGGCAGAAGTTGCCAGGGTGAAAGCTATAGATAGAGACAATGGGATCAATTCATCTGTCACATATTCCATTGTTAATGAGAGAGATTCGGATGGATTTGGTGTTTTTGTTATTGATCCAAAGAGCGGAGTTATTAAAACGAGTACTGGTAAGCACAAATAAACCTCTTTACTTGACTGAAGTGGCATCATATTTCTGTATTCTAGGATATCTAAAAGGCACTACAACATCTAATCACCACTAAGCTTTATTTCCTTGGTAATCCTCACTCATATTTCTTTGATGTAGTTCGACTAATCAAGTATTTTCATTCCAGTTCTTGATCATGAAGAGAGGTCAATTTACCGATTGACTGTGGCAGCTACTGACGGCGGCGTGCCTCCTAAGCAAACAGTCAGGCAATTAAAAGTAGAAGTATTAGACTTAAACGATAACAGACCTACATTCACGAGCTCGAGTCTGTCTTTTAAGGTAAAAATATATGTTGATGTTTACAAAAAAAAAAAACAAATTTCTAGATATCTGTTTTTTTTTTGGTTTTATCATACTTTTTATTTAAATTTAACGTACTTAACATGAATTCTTTTTTAAGGTCAAAGAAGATGCTAGCATTGGTTACATTGTTGGTACAGTGGCGTGTTGCGATACTGAAATGAATGAAAATCTTATAAACGGAGAAGAAAAACAAATTTCTTACCTACTGATGCCTTTGACCGCCGACTATTCACCAGGTACCTTCGAGATTGACAGAAGAACGGGGTCCCTAGTTGTAGCGAGACAACTGGATAGAGAATTACAGGATGAATATAGACTGGAAGTCAGAGCTTTAGATACTTCAGCTACTAATAATCCTCAAAGTAGTGCAGTGACTGTAAAAATAGAGATTGTTGATGTAAACGATAACGCTCCTCAATGGCCGCAAGATCCAATAAGTATAGAAATTTCAGAGGTGACTCCATTAGGAATGACGGTTCATAATTTTACTGCCGAGGATGCCGATGCTGGGCCGAACGGTGAATTGAATTTCAGAGTCGTGTCATCATGGCCTCCATCGTGTAAGACGTTTGCTTTAGACCCTCTCACTGGGTCAATGACACTTACGTCAACTCTTGATTATGAGGTTTTGAAAGAGTATTGGCTTGTGATAGAAGCTACTGATATGTCAGTTAATGAAACAGAAAGAATGTCAACATTAGCTACTGTGCATATATCTATAACTGATGCTAACGATAATGTACCAAAATTTGTGTCTAAAACTAAATCATCTGTGGCTTTAAATACTCTTACCGGGACGTTATACCAAGCGTTAGCTATAGACGCTGACTCGGGAGATAATGGAAAAGTATCATATTATATATCTAGTGGAAACGAGCTTTCATATTTTGCAATGGAATATGACACCGGAAGACTAACTCTATCAAAGAAGTTTTCTTCCGATATTACAAAAGTTCGACCTGGTCAATATAAAATTAATCTCACCGCATCAGATCACGGTATGCCATTTAATAGGCAGAGCCATATGGTGCTGCAACTCAATTTGCAGGAGTCGACTAATGTGCCACCGAGATTCACTGAAGCATTTTACAAAGCCAATATTAGTGAAGACATTCGTCCAGGAAGCATTGTTACACGACTAACGGCTAAATCATCCAGGGGTAATTCAGGTAGGTACAAAACTGAACAAAGAAATCTTGGTGCCTTTAAAATAATCCCTAATTATTTTATTAATCTGTTTTTCTTTTTTTTAGGGAATTTGACATACATCATTCCTTCAGGTGTGGCTGACGATAAATTTGCTGTAGACTTACGTCGAGGAACAGTAACAATCAAATATAAAATTGATCGAGAAGAGAGAGATCAGTATACTTTCCCTGTTTATGTCACCGATACTAGCACATTCCAATCTACTACAAATTTTGATATTACCACTGTGACAATAAGTGTTCTAGACGTAAATGACAATCCACCAACTTTTAAAACCGGTTCGTGCTATCCTTTAGCCGTCCCTGAAAATAATGAACCGGAAGTGATTCATACTGTCGCTGCTACAGATAAAGACATTGGAGCTAACGGAATCATCACATACAGTATTACCTCTGGTAACAATGGAAACAAATTTGCCATTGATCACACAACAGGACAATTAACTGCTAGAACTTTGGATAGAGAAACGCAGTCAAAGTATCAACTTACTATATCTGCATTCGACCATGGCTCACCGGTAGCCTTACAAGGATCTTGTAATATTAGTATCATAGTTGAAGATCAAAATGACAACGATCCTATATTTGACACTGGACATTACTCTGCTGCGATACCTGAAAATGCACCTTTAGATACATCGGTCATAAAAGTCCGGGCGACAGATGCTGACCTTGGTTTTAATAAACGTATTGTTTATTCACTAGCTAATGAAAGTCAAGGATTATTCAGGATTGATAATAAAACAGGAATCATTTTCACCACAGGGTAAGTTAAGTCATACAACCCAATTAATATTATAAAAATATCATTATTGGACCATTGTTTAATTGATTTCATTCATAATTTCAGGTTATTTGACAGAGAAGAAAATAACGCTTACCATTTCGAAGCTGTAGCTACAGATGAGGGCCGATACGTTGCTCGTTCGCAAAGGGTTTCCGTAGAGATATCAATAACCGACATTAATGATAATAAACCAATATTCACAAAGTATCCTTTCAAAGAAAACGTCGCTAAGTTGACCCCACCCGGACAAAGCTTGCTTCGAGTGTCGGCAACGGATAATGACATAGGCACGAATGCAGAAATATTATATGAACTTATTGATACTTCGAACAATAAATTTCGTATCAATCCGACAACAGGTGTTTTGACCGCAACACAGAGCCTTGCGAGCGAAAACGGAAAACTCATTCACCTAAGAGTAATGGCAAAGGATAAGGGAAATCCACCTCAAAGTTCCATAGGACTTATAGAAATTAGAGTAGGGGAATTTTCTGATCATACGCCTCTACTGAATTTCCAAAACGAAAGTTACAACGTCACCATCGAAGAAAACTTTTCGTACGGTAAAAACGTGTTACAAGTAACAGCGGTCCGGAGTGATGGCCGGCGCCAAAGAGTCATTTACGAATTTGGGAATGGAGATGACCAATACGCATTTGAGATCGACTCTAATTCGGGAGTTATACGAGTAAATAACTCAGCCAATTTGGATTATGAATCGCACCCGGGCCCGACGCGGCATCTCGTCGTGGTCGCCCGAACGGAAGGCGCGCCGGTCTTATACGGCTACTGCGACGTAACAATAAATCTGTTGGACCAAAACGACAATGCTCCCAGATTTACGCAACAGCAATACATCGCAAACGTTCTCGAAGGGAACACTAAGGGCGAGTTTATCGTACAACTTGCCGCAAAGGACAGCGACCGCGGAGTGAACGCGAGGATCCTATACCACATAGTAGACGGCAACCACGATAACGCGTTTATTATTGAGCCAGCATTCTCAGGATCGGTCAAAACAAATATAGTGCTGGATCGCGAGATAAGGGAGATGTATAAACTGACAGTCATTGCTACGGATGAGGGCGACCCACAGATGACCGGCACGGCCACGCTCCGCATCAACGTGGTAGACGTAAACGACAACCAACCTACGTTCCCGCCACCAAATGTCATTTCAGTATCGGAAGGTTTGTTTTCCAAGTTTTTGCACTCGTTTACGTATTCGGTTTTAAATTGCTGTAGGTCGGCCTATCGGCTTTTCGAAATAAATTGGTAGAACAAAAAGCGTCTTACAAAGAGGGAGGCATTTTACATAATTTGTATTCCCAACTCCGCGAGCCCACGACGTTTCGATTCCAGCGTCGAGATTAAATAAAAGGGACTCCTTAAGGATCAATATTTATTGGATGGTATTACATTTTTTCGAGTGCATGTTTTAGCGGTGCCTCCCCAAAGATTCACGTTGGTTTTTGTTTTCTCTTTTATCATTGTACGTTTACAACGGTTTTGTTTTAGAGGTTATTTTGCTGATCGTTAAAACGGCAGCCGTTTCTTAAAGCGAGAGAGTAAAGTGGGCGTCTTTTGACGTTTCGTTTTTGTTTTTGCAGGAACGGAAGTGGGGTCAGTGTTGACATCCGTTACGGCGAATGACGTTGACACGTATCCTGCTCTCAAGTATTCTATAACTCAAGGAGACGACAATAGGTTCTCGATCGACAGATATAGTGGGAAGATTGTTTTGAATAAAGCTCTGGATTTTGAAACTAAGAGGCTGTATGAGGTGAACGTGAGCGTGTCGGATAATGAACACGTCGCCAAGACGACTTTAACAATCAAGGTGTTGGATGTTAATGACAATGCACCAGTGTTTGATGAAATATCATACAGTAGAATTTTACCAGGTCAGTATGAATATAAAAATGCGCCTACTCAAAACAAATATATTTTGAATCTAATTTCATATTTTTACATGACCTTTTTGATACGTTTCAGAAGGTGCTGGAAATGTTGAAATTGGCTTCGTTAGCGCCAAGGACAGAGACAGCGATGACAACGGAAAAGTGTCATATTCGATCCTCGGTGAAAACAAGGGCTACTATATAGATGCCGTATCTGGTGCTATCTTCGTCAACTACAGCACTTTGCCGAGCCAAAGAGACACTCAGTTGGCTGTGATGGCAACTGACCACGGCAAACCCAATAAGAGTGCTGTGGCCGCCGTGAGGGTCAGCACGGGAGCGTCGTCGGAGATAAAACCGTTTATTGGACAAGATACTTACAGGTAATGATAATGTTTTTGATCAGGTACTTTTTAGGGTTCCGTACCCAACGGGTAAAAACGGGACCCTATTGCTAAGACTTCGCTGCCCGTCCGTCCGTCCGTATGTCTGTCACCAGGCTGTATTTCAAGAACCGTGATAGCTAGAGAGTTGAAATTTTCACAGATTATGTATTTTTGTTGCCGCTATAACAACAAATACTAAAAAATACAACACCCATACAACAGACATGATTTTTTTGCCGTTTTTATAGATAATGGTACGGAACCCTTCGTGCGCGAGTCCGACTCGCACTTGGCCGGTTTTTATATCTACGGTACCGACCGGTTAGCCTAGTGGGTAGTGAAGCTGCCTACGAAGCTAAAGGTCCTGGGTTCGAATCCCGGTAAGGGCAAATATTTGTGTGATGATCATGAATATTTGTTTCTGAGTCTTGGATGTTTACTAATATTCAAGTATTTATATCTCAGTTCCGCATTCAGTTTGACCCGTCTGATCCAATTTAATTGTAATTTGGCACAAATACTTTCAAGAATGTTCATGTCCACAATGTTAAATTTCAAAATCGATGCCTTTTCGTAATTAACGTCCCAAAAAACCATAAAAACGACACCATTGATATTTAGACACAACCCCATCCCACCCCAACAGGGGAGATGGTATTTCACGTCAGCAACGTTGGATTTTAAAATCGTTGTTGTTGTTTTCGTAATCAGTGACCAGCAACCCGATAAACCATAAAAACAATATCCATATTGATTTTCAGACATTGTCACATTTCCCCCTTTTAGGGGTTGAATTCCCAAAAATCCTGAAACACGTATTTATTCATTTATTGCTAGGAATACTCCTGTGAAGTTTTGAATGAAATAGTCTTACTTATTTTGTTTCCCCATACAAACTTTGGACCCACATATCACCCGCTTAGGGGGAGAATTTTGAAAATCCTTTCTTAGTGCACTCTTAGACCTTATAAGGAACCTACGTGCCAAATTTGGAATCTCTAGATCCAGCGGTTAGGGGCTGTGCGGTGATATCAGTCAGTCAGTCAGCCAGTTTCTTATTTTATATATTTAGATCGACTCTACATAGACTACATATCGAACATAGACTCTACATATCGAACCTACATATCGACTCTACATATCGACACTACATATCGAATCTACATATCGACTCTACATATCGACTTTACATATAGACTCATCATATTGACTCTACATATCGACTCTACATATCGACTCTACATATCGGCTTTACATATCGACTCTACATATCGACTCTACATTTCGACTCTACATTTCGACTCCACATATCGACTACATATTTGGACCCCATAAAAAATTTCACCCCTTCTTTTAAGGGGTTGGGTGCAGATTTCCAAAAAGAATGATGCACGATTTTTTTGTTAGTCACAAATAGTACACATACCAATTATAAGCTTTCTACCTTGAAAATTGCGGAATGTTCCATACAAACTTCCACTCCCCATTTTAGGGAAGTGGGGGGTTAGAAAGAGACAAAAAGTAATCTATGTCACTCTCC
This sequence comes from Epinotia nisella, assembly GCA_932294315.1. Lineage (NCBI taxonomy): Eukaryota > Metazoa > Arthropoda > Insecta > Lepidoptera > Tortricidae > Epinotia > Epinotia nisella. The sequence continues at coordinate 21,887,052 of OW028674.1, forward strand.
ATCCCTTCAACTATCTCCACTTAAAAAATCACGTCAATTCGTCGCCCCGTTTTGCCGTGAAAGACGTACAAACAAACAAACAAACAAACAAACACATACATACACTTTCGCATTTATAATATTAGTTTGGATAAACCTCATGTATTATATTTGTCAATTCCAGGATCACTGTCAACGAAGATACAGAAAGAGGATCTTCACTGCTTCAGATTGGCGGCATTAATGATGTGCTTAAAAAATACAGTCTAGAATTCCATATAATATCAGGAAACGAGGGTGATGCCTTTGAAGTGACCCTTGATGGAGCACTGATTTTAGTCAACAAGCTTGATAGAGAAACTCAAGATTCGTACGTTCTAGCTTTAGCAGCTGTTGAGCAAGGAAAAATGATTTCGTATAGTCAGAACAAAACGTCGATAACTGTATTTGTAACTGTAGCTGATGCCAACGATAACCCTCCAGTATTTTCGTCTGGCGATTTTGAACTTACTGTCAGTGAAGATGCCAAGCCAGGATTCATCTTGACTGAGCTTACAACCACTGATGCCGATTTATATGGAACTCCTAATTCAGCCATTATTTATAATATCACATCTGGTGACGATGATAATGTATTTTACGTGGATCCAGTTACTGGTATATTGTCAGTTAATAAAAGCCTTGATTATGATGTTGGCAATACGGAATACAAGCTTATTATTGTTGCATGTGATCAAGGCATACCATCACTGTGCAATGGTATGAACGCCAACGTTGGCATAATTGATGAAAACGACAATACCCCGGCTTTTCCGGTCAACGAATACTTTGAGTCGGTAGCAGAGAATGAAAGAGTAGGTACGTCAGTATTCACAGCAAGAGCAACCGATTTAGACAAAGGCAAATATGGAATACTAAACTACACCATAGTACCGACATCAATGAGTTATAATAAAAATGATGATTCGTGGAAAATGTTTCAAATAGACTCGTCGACAGGATTGGTCAATACGAATGCAGTTTTTGATTATGAACAAAATAATAAATATGAGTTTTCCATTAAAGCCTCAGATCTTGGCGGAAAGTCATCAACGGTTAAGGTCAGGATTGATATTGAAAGTCGAGATGAGTTCTACCCTCAATTCACACAGAAGACCTACAATTTTCCTATTCCGACGAAAGGACCTCTTCCTGCTGGTTATATGATTGGTCAAACGACTGCTACAGACAGAGATAAAGGAGTTGATGGAAGAATAGTATACCAGCTCTCTACATCTCACTCCTATTTTAAAATCAACAGGACAACAGGTGTTATAATTCTGAAGAAAAGAGTAGCGACAGTGCAAAGCCTGTTTGGAATTCATAAATCTATAAGCTTAGTAATTACAGCAAGTTCTGGAAGACAAGGGTCCTTAACGAATAAAACTGCCGTGGAAATACTGCCTGATTCTTCTGCAGTTGTATCCGATATTAATATTATTAAGGACTCAAAAGTTGCTCCTGCCAGTGGGCTCTCAGACTGGGCATTAGGTCTACTCATCGTCTTTATCTTCATTATAATAATTTTTGCTGCAGCATTTCTATTTCTACATATGAAAAATAAGAGGCACAAAAAGGTTAATAAACCTGGCCTGAACTCTGAAGGAGTTGGTGCCACAAACAGTTATGTAGACCCAAGTGCTTTCGACACTATTCCCATAAGAAACACGGGTGCTGTGGGTGCTGGTAACCAATTTGCTCCCCCAAAATATGACGAGATTCCGCCTTATGGTCCACACACCGCTAGTTCTAATTCAGGTGCTGCTACAACATCAGAGTTATCGGGTTCAGACCAATCTGGTTCTAGCGGCAGGGGCTCCGCAGAAGATGGGGAAGATGGAGAAGATGAAGAAATAAGGATGATCAATGAAGGACCATTACAAAGGGATTCTGGTATTCATAGACAAACTGACGGAGTAGATGATGACAACTTATCTGATGTTTCCGTACACAATACTCAAGAATATCTAGCACGTCTAGGCATAGTGGATACTGGTACTGGCGGTGGAGCGTCTACTTCATCGAGGAGATGTTCTGAAAACGTAGTTAATAAAGATAACATGCTGCATCATGGATCTATAGATCCGATGCATATTTTCGACGAAGATGGAACCAATGAAAATGATATAACTAATCTTATTTATGCAAAATTGAATGAAGTTACTGGAAGTGAAAGAGCAAGTAGTGCAGACGAGAACAGTGCCGCTGTGGAAAGAGCCATGGCTTTGGGCGCTTTTCCGAGTGCTCCAGGGGACAATACGGCTGTTCCCACAGCCGGGCCATCCATGACGGGAAGTCTTAGCTCAATAGTACATTCCGAAGAAGAACTGACTGGCAGCTATAACTGGGACTACCTTTTAGACTGGGGGCCTCAATATCAACCGTTAGCGCATGTGTTTTCTGAAATAGCTCGTCTCAAAGATGACGCGGTTTCAATGCAAAGCGGTAACAGTGGTGCGTCTAGTGCTAAGAGTAAAGGGACATCTATATCCGGAGGTAAGAGTGTGCCGCCTCCTTTATTAACCACAGTTGCTCCTAGGAGTTGTCCGGCGCCGTCGCTATCTTGCAGACAGCCTCAGCATTTGTTACCTAGGTCACCAATTAGTCATGATGTGCCAGGTGGCTTCACTGCAGCTGCGGCTATGTCGCCTTCATTTTCACCCTCTTTGTCACCATTAGCTACTCGATCGCCCTCTATGTCTCCGTTAGTAGGACCAGGGCTTCCACCAAACCCGGCTAGTAGAAAAACTCATTCAACGATGAGGATATGAACTTTAATGTAATTTAGCGGTTTGTAAATATCAGAACGACTGTTTTGCCCATAAGTATTGATAGTAATATTTATTCAACCGATCTAATCGGTTTAGCTTTGTATTCTAATTTAATCATTTTGTGCATGTTGTACATCCCTGCGCCCTGAATATGCTCAAAGTGATGTATTAAGCGCTTATTACCGATTTTCCGGTAAATGTAAATATATCCATTCGGGTTGTAACTTTAATCTTGTAAATATTAGGTTGTATAATTTAGTGCCTTGTAAAATATAAACTGAAGACTGCCATGTTATTATTATATTTTGTAAACAAACAATCAGCTTTACTGTAAGCTATAAGTTTATACTTAGATATTGCAATTGATGATGAAGCTTTATTGCAAGAGGTGTGTATTATAAAATGCAGTCACAAATTTCCAGTGGGTGATACAATCTGTTTGTAACTTAAGTCAATGTGCCGTTACGTAAACTATACATTGTTATTACTGTTCAAATATACAATTTTTACCCGCGATAAAGATGCCAGATTATTCATTTTAACCAGTTATACAGGCGTGTTCGCCATATTAAGGAAAAATATTTGTACAAGATGAATGTAATGACGAGATGAACTTCAAAGCTTTGGACTTAAATAGGTATTTTTCTTATTTGACAATATTAGTATACTTCAAAATACTGTATTTTAAAGGATGATAGGTACAATATGAAATACCTGAAGAAATAGTATGTAAACAATATATACTCACATAGCAACAATAACATTCCTGATTTAAAAAATTTGTGTTCTGCCAACCAAAATGGCGAGCATTACTTTGTGATAGTAAAGTAATTACCTTCAACATTATTAGCTTCAACATTGGCTCAGAACCAAATATTAGATTTTTGATAACTAATAGGTATGGAATGGAATGGTAGTTTAGACACAACATTATATAGGTCAATCTAACATAATCCAAGCATGGAAATATACTTGTATACCTGCTTATTGAAGAATCGTTCATGAAACTTAATTAATGTTTTCACAGTAGACATAGGTACGGTCAAGGACTTTAATTGTTGAGCCATTTAGGTGTCAACTAATTTCGATTCTTAATAGTTAAGCTGTGCAGTGAGCTCTAAATGGCTCAACAATTAAAGTCCGTGACTGTACATCTAGTTATTTGAGTTTTGTTCAGATGTAGGTATTAGAAAAAAAATAGATCACGATTTAAAACTCTTACGAAGACAAGGTACCTAAAGTAATTTTTGTCAAACGAAGACATCGCGTTACTGGTTAAACTTATTATAAAATGGCATCTTTCAGGATATTGGGACTTGTAAATCTTTGGAATATTATTGTTCTGTGATTTCAACTTAGAATCGATTATATCTTGATATTTAAACTCTCTGATGTTATTAAATTGTTACTTCAGTGATTACTGATTAGCAATTTAATATTAACAGAGAATGTAGGTACTGTAGGTAGTGTAAATAAATAAAAAAATATTTTAACTATAAGCCAAAATGTCCTGATGTTATATTGAAAGTAAATAAAAATGTTGAAAATTTGATAATTGGTTTTATTCATGATTGCATATTTTTATTAGTTAATGAAATTAATGACAAATTGTAAAGTAATGATATATCACAGTTGGATATTGATATACTAATTTTATGTTGAGAAATGGGCTCAAATATTTTATCAAATCACGCTTTGAATTTGTTTCTACAATTTTGTTTGATTAGGTACATTATGATTACAAAATAAATTATAATAGTAATTAAATAATACAATACCTATAACAATGATTATTTGTCTAAGGCCATAACAATAATTGCATTATTGTGAACATCCTACTTGCTAATAGTAAAACACCTGTTTAGGTCGTACACCTAGAAATGCCTATATCACTACACTTTAAGTATCAACTATTAATGGTGTCACGGATATTGGTTTGAATAAGACGGATAGGTGTATTAGAGGAGGTCCTTTGGTCTCTAACAAGAACGGATTACTAATGATTTACTCTAAAAACAAAGTTTTATCCGACTTCAATTCAGTACTTCGCCTTATCTGAAAATTTCCATCGATTTCTCCAGGATCCCATCAGCAGAGCCTGACCTGATGACTCTAATCAGATCCTGTCCAGGCGTCTTCGTGTAATCGGGCAACATAAACAAAAAATTGAAGATTCCGACGAATTGAGAACCTCGTCCTTTTTTCAAGTCGGTCGTATAAGTAGCATTATTATGACATCAACGCAGCGTTTGGTATAGTTGTAATTAATTCAGTAACAGTAAACTTTTGGTGTAGGTTAGATACATTTTTTCTGAGGCGTAGGTATGTAAGAGGTTAGGTTTGTTTTATAACTATCGTAAAAAGTCGGTAAGTGTCCAAAAAAACCGCGTTACATCAAACGACTTTTTTCATTGCTATCACTAAAACATATAACTCATGTTACATAACAAACCTAACCTCTTAATAATTAATAATTATTATTGACATAATAATAATTATAAATGAATAATTATAGGTTCAAGTTGTGGCATGTGCCACAACCTGTACCTACAATTACTTACAGATTTATTACAGGCCCTTAAAAATACGCCTACCTTAATATTATAAATTAAGGTAGGTAGGCAAAAGGTACAATCCATCTTACTCACAAAACCTAACATGATCTAGTAAAAATGGCTTATGTGTCGTTCACAAATACTTGATATAGGGTAACAGCTTACAATCACACTGCGGGGTACTCGACATTATTGAGTTGGCCGAATTGCATCAAAATTAGTCTAATCAAAAAGCAACTCTACGAAGAATCTAATTCCGATGACAGTTCTATAAAATGCCAGCTACATTAAATAATCTTAACCATAACTGCCTTCAAAGCCACATGGATTTTTTTATTTACAGATCCCAGCCTATAGGTTACTACCTCAATTCAAGTTTCCCTTACTCATCCAAAAATCTATCGAAATTCGTTTATTAACCTACCTATCAAAGACAATGCGCTATTTTAATGGGTAAATAGTTACTTAATTTTACCCATACTAACTATACTTGTAGTTCCGTTTTTCACCCATTCTTATTTATTTTAGGTCATGTAGGGACATTGGGCCTCTTACGCGACCACCTGAAGAACAAGGTACCTATTAAAAGCAAAAGAAAGATTTGCTAAAGCAGACAGAAGAAATTTCTACAGACTAAACAAACAGCTTTAAAAACTTTTTTAATATATATTCAATAGGAATGTACTAAATAAAATGATAAATATTTTACAGTACACATGGTGTTACTTTCCCGCACGAGTGCGGAAATGAGCACTTTCCGTGCATATGTTGAAACTTTAAAGAGCCATATGTACTGTAAAACGTTGTACGATACACGTGCGAATAGGTAATTCGCAACTCGTGTCGATTTAATACACTCCCTTCGGTCGTGTTTTTATTTATCAGTATCACCACTCGTTGCGAATTTCCTATTTTCTGCACTTGTATCGTAAATATCTAATTTTGGTTCCCCTACTCACCTAGTGGTCAAAATTAGGTAGTCGCTAATCGGCCCAATGATATGGAACAGTCTACTAATGTATCAATGTGTAGGTATCTACTAATATCTAAGGCGTGAGTTATCCAAATAACGTGTAAACATGAATATTTTTTTACAAGCTTTTATTTAACTTGCATTGAGCGTATGTAATAAATATGAAATGAAATGAAATATTTATTAACATATACAGACACTCTGAAACATAGCTATAGTCCCACACTAGGTAAAGCCTGTGCCGTGGAAACCAAGTGAGAGTGAGAAGAGAGTGGTCTATGCAATTCCTCTTCAGTCACTTGCCGTTATCCGATTGAGTTGAGATTGTGGGTTTAAAGTATAGTTTGGATGACAATTCAATATTATCATTAATAGTACCATCGAACTGATCTGATGATGGAGACAGAAGGTGGCCATGGGAATTCAGTCTTAACCTTAACCGACGTAACCGCGTTGAGTTTGGGCTCGTTAGAATCGTCTCAATGAGTAGTGATGGCATACAGAAAAGTACAGTCGGCAATAAAAGCTTGTACCAAAAAATACATTTTTGACAGAACTTATTTTTAAACAATGATCTGACTACCTACTAAATTAGTTAAGTTACTCTACATATAAGTACCTGACATGAAGTCCTCTTTAACGGATCGAGCATTAAATCTAATTGAATACAGGGCAGATCAACCTACCTTATATTATACCTAGGTACCGATACACAAGGCAAGATAGGTAGGTATGTAAACAAGTGGATGTTTAAAAAAGTAAGACCTTTAAATATTTTTTTAGGATTCCGTAGCCAAAATAAGGCGAAAACGGAACCATCTAAGTGCCGATGCCGTGAGTTTTCTATGAAGATAAGACCGTTTTTTAACTTACGGTATACGGTGCTTATTAACGTGGGTTAACTAGTAAATGGTGCGGAATCCTTCATTGTGCGTGGTTCGACACGAACTTGGCCGGTTTTTAGTATTTAGATAATAAGCTTTTTGTCTATTTAGGCTCTCGAGTATTTTTGATATGGTGAAAATAGAACGGCGACACTAATTTACATATTTTGATCAGGTCTCCGTTTGTTACCTATTTTTTACCTACTCATAGGTAAAGTCAGATCATGTTTTACAAGTAAGTACACTCACGTTTTCTCAATCAAAACGGATTTGTTTTAGACGAGATCGACCATATTGGAACACTTTACAATGCTGGTGGCGGTCTCGGTAATTATTATCAACGAGGAAGGATATTTAATACTGAAATCGTTACAATTTCTAAAGTCTGGATACAAAATCGATATTAGCTTAATGCGATGCTAAGATTTCGAAAATTACGTAAATTTTTTAATATATTTTTTAGGTAGGTCCGGTATGAATTTTGTTCGACTATTTTCTATATTCAGTCTTTTGGAATATATATTTATTCAGAGGTGATAACTGTAAGTAAATCACATAAAGGGATAGATCTCAGTTCAACTCCTTGTTTCTTATTTTATTTACAACAATTGAGAAAAGTGTGTGTTTATGAAAATTAGTCTTAGCATCGCGATTTAAGTAACAATGATGTAGTAAATAGGGCCCTGTAGCCTCTTTTGACCTAATGTAACGATACGTATTTTTTTAAATTGACATAGGTACTTTTAATGTCGTTTTTCCTGCAATAGTCCTCTTTTCCTGTTTTTGACACAGTTTTCTTGTTGTTTTTTTAGTTTATTTCATGTAGTAACGTTACCTTAGATCAAGCAAAGCAAAGGTTTAGGTAAATAAGAGTGTCATTGAAATAATTCGTATTAGAAATATTAGGGTACAACAACGATTTTTGTTTTATTGTAGGTCACGGACTTTAATCGTTGAGCCATTTAGGTGTCAACTAATTTTGGTTTTTAATAGTTATCTAAGCTATGAATATCCAGTAAAAGGTGAGCTCTAAAGGGCTCAACGATTAAAGTTCGTGATTGTACCTCGCAAGTCGGGAAACAACACTGATAGAAAATAAAGAATACTTATGGCATAATGTGGAAAAAAATATCTGTTTTAAAGAGTGTCCCAACAGCTTTAGGGTGACTCACCAGAGATGTGCAAAAATGTGTTTTCATAATATGAAAACACAGCTTCAAAAACAAGTTGCAAGAAAAAGTTGATGAACCCATTTAACAATTGAACAAAACACAGACAACTTAGTTATTATCCGCTTAGAAAAACGTTTTCAAAACAGTCTCAGACAGGTGAAACTTCAAGAGCTAAATTCGTTTGACTGGACTACTGCTGGATTGGGTGGATAAATGCATGTCGATAATAATGTCATCTGACGTCATGGATTTTTTGCCGGGAGTGTCTAATCTTTCATCTTCGGTGTTTGGTGTTGGGATGAGTCCGTTTGCTACAACTGGCTCCTAAAAAAAGACAGGTAAGTAATTAAATAATATTATTTTAGGATGTAATTAGAATAACGCCGAGAATCAGTAATGTATTTAAAAAAGTTTTAAAAGTTATCTGTTTGGAGTTATGGATATGCAGCGACATCTATTGTGAGTTTAAGTAAACCTGTTATACAAGCTTTTTACCACCTTGTACTACAAGGCTAGGTGATAACTTGTTAGTTCACAGAGATGCAGATAGATGGCGTAGTAATTTTGAATAGATAGTGATTTAAAAAATCTGTTTTTACAAGCTTTATTATTAACTTTACCTGTTCGTAGGTATGTAAATAAAATTTGCAACTCAATTTTGAAGCTTTTATTACCGACTCTACTTTTCTGTATAAGTACCGTCATTAATTACTCATTGAGACGATTCTAACGAGCCCAAACTCAACGGGGTTAAGTCGGTTAAATACTGAATTCCCACGGCCACCTTCCGTCTCCATCATCAAATCAACTCGATGGTACCATAATATTGAATTGTCAAATTGTACCTTTACTCAAAATTTCAGCTCATTCGGTTAAAGACTTTAACCGACGATCGACCATCTTTAACCATCGAGTTGATTTGATGATGGAGACAGAAGGTGGCCGTGGGAATTCAGTATTTAACCGACGTAACCCCGTTGAGTTTGGGCTCGTTAGAATCGTCTCAATGAGTAATTAATGACGGTACTTATACAGAAAAGTACAGTCGGTAATAAAAGCTTGTACAGTCAGCGTCAAATACTTTGTAGCAACCAAAGTAGTCAAATAGTTCGGTACACCATATATTTAGTATGGTGTACCGAACTATTTGGCCACTTTGACTGCTACAGTGTATTTGACGCTGACTGTACCAAAAATGAAATACTCCGAAAGTTGGTACATAGAGTACCTAATAACCAATCATAAAATCAACGCCCCTCCACTAAGGTTGAATATCCACCAGCACACATTATCACAAGAAGGCATGCGAGCTGTGTCGCAACGAGATAGACTATCCGTCTTTTAACCCCCGACGCAAAAGAGGGGTGTTGAAAGTTTGACCTATGTGTGTCTGTGTATCTGTGTGTATGTCTGTGGCATCTTAGCTCCTAATGGACCGATTTTAATGCGATTTTTTTGTCTGAGAGTTGATGTGATCGAGATGGTCTACGTTTCAACAAAATCGATTCAGCCATTTTTGAGATATTGAACTTTGAAATGAAAATGTGGGGGGGTTTTTAACTTTTCTCTTCTAATTAGAACACTAACTCGTGTGGAGGTAGCCGTGTTAAATGATGTGCGATTGTTAAAATGTCAACCCGAGCATGAGCCGTTTCAAATACTTGACAGGTTTCATCTATGAGAAAATACTTAAATATTATTATCGCTTTTGGAGGTGTATGTTAGGTACCTACTATAAGTATATTGTCTCTCAAACTTACATTGATCATTCAAGAAGACGCGCTCAGTTTATTAAGATTGGTGTAAGTCTCTACCTAGTTGCAATATTCATCAAATATGCGTTTTTTTTTGTCTTAATAGTTTAGTAAAGAATAAGGCACATTCACCTTTATCAATTAATCAATATATCTGTTCTACGGCGAAAAAAATACTATAAATGCACGGATGAATAAAATCAACATCGCTTTTCCGTACATCTGAGGGGTACCGAATCACGTAACGTTTCGAACGCGCGTTAGGACAGTTTAACTATCATTTTTCCATAGTTGTAGATCTACCTAACGCATTGTACGCGCGTCAGGTAGATCTATTATGTCACTTTTTGTATGGGAAAATGACAAAACGTTACGAGTGTACTCCTCAGCTGACAACCGATCCCAATTAAACAAGTAATATTTTTTTGCTTTACTTAGCCCAATGTTGTAATAAAATGATATAGTGGCAAAATTACCATGGTGACGGCATCGCAAGCCATCAGTTCCTTCTTCGAGAGGTGCTCGACTACTGCGGCCGCGTAGCAGTCGCCTAGCATATTGTTTGTGGTGCGTATCCGGTCACTGAAACGCATATAAAAATATAAATATATACCTATTAGTGTGTGTGTGTATTACTATTTTACGTTTACGTATACCTCTCTACTTAATTAATAAATAATTTACCAACACACTGCCGTTCCCACAGTCAAACTTTTGATACAGATTGTGGAGCAATGTTATCAATGTATAGGATAGAGCTAATTTAGGTTTATTTAAGAACCAATTAAATAAAAGGAATGAATTTAAATAAAAGGAAATGTCTGTGAGATTCTAGCTTAGTGGGTAATCTCCGGAACTACTAATTAGATTTCAAAAACTATTTCACCAGTGTATACCTACAATCGACTTTCTGGATGGACATAGACTATTCTGCGTATATTATTCTGCGGGTTTGCCTGTGTTCTTTGCAATACGCGGGCACATCCGCGCGGGCAGCTAGTCCATAGGTACATACTAATATTATAATTGCGAAAGTAAATCTGTCTGTCTGTTACCTTTTCACGCTTAAACCGCTGAACTGATTGAGAGGAAATTTGGTATAAATCTCCCGGGAACTCTCCGGGGTGGAGATTGGTATGGAGGCACGATCTAAACGAGTTCCACGTGGACACGGGCAAATGCTAGTAAATAATAAAGTAGACTCACACGAGCCAGTCGACGGCGAACAGCAGCGACACGTCGTGCGCAGGCGCGTCCACCGCGGCGAGCACCACCAGCAGCAGCACCATGGCCGCGGACGGCACAGACGCAGACGACACCGACGCCGCGGTCGATGTCAGGCTGGAATAATAAATCATCATCATCCTCCTAGCGTGTTTTCCGGTTGTACCATAAAGGGGCCCATAGTCATTCATAGTCGTAGTCATTTATTCATTGAACAATATACATTGTGTTTGAATTATTAGCCACAGTTACAATTTAGTGATTCCATGCATACACCATATGATTATATTTATTAGTAGTCAAATTTAAAAAATGTTATAGTTACATTACAATTTTACATTAATCCTTTATATTATTTATATCAAGTATGTCAAATATGATTACAATAGGAAACTAGGACAACATGAAAAAATATAATAATGCCCAACCATAAAATAAAAATAAAACTAAGAAAGTGTAAATTAGAATCATGTCAAATTGAATAAATTAAAGCAATAATTAAATTCTCTGATGTCAAATATAATTTTACATAACAGTTACATCAGAGTAAAATGGAATGTGTCCTTAAACTTAAGTCTTAGTACCAGGGTTCATGAACATTTACTGATACTGTACTAAATAACTACTTATCTGTATCAAATATATTACCTACTCAACTACTGAACATCATTTTGATAAAGTTAGTTCGTCTACCGAATAGAGACACTTCCTTAGCAAAAAAGTCTTGAGGTTCCTTTTAAACTTATTTAAACTCGTAATGGACTTCAACTCAACAGGTAACTTATTAAAGAGGGCAATTGCCCGATCCCAGGGTCCACTTTAGGACCTATTCCCAAGATTTGGCGTACTGGTTTTACGGAAGCGACTGCCATCTGACCAACATTCAAACATTATTCAGACATACCTATTAATATCAGCATATACTTGTCCAGGTCTTCTTCGTAGTCGCTCCCTCATAACTGAGGATCGTAATCGCATGCAATTGCACTCCATGCAGCTTCCCTTTCAAGTGGACCACATGAGAAAAGACTGCCTTTTCTTAGGTACTTAGGGCATTTAATCCCTATGCGGGCCTAGGTAAGCTACTGCGAACTCAGAATTTTACACACATCTTTGAAATTCGCATTTAACTTTCTTATGATGTTTCCGTATTTAGTTCCGAGATCCTGCCGCATACCACTGAGGATCTCACGGTGTGAAAATCTTACGCTTGAACTCGGCTACTATCTACCGCTTTTCAAACCAATTACGACCGTTTCAGAAAGGAGACATCGCTCGAAGCACATATGTCATCGTCTCTCGGCCTTTATATTCATGAAGATAATATTATTTATGATATGATATTATTTATGAAGCGAAATATATGGAGAATCAATAAAACAAATACTTGCTAAAATAGGTTGTCGGTCTCAACTACTACCGTTCTCTGCTACAGGCCTCACAGTCACAATCGCACCTTCATCAATGAAGACCATTGATGATAAAAACAAAGACTTACAAGATAGTAGCAAGCTGCGCGAACCCAAGATGCATATTGTTCATCTGACAAACGAAGACACTGGCTGCAGCCAGAAATAGGGCGGTGCCGTCCATGTTAATGTTGCAGCCGATGGGCAGCACGAAGCGCGTGATGCGGGGGTCGATCCGGAGCGGGCCTTCCATCGCGCGGAACGTCACTGGGAGGGCTGCGGCTCTGTATAGTAACAAATTCGATATACAGTAAAAAGCAGAATCCTAGTCGAAATGTTACACAAACATAATTTTTCATAAGCTTCCCGCTGGGCATAATCAGCCATGGCCGATCTGGAAATCCTTAAATAGGTTGCGTTCCCAGGTCGGTCGCAGTAAGGAGAACCTGCTGAAGTGGGGCACCCTAAGTAGCTCAGATGCCCAATGTCCGTGTGGGGCCGTTCTCCAAACGATGCAGCACATGTTGTCTTGCCCAGCGTGCCTGCACGCCTGTTCCAAGCAAGACCTTCGAGACGCGACAGACAGGGTGATAAGCGTCGTCACATTCTGGTCCCGCACGGTCTGAATAGAAACCATCGACACGAGAAGAAGAAGATTGGTTATTCAGTACAGAAGTAAAAATTAAGACTGTGAAGAATAACGCACGTGGTGAATTGCTATTGTGAAGAATAGCAATTGTGAAAAAAGCGCAAATACCTATTTAGAAAGGAACGCATTTATGGACTCAAACCGAACGGACAAAAACTTATCGTTGCAATCAGAATTTGACTAACGTATTCGTTTCTAAATATACATTTATCGTCACTAATTAGTCAAATACATGCTGTATTCAGCTTTCTGCATGGCGAGGGAATGTATCTTTGCCAAAATGCATGCAATTTATTTACCTAGATCGAATAATCCAAGAAAGATTTTTGAAGGAAAGACAAAACAACAAACACTTTCGTATCTATGTATAATTATAGCGTGTTTTTCTTTAATTTTAAACAAAGTTTTGGCACAAAAAATATGCACGTATTTGAATTTAATGTCGTATATAAATATTTCGGTGAAACAATTTCGGAAATTTAAGATAAACAACCGTTTTATACAGATTTTTGGCAACTCTTTCGGCAATCTTAAATTAAATTGCCTTGTTTTTTTTCATTTAATGACTATACTCAAAGATGATAAAAATAAAGCGCACTTGCAAAATATAATGTAAATGTTCGTAAATATTGGCCACGTAGGTATTGGCAACATCTTCCATGATAGACAAGTATAAAACGTAAAACGTACGTCTTGCGAGTGATTAGTGACGTTGCTGACTGTTCCATGGTACTGCGACAAGTTGTATGGAAGATTAAATCACAAACATGAATTAAAAACTCACGTAGAAGCGGTAGCAGATGCGGTCAACATGGCATGAGACAGCCCCCAATAGAACTTGTATGGGTTCTTCCGAAGAAACAGAAAGTAAATGAGCTGCATCACGATGAGCTGGTAAAGGAACACGCCCACCGCCACCGTGGCGATGAACCAGGCCAGCTGGGACATCACTTGAGCTGGAAATTTGAAAAACTACTGTAGTAAGCTCTAAAAAACTACTGAGAATATGTGCCCTGTCTCACCGGACGTCATGGTGACGTCGCAAGCTACCATATCCAAACAAATCATATAGAAAAGTATGAAAGGCACTTGGTGACGGTTGGCTACCACACCATTTGTATAGGATTCGTCCATGGCGTCCCGGTGAGGCACGGCACTACTACCCGGTGAAGACTCCTTTGAGAATATTTATTCGAGGTTGTTCATTAGGCCGCGGTCTGGACTCCAGAAGTCAGCAGGGTGACGAGCGGGTTCATAGATTTAACTCGATCAAATGTATAAAATGTCGCTCGGTGCCTACTTGCTTCCCGCTCTCGTCCAGTGGGTCGATCACGTAACATTTCTACTGTAACTTATTTGCTTGTTTTTTTTTTACATATTTAATTATTTATTGATAGTAGGTTACCTCTTCGGAGAAACTTAAAAATTTCTAAGCATTGGTTTTATAGAACAGCCAATTGCTCTAAAAACACATTTCTTTTAAAAAATTGATCTAGGAAGGCAAAGCAATCACTTATGCGCACGGTAGACAAAATAAAATCAATACCTTTACCTCCTAACCTAGGTACTAATTTATTCATGCTTTCTTCGTATGTTTTCGAGGTATTCAAATATGACTCTTTTGTTAATTTAATATTAATGATGGAAAGCTTACCAACGTTACTGACTCCTAGAATCTTCCCAGCGATGACGCTGCTGACTCCCACAGGAGTAAACCACATGACCCCAGTCACCATCTTCATGATAACTTCGAAGATAGCTTGAAAGAAGTCGATGACTACCTGGCCCTTAGGCCCGAGTGTGCCGAGTAAACTCCCAAATACAAGACAAAAGAATACTAGACCAAGGGTGTTGGTGCCCGACCTGAAATGAAAAGTATTGGAGATTTGTTATAGTTGGTATGTAGGCAAAATGTAGATAGAAACAGCTGGTACTTTGTGTATAAGTATGTAACAATACTATAATCATTGATGTATTTGTGTGTAGTCGCTTTTCGTCGACTACAATAGTAGTTTCTCGTTGCAGAAATATTTGCCGGGTCCAGTCCAACAAAAGCGGTTGTGTCCAGGCGCGACGATTCTAAGCCAATGAATATTTGGATAACCCGTAGTACCAGAGTTAAGGTAAAGATATATTTGCAATTTTGGTATTTTTCACTGCATATCCCGTAAATAATAGATTGGATCTTTAGCACTCTATGAGCATCAGAGAACTAGAATCAGCCCTGTGTCACCGGCCGCCCCATCTCGAAAGTGTTACATGAACCACCGGTAGCACACCCCGCCCTGAATGTGTAAACAGTAAACAGGCATGCCTTACCTGTAAGACACAACCCGGACTAGAGTTGGCATCGTGTCATTGTCAGTCAGGTTCCTCGCGAACAGGGAAGGCTGTTCCGCGTACACGGTGTGGGCTTGCTGGAACGCGGCCTGTACGATGTTGTCCGGGAAAATGTTCCTGACGTAAAAAAATATTCTTCAGAAAATGTATATGACAGCCTGCCTGATCGATATAAAATATTTCCATGACGAAGAAAAGAATACAAAAGCAATTATTTATCTTTGCACATTAAGTATTTAATTGGGATTATAAACTTGTCATTCTATTATAGACTAGTCTAGTTGCCAATTTGGTTAAAAACCCCATTTGTTTTATATATATATTATAAACGGGTAGGTAAGAAAAATCTGAAAATGTCCTATAAAATGTGATTCTGAAGCTAGTAAAATGCAAATTTCTACTAGCTCTTTACCTTTCACTTTGTCCATTATTTTCAAATGAACTCACCGACCAATGTCCAGAAGACTGTCAAGAATACTGTGGTCTCGTTTATTTTCAACGGCCAGCACGAAGTCTTCTCTTAGCTCCGGTTGTCCAGGATGTATCATCATAGCAAGGAGTAGCCCCAGGAAGGCATTGAACATGGAAGTTAGTATGAAGTAAAGTAGGGTCCGAACTGCAATCCTTCCGCTCATCTTGGCGTTCAGGCTGGCAGATCCAGCGATCAGGCTAGCTATGATCAAAGGCAGGATCATTAGCTTTAGTAGCCTCATGAAGAGCTCGCCGGGGTATGATATAATCATCAAAGCGTCGGGACCGAGATTGTATGGACGAAGGCCGAAACCTGGAAAAATGTTAGTCGAATTTTGATTGCTAATATATACTGCAGTTTCTCTACATGTTCAATTTCCTATGTGGTATGTAGTTCCTATTTAGAACTGTGTGTATTTTAATACTATGCATTTTATTTTGTTACTATTGTAAGTAATTTTTGTTCGGTTGTGTTGATTTTATAAAATAATCTAGAGATCAAAATTGCCAAGGTGATGATAAATAATTTATGAAAATATTCTAACGATAGATTCTATATTGTTCTTAGTGTCGTTTCGAAGAACCGAGAAAAGGGTTTTCTCAATCCAAGATTAGTGACCTGGCAATATTGACGTTTAAACTCGGATTGTCTCTCTAATTCCAGTTTACTTGAATCAGACTTTAACCCTTTTCTAATCTTTTTCTGTATACCATCATGGGTCTCTAATAGCTCCAATCAATTTGTCAGAGTCAACGTGTGCCTGGCGCTGGGTTTCGGAAAGTCAAGGTCAGTCACGCGATTTCCAATCTAAGCCAGGTAATCTATCTGCAAAGGTCTAGGTCATGAATACTTAAGGGATTTCAATATGCTAATGAGAGCCGTTGACGTAATAGAAGGGTTTTAACGCAATGGTTATATTCG
This sequence comes from Epinotia nisella, assembly GCA_932294315.1. Lineage (NCBI taxonomy): Eukaryota > Metazoa > Arthropoda > Insecta > Lepidoptera > Tortricidae > Epinotia > Epinotia nisella. The sequence goes on from OW028674.1 coordinate 21,904,194, forward strand.
ATGTAGTTACCTACATTTTACTGATGTACTACATTGATGTACATAATTGAATCTACGTTTACGCACGGCTGTTGTCCGTAGAGTTATCTTTTGCACCACGATTTGTTCCCGTTTAACGATACCTGGCACTTTCAAAAATATGTCCTTTATGGTGATCAGTCATCACATTGAGGACATATTTTAGCAGGTGGTAGATACGTCTCACCAAGTATTCTGCACGTGTCGCTCTTATATGAAATTGTAGGTAACTCACTCAATGTGGACTTTTAAGCTTGTATTCGAATGGCGATGACATCCGCGGTTAAGGTTTCGTTCCTTTGATTTTCAAACAATCATAATAATCTTATTTTATTTCTTGCCCATGAACTGAACATAAACCAGTTAAAGATTGCCGTCATTCAAAATGATTGAACGTTCATATGAGGTTTTGATCAAATGTGAACTAATCGATTCTTTTTTACTACTTTTCATCGAAAAACTTGGCTAGAATACAACCATCACTTTACTTGTCACCGTCTATTTGAATAATGGTAGACCTTTCAACGCTTCGAGCCTTAATATACAATTAATATACAACTACAATTTTACTCAGATATTTATAATAGTATAAAAGTATATAACGCGACGCTGTCTGGTGGCCAACAACCGTACGGCCCGTCTGATGGTTAGTTATGGCAATTAATGAAACACAAAGTCTATGCGTAACCTTTTCACCGGTTTCTTGAGGAACTCTATAAGGATCATTCCTCATGATGAGCATTCGTGGGAAGAAATCATCTGCTGTGGCCGCAACTGGGGCTGCGAATCTGATATTCATTATACTTAATCGAATATTTGCTTGAGTTGATATCCGAATTCATTTAGGCTCCAAGGAACGAGCGAGGGTGAGCGCTTTGTGGACGGCGAGTGAGTGGTAGAAAGTAGCCGTTTGATATCATGTAAATCAATTCCTCAGAGCATAGCACATTATAAATTATACTCAAGCGAAAAAACACACAAGGAGAAAAAGCATCTTCTTAGTTTAAGTGGTTGTCTCTCCACATAAACTTAGTTTGGTTCACATTTCAAAACGGTAAGATGGAATTACATAAATCTTCGTATACACAAATTGGGTATTGGGATCCGCCAGGTCGGTATAGTCCTTGGTACTAGAAATTATAATAAAAAAAACGAGAGAAATGAAGTTTTGTATGAAGAAAATTCTTGTGTCTCTATTTATGATTTTTATCTATTTAAAACTCTTACTGGTCGATTGACAGACAGCGCACAGCCTAAACCGCTAAAGATATAGGCATGAAATTTGGAATATACAGCCTTGACCTAAAGTGTTGAGCACCCATGCGTTTTTCATACAAAAGTCAAACTTTAAAAGGTGCATTTATATATTTTATAATAGAAAGTTGTGTATGTATCGGAAAAAAATCGTCATATTGACGTTAAGGGAAATTCGGTGAAAAAAAAAAACCTTATTGTAACACCCGACTTTTTCTAGCTTCAGTTTTCACACGCAAATAGCAATTTCAAAATGATATATATTAATGATTTGCACATGTTCAAACACTTATTATATTTTACGTCTTCGTGTATTTATGAAATTGAAAAATAATACTTTATCCTTATGTTACAAGGGAAAACGTGGGGAGCTTAATACTTTTGGCCAAGGCTCTTTACAGTACGGTGACGTGTACTAAGAAAGGATATTTCGAAATTCAACCCTTAAGGGATTGAACAGTTATATGGAAATCGTACATTTGAAAAGTTATAGACTTGAATCTTTGTAAGAAGGTTTCCTAAAAGCAAAACAAATGATTTAGCGTTATTATAAAAAAATCATCATCATCATTCATTCATCCGAAAACGCCTGGAGGAGCTATTGGTCCATGAAACACCTAATGAAGGGTGACCTACCTCTGTCACTTAAACGTAGGCTCATGGACATGTGCATACTTCCAGTTCTCACCTACGGTGCACAGACTTGGTCTTTGACGGAAGCGCAGAAGTACAAACTCGGGGTTTGCCAGCGAGCTATGGAGCGCAGCATATTAGGTGTTAAGTTAATGGATCGCATCCGGAACACCACGCTGCGCTCCAAGACCCAAATAGAGGATGTAGCTCGGAAGGCGGTCAAGATAAAGTGGGACTTGGCTGGTCACGTCTACCGCATGCCGAATGAGCTGTGGGCCAAAGGGACCACGGAGTGGAAGCCACAAAACTCAAAACGGAGACGCGGTAGACCTCGTCGGCGATGGAGGGGTAACTTGGACTCCTTTTTAAAATACTGGTCAGATATTGCTCAAGACCACGATGCATGGAAACAGAGGGGGGAAGCCTTTGCTCAGCAGTGGGACATAACGGGCTCGATATAATAATAATAATAAAAGGGCCTCTACGTGTTGGCTCAGTTGGTACTTTCTAGGTACCTAGCCCCACGCACGCCTCCCAAAGGTCCGGGACATCATGTCCCGTGAGCGGGAAAGACATACATAATAATAATAAAAAATCATCTTCTAAGAGAAAAACCGGCCAAGTGCGTGTCGGACCACGCAAAACGAAGGGTTCCGTGCCTATTAAAAAGGTCGTATCGTCACAGAAATTTTACGGCACTTACGTCCTTTTCTTTGAGGAAGGCAGTTTTTCAGCAATATCTCGAAAACCTCTGAACCGATCTTGTTCAAAACAATTTTCGGTGAATGAAATTAATAAGCCCTATGTCCATGAATTTTTCCATATTTTTAAAATACACCGTTCAAAAATTAGAGGGGGGGGGACAGAATTTTAGTGACTTTCGGGGCGATTATCTCCGACCCTATTCACTTAATCAAAAAAAATGCTAAGAAACCTTATATTTATTTTGAAAGGCCTATAGATTGATGTGCCACACGGGGGGTCACAATGAAAAAAAAATTTTGACTTTTAGTTTTATGTATGGAGTGCACCCCTAAAAAAATTTTTTTTTGTTATTTTAATTACAAAACTATGTAGCGGCTAACAAAATACACCCATCCTCAAAATTTTATTCAAATACACCTTATAGTTTTCGAGTAAAATGCCTGTGACATACGGACAGACGGACAGACGGACAGACGGACAGACGGACAGACGGACAGACGGACAGACGGACAGACGGACAGACGGACATGACGAAACTATAAGGGTTCCGTTTTTGCCATTTTGGCTACGGAACCCTAATAAAAAAGGAATTGAAAGTTGGTATGGGAAACATGTAGTTTTTAAAGTTAGCCGTTTAAAACTTCGGTCACAAGCTCCAAATTTACAGTAAAAACATTGATAAGGGTATTTTTTTCTAATGAATCTTCATCCCTTGAAGAGGTGTTGAAAGTTCACATAAGTAATGTGTGATTTTTAATGATAACCTGTGGCTAGAAACATGAAAGCAGGACAGCAGGTTTCTTTTATAATAGTAGATCTATCCAGAAACTTGCCCCCTAAAGAGGTGAAATAGGAGTTGTACCGATATGACGACGAAGTGTTATTCATAGGGGAAGTAAGTAGAAGTAAAGGCTGTTGCCGGCGTAACAATTTAACAATTATTGCAAAAATTACACTTACTACGCGGGACAAGCCGCGGGCAAAAGCTAGTTGTGTATACAAAGTTTCATGTTATTCCAGCACGCCGTTTTCCAATGAGAGCCAAACTACGTTTGTATGGGGAGCCAACCTGTGTCGAGCTTCCTGGGGACTCTTAAGGAAATATTCGTAAATTTGGGAAAGTCAACGATTCTCACAGCAAATCTTTGAACCGCGTTATAGGGGCAAAACAGCAATCAGAATGTCAAAGCTTTTCAATTATAATAGACTTTTGCGATTTTGAATTTAGAAACTTCATTAACTCCATTAGAGTTCGAAACTCGATTGAATTTGTAGTCTGTACAATACCTGAAGAAGTACCCGGGAACTTACGAGGTTAGTTTTATATCTAATGGCAATAGCTACCTACCACTTATCAAAAACCAGTTTGAAACAAGTGAAATCAAAAGATTTTTCGAAGAACCCAACTGCTTCTTTGCAAATGTTATAGCATATGTCTCCCACGATTAAGAGGAATCCAACAACACATCATATGTCGCAATCCGTTAAACTGTTTAGGCTGCAGGGCATGCCAAAGAATAAGACATACATATATACATAATATACAAAAACGCTCGAAAAACATAATCCTCATCTCCTTCGGCAGTCGGGTAAAAAGAGAAAGATTTCTTACTACTCTCAAAGACGCGTTTTAAAAAAATTAAGGTTTTTTTTCACGTGGCTCTAATGCCCTTCTCCAACTGAGATTAAACGATACATTTTACATAAAATAACGATATTTTACTGACTGCCTGACATTACATTTTAATCAAAAGAAAGACTTAATCTCGTCAGCTTTGTGGACATGAGGGAAAAAATATTATACAAGTTACGTACTTATTTTACTTGGGACGTTTACCTCCCCAACACCTAGTTCCAATAATGAACACCCAGAACACCCATGTTTTTCACCTCTATTGCTAGAATTAAGAGTCCCCAACACGGTTGACACAAGTCGTTTTAAAATGAGAACCAAACTACGTTTGTATGGAGAGTCGAGCTTCTTAACGACCTTTGAGATTAAGACGAAAATTATTACACCAATGTCGAGCACTGGGACGTTTACCTTAATTAGTTAATGGGGAATGGATGAAAATTTTAGAAATGCCTGATTATTTTTTTGGTGATAGGAATAACCTTCCTTAGCACCAGAAAAAAGTTTCAAATTTTTCAGCTACGACAATTATTTTTGAAAAATATAAACAGTTTCCTCATTTACGTTTTGGGTCAAGAACGGTAAATAGACACTTTCCTTGATCTGTCTCATATTACAAAAAACTATCTTAAATATCTGTGGTAAACTGACACTGGTAATGACCAATATAGCTGCTGCAAGTGTCAATATCATTGCCAGTGTCAGTTTATCACACATATTTAATATACTTTTTTGTAATATGAGACAGATCGAGGAAGGTGCCGTAACTGACCCAAAACGTAAGTGAGGAAACTGTTTATATTTTTCAAAAAAAATTGACGCAGCTAAAAAATCTGAAACTTTTTTCTGGTGCTAAGGAAGGTTATTCCTATCACCAAAAAAATAATCAGGCATTTCTAAAATTTTCATCCATTCCCAATTTACTTACCGATGGCGATGCCAGTGAGGACCCCGACCAGCGTAACGACCAGCATGGTGTTGTCCATGAACCACTTCTTGGCCCCAGTGGGGTCGACCGGCGCCGCGCGGTCCTCCGTGGTCTTCGGCCCCCGGTCCCCTGGCCCCATCTTCGCGAACAGATACTCTGAAAACCGTTCACCTTTCTCCATCACAGGCATATAGGACCCTACAACCCAGATCTCAAGATCTGGTTTCGCTCACACGCCCCCTTTCCTAATAACCTATTTTTCGTTCGACTGAAGTGCACCGGTCACATAGGTTTTATGTTTATGCACGATCTTTTATTATACACTCCGCATGTTCGTCACGTGTGGGAATTCTTTTTTATGAATGAAACTGTAATTTTTTTGTTACATTTAACCGATCCCATTAAAAGTTATTTTGATCTATTGTCTTATTCTTAATTTTCACTGCAATGTCATCCCAACACTGCACTTCGGATGACTGAATTCGATATGTGCTGAAACGGTCAGATCACTCGCTACTTTGGTACTTTCCTCTTTCCTTAATAAACGTTTATTTAAAAGAGCACGATTTCTATTGCTCCTTGTTTTTGGTAGGTCTCACACTTGTAACAAGAGGTAAAGCAATGTATGTGGCACGGGACGATCGATGGTATAATTCAGTTTTTACGTAAGGAAGCCATGTTTGAACTGCGCGCGCAGGCATCGATTGCTTGCCGTTCACTTAGTTGTATTAAACATCTATAAATAGATTATTAAATTGTGGGCATTATGTCTTATGTTAACAACTATACTTTTTTATGTACCTATAGGTCGAAATAGATTACGTAAAACTAAGCTAAAAGTAAGAATTGTTTTACACATGCGCACTGAGTTAGTCGATAAAATGAGTCAAGTTAGTAAACAAACTTTGTAAATACGAAGCCGATGAAATGGATGATTTATTTACTTATTTGAAAATCTTATTTTTTTCTTTGATTTAGAACCGTGTAATCATTACGCAAGGTAATAAATATAGACACTATACCTACTCAATAAATGTTTTGGTTTACAATTTTTAAAAACACAAGTGTCATCCCGGTTGGTTGTCACTTTGAAAATCGTCACTAATTTCAGTGACCATCGTAATCACGTGGAGAATCGTCTTTCTCATCAGTAAATGAATGTTGGCCACTGGCCAATTATAGTCCAACGGCTGAAAACTGAAAACATGTTAAAATGAAGAAACTAAGTAGGTACTCATAGTAGTCCTTAACATCAATTGAGCGATATCTCTATCATGATGGCAAAAATCTTAAGCGCCATTCGACATTGCGTTTTTACGGCACATAATCTCGCCAACCTTATTATGTTATGACTTGTCGAATGCCAATTTCAACTTTCTATGACTTTGGTCTTCAACTTTGAAAAGCAATATTTGTCCGTTTATACTAGTTATATCGCCACTTAGGTATCTCAAAAGTGTTAACTTGGTCGCCATGTTACTGCTACTTAGCTGTTATTAAAACAAGTCGAATTGCAAACATTCAGCTAAGTTACCGTGTTATTAAAGTCATTCATCATCCTATATTCGTCCCACTGCTGGGCACAGACCTTCTCTCATGAATGAGAGGGAACGGGCAGAAATAAAGTCATTAGAAGTAGGTATAATTTATTCATGTTTTAATTCCTTTTTGTTTTTACCCGACTGCCGAAGGAAAGGAGGGTTATGTTTTCGAGCGTATGTATGTATCTATGTATGTCTTATTCTTTGGCACGCCCTGCAGCCTAAACCGTTTGACGGATTTCAACATATGAGGTGTCGTTAGATTCCTCTCAATCGTGGGAGTGACATAGGTACAATATTTGCAAAAAAAGCAGTTGGGTTTTTGGAAAAATCTTTTAGTTCCACTTGTTACTTCTCGTCTCGTGGTAGCCCTATTACTATGCCAAGAGAAGGGTTTGAAATTGTTTTCGTAGTAAATATTATAATTTGTTTTGTACGATAAGTTAAGAAGAAACGCATTCAGACACGGTGACGTTCTTTCTCATAACATCAATACGTCTAAATTAGCTTACTCAATATCATCTAATTTCAAGAACTTGTTCGTATTTACAGGGATAAATACGATTAAAATTCTTTCGTATGCGCACGTTCAACGACTGGATATCATGGCGATTGGCGATTGAGTAGGTATGGCCTGAACACAGACCCTATTTTAATCAACGATAAATGGTAATTTGACAAGTGTTTTAGTAACATGACAGCTAAAGTACTTGTACGTACTCCAAAATGTAAGATTCTACTTAGATAATTATTTTGTTAGAAAATTAACAAGTTAACAAAAATAATTTTAACAATTGAAATATCACATTTGTCATCAACTGAGCCGGAAACACTAATCTTGTATTATGTTTATGTTTCACCTTGTATTTTTATACAAACTTTAATTTTGAGGTTTCATAAAAAGTACCTACTTACTTATAAAAAGTTGCTGGCTTGACTATCAGTCGACATGCATTCAGAGCCATCCTCTCATTTAATCTAAAATGTTATAAAATAGACTAAGTGTAAATACAGTCATAGCATGTGCTAGCGCATTTATAATTAGTAGCAGCGAGAGAACGAGACGGTGTCGCGAATCATCATTATTCGACCAGTGATCTTTCTTTTCTTTTCTGTATGTATTTTGCTTATGTATGAAAGTTTGTGTGAAAAAACATTTTATTTATTTCTTTCTTTCAAACTTTATTCATACTATTTTCATTATATTTATATACTTCATTTATTTACCACTTCTCGTGGGATACAAGATTATGATTAACATTAACTAAAATAAATTAAAACTAAGTTAACTAGGTAACGGCTATTTTGACTACCTAAGTTAAGAGTGAGAACAAATGGTCTGCAGTAATATCGGGTTATTCCCATCTTGTTACCAGTGGAACAACTGGTATTTTTTTCCCCTCTTTTACCACTAAAGTACTCGGTGGTAACTACTTGGAACCTTTTTTCCCATTTTAAGCACTAAAGAACTCGGTGGTAACTACTGGGGAAAAAATCCCAGTAGTTAACAAGTTCCCTCTGGTAAAAGATGGGACATAAATACTCAGCAAGTGGGAATAACCTGTAATATCTGATATTGCTTGTGTCATATTTTTGAGCCTGTCCTCGTAATTTTTACATGTAATGTGATTGTACTGGATTGTACGCATGTTAATGAATAATCTACTGATATGTAAACCTTTTAATTTCCTTTTTTCAATATTATAATATGTATATTTGGGGGAGGCCTATGCGCTGGACATAGACTGCTGGAGTGGGCGTCTTTCGGCTGATATGATGATGAATATTATAATAAGTTTCGCCGGATAATGTGTTTGTGAATTTACGAAGAAGTTTCCAAGCAATTATATTTTGCCATTGCATTTCTTTTTACAGTGATGTATATACCTTGCATTTCTATCATGCATCACAACTAAACTGGACCGATGCTTTGCTACCTATTTTCCAAATCAGTGAGTCGCGTCGTTGCCTTATAACAATCTATACAGGGTTAACTCGATAGAATATTATTATAAGCTCTACGGAATAAAACTGTGTAAAAATATCTAACGACTACTATGTTAGTGGGGTTTTTTTTAATATGATGTTTACATTTACGTCTAAATTTAACAATTACAATATCGTCTTGGTACCTAAGTTCCTATGTATGGTACGTGAAGGACTTTAATTGTTGAGCCATTTAGGAGTCAACTAATTTTGGTTTTCTATAAAATGTGTCCAGTATAAAGTGAGCTCTTAATGGCTCAACAATGAAAGTCCGTGACTGTACCTAATAAAATCGTTATGATATTTTACGAAACTAACTGGACTTCAAAAACAGAGTGCAGATAAATGTTAAGTAGGTATGTTTTACAAAATTGTCTAATATCGTTAATTATCTGCACTTTTCTGATTATGTTAGGCATTACACAAACGTTTGTTCGCAATTCTTCAATTAAGGATTATTCACGAACTTGAACGATAACGTGAATAAGAATTGGGAACTAGATAGCATATTGTGATGAATTGTGATGTTACACACACAGTAAGAAACACTTTTGTAAAATGAGGACTGCGAGGTGTTCGACGAACGTGGTGGAATGCTATTATGATCAAAAAATTACGTTTGTGCAGAATTGGCTAGAAAAATGCTACTTTCATGTTTAATGAGGACTGTGAGGAAGTTATCTGAACTTTTAGCCAACATTACCTACCCATGTCGATTATGGACGTTATCTGGGCATTTTAATTATTTTCCATACAAGTCGCTTTAAGCAGTGTAAAACTGTTAGGGTTACCACTTTTCGGTAAATTTGTTACATTAGTGGTGTTTTTTTATTAATCAAAGAAATGGGATGGATGATAGGTGCTCAACTGTTCCTATATAATTTATTTGTTACCTGTTATTGTGTTATGTATATTTTAAATAATTAGTCCTAAGTTTCGTGACGCATTGGTTGCACTGTAATGTCATGTATTCGTTCTTATAAATAAATAAATAAGGGATTCCCATTTCTCGTAATGAACATTGAAATTTCGACAAAATTTGGCCCGCACAAAGACACCTCACATTCCACAATTTGCTGAAAGCTCCTGGATGAAGTTAAATACCTGCATGACTAAACGTAAAGCCATAAATATAATCTAGTTTCTACTAAAAATAGTGCGGTTAAATTGTCTTAAATGTGTTGGGTTTTCATTCATTAACAGATTTGTTTAAAATTTGATTTTTGGGCAAAGATCTCCCTGGCGGCGATTCTACGGTACCTAGGTATTATATGAAAATACATGCCTACTCCGAATGGACATAAGAAATCTTACTGAACTTTCTTTTGAGCCTTTTACGTCAGTTTCAGACGTTTGTTTATTTAGGTTGCTCGTTATTTTCCATTTGCACGCATGTTCGCGTGATAGGGAGTTGTGAAATTGAAGATTAAGATTGGATAAAATATGATAATAAAATTACAATTGAAGAAAGTAACTACAATGCATGCTTACCCTTTAGTTGTTTAATTTTGGCAGTTTTCAATCACTTCCGCAAAAAAAAACACAAGAATACCTAAAGAAAAAGCTTAGATAATTTAAAACACCACTTAGAATTCACTTTCATCGAGCGACAACGAATCAAATACTTAGGTACCCCGGAAGTTAAGATGATTTAAACATTGCAAGAGCACAAAGTTGTGCATTACTCTATTTCATAATGGATTTAGAATTGGAACCAGAAACTATAGCATTGCAGTATTGGTAAAATATTACAAGTAGGTATGTGACTCAAATGTCATTTGTTTAATTTTAATTTCTGTCAATGGAAGGTAGCTTGTAATACACACTGAGTGAAAAATCGCAGAGAAGCGGTGACGTTCGATTGCATTTGGCAACTACAACGCGATGGCATGGTTTATTTTAATCGTAGAACGCCGTCTTGTACTTTGATACTAATAGATTGCCAGATTGGTACTAATTGTTAGCATTTCCTTATTCTAAAGTAGCAAGACGTGTATTAAAACTGCATTAAATATTATGATTGTAGCTAAATAAGTGCGAAGATGCATTCACTCCTCTGGTTTCATTTTGTTTTATAACTGAATTGTTCTCTTTTGTACATCATATATAAGTCAGTTTTAAAATGACAGGTGTCAGAATTGATTTTCAGATGAACATTTTTGTGTAATGGCTATGTCATGTAAGCTGTAAAAATCAATGTTGAATCGCATCCCAGTGTCATTCCATTAGCAATGATTAAATAATGGAAATTGCAAGGTGAATCGCTCAATTATTAATGAATATGATTGTGAATGAAGTTATTACCTTACCTACGAGAGGATTCCCTGTACTGTGATGGAAGTAAAATATAATTTGTGTAAGAACATAAACGAATGCCACAACTATGTGAAGTAAATATAAGTAGCATTCGTTTATTAGCACCCAACTTTTCTAAATCCAGCTACCTACCTATCTATCAGATATAACTACTTTATATGAGTTACCTACCCAATGACTATACCACGTTTTTGCCAACTGCGTTGGTTTGTTTATTTTTAGGGTGCCGCATCAAAAAGGTAAAAAAAACCGGTCAAGTGCTTGTCGGACCACGCAAAACGAAGGGTTCCGTGCCTATTAAAAAGGTCTTATCGTTACAGAAATCTTACGGCACTTACGTCCTTTTCTTTAAAGAAGGCAGTTTTGCAGCAATATCTCGAAAACCTTTGAATCGATCTTGTTCAAAATAATTTTCGGTGAAAGAATTTAATAAGCCCTATTTCCGTGTTTTTTTTTCATATTTTGAAAATAAACCGTTTTAAAATTAGAGGACAGAATTTTAGTGACTTTCGGGGCGATTATCTCCGACTCTATTCACTTAATCAAAAAAAAGTTCTGAGAAACATTACATTTATTTTGATGTGCCAGACATGGGCTTACGATGAAAAAAAAATTTTGACGTTCAGTTTTATGTATGGAGGATATTTTAATTATAAAACTATGTAGCGGCTAACAAAATACACATAGGTAGGTAAATTTTGAGGATAGCCTCAAAATTTTATTCAAATACACTTTATAGTTTTTGAGTAAAATGCCTGTGACATACGGACAGACGGACATACGGAACCCTAAAAAGAACCCTTATGGCGCAACAATATGTCCGTCTGTCACAACGTTAAATATCTCAGGAACTACCTACTGAAGCTACTAATCAATTTTAAATTTGGAGTAGGTAAGTAGTTGTAAGCGAGCCTAACCCACGTGTATATTATACAACTAGCTTTTGCCCGCGACTTCATCCGCGTGGAACTTGTTTACATCGTAGCTTTCAACAAACACAAACTTTCGCCCCCCCCTTTCACTCCCTTAGGTAATTAATTTTGGGATAAAAACTATCCTTTGACCTTTCTACCCAAAGGATAAACTAGACCTTATTCGGATTAGACAGATTTCCTCACGATATTTATTTAATCAATGTGTGTGTACAGTCAAAATATACCCCATGAGTAAAAATTGAAAAATAAACAAGATGTACTTTAAACAACACTATTTATCTTACAATTAGGTCAAATGCAAAAAAAACCGGACAAGTGCGAGTTCAACTCGCGTGGTGAGGGTTCCGTATATAATACAAAAAAAAATTGAGAATTTTCCCGTTACTTTGAATACTCAAACTTCTTATAGGTTTTCCTGTATTATTTAGGCAAGGAACTATTTTCCATATTTTTTCAGAATTTTAAGCCTAGTAGTTTCGGTGATAGGGAGGGGGGGATAGTCAACTTGGTAAATTTTTGTCTTTTTCCTAAATTACTTCAAATCTGTTATATGTCACACACTACAGTTTGCGAAACTTTTTTTTTAATTTTCCAGTTTACCGCCCAAAATATTTAATTATTCATAATTCATTAATTTACTTTACGCGTCCTTCACCAATTTACATATATTTACCAAATTTCAACTCAATCGGTCCAGTGGTTTCGGAGCAAATCGGCTGTTACAGACGGACAGACAGACGCACGAGTGATCCTATAAGGGTTCCGTTTTTTTCCTTTTGAGGTACGGAACCCTAAAAATATACGAGAGGATATGTGGGGTGTGGGGGGGGGGGGAGCCAAGAACCTCACTAAATATCACCAAGGGGAGGGGGGGGAGGATCAAAAAGTAGCCGAAAAATTCTCGCGTGATTTGTGCACAAGCCCTGAGTATACCTACCTATTGGCAGGCAGCTTGATAAAATATTGATTTAGGATATCATAAAATGAAAGGAATTACTTTCGTTAAAATTCACCAGTATTTACTCACCATGAAACTGCTTCTGTTGTTTAAAAGGCGGATCCAATTCCGACTTTAGAGCCATTATTCACAATTTAGCTTGCCCTATCAATAACAAGTAGGTAGAAAACTCTACTCAACTCCCTTTTTATCAAGCCGCTGATACACGTTCAAAAACCATAAGTCAGAAGCCTATCTCAAAGTAAACGAAATTGAAAACTTCAATGAGAAACAACAGAAAAGCAATAATGAATAGTAATGTAACCATGGTCTTTTCGTTCTCATACCATGGATACAAGTAACGATAATGCTGACGAGTTTTTATATAAAGTGACAAGTCGCTTATTATTCGCTAATACAGGTATTATCTCGAGTATTGGACCTTACTACATAAGTCATTAAGGTCACTATGTGCGCATATCTGGAATGGAAGAGTTGTGCGCGGGATTCTCAATGAACAATTGACTACATTGATCCCACACGTGATGTTGTGCAAGTACTTACACGTAATCAGGCAGTTGATGAAAACGCGTCCCTTTTTTACTGAACTAATTTGGTTTAATTTATTGCGACGTCCAAGAAATGTGGGAGAGTAGGTATTTAATATTCCTTCGTGCTCTGAATTAAGACGATTAATGGTATGATGATAATATATCTATTTGCATAATGATGATGGTAACATTATTGAACGAGCGAACGAAGCGAACGAAGTTCTACGTTTCAGCTTGTGCCAAAATTCTTTCTTATGTCTGGATGTCAGGCTGGTCTCCTCTACACTACAGGCCCCGTAGCATGGTTGGTCTTGTCACGCGATAGATGATAGGATAGAGCGTGCGTCACTGGCTGACACCGTTCGATAGAACGAGACGATGCTCTTGTCTTGTCACTTGTCGCGTGATAAGGCCAACCATGCTATACGGCTCCTTGGTTGGCCTTATCACGCGACAAGTGACAAGGTTGGCCTTATCACGCGACAAGTGACAAGGTTGGCCTTATCACGCGACAAGTGACAAGATAAGTGCGTCGTCTCGTTCTATCGAACGGTGTCAGCCAGTGACGCACGCTCTATCCTATCACCTATCGCGTGACAAGGCCAACCATGCTACGGGGCCAGGTCGCATTAGTCAAAAGCAAAAGTGAAATTTTATAAGGAGGTTCAATTAGTTCAATAGTTATATAAATAATTAAAAAAAAATTAAAATAAGTCAGGCTCGCTAGTTCTACAGCTCACAACAATGATGAATTGCATAATGACTATAACATTATTTATATAAACATCATGGTTTATTTTGCTAAAGGATGTTCTTGATAATACTTACCCTACGGTTTTGACTAAAACCTATTGCCCGACTAAAGTGTTTTCAAAAGGAAAAAACGGCCTTATAGGATCACGTTGTTGTCCGTCTGTCTGTCTGTCTGTCTGTCAAGACCCTTTATCTCGGGAACGCGTGGAGGTATCAAGTTAAAGTTAAAACTATATACTCAGATCTACAGTCCCTTGAAGCTGTGCAAAAATCACACTTAATCAAAGTTAGTATAAAAAAAAGATACGCAAGATACGATCGTTTAAGTCGCAAAAAACGCATATTTCGACACTCTCAAGGTAATCAAAACTTATAGGGTATTTTCCGTTGACTTAGAACTATGAAATTTGGCAAGGAATGTCGCCTTATACTACAAGTAGGTACAGGGAAAAATTGAAACTAGACATTTCTAATTTTGTATGGAACCCGCTTGTTCGGGTTTTTTTTTCTAGGTATAGCTATAGATTCAACGGTAACATTGGCAAGTTGCTCTAAAGCCACGTATATAGCGGTTCTATTTTTGAAAAATGTTTTCAAGAGGTAAGTTCTTTTTTAGGGTTCCGTACCTCAAAAGGAAAAAAACGGAACCCTTATATGATCACTCGTGCGTCTGTCTGTCCGTCTGTCACAGCCGATTTGCTCCGAAACTACTGGACCGATTGAGTTGAAATTTGGTAAACATATGTAAATTGGTGACCCAAAGATGACCGCGTAAAGTAATTTAATGAATTCTGAACAAGGGGGCCACTTTTGGGTGGTAAACTGGAAAATTAAAAAAAAATCGCAAACTGTATTGTGTGACATATCAAATGAAAGAGGTTGTTGTAAGCATCTCAGATATTTTTTTTATAATTTTAGCAAAAACAGATTTGAAGTAATTTAGGAAAAAAGACGAAAATTGACTATTCCCCCCTTATCACCGAAACTACTAGGTACGCTTAAAATTCTGAATAAAATATGGAAAATAGGTGCCTAAATATTACAGGAAAACCTATAAGAAGTATGAGTATTCAAAGTAACGGGAAAATTTTCAATATTTTTGTGTATTATATACGGAACCCTCACCATGCGAGTTGAACTCGCACTTGTCCGGTTTTAGTACTTTTTCGATGCATCGCGTACAATAGTTAGGCGTAATTATTAGGTGTTGACTGGGTTTATTTGACATGAGATTTGATATTGGCAAAAGGTCAGCATCTTTTATCCAGAAAATTTCAGTGAGTAGGTACTGTAAGTAGGTATATTCGGGTCTGTTCTTCCCTCTCTCTGGCTTACTTTTTTACACGATCTTATGCCTAAATAAGCGATTTCCCCTGAACCCGAACAAAGTTCTAATTTGTTCTAAGAGCAAGGACTATATTACTTCAGGACTGTATTAGCTCCTCACAATAATCCAATTACATTCATTAGCTCGTACTGCCACCTATACAGAAATTCAAGAACTGCTCTTATCTGGAGCTGCATAGTAAACAAGATCTTTCTTACTCAAGAACGATGACACCATAGTTGCAAGTTCACTCTGTGCAATAGAGAGGGCGCTGTTTTCAATCAATTATTTATTCATCACATTGTATTTCGTTGTCGTATTTTTTATCGGAATATTTAATTAATGTAATTTAATGTGTGTTTTTCCTGATGTAGTGTATACTGGAGACACAATACAAAAAAAATGCCTCCTAAGGCCATACATACAATAAGAAATGGGAGTTATATAGTACGTATACCTAATCAAACTAAAATAAAATAAAATTTGAAATATAATTTATTTTTAAAATACTAACGAAATAAAAAAATGGATATGGATGATTATGGATATTACATGATTATGTACCTAGGTACAATAAAATAAATGCGACTCTGTCTGTTGCGACTGAAAATTATTTTTTCATGTAAGCGGATTAAGTTCTTTCCTTGAAAAATTAGTATCATGAATCACAAATGTATTTAAATACCTAGGTATTTACCTACTACGATTCATCATCCTCCTAGCGTTTTCCCGGTTGTATGTGCTTATTCCATAAACCCATACTAATATTATAAATGGTATGGTTTTGGTTTTGTTTGAGATGACGATATTGTATCAAATAAAATTAGTCCATTCGGAAAGCAACTTTAATGTTGAAAGTAATAGATCAATATTCCACTGACAGTTTCTATAAAGTCGGTCAGCTCTAATAATCTGAACTACACCATGTTGTTAATTCTCTGTAGCATGCTTCCACATTTCTTATCTTAGGTAAATTGAATCGTCTCTGTTTTTCTTTTTCTTATGTAATTAACGAATAACTGCTGTTGGCCTCCTATTATGTAAGCAAACATATGTAAACAGTATATTTACGGCTGTTGTTATCCTGAATACCAATAAATAAAAATAAATAAATAAATGCGAAAGTGTAACTGTCTGACTGTCTTTATGTCTGTCTGTCTGTCTTTATGTATGTGTGTCTGTATGTCCGTCTGTCCTTCTGTATGTATGTCTGTATGTCTGTATGCATGTCTGTCTGTCTGCCTGTCTGCATGTCTGCTGCCTATTTGCTGTCTGTCTGTCTGTCCTGTCTATCTGTCTGTCTGTCTGTTACCTCTACACGCTTACAGCGCTGAACCGATTTGCATGAAAGGGTATAGCCGTGTTTGTATGGGGCATCGGCCCCAGAAGCCAAATCGATTGCCGTTTTGCTAATTTATTAGTCCATATGTAAGATGATATTTTACAAAAAAAAACATTCTGAAATGCTGCAGTTTTTTGAGAAAATTAAAAAAAAACGAAAATTAGTTTTCATTTTCTTTTATCTAAACTACCTACTCAACGGATTTTTTTGAAACTTATACACATTATGTAAGTAATAAAGATATATTATTAAAACAAAATGGATTTCCAAATATCCTTATAAGTAGTAAAATTATCACTTTTAAGTTTAAATTTTTTTTGTTTCCGAGATAGTGACAACCACCAATTTTAGCTATATTATGTATAAACTAATATTCTATAACATATATTTTTTTCAAAAACATTAACTTGGATCAACACCTCCAAAATGAACAAACTTATGGTATACTAGGTATGTTAGTGACAAAATACCTTACTCCTAAGCGATATTATTTTCAGGAAATAAAAATACTAGTTGATTATCGAATCAATACGAACATTCTAAAATATATTTAAAAATTGTTGAAATAGCCTATTGTGTGATTATGAATGCAAATAAGTGGCAGGAATTCCTCATGGTTATTTGGTTGCAGATTTTGTAATATAGGCGTGCTTCGAAGGGACATCACACATCACACATTTCACCACACTTTTTCATAATGTATATTTATATATATACTCCACGTGACACTTAGTTACACTTTATAATTTTGTAATTTTTACTATAATACAGACTTATTTTATTTATTTACCCAATATTATATGCAGCTTTTTTTTTTTTTTTTTTTTTTTTTAAATTCACTGAGTAGCAGAATATCAGTGCTCACGCGAGCAAAGCAAAACTGAGCTAGTACCTTTTTGGCATTATTGCAATTGCAACGCACAGTATGCCTTTATTTTAATTTATATTTAATCTTTTTCGTAACACAATTGTATTTACTTGTTCTTTTAACTTTTTCTCTCTAGGTACTTATTTTTTGTGTACTTTTTTATTTTTGTTTGGTTTATTGTTGTTGCAAAATGCCAAATAAATGATTTATCTATCTATCTAAATAAATAAATGAAATAAAATAAAAATGGAATGAAATGATATTCACCCTAAAACTCGACATTTGCTATTCCGTATTTATAACGGCCTAAATTTTAATTTCAATCTTTTTTCTGGTTTCAAATAACTTGTATGGCAGTCGGTAGCGAAGCCATGTGAACTGAAAACTCGGTTTATAAAGGTCTTTAAACGAAAGTGGGCAGGAAAATCTCCAAAATGCCTCCCACCCCCACAGACGCCCGCTAAATACATTTACACGAGCGACACAGGGCGTGTGTCCTTGGCCAGCCAGGGTTTTTGGAGACAAGCTTTTTATCCTAAGTGTTGTTTAGGATAGACCTTTCGTCTCCGTTATAAGTCCAGCTTGATAATCAAATGATTTTCTTTTTTATTGTTTTTTTTTTATGGAGCCTGAATTTCTCGTTTTCGTTCGAATACCTAGGTGACGCTTTATAAAGCTAAGTTTAAAGCTAATTAAGGTAGAGATTAGTTTTGGTATACTGGCAACTCATATTCTATTAGGGCAATACCCGCAAGAAAACCAAATCTTGTCGGTTTGTTGACAAATGGCAGTCAAAGGTTAACGGAGACAAAGTTTTGCAAAATTACTTCTAAAGTGACTATGTGATTTTAAGCGTAACTGTGATTATTTTTAACCGGTTGTTTTTTCATACCATAGGGTAATGTTTTTGACGCAAGTGACATTGTATTATTCAAAATGTCGTTATTTCACTATGATAACCGACTTTTTTCAAAAATACTTTCGTTACGATTACGTTACATTTTTGCATAATGCAACGTATTTTTAAATAACGTAGGTAACGAAAAAAATTGGTATAGGGAAATGCACGCAGAAAAATACTAACTTAAATTAGAATTTTTAGATTTTCAATGATAAACCATAATATTATGTTAGGTGGGTATTATTATGACAAATAAAGATTTGGTATAATTATACGTATATAAAAAAAAAATTGCGGATTAGAAATTGTTGAAACTGAACTAGCATTTAATAACACTGCTCTATTCTATTGATTTGAATGATACGTAAAAATACTTCTTTGATTGTTTTTAGACTTTTTAGACGCTAAAAACTCCATTTTATCTCATTACATTTTTTAAAAATTATCTACGTTATCTAATGAGAATATTTACCAGTATGATCTAAGCTTTATGACAAGTTTGTAACGTTTTATGGTAACGTCACGTATATTTTTTCATGTTAAATCTATGTCACATTGGTCCAAAATCGCGGCTTTACCCCTAATTTATAACGCGCCTTATTAGGCGACCGTATGCCTAAGATGGCCCACTAGCAATTTTTTTTTAAATTGGTTTTTTTTCTTATAACGCAAATAACATTAAAGTATTTTTAGGTTTTGTTTGTTAAATAAATCATTAGCAGTCCTATGAATGGCTTTTCTTTATTAATCAATAATCATACTGTCATTATTTTACAAGGCTTTGTTATTAAGGCGGACCTGTTAGCGACGGTAGGTACCTTAATAATAATAAAAAAGATTGAAACAACTTACGACTTATAAAAACAGTAAAAAGAGACGATTGCGCAAATATAAAAGTGCACAGACTTATTCACTGCTTACTTAGGCTATCAAAAAAAAAAAACTATAATTCGTAGGCAGATATTAATAATAATGTAACGTAATGGTTTTGTTAAACGCAGGTTCTGAAAAACCTTTCAGGCAAAATTTTACCGAGTGAGCCCAAAACCTGGGTTTGTAGCTCAGCAAACTTTGCACCTCTGTTTACCCAAATGGCTTCGTGTATTGCGGCGATTTTCCGCTGCTTGCTGCTTGCTGCTTGAAACGAGCGGAACACAGAGAGCTCTCCGACTACCGTAATAGCCGACAAGCGATTCATACTTAGTTTATGCTATAGATTTGAGCTCGTCCAGCGCACGAATTTACGGAATTTTAAAGGATTATGAAATACAAGCAACACAGACTAAGCAGCGTGAAGTAAGTACATACATAGTTTGTTAAGTTGAACGTTGGAAAATACGCCAGCGATATTTAGTTTGTTATTCCACTGTATTAGAGTCATATCATAGGGCATTAACAAGATATATTAACATAACCACCAGAAGTCTCAATGGCTCCCGCGTCGTATCTAAATATAGGGTGGAACTTTTGCGTGCTATTGTCCATCCTGAAGGTCGCGATAGGTATTAGAATTAGACTGGTGAAAGAATTATTAAAATGGAATGAGTGATTCCGTAGTTCTCCTTACATACAAACTCTTTATTTATTTATAATAAGTTATTTATTATTATTATTGTATCTCTTTCCCGCTCACGGGACAATGGTGACCGGACCTTCGGGAGGCGTGCGTGGAGTACCTACAAAGTACCAACTGAGCCAACACGTAGAGGCCTTTTTGACAATTTAATGAAATGCATGGAGTAGGTACACCGAGTGGATGTTGTCCCTGCTCGTGTCATGGGACGCGCACAGAGAATTATTATTATTACTGATTTATTCAGAAACAATACAAATATTGTGTTTGAAATACATTAATATTAAAATTACTTAAGTATATTATATTATACATAAAAAAATGCTTAAACTATACTATTAAATAACTATAATTTTTACATTTAATTTAACTTATTACATGTAATGTCTTTAATTCTTGTAACTATTAGGTATCACGCACAAAAATCTCGTCAATACTGTAGAAGCACCCTCTCAATAAAAATGCTTCCAATTTTCTATGCAATCCATATCCATCCATACTTCCATACTTACTATACTTACTGTAATATTTATTAAAGGTGAATACAAGATTATAATTAACATTAACTATGATAAATTAAAACTAAGTTAAATCTAAAAAAGGCCCTCGAGGCATTGTACCGAGGATGCTGGCGGCATTTCCTCGCTGACTTACTTATAAGTACTTACTTACTAATATTATAAATGGGAAAGTGTATGTGTTTATTTGTTTGTCCGTCCTTCACGGCAAAACGGGGCGACGAATGGACGTGATTTTATAAGTGGAGATAGTTGAAGGGATGGAGAGTGACATAGGCTACTTTTTGTCTCTTTCTGACCCCCCACTTCCCTAAAATGGGGGGTGGAAGTTTGTATGGAGCATTCCGCAATTTTCAAGACTAAAAATTGGTATGCGGACTATTTGTGACTAACAAAAAACTTGTGCATCATTTTTTTTTTTAAATCTGCACTCAACCCCTTAAAAAAGGGGGTGAAATTTTATATAGGACTTTTCGCAGATTTCAAGGTAGGAAGCTAAAAATCGGTACACAGACTCTGTTACCAACGAAAAATACCTTCCTTTTTTGTAATATTTCCCCCAGCCCCTAAAATAGGGGATGAAAATTTGTGTGAGACTCCGCAAAATTAGTACAGGTTCTATGATACAAACGAATAATAAAATAATTTAACATGGGTATCGTTTCTATGGTTTATTTTTCAAATCCAACGTGGCTGACGTGAAATACCATCTCCCCCGTTGGGGTGAGCTGGGGTTGAAATGTCTAAATATCAATATGGGTGTCGTTTTTATGGACGTTATTACGAAAATGGCGTCGATTTTGGAATTTAATATTGTGGACATCTATCTTAATATGTAGAGTCGATATGTGGAGTCGTTATAAAGAGTCGATATGTAGAGTCGATATGTAAAGTTGATATGTAGAGTCGATATGTAGAGTCGATTTGTAAAGTTGATTTGTAGAGTCGTTATCTAGAGTCGATAGATAGTCGATATGTAGAGTCGATATGTAGAGTCTATGTAGAGCCAATAATTAAATAAAAGAAGAAACTGGCTGACTGACTGACTGACATATCATCGCACAGCCCAAACTGCTGGATCTAGAGATTCTAAATTTAGCACCTAGGTTCCTTATAAGGTCTAGGGGTGCACTAAGAAAGGATTTTTCAAAATTCACTTCCTTAGTTGGTGAAATGGGGGTCCAAAGTTTGTATGGGGAAACAAATTAAGTAAGAGTATTTCATTCGAAACTTCACACGAGTATTCCCAGGGATAAATGAGTAAATATATGTTTCAGGTTTTTTGAGAATTCAACCCCTAAAAGGGGAAAATGTGGTGACAATGTCTGAAAATCAACATGGGTATTGTTTCTATGGTTTATCGGGTCGCTGGTCGCTGATTACGAAAACAACGATTTTATAATCCAACGTGGCGGACGTGAAATACCATCTCCCCTGTTGGGGTGCGATGGGATTGAAATGTCTAAATAGCAATATGGGTGTCGTTTTTATGGTTTTTTGGGACGTTAATTATGAAAATGGCATCGATTTTGAAATTTAACATTGTGGACATGAAAATTCTTGAAAGTATTTGTGCGAAGTCGCGGGATAAAGCTAGTACCTTATCATTAGTGATATGTCTTTTTAGGTCAGGGGGCAGTTTGTTAAAAAATTTGACAGCCTGATGTTTTGTGCTGTGCTGCGCCGCTACTTTGAGCTTCGGGAAAAACTTTGTGTTTTTTAGTTCATGTTTGTAGGCGTAAATCTTGTCCTTCGATAGAAGTCATATTTAAAAATATTTTTGCCAAAATCAGTAAACAACACGAGTAACTATTAATCTAACTACCTATTAACCATCTGGGATAGTAAATCAGTTGATGAACTTGCACTTACAAGTGGTTACTGAAGTCACGCCAAACAGCCACCATCACCGCGCACTGACACTTCATGCATGATTTGTTTACACTGAGAGCGTGATGGCGTGATCACGCACGCTGACACGGCTATGGTATGACCGCTACTGTCAAGGACTTTAGACGGCATTCTGCAAAGTTTTGCAGGAACTATATTTGACTGGTTCTTCCTTGTTAGACCTTACTACTTTAGCTCTAAATGCTTGATTTGACCTAATGTTTCATTTATTTTCTAAAGTAAATACAAGATGATGATTAACATTAACTAAATTAAATTAAAACTAAGTTAAATCTAAATGTTTCATTAGTTCTACTTTATGTTTTTTTGTTAAATAGTAAACTATAGGATTATTGATAAACAAACCCAACTTAACCTGATGACTTCTATTTGATGATATTCAAACAAAACCCAGTGAGTTCATCGTATCGAAGAAAAATGCATAGATCTAGTGAAACATTAGGGCAAAAGTTAGTAGGTCAAATAATGGGCCTCCTATTTGACTGGAGTTTCAAAGACACCACTCGACATCTCTACGAGGATCACTCAAGGACATTTGAGTAGAAAAAACCCAATACGTATATAGTTTTTGAAACAATTATCCACATAAAGTGTAATTAGTCTGAACCAACTTTGAAATACTTCTGCCATCTTTGTTCAGAGAGGTCTGAAATTGTCGTAGGCATTAAGTTGCCATAACTTTTTCGGCAATCAGAAAATTACTTTTATCTAAAGTAGTAAAGTAACTTTTTGCCACGTCAGGGCTGTAATGGTAGATAGTTTAGGGCTTCAATACTAGATTCCTAAATAAACGTAGAGGTACGTACACACGTATATTATTATTGTATAATAATGAGTACTTAAGTGGCCACTTATATCACATACCACTATTCGAAAAAACACAGAAGAAGAATAAATTGTAGTGGGAAGAAGATTGTGCAGAAGTTTAAGTTCCCATGATTTGTGGTATTATTAAAGCAGCTGTGGGATACTGCTCTAACGTGTGTCAGATATAGCAGAGTTAGATAAAGCAATACGTATGAAACTGTATTTAGGATCACTCACGCTAGAACGGCCGTGCCAACCGAGCCGCTTCCGAGCCTCGGCCGTGGCTCGGCCGGGCTTGGGTATGGCTCGTCCGCGCAAAAACGCCGTCGTTTTTCTTAGAAACCGGCCCGGGCCGGACACGGCCCGTTCTAGCGTGAGTCATCCATTATACTTAGTGCTAGTGAAAAATTCGAGGCATGCAATGGTATTGTCATGACCACCAGCTAATCACGTAACTTTTCGAACTCACGTTAAAACATTAAATTTCAAAGTTACGTAATTACCACGCTGTGCATACATTTTATATTGATGTAAGAATTGAAATATCAAAGCTAATATTGAAATTCCTATCTCTCCATTAAACATATAGGTCGGTGGCAAAGCAAGCCTGTGACGGGCCTGATGGTAAGCTTTCCCGTAGCCTATGAACGCTTGCAACTCCACAGAACTCCTAGATTTTAAGGCGAATGAAACCCTCAAAATGTTGTCTCGCTCGCTCGCAAATATGTTAGTTCGATTTACTGTGCTGTTCACTCACCAACAGTAACTTGCGAAAATCGAAAAAAAATGAGTACTGTCCAAGACGGAACATTATTAATAAAAAAGTGTATTTTGATTATTATTCACCGTCAAAATATCACGTAAACTCGTAGTCTACAAGCAGAACAAGTGAATGAAAGGTGGAAATCCTCAATTTAATAATATAGGTATATGATTTGGACATAGTAGACTCTGCCAGCCAGTCTTGTTACAAAATAAAGCCAACATTTTTTTTAACTCGTGGACTATGCATAGCGGCGTACTAGGTAGGTACGTAAGGGAAATGTATTCACGTACCTTTTTCTCTCTTCTTACTATGACAATAAGGCATAAAAAGGTACGTGAATACATTTCCCTTACTGCACTTATTACTAACAACTTACTTCATAAGTTTAATAATGATAGGTGCTTATAAAGAATTTGAAAAAAGTACTTGTGACATAACTCGCAGGCCAGACTCTATATTTTGTTCTAAAAAAACAAACGGTGAAATTGGAATTGTTATTGACATATAAAAGTTCAAGATATATTTTGTTCTGATAAAGCTATAGCTTAGTTTCAGAGCCTAAGGCCTTCAAAATACAGCTTGTTACCAGACTGCAAAGGAGTAGGTTACACCTTAAAAACAAGTAGATGGCCTTTGCGCAGAATGGCCCGCGTCGGCGAGAGGGATCCCCCCTAGTGTCGACTCACGATATTGTGAAATTGACGACCCATTTCCTTCCATTTTTAAACTGACAAAATTAGGGTTTACGAAAGTTAGTTTTATTACTCATCCGTTTTTTCCCACTTCCGTCAAATTATTAGGCATGAACATGAATTGTGCCAATACTTATTCATTGGGTATTTTGCATGTAAACGTCAAAACTTTCGTAACTATTATTGTACATTTGCTCACGAGCCAGCGCTGGTCTTCCGGCGAGACCATTTGTGGGCCACTTTACCTGCTGTCCGATACTGCCTTAACCCATTCCCGGCCCGTGACGTGACGACACGTATGCGACATGTGTTCCTACGCCGTAATAGAAAAAAAAAGAAAAGAAAAGAAGACATTTATCCGCTACATAAGAGGAAAACCATGGGATCGGCTACGAGCGTAGCGCGTAGCGATTCTCGGCACTGAACGTGTTAAATTAACAGTTAACACTGTAGGCAGCCGTAATTTAGAAGAGCAATTAAAATAATGATTCCAAATATCCACTATCTAGTGGAAGGAGTGAGACTGTAACAATGGATAGGTAAGTAATAGGTATAAAGGCTTTACACGTTACATTTTGATGATTTGCATGGTGTGCACAAACGTTGAACGACCAGGAAATATAATATATGTGTATTTGCAGGAAACTTTTTGGAAATATTTTGGAGCTCCTAGAACATATTGAGCCTTGATAATTGCCTACATTCAGAGATATACTCGTATAAGCGCTGTTGCGTCATCAATTCATCAACTGACTCACCGGAAACACTAATTTAAATACTATCGCAAGTAAACGCTACTTGATAACACAGATTTGTGTCATGCTCTCAGTTTTATGCTGTTTTTACATTAAATTCGATTACCTAATCCGAATGTAATGGCGTAGGCACTAGTTTAACGGGAATATCTGACTTTTAAACGCAGAGCAGAAACTGGAGTTTAAGTGAACTAGTGTGAGTGCAAGTGTAAGTAGGTAATGATATTTTGATTGTTTTTTTTAATATGAATATACTCGTAATTACGGACAACAATCAAACATGAAAGCTAATGATCAATCAACCCTGTAGTTAAAATATTAATTAATATTATAAAAACAATTCTGAAAAAGCCACTTTGTAACATACTTTTTAAACATATTAATTGGCAGTTCCTTCAACTCTATTGGCAGCTGGTTGTATATCCGTGTACACATGAAATGTACATTCTTTTTAGAGACTTGTGACTTCAATTTAAAGTATTGGCGGTTTTGACTTTTTTTTTGAGTAGCAAGACTGTTGTTATTTATTCTCACTCAATATTATACATTGTAGGAACTTAAAATAAACAAAATATAAACTACAGACAAAATTGCCCGCCCTCAACACAACCTAATATAGGGCATCGTTCCCAAGACGCTCGCCGCGTTTCCTAGTTGGATGGCCAGGCTCAGCCTTTGGGCGAAATATGAGCCCGCCATGAGATCGCCTGATACCCCGATCAACTTCTGGTACACTTTTTTGACCAACTCCTTGGTGTCGGAAGACCAGGGTCCAAGGGTCTCTACTGCAAGTGCCGCAAATAGGTAATCATCCTTTAAAAATTACTAAATTATCCTCGGTTTTGACTGACAAATACAAAAATCTCCCTATGTAAACGCATACAAGGGGCAGTATGCTAAGCGATTTATAGAGAAGTCTGCAGTTCTCTCTGTACCCATCACCACAGATGACTCGAATGAACTTCTTTTGAGCTTTGAATTTATCTAAGTACTATATCAGTGGTACTCCAGATAATTAGACCATAGTCCTTTTACTTGTGCTCTTGCGCAGCAGAAAAAAGTTAATTTATTTAATTTCTTAGTCCACCAAAAGCGAATCATAGTCTCATGTATTCAATGCATTTAGCGTTTGACTAAAATAATGGTATTTTGAGAGAAGCCGCTAGGCTTGTGAAAGCAAGCCGAGCCGTGTTTAACCTCAGACGCTGACTGGGAGTCGATTCTAATTTGATACATAAGCTCGGCGTGCAGTGGCGGATGTAGGATATTGGTTTGGTGAAGTTTGACTCCGTTTGGAGTATCTAAACATTAATCAAGTTCATTTCGTAACGTGGCTAGAATCGACCTCCTCAAAAATATAATGCACTAAATATCGTAGCGTAGCTTCCAAACGGATGAACCGATTTTGTTTCGTATTTTTTTTGTATGGTGACTCGGCTCAACTTATTAGCAACTAAGCTTTTGCTCGCGAATTCGTCCGCGTGGAACTTGTTTATATTCCATACAAACTTCCACTTCTATTTTACCACCATAGGGGATGATTTCCGAAATAAAAAGTACCTACATTGTTCCACGGGATACAAACTACCTCCATACCAAAAAAAAGGTAACAGACATACAGAGTTATACTTTCGCATTAATAATTATAACAAAATGATATTGTATAAGTATGGATAATTAATGGTATCGGGGGGTTATTCATTTTTAGTTATTATGATATTTTGTAATCAAGTATGATTCAGGGGGTTTACCGGAAAAACCTTCAAGTGTGATAACAGCTGAAACGAATTCGTAGGCGGCCATCAATTCGGTTTCAACTCCAGTCTGGATTAATGACATCGTGCGTTAGGCACGTATTTAAAAAGTATATTTAATTTAATATCAATAATAATAAGTAATGATCTCGTGTGTGTTTTGGTGTCTTATTTTGTTTAGTTTATGTGACTGCAGCGATGTGTTTCATGATGGAAGTAAAATAACATTCCGTCCTAATTATCCAGCAGATTTCTTTGGCTACGCTGTTGCGGTTAGTGATGCTGGGTGAGTATAATAAAATAGATAAGTACACCGTGTATTCCTTCATTTCCGTTAAATTCGACACATTGAGAAGAACGCATAGTACAAAATAGTAGATTGTATGACAAGGGGCTAAAATAAGCCATATTACCACGAGATGGATATTTTCCCGAGTGAAGCGAGGGAAAATATTTCGAGGGGTAATATGGCTTTTAGACCCGAGTTATACACTCTACTTTTCACTTCGACTGCGAGAAAATAGTAAAATAAAGATTATCCATCCACAATCAATAATAAATTCCACGGCGTAAAGATTATTCGATTTGGCGGCATACTTTTTTAATAAACTGCTTTGACACAGATACAAAATATTGATACCACAAATAAACGCCTCTGAGGCTGGATACACGGTTATCAGTCGATCCACGCGCTGTCTCTTTCTCATTGCATTTATAGAAAGAGACAACTATGGTGGATCATCAGTATTTAATCACCGTGTATTGGCCCGCCTGACCGTCTACAGGCGCGTCGTTGACGGCCAGAGGCGTTTTTTGTTTTAATCATTATTGTGAGTTAGGGACTAAAAAACACCTGATATTTGAAATTAATGCTGGTTTCTGATTGGTTGTTTTTAATATTAGCTGTAATCTGGTTAGTTGATAGCAAATACAAATGTTTTTCAAAGAGTGATGATTGGTGGATTTAATACAGCGAAGTGTTTTGATTGGTCAAATTAAATGTTTTACAAATCATAAATATTTATACATATTTTCCCTAGGGGCTACATGTACTACTTTAGCCCCGCTTGTTAAGCCTAATATGACATACTTTTCGAGCATGAGAAGTGAAAAATATATATGTATATCGGTAGATACTGTAAAACGGGCTATACGATGTATCAACGACTGGACTGTCAATCAAAGACAAGGGCAATATGCACCAAAAAGTTAACCTAGCTTAACTAAGACAGATTTATATTTATAAGACCATCTGTTAATTGCAGTTTTAAACATGGTTTAAATTCTTAGTCCAACTTGTTTTACAGAAATTAATTTTATTTGACCTAAGAAATGTTTCCTTGATTTTTTTTTAGAAATAAAATACCTACCGGTTGTACAGTCAGCATCATAAACATGTATACATTCTATGACCTTATTACCTAGACATAAGGTTGAAAAGTGTATACATGTTTATGATGCTGACTGTACGTAGGCTTGCTAGGCGGTTAAGGACACAAGTGAGGAGTGTCTTTTTAAAAGGGCTAACTTCCATTTTTTTTTAACTTGTAGATCAGCTTAAAACGGAAAAATACATATATTTTTTGAGGTTAAAGTACCAAAAAGTCTTGTTCTCTAAAAAAAGATTCAAATATCATAGTTCGGATCTAAAGGGCCTATTTCTTCCTTATATACACTATAAGTATATACAATATTGTGGCAGGATTGGCAATTATTGGAAATAAAAGACCTAAAAGGAAACATACATAATTTAGACGGGCTGCAGAAAAATAAAATGATCACAATAGAAAACAAAACAAGAGACAGAGTTCAATTGGTTGTGAAATAAACGTTTACGATTAATAGTAAGTAATCGTAAACGTTTATTTCAGTTTCATACTTTATAGAAGTATGAAACTGAAGAAAGTAAATTACATAAAACATTATTAAAACGAGGAAAAAGGATACCAATGCAAATTGAGACAGCAGATATCATAACCCGGCCCTCTTTCAGAAAATAAGTAAAAGGATGTCGAAGATTAGCTTAAAAATAGTTTGGAGACGAATGGATTAAGTTACCGGAGGTGGCTTAGTATAGAAAGATATTAGATAAATCTAATTTATCAGTAGATGAAAATCGAGACGAAGTTGAATGCGATTGTTGCGAAGATGATGCAGAAGAAGTTCACGTGTAATAAATTAATAAAACCTACCTAAACTTATTTTTAGTTTGTTCAGTTTAATTTCGGAATAAAGAGTTATCCGTTTCAAAAGAGTTTTTTCTGTAATGTACAAATCTAAAAGGTTTATTTCTTACAAGGCCACAACAAAACGGCTTAGTTCCAAGAGTTCGCATCAAAAGAGCTTAACTCGAAAAATGTATGTAATTTACATAATTATTTAGGTAGATAAAGCAATGTATGTAGTGTCATAATATTTATGTCAACTTTAATACAATATCGAAAATAAAATAATAATTTCGAAATGGAAACCGCGGCTTCAAGTTTTCCTCGATTTCCCAAAAAAAACTTCACAGTAGAAATAAGCCCTTTTGAAAAGACACTTCTCATTAGTCTGCCTCGAGAGGAAAAATACTTACTTTACGGCATAGTTAACAAACTGCATGTTTTTCAAATTTTGGTACGTCATAATATCAAAAATCACAGTAAAATATTGCATATCGTTATTATTAATGTATTTTTACGGCATAAACAATATATTATAAAGTTGTTTTGAATTTATGTCAATATCAGGAACAAAAAAGTAGCTGCGTCTTTCTTGTAGACAAATAACCAAATTACGTCCCAAGTCCCAATCATACAAGTCATTACTCGCAAAGGCACTTTAACAATAGGTCTAGCTACTCAATTAGGTCTTGAAAGGCCTTAAAACTTTGTAAGTAGGTATGTGTCCAGGAGAGGTGATGCTATAACAAATGATGTACTTAAAGCCATCGCTGAGCCTCTAATCCCGATACTTGCAAACATACTCAACGATTTAATAAGCACATTACACATACCAAAATAATGGGAGGTATCAATAATAAAACTAATATATAAAAAACGACATCCTTTAGACATTGGACATTATAGACCAATCAGTTTGCTACCCACAATCTACAAGTTATTTACCAGAATATTACTGACCAGAATTTCACCAACGATTGAATATAATCAGCCAAAAGAACAGGCAGGATTTCGGGTCAGAGTATAGCATAGGGGGCCCGATTTTAGGACTTAAAGAATACATTAAAATAAGCATCTTTTATTGATTACAATTTTTTGAAATTAACTTTCCCCGTTTAAGAACTAGAGTGGTCCAAAGTTGCGAGTTCGGCCATAGGATTACTATTACCCACCATTTAAAAAAATGTTAACTTCCGTGACACGGTCGTCTAAACAGTGACAGGACTCTGCACAGACTAATAAGAGATACTACGTATCAGACGCACAACTGTTATACAACCAATGTAGCCAATAGGACTCCGCTAGCATTGACGAGACCTTTCTATTCTTTTTAATTTTGATGGATGTTTTGGCATGAGAACTAAAACACACAGCCAGTGTATGGCACCATGGCACAGAGTACCTATTTTTATGTGTTGTAATAGAGATCTGTCGGCGGCCACATGGGCAGGAAGCAGGGTGTCGCCCTCCTACGGGAAGGTTTGGAACTACTATGATGTATATATATTTATGCTCAGCAATGCCCCATGTAGGTACAGTAGGCACAGCTCGGCCGAAAAAACCACGGACCTGCACGGCTATCGCAAGACGGCGCGCGAGCTCTCTCGATTTTTCCCGCACTATCCGTCTCTCTCTTATTAAAGAACTTAGAAAGAGATATAAGTATAGTGCGAGAAAAATCGAGAGCTCGCGCGCCGTCTTGTGATAGCCGTGCAGCCGTAGTTTTTTCTGCCGACCTGTGCCTACTATACCTACCTACCTATACGGGGCATTACTTTTAGTTATGTATACAACAAGGTTTGCAGATACTTCGGGCGGGATTTAACAATGTGGTTTAGGGAAAGTAGATATCCTGCAGGGTGCACCAGTTTTCCAAATAGACAAATACATTTTCTAAATTACAGAACAAATCAAAAAAAACTTCACTTAAAAGGTAAGTATTTTTATTTTAAAATTATGCAGAAGGGATACGAATTCACACAAAGACTTGGCAAGCTTGCCCGCGATTCCCACGACATTAAATTATGTTTACACATGTATGAATAGGTGGGTATGTAAGTATATCAATCAAGCACTTTAATGAGTTTAACTATAATAGCTTGGGATTTATTTATTCACACTATTCTAACTTGTTCACGTACCAAAGGCGTCAACTTCTTGCATGGGGCAAAATACGTATTATATATGAATTATCCCTATTATGTGGTCTGATACGGCAGGCTAGGCCAAACTTGCTCTTAAATACTCTATTGCAGTGAACCAAAAAGGGCCTTCGCCTCCGAAACGAGAGCACGCCACTTATCCAACTTCACCACACCAAAGCCCAAGGCCGCTCCTAAGGTCTATAGTCACTCTAAATTTTCAATTCACACCGTACCCTAATGGACGCTCTAAAATAAATCGGCTTCTACTATTTGCTATGCTTACGCTCTTAAAGACAATTGATACCGTAGCCTATGGACACTCTTAACAGTGATAAACTGTACAAAAAGTAGGGTAATGATATCCTATCAAAAACATAAAGTGAAAATAGGAGTCAAGTTTAATAAGTAATGTAAGCGACTTTGCTGCAGTTCAATTCAGTTCTGCAGATACTCCTTAATGATGATGGCTTCGGACAAATGACTCTTCGGAATATTTCTGTGATAACTTAACACCAAGCAGACAACTTAAAATAAAATTTAAGTACTTAGCTCAAAATTTAACTCGGCTTAGTTTTCACATAGGTAGGTACTTAAAACCTTGTAAGAAAAATCAATTGCGATGTCAGTGGCTTATTTTACTACAGAGGGAGGAGGTGCTGTGTGTACTTACCTAAGTACATACTTACACATCCAAACTATACTTATACAGGAAATTTCAGCTCAATCGGTTGAGGTTGGCTCAAAATTAAGTTGCAATATTCCACCCGAACAAACATAGTTACATACTGTACATACATTGCAAGTTAAATAAAAGCTTGTAAAATAGCATCAAGCCGTTTGAACTGTTGCCCGTAAAAATCATTCTTGTCTACATACATAGGTACACACACTCGAACAACACAACCTAGTGTTTCTGTTTATTTATTTTTTATAAATAAACAGAAACACTAGGTCCGGAGACCCTCCACATTGGAATCCAACTATCCCTAATATCAAATTCCTATTATTTCCCGGGTGGGTTGCTTTATCACCTTGTGTCCCTCAGAGCGGAAAGTAGGAGCCCCGCTAAGCGGGGCTACGTCGACTTCATGGCAGGTCGTAGATGCTTATTTCTCAATTCAGGATATGTTTAGGGATTATATACATATATATATATATAGTCCTCTTCATCAATTTCGATGGCAGCGACCATAACATATTATGGATAAGGCCAAAGTTTGATACTTACTACCTTACGCTTAGTCGGTATGTATAGTGATTTTGACAATGAACTTTTACAAAGTTTAAGAGGAAGTTGTGTATGTTAACATGCACAAGTAGCTAGGTTCGTTAAATCAATTTGTGCTTGTAGGTACTACGACCACCTGTGTGATGGTGTTCATAGAGAGCTAGACGCGCCGTACTCGACTCGGCCCGCTCCGAATCCGCACCAATCTGCCGCGCCGTGTGTTTTGCGTTGCGCATTAGATTTATTCACCTAACCGTTTCGTATGGTTCAGACTTTGAGCACTTGTCTGCTAAATCTTTTTTTTGAACAGAAGAGTTGGAGTTCATCCTTATTCATATCCAATCTGAGAACAAAACCAAAAAAAACAACTCGTTATTTTTGAGAAGCATGATGGAGAACAGAGATACAGCAGCTTTAGTAAATTCTTATTCCTTCTTTCTGTCGTCTAACTAAAACATGGTTGCCACTAGACGCTTATGTAATGTTTTTATGTAAACCGTAGCAATTAAAGTCAAAGTCAAAGTGATTTATTCTTCAATTTAGGCATATTACATGCACCTATGTATGTCTATAAACTACCACCGGTTCCGAAAGAAAACTTCTGCCTCAAGAAGAACCGGCGTAAAAAAACTCGACGAGGTATCATTTTTTCCATTCCCCACTATGTACGATGTAAATTATAATAAAAAAGCTATTATACTAATTTAATGTAAATATAGCAGTTATTGTAATGTGGCACTGTAAAAAATTCAACTGTTTATGTAGCAAATCCAAAAGATTTCATAAGTATATAATAGAGTGGTACGCAATCTTACTACAAATATCATTCACAGAGGCCTTATACTTAGTTTCTGAATTAAAGCCCTGTGACATCCAGACAAACACAACCGGTTACCTACGTTAATACATATAAATTTAGATGTTCTATCGCGGCGTTTTATGACATAAATATAGTCTTAGTACCTAGTGTACTAAGACTATTTTCGTTCACAGAAACCAGCGTACAGAGGGCCTACCGCGAAACGAAATTCGTTTTCGTTCGTGTATCGCCGTCTCTGTCGCTCGAACTAGCAAGTGCGACAGAGACGGAGATACACGAACGAAAACGAATTTCGTTTCGCGGTAGGGCCTCAGTAAGGGAAATGTATTCACGTACCACCGTAGAACCCTGTCGCAATTGATAGGCCACCGTCACTCAAACTCGATTGATATGTCACCTTATTGCGATAGGGTTTACCACCGTAGAACCCTATCGCTATAATATATTTCCCTTACTGTACTTTAACTACATACTTATCAGCTTTTTGATATGCTTGGTCTGTTTTTTGGGGCCCGGGAACTGGACTTCCACTAGAACTAAGTTCATTTTCAAGACGCGGGCGTTTTTCTGGTATTGATTCTGAAATATAATTATGTATACAAATACATACATATTTTTTAAGGTAGAGAAGAACAGAATGGGCGATTACTTTACCGACAAGAGCACAGCTTATGGTGATGAGCGGTCACTCATACATACAGTGTATAATGAGGCATATTCATTAATTTATGTCCCTTAGGCGCAGCGTGGGTAGGCCCCCCACAAGGTGGACTGATGACCTGGTAAAGGTCGCTGGAGTCCGCTGGATGCGGGTGGCGCAGGACCGGTCATTGTGGCACTCTTTGGGGGAGGCCTATGTGCATGTGTAGCAGTGGACGTCTTTGGGCTGATATAATGATGATGATGTCCCTTAAACAGTAACAAAACCGACAGTCAATGTCAATCGCATACGCTTAGTAACAAAACCGACAGGTTAGACGGGACTTAAACATCACTTTAGTTAACCTTAACCTGTCTGCTAATATTATAAAGATGAAATTCAGTGAGATTGTAGCCATGTAACTTGGTCAGTTTGTATGTAATGGGTAATATTCGGAACCACTTCAGCGAGTTCAAAAATTCCTATTGTACTCGTACCATCTCTGCATTAAAAAAAAGAATCAGCCAATATCATTCCAGGCGTTACTTTACTATGTCACGACTACAATATTATTCTGACTTCCGCTTAGGATAGTTTTTATCCGACTGCGACAATTAATTAATATTATTCATCTCGCTCATAAGTATTTAGACCAACTCAACTGGGGAAGTACCTACCACCTTATAGAATAAAGTAGCCAGAATAACGCCACTACTTCCTCTGTAGATACCTACGTGAGGGAGCCGCGTTTATCTCTATCTATCAACACACTGAATCCTCAGATCAATAAAGGGTCGGCAATGCGTTTAAGACTCTTCTGGTGTCACCAGCGTCCACAGGCGACGGTGTCACCAGCGTCCACAGGCGACGGTGTCTCCTTACCAACACGCAGACAGTATGCTTTTTTGCCACCCTCAAAGTTTTCAATAAACCACAAATCAATAAAGGGTCGGTAATGCATTTAATATTCTTCTGGTGTCGCCAGCGTCCACAGGCGACGGTGTCTGCTTACCATCACGCAGACAGTATGCTTTTTTGCCACCCTCAAAGTTTTCAATAAACCACAAATCAATAAAGGGTCGGTAATGCATTTAATATTCTTCTGGTGTCACCAGCGTCCACAGGCGACGGTGTCACCAGCGTCCACAGGCGACGGTGTCTCCTTACCATCACGCAGACAGTATGCTTTTTTGCCACCCTCAAAGTTTTCAATAAACCACAAATCAATAAAGGGTCGGTAATGCATTTAATATTCTTCTGGTGTCGCCAGCGTCCACAGGCGACGGTGTCTCCTTACCATCACGCAGACAGTATGCTTTTTTGCCACCCTCAAAGTTTTCAATAAACCACAAATCAATAAAGGGTCGGTAATGCATTTAATATTCTTCTGGTGTCGCCAGCGTCCACAGGCGACGGTGTCTGCTTACCATCACGCAGACAGTATGCTTTTTTGCCACCCTCAAAGTTTTCAATAAACCACAAATCAATAAAGGGTCGGTAATGCATTTAATATTCTTCTGGTGTCACCAGCGTCCACAGGCGACGGTGTCACCAGCGTCCACAGGCGACGGTGTCTGCTTACCATCACGCAGACAGTATGCTTTTTTGCCACCCTCAAAGTTTTCAATAAACCACAAATCAATAAAGGGTCAGTAATACATTTAAGATTCTTATGGTGTCGCAAGCGTCCATAGGCTGCGGTGTCTGCTTCATCAGGCAGGCCTGGGATTCAGACTTACCTCTTTACAAAATTCGAATATCGCACAAGATGTTGCCGATGGCTTTTCAGCGTGGGCGAGAGCGAGAATCTACCTTCACCTTTGTTCAAAGTTGGATGAATGTCGGGGTTACACACATTGCTACGTCACTGTTAAAGTCACGTCCACACTCATCACAGACATACTTATTACCCAAAACTATTTTCCAGCTGGTGGCACAGACCACAATCACGATCATTCAGATGACGGCTGCTTTCGATACCTTTCCGTCTTTTGCGCGTCACAAAGAACTCTTCCCTCGCCAGCACGGTTTTACAAAGCTACATTTTATTTAAAAATCAACACGAGTCATTATTATCCCTCTCATATTAAACATACATTCATACAAACATACACGCGAAATTAAGAAATAGCACAAAATACTTTAAAATTCTTATTCACATTTATATTTTTAGGCACTGATGTTGAAGGCACAGGTTGAGACTCCACAGGAACAATCAAGTTTGAAGCAGTCGTAGGCGTAACTGAAAGACATTGAGAGATTAAAAAAAAATAGTAGCTACATGAATCATGTTTTAAAAGTTCAGCGGTTTCAATCATCATTTGACGAGCAATTTGGCCTAGTGGATGTGGTGGTGGCCCTGCTAAGCAATCCAACGATACTTCATTCCATGAGTTTAATGAGAGCAAAATTACACCCCTACTTTACGTGTAGGGGAGGTTCCCTAAAAAAGTTTTTTTTTAAATATATTTTATTCTACCATTTTGTTGGCGTGATTGATTTATAAAGCTTTGCCGAATTACAGCTTTCTAGTACTTAGTAAGTCTCAATGAGCTAAGCCGCAGACGGACTGACGGACAGATGAACATGGCGAAACTATAAGGGTTCTTTGTTGACTATGGAACCTTACAAACGTCCACTAAGAAAAAACTACCGGTAAATGTGTACCTGTAGCTAGGTTATTTTTATGACTTACAACCCGTTTGCTTATAAGTTTGGACCTAGCGTCGATGACGGTCGGTTCCAACGACGTCCAAACTTATAGTAAACGCCGGGTCGTACCGGATATCATCTTTGGGAAATCTGTCAAAGAATCCTCCCCTGAGGTTTTCTTGGACGCCACACACTTCACAGCGTCTGGTTTTACCGACCATTGTGAGTACTATTGTACGGCTCACAAACTCCCTAGCTCAAAACAGTCTCCGTCTCAAAAATAATACATACCTATATACACGCGCGCACGAGCGGAGGAGTTCTCTGCTCAATCCAACGCCACGGTCGCCACGAGTTTCAGATATCCGGATATATTATTACTATAATTTTCACTAAAACATGCAGAAAACACGATGACAATATTGACAATAGAATGACGTTAGCATTTGAAATTTAAAGAAAATAAGTGGAATGTAATGATTGTCAATTTGACAGGACTGTTTCATATTCATCAGCGATTCTATTTTTTATGTCTAAACATAGGTATATTGGTTAAAACACTCAAATTCAAAAACAAGCGGTAAGAGTAACAGCTCGTATAGCTCGATGGCAGTTGGTGAGGGTTGAGGGGAGCGAGGTAAAATTTTAGTCAATTCCGTTTGTCAAAACCACGTGACCACGATACCATAGACACTAACGTCCGGATTTTTTATTCAAAGATTGCAGGCCGTGGGACTCTGCCTTAGCTCCGGCGCTGCGGGGAGAGCAGCCCTTTCGCCCTCGCGTGACAAAACACGGTCGCCCGTGCTCCGCTCCGCAGCTTCGACTCGGCGACCAGCCTCATATCAGCCGCTCCGCTGTGCACGGCTCCCGCGCTTTGTTACAGCGGGCGAGGGCTGCTCCCCCTGCGTGCCTCCGGCTTTTTATATACACGCTAGGGGTAGGACAGACAAGACCACGTGGATAGTGGGGTGCTCCGATTCGGATTTTGGACCAACAAATTATCGAACTCACACCTGTTATTATCCAGTTTAGAGAAAAGTTGCCCATACAAAACATGCTTATTTTAGCGTCCTCTATACGATAGCATCATAAAAATTGGTGTTATAATGACACAAAAAAAATTAACTCCCGCGCCCCCTTTGCTATACCCCAACCTGCACCATGCACTGATATCACAAGGTCTAAACAGTGAGTATGTAGACATAAAAATGGGAACAAAAGGCTTATTATTATTATGTGTCCACAGAAGAGACAGAACACCAAACAAAACATTTTTTGACCCAATCCTACAATGGTTTTACTTCTACCGCAATGTTCGCAAAATTAAAATACCTAAATACAACGGCGGTGTGCGATACGCATTGCAGCAACAACCCTGACAGATTAGACCTACATCCCGTTTAGTCATTCGTTCATCCCAGGTTCGTGCCAAATGTGAAGAGACGTTTTGAAAATGAACTTTACATGTAGAACCATTCAAAATTGTGTTTTGTTTATAAGTGGGTGCTGCTTTATTTGCAAACCGATATAGCCCTACAGTGTAAAACGTAGGTACTAGGCATGTCTCATCCGGAACAACTTTTTAGGGTTCCGTAGTCGACTAGGAACCCTTATAGTTTCGCTTTGTCTGTCCGTCCGTCCGCGGATAATCTCAGTAACCGTTAGTACTAGAAAGCTGAAATTTGGTACTAATATGTATATCAATCACGCCGACAAAGTGGTAAAATAAAAAGTGTTTTTTTGGGGTACCTCCCCTATAACGTGGGGAGTGTTTTTTTTTTCATTTCAATCCTAACGTGTGATATATTGTTGGATAGGTATTTAAAAATGAATAGGGGTTTGCTAAAATATTTTTTTGATATTTTCGGAGATAATCGCTCCAGAAGTTAAAAAAAATGTGTCCCCGCCCTCTAACTTTTGAACGGTTGAATAGTTTATGAAAAAAATTACAAAATAATTTCTGAACTAAGTTTGTAATTTAACCGTATAAGCAGGTGTTTATTGTACCTGTAATTTCTACAAAATCACAATGAATGTAACAAATAGCCCATTTTTTTAACGCTTAAGTGGGGACACTTACTGTGACGGACGAAAAACTACGGAACCCTACACTGAGCGTGGCCCGACACGCTCTTGGCCGGTTTTGTTTGAACGTAGGCTTATTTGATTTCTGGGTCACATAAGATCGACATGATACGAATGTTTAAATGTTCGAATGATGATGATGATGATGATTGTGTTTTAATAGCAAACTTGTTATTGGTGATTCGTAAAAGAAAAAATCTAATTAATTAAATTAATTCATATGGGGGAAATATGTACATGTAGTTTAGGTTCACATAGTTTAAGTTAGTTTTTTATTTATTGTATTCGTTTGTTGTAACAGATAAATAAAAAAGTGATATTTTAAATTTAAAAAAAAATTGAATAATTCTTCTGAAGTTATTTTGGGGTTCTTAACAGTGATAAAAATAAAGAAACACGTAAGAAGTATCCACTTATAGTTTACATTTTTAAAATTATTTGTTTGTTATAGACTTATAGTGGGTGCTCCAAAAGCGAGCATCAGAGGCTCAACACTCACAACAGGTGTCGTCTTCAGCTGCCTTCTTCAAAATTTGGAAACAAGGATCGTCACCTGCACGCCTTTGAATGTGAACAGTAAAGGTATTCCTGAGCTAGGTATATTGGGCAACGTTGTAGGAAAACACCGTATTGACAATCTACTAATTTAGTTTGCTAGCCCTGCTTTTGAAGATTGATACGGATAATATCTATATTATATAATATCATACATAAGTACGTATTGAAATAATATACTCGGTCAAGTTACAAGTACTTATTATGGTTTACGCTGATAATGCACAATACGCAAAATGCTCACTGCACGCATAATGTACAAACAGTCAAAATGCACATACGCAAAATCCACATCATGATAAATGTACAGATCGAGAAATGTACAGTACGCAAAGTGTATTTACGCTGAAAGCACATAACTCATAATGTGTAAAAAGAACAATCTACATTTCGCGAATACTGTACATTTCTCGATCTGTACATTTATCATGATGTGGATTTTGAGTATGTGCATTATCAGCGTAAACCCTTATTATACGTGGACGCATTTGCGTCAGTTTTGTTCGGCCACTATAGGTCAATCAGGCCTAGAGATGGGTAGGGGTGGGTAAATACCAGGTATTTACCCAATGCACTCAGTAAATACCCGTATCTACCCAAATTGGTGGGTATAAACCATCTCGGTTGGACTTTTTCAAAACGTAACAATTTGGACTGATTTTTTTCCATGAAATGTTCAAAGCCTTTTTAACAATCTTTGTCATTATGACGACCGAATAGCCTAGTGGTTAGAGAACTTGACTATGAAGCTTGAGGTCCCGGGTTCGATCCCCGGTCGGGGTAGATATTTGTATGATGAATACGAATGTTTGTTCTCGAGTCTTGGATGTTTAATATCTATTTAAGTATGTATTTATCTATATAAGTATGTTTATCCGTTGTCTACTACCCATAGTACAGGCTTTGCCTAGTTTGGGGCTAGATCAATTGGTGTGAATTGTCCCACTATATTATTTATTATTTATTTATTATAAAATATTCATTATGACGCATAGTTCACGAGATCATTTTTTTAATAATAATAGTAGTGACCAATTTGTATTTTACATTAGATCACCAATGCAACGGTCGCTGTTAAATTATTTGAGTTAGTAAGTCCAACAAACAATAAGATCAGGCCTAACTGGCCGGTAGTGACGTCGGAATGATGTTGACTCCTGTCCTCTATATATTGAAGATGAGCGGTATCTTTAATTCTATCGATACCTACCTGAAGGGTGGTCCCATAAAATTTGATTCACATCTGTAACAATGGCGAGTGAAGTTTTTTCCCAAATTTGATTGCCCCAAAACTTAAGTGAGGAAACTATTTATATTTTTCAAAAATAATTGACGCAGGTGAAAAATCTGTTTTTTTCTGGTGCTAAGAAAGGTTATTCCTATCACCAAAAAAATAATCACGCATTTCTAAAAATTTCATCCATTCCCCATTGATGTTTATGTTGTCTGGTTGAGACAGTTATTTTGATACACATTTCGCGTAAAGTGCCATCAATCCAGATATATCTCTACTCTTTCTACTCTGTTTTCCTACCGCGCGCCAACACAAGCCGCGCCACATACCTACTTAATGCGCGCGTGGACATTTGCCCAATATCCAAAAATGTATTAGGCGATTGAATCCAATAAAAAAAATTATAATAATACTTGCGTCGTTAACTTCTGAGTTGAGATCTAGAGTTTACGAAGAATAAATTAACCCATGTCGTGAACACAGCTAAGGTATTGTTTGCCTATTTAGCAAGTAACCAAGTAAGATAATCTCAATGAGAACAACGTTTACATATTCCTATATGACTTAAATAGTTCCATTATACCTATTTTGCAAAAAACGCTGTACAAGAAGTTTATACCCACCTTTTTGGGAAGAAACGGGTAAATACGAGTAGATTGGGTAAAAACCAGATAAATACCCGGTATTTACCTATGGCTTTTTATCCACTACCCATCTCTTAGTTACTGACTGAGCAGGTTGAGTTGAGACAAAATTAATTCAAGCTTGTGTTGTCGTGACACCTAAAACCTAAAGTAAGATGTGATTCACATTTTGTTAGAGTGCATGGTGTGCCAGCCTCCACCCAGTACCGAATACTTTTGTGTACTTTATCTGTGATCTTAATATTTGTTATGCCTGTTCCTTTAGTGATTTACATGCTTCCTGGCTTCCATAATTTCAGGATTTCGCAATGGAATGTGGTTCGGAGCCAGCTTGGCAGTGGGACCGACGGGGAAAATGGTGGTAAGTTGTATTTATATATTGTTACCATAAAAACGTTACAATTAATGTAATGCTCAAATCCGGTTACCAGATGAAGGTATGTTATAAACAGTGATCGGTTTTTTGGATTCTCCCTCGCGGGATATCAAGTAGAAAAGTTAATATAGATACGACAGTTTCCCGCGATACCGAACAAACCGTACAAAAATAAAACAATTTAAATTATCTCTAAGGAATTTTTTACTCTTACGGCAACCAGTTGAGACAAAAACTTCTATTTTTTTCCTAATCTCTACACTTTATTCTAAGCAAAATATATTAAAACCTCCACAAAGTATTAGCTTATATATCTGTCATGACGGAAAAAATACTTCAAAATCTTGACATTGACATTTCATTATTTTCTCTGGATTTCAGTTCTAATTATTTGCTTCTAAGGATTGCATAAAGGTATTAGCTGTATAATTTATACCATAATATTAGGTCACAGGTTATCGTATAAGTGTAAATACATAGATCTTATAGCTCAAAGGCGATCTAATAAATAAGTATCCACGTTAAGTTCGCACACTATGATTTATGGTTCAATTTTCATTTCATCGACTTGTTTCTGAGATTATCTTTTACGACAACTGTGGCTTACTCTAATTGAACTTTTGATTCGCGTATGATTTCGCGTATTTGCCTTTTCTAACAACATAAAGCCCGGATTCCCGGGGCATATCCATACTAACATAATGATTGAGGTCGTTCACCCCATGTCGAATCCAAAAAACCGATCACTGGTTATAAATGTAAGTTTAGGTCAGCACCGATTTGTATACGTTTCAGATTTGAACGTCAAATACGTCAGCAAATAACTATGTACCTATTACGTCTACAAATATACACCTACTACATACCTACAAGAAAACACGAACATCCACGTTCGGAAAATCACACGAATGTATTTTTTTCTAAAGTACGAAGCAAACAAAATAAGCTTCAGCAGTCTAGTCTACTACTCATCAAGATGATTCTATGGTACCCTAAAGGATGACTTATGTGGACATCATGACTCATGACTCACCGAGCCATGTCCGGGCTGACGCCGGAACATATGACCCGACTAAGTAAAGTGTCGATCACAGTCACATAATTCGCGGTTTACTCACCGACATTCGGTTTCCAATGTGATCTTGACAGATGTCACCGCTTCGTTTTCCGGCCGCACTGAAGCGGTGCGGGCGATTGTATGGGGAAATCGGTAACCGTGCCAAATTCGGCACAAGCGCCGGTGTAGTCATTCTTAACACGAATTTTAAGTAAAAAAACTGTTGTTTCTTAGATCTGCGCACCTCGCTGGGGCCGCAGCTCTTGGACTAGTTTGGACACTACAAATGCAAATGGGGCATGTTATCTACGGACAAAGCGTTTAGACATATTGTTAACTCCTTTCAATGATTATGGTGAGTACACCCTGATCCATAGAGTATCCACACATACAAGCATGAGTAACACAAATGAAAGCATAGACAACAGTAATACAAGTGGGAACGAGATAGAATGTCATATTTCCTGTCCTTCATCGCGTACTATTGGACTTTTTTGTTAAAAACCAACTGAAACGACGTCACGTATATGACACGATTAAAAAGTTTAAAGGATGTAACAATATCAGTCTTCTGATACTCCTCAATTTAGTCAGGTTAATTTACCTCCAAACCTCCATCCCTTTCGGGCATTCGCTTGGACTCTACAGAATCCTTTAGATACGCCTTGACCATTCCGCTGAACTCCGCTCCCGCGTACCGAGGTGACAATTCATCCGGTCGTGGTTGAGCGAAAACACTGCTCCAATGCGATTTTAGTTTTCTATTCGACAAACATCGGATTAATTAGACACTATTATTTATTACTAAGCTTAGGCGGCATATCAACAATAGTGTTATACACTCAAAATTTATTATTAAGTACCTACTTCAAAAGAAAGAAGGCAAAAAAATATGCCTGATAACGATAATCCCATTCAGATATCTCAAAAAATTACGGAGCTACAACCGTTTCAATATTGCTGGTTAGAGAGAGAAACGCTTGGTAATCGTGACGTCACGACACTCGAGCGTCGTAGTAAATGACAATCGTTTCACATGAAGGCGCGTTTTGCTCTTAAAACATGGGACACTTATAACTTTGTGATTATTTTATCCCCTGCTTCACTTTTTTCTCCATTTGACAATATTTGTAATCCTTGGTTATTTTATTTGGTGTCAACATCTTCTACTTAACCGTTAGCGCTACGGATAAGCGGTCCGCGACGTCACGACGGGGGGAGCGTGAGCATATTCCACCAAACACTCGCGCTGCGTACCACACATATTGTTCGCGATCCAGAGATCTATTTATATATATTTAACTGTCGAAATTAAAATAAGTGTTTACAGTCCACTCGCATTTTTAATAGTCTAGATATCCTTCAAGAACTGAACAAGGCACTAGACCCAACACCCCCCTATTTAAATTTATT
The DNA here is from genome assembly GCA_932294315.1 of Epinotia nisella. NCBI lineage: Eukaryota > Metazoa > Arthropoda > Insecta > Lepidoptera > Tortricidae > Epinotia > Epinotia nisella. The sequence continues at coordinate 21,948,614 of OW028674.1, forward strand.
TAAAATTGGATAACTTTTTATTTAAAACATTTAAATATACTATGTACAGTCAGCTGCAGAAACGTGATCCCCCTGCACACAGGCTTCTATACATGTAGAGGTGGTAACGTTTCACTTAGGCTGACTGTACAGTTCGATAAATTCTTACTTTTGAGGCCTTTAGGCCCATGTCTACAGATTTCCAATTGTACAGATTCTCATGTCTACAGATTCCCAATTCTACAGATTCACACCTTAACAGTAACATATTTCTACTGATTCTTAATTAAACAGATTCCAAACAATACAGACAGATTCTCAGCTGAACCAATTCTTTATTCAGATTCTTAACTCTACAAAGTACCATTCTTAAAAATAACCAAATTTTGCTTACTTTTCTCTTGCAGCAAAGAGCTTTATTATTATTCTTCTTATTTCTTATTGTACTACTGGGAATCCGTAGAATTGGGAATCTGTAGAATTGGGATTCTATAGAATTAGGAATCCGTAGAGTTGGGAATCTGTAGAATTGGGAATTTGTAGAATTGGGAATGTGTAGAATTGGGAATCCGTAGAAATGGGAATCCGTAGAATTGGGAATCTGTAGAATTGGAAATCTGTAGAATTGGGAATCTGTAATAGAAATCTGTAGAATTGGGAACAAACCCCATTGAAGTTCCGCGTGACGTCACATTATGGTACTATTTTTTATAATCTAACTGACGGACTAAATAGAATTATATTTTTTTACTCAGGAAAGTACCCAATTATACTGTAACGCTAAAATAAATGGCCATAGTTATCAAGCTTTGTAACACTTGAGATGTTTGCATATGATATGTATTTTGTCACGTTTGTTAGAAATAATCTTCATTTATATAACTTCAACAAAAGTGCACGTCGCAGAGACAAACTAATCGCACCGGAACCGATTTTAGACATTTACAAGAAATGCCCATATTACAGATTGATCAATATTTACAACAAATTACCGTCAAATATAAGGAATATAGAAAAAAATAACTCTTTCATTAGCAAACTAAAAACATTTCTGATAAAAAAAGCATACAATACTGTCTCAGAATTCCTGCAGGAAGACCTACTGTAATATTTAGTAATGTCTACTTAGTAATTATATAATATAATTAGGTTACCTAATTGATGTATGCACTAGAGTATATAAACTAGTTTTTAAGAACTATTGCTATACCCTACCAGGGTCCATGAGATACATTTTTATTTTGTAACATCTTTGTAAAAAAACCATGGTTTGCAATAAACGTCTATTCTATTCTATTCTATTCTATTCTATTCTATTCTATTGTTTTTGTTTTTTTAGGTAAACAGGTGTTCGATATTAATAACTCAAGAGCTGATTATTCTGATTACCATTACAATGCCGAGAGGACGTCAATAAAGTACTACGGGATGGCGCAAGCCGGCATGTCGACAAAGGTCACAGCGGATACCATCATCATCGGAGCACCGGGGCTGCTGGTGTGGTCAGGTTCGTTAATCATACTACTTTTTAACCCCCGACGCAAACGAAGTACTTATAACATAACACCCTGTTTGCGTTGGGGGCACGATATATAAATACACATGTTAAACTTTTATTAACATTGTGTATTTGTATATCGTGTCTGTGGCATGGTAGCTCAAAATGGGATCAAATAAGTTGAGTGGGGTTTTCAGTTTTTACTCAACTGCCTCAGAAGGAGGGTAATGTTTTTCGAGCGTATGTATGTATGTGTGTGTGTATATGGACTAGAAAATTCTAGTTCACGGGCTATAGTCCAAACGGCTTGATGAATTTTGACATATTATGATGTGTCGTTGGATGCCTCATAATCGTGAGGGTATAATAGTATTCGAAAAAAGCAGTTGGGTTTTAGAAAAATATTTTAGGTTCACTTGTTTATTTATTTATTTATTTATTTATTTATATTTTCCTCAGTGCCTAATCGTGTTTTTGTTAATAATGTTTTAGGTGGCGTGGTGCAATATACGTATGATCCCGATGAAAAAAGTGTTAAATTTAATAAAAATACAACTTACAATCCTTACTACACTCCCGATGTTCACCCCGACGAGTATTTTGGTAAGTTTTATATACATTTCATTGAGTTTTTTCCACTTTTTATTAGGGTCAAAATCAGGAATAAATACTAGGCGACTTTTCTGTCGACAATGCAATAGTTAACAGTTTAGTTACAAACAAATTATGTTACGACCATAAGCGCAAAAGCACGTTACACACCTGCGACAAAATTGGACTGTAAATGGCTTTAAATAAAACTTTGCGCGTGTCCACAAGAAATACTGAATACTAACTCATACTTAGAATATATTTCACTTACTAACATGTTGATGCGACTTTATCTCAATTTTGACTTAAGAATATACCGTTTAAATAATAGTCTACAGAAAATCTAGTTTTAAAAGATACTTATCATTAATTTGACTCAACAGGTTACAGCGTGGAGTCCGGTGTATTCGAAGATGGCGGTATTACACTCTACGTAGCCGGTGGTCCGAAAGGCAAACGAGGGTTTGGCATGGTAGTATTATTTATTTATTATTTATTAAGATCCTTAAGTGTCCCACTGCTGGGCAAAGGCCTGCCTCTTTTTCTTCCACATACCTGTCCTGGGCAGCCTCCCACCAGTCTTGATCAAAGTCGTCAAGCTCGTCTCGCAATCTCCTACGTGATCTACCGCGACGCCGTGTTCGGTATTATTGAATCAAACTTAAAAAATAATTAAATACTATTTAAAAAAAAACCGGCCAAGTGCGTGTCGGACCACGCAAAACGAAGGGTTCCGTGCCTATTAAAAAGGTCGTATCGTCACAGAAATTTTACGGCACTTACGTCCTTTTCTTTGAGGAAGGCAGTTTTTCAGCAATATCTCGAAAACCTCTGAACCGATCTTGTTCAAAACAATTTTCGGTGAATGAAATTAATAAGCCCTATGTTCATGAATTTTTCCATATTTTTAAAATACACCGTTCAAAAATTAGAGGGGGTGGGACAGAATTTTAGTGACTTTCGGGGCGATTATCTCCGACCCTATTCACTTAATCAAAAAAAATGCCAAGAAACCTTATATTTATTTTGAAAGGCCTATCGATTGATGTGCCACATTGGGGGTCACAATGAAAAAAGAATTTTTGACTTTTAGTTTTATGTATGGAGTGCACCCCTAAAAAAATTTTTTTTTGTCATTTTAATTACAAAACTATAAATACACCTATCCTCAAAATTTTATTCAAATACACCTTATAGTTTTCGAGTAAAATGCCTGTGACATACGGACAGACGGACAGACGGACAGACGGACAGACGGACAGACGGACAGACGGACATGACGAAACTATAAGGGTTCCGTTTTTGCCATTTTGGCTACGGAACCCTAAAAATGTAGTCATTAGGATAAACTAAACAAAAAACTAAGAAATTCCCCTTTTGTACGCTGTAGACAAGCGTTCCAATAGATATTCCATATGACGAGAGAATATGTAGACGAGATTAAGTAGGTACTTAAATTCCATTCATGTGTCTTTTTCATCACGTAATTTTTAATTTGCTAGGTACTGGTATTTGAGCCCGCTACTAGAGAAGAGGCACGTCTCAACATTCTTGCCAGACTCGAGGGTCCTCAACTTGGGTCTTACTTCGGAGCTAGTCTCAGCTGCCTGGACATTAATGGTGACGGCAGAACAGACCTTTTGGTGGGGGCCCCCAACTATGTGAAACAGTTCCCAAAGGATGATGTATACGACCAGGGAGCGGTGTTTGTTTACTTAAACAAAGAACAGGTAATTGTAAAACGTTTAAAGGGAAAATTATAAGGTATAATTTAGTTAATCTCTTACAAATACATGTTAACAACTAAAATACGGGGGTCTCTGCTCCCAATACCATTTAATGTCATTCAACGTTGACACCCTTGGGCCGTGGTGTCTAAGCACTTGGCAACTTTTTAATGAGCTCTGCAAAAGTCTTGTCGACACCACTGGTCCCCCAAGAGAAAGAAAAGAAAGAAAAAGAAAGAAAAAAACATTTATTCGTGACAAAACACATAAAAACAAACTGTATAGACACAATACACACAAACACATTTGCCACGAAAAGTATTTAATAAACAGCGAGGCAATGCTGCTAGCATCTTTGGTACGATGCCAAGGGGGCCCTTTTTAGACATAGTTTAATTTTTAAGTTAGCTTTATTTACATTGTTATTTGTTACTGTAAATATATTTATATCTGCTTAATATCTTCACATATCGTCGAGAATAGTGCAATACCGCGTAACTAGCACTGGTAAATACTGCGTATCTACACAACACCCAACTTTACAGGTGAAGCTTAAAACGTTGTATCTTGATTTATTTTGAAAGATACCCGGGAAATCTTAATTTAGCTACATTTGTTAGATTCGCGGTATTAACCAATGCTAGTTACGCGGATTTGCTCTATGGGTGTTGGGTAGATACGCAGTATTTATCAGTGCTAGTTACGCCGTATTGCATTGCGATATGTCCAACGATATGTATATTTTATGGAAGCAAATAAACTTTTCATTAATTGTGATCATGTTTATATATTTTAGGCCACAGGTTTTATTCTTGACTACGCAGGCCGAGTGACTGGTTCCGAAGCCAATGGAGCGAAGTTTGGCTACTCGATAGCAAATCTAGGAGACATTGATAGTGACGGATATAACGGTAAGAGAAGTAAATACTGCCATAGTAAAAATTGATTTATTTATATATTTATTCTAAGGCTCACAAAAACAAGTTACATCAGACATTATAAGACTCATAAATAAGGCACAGTAAATAGATCTGGACTATAACTCTTAATTAAGCTGTGTAAGCTGCACTTCAAAATGTATAACGGTGGATTCTCGGCAACAGTTTCGATATACAAACGACACATTCTAGTAATGGGATTATAGAAAGAGGTATTATTTTTGTAAATTTGTAAGTAAAATATTTTGGGTGACGTTACGAGACTTAAAACGGGTAATGATATTGAGAAAACTGAGGCCGGGGTCGGGACAGTCAATGTGCGAGTGTATAATTTTGTATACGTAGTGTCATTAGCTCACTGCATTTCCTGCGATCTGAGAGTGTCGACATATTTAAGTGTTTTAGCCTACTCGCGTTATGACCGCAGTTTGCGACCACACTGGAACCTGAAACTGAGGATGGTGAGGAATTACTTTTGTACTTCTTCTAGTCTATCTATGTGAGTATTGTAGTAAGGTGACCATATCACTGAACCATACTCTAAAGTGCTTCTAACTAATGACGTGTATAAGTATTTCAGATCATAAATATGTATGTTTTTGAAGTTCTGAATGGTCCGAATATACAAAAAATGGACGCAGTGTCAATTTTTATATACTACGACTATGGCAAACAAGCATACGGCCTGCCTCATCAGGCTTACCATCGTATGCAGACGCCATAGCCTATGGACGCTTGCGACTCTTGCGCATTAATTGTGGTGACAGCGCAGCGTAATCTCGGGAGCTCTGGCGACCATACTCACCTCACCACCAGGAACACAACACACAATAACCACAAAGCAAACAGTGGTATTTTTATGGCTAGGGTATATGTTGAGGTGGAGGTACTTCCCCAGTTGGACTGCTCCAAACATGAGCGAGATGACATTCCGCTGTGCCCTACCTCCCTAACTTACTTGTTCCTTTGACATTATTAAAGAAAACGATGAAATGCTTTCAGATGTTGCTGTAAGCGCACCATGGGAAAACAACGGCGCTGGCGCCGTATACGTTTATAGAGGAGATAAATACGGACTTAAACATGAATATGTGCAAAGAATAGTGGCGAGTGAAGCACGGGGTTTTGGTATGGCTTTAGCAAGGGGTCAGGATGTGGACCACAATAAATGTAATGGTAAGGAAGATAAATATTATTTTTACGCCACTGCTCGGAAATGTGGCAAAAGATGGTCACAGTCTTCAAAGCTGGGGTTAGTTGGAACGGGCCATTTATGAATTCAAACTGTCCACCATAATTATTGTTGGACAGTTTGCACAGGGCACCACGCGCGTTCGCGCCGGCGGGCGTCGCTCCTCCTCCTCCGCGCCGGGGCGCGAGGCGGCGCGAGGCAAGCGAGCCTATTTAATTTAATATTATGATATTTAATCAACGAGCTAGGTATAATGGTACTCCAGAAACAGGGCTATGATTTTCTGTAATTGGAAGTATGCGACAATAGATTGCATAACGCTTTGCACGTACCTTAGTGTAACGTTAGGTAGACGTAAATGTATTTTTTGTTTAGGAAAATGACAATTGAGTTGTTCTATTGATCGGTAGAAAAGTTACGTAATTCTGATTACGTAGTGTGAGAAAGCCTTCATCGAGGTGGACCGAAGATCTAACCTGGGGCAACGCAAGACCGACCGTTGTGGAAATCATTGAAGAGGCCTTTATCCAGCAATTGACTTCCTCCGGCTAAACTAGTGATAATGTAGTTTTTAATTCGAAAATCTTTTTAATTTCCGTAAGAGCACAGGGATATGCAGATTACAAGGTAGGGGCTTCCTATTAAGTATGCAATACCTGTATCAGGAAGCCCCGCTTCTGTATAGCGACAATTTGTTGTAACAAAAATAAGAGATAAAATGACAATAATGATTTGTGCGTGTGCGTGCGTGTGTGTGCGCGTGTGTGTGGTTGTGTGTCAGTGTGTGTCCTCTCTCTCTCTCTCTCTCTCTCTCTCTCTCTCTGTGTGTGTGTGTGTCTGTGCGTGCGTGCGTGCGTGCGTGCGTGCGTGCGTGCGTGCGTGCGTGCGTGCGTGCGTGCGTGTGTGTGCGTGTGTGTGTGTGTGTGTGTGTGTGTGTGTGTGTGTGTGTGTGTGTGTGTGTGTAACAGTTTCAATAACTCAGTCATTATACTACTCCATACAATAAACCCTCCGTCTCTTCAAAGCTGAGAGTTTTAGAGTTTTAAGCCGTTTTATTACAGTTTTTTACATTGATAAAGTTGTAGTTGATAGATACATAACTTTTCTTTTATCTTATTATATAAGTACGCTGATTGAGCTGCAAATTGTCGCCTAGCGAATGTAGACTTAGTTGTCGGGACGGGAGCAACGTTGTGTATTCGTCTGCGAGTTAAAACTGTAGGATTGAAGGTTAGTGTTTTGTGTAGTCTCGATGTTACAGTGAGTAAGTATAGTTTCCTCATTGATAGTAGGTCACTCAAGTGATAGATGTCTTTCGTAGGGAATCTAAAAGGTTTAGAATACATAACCTTTAGGAGACAGCGTTGCCCTCGTTCAACTTTCAGAAAATTGGTTTTTGCTGAACCACCCCACACTGATATACAATAGGACATTACAGATTGAGCTAGGGTGTTGTTGTGATATGTCTTAGCTTCTTAAATATCCAAATTAATTTACGATTCTAGTATTTACGTATTCCGTATGAGTAACAGGACATGCGTTGGTCGAGCATTATACCTAAATATTTCATGGAGTTGGTTTAACAATTTCCATACAATTACATAAAGGTTGATCTGAAGTTATACATTTATGAATTTTTAGATTAAGGTTATTGCTAGGTTGTGAACTGATATACTTGGTAAAAGATATATAATTGGTTTTATTTATATTAAGGGTTAATAGATTATGTTTTAGCCAAGAAGACACGCTTCTAAGATCTGCTTCCTCTCTTTCGAACACAGACTCCCAAGTTGGCCCATCAAAGACTATAACAGTGTCATTAGCGTAAGATAGTGTGTGTCCACACTGTAGTTTAAGGTCTGTCAGGTCATTAATGTAGAGTAAGAATAGTGTAGGACCCAGGACGGATCCCTGGGGGACGCCAAATGTTACATCAGCTTCCTGGCTTATAAAATTACCTATCTTCACTTTTTGAGTTCACCCCTGCAGATAATAATTGAACCTGCTCACAAAAATTCACGAGAATCGGTTGAGAAATGCGACCTGTAGCTACAGCTGGACAAACGGACATACGAAAGATTTTTGGCCCCACCCGAAGCAGATAACTTCGTCCGCTTCGCTCCCTCGTTCAATGAAGATGATGAATATGATGATCATATGAATTCGCGTATACGAGTATATGTACTTAGTCCCACTGCGGGGTTTTATTTTTGAATTGCTCATTTTTCTTGCAGATCTCGTTGTTGGAGCGCACGAGACTGGTGCAGTCTACATCTACAGATGCATCCCTACTGTGAAAGTCCAAGCAACCATTACGATACCAGAGGCCTTAAACCTGCCGCAAAACGCAACAAATTTCACCGGTCTATTCTGCGTTAATGTGCAGCCTCTTAGAGTATATCCTACAGTAGTTTTGATGGGTAAACAGTGATACGTTTTAAGCATTTTGTCATAATATACAATTTTCTAACTAAGTATATCGTCATGTTAGGATCAAATTATTGTAATTGGGCACTTTCCTGGGTAAAACATATACAATTCTATTAAGTCCGTCAGTTAGATTATTAAAAAATATTGGACATGTATTTTTTATTTTGTTAATCAAACAAAAAATGGTGGCGTAAAGTAAATTAATGAATTGTGTAACATATCAAATGAAAGGGGTTGTTGTAAGCGTCTCAGATATAATTTTTTAATAATTTTAGCAAAAACAGATTTGAAGTAATTTAAGAAAAAAGACGAGTTTTGACCATTCCCCCCCTTATCTCCGAAACTACTAGGCTTAAAATTCTGAAAAAAATATGGAAAATAGTTCCTTGCATTACAGGAAAACCTATAAGATGTTTGAGTATTCAAAGTAACGGGAAAATTCTCAATATTTTACGGAACCCTTACCACGCGAGTTGAACTTGCACTGTCGGGTTTTTGGTTTGATAGACAAAATAAAAAATACGTGTCCAATATTTTTTGATAATGTTATTGACGGACTAAATATTGTTTTTTAGGAAAGTAGGCAATTGTCACTACAAACAAAAACTAAATCCAACGTTACGAATTAAGGTCTATTTGTTTGTACATACATATGCTTACTGTTAAAATTGTTGGTAAATGCGAGTTACAAATTCAATGATGTAAATAGTTGTCAGGTACCTACTTCCATGTTTTATTTCATTACAGATTTCAAAGCCAAGGTAACCATAGACCCTGCAGGCAATCGAGCCACAATCGCTGGAAATGCAAGATACTCGTACAAGGTGTCAGCAGTTCCTTCATCCGACATTTGCCAGGAAAAAATAATTGAAATTAAGGTTTGTATCATATGCAATAAGAATGATTGAACTAGTATTGTCACAAAATATATCTAAGTTCCTGCCCGCGCCTACGTCCGATAAGTGCAAAGAAAGTAGGTAAAATCGCAGGATACATTTTATCCTATGCAAATGAAGTCCATTCCATACACAATTTTTGCAATTGGATAATTGGTTCCGGACATTAGCCCCTTGACAACAACCTCACAGATATTTGCTTTAAATACCAGTACTATTATTATACATCACCTAATATATACTAAGTACTTCAAGATAATGGTAATGTGTCAAAACACTAAAGCAATCAAGAACAATGAAAATGGTTATTATTTGTTTTGCATTTCCATATAACTTGCCTCGTTTACATTTTTCTTGACTTCATGTCTGATTGTTTTTTTTTTCATGCAGCCCGGAGCAGATCTATCGCGGCCGATATCAATAACGCTTGATCTGGAACCTATCGATAGAATGCAAGGTAAGCTCAAGTATAGGAATCTACCAGAAAAAAAATAACGAGTAAAGGATGACTCGCGCTAGAACGGGCCCTGTCCGGCCCGGGCCGTTTTCTAAGAAAAACGACGGCGTTTTTGCGCGGCCGAGCCATACCCAATTCCGGCCGAGCCACGTCCGGGCCGAGCCGACACTGAGCCGCTTCCGAGCCTTAAAAAGTTATACTTTTGGGTAAGTACGAAGACTTCGGGGCGTCGTGGTGACATGCTCGCGATCCCAGCATGGCGCTCCGATTAACGGCAGATACAGAAACGCCGGAGTGGTTTTAGTGAGTTTTAGACTCCCTCCCCCTTCTCTTTAAATAGAGTTGGCTGGAGGATGAGAATCTCACATACCCCCCTATATATACTTACCTAAGTAATTTGTTGGATGTGTAACCGAGGGAAAGACTGGTTTTTTGACTAACGGAGCTCAGCTCTGTGTGTCAGGCATAAGGCAAACCAAATGTACGTGGGATGAACTCTATTTCGTCTACGACCTTTTACCGTTCATTGTACAACATGTAGATAGATGTCATGTTAATAGTGACTCGGTTATCCGAATTTTAGGAATGACGGTGCGGCGTCGGCAAGGTTGCGTCGTACACTATAGTGTACGACGCAACCAAAGCATAAGCATCTTAGAAGATACGGATATATCCGTATCTTCTAAGATGCTGCCACAATAGATCATTCACTGGTCGAAGCGGCACATTAAAGGCCCACAAACATCAATAATAAATCTTCTAAGTTTTTAAATTGCGTTTATGTGCCTCCAACGCTCCCGTCCCTGATACGTCCACAACCCACATTTCTTTGGTCTGTCTTACGGTTGTTTAGTACGTCTATAAGTACAAATAGGATCAGCTGATTTTACCTACTGTTCACAGGCAATCCCACTAAGTTTCTAACTAACGCCGGTAGAATATCCAAAGACTCCAATCTGAACACCACTATAAATATCCAATTGGTGAAAGATTGCGGAAAGGATCTGATCTGCACACCATGGCTTGAGATAACGTTGGAAGCAATGAACGAGTGAGTAGCATTTTATATCAAGCTTTCGTGATAACTAATTAGACAGTGATAGACAACATTTTGCTATTACTTCTCTTGAAAAAATTTTGAAGAATTTTCAAACAACATTAGTAGTTTAAAATATAAATCTGATATACAACATGACTATGAACCTGCGCAGTCCTTACGTTCCAGGGACTGATGGAAAACTAGGAGCCATCCTCAAGGTGCTGAATAAAGGAGAACCAGCATTCGGAATACGTGTCAACCTGACTTTACCGTCGCTGCCTAAGAGGGTGCCAACGACATGTAATTTACAAGGTATGTACAATCGGTGCCATAGACACATCTCTGCACTAGGGACTTATGTCAATGTGTCCTTAGAGTACGCATTCACATAAGTACCTACCTAGAAACTACCAGATATAATTTAGTAAATAGAAAACATATTTACAATGCACTTGCTCTGAAAGTGCGCCTTTACATATATGGATCAACATAAACACGGGAACTCGTCTAAGCCCGGCGCGGGGCTGTGCGAGAATGGATTTCGGGCCAAAAATACATAATTTGGAGGAGGCTTTTACCGCAGAAGGCGGCTACAACTAACAAATACGATAAAAAAAATATTTTTCACTCCTCATGCTCGAAAAGTGTGTCATATTAGGCTTAGCAAGCGGGGCTAAAGTGGTACATGTAGCCCCTAGGGAAAATATGTATAAATATTTATGATTTCTAAAACATTTAATTTGACCAATCAAAACACTTCGCTGTATTAAATCCACCAATCACCACTCTTTAAAAAACATTTGTATTTGCTATCAACTAACCAGATTACAGCGAATATTAAAAACAACCAATCAGAAACCAGAATTAATTTCAAATATCAGGTGTTTTTTAGTCCCTAACTCATAATAATTATTAAAACAAAAACGCCTCTGGCCGTCAACGACGCGCCTGTAGACGGTCAGCCGGACAATACACGGTGATTAAATACTGATGATCCACCATAGTTGTCTCTTTCTATAACTGCAATGAGAAAGAGACAGCGCGTGGATCGAGTGATAATACTTCACCGTGTATTGGACGCCTCAGAGGCGTTTATTCGTGGTGTCAATATTTTGTATCTGTGTCAAAGCAGTTTATTAAAAAAAGTATGCCGCCAAATCGAATAATCTTTGCACCGTGGAATTTATTATTGATTGTGGATGGATAATTTTTGTTTTACTATTTTCTCGCAGTCGAAGTGAAAAGTAGAGTGTATAACTCGGGTCTAAAAGCCATATTACCCCTCGAAATATTTTCCCTCACTTCGCTCGGGAAAATAACCATCTCGTGGTAATATGGCTTATTTTAGCCCCTTGTCATACAATCTACTATTAAGAAACATACTAACAATACAGTTAACATTTGTAAATGAAGTACCCACAATCATTGTATACATCTTTTGTAAGGGATTAATAAAGCTTTTATTATTATATAGGTAATATTATTATATATAGGCCTCATTTCATATAAAATCTAATGTTATATGGAATGAGGTATCTATATAGTGAGTATTGATGTATTTTCTGTACAATCGTTGAATGAGACCCGATTCCATGTCCCACATCACACACTTTCAGAATGACAGAATACTTGAAACAAAAGTGATACCCTGGGGATGTCCTCCTGACAACTAAGAAGAATGGAATCGGGGCCCAATCGCATAAATTATTGTTCGTTTTATATATTTCCAGGACTAGATTTAACCTGCGACCTACCTTCGCCATTCAACCAGAACGAGACAGTTATTTGGGATGTAGAACTAGAATATACCCGAGACATTAGAGAGATAGGCTTAGCAATGTTAGACGCATATGTTGACGACCCTGTGCCCAACAGAGTGGTCAGTGATAACGCTACTCAGTACTTGATTATCAGTATCATGCCGGTGGCAAATATTAGTGCTACTGGGTAAGTAAACTATTAAGTAATTTAAATAGTTTAAGGCGTATTAAGTAATATCGCACACTGACCAATACCAAAAAAGACACGATATAGTTTTCCGTGAAATAGTACAATGTGGCATATCCGACATATAGCACTCACTGTGTGTGTGTGTGTGTGTGTGTGTGTGTCCTGTGAAAATGTCGGTACTGTGATCACAACCGACGTTCTTAAATCATCTGTTCTAAGATCCGACATTTTTATTTTGGTTTTTACGGAAAATATTGAAAAAAAAGCTGTGAATGTGGTTTTAAAATTTTGGTTTTTTATGACCTTGCCGTTGAAAATCAAAAATCACGACTCTTAATCGGGACCGTCGACGTCATAAACGTAAAACCTTATACCTACTTAACCATATAATAGAACCGTATCAGTTTGGCATACCTAATACCTACGCTAAGAGAGTTGGTGGAAAGAAATAATATTGACATTATTTAACAAGCCGACGACATACTGGCCTCACCTACATTTGCACAACTTGTTAGCTAGGCATAATTAATATAATGTATCAAAGTGAGAAAAAACACTCGGATTAAATCTTTATTTTATGACATTGACACAAGATTGAATTTTTCCATTACTACTAATTTTTTGGCAGCAATTTGTACCTTTATGGACTTAAATTTGTCATTCATGAAAACTAAGCAATCAATGCTATCTGGAATCACATAACATCAAAATGTCTAAGAATGATAGAGAATACAAAGTCGAATGCATAATAAAAATATCAATTTATTATACTTAACTTTTTATTTGTTTTTTGGCCATTTCTCATATTTTTTGTCTGCGGTTGTGTCTAATCACTGCGACCATTTACGAACATCTTATATGGAGCCGTGGCAATTAGACGCAGACACAAATCTGGAGGATGGCCGTTTTACTGAAATCTCGCTTTCAGAAAAGCTCTTCCTAACGCAACGCGGACAGTTTCCAGAGATACATTTTATGCAGGTGTCCAAATTCCATTGGCCCATTATTTCCAGGTTAGTTTTGAGTTGATCGTTAATATTAAAACTGTTAGAGATCAATCACAAGAGATTTATAATTTACACAAATGCGTTTCTTCCTATTCGCAACGGGATTCTTCACTACAAGGTCTAAAAATCTAGTTTGAACGACATCATGAAAATAAAATGGGATTATTCTGATAAGTCCATCGATTGCACAAAATTTTGAATTATACGTGCTGTTAAAATGAGGGCAGTGGAAAACAAAATGTGTTTTGTGTGTGTGGAATTACGTTTCTGCATAACAAGAGACTCTTTTGTGTAACACTTAGAATAATCCATCACGATAAAGTAAATTTTAGGGTTTCAAACTTACTATTCGTGCTTTACCTAGATATTTTTTGATCAGATCAAACCTAATGTAATATTTCCGTTTTACCCTTGCAGATCAACAACGCCGGACCATCAGATTGGCCTGATTTGACTGCTACGATACTTGTATCATCAGGAAAGGTTGGTGTCTTGATTGTGCATACTCTGATAAATGTCCAACTGTCAGCGCTGTTGGGGCAAACTATTACCTACATCATCATCACTAGCTTGTATGCGTTCTTCTAAGCAAGGCAATGAGAAAGTGCCTTTCTCTCTCAAAGAAGGCTACGCTCCATATTTTGCTGGCATACTTTGAGTCTATTCGTAACTTTCTTGGTAAGGGACCATGGCAACACCACATGTTAAAAATCTTTCTTTTCTGTTGTATTGGTAATTGGGATGTCTTTATTTTTGACAACTTCTTTTAGTGACCAATATGTTTTCCAAACACTGTCTATTCTTTTCCCTACTTCTTTTGCTGTTTCGAAGTTGTTGATTTCAAATGGTTCTATCCATTTGTCATTATTTTGGTCTTTTCAGTGTTTACACTTAATCCTACTATGTTACTTTGGTCTGCCAGTTCTTGCATAATTTGCCGTAGGGAGGTGGGTTGTTTGAAAATAGTATGATGTCGTCAGCGAACCTCAAATGGTTTAACTTTTTACCATCAATATTTACCTATCCCATGTTTGTTCCAATCGAGTCTTCGCAACACTTCTTCTAGTACAGCCAGCTTTTTAGTGAGAGTTGGTCTCCTTGGTCTCCTTGCCGGACTCCTTTCCTTAATTGGAACTGTTGCCCTGTCCTTACTTATTTTTTTTTAAATTTATACATGAACTAATACGTTAATATTAATACTAGCGGAGGGTCCTGGGTTCGAATCGCGGTAAGGGCAACTATTTGTGTGATGAACATGAACATTTATTACTGAGTCTTGGATGTTTTCTATGTATTTAAGTATTTGTATCTATTAAATATATCATCCCCATAACACAAGCCTTATTGAGGTCACTATGGGACTAGGTCGATTTGTGTAAGATTGATATGTATATATTTAAAATTATTTCATTACTAATAAAATAAGGGGCGCATTGCTTGTCCAAATCGCGTTTTTCAAAATCAAATATCTGCTTTAAAGCTTTAATTTCATATCGCACTTAGAACTCTGCTTAACACGAAAGACATAAACTCAAAACGTTACAATGTTTAATGTTAGGGGTCACCGATGCTGAAAGAAATAGCCGGTTGTGCAGAGAGCTGGGACTCTACCAACCGACAACGATTCAACCTGACCCTGTCGTGCAGTTGGCCAGTGAAAGCCAAGCAGTCCTTGCCCGTAGTGCTGTCGATGCGCTACGATCTAGGTGTCAACGGTAAGAGAGGGAACTGTTAAGTCTTATGATCAGTACATTTCAATTTATTTGTAAACACCTAAAAGAAGTAATCGTCATTATGCTATGATGTTCCGTATCAGATTTCCGACCACCCCGGTGGTGACCAACTGCTTGGTATTTTTTATTTGGTATACCTACCATATTCCTCAGCGACGTCAAAAGATTATACTTGCTCAGTCTTGAGGTAACTAATTAAATAAGCACCTATTTTGCCCAGTATTTTGACCTTTCTGAAACAGGGCTGACAATTAGGTTAGGGGTAGGTGGGGTGTTATTTAAGTTTTTTTAAATTGTGTTCTTAATATCATTACTATCTATTGAGAAAACCCGCAGGAAAAGCGTTCGAGGCAGATACGACATGCAACATTACTTCTACTTTATTCCTCGACCAACAAAATATGTAAGTCTTTTACTTTTGAATACGCGTGTTAATTTTTTATAAGCTTCTAGAATGAAATCGATATTTAATAAGTTTGTACACGTACCTACAATTCAATAATATTTTCTGTTTTCATTCCAGAAACCTCACTCTTACTACTGTATTGGTTTTGGAACCTGCCCCAATGCTTTGGATCCCTATTATAGCAGCTATAATCGTTGGACTTCTACTGGTGGCTTTATTATCCTATACGTTGTATAAAGTGAGTAAATACGCTTTTAAATATGCAAAAGGAATATAATCATGTTTAAAATATGTAAAATATACAGGGAGCTATGGTAGCCTAGTGGTTCAGGCAATGCGGCTGTCAAGCGTCAGTCGTGGGTTCGAATCCCGGCTCGTAGCAATGAGTTTTTCGGAACTTATGTACGGAATATTTACCTATTTATTTAAAACATCGTGAGGAAACCGGTCTTATCCCAATAAGGTCTAGTTCTCCCTCTGGATTGGAAAGTCCGACGGCAGTTGCTTTCGTAAAACTAGTCCCTATGCCAAACCTTGGGATTAAGTGTCAAAGCGGGCCCCGGGCTCCTTTAGGGCACAATCGAGAATTAAGCTACTGTTACACATGCTGATTACTAGCACAAAAGTATGCCCTATTGAGCAATTGCTACTTAGTAGCATGTGTGTTTAAACATTGCTAATAATGAGCATGCTCATTTCGAGTTTGCTCAAAAATCGCCGGTCGTGCGATTTTTAGGCATGCTACCTGCAGCGCGGGTGGAAGGGGGCGTGCTTTTAGCGCGTGTGAACAGGTTTGCTTATTGAGCATGCTAATATCGATGAATCTATTTATATCTGTCACTTCCTATTCTTTTTTTTCCTCTTTATAGCTGAGAGAAGTTTTTGGATGCATTGCATCGACAGCAAAAGGATAATTTTATTCAGCTCCATGAGGATGGCTGGTTGATTTTCCATGGTTTTATTTGAACTGACAGAGAGCACGCTATCAACTGGCATGCGTATTGGAGTGTTTGCTTTGAGCATGCTTATTCAGGAGCGTACTTAAAACTAGCATGCTTATTGCTAGCAAATGTAAACAGTTCATAAGCATGCTCATATTAAGCATACTGATAGCACGCTTTTTAGCATGCTATTCTAGAACATGTGTAACAGTAGCTTAACGCTAGGAGGATGATGATACGTAAAGTATACAGGTACTTTTATAATCAGTATCTATAGGTATATGAAGAGTACCTATATCAATTGCGAATAAACTGTATGTATTTCTCAACGTGTCTGCTTTCAGTGGGGATTCTTCTCAAGAGCACAAAGCATTCAAGCAAGCAAAGAGCTGGACCACGCAGCTCTGCTGGAAGAACCTAGCTGCTCCAGCTCGCACGCGTCTCTAGGTTCAGCAGCTGTTGACCACTCCAAAGAGGACCTAATGAAACCAAGCTGTTCAACCAACTCTCATGCCTCAGGATCGACTGTCTCCAATTGCAACGAGCCTTCAGAGCTGGACAATAGCCTGCCACCGTTAAGCTTTCAAGGTCCTAACGAATGCGACCAAAATGGAGAAGTAGCTCAATTCAGTTTGCCTGAAACTGTATCAGGATCAAAAGCAACTGCTATTAATGAGTCTTTTCAAAAACAGTTGTTGGAGACGGACTCAGATATTTCTGAGTAATTTTATTCATACTAACTTTTGGTCGTCACTTCGTCCGCATAAACTCACATGTCAATCTCCAGCCTCAGATTTCATACCCCATAGACTTGAAAAGTAAGACTTCCAACAAAAAACTAAAACAGTCAGTATTCATTTATAAAATATAAAAAACGCAAGCTATGAATTTTAATATTATTTGCATTTTGTAAACAAAGTTACCTATATGAAACTGTCAGCCTTACAAGTACATGCCCGTCTACTGGCTTATTAGCCGGTATGTTAGTGGGTGCCACCCGCTGCTACGTAACGCACGCGTTCGCGCTTTGCATCGTCATTAGCTTCGTAAATATGCCTAAATTAAAAATAGCAAAAATATACTGTATCGCAGCGGTTACTACCTACTTAAAGAAGAAGGACGGAACGTTTCTATATTCTTTTTAACATACCTACTTACAAAGATTTTAACAGCTACTATCCTTTTCGGCACCACCGCCGGCGCCGAGTCGTCTATATTGTAAGTATAGAAATTGAGTTTCAAAAACAAATTTTCTGTACATTATATATATATATAGGTACCCAAGTTGTGTGTTATCGTCTTAGATGTCGCAGTATCAGACAGTTTTGGTATAACATAAAGGCAAATTACAGTGTGTGTGTAGTTGGGTGTCAATTCAATTCAATTCGTTGCAACCATGTACATAAACATCTGCAACTTAATGCTAAGTACAGTACAAG
Organism: Epinotia nisella; assembly: GCA_932294315.1. NCBI lineage: Eukaryota > Metazoa > Arthropoda > Insecta > Lepidoptera > Tortricidae > Epinotia > Epinotia nisella. Next base: position 21,966,837 of record OW028674.1, read on the forward strand.
GGCCCTGTTAGGGCCTAGCAACTCATATTACAATAAATCATTTTATGTATAATTATTAAACAAACACATGCTAAAAACAAACTTTGTAAAGTGGTAAAAAATAATAATTATATAATTGTTAAAAAGTAGTTAAATAATTAGGTATTAAATAATTATGTTGGATTTAATTTTAAACATTTTGACTAGAGAGAGACCCGCATAATGAATATCTATAAACAAGAATTATGGTGGGTTTAGATATTCACGAACAGTGTAAAAGTTTTTTTCTATCAAATATTTTTTTAGCTTTTTGATGAATATTTTATTGTTTTTCTCGTTTTTTTATTTCGTATGGCAAATTATTATAAAGTGGTATTGACATCGAATAAGGTCCATCGCTGTGCAGTTTTAATTTTGAAGATGTTTGTATTAAATTATTTCTAAAATGTTCCTTAATAAATAATTAATAATCGTTATATTGTAAAATATATACGTACTAACGAATAATTTAATACGTCGGGCTGGCGGGAACCCTAGCTCTAAGGCGTGGCCTCCAAAAGAGCGCGTTGCATGCGTTAGAAAGTGATAGCCACATTTAGGTACGTTTGGCGTACCTAAACAGGGGATTTATTAACAGAGAATATTCTGTACGTAGTACTATTACTTATTCTGTTTCACAACATTAGAATAAATAAAAAGACATGGTACGTAACTGTTTTCATGGTAACTTATTATCATAAAATACTCCAGAATTACGATAAAAAACAAATCAATATTCATTTGGAGGCACGTCAAAACAGCATTTTGTAGATTTAGATACCTATGATACCTTTTAGTCAGCATCATAAACATGAATACACTTTTCAACCTTACGTCTATGTAATAAATCATAGAATGTTTACATGTTTATGATGCTGACTGTACGTTTGAACCCCTAATCTTATAACTCTATTTTATTAATATTTTTGATGGGCCAACATATGGGTGTTGAGATGTATCAACAAGTGGAATTAAAAGAATTGTCAAAAAACCCAACTGTTTTTTTGCAAATATTATAGCCTATGTCACTTCCACGATTAAGAGGAATCCAACGACACCTCATATGTCGAAATCTGTGAAACGGTTTAGGCTGCAGGGCGTGCCAAAGAATAAGACATACACACATACATACATAGATAACTAGATATCATACATACATACGCTCTAAAAACATAATCCTCCTTTCCTTCGGCAGTAGGGTAAAAATAGGTTCTAATTTCTCTAGTTTAATACACTTTATAAAATACAGGCAGCCGGGTAAAATAGAAATTTTCAGTGATACTGTGTGTGTAACAAGTAACAGAGTCAAAGTTTTATGTTGAACGAGTAACTTACCTACTATAGATTAAGCTGGCCTACAACAAATGGTAGCCAGCCCATCAGCCAACAAGGGGCCATTGATAATAGCAAATGACTACAAACAATAATAATATGAGTCAGATGTTATCATTAACAGGAAAGAATGATAAGGGGAAAAAATGTATTCAAATTATTAATAGCTATTTACGAATGCATCCGCATGATGAACTGTGGAGGAATTTGATGATTAATTAGGTAATTTTCAAAGTCCACCTGTTGGACGATAATTTCGAAAATCCTTCATTTAATTATAGGTATGTACATGGTAGGTAAGTAGGTAGGTACAGTCGCCATCAGATATATCGGAACGGCCGAAGTGCTCACAAATATCTGAACACGCCTCTAATGCCTCGACAATAGTGACATGTTCAGATATTTGTGAGCACTTTGGCCGCTCCGATATATCTGATGGCGACTGTACCTACAAATGTTATACTTCCAAATAATTACATTCTTTAAATATTGTTTATAAAATCCACAATTAATAATAACTTGATGTTAACCCATACTTTTTCAGCTCTGATTAACGTTGAATATTCTCGAAAAAAATCGAATGTTTTTTTCAGGATATTTTGAAATTTTTTGTTTATTCCTATTAATCGTTTCTTTTGGAAATAAATGGTTTTTTTTAAACTAATAATTAATATTAAACAATGTCAAATGAAATAAATTCTAAATTTTCAGCGGCAACCTTTCTATACTAAATTACCTAAATATAAATAAAAAAAAATTGATTTAGAAAAAAATACGTCACTATTATTACGTGATCTCCTATGAGCACTATTACGTGCGTCCTGGTGTCGCCGTCCTCTTCATCGTCCTGGAAGTGTGGTGGCGGCGGGTCGTCCGTGGTTCTTCATCGTGACGGCTGCGTCGGCTGCTGCTGGGCCGAGCTAACCCTGGACTCTTCTTCCTTCTTATTCTTCGTTTTACCTTATTTTTTATACCGATTTATTTGTTCGAGCTTTTTCATTCAAGTTCTTCAAAACGAAATTTGCTTTTCTTTAATTTTTCATCTTTCTTCATTTCTCCAATCTTCAGTTTCTTCATTCGAATTAATTTTATTTTCCGTCATCATTTTTCGTTTTTTTCTTCATTATTCTTGATACAGAATCGGAGGATGGTCTTGAGATATAAGATTCTTCGACGGTTCGTTTAGGCTAAGGTCGCCATCTAATAAGCAAAAACCATGTACAATTGTACTTTTTGATGGAAGGTGGCAGATCCACCCAGGTTCTACAAAACGCGCGCGAGCTACTGGATAAAATTTAGCACATGTATTCATGTAGGTATTTTTTTTTATTGTGTAGTTAAGCGACTCGTATTCACTAAACTATAGTATAGTATAGTTTACTATGAATAGAATTATAGGATGATCCCTAAAGAATACGTCACCTATCGCATACAGTATCAATAATTGTACATTGTGATACAAGTAAGCTATGTTGATCATTACACCCGAGGCGGAATTGATCATGCGAGCCGCAGGTGAAAGTGATAAAATAGCCGAGGATGTAATATGCATGATGACTAAGATTTTTTCACGATGCCATTAGAACTAGTATTTGGAGAGGAATAAATGTTTGTATGGGAGCAACTACAATTAAAGAATATAAATACCCAAAAAATTGTGATAAAGATTGACCTCGCTGGCGGCATCCCAAACGCCTCATACTAATTGATTGAAAAATATGACGTCACGCATGTCACAATGCTATGTGTAAGTACTAATCGTTGTACGGAAAATCAAGTAAATTGCTGTTTCGGTCGCGAAATACTGCGTTTAGGTCCATAGTTGTCATAAAAAAAAATTCTATAAAAGCGTAAGGATACTATTGGTTACTTTAAATTTACAGTTGGACAATAAAAAAAAATCAAGTTTTTTCTAAACTTTCAAGGTTCATATCTTTTTATGATATTCATTATATTTTTTAATCTATAATACGAGTACGTTATTACAATAATTTGATGGTTTACTATCCATGCAGCAACACTATGTTATCAATTTTAACATGAGTCATCATGCCTATTATCAAAGCTCACGCTTTTCATACGACTTTTTCAACACGTTTGCAAACAAAAAACGTTTTCATAAGATGGAAATAGTAGATTGTATGACTAGGGAATAAAACGATCCATTTTAGGCGAGGTGTGCATATAGCTACCCGAGCCGGAACACGCGAGGGTCGATAGGCACAGCGAGGTTAAAATGGGTTTTATTACCGAGTTATACACTCTACTTTTCACTTTGAATAAAAAAAAACAACAGGTAGGTACTTGATATTTTATAAAGACAATTTGTATATGCTTTCAAATACTGAGGTCGTGATTTTGCAGGCAAATTGTTCTCCACTAATTATCTTGCCCTTATATGCATTAGCGTATTCGGCGAAAGATCCATTTCGTCATCACTTGACGTCATTTTATAGTATTTTTACTTATTATGTGGTGTTCAAAACTGTTAAATAAGTCCAACAGAATTAAAGTACCTAACTTGAACAACGAACGTATGAAAAATTTGAGAATTTGGCGGAGAATTTTGTTTTAATTTTATTTTTTTAAATAAAATTAATACAGATACTAAATTTGTCATGAAATTTCTGATTTAAAAAATATGTTTTGCCTCTATCGCCTTGGCACATTTTGAGTAAAAGGGAGGGAGATAAAAAATGGTTTCACGTTACAGAATGAGCAAACAAAAAGTTTAGCAATTTAGTTTTAAATATTCGTTTGGTTTCTGGTATATGACATTGGCTGAATAATATTTTTAATAATTGTAAAATAGGAACTATAAAACTCCTTATGTCTTGAGACATGAATTACGTTTTCTGATTGGTGATTTTTAATATATCTGTATTCTAATTGGATGATACCAAATACGAAGTTTCTCTTAAATACCTACTTAAATAATTACCACAGTATACGTACCAATAAAAACCACAGTTCCGATTAACTGCCGATGAGTGCTGTGATTGGCTGTTGTGAAGTGTTTTTTAAATCAAAAATATGTACCTATACGTGTTTTCCCTAGGGACTAAAATACGATTTTTGCCCCGCTCTGCAGGTCGAATATGAAGCACTTTTAGAGCATGAGAAGTGAAAAGGTATATTTTCTTTAGTTACCTACTGATTGCAACAGGTTTTTACTCACAATACATATTGTACATGTTAAAGTCGCCAAGAATTTCCAGTGGCGTCAATTATACCTATTTATCACTTTTCTTTTCACCACGAGTCAACATTTTTGATAATAATCAAACTCGCATTAACAATGTTTACAAATATTTGTGAATATATGTAAATAACCTATAATGGCGCGCATCAATTTTTTTCGTGAAGTTCGCGTATTGCTCGCGCAGGTGTTAAAACCAATGTCAAAAATAAGTAATTTTACTAAATGAAACGTAAAAAATCAATGATTTAATTAATAAAATGGTTTTAATTTGTGAAGTCAAGTAGGAATCCATTCGCCGAGAATTAAAAAAAATCTGTACAACCCCGTTACTCTAAGAATGCACCGTGTTCATCATGGACCTAAGATACTCAGGACAAGCTATGCTTATAATAATACCACGTCCGATCGAGATCGTAGCATACAAATCTCGCTACGTGTGACAGAAAGGGAAATATCATTAATTGTCCTTGTCATAGTTCCACTTTTTTTCTGTTTGCCACATGGACCTAAGATACTCGGGACAAGCTATGGTAATAATAATACTACGTCCGAGCGAGATGGCAGCATACAAATCTCGATAAGTGTGACAGAAAAGGAAATATCATTCGTTGTCCTCGTCATAGTTCCACTTTTTTTCTGCTTGCTACAACTGATTTAGTATGAAGTTATGACCTATAAATCACTACCCACCCAAATTAAGTAGGTTGTTTATGGTAAGCGATCAGCCACTTTAAGACCAGTTCTTAATTTAGCTGCATAGAAGCCTTTCCGTCCCTCATTGTGGCATCACGTATAGCCTGCCCGAGTGTAAGGTGCCAACGTATCTTAATCAGGATATAACTATAAAACGAGTGCCGTAATGTCATAAAACACGCGTGTTTAATACCCAGGATTATGAGCCTAAAAGCGACGTAATAAGAGTCCTCGTCCTCGAACGTTACAAACAAATGTGTTGTAAAATACATATTTTTTTCCAGTAAGAATGAAGTAGGTACAAAACGTGACCAAAAGAACACAAATCATTTAATGATTGAGTATCAATAACATTAATGATTACTTAGCAACCATAATGATGCCTGTAATTCTGTGGAAACAGGGTACACAGGGTTACGCACGGTAACCGAATGAAATATCGATACCTGCTTACTTTTTTTGGTAAAATATATTTACTTTCTAAAGTATACACAAGATGATAATTAACATTAAACAAATTACATTAAAACTAAGTTATATCTAAATAAGTTTCCGTCAAAAATTTAATTTTTGGTACAAGTTTTTATTGCCTACACTGTACTTTTCTGTATAGGTACCGTCATCAACTACTCATTGAGACAATTCTAACGAGCCCAAACTCGATGAGGTTGTGTCGTTTCATTGCGAAGTTCATATGGCCACCTTTCAGCTCCATCATCAGATCAGCACCATGTCATCATAATATTCATAATATTGCATTGTCACGCGTTTTACACATGTATGCAAAATTTCCGCTCAATCGGTTACCGGGAAGTGAATCAAACTTAAAAGATTTGATGAAAAACATCGGTGACACTCTAAACAAAAGCTTGTAATAAAAAGGCCTTCGAGGCATTGTACCGAGGATGATAACCGATGATTGCGGCATTTCCTCGTTGAATTGCAATGCCGAAAAAGCCTCCAGCTCGTCGGTCACCAGTTACCAGACGTTTCGCGACTTCCACAAATAGCTTATGCGCACTGGGACCCCACGGACCTCTCGGTCTCGACGCCAAAGGGTACAAAGTTGTACTCGCTGCCGAGACCTCTATATTTAAAAAGTTAACTTTTTTTTATTTCACACCATGCCATAAAGTAGCAATTGCCGCCCACTACGCGTGTGGAAAATCCCACTTCTTAGCCAGGAGCGATAATAAATAAAATATCTATTCAGACAACCTTTAAAAAATACTCAGTCTTTATCGTTACTGACATAAGACGCATGTTTAGATATTTTTGAAGGGTTGTCTGTATGGGTATTGAAGAACTCGACTGTACCTACGTGCGAAATACAAAAATGTAAGGTAAACACGATCATAATGAGAGTTCACCCAACACGTTGGGGATAAAGCATACTGCCCACCTATTTAGTTTAGAACAGAATTGAGGAAAAAAAGCGCGTTAAGCATCCTGTTTTTACTTTCCTCGTACTTCCAGTGCTGGATTAGCCCATACGCAAATCAACCAATTGCTTTCCAGCCGCACTATGTATTTGAGTTCAAAGATCATTCAGACAGTTCTTCACTTATCTCTTATCAGAACTGTTGTAAATTTGCGGTAATCAGTTTTTGTTTTGACTCGGACGAAGCGAGTGCTTTTCAATGACGGTACTTTAGTAAAACAAACAATTTTTAATTAAATTCGTCTAAATTATTATCAGAAATGAGTGATTATTTGTTTTTGTGTGTATTGTTGTTTAGTTTGTGCTATGGCAGTGATGTGTTTCATGAAGGGAGCAAATTAACTTTTCATTCTAATAATCAATCAGATTTCTTTGGGTATAGTGTTGTTTTCGGTGAAACCAGGTAAGCGTTAATAAATTAAATCTGTAGAAATAAAAATCCTATGTTCAACATGATGATGATGAAATCTGGAGTTGACCAAGTATTTAGTGCTCACATTGATAACTTTTGAAGTCGTCATTTTTAGTACGTATAGTCCGAAAAAACATTTCACAGTTATTTAAAATTATTCAACATGGCGTTGGAGCCCTTTACATTGACAGTTTTATTATATTTAAAATAAAAAATCGAGTATACTTAGTAGTACGATTGGGGTGAACGAACTCATTGTTATCGTGAATAAGCAGTGCGAGCATTTTGCTTTACTCTAAATAAGTAATCAAACTCATGTTACGTAGGTAAGGTAAACGTCCCTGCCCTCGACGGTGCACTAGTCTACGACATGGGTAGGTACTATTTATAAAAGCAATATGGGTTAAATTCGAACTAAGAGAATTTTTCTTCATTCGAATTTAAGCCATGTCACTTTGACATAAACTGCCCATGTCATACACTAGTGCACCGTCAGCGAATAGGATGTTTACCTTACATCATTTAAAAATATAAATATGTGTACCATTTTAGCCTAGTTGGGAGTGACACTCCCTGCGAAGGGTTCAAATCTTGGTTAAGAAAAATATTAGCGTGAGGGACATGATTTGTTTCTGAGTCTTGAATGTTTTCCGTCTATATACCTATCTATGTATTTATCTATAGGCAATATTTAATGTATATCTTACTTTGGGACTACATCGATTTGTGGAACATTGTCTTCTAATATTTATTTGTTTACCTATTATTTGCATATATATATATATATCTCTAATTCTACCAGTAGGTATCCGTTGTAAAGTGGGTACCTAATAAGTTTATCACCCCATGAATCTACCTCTATAACTTCGATCGAATTGACACAGAGTCTTTTTCAGTAATCTACTAGTAGGGGCCCCCAAGGCATTCAGACCAGGATCGAGAGCCATCGCATCTGGAGCGGTCTTCGAATGTTCGCTTCGGGATCTAACAAAGAACAATGTCACTTGTTCCCCATTGAGCGAAAACATAGGTAAGGTATTAGTTAAATACCTCCGTATCGGTCCACTTGCGTCAAAAATAACTTTTTAAATGCCCTGGTTTATTGAACGAGCGAGCGACGAACTTCTCCGTTACAGCTTGGGCTAAAACTTTATCGTATGTCCGGCTTTCCGGTTGTTCTCATCTACATTTTTTGCGAAATTTTGTGTGCAAGTTTAATAAATATATAGCTTTTTTTGTCTATTCAGGCCTATAAATGCGAATATATCATATCTCATAGCTTGGGCCGAAAATCTTTCCAGTGTCCGGTGTCTGTCGCGCTGTCCGGCTGTTTTTCTCTACAGGTCGCATTTCTCAACCGATTATAGTGAAATTTTGAGAGCAGGTTTGTTTTTAAGTAAGTAAGTAAATATTTATTTGTGATACACAGGTTACATAATAGATGACCATAGAATAAAAAATACAGTACGCTGTGACCTACCAAAAAAGTGTACAAATGTTCAGCCTTACAAGAACTAAAGAAACAACTAATTCTAATTTTTTTCTACTCCTGTCCTGTACCGTTATCTGTCATTTATATATGCGCCACTCGCGTTTTAAGACCCTTCTTATACAACAGTTGCATAAAATACTATTTAAAAAGTGTCTCGTCAAAATTTAATGCACATAGCATTCAATTTTGACGAGACACTTTTTCGAAATTAAAAAAGAGCTCGCGAGGTCTACATTGTACAGCTCACAGAGCCACTAGTAATATATTCGTATGTTAAAAATATTTGTGACGTTTCACGGGTAAAGATAAATTCGGCCATAAGGACCCATATCGTTTTATACAATCCATACTAGAATATTATTCGAAAGTAACTCTGTTTGTTTGTTGCCTTTTCATCCTTAAACCGCTGAACCGATTGAGATGAAATTTTGTATAGAGATGCTTTGAATTCCGGGGAAGGACAAAATATATTTTAATACCGAAATTCCTCACCTTTTGGAGGCGAAGTGTCGGCCCACGGCGGTACATAAAACTCATGCGTACATAGCTCAGTATTTATTATCGCGGTAAACAACTTGTACAATACCGACGGCAAACAGTAGAAGGATATATTTTCTTGTCATACAGAAATCCTGCATCAAAACACTCTTTTTGTCCTCGACTGACAGCAGAAGGAGATTGCCGTCTGTCAATACAAAATAGGTAGCTACTTAGCTCTAACAAGGAGGTCGCCACACCACCCCCCCACGGAGAAAAATAAATCATCGAATTAATAATAACAAAAATCATCGCGTTTACTAAAGGTTACCTTGCGGCCGGACCGCGTGATTGGTGGCTGGATTCTTTGGGTAGTGGCCCCTGCAGGCGTTTTCCCCGTTTTTTCACTAGAACAAAACTCAGGCAAGCTAGGACACGTAGGAGATCTATTACACTTTAATTTAGCCGGCGCCGAGGGTTGTACACCGTTGAGAGCTTCATTGTTGGCATGAAATTCGTTGCCAACCTCAATAAAAGCTGGCTTAACGCGGTCGATGCTCACTACAATTTTCCTGCCCTTGATGTTAAGGGTCAATGTTTTTCCATCGTCAGAGCGAGATAAAATTTCGTAAGGACCTGAGTAAGGCGGTTGTAGTGGGCGTCGAACTGTGTCGTCGCGCAGGAAAACGTGAGACGCTGATGATAAAGCCTTAGAAATGAAAATTACTGGCTTCGAATGACGCGAAGCTGGGATAGGCCGAAGAGCCGCCATTCGTCGACGAAGTTGAGTGACGTAATCTGCTGGGTCTTCTCTTTGGCCGAGGTCAGTATGTGCGGCAAGAATCGCTTGAACGTGGTTGGGTAAGCGTCTCATCCATAGCTGTCGCAACAGAGTTTCATCCTTTGTCGCGCCGGCAAGGGAGCGAAGTCGCCTCAGGAAGGCGGATGGCTTGTTGTCGCCAAGTTCCTCGTCGCTAACTAGGCGTTCCACGCGCTCCTGCTCGGATACGGACAAGCGTCGAATGAGCTCCCGCTTTAAAGTTTCGTATTTATTTTCCTCTGGGGGCTCTAATACGATATCCTCAATTTCTCCAATTACCTTTTGGTCAATTATGCTTATGATATGACTGAACTTAGTCATGTCGCATTTAATTCCCGCGATACGAAATTGCGCCTCGGCTTGGGCAAACCATACCGCGGGTCTATCCGCCCAAAACGGGGGAAGCTTAACCGATATAGCACGCACCTGATCGTCAGAAGACGACGCCGGAGTGGATGCTGCGGCACCGCGATGATCTTGCAACTCTGCCTGTAGAGCTGAACAGAAGCTCTGTAGGTCCACTAGCTGCTGTCTGAGTTCGTCTGCCGACATGATCGAAACTGCTGTCTGGTACGTGCTCTGAGGAAATTACCACCACCCAAATGTACCAACACACCGGTTATTAGGAGTTAGATATTGGATAAATTGTACCTAATCCTACCGTAGGAAAATGTGTGATAACGACCTCTTACAGTATGCAGATGTATAAAAATGACGAATTAATCATACGCATACGACAATACAGAAACATTGATATAAAATATTAATAATTTTATGTAAACAAAACATTATGTTAGTTTTAATAGAAAGCACGAGGCAAAGAAAGTGTTAATTGTCAATTGTCCATAAAACGTCAGCATGCACCGAAATAACAACTGTGAATATTTATTGTAATCAAAATAAATAATTATAACTTAGCACCAACGCTCGAATTAGAAGTGAAACGGTAATATCCGATTATGTTCAATTACTTACAAGCGTCCGTAAGGAAACTGCTGCTCTAAGTATATTATACGCACTCGTAGAACTCGTATTATCGAAATTAGTGCACTTCACCACTCATTTATATTTTGTTACAAACCCGATCATAGCCTGTATGGCGAAATCGATGTCAAAGTCGCGTATCCGTATCTGAAGCTGGGATTGCGTTGACCCTTTATATCACGCGCAACGCTGCAAGGCAGGCAACACGTTCAAATAGAGATGCGGAGATAAAAGTCCACAAGGTTTCTCTTGACGATATAGTAGTAGCCGTTCTGCAGAATGATCGGAAGACTCCAAATCCAACGGAGTCGGTGGTCACCACTTTGGAGGCGAAGTGTCGGCCCACGGCGGTACATAAAACTCATGCGTACATAGCTCAGTATTTATTATCGCGGTAAACAACTTGTACAATACCGACGGCAAACAGTAGAAGGATATATTTTCTTGTCATACAGAAATCCTGCATCAAAACACTCTTTTTGTCCTCGACTGACAGCAGAAGGAGATTGCCGTCTGTCAATACAAAATAGGTAGCTACTTAGCTCTAACAAGGAGGTCGCCACAACCTAAGGGGGTGAAAAGGGGGGAGAAAGTTTGAATGGAGTTACGACGTGTAAACGAGTTCCGCGCGGACGAAGTCGCGGGCCAAAGCTAGTAGTGTACATTAGTATTGTGTATTATTTAACTATGTTGTGTGTTTTATAGCTACAGGTCGGCTCAGTAACATGAGAGAGTTCTACCGCGACGACATGTGGTTCGGAGCCAGCATAGCAGTCGTGCCTAAGGGGAAGTTGTTGGTAAGTGACATACACGGCTAAAGGACGATTTAGAGCGGCCACACCCGGCGACTGTTTAAAGCGTACAACACACGCGTGATACAGGTATCGACAAAGGTCATTTTGACAGATGATCTATGAATAGTGACGTTCGTGAAACACGCGTTCGTATCGCTGCAAAAACTCACCGTGCCGTGTGCAATCGCTTTAGGCTAAGTTCAGATGAACGCGCGGCGACGCGCGGTTGGCTCGGCGCGCGGTTTAAGATTGTAAGAAATCATTGTTGTTGTGTACATGACCACGCGCAAGATCCCGTGACTGTGAGTTGAGTGAGTTGACCCGCGTGGTTTGAGCCACGGAGCCACGAAAATGGAGGACGAGATTTACTAAAATCCTCAAGCAAATTGCCTCCTCCGCACGTCATTCTCACTGAATGTTCACGGTAGACTGCCGCGTGCAAGCCACCGTCATCTGAAGCTGAAATCACGTGGAAGCGCGCGTCGCCGCGCGTTCATCTGAACTTTCCTTAGAGAACACCGTTCCATGCCCGTCAAAATGACGTAGGAAATAGAATAGCAATAATTAACAGGCGAAATATGTGACTGCAACGAACCATTTATTTAGTCGGATCATATATGTACATCTATCGACAACGGTCTGGGTATGTAACGTGTCATCCTTAATTCGTTAACATATAACCACAATACTATGCAACCCGACTGTTTTTACGAAATTGTAATTTTGTATAGGTACGAGGTTATTGGTTGGTTAGTCGCTGAATCAAATGGGTCGCATATCAGGACCTTAACGGGATTGAAATAAATTCGAAAATGGCGGACCTTTTCATTCTGTAACTACCTACAATTACAGACGCTTTGAAGGATCCAAGGCCGAAATTTTGCAGCTAAAGATTTATCTTTAATTTATACCCAACAACACCTTGTCGCGCGAGGAAAACTACCTACACTATTTCTAACCAGTACACTGCCAGGGAGTAGTTGGTACAACTATGTCACAGTATGGTGGCGAGTTGTACTGACCCTTTTTTTTATAACTTTTACGCATACTTATAACGCAGAATATTTAGAGAGAGTAATTTTTGTGAATTTTAGATCTGTGCACCACGCTGGGCCAGGCCTTACGGGGATCGTCATCTACTGGCAAACGGGGCGTGTTTCCTGCAGACAAAGAGACACGGCGGGCCGATATACCCGTTTGGAGAGATGAGTAAGTCCATGATTACCATCATCTATCTAATCACACCAGGAGAACGATTCGAGACATGCGTCACGATTTCTACTTTGATTTGGATTTGATTTCAATGTGCTCATCCCGTAAAGCGGTGAAATTAGGTGAAAGTTTGTATGGACAAAGTTACGAGCCGCCAGTGTTACGCCGACAAAACCGCAGACACCTATTTTAGCTTATGTCAACTTTGTCTATTTTATTTATCTATCATTTCCTTTCAAATAACAAAACTTGACTGATCCACGATGACATTATTTTCACAAAAATGATCTTATCTCCATGTCCCACCGCAACTTGTAATAGGTTTGTGACCTCATGTTTCTGTGTAACGTAGTGTTGCTAAATGGATAGTAAACCATCAAATAATTATAATAAAGTATAAATGGGTCGTTCTTCTTTTTTACCGACAATGAACCGAGGTTTTTCTGTTTTTTTTGGTTTTTGAACTATCGAAAATTGTGGTTTTGAAGTGCGATTTAAAAAAAAATGCATAGGTTTCTTCATTAGAACTAATTAAAGTTTCCTTTCTGGCCAATATAAATATTTATTTACGGTTGGTTTCTAAAAAAAACATGTGACAAAGTGGACTCTTTCAGTGGCGACCACATTTTGGTTTACCACTCTGTCACGGCATTCTACGAAAAAAATAAAACATTTAAAAAAATGCTAGTTAGAGAAAGTGAAATATTAAATATCACTAATTAATAAAATAATATGGACGTTCATTCGAACATTATAAAACCGTAAACATCATTACTCAAATGAGATGCCGTAATAAGACAAAGGACAGGTTATTGTCGGTCGAAAAGAAGAACGACCTAAATTACAATATAAGATTAAAGTCATAAAAAGATATGCTCCTTGAAAGTTTAAAAAAATATGATTTTTTTTATAGTTCAAGATTGTAAAGCAACCAGTAGAATCCTTACGCTTTTATAGAAACAAAATTGTAAAACAACCTGAACGCAGTATTTCACGACCGAAACAGCATTTTACTTGATTTTCCACACAACGATTAGCTCAAATAGCAAATTGTGACGTCATACTTTTGAGTCAATCAGTATGAAGCGTTTCGGCTACCGCCAGCGAGGTTAGTCTTTGACTCAAATTTTTGGGTACCTATTTACGAGTATGTTCGTTAATTGTAGTTGCTCCCATACAAACATTTTGTTCCTCTCCAAAAACTGGTTGAAATGGCATCGTAAAAAATCTTAGGTCACAAGCCTATAACATGCTGAATGGAGCACCCTTTTTTCCTACTACTTATGTTCCCAAATTAGGATATCGATATTCCTAAGTCCCACTAATTGTGACAATGACAACGATATCGGATTCTCTATATCAAAGGAATTACGATATTATATGATAATTTTATTCATGTATATTTAGTAAATAAGGTACCGTCGCCTAATAAACCCACCTTAATTTCAAAGCCTTGTAAAATAATTACAGTATGATTAATAAAGAAAAGCCATTCATAGGACTACTAATGATTTATTTAACAAAAAACCGGACAAGTGCGAGTTCAACTCGCGTTGTGAGGGTTCCGTTTATAATCTAAATTTCATAAGTGCTTTTGAATACTCAAACTTCTTATAGGTTTTCCTGTAATTTTTAGGCAAGGAATTATTTTCCATATTTTTTTGCAGAATTTTAATCCTAGTAGTCTCGGAGATAAGGGGGGTCTATTAATAGTAGTAATCTGTTCTTGCTAAAATTATAAAAAAAATATTATCTGAGATGCTTACAACAACCCCTTTCATTTGATATCTCACACAATACAGTTTGTGATACTTTTTTTTTTAATTTTCCAATTTACTCCCCAAAAGAGGCCCCCTTACACCAATTTACATGTGTACCAAATTTCAACTCAATCAGTCCAGTAGCTTCGGAGCAAATCGGCTGTGACAGACGGACAGACAGACAACCGAGTGATCCTATAAGGGTTCCGTTTTTTCCTTTTGAGGTACGGAACCCTAAAAACCATTAATAGGACTACTAATGATTTATTTAACAAAAAAATATTTAAAAAAACTAACGTTATTTGCGTTATAACAGAAAAAACCTATTTAAAAATGTTGCTAGTGGGTCATCTTGGGCACCCGGTCGCCTAATAAGGCCCGTTATAAATTCATTAAAATAAAAGTTTAATCAATGTTTAAACATTACATTCGCCTAGAACTAGTCGTACCTAATATAAACTTTATAATTAAATTTATTTAATAAAATATTGAACATATCCCAAAATTATAGCTCACGATACAGGCTGATATAAAAGGAATCTCACATATGTGTTTTTTATTCTCATTTAAAAAGTTATTGTCATTTTATATTCTTCATTTTATACCTCCCAAAGCAAATTTTTTTTAAATAGGTTTTTCTGTTATAACGCAAATAACATTAAAGCTTTTTCATTTTTTTTATGTATTTAACATGAAAATATAAAATATGTTTCCGTAAATAAACTTTCGCCGGACTGTTGGCGATGAGCTCGCTCGCTTTATAACAAAAGTAGGTACAGAAATTGCACCGTACTACCAGCCCGACGTATCCCATTCATAATATAATATTTTCCATACACGTGCAAATAAGATGTCTGAGCTACTGGCAGGACAGGAGTACAACGGTGCTTACGTTAAATAATCATTAGCAGTCCTATGAATGGCTTTTCTTTATTTATTAATTATTTTACAAGGCTTTGAAATTAAGGGCTATTAGGAGTCGGTACCTTACAACTTCAAACAAAATCAAATGTACAATATAAAAGAGTCCACAAAAGCTTTTTGAAACCATTGTGCATACTTATTTACCAATAGGAACCTACGCGTGTTTAAAAATTTAACTTAGGAACAAAGCAACATCGCAAAAACGGAGTAGCGTCGAAAATTCCCGTCAAAACGTCGAACAATTGCGGCTCTCGGTTCACAGCATTCTGGATTTTTAGGCTACCTATTGTGCAAGCTGCCACAGTTCAGCCTGGCGATTCACTAGCTTTTTGGACTCGTCCCATCATTCACTCCAACTATATCTTGTACTCGACATCCGAAAAACTACACGTTACCGGAGATTAATACTTGGACTGGTTTGCCTCAGGCGGGTGGTCGACTAGCGTTGTGAATGTGACATTTTGATCAACTGGGTTACAAAATATTGGACTGAAAATGCACAGGTGGTACAATAGTCGTAAGACCACGTAACGGTTGAAGGCAAACATGATATAAGTAGGTGGGTTGTTCTTCTTTTTTACCGACAATGAACCGAGGTTTTTCTTTTTTTTTGGTTTTTGAACTATCGAAAATTGTGGTTTTGAAGTGCGATTTAAAAAAAAATGCATAGGTTTCTTCATTAGAACTAGTTAAAGTTTCCTTTTTGGCCAATATAAATATTTATTTACGGTTGGTTTATAAAAAAAAACATGTGACAAAGTGGACTCTTTCAGTGGGGACCACATTTTGGTTTAGGTACCACTCTGTCACGGCATTCTACGAAAAAAAAAACATTAAAAAAAATGCTAGTTAGAGAAAGTGAAATATTAAATATCACTAATTAATAAAATAATATGGACGTTCATTCGAACATTATAAAACCGTAAACATCATTACTCAAAGGAGATGCCGTAATATGACGAAGGACAGGCTATTGTCGGTCGAAAAGAAGAACGACCCAGGTAGCTCGTTGCCTCGCAGCAGCATTATTTCTAAAGCTAAGAAAGTAAGGATTGCCGAACGAAATATTTCAAAGCGTTGTATTGAAAAATAATAATAATTGAAGGTAATAAGCGCATGTCGCAACGCAAGTGTCCACCAAAGTGTGCGCTATTTTTGCTTAAAGTAGTTAATAGGCGCTGATAGTCTTTGTTGCTTTGAACAAGATAGGTCAAATAGTTTATAAGTTATCGCTTATCGCCGAAAAACTGACAGTCTTGCAATAAATGCGTTTTTAGGGTTCCATAGCCAAATGGCAAAAAACGGAACCCTTATGGATTCGTCATGTCTGTCTGTCTGTCCGTCCGTATGTTTTACTTACGTAGGCATTTTACTCGAAAACTATAAGGTGTATTTGAATAAAATTTTGAGGATAGATGTATTTTTTGACGCTACATAGTTTTGTAATTAAATTACTAAAAAACATTTTTTAAGGGTGCAATCCATACATAATACAGAGTTTCAAAAAAAAAAAATATTGCAAGCTCACGTGTGGCACATCAATCGATAGGCCTTTTAAAATAAATATAAGGTTTCTTAGCAATTTTTTTGATTAAGTGAATAGAGTCGGAGATAATCGCCCCGAAAGTCACTAAAATTGTGTCTCCCCCCTCAAATTTTTGAACCGTACATTTTAAAAATATGAAAAAAATCATGAACATGGCTTATTAAATTCTTTCAGAGAAAATTGTTTTGAACAAGGTTTTCGAGATATTTCTAAAAAACTGCCTTCCTTAAAGAAAAGGACGTAAGTGCCATAAGATTTCAGTAACGATACGCCCTTTTTAATAGACACGGAACCCTTCTCGTGCGTGGTCAGATACGCACTTGGGCGGTTTTTTTCGTGATAAGCAGAAGACAAAAACTGGATCATTTATTCTCTTGTAATTTATACTTATTAATAATTAACTCCGTTCCTAGAGAATCAAGCATTTATGACGAGTGGCAAGCGCAAAGAATACGGGCAGTACGGTACGCACCTCAACTATTACGCGTACGCGCAAGCCGGGATGGCCGTCAAGGTCACTGGGAACGGCAGCATCATCATCGGGGCGCCAGGGTTGCTGCAGTGGACAGGTTAGTTCAATCCTAAGATGCACTCGTTTGTGGGCGTCAGAATGACCACGGGTGAAAATTCACCAAATTGACAATAGGCATGATGACTAAAAAAAAATCACGATGACATTTGAACCAGTTTTTGGAGAGGAACAAATGTTTGTATATAATTGTAGGGAGCAACTACAATTAAAGAACATAAATAGGTACCCAAAAAAATTGTGACAAAGATTGACCCCGCTGGCGGCATCCCAAACGCATCATACTGATTGTCATAAAAGTATGACGTCACACTTAGCTATTTGAAATTTGAACTAACCGTTGTACGGAAAATCAAGTAAATTGCAGTTTCGGTCGCGAAATACTGCGTTTAGGTCCATAGTTGTCATAAAAAAATTGGTTCTGTAAAAAGATAAGGATTCTATTGGTAGCTTTAAATTTACACTTGGACAATAAAAAAAATGCAAGTTTTTTCCAAACTTTCAAGGTTTATATCTTTTTATGATATTAATTATATTTTTAAATCTATACTTTATTACAATAATTTGATGGTTTACTATCCATTTAGCAACACTATGTTATTAATTTTAATATGAGTCATCATGCCTATTGGACGTTTATTGGTCCAACAAACATAAAAAATGGTCGCTGGGTAGGTACTCTCATTATATACCTAATCTACCCAGAATGGCCAGAGGTCCGTGTGTTCTTTCGAATATCCCCTATTAGGACACGCTTTCATTCAGTAATTTTTTAAGGTGCATTTCCAATACGCATGCCATAGATAGGTCCCTAGGCATTCGGGATGCGGGAGATTTCTAATCACGAGTTCTCTTGGATGATTCATACATATCTACGTCCTCAACTATACTCTTGCACGATTTAATTTGACCGATATATTTTAGTGGTCGTTATGCCGCGAGGAATATCCACAAGCAGAAGAATGCGTAGGGAATGGTTATCTCGCTTGCAGAAAGAACCCGCACGCTGTATATTGACCAATGAAAAATTTAAAAGGCGGCCTTTTACTTCCAAATATTGTTACTTAAACTAATAATAAATATTTCAATATTTTCAGGTGGAATCGCGGAATACATGTATAGTCCAGATGAGAATAGTGTGTTTTTGAGTAGGAAGCCAGCAACTAATCCGTTTTTCACGCCTGATCTTGGTCCCGACGATTATTTGGGTGAGTTTTGTTTGTGAATGCAATCTACTATGCAATTTACTATGGGAAAAAAAAATCATAGTTAAAGTTGTTAAGAATCATTGGTTTCATTTCTTTTCACTACAAAATAGGAGTCAAGACACGCCCGGCGATCGGTCAACTTATTCCATTTATCGATTTGGTCCTAAAATTGAAACCATACGTCAAATATACTGCCAATAATTCAGTGTCAAATATGTGGGTACAAACCTTTTTTAATACAGTTGCTCAAAAAGTGGTACTTTACGTAGCTTGTTTAGCGTGCGGAAAGTTGGTTTTCGCACACAAGTGCTTTTAATTTTCCTTGTACAAACTGTACCTAGGTACAGTTTGTACAAGGAAAATTAATTAAAATGTCAATAAAAAATAAATAAGATAGAATTAACTGTATTAAACTGTAGGTATTAAACTTCATTTTTTTCAACTATATTACAATGATGTTACAGAATGAATAATATAAAAGTTTGGAATTCCTTACTTTTTCGCAACTGTATTAAAAAACGACGTTCAATACACGTGCGGAAATGTCATTCTTCACTCGCCTACGGCAAGTGGCAAGATATCTCGGTACTCGTGTCGTAATGACATACTTTCCGCACTAGCATTGGAATGTACTATATTATGGCATGTCCTCAGCGATTTATCGGCGTTGCATGAGTCACCCTTAATTGTTCCTGGTCAGTGACAACATTATCGTCTTGATGACGAGTCGCCGATCGGCAATCCTATTGTGTGTGTAGGGACTGATAACTAACGGATGGACTATAATTATCTAATATTGTGTGTTTGTATGTAAGGGGTAATTTCCGGAACTACCTACACACCGGATAAAAGAAAAACACTAGTATATTCCTACTTAGAAGACCGAATTTCGGGATGGACAATATATTATAAGATTTCGCTTGCGTTCTTTTAATGAAACGCGTGCGGGAGCCGTTGGCTGCTAGTTGGGAAATCAAAATCATTGAACATGTTATAGGTACTCTGGTATCCCACTTCACACAAGCGTTGGTTGGGTCAGCTACCTATTTTTTAGATCCCTAACCTATTTTGAATGCAATCCCTCGTCGAATTTGACCCCGAGATTTGTAATGAATAATCGGAATTTAAACTTATACTGGTTTGACTGAGGCGAGTTGTTATGATATATTATGTTATGAATACCCGCGTTGGCGGTCATTCGGGTCATTACACTGTCCATAAAAATGGTAAAAGTTATTATCAGTTCGCCTGTAAACTTTACTATGTTACTATATAGGTAGTGAAATATTTATCGAACAAGCGAGCGAACCGAACGAAATTTTATCCGCTTGGGCCGATAATCGTTTGTCTGTCCGGTGTCCGTTGTCCGTTGTTCGGTGTCCGTCCCGCTCTTCTCTACAGAAGGTAAATCACGTAACGCATTGTACGCGCGTCAGGTAGATCTAAATGTCAATTTTTATATGGAAAAATGGCTATCCTTAAGTGTCCTAACTCGTGTTCGAACCGTTACGTGATTACCAACCAAGTCGCATTTCTCAACTGATTCTCGTATAAATTTGCAGGATCGTTAATTACATAGAATTATTTTGTCGAATCACGTTTTCAAAATTAAAAAAAAAAAACTTTAAAATCAAAGGACTGGTTCGCCAGTTCTACTGCTCACAGAGCCACTAGTTTACAAGTAACAACAATAACAATACAAAAACAAATAAAGCTATTTACCTACTAAACTAAACAAAAAATAAACTAGTAAAAGAAATACTATACCTACCTGTTTACAAATAAAAAATTGGCTCAAGCTTGGTCCACGGCCGTAGAATGCCCAGAAGACTAGCGGCATTGCTGCCCTGCACAAGGTTTTAACATGCAGCCAGCGTCTAGTGAAATTAATTTAAAACTAATATTTTTTTAGGGTACAGCGTAGAGTCCGGTACATTTGAAGATGATGGAATAACTATGTACGTAGCTGGAGCACCTCGCGCTAATCAAGGACTTGGACTGGTAATACTGGGATACCATAATTTACTTTAAAATCTTTAACCGACTTCAAAGATCCTTAGAAAAGGGAGTGTGGTACAAAACCATTCAGCCGTAACCATGGAAATCACCATGGTTTGACGAAGGGGACTTATGTCGAACACATCTTGTAACTGCATTCAGGCTTCGTTCCGGACACATTCCGCTCAATAAGTTTGCATTTTTAATGAAGAAAGTCCAATCACCAGAATGCTCAGAATGTGGTAAATTAGAGGATGCATATATCATATTATGGTGGAATGTGTGCGTAACGAAGATAAGAGAGTTGAACTTTTGTCTCAAGGTATCGACCTTAAGCAGCTGGATGTCTGTAACAGGGTGTTGGCTTTCCCTCATTCGAGGGAAGCCAAGGCTCTGTATAGCCTGGTTCTGGTGGGCATACGCAGACGGAAATGACTGCCGGCTGCTAGGGTGCATAGTTAAGAATTTAATTTGTATTAGTTAGTAAGTGGCACTATAGAGTGACATTGTCATTATGACAAAACTCTTTAAATAAAGATAAAAAATAAAAAAAAATCAGTAGCCAAATTGCTTCAAGTTTGCCTATATGATTTGAAGAGTTCCTTCGATTTCTCCAGGATCCCATAATCATAACCAGATTTTGGTGACAACGGGACCAATCTGGAAGTATATGCTTTCAAACAAAGAAAGAATTTTTCAAATCGGTTCATAAATTACCGAGTTATCGCGTAACAAACACAAAAAAAACATACAGACGAATTGAGAACATCCTCCTTTTTTGAAGTCGGTTAAAAATACATTGCATTCGTAAAATGTGAAATATTTGTGATTTTTTGGTTTCCGTGTTATGAAGGTTTTTTTATGTATTTATGTATCTTTTTCGTTATAAGTTTACATCGCATTCTAAAACATGTCTAGAATGCATGTTAGTTGTGTAAGTTGGTGTGATTCAGGCCTTAAGCCTCTCACAGACTGGCGACTGTTGTCAAATTTACTATTGACCGCCACCGCAGGCCACGCCAGTGTAATTCAGGCCTTTAAAGAGGCGTCCATTAATTTCATGAGGCGTTTTAGATTTTTTTGACCCCTGGTGATATGGTGTGAGCCCAAACCCCAATTTCACGTGTGATTTTTAAAATGAGTTTTTCTAGTTATTCGATTTGAGGCCGAGCGTGCTCGATAGGTAGAACGGGGGCAAAATAGGTAGATCTACCGAGAAGTTAGTAGATGGGACAACACTGCCCTGCTAGCATAACTTGACTCTCTACTCTACCCGCGCGCGTGATAGACTCTGTCACTTTTTGACAGCATTAATTAGAAAGTGACGGACAGTCTATCTCGCGCGCGAGTAGAGTCGATAGTCAAGTTATGCTAGCAGGGCTGGTCGCGCGTTCGGCACTAATACTTATTCTGTGGTTCGGCTGGCAGTTGCGCGTAAACAAGCGACGGGCTACTGTGCAACTTTGCAGTGTTCGCTAAATCTCGGTAAATACATATTATTGTGTATGATTTGGCCATATTTTTGTGTAGAAACATGTTTTTAATTTAATATTATTTTCCCGCAATTTTACTCTTTTTCTGGCAAAAAATATACATACGTGATATTTGCCGAAACGCCCCCTCTCCCCAAAGTATGATTAGAACACCCCCCCCCCGCACCCCCCTCCCCCCGCACCCCCCCCCCCCCCCCCCTTGAACGCTTCACGTAATTAATGGACACCCATGCTAAATGCTTTAAATTTTGTTAGGTTCTAGTCTACGAGCCTCCACACCGAGAAGCAGATCCTCTCAGAATTCGGGCGAAACTAGAAGGACCGCAGCTCGGCGCCTACTTCGGAGCAAGTCTCTGCTGTCTGGACATAAACGCTGACGGCAGAACGGATCTTTTGGTCGGAGCACCCAACTTTGTAGGCAAGGGAGAGGAAGTGTACGATCAGGGAGCGCTGTACATCTATTTGAACAAGGAAAAGGTATGTACCACCGGGATATATTTTTAGTTCTAAGATATAATTTACTTCTAAAACAACCGACTAGAATTTAGTAGGTACTTGGCGAAGTTATATACACGAATTTTCAACTTTACTACATGAACGGCATTTCGAGAGCAAATGCGTTGGTTATTACAGAAAATACCCAAATTGCTATGTGTGGGCAGATCATGTTTGAGGAGTTCCGTCCATTCCTCACGAGTTATAAGTATCCTACTTTGGTACTTCATTAGACTCTACCGGATAAACCTTTTTCGTTATATAAGGTATAGGTTAAATAGAGAATCAAAAACAAAATAGCCTATTTATCTTTTTTAAAGGCAAAGGATTCGATGGAATCGGCTTCTTTATATAAACACGCTTTAAATTTCAGAACACTGGTTTCATTCTCGACTATGCAGGTCAAGTGACCGGTTCTGGTGCTAACGGTGCGAGGTTCGGGAACGCCATCGCTGATCTGGGAGACGTCGACGGTGACGGATATAGAGGTACGTACAGGAAAATAACCACATTTGTATACCTAGCATGTATTTTTTTTTAATTACATATATATTCAAGCTTATTATTGACTAACAATGATATGGTCGGCAGGCTAGCGATATATGCTTAAGTGCGAGTATAAGCCTGCAGTATCCTTTACTTTCGGAAACAGGACAGGAAAGGAAATTTTGATCTTATACTATGTGACTCATCTATTTACTTCTGAAGTTTGATGATAGATCCTAAATTCACTCCTTAAGAAAGAGGAGTTAGTTCAATGCTCTGCGTAAACTATAAAACAAAATTGAATTTTCTACACTACCTATATTGTCTTTATTAACAGATATAGCAGTCAGTGCTCCGTGGGAAAACAATGGCTTGGGCGCTGTTTATATTTACAGAGGAGACAGACGCGGGGTAAAGAGCCAGTACATGCAAAGAATTGTGGCAAGTGAAGCCAGGAACTTTGGGATAGCCATAGCAAAGGGGTATGATGTCGACGGGAACCACTGTAATGGTAAGCAAAGACCACAGTCTTCCTTCTTTAAGTAAAGAAACCAGGTGTAGAAATATTGCATAGAATGTATTAATATGATATGGATATCAGACATAACATAACCTCACAAATCTTTAACCCTTTATTCTTAGCAAATTAAAAATAACGTGAATTACATGCCAAAAACATAAAAAAGACCACCAAAAATGTATATCTTATAAGATACGTTATCAAGAAAAGGGGGTGAATTATGAACCTATAATCGATAAACTATTTTGCGCGCGATGAAATTTGACCTACATGACTATATTACTATATTTATCTTTTAGATCTAGCAATAGGAGCCCACGCTAGCGGCACAGCTCACATCTATAGATGCATACCAACATTGACAGTGCACTCAATAATCAAGATTGACCAGGCCGTAGACTTGCCACAAAACGCGACCAACTTCACTGCGGAATTCTGCATCCACGTAGATCAACAACACGTTTGGTCTCATGTCGAAATAGGTATATATAGATCAAAGTTATATTGATAAATTTATGAAATAATACATTGATCGACAACGATCGTTAATACATGAAAAACGTCGTTAACTTGATAAATAAATTGTAAATGATATTATTTTTTCAGATCTCAGGGCTACAATAACTGTAGATCCAGAAGCTCACAGGGCAATGATTGACGGAGATTCGGAATACACTTATAAAGCCAGACCTGGCGTTAGCAAATGTGAGGAACAAATTGTTAAGGTTAAGGTAAGGAATGCACTGATGTTTGGCTCACGTTATTAACCCTTTTGACCCTAAGAACACCTTGTTGCATGTTCCCGACACTACGATAGCGAGAACGACTATATTAGCCCCGCTATTCTGTAACTTGTTTTAACCTCACCTCACCGTTCATCCACAAATATATCTTGGCGCCGCGATTCGTAGTAACTAAGCGTAATCATAGGTATAGTTTCATCAGGCGTGACGGGTAAAGCTAAGCGTATTAGCGCGTTCTGAATAACAGTCAAAGTTACTTTAATGCTTTCAACCAAGTTGTTTATATATGTCACATTGCTCGTGTGGTAAAATGGTGCCCAAAAGGTTACCGTAAAGTAGACGTCAAAGACATGTATACAGTTTTCGCCTTAATGTAAATGAATAACCGTACCTACATTACATACTTAACTAATAGCCTCATAGCAGTATTACATATAGCAACTATGATATTTTGTATTATTCTGTTACAGCCTACGGCAGATTTATCAAGGCCGATTTCACTTATATTTGATGTGAAACCTATAGAAATCATGCAAAGTAAGTTCAATGTTTGGTACTGCGAAAGCAACCGTTTCTAAAACGTTCGTTAACACCTTATTAAAGGCACATTACCTATATCAAAGTATTTTGGTGTTTAACATCAAGCTAATCTACATAAAAATAAATTAGTATAAAAAAAAATATCTACATATATCTGAGAATGTGTCGAAACTTGTTAGTACTCGTATTATGTACAGGTTTTAAAATATTAAATTACCTCTAGAAAACTCCACGATATTTTCCACCAAGGCCGTAAGATTATCGGAGGACTCCAGTTTACACTCGGAATTTGATATTCAACTGACAAGAGATTGTGGTGAAGACCTGATCTGCAAGCCTTGGTTACAGATGACATTGGAGACGATGTCCAAGTAAGTTATGGATACACCAACACCAACCGTGAATTAAGTCAATTATCAATATAGAAACGACTACTGCTGTAAAAGTACCTACTTACACTACTTATACACTTTACATTTTTCTTTAACTCGCTGTGATTTTGTTTTTTGGTGATATAAACGGCTTACAATGAACCTGTTCAGTCCGTACGTTCCAGGAACAGATGATAGACTTGGAGCCTTTATCAAAGTTCTTAACAAGGAGGAGCCAGCTTTTGGGACTCAGATCCACTTGATCTTGCCAACGCAGCCTAAAAGAGTGCCGAAAACTTGTAATTTGCAAGGTAAGTGACAAAAATAGGCACCCAAGGCCTTATAACTACTAAATTGCATTTTACCTCTTTATCAATATTCCCAGATCTCAAAATTTCTTGGTCTCAAAAATCCTAAATTGCAGAATTCCTAATTTTTTTTCTTAAAACACAGGTATCTAATATGACCGAATTTCAAAATAGCTTAGTCTCATAATGCCTAAACTTCAAAATACTTTCATGGCAAAAAAAACTGTCAAAGTCAAAATAGCTATTTGTATCACACGGAGATTGTCAATTTTTACACAAGATTAATGTTTCTTTTTCTTTTGTCATTACTGTCATTCGTTATTTAAAGGAATTGTGCATTTCAATCTTTAGGTATTTAGAGAATATGACGTTTTAGGTTAAAGTCATAATGAATTTCGTTCATTTTAGGAATGAGACAATTTGACATTTAAGTATTATGAACCTATGGTAATTTGAAAATCAGGGGTATTAGTGAATAAGGTATTATGAATGTTTGTGGTTTTAAGCCCAAAGCCAAAATAGTTAACAGCGAACATAAGAAAGTAATCCTATTACTCATAATTAATATCGAAGATATGGGTAATTAGGTAGTATGCCCGCATTTACCTAGCATGTTTGTTTACAGGATTAAATATGATTTGTAAGCTGCCCTCGCCACTTTTACGAAACCAGTCAGTAACCTGGGAAGTAGAACTGGAGTACACACTGACCACATTTGAGGAAGATATGCTGGTCATAGACGCGATGATTGAGGACCCTGTGCTCAACCGGACCGTTGGCGATGAAGATATGCAGGAATTGCTGCTGAATGTACTCCCTGAAGCGAATGTTAGTGTTAGCGGGTATGTTAATAATAGTGATAATTAAATAAGCATTGCGCTTATTAAAAATGCGCTATTAAAAAAGCGAAAAAAAGAAATTGTCAAAAATAATAACTTTTTTTGACAAAAAAACCTTTCCTTTCCAACAGGTGTAATTCAATATTTTGTCAATGTCACAAAAACTTAAATCGAAAAAAAACTTTTGAAGTCAATTTCATCGCAATCGATTAAAAACGAACATATTTCAAGTTTTAACTTTAACAACGTTATATGCAAATTTATGAATTTTAATATGTTTTTCATGGGCGTTAA
The DNA here is from genome assembly GCA_932294315.1 of Epinotia nisella. Classification (NCBI taxonomy): domain Eukaryota; kingdom Metazoa; phylum Arthropoda; class Insecta; order Lepidoptera; family Tortricidae; genus Epinotia; species Epinotia nisella. The sequence goes on from OW028674.1 coordinate 21,993,768, forward strand.
CGCTTTTTTATTTATTTTTTATTTAAACTGTTTCTATAAAAACATTTATTGTGTTTACATATGATCTTAACTGCTGATCTTAAATAAAAAAGATTTTTTGCGTTAAGGAGCCTGCCATGGAACTAGTTAAAAGTGTAATATTTAACTTATGTGCTTAATTAATTAGCTTATATTGACTTGTTTAACACGTGGCTTAACTATATTTTTAATTTGGCCTGCATTTTGACCCTCTATTGAGCTGGATAAATCATCAGGAAATCGATTTAAGGTACCTACTTGGGAGAAGGCACTTCCACACTCTTTGTACGTATTCGTTGTTGCTTTTTGCAATCTCAAATTTCTGCATATTTTTTAAGCTACGTAAGCGTTTGGGCCTTGCTTTCTTCTTTAGGTCTTTAATGTTGTTGCTATACTGGGTTACAATTGATAAGCTATTTGGTTGTATACTGCACTTTACAATAGTTAAATAAATTTACATATTTATTTCTGTGCAAATATTTAATTTTTATAATTTTTAATTTATTAAATGTACAAAACAATTAACAATGTTATGTTACTCGCCAAACTGCGATAACAGTTTGTTGGCGAGATCGCGCTCATTTTAACTAGGTACAATGGTTTTTTTCGTCAAGCTCAGGATTCTAACATAGAATCCCTCGCTACTCTCAGGATTCTATCGTAGAATCCTTCGATTCACTCTGGATTCAATGTGCCGTAAATACATCATTTTGCTTCCTTGAGACACAAATAACTATTTCCAAAGGCCAGGTAAAATTCGATTCGAATTATTTCTCACTTAATCTGTAACATGTTCATGACGTTTATTTCAGAAAAGCCCGCCCGAACGCCACCGTTGTCGTGTCCAGGGAAAAGCTCAGCAAAGGGAGCCTAATTCCTTTTGTGCACTACTTCGAGGTCAGTCGTCCGTGAAATATTGGATGAGACGTTAAGCGCGCCGTTTATTTATTACCGATACATATCAAATAAATTACGTGGGAAGAGATATTAATTTTATTATGAAATATATAGGTTTACTAATACACCCATAGGAACTATTCGACTCCATTTCCATTTCTTTGGCGAATTAATACCGGGATAAAAACTATTAATAGATTTGATCTCGCCATTACTAAAACTACACAGTCCATCGATACTATTTCAGTTAAAATGCCGTTAAAATTAATTTGCCTTTTTCAGTCACGTACCTACGTGTTGTGAGACAGGTACCAAACACATTTTAGTTGACAGAGGTTTGTTAACTTTTATGAATAATGGCGTTCTCTTTCTGTTACAGGTGACTAACACTGGGCCCTCCGACTGGCCTCTTTTGGACGCGAGCATAATTCTGCCTGAACAGGTTCGTTATTCGAGAAACACCTCGGTGATTCCTCTAAATATGTATACATCTTTGTATACACCGTTTTCGATCAAAAATGACCTGTAAACCTAGTAATATCGGGCTTTATTTATGTGTAAATGAAAGTAGAAAAAAGTGTGGGGCTTTTTCATAATTAAAATGTTAAATTGATACCGTTTGGGATACGACGTACCTATTCGATATTTAGCAAATGTTAGAAATCATTAAGAAGGGCTGACGTCGGTCAAACTCGTTACACAATAAAGCTGTTTACCTGCCTGATCCACCAAGGCCACCTATTGTTAAAATATTATAAAGTAGCTTCCGCCCGCGACTTCGTCTGCGTGGACCCGGGATAAAAACTATCCTATATTTTAATCCAGCTATAAAATATCTTCGTCCAAAATTTCATCCAAATCGGTTCAGCCGTTTAAGCGTGATTGAGTAACAAACATCTAAACATTCTAACATCTAAACATCCAAACATCTAAACATCCAAACTTTCGCATTTATAATATTAGTAGGATTAGTCTGGATGTTATCTAACATTGATAAGTATTCATGACCGTAAATGCCAAAAAGAAATATCGGTCAAACAGACACTTATAAGATCGCGTACATATCTGTGGAAATTGAAACATTTTAGAGGTATAAAATTTTACTAATCCTTAACTATTGATTATACTTTTGTTTTTTGACTGTCTGTGACCTATATATATATTTTGTAGGTATCGCTATGGCAGCCGAAGGAAGGCTGCGTGGAGGATGTGAACGGTAACGCTACTGTGCTGGAGTGCACTTGGTCGGTCGGCGCTAACGTTTCCCTGTCCGTGGAACTGCCGCTACGCTTCGACTTGAAAGCTAACGGTACGGGTTCTATAAGGTTCTTAATACTGTATTGTAGGATTGCTATGCCTGCCTAAGGAAGGCTGCGTGGAGGATGTGACGGGTAACACGAATGTGCTGGAGTGCACTTGGTCGGTCGGCGCTAACGTTTCCCTGTCCGTGGAACTGCCGCTGCGCTTCGACTTGAAAGCTAACGGTACGGGTTCTATAAGGTTCTTAATACTGTATTGTAGGATTGCTATGCCTGCCTAAGGAAGGCTGCGTGGAGGATGTGACGGGTAACACGAATGTGCTGGAGTGCACTTGGTCGGTCGGCGCTAACGTTTCCCTGTCCGTGGAACTGCCGCTGCGCTTCGACTTGAAAGCTAACGGTACGGGTTCTATAAGGTTCTTAATACTGTATTGTAGGATTGCTATGCCTGCCTAAGGAAGGCTGCGTGGAGGATGTGAGGGTAACACGAATGTGCTACAGTGCACTTGGTCGGTCGGCGCTAACGTTTCCCTGTCCGTGGAACTGCCGCTGCGCTTCGACTTGAAAGCTAACGGTACGGGTTCTATAAGGTTCTTAATACTGTATTGTAGGATTGCTATGCCTGCCTAAGGAAGGCTGCGTGGAGGATGTGACGGGTAACACGAATGTGCTGGAGTGCACTTGGTCGGTCGGCGCTAACGTTTCCCTGTCCGTGGAACTGCCGCTGCGCTTCGACTTGAAAGCTAACGGTACGGGTTCTATAAGGTTCTTAATACTGTATTGTAGGATTGCTATGCCTGCCTAAGGAAGGCTGCGTGGAGGATGTGACGGGTAACACGAATGTACTGGAGTGCACTTGGTCGGTCGGCGCTAACGTTTCCCTGTCCGTGGAACTGCCGCTGCGCTTCGACTTGAAAACTAACGGTACGGGTTCTATAAGGTTCTTAATACTGTATTGTAGGATTGCTATGCCTGCCTAAGGAAGGCTGCGTGGAGGATGTGACGGGTAACACGAATGTGCTAGAGTGCACTTGGTCGGTCGGCGCTAACGTTTCCCTGTCCGTGGAACTGTCGCTGCGCTTCGACTTGAAAGCTAACGGTACGGGTTCTATAAGGTTCTTAATACTGTATTGTAGGATTGCTATGCCTGCCTAAGGAAGGCTGCGTGGAGGATGTGACGGGTAACACGAATGTGCTGGAGTGCACTTGGTCGGTCGGCGCCAACACACTGTCCGTGGAACTACCAATGCGCTATTAGGGCTCGAATACTGATTGATTACACGGATTGTCGGTAGTGTATAAAGCGCAGTAAGTTACTGCGCTTTATACACTACCGACTAACCTACCTAACTGACTAACCTACCCGTCGTAACTCCCGACAAACTCTCGATTAAGTCTCGTGGTAACTATCTTATTGATTACGATTACCCAAAGACCTACATAAACGAAGAGTTTCTTACATAGATGTTATATGTGCAAAGTTGCCACAGTTGATTCAGACTGATCGATACTGGTGGAAGTCTACTTTTCAAATAATAATGCGACAAAATATATAAGTATTTAGGTAAATTTCTATAATTGACTATGGGCTTTCTACAGGTTCAGGTATCTCTAAAGTTACGTTGGAACGAAATAAATTCCGAAGTGAAGATTGTTATTATTAAAATACTTGAGAAGTTTTATATTTTTGTGGTTTTTGTCAGCGGAATCTATCTTACGCGGATTTGGGGGTCCATTTAGATTACAGCGAAATAATATTGTTGGTGGTGTTATACAATGTAAAATGAAACAATTTACAATTTAAACGAATTGTGAAAGTAAGCACCTTTTTGATGTTATAATCGTAAATTATAGTGTAGGTATGATTCGGGCACATTCAAGCTAACTCATTATTATGTTATTACTTTCATTTAATATTTTCTCGTTTAATTATTCGAATTATTTATCCGAGAATTATTTATTTAGCTTCACGTATTTAACATGTATGCTGTCAGTAGATTCGTCTTAATTGTCGGCGCCTACGATGTTGTTTTTTTTTATTTTTTACATTTTCCTTGTGTTTATTACATTAGAAGCCATGTCATTTTAGTTTGCAAATGAAACATTTAGGTACTTACCTATTTTAATGACATCAATGCGTTCATATTTACAGGCAAATTGCTAGAAGAAGCTCAGGAGCGCAACATTACCACAATTTTACACCTCTACGAGCAAAATAAGTAAGTTGAGGATAAGGATAGGTACTTTACTGGATTTTTCCCGGCTTTGACGATATTAAATTCCTGCCTTTTGTTACCGTACGCCAGTATTAGGTACTTAAAATAAACCCCTGCTGATTTTATTTAGTTATATGCGACATTTGCTTTTTTAGCTGTTACAAGCCTACGGAAAACACTTTTCCTTACAGTAAATTAATACATTCATATAATTATGAGCAATAACTGAAATAAGTGTAGCCTTTCTAGTTATTTGTAACAGCTGAATAGAAATAAATTTTATTGTTACATTCCACTCAGAAAAGTGGTACTAAAACCGAGTAAAACGACAGCCAGAGACAAAATGGAGGCACATACTTTCATCACAACGCAACCTCGGGAGCTCTGGTGATCTTACTGACCAACAGGAACACAACACCACGTACCAAAAGTGTTTTATGTATATGTTTGATTTCAGGAGTATTTCTATCACTACCAAACTAGTGTTGAGTCCAGTTCCTCCGATTTGGCCTTTGATAGTAGGCATAGTCACTGGACTTTTGCTGCTGTCAGCTATTGCTTATGGATTGTATAAGGTAATTAAGTGTGATCGAATAAAGGTGAATAGAATACCTATGCAAAAAAAACATTTTTCATTATCAATCTGAACGAGTGAATTTCTAAAAGGACACCACTTAATGTCAGAATTATTCTTGAAAAGTAGCAAAAAAAAAAATTAAGGCTTCATAACTATATAAGGGGTACTTTATCGAGTAAAATCTATATGAGGATAATTCAATAGTTCCGAAATAATCATTCGTAGATAGACTAAATTAATTTCATTGAAATGTCGCAAGTTGATCCGTGCGCGGGCGAAGAAAACATCAGCATATCAAGCTAACTTCAGCGAGCGACTCGAATCCAGTTGAGCAACAGATACCAGAGATAAGTCATCCGTCACAATCGCACACGCATACACCACAGAACGTGACGGATGTCATGTCATATCCACAGCGATACGCTAGTCCACAGCGACGTTAGCGAATCTGTGCGTGATTTCATGCTTACCATTTTAAAGAGTTCAATGTTCATCAATTATTTGTTAGTTGCTGATTAACTAAACGAGTGTGTTTTTAGGGTTCCGTAGTCAACAAGGAACCCTTATAGTTTCGCCATGTCCGTCTGTCCATCTGCGGCTTAGCTCAGTGACCCTTGCTATAGAAAGCTGTAATTTAGCATGGGTATATAAATCAATCACGCTGACAAAACGATAAAATACAATCTTTTAAAAAAATTGGGTACCTCCCCTACACGTAAAGTGGGGATGTATTTTTTTCTCTTTAAACCCATGGTGCGAGGGTTCATTGGACTAGTAGTTTGTTAAAAAATATTATGAGTTTTAAAAACCTTTTTTCACCATAGTGCGTGATATTGGGCTTTACGAGTAAGCCCTTATTTTTGTTTGAGTCAAGTGTCCCTCCGCTATCTGTCGGCTAAATGGCTACTACTGGGAATGTGAAAAATTGGCGGCTGTAGTACCTTCATAATAATGAATTTTAAAGGAAAGGCATAACTAGTTACCGAGTAATAGCCGACCAACTTAATGTGTAGTTGGAATTGCCAACCTTCGTATAAATTCGGCCTCCGCAATCGCACCATTTAGTTTGGCACGCGCGTGTCGATGTAACAAAGACAGATAGGCAAGAATGGAACCCTACACTGCGCGTACCCCGACACGCACTTGGCTGGTTTTTATCAGTAAATGTTTACTAAGCAGAAACGTCTGCTAACGAAATTTCAAATAAAAATAGTGAAGGGATTGAAAGATTCGTCCCCACGAGCCTAGCCCACGATAGCTCAGTTGGTTCAGAGGGATGCATGGAATGCAGAGGTCATGGGATCAAATCCCGCTCATGGCAATTAAATAAAAAAAAAACACTCATCGAGATTTAGATATTTATTGTAAAACATTTACATTATGTTGTGTAGGTATACTAATTAAAAACGTTTACTCTTCGACAGTACGGCTTCTTCTCAAGAAAGCGTGTCCCAGATTTCAAGAAACTGCAAGAACAAGTGTCTCTCGATGATCCCGGTATCTCCACCATGCCCTCCATGCCTCCGGATACCAGTCTCGTCAATAATTCCACCCAGGAGCTGCTATTTGAGTCCGACTCTGAATGACATGGTGCTGTCGCGGTCACCTTGAAGACAGGGAACAATAGGGGTGTAGACTCAAAAATTATTATTACTCCAAAAGAAAGAAGGCAAAAAATATGCCTAGTGAAGAAAATCCCATTCAGATATTTAAAAAAAAATACGAAGCTACAACCATTTTAATATTGCTTGTTAGAGAGAGATCGTGGATCGTGACGTCACGACCATCGTATTATATGAAGGTGTGTTTTGCGGAAAGGGACAGCATTATACCCCCTCTTAAAACTTTGGACACTTTTAACTTTGTGATTATTTAATCCCCTGCTTTACTTTTTTCTCCATTTGACAATATTTTTAATCCTTTTTCGAGAAAATTCATCATTATTGGTTATTTTATTTGGTGTCTACACTACACCCCTATTGGGATGGCGGATTTTTTTATAACCAAGGCTGCAATTCTAGTGGCTCTTATAACGCAATGTGAAGCCCCTCGGAAATCACTGTTCTTTTATGTTTGTGACATTATGATAACTTTTTGAACACTATTCTTCACGTACTTAAAATGACACTGACACAACTAACGTTTTTCCATAAGAGTATGTATACGAGTATGTACATGAACCTTAGTTTTGATTGTACATCTACGCCACCTACCTATGGTCCGGTTCACCTTAGCGCCGTGGCACGACAACACGCAAAACTTCAAGATGTTCTTGGCGTCCAAAGGGTTAAACGACAGAGACGTTCCCTGTGACATGCCGGGGAAGACCCATCATGACCGGTAATCAGAATAATAATCGTCAAACTAAACCGTGCAGTTGCTCATTGTGGAGCCGTACGAGTGAAGAACGAAAAAAAACTTGTTTTCACAACAAACTTACTCTATTAAGTGAAGACTTTCTTATGATGCGTTAGGATATTTAGGATTCCTATTTGATATCTGTGATTTATAAATAAGTAAATACGTGTTCTCATTTTAATCTTGATAAAACAAAATACTAATTGTTAGTACTTATAATTCTTTAATATTTTTATTCAATTTACAATTTAATATAATAAAAATCTAATAATTAAAAGACTTAGCGGGAAATATTTATTATTGTGATGTCAGACATTTTATTCAAGGTTGAATTACAAACTACCATATTTTAAACGCAAGTTTTTTCTCCTTTCTTTTATCAAAGATAATTCGGGCACAGTTGCAGGGGCGTATTCGACTATTTCCGCCTCGCTGAATCTCTTTGTATGCAATCAGACGAGAAACTCGTTCAATATTTCTCTTTTCCGACTGATTCCTTTATTTTTCGCCACCAATCTTCACACTGATTTATTTTGTTTATTCAAAGGTTACGTTCCTAGTGCTTACAACCTTTTTTATTAGATAAAGATCTTATATGTTATGTATATGGATGCATTTTATATTTCCTATTAAAAGTAAGTTGTTTCGCTTTAAATATTTACTTTAAACTGAAGATTTCTGTGTATTTTGTTACATATACTTAGCTCCTAATTTTACATTATTTTTAATTTAAAAAAATCGCTTTGTTATAAATGGCATAAAACAACCAAATAATGGAAGAGCGGTATCTCTTGTCACAGGTAGGTATCTCGATACTTAACAAGTGGAATTAAAAGATTTATCAAGAAAACCCTACTGTTTTTTTTGCAAATATTATAGCCTACCTATGTCACTCCCACGATTAAGAGGAATCCAACGACACCTCTAATGTCGAAATCCGTCAAACGGTGTAGGCTGTAGGGCGTGCCAAAGAATAAGACATAGACACATACATACATACATAGATACATACATACATAGATTCATACATACATACATACGCTCGAAAAACATAAGCCTCCTTTCTTTCAGGAGTAGGTTAAAAAGCGGCACCAACCTGCATTGTAAACTGAAAAATTGTGTTACTGAATAAAAAAAAAAATTTTTTTTTTCATTTTTACTAGCAATGAAAAGAAAAAAAGAAGCGGGTTGTGTCGGAGATACAACCGTTAATTAAGTTTAAGTGGATACTTCTTTGTTGGCTATGGAACCCTTGTACCCGTAAAATATGGTCTTCCTTTTATTTCTGACACTATGTTATTTAGCAAAAAATAATCCTTATGATGAAGCCTTTCGATCGGTATGATAAAGGTACAGGGTATTTATTTTCTCGTGTAGAGGCTTCGATTCCCGATTCAACCATATAATTATTTAAAAATCTATTAATGCAGTTTAAATTATTTTTTTAAATTAAAATACCTAATGTCTTCTTTCAGTAAAATGTTCCATCTACAATATTCGAGGTACTTTCCCTCCATGTGGCATAGCCGAGGGACGCCCTGTATATGGCAACATTGACTGAAGTAGCTGATTTGACTATGAAAATGGCAATACATTGAAATACATTGACGCGATACATTGAAAATGGTGGTAATTTCAGCATTATTTTCATGTCCGCCACATAAAATAATAACATTTGGTGATCAAAAACCAATGGCAAATAAAGAAGGATTAAAACATATCACAAACAATTATTTGGAATCAGATTAGGCTTCTCTACAAAAAGTTATTCCGGAAGTCACGTGATACATTTTGAACTGTACCCCTGTACAAGAACGCGAGCAAAGAAGTATCCATTTCAAAAAGATATTTAGAATAAAGATTTTTATACAACGGAGTCTTTTTTGAACGTATTTATGTTATTTCATTGCGAATTATCTCCAAATGTTCGTAGCACCACGAAGCTGAATATTTCCACATTAGAGGAGCATGTGTTCTCATGTTTGCATTGTACTCGTATCTCTCCATTGTCTCACTGAAAAAAGCTTTGGAAATGTGGTGCTGCGATTGTTGGGGCAAGTAATGGAAGTCGGCGGGATAAGATAATTCTTACCAAGAAGTAGGTACCTGGGTCGTTTTTCTTTTTTACCGACAATGAACCGAGGTTTTTCTGTTTTTTTGGTTTTAGAACTATCGAAAATTGTGGTTTTGAAGTGCGATTTAAAAAAAAATGCATAGGTTTCTTCATTAGAACTAATTAAAGTTTCCTTTCTGGCCAATATAAATATTTATTTACGGTTGGTTTCTAAAAAAACATGTGACAAAGTGGACTCTTTCAGTGGGGACAACATTTTGGTTTACCATTCTGTCACGGCATTCTACGAAATAAAAAACATTAAAAAAAATGCTAGTTAGAGAAAGTGAAATATTAAATATCACTAATTAATAAAATAATATGGACGTTCATTCGAACATTATAAAACCGTAAACATCATTACTCAAATGAGATGCCGTATAAGACGACGGACAGGCTATTGTCGGTCGAAAAGAAGAACGACCCACCTACTTACACTTTTTTTTTGTTAAACCTAACCGAGAACAGGTACACTAACTCGCGTAGCTCAATCATTTTCTAATTTATATTAGGTATTATGAATACCGGGGGGCGTCGTGGTGACATGCTCGCGGTCCCATGGCGCTCCCATTAACGGCAGAGACGGAAACGCCGGAGTGGTTTTAGTGGGTAGACGCCCTCCCCCTTCTCTTTCAATAGAGTTGGCCGGAGGGTGAGAGTCCCACATACCCCTCCTATAAAGCTTCCCCAGGCTGAGGGGGGATGCGTAAGTGCATTTCCACTCCGTCAAAAAAAAAAAGATATTATGAATATTCAGTACTTTTCCGAATAAGGAAGAGCAAAACCACACTTTCTGTATTTTGTTAGAGAAGTCGCTCCAAACTTTTGATCCAATGATCGCCGTTAAAGATTTCACAGTGTATTTCACTTGTATATAAAAAATTAAAAATTATGAACCATCTACTTTTTTTACATAAAATCACAATTACTTTTTTTATTTAAGGTTTTTCTTAAATTTGTACTTTGAGTTTTATACTGATAAGAAATATGAAAATTATGTATCCCTATTTTTCATTTTTTAAATCATGATAGTGCTCATAAGGCATACTCTATTTATTAAGTATGTCTCCTATAGCTTGCACGGTCAGCCAGTAATGTATGGGCAGGCCGGAAAATTTCACTTTATTTCGCGAACTTGCCTATTGTGCCCGTCGGCATTATTTCTGTAAAAACAATGTTGCCATTGTGCGATGCTCCATTTGCAATGGGTATCCGTCACCAATAACCTATTGTACGCTTTTTTCGCAGTCGTAGGTGAATTTGCCTCTTTAAAAATACAAAGTTTTCAGGCAACTTGCAACATCGCAAAACGTACTAGGTATTAGTTTATTGTGATGGTTGGCGGTTTTTCTCAGCTGTTACCTACATTTTGAGATAATTATAGGGTAAATATCCGAGTGCTCGTCACTGACACATTAGTTGGTACCTTCTGTCTATACCTAGAGCAAAAGAGGTGATAAAACAGGGATACATTATATTGGAATCAGGCTGTCAAATCAGTTTTTTTTTACTATTAGCAATTTTATTCGAAAGTCGTTCAATCACCTGCCTCGACAAAGTGCGCAAATATGCGAGTATCAGCCAAGCTAGCATGATACCCACTTGCACTTGCATACTTGATAGTAAGAGAATCATGCTTGCAAGGCGGACAGCTGTGGTAAAGCCGTGTTAGATATTTATGCGCCCCTTGTACTGTCACATATTATTGCTATCTGCTTTGAAAAAGGGACATAAATACCTACGTACGATAATTATTTGCTGGCAATCTCATTCGCTAGAGCACTAACACAAGAAACGGTCTCGAAAGCGAGTCTAGATAAAAACGCAATTCAATTTTTAAGGAGCACGTTCGTAGGGCCTTTTATTTTAGAAGCACTTGTCTAACGCATTTATGTTTAGTTTATTTCCGAGAATAAGTTAACATCCCTTAATATAAAAAACACTTAGATTTAAAATTAGTACGTGAGAATTAAGAGTCATTTCAATTGCGTAAAGAGATGTCTAAAGTGGACAAGATCATGACCTGTCGCACCTACTGATAGAACTGACGATTATATTATACTCACTTACTACGCTGGCTCAGCGCCCAAAAGTGGATGTTGGCCTCGGACACGAAGACACGCCACTGTGCTCCGTCCTGGGTAGCTAGTCGTCAATCATGATCAGCAGTTTGAAGTTGGCACAGGTCTATCTGAACTTCCCAGCGATACCTTGGTCGTCGGCCGGCTGGACGTCGACCATTTGAGCGCCCCAGGTACACTCTTTTGGCGGCACGATCCTCTCCTATTCTCTCAACGTGGTCGAGCCAGCGTAGACGAGCAGATTTGCTCTCCCCAATGATGTTGGACTCGGCTACCATGCTTTCACTTCTTCATTCTTCCACACTCTCAGACAAACATCTTCTATCGGTCCCAGAATCTTCCTAAGAGTTTTCCTCTCTCAAACTCAAAATTATTTATTCAAAATAAATTCTTAGAGAATACTTTTTGAAAGTCATAAAAGCTTGTTCTACTCCTTCAAGATCAGTGTCGAAACTTCGCATCCATACGTCAGGATCGGTCTTATAACCGTCTCGTAGACACTGATCTTGGTTTTTCTGCTGATGAGTTTAGACACTAATATTCTGTTGAGAGCCGCCGAGCATCTTAGGGCGTCCTGCGTTCGGATATCTATTTCCTCTTGCCTTTGGCTGGTATCTGTCACTGTGCATCCAAGGTACTTAAATTTTGCTACGCCTTCATAGGTAGTGCCATCCACATTAAGGCTGTTTCTGCTAGACCTCAACTCCCTGTATCTTGGCATATGCATATACTTTTTCTTTTCTGGGCCGATTCCTACTTTCTTCCCTTCCTCATCCAGAAATTTTGCCATCGCTCGAACGTCATCCTCACACTGTCCTAGAAGGGCCAGGCCATTTAATTACACTCCGCCGTCGTACATCAGAACCTTTAGGATGGCGTGTTCGAGCATTAAATTAAATAGCATCGGCATGCATCGCCTTGTTTCAGCCCAGTAGCAGTGGCTACACTGTGTACAGTGTAAAGTGTACAGTGACTGTAGCATGGTTCGTAGTGACGAACTAGTCGGATAACGATCCCCCCACTCTGACAGTCTGCTTTCTTGCGTGGCGACTCTAACCATTTCCATCAACTTTCCAGGTATTTTGAAGGATGTAAAGTATCCAGGAGTCTCTTGGAACTCTTTTTCCAAGTTGTCGTAGGCCTTGGTGAAGTCGACGAAAAGTTAGTGGATGTCCTATGCGTACCCCTACTGCCATTTTTTCTCCATTAACTGACGATTATATATTATTTATTTAAAACGAGCCAAAAAATGCAAATTTATCCTATTCATGACTTCAAGGAAGATTTATCTCCGATAATAGAACAATAAGTTGCCGAATAATTCTAACATTTAAATAGTACCTATTTCCAAAACATTCAGTGTACGTTCGTGACTAGGATTAAGTATCATTTTATGTCAATATAAAAAAAAACAAAAAAATAGAAGCAATTTTACGGGTTTTTCGCATAGGGCATGAGATATTTATTTAACACATTTCCGTTGCTGATCACTGATGCTACTAATGTCTTACTGAGCCAAACGTCGTTGTCAGAGCATTATGACAACGCTGAACGATAGAGCGCAATATTCGCAGTAGGGCTCTCGTTGGAGAGTTTCAAGTGCTCGGGTTTCATGGCCAAGGTCCCTCGAACGCTCCGGTTGTGGAATCAGCTCCCTGCCGAGGTTTTCCCAACAGCTGCAAGCGTCCACGGTGACCGCTTCCCATCAGGCTGGCAAAAACGTGAATATTTTTGTCAATGTCAAAGAATGGTTTTAAAAATAAGGACGTCAATAGTGCGATCACCGAAGTCAGAACGGTTGAAAAGCTCAGACAATCGTTCAGAAGGTAGGTGTCCTCACAGGCATTTGCCTCGTTGAATCAGACTGTCGCCGTCGTTACTAATGTTTTCTGCGGACCAGTTATCTCGACTAATGCTCCTCGTTGCATTTTCAGTGCCAAAGCGGAAGCTCGGCGCGACAAATAGCGTGGCGTGACCAGCGATATCGGCAAGGAAGTGCATGTAGTGTGTCATGCAGCGGTATATATATTTACTATTATTTCTCTCCTCTTCTGCAAAATGTACAAAGAGAGAAGATAGATATTCTACAAAAAATGGTTTTGCGTGTCGAAAACAATCAGTTTACCCAGGGGCATACCTATAAGGCATATCGTTGTAGGATACAAGTACGTGTAAGGTCAGTGTTACGAAAGTTTAATTTGATAGGCCTGATACGATTCGTTAACAACATTTTTCCTTGACAATTAAGTAAAACACTATTTTTTTTAATCAATGTAACTACCCAAGATTCGAACGATCGACTCAATTAAATATGTAGGTAGCACAGTTTAACCCTTAGATGCATATGGTATCAATATCAATCACTGCTTTTGCAATGGCTAATTTACAAATAAATACTCGTCCCATTTGAGACTTCATGTCAAGGTTGACAAAAAATGATATTAATTATCTCTTTTTTGATAGGTACTCTATCCATAAGGGTTAAATATAATCTACTAAAACCAGAAATATACGATATGATATGATAAATATGTCGTATAACAATTAAAATAAATCAAAATAAGTTCTTCTATATATTTTTTTTATTAAGAACCGACATGAGTTTATTGGTATATTTGCAACTTATGCACCACTAGGCAATCGCGATAGTTACCGCTCCAGGCCGCCATTCGAACTGGATAACGTCTGCCGGATATTCATCCGAGAGAATATTTCCGCCGTTACCGCAGTCAACTAGGTGTCGTAAATGTTTTATTCCAAAAAGCTCTCATTGTGATTAATATGGGTGGTCATACATAAATTTTTGATTCGTGGACATTGTCAAAGTTAAGGGCTACAAACTAAAGCCTAATTTGTGGTTGGATTCTTGATCCGCATAAACTGCGTCTCCTCTTATATTTGGTTATGCGATAAAAACATTATTAATTATTGACCACAGGATATACTCGTACTATTTGTGTTTTAATCACTACATATACCCATATGTGTTGCGGTTTGTTAATTAAAACCCACAATTTAGATTTTGGCTATTAGTTAACGGGTCTTTAAAGAAAACTCCGGCAACGACTTTTTACTAAAATTGTAAAGTGATTATAGAAAAAAAAACAGAGTCCGGTAAAGATGGCGTTGGTATTCTGAGAAAAGCTAATGAAAAATGCTTGGTACGAAGAAGTGTTAAACGATGAAAGATAATACGGTAATATTTACAGAAATAGACTTTTATTTAACAAAATTAAAAACTAAGGGAATATTGTTATTAATGTACAAAAAACCTATAAGCACAGAATAAAAACGAAGATATTCAGTGATCATGTACGCGACAATTAATAAAAATGGGAGTTTAAGAAACAGTTGTTTTTCATTATTTGCTTAATTTTGTTACTGTTATTATCCACATTAAGAAGTTACAAAAAATATAGGGGGTTTATCTGGATAAAAAAATATGGGAACAAGAACTTGTCTTGTTTATCATTGCATAATATAGCGAACTTTTTACAGTATTAAAACGTTATTTTTTATTAGGGCTTCGATATCACACTTGACCGGTTTTTTCACTAATTGACTAGACTAGGTACTGCTGCTGCTGGGAGCTATTATATCGAGCACCTAGTTATAAGTTTTTAATAAGACTTGAAAGGTAGCTGTTGAAATTTTGTTTCAAATATTATTTCAATATTTTTTATGCACAAGAGGGTCAGGTTAATTAGTAGCTTATGAGGCTCTTCGTGAAAACGACTTGAAGACTGTTGCCGTTGTATCTGCTTAGTGAGTCGCCATTCATTTTTGAGGCTTTTCTTTGTGTTAAGTCTTCGGTTCCAAACGTGATACACCTTTCTAAAAATGGAGTTGAGAATAAAAAAAAAATTACAAAGTCGTTTAAAAAACATGTTTTTATACTATTTAATATCATCATGATTCATATTTTTAGTTATTTTGCACAATGAAATTAGAACAATTAAAAAAAGTATCTTAATTCAACTAACCTCGTTAGCAGATAAGTTGATAACATCCAAATGCTTTTATGTAGCAGGACTGAAAATGTTTTGCGATGGATTTACCTTTACAAATAGAAGTTATTTTAGACAGTGCTTTTAGGCCTTTAATCTACTTTTATTGTTCATATAATATAGTAACCCAAGCTCATTTGCAATCACGACTATTTATAGATGTCGCAGTGGAATAGTATAATCCGCCGTTTTACATAGGTAACAGCTAGCTGTTTTACAAAACGCTGACGATTAGCGAGATTGTTATTACGATACGTTCTGCGATAGGTATAGCGGCAATCCGCCGTATTACATTACAGCTAGCTGTTTTACAATGTAGCGGCAATCCACCATATTACATTTCACGTAGCTGTTATACAAAACAGCCTTGTTTTGTAATACGGCGGGCTGACGATTAGCGCTAATTAGGTGGATAGTGTCTTAGAGAAGATTACTTTGTTTCATTGCAATCAACCTCCTCTATAATCCCACAGGAATTACCAATGACCCTGTGTAACATGCCCCCCCCCCCCCTATTATGGGTTTGGTTAGTTTCAATGTCTCGTTGTGGGTAGGTATAGCCGACGTCATATGCAGGTGTAGTATGTATGCAAAGGATTAAGGTTCAAAAGTGTATGCACGTGAGTGATGTCGACCGTGCCTACTTTACTTATTATAATTATGTAAGAAATAATTTGGAGTCTCGTCTGCCAACAAACCGCACTGTGGTTTAGCAGAAGTGTGTTATAAAATTATTATTAAACAAATTTTTACTTTACTTTACTTTAATTAACCTTGACACCTCGAAGCCCTTGTGGTCTACCTACGAGTAACTTGAGGTAAGTATGGATGGATATGATTTGGTATGACATTTGTCACCCGTGTTTGCTTTCATGCACTAAGCATAATACACCAGAACGAATACGCACAGCAAATATCACACCAATATCGTATCAATACGTCGTGTCAAATAGACTTCCTTATCCAGATAATTTAACACTTTCACTGCCAGGCACCCTCCTAGTGGGCGCCTACGCTGTAGGCACCTTCCGCTACATACGGGGAGACCACGAGATCGACTACGAGCGTAGCGTGTAACGATTCTTAGCTGTAAATGTGTTTTAAAACACTTCGTCCTCGTAGCTAACGCCAAGGCTACTTACACACATTCTGATTTAACTTAAACAACGGTTTAAATTAATTAAATATAGAATCCTGGGTATTAAATTACCTACGGGCGGACGGAGGCACGTTAAGCCCAACGATTCCAACTTGCCTTCGGCTGCAAATGGCTGGTTCGAGTGAGTACAGAACATATTCTACAGTTACCTTCAAACTAATTTACGTGTTTTTATTTATTTATTTAGTTTTCCAACAATTATTAACACTAACAAATCAAGCATTAATCTAGTTACATTATGTGCTAAGTCTAACAATCACAGGTATAAACACCGCATGCATTTAAGAGAGAATTAACTTTAATACTACCTACACTTTACATAAGTTACTACAATTTTGTGCGACTTATTCAGTATTTTATTTAGGTACTTTATAAGAAGAGCAGCAGCTTTAACATAAAAACCGGCCAAGTGCGTGTCGGGCCACGCGCAGCGTAGTTGGCTGTCTGTCATTGTCACATCATTGCCTTGCTTTTATACATAAATAACCCTGTCATATAATTTGCATACCTATTTAAAATTAATCTCATATAGTGTTATCTTGCTCTGTAAAACGATGTGTTCACCTGTAATTGGGGTACATGGGTCGTTCTTCTTTTCGACCGACAATAGCCTGTCCTTCGTCTTATTACGGCATCTCATTTGAGTAATGATGTTTATGGTTTTATAATGTTCGAATGAACGTCCATATTATTTTATTAATTAGTGATATATAATATTTCACTTTCTCTAACTAGCATTTTTTTAAATGTTTGTTTTTTTCGTAGAATGCCGTGACAGAGTGGTAAACCAAAATGTTGTCCCCACTGAAATAGTCCACTTTGTCACATGTTTTTTTTAGAAACCAACCGTAAATAAATATTTATATTGGCCAAAAAGTAAACTTTAATTAGTTCTAATGAAGAAACCTATGCATTTTTTTTTAAATCGCACTTCAAAACCACAATTTTCGATAGTTCAAAAACCAAAAAAACAGAAAAACCTCGATTCATTGTCGGTAAAAAAGAAGAACGACCCACATAAGCCCCAACACACTCTATGCCAAAGACAACTGTTACCTTATCTTATGTACTCTGTTGGTGTCCCGTGTAATGAATAAAATAAAAAATAAAATAAAAAAATAAAAACATCATCGACACGCGCGCGCTAACTAAACGTTACAGTTGCGTCGCCCGAATTTGTACGAAAGTTGGCCTTTCCAAGTACAGTTATAAGCTTTTAAGTGGTCGACTATTATTCATTAACTAGCTATGTCTACTTATCCTTGATAGTTTTCCTTTTAAATTCATTATATGTACCTTATTGCCATGATTTTTTTTTACATTCCCACTTGGACTCCAACAAAAAATAGTGCTTTAAAACGCAATACCACCCAAACGCATCCCTGAATCGATAAATCTCTTTAAAGAACCCATAATATTTTTGTACAAGCTATTCAACAATATGGATTTACCAAGAAAAAATAATATATCCCCACTTTAAGTGTATACCCAAATTAGAGAGGTACCTACATTAAAACAACTTAATTTTTCAAAAAAAAAATCTACCATTTTGTTGGCGTGATTGATTTATATATTACCCATGCCGAATTACAGCTTTCTGGGCTTAATCTAGATAACAATTATGGAAGCTAGGTAATTGATTATTATATAAGCAATTAGATATTTTTTTCTTAACTATAATCAAACTAAATGTAGACAGGAAATAATTATATAAGTACCTACATATATTTATTTTTTCTACTTTTAATTTATACTTGTTTATTCATGGTGATCTCAAGATATTTTTTTATCATGATTTAGTTTCGCTACACGGGTTAATAAAATCTATGTATCAAAATATATATATAAAGATAATATAAAGATGGAATTATTTCCGATAAGCATAGACCGTCCTTATAATATGCTCTGACTAATGAGGTAGCTATTTGACAGAATTTTCTCTTAAAGTTTCGGACGTACTATAGCAAATTTGCTTGAGACAAAACTGTTTTAGGCCGTTTCTCTCCGATTGATGAAGCATGTACAGCGTCTTCTATACTAAATATTATAAAGAGGAAGTGTCTTTGATATTATTAGTTTTATATGTTTCTCCGTAATGGGTAATCTCTGGAACCAATCTTTCACCTGTGTGTAGAGTGGTATTTCCGGATGGTCATAGGCTATATTTAATCCCGCGGTTTCTTTGTCACAGCCAGTGTTCTATAAAATTGTAAAAGAAGAAGTAATTTATTACTTTATAACCCATTCAAGGCTCAAGGATATATTATGTGAGTCATGCTCTACGAGCGATTTCCGCTACAAGGCGGAAAAATGCGGCTACACGGTATGGCGTGGCGCAGCACATGTAGCGTTGCTTGGATTCGAATGTGTTATAGAAAAACAACTTATACACTCACTCAGCATATTGTCACGTTGTGCTTGGTCGGCAGACAAAATAAAATAAGAAGTGTTTCAAATGTATTAATATAAATACATAAATTGTTATACCTACTGTTTAGTCTACAGATACTGTGGTATAATCCTCGTATTTAATTCGTGTCTGCCGCTACCCTGCGCTGATACAACATGTCGTGTCGGCATGCTGGTAACTCGAGCACCTACTAAACCCCGACCCCATTTGGTATGAATATGCTAATATACTTAGATCTATTAAATAATGTATCTTCGTCTAGTACTCGACACAAACCTTACTGAGCTTGCTGTGGGCCGCCATGCAGTTCGATTCGCGTAAGGTCAATATTTTTATACTTGTACAGCCCTTCTAGCATACCCTTGACTACCTATCGACTCTACTCGCGCGCGAGATATACTGTCCGTCACTTTCTGATTAATCACGCGCGCGGGTAGAGTAGAGAGTCAAGTTATGCTAGCAGGGCAGGACTGAGACTTTCTCGTTTATTATCTTTTTTTTTGGGAGGGCTACTGCAAAAGCGACACAACATGCGATAGTACAACCACTTAAATGTAATTTTAAACACGAACATTATAAAATTTATGAAATCTTAAACGTGTTTTAAAGAATGTAAAAAAGTAATTAAACATAGACCTATTTCGACAGCATCAATATCCCTCAGAAGTATTATTATTATACCTAGATATTTTTCTAGCAGGAACGACTTATTGTAAGTGATTGACAAAATAAAAACATCGACAGTCCTGTTATCGATAAGTACCACTTACAAAGACAAATATGACGACCGAATAGCCTAGTGGTTAGAGAACCTGACTATGAAGCTTGAGGTCCCGGGTTCGATTCCCGGTCGGGGTAGATATTTGTAACTAAATTCGCAACTAAACATGATCCTGAATATTATGCACACCGCAATTATCACAGCACGCACAAGTTATATAGCAATTGAAAGTCAATAGTTTTAGGTATAACTTGTGCAAAATTCTTTTTATGTCAAATATATTTTTTATTATAATTCAATGCTTTTATTCCTACTATATAACGAAGTTATCTAACGTTGAGACTCAAAATGCATTATTTATCCTGTTGCAAAGTTAAAGTTTACAAACTTCTGAGCCAGACGTGAATTCACCGAGACAGGAGTGCTATCCTTATCTCGCACGGCTGGTTAGAAAGAGGTGCCGTTTATCTGCCTTTTGGTAACTTAGTAAGTGTACATACAGGTTGAAGTTTAACTTAGTAGGTGTACAGTCAAGGAATTTAATTCCCTACCCATTTCGTTGAAATATCGTTAGAAATTCGCAATGCATTAAGGTCGAAAATTCTATTTCAGTAATAGTATTGAAATGTTAACAATATAACCTCTGTGCGAAAAGTTATCATTTGCTTTTCTAATTACGAACATGTGTCAAGTGTCAATCGAGAAAATTGTAAAATAATTTTCTTTTAAAAATAGCATATTTATGCTATTAACATAAAAAATAAAATGCTTTCCGCTAACCGTGAACTATTAAGAGGTTTACAATTGTACATACAGGTTGAAGTTTAAAAGAGAGGTGGGATACATTTTGCATACTAACATCAGCTCAATTACTCAAGATGCGAAACTGGTGCCAAATCTCCATCGACTAGATTACAATCTTAAATCTCAAATCTTAGGTGTTCACACAATTTTTTTTAATACGTGTGGACAAAATATATCAATATCACGACTACAATATCGTTACGGCCGAAAATAAATTTATAGTAAAAAAAAGATAATTATAGTACCTAATGACGCTTTTGCTCCCACTCACATGCATCTAGAGCAGTGATAGCGCAACCGCGGAAGTTCCGCATAAATTTCAATATCACCACCCGCATCCGCATCCGCAAAAATCGATGCGTAGTTTTTGCGGATGTAGTGCAATTCACGATAAATAAGTTAATTTCGTTTCTGTGACCAAGAGCAGACGCGTTTTTGTTTTGGTCGCTACGATTGGCTACTTTGGCTGCTACTAACTATATGATGCTGACTGTACCCAGGTTTTAAGATTGAGAATTAAAATAAATCTTAAGACTTGTGACAGAATAAAGTAGCCCCCTGCTATTCCTTTATCACAAGCCAAATTAGTCAGATTGAGGCACAACCTCATGGTCATGGTACTATCGCCCAACGGTACGGGTTCACACTTTCTGTTCAAAATCGTCTGCACATGCATAGCGGACGCTCGAAAATGATCGTAGAGGTGTGAACCCGTACCCTTGGGCGATAGTACATCAGCTCCTTTTGTGAGCAGCTCTAGCTCAAAACTTGGCGCCGGTAATTCAGTTAAGCTCCCGGAATAGTTTCAGTAAAGTTAGCCCGTCAATTAACCTGGCCTTTTGGAGATGTCTGGTTTTACACCGGCAAAGTTAAAGTGCATCTCTTCCTTCTAAACATCACATGCACTGCGCGCATACTACTGCGCATATACTTATATTGAACGCAACAAAACTTTGTAATGGTTAATTCAAGAAAACCGACTTAAATAGCACCATAAATTAAAACCGAGTATGGTACAATATCTACAAAGTTTTAAATGGATTGTCGTGGATCTAGCATACTAAAATCTAATTACATTTTTTAACAGTTACCTACATCAAAATAATCGGGCTGCCTCACCAGAGATGTCTCTACTTTTAAAACATAGGTACCTAAGCGTTTCGCGCCGAACCCCATATTATTTTTATTAGGGTTTCGAACGGAACCCTCATAGTTTCGTCATGTCCGTCCGTCTGTCCGTATGTCACAGGCATTTTACTCGAAAACTATAAGGTGTATATGAATAAAATTTGGAGGATAGGTATTTTATAAGCCCATAGTTCTGTAATGAAAAGACTGAAAAATAGTTTTTAGGTCCACTACATATACATTTAACTGAAAGTAAAAAAACACAGATTTCGTGCCTCACACAACTAGAAATGAATTTACGAAATTCGAAAAAATATTGTGCGACGAGAAAGTCGGGATAAGGAAAAGGTTACAAAATAAAAGTACAACGTTGAATGATAATTATTTTATTCTTAGATTAACATAAGTATCCTCGGCATAACGCCTGTGAACAAACAAATTGCAAAATTTCCATACGAATATCGATGTTTGAATAATTGTCGCCGTGGCGCATAAGTATACATATTTCATTTTTATCTACGCCCGTCTCAATCATGATACCCTCATAATCCCGATAATTCACAACAAACACCGATAACGAACTCAGCGAAACATAAAGTCATAAATGTCATGTGAAAAACGTCGTTCTAACTTATTGACTTTTTTCAAAAAGGTTTGGCTACAGGGCAAACCCTTATCTTATCTTATCTTGACTAGTTGAGGGCCCTTTCGGATACACTTCGACCCAGTGGGATCTTTTGTGCATTTGCCCTCCCCTTTATAGCTACTCCCAAGCTCACTCCATCATTTCCACAAAGCGGATGATGCAGCTTAGTGGCACCTTGAATTCCTTTGGTTGCGGGTAGCCGTTACCAAAGTGATTCATTCTTTGTCTGGCAAGGGCATGACTTTCACACAGTAAGTGTTCCATAGTCTCATCCTCCTCGCCACACATTCTACAGTCTGTATATACTGTTTGATAGTCCCATCTTGGCCAAGAGATCCTTGACGCCGAAGTGACCTGTGAACACCCCAGATGTCCTCCTGAGTTGCTTCCTGCTGGATTTCCAGAGTTTTTTGGTCCAGCCCGAGTCCACTCCTTCTATGAAGAGCTTTGAGTGCCTTAAACCCGCCTCAAAGGGCAAACCCTTAACTCGATCGTCTTTATTTTAGGCTCAAATTGTAGCTGATCCAGAGGAATCTTTCTCAAAATTTTGATATCATTCTTCGTTTCCAAAATATCGAGCGCCAAAATCAATAATTCGGAAAAAAATTGTTTTGTTTTCACTATTTCGGCCATAACTTTTTTCGTTTTTGACTTTCTCGAATAATTCTTTTTGTACCTTACAGCTCTCATGAATACTTTTATTTTTGAATATCATATCTTCTTTCTCCGTGCTCCGTGAAATCAGAGCCTATAGCTCCGATTTCACGGAGTGAACGGAAAGGCATTTCCAATGGCAAAACATTGTAAGTCCACGTGGCACATCAATCGATAGGCCTTTCAAAATAAATATTTTTTGATTAAGTGAATATAGTCACAGATAATCACCCCGAAAATCACAAATATTGTGTTCCCCTAATTTTCAAACGGTGTATTTAAAAAAAAACCGGCCAAGTGCGTGTCGGACCACGCAAAACGAAGGGTTCTGTGCCTATTAAAAAGGTCGTATCGTCACAGAAATTTTACGGCACTTGCGACCTTTTCTTTGAGGAAGGCAGTTTTTCAGCAATATCTCGAAAACCTCTGAACCGATCTTGTTCAAAACAATTTTCGGTGAATGAAATTAATAATCCCTATGTCTATCAATTTTTCCATATTTTTAAAATACACCGTTGAAAAATTAGAAGGGGGGGGACAGAATTTTAGTGACTTTCGGGGCGATTATCTCCGACTCTATTCACTTAATCAAAAAAAAATGCTAAGAAACCTTATATTTATTTTGAAAGGCCTATCGATTGATGTGCCACACGGGGGGTCACAATGAAAATTTTTTTTTTGACTTTTAGTTTTATGTATGGAGTGCACCCCTAAAAAAATTTTTTTTTGTCATTTTTTTACAAAACTATGTAGCGGCTAACAAAATACACCTATCCTCAAAATTTTATTCAAATACACCTTATAGTTTTCGAGTAAAATGCCTGTGACATACGGACAGACGGACAGACGGACAGACGGACATGACGAAACTATAAGGGTTCCGTTTTTGCCATTTTGGCTACGGAACCCTAAAAAGGAAAACATGGACATAGTGCTTATTAAAAAATTTCACCGAAAATTATTTTGAACGTAATCAGTTGAAAGGTTTTCGAGATATTGCTGAAAAACTGCCTTCCCTATAGAAAAGGACGTAAGTGCTGTAAGTTTTATGTGACGATACGACCTTTTTAATAGGCACGGAGCCCTTCGTTGTGCGTGGTCCGACACGCACTTGGCCATTGTGCACAATCGTTATTTGTGTACAGTAGCGATTCTTCCTGTTCGCAATTCTGGACAATTTGAATTCCACATAATATTTTTGAATAAGCTATCTAACGATACCCCACACCATGGATTTAAATATAAAAAATAACATCCCCACTTTACGTGTAGGGGAGTTAGCTTAAAAAAAAACTACCATTTTGTCTGCGTGATTGATTTATATATCCATGCCGAATTAGAGCTTTCTAGTAGTAAGGATCACTAAGCTAAGTCTCAGACGGACAGACGGACGGACGGACAGACGGACATGGCGAAATTATAAGGGTTCCTTGTTGACTACGGAACCCTAAAAAATGGACGCTGTTTGACCGTAGAAAGTCACAGTGTTGAGTTGTAAGGACTGATAACATTTTTTTCTGTATTTTGTGCAATAAAGTTTAAAAAAAAAAAAAAAATATCCCACGTGACAAATTAACTAAAGTCCTAAAACCTGTTTACTCAGTTAAAAACAAAAACGTGTTATCAAAAAACATTCATTTTACCTTCAGCGTCGGCGTAGCCCCATTTTAAAGTAAAAGTAATGCAAGTATTTTCTCTTACGGCTGAATTTATCGCCATCGTTTTGGCAAAAAAGCCTTTCAAGGGAAAGTTCGTTACGCGTAACGAGTACCCTGATAAGGGTTGCCATGGGCAATTTGTTTCGGATACGTTCCTTCCCGTATAATTAAGAAATAAAATATTTATCACATTATTTCTTTATCTAACGAGGCTGTAATAGTGCTGTACTTTCGGTATCTGTATTTTGTGTACAATAATTCTGAGAATTTTACATCTTATTCAATACCCAAACGACTAGTAGAGGTACACTTATTTAGAGTTCATTTTGATCACCTTCATTTCCAATCTATGGACCTTTCATTAAAGGAGGGCTGCTATTTCTAATCACAAGGTAATACTGACATCCCCTTTCATGTCTCTGTCTTTCAAAAACTCTCAATCATCGCAGATGAAATCTATTTCCGATTAGCTGCTTGCGCGGCTCAGCCCGCGTATTACAAACAAATCCAGGAGAACCACGGGATAAAATATAGCCTGTATCCATCTCGAAATTATATTAATTATAATATACTATATTCTGGTAAAATTAATTTAAAAATATACATAGGGACGACAAGTAAATACCTTTTCATTTCTCATACTCTGAAAGTGGGTCCTTGTTCATCTAAGTGGCGTGCTGAAAGTGTCATATTTCTGCTCTAGAGCAGAAAAGTATTTAAAAAAAATGTACGGTTAATCGAAGTAATATTGGGCAACGGCCTTAACCTATACAGGCATTTAGTACGATTCATTTTTAATTTATTACATTTTTATAGACGAGAACATTTGATAATTCTTTTTGATATTTAATACAAATAATATTTAATAATTATTTATGACTCGCTTTCAAGTGTAAGAGTAAATAATGGCTTCGTAAAATTTGGCTTCTAAGAAGTTCTTTGAGCTATTATTGTATTACATATTTGCCAATACGAATAAGACGTATGTAATCTGATCGACCATCCGTGTCAATGGAGGGCGGCTGAGATACTAATTCTATCTCTTTCTTACGATAGTTTTATTGTTAAACATATAGATGAGTTTGTACTTTCAGCTTTTCTACTACTGACATGGTTGGTGGACGGCTATGCACGTTATGAATTCACACAAAGTTAAACTGTAAAAATAAATGGGTAGATTCTTATAAAGTTATTAACATACAATAGATTAATTTTTCAGCAATGTATGAAATAATAATAAAAACATGACTTTTTTAGAATTGTATAAAACCTTTCAATAATTATTATGACTTGGCGCCAATTCTGACGTAAAAATTAAAAAAGTTAACTTGAGGATAGTTTTAGCGAGAAATTGTATTGCAAGGCGTTTGGAGAGTTATTAAAAACCTTTATAATATCAAAAGAAGTGTTTAATTACAGATTTCTATACAAGACAAAAGGAAAAACTTTGATAAAAAAGTAAAAATGTTGTTCAAGACACATATTAAACTACCCGGATTTCGAGAAAAAAAAATAGCTGACATTATGGTGCGTTGGGTGTAAATAACTAAACTGGCGGGAAACCTAAAATTAAAAAGTGCAAATCTGTCTTTGGAAGTTTTATTAGCTGTGTTAAATTTAGAAATTAATTTTAATAAGATGAGTTCTAGTTCTGAAATGGATTTAACACCCGATTATATAAAAGAAGAGGCTCAAGCGGTCGTGGAGAACCTTTTACCGACAGTATCATAGGAGCGAAAAGCGAGTGAAATCCTTATCGGAAAATGTGTTCCTTACTTATTTCAACGAATTATCAAAGAAACTTCAGTATTTTGTTTTATTTCCTCATATTCGAAATGAAAAGTAGAGTGTTTAACTCGGGTGAAAGCACCCATTTCTGCCTCGAACTATTGGCGCTCTCACTTCGTTCGAGCGCCAAAATATCTCGTCAGGAATGGGTGCCTTTCAGCCCTCGGTGAACAATCTACTATTTCACACCTCTCATTCAGAAAAGTAAGTTTTGGTCCCCGACGAGAGGGAGCAAAATGCCACTTTTCTGTTCAAGCTACTTTTTTAATTTATTCATTAGCATGTAGCATTTACGCAATGTGCCAATTGAACACAGATCTTAAGAAAATAATCGATTGTAATTTCATCGTAATCGATTAAAAACGAACATATTTCAAGTTTTAACTTTAGCAACGTTATAGGTACATTTACATATTAAAACTTGAGAATTTTTCGTAATATTTGAAAAAATTGTCACAATAAACGTCATTCTTCAATAAAACTTAAATAAAAGTTATTTAATTATTTTTAGAGTATTTTATTTCAATTTTCCTCATAATCGGTGTGAAAAGTTACATGTGTCACTCAGGAGCAAAATTATTTTCGTCTTGGGCGTTAACACTTGAATCCCTCACTACGCTCAGGATCCTACGTTAGAATCCCTCGCTACATTCAGGATTCAATACACCGCCCTCACCGTAAATATACTATTTTGCTCCCTTGTGACACAAATAACTATTTTGACAGTTTAATGAAATGCAAGGAACATACCGAACGGATGCTGTCCTGCCTGTGTCATGGGACGCACACAGATATAGCACCCGCTGGGGCGTGTAGGGACTATTACTCCTTGCTCTTTACCTCTTTATTATTAGGGTGTGTGTGGAGCGGATTTAATTATAAGTACGTAGGTATATTGTATTATGTATTTGGAAACGGATAATTAATCTGGTACATAATTCAAATTTTAAATATGAATATATCCTGGCCGATTTCGACTACTTCGACTGGGGAAAAAATACGTCAGTCATTTGCCAACGAAATTTTACTTTTTGCGGGATATATTATATGAATGTTCACCGGTAGCCGGGACTTACCCTTCGCGCTTAGCGTAAAGGTGTTTTCATCTCTGCTTTTCATAGGCTTCCACTTTAATTAATTATTATATCTATACCTACACGTAAGACTTGATTAACACCGCGCACGCTCGCCCGCTGGTTAGCCCAGAATAGCTTGTTTTATCCTCACCTCACCGTTCAGTCACAAATATATGTTGACGCCACGATTACTAGTAATTAAGCGTAGGTAGAGGTCTAGTTTCGTTAGGCATGACGAGTGGGATGCGCATTAGCGCTTTCCAAATAACATGCCAGAAGCCAAATTTTGCCTTATGGCGGTGCCTACGTAGGTACTTGTACAGCGATGTAAGAGTTAATTAATGTCGTCAACGTCGACAACTGCGTCAAAATATCAAGTAATTTATCAAGAACGTCACGCGTTGTACCTCACATGCGTTTTAATATAGTATGGCACGCCGTTTCAGTCTACGGTTAACACTTTCACCATCAGCTAGTACTAGGGAACCCATCTAGCACAATACATTACAATACAAATACTCTTTATTGCACACCTCACACAAAAAAAGCAGTTACAGAGAGAAACAATACAATACAATAACATGTAGGTAGAGGTAGACAACAGGCGGTCTTATCGCTGAAGAGCGATCTCTTCCAGACAACCTTTGGGTATCGGAGAAAGAGATAAAACTAGATTATGCAGTAGGTGGTGCAGCGATTATTATTAATCAAAAATCAAGAAATTACTAGCACGTTACTGAGTAAGCAATTTTATCTACAAAGCTGAATACTAAATGGAATCGAATCCGTGCGCGACACGCACTAAAAGTTACAGTGAATGTGTAAATTAAATGCTAAAAACAGATTAGAGAATAACTGATGTACCTACCTACTTAGTGAATACGTTTATTCACAAAATAAGATTATCACTCAATTGGCTACTTTCCTAAAAAATGATATTTAGTCCATCAGTTAGTTTATAAAAAAAATATTGGAAACGTATGTTGGTCATTAAATGTATAATTATAATAAGTAAATACCTACCTACTAACATAATATGGATTTTTTGTGGTCCAAAAAAAATATTTTTATTTCATTTTTATTTTATTTATTCTATGGTATACTTTTTTGCATAATGTGACGTAAACACGCGGAACTTTAACGGGCTATATCTTTATCATTTTTTATTTGATTGAAAAATCAAAAAATACGTGTCCAATATTGTTTGATAACCTTACTGACGGATAAAAATAGAATTATTTTTTTTTTACCCAGGAAAGTACCCAATTATTGATTACTTTCGTCTCATTGGAGTTTAGTTTTGAGATTAGTATTGTATTTTACCTAAAACAAGGGCTGTGTAAAGCTAAACATATGTGTTTATTTATATATATTCTAAGATGTGATTGCTGTAACAGCATTAAACGAGAGAAATTACTTATAAATAATCCAATATCTTATTCGGTACTTATCGCATAAAGTTTCTCGGATTTAGTAGTGTAGGCATCCATATTTCTGTCACCTAAGGAAAAATTTGTAGGCGTAATCATGCAGTCGTTGTATAAATGAGAACATACAAGGCAACGACTTACTGATGTGCTAGACCTGCTTTCTGTTACGGCAAAATCAAAACTAACCACCTTGAGCATTAACCCATTCGACCCCAAGCAATACTACCTGTGCTATTTACGCCGTAGCGTGTAGCAGCCTTTTTCCTACGCTGCATTTTTCGTCCAACGTCACGTAATATGATGCAGTACCTACGTGGAATGCGGCGTGAACCGGAGACCAACGCCTATTAAGGGCGGGTTGCACCAACTGATTACAGACCGAGCAACGTTAAATATGGTGCTGGCAGCTGATGTCATTCCATAGGAACTTGTCAAAGTTTCCATACATTAAGATTTTAACGAGCACCGCTTACGATTACAGACGGTTTGGTGCAACCCGGCCTAAGAGCATTCAGTGCCAATGGTTTCGTAGCGCTACGAACATGCAACAACATGCGAGAGGCCGTTTGTAGAGGAAACCGTCTACGAGCCGAGCGCCCACCTGGCTCCACGGGTTCCTGGCACTGAATAATGATAAGGCAAGTGCTCTTTGGTCTTTGCTAAAATACACGCTGTTTAAAATGGGAAAATTTTCATCGCTTAATAATTGAACAATTGACAATCATAACTAGAGGGCGGAGTACCGGTGGCAAATTTCACACAAAAGGTATGGAGTCGCCTAAGTATTCTTATGATTAAATAAATAACGAATAAATAACTTAATTTTGATGAACGATTAGTATTTTAGACGTGCAAATCAGTATTTTTTAGGTTGTTAGGTTTATATTTTTGATGTGCCTCTAAATACTAGCCGTTTAAAATATCCCAACAAAATGTCGCTTTTTCATGCATACTTGTTCGTAATATTTCAACGCAGTGCCCAGTAAAAAACAAAAACACTTTTGAACTATGTTTTTTTGGAAAATGTAGATCTACTCGTTAGTATCGTGGAATCTGGTATTGTATATTATGTGGCATACAATAATATGTGTAACTGGTATTTAAAAAACTGCATTATGTAAGTACTTAAAATTTAAGAATGTAATTAGGAATGACAGTAGTTAATCTAGTGGTGCCTACCTACTGCTTATTGAAATGTTTTTAATTTTTATCACGCACCACTTTAGCAAGCAGAGTTCCCAGTTTTTTTTTTCTCATTTGCAACAATCTAAGAAGTTAACAATTTGTCAGAGCTGGTCTAGTATGTTATGAAAGTCGATGGTCGCAGGGCATCTATAAAAACTCATGAGCTGTGTCAGGGTCCTATTATTGCCACACTACGGCCACAGTACGGGCTTTTACAGCCCTATTATAAGTGTAAATGGGGTGGAAACACACCCTTTGTCTTATGATTACTAAACCAATACTGTGGTGGAAAGAATATTGGGCAGCTGTTTGATACTTCTACTACTTAATCCGTCTTTACCATGTTAGCCCAGAGCTGTCAAATATATTGTATACACAACGCTGGTCAGAAGCAAACTTGAGGCAGCATCAGCCCTCCGGAATCCGCACCAGGTCACTAACTTTCCTCTTCTGGAGAAAATCCAAAAGGTGTTGCTGCGTTTCCTATATAAAAAGTTCTATGGTTACCTACTATCCTTTTAAATGTAAATTACAAGTCCGTTGATTTGGTCCTACGTTTTAGTAGAAACGGTACCTTAGGGTCGTGTGATAAGAAAATATGCAAAATAATATTGAAAAAAAAAAACTTACACGGATTCTATTATGGTGAGGTGGGTCCCAGAAACCAAGTTTGCGACGGAGTCTATTTTTGTAAAAAAAGGCGTTCCGAGTAAGCTAATCTATAAAATTGTGTTATTCAGCCTTAATGACCCTTTTCGTTCCAAACATTCTATACTAATATTATAAATGCGACAGTAAGTCTGTCTGTCTGTTACCTTTTCACGCTTAAACCGCTGAACCGATCGAGATGAAATTTGGGATAGAGATACTTTGAATTCCGGGGAAGGACCAAGGATAGTTTTTATAACGGAGTAAAAAGGGACGCGGAAGTTTGTATGGAGCTACGATATAAACGAGTTCCGCGCGGACGAAGTCGCGGGCATAGGCTAGTTGTTAATGATTATAGTAATTTATAAATTCCACGGTGTCTTAGATTTACTGTTATGCTGTGGGTCTTTTGTTGGAAATAAATAAATGTTCAAAATATCATATGAAATATCTTAACTGCTCATACTCAAATAGAAATCGATTCCAAATTCATGTAGAATAGAAGCTTTGCTTAAAACAGAATAGAAGAAGAAGAATAGAATAAAAGCTTTGCCCGGCGGGCACGTGATCCAATCGTAACTCGGACTTTCCTGTGATTTTTGTGGTTTTCCTTTTATTCCTCTGAATGGACTAACACAATGAATCTGGGTTTTTTACAGTTGGTTACTAATTCAATCGATACTCGTACGTATTAGGTTATATTCAATTAGCAATACTGGAATACTCGTAGAGGCCCTAGGGCTAAACGAGTAAACGTAGCAAAGCCAACTTCATGGAACTAGTTGATTTTATCTTTGAATGTTACGATAAATCCTCGATATTCTTCCATTTGAATATTTCATTACAATACGAATACAATCAGTTAGGGATTCGGCTTTTCTCGGATATCATCGCCTAAATCCGGAGACGGAAATGACTCGAAATACATTACCGCGATTTCTTTTAGGTAGCATTCAATTTGAAGTATCATAAACGCAATGTAATAGCACCTGCCAAGATGACATTACTAACCGGTAGACCTAAGAAATTTATTATGCAGAAGCGACATGAATTTGAACATTTATTATTTATAAAAACTATACTTGTATACAATATATAAAAAAATACATATATAAGTCAATATTTTACTGTTTGATGTAAGTAACAGTACGATATTACATCGGATTAATAATTGATAATAATCACCAAATTATTATTTTTTTAAAACGACTTCTACCGATTTTTGTTGATATTTATTTTCTTCTATTTTTTATAAATTAGCTTCTTTTCTAAAATAGTTACATACATTATTACACAATATTAGTTATACATTATTTACAATTTCACGACATTGAGCAACAATTTTTTTCCACGCTTTAAATTTGTTGAAGCCATGATACATAACTATTGTAAGTTAATTTTGATAAAA
This sequence comes from Epinotia nisella, assembly GCA_932294315.1. Lineage (NCBI taxonomy): Eukaryota > Metazoa > Arthropoda > Insecta > Lepidoptera > Tortricidae > Epinotia > Epinotia nisella. The sequence goes on from OW028674.1 coordinate 22,026,009, forward strand.
TTTGATAGAATCGAATATTTTAACGAATGAAATTAGCGTTCATAAACATAAATGTATCATATACGTCAAACTGTTTTTATTGCCACTAAGAAGGCAGACTGTCAAAATAGTCAATTATTTTTCTTATTTCAATATAAAGGTTGTGTTAGTTTTGAGCTACAAAGGAGGTTTGGTTGCTCATATCGTTCTTGTATTGTATTCAATAAGACAACGAGTAATATAATTAAAGGTCATATCTGTAAATTGATAACTCTATGTGAGAGATAAGGGATTCACGACAATTACCGAGGTTTGCCGAATCGTTAACTGATTTTAATCGTATTAGGTATTTTCTAACCATGTAGGTAATACTTGACATATGTAGGAAGGAATTAGTTATACCTTCCATATTCAGTTCTGATGAGAGAGACCTCCCCGACGTATATCCGACTACGGTTCTGCGACTACTAGGAAAATCCTCTATCATTAGGTAGGTATATAGTTTTTTAGACAGATATAGGTACTTTTTTGGAAGTCAATGCCAAAGAAACCCGTATAAATTAGCACCAAAGAAATTGGAGGGGAGCACGAAACATTTTTAATATCTGTATGTACGTATTTATTATATCATTTCATATAGCAAATATAAATGTAGCCAATCGTAGTATACCTACATAAGCTTAAAAAATTCAAATAATTACGGATCGTTTTTTTTAAATATCAATTCGATTACAAACGAAATTAGGCACCTGTGGGAAAAAAATCCGTAAACAGCAATATAAAAAACAATTATGCGAATTACGTCCATATATGCAAAGGTCTAGGTATATTTCTCGGGCAGTAGATGATCTGACTACTTCATCATCATCACCATCGTTTGGAGCTACTTGCCAAATTAAGTAACCATAAAGACCGTTTATATAATATTTTAAAGGCTGTCTGTATGTACATTGGAGAATTCGACTATAGGTACAATAAGGGAAATGTATTCACGTACCTTTTTCGCTCTTCTTACTATGACAATAAGGCATAAAAAGATACGTGAATACATTTCCCTTACTGTACATACCAATTTGGCCAATTGGATGGTGACAAAGTAATACTCGTAGTTATATTATTTTCGCATCTGTGCACGACTGTACCTACATCATTCATTTTGCTTAGTTCGCTTCAGTACAATGAAAGAGGATGTTCCGAAAATACGAGTATTTTTCCTCTAACAGCGTCAAGAAAAGTGGGCGCTTTGATATACTTCCCTCTTTGTGAAATGGTTGTTCGTAAATTTTGTTTCTTTGTTTTTCGATGATGATTTTAATAAAATCCTATTATAATGTATTTAATTCTCTAAACTTGTATGATGGTCGTAACAGTACCCACAACGCTTACTATGGATATGTACTGTTGTGGTCACGTGGGCAATGTTACGATCATCATATAGGGTGTCCTTTACATATAAGTATAGATAGTAATCTATACTAACTTATATGCTTAAATATTATAAAATGCAGAATCAGCTCTGTTTGTCTGTTACTTTTTTTTTCAGGCCGTTTTATAAACCGCTGAACCGATTGAGATGAAATTCGGTATGAAGAATGTTTGAGTCCCGGGTGAGGACATATGTGTAATAGTATTTATCCCGAAAATCATCCCCTAAAGTGGTGAAATGGAGGGTGAGAGTTTGTATGGAGATAACGATACGATTTGATATAAACGATTTCCATGCGGACGAAGTTGCGGGCAAAAGCTAATTGCTAGCCTCGCTCACGCATCTCTTACTATTGGTGGATTTCCTCGCACAGCCCCGGTGGACACTCTCTCGTAATCGAGACAAAAGCACGCTGTTGTGGCTTATCTTATCTTATCTAGGTGAAGGCCCTTTCGGATACACTTCGACCCAGTGGAAATATTTTGTGCATTTGCCCTCTCCTTTATACCTACTCCCAAGCTCGCTCCATCATTTCTACAAAGCGGATGATGCAGCTCAGCGGAAGCACCTTGAATTAGCTGCTGTAGCTAATACCTAATTGTCATTCTGTGCGGGCCGGGCATCCTGCGCTCGAGTGCTTAATTCAACGTTGACAAAACGTGATTATCCCAGAGTGCACTATGCATTCACTATTCTGGTATCATTACTATTAGATTTAGTTAATATTGAATACCTAGTTTTACTCTAAAACAATATAGCACTGAAGGTACTCGGCGTCGAGTTACGATTCAACACGGAATAGTGTAGGTAAATAACTACTTAATTACTATGGGCTGTTTACACTTTGATTAGTGATTATGATTAGTGCTAGTTCATACACTTGCTGCAAGTGCGAGTAGCTTTTGTATGCACTCGCACTAATCACTAATCAATGTGTAAGTAAACAGGTTCTAAGAGGCCTGCCGTGCAACTGAGACAGCTCCTGTAACAGGACAGAGGTTCGAGAGAGATGTCAAAGAGTACGGCTGGTCGATTACCTAACGAATTGTACGCGCGTCAAGTAGATCTAAATGTAATTTTTTTATTTTTTCGGTTATAATTGCATTTGACAACTCTAGCTATATTTCAGTTGTTGCCAATCGCGTTTACTTATAACCTGCATTAAGATATATGTTTCATATAAAAGTGAACTTAGGTTTTTAGACTTTAAGGGCCATATTATCAAATTAGAATTAACCATATTAAAAACTTTTTAGTTTATTGAGATTTTATCATAATGTGACTTAATTGCTCACGTCAAAACTAAATAGAGAATGAATGGAGTCGCATTATAAAAATATTTTAATAATATTGTATTTATTTAAACAGAAAGACCAAAATCACAAATAAATTATGATTATTTATTTTTACAAGCAAACAATACCTAAACATTTATCATTGTCAAAATTATTTATAAATATACACAAAACATTGTACAGTGGGCATTATTGTGGGTAGGAATTTTAATTCCTTTGTGGTGAGAGTTTCAACAGACCATCTATCGACATTTACTAAGGAATAAATTTGGCCGAAGGGAGTCAAGTTCCGGCGTTCCCGCGGTTGGTTACCTGATACCACGAAGTTGCGTAAACACATCGCAGTTATAGTGTTTTTTTTGTTAAAATAAGTTTATATTATATGTATTTTATTATGTAAGGTATACTGTGTAAATATGGGCCTTTGTTGCCTGAGTTAAATCCTACTAATATTATAAATGCGAAAGTTTAGATGTTTATTACTCAATCACGTTCTCAACCGATTTGGATGAAATCTTGCACGAAGATAGTTTATAGCCTGGATTAAAATATAGGATAGTCTTTATCCCTGGTCCACGCACACGAAGTCGCGGGCGGAATCTAGACATATGTAGACAGTGTCAATTATTAAGCGTCATATCTATCGTTAGTCGACTTCGTCGTTACCAGTATTACCACTCTTCGTCGTCGACGTCTCCTATCTCGTGCTATAACTGCGGCCTACTTTGCACGTCGCGAAGGTTTTATCGGGAATCTTAAATTGAAAACCACAAATTACGTAACTATGACTCCATAAAAAATCTAATAGGTACTGACTCCTTAGGTTTTTGTTCCGTGATAATCGGTCATAACGAAATTATTTATTCAAAACCATGAAATGCCAATGAGTTTACATACATCTTTACGCTATGAATAGAACTTAGACAAAGAAATATATACCTACCATCCTTTTTTATTTTTTTTCTATTGCTATATTTGCTATTAACGCATTTTTTCACGGAATATTTTTGTCATTTTTGACAACCGTCAAGTCTCACGGTCGAAACCAGACTAAACGCAAAAGAGCCGCAAGTGTCGATCGCGTGGTTCTTTTGACGGGCACTTTTTTCCGCTGATTGTGTATATAGTTACTTATACTAAATCGGTGTCATTTATGGGTATAGTTGGTGTTCGAATAGAGAATACCTATATATTTAAAATTTGTAACACAGTCAAACTAAGGCCTTTTCGAACACTTCGCTCACATAATATTATGCAAGTGGGATTACTTAAGGTTTACCTGCTGGTCGATCACGTATCGCATTGTACGCGCGTCGGGTAGATGTAAATGTCAATTTTTATTTAGAAAATGACAGTTGGATCTACCTTACGCGCGTTCGGAATGTTACGTGATTACCCCCCTGTAATAGTTATATCGTTCTTGACAAGTCGGTGGGCAAGGTCTATCCTTACAAACAAACTTAAAACAAACTTTTTGCGTTCCTTTACAAGTGCTGATCTTGTTCTATCCACTGAATGGAATAATTCTGTCTATCTATACTTAATTTTTTCATTAGTTATGTTATACTCGTCCACCGATGTGGAATGTCATAGAAAATGTGATTACAGCTGAATGTTCAGGGATATAAACACACCACCACCCCGGCCACAAAAAGCCATGGCCCATTTGGAGGGCGCTAAATAGGCTCAGATCGCAAGTTGTCCGCTGCAAGGAAGACATGGCCATTTGAGAACTGCATCGTGGCCAATCTACCCAATGTGTTTGCGATACAGCACCGCAAACCATGGCGCACCTGATGGCGTGCGCCACATGCCCACACTCTTGCTCCGAACACGACCTGAGAGAGACGCGACTGCCAGAGCTGTCCACACCGCTGCCCGTTGGCCGTCTCTTATCTGAGGAACCTCGACACGAAGAAGAAGGGAAATTCTATCAGTCAAAAATAATATTAAGCATTAACATTAATTGTAAGCTTTTGTTGAACCCAAACCAAACGCGACGGGTTTATCTCGTGTAGTTTAAGTTGTCGTTACTATGACGACTATCTTCATTAGGCCCGCTAAATACGTTGACGCCCACGTTGGCCCCGAGTTGGACACGGTTATACGGTAGAATGAGATGGATATATTGGCGCAAACTTTTTTTCTAGTTCCACACGTTGGACGAGTGGTGTTGGTTCCTATGTTGGGACCAACGTGTGGTTCCGGCTTTAGGTCAGCTCGTTGATGCCAATTTTCAGCTCAATTGGATACCGGCAAGAAAATTGAAAATTTTGAGGGACAACTTACCTACCTAACGGACGGACAGTACTGCAAGTTGAATAAAAGCTTTGTTTTTTTTTTGTCAAAAGCATGTTTCTATGACACATCGAGTAAATTAAGCATGGTTTCAGTGTTTGCTTTTTATAAGGACGTAAAGCCGGGTCCGCTGCGCCAATGTTTATGACGTTTTTAAACATCTGACATGTTATCCTTCAGTTTCGGCAAACAAATAGGGTATTATTTTGATTGGCAAAACATGTTAGATGTTTAAAAACAACGAAAACATGGTGCAGGGACCCGGCTTAATACTCTTCAGGGTCCGTAAAAGGCATATGTTTTACAAAAATCCCCTGGCATTATGCATGCCTATAAGGCCGTGTTTACACCCAGGCGTAATTACGCGTGTGCGTAAATGTGGCCTAAGGCTTGCTAATTAGCAATACACACTAGTGGTTTGCAACATGTCGCGGTGCTGACAGATGTCGCTGCTAATCGAGACCACAAAGCGTCGTGATGAGTGCGACTGCTACCGATTGTTAGGGCCGGTTTACACTGGGTCGGTAAGCGGATTCGACACAGGCGCCATAAGGAAACTTGGACGACACTGTTGATCGTCATATTCGCCTTACACGACCCAGGGTAAAATATGTATTTTAAAGAAACTGTATACATACAAACAGTCAGCAACACATCTGCTTTCGGTTTCACTATGTAAATCCTAGAACTGTTTATCTTTAAAAAGCCAGTATTTCATCTGCCATATTTGACGGAAGACATATCCCCACTTTCTTGTATCTGTCTTTCAATATCAGTATTAAGCCTCTCACAGACTGGCGTGGCCTGGCCGCAGCGGTCAATAGTAAACTTGTCATTAGCTGTCAAATTTACTATGGACCGCCACCGCAGGCCGCGCCAGTATGATGCAGGCTTTACAGAGACATCAAAGTGTGACGATCTTGACAAAGCTTTCTTGCTTCATTCACCTTCATGAGTTCCTATATACTCCACTATGTTGCTCTATCTTTTGTGTCGTACATTACTTTCGAGTATATTATCCATAGTTTTTTCTTTAAATGTTTTATACTCCTGCGCATGCATTGAAATACAATATGTATGAATGAATTACAGACAATTATTAGGCTTTTATTTTGTACCTCACCGTGTATGTACAGTCAGCGTCAAATACTCTGTAGCAGTCAAAGTGGCCAAATAGTTCGGTACACCATACTAAATATATGGTGTACCGAACTATTTGACTACTTTGGTTGCTACAAAGTATTTGACACTGACTGTACATTGCACGGTTTGGATGTACCTACCTAATTGACACTTTCCCAAATTGTCTCCCGGCAGTTTTGGGGTTCAGTAGACATGCCTAGCTACATACTACTAGTGGTTCTGTGTGCTGTAGAACTTGTCGTATTTAAGAAAAAAGTTTTTTTTTCGAAAAAGCTTAGTGCGCAAAAGAAACTACATATATAATTAACGAACCTGCTCACAAAATTTCACGAGAATCGGTCGAGAAATGCGACCTGTAGAGTAGAACAGCGGGACAGACACCGGACACCGGACAAACGATTTCCGGCCCAAGCTGAAGCTTAAGCTATCGTCACTTCGCTCACTCGTTCGAAAAGAAGGCGCTGTTATCCGAAAGTGAAGTATTTGTTCGACGGAATCCCGTAACAACAAGCACTAAAAGCGCGATTGTGCCACACTAGCCTCAACACCTCACCTGTCAAAATCCCCTATATTTATTCTGTATCACGTTTGCCAGCGCTGCAAAAAGTCGCAGTGTGTAACCGCTTTAACCCGCGATGCAGGCCGCATCCAATTACTTTGCACACAATGGATTTCCACGCCAGACGTCAGCGGCACTGAAACTGCAGCATCGAACGCAATTGCAGCGGATTTGATACGATGAAATCGCTGGATTTGAGTGCAAATGGTTTGTTTATTCCAATGATGTAATATAAAAAAGAGGTAGATAGGTTATACGCGATCGAAAAATGGCACACTAAAATTGAGTCAATTGGCACAAATTGCCTCAGTTTCGAGTCGTCAATGGAAACGTTAGCTGTCAGATTTGGTGGCCATTTTTAAACATGGAATTTCTTATAGACAACATATCTACTTTTTATATTACATCATTGGTTTATTCCCTCTAAAGTTTTCAGGGGTTTTCGTCGCGGAACTATTAGGTTAATCTTTTGAGAGCTTTTCGTTCTATTATTCTTTGAACAGTATAAAAACGTAAGAGATGAACCTTAGTTAATGGTTTCAAAGCTTGAGTGTTGTAGAGAAGATTAAAGGATTGTATTCCACCAAACAAGATAATATCCTAAGAGTTCATCAGTTTAAAACTAGTGGTTATGAGAGACAATTCCGAAAAACTTGATCGACAAACATCTATATAATTAATTAATTATTGAAAATGAAAGCATTTATTTTAGACAATTACACACCAATATTATGTTAGTAAGAACTTATACTATTATTATTATTACTATGTTAGTGGAAAGCATAATTATAATTGGAATTGGAATGGACAGTCTGCACAACCAGTGAGCGAGGATAGGCTGTCCATCCTTCCAGCGATCACCTTCAGGAGAGCGTTGGCGCTGCCCCGCACGTGCTCGGCCAGGGATGCCACCCGCTTGCGCAGCACGGCTTGGAAACCATCGGTGCTCCACGCGGCGAATATCCCTGACGCGCTGCAGCGCCGGGGCAGCCCCAACAACCCCCTGCCTGAAGGCGTTGTTGTACTGGACGCGCAGAGCACTGTAGGCGCTTTTGGTGTAGTCACTCCACAGATTGCACGTGTATAGTGTCTGACAGTTAGGTAAGGTTATTTTCACCTCAGTTAAACAAGTCACCAGACTTCAGTTGCCAGACTTGAACAGCACTGAACCTCACTCTTTTTAAATTTAACGAAACCGCTCACTAAATTTCACGTGAATCTCAGAAAAGTGTTCTACAGGTGTAGAGCAGAACAGCCGGACATTCGGACATCGGAATTTTGACCCAAGCTGAAACTGAGAACTTCGTTCTCTTCGCTCACTCGTTCAATTAATACTTATTTCCTATTGTATTTGTTACTTGAAAAACCGCATTGAGTGTAAAAGATAGTGTGAAAGTGAACACCGCCTTTGAAAGAAGTCATAGAATGAACACTTTCAGCTAAATCATAGTACAAGTTATTAGATATGTCACAATATGTTATTTATAATGTGTTTGTTTTATTTCCTCACATGTTTAGGAAAAGCACTATATTTACCTTGGCGGAAACCGGGCTTGCCTGACTCGTCTCTTGGCATGGCAACCACCTCGTCAGGCAACCCCTTTCTTTCCACGTCTCGGCAATAATGTACTATTATTGGTCGAACTAGTTTTTGTACGCTTTCTTAAGACACAGCTGAGGAGAATGATAATGAGACTTCAAAAGTAATAACAGCATCCTATAACCACTCCGAATTCGACATTATAACATCTGTTCTGGGTTTTTAGCTGCATTCGATTCCATTTTTTTTATTTTTTTTTGCATTATAAGAGCGAAATTTTCTTCTTTATAGCCCTGACAGATTCTTCAGTGGCTCGGTTGAGGTCATATTTCGATGAAACAAAGCGAACTAATTCTTCATCTTCGGGTGTTTTCGCCATTCCTGAAAAAAGACAATTCGGGAAATCGCGAACACATCATCTAAAAAAAAATGTTGTGCAGTTTTAAATTACATTCATATGAAAAAGACATAAAATTGTCCGTAACATATACAAAAACTAGAGTGGGGACCTGCAGAAACATGTGACAGCATGACCGATAAAGTTGAAAAAGGGACCAAAAAATACAATGTCTAAATGTATGGCTTGTTTTAAATATGACTAGACGACTTTTTCTCTGAAGTAATAATAAGAAAAGATTGTTCTTACCTTCATGTTACACTTCCATCACAAACACTTTATTACATAATTTCGTATGCACAAAATTTTGCAATGTCTTATATACTAATTACTCCCTCATTTGAGACTTGAGTCAATAATAACACATCGAATCATTATCACCCACGTGTTGTTTATCAGTTCCGAAAAGAAATTCCAAGGAAATAGAAGTCATTGTTGTCCAGCTAGCTTGTACTACGCGGATCACTATTAAAACATTTATACTTACCAGACTGGAACATAATTATTTGAATAGCCCAACCATGTTATTGTACATCTCACTCTATCATATTAGAAGAAATAATGTTAAATATAGTTATTTTCACGAGGGAGCTATCGACTTGGTGCAGTGGGTAATAGGGCAGAATTCCGCTTGAACACAATATGGCTGGCGGAAGTGACCGCAGCGGAAGTCGATAGCGCAGTGCCTTCGCGTGGAAAACAGACTAGATTAGCTCATCGCTGATTACTAGTACTAGGTAAACCCAACCTAACTAACAAATAATTTACCTACGGTGAAATATCTTAGTGCAGTGACGGCTAGTCGTCCCATTCCGAACCACCTTTTTGACGAATAGACAGTATAGAGAGTATTAGGTAGATTTTAGCAATAAAAGTACCGTAACAACATTTGCATTACAACATTAGGCTACTTTCGCCGCTGCTTACTATTATGCCGACTGTCCATACCTATTAAATTAGGTTCATGCGCAACTTCTTGCATTAGCTATGTAGGTACCTATGTACAAATATTTTTTTAGATGGAAAATGAAGGTTCTGCTTGCGAAGTTCATGGGAGTGCGTTGCTTAGGTATGTGAGGCACATTGGCGGGTTTTTCTAACCTAACAATGTACAAGTAGAAGAACATTCCCAAAACGGAAATATTTTATCAGAAGTATATAGAAACTTTCACGAGAACTTATGTCCACTTTACAATGAGGAAGTTCCCTAGGGAACATTTAATTTTGTAAGGAAAATGTGCACATAGAAAGTTACGCAACTCTGTAAATTTCTCGTCCATGCATTGCTTTTCCCACCACCTATTTCTGCCAAAGTTGTTACCACTGGTAACAGATGTAATTTTTTCTAGGTATTCCCCGTGCAATGTTAGTCTCTTGAATACCTAATGACTGTAAGTTTAAAGTAGTTTACCAAAGCTCAAATATTCAGGTCGTTACTGTATTAAAATGAAAAAAAAATCGTATCAATTTGCATCCTCAATAAATGTAATTTTCCAATTTCAAGTTACAATAAAAAATTAATACACAAAAGAATCCGAATCCACGTATATGAAGAGTCGTCTCCCTGTAATCCCAAATTAATTGCGTCTGTATTTGCTCAAATAGTCTTCTGTTGAAAATACACAGAAAGCTTTTATGTGTACCACCCTAATTAAGAGTAATTGTGCCCTTAATGCTGCGGATAACGGCAGAGGTATCGACAAATAATGCCGCAGTTTTTTTTAAAGGTTCAACGGGGATTTCCTTAGGGAATCAATTAATTAGGGCGGCAATTAAGTGTCTATCTAATGTCCATTCCATGTTAATACGTAGTTATTGTGAGTTCGTAATACAATTCAAGTCATAATACATACATTCATTCAATACTTTCTTGCCTCCGTTAGCGTGCCGGCCATTTTACAGCCGAACGGTATCGCACCTGACGATGGCAAGCGGCCCGACGGCATGACGCTCATTCCATGGAAGCTGGGGAGGACGCTTGTGTGAGACGCTACCTGCGTTGATACGCTGGCCCCGTGCCAACTCCAGGCTACCTTTTCTAAAGCCGGAGCTGCGGTCACCACGGCAGAGCATAACACAAGCGGCGCAAATATGCGGTTCTCGACGAGGCCTACATGTTTGCGCCGATTGGAGTGGCCTTGGGCCGCGGCGACCGGGCGGGAAAGGAGATTTCGGAGCGGCTCAATCAAACATCCGGTGACCAGAGGCCTGGCAGCTATTTTGGCTTAAGGATTCGCTTAGCAATCCAAAGAGGCAACGCTGCCAGCCTTCTGGGCATCATAGCCAACGACGGGAACCTGGGGCCCCCCATTTACTTTTATCGATATTTCGTAATATTATTATTATGTTACTTAGTTGTTTCTACGTTTGAATTACTCGACATTCTTATTTTAATATTACATCAGTACCTATTGCGATTCAAAAGTTACCGCGTAATGTTACAGCGTTATAGTTAATAAATTATAAAAAAACTAATCGATAGAATTACAAAAAATACCTGGAAATCTAAACGGCAACGGCGGTTAGATTTATACAACCTCCTGCATGTACTGTATCTATGGCGTATTTATGTTACAACTAGCTTTTGCCCGGGGCTTCGCCCGCATCATCATCATCATCATCATATCAGCCGAAAGACGTCCACTGCTGGACATAGGCCTCCCCCAGAGAGTTCCAAATTGACCGGTCCTGCGCCACCCGCATCCAGCGGACTCCTGCGACCTTTACCAGGTCATCAGTCCACCTTGTGGGGGGGGGCCTACCCACGCCGCGCCTTCCGGTACGTGGTCGCCACTCGAGAACCTTTCCGCCCCAGCGGCCATCGGTTCTACGTGCAAGCCCGCATACTAAAAGTAATTTTAAGCGTCTACAAAAAAGGTGCATCTCAGTTTTACCCGTATGTATTGTTCAAATTGAATTGCAATTTGGCACAAATACTTTAAGAATTTTCATGTCCACAATGTTAAATTTCAAAATCGATGCCATTTTTGTAATTAACGACCATAAAAACGACACCCATATTGATATTTAGACATTTCAACCCCATCGCACCCCAACGGGGGAGATTGTATTTCACGTCCGCCACGTTGGATTTTAAAATCGTTGTTGTTTTCGTAATCAGCGACCAGCGACCCGATAAACCAAAACAATACCCATGTTGATTTCATTCACATAACATTCGATTGGGGATGAATGACAGAAAGCTTACAGTTTTAACTCTGTTGGATTTCAGCAATGCTTTCAACACTGTCGATTTTGACATTATGCTCGCTATTTTACGCTCTCTTAACATATCTCCTGCAGTAATCGACTGGTTTCATAGCTATTTAAATGGTCGTCGGTAAAAAATAAAGGTGGATTCCTTTTGTACTTCTTGGTGTAGTACACTGGCGGGCGTTCCGCAGAGCGGTGTGCTATCTCCTCTCTTATTTTCTATCTTCATAAATTCCATCACACACAATTTTTCCTCTTATTATCACCTTTATGCCGATGATCTTCAGATTTATACACAGTCCGTGCTCGGTGATCTCCCTTCTGCCATAGAGAGAACTAATGATGACTTGGTACGCATTCTCAAATGGAGTCAACGATATGATCTGATTCTGAACCCAGCGAAGATCCAAGTCATTGTTATTGGCAGCAATAATCTGATTTCCAGAGTTGATTTTGCAAATCTCCCTCCAATACTTTTTGATGGGATTCAGATTGCTTACTCGATGCAATTGAAAAATCTTTGGATCATTATGGATCGATCCTTGTCTTGGGTGCCTCAAGTGAGTGAAGTGAGCAGGAAGGTATTTGCTGCAGTGGGGTCTCTCAGGCGGCTTCGTAATTTTCTACCTACTGCAACTAAAATTGCGCTCGCTCAAACGTTACTTCTTCCTATTCTTGATTATGCTGATGTATCCTATCTCGACCTTTCTGAGGAACAACTTAATAAGCTAGAGCGTCTCCAAAATGTCTGCATTCGGTTCATATTTGGGTTACGCAAATATGACCATGTTTCTAGTTTCCGTTCTAAACTCAAGTGGCTCCCTATCCGTTATCGCCGTAACTCTCACATTATTTCGCTTCTGTATAATATCCTTTTTGACCCTGCAACCCCCCGCTATCTCAAAGAACGTTTTAGTTTTTTTAAATTCTGTTAGATGTTCTAACAATTTGCTATTAACTGTGTCTTCGTCATCTACCAAATTTTACAATAGTTCGTTCATTATTAATTCTATCCGACTGTGGAACTCTCTCCCTCTTGACATCAGACAAGCAAAATCTATCGGCAACCTCAAATCCCTTCTTAAAGAACATTATTTGTCTCTCCCCTAACCCTGATTGTATTTTTTGGCTGACTGTTTATGTATCATATATTTGTGTTTATGTTATTTGTATATATGTATGATTGTGTATGTATGTTTATATATAGAGGTATTTATGTACGTTTATTTTTATAATTTTTTTGATTTTTGATTAATAATAATCTCTGCACCGCCTAGCCACCTACTGCATAATCAAGTTTTATCTCTTTCTCCGATACCCAAAGGTTGTCTGGAAGAGATCGCTCTTCAGCGATAAGACCGCCTGTTGTCTACTTCTACCTACGGGTCGTTCTACTTTTCGACCGACAATAGCCTGTCCTTTGTGTTATTACGGCATCTCATTTGAGTAATGATGTTTGGGTCGTTCTTCTTTTTTACCGGCAATGAACCGAGGCTTTCCTTGTTTTTTGGTTTTTGAACTATTGAAAATTGTGATTTTCAAGTGTGATTTAAAAAAAAAATGCACTGGTTTATTTAACACTAATTAAAGTTTCCTTTCCGCCCAATATACATATTTGTTTACGGTTGGTTTTAAAAAAAAAAATGTGACAAAGTGGACTTTTTCAGTGGGGACTACATTTTGGTTTACCTGAAAGAGTCCACTTTGTCACATATTTTTTTAAAAACCAACAGTAAAAAAATATTTATATTGGCCGGAAAGGAAACTTTAATTAGTTATAATGAAGAAACCAAAGCATTTTTTTTTAATCGCACTTCAAAACCACAATTTTCGATAGTACAAAAACCAAAAAAACAGACAAACCTCGGTTCATTGTCGGTAAAAAAGAAGAACGACCCCTACATGTTATTGTATTGTTTCTCTCTGTAACTGCTTTGTTTGTGTGAGGTGTGCAATATAGAGTATTTGTATTGTATTGTATTGTTGATTTTCATACATTGTCACCACATTCCCCCCATTTAGCGGTTGAATTCCCAAAAAACCTGAAACACGTGTTATTTCAATAAGTAAATAAATATAAATATAAATATCGTGGGACAATTCACACCAATTGATCAAACCCAAACTAGGCAAAGCCTGTACTATGGGTACTAGACAACGGATAAACATACTTATATAGATAAATACATACTTAAATAGATATTAAACATCCAAGACTCGAAAACAAACATTCGTATATCTGCCCCGACCGGGAATCGAACCTGGGACCTTAAGCTTCATAGTCAGGTTCTCTAACCACTAGGCTCTTCGATCATCATCGCTATTTATCGTTGGGAATACTGCTGTGAACGTCCAAAGAAATAGTCTAACTTATTTTGTTTCCTCATACAAACTTTGGACCCCCATTTCACCCGCTTAGGGGGTGAATTTTGAAATATCCTTTCTTAGTGCACCCACCTTATAAGGAACCTACGTGCCAAATTTGGAATCTCCTAGAACCAGCGATTTGGGCTGTGCGTTGATATGTCATCAGTCAATCGGTCAGTCAGTCAGTCAGTTTCTTCTTTTATGTATTTAGATAGATGTCCACAATATTAAATTCCAAAATCGATGCCATTTTCGTAATTAACGTCCCAAAATACCCTAAAAACGACACCCATATTGATATTTTGGACATTTCAACACGATCGCACCCGAAAAGGGAGATGGTATTTCACGTCCGCCATGTTGGATTTTAAAATCGTTGTTGTTTTCATAATCAGCGACCCGATAAACCATAGAAACGATATCCATGTTGATTTTCAGACTTTTTCAACTCTTTCCCCCCTTTTAGGGGTTGAATTCTCAAAAAACCTGAAATACGTATTTACTCATTTATCGTTAGGAATACGGCTATGAAGTTTCGAAAGAAACAGTCTAACTAATCTTGTTTCCCCATTCAAACTTTGGACCCCCATTTCATCCCCTTAGAGGTTGAATTTTGAAAAATCCTTTCTTTGTGCACATAATAAGTAATAGTACAACCTTAACACGCAAATAATAGAGTCTACTACTTTCTTGGCCTACTGTACCTACTTCGATGTCTAATGGAGGCTTGTGTCGCAATTAGAGCAAATTTGGAGTGTGAGAGTTAAACCTGTTAGGTACCTGCACTCAGGGTATTGAGTGCCAGCCAGCCTCTACGAGGTTACCCTATTACAACGCTAAATTAATGGACATTTGACCTTAATTACCTACAGTTTGGCCCAAAAATAAGTTCTGTAAAGAATTAAAATTATATTTTTCTTTACATACATGACTTTAATTATGACATTTTCAAAACATCCTTCTTGGGCTTTATTAAAATACAAACGGGTTCGCGTTGATTAAAATTATTAACGAAATGCCGCGCCTTTTAACTTTATTCTTAAAAAATAAAGTACATTTTTACGCAAGTATCTAGGTAATACCAGCAGTGCAAGTTAATAAAAGCTTCTGATATACACTTGTTAGGAATCGCAATGGTACCTAACACGTTATTACAACCGATCAAATAACGGTACTGTACTGTGTCTTAAGTTATACGCAGTACCAATATAAACGTCATATTTTAGGTGCAAAATGCATAATATTTATTCCTTCGACTGTGTATAACTTATAGCAAGCCCATATGGTTTCGAGGCACTTATGGTTCACATGCACAAATGTAGACCTAACGTTGACGTTAACTGTAGCTATTACACAAGGCAAGCTTATCGCCGTTAAGGCGGTAAATTGGATCGCGTTAAGCTGTCAAAGCCAACTTAATTAAACGATTTTCTCAACTAACTAAGCATGGTAATCATATTTCATAATTTACTTTCAGGACATCAATTGGAAAATCATGTATGTTTTCTCATAGACTCATATCAACATAAATGATATTTTTTCGGATATATGTATGTCTTGACTATAGTTACTTTTTATTTTTTAGAAGTCAAAACACGATTGCCGAAAATTTTCACTATAGAAACACAATCCAAAGTCGGGCCTTTGTTTTCCTTCTTTGCCTCAGCTAACTCAAGCAATACCTACGTACATTATCAAGTCAAATTTTCGGTAAGTATTGTTTCACTTCTCATGCTCGAAAAGTGTGTCATACATGGCTAAAGTAGTACATTTAGCCCCTAGGAAATATAAATACATACTTATTTATGAGTTTTAAAATATTTTAATTTGACCAATCAAAACACTTCTCGGTATTAAATCCACCAATCATAACACTCTAAAAACATTTGTATTTGCTATCAACTAACCAGAATATAGCTAGATATTAAAATCGACCAATCAGGAAACATAATTAATTTCAAACATAAGGTGTTTTCTATTCACTAATTCATTTCATAATCATTTAAAAAATAAACGTCTCAGACCGTCTGTAGCCGCGTCCAAACGTTCAAGCGTGGTTGACTGCATACAGGGCATAAGCTATGAGATTGAGCGGGATAGACTGCTGTCTATCTCGCTTTATATTATGCCCTATATGCTGTCTACCGCGCTCGACCGTTTGGACGCGGCTATAGACGGTCAGAGGCGTGTTTTCGTGGCGTCATTTAAGTTTGCGGTTTTCGTCTTCGTATTTTAATTATCATGCCAAATTTTGACGACCAGTTAGCCTAATGGGTATTGACGCTGCCTACGAAGCTGAAGGTCCTCGGTTCGAATCCCGGTAAGGGCAAGTATTTGTGTGATGAGCATGAATATTTGTTTCTGAGTCTTGAATGTTTTCTATGTATTTATATCTATTATATGTATCATAGCCTAGAACCTATAACACAATCCTTATTGAGCTTACTAGGTCTAGTTCGATTTGTGTAAGATTGTCCCTTAATTATTTATTATTATTAAATTATTAGGGTGTGAATGACTTGAAAGGGAGGCTGTCGCTGCTTTAGTAATTTAATGGAGTGCTTTCGCTTTACAATAGCTGTAGTTAACTATTTTCGCAACCCCGAAAATAGAACACAGTGGTGGGTTGCACCAAACCGTCTGTAGTCGTAAGAGGTATTCATTAAATTCGAATTTATGGAAAGTTGGCAAGTTGCTGATGGCTGATGCCAAATTTAACGTTGATCGGTTTGCACCTTTGTGTGGTTGCTTCAACATCGTTAGGAAGATTAAAGGCGATTTCATTACTTTTACTAAATGTAGGGTACCAATATCTATAGTGTTCAATTTTGTATCACAAACTCCAATAACTGAAGCACTAAAAATAAGAACTCACGTCCCGTATACTGCAACACATTGAAGTGCAGTAAAAATAACCGTAAACTGCATTTTTCAGTGCCCCTGCGATCGCTTATCGACTTTGTACCGACGGTTGCGAGACTGAGATGCAACAAAATTATGTGACGAAGTTTATTAGATCGAGCATAGATGATACGGTTTGCATATTGTCTCTAGCCAATCTCATTTGCCTGTTTTTTTGTTTCATGTTAGTTATTCTAGGATGTCGTTTTAAAATGAAAACAAAACTACGTTTGTATGGAGATATCGTACTGAGGACTCTTAAGGAGACTATAGCTCATTAATTAACATTTAGCTAAAGCTTAATACCTATACTGTGCTCTTGGTCGGCGCATGACAACTGATGTCATGAATGATTGTCAAAACGAATGATTGCTTCTGAATACAAAAAAAAACACATTTTAGATAAATGAATATTTTACCAATCTTTTGTCGGAAGAACCGTGAACCGTGAAATTGCCACCCAAGAAGGAGTAGCTAATACAATACAATACAAGTACCTACTCTTCAGAAAAACAACAGTACTAATACTCAGGGGTAATCACGTAACGTTTCGAACGCGCGTCAGGAGCCGTAGCATGGTTGGCCTTATCACGCGACAAGTGACAAAATTCTATCGAACGGTGTCAGCCAGTGACGCACGCTCTATCCTCTCACCTATCGCGTGACAAGGCCAACCATGCTACGGGGCCTGACAATCCAACTGTCATTTTTTCATATAAAAATTAACAATATGAGCGGTAATCACGTCACGTTTCGAATGCGGTTTAGGACAATTTAACTGTCATTTTTAGGGTTCCGTAGCCAAAATGGCAAAAACGGAACCCTTATAGTTTCGTCATGTCCGTCTGTCCGTATGTCACAGGCATTTTACTCGAAAACTATAAGGTGTATTTAAATAAAATTTTGAGGATAGGTGTATTTTGATAGCCGCTACATAGTTTTGTAATTAAAATGACTAAAAAACATTTTTTTAGGTGTTCACTCCATATTTAAACTGAAAGTCAAAAAAAATTTTTGTTGTAAGTCTACGTGTGGCACATCAATCGATAGACCTTTGAAAATAAAGGTTTCTCAGCAATTTTTTTGATTAAGTGAATAGAGTCGGAGATAATCGCCCCGAAACCCGAAAGTCACTGAAATTCTGCCCCCCCCCTCTAATTTTTGAACGAATTAAAAAAAATCATGAACATAGGGCTTATTAAATTCTTTCAACGAAAATTATTTTGAACAAGATCGGTTCAAGGGTTTTGTAGATATTGCTGAATAACTGCCTTCCTTAAAGAAAAGGACGTAATTGCCGTAAGGGTTCCGTGCCTTTTTCATAGGCACGGAACCCTTCGTTTTGCGTGGTCCTACACGCACTTGGCCGGTTTTCCAAATAAAAATGGACAATATGAGGGGTAGTCACGTAACGTTTCGGACGCAGGTTTTTTTATCAGTATTAAATGTT
The DNA here is from genome assembly GCA_932294315.1 of Epinotia nisella. Taxonomy (NCBI): domain Eukaryota; kingdom Metazoa; phylum Arthropoda; class Insecta; order Lepidoptera; family Tortricidae; genus Epinotia; species Epinotia nisella. The sequence goes on from OW028674.1 coordinate 22,044,577, forward strand.
GTACAAGAAATTCAAACATCGAGATAATTATTGGAATATCATAGGATAGCATATATTTTTTAAGATATATTCACTCATTTAAGTTCCTCAGCGTTTGGAAAACGATTATCTGGCGTAGCTACTCCCTTAATTGTATTTTTAAATAGGTAGCTGGGGTTTAGTGTCGTGATTTCAATTATAATATTTAGGCATATTGCTAAATGAAACAGCATTGACTGTAACTGTCAATAAATATTACTTAGTGGCTATGTGAGCTGTAGAAATCGCTAGACTGTATTTTTTTAAAAATACTGAATCGACAAACCTGCTCACAAATTTTCTCGAGAATCGGTTGAGACATGCGGGTACAGGAGAATAGCCGGTCAGGCGCCGGACATACGAAAGAATTTTCGCCCAAGCTTCAGCTTAATAATGGAGATCTTCGTTCGCTTCACTCGCTCGTTCAATAATTGACTAGTGGCTCTGTGAATATTATTTTTTGAATTCGAAAGAGACGATCGACAAAAAAAACTATAGGTATAATAGGCTTGTGTCCTAATTTTTTTTTACGATGCCATTCGAACCAGTTTTTGGTGTGGAACAAATGTTTGTATGGGAGTAAGTACAGTTAAAGAACATAAATACCCAAAAAATTGAGTTAAAGACGGACCTCGCTGGCGGTAGCCGAAAACGTTCCATACTGATTAACATTGAATTATGACGTCACAGGCTAATATTTGTACTAGTCGATAGATGGAAAATCAAGTAAATTGCTGTTTCGGTTGCGAAATACTGCGTTTAGGACCATAGTTGTCATACAATGTTGTTTCTATAAAAGCGTAAGGATTCTATTGGTAGCTTTAAATTTACTTTTGGACAATAAAAAAAATGCATATTTTTTGTAAACTTTCAAGGGCCATATCTTTTTATGATTTTAATTATATTTCGTAATTTATACTTAATTGCATTTATTTGAAGGTTTACTATCAATTTAGCAACACTGCGCTATCAATTTTAACATGAGGACACAACCCAATTATTGTACCCTGCTCACAAACTTCTCGAGAATCGGTTTAGAAATGCGACCTGTAGAGGAGAACCATCGGGACAGCGGGACACCGGACACCGGACAAACGATTTTCGGCCCAATTCGAAGCATAGAAGTTTGTTCGCTTCGCTCGTTCGATCGATAATCTTATAAACACATGAAATATCGTCACGTCACCCTATTATTTTATGGAAACAAAAGGTTTCAATAAAACATAATTTTACATGCCTGATAATATACGCAACTATTCGTCTAAAACAGTTTTATTTTAATGAATACTTTTCTGAATTAAGGTAGAAGTACTAGTGCTCGACATGTCAACAGAAAATACTTATTTGAATCACGATATTTATGCTCATTTAAGATGTATTAAACAGTTTCATACGGTTTGGGAGACGAGGTATTTACTCAAGTTACTGATATGGAATTCGTTTCATATGAATTAGGTTATAAGAATTAGGTAATCAATCCGAATGTACGAGTAAATGGCAGGCGGTTATGCTGGCAGTCCCAATAGATGTCATTTCAGTACAAATGTCATGAATGACATACTGACATTTATTGGGACTTGAAGGTTTAACTCATTGTCCCAATTGATGGCAGCTGGTTTTAACAAATATGTTCATAACTTATAAATAAGTAATTTGTCTTGAAATTGTGATAAGAAATATTGAAGTCACTAACATTTAGTAACTTAAAAATGATGTCGTGATCAATCTTAGTTTCGCTAGTTAAATTATATTCGTCGAGTACTAGTACCGCGTCGGGCACTAGTACTTCTACCTTATAAGATTATAACTTATAACATAGGATTAGATTAGATTTTTTTTTTACATATTATTGAAATAAAAATACAAGATTATAATTAACATTAGATTAGATTAGATGAATATTTTAATCGTAATAACCAAATACCCATAATTATATTGAGATATATTTTTATTTAACGTGCACTTAAATCACATTCGGTCATTCGTTCATTCACTACCTTTTTGCAATTAGTGTAAAGGTTTATTTTTGTACTTACTTATATTAAATAAAGTTTTTGTTTTATTAACATATCTTCAATACGATATCCTTCAAGGTAATATAAGCAAAATTTACGTTTATAGCTGAACTATAAAATAGGTACCTTCAAAGAAGCTCCAGGTGAAGAAGTAAAGAGCTTTTGAAAAGCTCGGGTTACATTTGCAGCCCGCTTCCTCTCGTAAAATAATAACAGCCTATCTCTGAACAGTTATTAAAAAGTTTAAAGTAAGGTTTGATCTTTGGTTTAGATATAAATTCTGTACATAATTAATCGTAAATGTATTCAAAGAAAACGTTAAGTAACTTGTTAAGGTTTCAGAAAATAAAAAATTAAGACTTTAAATGAGATATGAATTCAAGGAAAGATTGGAAATTTTAGGTAGGTACAGAATAAAGTATGGAATAGATAGTAGCAGTCAAAGTATAAGTAGGTATATCGCAACACACCTTTATTACTGTTGGAGTAGAAATAAAATACAATCGAATTGAGAACCTCTTTCTTTTAAGCGACTTCAAAAAAAGGAGGAGGTTATATTATGTTTCACTGTATATTTTTTATTTTTTTGTCTGATGTGCAATATGGTTTTCGGCCGGGTTGCGAAGTAAAAGATTTAGGACTAAAATGCACATCTGATTTGAGATTTCGGGATCACATTGTTATTATTTGTACAAAAGCCTATAGAATGCTCGGATTTGTACTGCGTCGTTCCCATGGTTTTACAAATATAGGCGCGATTGTCGCTTTGTACAACGCGCTTGTCTGCAGTAACCTAGAATGTAATGCAGCAGTTATTTATCTGGGCTCCTTATGAAACCAAATACCATTTAATGGTCGAGCGCATACATAATAAATTCATTCGATCTTTATATTGAAGGAAATATGGGGTGTACCCATTTTACCCGCTAAAATGGGTATGGGCTTTTGTTTATATTATGTTATATGCGTAGAGATATAGTTTAGTATTAACGTAATTGTGCAAATAGTTACGCTACTCGTATTGTCTTGGGATTAGCTCCTGTAAAGATAGTTGTAAGTGTGGTAAATAAATAAATAATAATGTATTTATTTATTTAATCGTATGGCAAACAGGATGAAACAGTAGCAAATATACATAATCAACTATAAATTAATATTAAGGCTAATCAGCCACTTATGGCTTCGTCGCTAAGGACGATCAGGTCTTCTGGAGGGCCACCGGCGTAGCGCGTTATGGGGCAGTCCCCTTTAGCATGGCATGGGGCATAAAAATGTATGTTAGACGATTTCTCCGTCAATTGTGGACCGATTTAAAAAAAAAATATTATTCGAAAATGTATACTACTGGGATGGTCCTATTGTCACCAAGTCAGGATCTGATAATGGGATCCCAGGGAAATCGAGAGCCACCCTCAAGTTTTACAGGCACGTATTACGGGTTTTATTTATTTTCTATAGCTATTCAGGTATTTGCTTCTGGTAATCATCACTTCATGTTGGTGGGCTGATGATGGAAGGTACAACTCCTCAACGGTTAGGAGTAGGAGGATATTTTATGAAATTTTATACGTACGTATAGATAGACCTTTAATCGTATTCTTTCAAGTTATTCAGGTAAGCACAAGTCAGGATCTGATGATGAGATCCCAGGGAAATCGAGGGCAACCCTGAAATTTTATAGGCACGCGTTTTTATTTCGGTATTTTCAATATAACTTGTGTAAATATTTACCCTCGGAAATCGCAATTTTGGTGAAGTGGCACCGATGATGAAGACCACAGATGACTTATGGAACTCCTCAAGGATATAAAGTACGTCAACGATTCTGACATGATTCCGTTGAAGTAGCAACTAATGAAGTGTCAATTCTGAGATCCTTGAGGAATCAACGGAACTCCTCAAATATTGTCAGCCCACATATAGCGACTTGGTTTTTTAGGGTTCCGTAGTCAACAAGGAACCCTTATAGTTTCGCCATGTCCGTCCGTACGGCTGTCTGTCTGTCTGTCTGTCTGTCCGTCTTCGGCTTAGCTCAGTAACCCTTACAATTAGAAAACTGCAATTCGGCGTGGGTATATAAACCAATCACGCCGACAAAACAGTATCATAAAATCCTAAAAAAATATTTTTTTTAGGGTACCTATTCCCCCTACGAATTAAATAAAATTGGTGATGTATTTTTTTATCTCGTTTAACGTGTGGGGTATTGTTGGATAGCTTGTTCAAAAATATTATGGGTTTACTAAAATTTGGTTATGCGTTTGCGAGATAATGGGATTTAAAGCCCTAATTTTGTTCGAGTCATGCGGTTCGATTAGTTTATGTAGTATCAAATATTTACGATTATTTACGAGGGTAAACTATAATAAAAACCCCAAAAGCCCCTTTTAAGTCCGCATTCTGTGACAGACGGGCACCTACGGAACCCTACCCTGCGCGTGGCCCGACACGCACTTGGCCGCTTTTTTTTCTGTAATAATCAACGCATTTGCTCTTGAAAAGCAGTTCATGTGGTAAATTGGAAAGGAAAAAGGCTTGGCGAAGTACTGAATTGAAGTCGGTTTAAACTTTGTTTTTAAAGTAAATTATGTTTGAAGTCAGTTAAAAAGGAAAGTCAAGACCTAACCTAACTTTGGTTTTTTTTTAAGCCAGACAAACTTAAGTAATCTTGTTTTCGCTTCTGAAAAACAACCTTGTACCCGTATGTTTTTTTTTTGCAGCGGTCAACGATGTTTGTTTAATAAGGTGTAGAGGACCTCTTAATACAGACAGATATTTATACAATTAAACGCGTTAAATTTACCGGGGCCTAGATATTTAAGTTTTAAGTTTTGTTTATAACTTTTCAATATGAGCTGTGGAAATATATACATTGTATTGCAAATATCTCGGCTCCGATGTATTTTAGAGTATTACATTTTATGAGCCAAAGTATGTTTTGAATAGATCTATCATAATCTACGACTTTTCCAAGTGGCCGCTCACCTAAAAAAATATACAATGCTTTTGCCCAATGCCCTTTATAGTCAAGTTTCTTAAATCGGCCTTTGTCAATCATAATATTATCTTATTCCGACAAGGCCGACAGATGGGACGGTAGCCTACTGAGGCACTGGTCCTCCCTACATTTAAGTTTAAGTCCTAACATAGTTATATAAGTCCTGTAGTACTAACAATCTATGGATCATAGTTGTCCGAAATAAATGCATTTTATTTTATTTTATTTTATTTTATTTTATTCAAATTGATGCCCTAAGAACGCAGTAGCTAGAGACATGGGACAAGACCCTGTCTCGTATCCCTAATTTTACGTCTTGCACCTGACTCAGGGTCCCGAGTCATTTTAGATTACCCATCACATTAACCTGCTAAATTGCACGTTCAGTCCTCGGCGATAAGGGTGATAGTTGCGAAGCGCAATAGAAAGGTAATGGAATGTCCCTAGAATTAGCATTTTTTTCTTAATAGGGGTTTCGGAATTACGGGCCTGGGATTTAGACAATCTCGTACTTAGGTAACATGACCATACCTAATAGTAAACAACATGTTTATATTGATACTTATGTAGGTTAGTTTGGTATGTAACTGTGAAAGTCTTGGGAAATTCGTAATAGGTACTATATTGTTATATAACAGGTAGGTAGGTACCTACCTTGGCGAAGACAACACAATCATAAATCACCAGACACTCATTAAAATATAGAAAGATCGCGCAAAACCTTCTTCGCGCTCTGCGGAAAGGATGTAAAGTGGCCATATCTAACCTAAAGTAATGGTACTCGTTATTGTATAACCCATTCGCCACCACAGAAAAAAAATCGAGGTGGCACTCCCACGCAACGCAAGTATTACCTAAGTCTATTGTTTTTGGACTTCGTATGAAGTCAATGGCGGCGAATGGGTTAACGTTATTATAAAATAATTTTGTTGTGAAATGAATATTAGCACCTCATCTTTTTTTCTATAGAAACTAGCTGCCTGCGCGGCTTCGCCCATGTGATGAAAAGAACGCAGGCAAACCCGCAGGATAAAAAAAAAGCCTTAAACCATCCCCACCCACCAACCACCAAAAGTATAAATTTGTTTCAAATGGATTGTTCCGAAATATGAATAACCATAAGTTTATCGTCTCGATATTTTTATACCATATGGCGGTTGTTACGTGCCGAGCCTAGCCTAACTTATCAAAACCAGAGGGATAAACACGTAACGTTTCGAACGAGCGTTGGGACAATGGAACTGTCATTTTCCCATACTAAAATTGACATTTAGATCTACCTGACGCGCGTACAATGCGTTAGGTACCAATATGATATCAAAATTTCACGTAAAACAGGCCCTAGTGCCTCTTCGGGCCGAGATCTCGTCTTGTATCGAATTAATCCTCTAAAACTAAGTCATTGCGATAAAACTCTGGACTGTAACAGCTCGACTTTGACGAGATAAGCTGGACCCGCATCTGAATTATTCATTTGTCAAGATCCAAGACAACTCCTAATAGAATTTATGTTTTCACTTAACACGATAGCGAGCCTGAAATGATGTACTGCGTTTCAGCGATCCTGGAATAGTCTACTCGTTATTATTGAGAATTCAAAAATGTGTAGGTAGGTATGTGAGTTGAGTCTGCGTGTTTTACACGGGTCTAACGCGATATTTATTTACCTTTATTTCTGACGTTTTGACACGGGTTGCACCGGTCATGGTCGCAGATGACTGCCGTCCCAGCAAGCTGTCAACGGAGATATGGGTGCACAATTTTTTACTACCCTCCAAAAGTCGATAAAAATATGGAGGGTATACCCAAAAATTTTGGGCATGTGTAACTAAAAACCTCTATACCGAACGCCACTATTATCCGCGGATAGTACGAGGGGCAATTGAAATCAAAAACCGGCCAAGTGCGTGTTGGACCACGCAAAACGATGGGTTCCGTGCCTATTCAAAAGGTCGTATCGTCACAGAAATCTTACGGCACCTACGTCCTTTTCTTTAAGGAAGGCAGTTTTTCAATAATATCTCGAAAACCTTTGAACCGAACTTGTTCAAAATAATTTTCGGTGAAAGAATTTAATAAGCCCTATGTTCATGTTTTTTTTTCATATTTTTAAAATACACCGTTCAAAAATTAGAGGCGGGGGAACAGAATGTTAGTGACTTTCGAGGCGATTATCTCCGACTCTATTCACTTAATCAAAAAAATGCTGAGAAACCTTATATACCTGGCCTTACAATGAAAAAAAAAATGACTTTCAGTTTTATGTATGGAGTACACCCCCAACAAAATACACCTATCCTCAAAATTTTATTCAAGTACACCTTATAGTTTTCGAGTAAAATGCCTGTGACATACGGACAGACGGACATGACGAAACTATAAGGGTTCCGTTTTTGCCATTTTGGCTACGGAACCCTAAAAACACCCGAAGAATACACGGAAGATGGTTTAAATTTATCGGCGACTTGAGGACTAGTGATTCAGAAACTGGAATCTCGGGAGGTATCTTCGGATCTGTGCGCGGATACTGTGAGTGTTGTGTGTCGTGCCCTAGACAATTAATATAATAATGGACGGCAACTTTTCGTGTATGTCATGTAATAGTTAGCAAGTGTGGTGGCACACGTAAGTAAGACTAGAAACAACGCAATGAGGGCTACCATTTTTGCGCTAACCGGTTGGCGCCAATGGCGTGTCGGCTGGTGGTTACGGGCGTAAAACAAACTTTATATTTAAATCATACTTAAAAGAGTAAATCAATTATTTAAAATAAAAATACTTAAGTACTTGGTACTTATTATTATTACCTCCGATTTAATTTAGCACAAGATTTCTTAGATACGCTTTTAAAGCACTCACATTCAGTGACCCGTAACTCATATTTCAAAATATTCAAAAGATATAATTATCTTTTGAATATTTTGAAATATGAGTACCTAATGGTAATATAAATAAACCCGCAAAATCCACTCGCAAACTATGGCATTTGACATTTTGAAGACCCAACGCGCCACTAGCCCCTCTAGCGGCGAATTCACTCGCGGTAGCCCTCATTAATGCGACCTAAAGCTTGTTCGTAAAGTTAGGCAATTAGACTACCTACTCCAATCAAGCCCAATCTTATGTCGTATCCAGGCATGTGATAGACGTATCCTCACTTTCATGTCTGTGTCTTCCAAAATCACATTAAAATAAATGTGTAATTTTTTTATACCTAGATAGGTATTATCTTCGACTTAAATTTATATGCAGTTATTTCATAAAAGTCAATCATATTTACTCGTTGATCAAACTGTTTAAATATCAGTCAATCATACATATTTAAACAGTTTGAAACACATTTATGTACTTCTGGTAAAAGCTACACATGCTCTTTATCAAGCAAGCTTACAAACCAAGCGAGCTTTCTGCGCATATATAAAATCATAATGTACTTAACCCAACATTACATACGTAATGACGGTTCAAGCCACAAATGTATTATCCTCAATTTAACCCCAGATTTATTTAGTCTATTGGATTGTGGTCGGCCCATATGAACCTTCGAAAACTTGCAAATCGTTGCTTAATATAATTATCATTGCTTATTTGAATAGGCAGCATACTACAGAAAGATATTGTTTAGAATAAAATTTACTTTATATTTCATAGGACTTTTTATAAAACAAGGTTAGTAGGCACGGTTGTAACTTTACTTGACATTTTGTAATCCAATTTTTGTTTGGACCTCTACTTTGTGTGGTTTGTTTGTATAATTATTAAACATATTAAATGTATGAGAGGTTAGATAATTCTAATCGTTGACTTGAATATTACATACTTACTTATTACTAGTGATTTGGCTTTGTGAGCTGTAGAAATTGCGAGTATATTTTTTCCAAAAAACATTTTTTTTTATTCCGAACTTTAAATCGACAAAAAGAACCTGACCACAAAAGTTCACGACAGTTGGTAGAGAAATGCGTCTTGCAGAGAATGACATACGAAATAATTTTTGGCCTAGTTGAAACGGAGAACTTCGTTCGCTTTGCTCGATTGTTCAATTAACTATCTACCTGCTAGTTTCTAATGCCTGCTCCGCACTTTGTCCGCGAATATGAAGCGGTACTTACGTACGAAAGCATGTGGAGCAGCGAGAAATTGGTTGCAAACTTTGGGCACCGAATAAATGGTGCAATTATATTACCGCAAAACACTCCGAATATCAAGGATTAGGTAGCTGCCCGCGCGGCTTGGCCCACGTATTGCAAAGAACGCGGGCAAACCTGCAGGATAAAATATAGCCTATAACAATCCAGCACGGCTATCACAAGACGGCGCGCGAGCTCTCTCGATTTTTCTTGCACTATTCGTCTCTCTCTTATTAGAAAACTTAGAAAGAGAGCTATAGCGCGAGAAAAATCGAGAGAGCTCGCGCGCCGTCTTGTGATAGCCGTGCAGAAAGTCCATTCTACTCGCAGGCGTTTTTAGCAAATTACATTTAGGTACATGCACCGGTTGCGTCTAAAAAACATCCACACTGCTTGGATCCCTTTCGATATTGCTTTCGATAGTTAATTTGGAAGTACTTTTAAACAACAATTAATCCACATCCTGGTGTTGGTGGTTTATTCATTGTATTTATTATGTTAAATAAATATTTTTAACCAAAATGGTACCCTACCTACTTAAAGATAGCTCTAATCTGAAAATTACCAAGATTTTAAATATAAGAATTTTAGTAATTGGATCGTTAATGCTGAATACGAGCTAGAACTAGTGTCATAGGAAACGATTTTTCTCAAAAGGATCCAATCCACATAAGTCCCAATATCTCGAAAAGTAATGAAAAACTGCGTTTTTTTTAAATAAAAACATAAAAAGAAACATTTTTTGTTAATTTACTCCATAGAATACATTTGTGTTAAATCAATCTATACATACATACATACATATAATCACGCCTCTTTCCCAGAGGGGTAGGCAGAGATCACGGATCTCCATTTGCTACGATCCTGAAAAACCACTTTCGCTTCACTCACCTTCATAACATTTCTCATACATGCTCGTCGGTTTAGGGTACTTTTGACCTGGCCTTTTTGTAACATTTCTCCAATTTGATCAGAGAAAGTTCGCCTAGGTCTTCCCCTTCCAACTTGCCCTTCCACTCCTTTTATATACACTCTCTTCGTTAATCTTCTCTCATCCATTCTCTCTACATGCCCAAACCACCTTAACATACCCTTCTCAATTTTCGTGACTATATCTCCATCCATTCCACACTTATCTCTTATGACACTGTTTCTGACTCTATCACTCAATTTCACTCCACACATACTTCTCAACGCTCTCATTTCTACTGCATTCACTCGACTTTGATGTATTTTCTGCCACACCCAACTTTCACTACCATACATAAGTGTGGGCACCAACACTCCTCTATGCACAGCCATCTATCATAGTTGAAATACTCCCTGAACTTCAAACTGCAATTACTCGAGTGCAAGTCACGGTGGATTGAGGCCTTTTCGTTTAACTACGTCCTCGTCGCAATGTCAGTCATTATTACCGTTATATTTAATCGTGTTATAATTACACAAAACGAAGACAATATGACAATACCGTCCGAGAAAATAACTGGAAACCGGCCTAAAATTAAATTTGCAGAGGACAAGCGACAGGAAATTGAGCAAGTGTCACTTTTCACATTGATTCGGTTTGGGAGAGCACATAGCAAAATATACTAAAAGGTATAGTAGTCACTTTTCAAGTGGCGAGTCGTTTGTCATCCAAACGGTTTCTGTGTCATTTAAACTGAATTGGGTCAACGATAACGTTAGGTACGATTAAGAAACTATCTACAAATATTTGTTAATAAAGACACAATTGTTACTTTGCTTCGGTTTCCTCCTATAATGGCCGGTGGCCGCATCCTACCGAAACAAATCTTGGGTGCCCGACGTAAATCCGGTCATCTGGTTGCTCTCAAAGCGGTTTCTGATTAGCGTATTTTTTGCGTTCGTTTTTGCAAGCGTATTGCCGCGCCTTTTGCCACACGCGCTCGTACGAACGTTGACATGCTTTGGAACACACTGAAAACAAACGAAATAACCGGAAAAAAAGAGTGTAGGTTCGGTTTTTTCGAAGTACAAAATGTTACGCGCGTTTATTCGTATTCCGAAACGCTCTTATACGTGCCAAAAAATGCTAATCTATCGTTTTTGAAACAGCGGCCAGTTTGCAGAATGATAAAATTGTATGTTCATAAGTGAATATGAGTATGTGCCATATATTGTATCACTGTGGTGAGTTCTGTGATCATGTCAGTTCTGTGATCCACAGACCGCATAGGTAAATTAGGTACCAAATAGTCCAAAGAGCTCTTTGATCCATCTTTTAACGTAACCATTGAAGTGATTCCCAATTTCACAGTTGGTTAAATCCCGTTTAACTGGTGGTTAGTTTAAACAGCAATCATGTATATTTATTGGGTAGTGTCTTCCCGTATCTCAAACACGAATTTTAAGAATTAAATATCTGAGCAATAATTTTAACTATAAACAACGCTTTAGATTAAAAGGGGTCTAAACTTTTAAACCTGCCTACATATATTCTCAGAGTAGGTTAGGATGGCAAAACATTACAAAATGTACAATGACCAAACTCCAAGATTAAAATGTATTCAATAAATTATAAATCTTTATTAACCGTAAATTATGGTCACCGTACATTTCACGTTAAAACCTATTTGAAAGCGTAGGTTGACAGACGAGAAAGAAATTGTTAAAAGTCGCAGTTGTCAGACAATGTCAAAATATTTTCATATAATTTACTAAAGTGAAAAACGTAACTAACAAAGACTTTAATGTGCTTTTTCAAATGTGACGGTACTTTTCGTGATTATGTGTTACTCGTATTGTCTAACTAGCATGCTACTACAACGGTTCGAGTTTTCATTTCGACGAATGGTACGTGGTACTATCCCAACTTATAGCAATATTTCACAAGATTATGAATGGTAGCGCTGCGCTGGTTGCTCACATAGGTAATATTTAAGTTTCGTTTAAATAGTCGCTATAGAATTACCTGGATTACGGAACTTTCACTGAACTGAGATGATTTGTTTGACTATAACCACCTATTTCATAAAATCTAACTAACCTTGGTTGACTAAAATATGTTATGCCCACGAAGCATATAAAAAGATGGAAGCGGCGACTTAGTGAGTTACTACGGGATCCTGCGTAGCCAGTTCAACACAACCACATAGCATACGAGTAGGTCAAGTGCGCCTGTGAAACGAAGGGCTAACGAAGCGAGTTTCTGGCGGGAGCCCGGGCGGAGGCCGGAGGATTAGGTCCCAGAAACGATAAGTTCTTTATAAAAACGTGTATTATGACCATAAAATATTCCAAAATATTAAAGGTTGGTGTAGGTACAACGTCGAGCAAAGCTAGGAGGAGTGTTAGGAAGAACTACGACCCTACAGCGTTCGAGCCGAGCGAGCAAAGCGAGCGTGCTGCGGCAGCGGCCGGCGAATTGCCTGAACTTTATACGAAAAAAGAAAAAAAATGTATCACTGAGAATTCGGTCATGAGACATTAGACTTTATGATAATAATGAAAATTTGGGTTTGTGATTTTAGGGTTTACAACATTAGGGCTAAATGTGTGTTTGTAATAAAGTTATTCTTATTCTTAAAAATGGTTCCCCTCCGACTAGCCCCATAGTAAGCTCAATAAAAGCTTGTGTTATGGGTACTAAAAGACGATATATTTAATAGATGTAAATATTTAAGTATTACATGGAAAACATCCAAGACTCATAAACAAATATTCATGCTCATCACACAAATATTCACCCTTACCGGGACTCGAACCCAGGACCTTCAGCTTCAAGTGGTAGATGCTGCTCTATATTTTCATTCGATTTAAAGTATAATTTCCCTGGCGAGAACATGCAAGATTAAAGCAGTTAGAAGCGCTCCGCACTGGCTTACTCTCAAAGAAACTGTAGTTTGTATGTGCTATAGCAGTAATGCGCCTGATTGCATTTTAATATCCAGCGAAATTGAAAACGTCGCGTAATTTTTTGTATTTATTTTTATAACTAACGACTGTGACTGTATTGTTGAAACGACTATGTTTACTACGGAATGAATTACGTTGCTATTTCTTACGCGCTAATACATTTTTACGTAGAAAAATGCAATAATTTTAACTGATAGTAAAAAGTACTTTTAGCTAATGCTTAAATTTTTATTTTACTATCACATTGTCAACCTTTCACGTTAGTCGTCAAGTTTAAGATATCAAACTGCTAGGCGAAATACAGCGTATCAATTAAAATCACATTGTTTTGCACATTTTTATTTTTTTTTATTTATTTATTCAGAAAAAGTATGGTACGATTACATTTGTTGAAAATTCGCCAAACATTACGTTTATCGGCGAATAGTACACTCACTTCCATTTATGTACCAGCGGGTTGACTACGCAACACATAAAATTGAGCCACATAAGTTAATATTAGAATAAGAATTTAAAAAGCGATAAAAAAATCAAGAGCAGCGTTGTAGAAAATCCATATTGACCAGAGTTTGAATTGTCTTTATCGCTCGTGTTACGCGTCATTAACGCGAACACAGATACATATTTAAGCTCAATAGTACTAAGTGGACAGTAGGTAGTAAGCAAAACTAACACTAACTAAGTGAGCCTCTGTCATCAGAGATTTGTAAGCTACAAAACAAACGACTCGTGTACATGGCAGCTTGCGAATGCAAACAATCTTGCCTTTTAATTTCCTACCCTACAATGGCTGCGGCGTAATTCCCGTTCGTTAACTCCGGTTTGCGGTCATCCGGTTACGCCACTACCCTATTTACGGAGAGGGTAATGTTTTACGAATGTACGTGTGTTTCATATTTGTTAGTGCATGGTTATTTACTTTGGTACCGTCTATCTATAGCTTAAGTTGAATTACGCCTATTTATTGGAAGTGTCTGCATTTATTATCAAACTAGCTTCCACCCGCGATTTCGTCTGCGTAGACCCGGGATAAAACCTATCCTATATTTTAATCCAGGCTATAAACTATCTTTGTGCAAAATTTCATCCAAATCGTTTCACCCATTTAAGCATGATTGAGTAACAAACATTTAAACATCCAAACATCCAAACTTTCGCATTTATAATATTAGCAGCCACAGATTTCCCATAAGAAATTGTCTGGTTGAGTTGACAGACTATCTTTCATTAAAGTTATATCTGCAGCTGATTACTGACGATGAGCTTCTTTGTTCGAGACAGCTGTCACTCCTGAGGGATGCCGCCGATGAGATCGAATGTCTGTGCTTACCGAACATTTGTATAGAAATATTGATTTTAATTTATGAAGCCTATCGTAACCACCCTACTAAAATGAAATAAAAACGATATTAGTGCTGTCCATGGGCAGAAAAGGTTATATATTCCTTTATTCCTACATTGCCGCGTAAATCCATACTAATATTACTAGTGACTCTGTGAGCTATAGGACTCGCGAGCTTATCTTTTTTTGATTTTTATTATTATTATTGCAAGTGTTTATTTAACTTGACCTGTTCGTTTTTTTCGAAATTATTTTAACTTAACTTAATTAAGTAAGTACATCAAGCCTAATCGGATCAAACGAGAACTGGATCCAACTGTATGAAATAATGGTTGGGTTGGACTCATTCTTGTTTGGTCGAATCGGCACTAAGTATATTAAGACTTAACTACACAGGTATAGATAGATTCTTTGGCGGGAACTTGAAAAAAGTAGTCAAGATTTTTTTATCAAAGTTTTAAAATTGAAATTTAATCGTAAAAAGCAGCGTAAATTGTATGTTAATAGTTTAATTTACCTACTGTGAAATATTGATTTAAGTCCGCGCGATGTGTAAATATTTACTTTGAGATGGGCAGTGACGTGCATCCCGGCCCCGCAGGCAACTCCGAGGGCCCCCGACCGGTCAAAGCACCTAAAAGAAATTTACAGACTGAGAATAGCGGCGGCGGGACAGTGAGTAATGACAATCTGTTTCAACCCTATTTAAAGCCTTAAAAAACTTTATCCAGAACATTACTTGAACTACGAATTTAAAGTGTTTGTAGAAAGTGCAGATAATGAAAAATTGGGATACAAAAGTCCGATTTACTTGAATCACATATTTTAATCAAGGCGTAAAAGGCGTAGTGTCCGTACACAGAGTGAATGCTAACAAACTAGCGCTGATATTTAAACAGTTCAATACTGCAAATAATTTCCTGACTAATAAAACCTTTCTGACCAGTCATAAGCTGAAAGCATATATCCCGGCGAAGGAGATAGAGAAAACAGGGATAATTCGATTTATCCCTACTAATATATCGAACAAGGACTTGTATACCAAATTATCGTCGAATTATGACATTATCGCTGTAAGGCGGTTTACAAAAAAAATGGGAGAGGAACGTGTGCCACTGCAGACAGTGAGTATCACCTTCCTCTCCAACTCTTTACCAGATAGCGTCCAGTACGACCTGTTCTCGTACCGAGTTTTCGAATATCCGCCTTTGCTGCAATACTTCAAATGCTTCAAATTTAATCACTCTGCAAAAAATTATAATGGTAAACAGCGTTGCTCTATATGTTCCGGAGATCGTTTTTACAAAGAGTGTGACAATCCGACAGCGTTGTGTTGTGCGAATTGCAGTGGACCCCATTTGGCCATTTCAAAAGCCTGTCCAATAAAACTTAAAACATAATGGAAAAGAAAACAAATATCACATCGAAAAGTCGAGTCTCCGCCTCTAAAGACACCGGAAAAGACTACAAAAACCCAATCAAGGTAGCTCTCACCCCTGCACCAGTAGAAATCCCCTTAAGCAAAAACTTTTACAAAATTCAGATTTAATGGATGCCTTAGTCCGCACACTCTCGTTGATTTAGGCAACAAGACAGATAATAATCCAATTAATAGTAACTTTATTAAACTTTTCACCGCCCGACGGCGAAGCAATATGCTGTACCACTGACGCCACGGGGGTAAAATTAAAATGGGTAAAGAAATAACGCCACCATAAAAATGGGCTGTTTTTCAATAGGTATTCATCAAAAAATGCTTGTCGGCCAGCGCCGTCTCTGGCGTCGTAGTCACGATTTTGCGTTGTTGGCTATGGCCGACTGTGGCGTTGAAAGGGTTAAAGATTTATTAATTAAAAACATTAAATAATGGATCCCAACTACGTACAAGCTTAATGATTATATGCTCAAAGGTGTGTCATGTATGAAAGACCTAGGAGTCACCCACGATTCAAAGCTTTTATTTGACTTTCATATAGATAATAATATAGTAACTAGTGCTACCAAGACATTGGGATTTATAATGCGTAGTTCCCTGCATTTTACACAAATTAAAACTTTAAAAGTTCTCTATTGCACTCAAATTTGGAACCCCAGTTATAATATTTATACCAACAGAATATAGAAAAAGTTAATAAAATAACTTTGCTCTAAATTGAAAACTCCTTATAATTCATCAAATGATGATAATATTTGTAAATAAAATACATCACCTTCTTCCACTACATAAACGTCGACAGATTGCAGATTACTTATATTCTTAATATTGCAAATGGTAACATTGATTGTCCTGAATTGCTCGCTAAGCTCAACTTCATTACTCCATCTAGGGCTAAAATATACTTCCCTCCCCTCTCAATTCCATTTACATCGCCTAATTACAGAAAGAATAGCTTTTTATTACGAGCTGGTAAAAGTATAAATGAACTAACAATATCTAGTATTGACGTTTTTAATAGCAACATCACAACTGGATAGACAAATTGTTTGAGCGAGTGAGTCGTGCGCGATAGCGATAGTATAGTATATTATGTACTTAATAATTAGTCATAAGTTTTGTTCTCGTAGTTCAGTATATAAAGAGAATTGTATTGTATTTAAGTATTCATATTTAGAATATTAACGGTAAGGTTGTAAAACTTAGTGCTAACCACCAATTGTTTGTTAATCTGTTTCTACTGGTGGGAACCTATAATTGGCTTTCTGTTACCTACATATATATATAACTATTGTACAATCGTTAGCTGTTGGTTCTCCGAATAATAAATAAATAAAAAATGGCCCATCACAAAACAAGCGCACTGATAACGTCATTTCCCACTGAACGGCCACGATTTTCCACTACTGCTGCGTTAACCTCTGCTACTCCCATCGCTATTGTTTAATCCTTAGCTAGCCTTCGCATTTCGCAAACTTTATATCTGTCTCCGTAAACAAGCGTAGTCGTATACTTTCATTATACAATCCACGTTCGAATTGGTCTCGCAGACTGTCATCCAACCACGAACCAAAATTACAGTACTTAGTCAGCTTTTGTAAATCTGCAATAAAATCCGCTATTGTTTAATTTTTTCCTTCTTTGCGCTGATGAAATTTATATCTTTCCGCCAAAACACTCGGCCTTGGTTGTAGATGATTTTCCGTAAGTTTGACCAGCTCCTCGTATTTTTTCTCTGATAGATTGGCGTACACAACGTCACCAATAAATAATAGCTGTCTGCTCCCATTACGATAATTAACAACGGTACTTTGCGGACATCTTCAACACTATTTACAATAAAATATTGCTCCAGCCTGTCTACATAGGTTGACCAATTGTCCTTGTGTCGATCGAACGCATCTATCGTTGCGTCTTGCCAACCGACACCTTTCAATTCCGTTCGCACAAGATATTACTTTTCAAGCACTTCACCACGTTCGTACATATGTCGATTCGTTATGTATGTCTCCAGGAAGGTTGTCAGGAGATGTCCACGAGCAGCAATAAAACAGCATTGTTCTCTGAAACAGATCTATTTGAGGACTGCCTCTACAGAAACCCTAATTAACCCTGATTCGACAATATTATTAATAAGTTTAAACCTAATAAAGAAACATATACAGTTAGTTAGTTTGTTAGTGAGGGACAAATCTCGGAACTGAATTTTGAATAAGTTAACCTCATCCGATTGAGCTGAAATTTTGGGTATAAGTATGGTTTAGAGGACAATTCAATATTATGGTACCATCGAGCTTATCTGATGATGGAGACAGAGAGAGGCCATGGAAATTCAGTACTTAACCGATGTAACCCCGTTGAGTTTGGGCTCGTTAGAATCGTCCCAATGAGTTGTTGATGACGGTATACAGAAAAGAACAGTTGGCAATAAAAGCTTGTAGGTACCAAAAATTACAAAACCTTTTTTAATCTTGAGAAACTGAACCTCTCTCTAAACTGAGTCTCTTTTGTGCGTTTTTAAGTTTGTATGTTAGTTAAATAGTAGTTATTTTTTTTTTCATTTTTATTATCTTTTATGTTATTGTTAAATTTATTTTCATTTGTGCACTGTCGTTGTCCCAGCGGAAGACCAGCGCTGGCTGTCAAGCTAGCAACTTGCTGAGCTGGATCCATTTCCTGACATAACCTGTATTATTTTAATAAATGTTAAATAAAATTAAAAAAAAAATTAAAAAATCTAAATACATAATTATTAAACAGTTAAAACTTGTAACAAAATTTCACGATAATCGGTTAAGAAATGCGACCTGTAGAGGTGAACAGCCGGACATACGAAATAACTTTTGCACAAGTTCAGTTCGCTCACTCAATAAATGCGACCTAATTCTATTTATCCGTATGTCTGATACCTTTTCACGTTTAAACCACTGAACTGAGATAATTTATAGGAGTACTTATGCCATCTTGAATCCGTTTTTCATCACACAATTCAATCGGAAAGCTGCTCGCTGGATCGAACCCGACCCTCGTGACCCCTCCCCCCATCATTAACAGTTGCAATAGACTTGTGCCGATGCTCGAGTAAACAGCAGCCGAGAGACAGACCGACTGATGAGGGCCTGACGTACTCTTTTTGTACTACTTATTTATCAATAATACGGAAACCTGGGCGAATGTAATAGTAACAATAAAAGGTTCTGTTTCAATATATCATTATACATAAAACTAAAAATGCCTCTGATAAATAAAATATGTTTTGTCCCTTTCTCATGAACACCAATGTCAAAATGACAAATAAGGACAATCGATTTTTTACGGTAATTTAGGTAGAAAAGTTTGTTGGACGTTTATGAATACGCCATACGCCCATATTAAAGTTTAGCTGTTACCCAAGACTTCGTACGCGTGAAGTACGCCACCTATTTAACCCATTAATGCCTAAAATAAAAGTAGCTGTATTTTATCGATGTTTATGTCATAAATTAAACCAAAACTAACATAAGAAAACATTTTCAAAAACATTTTAATTTTGGATTTATAGGGGTACCTACACTTGACGAGTACAAATTTGGGATCGGGAGTAAAATTTTGCAAAGCAGCATGGTCGTTGGACACACAGCATTTTAAGCATAATTATTTCGTACCACTGCAACGAACGCGAGCGCCCCGGCACCAGGCCGGTGGTTAGACTTTTATTATTCCAAATGTAAGAGGAATTGCAGATTTTGTTAGTGAAAATGAAAAAAATCTAAATGGCGGCCGCTGTGGAGAAGTCCTTTTTTTGCGGCCAAACCGTAAAACTTTTGAATAGAGGTCGTGACCAAATGTCATAAAAAGACCCAAAGAGGTTTCAAAAATATATTTTTTTGCCAAAAAATAAATTTTATTTTCGAAATTTCAAATTGGTCGGAACGCGCCAAGTGGCATGAGGGGACTTATGGGGCCCAAAAATTGTAAACAAAAATTTGGAAAAATTCAAAATGGCGGCCGTTATGGGCAAAACAATATTCGAGTACTTTCGAGCCCGAAGGGTGAGCTTCAGGCTGCG
This sequence comes from Epinotia nisella, assembly GCA_932294315.1. NCBI lineage: Eukaryota > Metazoa > Arthropoda > Insecta > Lepidoptera > Tortricidae > Epinotia > Epinotia nisella. Next base: position 22,064,442 of record OW028674.1, read on the forward strand.
AGGCCTCAAGCCGAACCCTCGGAGCCTCCCTTTTAAGTGTCAAAGCGCGCCTTGAAAAAAAAAAACGATGAAATTATAATTCGGCGAAACAATGCATTTGGTGAAATGTTTATTGGTAAAATAAGGGACTCCAATAATTAAGAATGAAATCCTATAATGAAATCATTCTTTGTGGCAATAAATGAGTTCTACGCAGATTTAGTCAAAGACAAAAACTAGTAGGTTATAAAATAAATTGTTTTAGTGTTGGTGTCTTGTCTTCACTGAAAATCGGTGTCACGCTTGTTGTTATTTGTAAGTGCTAAATTAATAACTTCTGCTTCTATTTAACTCGAGAGGTTTAACTCAGAATGTTTGTCTTTGACATTTATATTTTGTAGAGAAATACAAACCGCCACCAAGTCTCGGTCGGTCGTAGAGTGAATTAGTTTTTATTTATTCCGCTTGTTGTCTGATGTTGCAAGTTTTAATGAGCAAAGTTATTTACAAATTTGCAGGAAGCTGCGACCTGGTGAGATATCCAATGTCGCTTGTCGCACAATCACAACCAGCGGGGTAGTTGCGTAACTTTTCAAATGAACGTTAGGATAACTGAACTGTATTTACTTCCGTACAATATATGACATTTAGATCCACGTAATGTACTGACATAGTCCAGAAGTGGCAGTGTGCTGGTCACATCTGTTCCAGAACGGATGGTCGGTGGAGTAAACAGGTTCTCGAATGGAGGCCACGGCTTTGCAAACGTAGTAAACGTAGCCAGATGGACCGATGACTTGAAGGGTCATTATAGAAATAACTATCGCTAATAAATTCGCTATCTATATGAGGACATATATATATTTGAGGTGTTCCGTCGATTTCTCAAGGATTCCATTGTTAGAAATACTCAATCATCTTTTTTTTTTATGTACCTATATTTGTCTCACCACCCTGCAACTGTCAGGTAGCTGGTAGTGACTGGATGGCAATAACGGGAGAGCGGGTCTTGTGGCGTACCCTGGGGAGGCCTACGTCCAGCAGTGGAATGCAATAGGCTGATGTAATGTGTGATGTGATGTATGATGTGATTGATATTTACGAAACGTTAAACAGTCAATCAGCAGAATATACTGGCAGAACACCGGCCTAGTGGAAACATGTGGTGAGCGTTCATGACGCTTCAATTGTAAGAAATTGAAAACCAACAGAAATGTGGATCTTTCTAGTACATTATCGACGAAAATATGTAAAAATCAGTCATGTTGGCCGATTTTAAGTCTTGATCTTTGTTAAAATTCCCGGTAACAGCGTTCCCTGTGCATAGGAAACTATTCTTGAAACCGAATTCAGTGAACTAATTTGACAGATATTAGAGCCCCCATTCGATTAGGTAACCTATCCGCCAAATCCAAAGTTTGCACACGTTAAAGCCTGCATCGGCGCGATCTGCGGTGGCGGTCCATAGTAAATTTGACAGCTAATGACAAGTTTACTATTGACCGCCGCGGCCAGGCCGCGCCAGTCTGTGAGAGGCCTAAAACATTGCGGGGATCATAATTATCATACTGGTATGTGATTGTGGTGGTGTGTGATTGAATCAGACTAACTGTTTAAATGAAGAAAAATAAAAGGGTATTAATAACGTTTGATGCTATTGCAACTCTTTGTATAGTCGCCTTGTACGACTATCTCGAAGCTTTGAAAATAAGAACTCGTTCGCACGATACTTGTAGTTGTTTGAGCATACTTAATCCGAGAACCTATTTAAATATTTATAGAACCCGGTCAAGTTCTTGATGAAATAAGAAATTTTATTTATAAGAGTACTTCAAGAATGTGATATTTGTGCCGAGAACTGAAGTAAAGACATTTTAATAAGATAAGAAAATAAATATTATAGTAATTAGAAACTGATGCTGAGAATGTGTATAGAGTAGGCAACGCGCATTTGACACCCCTGGAGTAACTATCTAATACTAGCTTATCCCCACGGCTTCGCCCGCGTACTAAAAGTAAATTTAACCGTCTACAAAAAAGGTTCATCTCAGTTTGACCCGTATGTTCCGATTGAATTGCAATTTGGCACAAATACTTTCAAGAATTTTCATGTCCACAATGTTAAATTTCAAAATCGATGCCATTTTCATAATTAACGTCCCAAAAAACCATAAAAACGACACCCATATTGATATTTAGACATTTCAACCCCATCGCACCCCAACAGGGGAGATGGTATTTCAAGTCCGCCACGTTGGATTTTAAAACTGTTGTTTTCGTAATCAGCGACCAGCGACCCGATAAACCATAGAAACAATACCCATGTTTAGTTTCAGACATTGTCACCACATTGTCCCCTTTTAGGGGTTGAATTCTCAAAAAACCTGAAACATATATTTACTCATTTATCCCTGGGAATACTCCTGTGAAGTTTCAAATGAAATACTCTTACTTAATTTGTTCTCCCATACAAACTTTGGACCCCTATTTCACCCACTAAGGGGGTGAATTTTGAAAAATCCTTTCTTAGTGCACCCCTAGACCTTATAAGGAACCTACGTGCCAAATTTGGAATCTCTAGATCCAGCGGTTTGGGCTGTGATATGTCAGTCAGTCAGTCAGCCAGTTTCTTCTTTTATTTAATTATCGGCTCTACATAGACTCTACATATCGACTCTATATATCGACTCTACATATCGACTACCTATCGACTCTAGATAACGACTAAGTATCGACTCTACATATCAACTTTACATATCGACTCTACATATCGACTCTACATATCGACTCTACATACTAAGATAGATGTCCACAATATTAATTTTCAAAATCGACGCCTTTTTCTTAAAAAACCATAAAAACGACACCCATATTGATATTTAGACATTTCAACCCCAGGGGCTGTTGGGGTGAGCCCCAACAGGGGAGATGGTATTTCACGTCGGACACGTTGGATTTGAAAATAAACCATAGAAACGATAGCCATGTCAAATTATTTTATTATTCGTTTGTATCATAGAACCTGTACTAATTTAGCGGAGTCTCACACAAATTTCCATCCCCTATTTTATGGGCTGGGGCAAAATTTACAAAAAAGGCAGGTATTTTTCGTTGGTAACAGAGTCTGTGTACCGATTTTTAGCCTCCTACCTTGAAAACTGCGAAAAGTCCCATATAAAATTTCAGCCCCTCTTTTAAGGGGTTGGGTGCAGATTTCCAAAAAAAAAGACGCATGATTTTTTCGTTAGTCACAAATAGTCCGCATACCAATTTTTAGCTTTCTACCTTGAAAATTGCGGAATACTCCATACAAACTTCCACCCCCCATTTTAGGGAAGTGGGGGGTTGGAAAGAGACAAAAAGTAGCCTATATCACTCTCCATCCCTTCTACTATCTCCACTTAAAAAATCACTTCAATTCGTCGCCCCGTTTTGCCATGAAAGACGGACAAACAAACACATACACATTCCCATTTATAATATTAAGTATGGATATGGATAGGTATCTAATATTATGCATGAGCTTATGCCAAGTCGGGCTTAAATTGTAGGTACAAATAAGGGCCTTGAACACATATACGAATATAAATACATAAGGATCACCTAAACCCATATCAATAGTATTTGTACCGTACGAGTAGGATAAGCATCTATAGGTAACAACAAGCTTAGCGCTCGTAGACTCTGTAGCCAGTCGAAGCATAGCCTTCGTAGCGAGCGCTACGCTGCTACGAGCATCGGAGCTACGCGTCAAAGTTAGTTCACGTAAATTCTTTCAATATGGAGCTTACAATGAACTGAAAAAATTGTCTTATGCTAATTAATTAGATCTTCAATTAACTTGTCCGGCCTAGTAGATACTATAATGCCCCTTTAAGTAATTTTTAGTAAGACTATATAAAAGTGTATTGGACAGTGAGAATTTGTGTACTGTGTGATAAATATGTAGCAAAAATGTGATGATTATGGAGAATCGTGTCTAGCAGGTAAGTTTTTAAGAAAATACAAGATAAGGATATATATATATAATAAACTTCAGTGGATTAAAAAAATTGCTTCCATTTTTGTTTGCTATCAATCGGTCGGGTATATAAGTCAGAAATAAATTAAAATTTTCAAGCTTTCTCTAATTTAATATTTCAGCTCAAAGCTTTTACATATTTTGATCGATAAATATGACGTATTATCGAATATTAAAATAAACATATCTACCTACTTGTTTCGGAACTAAAACAATTAGATATACTTTTTAATACACATCTATTAAGTTACTATAACTGAATTAAAACAAAAAAAAATGCTTACTCATCTTCGTTCCAAGTACGCTCGTTATTATGCAGAGTGCGAAATGCTATGCTATGTCCATTTCGCAAAGGCTTGTAACTTATAATACAAGTGGAAGTCTCTGTCCCAATGTAGCCCGGCTAGCCAGCGGGTAAGAAATAAAACGAATAGTTTATATACAATAAGACATAATAATAAAACAAAGTAGAAATATGTACAGAATGGGTAAATTATTCAGTCAGTACGGGGCATTTACTGGTTAATGGTCACTTGTAGAGACGTCCGTAGTCTGGAAGGTGGTAGCCGCAGGTTTTAGATGGGTTCGGAGTTCCCGCTGGGCTTGGCAGGCCTAGAACACACCTTCAGGTAGCTGGGAGGCAGCGGCGCAGACTTATACAGAAAGTATAAGCAGCTGCCGAGCAGCGGTCAGTAGTAGCGGTTTGAAGATTAGCCAGGCATAAAGGGCAGCATAAGCGGCAGCCGTTGTATGTATGAGCTATGTAGGTACAATATTTACAAGCAGAGGTAATGACGAGAACTGTACATAATAGAAATCATGAAGTTTTATGTTAAATACACAATAGACTTTTTAAAGCGAATGCGTAATTTAGTGAAAAGAGAAGAAGGAGTTGTACTTCAAGTAACAAGCTTTTGAGAAATGGGCCTGAGGTATAAATTGTTGTTCACCTGTCAAACGTAGGCACTAGCCTCCAATTTACTTCGCACTAAAGCCGTATAAGAGGAGTTTTATGACGCCGAAGTCCCTAACGTTTCTCATTACAAAACCTAGCCTCCGATACGTATCTTTGGTGAGACTGAAGATATTGGTCACGGGGAGTCACATCACGATCAAACTTTACTCCAAGGTATTTTACAGAAACTACTCGGCTTATATGCTGACCGTCTATTGTGTAGTTAAAAATGGAACATATGCGGCGGGTGTAAGTCGTTATTTATCATTTGCTAATGTTGAAGTAAAGTTTGTTCGCGATGCTCCAGCGATGTAAATGGTCTAAATCTTTTTGGAGTGTTATGAAATCAGACTCCCGCTCTGTGCCCATTACCATCGGCATATAGCAGGCATTTTGCATGTTGAAGGCATTATAAGGAACAGCAGTGGTCCTAGACTTGACTCCGGATCTTACTCCCGATCGGGTGTGATACGGGGAGGAAATAAAAGAACCTTACTTGACAAACTGTGTTCTGTCTCCAAGATAGTTTGCAAAAAACGAGAGTAGCTCGGAATTGAACTCTATATCCCTAAGCTTAAGAAAGAGTACGTTGTTGTCAACTGTGTCGAACGGTATATTACGTCAGCCTAGATACCCTTATAGAGGCACTTACTGATGTAGTCCACATGAATAAGTTAGTATTTTCCTATCTCCCAGACCTAAAAGCGTGTTCAGCCTCACAGATGTAGAGTTCAATTTGACGATGAATCTCCATGTGCAGAATGGTCTCAAATGTCTTGGCTGCTGCTGAGTTAAGGACAGCCATCGGGCGGTATCCGTCAACTTTTACTTTATCCTCGGTTTTTGGTATGGATGTGACTTGAGAGAGGTACCAGAGGGAATGGGTAAAGCCTTTTTTGTGGGTGAGGTTAAAAATATGTCGGAGAGGTTTCGTGAAGATGCCATTGCAGGCACGTAGAATATAGGGCGGTACACCGTCCGGTCCCACAGCACTACATATGGGTCTTTAAGGTCTTAAGGGCATTACGAACGTTATTTAATTTTATTGTGATTAAACTAATATATAACCTAATATTATAGTTTTGTGCACTCTCGGCGCCGGATGTAGAATAACAATTGTTAATGGTAAGGGCTAGTTTGTTTGGGAGAAACACAAGTGAACTGCCTTGATATGTGACAGATTGTACTAGACCACCTTTTGATTTTAAACTAGATATATATTGCCAAAAGTCACGTGGATTAACTTTAATGTTTTTCTCAATTATCAACACGGTGTAAGTTGAGGGCGTTCTGATCTCCATTGCGCTTACTCTGCCGGTGTAGTAGTGTGTCTATATTGGGTTCTTCGCACTGATCCGCTTAATTCTATACTTATCGACAAACACTTCAGACGAATTAATGCCATACCTAGCACCTATCACTTGATAACTCAACGCAAACTTTCTCTCTCTGTTTCTAATTAGAACACTTAGAAAGAGACAGATAGTCTATCTTGCCACGACACATTCACGCACTGTCTTGTGATAACTAACCGTGCTGAGCTTCTATTTTGTAAGGTACAACGTCATCCCACTTGCAGTACCAGTGCATTTCACTAACATACATTTAGCAATGCACTTACAAGAGGGAGTGCGTGTATCAAATGGATTTAAATTTCGTTACAATTCATCAAAAACATATAGGTACGGTTAGATTGCAATATACATTGTTTCAGCTAGGGAGCCCTAATATTTGACGATTATTTGACACTAGCTTTTGCCTTGAACTCGTTTATATCGTAAATTTTTCCCCCCTTTTCACCCCCTTGGGTGATGAGTTTTGGAATAAAAACTATCTTTTGTCCTTCCCCAGGATTCAAAGTATCATTATACCAAATTTTATCTCAATCAGACAGAGTTATTAGTATTAAACGAATAAAACGGATTGTATAAAAAGAAAAGGGTCCTTATGGCTGAGTTACATGATTTTATAGATTAGCTTGCTCCAAACGCCTTTTTTACAAAGATAGAATCCACCGCAAACTTGGTTTCTGTGACCCACCTCAACATAATTGATGCATATACAATACAAATACTCTTTACAGTACACATGGTGTTACTTTCCCGCACTAGTGTGGAAATGAGCACTTTTTTTGCATATGTTGAAACTTTAAAGAGATATGTATACTGTAAAACGTTGTACGATACACGTGCGAATAGGTAATTCGCAACTCGTGTCGATTTAAAACACTCCCTTCGGTCGTGTTTTAATTTATCGCCACTCGTTGCGAATTTCCTATTTTCTGCACTTGTATCGTAAATAACTATTATTGCACACCTCACACAAACAAAGCAGTTACAGACGGAAACAATATAATAACATGTAGGTAGAGGAGATGTAGATAACAGGCGCTCTTATTCCATAAAACTAGATTATGCAGTACATGGTGCAGAGATATATTACATATATGCTTATTTTATTAATATTTTGCAAATTTTCTTATCATATCGTCGTAAGGTACCTTTTCTACTAAACTGTAGGAGAACTAAATTAACGGACTTGTAATTTACATAATATACTAAAAATAAAACTAGGTACGTCAGCAAAATGTTACATCTTAAAGTATTCAAAAAAGCGATTAAAAAAAGCGTCTTTTTTACCCACTTTTACTAAACAGTCAATATCTCCGAAACTACCGCCATAAGGTACCTAGACCCGTGGAACGTCACATACTCGTACTTTAGTCCTGTATATAAATGACTCATCCTTGTATATTATTTAAAGCGTTATATACATTTTTGTCTTTAAATAATATCAAACTTTGATATATATTATACTACCCTTTCCTGGTCATTCCCTAGTTTTCCAAAATTTTCGATCTACTATTTTCTTTTAATTTCGTTCCTCGTACTTTTGCTAAATGCGCCAAGAGCGAGATGCCATTAAAAAAACCGGCCAAGTGCGTGTCGGACCACGCAAAACGAAGGGTTCCGTGCCTATTAAAAAGGTCGTATCGTCACAGAAATTTTACGGCACTTACGTCCTTTTCTTTGAGGAAGGCAGTTTTTCAGCAATATCTCGAAAACCTCTGAACCGATCTTGTTTAAAATAATTTTCAGTGAATGAAATTAATAAGCCCTATCTCCATGAATTTTTCCATATTTTTAAAATACACCGTTCAAAAATTAGAGGGGGGGGACAGAATTTTAGTGACTTTCGGGGCGATTATCTCCGACTCTATTCAGTTAATCAAAAAAATGCTAAGAAACCTTATATTTATTTTGAAAGGCCTATCGATTGATGTGCCACACGGAGGGTCACAATGAAAAAAAAAATTTGACATTTAGTTTTATGTTTGGAATGCACCCCTAAAAAATTTTTTTTTTGTCATTTTAATTACAAAACTATGTAGCGGCTAACAAAATACACCTATCCTCAAAATTTTATTCAAATACACCTTATAGTTTTCGAGTAAAATGCCTGTGACATACGGACAGACGGACATACGGACAGACGGACAGATGGACAGACGGACAGACGGACAGACGGGCATGACGAAACTATAAGGGTTCCGTTTTTGCCATTTTGGCTACGGAACCCTAAAAATACAAATTCGTGTTTCATTGTGCGAATTTGTTGATACATTTATTGAAATTACGCCATAATACGAAATTTGCGCATATAAGTTCTCATATCAGAATCGATTCTTTTTTTTATGCTTTATCATTGTTTATGCGTTTCGTGAAGGTCTATCGTAGACCGGATCATAATTATTTATAGGTAAAAGATAAAGCAATTCCGCCATTTTACGTCACTGACAGCTGACCGCCATGACGGCGATTTCACTCAAGAATAATAAATTTAAAATTCAATGAGGTCAAATTTTTCGAAAATTGAATTAATCGTGCCAGTTGGATAAAAACTATCCTAAACGGAAGCCAGAATAATAATCTCTACCTATAAAAATTGTTTCATGTTCTTCCGTTCATGGGAAGCTGAGATCCTTCGTGACAAAATAATGTTTGAAATGATACTGGCTGATTCTTTTTTTAAATTCAATAAATAAATTATGAGATTTATTATAATCGTTGGAGGATTAAACGCGTTTAAGAACATCGGAGCCGAGATATTTAAGTTTTAATTTTTGTTTATATCTTTTCAAAATGACCTGTGGAAATATACATAGGTATATTGCAAATATCTCGGCTCTGATGCATTTTAGAGCATTACATTTTAGTAAAGTAAAGTAAAGTAAAGTAAAGTTTATTTGTAAAACATAGGTAACAAAGATGGTACAATGGTTAATGGTTATTTTGTAACAAATGTTGTTTGTTTTGAATAGATCTTTCGTAATATTCATAATATAACATTTCGATGACGTTCACCTAAAAAAATTACAACACTTTTACCCAAAGCCCTTTGCTTTCGTCACCCGTTCATGAAAAATGACTGAATACGGCCCACTTCGACATTTGCCGGTGCGGGGTCGGGGCGGTCAACAGTCAGTAAAGTCTGTACAGTTTCTTCGCACCTATACTTAAAAAGAGTTCTTCCTGATTGGCGCGGGATGCGCGGAAACGGGGTGATACGAATGCAGTACCGCATCGCTTCCGCGCAATATAATACTATTGTGCAAATGTAATACTGACAGTATGCCGACGAGTAAAGAAACCCGAGCGACAGCAGTAAGCTACCACAATAAAATACCACATACGTACCGATTCTACTGCGTCAAATGCGGAATTGCCTTAAAAGTGTATGAGTAAACGTCTCCTAAAAAATACATCATCATGACTTCAACAAAATAATACGTAAAACATGGTACGTCACTGTGTACACACAGTTCCAAAAGTACACCGCAGGATCGGAAGTTACGAAAGTAGGGAAAACAAAGTCTGTAAATATTTACTTTATCTTCACACTGGCTGTTGCGAGGGTAAGTAAGTTTGTTCGGCGGCCTTTACAGGACGATTCGTAGACGATACTCTAATTGTTCTGACATTTGTCGTGAACATGTGCATACATGACACATACCTAATCATTGACATGCTTATATTGTTTTGTTTTTTAATACTAGCTGCTCGCGCGGTTTTGGCGGCGAGATACAAAGAACCCAGACGAAGCCACGAGATAAAATATAGCGAACATATGGCAACATATAGCGTAATTGCGAATATACTAGTAAAATAACTTTTAAAATCGGATGAATAGTTCCGGAGATCGCCCCTACATACAAACTCACACAGCATCAAACTAGACTACAAACTAGACTTTAATAGTGTATTAGATTTGCTTTCGCTAATACGACTATTACGCTATGCAATGGTGTGCAACTCACGTCAAATTATATTATCAATGCATTAGTGACAGACAGACAAAACGCACAGTTATATAGTTGTATAAATTACAGACTCCTACGCAGAACGTTCTATAACAACCCTGTATAAACAGACTAGGAACCTAACACGTAACGCACCGCAACAGGGGTATGTATACCGCTGTCTCAAACCAAGAAAAAAAGATAGACGGAGCATGACAAACAACCTAGTGAAGCCGGCTTTCAACCAAGCCAAATAATTTTAGCACACGCTCACGCACACATAAACAAATTAAATTGCACAAAACTCGAAATTCGGCATCTATAGGTTTTTCTTAACTAATATTACCAGCGCTAAAAGTTAAAATAAACAATGATGCGATTTCGTGTCTGCGGCATAACCAATAACAAATCTTATGACGCGATTTCGCGTTATATACATATACCTATATCTATAAAAGAAGACTTCCTGACTGATTCATAAACGCACAGCCGAAACTATCGGGACTAGAAACTTGAAATTTACACCCAAACTACCTTTTATAACGTAAGCGATGGAAGAAGGGATTTTTCCAAATTACACGTCTAAAGGGGTTAAATAGGGGTGCAAAGTTTGTATGGGGGATTTTTTTTGTGCTAGGGTACTTAGGGTACTTACTTAATACTTTGTAGAAAGATTACTTATTAAAATACAAATAAAGTACTATCAGCGTTTTGGAAAATTCCACCCCTAAGAGGGTAAAAACGATTTGTAACTTCGGTTTTAGACTGTTTGTTTAAAAACTAGAAAATAAATTTTATTGTTTTTTTTTATTTATCCCCACGTGGATGAAGTCGCCGGCAAAAGCTATAAATCCAATAAATCAAAAACCAGCAAGCAATGAGAATTGTTGTATTTTGAGTACTAGTTCTTATTTTAATATTATTACTAGCTCAAAATGTCAAAACAAATGACGACGCGATTTCGCGTCCGCGGCATTACGATTAGTAAATCTAGTGACGCAAATTCGCGTCCCCAGCAATGAATGGGTTAAGCATCTTATACGCTTTTCAACCCTTTTTACCCAGGCTAATAAACTGAATAGGGGAATCCTTGCCAATAAGAGGCAGTGAGGGATTAAATGATCACGGCTCAGCGCACCCCTCGAGGGCTGTTATGCGTGAAGATAAATTTACAATACTCTATTATACAATGCTACTTAACTGGAAATTATCTACTTTACATTACTGATGAATCCTCAGAGTGAGTTGAGATTACTTGAGACGTTGGTGCAGACGGTAGCAGGTAGGTTTATGTCGTACTGCTAAGCAGTTCCTTGACAATTTTAATTAATTGATATTTATTATTTTAATATATTGTATAATTTTTAATGTATAATTTCGAATGCTTTTAAATTGATGACATTTTTATTTTTGACATGTATTGTTTTTCTACTATGTAATAATTTATCGTGTAAGTGCTTTGGTCTTAATTCTGTAAACTTACATTGATTTTTAAATAAATAAATAAATAAATAGGTGCAAAGTGATTGCAAAATTCGTCGTCAATATTTGTTGGCAATATTTGTTGGCCTGTACCTCTTGCCACTTTGGCTATACTCAGCTCCTGCATGCATACCATCGAGTTGTGAATTTACCCGAACGCAGCTGACACCACCGGACAGGTTCTGTAAAATTCGTTAAAAAGCTATTTCACCTAAACCTGCCTACAAAACCTCCCCGCCGTGCATGTTGGCTTGACATCGTGATTGACGATTCGTTTAACCATACATTCCTTTGATGAATATTTCACCGTTTTTTGTGAAAATGGAAACAGATTTTCTGCAATGTTCGCGTTCAATCAAGGGCTTAATTTTTAAACGTGAAAATTAGATGTTTTATTTTTTGGCTCATATGCTGTTTACGTAATCGCAAAACAAAGTGCGTATCAGCGCAACGCTCTACACATTGAACTGGGGTTGGTATGAGATTTTAATTAAATTTGTTGATGGGGTCCCAGCATATTTGCTGAGTAGATTTGCATGGCCCAAGAGTGCGCGTAGGTGTAAGGCGATGATTCTGGTGCCAGAGCATCGGACCGCGGTGTTTCGAGGAAGTTTTAGGTTCGCGGCGTCCAAGTGTTGGACCCTCCACCTATCCAAGGAGCGTCTAGCAAGTATACCTTTAAGCGCCAGCTTAAAAGCTATTTGTTGACGCTCCAAAAATCCCAACCCTAACCCATCCAGCACTTTAACATCCCAACCGTGTCGTGTTTTATGCTTTGTGTTTTTCATCCCGTCGTGCTACTGTTCTATATATATATTTTTTTTCAGTATTTTACATTAATTATTTATTTATTATGTGTCTACTTACTTTTTATCTAATGCTGTGTTGCGTTGCGTTCCGTGGGTCACTTGCGGTACTGTCTGAAAACCAGCGCTGCAGGTGTCTGTCTGACACCTCGGCACAATGCTGAGACAGCGACCGGTTCACTGCCGCGAAGACACACAATATGTGTCAATTGTATTGTATGTCTACTCCCTTTATCTCTGTGTGTCTTTTGTGTAGTGAATAAATGTCTTCTTTTCTTCTTTTCTTTTCTCTTTTCAAAAAGTTTAATGCAATCAGAACATTTCATATTATAATTTACTTTTAAACTGACTTACATTCAGTACTTCGCCAAGCCACATAGAGACATGAAAATTTACACATTTCCTTTTTAATTTACCACAATATTCAAAATGTCGTTATTTCACCATGGTAGTATGGTAGTCGACTTTTTTTCATAAATACGTTACACTTTCGTTACGATTACGTAACATTTTTGTAAAATGCAAAGTATGTTTAAATAACGTAACAATAAAAAATTGGTAAAGGGAAATGCACACAGAATTAGATATACTTAATTAAATTAGAATTTATTAGATTTTCAATGGTAAAACCAATGATGTTATATAAAAAAGAGGTAGATTAAGCGCTCCAAAAGTGGCACACTAAAATTGAGTCAACTGCACCAACTTGCCTCAGTTTCGAGTCGTCAATTTCGTAAAGACAACATACACTCACGAGCAAAATAATTGCATCTTTTTGCAATTTTTCGTCTGCACCCTATAATTTTGTAAACGGAGTTACTTTAAAAAAATATTTTAATGAGGTTTTGTTACCTGAAATCTAAGCACTGCAGTAAAGCTAACAAACACGAAAATTGACCCAATATTTTTCACATTATGGGCATTTTCTTGGTTTGTGAGCGTTACCGCCTTAGTAGGTGCACCAGTTGAGCTCCCTTTGTCGCATATATAACGGAAGTACAGGAGGGGGGGGGGGGGGGGGGGGGTTATCAGTCACTTATCAGAAGTCGACCGGTACACATCTACGCATATTTTCCCGTGAAGAAGAACCTGAAAACATCGATACCACTGAAGCTGAAATCGCCGCAGTCGTCCGTTTGCTGCAAGAGGTGGGAGACACTGGACACCTTCATCAGCCGCCTCGGTCGCGTCATGTTCGACCGTGCCGACAACTCTAGCTGTCCGTCCCTGCAAGGGATTGCGACACTCCACGCGCGTCCCCCGTACCGACGCTCGCGGGCTCTTCCCAGAGAGCTCGCGCAAAAAGTGATGCCCCCTGACACGCCCAGGGAAACCTCCAAGCCAAGACCGGCCAACGTGACCCTAAAGCCACTGATAGGCCAACGGAACACCAAGCCGGGACTGGAACCCGCCACAGCCTTATCCAAGGCCCCCGAAGACCGGCCCGTCATTACGGGCTGAGCCCTGATATGGCATCCTCCACACCCAGTGGGGTGTGAGAGACGACTCGCATAGCTGCAGGAGGGCCGTAGCCAACGATTAGTAGCTGCCGAGCTGAGTTTAACGCAATAAAGCTAACAAACACGAAAATTGACCCAATATTTTTCACATTATGGGCATTTTCTTGGTTTGTGAGCGTTACCGCCTTAGTAGGTGCACCAGTTGAGCTCCCTTTGTCGCATATATAACGGAAGTACAGGAGGGGGGGGGGGGGGGGGGGTTATCAGTCACTTATCAGAAGTCGACCGGTACACATCTACGCATATTTTCCCGTGAAGAAGAACCTGAAAACATCGATACCACTGAAGCTGAAATCGCCGCAGTCGTCCGTTTGCTGCAAGAGGTGGGAGACACTGGACACCTTCATCAGCCGCCTCGGTCGCGTCATGTTCGACCGTGCCGACAACTCTAGCTGTCCGTCCCTGCAAGGGATTGCGACACTCCACGCGCGTCCCCCGTACCGACGCTCGCGGGCTCTTCCCAGAGAGCTCGCGCAAAAAGTGATGCCCCCTGACACGCCCAGGGAAACCTCCAAGCCAAGACCGGCCAACGTGACCCTAAAGCCACTGATAGGCCAACGGAACACCAAGCCGGGACTGGAACCCGCCACAGCCTTATCCAAGGCCCCCGAAGACCGGCCCGTCATTACGGGCTGAGCCCTGATATGGCATCCTCCACACCCAGTGGGGTGTGAGAGACGACTCGCATAGCTGCAGGAGGGCCGTAGCCAACGATTAGTAGCTGCCGAGCTGAATTTAACGCAATCTACAGTTTGTATAGTCTACCAGAGGTTCCAGCAGACTGGGGCCTTCACTTCAAGATCAAGAACCGGCCGCAGAAGGTGCACGTTACCACAGATTATATAATAGTTCTAAACGTTACGTCAGCTCTCCGAGATCGTTACCAGACAGGCGTTTCCCTTCAGCAGCCAGCGAGTGGACAGTCAGGAGAAGACTCAAGAAAGCCAACTTGACACCGAGGAGACCTGCGACGGATTGCTGCCACGACACCGAAGAACACGACGTGAATTTGCTGAAAATCACGTGAACAGGACCACAAAGCAATGGACCCCGGTTCTCTTTTCGGACGAGTGCAGGGTGGGCCTACAGGAGAGCAGAAGAACGATTTGCTGAGACACTACCACCTACCTTTCCGAGGTGGACATCACCACGATGAACTGGCCAGCGATGAGCCCGGACCAGATCGAACACATGTGTGACTACCTAAAACGCAGGGTTCAGAAGCGGAAACCTGCCCCGTCCAACATTGAGGAGCTGAAGGAAGCCTTGCTGGAGGAGTGGGATGCCATCCCTCAGGATTACGTCAGGAAGTTGATAAGATCCATGCAACGTCGCTAAATTGTGTAATAGGAGCTAGGGGTGGCAACACCAGGTATTAATTTGTAGTAATAAATTTTATGATTGTTAAATTGTCCTTTTATTCGTTTTCATAGATCAATTTTTCATACATTTCCGACTGCTTTCAGTTTTCCGCTTTTACTTTTACATTTTCTACTGCGTTATATTGCCAGCTTTCATTTGGTACCTCACTTGCCAGTTTTGGGTAACAAATTACAAAGTTATAGGGTGCAGATGAAAAATTGCAAAGTGATGCAATTATTTTGCTCGTGAGTGTGTATCCACCTCTTTTTAGGGTTCCGGACCAAAAAGGTAAAAACGGAACCCTTATGGGTGCGACTCCGTCCGTCTGTCTGTCTGTCACAAAGTCAAATATCTCAGGAACTACTAATGCTATCGATTTGAAATTTGGAATAGTTGTAAACAAAGCTAATCCTCGTATATGGAAAATTAAAATTTTTAATATAATACTTTTAATTTGCATAAAAAAGGGCGGATAAGAGGGGAGGCAAAAATTCAAAATCTAGTTAGTAGGCCAAGTGGGGTATCATATGAAAGGGCTTGAATTGAACATTCTAAAACAGTTTTTTTTTTTTCTACAATGGTAAAATTTTGATTTATAAAGAAAAATGTTGAAAAAAATACCATTCCCCCTCCCTTATCTCCGAAGTTAAACAAGCGAAAAATTTGAAAATAATATATACGATTAATATTAACGTGAATATTACCGGAAAAGTATAACAAGACCTCTATCTAGCGTATATTTTTTTTATTCTTCAAAAATCATATGTTAATTTTGTTTGTAATTTAATACTTCTATGTTTAAATTTTTTCCTTTAAATTCGTATGAAAGTATTCTGAAAGTACCTTCTAGCAAATAATAAAAGAATTATCGAAATTAATTCACTTGATAAAGAATTTTCGCTGAAAAACCAACATACAGGGAAATGTACTAACGTACCACCATAGAAAGAACCCTATCGCAATAAGGTGACATACCACTCGAGTTTGAGTGACGGCGGCCTGTCAATTGCGACCGGGTTCTACGGTGGTACGTGAATACATTTCCCTTACTGTACATACCGAGTTCCTTGGTCGCGCAAGTTAGTAACAAAATGCACCGATAAATGGTGCTATAGGTACTCGTGACTTAACTACATGCGTTGTTAAGATTTTTCTAAAATTAATGGATGCGGCAACACGGGTGTATTGTATGATATTTTGTACGGAACCCTTGGTGCGCGAGTCAGACTCGCACCTGACCGGTTTATTATATATATAGCATCATTGGATAAAACACAGTATATTAGGTGGGTATTTTTATGACAAATATAATTATTCGTTTAAATAATAATAATATATGTTTTGCGATTAAGAAATTGTTGAAACTAAACTCGAATTTAATAACACTTCGCTATTCTGTTGACTTAAATGTTACGTGAAAATACTTTTTCTGTTTGTTTTTAGACTTTTTAATCGATAATAAGAATACAATATAATACAAATACTCTTTTTACGCCACTGCTCGAAAATGTGGCAAAAGAT
The DNA here is from genome assembly GCA_932294315.1 of Epinotia nisella. NCBI lineage: Eukaryota > Metazoa > Arthropoda > Insecta > Lepidoptera > Tortricidae > Epinotia > Epinotia nisella. Next base: position 22,081,387 of record OW028674.1, read on the forward strand.
GGTCAGAATTCAGGCGTCAAAGCTGGTTAGTTGGACGTCGCACGAACAGGCCATCTATGACTTCAAACTGTCCAACAATGTTATTGTTGGACAGTTTGAACAGCGATCGACCAATCACAGGGCACCGCGCGCGGTCGCGCCGGCGTGCGCTGCCTGTGCTCCTCCTCCCTCCTCCGCGCCGGGCGCGAGGCAAGCGAGCCTGTTTAATATTATGATCTTTAATTTTGATTTAAAATTATAATTATTTGCAATTTCTTTCAGTAGGCATGAAAAGCACTATGTTAAGCCTCAGCCGAAAGTGCAATAGCTGGACTCGTACTTTCGAGGGCCTCCGCTACGTGTCGGCCATCTATTGCTTACTTTCTAGCCTCTTCAACAATGTACTATTATTGCACACCTCACACAAACAAAGCAGTAACAAAGTAGTAATAACTTCATTTTATTTTATAACATATTTTTTTCCTATGTAGGTACGTTATCTAATGAGAATATTTACCAGTATAAGTTGTACTTACACTTCATGTCTAAGCTAACTTATGTTACGTTTTATGGTAACGTCACGTATATTTTTTATGGAAATTCTGTCACATTAGTCAAAATTTGCGGCTTTACCCTTATATTGGTAGGTACCTACCATTCTTACTTATTACGTTAAATAATTACGGAAGCGGCGCGGCGTTAACAATCAAATAATGTCGATTATATTTCTCTTATGTGCGCGTTCACAATATGTTTTTTTTATTCTTTTCTCATATATCCACAATGTAATAAGTATAACACGAATTCATTAGTGTGTTGCCACATTACAAAACCATCTGTCCCCGACCACTGGTGTCAGCGCGTGTCAAGAATAAGCCTAGATAAAAGGTTTTCCGTTTAGTACAAGGTTATTCCTTCGCCAGTAACTTTATTACCTCGCTAATTATTTCGTTTATATTCTCGCCAACCCAGGGCCGCGACGAGATAAATCTTGTTATGTGCCTAGTAAACCCGAATGGGGACCACGAGGAACGGAAAATTCTTGACACTTATTACTTATCCACGCCATCATCATCATATCAGCCGAAAGACGTCCACTGCTGGACATAGGCCTCCCCCAGAGAGTTCCAAATTGACCGGTCCTGCGCCACCCGCATCCAGCGGACTTATCCCCGTATTGCCTCATTTTGCAACTAACAAGCCTTCAGATCGGAAGGATCGGAAGCGACAAATAAAATAGACTTCCAGTTCAATTCAATCTCATCCCGATAGCATGCTTGCGCAAGAGAACTCCTAAATCAAGGCGATTTAAGTAGATACGATTTCAGTATACACCGAAAATAGGCCTCAATGAATAAATAGTATATTATTGTCGAAGCAATGGAAGTACGCAATTGCTGGTTGAGTATTAATTTAAAAACGGACGACTTTGGGAGTCCGTAATTTATTACTAAGCCCTTCCGCGGCTGAGACAAATATAGTGCTTTTCTCAAAAATGGTGCAGTTTCTTCTTCTTTCTTATTTCTTTCTTCATTATGTTCTTTCTTCATCTTTTGAAAGAGGATTGCCTCTTTCAAAAGTTTCTCGACAAATAATGGAATTTGTATGCAACATTGTTGTCGAGCAAAATCGAGGCGGCAAGGTTTTTTATTTTTAAATTTTTGACTGACCATAAACTACGCACTTCATGTCTTAATTGTTAACCATTAAAGTCAACTTTGCCGGACAGTTTCGAGAAAAAATATTAGTCTACTAAACTCCAAAACGTTTAACTCATAAAAAGTAGTAACCCCAAATTTATTTAAAAAAATATATATCATTAGGTATTCTTCTGTGCCTAAAACCGCTCGCTCTCTAGATGGGGTAAACGTATTACTTCTTCCCAACGTATTTCTATTATTGTAATACAGTGGCGATGTAGGGCTTCCCTGCGTTCTTAGAAAACGGGACAAATACGAATATTGAATTCAGTTGTCACAGGGTATGGTTTCCCAAAGGCCGGCACGGTAAAGCTCCGTACATACCTATACAATGATGCTCTATTCGAATTTGAATCCTATACAATGATGCTCTATTCGAATTTGAATTGAAATCGATTTTATATTTCTTGTGCACGTTCGCGATTGTTAACCAATACTGCGGACAAAGTAAAATATATATTATAGGTACATGTATAAATGTTGTTCATCATCATCATCATCATATCATCATATCAGCCCAAAGACGTCCACTGCTGAACATAGGCCTCCCCCAAAGAGTGCCACAATGACCGGTCCTGCGCCACCCGCATCCAGCGGACTCCAGCGACCTTTACCAGGTCATCAGTCCACCTTGTGGGGGGCCTACCCACGCTGCGCCTTCCGGTACGTGGTCGCCACTCAAGAACCTTACCGCCCCAACAATGTTGTTCGTCAGTTGTCAATAAGGAAGATTTTTAATTATGTCCTTATGGCAGTATTGCCTTATTGACCACCGACAAAGCGTACCTTTTACTTAAGCTTTAATCATAAAGTATTTGATGTTGGAATTTGGCTTAGTGAAGAAACGGAAGCTGGATTTCCGGGTACACAATGCAAAAAAAGTAAGAAACTGTAAAAAACTTCATTATTTTATATTTAAAAATTATTTAAGTTTATTGTTTTTGGAGGACTGAAAAGGGAAACTACCGTCTTTCAAAATATATGGTTTTGTATGAACGAATCGCCGACTTCCGTTTCTTCATATCATAACAAATGGTCACCCTACTGTATTGGGTCGTCACTGGGACCTTTTGTATTCAGATATTCCGAGATGAAGAACAAACAGCCCGGCTGAGCCGCTTGTGTCGGGAAATTAGGTTTTTACCGATTATATAGATTGAAAGTAGAACAGAATTGGCAAGAAATAGAACACATAATTTGAGATGATGGAATGTAAATTATGAGTCTTCGCCCTAGGATCAAAAAGTAATTAAAACTCCCTGTGCGTGGGTATTCAGCGTTTTACGGCGTTTTTTTATCATCATTTTCTTAACAAATATTGTTAAAAATTTATGATGAGAATTCAGTTTTGTTAAAAATGTATACAAAACCGACCGAAACCGAACCGAATTTTGTTTGGTCATAATTCTGGCGTTTTGTCACACTTTAACGGCGATAATCGTGAGGTGTTAATGACTTTAGAACCGAGCATTTCAAACCGCCGGAGATTCATCCAATAAAAAAACCGGTCAAGTGCGAGTCTGACTCGCGCACCGAGGGTTCCGTACGACCAAGGAACTCAGTATGTACAGTAAGGGAAATGTATTCACGTACCACCGTAGAACCCTGTGGCAATTGACAGGTCGGCGTCACTCAAACTCGAGTGGTATGTCACCTTATTGCGATAGAGTTCTACGGTGGTACGTTAATACATTTCCCTTACTGTATGTTGGTTTTTCAGCGATAATTCTTTATCAAGTGAATTAATTTCGATATTTTTTTTTTATTTGCTAGAAGGTACTTTCAGAACACTTTCATACGAATTTGAAGAAAAAAAATTAAACACAGAAGTATTAAATTACAAACAAAATTAACATATGATTTTTCACGAATAAAAAAAAATACGCTAGATAGAGGTCTCGTTATACTTTTCCGGTAATATTCACGTTAATATTAATCATATATATTATTTTCAATTTTTTCGCTTGGTTAACTTCGGAGATAAGGGGGGGAATGGTATTTTTTTCAACATTTTACTTTATAAATCAAAATTTTACCATTTTAGAAAAAAAAAGAAAAACTGTTTTAGAATGTACAATTCAAACCCTTTCATATGACACCCCACTTGGCCTACTAACTAGACTTTGAAATTTTGCCCCCCCCCCCTTATCCGCCCTTTTTTATACAAATTAAAAGTATATATTAAAATTTTTAATTTTCCATACACGAGGATAAGCTTTGTTTACAACTATTCCAAAGTTCAAATCGATAGCATTAGTAGTTCCTGAGATATTTGACTTTGTGACAGACAGACAGACGGACGGAGTCGCACCATAAGGGTTCCGTTTTTACCTTTTTGGTCCGGAACCCTAATAACTAATGTGTAGATATAGATACAAATATAATTATTAAGACTTATATTCGCCAACAAACTGTTATGCAGTCTGGCGAAGACTTAGATTAAGTTATTCATAATTTTGTTGTGTAAGAAAAAAAAAAGATTATTTGAGCAACAAAAAGCAACTTTACCGTCCAAGTTAGCGGATTCCAATGAGAGTTTTATAAAAAGCCGGCCACATTAGGCTGGATTGCAAAAAAATTGTACATAGTCAAAAGCTTTAACTTTTCCCATTGTGTAACGGCAATTAGGTACCCATACATTTTATATGGGCAACTTTCGTTACACAATGGAAAAAGTTAAAGCATAGATAAGATTAAGGCCCTTAACTGTATACAATTTTTTTTGCAATCCACCCATTAAATAATTTCTACCATACCTACATTGAGCAACGATGACATACTAAAAACCTGCTTACTTCAATAATGTTAACGTCATCCTACCTAACTAATTAACAGTTTTTGATATTTGCAATAACACGACGCTCGTTTCGACACGGTAAGCCCTACGTCTGTAGAAGCAAGCGCATGCAACACATCATACGTAACGCATACCAAAAAGATAATATTTTATTAATTTGTTTATTTATATTGATAACATATGTCAAGTCAAATTTACCTATCAGAGAAACAGAGACTGTGACTGTGTGGTATTTTCAGGGATTGGCACTAGGAAGCATTTCCGGAATTTTTTTTAACGCATTAAAATGATATACGAATTGAACGGGTTCATCCGTTCCCTCTTCGTTAGCGTAGAGTCATGTGTGAGTTTTAACGCATTAAAATGATATACGAATTAAACGGGTTCATCCGTTCCCTCTTCGTTAGCGTAGAGTCGTGTGTGAGTTTTAACGCATTAAAATGATATACGAATTGAACGGGTTCATCCGTTCCCTCTTCGTTAGCGTAGAGTCGTGTGTGAGTTTTAACGCATTAAAATGATATACGAATTGAACGGCTCCATCCGTTCCCTCTTCGTTAGCATAGAGTCATGTGTGAGTTTTAACGCATTAAAATGATATACGAATTTAACGGGTTCATCCGTTCCCTCTTCGTTAGCGTAGAGTCATGTGTGAGTTTTAACGCATTAAAATGATATACGAATTGAACGGGTTCATCCGTTCCCTCTTCGTTAGCGTAGAGTCATGTGTGAGTTTTAACGCATTAAAATGATATACGAATTGAACGGGTTCATCCGTTCCCTCTTCGTTAGCGTAGAGTCATGCGTGAGTTTTAACGCATTAAAATGATATATGAATTGAACGGGTTCATCCGTTCCCTCTTCGTTAGCGTAGAGTCATGTGTGAGTTTTAACGCATTAAAATGATATACGAATTAAACGGGTTCATCCGTTCCCTCTTCGTTAGCGTAGAGTCGTGTGTGAGTTTTAACGCATTAAAATGATATACGAATTGAACGGGTTCATCCGTTCCCTCTTCGTTAGCGTAGAGTCATGTGTGAGTTTTAACGAATTAAAATGATATACGAATTGAACGGGTTCATCCGTTCCCTCTTCGTTAGCGTAGAGTCATGCGTGAGTTTTAACGCATTAAAATGATATATGAATTGAACGGGTTCATCCGTTCCCTCTTCGTTAGCGTAGAGTCATGTGTGAGTTTTAACGCATTAAAATGATATACGAATTAAACGGGTTCATCCGTTCCCTCTTCGTTAGCGTAGAGTCGTGTGTGAGTTTTAACGCATTAAAATGATATACGAATTGAACGGGTTCATCCGTTCCCTCTTCGTTAGCGTAGAGTCATGCGTGAGTTTTAACGCATTAAAATGATATACGAATTGAACGGGTTCATCCGTTCCCTCTTCGTTAGCGTAGAGTCATGTGTGAGTTTTAACGCATTAAAATGATATACGAATTAAACGGGTTCATCCGTTCCCTCTTCGTTAGCGTAGAGTCGTGTGTGAGTTTTAACGCATTAAAATGATATACGAATTGAACGGGTTCATCCGTTCCCTCTTCGTTAGCGTAGAGTCATGTGTGAGTTTTAACGCATTAAAATTATATACGAATTGAACGGGTTCATCTGTTCCCTCTTCGTTAGCGTAGAGTCGTGTGTGAGTTTTAACGCATTAAAATGATATACGAATTGAACGGGTTCATCCGTTCCCTCTTCGTTAGCGTAGAGTCATGCGTGAGTTTTAACGCATTAAAATGATATACTAATTGAACGGGTTCATCCGTTCCCTCTTCGTTAGCGTAGAGTCATGCGTGAGTTTTAACGCATTAAAATGATATATGAATTGAACGGGTTCATCCGTTCCCTCTTCGTTAGCGTAGAGTCATGTGTGAGTTTTAACGCATTAAAATGATATATGAATTGAACGGGTTCATCCGTTCCCTCTTCGTTAGCGTAGAGTCATGTGTGAGTTTTAACGCATTAAAATGATATACGAATTGAACGGGTTCATCCGTTCCCTCTTCGTTAGCGTAGAGTCATGCGTGAGTTTTAACGCATTAAAATGATATATGAATTGAACGGGTTCATCCGTTCCCTCTTCGTTAGCGTAGAGTCATGTGTGAGTTTTAACGCATTAAAATGATATACGAATTGAACGGTTTCATCCGTTCCCTCTTCGTTAGCGTAGAGTCATGTGTGAGTTTTAACACATTAAAATGATATACGAATTGAACGGGTTCATCCGTTCCCTCTTCGTTAGCGTAGAGTCGTGTGTGAGTTTTAACACATTAAAATGATATACGAATTGAACGGGTTCATCCGTTCCCTCTTCGTTAGCGTAGAGTCATGTGTGAGTTTTAACGCATTAAAATGATATACGAATTGAACGGGTTCATCTGTTCCCTCTTCGTTAGCGTAGAGTCATGCGTGAGTTTTAACGCATTAAAATGATATACGAATTGAACGGGTTCATGCGTTCCCTCTTCTTTAGCGTAGAGCCGTGTGTGAGCGTCATGTACTGATATTCAAACGGATTAGGAATAAATACTAGATGAAACTGTTAATTGCAAAATACAGGGTATTTAGTACCTAGAGACTAGAGATAAACGATAACTCAGGTAATACAAATGTGTTTTGTCATTTGCATAGGTACCTTCTTTATTTATCGATGGCCAAAATGAAACACTTACAAAAAAAAATGTTTTAAACGAAAGGCTACAGGATACATTTAGCAACACTGGTTAGCGTAGTAACCATATTTAATTGCCCAAAAATAAGCCAGACCAAAAGGTACATTATTTTGGTCCGGCTGCTTTATTTTTAATAGTTATTTATGCAACAAATGCAGAAAGTAGATGATTTTTGACGAGTGTATAAGTCGACATGAGTCGGAAATCATCTTTATGCACTTGTATCATACAACATTTTACTATGCATTGTGCGAGGAAATAAATATATATAAACAGTAAAACTTGGTTAAGTGGGACCTGGATAAGTGGGAAACCTCCATAGCTGGAACTCATGTCCCGACACTTTAGCACTGAATTACTTGTGTTAATGGGACAAAACAAACCTCTATGTCTGGGATTAGTTTTTTTTTTATTATATCGTCATAACTTAGGAGCATGACTTATTAACAAAACGATATCGTTAAAAAAACATTATAATTATTGAACCTGCTTGCAAGGTGTAGAGGAGAGCAGCTGGATAGACGGACATCCGGGCAGAAGAAATAATTTTGCGCAAGCTGAAACGAGGAATTTCGTTCGCTTCGCTCGGTCGGTCAATTAATATAAAAAAGTGAAATTAAATAGATAGTTACACCCATTTAGTCGACTTTATATACCTACTTTAAAATGGAATACCGTTATTATAGGATTCATGGGTCTTTATATCTGATTGTAGTAAATCTCAATTAATTCTCACTTGATCCTACTTTACAATGAAATACCAAGATATTATACTTCAACTTTCTCACAAGCTCTGTCTTGATTTTTCGAATAGGTAACGTAGCTAAGGGCCAGAGACTTGAAATATTGAAATTTATTCGCAACCCCTTGAAACTACATTCCGTTGGTTTGTCCACTCGATACTACTTGAGTTTATAGTGCTTTCACAATGGAAGGCGTACACTGCAAGGTGATATATTTTTTCCCCCGACGCAAAATAAAATGTGCTCCCTGGCAACCCCACTCCCTGTTTTCGTATTGCTGAGTAGGTACCGTCAAAAATTGTACCCAATATGTCATCATCATCATCATCATATCAGCCGAAAGGCGTCCATTGCTGGAACTAGGCGTGCCTGTCCCAAAGAGTGCTCAATGACGGGTCCTGCGTCACCCGCATCCAGCGGACACCCGCGACCTTTACCAATATGTACTGATTTTGTATCATCATAAATCAGCTTAACTAATACAACGACAATATACTGTCAAATCCAAATAATCCAAAAAATAATAATACTTAAAAGTGGGTCATTACCCTCTTATTATTATTATACTAAGGAATACATTTTTAACTAATATATTAATAATGAAGTATTTTTACCCGACTACCGAAGGAAGGTTATGTCTTTCGAGCGTATGTCTTATTCTTTGGCACGCCCTGCAGCCTAAACCGTTTGACAGATTTCGACATATGAGATGTCATTGGATTCCTCTTAATTGTAGGAGTAACAGGTTATAATATTGGTAAAAAAGCAGTTGGGTTTTTCGTAAAATCTTATGATTTCACTTGTTGCTTAGGGCCTCAATAATAATAATAAATATGTTTTTCGAGCGTATGTATGTATGTAGTATGTATATATGTATATACGTATATACTATGCATGTATGTATGTATGTGTTTGTCTTATTCTTTGGCACACCCTAATTCCTAACCGTTTGACGGATTTCGACGTATGAGGTGTTGTTGAATTCCTCTAAATCGTGGGAGTGACATAGGCTATAATATTTGCAAAAAAGCAGTTGGGTTTTTCGAAAAATCTTTTGATTTTACTTGTTTTAAGAGGCGGTTATTATTATTTAAAAAGTTGGCCTCCATTTGTCACAAAAAATCAGTGTTAATTTTTTTTTTAAACCGTGCCAAATCTGGCCACTTATAAAACTTAATGATTAGTAATACAGACTAAAGCGTCATTAAAGCTGTCATTTATTATTTTAGTTTTAAAACACCTTCTTATACAGAAGTTATGGAACTACTGTATTTATAAGTGTTCAATTACGCCATAAACATAAGTTTTAGAATGGAGTTTGCCTACACCATTATACAGAAACAAGTATCTAGTGATACTATAATAGCACTTAGAGCTGTATTAAGCAAGTGATCATACTCACAATACAGCCTGTATATAACTTTTGCGATAAAACCTGCTTGAAGTGTCACAAAATGCTTAAAGTTGTATAATAGAGTTTTAATATTCTGTTAATACACCCTAAGCTTACGCGGGTCCCTTAATACAGACTTTATACAGATCGAGCTTTATAATAAATCATGAACCACTCTTATATGGGCGCAAACAATTTTTGGCACTCTTGTAAGGCTCTAAAAAGACTAAACTTTACATAGGCTGGTATATTGATGTTTAAAACCCTTGCGTGCTGCTTGGGTACTTACTATGAAAAAAATATCCCTCTTAGTATATTCTTTATTATAACTAAGTTCCATATTTAATCTTCACCGGAGTCAATTAACCTATTCCGTTCATCTCTCTTTCGCATCCCATTCTAATTTAGCGCGTCGAAGTGAGCGCGTGAATCAGCTTGAAATGTAATTAGAAACGAAAGGGACGGATAAAAATTACACTATGTACATACGCACTGTAAATATACCAAACCTCGGAGCAAAATATGAATTTACTGGAATTTACCCGCAGTTTTGTCGTTGACAGTAGTTCAAATAGCATAAAGCGGGCATGAAGGGTTTAGTTAGATTGAATACGAGTAGACAGCCCAATATCGTATCATGAAGTATGACGGACTAAAGTGGCAATGTGACGGACTGCCGAAATGCTATACGAAAGACATCATCATGCAGTCTCAGAAAGTTAAAGAGTGCCTTGTATCATGTCATGAGATGACACGAAATTGGCGACGTCATGAGCTGACATTACAACAAATCGATTATTAATCATGACTATATTAAGATGAATGTGACGGGATGATTGGAAGATTTTACTACCCATAATTTACATGAAACAGAAACGATACATGTAAGTAGTTAATACACTCATATTTTATTTGAACTATTTATAAATAAGATCAAATAAAAAGTTTTACGCTTCTATAAAAGTTTTAATTAATTTCTACCATTTTTGGCGTTAAAAACTTCAGTCGTTAACTTACCAAATGTTTATTATTTTTAATGTATGTTACCTAAGAACTCCGTCATTTATGAACCGATTTGTACAATTATTTTTAGGGTTCCGATACCTCAAAAGGAAAAAACGGAACCCTTATAGCATCACTCGGTTGTCTGTCTGTCCGTCTGTCACAGCCGATTTGCTCTGAAACTACTGGACCGATGGACTTGAAATTTGATACACATATGTAAATTGGTGACCCAAAGATGGACGCGTAAAGTAAATTAATGAATTCTGAACAAGGAGGCCACTTTTGGGGGGTAAACTGGAAAATTAAAAAAAAAGTCGCAAATTGTATTGTGTGACATATCATATGAAAGGGGTTGTTGTAAGCATGTCAGATATTTTTTTTTATAATTTTAGCAAAAACAGATTTGAAGTAATTTAGGAAAAAAGACGAAAATTGACTATTCCCCCGCTTATCTCCGAAACTACTAGGATTAAAATTCTGAAAAAAATATAGAAAATAGTTCCTTGCCTAAAGATTACAGGAAAACCAATAAGAAGTTTGAGTATTCAAAAATACTTATGAAATTTAGATTATATACGGAACCCTCACCACGTGAGTTGAACTCGCACTTGTCCGGTTTTTATTTGGAAGTATGTGCTTCCAGGCTGGTTCCGTCGTTGTTATCAAAACTCCAGTCGGATGGTGGAAACCATGAGGAATTGAGGGAACTCCTCAAATATATTAGGCACACATGTAATAGTTTAGGTATTTTCTATTAAAACTCGTGTAATTACACCCGGAAATCATAAATTTGGTGAAGCGGAACTGATACTGAAGACCACAGATGACTCATGGAACTGGTTAATGATGTACGGTCGAAGAAAATTAAGGTTTTTCACATTTAAACTCTATTTCAATGACGTTAAAAGGTTCTAAAGTGCTAAACATTAAATTTCCTCAACCTCAAAACTATAAAAGTAAGGCACAGAGTCTGATATGATTCGTTGAAATAGCAACTAATGCCAAAGACAATTCTGAAATCCTTGAGGAATCAACGGAACTCCTCAAATATTATCGGCCCACATACAGCGATTTTGTTTTTTTTCTGTAATAATCAACGTATTTGCTCTAGGAAATTATTTTAAATAATCAACGCATTTGCTCTCGGAAATTATTTTAAACTAGCTTTTGCCCGCGACTTCGTCCGCGTGGAACTCGTTTATATCGTAACTCCATACAAACTTTCGCCCCCGTTTTCACTCCCTTAGGTAATTAATTTTGGGATAAAAACTCTCTGGTGCAGAGATACTTTGAATTCCGGGGAAGGACAAAGGATCTCTGCACCAAATTTCATCTCAATCAGGTCACCGGTTTTAGCGTGAAAAGGTAATAGACAGACAGAGTTACTTTTGCATTAATAATATTAGTATGGATTGTTTGAAACGAAAAGGGCTTCCTTATGGCTGAGTTACATGATTTTATAGATAAGCTTTTTCCAAAATTAATCGGTGGGGCAAGACGGAACCCTCAGTGCGCGAATCAGACTCGCACTTGACCGGTTTTTTTACAAACATAGTCTCCGCCGCCAACTTGGTGTCAACTTGGTGTCAGCAATTCGGAGGTCTATATCGGTTTCACAAATTACAATGAGTTAATTACCTAAATAAGAAGGCTGACAAAATGTTTAATTATTCTTCTAGTTTTAATATGTTACACGCCAGTAAGAATCTAATCACTAAACTGAAGTGGCAGTGGGTGGGGCACATTGCAGTAGAACCGGTGGCCATTGGGGTGGAAAGGTTCTCTAGTGGCGACCACGTACCGGAAGGCGCAGCGTGTGTAGGCCCCCCACAAGGTGGACTGATAACCTGGTAAAGGTCGCTGGAGTCCACTGGATGCGAGTGGCGCAGGACCGGCCATTATGGCACTCTTTGGGGGAGGCCTATATCCAGCAGTGGACGTGTTTCGGCTGATATGATGACGATGATGACCCGCCTGTATGGAAATTGTCCATTAGTATTAAATCAATTACTTGTATGGAATGTCAACGAGAAATCTAACTATTTAGCTGCAACAAATATTTGAATAGTCTCACTAAATTTTTATACTCATATAGTTTAATTCACTGCCACCGACGCATATGTGCGTTTGCCTCCATACAAGTTTGTTCCTAGGGGGCGTGGCTCGGCAGCGAATGCGTTAATTGTAAGATGGGAGTTTCAGATATGCATATACAAAAAAGTACAATCACATCATAAATATCTATACGTTTTAATCATCGTCAAACTTGATTCGACGACGTCGTCCACCTGAACTCCCACAGGTACTAATTTCTATCCCCTTGTGATTTTGGATAAAAAGTGGGGTATTTTATATTGTTTCAATTCATCACCATCTGTGTGCGAAATTTTATAAAATAGGAAAAAAATACTTACTGTTTATTTTCAGATATGATTAAATTACATTGTGGGTTACGTTTAGTACAATTTTTATAATTTAAGCTTTTTACTAAACTTTTTAATCTTAATAGCTAATTATACACTTTTAGTAATATTACTTTTATTTATTAATATTACTGGAGGCCTCAATGAACATTTTCTTAATTATATTTTTAGTTTGTGTAGGTTTACTCCCTATGTTATTTAAAATAATTTTGGGAAAGCTGTTTAAGATACAGGGTGGGCAGACTAGGTAGCTAGACCACACCACCTCTTTGGCTATATATGTTATTATATTTGATGACTATGTACTTACGTATTCTTGCTGGTGAGAGTTCGTAGGTTGCCTTTCCTTGTGCACTTAACAAGATCTCCCAATTTATGTTTATATTGCATTACAATTGCCATTTTAACTTTATCGAAAACATTCATAATTCTGCAGTAAGTAGGTATTGAAATAGTTTATGATAATTATCTCTATATTTATATTTAATTTTTAGCGGGATTGTTTTTAGTAGCCTCATTTGTAGGTTATATATACTTTGTCAATAAGTTTTGTAGGTTCTACTATAGCAAGAGATTCCATAGCTTAAATATGATTGAATCCGTCATGGCCATGTACAGTACCTTAATATATGGCATTTTATGTTTAAGTATCTTAATGTTACATAGGATGGCTCTTAGTTTTTTTATAAACTAGTTATATGTGGATATTCCAATTAAATTGTTATTGTCTATTGTAAGACCAAGGTAAGTATGATGTGTTACAACTTCTAGGGTACCTATCACAATTACAGGAAGTATGAGTGGTATGCATGCATGAGTGTTTATGCGCCACAATCCTGGGTATTCTATTACTTTTATCACATTCAAACAACAAACATCTATATGTCTAATCATATTAACATTTATATTTATAATATTAGTAGGAAAAGCGCATTCTCGGCAGGGTCAGAATGCATAGAACGTTGTGGCTAAAATGCCCATCTCTTCCGGCACGTTGTCGGGATTAGCTAGCTATAAGCCCACTTATTGGAACTCGATTATACGGCGTTTATGGTGCTCATGCATATTGCATGAAGTGAAACTAGATCCGTGGTGAACTTTAATGATATGAGTGTCGTTAGTTTTATGATCGTAGGTAATAAGGAATCAAATACAAAATATAAGGCATTTCCGCCCTTGGTGGGGTGCGGAATTATTGGTTTACCTTAGAGCTTACGGTAATGTCGTAGGGCACCATGCAGTACCTAGGTACTAGTACATTCGGACCGTCACGCTTCCTACGCCAATCAATCAATTTTTTTTTGTTGTGGCCCATCGGTATTGTCGATGATTCGGCCAACGTCAAGGTTAGAAAAGGCACATATTTTATAAATAATTTGACCGGTGACTTTGAGTTCACTCAAAAGAAAATCTAAAACTGAGGACAATACAAACATTTATATTGTTAACTACTACAAAAAAAGTTGTTAATTTTAATAAACTTACACAGAATATATACAAAGGGGGAGTGAACTAAAGTGAGAAGGAATTTTGTGTTAACGGGATGGGGGATTTCTGGGGGTAAGATATCGTACAAGGGAGTGACAATACGGTTACAATCAAAAAATGTGTGTTCGAGGGTACCCTCCGCCAGACCACATTCGCACAGAGAGTGGTCTCGAACGCGTATCTTTGCCAAAAATTCAGGCGTACAAATGTGACCTAGCCGTTAACGGATAATCGTGGATGTTATGCTTTTTAGAATATCTTTTTGAATGAAAATCCACGGCTTAGAGGGCATGTCTAGTTGAATGTTCAGTTGCCATAGTTTTACCAACATTTAACGAATAGTTTGCCAACGTGTGTTCCAGGCATTTCGCATGTGTGTGAGGGCAAGTGCTTTGAGGTCACGAGTAAAACATTGGTCATGTACATTGTTGCCAAGTGTGATATCTTCCTTTACCGATTTAAATAAATGAATTTGAAAGATAGTTTGAATCCCGCAGAATGAAATGAAATACTTTTTAACCATGAATTTTTGCACCAGAGGGTCAAATAGGAGGTGGAATTTTATTTAGCATAATGGGAGTATAATTAACGAGTTTTACGCGGACGAAGTGCCTCAGATAAATATGATGAATTTAGAAATATGCGTGAATAGTGAAAATAATTAATGAATTTACAAAGTGCCCTGTCTCCAATGATTCACCCCCTTTTGGGTTCCCTTTCACTGGTCGAAACGCCCCGCGTCGCGCGTGCGGTGAGCTGGTGCTATCCTTGTTAGGGTTCCGGACCAAAAAGGTAAAAACGGAACCCTTATGGTGCGACTCCGTCCGTCTGTCTGTCTGTCACAAAGTCAAATATCTCAGGAACTACTAATGCTATCGATTTGAAATTTGGAATAGTTGTAAATAAAGTTAATCCTCGTGTATGGAAAATGAAAAATTTTAATATTTACTTTTAATTTGTATAAAAAAGGGCGGATAAGAGGGGGGGCAAAAATTCAAAGTCTAGTTAGTAGGCCAAGTGGGGTATCATATGAAAGGGCTTGAATTGTAAATTCTAAAACAGTTTTTCTTTTTTTTCTACAATGGTAAAATTTTGATTTATAAAGAAAAATGTTGAAAAAAATACCATTCCCCCGCCCTTATCTCCGAAGTTAACCAAGCGAAAAATTTGAAAATAATATATATTATTAATATTAACGTGAATATTACCGGAAAAGTATAACGATACCTCTATCTAGCGTAGTTTTTTTTTATTCTTAAAAAATCATATGTTAATTTTGTTTGTAATTTAATACTTCTGTGTTTAATTTTTTGCCTTCAAATTCGTATGAAAGTGTTCTGAAAGTACCTTGTAGCAAATAAAAAAAGAATTATCCAAATTAATTCACTTGATAAAGAATTATCGCTGAAAAACCAACATACAGTAAGGGAAATGTATTAACGTACCACCGTAGAACCCTATCGCAATAAGGTAACATACCGCTCGAGTTTGAGTGACGGCGGCCTGTCAATTGCGACAGGGTTCTACAGTGGTACGTGAATACATTTCCCTTACTGTACATACCGAGTTCCTTGGTTGCGCAATTTAGTAACAAAATGCACCGATAAATGGCGCTGTAGGTACTCATGTCATGCTCATGACTTTACTATACTACGCGTTGTTTAGATTTTTCCAAAATGAATGGGTGGGGCAAGACGGGTGTGTTGTATGATATTTCGTATGGAACCCTCGGTGCGCGAGTCAGACTCGCACTTGACCGGTTTTTTTTTTGAAAGGGGAAGACAAAATAACACGAGCTCTCCGCATGCAACATGGCGGCTGCGGCTGTTACGAGTAACAACCAGTGTCAATGAGCCCTTAGTTATCTCCATAACTCCAAACTTGTTACACTATTTGTACATTTCATCGCCATCCATTGTCAATACCAAGTAAACTGTGCGACAGCTAAGCCGATTAGATCCGGTTGCTGACGGATAATGTGATACAACATTATGTAGCCTGCAATAACAATGAAATCGAAATGCATCCGAATAATTGTCTGTTTCAGTTGGTGGTTGCGAAACGCAAATGGAATTCGAACGTGAGTCAATACGTCTATTGTATAATTTTAGGTTACTTGTTTATGTAAGTTTATTATTGCACAGAGTAACCAACAAAGGAATTGAAGGCACTCTCACTGAGCTGCGTCATCTGGTTTGTGGAAATGATGGAGTGAGCTTGAGAGTTGGCATAAAGGAGGGGGCAAATGCACATAAGATCCCACTTGGTCGAATTGTATCCAGATAATATAGGATAAGACACAGTAATCGTAACTTTGGCTATTGGCGACACTTTCTCGTTAGCTTATTACTTTAACCTTAAACCATTGCAAGGCTCTGGCTGTGACATACCTAGAATAATTGGGTCGTCCCATTCGTTTTCTGCCACATTCTTAATTCAGTCTCATTCTGCTTTCATTGCCCATTCTTCATTCGTCATGTTCTTAGCGGGCAAACCAGTCTCGTAAGGTTTTTCGAAATTAACAGAATTATGTACGATCGACATAATACCCCGATAGTTTTATTTACGTAGGTACGAGACATTACTTTTTTGTAATTTATTGCATAATTCGGTGTTAACAATATTAATAAGTATTGAATTACACCGAGGAACGTGGATAATGTGAATGTGAATATGCCTTCAAATCGTTTCTCAAAGCATTGGTATCCAAAACGTGACAAAAGGAAAATAATCCGTAGCGAAATCGGATTAAACTTAGTATTTTTCGTTTTGCATTTTGCTTGCCATTGCCATAGCTACTAAGGATAAGTAAGTAAATTCTGTGAAGATACCTACGGATTTATGTATGCCAAAGATAGAAGTAAAGTTGGTACTTTTCTCCAATAAAGATCCGACTGACACTTACTTTATTAACAAATATTAAGAGCAAAAAAATGGGTATACATTTTGTGTTGAATTTTCGTACAAGGTGTACCCATTCTTTGTAGGTAGTGTTTTTACTTCCATCATATTCGATGTAAAAGCATACTTAGTTAAAGCCCTTATGAAAAGAATAACGTGCGATCTTTACGGGGTGACCCCTCTATTTTTTAGTTGTTGGTCTACACTTCTATATACAGTATCTCTGGTTGTGGGCCTCACCATCCTTACTCTTGGACAATACAAAAGTGACTCAGAGATACACTACTTGCAGCTAGGATAAATTCGGGTACCTAGTTTGCACCCATCTTCCGTCTTGTGAGCGGTATGTGAGTCATGTTCATCAACGTGTGTGCTTTCTAATGGGTGGGACCATATACGCATTTGCCACCAACAGTTTCACTCCGCGTACCTGTTTTCGCCGGCTAGCTTTACTTAATCCTGTTTAGTTTAACATATCAGAACATTTAAGCACATTTAGCCCCAAGCAACAAAATTATCACAGAGTGCGTATTTTATGGACCTACAGCACTGTTTGTTACTTGGGGCTGTACTCAATTAATACTAGCCCGACAGTTTTAATTGTCAGCAAAGATACCTACACATAATATGCAACCAAAGTCACACATATTAACATTTACAATTTTCCCGCGACACCAAGGGCAGCACCCTGCTAAGCATTTAGCGTGGCTGTGATGGATAGGATGGATGGAAATCCGCCAAGAATGATTTTTATTCATTGTTGCCATGCTCGTTTTATCTTGTTTGTCCCTTTAAGAAAAACAAGGATAGCACGAGCTACCCGCATGCGGGATGCGGGCTGTATCGACCAGTGTAAATGAGCCTTAGCACAGATTACGTTCATCGCTTGCGCATTCTATTGGAAAAGCAGTATAAGACTAAGCGAGCGCTTTTGAAATAAAGCCAAAGCGCATTACAAATGATTGACTTATCTCTTTTTACTATCGTCTAACAGAGGCTGTCTGAATCAATTCGAATGAATATCGTATGAAATATCCGAGATACAAAATGCTCTCTGTAATGCGGATAAGGCTTTTTAATATGAATGGATCAAGGTTTTTATCTGAAATTCGCATTTGTTATAAGGATTTAGATTTTGTTTCCGTACTAACATCGTGTAATTTTTTTAGTAACATGGAGAAAGGCATCATTTTCAAGTGTAGATACCTACGTTTATGAAAACTGATATATGGTATGAAAAATTGAGATCAGTATTAAGTAGGTACCTATTTAAGGCTTAATTTGTATCAAATGGTTTTTTTTCAGCTTAGTATGGATTGATAAAACTTATTCTTATAATCATACCTAGGTACTATAATCTATAATACTAAAATCGAATATGAACATTATAGTATTGCCGCTCTCGCTCACAATTAAGAGCAGGGTGCGAGTTGTCAATCCCTTTCATATTCGATTTGAGTATTTTATACTTGAGAAAACCCATTTTATTTCATGGAAATACCAATGGCAATGTTATACTTCTTCATATTGTTACCAACCTAAATTGTGTTCAAACGATTTCCATAAACCCATCTTGGTCTTTAACCAATTTTTTCTCAACAAGTCTGATTTTTGGTTCCCTTGCGTAAACAAGTAGGTATAAGATGTACCGTCAAAACCAACAATTTTTTCCTATACTTTTTTCAATACTCGTATTATTCACTTTACTTGAAAACACGAGCATCCAATTAATGTTTTTTCTTCCCTGGATAATCGGCTCAAAGCCTTCTCGCGTACATCCATATTCAACATCTACCAGTCAAACCCCAATCAATAATGCATGCATAAAACTCTTGATTATGCGGACACAGCTGCAGAGATTTCGATGTGAAGCGAGTGTGCATGCAACTTCTCTAACTGGATCTGGGACAACTTGTTTCAGCGACATGGAAATTACGCTGCGGCGTGCATCCAATTATGTAGGTATGAGCCTTCAGAACGGATACCGACCTTTTCAAATAACGAGTTTTATCGGTCTCAATTAGCAACGACGATATAAGCATGTGTGCCGATAATACTGAATCATTGTAGATAACTACTGAATCCAAAAAAATAAGGACTAAATTCTTAGCTTAATTTCTAGCAACGGATACTAATTTAAGTAAGTTTCATGTTATTCCAGATTGCTGTTTTAAAATGACAACTAAACTACTTTTGTATGAAGAACCGAGCGTTCTGGCAACTCTTAAATCGAGACATGTAACATTTGCACTATAAATGTACAATAGTACAAAATACATTATGAGAATAAATTATTAAGAGATAAGGTGTCTAATCTGATTTATTGCTACTCTTTGGCCATTCCTAGATGCCGAGTAAGAGCAGGAAGGTATATACTCATTTCTAGAAGCTAAACAGAGCAAGGTATATATTTCTCTGCATCGTACGTTACGAAACATATACTTGCCTCTGTTTCGCTCCCAGAAATAAGCATCCCGTCCTGCTTTCATTTGACATCCTTTATTAGTGTGTAATTGCAATATTCGCAGCTGATTCATGTGTGCGTAAGCCTGGTCATTTTTAAACACGGAATTTCGTATAGACAACGTATCTACCTCTTTTTATATTACATCATTGTTCATAAGGGTTCCGTTTTTATCTTTTTGGTCCGGAACCCTAAAAAGGGATTCAGGAGCTTTAAAATCAAGTCTTCAAAATCGGACCATAACTAAAAAAAATGTCCGACGTAACTAAAGAAAAATATACAGTCGAGTTGAGAACTTCCTTATTTTAGTCGGATAAAACAAAAAAGCTATTATTATAATGTTTACCGCCATTAAGAACTCTCGTGCCCGCCATATTGGTTTCATGATGACGTCATAAAATCTTATGGCGTCTCATTTGTTCAGTTTAAAATGTTCGGTGGTATAGGTAGTTCCACCAGAGTTGAGGTCACGCACACAACAACATGTCTCAAGTAATGACAGCGGGATTTTGAAATTACTGTTCTTTTTTCGAATACGATAGCAAGTTCAACAGTGAATTGCAAAATAGACCAAAAAGTTTCTCTAAACTATTTTGTTAAGGGGCTCCCAGCTCCCACAATGACCTTTTTCATGTTTTTTATGGCTTGTCGCATTAACAACAACGAGGTTTACCGAAATAGTATTCCATAATTACTTCAAAACTCACAGCTTTCGATATATATGGCACCAAACCTTGGCAAATTTAGGCCAAAAAACCAGTTTTTGGACGTAACTTTTGTGAAAATGAATTAATAATTAAAATCTGTGATGAGTTGTTAGAGACGTCAATAAGGAACAGTGACATGTAGATTTCATATATAAAAGTGCATAAACAACATACTTAGGTATATCGAAAACAGAGCTTTTTTGGACCATATTTGAATAAATCATTAAAAAATCTTTTTTTTTTAATATTCATTATTTTCAAAAAACTCGGATGCAAATGAAGATAAACGATTGAAGAACCGATAAGCGTTTGTGCCATAAATATATATATATAGTTTTGACATAGGACGAAAAGCGCGGGGAGCCTCTTTAACATTATTTACAAAAATACGTCGAATTCAAACAAAACAGAAAATAAAATATTTTGATTTATTTTAGTTAAATATTTATAGATACTGATTCAAATTGTTCTCCTACTAATATTATAAATGCGAAAGTTTGGATGTTTAGATGTTTGGATGTTTGTTACTCAATCACGCTTAAACGGCTGAACCGATTTGGATGAAATTTTGCACAAAGATAGTTTATAGCCGCGGGCGGGATTTGTTAGTTGACTTTCGCGAACGCTTCATTTAGTTGTAGCGATCTTTAGAGTCGCATTTTTTAGCGAAGCAAAATTTCATACTAGGTATATTTTGCCACTGCCTTATTTAGTTGCAGCGGATTTCAGTGTCGCAATTGTTAGCGCAGCAAATTTTCATGTTGGATATATTTTCGAACGCCATTGTTAGTTGCAGCGGATTATGTTAAGCATATTATGAATCACGTTTAAATGAGTGGTGTATTTATAAGTTCTGTTCATAAATATTAAAAGGTTATCTGGACGGGTTGGTCATGGACTGTCTAGAGTGTCTAGAACATTAAAGTGGTCGTGTGCTGTCGTGCCTACCACGCCAGCGACCACTAAAGTGGTCATGGCGGACGCCGTCAAAGTAAACGTATTGCTGGCAGATACATATTCGTTAGTCACTAGCCTATTTTACATGCAGACGTTTTAGAACTTACGACGTTTTAGCTTCTGTATGACCAAAAAAATTGTTTTTGTATCACAAAATGTTTAACATATTTGATAAATAAGAGTTTTAGCTTTATATATCTATACTATTATAAAGTTGTAAAAATGGTTAGTCTGTGTACATTGAAGATATTTACAAAAGAATGATTGTTTTAGGTTATTTGGGACCTCAGGAACCCAAAAATATTTTTTGGTACACAGATGGAGCGGATTTTGGGAAGGGACTTGTAAAGTTTTTATTGCGAATTTTAACACAAAAAAAACGAATAACTAATTTTACATATAATAAATTAAGAGAAAATAAGTAAGGCTTTCATTATAAAATAAGACTCTGAAATTTGCTACAAATAAAGGACGAGGTCACGAAATTTATCTAATAATAATAAATGAGAACATAAATAAAACTTCCGCTAAAAAAAGCGACTCTAAAATTCGCTGCAACTAAATAAGACGTTTGCGAAATTCAACTAACAAATCAATATTAATCGTAAAAACCAAAGATAATAATAAATTGCCTTGTTTTTTGTTTGAAATTTATGTAGCAGTTAAAGTTGACATTACATTTTCATTAATTTTTGTTATTTCGTTATGAAACCTCTTCAAAGATGACTGAAACAACTGGCACTCGTTACATCGTTGTCATACCTATTGACAACTGCATTTTTCGCGAGATAAGAAAACATACAGATGCTTATTTGAATAACTACGGGAACATGAAGTTATATATATATACAAAACGCCATGTGTTTTTATTTACATTCACTCATTCATTCATTCACTTTTTTTGCAATCAGTATATTTTTTTATATTATTTATTATTATTTACCATCCCGTAGCTCAGTGTCCTCACATACCTACTTTACTACCTACTATGACCGGGATGTAAGGAATATCCAGGCTAGATGAATTACCTAGTCAAGTAGGTACTTATCTTGCACGAGATTGACAATCTCAGGGCTCCCGCAGAAACGTTACTTGGCCCAGTGTACGGCCTTCTCATTTCTCTTTAGTTTTACATTTTACATAAACAGCAATTACCTTTTCATCACACTTGCTCGTAAAGGGCTTCATAACGCGCAGGCATACAGAGCTACAATAGCCTATTACGCCTACGGGCGTAATAGTTTTCCATGAGTTTGTGTGTGATCTGATTGGTTTAAGCAAATCTAGTTGGCCGCGCGCCACAAGAATTCTGCTCTGTGATTGGTTGAAAAAAAATCTAGTCGGCCACGCGCCGCAACAATACTACTGTACTTCTCTGTGATTGGTTGAATGAAATATTGAAGCCGCGCGCTCCACTCGCACTGATCTGGAAGTGAAGTTGTCAACTTCGTCAATTCTTGATTGGTGAGGTACCTAGTATGAAACATAAATTTTACCTACTGTCTTTTGTAGTTATTTATTTCCTCGCAAATGTGATGAAAAACATTGTAAATGCGATACGTTACAAACTCGAGTCATCAAAGCCCTCGCCGTCGGGCTTCTAATATACTCTCGATCGTAAATCATATCTTACCGAACTTGTGGCATAATGTAGATACTATTACTTACCTTATTTTATCGACACAAAAGTTGAAAATCGAGTGCGCTAAAATCTGACGTCACTAAGTGTCGTGCCAGTATTGAGTGACTCGCTTGTAGTTGTTATTAATATTAGGTTTATTCGTTTTATGAGACAACCGCAAATAAAAGAAACAATAACTACACAAATCTCGAGACCAATTCAATAAGGAGTTAGCCCAAGTTATTGGCAATCAGGTTTACTTATCGGGTAATAAGAAAGTTGCAACTTAATTAGATCCCCCTGTAGGAATTCTTCCGAACGCAAAACTTAAACACTAAGAATCAATGGCGGCCAATACACGGTGAGTAAATACTGACAATCCACCAATAGATGCCTCAATCTACAACATGCGATAGAGTGAGACAGCTATGGTGGATCATAAGTATTTATTCACCGTGTATGGACCGCCACTGATTCGTAGTGTTTAAGTTTCGCGTTCGGAAAATTCCAGATTCCTTTAAATCATCGAAACACTTTGAATTTAACGGTTCATTGAAAATGCTTATCTAAGTATATTTTCCCTTTAGATTGAAATCAATCGCCAATCCATGGGATACAATTTAGGACAGGGACAGTTATTATTATATATATTATTATATATATTATTACCACTTGGCCGGTTTTTAGGGTTCCGGACCAAAATGGTAAAAACGGAACCCTTATGGTGCGACTCCGTCCGTCTGTCTGTCTGTCACAAAGTCAAATATCTCAGGAACTACTCATGCTATCGATTTGAAAATTGGAATAGTTGTAAACATAGCTAATCCTCGTGTATGGAAAATGAAATTTTTTAATATGTACTTTTAATTTGTATAAAAAAGGGCGGATAAGAGGGGGGGCAAAAAATCAAAATCTAGTTAGTAGGCCAAGTGGGGTATCATATGAAAGGGCTTGAATTGTACATTCTAAAACAGTTTTTTATTTTTTTTCTACAATGGTAAAATTTTGATTTATAAAGAAAAATGTTGAAAAAAATACCATTCCCCCCCCTTATCTCCGAAGTAAACCAAGCGAAAAATTTGAAAATAATATAAATGATAAATAGTAATGTGAATATTACCGGAAAAGTATAACGAGACATTTATCTAGCGTAATTTTTTTTTATTCTTCAAAAATCATATGTTAATTTTGTTTGTAATTTAATACTTCTGTGTTTAATTTTTTTCCTTCAAATTCGTATGAAAGTGTTCTGAAAGTACCTTCTAGCAAATAAAAAAAGAATTATCGAAATTAATTCACTTAATAAAGAATTATGGCTGAAAAACCAACATACAGTAAGGGAAATGTATTAACGTACCACCGTAGAACCCTATCGCAATAAGGTGACATACCATTCGAGTTTGAGTGACGGCGGCCTGTCAATTGCGACATGGTTCTACTGTGGTACGTGAATACCGATTCCCTTACTGTAAATACCGAGTTCCTTGGTCGCGCAAGTTAGTAACAAAATGCACCGATGAATGGCGCTGTAGGTACTTTGTATGATATTTCGTACGGAACCCTCGGCGCGCGAGTCAGACTCGCACTTGACCGGTTTTTTTTAATTAGGGTTTCATAGCCAACAAAGAAGTATCCACTTAAACTTAACTAACGGTTGTATCTCCGACATAACCCGCTTCTTTTTTATTTATATCCTGGTGATACACTGGAAGAAAAAACTTAAATAGTATAATTTGCTTTAAAAAACAAAGTTTTAACCGACTTCTATTTAGTAATCCGCCAAGCCAAATGAACATTTCCACATTTCCTTTCCACTTTACCACATGGACTGCTTTCCTAGAGTAAATACGTTGATTATTACAGACGAAAACCATATCACTATATGTGGGCCGATAATATTTGAGGAGTTCCGTGTATTTGGCACACTTGACATTTAGGACTTCATTAGTTGCTATTGTAACGGAATCATATAGTAACGTACTTTTACAGTTATAAGTACGAGTTCATAAGTCATCTGTGGTCTTCATCATCAGTTCCACTTCACCAAATTTGTGATTTCCGGGTGTAAATACACTAGTTATAATAGAAGATACCGAAATTACTACATGCGTGCCTTCTATATTTGAGGAGTTCCCTCAATTCCTCATGGTATCCATCATCCAACTGAAGTTTTGATAACAATGGGATCAATCTGGAAGCATATACTTTGAAATAAAAAAAGATTTGTACGAATCGGTTCATAAATAACGGAGTTTTAAGGTAACAAACATTTTAAAAAAAATACAACCAAATTGAGAACATAATCCTTTTTTTTTGAAGTCGGTTAAAAATCTGGGACAATTTTTTTCTTGTACTAGGATCGATACTAACGATTCTGAATAAGAAGAACACAAAAAATATTGAAATACAAGTGACAGTTAGGTGTACAATATATATTAAAACACCTTCGCACACCTCCGGTGGATATTCACCCTAAAATCAGATTCCTATAGAGATTATTCGAGATTTCCAACAACTTAACTTTAACTTAGATTATAATTTGAATCGTACTTTAGACAATAAACTTTGGAACTCCCAAAGGGATTCCTTTAAGTCACCTAAATTTTCTCTACTTATCTAATATTTATTGCTAGGAGGGTCGCCATCAACACGGTCTCATGCAGATCGGAGCGAACAAGGTGTCCACAAATATCTGAACACAACTCTGTGGTCAAGTCGTTAGCAGCCTGTTCATATATAATTACTAGCTTTTGCCCGCGGCTTCGCCCGCGTACTAAGAATAATGTTAACCGTCTACAAAAAAGGTGCGTTTCAGTCTTTTATATATTTAGATCGACTCTACATAGACTCTGCATATCGAACATAGACTCTACATATCGAATCTACATATCGACTCTACATATCGACTCTACATATCGACTACATATCGACTCCACATATCGACTCTACATATCGACTCTACATATCGACTCTACATATCGACTCTACATATCGACTCTACATATCGACTCTACATATCGACTCTACATATCGACTCTACATATCGACTCTACATATCGACTCTACATATCGGCTCTACATATCGACTCTACATATCTGGACCCCCATATAAAATTTCACCCCCTCTTTTAAGGGGTTGGGTGCAGATTTCCAAAAAAAAATGATGCACGATTGTTTTGTTAGTCACAAATAGTCCGCATACCAATTTTTAGCTTTCTACCTTGAAAATTGCGGAATGCTCCATACAAACTTCCACCCCCCATTTTGGGGAAGTGGGGGGTTAGAATGAGACAAAAAGTAGCCTATGTCACTCTCCATCCCTTCAACTATCTCCACTTAAAAAATCACGTCAATTCGACGCCCCGTTTTGCCGTGAAAGACGGACAAACAAACAAACAAACACATACACTTTCCCATTTATAATATTAAGTATGGATACACCCTGAAGTGTAGCTACATTATAATTTAATTATATTGAATTCCGCCTTCTTCTCTAAAGCGCTTCGGTAATTTTACAAGATGACAAAAATCGTGAAAAAAATATTAATTTCCTGTTAAATCTTTAATACACGTTACTATACTTACTTGAATTAAGACAAGGAAACGTTAGTTTTATGATTTGTCATGAAAGCAGACAGAACAATTCATCTTACATTTGTTCGCTCAACACGGACCTCCTCATACAGTACTAAACAGTTTTCTTTTTATTACACGGCAAACTCTGGACAACTTTGATCATTAACACTTTTGTCCCCGTCTGTACTTGAGTACAAAGTACCGTCGAGCACGAAATTGAAACAGCTACAACGGCATCCGGTTGGTAAATTGTGCTAGATTCTTTTTCTATTTGACTTCGTAACCTTTAGAAAGAAATTGAATTTCTTGTCGTTGCTTGGAAATTATCAAATTAGTTTCTGATGTAGGGCAAGGGTGTGGTATTGAAGTAGCAAGGTTCAAATTAAAGCGAAAGGTATATAGGTATGTATTAAAAACATTTTATTCATTTAGTAGTTGAAGCATACTTAGTACAACGTAAATAATTATCGGTTCAACTTAACAATGAAAGGCAATGGCATTGTCTTCTCTTTGTGCCTAGTACAAGGGGAAGTTCGTTATAGAAAAAACCTGACAAGTGCGAGTTCGACTTGCGTGGTGAGGGTTACGTAAAATATTGAGAATTTTCCCGTTACTTTGAATACTCAAACTTCTCATAGGTTTTCCTGTAATCTTTAGGCAAGGAACTATTTTCCATATTTTTTTGCAGAATTTTAAGCTTAGTAATTTCGGAGATAAGGGGGAATGGTCAATTTTCGTCTTTTTTCCTAAATTACTCCAAATCTGTTTTCGCTAAAATTATACAAAAAATATATCAGAGATGACAACAACCCCTTTCATTTGATATGTCACACAATACAGTTTTCGAAACCTTTTTTTTTAATTTTCCAGTTTAACCCCCAGAAGTGGCCCCCTTGTTCAGAATTCAATAATTTACTTTACGTGTCCGTCTTTGGGTCACCAATTTACATATGTATACCAAATTTCAACTCAATCGGTTCAGTAGTTTCAGAGCAAATCGGCTGTGACAGACGGACAGACAGACGCACGAGTGATCCTATAAGACTTCCGTTTTTGTCCTTTTGAGGTACGGAACCCTAAAAATGATTCGCACCATACGCACCAATTAAATAACAACACGCACTGAACCATTGAAGTACCAACCAGTCACAAAGTATGCCTTCCACCACTCTGGGAGTCGCAAATCAAACTTAAACACAAAAATTTACATATTTGCTCCAAAACGGCCTGCTTTGCTAAAGCTTCCAACTGAAGTTATATATATTACTGAAGTTATATATATATATATTATACGTACTGCAAATATTGAGGCCAGAGTCTGTCCGTTGCTTCTGCCGAATTCCGTATTTGAGATTTAGTTAAACCACATAAAGTAATTTGCAGATTCGGATATGCAATAGATATTCCTGTGCTAGTTTAGTCCATTTATATTGTATTGTAATATGACGATAGGTATTTTATTTTTGTTTATTTATCTGGCAGGTAGTTGAAACAACTGATGATGCCTGTAGCCAGTTATCTGATAAGTAGGAAAATAGTTTTAAACAAGTAACTACTGACGTACTTACCTATTTTTAATTGCCTATTTTTATTAGTGAGAAATTATGTACAAAACTGAGAGAAAACTTCATCATGCTTGTTACTACTGAGCCTTTGCATGATTCTACTTACCTAAGTATGTAGGTACGTAATTGCGAATTTGTCTACAAATGTTCTGCATACAATTGGACGTGCCTGTTTCGTATTCCAGTCACAAGCACGCATATATTTAATGGCTGCGTACCTGGAATCCAAAACAGATGATGATCGGAACTGGAGTTATTTCAATTTAAAATAAAAATATATAAAGATACATACATATTTATATAGGTACCTACCTATATACGCACTTATGTAGGTACGTACTTACTCCTCATGACGCGCTATTTTTACCCGACTGCCAAAGGAGGAGGGTAATGTTTTTCGAGTGTATGTAAGTATGTATGTATGTATGTATGTATGTATGTGTCTGTTTCTTTGTGGTCTCCTGTAAACGGCTTGATGGATTTTGTGGTATGAGGTGTCGTTGGATTCCTCTTAATCGTGGGAGTGACATAGGCTATAATATTTGTCAAGGAGTCGGGTTTTTCGAAAATTCTTTTGATTTCACTTATTCTGCAATTAATTAAGCTGTAAGAGGTACATTTTTAACATGCATAATGAACATAATTTTAGTAAGTAACTAGCTAGTTAAGATATGAAGCCACGCCTGTGACTGTTTTTAAAAAGGCGTAACAGAGCATGTAGAAAAATGTCACTGGATAATATTTTTAGTTTCTTATCTGAGGGAGGGCCTTTTCGGATGCACTTCGACCCTGTGTGCAATTGCGCCCAACCGAAAATCTTTTAAACATTAGGTACCTACTTATGCACACGAGGTAGATACTTACTAGATTCATATATTACATACAACGGTCTAGCATAAAACACCAAAAAGTGTGTGTGTGTGTGTTTGTGTGTGTGTGTGTGTGTGTCTCTTTTAGTTTCGGTTACGGCCAAAAACCGAGGTTTTGGCCAAGGTTTCGATTTCGGCCAAAATAGGTCGTAGTCGTACCTACCGGCTGAAACTTCGACTATGCGGAAACTTATGATCCCGCTCTTTCATATCTATACATATCTCGTACCGAAGTCTTATTTATATGCAACCATCTACCTATTTGGGTCATACACATGTACCTAAGGGCTGTGTATTGATTGTGCTGTGCTTGATACTTACCAATAGCCACCACCACCCGATCCATATGATTGATATAATTTAAAATTATGACAGTATTTACTTAAAATAAAGTTATCTATACGATATCTATACTTACCTACTATATGTTATGGTACTTTTGTCTACACACCTTTCTCTCTATTCCGAGACATAATACATACAGTAGGTACGGGGTTAATTTAGAAAAGGGGGTAGGTATAGTGGTTTTTAAAGTTCTGATGCGAAAATTGTTACCTGATGCGAAGTTGCAAACGTCCATCCATACTATGGGACAGTGTGGCTTTTTTAGGGATCCAGACCAAAAAGGTAAAAACGGAACCCTTATGGTGCGGTGCGACTCCGTCCGTCTGTCTGTCTGTCACAAAGTCAAATATCGCAGGAACTACTAATGCTATCAATTTGAAATTTGGAATAGTTGTAAACAAAGCTTATATTATATCCACGTACATATAAGGAAAATGATTTTTTGAAATATATATTTTTAATTTCTATAAAGATAAGAGGGGGGGCAAAAATTCAATTATTGCTGAAAAACCAACATACCTACCTACATATCGAGTTCCTTGGTCGCGCAAGTTAGTAGTAACAAAATGCACCGATAAGTGCTCATGATTTAACTGCTGCTGACTGTACCTATTCAACAGAGGCAATTTTCGAACGCCCGGCCGTTTAAAAACTAAGCGCGTTGAGTTTCTCACTACGCTCAATATTCTAACTTTTTAGAACCTTTTGCTTCCTGCCAAAAACAACTTTGCACTCCTATTGCACAAATAACCAGGCATTTATTATTATGGCTAGATGGAGGATGCGTTAGGTTAGGGTACTCTTCATGTCTTGCAGATTATGATAAACCTATTTTTAAGGTACCCTTATAGTTTCGTCATGTCCGTCTGTCCGTATGTCACAGGCATTTTACTCGAAAACTATAAGATGTATTTGAATAAAATTTTGAGGATAGGTGTATTTTGTTAGCCGCTACATAGTTTTGTAAATAAAATGATTAATGATTAAAAAGGGGTGCACTCCATACATAAAACTGAAAGTCAACTTTTTTTTTTCATTGCAAGCCCACGTGTGGCACATCATTCGATAGGCCTTTCAAAATAAATATAAGGGTTCTCAGCAATTTTTTTGATTAAGTGAATAGAGTCCGGAGATAATCGCCCCGAAAGTCACTAAAATTCTGTCCCCCCCTCAAATTTTTGAACGGAGTATTTTAAAAATATGAAAAAAATCATGACTTATTAAATTCTTTCACCGAAAATTATTTTGAACAAGGTCGGATCAAAGGTTTTCGAGATATTGCTGAACAACTGCCTTCCTTAAAGAAAAAGACGTAAGTGCCATAAGATTTCTGTGACGATACGACCTTTTTAATAGGTACGGAACCCTTCGTTTTGCGTGGTCCGACACGCACTTGGCCGGTTTTTCTAATATTCAAATCGTAATAGTTAATGCATAAAATGGTTACAATTCTAGGTACCTACAGTTAAGGGTGAACGAATACGTACATAAATAAGGACATAAATATCTGTACACGCCTTTATGACGTTGCAATACCGCCCTGTACAGATATTTATGTCCTTATTTATGTACGTATTCGTTCACCCTTGACTGTACGTACATATGACGATGATTTACAAGGAAAAGACTTAAAAAGCACTCAGTACTCCCGGTATAGTATCGTCATTTTAAAGGAGAAAAATATTTTACAAAATGATAGTTTATGCACAACCCTCTATTGCGGATAGTTCTAATGGATCCGATTCCGAAGTCACAACTCAACCAACAGAACTTTACTAGAAAGTTTAAACTTTTTCTATTTGACTTCGTAACCTTTAGAAAGAAATTGAATTTCTTGTCGTTGCTTGGAAATTATCAAATTAGTTTCTGATGTAGGGCAAGGGTGTGGTATTGAAGTAGCAAGGTTCAAATTAAAGCGAAAGGTATATAGGTATGTATTAAAAACTTTTTATTAATTTAGTAGTTGAAGCATACTTAGTACAACGTAAATAATTATCGGTTCAACTTAACAATGAAAGGCAATGGCTTTGTCTTCTCTTTGTGCCTAGTACAAGGGGAAGTTCGTTATAGAAAAAACCTGACAAGTGCGAGTTCGACTTGCGTGGTGAGGGTTCCGTAAAATATTGAGAATTTTCCCGTTACTTTGAATACTCAAACTTCTCATAGGTTTTCCTGTAATCTTTAGGCAAGGAACTATTTTCCATATTTTTTTGCAGAATTTTAAGCTTAGTAATTTCGGAGATAAGGGGGAATGGTCAATTTTCGTCTTTTTTCCTAAATTACTCCAAATCTGTTTTCGCTAAAATTATACAAAAAATATATCAGAGATGACAACAACCCCTTTCATTTGATATGTCACACAATACAGTTTTCGAAACCTTTTTTTTTAATTTTCCAGTTTAACCCCCAAAAGTGGCCCCCTTGTTCAGAATTCAATAATTTACTTTACGTGTCCGTCTTTGGGTCACCAATTTACATATGTATACCAAATTTCAACTCAATCGGTTCAGTAGTTTCAGAGCAAATCGGCTGTGACAGACGGACGCACGAGTGATCCTATAAGACTTCCGTTTTTGTCCTTTTGAGGTACGGAACCCTAAAAATTATTCGCACCATACGCACCAATTAAATAACAACACGCACTGAACCATTGAAGTACCAACCAGTCACAAAGTGTGCCTTCCACCACTCTGGGAGTCGCAAATCAAACTTAAACACAAAAATTTACATATTTGCTCCAAAACGGCCTGCTTTGCTAAAGCTTCCAACTGAAGTTATACGTACTGCAAATATTGAGGCCCGAGTCTGTCCGTTGCTTCTGCCGAATTCCGTATTTGAGATTTAGTTAAACCACATAAAGTAATTTGCAGATTCGGAATATGCAATAGATATTCCTGTGCTAGTTTAGTCCATTTATATTGTATTGTTATATGACGATAGGTATTTTATTTTTGTTTATTTATCTGGCAGGTAGTTGAAACAACTGATGATGCCTGTAGCCAGTTATCTGATAAGTAGGAAAATAGTTTTAAACAAGTAACTACTGACGTACTTACCTATTTTTAATTGCCTATTTTTATTAGTGAGAAATTATGTACAAAACTGAGAGAAAACTTCATCATGCTTGTTACTACTGAGCCTTTGCATGATTCTACTTACCTAAGTATGTAGGTACGTAATTGCGAATTTGTCTACAAATGTTCTGCATACAATTGGACGTGCCTGTTTCGTATTCCAGTCACAAGCACGCATATATTTAATGGCTGCGTACCTGGAATCCAAAACAGATGATGATCGGAACTGGAGTTATTTCAATTTAAAATAAAAATATATAAAGATACATACATATTTATATAGGTACCTACCTATATACGCACTTATGTAGGTACGTACTTACTCCTCATGACGCGCTATTTTTACCCGACTGCCAAAGGAGGAGGGTAATGTTTTTCGAGTGTATGTAAGTATGTATGTATGTATGTATGTATGTATGTGTCTGTTTCTTTGTGGTCTCCTGTAAACGGCTTGATGGATTTTGTGGTATGAGGTGTCGTTGGATTCCTCTTAATCGTGGGAGTGACATAGGCTATAATATTTGTCAAGGAGTCGGGTTTTTCGAAAATTCTTTTGATTTCACTTATTCTGCAATTAATTAAGCTGTAAGAGGTACATTTTTAACATGCATAATGAACATAATTTTAGTAAGTAACTAGCTAGTTAAGATATGAAGCCACGCCTGTGACTGTTTTTAAAAAGGCGTAACAGAGCATGTAGAAAAATGTCACTGGATAATATTTTTAGTTTCTTATCTGAGGGAGGGCCTTTTCGGATGCACTTCGACCCTGTGTGCAATTGCGCCCAACCGAAAATCTTTTAAACATTAGGTACCTACTTATGCACACGAGGTAGATACTTACTAGATTCATATATTACATACAACGGTCTAGCATAAAACACCAAAAAGTGTGTGTGTGTGTGTTTGTGTGTGTGTGTGTGTGTGTCTCTTTTAGTTTCGGTTACGGCCAAAAACCGAGGTTTTGGCCAAGGTTTCGATTTCGGCCAAAATAGGTCGTAGTCGTACCTACCGGCTGAAACTTCGACTATGCGGAAACTTATGATCCCGCTCTTTCATATCTATACATATCTCGTACCGAAGTCTTATTTATATGCAACCATCTACCTATTTGGGTCATACACATGTACCTAAGGGCTGTGTATTGATTGTGCTGTGCTTGATACTTACCAATAGCCACCACCACCCGATCCATATGATTGATATAATTTAAAATTATGACAGTATTTACTTAAAATAAAGTTATCTATACGATATCTATACTTACCTACTATATGTTATGGTACTTTTGTCTACACACCTTTCTCTCTATTCCGAGACATAATACATACAGTAGGTACGGGGTTAATTTAGAAAAGGGGGTAGGTATAGTGGTTTTTAAAGTTCTGATGCGAAAATTGTTACCTGATGCGAAGTTGCAAACGTCCATCCATACTATGGGACAGTGTGGCTTTTTTAGGGATCCAGACCAAAAAGGTAAAAACGGAACCCTTATGGTGCGGTGCGACTCCGTCCGTCTGTCTGTCACAAAGTCAAATATCGCAGGAACTACTAATGCTATCAATTTGAAATTTGGAATAGTTGTAAACAAAGCTTATATTATATCCACGTACATATAAGGAAAATGATTTTTTGAAATATATATTTTTAATTTCTATAAAGATAAGAGGGGGGGCAAAAATTCAATTATTGCTGAAAAACCAACATACCTACCTACATATCGAGTTCCTTGGTCGCGCAAGTTAGTAGTAACAAAATGCACCGATAAGTGCTCATGATTTAACTGCTGCTGACTGTACCTATTCAACAGAGGCAATTTTCGAACGCCCGGCCGTTTAAAAACTAAGCGCGTTGAGTTTCTCACTACGCTCAATATTCTAACTTTTTAGAACCTTTT
This sequence comes from Epinotia nisella, assembly GCA_932294315.1. NCBI lineage: Eukaryota > Metazoa > Arthropoda > Insecta > Lepidoptera > Tortricidae > Epinotia > Epinotia nisella. The sequence goes on from OW028674.1 coordinate 22,115,575, forward strand.
GCTTCCTGCCAAAAACAACTTTGCACTCCTATTGCACAAATAACCAGGCATTTATTATTATGGCTAGATGGAGGATGCGTTAGGTTAGGGTACTCTTCATGTCTTGCAGATTATGATAAACCTATTTTTAAGGTACCCTTATAGTTTCGTCATGTCCGTCTGTCCGTATGTCACAGGCATTTTACTCGAAAACTATAAGATGTATTTGAATAAAATTTTGAGGATAGGTGTATTTTGTTAGCCGCTACATAGTTTTGTAAATAAAATGATTAATGATTAAAAAGGGGTGCACTCCATACATAAAACTGAAAGTCAACTTTTTTTTTTCATTGCAAGCCCACGTGTGGCACATCAATCGATAGGCCTTTCAAAATAAATATAAGGGTTCTCAGCAATTTTTTTGATTAAGTGAATAGAGTCCGGAGATAATCGCCCCGAAAGTCACTAAAATTCTGTCCCCCCCTCAAATTTTTGAACGGAGTATTTTAAAAATATGAAAAAAATCATGACTTATTAAATTCTTTCACCGAAAATTATTTTGAACAAGGTCGGATCAAAGGTTTTCGAGATATTGCTGAACAACTGCCTTCCTTAAAGAAAAAGACGTAAGTGCCATAAGATTTCTGTGACGATACGACCTTTTTAATAGGTACGGAACCCTTCGTTTTGCGTGGTCCGACACGCACTTGGCCGGTTTTTCTAATATTCAAATCGTAATAGTTAATGCATAAAATGGTTACAATTCTAGGTACCTACAGTTAAGGGTGAACGAATACGTACATAAATAAGGACATAAATATCTGTACACGCCTTTATGACGTTGCAATACCGCCCTGTACAGATATTTATGTCCTTATTTATGTACGTATTCGTTCACCCTTGACTGTACGTACATATGACGATGATTTACAAGGAAAAGACTTAAAAAGCACTCAGTACTCCCGGTATAGTATCGTCATTTTAAAGGAGAAAAATATTTTACAAAATGATAGTTTATGCACAACCCTCTATTGCGGATAGTTCTAATGGATCCGATTCCGAAGTCACAACTCAACCAACAGAACTTTACTAGAAAGTTTAAACCATTCCTATTTGCATTTAGTCGTCGCCATATTGGATTTACCATACCGTGGCGTGGCGTAGATAGGAAACCAAACTGCTACATAGGTTTAGGTATGTACTGGGTGTAGGTGACATGACAACTATGTTGAAATAGGTAGGTACTTCATCTAAATATATAAAAGAAGAAACTGACTGACTTACTGACTGAATGATTGACTGACTGACATATCAACGCACAGCCCAAACTGCTGGTTCTAGAGATTCCAAATTTGGCACGTAGGTTCCTTATAAGGTCTAGGGGTGCACTAAGAAAGGATATTTCAAAATTCAATCCCTAAGGAGATGAAATGGAGGTCCAAAGTTTGTATGGGGAAACAAGATTAGTTAGACTATTTCATTCGAAACTTCACAGCAGTATTCCTAACGATAAATGAGTAAACACGTGTCGCAGGATTTTTTGAGAATTCAACCCCTAAAAGGGGGGAATGAGGTGACAAAGTCTGAAAATCAAGATGGGTATCGTTTCTATGGTTTATCGGGTCGCTGATTACGAAAACAACAACGATTTTAGAATCCAATTGTCAATTGATTCTAAGATGCGGTGAAGACTTTCAAGTACAATGTCAGTGTAAAGATTCATGCAAGTGCGAAAAATCCTCTAAAGTTTCAAATTTGGAAAGATCGTTTCTAATTGATCAGCGAAAAATGGCAATTAGGCGCATAGACGTTAAAACGACTTTACAAATATGATAAAAAATTGAGAGAAAGAGAAAATATGATATTTTTGAACAAAACCATTGCATACTTCGGTTTTAAAGCAGACTAAAATGACGTGTGATAAACTCTCATCGCCTTCTAAGATTTCAGATGAATCAGAGACAGAGGATTTATTTTTGCCTTTACTCAAATCACAACACTCAAACACCTTCTGAGCACCAAGCTAAAGCAACTTGTTTTTCCATGCCAGCTGTCGCTCATACTGTTGATAGATATGGTGAATTTGCTACATTTAGTTAATTTTATTTTACAAGTGTACGGCACCGATGTGGTATTCAATAGTTGCTCTTATGGTGCAAGGCGCTTACATAAAACTATCTTACTTACAAGATATATGCCACAAGAGTTAAAAGCAGTCATAGATCCTGTAATACAAGAAACGGCAATGTTAAATGAAGACCGAAAGGAAATAAAAATCATGGCTCTGGAAAAAAATACTTCGGTCAAGGGATTTACCACAGTCAAATGTGAGGATCTTTAAATTGCCTTTTTCTTTCTTTCCTTCGAATTCTACTTTAACAAGATTAGGTACATTGACATGATAACTTGGGGCAAAGTGACCATTACTGAGCCACCCTTGCTAAAGAACCTAAGCACAGATGTAATTAACGAGTGTGTAGAAAATCCGGACAGAATGTATTCTTCGATATTACTGCTACTGAAATTATACCTTTGTCACACCCAAGGTCCTGAAAGATGCGTTAAAATAGTGTCAGAGGCATCTGATGCCGTTTGTGATCCTATTAAAAGAGATGGTTTCATTAAAGCTAGACTCAAATCATGCAAAATAATGCCTGTATTTAACTCAAATAAACCGGACAAGTGCGAGTTCAACTCGCGATGTGAGGGTTCCGTATATAATCTAAATTTCATAATTCAAATGTTGTATTATGAAATTTTATTCAAATGTATCAAAATTGCTATGCTCTAAGCATCAGGTGCTCCATACAAAATACACAAAAATATTGAGAATTTTCCCGTTACTTTGAATACTCCAACTTCTTATAGGTTGAGGGTTGCCCTCGATTTCCCTGGGATCCCACCATCAGATCCTGACTTGGCGACAATGGGACCATCTCAAAAGTATAAATTATCGTTTTTTTTTATTGGTCCACAATTTACGGAGAAATCGGCGAACATACATTAGTTAGTTAGTTTTACTGGGCATTTTCCGCAAGTCGACATCCATTGTGCCTATTTTGCGTGAAACGGCAGGGTGGCGCTACTCTAACCACCCCAGCTCCTCCAAAAAGTTTAAGAGTGCCTTGGTATTACTGACTGCGTTCCGTAGTGTGTCCGGAGACCCTAGGTGCTTTTTCCTGTATACTTCTACCTGCTTACAATCCAGTTGTTTAGTCGTTTCTTCTGCCTCCATGCACGCTCTGCACATGGGGATGTCTGTGATACCTAAATTATAGAGGTGTCTGTTCAAGGTGTTGTGTCCGGTTATCATCATCATCTCAAAAGTATAAATTATCGTTTTTTTTCATTGGTCCACAATTTACGGAGAAATCGGCGAAGATACACAATTTGTGTGTGTGTGTGTGTGTGTGTGTGTGTATATATAGATATACACACGCACACACACACACACACACACACACACACACACACACACACACACACACACACACACACACACACACACACACACACACACACACACACACACACACAATTGACACTTAATGACACTACCTCTTCTTTCCCTTTCTTATATTCAGCACAGCTAGAAAGAGGCTAGTTGTGTTGGCCGTTCAGGAGCCTTTATTAAATATTGTGATGCTTAATAAATTGATTATTATCAGTGGCCTATTTCATTGAGTTACAAGTTACAGTTTTACAACTCTAACCGACAACAAAGAACAAAATACTAATAAGGTCAAATGACTACAATATAATAAAGAATAAAATACCAGTCGTTATTGGCCAAGCACATCAGCGTTGCCAATTTAGACTTGTATGGATAATTGAGAACTTTCCTGGGTAAAAAACATATAATTCTATTTTAGTCCGTCACTTAGATTATCAAAAAATATTAGACACGTATTTTTTTGCTTGTCAATTAAACAAAGAATGATGAAGATATAACCAGTTAAAGTTCCGCGTGACGTTACATTATGCTAAAGTGTACCATAATGTGACGTCACACGGAACTTTAACGGGCTATATCTTCGTCAGTTTTTGTTTAGTTAACGAATAAAAAATACGTATCCAATATTTTTTGATAATCTAACTGAGGGACTAAATAACTTTTTTTAGGAAAGTAGGTAGCCAATAGTAACTTGGCGCTTCATGAATTGGGCCACAGGAATCGAATACTTCGGGAATCAGATATTTTATGATTCCTGCTCCTTTGCGTCTTAAAGCTTCCTTTTCTGATTTATTTTTCCTTCTTGGGGCTAACAGCACGCTGGTTTTACACTGGCCCCGTAGCATGGTTGGCCTTGTCACGCGATAAGTGATAGGATAGAGCGTCCGTCACCGGCTGACACCGTTCGATAGAACGAGACGACGCACTTATCTTGTCACTTGTCGCGTGATAAGGTCAACCATGCTACGGCTCCTGGAGCCGTAGCATGGTTGGCCTTGTCACGCGATAGGTGATAGGATAGAGCGTGCGTCACTGGCTGACACCGTTCGATAGAACGAGACGACGCTCTTATCTTGTCACTTGTCGCGTGATGCTACGGCTCCTGGTTTAATTTTAAGCACCTGTTTCAAACGCACACCTAATCGCATGGCTCTAACTTTACTAATATTAGACTAAGTTATTCTGTATTTTTTTACTAAAGTTTAGCAACTATCTATGTGTTAAGTCTAGTATCTATTTAACAAACTACTTCCATGCCACTGCCACTTATGCCTTATAAAACATTCAAAACAAAATCTAGGAGATCTATCGGGCCGCTTGAGCACTTAGGGGGAAACCCGTGATTAGTCACGAGCACGTAAGTCGATATTAGCTATCTCGCAAAACCCATAATGAATACGCACTCTTAGTGGGGTTGACTAGAAATTTATTAAACTCGTCTGTGTGAATGAGTCATACAGAGATTTTGGTTTCCTTCCGATGGTTAAATTGCGTCGAAAGCTCTTTATAACCCTCCCAACTAGACAGGCTGGGCACACCAGCCTAGCTGGGCTACCAACCAAACAAACAAAACAAACGCTCGCTTAATGAAATACATGAAATATGACAATGGACCACCTCTGTTCGCTCTCTATCACATTCGCCCATGACTATGTCCGACATTAACGCGATCATGCTAGCTAGACTAGTGTGCCTATAATTGCCCTCAACCAAAGTGATGACTGAGGCCATAAAACCATAGGCTCGCGTTATCTCTTTTGCATTGTCTTTCTTTATGGCCTCAGTCATCACTTTGGTTGAGAGACACACACACACACACACACACACACACACACACACACGCACGCACGCGCACACACACGCTCACACACACACTCACACACACACAGACACACACACACGAACGAATTGCACTCCAGGGTCCCAAGATTCAGGCTCAGCCTAGTTTGGGGTGCGCCTGGCATCTCATTTTATGTAAACATGTGTATTATTAAGCAAATAAACGATTTTTGATTTGATTTGATTTTTGATTTTGACCTACATCTCTTTTAAACATATTTTACCTGAGCTAAAAATGCGAATTAAGCCGAACTCATTCAAGGAGAGCCGTCAGATAACGCCTCATAAATTATGTACGCCGTTCCCTCCAGTCATTCGCGGAGGGCTGATAATCTTTTTTTACCTGCCCAAGTCAAAAATAGGTACTTTTCATTTTTAGCACTTGTGAGGTAGTAACGAGTTCTCGAATACTTTTCAATTCAACCCATTCGAGGCTCATCAATGCTATTTGTGTTACATTACGCTGTAGCCCGTGGCAGATTAGGTATGTCTAGCTAGCATAAAATAACAGACTAGCTTCGTTCGCTTGGTAATCGTTTATGTTGTGCTTCCATACAAACTTCCACCCTATTTCCCCCCCTTAGGGGCTGATTTCCGGGATAAAACTCAACGTTTTCCTGGCAGAGACATACGCCATAATTGCCTGTGTACAGGAGAATATAGACAGGCAAACCAAGAGGGCAGACTATCTATATACTCAGTGACAGTCACGCGGCCCTTAAAGAGCTCACGGCGCCGAGAGTGAAGTCTAGACTAGTTTATAATGGCGTCCAAGCACTGGACAAGCTTGGAAAGCGCAATAAGGTGCAACTTGTTTGGCTACCAGGGCACGAGGGCTTCATCGGCAACGAAAGAGCAGATGAGCTTGCAAGAAGGGGGTCTACAAATCACTTTGGACTCGGGCTGGACCAAAAAGCTCTGGAAATCCAGCAGGAAGCAACTCAGAATTACATCTGGGGTGTTCACAGGTCACTTCTGGGTCAAGGATCTCTTGGCCAAGATGGGACTATCGGACAGTGTAAACTGTAGAATGTGTGAGACTTTAGAACACTTACTGTGTGAATGCCATGCCCTTGCCAGACAAAGAATGAACCACTTTGGTAACGGCTATCTGCAACCAAAAGAATTCAAGGTGCTCCCGCTGAGCTGCATCATCCGTTTTGTGGAAACTATGGATACCCTGTCTTACTTCATCTCAAGCACCCGCTTCCAATCCGTCATCAGCATCACGATTGAATAAAAAACAATTTAACCATGTATATAATATTTTTAATAATTATTTGTATCAAAGTTATAAAAATATATATGTTTGAATATTTCCTAAATAATTAATTTGTTATCCTTAAAGAAAGTATTATAATTTTATTAAAGAATACTAAGAGCCAATTTTGTTTAAAATGTTGATTAGGTATGAAGTAAGTACTAAACAAAATTGTCTTATTATTATTTCATATAATTATTTATGATTAAGTATAATATTTAAAAAAAAAATTATGATTATTTTAGTCATCATTACCATCATCATCATTTTCAAATCATAATTGCTCACTGCTGAGTATAGGCCTCTCTCTTCAAGTATGCCTGGCCCGATCCTAAGCCAGTCTTATGCTCCTTTTTTACAATAATTTACAACATATCATTTATTTTCCTTTACTCTTGTTCCTAGTTTCTTTTGGTGTATTTTCTTCATTCATCACTTCCCAATAGGATGGTGGTGAATCACTAGCGCATGGTTCTAGGCCAGTTTCAACAGTGTCCTCTAGCTCTACAATCCCGGAGCAGTCTCCGTAGCGGCCCTCCCCAATCACTATTGGTATTACACAAGTTGCATTTCTATGTGGGCAGGGAAAATTAACTGTTACTCTTATATAGTACTCTTTCTTTACTGGTTTACAATTCTGGATGGAATACAAGTTTGGCAGTGTTGGAACTGTACATGAAAAATTTGCAGTTTTGTATGCCAAGACTGGTTGACTGGTGTATTTACAACCACTTATTGTTTTGTCAAACACTTTTGTTGAATCAGAAAACATTTCTTCGGCGAAAAAGGTTGTTCTACAGCACAGTTCAGCTTTGAGGTACGGTATATTTATATCACTGTCATTGGTCACCACCAAATCCAAATTAGCATTCTCACCGGGTGTTAGAAAAGATTTAGAAATGCGTACTTTCATATCTACTATGTGATCGGTTGAAGAAAACAATTTGAATAATTTCTTTTTCAACCCAAAAGTGAGGGATTCAACTGGATTGGTGGCTTGTACATTGCCATGTACAATGAGCAGTTTCTCAAACTTCCTGGTACGACTGAAAAAGCTAGGCTTTTCAAATTTCACCTTTACAAGGTATCTGATGTGGCAGCGTTTTTCTTCTAAGCTGGATGGAATGTCGTAGGGTAAAAAGAACTCGAATCGAAACTCATACGCACCAACTGGTACCGTCACAGTTTCGTCTGACGGTTTGTTTAGAATATTTAAATGCATTGACAGGAATTCCTCTTCTCCGACGTGGGTGTGACTATGCTTACCTCTTTTCACTGTCCATTTGCAATAAGCCAAGCCGATGAGGGATAGAACAGCCGTCTGGTACTCAGTTGGTTTGTCGATTGCGTAGCTGAGTATGCCGGTGACAGGTTGACCGGCTCGATGGATTCCTTCTCGCGGTTTTGCAATATATATTCTGCACGACACACCCATTGTAAGTTGTTTCCGCAGTAATTCACGTATACTTGGTGTAACAAAACAAATTCTTCAGATATAAAAGAGATTGTATAACGTTTTGATGATATAAAGTTTGGTATTATTAATGACGGGAGTCAGGAAAAGTAGGGTAGAATCTACGTTCGACTTCAAGCAAGAATGAATAATATCGGCCAACCAAACTAAACAGAATATAATTACTACGTTTACGGCCCAATCAAGGTCAACTGTTTTATTTAGTGTTAGCGACGACGTCAGCTGTCAGCTGTCAAATTTTGGCAGTAGCCTTAAGCCAGTCAAAAGTCTATGCCAGACGATCGATCGCGGCGGACGGCCGAAGAAAATCTAATAAGGAATGATCTGCCGGATGCCGTACTTCCTGCACTTCTCCGGACGGGCTGAAATTACGGGATTTCTCTCGTCTCGCAGCAGTTAGAGCTTCGTACCACTCATGGCGATGGCGTCCGCCGCTGACGTCTGGACGCGCAAATATGGCAGTGTGCTATATATTCCATGTGGCAATAACCTTGACAACTTAGAGCGGGAATTACACGTTACATTTTTTCTTTCGGCCTAGAGCTTATTGTTCACACCAATCCGTAATGTGGTGCTACTACAGTGCTTGTTATAAATGTTATATAACATAGTGTAACAAGAATAGGGCTATGTAACACTATGGTGTTGAATAAAGATAGTTGTTGTTGTATAACATTTATAACAGCGAGTGTGGGAGCACCATAACTGTCGGTGTCGGATCCAGTAACCAGTAACGATATCAGAGGGCCTACCGCGAAACGATATTCGTTTTCGTTCGTGTATCACCGTCTCTGTTGCACTTGCTAGTTCGAGCGACAAAGAGGGAGATATACGAACGAAAACGAATATCGTTTCGCGGTAGGCCCTCTGAGGGCCTACCGCGAAACGATATTCGTTTTCGTTCGTGTATCTCCGTCTCTGTTGCACTTGCTAGTTCGAGCGACAAAGAGGGATAGACACGAACGAAAACGAATTTCGTTTCGCGGTAGGCCCTCTGAGGGTAAGTAAATGTATAGAAAACATGCTAACTGAGGGCTACCACGAAACGAAACTCCCTCCCTGTCGCTCGAATTAGCGAGTGCGACAGAGACGGAGATACACGAAGTTCGTTTTCGTATCGCAGCAGGTCCTCTGTTTACAAAGCCCAGTCCGATGGAATCTGGCCAACGAAACGTGATATTGAAAATGACCGCGAAATTTAAAATTGTAGCTATGGTATGCCTGTATGAGCTAGAGTTAGAAAATGTTGATGCTTTTGTCATTAATTATTTAGTTATTAGTTAATGATAAAAGTATTCAAATCGTTTAACTCTAGCTCATTCAGACATACCATAGCTACATTTTCAATATCACGTTTCGTTGGCCAGACTCTTATCAGAGCATGCTCCAAACAAAAAGTGTCGTTGTCGGATTCGACACCGACAGTCACGGATTGGCGTGAACACGGTTAGCACAAGACGGCCGCGATATATTCTCGAGCTTTCGTTCGTGTATCTCCGTCTCTGTCGCACTTGCTAGTTCGAGCGACAGCGCCAGAGATACACGAACGAAAACGAATTTCGTTTCGCGGTAGGCCCAAAAAAAAGAAGTAGAAACACTATGTGGTTAAAGCAGGGATCGGATACCGGTATTTTCACTTTCGTTCGTTTCAATTTCGTTCTTTGGTTTATAATATCATTTTTGATCAGACTGTCTGTGTCTAATAATACGAAAATGTTACCTAAATACATGATAGAGTCCTGCATTAAGAGCCTAAAATAATTCAAAATATTACACTACTTCGGGGACTTTTGAAAAAACCGGTTTCGATCCCTGGGAAAGGCACTGGTCCCACCGCGAGCGAGTAAGCTATGAGCTATCGGCTATTTTCTAGCTCAAGAAACGAACAAAAGATAATCGCTTTCGTGTAAATAAAAGACAGAGTTATATATTTATAGTTTATAGCTGGCTGTTCACACCGCCGGCGATGAACTATAAATTTATTTACACTTGAGCTATTATCTCTTGTTCGTTTCTTGGGCGAGTAATAGCCGATAGCTTATGGTCTGTAGCCGGCGGTGGGACCAGTGCCTTAAAGAGACATTATCAAAATTAGAAATTTCGATGTCAAAATTCAGGCGAAGTTAGGGTGTTTCATGGTAAGAAAAATTTAGTGATACTTACAACAAAAGTACCTATTTTATTTCCTCGATCAGTATCAATATTATTCACGTCAATAATGTATCGTAGTAATTTACGAGTAAAGTAAGTAAGTACATAAGTACCTACATAAAAAGTGAAATACCTAATGTTAATGTTTTACATTAGACATGTAAGTAGGCCCTTATAATTACATAGGTATTTCCTACTTTTGTAAATATAAATGTATAAAATGCAATCTTCTCTTATTTTATCGTTATAATTAAGGCATACTTACACGGTACCGAAAGTTAATATAATCGTTCACATATAGCTTAAGTAGACGATCTATGCAGTTAATTTTATAAATATATATTTGATAATAGTGTGTAAATACACCTTGCTGCTCTTTGATAGTATATCATGTAGGGGAGAGGGGGGCAGCCTGGTACATTTTTTACACTCATTAACGTATTCCAAAATACTACCCATAAAAACCAGTTTTAAGCCTCTACACAACAACGTATGTTATTAACCTATGTAATTAATGCATTTGCACATGCCCAAAGCTAAAGACAAAGGTACAATTTAGAATTTTGCAACTCGAGGAATAATGTTCAATACTGCCCCAAGCGTGGGTAGCTTTGAATTTACTTGGGGCAGATTTGAAATATGGGTTATAAGGCAACAATGTTGAGATATACGTGTTTTTTTAACCTGTACTTAGTACAGTTAGTCACTAGGAATGGTCGTATTAACATTTTACTTGTATAATTTGCAGTTATAACTAAGAAGGGGTAGTTTTGAACAGAAATGTTTTTTGTAGTGTTCAAAGGTGCCTCAGGAGGGGTACCTTTGAAACGTACTGAAATCCTACTAAAGCTGCCCCCTTGAGGCAGTTATGCACACACTGTTGTTCAAAACTACCCCAACAATGTAGCAGGGGATAATAATTCTGTATTAATTATGTTTTGGCTGTTGTTAAATAAAAAAAACATAAAATGTTCTAATTATAATGTTTATTTTATCATATAAAATGACAGAAAAACAAACAATAGAATTCTAATAACTATTATACCAAACAAGACTAAACGTAATAAGTATACAACTAATTAACTCAGGTAAATGCATTATGAGCATGTACTAAAATATCTAAGATTATTAGTTTACGTACCTACATGTCAGTTTATATCGGGGCAGATATGAACATTTCCTATGGCCGGGGTAGTTTTGAACAGACTGCTAATCAAAACTGCCTCCTAATTTATTTTCAAAACTACCCCAACACCTATTTAAAAAAATAAACATTGATATCTTCCAAAACAATAGCAAATTCTGATTGTTTATTCTTTGTCACTAAAGCTTATAGATTGTATTATCGAATAAAATAAGTTTCACTTACCGTTTCCTTCAAATACAGCCTGAAAATCCTTACACATGGGGAGCAAAACCGCTAACGGATGACATCGAAATCAAAATATGTTACTGGTTCGTTCATGTCCTGTCAAACGTCAAATCTGTCAAGTGACAGTTGTGTGGGTCAGTGTTGCGAGCCCAAAAAATGGATTTGGACCATAATTGCACTAAAAATACGTCTTTGAACGCATTTGTTCTAAGCTGCCTCCAGTGATAGCTGCCCCCCTCTCCCCTACATATCAATACACTTGTTAACTTTAACATATTAAGACAGCAATGAGCTGCAGAGGTCAAAGATAATTACGTACATTTGGTAACAGCACAAGTCGAAATGTATAACAAAGTATGGTTAGTGTTGTATACTAACATGTGGGTACTTATGAAGATCTCGAGGTACCCCCCAGTTCGGTTCTATCCTGGAAGCCGTGCCACGTACGTAACATTCTGGCGACGGGAATAAATACGGGAATAGGTTTATTGTGCTTAAAACATAGTGATTGAATGTTTTAAAGTCGTGTTTAGTGTGGTTAAGTAAAATGTCGGTGAAATTTAGTGAGTTTCATATGGACAAAGACAATTGGACCAATTACGTGGATAGGTTCGAGTATTGTTTGCTCGCGAACAGTATTAAGACTGATGAGTTAAAAAAGGCGAATTTCTTTGCATGTTGTGGTCATGATTTATATGATTTAATCGTATCATTAATTTCACCGCGAAATATTAAACCTAAAATATTATAATGAAATGGAAATTAAAAATATAATCAGAATCATTAAAAACCTTAGTACTTAATTCAAAGTTTAAGAAATTCTCGTTTCTCTGCTGCTGACTGTACTACCCTCTAGCCGCCCAGCAAACAAAAATGAACACTGAAATTTGAGTTACATATAAATGGAATATATTTGAATTTTCAGCAACTGACAAGGCCTTTTAAAAGGCTTCTAGGTGGCTATAGGTTATTATCCTTACACTTAAAAAATAATTTTATGAGACAATGGGGTATAGCCGAGGCAAAATACGGTTTCGAAAAACATTAATTTATAATAGCGTTTTTTTTGTTTATTTCATTTTAAAACATTATTCTAAGATGCTTTATTCAAGAATCCACCAAACTTTCCACCCGGAAGTAATTATATAGATTTAAATTAAACATTCATTGTCTTTTTTATTTTATTTATATTGAATATTGTAAATGAACCTAAATAAAGATTTAAAAAAATATTAATATTTATCCGGACTTTTTAGGAGCTAATTAAATATTGATTTTTTTGATGTCTGATTTTTTGTTGATTTTGCCTCTAGGTAACAATTTAATTGATAATATATCCGTTACATTAAAAAAATTTGCTATTATAAATTATTTCCAAATATGTCATTTTTTCCATACAAGTTGTCAGTTCATTGCCTGGACTAGTATTCCTACATACATTGATGCTTAGCAAGCAATCATAATATCAGAATAAGTAAATAAATATATGCATCTTTAACCTCTAGTATATCTGGTACAAAATCATGTATATCACAGTTGGAAGGTACGAGTATGTCACACAAATATCACAATCCTAATTATTACTTTTGAGACAAGCTTAAATGCAGGCTTTACCTAGTACTTTTCTTTACACACATAATCCTCATCAACTGCTGATTGAAATAATATAAACTGGCTTAACTTACTAGGGTTGCATTGTTGGTAGAGTTCCTTTGGCCACCTTCGAAATGCGCAGATATTATGCTGCAATGACATATGTATATGCCGTAATCCAGCTCAATTAAACACATTTATAACTACACTACTAGTAACTCGATCTAATTGAGTTCACAAGATTTGAAATGAAAGGTACCAAAACATAATGTTGACTGAATCTTAATAAAAGTCTGTAAACTAAAAGAATACAATTTTAAAACTTACAATTAAACACACTTGAATTGGTTCATCTGTTTGGGAGCTACAATGCCTCAAACAGACATTCAGGAGTTTCAAGGAACTAATGTACTTAAATCCAGTGCATTATTTTTCTTCATTTTTTTCACTGCCATCTGGGCTGTTGACTATGTTCATCACTTCCCAATATGATGGTGGTGGATCACTTGCACCAGGTTCTAAGTCAATTTCAAAATCATCTCCTAATTCTACAACCCCTGAGCAGTCCCCTTGACGACCCTCTCCAATTACTATTGGTACATTGCAAGTCGCATTCATATGTGGGAAAGGTAAATTCATGGTTAGTCGTACATAGTACTCTTTGTTTATTACTTTACAGTGCTGGATGGAATACAAATGCGGCTGAGTTGGAACAACAAATGCAAAGTGTACACTTTTGTATGCTGGGACAGGTGGGGAGGTGCCTGCACACCCTTGAATTGTCTCCGTAATGACTTTTGTATGATGTGTAACTAAAAATTGTGCCCCTGTGTAGGTTGTCCTACAGACAAGTTCTGTTGTAATATGGGGTACCTCCGTGTCTGTGCCATTGTTGACAAACAAGTCTAAAGTGGCATTCTCACCAGGTGTTAGGAATGACTTAGCTATCTTTGCTTTAAGGTGCACTATGTGTTCAACATTAGAAAACAATTTAAATAGTCTCTTCTGGATCTCATAAGTGTGTGATTCAACAGCTGTCACTGGGTTAACATTACCATATACAGTTATTTCCCTCTCAAATTTATTGGTCAAGCTAAAAAAGCTTGGCTTCACGAATTTTACCTTCACACAATATGTGACATTCCCATATCCATCACGAAAGCTGCATGGTATATCTGCAGGCAAAACAAACTCGAAATGATATTCGTACGTGCCCACGTCTAGTGTGATTGTTTGCTCGGGTAGTTTATTGAAAATATTCAAATGCATTGTCAAAAATTCGTCGCGGCCGGTGTACATTGTTGGGCGCTTATGCCTGTGGTCATACTCTGTCCATTTGCAGTTCGCCGAGCCGATGAGGGATAGTACAGCCGTCTGGTACTCCGTGGGCTCGTCGATCGCGTAGCTAAGTATGCCGCGGAGAGGTTGACCGGCTCGGTGAATACCTTCCTCCGTTTTTTTAATATGTATTCGACACGACACACCCATATTGCAGGTTTCTTTTAATATTAATTCACAAGTCAACTGAGTAGGCACTTATTCCTAAACTAAAAACAAGCTACTTTTGTCTGGCTTGATGATTCTTAGTTAGATCATGGTAAATCCCAGGGATAAAAATAAAAATAGAATTGTGAGTTTTTGCTATTATAATTAGAGAATAAGCTATCGACATACAGTCTATTGTCTTAAAGCACTCAGCTCACTCCGCTGACAAATTTGACACTTGAATTGAAACGTCACATTTGACAACCCGTGTTAGGCGGAGCGTTCGAGTAAACGCGTAAGTCGCGGCTTTAATTGGACACGCGTGGACCGCGTGGTTACGGACTGCATACATATACGTGGACATAGAGGAGGAATAGAATAGAAGGAGTCACACCACACACAAATACACATATGAGTGACAAGAATACATATGAGCATAGACAATACCACAAGTGGGAACGAGATACAATGTCAAATCTCCCGAGGGCCTACCGCGAAACGAAAACGAACTTCGTTCGTGTATCTTCGTCTCTGTCGCACTTGCTAGTTCGAGCGACAGAGATGGAGATACACGAACGTAGTTCGTTTTCTTTTCGCGGTATCCCCTCTGTCCGGTCGTTCCTCAGCGCGGTACGCTTTTTTTGTTTGTTACCATCTGTCATAATATTGTACTGAAACTGAAACTCACGGGACCATCACGTGACCAGGACGTCACCGATATAACACGACTAAATTATAAATGGCATTAGACGTCAAGAGCGTATGTCTTCCGATACTTCTTAAGAGGGCGTTACAGTGTTCACTAGCGCCACTGGTAAATAATTGTGATTATTTAAATTTCACGATAGATATTTAAAAAAGGAGGCCACTACTCACTGTATTTTGTATTTAAGTACCTTCTGAATACACCAAGCTAGTTTGTATGTTGCTGGATTCGTCGATCTATGAACTCAAAAGAAAAGCGGCCGTTTTTACTTTGGACGCATAGATTGACGAATCCAGCAACATAAAAACTAGTTTGGTGTATTCAGAAGGTACTTAAATACAAAATACAGTGAGTAGTGGCCTCCTTTTTTAAATATCTATCGTGAAATTTAAATAATCACAATTATTTACCAGTGGCGCTAGTGTGCACAGTAACGCCCTCTTAATAATTTAGTAAATTAAATATAACAAGTTCCCTTTTTTCTAGGACGACATCTAATATATTATCCTCTATCTACGTACGTGGTACTAAACTATAAGATTGAACGAGTTGGAGTATATGAAACCAAGATCATTCATCTACCTATTTCGTTCTATTATAAAGCTGCGTAGGTACTCCTCGTGCAGTACGTCACAGAGGACCGTGTGAATGCGCCTTTATTTTATCAGCTAGGTTTAAATCAATTAATATTTTTGATTAATCTAATCAGTGATATCACACCCTAACTATTTATCTTTTTGATATTGTAATTGAAATGTCACTTAATTTCATTACAGCATTACAATGTTTTTGCTGTGTCTTATTAGTATACATATAGCCTTTGTACATTAGGTAGGTACGCGTGATAAGGAAAACATACGAATTCAATGTAACTATACGTATTTACCTATTAGTCTTAACGTCACACTTTTACATTGGGTTAACTGCTGGACAGAGGTAAATATTTCAGTTATTTGCTTGAAACTTTCATTTTTAAAAGGAATTTCGGTCTTATTTATTCAGTACCTATTAAGTGTTTGTATATATTATAAACTAATCCTGTAGGTAAACTTAGATTGCATCACTTCTGTTGATTTTAGTGATTTCACCGCATAATTCTAGTAAGTATGTTGATTACACTGCACTGGATTTGAAATCGACCAATCATTCTTATCGCTGTTTAACTACTTTTAATTTTATTTCAGGGTAGTTGTGTCAGAAGCAAGGAGCCCAATTCTACACATTTCCGTCATTCGATTGAACACGGACGAGTATTCCACGAGGTAGGATATTATAGTGGAACGCCATCTGCTGGCTCATGTTTGCAGCAGGCCGGCTGGGGACGTAGGCACTATCGGCCCAAGCCAGAGCCTGAAAAGCGCATTTTGGGTTGCAGCGCGTACCTACCTATAGCATTGCAAGCGATACTGTTTTGAAACTGGTCGACTCCGGCTTGGGCCGATGGTACCTACATCCCCAGTACTCTTACAGAAGACCGCTACCATAATAACACCACTATCTATTTGTTCTGTGTAGGTTTGTGTTATTCTGTTCGTGGTAAAGAGTAGGTAAGTTCGACGCAGCTCCCGAGGCTGCACTGGGTGGAGTGAGGGTTGCATCTGTCTTTAGCTGACAACACAACTAATCCATCAACGAATAAAGGAAAGAAAGAAAGAAATAAAGAGAAGGAAAATTTATTCGTGACAATATAAATTACTAGCTTCTGCCCGCGACTTCGTCCGCGTGGAACTCGGCGTTTATATCGTAGCTCCATAAAAACTTTCGCCCCCATATGTGATGATTCCTGGGATAAAAAAGTATTTTATATGTTAATTTAGGCTGTACACTATAAGGCTTGTTGTCATCAGTCCACCTTGTGGGGGGCCTACCCACGCCGCGCCTTCCGGTACGTGGTCGCCACTCGAGAACCTTTCCGCCCCAACGGCCATCGGTTCTACGTGCAATGTGCCCCGCCCACTGCCACTTAAGTTTAGCAATTCGGAGTGCTATATCGGTTACCTTGGTTCTGCTGCGGATAGCCTCATTTCTGATGCGATCACGCATTTATTCTTATTTATTTGTAAGAAACTAAAATCCATAAATTTTTCCTTAGAAGTTTCGAAAGTTAGCCCAAAAATGGATAGCAGCTGATATATAATATAAATATCCATAACGCCACTCAAAACGATAGGTGCAGAGACCTTCTTCTGAAAATCTGAATTATACAACCAGTGGCTACTTTTTTTCGTGGACAAGCCTTATGTACCTATACCAAAATTCATCTTAATCCGTTTGGCCGTTTTTGCGAGATTGAGTAATTCTCGTACCTCAGAACATAAAAAAAAATCTTTTTATGATCTGAGTCTCGTATCTTACTTAGGCCACTCGGCAAGCCTCGTGGCTTAAAGAAGGTACCTATTACTCGACTTTTAGAGCCCTCATTGTGTAACGATTGTATAAAATAAAATACTAAGTATAGGCAATGTAATAATTTCCTTCTGTTTATTCTATTTAAGTACGATTTAATTTACCCCTTCCAATAAATATATTCAGGGACAGGGATAGGGATTAACAATATACATCTACCTATACATATAATAAGGCTGTAGGTGCAGTAGAGGGTCGAAAATCTGTAGGTACCTACATTGAAGATCTTAGCAAAAAAACCTATTGAGGGCTTTTAGAATCGATAATAACAGCACACTTCAATAGTTTTTAACCGAGGTTATATGTTCCACTGTATATATTTTTATGTAGCTATTTTCGCCGATTTCTCGGTCAATTGTGAACCAATTATAAAAACCCTGTTTTTATTCGAAAATGTATACTCCTGAGATGGTCCCATTTTCACCAAGTTAGGATCTGTTTATGGTAGGTATTCCATGGACATCGAGGGCAACCCCCAAATTGTATAGGCACGCGTGTAGTGATTTCGATACCTATTTTCTCGGAAACTTTAAACTTAACCCTCGGAAATCGCAATTTTGGTGATGTGGAACTGATGATGAAGACCACAGATGACTTATGGAACTCCTCAAGGATGTAAAGTACGTCAAAGATTCTGACATAATTCCGTTGAAGTAGCAACTAATGAAGTGTCCCTTTTGAGATCCTTGAGGAATCAACGGAACTCTTCAAATATTATCAGCCCACATATAGCGACTTGGATTTATTACTGTAATAATCAACGCATTGGCTCTCGGAAAGCATTTCATGTGGTAAATTGGATAGGAAATGTGGTTTTTTTTATGTACCTACCTATGTGGCTCGGCGAAGTACGGAATTGAAGTCGGTTTAAACTTTGTTTTTAAAGTAAATTATTAGAATTATTGTCTGTTTGTATGTTTGTCTGTTTGTCGGTTTGTCTGACTGTTTATATATGACAGCATCACGTGAAAACGATCGAATGGATTAATATGTAACTTTCACAAAAACCTTAAGTGGATCTTCGGCCAGGCTATAAAAATTATAAAGATTAGGGTTCAAAGGGGGTAAAAAATGGGATTAATCGCTGTATGGCAACTCCTTGAATCCATGAGCCTAAGGCTTGAAAATTGGTTAGCATATACCTACTTGACTTCAAAGTAATGACATCCTCATTCAACATTTGTAAAATGTAGAGATAGAAAGTGAAAAAATATGGGGTAAAATTTATGAGCTTACGGAGCTTGGGGCATTAAATAGTTGACATCCCAACACGTATTAACGTTTGAAATAACAATGACAAACCAGTGCCTTGATCTGCGCATACCTACATATATTTGTTTTGAATCAAGAGATTATCTAAAGGTTCGCAAAAAATTAAAAAAACCGGACAAGTGCGAGTGGGACTCGCCCACCGAGGGTTCCGTACAAAATGACAAATGTACCTAGTTTTCAGATTTTTCTCTGTACTTGTAGTACAAAACAATATTACTTGCCAAATTTCATAGTTCTAGGTCAACAGAATGTACTCTATTAATTTTGATTCCCTTGAGTTGAAAGTGTCGAAATGTAAGTTTTTTGCGACAAACGGCCGTTTCTTTTTTTTACGTTAATTTAGAAGGTTTATTTTTTTACAGCTTCAAGGGACTGTAAACTTGAGTATACCTACGGTTCTAATTTCAACTCGATATCTCTACGCATTCCCGAGATAAAGGGTCTTGACAGACAGACAGACAGACGGACAACAAAGTGATCCTAGGGTTCCCTATTTCCTTTTGAGGTACTGAACCCTAAAAACAACTACTAAGTAGAAAAGTACTTCCCCATCTAATTAAAACAATTATTTGCTCTAATTTATAAATATATATTTCAGGAACCGCCTCAAACGAAAGGACAAAGGAAAAGAGCCATTAAACACATCTTCTTCGGCAAATTTGGGAACAATTAGTTTACTTTGGCCCTCCTAATTGCAATGGGGGTCCACTGTCACATTCAATTCCATAAACCAACTAACGCAGGCTTTGTTACCGGCGGTATTGTATCGGGCGTACTCAGATACTCGCTAGACGAAGACACAGTTATTACAAAGATTACAGTTTCATTACAAGCTAAAGGATACCTAGATGTGCACAATATGAGGAAGAAAGAAGAAGCAGACGGATTAGTAAAAGAAGAAGAAGAATATTTAAATGAAAATATTATAGCCCTCGATAACAGAAATGGGCATTTTCTATCCATCGGTACTTATAAAGCTAAATTCCAGTTTCGACTACCGCTGAATATACCGCCGACTCTTGATTTTGTTAAAACTTCTGGTACCAACACAGTGCGATGCAGAATCGGCTATTATGTACGAATACAGTTTGATAATCCTGAAGGTAACAAGCGTTTTAGTACGACCATTAATGTAATTCCTGGCATTAATCCGGAATTATTAGGAGAACCAAGGATTTATGATAAACAGAGGAAACTAATACAGCTACTAAGGGACAGTTTTGTTACTATAAAAGCAACTATTAACAACCCAGGTGTATCACAAGGTGGTACGGCTGATTTAGTTTACGAGATATTTAATGACACTAACGTTAATTTTAAAAGTGTGGAAAGCAAATTAGTCGAAGTAACCTCTTTACCACGGGGTCAATGCGAGTCTACGTTTTCCTACGAAGTCGTTACTGATGTAAAGACTGCCGGAGTCAGAAGTGGCGCCACGCAAACTATTAATGTGAAAATACCCATACCCAAAGATGTCAATACAATTGAAAATTCACAACTCATTGCTCGAGATTATTACATTAAGATAACAGTGTATCTGCCGTTGCCTTACCGTAATGTCACTCTGAAGATACCCCTACAAATATCAGGTTTTATTCAAGAACAGAAATTGAATGCCAATGAAGTAGTTGCCTCTTCTTGGGAAGAGGTCGATGAAGATGACAACGGTAATTCTAGTGAGGATTTATCATGAGAAAATACCATTAATTTTAATAAGTGCGTTATAAAGGTACCTAAATATCCAACAATTGTAAAGTTGAAATATTTTTGTAAATACAGGTTCTTTTAACGCGTTTGATGTTTGATTTGGCACTGTACCTCATTAGAGTCAGAAATTTTTCCGTTTCTTAATATTTTTTATGTATTTGTTTACCAACATTGTGTGGTCATTTGTTTACATAAATATGTATGTAGGTAAACGTAAAAAACTATGGTGGGTAGCTTTTATAAATCCCTTCCATTGTGCTTATTTATTAGGAGTCGGCCAGCCCTTTACTTGAAATATGAATATTTCGAGACTGAACTCGTAAATTCACTTGTAGAGAATATTAATTTTTGAACAGCCTTCACAATCAAACCGTGTCTTTGCTTTGGATCTTTAAAACTTAATTGTTCGGCATCTTTAATAATAAATAGCTAGAGAATGGGGATGGAAGGTAAATGAAAGGAGGCTTGGCTTATAGGCAAACGTCGGACTATAGGGGGCAGTTTGAGGGCAAGGTAAGGTTTACAAAAAAATCTTAACTTACGAGTATTATAATGTACCTAGTGTTTGTAACATAGTTAATTAAATTAGTTACCCGTTATCATTTATTCATCTTTAATGTGTAAATACTCTTTAAAGTGATGACTGATAGCCCACTGAAGTGGCCACTTAAAAACAAATAAATAGCTGACATGCGTCATTATGACTGTTGTTCATACTTATATTTGTTGGTAGAGTGCCGTCTAATCAATAGAAAGATTTGCTTTATTTGTATTGCAATGGATACGATACTACGACAGCACTCCGAACTTAAGTCACAGAAAGGTCACATATATTGCTTAATATGTAAAGTTAATATAAAGCCCAAAAAATATAATGTTGATCGTCATCTATCTTCAAAAACACACAAATCAAGAAAAACTACTACTCTTGAGAAACTGGTCAATAAAGATATAAATTTTAGTATTGAAAATACCTTTATAAATAACGGAGTCAGTTGATATGATATTTGGAATTTCACATTATAAATACTAGGTACCAAATACTAAGTACAAATACTCGAAAGTGAATTGATTGATTTGCGAACCTTACCTATCATTCTGACATGCCACGAAAATGCCCGCTGGAGTCCAACGTATGCTTATAGGGTAACCGATATTGGTGCTAAATTCAAAGTCTTAGGTAGGTACCAATGTTTTTTACTAAATTTCGACTTAAATCCATACATACTAATATTATAAATGCGATAGTGTGTCTGTCTGTCAGTCTGTCTGTTACTTCTTCTCGCTTAAACTGCTGAACCGATTTAGATGAAATTTGGTATAGAGATAGTTTGAGTCCCGGGGAAGGACATATGATCGTTTTTTTTTTATCCCGGAAATGTAATTCTTTTCATAAAAGGAATTGAGTCGGAGGTCGGAGATAATAGCCTAATAATAGCCCCAAAAGTCACAAAAATTGTGCCCCCCCTTCTAATTTTTTAACGGTTTATTTAAAAAATATGAAAAAAATCATGCTTATTAAATTCTTTCACCAAAAATTATTTTCAAAAAGATCGGTTCAAAGGTTTTCGAGATATTGCTGAAAAACTGCCTCTGATGATACGACATTTTTAACAAGCTTTTATTAGGTCGACCTGTATGTAACTAACTATGTAATGAAATCTTGCAGGTTAAATTTGACCAACTTCCCGGAGTCCAATCAAATTGAAATTTTGTACAATTATGTAAGTCGGATGACAATGCAATAATATGTTACCATAAACCTGGTCTGATGATGGAGACGGAAGGTGGCCGTAGGAACTTACACAGGATAAACCCGTCGTGTTTGGGCTCGTTACAATCCTCTCAATGAGCAGTTGATGAGTGTGCAAAAAAAAAGTACAGTCGGCAAAAAAATCCAACATGGAGAGATTTAGGTACTCGTATATATTCAGGTAAATCTCGCGACAAGCTTTTATATCATCTAAAATGTGTTATGACGTTATTAGTTGATAGTAAAAGTTTTAAAGGAAAAGTTTATTTTATTCTTTTTAGCGTATTTAAATAAAAGCTTGTTTTTTAAAAAGTTTTTTACTATTAATTTATTAATAGACACGGAACCTTCGTTGTGTGTGGTCCGACACGCACTTGACCGGTTTTTATTTTTTTGCTAGTTTGGCGTTTAGATTTTCTTTGACTATCGCGGTATTGTGCACTCGGACTCGGAAGTCTTGCCGGAAGGTCAAACGGTAAATAAATAATATTATTTGAGCATTAAGCGGCGTTTAGGAAAGCAAATTCGACGAAAAAGACCAGATTTGTGGAAAGAAAATTCTTGGATTTTGCACCACTATAATGCGCCATCTCACAATTCATCATTGTGAACGAATTTTTGACCAAAAACAACAAATACCATCGAGCAACCACCTTATTCACCAGATATAATATGGCTCCAGCCGATTTCATTATTTTTCCTAAAGTCAAATTACCTCTTCGCATCCGTTTTCATTCGGTAGAAGACATAAAAGGGAATTCGCGGCGAGAAATGAACGCAATTCCGGAAAAAGCGTTAAAAAAAAATTCGATGATTGGATTATTCGTTGGCGTAAGAGTATCAGTTTTGAAGGAGCATACTTTGAAGGCGATAAAATAAATTTGGATGAATAACTAACATTTTGTATATTTATCATTGGGGTCATTCTTCTTTTCGACCGACAGTAGCTTGTCCTTCGTCTTATTACGGCATCTCATTTGAGTAATGATGTTCACGGTTTTATAATGTTCGAATGAACGTCCATATTATTTTATTAATTAGTGATATTTAATATTTCATTTTCTCTATCTAGCATTTTTTTTAAATGTTTTTTTTTTCGTAGAATGCCGTGACAGAGTGGTAAAATAAAATGTTGTCCCCACTGAAAGAGTCCACTTTGTCACATGTTTCTTTTTAGAAACCAACCGTAAATAAATATTTATATTGGCCAGAAAGGAAACTTTAATTAGTTCTAATGAAGAAACCTATGCATTTTTTTTAAAATCGCACTTCAAAACCACAATTTTCGATAGTTCAAAAACCAAAAAAACAGAAAAACCTCGGTTCATTGTCGGTAAAAAAGAAGAACGACCCATTGATCTTTTCCCGGTACTTTCTTGACAGAGTAATAGACTCACTAAACTAGGTACCTACCTATGTCTTCTAGGCATTTATACATTATAAATTAGCGCAGTTGGAGTGCCATCGGGAAGCTAGTACCTATATTTATTGAGACCTAGATACGTCCGTGTAATCCCCTGCCACTGCCTGCCAGCTCTCTCTCGATCTAGGCTACGATTATCTTTTAACTGTAACGTGCAATCTTTAAAGAATTCGAATAAAAGATCTAAGGGGTCGTCGTAACTATAAGTATGTTAACGTTGAAATAGTACATTGTGTTACAAGTACGGTAAGATATGAATTACGAACGAGAGTCTATTAGAAGCCGGACGCCGAAGGCTTTGATGACTCGAGTTTGTAACAATTAATCTTACCGTACGTGTCGCATACAATGTTTTTCATCACATTTGCGAGGAAACCAATACATTATTAACTAAATTGTTACTAATAGTAATAAAAACTACAAAATGTCAGTCGTCCATTTTGTTGAATTTGACGTGAGGCGCTTAGAGCAAAGACCCTTCTGCATACAGCCACGATTTAAAATCAATTAAAAATATTTGACAGGGACACGGATGAAATGCTACTTTTATGTTTTTAAATCATTCTGTTAATCATATTTTATTCGTGTTTTTAAGTTTAAATTTATGTATAAATACGTTTCCAAACATCGTGTTTGAGTTAAAAACTCCTTGCTTTATAACTGACGTAAGAGTGACCGATACAATTTAAGAATGGGCGTAATAAAGGCTATTGCAGCTCTGTATGCCTGTGCGTTATGAAGCCCTTTACGAGCAAGTGTGATGAAAAAAATATTACCTAACTATCTACCTACTTCCATAAGCTCACAACTGTACGCCCTTAAGGGATATACAAATACATAGCACAATGCAAAAGGAATTGGGTACCTACCTACTTTCCTCGTGTTAAAATGTATAACGTAGTGTTGGTGTGTGTGTGTGTTGCGTGTGGTGATATTGATATTAAACCATCATTATTACAATAATGTGCAAGAAAATATATATATGTAATTATCATAAAAACACAGTTTACGAGATTAAAAGTAAAAAAAAGTATTTACTATTTACACGACTGTTAGGTACGTATACGTATATTAGGAAGGTACATAACAGTCGTGCAAGAATAATTTTTATTTCATAGGTAGTCTTATTGTTCTTGCTTTTGAGACGTCCAAAAGGAACTGTACAAAAAAACTAGAAAATCAGCAATTGAGTGTATCATGTTCAGCTGAATTTCTGCTCGGTAGGCTTATCCTCTCAATAATTTACGACTTAATACAGCCTTTAGGATTGCACGGCGGGGGATAAACAATTCTTTTACGCATCGTTTGAGTTTAAACATAACGTTCACAGCTAACTGCGCACGTAAGTTATGGCCTTCTTAAAACGGTCATGTAGGGTAGACCGAGGGCAATAGTATCACTGTAGAAATAATGACCTATAACTCAGAATCTAAAGCTACCATGTAAAAATCGGTAAGGATATAACATTCTAGTCTAATTGGCTATCAGAATCTAGAAAATAATTTTCATTTAAACACATCAGAATGGTGCCAATTTAGTGTTTGTTCATGAAGTCCTTGTGTTGTTTGACCCGTACTAGGGGTGGTGACCATACCAGAAAAACAGAGGTAAATAAAACCCAAATTAATGTACTAATCAATAAGTAGTTATTGTTAATTTCTTAAGACGAATCAGTATTTTACGTTATATCATTCTTAATTATAGAGACTCGTAATACGTAGACTAGACAAAGTTAACATTTTAGTTGAACTAACCGTAACATAATATTCTCCAAGTTTTTGAAACATAACTATTATGTTGACTTATTATAAAAAACGCTTAAGGATGCTCATAGCACACACCTTTCAAGCAATAACAACATCTCAATACAACAAATATATCGAATTATTTAACAATTACTAATCACATACAGTTCCAATTGACCTCTCTCCCCCAACCCCATCCTCCACAACTAATTATTTTGAAATAAAACTACTGAAACGGATAACATTGCATATATTTATATATATCCCAATATATCGAAATGAATTGTCGGGATGAATCATAGGTATACATTAATATACCCGAGATGTAACTTTTTACAAAAAAAAAAACTATATAAAAAAAATAAGAGAAATAGATCCGCATATAGTGGTCCCAACGTAGTTTTAGTATGTATTCCAGCTATACTAGGTATTCAAATAGCCCAAAGTATGTAACTATTTATCACACATCAATTAGACCAATTAAAACCTAAATAAATCTGTGTATTCTTATAGCAAGGTTTGTTTAAGTATTGCTAGAAATGCCACACAAATCCCAATAGGTATGTAATAACCTATTCTTAATGGAATAGAAGTCACCGAGGCACTCACGGATTTCGCCACTCAATTTGGTCCGTATCCTGCGGGAATCGATTGGGATAAACCAGTGTGTACCGCAGCAATCAGTATTCGATTGACTGAAAGTTTGCACTAAATAACCGTTCAATAGAAAAGTTGAATTTTGTCAGTTGGTAAGGTTTACAAATAAATTAATCAATTTTCAAGTTGTCAGAAATAGTAGTTTATGCTACTGATACATAATGAGAGGCCTTAAAATACGAGTGTGGTTTTATGAAACGAGCGTAAGCGAGTTTCATAATAGGATCACACGAGTGTTTTAAGGCCTAATTATGTACAGTTGCATACACTACTTTATCTAAACACATATCATAAGCGCTCTATGATGGGTTCAGAAGCCGTAGGGAAATGACCTGCATTGCTAATAGTGCTACCTGTACAATATCTATAGACTATAGATATTTAAATAATGCAATAAAAGTAAATTTGAACAAATACAGAAACAAATTATTAATTGTAATAGTTATAATTCACATTTACATTGGAACAATGGGATATATTTAATGGTCCTGGTTGGATTGTAGTGGGATGGTCTTGGTTTGAAGTTGCAGAGCTTGATGGCATGTATATATTTAGGATTTCTTTATTTTGAATTGAATTTAGTATCTTTTTTGACAAGACGAATATTTTTTTTAAATCATAGACAAACGAATGAAGTCCCTATTCTCTTGTCACTCGAGATCAAATGTCATGCGGTTTATATTAAAACATACTGAATTGACGTTTTGTATCGATAACTGTTTAAATATCTAGAGACACTAGAATAGATACCCACTTGAGTTTTGACAGCTGTTCCAAATTTAAACTCATAACGATACCGATAATCTGTACTATAATAACATTACAGTACATATTTTACCTACTACCACAGACAAGAAAGTTGTCATAGTAAAATTGGTTGTAATAATGCTGGTCATTACCGACGGTTTCTGAACGCATTTTAGAGCACTAATGATATGTGCGTAGATAAAAGGCATTTGTATACCTACAATGTAGGTATACAAAGACCTTTTTACTACGAGTAGGTATGTAGGTCCTACATACCTACTCGTATGACCATTGGATAATGGTAGCATGACGCAGCAGGGGGATCTTGTCGAAGATGACATCATCTCTCACACCTTCAAAAAGTGCGTAAGAATTATTAATTTCGTGTTTTCTAACAATTACTGTCATAAAAATTAGGGTCACCTTCCAGTCGAACAAATTTGCATTGCAAACATTGGTAAAAATTCGCGGCCTTACCCAAAATCGATGACGTAATATATGGACAAGCCCTTCGTCTGCTAGTAAATATATTTAATATCCATTTCAAGAACGTCCTCTCAACATCAACTGAAGTAATTGGCAAGTTTTTACAGTGCTCAAAATGCTTTAATGTCTTTTTATTAAAAAAAAAAACTGTGATGATATCGTAGCACGTATTGACGGTAAGACGGTATTTACCTATTTGTAGTCGTGTAGCGAAAATGTAATTTAGTATTTTTCGCGTATAGGACCGCAAGGCGCTCTGCCTAATTAATTTTGCTACAAACGTAGAAAGGTAAATTGATATTACAAGCTACGGAGACTGATTGAAGTTAGACAGTGGAGCGTGGCTACGTACAACATACAATTGATTGCAAATTGCAATCGACTAATTCCCTACGTGTCAGAAAATGCCAAGTGTGAACCTCTTGGCCACCTATTAACCTTAGTGACATTCCTCACGAAGGTCAGTTGATAACTAACTCAATGGCAGGTCGGGTGTACAATTGGACTCACTGGCTCTGAAATTAAACCCTAAATCAATGTAGACGGTACACATACCACAAGCCGCCGGTGGGTTCGTGCCACAGTAGACAGACTACACATCTAATCTATATAGTCCATAGGTACCCATTACTGAGTATAGGTTGGGCTCCTTATTATTTAGCCACTTTCGTCGGTCTTGTCCCAAACTTATCTACTGGCTTATGTAGTTGCTAACAGGCACACACTTATAAATAAGCAGCCTACCCATGCCTTGTTATACGTTAGTTGATTACCTAATATTTGTCGTATTTAGTGGTAATTATCAATCAGTTTTAAATAGTAGATTGTATGACAAGGGGCTAAAATAAGCCATATTACCAAGAGATGGATATTTTTCACTTCGACTGCGAGAAAATAGTAAAACAAAGATTATCCATCCACAATCAATAAAAAATTTCACGGCGAAGAGATTCTTCAATTTAGCGACATGTTTTTTTTACTTTACTGCTATGACACCGATACAAAATATTGACTCCATAAATAAACGCATCTACAGGCGCATCCAAACGGCCGCGCGGCGGACAGCGTACAGGCACAAGATAACAATCTCAAAGCTTATGCCGCCATGCAGTCAACCACGCTTGAACGTTTGGACGCGCGGTCAGAGGCGTTTTCTTTTTTTAATGATTTGGGATTAGGGACTAAAAAACACCTTATGTTTGATTGGTCGATTTTAATATCTAGCTGTATTCTGGTTGGTTGGTAGCAAAGAAAGAGTTGTGATTGGTGGATTTAAATGATTTGGAATTAGGGACTAAAAAACACCTGGCCCCTATTTCACCAACTTGACAATTGTCACCTGACAACAACAATTCTCCGTACATTGCTGGTTCCACAAGTAACTCACGACCACTTAACTTGTAGAACAAGCAATGTATGGCGAATTGTCAGTGACAATTGTGAAGTTGGTGAAATAGGGGCCAGATGTTTGACCGGGCGATTTTAATATGGAGCTGTATTCTGGTTGGTTGATAGCAAAGAGAAATGTTTTTTGGAAGAGTTGTGATTGGTGGATTTAATATGGTGAAGTGTTTTGATTGGTCAAATTAAATGTGTATAAATCATAAACTTGTATACATATTTTCCCAAGGGGCTCAATGTACTACTTTAGCCCCGCTTATTAAGCCTAATATGACACACTTTTCGAGCATGAGAAGTGAAAAAGTTATAAGACCTCAACTCCACATGACCATACCCTACCAGCCCTACTCTACAAATTCTACATCGTCATGGTCACCTCGTTGAATATGGGCTCTCTAAGTAGTAGGTATTAACCAGACTGATGCTGTGCGGGTTAGAAAATCCTGTCTATACAACTAGTCTCATTGAATTGTCCCATTATAGGACAACTGAGTGAGACGATTTCGTCCCAGTAGTCCCATAGTCCTATGGGACAAAGGCACTAATATTTATGTCCCAACAGTCCCATTGCAATCATCGCCGTATGAGTGAAGCCTGTACTCCAATATGTTCATCTATCTGTTCAATAAAATTAGTATCTACCCAATTTTTATTAGAATGTGCAATATAATTAAGAATAGTTTTTCCACCAAGAACAGTCAGCGTATAATAGTAAGGTATAATAGTAAGTCAGCCACTTCGTCAGTAAAATAGCTACTCAATATTGGCACATCTCGTAGCAATCTTGTGTCGGACAGCGATGGATAAGGATAGTATTAGTTGGAAAGAGGGTATGATGGTGACGTAAAATCAAAGCTGAAACCTGTTTTTAGACTAAGCTTAGACAACATTATATAACCTATCCTAGGGGGTTTCTATTCCCTATGTTTGAATACATTGACAATTATACTCATACTCATTCTCATACTTTATTGATATCTAGAAACGTGGCAGAGTGTCAAGCCAAGTTCAAGCAAAGGAACTGGCTAGCCAGCGCCGAGTGTAATATTTACACGAACCACTTGATGCCACTTTTGACCTTTCTATAACTCAAAATCTCTTTAACGTAAACACATAAAACTACGTGTGTTTAATAATATCCATAAGGACATCTAGAAGCCCAAATTTCATGAAACTAGCTCAAACGGTTATAAAGATATGAAGGTCAAAAAGTCGTAAATTTTAGTACTGACTGACATATAGTACCTACCTAAACCTAACCTACTTCCAGATGACCTAGAAGGATGAAATTTGGAATCCAGCTCGGTAATTGTGTATAAGCGTAGGAAAAAATCTAAAAATAAAATAAAGTAAAAAAATAAGGGGGGTCCCCATACAATTTTTTTTTAAATTGTAGCGTTGGAACCGTTACAAGCAGATATTTGAAACTATCCCAATATATGTATTATTATATTTGCTATATAACAGAAATATAAAAATAAAGTTAAGTCAAAAAATAAGTGGTGTCCCCATACAAAAAAACGCGCTAAACAACTGGCCAACGGTGTGTCCACGGCGGCGAGCGGCACCACATATATACACAGAACAGAAGTAAATCTTCATAAAAGCGCTCCCGAGCAACACGGAAACGCAAGAAAAAACATTAAATCTCAATACCTGCCTAGTTTTCTTTACAAAAAGTAATGATATCCCACCAAAAACATACATGTAAAAAAGGAGAGCCAAGTTCAATACAAAAATAATGCTTGGCTGTGGGCTTCGCCGCAAAAAGAATGAAGGTCTAAGTGAGTGCCAAGTTATGCAAAATCCAAATACTTATTTATAGGAACAAAATAACATTATGAACAAGTATTCAACTCTATTTCTTTGCTTTATTGGATACCTATAACAATTGCTGTTATTTAAAAATGTGAGATCTTAAAGTAGGTTAGATTTGACTTTTTTAACGCTTAAGTGGGGACACCCGCTTAAGCGTTAAAAAATGGGCTATTTGTTACATTCATTGTGATTTTGTAGAAATTACAGGTACAATAAACACCTGCTTATACGGTTAAATTACAATTTAGTTCAGAAATTATTTTGTAATTTTTATCAAAAACTATTCAACCTATCAAGTTCAAAATAATTTTCCTATATAATAATATCTCCGAAAATATTAACATTATCAAAAAATTATTTGAGCAAACCCCTATTCATTTTTAAATACCTATCCAACAATATATCACACGTTAGGGTTGAAATTAAAAAAAAAAAACACTCCCCACGTTACGTATAGGTAGGGGAGGTACCCTAATAAAATAAAAATAAAACACTTTTTATTTTACCACTTTGTCGGCGTGATTGATATACATATTAGTACCAAATTTCAGCTTTCTAGTGCTAACGGTTACTGAGATTATCCGCGGACGGACGGACAGACAAAGCGAAACTATAAGGGTTCCTAGTCGACTACGGAACCCTAAAAAAGACGAAAATTGACCATTCCCCCCTTATCTCCGAAACTACTTAAAATTCTGAAAAAAATATGGAAAATAGTTCCTTGCCTAAAGATTACAGGAAAACCTATAAGAAGTTTGAGTACTTATTCAAAAACACTTATGAAATTTACATTATATACGGAACCCTCACCACGCGAGTTGAACTCGCACTTGTCCGGTTTTTGTATTGAACTTGGCTCTCCTTTTTTACATTTATGTTTTTGGTGTAATGATTTAAATTAAATTAAATGGTTGTTTTCGAGAATGCGATTACAAATGTATACATAATAAGTACATTATTGCTTCGCCCCCCATATTGCAAAGAACGCAGGCAAACCTGCGAGCTGCGGCATAAAATATAGCATAGAACTATCCAGAAAGTTCATTCTACACGCAGATGCACTGTTTTTTGATATCGGATAAGCGTTTCCGGAGATTACCCAAAACCTACAAACTTACAAAGACACAATCTCACAGACTTTTTCTCTTTATAATACGTACTCAAGATACATAATATATAATATCGACGACCGCTTTAGCCTCGTTGGTAGTGACCCTGCCTACGAAGCAAGAGGTCCTGGGTTCGAATCCCAGTACGGGCATTTATTTGTGTGATGAGCACGAATATGTGTTCCTGAGTCATGAATGTTTTCTATGTATTTAAGTATGTATTTATCTACAAGTATGTTTATCGTCGTCTTGTACCCATACCCATAGTACAAGCTTTGCTTAGTTTGGGACTAGGTCGATTTGTGTAAGATTGTCCGCAAAATATTTATTATTTATTTATTTATTTATATATGTATATATTTTGTTATTTATTTTATAATATCTCTGCAAAGCACGAGATGGTTATTGTATCGTTTGCGCAAACGTTTTTTTTTGTTTTTATGAGAAATATGATTTGCGTTTGCACGGAGTATCAGAAAAGTCCCTACAGTCCCTTTAACTAACATTCATGGCAATATGTCTCCACAATGTGTCATCCAGCTGAACATGTGATGTCTCTACATAGAACGTTCGTTTTACTTGTTAAAAGAACCATAATATGAAGAAAAAAAGATCAGGAAGAAAAGTTTGGATTCCGACAATATCGACTACAATTTGCTCCAAGCATTTTAATAAATCTGACTTCACAGCGCCAATGAAGAGAAAAATTCTAAAATTATAGCGGCTGTTAATTACTGTAATTATATGGAATAGGTACTTTGTGAAATTTATCAGTTATGTCATAAAAAAAACATTATACGTTGTTACAAGGCTTCATTACTGTTTAATTCCCAAAGTGTTCCATGAATTTTGCAAGTTGTGGTTTCTTATTTGAAAAGGGTATGAAATTGGGGACACACGGACGTAATCGCAGGAAAAATAGGTACCTAGTTAAATACAAACATCATCTGTAAATTCTTCTTAATTTCCTTTTTGAATCTCCTTTTCCGTGATATTTCTCGGATTCGGAACGGACGCAACTCTCTTAATGTATTTTTTCATTAAAGCTATTTTATGCAGAATCTAAAAAAAAGTACAGCAAGAATATAAAATATCGATAAATATGGTTACATACCCTCACCCCTATTTCGTATTCCAAATTTCGAAATAGTTGTATCACCATACGAGTTTCAAAGTAACATAAGACCTTTGGTTTCGAACGTAATCAAATATCTCTCGCGAACACACGCTTTGCTGTACCCTACTTAACGCAAGAAGGACAGCATACCTACATGTATCAAGACGCTAAACGCTTATAAATCTCCTTCCAAAATTGGCCCCTATATTGACTTACGTGGCATTTTTTTGGCATTTTAAATTAGACCGTAAGAAACACTGTTGTGAGTAAATTTTCGTCCTCAAAATTACGACTTTTAACATCGTAATGGAATTAGAAGAGACATTAGTGTTGACATGTAGGACTTCAGTTCTGATTGTGTTGAACTGGCTACGCAGGATCCCGAAGTAACTCGCTAAGACACCGCTTCCATCTTTTTATATGTTCCGTGATGGTACCTGCGTAGCGTAGTTTAGGTGCTTGTGAATAGGTACGTCATAAGTAACCTCCGGGATAAGAACGCCGCCGGTTTAAAACGCTCGGTTTAAAGCCGTAAAAGTGTGACAATACGCCAAAATGTTGATGAAATAACAAAAGTTAATCCTGATCATAATTTAAGTTGATTTGCTGAGATAATAATGACGAAACAAAAAAACGCCGTAAAAAAGCAGCTAATAATTCATCCACCCACAAATTCCTTTACTTAGGTACGAATTTGGTACGGAGAAAAATTGTAGTCTGGAGAAAAACATAGGATACTTTTTTCTCGAAAATCATCCGCTAAGAGTTTGAAACTTTGTGTAAGTCCTCCGTCGGTGAAGTAGCGGTGGCGGTAAAACCTAGTAAGTAAACTAGTTATGAATTTATAAAATCCTATTAAAACTGCTTGACAATCTGCGCCTTTACAATCTCATACAATCAAAGTTAGTTATTACAATTTTGGTACTAAGCCAAATACGAAGCTTAACGAGCTTACGAACTGCAGTTAACAGGCTGTTAGCTTTCGCTACCCTAACGAAGGTATTTTTGAACGCTTTTGTTTTTCATAACGAAGACATGTTCTCTCTGATTGCTCAGTCGGAAAACAAACATTTACCCTCTATTATTTTCATTTTGGCATGAATGGGTTGAAAATAAAGTCATAGAACGTGCACGTACCTACTCGTAAAATATGTAAACATTGATTGTTTCAATGGATGGGCTGATAGACGAGCTTATAGAGCTGACAAGTATTCTGATTACATTATAACAATACATAAATTAAAGTCCTAAGTAAGTAAAATATGTTTGAAGTCTCCTTTCTCACGAACACAGTGACAGATATTAGCCGAGACTATTAGAGATTACTAGCTTTTGCCCGCGACTTCGTCCGCGCGGAACTCGTTTACATCGTAGCTCCATATTGATATATTGATATTGATACGTATTGATATTTATTTATCTCATAATATTACATTGCATTATAAACTACATTAATGTCAATTTATAAGAATTAATAGGCTATGTTCGTCAAGGTAAGGGTACAATTTAAGAGTTTTAACATACACCGCATGAACTCCTCACCCATAAATGGCGCTGTAGGTACTCATGACTTAACTACACTATGCGTCATTAAGATTTTTCCAAAATTAATGGGTGGGGCAAGACGGAACCCTCGGTGCGCGAATCAGACTCGCACTTAACCGGTTTTTTTACAAACATAGACTCCGCCGCCAACTTGGTGTTTCTGTGGCCTAGCCTCGGCGGTCAATAGTAAACTTGTCATTAGCTGTCAAATTTACTATTGACCGCCACCGCCACCGCAGGCCGCGCTAGTGTGGCACACTACAAACACACTAATCACTTGGCTGTTTGTAGTAATTTGTCTTAGTCAAAACATATGGTTCAAAGGTAAAAAAGTATGACTCATCCTTGTATAGGAATATTTAAAGCCTTATATAATTTTTAGTCTGTAAATAATATCAAACTTTAATATAATATATATTATACTACTCTTTCCGTCTTTTACTTGTCTTCTACATTTTCGATCTATCCGTATTTTCTTTTAATTTCATTCCTCATACTTTGGCTGAACGCGCCAAGAGCGTCGAGCGCCATGCCATTAAAAAAAAACAAATTCGGGTTACTTACAGTAAGGGAAATGTATTCACGTACCACTGCAGAACCCTGTCGCAATTGACAGGCCGCCGTCACTCAAACTCGAGTGATATGTCACCTTATTGCGACAGGGTTCTACGGTGGTACGTGAATACATTTCCGTTACTGTATATAGTTCAAATTTGTTGATACATTTATTGAAATTACGCCTGAATACGAAACTTGCGCACATAAGTTCTCATATTAGAATATATTTATTTTTTATGCTTGATCTTTTGGTATGCGTTTCGTGAATGTCTATCGTAGTCCGGATCTAAATTATTAAATAGGTAAAAGACAAATCGATTCTGCCATTTTGACGTTACTGACAGCTTACAGATGTGGCACTGGCAGCGATTAAAAAATTAGAAAAAGAAATGAAAAATTGAAAGAGGTCAAATATTTCAGATAATTAATTAATTGTCGCAGTCACATAAAAACCATCCTAAGCGGAAGCCAGAATAATAATGTACCTATAAAAAATGTTTCATCTTTTTCTGTTCATGGGAATCTGAGATTATTCGTGACAGAACAATGTTTGAAATGATATTGGCTGATTCTTTTTTTA
Source organism: Epinotia nisella (assembly GCA_932294315.1). Classification (NCBI taxonomy): domain Eukaryota; kingdom Metazoa; phylum Arthropoda; class Insecta; order Lepidoptera; family Tortricidae; genus Epinotia; species Epinotia nisella. The sequence goes on from OW028674.1 coordinate 22,151,213, forward strand.
ATTTAGAGATTTATTATAAGTGGAGATGGAGATTAGACGAGATTTTAATGTAAATTTAGCTAAAATAGTTTGGTAAACGCATAAGAATCTTAAATACCCCTAAAACCGAATTAAAAGTTTATTGTAAATATGAAAATAAAGCCATACGACATAATAATAACCTTTCAAAAATATCTATACACAGTCTTTATTGTTTACTGACATAAGACGCTTTTGTAGATATTTTTCAAAGGATGTCTGTATAGATATTGGAGAACTCGACTGTACTTCTTAGATAGGAACCAACTCCTCCGTCGGCCATTTTTAGGGTTCCGGACCAAATGGGTAAAAACGGAACCCTTATGGTACGACTCCGTCCGTCTGTCTGTCTGTCACAAAGTCAAATATCTCAGGAACTACTAATGATATCGATTTGAAATTTGGAATAGTTGTAAACAAAGCTAATCCTCGTGTATGGAAAATGAAAAACTTTAATATATGTATACTTTTAATTTGTATAAAAAAGGGCGGATAAGAGGGGGGCCATAAATTCAAAATCTAGTTACTAGGCCAAATGGGGTATCATATGAAAGGGCTTCAAATGTACATTCTAAAACAGTTTTTTTTTTTTTTACAATGGTAAAATTTTGATTTATAAAGAAAAATGTTGAAAAAAATACCATTCCCCCCTTATCTCCGAATTTAACCAAGCGAAAAATTTGAAAATAATTTAGTGATTAATATTAACGTGAATATTACCGGAAAAGTATAACGAGACCTCTATCTAGCGTAATTTTTTTTTATTCTTCAATAATCATAAATGTTAATTTTGTTTGTAATTGAATACTTCTGTGTTTAATTTTTTTCCTTCATTCGTATGAAAGTGTTCTGAAAGTACCTTCTAGCAAATAATAAAAGAATTATCGAAATTAATTCACTTGATATAGAATTATCCCTAAAAAACCAACATACAGGGAAATGTATTAACGTATCACCGTAGAACCCTATCGCAATAAGGTGACATACCACTCGAGATTGAGTGACGGCGGCCTGTCAATTGCGACAGGGTTCTTCGGTGGTACGTGAATACATTTCCCTTACTGTACATACCGAGTTCCTTGGTCGCGCTAGTTAGTAACAAAATGCGCCGATAAATGGCGCTGTAGGTACTCATGACTTAACTACACTATGCGTTGTTAAGATTTTTCCAAAATTAATGGGTGGAGCAAGACGGGTGTGTTGTATGGTATTTCGTACGGAACCCTCGGTGCGCGAGTCAGACTCGCACTTGACCGGTTTTTAATTTTATGGCGGCCATTTTTAATTATTGTTAGTTATTAATATCTTGAGTTCTAAACCACTTAGAACCACAAACTTGGTGTCTACATATACATATTTGGGGTCAGGGAATTCAACCAGATAAGTACTTTACCGATATCTCAGTTTGGGCTTGGAATTTCTCTACACACCCCAAATATGTATATGTAGACACCAAGTTTGTGATTCTAAGTGGTTTAGAACTCAAGATATTATTAACTAACAATAATTAAAAATGGCCGACGGAGGAGTTGGTTCCTATCAAAAACTTAAAGCTAACAAATACCTGAAAAAAATTGGTGCTTTTGTCCAGCGTGTCCACAGTTGCGATGGGGTTGAAATATCTAAATATCAATATGGGTGTCGTTTTTATGGTTTTTAGGGACATTAATTACGAAAATGGCATCGATTTTGAAATTTAACATTTTGGACATGAAAATTCTTGAAAGTATTTGTGCCAAATTACAATTCAATTGGAACATACGGTCAATTTGAGATGCACGTTTTTTATAGACGGTTAAAATTACTTTTAGTACGCGGGTGAAGCCGCGGGCAAAAGCTAGTACTTAATATAAGAGAGAGCAACACCGTTTCACACGTTGAATGAAGTGAAACTTAAGAAGACTAGCTTTGTTTGCGCGTATTTCGCCATCACATTCGCATCATTAACATACTGACTTCTATTTTATGAAAGAAGACAGCCAAAGCTTCTGACTACAGATATAGGATGACTACAGATAAAGGGAGCTTATGAGGCTCCGTTCCATTCATCAAGAGGATTCTCGGTATAGCTAATCCTGGCTAGGAATGGGTAAATGATGGGCACTTTTTTATTTATGATTTATTTACTATTTTATTTATTTATTATTTTACTAAGCAATTTCTTATCGACTTTATTTTGTTATTGACTGTATTTTACATCCTATTATTATCTTATTATTACATATAATCACGCCTCTTTCCCAGAGGGGTAGGCAGAGATCACGGATCTCCATTTGCTACGATCCTGGCAAACCATTTTCGCTTCACTCACCTTTATCATACATGCTCGTCGGTTTAGGATACTTTTGTAAGATTTCTCCAATTTGATCGGAGAAAGTTCGCCTAGGTCTTCCCCTTCCAACTTGCCCTTCCACTCTTTTTACATACACTCTCTTCGTTAATCTTTTTTCATCCATCCTCTCTACATGCCAAAACCACCTTATTATTATTATTATTATTCTGGTAGTGGCTATTGTATCACTGCGACCATTGCTGATCTATTGTGATCGCCACTTACTACAATTCTTGGTCAAGTCCTGCGAACTCGAAGAATTGCAGGATTTTGTTGAACTCAAGAAACTTGATCTCCTCCGGGCACATGAGGTGTTTGCCCAGAATGGAGTTACGGCTGCGCATAAGACAAGGGCAATCGGTTAGGATGTGTGTAGGCGTCTCCTCTGCTTCAAGGCAGAGTCTGCACTGCCTTGTGTCACACAGCCCAACACTTGCATGTGCTTGTTTAGGCGACAATGTAAGCACCCTTACCAGCATGCGTAGACGGTTCCTACTTAGTGCCAAGGCGTTAGTGGACGCCTTTTTGCTAAAGGCTCTAATGAGCGCTTTGGAATGTTTCAGTCCTGGGATAGCTCTCCAGGCTTGAATGGTCTTATAGAAACAATAGGTCTTTAGAGACAGGTCTTGGTCAGACTTTTGGGGACCCCACAGAACGGTTCAGGTCAGCCCCCTTTGCCCCCGCTCGTGCAAGCTCGTCGACCTTCTCGTTTCCCTCGATACCTGCATGCCCTGGGACCCAACGTAAAATTACCTCGTTTTTAGCGCCCAGGTCATTTAAGAGTTCCCAGCAGTTCTCGACCAGCCTCGACGTTGTGACGTTAGAGGCAAGGGCCAAGAGAGCCGCCTGGCTATCCGAATGGATATAAATAGTACGACTGAGGTGGGTGCTTTGCAGATTTGTTGTCGCACATTCTAGAATGGCGTATACCTCCGCTTGGAATATAGAGGCGTGTTTTTCCATGTTCAGACTGATCGCTGTCCTGGGCACCTCTCCATATATTCCGCATCCTACCTCCGATCCGGATTTGGAGCCATCAGTGTACCACTTTAGGCTGCCTGGTTTCCAATCTAAGTAATTTATCTGCGTGCAAAGTTTTGGGGGCATTGTGTCTAGAGGCATCCAAAACAGGAATATCGTACACTGAGTCCTTGAGCGTTCTCAAGGCTGAGGATAGCCAGTCCCCTCTCCTTGAGGTCGCTATTCTGAGCATGCCGAACCTCGCCTCCTTTTCCAAATGAAAACCACCTTAACATACCCTTCTCAATTTTCGTGATATATCTCCATCCATTCCACACTTATCTCTTATCACACTGTTTCTGACTCTACGAGTATCACTCAATTTCACTCCACACATACTTCTCAACGCTCTCATTTCTACTGCATTCACTCGATTTTGATGTCTTTTCTGCCACACCCAACTTTCACTACCATACATATATATATATATATATATATATATATATATATCTGCAGGCATGTGTAAAGTTAACTCATATTCATATTTATATATAATAATCACGCGTAGATATATTTCTTTTTATTTAGGTAAACAAACAGTCCCTACAAGGAAATCTTAGTATTAATTAGTAATTATAAATACAGTATGTGTGACCAACACCGTTCACCACATATTACTTTTACACATAAACATCATTCGGATTTTCGGAGTAAGTCAGTCCTTGAAGTGTTGTGTATCCGGGGAGAAAAAACTAATAACATAGAAGATAAAAATAAAAATACCTACATACCTGGTCACGTATGTATATATACGTCGGCGGCGGATGCAAAACAGTTTGTTCGCGACATAGGCCGTCGACTCAGGCCAAAAGGGGAGGACCCCCGCTCTGAGTCGTTTCTGGTGCAAAGGCTTTCCTTGGCTATCCAGCGTGGAAATGCCGCCAGTGTCATGCGGACTTTTGCACCAGGGAAGGGGAACGGCTAGGGGCGATTTGTAAGTAACTTTATGTTAATTAATTGTAGTGTATTTAGTTAAGTAATTGACATTTTTGTATACGTATATATATATTCGTTGTCAATAAAAAATACAGTATGTATACCTACTACCTATACATTTTGGCTAGTGAGCTCAAAGCTTTCTGATCAACAGCATTTTTGTTTTCGATTTAGTGGTTGGTCCATAACATTTTATTTGACAGTTAAAAAAATCCCCACAGTTTTAATGTATACGCAGTAATTCTTTACTTACCTATAACCATACCTATCCAATTATAAATATACTAACAGCTTTTACCCACAAATTCGGTCTTAATGTCCCTTAATTCCTTGATACAAAAGCATCCCAAATTCAAACAAATTATATATTATCTTACATTGCTGCCACGTGTTCCAATTATAAACCTTAATCTTCACCAGCCATGCCCTTTTTTAATTTGAATTTTTTTTCCCTAATCCATATATCATTCATATTACGGTTTCATTTGTCACGAAGGTTGACAGGATATGCGGTTTTTCAAAGGGAAGGTAATGGTTGTAAAATTACAAAGGGTTAATGTTCATCAAAGGGTTGGATGGCTTTGTTGTCCATTGGTTTCGGATAATTTGGGCCCAATTTATGAAAAGTTTTAAATTTTATTATTTACCTAATTATTTCTTATACCTACATAGATATTAATAAAAAAAATTGTACTAGTCAGTTTCAAACTTATTTAGGTATGTTCTTAATATTCGAATATGTATTCCTTTCTAAAGGGGGGGAGGGGGTGGTACTTTTTTTGAATATTATGCTTCGTAAATCAAAATTTATTCACTATAAAAAAACTGTTTTAGAATGTGTATCTAAAGCCCTTTCATTTGACCAACTTACTAGACTGAATTTTTGACCCCCCTCATATCCTTTATTTTTCATAGGAAATAAAAATATATGTTTTTCTTGTATACACGCGCGTTAGGCTCGTTTACAACTTTTTCAAATCGATAGCATTAGTTGTTCCTGAGATATTTAACGTTCTGACAGACAGACGGACAGAGTGGCAGCATAATGGTTCCTTTTACGGATATATTTGTAAAAAAAAAAAACATAGAGCCCATTATTGGTACAGTCAGCGTCAAATATTCTGTAGCAGTAAAAGTGGCCAAATAGTTCGGTACACCATACTAAATATATGGTGTACCGAACTATTTGACTAGGTACTTTGGTTGCTACAAAGTATTTGACGCTGAGGTACCTACCCTTACCCTAACGTGCTCGTGTCTGAATTCGATTTATACTCGATTACTTAGTACCTAAAATAGTTCTACGTACATTCAGGATAACTGAAGATTTTTATTGACATCTTGTCAATTTGCTCCTGCTACCTAATATGTTTTACACGCGGTTGTAGAAACGCTATACTGTAGTAAATATCGCATACCTTATATTTGGTTCTCTAAATCATCTCCGAAAATTTTATGTACGAATATCACATCGCAACCAATCTTTCGCATAATGTCATTTCGCCGAATGATCATGTTGCAATTGAATTTTATGAAATTGTTTCATTTCCCAACTAAATGTTTGGCAATTCTGTCTTTGGGCTCGGTTTTTAATTGGAACTTTTTGAAATACATATTTTCATGTGATTTATGGTTTAGTCGGTATAATATACATTTAGTTAATTAATAATTACCAAATGTGTTTTTTGACGACGAAGATGTTTCCGCTATGTTTTTGTTTATACACCAACAAATACAACGTTCTTAGGATGTAATGTTTGAGTTAATGATCGAGTATGGAAATGAACATGGTATTAATCTGGTGCCAAAAGTATGCGTGTTAGACTTTGAAAAAAGCTATACTATACAAGGATGTAACTTTCACTTAGGGCAAATTTTATGCAGGTCGGTTTTTGTTTTTTAATTACAGAGCTTACATAGGTTTTTTTATTAATATTTATGAACAATAAAAAGTCGATTCTAAGCAATAAGTGAGGTTTCATAGAACCGACTTTTGACCGATGAGGGGCCGCGATGCCGAGGGAATAAAAAAAACAGTCGGTTCAGGCGCTTCGCCGGCCGCTGCCGCGGCACGCTCGCTTCGCTCGCTCGGCTCGCGCGCTCTAGGGACACAGTTGAACCTAACACTCCTCCTCGCTTCGCTCGTCGTCGCACCTAACTGGACTCTGTGAAATGTTTTTTTTAACGATAGATAGTACTATTTTGTTTTTTTTTTTACCAAATGAGCATCATATTTGTCTAAGGCAAGTACAAGAGCAGTCATAGTTTTAAAGATCCGGTTTTAGTGTGTACATTTTACTTCGTTTAAGTAAAAAGTTGCCTCATATATGAAAAGGGCACTGTTACACTGACGAAACATTATTCGTTTAATAGTTGTTAGGCCTAGTGAAAGATTTGACAAATGATCAGTATGCCAAAAGTATTGAGTCATTACAATAATCCGCTTTATAATAATTCTGCCAAATGGAACGTTGTCGTACAAAAATTTGCTAATAGTTGATTGTCAAAGTGAATCATCGGCGAAATGTTGGTTGGCAAATGAAATTCGGACAAAAAAAGTTCGGAGAAAAGGCAGAACACCCTTATATTTGCTATTCTATCATTACGTAATAATATGTGTTCTCTAACATGTGTTAGTGTTTCCAATTACCCGAAGTAATTGCTGCAAAAAGTAAGTAGTATTTGCGTGCAAGTTAAACATTCACGGGCCCCTCGTCGCCCGTGGCCACGGGCGTACTAAGTAGTGATGTTGCGGAGCTTCGCCTCCGCATCCGTTAAGACGGAGCTCCCGCTTGGTTTTACACCTTCGGATCCGCCTCCGCCTTCGGTATTTTTTATTTCACACCTCCGCCTCCGCCACCGTTAATTTTTTACCGAAGTTATACCGGAGCTGAAGGTATTGTATTTGCCGAGGCAGCGCGGCACACGCCTACAAGTTTTGACGTATCCTGTTAAATTTGCCCTTCGATACATCAACCTTCCATTTAAAAGGCTCCAACTTCGCCTCCGGCTCCGGATCCGAATCCGTTAAATAAAAAAATTAAACTCCGGATCCGGCTCCGGCTCCGGTAAAGCCGCCTCCGTAACATCCCTAGTACTAAGTCGTACTGAAACTGACGCGCCAGCGCGCATTCACGACGCGGACACCCAGTTTTTCAGACAAATTACTAAATGTATTGATGTATCAAACCTATTGAAAATCTAAGAAGCCATTAAATAGATCTACCAAAAGCTACCTATTACAACAAATTTCATTGTAATATTCCAAATAACTTTCAAGGTTTTTGTAAGCAATCGTGTTTCTAAGAAAAAAAGGTCAGCAAGGACAGCTAAAAATATACATATCAAAAATTTGGATCTGTAGCAATAGTAAAGTATTCTATTAATCGTTTTAGAAAAGGCAGCTTTTCAATGCGCAGCTTCATAGAGCGCCCATTCGAGGCCACGCATCGCTACGTTAGCGCCGTACCGTGTAGCAGCGTTTTTCCGCTCTGTAACGGAAATCGCACGTAGAGGCATGACTCATATGTTGAGTCACTGGCCTTGAATGGGTCAAGGTGTTGCAACATGTATGGTCGCGCAGCCTACCAAGCTCGCATGCGTAACGTTGCAACACTTGCAACACAAGATAGCATCAGAAATATCGAGTGACCTCAAAGCGATAAATAAATAAATGTAATTAAATACGTATAGTTATAATACCCCGTTTAGTAAAAAAAAGCATACCAACTGTCATTTACTCCCGCCTCATGCCTATATCAATATCAGCTGCCATATACGTATGACAGCTGATATTGATATAGCATAACGCATATTGTCAGTGAAGTGATGTCCCGGCAGGTGTTACATCCGAAAGTTATAAACTTAAATCACAGCAATTTCGAGCACCATTTATAGTTCTGCTTTTCATAAGAAGGGAACAATCGTTCTAAGCGAACAATCACATAAAGCAGTCCTACATAAAAAGAGCAAACTTGAACATTAGTTTTGTAGTCGAAGAATAGGAGGGGCCGACGTGAGTTTTTGTCAAGGCTGAGGGCACGTGCCGCTTCCCACGATCCTTCTTGATGATGCGGAAATACCTAATATTGTTGAATAAACGCTACCTAATATTTAGCTACCAAACGCACCGTTACAGTAAACAATATATTTTTCACATCTCATGCTCGAAAAGTGTGTCATATTAGGCTTAATAAGCGGGGCTAAAGTAGTACATTTAGCCCCTAGGGAAAATATGTATACATATTTATGATTTTTAACACATTTAATTTGACCAATCAAAACACTTCACCATATTAAATCCACCAATCACAACTCTTTCAAAAAACATTTATCTTTGCTATCAACCAACCAGAATACCTACAGCTACATATTAAAATCGACCAATCAAACATCAGGTGTTTTTTAGTCCCTAATTCCAAATCATTTAAATCCACCAATCACAACTCTTTCAAAAAACATTTCTCTTTGCTATCAACCAACCAGAATACAGCTACATATTAAAATCGACCAATCAAACATCAGGTGTTTTTTAGTTCCTAATTCCAAATCATTAAAAAAGAAAACGCCTCACGCTAAATTGAACAATCTCTTCGCAGTGAAATTTGTTATTGATTGTGGATGGATAATCTTTGTTTTACTATTTTCTCGCAGTCGAAGTGAAAAGTAGAGTGTATAACTCGGGTCTAAAAGCCATATTACCCCTCGAATTATTTTCCCTCGCTTCGCTCAGGAAAATATCCATCTCGTGGTAATATGGCTTATTTTACCCCCTTGTCATACAATCTACTATTTGTGGGCAAGAGTTTATTATTGAAGTATAACTTTTCTATTTTTTATGGGCTTTACTGAAAATTCTTGCCGTGACATCATACAAAGTGGTATCTTTTTTCAGCGTTCTTATTCTGTTTTATTTATGTGTAAATCTGAAGTTAAAGAAAAACATTTCGCGACTTATTAAGCAATATTTCAGGCACCATGTTGTGAAGCTATTAAAAGTTATGACTTTGAGTTGAAGTTATACTTATTCTGTTTATAGTTATAGGGGAAAAACCTGCAACATATGATGTTTTCTTAGATTTCTTATGTGCCTCACAATACAACTATATGAGGTTCTTGTGATAAAATAATGAATTTAGTTTTTGAGTGGTCTATGTATTCACCCTTTCGGAAGCAAATGGGCGTGCCTCCATCCCCGAGGAAACTTCAGGAACTCGTACTTAAGAAGTTCCTTTCGACCCGATTTTTGCGGGTTACTTTGAATTCAAAGGCAGAACACATGCCTTTGATGCCACCTTGTTAGCGGCTGGTTAACCCTTCGTATGTCTTAGCAATGATCAGTGCTATTGAAAATTGACTCTATGAGACAAGCGAAAAATTTAAAATCCTTCAGCAACATCAGTGTCAAAACATCCGAAAGGTCAAGTATGTCTATCTGAGAACTTCGCCAAGTAAAAACGGGTTGTCAGAATACAGTTAGTTGGCTTCGTGAAAAGAATTAATATGTATGTGCATGGTTATTCTTAATTGGTAGAAAGGTTACAACACGTTTTTTTTCAGTACTTTTTCTTGTTATAGAATCATAAAGTACACCGGTTGTGTACAGGTACAGGGTTGTGTTTGAAATAGCACATGGGACAAATGGCCTCCAATGCTTTTCTGAGACGTACGCACTCGTAGTGTGTAGGTATTTTACGATTCAATAACAAAATAATGGAAATCTAAAAAAAAACGTTTTCTATTTATAACACAAATCTTATTGTGACTTTCGGAATACCCTATCCAAAAAAGAATTACTCGTATTAATTAAATACTAAGGAAGGTACCTTGTTTTTAAGTTTGTTGCAGATGTATAAAATGTATAAGCGCAATAGCTTTATATATTCACCCCCTTATTCATAAAACTTAAAATGCCTGTGCTAAATAAAATGTGCTTTGTCCCTTTCTTACGAACACAAATGTCAAAGTGACAGATAAGGACAAACGACTTTTAACGTCATTTTAGTTAAAATACGGCCGTAGTAGTTCACTTGGTTGCTAATTGAGAAAAGTTCATGATCCCTTCTTTACTCGTTTATTATCGGCTCTGACAAGTTATAGACTGTACGTTAAAAGTTTTTAGCAAGGTCAGAACTCAAGAAAATAAGTGCTTAGGCAGTTCTGGTTCAAAGTAGTAAGTGGCTCCATTGTTAGTTACGGATCGGAAAAATTCCCAAGAACTTCACAATGGACCCCTAAGTTTCCGGGATAACTTGCCTTTCCGTCGAGTGTTCCTTTCATCGTGACCTAAACAGTTCAGAAATTGCTGACTGATATAAGGTTAGTTAGTAAAATAAGTTTTCAATAAGATTTTTCGAATCAACAATAAATAAATATAAGTAAATAACTTAAGTAAAGCCTCTCTTGAAGGTATGAAAGGATGACATAGCTAAAATGTGAAAGTGGCCTTACTAAAAAGTGGAACTGGCCTAACTAAAATGTGGAAGTGGCCTTACTAAAAAGTGGAAATGGCCTAACTAAAATGTTGAAGTGGCCTAACTAAAATGCTTGCCTACTGGCAGTATCATAACATTTGTTGAAATAGATTCTGAACGACACAGTTGCATAACTTGTCACTACTCTGGCCTATTTTAAGAAACTTTTGACCCACTAATCCAGAGATTCAAACCATTTATTTAACTTTCACGTGATTTTTTACCCTGGCCTTTGAAATCTAAAATATCCTCCTAATCCTCTAAATATGTTCCTGTATTTGATGGTGACCGTCCTGAAAGGAGAGGAAATGTCTCGCGTTATTCAAACGAGGCGTGATAGAAAACCCGGCTTGGTGAAATTCCGTTTGGAGTTTTAGAGAAATATACACCTTTTTGTGCGTAGTGCATACTTCATATCGTTTTTCATACGATTCCTCCGGTGTCCCGACTCCCGCGTATAATATGTGAACATTCATTAAAATGACTGTCCCAGTGGCTCAAAATGTACATTTCAAATAGTTCGTTATTTAGAAAGGAAAGATAACAGAGCTATGATGTCGGCAGGTTGTAACGAACTCTACCTGACACTTCGGAATTATCGCCCCATTCCACTTCATTTCATTCGAAGGCCCTTTAGTCTTTTAATTTGGCAAAATTTACATTTTACGTTTCAACGCTTCTTGACATCAAACTGAAGTGTAAAAAATCCATGAGTCAGATTTATAAAGAGCCCTCAAAGCCTCTTTTATTCGATGCTAGTCGCCTCTTAAACTGCACGAGGGGTCTCGACTCCTGGCCTATTTTATTAGAAGCTACACGATACAATCAAACTTAAACCCTGCAGTCTTTCATTAAGGTCGACATTCTGTTGGAAATATCGACTTGTTAATTTCAAGACGGAAATTTCGTGGGATGATTTTCGCCGGCTCCTATCTCAGTCAAAACGAATTTAAAGCATACAGCTAAAGCATTTATTTCTTTGAATGGAAATACGTGTCGATAGAACTATACAGTTCTCGTATGTGGTAAGTTGGAGAAGTTGAAAGGCTCTGAAGACTTGCATGTCGATCTCGGTGAGTCAGACCGTTGAGCACCAAGTAATCTACGCACTTGTCTAGCTTTGCGTCTATGGAGTTTAAAAACGGTTCAATTCAGTTTAAAGATGAGATGAGAATATTGTGGTGCTTTGTATTTTATATTTTGTTTAAAGTTATCTATGAAATAACGGTTTTGTTCCATATCTCTACCTTACAGATATTTAAGTTGATTTCGTTTTTCATCGTGCTACTGTGTTTTCTTCGGAAGTGATCCGATACAACCTTAATGTTATACATTATAATGTATAACTTAAGGTTGACTGAACGGATCACTATATAATACTCTTTTCACGGCATATTCGGGCGTTAGCCCTGTTGAAGTAGGTAAAGGTTGGAAAATGGAGATGGGTCAGTAAGGACAGCTACTATATTTGGCATTTGTTGTCATGCGGAAATGGCCTACTCAACCTTTAGTGAATATTGGCATCTCTCGTTTTGTTTTCTCCATAATAACGTAAGAAAAGATGGGCCGGATTCCTCATCAAAAATCTTGGACTAAAAAGAATGTATTGTACACATGAGTAGAACAAAGGCCCTACGTTTTATTCGACCTCGGAGGCACACGCGCGCCAGGGAGTTATATTATATATACCACTAATAAAATACACACAGTATGTGAGCGCCGAATTAAATCGCAATGAGTTGGACAAGGCGGGATTGGGTGCAAAAATAAATGCGTTTTGAGGAAATTTCCGAGATTTTGTAAGAAATATTTTATCATCATTATAGTCAGCCTGTGTACGACCCACTACTGGGCACTAGCACTAGCCTTAACTCGTAAATGAGAGGGATTGGGCAGTAGCTCCGACTCTGGCGTAGTGAGGGTTGAAACCTTTAAAGCGGTAGCCTGCGGTAGCCTAGTGTTTAGTGTTCACGCTATTTAAGGCTTTTAGCCAGTCCTTCTACTCGAGCAGCCTGTGGGTGAAATATACCAAAAGAGCCTATAATGCCCTGCGCGTGCAATATAACAATGCATTCAGAGTGCTGATGGGACTACCCCGATGGTGTAGCGCCTCGCGTATGTTCGCCGAGGCACGCACGGACGGTTTTCAAGCGATTATACGCAAGAAAATCGTCTCGATGCTGAGCCGGTTAAGGGAAAGTTCCAACAGCATTCTGAGTGTCATTGCCGACAGGTACGACTGTCCAATGTTGGCGCACTGGATCGTGCAAATTAAGGCGGTCGCAAAATTTAGATATAAGTAGGCCATACTAACATACCTAGGTTAAGATATACTAACAATATATGGATGTAAGAACAAAAAATGTCCGAAATAAAGTTTTATTATTATTATTAAAGCACACGGCTGTCAAGCGGCGGCGGTTGAGGGGCCGATTTTTGAATTTCGAGCACTCGAAAATTAAATACGAGTAGTTGTAGGCACTTACTTTCTACTGACTGAATTGAATATGAGTGGCCAATCCCACTAGTTTTAAAATTTTCTATCACTACTATTTTAAAATATAATTTCATCGTTTTGTTTTTGATAGTTTTCGAGTGAAATAGTCGAGCGGTCGAAAATAAAAATCATTTCCCTAGCTCGTACGAATTTTTCGGAAAATCAATACATTTTCTACATACCATTACCTTCGTACGTACATCTTCGAAGAAATAATATTTAGGAAATGTAATTTTTGCTAATATATAAAAAAGGTCTTTCATAGTAAAAAGTTACAATAATTATGCCAATGTAATGTAATTTATCGTATTATCGACTTACAGTGACCATGATACACATAATCTGTGCTCTATTGTCGACTCAATCTGTCAAGACTCTACTGTCGAATCATCGACCGAAACAATAGTACATTGTTTAACGAGGGCCGTAAGTGGAATATTGCTAACGAGAGTCTATCAGAAGCCCGACGCCGAAGGCGGAGGGCTTTTGATGACTCGAGTTTGCAATATTCTTACGCCCGTGTTATACACAATGTTTTTCATCACATTTGCGAGGAAATAAATAACAACAAAAGACAGAAAAATGTAAGTTTCATACAGCAGCACCAATCAAAAATTGACAACTTCACTTCCAGATCAGTGCTAGTAGAGCGCGCAGTTCAATATTTCAACCAATCACAGAGCAGTATTCTTGCGGGGCGGGGCGTCGTGACCAACTAGATTTTTTTATTCAACCAATCACACAGCAACCAGATTTGCTTAAGCCAATCAGAGGTTTCAAAACCATTACGCCCATGGGCGTAATAAAGGTTATTACTGCTCTGTATGCCTGCGCGTTATGAAGCCCTTTACGAGCAAGTGTGATGAAAAAATATTTATACAAGGAATAAGCTAAATAAATGTATAGTAAAGCTATGTAATAACTAATAAGACATATCTCGAGTATATATGGCCGTGTGTAATCTGCCCCGAGGTGCGTGTCCAAGAGCCATTACGCAGCAGAGCAATAACAACACCGGGATTACTGCTCGCCACAATGAAAGAAGACCTGCCCGGCATTCTCAGGGTTGTCACTTGTTATCTTAGCCCACCTTAACCTGTCGTAAACAAATGACGCTCTTCATCAAAATTTTCTATATTAACCAGACACTAGTCCATCATCATCACACACACAAGCTGACGTTTCTTTTGTATGTAAGGGAACAAACTGCACACGTTGTACACTGCATACAGAGTGTAAAAGAATATTTGTTTCGACTATGTATATCGAGCTGATTGCAATTTTAAGCAGTAAAATCAAAACATGGTGAAATATATCGAAACTGTACTTTTTTCTTCACACAAGGATAGACAATCATCTATAATGGAATCCACAATTAGGCAAACTAAACTGACAGGTGAAAATGCACAAATATGGCCATAGTTTTGACCTGTTCATATCGATATTATTAAAGGCTTTCTCACACTACATAGACGTACGTAGTAACAATATCGAGGTAAGTTTTTAAAGTTGAAATTGAAAATGTTCCTTTGTTTAACTAGACAGCAATTTTTTGAAAGTTTCCAACCCTAGAGAGTTTGGCAAAAGCATACAGCACTTAGTTGGATCTTCGTTTTATGACGAGCATCAACGTGTGTTGTGTACAGATTGCAGTTAACTTACTTTCGTTTCGCGCTATCACATTATTTGCTAGCCTTTGTTCTATATTACCTTTACCACTAATACGTATAACGCCGATTGATTTATCGAAAGTCCTACCGCTTTAATATATGCCTCGATTATTGTAAACCATGTAAGAAACATGTTTATGTCGTCCGAGAAAACGAGATGCAACAGTCTATGTCAACGGCTCTTTTGGAGAAATATCGATAAATATCTAAGTTTGTAAAGTTTTAGTGTTATTTGGTTAGTTGTATGAGATTTGAGATGAGGTAAATACCGTCATTTTAATTTGATTATATCGTTTATCTTTATTTGATTCGTTTATTTTTATATTTATTTATATCGTTTATTTGAGTATATTGTTTAAGTTGGCTGACGGACTGCAGAGCGTAAGACATAATAGCCATATTCTGTACGGTTTCAAAATGCGGTTGAATATTGAGATTTGGGGTTGATGCAAGCACACTGTCAACGTACTCAGACTGAGAAGATTTTAACCCATCACCATTTTACGGCCAGAATACTTGTCAAGGTACCAGCATAATCCCACTAAAGTGATCCCATTGAAAAAAACTTTTCTAAAAAGGCTGGACAACTTTTGATCAAAGCAGAATTAAACGAACTGAAATAAATTAAAAAGAGAACAAGAGATATCGCATTGTATCCAAATTTTATCATTATCCAACGGCAGCTACGAAGTATATTTAAAAACCGTACAAGTGCGAGTCGGACACACCGAGGGTTCCGTACAAAAGTACAAATGTATAGTTTCCAGAATTTTTCCTGTATTTTACAGCTTCAAGGGACTGGGACTGTAGCGGGATACGTTTTTAATTTCAACTCGATACCTCTACGCTTTCCCGAGATAAAGGGTCTTGACAGACCGACTGACTGACAAAAACGTGACCCTATAAGGGTTCCGTTTTTTCATTTTGAGGTACGGAACCCTAAAAATCCTGGCGTATCTCTCTCCAGGGGAACTATAACTCAACTGATGAGCCCAAGTCACGGATCTCCGACAATGGATGCAAATCCTTGCAAATTCTTATGAAAATCTCTACGTCTATTTATTTTGGTTTACCTACCGATGCTATTATATTATGGAGTCATTAGTTCAGCTCTGTTAGACTCTAGAGTAATTGTCAAAAGCGCTGAAATTAAGTTTGTAAAGAGTTATTTGTAAAAAAATGAGACATACTACAAGAAAAAGGAAAATCTTCGTCTAAGTGTCGCAGTGCACTTTGGTTAATCACTCGAAGTTCAAAGTAGCAAAAATAATGAATAAGTAGACAGGTCCCAGTTTTTTAGACATAAATTTAAAGATCGTTATCAACGTGCTGTATTGGTGGCAAAGTATGGTTGACAAAAAAAAACAAATTACGCAAGTACTTTAAATATTATATATTTCACAAATTATGAGATTTATATACATATTTATAACAACTTATCCGATTTATAGTGAATAAATGACTAAAATTTGTTCAACAGAATTGGCTGTCAGTCGTTCACGACGATTGGAAAAAATTCATTTTAAATTGCTAAATGACCTTTCTACGTTAACGTCCGTCGTAATAAAATCCGGATATTGTGTCAAATCCATACTGTGAATGTAAATGTGATCATACGTGCACTTTATTAGGAGTCCACTTGAAATACTGCAATATCCAATCTAGATACGATGTGCATTGGATTATTTAGATTAAAATAAACACTTCGAGTAATGTAATTAGATTTTCAACTATAGTTGTATTTTTATGACATTTTATGTCATTTGACGTACATTGTTTTAAAAATGTATAATGGCGGAAAAGGTTTTATACCGTAAAGAGTTATATCTAGAGGTGTAATCCTAAGAAGGTAAGTATTTATTTTATGGTTAAAAACAAAAGTGAATATTCAAATGTATTTGTTTTTTCTGCCAACCATACCCTTTGCCACCAATACAGCACGTTGATAACGATCTTTAGCATAATCCCGTTGTAACTTGGCTATTTTAGTTACCTACGTATGTTCAATTTGTACTAGCAGTTACCTACTCTATACTTACTATCAAACTAACCTATAACCTAACTAAATTTGGCTCTAGCATACGTTCGGCAACATTCATTAATCTTTCGACTTGTTAAATAATCCGACATAACATACGGACTTATATCATCGTTGTCTCTGAAATTCACCACATCATTTCGTCTTATAACGTAATATTTCTTGGCTTTAATGGGTCGTTCTTCTTTTTTACCGACAATGAACCGAGGTTTTCCTTTTTTTTTGAAATGAAATGAAATGAAATATATTTATTTGCTTGAGACATGGTTAACAATAGGTGGAACGGAACAACTTTGTTAGGATCAGCACATCTCGCCATGCTCGGCATGCAAAACTTTAAAACTTATGACTAATACTACATATTTAATTGCAATTATTCTTATTATTATAGTTTCCATTAAATTATTCTAATACATTAAAAATTCTTGTATTGAGTAAAAACATTTGTCGACTAACCATTTGTGTAATGCAGATG
Organism: Epinotia nisella; assembly: GCA_932294315.1. NCBI lineage: Eukaryota > Metazoa > Arthropoda > Insecta > Lepidoptera > Tortricidae > Epinotia > Epinotia nisella. The sequence goes on from OW028674.1 coordinate 22,168,672, forward strand.
TGAATGGCTTTAGGGCAAGCTGTCTTATGTCAATTGGTGGATTATTATACAGTTTGACTGCCATGGCATAACTGTTTTTTCATCACACTTGCTCGTAACTTGCCTCTTATAACGTCGCCGTTTGGCTAATAATCCAGGATATTAAACACGCGTGAGTTATAGCATTACGACACTCGTGCGTTATATTTATATGCTTATCTCGAATAAGATGTACCTCGCAACAAGGCGTATGTATAAACACGGTGCATTTTTAAAATAGCCGAATATTATGAGTTTGTGTGTGATCTGATTGGTTAAGCAAATCTCGTTGGTCGTGGGCCACAAGAATTCTGCTCTGTGATTGGTTGAATAAAAAAATCTAGTTGGTCAAGTCTGCTATTTGTTCGTCGTTTTATTTTAAATTAATGTCAACAATGCCCTTACGATTATAAAATTGTATATATTTTGTTTTTTCTAAATTAGGTTCTAAATTTTTTGGTTTTTGAACTATCGAAAATTGTGATTTTGTAAAGCGATTTAAAAAAAATGCATTGGTTTCTTCATTAACACTAATTAAAGTTTCCTTTTCGGCCAATATACATATTTGTTTGCAGTTGGTTTTTAAAAAAAATATGTGACAAAGTGGACTCTTTCAGTGGGGACTACATTTTGGTTTACCACTCTGTCACGGACTTCTACGATAAAAATACGTTTAAAAAAAAATGCTAGTTAGTGAAACTAAAATATTAAATAATACTAATTAATAAAATAATATGGACGTTCATTTTTGAACATTATAAAACCGTAAAATCATTACTCAAATGAGATGCCGTAGTAAGACGAAGGACAGGCTATTGTCGGTCGAAAAGAAGAACGACCCTAATATCACCACGTTTAATCATCCAGCGGCCCATGCCCTCCCCGCGTCACATCAACGTCTCGACACCATTATTCCCGTAATGTACTTTACCCAAAAACAATTCCATAATATTCACATTGATAGTCCCTTCCTTTGGGATAATATATTGCCAATGTATGTCGATAGGGGACAACGTAGTTAGAGGGATTTGTAGGTTAACTTTACAAGTCATATTATTATTAACAGTAACATAGAAGTTTTCCTACATTGGAAAGATAGAATAAATAAAGTACAATTAGCTAAATAAATCAGAGCCAACCTCTAGCGTAGCTTTGTACTGATGTCTAAGCCTATTGAACGCAGTCTTTTTTTCGACACTAGAGGCTTCATTATTTTCAGCATCATAAGAAGCTTTCTTTAGCCCGTTTTTCATTCTATGGGTTCCTGTTAATTCCGATTGTTCAAGAAACAATTTGATGTAGGTATGTGTGTAAAACTAAAGCCGGTAGACACTTAAAAATAAGTGTCAGTAAAATAATTGAGCTTAAATTCTTTTACTGAAGTGTATTTATGTATGGGAGCACTCGGCTGTTATATTATTCTCGGATGGCACACGGATGTCAGGGGCTAGAACTGGTATATTAGAACATGATTTTAGTGTCGTCGCTCGGGCGTCCATTCTGCGAAAAATATAAACTTAGGTACCTGGGTAAATATAAACTTAGGTACCTGTACGTCTAGCACAACTTGCTGCGCAGTCGCTTCGCGCGCGACTGAGCGTCTACTGTCTCACTCGCACCGTGCAAATTAGAAAGAGGAGGGTAGATATTTCTCGACTCGCGTCGCGGCGCGGCGTCAGTTGTGCTAGCCCCGCTGGGCTAATACACATATGCTCGCGACTTCGTTCCCGCAAACATACAAACTTCCACTCCTGCTTCACTCTCTTAACCCTTTTAATTCGCAATGTAAAGTATAAACTACACAATTATTAGCTCTCTCTTTTTCCATTTTTTTGTAGACTTTTTTTGCTCTTCATGTTGCTAACGAGGCTTGAATTCACGTTTAATATTTATTTATTTGCGAAGTAAAGGCTTTTGAGTATTTCCAAAACAAAAAAATTGGCATGTGCCCGTCTCTAAGACTCAAACCATCTCCATTCCATATTTAATTTACATGGCATATACAGGATGTTAACGGGGTCATGATCCGGAATGACAAAAAGCGAATAAGATGATCATACTGAACAACCTTTCCCATGGGACCAACCACGAAATCGCAAAAAAAAACCAGGTATTCCATACATTAACTCTCAATTAAATCGCAGTTAACTCACAGTTAACTCTTAATTGGCTCTTTTTTTTTGCGATTTCGTGGTTGGTCCCATGGGAAAGGTTGTTCAGTATGATCATCTTATTCGCTTTTTGTCATTCCGGATCATGACCCCGTTAACATCCTGTATATGTACAGTAAGAGAAATGTATTCACGTACCTTTTTATGCCTTACAATCATAGTAAGAAGAGCGAAAAAGGTAGGTACCTACGTGAATACATTACGTACGTGCGTTAATTTATAGCATGTGTGAGAAACTATTGTGTTTATGAGTGTGTCGCGCTCTCAGAAATGATTTAGGAGTCGAATAAAATGCACCACTCGAATCCATTCGTACCCAATCGGCAGGATAATCACTCTGCAGTATTATGAACTGTTAGTCACACGGTTCCGTTGTCCGTGAATGGAATTCCGGTAGGAAAAGGTTTTAAAGCTTATCGATATCAGGGCATTTAGACATAAACATTTCACATTTCAATTTGATATCAGTGAGTTTCGCGAGCTCATTCTGACGCATAGATTTGGAATACATCGATGTCATTTGGACGGCGAAATTTAAGTGTCAGACTATTTATCATCTACAGTGGAAATTATCTGCTGAGGTACATTTTATCCGTTCAAGTGTAACCGTCAAACTGGGATAGTTAGTTTGATCTAAAATAATGCATCTATGAACAAGATTTTTTTTAGTACCATAGAGTCTATGTACTAAAAAAAATCAAGTCTATGTAGTAAAATAATTAAGTTGGTCTCTCTCTTGATGGTCTATGCCACCAACTTAATTATTACTAGGCACTGTCATCAAAACACCTTCACCTTCAGTACGAACGGCTATGAAATATTTGAAATAAAAGCCTAAAGCTTACTTCTAGACGTAAAATGTTTAGAGTGGTATTAACTCGTATTAGATGTAAATAAATCGTACTCAAACTGAGCCAATCATCCGATTTATTGCTGACAAATAAAGTGAACTTTATGGAGACATAAATTTATACAAAGGTGTGAACGCTTAGGGAATAGTTTTATATCACTGAGTTAAGAGGGTCAAGAAGATTGGACAACTCGACCTTTTTTATTTTGTCGGAATTAATTTCAATTTGGTCCTTGCCCTAATACAAACAACGGAAAAAATATAGGTAACTACCTACAATTCCGAGGAAATTGTATGTAATGTTATCCAATGTAATGTTATTTTGTACTAGGAATCCTTACATGCCCTTGGTGTGGAGTGATGTGGACGAGTAATTACGTACCAAAATTGGTTCCTGCAGTCACATGCTAGGACGGAATTTGTTGATATATTTATTGAAATAACGCCTTAATACGAGATTTGCGCATATAAGTTCTCTTATCAGAATCGATTATTTTTTATGCTTTATCAATTTTATCATTTGCCATTCGTTTCGGGAAGGTCGATATTTGGCAGCGATAAAATCCTGCACTAGAAATCTATCGTAAAATAAAAAGGCTTTCTAATGTAGCAATGTAATTTTAAAATGTTATAATACTCTGATACTGAAATGATATAAGTATTGTACACTGTTTTGAAAAAATGACACCTCGCCGAGTTTTTTACGCCGGTTCTTCTCGAGGCAGAGGTTTACTTTCCGAACCGGTGGTAGTTTATCGATATTCATAGGTGCATGTAATATGCCTAAATTGAAGAATAAATCACTTTGACTTTGACTTCACTTTGACTTTGACTTTGACTTTGGTCTACCCTAGACCGAAAATAAATCAAATGGCAAATTCGTGTCACATATTTTCTTAGATTTTATTGATATATTTATTGAAATAACGCCTATGGCGAATATAAGTTTCCACATTAGAATCGAGTCTTTTTTATGCTATATCATTTGGTATGCGTTTCGTGAAGGTCTATCGTAGACCGGATCGAAATTATTAATAGGTAAAAGACAAAGCAATTCCGCGATTTTGACGTCACTGACAGCTGACAGTCACGATGGTGCTTTCCATCAAGAAAAATAAATTAAAAATTCAACAAGGTCGAATGTTTCGAAAATTTAGTTATTTGTCGCTGTCGGATAAAAACTATCCTAAGCGGAAGCCAGAATAATAATCTACCTACCTATAAAAATGTTTCATGTTCTTCCGTTCATGGGAAGCTGGGATCCTTCGTGACAAAACAATATCTGAAATCATACTGGCTAATTATTTTTTAATAAGTGTAGACTACGCCTATTATTATGTAAATATATATTTTTTACTTCCCATGCTCGAAATGTGTGTCATATTAGGCTTAGCAATCGGGGCTAAAGTAGTACATTTAGCCCCTAGGGAATATATATATATACATATTTATGATTTTCAAAACATTTATTTTAACCAATCTACAGACTAATACAGACCCGCAGTATTAAGTCAGACGATATTTCAACATTGTCTCTTTTAATTCTTATGTTCAGCCAAGATGAGTTAGAATGAGACAGATAGTACGGAATTTTACGGCTGTTAACGAATCGTCTCCATCAAACGTCCACCAGTGTGTAAAAAAGTAAACAATACTACCGGGACGTCAACGTCAAGTCGACACTTGTAGTGTTGTTACTATATTAAAGTTTATATTATACATCGACATTTTTAAAAAAATTTTGGTCCCCGACGAGAGGGAGCAAAATGCCACTTTTCTGTTCAAGCTACTTTTTTAATTTATTCATTGGCATGTAGCATTTACGCAATGTGCCAATTGAACACAGATCTTAAGAAAATAATCGATTGTAATTTCATCGTAATCGATTAAAAACGAACATATTTCAAGTAACTTTAGCAACGTTATAGGTACATTTACATATTAAAACTTGAGAATTTTTCGTAATATTTGAAAAAATTGTCACAATAAACTATACGTTTTACTGAAATCAAAACTATGATGTTATTGTATATAAATTATATAATAATGAATATTGATATCCGATACCATTGTAACATTCGATTCGATTCGATTATTTTTAGACATTGGTAAAAGTAGCGCAGGAATGTTTTATCTGTGGTGACTAAAGCTTCTTGCATTATCACAAACACAATTCAGTATTCAGATTCACAATCCAATCCGCCATTATAAAAAAAAAGTTTTAATTATTTTTAGAGCATTTTATTTCAATTTTCCTTATAATCGGTGTGAAAAGTTACATGTGTCACTCAGAGGCAAAATTATTTTCGTCTTGGCGTTAACACTTGAATCCCTCACTACGCTCAGGATCCTACGTTAGAATCCCTCGCTACGCTCAGGATTCTATTGTAGGATCCCTCGCTACATTCAGGATTCAATACACCACCCTCGCCGTAAATATACTATTTTGCTCCCTTGTGACACAAATAACTATTTCACTTCTCATGCTCGAAAAGTGTGTCATATTAGGCTTAATAAGCGGGGCTAAAGTAGTAGTATTTAGCCCCTAGGGAAAATATGTATACATATTTATGATTTTTAACACATTTAATTTGATCAATCAAAACACTTCACCATATTAAATCCACCAATCACAACTCTTTCAAAAACATTTCTCTACACTATCAACCAACCAGAATACAGCTATACATATATTAAAATCGACAAATCAAACATCAGGTGATTTTTAGTCCCTAATTCCAAATAAAATAGAAAACGCTCTCCAAACATTCAATCCTGGTTGACTGCATGGCGGCATAAGCTATAAGATTGAGCGGGATAGACTGCTGTCTATCTCGCTTTATCGTGTGCCCGTACGCTGTCCGCCGCGCGGCCGTTTGGGTGCGTCTGTAGACGGCCAGAGGCGTTTATTCGTGGTGTCAATATTTTGTATCTGTGTCAAAGCAGTTGAGTAAAAAAAAACATGCCGCTAAATTGAACAATCTCTTCACCGCGGAATTTGTTATTGATTGTGGATGGATAATCTTTGTTTTACTATTTTCTCGCAGTCGAAGTGAAAAGTAGAGTGTTATAACTCGGGTCTAAAAGCCATATTACCCCTCGAAATATTTTCCCTCACTTCGCTCGGGAAAATAACCATCTCATGGTAATATGGCTTATTTTAGCCCCTTGTCATACAGTCTACTATCCCTGCACTAAATATCGAGAGAGCGAGAGAGCGAGATACATCGTGCGAACGAGAAAGTGGAGACAATGACATATGAAGACCTGTCAGATAACATGGTTTTATCCCTTTCTTACTCATTGTTGAGTACTAAAGTGAGAAGAGATCGGATATATAGAATACGTCCAATCTATTAGGGCCTATCTGCCTTTTTCTGTAATCTGTGGACCAATCAAAACACTTCACCGTATTAAATCCACCAATCACAACTCTTTCAAAAACATTCGTATTTGCTATCAACTACCCAGAATACAGCTAAATAATTAAATCGACCAATCAGACAACAGAATACATTTTAAACTTCAGGTGTTTTTTAGTACCTAACTCCAAATCATTAAAAAAATTAACGCCTCTGACCGTCAATAGCCGCCTCCAAACGTTCAAGTGTGGTTGACTGCATTCATGGCATAAGCTATGAGATTGAGCGGTATAGACTGCTGTCAACAATCTCGCTTTATCTTGTGGTGCCCCGTATGGTGTCAGCCGCGCTCGGCCGTTTGAACGCACCTCTGGACGTTCAGTCAGAGGCGTTTATTCGTGGTGTCAATATTTTGTATCTGTGTCAAAGCAGTTTAGTAAAAAAAAACATGGCGCTAAATTGAACAATCTTTTCGCCGTGGAATTTATTATTGATCGTGGATGGATAATAACAATCTTTGTTTTTATCATTTTCTCGCAGTCGAAGTGAAAAGTAGCGTGTATAACTCTGGTCTAAAACCCATATTACCTCTCGAACAATTTTCCATCCAATCCATCTCGTGGTAATATGGCTTATTTTAGCTCCTTGCCATACAATGTACTATTTACTACTTGACCGAAATAATGCAGTTCGTATAAATATAGTGGTCCAAATTAAAGTTTCTGAAGATGCTTGTATTTATTATAATTGTCTCTGAGATAAAAAAACAGACATTAAAAGGTAATAAGTGTACCGCTTATAAAATTTACGCATGTATCAAACGAGTCTGCAGAGGTTTTATAATAAGTTATGAATAACAAGGTCCTTTATAAATCCGATTACTACTGCAGATCAAAGATAATGTTATTACTAAAGTTCCGGATAGGGCGGTCTCTAAGGAGTTCATACAGATTTCCTCGACTTCTTGTCTAATCTTTCAGTAATAATGAAAATTCAACTCCGTTCCGTTCTAGCTATCTACAGTTAAATTTACGGAATTAAATAAAATATAAACATTGGGTGAGGAAATTAAAAATCGATGCCAAATACACAGTACCCGTAGTAAGTTACGCACGAGGGATCAATTATATAATAAGTCAATGCTCAAAACTTCAGTTCCACTGTGGCAGAACTTTTTCTACGGGTGAGGCAACACAGTAGATTTTCTCCTGTCTAGGATCAGAGGGCCTACCGCGAAACGATATTCGTTTTCGTTCGTGTATCTCCCTCTTTGTCGCTCAAACTAGCAAGTGCAACAGAGACGGAGGTACACGAACGAAAACGAATATCGTTTCGCGGTAGGCCCTCAGTTTTGTGCTAGCCACGCCAAGACGGCATCATTCGGGATGTTAATGTTGAGAACTGGTGAAATAGTTAATATCTCTATGATTTGTGTATATACGTATTATGATCCGACGTTTTATTACCACATATTTATATTGAACATCTTCTTAGACATTTCATGTAAGTAGATACACGAGGAGTAATATCGTTATGTAAACAATTACTTTAGGAAACATCAGGAAATATACATTTCAAAGACGCCCTTAATGAGTTGAGCGTTGCCCTCAGGCTTGCTAATGCAGTACCATCGTATATGAATTTTAAACTTTATTAAGAAATTTTAATAGGGTTGTAGACTGAGAATTTTTTACGATGCCATTCTAACCAGGGATCTTAACCGGTTTTTTCAAAAGTTCCCGAAGTAGTCTAATATTTTAATAATTATTTTTTAATATATTTAAATATATATTTATCAATACCTTCTTTCGCCATTTTAGAAATTGTATATACTTAGGCAGTTTGCGATAATCGGTGACACGTGCGACGCACTTGACTGATTGTCTGATTGTGATTACATAGGTGTACATGTCCGTATCGCATCATTACCCTTCCTGTAGCAATAAAATACTTTGCTAGTATTCCTTTAGAGCTCCAAAGGTGTTTAAATGAAATTAATTATAAAATCAGTCATACACTATAGACGTAACAGCCATCAACGGGAAAATTTGAATGTTTACAAAAATGCAAATACACATGTGAATAAACAAAGACATTTACATACGAAAGGAGGGTGGGACGTTGAATTGAGTTTTAATTTTTTTTTTTATTTACATTTTCGCAAGGCTGTTTAAAAGGCTTGTTTTCGTTGTGAATTATGAAATGCTTGTGTGGGTCGTTGCTGTCGTATTATTTGTACCTTCACCCATATGTATATCCATACCAGCAGGGTAATCGCCTACAATTTTTAATGAACGTTAGGAAAAAAATGACAACTTCACGATTAACCACACACGCTACGTACACGATTACACCCTATAAGCTATGATATGGTTTGTTTAAGCCAACAGTGAGTCATTCGTCAACAAAGCATGATGCTAAACAAGGCAAGAAATCAGAACATGTGGCACGGAGAGAATACGTCATTCCAAAGTTGGATACTTTCTTATCTACGCCAATGTTACTACAACCGAATCTCACATATTTTCCTGTTTTATATAGGTACAAAAAGTTCCTTAATATACGTGGCCGAGCCAAAATATAGGGATTTTATTTGTAACCAATAACGCTGACTCTGGAAAACAGTTTAGGAAAGGTTCCATAAAACCCCAGAAACGCTGAATATCTGATAACTTAATTATACCACCAGAATCCTTTACATCTTTCTGTTGTGGGTTATTCTAACGTCGAATCCAAACCAAATCCAGTCGTATTGTTAAATAGTCACGATATATTTTTGTTTGAAGAGTTTGCTGTTAAATTACTTGTCTCATGTTTCCTAATATAAAAACGATTTTCTTTTTGGGAATGGATACATGTAATGGGGAGACAATTACCAATTTCATAGGTACTTACGTAATGTTATGGTTTTCAAGAGTTTTGTTCTGCTGTTAGTTGATAAGTAAGCTATGATTTTCTTTTAAGCTATTCTGGAAGTCAAACCTCTCTACTAGTAAAACTGCATTTAAATTATATGTCAAACTACGTGGAATAAGAAACGCAAACGAACATTTAATGAAACAGAATAAACTTCGTAGGTATTCGTCGTCTGACTCGACAATTTCCGTTGGATGGACTGATGAACTGACATATATGTAGAAGTCAGGGTAACGAATGGGCAGACAAACGGACGGACAGACAGAGAATCAGGTTTGATGAAACTGGAAAATCTAGTTTTACTATAGAATCCTACAGATACGCAATCGCGTGAAATATGCTTATATCTTAATTTAATCAACTGCTACTACTACACAGCGGGCGTCTACGCCGTAGGCACTTTCCGTTACTTAGCATAAAAAAACCACGGTATCGGCTACGAGCGTAGCGCGTAGCGATTCTTGGCAGTGAATGAGTTATAGCTCTTGCAATTTACGAAGGTGCGTGGATTTTTCTTATTCCTATAGACAGAAAGTCTAAATTTGATTAGTCCACGCACCTTCGTGAAACGCAAGAGGTATAAGACATAAAGCGCCAAAGATTTCTTAGCTTATTTCGCGTACACTTGTATTGTAGCCGATCCCGAGCTCACCTAGCGGGTTTCTTGCCCCGAAAGTGTTAAATTTGTTGTTAAGTTTGCGTCTTCTAATTCCTATACATGTATTAAGTACATCATACTGGTCGGCAGACGAGGAAAATCGTGATTAACAGACATTCTGATTACGAAATTCGATATAGCCAAATTTAGAAATCCACTCAATATCTTGCCATTCGAAAAAATTCTTAAGTTACTTAAATACCTCGCGACGTGCTACCCCTCGTCATGTTAGTATTATGCTTTTAATTTAGGCTATTAACATCTCTCTGAGGCTCACGTCGTTAACATCAATAATGGATCCATGATTAAATTGTAAACTCTTGCGTTCAAAGTGCTACAACTTGCTAGATGTAAATTGCTTCGCAGCGATCACGCTCGGTCACCGTAATTGGTTTTTTTCAAGTGTTTCGATGATTGAATACTTGAGTTACCGAGTGACGGTAGAATACTTAAGTATTAGCTAAGTGGACCTCGTTCCTATTTTATAGAATAAAAATACCATTATTTATATGCCGTTAGACTAGATTATTATTATTAGTTATTACTTTATAAAAATATTGAACATGTTTCGAACCTCATACAATTCAAAGAAAATAAAAAGCGGCCAAGTGCGTGTCGGGCCACGCGCGGGGTAGGGTTCCGTAGTTGCCCGTCGGTCACAGAATGCGGACTTAAAAGGGGCTTTTGGGGTTTTTATTATAGCTTACCCTCGTAAATATTAGATACCTACTACATAAACTAATCGAACCGCAGATCGCAAACTTTTAGCAGCAACAGGTTATTTACGTAAAATAGACGCACCACCAGATTGTATTGTATGCCTAATTAATGTTGTTTTTATGATATTAAGAAGTCGTCAATTTGGCATGAAACATACAACAACACTCAAATTATTTTGCGTCGTCGTTTAGAGACATCAATAGTACATTGTTGAAGAGGCTAGAAAGTAAGCAATAGATGGACGAGTTAGTTCGAGGGCCGACGCGTAGCGGAGGCCCTCGAAAGTAAGTCCAGCTATTGCCCTTTCGGCCGAGGCTTAACATAGTGCTTTTCACGCCTACTGCGAGGAAATTCCAAATAATTATAGTTTAAAATCAAAATTAAGTATCTAATTGAAGATCATAATACTAAACAGGCTTGCTTGCCTCGCGCGCGGAGGAGGGGGAACGGGCGCACGCACGCCGGCCGACCGCGCGCGGTGCCCTGTGATTGGTCGATTGCTGTTTTTGAAGTCATAGATGGCCTGTTCGTGCGACGTCCAACTAACCCCAGCTTTGAAGCCTGAATTCTGACCATCTTTTGCCACATTTCCGAGCAGTGGCGTGAAAAAAATATATTAATGATACTCATATTCTCAAATCCCTAGACTATAATTTATTTATAAACTGTCATGTAATATTGATATACATATATGTTAAACATATTTATGTCAAATATTCTCTATTCGCAATCTCTTCTTAAATATCTAATTTATCCAGATTCAGATGTTCCAGATATTATGTTTCCTCTTTTTAGTCTCCTTTCATGTTCGTCTATCAACTAACAAGCAACCACGACGAATTGTTCTTCGTCACTTTCATCAAAAATCATATGGATGGGTCCACACGGCCGCTCGTTACGAAAAGTGACATCGGCAACCCCATAGGTAATATTTGCATCGGAATTCCGTTGCTGCGGACACTGCAGATACAGTGGACGTACTGCCTACAAATGGATCCTTCCGATGCGCCCGACGCGGAACTGTGGATTTACCTTAAACTGAGGGGTGGCGAGGTACAATGAAGCAAGCTACGAGTTGATACCCCACTCCCGCGTGTCAACTCCGGCCCCGCCGAATAATATACTTACATCCCTTCTTTACATGCACATAGACTAATTGCCAATCAATAAATTATAATTTTATAAATCACAGAATCTCAATATCGGATATTTTCATTGTAATCTAATGCTCCAAAATTACTTAATTCCTTATTACATTCTCCAAAGTAATATTCTTTTCTCAAACATGCAATGAAATGTCGTCCTTACGTGCGTTATAACAGGCTTCAAAGTATCACGTTTCGGGCGGAACTACTCGAGATAACTAGTAAGCAATTTCATACAAAATTGAAGGCCTAGGCCGGGAAGTATTTTTTTTTAATATTAATGTTAACATGGCGTCTGTGTTCATCTACAGGCTAAACAGCTGATTTTTTTATTTTTATTTTTTCTAGTGGCAGAATGGTTATCGGACCAAAAATATCCGCGTTAATGCCTATTACACACGAACCTTTATTAAGAATACAAACCTGTATGATTCAATGTCTTGATGAATAAATTTAAAATATTATCTACGTAAGTCACCAGAGACCATAGAAAATATTTAAAATCCTCTTTATTTTATTCATTATAGAAATTAATAGACAATATTTAAAATCCTCTTTATTTTATTAATTATAGAAGGTTATGTATAATGGCCCTAATAGGGTCTATTCGAACTCTACACACGCGAAATACGGACGCCTTTCGTAAAAAAAACAATAAGTATGGAGTATTGGAGGGAAAATTAATGTCCTATTTTGATTTGAGTGGTGTATTGTTTTATTTCATTGCATATGTTTGAGAAAAGCACTATACATGCCTGGCCGTGAAAAGGGCTTGCCGGCTTCGTATCACTATCCGGCCTCCCTACGGTCGGCCGTCTATACCTACTCACCCGGCAAGCCCTTCTTTCCCGGCGTCTGCAGTAATGTACTATTAAACAATTAACTTCGAATCATAGGAAACGGATATCTGTAACAGGAAATCTAATAAAAGGCCTATTTTTAAAATAATCGATTTTTATACCTACTCTGTAAGCGAGCGAAAGCAATTATTCATGAAAAGTCTTGGCTGTTTTCAAGCATTTGATCATTTGATTTACTTAATAGCATTCTTCGAATCTGAACTTTCTGCGGGATATTACGTCGTTAGGTCTGTGATCGCTATCCTTTATTAGCAGTCATTTGTAAGTCAGATGTTGGCAACAGATGTTTCGCTACGAAGGTAGGGAGTCAATTTAGAGTTTGAATGCGATCTGCCATTCTAGAGATCCTAGAGAACAATGATTTTCATTATGATTGTTGCGTATTAACGTTGGTCGGTCGTTTCAGAAATTGTTGTTAGTGACGTTAAGGAATTCCACTTAATAGTACATTGTATGACAAGGGGCTAGAATAAGCCATATTACCACGAGATGGTTATTTTCCCGAGCGAAGTGAGGGAAAATTGTTCGAGGGGTAATATGGCTTTTAGGCACTCTACTTTTCACTTTGAAGTGTGAGACAATAGTAAAAACAAAGTTTATCCAACCACAATCAATCATAAATTCCACGGCGAATAGATTGTTCAATTTGGCGGCATGTTTTTTTAAATAAACTGCTTTGACCCAGATAGAAAATATCGACACCACGAATAAACGCCTCTGCACGGCTATCACAAGACGGCGCGCGAGCTCTCTCGATTTTTCTCGCACTATCCGTCTCTCTCTTATTAGAAAACATGGAAAGAGAGGTATAGTGCGAGAAAAATCGAGAGCTCGCGCGCTATCATGTGATAGCCGCGCTGGCCGTCTACAGGCGCGTCCAAACGGCCGAGAGTGGCGGACAGCAAACGGGGCATAAGATAAAGCGAGATAGGCAGCAGTCTAGGTATCCCGCTCAATCTCATAGCTTATGCCATGTATGCTGTCAACCACGCTTGAACGTTTGGACGCGGCTATTGACGGTCAGAGGCGTTTTTATTTAATGATTGTGAGTTAAGGATTAAAAATAAATAGTAAATAATAAAATAAATATTACGAGACAATCTTACACAAATCAACCTAGGCCCACGGTAAGCTCAGTAGGGCTTGTATTGTGGGTACTAGGTGACGATATATATAATAGATAAATACCTACATATAGATACTTATATACATATATAACATCCATAACTCAGGAACAAATATTCGTGATAACACACAAATAAATGCCCTGACCGGGATTCGAACCTCCAGCTTCGTAGGCAGAGTCACTACCAACTGGGCTACGGAGGCCGTTAATTAAAAAACACCTAATGTTTAAAATTAATACTGTTCTCTGATTGGTCGATTTTTATTCTAGCTGTATTCTGGTTAGTTGATAGTAAATACAAATGTTTTTGAGATAGTTGTGATTGGTGGATTTAATACGGTAAAGTTTGTCAAATTAAATGTTTTAAAAATCATAAATATGTATACATATTTTCCCTAGGGGTTAAATGTCTTCTTTAGCCCCGCTTGCTAAGCCTAATATGACACACTTTTCGAGCAAAATTCAATTAGGTGCGTTAGAATGTAGCTTAGTTGGTAATATACTGTATAAACAACATAAAAATACTAAATATAATATCTAATATGAAATAAAACCGACTTCTAAATAGTTATTTGTGCAACAAGTGAGCAAAGACTTTTTTTCTGCGAGTGTTGATTTTGAGTCCCGAGGAAGCGAAAGATTCTAAAATTGAATCACGAGCGTAGCGAACTAATTTGTTTACGATATGCCACATTACATCTCCTCCACAGCATTTACATAAAAGGCTGGTTAGACGGAAATTAAGATCCGTATCGGTGTCGATTAATGGACGGTTAATTTGCTAAGCCGGCCTTTCGTGTGTCCCGTTCGTGACGTAATCCTGGAAATCAGGGTGGGTGACATCGGGATACCACATTAAGTTACAAGTATCTCTGGCTGGAATGATAGAAACTAATATGCATGAGATTGTCCCCAAATATGTACGTCCTAGCTCTGTGAACTGTGACTCGAGAGCCTGTCTTTTTTTAAATATTTTATTTAGAAAAAAATATGGAAAAATGTAAGCAATGCGACATGTAGATAAGAGCAGCCGGATATACGAACGAATTTGGGTTCAAGCTGAAACAGAGGACTTCTTTCGCTTCGCTCACTCGTTCAATTGCTGTTATTATGAAACTCAAACCGTAATAACTAGCTGCGCGGTGCGAGAGGCGTGTTTGTGACGTTAGAGCTAAATCTTCAATCGATCAATAAATCAATCTTGTCTCAGTGCTCACAGACTTTTTTTTTTTTTTTTGACGGAGTGGAAATGCACTTCCGCATCCCCCTCAGCCTGGGGAAGCTATATAGGGGGGTATGTGGGACTCTCACCCTCCAGCCAACTCTATTGAAAGAGAAGGGGGAGGGCGTCTACCCACTAAAACCACTCCGGCGTTTCCATCTCTGCCGTTAATGGGAGCGCCATGGGATCGCGAGTGCTCACAGACCTACGTTTTATGAGGAACCTTTGCTCCTTTCCCAGAGCTTGTTGTAACGTGAGCGCGTGAGCGTGAGAAAATTTATTTAAACAAGTATAGAGTGCAAAGTGAAAAACAAACAAAAAGAGATATTCAATTTCGTGCCGCTAAATAGGCCCTCTTAATAAGGCTTGTTATCTGCTAGTTACTATTACATAAAGTTTCAGTAAGCAAATTTATTTGGACCTTAATCTTGTTTGGTAAAATCCTGTCTTATAGATGATTAAAAACTTCACTGGAAAATTGCATAACGTTTGCTCTCATATTATCGCATCATTTTTGCTCTCACGTTGTTGAAAATAACCACTTTTGTAAGAACCACGAAGGATATTCTATCCTTACAATATATCTAACTATATTGTACGAAGGCTTTAAGAATACGGAGATAAGGTCATCAGATCACTCACTAGTTTTTCCAGTGTACCTACCGCTGTGGCGCGGTACGTTGTGGACTAGTATAGTAGCAGGTATGGGTAAGCACTCCAGCACGGCTATCACAAGACGGCGCGCGAGGTCTCTCGATTTTTCTCACACTATCCGTCTCTCTCTTATAAGAAAACTTAGAAAGAGAGGTATAGTGCGAGAAAAATCGAGAGAGCTCGCGCACTGTCTGTGATAGCCGTGCAGTAGGACAGGTGTTCCGCGGAAAAAAATTGATAATTTAATGAAGCAGACTTCCGGTGGCCCCAGGTTTTTTTATTACCTGATATGAACTGTTTATTAATTTCGAAACGTGAAGAATCTAACGGGGTTATAAAAATAAGCCGCTCACATTGCATTCAAGATACAAACGGAATCCAATTTATATTGCCAAGCCTTTTCAGCATATAAATGGGTTTTTAAGACGTATAAGATAGCAGCCATTTTTGAGACGGCTTTGATTCCGGCGCTTTACGCTGACTGCCTTTTATTTTCTGCTTCAGAGTTCTGAGAGAGTGGAAAACTAATTTTAATGATTATTTACACAAGCTTGCACAATCTGAGCCTATTGATAGTGACTTTAAATAATCTCTGAGGCTCAAGGGCAGATTAATTTGCTTAATTTCAATTGAGTCAACATATTAGGTGCGTTTAAATTACCTTACAGACGTACTTATTCACTGTACACAATACTTATGCACGCAGTAACCTTATCGACTTGCATTATAGTCACTACAGCGCCTAATTAGGTTTATGCATTGACTTGCCAATCCTGAGGACACTGCCGTGCAAAGCCAAAGGCCTTTGAACCTCTTGACTTTTTTAACTGTTTAAAGAATGAGGAATTCATCATCTAGTTCAATACATTACAATATCTGTTATAGTACTGCTAGAAAAAGATATCATCGGGTCATAATCATATACTGTCATAACACCAGCACTGAGAAATAATATTAGTAAATACTAAATACTAGATACTAGATATAAAAAATAATTAAGTCGCAACTGATTCTTGCAAATGAGCCAAATTGAGGCTTCAGTAAGAATAAAGCATAAATGTAGTAGCATACGTTTATATTTTGAATAAAGAAAAGTAAAAAAGAAAAGGTAATCTGTACTAGCCAACTAGTGAGGTAGATATAAATTTCCAATATTACTTTCTTATTCTGGTCCAGTTTATATAAACGCAAACTTCCATTCAGCATACTTCTGAATAGGTTATCAATTTTAATCCCTGGATCACGGACAATAGGATAGAAAATTGAATGGCACGAGAACAGATTTATTCACCGTGGGCGTGATGAGGCGATTGTGACTTTTGTAAGCGACTCTATTGAATCTGAATTAGCTTAATTGTATCCTGGAGTAAAAGGGAGAAAGTACATGCCGAATTTATTCGTGTTTTCTGTTTATTATCCTTTGTCTACCGTGTCATCTGTCCTAAAAGTGGTTTACAAGTCGGATATCAGTAATTAAAGTATATACTGAAATTACTGTTATCCGATTTGACTTCCTATTTATCTTCCGTTAACGCATATGCTTAAACCTCCAGACCCACTCAACTTATTCAGATCCATGTTGAGCCCAAGTCCCCTCTTATAATATTACGTAAACAACACAAAAACGAACAAATCCATACCATAGCATAACGCATGATAGAGAGCCAAAAATGTATATCATGTTTCCTTTCATAATTTGTAACGATTTTTTCTTTACAGCGTAGCTGAATCGCCGTGGTGGCATGCGGCGCCCACCGCGCGGCACCTCCCACTTCCACTGCTCATCCCTCTACGGACCAACCTTGAAGATATCCAATTTCCTACCCCTGTTCCTCATACTTGCTGTATTTCCCATTACGTATACACAAATGACGAATAAGTCAAACATAGCTAAAAGCTATTTTAAAAATGATATTAATTATAAAAACAAAGACCACACAATAAATAAAAACCACGAAAAAGATGTTATTTTAAGAAATAACAACATTACAACAGCTGTAAGTAAGCAATACCAGATCTTTTTAAGTAGGTTTAGAAGAAAAAACAGTGAAAATGTGACAGATGGAGGAATCAATTATGCTAATGGCAATTTAACGGATAATTTAGATGATATTACAACAAACAACAATTATAACATAAGTCTTGAGAGCAATTATTTACATTATCGTCAAAAACATTATTCTACATTACATAATATAGACTTAGTAAACGCAAAGGACGCTGAAGATACCAGTGCTATAGAAAAATTAAGGATAGACGATGAAACCAGAACAAAAATATTCCACGATTATTATTCTACAGTGAATAAAGTGAATAAAAATAATGACGAACAAAACACAAATCAATCAATTACAATAGGCGTTTTGGATTACAATGAAACAATTGATATATTATTTAATGAAACTGAAATTCCGCAAATGGAATCTGATACGAAAATCCGAAGGCGGTTTTCGAACGACTCATTAGTGTCCTCTGATAACCTTTCCTCTCCTCGCGTTCCGACGAAAATGCAGACGCCGCGTCCGGGATTTGTTGCAGGTAAGACAGACCTTAACTTCCTGCTTTAAAATTCATTTCAGGAAGTAACGCTTTTAAAGACAACAAAATTAAGGTAATTGTGAAGATTTATGTGTGGTATGATAACTTTGCCGGTCGACGAATATTTATTTAAAGAAGGCCAGTGCTTCCGCGTCAAAATGATTTATGTTTTCGGCTGCGACAAAATATTTCACTTTTAGGAGATATTTTACGTCATTAGGAAATTAGGTGTAATTATATTTTTTAAGAACCGTACTCAGGCGGTATTTTAGGTACTTAAAGGCAAGAAAACGCAACGGTCTTGACACCCTCATCCATCCCTCATCACGGTTCATGTATTTTTTGTATCCGTTCTCTGTATCAAATGCTCCCTACCTACGTTATTAATTGAATTATGCCTATACCAGGGGGCTTGCAATGGGCGGGGTGCGTCGCGTTAAACACCTCTCGCTCGAAATGCCTGAGGCAACCAGTCAGTGGAGGGCTAGCGCCGCGCGAGCGAGCACATGTGCGTCGTGTTGTATCCGCCGCCGCCGCCGCCGACTTGAACGCAACGAACCCCACGTACCTGTTTTCTCTTATATTACGAGGTTTAAAAGTATTTATTTACATTAGCTTTTTTAATTAGGTATACGTACTTACTTAATATAACCTAGGTACAGTAGGTACAACATTATGAAGTTGTAAGGTACAATGTACCTACAACAACAATACAAATGCATGTTACGATACGAACCGCCTGGTTAAGTTCTTATTACTTTTAACGTAATTGTACTGTAATTTTCTTCAAAATGAAACACGGGTTTAAAAAGAGAAGGTAACTTAATAAAAACGTATGCTTTATGAACTTACTTGTGAATTAAAATTTCAAGAGTTAAATTGACTTTCCGTTCACGACTAGTATCTACATTTTAGAGCTATGCACTTTTGTCAAAAACAATGCTGAATACTTTACAAAAATATCTGCAGTAAAAGGCAATATACGTCAGCAATATAAATTTTCTCAAAAATAGTATGAAATGTTCCCATAACATCTATGAACATAGTATCCGAAAGTGACTCATCCTGGACAATTACTAAAAGTGTCCAGGAAAACGCAAAAGTGTCCTGGGCCCTATTTAATAAACATTACAATCCTACAATTTTGTAAAAAAGTGACATATTTGTTAAGTTTCACTAACTAAAACTTAACAAATATGTCACTTTTATACAAAATTGTAGGATTGTAATGTTTATTAAATAGGGCCCAGGAAGTAAGTATGTAAATCCCATTACATATCATAATATTTCAATTTAGAACTATTTATAGAATATAACCTAAGGAGCTTAGAGGAGAGAGGCAGTGACAGATCTTAAAAAAAAGGAGGTACCATAGAGGTTAACGTGTCCGTATTGCACTTGTATTGCACGATGTAAAATGGCGGAAATTCAGTACAATCGTGTGTTTTACTATTTCGATACTAATTAGGAATTTGAACTAACAGGAGAAAAGAAGAATAAAATATTTACAATAAACATAAAACGAATACGAAATTAATATATTTATTCTATTGCGGTTGTGGCATAATATCAGTATCTTAAACAACATAAAGCAATTAAAAAAAGTTGCACTCGTATTTTGGCGGGATTGACTTCATTGAAATTAAATATTTAAGTAAGAAATAAAATTGCTAAGAATGAGTTCCGATGAATCAGATTGCGACATAGATTGCACGCCTCCCTATTTAAAAGCCGAGGCGGACGAGAAATAATTTACTTCCACCTAAGTCCAAGGAGAGATATTTGCACAATTATGAAAAGTTCATGAAGTGGAAAGCTGAACATCAAGCTACAAGTTGGTCAGAAAATGTATTTCTGGCTTATTTTACTAATCTTGGCAAAACAATGAAGCCTTCGACCTTATGGGCAGTTTATTCTATGCTCCGCAGTGTTGTACTGAACAAGCACAATGTAAATATAAAACATTGTTTCCGGAGGTCATCGGCGACTCTTCTCCCAGACTCTGGGGTCAATTTGACCACCATAAAAAGACACGGCGGGTGGAAATCGGACCGAGTTGCCGAAGGGTATATAGAGGAGTCCGTTGGAAATAAAACAGAAATTACTGGAAAAATCAACACCAAAATAAAATTAAATCAACAATCCACGTCAAACCTCTCTCCAAGAACCACTAATTACCGACCATCAAACATCAACCTCCTATGAACGTCCACTGTCTCCTGTAACTGATCATCCAACGAAAATATCGGCTTCTCAGGCAGACCCATCCCACACCGATATCTCACAAACCAATATAAATGTACCCGGTAAATCCATTACAATATCCATAAGTAATTGTCCCAATATGACTAACGTAACCTTTAACATTTCTTAATAGTTAATCTTGTTATATGTATATAATTGTCCAGCAATAAACTTCTAACTTTTATTCAAACATTGTTTTATTTTTGAGAAAAGCACTATACATGCTTCGACCATAAGTGCCATCCTGGCCTCGTATTATAGCCGGACCTCGCCTTCGGCTCGGCCGGCTAAATCATACTCGTCCAGGATGGCTTACTTACTGGTCTCTGCAGTAATGTACTATTAACATAATCCTACCTAGAGTAAAAAGCTATATGTATATATGAAAAGAGTGCTTTCATAAGTGTTATATAATAGTACATTGTTCAACGAGGGGCGTAAGTGGAATATTGCTAACGAGAGTCTATCAGAAGCCCGACGCCGAAGGCGGAGGGCTTTTGATGACTCGAGTTTGCAATATTCTTACGCCCGTGTTAAACACAATGTTTTTCATCACATTTGCGAGGAAATAAATAACAACAAAAGACAGAAAAATGTAAGTTTCATACAGCAGCACCAATCAAAAATTGAGAACTTCACTTCCAGATCAGTGCTAGTAGAGCGCGCAGTTCAATATTTCAACCAATCGCAGAGCAGTATTCTTGCGGGGCGGGGCGTCGTGACCAACTAGATTTTTTTATTCAACCAATCACACAGCAACCAGATTTGCTTAAGCCAATCAGAGGGTTCTATTATTTTAAAACTAAACTTAACAGCCCGTGGGAGGTAAAACGGCTATAACTGCTCTGCACGCTCGCAAGTAATAACGCCATTGACGAGCAAGTGTGATGAAAAATACTTTTTCTCAAACATGCAATGAAATGTCGTCCTTACGTGCGTTATAACAGGCTTCAAAGTATCACGTTTCGGGCGGAACTACTCGAGAGAACTGGTAAGCAATTTCATACAAAATTGAAGGCCTAGGCCGGGAAGTAATTTTTTTTTAATTTTAATGTTAACATGGCGTCTGTGTTCATCAACAGCCTAAACAGCTGAATTCTATTTTTTATTTTTTTCTAGTGGCTGAATGGTTATCGGACCAAAAATAGCCGCGTTAATGCCTATTACACACGAAAATGTATTAAGAATACAAATCTGTATGATTCAGTGTGTTTGATGAATAAATTAAAAACACTATCTATACGTAAGTCACCAGAGGCCATAGGCAATATTTAAAATCCTCTGCATTTATTTTATTCATTATAGAAATTAAGATTCTTATTATCAGGTCATGTATAATGGCCCTAATAGGGTCTATTCGAACGCTACACACGCGAAATACGGACGACTTTCGTAAAAAAAAACATTAAGTATGGAGGGATTGGAGGGAAAATTAATGTACTATTTTGAGTGGTGCATTGTTTTATTTCATTGCATATGTTTGAGAAAAGCACTATACATGCCTCGCCGTGAAAAGGGCTTGCCGGCTTCGTATCACTATCTGGCCTCCCTACGGTCGGCCGTCTATACCTACTCACCCGGCAAGTCCTTCTTTCCCGGCGTCTGCAGTAATGTACTATTTCAACACATTTGCTCGTAACGTGCCTCTTATTGTGCCGCTTTTAGGCTCATAATCCTGGGTATTAAACACGCGTGTTTTATAGCATTACGACACTCGTGCGTTATATTTATATGCTTATCCCGATTAAGATGTACCTCGCAACAAGGAGTATGTATAAACACGATGCATTTTTAAAATAGCCGTATTATATTTTTTTTTTAAATCTCGGTAGTAGGATACGGCTAAAAATATAAAACCTTTTTGGCTAACAGCTAGCAACAAATAGTATTTTAGTGGCAAACAATAGTACATATACGATTTGTAAATTAAAATGTAACTCCTTGATTTATATATTTAAACAATTTTAATATTATTAAATTATTCAGAATGAAAAATCATTTTGTTTCGCAAATTTATTTTTGTAATGACTGTTTGCCGATTTTGTTTGAGCCTCTACTTTCACCTGCGCGCGCATAGATAGCCGCGGCGCAAAGCGCTGAAAAAAAAAATCTGCGCGCCATTTTCCATTGTTGTTAGTAACATTTATTTACGCTGTGTGTTTGATCATAATCTAAAATGTCGTGCTCAAGTAGGGAAGAAGAGATATTGATTGATTTGACACCGCCAGAAATCCTTACAGAGGCACAAAATGCAAGTGGCTGCATACGAAACGTTCATTCAATGGAAAAACAACAAAAAAGCTTATTCGTTCTCTGAAAACGTGTTTTTAGCCTACTTCAATGAACTGGCGAACAAATACAAGCCTAGCTCGCTCTGGTGTATTTATTCTATGTTGAAGAGCACTGTTAGAAACAAAAATAACATAGACATAAAAACTTATAGCAACCTGACGGCGTTTTTAAAGAGACGCTCCGACGGATATATTAGTCGAAAAATCAAAAGTGTTGTCGTCAAACCACGTTGAAAGATTTTTAAAAGAAGCGCCAGATAGTCAGTTTCTAGCAACAAAGGTCAGTTGATGTTATTATAGCTAAATATATTATCCTTATGATAGGGGGGGCTTCTAAACGGGCCAGGCCGGCCACTATTGGTGTCCCTCTCTTACTCACATGTTAGAGAAAGACACCAATAGTTGCCGGCCACATATTGCAGTGAAAATATGGCCCGTTTAGAAGCCCCATTTCTTTATTGTTGTATATATTTGTGAAAGTAACTATTTCATTCCTTTACAGGTTGTGTTGATATTTGGTGTTACTGGCGCGTGTAGACGTCAAGAACTGAAGGCCCTAACAACAAAAGATGTGGAAACTCATGGCCAAATGCTGCTTGTTAAAATTAATAACACCAAAAACAAGATACCGAGATCCTTCACAATTGACGGTCCATTTTACGAAATAGTAAAAAAATATGAAGCTCTGGTTAGACTATGATAAAGGGGGCCGGAATTTTCGAGTGAAGTGGTGTCATTATGACACCTATTTTAAATGATTGTTTCGTGTAGAACACATTAAAATAAGCTTCTTTTATTTGAAAAACTTTTCTCTAAATTAAACAATGGCCGAATTATTAGACCTCAAAGACACGAAGATTCTGGGACTTGTAAAATTTTCGATGTATGTTGTGTCATTATAACCCCTATTTTATAGTCTTTTTGGGGGTGGGACCCGCTATGGTATAGAAGACGCTAAAATAAGCATTTTTTGTATGAAGAAACTTTAAGGCAGGTCGGTGTAGGTACGACGACGAGCGAAGCGAGGAGGAGTGTTAGGAAGAACTGTGACCCTACAGCGCGCGAGCCGAGCGAGCGAAGCGAGCGTGCCGCGGTAGCGGCCGGCGAAGCGCCAGAACCGGACATTTTATTACTACCTAATAGTAACATATTAAATATGTCTGAAAATCATTTTTTACCCATTGAAATTTTTACAAGTCCTAGAATTTTCCCAACTTTCAAGTAAAATATCTCGGCCATTTTTCAATTTAGTAAAAAGTTTTCCAAATAAAAGAAGCTTATTTTAATGTGTTCTACACGAAACTATCATTTAAAATAGGTGTCATAATGACACCACTTTGACGAAAACTATTTTAAGTGTCTGAAAAACAGAATCTTTGAAGCCCTATATTTCCGCCATTTTTAACTTTAGAGAAAAGTTTTTTCTATAAAACATGCTTATTTTAGCGTTTTGACTGAAAATATTCTAAGTCTTTTATGATTCCTATATATTTTTCAATTTTGGTCAAAAAAAATCTATGTCTTTTTATCGGGCCCCCTTTGTCATAGTCTGACCTATGCTCTTCGTTCGGCAAAGGCAAAATCAGATAGTTTTTTTTCAAAACTACCAGAAAGGTAAATGTACCGCCCAAACAATTGGTATCAACAAATTGGTGCGATGCCAAGGGAAATCGCTAAGTTTTTAGATCTACCCGAGCCTGAATGAAATGAGCCGGACACAGTTTTCGAAGAACTTCGGCAACACTGCTGGCTGATTCAGGAGCTGATGTGATGACATTAAAGCGTCATGGTGGCTGGCGATCTGACGCAGTTGCTGAGTCTTATGTTGAAGATTCTCTTCAAAATAAGGCAAAAATTTGTGCTAATATAACACGTGCCATCAATTTGGAGCCACAGGTGAAGAAGTTTTGCTCTGAGTCGCGACCATCTACTTCTCGCGACACAAATTATTTGGTGCCTTCCGTTCCTCTTAATGAGTCCTTACCACGTTCTTCCAACTCAGTAGAAAATGTATCTTTATCGCCGACGTTTACGCAAGAAAACGAAAGTAACGAATTTATTAATAATACACAACATACTATAACACAAACTGTGAAAATGCCAAGCAAAACATCCCGGTATAATTTTGAGAATTGTACCTTTACTAATTGTTTTAATAATTAAATGTTAATAACTGTTCAAGTATGTATTAACTAGCAACATTATTTATTTCTCTACTACTTAGTTTTACTAATATTTTCTCCACTACCCAAAGGTTGTCTGGAAGAGATCGGTGTTTAGCGATAAGACTGCCTGGTTTTTTGCCTGTACTGTCTCCCTTGTTTTCTTTTGAAATTGCTTTATTTGTGTGAGGTGTGCAATAAAGAATATGTTTATTTGTATTGTATTGTTTTTTTTTTCCTCGCAAATGTGTTGAAAAACGTCGTATGAAACGCGTGTGCTTTGATCATTACACTCTCGGCTCTCTTATCGCACTCGCCTGCGGCTCGCGCGAATAATTTCGCCTCGGGTGTAATGACCAACTTAGCACACTTGTATCATAATGTACTATAATAAGTTACCCGCCGAACTGAAGGTTTTAGAAGGGAATAAATTTAAAAACCAACTTGGAAACTGGCTGCTTCAAAGAGTATTCTATAACCTTAGTGAATATTTCGCATCTTAGCTATTAAGTCAGTTGTTAGTTTATTTAAGTAATACAAATTGTTGTATGCCCGATATCGGGTAACTGTTGAAACAAATTCTGTCACGTCCAACTTATGTACACAGTTATACAATAAAAATATTATATTCTATCTGTGCTTAGAAAGAGACGGATAGTGCGAGAGAGCTCGCGTGCCGTCTTGTGCAAACCGTGCTGATGAGCTGGCCATAAACAGACAATTCGACCGAAACCTTTACAAGCTGGTGCGAGCTGCGGTGAGGGCCAATTGTATACTATGATAATTAATGTTTCAGACACACGCGGCCTTCATTGTCATAGCCAGGGAGCGAAACTAAGGTGCCGATGACAGACGTATGACGTCAAGCTACATACAGAGTGTTTTTATCAAGATTATAGATACCTAATCGAATAACAACTTTTATATATACGACCGAATAGCCTAGTGGTTAGAGAACCTGACTATGAAGCTTGAGGGTTCGATTCCCGGTCGGGGCAGATATTTGTATTATGAATACGAATGTTTGTTCTCGAGTCTTGGATGTTTAATATCTATTTAAGTATGTATTTATCTATATAAGTATGTTTATCCGTTGTCTAGTACCCATAGTACAGGCTTTGCCTAGTTTGGGACTAGATCAATTGGTGTGAATTGTCTCACTATATTTATTATTATTATTTTATTTATTATATATTATTATACCATTTTTATAACTGGCGAGAGGTTCGAGAATTATATTGAATGTACGTCTGAAATGTATATATGTCAATAAGATGCGATATTATGTTTAAACTTAAAGCTTTCTACATACTTCTTCATCCAACGAAACATTTGTTTGTTGTTTCATTTACTCAAGTAAGTATAAGGATTTTTTTTGTTAGAATTACATTACCCAATAAAAAATGTTACATTATTTTATTTATAAATACCAAACATTTTTATAAATAAACAATAATATTTATATTACCATTATTAAGAATCATTGAGGTGTTGCAATGTTGGTTTAAAAAAACATCCTATATGCGACTTCACCGGCACCATAGTTTCGCTCCCTGGTCATAGCCATATACAACTGTCTCCGCAGGCCGCGCCAATTTGTGGCAGGCTTAATGAATAATCATTAAGTAGGTACCTGTGTCCTCCAAGGTCCAAGAGAAGGAATACATTTATTCCCGCGCATACGAAGTCGTGGGTACAGCTAGTCAATAAATAAACTCCTTACGGCCGACCAAGTTTGACCCAATTACAATCTTTGAACCAACATTTGCACTCATTCAGATTCCTATAGATTTTTTTTTGTGGGACTAAGAACTTGGCCTATTTTTACATTTATGTTTTGGCACTTATCATTAAAAATATTCGCTCGTGAAAAGCATGATTTTTCAAAGACGTGTATTTTCCAAATGATACGTAAAAGAAAAGATGCTGTTGAGACTTCAAAAGTATCTCATACTTTTAAGAGGATTGCTTTTAATTTAAAGTAAGTTGACTTTTTCAGAAGAAGTTGGCGGGCTCTGTAAAAGACTTTATCATTTATGGAAAGGAGTGGTATGGAACATCTTTTTTAAATAAGCTACTCGATTGAAGGAATTTTATGCGGTGTCAGTGCAAACGGTTTACCGAATTGTTGAAAAAGGGAGGGAAATATATTTTGAACACATATACGTTCGAAATGGGTTCGGTGAGATGTTCGTATGTGGATTATTTCTTTGGCACGCTATTCAGTCTTAACTGCTTTATGTGAGCATGGTGCAAGCAATCGCTTTTAAACATATATAGTTTATCTTCTTAACTATATCTCTATTAGACACGCGCTAAATGATTCAGCGATATAATATCCTAAAAGCGTCTATTTACATAAGTCGTCTTAAGGATTCCGCATTGTTTACCGCCGTAGATAGTAACCACCTGCTGCTGCAATGAACGTTTGTTTTTACCCGATTGCCGAAGGAAAGGAGGGTTATGTTTTTCGAGCGTATATGTATGTATGTATGTGTGTAGGTATGTATTATCCTTTGGCACGCCTGCAGTCTAAACCGTTTGACGAATTTCGACATATGAGGTGTCGTTGGATTCCTCATAATCGTGGGATGACATAGGCTATATATAATACTAGCTTTTGCCCGCGGCTTCGCCCGCCTATTAAGCGTAATTTTTAACCGTCTACAAAAAAGGAGGTTCTCAGTTTAACTCGTATGTTCCGATTGAATTGCAATTTGGCACAAATACTTGCAAGAACTTTCATGTCCACAATATTAAATTTCAAAATGCCATTTTCGTAATGAACGTCCCAAAAAACCATAAAAACGACACCCATATTGATATTTAGACATTTCAACCCCATCGCACCCCAACAGGGGAGATCGCATTTCACGTCCGTCACGCTGGATTTTAAAACCGTTGTTGTTTTCGTAATCAGCAACCCGATAAACCAAAGAAACAATACCCATGTTGATTTTAGTTGATTTTCAGACTTTGTCACCACATTTCCCCCTTTTAGGGGAAAACACGTGTTTACTCATTTATCGTTAGGAATACTCCTGTGAAGTTTCGAATGAAATAGTCTAACTCATCTTATTTCCCCATACAAATTTTGGACACCCATTTCACCTCCTTAGGGGGTGAATTTGGAAAAATCCTTTCTTTGTGCACCCTTAGACCTTATAAGGAACCTACTTGCCAAATTTGGCATCTCTAGATCCATCGGTTTGGGCCGTGCGCTGATATTTCAGTCAGTCAGTTTCTTCTTTTATATAATTATCGGCTCTACTTAGACTCTACATATCGACTACCTATCGACTCTACATATCGACTACCTATCGATTCTAGATAACGACTCTACATATCAACTCTACAAATCGACTCTAAATATCGACTACATATCGAATACATATCGACTCTACATATCAAGTCTACATATCGACTCTACTTATCAAGTCTACATATCGGCTCTACATATCGACTCTACATATCAACTCTACATATCGACTCTACATATTTACATTACATGTCGACTCTACATATTTAGATAGATGTCTACAATATTAAATTTCAAAATCGATGCCGTTTTCGTAATTAACGTCCCAAAATACCATAAAAAGACACCCATATTTTGGACATTTCAACCCCATCGCACCCCAACAGGGGAGATGGTATTTCACGTCCGCCGTGTTGGATTATAAAATCGTTGTTGTTTTCGTAATCAGCGACCCGATAAACCATAGAAACGATACCCATATCGATTTTCGAACTTTGTCACCACATTCCCCCTTTTAGGGGTTGAATTCTCAATAAACCTGAAACACGTGTTTACTCATTTATTGTTAGAAATACTGCTATGAAGTTTTGAAAGAAATAATCTAACTAATCTTGTTTCTCCATACAAACTTTGGACCACCATTTCATTAAGGGGGTTGTATTTTGAAAAATCCTTTCTTAGTGCACCCTTAGACTTTATATGGAACCTACGTGCCAAATTTGGAATCTCTAGAACCAGAACTCCCAAAATACCATAAAAACGACACCCATATTGATATTTTGGACATTTCAACTCCATTTCATCCCAACAGGGGAGATGGTATTTCACGTCCGCCATGTTCGATTTTAAAATTGTTGTTGTTTTTATAATCAGCGACCCGATAAACCATAGAACACCCATGCCGATTTTCAGACTTTGTGACCACATTCCCCCCTTTTAGGGGTTGAATTTTCAAAAAACCTGAAATACTTGTTTACTCATTTATTGTTACGAATACTCCTGTGAAATTTCGAATAAAATAGTCTAAGTAATCTTGTTTCTCCATACAAACTTTGGACCCACATTTCACCCCCTTTGGGGTTGAATTTTGAAAAATCCTTTCTTAGTGCACCCCTACACCTTATAAGGAACCTACGTGCCGGAATCTCTAGAACCAGCGGTTTGTGCTGTGCGTTGATAGATCAGTCAGTCAGTCAGTTTCTTCTTTTATATATTTAGATGTGTAAAAAAGCAGTTGGGTTTTTCGAAAAATCTTTTGATTTTTTGCATCTGTAAGATATAATTAGTTTTTCGTATTAATACACCCTTATTCCTACTACACATAAATAAGTACAATAACAAATTGTCATAATGCAGTGCACCTTTCCATTGACCTCCTATTTCATAACTCCGACGACACGATGTTATGACATCGGGATTTACGTTGTAGGTTTGCCCCAATTTTGGATCCCGTGCAAACAGCAGATTTAGTCCATTTATTACAGATTAATCGAATTAGGAAGCGGATGTAAGGGATATTAATTTAGACTGAGCCGGATAATACTGGCTTTGAAATTAATGTGTTTGGGGAATTAAAGACGGCCTCTTTTAAAACTGCGACAATTTTATTTAATTTGATTCAGTCTTTCAGTCTTCCAAATACGAACGAACCTCGCTGTTTTTGTTTTGTTTTCTTGTAATTGAAATTTTGGTATTTTCACCCGACTTCAAAAAAGAAAGAGGTTCTATGTTCCACTGTATGTTTTTTTATGTACCTTGGGGGAGGCCCATGTCCAGCAGTGGACGTCTTTCGGCTGATATGATGATGATAACTCTACTATCGGTCGTTCTTAAAACAGTGTTACAGGTTTTGTAAATGTACCACACATACTTTAAAACTACCTATAGGAAAATCAAGGTTTGTAATTATTTTAGTGAGAAGATAGGACGACCGATGTACAAGCCGTGTATTCTTACATCAATGTTGTATAAATGTAAATAAATATAGGAACGTACACCTGCGTTGTCCTTTCCCGTTACCGAATCGTTGCCATAGCATCCGACCGTAATGACCCACATGTGAGAGATCAAGCAAACGGTGTAAACATAAAAAACAGGTCAAGTCCGACTACGCTATATTACCACTAATGATCTCAGAACCTTAACACTTCCCTTTAAGTTCACGGGCTACGAAACCCGCGATGCGAGAGGTAACGAGGGTTCCCTGACGGCTGTTCAATGAACGCCGGACAACAGCTTTACGTATTAGATAGACGTTTAGTCGTCTATCCTACATACGGCGGCGAAGTTAAGGGTCGGTGTTACCCATGTTTGGGTTAAATTAATTATTGAACTACGCAATCTGGTTCCTATCCTATTATGTTTGAGGTGCACTCTCTATTGTATCATCCATGTCCTGTCGAAGTGGTTATGGTGATGCTTGCTCAATGGGCCAATGTTTATTTTCTTGACGCTTTTTATTTTTATGATTTTTAAGGCCTTAGAGTGTCAAATGCAAATATAGAGGTAATAATTATCATCATAATCATTATATCACCCGAAAGACGTCCCCTGCTGGACATAGGTCTCCCCAAAGAGTGCCGCAATGAGCGGTCCTGCGCCACCCGCACCCAGCGGACTCCCGCGATCTTTATCAGGTCATCAGTCCAACTTGTGGGGAGGGGTCTAGCCACGCTGCGCCTGCCGGTACGTGATCGCCACTCGAGAACCTTTCCGCCCCAACGGCCATTGGTTCTGCGTGCAATGTGCCACGCCCACTGCCAGTTTAGTTTTCACAATTATACCTAGCAAATATTATACCGACAAGTTGTGTGAGGAAAATGTGGCTGCATCCGATAGACCCGGATGGGTAAGCAGCTGGATTGATGTCGCCAGGGATTAAGATCATGCAGTTGATGACTTATGAGAATTTTTAAAGCCTGAACTAGGAAACAAAAGGAATACATTTTTGGATGTACCTATGTATCTTGATTATATATAGTTACATATATTATGTTGTTTGTAAGAAGCCGCAACGCGATTGCTTTTGTGGATAGAAAAAAATCCAATGTTTATTTTCGTTTTTCACCTCTACCAACTCAAAAGGATATTTTATCTCATCTAAAGTCTTGTTACAGATATTTACTGTAACAAGACTTGGTTCGTGAATGGCTTTTTTGGACAAACGACCAAAAAAACCATTCACGAAGAGTTTTGCATCTCGTTCGTGGAAGACAACAGTGTCTCTTCCACGAGGACCAAGAATAGAGGCGGCAAAGTTTGGATACAAAGGAGATCGTACGATGTGGAAAAGAAAATACCGGAAACCGGGCTCCGAAGCAAAACGCTGAAGATGCAAACCGGTAAACTAAGCTGAAAGAGAACGGCAACAATTACATTCAGCTAATTGGCGATTTACTGTCATTCAGCACAAATGGAAAATTGACAACTCAAAATTATTGGTCTAATCTGATTAATGTCAATTTGAAAATGCTCGACATGGAAAATTATCCAGCCTGAATAATGCTAAAATTTTATTACGTCTTAAAAGTGAAATTGGCACACTTGATATAGGTCGAATGAAATGCGTCCATATGGAATTACGTACACTCCAAAAATACGACCAATCGGAAATACGTCATATATGAATTTTGTACAAAATACTCGATATAGGTAAATTATGATACATACATACATACATACATATAATCACGCCTCTTTCCCAGAGGGGTAGGCAGAGATCACGGATCTCCATTTGCTACGATCCTGACAAACCACTTTCGCTTCACTCACCTTCATAACATTTCTCATACATGCTCGTCGGTTTAGGGTACTTTTGACCTGGCCTTTTTGTAACATTTCTCCAATTTGATCAGAGAAAGTTCGCCTAGGTCTTCCCCTTCCAACTTGCCCTTCCACTCCTTTCATATACACTCTCTTCGTTAATCTTCTCTCATCCATCCTCTCTACATGCCCAAACCACCTTAACATACCCTTCTCAATTTTCGTGACTATATCTCCATCCATTCCACACTTATCTCTTATCACACTGTTTCTGACTCTATCACTCAATTTCACTCCACACATACTTCTCAACGCTCTCATTTCTACTGCATTCACTCGACTTTGATGTCTTTTCTGCCACACCCAACTTTCACTACCATACATAAGTGTGGGCACCAACACTCCTCTATGCAGGCATCCCAATTCCCAAGTCCCAGAGTAGCGTCAACGCTCTACTTTGCGTATGTTCGGAGTCGGTTGGAATATGGAGCTGTCGTGTGGGATCCACACGAAGAAAAATACAAGTTAATGCTCGAGAGGGTGCAACGCAAATTTGCCAGATTTGTGTATAAAAGGAGGTATGGATATTATCCTTACCTCTACCCTTCCAGCTTTGTGTTAGGAATGGTAGACCTCGACACCTTGGAGCTTAGGCGTAAGCTACTTCTTATAGTCCACTACCACTCCCTACTCCACGGAGTCATTGATAACCCAGGTGTACTCAGCAGAGTGGGGCTATCGGTTCCGCCACCAACCTACGGTCCGCCGGGTGCGAGCTTGGGCGGCGCGCGGCCTGCGCGGCGATGCCGGCGCTTGCTGGCGAGTCCCGTGACGCGCACTGTGCACGCCGCGAACGCGCCCACCTCCCGGGCCATCTCACTCGTGAATAATGTGCTGATTCGGGTCCCGGATGCCGACATTTTCGCCGACAGATTGAGCAAGTTCATGCAAACCACTTTGTCCGCCTTAAACTCTAACTAAATAATATGTAGACTTAACTGTGTTACTATAGATATTATTAATTTGAATATTTGTTGCTCCAAGATAACTATGTGAATGTTTTATGTTTTATATTTTTTCATTTGAATGCTACCGTGTAAGCGTTTTGGTGCAATACTGTAAGCTTATATGTGTCTTCAATAAATAAATAAATGCACAGCCACGCGCGCTTTTTGTGATATTTTCTGGTTGCCCATAAAGGCGTTCAGTGCCCCATTCACTCGATTCCCTGCATTCACTCTCCTTTCAATATCTTTCTCATGCTTTCCGTCTCCAGTAAATAATGTCCCCAAATACACAAACTCTTTTACTTGTTCCAGTCTTTCTTCACCAATCATTATTTCGCAATTTTGATATTAATTTAAATTAGACAACATTCACTTAGCACGTATTTAAATAGATTATGAAACCTATTTTTAGTTTAGCAATTTAGTTTTAAATATGCGTTTGGTTTATGGTATGATGACATTGGCTGAATAATATTTTTAAAATTTTAGCAAAAACAGATTTGAAGTAATTTAGGACAAAAGACGAAAATTGACCATCCCCCCCCCCTCCCTTAAACGAAACTACTAGGATTAAAATTCTGAAAAAAATATGAAAAATAGTTCCTTGCCTAGAGATTACAGGAAAACCTATAAGAAGTTTGAGTATTCAAAAACACTTATGAAATTTGGATTATATACGGAACCCTCACCACGCGAGTTGATCTCGCACATGTCCGGTTTTTTTTTTACTGGCATTGGCTTCCGTTCTGTGTGAGCCCTTATATCACTACAACCATTGCTAATCTATTGTGATCGCCACTTACTACAATCCTTGGTCAAGTCCTGCAAACTCGAAGAATTGGCTACTTCCCTAAAACAAAATATTTAGTCCGTCAGTTAGGTTATCAAAAAATATTGGACACGTATTTTTTTGTTTGTCAATTAAACAAATAAATACGCAGATATGGCCCGTTAAAGTTCCGTGTAACGTCACATTATGGTACACTTTTTAGCATAATGTGACGTCACGCGGACGGGCTATATCTTCGTCATTTGTGACGGTGTTTAGTAAAAGGGCCCACTTTGTCGATTCTAGTTACGGAATTACGGGCAGTTTAGTGAAATATGGCAAAACTTACCGAAAATCAACTTTCGATGAAAACTGATAGAACATACTGAAAGGTCCCACTTTGTCGATATGGAGTTAAGAGTAGTTCCTAATACTACAGATCATACGCTATCTTTTGGTGAAAAATTCATGTCTCTAGGTGCTATAGTTATTTTTTTTAAATTCTGCAAAGTCGCAGAAGTGAAAAAGCGACAATTGAAAAAACGTTGGTTAAAGTTTGGGATGGCAGAAAACACACTTCTACTTTGAAGTTATGGAGTGGTTGGTATTAAATGAATAGGCATACTTTAGGGATTTCAAATTAGTTAAAATCATGTATGTAACCTTAGTATTTTGAATGTTATGGAGGCTTGAACATAAAAACAGGACGAAAATATGTAAATCCTGAATATGGGTTTATTTCTATATTCTATTATACGGCACGCAGATTTATCATTAAAGTTGTATTTATAAATGGTTTCCCATGCTAAAAAAGACAGAAATAATTCTGTGGATCCTTTTATTTAGTAATCATGTCAAAAAGTTAATAACAAATGATTTGAAGAGTGCCATGCATAATAGTTATTTACGATACAAGTTCAGAAAATAGGAAATTCGCAACGAGTGGCGATAAATTAAAACACGACCGAAGGGAGTGTTTTAAATCGACACGAGTTGCGAATTACCTATTCGCACGTGTATCGTACAACGTTTTACAGTACATATGGCTCTTTAAAGTTTAAACATATGCACGGAAAGTGCTCATTTCCGCACTAGTGCGGGAAAGTAACACCATGTGTACTGTAAACATTAAAATACACGTGTCTCTTAATATATAACATGAGATTACTTAAAAAAATATACTTATCAAGCATAGAAAGTATGTAAAATATCAAATTATAAGTACTTTTTGTGTGTATAACGTTTAGTGATTTTATATAGGTAGGGAGCGTCCCACTTGGTCGGTTGACTAAACTTTAGTGTTTCTTCATTGAAAGTGTTTGTGTTTGGTATATTTTTCAGTTTTATGTATGAGATAATGGTTTGTTATTGTTAATATGAGAGTCTTTGATACTAACGTCGTTAGTTTAAACTTTTTTAACGTAATTGAACGAAATTTCTTTTCGACTCAAGTTTAGTGACCCACTTTGACGGTTTGGTGGATCATACGCTAAAAAATTACTACAAGTATAAAATCAGAATTTATAAACATAGATGTAATTTGCTGAACCAAAAACAGTATAATCATCTATTTGTTACCAAGATTTTCAAAGCTTTCACGTCAAAATGAACTTCTTTGGCAGATAATTAAGGTTGTTTTAGACTTATGTTGCCTTAATTAACAATAAAATTGCAATTTTGCTGGGTTGCAAGCTAAAAATCTTGGTAAGAAAAAAGGAAACTTAAATGTGGACGTTTTAGTGACTTAACTTTTAAATAAACTGTTTTAAAAATGCTCTTATAACTTTCTTTCACATTTAAATGACACCGAAAATCATAGAAATCATTGAGCGAAAATTTTCTCGTGTTTAATTCATGCTGACGTGACAAAGCCTACACAAAGCGCTTAGCGGCGGCGGTGCCTTTGATGTCGCCGACGAGGCGGCGCGGCGACTTATATAAACGTTGCGATGAGTTCGATCCGTTTGCTACATCTCATAGGTTCAATACGTACACCATTTTTGGTTTGTAATTATACTGTTTTTGGTTCAGCAAATTACACCTATGTTTATAAATTATGATTTTATACTTGTAGTAATTTTTTAGCGTATGATCCACCAAACCGTCAAAGTGGGTCACTAAACTTGAGTCGAAAAGAAATTTCGTTCAATTACGTTAAAAAAGTTTAAACAAACGACGTTAGTATCAAAGACTCTTAGATTAACAATAACAAACCATTATCTCACACATAAAACTGAAAAATATACCAAACACAAACACTTTCAATGAAGAAGCACTAAAGTTTAGTAAACCGACAAAGTGGGACCCTCCCTATATAAAATCACTAAACTTTATACACACAAAAAGTACTTATAATTTGATATTTTACATACTTTCTATGCTTGATAAGTATGTTTTTTAAGTAATCTCATGTTATATATTAAGAGACACATGTATTTTAATTTTTATGCATGGCACTCTTCAAATCATTTGTTATTAACTTTTTGACATAATAACTAAATAAAAGGATCCACAGAATTATTTCTGTCTTTTTTACCATGGGAAACCATTTATAAATACAACTTTAATGATATATCTGCGTGCCGTATAATAGAATATAGAAATAAACCCATATTCAGGATTTACATATTTTCGTCCCGTTTTTATGTTCAAGTCTCCATAACATTCAAAATACTAAGGTTACATACATGATTTTAACTAATTTGAAATCCCTAAAGTATGCCTATTCATTTAATACCAACCACTCCATAACTTCAAAGTAGAAGTATGTTTTCTGCCATCCCAAACTTTAACCAACGTTTTCTCAATTGTCGCTTTTTCACTTCTGCAATTTTGCAGAATTTAAAAAAAATAACTATAGCACCTAGAGACATGAATTTTTCACCAAAAGATAGCGTATGATCTGTAGTATTAGGAACTACTCTTAACTCCATATCGACAAAGTGGGACCTTTTCCCAAAAACCGTCACATTTTTTGTTTATTGTACAAACAAAAAAATACGTGTCCAATATTTTAGATAATCTAACTGACGGACTAAATAGAATAATATGTGTTTACCCAGGAAAGTACCCAATTGCAGGATTTTGTTGAACTCAAGAAATTTATTCTCCTCCGGGCACATGATGTCTGCCCAGAATGGAGTTACGTCTGCGCATAAGGCAAGGGCAATCGGTTGGGATGTGTACGTACTCTCCTCTCATCTTTACTGAGTTACTTTTACTGTATCTAATATCCAGAGAAAATATAAGTATTTTAATTACTTTTATAATGAGGCAATTTAACGGCTACGCCAATTATCACTTTATTGAATGTGTTTTTTACATGACTATATTCAGAATAACCCTTCCGAATCAACGGCTGTAATCGAGGCTCGAACTTGGTCGGAGTTAATGAGTTTCTGATTACTTTAGATTGATCATTGTCTTGTGAATAAATGTAATCTCTAGGGCGGGAAGTTTGCTGACACGTGAACCCGAATTAAAACTCGGAAATACTAATTTCACAGTTTTAATTCATATCACGGAACGGCTGAATAATCCAGAAATTACTTGTGGTTAGTGATGTTACTCATAGCGTCTAATTTTGTCAGTAGGTGAATATCGCTACATTCGATTTTTTTTCAAACTTGACGTGGTAATCTAGAAGCTCCTATTTAGTACCTACTTTTTAGTTTTTAGTGTTCTGGGCCAAAAAGGTTAAAACTGAACCCTTATGGTGCCATCCGTCCGTCTGTCTGTCTGTCTGTCACAAACTTAAATATCTCACGAACTACTAATGCTATCAATTTGAAATTTAGAACAGTTGTAAACAAAGCTCTGTGTATGGAAATTGAAAAAAATAAAGATATATTTGTAATTCCTATAAAAAAGCTAAGGGCTAAGTTAGTAGGCCAAGTGGGGTATTTTCTACAGTGGTATGATTTATAAAGGAATATGTTGAAAAAAAATACAATCCCCCCTATCTCCGAAGTTAACCAAGAATACCGGATAGGTACCGGAAAAGTATAACGAGACCTAAAGGAGGTTTAAATAATAAAAAAAATGCGATTTTTTTTATTCTTCAAAAATCATTTGTTAATAAATTTGTTATTTAATACTTCCGTGTATCTATTTTTCCTTCAAATTCGTATGAATGTATTCTAAATGTACTCTCTAGCAAATAAAAAAGAGTTATCGAATTTGTTTCGCTTGATAAAGAATTCTCTCTGATAAACCCACATGACAGGTTGCAAGTTATTAGTTGTTAATGTAGCACCAGTCGTATACAGATACACGTCACATACGAGTTTATGCAGTTACACGTTAGATGTCGCTTGACCACACAAGACTTTGCTTGGTCGCACGTAAGATAGATCACGCTAATGCTTGTTTGACGTAGAAACTATAAAGGTGATTTTCCACCGGCGTGGATTGACGAGACGAGGCGTGGCGTGAATTGTAATCGCGCTGACCCTTTTCCACTAAAAATTGGCATTAATTGCAATCGCGAGCCCGCGCCTGCTCGCGATTGACATTAATATCAATCGCGAGAGATGTTTGTTTCTGTTGCAGAGTTAATTTAATCTCTATTTCAGAAACAATACGGTTTATTTTTATACAAACAAATATTTCAATTCACGTCGCGCAAATTCTCGTCAATCCGTACTATTTCCACCGAAGATGCGCCGGGAGTGAATTGAAAATTGTTTCTGTTGCAGAGTTAATTTAATCTCTATTTCAGAAACAATACGGTTTATTTTTATACAAACAAATATTTCAATTCACGTCGCGCAAATTCTTGTCAATCCGTACTATTTCCACCGAAGATGCGCCGGGAGTGAATTGAAAATTTGCCATACAAATTTCAATTCACGCCGCGCCGCGCCTCGTCAATCCACGCCGGTGGAAAATCACCTTAAGAAGGGCAGTTGTGCATCCTTCAGCGCTATCATTTGTGGGAGTGTCGGACTCTCGGGGACTAACCCTCAACTATCGACCCGCGGTTGTTCGTGTTATGGATAATCACTCCTGCGTCTGTACGTTAAGTCGGCGTACTAGACTCGGATGGTATTGCTAAGATTTTTTTCAAAATAAAGCGGGGTCGTGAATTTTTAGTGTATGAACGTTTGTACGGAACCCCCCGTGAGCGAGAAGGACTCGCAGTTGACCGTTTTTTTGCTTTGTCGCCGTTGTTCACGAAAAATGGCCCCTTTTTACTGTCTGTAATATGCAATGTTCTGCTGCTTTTATTTATGCCTACCTATATAATTACATGTTCTCCAATATGCTCGGAAATGTGCGCCTTACTGTAGCAAAAATAGTGAAGTTCCTCGTTACTGACAAGCGCAAAAAAGTTAAAAGTCATTATTGCACAGTTTTAGTAGCCATGAAAATGTATGAAATTCCTTTAAGCTGCGTCCGCCGCTGCGCCAATGTTTTTGATGTGTTTAAACATCTAACATGTTATCCGTCAGTTTCGGCAAACAAATAGGGTATTGTCTTGATTGGCAAAACATTTTTGAACGTTTAAAAACCACGAAAACATGGCGCAGCGGACGCGGCTTTACTGTATACTTTTTTACCTTTTAATCATATGTTTTGACCAAGACAAATCACTACAAATAGCCAAATGCTCATAAGTTTAAAGGCCTAGCAATTTGTCACAACAACTTGCTATAGTTAGACTGGTTAGGAATGTATGGCTGTCTCTTTCCAACTATCGCAAGTTGGTGTGACAAATTGCGCCCGTTTGTAGTGTTCCACACTGGCGCGGCCTGCGGTGGCGGTCAATAGTAAATTTGACAGCTAATGACAAGTTACTATTTGACTGACGTGGCCAGGCCGCGCCAGTCTGTGAGAAGCTTAAGGCCTGGACCACACTGGCGCGGCCTGCGGTGGCGGTCAATAGTATAGTAAATTTGACAGCTAATGACAAGTTTACTATTGACCGCCGCGGCCAGGCCGCACCAGTCTATGAGAGGCTTAATGCCTGCTACACACTGGCGCGGCTTGCGGTGGCGGTCAATAGTAAATAGCTAATGACAAGTTTACTATTGACCGCCGAGGCCAGGCCACAGAAACACCAAGT
The DNA here is from genome assembly GCA_932294315.1 of Epinotia nisella. Taxonomy (NCBI): domain Eukaryota; kingdom Metazoa; phylum Arthropoda; class Insecta; order Lepidoptera; family Tortricidae; genus Epinotia; species Epinotia nisella. Next base: position 22,208,473 of record OW028674.1, read on the forward strand.
TGGCGGTGGAGTCTACGTTTGTAAAAAAACCGGTCCAGTGCGAGTCTTATTCGCGCACCGAGGGTTCCGTCTTGCCCCACCTATTAATTTTGGAAAAAGCTTATGTATAAAATCATGTAACTCAGCCATAAGGAAGCCCTTTTCGTTTCAAACAATCCATACTAATATTATAAATGCGAAAGTAAAACTGTCTGTCTGTTACCTTTTCACGCTAAAACCGCTGAACTGATTCAGGAGCCGTAGCATGGTTGGCCTTATCACGCGACAAGTGACAAGATAAGTGCGTCGTCTCGTTCTATCGAACGGTGTCAGCCAGTGACGCACGCTCTATCCTATCACTTATCGCGTGACAAGGCCAACCATGCTACGGGGCCAGATGAAATTTGAGAAGGACAAAGAATAGTTTTTATCCCAAAATGAATTACCTAAGAGAGTGAAACTCTCTAGGGGAGGCCTATGTCCAGCAGTGGACGTCTTTCGGCTGATATGATCATGATGATGATGAAGGGAGTGAAAAGAGGGAGGGAGTTTGTATGGAGTTATGATATAAACGAGTTCCGCGCGGACGAAGTCGCGGGCAAAAGCTAGTGTAATATTAAAGGTACCCAGAACGCTAGAGCAATATAGTTCAACTTTAATAATACACAATTTGTAAAAAAAAAATAAGTAGGAAGAGAAACGCAAGCTCATTAGTAAACAAGTTTAGTAACTTGTTTACGTTTTTTTCCTGGTTTATAAGGTATAGGGAAACGAAGTCAAATAAACAAGCACTTTTAAACAAAAGTATACGAAAACATTTTCAATTTACCTGCAATGTTTGTATTGTACAAATAAAGAACCAATTCCATTTTAACTTTACTACAGGATTTCAAAGCAAACATGCATTGTTTAACAATACAATATGAATTTGTGATTGTAAGGTTCTGATTTTAACTCCGAAAATCGTTTGTTTATAAGTGTTTTCATAATGAAGTGTTTACTCTGTTTATTAATGTAAGTAATAAACGCATGCCTGCTTTTCTTGAAATCGAACAATGTTTAGTTTGTAAAGGTTAGGAATACGAAATTAATTTATGTAAACTCATTCTGTAAACTAATAACAACTTTTTCAATGTCCATTCCCTTTTAAGTTCGTGTTTATGTTGTGTAGGCTGCATTAAACGGCTTTTATGCTCTAGTGCATAAAATTAAATCCTCCCCCGACCTCGCCCTGTAACACCACGCGAGGTCAAGCGCACAAGTTGATATATCATAAATTAACAACATATAATATATGTATAACCTACATTTTCTTAAATATGCTAGCAAATGTAGACGCGAAAATAGATCTCTTCGCTCAACTTATGAACAATATTTTGGGAAACCATATTTACCTCCGTCGACCACTGTCATCTCTAGTAACCGCCAGGGAGGCTGCATGATCGCTCGACTTAGTAATTCCAAGTAAATCGAAAGGGACGATGCATCTCAATTATCTCGATGTAAATTCGTATCGAGTTTGCAACAATTGCAGACCCATTTATCAACCCATGCTCTATAGTTGAGCGCCGGCTAACATCAAATTTATCATAGCATAATCTGGACACGGGGTCGCTCGTAAAAAAAATAATGGTTGGCCAACGAACAGGACACAGAACAATGCTTACAGATAATCCGAGACAGTAACAACACGTCTGAATTACAAAGCCTGCGTTCATTGTATACGAATAAAAGGTTGAATTCGGAAAATTTGATATATGTACGTATCAATGCAATTGCAGCGTCATTAAATTATTTAGAGAAAGGGCCACTTTCACATATTTCAGGTAGGCCGAGCGATGGCTTTAGATATTCCAGACTTTTTGTAACGGTATCACGAATTACGCAGGGACGCCTATACCTATTGTCAAGATGGCCCGTCGGAGATAAAAATATTGCCTTCAGCGCCCTCTATTACTTTCATCGTGACTTCGGTTGTAATGTGCTTTACTATAATTCTACAAATGTCATCATTGAAATGTCAGGTAACGAGGACATATTTGTCTGGGCAAAGTCATTAATTCCGCCGTGCGCCAACGGAGCGCTATAACGGGTATTAGTTGACTTAGAGACAGAACAATAGACGGTTGGGTTGACTGTCACTGAGAAGGTGGAAGCTCTCCTTGATTGAGAAATAAATACGAATCAAATGGTTTGGGGCAATGATGTAATATAAAAAAGAGGTAGATAGGTTATAAGAGCTCCAAAAATGGCACACCAAAATTGTGTCAATTGGCACCAACTTGCCTCGGTTTCAAACCGTCAATGGAAACGTTAGCTGTCAGATTTGGTGGCCATTTTTAAACACGGAATTTCGTATAGACAACATATCTACCCCTTTTTATATTACATCATTGGTTTGGGGTGATAGAAACTGAGAACCAAAATTGCCAGTTACCTGTTTTTGACATAACTTTTGTAACTGTTATGAAGTGCGAAGTAAAGTTTGTAAACTTAATATCATTGTCTAGCAAGGCCCGAGATCCCAGGATACGCCCACACCCCGATATATACATTGTTCGCCGTATCGCAAAGAAATAAGGTGAAAAAGTGTAAACACGATATAACCAATTATTACTCGTAACAACATTTTTATTTCTAATTCCAGTTTATATCCAGTCTTAGGTATAGGTATACCTAGTTTTTTAAGGGAAGAGACGACCGGTTAGCCTAATGTGTAGTGTAGTGACCCTGTCTACGATACTGAAGGTCCTGGGTTCAAATCCCGGTAAGGGCAAATATTTGTGTGATGAGCATGAATATTTGTTTCCTAGTCTTGGATGTTTTCTATATATTTAAGTGTTTATAACATTAAACAAATCGTCGGCTAGTAAAAATAACACAAGCCTTATTGAGCTTACAATGGGCACAGCAAAAATAATAGTACTGCGTACAGAAGGTTCTCGGTTAAAAAAAAACTCCTGTTTAGGTATGCCGAACGAGCCTAAACGTGGCCATCCCTTTCTACCGCATGCAACGCGCTGCGATAGAACGCGTGCGTGCCGTAGTAGCAGCGCTAACATACCGGTAGGCCAATTTACTTGTAGCGGCGCGACGAAATCACGTCAGTTCGATTTGTGTAAGATTATCTCGTAATATTTATTTAAAAGTAGATAGGTACCGAAATACTATCAAACCTTCATCATCGTGTAGTAATCTTTTTAATTTATTTGAAGCGTCAATCCCTGGGATTATAATGTATTTACTTCAAATACCTACCAACAGAACCTGGTTGTGCAATCTGTACAAATGTTAACTGTGCCCACAGCGAAATACCCGTCGAGAGGTAATGGCCTACAATACATCAAGCATTTTTTTGACCGCTACCCCTTTCCCGACCGCAATAGGAGAGGCAGTTAGCCCTAATGCCCCTTGTGCTGTAACGATTTGCTTTGTCGCTTGGATAAGGACCGTCTAAGAAATTATATTGGGTGAAAATATGATTTATATGCCGCTTAGATTTATCTTGTAGGAAAATTGTAGGTCTACCGCCTATCATCACGATATCATGGAGACAATTTGTTTTGGTCCCAATCATGCCCAGTAGTTTTTTTCTTTCAAATTGCGGGGACACTGTAAATTCGAGTTGAACAAACATTGACCATTTAATATTGTACCTTATTATTATCGTAATTTAACACAAAATACGATAATAATAAGGTAATGTTTGTAAGGTTGTAGTGTTGTTGTTGTCGTCGCATCCGGACGATTTCTCACCGCTTACTCCTGGGCATTTTCTTATCGGTCGCTCATTTACATTTACATCGCTGCCGGTCCGGGATCTGCAGAATCACACCTACCACCACCTATCTCCATTCCACCGAATCGAGCAGCTTCGTCAGCAATTTTGGGCTCGGTGGTGCAAAGAGTATGTCCCGGAACTTCAACAGCGAGGCAAGTGGAGGCTCAATCATGACTCCCTCAAGGTGAACACTCTAGTTGTCCTAAAGGATGATAATCTCCCTCCGTTGAAGTGGAGATTAGGCCGAGTCGTCGCCATTCACCCAGGATCAGGTGGCATATCTCGGGTGGCTGGTGTGAAGACAGCAACAGGAGTTGTCCGAAGAGCTTCCAGCAAAATTTGTCCTCTCCCTGTGGTCAACGACCCCGGAGGCAAGTTAAAATTTGTATCACATCTTGTCCCATGCGCAATGTTGCTCTGTTATTTTGTAACGCGCTTTGTATTTTCTCTACTGTATAGTATATATGTCAAAGTCAGACATTACAGGTTACTTAGATACAAAAAAACCGGACAAGTGCGACTTCAACTCGCGTGATGAGGGTTCCGTAAAATTGCTATGCTCTAAAGGAAAAAAACGGAACCCTTATAGGATCACTCGTGCGTCTGTCTGTCCGTCTGTCACAGCCGATTTGCTCCGAAATTACTGGACCGATTGAGTTGAAATTTGGTAAACATATGTAAATCGGTGACCCAAAGATGGACGCGTAAAGTAAATTAATGAATTCTGAACAAGGGGGCCACTTTTGGGAGGTAAACTGGAAAATTTTAAAATAAAGTTTCGCAAACTGTATTCTGTGACATATCAAATGAAAGGGGTTACAGCATCTCAGATGTTTTTTTTTTATATAAATTTAGCAAAAATAGATTTGAAGCAATTTAGGAAAAAAGACGAAAATTGACCATTCCCCCTTCCCCCCCTCCCCCCCCCCCTTATTTCCGAAACTACTAGGCTTCAAATTCTGAAAAAAATATGGAAAATAGTTCCTTGCCTAAAGATTACAGGAAAACCTATTAGAAGTTTGAGTATTCAAAGTAACGGGAAAATTCTCATTATTTTTGTGTATTTTGTATGGAGCGCCTGATGCTTAGAGCATAGCAATTTTACGGGACCCTCACCACGCGAGTTGAACTCGCACGTGTCCGGTTTTTTCAAAGTCCGATCCCTTCGAGGACGCATTCCTGAGATGAAATCGGGTGCCTACGCCCTAGGCGCTTTCCGCTACATACGAGGTAACCACGGAATCGGCTACAAGCGTAGCGCGTAGCGATTCTCGGCAGCGAATGTGTTAATCTTCTCTAAGACATTATTATTTCTCTAAAACATATACATAATATATATTCGCACGCTGTCGTTAATTAACACTTTTAGTGTAGTGTAAAGGATGAGGTATTAACATTTAAACATTGTTGGTTTTTTTTAATTTTGTAGTGGTATACAGTTTTCATTTTCTCCTGAAGATGTGTTCTGTGCTCAGTGAGGAACCTGCATTTGTCTCTATCTGTATATACAACGAATCCTCAAATAAAGAGTTTGCAACGCGCTCGTGATTCATCTGAAATCGAAAGTGGCCATAGGCTACGGTGATTCCTTACGAAAGACGTGCTCCAGAGCGCTACGTGCGACTTGCGCTATAGACAATAAGCTGCTACGGACTACGGCGTAGCTCTACCAGCGTAGCTTAGTAAACGTAAACGTTAAGCATAAAAATATTTTACTTTTGCATCGCTACACGCTAAACTACGCTGACAATAGTAGATTGTTAACCGAGGATTGAAAGTGATCCATTTCACCCGAGATATTTATGGCGCTCGAACGAAGTGATAGCGCCAATAGTTCGAGGGTGAAATGGGTAATTTCACCCATTTCTTATTTCGACTGTGAGGAAAGTAAAATACTACACGTACATTTTATAAATCAGGTATATTAAGAGTAATCAGTTAAAAAAGTTCGTTAGAAAAGTTTAAAAATGTATCTAATATAGTTTAATTTTTTTTTTATTTTGTATTACGCAGTATCGCTGCTAACGAAATTTATACATTTCTAATTAAAGAAAAAAATTAATTTCTCAATATAATTTGAGACGTTGGTGCCGTTAAGAAGCCTAAGTCTTCTAGGTAGATGTCGCTACACTCGCCTCCCTAAGGCGTCGTAAGAAGGAACTGATTGAAAGATTTAGTGGTCGAGACAGATTGTTCCAATAGCTCAGTTGGTTAGTAGCGACGGGCCGTGTATGCCTGTGGTCACCGGTTCGAATCCGGCTCGGAGCATTCAATTTTTCCTTTAATTAGAAATTTATAAGTTTCAATTTTATTTATATAACTAGCTTCTGCCCGCGACTTCGTACGCGTATAAATTATGGATGACATGATATTCTTATGTTTCATCATACGATACCTACTACACTGATAAATTAGATTATTACGATTTCATTTCTATAAATTATGCGTGTAACAGTTCAAATCCTCATAAACTTTGTCGTCAATAATATTTAGTTATATTAATTTACTTAATCTTTATTGCAAACGAAGTACCTAAGTACCTATAGTATAGAAGAAAAATTACCAAAACCGGAATTTAAATATAAGATTTCATAATTGAAACAAATGGACCGAGCGAGGGCGAGACCCCAAAGATACTCTATATCTCCGGGTGTCTTGTCAAACTACCCCTGAGAGCCAAAGTCCTGAAGGTAAACGGGGAGGCAAGCGAGGCCGAAGGCTGAGCTTGTCGTAGGAATGAAAGGCCCAACGTACCCTTATAGATAGCGCTCCATATGCGAGCCAGAGCATCGAAGGCCCGAGGGCGAGACTCCATGGATACTTACTATCCACAGGTGTCATGCAAGCGAAACATGAGCCTTAAGTCCCAAAGTTGAGGGGTGAGGCAAGAGAGTCCGAAGGCCGAGCGAGAGAAGTCAGAAGAAGAGCGGCGAGGTAAGCGAGACCAAAGGCCGAGCTTTTCGTTGGAATGATAGGCCCAAAGAACCGTTTTAGAGAGCGCTTCCTATGCGAGCCCGAGGACTGACGCACAATATCTCCAAGTGTCTTGAAAGCGAAATCTGAGTTCCAAAGTCCCGAAGGTGAGTGGCGAGCTTTTCGTATGAATGAAAGGCCCAATACATCGCTTCAGAGAGCGCTCTCTATGCGAGCCCGAGGGCCGAAGGCCCAAGAGCTAGCTCATGCGGACGCTCACTATACCCGAGTATTCATAATAATAATAATATTTCTGAATGTCACAAACGCTGAAGTTTTATACATAAAAAAACCGGCCAAGTGCGTGTCGGACCACGCAAAACGAAGGGTTCCGTGCCTATTAAAAAGGTCGTATCGTCACAGAAATTTTACGGCACTTACGTCCTTTTCTTTGAGGAAGGCAGTTTTTCAGCAATATCTCGAAAACCTCTGAACCGATCTTGTTCAAAACAATTTTCGGTGAATGAAATTAATAAGCCCTATGTCCATGAATTTTTCTATATTTTTAAAATACACCGTTCAAAAATTAGAGGGGGGGGGGACAGAATTTTAGTGACTTTCGGGGCGATTATCTCCGACCCTATTCACTTAATCAAAAAAAATGCTAAGAAACCTTATATTTATTTTGAAAGGCCTATCGATTGATGTGCCACACGGGGGGTCACAATGAAAAAAAAAATTTTGACTTTTAGTTTTATGTATGGAGTGCACCCCTAAAAAAAATTTTTTTTGTTATTTTAATTACAAAACTATGTAGCGGCTAACAAAATACACCTATCCTCAAAATTTTATTCAAATACACCTTATAGTTTTCGAGTAAAATGCCTGTGACATACGGACAGACGGACAGACGGACAGACGGACATGACGAAACTATAAGGGTTCCGTTTTTGCCATTTTGGCTACGGAACCCTAAAAATGGTACCTACTTAATTCTCCGCGGAATGCCGTTGTGTCCAAATTTTATACCCACATCTCTTGACGTTGGTGAACTATGCTAATTCGACGTAAGTATTAAACTCAACCTATCATACATCTTTAGATGACCTCTGAATTCATAGCAATTATATAGGAAGACGAAGATCAAGGTTGCTGGGTTTCAATATTAACAGCGACGTTGTCAGCGACTGAGTTTCCAAAATAATTAGGTTTCTTATGTCTAACAGCTACTATCGGTTGAGATATCAAACATTTTTGGTTATTATATTATAGATATTCTTTAGCCATCTAGCACTCTTTTTCATCCCGTGGTTTTTCACGTTTTATCTATATTTTTTTATAATGTTTGAATGGAGTTCTTTTTATTTTCCAGTCAAGTGTATGTTTATCAATTTTCAAGTCTAAAGCTCATGGATTTGAGGAGTTCCCATACAAAGTTTTGCCCCATTTTTTACCCCCTTTGAACTAATTTTTATAATTTTTACAGCCTATGACCTGGCCAGAGATTTTCTCGACCGATTAAGTAAAAGTTGCATCAAAATCCTCTATTCACTAAGCTTCTCTGCGTTTTTGAAAATATACCTTTTCAAAATATACATTTTCAAAAACGCAGACACAAAAAAATTAAAACTACAAAAAAAAGTGCATGCTGGTGGGTTTGAACTCGGGGACACCGACTCCGTAAGCTATGGGTGAAACCACTGGACTAACTATCAGTTGTAAGAAAATGATGAATTTTCGAATATCTTGACGACATGTTACCATGGTAATGATACTGTTATAACCCCGCTCTTGCAACATTATATAGTTTCTAGTCGCCTCAGAACCTATTTTCATCCCATATTTTTCACGTTTTATCTATACATTGTTAAAAGTTTGAATGGGGTCGTTTTTACTTTCCAGTCAAGTTTATGGTTACCAATTTTCAAGTCTGTAGCTCGTACATTCAAGGAGTTCCCATACAAAGTTCAACCCCATTTTCTACCCCCTTTGAACCCTAATCTTTAAGATTTTTATAGCTTAAAACCTATCCGGCGATTCTCTCGACAGATTAGTAAGGTTTGCATCAAAATCCGTTCAGCCGTTTTCACGTGATGCTCGGACAAATAAACAGACAAACAGATAAACAGACAAAAATTCTAAAAACTGTTGGAACGTGTTCTGTTATCAATTCTAAGTATCCCCAGCCAATTTTTTTTCGTTTATCTTCCATGTACAGACTTTCGACCCTCTTCAGCTTTATTATATGTATAGATGTATAGATAGATAGATAATACTCGTATCTTGCTGCGTTAACTAGGTACTTAACACCAACATAAAGAAAGGTTATGCCTTAAATCTGTACCCCAGTCTTAAACGGTTTAGCAAGCCATTTAGAAAATTACCATTTTGACGAGATCTTAGAATAAAACGTTTTATTACCAAACTTAATTGGATTTTGAATCGCCATTGGCATCGTCAAAATTACAATACAATCTAGTTTCATTTTGCTTTATCGTGGGGTATTTCACTATAATTAAAAAGTACACAATGTAAGTAAGGTGACAAATGGCTCAACTGAATACATTGGTATTTAGTTGAGTTGACGGCCACTTCAAGGCCCAACTTAAGAAGTAATGTTCGAAAAAAGGCACATCTGAACAATATGTCGGACACAAACTAAACTCAATAAGGTCCCATAGTAAGCTCAATAAGGTTTGTGTTATGAGAAACTAGACCATATAATTAAAAACATACAAACACGCCTGTGTTTCCGGAAGGGATCGGCAGAGGATATTCAACTTAATTTACAGTGCCAATTCAGCATTGTGGGTTCAAAGACGGAGAAATAATGAGACATTGCAGTGACAGGTTGCCAGCCCGTCGACCATATATGTATACTCCAGGCAAAATACGGTTTCGAAAAACATTAATTTATAATAGCGTTTTTTTTGTTTATGTTATTTTAAAACGTTATTCTAAGATGCTTTATTCAAGAATCCAACAAACGTTCCATCCGGAGGTAGTTATATAGATTTAAATTAAGCATGCATTGTCTTTTTTGTTTGGTTTATATTTAATATTTTAAAGCAAATGTAAATAAACCAAAATAAAGAATAAAACATTCATTAATATTTCTTCCGACTTTTCAAGAGCTAATTAATTTTTTTTTTGATGTGTGATTTTTTGTTGGATTTTGCCTCTAGGTAACTATTTAATTGATAATATCTTACAAGAAAAAAAATTGCTATTATAAATTATTTCCAAATTTGACATTTTTAGGGTTCCGTAGCCAAAATGGCAAAAACGGAACCCTTATAGTTTCGTCATGTCCGTCTGTCCGTCTGTCCGTCTGTCCGTATGTCACAGGCATTTTACTCAAAAACTATAAGGTGTATTTGAATAAAATTTTGAGGATAGGTGTATTTTGTTAGCCGCTACATAGTTTTGTAATTAAAATATCAAAAAAAAAATTTTTTAGGGGTGCACTCCATACATAAAACTAAAAGTCAATTTTTTTTTTCATTGTGAACCCCCGTGTGGCACATCAATCGATAGGCCTTTCAAAATAAGTATAAGGTTTCTTAGCATTTTTTTTGATTAAGTGAATAGGGTCGGAGATAATCGCCCCGAAAGTCACTAAAATTCTGTCCCCCCCCCTCTAATTTTTGAACGGTGTATTTTAAAAATATGGAAAAATTCATGGACATAGGGCTTATTAATTTCATTCACCGAAAATTGTTTTGAACAAATCGGTTCAGAGGTTTTCGAGATATTGCTGAAAAACTGCCTTCCTCAAAGAAAAGGACGTAAGTGCCGTAAAATTTCTGTGACGATACGACCTTTTTAATAGGCACGGAACCCTTCGTTTTGCGTGGTCCGACACGCACTTAGCCGGTTTTTTTCCATACAAGTTGTCAGTTCATTGCCTGGACTAATAGTGCTAGCGGTACACCCCGAAATTTAGTAAAAAGCTGCAAATGGTGTTAAAAGCATGAAAATTCGAACGATTGATCTTTAGGCCATAAAAATCAACTTGACCAGTAGCACAGGAAAAAAATAAAAAACCGGCCAAGTGCGAAACGAAGGGTTCCGTCTCTATTAAAAAGGTCGTATCGCCACAGACATCTTACGGCACTTACGTCCTTTTCTTTAAGGAAGGCAGTTTTTCAGCAATATCTCGAAAACCTTAGAACCGATCTTGTTCAAAACAATTTTCGGTGAAAGAATTTAATAAGCCTTATTTCCATGATTTTATTTTTATTTTTTAAATACACCGTTCAAAAATTAGATGGGGGGGGACAGAATTTTAGTGACTTACGGGGCGATTATCTCCGACTCTATTCACTTAATCAAAAAAATTGCTAAGAAACCTTATATTTATTTTGAAAGACCTATCGATTGATGTGCCACACGTGGGCTTGAATTTTTTTTTTAACTTTTTTGTATTTTTCGAGTTTTATATATGGAGCTACTAAAAAAATTTTTTCACCTCAGCGGCTCGAACATGGCGGTTTTGCTGCTTGAAACCAGTGAGGAAAATGCAATTTTGCTGCGAGCGTGAAGAAAACTAACTTTTTAATTTTTCATATCGTAGGTTAGTCGCAGGTCATCTTTTCATACTGCGGGGTGTAATACAAACTTGGAACATTTAAACTTCATTATCTCTGTCACTTTCACTCCGTTACAAAAAAAGAGAGCGATAAAATATGTCGATTCGTCATTCGACTTCGAAACCTTCGTAGTAGGCCCCCAAAAAGAGGGAACGAAAAACTCGTTCCGAAACAAAATAAAATTCGACTCGTGTTAAACTCGTATAAAAATATGAAACCTATATTAAATCTAATATTATTTTAATCACATTAGTATTTCATTATTCTTAAAATACAATGAAGAAATGCGATATTTATCGCGAACAACTATTATTATAAGTCTTTAGTTTTGTATATGGTGAATAAATATAAATTTATATACAGTTTCAGAACGCACGCTCACACATTCTTTAAAAAGTTAGCGCGATTGAACTTTATTACGTTTTCTTAGAGATAAAACATAACTTAAACAATCACTAAACACGGTACTAAATATGAGTGAATCAAGTGACAAACCCAATGTTTTAACTCCTCAAGAATTGAGAGATACCGCCAAAGAGCGCTGAACTGTGTTTTCTAAGTAAGTAATTCATCTTGGACATTGGACAAGTATAGCAAAATGCATAAACAAACGGAAACGGGCTTAGTTTTTTCTTAATGTCATGTAAAATTAATGTTATGGGAGAAAGTAATTGTAGTTAATGTTTGTTATTTCATATGTATTTGTTGTTTGTTTTTAGGGTTCCGTACCTCGAAAGGAAAAAACGGAACCCTTATAGGATCACTTTGTTGTCCGTCCGTCCGTCCGTTCGTCCGTCTGTCAAGACTCTTTTTCTCAGGAATGCGTGGAGGTATCAAGCTAAAATGTATATCAAATACTCAGGTCTACTGTCCCTTGGAGCTGTGAAAAAATCAAACTTCTAAGGCAACGCAATCAAAAGATACAGCCGGTTATGCCGCAAATTTCCGCAAATTTTCTAAACTCGCAAGGGAATCAGAACCTACAGGGTCCTTCCTGTGAATTCAGAATCTTGAAATTTGGTAAAAAGCAACGTCGTAGCACAGATAAAGGAAAAATTGCGAAAACCGTAATTTTTTAGTTACATCATAAAATAAAAATATTTTTAATAATTTATATACCTACAGGTTTGTACGGAACCCTCGGTGCGCGAGTCCGACTCGCACTTGGCCGGTTTTTTTTACATAAAAATGATTTAATTGCTTCTATGTGGCGTTTTATTCCTTTGCGTTATATGTTCTCGCCGCTGAGGTGAAAAGTTGTATGTATCACACGAGAGCAAAGATATTTGCATCTCGTGTCTTTGAGTCCCTCGCTACGCTCAAGATTCTAATTTTGAATCACTCGCTACGCTCGTGATTCAACTATAGAATCTTTCGCTTGCTCGGGACTCAACATCAACACTCGCAGCAAAAATCTACTTTGCTCTCTTGTTGAACAAATAACTATTTTAGTTATTTTAATTACAAAACTATGTAGCGGCTAACAAAATACTTACACCTATTCTTAAAATTTTATTAAAATACACCTTATAGTTTTCGAGTTAAATGCCTGCATACGGACAGACGGACATGACGAAACTATAAGGGTTCCGTTTGGCTACGGAACCTTAAAAAGGAGAAGAGTTATGACGTCATCTTTTTTTTTGTATGGGACAAAAATGGCACGCTTTGCATCTAAAAGCTCTTTTTAAACAATATTTTATGCATGAGAAATTAATTATTTAAAAGTTAGATTCATATTGAAAATTCTCTATATATTTACGATACAAGTGCAGAAAATAGGAAATTCGCAACGAGTGGCGATAAATTAAAACACGACCGAAGGGAGTGTTTGAAATCGACACGAGTCGCGAATTACCTATTCGCACGTGTATCGTACAACGTTTTACAGTACATATGGCTCTTAAAGTTTCAACATATGCACGGAAAGTGCTCTTTTCCGCACTAGTGCGGGAAAGTAACACCATGTGTACTGTAAAAAATTTTTATTGCTTTGTTTCTCGAATATGTATACCTAAGTTGGACTTGGGTCACTCTGGCTCTCAGGTATAAGTAAAAGACAAAGCAATTTCGCCATTTTGACATCACTGACAGCTGATAGCCATAACGGCGATTTACCTAAGGAAAAATAAATGAAAAATAAAATGAGGTCGAATATTTCGGAAAATTAATTATTTGTCGCAGTCGGATAAAAACTATCCTAAGCGCGAGCTAGAAAAATAAAGTACCTATTTCATATTCTAGGTCAACGGAAAGTACCTACCCTATACATTTTGATTCCATTTGGAGTGTCGAAATATACGTTTTTTGCGGCATAAACAGCCTGCAGCCGTGTCTTTTTTTACGTTAACTTAGAAGTGTGATTTTTTCACAGCTTCAAGGGACTGTAGACTTGGAGTTTATGGTTTTAATTTCAACTTGATACCTCCACGCGTTCTCGAGATAAAGGGTCTTGACAGACAGACGGACAACAAAGTAATCCTATAAGGATTCCGTTTTTTCTTTTTAAGGTACGGAACCCGAAAAATTGAATTAAAATACAAAATATTAGCGTACGGCACTTATCCTTCCAGAATATAATTAACAGCCGCGCCATCGCCAGTGCTAAGAGGAGCAAAGGTCATTAGGTGAACAAACTCGACCCGACCCCTGACCTTCTCTCGTAATCAAATCTAGCGTCAGTTAAAAGGTTTTGTCCTACCCGTCTATAGCATATAATATACATACACAGGGTGGAAAGATAAGTCGGGCCCTGGAGGGAAACTACCTTAAATCCTTAAGCTGGTTCATTTTACTTAAAGGAGACATTTCTTTATTTAAAAAAAGAAACAAAAATTGCATTCAAAGATTTGCTAAAACTCGCTTGCCTCACCCGGGACTCGAACCAACTAAAATTAAAAAAACAAACACTCCCTATTTTATCATACTAATCGATAGTATTATTATTCACGATAAAACTTTAATGCCTGGATAGGTACAAACGGGACGATTAGCCTGCAAGAAGTCCAGACCTGACGCCCATGGACTTCTTTTTATGGGGTCATGTAAAAGATGTTATTTATGAAACTTGCTATGAAACCGTTCAAGAGCTAAGGGTTGCGGTAGAAAATGTTATTTGGGGCATACACCACAACACTTTGCTGAAGGCTTCAAGAAATGAATTTCAACGGCGACTAATTTTGTGTAGCCGGAACGACGGGGCTCATTTCGAACAATTTATCAGTTAAAAAGTGTAACAAATTGATAGTAAAATAAAGTTAATGTTAGATTTAAAGATCATTTTTATTTTTAAGACCAAATGTTTCTTAGAGAAATTTTATCCTAAATAATAATACTATCGATTAGTATAATAAAATAGAGAGTGTTTGTTTTTTTTTAATTTTAGTTGGATCGAGTCCCGTGCGAGGCAAACGAGTTTTAGAATATCTTTGAATGCAGTTTGGTTTCTTTTTAAAAATAAAGGAATGTGTCATTTAAGTAAAATAAGCCAGCTTAAGAATTTAAGGTAGTTTCCCTCCAGGGCCCGACTTATCTTTCCACCCTGTATAGGCTTCGAGGACCAATAAAAAGTAGGCTCTTCCGCGATGAATACTTAGCGGTGCCTTAGCTCTTAAGCAACGAAATTCGTTACGCGGTAGGTTTTAAATTCAAATGAAATAATTTATCGTCGTAGTTAAGACCACGCGTACTTGTAGTACAAACTCAAATCGAGTTTCAAACTCTATAAGAATTAACGAAGATTCCAAAATTCAAACCGCAAAAATCTGTCTGGGCGTTACAAGATTAAATGAATGAAATGTAGGTATTTATAATTAGATTTTTTTAACAGCCGATATTTGACAGCCTTCATCCCGACACAATAAACGTCAATGGTGACATATGATGACATAAATTGCACTGGGATGACAGCTGTCAAATATTGGATGTAAGAGCATTTTCGCATAAGCACCCTTATGATGTAAGCTGTAAAACAATGCGTATTTAAAAAAAAGCTCCGTGTTTGTTAACTGATTTCCTACTCCGATAACGCCCCGATGTTACAGTACCTCTGATGCTTGCTGATTTTATATTTTTCATTTTCTGGTTCTAAAAGTTGTTATAATATTTTGCATATCTGCACATTAACATCTACAATCGACTTTAAAGATATGTTTACACTTTTGTGCTTATTCTCCAATAATAAGGCGAAAAATTAGTACATATATTTGATTTCAACTGTACAAAAATTTCCGCGAGAGGAAAAACCCTTGACATCATCCGTCGGCTCCTCATTCGCCTGGACAAAGTAAATTTCCCTCAGTATTTTGTAGAGCTTAATATGCAGATTAATTACTACAATCCCGGTATTAAAATTTATGAAATAATACTCGTACATAGCAACCGAACTGGATTAAACCATGCACAGAAGGGCATCCATGCGGCAATATCGAACGAATGAAAAAGTGCATCGGATGGACGGGGCAAATATATCGGTTCACCACTCGTATCGATCATTGATCATGGTCATATTTACGAGACAGTATACGTTTTAATTGATTATTATATCAGAGTGCAGGAATGCAGTACTAAATTTCAAGAAGTTGTTTTGTATTTGGGTTTTATTACCTAAAGGAATGCCTCGATTCTTATTTTATGTATTCCGCGCACGAAAAACGGAAATGCAACAAACGAATGCGAAAAGTCTCATGTTCACTTTAATGATAAATATTTTTTGTGAAGTTATATTCATATCTGCTTCTATGAGATTTTACATGTGGTAAAATACCGTCATCCCGGCATCCGTCATCGTAGTTGGCTGAGGTAAAAAAAGAAAAGTGTTTTGACTTCTGACACACAACAATGGTTATATCATCAGATCATATGTATTGTCAATCTTAAGTGGGACCCAAATTAAAGTTCGTGACTGTACCTACAATTCATTATTCACTCAAAATGAAATTAGTTCAAAGAGACCGGATAGGATGAAGGATGACACAAATTTCGTGGAAAATGGTACGGGTGCTAGTGTGGGACGCGACTTGCGTAGACACACTGGATCCGTCCCTTCTCAGCGGTACCTACCACAAAAATGGCCGGCGCGGCAGAGGCTGCCGTATTGATACCAACTATAACTTTGTTGCTTTTGATATCGAGACCCTTGGTCCGTGGGCCCCAGCCGTACATGAACTGGAGGCCAATTCTAGGGCCGTTCGAGATGATGTCTATTACTAAGATCTCGATTGACGTAATCTCTATGAAAAATCTCACTAAAATCTGGAAGACAGCAAAATTTCTTATTCTGGGGGTTCTGGGGTAGCATAGAGATCATGTCGAAAGACGATCTCAATGTTTATTGCAACATGCGTTTCGTTTTTCTTGATTGTGTTTGTCTGCAATCGATTATAAAGTAATGAAATATTTTACAAGTATTTCTACGAAATTAAATATCAAGAACACAAGTGTTATTAATTTACGAAAGTGTAATACATACATAATTATGGTGATTTAACACATCAACAATATTTAACTATTTGCTTGATTAAATGATTAAGTACTTACATGAAAAGAAGCGCATAAAAACAGTTCTGACTTGACCGTTTTCAGTCAAATACAAAGACACTGTGTCAGCATTTGTAAACGGTCAATATTTGCCGCCATTACGCCACTGAGAGTTCTTATGTTAACGAAAATCAGTGATACTAACGATCTCGATCGCTACTGAATACTCACACATATCTCGGCCGTGAGATTTTGAGAATACGGAAATTGCTTTTCGATCGACATCCGCAATTTTTTTCAAAATGCCCGGAATGAGCATCCTGTATCGTGATTTGGCAAATTAGTAGGTTGACGTCACCGGTGATAGGAGAGCTGACAGTTTCCTCGCCCAACGCATTTAGCATTGCTACTCAGCGACGAATTGCTGCCAGCGTCCTCGGTCGGTACCTTGCCACAGGGCGCATTTCAGAATTCGATTTTTAGTTTTGTTCGTACCTACTTGTATTTATTTATTTTAGGCTAGCTTAATGTTATTTATTCAGACCTAGTCACTAATTGTTTCTTAATTAAATTACTCACATTTGTACTGAAGTACATTTGGTCAAAATATACATTTAAGTTGCCTCATTAAATATTTGCCCGAGTGCAAGCGCTAATGACAAACGAACGTTGCCAATTAGAAAACAGTAAATGGAACTGCTTAATTACGAGTGTAACCTGTTTATTAAAATAAAGTAACTACATACAACTCAGCCGGAAATTAAAATAACTGTAAATACGTTGCGCATTTAAAATGCATACATGTGCACGTAAAATAAACATTATTCACAAATGAAAATCATGGATTTATAAACTATCGAAAATAAATGTAAGGTTGGACTAAAGCAAAGGGGTGCTGACACTAGAAAAAAAATCATCAGAGTGATAATACCGTACGTTACCGTAGAGAATAGGTACGCTAAAATAAGCATGTTTTGTAGGAAAAACTTTTCTCTAAAATCAAAAATGGCCGAGATATTTGACCTCAAAGTTGGGAAGATTCTGGGACTTATAAAAGTTTCGATGAATGTTGTGTCATTATAACACCTATTTTCGTTTATAGTTACGTCATGTCCGTCTGTCCGTATGTCACAGGCATTTTACTCGAAAACTGTAAGGTGTTGAATAAAATTTTGAGGATAGGTGTATTTTGTTCCGTACACGCATAGTTTTGTAATTAAAATGACAAAAAAAATTTTTTTTAGAGGTGCACTCGATACATAAAACTGAAAGTCAAAATTTTTTTTTTCATTGTAAGCCCACGGGTAGTCGATAGGCCTTTCAAAATAAATATAAGGTTTTTTTAGCAATTTTTTTGGTTAAGTGAATAGAGTCGGAGATAATCGCCCCGAAAGTCACTAAAATTCTATCCATCCCCCCCCCCCCCCCCCCTCTCATTTTTGAACGGTGTATTTTAAAAATATGAAAAATATAATGGATATAGGGCTTATTAAATTCTTTCACCGAAAATTATTTTGAACAAGATCGGTTCAAAAGTTTTCGAGATATTGCTGAAAAACTGCCTTTCTTCGGCACGGAACCCTTCTATTTGCGTGGTCCGACAAGCACTTGGTCGGTTTTTTTATTGTTTTATTGTAGAGAATACGCTAAAATTAGCATGTTTTGTAGAAAAAAACTTTTCTGTGAAATCAAAAATGGCCGAGATAAAGGACTTTATATTTTAATATTTGAAGCCAGTGGCAGCGAGCGAGCAAGACCTTAAAATTACCCAAAACCGAATCGGAGCACCCCACCATCCACGTGGTCTTGTCTGCCCTACCCCTAGAGTGTTTATAATTTACTTTAAAAACAAAGTTTAAACCTACTTCAATTCAGTACTCCGCCAAGCCACGTAGGTATTTAAAAAATTCCACATTTCCTTTCCAATTTACCACATGAACTGCTTTCCGAGAGCAAATGCGTTGCATTATTACAGAAAAAATCCATGTCGCTATATGTGGGCTGACAATATTTGAGGAGTTCCGTTGATTCCTCAAGGATTTCAGAATTGACACTTCATTATTTGCTAGGTACTTCAAAGGAATCCGTCAAAATCTTTGACGTAGGTACTTTACATCCTTGAGGAGTTCCATAAGTCATCTGTGGTCTTCATCATCAGTTCCACTACACCAAAATTGCGATTTCCGAGGGTAAATACACGAGTTATAATAGAAAATACCGAAATCACTACACGCGTGCCTATAAAATTTGAGGGTTGCCCTCAATTCCCCTGGGATCCCGTGATCAGATCCTGACTTGTGCTCACTCAAATAACTTGAAAGAATACGGTTAAAGGTCTATACGTACTTATAAAATTTCAAAAAATATCCTCCAACTCCTAACCGTTGAGGAGTTGTACCTTCCATCATCAGCTCACCAACATGAAGTGATGACTTCCAGACGCAAATACCGGAATAGCTTTAGAAAATGCATTTAACATGTAGTACGTGCCTGTAAAATTTGAGGGTTGCCCTCGATTTCTCTAGGATCCCATCATCAGATCCTAACTTGGAGAAAATGGGACCATCTCAGGAGTATGCATTTTCGAATAAAAAAAGAATTTTTAAATCGGTCCACAATTGACGGAGAAATCGGCGAACATACATAAAAAAGAATCGGGGAGATGGGACAGTGCCCTAATCAGGCACTGGACCACCCAACACTTAAGTTTAGGCACTAACATAGTTATTTAAGTTAATTTGTAATACTAACACTTATGGACTACAAATGTCTGAAATAAATGATTTTTTTTTATTTTTATTTTTTTTATATAACCTCCTTTTTTGAAGTCGGTTAATAAATAAAAGAGAACGGATGCGCGGAGGGACAGCAGCCCTCGCCCGCCGTGATGGAGCGCGGGAACGAGTGAGGCGAGCTGCGATGTGAGAACAAGATCTATTTATAAGAATTATAAACTACTAATTCGAAAGAGGAGATCAGATCTCTGGAAATTCTAAAGAGGAGGGACTCTTCCTTGAATTGAATAAACTTTTTTTCATTTTTTTTTTTTTAATATTTTGTACCTGTCACAGATCGCACCAGCTATATCCACGAACAATATAATAGTTTTTCTCAGTAAACATTACAACACAATCAATAATTATTATCTCAGAAACGTGAAATACGAATAGGTACAAACAACGCCTGTGGCGTGTGATCCAAATTTCTAACGTTACTTGTTTATAACATGGATTAACACGAGGAAGGCCTACGAGGTAACTTAATACACCTTAAATCCAATAACCCTTCAATGGATCCAATAAATTTCAGCCGTTTACACAGGCAGGAACGAACAAACAGTAAAAACATTGCTGGTATATGATGCAAATATTTTACTAAATAGAAGGTATAGGAATGTACGGTCGACGCCAAAATACGTTTACACTATTCGCCTTATTGCAATGGAATAAGGTGCAAAAGTGTAAACGTATTTTTGGCGTCGACGACTGTACATACTGCGTCGCTACATTTCGTGTCGTATATTTATACTAATGGCTCTGTGAACTGAAGAACTTGCGAGTCTGTGTTTAAAAAAAAAAACGAAAAATGTATATATAATTATTGAACCTGCTCACAAAATTTCGCGAGAATCGGTTGAGAAATGCGACCTATAGAGAAGAACAGCCGGACAGAAGCCGGACATACGAAATATTTTTTGGCCAAGCTGAAACGGAAAACTGCGTTCGCTTCGCTCGCTCGTTCAATTGTGATAATTTACTTCAGTTTCAGTAGATAGGTATACATGTCGCAGGGACATGATCAATATTGGGGGGCATTTCTCCGAGCGTTTCGAACGCTGTGATTTCGGTGGTCGCATTATTGACAATGTCCTTAGGTTTTTGTGGTCTATTTAGAAAACAATGATAGCACTCCCCTCGCCTTCTCCACAAAAGCTCAAAAAATCGTCTTCTATTAAAATCGTCTTCAATAATACGACCACCGAAATCACAGCGTTCGAAACGCTCGGAGAAATGCCCCAGGGCATTTCTCCGAGCGTTTGGAGTGCTATCATTGTTTTCTAAATAGACCACAAAAACCTAAGGACATTGTCAATAATGCGACCACCGAAATCACAGCGTTCGAAACGCTCGGAGAAATGCCCATTGAGATTTCATCAGATCCCTAAAGGATATATATTAACGCAGAATGTCAAAATGGAGTAGCCATTTCCCTAGAAAAACCGAGTG
This sequence comes from Epinotia nisella, assembly GCA_932294315.1. NCBI lineage: Eukaryota > Metazoa > Arthropoda > Insecta > Lepidoptera > Tortricidae > Epinotia > Epinotia nisella. The sequence goes on from OW028674.1 coordinate 22,229,442, forward strand.
ATTTTATGATATTTTTTTATCAAATCCCTGGGTCGGTTTATTGAAATGACGAAAGCGGCCGTGGGTAATCCATACCACCAGAGTGAGTATCCATTAGAGCTGTGCGATGTTGCGAGGCGGGGAATGACGAGAAAATGCACCAATAGGAAGCGATGTGCGAGCGAGGCCAGTTGGCGTTGTTTTACCTCGCTCGCCGCACAAATCTGGTAGAGACTCATCCAAAAGCAGAAACCTTAGAAGGCGATCTCCTTACAAATTTCTACCTATACACGTACCCAAAACCCGGTCTGCGCATGCGTGCGGCGCACCGTGCGCATGTTCGAACTAAACGGCTGCTTGGCATCCTTTTGACACCCCGCCCCACGTCCACATACGTCCTGTGCATCCTTTTTGTGGAGCCACTTTTCGACGCTAGTTCTATGGTTTATTCGTTCGCTACCCAAAAGTCAACTCTGTGTGAGTTTTTCGTCATTTCGCTAGATTATTTTAGTGATTTGATAAAATCCCTGAATCACGACAGTTAGTTGACGAAATGATCTAGAAATGACAACTTGAGTTGTCATTTGACTAGACAAGTTTAGTGATACGATAACATGGACTTATTATTACTAACAGGACTGAGCACTCACAGCCTAAAAGCGGGCCGAGCAGGATGTCTAATACAGAGGCACTGTGTCCCTTTCTAATAGGGTGACCACAATTTTGTTACGTGGGACAACTATATTGGGTAACTTTCCTAAAGAAATTATTTTTTTGCATTATATATGGCACAATGATAGTAGGATATATTATGTATAAAGTTAATTTCAATAAGATATGTAACTTTCTAACCTCAAAAGTATGAAATTTTACCCTTAGCGCACGAATTAGTATTATTAGTATAGTTTTCTAGTAATTTGAATTATATGTACTAAATATTTATATTTCAGGTTATTATAAAGTTCTTGTGCGTATAACGTTTTAGGTAAACATAATTCTACTAAACAATTGTTATCGCACATCAGCAAAATCCAGCTCACTCGCCGGAGTAGCATTCGGAATTCTATGTCAAACTTCATGTCGTAGGTATAGTACGGTCGATTAATTCGCGATCGCGCTTGATTAGTAGTTTCATGAAATTGTGACAAAAATAAAAGAACCTGTACAAATTAATATCATATATATTTATTATTATCAACCATGGCTAAACAAAATTGTTTTGTGCAATTTTTGTCGGAGGCCAATCTTACTGCCTAATTTCCTCAAGGAATGAGATTTTGCATGATGGAATATTCTTAAATTTAAATATGAATTAGCTAACGCTTTCACTAATTGTACCTCTTGTGGTTCCTCATTATTACATTGAACCGGATGCGGCGGAAAAAATAAATCATTAATTTCGTAAAAAAAACTTGCTTTACTATCATCAAAATTCTATTTTTGCTAGTATTTCAAAATATTATAATGAAATAAGTATTAACGGCCACAGAATACCAAATATAGTACTGACTGACGACATGGCTAAACCGCGGGGTCACCCTGTATTGTTATAAATCTAACACTCTCTATGACACATTGAAAGGGTTGCCAGAGTAGCAAATAATAATATTCCCACCTAAGTAGTTGTAAGCATGGGTTTTTAGTAATGACAGGTTAAAAAAGATTGAAGTTACAAAATAATATTTAATTTAATATGAACTTAATTCTTATGAATAAGTTACCTAAGCTTAGATTTAGAATAATAATTGACTAATGGTCTGAACTGAAATAATTTCTACCATTTTCAACCTACGACCACGTTTTTTATTGCATGGCAAGAGTTAGAAAGGGACAAATGGCCTTCGATGTAGATGTCTCACTCGGCTCGGTTTGCCTCTATCAATACTGGTAGCCCAAATTGAGTCTTAATACAATACGTTAAGGTGTGTTTTTGTAATTTGAATTTTTGATATAACTCAGTCCTGTTAGTAATAATAAGTCCATGTACGATAAAATCTCAACTGACACACAGGACTGAAAAAAAATTAAGACCTTGTAATGTAAACCATTAAGTAGTATATTTATCTCCACTTATAATAAATCTCTAAATTAAAAAAAGAATCAGCCAGTATCATTTCAGACTTTGTTCTGTCACGAATGATCTCAGCTTCCCATGAACGGAAAAACATGAAACATTTTTTATAGGTACATTATTATTCTGGCTTCCGCTTAGGATAGTTTTTATGCGACTGCGACAATTAATTAATTTTCCGAAATATTTGACCTCTTTAAATTTTTCATTTCTTTTTCTAATATATCGCTGCCACATCTGTAAGCTGTCAGTAACGTCAAAATGGCAGAATCGCTTTGTCTTTTACCTATTTAATAATTTAGTTCCAAACTACGATAGACATTCACGAAACGCATACCAAAAGATCAAGCATAAATAATAAATATATTCTAATACTATCTTTAGCCCGCGACTTCGTCCGCGTGGAACTCCTTTACATCGTAACTCCATACAAACTTTCACCCCCCGTTTTCACTCCCTTAGGTAATTAATTTTGGGATAAAAACTATCCTTTGTCATTCCCCAGAATTCAAAGTATCTCTGCACCAAATTTCATCTCAATCAGGTCACCGGTTTTAGCGTGAAAAACGGTGAACGGTTTCAGAGTTACTTCCGCATTAATAATATTAGTATGGATTGTTTGAAACGAAAAGTGCTTCCTTATGGCTTTACCTTTAGTTACATGATTTTATAGATAAGATTTTTCCAAAATTAATCGGTGGGGCAAGACGGAACCCTCAGTGCGCGAATCAGACTCGCACTTGACCGGTTTTTTTACAAACATAGACTCCGCCGCCAACTTGGTGTTTCTGTGGCCTGACCTCGGCGGTCAATAATAAACTTGTTATTAGCTGTCAAATTTACTATATACTATTGACCGCCACGGCAGGCTGCGTCAGTGTGGTCCAGGCCTTAAGCTTCTCACAGACTGGCGCGGCCTGGCCGCGGCAGCCATATAGTAAACTTGTCATTAGCTGTCAAATTTACTATTGATCGCCACCGTAGGCTGCGCCAGTGACACACTACAAACGGGCGCTATTTGTCACACCAACTTGCAATAGTTGGAAAGAGACAGCCATTCACTCTTAACCAGTCTAACTATAGCAAGTTGTTGTGACAAATTGCTAGGCCTTTGAACGTGAGCACTTGGCTGTTTGTAGTAATTTGTCTAAGTCAAACAAAACATATGGTTCAAAGGTGAAAAATTTCCTTCACTCCTCTATATAAATGACTCATCCTTGTATAGGAATATTTAAAGCCTTATGTAATTTTTAGTCTTTAAATTATATCAAAATTTAATATTTCACGATGTTCCAAGGACGCGTTCTCGAGATAAAAGGTCTTGACAGACAGACAGATGTACAACAAAGTGATCCTATAAGGGTTCGGTTTTTTTTCCTTTTGTGATACGGAACCCTAAAAACAGTATTAGATATGTACTGTTTCTATCAGTTTACTGTGGTCCGCAAGCCTCACTTCACTTGTCGTTAATGTAGTTAACGCTACTTCGTTACGTCGTTGTTTCAGCTGTTGATGTATCTAACAACGACGCCATTTTATGTACCCAGGCGAGATATCCCGTCAATATTTAGAAAACTTAGATGCTCCTATTGTATTTTACATGTTTAGAACATGTAGGTCGTGTACGGTCCCATTGGTATAAATAGATATTCCTCCCCAAATGTTTAGCAATCATACGCTATAGGTATACCGCCTAAGGTCACATTGGCAATGTGCGATGAGGCCCAGTTACATGGCAATACCTCGTGAAATAAATAAAATCTACTACTTATGTTATAGTACATTACTGCAGACGCCGGGAAAGAAGGGCTTGCCGGGTGAGTAGGTATAGACTATAAATTTAAAATATTATCTGTGTACGTAAGTCACCAGAGACCATAGACAATATTTAAAATCCTCTTTATTTTATTCAATATAGAAATTCAGATTCTTATTATCAGGTTATGTACAATGGCCCTAATAGGGTCTATTCGAACTCTACACACGCGAAATACGGTCGTCTTTCGTAAAAAAAAACAATAAGTATGGAGGGAGTGGAGGGAAAATTAATGTACTATTTTGAGTGGTGTATTGTTTTATTTCATTGCATATGTTTGAGAAAAGCACTATACATGCCTGGCCGTGAAAAGGGCTTGCCGGCTTCGTATCACTATCCGGCCTCCCTACGGTCGGCCGTCTATACCTACTCACCCGGCAAGCCCTTCTTTCCCGGCGTCTGCAGTAATGTACTATTTATAATGGGAATCACTAAATGTTGCTTTAAATCAATAAAGATTCTAACTAAATAACTAAAAAATGTTTCAATCGTAGGTACTTATCAAATCAAAATCAACATTTATTCGTAACACAACACAATATAGGTACAATATTACAAGACAGAATCAGAATCAGAATCAGATTTATTTGTGAAACATAGGTAATACAAAGGTGGTCTTACATAAGAAGTATACATGAGTCTCTATGTTTTGCCGATTGGCATACAAATATCAATTTAAAGTAAATTACAAATGAATACAATAATCACTAAACACGAGCATATAAGTAAGTACTTTAACGATGTCAACAAAATTACAGATTAATAAAAGAATCATTAAATACGAGCATAATAAGAATTTTAACAATGTCCATTAAATTATAAAATCCTGAGTAGAGTAGTAACATTTTTTAACTATAGTAACTTCGTCAACTTTTTCTTGAAACGTTCTTTTTCCAGTGCAATTATGTCTACCGGTATTTTATTGTAAATTGTAGGCGCCATTCCTAATAAACTTTTGCTTACTAATGCAGTTTTACACTCTTTATTACGTAACTTTTTTTGATACTGTAAGCGAGTAGGAAGCTTGCGTGTATCCGTAATTTTAGTAAATAGATCAGGATTACATTTAACAAAGATTGCAACTTCCAAAATATATATACTGGGCAAGGTAAGGATCTTGAAAGATTTAAAATAAGTACGGCAGCTGTCTGTTATTTTTAAGTTGCACATGGCTCTTATGCACCATTTTTGGGCTTTAAAGGCGGTTTCTTTATCAACGGCATTACCCCAAAAAAGAACACCATACCGCAGTGTTGACGCAACAAGGCCATGATAAGCAACAAGGAGAGTTTTCATGTCTACTGTTTTTGAAAGTTTGCGGAGTGCATATGCTGATTTGCTTAGCTTTTTACAGAGTTCCGTTATATGATATTTCCAGCTTAATTGACTGTCGATAGTGAGCCCCAAAAACTTAGTAACTCCTACGGTCTCTATAGTACCTATTCCCTTGATAATTAACATCCACATTAAATTGATTTCGCTGATAAAATTGCATTATGTTAGTTTTAGTCAGATTAATTTGTAAATTATTTCTATTTAGCCATATTATTATGTCAGATAGTGTATTATTTATGTCATTTTCATAATTATCTAGGCTGTAACATTTTACAATGGATGTGCTATCATCGGCAAATAAGATCATGGGGTGATTGATTGCTTTCGGAAGATCATTGATATAAATCAGAAAGAGCAACGGACCAAGTACACTCCCCTGTGGTACACCATATTTTACATGCCGAGCATCCGATAGGGTTATGTTTTCCGTTCTATTCTTCAGGCATATTCGGTTCATCTCGGTGAATTGTATTTTATTAGTAAGATAGGATTGAATGAGTTCCAGGGGTTTTCCTCGGATACCATACTTTTCAAGTTTACATAGTAACGTCTTAAAATCTACAGTGTCAAAAGCTTTTGACATATCAGTAAAAATAGCACTAACAGGTACTCTGTTATTAACACTGTCTAATACAGTATTAACCAAGTCGTATATTGCCATATTTATGCTTACATTTTTTCTAAATCCCTTCTGTTCATTACATAACAAGCTATATTTATCAAAATAACTATAGAGGCACTTGTATATAAACTTTTCAAAAACTTTAGAAAATATGGGAATTAGGGATATCGGTCTGTAGTTTTTAGGGTCATCAGTATCCCCTTTCTTAAATAGGGGTTTGATAACAGATATCTTCAACTTCTCAGGAAAAATACCTTCATTTATACAGAGATTGAATATGTAGCTTAAATGTTTCGCTATGCTCTCGTTTACATATTTTATGACTTTAGTGGATATGTTGTCAAAACCCACGCTAGTTGTATTCTTTAAAGATCTTATTATTGATTCTATGTCACTGGATGTTGCTGGCATCATAAACATAGAGTGGGCACTGTGGCTCATTTTACATTTGACATCGTCTCTCTTCGACAGATTTTGTCCACAGTGTAAAAAAACACAAGAAAAAAAAAGAATTATAGATAGGTACCTAGTATTTAGCGGTAGTATCATCACTATACCTAGATATTTTTCTAGCAGGAACAACATTTGTTTAGTGCTTGCCACAATACAAATATCGACAATCCTGTTATCGATAAGTACATACTACTTCAACGACAATACGTACATACAACCACAGACATATATTGGCTATCTACCTAGACGCCGCGTGCACCTACACTGTAACCATATACAGAGACACAGTTTTTTTTTGGGACAAAATGGGTTTGGGAAAAACTACATGTTGTGACATTCTGCGTGTGTGTGTGTGTTATAAATATACCTAGATATTTTTCTAGCACGAACGACTTATTGTAAGTGATTGACAAAATAAAAACATCGACAGTCCTGTTATCGATAAGTACCACTTCAACGTCATAGAGGTAAATAAATACAAATAAATAAAGTAAAGTAGGTGATAATTAATTCAGTGACACGAAGAAAGAAAGTTACGAAAGTATTGCAAATTGTTTTCTGAAGTATGTAAAATATAAATAAATTGATAGTTTTGTTATTATTATCAATTTTTAACGCACCCTATTACCCTATATATATTTGTGTTTATTTACCTCTATGACGTTGAAGTGGTACTTATCGATAACAGGACTGTCGATGTTTTTATTTTGTCAATCACTTACAATAAGTCAAATATCTAGGTATAATCATCACCAAACTAATTCATATTCTAAAATAATAATACTAATAAATCCACTGTTAAACTCACGTATTAAGGGGAAGCCTTGATTCGGGTTGATTCGCGAAAACCACGCCCCCTTGTGAGAGATACGCTTATGCCTTCCGCGCACGAGAAAAAGAGATACAACACTCTTCGGGAATGGCTTTTTTGGTCAAATTTCGATAAATTACTTAGCTTAGTGAAATTGTATTCATATTTCATTATGTGAGATTTTAGATATGGGGTAAGATACCATAGTATATTCGTGATTGTGACGTAAAATAATTGTATTGTTTGAGTAGGCTGAGTTAAAAAAAGGAAAATAAAGAGCCAACTTTGGATTTTCATTCTATAGAGGAATTTTTAAGCAATCTTGTATAGACTAAATCAGATAAGTAATCAATCATATCATATATCAGTCAATCATCATCATCAATCAAATCATATATCTGTAAATCAGTCCTTATTGTTTCCTAATCTAGTCAGAACTGCGTTTCAAAGAAAGCGATATTTTCCAATTAACACCCTTAGACACCTTAGATGTCACTACGGGCGTCATCTTTCGAACACTTCGGAAATTCTTCTTAAGAGGGCGTTACAGTGCTCACTAGCGCCACTGGTAAATAATTGTGATTATTTAAATTTAACGATAGATATTTAAAAAAGGATGCCACTACTCCCTGTATTTACTATTTAAGTACCTTGTGAACACATCAAACTAGTTTTTATGTGAGCCATTTTAACTTTGGATGCATAGATTGACGAATCCAGCAACATAAAAACTAGTTTGATGTATTCACAAGGTACTTAAATAGTAAATGCAGGGAGTAGTGGCCTCCTTTTTTAAATATCTATCGTTAAATTTAAATAATCACAATTATTTACCAGTGGCGCTAGTGTGCACTATAACGCCCTCTTGAGGACATGTTCAGGATGAGTGTTTTCGTGGCAGTAGTGTCACTTGATTGAAGCGCAAATGTGGCAATGTTGATACACCGTGAGTTTAACCGTGGATTTATTTTAAATATGTGTCACGAAAGTTTAAATTTAATTCATATTCTATTTATTTTGTGAACGTACCTATCCATGTTTTGAACACTTTAATAACCTGCTTTTCCGCGGTTAAGGTGCGCCGCATATCGGCTCAATTTAATGAAAACTCGGCAAAAGATCCCAATAATAATTATACGGGGTATAATATGTTATCAGAGCGGTTTTAATGAATATGCCGCACTGCAACATTTGCTGCGGTTTTGTAGCCCCATGACGGGCCGTCACCAACAATGAAAAAATAATAAATAAAAAGCCATTTTTAATTTGCTTCATTATAATGCCGTTAAATGAGACATCATCTAACGGCACACACTCTGTCCGTCTATCAACGTTAAATATCTCAGGAACTAATTGCTTTCAATTTGAAATTTGGAATAGATGTTGAATTCGCTTGTATTTAAATGTAAAAAAATAACACATTTTTTTTTCTATGAAAAATTACGGATAGTGAGGCGAGGGGGATTCAAAGTTAGGGGGTATCAAATGAAAGGGCTGCACATTCTAAAACACGATATATGCAGAAAAATGTCGGAAAAAACCCCTTCTTATCTCCGAAGTTTACCAAGCGTAAATGTTGATATAATTAGGTACATAAGATTACATTACATTACAGGAAAAATATAACGGTATCTATCTCTAAATATCTGGGTTCTTATTCTTTAAATCATCAAAAACCATTTTCAGACTAAGCTTGTAGTTTAATCCCCTTTATATGTAATTTTTATTTCTTGAAATATCAACTTGATTATTCTGAAAATAACTGCCCTGCCTTCTTTAAAATAAAAAAATAAATATTGAAATCGATTCACGTTTAATTACGTAATTATTGCCGAAAAACCAATAGCTGTTCCTGTACAAAATGCACCGACATATGGCGCTGTACAGTAACTTCTACTATGCGTTGTTAACACATATTTTTTCAGAAATAATGGATGAGGAAACACGGTTATTATGTTTGCAAGTTTGTACGGAACCCTCAGTGCGCGAGTTAGACTTGCACTTGACCGGTTATTATGTATGGGAAAATAACAATAGAGTTTTCCTAACGCTTGTTGGTAGTTATCCCACCCTAGCCAAGAAGTCGCCTAGGACCTCGTGATGTTTCCTTTATAAATGGTTTTTCTTCTCAATAAATACATAATGTAGGTGCTCCTGCTCCTGGTTGGTGGCGGTATATTTAGTCGTAAAAATGTTAGGTATCTGAAACGATCCAGGGGATGTGTATTTCCCATAATACTTGGTAACTAGGTAAGCTAAGACTATTAAAACATGTACCTGGGATAGAGCAATAGAAAACTATTACGCTGCAAATATTAAAGGAGCACTTAATTGGAGTAATATACAAAATATATACTTAGATGTATAATCTCATGTTTTGATGTTGTTTGACTAGATGGTAATTAGATTTAAAATCGAGCTGGACTGTCGGGATATGGTTGCGTACAGTCACGTTATTGTATTTAGAAATGTAGAATTTAAAATAGTAACTGGAAGAAAACTAGCCAGAAAGTTTTTGTGTTATGTACCGAGACGCTCACGGTTACAATTATCATAATACTAATAAGGTTCCCTTAATTTTTTTTACTGCGGAATATTTAAGTTTTATTTTGTGAGATTTGTTTTCTATTTCCTCAAAGTCCGTGGAAAGCGCTTTAAAAAGTGTTCGAGTGCCAAAGAGATTACAAGTAGGTAATGTCTTCGGCAGAAATACTCGAACAACCATTACAACAATGTTACAATTAAGACTATCAAAACTAGACACGGAAGAATTACCTTCCTTTGTATTTGTAAAGACAACAAAATATTTCATAATAGGTATACGTTACTTTGTGATTTCTTTTTATCACATTGGTGGTAGGTACAGGTACTAAGTCAACCACAGTCATGTGTAAGTTTGACTATTATGCATCCGGAATGCCCCCCCTCTTTCGCCAGCCCGGAATCTGGCGGGAGGACAATAATAATATTCTAGACGGTAGTCAGAGACTAAAACCGGAACGCAAGACTATAGAACCGTGTTTGTGCATATATTTAAGTTAATCACAAAAGTATCAGCCCAAGCATTCGTGTGTCATTGTCATGACATGTCAGCCCAGTCATTGTGAAGGTAACAAGTCTTTTGTCCACAGAGCTGCCAAAATCCACATCAAACCGCATCGTGTCGATCCTGGGGTTGTTCGAGCTGTCGGTGGGCGCGGCTCCGCGGAGCGAGGGCGCGGCGGAGCTGGCCGCCGCGCAGCTAGCGGTCCGGCACGTGAACCGCGCCGCGCTGCTGCCCGGCTACCGACTGCACCTCGTCACCAACGACACTCAGGTACTCTTCCCGATCATGTTATCAGTCAACCTGTACATCCCACTAATATTATAAATGCGAATGTGGTTGCCCGGCTACCGACTGCACCTCGTCACCAACGACACTCAGGTACTCTTCCCGATCATGTTATCAGTCAACCTGTACATCCCACTAATATTATAAATGCGAATGTGGTTGCCCGGCTACCGACTGCACCTCGTCACCAACGACACTCAGGTACTCTTCCCAATCATGTTATCAGTCAACCTGTACATCCCACTAATATTATAAATGCGAATGTGGTTACTAGAGTGTGGCCAACGAAAGCTGAACCTCGTAGTTATTTGATTGGCAACACTTTGTCTCTATGTGTCTATCTGAGGTGTCATAACGTATGTCAAATTGAAATTTCTCTGAGAAAATTACGGCTGTGTGAGTGACCCTGTGTTACCCTGTCATGATTTTTTGAAATTGCCGCGGTTTCCTTGGTTCAGCTTTCGTCGGCCAGACTCTAAATCTAAATCACGCAATAACGGCTGAACGGAATAAGATGAATTTTAGTACGTACCTATACAAATAGAGTACCTTGAACATATAGAATACTTATTATCCCAGTAAAAGTCAAACAAAATAAAGTCAACGCTAACGAAGTCAAAAGCTAGTATACAATAATTTATAGCCAAGAAACTGACTTTTACAAGTACTCCAATTTCCTCACACTGCATGCTGCTTGCATATATTTTCTCGTCAACATATAGGTAATGCTTTCCGACAGCAGGCGTATGGGTGACTATAGTAAATATCCACATTCATAGAGGTGTGTATAAAATTGGGGGATTCCGTCGACTCCTCATAATGTCCTTTTTCCTATGACGCGCCTTCGTAAATGAACATATCCGTACATACAGTGCCTTAGGTCCAGTCCAGTTTTACTTAAAATAACCATCACCCACATTGTTAACAGTGCGATCCAGGTGTGGGCGTAGACCGGTTCTTCCACGCGTTATACACGGAGCGGGAGTCCAGAATGGTCATGCTGCTGGGCAGCGCATGCTCAGAGGTCACGGAGAGTATCGCGAAGATTGTGCCCTATTGGAACATTGTTCAGGTCAGGTTTCATTACTAAAACCAAGGCCCCATTTCACAAAGGCTTGTAACTTCTAATACAAGTAATCTAAAAAAGTAATTATGAGGAATTATTCGTGGAATGCCGTACGTTGCCGGTTCATGAGGGGGTATTGCTGTTGTTGGCCTTAGAACATTTCAATAAAAATGAATTTAAAATCTATGTAAGTCACTCTACATTAACAAGAAAAATTAGTAAAAAAATGTTAGAGGTGCCGGCGTGTAGTAATAATTATTATGAGCAGAGAAGTAGGAAGTACTTGGTCCCCAAAATATATAACGATATACCGTATGATATAAGGGAATGTAAAACACTTAGAATGTTTAAAGTTAAAGTGAAGGAGTTTTTCTTAGAAAAAATAACATCTAAACTGGAAATGTAGTCTAAGTAAAGTGATCACGTGAGCTGTACCATTATCAAATAAAACTATGTAGATAGTAACTAGCTAATAGCTAAGCCTACCCATCTATTTTGTTGTAAGGGAGTCCCTCTGCCAACAAACTGTCCTGCAGTTTGGCAGAAGAAAATACTGTAAAACAAGGGTTGTTTAACTGAATATTTTTTTCATTTTTCTAGTAGAAGTTGTATCTCTCCAATAAATGCATTTGAAAAGAGGCTTTTACTTATATAATAAATAATAAGTTAGAATAGACAAGTCAGAATTTTACGAGTACAAACCAGGGATCGGATACCGGTATTTTCACCATACAAAAATACCGGTTTTAATTCGTTCAATTTTGTTCTTTGGTTTATAATATCATTTTTGATCAGGCTGTCTAATAATACGAAAACGTTACCTAAATACATGATAGTCTCCTACGTTAAGAGCCTAAAATAATTCAAAATATTAGACTAGGTACTTCGGGGACTTTTGAAAAAACCGGTTCCGATCCCTGGTCTAAACTGATTACTCTGAGGTGCTTGTCGAATAACGACTGACCATTAGACCGGTGTTGCCTATTTGAAGTTATAAAATTGTAACTTGTAGCTTCGTGAAAAACAGGAGTTCAGCTCGGTTCAAAATTCCAATTTCAAATGCATTTAACAAAAAACCAATGATAGAGGACCTCGAAGACTACCGATGTGCCTCTTATATGGGGGATACGCAAAGATGTAAACCTACCTAGTTTCGATTTTATGCTCGACTTACGTTCGTTTTCAACGCAGACATGTAACGAAAATAAACATTTAAGTTCAGTTAATAGCAATAGTCACTATTGCGAAGTCTTAACAAAATACCAGATTCTCGAAACAGAACTGGATTACAAAATACCTAGAAGATATATCATGGGTGAAATCAGTATAGGTATATCGATCTCCTCTATCACCGGGTTTCGTTGAATCCACTTGAAACTGGACTCTCTATGTATCTACGCGAGCGCGCGCGACACTTTGAAATGCGAATGCGATGCGAAGTGACGAATAAAAAATTACCTCCTGCTGTTATAGATTGTGATATTGTTATCATCTTCCGATTGTTTATAAATGCGTCGCCAACAAACTTTTTCTACGAGTAAATATAATGAGTAAGAACCATGAAAAAAAGTTTCATCGTACCCTACGACTGCCTCGATACGGTAATGCAAAAAACTTATTTATACCTGCTGCTGTCGTTAAATTAAGCACAATCCCGAGGCTACTTTATTGAATAACACCGCTTGAGCGACTAGACTAGATTATAGAGGTAATCTCGGACTGAATCGAATTTACCTACCGCCTTCAATACGAAGCAAACAGAGTGAATCCTGAGTATTTCAGCCTTGATGGAATTTACCTTAGAAACATCTGAGACTTAACAACAAGTTATAACAAAACGAGCCTTGAAATGATGGTGTTACGGTTGAATCTGGAGCAATACGATCAAATATTTGAAGGAGTATAGGACCGTAGATATTCGGTTTGTTTTCGGAATCGGGTTAGTGAGGACGTTTAAGGGTGTACAATAAGTCGGTAACAGTTTTGGAGGATAAGTAGTGTATATTGGATTTCTTTTGGGTGGACCTTTTACTTAAAAGAAAAGAGGCGTTTTATTAACGCCTTCGTCTGTTCGTATATACAAACCTTATGTCGACCGAGGAGATACCTAATGTAGTACGTTTCTTAAAAACCGGCCAAGAGCGTGTCGGGACTGTCGGGCCACTCAGTGTAGGGTTCCGTAGTTTTTCGTCCGTCACAGTAAGTGTCCCCACTTAAGCGTTAAAAAAATAGGCTATTTGTTACATTCATTGTGATTTTGTAGAAATTACAGGTACAATAAACACCTGCTTATACGGTTAAATTACAAACTTAGTTCAGAAATTACTTTGTAATTTTTTTCAAAAACTATTAACCTATCAAGTTCAAAATAATTTTCCTAGAAAGTTTTTATAAAGTTCTACTTTTGAGATTTTTTTCATATTTTTAAAACTTATGGTTCAAAAGTTAGAGGGGGGGACACATTTTTTTTTACTGCTGGAGCGATTATCTCCGAAAATTTTTAAATACCCCTATTCATTTTTAAATACCTATCCAACAATATATCACACGTTAGGGTTGAAATGAAAAAAAAACACTCCCCACGTTACGTATAGGGGAGGTACCCTAATAATAAAAAAATGACACTTTTTATTTTAGCACTTTGTCGGCGTGATTGATATACATATTACATTAGTACCAAATTTCAGCTTTCTAGTGCTAACGGTCACTGAGATTATCCGCGGATGGACGGACAGACAAAGCGAAACTATAAGGGTTCCTAGTCGACTACGGAACCCTAAAAATGACATTGCCATTCCATAAAATCTCACAACAAGCAGAGTTGTCCATTCAAACAGAGAATACAGATCACACGTAACTACAAGTGCGAGTCGGACTCGCGCCGAGGGTTCCGTAAAAACCTGAAGGTATATTATTAAAATATTTTTGTTATATGATGTAACTAAAAATTTACGGTTTTCGCAATTTTTCCTTTATCTGTGCTATAAGAGGTTGCTTCGTACCAAATTTCAAGATTCTGAGTTCACGGGAAGTACCCTGTAGGTTTTGATTCCCTTGCGAGTTTCGAAAATTTGTTTTTTCGCCAAATTTACTATGCAAGGTATCTATGTCTAATTGTAATATACTTTTTCTCAAACTTGCAATGAAATGTTGACATGACTTACTTCAAATTAGGTCCGGAAATACTACGTATCTGGTGCGATGAGTGAAGATGATATGTAAAGGAATTTCATACAACCTTACACACCTAGGCCTGCAAAGCTATCGTATTTTGTTAATAAACGTCGAATTGTAATTGTGACACTGTAAAAAAAACATTAGAACTAATGTAAATGTCACCGGGTAAAAGGTTACTTCAAACAGGTCTAAAAAAAGTTTGGCACGTAAATTGAAAAAAGTTTTCTTTTCTTGTTGGCCGGATTTCTCAATAGTTCGTAATTATTTACAAACTTTCTTGTTTTCCTATGATTTCATTACCCTAAAACATCAGTTCAGACAAATAACTATTAAGTTTAATGTTTAAAAAGTATAAGTGTTTTCTTGCATTGTTGTAGTGCCTCGTCTATATAGTTAGATATAAGTTCAAGTAACAGTAAACTAATACTTAATTAACGGAATAAGCGGAATAATAGTTAGTAAGAAATGTGGGAGCGGGACACAATAATAGGTTATGATGACAGCACTGACAGCTGTTATTTCCTGCTTGATTACCACTTGTTGTCATTGATAATGGTTTGTTCAGAATCGTATTATTTAGTTGTGTTAACCTACGAATTGACTACTTTTTTATTTTAATTTCATTGCAAGTTTGAGAAAAGCACTATACAAATCTCGGCGAGAAACGGGGTTGCCGGCCGCGTATCCCTATCCGTCTATATCTACTTGGCCTGCAAGCCTTCGTTTCCCGGCCTCTATAGTAATGTACTAAAACTGTACGGCTCCGGTTATCATCTCATACAAACACTGCCCCGCTGCACTAATACTTGGCCTTTAATTAAGCGGTGGAATGCACGATTCCTGGCGCGTCCGCCCGCTCTTGCACTTGGGTGGTTAAACACACCTATATAACTTTAACATTATTTGCAATATACGCTCTATCTGTGGAAACAATATTGATTTTAACTTTCACGATTCTCACACATTATTAACTGGGTGTTGTCCCGTGACCAAGGATGTAGTGACACATCCGAAACGTCGGTAAACCTCAGAAAAGTAAACAAAAAAGTTAATTATACGCGATTAAGACTCGTTTAGTAATAGTTATTTACAATGCACTTGCTCTGAAATTGCGCCTTTATATGGTTCAACATAAACACGTGAACTCGTATATGCCCGCCCCCGTGCGGTGGAGCGGGGCGGCGCGGGGCCGTGCGGGAATGGATTTCGGGCCAATACCTATTCCCACACACGTGTGAGAATGAGATTTCATGACAGTTAAAATTTCACCTTTTATTTATATATTTTTGTTTCTTTGCATGATGCATTGTAAAATGTTGTATGATACAAGTGCGGATAGGTAAGTCCCTACTCGTGTCGATTAAAATCACTCCCTCACGGTCGTGTTTTTGGTCATCGTTATATCCTGTCGCACTTGTATCATAACTATTATGATACAAGTATGGAAAGTAGGTAATTCCCAACGAGTGACGATGACCAAAAACACAACGCTCAGGGAGAGTTTTTAATCGACACGAATTGGGAATAATTAATACCTATCAGCACGTGTATCACGTGTGTCCAGTTAGGTAGGTCCAACTTCGAGAAAGAGGTCAATCGTCGAATCCGACTCGGCTGGGCAGCGTTCGGGAAGCTACGGCACATCTTTTCGTCCAATATTCCGCAGTGTCTCAAGACGAGAGTCTTTGACCAGTGTGTGTTGCCAGTGATGACATATGGTACTGAAACGTGGTCGCTTACTATGAGCCTCATAAGAAGGCTCAAAGTCACCCAAAGGGCAATGTAGAGGGCTATGTTGGGAGTTTCTCTGAACCAATATAACCGATGGTAACTGGGCCAGCGTGGAGATTCCTGCCCGTTCCCTCTCATTCATGAGAGGAGGCCTGTGGCCTGTGTCCTGCAGTGGGACGTATATAGGCTGATGATGATGATGATGAAGGTAACCGATATAGCAGCAGAAACTGGCAGCTGTTCATTACTGCCAGTTTCTAAACGCATTTTAGCGGGTTTATAATACCTATATATAAAAAAAATCAATTGTAAATATACTAGGTACCGTTTATGTGATTCACTTGTGATTATTAATTAATAGATACCGATTTACTCAAATGACTACTGATTCCAAACGATAGTATTCGCGCATCACTATATATTTAAAAAGAAAATGTCGTAGAGCGTAAACGTCCTCATATCGAATTTCAATATGAAATATTTCACTGTATACGCTAGCAAAAAAATTAAGTATTCATCTAATTAGTGGTAAAAAGAGTATACTCGTACATCGCATTTTTACGTAGTTGTTTTAATTCAAAATGCTATTGATTCTTTTATTTTTAATTTGATTGAGCAGTGCCAATTTACGTCCATTACGTTCTGCACGTGGGTGTTCTGCACGGCTATCACAGAACGGCCCGCGAGCTGTGTCGTGGCGAAATAACCTTCCCGTCTCTTTCTAATTAGAACACTTAGAAAAAGATGGATAGTTTATGTCGTCGCGATACAGCTCGCGAGCCGTTATGTGATAGCCGTGCTGATGTGACTCTCTTAGAATTTATTTTTGTCACATCATGTGACAAAAATCAATTCTTAGAGGATACGACTGGTATATGTTGTTTTACAACGAAAAGTTGTTTTTGCATTTGCTATTGTGACGTCACTCACAGAAGACAAAATGGCGGTCGACGTTTTCGGTCACGTAACATACAGATAATATTTAATACTAAATGTTATGGATTTATAGCAAAATAGTGTTATATTCGTATTTCTTATGGTAAAAACTAAATAAAAAATAAACTTTGATAATTACATTTTGATAGATGAAAATACCTACCCTATTATCAGGGGCTCAGGGGGGAGGGTTTATCCCCACTTATAATAAATCTCTAAATTAAAAAAAGAATCAGCCAGTATCATTTCAGACTTTGTTCTGTCACGAATGATCTCAGCTTCCCATGAACGGAAAAACATGAAACATTTTTTATAGGTACATTATTATTCTGGCTTCCGCTTAGGATAGTTTTTATGTGACTGCGACAATTAATTAATTTTCCTAAATATATGACCTCTTTAAAATTTTCATTTCTTTTTCTAATATGTATATCGCTGCCACATCTGTGAAGCTGTCAGTAACGTCAAAATGGCAGAATGGCTTTGTCTTTTACCTATTTAATAATTTAGATCCGGTCTACGATAGACATTTACGAAACGCATACCAAACGATCAAGCATAAAAAATAAATACCTATATTCTAATATGAGAATGCGCAAATTTCGTATTCAGATGTAATTTCAATAAATGTATCAACAAATTTGAACAATATTATACGTAACACGAATTTGTTTTTTTTTAATGTCATGGCGCTCTTTGCGTGTTCAGCCAAAGTATAAGGAATGGGATTAAAAGAAAATAGAGATAGATCGAAAATCTAGAAGATAAGCGAAAGACCAGGAAAGAGTAGTATAATATATATAATATTAAAGTTTGATATTATTCAGACTAAAAATTATATCACGCTTACTAACTGGACTTTTAATTGTTGCCCTCTCCCCTCTTATCCGTTCTTTTTTATAGAAATTAAAAATATATATTTAAAATTTTCATTTTATATACACGTGAATTAGCTTTGTTTACAACTATTCCAAATTTAAAATCGATAGCATGGGTAGTTCCTGAGATATTTCACTTTGTGACAGACAGACAGACGGACGGAGTATAAGGGTTCTGTTTTTACCTTTTTGGTCCGGAACCCTAAAAAGGCGTTTGGAGTAAGCTTATCTATAAATCATGTAACTCAGCCATAAGGAAGCCCTTTTCGTTTCAAACAATCCATACTAATATTATAAATGCGAAAGTAACTTTGTCTGTCTGTTACCTTTTCACGTTTAAACTGCTGAACTGATTGAGGTGAAATTTGGTGCACAGATACTTTGAATTCCAGGGAAGGACAAAGGATAGTTTTTATCTCAAAATTAATTACCTAAGGCAGTGAAAAGGGGGGGCGAAAGTTTGTATGGAGCTACGATGTAAACGAGTTCCACGCGGACGAAGTCGCGGGCAAAAGCTAGTTGTGTATATTTTTTAAGGAATTTCCCTTAACGTCAATAAATATGACGAATTTTTCCGATATATACACAACTGGGTGCTCAACACTTGACAAAGGCTAGTATTTTAATATATCAGGGGCTCGATATTAATGGAGTATTACCTCGACATTAGTCGAGAAAATTGTTTGAATAGTAAATAGCGTGCTAGATACAAACGAATTAAAAAAAAACCTTGATGTTCCTCTGAGAAGTTTTTCTTCCCTCACGCAGGTATCTTTCGGTTCTACATCGCCTGCGCTCAGTGACCGCTCCGAATTCCCACTGTTCTGCCGCACCGTCGCTCCCGACTCGTCGCACAACCCTGCCAGGATCGCATTTATCAGGTAAAACACTAACCCAAATGTTTGTTTCCAAAGTTTAGTCGATTTAATGTACTGACATATCGCTAGCTGTCAATCCTGATGCGCCCGGCCCGACTCGATACGATTGCGTTATTTAATCGCTCTCTACACGTGCGCCGAGCCTTTCGTCAGAAAAGAATGTCCGGGCCTGGATGGTGTCTACCCTGCTTTACTAAAGTGGGAAGGACATGTGCTGATCAAACACCTATCGAACCTACTAGGCAGTTGCATTGCCTAAAGATACATACCAACAAAATGGAGAGAAGTAAAGGTAATTTTCCTACCCAAACCAGGAAAAAGTGATTACTCAGACCCAAAATCATTTAGACCCATAAGCCTAACCTCATTCATGTTAAAAACTCTGGAGAGACTATGCGACAGGGATTTGAAGGATACGGCGCTTAAAAATATAAAGATACATCCAAAGCAACACGCCTATAGCCAGTGCAAATCGACAGACTCAGCCATCCATACTGTAGTAACCAACATGGAAGACTCGCTCGCTAGGAAGAACTCCTGTCTGTGTTCGCCTGTGTTCATTGATAAATTGCAAATTGATAGCATTAGTAGTTCCTGAGATATTTGACTTTGTGACAGACAGACAGACGGACGGAGTCGCACCATAAGATTTTATTTAGGAACCGCGGGTCAAACAATTTGTTTTGATCTCGTATGCGTGTGCCAAACGGCTAAACTGTACATCGATTTGCGGTTTTTTTAATCGTACGGCTTACACTATATGGCAGCTTGCACATCTTTCATATGACAGTCGTAGTATTGACGCCACACACGGTTTAAAACACGTTTATACAATTTCGCGATTTTCTTAAAAACGAGTGCGAAAAAAAATCTGAAAACTACATTATTACGTTCAGGTAACATAATTAGCGAAATTGTTTTAGATTTTGGCATCATTACATATTTTGAAATGTTGTCAATTGATATCATATTTGTATTTGATACGACATGTCGAACCAATTTGACCTATGTAAAGAGCATTTCATCGTCATTTCATTGCATCATCATGAATTACAGTTTGTATTAAATTTCTACAGCAAATTTAAAATAGGTATACGCCACGTAATTACTTTCATTGCGTAAACGCGCGTAGGCGACACTTGAAATCCTTTTCCACGATAAACATAATACGAAAACTTCGACAAAGAACTATTGTATAATCTGTGATACGACCAGACCACCCTCGTCAGTGACGACAAAAATGGCGGAAAGTACAGGATGGACCATAACTCTTTTTACATTTCAAACTAAAATAAAATGAAAACTAATTATATCAGATGAAAACCGTTTATTAACAAGAAATGTGGACCAAAAGTCCGTTAACTTTTGAATCGGTAGCTGCGTCGGGGAGCGGTGGCGGGGTAAGGCGGCGGGGTTACGAAATGCAAGAGCGGCCAATGGGAATTTAGTGCCATGGCGTCCTTCACCTTCCCGCCACCGCTCCCCGACGCAGCTACCGATTAAAAAGTTAACGGACTTTTGGTCCACATTTCTCGGAACACTTGTCAGGCCGTCACTGAAAATTTTCGCTCCAGGTTACGGCAATGCCAAAATAATGAAGGATCACATATGGATGACGTAATTTTTAAAAAATAAAATCCCTATTCATGTGTTTTCATAATTAATAAACGGTTTTCATCTGATATAATTAGTTTTCATTTTATTTTAGTTTGAAATGTAAAAAGAGTTATGGTCCACGCTGTAGTTGTCTGTGGAGCCCGAATCGGGTCAATCGGGCCTACTTGCACTGGTGATTTCGCGGGTTTTTTGAGTGATGTGATGACAGCTCAAGGCTAAGCTTGTTATGTCTATCCTATTTCACTGGCAATACACCTTAATGAGTGTAAAAGAGTTAGGTATACGTTTGTCTGCTCTATTACACTGATTAGAAATGTCATAGATGTCCGAATCGGGCTTCGCTACAGATGCGGACAGTTGACAAAATGTCAAAATCGGGTCTCGTCACTAACGAGAGGATAAGTACGACTATTGGTTTTTTCACTCTTCTTGACCCAAAAGCTACACATACATATAATACCTATACATTACAAAAGGTTAATATTACATGCATACGCGATGTAACATCGCTTTATTAATATTCCGGTCAGTGGCATTGCATACAATTTGTATGCTACATGCGTGCATTTATTTAATTTATGTACATTTCTATCTTCAACTACGCAACAATAGCAATGGATTGAATTAACTTGAAAGAGCTATATACCGCTACTGACTGAATGTATATTTTTAGAAAGGTTTTTACTACAGGCTATTATTATTATTATTCTTCATAAAAAAAAATTTAACTTTTGGTTATAGCTATTCTAAATGTATACGGCTTTTCTATATTATATGTATATTGCGAAACCATTTATTTTCTAAAGTAAATACAAGATGATGATTAACATTAACTAAATTAAATTAAAACAAAGTTAAATCTAAAAAAGTTCTCGAGGCATTGTACCGAGGAGGCTGGCGGCATTTCCTCGCTGAACAATCTGAACATGTATATTTATATTTACTTTATAACAAGTATTGACTTGGTACAGACAGTTCGGCTGGGACACTGTGACCGCGTTTTCACAAAACGAGGAGGTGTACTCGCTGGCTGTAAACGAACTGGTGACCCAGCTGGAGGCCGCCAACATCACCTGCGCAGCCTCCATCACCTTCGCGGAGTCCGACTTCAAACAGCAGCTGCAACAGTTAAAGGTATATTCTTGGTACAGACAGTTCGGCTGAGGCACTCGGCGCGTTCTCGCAGATCGAGGGGTACTCGCTGGCCGTCAACGAACTGGTGACCCAGCTGGAGGCCGCCAACATCATCTGCGCGGGCTCCATCACCTTCGCGGAGTCCGACTTCAAACAGCAACTGCAACAGTAAAAGGTATGACATGTCTTGGTACAGACAGTTCGGCTGAGGCACTCGGCGCGTTCTCGCAGATCGACGGGTACTCGCTGGCTGTCAACGAACTGGTGACCCAGCTGGAGACCGCCAACATCACCTGCGCGGCCTCGATCACCTTCGCGGAGTCCGACTTCAAACAGCAGCTGCATCAGCTGAAGGTATGACGTGTCTTAGTACAGGTACAGACAGTTCGACTGCGACACTGTTGCTGCATCCTCGCAGAACTATGTACTTGCTGGGTACCCTGCACGAGGCTGCCAACATCACCTTAGTCATCTCATCATCCAACATCATTCTGAAGTCCGACTTCAAACAGTAACTGCAACAGTTGAAGGTAAATTATCCTAGAGCTGGTCATGAGCTCGAAAAACTGGGATGCAATTAACAAAAGTGCAAATAGGAAGGCTGATGGCTAATGTAAATCTTTTTGGATGGAGACCGCGAACCCTCACACCTTTCATTATTGAAGTGTTTGGAAATACCCTTTATAAAACTACTAAACAAATAACGAGATACATTACAACTCACGTAGGTATGCATTCACAATTATCTGGCATGATTCCACTTAAGACCGTCATTTAGCAATAACAATACGCATAAGTCGCAGCGGGTGCATTTTTTGTAAACTACACACAATACTAATAATGTCCGGTGATAATATATAACGGGCGATGTTTTTTGACGACTTATGACTGGATTTTGGATTCCACGAAGATGAAATTTTAAAACCGTCATCCCGGTTGAAATTACGATGATCTCAGAGAAGTAAGTAAATAAATAAGTTCATTATACGCGATTAAGTCCCGTTTAGTAAAAATAATAGGTTTGATGTATTCGTTCCTATCCCGAAATACTTTTTAAATTGATTTAGACCAAAATTTAAGTCGATACTTACATCGGTAATGTATTATCAATTTAGCCCCGGTCGCAGAAGTTTTGCTCAATCAGTGTTTGGGCTGATTAGAAAACTTTAAACCGCCGCTTAAATTGTTTCCAGTTTATGCTAGAACTTTGCAACTAAAACATACGAAATGACAATTCGGATTGTTATTGTTACGGCAATGAGAAACATTTAATCGTTACATTTTATGCCTATTTTAGCTAGTTGTACAGGTGTAAGTATACACCACGTTTCGGAAGGCGAGGCGTGGGAAGGCCCCCAACCCCCCACTAGGTGATCGGGCGATGTGGTCAAGACTGCGACCGCGGGAAGCCTTTTTGGGTTAGGACGGTGCAAGATCTTGGGGAGATCATTTGTCCAGCAGTGGACGTCTTTCGGCTGATAGGAAGATGTTTTATTTTTTCAGGAGCTGGACACCCGAATAATCATCGGTAGCTTTTCTCAGGAGATGATCCCCAAAATATTTTGTGAGGTAAGTACGCTAAGTTACTAAGGTATGATACTTATTTAAAATGCATTTTGGTGTTGATACAGTCAGGGGTACATATTAATATACGTACATAAATAAGGACATAGATATCTGTACAAGACTCTATTATCTATGTCATAAAGGCGTGTTAAGATATTTATGTACGTACCCCTGACTGTACGTGTACATAGACGACCAACACTTTGTATATTACAACTAACTAATTATACACTGTAAACAATACCACAACCCCAACTACGGCAGGTTAATAAAACGAAATTCATTTTCAATTTAATTATGCAATCTCATCTTAGGACAATAAATTATAGCTCCAAATTTCATTAACAAAAGATAACAATTTATTACAATCATGGAAAGTTGGCAAGCCGCGCTCAGTTAAATTGAAACAATTGTTTAGAGCAATAAAATCATTACTTTAGTCCGTATAGCCAATTGTAATTGATTCGCCGGAAATTCTTCTTAGTAGGGTTCGTCGGTTACGTCTTTTGCAATCCGACTTCCTTGAGAATTAGGTACTATATTTGGGACCTACACGCCATTTGCTTTAAGGTGTCTAATAATGTCAAAGTGTAACATAATTTGTATGTTAAAAGCGTAGCTGATAACGGCAGTTAATAATATTGAAACTGCCGAATCCAATGTTAGTTCTGTAGCATTTGTATACGAGTAGAGAGCCACAGTTTACGGGTGGGCGGCTTGGAATAATAGTTCAAGTTGAAATAGCCACAGTTACCCAGTTAATTTAGTAGTGCTGTTGCGGTATTGTCATAAATACTTAGAGACGACTGAGCGAACAATATACCTATATTTATATAAACACCAGCTGCCCGCGAGGCTTTGCCCGCGTATTGCAAAGAACGTAGGCAAACCCGCGGGATAAAATATAGCCTATAACCACCCAGTATGGTTAGCACAAGACGGCGTTCGAGCTTTCTCGCGGCGAGATCCGCGAGACTGTCCGTCTCTTTCTAATTAGATCACTTAATTGTTGTTTGGTTGGTAACACTGGCATTCGCTTCAAGTCAAGAAGCCGTATAAAATCCCATCTGGTACTATCCTCGATAAATAGCCCCTCGCTAAGCCAGTGTTTCCACTTCGGGAAAACTTGGAAGCAATCGCGAAAGTTCCGCTTCAGCTTCCAACGATGCATTATCATGTTAATGGAAAAATTGCAAAAGAGTCCTCGTCGGAAATGGAGTTAGATAAGCCGTGGGACGCATTTATGGGCCCATATTTAAAATTACCAAACGGGCCTATTATAACGGGGTCACAGGTTACGAACACAATAGTGAACGGCCGTCAGATATGGTAATTAGCTGTGAATATGTCGAATAAACAGCCTCCGATCAAGATGCAGCAGGGCCATCAGGGCGTAGTGGGTTGAATGGTGGGATAGGCTTCTCAATAAAGACTACATGAGCCTAATGAAGACTCTTCGACATAGCCAGTAAATGCCGCCATCAAATATGCATTCCCTTGATACAGAGCAGCAGCTGTATCAGTATTGGCTGAAGGCTGAGGAAGCGGGTTTTGGTAGGAGTTTTGACCAAACAATAGTAGGATGACAAAACCTACCATATTACCTACATCCTTAGGATGTCATAAGGATATCCTCACTTTCATATGTCTTTGTCTCTTAAAATTAAAATAACCTCACAAGACCTACACATAAGCTATACGACTCCTTCTGTCAATGGAATGTTTGGGATATAAGTTGCGTGTAACAAATGGGTACCCATAAAAAACACACACTATACCTTACCTACCTACGTAGGTAACAAATCTTACTTAGATAATAGTGTACCAACTAGTAATTATCTGCATCCGACAACTGCAATTTAATTTATCTGGCACAGCTGCATTGCATTGCATCTTCGCAAACTGTTTTCTCATTAAAGCTAGTGTTGTGAACGCTGCTCAATGTGAAACTATGTAGTTAGTGTAGTGTGTACAGTCAGTGGCCCGTTACACGATGCTACAAGTTACAATATACCTTAAGTGCTTATTGAATTTCCACGCTCTGAAAGTGCGTCATTTGATTCTTCTCTAGTAGAATTTAATTCAGTAGGTAGAGACAACATTTTCTCTTTTCTCCATTACCTGGACTAGGCCAGTGCACATCTAGACTATTAATTTTGTCGTCTAGGTAGAAAAGCAATTTCGTTATTTCGAGACAAAGTCTAAGTCAAATAATGGTTAGTTGTGAGACATTGTTTAGGACTAGGTATGTCCCGTGCCGACCCATTGTTCGTTGGTTTTAAAGACCTTAATGAACTTTATGAAAGATTTCTGATTTGAGAAAGCTGCGTTGTTACTTATAAGGTTTTAATAAAAATAATATCAAAGTGCAAAAGTCACAACCAAGTCAAGGTGAAGGGTTTCATTCAGCTTTAGTTTGTTTTAATAAAGAAGTACAATGAAGTGTAGGTGTACTGAATGAAATTATCTTTTCTTGTTTATTTTCAGTTTGGTAGACAATGAAGTAAATAAACAGTGCAGTCTCTAGAGGTATTGTTGGGTTTTATATTTAATTTGGATATTGGTAACGATAATAATTAATCGAACGCGCCAATTAAATTAGAATGTGGGTACTTTTATAACAGGCGCCAATATATGGCGTGGGGAAAACGAGTAAAAAGGGACCGAACACTGGGCTGACGGGCCATTCTTTCCTTGACATCGGTTGAGTAACCAAGTATTGGAATGCAGTGTAATTTATTATTACAATATATTGAGTAATCTATATTTCCAATAAATTATAAAATCATGTAAAGAGTGTTTGAATAAAATAGTTTAATGGTACTGAGGAGTTTTATTGAAGAAACGTTGGAGTGCATACAACAAATATCAGAAATTGGGATAACCAACGCTATATCGCGTAAGTACACGCCTACATTTCTACGTTTCTAATTTATTCCATAATTTGTGCTAACAATTTAATAACGATTGGCTCTTCTTTCGAGAGCATTGTGGTTGAGCATGAGTGTTATTATGTGTTCCGGCATTTGCCCAGGGCAACTCCCTGGTAATGCTGTGAATGGAGTACTAGCTGTCGTATGCAATAGCACAATGTGTTTTGAATTAGCGCAGCAAGGACTTATCGTGTTGAAATTCGATTGTGTTCCTTTTTATCGTGTGGTGTTGTGTGGTTTACAATGTATATGGTCAAGGCGACTCCTTGATGATGCCAGCCCTTAAACCATGCGCCAGCCGTTCGCGATTATAAGGAGCACTAACTTTTTCTGCATAATTTTCTGCTTCAATATGTTGTTAGATACATTTAATCAGGGCACTCCCTAATAGTGTAACATATTGATAAAGTAGTAGCAGTACTTAGTATGCAGAGAGACGGGAGTAAAGCGACATGGTGTTTATTTTGATAAGATAGTTCATCGAATCACGATCACTGAATGACCAAAGGGGTGTAGACACTAAATAAAATAATCAATATTATTATATTTTCTCAAAATAAGATTAAAAATGTACCCTAGTCAAATAAATAAAAAAAAAACAACGCAAGTGGTTAAATAATCACAAAGTTATGTGTCCAAAGTTTTAAGATGTTATATCCCTTTTCCGCAAAACGCACCGTCATGTATGAAACGATAGTCATTTAGAAAGTGCGATGGTCGCGTGACGTCACGATCCCTGAGTTTTCTCCCTCTAACAAGCAACATTAAAACGGTTGTAGCTTCGTAATTTTTGAGATATTTGAATGGGATTTTCGTCAGTAGGCGTATTTTTTTTGCCTTCTTTCTTTTGAAGTAACAATAAATTTTGAGTCTACACCCGTATTTCTAGAAAATCGTTGCTTCTATAGCTGTTGTACTGAGACATACTAATATACCTGCTCAACCTGGTTTTACACCTATAATCATAAGGGAATGGTAAATAAGAGTAATATAATCACCCGAAATTATTTATTGCTGAATAAACAAAAAAAAATGACCCCCAATGAGTGCGTGTAAATGTTTGCTAATTGTAAATGATTTTCCGGAAAGTTTACATACCTAGTAATCCATTATTGATATATTAATATTCCATTCATATCAGATCTCACTAGCAGATCTACAAATATGTATATATATATGTAAATCTTATGACTTTGAGTTTACTTTATACGCGAATGTTTAATTAATTTAATTATTTATACATGTTGATTGTTGACATTCCCTAACCCTTTTTGTTATTCTATTTTGTTTTGAGGAAATGGGCGATAGTGGTGATGGAGAACAGAACCAAAAGGGCAGACGGTCGAAGACTCCCAAGAATATGACACCACGTCGGGTGCAGTTTACTCGACGGTCGTAAGATAGACAGATAAGTTGCCTTTACTCAACCAAATAGTCACACAAACGACGTATAGAGGTGCCGTAGTCAGCATGACTTATACAACGCATTTGTCGTATATACCTACGTTTACAAAACCTCATAATATGACTTTAAAGCTGAGTAACTAAAACACTTTCAATTTATTTTCAATTTTTTCAATTTATATATTCCATAACAA
This sequence comes from Epinotia nisella, assembly GCA_932294315.1. Taxonomy (NCBI): domain Eukaryota; kingdom Metazoa; phylum Arthropoda; class Insecta; order Lepidoptera; family Tortricidae; genus Epinotia; species Epinotia nisella. The sequence continues at coordinate 22,257,374 of OW028674.1, forward strand.
ATTTTACATTCGTGTCGGATATAAAATATATACAATTCATAAGCTAATCAATTCACATGCATAACTATATCATTAAATTATTTACAATTCATAACCAGATTTAATAAACATGCGGATTATAGTCAAAAAAATCTTTCAGTGACTAAAATGCATTTTGTCACAAAAAGTCCAACAAATATTTCCTAAAATGAGGCATTTCAGATTGTCTTATTAAATTGGGTAACTTATTATACAATTTGGATGCCATGTCATAAACACTTTTTGCACGCAAGGCTATTTTTGATTGCTGATTCGAGATTTTGTGTCCCTGCCGCGTACTAATATTAGCAGGAAGTCGATTATTACATAACAATTATATGTACATAGCAATTTCAAAAATATATAAACATGGCACAGTTAGTATTTAAAAATTAATAAAATATGGTTTGCATGAGTCAGGTATCTTTAGTCCACAAGCAGATCATTTATATAAATGAGGAATAATAATGGACCCAATGCTTCCCTGCGGAACGCCACGACTAATTTCTCTGTATTTTGATGAAAGAGTAACTTCAGATCTCATTTTAAAACTTAAGTAATCCATTTGTACTACTTGTTTTCTACCAGATAAGTGTGACATTAGCAAATCATGGACGTTGCCGCGTATTCCATAGTTATATAACTTATGCATTATAATTTCGTGGTCTTGGGTAAATCCATGGATAGAGCGCAGACTGGTTGTATTTGATCCATATTTGTCACTACTACTTGTAGTAAATCAAAAATAACCATATTTATTGACTTATTTTTGCGAAATCCCTTCTGTTCTTGTACAAATAGGTTATTAGATTCAAAATATAAGCTAATTTGATTGCAAATCACTTTTTCAATAATTTTAGAAAAAAAAAAAATAATAGGAAGAAGTGCAATTGGCCTGTAGTTGTCCATATTTTCTTTATCCCCTTTTTAAAGAGCGGTCGCACAATTGCGACTTTTAACTTGTCAGGAAAGATACCCTGTTCTGTACACAAATTTATAATATAAACTAATAGGGGATGCCAGTATATTTATGTACAATTTTTTTAATGACTTTCGTGCATATTCCATCATAACCAGTACTGTTACTGTTTTCTAAGGAATATATTATGTTTAAAATCTTGCGGACTTGTTGGTTGCATAAACAAGGAAACGAGATGAATGAAATGTCAATGTACTATTGCGATGTAAATTATTATTTGTCAAAGAATTATTAGAACTAGTTATTATTATTAGTTTCACTTGATCTACAAAATGATCATTAAATTCCTGTGCGATTAATTGAAGATCTGTTATCAACTTACCATTATGTCTTTTATGGGATATATTCTCCTTAAGGTTAACAGTTTTAGTACTGTTAATAATATTCCAAGCTGCTTTAGATTTATTTGATGAAGATTTTATGTAATAGTTATTTTGGGCCTTTTTTTTGTCAGTGATATCACTTTTCTCAAGCGCTTGGAATATTCCTTAAAAAGGCTCTTGTTATTTTCATCTGGGCATACTATATATTTCCAAAGCAATGATCTCTTTTTTTTTACACAACAATTTTGTTATTCCTGAGGAGATCCATTTTAGCTTTTTCGTCGAATTAATTTTCATAAAATTGATTATAAGCTTCATTAGCATTATTCACCATATTCACGCACTTAAAGCCTGGGCTTTAATTGTGCTTTGTATACATTCGTTAAACTTAACTATATTTTCCATACATGTGTCTCTCCTTTTTATATACCAGTGTGATAAAAAAAAAAACAATATTTTTTTTTGACAGGGCAATTCATAATTTGTGCTGTGTGGTCTGACATGGCAAAGTCAATAACTTCGACTTTGCCACCCCGGACACAATGTACTATATTATCTATACACGTATTACTATGCAACCGCGTTGGCTTTGTTACGCCCAGTCTAAGATTATAACTATTAACTAAATACTGAAATTCGGTCGAAAATTTAGTTTTTTTTTATAATACTGAATAAGATGTTATTATATGACGTATCCTGTATAATTTGCGTTTAAATGACTTCTATAACACGTATAATCTGAATAAGCTCCATCTTATGTGACTGTTTTGCTTGTTAGAAGGATTGGGATAACGAAGTAGGGAAATAAATGATAAAATTGATAGTGAACAAATAAAACAAAATATTTATTACGATAAGGGTAGATGCACGCTGTTACAATAAAGGTTAACTGGTTAACATAACAAAAATATAATTTAAAAACGAAGGTAAAACCGCCTATTGTCTACCCCTACCTACATGTTATTGTATTGTTTCTCTCTGTTAACTGCTTTGTTGTGTTAGGCGTGCAATAAAGAGTATTTGTATTGTAATGTATTGTTGCCTACCTGCAAAGTATTTTGAAATTACCGATATAAGATAGCGTCTGTACCGGGGTTCAGCAACATTGCAAACAGGTACCTTAGTCCTGTTGTAGCCGCTGATCGCATGGAGCCCTGGGTTCATATTGCTGCTCTTGAAATCCATGATGAAACTGATGTGTGATGACGATGATAATAAGTCGTTAAATAGTCGGTAATTAAGGTGGTTCTGTTAAGTATTCACTTGCAACCATATGTATTGATTAATTATTGTTGTTTTGCATATTATGTGAGATGGATTATTTAATAAAAGATGTCTTGATCTGATCTGACGATATGTATTAATAACGATTGTACGTGTGTGATTATTGATGACAATCAGATAAAAATAATTATAGTAGAGTGAGAACAGATTAGCTCTCTAAGCTGAAGTATGAAAGCAAGAACACTTTTGCTTGCTAATAATTTTGGATAGTGTGGGATCAGGTTTGCTCACACCCAAATACTAGTTGTGACTTGTATGATGGGAACAGGTTTGCTCACATACAATATGTTAAGATAATTATCTATATAGCCAATTTTTGGGTTTTGTGGGATCAGGTTTGCTCACACCCAAATATTGGTTGTGACTTGTATGATGGGAACAGGTTTGCTCACATACAATATGTTAAGATAATTATCTATATAGCCAATTTTTGGGTTTTGTGGGATCAGGTTTGCTCACACCCAAATATTGGTTGTGACTTGTATGATGGGAACAGGTTTGCTCACATACAATATGTTAAGATTTATCTATATAGCCAATTTTTGGGTTTTCACATGATACGTGAAAACACTTTTGCTTGCTAATAATTTTGGATAGTGTGGGATCAGGTTTGCTCACACCCAAATACTAGTTGTGACTTGTATGATGGGAACAGGTTTGCTCACATACAATATGTTAAGATAATTATCTATATAGCCAATTTTTGGGTTTTGTAGGATCAGGTTTGCTCACACCCAAATATTGGTTGTGACTTGTATGATGGGAACAGGTTTGCTCACATATGTACAATATGTTAAGATAATTATATAGCCAAATTTGGGTTAGGTTCATGTATTTTATTTATATTGTCTATTGAATAAGTATTATTAGCTTGCGCCGTTAGCCAATTTTTGGGTTTTCACATGATACGTGAAAACACTTTTGCTTGCTAATAATTTTGGATAGTGTGGGATCAGGTTTGCTCACACCCAAATACTAGTTGTGACTTGTATGATGGGAACAGGTTTACTCACATACAATATGTTAAGATAATTATCTATATAGCCAAATTTGGGTTATGTTCATGTATTTTATTTATAATTTCTATTGAATAAATATTATTAGCTTGCGCCGTTAGCCAATTTTTGGGTTTTCACATGATACGTGAAAACACTTTTGCTTGCTAATAATTTTGGATAGTGTGGGATCAGGTTTGCTCACATACAATATGTTAAGATAATTATATAGCCAAATTTGGGTTATTAAATGTTCATGTATTTTGTATTGGTAATTGAATAAGTATTATTAGCTTGCGCCCCGTCAGCCAATTGTTGGGTTTTCACATGATACGTGAATGGGGACATCCACGGTTGCAGGATGGTCGATTGTTGGGTTTTATATTTAATTTGGATATTGGTAACGATAATAATTAATCGAACGCGCCAATTAAATTAGAATGTGGGTACTTTTATAACAGGCGCCAATATATGGCGTGGGGAAAACGAGTAAAAAGGGACCGAACACTGGGCTGACGGGCCATTCTTTCCTTGACATCGGTTGAGTAACCAAGTATTGGAATGCAGTGTAATTTATTATTACAATATATTGAGTAATCTATATTTCCAATAAATTATAAAATCATGTAAAGAGTGTTTGAATAAAATAGTTTAATGGTACTGAGGAGTTTTATTGAAGAAACGTTGGAGTGCATACAACAGTATATACGCTAATATTTTATGTATTTTAACTTTGAATTGTATTTATTTTTAAACATAAATATACATATTTTGAATAAAGTGTTTACGATACTAGATAGTATATGTATCGTCTCTCATTGAAAAATGTAGGTCGCCCATATCATGTTCAATTTTGTGGAGTTAGAAAATAAACTCGGCTCTCATTTCTCCTAGAGGCCGAAGCAGACTGAATTAACGTCCCCTCGTTTCGCAGGCGTTCAAGCTTGGCATGTGGGGGGCGGAGTACGCGTGGGTGGTGGCGGGCGCACCACCGCGACTGCGCGCCGCCCCGCCATGCGCCCGAGCACAGCTCGCCACGGCGCTGGAGGGACTAGTGTCCGTCACCGCGCACCGAGGTATCGTGGGCGATGCCGTGTCTTACTCCGGACTGGTAAGTTACCATCAAGCTTGGCATGAGGGGGGGCGGAGTACGCATAGGTTGTGGCGGGCGCGCCGCCGTGCGCCCGAGCACAGCTCGCCACGGCGCTCGTGGGTCTAGTAGTGTCTGTCACTACGCACCGAGGTATCGTGGCCAACGCCCTGTCTTACTCCGGACTGGTAAGTTACCGTCAAGCTTGGCATGTGGGGGGCGGAGTACGCATAGGTTGTGGCGGGCGCGCCGCCGTGCGCCCGAGCACAGCTCGCCACGGCACTCGTGGGTCTAGTAGTGTCCGTCACCACGCACCGAGGTATCGTGGCCAACGCCCTGTCTTACTCCGGACTGGTAAGTTACCGTCAAGCTTGGCATGTGGGGGGCGGAGTACGCATAGGTTGTGGCGGGCGCGCCGCCGTGCGCCCGAGCACAGTTCGCCACGGCGCTCGTGGGTCTAGTAGTGTCCGTCACCACGCACCGAGGTATCGTGGCCAACGCCCTGTCTTACTCCGGACTGGTAAGTTACCGTCAAGCTTGGCATGTGGGGGGCGGAGTACGCATAGGTTGTGGCGGGCGCGCCGCCGTGCGCCCGAGCACAGCTCGCCACGGCGCTAGTGGGTCTAGTAGTGTCCGTCACCACGCACCGAGGTATCGTGGCCAACGCCCTGTCTTACTCCGGACTGGTAAGTTACCGTCAAGCTTGGCATGTGGGGGGCGGAGTACGCATAGGTTGTGGCGGGCGCGCCGCCGTGCGCCCGAGCACAGTTCGCCACGGCGCTCGTGGGTCTAGTAGTGTCCGTCACCACGCACCGAGGTATCGTGGCCGACGCTACGTCTTCTTGTGTTTCTCCGAACTGGGAAAAAAACATTGTGCTGCATTCTGCAGCTGAAAATAAAACATAATTTACTCTGTCTACCCCTTCTAGGGATACAAGCGTAAAACCAGTGAACAAGCGATGAAAGCCTATTGTAACTGACTACGGCGTAATCCCGCTTAATGCTACGTAAGTATATGCGTGTACATACATGTTCGATCGCTTTTCTATACATATGCATGTAAGCCACCTCGCGCTAAAAGGCTGAACAAAACATCGACATTCCCGCGAGGAATTAACTTTCTATTTCAACTTTAGGGCTGTGACTAACAAAATAACAGAAGACCAGAAGGCGAACAGTGCGGATAGAATACTTATAATTAGATAATCTAACAGAAATTGTGGGTATATTTGGAGCAATCATTAAATTACCGCGTTATTGGATTAAAATGTACTTATGTACACACCACCCGCCACTCGATCCACTTGACCAAAATTCGCTCGCGTAAAATAACAGGAATATCCGTAGATGACAGCCCTACGTCCAATCCGACCTACGGTTTAATACAATAGCGATAGCGGGTAAATAACGTGACTAGAACAAGCCGCGTAACCTCCCTTTCATGTTTTATTCAGCTCTAATCCGCGCTTGATCAATCCCGGCGTGTCGACAACTGCCATTTGTCTCGCTGATCCGACGATTTAATATTTATGTCGTTGGAGCTTTTGTACGTAGTTTCACACAACTAATGTTGTGATGTAAAAGTTCGTTTCATTGAATATAAAAACTAGACCGTAATAAGATGACGATGGGAATTTAAGAGCTAATTGAGTAACTATTGTATACAATACTTTATCTACGAGTCAACTGTGTGTTGTGATACTTACAATCATTGATTTAGGGTCGTCACATCCCTAGCCCAATGTATGCCCGTCGTCAAGTAAAGACTACCGGCATCTTACACTGCTTTAAAAGTATTTATGTTTTCAAAGAGACCACGCCGTTGGTTGCCAAGATGATCTTACATTTTTATGTCCTAGAATAATAACTAATTCGTACGAGTATTTTATAGTCCACAAAGGTGAAAATAAGGCCGCATTTACGCACAGGTGTAATAATGCGCGGTACACCACGCGCGTTTGACAAACGCTATGGATTTCATACACGGAACATATACATATCATACCCATATTATTTCATGTCCTAGGTACATTCTGACTAGCGCACGAGCGTAAACACGGCCTAGTTTTAGGTAAGATTGATTTTAATAATCATATTTATATGGCAGACCAACGAAATGTTCCACCGTGAAATGGCCGCCGCAGGAGTCCCCGTGTCGCCCTACGCGCCGCAGACCTACGACGCCGTGTGGGCCATCGCCCTGGCCCTCTCGAAGGCGGAACAGCTCTGGAGGAGTCTGGACATGACACACTACAACGGGACCTTGCTCAAAGGAGGCGCCAAGCTGGGCTTGAGCCACTTCGATTACAATAGGAAGGATATGGCTGAAGAGTTTCTGAATCAATTGTCGAATCTTAGTTTTCTAGGTGTTTCGGTAAGTAAACAGATGGCTATAATTTTAGTCCCCTACATCATCAGTGTATATGATATTTCAGATATTACTCTTAATTTTTCAGGGACCAGTTTCATTCAATGGGGCAGATAGGATTGGTACATCTGCGTTTTATCAAATACAAGGTAACACTCAATGGATTTTCGTTTTCAACGAAATATATTTATTAAGTCACGAGTCGTTGTTAGCCGGATACCTAACCACAATACTTACAAATCCTACTAATATTATAAATGCGAAAGTTTGGATGTTTGTTACTCAATCACGCAAAAACGGCTAAACGGATTAAGATGAATTTTGGTATAATAGTGTATAGCCTGGATTAGCATATAGAATACTTTTTGGCGAAATGGGGGGGCGAAAGTTTGTATGATGCTATGATATAAACGAGTTATACGCGGACGAAGTCGCGGGCAGAAGCTAGTTCTCAATAATCTTTGCTACAAACGAATAAAAATAAACATTATACCATTATGTCATTCCCATCATTGAGACGAAAATATTGGGACCTCAAGTAAAATCTTCGAATGTTATCAACCCGTTTAAACTTAAGAGTGTGCGTTTGGCCACAGAATAAATAAAAGTACTACGTACAGAAGGTTCTCTGTTAACTAATCCCCTGTTTAGGTATATGCCGAACGAGCCCAAACGTGGCCGTCCCTTTCTATCGCATGCAATGCGCTGCGGTAGAATAGAACGCACCGTGCGTGTCGTAGCAGCGCTAACATACCCCATGTACTTGTACCACCGCCACCAAATCACGGAGTGAGCCGCCCCTGGTTCGGCGGCAGTAACGTCCTAAGAAACTTCCAGGTGGGCGACCAAAGACCGTGGCGCTATATACGCAAGGGCGACCGCTAGCCTGCGTGGGGTGCGCGCGCGCCGCGTGGGGCGGCGGCGTGCCGGCCGCGCGCCGCGTGCTCGTGCTGCGAGTGGACTCCGTGTGGGCGCCCGCGCGCGGAGCCGTCGCCGCGCTGGCGGCCGCCGGCGTCGCGCTCGCCACGGGCTTCCTGGTGTTCAACCTGCACTATAGCAAGCGGAGGTTTGTCAACTAGCTCTGCACTATCTATTGTCTTTCCGGCGTCCATTGTAACCTGCAGTAGGCCTTGCTGCATACCAATTCTTCTTCCCCTTACGCAGGCCTAGTGTTGCGCGGTGGTAGCGCGTCCGCGTTATTGGTTCCTAGCGTTCAACGTGCACGAAGTGTAGCATTGCTAGCTGCAAATGGTCCATCAGTTGCTGTGAATACGCTACTGCTAGTAGATTTTAGAGAGAGTATTCTAACGCAACTTGTAAAACTCATTTATTCTTGAGAATTGTTTAGACAGTTTTATCTTAGCCCTTTATAACTATTTATAAGACAGTGGAAGATATATTCCTACCATGATTTTGAGCTTTTTCTTTATGTGATAGGGTTAAATTTTAAATTACATTATATACGCCCTGACGGCCCTAGGGCGGATGCCTTTGTGTCCATTAAAGTGTTAGGGAATAATTATGTGAACTGGACACTGTCTTTGCTGTATCCTAAAGGCGCGTCCAGATTATGCGCGGCAAACACTCGAACATTGGCTCGCGCGGCGGCCGCGCATAATGTAGACGGGGTTGCCGCGCGCGGCAGCTCGAACGTTGCCGCGCTCGAACGTGCCGCGGGGCGATCCGAGCGCTGTCGGTTTTTTAGCCCGCATCAAAGGAGCTTCAGTCGCTGCCGCGCGCGCAATTTGGACGGTTGTTTGTGCACGACGAATGAACGTTTGCCATGGAAAAAATCTTAAAGTTATTGCTAATCTTTCTGTAACTGTAATCGCTTCTCGAAATTGCGTATCCATTTTCGCAACTCTTGGCTCTATTAATGAATTGAGTAACTCGAACTCGGCATATGACACTCGTAAAAATGTCTCATGTCCGCCATTAGTTGTATGCCACATTGTAACCTATTTAAATAATTTTTTTCGTCCACCAACGCCTTTTTCGTTTAAAATTATTGCGAATGATGTGATGAATCACAATATTCACAATAAACGCGGCTGCCGTTATATATATAAATAAACGTAGAACGAACTAATTGGTGCGCGCGCCATGCGCTGATCGAGTTGGATCGCTTGCCGCGCGCGGCAGCCGCGGTCTACCTAAATTCCGTCGAACATTTGCCGCGCGAGCCAATGTTCACGCGAACACTGGCTCGCGCGGCAGCCGCGCATAATTTGTACGCGCCTTTACATACGAACTAAAGCACTACTCAATATTGCAGATCGATAAAGCTGTCGTCGCCGCGTCTGAACAACATGACGCTGATCGGCTGCGTGTTGGTGTACACCGCGGTCGCTCTGCTTGGCGTCGACAACGCCAACCTGCCCTCATACGTGCCCTTCTCTGCTATGTGCATTGTAAGTTAACATGGATTGTTGTTAATCCTTCTATCAGAGCTGAGCTAAGTGATGAAGCATTGCGCCATAAGATCGAGAATAACAAAAAATTAAGATGATGGTGGTACTGAACAACTTTTCCCATGAGACTTTCCCAACCACAAAATAGAAAAAAAACCAGCTATGCCATATACTCTGAATTAACTCTCAGTTAACTCTTAATTAGCCCTTACTTATTCACACCCATGGGAAAATTTGTTCAGAATGACCATGTTTTTCACATTTTGTAATTCCTGACCATACTTACCCAGTATAATTTAGTTTAGGTCGGGTGAATACGAACTTATCTTATCTTATCTTATTTAGTTGAGGGCCCTTTCAGGATACACTTCGACCCAGTGAGATCTTTTGTGCATTTGCCCTCCCCTTTATTGCTACTCCCAAGCTCGCTCCATCATTTCCACAAAGCGGATAGCCGGCGGTTGCGGGTAGCCGTTACCAAAGTGATTTATTCTTTGTCTGGCAAAAGCATGACATTCACACAGTAAGTGTTCCATAGTCTCATCCTAATCGCCACACATTCTACAGTCTGTACTGTCCGATAGTCCCATCTTGGCCAAGAGATCCTTGACGCCGAAGTGACCTGTGAACACCCCAGATATAATCCTGAGTTGCTTCCTGCTGGATTTCCAGAGTTTTTTGGTCCAGCCCGAGTCCACTCCTTCTATGAAGAGCTTTGAGTGCCTTAAACCCGCCTCATTCCTCCACTCGTGCTGGTGTTTGGATTTGGCGTAGGTTTTAAAGGCCGATATTATGGTTCCCTGTGAGAGTCCCACAAACAGTTCTGGACCTACAAAGTGATTTGTAGACCCCGTCTTGCAAGCTCATCTGCTCTTTCGTTGCCAATGAAGCCCTCATGCCCTGGTGTGTGATGATGATAATGATGATACAAGAGAGAGAGAGACTTATCAAAAAAACCCAACTGCTTTTTTGCAAATATTATAGACTATGTCACTCCCACGATTAAGAGGAATCCAACGACACCTGATATGTCGAAATCTGTAAACGGTTTAGGCTGCAGGGCGTGCTAAAGAATAAGACATACCTACACACATAGATACATACATACATATACGCTCGAAAAACATAACCCTCCTTTCCTTCGGCAGTCGGGTAAAAAGAAGGTGCAAACAACGAGATTTCCCACAAAAATCCATCTATGTAACACGGTTAAACAATAAAGTTTTTCTATTCTATTCTATTCAAACTATGCTGGGATTGTTTTCTCAGTTGTCCGTACTGCGAAAAAAAAAACAAATAGTGCACTAAATTCCTACTAAAGTAGGTACGTATCCGTACTCGAAGTGTCGAGGGTGCGAATTCCCGTCTCAGCTAGCATCCAGGGGAAGTTGACTAAGTACCTAGTAATAATATCCCGGAACAACATCATTTTTCTATATAACACCTTTTCCATCACACTTGCTCGTAAAGGGCTTCATAACGCGCAGGTATACAGAGCTACAATAGCCTTTATTACGCCTAAAAGCGTAATGGTTTTTTAGGGTTCCGTACCTCAAAAGGAAAAAAACGGAACCCTTATAGGATCACTCGTGCGTCTGTCTGTCCGTCTGTCTGAAACTACTGGACCGATTGAGTTAAAATTTGGTACACATATGTAAATTGGTGACCCAAAGATGGACGTGTAAAGCAAATTAATGAATTCTGAACAAGGGGGCCTCTTTTGGGGGGTAAACTGAAAAATTTAAAAAAAAGTTTCGCAAACATTATTGTGTGACATATCAAATGAAAGGGGTTGTTGTAAGCATCTCAGATATATATTTTTTTTAATTTTATCCAAAACAGATTTGAAGTAATTTAGGAATAAGACGAAAATTGACCATTCCCCCCCCCCCCCCCTTATCTCCGAAACTACAAGGCTTAAAATTCTGAAAAAAATATGGAATATAGTTCCTTGCCTAAAGATTACAGGAAAACCTATAAGAAGTTCGAGTATTTAAAGTAACGGGAAAATTCTCAATATTTTTGTGTATTATATAGGTACGGAACCCTCACCACGCGAGTTGAACTCGCACTTGTCCGGTTTTTTCTTACATTGTATCTATCACTCGTGCGTCAGTTATAAAACAATAAGGTTTTTACTCAAATACGATGTTGGAAAACGTATTTATAAATAAATCTACAAAAAATATTTCACACTAATAACACATGTTTAACTAAATTATTTAATGATTTAATATTAAAATTAAGTTATTAAATGTCTGTGTAAAATATTTTTAACTGTGATTTTAAATCGTGGCTGTATGCCGAAGGGTACCTAAGTATTTGCCTCACGCCAAATTTAACAAAATGGACGATTGTCACGTTGTGTTTTTTATTGCGATTAGTATTAATTTTGTTTCAGATGCATTTATTTACTCGCAACTCGAGCCATTAAAGCCCTTCGCCTGCGGCGTCGGGCTTCTTACAGACTCTCGTTCGTAAAAAACGACTTACCAACCTCGTGGCAGAATGTACTATATTCAGGACACGTAGATGTTGTTTCTCTCCGATAAAATGTTTGTCGTTCTATTTCAAATAAAAATAACTGATTTAAATGTGTAATGCTCGCGTAGCCGTATATAATCCGAGAATACATTTGTAAACAAAAACAAAAATATCAATGTAAACAAAAATAAATAAAGAACATAAACAAATGCATATTTGGAATAGCAAAGCGCTACCGAATAAGCCCTTGATCGATTCACATCCCATGTTTGATTCCACCTGTATAAAATGATGTTGGTTTCAGGGTAGAGTATACATCTTATCAGCGGGTTTCTCTCTTGCTTTCGGCTCCATGTTCGCGAAAACCTACAGGGTACATAGGATATTTATCAGGTCAGTCAAGTGTGTCTGAATATTATGAGTTAGGAACCAAATTATTTTATATTTAGAATCATGTAAATGTATCATGCATGTGTTTTGTAAATGAACTGTTTAAGTACACCGAGTTCCCGACTTAACGCAAACTAAAACATTTCAGCAACCGGAGCGGCGTGTGCAAGACGAAGCTGCTCCAAGACACGCCGCTGATCTCGCTGGTGTGCGCGCTGCTGGTGCTGGACGGGCTGCTGGTCACGCTGTGGGCGGCGCTGGACCCCATGCAGCGCCAGCTCAAGAACCTCACGCAAGAGATCAGCGCCACGGACCGCAGTGTCGTCTACCAACCACAGGTCAGCGAGATAACTCTCTGTTGTACCTACCATGACACGCACTGATGTCGCTACTGGTGCTAGATAGGCTGCTAGTTACGCTGTGGGATCTGGACCCCAAGCAGCGCCAGCTCAAGGACCTCATATAGGAGATCAGCGCCACCAGCCACAGGTCAACGAGATACCTCTCTGTTGTCCCAGGACACGCTCTGATTTCGCTGATGACATTGATGTCACTGATGGTGCTGGACTCCATGCAGCACCAGCTCAAGAACCTCACGCAGGAGATCAGCGCCACAGACCGCAGTGTTGTCTATCAGCCACAGGTAAGCAAGTTGCCTCTCTGTTGTACTGGGACACGCGCTGATCAGGCTGATGTCGCTGGTGCTGGACGGGCTGCTGGTCACGCTGTGGGCGGCGCTGGACCTCCTGCAGCACCAACTTTTAAAGCTTACGCGGGAATCTGCGTCACAGGTCTACTGTGCTTTATAAACCAAGAAACGATCTATACAACCGTTTTCATCCACATCAAAATCATCCTCATTTCATGGCCTGTTTTCAATATTCTTAAGTGTAAGTAGTTTATTACAATCATGTTCGGCAAAAAATTATCAATATATATTTCTTGACACCATTATTGACGACCTCTGTAGCCTAGTTGGTAGTGACCCTGCAATGTGATGAGCGCGAATATTTGTTCCCGAGTCATGGATGTTTTCAATGTATTTAAGTATTTATTTATCTATATAAGTACGGTAAAATGGTCCTACTTTGCTCCAAAATTGGCTCCACTTTTACAAATAGCATCGCAACTTTTATAAATATGGAGTTATGGTACTGGTAATGGTTTTATCGGAGAAAAGTGCTCTTTAGCTTTATATTAGCTTGAACTCTGTTGCAACTTAGCTGGAACGGAACTTAACTTTTTTTGTTGTTGGAGCATAATAGTTACCACCCCAGGAGCAAAGTAGGACCATTTTACGGTATGTGTATATCGTCGTCTAGTACCAATAGTACAAGCTTTGCTTAATTTGGGTCAATTTGTGTAAGATTGTCCTCAATTTTTTTTTTATAAATTCGATGACCAGTGGCCCATTTTACGAAATTAGAAGATACAAAGTCTAAACTGGCAACAACTCTGAGGCGCTTGGCCAATATCGACTGGCCATAAGACACATGTTTCCTGTTTAGATTTGTAAAATTGTATCTCGTAGCTAAACGGGCCAAAGTTGATTGAAAGTAAGCATGTTTTTTAAAGTGAATACAAGATTATAATTAACATTAACTAAGATAAATTAAAACTAAGTTAAATCTAAAAAAGGCCCTCGAGGCATTGTACCGAGGATGCTGGCGGCATTTCCTCGCTGAATTGCAATGCTGATGCGTTGCGCGAGAAAGCCGCCAGCTCTTCGGTCACCAGTTACATCGACCAGACGTTTCGCGATTTCTGCAAATAACTTATGCGCACTGGGACCCCACGGACCGAGGGTCTCGACGCCAAAGGGTACAAAGTCGTACTCTCTGCCGAGGCCTATATATTTTCCGCCGCTGCACCCGCTTTAGAAGTAGTCCGTTGGAGGTGAGACGGTGCCAGTGTGTCTACACATGTAGCGTCCCACACAAGCATCCGTCCCAACCTCCATGGAACCAGAGACACACCATCAGGTCTCTTGCCATCATCTCTGACAATGCCAGGCGGCTCAAGAAGAGCAGGCACATTGATGCTGGCAAGAGACCGGCGGATTATGTCATTAAGTGTCGCATGTCTTGAAAAGCGGCCTGCACTTTTTTGACAACAAAGTCCGTGGTGACCCAGTCGGTCCACGTCCGTGCCACAAGGGCATATGTGTGGAGTGCATACCGTGACCCCAAGCCGCAGACCAGTCGCCAGACGAAGGGAGGTCGGATCCAGGAAGGTACCGGTATTTGGAGAGGGATGGGCATGTAGCCAGTGACCGGCCTCTCTGGCTCCAACCGCCAAAAGTCTTGCGCGATCTGGACCTGAACTGCGGCTCAGAATCGATTTGTAGGTTAAATCGCAATAAATATCGTCCCAGCTCCTTTGAGATTTTGGGTTATCTGGAAAATCTTTACCCGGGCAAGCAATTTTAAAAGCATTCTTGGCATCCTCCACGTTTTTATTTTTCAGATAGAAGTATGCCAATCTCATAACACGACTGGCTGGCTATGCGCGCTGTACGCCTACAAAGGGCTGCTGTTACTAGTGGGAGTATACATGGCCTGGGAAACACGGCACGTGAAGATCTCCGCCCTCAACGACTCCAAGTACATCGGCATCAGCGTCTACTCCGTCGTCATCACCAGCACCAGCGTAGTCGTCATTGGAACTATCATTTCTGAGAGAGCTACTTTGGCGTACATAACGATTACAAGTCTAATACTTATAACGACGACGTCGACTCTTTGTCTACTGTTTTTGCCGAAAATTTTCGCTATAAGGAGTAAAAGTAAGTTGCTATTGATATAAAAGGTTACCTATTTATACTTACATCTAGTTCTTGAGCCCAACCTATCCCTATCTTTAGTAAGCTATTTTATACCTAATATATAGTTGATACTCCAAATAAAACGGATTTTTTTTTAGTCATAATGTATCGCGCAATGCAATAGGGTTGTGGACTCATTTTATTATATTATTGCCTCATATTACTAATAATGACGAAAATCCTATTCAAATATCTCAAAAAATTACGAACATACAACCGTTTCAATAAATATTCCGTCCTGACGACACGGGGTCTTGAGCGTCGTTTCATGTGAAGTTGCGGTTTGGGGATAAGGGACAGAGTCCTAAAGCTTTTGGACACTTACAACTTTGTTTGATTATTTTATTTGGTGTCACCATTCCGTATTAAGCATCACTATCCTCCCTCTACTTGCATCACTGCGCGATAGATCTAAGATTATCGTAATTGAAGTAAAAATTCCACCATTCCAGCTGAAGATGATCCCGTAATACAGAGCTTGGGGCTGAGGCTAGAGTGTAAGACGCGGCGTTTCGTCACCGACGAGACGCAGGAGCTGCACTTTCGCATTGAGATCCAGAATAAGGTACTAAACCACGTGGTTCCAGTGACAATACCAAAAACAGCCTATAGCCTAAAACCTCAGCTACATTCTGTCATACATTGGCCATGTCAGGAGATGCCAGTAAAAACTGATTGTTGTTTGACGGACGTACTACGTCCATTGCCATTTTTTCACTTATCGCTGTGGACACCCGTCACTCTCGCACTCGCATACTTGTCAGAACGAGACGGATGTCTTATCCACAGCGATAGTGATAAAACGACAACCATGCTACGCCACCACAAGCAGCCAGTTAAATGAGGCGTACCTAAGCTCTACAATGCGGTGCGTGTGGCCAGTGTGGCCACGTGGCAATCAGTGAAAGCGAGTAGACTAGCAAGTCATCTTCTACAAAAATACATTCTACACTATAGTTAAAAAATTTTGAACTGAGCCGAATCCACTTCACGCATTCACAATGGCTTTGTGTTACTAAACAATAGGACACGTGCCAACAAAGAATGAAGGTAAATTTCTTGTTTATTACCAGGCTCGCTGTGAGCGGGGTTTTTTTTTAAATCTTTTAGTCCGTTTTGAATCTATTGATTAAGAAGATAGAGTTCATTATTCAATGAACATTTTATGTGGCGGTAACCTTTTTTTTGCAAAGTTTGGCACGCGCCAACCACAAACAAAGAAACTTGTTGGCACGTGTCGTATTGTTTAACTTGAATGCTATTGTTTTGAAGATAAGTAGATCGGCTCAGTTCAAAAAAATTTAACTATACCTAGTTAGTTAGTTTTACTACCTAACGTTCTTTCGTTTTTCAAGGTGTACAAGCGCGAAGTGGCCGCCCTGGACAAAGAGATCGGCCGTCTGGAGCGGCTACTCGCTGAGCCGCTCGAGTCCACCTCCAGCTCCGACGCCTCCATCGCACTTCACAAACGAGTAAGTACAGCACATATGTGAGACAAACTGCCGCTCGAAGTCTGTCTGTTTTTGACGTTACAATTGCTCGTTATATCCTGACGCTATCAATAATGACGGAAATAAAGATTGGTTTAACTTTTCAGACTGAATTGAACACCGTCGAGGAAGAAGGTCGCCGCCGTTCTGATTCCGACAGAAGAGCGCCCAGCATCACGGGGGGCCTGCCCATGCTGCTGCTGTCCGTGCTGCCGCCCGTCATCCCGCGCGCCAGCTGGCCCTCCGCCGACCACTGCCGCGCCCGCAGCTCCGTCAGCTTCAGCTCGCAGCCCAAGCTCGACCGCAAGTCCCAGCCGGCCATCGACCTGTACAGCCTGTGCCTCAACAGGCGAGAGGAAAACCACGGGCTGCTCGGCAGGATACGAAGCTTCTTCGGCGGCAGCCGGCCGACCAGCCGGAAAGCGTCGACCATGTCCATCGCGGACCCCACCGGACAGAGCATAGCCGCCGCCCTGAAGATGCACGTCGGCATGATTGCCGGACTAGTCCCGGGGAACAGAAAACATTCCATGGTCCTATCCTGTAACACTTTGAACGTCCCCTCCTACCCGGAGTTGAAACTGAGGAGGGAGTCGTATGCGAAAAGCGGTCCGATCATTCGCATAACGGATGACGAGCCGTCTTGTTCTAAATATGGACGAGGCCCTCAGAAATATGTAGCGGAACCGGAGACGAAAGTCAACTTTATGTTACCCGCTATCCATAAGAGACCGATGTCTCACGAGAACTCCTGTGAAAAGATAAAGGGTTCGCCGAGATTTCCCCATAGGATATCACCTGCCGCCTCGAGTTTGACCGCTTTGAGTGGGAGGAAGACTAGCGCCGACAGCGTGTTTAGCATAACGGGGAGGACTTTTGACGAGCAACGAAGGTACAGCCATCAGAATGTGACCAATCAGGAACCCAAGGGTAAAGCTGTGCTGGAGAGCAGGTGGAAGTCCACCGAGGACGCGAGGCCCGGGCCCTCCACCAGAGATTAGACGTTACGTAATTGTGCCAAATGTGTGCCAAATGTTTACTATGTCACGAACCATGCGGTAGTGTTTTAAGGTCGGTAATGTTTTAATGGCAATATTTAAATATTTTTTCTCCAATATGCTCGGAAATGTGCGCCTTACTGTAGCAAAAATAGTACGTGAAGTTCCTCGTTACTGACAAGCGCAAATTTAAAAAGTTAAAAGTCATTATTGTACAGCTTTAGCGGCCAGGAATATGTATGAAATTCCTTTACTGTATACTTTTTTACCTTTTAATCATATGTTTTGACCATGACAAATCACTACAAACAGCCAAATGCTCGTATGTTTAAAGGCCTAGCAATTTGTCATAACAACTTGCTATAGTTAGACTGGTTAGTACCTAATGTATGGCTGTCTCTTTCCAACTATTGCAAGTTGGTGTGACAAATTGCACCTGTTTGTAGTGTGCTTAAAGTTATCCCAAGTTTTCTTTTTTATTGTCATAGACAAAACGATTACTTTTGCAAGAGATCGAAGTGACGTTTTAAAAAATGTCTCAAATAGTATTAACTGAAAAAAAAAAAATATTTTCGAAATAATATTATTCAAAACGATCTAAATTGCGTTTAGATTTCAATCCCGTGTAATTTTAATTACATAAAACATAAAATTGTAATCGATTATAATGTTTTGAATTTTTTATGTGGGTCAATTGAAACTGGCACCATGAGTCATGCCGTGTACATACTTTAAAAAAATAAGTTGGGCGGGAACATGATAGGTTATTGACATACTACTCGCTGTTTTAAAATTATTGAAAATATTATTTGATTTCCTCGCATTTATGGAGAAAAGCACTATACCTGCCTCGGCGGGAATGACAATTCGTGGATTCAGCTTCGCTTCATCCGACAAAATCAACTCATCCACGAATTGCTATTTCCCGGCCTCTGCAGTAATGTACTATTCCGAAACTGTTGATAGGCTCGTGTAAAATATACTAATCGCGGATGTTTGAAAGTATCGTATCGAAGTATTTTTTGATCTGCTCAAGTGTCATTTTCATTATCCGATATACCTACTAGCAATTAAAATGTAATATAATATAGATGAATAAAATGTAGATATTATTGATGATAAAGGGATATTGACACCAAATAGTAGATTAGAATTCTGTTTTATGTAAGTAGTTTGAGTTCCTGCAGATATAAATAGGCCTATATCAGTATTAGACAAGATTTACCTAAATTAATAAAATCCTCCGTATGTATACTAGAACTTTCAAAATTGGCTAGTATTCCAGAATAGGTAATTATTTGTGTCATTCCAAAGAAAAAGTAGGTACCGCTTTGTCGATAGTCGCCATTGGCATAACGCGGCCATTGAAAGAAAATCGTCTGTGTTAAAAATAACAACCGACAAAGTGGTAACTTTTGCCCGAAAATCACTTTTGATTGTAGTAGTAACTAAAATACCTCAGTATATACAATCACTAAAAAGGTATATCATACTCAACAGCATTTTACTTACTTAGAATTTAATCACTATTATTGTTTGCTAGTATGTATCTGTTTATGGAAAATACCCAATTTTCTGTCGTTTTACTAATATTATTGCGATTGTTTCAATGCGTATTTTGACAAACTGTGTTACTAAAATAATGTAGTGTTTTAATACTACTGTAAAAGTGATTTTTAGAATTGATGTAAGTAGCATACCTAATTATAACTAAGTGAAAATATTTTGTAATTAACAGATTAATCATTAAAATAATAAGCAATATAATTGTTTTGTAAGATAACCTTTGGGTGAGAACGTGTAGACCAGAGGGCCTACCGCGAAACGAAAACGAATTTCGTTCGTGTATCTCCATCTCTGTCGCACTTGCTTGTTCGAGCGACAGAGGGAAATGCACGAACGAAGTTCGTTTTCGTTTCGCGGTAGCCCTTCTGTATTATTACAATTCTGTATTGCAACAACTCGCGGTAGATGTCGCTACGAGCCACCCTAATGTGTAAATGATGTAATTAAAAGAGAGAAGGGATCGTGAAAGATTCGTCGCCACGAGCGGAGCTCACGCTAGCTCAGTTGGTTCAGAGCGATGCACGAAATGCAGAGGTCACGGGTTCAAATCCCGCAAGACGCGAATAACTGTCTGATCGAAAGTTTGAAAGACAAAAGTCGAACTCACCCTACTCACTTCATCTTACCCTACGACGTCTAAAAGTTACTCACCCCTATATCAAAGCGTGGTCCTAGACATCGTGTTCAAACTTGTAGCTATAAGCTCTAAATGCCTACTTATATTCATTAGGCTCTAAAGTGTGACATATATGTAATACAATTTTAAATACTAATTATCTTTTATTTTAATACCTACTATAGGATATTTTACCTCATACCTAATATTGTAATTTATCGAGATTCATTACCAAGGTAGGTACAAAAATGGCACCCGCATGCCGACATGAAGGTTACTTTGGTAGCGACACCTTTACTATGCAGTCCTCGTTTCATTTATTACATTTGGTAATTTAGGTACACTAACCGCCGATATAATTATATACTGAATATGTACTGTAATAATAATAATGTATACAGTCAGGTGTATTAATATACGTACCTACATAAAAAAGGACATAAATATCTGTACACGCCTTTATGACATTGACAATAGAGTCCTGTACAGATATTAATATATGTATATTAATACACTTTACTGTACTGTACTGTAAATGTACCTACTGTTAACAGTAATCTCACGGAGTAGGGAAAGACTGCATCGCAATGCAAGTCATATGATGAACCATTCCGTCCGTAAAGGGCATTACAGTCCTATGTACGGTCAAGGACTTTAATTGTTGAGCCATTTAGGTGTCAACTAATTTTGGTTGTCTATGAAGTGTCCAGTATAAAGTGAACTCTAAATGGCTCAACAATTAAAGTCCGTCACTGTACCTTCAACCAGCCATGCCAGCACCAAAAACCACCAAAAGTCCTCAAAGCAACATCAGCGCTCTTAGCAATACTGTCCTCAATATCATCATTGACCACAGCCTCTATCTCAGATGATTGTTGCAGAGCGCTTGGGAGTCTATGCGTTGCCGCATCTACGTTGGTGGCTATAAAGTCCTATAGCAGCGAGGCATTTCTTGCCACATCAAGTGCATCCTACTAATATTAGACCTGCTTAGAAGATGATAATTCGCGTAAAAAATCAGGCGATCTTGGCGGTCAAATGGTTAACACAGACTATAGAAACCAAGGAAAATATGCATTGGGAACAATTTGTGATATATCATCGATAAAAAGTGAGTTTTAGTATTTCATGTGCTGTATTACTTTAAATTACATCTATTATCTAGATTAACTGCCGTATAACTCCGTAGGTAGGTAAATATTAACTTACAACGGTTAGCTTACTGATGTGCCGACGGAAAATTTCCTATATTGTGATTTTTTTTTGCAATTAAACATAGAAAATTTTCGTAATTTCTCTCATGTTTGTAAGGGAATTGAAACTTTCCATTTCCAACAAGGAAATTCCGTACCTGAGAACCATAAAACTGTAACACTTATGTATAAGAGTTACAGTACAGGTACGTAAATTTCCTTAATTCCTTGTGAAGCTTTCTAGAAATTTCCGAGAACATTTCCAACTTTTTGGAAACTTTCCGCAATTTGCACAACACTGGGTTAGCTACACCATCTTGTCAATGTAAAGTATTTAGAATTACCACACTTTACACCACACTCCTCAAAGCAGCATCAGCGCTCTTAGCGATCCTGTCCTCAATAATCCTCCTAATGTTCGCGTTGACGTGGGGCAGTTCCCTCTCCTTGCGCACGGAGGCCTCTATCCTCTGCACGAGGCGCACCTCGCGCGGCCAGGCCACGAGGCTGGTGACGGCGCCGGCGCCGGGCGCGCCCAGCCGGCCCGTGCGCCCGCAGCGGTGGATGTAGTCGGCCGTGTACAGCGGGAAGTCGTAGTTGATTATGTGTTGGACCTGAGACCGAGGTGTTTCTTTGTCACTTTTTTATAGACGGTCCAGTTGGGTAATACGCAACGATGTTGAAATGTGTGTTCCTACGTTTTAAGTATTCGTACATAAAAACCTAAATATGTATTAAGTCACTAACTGCTCGCGCTAGCCGCGGAACAATAGTACATTACTGCAGACGCCGGGAAAAGGGCTTGCCGGGTGAGTAGGTATAGACGGCCGACCGTACGGAGGCCGGATAGTGATACGAAGCCGGCAAGCCTTTTCACGGCCAGGCATGTATAGTGCTTTTCTCAAACATATGCAATGAAATAAAACAATACACCACTCACAATAGTACATTAATTTTCCCTCCAATCCCTCCATACTTAATGTTCTTTTTTACGAAAGTCGTCCGTATTTCGCGTGTGTAGTGTTCGAATAGACCCTATTAGGGCCATTATACATAACCTGATAATAAGAATCTTAATTTCTATAATGAATAAAATAAATGCAGAGGATTTTAAATATTGTCTATGGTCTCTGATGACTTACGTATAGATAATATTTTAATTTATTCATCAACACATTGAATCATACAGCTTTGTTTTCTTAATAAAGGTTCGTGTGTAATAGGCATTAACGCGGATATTTTTGGACCGATAACCATTCAGCCACTAGAAAAAGTAAAAAATAAATAAATCAGCTGTTTAGCCTGTTCATGAACACAGACGCCATGTTATCATTACAATTTCAAAAAAATTACTTCCCGGCCTAGGCCTTCAATTTTGTATGAAATTCCTTTACAGTTCTCTCGAGTTGTTCCGCCCGAAACGTGATACTTTGAAGCCTGTTATAACGCATGTAAGGACGACATTTCATTGCATGTTTGAGAAAAATACTTTAAGCCCATGACTACCCCGAAGTTTCATTCTAGAGTAGTTTACTCCCCACGTACAAACTTTATAATTTTAATATATTTTTCCATACTAAGGAGTTGAACTATGAAAACAAATTAAAAACCACAGATTTTTGTATAATCTAGACTCAAACAAATATCTTCATATGTTCAGTAGCAGTCATACCAGTAGTGTTCAGTAGCTCAAGTAAATTAATAAGTACCTAATATTATTACAATCTAAATTTAAATATTATTTATAAAAATCACTCACCTTATTAGTATCCAATCCACGTGACGCAATATCAGTACAGCTCAACACATTAACCTTCCCCGACTTGAACATTTCAAACTTTCCCGCCTTCAGAGGAATGGCCATTCTCCCATTGATGTTAACACATTCTATGCCATTCTCGTTGAGGAACATGGAGACGAAGTCGCAGGTAGGCGTCTGGTTGGAGAAGATCATGACAGGTCGTTTGAGGTTGAGGTCAGCTCGGACCAGCTTTAGGAGCTCAACTGGTTTTTGTGCTTTCCCGAGTCGGAGAAACCTGTTACGACAAATTACTGTTTTAAGGGTAATTCAAAATGAACATATATGTAAAAGCCATGGGCGAATCTTAATTGAGATAACTGCTAAACACAACTAAGCAACTAGTAATGTTTCGTGTAGGTATAGTTGTCGAGACCAAAGGTTCGTCACTTTGGACTGCATTGAAATGGAGTTGAAAACTTTTAACAGATCTCTGCTTTTTGGTAAACAAAAATATCCCGAGTAGTAGAAATTCAAAGGTATATATGAAGTCCCCAATCCGTATTGGGCCAGCGCAGCGTTGAAACTACAGTCCCTTGCTTCAGTCCAGTATACCTCAAATCTTTATGTTAATGTTGGTCATGCTGAAGAGCCATCTGATCTGAACAATCAAAAAGTAGTATTGTTAAGTAGGATCAATATTTTTTGTCTATATGAATATTTTTTTCACTTGCTGAGCGTCATATGGGAGTATGTTCACATTATCCAGTACAATATCGGTGTAGAATCCGGCAACAATATTGGGGCAAGTAAAATGAATGGAAAACTCATTGGACAATATGATATTGTTGCATGCTCCGACACTAGCCTATATGATAGCTAACTTTGAGGAATCCTAAACCAATATCATATTGGATAATATGAACACACTCACTGATATTCTATTTAACAAATCCAGTTGATCTTACGCGTTTGATTAAATGCCGGAGCAGACATCATCACCCAAGTCATTCTTTGACCTTGACCAAATGCCCTAAACACAGAATGACTTACTTATGAGGGACATGAGGCAGTATTTTATGTATCCTGGAGGTGGTGACTGTCTTCAAGGATTGGGGGTCCACAAATGCGCTGACCGACTCTGGCAGTTCGTGAGGCATTGTTGCACTCACTAGTGTCAGCTGGCAGCCTACTGGCGGTGTCTGATGCTGGACTTTGAAATGGATCTGAAATTAACAGAATCAAAGGATTAATTTTCTAGAACAATATATTCCTTGTGCTCGTTTGCGCGTGCGGAGGGAGAGTGGACGTTGACTGCATGCAAAAATAAGCAAGGAGGTATAGTCAACAGCAAAAGTAGGTTATCATTTTTTCACCTTATCGCAATGGAATAAGGTACAAAAGTGATAACTTACTTTTGCTCTTGACTGTACATCTCATTATCTAACAGACCTACACATTCTTTAGCGGAATAACAAATAATATATAAAATAATGTTCTTGAAACTTATCATGGAATTCCGCAAAGTAATGCCTTATTCCTTCAATATAAGGGATCAATGCAATCCTTGGATTTCTATTGTAACTTACAAATGACATTCTCTCCGATATTATTAAACCAGCAGCATTTGTGTAGTGGTTGGTAAATGGGTTCTCGAAAATGGCGTACTTGCGTTAGATTGACGCCAGGTGGACGGTGAGTAGGTGATATGTGTTGGAAACAGTTGGGTGACGGGGTGATAAGTGTACTTTAATGTTAAAGCCACTAAAAACATTACTTTTACCTGATATTTCTTCAATAAATGTGATAGTTTTCCACTAAAGCTGTCATCAAGCAATGTATCTGCCTCATCCAGGACCATGTGGTGCACATTGTGTATCTTGTAAATACCAGTAGTGACCAGTTTGCTGTACGCTCCCAGGGTGGTCACCAGGATATCACAATACTCTATAGGTGGGTTTAACATCTTCTGCTTGGTTCGCCCTCCCACAAGGGTGGTGACATTCAAGTTTATGTTTTGGGCTATGTTCTGAGCCACTTCTCCAATTTGTGTTGCTGAAAAATTATTATAATTTTTGAAATGATTAATTATCATTATTAAACGTGAAAAAGACCGGGGGCATTTCTGTATGAGACTAGCACGGGATCGGGATAAGTGGCGTACTCGAAGAGAGGCTTATGCTCAGCAGTGGGCGATTACAGGCTGACAATGATGATGATGATGATTATTAAACTAGAGACGGAACACCTGATTAATCTAAGTATTTATTATTGTCACTTAAAATTATAATAGTAAATAAATAAACAGTCGGTTATAAATAAATGGTTGTTAAGTGAGTAATCTAATTTAATTTAAACTTAATGCTCAATACAAATAATGGACTTAATGGATGATATAGGCATTAACATACTGTTTTATGTAAAACTTACCCAATTCTCTGCTCGGCGTTATAATAACCGCTAAAGGACTATTGAAGTCATTTTTAACACATGACTTCCAGTCCAAAACATGCTGAAAAATAGGCAAAAGGTAGGCCAAAGTTTTGCCACAGCCAGTTTCGGCGGTCACAGCAGTGTTGTATCCCTCAAGAATGAACGGAATGGCTTTTGCCTGAATGGCAGTAGGCAAGTCGTATCCTTGCGCGGCCAAAACCTCGATCAACTCCGGCCTAACGCCTACATCACTGAAGCTTTTTTTTAATAACTCTTTCTCTTCCTTCTTATTTGCGTCACCGTATATTGTGAAATAATCGCCTTTTGATTTCGCGTGCAACCAACCCGAGGAAGCAAACTTTACGCCGTCGAATTTACCGTATGTTTGTCCTTCGAAGTGGTTGTATTCTGGTCGCTTACATGAGATTATGGGTAACTTCTTCTTGGCTTGCTGGCTGTAGTAACGACAGTACGATACTTTAAGTACATCTCGTAATTTCGACATTATAAATAGGAAAATTTTACAACATTCGTAATATTTTTATTTTATAACCTCAAATTCTTGTGTTATGACATATGTCAATGTCATGTGAGAATATTTTTCTTCTCGTTATACCAGACCTGGATGCAGCAACTTTTTAATCCAAATTGTATTTTTTTAAATCTTGTCAATGACGGACAATGACAAATATTACACCCGGATTATTATGGTCCCACCACACTTGGGGTAGCGTGTTCGCGTTGCATCGTTGCCTCTCTTTCATTTGCGGTAGAAAGGAAAAAGATGCAACACGAATAATTGGGCCAAATACCGCCAAGTGGAGTGCCACTATTATAATAACCTATCAGAGGGCCTACCGCGAAATGAAATTCGTTTTCGTTCGTGTATCTCCGTCTCTGTTGTATTTCCCTCTTTGTCACTCGAACTAGCAAGTGCGACAGAGACGGAGATACACGAACGAAAACGAATATCGTTTCGCGGTAGGCCCTCAGAGCGCGCCAGGATCTCATCCTACCTTCATGCCCTTGTGTCAGCTTCGGATTTGATCCTTCAATGGTGGGACATTATAATATTACAATTATTCCAAGGCCTAGGGGTAGGGACTAGCGTATCTATGTACTAAAACAACGTCGCAAGATCCCAAATTGAGTATCGTATACTACTCAAAAGAAAATAGGGGTCACAAGTATGGTGATCATTACGTGAAAATTATATTAAATAGGACTTATCTATATTTTTTTCCGCATGAAAGAGGTTGGATTCTGAAGGATGCGGGACATCATTAATTAGCGACTTATCAATTAGTTTAAATAATTAACAATAAAATTTAAGTGGCCCTTATTTTGTTTTGAGCAATATATTTCAGTTTTCCTTTGAGCTTTGATCTTTCGAACCAGTTTTATTTTAACATATGAGGAAGGATCAATGAAACAAAACATAATACCATCCTCCACTGCTCACATTTATTTACGCCATATAGCAGGAATATTATAGCTAACAACTAACGTTATCAACATCTTTATACAACACTTTACAAGGGAAATATTTATCGAAAACGATCACAGAGTGTAGTTTGGTGGATAGTTATTTACACATAGACAAGTGGTAGATGGGGGTCCCTATCAAATTTACCTTATCGCTAAAGGACAATATAGCTGAAATGTCTGGATTGTGTTATGTCTTTGTAACTACATAGACATGAATGCTAAATGCCTCTTTGGCAAAACGTCTGGATCTTAGAACGTAACAATTAAAAATGATCTAGCAGCAAAACATCTTTATCTTCGAATGTCTTTATTTCTTAATAGACACAAATGCAAAATGGTTCGGTAGCAACACGTTTGTATCTTAGAACGTCTTAATTACTAAACAGACATGAACGCTAAACAGTCAAGAAGCAAAAAGTCTGGATTGTGTAATGTTTTTATTTCTAAATGGAATAACCGCCAAGCGACCCATTAGCAAAACGTCTGGATTTCAAATGTTAAGTATACATAGAAAAATCCAAATATAAGTTAACACAAGTTAGCAGTAAAGTAATTACTTCCAATTTTATTTTTAAGTGTGATAGGATAAACCAATGTTTTTAGGGGGTATGCGTTACTAACAAATAAAAATGTCAGAATATCCATATTAATATTATACCTAACTTATAAGCCTTGCTTAAACTTAAACCAGACGTTTTGCTACTAACTCGTTCTGTGTTCATGTCAATCAAATAATTTTACTTTCGACGAATTGGGAATTCTAATTATATAGACTATTTACATTTCATGACGTTTTGCTATTAACTCGTTCTGTGTTTATGTCAATTAACTAATTTCACTTTCGACTCATTAGATATTCTAATCATATGGACTATTTATATTTTCAGACGTTTGGCTACTTATTCATTCTAATTCTTAGCCATCCAGCTAAACTGTCTTTTTGCTGACTGAGTATTCTACTTTCATGTCGTCGCAGCTGAATTGACTGTATGCTGACTGTGTATTTAAATTTTATGTCATCTAGCTGAAATGGTCGTTTCACGATAAGGTAAATTTTATAGTGACCCGTAGATGGGTGCATTGCAATAAAAATGTACCTACATAGTTAAGTTAAGACCTTAATTGAATCTACGCTTTTATTATTTCCATTGTGTAACGAAAACTAGCCATGTTATACGGACAACTTTCGTTACATAAATGAGTTTTTTTTGCAATCCACCCAGACAACTATGAAATGAGAAATATTATACAGTGAGATTTTACAAGGTTGGCTGTACTCAAATTAATGTTAAGGCGCCGTAGGTTCATGGTCTTCTCTCCCTCTCACTGAGCATAAGCGTGAGCGAGATGGAAGTGCGTGTTCCGAAGCGCGGATATCATGTTTTTTAATTTTAATTTTTTGTACGTTTAAATAAATAAAAAAGTAATCACTAAGTTCCCTCAAACATGATATTGCCGATTTTCATAAACAATTTTAATGTTTAGTTTTTGTGCATAATTTGTTACGAATGTTTTAAATAGCTTAGTCATGTTTTGAATCACTGATCTCCCTGCAGAAAAGCTTCAAGATTACTATTCTTATTTTTTTGAAACCATTATTATTATAAATAGACGCAGTATATTGTTTCAAAAACTCTGTTCGCTTAACTTCGCTGAACCTAAGGCGCCTTAAGTTGCGTCCAGCCGTTCCTGAGGCTGAGACAAGGTTATGAATTGTGGGTATTCAAATCCCTATCTGAATTTACCTTGGTACAAGGAGTACTTATGATCACCAACACTGAGCTAACCGTGAATCGTAGAAAGATTTATGGAGCATCCTATAGTAAGGTACAATGTTACTATCTAAATTAATTATAGAGCTTTTGTCACCTACGAAGGGTATACAAGTTGCCATTGACGAGTTCCACCGTGTACTTCCTGACTCCACCAACAGACCATCGTCAGCAAGTGAAATGTATAGAGCTCGTCAAACCAAACCAAATGAACCCAAACTCGAGGGGTATACAAGTACCCATTGAGGAGTTCCGATTTTTCTTCTGGATCCACCATCGACTCAGATCACATCAGCTGAATTGTACTAAACTACTATCTTGTATGTGTATGATTACCATATCAAAAACAATACGAGTAACAAAACTATGTGAAAGCCAACTTGCAAGATTTTATATACCACAAAATTAAAAATACGTGTCCAATATTTTTTGATAATCTAACTGATAGACTTAGATTTTTTTAGGAAATTAGTAGGAAACAGACTATACAATTTTCCGCTAATAAACTCCATGCAAAAGGAGTTTATCGTGCATGTTTTATTGACGTTACGGACGTGTTGATGTATAGTTGGGTTGTATTTGCGCATACCATAGCATTTCAATAGGCATCATTTTTTTCAGAATCAAGTGACTGTAAAAAATATTAACTTTATAGTAAGCATTATTTTATTAAATTATACAAAGTACTACGGTATTACATTAACATCTATACTATTCGCAAAACCAAGTGGCGAGTCAGGTCGTAAAATATTAGAATCATGCTATTATCACGCACAAAAAGGTTTCATTGTTACTTTTATTGCCCGACTCGCCACTTAGTTTAGCGGATAGTATAGCGGCACGTGTTGCAATAAAATGTGGGGCCGGGACAGTATCTATTGCGTTCTCTGTTGCACCTATTGTTTAAGAAAGGTAAGTGCGACAGAGAGCGCAATAGCCCGCGTCGTATTCTCATATTTTACTGTTCCGTTTGCAGCGAGTATTAATACTACCATAGTAATTGCATATTAGGTTTTGTCCATCACCTAGCTCAGTATACAAAAACCCAATTATTAGTTAACAAAATGGTTTATTTATCGTAATTAGACAGGATCTACTATATTTTAACTAACTGGCTTAACAGCATCTGTCCAATCTAACATTTAGTTTTTAACACAGTTAAAGATATACACATATTTACACATTCCTCAGCTGACGATTCTTCAAAACGAAGAGAATTAACCTTAGACGTCTAACTTAATTACAAAGTATTCCACTCCAAATAATGCGTAGGTACTATAATAAATTAAGTTATGTAATTTAAATTTAAACTAATAATACAACATAAGACAATCACAGTGATCAATATGCTGTTTAATGTTGTATTAAGATTCATGAACATTTTGACCGTTTTGATATTATTTGATGCATACTGTACAATTACCCGTAACACTGGTACAAATATATACATTTCTAATGAAACCGTCCGTAATACATCTAAAGAGTCTAAACACGACGAAAGTTAAGGAAAGTGTCGTACAAACAATTTGTTATCTTATCACCACTTCCGGACAATTGGGAATTCTCATAGCATTTGTGAATGATCATTGGTTACAGTGCGACTATTAACTTCCGACAGTGAGAATATCAACATGAAGAATTATTAATTTACATAATTTTAATTTCATCAATTCTCACGTCGCCCCATTTGTTGCTATCGAATTCGTTTAAATATTAATCGTAAATATGTACGCGTGTATTTTTTTCTTTTAAAAATTATACAGTTACAATCGGACGGCGATAAATGCAAATTTCCTTCGATCGTGTGCTGCTAGAACTCCAGAACCTATAACTTTACTGCTTACTAAAAATACATACATTTAGTTTAAATTAATCTTCGCTTTAACTATTTAACTAAAAATTCAAATTTAGGTGGGCACTAAAAACTAGAAAGTTTTGTTTTCAAATGTGTGATCTTTCCCGCTTGATTTATCTTCTCTTACCTTTTGTCAGCTTATTTATTTAATACAAGGAGAAGGTTAAAATATAGAACCTAGTATGTAATGTTAAAGTAAAAACACTTAATACAATATTATATTGCACTATTGTAGACATGAATTAAGCGAAATACAAATGCTTGAAGTGATATCTAAAATAAATGTCAAAATATAACGATTAGTCAGTCTTAGAAGACAATTCGAAGTTCCATTCATAAGTTTCAAGCAAGCATTTAGGCTGCTGTCCACACTCGGTGAGAAATAATTAATTAAACATCGTTCCAAGGATCGTTTTTAAGGATCCGGACCAAAAAGGTAAAAACGGAACCCTTATGGTGCTGTCTGGCTGTCACAATTTTAAATATCTCAGGAACTACTTATGCTATCAATTTGAAATTTGGAGTAGTTGTAAACAACGATAATCCACGTGTATCGAAAATTAAAAATTGATATATTTTTTTAATTTCTATAAAAAAAGACGGATAAGAGGGGGGCAAAATTCACGGTCTAGTTGTAGTACCAAGTGGGGTATCATATGAAAGGGCTTGAACTACTCATTCTAAAACAGTTTTTTTCTACAGTGGTAATAAAATCCTCTCCCGAATTATCTTCGAAGTTAACCAAGCGAAAATTGTGAAAATAATATATATGATTAATATTAACGTACATATTGATTCGACATCGATTAAAGTAAGAGTTCATAATAAAATGAGTTTGATTTTGACGAGGCGTTAACTGGCTGGTTGCTTATTTTTTCTATTAGCGGACACGCATTTCAAATTAAGAGATTCTATTATAATTTTGACTAATGACGTTATTTCAGTGTAGGTGAATAAATGTGATCATAAAAGTTGGCAACCCTAATCGTTACCATTAGCGCGCGCCTCTTAGAGATGTAGCGACGAGTTTGTACAGCGGCCATTACACAGACTACGTTGAGATAATTGAATGTGGCAGACTGTTTATAAAACTGTCATTGGAATTGGAATCTTCTACCTTGGACGGTAGAGTTGCTTTTTGAATGGACTATAATATATTTCAGATTGGAAGAGTCCGGTGACAGCTGTCATCTCCGTACATTTTAATTTTATGTCATGAGACGTCAAAGATGACATAAACTGAGTTGAGATAACAGCTGTCACCGAATTATTCCAATCTGAAATAGATTATAGTTTGATGCAATTCGGCCAATAGGCCAGTCAAAATCGACATCAGACCTCGCAAACGCGCATGTATCTACGATTTTTTTATATGTTGTTAGGTTCGTTGAGAGTAGTTAATACCCAAGTTTGCAACCCTGAAAACCCTGTGCTACCCCCATCATGCTCGAAAAACTGGGAAATTTTGGCACTTGTTTCAGTTTATTCTAAAAAACTACTCTAAAGAAGCGTTTTTCACGTATATTTGCTTCTAATCTAATAAAATTAACTAAATTTGCTACAATTTGAGCTTAACCTCAGCACTCTAGGTCAATTGGTTGCACAGATACAACAAGTCAAAGAAAGTCATTTTTTCAAAAAAGTGTAAATTTTGTTGTACGGTCTTTTTCTAAGACACGTACCGGCTAAACTAATGCTCGTAGGTAAAAATCATATCAAATGGGTATGAAACAGGACGCAACATGCAGGTTCTGCCAGGAGACAGAAGAGAGAGCAATGCACATTCTCTGCTCCTGCGGACCACTCATGCAAAAAAGAAGTACCTACCTAGGGCGGCACATCATGCACCCATAAGAGGTACAACATATCACCGCCCAAAGAGTCTGGAATTTCCTGGAGGCAACGGGCCTTAACGGTGAACTCTAAACAAAAAAAAGAGCTGCCACAATAGACCACTTTCATCACACTTGCTCGTCAATGGCGTTATTACTTGCGAGCGTACAGAGCAGTTCTAGCCGTTTTACCTCCCACGGGCTGTTAAGTTTAGTTTTAAAATATAGAACCCTCTGATTGGCTTGAGCAAATCTGGTTGCTCTGTGATTGGTTGAAAAAAAAATCTAGTTGGCCAAGCCGCCCCGCCCCGCAAGAATACTGCTCTGTGATTGGTTGAAATATTGAAGCTACGCGCTCCACTAGCACTGATCTGGAAGTGAAGTTGTCAATTTTTGATTGGTGCGGCTGTATGAAAATTAGATTTTTCTGTCTTTTGTAGTTATTTATTTCCTCACAAATGTGATGAAAAACATTGTACACGGACGTAAGAATATTGCAAACTCGAGTCATCAAAATTTCTCTTCTTCTTTCTTCTGATAGACTCTCGTTAGCAATATTCCACTTACGCCCCTCGTTAACAATGTATTACATGTGGAAAAATGCAGGATCCACGCGGGATTGTCTTATTTCTGCATGCCATCAGTGGGTGTGACACAACCTCGGCCCTTTTCTGGCAAGGCAAGATGAAGTGGTGCTACGTCCTCAAAAAAAACCCCGACTGGATAGACCTCGCCAGCATTTTCCTTGATCCAAACCTTGGTTGCCTGCCCCCAACTACAGAGGCTGTAAAATATCATCCTTGGAGGACCTACCACCAAGTGCAAAAATGGTTAGAGGTTGACAAAAACCCGTGTGACTGGAGATGGGTGACCAGTGAACAAGGTCTTATGCCTGTCACAATGTTCGCAGAGCCCGCTCCTCAGAACCTGGTTAAAATGGTGGCTTGCAAATGCAAAAAAGGTTGTTTAGGTTCGTGCACTTGCAGAAAGGCTGGGCTCAAGTGCTTTATCTTATGTTCCTTTTGCTACGGGTGAAATTGCATCAATGCCATCTCATGCAGGACGGGGATGTGAACGACCCAACACCATATACCGACCCGCCACCTCCTCCAGAAAACATTATCCCTCATCCACCACTCCCCCAGGCTGGATAAGATCTGGTCCTTCCAAAAGGGCGAAAGTCTTAACTGTTTTTGCAACCGTGTAAATATTATCATTTTATAGTTTAAATTTATGTTTATGTTGGTTTTTACATGTTTACGTTTATCTGTTTTGAAACCATATGCTACATCTAAATGTTAAATTCACATTATTGCCAGTTTTTTTAAAGAAATAAATACCAACTTTATTCAGTACAATATTTTTATTATTTAGCCAAAATCCAATATTTTACAATTTTATAATTTTTGAGGAAAGTATGAAGTTTAAAGGCCCCACTTTGGTATTCAATTGAAGCTAATTAAATTTCCTATATATTCTCCTCTCATGACTTTTAGCTACGAGCATTAGTTTAGCCGATACGTGTCTTAGAAAATGACCTTACCACAAAATGTATACTTCAAAAAAAATTGCCCACATTTGACTAGCTGTATCTCTGCAACCAATTGACCTAGAATTCTATAAAATTAAGCTCAAATTGTAGCAAATCTAGTAAGCTTTATTAAAGTGTAAGCAAATATACTTGAAAAACGCTTCCTTAGAATAGTTTTTTAGAATGAACTGAAACAAGTGCCAAAATTTCCCAGTTTTTCGAGCACCATGGGGGTAGCACAGGGTTTTCAGGGTTGCAAACTTGGGTATTAACTACTCTCAGGGGACCTAACAACATATAAAAAAATCGTAGTTACATGCGCGTTTGCGAGGTTTGCCTTTTTTTGTGTCGATATTGACTGGCCTACAACTCAAATAATCTCAAGCATAATTAAGAGCTATTGTACCGACTTTAGGTATTCCAGACAGATACGATGAACTTTGCTGTGATATCGGTTAATTATTATTATTATTATTATTATTTTTTATAAACTTGATTACTAAAACTTATGAAAGGAAGCTACGGCAATATTTTTTTACTCCCTAAATTGGTACAATTTTGTACAAATTGCGGACTAGACTTAAGTACAGTCGCGGTCAGTTACTTACATGTTTACAAGTATTAACTATATACAATTATTTTATCCCATTACAACAACAGTTAGACATTGAATTATCATCTATAAACACTGTAGTATATTTATGTACTAACACATATTTAGGGTGTACGTCCACCAAAGATGTGCGAAGGTGTGTTTTCATATGTTTGGCAACTAGCTTTTATGTCAAGCATACAAATATATGAAATCACATCTCAGGGAATCATCATCACAGGGAATTAAAACAAAGCTTGGTAATATCCGACTGCGTCTTGAATCACGCAAGCGTAGTTCCAATACAACATGCTACCGACGAACATGCAGCTTATTATGAACTATGTTTAAATCAATTACTAACAAGTAACTGATTAATTCGTATAAAATAGTGCGTGTATACAATTAGTACACATAGGTATACAAAGTAAATGCGCGTGTGAAAACAAGTAATGAACAATTTATTAAAGATCTGGGACATTTTGCGGAATTCTACAGCGTTATGCCGTGAGTGCAGTTTCGACTGGACACAACTAGTTACAATACGCGCCACATAAGTTTGTGCCTCTGAAGGTAGCCTGAAGTCACCTACCGTACCCCCGGGGACACCTTTGCCATAGGGATGGCGACACTAAATAAAATAATCAATAAATTTGAATTTTGCACACCAATTAAACACATGGAGAAAAGAGTAACACAAAACAATAAATAATTGCAGTTACAAGTGTCCAAAGTTGCAAAACGCATGCAACTTTGGACACTTGTAACGTATGACGCTCGAGATCCGTGACGTCACTGGTCTCAAGCGTTTTCTCTCTATCAAGCAATATTAAAACGGTTGTATCCTCGCAATTTTTTGTGATATTTGAATTAGATTTAAATTTGTAAATGACAATCGTTTCATATGAAGGTGCATTTTCCGGAAATGGGACAGAATATTCCCTCTTTTAAAACTTTGGACACTCATAAGTCTTAAAACTTTGTGATTATTTAATCCCCTGCTTTACTTTTTTCTCCATTTGACAATATTTTTAATCATTTTTTCTAGAAAATTCATCATTATTATTTTATTTGGTGTCTACACTACACCCTTATTGCGCAGAGAAATAGACGGAATATTATATTACGGCTCGGCCACGACTTCGAGCGGAGGTGGCACAGGCGTCACTCTCACGTATGCACGCTGCCGCCTCCGCTCGGAGTCGTGGCCCAGCCCTGAGTGGGTCTGACCGCGACGATACCGGCTTACTTGCTGGCGATGCGCTCCTTGCACAGGTCCAGCAGCTCTTTCAGTTGCGCGAACTTGCTGTGGGCCTCTTCGAGCATGTTCCTGTGTAATACAAGTTTTATTATTATTAGAGATGCGCCGAATCCGTGGGTTTTTCTGACTACGAATATTCGGCCGAATGTTCGGTCCAGCTTTTGCCGAACCGAATATTCGGCGGAAGTATTCGGCTCAAAGTAATTCCTTATGCCTTCATCAGCCGTTCCAAAACAGACCCATTTTTCAGTGATAAAAAGTTTTAGAATAATATTTATAAATTGTTATATGGTATGTAAACATACTTGAAGTTTTGACATGTTAACTTTCATTATTGTTTGTAAGTAATCGTATTTCATAAGTGCATGATTAAAATAAGAGAAAATTATTATGTATCATGACTTGCTAGATGTAACGTTATTTTGTTACTTGGCCAAATAAAGAAACTTGAACTTGAAACTATTTATAGACTGTTACATTCATGCAACTTGCAGACAAACATCTGTAAGATTATTAGGTAAAGATTCGGCATTTGAACCGAATAATTCAGCCGAATAACGAACATTGAAAAATATGCCGAATACCTACCAAATGTTCGGCGCACCTCTAATTACTGTAGATATAGCAGTTCATTACGTGAACTTATTGTTATGTCTTGGAGTAGGGAAACTCGTTTTAAATAATGTCACACATTATTTAGTGAAGCGTTTAACATTAAAACTTTGGATAGTTCTAGTCAAAAAGCGTTTGATATTGTTTCTGAAAAGGATACCTACTTTCGATATCATTTTAAAGGTTTTTGATACGTCTTACAGTACCGGTCAAAAGTTTAAGTTCACCCTTTGTTTTTGGTACAAATTTGTACTTTTGTGCGATAATGTTTTGCAGTTCAGATGTCGAAAATTGTTTCCAACTGATTCGTTATTGTTTACGGAGATGTGTTTGATTAGTCAGACACAATTTACGTAGATTTTTAAACAACTGATTCCCTAAAAACCAACATTGTATCTGATCATTGTACGTTTTAAGTGGCAAGCCCATAAATGGCCAAGCCTTTGCCGTCATTCCTATAAGATTTTAGGGAATGCGTTGTTTAGAAATGTACGTGAATTGTGTCTGACTAATTAAACAAATCGCTGGAAACAATAACGGATCAGTTGGAAACAAATTTCGGCTTCCGAACTGCAAAAAATTATTGTCCAAAAGTACTCATTTGAACCTAAAACAAAAATTGAACTTAAACTTTTGAGCGGTACTGTATATTTACGGAATAATCGCCTGGGCCCACAACAATTACACCCCGCTTACATATTGTTAAAAATCTAACGTAGATCTCGAATAAATAAAGATTATAATAACATATTTAATTCAGGCATCTGGCGGTCCATATTACATTAAATAATATATTGACCATATTACTCTACTTCTTCAACATGTAGACTGGCATTCAACTGTTTTTTTTACCTGCCAACTAGATAAAGGATGCCACGGGTATTGCTTTAGTTAAGGGACGAATGCAAGTCCACAGCAGTGCAGTTAACACAGCGCATAATCTGACTACCTTATTCGCCACCAAAAAGTAAGCAGTGTTTATGGGGCTATGGTCTGTGGTACAGTTGATTGTGAGTGTGTGCGGTGTGGTGGAGTGTACCTGCACTTGACGCAGAAGGTCCTCAGGCTGTGCGTGTGGATGTGGCGACTGTCCCGGCAGATGAGGTTGACGCTGTCCTTGAACACCATCTCCAGCCGCGACACGCGCTCGTCCAGGCTGGGCTCCGAGGGGTCTGTGGTACAGTTGATTGTGAGTGTGTGCGGTGTGGTGGAGTGTACCTGCACTTGACGCAGAAGGTCCTCAGGCTGTGCGTGTGGATGTGGCGACTGTCCCGGCAGATGAGGTTGACGCTGTCCTTGAACACCATCTCCAGCCGCGACACGCGCTCGTCCAGGCTGGGCTCCGAGGGGTCTGTGGTACAGTTGATTGTGAGTGTGTGCGGTGTGGTGGAGTGTACCTGCACTTGACGCAGAAGGTCCTCAGGCTGTGCGTGTGGATGTGGCGACTGTCCCGGCAGATGAGGTTGACGCTGTCCTTGAACACCATTTCCAGCCGCGACACGCGCTCGTCCAGGCTGGGCTCCGAGGGGTCTGTGGTACAGTTGATTGTGAGTGTGTGCGGTGTGGTGGAGTGTACCTGGACTTGACGCAGAAGGTCCTCAGGCTGTGCGTGTGGATGTGGCGACTGTCCCGGCAGATGAGGTTGACGCTGTCCTTGAACACCATCTCCAGCCGCGACACGCGCTCGTCCAGGCTGGGCTCCGAGGGGTCTGTGGTACAGTTGATTGTGAGTGTGTGCGGTGTGGTGGAGTGTACCTGCACTTGACGCAGAAGGTCCTCAGGCTGTGCGTGTGGATGTGGCGACTGTCCCGGCAGATGAGGTTGACGCTGTCCTTGAACACCATCTCCAGCCGCGACACGCGCTCGTCCAGGCTGGGCTCCGAGGGGTCTGTGGTACAGTTGATTGTGAGTGTGTGCGGTGTGGTGGAGTGTACCTGCACTTGACGCAGAAGGTCCTCAGGCTGTGCGTGTGGATGTGGCGACTGTCCCGGCAGATGAGGTTGACGCTGTCCTTGAACACCATCTCCAGCCGCGACACGCGCTCGTCCAGGCTGGGCTCCGAGGGGTCTGTGGTACAGTTGATTGTGAGTGTGTGCGGTGTGGTGGAGTGTACCTGCACTTGACGCAGAAGGTCCTCAGGCTGTGCGTGTGGATGTGGCGACTGTCCCGGCAGATGAGGTTGACGCTGTCCTTGAACACCATCTCCAGCCGCGACACGCGCTCGTCCAGGCTGGGCTCCGAGGGGTCTGTGGTACAGTTGATTGTGAGTGTGTGCGGTGTGGTGGAGTGTACCTGCACTTGACGCAGAAGGTCCTCAGGCTGTGCGTGTGGATGTGGCGACTGTCCCGGCAGATGAGGTTGACGCTGTCCTTGAACACCATCTCCAGCCGCGACACGCGCTCGTCCAGGCTGGGCTCCGAGGGGTCTGTGGTACAGTTGATTGTGAGTGTGTGCGGTGTGGTGGAGTGTACCTGCACTTGACGCAGAAGGTCCTCAGGCTGTGCGTGTGGATGTGGCGACTGTCCCGGCAGATGAGGTTGACGCTGTCCTTGAACACCATCTCCAGCCGCGACACGCGCTCGTCCAGGCTGGGCTCCGAGGGGTCTGTGGTACAGTTGATTGTGAGTGTGTGCGGTGTGGTGGAGTGTACCTGCACTTGACGCAGAAGGTCCTCAGGCTGTGCGTGTGGATGTGGCGACTGTCCCGGCAGATGAGGTTGACGCTGTCCTTGAACACCATCTCCAGCGGCGACACGCGCTCGTCCAGGCTGGGCTCCGAGGGGTCTGTGGTACAGTTGATTGTGAGTGTGTGCGGTGTGGTGGAGTGTACCTGCACTTGACGCAGAAGGTCCTCAGGCTGTGCGTGTGGATGTGGCGACTGTCCCGGCAGATGAGGTTGACGCTGTCCTTGAACACCATCTCCAGCCGCGACACGCGCTCGTCCAGGCTGGGCTCCGAGGGGTCTGTGGTACAGTTGATTGTGAGTGTGTGCGGTGTGGTGGAGTGTACCTGCACTTGACGCAGAAGGTCCTCAGGCTGTGCGTGTGGATGTGGCGACTGTCCCGGCAGATGAGGTTGACGCTGTCCTTGAACACCATCTCCAGCCGCGACACGCGCTCGTCCAGGCTGGGCTCCGAGGGGTCTGTGGTACAGTTGATTGTGAGTCTGTGCGGTGTGGTGGAGTGTACCTGCACTTGACGCAGAAGGTCCTCAGGCTGTGCGTGTGGATGTGGCGACTGTCCCGGCAGATGAGGTTGACGCTGTCCTTGAACACCATCTCCAGCCGCGACACGCGCTCGTCCAGGCTGGGCTCCGAGGGGTCTGTGGTACAGTTGATTGTGAGTGTGTGCGGTGTGGTGGAGTGTACCTGCACTTGACGCAGAAGGTCCTCAGGCTGTGCGTGTGGATGTGGCGACTGTCCCGGCAGATGAGGTTGACGCTGTCCTTGAACACCATCTCCAGCCGCGACACGCGCTCGTCCAGGCTGGGCTCCGAGGGGTCTGTGGTACAGTTGATTGTGAGTGTGTGCGGTGTGGTGGAGTGTACCTGCACTTGACGCAGAAGGTCCTCAGGCTGTGCGTGTGGATGTGGCGACTGTCCCGGCAGAT
Organism: Epinotia nisella; assembly: GCA_932294315.1. NCBI lineage: Eukaryota > Metazoa > Arthropoda > Insecta > Lepidoptera > Tortricidae > Epinotia > Epinotia nisella. Next base: position 22,297,124 of record OW028674.1, read on the forward strand.
GAGGTTGACGCTGTCCTTGAACACCATCTCCAGCCGCGACACGCGCTCGTCCAGGCTGGGCTCCGAGGGGTCTGTGGTACAGTTGATTGTGAGTGTGTGCGGTGTGGTGGAGTGTACCTGCACTTGACGCAGAAGGTCCTCAGGCTGTGCGTGTGGATGTGGCGACTGTCCCGGCAGATGAGGTTGACGCTGTCCTTGAACACCATCTCCAGCCGCGACACGCGCTCGTCCAGGCTGGGCTCCGAGGGGTCTGTGGTACAGTTGATTGTGAGTGTGTGCGGTGTGGTGGAGTGTACCTGCACTTGACGCAGAAGGTCCTCAGGCTGTGCGTGTGGATGTGGCGACTGTCCCGGCAGATGAGGTTGACGCTGTCCTTGAACACCATCTCCAGCCGCGACACGCGCTCGTCCAGGCTGGGCTCCGAGGGGTCTGTGGTACAGTTGATTGTGAGTGTGTGCGGTGTGGTGGAGTGTACCTGCACTTGACGCAGAAGGTCCTCAGGCTGTGCGTGTGGATGTGGCGACTGTCCCGGCAGATGAGGTTGACGCTGTCCTTGAACACCATCTCCAGCCGCGACACGCGCTCGTCCAGGCTGGGCTCCGAGGGGTCTGTGGTACAGTTGATTGTGAGTGTGTGCGGTGTGGTGGAGTGTACCTGCACTTGACGCAGAAGGTCCTCAGGCTGTGCGTGTGGATGTGGCGACTGTCCCGGCAGATGAGGTTGACGCTGTCCTTGAACACCATCTCCAGCCGCGACACGCGCTCGTCCAGGCTGGGCTCCGAGGGGTCTGTGGTACAGTTGATTGTGAGTGTGTGCGGTGTGGTGGAGTGTACCTGCACTTGACGCAGAAGGTCCTCAGGCTGTGCGTGTGGATGTGGCGACTGTCCCGGCAGATGAGGTTGACGCTGTCCTTGAACACCATCTCCAGCCGCGACACGCGCTCGTCCAGGCTGGGCTCCGAGGGGTCTGTGGTACAGTTGATTGTGAGTGTGTGCGGTGTGGTGGAGTGTACCTGCACTTGACGCAGAAGGTCCTCAGGCTGTGCGTGTGGATGTGGCGACTGTCCCGGCAGATGAGGTTGACGCTGTCCTTGAACACCATCTCCAGCCGCGACACGCGCTCGTCCAGGCTGGGCTCCGAGGGGTCTGTGGTACAGTTGATTGTGAGTGTGTGCGGTGTGGTGGAGTGTACCTGCACTTGACGCAGAAGGTCCTCAGGCTGTGCGTGTGGATGTGGCGACTGTCCCGGCAGATGAGGTTGACGCTGTCCTTGAACACCATCTCCAGCCGCGACACGCGCTCGTCCAGGCTGGGCTCCGAGGGGTCTGTGGTACAGTTGATTGTGAGTGTGTGCGGTGTGGTGGAGTGTACCTGCACTTGACGCAGAAGGTCCTCAGGCTGTGCGTGTGGATGTGGCGACTGTCCCGGCAGATGAGGTTGACGCTGTCCTTGAACACCATCTCCAGCCGCGACACGCGCTCGTCCAGGCTGGGCTCCGAGGGGTCTGTGGTACAGTTGATTGTGAGTGTGTGCGGTGTGGTGGAGTGTACCTGCACTTGACGCAGAAGGTCCTCAGGCTGTGCGTGTGGATGTGGCGACTGTCCCGGCAGATGAGGTTGACGCTGTCCTTGAACACCATCTCCAGCCGCGACACGCGCTCGTCCAGGCTGGGCTCCGAGGGGTCTGTGCTCAACGCGCTGCAACAATGTACAACGGGTCGAGACAAGTGCCAAGCTGTACTTTCATTCATTTTCATCACACTTGCTCGTTAATGGCGTTATTACTTGCGAGCGTACAGAGCAGTTATAGCTGTTTTACCTCACACGGGCTGTTAAGTTTAGTTTTAAAATATAGAACCCTCTGATTGGCTTAAGCAAATCTGGTTGCTCTGTGATTGGTTGAAAAAAAATCTAGTTGGTCAAGCCGGCTCCGCCCCGCAAGGATTGGTTGAAATATTGAACTCCACTAGCACTGATCTGGAAGTGAAGTTGTCAATTTTTGATTGGTGCGGCTGTATGAAACTTAGATTTTTCTGTCTTTTGTAGTTATTTATTTCCTCGCAAATGTGATGAAAAACATTGTGTATAACACGGGCGTAAGAATATTGCAAACTTGAGTCATCAAAAGCCCTCCGCCTTCGGCGTCGGGCTTCTGATAGACTCTCGTTAGCAATATTCCACTTACGCCCCTCGTTAAACAATGTACTATTACCCGACTGCCGAAGGGTTTGTTTTTCAAGCGTATGTATGTGTGTATGTCTTATTCTTCGGCACGCCCTGATGCCTAAACCGTTTGACGGATTTCGACATATGAGGTGTCGTTGGATTCCTCTTAATTGTAGGAGTGACATACGCTATAATATTTGTAAAAAAAAAACTGTTGGGTTTGCGGAAAAATCTTTTATTTCACTTGTTGACACCTAGCTGTCAAGCAAACCTGGCATACCAACGATACACCAATTATCTCTCGTCCTAGTCAATGTTGAGCTACTAAAAATGTATCTTATAAGAATAAGTTCCAAAATCAAAATTCATTTGCAGTTTTTGTGAACATTGCACGGAAAAAATAATTTAGCATTCCATTTTCAGATTTTGGAGCGATAAGGGTGTAGAATATCGTATCAATCGAAAGCAGTGATTAAACTAGGTAGATGTAATAATCTGTTAAATGATGTCCAGTCGCGGACTGAAAATGATCGTCACTTTTGGACCTTAACATTATTAAAATATAGTCGAAAAGTGCCAAACCTATTCATTCCCCGACTATTCGTTCTTACCCTTTGATGGCCATGGTGAGGTAGTTGACCTGGTTGCTGAACATGGGCAACTTGCTGGTGATCACGTCGATGGGGTCGTCTGTTGGGAGCTTGTCCTCTAAGCTGTGTGCCACGCCCACGCCCGACGCCAGCTTTGCGCTAATTTCAAACAAGATATTTGTCACAATCTAAGTAGGTATTTAACTGCTACGCAATCATTTATAGTCTAGAAACTTACTATAATAGTTAGTTCATTCACAAGAAGTTAATAGGTAATATTTTCATATTGATTCTATGTAAAAACTATATTTTTTGAATTGATAAATGGGGTTTCAAAACGGTAGGAATCAAGAACTTTGACTCTCATTTCACATTTCTTTATTTCTGACTTTTGTTGTACAGTCAAGAGCAAAAGTAAGTTATCACTTTTGTACCTTATTCCATTGTGATAAGGTGAAAAAATGATAACCTACTTTTGCTGTTGACTATACTGTCGTCACCAAAGTTAGTGACATTTGGTTGTCTATGCAAAATGTATAATATATCTGTTTTAAAATGGGTTCTCGGAAACTGCTTTAAAAACTTTGAGGAAATTTCGTTTTTTTCGGGTCCTCTCCAGCTTAAAACACATCGAAAGGCAAAGCTCGTAGGGAGGCAACTAAGATTTTTTGGCATGAAAAAGTCTCCACTAGGGGACGTTAGCAGGCAATACATGGCAATTCTCATCAGTAGCTGTGGTGAGAATTGGGATTAGGTGCCCAAACGGACCCCTGGAATCCTTTAGGAAACCGGGAAAAACGCTACACTAGTAGTAGGATTATGACTCACCAGTAGCTAGAGAACACCGTCCAGATGCTCTCGAAAGCTTCTATAACCGGCAGCTCGGGGCGAGGGTCCCGTCGCTCCAGCCGCTCCATAGTGGCCTTGGCTAGCTCCATGTACTCGGGAATTATCAGGCATTTGCGGGCCACGTCCATGCAGAGATCCGTGAAGTTCGTCACCTCCGACTGGGAGAGAGATTTCGGGTCTGTGGGAAAAAAATGTTTTTGATGTTCCATAGCAAAATTGTTCCAACGGAACACTTATGCGATCAGCCGGTTCTTCTCGTGGCAGAGGTTTTCTTACCGAACCGATGGTAGTTTATCGACATTCATATGCCTAAATTGAAGAATACTTTAATTTGATTACTATTTATTTAACTTAATAACTTTGACTTTGATTTACCTTTACTCTCAATAGAAGCTAGAGAATTCTTCAAATCGGTGATCAGATGCTCTATTCTCGGGAATACTTCGTTGAAGACCGCCACCCAGTGTTTGAGCAGGCACTGGAGCACGTCGGCGAGCGTCCACGGCGGCGGTTTGAACAGTACGTGCTTCCATAAGTTGTTGTATTTCGCTCGCATTTCGTTCTGAAACCATCAACAAGTTCGAGTGTCTTTACCATAAGTAAAGATATTGCAAGTGGAAACCATGGAAAACCGAAATAATTACGTTCCATAGAAACGGTACAACCGACATTGATCCAGGGTGTCTCAAATTTCAGGCATATTATTTATGGTTGTAAATCTTAACGTCTCACCAATTTCGATTGTAAATTTTAAATTAAAGGATGGTGTCGTGGTGGCGCAGCACGGTGTGCGCGCGGTCGGGGTCGGGCGCCACCTGCGGCTTGCTCTCCAGCAAGTACTCACCTCCAGTATGTTGGCCAGCAGGCGGTGCATGGTGTCGCGGTGGCGCAGCACGGTGTGCGCGCGGTCGGGGTCGGGCGCCACCTGCGGCTTGCTCTCCAGCAAGTACTCACCTCCAGTATGTTGGCCAGCAGGCGGTGCATGGTGTCGCGGTGGCGCAGCACGGTGTGCGCGCGGTCGGGGTCGGGCGCCACCTGCGGCTTGCTCTCCAGCAAGTACTCACCTCCAGTATGTTGGCCAGCAGGCGGTGCATGGTGTCGCGGTGGCGCAGCACGGTGTGCGCGCGGTCGGGGTCGGGCGCCACCTGCGGCTTGCTCTCCAGCATGTACTCACCTCCAGTATGTTGGCCAGCAGGCGGTGCATGGTGTCGCGGTGGCGCAGCACGGTGTGCGCGCGGTCGGGGTCGGGCGCCACCTGCGGCTTGCTCTCCAGCAAGTACTCACCTCCAGTATGTTGGCCAGCAGGCGGTGCATGGTGTCGCGGTGGCGCAGCACGGTGTGCGCGCGGTCGGGGTCGGGCGCCACCTGCGGCTTGCTCTCCAGCAAGTACTCACCTCCAGTATGTTGGCCAGCAGGCGGTGCATGGTGTCGCGGTGGCGCAGCACGGTGTGCGCGCGGTCGGGGTCGGGCGCCACCTGCGGCTTGCTCTCCAGCAAGTACTCACCTCCAGTATGTTGGCCAGCAGGCGGTGCATGGTGTCGCGGTGGCGCAGCACGGTGTGCGCGCGGCGGGGTCGGGCGCCACCTGCGGCTTGCTCTCCAGCAAGTACTCACCTCCAGTATGTTGGCCAGCAGGCGGTGCATGGTGTCGCGGTGGCGCAGCACGGTGTGCGCGCGGTCGGGGTCGGGCGCCACCTGCGGCTTGCTCTCCAGCAAGTACTCACCTCCAGTATGTTGGCCAGCAGGCGGTGCATGGTGTCGCGGTGGCGCAGCACGGTGTGCGCGCGGTCGGGGTCGGGCGCCACCTGCGGCTTGCTCTCCAGCAAGTACTCACCTCCAGTATGTTGGCCAGCAGGCGGTGCATGGTGTCGCGGTGGCGCAGCACGGTGTGCGCGTGGTCGGGGTCGGGCGCCACCTGCGGCTTGCTCTCCAGCAAGTACTCACCTCCAGTATGTTGGCCAGCAGGCGGTGCATGGTGTCGCGGTGGCGCAGCACGGTGTGCGCGCGGTCGAGGTCGGGCGCCACCTGCGGCTTGCTCTCCAGCAAGTACTCACCTCCAGTATGTTGGCCAGCAGGCGGTGCATGGTGTCGCGGTGGCGCAGCACGGTGTGCGCGCGGTCGGGGTCGGGCGCCACCTGCGGCTTGCTCTCCAGCAAGTACTCACCTCCAGTATGTTGGCCAGCAGGCGGTGCATGGTGTCGCGGTGGCGCAGCACGGTGTGCGCGCGGTCGGGGTCGGGCGCCACCTGCGGCTTGCTCTCCAGCATGTACTCACCTCCAGTATGTTGGCCAGCAGGCGGTGCATGGTGTCGCGGTGGCGCAGCACTGTGTGCGCGCGGTCGGGGTCGGGCGCCACCTGCGGCTTGCTCTCCAGCATGTACTCACCTCCAGTATGTTGGCCAGCAGGCGGTGCATGGTGTCGCGGTGGCGCAGCACTGTGTGCGCGCGGTCGGGGTCGGGCGCCACCTGCGGCTTGCTCTCCAGCATGTACTCACCTCCAGTATGTTGGCCAGCAGGCGGTGCATGGTGTCGCGGTGGCGCAGCACTGTGTGCGCGCGGTCAGGGTCGGGCGCCACCTGCGGCATGCTCTCCAGCAAGTACTCACCTCCAGTATGTTGGCCAGCAGGCGGTGCATGGTGTCGCGGTGGCGCAGCACGGTGTGCGCGCGGTCGGGGTCGGGCGCCACCTGCGGCTTGCTCTCCAGCAAGTACTCACCTCCAGTATGTTGGCCAGCAGGCGGTGCATGGTGGCGCAGCACGGTGTGCGCGCGGTCGGGGTCGGGCGCCACCTGCGGCTTGCTCTCCAGTAAGTACTCACCTCCAGTATGTTGGCCAGCAGGCGGTGCATGGTGTCGCGGTGGCGCAGCACTGTGTGCGCGCGGTCGGGGTCGGGCGCCACCTGCGGCTTGCTCTCCAGCAAGTACTCACCTCCAGTATGTTGGCCAGCAGGCGGTGCATGGTGTCGCGGTGGCGCAGCACGGTGTGCGCGCGGTCGGGGTCGGGCGCCACCTGCGGCTTGCTCTCCAGTAAGTACTCGCCTCCAGTATGTTGGCCAGCAGGCGGTGCATGGTGTCGCGGTGGCGCAGCACTGTGTGCGCGCGGTCGGGGTCGGGCGCCACCTGCGGCTTGCTCTCCAGCAAGTACTCACCTCCAGTATGTTGGCCAGCAGGCGGTGCATGGTGGCGCAGCACGGTGTGCGCGCGGTCGGGGTCGGGCGCCACCTGCGGCTTGCTCTCCAGCAAGTACTCACCTCCAGTATGTTGGCCAGCAGGCGGTGCATGGTGGCGCAGCACGGTGTGCGCGCGGTCGGGGTCGGGCGCCACCTGCGGCTTGCTCTCCAGTAAGTACTCACCTCCAGTATGTTGGCCAGCAGGCGGTGCATGGTGTCGCGGTGGCGCAGCACTGTGTGCGCGCGGTCGGGGTCGGGCGCCACCTGCGGCTTGCTCTCCAGCAAGTACTCACCTCCAGTATGTTGGCCAGCAGGCGGTGCATGGTGGCGCAGCACGGTGTGCACGCGGTCGGGGTCGGGCGCCACCTGCGGCTCGCTCTCCAGCAAGTACTCACCTCCAGTATGTTGGCCAGCAGGCGGTGCATGGTGTCGCGGTGGCGCAGCACGGTGTGCGCGCGGTCGGGGTCGGGCGCCACCTGCGGCTTGCTCTCCAGCATGTACTCACCTCCAGTATGTTGGCCAGCAGGCGGTGCATGGTGTCGCGGTGGCGCAGCACGGTGTGCGCGCGGTCGGGGTCGGGCGCCACCTGCGGCTTGCTCTCCAGCAAGTACTCACCTCCAGTATGTTGGCCAGCAGGCGGTGCATGGTGTCGCGGTGGCGCAGCACGGTGTGCGCGCGGTCGGGGTCGGGCGCCACCTGCGGCTTGCTCTCCAGCAAGTACTCACCTCCAGTATGTTGGCCAGCAGGCGGTGCATGGTGTCGCGGTGGCGCAGCACGGTGTGCGCGCGGTCGGGGTCGGGCGCCACCTGCGGCTTGCTCTCCAGCAAGTACTCACCTCCAGTATGTTGGCCAGCAGGCGGTGCATGGTGTCGCGGTGGCGCAGCACTGTGTGCGCGCGGTCGGGGTCGGGCGCTACCTGCGGCTTGCTCTCCAGCATGTACTCACCTCCAGTATGTTGGCCAGCAGGCGGTGCATGGTGTCGCGGTGGCGCAGCACGGTGTGCGCGCGGTCGGGGTCGGGCGCCACCTGCGGCTTGCTCTCCAGCAAGTACTCACCTCCAGTATGTTGGCCAGCAGGCGGTGCATGGTGTCGCGGTGGCGCAGCACGGTGTGCGCGCGGTCGGGGTCGGGCGCCACCTGCGGCTTGCTCTCCAGCATGTACTCACCTCCAGTATGTTGGCCAGCAGGCGGTGCATGGTGTCGCGGTGGCGCAGCACGGTGTGCGCGCGGTCGGGGTCGGGCGCCACCTGCGGCTTGCTCTCCAGCATGTACTCACCTCCAGTATGTTGGCCAGCAGGCGGTGCATGGTGTCGCGGTGGCGCAGCACGGTGTGCGCGCGGTCGGGGTCGGGCGCCACCTGCGGCTTGCTCTCCAGCATGTACTCACCTCCAGTATGTTGGCCAGCAGGCGGTGCATGGTGTCGCGGTGGCGCAGCACGGTGTGCGCGCGGTCGGGGTCGGGCGCCACCTGCGGCTTGCTCTCCAGCATGTACTCACCTCCAGTATGTTGGCCAGCAGGCGGTGCATGGTGTCGCGGTGGCGCAGCACGGTGTGCGCGCGGTCGGGGTCGGGCGCTACCTGCGGCTTGCTCTCCAGCATGTACTCACCTCCAGTATGTTGGCCAGCAGGCGGTGCATGGTGTCGCGGTGGCGCAGCACGGTGTGCGCGCGGTCGGGGTCAGGCGCCACCTGCGGCTTGCTCTCCAGCAAGTACTCACCTCCAGTATGTTGGCCAGCAGGCGGTGCATGGTGTCGCGGTGGCGCAGCACGGTGTGCGCGCGGTCGGGGTCGGGCGCCACCTGCGGCTTGCTCTCCAGCATGTACTCACCTCCAGTATGTTGGCCAGCAGGCGGTGCATGGTGTCGCGGTGGCGCAGCACGGTGTGCGCGCGGTCGGGGTCGGGCGCCACCTGCGGCTTGCTCTCCAGCATGTACTCACCTCCAGTATGTTGGCCAGCAGGCGGTGCATGGTGTCGCGGTGGCGCAGCACGGTGTGCGCGCGGTCGGGGTCGGGCGCCACCTGCGGCTTGCTCTCCAGCAAGTACTCACCTCCAGTATGTTGGCCAGCAGGCGGTGCATGGTGTCGCGGTGGCGCAGCACGGTGTGCGCGCGGTCGGGGTCGGGCGCCACCTGCGGCTTGCTCTCCAGCATGTACTCACCTCTAGTATGTTGGCCAGCAGGCGGTGCATGGTGTCGCGGTGGCGCAGCACGGTGTGCGCGCGGTCGGAGTCGGGCGCCACCTGCGGCTTGCTCTCCAGCAAGTACTCACCTCCAGTATGTTGGCCAGCAGGCGGTGCATGGTGTCGCGGTGGCGCAGCACGGTGTGCGCGCGGTCGGAGTCGGGCGCCACCTGCGGCTTGCTCTCCAGCAAGTACTCACCTCCAGTATGTTGGCCAGCAGGCGGTGCATGGTGTCGCGGTGGCGCAGCACGGTGTGCGCGCGGTCGGGGTCGGGCGCCACCTGCGGCTTGCTCTCCAGCATGTACTCACCTCCAGTATGTTGGCCAGCAGGCGGTGCATGGTGTCGCGGTGGCGCAGCACGGTGTGCGCGCGGTCGGGGTCGGGCGCCACCTGCGGCTTGCTCTCCAGCATGTACTCACCTCCAGTATGTTGGCCAGCAGGCGGTGCATGGTGTCGCGGTGGCGCAGCACGGTGTGCGCGCGGTCGGGGTCGGGCGCCACCTGCGGCTTGCTCTCCAGCAAGTACTCACCTCCAGTATGTTGGCCAGCAGGCGGTGCATGGTGTCGCGGTGGCGCAGCACGGTGTGCGCGCGGTCGGGGTCGGGCGCCACCTGCGGCTTGCTCTCCAGCAAGTACTCACCTCCAGTATGTTGGCCAGCAGGCGGTGCATGGTGTCGCGGTGGCGCAGCACGGTGTGCGCGCGGTCGGGGTCGGGCGCCACCTGCGGCTTGCTCTCCAGCAAGGGCTTGAGCTCGCTGAGCGCTATGCAGCGCAAGCCGTTCACGACCGCCTTGTTGCATAGGTTCTTGTCGTTTGATAGCAGAATCTGGAAATAGGCTTGTGACCTTAGAATTTTTACCATGCCATTCGAACCAGTTCTTCGAGAGGAACAAATGTTTGTATGGGACTGGGACCGGAACCGATACCCTTATCGGTGTTTTCCATAGGCTTCTTTTAGAAGTTGTTTTTAAAACCGTATCAATTTGGTAACCTTATGATAAGGTAACCTTACTGATAGGGTAACCCTATTGTTATGGTAAGCATATCGGATGTGGTAACCATAAGTTAAACCTAAACAGAACCCTATCTCAATAGGGTTAACGTATGGTTACCACATCCGCTATACTTACCATAACAATAGGGTATCAGTAAGGTTACCTTATCATAAGGTTATCAAATTGATAGGGTTACCAAATCGACAGACTTAAGCCTAAATAGGGGTTTTCCGGTCCTTGGTATGGGGGCAACTACAATTAAAGAACATAAATACCCAAAAATTTGAGTCACAGACGGACTTCGCTGGCGGCAGCCGAAACGCTTCATACTAATTGACATAGAAGTATGACGTCACAGTTTGCTATTTGTACTAATCCTTGCATGGAAAATAAAGTAAATTGCTGTTTGGGTTGCGAAATGCTACGTTTAGGTCAATAGTTGATACTCTTAATTTACTCTTAAACAATAAAAAATATGCGTATTTTTTCTGATCTTTCAAGATTCATATCTTTTTATGGTTTTAATTATATTTTTTTAATTTATACATTATTACAATAATTTGATGGTTTACTATCCAAAGTCAAAGTCAAAGTCAAAGTGATTTATTCTTCAATTTAGGCATATTACATGCACCTATGAATGTCGATAAACTACCACCGGTTCGGAAATCCATTTAGCAACACTATGTTATCAATTTAAACATGAGTCTATATCCCTATAGTGAGATGTATCAAAGCTTGATCTCGTATTTTGGAAATTTCATTGAATGTTAGAGCCAAACTAATAACGCCCGCACACTATTATAGCTGTCAAATTTACTATGGACCGCCACCGTTGGCCGCGCCAGTGTGATGCAGACTTAATAGCGAGCGCGAGCCCCTCCAGCAGCGTGTGGCTCGGACGCGGCCACTAAACGCCCGGTGTGCGCCCATGCTATACAAAATGTATGAAAGAACTTGTCCGCAGCTCCGCCACTAGTGACTCGATGGGCGGCGGCTCTAAGCTGCACTGTGTTAGCTGCCCAGATTTTTTCTCTGGTTTATTTTCAATATTGCAAGAAAAAAAAGAACCCAATGAGTGAGACTGAGGAAGTTGGGAATGGGGCTGGCAACTGTCAAACTGACATCACCAATAGTGGTCCCTAAAAAAGCTAAATTTGGTTGGCGGGAAGAATTTTTTATTTTATTTATTTTCGAGATTAGGACTTTATGTTTCGTCCGAATTGCTCCGAAGTGGGAATCCACCATTTTTCGAAACTGGTTAAAAATAAAAAGTTGTGGATTAAAGCTATGGGGAAGATTTTTGCCTAAGAACTGTATATGGTTTACGTACATAGTTAGGGACCATCGATCCTCTGTCTCTCTCTCTCATCGTATGAAATCTAGAAGAGCGCCATCAACGATTAGCTTTCGCCGGCCAACCCCGTTGGCATGCTATGGCAACTTAGAACTTAATGCAAATCCAGATTTTTATTGAAAACAGTGCCACCTCAACGCTAGTTTTAGGAAACTAGCGAACTAAAAAGACAGTGTTGTTACATATAAGTATTTTTGATGATGTAGGGAAATTGATACGCGTTCTGTAAGTGAATATGAGGAGAATAGTATCTTCTATAATGGCAACACAACATTGTGTCTGCGTCATAAACATAATGTACGGCCCGATAATACGCGTCCACTGTATCTCTATGTCTTTTTAACTTATGCTAAAAAAGAGATAGAAAGATAGATGGACGCGTATTATCGGGCCGTACATTAACCGGCACCGCCAATGTCTGCGTGACATAAGTCTATTCCCTTGTACGTGACATAATTAAATTAAAGTTATTTGATCGTGAATGAATATAATACGAGCAATACGTATATGAATACCCATATTTGTATACAATACACGTTCACAAAAACGAAAAAGGTCTAAATATCAGTTTCGTGACGGATTAATTATTACGCTGGACGGTTTTATACCAGGTCGGGGCAGATATTTTGTATGATGAATAATAACTATCTGAAACTGAATAATTATAATAATAATGTTAAGACTGAATCGAAAAAGACCATATATAGAAATAAGAATTATGATAGCAATTGTACTTAATAATTAATAGGTAAGCAAGACTTTGATAGGTAGGTACTGCTGAACCAAATTAATTTAATAGAAATATCAATGTAATAAATGGCTACAGTGTAAAATTTTACAATTGTAGATTATAATAACATTAGGTTAACTTAAATAAATCTGTATATTCCTCACTTTTATGTTTCATTTCACAAACAGTTATAACAAACATTGAAAATACTGATTTAAAAAATACGACCGAATTCAGAAGTTCCTTCTTTTTTTTAAAAGTTTTTGACATCTAGGGAGTAGATGGCGCCTGTACGCAAGCATATAATGCCTTCTCAATTTGGCCGAGTTGCCTGTCTATCTCAGTATGTATATTGTAGTCTTTGCCCGTTGGTCAATGATGTGTGTATGAATAGGTTATCACACGCTCTCTTCATTGTCAAATATCTATGATAAAAAAAAACGGTTTAGAGCATACTAACCACAGATTTACCCCTCCCTGCTTGCTGTAACGCGCAATTCAATATTTCATCGTCTGGCAACTCGCACGGGTGTATGTGCGAATTCGCGTCCCGTAGGGACTGGCCTGGAATGGAGAATACTCACTTGTTTACAAAAATGTTTTTTATTTACTCTTAATGCAGTCTTCGATCAGCAGCGATCGCATCAGAAATGAAGCTATCCGCAGCAGAACCAAGGTGACCGATATAGCCCTCCGAATCGCTAAACTTAAGTGGCAATGGGCGGGGCACATTGCACGTAGAACCGATGGCCGTTGGGGCGGAAAGGTTCTTGAGTGGCGACCACGTACCGGAAGGCGCAGCGTGGGTAGGCCCCCCACAAGGTGGACTGATGACCTGGTAAAGGTCGCTGGAGTCCGCTGGATGCGGGTGGCGCAGGACCGGTCATTGTGGCACTCTTTGGGGGAGGCCTACGTTCAGCAGTGGACGTCTTTGGGCTGATATGATGATGATGATGAATGCAGTCTTAAGGTCATCCAAAGAGATAGTTAAGTTATAGTTAACTAGCTACTGCCCGCGACTTCGTCCGCGTAGATAGAACTCGTTTCTATCGTAGCTTCATACAAACTTTTACCTCCCCATTTCGCGACGACCGGTTAGCCTAGTGGGTAGTGACGCTGCCATCGAAGCTGAAGCTCCTGGGTTCGAATCTCGGTAAGAGCAAATATTTTGTGTGATGAGCATGAATATTTGTTTCTGAGTTTTGGATGTTTTCAATGTATTTAAGTATTTATATCCATTAAATATATAGTCGTCTAGTACCCATAATACAAGCCTTGTTGAGCTTACTATAGGGCTAGTTCGAGTTGTTCTCCTAATATTTATTTATTATTACTTATTTCTAAGGGATTATTTCCGGGATAAAAACTACCCCTTTCTGAGGAACAACTTAATAAGCTAGAGCGTCTCCAAAATGTCTGCATTCGGTTCATATTTGGGTTACGCAAATATGACCATGTTTCTAGTTTCCGTTCTAAACTCAAGTGGCTCCCTATCCGTTATCGCCGTAACTCTCACATTATTTCGCTTCTGTATAATATCCTTTTTAACCCTGCAACTCCCCGCTATCTCAAAGAACGTTTTAGTTTTTTAAATTCTGTTAGATGTTCTAACAATTTGCTATTAACTGTGCCTTCATCATCTACCAAATTTTACAATAGTTCGTTCACTATTAATTCTATCCGACTGTGGAACTCTCTCCCTCTTGACATCAGACAAGCAAAATCTATCGGCAACCTCAAATCCCTTCTTAAAGAACATTATTTGTCTCTCCCCTAACCCTGATTGTATTTTTGGCTGACTGTTTATGTATCATTATATTTGTGTTTGTGTTATTTGTATATATGTATGATTGTGTGTGTATGTTTATATATAGAGGTATTTATGTACGTTTATTTTTATAATTTCTTGATTTTTGATTGATAATAATCTCTGCACCACCTACTGCATAATCTAGTTTATCTCTTTCTCCGATACCCAAAGGTTGTCTGGAAGAGATCGCTCTTCAGCGATAAGACCGCCTGTTGTCTACCTCTACCTACATGTTATTGTATTGTTTCTCTATGTAACTGCTTTGTTTGTGTGAGGTGTGCAATAAAGAGTATTTGTATTGTATTGTATTGTACCCTATTTCCTCCCCCGGGACTCGAAACTATCTCTATACCAAATTTCATCTAAATTAATTCAGTGGTTTAAGCATGAAGAGGCAACAGATAGACTGATAGACACACAGACAGACACACTTCCGCATTTATAATATTAGTATGGATTTACCGGAAGGTGGATTCCTATCCACCTTAAAATAAGCCATCAAAGCAGGCTTCGGGGAATCCACCAGTGGCCCACTCCATGTAAATGCGATTATTAAGATTCATAGTATTTTTCAATAAGATGTACCTTTTATCCTGCTATTTTCAGGCAGTGATTTGTACAGGTAGTCCATAGCAGCTCTCGCCCGCTTGCAGATAGCTCCGTTCCCATTATTGTTGTCTTTTAGTCTGTCCAGTTCGTTGATGACCCGCCAGGGGACTAGCAGTGTTGGCTGCTCACTATAACCTGGAGGGTAAGGCAAGGGATTGTAAGAATAGTACATTATTGCCAAGGTGTGGAAACAAAGGAGTTGCCTGATGAGGTGGTTGGCAGGCCCAAGAGGCGAGTCAGGCAAGGCAATCCTGGTTTCCGCCAAGGTAAATATCAGGTCATCCGGCAGTGTCGAGGGGGCTCCTATTTCTGGTCTGTTTGCCCTTCGGGCATCTGAAGATACCTAACGAACCTAACCTACCTAAATGGACCATTTGCGAAGTGGACTATATGCGAAACCCCTACAGGTCATTTGAGTGGACTTTTTGCTATGTTGACCGACTGCGAACAAATGATAGATTTAGTAGTTCATGGAAAGTGACTGTTAGGAGAATAGGCCATCAAAGGGAAAAGGCGGTTTAAGGAATGTGGCCCTAGGTGACTTAATCCGTTTCATTAGCACTGTGTACTCTCATCAAATTTCAAATCGTTTCGGCTAAAAAAAGTTATGGACCTTGAAAGTAAAAAATATATGCATTTTTTATAGTCTAAGAGTAAATTTAAAGCGAACTGCACGGCTATCACAAGACGGCGCGCGAGCTCTGTCGATTTTTCTCGCACTATCCGTCTCTTTCCTATTAGAAAACTTAGAAAGAGAGGTATAGTGCGAGAAAAATCGAGAGAGCTCGCGCGCCGCCTTGTGATAGCCGTGCTGAGGCCCTAGCACGATGGGTTTTATCGTCACGTTTTACGGCGAAAATGTACTGAGACGTCACGTAAAACATAACGATAAAACGTATCGTGCTAGCTGGGCAGTAGAATCCTTACGCTTTTATAGAAACAAAATTGTATGAAAACTATGGACCTAAACTAAACACAGTGTTTCGCGACCTAAACAGCAATTTACTTGATTTCCCCTACAATGATTAGTTCAAATACCTAAGTGTGACGTCATACATTTGAGTTAATCAGTATGAAGCGTTTCGGCTACCGCCAGCGAGGTCCATCTTTGACTCAAATTTTTATGTTCGTTAATTGTAGTTTCTCCCATACAAATATTTGTTCCTCTCCAAAAACTGGTTAGAATGGCATCGTAAAAAAATCTTAGGTCACAAGCCTATTGAGTGGTTATTATTATAATCATGATTTACCTTTTATATGTGAATTAAGAACATTCTTAATAACATCCAATTCATGAATAAATATATTCGTGTCAACAACCAACACAACGTCTTCCGTTTCACTCCCTGTGGTCTCTTTAGGAGGGGGCTGGTATTGTATTACTGGTGGTGGCGGTGGACTCTTCATCTGTAAATAAAAAATTATTTAAATAGTTTGTACAGTCAGCATCATAAACATGTATACACTTTTCAACCTTATGTCTAGGTAATAAGGTCATAGGATGTATACATGTTTATGATGCTGACTGTACTATTAGGTTCTACAAAAATTCCATTTAGCATCTAGATTTTTTCCCAAATGCTCTTGTTCCTCTTGTAGTTTTTTTTTTGACTTTAGGAAGGTGTATATGGGCCAATCAACTTTTTCTTTCGCTTTCAATGTTTCCTAGGTCAGTTTTAAACTGTAATTTTATGAAATAAAATTCATCAACATTGCCATTTTTAACCCCTGTTTTATGGGTCATGTTCTCTTTGTCAACGACTTTGTCCAGCGCACAGGCGCTCCTTCCTTAAGAATCACCAGGAAATAGATATTAGACATATGTGTAGTTTAGCTGCAGAATACTACTCATAAACAAGTGGAGAGATGTGGGATGTTGTGACCGTTTTTCACACAAGAGAATAACAACAAGAAATAGTTTTACAGGTGGAAAGAATGTTAGGTGAAACAATTTTGAAAATAAAAACAATTCAATATCACACAAACCTCTTTACAGTCAACCTCCATGGCTTCTTCAGGGAACACAATATCATTGAAACCCTCCTGCATATCATTTATAGCTTCACTACTCAAATCAGCCCTGAGTGTCTCCATACGGTCCTTAGCACTCGAAAATGTCTTGACAGGTACTTCCACAGGTTCGTCTTTCATTTTGTAACTCAACTTTGACTTGATAGCCGACACCAGCTTACTAGCTTCGGAGAACTGTGGAGGTGTTGCTGGGTGTTTCATGAAGGGATACTCGGCTGTTTGATTACAGATACCCTGTTCAATATCAGCAAATGTGTCTTTTTGTACAGACTTATTACAATACTCCTCGGGTAATTGAGCTTTCATAGATGATAATATTTTGTTAGCTGCTAGAAACTGTGAGGGTGACGGAACAGAATGCAAACTGTCGCTGCCGGGTGACTGATTGGTTGGACATTTCGCTTCACTGATTGGACTTTTTAATTCTGGAACTTTAGACTGTGTTTCTGTTTGTGGAATGACCTTGGGACTTATTCTGGCTTTAGGTTTGGGGGTGGTATCTAAACCTTCCTGCTGAGTTTCAGTTGCTAGTTGGGCCCTTAATTTCGCAAGCCTTGAATTGGCCGAGTTCTTTCCAGCAGAATTGCATGCTTTGCTTGGAGAAGGTTTTTCAGGAGTCCTCTTTATGCTATTGTTGAGTTTATCAGGTGTGTGCACTGGTGTTGCTAGAAATAAAGTCCACAGTATACAATAACATAAGATAATTTTCATTGCTAGATTGGGTGTTCTGATGTGTGGTGTGTTCCCCTGCTATGTGGATAAAGGATAAAGTAGGATTGATAAAGTATAAAGTAATTGGTGTTGATAAAACCCAATATAAATGTAGCATTTTATCACAAGAACCAACAACAGACACAGTTATAGTTAGAATGAATCAGCAATACATGTTTTATTCAAACTATAGATGCAACTCCATTGGTTGTTACGGTCAATTGCAACATATGTTACCTTTTAACCTACATCTAGATGTCTCAAATATCCTATATGTAACTTTTCTTTACATCTTCAGATGATGCCCTTGCTGAGATAAATCATTCCAACTGTCCTACAATGCTTATGAAATAGTACAGTTCATACAATGTTCAAACCTTAATAATTTCTGCCAATTTTCATATAGATAAGGCCAAAAATTTCATAATTACATTATTGTTAAGTTGTTTAACTATGCAACTATCATTATTTGTAACTACCCACAGACTCCCATTACTTAAAATATTGGTATTTAGATACATTACAAGCAAGTTGGCTTAGATCAAAGTATATTTAAGAACAACTCAAAGATAACTATGAAATGAAACTTAGTCTTCCTGTGTACTTACTATCCTTATTTAGTATTTGGCTTGGAACTGGAATCAAATTCTAATAAGCCTGAAACTAGGGCAACATGAACAAACCTTTCTTCTGCTTTTTCTTTGTGGCCTCCTCATTACTCTCACTTTTTCTCTTCAAGTATTTTCTTGATAACTCCTCTTTTTGATTTTTTTCCTGCTTTTCCTTCTGCTTTCTACTCTTTTTCTTACTTTTATCATGTTCATCTTCAGCCTTGAAAAAAAGAATATACTGATTATTTTCCCTACGTACGTATTGTGTACTAATGTTTGCAAAACGTTTAGGTGTACCTCAAATATGTAAACAAACAAGTAATACATAGACTTTTATGATTTTTTGTGATGTAAACAAGAATTATCTAAAAAAATGCGAAACATACCTGTGGTTGACTCCAGGAAGATTTTCCTGTTTTCTTATTGAAGTAATACTTTCGACCTGGAATCGATTTGGATTTACATAATACCCAGCCGTCGGGTAATTTTCCTTCATCCTTTTTGTCTGAATTCATCTCGAATTAGACAAACTTTACTAATTTACACATAGTGAAAAATTGAGAAATTTTAATTTAGGTTTTGTTGTCTATGACTCTTTTTGTTTTGGTTTCAACCATGAACCTTCAACACTTTCAATTCAACTTGGTTCGTTTTGATAAATTGTAAAGCTATATGTACACTTTTACTAGATGAGCTGACACGCCAGTCACAAGCAAGCTTGTGCTTGCGTTGTGTTGTGGACTTGTGGCCTGCGGCGCTACCGCGAACTTCGAAACTCGAAGTTCGTATATCAGCATCCCTGTCACTCGAGTTATTTAAGTGCGATAGAGATGGAGATCCCCGAACTTCGAAGTACATGGTTATAGCTCATTATTGCCTACTCAAAATGGATGCATTCATTCATAGACAAATTTCACTGGGTAGTGGGTACTGCCAGCTTAAAATATTGTCAGTAGTGGTTATATTCTCTTTGAGTCAGTCAGGTAGCTGCGTTGCAACGAACGTCAAGAAACAGCTGATTAACCTTAAATCTTATGGGAAGAATGGAATTTAACAGACGCGAAAATCGGTTTGGAGTCTTATAATATGTAAAATGACAATATAGAATCAAAAAAGATTACCGTTGATCCAATGGTCAGCAAGCTACGATAAAAAATGGAGAAAATTGTCAAGTTTAGCTCTACCATTCGAAACAATTGGAAAAAATCTTTAGTGGGGGCTTGTGCTTTGGTTTACGGAGCTTCGGCAGCAAAAGAAAAATATGAGTAAGTTTTTTTTGTAATTCAAAATGAATAAAACTCAAACATTGATTACACGAAATTCGTATCTTGATTTTCCTGGACTGGTTAGTTATTACTTTAGTCTGGGCTCACAGAGTCTGAATTCAGTATCTGAACCACTCAAGAGCAAAAAAAGGTACACCCTCTGGTAGCAGCTCAATTCTGCTTGATTTAGTGCTGGTGCGAGAAGGTAAATGTGATGCTCGCGACAGTGAGGCTGAAGAGGGTGGACTAGTTTGTCTTTCCGATGCGTAACATCCTCTGCTGGTAATATGCTTACCACTCTCTGATGTGGATCAGTGCTTGAAAAACGAACCAAGCAACATTGACATCAGGCGAGACTTAAATTTCTCTAAGGGAAATTACAATCTCCTTAACTAGTTGTTCTCTGACGTATCATGGAAGGAAGTCCTGGGGTCCCATGACATCCACACTGCAGTAGTACTTTTATATCAGCAGATATATGATATTTTAGTATTCACAGGAAAACTAGATCCAACAAACCCACGCGGCATTATCCCACATGTTCACAGCTGATTTAATAAGATATAGAGTCTAATAAAGCTAGTCTATTTTGAGATTGGAAGCGTACTGGGGACCACACAATTTACAGCATGTTTCCTGTGCTTAGGGCAGGTATCTAAATTAGGATGTCGAAAGCCTATGACTATATGAGCCTCATTCAGTCTAAAATTACTTGCGACTCTTGCGAGCTTCGCGCTTTCTGTCAGCATGTTCACAGCCTTAAATCCAAAGGAGGGTTCGATTCTCGGGTGACCTACAAAGATGCCGTTTATGAGGGCCAGGGGGCAGCTCTGTCTTTCGCAGATTTCTTACCCAACGCACGGTGAGTACTTGATTATGACAATATATGTCATGATGACCTTGCAGGTTCTGCCAACTACGTCCCCATACTCAAGATTTCGAGATGTGATGTAAAACTTGGCCTATAACATCTAAAGGCTAATAGCTCGGTAGGACCAAATAGATTACCTGCATATATCATAAAGAGATGTGAGGAGTGGTTAGTACTCCCCTCACTCCATATTTTCAACTTACTACAGGAGAATACCCTCGTCAATAGCTGTGTCTACACCAGACGCATGCTCAGCCGCAATCCTCGGGTGATTCTGACTGCCCCGAACTGGTGGAGCAGATAGTGAATAGTGAGGCTGCACATTCCATTGCAATCTCGAATACATCTGCGTCCGCGAAACCGACCACTGCTTTCTCCTCCGGAGACGCGAGATCTGCACTGCCTCAATGTACTTCTCGCATCTGCATCTGACTGGGATGTTTTTGCTAGTAGCTGGGTAAAAGTCTGTCGTGAATGCTTGAGGTTCTGCGTGGTGATGGATGACCCTCGTTCTTCGGTAGTAGGTAGGTAGGTATATTAAGTATTCTGGTAATGTTAATTTTAAGATTCAAAGTGAATTAGTTTTGTAACTGTAATAAATAAATAATTGTAAATTTGTTTTTAATAACATCCTACATTCCTTACAGGATCAACATTCTTATGAGAGCAGCATGCAAGGAAGCAGCTCAATATGGAGATGCATTAATTCCAATGGAGCGCAACCCTACTGTTGTCACAGTAATACTGAATCCAGTAGCCAATAAAAGATCAGCTAAGAAGGACTTTGAGAAATATTGCGAGCCTCTATTGCACCTTGCAGGATTACAGGTCGATGTTGTGCAGACAGCCGCAGAAGGCAATGCAAAGGAAATTGTGGAGACATTGAAGGGAACAGAAGCAATCATAGTGGCTGGTGGAGATGGAACTTTATCGGAGACTGTAACAGGTATTTCCTTTTTGATTTTAGCCTATGTTACTTACTAATGCTGATTCTTAAAGAACTAGTATCATTCAAGGGATCCTTAATATGGATTTGAACAATCAATGCATAGATTTTTGCTACACAAAAAAAAACCTTGGTTTACAACAATTGACTCACAAATAGTAAATAGCATCCAATTATTTAAAAAGGAGTAGAATAAATATTTTGTAGCAGCTAATATCTGTAACTCATATAAATGATTAAGCATATTAATTTGTACATATTTTGTGCAATTAAGTTTAAATAAATAAATGTACCTAAAGAAATTGTTTTATTGGAATTCCAGGTCTCCTGCGCAGAAATGATGAAGCCAATCGTTTCCCACTTGGAGTTCTTCCACTTGGCCGCACAAACAAGCTTGGCAACAGCCTGTTCCCTGGTGGGCAGGATAATGTACAAAAGGTTAAGCAGCTCATTGATGCTTCCATGGCTATCATTAAAGGCAATACTGAATTTAAAGATGCCCTTAAAATAGAACAGATCACAGATGAAGAAGATAAACCGAGACCTATCTTTGCTATGAGTTCTATAGAATGGGGTGCTTTTCGAGACACAATGGCTAAAAAAGACAAATACTGGTTCACAGCAGGCTTAAAAGAATATGCTACCTTTCTTTTCAATGGTTATAAAGACTCAATCACCTGGAATTGCAGCGGTACACTTAAATACTCCCCGCCATGCGCTGGGTGCGCCAATTGTGTGCCGAAAAAGCCTGAACCCAAACGAAAATGGTCATTCTTCATTCCCAGCACACAAGCTGCAACTGTGGACCCAAAACAGGTTAATCCAGAATGTTTAAAATCAGAGGAGTTGTGTTTTAAAACATCAGAGTTCAAAATAGAAACAAATACAGAAGAAAAACAGGAGATACCAGCTCTGAAAATAATGTTAGGAAAGAGTGGATATTCATACACAGAATTTGTTAGTGAAGGTTGGGACAGAGTGAAAAATAAGGCAGCTGTCAAAGAAGTTATTTCGGCTCGATCGGTGGAACTGTTGCCTCAGGTACCAAGTAAAGAAGTGACCATCGAGATAGATAACGAAGAGTTTGAGTTGAAACCGGTTAGAATAACCATACTGCCGAAAGTTGTTAAATTGTTTTGTCAGCCTAAATTAAATACTTAGGCCTAATTTCTGCTGTATTATTGTCACTGTAGAATGGTATAGTAATTTAAGATAGTAGAGAATGATAATTTACTCTTTGGTAATTTACATGTCTCATTCACAACAAAACAACATAGCTATCACAAAAGTTCCTTAGTTTTGTCACTGGCACACTTACTCACTGACTTATCAACATAATTCTAAGGTACTTCTGGCAGACCCACAAGCTCCAAATTTTAAACATAATTAATTTTTAGCCTTTCATTCAAAAAAAATCTAAAGATAATGCAATTTCAGTCACGTTTCAAAGATATTCAAACTGCATAAGTAAGTTTGTAATCCTATACAAATACATGCGATTACAAAGTTACTTTTGTAGTTCCTGCGAATAGTAATAACAAGGTAGTAACAGTGCACTGTATGATGTATTTGCATGCGCGGTTACTTGTAGATTTACAATGCACTAGAAAATATACAAACTATATTTGCGGTTGGTAGAATAACATTTCCATACAAAGTCTATGCAAAAATATTATTCCGAGCTGCATTCATAAAATGAGACATTTCGTAGAGCCAAGTCAGGCGTTCTTATTAATCTTTATTTGCTTGCTAAATAAAATTATTGTGACTTGGCAACCACAAAATATTACATAGTTTTAGGTATGCAAAAAATTATAAATGCAGTAAAGTAGTTCTCATGTTGCAGAATTTAATTTAGCAACTACGAAATAAAAAAAATTGCGGTGGAAGAGTCGAGACGGCCTATTTTTTACATGGAATGTTTTTAAGGGATCAAATCAAAAAAGGGACGAAGTTGTAACCGTTTAAATACGTCGCAAGCTTCCTTTGATTTGTGTTTTGCAAGCCAAGCCAAACACCCCCGTTTACACGCTAGAGCTTGTGGTCGCTTGCCAAGCCTCGACATTGCGTGTAAATGCAGCAGTAGAGAGAGATATGGATCGTTCAACCCTCGAACAAACGTACGGATTAGGTACAGTATATGTAATGAGTGGCGCGCCTCGTTAATTGAACGGGAATCTATGCTGTCATCGCAATTTAAATATTTTTAATTTGAACGGATTTTTTTCTTGCTTTTAATGTTAATCCAAAGATCAATCCCTAGAACTAGATCTCATGTCGGGAAAAACATTACAGACCAGTAAAGTCATTTCTCCGTATGATTTTTAGAGCGGATCGGCGGATTGTAGAAATTAATTGGGATTAGGAGTGAAATAAAAGTAATTATCTTTGATAAGAACACAACACATTTATTTTAAATTTGCACAAATAATATAAAATTATCGCGACATCACAATAGTAGATTGTTCACCGAGGGCTGAAAGGCACCCATTCCTGACAAGATATTTTGGCGCTCGAACGAAGTGAGAGCGCCAATAGTTCGAGGCAGAAATGGGTGCTTTCACCCGAGTTAAACACTCTACTTTTCATTTCGAATATGAGGAAATAAAACAAAATACTGAAGTTTCTTTGATAATTCGTTGAAATAAGTAAGGAACACATTTTCCGATAAGGATTTCACTCGCTTTTCGCCCCGCCACTTTATGAGTCGGTAAAAGGTTCTCCACGACCGCTTGAGCCTCTTCTTTATATAATCGGGTGTTAAATCCATTTCAGAACTAGAACTCATCTTATTAAAATTAATTTCTAAATTTAACACAGCTAATAAAACTTCCAAAGAAAGATTTGCACTTTTTTATTTTAGGTTTCCCGCCAGTTTAGTTATTTACACCCAACGCACCATAGTGTCTATTTTTTTTTCTCGAAATCCGGGTAGTTTAATATGTGTCTTGAACAAAATTTTTACTTTTTTATCAAAGCTTTTCCTTTTGTCTTGTATAGAAATCTGTAATTAAACACTTCTTTTGATATTATAAAGGTTTTTAATAACTCTCCAAACGCCTTGCAATACAATTTCTCGCTAAAGCTAGCTTCAGTCTAACTTTTTTAAATTTTTACGTCAGAATTGGCGCCAAGTCATAATAATTATTGAAAGGTTTTGTACAATTCTAAAATAATCATGTTTTAGACATATTGTATACATTGCTGAATAATTAATCTATTTTATGTTAATAACTTTATAAGAATCTACCCATTTATTTTTACAGTTTAATTTTGTGTGAATTCATAACGTGCATAGTCGTCCACCAACCATGTCAGTAGTAGAAAAGCTGAAAGTACAAACTCATATATATGTTTAACAATAAAACTATCGTAAGAAAGAGATAGAATTAGTATCTCAGCCGCCCTCCATTGACACGGATGGTCGATCAGATTACATACGTCTTATTCGTATTGGCAAATAATACACTAATAGCTCAAAGAACTACTTAGAAGCCAAATTTTATTAAGCCATTATTTACATAACTCTTACACTTGAAAGCGAGTCATAAATAATTATTAAACATTATTTGTATTAAATATCAAAAACAATTATCAAATATTCTCGTCTATAAAAATGTAATAAATTAAAAATGAATCGTACTATGCCTGTATAGGTTAAGGCCGTTGCCCAATATTACTTCGATTAACCGTACATTTTTTTAAAATACTTTTCTGCTCTAGAGCAGAAATATGACACTTTCAGCACGCCACTTAGATGAACAAGGACCCACTTTCAGAGTATGAGAAATGAAAAGATCATAGATATATATGTATAACATTTCATGTACAGCAAGCATCACCCGCTCGGTCTCACTCTAGTAGAGATGGCAGCCCATACCTCATACTTGGATTGATCCTCAGACTGACCTAACCTGACTTGACAAGTATAAAATACCACGAGATGGTCGTACAAATTTCTGTAAGAGTGGCAGAGAGATATATTATTATTTGTCGTTCTATTTTGCACTACATCGGGTTGATACGAGGTTCTGTTCCTCTTGCCACCCTTCGGCTAAACTCTGCTCTCACATGCCTCACACCCGATATTTTTGCCGCTGGCAGTAATATAAACTACATCATAGTCACAAAAAGTTTTGCCTAGCATACTCCCACACAAATATGGCGGCCGTGACGTGCACGTTGAGAGACCTGACGAAGCCCTGCTGTGGTATTTCCACGCAGGAATCCATCATCGGCAACAGGTCGCAGGGAATGCCTTCTTTTTCGTGCCTGGAAAAATGCAATACGCTACCTATAGGATACTTTTTATCTACGAAATCCTGCCCCAAAGGGATGAAATTAGGCACAAGTTGGAGTTCACGCGGACGAAGTCTAGTCACTTCGGCAAACTTGCTCGTAAAGGGTTTCATAACCCGCAGGCATACAGAGCTGTGATAGCTTTTATTACGCACATGGGCGTAATGGTTTTTTTCTTAAATTGTAGCTGTCACTCTTACGTCAGTTATAAAGCAAGGAGGTTTTAACTCAAACACGATGTTTGAAAACGTATTTATAAATAAATTTAAACGTAAAAACATGAATAAAATATGATTAACAGAATGATTTAAAAACTTAAATGTAACAATTTAGCGTCCGTGTAAAATATTTTTAACTGTGATTTTAAATCGTGGCTGTATGCAGAAGGGTCTTTGCTCTAAGCGCCTCAAGTCAAATTCAACAAAATGGACGACTGACATTTTTACGATTAGTAACAATTTAGTTAAAAAGATATTGGTTTCCTCGCAAATGTGATGAAAAACATTGTATGCAACACGTACGGTAAGATTGTTACAAACTCGAGTCATCAAAGCCCTCCGCCTTCGGCGTCGGGCTTCTAATAGACTCTCGTTCGTAATTCATATCTTACCGTACTTGTAATATAATTTACTATAATTTTTATAATGTTTTAAATGGCAATTACTCGTTTTATTCTTGGTTGACTTAGCAATAGCAATTTATATCAACTGTATTTTTCAAACGTTAGAATAAGGCGGCCTTTACACCTGTAAGTTACTTACGTAAGTTCAGTACAAATATTACTTACAGCGACTTTCGTGAGCAGTATTTGTACTGAACTTACGTAAGAACTTACAAGTGTACAGGCCGCCTAAGCTTCTTTGTAATTAATTCAAACACAACTCATATTGTTAATGAATAAAAAAATAAAATGAAATGCCAAAAAGTGTTGTCTCCAAATGAACTGCTTGCTTGCTATTTGAAGGGACTTTATTTATTTTTCATCACACTTGCTCGTCAATGGCGTTATTACTTGCGAGCGTAAGTACAGAGCAGTATATAGCCGTTTTACCTCCCACGGGCTCTTAAGTTTAGTTTTAAAATATAGAACCCTCTGATTGGCTTAAGCAAATCTGGTTGCCCTGTGATTGGTTGAAAAAAAAATGTAGTTGGCCAAGCCGCCCCCGCCCCGCAAGAATACTGCTCTGTGATTGGTTAAAATATATTGAAGCTGCGCGCTCCACTAGTACTGATCTGGAAGTGAAGTTGTCAGTTTTTGATTGGTGCGGCTGTATGAAACTTAGATTTTTCTGTCTTTTACTATTTATTTCCTCGCAAATGTGATGAAAAACATTGTGTATAACACGGGCGTAAGAATATTGCAAAATCGAGTCATCAAAAGCCCTCTGCTTTCGGCGTCGGGCTTCTGATAGATTCTCGTTAGCAATATTCCACTTACGCCCCTCGTTAAACAATGTACTATACATTATTTGCCCTTTTACGGTAGCCACCGCAGTTAAGAATAGGTACGAGTAATCACTTTTTATATGCTTTTATTGCACTGTCCGTATAAGTAAATATGTACTTGTATTTATGCAAGTATGAATGTTTTAACCACTTGCCGATATCCGATTGAGCTCAAGGCACACTTATGCACGTTCTGAGACAACACTATATATTATATAAATGGCACCATCGAGTTGATCTGATGATGGAGACAGAAGGTGGTCAGAGCAACTTCTAAACTAGAGAAGATACCCCCGTCGTTGGAACCCTCTTAACAATTAATTGAAGACTGTTCAAAAAGGTACAGTCGGCACTAAAAACTTGTACCAAAAATGATGTTTTTGACTGAAACTTACGTTTTGTAGATAATTTGAATTCAGATAATATAATGTGTTAAATATACGTACCCTAGAAGGAGTAAGGTTTTCCTGGGGAACTTGAACGACTGCAGCTGACAGCTGGACGAGGTCTGCTCAGCTGCAACGACGGAATACCCCTCGGCCTTCTTGCGCACGAGGTACTCCTTGAGGGGCGCGCCCGGGCGCACCTCCTCGATGTCGACCCACCGCTCCGCTGACACACTGGAAAACGTTTGAGGATTTGTTTGATCGACTTGAACTGCCTCGTAAAGTCGTGCTTGTGTTGTTTCTTTTGTAACTGAGGTAAAAGTACGTTTCACCGGATCTGCCGTATCGCCGGATTTTTTCTATTTTTTACAAGCTTTTATTTAGTTTCACCTGTCCCGATCCCGATGTTTGTCATCGAATCTTGCAAATAAAATTTGATCCACTTCCCGGTTACCGATTGAGCAAAAATGTTGCATACATTTGTGTAAAACGCGTGACAATGCAATATTATGATGACATGGTGCTGATCTAATGATGGAGCTGGAAAGTGGCCATAGGAACTTCGCAATAAAACGACACAACTTCATCGAGTTTGGGCTCGCTAGATAGTCTCAATGAGTAGTTGGTGACGATATACAGAAAAGTACAGTCGGCAATAAAAGCTTGTACCAAAAATGAATTTTTTGACAGAAACTTATTAAGGAATAAGTCGAGTAGTTACTACAGCTAATATAACGTTGTGATTTTTTCCCCACTAGCTAGATACCTATCCGTTCTACTACGTGGCAGAAACGACCATGTTTGACCTAAAATGTGGATTCGGTGACGGGTCACCGTCAGCCTTCGTTTTGACTTTCAGGTTTCTACGAACATCGTCCGGAATCGGGGCAACCGTAGGTATGTATTTGAGATTATTTATTTATAGGTTAATCATACATAAACTGCTTATATAAACTAATTCGCTTTTCATTTTCAAATAACTAAAAGTATTCCCAATTTTATAAGTAATTACCGAACATTGATAATCTAGATACATTTCTGTAAAACTGTTTGATTGAAATGGATCATTTTCAAGACTTTTGACGCTAAAATAAGCTAATTGGGAACGCGATTAAAAGACATATATTTTACATGAATTGCATTGCAAATGTCGTATGTATTTATAGTTTTGCAATAAGATCTTATTCTTTGTAAGTTTTGTAATTATAACATAATTATTACGATATAAACACATTTTTTTTAATTCTGGTCGCGTGATAGGGTTTACATAATTTGCTTGTTCATTCACCGAACGGGGGTTATACCCGTACTACCCGTAGTCTCTGTTACCGAATCCACGTTTGCCTCAGCCATGATATTATTAGGTGTTAATTGAAATATCAACCTTAATTCGATAGTCACTAGGTCGATATTAATGTGTACTATTTTTCGAACGTTCTTGTAAAGGCCAGCGCTTCTAAACATTTGACCCACAACTTTACCCTTAAAGTTATGTATTGATTTCACGATTAGTAAATAATTGACGAATGAGCCGCGTTATTAATAATTCATTGAGTTGAAATTTGGCAAACATATGTAAATTGGTGACCCAAAAATGGACGCGTAAAGTAAATTAATGAATTCTGATCAAGGTCGCCACTTTTGGGGGGTAAACTGGAAAATGTAAAAAAAAGTTTCGCAAACTGTAGGTATTGTGTGACATATCAAATGAAAGGGATTGTGGTAAGCATCTCAATTTTTTTTTTTTTATAATTTTAGGAAAAATAGATTTGAAGTTATTTAGGAAATAAGACGAAAATTGACCATCCCCCCTCCCCTTATCTCCGAAACTACTAGGCTTAAAATTCTGAAAAAAATATGGAAAATAGTTCCTTGTTTAAAGATTACAGGAAAACCTATAAAAAGTTTGAGTATTCAAAGTAACGGGAAAATTATCAATATGTTTGTGTATTTTGTATGGAGCGCCTAATGCTTAGGGGAATGGAATTTTACGGAACCCTCACTACGCGAGTTGAACTCGCACTTGTCCGGTTTTTTTTGTTAAATATCTACAGCTACACAACTCACAAAGGTAACCGACCCAAAAAACTTTTAAAATATTTTTAGCAAATCTACCAAGTATGTAATTAAATTCTAAGTAACTACAAATTTAACTTGCAATTGTACTTTGGTGTATAGCCCTATGAAAAGCTCAGACCTTATTTTTTTTTTTATGTACCTACATCCAGGTCTTAGCGGTCGGTGAAACGTACTTTTACCTTAAGTAACTGTGAACCTCGGCATTCCATAAAAGATTATGACATACCTACATAATCCATTAATCATCATCCTTCTAACCTAACACCTTAGGCACTAGTTAATTTCGGAAGCAACTTTTATAGCTATTAACCTTCCAGTCTAGAGTAACCCAGAGAACTAGACTTAATTGGGATTAAGTAGGCCTTCAAATTAATGATAATGCCGCGTTGTCAAACGTACCTGAGTCCCTGAAACTGCTTGTCCTGTATATGCCGCAAACTGTCCACAACGTACGTCCTCACCCCGAACACTTCGCTGGTGCGCGCCATGCCGCCCAGGTTAGGCAACTTGTCAATGAGGGACGCAACCACTATCAAATCACTAGGGCTCTCCCTCTGAAATGAAGTTGAAAATGTACATTTTAGCATTGACCATAAGGTGTTGTTTGGGGGGCTGTCAGTGCTCACCCACCAACGGAGCCGCAGCTGACGTTCAAGAGGCTTCATGATACCACTCTTTTTAACTGAATTGCCCGGGAGGAAGTTGGTCATGAAAATGTGTTGCTTGCTACTAGAAGATTTACATTTTATATTAGCACATCATCTTCAACTCATTCTCAGGACAGCAGCCATTAATGTAGAAGCTTTAAATTATTCATCTTTTAATAACCTTTTTATTTATCTCGTAAACATCTATATCACTCATGTTCTTCCAAGGCACATATTTCTTCTGGATCGTTCCCACGTCCACGTTCACGGTGACTTCGTTTGCTTCCGCATTCTTAGTAACATTCAACTGGAATACCTCGTCGTCCGAAATGCAACTCGTCGTCCATTCCTTTTTTAAATCATCCTCATATTTCTCTACCAGGAGACTGTTTACATTATCCAACACAGATTTCACGTAGTCCACATCGATATTTTCATTATTACTAACATCGCAATATCTCGGCACAAAATAATATACAAAACATGGTGTCAAATTTCTAACTATATCAAACTCGTTAGCAAAATAATCTTTTTGTAGCTTGACAAAGTTTTTGTCCTTGCAACTTTCGATGAATGTATTTTTGATGATAGTGATTACATATGCGTATGCTTCGGGTTTTTTATTGCACATGTTGTAAAGTTTTGAAGAGAGATATTGAGCCAGGAGGCGTATACTAAACGTTTGACCCATCGTATGGGAAAGCAAGGTCTCCATGACAAATTCAAACTCTTCTGACTTGCATGTATTATTCGATATTTTGTGTTTTGATATCCAGTACAAAATCATAAACTGAGACGGGAGAGGAATTTTCGTGGATTTAAGGATATTTAGCATCTCCAGGTTTAAATTAAGTTTCTGAAACAACAATGATATTGGAATTAGTAGGTTTGTACAAAAGCGACTAACTTGAGCGACTGGAAAATGTGGTTAACTGGAAGCGGAAATAAATAATTTGTACAATAGCTTAATTGATCTTGACTTACCTTCATATATAAATGTAAGGAGGTGTACCACTCCAGGCAAATCCTGACGCTGGGCTGGTGGGGCAGCCTTCCCAACAAGTCCATGCACCAATTGGCTGTCCTCGTGACATCCACGTCTTTCGGTTTGGTCAGTAGTATCAGTAACAGATGCTGGACTGCATTCATCAGAGTACGATGTGGTTGAGAGTTGCCGTGGTACATGCACTTGTTTACCAGCATCTTGTTAATGTTGTCCATGATCAAGTCGGAAATGACTTCGATTATTTGGGGATCTGAGATCTTACAGAGAATTACAATCAAGTTGAATTGTATTTGGAAATTGAAATGTATGCCCGTTCTGGAATATAAAATATAGGAACTCATAATATATATAAAATATTCGAAGCGTTCGAAACATGTCGCCGGTAGGTATAACCAGCACACCTGTTCTTTTTTAGGAAAGTATTTTTGAGACTGGTCAATAAGCCTAAAATTAGGTGTGGCAGTAGACTAAAAAGATGTATAATTTTTGCACTCTATTACATTTTAATAAGGTGGAAAGATGGATAGATATTTTGTAGGCCACTGTAGGTACATTAGTGAAATATTTCGAGCGTCACAAGATACTGCTTTGTTTCTTACATGATTGAATACCTAAAGCTTTTAACATAGTAACTTACTCATCCTGATTTACGGCGTATTCCGGGTTATGCAGTATGTCCACAGCAACGTTTTCTGCAATTCTAAATGAAGCGCAATTTCAAATTAATAACACATCACATTCATAAATGTAGGTTAAGGAAGGGAAAAAATATATTTGGCCTCAAAATAAGAAAATAACTTTTGATATCACCGAATTTTCATCTCTAAAAATACTGTTGTACACCGAAAAAAAAGCACAATTCGTTTACTATAAAAGTTCGCCACAAAACGAACATGTGCCTTAATTTCCAATAATTTCAGCATTAAATCCTCATTATGCACATACTGAAAGCACTGGTTACAATGCAGACCATACATTTATAGTTTTAGCACGAATGATAGAGGCTTTAAAATTTGGATGCAGATAAAGTTATACATATATTAAAAATCTTGCAAATTAAATTTGATCCACTTCCCGGTAACCGATTGAGTTGAAATTTTGCATACATGTGTAAAACGCGTGACAATGCTATATTATGATGACATGGTGCTGATCTGATAATGGAACTGGAAGTTGGCCATAGGAAGTTCGCAATGAAACGACCCAATCTCATCGAGTTTGGGCTCGTTAGAACTGTCTCAATGAGTAGTTGATGACGGTATACAGAAAAGTACAGTCGGCAATAAAAGCTTGTACCAAAAATTATTTTTTGACAGAAACTTATTTATTGTTTAATATGCGTGTTTGTGAATTAACGTATCTGTATTTCTTTCTTTCTAAACTTTACACAAGTCATTTGGCATTATTACGTATATTATGTGTGGTTTTGTGAAACGAGCCCCAGGAGTTTTTTCATAATAATATGATCAAACTATTATTACCATTAACATAAACAAATATTATTTCGTGTGGTACTTATATGATTAAGTGCACTACCTACGCATATTACACTCACCTTTGGTCTTTCCGCAGCACTGGCGAAAATAGCAACATTTCACATAAAACATAGACTATCTGGCTATATTCAGAATTTATATATTTGGAGTTGAGTTGTCTCACTAAGAAATATAATGGTGTGTTTTTCATTGGACCATATTCCACAATTTTATTACAATATAACAAAATTACGTTGTTGTACATTGCATTCTTTAAAAGAACGTCTTGCGTTATCAGGTCAACAAATTCTTTCATGCATGGTGAGTACTGATTATTAGATTTTAGTTCTTCAATTTCTTTCCATGTATTATGAATAAACTGAGCTACATTGAAATTGGCTGTGTCTTCTGATAGGAGGGGTATTATTTTATTCACAATTCTTAATGTCCATTTTAGACAACCATACCCACCACATTCCAAAACCTTTTCTACATACTCATCTATTTTTCTGAAATTCCTTCTAGCATTGTTTTCATCTTCAATTAAATAGTGTATCATTTCACAGGATTTTTCATATATTATGTTTTTTAACCTGCCATTACTCTCTTTACTTTTGTTATCACCAAATTCAAATTCATTTACTATTTCTAAGATTCCTTTCAGGTCAATCATTTCATGTTTGTAGTTATTTTTTAGCAACGAGTGGCTAGCCATGTTTGCTACAACAAATGTACAAAATACCTTGCTATACAAGTCAGATCCATTATTTTTCAATACTGCAACAGATGTTTTATACAACTGTAGCAAAATATCTTTCACATCATCATTAGAATCATTTAGGAGTAATGAATTCAACTCTTGGAAAAATAGTTTTGTTTCATCTATTGTTAATATTACTTCATTTACTATCAGATTCATAACATATTGTAATATTAATTTGTTCTGCTTAAGTATAACTGTATTGATAGTTTCTCTGATTATATTTTCTTTGTCTTCTGTTTTCCTGTACAAATGTGC
Organism: Epinotia nisella; assembly: GCA_932294315.1. Lineage (NCBI taxonomy): Eukaryota > Metazoa > Arthropoda > Insecta > Lepidoptera > Tortricidae > Epinotia > Epinotia nisella. The sequence continues at coordinate 22,330,360 of OW028674.1, forward strand.
AATATAAATAGTGTCATTAAAACATTCAATTTTACTTGAATATTGTCTGTCTACAATATCATGTATCTTTGCTATTTTTTCATTAATGATATCGAGAAATATTGGCAAGTCTTCAGGGTGATTATCAAGATATAGTAACCCAAATTCAGCATTTATGTGTGAATCACCCACCAGTTTAAAGAATGAGACTTTATCATTGTTTATTGATAATTTATTTTTAATACCCAATAATAGAGGGTTTTTCTTTTTAGTCTCATCTGACATGGAATCAAATTTGAATCCAGAGTATATATTCGCATAATCTCTCCATTTAAACCCATTGCAAGATCTCCCAACAAAATGAGCTATATTAATATGAATAGCTTTCCTTGCAGCCAAATTATTACAAGGTGTTTTAAGTAGATCAGTAATAATCTCAGTCACTTTATCAGGTACAATTATCTTAGTTACATCTTCAATATCTACCTCAGCTAAAATGCGACTGAAGTAAAAGAATGGTACAGGTGACCATTTCAGTAAAGGCATTGCTTTGAACACATAGCTAAAGGTTTGTACATTCTTTGTTTTCTCGGCTAATTTAGAATTTAGTTTTTCATACTCTTTTGGGTGGTCATACAAGTTCAAATCATTCAAGGCTTCTAAAAGAATAAATGCTTCTTTAGTATTGTTAATCGCTACATCCAGTCTGTATTCAATACATTTCAGCCTAACTTGAGCATTGTCATGTGTAAGGCCCATATTGAAAACGCAATTCAACCAATGATTGCCAATCTCATTAAGTTTTGCAAAAAGCTGTAAGGATGGCAAGACTATATTACTCTGTTTTTCTTCTAAACTGTCTATTAGTATAAAATAGTTATTCCACATCTGTTTTAGGGTTTTCTCATCTTTCCTTTTCCATATAAATATATCCATTTCTCCTGATTTGACTTCAACATCTGTTTTCATGTTACAAACACAATCAATGGAGCGCTTCATCAAATAAACAGAAATTTTGTGTAAAATTGCATCATTTGACAAAAGACCATACAACATCACATTCCAGAATTCTGAATGGTGAACTATTTCAGATTCAAGTTTCATTTTGCCTTTGCTATCAACTGTTGGTAAATAGAAGTTCGATAAGCAGCTCAGAACTTTTAGTGAGGTGTGCTGTGATTCATTTTTTAGTGTTTTTAAATAATTCCATATTCTATCCAAAATAGCATAACCACTGACACCATCAAAAAATCTTGGTACTGTATTAGTCAAGAAATGCGTTTTTAGTTTCTCACTGTTGCTAAGCAAAATGCTTTCCAAGGGTGTTTCCAAGAAAGGTAAATAGAGTTTTTCATTATTTTCAATAACTGCATCAAGAATGCTATCACATAGCTTCATATTTAAGAAAATTCTGGGTAATTTTTCGTCCTCAAAATTATCTTCAGTGCCTATACTCAAATGTGAGGTATCTAAGTCCAAATTGGACATTATTTGTTGCAATAAATGTTCCGATTTGCTTGGTATGGACGATGGATTCAAGTTTAGTACAATATTCGTTATTTTACACACACTTTCGATGGTTTCTTCTTTGACACCTTTTATTAACTTTGCGACAAAGTCACTTTCCAGGTCATTATCGCAGTCTGTATCTTCCTTGTTATTTATTAGTTGCTTGTACTTTAAAAGTTGAATAGCCCACGTAAGATGTTTGTTGGAATGTTCATCTCTTACCATAATTGTTTTTAGACGCTCATCAACTAATTCTTCGTCTAAATCGAGTAAATCCATAAACGACAATACTTCTTCGCCGGTATTCATTTTGAACGAAATTGCTCGCAGTTAAGGTTTCATTAGTAGACGTTCCGCACCGATAAAAAATCGTCATAAATAACAGGACGATTTATCGATCCAAAATATTAAACTAACGAAAAGAATTTCGATGTAATTCACATTTTTCAGTTTCAAAATACAGAACATAACATCTGTCACAAAACTGTAGAAGGCTAGAAGCGCCACGCGGATTTGACGTATAATTAATGTGGCCAGCGTACGCGTATTGAAATCCCTTGATTTAGCGAACAAATCTTTAAAACTGTTTTGTAATGATTGCAATCAAATTTTCGGACTCAATCGTTTGAGATGACGTCTTTTGGTGATTCTACAGAAGATTATATAGATTTTGTTACAATATGTTTATTTAATTGCATTATAGCCTAATTATAAGATATGTATAATGGCTAAATCAGGGGGGTTGCAGTGGGCGGGGCGCGTCGCGTTACACACATTCCGCTCGGGATGCCTGAGGCATCCAGTCAGTCAAGGGCTAGCGCCGTGCGAGCGAGCACAAGCACATGTGCGTCGTGCTGTATCCGCCGCCGCCGCCGACTTGAACGCGACGAATCGCGCGTACTTATTTTCTTTTATTTATTACGAGGTTTAAAACCCACGAGGAGAACAAAAAAAGGATAGTAAAAAAAGATTTTTAAAAAACAAGCTTTAGTTTAAAAAGTGAACTAAAAAGTAAAAAATAATTTATATTTTAGTGGCATTAATCACTTGGCCCTTGACCACGTTGTATAGAGGGACATCGTACGTGGTCACGATTCTCAGCCAGGAGGGAACGACGCAGAAGAACAAGAAGAGTGATGCTTTCTGTTCGTGACTCATCATCGTAATATTGGCTAAATGTTATAAATATTTTAAAATCTTGAGGCACTGAAGTACATTAACGTCTATATCAGACACTGCCTCAAGCTTTAAAATATTTATTAAAATTTGAAATTATTTATAACATGACTTTCATTTCTAGAACTCATCTTTCTACGAACAGCCAATATTACGATGATAAGTCACGAACAGAAAGCTTATTCTGAACCTTAGAATATACCTACTATACACATACATGACCTTCTTGTTCTTCTGCGTCGTTCCCTCATGGCTGAGAATCGTGACCACGTACGATGTCCCTCTATACAACGCGGTCAAGGGCCAAGTGATTAATGCCACTAAAATATCAATTATTTTTTACTTTTTAAACAAGCTGGTTTTTAAAAAATCTTTTTTTACGTTTTGTTTTTTCCTTTTTCGTATTTTTTTGAAAATAAAGCTTGTTTTTTTAAAAAAATTTTTTTACTCTTTTTTATTTTTTACTTTCTAGTCCTAAATCTTTGGAATTCACTTATTAAGGTATTTGTTTGTCAAGGCACTACTAAGTTTTTCGCTTATTCACAATACTTTGAGTCTTGATTGCTTTTTGTCAATGGTTTCATTAATTCGTGACTGTTTTACATAGACATAGACATAGACATAGACATAGAAAATCTTTATTTAACATCACATGTTAGACATATAGTATACAAATTGGACTTAAGATTAGACTTAACACCTATACAGTACCGTAAATACGAGGCATAGCAATGTGTGATGTTAAAAAGGGGCTAGACTCAGCATAATGTTGCAGTGAGTAGGTATACCTACACCGCAACGCTGGTTTTCAGTTAGACCCTTTCATATAGCTTTAATCATAGTATTATTATATCGGAACGTAGTAAAAATGTATTTTAAGTGTGAGTAATGTTGTGTGTAAACTGTGTACTTATTTAAAAATTTATTATACTTTGATCGTGGTTTGGTTTTACTTATGGGCAAATACATATGTTAGGTGACAAGTATATATAATTGTTATAAATAATAATAGAATGAAATACAAAAATATAAAAATAAAATGACATATGTATATAGTATTTATTGTAGGCTTCAAAGATACGAGGGCAAGACTCGGCCACCCGGAGGTAGATCTTTTTGTAAATGGAGGAGGTGCTGCTTTAATCGTAATTTGAAAGTATTCAGGCTATTTATAATTTTGAGAGGTGGAGGTATGTTATTCCAGCATTTAGTTGCTGTATACTTAAAACTACCTCGAAAAGCGGTGGTGTGATAATGAGGAATTATTAAATCTTGGCCGATCGACCTGAGGCCATACGCTGTGGTTCTATTAGTACGCCAGGTGAGCCTTTTATACAAATACTCGGGTACCGAAGTTTTTATGATACCGAACAACAAAAAAGACAAGTGGAGTTCTCTCCGAAATGTCATTTTCAGGATTTTTGCCGTATTTAAGTAGGAGGTCACGTGCGTTCGAGGAGGTATTCCGAAACAGTCTAGTCTTTTTAAACTCAATTCACGTTGATCAGCCGATACTTTTTTGTCTTGTCTAGGCTTATTGAATGCGATTTTTATCCTTTTGCCGCTTTGCATTTACTGAAGATTCAATTTCTAACTCTTCTCTCTGTTTCTTTTTCTCTTTATATCTTTGTCGAGCTTTTTCAAGACACCATTTTCGTTGTGTTGATGTTTCATATGTATTTTTTTATTTTGTCTATCTCTTACGTCATTTTTCAGGAGAGCCAAAAAACTGTTTCGATTCGGGAAAAAAAATCGTAACTTTTTTGTTCCTTTACACATTAACATGCTTGTTAGTGACTTATTTACTGTTTTTTAAGCTCTTTTAGATCATGTAAATGGATTTAGCACACGGTTCTTCATTACAAAGTTGTGTGTCCCTTACGACAAAAAAAAACTCGTTTTCGAATACACTTGTCCCTTACTTCACAATGTTTCCGTTTAACCAATATGTCAGAAGGTTGTATCGTACCAAAAAAATCTTTCTAAATGTCAACTTGACGTAAAAATAGCCATGTCTCAGCTATGTAACTAATGACTTGCACTGGGGATTTGCTGATATTGCATTGAGGATTACAGGAAGTTTGTATGAATAAGTGAAACAAAGGTTTTCTTGTAGTTTAATTATTTATTAAGATCAACATAATAACTTCCTATCTTATATGTGCAAAATGCTGTAACGTACATCAAGTGGGAGTTACGCCAAAATGGATCAATGATTGTATATTATATGTGCAAAATGCTGTAACGTAGGATCAAGTGAGCGTTACGACCAAATGCATTAATGATTGTACACAAATATTTTTTATTTTAGTTGATACAGCAAAATGTATTACAAAAACGGGTTCTATTGCACCTTTTTTCATTGTCGTGACGGACACTTTTTTAAATCTATCGAGACGTTATATACACCAATCGATAGAGAAAAAAAAACTAAATATATCTTCATTCATAACTCATTTTCGCCAATTGGTCCCTTACGCCCTTTGAACCTACGGTAGTCGAGTGCATGTTACGATAAGAACCGCCTGGTTGGGTACTTATTACTTTTAACGGGATAAGTACCTATTATTATTTTCTTTAAAATGAAACATGGGTTTAAAAAGAGAAGGTATCTTAATGAAAACGTATACTTTGTGAACTTGTGTATTAACTTACGAATAAATAAATAAATAAAATAAATAAATAAATAAATAAATATTAGGGGACATTCTTACACAAATCGAACTAGGCCTATAGTAAGCTCAATAAGGCTTGTGTTATAGGTACTAGACGACGATATATATAATAGATATAAATACTTAAATACATAGAAAACATCCAAGACTCAGAAACAAATATTCAATACGAATTAACTTATACATTTTTAGTAGCTAAAAATTTCATATTACAGAAGCAATATGAAGTATGGGTTTCGACCAAAGTCAAGCACTCTCTCAGCGACTATAAATCTTGTTACCCAGATAAAACTTAAAATCGACCAAAAACAAATTGTGCTAGGTGTATTTATAGATCTCAGAAAAGCTTTCGACACAGTCAGCCACAACATCTTGTTAGAAAAACTACGCAATATAGGAATAGTTGACAAAGCCCATGATATATTTAGAAGCTATCTAGAGAATCGTCAACAAGTTGTTAAAATTGACGTTCATCAAAGCAGTCCCAAACCCGTTACATGTGGCGTCCCTCAAGGATCGATCTTGGGCCCACTTTTGTTTCTCGTGTATATCAACAGCATACAGAATATAGGACTTAAAGGGGATTTGACCCTGTATGCTGATGATACCAGCCTTTTTTACCACGCAAAGTCCATCCAAGATATAATTATTAATGTCCAAACTGATTTAGATCTCCTTAGCAAGTGGTTTAATTCTAATCTCTTGACCATAAATATCGACAAAACCAATTATGTAATTTTCTCTGCCAAAAATAAAAAAATACCAGAATTTACACAACCATCAATTAACGGACAAGTAATCAATAAAAAAGAACATGAAAAATATCTCGGCCTAATCTTTGATGGTCAGCTGACGTGGAAACTGCACATAGAAAAGGCCAAATCAAAATTAACGTCCCTCACCGGAGCATTAAGAAATATTTCACGTTGCTTCCCACGCAAAGTCATTTTTTTTATATATAACTCTCTAGTTAAACCTCACATTGATTACTTAATCGAGGTTTGGGGAACGGCCGCTAAAACAAACCTAAACAAACTCCAAACAGCACAAAATAAACTAATCAAAGTTTTATTTAACTATCACTTTTTAACATCTACTAATAAAATTTACAATGAAACTAAAATAATGACCATCACCCAAACATATGTTTACAACACCTGGTTGCTTATCCACAAAATTCTAAATAAAAGCATACAGACACAAATCAGTTTCTCTAAATATCATCAATTTCAACGAAAGAAACTGCGAAACGCAGACAACTTAGTTTTACGTACCCCGAGAACTAACTATGGAAATAGAAGTAGTTTTTGAGGGTGCTAAGCTATACAATAAGCTTCCAAGAGACATTGAAGAATGTGAGTCAATGTTTAGCTTTAAAAAATATCTCAAATTCCACATTAAAAAATATCTGTAAATGAATTAACAAATAGTAACATAAAAATCTATACACACAAATATTTAATATATATACATACATACATATACATACATACACATTACATATTATTACTTAATTTTATATAGAAAGTCCAATGCTGCATCTATTGTTACACGTAGTGCATGCGTACATCAATGTCTTCGTAACATGAGCGCTGCGCGCACGACATTAAACTAGTTTGCATGCCGAATATTTATCTACCTGCATCCGTTTTTATTGTGTACACTTTATAAACGCTGTGCGCTTCTCGTGTAAGTGAATCCCATGTATTCTTATGAGAATAAAGTTTAAATTTATATTTTAAATAAGCATAATTAAAATTGCATCAAGATCAATTTTATTTGTGGTGTTATTTATAATATAGTTATTTAAAATAGAAACACGTTAGCAGCTGTAAGCAAATTGGTAACTGAAGTTATGACACACCTCAATCTTGGCCTTACATGTGGAGGAATTTTCTGTGATCTGACAAAGGCGTTTGACTGTGGATCACAGAATTCTCATAAACAGGCTTAATTTCTATGGTATACGTGGTGATGCTCTGGCCTTGCTGAAATCATACCTATCTAATCGATGTCAATACGTAAAATTAGTGATGAGTTATATAAGTACCCAACTAGATCTGTTGAAGAATATATTAAATTTGGAGTCCCACAAGGGTCAGTCTTAGGCCCTTTACTGTTTATAATTTGTATTAATGATTCACCAGACTTTTTAAGCTGTGGAACCCCCTATCTTTACGCTGACGACACTAGTATTATTTTAAATGGACCATCTTCTTTAGTCTTATGTAACTAAGACTCCTAACATGGTTTGAGGCCAACGGGCTAAACATGAATTGTAGCAACAGCTTTTACATGACATTTCGCAGAAGTACATCTAGTCCTATTTGACTGTAATATACCAATATGTAAAGCTAAATGTACAACATTTCTAGGTGTAGATCTTGACCCATACTTGAGGTGGAATGACCAGATCGATAAGGTTAATAAGAAATTAGCAGGTGCTTGCTATACAATGCAATCACTGATGAACATAGCCAGCAAAGAAGTATTACTGACCACGTATTTTTCATACTTTGAAAGCATAATTAGATATTGTGTCGAGGTTTGGGAAAATGGAACTAACATTAACTTAGTGCTCCTCAAACAAATAAAGCTCTTAGATTAATAGAAAAATGTGCAAATGTTCCTGACTCTCACCGTAGTATATTTGTTGACAGTAAAATTCTGACTGTAATTTCTCTATTTGTACCGTTTATGTATTTATATTTTTAACAATAGAAACCTGTATGTCCAGCAAGGCAAGACTACAAATCATAATCTTAGAGAAAGAAATAGACTTGAATGTTTAAATGATGTGCATTATGTCCATTTTGGCAAAAGTTTAAATAATACTGTCATTAGAGTGTACAATTAATTCCTGACGACCTAAAAAATATTCAAGAGTTGAGATCCTATGACAAAAAAGTAAAGGAATATTTTTTGAACCGCCCATTCTATTCAATCAAAGAATATTATGCAAGAATTTTCGACAAATTTTCGTGACATTTATTTTTCCAGTTTTTTTAAATAATTTTTTTGTTATAATTATTTTTTCACTATCCTTACTGCCATCTTAATTGCATTGTTATTATTATTGTTTAAATTATAAAATAATTATTCTAGTTTTGTGACATTTAATATAATTTGATATTTGTTTTAATTGAATTTTGTACTTACTTGTTAGTTTTATTTGTATGATTTTATGTTATAACTATATTTGCATGCATTTGGAAATGTGTTATATAGCAAATAAATGATTGATTATGATTATAATGACTCTGACATACATGTGAAGTAGCATGTACTTAATTAATATCGGTTCACTTTACTCAAGGGACATCTGGTGAGCTAGAACATTTTTTGCCCTCATTGATGTATTCTTGGCGTGACAGCCCTAGCGCTACACGCCTACACGAGCAGTGTGTGAATGAATAAAAGTTACACGATAGACAGAGATGCACAGAGTAGGCACGTTTCTTATGCCTAAACGCCGTTTTTGCTAGGAAGTGCAATTTCCGTACTTGTACTATTATTTATTCTGTGGCTATATCGACTCTAATATTTCTCTTTTTTGTATGTTTGCCATTTTGGCTACGGAACCCCAAAAAGTGGGTATTATTTTGAGCTTGGCAACATCAGTAGCTGACTTGTCATTAAAAATGATGCGTTCATAAAATAAAACTATGCTTAATAAAGCATGGTTTACAATATTTGAATAATTCTCACAAATGGCAACCTGTTTGCGATTAAAACCTGAAAAACGTTTTAAGTCGACGTCAAAAAAAACAAACACCATACCCTTCCATCTGTCTTCCATCCTATCGTCTGTCAGAAAAATCTGAAGAAAAAACCTCCATTGTATCTGATTTTCCAAGTACTATAGTAATGTAATTTAATTGAATTTTTAAATTGCCTTACAAATCTTATTATAAATTAATAGCTCGTGTTTGTTGTTCGTAGTCTGCTGTCGTTACTACAATGGATGATAACTCTTTGAGCGATGACGAAGTTAAGGATTCACCTCTCAGTCCAATTATGGGTGGAAAGAAGCTGAAATTAAACGATGGGAGCTCGCAAGAAAGTTGCAATGCATCAGGTGATTATCTAAACAGTAATTTAAAACGCTACGTCAGTTGCAAGGACGCTATTCAGTTACGTACGTTTCATAGGTTCGTCGAGTAAAGTCGAGAAGGATGAAAATGTGGACAGTGGGGTGTGCGCAGACAAGTCTGAGAGCACTAGCAGCGAGGAGCGAGCCGTGGAGCCTCTAGAAGGGCCTTCTAACGTGGTGGTGAACGCGGCCCCCTCGAGTAGCATCCACGGGATTGTCCTCAACATACGGCGCCCACGACTTGGCAGGTGTTACAGAAAACGGAAAACACCTGACAGAGACTCTGATAGTGATAATTCTCAAAGAGATTCTGATGATTATTCAACAGAAGAAAGCCCTCCAGTGTCAAGGAGGTTGTCCAATGCCTCAGATGGGGACACCATGGACCTGGAAAGGTCTGCGGTCACATTTTCAGATGTGTCTAGAAGCCCGTAAGTATTGATATTGTTTGGCTTTTGTTGGTAGTAGAGCATGCAATCCTGGGATTTATTACTGCTACAATACCGGGATCCCGATATTGTAGTAGTAATAAATACCGGGATTGCATGCCCTAGTTGGTAGGTGTAATTTATATTACAGCATTAGGGAATAGTGCATTTTGTACAATTTCTCTTATAAAATTGGTAAATATCCACCAAAACAAACTTCTCTTATTAAATCTGACTTTTGATAGCTACAGCTTCAAACAAATTAAATTTTAATAATTTCTTACTATAATAACACAAGTTGCAGTGTCATTGTCAGAATTCTTATTTGACCTTACCTGACATTAAGGAATTTCATAAGTTGTATGTCAGTGTGAGTGGTGAAACTGGTTAATTAATTTTAGTTGGGTTTATACATATATCTGTTGATGCTGTTTTGCATAGGATTTATTCTATTAGTACTTTTATTCAATTAACTCATCTTTGAACATATAGATATATAAATGTTTGACACACATTGTTGGAGTTAGATTATGTAAATAAAATAATATGACCAATGATGTAATATAAAAAAAAACCGGCCAAGTGCGTGTCGGACCACGCAAAACGAAGGGTTCCGTGCCTATTAAAAAGGTCGTATCGTCACAGAAATTTTACGGCACTTACGTCCTTTTCTTTGAGGAAGGCAGTTTTTCAGCAATATCTCGAAAACCTCTGAACCGATCTTGTTCAAAACAATTTTCGGTGAATGAAATTAATAAGCCCTATGTCCATGAATTTTGCCATATTTTTAAAATACACCGTTCAAAAATTAGAGGGGGGGGGACAGAATTTTAGTGACTTTCGGGGCGATTATCTCCGACCCTATTCACTCAATCAAAAAAAATGCTAAGAAACCTTATATTTATTTTGAAAGGCCTATCGATTGATGTGCCACACGGGGGGTCACAACGAAAAAAAAATTTTTGACTTTTAGTTTGATGTATGGAGTGCACCCCTAAAATTTTTTTTTTTGTCATTTTAATTACAAAACTATGTAGCGGCTAACAAAATACACCTATCCTCAAAATTTTATGCAAATACACCTTATGGTTTTCGAGTAAAATGCCTGTGACATACGGACAGACGGACAGACGGACAGACGGACAGACGGACATGACGAAACTATAAGGGTTCCGTTTTTGCCATTTTGGCTACGGAACCCTAAAAAGAGGTACTTAGATATGTTGTCTATATGAAATTCCGTGTTTAAAAACCAAATCTGACAGCTATTGTTTCCATTGATGACTTGAAACTGAGGCAAGTTGTGCCAATTGACTCAATTTTAGTGTGCCATTTTTCGAGCGTGTATAACCTATCTACCTCTTTTTTATATTACATCATTGAATAAGACCATACTTTTCTTATCAGGTATGTTTCATCCCTACTAAAGTAGAAAAAAAATTCTATCCTTTTCCCCTCCATTTGTTATGAAGAACACAGTTAACCATTTAACTTACTGGTGAAAATATTTTGAATTTAGATGCTTTGAATATTTTCCTCTAGATGGGTGGTTCTCCGAAATTTGGTTAAATTGGGTGTCACACACTCACACATTTACAATAATCTTATTTAATAGGTCTGATAACTAAGTGATATTATAAAGTTCATTTAATTTGGTCACTCACTTTGGTGTACACAGCATAATTTTTTTCTTTCTAAATTCGCCCTTTTATACACCAAATATCAGGCCCTAGCCATGTATTATCTCCCAAATTTAGTAAACGTTTCCCAATAATCTTATTCTAAAATATAATAATTTGATTCAATTCATCTTATACACATTTATTATTACATTACTAACTTTTATCTTTAGAATTAAATCTGTTTTTTTTTTGGTAATCTGCAATCAATCACAACAACAATGAGCAGATGAGTTGAGAGAGGTTGGCGATTAGCAAGGCCCTAGCTTCCCCTAGTCAAGCAGCACATTGGCTCTCTTGAGTCTCTTCATTGGGTTTGGCTTTAGAAGCATCTGTGATAGAGGGTTTGGATGACTTGCTAGTTGATCCTTGTAGTTAGCTGTGGAGCGTTTTCCCTCTTCGAGTATGGTTGGGATTTCCAGATACTCGTGGATTTCTGAGTTGCGAGCATACCAGGACGCTGATGACAGAACCCTTAAGATGTTGTCTTGAGCTCTCTGGTGATACAATATATTGGATTTGCTGGGCCGATGACCACAGTTGGATGCCATATATTGGTTTTATTATTGAGCAATAAACTTTCAGCTTGTTGGATAGAGATAAGGCCAACTGTCTGCCAAGAAGCCAGAGGAAATTTCTGAACCGATGATCCATGTAATTTTTCGGTCCAGGTGGACTCCCAGGTATTTGACACAAGTCGATTTTGGAAGTATGCCAGTGCCCAGTTAGACTAAGGTACACGTTTCGCGTCTTAATGTAAATGTGATATGGGGACTTGCATTTGTGCGCCACTTGGTTAACCATGCGCTGGTGTCATCTAGCTGGGCTTGCAGGCCTCTGCTAGCCTCTTTTGGGTCTGGGTGACAGGCAAGGAAATCTGCATCATCAGCAGAGGTGGCTACGGAAACGTTGGAAGACTGGGGTAGGTCACTCGTATATACATATGTTTTTAAGGACTGGAACCAGCACAGAGCCTTGAGGTACTCCCGCTTGACAGTTGTAGAGCGAAGATCTTGTATTTCGTACCTTCACTTGGAGTCTTCTGTCCCTCAGGTATGAATCCATTACTAGGTATAAAGAGTGGGGAACAAATTTTTTGATTTTGCACAGGAGTCCTTTGTGCCAGACTATCGAATGCCTGTTGAACGTCAAGTAAAGCAGCGGAGCAGTAACACTTTTTTTCAAGAGATTGTCTTATAGTGCTGTACACTCTATTAATTGCTCTACGGTCAAGTGTTGTTTTCTGAATTCAAATTGGTGGTCGGGAATCGGGAATAACATGGTCACTATCTAGGCAGGGTGACAATCATTCAAGGATGATCCTTTCCCACAACTTAGGAAGACAACACACTTCTTGAGGAGCTCTTTCAGTACCCGAGGGGTCATTAGGTCGAATCCAGGAGCCTTATTAGGGTTCATTTTGGCCTTTTGCCTAGCCAATTCTCTTGGGGTAGTTAGGTGCAGAGGCAAAGCTGAGCTAAGTCTTGTTTTAGTATCTCATCTATTTCTGGATCATCAGGGGTATTACTTTCATTTGGTTTGAAGACACTTGCAAGATGGATGGCGAAGGCTTTGGATGTTTCCTGGTCTGATCTAGCCCGTGTGTTCCTTGATCTGATGGGAGGAGAGCTTTGTTGAGGCTGGGTAAGGTTCTTTGTTGCTTTCCATAGGTCGTAGGTTCCATGTCCATTAGGAGACATCTTTTCCAGACATTGTTTAACAGATTCGTTGACTGTATCAGCAAATAGATTTTTTAGTTCTTTCATAGCTCGGTTGAGTCTTGTTTTATCAGTGTTCCTGAGGGATGTCTGCCAAACTCTGCAAACAACGTTTTCCAGCTATTTTCTTCTTGATTTCGATGGGTAATATCATACAGTGGGGATACTTTCAGCTCAGGAGTACTAAGCCAGGCCGCCACCTGAATCAGATTTGTAATGTGCAGGCATGCATCATCCACTTCGTCATTCGTTTGCAGTGCCACTTTATCAGTCCCTAGATGAGTTATTTATTACTAGCTTTTGCCCGCGACTTCGTCCGCGCGTAACTCGTTTACATCGTAGCTCCATACAAACTTTCGCCCACCCTTTTCACTCCCTTATGTAATTAATTTTGGGATAAAAACTATCCTTTGTCTTTCCCGGAATTCAAAGTATCTCTGCACCAAATTTCATCTCAATCAGGTTAGGCATAATACAATCAGTATAACAAAACCTCTAAGATCTAGCGTATTTTTTTTATTCTTCAAAAATAATTTGTTAATTAGTATTTTTCCTTCACATTCGTATGAAAGTATTCTGAAAGTACCTTCTAGCAAATACAAAAAGAATAATCGCACTTGATAGAGATTTATCTACACTATGCGTCGTTAAGATTTTTCCAAAATTAATGGGTGGGGCAAGAAGGAACTCTCGGCGCGCGAATCAGACTCGCACTTGACCGGTTTTTTTACAAACGTAGACTCCGCCGCCAACTTGGTGTTTTTTTTTTCCCCGTTTTCAGTGGCTTTTTGCTGCTCAAGCACTTTGCCAATGTCAAGTGGGGGGAGATGTGGCTTTACGGCAGTGCTACCTAACTGCGCCGTGGGAACTCAGAATTATACCTAAACTTTGCTCGCCGCAAACGGTACATCCGCCAGTGGGTCGGCGCACGCGCTCACGGCCGGACGCTGCTTACGCGCACAAGAAAAGTTATTCACCAATTCTTTAAAAATGAGTTCGTAATGTTTTTTACGTAACACCTAATACCTATTTCAAATACTTACGTGATACATTTAGGCCTGTTTGAGTTTCGGTAATTTTGTATACCTACCCCGAGCCTCCGACAAGTTTAGGTACTCCGCCACTCCGTTGTTTGTATTGATTTCATGTTTATATTTATCCCTGTCTAGCAGCAATTATAATAGTTTACTTAGTAAGATTTACGGGGTGCATGCATTGCACGGCCTAAGAAAGGGCGTAAACATCGTCGTTGCTATGGGAACTTATAACCTTTTGGAAGTGCTTGGAATGCACTCGTGAGGATGAAACACGTACCTAATCAGAATATTTTAAAACAACTTATGCCTAGTGACTAATTCCAAGTTTGCAATGCTACTTTTAAACTATTATACAATATGTCGTTATTTATATACTTACGTTATAAATAACGAAAATAGGAAGGTACCTACCTACCTACTAAACTTTATTTCGTACTGTCGTCGGGATACACCTACTTACTTAAAAAATGAAGTTACCTACACAACAAGTTTCGTTTTGTTATACCTATGTGGTAGCTAGTAAATTAATAGGTACAGTCGAGTTCTCCAATATCTATACAGACAACCTTTCAAAAATATCTATACATGTGTCTTATGTCAGTAATAATAAAGCCTGTGTACAGATATTTTTGAAAGGTTGTCTGTATAGATATTGGAGAACTCGAATGTACCTACATTCAGACTGTCGTAACCATAGACAGGGTGAGAGATACTTGACATTACATTTTATTTAACATGCTGCGTTGATATGCCTGTATGTAGGTATGTAGCTATGGAGTTCAGATACTGGCAGAATCTTCGGAAATACATACAAGTCTTTTGAAAAATGAAAATTGAAAAACGATAACAATTAAATTAATCTAATCAGTGAAGTGCATGGAATGTGTGGTTCTGCACGAATAATAAAACGTCCTAGCCGACACAATGTTTTTTTTAATACTACGACGGTGGCAAACATGCATACGGTCTACCTGATGGTATAAGCAGACACCGTAGCCTTTGGACGATTGCGATTCCAGAAGAATAACAAGCGCGTTGCCGACCTTTTATTGATTTGTGGATTTGTTGTGACAGCTGAACGGAGATTTTTTTATTTTTTATTTAGGTTCAATAACAATTGTTAATATCAGTACATTCATGACTTCATTCATTTTGCATTGTAAAGATAGATGTCACAATCACATATAGGTCACACCACATGCTTTATAATTTATACAAAAACCTTAGAATTTTAAATATAAAGTAGGTTCTTAAAAAAAATTGTATTTTTATTAGAACGTTACGACGTCTGTTACTTAGATACATACAGCAGGGCAATTGCGTCATTCTTCATACGCGTACATATCACCTACCAGACTGACAAAATATAATTGTCATGCCATAAACCTCAACATTAACATTAAAATTGATATGTAAGTATTTAAGTATACGAATTAGAGCAGCCTCGGGTTGAGGCACGCACGGATCACCTATTTTGCTCAAATTCGTACGCGCTCACGCGCTGAACATTTAGAGAAGGAAATATATTCGTGCAACATTACATCAAGGTGAAGCAATTGTAGTTGGTTACACATCATTATAAAAATATTTCAAAAAATATTAATTATAACTTCATTTCTAAGCGGTGTCAACCCTAGCGTCTATTGGCGGGCAACAACCGGCGCGTTCAAGGTCGCTCCATTGTTAAATTTAGTAGGCATGGAAAGCGGTAGGTATGCGCTTTTTTATTCAGAGTCGAGTATCTGTTCGTTAGAACTATTATATAATCTGTGTTTACGGATCTGTGGAGTGCACTGCACCTAATAATTTTGTTCAGGGACTAGTCATACTGACTCATACGTATATATATATAATAATAATGATATTGGGTAAAGGAACGCTTATATTCATAAGTATTTATAGTTTTCTAATAAAAATGTTATTTGACATTATACACACACGATTATTTTGAAAAGACTATAGGCGGCGTAAGTCCTTAGGAAACAATTTAAAAAAATCATAAAAATCTCTTTGAATATGAGTTAAAGTGACTTTTTGCCCTTTTGGAAATTACATCAAAGTTGGTGTCTTACCTAGAGATGGGTAGGGGTGGGTAAATACCGGGTATTTACCCGGTATTTACCCAATGCACCCGATAAATTCCCGTATCTACCCATTTTGGTGGGTGTAAACTATTTCGAATGGATTTTTTCAAAAAGTTACATTTTAGTGCTGATTATTTTTTACTGAAAGGTTCAAGGCCTTTTTAACAACTTTTGTCATTATACAATATTTATTATGTTGCATAGTTTATGAGAAAAAAAATGTTTTATTCAAAATACCACGTATTTTTTTACTGACTGACATCAACGTACAGCCCAAACCGCTGGTTCTAGAGATTCCAAATTTGGCACGTAGGTTCCTTATAAGGTCAAAATGTGCACTGAGAAAGGATTTTTCAAAATTCATCCCCTAAGGGGGTAAAATGGGGGTGCAAAATTTGCATGGGGAAACAAGATTCGTTAGATTATTTCATTTGAAACATCACCGCAGTATTTCTAACGATAAATGAGTAAACATTTTGTAAAATTTCTTTTTCCGATTTTTTGAGAATTAAACCCCTAAAAGGGGGGAATGTGGTGATAAAGTCTGAAAATCAATATGGGTGTCGTTTCTATGGTTTACCGGGTCGCTGATTACGGAAACAACAACGATTTTAAAATCCAACATGGCAGACGTGAAATACCATCTCCCCTGTTGGGGTGCGATGGAGTTGAAATGACCAAATATCAATATGGGTGTCGTTTTTATTGTTTTTTGGGACGTTAATTACATAAATGGGGTTGATTTTGGAATTTAATAATGTGGACATCTATCTAAATATATAAAAGAAGAAACTTACTGACTGACTGACATATCAACGTACAACCCAAACCGATGGTTCTAGAGATTCCAAATTCGGCTCGTAGGTACCTTATACGGTTTTATAAATAAAATAAAAATAAATAAAAACCATTTATTTCAGGCCAATTTGCCCATAGCTTGTTAGTAATACAGACTTACATTACTAGTATTAGTACATCTTAACCTAGGTCTCACAGTTTTTTATTCCTTACACTCTATTTGGGGTCTTGATACACAGGACGATGAGCAGACGCCCAGTGACCAAAGAACGGGCAGTCCCATCTCTCTGCTATATCTAACAGCAAGCTGTTGGTGCTACCTCGCAGGCGAAACATTTGACAGGCGATTCTTTTTCTCATTATGGCATGAAAATCGTCCATTCGTGCTTGCGCAAACATGCCTGACGCACTGCAAAAGCATGGTAGCCCCAACAGCATCCTGAAGCCGTTATTGAACTGGACACGCAGAAGCTGGAAGCGCGCTTCGTATAATTGATCCACAGGCTGCACGTGTAGAATGATTGGCAATACGACATGAACAATGTTTTCTTGACCTCCACTGTACAGCGCGCAAACCTGCGGATCAACATATTAGCTCTCACTGCTAGTGCTCTGCGTTCCCTTTCAATATCCGCATCGTCCTTTAGTTTATCAGTAATTACATGTCCCAGGTATTTAAAACTGGACACTCTGTTCAAGGCAACACCACCGAGTGTCACAGGCTCAACTATAGGTAGGGTCTTATTACCAGCTTGAAATATGAGTATCTCACTTTTTTTTAATATTATGGTGGATTAAGAAAGTATTTTCAAAATTCATCCCCTAAGGGGGTGAAATGAGGGTCCAAACTTTGTATGGGGAAACAAGATTATTAAGACTATTTCATTCGAAACTTCAAAGGAGTATTCCTAACGATAAATGAGTAAACAAGTGTTTCAGGTTTTTTGAGAATTCGACCCCTAAAAGGGGGAAATGTGGTGACAATGTCTGAAAATCAACATGGGTATTTTTTCTATGGTTTATCGGGTCGCTGATTATGAAAACAACAACGATTTTAAAATCCAACGTAGCGGACATGAAATACCATCTCCCCTGTTGGGGTGCGATGGGGTTGAAACGTCTAAATATCAATAAGGGTGTCGTTTTTATGGTGTTTGGGACGTTCATTACGAAAAGGGCATCAATTTATAAAAATGGAGGTTCTCAGTTTCCACCCCATCTCACCCCAACACCCAGGACAACAACTAGGGGAGATGGTATTTCACGTCCGCCACGTTGGATTTTAAAAGCGTTGTTGTTTACATGATCAGCGACCCGATAAATCATACAATAATATCCATGTTGATTTTCAGACTTTGTCACCACATTTCCCCCTTTTAGGGGTTAAATACTCAAAAAAACCTGTAACACTTGTTAACTCACTTATCGTTAGGAATACTCCTGTGTAGTTTCGAAAGAAATTGTCTAACTAATCTTGTTTCCCCATACAAACTTTGGGCCCGCATGTCACCTCCTTGGAGGATGAATTTTGAGAAATTATTTCTTAATCCACCCCTAAACCTTATAAGTAACCTCCGTGCTATATTTGGAATCTCTAGAACCATTGGTTTGGACTGTACGTTGATATGTCAATCAGTCAGTCTCTTCTTTTATGTATTTAGATAGATGTCCACAATATCAAATTTCAAAATCAAGGCCATTTTCGTAATTAACATCCCTAAAAAAACCATAAAAACGTCACCTATATTGATATTTAGACATTTCAACCCCATCGCACCCCAACAGAGTATAAAGTATTTCACTTCCGCCACGTTCGATTTTAAAATGGTTGTTGTTTTCGTAATCAGCAACCCGATAAACCATGGAAACAGTACTCACTTTGATTTTCAGACTTTATCACCACAGGGACCTTTTACGGGTTGAATTCTCAAAAACCTAAGACACTTGTTTACTCATTTATTGTTAAAAATACTCCTGTAAAGTTAACTAATATTGTTTCCCCATACAAACTTCGGACCCCAATTTTACCCCCTTAGGGGGTGAATTTTGAAAAATCCTTTCTGAGTGCACCCTTATACCTTATAAGAAACCTACTTGCCAAATTTGGAATCTCTAGAACCAACGGTTTGGGCTGTACGTTGATATGTCAGTCAGTCAATCAATTTATTATTCTTTTATATCTTCCAAAAAGCCATAAAAACGACACTCCTATGGATATTGAGAGATTTCAACCCCATCACACCCCAACACGAGAGATGGTATTGCAGGTCTACCAGGTTGTTGTTTTCGTAATCAGCGACCCGATAAACCATAGAAACAGCACCCATGTTGATTTTTCAAACTTTGTTACCATATTTCCCCCTTTTAGGGGTAGAATTCTCAAAAACCCTAAAACACGTGTTTGCTCTTTTATCGTTAGAAATACTAGTGTGAAGTTTCGAATAAAATAGTCGAACTAATATTGTTTCCCCATACAAACTTTGGGCCCCCATTTCACCCCCTCAGGGGGTGAATTTTGAAAAATCCTTTCTGAATGTACCCCTAGATCTTATACAGAACCTACGTGCCAAATTTGGAATTTCTAGAATCAGCAGTTTGGGCTTTGCGTTTATATACAGGGTGGAAAAAATTTAAGGGCCCTGGAGGGGAAGTACCTTAAATCCTTTAGTTAGCTCATTTTACTGAAAGGAAACATTCCTTCATTTTTTTAAAGAAACAAAACTGCATTTAAAGATTATCTAAAATTCGCTTGTCTCACCCGGGAATCCAACCAACTAAAAATTAAAAAATAAACCCTCGCTATTTTATTATATGAATCGGTAGGATTATTGTTCAGGATAAAAAAAATAACGTAGAGGGATATTAAGAACAGAACAGAATCTTAATAATTTGTGTATCCGGAACGAGGGGGGGGGGGGGGGGGGTCATTTTGAGCAACTTATCAGCTAAATTATAAAGATTATTTTCTCTTCTTAATATCCATCTACGTTAAAATAAATATTTGTGTTCTTCGTATTGATGATAAAATAAAATAAATATCAGTTTTCACTTTTTTTTTCAAAGACCAATGTTTATTAGACAAATTTTTTCATGAACCATAATCCTACCGATTCATATAATAAAATAGCGAGGGTTTAGTTTGTCAATTTTTAGTTGGTTCGATTCCCGGGTCAGACAAGCAAATTTTAGAAGATCTTTGAATGCAGTTTTGTTTCTTTAAAAAAATTAAGGAATGTTTCCTTTCAGTAAAATAAGCTAACGAAAGGATTTAAGGTAGTTCCCCTCCAGGGCCCTTAAATTTTTTCCACCCTGTATGTCCGTCAGTCAGTCTGTTTCTTCTATTATATATTTAGGCAACATCCATAATTTCAATGAAAACAACGTTTACACATTCCTCTATAACTTAAACATTTTCATTATATTATTTTGCAAAAAACCGCTTCACAAAGAGTTTATACCCACCTTTTTGGGAAGAAACGGGTAAATACGGGTAGATTGGGTAAATACCGGGTAAATACCCGGTATTTACCTGTGGGTTTTTACCCACTACCCATCTCTAGTCTTACCTGCCGTGTAAAGGGTAAAGTTTTATAACAAGCATTTAAAACCACCTCGGTTAAAATTAGTCAAAAAGTTAACCAAATTTCAGAGAACTACCCACATACAAATTTACAAAGACACACACATTACCTTTTTAAGTATAATATTAGTATACATACAACATTAATCAAGATCATGTGGAAGTTATTGACTACAAAATAGAAGGAAGAGATGGAACTATTTAATTATGTCACTGCAGGAATTAATACTTATTTGTCTACAAAAAGTTACCCGACATGATAATGATTTTTGTTTTCAATAAGGCTTTTTGGTTTTGATATACCAAAAAGAGTTCTTATAAATTTATTTTATTAATTTATAGCCAGAACGCAATATAGCATGACTTGACCAAGAATGGAAAGGTGGTGATCACAATATATCATCAATAGTATCAGTGATACAAGGGCTTTGGTAGTCCGGGACATACCTGAATACTACCTACCCGAATAATAATAACCAAAACGCAACATGCATAAAGATTAAAGACATACTAGGATTCCTAGGCATGTTCTATTACCTTATCTGTATGTTATTATAAATAAACTATCCACAGCTCTAGTCATAGCAACAACAGCTCATCAGACAGGTCCAGCTACTCCAGCCACGAGTTGAACCTGATCAACTCTGATGACTCAGACAGTGACGACGGGAACCTCTGGACAAGGACCAATCTAGACCATGAGGACAAGGCTAAGACAGCCAGCGTTATGTCCAAGACTAGGCCAAAACATAGTTATTTTATATTGCGAGGTGAGAGATTTTTATAGCATGCTTTCTAGAATTCTGTAAAGTGTTGCACTTGACCAGAACTAGACACTGAATGTACAAAATTCATCGGTGAAATATCAGCTTCTGAATTCTTGGTCTGACTGAGCTTCTGAATGAAAAATTTGGTGTATAACTGACAAATCATTCATAAAAGTGTTAGTATGACTTTCAAGTATTTCATGAGTACCATCTATTGTTAGCAATTCTGCTGTTTTACCCAATCAGTAAATGTACCTGACAATTCTGTCAAAGGCTATAGCCGTGTTTCTATACAAAATTTGCCTTTCTGTCAAATGTTCTAGTAATTTCATTTTTAGATACTCCTTGTAGGCAAAGGTCTGTTCCCCAAAGAAGAGCCATGTACACTTGTCAGTTTTCGTAATATGGCGGTTTGTTTTTTTTTCACTTTTTAATTTATTTCTTGAATTCGGTCTTTGCGATTAATTTGATTTTTTGGTAAACTATACTACATAATAAAACCCATCACTACACCCGAGAAACCTTATATTTATTTTGAAAGGCCTATCGATTCATGTGCCACACGTGGGCTCACGATGAAAATTTTTTTTTTGACTTAGTTTTATGTATGGAGTACACCCCTAAAAAAATTTTTTTTAGTAATTTTTATTACAAAACTTTCTAGCGGCTTACAAAATACACCTATCCTCAAAATTTTATTCAAATACACCTTATAGTTTTCGAGTAAAATGCCTGTGACATACGGACAGACGGACAGACGGACAGACGGACAGACGGACATGACGAAACTATAAGGGTTCCGTTTTTGCCATTTTGGCTACGGAACCCTAAAAACTGTAGGTGCCGCTACACAAGAACACCAAAAAAAAAAATTATCAAATTATAGTTTCCATTATTTTGACATATATTTGTACTAAAGTTTCAGGCAATATTTTTTGTAGTGATGGGTTTTATTATGTAGTATAGTTTACCAAAAAATCAAATTAATCGCAAAGACCGAATTCAAGAAATAAATTAAAAAGTGAAAAAAAACAAACCGCCATATTACGAAAACTGACAAGTGTACATGGCTCTTCTTTGGGGAACAGACCTTTGCCTACAAGGAGTATCTAAAAATGAAATTACTAGAACATTTGACAGAAAGGCAAATTTTGTATAGAAACACGGCTATAGCCTTTGTGTCCTAGCAAGGTTTGCTGTATTTTGGTCCTTGATTATTTACGCCATTTTTACCTTGATAAATTTTTACTTGCGCGTGTTGTTTGTATTGTATTATACTTGCCCGTAAATTTTCTAGAGATCCTGAATCGGGAGATGGGTCTGACGCTGCCCAGCGGGAAAACGACCAAGGAGGACGTTATGTTTGAACGAAGGTTTTATGGATCGCTGCACTCTGTGTACAGGTATATTGAAACAATCAAAATAATGATTTGTATGTTCTGAAAAAAGTTAAATCCAAGCTAATCCCCGCGCGCCTACATCGCACCCTTAGAATGAAACCGACCGAACTCAAAAAAAAAAAAACAAAATGAGTTAGCAACACATATCAACTCAAAATTACATTTTGCATCAATATGTGTTGCTAACTCATTTTGTCGATTTTTTTTGAGTTCGGTCGGTTTCATTCTAAGGGTGCGACATGTACAAATTAACGTTTATACTTCAGACCTAACATTGTAACGGAACTTAAGAGGTTAATGGCAAAAAGAAATCCATTTATATTTCTACAAAACGAATATTTATAGCGTGACGTCACTATATAATCGCGCATTCTCTTTCTAACCAGCAACATTGTGATACTATATTCTGTGCGCAAAAATAACTGTCATAATCAAAGGATTTGAGGACGTATTGATGCTAATTTGTGGTTTTTGTTATGTTTACAAGATCGGAACGTCATACTTACTTATAGTTTGACGCTCATTAACTAAATTAATTTAAAAAAAGTTAAGCTAAAAAGTTTTCCAAGTCAATAGTGGTGCTTACCTTCTTTTTGTCTCTGTCAAAACGGCATAATATTTAATTTAATATTATTTCCCTTATGGCACTCAGCATGGTTGTAGGTACCTACCTCTTTTCGACGTGATATTTAATAATTACAAAAACGACAAGAAAATTACACACGACGTATGCCAATAACGTCACGAAATTTAGTTTGTCAATTTTGACATACAACGTAAAATTATAATGTTAGTTTCCCTCCCCTTTCTGCACCATTCTTTTCTTCTAGGCATACGCCTGCCCCCTCCTTAACAAAATCCTATCGCCCTTGATCGTTTATCAATGTTACTAAAAACTGGACACGCGAGACTTGACTAGATATTCGTACATAAATTGTTTATTCGTTTACAAAGTCCAAATCAAACAAAATCACCACAAATATTCGATACACAATATGGAACATACATAATGCAACAAATAAAAACTTACTCAAACACTTGAAATGTGATAACTTTTCTCAATTTATCTGTACAGGTTAAAGAAGCTGCATCACCTCAACAAGCATAAGGGCTGTGTTAATTCTATTAATTTTCATCCTGAAGGTAAGTTCTTAGGATTACAGCTTTTGGAACATATATATATACATACATATAATACAGTCAGTATTTGATCATTAAGCGTTCATCAAATCTCTAACAAAAAACATATATAAATGTAATGGGACTAAAGTGGAAATGGTTGCAATAATTCATTAGCAGTGCTAAAGTCGGGTGGCATCTACCGCACTTTACACTTGGCCGGTAATCGTTAAGTGTGACGCCAACACTAGTCGTGGCCAAAATAGTTTTACTACCTATCATGCGAGTACGGTACCGAACCCTCGTGCGCGAGTCTCACTCACACTTGGCCGATTTTTTCTTATTACACCGACCTGCCACACAGCAGCGCGACTCCAGCTCTTTAAAGAAGGCTTTAAAATTACGGTTGTTACGGTTCAGTCTAATAACTACTTACGTTTTCTGCAGGACAACTATTAGCGTCCGGTTCGGACGACACCAACGTGGTGGTGTGGGACTGGGCGCGGCAGGCCGTCCTGCAGACCATCAGGACCGGCCACAAGTCCAACGTCTTCCAGAGCAAGTTCCTGCATCTCAACGCCAAGAGTCAGCTGAACATTGTCACGTGCGCCAGGGATGGACAGGTGTGTTCCTTAGGACCATTATAAGCGTAGCATTTAGCGTGGCATTTAGACCATCAAGACCGGCCAAAAGTCCGTCTTCCAAGGCAAGTTCCTGCACATGAAAAGCACTATGTAACGACTCGGCCAAAAGTGCAATAGATGATATTGCCTACTTTCTAGCCTCTACAATAATGTACTATAGTCGTGTCTATTCTTTATTATATAAGTCCTGTGCAGGTCCGTCTGCTCCAATGCCCACCAAGCGGCGGCGCCACGGTGTCCCGCCGGCGCCTGGCGTCGCACGCGCGCGCCGCGCACAAGCTGCACGTGAGCGCGCACGAGCCGCACCTGGTCGTGTCGGCCGGCGAGGACGGCGTGGTCATGCAGTGCGACGTGCGCGCCGAGCAGGCCAACAGGTACGTGCACTAGTGTTCGGGGCCAACAAGTACGTTCAGGCGTTAGCTAGTGTAGTAGTAGCGCGCAAACGTGTCCCGCCGGCGCCTGGCGTCGCACGCGCGCGCCGCGCACAAGCTGCACGTGAGCGCGCACGAGCCGCACCTGGTCGTGTCGGCCGGCGAGGACGGCGTGGTCATGCAGTGCGACGTGCGCGCCGAGCAGGCCAACAGGTACGTGCACTAGTGTTCGGGGCCAACAAGTACGTTCAGGCGTTAGCTAGTGTAGTAGTAGCGCGCAAACGTGTCCCGCCGGCGCCTGGCGTCGCACGCGCGCGCCGCGCACAAGCTGCACGTGAGCGCGCACGAGCCGCACCTGGTCGTGTCGGCCGGCGAGGACGGCGTGGTCATGCAGTGCGACGTGCGCGCCGAGCAGGCCAACAGGTACGTGCACTAGTGTTCGGGGCCAACAAGTACGTTCAGGCGTTAGCTAGTGTAGTAGTAGCGCGCAAACGTGTCCCGCCGGCGCCTGGCGTCGCACGCGCGCGCCGCGCACAAGCTGCACGTGAGCGCGCACGAGCCGCACCTGGTCGTGTCGGCCGGCGAGGACGGCGTGGTCATGCAGTGCGACGTGCGCGCCGAGCAGGCCAACAGGTACGTGCACTAGTGTTCGGGGCCAACAAGTACGTTCAGGCGTTAGCTAGTGTAGTAGTAGCGCGCAAACGTGTCCCGCCGGCGCCTGGCGTCGCACGCGCGCGCCGCGCACAAGCTGCACGTGAGCGCGCACGAGCCGCACCTGGTCGTGTCGGCCGGCGAGGACGGCGTGGTCATGCAGTGCGACGTGCGCGCCGAGCAGGCCAACAGGTACGTGCACTAGTGTTCGGGGCCAACAAGTACGTTCAGGCGTTAGCTAGTGTAGTAGTAGCGCGCAAACGTGTCCCGCCGGCGCCTGGCGTCGCACGCGCGCGCCGCGCACAAGCTGCACGTGAGCGCGCACGAGCCGCACCTGGTCGTGTCGGCCGGCGAGGACGGCGTGGTCATGCAGTGCGACGTGCGCGCCGAGCAGGCCAACAGGTACGTGCACTAGTGTTCGGGGCCAACAAGTACGTTCAGGCGTTAGCTAGTGTAGTAGTAGCGCGCAAACGTGTCCCGCCGGCGCCTGGCGTCGCACGCGCGCGCCGCGCACAAGCTGCACGTGAGCGCGCACGAGCCGCACCTGGTCGTGTCGGCCGGCGAGGACGGCGTGGTCATGCAGTGCGACGTGCGCGCCGAGCAGGCCAACAGGTACGTGCACTAGTGTTCGGGGCCAACAAGTACGTTCAGGCGTTAGCTAGTGTAGTAGTAGCGCGCAAACGTGTCCCGCCGGCGCCTGGCGTCGCACGCGCGCGCCGCGCACAAGCTGCACGTGAGCGCGCACGAGCCGCACCTGGTCGTGTCGGCCGGCGAGGACGGCGTGGTCATGCAGTGCGACGTGCGCGCCGAGCAGGCCAACAGGTACGTGCACTAGTGTTCGGGGCCAACAAGTACGTTCAGGCGTTAGCTAGTGTAGTAGTAGCGCGCAAACGTGTCCCGCCGGCGCCTGTTTAGCAGCCCTTAGTTTGATTAGCTCATTGTATTCTACTCAAAAAGAGGTTAATCACGTTGATAATCTTATATTTTCCGTATGATTTATATTTAATTTTTAACGATTAAAAAAAATGCATTCATAGCAAATCCAATTCTACTGCAGAATAGGCACCTTGCTTTAGTCCCGTTTCGACGAAAACGTTTAAAAAGTTTAAATGTCATTTTCGGGCGGGTTAAATTGACGCCATCTTGACAATGTTTGTTTTTAATTTGGTATATGTAAACAAGACTAAAGCAAGTTGCCCATTCTGCAGTAGAATTGATTTTACTTTGAGTGCATTTTTAAAAATTCGTTAAAAATATAACATAAATAATACTGGAAATATTGCTACGCGTGACACTTACATTTGACGTAGCGCTCAAAGGGACAATGAACTTATTCCAGATTGTTCCATGTGAAGGAAGCGGGCTCCTCGATCCCGCTGTACAGCGTGTCGGGACACCCGCTGGAGCCGCGGCTGCTCTGCGTGGCGGGCCGCGACCGCTTCGTGCGCGTTTACGATGCGCGCCACGCGCAGCGCGCCCGGGACATCTACTGTCCCAACTCCTTCCACGACCACGAGGTGAGTGACACCTGACTGTTATGAGCTCCCGAGTGAAGGGGACGGCTCCTCGATCCCGCTATAGCCGCATGGACCTCTACTGTCCCAACTCCTTCCACGACCACGAGGTGAGTGACACTTGACTGCGTTACGAGCTCCCGAGTGAAGAGGACGGCTCCTCGATCCCGCTATAGCAGCATGGACCTCTACTGTCCCAACTCCTTCCACGACCACGAGGTGAGTGACACTTGACTGTGTTACGAGCTCCCGAGTGAAGGGGACGGCTCCTCGATCCCGTTATAGCCGCATGGACCTCTACTGTCCCAACTCCTTCCACGACCACGAGGTGAGTGACACTTGACTGTTACGAGCTCCCGAGTGAAGGGGACGGCTCCTCGATCCCGTTATAGCCGCATGGACCTCTACTGTCCCAACTCCTTCCACGACCACGAGGTAAGTGACACCTGACTGTGTTACGAGCTCCCGACTGAAGGGGACGGCTCCTCAATCCCGCTATAGCCACGTGGACCACTACTGTCCCAACGCCTTCCACGACCACGAGGTGAGTGACACTTGACTGCGTTACGAGCTCCCGAGTGAAGAGGACGGCTCCTCGATCCCGCTATAGCAGCATGGACCTCTACTGTCCCAACTCCTTCCACGACCACGAGGTGAGTGACACTTGACTGTGTTACGAGCTCCCGAGTGAAGGGGACGGCTCCTCGATCCCGTTATAGCCGCATGGACCTCTACTGTCCCAACTCCTTCCACGACCACGAGGTAAGTGACACCTGACTGTGTTACGAGCTCCCGAGTGAAGGGGACGGCTCCTCAATCCCGCTATAGCCACGTGGACCACTACTGTCCCAACGCCTTCCACGACCACGAGGTGAGTGACACTTGACTGCGTTACGAGCTCCCGAGTGAAGAGGACGGCTCCTCGATCCCGCTATAGCCGCATGGACCTCTACTGTCCCAACTCCTTCCATGACCACGAGGTGCGTGACACTTGACTGTGTTATGAGCTCCCGAGTGAAGGGGACGGCTCCTCGATCCCGCTATAGCCGCATGGACCACTACTGTCCCAACTCCTTCCACGACCACGAGGTGCGTGACACTTGACTGTGTTACGAGCTCCCGAGTGAAGAGGACGGCTCCTCGATCCCGCTATAGCCGCATGGACCACTACTGTCCCAACGCCTTCCACGACCACGAGGTGAGTGACACTTGACTGTGTTACGAGCTCCCGAGTGAAGGGGACGGCTCCTCGATCCCGTTATAGCCGCATGGACCTCTACTGTCCCAACTCCTTCCACGACCACGAGGTAAGTGACACCTGACTGTGTTACGAGCTCCCGAGTGAAGGGGACAACTCCTCGATCCCGCTATAGCCACATGGACCACTACTGTCCCAACGCCTTCCACGACCACGAGGTGAGTGACACTTGACTGCGTTACGAGCTCCCGAGTGAAGAGGACGGCTCCTCGATCCCGCTATAGCCGCATGGACCTCTACTGTCCCAACTCCTTCCATGACCACGAGGTGCGTGACACTTGACTGTGTTACGAGCTCCCGAGTGAAGGGGACGGCTCCTCGATCCCGCTATAGCCGCATGGACCACTACTGTCCCAACTCCTTCCACGACCACGAGGTGCGTGACACTTGACTGTGTTACGAGCTCCCGAGTGAAGAGGACGGCTCCTCGATCCCGCTATAGCCGCATGGACCACTACTGTCCCAACTCCTTCCACGACCACGAGGTGCGTGACACTTGACTGTGTTACGAGCTCCCGAGTTAAGGGGATGGCTCCTCGATCCCGCTATAGCCACATGGACCTCTACTGTCCCAACTCCTTCCACGACCACGAGGTGAGTGACACCTAACTGTGTTACGAGCTCCCGAGTGAAGGGGCCGTCTCCTCGATTTTCAAAAACTGCATCTGTAAGGCCATTTTGAGAAGTTTATAAATACGTATAATTTCTAGGCACTCATTATACAAAAAGATCATGAAAATAAATATTCCTTGCATCAAAGTAAAGTAGCGTTCAGAATGATTATTTTAAATAATCTTTTGATGCAACTGAGATTTTGCCATATTGTATTGTATTTGCTTATAATAGATACAAACCCAGAAAAAATATCAGATTAGTGAATTATATATTGTTCGAGAGCCACTGTAGCCGAGCGGTAAGGCACGCGACTTTAAATCTGGAGATCGCGGGTTCGAACTGGTGGGTTTAAAAAAAAACTTGTTTTTTATTATTTTCTTTAGCCTATTTTAGGCCTCCCCTTTTTTCCACCACACGTCTCGGTCCTGTGCTAATGTTCTCCAATCTGTAAAAAACGTATCAAAGTCGTCCCGCATTCTCCTTTTCGGTCTGCCTCTACCTCGGAAGCCATCTTGTGGGGTCCATTCGGTGGCTAATTTGGCCCATCGCTCCACGTGCATCCGGCAGACATGTCCAGCCCAGTCCCACTTTAGCTTCGCGGCCTCGGCACCCACATCTACGATGCCAGTTTTGGTACGCAGCTCCGTGTTCCTGATCCGATCAATCCTACGAACTCCGAGTATGCTGCGTTCCTTTGCTCGCTGGCAAACCTTGAGTCAGGACTTTTGGGCTTCTGTTAGTGACCAAGTTTGGGCGCCATAGGTTAGGATAGACAGGATACACATATCGAAGAGCTTGCGCTTCAGTGTCAAAGGAAGGTTAGGTTTGTCATTAGTGCCTTCCTGGACCAGAAGCTCTTCCAGGCGTTTGCGATACGTCGATCGATTTTTTTAGACTGCCTGTGTACTCGTCGACATATTGCATATCCTGCCTATCTACCTTAACCCTATGCTTTACGCCGTTGGTCATCAACTGGGTCTTTGCTTTAAAAAAAAACTTATGTATGAAATATCATTTGATATTTAACAGTGGCTTTTCGGTGAAGGAAAACATCGTGAGGAAACCAGTCTAATCCCAATAAGGTCTGGACGGTCTAGTTTTCCCTTTGGGTTGGAAGGTAAGATGGCAGTCGCTTTCGTAAAACTAGTGCCTATGCCAAATCTTGGGATTAGGTGCCAATGCGGACCCCGGGCTCCTTTAGGGCACAACCGGGAATAACGCTAGGAGGATGATGATGAGTGAATAATATGTCCTTCACTCGTAAGACACGGCAATATCTTTATTAACCCTTAAATTGGCAGAGTATCTAATTATGCACACATTTTTTAGTTGCCTTTGTGCATTTTTTTCTAAAACGACTTTGCGCTTTATATAGCACAATCGAGTCTTGAACGCACGATTTTTTTCATACTTTGCAAAGTTTAAGGTTTGGAATTTCAGGAATATAGAAGTGAGAAAATACTATCCAAAGGTCAGGTAAGGTTCGACCGAGTGGGATCATTTGTGCAGTAGCCCAACAAGTTGCACTCAAAGGCCTGTCGGATGATAGTTCAATGATAGCACGAATTAGTTTGGTTCTAGGTAGCCATGGCCCATCTTCATTCTTTACAAAATACACTTTACGCCTCTTATTACAAATTACAAAATCTGTAGCGCCCAATAAACCTATGTTGGCCAATAGCCGAATATCCAGATATGATTTCGAGTGTCTTTTGGTGTATTCTCGAAAGAGTTTTTATCAAGTCCAAGTTTACTATTTCAGTGAAGACTGCCATAAGCGTCCGTGCTTGATTCTTATTGGTATTTCAGTTTGGAGTGATTTTTATGGTCGTTACCATGGTTTCCCAGACCCACAAATGGTCAAGTCTTACGAAGTCGTAGCTCCAATGGGCTTGTGACATCATGTTAAAATTGATAACATAGTGTTGCTAAATGGATAGTAAACCATCAAATTATTGTAATAAAGTATAAATTACAAAATATAATGAACATCATACAAAGATATGAACCTTGAAAGTTTAGAAAAAATATGCATTTTTTTTATTGTCCAATAGTAAATTTAAAGCTACCAATAGAATCCTTACGCTTTTATAGAAACAAAATTGTATGACAACTCTGGACCTAAAGGCAGTATTTCGCGATCGAAACAACAATTTACTTGATTTTCCCTACAATGATTAGTTCAAATAGCAAAGTGTGACGTCATACTTTTGAGTCCATGAGTATGAAGCGTTTCGGCTGCGGCCAGCGAGGTCTGTCTTTAACTCAATTTTTTGGGTTTTTATGATCTTGTCTGATAGTTGCTCCCATACAAACATTTACCCCCACTAACCTTCTTTATAAAGCATGTGAAGTTCTAACAGTCCGACAATTATTCAAATATTGCACACAGTTTTAAAACAGCACACCAAAACCCCATACAACACTGATCATGCTAGTAAAAGGCGTAAAGATTTTGTTTGTTCTAAATATACTCAACTACGACACGCATTCTGTTCTAGATTTTTTCTTTTCCTAGGTCCACTTCTTTACAGACTTAATGCTCGGCTAGATCTATATTCCCTAAACTACATGAAATGTAAATCAACGCTACGAGAAGCCCTACTAAATATGTCTTATGACGATACAGAGAAGTTATTTGTCGTTCTAATATATTTTTTGTTCTATCTTTTATACCGCATAAGTTATAAACTCCTAATTATTTGTACAATATTCAATAAGAATGATATTGTATTATTATTTTTTGCATGTGAATAACATATTCAATTTTTAGTCCTTTTTTTGCCTGAAACATAGGGTATCCTAGCTCAGGCACGTGTTATTTGCCTCTCCAAGCTCCTAGTCTTTAGTAACTATGTACATTATGTTTTATCAATAAATTATTATTATTATTTGTTCCTCTCCAAAAACTGGTTCGAATGGCACCATAAAAAATCTTAGGTCACAAGCCTATTCTTGCAAGTTCAACCACGTTGTCGTCACCGATGTACCTCGTGCCCGGAATCCATACTACCACCCGGTTACTCTAAGAATGGACCTCGCCGGAACCGACCGTCGTCGATGCCGGGTCCGGGCTTATAGTGAACGGGTTGTATTTTATACCGTGCAGGCCCAGCTAGTACCTACTTAGTTAGTGCTTAGTGCTCTCTGACACTCTTTTTAAGGTTCCGTAGCCAAAATGGCAAAAACGGAACCCTTATAGTTTCGTCATGTCCGTCTGTCCGTAGGCATTTTACTCGAAAACTATAAGGTGTATTTGAATATTTTTTTGAGGATTGGTTTATTTTGATAGCCGCTACATAGTTTTGTAATTAAATTACTAAAAATATTTATTAGGGGTGCACTGCACTTCATACACAAAACTGCAAGTCATTTTTTTTTATTGTTAGCCCATGTGTATGGGCATAAATATAAGGTTTCTAAGTGAATAGAGTCTGAGATAATCGCCCCGAAAGTCACTTAAATTGTGTCCCCACCCCACCCCCTCTAATTTTTGAACGGTGTATTTAAAAAATATGAAGAAAAAAAAACGTAGGGCTTAT
Source organism: Epinotia nisella (assembly GCA_932294315.1). NCBI lineage: Eukaryota > Metazoa > Arthropoda > Insecta > Lepidoptera > Tortricidae > Epinotia > Epinotia nisella. Next base: position 22,362,997 of record OW028674.1, read on the forward strand.
TAAATTCTATAATCAAAAATGATTTTGAACAAGATCGATTCAGAGGTTTTCGAGATATTCATGAAAAACTGCCTTCCCTATAGAAAAGGACGTAAGTGCCGTATGATTTCTGTGACGATACGACCTTTTTAATAGGCACGGAATCCTTCGTTTTGTGTGGTCCAACACGCACTTGGCCGGTTTTTTTTTGTTTAATTGTTTTTGTCACGAATAAATGTCTCTATCTTTATTTCTTTCTATTAAGTAATAAAAATCATACCTACACACCCCGTTTACTCTAGGTTTCGGGCTGGTCGACGATTACCGGTTCCGGCGTGGTCCATTCTTAGAGTAACGGGGTTGTAGGTACACCCTGTTGCATCACATTGCAACTATTGCTAGTCACAATGTAAACACAACTATCCAGAACTGTTTCCATGCACATTCGCGATAACATCCTTTTGGACAAACACTTAATATTGTACATAGAACGAGATTGTACATAAACAGCGAGCTATTGACACAGCTTAATTAGTAACTAATGATTGACTATTATTGATAATGGCCTGTTTACACGGCGCGGAAACGTTATCTTAACTTAGCCGAGGAGGCGCACGTGGGGACATATCTGTGACCTTTGGCTATGAAATGGAATTTAATAGGAAAAATATGCAATAAATACCGTAATGTAATTAAAATTATCGTAACATGGTGTTATTTGGTATATTTGGCAATATAGCTATTTAAACCATTATCGCACGTAATGCAACTTAAAATATGAGGCTGTATTATAATAGCTCTGGTGTATTGTGTTGTACTTGTACTATAGACAGGTCTCTGTACAATTACTTTTTTTTGAAAATTTGACTTCTGAAAGCCCGTCACAGACCTATAATATATATTAATATACCGTAAGATACCAAAATATATATTATACTAGCTTCTGCCCGCGACTCCGTCCGCGTGGATCTCGTTTATATACTAGCTCCATACAAACTTTTACCCCCCTATTTCACCACCTTAGGGGATTTTTTCGGGGATAAAAACTATCTTATGTCCATCCCCAGGACTCACACTATCTTTATACAAAATTTCATCAAATCTGTTCAGCGGTTTAAGCGTCAAGAGGGTTGGTTACCTATTAAGACAGACAGACAGACGCATACACTTTCGCATTTATAATATTATAGTATAGATATTACATGATGTTATAATAATGTGAGTCTAAAACTATATTTATTTATTTAATATTATTATTATTTATTATACTTTTATTTGCTATACATGTAGCAGTGCTTACGTTTGCTCACAATTAAGTCTTTTATCATATTAGTCAGTTATACATCGTTTCAAACATGCTGTTCACAGACAGACGGCAAGAAGAGGTTCAAATACAACATGATGCACCTGACTTGCGCGGTGTACAACCACGACGGCAGCGAGGTGCTTGGCTCCTACAATGACGAGGACATATACCTGTTCGACACCAAACGGGACGTTTATGATAAGTGAGTATTGACTGACAGTGGAACTCTATCAAATACAACATGATGCACCTGACTTGCGCGGTGTACAATCACGACGAGAAGAAAGTGAAGAATCGAGGAAAGTGCCGTCCCCTGACCCAAAACGTAAGCGAGGAAACTGTTTATATTTTTCAAAAATATTTGACGCAGCTGAAAAATCTGAAAACCATCCATTCCCAATTGTCTATTTTACGACAAATATTCGCCTTATGGCGGTCTCGCTGAATAATTAGCAAAAAAAAAATAGGCCTGGTTTGCTTACTACTTTTGAAGATATTTATTTTTTTGTCGCTACGGCACTAGTGAGAGCCATATCCAAGTAAAAGTTATCCTGTGACTTAGACTAACCAGACTCGTCACAGCAATAATAATACCAAGACCGAGCGAGATGGTCGTATACAAATCTCAATAAGTGTGACAGAGAGGTCATAGTTTCACTTTTTTGTATGGCGGAATCGAGTTAGTATGAGGCGGCAAATACACCATTACTCGCCCAAATTAAGTAGGTTGTTAATGGTAATCCGTCAGGCCCGTTAGCCATTTTAAGGCAGGAGCTTTATGGTGACACGCGTATAGCTACTCTGTACAAATCTACACTCAAGTCCTGTGACGTCCCTTAGGTTTCCAACTTTACTTCCGCAATCGTCAAGTCATTATGCAACTAACAACAAATGAACCATATTCCAGAGACAACCCCGACAAAGAAACCAACGGCTACACCCACAAGTACAGCGGCCACCGCAACAGCGCCACGTTCAAGGGCGTCGCGTTCTTCGGCCCCAAGAGCCAGTACGTGGTCTCCGGCTCCGACTGCGGCCACGTCTACATCTGGGAGAAGAACAGTGAGGCCATCGTGCAGTGGATGGAGGGGGACACCGGCGGCGTGGTAAATACACTTTCAGAGAACCAGGGACAGCCCTCACAGCAGCTAGGATGTGGATACAACACTGCACTGCGGTGACAACCCTGACAGGAGCTAGTGGTAGAGCACAGCGAGGGTATCGTGCTGATCGTGCACTGGATGGAGGGGGACACCGGCGGCGTGGTAAATACACTTTCAGAGAACCAGGGACAGCCCTCACAGCAGCTAGGATGTGGATACAACACTGCACTGCGGTGACAGCCCTGACAGGAGCTAGTGGTAGTGCACAGCGAGAGTATCATGCTGATCGTGCACTGGATGAAGGGGGTCACCGGTGGCGTGGTAAATGCACTTTTGGGACAGTAGAAATCGACACAAAGAAAGGCTAAAATCGCAAAGCATGATGTAGTTCAGCTTTTTTGGTATGTTGTATGGACAGTTAGGGTAGCGTGTACACAGTTTTGCAACTTCGAAAAACTTGCGCAACACACGAGAAACTGCGAAATTTTGGGTGTTTTTTTTTCTTTTTGGTCTAAAAATCATAAACTGCATTTCTGAGACGAGATGACAAGTACCTAAACCGACCTGCTTTAGAGTCGAGTTGGACCGAAGGCGGTGAGAATATGAGAAATCAAATAATAATCACCGACATCCAGGATTTTAACCCCGAGCTGTCCTTCAGTACAGATGTAGTGCATAATTGTTTTCCATCATATTTTCACAGAAACGTACGAACGTGTCTTGCTATTTCAGTCGGCCACAGTACAAAAAGTACTGAGGTTGACTGAAGTAGCATGACAATACGAACGTTTCCGAGAAAATACGACGGAATAATAATATGCACTACATCTGTAATTTGTTATTTCACATGTAGTATGGCTTTTGAAAAGTATGACAAATGATTTTATTGCATATAAATATTATGGATTATAAAGTTTCTGGCAAATGATATTATGGCATATGATATTATGTAAAATAACAATTCTGTCTTATGAATATTTATGGCACATGAAATCATGGTAAACAAAATTACGGGCTGTGAATATGATGGCCAGGAAGCGTACATTTCATGCTGGTTTTGTCATAATAACGTATTCATATAAACACACAGGATGTTTCAAAAAACGTAGTGACACGACTTAATAACCGTAAACGTATTTAGTAACTTTTATTTTATTTTATTTTTAGTTACTTATAGGCCACAACGACGTGTCTATCAACGTTCGATTATAAGTAGTATAATAGTTTCTGAAATAAAAAAAAAATAAGTATTTAATGGGTTGGAAACAAAATGCTATATTCGGTAATATTATATTATTAAGTACTATCACTCAGTTTCGTCTTCTCCGTAGTCAAGAAGTTGGAAAAAAGCAACGCACCATCGTTACAAATTAAAACACACTATGCCATTAAATTTTATCGAAGGGAACACCATGAAATTGGTCAAGTCCATGTTAAAATCAAACTGTGTTTCTTTATGTTCCTCATGTTCTTTGTGTTTTATTGTTTGCAAATGTAATTTGATGTTGCTTTATTTTGGTGGCAAACTTTGTTGACAGCAGGAACAATAAATTTGTTAAATATGGATTTATTTGGCACAATAATTTTATAGCCTCCATGGCAAAGTCGCCATGGAGGCTATAAAATTATTGTGCCAAATAAATCCATGTTTAGTTATAGATAATAAACAAATTTATTGTTCCTGCTGTCAACAAAGTTTGCCACCAAAAGAAAAGCAGTAAGTTTCCTGATCTTATTAAATTTAACTGAAATGTTGTTTCCGCACGTCTCCTATTTGTGACAAAGAGTAAACTTTGATGTGACAATGTCAGATAATGTTCTTTCAATGTCCGTCTCAAGTGTCAATATATTAGATCTACTTAAATATGCCGTTGCTCTTTTCAATTTTTTTCCATCCTGTATGTAGCTTGACGTCATACGCCTGTCATCGGCATGAAACGTACGCTCCCTGATGATGGCAAATGAAGGAATACCCTTTGTCCCACTATTAAATAATCAATTTTTGCCTTCTTTTCTTTTTTCGAGATAGTGATTGAAATGTTAGTCTCACAGACTTCTTTCTAAGTATGCTTTAACCTTTTGACAGCGAGGGTGCAAAAAAAAACGGTGCCCAACTGTGGCCAAAACAAAACAATAGCCAGACAAAATATGAATAAAATGAAACTTCTGATAAATATTGTCATGTGGCCGTCCGTGGCTTCAGTGGCACGAGTTTTCGTCCGCGTCCACAACCGTCTTTAGCTCTCAAAGGGTTAAGGAAAGCAAATGAAAAGTACTACAACTTTATTTCCGATAATTTGGTTAATTTCCAGGTGAACTGCATAGAGACGCACCCGCGTAGCCCGGTGCTGGCGACGAGCGGGCTCGACAAGGACGTCAAGATCTGGGTCCCCTCCAGCGAAGAGGACCCTACCTACAAGGGCCTCGAAAAGGTAACCACAATTTTCTGATAAATTAGCTGAAAAGCAACTCTCCTGCGCTAAGGTTTATTTTCTTAGAAAACAACGCACAGGCTAATTTATTTATTTTTACGTCTGAACAGTTTTCTTTGATAAATAAATAGGCGGATTTAATGATCAACTTTCTGAAGATAGACAAATTGGAGCTATCGAGTTGAAATTAAAACCTACAGACCCTTGAAGCTGTGAAAAAATCAAACTTCTAAGTTAACGTAAAAAAATACGTCCTTTATGCTTTTAGAGAGAGAAAACGCTCGAGGATCGTGACGTCACGATCCTCGAGCTTCATAGTAAATCACAATTTATATTTTTTGTCTTGTGTTACTTTTTTCTCCATTTGACTACATGTTTAATCCTTTTTCGTGAAAATATAACATTATTGATTATTTTATTAAGTGTCTACATCCGTATTCCATTACAGGTGGTCCGCGAAAACAGTTCCACGCAAAGAAGTCCACTGTTCAGTGATTTTTTACCTACACTCTATAACGCGTGGCGCGGCGAGAACCGCCTGTTCACGGACGAGGAGCGCGCGCCGCCGTACGGCGCCAACATCGAGTTCGACGGCAACGTGTGCACCGCCTTCTAGTGAACGGGCTGCGCTGTCTAGCTGCGTAGCTCTCTGCTCCGTTCCTTACTCTAGGTTTTTAATGGTGCATGGCCTATAGAAATTTGTGACTCTGGATGTACTGCGGTAAATATTATTTAATAATTCACTCTGAAAAGATTTGTTGACGAATTAACGGCATCGCTTATGATGTCAACTTGTGAAACCCGAATAAACAAAGGCGTAGCTTTGATTGCAATCTGTAAGAGCGACGCCTAACATTTCAGCATCATGCAGGGTAGTATAGAATGGTGTTCAAAAATGTAGATTTTTAAAATATTGCCTTAATACTGCAAAGTGTAAAAATTAGGTAGGTGTTAAGAGATATGCATAGGTATGGTATATTATTATTAGGGATCGGACGACTGAGTGCAGATGAAATTAGGAACAGGACTAATAGAGTAGAAATCAGTGTACTTAAATTTTTTATGCAGTCGATAAATTTGTCGATGTCGTCGTAGATACAATTTCTACATACTATATGATGTTACCTACCTACACTCCTACCCAACCCATCCAAGGTCGCATCAATGCAAATCCACAATTCATTGTCCGTTGTTAGTTGCCTAATTTCGGTTACTGTGTCTTGGAAAACTAGTTGTTTTTCGCAAAACTGACTTCTATAATTTGTATTCTGGTCGTAATTATTTATTAAAAAAACCGACCAAGAGTTTTTTTTTGACATTTAATTACAAAACTATGTAGCGGCTAAGAAAATACACCTATCCTCAAAATTTTATTCAAATACACCTTATAGTTTTCGAGTAAAATGCCTGTGACATACGGACAAACGGTACTATAAGGGTTCCGTTTCTGCCATTTTGGCTACGGAACCCTAAAAACATGACACGGTACCAAGGTATATTACAGCAAATTAAAAAAGGTGAAATCTAGTATTAAATTCAGGGTCTAAATTTCCACAATTAATTTGGTGCCTTTTGCTTTTTATATGGGTATCTACGATGCTTTTTGTGACGTTTAATTGAACATCACGAGCAGAACTTATCATTTTTTAATTTTGCTCATCGAAACTTATTGTAGCATAACCCTGGATCAAGCAGTTGACTAAAATATACTTAGTGGGCCATTTCTCAAATTATTAAAGATTGTTATAAACTTGAATATATTGAGTGTATGTGATGTGAGTAAAAGCGAAAAAGTCGTTCTTGGGAAATTGTATAAAATTCTACAATAAAATTCCAAAACACATTACCGAACTTACTGACTCTAAATTCAAATCTGTCGTAAAACGGACACTTATTTCAAAAGCATATTATAAGATAAACGACTACATCATGGATAGGGATATTTGGCAGCGATAAAATCCTGCACTAGAAACCTGTCGTAAAATAAATAGGCTTTCTACTGTAGCAATGTAATTTTAAAATTTTATAATACTCTGATACTGATATGATATATTGTATACTGTTTTGAAAAAATGACACCTCGCCGAGTTTTTTACGCCGGTTCTTCTCGAGGCAGAGGTTTACTTTCCGAACCGGTGGTAGTTTATCGACATTCATAGGTGCATGTAATATGCCTAAATTGAAGAATAAATCACTTTGACTTAGAGTGTTTTTTTAACTTTATTTGGGGTCTTGACACACAGGACGATGAACAGACGCCCAGTGACCAAAGAACGGAGTCCCATCTCTCTGCTGTATCTATCAGCAAGCTGTTGGTGCTACCTCGCAGGCGACACATGCACGCAAACATGCCTGGCGCACTGCAAAAGCGTGGTAGCCCCGACAACATCCTGAAGCCGTTATTGAACTGGACACGCAGAGCACAGTAAGCGCGCTTCGTATAATTGATCCACAGGCATTGAATGAATTATGTAGAAATTTTATCTACGACTACATCTTCAAATTTATCGACTGCATACAATTTTTTACACTGATTTCTACTCTATTAGTCCTGTTCCTTATGTCGTCTGCACTCAATCCTCTGATCCCTAATTATTATCGGGGTTTTAATTCAAAAATACCTTATTTGTTTGGCCAGGGGGTAGCCTCGAGCTGAAGTTAGCCGTTTGCGGTTCCGTGTTTACAACTTTTTATAACCTTAATTTTTCTTTTGCAATGTTCATAATGTCAACTTTATATTGCACGGAACAACTTTGGGTTTTCAACGATGCAAATGCATAATTTAAGTCGGAGACGCAACTTGGTTTGAATCTCGGCTTGAGGTTGCCTAGAAAGTCTACACAGCTTTAAGTTATACATAGATAGGTGACCTAAGATATTCGAGGCGGTAGGTTCTGTATATTGTAGATATGTACAGCTCGTTTTGCTTTGCGAAGCAGCTCTATGTAAATATATTAAAACTGGTCTGCTCCCGGCGAGTGTACGGATTCGGTTTACGAATTGCTTTTTACCTGATGGGTTGTCAAATATATTGGTCAAATATTGTGTCTAACGCGCCACAACCTTCATTTATATAATTGGTTTCCCTATTTTTGATCAATAGGCAAGGGCGTAGCTAGGATTTTGTTAAGGGGGGGGCAGCGTTGACAAACGAAGAATATATGTAAGGTAAATGCTGCGTGAGCAATGGGACTGCGTCTTCTCTGCCCGTACCTCGCTACGCTCATGTCAATAGGAACTCAAAAACTTGTGCATCGTGCGATGAAACCAAGGATAAGAAAGGGAGGATAGGATATACATACACATCCATACTCCTGTTGTCTCAGCCTCTTCGGGGGATGTAACGAGTAAGTAAATATAAATCTGTATTTAAATCATGGTGGTCTGATACGCGTATGTTTTACATACATTTTATATGTCGCCGTTGCAAGGAGCCTGTTTGTAGTTGACGTTACTAATACAAGAGGGTTCAGTTACAAAATTTGATAATTACGGAGATTGACGCTGTAAGTTAGTGATGTTATTTTTGTATGAATATGAATTAAATACAAGTTTATTATTGTTCGACACGGTATATACGGAGCGTCATTTGATGACGCTAAAGATCTGTACGATTATTTTCTAATGGGGCAACCTAATATGGCGTAAGCTAGTCATGAAACGATGACGCCGAATTGTCAAGTAACTTTCCGCGAGATCGCAGTTAGTTTCCCATAAGTTCGCATTGCGGACAATTGGAAAGAAAAATTATTTCGCAATTCGGTCGAACAAGGTTAGAGTTTATTCCGAGATTAGTACATGCGATTTGGCTGTTTTAATCTGATGGAGTCCTTATTCTATTCTGCTCAAATCGGCCATAGGAGTGCAGTAGCCTTAGGGTATAGCCTGGAATAATCAACGCGTTGGGGAGCTTGCTTCCACCACGGCCGACGTAAGCTAGACTTCCATGAAACCGTAAGACTTATTTATTTCTTTGGAAATTCAATTAACTGCCACCACCCAAACGAGATCTGAAATGACGGCACTGCTAGGATGTCAATTCAACAATGTTATAATTATAACAAACATGTTTGTAATTTCCGATGCCGTCCCCGCAGAGGGAACACCGTAGGTTATACGGTAGTTACTTTCGTGGTGCTTGTCAAACGTGTTATTGTAAATTTCCTTTTGATGGTGTCATGACAAGTGTTTTGTGTGTAAATCCCCTTATTTATACTAGATACTATCAATAAAATTAAATAAATTGTTTGATAAGCGTGTTTTTTTTTTCTTGGTAATCTCAGCAACATGTTTTCTGTTGCACAAGCAATGCATAAACAGTTGAAGCGGAATAACAAGGGGCAGTGGTGTGACAATTGCAAGTCCAGTGCGTGGGAATAAAAAAAAATATGAACACAATCGATACCTATAGAAAGAGCGTGACCGGAACAGCTATGTTTTGCGTGCGAGTAGCTATCTCATTCTAGATAACTGATATTTCGCTTGCCCAAATGAAAGACTATTTTTTCCTGCGGGCAGATGAAACAATTCTCTGTGCGAGTGTAAACTACACTGAAAGAAATAAACAGTGAATCCCAATGAAATATCAGTAAACTTAACTGAAAAAACAGTTAAGTTTACTGATATTTCATTAGGATTCACTGTTTATTTCTTTCAGTGTAGGTACTCAGTGCGATAAGCCCTAAAAAAATATGAAAAATATCAAGAAAATTGTGTTTGATTGATGATGTCCGCAGGCTCTACTTGCGCTTGGTCGGTTTTGTACAAACGCCAACACAGTTAACTGACCATTCGTGACCCTTATTACAATGTATAAAAAGTGCAAGGATGATCAGTTAACTGTGGACTTTTATGAAAAAGTACGAATGAACACAACCTTTACAAAATTTTAGTAGGAATTTAGAACCTGAAAACAAATCCTGACTACGACTGACGGGAAATAGATAGGGGTAGGGATTCCGGTAGCATTGTTACTTGATTGTAACAAAAACTGCATGCCAACGTGTCAAAGCCGTCGAAGGCTAAATTTAAAAGTAAGACAACGCACTGTACGTCTAGCACAACTTGCTGAGGGCCTACCGCGAAACGATATTCGTTTTCGTTCGTGTATCTCCCTCTTTGTCACTCGAACTAGCAAGTGCGACAGAGACGGAGATACACGAACGAAAACGAATTTCGTTTCGCGGTAGGCCCTCTGCTCAGTCGCTTCGCGCGCGACTGAGCGTCTATTGTCTCACTCGCACCGTGCAAATTAGAAAGAGGAGGGTAGATCTTTCTCGACTCGCGTCGCGTATGCTGCGGTACTAAAAACCCTTTTTTGAAAATCTTTGAACACAATCACTTTTTTTAAGTACCTACTAAATTGCAAGATTGACATCACTAGTCCATTATCCTTGAGCTTGAGGAGATAAGCTGGTACGTATATAGGTACATTATAATAAATAAATGAACAAGTACTTAAGTAAATAGGTATAAGAGAAAATAATCAAACAGTCCTATTGTTCAACTGGACGACTACCACAAACTTGACTATCTACCTATAGTAAATTATTTCGTCAGTTCGCATTATGAATTCAACATGATAATAAAAATAACTAGGTTTTAAAATTTGAATTGAATGATTTTGCGTAGATAATATTCTGTTTATTTTCGCGCTTTTTTTCAGTTTTACAAATGTCATTGTCAAATAGAGACACGTAGTGGTAAAATTTGGAACTAATTAAAGCCAATCCGATGTTACCTGTGCTTTTTTTTATCAATATTACGCTTACTTTACGGCCGTCATTGTCATAACATAGCTTAATTTAAGTATTAAAATCGATTTACATAGTAGTTCCTGCTACATAATTCTAAATTGTGATTATTGTAATTGACAATATTTTCCACATGCTAGTCACAGTTAGTTAATGGCGCCCGATCTCGTCCAATCACAGAACGCGTGTGGAAGCCCGCGCCATCTTCGTTTTCAAACTCGCCCGTGTCGTCGCCGATCAGTCAGTCGCGCGTCGGACCCGAAGAGTCGTACAACTTAAATATCTAGTAACTAACACCAAACTCAGAACAATCATGAGCACCAAGGAAAATAACAGTGAAGTGGCCGTGGACAAGGTTGGCGATGAGAAGGACGCGAAAAGTGACCTGAAGGCAACGAAAAGAGCGGCAGAGGTAAGTGCACATGTCTTCTAAATGTATTCACATAATCCCGCGCCATTTTATTGAACGTTATTATAGGTTGTAAGTAGTTTTCTTGATTATCGATATCTTCTTATTGCACCACGTGGTGAATAACAATCAGCCGCTTGGGCACTTCTGTAAAGCCATGTCGTGCCGGCGTATTTTTGGATGTCATTTATGTTGAGTTATGCATTTTTGTATGAGGTAATCGATGAGTCAGTATCACGATGTTCTATGATGACCCTCGTTGGAGTACTCCATATAAGTATTCCGCTAACAGGTAGCGTCTGTTTCGATAGCTTTGTTTACCAGTTTTCGATACGGAGGCATGACCTTGGCGAAAAAACATGGCGCGAGAAGTCTCAGCGCTCGTCTGTGCTAGTTTATCAAAATAATTTCGCTACGTTAACAATTCACGCTTCTGTATGTCGTTTTGATATTGATTTTATTGCGTACCATCGTCTATTTTTAAGTCTTCTTAGGGTATATGCTCATGGCAGCGTGACGCTTGATCGGTAATATGGCCGGCGAACGTCAGTGTCCGGTGTTTGGCTGTCACAGTTACCTTGCCAATGTTTGGTAGGTACCTAACTAAACCTGCTTTGGTATGGTTTCTTGTTGCTACTAGAACTAGGCCCCACGTTGATAAAACACTTGCGCATTATTATGATTTTCTTTAGGCGTATTAAATAACGTCAATGACCCGGCATTATTTGCATGTACTAGTTCTTATTTGTACATACGCACATTTGTTTGCTTTTCAAATATTATAGGGGTTGGTTGTTTACGCCATGTCTGGAATAGAGGGCATCGTAATAATCGATGGTAATTTGTGTATAAAAACGTGAAAACTACTTGTGGGAATATTATCTTGCGTCTCTTTTCCTCGTCGTAACCTAAATAAGTACACGCTAACGCTTGCTAGTATGGTATGATTAGCATAATTGTATTTGTGTAGTTATGAAAATACTTATTTTTGTTATCTAATATACTTCTCATCATAATTAAATTAGGTTATGTGGAAATGCGCTCGAATATTGTCGTTTAGGCAGTTTGAGCGTTGATTATTCGACGACGCTTGACGGTTACGTATGCGCGGTGACCGCGTTCCGCAGTCTGCCACGGGAATATCGGCCGTATGATGCTGGCTCCGCGTTTTACGGCGCTCTTTCCCCCACACAACTAATAACCCACGCTTCTTTATCGTAACGAATCTTTGTCACCTGCGTCTCATTATCTAAAGAAACTCGCCACTTTCCGACAATACCATTACATTGCAAGAACATTGAAATCATTTGGCTAATGGCCAGTTATTACTTGCTAAATGATTATTTCGATCTTGAATAGCGTCAAGGCGGTGTAGTCGCCGCGTATGTAAATAAATAAAGAGAATGTTAAGCATTATTTCCCGCCAATAACTCTAGATTGTTATGTTATAGGAAAAGGCGACGGAAGCGAAAAAGGCGCGAAAGGAGGAGAATGGCGGCGGCGGCGACGAGGAGCCACACAGTGAAGAGGAAGATCTAGAGGGTGAGGGCGAGGGAGACGATGACGACGACGAGGACGTGGAGGGGGAGGAGGGCGAGGAAGACGATGAAGTGGAGGGAGAGGGCGAGGAAGACGATCTCGAAGGTAATGGAGGCTGACACAACATCATGATTCATTTCTTCTGACTAAGAATATAACTTGCTTAACTGCAGTTGCTTGCTTTTTTGATATCGAATTCAATTTAATTTACAGAGTGATGTTGACATACTAAACATTGTTATTGTTTCAGATGAAGAAGTAGAGGAGGAGCTATTAGGCGAGGAAGAGGAAGAAGACGCGTAATACGCCTCTGTGCCTCTTTAAGGACAATGTCACAGTGAAGTGTTAGTGCTCGTGACGCCCCGGACTGGCGCGGCCTCGCCTCGCCTCAACTGGCCATAAACAGCCCCAAGACACAAACAGACAGACAAACAGTTGGGAACAAGCGGGGCCGACATCGCTCCCACCTAACACGGGTGCAGTTTTATTTAAATGACAAAATGTAATTAAGAAATCAAATCCAATGCAGATTTTCAATTTTTTACAATGTTTAAGTTTGATACCGAAGCCGTATCTTTAGTTTTGGCTCTGTGCAGTGAGCCTATACCTAATTAATTAAGACTTGATAGAAATGCTGTTAAAATGTACAAATGTGTTTTTCGGAAAGTAAAGAATAAGTGAAATCCAAACTGTATTCTAGGTTTACCCACGAGCCTTTTGAATGGTAAAGTTGTGATATTTTTCTATACAATAGAGATTTATCCAATTTAATAAAATGTCTACACGTCATCATACCTGTAGTAGCTTATAAGCAAATATGTCACTAAGCTCAATTCTTCATTTTTTTGTTGTTGATGAGTTTGTGTGTACATATTTAGATAATAGTAAGTGAAGCCTGTGATTTTTATAATCATTCATGTAACATGGTGTGAATTTATATTCAGGTTACATATTGCATTAGAAAATCTTGTATCTAATCTCGTTTCGAATGACGCCCTTATCTCATTTCAACTCCGAATTTCTCTGGGACTATGCGAAAGTGGAATTGTAAAGTGTGAATGAATTGAGAGCTTGGTTATTAAGCCGAAAGTAAATGAAATTATTGTCCTGTAGAAGTTCAGGGTTCCAGGAACAAAATATCGCAGTGCTGGCTGCCGATCGAGACGGATATATTGGTAACCCACAGGCTAATTTCAATGAAAAACATCGCAATTTTACCATTATCTTGCATACTTTGCGCGGTCGCGGGCTTTCGTCTCCGCGTAGAGATAAAGAGAGCGTGCCGGCTGGCGCGATGATAAACAACTTAAACCGGCCTGTCATTTTTGTCCATAATTGTTAATTAGGATAGAACCTTCAGTTCGGTATTCCAGTGTTTCAAGGTGTAGATTACGAGATTCCTAGGTTTAACGTGATTTAGTGTGTAGGATGGTACGTTTTTTTTATGGAAGGGCATAGGGAAGCCGGCGTGACGTCCGCAGGGGCGCGGGCGGGCGGGCACGCGTCGCCCCCCGCACCGTCGGCACCGCGTGGCCTCGTTCGATTTGCCGCGCGCCCGGCGTGGGTCCCCGCAGCCCGCGCCCGCCGCGGCGTCTATCGCGCCCCCGTACCACGGCATGGCAACGCGCTCCTCCGTGTGGAAAATCACTCGGTGCGCGCGATACATCGCCGCTCGGCCGGAGAACGGCTCTACGGACGACGCGTTCCGCGCCCGATCGTTAGCGACTGTGGCGGCCGGCCAGCGGCCGACGCCCGGGCGGCGATAGTGACTCGCGAGTGATGTTGATACTACTCGTTGAATCAGTTTCCACTCCGGTAATTCACCTTTGCAGTCTTTCGTGGGGCACGGGTGTGATGCACCAATAATAATGTTAATTATGAAACTATTTTTACATAACGCCCGGCTTCAGCGGGAGACTGCAAGATGTATTCGGAAGCATTTAGAGAAATATTCCGTTGGCGATCGAATACCAAAGGGAGCAAATGTACTTTCATTAGCAGCAATTGAGTTTAAAAATGAAATAAATAAATTTATCTTATGAGTAAATCGTATCGTCCCGCCTTTTCATTTTGTGGTAATTATGTCGCATATTGTGCACGATGTACGGCTAAATGTGAATACCTTAGTACGATTTTATTTATTTGTGATGTTGAACACTATTGATTTTCTACGATGGACGAAATGTAAATACAACCGATTTTAAGTAAAATGTTATTTTGTTTTCAAGCTTATTTATTTGTCCCCGAGACGGAAAGGCTGGAGCCCCCAAGCCTCGTCTAGAGTTTATATTTCATTATTCATTACGGAATAAATAAAATGAACATAGCGCGTGATGCGCAGTTGCGTAGAATATCGCTTGACGCAGATAAGGTAGTGTTCATACCGTGTAGGAAGATTACGAAATAGAAGCAAATTAAGTACATTGTGTACTAACTCGTTTATATCGTAGTTCCATACAAACTTTAACTCCATTAGGGGATGATTTCCGGTTTAAAAACTACCCTATGTCCTTCCCCGGGATTCAACCTATCTCCATACCAAATTTCATCTCAATCGGTCCAGCGGTTTAACTCTTTTACTCTCGCGGTCACACAAACGCGTGAAGAGGTAACAGACAGACACACTTTCGCATTTATAATGTTTGTATGGATTTGAATTTGGTCTGTATGGACCGAATGTGGGGTTGAAACCCCACGTAGACATCGGGCGCGGTAGAGAGGGTCTGCTGTCATATCTATAGATCAAATTTTACTAGGGGCGAGCTAATGAGGCAAGGCTACGAGGCGACTCATTCCTATTACCTAAATGTTTTGAAAATGTGGTATGATTCAGGAACCTTTTCCTTAACTATAAGAAAGGTACAAATGCATCGGTCTGGTGCTTAAGATAACGGTAGAATAATAATACGGTGAATGCAGCTTTACGTGTGGGAATGGTCACGTGTCGAGAACGTCACAGCGGCGCCATCTAGATCTAACTATGGCCATCAGTAGTGCGCGATAACTTGGGCAGATAGCGCTAGTAACTGGGCGCTAATTGCCTGTGACCTGATATTTACGCGGTAATTTCAAAACGAATATTCTTAGGTATTCTGATTAGTTGCGAGGCTTGATGAATGATGATGCATGGGATAGTAGTCGAGTATCAGTGTAATTCGTTTTTCGTTCAATTCGTATTTCGTGTCATTCTATATTCGTCACAATCTTTATTCGTCTTGTTTGCTACATGTCTCTATCTTCCTAAGTCTAATTCTGTAACTTGTCTCATTCTTAATAAATCTGAATCTTATTTCGTCACGGTCTTCCTAGGACTAGGACTAAGTCTTTGTTTGTCTCTCGTTTTTAGTATCATTCGCACTTTATCTTTCCATTCGTTATTGGTCTTTCTCTTTGTTTGTCGTTATTGGCAACTCGTCTCGTTCTTTTTCGGGCACGTTCGCTACTCGTCCCGTACGACGTACGTCTTAGTCGCTATAAGTCGGATCGTCTATAAATAGTTTAATAAACAAATTAAAATTTAGTAATTTACGGCTTTTGATTATTTTCAAGTTTGCCTATTTACGAAGCGACGTTTCTTTGTGCAACTCCGGGGACATATACAGGACGGAAAAAAATTGGGGCCCTGAGGGGTAACCACGGAGTACCTTTATATATACTGAAAGGGGTAACCTTAAATACTTGGGATTGCTAATTTTTCTCAAGACGAACATTTTTTTAGGACATACCCGTGTCCTCTACCAAGATATGACCGCTATTTTTAGAACTCTTATGCTAAAAATGATTTGATAATGATAATTTAAGATTGACGGGAAAAGACAGTTACAAATAGCGACCAAGACGCAAAACGAATGAAACGAACTTAGAATTGGACTGAAAATGAATGAGACTAAATAATTACGAATGTGATGAGTGATGACCAACATCGAACGTATGCAAAACAATTAGATGAATAGTTGAACGAAGTAGACCAAAATCAAAAAGGAATAATGAAGAATGAGTCCTAGGAAGACCGTGACGAAATACGATTAAGACTTATTAAGAATGAGACAAGTTACATAATTAGACTAAGGAAGATAGAAACATATAGCGAACAAGACGAATAAAGAATGTGTGACGAATATAGAATGACACGAAATACGAATACGAATTGAACGAAATACGAATGGCACGAATTACGCTGATACCGTTTAGTTTATCCCTGTATGGCGTAGATGATTTCACGTGCCCGTACCGTACGTACATAATAATATGGTCCTCCGAGCCGGATTTTGATATCGGTGTTTCCTGTATAACACAATTAAAATTTGTTGAAATTAATCTTTCGCATGAAAAGCAAAGCCGCGAACGGGGAAACTGCCTATTCGAAAAACATGTCGCAGCTGACGAGAGGTTGACAAAAATAGGTATACCTATTATGCGCCTTGACATTTTTACTCACCCCACGCTGTAAAGTGTTATAGGGCATTTCTGGGTTAAAACTAGTAAGTATCAATCTAAGTACCTACTTGTCAGTAATTAACAATATAACCGTAAAATAGTCTACCTAGTAATACCATTAAATAGATAAGTAAGTAGGTAACATTCAAACGCTTATATTTTTTAACCGATACTCCAAAAAAAGGATAAGATTCTCAATTCGGTTGTATTTATTTTATTTTTAATGTTTGTTACCTCAGAACTCCGTCATATATAGAAGGCTCGCATGTAGTAATTTCGGTATTTTCTATTATAACTAGTGTATTTACACCCGGAAATCACAAATTTGGTGAAGTGGAACTGATGATGAAGACTACAGATGACTTATGGAACTCGTACTTAAAACTGTAAAAGTACTGATTCTGATATGATTCCGTTGAAATAGCAACTAATGAAGTCCTAAATGTCAAATGTGTCAAATCGACGGAACTCCTCAAATATTATCGGCCCACATACAATGATATGGTTTTCGTCTGTAATAATGAACATTTACTCTAGGAAAGCAGTCTATGTGGTAAAGTGGAAAGGTACTGTGGAAATATTAATTTGGCTTGGCGGATTACTAAATTGAAGTCGGTTAAAACTTTGTTTCTTAAAGTAAATTACGTATGTACCAATTTAGTTGTAATGAACGCAAAAAGTACTTATGACTTTTCTTAGCTAGGTATTCGCAATTCGCGCATTCTGAACAATTAATGCGCCAACAGATGCGCAGGTGGCCCGACGACGGGCCGCATCCCCCTTTTCGGGATATAAGCCGCATCTGCCAGAGCCGCGTGCCGGCGCAGCGGTAGGAAGTTAGCCGCAACGAATCGATGATGTTGTGTCAAGTTGAGTTCACTAATAATCAAAAATCTTTCGTATCTGTTATTTAGATCCTCTTTTACAACTCTGGTGAAAATTAGTAAATAGTTAGGTATTTTAGAAATTGTTTATTTATGCACACGTATGACGAGGTATTCGAGGTAATAACAGTTCAATGTAAAATTGTCATTATAGTACGTACCCGGCACGTATAAACAAATACATAATTGGAAAGGAGCGAATTTTGCATGTGCTAATATAATAAGATAAGGTATTGATAGGTATCCTGGGGCCCATTGCATAACAATTTATAACTTATAACTAATACTTAACTACAAGAATACAAGCGTAAGTTTCTTTCTAATGCGAGGAGTTGAAAAGAGGTTTCCACTTGTAATATAAGTTACAAGTGGAACGCTTAGTTACTATAAATCGCGGCGTCAAGATATATTTGTGGGTGAACGGTGAGCTGAGGATAAAACAAGAATAGCGGGGCTGTAGCTCTAGTATAGGTTTTATCGATACATATACGTTTTAGTTTCAATTTGTATGACAACGCGTATTTCCTAATAGATACCACCAGAGGCGCTGTTCGCGTTGCTATACAAATGGTAACTAAACGCAAACGCGTTCGAAAACGTGTATAAATCTGTCGATAAAATGTATACTATAGGTAGCTACTTTAGAACTCTGACCACCATTGACATCAGACCACCATCAACAGGTAGATCTACATTAAAAAAAAAAAAAAGTTATCCTACCACTGTCGGGTGCGATGTGCGATCGATATGTAGGTATTACGATAGGGTTGCTGCGCTAAGCCACGGCACGGACAGACGGGCATAACTATACTATAAGGGTTCCTTGTTGACTACGGGATTCTAGAAATAACAGTTGATTACATATTCTCCTTTTGGAAGTCAGTTGACAATCACTGGGAATTGCTGGAGCTGCTGAATGAAAGCCAAGCAAAATTTGGACGCCTGTAATATCTGGGTTCGCAATGTTACGTGAAAATTATTTGCAGGGGCATTTGAGTTTAGTTGACGTAAACTAGGCTTATTTTCCAAGTAAAAATAAGAAACGTTGTTTAGCCATATTTTTACTGCCCAAAGAAAGGAGTGTAATGTTATGTTATTCATGGAATTGAAAACAATAGACAACTTAAGTTTTAACTCACCCATTTCCTTTCAAGAAAAATACGATTCATTCATTTTTCCATTAACACCCCTGTACCTACCCAGAAACAAAGGGCCTACCGCGAAACGAAATTCGTTTTCGTTCGTGTATCTACGTCTCTGTCGCTCGAACTGGCAAGTGCGACAGAAACGGAGATACACAAACGAAAACGAATTTCGTTTCGCGGTAGGCCCTCAGAATGTAGTGCCGGTGCCGGACTGACTGACTACCTAATCGTCGACAGACGGTTACGATGATGATGATGTCGTCTAGTGGTTTAATAACTAGTTGGCTCTGTGAGCTGTAGTAAACCTCGCGTGCCCGTCTTTAAAAAAAAATCACTTCAGCAGCTCGAACAAGAATATTTTGCTGGATGAAAACAGTGAGCAAAATCCGATTTTGCTCACTCCGTGAGTGTAGCTTTTTAATTTTGATGTCGTGCACTGACATTTCATAGTGAGGGGTCGGTCAATTACAAATTCAGAATAGGTACTTGAACTTGATGAGCTCTGTCCCTTTCATTTCATTACGAAAAAGGAATATGACAGGAATACGCGATTCATACTTCGACATTCGAATTTCAAAGTAGACCCCAAAAACAGCACGATTAGCACGAAGCAAAGTACCACGTTCGAAAACACACTTTTTATACTCGTCGAGTTTAATTTGCTTTAGACAACTAAACACGTGGCGCCTTTACTGAACTATAATGAATTTGACCAATAGGACGTCGCGTTGATTCCAATACAAAAGACATCAACGAGCCGGCGCACCTCTGACTTGTTGTAGGTACTTCTTTTCAGCAGGGCTTAGATATTTTTCATTAGATACCAAGTCTGTTTAATTATTGCTGTTGACTCGTATAAAATGTATTGTATACAATAGTTACACAATTAGCTCTTAAATTCTCGTACCTTACTTGGCTGGTTTCCACTTTGATTAGTGCGAGTGCAGGTTATTAGTGCAGGTGATTAGTGACTAGGTATGGACAGCGACTGATTAAATAGTGCAAGTGATTAGTTGGCTGTGTAGTAACGTGAATAGAGGCGTGTTCTATTTTTTTTCGAGTGGACTGCAAAATGGTTCACTAAATGATCATGATCACTTACCGTTGTCTCCAGGGCGCACCGGGCACAGGAGAAATTGGTAGTCCAGACACTCGATGAGGTTACCCGACATAGTGTCCCTACACTCCACCCCCACAGAATATCTCTATTACCAACTCCAACTTTACACATCCATATCCATCCATTCTAATATTATAAATGGGAAAGTGTATGTGTGTGTTTGTTTGTTTGTTTGTGTGTTTGTTTGTCCGTCTTTCACGGCAAAACGGGGCGACGAATTGACGTGATTTTTTAAGTGAAGATAGTTGAAGGGATGGAGAGTGACATAGGCTACTTTTTGTCTCTTTCTAACCCCCCACTCCCCTAAAATGGGGGTTGGAAGGTTGTATGGAGATTTCCGCAATTTTCAAGGTAGAAAGCTAAAAATTGGTATGCGGACTATTTGTGACTAACAAAAAAATTGTGCATCATTTTTTTTTGGAAATCTGCACCCAACCCCTTAAAGGAGGGGGTGAAATTTTATATGGGACTTTTCGCAGTTTTCAAGGTAGGAAGCTAAAAATTGGTACACAGACTCTGTTACCAAGGAAAAATACCTGCCTTTTATATGTAAATTTTTCCCCAGCCCCTAACTATATGTAGTGTCAGTCAGTACGTAGAGTCGATATGTAGAGTAGTATCTAGAGTCGATATGTAGAGTCGATATGTAAAGTCGATATGTAGAGTTGGTATGTAGAGTCGGTATGTAGAGTCGGTATGTACAGTCGATATGTAGAGTTGATATGTAGAGTCGATATGTAGAGTCGATATGTTGAGTATATATGTAGAGTCGACAATTATATAAAAGAAGAAACTGACTGACTGACATATCACCGCACAGCCCAAACCGTTGGATCTAGAGATTCCAAATTTGGCACATGGGTTCCTTAGAAGTTTGGGTGCACTAAGAAATGATCTTTAAAAATTCACCCCCTTAGCGGGTGAAATGGGGGTCCAAAGTTTGTATGGGGAAACAAAATAAGTAACACTATTTCATTCGAAACTTCAAAGAAGTATTCCTAGCGATACCATCTCCCCTGTTGGGGTGCGATGGGGTTGTGTCTAAATATCAATATGGGTGTCGTTTTTATGGTTTTTTGGGACGTTAATTACGAAAATGGCATCGATTTTGAAATTTAACATTGTGGACATGAACATTCTTGAAAGTATTTGTGCCAAATTGCAATTCAATTGGAACATATAGGTCAAACTGAGATGCACCTTTTTTGTAGACGGTTAAAATTACTTTTAGTGCACGGGCGAGGCCGCGGGCAAAAGCTAGTAACTTTATAATGCTGAATAAGGTATGGGCTAGGAAGTCTTGGTAATCACTTTACGTGGACAGCATAATTTTAGACGATTTGATTTGATATAATTAAAGGTTAGATTAGAAATGCAACCCTCGCTGAACAGAACTGCTAGCAGAAAATAGGTTAGGTGAGAACTGCGACCCTCACAGAACCAAACTGCTACAGAAAGGTTATTAGGAGCCGCTTCCTTGGTTCCCCTACCTTATAGGAAATACTGTATTAGGTGCACACCTATACTCCCGATCCATCCTCATTGTTTACTTCGCCGTGTTCATGGGAATAAGTAACTTTGTTCACCAGATGTTTAAAGGTTGTAATAAGTTGAATGCGACATTTTGACACCATACAATTAATAATAACATTCATTGTCTATATTAAGTATCGATTGAATCGGAGATTCCAAACAAAGTCTTTGTTATAACGTAAATCCTATTTGGTAGCGTTGGGCCGAATGATCCACTTCAATTCAGTACAGCTTGCTTATGCTTAGTTAGTCATATACAACGCGCGTCGCCGCACGCCTCTTTACGCAGCGAATACTCCTATCGCAGATTGTACTGAGTGTACTCGAAATTGACCTTCGTGCGGGTTAATTGCTCGCGAATTTCGTGAATCGGAACTTACCGGTGTTGTGTTCTCTGTTGCTCTTTATTTAAATGAGAACATAAACACTGTTCATGTTTGTGGATGAATTTCATACAGGAAAATATTGGGTTTCGATTGCTGTATACTAAAATATTAGGTACCTACCTAAGTAAGTAACTATGCGATTATTTTAAATATTTTTAAAAAGTAGTTTATCATCATTAAATTTAATCATAATAATCTCGTTTCCATTCTATAGGTACAGTACACTAGTATGGTATGTGTAGGTGTAGGTAGATGTAATTATTGAGTGGTAATATAAATGGTGCAAGATCGGAAAGTAAACCCAACGAGTGAAGGCGTGTAAAAAGCACGAGTGTAAGCGAGTGTTCTCAACGCCACGAATTCGGACTTGCCGCAGTACCTACCT
The DNA here is from genome assembly GCA_932294315.1 of Epinotia nisella. Lineage (NCBI taxonomy): Eukaryota > Metazoa > Arthropoda > Insecta > Lepidoptera > Tortricidae > Epinotia > Epinotia nisella. Next base: position 22,385,408 of record OW028674.1, read on the forward strand.
TTCAATCGGCCTGTCAGTTGTGATATTTAATGAGCTCCTGCGGAAAATCGGAAATACCTATTTGGATAATATTATTAACAAACGCGTGAAAATTAAATATTCATTATTTTATTTCAGTACCTAGGTAGTTCGTACCTAAGTATAACAGCCGGCAAACTTCTTCAGCATTAGATGACGTAGTGGGGGAAGATTTGCACATTCTACACTTACGATAAATACGGAACCCTAAAAAAGGACCCCGGTTTTATGTAATTACATTTCTTCAATCTTTGTGTAATAATATGTATACATATATGTGTAATGTTTAACTAATTACCTACTAACTACTCGCTTTGGAATGTAATAAAAAGAAAAACAAATTGTTCAAGTTGTTCAATGCCGTGTCTACTGTAACAAACAATTTCACGAAGAAGTCGTAAGATTGGTGGCCGGTTACCTAGGATATTTTTAAATAAGTACCTAAAAGAGTACTGGTGTCCCTCAAGGAAGTATTCTTTACTGTGTGTACATAATTGTAATATTATAAACGATTTACGATATTATATGTGGTGAGAGGTCAATTTGGCCAGCTATAGGTACCTAGCCATACCTACTAATGGCCATTTTGGGAGTGGCCCTCATGGCCCGAAAGTTGCCTTTTCAGATCATCTGACCCGTGGTAGGATGCATTGAGTTTATGGGTGATGATGGGTACTGTTACTTAGTGGGCTGTATTTCTTTAAGTTTATTCGAAACGATAGAATTCTTTATTAATATAATATCTATCTATTTATACACGTTAGGTTGCGCTGGTACAAGCAATATGCGTTTATGTAGCAGTAAAATTGCGTTACTGCTAAACTCTGACTTTAGGTTTATTAACATTACACTTAGATGTCTTTGTATTATGTACCTAACCTTTATAAACGTCGTCGTATTAAACCAATCGTTATCGTTGTAGGTATAAAACCAACGAAATGCTCAATTAACAGTGAACCCGATGAACTTGACATTTGGTTCTCTAGGTTGACAACAATTTGTTTTGGTACGTTGGCCATGTTGACTTCAATGCAGAACTAAATAAAATGAGGTATAGTAGGTATACTCGTAATGCGTCGGTCCTGTCTGAGGGCCACAAAATAAATACCTAAATAAGTATCTCAAACTAAGCAACACACACAACAAGATATAGATAAAGAAATTATTAAATAGGTGTTACGTTAAAAAAAAAACCAATTGCGTTATTATAGTCAGCGTTTTTCAGCCTGTGGGTCGATTGCCCCTGGGGGGGGGGGGGGGGGGGGGATAAAGTTATGTGGTGTAAGTTTTGATTGTTTAATCTCCACTTAGAATAAATCACTAAATTAAAAAAAGAATCAGACAGTATCATTCCAGACGTTACTTTGTTACGAATGATCTCAGCTTCCCACGAACGGAAAAACATGAAAAAATGTATATAGGTACATAATTATTCTGTCTTCCGCTTGGGACAGTTTTTATCCAACTGCGACAATTAATAAATTTTCCGAAATATTTAATTAAACTTTTAATTGCTTTTTCTAATAGGTATAGGTAATTTATTTGTTATTACTTTATTTATTAATCTTACAACAAGGTTGTACATTAAGCAAAAGTCCTGCAAAACTGTTTTATACAGTTTGTCTGCAGGAAGGCTTTTAAAATAAATACAATTTATTTTATTCTATTTTAATTAAAATTAAGGTAGTGTAATGTATGTCAGTAACGTCAAAATAAAATAGAGGAATCGCTTTGTCTTTTACTTATTATAGTATAATATACTCCTAATAATAATAAATAAATATTAGAGGACAATCTTACACAAATCGAACTAGTGCCATAATAAGCTGAATACCTAAGGCTTGTGTTATGAGTACTAAACGACGGTATATTTAATAGATATAAATACTTAAATACATAGAAAATACCCAAGACTCAGAAACAAATACTCATGTTCATCACACTAATATCTGCCCTTACCGGGATTCGAACCCAGGACCTTCAGCTTCGTAGGCAGCGTCACTACCCAGGTACCCACTAGGCTAACCGGTCGTCAAAACTAAACATGGCAAAAGTTATACTAACTAGACTTACTACTATAACTTATACCAGTATATAGTGCGTTTTTTAAACAATAGAAAGAAGGAAAAAGCACGAAGCACTAGGTCTTTTATATAAGACACTTTATGCCACACAACTGTCAAAGTATCTCAAACAGCCATTAAAAAAGACTTACATTATTATTGTCGACCCTAAAATGATATAAGTGTTTGCATTATTTATATCTAAATAATACTTAGGTACGACAATATATTTATTTTTAAAGTGTTTATTTTTTGTCTCTGTCATTTAAAATTTCGTTATTCAGTTCTGGAAAGGTTGCATAATAAAAAACCTAAAGAAGAAGAGGTTTGAAACGATCGGTTCGTTTTTTTCGCTGTCGACATTGTCAAAATTGTCAATCGTATCACGTTCTTTTTCTTGTTTTCTTAGTAATCAACAAATTGTTGAATTCAGATTACGAGATTATCATACGGATATCTATTTGTTAATTAATGATGACACGATATCTTCAAATGACGAATAGGTAAATAAGTGGCAGAAGTGCAATCAATTTTTTCTCTTTGCCGAAGCACCTCAACTACTCTTACTTGTTGCTGCTCGCTCTTGTATTAAATTACATAGTTTATCGATATTAAGTTTTCGATGCGGCCGCCGCCAGATGCACCCACCGCGTAATCACCATATATTGTACTTAAAAGCATAAGTAGCTCTGTGATTAAGGCTATCAAAATAAAAACATGTTTTATTTTATATTACTTACATAGTTTTATTTACATAATACATTGATGTGGAAATACGCACTGTTTACTTATTACATAGGAAAAACACAAAATAACTAATATAGGCCTGTTAAGTTCTCGTTCTGTTAAGGACTTCGTAACATCTAATATTTGTCCCAAGCAGAAAAGGTTGACGACGACTGCTTCTTTGTTTACCGTATTTCTAATCCTAAAAAAACGGACTATAGTAGTGGATCATTGTGTGCTTTACCTTTTTGGGCCATTGTACGCCGGATACACCTTTCAATGTTTTAGTTTTGGTGATTTTTTTATTCTTTTAATTGGAAAGCACAAATTGTGTCCAAACTGGCCTGCAGGGCTATTATTGACCTCATTACAATTATTCGCCATGTACACTTCATTGAAGTTAAGTTCTAACGTAATTAAGTTTCTGTCAAAAATTTCATTTTTGGTACAAGCTTTTATTGCCGACTGTACTTTTCTGAATACCGTCAACAACTACTCATTGAGACGATTTGATTCCAACCAGGCCAAAATCAATGAGGTTGTGACAACTTGTGTCGTTTCATTGCGAAGTTTCTATAGCCACCTTCCAGCTCCATCATCAGATCAGCACCATATCATCATAATGTGGCAAAGTGGATCAAATTTAATTTGCATGATTTGCTGACAAACATCGGGAAAGGTGAATCTAAATAAAAACTTGTAAAATTAATCAAAAGTGGTTTAGTAGTTTTTTGGATTATAATGAACTTTTAGCTGTTGCCCGCGACTTCGTCCGCGTAGAAGTTTTTATCGCCTTAGAAAAATGATTGCTCTGCCAGACAAACTTTGAACCCTCTTTTAACCCCCTTGGGGATAAATAAAAAAAAACAATGAAATTAATTTTCTAGTTTTTAAACAAACAGTCTAAAACCGAAGTTACAAATCTCATACTTGTCTTGCTCTCTACACAAACTTTAAACCCCTTTTAAAACTCCTAGGGATGAATTTGAAAAAAACTCTGAAATTAGTTTTGAAGTCTTAACATACATGATTAGACCGAAGTTTTACTTTAAAAATTTCTTGCCCTCCATATAAACTTTGAACCCCCTTTTAACCACCTTGGGGGTTGAATTTTTCTAAACGCTGAAAACACTTTTTTGTATTTGAGTAAGTAATCATTCTACTAACTTTTAAGTCTCTAGCTCAAACAAAGTGTTGCCCATACAAAGCTTACCCCCGTTTTAACCCCCTTAGGAGTAGAATTTTCTTAAACACTGAAAGGACTTTATTTGTATTCTAATAAATAATCGTTCTACAAAGTTTTAAGTATCTGGCTCAAAACAAAAAGTTTCCTCCATACAAACTTTGAACCCTTTTTTAACCCCTTAGGGGTGGAATTTTCCAAAATGCTGAAAGCACTTAATTTTATTTAAATAAGTAATCTTTCTACAAAGTTTTTAAGTCTAGCTAAAAAAAAAGTTTCTCCCATACAAACTTTGCACCCCTTTTTAACCCCTTAGGAGAGGAAATTTCCAAAACGCTGAAATTACTTTATTTTTATTCTAATAAGTAATCTTTGTACAAAGTTTTAAGTCTCTGGCTCAAAACAAAAAGTTTCCCCCATACAAACGTTGTACACTTTTTTGACCCCCTTATGGGTGGAACTTTCTAAAACCGTGAAAGTACTTTTTTTGTATTCTTATAAGTAATCTTCCTACAAAATTTTAAGTCTCTAGCTCAAAAAAAAAAGTTTCCCTCATACAAACGTTGCACCCCTTTTTAACCCCCTTAGGGGCGGAATTTTCCAAAACGCTGAAATTACTTTCTTTGTATTCTAATAGATAATCATTCTACAAAGTCTTAAAACTGTAGCTCAAAAAAAAAGTTTCCCCCATACAAACTTACACCCCTTTAGGGATGGAATTTCGAAAAATCCCTCCTTATCCGTTGCTTACGTTATAAAATGTAGTTTGGGTGTAAATTTCAACTCTCTAGCCCCAGTAGTTTCGGCTGTGCGTTGATGAGTTCCCTTGCTTTTATACATAAATAACCCTGTCATATAATTTGTATACCTATTTAAAATCAATCTCTCATAGTGTTATCTTGTTCTGGAAAAAGATTTTTTTAACCTGTAATTGGGGTACATAGGCCCCAACACACTCTATGCCAAAGACAACTGTTACCTTATCTTATGTACTCTGTTGGCGTCCCGTGTAATGAATAAAATAAAATAAATAAATAAATGAGTGAGTCAGTCAGGACAAAGACAATTATATATAATAATATATAGATAGAAGATAAACAGCTGTGGCCGGGGACTCCGCTTAGTACTAAATAGTTATATGTATAAAACTATAGGGAAAAAGATAGGTTTCGGTATTGCAAACAATCTAACAGATATTTCTAGGTCATAGTTTGTAAGTTAAGTACAAAGATATTTATGATAAAAATGTGAATGTTTACGACTTGCAACTAGGTCAAAGTCAATCTTGCATCACAAGTCATACCTACCTAACGTTTCAAGAAGATTTGACTCTAGGCAAAACGGTTAAATTTCTTCATCAGGGGTCACTTACTTATTGTTGTGAAGATTTGTTTTGCAGGATATTTCAATATTTTTTCACAAAATATCCGTGTCTTCTCTACCATATCTTGCATTATTTATTTTATTTGAGAATCCTTTACATTCTACATCTTAAGTGCCTTTAAATCACATTTATGCGATGACGTTAAGTAGGTAATAAGATACAATAGTAGATTGTTAACCGAGTGTTATTTACGGCGAGATATTTTCGAACGAACTCGAACTCGAAAGAAGTGAGAGCGCCAATAGTTCGAGGCTGAAATGGGTGGCTTTCCGCGAGTTAAACACTACTTTTCATTTCGAATACGAGGAAACAAAATGAAAACTAAAAATGCTTAATCATTTTCTAAATCAGTCAGATCTGTAGGTATAACCCATTTTAAAAACGTTTTTGTGTGGACCGTTTGGAAAAATAACATTGGGTATTAAATATATTTATTTACCTTATACTTAGTATTAAAAAGTGAGAGTTCAACTCGCGTGGTGAGGGTTCCGTAAAATAATTTTCCCGTTACTTTGAATACTCAAACTTCTTATAGGTTTTCCTGTAATCTTTAGGCAAGGAACTATTTTCCATATTTTTTTCAGAATTTTAATCCTAGTAGTTGTACAGCAACAAATTTGCTGTACAAATGTACAGCAAAGTAAATTGGATAAGTAAGTGTAAATGACAGCACTTCAAACTTTGTTTATTGCGACGTCATAACGTAGTATATTGAAGGTTTGGATTTTGTAAAATTAATTGTGCGGTTAATTTAGGTACATAATTATGATTTGCTAATACCTGAAAACAATTGCTAGTAGAACATATTATTATCAGTTTGAATAAAAATGCCCGCATGCCGGTAACACACTGTATATGAGATTTTTCTTAAATTAACTTTTAAAACGGTGCGTTCCAAATTTGCCCGAAACGAATTTTTTTGAAAAAAAAAACTACATTTTGAAATTATTTATATTTGTATTGTTTCTATATAAGTCAGTCTAATTAGATTAATATTTCGTATGTAATTAAGAAAGTATAAGTAATTATTAATTTAATGTAATCAAAATAATAATATTGAATTATTAGCATAACACCATAACTACCATAAGTTTCTGAACGCAGGATTAGAAAAAAGTTGAACTGGCGATAGAGCCGATAGAGCGTCACGGCCGTCACGGTCGAAATTCAAAAACACTTTCCACGCTACCGATGGACTTTTGGGCGCAAATTTTGCAAGCGATAAAGCAAGCCATTCCGAACTGGTGAAGTGCAAATTAAATATTAGTACTTCGTACAGATGGTTCTCTGTTAACAAATCCCCTGTTTAGGTATGCCGAACGAGCCTAAACGTGGCCATCCCTTTCTATCGCATGCAACGCGCTGCGATAGAACGCGTGCGTTTCGTAGCAGCGCTAACATACCGGCTCGAGCGGCACGGATTGGTCTCTGCTAGGGACGACACGCATCACTTTCAACCCGCTATTTAGATAAACAATGACCGACTTCAGTGTATGAGAGATGAAAATTCCTTAGGAGCCTGGCCTGGCAGCAAATCTTTATATAATTTTAACTTTACGAAGTCAAGTATAGTTGAGATCGTCATCGAAAGGCTTCGCTAGGTGGGTCGCAACGCAAGACAACTCGCGACTCACTGTTTGAAAAACGCATAGACATTGCGTGTAATACGGAGTAGGTACGGACGGCTAACTGCAATAACCGGCCCCGATGAAAGTGCAACTGTTGTGAAATGCGACGCATCTGACTACGAGTAACTAATGCATGCTTAGCTGCATCGATAATAGGACGTGTGCATAGCAATCCTGTTGCACTTACGTCGCCAATGTTCATCAGGTTAAAAATAAACTAGGTACATCATCTTCATCGTGACCTCATATACGTCCCCAAGCTGGCCACATTATGGATGGCAGGGAAAAGTCTGTAGTCTCTATCAATATCAATTCACCGCGGGAAGTTTCCAAAGTTGCGAAAATTCTAATAAGGAAAGTTCTCAGAACTTAAATTTTATAAACACTGAAAACAACATGTCAAAAACTCTATGGATACATACATTACCAGCTGTTTAATTTGCCTGCTTAAAGAATAATAGACTATACATGTAATTAATGATACATCCATATCCATGAAAAATTCCCCGCAGAATCTTTCTAAAGAAAATTTATTTTCAAATTCTCATGTAAGTTTCCGGAAATTTTTGAGAACTTCCCTGATATTTTGAGAATGTTCTTCAACTTGTACATTTTTAGTAGTCTATAGAGACTACTAAAAATGAATAAATTCAAAGATGTATGTGAAGTCTTCAACATGCTGGACTAGCATAGGCTAGTCCAGCATGTTGAAGACTTCACATACATCTTTGAATTTATTTATTCTTAACGATATTTTCCATTGCCGTAAACTGGTGCCTACTTCTTATATAAAAATTCGAGAGGTACCTACCCACCTACACGGGTACTGCGGCAGGATGATGACTATTTACTAAATTTGCTGCTATCCAAGCTAAAGTTAGATTTGACTTGGCCAGTTTTCATTATATCAGTCATTTTATAAAGTTATTCAACATATATATATATATATATATATATATATATATATATTAATTAATCTCCATTCTTTTTGCGGGGAAGCCCACAGCCAAGCATAATTTTTGTATTGAACTTGGCTCTCCTTTTTTACATTTATGTTTTTGGTGGGATTAGGTATACCTACTGAGTTTTGTTTAGCAATCGTCATCAACGAGAGTTTCTATTGTTTCGTAGTAACCCTCATCTTACGAAAGGAAAACGAACGCTTTCGTGCGTGATGGCGAGGCCGCTCCCCTCAAGTTCAAGGCCCCTCTTCCTTGTACCCTACATACCGGGTGGAAAAATCGAATGCAACATGGATGGCAACTACCTTAAATATTGTAAATAGCACATTCTGTGTAAAGGAAACTTCCTTTGTTTTTAAAAACAATAAATTCTGCATTTAAAGATTTATGAAAAATCGCTTGCCTCAGTCGGGACTCGAACCGGTCAAATGTGACAAAAAATAACGTGCTCTATTTTATGATGCAGATTGAAAGGGTAACTGATAAGGTTCATTTTTCTCTAAATAACAAATACAATCAGAATAACGGAAGGCCATGAAAATTGAAAACTATTTTTTTTTGTCATATTTGACCGGTTCGAGTCCCGACTGAGGCAAGCGATTTTTCATAAACCCTTAAATGCAGAATTTATTGTTTTTAAAAACAAAGGAATGTTTCCTTTACACAGAATGTGCTATTTACAATATTTAAGGTAGTTGCCATCCATTTTGCATTTGATTTTTCCACCCTGTATATATGTCAATTCCGTCCTTATGGAGAAGTTTTCAAGCCTCGTCAAACCCAGAAATTGTCCGGTTGAAATGCTTCGTTTAAATGTAATAGTTATTTACGATACAAGTGCAGAAAATAGGAAATTCGCAACGAGTGGTGATAACTTAAAACACGACCGAAGGGAGTGTTTTAAATCGACACGAGTTGCGAATTACCTATTCGCACGTGTATCGTACAACGTTTTACAGTACATATTTATGGCTCTTTAAAGTTTCAACATATGCACGGAAAGTGCTCATTTCCGCACTCGTGCGGGAAAGTAACACCATGTGTACTGTGAATTATAGTTAAGAATGTGTATTGTGTAGGTATGTATCTACTATCGCCCAAGGGTACGGGTTCACACCTCTAGGATTATTTTCGAGTGTTCGCTATGCATGTGCAGACGATTTGAACAGAAAGTGTAAACTCGAGGGGGCGATAGTACTTAACTTAATGATATAAAATTAACGGAGAGAGTGAGGAAAAAGAGGATAAGATCTAGTCGAACTGTTTCCGACCAAATCGGAGAAATACTGGAGAAACGTCAGGTCATGAGTATCCTAAACCACAAACCGACTAGCATAATTTGTGGAATGTTATGAAAGTGAATGAAACAAAAGAGAGGTTTCTCAAGATCGTAGCAAGGGAAACCCGAGAACTCAGCCTACCCCTCCAGTAGAGAATCAGGTACATATGTAGTTATGTATATAACTAAGGGAAATTCAGAAAAAACATAATTAAAGTTATATCGTGGGTTTGGCCGATATTGTTTTATCAAACGTACCTACAACGGCTACCTACAACAATAAGAGATAATGAATCTAAATGTATTAGTTGCTGGGTGCTTTATTTGGAACAAGCGCAGACAGCAACTGCAGATAGGGACAGTGTTTGTACTCCAATAGCTGTTAGGATTTTGGCTGGAGTGCCTCCATTTTCTCCTACTATAAAGCCCTTGAAAAAATAAAAAAATTAACGGTTCCGAGCCTCTACAATTACATCTTAGAAGTGACAAAATTTATGTGGTTATTACATATTAAGAGATGCAAGTATCACAGGATCCATGCACCGAGCCAAATGGTGGATCACAGTGAACTTCAGCGTGCTATTCAATCCACTGGTGGATCGAGATAGTGGATCCTAGTGGACAGAGGGATCACACGGCCTATTTGTTTCTTCAAGTAAGATATATATTTAGGAGCTAAAATTGTACACCATTTGACTTGATGCAAATTTTAGACAGATTGGTAGTCCTAAGTAGGTATAGGTAGGTAATTCTAGGATGGATACGAATTATGCGAATATTTGAAAGCAGTTTCTGCCGCGATATGCTCTATCTAGGTCGAATCTCACTGATCAAATGCCTTGAACATGTTACAAACTATGCTGTGGAAATAAAATAGGCAAATAAATAAGACTTGTATTAACGTAAGAAACTCTATTGCCAAAGAACGAAACATATTATAACAAAAAAGTTGCCGACTGTACTGATAAGGTGTTTTTAGAAAAAAAAGGGACTATTTTCATAGACAAAGACATTATATTGCTTCAAAAGCAGCATCATTCATTATCATTACTCGTTTTCTTAGTTGGCTTGATGCGTTAAATATCGAATATGTAAAGGCTGCAACATTGCTTAAAAATTGAAATGATCTAGGTATTTGACGTGACAAAGAATCTTAGTTCTTAAGGAAGGCAATGTTTGGCTTCATAGACAACGTTAAAACATTTTACGGTAGGTAAATATAAGTGCAACGGTCTATTTACTACCGCCTGGAGCTTTATAACATGAATATGGCATTCTAACTGAGTAATTTTATTATTTCAGAAGTTTGGTTTCGCGGTTTGGTGCGACTAATACGTGAATGACGTTGACTTATGTTTACACAAGTCTAGGTATCCACTTAAATACACACTTTACCACCTCCAATTCACGCGATGACCACTGGGGGCTCACGTCAGTTATTTACTTAGTTGTTTAGGAAAGCGGCTTCTTAAAACCAGAACCCACTTGAGAGAAACCTGATGGGTAAAACGTTGACTTTTAGCGCAATTTGCCAGCCTTGCTTCGCTTTCCCTAAAATATGCAACTTGCAGATATTCGATAGCGCTGAAATTTCAGAAATTGTGCACACTTATCCTATACTATTAAACGAGCAATATTTGTATGTATATATTTATATATTATATATATAACGCCTTGGCCAAAAGTATTGAGCACCCCACGTTTTCCTTCGTAACTTATGGATAAAGTATTATTTTTCAATTTCATAAATACACGAAGACGTAAAGTATAATAACATGTGCAAATCATTAATATATATCATTTTGAAATTGCTATTTGCACGTGAAAACTGAAGCCAGAAAAAGCCGGGTTTTACAATAAAAGGTTTATTTGTATATTGTTTTCACGGAATTTCCCTTAACGTCAATAAATATGACGATTTTCCCGATAGGTACACTTTCTATTATAGACTATATAAATGCACCTTTTAAAGTTAGACTTTTGTATGAAAAACGCATGGGTGCTCAATACTTTTGACCAAGGCTGTATACCTAATATACCTATCTATACACGGTGATTTTTAATTCGTAATCAGGAACCAATTTTTCTAATTCAGTTATTGATGCCAAACACGATTAACTCGTGTTTACCTATAAAACAAACGTTCTTTTTTCCTGAATAGAACTGAATTAGGAATTACTTTTTAATTAAAAATCATTGTCACCCTAACGGTAGTTCAAATCTAATGAAACTAAAACCTCCATGAAAAATTAGTTTCATCAACCAACTTCAAAACCCTTGTGTCCAATTATTACATTAAGAGTATTAAACTGTCAATTGTCACGTGTATGACAAAATATGTTAGAGTTTATTGACGTAAATGTATCTTTCTTTCTTTCTTTCTAATACCTATCAAATTTCCCTCCAAAGCGCTGAAATATAGGGTGACCATACATTTAGTGGATATTAGTGTTAACATTATCATTATAGTTAATGAACCATACAGTGATGTAATTGCATGAGACCTCATCCATTGAAATCTATTTTGGCTGTTTATTAATATTTTTTGGCACCTGATCACGGATTAAAAATCATCGTGTATATATTTGCAATCACGTTCTCTCGGAAACAGCTCTAACGATTTCGATGAAATTTGGAATACAGGGGTTTACGGGGGCGAGAAATCGAACTAGCTAGGTCTCATGGCTGGGAAAATTCGTTTTCTTCGTATTTTCACCCGAGCTGAGCTCGGTCGTCTAGGGTACAGTCCAGTTGAGATACAATGCAATAGGTGTCAACTAATTTTGGTTTTCTATGAAGCTATGAAGTGTCCAGTATAAAGTGAGCTCTAAATGGCTCAACAATTAAGTCCGTGACTGTACTATGCTATGGCACCACTACGCTGATCGGATAATGGATACAGAAAGTGGCCAAGATAAACCCGTCGGGTTTGGTTATGCTCTTTGGAAGTATTGGAACCCTATCAACAGGTAGTTGCTGAATATGCAAAAAAAGTACAGCCGGTTGTAAAATCCTATACAGTCAGCATCATAAACATGTATACTCTTTACGACCTTAGGTATGTCTAAGTTGTAATAAGGTCATAGAATGTATACATGTTTATGATGTACCAAAAATGAACATTTCACTGAAACTTACAATTACCTACACCATGGATGGTGATGACAAAAGGCATATGGTAGCCTGACGGTAGGCGCATACTGTAGCCCGATTGGGTTAATAATTATAAACGGTAACAAATCATGCATTATTGGGCCGTTTACCCGCTCGATATTGGCGTACTAATGAATGAGTCCCTGCTTTCTGTGATAAGCACAAACTGTCGTACTGATTAAATGCATTCAAATAATAAACCGCGCTATCAACGTATTAAAGTTTGGTATAATCGCTTTGCTTTTTGGTTGGCCTAAGAAAACCTATAAAGTATTATTTATATCTATGTCAATTGCCTCAAATGCTCTGTTTCCGGGTCAGAAGGACAGCAGAAGGAACTTTCCGACACAAGCCACGCGCTGCGGAAGGAACGGTCAATGTCAGCTCGATGCGATGCGCGCGAGTGGAATTCAGATGCACTCTATTATGCGTCATACTCTAAAGTAGGTGATAAATCGATCCCGTAAAAAACATTCCATGTAAAAAATAGACCAAGTCTCGAAACTCTTCCACAGTAAAAAGTTGTGAGATATTTCGTAGAGCCAAGTCAGGCATTCTTATTAACCTGTATGTTTGCTAAATAAAATTTTGCAACATGGGAATCAAACAACTTTGGGGCATTTGCGCGCTACTTTACGCGTCCGGGTCCAAAAATGCATCATTGAGTTATTTGATATTTTTGAATAAAATTACATATTAACTTCAGCCTCTTTGTTACCTGGACATCTATTAAAACTTTCTGTAGCTCTACATATGTAAAAAAAAAAGAAATAGTGCCAAAAATTATGTTTAGTGGCAAAGTCCGCTCTACCCAAGTGGCAAACAAAAATCATATCTCGAGATTAGAATTTTAGTTTATATTTTTATATCGGTTTATGTAATGAATATTATCAGTGGCATTTAGGATACGAGACAAAGAATTTTTTTTTTATCACAAAGAATTCCGCCAGGAACCCCGCGCCGCGCGTACCTAGAGCCAAGCCCAGTCATTCTTATTAATCTTTATTTTCTTGCTAAATATTTGTTGTGACTAGGCAATTACACAATATTATATAGTTTTAGGTATTCAAAAATGTATAAATGTAGTAAAGGGCGATTCTCCGAACCGAACGTGATTTCAGTGAACAATTTTTTTTCAGTATTTTGATATGAGATCTGCCTATTCAAAAACAGGCCTAATTATAAAAAAAATATTGGTGGTCTTTACCAACAATATTACAAGGTTCATATGGAGGCCCTCGCCTCCATATGAACCTTGTAATTTCTTTATTTGCCATTAGTTTTTAATCACAAAATGTTATTTAGTTTATGTGGCGGACATGAAAATAATGCTGAAATAACCGCCATTTTCAATGTATCGCGAGTCAAATGAGCTACGTCAGTCAATGTTGCCATACATACCGATTTATATGTACTTATACAGATTTTAGTGAATTAATTCAGGTACATCTTACGGGTACACGATAATAGCAGATTTATTTAAATAATCAAAACACTTCGAATTTAACAATTCATTGAAAATGCTTATCTAAGTAGATTTTCCCTTTAGATTGAAATCAATCGCAAATCCATGGAATACAATTTAGGACAGGGACAGTTAATATTATATATATTATTAGCACTTGGCCGGTTTTTAGGGTTCCGTAGCCAAATGGCAAAAAACGGAACCCTTATGGATTTGTCATGTCTGTCTGTCTGTCCGTCCGTATGTCACAGGCATTTTACTCGAAAACTATGAGGTGTATTTGAATAAAATTTTGAGGATAGGTGTATTTTGTTAGCCGCTACATAGTTTTGAATAAAATTAAATTTCTAAAAAAAATTTTTTTAAGGGTTCACTCCATACATAAAACTGCAAGTCGAATTTTTTTTATTGTATGCCCATGTGTGGCAATCAGTCGATAGGCCTTTAAAAATAAATATAAGGTTTCTCAGCAATTTTTTTGTATAGTGAATACAGTCGGAGATAATTGCCCCGAAAGTCACTAAAATTCTGTCCCCCCCTCTAATTTCTGAACGTTATATTTTAAAAAATATGAAAAAAATCATGGACATGGGGGCTTATTAAATTCTTTCACCGAAAATAATTTTGAACAAGATCGGTTCAAAGGTTTTCGAGATATTGCTGAAAAACTGCCATCCTTAAAGAAAAGGATGTAAGTGCTGTAAGATTTCTGTGACAATACGACCTTTTTAATAGGCACGGAACCCTTTGTTTTGCGTGGTATGACACGCACTTGGCCGTTTTTTTTTTAATAGGGTTCCATAGCCAACAAAGTAGTATCCACTTAAACTTAATTAACGGTTGTATCTCCGACACAACCCGCTTCTTTTTTACTATAAAGTCCAAATATAAATTAAATAGTAGGTGTGGCTCATTTGTATCTTGCATAGAAATAGTATGGCGTAGCACCTTACAGTTAAATAAAACTTCACCTTGCCGGCTAATGCGCGAAACGGAGGTGAAGAAACTATACCTGATATGCGAATAAGTAGGACTAATTCTGAAAGTACCTGTTGAAAGGTGTTGTTGTTGTCTTGGTAAATACTTGTGTTTTATGGAACCAGACAGCAGTAAAACAGGTACTAAAGTCTTTGTAAATGAACTGGCATTCATGCTACCTCGATTAATGTTAGCAACGGTAAGTTAAGTACAGCACTGCACGGCCACGTCCTAAATACATTTTCAGAAGAACAAATTACAATACTCTTAAGTATTAATTTTGCTTAATTTCCTTCCACCCGCAGTCATAGCTAGCTGTGTCTCTGGTCTCTGTGTGCCAGATTCTAATTTCGTATACCTACATGGCTCAGTTTCTGCACACAATATTCAAGCTATATACCATTTCATAATTCGAGTGACTGAGGGCACCGGTCCCCTCAAACTCTCGAATCTTGACAAAACTCAATAAAAGTCAAAGTAAGTCGCTGTAACAAAAGTCGGGAATCAAATTATCGAAATAAGTAGTCGATCAAAATAGGTCCGTCCTGGAAAGTTTTGATGGAGGAGGTGTCTCGCGTCGTCAGCTTGTCGGAGCGCCTCGGTCACTGTGAGGCTGAGCCCCACCGCCTTTTGCATAGAATCAGACCAGCGGGTTGGTGATCGCCCTCATGGTCATGGAAGAGAATGTTTTGTAGAATTAAGCCGCCTTTTCCGCCTTTTGTACCATATTAAGTTATTATTTTGTGCAATAAAGATTGAATAAATGGTCTCTTTCCGTCCACCTCGTCAACTTCTACCAGTTACCAGTTTGTCAAGTAAGAAATATGAGTAACGATTTTTTTAATCCTTTAATTGTTGTTCCAGTATGATTGTGCACACGTTGTGCATGGTGGCGCTGGCGACGGCAGCGCACGCGCTGCGGGTCGGAGTCGGGATCGCCGACGTCACTGGGCCACCCGCGGAGATCGGCTTCGTGAGTAACAATGAGCCATTACTCTAGTTGTATTTTACTATAGGATCATCGTTTTTGGAAGTGAGAGGAGGACATTTCTGACATGTATACGTGTACAACGATGAACTTGGAGCTGAAGAATAACACTTGTCCGTGTGTAATTTTTGGACTGTCAATCTATAAATTGACGCGCTTAACTGTCCTGAATTGGAATTAACTAAAAGTAGGTAGGTATTTCTCTTAATAAAATACTCGTAAGGATATTTATAAGTTAAACCATACAGTACCTACTTACTTAATTAAGCTCATAAGTATCTAAGTGCTGTCGCAGAAGCGATATGCGGTTGTTAGATGACACCGAAAATAGAGGGGGCAAAAATGGGGTAGATACTAAATACCTATATATACCTAGTATTCACCTGCTGACCATGCGTAGTTGACAGCTCATGATAAAAGCGAAGTGGAAAGAATAAGAATACTATCCTGTGCACCTCGCAGTCTCTCCTCGACATATATCGGGTCTTGGGTACGGTTTGAACCGCTCACAGCGAGCACGGGTAGGTAAAAGGGGAAGCGGGAGGGACGTCGCATTCCGGTGAGGTGAGGTGCACAGACAGATATTGTAACTGGGTAGTACGACACTAAGTTAAAATGTACAGTTAACTTATTCACTTTCGGTTTTGTTTCATTAACTAGAGGCAGGTCAATCTCCGAATCCCGACCGCAAATTCTTATTTGAACATAACATGATACGGCATAAGTATTAGGTAGGTAGTTTTTAGGGTTCCGATACCTCAAAAGGAACAAACGGAACCCTTATAGGATCACTCGGTTATCTGTCTGTCCGTCTGTCACAGCCGATTTGCTCCGAAAGTACTGGACCGATTGAGTTGAAATTTGGTACACATATGTAAATTGGTGACCCAAAAATGGACGCGTAAAGTAAATTAATGAATTCTGAACAAGGGGGCCACTTTTTGGGGGTAAACTGGAAAATTAAAAAAAAAAGTTTCGCAAACTGTATTGTGTGATATAATATCAAATGAAAGGGGTTGTTGTAAGCATGTCAGATATATTTTTTTTATAATTTTAGCAAAAACAGATTTGAAGTAATTTAGGAAAAAAAGACGAAAATTGACCATCCCCCCCCCCTTATCTCCGAAACTACTAGGATTAAAATTCTGAAAAAAATATGGAAAATAGTTCCTTGCCTAAAGATTACAGGAAAACCTATAAGAAGTTTGAGTATTCAAAAACACTTATGAAATTCAGATTATATACGGAACCCTCACCACGCAAGTTGAACTCGCACTTGTCCGGTTTTTGATGAGCATACCGGTCGTTATGGTTATGACATCCTGGCCTTGACCGCGAACGGTTGGCTGGCCCGTATTAATACGGGTGTGTGTGTGTGTGTGTGTTGCTTGTAGAGTGACTCAATCATCTTATAATCACTTGCAAATTTAAGTAATTGATTGAATCAGGCGTTTCTTTGCGGAATTCCATGATAAGTTAGGTACTAGAATAATATTCTACTTATTGCGCAAAAGAATGTGCAGGTCTATTAGCGATGCGGAAATGGATTTAGGTACCTATACCTACCTATATATTACATGCCGCCTGCGTATTTTTACATGTCGTTAATGTAAACGTGCAAACATGCAAATAAATACAACAAATTAACCACCACCAATATTTGTTTTTTACACAAGCTTTTATAGTGTAGCCCGGCTAGCCGGGCAGGTAGGAATTGAAACGAATAGTTAAAATACCTACAAAAAAATATAATAATAAAAGAAAGTAGAAATATGTACAGAATGGGTAATATGTTCAGTCAGTACGGAATTCACTAGTTGATGGTCACTGGCCTGAATTGTAGAGACGTCCGTAGTCAGTAAGGTGATAGCCGCCTTCAAGTAGCTGCGAGGCAGCGGCGCAGACGAAAGTATAATCAGCTGTCGAACAGCAATCAGTAGCAGCCAGAGCGGTTTGGAGAGTATCCAGGCATAAAGGGCTGGAAACAATCTTTTCATCACACTTGCTCGTCAATGGCGTTATTACTTGCGAGCGTACAGAGCAGTTATAGCCGTTTTACCTCCCACGGGCAGTTAAGTTTAGTTTTAAAATAATAGAACCCTTTGATTGGCTTAAGCAAATCTGCTTGCTCTGTGATTGGTTGAAAAAAAAATCTAGTTGGTCAAGCCGGCCCCGCCCCGCCAGAATACTGATCTGTGATTGGTTGAAATATTGAACTCCACTAGCACTGATCTGGAAGTGAAGTTGAAGTTGTCAATTTTTGATTGCATGCGGCTGTATGAAAGTTAGATTTTTCTGTCTTTTGTAGTTATTTATTTCCTCGCAAATGTGATGAAAAACATTGTGTATAACACGGGCGTAAGAATATTGCAAACTCGAGTCATCAAAAGCCCTCCACCTTCGGCGTCGGGCTTCTAATAGACTCTCGTTAGCAATATTCCACTTACGCCCCTCGTTAAACAATGTACTATTTCACCTCACTAGCTCGGAAAGACCTTTTTTATTCTTTAATAACAGATAGCAAAACTGCATTTTATCCACATGTGTGCAAAGAATATTTGAAATCCGAACGTGTTATTAGTTACTTTTTTAAACATAATCCATACTAATATTATAAATGGGAAAGTGTATGTGTTTGTTTGTTTGTT
The DNA here is from genome assembly GCA_932294315.1 of Epinotia nisella. Taxonomy (NCBI): domain Eukaryota; kingdom Metazoa; phylum Arthropoda; class Insecta; order Lepidoptera; family Tortricidae; genus Epinotia; species Epinotia nisella. Next base: position 22,403,883 of record OW028674.1, read on the forward strand.
TGTTTGTATGTTTGTTTGTTCGTTTGTGTGTCCGTCTTTCACGGCAAAACGGGGCGACGAATTGACGTGATTTTTTAAGTAGAGATAGTTGAAGGGATGAAGAGTGACATAGGCTACTTTTTATCTCTTTCTAACCTCCTACTCCCCTAAAATGGGGGGTGGAAGTTTGTATGGAGCATTCCGCAATTTTCAAGGTAGAAAGCTAAAAATTGGTATGCGGACTATTTATGACTAACAAAAAAAATCGTGCATCATTTTTTTTGGAAATCTGCACCTAACACCTTAAAAGAGGGGGTGAAGTTTTATATGGGGTCCAGATATGTAGAGTCAATATGTAGAATCGATATGTAGAGTCCGTATGTAGAGTCGATATGTAGAGTCGATATGTAGAGTCGATATGTAGAATCGATATGTAGAGTCGATATGTAGAGTCGATATGTAGAGTCTATATAGTCGATATGTAGAGTCGATATGTAGAGTCGATATGTAGAATCGATATGTAGAGTCCATTTGTAGAGTCGATATGTAGAGTCGATATGTAGAGTCGATATGTAGAGTCGACATGTAGAGTCGATATGTAGAGTCTATATAGTCGATATGTAGAGTCGATATGTAGAGTCCATTTGTAGAGTCGATATGTAGAGTCGATATGTAGAGTCAATATGTAGAGTCGATATGTATAGTCGATATGTAGAGTCGATATGTAGAGTCGAAAATAAAGGCTGATTATAAATATTTCAGTTGTTTTTCTTATGTAGTATTTTCCTCGGTTTAGTGAGGTGAAAAGATTTGTGTTACACACGGGTGCAAGTTATTTTGACGTCTCGTGTGTTGCAACACTCGCTTTGCTCAGGATTCTATTTTTGAACCACTCGCTACGCTCAGGATTCTATTTTCGAACCACTCGCTTCGCTCGTGGTTCAACCATAGAATCCATTCGCTAGCTCGTGGTTCAACCCTAGAATCCATTCGCTGGCTCGTGTTTCAATTCCACACTCGCGGTTAAAATATAGCTTTGCACCCTTGTATAACAAATAACTATTTTCCTTAGCACAGGTTCAAACCCATCCAAGCCTGATATGGGTTAGGCCAGTGACGGCTAAATGAGGCTTGAATTGGGTTTAACAAACATTATTTTACACAACACATAATATATATTCAATACATACCTGCATATGCAGCAGCCCTTGTAAGTATGAACTATGTAATTATAATATTTACAAGCAGATGAAATATCGAGAACTGTACATAATAGAAATTATGAAGGTTTATGTTAAATATTACACATAAAATAGAGTTTTTAAAGCGGATGCGTAAGCTAGTCCCAGAATTCTCCAAGGAGAAAAACAAAACACGGTCGGAAAAACTATCTTTTTCTTTATCACCGGCCAGTGCGCTAGCGGGCGCATGGCGAAAGTTTCGCCGTGTTACAATAGCCAACTGTACTTTTCTATATATACCGTCATCAACTACTTATTGAGACGATTCTAACGAGCCCAATCTCTACGGGGTTACGTCGGTTAAGTACTGAATTCCCATGGTCACCTTCTGTCTCCATCATCAGATCAGCTCAATGATACCTAATAATATTGAATTGTCATCCAAACTATAAGTACTTATAACCAAAATTTCAGCTGAATCGGTTGAGGTTAACTGGTTCTAAATTCAGTTCCAAGATTTGTAAGTATTTGTATAAAAGCTTGTAAAAACCTCGACACGACCGTGTTCTACGAGGCATCAATGCATCATCAGGAGGATGGCAGCCATGTCCACTGAGCAAAAACGACAGTTTTGCTCAGTGGATGTGGCGGTACATTTATATTTATTTCTAATACACGTAGAGGTACATGTCGTACATGTAAAATAGCACGGTGGCCTAATAGTGGATTAAGTAAGTATGTGGTGTCAAACAGCAGGCATTGATTCGAATCCGGGCTCGTTTTATGTATTTACTACTGAATATAATTTGATATTTACCTTTACCATTTCGGTGAAGGAAAACATCGTCAGGCGTCAAAATCAAACACACTTAGGTACCTATTTGTAGTAGGTACTTGTATAGATATGTACCTACTGTACCACTCCTAAAACAGTCGTGACCAAATAATATAATTATCTTGTGAGTAGGCGGAGGTATGCAGCTTCATTACCACTTTTATTACGACATATTCGAGGTCAATGGAAATGGCTATAGTTATCTATTCTGTGCCATAGTAAACAAACCTACTTAATATCTGGAACGTCACCATTCATGGCTAGTTTTGTCTACACATGATATCAAGTTAATAAATAACATACTGTAAATTTAAGGTACCTACCTAAACTTCCTAGTGGTCGATACTCGATACTACAATACTACCCCAATAATTGACCCCTTCAATTTCAATTGTGCCAATGATTGAAATTAAAGTGACAAGCATTGCGACCTACCTTACCTGTCAAAAACTTCACATTTGGTACAAGCTTTCATTGCCAATTGTACGGTCAAGGACTTTAACTGTTGAGCCATTTAGGTGTCAACAAATTTTGGTTTTTAATAGTTTAAGATTAATAAGCTTTGAAGTGTCCCGTATAAATGAGCTCTAAATGGCTCAACACTTAAAGTCCGTGACCGTACTTATTTTGCAGTTTCTTTCGCCACCTTCTATCTCAATCTTCAGACCAGTTTGATGGTACCTACCACAATATTGCATTGTCATCTGACTTACCTACATATGCAAACTAAATTTCCACTCAATTAAAAATAAAAATAAATACAAGATTATGATTAACATTAACTATGATGAATTAAAACTAAGTTAAATCTAAAAAAGGTCCTCGAGGCATTGTACCGAGGATGCTGGCGGCATTTCCTCGCTGAATTGCAATGCTGATGCGTTGCGCGAGAAAGCCGCCAGCTCTTCGGTCACCAGTTACATCGACCAGACGTTTCGCGATTTCTGCAAATAACTTATGCGCACTGGGACCCCACGGACCGAGGGTCTCAACGCCAAAGGGTAAAAAGTCGTACTCTCTGCCGAGGCCCCTATATTTATAATTGTCAATTTCCACTCGATCTTCAAGAAGCTGGTAGACACACACTACAAGTTGAACAAAAGCTTATAAAAACTGTTTTCAATTTTGCTCCTTGCTGTCGGTCGGAATCTGTACCTAATAATAATTGTCGTTCAGATAGCCCGTGTCCAAGCGTGATTACTTAGGCTATTTTATTGCGTTTTCGCCATATGTCAACTCGCTGAGATGGACATGGTCATGAGCAAATTCCAATAATATTAAAATCTCCCAAGTCAACACAATAAAAGTATTATATTTGAAGGAGAGATCTAAACACAAAACAAAACACGATGACACGTAAATTAATGTACAGTAAGGGAAATGTATTCACGTATCTTTGTCTCACGTCTTACTATGACAATCTATACATATAAAACTCTTGCGTTGGTCGATTGACAGACAGCGCACAGCCTAAACCGCTAAAGATATAGGCATGAAATTAGGAGCATATATTATATTCTTTACAGTAGGTGGACGTGTACTATGAAAGGATTTTTCGAAATTCAACCCTTAAGGGGGTGAAATAGGGGTCGAACTGTTGTATGGAAATCGTTAATTTGGAAAGTTACAGACTTGAATCTTTGTATGAAAGTTCCTTACCAAAAAGCAAAACAAACGATTTAACGTTATTATAACAATGCATCCCCTAAGGTGGTAAAAAAGAAATGCGTGTGGTTGACAACTTTTCTCTTTGACAGAGCGTTGAAAAGGTTAAAATGTCGGTCACAATCACAAGCTCCTTCCTGATGTACAGTCAAAAACATTTATAAGGGCATTGTTTCTAATTCATCCCTTGAATTAAGGGCTTAAGATGGGGGTTGAAAGTTCACATAAGTAATGTGTGATTTTCAATGATAACTGTGGCTAGAAACATGAAAGCAGGACAGCAGGTTTCTTTTTAACGGAGTCAAAAGTGGCTCCAAATGGTTCGTGTAACGGCTACTGCTTCGCCAGTTCATTTTGGCTTTGAACTTGGCTGGACACGCTGCCGCGTGTGTAGATGTGCTTAAGTTAAGTACCTATCTACTAAACCTTTAGAATTATTAAAAATTTCACTTATCTATATATAGATATTAGTCCAAGTTGCATGTATTAAATAGCTGAAAAAATTAAAACCTGCCTGTCTTACATGTTCCAGATGGGCTACGCACACTTCCAGCAGATCGGGCACGGCATCCACCTCCGACAGTTCTCGAGGGCCTTCGTGCTGGCTGACGCCGGGAACAGCTCGCAGAGGCTCGTGTTCGTGACCGTCGACGCGCCTATGATGGGCCACGGGGTTAGGAAAGAGGTCAGTCATTAGATTGCATAGGTTATTTGTCAATCCAAGTTACTGAGGTCTACTTTAGATTCCACGCAACGACCATTAACCTTTGGACGCCATTCTTGATGTACGAAAGTGACACCTACACGCCAACCCTTTTCCATGATAAATTGAATATGAACCTTAGTTGAAACTTGAAAGCATGAAGGCGACCTTGACAATGTAAACATTAACACCTATCCTATAGTCGTTCTTAACGAAAGAAAGGGATGACTACAGTTATTTCGACTTCTTTGTTAATTACAAGTTTAATGGCCGTAAAAGAGCGATTTTGTATTTAAGTTTGGACTTAGTAAACTTTTGCTAACGTACGATTTCAGATAATAAAGCGTCTCCAAAAACGTTACGGTGACATCTACAGCGATAACAACGTGATAATAAGCGGCACTCACACGCATTCGACCCCTGGAGGGTTCCTGATGGACTTCCTCTTCGACCTGCCCATCCTTGGCTTCGTCAAGGAAACTTACGTTAGTTATATTGCCGGAATATTCAAGGTAAGCTGGCTGAAAACTTGAAGATCTAAGGGCACATTTAGAAATGTAAGGCGATTGGTTGGAAAGTATTGCTAGTCAAGTGGTACTTACCTATCTACGATTACCAATGAGTTTAACTTACTAATAAATTCAAATAAGTAAATTAATGAAATAATTAATTACTTAATTCGAAAAACCAGGAGGGTGGGCGAGAGGTGGTGTTGGGAAGACGCCTTTATTGTTATACCCAGGTGGTTATAAACAAGCGCACACTGCGCACATCATACTTACCTATATGTAAATTGGGGAGTTTAAAATAAATGCAGATTAAGGTTAACTAAAGTGATGTTAAAGTCACGGCAAACCTGTCGGTTTTGTTACTACAGGTATGCGATTGACATTGACTGTCGGTTTTGTTACTATCCGTGACTGATGTCCATTTAAAGGGACAAAAATAATGAATATGTCCAAAATAGATTGTATAATAATATAAGATTACGAGTATTATTACGATTATCAAAAAAGTATCCTAATTTTATCTTAGGGGCGACAGCTTCCTGGACGGTGCTTAGCTTGCACTTTTCTGGGTTTGGCTTTATCCATTTTGGGTCCATCTAATTTCTAACCCAATCCAATTTATTAGCATTGTTTTACTTGACTGCTTTATGTATACTAATATTATAAAGAGGAAAAGTATGTGAGATTGTAGGCAACTTAGTAAGTTTGTATGTTTTGGGTAATCTGCGAAGCCAAAAATTATTTCATCTGCGTGTAGAATGGACTTTCTGGACAGTTACCTGTAGGTATAATTTTATCCCACGGGATTGCCTGCGTTCTTTGCAATACGCGGGCGAAGCCGCGCGGGCAGCTTGTATTATTATGTTCTTAGTCAGAGTCGATATATTAGAAGTAGAAAGATGGTCCTACACAATGTTTACTGTTGGGATTGGTTGTATAAGTAGGAACTCTATCTACTGAGGCTGAGTACAGGGCTACGAGCTCCACTTTTTTGCCTCTTGAGGAGCTCCATAATGCCCGAAACATTATTTGATATCGCGATGATATATTTGGAATAGCTTCTTCGGTGTAGGAAAACAAGGAAGCTTTTTCGGTGAGGAAAAAAAAGGTTTCATACCCACATCTGCGAAGAAATTAAAAGATAATGTAAGAAGTACTATAGTTTAAAGTAGACTGTTATTAGGTAGGTATTACCATGCACGTAATGGATATTACACAGACAGAGATACACCGCGTATACGTGCTTTCTCGACCTGTCGCAGGCTTTTGACCTGGTCTCCTATGATGTACTGTGGAGAAAGCTAGTGGAAATGAAAGTATACCGCCGGAGCTCATATCCATTTTCAAGCTCTGTTACAGAGGACAGCATTCGTTAGGCGGGGGCTCTGTTGGATCCGTATAGATTGGAGTGCGGGGTGAGGCAGGGGGATTAACCTCACTGAAGCTCTTCAATCTATTCGTCAGTTTTCTAATTGTAGAGCTCGGCAACACTCATGTCGGCTGCCACGTGCAGGGCGTGTGCGTTAACAACATTAGCTACGCGGAAGACAAGGTGTTGCTGAGCGCGTCACTTTGTGGTCTCGATAAACTCTTAGCGAGCTGTGAGTCTGTGAGCGATAACGCCATCGCTCACGGCCTCAAATACAACTCCACCAAGAGTGAGATGATGGTTTTTGGAGTCAGAGGAAAAAGTGTGGTGGTTCCCATGTTGAAACTGAAAGTAAGTTTCTAGGTAAAAACAAAGTTTCCCCCATACAAACGTTGCACCCCTTTTTAACCCCCTGAGGGGTGGGATTGTACAAAATGCAAAAATTACTGTATTTGTATTCTAATAAGTAATCTTTCTACAAAGTTTTTAGTCTCTAGCTCAAAAAAAGGTTTCCCCCATACAAACGTTGCACCCTTTTTTAACCCCCTTAGGGGTGGAATTTCCCAAAACGCTGAAGTACTTTATTTGTATTGTAATAAGTAATCTTTCTACAAAGTTTTAAGTCTCTAGCTTACAAAAAAGTTTCCCTCCTCATACAAACTTTGCACTCCTATTTAACCCCTTAGGGGATGAAATTCCAAAAATCACTACACGACCTACTTTACCTAGTTACGTTATAAAAGCCGTACCTACGATATAAAAGGAAGTTTTGGTACAAATGTCAAGTGATGAGTCAGTCAGTCAGTCAGTCAGGACTTCTTTTATAGATACAGAAGAAGATTTAAATTATTTTAACCCCTGTTTGATTCCCTTTCTGTATTGACGATTCCAGAGTATAGTAATAGCTCACAACAACCTGGCACCAGCTCGGGTAGAGTACGGCGAGGCAGAGCTACTTGACGCCAACATCAACAGGTCTCCCACCTCCTACCTGCGGAATCCGCCCGAAGAAAGAGCCAAGTAAGTACTCTGTAGACTGAAAATTCGTTAGGTACTTAGCTGTCAGTTTGTATACAAATATCAACTTCCTCCTACCGTTTATTCCCAGTTGTGCTCTAAAGGAGCCCGGGGTCCGCTTTGGAACCTTATCCCAATATTTGGCATACTACGCACTAGTTTTACAAAAGCGACTTGTCAGTTTAAATAAGTAAATAAAAGTAAATAAGTAAATAAATAAATCATTTATTTTGATAACTTAGAATTAGGTTTAACAAAAGTGGTTGAGGCCTCCTAGTAGGTTTTCATGCACCTGTATCAGGAGGTCTCGCTCTTCACGTTAAATAATGAATTACATCGTAGCAGTGTCTAGGCTAAAACAATTTTGGAAAATACAAACATAATTATAGTTTAATTTTTATCTAAAACTAGTCTGCGCGCGCGCGTGCGTGCGCGTGTGTGTGTGTGTGTGTGTGTGTGTGTGTGCGCGCGTGTGCGTGTGTGCGTGTGTGCGTATGCGTGTGTGCGTGTGTGCGTGTGCGTGTGTGTATGTGTGTGTGTGTGTGTGTGTGTGTGTGTATTTGTGTATATATATTACACCTATTTGAGAAATCATATGCTCATTATTTTTAGTTAAGTAATGTATCGTACATACCTACCTGTGATATGGTATTGAAATTACCGTGAAGGTTAATTGCCGACTGTTAATTAATTACCAGACATCGTATATTTTGTACATTTTTGGTTAATGAAGTTCGTACCTACAGAAGACGGCTGTCTTCTCTCAAGACGATATCTGTTGCATTCAAGATCGATCTTAATTCAAGACGAATTCAAGATATTGGCGGTCTGCCTAGTTAATTTCTACATTGAAGTATTTTTTCTGTGTGTTACCTGTTCATTAGAAGGTATTTTATGCCTTAATTTCAGATACAAATACGACACCGACAAGACGTTGGCCCAGGTCCGGTTTCTGGCGGCCGATAACCGCATCATTGGCGTCATCAACTGGTTCGCCGTGCACCCCACCAGCATGAACAACACCAATAAACTCATATCTTCAGACAACGTGGGCTACGCTTCGGTGCTCATGGAGAAAGCGCTGAACGGCAACAGGACTTTACCTGGAAAAGTACGTTTGTGGACATGAACGTATCTATCATCTGTTGTCTAGGCCAGGTTAATGAATTAAAGTGATCAACATGGAATTTTGAATCACCAACCCAGCATCCTGGGGTGGGCACCAGAGCCTTTTGGGGTGAGCACGGCATAATTCCACAAGGTTGGATAATACTGTCAAAATGCATGCTGTCCCGTTTTTGCTTTTGATCATCACCATCATCATCATAATCATTGTGTGTGACAGACTCTGATGAAACTGCCATTGGACACATCTTTTTAATATCTAATCCAGGGTCGCATAGTCTGCGCATTCGCATCCACCAACCTCGGCGACGTGTCGCCCAACACCCGCGGCCCGCGCTGTAGCTTCTCCGGCAAGGTCTGCGACCAGGAGACGCTGCTATGCAACCTGCCCGGCGAGGAGTGCTTTGCGTCCGGCCCGGGGCGTAACATGTTCGAGAGCACGCAGATCATCGCCACTAAGATGTTCGAGACAGCTATGGTAAGACTAGAGAAACATCTGAAGTACCCATGGTCTCGGCCAGCTCTCACTAGGTCTGCGACCAGGAGACGGTGCTCTGCAACCTACCCGGCGAGGAGTGCTTCGCGTCCGGCCTGGGGCATGACATGTTCGAGACCACGCAGACCATCGCCACCAAGATGTTCGAGACAGCCATGATAAGACTATTTACCGGTTATCTTCGGTAAGGTCTGTGACGGTCATAATCGACATGGCCAGGCTATAGCTAGGTCTAGTCTCACAAAATTAGCTATTCGCTGCCAGGTTTTTTAGTGATGCGGATGAAGCGCCCTTAAAATTATAGACTAGCGCAACCGAACAAGCCTGGAGCCGTAGCATGGTTGGCCTTATCACGCGACAAGTGACAAGATAAGAGCGTCGTCTCGTTCTATCGAATGGTGTTAGCCAGTGACGCACGCTCTATCCTATCACCTATCGCGTGACAAGGCCAACCATGCTACGGCTCCTGAATCATATATAATATTATCGATATGTTGCGCGTTAAATATTACTTATCACTTTAAACAAAGTCGATACAGCACGACTCTGAAGTTTTATGATACGATAATCTATCGTTAAAGAATCAGCTTATTTATAAACAACATGTGCATTTGCAGAAGGTGCTGAGCCAACCAGGAGAAGACCTGACGGGTCCGCTGGGCATCGTGCACCAGTTCGTGGACATGCCGAACCAGACCGCGACGCCGTACGATCCTGTCACCGACACCTTCAACGCTGTAAGTTAATCAGTCTTCATGGAGGTTTGCCACATATCTTTGGGTACTTTTGTACCTATTAATGTGGCCGAGTACCTACCTACCTACCGATAAGCATTTTTGCTTAATACGTGAAATTGATTGTTAGCCAAGTAAGTTAAAATCTGATTAAGTTCTGTATCCATTAAAAATTTATGCAATCGCTTATTAGTATTGGTTCCACCGAGTCTTGATTGAATGGTCTTTGAATCCTTGAAAACGAAGTATTCTTCAACATCAATCATTTTAACGAAATAAAGAACTAAACTTGTGATAAGTAATTGTATCAAACAATGACCTGCAAACGTTGGACGGGTCAAATTTAACTCAACCGAATGAAAAAGACCTAGACCATATGAGTTCTTTGCGCAGCAATGTCACAACTTACTCATGTGATATGCAATAAACGATTCTATTCTATTCTATTCAATAAATTAACCCATTTCCAGCATGACAATGACAAGATATATATATCTATACTAACTATTCAGCTCTTTTCTTCGACGTTTGGTATAAAGTGACGCTTGCTTTGCCACGAGATAACCTTCACCATAATCCGCCTTCAGAGTGCGAAAGTGTCAGGCTGCCTCCCGGCCATGGGCTACAGCTTCGCGGCGGGCACGACGGACGGGCCCGGCGCCTTCGACTTCAAGCAGGGCACCACCACCTCCAACCCGCTGTGGAACGCCGTGCGGGACTTCATCGCTGAGCCCACGGATGAGGACATCAAGTGCCAAGCGCCGAAGCCTATTCTGCTAGCGACGGGACGGGTGGGTCGATATCTTAATGAAATATTCTTCTTCATTATCCTCGCCTTATCTATTTTAGTGGGGTCGGGTCTGCTAATAATTATTCGCAAGGACATTCTGTCCTACGTCATCTATGGGTCTATTTGCGCTGCACGATCCTAATAAAATATTGATTTAACAAATAAACAAAACCAATATATTTTAATTGTGATTGCCAAATCCATTGACGAACGGGTTGCCCAAAGAAATAAATAGAACTATACTAAAGTACATGCCTACTGGGATTTAATCTGAGTCTGCAGCGTTCATGCATGCATGGCATTGAAATAAAATTCTGTAAATCATATTCCCATTTAGTATCATGCGTTGCTATGCTAGGTTAGGAGTCAAGTTATTAAGCTTTCGGGTTGTGCCGAGCAAAACCTTATCGTTAATCTAAATGTAGCTAGTTACTTAGTACTGCCAAAGTCCTTATTTCCCATAAACTGTACATGTTACTGGCGTTGGTGCAAGTCAATAATAAACTCAGAAGATGTTTAACTTACCGACGACATAAAAAATCATTTCAGGCAAGATTCCCATACGAGTGGCAACCCAAAATTGTGTCGTGCAGTGTAGCTCGCATCGGTGGACTGTTCCTGGCCGCCGTGCCGGGAGAATTCACAACCATGTCGGGGCGTCGTTTACGCCGTCTCGTCGGGAAGGTCGCGGGCGAAGGCCGGAAGGTCGTGCTAGCAGGGCTCTCCAACATCTACTCGGATTACATCGCTACGCCTGAGGAGTATCAGGTACACATCAAAATCGGGTAGTGTAGCTTCAATCGGCTGACCGCGTCGGGCGAGTTCAATAGTATTGTTCAGTTTCAGACTGCTAGCGATGTATTATTGGATGTATTATAGGGATGGATGAATACATCCATTAGACATAATCATGATTGTAATAATAATTCAGACTAATAGGCTGGTACCTAGGTACTGTCTAATTTGATGTTTCTTTGTTTGCAGGCGCAGAGGTATGAAGCAGCATCAACGATATTCGGCCCGCATACCCTTGACATTTATCTAAACAAATATGTTGAGCTGACTGAAGCCTTAGTAAAGGTAAGGACCTCACCTGCCCATTTATAGACATCAGTATCACCTCCCATTTATACAGTCACAGAATACAATTGGCATGCTATTCCTACAGTGGAAGCTAGCTGTTAGTAAGAAAAACTATGATTATCATCCTCGTCAATAAAGATGTCTGATTGCTACTTCAGGGTGTGACCCTGGAGCCAGGCCCGCAGCCACCAGACTTCAGCGACCAGCTGATCACGCTGGTGCCGCCCGTGCTGTGGGACGCGGCGCCCTGGGGCAAGGAGTTCGGGGACTGCACGCAGCACCCGCAGCCGCACTATAGCTACGGCGACATCGTAACCGCTTTGTTTGTAAGTACCTCAGGGTGTGGCGCTGGAGCCAGGCCTGCAGCCGTTGGATTTCAGTGACCAGTTGATCACGCTGGTGGCGCCCGTGCTTTGGGACAGGCGCCCCCCAGGGACTTCGGCGACTGCACGCAGCAGCCGCAGCCGCACTACAGATACGGGGACATCATGACCGATCTGTTTGTGAGTAGGTACCTCATGGTGTGGCTCTGGAACCAGGCCTTCAGCTGCCAGACTTCAGTAACCAGCTGTTCACGCTGTTGCCAGTGCTGTGAGACGCGGCGTCCCGGGGCAAGGAGTTCGAGGACTGCAACTACTGCAAGTGGCAGCTATATGGATATCGTATCCATTCTGTGGAAAAAAATGAGGGGTATCAAAAATCAGCGATACTGCCACGGTTACACCTACGCCTGCTTATCTCGCTCTGAATATTATCAAGATTGACTTGATGCTTACAGAATATAAATATGATACACGATACAAGGCGATGATCCATAGGTATCAATTTTTTTACTTGATTATATGTATAAAATGAAATTGTCCCACAGGTGTCAGGTCACCCTCGTAACAATATCCGGCACGGCAGTTGGTACGGAACGGTGGAGAGACTGGAGTCCGAGGCAGACGACGCCTGGACTGTGGTCGCCACTGACGCGGACTGGGAAACTAAGTAAGATTATCAATAACTGTACGAGATCTAAAACATTCAGTTTATTTGGAAAACATTAGGCATCGGTGTTATCTAAGCGGAAATCAAGGAATTTTAGGGACAGGAACCTTTTGTACAGTTTCTGAGAGCAAACTCCTTTTGTGGCTAGGTAAAACCATAGAAATGCGTACTGAGCAGTGAAGCCTCAGTGTTTTACATGACGAATAAAAAACTTTCATTCCATGACACCTCGACCTCTTCATACATTGAATTGCATATATTGCACCTTTTTTAACTAGAAAGAGGCACCAGTGGTGGCCTAGCGTCACGCTTCTGTGGGTCCTAAGTTTTTTCTAAGTACGATCGCTGCTCCCAACTGCGACCGTCTATGACCACGAGGACCTGTTCTAGTCGTCTTGTACGACAGGCAGGCCGGTGATACTGTAGCCACTGAGTATCTACAGTACATTAACTGTCTACTCCTTGGTAAGTTGTTCTTTGAATACCTGGTTGGAAAGCTGGAAGCGAGGTTCAGCGGACCTCTCTAGAAAGAAGTCAGTTACCACGAGGTAATGTTCGATTGGCGCAGGTACATCTGGCACCGCAACAACAAGGTGCTGGGAACGAGCCACTCGGAGCTGCAGTGGCACATCCCGACCGGCACGCCGCCCGGCACCTACCGCCTGCACCACTACGGCAGCTACAAGTACATCCTCGGCGGCATTTACCCTTACCACGGCTTCTCTAACAGCTTTGAGGTCAGATAACTGACGGTATTTGTTATAAGTATTACCTTGTCGAGTTTTTTTATACTTTGTTTGTAGGTATATCGATTGTTCGCTTCCATTCGATTACTTCTGAGGGCCAACGCTGTTGGTTAGACCGCACGAACGACCCGCATTCTTGCAGTGTCTCTCGATGACAGATCATGTTAAAATGTTTGCTGTATTTGGATTATGTAATTAATAGTATGGTACTAGCATTACGGAATTGAACTTAGACATAATTATCTTAGGATTTTGACGTATCAGAGATGTACGAGTATGACAATTGTAATGTGATAAATTAATCTATTTAAATATATACCAAAGTAGGTGTAGGAACATTATCTATATAGGTATTGTATTGAATAGTACGGTATTTTAGGTTACCTATCTACCATACGTACTTAGGTGCGTTGTTAAGTCTGAAAATGTTGATTTCGCTTAAATATAAGTCAGGTATTTCGTATGGCCAACCAAGAAATTGGTCTACCACTTCGACTTTATTATTTGTGCATTACTATTACCTATATAAGGTTCAAAAGAAACAGAAATGTAACTACCTGCATCATGTTTCATGTCATATATTATGTGCGCATCTCATTCTAACAGGTACATACACAAATAGTTACAACATGATTGTTTTTTTAAATTAATTTATCCCATGTCATTGTTTTGTTTCCAGTAAATTAATTATAAATTATAATCATCTTGTGACTGCGCTATGTGTATCAAATCAAATACATCAACGTTGACGTGTAATGTAGAGTAACATATTCGTAGTATACTAACCCTCGGCTTTATAAAGATCCGATTGACCTTATGTTGGTAAGGACAGTCACCATCAGATATATCGGAGCGGCCAAAGTGCTCACAAATATCTGAACACGTCTCTATTGCCGAGACATTAGAGACGCGTGTTTAGATTTTTGCGAGCACTTTGGCCGCTCCGATATATCTAATGGCGACTGTACATAATAAATAACAAAAAAATACTGAGTTACTAAAATTTGATCTAACATTAGTTGTAACGCATCTTTATAAAACCGGGCATAAAGGCGTATGATGCTGGTTGTACGTTGTACCAAACTACTTGAGATCTTAAGAGAACAGTGCCAATACGAAATCTAAGCACCAAAATAAAATATTTAAAGCCACTTTTTAACTTTTTATTTATTTTACAACAGATTTATTTGTGATTTGTTTGTTTTTTTGATCTTAGGTAAAAAAACCGGACAAGTGCGAGTTTAACTCGCGTGGTGAGGGTTCCGTATATAATCTAAATTTCATAAGTGTTTTTGAATACTCAAACTTCTTTAATTTGATATGTCACATAATACAGTTTGCGAAACATTTATTTTTATTTTCCAGTTTACCCCCCAAAAGTGGCCCCTTTGTTCAGAATTCATTAATTTACTTTACGCGTCCGTCTTTGGGTCACCAATTTACATATGTATCCCAAATTTCAACTCAATCGGTCTAGTAGTTTCGGAGCAAATCGGCTGTGACAGACGGACAGACAGACAACCGAGTGATCCTATAAGGGTTCCGTTTTTTCCTTTTGAGGTATCGGAACCCTAAAAAGTAACTACAAGCCTTTAGAATTAGATATGTTAAGTAGGTACAGATTAGGTAGGAATGAGATAATGTCAGTGCAATAAACGAACTTGAACGATCATTGCTGGAGATACCACTGAATGAATCCCCAACTATGCTATTTACAAACTGTCTGATTACAGGACGATTACCTATAAATAGACTATCAACTGATAAAAATAAAGAAAATAGGTATCACATTTATGCCCTAAACAGATAAGAAAATACAATAATCTGTAGGTACCTAAGTCTACAAAACGCTTCTATGTCAAACGGCTTAGCCAATATTTAAATAAGGATTTTATCGAGGAGAAAAGCTGCGAACCAGTTACCCAGCCATCAGGGGATGAATGGATTATACAAGGTGAGCAATCCAAATGGGTCAGTATGGCGGTTTTGGAAACCATAACAGATAGCGAAATCTTAGCTTAGGAACCATGACGTTGATTTTAGTAAAAAGAAAAACTGCATTCATATACTTACAAAAATACGTGTACTCGGCCCAGGAATCGAACCTGGACTTTTTGAAAAATTAAATTTCGTTATTTAAAAACAATGCATTTTATTAGTTTTAGATATCATGTTTCTTAGTAACATTTACTATTTAAGAGCTACATAACCGATATTCAAAGGAAAATAACGAAATTTAATTTTTCAAAAAGTCCAGGTTCGATTCCTGGGCCGAGTACCTACACGTATTTTTGTAAGTATATGAATGCAGTTTTTCTTTTTACTAAAATCAACGTCATGGTTCCTAAGCCAAGATTTCGCTATCTGTTATGGTTTCCAAAACCGCCATACTGACCCATTTGGATTGCTCACCCTGTATATTATGTTGCATGTAGGCATTGAAAATACCACGGCGGCCACCACACCCGCACATGCGGAGGATTCCAGGATTTCATACGCATTTCTCCTTAGGCCTCGATACACCTGGCTAGTGGCTCGTCCTTGCCTGGGAGTAACACCGGCCCTAACCCTCAATCAGTGTGGCACAAGCCATTTCGACCATTCTTTAGGTGCCATTTTACGCTTTTACTTCCCATGCCAGTTTTTTACGCTTGGTTTTTTTCCAAGTGCGGCCGCGCCCTCCGCTCTACCCTCGAGCAGGCGTTACCTAAGGTGACACGACTGAAGGATTCCCATTTTTAGGGTTCCGTAGCCAAAATGGCAAAAACGGAACCCTTATAGTTTCGTCATGTCCGTCTGTCCGTCTGTCCGTCTGTCCGTCTGTCCGTCTGTCCGTATGTCACAGGCATTTTACTCGAAAACCATAAAGTGTATTTGAATAAAATTTTGAGGATAGGTGTATTTTGTTAGCCGCTACATAGTTTTGTAATTAAAATGACAAAAAAAATTTTTTTAGGGGTGCACTCCATACATAAAACTAAAAGTCAAAAAAAAATTTTTCATTGTGACCCCCCGTGTGGCACATCAATCGATAGGCCTTTCAAAATAAATATAAGGTTTCTTGGCATTTTTTTTGATTAAGTGAATAGGGTCGGAGATAATCGCCCCGAAAGTCACTAAAATTCTGTCCCCCCCCCTCTAATTTTTGAACGGTGTATTTTAAAAATATGAAAAAATTCATGGACATAGGGCTTATTAATTTCATTCACCGAAAATTGTTTTGGACAAGATCGGTTCAGAGGTTTTCGAGATATTGCTGAAAAACTGCCTTCCTCAAAGAAAAGGACGTAAGTGCCGTAAAATTTCTGTGACGATACGACCTTTTTAATAGGCACGGAACCCTTCGTTTTGCGTGGTCCGACACGCACTTGGCCGGTTTTTGTATGATAGTGGCTATACTTGCTTGTTACGAGTATCATAATCGCACATTATATATAATCATTGATATCGAGGATGATAACAAGATAAACAATTAAAAAACAGATAACGTACTAAGTTAATTAATTAACGCTCAATCCATATTTATCAAAATAATTTTCTTTACCTACAAGGCTGTACCTATAATATTAGGTTTTTATAATAACTCGGAAGACAAATATGCTCACGTATGATATTACAACATTGAAACGTTACTTCATAACATGTTATGTACATTAATAATAAAAATAAATAAATAAATAGTAGGGGACATTCTTACACAAATTGAACTAGGCCTATATTAAGTTCAATAAGGCTTGTGTTATAGGTACTAGACGACGATATATATATATATATATTTTTTTTTGATAATTTTTCTTGCAATCTGTCTCTCAGACATTCAGCAATTGGTTAAGAATTGACGATATATATAATAGATATAAATACTTAAATACATAGAAAACATCCAAGACTCGGAAACAAAATATTCATGCTCATCACACAAATATTTTCCCATAATAGATCGGGGGCAATAGTAACCGCGTAAAAATCGCTAAAGATATAACATTCTAGTCTAATTGGCTATCAGAATCTAAAAGGGTCGTTCTTCTTTTTTACCGACAATGAACCGAGGTTTTCCTTTTTTTTTTGGTTTTTGAACTATCGAAAATTGTCATTTTGAAGTGCGATTTAAAGAAAAATGCATTGGTTTCTTCATTAACACTAATTAAAGTTTCCTTTCCGGCCAATATACATATTTGTTTACGGTTGGTTTTTAAAAAAAATATGTGATAAAGTGGACTCTTTCAGTGGGGACTACATTTTGGTTTACCACTCTGTCACGGACTTCTACGATAAAGATACGTACTTGTACGAAAAAAATGCTAGTTAGAGAAACTAAAATATTAAATAATACTAATTAATAAAATAATATGGACGTTCATTTTCGAACATTATAAAACCGTAAAATCATTACTCAAATGAGATGCCGTAGTAAGACGAAGGACAGGCAATTGTCGGTTGAAAAGAAGAACGACCCAAAAATAATTGTCATTTGTTCGCATCAGAATGGTGCAAATTGAGTTTTTGTTAATGAAGTCATTATGTTACAATTGACCCCTTGTACGGGTCAATTGTACTAGAAAAACAGAAATAAATAAAAGCCAAAATAATGTACTAATCAATCAGTATTCATTATTGATTTCTTAAGACGAATCAGTCTGTTACGATACATTTTTGTCGTCAACATTAGTGCCGCAGCCTAGACTTTTAATGGGTCCCGACTGTTGAAGTTTCTGTTTCGTATAAGAATGTATAGTTTGTTTTATCTGTGTCGACGGTTCACGCGTTTGGTCTCTGGAGTGCCACATAGGAACAAACATACATACATAGGTACATACATACATACATATATAGGCTGATAAACACATTATCCTCCTTTGCGTCGCGCAGTCGGGTAAGAAAGACAATGTTGCCAACTATAGTTGGCAAAGTTGCAGCATTCGACGGTACATCAGGTTTAGAGAATTGACTACTGATGTGGTACGAAATATATATTGACTAAATATGTATCCCTATCTAATTAATTTGAGCATAACTATCATAAATTATCTTATCTGATTGGAACCCCTGTATTTTTTGTAATTTAATTTGAATGCATCAATTAAATTAGATTTACTCATATTCATTTCTTTGCAATTGGACTAGTGTGAGGTCGTTTTTACCAAGTTATTTATTTCTTGTGATGCGAGAATAGAAACCTAGTTCAATTGAAGAGTATGGTAGGTACTTATAGGTAGTTGAGGAAATATAATTCGCACCGATTCGTCGAACAAATTGTATGGCAAATTGGTGCAGATTATATTTTCGTCAACCATTTCAGTTTTGCAAGTGTAAGTTTCTCGGATTATAAGTAAGTCCCTGGGCGACCGAGCTCTGCTCGAAAGTAAAGAAATTACGAATTTTCCCAGATATGAGACCCAGCTAGATCGATTTTTCGCCCCCGTAAAGCCCTACGCTCCAAATTTCATTGAAATCGGTAGAGCCGTTTTCGAGAACATGATTACAAATATTATATAAACATATTGCTCGTTTAATAGTATAGAAGTCCCTGGGCGACCGAGCTCTGCTCGGGTGAAAATACGGTAAAAACGAATTTTCCCAGACATGAGACTGAGCTACATGTCAAATTTCATCGAAATCGTTAGAGCCGTTTCCGAGAACGTGATTGCAAATATATACATATACAAATATTGCTCGTTCAATAGTGTAGGATGTGAAAGTTTGGATATACAAGCAGAACCCCTGCTCCGCCCGCCGCCGCCGCCACCAGCCCGAATGAAACCCGGGCAGCAATGTTTCAGACTCGTTGCTTTTTACGTAACATCATGAGTTAGGTACCTAAGATTCAGATCATGGTCTTCTTCTTCTTCGTCCTGTGGCGTTAGCCTCTGCCTGTGGCCGCCCTACTTTCCTTCTCCAACATGTTTTCGTTCCCATACACCTTAATTAGGGTTCCGGACCAAATCGGTAAAAACGGAACCCTTATGGTGCGACTCCGCCCGTCTGTCTGTCTGTCACAAAGCCAAATATCTCAGGAACTACTAATGCTATCGCTTTGAAATTTGGAATAGTTGTAAACAAAGCTAATCCTCGTGTATGGAAAATGAAACAATTTAATATATATTTTTAATTTGTATAAAAAATGATGGATAAGAGGGGGGCAAAAATTCAAAGTCTAGTTAGTAGGCCAAGTGGGGTATCATATGAAGGGCTTGAATTGTACATTCTAAAACAATTTTTCTTTTTTTTTCTACAATGGTAAAATTTTGATTTATAAAGAAAAATGTTGAAAAAAATACCATTCCCCCCCTTATCTCCGAAGTTAACCAAGCGAAAAATTTGAAAATAATATATATGATTAATAATATTACCGGAAAAGTATAACGAGACCTCTATCTAGCGTAATTTTTTTTTATTCTTCAAAAATCATTGTTAATTTTGTTTGTAATTTAATACTTCTGTATTTAATTTTTTTCCTTCGAATTCATATGAAAGTGTTCTGAAAGTGCCTACTAGCAAATAAAAAAAGAATTATCGAAATTAAATCACTTGATAAAGAATTATCGCTGAAAAACCAACCTACATACCGAGTTCCTTGGTCGCGCAAGTTAGTAACAAAATGCACCGATAAATGGTGCTGTAGGTATGTACTCATGACTTAACTACACTATGCGTTGTTAAGATTTTTCCAAAATTAATGGGTGGGGTAAGACGGGTGTGTTGTATGCTATTTCGTACGGAACCCTCGGTGCGCGAGTCAGACTCGCACTTGACCGGTTTTATTTTTTTTCTATGCCAACTTTCCACCGCTTTCGGGGCATATTCTGTTGCGAGGTAGTTTTTAAGGCTCAGCTGTCATCTATTATTTCCAAGTGGCATGGCATTGAAGCCTTTGTTTCTTGCAATAAGACGATCTCTCGCCCGTGATTCATGCTTGTTTAGGTGCCATCAGCTTCTCGCACTGTACCGAATATTCAATCTAAGAATTTTCTCTTCATGGTAATCCATAAGGAATTTAAGGGTAAAACTTGGTCATAAGAAATTCACACTCTACATAGTTAACGTACAGTACACAGCTGTCTTTAGTTGAATTAAATTATCACCAATTTTGATTAATGCATTACGATAAACTGTTTGATTATTATTATCATGACAAGTTTGATTAGTTCTCTCTTTGCCTCGTAGTCTAATTATGGGCGCGTGTTAAAAATGATATTATAAAGAGATTCATAATTTAGTTTTTAATATTTATTTTACTGAAAAAATAGGATCGAAAGTGACGAAAAGAACAAGGGGAAGTGAACAACTGTCCTAAAAAAATCACGGAATTAATGGTAAGTACTTACTTCTCCACTTAATGTAAACAACATGCAAATAACAAATAGCAACTGATGAAAGCATTGCAGGCCTAAGTAATTAACGTTCGTAAATCCTTGTCCAAGGATGATGTGACTGATAAGTAGACATTCAAACATGCGAAAAAGTTCAGTAGATACCGTATTATGACACTTCAGAGAAGTTTGACCAGTAGGTAATAATAAGGTGTGTGCAGCAGTGGCAGGATGTCATGGAACTCCCACTCGCCTGACTTAGGGTTAACTTATGGTTACCTTATGGTTACCACATCCGATATGCTTACCAAACAATAGGGTTATATACCCTAAGTATCATAAGGTTACCATCTTAGCATTATGGATAGGGTTTTAAAAACAACTTTTAAAATTAGCCTATGGAAAATCCTGATTAGTGAGACAGAATAAGCTGCGGAATGTTTGGGGTTGTTAGGTGGGTGTCATGTTCTGCTTTAGTCATGATTTATAATTAGTCATGTTCTGGTCTAGTCATATTCTGCTCTAGTCATATTCTGCTTACGCCATGTTCTGGTTAAGTCATGATCACGTTCTCTTTTTGCCATATTCTGTTTTAGCCATATTCTGCTTTCGCCATTTTCTGCTTTCGTTATATTCTGCTTTCGCCATATTCTGTTTTCGCCATAATCTGCTTTCGCCTTATTCTTACTGGTAGTTACTGAGTTAAAAAGCTGTGACATACAGACGGACGAACGGCCGGACGGACATGACGAAACTATAAGCGTTCCTATGTTTACTACAGAACCCTAAAAAATTGGGATTTTTCCCGAGTGTTTCCATCGTTAAATAATTAAAACACAAACTGTGTGACTTAGTTTTTAATTAAATATTTAATAGTTCTCCATATATTATCCGAAAGTGTGTTTGTCTGTATGTTACTTCTTGACCCTAAAATCGCTTTAATTTAGATGAAATTTGTTATGTTACCTATAGTTAGAGGTCTGAAGAAGGACATAGGCTATTGCAACCGAATTTGCGAGAAGAGAGGACAATATCGGATGTAATAGTGGAAAACAGCTAGTATATATAAAATCCAAGTTCAAACCAAAATCCGAGTTCAAAAATAATGTCATGAAAATACAATTTTATTTGCTATTTTTGTTGATGTAATGAGTGCTTCCGGTCTTTCCAGATACCACTTATATGACTGAACAAGAACATGACTAAAGGAGAACATGACCAAATCAGAACATGGCTCAAGCATAATATGGCCAAATGCGAACTGTAATTATGACCAAACAATAATATGACTTAACCAGAACATGACGTAAGCGGAATATGACTAGAGCAGAATATGACTTGGGCAGAACATGACTAATTATAGATCATGACTAAAGCAGAACATGACACCCACCTAACAACCCGTACCTACAAATAGTATTAGAATTATGGTATAAATTAGGTTAACCTCGAATGGTTAAATTCTAGGAACCATGGCACTCTCGCTCTTTGCCAAGTTAATCATCACCTGCGTGTCCCTGGGGGTCATCGCTGGCATGTCGGTCACGATGTACCTGGTGGTCACCGACGAGGGCCCCGTCTACGACGACGTCACCACCGAAGGGACGACCGAGGGCCCGTCAGCTACCGAAGAGCCTGTGATTCCAACTGAGCTGCTGTATGAAGTCGGCGTGGGGATTGCTGATATGACTGGGCCGTGCGTGGAGATCACTTTTGTATGTATTCTGAAAAAGAAACCAATCTTTTATTTTTATTATTATTATTAGTAACATTACTATCCTAAATAATAATATCTGTCTTCTCTGCAAAGATAGGCTACGTCAGTCATCTGAGAGCTCACGAACGACGCTCCAGTTAGCCAGAAGTCTTCTCTTTTTCCAGTCGCCGGGGTCGAAATCGGCCAGGATGATGATCCCAAATAATCCCAATCGAACGACGTGTGAAAACACTGACAAAGAAATGCTAACCTTAGTCCCACATACGAATGTCTGGAGAAGAATAATAGCGAGAACCAATTGTCTTTACGATTGAATGATATTTTGATTTTTCATGTACCTATCGCTTTCAGATGGGGTATGCCGAGCTATCTCAATCCGGTGCTGGACTCCATCTCCGGCAGTTCGCTCGCTCCTTCATCTTCGAAAGGGGTGGAAAGAGGATCGTTCTCGTCACAGCCGACGTACAATCGATAGGTATTGCAGTCAGACGGGAGGTAAGTACTTAGTATTTATGATAGAACTTGTGAGGGTCTAGTAATAGTTATTTGTTATACAAGGGTGCAAAGTTATATTTTAACCGCGAGTGTGGAATTGAAAGACGAGCCAGCGAATGGATTCTAGGGTTGAACCACGAGCTAGCGAATGGATTCTATGGTTGAACCACGAGCGAAGCGAGTGGTTCGAAAATAGAATCCTGAGCGTAGCGAGTGGTTCAAAAATAGAATCCTGAGCAAAGCGAGTGTTGCAACACACGAGACGTCAAAATAACTTGCACCCGTGTGTAACACAAATCTTTTCACCTCACTAAACTGAGGAAAGTACTACATAAGAAAAACAACTGAAATATGTAAAATATCGACTCTACATATCGACTCTACATATTGACTCTACATATCGACTCTACATATCGACTCTACAAATGGACTCTACATATCGACTCTACATATCGACTCTACACATCGACTCTACATATCGACTCTACATAGACTCTACATATCCACTCTGCATAGACTCTACATATCGACCCTACATATCGACTATACATATCGACTCTACATATTGACTCTACATATCGACTCTACATATTGACTCTACAAATGGACTCTACATATCGACTCTACATATCGACTCTACATATCGACTCTACATAGACTCTACATATCGACTCTACATAGACTCTAGATATCGACTCTACATATCGACTCTACATATGGACTCTACATATGGACTCTACATATCGATTCTACATATTGACTCTACCTATCTGGACCCCCATATAAAACTTCACCCCCTCTTTTAAGGTTTAGGTGCAGTCTTCCAAAAAAAATGATCCACGATTTTTTTTGTTAGTCATAAATAGTCCACATACCAATTTTTAGCTTTCTACCTTGAAAATTGCGGAATGCTCCATACAAACTTCCACCCGCTATTTTAGGGAAGTGGGGGGTTAGAAAGAGATAAAAAAGTAGCCTGTCACTCTTCATCCCTTCAACTATCTCCACTTAAAAAATCACGTCAATTCGTCGCCCCATTTTGCCGTTAAAGACGGACCACAAAAGTAACTAATAACACGTTCGGATTTCAAATATTCTTTGCACACATGTGGATAAAATGCAGTTTTGCTATCTGTTTTTAAAGAATAAAAAAGGTCTTTCCGAGCTAGTGAGGTGAAAAATTCATTGCATTACTCGAGGTCTAATTGCGTTTTCTTTATGGGCAGGTTGTCAAGAACTTGCAAGAACTGTACGGTGACCTATACACCCTGCAGAACGTTGTACTGACGGGAACTCACACTCATGCGACGCCGGGTGGGTATCTGGTGGATTTCATCTTGGACATCAGCATCCTCGGCTTCTCCTGGGAAACTTTCAACGCTTACGTTACTGGCATCACCAATGTAAGGGACATCCTAAGTCATGCATGATAACAAACCTACATAACCAATTAATCCAGGTCTAAGAAGTTGTTTCTCGTTACAGAGTATAGTCCGTGCTCATGAGAACATGGTGCCAGCCCGTCTGTTTTACAGTACGGCGATAGTTTCCAACGCTCACATGAATCGATCACCATATTCTTACGCTTACAATCCACTTGAGGAGAGGGAAAGGTAAACAAATGAATTAAGCATTTAAGTACTTAGTGAACTTTACAGGTGCCTGGTGTTCTTTTTTTTCGGTTCTTCATAAACTGAGTTTAATGGCTTACCAAATTGTTTTGCATTAAGTTTTTTAAAACTTTCCAGATATGAGAGAGACACCGACGACCTCCTTACTCAGGTTCGAGTCGTCAAAGAGGACGGCTCCCTGCATGGTATTCTTAACTGGTTCGCAGTCCACACTACCAGTATGAACATGTCGAATTTGCTGATTTCTTCTGACAATTTGGGCTACGCTTCCATAAAGATGGAGGCTATGTTGAACCCTCAGACGCTTGTCGGCAAGGTATGTCATCACCTGTATAAACACTTGCGGTACTATGGGTCACCTCTAGTCGCGAGATAAAATTAGATGGGCCCTGGAGCCGTAGCATGGTTGGCCTTGTCACGCGATAGGTGATAGGATAGAGCGTGCGTCACTGGCTGACACCGTTCGATATAACGAGACGACGCTCTTATCTTGTCACTTGTCGCGTGATAAGGCTAACCATGCTACGGCTCCTGAACATTTTAAACTATTTTTAGTGTTGCTTACCAAAATTGGTCTAACGGAACCATTATGCAATCACCCTGAGTCTGTTGTACGTCAGTCACAGTCAGTTTTTAGGGTTCCGTAGTCAACAAGGAACCTTTATAGTTTCGCCATGTCCGTCCGTCTGTCTGTCTGTCCGTCTTCGGCTTAGCTCAGTAACCCTTACAACTAGAAAACTGCAATTCGGCGTGGGTATATAAACCAATCACGCCGACAAAACAGTAGAATAAAATCCTGAAAAAAATTTTTTTAGGGTGTGTAAATTGGTGATGTATTTTTTTTTCTCGATAAACCTATAGTGTGGGGTATCGTTGGATAGCTTGATCAAAAATACCTACTATGGGTTTACTAAAACTATTTTTCAACTTAGTAATGCGTTTGCGAGAAAATGGGATTTAAAGCCCTAATTTTTGTTTGAGTCATGTGTCCCCCCCCCCCCCCCCTGCCGGCTAAATGGCTACTACTGGGGACGTGCAAAAATTCGTGGCAGTAGTACATATAATGAATTTAAAAGGAAAACTATCACAGTTAAGTAGACATAACTAGTTAACAAGTAGTAGACATAATTAGTTAACTGGTAAGAAATGGGTCGTTCTTCTTTTCGACCGACAATAGCCTGTCCTTCGTCTTATTACGGCATCTCATTTGAGTAATGATGTTTATGGTTTTATAATGTTCGAATGAACGTCCATATTATTTTATTAATTAGTGATATATAATATTTCACTTTCTCTAACTAGCATTTTTTTAAATGTTTGTTTTTTTCGTAGAATGCCGTGACAGAGTGGTAAACCAAAATGTTGTCCCCACTGAAATAGTCCACTTTGTCACATGTTTTTTTTAGAAACCAACCGTAAATAAATATTTATATTGGCCAGAAAGTAAACTTTAATTAGTTCTAATGAAGAAACCTATGCATTTTTTTTTAAATCGCACTTCAAAACCACAATTTTCGATAGTTCAAAAACAAAAAAAACAGAAAAACCTCGATTCATTGTCGGTAAAAAAGAAGAACGACCCAAATGCACTTAATTTCGGGTGCATATACATTGTCATTGGAATTTGAACCTTTTGCCGTGGACGGTAGAGTTTCTTTTTCACTTTTTTCTTGCCCGCGGCGAACGCGCAAACAAGGGTAAGCTATAATAAAAACCCCAAAAGCCCCTTTTAAGTCCGCATTCTGTGACAGACGGGCAACTACGGAACCCTATCCTGCGCGTGGCCCGACACGCACTTGGCCGGTTTTTTTCACTTTACAACGAGTATACGAATGTAAAACACGTGTGTATAAGCCAGTTTTTCATTAAGACACGCAAAGCGAGCTTTGGAAACACATTAATATAAGCAACCACAACACCAAACAAGGCTCGTTTTATTTTAAACGTAAAATACCACTGTATTTTACGTTTAAAATACATATTTTGTATAAAATCAGATGCTATATCTACCTATTACGATTATAATCACCGGCATAATCAATCAGGTGCTCCGTGTGCTCCACGCGGTGTTGATGACATTATTAATACTCGTATTGATATTCCTTAAATTAGTTGAAGATATTACTACAGTACTTTTACATTTACCATTTATGTTTCAGGCAGACGTCGTGGTCGGTTTTTTCGCGTCGAACCTCGGCGATGTGTCACCCAACTTGCGCGGCGCTCGTTGTGAGTTCAGCGGCGAGGAGTGTGACAACCAGTTCCTGCTGTGCGCTGCTGGCGAGCGCTGCTACTCCCTGGGACCGGGAGACGACATGTTCGAGAGCACTAGGATCATTGGAACGGCTGTCTATGAGGGAGCAGTGGTCAGTACTTTATACAACACAGATCCATAGGTTTCTTCACGTCGAAACTCGGCGACGTATAAGCGTATATAACCCTACTTGCGAGGCGCTCATTGCGAGTTCAATGACGAGGAACAACAACCAGTTCCAGCTGCGTTGCTGTCGAGCGCTGCTACTCTTTGAACCAGGATCATTGGAATGGCTGTATATGAGGGGGCAGTGGTCAGTACCTTATACAACATCGACCCATAGGTTTCTTTACGTCGAACATCGTCTTACTGTCGAGCAACTTACGGATACACACTTACGGATGACATTCAGCCGCCAGTAGTGCGACAACTAGTTCCTCCTATGTGCCCCTCGGGCGAGTGCTGTTACTCACGGGGTCAGGAGACAACATGTTTGAAAGCACCAGGATTAGGGCAGCAGTGCATAAAGGGGCAGGGATCGTACCTTCATTTCTTGTTTATTGGCATGAATGCAGGTTGAATTATAGCTAGCGTTAGCAGCCAGCGAGGTTTCAACTGTAGAAGACTAATTTGAAAGAGAATCAATCATAATATAATACCTACTTATTTATTTAAAGGAATATATGTGTACTTAATTTTTTTAGAACTGTATACAAACGTTTATTTCAGTTAAGAAACACAAGATAGGTCAAATACATTTAAAAAGTACTATAATAATAGGCACCTCAAACTAAAAAAATATCACTAATTAAGCTAAAGTTAAAACTCAGTGTCAAACAACCCGCCCCGCGTCCCTCCAGGTGCAAAGGTGCCCATCACGCTAGCCGCATTGCCGCACTGAACAGCTATGGCTAACCTTTGCACCAGCAAGGCCCCAGAGCGGGGATCCAGTCCTCTTTCCTGCAAACGACGACCCACTTCCCTAAAAAACGTTTCGGCCTCTAAACACCAACACCCAGTCGTCTCCACGGCAAGCGGAACAAATAAATAATTTGAAAGTACCGAGTACTTGTCCCGCTTCTGCACTGCCGCCAGCTCAGCCGTAGCTCCAGGCGCCCGCATGGTGCGACTAATGTGCGAAACAGCAGAAGTGCTAACACATGTGGCGTCCCAGAGCAGACTCTTGCCTTTTTGCCAGGGCACCAAGGTCAAACCATCCGGCCTTTTACCGTCAGATCGATTAAGGCCTGGAGGAGGGCACTTGTGTCGGCGAATGTGCCTTGTGTGCTGGACACAAGGCACATTCGCCGACACAAGTGCCCTCCGAACAATGTCATTTAGGGCATGGTGACGTGGGAACCTTCCTGCGCACCGACAACAACTAAGTTCATGATGACCCCTGCTCTTGACCGCTTAATTGGTATTGATAATTATTTTTATGGGATGGAATTCAGCGCATAGTTTACAAGACTCGTATTATTTGAAGCACTGCATTGTGATTTTAATGTTTTTCAGGAAGCGTTGAACACTCCAGGTGAGGAGTTGAGAGGCGAACTCAACGTGGTGCATCAATTCTTGAACATGGGTCAACAAGTTGTATCCAAATACGACCCCATAACAAGATCCTTTAATGAGGTAGGTACATATATGTTAGTTAGACTGTTTTTTATACATGTTTAATAATTTCAAATTGAAAGTTATCAATACAATTTCAAGACAGTTGGGTTCATTTTAGGGCTATGATTGCGACAGTAGGGAAAATATTCCCTTTTCCAATTCTTGACCACAGAAACTTCTCCTATTCTTTTTCTCGGTTGTCATAAATAACATAAGACAAAATAAAATTTCGGCAGATAGGTTAATTGTATATTTGGATCACGAAATAAGTATACTTGATTGTTTTTTTTTGATATTTCAGACTGACCAAGTCACAGGTTGCCTGGCTGCGATGGGATACAGTTTCGCTTCTGGAACAATTGATGGCGCAAACACATTGAACATCACTCAGGTAAAGTTTAGTACAACAGGGGGGAAATTATAATATTAGTATTTAATACAAAGCTGAAGCGCTTGGTAATTGCAATATAACTAATTGTGTTTGTTTTTACCTGATAGGGTACAATCGAAGGCAACCCTCTTTTGGACGCTGTCGGCGGCATCGTGGCCGAAGCCACGGATGAAGACATCGAATGCCACGCGCCTAAACCTATTCTGCTGATGACCGGACGAGTGAGTGTTTTTGAAATGAATGCTTGATTTTATGGATATTCGTATGCTCAATGAGTAGTCATTAAGCATACCAAAAATAATCCAAGCTATGGCTAGGTGCGTGTTTAACATTTGTATACCTAGCATTTTTATAGTGATAGGCACAGTGTCTTTTCATCGATGAGAATGTACGTCCCCACTGGACACTAGTCCAGTGCGGTTTAAAGACGTAGAGATTACCCATTTTTCTAACCTTCTCGAAGTAACTGCACCATAATATTAAGAAGAACTTATTATTATCGATTTATAGACCGTACCACCATGCGCTTCAAGACTCAAATAGAAGACGAATAGGCCAAGTTGAAGTGGGCATGGGCTGTTGTATGCCGCATGGCATGGCAGCCTGATGGCCAGATACTAGTCAGGATTTGGAGGATTGGAAAATTTTGGGGAGACCTTTGCCCAGCAGTGGCACACTACAGGCTCATATGTTTAAGGACTCCTTTTTCCGCATTTAATAATTCCACAATTCCGTAAAAGTTGTACTATTGTGCGTGATGGAAATGCCAGCTAGAGATCCTGCCAGCCTACCTACAACCAGAAGTGTAGAATCTTCCTAGTGTCACCACAGGCTTTTCGGAGCAACCTCGGTGCGTTCTTCGCATTCTAGGATGACGTGGCTCCGGAGCTGTTTCATCGGCTGACAGGCATCATATTAATAATAATTATTCTTCCAGGCCAACTTCCCCCTGCCATGGCACCCCAGCATCGTATCAGCATCACTGGTGTGGCTGGGCGGGCTGGCCATAGCCGGCGTGCCCGGTGAGCCTACCACCATGTCCGGGCGGCGCATGCGCGACGTCGTCGGCGACGCCTTGGAACGGCTCGGCCAGCCCCGCCGGGTCGTCGTCTCCGGGCTCACGAATGAGTACATACATTATGTGGCCACGCCTGAGGAGTATCAGGTATGATCACAAGTCTCTCTTCATGATATGACTATTAGACACTGGTGAGGCCCACCGCCGGCACATGCGCGACGTCATCGGCGATGCCTTGAAAAGCCTCGGCGAATATATACTTTGGCTACGAAGTAACAGGAATGCTCACAAATCTATCCCTACGCTATGATATTTTGACATTAGCAAAATTGGAAGGGGTGGGGAAAAATCTTACGCCATTTGATGAGGACTCTGACAGCTGTCTCAAATTCTCTTTACTGGGCCACTATCCTGATCTCCTTAATTTATGTTCCAGGTACAAAGGTACGAGGCTGCTTCTACTATCTATGGCCCCAATACGTTGGATATCTTCCTGAACAAGTTCGACGAATTCACAACTGTTGCGATTCAGGTGCGTCCAGTGTTTCATCCTTGGTAATCATTGTATTATGAATCAGATATAAAGAGCATCGTTAGATTAGCCAATACACTTATAAAATTATGTTCTACTGCTGGGACATTAATGACAAGGAATGGATTGTAGTTCCCACTCTAGTCCAATAGGAGTGTCAATGAGATGCGTTGTGATATCTACTTTGCTGAGAGTATAGGCTCGTGTAAGGTTTTGAAGGCGTTTTATCCCACAGGGTGGTGCAGTGGAGCCTGGACCAGAGCCAGCGGATAACACGGGCCGTACAATCTCGCTTATCCTACCTGTGGTTGTGGACAACTCGCCTATCGGCAGCAGCTTTGGAGACGTTGTGGAGCAGCCTCCCACTACGGCTAGGAGGGGGGACACTATTAGCGCTACTTTTGTACGTATAATATTAGTCTATGGTTGTCTGTCGTTGCTGAGTCATCGTTTTTTGGAAAGGAAATAAGTGCTATGCCGTTTATTAAATACTAAGAAGTAATCACTAAACCCTGAAGTTATGAGGCTGGTTTCGAAGCAAGGATAGTAGTGTCTATATATAGGTACTAGTAGTGTTTGAGTGTTTCAGACTCCGGACAGCAATGGAACATCTAAAAAAGTATTCATCTACATACTTACCGCTTTACAAAATATTAAGTACCTACAACCGGATGACACGACTGCTCGATGCCACTGAAACCACGTTTTCTTTCAATAAGTTCTTACCGGTAAGTTGAATATTTGTCTGATTTCAGATAGCGGCGAACCCCCGCAACAATCTCCGACAAGAGTCATCCCACGCCGTCATCCAGCGTGAGGAGCTGGGGGAATGGGTGACGGTTGCCACCGACGCCAACTGGGAAACAAAGTATGACAATAACATACGTTTCTACAGTAGTCGTACAGTCGTAGCCTACTAAGTTGAAGAGACTGCAGTGCGTGTATATCTCATAAGGGTTTCACAAAATGGATTATGTCACCAGCTGGTGGCGCTGTGGCGAGAGGTCTTTTTGACACAGGCGGAGCATCAAGTATCGAACTCCCGTGGAAACTTCCACTTCTCTTAAAGATATGGTTTCTGGGATAAATAATATCCTATGTCCTTCCCAGGGTCTCAAACTATCTCGTTTAAGCCTCTCCCAGACTGGCACGGCCTGGCCGCGGCGGTCAATAGTAAACTTTTCAGTAGCTGTCAAATTTACTATTGATCGCCACCGCAGGCCGCGCGAGTGTGTTGCAGGCCTTAAGCGTGAGAAGGTAATATAATAAAATGTGGATGTTACAGCAACTGACGGTGTCAATCACCCGTCGTTTCCCCGCAGGTTCCACTGGGAGCGCACGTCGACGGTGCTAGGCACGAGCCGCGCCACCTTCGAGTGGACGATCCCGGACGACGCGCTAGCCGCGTCGCACCGAGTCGTGTACTACGGCGCCCGGCGGAGCTTGCTCGGCTCCATCACTGAGTTCACCGGGTACAGCGGTAGATTTAATGTAATACACTGATTTTTAATACTGTACTGGTATTCTTATTTACACACCTCCTAGCTACTCTAGCTAGCGAGTGCCTCTCGCACTTAAATTCTTGCTGGTAAGGAAGCCACCTTCGAGTATTTATCGACATTCATAGGTACAGATATCGGACAGGTCCAACTCACTGTCACTATCAGCCGCAATATCTGTCTGTCGCGAACAACTCGAAATTATTTTTCGAATCTGAATAAATTTGAAAATCCTCGATATGGAAAATTGTCCAGCCTGAATAATGCTAAAATTTAATTACTTACGCCTTAAGTAAAATAAACATAAATATTTATCTAATTTATCAGTTTCTAAACAATCAGAGACTCACTCAACACTAACTAACGAGCATAAATGAATGAGGTAGGTACCTACTAATTAATACTAGCTAACGATCTAACGAGATGATACCTTCACTCACAGCTAGCCTCAGAGTAGCTAGCCTAGAACTTCTAAGTGTGCCTAAAAATAACGTTATCATTCATTTGCTAGCACATTGATTGACATGCTATGAAAACGCTTTAACTCAGGTTAAGTGATTTGGCAAATTTCAACCTTAATACATAGGAGTTAAGATCATTTTACTAAGTTGAAACGTGGATGAAATGCCATTTGATGTCGCTAGGTATATGACTGAACGTTCTCTGTTGTGATGACAATATAGAAACTATTTACCTAATGAATAGTTTGGTTCAAGTAAGGAAAACCATTGAGTGCTTGGACGTAGTTTGGATCGTATGTTGTTGTTTTAGACTGCTGGGTGCTAGCGGTCTGTTATGAAGACTTGTTCGGGTGTATTCGCTATTCGCTAATGTGTGAATAAAAACTGTAACGTTGTGTTTTTTCGTTGACTTCATAACTTACGAAGCGAAAAACTGAGTAATTCGAACCGTTGCTGTTACTTGTGGCTTGAAGGTGTGGTAGGTATATTAACATGGTTATCGTTTGTGAATAAGATATTCTAAATGACGTAAAATGAAATAGGTACGGTCAAGGACACCAATACATATATATATATATATATATATATATATATATATATATATATATATATATATATATAATATATATAAAGTCTCAAAAATATGTACACAAGACCTTATTTCTGCAAAAATAAGGTTGTAGTACCTATACATATTTATGAAACTTTAAGTGAATACATATTGGTGCCCTTGACTATACCTACCTATTAAGCTATCTCCTTTCCACTTAACGTCCTAGGCAGATACCACGACTTAATTTACTTAACTAATTAGTAGTTGCCTAATAAGTACTAACTTTTGTATGCCGGCACTCAGTTCATTAAAGGAATGGAAACATTGTTTTGAGTTAAACAGATAAACAATGCTATCACGCAGAGGTCGTAAACTTTGGCTCTTAGCGATAAGATACTGCTTAAGGTTGCTTATGGGCCATAACAATTTTATAAAGGACTTGTTGGTTAGTTTGCCGCAACTACTACATAAGTTGATGTATACTTCGGATTTACAAAATTGTTAGTCTCGGAATTGAGTTTGTTCAGTCAGTTTTTGAACTTGTGAGTGCCATTGATATTTTATTTTAACACAGGTAAGTTGTGATGATTAACTGTAGCCTCTGTAGGTATGTTTCACGAGTGCACCATAGGGTTACCTCTTAACTAAGACGTAAATATAATAAAACTAGTTGCAGAATGTCTCGCAAAGCAGTGACGAAGAAAGTGATAAACTCCCCAGAGAGTTGTGTGGACGACAATCTGCGGGGGGTGGTGGCCACCTACCCTGGGTTGCAGCTGCATCCTAAACACCGGGTCATCACCATCCGGGCCAAGGTAATACTAATGTGGTCATACTTAGGCATTAGGTATAAGGTATGTTTTTGGATAATTGTGTGCTGATTGAAATCATACATATAAATAGTATACTATTAGAACTTAATGTCTTAATGGACACTCAATAAAATGATAGGCGACGAAAGTTGCAATTGAATCTCTAAGGAGTGAAAGTATAGTCAGTGCTGTTGTTCTCTCACTTTGGCGGGTTGCACATTTAACTGTGTATATATACACATTCTCTGTGTGCGTGAGCTCGGGAGGATATTTAAAGTACCTACACTGAACTGACATACCCACTGTGTCACATATGTGTATGTACAGTCACGAGCGTTAATTTGGGACCCACCTAAGGTGGAATATCGTATAGCAGACTGAAGACATTTAAAGCTAATATTTTTTCATCACACTTGCTCGTCAATGGCGTTATTACTTGCGAGCGTGCAGAGCAGTTATAGCCGTTTTACCTCCCACGGGCTGTTAAGTTTAGTTTTAAAATAATAGAACCCTCTGATTGGCTTAAGCAAATCTGGTTGCTGTGTGATTGGTTGAATAAAAAAATCTAGTTGGTCACGACGCCCCGCCCCGCAAGAATACTGCTCTGTGATTGGTTGAAATATTGAACTGCGCGCTCTACTGGCACTGATCTGGAAGTGAAGTTGTCAATTTTTGATTGGTGCTGCTGTATGAAACTTACATTTTTCTGTCTTTTGTTGTTATTTATTTCCTCGCAAATGTGATGAAAAACATTGTGTATAACACGGACGTAAGAATATTGCAAACTCGAGTCATCAAAAGCCCTCCGCCTTCGGCGTCGGGCTTCTGATAGACTCTCGTTAGCAATATTCCACTTACGCCCCTCGTTAAACAATGTACTATAAAGGAGTGTCAATGTTTGCCATGCTGACAACTTACGTTACTATACGTGACTAGGGGAAACCGCTCAGTGACGTCAACCGGGCGGAACGAGTCAAACGATCATTTCCGATTTTTTCCGACTAATTGTCACCCGTGTTAGAGGCCCTGTCTTCTCTCCGGCCATATTTGTTATTTGAAAATAGTATTTTGTGAAAATGACAGTTTTCAATAAATTTTCTTGTCTGACACTGACACATGTTCGTAATTAGAAAACTGTAATGATAGCTTTTGGCAAAGACGTTATCAATTCAAGGGCCCATTCAATAAGACATTTAATTGAATCATCTTGACACTTCACAATTATTATTGAACTGAAGTTTTGTACCTTATTGCATTGTAAATGTTCTAACAACATTTGAAGGAAATGGGTCCCAAATTAACGCTCGTGACTGTACCTACGTACAAACAGTGTTAGACAGATTGTAGCAACCGAAGTGATCATACATATCGTGACACATGTTTACTCATACGATAATAAAGATGTGTTCCGATATATTTGGCTATACTTTCGCCGCTGCTAACTTTGATGCTGACTGTAGGTATATCTTCCTCCACAAATATAAGTAATCAGCCCGCGTTCTTGACATATTAATAACATTAATAACTACCCCTGAATATATTATTAGGAAATTTATATTTAATGGACAGTAGGTAAATGTAAAGAAAACCTGTTTCAGAGTGATTCGAAGCGGGTAGCAGTTCTTGGAGGTGGCGGCTCTGGCCATGAACCCTTTGCTGGAGGTATCTTCATCACAATAGTTCCACTCTCTATGCCCTTAAGGCTCAAAAGTCACATTGACGCTATGTTGCACAAGTGATGAACGGGAAATAATTATGACTATATATGATATGATCAACAGGAACGAAGGATGCGCATGGGCGTATCTAGGTCTGTTTTCTAGGAGAGGCCAACCCTATATAACCTTTATAAAGTGAAAAGCATGGAATTTTGAGTCGGTAACCCAGCACATTGGAGTGGGCACCCCATTAGGCTCTCCCTTTATGTACGTCCATGAGGACGCCCCTTGTCAGGGCTGCTCTGCGGGCGTACGATGGTTGCTATTTTATCACTTGTCATTGTGGATCAGACATAGGTACCTCACTCTCGTATCTCGTATACTCCTCAGAACGTGAGGGGGATGCCTTATCCACAACGATAAGTGATAAAATGGCAACCATCTTACGCCCGCTGGCCTAAGATTATGGTTGTAACTGTATGAATTCTCGTGCAGGTCTGGTGGGAGGTGGCATGCTGGATGGCGCAGTGGCGGGTGGCGTGTTCGCGTCGCCACCCACGGGACACGTGCTCTACGGGATTGCTCAACTTTATAAGTATAACTCAGGTAAGGATGTGTTGAACATTAGAGGCTATTGAAGCCACTATAACATGTGATTATTTATTCGCATATATTTAAAATCACCGGTCCTGCGCCGACCGCAATCAGCGGTCTAGCGCGACCTTTACCAGGTTATCAGTTTACTTACGCTGCACTTCCGGTCATTATACAATTGACCTGAAAATTAGTGTCATTTTAAGCAAATTTTTGTTGTTTATTATCTTTTTTCAAATTTCAAAACTTTTATTTAATAAAAACAAACAATAAAACAACAACTTAACCTACAAAGACAAAAAAAAAACTATAAATTAAAACTTAAAGATAAAAAATTGCCACGCTGGATGGCAATGCTAACTCTTTGAGCAAAATATAGGCCAGGCCTGCCATTATTTTCTTGAATCCCGTCCGATATTAAAACTTGGTTACGTCCGTGCTTCCGGTACATGGTCACCACTCGAGAACCTTTCCGCCCCAACGGCCATCGGTTCGGCAGTGTTCATTGGGGAGGCATATGCCTGTGTCCGTCTTTTGGCTGATATGACGATGATATATTTACATGTCATCTCCCATCTAAATATCTATATAGTGTATCTGTGACTGCCCTGGGCCGTCTCGTCTTACTTGCTTTCTGAACGTTAAAATGAAAAATACAATTTGTCAGTAATCAATCATTCCATGCGGATGTTACTGCTCAGAGTTAGGTAAAGTTAAAATACTTTACTTTTTTTTTCAAGGCGGCGTGATAGTGATACTTGGCAACTATACTGGAGACCGATTGAACTTCGGGAAAGCTATCGAAAAAGCCAAGATCGCTGGTATAAAGGTACCTTCGTAACATGATATTCCATTTTCACAGTTCTAAAAAATTATGTGTAATATTTAAGCAATTCAAACTGCTGGTGATTAGAAATCTAGGCATCGTTAGATAGACACACACGGGTTGTTTATACGTAGGTATTTACTTACAATCATGCAGTAATAAATCGGAAAAATAAATCGAGCATGTAATATATCTGAGACGAGTATGACTAAGCAATCTTTACACTATTAAATTTTAAACGACTTTATTTATAATCTACAGCTAAACTGAAAACATACAACGCACTTACTTACCTACGCGCTGTATCTTGAGTAGAGATGACACGTTGCTGCTCGAATTTCAGGTGGAAGGCCTTATAGTAGGCGAGGATGTGGCTTCCAGCCACAACAAGACTGGAGGAAGGAGTATGTGCGGAGAAGTCTTCTTTTACAAGGTCAGTAGGAACCTGGAAAAGTATTAGATACTTTTTAAAGTCGCCTTTATATACCAACACGGCACAATAGTATCCTTTAATGATATTAAGTTGCTTGAATTATAGTTGTGCGGCGCTATGGCTCAGAAGGGCTACGATTTGGCGACCATAAAGAAAATAGCTGCTGAAGCCAACAGTTCCATGGCCACTCTGGGTGTCTGTCTCAGTGCTTGTTCACTGCCAGGTATTGAGAACTTCATGAGTCAATCATAATTGTCCCTTTTAACGTCATTTAATGTTACCACTACGATGACTTTAGCCCTATGCCTCCCAATTTGAGATTGTAAAATACTAAGTTGATAAAGCAAGAGCAGCCCCTATAATAGGTATCTTTAACTTTAGGTCAACCGCCATTATTCGAGATAGCTGATGATGAGATGGAGCTCGGCGCGGGAGTACACGGCGAAGCAGGCATCAGAAAGATGAAACTCGGCACTGCCAAGGAAACTGTCTCCATGATACTTGACCAGGTTCGTTTATTATAACTCCTGCCAACATAATTCAACATGTCTCTAGACAATACATTTCTGAAGTCATTCAATTGTTTTCAGGTTGTTGCGCACCTTAAACTCAAGTCTGGAGACAGAGTGGCAGTCATGGTCGACAACTTGGGCGGCACCTCGTTCTTAGAGATGAACATCATCAGTGCAGAAACTAAGGATTATTTAGGTAAAACAATTGGATATGACTAGAAAGTTTTCCTAAGATTATGGTGCCGCGGAAATGAATACAAAAAGGAAACTGCAATTAGTGTTTTAAAAAACAACCGCTTTAACCTCCTTTTAATGGCCTGACGTCACAGGACTACCATCTGAATCGTGGTTATTTCCATCTCTGCTCCTCGATTGTTACAATAGCGAAGTTATCGTGATAACCCTAATCTATCATCATAACATAATCATCATCTTGGTTACAGAAAAACGTGATTCAAATATGTAATAAGCTCAAACACGTTTTACAGAAAGCAAAAAGATCGTAGTGGAGCGAATATTTTCTGGGCACTTGAAGACTTCGTTAGAGATGCACGGGTTCCAGATCTGCCTGCTGCACCTGAACCAAGCTCGGGGCGAGTTGTGGCTGGAGCTACTGGACGCGCCCACGGCCGCCGTCGGCTGGATCGGCGGCGCTGTCTCCAGGAGGTGCGATGAAGGTCACGAGGATGATGAGACGCTGTTGCGGACGGATGCTAGGAAGGTGAGATTCGGGAGAGTTGGCTGGTGCCAGTGCCATCTTACCGAGAATAGAAGGCCGAAGCGCATAGGGAGTGGCGCACTGTGGCTGGAGCAGGGCAGCCGTCAGCTGGGTCGCAAAAGAAGCAATACTTATTAAAAAGCATAGGTAACGGTAAAAATGA
Source organism: Epinotia nisella (assembly GCA_932294315.1). Classification (NCBI taxonomy): domain Eukaryota; kingdom Metazoa; phylum Arthropoda; class Insecta; order Lepidoptera; family Tortricidae; genus Epinotia; species Epinotia nisella. Next base: position 22,442,299 of record OW028674.1, read on the forward strand.
AGAAGTGGCTATTGGAGTGGTATTGGACAAAGTTTCCTCAACGAAGTATGTGGCCAACTGAATTGGAAGAGGATCAGGTTTACTGCATATAGATGATAACTTATAAGAATGTTCAGACTACGATTAATCGATTATGGACCAAAATATTCATTTGTTTTACAGGTAGCAACTGGCCCATCCTTATCGCCTAGGGACCAGGTGTTGTTCAAATGTAGTCTTAAGAAGGCCGCCGAAGAACTGGTCAAGCAAGAGGAATTGCTGAATAGACTGGATTCTGGATGCGGTGACGGAGACTGCGGCATCACGATTAAGAAATTTGGATTAGGTATAGAACATTATTTAACATTTCCGAATACATACAAAATATGTGAGGAAAATTTATGAATTGTGGCATTTATATAGGCCTCCTCATCGATTTCGATGAAGGCGACCCTAACATACAATAGATTTGGCCTTTAGGTATTATGAGCTCTCATGTGGCTGGCTAGGACAAACTCCTAACATAATATTCATGTACCCAAAACAATAGAGCAATCGTGCCCTCAATATCAAACATGTGCGTACAGACATAAATTCTAGTTAACATGAACTCATCATCATCATCATCATCATATCAGCCGAAAGACGTCCACTGCTGGACATAGGCCTCCCCCAGAGAGTGCCAAATTGACCGGTCCTGCGCCACCCGCATCCAGCGGACTCCCGCGACCTTTACCAGGTCATCAGTCCACCATGTGGGGGGCCTACCCACGCCGCGCCTTCCGGTACGTGGTCGCCACTCGAGAACCTTTCCGCCCCAACGGCGATCGGTTCTACGTGCAATGTGCCCATGAACATGAACTAATAAAATAAAATTGGTATGGTTTTTTAATAGTTAAGCTATGAAGTGTCCAGTATAAAGAGAGCTCTAAATGGCTCAACAACGAAAGTCCGTGACTGTACACTACTAATATAATGCATTCAATATTTTCCAGCTATTCTGTCATACCTCCAGACAGCATCCGTGGAGTACCCGTGCAACGTTCTATGGGACCTCTCCGAGATCGCAGAGACAGACATGGGGGGCACATCGGGGGGCATCTATAGCTTGGGTCTGTCAGCAGCATCTCAGGCTTTCGCCAGGTAATTTTTACAAGCTTTTATATTTGTAGTATGTATGTATGTCGGTGTCTTCTCGGAAGGTACAGCGTTGGTAGACCACCTACAAAGTGGACTAATGACCTGGTAAAGATCGTGAAAGTCCAGTGGTTGCGGATGGCACAGGATCGGTAATTGTGGCACTATTTGGAGGAGGCCTAGGTACCTATGTCATAGAAATCTTGGAAGTAAAATTACTGATAACATGTAATGACTTACAATGCTATATTAGAGAACCATCAAACTGGTTTGATGTTGTAGATAGAAGGTGCATGGCCATAGCTACTCCAAAACTACACAAGATAAACCCCTCGTGTTTGGGCTCATTATAATCCTCTCAATTAGAAGTATGTCATTCACTGTGCAAAAAAAATACACTCGGCAATAAAAATTTGTACCAAAAATACTTTTCATCAGAATATTTTTTCTATTATAAAGCAACTGTTGATCTTACCGTATATGGCGTTCCTTGAGTGTATTGATGGATCAAAAGATTGGTTGTGTGACAGTGCGGGCGCGGTGGACGCCGCCTCCTGGCTGGCGGCGTGGGAGGGCGCCATGCGCGCCATCACCCAGTACGGGGGCGCGGAACCGGGGGACAGAACTATGGTAAGCACACATAACCTCAGAATCCGATAACATACACAAATGTACATGGAAATATAGTTAGGCCCAGTTTTTGTAGAAATAGGTACAAGCTTCTTCTTAGTCGATCCCTCATGACTGAGGATCGGGACCGCATGCTATAACCCTCCATGCAGTTCGGTTCCTCGTCAAGTGGACGGCATGGGAAATACTGCATTTTGCTTTCCACAGAACCAAAAATTATTTGTTTATCTAGATCATGCCCATCATCTAGATCATGATCATCAGAAATAGGTACGTTACAGCCAGCCAAAAAAGAGGTGGCAGACCACTTTCTTGGCTTACTGGTCATACCACATGATATTCAATGTTTACCAGTAAATAAAGAAGTTGCTTCTAGAACGAAGGGTAGTGTTAACCGCTGTTGCATATACTTATCTACATTTGGCGTACTTAAAAATGAGTATGCTTTCGATGTCAGTCTTTATGACATTGCCATAAGATTAAATTTCACTTGGCCCCTGGAAAAGGTTTTTTCATTAAAATTACTTCTATAATTTTATCGGCATCATGTGAAGTCGGCAACTTAAGTAAAAACATAATATTTGGGCAAATGAGCCAACTCTTGCGAATTAAGATGCAACACAACACTAGGGCGGGTTATACCAACTTCACCAATCAACGTTAATTAAACATGGCGCCGGCAGCTGTCATTCAATAGAAACTTGTCAAACGTTTCATACTTACAGGTTTGAACGAACACCGCTTACGATTACAGACGGTTTCGTGCAACCCACACTTTATATAGGTTTTCGACTCTACTTCCAGTATGAGTGGGTAGGTACATTAAGGTTCTAAAGTGGTAGACCAATTTCTTGGCTTACTGTACCTGTTATGCCTTAAAGGCAGGGCACAGCTTGAGTAGTATTATTAATTGCAGCTGGATACCCTCCACGAGGCAGCCACAGCGTTCAAGCAGAACTTGCCACGAGGCATCAAGGCGGCGCTTGCTCAGGCCGACGAGGCGGCCGAGCGCGGCGCGCGCGCCACCGCCGGCATGGCGGCCAGGTAAATATATCATTGTGGCTAATATTTACTTATCTCTTTTATTTAGCGTAACAACGTTGAGCGCAAGAAAGGGATGAGTGAATTTTCTCAGGCACTTTCAAATAATACGGCAAGCAAGCACTAGACAGCAGGATTTCTTTGACCATTTAAAGCCGAGCGTTAATCATTGCGGAACGGTAATTTCTGAAACGAAGGCATTATATCTATTGTTGATTCCTGTCGCTACAGAAATAACTCCTTTTGACATAGGGATCGACTGTTACCTGTGGCCCGTGTCACGGAGCTACAAGTTACAATTTTAGAAGTCTAAACTAACACTGAGAAGCTCGACCAATAACGATCAGCCATTTGACCAGCGTTGCCGCTTTAGACTTGTCTTGTAAAATTGTAACTTGTAGCTTCGTGACACGGGCCACTGCACGCGCTTTGCTTTGTCAAAAAATGTCGTCTCCAATTAAACAATAACAATTTGGACCCTCTAAAGGTGATTTTCCACCGACTTTCCGACGAGGCGTGGCGTGGAAAATCACCTTTAGACTTACAACTATTTAATTGTGTAAACTAATCTATGTGTAAACTAAAATATGGATGCAAATCTGTTTTAAATGACTATTTAATTTAATTTTAGACGGACTTTTTCATTTACATGCTCTATAATTGTGACCGTTTTGTTTCAACGATTAGCGTTCGATTTTTTATGTTGACCACAAGCAATGAATTAAGCCTTAGTCTATAATTGTACTGGGATGACAGCTGTCAAATATTGCATGTAAGGGCATTTTCATTATAGTGGTTCAGGCATGCGGCTGTTAAGCGGCGGTCGTGGGTTCGAATACCGGCTCGTACCAATGACTCTTTCGAACGTATGTATGGAATATTTACCGTTAGCTTTTCGGTGAAGGAAAACATCGTAAGGAATCCGGTCTAACGCGAATAAGGTCTAGTTTTCCCTCTGGGTTGGAAGGTCAGATGGCAGTTGCTTTCGTAAAACTAGTGCCTATGCCAAAGCTTGGGATTAGGTGTGAGGACCCCGGTCTATTTTAGGGCACAACCGGGAATAACACCAGCAGGATGACAGGCGGGTCGTTCTTCTTTTTTACCGACAATGAACCGAGGTTTTCCTTTTTTTTTGGTTTTTGAACTATCGAAAATTGTGATTTTGAAGTGCGATTTAAAAAAAAATGCATTGGTTTCTTCATTAACACTATATATTATTATTATATTAAAGTTTCCTTTCCGGCCAATATACATATTTGTTTACAGTTGGTTTTTAAAAAAAATATGTGACAAAGTGGACTCTTTCAGTGGGGACTACATTTTGGTTTACCACTCTGTCACGGACTTCTACGATAAAAATACGTTTAAAAAAAATGCTAGTTAGTGAAACTAAAATATTAAATAATACTAATTAATAAAATAATATGGACGTTCATTTTCGAACATTATAAAACCGTAAAATCATTACTCAAATGAGATGCCGTAGTAAGACGAAGGACAGGCTATTGTCGGTCGAAAAGAAGAACGACCCAGGCATTGAATTAATATACTTAGTTTAAAGCACATTATCTAGCATATGTTTGCGCATTTTTGTTTGTACTCTCACGGCTACCTTTGCATAGTCGGGTTCTGGCGGGCAGTCACTAAATAGTAAATATTGAATACCAAGGTAGCGGCCAGATGGAAGACGTATAGAAAAATATTCTAGGTGGCCAGTCTGTAGGTACGTAGCACAAAACACTAAATACTAGTTATAGAAGGGGTATCAAGCGCGGTTTCTATCGCGACCCGTGTCAACACCTCATCCCCTCCACGTCGCCTACAACTTTGTGAGCGACTGCACGGCGATCAGGTGACGTTGGCGCGAAAGCTTTGAGCGCATGCTTTTCTATAGTACATTGTTGTAGAGGCTAGAAAGTAAGCAATAGATGGACGAGTTAGTTCGAGGGCCGACGCGTAGCGGAGGTCCTCGAAAGTACGAGTCCAGCTATTGCACTTTCGGCCGAGGCTTAACATAGTGCTTTTCACGCCTACTGCAAGGAAATTGCAAATAATTATAATTTTAAATCAAAATTAAAGATCATAATATTAAACAAGCTCCCTTGCCTCGCGCCCGGCGGCGGGAGGAGCTGCACAGGCAGCGCACGCCGGCGCGAGCGCGCGGGGCCCTGTGATTGGTCGATCGCTGTTCAAACTGTCCAACAATAACATTGTTGGACAGTTTGAAGTCATAGATGGCCTTTTCGTGAGACGTCCAACTAACCCCAGCTTTGACGCCTGAATTCTGACCATCTTTTGCCACATTTCCGAGCAGTGGCGTGAAAAGTAATAAGTAGTACTAAGTCAATGAGCACAAGTTATTAGATTCCTAGTAGGTACCGACACTGTGGTTGCTTGTTCCCAGGGCGGGGCGCGCGTCGTACGTGGCGGCGCGTTACGCGAGCGACGAGGACGCGGGCGCGCGCGCCGCCGCCGTGTGGCTGCACTCCATTCTCACCTCTATAGCTAATACACTCTAAACACATATTTGCTTGATGTTTCACTTCCACCCATCTGTAACCCCAGCTATTTCATCGAAAGAGCGAGCGAAGCGAACGAAGTTCTACGCTTCAGCTTGGGCTAAAAATCGTTTGTCCGGTGTCTGTCCCGCTGTCCGGTTGTTCTCCTCTACAGGTCGCATTTCTCAACTGATTCTCGTGAAATTTTGTGAGCAAGTTCGTTAATTATATGGATGGTTCGTTCGTTATGGTTATTGTAGTCGTTTTTCGAAATATAATAAAAAAACGTTTTTTTGAATAAAGGCAGGCTCACAGAGCCACTAGTAGTTATCAATATCAGAATATGAAAGATATGCTGTTTTCGCCATTTTACTCGCTAACCGTTGTCACCCCCTTTCAAGAGGTACAGTCAGCATGAAAAGTAACTACGCAATCGAAGACGTCAAAAACTTTTATTCGCTTTTAATAAAGACTTTTGACGTCTTCGTTTGCGTAGCTCCTTTTGATGCTGACTAAACGTGTTTCAACTACACACACAATGTTGTAAGCATAAGAACCACGCACACATCAATAGGTACTCAGTTTCTAAGGGTGCTCAAACACGGGTTTTTTAAAGCAATTATTGCCTAAAGTAAACAACAGCGTATATGACAGTACTTTTAAGCCATTTTTCAAAAAAAGAGACACCCATCCAGCTAACCAATTATATTTTTTTGTATTTTGATATTTATGTACGACCACTAATGTGTTGTTATTATGAAATACGTGGTAAGCGGTTAGTGAATTAAGGTGACAATATTCACACAAAACTATACATTTTCAACAAAATTTGTTTAATAATCACAGTGGCAACAACTACATACATGTACATATCAAATTACAATATTTTTCTATTTATAAGTATGACGAGCCTCGTCTTGTCTCATATGATTACCACATTCAATAATAACATTATAATACCATACCTCCTACCCTTATTATCTCATCACCCGTAGCGAGTTTATCCACCGTGGGCCAGACATACCCAACAAATTTTAACAGCGCCTTGGCCGCTTACTTTTTGTAGACTTACTATAGATGCCACATTTATTTTGTTACGAAAAAAAATATGAGAGAGATAATTATCAAATCATATTTGTCGGTACTCACGTCAGACAACAGACGACGATTTGTATAATTTGTATTATATTCTATACTCGTCATTCATATACGTCCGAGCTAGACTTTATGAGGCAGAGGCATGTTCCCATATCAATATTGTCAAGAAGTCTAATAATTTAGAAGTCCCATTCCGTAGTCTTCTCGATCTCCATTTCGGACATCTTCTCTTGTAGCAGGAGAGCGGACATGTCATCTGGAAAAGAACGACACTGAATCTTAGCTTAATTTTATGTCACCTGCTGATACATACATACACGTTTTTTTGTAAATATTTCTGTTTAATTACAAGCTTCATTCTCGAGGATTCGCAAAACCCGTTGCACAAGAGACATGGGTGGCTTGCAAAAAAATTGTACATAGCTAAGAGCCTTAATCTAACTACCTACTCTTTAATTTTTTTCCATTGTTTAACAGCAATTACCCATACCCATACGTTTTATATGGGTAGATATGGGTAGCTTTCGTTATACAATGGAAAAAAGTTAAAATATCTAGATTAAGGTCCTTAACTATGTACAATTTTTTTGCAATCCACCCACATCAAGAAAAGATAATTGTACTGCTGTTGTCAGCATGGGCGCACTTAAGCCAAATCACGATAGAATTAAGTGATTATTCCAAGTGACATCTTAAATTATGTCGACAATGTGCACAGATAATAAACAAATAATTATTAAGTATCAGTTTAAAGAGCACTATAATTTTCCAAGATGATTCTACAAAAGTAGAAAATAAATTACTGAAGAGAACGCTGAACACATTCAATTAATACAGGCAAGGTTTTAATTAAAATTGTAAAAATGTGTAATTAGTCCATTGAAGCTGGCAAACATGCGGTGAGCTCAACCACGCCTGCCCCTTATATATATATGGCTTCTCGAAACCGTCTTGTCTTAGTCAAATACGGATAAGAAACCGAAATGTCGGGACGCGTAGCTCTCTGCTCCGCCGTGGTGGCGTTGCACGTGATCGTTGTAGCCACGGGTAAATATGAACTAGACGAAGAAACGGCATCACTATGCCAAATGTTAAGAGACAATTGTGGAGAAGAATCCGGCGTAGACATGAGCTTATTGGACAAAATAAATGAAGGAGCCGATTTGATCCCCGACCCGAAACTGAAATGCTACATGAAATGCGTCATGGAGACAGCCGGTATGCTGGAGGGAGGGGACGTCGATGTCGAGACGACGCTGGAACTGCTGCCGGACCCGATCAGAGTGAAGCTTGAAGATATTGTGCGCTTTTGCGGCTCGAAGAGAGGCGCGGACGATTGCGAGACGGCCTACCTCACCCAGGAATGCTGGCAGAAGAAAAACAAGGCGGCTTACTACTTGGTCTAAATTTTTTTTATTACAAGAAATTATATTAAAAAAATATATTTTTTCCAAAAAAAATGCTGCGACACTATACTGAAAATAAATTACAAGCGATTGTTATGTAGCCGGTACACTTTGAGACGGTTAGCATCAACATATCTGCTGATATTTAACGTATCTGTTAAATATGGCCCCAGCAATTCCTTCTTATATAGTTAAATGGTAGCCGGATCTTGAAATACTATACCATGGAATGGAAGACCACATCAATACCAAAATGATTTCAGTATTTACGAAATAAATGTGAATTGGAACGGGCACTTTCAAAATGTTGTAGCCAATTAACGTGAGTTGCCAAACAAAAATTTATTCAGTGTCATACTTAGTTTTTTTTGTTTAACAATTCACTCCTAATTTTAGAAAATGCCCGAATGTAATTATGATTGTCGATTCACCTCAAGTAATAGTAGGATCACTTGTCCTTACAATTCACCGATTCAAAACAGATCAGAGGGGCTACCGCGAAACGAAAACGAACTTCGTTCGTGTATCTCCCTCTCTGTCGCTCGAATTAGCCAGTGCGATAGAGACAGAGATACACGAACGAAGTTCGTTTTCGTTTTGCGGTAGGCCCTCTGGTGCCGATTATACGTTTCAACCAGGCCCCTACTGCACCAACTCGACAATTCTCATCTGACAATGACAATTCCGCATACATTGCACGACAAGTAAAGGTAGTTGCTAGACAACATCGTTAATTATGGATCCAGATTAACAGACATAATTTCTATCCTAGGTACATTTCTGCAGATCTTGGGTAAAAGCTCATGTAAAAGAGGTGGCTTATTATCATCAGTGTAAATTGTGACGTCATAGTCACGCCTTTTCTTTGAAATCGTGGTAGCGAATCATTTTGGATGTTTTATGAGTTTACCCGCAGAGTGCCCGCGTGGGGACTACTGCCCGTTCCCTCTCATCCAAAAGAGGAGGCATGTGGCATCAGTGCGACGCCTATAGGCTGATTTATTATGAGTTTATGATTTGACTAGATTGGAACAATACATTATCATAATAAAATTGAAAATAATACGGTTTGTACCCGACTGCCTCGGAAGGAGGGTTATGGGTTTTCGAGCGTATCGACGGTTCCAATTAAAAAGAGTCGGATCTGCAAAACAGCTACTTTATAGGAAAAACCGACAAAGCTGTCGAAAAAAATACTATGGAAGAAATTGTTAATTAATAGAATGTCGTTGCCAAACTTCGAATGCTTGCTTATTATTAGGTTGTTTATTATTAGCCGTTGAGCATACATGCACTTGTGCAGACATTTTTTTTCAAAAAATACAAATACCTCTTATGTAACTTATTTAACCGCAATAGTTGAAGCAAAATTTTACGACATTTTTGCATACATGTGGCATAGGTAGGAACATATCGATGCTATACCTCAACCAACTTTACCTCGTATCTATGACTCTTCTTCTTCTTTTTTTTTTTTTTGGCGTTCTGGCCAACTGTGTCGGCTCAAATTTGCCAGTATCAAGTATCAAGAGAGCTGCTCATGATCTGTGAACAAACGGCCCACCCCACCCCACAGCCGCTCGGAGGTGTTGCTTCATTCACGCACTGGGCGTGCGACCGTTTTGTGGGGCCCACTTAGCGAGTCGAGTCACCGCGTGCCTTTTTACATTTTTTTGAGACTGACTTTTTTGTCCGCCATAACCAGGGAGCGTACATTTCATGCCGATGACAGGCGTATGACGTCAAGCTACATACAGGATGGAAAAAGTTTGAAAAGAGCAACGGCATAACGAACGTTTATTTATCCGTACCTAATAATTAAAAATGTGATTAATTAATGATTAATCACTGTTATGTAATCAACCTCTTCCGTTGTGGATGACGAAGATAATATGGTGTTCCCTTCGTTTAAATTTAATGGCATAGTATGTAATGGTATAGTTTTGTTATTAACAATAAATCTCATCTCATCTCATCTCATTATGTTTTAATTTGAAACGATAGTGCGTTTCTTTTTTCCAACTTGTTGACTACGGAGAAGACGAAACTGAGCGATAGTACTTAATAATATAATATTACACAATAAAGCATTTTTTTTCCAACCCATTAAATACTTATTTTTTATTTCAGAAACTATTATATTACTTATAATCAAACGTTGATAGACACGTTGTTGTGGCCTATAAGTAATTAAAAAAAAGATAATTTAGAAAATAAAAAACCCGACTGCAAAAATGCTATCTTTAGAAAAAAAAAACTGAAAAGAAAAAAACAAGTTCAGTAGTCAAGAACATTGAATCAGTTTCATGATTAACATTTCGTATGTCAATTTGGACCTTGGAGACAGCAACTTCAACAGTCGGGACCCGTTATTGTCGTCAACATTAGTGCCGCAGCCTAGACTTTTAATGGGTCCCGACTGTTGAAGTTGCTGTCTCCAAGGTCCAAATTGACATACGAAATGTTAATCATGAAACTGATTCAATGTTCTTGACTACTGAACTTGTTTTTTTCTTTTCAGTTTTTTTTTTCTAAAGATAGCTTTTTTGCAGTCGGGTTTTTTATTTTCTAAATTATCTTTTTTTTATTTAACACTTTTTAGTTAGTATTAAAAGACGGCAAATTTCGCAATCTTGTCATTTCATTGAGGGAGTTAATATCGTGAGGATTATTAAGTAGCTTGCGGTGGTCTAAACTACTGATAATTAATCCATTTAGAGACCTAACGCGGCTCAAAACTATATATGCTTGACCTTTTGCAAAAATGCGTGAACTTAAATCAACCACAGCTCGGTCTAAAGTCGTTCCTTGTAGCTTATGCAGTAACATCCCAGCACAATATCAACGGCAACTCCTTTACGCCGCGCAGTGCAGTATTAATACTGAACAGAATTACTATAACTTTATAACGTTATAGATTTTAAATGGTCACTCTAAATGAAAAACTGTAAGAGAAACTTATAACTGATTTTTAAATACCTATTCAGTGATACCCCACTCGACATATTTCGTTAACTTTTTTTTTTTTCAATTTTGGCGTCTGGTTGTCGCCATATTGAATTTTGATTACCGTCATGTCTTTAGTGACACTCGCAAGAGTAAGACGGTTCGATTGACGTAAGAACTATCAAAATCGGTTCACGCGTTTGGTCTGTGGAGTGCCACATAGGAACAAACATACATACATACATACATACATATATAGGCTGATAAACACATTACCCTCCTTTGCATCGCGCAGTCGGGTAAAAATAAAATAAAATAAAAGTTACTAAATGCGTTTACGGTTACTAAGTCGTGTCACTACGTTTTTTGAAACATCCTGTGTGTTTATATGAATACGTCATTATGACGAAACCGGCATGAAATGTACGCTCCCTGGCCATAACCCATTAACCATTCAACCCAATAACCCATGACCTTAGTTTCTATCGCAGCACAGAGTTGCACTGCAATCGTCTTTGCACCTGGCGGGGACCATCACTGGTTGTATCATGTTGTTTGCTCGGAGATGGTATCCACCATGTGTATCCCTCTCGCTTTAGATTAATTTTGTTTTAAAGGGCCTCTGAGCTGTCGGCTTTAGCCCCACGCATGTCTTCCAAAAGTCCATGACACCTGGGTTTCGAGATATGTAAAAAAACATACAAATAACAATAATTGATTTATTTAAAGACAACTTATTGGTTCAAACACTATTAGTATTTACCTGAGAGCTCACGAACGACGCTCCAGTTAGCCGGAATTCTTATCTTTTTTCCAGTCGCCGTGGTCGAAATCAGCCAGGATGATGATGATGAGTATTTACTCTAATGTTAGTTTCTTAATAATTAATACAAAAAAGTGATTTTATCCTCTGACCCATTTTCCACAACAGAGAAAAATCTAGCTTGTTAGCTATCATGGTTAGGATTCTGTTACTATTCCCGAATGCGTGAACGTTAACTAGAGACGGTACTTCTACACGAGTGTTTCGTCGAACGTTTCATCGAAGAGCGAGGCGGATAGCGAGCACGAATGTACACGAATAGGTATCCTATCGCAATCACTAAACATCATTTCCCAACTGGCAACTGAAAATTAGGACAAACGATATTGTCCGAATTTTCATTTCGGCAAGTCAGTTTAGCTTAGTAAGGAACCGCATGAATATCCTTTAGAAAGCTTCTATGGATAAAATTATACTTTTTGACATGCGCCAAGCAATATTCTTGCTTATATCAATGGCACAAAGGTTGACACTGACCTTCGTCAGGTTTGATGGGTTTGACGCGGCCAATGAGGCTCGGCAGGAAGTCTGTTTTCCGGATCTGTCTGAAGAACTGGTGGTTCAGCAGTTGCGCTGCCGACGGCCGCTTTTCTGGGTCTCTGGAGCCATTGGATAGTGATCTTAATAGAGTGCTCAAAAAAAACCCGACTGCAAAAAAGCTATCTTTAGAAAAAAAAACTGAAAAGAAAAAAACAAGTTCAGTAGTCGAGAACATTGAATCAGTTTCATGATTAACATTTCGTATGTCAATTTGGACCTTGGAGACAGCAACTTCAACAGTCGGGACCCGTTATTTTCGTCAACATTAGTGCCACAGCCTAGACTTTTAATGGGTCCCGACTGTTGAAGTTGCTGTCTCCAAGGTCCAAATTGACATACGAAATGTTAATCATGAAACTGATTCAATGTTCTCGACTACTGAACTTGTTTTTTTCTTTTCAGTTTTTTTTTCTAAAGATAGCTTTTTTGCAGTCGGGTTTTTTTATTTTCTAAATTATCTTTTTTTTATTTAACACTTTTTAGTTAGTATTAAAAGACGGCAAATTACGCAATCTTGTCATTTCATTGAGGGAGTTAATATCGTGAGGATTATTAAGTAGCTTGCGGTGGTCTAAACTACTGATAATTTAATCCATTTAGAGACCTAACGCGGCTCAAAACTATATATGCTTGACCTTTTGCAAAAATGCGTGAACTTAAATCAATCACAGCTCGGTCTAAAGTCGTTCCTTGTAGCTTATGCAGTAACATCCCAGCACAATATCAACGGCAACTCCTTTGCGTCGCGCAGTGCAGTATTAATACTGAACAGAATTACTATAACTTTATAACGTTATAGATTTTAAATGGTTACTCTAAATGAAAAACTGTAAGAGAAACCTATAACTGATTTTTAAATACCTATTCAGTGATACCCCACTCGACATATTTCGTTAACTTTTTTTTTTTTTTTCAATTTTGGCGTCTGGTTGTCGCCATATTGAATTTTGATTACCGTCATGTCTTTAGTGACACTCGCAAAAGTAAGACGGTTCGATTGACGTAAGAATTATCAAAATCGGTTCACGCGTTTGGTCTCTGGAGTGCCACATAGGAACAAACATACATACATACATACATACATATATAGGCTGATAAACACATTACCCTCCTTTGCGTCGCGCAGTCGGGTAAAAAGAGGAATACACATGGTTGAAATTATTTAACATGAAATTTCAAAAGAATCATTACTATTATTTTGTTCCAAATCCGTACGCGGCGGGAATAAGCGGGAGTAAGACGAGTCGAGAAATTGAAGATATTTGAACTTCATGTAAAATTCAAATTTCTTCAAGTTTACATCTCGATTTGTCAACTATTTCCGCCGTGTTCGGAAATATTCATCTCAATTTTTTTTATGTGTCTAACGGGAACTTGTAAGTTAGCGACACTATGTCAATATCTTGCTTCGTTTGTCTTTATTATAAGGAATAAACTCAAGTCAAGGTTAACTGGCTCACCTCTGCAGTGCCTGCTCGCTGATGTGGTGGAACGCGTCGGAGAGCTTGCGCGCCGAGTAGAGCGCGGTCGCCCACGCCGCTGTCAGTGTTGTACATGTTTGCTACACGAACATTAATAACATACAGTCAAGGTCGAGGCGAACCGTCTCACCTCTGTAGCGCCTGCTCGTTGATGTGGTGGAACGCGTCGGAGAGCTCCCGAGCCGAGTAGGGCGCGGTCGCCCTTGCTGCTATCAAGGTCAAGGTTAACTGGCTTACCTCTGCAGCACCTGCTCGCTGATGTGGTGGAAGGCGTCGGAGAGCTTGCGAGCTGAATAAAGCGCGCGCAGCCTAGCCTCGCTGCACTCTGCATTGTCGCCCACGCCGCTGTCAGTGTTGTACATGCTTGTTACGAACATACGGTCAAGGTCAAGGTTAACTGGCTCACCTCTGCAGCACCTGCTCGCTGATGTGGTGGAAGGCGTCGGAGAGCTTGCGAGCTGAATAAAGCGCGCGCAGCCTAGCCTCGCTGCACTCTGCATTGTCGCCCACGCCGCTGTCAGTGTTGTACATGCTTGTTACGAACATACGGTCAAGGTCAAGGTTAACTGGCTCACCTCTGCAGCACCTGCTCGCTGATGTGGTGGAAGGCGTCGGAGAGCTTGCGAGCTGAATAAAGCGCGCGCAGCCTAGCCTCGCTGCACTCTGCATTGTCGCCCACGCCGCTGTCAGTGTTGTACATGCTTGTTACGAACATACGGTCAAGGTCAAGGTTAACTGGCTCACCTCTGCAGCACCTGCTCGCTGATGTGGTGGAAGGCGTCGGAGAGCTTGCGAGCTGAATAAAGCGCGCGCAGCCTAGCCTCGCTGCACTCTGCATTGTCGCCCACGCCGCTGTCAGTGTTGTACATGCTTGCTACGAACATACGGTCAAGGTTATGGTTCATAGGGTGAGCGTGGAATATATGGAGCACGACGGCTGTGAAAATTGTCAGTCCCGTATTATTGTTTCGTCTTTGTGGTCAGAGGTGCCGCGAGTTTAAAGCACAGATGGCAGTCGTTTTTGTTAAACCAGCGCCTACGCCAAATCTTGAGATCGTGCCAAAGCACTATCTTAAGATTCGGCGTAGGCTTAAGGAAACTACTAACAACCCTGGAGCCGTAGCATGGTTGGCCTTATCACGCGACAAGTGACAATATAAGAGCGTCGTCTCGTTCTATCAAACGGTGTCAGCCAGTGACGCACGCTCTATCCTATCACCTATCGCGTGACAAGGCCAACCATGCTACGGCTCCTGGATGTTGTTGTTTAATAAAATAAAAAAATATTATTATTATTTGTGTACTACTTATTGGTAGCTACCTTTGGATCTGTTTTTAATTAAGTTTTGCATTATTGAGCACTCGCTTCTACCTAATGGGTATTATCTTCATAACCGGAAAAAACCCTATGAAGATGATGCTGAGGCTGTATGTGTCTGCGTGCCTATGTGTGGCACCGTTGCCAGCTCGCAGTGCACGATAATCTCTTCACGTTATCTTGCGCGGGCTGGGGGAAGGTGGCGCAGTCGAGCAGCTGCGGCCGCGAGCCGCGCACCTTCTCCGTGAACATTAGAGTGCTGGGCTACTCCGCGAACGGGACGGCGCCGTTGCCAGCTCGCAGTGCACGGTACTTACTCTTCACGTCGTCTTGCGCGGGCTGCGGGAAGGTGGCGCAGTCGAGCAGCTGCGGCCGCGAGCCGCGCACCTTCTCCGTGAACATTAGAGTGCTGGGCTACTCCGCGAACGGGACGGCGCCGTTGCCAGCTCGCAGTGCACGGTACTTACTCTTCACGTCGTCTTGCGCGGGCTGAGGGAAGGTGGCGCAGTCGAGCAGCTGCGGCCGCGAGCCGTGCACCTTCTCCGTGAACATTAGAGTGCTGGGCTACTCCGCGAACGGGACGGCGCCGTTGCCAGCTCGCAGTGCACGGTACTTACTCTTCACGTCGTCTTGCGCGGGCTGCGGGAAGGTGGCGCAGTCGAGCAGCTGCGGCCGCGAGCCGCGCACCTTCTCCGTGAACATTAGAGTGCTGGGCTACTCCGCGAACGGGACGGCGCCGTTGCCAGCTCGCAGTGCACGGTACTTACTCTTCACGTCGTCTTGCGCGGGCTGAGGGAAGGTGGCGCAGTCGAGCAGCTGCGGCCGCGAGCCGCGCACCTTCTCCGTGAACATTAGAGTGCTGGGCTACTCCGCGAACGGGACGGCGCCGTTGCCAGCTCGCAGTGCACGGTACTTACTCTTCACGTCGTCTTGCGCGGGCTGCGGGAAGGTGGCGCAGTCGAGCAGCTGCGGCCGCGAGCCGCGCACCTTCTCCGTGAACATTAGAGTGCTGGGCTACTCCGCGAACGGGACGGCGCCGTTGCCAGCTCGCAGTGCACGGTACTTACTCTTCACGTCGTCTTGCGCGGGCTGAGGGAAGGTGGCGCAGTCGAGCAGCTGCGGCCGCGAGCCGTGCACCTTCTCCGTGAACATTAGAGTGCTGGGCTACTCCGCGAACGGGACGGCGCCGTTGCCAGCTCGCAGTGCACGGTACTTACTCTTCACGTCGTCTTGCGCGGGCTGCGGGAAGGTGGCGCAGTCGAGCAGCTGCGGCCGCGAGCCGCGCACCTTCTCCGTGAACATTAGAGTGCTGGGCTACTCCGCGAACGGGACGGCGCCGTTGCCAGCTCGCAGTGCACGGTACTTACTCTTCACGTCGTCTTGCGCGGGCTGAGGGAAGGTGGCGCAGTCGAGCAGCTGCGGCCGCGAGCCGCGCACCTTCTCCGTGAACATTAGAGTGCTGGGCTACTCCGCGAACGGGACGGCGCCGTTGCCAGCTCGCAGTGCACGGTACTTACTCTTCACGTCGTCTTGCGCGGGCTGCGGGAAGGTGGCGCAGTCGAGCAGCTGCGGCCGCGAGCCGCGCACCTTCTCCGTGAACATTAGAGTGCTGGGCTACTCCGCGAACGGGACGGCGCCGTTGCCAGCTCGCAGTGCACGGTACTTACTCTTCACGTCGTCTTGCGCGGGCTGGGGGAAGGTGGCGCAGTCGAGCAGCTGCGGCCGCGAGCCGCGCACCTTCTCCGTGAACATGAGCGTGCTGGGCACCTCCGCGAACGGGACGGCGCCGTTGCCGAGCTCGCAGCATAGCACGCCGAGGGAGTAGATGTCGGAGCGCTCGTCGTAACCTTTTAGATTCTGGAAAAAGAGCACACTCAAGTCAAAAAAATATTACAGAAAAGCGGCCAAGTGCGTGTCGGACCACGCACAACGAAGGGTACCGTGTCTACTACTATGTACACTACTACATTAAGACTAGTGTTTCTCTCCAAACTGTGAACGTCTTGACTAATAAAATATTGTTGTTTTATTCATTCGCCTAACGAATTACTTACACCCGAATATCATCGAACAAACAAATAACGTAGGGTTTGGATTTAATATTCTTAGTAGGTACCAGGCTATGTTAAACATCTAGTTACAATATAGTTTTGCAAGTAGCTGATTGTTCAAGTTTATTCTGTTTATGACAAGAGCGCAACGGTCGACATTGTTGTGCAGAATAAATACAAATGGTTTGTATTCTTATGATAATATGACACTTGCAGATACATAAATATCTGTTGCATATTTATTGACTGTTTGTTCGTCAAATGCAAAACAATAGCTCCATATGCATTGTATAGACGGTTGGTCGGATGTTGGGACCGGATTTTAATCAGATGTTCCAGTGGCAGAACATTTTATATGAAGCTATTCACACTTGCTCGACACCGATTTTGTATCAGCACTGACAAAAAATGTCGCGTTTTGCCCTTACGCCCGGAAAAAAATCGTGCCGGGTATCGCTCACTCTTTTCACATTGGTCGGATGTCGGGGCCGACCCCGCCTCGCCCGCCTGCATCTTTCCGTAAGGATTGGGTGCACTCAATATTTTCTTTTCTTAGCTGTCATTATTCGCGCAGCCCTGACAGCACGCTGTTCTGACTTGCCTGTTCCAAAAGCTCCGGGCTGAGCCACATGAGGTTGGCGTTGTCTGGGTCAGGCGGCGGCAACGTGTGCAGGCGCCGCTGGCGGCGCCCGCGCACCACTAGCGGCGCCGCACTGCGCAGCCCTGACAGCCGCACACTTCCACTCTCGCTCACTAGCACGTGGGATGCGCGCACACTTCTGGTGTGCATAAGAAAAATCCAAATTGATATTTTGAAATTCCATTTTTCAGAGGCCCAGAATTAATTTCCAAGAATTAGTTTTCTGTTAAGTCTCCATACAATTTCACTGAAAATTGTTACCTATCTATCGTACCATTAATTAAAATTACATTGTCTGGTAATGAAAATTTTGCTATCTTTTTGGCTTTAATTTATGATTCTACCAGAAACATTACATTAGAACTTCAACATATTACATACAAGCATTTAATTTACTAAACATGGCTTGTTTCTCCTAAAATAGAAAGTACATAGAAAGAATGCTTACCTATGTATATACAATTGTTTGTGCAAGTACTGCAGGGCACACAGCACATCTCTCAATATAATGGCACAGGCGAGCTCTGGCAGACCCTCATGGAAGTACCGGTCTAGGATATCTCTGCAGGACCCAAATGTCATCAGAGGAGACACTATGTAAAGCTCTCGGCCATGGACAAAAGAAGTCAGGTATGGGAGGATGTTGTGATGCTGAAGTTCTTTGCGGGTTAAGATGTCTTGCTGAAAATTTATAAAGAATGGTTAAAACATGTGGTCTCTTGATTTTAATATGTTATAGTAATGAGTTTATATTTAATTTTCGATATCACTGTCAGGTACGCAACACTTTGATCTACTCTAGCTAGTTATTAAATGTTTATGCAAATTACAAAGCATTAGCTCCTTATATAAGATAGGAGGCTATTGTTTAGTATGAAACTCAATAGTTTTATTTAGTTTAACTGCTTATTTGAATATTGTGGGCGGTTTTCGATAAAAATATGTACCTATGTGTTTATAATAATCCAAAACAAATCAAACATTAAACCTAAACTAGTGTATGTGTTGTTCTCTGGCAAAATGAGCTGCTTATCTGGTTGTCAACAAATAGTACTCTTTATGGTATTTTTATGCCAAAAGCCTCTTATTAACAGTCGACAAAGTGGTACCTTTTGCTAAACTACAACACATACCTAGGCTTTAGCAGCATAGTAGATACTATTTGCAATTATCATTAAAGACCTGCATGGAAAACTTAAAATTGACAAGTAACAAATGTGTCCAAGGTAAGAACTAATGAGACTGAATATGTTTCGTGAGACTATGAAGCAATGTTTCTTTACCTGTATCAAGTTAGCATTTTCCTTGCTGTTATCAACGAAGTATCTTTTAACGGCAACATACTGCTTGCTAGGCTTATAAAGGGCCGAATACACGACCGCTACGCCCCCAGAGCACTCAGTGATTATCGAAGTCAATTGGTAGTCATTAAAATCGGGGTTAAACATCGCAAATATAAATGAATTTGTTAAAATCAAAAAAACCAAGCCAGGAGTAAATAAATAAACTATACACCTACATACATAACAATGTCAGACTGCCATATTGTACAAATTAACGACCTAGAGATAGTTTTGTCCTAGTCAAAAAGAATCCACATTGAAAATATAATAAAATGTTTATTTTACTTTTTGACGGACGGGATGGGACAAGAGCACAATTTGATATTGACGTTTACTCGTCGTTATTGCCATAGTGAAATAATAAGTGCGTTCGGTTACCTTCACAATAATGGTTTTTTACTATAAATTTGGTAAGGCGATAATAGAAAATCTATACTGATGTTCTTGATTTAATTAAAGTAAATGCTGCTTTTATGGCAAAAACGTAAAGTTCTTCAGTATAACATACTTTGAGCATTCTTTGTTTTATAATAACCGTTATTAAAATAAATACCAATGTAACCATTGATATCTGAACAAATCAAACACTTGTCATTGTCAATAACTGTCAAATTATGAAAATATAAATAATGCGAATGAAAAAAGCGCGGGAAACGTGGAACGCGGCGGTTTAGGTTTTCGTTTCTCATACTTTTATTTATAAATTTACTGTAAATAATAGATCAGAAAGGTGTTAATTTGTATATAGTTTCATCGTATTGTGTGTATATATATTTTTTTGTGTTGTTAGTTATATATTAGCATTGGATTAGGTAAGTTTTCTTTACTTTAATATGGAGATGGAGAAGGAACCTCCTGACCCTGGAGGGGGAGGTCTTCAGGTTGCTTACAATGTAACAGTTGATATTGATGATATCGAGTCCGGTTTGGACACAGATGCTTCTGTTGCTTCTACTAGTGGCAGGAGTTCATTAAAACGTAAGCATAGTAAGAGATGCAAAAATTGCAATAAAAAAGTTCGAAAGAGTCAGGATGGCATTTCCTTTATTGTTTGCGCATGTCAGTCTTCCGAGATACCAATGCTACTAGACACCCTGTCTCATCCTCTTCATACCAATGACCAAGTAACAAAATCTCCTGAATCATCTGATATGAATCTAAATAAAGATAAACCAACAAAAGTAGGCAGAGATTTATTCTCACCAACAGATGCTGCACCTTTCACAGTTCATGTGCAGATTAAACAAACAGAACGAAACTCGTCCTTGCATCCAGTTTCATTCGGAAAGTTTTTAATGAAGAGCAAATTCAACAATATAGTAAATGGTAGTGTGAAGCGTATCGGTAGGACCCGGATATCCATGGCCTTCTCGAAATATGATGACGCCAACGTATTTTTGAATGATTCTCGACTTGAAGTTGAGAATTTGACTGCCTTCATTCCATCATTTACTGTTACCCGCATGGGCTTAGTCCGTGGCATCCCGGCAGAGTGGACGGAACAAGATATTATTGAGAACATTTCTGTACCCGCAGGGTGTGGAAAGGTACTCAAGGTAAGACGCCTGAATCATAGAGTTCCCGTTAATGGATCGGTGACATGGCAACCATCTGAAACAATAGTAATCACTTTTGATGGCCAAATCCTCCCAAAAAGAGTATTCTCGTGCTATAATTCCCTTCCGGTAGAATTATACATATTCCCCACGATTCAGTGTTTTAATTGTTGTAAATTTGGTCACACAAAAACAAACTGCAGATCGAAGCCTAAGTGTTTCAAGTGTGGGCAGATGCATGCTGGACACACTTGTACAGTAGAGGAAGATTGTGCCAATTGCTGCTTATGCAATGGTTTACATTTCGCAACGAATAGATCTTGCCCAGAGCACAAGCGTCAAAAGGACATAAAAGTAACCATGGCTAACAACTGCATTTCCTATGGAGAAGCAGTCAAACTCCACCCAGCAGCTTCCAAGTCATTTGCAGATGTTCTTCAGACTCAACCTCAGCCACAATCAATCTACTCTAGTCCACCCCATAGTGTCCCTACTCTAGCCCCAAATACAACCGCCCAGTCTAATAGCCCCAGTAGTTATAGAAAAACAATTTTCGTTAAACCACGTACTGCTTTGAGAAAAACCACCAAGGGTTATGATGTTGCCGCACATAATGCCTTGGTTAGTGGGTATTCCATGCTATCTCCACAAAACGGCTGTGCGCTTCAGAACAGTAGCAATAAAGAAGAGAGACATTCTACATCTGATGATATTCAAGCCCTAATTAATTTGTTATCTAATCCGAATATTAGCTTACCGTCCCACGTTGCCCCTCTTGCTGAGATACTTTTAGTAGCCATTCAAAATAATGGACAAAATAATTCAATGGAATTGCAGAAGTGTAATAAATAAAAAACATGATTTAATTTATTTATTAAACAAATATGAACCTTTTGTTTTTGCCCTTCCTGAAACATGGCTCAAACCCAGAGCTCTTCTTAGGGTTACTGGATATTCATGTCTCAGAGAAGACCGTCCTGATGGGTATGGTGGTGTAGCCTTACTTATCAGGAATTCCATTTTATTTACACCAGTTCATCTCCCATCTCATAGTGACGATTTGTCAATCGTTGCTGCCATTGTAAATAACATGTGTATCATATCTGTATATATTCCTCATCCATCTTCATCTATTTTGCACGAATTTGAACAATTAATATGTAATCTTCCAAGGCCCATGTTGATTTTAGGTGATTTTAATTCCCAACATCAGCTATGGGGTAGTTCAATTTCTAGTTACCATGGGGAGCGTATAATAGATATTCTTGATAATCATAATCTTTGTGTGTTAAATACTGGCCTTCCTACCAGACGAACAGCACCTTTTGAATTAGTAAGTGTTGTTGACTTATCTATCTGTTCAGCTCAAATTTCATCTTCTTTAACTTGGCGTACACTAGAATCAACATTTGGTAGTGATCATTTTCCAATCATAGTTACATATTCCAATCCTGTTCCATCATCACCTAAGCCTAGTCCAAGGTTAAAGTACAATTTATGCAATGCGGATTGGAAAGTTTTTAAAAGTCGTATTGAAGATAAATTGTTGCAGTTGCCTAGTGTAGCTGACAGTGACATAGTGAGTTGTTCAGTTGCATTAGCTCAAGTCATCATAGAAGCGGCTGATGAAACTTTCCCTGTAAAAAATAGTGCATCAGGTAAAATTCCATCTCCTCCCTGGTGGGACAACGAATGCACTCAGGCAATTCGTAGGCGAAAGGAGGCTGAAAGACAGTACTGTCACTTGATGACAAACGAAAACTTTGAGCTGTACATACAGGTAGCGCGTGACACTAAGAAGTTATTACGGAAGAAAAAATTTGAAGGATGGAGAAGATTCTGTGCCTCTCTTAATCCCAATGTTAAACCTTCCATAGTGTGGAACAATATTAAAAGGTTCCGACACGCTTTTAATGAGCCTTCTACACAGATTCTTCCTTCTAGCTTAGCTCATCAATTTATGGACAAATTAGCACCGGCTTCAGTTCCAGAAGAATATGTCTTTCAACCTTCTTCCTTTTCATATGATACCGCATATGGTTCTAATTTTAATGCTCCTTTTAAAATTGAAGAATTAAAAGGTGTATTAAGTAACTTGAAAGATACTGCACCTGGCCATGATGGAGTCCCATATTCTTTTCTAGCCAATGCTGGTGATTGCATTCTTATTTATTATTTACACATTATTAATTCTGTTACACAGTCCGGTATAGTCCCAGATACATGGAGATCTCAAATAGTCCTTCCTATTTTAAAACCCAATAAACCAGCTTCAGACGTTTCTTCTTATAGGCCTATTGCTCTATCTTCAGTATTTGCTAAAATTACAGAACACTTGATTAAAAATAGATTAGAATTTTTTATTGAAAGCAATAAGTTACTGGCTCATAGTCAGTTTGGATTCCGTAAAGGTAGATCTACTTATGACAGTTTAGCTATATTAACATCAGATATCAGGTTGGCATTTTCCAGAGATGAATCAGTGGTAGCTGCCTTTCTGGACATAAGCGCTGCATATGATAATGTCTTAGTTTCAGTGTTACGAGAAAAGCTTTTCATATTAGGAGTTCCAGTAATGTTATGTAATTTTATAATTAATCTATTGTCTCAAAGGTCCATTAGTCTTCTCATTGATGATAACAACAGTATTACTCGCTTAGTGTGGAGAGGACTTCCACAAGGGTCTGTTTTAAGCCCTCTGTTGTACAATATTTATACATTTGACTTAGAATCATCCCTTAATGGCACAGTTAGAGTTTTGCAGTATGCTGATGATTTGCTATTATACTCACCAAATGTTTCTGTTGAACAGGCTAGTAGAACCATTTCTTACTCATTGAGTTTATTGAAATTATGGTTAGACTCTAATGGTTTAGAACTTTCTATTCCTAAAAGTGTAGTAGTTGTGTTTACAAGAAAACTATTTCCTCCTCCGGTCACTGTAGAATATGGTAACAATCCCATCTCTGTAAAAAGTCAAACAAAATTTTTAGGTGTCATTTTAGACAGAAAATTAACAGGTCTTCCTCATTGTGACTATGTAGTTTCTAAATGTGAAAAAAATATTAATATACTTAGGTGTGTATCTGGAGTTTGGTGGGGAGCACATCCTTTTTGCCTAAAACTGATGTATAATGCCCTGATAAGGAGTGTTCTAGACTATGGGACATTTCTGCTAGAACCAGGAAGTGTAGCAGGATTCAAGAAACTTTCTAGTATACAGTCTAAAGCTCTCCGAATTATCTGTGGTGCTATGAAATCTAGTCCCATTAATGCAATGCAGGTTGAGTGTTGTGAACCACCTCTTCATTTACGGCGACAATTTCTTTCTGATAGGTATCTCTTCCGTTGCTCTCAATTTTCAAATCACCAACTTTGGCCTATCCTGTTAAACCTCTCTTTTCAAATAAACTCTTCTAAATATTGGAAACATAAGAGTCCCCCTTGCTTGATTAAAAGTTTTGAAAAAGTTAAATCTATACCTGCACCCACTGTTAGTGCTTCTACACTGCCCATCTTCCAGCATGATTATGAATCTCTTACGCTTGTTCCTTCAGTTCTCTTAAATATTGGCATCTCAAAGAATGATGTGGAACATAATAAACAGTTTCTGAGTTTCATTGGCACTGAGGGCCTGGATGCTCATCATATTTACACGGATGCTTCTAAGATATCAGTTAATGGTTGTGTTGGAATTGGAGTACTGCATGTTCAATCCAATATATATCAAAAAGTAAAGTTGCCCCCAGAGTCATCCGTTTATAGTGGTGAATGCTTTGGAATCCTGAAAGCAATAGAGATGATCATTATTATGCGTCTTAAAAAGTCTATAATATTTTCGGACTCATTAAGTTCTCTTCAATCAATTGCTAAATTTCCTTTCAGATCAAAATCTAATAACCCAATTATTTATAAAATACGTAGCCTCTTGTTAAAATGTTCTCTTAATGACTGTTCTGTATCCTTTGCTTGGATTCCCGGGCATAGAGGAATAAAAGGAAATGAAAGGGTGGATGTGCTGGCTCGGGATGCCATTGATTGCGGTGATATGTTTCCTTATGAAAATATACCTGAAGACCTTTTAGCTTTGCCCAAAGTATACTTACGAGACGAATGGATGAAACTTTGGACATCACATCACCTGATGTAAGGACGGGTTTACGCTTTCGTGACATACAACCGGTTGTTCCTGCCAAACCATGGTTTTCTAAAATATCAATTTCAAAACCAGCAACCAGTATGTTAATCCGCATGAGACTGGGTCACTTGTGTACACCGGAGCATCTCTCAAGACTAGGCATCGTGGCCAGTTCTGCGTGTATTTGTGGAGCTGATCCCGGTGACTTAAACCACATATTTTTCGAATGTCAACAATACGATCGCTCGATATTGTTAAATCAGCTGTCAATCCTTAAAGTTCCTTTTCCTGTAACTATTCGTTCACTCCTTTATATTAATGACTCATCCTTGTATATATTTAAAGCCTTATATTCATTTTTATCTTTAAATAATATCAAACTTTAATATACATTATTATATCCTTTCCTGATCTTTCCCATGCTTTCCAAATTCCCGATCTATCCGTATTTTCCTGTAATCCCGTTTCCTCGTTTTTTGGCTGAATGCGCCAAGAGCGCGATGCCATTAAAAAAAAAAAAAAAAAAAAAAAAAAAAATAATGCGAATTTAGCGCGAATATGGTGTTTGTAATGTAATATATAAATACTATACAATATTAGTTGATTTTCAATGCCAATGCATCTACAACAGCATCTCTGGATCTGAATATCTGCTGCATCTGCACAACACTGTACTGCACGCTTGAGAAATACATTCAATTATGAATTTCCCATACGCTGTACGCAGACAGAGTGCCATCAAGAATGACAAGCACGATATAAATGCAAACCGTTCACTAAATAAAGGTACGTAAATAAAGTCCTGTGAATAATTAAGAAACACGAAACCTAATGGTCGCGCTCGCACCACACTTGGGGTTGCGTGTTTGCGTTGAATCATTGCCTCTCTTCCATTTGCCGTAGGAAGGAAAAAGATGCAACACGAATATTACATTTTACTGCGTGCATAGGTTGGGATAGCTTCTAGATTTTTAAAATGACCTTGGACTAAGAATAAGGGCGGGTTGCACCAACTTACGATTACAGACCGATCAACGTTAAATATGGCGCTGACAGCTGTCATCCTATATAAACTTGTCAATGTTTCCATACATACAGAATTTAACGAACACCGCTTACGATTACAGACAGTTTGGTGCACCCCGCAGGACCCACTCTAATTCTAATTCTCAGTCACACGACACATATTCCCTAAAGCAGCGGTCGGCAACCTATTATAATTAGATTTTTTTACAAGCTGATATTTGACAGCCGTCGTCCTGGTACAACAATAAACGTCAATGATGACATAAATTGTTCTGGGATGACAGCTGTCAAATATTGGATGAAAGGGCATTTTTACTATAGTTACTTGTTAAGAATCTGTGACTTTATCAGGCAAAAGTGTACATACAAAATATCCACAGGAAAAGTGTGAGGAGGACAATTGGGTAGTTTCCACATGTTTAAATTGATAACGCAGTGTTGCTGAATGCATAGTAAACCATCAAATAAATGTAATTAAGTATAATTTACGAAATATAATTAAAATCATAAAAAGACCTTGAAAGTTAAGAAAAAATATGCATTTTTTTTATTGTTCAAAAGTCAATTTAAAGCTACCAATACAATCCTTACGCTTTTATAGAATCAAAAATGTATGACAACTATGGTCCTAAACGCAGCATTTACTTAATCAAGTAAATTGCTGTTTCGAAAATCTTCCATAGACTGATTAATAGTACAAATATTACACTGTGATGTCATGATTCAATGCTAATCAGTATGAAACGTTTTCGGCTGCCGCCCCCCAGCGAGGTCCATCTTTAACTCAATTTTATGAGTATTTATGTTCTTTAATTGTAGTTGCTCCAATACAAACATTTGTTCCTCTCCAAAAACTGGTTCGAATGGTAAAAAAATTTAGGACAAGCCTTCAGTCCGTTCATTTTGAGGCCATGGAGTCCTCCCGCATGGAAGTGTAGATGGCGGCCGCTGTGGATTTTTCGTGGGGAGAAATGGGTGAATCAACTTTTTCTGTCCGTAGGTAGTTGTCAGGGTTACGTCACCAGGGTCACTTTAAAAAATAATTTACTTTAAAAACAAAGTTTTAACCGACTTCAAATCAGTAGCCAAATTGCTTGAAGTTTGCCTATAAAATTTGAAGAGTTCCCTCGATTTCTCCAGCATCCCATCATCAGAATTGGATTTTGGTGACAACTGGACCAATCTGGAAGTATATGCTTTCAAACAAAGAAAGAATTATTTAAATCGGTTCATAAATTACCGAGTTATCGCGTAACAAACACACAAAAAAAAACATAGTCGAATTGAGAACTTCCTCCTTTTTCGAAGTCTGTTAAAAATATAGGTTTATTCACCAAATGTGGGGTTTTCTCATCACCTCCTCCGCTCCTTTTTTGTATGCATCATCTAAAATAAAATAAATAAAAATAAAAAATTAAAATTCGTTTATTACTCAAAGAAAAGTTACAATTCTAACATGCTTAGAAGAGTCCATATTTTTATATTTTTTTAAAGAAAATGTCATGTTGTCTCCCTGCTAACGGGACAGAATAACAACAAGATATAATTGATTGGCCCAAATACCACATAAGCCAGTCATCCCCCGACGACTGGGTACGCTGGTTCGTAGGTTTTCTCAACGAAAGACAAAAAGGTATAAGTGTAGGTACTTTTTTTTTCGTGGAGAAAACCTGCGAATCAGGTAGATACCAAGCTCTCGGGGAAGTCTGGATCTTTTGTCATTGGGTTGAACGCACTAGAGCCATTTGGGTGTCAACTAAATTTGGTTTTAAATAGTTAAGCTATGAATATCCAGTAAAAAGTGAGCTCTAAATGGTTCAACGATTAAAGTCCGTGACTGTACGTAATATACTAATTGATAGTTCTGTAGTGGGTATATAGTGACAAGGAGTTTTAACGGAAAAACCCAAGGGCTGTACAGTACCGCTGTAGGGACGCAGTTATGCGGTGGAATGAGATGTAAATGTGTCTTTCTCCCTTCAAGGCATAGCCTGTATGATGGGCCATGATCCATGATGGCCGATTGTGTAGAGGAGCCTTTAGATCCAGTTTTAAGTCGGATAAAAATAGAGTGACATTGACGCCTTTCGCTCTTCATCACATAAAATTATTTCAGGGACAAAGATTGATTGGTTACTACAGACAATACCTAAGTAGGTACCCAAATCTCCATATCGCCATTTGTGTGCGTCGTCCGTTTTGTCAAGGATCTGGTACCTCATCATCAGTTACACTTCGAAATTAATGCTGACAAGGGCCAATTATTCATGCCAAACAGTTAAGAACTGTTGTTTCGTATTACGTGTTTGCTCAAAAATTTAAATCCAACAACTCGTGAGTCAGCTTGCACCTTGCCGAATTTACCATCTCGCTAATTAAATCAACCTTACCCGATCATTTGGTGTAAAGTAGGTTTTTACTTACACACTTGTCTCTAGTCTATGTTGATAGAGATTCCTAACGACTACGCGTAATCGCAGGTCTATTATACCGGTTCGCCTGAAATCCTTCGCGTTCGCGTTCACTTGACTATTGATTCTCGTGAACGTTACGATTGTTGTGAATACCAGGCTTAACTACCCAGAACCTTGGACCCTGAAGATAAATCTCTTCCCTAGCTGGTAGAAAAGTATATCTTCTATCTCGAATGTTTCAAATAATTGACATAAGTCGAAAAGGGTTAAAATGAATGAGGTCTAATATTCTTCATATTCCGAATACTCACAACTCCAAATACCCTGGCAAATAATATCGGTACCTACATATTTCACAATGGCTCAGTTTTTAACAATCAACGTAGGTATCGCATATTTATAAATAAATATCATGGGACAACTCACACCAATTGATCTAGCCCAAACTAGGCAAAGCCTGTACTATGGGTACTAGACAACGGATAAACATACTTATTATAGATAAAATAAAATAAAATAAAATAAAATAAAATAGCCTTTATTTCTACCGTAACATGCTTACATTTTTCCATGCCTGCTTAATTAATTCTTTCATTATAATATTGATTAAATAATTCATTAGTTATTACATTAATTGATTCATATTAATAAATTATAAATATTCGATTTTATCATGCAATTTTTGATTTTTATATAATTATGGCAGTCGCCTCTTTGGCGTAGGCCTCCCCCAGTGCTTTCCAATTTTCTCTCTCTCTTGCCAGTCTTGTCCAAATAGTTCCACATCGTTTCTTAAATATATCTGCCCATCGTTTTCTTATAGATAAATACATACTTAAATAAACATCCAAAACCGGCCAAGTGCGTGTCGGACCACGCAAAACGAAGGGTTCCGTGCCTATTAAAAAGGTCGTATCGTCACAGAAATTTTACGGCACTTACGTCCTTTTCTTTGAGGAAGGCAGTTTTTCAGCAATATCTCGAAAACCTCTGAATCGATCTTGTTCAAAACAATTTTCGGTGAATGAAATTAATAAGCCCTATGTCTATGAATTTTTCCATATTTTTAAAATACACCGTTCAAAAATTAGAGGGGGGGACAGAATTTTAGTGACTTTCGGGGCGATTATCTCCGACTCTATTCACTTAATCAAAAAAATGCTAAGAAACCTTATTTTTTATTTTGAAAGGCCTATCGATTGACACGGGGGTTCACAATGAAAAAAATTTTTTTGACTTTATTTTATGTATGGAGTCCCCCTAAAAAAAATTTTTTCTAGTCAATTTATTACAAAACTATGTAGCGGCTAACAAAATACACCTACCCTCAAAATTTTATTCAAATACACCTTATAGTTTTCGAGTAAAATGCCTGTGACATACGGACAGACGGACATACGGACAGACGGACAGACGGACATGACGAAACTATAAGGGTTCCGTTTTTGCCATTTTGGCTACGGAACCCTAAAAACGTAAGTTCAATTTTGCAAATATAACTCCCATTATAACTGAGTATATTTTTAAAATTGAAAATTGGCTTTGTCACGTCAGCATGAATTAAACACGAGAAAATTTTCGCTCAATGATTTCTATGATTTTCGGTGTCATTTAAATGTGAAAGAAAGTTATAAGGTTCAGCAAATTACACCTATATTTATAAATTATGATTTTATACTTTTAGTATTTTTTTAGCGTATGATCCACCAAACCGTCAAAGTGGGTCACTAAACTTGACTCGAAAAGAAATTTCGTTCAATTACGTTAAAAAAGTTTAAACAAACGACGTTAGTATCAAAGACTCTTAGATTAACAATAACAAACCATTATCTCATACATAAAACTGAAAAATATACCAAACACAAACACTTTCAATGAAGAAGCACTAAAGTTTAGTAAACCGACAAAGTGGGACCCTCCCTATATAAAATCACTAAACTTTATACACACAAAAAGTACTTATAATTTGATATTTTACATACACACAAAAAGTACTTATAATTTGATATTATACATACTTTCTATGCTTGATAAGTATGTTTTTTAAGTAATCTTATGTTATATATTAAGAGACACATGTATTTTAATTTTTATGCATGGCACTCTTCAAATCATTTGTTATTAACTTTTTGACATAATAACTAAATAAAAGGATCCACAAAAATATTTCTGTCTTTTTTAGCATGGGAAACCATTTATAAATACAACTTTAATGATAAATCTGCGTGCCGTATAATAGAATATAGAAATAAACCCTTATTCAGGATTTACATATTTTCGTCCTGTTTTTATGTTCAAGCATTCAAAATACTAAGGTTACATACATGATTTTAACTAATTTGAAATCCCTAACTAAAGTATGCCCATTCATTTAATACCAACCACTCCATAACTTCAAAGTAGAAGTGTGTTTTCTGCCATCCCAAACTTTAACCAACGTTTTCTCAATTGTCGCTTTTTCACTTCTGCAACTTTGCAGAATTTAAAAAAAATAGCTATAGCACCTAGAGACATGAATCTTTCACCAAAAGATAGCGTATGATCTGTAGTATTAGGAACTACTCTTAACTCCATAACGACAAAGTGGGACCTTTTCCCAAAAACCGTCACAAATGAGTTTTTTTTTTAAACATTTCCTTCAACAGGGGTCCGCGGTATTTTTGAAATTCTGGAAGTGTTCCATGCCTCACAAGTTTAAAAACCACTGATCTATACTAATATTATAAAATTTATAAAGATGTAAAATTTGTGAGTATGAAAAGGGAGATAATCTCTGGAACTAAATCTTTCACCAGTATGTAAAGTCATAAGGTACTTAATATTTTATCCCGCGCTGCGCTTGCGTTCTGTGTAATACGGAGGCGGAGCCGCGCGGGAAATTAGCCGATTATAAAGCAATATATTTATGTCTTTGTTGTAGATACTAAAATGGCTGGAGACTGCAACCAGAAAAATGGACTAGGAACTGAACTCAAAACTGCAAAGTGGACGGCCTCCAGATATTATCTTGGTTGCCGCGCACCTGTTCATGATCAAAGGTAAAACTAATACTTGAAAATTTCTTTTTTTTACTACATTCATAGTATTTAATTTATTATTTTACACGGGTCTAACGCGATATTTATTAACCCCCGACGCAAAAAGAGGGGTGTTATAAGTTTGACGTGTCTATGTGTCTGTATATCTG
Organism: Epinotia nisella; assembly: GCA_932294315.1. NCBI lineage: Eukaryota > Metazoa > Arthropoda > Insecta > Lepidoptera > Tortricidae > Epinotia > Epinotia nisella. The sequence continues at coordinate 22,473,551 of OW028674.1, forward strand.
TGTGTCTGTGTGTCTGTCTGTGGCATCGTAGCTCCATAACGAATGGACCGATTTTATGCGGTTTTCTTTTGTCCGAAAGCTGACGTGATCGAGATGGTTCTTAGCTACGTTTAAACAAAATCGGTTCAGCCGTCTTTGAAATATTGAACTTTGAAATGAAAATGTCGGGGGTTTTTCAACTTTTCTAAGTTGTAGTTAATTACCTTTGTTTCTGACGTTTCGACATGGGTTGCACCGGTCATGGTCGTAGATGACTGTCGTCCCAGCAAGTCAACGGAGACACGGGTGCATAATATTTCACGACCCTAATAGGGTCGATAAAGATGCAGACCTGAAAAAAGTCCACTAACCGACCACGACCCGACTGGACCCGAGACTTTCATAATGTTGTACCTATAAATGGTGTAGATTTGAAGAAAGAAGCAGAGAGGTGATTACGGGTACATTAGTGAAGAAACCAGATCAGATGAAATTCAGTCTTATCTCGCCTTTACTTTGAAATGTGAAAGCTTAGGAGACGCTCGTGTCTTTGATATGTTAAAGTTTGGGAGAGTTAAGGCATAGCGGATTTTTTTTGATAGCAACTTATTACAGCAATCTCAAGTTTAAGATGTTACGGGAATATTTCTCATACAAATCGGAAGCTTTCGAGAATATTCCTCGTACAAATTGGAAATTTTCGGGAATATTCCCGGGAACGGCACGTCTACTCGCATAATTCAAATTATAAATTTGTTATAAATCGTATCCAGTTGCGCGGTAAAACTTAGGTACTTACTTCTTGATCTCTTCTCTACGTTCCTAGGTATATCTCCCATATGAATTTGTTCTTAATTGGTGTAGGTAGAGGCATACCCTTGCCAGACAAAGAATGAATCACTTTGGTAACGGCCATCCGCAACCAAAGGAATTCAAGGTGCTTCCGCTGAGCTGCATCATCCGCTTTGTGGAAATGATGGAGCGAGCTGGGGAGTAGGTACAAAGGAGATGGCAAACGCACAATCGATCCCACTGGGTCGAAATCTATCCGAAAGGGCTCTCATCTAGATAAGATAAGATAAGGTAATATCTCTTTTTTATGGTCCGCTGGCATCACCATACACACGTGTTATTAGACGTTGGAATTAATGAATTGCTATTGGTGTGAACTCGTTTGGCGTACCTAAACAAAAAGGCTACTTTGGATCTACTTTACTTTCTTTTGGAAATTATTTCTTAAAAATTTACTGATACCTACGAATGTCAACGGACGTTCTTCATTTCGGCAAATGCCTCCATCGAATATTTTTATGTAAGTAGGTATTTTACCTTAGATCTTGATTTAGTTTATTACGAAATTAAGCCATACTTATAATATTATTAGGAATAAAAAAGCCTACTTCATGGCTGTGTGTGTTATTTAGGACCGGCGACTAGGTCAGTTACCGTATCATAAATATAAAAAAGTATGGTTTTTGAGATAACCTTTTATGTCTGAGAAAAAAAGCAGTTATATGCCCAAAAAAGTCTTCAGCCCAATCCGACAGATCGGCCTGAAAAAAATTCACAATCGTCAAGAAAAAGCTGTAATTGCTATATATAAACAGGCGGCGACCGCATCTCAGACTCGGATACGGTTTATACGATGTACTCACTGCTATATAAAACCAGGGAGAGAGCCAAAATCTAAATTTAAAGGCCGAAAGAAGCCGAGCGCTGCCGAGCCGCCCGCCCGCCTCAGTCCATCGCCAACTGCCGCCCCGACATTTCCAAACGTATCGCGGTAACCGTTCACGTAAACGGCAAAAAACTTCCGAACACCGAAGTGAAGTGCATTCTAAAGTTTGGATTTTCCAGTGCAGTGCCTGTGTGGTGTTTAGTTGTTTGTTACCGGTAACTACTTTTCATTTATTTTACTTTATTAATGCCTAGCAAACTTTCGATAACTCTATGGAAGCCTGTAGGTATTAAGTTTCAATATGTCCGCCTTCCAGAATATTTTTCCCGATTCCTGTTTTGATACAGATTAAAGAGATAAAACACCGTCTGTCGTTTGTGTTATGCATGTGCCGGGTTTTTCCTAACCTCAAAACGAATAGAACTGATTTCTTATTAAAACTTAATACGTACATATTATGTGTTTAATTTTTTGCAGTTTTTCATTGTGTCAATGTGATCTAGAAAATGCTTGTAGGTACTTTTTGCTTTCTGTTAGTACTGTAGTTAGTCGGTTCTTTGATCAGTTACTCGATCGGGATCTCAGCTTATACGCTTAGAGTATTATTTTAATTACGTGGACTGCATTGTAAATATTGATTGGAAGTGTATTGTTTTTGTGTGTTATTTTTATTCTGGTTTAATGATAATGACCTTGATTGAGTTTGTGTTGCTTTTCTCTCAAATACTACAGCTCCATAACTCTTCTCCCTTTAAAAGAGAATTGATATCTAATAGTGAGATTAGTTAAGTGAATTTGTGAATTCCATTGCAAATTTGGGTTACAGGAGTTCCATTAAAGGCAAAGATCGTCTATTTAATTAGGTTCGGAAAAAACAAGCCTGCTTCATATTTTGCGGTATTTATTTTCACAAGTACTTCCGCATTGCGTTGGCTACGTCTCGTTCCACGGTGCGGAGGCTGCCTTATTGATTTAGAATTTTAGACGCAACTTTTCTTATTACTTAGCCTGACTAATAATAGGAATTACGGCATTGGCTATTGATTAATCATCTTTATCTTCGATCTCTTTCAGTTTCAGACTCTTGAATTGGACTAGGTTTAGTTTAGACTTTAAGAACATACTTTTAAGATCGGACTAAAATAAAACCGCTAGGTATGTACGTATAGTAACACTTCATTTAATTTGAACTATTTTCCACTTTTCTAAGGAATTCCCTATTTTAATTTTTTATTTGAACAGATTTTGGACATTTAAAACTAAGCAATAGGTAGCTAATATCTTACGTAGTACATTTATAAAATGCAGTAGGTATAGGCTTTACGATTATGAAATTCTTTCATAATACTTACGCGGGGACTGCTGTATTATTAATTGACGGCTAAATCATAAGATTGTCCCCAAATGTTTATTTATTTTTGTTGATATCATTCCCAAACATCAGTTATTATTATATATAGGTAGTAAAACCGACACAAAGTCAACTAATGATGTGATGTATACCTAAGATGTCAAATCACTCAGATCAGAGACGATGTTTGACTTTCTTAGGCGCCATTTTACGGGTAACAAATTCGTTTCAATATGATACTAATTCCATCTCAGTATCAATCAGTACCTAATGATCGTTTAAGATATGTAGCGATTTCACACACTTGTACATCGGTACGCAAAATTCGCATACCTAGACGCAGACCATTTCAAAATACACGTCAAAAAGGCTTTACAAAACTGGACTCTTATTATGTAGGTATTGCTGATTCAAGAGTTGCGTTATCGCCAATTTAAGTAGTTTCACAATTGGCTTTCATATTCGCAAACATGCTTGACGTTTCGACCGGTATCGGTAGCATGACGAGACGCTGTATAAATAGTACCAAATGCTGACTGAGTTATTAATATTTTACAACTGAAACTAGAATCTTGATGGCCATACCTTCAAATCAAAACTATCGTGAATCACAAAGCCAAAAGCACCGGAAGTTCTTGATAAATACATGGCGTTAGTGATATGAACTACCTACTTCTAATTTCAATGCCACTTAACGTCAATAAGTAAAAATATTAAAGTATGCAGGATAAGTATGATGCGCTCCAGATAATAGAGAACTGCACTGATTGTTTCGGTTCTACATTATTCCATTTAGTTCTTAAATTGATAAGACGCACGTATGTAGTACAAAAAGGCTTACTGCATGGAAGCATAGGTACTTATGTATTAGGTACTGTAGGACGCCCTATACTTTATCAATTTCACTAGGAGTCTCAAAGTCTTTCAACCATCACAGTCTGTGGGCTCGTTTGCATACCTCGCCATTTCCTTCCTGATAAAAGTCACGCGATGTCCCAATATCCCGGTTTCTTCCCTTACCTACTCCTGGCACATTGCATGTTGATGTCGAACTGTCGTGCAGGTCTTATTATTACCGTGAAGTAACATTCTGATGTTATTACCCGACTGACGCAAAAGGGTCAGTAATGTTTTTTCGAGTGTATGTACCTAACCTATATTCATTTGGCACGCTCCGTAGCCTAAAAGTTTTTTTGGAAACAATTTTAAGTAAGCAATGCGTTACCTACATCATCATCATATTAGCCGAAAGACGTCCACTGCTGGACATAGGCCTACCCCAAAGAGTGCCAAAGTGACCGGTCCTGCGCCACCCGCATCCACAGCATACCGTAACCTACATATTAAATAAATAAATAAATATAGTGGGACAATTCACACCAATTGATCTAGTCCCAAACTAGGCAAAGCCTGAACTATGGGTACTAGACAACGGATAAACATACTTATATAGATAAATACATACTTAAATAGATATTAAACATCCAAGACTCGAGAACAAACATTCGTATTCATCATACAAATATCTGCCCCGACCGGGGATCGAACCCGGGACCTCAAGCTTCATAGTCAGGTTCTCTAACCACTAGGCTATTCTATTGTAACTGAATTGCATTTTATTGATGAATCCATAACTTGACGTACCTACATCACGTACCTTTTTCGCTCTTCTTAATAAGGGATAAAAAGTTCCCTTACTGTACCTGTGTTAGGTATAACTTACATAGTTCATGATGGGATACTTGAGATACTTTGCGAGATTTAACAGAGATATATTATCTGTCTTGACGAAGCTGTCGCATCCATTGGAGAAATTAACCAGCCGTTGCGTCGGCTACATTATGACAAGGTTACTTATTTATATCACAGTTAAATCTCCCAAAGTACGTATTCTACACCCGACTTATCATAAACTAGCTTCTGCCCGCGACTCCGTCCGCGTTGAACTCGTTTATATATCGTTGCTCAAACTTTCACTCCCCATTTCGCGCCGTAGGGGATGATTTTCGGAATAAAAGCTATCATATGGCCTTCCCCGGAACTCAAAACTATCTCTATACCTACCAAATTTCATCTAAATCGGTTCAGCAGTTTAAGCGTGAAGAGGAAACAGACAGACAGACACACTTTCGCATTTAATATATTAGTATGGATTGTATAAGTTATAAAGTGGGTAAGGTCATCTATCATTGGAATGCAGATTTACGATAAGTGCGTATGGTGACATCGTGCGATATTGCGTGCTTTTATGTTGTACAAATAAACATACCGTTTATACGCTTTCTATCATTATTATTTCTTTCCATTAAGTTCATGCGAATCCGAAATTTTATAGCCGTTTACCTTGTCAGATACCTACGTATTTTATGCGAAAGCAACGACTTGGAATTATTAGGAGCAAGTTAAAAAAACCGGCCAAGAGCGTGGCCCGACACGGTTCCGTAGTTTTTCGTCCGTCACAGTAAGTGTCCCCAACTTAAGCGTTAAAAAATCTTAACAGCGCCATGTACAATGTGAGCGTTCCATATATGTACAGCGACATCTATCGGCAAATTAAGTAAACTATTGCGCGCGAGCTTAAAGTATGGAAGATGATTTTTATGGGATAATTCTTTATTGCGTCAACCGATTTTCACCGTTTTTTATTTACTTTATTTGAAAGCACGTCATTTCATTGTGATTTTTGTAGAAATTACAGGTACAATAAACACCTTCTTATACGGTAATTTTTTCAAAAACTATTCAACCTATCAAGTTCAAAATAATTTTCCTAGAAAGTTTTTATAAAGTTCTACTTTTGAGATTTTTTTCATATTTTTAAAACTTATGGTTCAAAAGTTAGAGGGGGGGACACATTTTTTTTTACTTCTGGAGCGATTATCTCCGAAAATATTAACATTATCAAAAAATGATTATAGCAAACCCCTATTCATTTTTAAATACCTATCCAACAATATATCACACGTTAGGGTTGAAATGAAAAAAAAACAAACACTCCCCACGTTACGTATAGGGGAGGTATGTACCCTAATGAAATAAAAAAAAAACACTTTTTATTTTACCACTTTGTCGGCGTGATTGATATACATATTAGTACCAAATTTCAACTTTCTAGTGCTAACGGTTACTGAGATTATCCGCGGACGGACGGACAGACAAAGCGAAACTATAAGGGTTCCTAGTCGACTAAGGAACCCTAAAAAGAAGCGGGTTGTGTCGGAGATACAACCGTTAATTAAGTTTAAGTGGATACTTCTTTGTTGGCTATGGAAACCTTGTACCCGTAAAATATATATCTGAATTAATTCACTAAAATCTGTTTAAGTACAGATAAATCGGTATATATGGCAACATTGACTGACGTAGCTCATTTGACTCGCGACACATTGAAGATGGCGGTCATTTCCGCATTATTTTCATGTCCGCCACATAAACTAAATAAAATTTTGTGATTAACAACTAATGGCAAATAAAGAAGGATAAATGTAACAAACAATTATTTGAAATCTGACTAGGTTTCTCTACAAAAAGTTATTCCGGAAGTCACGTGATACATTTTGAACTAACTAGAACGCGAGCAAAGAAGTATCCACTTCAATAAAATAAAATGAAAATATCCTGATAAGTATAGAGTTAGGTTTCAAAGTCAAAGTCAAAGTCAAAGTGATTTATTCTTCAATTTAGGCATATTACATGCACCTATGAATGTCGATAAACTACCACCGGTTCGGAAAGTAAACCTCTGCCTCGAGAAGAACCGGCGTAAGAAACTCGGCGAGGTGTCATTTTTTCAAAACAGTATACCTACAATATATCATATCAGTATCAGAGTATTATAAAATTTTAAAATTACATTGCTACAGTAGAAAGCCTATTTATTTTACGACAGATTTCTAGTGCAGGATTTTATCGCTGCCAAATATCCCTATCCATGATGTAGTCGTTTATCTTATAATATGCTTTTGAAATAAGTGTCAGTTTTACGACAGGTTTTATATAAATATCCCTCTCTCAAGCCTTAATTCCAACGCAGTTATGATTTAATGTTAGACACGAGCACAAAGGTTACATATCAGTTTCAAATTGAGACGAGGCCTTGCATATTAATCCTCCTTCTGGAAAATTTGCATCCGTTACGTAAGAGATATAGACCGGTTGGTATTCTACTAGATTCGATCTTGATTGCCCTTTGACCTAGTTTTTCAATTGTATGCTTGAATCAAAATTACTACATATGAAGTCTATGAACCTAAAGAACTTATTATATGTCACCACATTCTCGAGCGTTATACATTTTACTAAGGTAGCCTGCCTGCCATACCTACAACATCAGCAAGCGAATGACAATGTGTAATGCCCCATCGATAACGAAGTTGGCTACCCATAGAACCAAATTTATTTTCACATCTCATGCTCGAAAAGTGTGTCATATTAGGCTTAATAAGCGGGGCTAAAGTAGTACATTTAGCCCCTAGGGAAAATATGTATACATATTTATGATTTTTAACACATTTAATTTGACCAATCGAAACACTTCACCATATTAAATCCACCAATCACAACTCTTTCAAAAAACATTTATCTTTGCTATCAACCAACCAGAATACCTACAGCTACAGCTACATATTAAAATCGACCAATCAAAAATCAGGTGTTTTTTAGTCCCTAATTCCAAATCATTTAAATCCACCAATCACAACTCTTTCAAAAAACATTTCTCTTTGCTATCAACCAACCAGAATACAGCTACATATTAAAATCGACCAATCAAACATCAGGTGTTTTTAGTCCCTAATTCCAAACCATTAAAAAAGAAAACGCCTCACGCTAAATTGAACAATCTCTTCGCAGTGAAATTTGTTATTGATTGTGGATGGATAATCTTTGTTTTACTATTTTCTCGCAGTCGAAGTGAAAAGTAGAGTGTATAACTCGGGTCTAAAAGCCATATTACCCTCGAAATATTTTCCATCTCGTGGTAATATGGCTTATTTTAGCCCCTTGTCATACAATCTACTATTTCTTCTTGTGAATATTGTTATGCACCTGTCAATTTGTAACTGTCTCTGACTTTCTTTAACGCCATTTTAATCGACTTCAAGAAAAAAAGCAGGTTATCAATTCGGTTGTATTTTTAGGGTTCCGTACCTCAAAAGAAAAAAACGGAACCCTTAAAGGATCACTCGTGAGTCTGTCTGTCCGTCTGTCACAGCCGATTTGCTCCGAAACTACTGGACCGATTGAGTTGAAATTTGGTACACATATGTAAATTGGTGACCCAAAGAGGGACGCGTAAAGTAAATTAATGAATTCTGAACAAAGAGGCCACTTTTGGGGGGTAAACTGGAAAATTTAAAAAAAAAAGATTCGCAAACTGTATTGTGTGACATATCAAATGAAAGTGGTTGTTGTAAGCATCTCAGATATTTTTTTTTATAATTTAAGAAAAAACAGATTTAAAGTAATTTAGGAAAAAAGACGAAAATTGACCATTCCTACCCTTATCTCCGAAACTACAAGCCTTAACATTCTGAAAAAAATATGGCAAATAGTTCCTTGCCTAAAGATTACAGGAAAACTTATAAGAAGTTTGAGTATTCAAAGTAACGGGAAAATTCTCAATATTTTACGGAACCCTCACCACGCGAGTTGAACTCGCACTTGTGCGGTTTTTTTTAAATTACTAGCTTTTGCCCGCGGCTTTGCCCGCGTACTAAAAGTATTTTTTTTTGGTATAATAATTTTTTCATAAGTTTTTGGTTGTTTTTCCGGATATGGCTTCGTTCCAAAGCGCAAACGTTTCTGTGCCCTGTTTGATGCATAATATCAGCGTCTGATATATGACGAGATTTTGTATATAATATTAGTTGTGATGGGGATGGTTACTATATAATATATAATAGATGTGATGTGATTGCAAAATAGATGAGTGAGGCTGTCGTATCGGTCAATCTTGATAATTGGTCACGTTTTGACGAATGGGTCGTAAAATATCGGTTGCTCGTAGATCTACATTCCGTTTAAGTAATATTCCTCGCATAATTCGGTCTGTGAGGTCAGGTCTAAAAATAATACAAGGTTAGTGTTTTAACGACGGACGCTCCTGGCTGATGGTTCTGGGTTGAAATCCTGGTAAGGGCAAATATTTGTGTGATGAGCATTTCTGAGTCTTGGATATTTTCTATGCAGTATTCATACGTACCTATTAAATGTATCGATAGTCCCCTAATGTTCATTATTTTATGTACTTATTTGTACAACTCAATTAATAGTCATAAGTGACATAAATAGTAAACACTATTTCCTTCTGCCCGCGACTTCGTCCGCGTGGAACTCGTTTATATCGTAGCTCCAGTACAAACGGTCGCCCCCCATTTCGCCCCCTTAGGGGATGAATCCCGAGATAAAAAGTATTCTATATGTTAATCCAGGCTATACACTATATGTATACCAAAATTCATGTTAATCCGTTAAGCAGTTTTTGCGTGATTGAGTTACAAACATCCAAACATCCAAACATCCAAACATCCAAACATCCAAACATCCAAACATCCAAACATCTACACATTCAAACATCCAAACTTTACTATAAGTAGGATTAGTAGGATTTGTACGAATCGGTCCATATATGACGAAGTTTGAAGCTAACAAACATAAAAAAACGAATTAAGGACCTCTTCCTTTTTTTGAAGTCGGTTAATGGAATGGATCGGAAAGACAATCTAGCGTAAATCCTTGTGCTGCTGTATGCTGTAATCTCAATAACGGAATCGCATGGTGTCGTTCTCGAAGGCACATAGTGCCGAAGTTATTATGCCCGGTCATGGGTATTTCAAGCGTAAATGAAGCCAGAGCAACAACATTCATCCGCATTTGAGACGCATAGTTTCATCGTGTGCCTGTAATTTTCATGCGGCGTACGAGTCACACACAATTTTATCATTTACGACTTCGTAAATTCCCTTCCGTACGCTGGCTTTCTCCGTCATTTTGCTAACAGAGCATTGTCTAGGAGCTACATGTGATTGACAAATGAAAGTTAGTCCATGGACAATGGAGTTATTTGGTGGAGACGTTAACCTTTTAGTACTAATCATTTTGTTGTCGGCTTGAGAGAAATCTTTACTGTGACTATTATATTTAGTTAACTGTGGTGTTGGGCAACTTATAATCGCGAACTTTAGATTTACTAATTGCAGTAGGTAAGCATCAGTTAATGTAGAGGTAATAGGTACTTAATGTATCAATTAATTTACAATCAAGTAAAATGCCTTTATATTAAGGATGAAACTATACGCAATTGATTATAGTTTGATGTGAATATCAATGATTACATCATTGATTTTTAAGTTTTTGAATTTTTCACAAAAAACAGTACTTTTTTAATTAAAATGCACTGTCATATGTTCTGGAACTCTCCATATTGTGATACTGTAAAGTAAATTATAGTAATTACTTGTTATTACGTATTTTAAATGACGGTTTAGTTATCTTTTCCTTTTATGTCCTTGTTAGTTAAACTGAAATCTGCCTGCATCCAACGACATATCGACTGTCAATTATTGAAGGTGAAAATGAGAGTTGATAACTTGATATGTCCTTACGCTCGTCCGTGCCATTCTGAAACCACGCCCGTGCAAACTGCCTCGAATCGTCAGAAATAAAGGTAAATAAATATCGCCTATGACCCGCGAAAAGTTATCTTATAAAAATGTGTACAGAGTTTTCTTGTTCCAAAAGTTTCTCAATTACCCTGCAGGAAATACTCCGCCATCCACAATTACGTCAAGACACGTTAATATAGGCTGTTCAAACGTCATTCTAGCTAGAGCCATCGATTCTCTAATTTTAGGTTGCAACTACAGCGATAATCGACGAAATTAGCTCGAAAAAAAAATAACCTTGTCTTGCGTTATCTCTATGATTTAGTGCGCTAGCGATGTGTAGCGTAGGAGTGGATCGTTAGAGATTTGGTGGGAACTAATTGAAATCGCACTACTAGAGGCTGCAAGTTACATACACTGCGGCCTAGATAATATAGTATTATTAATAGTATACGTAGGTATAGTGACAAAACTCTTCCACAGGCCAGGTGAATTTCAATCTTGGGGTCATACTTTAGCACTGACAGTTAAAAACATTTTTCACTTTTCTAGATGATTGTGTTGGGTTGGGGGCAAAGTTTTATCATCAGAGGTTTGCTAAAGGTTCCTGCGATTTTGCGATTTCCTATCTTATATATAGGTACTTTAGGTGTCATCCACTCCACGCATTGGTCCGTTCAACCAAAGTTATCGGTTTCGAACCCGGTCTGGTCCTTCAGTTTTTTTCCGGTCTGGTTCGGTATCCTTGTATCAATTGCACAATAAAATAAAAAAATCAAATTCCTTTATCCGCTCATAGTACAAGGACAGTGCCATTTCTAAATTGCATAAAACCACTATATAATTAATTACCTGCATACGCTAAATCGTTAATTGGTTACCAGTTGGAATCCAATCAATCAATTGGAACAGCTTTATTCGCCATTCCTTTGTATTAGGTACACAATCTGCCTGGGATGTAGGTAACGTTGGAGGAAGGATGTAATATATAAGTACAGGACGTGTATTTTGATTCAGATATCATTCTAGACAGTAATGGCATAATGCTAAGAAATGACAAGGAATCACGATGGAGCAGTCAGACACAATAAAAATGTTTGCAATCGACGTGGGCGCGCGTGGGTATGCAGAAACAAACTGATGTGCGCGCTGAAATAGATTCGATAGGTGGGTATTATGGGGAAAACAAATGGTCAGGAAATGGGGCTAAGTATTCGTTTTACTTAGTCAAATTTGTATTATAAAAAATGGTGAGTCTCAGCTGGTGTATTCAATTCAGAGGACGGTGGAGACCACGGAACCGTATCCTGAGATGAAGTTGTGATATTTTTTTCATCACAGACATTCACAGTTATGTTTGAAATACAATATGGTTGTAATATTTACGGCAGAAAGTTGGGATTCAGTTCATGCCGCTGCTGAAAAGGGACTACAAAAGGTCAACAATTGGTTAATATCGAGCCTACTGACCTTAAATACTGACAAAACAAACTACATCTGCTTTTCTAAAATGATTAGTACTCAACCACCTCTTAATGTTTGTAACTTGAATGGCACTGCACTAAGTTAAACAAGGTGAGCTCTACAAAGTATCTAGGTATAATTATTGATGAAATACTTAGCTGGCACCCACATATTGGTTATTTAAATAATAGGATTCGTAAATTGATTTGGATATCCAAAATTCTAAGATATTCATAGCTTCAACAACTTTACTAAACTAAATATAAGTACATATCTCTAGCAGAATCGGTCATGACATACTGTATTCCCGCCTGTGGTGGAGCAGCTAAAATGACATTCCTGGAAGTGGAGAGGGGACAGAGATGTTTACTCAAAACTTAAACCTTATATTTATACTCTACCTCTGATCTCTATAATGAGTGTAAGTTGCTTAGAATGTGCAAACTGTATATTATATCTACAATTCATAAACAACATAAAACTCTACCCGACAAAAAAAAAAAACACAGATTTCGTGCCCCACACGACTATCGAGCACATTGGAAATGAATCTACGGAATTAAAAAAAAACCGGACAAGTGCGAGTTCAACTCGTGTGGTGAGGGTTCCGTAAAATATTGAGAATTTTCCCATTACTTTGAATACTCAAACTTCTTGTAGGTTTTCCTGTAATCTTTAGGCAAGGAACTATTTTCCATATTTTTTTCAGAATTTTAAGCCTAGTAGTTTCGGAGATAAGGGGGGGGGGGGATGGTCAGTTTTCGTATTTTTTCCTCAATTACTTCAAATCTGTTTTTGCTAAAATTATAAAAAAAAAAATCTGGATGCTTACAACAACCCCTTTCATTTGATATGTCACACAATACAGTTTGCGAAACTTTTTTTTTTAATTTTCCGTAAAAACGACACCCATATTGATATTTTGAACATTTCAACCCCATGGCATTCCAACAGGGGAGATGGTATTTCACGTCCGCCATGTTGGATTTTAAAATCGTTGTTGTTTTCGTAATTAGTGACCCGATAAACCATAGAAACGACACCCATGTCGATTTTCAGACTTCATTCCCCCCTTTTAGGGGTTGAATTTTCGAAAAACCTGAAACACGTATTTACTCATTTTTTGTTAGAAATACTCCTGTGAAGTTTCGAATAAAATAGTCTATGTAATCTTGTTTCTCCATACAAACGTTGAACCCCCATTTCACCCCCTTAGGGGTTGAATTTTGAAATACCTTTCTTACTGCACCCCTACACCTTATAAGGAACCTACGTGCCAAATTTGGAATCTCTAGAACCAGCTTTATCTTGTTTCCCCATACAAACTCTGGACCCCGATTTGACCCCCTTAGAAGGTGAATTTTGAAAAATCCTTTCTTAGTGCACCCCTAGAACCTACGTGCCAAATTTGGAATCTCTAGAACCAGCGATTTGGGCTGTGCGTTGATATTTCGTTCGTGCAGCCGGCGTTCATCGATTTATTAGACGTTATCACGTCAAAACAATCATATTGAGGGGATCAAGAACATCGCATTTACACCTCTCAACCTAAGCAGTTAGTTTCTTCGTTACACTTGCGAACTACCCCCCGAACCGCGCTCCGTACTAGATCGCTCAAGTCTTACTACTTGCAAGTAGAACCTAAAAAAGTACGGCAATTTTTAAAAATGTTGAGCAGGCAACATTTTACTGACGAGGATTTATAACTTTTAATATTCTTCTATTTAACCGGAAGTTGCCGCGGCCGTCCGGCACAGATTGAACGCGTTAGGGCTAATTGGCTATAACTGGCGTTACAAAAAATCTATTTGAGATGTCCTCTCTAGTATACATAAATACATCATCATATTTGGTCCCATTTTTTTCTCCAAATATAAAATTGAACGGTTGAAGGTTCTGCTTAGGCGTAGCCTAAAATCGCAAAAATCTGAAATGACCTCTGAGTCTGTTATGTCTGTAGATATTAATCTACAGACATAACAGACTCAGAGCCCGTTCACACAGGGTCTCCGTTTTACTGTTCCGTTTTATCGTATACGTTTTTTTTCATTGATATGACACAGTATTCAGTATACAGTAAACTATTGTTGTTGTGTCCGTTAAAACGGGTACCGTAAATACGGAGACTCTGTGTGAACGGGCTGTAACGTGTTCAGATGTAAACAGATGAATACATAGGTAAATATAAAAGTAGATGACGGTTTTCTACAGGATTTGACCAAAAATGCTGATTTCTTAAGTCAACTAGGAACTAAAAAAAATATTGTCGACCATTCCCTGAACCACACTGATTGAGCTTTTCGTTGTAAATTTAATGTGTGAAGTTGAAAAGGAGTATTTTTGTCTCGGCCGCGGTACGTCATAGCGTAAAGCCATTACCTACCATCATGTGCTTCTATCTATCATTTCGCCAAGACTATTAGCTTGGCATCGATAATCTTGGATTATATAACTTCATGTTGGCACGCTTGGAGATAAGCCAGAATGGGTGCATTGTCCAAACACCAGTTTTTTCACCAAAAACCGTTTGGCCGGCAGCCACATGTGGACAATACACAGAAAACGCTGCCTTGCGTCATTTGGCGTTTACACCTTTCTCATTGTTGTATTCGCAGACAGTGCTTTAACAAAGGCATAAGCGCGTCACCAAGTTCTGTATGATATAAATTCGTAGCATGTTAAAGGCTAAAAGGGTTGTTGACTTAACGTTTTTATTGTTGCGCAACATTAATGATATAATTAGGAAGATTGATAGAACTGCACGATTGTCGTTGATTGTACTTAGTTGGAAATGTTGCCGGATTTAAAACATCTCTATAAACCATTGGCTGCTGTACCTGTTGCGAATCTTACAACGTCACAGCACCACAAGTCGTAGGTACACCGAATATTGTACACGACTGTAAAATGCCATACGAATAAATAAATAAACGGCATTTTTCTCTGACTTTTAAACAACTTGGTTCTTTGACAGTCTTTCATGCCACATACCTTCAGATTTTACCATGTCTCACGCGCTGTTAGTGCACATAGTGTTTGAGGACAGTGCGCATCCACTCGCACGTCGTTCACGCGCACCCAGAGGGCCTACCGCGAAACGATATTCGTTTTCGTTCGTGTATCTCCCTCTTTGTCGCTCGAACTAGCAAGTGCGACAGAGACGGAGATACACGAACGAAAACGAATATCGTTTCGCGGTAGGCCCTCAGTTTATCTTTCTTGAGTTCCCTTGACCCCAAACTTTCGCTGAAACCGAACAAAAAGTTACTAGAACGTATATTTTTAGTTACGTGAATGACATTGGCTTGAGGCCAACATAATTAATAAAATAGTTATGTCTTTCAGAATATCGTAACACTACAAGCACAGCGTATCTCTTAGACGCCAAGGCCATTAATTATATATGCTTAGAAGATTTTGTTAAAAGATTATAGTTAAATATCACTGATGATATTATGATATGTATTAATCAAGTCCGTTATTAGTAGCACTAATTTTAGTTTTTGTGTTATATAAAAACATTTCTCTCTATTTCACAATTTTATTTGTTGTTTACCTTATTTTTCATGATGTTCGTGGTGACTGCTGACAGTTGAAACTAAACTCTGTAAAAGTTTTAATTCTGTCCGGCCTCTTTCATAATTCAATAACAATTTAATTTTGTGTTAATCAGTCTTATAGTTTATTATGTAAGTAGGTAGTTATTTCTTGAACACACCGAACCACCGATTCACTAAGTTAAGATCTTAAGATTTACAATTCCTACTACTAATTTCACAAAGAAATTTACTTCTCTTCATCGTCGAATGAAACCATTTTAATCTAGTAAACCCCATTTTATTTCCTTCACCAAAAGCATGAAAATTTGAGGGGAAATTATTTCTCCTAATAGTCACAGTGAGCACTTCATTCATGCTCTGTTGTCAAGAAGATTCAAACTACAGCCCAACACTATTAAACACCGTATTAACGACTTACTTACCGATTAAAGCCTAATAAACATTCCATGCATCTGTTCCACATATCAACTTGTTCCTATAATGGCCGTAACCCTTTCGGTTAGGAATATCCAAAAATATCCGCCACGCGATCGTTTCGGAGCTATAAACAAATCTACAAACTTGCTCTTGCCGCAGAACCACCGTTAACTACTCGGTGTTTGATAAAAGGAGTTTCACATTTTACTGTTGCAATGCTGGTGCTCGTTTTATCCATGCTTTTGGGAAGTTCGCAGCAAAGTTGTAAGTGTACGTAAACTAAATTCTATTTTCGCAAACGTAGGCAAGTTTGAAGTCCGCACACGTTTTTAAAGGTATCTCAGTTGCTAACCTTTGTGTTAAAGTAAAGTTAATTTAAATCTGAACTTTGCGACTGCACCCTATGTTACTTTAACTATGTATTTATCATCTATCCTAATTTGAGTGTCTATTGTTTCAGCGATGCAGATATCGGCGTGACACCGGGTTGACAAGATTCAATCCGCGAGATGTCGCAACCGCCGCCGGGACATGGACGCGCGCGCCCCCCGGGCCCCCCGTCTCCTCTCCACTACCGCCCCCCCTCACCATGGGCCCCAAGCCCACCGCCACTTATCTCAGGCCCTCGCCACTCCACAGCGCTGGTCTCGCCACCACCAGTGCAGCCGTCACCTAAGCCGTTCAGACCATTACATTCTCCTTTCCGGCCATCTCCATCTCCGAGCTCCCATTTCTCTATCTCGCCCTATCCCATGTCTCCCACATTGGGGCAGAGCCCGGAGTACTATTACTCGTCTCCGTATGAGCCAGTCCGGGAGTACGATTACGCGGGAGTTCCTTTGGAACCTCCACCGCCACCGCGGCCGATGATATACGAGGAGGATGAAGAAAGAGGGCCGTCCACTGCAGAGATCATCGCTAGCCAGTCACAGGAAGGCTATGTTGATGAAAAGCTAGCAGAGTATCAACTTACGATTCAGTTATTACAAGGTAAGTGTTGCATTTAGTTTTGGTTGATTAATGGGAAATTTACTTTCATAATGTATTCTACCACCAGCGGCTTAGCCGGCGTAACTCTAGGAGCTACATAATTTTTAACTTATGTTACTTGTAACGATTTATTTTTACGAGCCTTTGGTCCACAAACTGATTTTATTGCACGGTGAAGTTTAGAATTGAAGTTAATGTAATGTTGCCTACATTAGGGTAGTTTCCTTATCCTAAGGTTATAACTAAACATAAAATATTAACAAACCAACTTATTAAAAAGAATAACAGACCATAGGATCTTGATTAATTAAATTTAATTATATGCCATGAAACTTGAACTGCCAGTACTGCCACTATAAAATCTGTGATGCTGATGATCCCCGAAAATACTTATTTACGTGGCATTTTGTTGGATCGTTCTTTTAAAAACTTTACACTTCAGCTGTTTTAACATGAACTTTAATCTTGACGACATTATCAAAACATTGGCAGCGAGACAATCGCAGTTGTTGGACCAACTAATTGCAGAACGCATTATTTGAAGTGTCTGTCAATTAAAAAGCTCATTAAATGAATTGAACTTTACTGTAACGTTTACTGTCGGCACAATAGTAAACGAACGTAGATTCATGTGTCGTTTATTGAGTGGCGGCACAGAATAAACGTTCTGTTTTGCTTTTCCAGATATTTTTTTGGACAAACATTTCTTATCACTTACGAAAAACTGTATGAAACTGTGGAGTACGTATAGTTCGTTGTATATAATATATGAATGATTTTATGAATATGATTGGTTTGGAATCAGTAATTCACGGTCCTATTTGCCTAAATCTTTGGTTGGAAAATTATTTTCCTGCATTGGTATCAGTACAGGGTGTTGCTTAAAAACCGAAAATTTTAAATTTCAGTGACTCACCCTATTATATTGATCTAATACGTGAAAAAATTACATGTGTTTTTTTTTGATAAAATTTAGGGGTTGCTACCGAATTTTGAAACTTTTAAGGTTTGCATTTCTCCATAGTAAGATTAATTTAAATAATTTATTTTTATTCGCGTATTCGTTGGTTTGATTCTTGAGTCTCTCAATTACACACACTGGCGGATTTTTCGTAGATGTGAATGGTTGCGGCTAATAAATGTTCATAGGACTTAATAATAATTAAAATAAAATTATACTCATTACTTTAAACGCTTTCGTGATGATCAACAGATGTTGAGTTATGTAATGAAATTATTACAGGAATAATCTAGTTAATCTAGAGTTCGGTCGATCACGTCGTATCACCTGATTGACGTAGTGTCCACATCGGCCAGCCCACGAAATTAACTGTGTTGGCTGGCTACCAAACTAAACTATGTTTTTATTTATTGACGTCTTTGGTATTACTAGACTATAGCAACTCTAGCAAGGTTAGTATATTGTGGTACATGATTTTAAGAATAGTTGACTCTCTGTTATCTGCTAAACATTAAGCAAGATAATAACAGGTCAGCTAGCATGATAGGTTTTATGGTCATAATTTACGTGACGTTTTGGTACATTTACGCCGTAAAACGTGACTATAAAACCTATCCTGCTAGCTGGGCAGGTGTTCCACAATAGCACAGCAGAATCTACGCATAGTAGCTTAGTTTTTTGCAAGATTTGTATAGAAAAAAGGAGGCACATTGGTCTTAGTCCAGACTCGACTGCGAGTCTTGGGTAAATCAGTCAGTTGTAAGTTAAATTAGGCCAAGCGCAGATTCTGTAGGAAATGCTATTTATAGCAAACATAATGATAGTGAACTAAATTTTGGGCATTTGTTGTTACTGAATCAAAATATAGTAACAAAAATTAAAAAGTATTTATGGAATGTGACAGGTTAATTTTTATTGATACCATATTCAGCTAAAAAAAACTATTTTTTATATGACCTCATATAATAGACCAAGGAGATAGTAGAACTCCTAGCAAGACACAACTTTTTACTTTAAGAAATGAGATGACAGAGTTTGTAATTTAATATGGGAATTTGGATTTTTACGTCTTCCATTTGGTATTGCATACGCACCTAATGAAAGCTCATGATTCATCATGTATGACCTAATTGTCTGTCCAAAATAAGCAAGTCTAATGTATCCGTGTTTGTTTGCATTGCAACGTGAGCGTGCGCACCTTGGACTATGTAACATACCTACGACGTAGTAACAGTCGAAATAGAACATTTCGCAACCGGAAACACATGAGTCGTACTACCGTAACATTAACATTGGTTCCTGTAGGTACTAATGATTGGACCATATTATTTTTGCTATTTCTAAGTCGGTAATATTACAAATATTATTTGCTTTTATATGAGTATTGCTCTTTGCCTTTCCTCAATGAAAAGAGTACCTACCTACCGCAAAATTCTAAATTTTGGTTTTAAACGTTTTGTAAAAATAAAGTTCGGCACCACGTATTACCATATTGATGACAATGTCTAATCACATGCAAAAATATATTAATGAACCAAAAACAAGACATAGACTCATTTAGGTTACAGTTTACACGAAATACAGGGTGGACCATAACTCTTTTTACATTTCAAACTAAAATAAAATGAAAACTAATTATATCAGATGAAAACCGTTTATTAATTATGAAAACACATGAATAGGGATTTTTTTTTTTTTAAATTACGTCATCCATATGTGATCCTTCATTATTTTGGCATGGAGCGAAAATTTTCAGTGACGGCCTGACAAGTGTTCCGAGAAATGTTTTGCATTTCCTCGCGAATACGTTGCTTCAATTCTTCAACAGACACTGGTTTGGTCTCAAAAACTTTACTTTTAAGGTATCCCCAAAGAAAAAAATCCATTGGGGACAGGTCCGGGCTGCGAGGAGGCCAGTTAATGTCACCTCTTTTGGATATGACTTTTTGGCCGAAAATTTCTCGAACCGCACTCAATGAGTTATTGGAGGTGTGACATTTTGCCCCGTCTTGCTGAAACCACGATTGTTGATTAAAACCATCAAAATCCTGTAGCGTAGGAGCAAAAAAGTTTTGTAACATGACAATATACCGCTCTGTATTCACTGTAACACTGCGTCCTCTTTGATCTTCAAAGAAGTAGGGTCCAATAATGCCTCTTGCTGACAAAGCTGCCCATACAGTAACCTTAGGTGAATGCAGGGGTTTTTGATGCTTCAATTTCGGATTGGTTTCACTCCAATACCTGCAATTTTGCCTGTTGACATCCCCGTTTAGGTGGAAGTGTGCCTCGTCTGAGAAAAAAATGTTGGTAAAGCTGGTAAACCTCTCTAGCATTTCGTTGGCAAACTGCAGCCTGGTAGCGTGATCTTGAGGCTTTAATGCCTGTATCATTTGGATTTTGTACGGATGAAAACGTAAATCTTTATGAAGAATGCGGATTAAAGATGTTCTGGGCACATTTAAGACGCTAGACCGCTTTCGAGTAGAAAGCCTGGGTTGTTCACGAACAGACGCTCTTACAAGTTCCATATTTTCGGGATCTCTTGATGTCCTAGGTCGGCCGGATCGTGGTTGTTTTAACGTTGAACCTGTCTCTTCAAATTTCTTTACCCAACTTTTAATCAATTGAATCGATGGAGCTTCACTTTTATGCCGTATATTGTAATGATTGCAATATTTTCGTTGCGATAATGTTAAAGAATCGTTATTTTTATAATACTCGCGTACGCAGAACGCACGTTGTACTCCGGTGAAGGACGCCATGGCACTAAATTCCCATTGGCCGCTCTTGCATTTCGTAACCCCGCCGCCTTACCCCGCCACCGCTCCCCGACACAGCTACCGATTCAAAAGTTAACGGACTTTTGGTCCACCCTGTATTTTTTCTCGGTCTCAAATATAAATTTCTTGGAAGAAAGGAATCTCAACACGACGGAAAATTTCAAATGTTTGATATTTCAAATGAAGATATTTTTGAGCGTATGTGAAAAGTATGCTATGCGTATGCTAATAGTAATTTCAATCTTGCTTAAGGAATATTTTCTGTGCAGATAAAATTCTGGTTGTTTATAATTTATGGAAGAGACACTAAGTGTGTGTAGATATTACATAAGACGTAACCGCATATCATACATCTCACATGTACACGTACTATAGATTCAATCCAATTTAGAAATCAACTGAAAATCCTGAAGATATCGTCGAGTAATCTTTGTTTGCGCACTGCGGTGCACACTGTTACAATTGTTACAATGTGTTGTCTGGCTGGCACCGGGATAGGCGCCCCCTCCCTCCCGCGTTTTAAATGCCCCCGCGGCGCATGGCCTGCCGCCAAGTTTTCCGAAGAACTGCACTAAAAAACACATTTTAAACAAATTTTGCATTGTCCGACTTACCATTGTGACACGTTTCATATAAACTGTATCTACAAGACTTAAGGTTGATATTACAATATCGAACGGGCCAGATAAACAGGTCTGAAAATTCCGAGTTGATTTTAAGAATGGTTGTTGCAACGTGCATTGATTGATAAAACACATCGTATTAGTAACCCTGAAATTATCTTGTGAAAAACGTGTATCTTTACATTTGGCCCAAGATCTTTCTATATTCTATGTACTGTATTTTTACTTGTATGTGGATAACTTTTTTCCATCGAGGTTTTGTTTATATAATTATGTAATTATTTATAATACCCATAAATCCTTCATTGATGCCAATTGCCTGTTTGTAATGCTAATAGTCCTTAAATAATAGAATTTATTTCGCTCATTATAAATAATTGCTTAATGTATCCCCCCATTTTGTTAAAAATGTGTTAACCCAATATATTTTTAATCTGCCTCTACACGAGTATCTAGTCTAGACTGATGGAGTGATGGATGATACGCCGTGTTATTTTACTGGACAGGCGGCATTTAGACATCAACTTTGAACAAGAGGACGTGAAAACTTCGGAGCAATCGGAGCTGTTATTAAAATAAACAACGTAAGGAGCGGATCTTCTCAAAATAACCACTTCCCGAAACCACCGTTGAGTTAAAGTTATTTCGTTAACCCGACGAAAATAAAGGAAGTAAACGTCGGAGTTGTAACAATTCTGTGGGATCAAGTTAATTTCTCGGCATACTACCTACATATCCTACTTATCATCATTGTGCCACTTGTGGGCACAAGCCCGGGGTCCGCTTTGACACCTAATCCCAAGATTTATAGGTATAGGCACTAGTTTTATGAAAGCGACTGCCATCTGATCTGACCTTCCGACCTAGACCTAGACCTTATTGGGATTTGACAGCCGCATGCCTGAACGAGGCTACCGTAGCTTATACACATATCTTACTTAAAGTATTATAATTATGAAAATTTGGATGTTTAGATATTTAGTACTCCTTCACGCAAAAAATGGCTGAACGGATTCAGATGAAATTTGGCAGAGCGATAGTTTAAAGTTCAGGCAAGTGCTATAAACAGTTTTAAGGAAGAACCACAGTGTAAATAATATAATTATTCTTTTGGATTTATATTTAATCAGTTGCAGTAGGTGGAGTACCTACATGTTATTTGTGTTACCTATCACGATTTCGCGAACGGAGGCTGCTACTAAGGACGCAGAAAATTATATTAAACAATTTAAAGATTTACGTTACTAAGTATCTCAATTTTGTAGCCACCGAATATCATTTATGCTCACAGATTTTTCCAGAAGCTAGTCTAAACGTTGCTCATATCATATTAATAGTTATCAAAAATACTTAAGAAATACAGTAAATCTCTAACTGGCCGTTGCTGACGCAGGGCGTGGGCGTGTGACGCATCGCAGATGGAATCGGCTGCATCAAATGTGATACAAATAAGTATTAACATCTTTAAGCACTCGACGTAATCCAAATTGCGTAAGATTGATGTCTCTGTTTGCCCCTAAGTAATGTTTATGTTGTCTGCGGAGCCGAAGTAACTGTTTGTTGTACACTATAGTGCAAGTTTGAGATATTTGTAAATGATGCAAACATTTTGCGATTTTTGGCACGGATAAGAAATTTCACTCGGCATTCACAATATAAGTAACTCAACTGGGAGCCGGAGCTTTGCTCTGTAAAAACGATTTTTCGTCCCTGTAAACCCCCGCAGTGTAAATGTTAAAGCAATCGTTGGAGCCCAGCACAAACTCATAAATAAATGTACAAATACTATGACTATGACCATACTGTTGTTTATCAAAACCAATAATACAGGAAGGTACACTTTTTTGAAAACTCGTTTTATTTTTATATTTTAGTTGGCACTAATAGCGCCTGCGCTAGCGATTATAAGTAGGTAAAATCAACTAAAGCATACGGTCACCCTGATGATTAGCAGATAACGTAGCCTAAGGTGTGTGCAAGGGAACCTCTAGATATACCTTTCCCTCAACACAGCTCTGGCGACCTTTCTCATCACGAGGAACACAACATCACATACTTACAGAGCAAGTAGTGGTGTTATTATGACGCTGGTCTGCTCCAAATATGCGCGAGATGTCATCGCTGCTCTCTTTCTAATTAGAATACTTCCATTTCGCAGCGACATAGCGCGCCGTCTTGTGATAACCGTGCTGTAGGGTAAACTCTGAAAGATTTCCTCCTCTATTTTACTGTTCTCTTTAGTCTATTACTATTACATCACTATTAGAAATACAATACATCATGGGCTATTTTAACCGGACGCAACATACCTGTCATTTTCAAAGAATAGCTTTGGCTAGGGCATGGCACCTTGCGTAATTTGTGATTCATGCATTCAAGCATGCATCTTTTGACGCCAGCGCCCAGCATAATCTAGTTTAACAATGTAACATAAGCAATAAGGGTTCTTTTCAATAAAATATTCCGTCTACAGAAGGCAATAGAGTAAAATAATTTGCCTAACTAAAACTCAGATTACATTTTCATATTATTGTTTTACTTACGTGACCTTAAAAAGTTCTAATAATAATTGATTAATTGTACACGCCATTTAGAATAGAGTGTAAAATATGTAATAAATTGATATTATTAGTACTCACAATAAATTATTCAAATTAAGAATAGTTAACATTATAGAATATTATTTTGAGGTTGGTACTTAATACTTGGAACAAAATTGGCCAGTCTGGATAAATCAATTCTATAATGTTAAATAAGCATTGAACAATATGGTTTAAAACAAATGACATCGTAAATATGCAGTAATATAAATCATTATAATTATAACATTATCAAGCTTGAGATAATTTAAAATATTTAGATAGATTAGACTAAATCTAAGGACAACTTTTAATTTAAGGCTCAGCAGATGTTTTCAGATCTGTGCCTATTAGTAATGATGGCTGTCAAAACTAGAACTATGCCAAATTGTCTATTAATACCGAAGTTTCGCACATAGTTCAGAATTCAGGGCGCGTCACACACAACGCGGCGGGTGTTGTGCGGGTTAGGTCTAATTCTATAATATATGGATTCAAATAGGGCAAAGATGTTCACGTAACGGTAACATATATATCTCAAGTGTTTACTTAGGCCCTCGTTTTAGCGGGAAGGAGTGCCGTGACGCCGATGGATTATATAATGATTCTAACTCAGTAGGTAAACTAGACCTCATGAGCGCACACCTCGCTGAAGGCCTACTCGTAGTAGTTAATAGCCGTGCATTTCTGAAGAAAAATTATATTAAATTATATATGGTATAATCCTCATAGATAGTCAACAACCTCCTAATAATGAACACATTTTCAGAAAGTAAGATAACGGAGGTATTGTATTCTAGAGAACCCCATTAGGTACTGCTAGTCAGGTGCCTTACTATAGTGACTGATATCTTACTTCCTATTTTTGGCAGCCGTCATCCCGGTACAATAAACGTCAATAATGAAATATGGTGATATACACTGTACTGGGATGACAGCTGTCAAAAATAGGAAGTAAGATATCACCCACTATAGTTGCAATAGCGGTAAACGAAAAGCGCGAGCCTGCTAAATCATAAGATTCATAAGATTGACAATAATGCTTCACAATATAGGTATACCTACATCCTCTATTCAACACTCGTAAAATCATATAGCTCTGATTTTAACACCACTTGCGACATTTTAGCGCACTCTTACCATAACCCGACAAAAGCAACATTATAAATAAACCGAAGTGTCTGAAATGGTGTGACTTAGGAGGTTCCGATTCCTAAACCGGTAAAAAAGTGTAGCTAAAAGTTATACAAGGCACTTTTCAAAATATAGAACTTTTGCTGCGAGAAACAAGGCAGTCACTAGGTATTAAAATCCCATTACAATATCGATTCCAAGAAGCTGTTCATTCAGAGTTCGAAATGGGGTCAGCTGGGAATAGACGTTGCACATACGTAATGTCATAGATTTGCGAGAGAAATGTAGTGACAAATATCCCGAGACTGAAGTTTGACGCGGAGACATACCGCTCATGTTGTTATTAGTCAATTACAGATAGCAAAATTTAACCAATGTGTCCGAGTTTTATTTTGTTATCTACTTACTGAAAATGTTTTGGATATAAGCACAGACAAACGTAGTGTTATCGCCTGCGCCAACATAGTTAGCTATTGTGGAGTCAAAACCAACGTGCCGGCCGGGCAATAAAACGAGCTATAGAAAAGGCACGTGGCCGGCCCGGAGATTTATGGCCCGGCCGGCACGTTCTTTTTGACTCCACAATAGTTCAGCTGGTGACGTATAGAATCTAACTTTATGTTTGGAGTTTCGCGAATAATTGTGAACTATATAATTTAAAAGCCATTTTCTCGTAAACAATCCATCGCCTTCTGTTCACTCGATGTGTATGTGAGCGAGCGTTTATTGCGTGTAAGAGTAGTAAACGTCAGGCCCTGAAAGATATCCATTGTCGTAATGAAATGCCAGCGATAATTCAATAAGAATTATACCTACCTTTTTGTCATATCACAGCTAATATAAGTAAAGTTGTGATGGTAAGTATAATTATTAAGCTTTTGTTGCACCCTCTAGTCGTAATATCATCAACATCAACCCCTTCAACGCAGGTCTATATTTTGGTCCCCCCATATACCTAGTTACTTGCCTCGGCGAGGCAACTACTTAGATGACATTTTCTCGTCGTCCTTCGATAAGTTGAACAAAACTGAGGTAAGGTCCCGCAGGATGCCAGATATTGGTACATTCAAGTCTTAAGCGTTGGTTGAAGTTAAATATTTTTATTCAGTTAATAAAAGTCTAGCAATAATGTATCGCTGTAGAAGGCGAGTTATATTAAGAGTACTATTATAGACCAACAGCAGAGAGCGTACGTGGGTTGCAGGGCTATTTCCGGAGCGACAGAGACGGCTGCTACAGCGTGTAAACGTCGTGCATGTGCTGCTGATATATGTTAATAACATATTTAAAAGTGTATTTAACATATTTGGGGATTATAATAATTTTGTTGTTTCTATCGAACCTGTTATCACTATCTTAAAAATTCAGTTTTTGCAAACACACATTCGATCTTTGCGATGGTCAGAAAAATCTGTCAAAGTCGAATAATATAAAACCTGCATATTATTGAAATTATAATTATCATACTTTCCTTTAAATATATATTTGTTACGTGCAATACTTCTGACTAAAGAAAGCACTCAAAAATATACGACAACAATCTGCCACAATGCAAAGGCATAATATTTATATATACCTACAAGCCAGTATTTTTTGAGCGCATTGCTCTATCACAGGCTTTCAGATATTGTTACATGTGACGATCATACCTTAACAATAATTGACCTCCATTCCATAACACCACGCATATCTTTAACAATAATTGTTCACAAGAGCTATACATGCTATAATATATTATTGTTTCGAAATTCGAAATTTTACAACCTGGAACTGGAACAAGATTTTTCTTTCGACAGAAGTGCCCTTTGTAAACGTACAATTACTCGGTGCTGCAAGAGCTACTCCTCGACAAAATATCAACAAGTACGCAATCTAGTTGTGCTGATTATCAGATAATAAGTCATCGAATAATTTTCTATTTGCTATTTTCGACAGTCTTCACCAAAGAATATTGCAAACCGCAGCCATTTCATACACCATTCTTCGAGTCAGTGCAAACTATCCAACATGCTCTCGTCAGTCATCACATCACCACGGCCGCATTCTGCTGTCAACTTTCCGTTTATTTTGGACGCTTTAGGCATTTCTCAGAACTGGGACATTGACCTGCCACATTTTTACTAGAGTCTTGCAAACTGAGCTAGACTTTCGCGGAGAGATCTAAAATAAACTTTGCGGTTGACATACTTGCCAGTAACAATAGTTGAATGGTGAATAAAAAAGTCATACGAAGAAATCTGAGAACTCTATATTAACATAGGTACTCGCTTTAGGCTTTGAAATGCGTATAGGTATGGTGATATCGCGGAAATAGGCTACCACGATTTTAACCTAGGGTACTTACTACGGGCATCGAGCGAAACTACCTGTCTTTTTCGTCCCTGTTACAACCAAACGCTCTCCTATCAAACTAATGAGCTAATTTACTACGCTGACTCATTTCAGGTCATCTTCCCAGCGTTTTTCCCGGTAGTGCCCTAAACGAGCCCGGGGTCCGCACCTAATCCCAAGATTTGTCGTAGGTACTAGTTTTACGAAAGCGACTACCATTTGAACTTCTTACCCAGAGAAAAAACTAATAGACCTTATTATGAACAGACCGGATTCCTCCGATGTTTTCCTTAACCAATTCACTTATTTTAGAAGGAATTCACAAAATTTTATCACACAGGTTCACGAGTACAAAAACATCACAATATTACAAAGGATACAAAAACTGTCTGGCCCGCTGTCACATGTCTCCATTTGACACGTGCTAAAGTAATATAAGAAATGTAATTAATTAAGTTCTAGTTTCCTGTCACACATGTAGTGAAGCTATATGATTTCAACAAATGTAAAATGTAGACAACGTCTAACTATGGAAAAAAAACATGTTAAGTACTAAGTTTAATTTTTACACATTCTGGTTACTTAACACTAGTAAGTTATGTAAAAGTACTTACTTGAGTGTCACGCATAAACGATTAAGAAGCATAATTTTGCGCAAGTGACGAATATATTTAGGTTTAGATTTATTTATTTCACAACATACAATTGCACTTAAAATTACACATAGTCAATTTTAATACTTAGGTAGATGTTTTTAATTTTGAGGGCTCGCAAGGTAACCTTCCATTATTAAATTACAAAAATCGTGAAACTGACAGTGCTGCAGTGTACCCATACACAAAGGAAACACATAGGTGCTTGAATTTAATGCATATATGTATATACAGCTGTATAGATCGATCGATCGAAGACATCCAACGCCAATCTCTGGGAAGGTGGGAACGCTGCAATGAGAGTCCGATCGACCAGCAGATCAAACGCCGCAAAAGAAACTGGATTGGCCAGACACTCCGAAGGGACCCTGATCATATACCGAGGCAAGCCTTGGGCTGGAATCCACGTGACCTTCCTAAGCAGACTTAGCGGTGGTCGATCATTGCAGAAGATAAAGCCTTAAAGAAGACCTGGAGCGAAATGAAGCGTGAAGCTCATGACCGATCGGGTTGGCGACGCATTGTAGACGCCTTCTGCCCCATCCAGGGGACTTAGGAACTTAATGAAGATAGATCGATCGATCGATGGATATGCGCTCCACACCTACCTAGGCTAGAGACAAGACACAGGTACGCAATTAGGAATGGCATACTTTCAAATTGGGAATTAAGCTATTTTATCTCAATAATTTGATCTGAGAGATGCTAACAGGAGAACGAAGATCATGTCATCATGTAGTGGAGTAGCAAATGTCTAAAAAGAAAAGCATTGGCATGCCGCTGCAATTCCCTTGATATTCGAAGAATTTCAGGAAGAACACAAATAGGTTGACGGCTCGCCAACATTTGTAGTTTGTTTTGCGGACGTTAGACGTTTCACTACCAACATGTTTAGTGGCGACAGTTACCTATAGCCAAATAAAAAAAAAGTTGTGCATGATCATCAATATTGGACTATGTACTTATCTTGCTTGACAACTTAGTTGTATGGAAATTACTTAGCTAATCTGTTGTGGGCGCATCCGCCATAATACGAATTAAAACCACTTTACATAACTATAGGTAAGGTGCCCCTCTTTCAATCTGGAGATCGCGGGTTCAAACCCCGGCTCAAGAAAAACTTATGTACGAAATAACATTTGATATTTAACACTGGCTTTTCGGTGAAGGAAACCTCTGGGTTGAAAGGTTAAATGGCAGTTGCTTTCGTAAAACTAGTACCTACTGCAAATATTGGGAGTAGGTTTCAAAGCGGACCCCGGGCTCGTTTGAGCTGACTGAGCATTACCGGGAAAAACGCTATTGGAGGAGGATGGCATAATTTAACACTATAATTAAAAAAACTTAAGGCCTCCTGCTCCAATAGACATAACATATTAAAAATGTGTAATGCCAATAAAACAATTGCCTATTAAAACAGTTCACAACTACATGCAAGAAGGGCTTTACTTAAATCTTTACCTAATATAAGGCGGTTACTCGCGGCGACTGTTTGCAGCGCTACAAACGCGGTACAGTATCGATAGCAGTCAGGGGTATTAATATATACGTACTATAATTAGGGACATAAATATCTGTACACGCCTTTATGACATTAACAATAGAATCCTGTATATATATGTATGTCCTTATTTATGTAGGTAGGTATATTAATACCCGTACAGGTAATCGTGCGACAGTCGCGCTGCAAAAATTCGCCGTGTGAAAGCGTATCCATAGGTACCTACCTATGGTACCTACAGGTAATTTTGACACATGATCTATGGCTAAACAGTGTCGCGCGACGCGACATCCACGCGTTTGTTTCGCTGCAAAAAGTCGCCGTGTGTAACCGTAATCGATAGGTAGGTACACTACAGGTAATTTTGACACAAGATCTATGGCTAGTGTCGCGCGACAGTCTAGCTTTTGTATCGCTGCAAAATGTTGCCGTGTGTAACCGTTCTAAGTTATTAGGTATACCATAGTTGTAAGTGCAGTAATACGAGGTAACTGCCAAGTGACTGCGCAGTCACGCAGCGGGTGAGATCACGGTGCGCCCGCGCCGAGGTTGTCTATAAAAGGACCCGTTCGACCTCGACCTTCCCGGTTACTGCATAATGCATTTACATGCCATATAGGTACATCTATTATATGCCTATACGACTGCTAGTTATTCTGAGGGATTTTATTACTTATATAATACTGGCAGTAAAATAGTAATAAACAACGAATTAATTAAATCAATACTTCTCCATTTCACTTTACCTACTAGGTACATTATTTTTTATATTAATTACATAGTTTGTGTACGCGTAGTAAATTGTGCTTTAATTTGTGAGCATATCGAAAGAAAATACCCAAATAGCTATAGGTATGGTATGAATCCGCAGCAGAACCAAGGTAACCGATATAGCCCTCCGAATTGCTAAACTTAAGTGGCAGTGGGCGGGGCACATTGCACGTAGAACCGATGGCCGTTGGGGCGGAAAGGTTCTCGAGTGGCGACCACGTACCGGAAGGCGCGGCGTGGGTAGGCCCCCCACAAGGTGGACTGATGACCTGGTAAAGGTCGCGGGAGTCCGCTGGATGCGGGTGGCGCAGGACCGGTCAATTTGGAACTCTCTGGGGGAGGCCTATGTCCAGCAGTGGACGTCTTTCGGCTGATATGATGATGATGATGATGATGGTATGAATACCTAAAATATTTGAGACGTTCCGGTGACACCCCAAGGATGATTATTGATTAGCATTTTTTACTATCATCCGTTTTATTTCACAACGTGCATTTTGATGACCAAGTTGAGCTTGTTCAACAGAATCCATGATGTACAAACACAAAATTAAGGAGATTGTTCATAACAACATTAGGTATTATACAAGTTATTGTTGTTGTACATTGCTGTTGTTGTATGCACTCATAAGAAAAACTGCAAAATTTGATAAGATTTTCATTCTTTTCTGTTTTGCAATCCCAAGTTTAACTTTGAGTATCTTTCTAGTTTTTTTTTGGAACAAACATTGGAAATTATTGTATACATAAGTTCTTATTTGTATATGAAACCAAATGATCAATTAATTGTTGAGTACACTTAACTAGGACTGCGTAGGCGTTTATTTCCCCCGAGCAGAAATCAACCGAGTGTGTAAAGTCACGTTCGATTACTGAAACTTGATCGCTCAGGAAACAATCACAATAATGCACGCAGGATGTTTTCTGTAGTAATAAGTAATGCTTTATGTATTATGGAGCTACAGTACAGTTCCGGTAATATTACTTGTACGATCGTGTTATTAACATATGTGCGATATTAGGTACAGTCAGCATGGTATAGTTAGTAGCAGCCAAAGTAGCCAAATATACCGTAACACATCCTAACTCTTACAGTAGTTAGTTAGTTAGTTAGTTAGTTTTACTGAGCATTTTCCGCAAGTCGACATCCAGTGTGCCTATTTTGCGTGAAGCGGCAGGGTGGCGCTACTCTAACCACCCCAGCTCCTCCAAAAAGTTTAAGAGTGCCTTGGTTGACTGGACTGACTGCGTTCCGTAGTGTGTCCGGAGACCTGCTGTATACTTCTACCTGCTTACAATCCAGTAGAATGTGTTTAGTCGTATCTTCTGCCTCCATGCACGCTCTGCACATGGGGCTGTCTGTGATACCTAAATTATAGAGGTGTCTGTTCAAGGTGTTGTGTCCGGTTATCATTCCTACTATCTTGCGTAGTTGGTTTCTGTGTGTCTTCATTAGTGCGGTTGTGAGTTTGTAGTTGCGCTTCGACAGAATCTCTTTGGTCAGTCTGCATGTGTCTATTTCCTGCTAGTATCTTTGGTGTATTGGTCTAGTTTGTTATATATGTAGCTTTGTGGCAGGGGTAAGATTGGCTCCGGTCCGTATGCCGTTGTTTCTGAGCCTTTCCTGGCCAGTTCATCCGCTGCATCGTTTCCTCTTGAGCCACTGTGCCCCTGATCAATTGTATAGTGACTTTTCTATCAGCGCACACCTATGTAAGTTTTTAGTGGCATTCGTATATCAAGCTAGATGTGATGTTGTCACTACACAGTGCTTCTAGTACCGATTTACTGTCTGAGAGTATTCACCGTATGTTTGTGTTACAGTAATAAAGACATTTAGTCGTGTACCGAAATATTTTGCTGCTTTGGGTGCTACTAACGTACGTAACGTACTGGACGTACGTATTTTTAATAAAGCAATTTCCACTGTACTTAGTGTAACTTTAGCAATAATGCTTATTCAAAATACTTTTCAGTTCGCAAGCTAGCGTAGTAGTTAGTAAATATGAATATGAGCTACATTATCTTTGTAACTTGTGCACCCAAGGATCGCCAACCTATGCTAGTCTTAAATCTGCCAAGCGCATCCAGGCTCATGTGACCCGCACAATGGTGGTCGGGTTACCGGCTCGCCCGACCGGTTCCCGCTCTCATTCTGGACACACCACTTACGTGTAGGCGTTAAGATGTGGCGCGAGCCATTCGCTATTTTATGCCCTATTTATAGCCGGACTTAGATCTTGACTTTGCATCTACATGTTTATGCAAAACAAAAATGTTTTTTTATTGCTATGGAGCTTGTTTGAATTGGAATATAACCGGAATTCGTAAATATACTTAACCCTAAACTAGGCGACATAAAATAAAATGTGCGTTTAAGACTCGGTTGCGATGTAGAGCACAAAAAAACTCTAGAAAAATAGCAAAAGATGACTAAAAAATAAATGCATTTAAAGACACATAAGGCATAAGAAAATGGCGTGGCACTTCGTTTTCCTTATTCAATTAGGTAGCCTCACTCTAATATATTTTGGTACATTTCATTAAGACTAGTGGTCGCTCTCCTTAATTATGACACACGACTCAGGGTTTATGTCTTAAAGAGAGTAAAATTATAATTTATGTAAAAAAAAGGTACTAATAAAGTTCTCGCCTCCCAAAACCCCTAATGTAACCCAGATTATTCCAGTGTCGTCGACTGAAATTTGATAGCACATTCTTGTTGTAGTCTATAGATATCGCGGGAAGACGAGACTGCCAAGTCCATTCTGCACTAGGGGAGGTGGCCTTCTGATCTGTTGAATTCGTCCAAATCCTCAATTGGGTAATGTACCTGAAGTTTACACAGCAGGGTATCATTGATTGTAGTCGTTCTTTCGGTAATTGCTCAATGCTCACTGTCATTGGATTAAATACACATAATATATAAATATGTACTTATTCCAATTCGATATCTAGGAATGTCAGGAGCGAATACATGCGCTAGTCCGCTTTGTCTTATAACTCGTATCGATATCCACTACCTGACCCAGACCAGACTAAACCGTATA
Organism: Epinotia nisella; assembly: GCA_932294315.1. Lineage (NCBI taxonomy): Eukaryota > Metazoa > Arthropoda > Insecta > Lepidoptera > Tortricidae > Epinotia > Epinotia nisella. The sequence continues at coordinate 22,506,980 of OW028674.1, forward strand.
ACTCGCGTGGCTGAGACTTGGAATTGTAATATAAGTTCTGTGTCTCATAGTTGGGTTGGGTGACAAGTCGTTTAGTAAATCATTTATTTTACGTTAAATCGTCTAAGAATTCCTTGGCGTTAGGTAAACAAGACCTGCAGTTAGGAACTCTTCCGTTTAAGGCTTTACATATCTAGACCTGAGGTTAAATTCCTCCATATGTAATTAGATTTACCTGGCAAAAACTACACGTTTAACATATATTAGCTAAAGCAAAATTCAAAACATGTTAGTGCGACGCTCGCCGGCTCGGCACTCCTACATAAAATTAACCGCCAAAACAAGAAAGTAGGAAGCGCATATATGTACCTTATGTTCTTACCACCTTCTTCCTTCAGAGGACAGAAATGCACTGCATTACCATAGGAGCCCAGATAAAAGACCTATATAATTTCAACTAGCACCCCGTAACACCCTTAAAGGAACAGAGATATGGTTGAAAACTTAAGGTTTGAAACGCAAAAGCGTGTTTGTTTGAGTTCAATGAACTGAGTCGCCAGGAGTGTAACTTGCAATTTTTATTTCGTGCCATTATACAGTTGGCAACTTGCTTAGGATTGGCCAACGGCAAACATATTAAATAGTTTTAACAATATAAAATTTACGAGGTAAGTTGTAAGTAGCTTTTATTTTCGAACAAAACTCTTTAATAGAAATGACGGTATCCACTATAGACGGAAACTTAACATGTGAAACCTTTATTTTATCGACTTTATTTAATAAATATAGATGAATTATCGAGAACATGGAATTGCATTTGTAGTGGTTGTACGAGAAAATAGAAAATTCAAATATAGATTGCCTGTAAACATACAATACTACTACATATGCAATTCCATGCTCTCGTTAATGTATCTATACCTATGCATTTTAAAAGCCCAATTGCCTTAGAATTAGGATAGGTGCAGTGCAGACGATATATCTACCTAAACTCTGATATATATATATACTATAATCTGTCAAATGCAGCCACTCATTATAATTATGTAGGTACGTTAGAAAATTACTATGCCATCATTCACATAGTTTGGTAGCAAAAGACACCTAGTATGGAAAAAAAAACTTTGTGAATTTTCTGTATATTTAAAATAGTGAAGGGGCAAAAACTTTTTTTTTCATACTAAATAAGTAGTTGTGCGGTGTCCTTGTCCTCCTTACAATGCGTTGGCACCCAGTGATTGTAGGTATGTATGCATGTAAGCACTTTAGTGTATACAATAACATATAACATTAAAGTACAATAGCGAATTTATCCCTATTGTTCTCATAGTAAATACCAAATTTTTAAGCCCTGCGCTTGCATCAGAAGTTTCGTTTGGCGTGCCCAAAATTAGAGTGGTTTTTTTAGGTCATTAAACTGGTTTTGAAAAATATAATAATAATGGTCTTATAAATACGTTAAAGAAACCCTTTCAACGGTATTGCAATTAAATATGTCCGAATTTAGGAAGGGTCCGAAATGGGTCACCGTCTGTTGCGCAGTGCCCTAAATTAGGAGTCAAGGGCGGAAGGGCTTTGGCCTCCTTTGATGTGAGATGAGAAGTTGCATGTAACTTGTCATGGGTGAGAAAAGGAAGGACGGGACAGCTGACGTTATTAACATTGTTGCTGATCGGAATATTTGAGTTTGGAGTTTTTTATTGGCAATATTTTATAAAATTCGTACAAAACATCATAAAAAAAACACACACCCCACATTATTTTTAGACAGGTGGCAGACAGGCATACGGAGTACTTGATGGTAAGTATCCCGTAGTCTATGGACGCTCGCGACTCCAGAATGGGCATAGGCGCAGTGCCGACCCTTTATTAACCGACTTCAAAAAAAGGAGGAGGTTCTCAATTCGGTTGGTTTTTTTTTCTTGTTTGTTACCTCAGAACTCCGTCATTTATGAACCGATTCGTACAATCCTTTTTTATTTGAAAGCAGGTATCTATATGCTTCCAGGTTCTTCCCGTTGTTATCAAAACTGCAGTTGGATACTGCTGTTGGAGCACTAATATAAATGCGAAAGTAACTCTGTCTGTCTATCTGTTACCTTTTTACGCTTAATCCGCTGAACCGATTGAGATATAATTTGGTATAGAGATACTTTGAATTCCGGGGAAGGACAAAGGATAGTTTTATCCTAAAATTCATCACGTAAGGGGTTGAAAAGGGGTACGAAAGTTTGTATGGTGCTATGATAAAAACGAATTCCGCGCGGACGGAGTCGCGGGCAAAAGCTATAATAAATAACAACTTAGAGTTGGGTCTCCTGACTTTGATACATGTAAAATAAATAAGTAGAGTGAACAGATTTCTGGGTATATTTAATGTTCAATATTTTTACCCATTGCGCATTGACCTGAATTGTATGTGTAGGCGGTCGTTTATATATGTTTATAGTCATTCATTAGAATAGAAGATGCATGGTCTCACATTATTTAAAAGATTTAGAGTTGCAGAGTATCTATTATTGTCGTTTCAGTCAATTATATAATTCTCGATGATTGAACATTGCTCAAAAAAATCCAATCAAAACGTTGTCTTTGTATGACTGTATAGCAACTATGTCAGGGAAAACCTCCCACAATACGTACGGTACGGTACGGTTAGGTACCATCCGACATACCTATACACTGTCACACCTCTGAAATGAAAGCCAACTATTAATAAAGTACCTACTACTTATAACTTACAGAACACCGACAGCCTTTCGATTAAAAAATCGCACTCATCCGTTTGGGAGCTACCATGACACAGATAGACACACAGATGTTAAACTTATAACACCTTTCGTTTTAGTTGGGGGTTATAATCGGGTACCTACACTGAGAGAAACAAGTTACAGAATAGAGGGGCTGCCCCCCTATTCTGTAACTTGTTTTAAGCTCACCTCAAATATATATTGACACCGCGATGCGTAGTAACTAAGCGTAGGTAGAGATCTAGTCTCGTTAGGTGTGACGCATGGGGTGAGGCGCATGAGCGCGTAGCGAATAACAGCTCTGGGCTGTTATTCGGAACGCGCTAATGCGCCTTACCTTACCCGTCACGGCTAATGAAACTATACCTCTGCCTAAGTTAAGTTACTACGAATCGCAGCTTCAAGATAAATTTGCGTGAACGTTGCGATGAGCTTAAAACTATTTACAGAATACTAGTAGCGGGGCTGGCCCGAGTAACTAACACGCATTTGCGAAATGCGTGTTAGTTACTCGGGCCATGCCATCAGTTTCCCTTCAGCTTCTGAGTCATCCTAACATATTTTTCAGCAGGGATCTGATATCGTCGTATTAGTATGCGGCATTTCTTTAAATACATTCCCTAAAAACAATGCCGTATCAAGTTCCGTGACTCGCGGGTTTAATCGACTTAGCAACCAAAAGGCGATATTGGGGTCAGGCGGAGCACGTAACTGGAACAGTGAGGAGAGGATATTTTTTTTATTTCATTTATTCATAACAAAACATATTGTGTAGAATATTTGTACTTATCTTAAAAATTACATTTAACAACATATAAATAGTAACAAAAAGATCAAACACATAATAATGTCTTAAGTACCGTAAAACCACATTACTATAGGTATTCCAGGTTGAACTATGGTCCAAATTAATTCTCATATTACTTGCTCAGGTCTATTTTCATGGGCGAACTTAAAGACAGGCAATATAATAACACAAATTTAAATAAAAACCTATAAAATCACAAATACAAAATCGGTATTGATAGAAACGAATGTGTTTACTTTTGGACCATTATGGGCGTAGTGGACCATAGTTGAGTGCTTTTACAGTACGCAAAATATGACAGTAGAAATGCGATCAATATACTGAAATTGTTAAGAGGGAGCTACGCCGATAATGCTGTTTCTCTAAGAAGAAAAATACGGAATACCGGCTGTGAGCCACCTTTTGATAGAGCCGAAAGGAAGGGATATGTTTTAGCAGTATAGGTTATGCTTGTATTGACGCGTGTGTACGCGATTTTGATAATTGAGGTGTCAATCAATTCGTAATTACATAATATATGCTCTGGGTGACATAGGCTAACAGTTTTTGACGCGAAAACGTCTTAATCATCCACGAATCCACGCACAAATTGCTTACGTTTTACTAAGTATGCTGCAACAACTAATAAAAACCGGCCAAGTGCGTGTCGGACCACGCAAAACGAAGGGTTCCGTGCCTAATAAAAAGATCGTATCGTCATAGAAATTTTACGGCACTTACGTCCTTTTCTTTGAGGAAGGCAGTTTTTTAGCAATATCTCGAAAACCTCTGAACCGATCTTGTTCAAAACAATTTTCGGTGAATGAAATGAATAAGCCCTATGTCCATGAATTTTTCCATATTTTTAAAATACACCGTTCAAAAATTAGAGGGGGGGGGACAGAATTTTAGTGACTTTCGGGGCGATTATCTCCGACCCTATTCACTTAATCAAAAAAAATGCTAAGAAACCTTATATTTATTTTGAAAGGCCTATCGATTGATGTGCCACACGGGGGGTCACAATGAAAAAAACATTTTTGACTTTTAGTTTTATGTATGGAGTGCACCCCTAAAAATTTTTTTTTTGTCATTTTAATTACAAAACTATGTAGCGGCTATCAAATTACACCTATCCTCAAAATTTTATTCAAATACACCTTATAGTTTTCGAGTAAAATGCCTGTGACATACGGACAGACGGACAGACGGACAGACGGACAGACGGACAGACGGACAGACGGACATGACGAAACTATAAGGGTTCCGTTTTTGCCATTTTGGCTACGGAACCCTAAAAAGTAGTTAACACCGATATACCCTTAGTTTTAATTTGTTATTTTTCAACAATAGAGTCACTATTCGAGTAAAATATTTATTGAACATGGCCTTTTCATTTCGAAGCATTTTTGGCTAAACAATGGTGTTATTGTACCGATGGGTCTTAAAAACGTTCTAGAAACGGGGTTCGGACTAGGGTTGCCGACTTTTTTTGGGGGAGATTTCCCAGAAAAAACCGAGAAAAATATAGTACACTGTAAAAACATAGTACTTGGCTGGGCAATGTTGCTATTTGGTACAATTTAATTGAAACCTGCCCCGCTGGATGCGGGTGGCGCAGGACCGGACACTTGGGCACTCTTTTGGGGAGGCCTATGTCCAGAAGTGCACGTCTTTCGGCTGATATTTATTTATTTAATCGTATGGCGTATATACATTGTAGGAAAAAAAAAACTAATAACTATTATAAGTCAACATCCAGGTTGCACAGCCAGTCAACAGCGTCAGGTGTCACTTTTGTATAGAGGTCCCCCGGGTCACCCTGGTAGCACCGTTTTGGGCAGCGCTCTACTATATGGTGTGCAGTTTGGTCCTGATATGATGATGATGAATTGAAACCTGGGCAATTTGAAGCACTTCGTAAGGACCCCCAAAATATGGTATTTTTGCGTACTATATATTTCTTCAACAGTACCTGTATAGTACAATGAGTTAACATAAAGTACAATAGTTATATAACTTAGCTAGGCGCGCGCACGAGCGGGATGCCATCATTCAATTTTCTAGCTATCTGTCAACGGTTTTGTTACGTTGACAGATAGCTACTATACAGATGATTTTCTGTACGTAAGTGCTATTATTTATTCTGTGGCGACGTATAGAACATTATTGTTGATTTATTTAACAGGAAATAAACAAACATTACTCAGGCATTCTTTTCTAGATAGATAATAGCAATACAAACCACTTGAAAGTCAAGCGGCAAGTGATGTTGTGATTTGGGGTGATGTGATATCAACATCCGCTTTAAATCTGCATTCATTTGTTTGATGATAGCTGCACAAAGTTTGGACAAAGAAATGAATACCTAATGTATATGTAGATAATTCGATATGTGTATTTGTGAAACCTTAAAAATATGGCGCACTATTTATTGTTCGGATAGTTTAAGGTTTCTTCTTAGTTTACTAAAAGCATGGATACTTAACTTTTTTACTGTATGATACAAAATGTTCCTACTTTCTTACTTATTCCAAAACAATTTTGATTGGTGGTTGATGTGCGTTGAAATTCAGGCATACAAAGACTCCATGAAAGTGACATTAACTTATCATACACTAACTTCCGCCCGCTTCTTTCCTATATATTTATATAACACTATCCTATATTTTATTCCTGGCTATAAACTGTCTTCGTGCAAAATTTCATCCAAATCGGTTGAGCCGTTTAAGAGTGATTGAGTAACAAACATCCAAATTTCCAAACATCTAAACATCTAAACATCTTAACATCTAAACATCTAAAAATCCAAAGTTTGGATAAACTTTCGCATTTATAATATTAGTAGGATTATATGTCTTGGACATGATGGCTATGCTAACAGTGTAATTTTGCACGAAACCTAAAATACTAAAGTTTTGGCAATATTACCTTCTACGTCTTTCTTCAGTCCGTCAGTGAAGGTAAACGTTTTCGTGACCGGGAGCCATAAAACCTGATACCGTCTAATGCCGAGTGAGCAAACATGACGGGGTTAAAAATGGGGTGGATCCAATACGGGCAACCTAGTACCAAATGTATGTACCCGTAACAAAAAAGTTATGAAAGAGTTTAGAATATATTATACCTAACTATAGGCTTGCCTAAAAATAAAATTTAGGCAAGCCGGTGGGAATCGGCGTGTATGGGCGCTCCGCCACTGAGTACCCTGTACAAAGTACAACAAAAATATAGGTATAATAAGGTACATACATCAGTAGGTCATCCATACTAATATTATAAATGGGAAAGTGTATGTGTGTGTGTGTTTGTTTGATTGTTTGTTTGTCCGTCTTTCACGGCAAAACGGGGCGACGAATTGACGTGATTTTTTAAGTGGAGATAGTTGAAGGGATGGAGAGTGACATAGGCTACTTTTTGTCTCTTTCTAACCCCCCACTTCCCTAAAATGGGGGGTGGAAGCTTGTATGGAGCATTCCGCAATTTTCAAGGTAAAAAGCTAAAAATTAATATGCGGACTATTTGTGACTAACAAAAAAATCGTGCATCATTTTTTTTTGGAAATCTGCACCCAACTCCTTAAAAGAGGGGGTGAAATTTTATATGGGTGCCAGATATGTAGAGTCGATATGTAGAGTCGATATGTAGTCGATATGTAGAGTCGACACCTATCTAAATACACAGTGGACATCTATCTAAATATGTAGAGTCGATATTTAGAGTCTATGTTCGATATGTAGAGTCTATGTAGAGTCGATCTAAATATATAAAAGACTGAAACTGAGATGCACCTTTTTGTAGACGGTTAAAATTACTTTTAGTACGCGGGCGAAGCCGCGGGCAAAAGCTAGTATTTATCTGGTTACACAAACACTATGATGCTTAGTTTCACTGTGATTGGTTTAGCGCCAAATATGTATCTAAATACATACTTAAAACTACATGTAAACTGTTACGCTTGTTTTAATTGCGACCTTATTTTATTTGTGTTTAAAATACCTACAAGTAAATTATTCCTTAGAAAAACACTACTTCTAAGTATAAACTCTTACTTCTAAATAAATAAATTAAACTACTTAATTATAAATCGGAAAATGAATTGCAATTGTGTTTTTTAGTAGCGATAGGTAAGTGGTTTGCTTGAAGGTACATAATTACACTTAGATAATTTAACTTGATAAATACAAACAGATAATTATTATATTTTTGATTTATTTATCACCCTAATGTATTAATGGATAAAATTGCATGAAACTGAAACTGGAGGAGGGACCTTGATATCTTATCTTTTAATTCGTTACATCACCAGCAAGGCACAAGTTCATGCATGATTGCGATAATATTGCACTCAATTGATAAGTTGACTTGCTACTGGACGGTTTTAATTATTTTTAAGTATTTATTTGTAACACTATTTAAGTAGGTAATTTTATTTAACAGTGAGAAATTGTGAATCGTGAATAAAAATTATAATAATACATATAATGTATGTTTTTGTTGGACATGCAGTAAGTGTAACGCATAAAGAAATGAGTAAACTTGTGAGCATTGCGCATCCTCCGGTATAGAAGTACCTACATCGTACTCCTCCACCAAGCTCTAAGGAAAAGCTCCGTCTGCGAGCCGTCTGCACGTGTTCGCATGCGCAGAAGCCTCCGCTGCACTCACGAGCCGAGCCTCTTAGTATCGAGCGAACCTCCGAGCGGTGAGGTCATGTCGCTATGGCCGACGGTCGCGACTCCCCGTCGCAGAGCAACCTCCGCGACCGCGTTAAATACTACGAAAAAGTATGGTCAGGGCAGTCAGCCGACACCGTCGACGCTGCCATCGACGTAGAAGAAATAGAGAGGAGGATAGAGCAGCGTAAACGCCACACGGAATCACCCAAAATCGAGGTTAAATTGAAACATACGCGTGATACGGAATCTCCGACTAGGAGCCTTGAGAGTCAGCTCCCAAGTTATTCGTTAAGGCATGTTGAGACCGAGGAAAGGCATGATGAGTCGGAGCAGGAGGTCAGGTTTAAGTTCGATAGAGTGTCGGTTAAGAGGACGGTAGAGTACAGTGAAGTGGAGAGGCCCGAGTCGCCGCTGGAGTGGTATTCGGAGTATAGGCACCAGACACTTCATTCGGCGGCAAGGAAGGAGTATGTGAGGAGCAGATCCGAGTATGATTCGCATATCGCTGAAATTCGAGGTAAGATATCAACAACTATTTCGGTCATAAACATAACAGTTAAGGTTTTTTTTTAATAATGATCCGATAGCACGGTTACTGTAATCCGTTGTGAAAAACCCTTAAAACCTATTGCCAAAACTGTTTACGGCGATTAAGCAAAAACCGCGGGGACTGATACTCGTAAAATAGAGCCACAACGGAAATTTGATAAAACTTTGGCCTTTACGTCTCAGCCCGAAATATTTACTCGATAACCATAGAGTACTTAAAATTATGTCACCTTTTTCATTATTACGTTAGTATTTTTTCTCTACCTTACCGGTTAACTTATGTACATACCTCTTATACGTACTGAATGATCTAAATAGCCATTTTATTGAAGCCGATCAACGATGGTTTTGGTTTGTTACCACATTTCGTCAGAAAGTTATCCTTCCTTCCCCATATACAACTATAGATACATGGGCAAGTATTTGCTAACGGATTGACACTCCATTGGAATCCAACAGGTTGTTCAAGCTAGAATCGGTTAAAGTGCCGTTTACCATGTTGGAATCCGTCCGACCTAATCCTTGTTTGTCACAATTGTCACAATAGTGGGTATTGCAAACAATGCAAGTTAAACTATATGGGTATAACGGTGGGCAATAGCGGTTTTATATTTATTAAGTTTATTGCACAATACAACAAAGTACAAATGATGGAATTAATGCCGACGAGGCGTTCTCTACCGGTCAACCATTGGGCTAAATAAAAACATTTGGTGCAGGTATCTAGTTAAGTTAGAATTTTATTTACCTAGGTATGGAATGCACCTAGCCATTGATTGGATGTATCATAATTACCAGTAGATAATTAGTTAGCCTCATCACTGCGGTTAGTTTACCGCCTCTGACTCGTAACGTATTTACTATGCCGTTAATGTTGATGATGTCAGAATACTTTCATGACGATCATTCATTTACATTCATTGATTATAAATCACTAACGACCGAATTCTTCCAATAAAGTAGGTAGGTACTATTTATGTTAAAAACATAATTTGGTACCTATGTAAATATTTTAGCCGTGAATCAATCGTAGGATGGAACAGATTATGGTTAAAAATATTACAGGTAAAAGATACATTTCCCTGCATGTAGGTACGGTCAAGGACTTTAATTGTTAAGCCATTTAGGAGTCAACTATTTTTTTTATAGTTAAGCTATGAGTATAAAGTGAGCTCTAAATGGCTCAACAATTAAAGTCCGTGACTGTACAACTATTAAAAGAAAATAATATAATTTACAAGAGCTAAAATCAAAACTACATAAATGCGAAGCAAACTACATAAAACCGCAACAGATAAAACAACAGGCTTATTAGAACTTACCTTCTATTATGTAATTCATTGTCACTATAGAATCAATTCTGGTTCGAATATAATATCATAAAGCTGTTTAATTCGTAAATATAACATAACTAACGTTTTATAATATAGAAACATGCTAATGTCAAACGGACACGACCTTGGCAGAGGATAAACAACTATGTAATACCTAAATTGGGCGTTAATACGAACATGAATGATCTCAAGATCACCACGCTAACGTAATATAGCATTAGGTACCTTCTTGTAGATAAGTCGATAATACACTTTTTTTGGGCTCTCGTGTAAAAAGAAAATTAGATACCTATCACACTTTCGCTGCTAACGATTATATACATATTATCATGTAGTTGGGTAGCTATGGCCCATATATACAATAAGTAACAATATTAACTACTTATTTACTTTATAACTACAACGTAGAAAACTTGAAAAACCCCCGATTTTTTCATTTCAAAGTTCAATATCTCAAAACCTTGTTGAAACTTGGCTATGACCATCTCGATCACGTCAGCTTACGGACAAAAAAAACCGCGTTAAAATCGGTTCATTCGTTTAGGAGCTACGATGCCACAGACAGACACACAGATATACAGACACGTCAAACTTATAACACCCCTCTTTTTGCGTCGGGGGTTAAAAATACAGTATTCTTACATTACAAATAAACGGAAAAATACTCGGAAAACATCACACTTGAACTTATTTTTGCAATTTTTCTTGCCTCTCTTCATATTAAAAGTTGCTGATTTGAATATCAGTCATCCCTATTGTGAAAGTACCTATGTGACTGCGATGCAATGATATTGAAATAACCCACTTATCCTTTAGTAATTAGTGTGGTAATTGCTATGTTATGTAGTTAAACGCTATGTTATTACTATGATATTTTAACGTAGGCTAACATAAAGGTAACTGCGTGGGTAACTGAAATCACTGCGTCGTTTTACTTCCGACAATAATGTTAGAAAAGGAAGGTCGTTGGCAAAAACACTCGGCGTTATCTATGACTATTTTGACAACTGATAAAATAAACCGGTAAATAAAATTTAAAGTCCTCTATTTACAAATTGCGGTACCTACTAACTAACAGCATTACCATACGAGTATGAGGTAATCAGCCAAATTTTTCAGTCTTCAATAGCAATTCAGTAACAAGTTTCAACTTAAGACTTCCTCCAAGATTATAATTAACATTAACTAAGATAAATTAAAACTAAGTTAAATCTAAAAAAGGCCCTCGAGGCATTGTACCGAGGATGCTGGCGGCATTTCTGCCGAGAAAGCGAGAAAGCCGCCAGCTCTTCGGTCACCAGTTGCATCGACCAGACGTTTCGCGATTTCTGCAAATAACGTATGCGCACTGGGACCCCACGGACCGAGGGTCTTTACGCCAAAGGGTACAAAGTCGTACTCTCTGCCGAGGCCTCTATATTTATTACATTTCAGATTTTCGGCGTTTTCCGCCGCTGCACCGGCTTTAGAAGTAGTCCGTTGGAGGTGAGACGATGCCAGTGTGTCTACACATGTAGCATCCCACACAAGCATCCGTCCCAACCTCCATGGAACCAGAGACACACCATCAGGTCTTTTGCCATCATCTCTGACAATGCCAGGCGGCTCAAGAAGAGCAGGCACAATTGATGCTGGCAAGAGACCGGCGGATTATGTCATTAAGTGTCGCATGTCTTGAAAAGCGGCCAATTTGAAATTCCTGCGGTTGCAATTTAATTATCCTCCATATTTTTATCGACATAAATATTTGACAGCAGACGTAAATAAACCGATATTAAAATAAAAGAACTTCTCGTACTTTGGAACCGACACGACCTTTAGGTTAATGATGTATCTTTTTGACTTGCTCCTTTTATTGAATGACGAAAGTTGATTAAAAGACACATTGTATACGAAAGACTAATAATATCGTTGCATTTTCGCGCAATACGAAACGTCCTGTGTATAGCACACATTCTTATGCCACGATGCATAAATTTGCCTCGTGACGGGCATACACATGATGTCACTGCCCGGACAGGGCTAAATTGTTTAATTCAACTCTTGCTCATGCTACAATACCGTATATAAGTGCGCCAACGGCTTCTGCCAAAAGAGTACACAAAATACGACTGAAAATGGAACATTACCTCACTTTTTAGTGCAGTGACTCATGTTCATAATCATGTCCAGGCGTAAAAGAGCGGAGGGAAGTTTTGGACTTTTTAGGGTTCCGTAGCCAAAATGGCAAAAACGGAACCCTTATAGTTTCGTCATGTCCGTCTGTCCGTCTGTCCGTCTGTCCGTCTGTCCGTCTGTCCGTCTGTCCGTCTGTCCGTATGTCACAGGCATTTTACTCGAAAACTATAAGGTGTATTTGAATAAAATTTTGAGGATAGGTGTATTTTGTTAGCCGCTACAAAGTTTTGTAATTAAAATTACTAAAAAAAATTTTTTTAGGGGTGCACTCCATACATAAAACTAAAAGTCAATTTTTTTTTTCATTGTGACCCCCCGTGGCACATCAATCGATAGGCCTTTCAAAATAAATATAAAGTTTCTTAGCATTTTTTTTGATTAAGTGAATAGGGTCGGAGATAATCGCCCCGAAAGTCACTAAAATTCTGTCCCCCCCCCTCTAATTTTTGAACGGTGTATTTTAAAAATATGAAAAAATTCATGGACACAGCGCTTATTAAGTTCATTCACCGAAAATTGTTTTGAACAAGATCGGATGAAAGGTTTCCGAGATATTGCTGAAAAACTGCCTTCCTCAAAGAAAAAGACGTAAGTGCCGTAAGATTTCTATGACGATACGACCTTTTTAATAGGCACGGAACCCTTCGTTTTGCGTGGTCCGACACGCACTTGGCCGGTTTTTTCCTGCGTAATGTTGCAACGTTTAAAAATCATGTCATGGCCGTAAGCTGTAAGTATGTAATGAGTATAAATAACCTTATAAATGTTTGTTACCGTAAACCGGGGTTACTTTGATCAATTTTAGACTTTGACAGCCTTCGTTGAAGATCCTATTATACGTGAAAATATGCAATTAAAATATAATAATCGGTTTTTTCTCTTCTTTAGGCCTGCCAAATAAAAAAAAATATGGACTTATATTTTTCACAGAAAAAAATAAAAACAACGCGATCAAAGTTACATTGAGAATGGGGTTACTTTGAAACCCCTACTTTTTTCACTGCCAATGTAAAGTAAACCCGCTAAAAACCTCGTAAAAAATAAAATATAAAAATTCGAACCAGTACTTTTTCAGTTATTTATATTTTTAGAGTGTGGGGTGACTTTGATAACTTACCAAATGATACAAATTAATAATTTCAAAAGATTTATTAAATTATTTATTAGAAAAAACGTAGGAACTTTACTTATACAGGTATAGAGATATGTTCCATAAGAAATTTTGTATGCTTCCGATGCGGCACGAATAGATTTTTTGCCGTCCACTATGTCTGAGAGTGCATTATTGAGTTGTTCTTCATGATATTTTTTGTAGTCTCGCGACCCGATTTTTTTTTGTAGTCTCGTGGCATGGCTTCTAAAAACAGAAACAATATATGTTAAATTAATATAAAATAATAAAAAAAATATCAACCTACCCAGATGAAAGATTTTTTTGAAATCGGATGTGTAGTTTCGGAGATCCACCTAACTACGTATAAACTTATGAAGTACAATTCTACAACCTCCCAAAAATCCATAAACTCACAAACGATATCTATTTATTACATTAGTCATGAAAGTTAACATATAAACATCCAAAGCTGCCAAGAAATAATACCTGGGGTTACTTTGACCATTTGATCAATTTCACCACGTATAAGTGATCAAAGACATCCCGAGTCATGGATTCCCCGGCAGCGTGAGCATGTTTAGGTTATCGAATTGAGGTTATTTTTTTCTTAACTCACGAATAAAAACTAATTAACGTAAGATATCATAAAATGCACATGTATTTATTATTGACACAAGTACAGACAAAGTTTTTCACGCAATAAAACCAGGAAGAAAAGGGTACTTACCATTAATATGTTTTTTCTTGGCGAAATAATAACGTTACAGGTGCACCCGGTCAGTATGCGGTGAAGCAACTATCAGTGTTGCCTATAAAGAAAAAATAACTGCTAAGGCGGTTTTCAACTCGTTAAAACCAGGACTTAAGTAGCGAATAGAAGTTGTTATCAAAGTCGACCCGCAAATCAAAGTAACCCCGGTTTACGGTACCCTCATATTTTGCGGATGTGCCTAATTATTCGGTGATCGACTAAACCTACCCGTTATTTCTGTTTTTTTTTATTATACTGAGTTCAAAGTAATTGCTTACTTGTTGAAACTCTACAAGACACTCTGATAGGATTCTTGCTTGCTCTACGAATCTCACCTTGGTGCCCAAATACATACTCTATAGCCGTGATATTTGTTATGTCTATTAATCTGTTCCACCTACTACAGTAGCGGACTTTAATTGATGAGCCACTTTATCCTGGACACTTCATAGCTTCATAGAAAACCAAAATTAGTTGACACCTAAATGGCTCAAAAGTCCTTGACCGCCGCAGACAATGCCAACTGTTCGGTAACAGCGCCTGCGCGTCACAGGTGATACCTCACTTAGGTAAGATGAGAGAACGTTTTATTTTGTAAACTTAGATCTTACTTGGATATGCAAGCGCATATCTTTCTGGTAATCTAGGAGGTAGGTACTAAATTTTGTTCACAAATACCTATTGTTGATGAGGCCTCGATCTCCCGAAACGTAAATGGATTAAGTAAATTAGACATGGTTATACCTACTGTCTATTCCTTCTTGTCCTCTATGCAGGGCTCAGCCGGCTCACAACATAGAAAAGATCCTACTTTTGTATCATATAGAATCTATCATATCATATTTGGAAGACCGATTAGCCTAGTGGGTGGGTAGTGATGCTGCCTACGAAGCTGAAGGTCCTAGGTTCGAATCCCGGTAAGGGCAAATATTTATGTGATGAGCATGAATATTTGTTTCTGAGTCTTGGATGTTTTCTATGTATTTAAGTATTTATATCTTTTACATATACCGTCTTCTAGTACCTACCTATAACACAAACCTTACTGAGCTTAATATAGGTCTATATAGGGCTAGTTCGATTTGTGTAAGATTGTCCCCTCTTTTTAGGGTTCCGTACCCAACGGGTAAAAACGGGACCCTATTACTAAGACTTCGCTGTCCGTCCGTCTGTCTGTCACCAGGCTGTATCTCAAGAACCGTGATAGCTAGAGCGTTGAAATTTTCACAGATTATGTATTTCTGTTGCCGCTATAACAACAAATACTAAAAAACCGGCCAAGTGCGAGTCGGACTGGGGCTCCCATACAACAGACATGATTTTTTTGCCGTTTTTATAGATAATGGTACGGAACCCTTCGTGCGCGAGTCCGACTCGCACTTGGCCGGTTTTTTTATTTAATTATATCAGATAGATGGTAATTCGCTCATGAGTATTTCGCATGCTGTGTGTTAATTCGTTGATTGTATTGTGTTGACATTCATAATATATAATCTTGAAGTATTTTATCTAACAGAAATATTTAAAACTCCTTCGCCATACCATAACACTTATGACTTATGTGATATTTATCCATGCTAACTCCGTGACATTTGTCACAGTGACCGTATCATGGCGACGATATCCGCAGCGGTTGACGGCTGTTATTATCAGAATCAGAATCAGAATTTTATTGGTAAAACACATTATTTTACATGTCAGGCAGGATATAAAGTAGGTAACATACGTTTTTATTACATGTAAGGGTAAAAGGGGTTTAGGCTCATAATCCAGGGTATTAAACACGCGTGTTTTATAACATCTCTCGTGTTTCATGGTTATATCCCGATTAAGACAAGTTGGAACCTTGCAGCACGATGTATGTATGGACACGGTGCATTCTTAAATTAACCGAGTTGTACATTTAAAAAATATATCGGTAAATGGGTTCTTACTCGACTAAACAAATTAAATCCTTTTTGTGAATGAATTTATTATTTTCTTCTTGGATATGATATAGAAACGTTTCATTTAGTTAAACTATTTACTCTTGGTATTGAATACGAAAATATTTATTTTATTTTGTATTAATAGTTTAGAGATTTCATCTAAGTCTCGCTTTAACACCTGCGCCGCGAACTTTTCGAAAAAAATAGTTGCGCGCGCCGCCTTTATAAGAAAGATGCGTGTTTGGATATTATTAAAAATGTTGACTCTTGGTGAATAGAAAAGTGATAAATAGAATTACAAAAGCGATGTACAATATGTGAATAAAAACCTGTTGTCATCAATAACTAAAGGAAATAACTTAGAAGCCCGTAAAATTTTAATTTTATGAAAAGGATTCTTTCCTCGCAAATATGTTGAAAAACGTCATGAAACGTGTGAGCTTTGATCACGCATCATCATGATCATTTGATTTTGACATCCTCGGCTCACCTGCGGCTCGCGTGAACAATTCCGCCTCGGATGTAATGATCAACATAGCCCACTTGTATCACATTGTACTATTACAAAAACACTTGTCATTTTATATGAATTATGGTTCCATTGAGTACGCATATTTAGCTCATACAATTAAGGAAGTAAAAAGAGTTATTTTAACTTAAATTCACTACACCAGATCTGCGTGACCCACATAGTTTTTTTTGCATATCAATGTTGTGCATATATCTAATGCAATGGACCCATGTCCATGTCCGTTAAAATATAAACAGAGGAAAGCAATTTGAAACCCAACGTATATGTATATGATTTGCGCCGACTACATTTTTTTTCTTCTACATCAGATTCAAAACGTGCAGCTAGTCTTTATTTTGTCGCAGTCGTTCATTCGATACGATCACTTTTTTATTAGTGTAAATGAGTTTGGAAAAGTGGTAAGCAGTGAGTAAATCTATTCTCAGAGCAAATAAAACGGCAATAGAAATCGCGTCGGCATTTTCTCTACCATATAAAGATAATTAGCTATCAGTAAAAACCTAGAAGTCACAAGTTGAAAAGTTGCTTGGAGATCGTGAGATCAAATACGCGTTAGAATTGATAGGTATAAGAAGGTAAATGGATAGAGCTCAATAGATCGATTTTCATGAACTGCTTTGGGCCAAACAACGGAATTTTTTCCCTTTAGTCCGTTTTCGCAATTGCGGTTTCACAATTGGCTGCGAAAGAAGAATTATTTTTCACTGTTTCGTAATTAACTTTCAAACAAGATTTTTTTGGCTGTTTTCGCAATCGAATATTTTTTCTCCTTTCGTAGTTAATTACTAAAAACATCTTCATTTTCTTTTTTCACAATTAATTACTAAACAAGAATTAGTCGCACTATTGGAACTCATTGGTAAATAAATAAATTACTTAATGAAGTCCTAAACTAACCTCCTTCCTTCGGCTTAATAAAGAAAAAAATCGTTTGTGACATTTTATTTATTATATCAATTTAATGAAAAGAGTGAGTTTAAACATAAATATTAATTTCTTATCAACTTATGTGATATGTCACTAAGATTTAAGTGCACTTGGAATTGATAAAACCTATTTTCACAATAAGTACATTATATCAAGACAACAGTATTATGAAAACAGAAAAAAAATCTTATTTCTTAGTTAATTACGAAACTTGATTGCGAAAACAGAAAATAAATTCTTGTTTGACAATTAATTACGAAACACCGAAAAATAATTCTTCTTTCGCATCCAATTGTGAAACCGCAATTGCGTAAACGGAAAAAAATTCTTATTTCGTAGTTAATTACGAAACTTGATTGCGAAAACAGAAAATAAATTCTTGTTTGACGATTAATTACGAAACAGCGAAAAATAATTCTTCTTTCGCAGCCAATTGTGAAACCGCAATTACGAAAACGGACTAAAGGATTTTTTCACTATTTAAATTAAAAGTGCATATGTGGGTGTCTTTCCATCCGTACTGTTTATATTTAATGTTATACATTTCATTAGGTATCCAAAATTCCGTCACCTATTCTAGAATTTATTCTGTTTGGGGTAAACACGTAATTATTCGAACGAGCGTTAGGACAAATCAACTGTCTTTTTACCCGACTGCCGAAGGAGGGTTATGTTTTTCGAGCGTATGTATGTATCTATGTAAATGTGTATGTCTTATTCTTTGGCGCGCCCTGCAGCCTAAACCGTTTGACAGATTTCGACATATGAGTTAGGTATGAGGAGGTACATGTCGTTGGATTCCTCTTAATCGTGGGAGTGACATAGGCTATAATACACTCAAGAGCAAAAGTTCCGGGTACACTTTGTATAGATTTTCAGTACAAATTGTACCCGGAACTTTTGCTCTTGAGTGTATTTGCAAAAAAGCAGTTGGGTTTTTTGAGAAATCTTTTAATTCCACCTGTTTAAGTATTATTGCACGGTTACGTTCATTCATATTTTTAACTTACCTATGTGCATTGCTTGCATTGGTATTGCTTTCTGTAGTTGGAAACATATAGGAATTTATCAGTGCATGTACTTTGTGTGTAGGTATAACTATTTATGTACAGTACATAAACTAAGTGAATAGGTATGAAAACGTGAAGGAATGCCAATTAAGAAACACCAGTTTGCTCGGTACACATGACTTTTTAAGAAATTGTAAAGATAAGACCTCGGCATAAGAATTACAAATTAGCACCATCTTGTTATTTGTTCTGCATATTTACACTTAAATTGGTTATTGCCCTGCCAATGCTACATGTGGGTAGAGCGTAATATCTGAACATACTTTTTCCTATCTAAGTACTTATTAAATAATACACAATTTGAAGATTTAGGTAAGTAAAAATGTGCAATTCTATATCTTTTTACCCATCTGCGCGACGCAAAGGAGGGTAATGAATGAAAATTATTTATTCCGGTATACTAGTCCATATTCAATTTGTTTAGTCTTTATCTGTCAAAGTACTCACAAGGTACCTTGAAATAAAACTAAGTGACGATTTAAAATGTGACATTTCAATGACGATTTGAAATTCTCATTGATAATTTAAAATTGTATTTAGGTCTATGTTAGACGTGTAAAAATGCGGGTTTTTTTTTATAGACACCATTGGCGTTATCGCTGTATATGGGGTTGTAATAAATATTAAGTGGGCGGTCTGACAGTGCTGAAATTAGCTTGAGTACGATGGAATGGGGTTAGGTAATTTAATTCGGGGGGCGACTTTGATCAAATAGGTTTTTCTCCGAAATCATTGTTTTTACTTATGGGTGAACTGTGGCTGTAAATATATTAGTATTCTATCTTGCTGTATACTCGATTAAATCTTCTTAATTTCAAATAGTTCTGCTCTTATACAACATTTTAAATGATCAAAGTAGCCCCATTTTTTCCTAAAGTAACCCCAATCCACGGTATCGATTTTTTCAGCTTGGCATTGGCTTGGCTTGGCACGCCGCTTTTAATTTAAGTATTTTTTTGAATGTCACTAACATAGATATATAAATTCATTATGACTAACATTCTATATGGATAATTTTTTCCGAAATAAAAACTTTGAATTTGAATTTGAATTAGTAGATTGTACATTAATATCCATGCTTTCCTTTAACACGTTCACTGTCCCCGTACAAAATAATCTCACAATGTAACACGTCCAATTGTGCTTCCAGTTCGAAGTTGTGAATCCATTGTGAAAGCACTGACTCCTGAGAAGCAGGTGCATGATCCATCATTGGCGGGCACTCGGATGGGGAACGTGTTAAGGGAAATAGTCCCCGCAGAAACCGCACCGAACAATCCGAACATACCTAACTCTGTCGATACTTTTATTGCGTTTTGCATTCCTCGGCGACGCGTCTCGGACGCTCGGTTGCGCTAAGGTTAAATGTTTTTGGTAAAACCTACTTTGATGCTTTAAATTTAAAGTTGCATTTCTGCCAACGCCTGCCTCACAATGCTGTTTTGTTGGAAATGTCCTCTAAAGAAGATAGCCAATAGCAGAATGTTCTTTTGGCAAGGATAATGTGTAGGTAGGTAATATACCTAAGGTGTATGCTTAGAACGAGTGACCAGTATAGGTAACCAACTTAACAGCAATGTCAGCAATCAGTATAATTGTATTACATCTCTTATTTCTTTATTTCATCGATCATACAGCGGTGTAGGTTCGTCTCTTTTTGTGGACATAGCCAAAGTGAAGTATAAACGCCTAATTTTTGGTAAGAGTCATACATAATCCGTATAAACGGCGTCACACATTCATAACTAGAGGGCGGAGTACCGGTGGCAAATTTCACACAAAAGGTATGGAGTCGTTTTTATAATTATATTATTTTAGGCTTGAATAATAAAATTATTCATTTACCTAATGTACTTAGTATGGTACCTACTCGTAAATTGGAAGTAAGTACTTAACATTTATTTTCATAAATCGATTTCAGGAACACCTAAATGTTATGTCGTAAATGTTTTGGGTTATTTTTCAATTTCTTTTAACAAAGTTGAATGATTTTAATTGAATGGTCTTTAATATAATATATCGTTTGGCAGGTATAACTTCTTAGTCTAGTATTTAGTACCTAATGATAATGTTTTGATAAGAAAACATATTATCATGTATTATAGATATTAACAACATATTACATTATATTTGTATGCTCGTAACATAATTTCTATAAGTTCCTAAAAATTATTATGCAAAATTAATCATTTATTCGTTATTTATTTAATCATAAGAATACTTAGGCGACTCCATACATTTAGTGTGAAATTTGCCACCGGCACTCCGCCCTCTATTCATAACTTTACATGTACAGTCAAGTGTAAAAAAATGGGTGAAACAACTTACTCATAAATATAATGTCCCATCGCTCTTGTAGCTGTGACCGTATTAAGGTTTCGGGACATATTTATGAGACGATTTAATCGTTACGCAAATTTGGACTTGAATGTATGTACGAAAGCTGTTAACTATTGACCATAAAAAATACGACCTTTGTTTTCACTCTATACGATCTTGATTAATTGACATCGAGTTCGAACCGGACTCGTAGAACAAATACGATATAGAACTGCAATCAACACAACTTATTTCATTAAAAAAAACCTGCAAAACAAAAACTGAAAATGAATGTACATATAGTTTAATAAACATGTTCCAAAAAGTTGTACCTATAGATATTTACGAAGACGCTTGCGCAATTCCTTGATCATTATAACATTTAGCATATAGTGCTAGATTTGAGTTTACTTTTTTAAACTGGTTCAATTAATGGATTAAATTAGATGTCAAAGTTTGATTAAGAGCTACTAAAAGGGACAGGAATTCCATGAACAAAGGTCAGTGAGACAGACCGATGATAATATATAAAATATAGGCGGGTTCTATCCTTATAACATATAGTACCCACATACATATATTCAGAGCAATGACGCGTAGTTAAGTGTTCAAGTGGCAACCGGATGGCTCGCGGTATTTGAGCTACCGAAGTGTTGTGGAACCGCCCTGTGCAACCCGAACTGAACCAACTTGGACGGGGGCGCAAGTCTACGCTTAAATAATCTAATAGTTAAAACTTTTATGTTGTCTAAAGCGTTGTATAATAATTATTTCAGTTGAGTTGGGAGCACCATAGAAAGAAAATATGTGGTTTTAGTTTAGTGTACGAAGTCTTAATTCAAACACTAAAGTCGACATGTATAAATAAAACCGGACAAGTGCGAGTTCAACTCGCGTGGTGAGGGTTCCGTATATAATCTAAATTTCATAAGTGTTTTTGTATACTCAAACTTATAGGTTTTCCTGTAATCTTTAGGCAAGGAGATATTTTTTTCAGAATTTTAATCCTAGTAGTTTCGAAGATAAGGGGGGGAATGGTCAATTTTCGTCTTTTTTCCTAAATTACTTCAAATCTGTTGTTGCTAAAATGAAAAAAATATATATATCTCAGATGCTTACAGCAACCTCTTTCTTTTGATATGTGACACAATACAGTTTGCAAAACTTTTTTTTTTTAATTTTCCAGTTTACCCCCCAAAAGTGGCTACCCTTGTTCAGAATTCATTAATTTACTTTTCAAACCACATGCTCGACAATGCCGAATTATAGGTCATGTAAACCCTACCGAAAGCAAGACATTAAATCCCTTGGTATTAGCCGGGTTATAATGTTGTACTGAATTTCATTATAACCCGCTGGTTAATAATATGATTTCACTTTTCATAATTCTTATTACTATATGCATAAAGTTTAATTTTGCTAAACACAATTTGTCCTAGGCCATGGCCTACTTGATTTGACAAAATAAATGAAGTTTGCCTCCGTGTGAACCCCGGTCCGAAGGAGCGCGGTGTTCGAAATTCGAATTTCGAATCTAGGACCACGGCTTGTGCTTTCGAATTTGGAACGTCGCGCGCCTTCTTTTGTTCACGCGTGACGAACAAATCGAGTTCTTGTAGGTGCCTATAGAAGATTTAATTTCAAAAATAATATTGAAAATGTCGAGTGATGAAAGTGTTTTGACTCCTGAGTTTATCAAATTAGATGCCATAGGCATTGTCAACAATCTTCTGCCAGAGAAGTCAAAGGAAAAATACCTAAAAGCCTACAACGATTTTGACAAATGGAAAGCTGTAAAAGGCGTAAAGTCTGTGTCTGAATCAGTGCTTCTGGTCTATTTTGAATATTTGTCAGCTACAAAGAAGCCAAGTAGCCTGTGGTGTATATATTCGATGCTGAGGGCAACAATAAGTGTCAAACATGACATACAAATTAATACATATGCCAAGTTATTGGCCTTTTTAAAAAGGAAATCGGATGGACATCGAGCAAAGAAATCAAACATTATTTATCTACTGAGCCTGTTTTTTTGTCTCGCATAAGGTGTGAAAAGTAGAGTATACACCTCGGGGATAAGACTGTTTTAGTCTTGGGCGGTTGAACCCCTCACTGCACTCAGGACTCAGTCTTAATTCCCTCGCTTCGCTCAGGAATTAACTTATAACTCCCTCGCTACGCTCAGGAGTTAAATTATGAGTCCTTCGTTACGTTCGGGATTCAATTCGCTCCCGTGACATAAAACAGTGCTTTATCCCCTTGGTGTATAATCTACTATTACGCGTCCATCTTTGGGTCACCAATTTACATATGTGTACCACATTTCAACTCAATCGGTACAGTAGTTTCGGAGCAATTCGGCTGTGACAGACGGACAGACAGACAACCGAGTGATCCTATAAGGGTTCCGTTTTTTCCTTTTGAGGTACCGGAACCCTAAAAAAGTTATAACAGTAGCATGTTCGTGTATTAAGTGGCCCGTCAGTCAAAGGTCTGGCCGTCCTATAGGTACCCCCGATTTTGCGAAGGTGTGGTCGCCTGGTCGGTGACGTTTTTTTACTGGTCCCTGGCGCTACAGACCGCGCCGAGCCGGCCGGTTGCGCAACCGATGAGATCATCCAACCGCCATCCCGTGCAAACAGCGAAACGCAGTGCCCGGCGGCCAATCGCGTGACGTAATTAGGTACAATTCTAGATTCGAAAAGAAAAGAAATCACGAATGAATTAGAATTCGACTACTACTGCTATTGGAAGATGTATCATACTTTTTGTGAGATATTGAGCTCTCCCGAGTACCCAAACACGGGGATATTGTGAATGTGCAGTCCCAGTCCCACGCAACTATAAACAAAGCGGGAGATGAAACGATTGTCCACGGTGTTCGTGTGTTACTCTTACTACCATTTAAAAATAAATGAGGAGTTTAATACATCTCCGCGCGTTATTATTATTAGCACCGTAGAATATAATTATTTGTCGCTTAAAACACGACAAACCTGCAAAACACAACAATCATTGTCTACAAGTGGAACTACGAACTAATCTCCGCATTCGTTTTAAAAGGTATCCGCATCGGTTCCAAAACGAGCACATTCAAATTATTATCTTGTAGTCACTGAGTAAGGTTCAAAATAAAAGAGCAATATCATTAGCTGAATTGTTTCGTTAGAGTAACGCGAACAAAATGTAGTAGCTATGGTCGACCGCCGTGGCGATATGAAGGTCATGGTCACTATGCAACTTAGCCATGCTCTAGGGCCAACTCGTGTTAACAAAGAATGTTAAAAATAACTTTAAACATTATTAGGCTTAAGTACGGACAGAAACGAAAGTAGCTACGTGATCCAAGGTGTCAAAATATGTATACACGAGTCTTTATTATAAGCCAATAAGAGCTAGTGTACATAATTTTGAGCTCTTTACCCTTGTAACTACTAACTAATACTACTGACTACAATATTCATACATACTAATCTGTATTTAAGAATATGTATAAGTCAAATAGCGTCATACTGCCTTTTCGTAGTAAATTACAAATAATAATTGTTCATTCTACGTTCTTTTAGGATCATAACCCGTACTCGTTTGAGTATAGGTAATCCATGCATTTAATGTATTGACTGAAAACCTTCTCGTAACTATGTCTGAAAGATTTTTATTTTATTTCTAATTAGGATCGTGGAACCAAAAGATGAACGTTTAAGCGACTATCCCAACTTAACATTTTTTTTGAGGAGTTGTTACCTACTTTGTACAGATTTTATTGTTTTATACGATTTGATATATTACAATACATATTGGAATCGAAAAGTTAAACGAACTAATTTCATTCCTACATCTTCTGGGCGCAGGTTCTTTGTTGATCGTTGGTGCTTTTCATAGTAAAACAAACCCTACAATAACGTTGTTGTTGCGAATGGGTAGTCACGTTCAACTTTTGGTTCAAAAATCAATGGCTAAGTAACGATTAATTTAAGCCATAAAAGTTTTATGTACCTTTTCAATAAGAATTTATATCAGCATTTGAAAAAATCTATATCTTGCCCAGTAGATGAACGCCGTTCATCTATTGGTTCAGACACACAAAGGTGGAACCATTAGTTAAATATCTTAAATTAACAATTAATATGCAATTTGTGATAGCTGATAATCCATTAAAGGCATTAATCAAGAATCTATTTTTATCATTACGTAAAACAATGCATGTAGACGTTTTATTCAATTATATACGTAATTTAGAGCTTTCTTTAGGTATATCTCCAATTATGATTTTGGCGCAATACAAAGATGATTTTGCCGCGAGACCTCGCTCGACGCGTAGACCGCTCACAGCCGCGTGTGTGTGTGAGTGAAATGTCTGGGAAAAAATATCCCGTGTGCGTAAAATGTATCGCGATTTTTTATTTCAATTTTTCGACAAAACGTTTAACTATTGGTTGGCGTTCGTCTTTTGGTTCCACCACCCTATTGTTGTCTCGTTGCATGCGTATTTCAATATGTTTTGTCTTGGTACCTAATTAAGATTTTCTTTTGTCTTCAGGTAAACAATGCTACATCTATCTTCACGGCCCCAGTTTAAAGTATGTGCCTAATAGTATTCCATACTATACTTTTCTACACTAATATTATAAAGAGGTAAAGATTGTGAGTGTGTTGCTTTGTAAGTTTGTATGTGGGGGGTAATCTCCGGAACTTATCATAATACGATTTCAAAAAATCTTTCACCTGTGTATACATAAAACGGACTTTCGGGGTGGACATAGGCTATAGGTATTTGACCCTGCCGCTTCGATTGCATTATGCGGGCAGCGGGTAAGAATATACTATTCTCGTTTGAAAAATTTCAGTATTGTAGAAAGATCCTAAAATAAAACTTCAAGCAAATTGTTTCCTCTAGCACCGACACTTACACTCCACCGTTATAAACTGACGATCGCTAAGCCTATGTAATGCAGTAGGTATTGTAATGAGTCCAAGCTGTCGTAAGCCAGCAATCTAGATGTCTCTAACTACGTCCATAAAGAAACAAGAATCCCAATACCTAAAGAAACGAGTTCTCGATAAGTTTAAAATAGAGATGACACAATAATTTATCATGACACCGTTGACGCTCGTTTTATCAAGCCAGTATTTATAACGTCACTTGGATAGCCTTGTAATTAACTTAAGTCTCGTTATGTACCTACTTACTCACTAATCATACATGCACGCAGGGTAAATAAGATGGGAAATGTGTATTTAGGCAATACCGCATACCGCCGCGAAACGCAAAAGTGGCCTTATTGGGTGGGACGCAAAAACTTCTTCCCACAGATTATTTTTCAAAGTTGGGATGATAGTTGCATAACTGTAATCTCTATTACTATTTTTGATAAAAAACACACAACACACGATGCAATTTATCACAACTAGTGACAGCGACGCAGCTAAAGTTAAGTATGTATTGTTATCTGATTCCAACTATCTGCGTCTCCGCCGGTTGTTGTGACAAATTCCAAGGAGTGTATATGCATCTTAAGCACATCTGTCAATATACATGTAGACGTCTATTATTTGCACAATTTTAGCACCTAGCTTTTTTATTTTTAAGATGGTTCTGAATTCTATTTGGACATGTCAAGATAATAAAATAATGCAATGTAATTAATATTTGATAATATTTGAAGTTGAAAATGCCATCTTATCATCGGAATATATTAAAAAACAGTGAACTTTTAGAAATTAATGGATCCATGGTCTGTCTAGATTTGATATAACTTGTAAAGAAAAAAATGTAAACTAGTTTTCAACGGATAGTCCCAGTATTACATACCCAAGAATGAAGTTTCATGTTGCAGCTATAAATGGTTGATGGCCCAGTATGTAGGTTTATTTACTGCACCATCAATTTAAACTAAAACGTTCACCGACAAAGTTCCATGTTCAACCCGCTTCACTAAATTACCATACAATATGACATGTTGGTGTACACCCTTATGGTTACCAGTATAAGGCTTACTGGGTCAGTCAGGTCGCGTTACTGGCGCAATTTATCGATGTTGCCGTCTAACTGTAGATAAAATCTTTACATATGTACAGTCAAGAGCAAAAGTAAGTTATCACTTTTGTACCTTATTCCATTGCGATAAGGTGAAAAAATGATAATCTACTTTTGCTGTTGACTATACCTACTAGCTTCCGCCCGCGACTTCGTCTGCGTGGACCCGGGATAAAAACTATCCTATATTTTAATCCAGGCTATACTTGTGCAAACTAATCTTTGTGCAAAATTTCATCCAAATCGGTTGAGTCGTTTAAGCGTGATTGAGTAACAAACATCCAAACATCTTAACATCCAAACCGCCAAACTTTCGCATTTATAATATTAGTAGGTAGGATTAGTAGGATGTATATGTACAGTAAGGGAAATATATTCACGTACCTTTTTCGCTCTTCTTACTATAAAAGGCATAAAAAGGTACGTGAATAATTTCCCTTACTGTACCTATGTATCTGAAATATGTTGTAGTTGATATATGACGTTCATTGCGGTAACTGTACTTTGAGTAGGTAGGTAGGTTCAATTACTCGTTGCTCGCCGATATATTGGATATGTAATTTATTTATTTCATGTCTCAGCACAGCACGACTGGTAGCAAGTTTTTAAGAAAATTAAATGTGCAGTGTTATACTGTAGGTAATTAATTATGCAGATCTGTAAATACATTTTTCTCAAACATGCTCGGAAATGTATGCGTTAATGTCACGAAATGAAGACATGAAGTTTCTTGTTTAAGGCTCCTTACATTACTTCTTGGCCTTACGCCAAGAAGTAATGTATGAAAACCCTAAGTAAAACCATTATTGGCCGCTACTCTAACTTTTTAAATTTGCTTACTAATATTAAACTGACTAAGGAAAAATTACATAGTGCCAACCACCACTAGACTGTAAGCATACTTGCGACAAAAAAAAAACAAAATCTATGGTACTATACTTATGTGCGGGTTAAACATGGTGCTCGAACGGCTTGTTCAAATGGCATGTTTAAAAAACCGGTCAAGTGCGAGTCTGACTCGCGCACCGAGGGTTCCGTACGAAATATCATACAACACACCCGTCTTGCCCCACCCATTAATTTTGGACAACAACGCATAGTGTAGTTAGTCATGAGCATGACATGAGTACCTACAGCGCCATTTATCGGTGCATTTTGTTACTAAATTGCGCGACCAAGGAACTCGGTATGTACAGTAAGGGAAATGTATTCACGTACCACTGTAGAACCCTGTCGCAATTGACAAGCCGCCGTCACTCAAACTCGAGCGGTATGTTACCTTATTGCGATAGGGTTCTACGGTGGTACGTTCATACATTTCCCTTACTGTATGTTGGTTTTTCAGCGATAATTCTTTATCAAGTGAATTAATTTCGATAATTCTTTTTCTATTTGCTAAAATTTACTTTCAGAACACTTTCATACGAACTTGAAGGCAAAAAATTAAACACAGAAGTATTAAATTACAAACAAAATTAACATATGATTTTTGAAGAATAAAAAAAAACTACGCTAGATAGAGGTATCGTTATGCTTTTCCGGTAATATTCACGTTAATATTAATAATATATATTATTTTCAAATTTTTCGCTTGGTTAACTTCGGAGATAAGGGGGGGGAATGGTATTTTTTTCAACATTTTTCTTTATAAATCAAAATTTTACTATTGTAGGAAAAAAAAGAAAAACTGTTTTAGAATGTACAATTCAAGCCCTTTCATATGATACCCCACTTGGCCTACTAACTAGACTTTGAATTTTTGCCCCCCCTCTTATCCGCCCTTTTTTATACAAATTAAAAGTATATATTAAAATTTTTCATTTTCCATACACGAGGATTAGCTTTATTTACAACTATTCCAAATTTCAAATCGATAGCATTAGTAGTTCCTGAGATATTTGACTTTGTGACAGACAGACAGACGGACGGAGTCGCACCATAAGGGTTCCGTTTTTACCTTTTTGGTCCGGAACCCTAAAAATAAAAAAGGCGGCAAATTACACAATTGTTTTCTGATCTTTCGTTTCGATTGTAATTTCAACAAATAATTAATTGTATTTATTTTAATTTTAATATTTCCTCACATCGTTTGAGAAAAGCACTATACAGTCCTCGGCCGGAACAGGGATTGCTGGACTCGTTGTATCCGGCCTCGTCTACGACTCGGCCGTCTACCCCAAACTCGTCCAGCAATCCCTTACTTCACGGCCTCTGCAGTAATGTACTAATATCTTAACTTACTCCAAAGATCTTGACGGATGTTATATTTCTCGTAAACAAAATTTGAACATGTTTTTTTAATGCTCTATGATATCATACAAATATTTGACTGTGACCTAAATCAAACTCGTTTTGTTCTGATGTTAATAGATTTTTGTAACGAAAACCTTGTCTATAATGGAGTTTTCCACCGACGAGCAGAGGCAAGGCGATGACAGAAATCTGTCATCGCCTCACCTCTGTCAGCTACTGTCAGCGATAAATTAGTGATTTGTTGTACGAGTCTCTTTGCCAGTGGACAGCTAATCGATTGATCGTCGATCGCCGTGTTGGTCATTATCTATCTAGAGTAGATACATAGTTCTATGACTTCTATGTATTATATATTCTGTGCTGGAGTTTAAGTAAATGATTTCTATCCTGTTAAACATATGCACATCCAGTAATCAGGATTGCATTCTAATCAGTTATCGCTTTAACTTAATACCCTCTCGTCGGGTCGGGTATGAGTAACTGTGTATACGCACGCAAGCGTCGATCTTGCTAATCTATTGGTCACAGCTTATCTGGATTCGTCGATCGATTTGAGTTTACGGATCGGTTGGCAAGTGGAGCATTGGATTACTGTTTAGTGAAAAGCAATTGTAAATGGTTCTATGGTATGATCATTAGTATGGAGAGAAATGACGAAGCCTTTGGATTTAATATCAGGGGATCAATTCCATATTAAAAACTATCACGGTCTAGGCATATCCTTGTAACGAGAACGACACGTTTTCATGTAAGTAATTGATGGAATTAGGCGTTACTTTGCGGAATTCCATGATTAGTTCTAAAACAATATTTTCCTTTACTACTCCGCTAAAGAACCTGGCCTATTTTCATGTATCTGCATGTTTTTCAAAACCAACATTATGATAGAGACATAGAAAAGCGATCCTTTCCCTCCCTGATCCTTTATGTCCCTCTGTGTCTTTAAAAAAGAAAACTTAAATCGTAATCGTCGTTAACTAGTCCCAACTCTAATTACAGTAAGGTCCTGAAGGTCAATTTCGCACTGTCAATTCATTGCCTGGTTTTCGATGTGCGCTTATTTCGTGCCTATCATATATTGTTGATGCAACTTTTGCCATGATTTGCAGTTTGCCTCGCCCGTCAATTTCGGCAGGCTCATTATACTAACCTTTCATAATTGACCACTGTATCTAATTGGGTTAATGTTCTGAGCATGATGTTGTTTGTGATGTTTGTTTGTACTTAATCACTGTAATTTTACGGATTTGCATAAATAATGTACTTATACTAGAGCACTGCGTATAGTTTGAGAAACTTCTCGGCCTTCATATGTTATTGCCAATGTTTATGATGTTCTATGAGAGGTCATAAAATTGGCAATGACAGAAGATGTCAGAAATTAATTGTTCATCCTGATACCTTGTATTCACCAAAGTTACCTAGCCTTAGTAGATTATTTGTAACTGACTTCAAAAAAGGAGGAGGTTCTATGTTCCACTGTATGTATATATTTATTTTTTATATAAGTTCACAGATTTCTCTGTCAATAAAAGTAAAAATTGTGGACCGATTTTCACAATCTTTTTTTATTCGAAACAATATACTCCTGAGGTCCCATTGTCACCAAGTCAGGATCTGATGATGGGATCCCAGGACAATTGAGGGCAATCCTCAAATTTTATAGGTACGCGTGTAGTGATTTTGGTATTTTCTATTATAACTCGTGTATTTACCCTCGGAAATTGCAATTTTGGTGTAGTGGAACTGATGATGAAGACCACAGATGACTTATAGAACT
This sequence comes from Epinotia nisella, assembly GCA_932294315.1. Classification (NCBI taxonomy): domain Eukaryota; kingdom Metazoa; phylum Arthropoda; class Insecta; order Lepidoptera; family Tortricidae; genus Epinotia; species Epinotia nisella. The sequence goes on from OW028674.1 coordinate 22,537,944, forward strand.
CCTCAAGGATGTAAAGTACGTCAAAGATTCTGTCATGATTCCGTTGAAGTAGCAACTAATGAAGTGTTAATTCTAAGGTCCTTGAGGAATCGACGGAACTCATTAAATATTATCAGCCTACATATAACGACTTGGATTTTTTCTGTAATAAGCAACGCATTTGGTTTCATAAAGCAGTTAATGTGGTAAATTGGAAAGGAAATGTGGAAATTTACATTTACCTATGTGGCTTGGCGAAGTACTGATTTGAAGTCGGTTTAAACTTTGTTTTTAAAGTAAATTATGATATCGAAAATTACAGTGTCTCATACAAAAACTGTCAATTTGTTAAACTCTTCTTGCGATCTTCCTTGCCGAATTTAATGCGGGTATCTATGTAATAGTTATTAAATCCCTGGAGACGACAAGACAAATGTTGTAAAGGTGATTGTATTTATAAACAGCTGAGATGATTAGAGGTTAATAACCCTTCAGGGCGAAGCGAGAACGCAAGGTTGGCCCCACAAAAACTGCACCACAAAAACCAATCAGAACCAATGAGCGCGACTAGCTCTAAAAAGTTCCGAATATAAAAACGGAAGCTAAGTTAATTTACATAAGTATGTCAACAACATGTCAATACATAGTCAGATTTCGAGTAATTATGAACCTATTGATTCCACGAGACAGGGAGGTCTTTGCCCAGCAGTGCGACAGTATACCAGCTAGAAATTAATGGATGAATTAATGTATTGGTTACGTTTTCAATCCATCGACACAGTAAATAAAAATTGAATAGATAAACTTTGACAAATATAATTCTTGTTGGACGAATAAAATCTTTGAATTTTCGTCATATTTACTTTGATAGATCTAGATATATTCAATATTAATCCAGTTACCAGTGCGTCTCTCTATCACACAGAAACCTTCAAGTAATCAAAAGAGAGAAATGTTCTGTAAATAGCTAATTACAGTAATGAACCAGTCAGGTGGTTTGCAAGAAATACTTTTCGTTTTTCCAAGAAACTAATACAGGAACGAAAGTGTTCGAATACGATTAGTCGCATCAGTTCCGGCGGCTAATTACAACATGAAAGAGACGATGTAAAAAGCTGTGTAGTCACGTACGGCGGTAACACAAGTGCGGTGATATAACGGCCAAGGACGCATTAGATCATCTTGCGGTCAGTCTACAGAACACAGAGGCTGCGCAGTATGATTAAGAGGTTTTTCATCACATTTACTCGTAAAGGGCTTCATAACGCGCAGGCATAAAGAGCTACAATAGCCTTTATTACGCCCAAGGGCGTAATAAAGTTTTATGAGTTTGTGTGTGATCTGATTGGCTTAAACAAATCTAGTTGGCCGCGCGCCTCAAGAATTCTGCAAGTGAAGTTGTCATTTTCGTAAATTTTTGATTGGTGCAGTTGTATGAAACATAGATTTTTCTGTCTTTTGTAGTTATGTATTTACTCGCAAATGTGATGAAAAACATTGTATGCGACACGTACGGTAAGAATGTTACCAAACTCGAGTCATCAAATTATAATAGAGTCTCGTTCGTAAATCATATCATATCTTACCGTACTTATGGCATAATGTACTATTTTAGATACGTTTTTAAGCATCGTGTTTGAGCTAATACCTCCTTGCTTTGTAACTGACGCAAGAGTGACAGATACAATTTAAGAAAAAACCCATTAGGTACGCCCGTAGGCGTAATTTAGGTCATTGTAATTCTGTGTGTCTGCGCGTTATGAAGCCCTTATACGAGCAAGTGTGATGAAAAGAAATTAAGTCTTCTCGTAGCCGGGAAGTGGGATTATCCGCGAGCGTAGCGGGCGGTTATTACCACTTTATATGGCTCGGTATGACGTAACAATACTATGGCTAAAATAGAGCATCGATTTGATTATTACTGTGGTGCTACGAACATTTTATACGAGTACCATTAACAAACGTAGTCCGAATTTCCACACTAATATTAAAAATGCTAACAATTTGTATAAGTAAGTACCAATGACCATTTCGTGGCAAATGTGTTTGTGTGTATTGTGTCTATACAGTTTGTTTTTATGTGTTTTGTCACGAATAAATGTTTTTTCTTTCTTTCTTTCTTTCTTTCAAATAGGTACAATCCCTATACAAAATTAATTGTATACCATTTTCTTGGCCGTTATTCCACTTAAAAAATGTGACGAGTCCCCGTGTCGGATATCTCCTTTTTCATGTCTCTTGTCTTACAAAAACAGAATGACAGAAATAAAATGAAAGCGATATCCCCTTCTTTAATTTCATAACCATATTCAACCAGCCTAAAAAGCACTTCTTTACCTTGAAATAATAATAGCTTAGCTTACTGTATATCTGTTTACTGTAAACATATATGTTCTTGTTTACTGTATATTTTAGATCATTGTGTTACTCGTATTTAGTTTACCACGCTCGAGATAAGCGGAATATTCACGAAAAACATGTCCGGATAAGAATTGCTCATACACGTACTTACTTTGATTTCGTTTAGGTATATAATAAAGAAGAAAATTGTGTTTTAATTATAGTAAGATTCCAGATCCCAAGTAACATACTTGTATTTATATCTGATGCAGTTGAAATTAGTCGTACAATTGGGTAGAATTCTTGTTACATATTCTTTAAGTCATATTGAATAGGTAAATAAAAATAGTGCTATTTCATGATATGCTTCTATTAATATTATAAATATGAAAGTTTTAATTTTAACTGATTCATACTAATCTATAGTCTGGATACTTTTATCTCGAAAATCATTCCTCAAAGAATTGAAAGAGGGGGTGGAAGTTGAAAATGGGACTTAGTTCACAATGTGTACCTATTCTTTGATCTGTGTCAATACGTAAAAAATTGTAGTGAAAATAATTCTGAATTAACATTTACATTTAGTTTTATCTTCATATCTACCGCAAATAAAGTAGCATGTGTGTTGTTTACGTCTGCCGGCCTTGACACGAATCACCCGACACATTCGTGTCACCTTCCGAGCTGTCGAAATTAGGGGACGGGTGACCTTTGTAGGAATAGGGTTTCGGTGTGGGAGGGAATTAAAAAAAAATGGCAGATTAAGGTTAAAGTGATGTTTAAGTCAAGTCTAACCTGTCGGTTTCGTTACTAAAAGTATGCAATTGACATTGACGGTCGGTTTTGTTACTATCCGTAACTGTCCGCTTAAGGGGACAAAAATAATGAATATACCCGGGTACAGTACTTACACCGGCAGGTTACTAGCCTGAGTGCTTCCATCTGGGGTTGGAGCCTTGACATATTATTCAGAAATGTATCGTGATTCGGTGGATAGATACTGTGAAAGCTTCAGCAGGGGGCCTACCGCCAACGGCATTCGAAGTTTTCCCTATCTGTTGCACTTACTTACGAACTCGCAAGTCTGATAGAGAGGGAACACTTCGAATACCTTTCGCGGTAGGCCCTCAGGAACCAGCGCTCAGGCTTGCCTGCGTATAGCGCAGAATAGAAGTGAGTGCTTCGAGGAAAGTGGTGCAAGACGTCTGTGGTAGTCACGACCCTCAGCAATGAGGAACCGACTATAAAGAAGAGTATAGTGATAACTAGCATAGTTATCACGATCAATGATATTTATATGTATTTATCTCATAATATTACATTGCATTATAAACTAAATGAATGTCAATTTATAAGAATTAATACTATGATCGTCAAGGATAATATTTAAGAATTTTAAAATACAGCGCATGAACTCTCAACCTAACTGCTTCATGAATTCGTCCATACAATATATTGTATTTTCTAAAAGTAATTTCTTTAATTGGGACTGGAATTCCGATACACAGAACTAACCACGTCTTTTAATCCCTTCGATAATTCACTTGGCTCTACGAAATATCTCACAACTTTTACGGTGGAAGAGTTTCGAGAGTTGGCCTATTTTTTACATGGAATGTTTTTTATGGGTCATTATTTCATGGTATCTTATCTACTAATATTATAAGTATGAAAGCTGAATGACAAGAACAGTGCAACGGTGGTTACTGATTAACTTGGTGACTATTACTAGTTTCACGTTTCACAAAGCTTACGAGTTACAATTTTACAAATCCAAATAAGGTGACACCGGTCAAATGCCCAGTCGTTATTCAATTCAATTCAATTCAATTATTTATTTCAGGCATAGAACTCACATAGTCAAGCCATATATAGTTATTGGTCAAGCGTATCTGTTGCCGGAATAGACTTGCAAAATTGTAACTTGTGGCATTGTGAACCCAGCCACGGGTGTTACTGCTTGTTAGATTACTATTTTGGATATTGGGTCAATAACACCGTTGGGGATACAATGGCTGTCCTGCCAAAACTTTATGTAGAGTCCATGATACATTTTCAGTGCGCTTAAAGCAATGTAATTTGTTTTGAAAAGGTAGATAATCTGTGGTACCGTATTTTGTCGTTACATTGTTAGAGATTTCACATTTAACAACCCTATTCTTTAAAACGCTATCACACCATCAACATCCTGATCTAAATTGACAACTTTACAAAAACACCTCTACACTTATAAACTTAATGCAACAAAAGCTCATTCTTATTTGGGCGTGTGCATAATGCGCCTAAATTACGCGGACCTCTAAATTCCCTTCCCACTCCTTTGACCTCAGTTCACCAGTAATTTGTTGATATTATTCCAGTCTCTAAAGATCTCTGAAATCTCAATTGTGATATGGGGCAATAGGTCACTGTTGTCTGGTGGTGTTGACAATGGCTGACATTGGCGCCTGCGCCGTCAATGGGTGACGTCATCGCGCCCATTGCCAATACATCGCAGTTAAAAATGTCGGTCAAGTGCGAGCGGTAACAGATTTTTAATTAGTTTGTTATGGTTCTCTCATTCTACACTTTGTTGAACAAAAAAACACGGTTATTGAGTTCTTAATATTTGAGTGACTTGGGTTTATTTACTTGACTTTCATTTTCATAAAATGGTTCTCTGTTGAATGAAAAATGTTGAAATTAAAGTTTTAGTCATAAATTGAACTGCGCAGTGTGCATGCGCTTACACAGGCGTTGTATTGTTAATGTATGTATGTAAGTAAGCACTTTATTGTACCTACACAAAAACGGGTTAATACAAAGTACAATTATACAAATATCACACAAGATTAAAGTTTAAAGGCGAATTACTGTTTCGTTTTTTATCTACCTATATTATTTTACTGAATAAATATGAACCCGGCGTAGTAAGTTAGTAAATCAATAGATAACCATGAAATCTTAATGAAAGTAAGTACGAGAGTCCAGCCCAGCCGTATAAGCAGCTCTGTTAATTATTCATGTTTTATTTCTTCATTATTCATTATTCTATGTGGTGGCAAACGAACGGACATGCATCAAGGTGAGTCAAACAACTGGTAGAACACTAACAAATGCCTCAAATTAATTTAAACAACAACTACAAATTAATTTGCGCATAATTCAAAACTTGGCACGCGAAACGAATTTGAAACCATGTCAAGTCAGTGGCACCCGATTACAAAAATGTCTAGACGGCGAGCCAGGCATATAAAAGTCGATATGATGTGTCATTCCAAGTTGGGGGAAAAAGTGCCGTGTGCAATGAGAGAAATAAAGGATACACTTGACGAGGGATAACTTGCTGACGTCATAACCCAAACTCAAAATCAAACCGACTTACACTGTTTGTAAAGAACTAATTGTGAAGCTATAAGCTTCACAAAAACTTCGGGATAGGGACCTTCATGCTTCTACTTAACTCGTAGCAAGTTTTTCCCGCAATTCAAGTCTCGCGTAGATCAATCAATATCGCGTAGGTCAATCTATCATAAAATGAATTTGAACAATTTCTAACAAGCTTTCGTTTGACATGTCGCCACGCCTTATGCTTATTTAGGAACTTGTTAGTGCCGCGCCAATTATAGCGTATGTCGCGGCACAGGTCTATTCAATATAGCCGCAATTGGAAGGGCTTGCCTTTATAAGTAAACACTCTTAAGTGAACCCAGCAACTTTACTGTATTGGCAATTAAAGACTAAGGTAGGTCTAAAATGAATGTTTAAATTGGGTTTTATTATTTAGTTTCAAATGATAGTTTTTACAGGTGTTTATTAAAATAGCACGTTATAGTAAGTTGGTTAGTAGATTGGTCAAATTTGACAATCAAGATTTGACCTATCAAATCTTGAAAGTTAAATTTGACCAACCTACCGAAGTCCAATCAAGGTGAAATTTTGTACAGTTGTTTAAGTCCTATGACAATGCAATTTCCAATGCAATGGTATTATAAAGCTGGTCTGATGATGGAAGCAAGAGGTGGCCATAACAACCCCTACACTAAGCAAAATAAACCCGCTCTAGTTGGGCTCAAATAACTCCTCTCAATGAATAGGTAGTTGATGCCTAGATAGATACGAAAATGATAATTTTGACAGAAACGTATTCCACAAAATTCTTAATAATAAATATCGTGGGACAATTCACACCAATTGATCTAGTCCCGAACTAGGCAAAGCCTGTACTATGGGTACTAGACAACGGATAAACATACTTATAAAGATTAAATACATACTTAAATAGATATTAAACATCCAAGACTCGAGAACAAACATTCGTATTCATCAATTTCATCATACAAATACCTGCCCCGACCGGGATCGAACCCGGGACCTCAAGCTTCATAGTCAGGTTCACTAACCACTAGGCTATTCGGTCGTATTAAACATAAGGGTTCTCGAAAAACGGCCTAACGATTTCGACGAGATTTGCATTGCAGGGGTCAAGGGTTTATGGAAGCGAAAAATTGGTGTAGCTGTCTCAATTCTGGGAGAACTCGTTTTCTTTGGAAAACAAAAATCCCGAGCAGGGCTCGGTCCCCAGTTACCTACTTTTGAATCAATAATTTAGGTAGTTTTGATGTGAACAAAACATCATAGCAACAGTTCGGATACCTACTCAAAAATCGCATACGTATGTGTAATAAATTTGTTCTTGGTTTAGCATAAGACACCAACATTTTACCTACTTGACTTATTTGTATGTACTCATGCCATTACGCATAGTAAATATTTCCAAACAACGCTTTTATCGCTCTTACAAATTGCTGTTTAAAACCATGAGTCAGTATCAAACCACGAACAAACGTCAACCATTACATAGCGATCAGATTTACTCATAGGTTTTAATGAAATACCAATGGAGGTGAGAATTCTAGGAAAGCTCGAACGATTCTGGTTATTATTAACTACACACGATTTGCCCAGGCACTATGGAAATTTACTTCAATTTTAATTGATATCGGGTAGACTAAACCTTGACGGTAAATTGGTTTGAAACTTAGTAAATCTTCTACGTAAATAATGATTGGATTTCCTAGAACCATACCGTGAAATGAATATAGGATTTTGTCACTAATTACCTAATGTAGTCCATTTAATTTTCCGGGGAGATTACCTTTTTTTTAAGGGGGGAAAATGCGTTACGGGGGGTGACCCGAGTAGTTATGTGGGACTCCCGTACCCAACTAACATTTTGGTGTCAGCTAAGGATATTATTATAACCTTTACCTTTATAAGTGAGTTATAATGATCTCAGTTGGAACGAATAGTGTTATAAAGGAGTTAAGAATAATAATTAACTCCTAAAGTGTTACAAGAGCTTTAATGAACGCTGCTAAACAGGTATTAGTGTTATAAGAGTGTTACTCAAAGCAAGTACACTTAAGATGTTAAAGCTTTAACCTGTTTGTAACACTTAAACCTTTACAAGAGTGCTTGTTGACGCTCGTTAACTCTTATTGCTTTTTAGTTGTTGCCGTGAAGTGTCACGGCAACAACTAAAAAGTAACACTTGTAAGTACTTATTGAAACTTTTTCTAACGCTTAAGGTGTTAGGCAGATACACTGTAAACTGTAAAGACACTGTAAGAGTAATGGTGTTTGACTAAAGGTGTTGTAACTCAATAAGCGTTATAGTTGAGTTAACTAACGCCTAAAGCTTTAAGGTAAGTTCGCCATTGTTTTGGTGAACAAATTGATTGAGAAAATACTTCATTATTTATGTTACTCTTGCCATGCCATTCTATGAATGCCACTTAATTTAACATGCCACTGGCCAAGAAACAAGAATAGAAAATGATAAAACTAAAGTTTTTATTCTTCATATGTTTTATTAGAAATCTTTAATAAATCCTGGGCGCGTTAAAATTGAGATGGAAAACATGGTATACACTTACCGTAAAATCACAAGGGCAGATTGTTTTCACTTAATATCACAAACACTTCCAATTTAATTCACTTTCAATTAGTACGACTCCATAGCTGTCAAATATTAATACCTACTAACTATCTTCGCCATTTTGTCGGTATAGATGGACTATATTTGTCTCATAATTTTATAGTAAAGATAAGAGTAAGATGCTCACTTGAAACTGGTTGAGGGCAAGAGTGTTATAACACTCTCAGCTAACACCTTAACCGTCACTACGGTATTTCTAGAGCGTTGGTCAACGCTATGGGTGTCAGATATCTAACACTGCTGTACAGGCTTTCTAACACCTTTACCTGTAATTCGTGGGCCTCTTTCGTGGTTATAAGGGTGTTAGAGCATGCTATAACGCCTTTTTTTACAGGCATTCTTAACACCTTAACACTTGGCTGGAACCGATATAAGAATGATATAAGGGTTATTTTAACGCTAGTGTGCTCATTGGGGTATGAGCTGATGAGACTCACGGTGTACCCACTAAAAACCCCCCCAATTGCCACCTCGCCGCCATGTAGCGAGGTCACGGGAACGCTTGCGCACACATCCGCGACCCCATCGGCGGCAGCCGCCCACAAGCGGATCCCTCGCGGACGCCCGGAGGCCCTCCACGTGAGGCACGCCAGATGTTTTGGCACGCCTGCCTCCTCGATCTCCACCTGTTCCGTAGCGGACCCCCCTGAGTCCGCTACGAGGAAATCATGGGTGCGGGAAATTCCAGCACCCGGTGGCGGATCAGGTCTGTGGTTCCACCACCGACTACGTCTCTGCCGCAGAGGATAGGGAAAGCGGCGCACCGTAATACCGGCATTCCTCTTCCTCTGCGGTCCCACCAATGCCGTTTCCGCGGAACGGCCCCGCCAAGTTCGCAGGAGGTAGGGAGAGTGGCGCACCGTTATATCAACTAAGCCTCTCCCCCTGCGATCCCGCCTCGGCCGCAGAAGAAAAGCAGGTACTCCTCATCTTCTGCGGTCCCTCCCCAACGCATCCTAAGCGGGCTTATTCAAGCCCGCTAGGATCGCCCTCGTCAGGCCCTGGGTGCCTCTTAGCTTCGCCGTGGGTGACCAGTCCACGGTTACTAAGCACGGGCACCTTCGAGGGGGACCTCCGGGGAGATTACCTAACCTAAGCCAGACTGTTCATTGAAATGTGTTTTTTCTCTAAACTCGTTTTAGACTCATTATTTTTCTTCTATATTTATAAATTACCTACTAATTTATAAATATTTGTGATTATCGGTATATTTCACGAAGCTAACAAATTACAACTGTACAAGTTTAAACTGGCGACACTGAGGCGCTTGCGCTTGACCAATAACGACCGGCCTTTTAATTAGTGTTGCCGGTTCAGACTTCTAAAGCGTAATTCATGCCAAAGGCGTCCTACACCTGTTGATGATATAAACGCCAAGCTCTCTCACATAGCAACGTTTCTCTGCAATTCGTCAAAATTGTTATACGGGTGAAGGCACCCAACAACGGTTCGTATATCTTCATTCTTTGTTCCTTGACGAGTATATAGCTGTCAGGCTCTCTAGTATAATGGCTAGAAGAAAATTATGACGAGTCGTTAAATTTATTTTCATAGTCCATGGTTGGGTTATGTCTGTTTTCTAATAAATATGTAAGTAGGTACTGCTTGGCAGTTTATCGCTTTAAACACATTATTATATAGGAATGTTAGGTACAAGTACCTTTTACGATTAGTTTTCCTAGCACTGCAGCTGCATCTTCGTGCCATTATAATTTATAATACATATATCCCTAAATTAAATCGTACATTTGCTCTTTATATTCACGACAGTATCTAAACGTGTCTGAACTGAACCAGCATACACCATAGAAAGGGAATATTATTCTAAAACAGGTAATAATGTTTGCTAGTCGTTTAACAACTTTAACTAGGTATACACGGTTAAGGGCGAGAGCTACCTGCAGATAATCTAACTGTGTGAATAAAGTTAGCCTTCTGTAATGGGCTAAGTTCATTATTTTATCTCGCACGCGATGCTATTGAGGGGGAGTTGAAAAGTTGCTTGAAGAGCAAGTATAGGGCTATCAAGCTCGTTTATTAGACTTGTATAATATTGCGATTTACAGTTAATAAGTTAATTCCATAAATTAATTCCTCGACCCTAAATATCAAATGTTATCTTATCAAACTTGACCTTGACAGGTAGACAGAAATACAGCACGGGCTGACCCTTTCCCCCTATTTTGGGGGATAGCCAGGGGTTGATCGCGTGGCTAGGGGGCTTGATCAGTTTAGTTTCACTCATAGAATTAAATAATTAATATATGTTTATATATATACCGTGGCCACCGTGGGTCCGAATGACCGGAAATACTTTAGCCATCGATTTCTGTGCTTAATTAGATAAAACAAAGTTACGAGATGATTAGTCGAAAACTGCTTGGTTTCCGAAATATAGATTAATTTTAGAAAAATCACGCGTTGTAAAGTCTCTTTGTCAATTGTCTTACTACAGTAGGTAGGTACCTACTCGACTTCAGACGTTTTGTATACGGAATACTAGAATTAATTGAACTAATATGTTCTGAATAATAATAAAGTTAATACGACATAATTGGACCTGTTTTGATATAACTTTATTTGCTCATAATACCGTCAGGAATCGATAGTTAAAGTTGTTCGGGTCAATCGGGCCCACGGTGTATGTATCTATATATTTGAATAACCCGTGTAACGTGTAACCCACACAACACATAATAAGAAACGTCAACATTTACTTTTGACTTGTTTTTTGGAGACCATCGCAGGCATTAATAAGGTTTGGGAAAGTAAAACTGGCGTTTATCACTCCAGAGTAGATTCGTACAGCTGTCATTGTGTTACTTTCATTGGGCTCCCCTACAGCAAAATATGGCAGTTCTGGCACAAAAAACATTGCGGTGCAGAAAAATTCCAAAACTCATAAAAAAGTAGGTATTTCGTTAAGCTATTTTGACTTAATCTGACGACCCTGGAGTGCCACAGAGATCGGTCGTTGGCCGTTCCATGCCGTGCCGGTTGCGTGATCAGAAGTTGCGAGTAGATGCGTGACTTCAGGATTCCTGAAGGAGCTATTGTTTCGGAAGCTATTGATCCTTATAAAATGTTTACTTGGTCGTTAATACTTAACTTGCTTTTCTTAAATATCTGGGGGCACGGCAGTGCCCCCGCCAAGTCGAGCAAAAAAAAGCGGCACGGCCGTACCATCCTTTTCTCGAAGCAATTCAGGCCATTTTCGACCCCCCTATAATTTCGTTGTGGATAAAACAAGAAACCTGAATTTTCAGTAACTAATCAGGCATTATATAAACACGGTATATTTAAAATTTCAGTCAATTTGAACCAGTAGTTTAAGAATGACAACTTGTTAAAGTTTCTAAATTTTGTCACTCACTGACTGACTGACTCACCGATCATCAAAAGTCCAAGGCACTTCTAGCAGACAAAGAAGCTTCAAATTTAGAATACAAATAGAGTTTAATGTCTTAATCATGGGAAAACCTATCTGGGGGCACGGCAGTGCCCCCGCCAAGTCAAAATAAAAAAATATCATAAGACAAAGCCTTTAACAAAATTCGTTAGAAGTAGATGGTACCAAAAAGTAGGACTCTACAAAAAGAAGTGAGATGCCATTAAAAATATCCTGTAAAAAAACCCAAGTCTCGCAGCTCAGTCTTTCTACCGTAAAAAGTTGTGAGATCCATGTAATACCAAGTCGGTTAATCTATTTAGTCTCTATTTAAAGGACCTTCTGTCTTAAGTTATTACATAAGTTATTATCATGCCAATATTAAAAATATTTTACGTTTTAAACAAATAGATCGACTTGGACATCGCATGAAAACACAATGAATATTACAATTATATTAGATAGATTCTTTAGTCTATCGCGCCTCACGCGATTGAAACTCTCGTTGCTGTTGGTTGCTGGCCCGTCGTGCTGTGTAGTGTGATACATACTAATAATCAAATCATGCGATGTCCAAGTCGATCTATTTGTTTAAAACGTAAAATATTTTTAATATTGGCATGATAATAACTTATGTAATAACTTAAGACAGAAGGTCCTTTAAGTAGATACTAAATAGATTAACCGACTTGGTATTACATGGATCTCACAACTTTTTACGGTAGAAAGACTGAGCTGCGAGACTTGGGTTTTTTTACAGGATGTTTTAATGGCATCCTGTATTTCTGGAGAATGGATGTAAAATCACACGGATTTATTTGACGATTTGTGGTGTACGGCTAAGTTGTCCAATATCGGCCGTTGGGCGTGCCAGGCCGTGTCGGCTGCGTGTTCGGCAAGGGCGGGCGCGTGACTTCCGGCATCCTGAAGGAAATTCTTTCAGGGAAGTTATCTATGTCACAAGATATATTGAATTCATGTTTTAACATATAAATAATATTTGAAGAGCTCAGCAGGCGTCTTTTGACCATACCTACTCAGGCAGCACATCTGGGTTATTTAATGTGATAATCAACACATTTAAATTTTGGTAAATACAATAAAATCATATCTAAAGTTTCATCGTAGTTTATGGAGCACGATCACGGGGTGCTTTCCAAATAATAGAGACTCTGAAATACGATGGAAGATTGTTTCCTTTTATCTCTTTAAGAATATTGTTGTAGCCCAGTCTGTTGAGATAATAGATACAGGCACAAACTGTACGTTAAGGAAATCGATTACGTACCTTTTTCAGTCTTGTCAAAATGACCTTAAGGGATAAAAAGGTACATGCTTCAGTTTCCTTTACTGCCGCGAGAAGAACTAAATCGAAAAATTGTGTAACATTTTCTCGATCTAGTTTCGTGCTGCGGAAATGAATCGAATCGTAAATATTTACGTGATACCCCCTAATCCCTCGACTTACCAAATGAAACTTCCCTTAATAAACAATGTCTAATTATAGTTGGAGTCTATGAACTCATAAACTGGAAATAGACTTGATATTTGGCAGATGTCTGTTATGGGTAAGTAGAGTTGGTGCAGTGAACTTGGCAGAACTATTGGCAATAAAGAAAGTGAATCATCGATTGAAATACGTATAATTACGTGGACTAGAATAAACGTTCGATGTTAGATCATAACATTGTATAGCAATAGGCAACATTGAAATAGGTGACTTCTGGAAAGATCCACTTTAACAGCTATCTTGGTCACGTACACGCCAATAATCAAGCTGTATCACGTATTGTGTAGATACAGTGACCAATAGTTAAGTGCAGAATTACTTACTTAAATCACAACAATAATAATCTGCATGAGCTCTAACTATCTTAGCAATAAAATCGTAGTGTATGCAGTTTGTTTATAGCTTATTCTATCCATATAAATACCTACTTACTTGTGTTGCTGCCTGCAAAATGGCCCTTAATATGGCCATGATTGCATAGGACAAAATATTCCTTAGTATATAAAAAACTTTCCCACCTCAGTCAGTCAAGCATTCAGCTTGGGCCAAAATTCTTTCTCTTCTACAGGTCGCATTTTTCAACCGACTCTCGTGAAATTGTGTTAGCAAGTTCAATAATTAAGTAGGTACATAGAATTTTTAAGTACCTATGTACTTAATTCAGTTTTTGGAAATTAAAAAAAAAATTAAAGACACTCACTAGTTTACAGATTTTAGAGCCACTAGTGAAATAATGATGCTACAAGCTACGGCGTAGTACACGTAGCGTTGAGAATCCTCCATGAATTAAGTCACGTGCTTTTATTAGCTTATTACCCATCTACTTAGTGTCTTCGAAATATTTGTAACTAGTATAGCTACTCTTAATTTAATTATTTATGATTATGATCTAATTTTGTTACAATTTAAAACAGATGATAATAAAATAACGTTGTTTGTTCCAGATGAACAGGAAAGAGTACAGAAGAAAACATTCGTTAATTGGATCAATTCACATTTGTCGAAGGTAAGACAATTTTATCATATAGATTATAACTTTAACTTAACACATTCTCTGCCGAAAATCGCTACGCGCTACGCTCGCAGCCGATTCCGTGGTTTTCCTCGTATGTAGTGGAAAGCGCCTACGACGTAGGCACCCGATATCAGGTTCCCGGCACTGAATATGTTCAATTTACAACCGATTTTCAAGAGAACTAATATCGATGCATACTGTAGGTTTTATTGATAATTTGCACTCATGAAATACGATATCTGTAGATATTCTCGTGTCAAAGGTTTTTATTTTTATATTAGGTATATGATGAAGCAGCCAATGAGCCAAGATAAGAGTTGAATAATGCTCTTCATTCAGGTACAATTTAGGTTTAAATAGTTCATATGTAATGGACGGTTTACCTCGACATTACTATGTTTCTGCAATATTTAGGTCATATGAATTTGAACGAATAATTTTAACGTAAATATTTAAACATTATATGTCAACTATTAGCTCCCGCCCGCGACTTCATCTGCGTGGACCCGGGATAAAACCTATATATCCTATATTTTAATTCACGCTATAAACTATCTTCGTGCAAAGTTTCATCCAAATCGGTTGAGACGTTTAAGCGTGATTGAGTAACAAATATCCAAACATCTAAACTTCCAAACTTTAAAGAAATAATATTCCAGTAGGTTTATTGAAATCCGGATAGAGTAGCTTTAGTTATATAAGCTTTAGTTATATAAATAGATGAAGAGCCTACAACCTGTCAAACTTTCACAAAAGCATTATTACGGTGCACAACACTACAGGGTTCCTACCACTAACGGTCACAAATGGCCACATCTTCATGCATTCTTAAATAAAATCTCACAACAATGGCAGGTTTACTAAGTAAGTAAATGGGAGCAAGTTACAGTAAAGTCTTTCGTTTGGTTCAGCTTTTTACATAACAACTTGTTCAGTGTTCTCTAGGTTCAGTAGTTCAACTTTACAAGCGTATCAGGCTTCTGCCCCTTGGTCGCTTGCCTTCGATTTTCCCAGTAATAAGTAGTATCTCGAGGTTATCACTGGCGGTGTGACTAAAATACTCGAGCACCCTACGTAAGCATATAATGGATCACCTATAAATGGACATATTGCCAGGCAGCGTGACGATAGGTGGACGAAAACGTTAACGGATTGCTAGCCACTTAGAGGAAAAAGAAGCGTCGGTCATCCACCAGCTCGATGGGTTGACGACGTAAAAAAGACCGCGGGTTATTTCTGGATGAGACTAGCACGGGACCGGGATAAGTGGCGTACTCGAAGAGAGGCTTATGCTCAGCAGTGGGCGATTACAGGCTGATAATGATGATGATGATGATAAATGCTTTCAAAATAAATAAGACTTACTGTCACTATCTAGTTGCAAGGAGTTTTGCCGTACGCGGGACGGTAAAATTGTAAACAATAATAGTCTGTCCTAGAAATGGAAAAGTATTAAAGCTACTGTCTGTAAACATGGAGTATTATTCAGACGGGGAAAATCTGAAAATCTGATGATCTGTTCCTGGTTCTGGGTACCTTAGCAACAATCGTTCCTTACATCCAGCACTAATGATTGCTGCAATAAAACGAAATCCGATTTTTAAATAGATTTGACCGGGTTCGATTACCGGTCGTGTATAAGGCTTTTTAATAAATCTTGAAATGCAACGACTATAATCGTATAGTTTGAGTAATATAATACATTATTTGAATAATAGTACCCCGTATGCGCGGGTGACGTGTACACAGAATTAATGTATTTATTTAAGTATTCAATTCATATCCATTTCGTGTCATAACGTCTATGGTTCAACACGATCGATGTGTGTACACTGTACAACGTCAATGACTTCATTAAACCAAATTATGTTGCACGCGATATCGATCCAAGTAACATAGTTAATTCCTTTATTGGGGGATATGGGTTACCGTTAAAATACCAAACAATAATAGGTAGGTAGGTACGTAGATGTCTTAGGTACTGAATAGATGCAGGTTAACTCGTATTTGTTGCGTCGGTGTCATGTCGCAATTATTAGCTCTACGCTTGTAGCACTACGCTGCGCCTTAATCTGTATTAACCTATATAAATACTATATGTAGCGAAAAGCGCCCGTAACAGC
Source organism: Epinotia nisella (assembly GCA_932294315.1). Taxonomy (NCBI): domain Eukaryota; kingdom Metazoa; phylum Arthropoda; class Insecta; order Lepidoptera; family Tortricidae; genus Epinotia; species Epinotia nisella. The sequence continues at coordinate 22,554,279 of OW028674.1, forward strand.
CTATACTCTACATGTAGCGAAAGCGCCCGTAGCAGTCTATACTTTATATGTAGCGAAAAGCGCCCCTAGTTAGCAGCCTACTCAATATGTAGCGAAAAGCGCCCGTAGCACTCTGATGCATACTGTTTGTCGTGAAGTACTTGTTGAAGGTCAAATATTATTATTTCTTATCTTACGAATCTTACTTCTAGAGGCCTTTATTTGGGTCATTATTCGAGCGTTTCAACCGCCTGACTTTCGTTGACACATTCTTGTAGAAGTGGCTGCAGATTTCCTTTTCGTTTCCGGTTAGGTATAGCTTACCTGCCTAGAATCTACCGGACGTCTAACAAATATCCAAAAACAGCATCAGAGTATACAATAGGGTATTTTCATCTATCAACATTAATTTGTCAAACTATTTTTTAAATATAGTTTTTACCATAAGATCAGAACACTATTTTGTTACAAAAACATAAGATATACCTAGGTATTTTTAATTTGAACATTAAAATCGTAGTTTTATTATCTGTATGTCACGTGACCGAAAAGTCAGTATAGCAAATGCAAAAACAAGTTTTCGTTGTAAACAACATTTGAGATTTCTATGTTACTGCACGTAGTATTTTCTTACTAGTCAGAGTAGTCTGTGGTTTCTGTTCATATGACGTCACGATAATGGCATGGCGGCTGCCTTTTTGACACCCTATATATACTTAAACTTACCTTAACTTTACTTAACTTTTTATATACTTGAGTATATGGTTTTAATTTCAACTCGATACCTCCACGCGTTCCCGAGATAAAGAGTCTTGACAGACAGACAGACGGACAACAAAGTGATCCTATAAGCGGTCCGTTATTTCTTTTGAGGTACGGAACCCTAAAAAGAAGAAATTGAACATTTATATCGTGCTTATCGTTATATATATTTTCGTTTCCAGCGCATACCGCCACTGCGAATCGACGATCTGATACATGACCTACGTGATGGCACCAAACTACTGGCACTGCTGGAAGTGTTGTCGGGGGAGAAACTGGTGAGTTCATTAACAATTCCACTGAATAGAAAATTTGAGGTGATGATTATATGTAAAGACCAGACATTGTAAATTTGGTATGCATTTTCGGTGCGGCGTATAGCGTTGTTAAGGGTAATGGTACAAAATAAATGTATTGTAATGCTTAATTTGCCTTAACAACCTCACAACTCCGTTAACACAATGATGCTGCGCCGGAAATGCTACATTTACGATGTCTGGTAAAGACCTGCTGGGCTAACGCACGCATTGAATTTCAGCCAATGGAACGTGGCCGTGTTCTCCGTCGCCCGCACTTTTTGTCCAATGCCAACACGGCGTTGAGGTTCCTGGCTGGAAAGCGCATCAAGCTTGTGAACATCAACGCAGCGGACCTCGTGGACGGGCGACCGGCCGTCGTTCTCGGCCTAATATGGACCATCATCCTCTACTTCCAGGTGAGCGTGGAATTTACAAAAGCTTTCATTCGACCACTTTTTCCTATGATTTCACTGAGTAGGTAAAAACAATCTATAGTCGAAGCAGCGCAAACATAAAAAGTGTAGGTACATAGGTATGCACACACTTAATTGGCGGATTGTGTGAACTTTAGATAATTGGCACTTGTAATTTAAATGTTTATTTAGAAAATACTAGGGGACATATCACCATTCACAGGGTTCGTTCAAGTCGAGCAATGCAACACAGCCAATTTTCATTCGTTTATTATAATTTTATTTTAAATGTCCTCTTAGTGCCATATTTGTTATTTTAAGATTTTAAAGTACAGGCAATAAAGGACACTTTTTAAGTAGAATTCCCAACACTGTCCCAATATTTAGCACCTGCAATCTTAATTCTTAGCAAAAGAGGTAACAACAGGCTGTCAATTATTGAAATTAAGGTGTCAAATATTATGAGTTTTGTTTCAAAAACTGGTCCTAATAGTTAACGTGATACCTATTTTTGTCTCCTTGATGTTGCTGTAGCAGAGCTCTAATACTCTATTTCCACGAACGCTTGGTGCAGGAACAACTATCACATTAGTGATTTTTACGTTCTAAAGTTCTAAATTACATTGAGGTGACAAAAAGTTGTCACATGCACAAAGCTTTGTCGAAAGTATTGTACTAAGTTAAGACTTGATATTATTTCCTTTCTATACTGACAATTTAGTGGACATAATTAATTTATCTGCCCGTCCCGTTCTTTCACAAGCAAGGATTAGAGTCTAGCCAGCGAGTCGTGTCATAAGCATTCTTTTCAAATTCTTTATGTGGCAACAATTTTACCTACGAAATAAACTGTCAGACGTAACTGTTACACGTATCATGCCGCTATGCATTTCGTGTTACCAATATGTGGTTTTCTTTTTCAAATTTGCAGCATTTTTGTTGTCACACGACTTGCTGGTCAGACTTTAACAGATATTATTATTAAAAAACACTAGTTTTATTCGTGTACAACGATGATTGGCCTTTTAAAATTGGATATATGTGAATACTAATCAAAATGTTGCAATGTACCACGTTGTTTATAATATTTATCAAAAACGCAGCAGCTTGTAATCACTTGAGTCCACTAATATGAATCGCATGACCCTTAATAAAAAAAAACTGTGATATTAAACATTCTGCACCCGATGTATCGAAGACTAAAAACGTAGCTTTGCGCTCTATATTAACTAGACCGAACTCTCACCCTTATGTTAAATTCAAACAATATTTAGATTACAAAATATTCTCAATGCTTTATAACTTATATAAATATTATGCTGCATTGTTTTATTACTATATTGAATGCTGTATCAACATATTCTCATTTTAATTGGCTTGAACGTACTTTGTTTGCGCAAGCTTCACTCAGTATATTGGACCCACAGGACAGAGGACCAAAGGTGGGTATGCATTGCTTGTAGCATAGTATAGTTATACTAGATTTGAGTGCAAAATTCAGGCAGTATTTGTATTATGGTATAACTATACAACAATAATGTAGTTTAGTCGTGAATCGAGATCAGAAAAACGCGTGCTACATTTAGCTAAGTAACCTCATAGTTATAGGTAAGATAAATGTCCTAGTCCTCGACGTTGCACTAGTGTATGACATAAGCACTTTATGTCAAAGTGACTTAGCTTTGAATGAAGAAAAATCCTCTTATTTCGAATGTAACCCATATTGCTATGACATAAAGTGCCCACGTCATACACTAGTGCAACGTCGAGGACTAGGTCGTTTACCTTAAATATGAATCTTTCACTCTTTGTTGCATATACAAAGTAGGTACCTAGTACAGCGGGGCTAGCGCAACTGACGCCGCACCGCGACGCGAGTCGAGAAAGCTCTACCCCCCTTTTTCTAATTTGTACGGTGCGAGTGAGATAGGGGACGCTTAGTCGCGCGAGAAGCGACTGAGCAGCAAGTTGTGCTAGACGTGCTGGTACCACCACTATATAATTCTGCCAATATTATTTTGGTAGGTACATGTTCCTCTTAAAAAGCTGTATGTGGCATTTATGCAATTTTTTAAAGTAATGCACGTTTTTTAACAGTACTTTATGAACATAGTAGACGTTACATGCGTTTTTCTAGATATTTCCCATTATTTTGTTAGTCCCATAATGTAATAACTCAATGACCTTATGTAAGATCTTATACCATTTTATACTGGCGTCGCTGCATATAGTCATCTGATACTGTGATTATGCCATATTTAAATACTCGTTTGGTGCACCGATTGGAACTGTAACAGTTCGCTGGTTGGCCCTGCTGTACCCGGCCAGACACCGTCAGTTATAATGACAATAGTGCAGAGATACATACGTGTATAACCACATATATGAGCACAGTGACCGTGTAACAATTCATATTGACGAATAAGCACTGTAAACTAACTTTTTATTTTTGATTTTGACATCAGAATTCTTTAGAGCAAAACCCTAAATCTAAACCCGATGTGGTAATTGTATTGTGTATCTAATTAACACTACGTTATAGATGCTAAGTAGTTCAATGTATATATATATACATATATATGTCATTACATACATAATTAAAACTGTCAGTCTTAGTGATGGTGTTTGGTTACTTAGAGGTTGATATTGAAGGCAGTAAGTCAAACTATCACTCGTGAGTCCGTCAGTCATCAGTGAAGTGTGTATTTGTTGAGCTAACTTATTATTTTTCGTGTATTCCAATTAGATATTAATTTGTTTTCTAAGTTAATACATTGAGCAGTGATGGTTTGCACAAATACAGATTTAATGTATTAGTAGAAAAAGGTAAGTGAGTACCTAAGTTGTGTATAGTACCCATACTTAAAGAGAAATTTACGTGACACGCGGTTTTAGGGTCCATATACCTATAATACCTACTACAGAGTAAAGATTAAAGAAACAGAATTAAACGCCCATTCAAATTAAAAGCACCTAGTATGCTCAGGAATAACTGGCATCTGCTGCGCTATTCAGTCAGGAAAGCTCCGTTACCACTCTCAACAATATAACTGGTTGTCTATACTATAATATCATAAAAAGAAAAGTCTAAGATTGTAAGTTTGTATGTAGCGGGTAATCCCCAGAACCACGGATTTTAAACATTCTTTCACCTCTATATACTGGGCTGGGCTTTTCGAATGGACATAGGCTACATTTTATTCTGCGGGTGGTGCCTGCCTAGTGATGTTATAAAAAGGAAAGGTAGAGTGAGACTGTAGCTTTGTATATTTGTTTCAGTGTGTACTTGTGTAGAATGGACTTTATTTTGCATAGGCTTAATTTTACCACGAGGGTTTTACCTGCGTTTTGCAATACGCGGACGAAGCCACGACCATCTGGTTGAGTCTAAACTTGTCCCCAGATCGAGGAGAACAGCCGAGCACTGGAGTACCTGGGCGGGTCGCGTTGCGCATCGGTCATGTCGCAGGAGTCCGGGGCCGCCACCCCGACTCACCGCGCCGAGGACCGCTGGAAGCAGGGCGCTAAGAAGACGCTCCTGCAGTGGGTCGCCAACGCTCTGCCCAAGTCAGTACCTACTTCTACAGTATAACGTAGTATAATAATAATAAGCTTCACGGCCGATTTCGGCCAGGGCGACTGCTCTCTGCTCTCTACTTTATACACACGGATATTGAATGTGAAACCAAATTCAGGAATAGAATATCTACACATATTTAGAGTGGCCTAAGTGGAATTTAGCTTACCCATTAGAGTGGTCAAACGCCAAAGGCAGACCTTTCAAGAAAATAAAGACAGGTTACTAATAGTGGCTGCGAATGCAAGATGAAGATACGCAGTGATGGTTGAGGTCAGTGTAGCCTATTGGGAGGGCACTGTACCGGCTATACGGGAAGATTCGATTCCTGTTTTAAGCTATGGGTAATCATGATCACGGGTCTTTTTTCTTTGTATTTGTTCTCTGTACCAAATTATTAATATCTAGATTGAATATAAATGTGAGCATGGGTTTTTTATTTCTACAAAATACGACCCTTCAGCATTCTGTTACTTGAATGCTGAAGGGTCGTATTTTGTAGAAATAAATTATTGAGAAACAAACTCCTTGCTAACTAGGATGTTTTTTGTTTCAGGGATTCCAACATTCATGTATCAGACTTCGGTCCCTCGTGGCGCGATGGTGTGGCTTTCCTTGCCATTATTGACGCCATCAAAGCTAACCTGATCAACCTCGCCGAGATGAAGAGGAAGACAAACCGACAGCGTTTGGAACACGCCTTCGACGTGGCCGAGACTGAACTGGGCATCGCCAGGCTTTTAGATGCCGAGGATGTAGATGTGGAGAAGCCAGATGAAAGATCCATTATGACTTATGTGGCACAGTTTTTGCACAAATATCCTGAACCTAAGGTAAGCCTGATAAACACTTGATTGTAGTTTACAAACAAAAATGGAAATAGAAATAAGACTTATTCAATTAAATTTTGTTACAGACAACAGGACCGGATGCTGTAGCGGCAGTACAGGAGGAATACGAATCTCTTAGAATGTGGTTGACGGAACGCGTCACCATCATTCAAAGGCATTACGACACGCGAACTCTCTCGCGAAACTACGAGGACTACGTCCGCGCCGAAAACGACAGGCTCGCCCGCGAGCCCGTCTACCAGAAACTCGAAAAACTCATGTACACGCAGAGCTTAGTAGCCATCGCGCCCAAGTCGTGGCGCGAGCTGGTTTCCCTCTGGACAGAACTCGAAAGACTGCACAGAAGATGGCTCTGGCTCTTGGACTCAGACTTACCCGGGGACTTCAGCATGGTCGGCGAATGGCTAGCCAGAGCTGAGTACCTTCTATACTTTGATGAAATACCTACCACTCTTGACGAACGGACGGCAGCTATCATCAGCGAGAAGCTAGAAGAACACAGCTCGTTCTTTGCTAGTCTCCCTGAAGTTGCTGATAGATTTGAAGCGGCGTTAAGATCTCCTGACGCTTCAAGAATCCCCAGAGAGAGGCTCCAAGAAATGAAGGAGCGGCTGGAAACTGTGAGTCGAAGAGCGCCCCAGAGGAAAGCTAGGTTAAAATATTTAGAACACAAATGCTGCATAGTAGCTTTCACGGAACTGACAAAGGCTAAACTAGCCACGTGGACCGGTAAATACGGCCGCATTGATCACGTTCGTGCCTTATTAGATGATTACGATAATTTTGTGACGAAGAATAAGATTTTCCAGGAGTTTGATAGAGCGTATGTGGATATAAAAGAAGTAGCGGAAGAGTACAAGAGAGTGTGTCAAGTCGATAGGACTGAAGCTAAAGAGATCGATGGGTTTTTGAGAGAAGTCTCAGAATCGTGGAGAAGAGTGGCTTCGGATGTGAGATGCGCCCGAAGCGTGCTAGAAGAAGTGATAGCTCATTGGGAAAGGTGGAATGTTTTGGCCGATGACTTTACAACTTGGTTGGACAAAGCACAGCACATGCTGCGCGTGTCTGAAGACGAGAGACTGGAGTTTTTCCAAGACCTTACCGTGTGGAAGGAAAAGCACCAGCTGCTGGGCGACGCCGCCGGCTTCCTCGCCGCGACGTCGTCGGACGATATCGCTTCGGAAGTGAAGCGCAAGTACATCGAGATCACGGAGCGATGGGAGCGCGTGTGGGAAGAGGCTGAGCGGTAAGTGTTTGTGTAATCATGTGTTCGTTATTGCCTCATTAACATTAAGAGGTTAGCAATGAGTGTTTCCAGTGTCACCTGCCTGTCTGTTAGGTTTTAACGTGTTTTATTGTAGGTACCTATAGTCACGTGCAAATCGAGATTGTCAAGCCTCGAAATCCCGGGGAGTTTGATGACATTTAGTACGAATGTTCGCTGGAAGCCTTGTTCCCGTCTCGCAAAAATCCCCGGGTCAGGACCTCGTAGAACGGCCGCCATCTTAGAAAATGTACTCCATTCGTAAGAAATTCAGGTTTTGTTCGAAAACTACGTACTCTATGAAAACAGGCCATGTTTGACAATCTGGACTCTAATGTCGACGCCAAAAGTACGTTTACACTTTTGCACCTTATTCCATTGCAATAAGGCGAATAGTGTAAATTTATTTTTCCCGTGACTCTTATTTCGGTGAATTAAGGTTTCGGTAGAGATTTATGACAGGATTAATACGACATATATTTTTGTAATTGGCTGTACATTATCTATTGTCGAGGCGCGGAAACAACGGGGTTGCCTAAAGAGGTGTTTGACACATGTCTCCTAGTTGTTACGTATGTCGCAAAATATTTTTGCAATACCTATGTTTGTATTACATATTTCCTTACATCGTTTGAGACATGCACTTTAATAGCTCGATGGAAACCCCTTACGTTCCGCGCCTCGGCAATAATGTACTATTTCATCACACTTGCTCGTCAATGGCGTTATTACTTGCGAGCGTGCAGAGCAGTTATAGCCGTTTTACCTCCCACGGGCTGTTAAGTTTAGTTTTAAAATAATAGAAACCTCTGATTGGCTTAAGCAAATCTGGTTGCTGTGTGATTAGTTGAATAAAAAAATCTAGTTGGTCACGACGCCCCGCCCCGCAAGAATACTGCTCTGTGATTGGTTGAAATATTGAACTGCGCGCTCCACTAGCACTGATCTGGAAGTGAAGTTGTCAATTTTTGATTGGTGCGGTTGTATGAAACTTAATTTTTCTTTCTTTTGTAGTTATTTATTTCCTCGCAAATGTGATGAAAAACATTGTGTATAACACGGGCATAAGAATATTGCAAACTCGAGTCATCAAAAGCCCTCCGCCTTCGGCGTCGGGCTTCTGATCGACTCTCGTTAGCAATATTCCACTTACGCCCCTCGTTAAACAATGTACTATTTTATGTGCGTAGCGTAGACGTACCAAGAGCTGGAAACATACGTTAACGGTAACGAAAGCTACAGAGTTGTAAATAGCCTACTTATTGCCCTGAATTCTGCAGCTACGTCCGCGGCGGAGACGCGCTGCGGCACCGGCGCGAGCTGGCGGCGGGCGCGGCCGCGCTGGACGCGTGGCTGGCCGCCGCCGACTCGCTGCTGGCGCGCCAGCCGCGCGCGGCCACGCGCGACATCCAGGCCTACATCGACCAGCTGCTGCAGCTCAACAGCGAGATCGAGCAGCACGAGGACCTGTTTAAGACCATCAGCAGGTACGTCCGGATCCGTGGGTTGGTTACGGGATCGCCGGGCGCCAAGTCACATGCGGTTACAGCCTGCCTGTAAATTTCTACGGCCGTATTCATAAACGTTCTACAAGCCTATTTTTACTAAAATGGCGTTAAAATTCGTTTGGCTTTATCTGTCACTTTGAGATTTGTGTTCGTAAGAAAGGGACAAAGCACATTTTAACTTTTATGAATAAAGAGGCTAGTGTATTTGTTTCAATCAACAATTTTTGTTGTTATTTTGTCCCGTTAGACAGGACACAAAATTACAGAGTTTCTTAGAAAAATGGTTACAATGTGGACTTACTTCTAACATGCCTATGGTTCATACCAAAAGGGGTCGAACATGACAAGAAAACCCCACATTTGGTGCACTAAAACCCATAAAATAGCAGTTTTAAAAAGTGACCCAGGAGACGTAATTATGGCAACTGGTGACAGAAAAAAGTTGATGCATCCACTTGCTTCTTTTTTCTTCGATCTATCTACCTTCAGCCGCCCAAACCTTTTCACACTTTCACTGCCAAGAATCCGCCTAGCGGGCGCTCTGTCCGAAGGCGCTTTCCTCTACTTAGCGGGCAAACCACGGCATATGCTACGAGCGTAGCGCTTCGAAATTGTTGGCAGTGAATGTGTTAAAAGACATCCTCCTCTTCAATGGAATGTATACCATTCTAAATTGGAATGGAGTTGAAAATAATATTTCCTATTACAATAATTTATTATAGACATAGAAAAAGTTTATTTAACATCACATTGTATACATAGATACAGTGTACAAATTAGACTTAAAACGTATGTATACAATATCGTACGAAACATTAACATTGTGTGATGCTAAAAAGGGGCTAGACTCAGCTAAATGTTGTAGTGATACCTACTGAGTATCTACACCGCAACGCTGGTTTTCAGTCAGACCTTTACAAAAAATAAGTTTTAAATCTAATAATTATGTCGAAACGGAATGAATTGAATTATTCAACATTGTAAATTTTTCTTGTACGGTGGGCGGTTAGAGGTTATAAATTGTAAATTTTGGCCAATAATCTCACATTACGTTTCTTCCAGAACCTTCCAAAACGCAATCGCCGAGCTACCCCGCGACGAGGTGGAAGCCAACATGGCGAAGCTAAAACAGCAGAAAGAGGCGCTGGTCCGCGTGCGAGCCACTGTGCCAGTCAAGCTGCATCAGTACAGACAGTTACTAGTACAACACGAGTCGCTGGAGACCGGCCAGCGGGAGATAGGGCAGTGGCTGGACAAGGCCGACGAGGCGCTTACTACCACTCATCAGACGAGACGGTAACTTCTGCGTGAACATAAATATTATAGTTCCTAAAAACTGCCACAAAATTGAAAAAGTGTCTTTACAAATAACTAAATTCAATTGATGTATTGTATCTAACATTGATTCCAACCCGTAGGAAGACAGTTTTAATATTCGCCATTGGACAAGGATCCAACCCAAAAGACATCACCATTGAAATGTATGAGTTTTGTTTTAGCCGAAAGGTTTCAAACTCAAATATTTCAAGTAGTTATAATGTTACAAGGAGTTTCCTTCAATTTCCATTTTTGTATATGATACTTCACACTTTTAGTCTAATATCGTGAAGCAATCAAGCCACGAATGCGCTTTTCCAAACGCAACACTTAAAATGTCGCGTTTAATTACAGCGAAATCATAGAAGAGCAGTACGAGATCCACCGTTCGTTCTTCTCCCGCACCACGTACTACCGCTCCATGCTGGAGAGTAAGAACAAGGTGTTCCAGAACATTGTGCGCGCCGCCGACGCCGACCGCAGCGCCGACGTCACCGAGCAAGTGCGGCTCATGCGGGACCTCAACGACAGGTAAGAGACGAGATCCATCGGCTCAAAATGCAGATCTCCCACTAACATCACACTCTTCCCAACAGCCCTTAAAAGGTTAAGGTCAAAATATTCGACTAAAGCTGCTTGACCGTGGCAAAGCGCGATGCAATAGTGTGCTATTTCATTACGGGCCAACGCTAAACCATCGTGTGGCCCACCCTACCCATTATAAACTGCCTGCGAGTTTAGCGTGGGCCCTACAAACTTCGCTGTATCAAATCGCTTTGACGTTTTATAAAATAGAAGCTAACCCTCGATCACTTGCTTCTGGCAACCAGAGTTGTCAAAATCACACACCTCAAATTGATTGTGGTAACATTTAAAGCCATTTTAAATCAAGTGAACGAAGGAAACTTTCCATTTGTTTACATCGTTATTTCGTCGTAGATTCGCGCACGTATCCTCGGAAGCCACCCGCCGCGAGGCCGAACTACAAAGGCTCGCACGCGCCTGGGAGGACTTTGAAACCAAGAAGCGCGCCGTGGAGGAGTGGGCTGCGCGCGCAGACGCGCTGTTGGCCGACAGCCGCGTGGACTCCAAACAGGCCGTGGACTTCCACAAGAGGTTCTTCCAGGGAGCTGACGAGAGGGCCGTGTCCGAGCTCGTTCGCTCCGGGAGGGAGCTCATTGAGGTCAGTAAACATGCGGTATTGAATGTGGCTAACGACTCCCTAGAGTTTTCTATACTATTCGTATGAGCGATGCAGCGTGGGCCGAAAATCGTTCGTATGTCAGCTGTCACGCTGACCGGCTGTTCTCCTCTACAGTCCGCATTTCTCAACCGATTCTCGTGAAATTTTGTGAGCAAGTCGGTTAATTACGTAATTTTTTTTTGTCAAGCCACTTTTTAAAAATATTTTTTTTTTTTGAAAAAAGACAAGTTCGCGAGTATTACAGCTCACAGAGCCACTAGTATTATAATAAAGTTGTGAATTACCTAGTAAGTATGTAAAATAGCTTTTGGGGACATAGGCTATATTTTTTCCGGCGGTTCCGATAATATTAGAAAAGAAGATGCAGCCATATTTGCCCAAATTCAACAGCCAATTAAGTTACGTACTAAAGGTTTGCTTTAGTTCCACTTTGTATCCAAAAAGATCAGTAAACCCTAATTTAAAAAAAAAAAACAGAAACCCTTAACGGTTCTATTAGGGGTGTTCTGTGGTTGAACCCATTAAGTTAGGTTTTATAACAATCCTCAAAAGTTTGCTGTTTCTGAAAAAATATGTTTTCTAAGAAATGAAACATCTCCGAAACATACGAGAAAACAATAGTCGGTAAAACAATGTTCAATCATGTATTAAGTATGCACTGTTGTTCCAGTTGGTGAGCGAACACGAGCGTCCGCGAGTGGCGTCGGGCGTGGAGGCGCTGCAGCGGCGCTGGCGCGAGCTGCTGGCGCGCGCGCCGCCGCACCTCATGCGGCTCGAGTTCCGCCTCGACGAGGCCGTGTTCGCGCACTGCATCAAGGACATCGAGAAGGAGATCGTCTATGAGGAACAGGTGACTAATGTGCCATTTGCTGACAAAATGTGTCATACTCGGGTATCTTTTCGCCGTTGGAGCTTTCGCCACTATTACGTCATGAATTGTCGCATTGTATTAGCGCGTCGTTATTGCATACCGACGACAATGAACAGACGACGCCTGTGTTCAAAAGGTTCAATTTGTATCGCGGCCTCTGTTAGTCTTCTTTAAAAATAATCTCATGCGTTGACTCGACTCGACTGAGATGTCAGTATGGGTAAAACATGTACTAAAATCGACATTGATAACGAAACACACACTTTGGGGGACCCGGGATACAAACTATCCTGTATTTTAATCCAGGCTATAAACTATCTTCGTGCAAAATTTCATCCAAATCGGTTGAACTGTTTAAGAGTGACTGAGTAACAAACATCTGAACATTTAAACATCTAAACATCCAAACTTTTGCATTTATAATATTAGTAGGATGTGTCTAATATAAGGATAAAATCTAAAAACTAATTGACACAATCAATCAGGCGCGACCATGGATATAAAATAAAATAAATAAATAAATATTTGGGGACAATCTTACACAAATTAACCTAGTCCCAAACAAAGCAAAGCTTGTACTACGGGTACTAGGCGACGATATGTTTACTTATATACATAAAAAACGTATGTACATTAATAAATACTTATATACATGGAAAACATTCATTACTCACGAAAAAATATTCGTGCTCATCGCACAAATAAATACCTTTACCGAGATTCGAACCCAGGACCTCCGGCTTCGTAGGCAGGGTCACTGCCAACTAGTCTAAAGCGGTCGTATAAAAGATATATTCATACAGAACTCTTTGACAGACAATGGGTACAGTACTTTAAGGGGCTAATTCAATGACAACTCAAGACGATGATTTGATCGCCACTCTTTACGGTGACCTGTCAAATATTTAAATTGGAACCGTAAACCATTAAAGTGGCAACAAAATCAGTAATGTCGTGAGGGGTCAATAATAATCACACAATGCAAAATAAATAAAACACTCAAACTACACCACAAAAACAATTGACAACCGTACATCGAACACACGCTAACGTAAATTTTATTCGCAGATGGTGTCGTCCATAAAAGAAAAAGATTCGGAGGTGGGCTAAATTTAATGGGTCTAATGTTTTTGAGTTCCAAGTTCTGTTGAGTGGTGTTTCTTATAATTTTTTTCTTTTTATTGTGTTCATATTTTAGTCTATTACTTTTGTTTCTTGTAAAAGGCGGGCTTGAAGAAAGTTTCCGTTACGTGCCTAATTATCTCTTTAATAACGATTGAGAGTCAGGTTATATTTCATTCCTATAACTGTGTCCTTGTTGAGTGTTTTATTTGTTGCTTTGTGTCATTGGGGCCCGATGCACAGGGAATCGCCAGTTTGTATCAAACGAAGTATACTTTGACCCCTTAGTTATAGAACCGACTTCGAGTTGCATAATACGAGTATTAATAAATTCATACTCAAAGAGATCTGGTTAGGGTCAACTTGTGATTAATTTACTAAAAACCCGGTTAAATTACTATTTATTTCGACGTGGATCGTTTATTCCTATACGCCAATGTTGTTGTGAGTGAGTTGTTCAGATCACATTTATTAACAGTTCGTTCTCACTAATATTCTAAATACAATTTTCTAAGTTTGAGGCTAATAAGTGCGTTCAAATTGGGTTTTACAGTGTTTGTTGTACTCAATCTAATGCATTTTGTTTATGTAGGCATACAATCAGAGCGACGATGCAGACAGCATTCTCATCAGAAACGAGGAGTACTTCCGTAACCAGGGCAAGGTGATGCAAGTGGAGCATTGCCTCCAGAATCTGAAAAAGATAGCCACCAGCTACACCCAACAGACGGATGATACGTCCCTTGAAGAGGCGCTGAGGAGGTGTGAGCAACAGTGGGAAAGTACTGTACACAGAGTGGAGCACTTCAGGCAGCAGTTACAGAGGATCCCGGCGAAGTGGGACGCATACAGGGAGAAGTTCCGGGAAATGGAGAGGTGGATGGATCACGTGGATAAGACTATGGACAGCATCGTCAGAGAAGTCGACTCCGCTGAAGCGTTTGAACGTGAGAAGACTATATTCCAGGTAAGTGCTATTTTGCGGGAGGTGCGTCATGAACTTTAATTTGGGACCCACCTAAGGTTGAATATTTAGAGCTAATATTTTAAAGGAGTGTCATAAAGTTTGCCATTCTGACAACTTACGTTTAAACGTGTCTAAGGGCAACCGCTCAGTAACGTTAACCGGGCGGAACGAGTCAAACGATCATTTCCTATTTTTTCCTACTAATTGTTAGTCGTGTTTATAGCCCTGTCTTCTCTCCGGCCATATTTGTTATTTGCAAATAATATTTCGAGAAAATAACAGTTTTCAATCAATTTTCTTAGCTGAAACTGACACACAATGACACATGTTCGTAGAGGTTACCAATTAAAGGGCCCATTCGACAAGACATTTAATTATCTTATCTTGACACTTCACCACTATTATTGTATTGAAGTTTTTGACCTTATTGCATTGTGAATGTTCTATTCTAACAATATTTGAAGGAAATGGGTCCCAAATTAAAGCTCGTGACTGTACATATGCTTTCAAATTTATGAACAAAAACAAATATAAGTAGCTTCAGTGTTTGCACACTGTACTTTTTTAAGATCTTATTATGTAGTGTAGTCGAGAATGCTGATACACGGAGGTGTTGATTTCATTATTGAATTCTGATTAATATTTAATTGATTTTTAAATCTGGTATATTATTTGCCCATGCCGCTTGTTGGAACAGTTGAAGGAACTGATGGTAAATATAGAATGTACAGTCACGGACTTTAATTGTTGAGGCAGCTCACTTTATTCTGGACACTTCATAGCTTAACTACTAAAAAAACAATATTAGTTGACACCTAAATGGCTCAGCAATTAAAATCCTTGACCGTACATGATTTAACCATTATTTTTGAAAAACACAATTTTCTTTATGATACAATGTCATTTGTTTCCATTTAGAACATTTGCCGTGAAGCCGACAGGAAGCGCGAAGACATGAAATGGCTTGTTCAGACTCTGGACATGTTAACCAACCATTGCTCTGAGCTGGAAGCTCAAGAAGAACAAGTTAAACTAGAAAACCTCATTGCACGTTACAAAAATCTCATCCCTACAATCGAAATCACAATGATCAAGACCGAGACATACACAAGATGTTACACGTACCGCCGTGAGGTCCATGAAGTGATATGTATCCTCGAGGGTGCGAAGGAACAAGCCATGATTGAAGCAGAACCACAATCATTACAACACGTGGAACAGTTAGTGATGGAGCAGCAATCGGCTGTGCAGAAGCTCGACCGCCAGCGTCCTTCTGTCATGTCCATGCTGCAGCGGGGCAAGGAGTTGATCAAGGATGCTAACGCGCCCGCTTTTGTCAGAGAAGACGTAAGAAATCTTGAGACCGGTTGGAACACTGCTTATGAGACTTCTAATGACCGCCTCCATAAATTGCGTGACACGCAGAAAGTGTGGTCCAACTATGAGTATCAGAAGGAAGAATTACTATCAGACCTGGACAGGATAGAGAGCTATGTAGCCCATCCAGGTTTGGAATTAGGCGTCACAAATATTGCCCGTGAACTTCAAGAGACAAAAACATTCAATGCTGATATAGAGAGAGCTAAATCTGAGAAGCTGCCGCAGTTGCAGCATGCTTATGCTGAATTGCAGTCGCTGACTGCTAATAAAGCTAAGCCAGTTATTGAAAACGATCTGAAGACAATTGGAATGAAACTAGATAGAGTGCAAGATGAGGTGCAAACTAAAGTTGTGCATTTAGAAAAGTTCAATGAAGAATGGGTAAAGATTGAACATAAGTTAGACCATGTTCGCGAATGGATAAAGAAAGAAAGCCCAGTTCTTATTACCCATATCAGATCAGAAAACATTACTCCTGAGGAACGCGTTTTAAAATCGCAAGCATTGCAAAAAGTTCTCGCTGAAAAACTCGATATTATCAAAGAGGTCGCCGATCAGGGAACTAAACTAGCAGTTGAACACAAAGTTCAGGACGCAAACAGACTAAAAGGAGAAGTTGCTTTACTAGAAAAAATGATGGCTGATCTACAGCGTTCAACCGAGCATCAAACTAAAGTAGTTGAACACGATTTAGCAAGTTGGCAAAAGTACCAAAAAGGAGTGGTTGAAATTAAACCTTGGATTGAAGAAGCTGAAGCAAAACTCGGCAATGTCCCGAAACCGTCAACCCTTTCAGAGGCGCAACAAATGCAACAACAGTCCAGAGCATTGATAACTGATTGTGATAAACAGTTGATGAACTTACAGATTCTGTCGAGTGTTAGCCATCAATTATCTGGCAAAACAAGTGCTCCCGACGAAGTTGACGCTATTCATTCCAGATGGGCAGTAATCCATGATCAAGCTGACCAATGGAATAACAAACTAGACAAGTTGGTTACTAACTGGGAGAACTTTGAACGTGAAGCGCAGAAACTAGAAACTTGGATAGAGAATGGAGAAAAACTTATCAGTAGTCGCAGTGTTAGTATTGACTCACCACAAGTTGAAAAGTTAGACCGTGAACTGAACAAACTGAAGTCGTTTGGCAATGAAATCTCGCAGCAGCAAGCTAAAATTATAAGTTTGTCTCAGACCTGTGACAATATCTGCCATAGCGTACAGCCGGAGGGTGCTACTTTGTTGAAAAATAATGTAGCGAGCATAAAACAGCGCACTAATGATTTAGCCGAAACAGTTCGAGGACGAATAAATGAGTTATCGGATAAAATAATTGTGCGACAGGAATTCATGACCAAATTGCACACATTCGACAACTGGATAACAGACTTTAGGAGAAAGACTGAAAGCTATGATCAAATAGCTGCGGACAAAGTAGAACCGGCACTGCAATCCATGCACGTTTTACTCCAGGAACATGCAGCCAAAACTCCCGAGTTTACCGACATCTACAATGAAATTAAAAATATGACTCTCTCCTCACACCCTGATGAGTCGCGCTCTCTTAGTGAAACTTACTCAAACATTGCAGAGCATTACCAAATTATTGAAAACAATATTCAGCAAAACAAAGGCGTATTGCAAAAATGGTCGGATCTTTTGAATTGGTACGAAGATAACAACCAACAACTAGGCCATATTCAATATCAAATTGATGGTCCAAAACTCACACCCGAGAGTTACGAAACGTTACGTCAAGAACTGGTCAATATCATAACTAAAATACCCGAATGGAAGAGTAATGTTGCTCTACTAGATGGACCTTCACGTGTCAAGGTCACAGATCAAAATTCAGGGAGAATCATATCACCTACGAGTCTAGTTAAAGAAATAGAAATGAAAGCCGATGCTCTGCTCAACCAAGTAACGACGAAAAGAGATTTAGTTCAAAAAGTAGGAGCTAGATGGGACAAATTCAATGTACAACACAATGCTTTAACGGAAGTACTACATAACGTCCAATCGGTTTTGAACGACATGGCACAAAAACTAGTACCTCTAACTGAAGTATCGATTCAAGATATGACTGAAGAACTCGACAAATTAGATGCGGAGCTTAGGGATAAACAGTCAGTGAGAAAAGAATTAAGAGAAGAAGGTCTACATTTGATGAGAGAAGATCAACCAAATATGGGGACTATTCAAAATGCCCTGTCAGCCGCTGACAATAATTGGGACCAGATTGTAAACTCATTACGGGATACGAAAAACAAGTACATACTTCTATCATCTACTTTGCAGGAGTTGAAAAACTTTTCTGTCGCTTTTGACCGAGAAATGACTAGAGCGGAGCAACTTCATAGTGAATGCAAAGATGCCCCTCAAGATTATGTACAAACGGCCCATGCTTTAGATAAAGCTAAAAAAGCGTACGAAATCCTTAAAAGATCTAAAGGATTATTAGATCAAATGGATCTTATTAAGCAGTCCATTCTAAAACAGGCTTCTACATTAGGAGGTTTTGATACTAGTCCTCTTGAAGAAGCTTTCTTAAACTCTCAAACTCAATGGGAGAAAGCTAATGATGCTATTATTAAACGCATCCAAGACTTGGAATCTCAATCGATTGTATGGAGACAAATTGACGACACGAAAAACCAAGTTGTAACTTGGTTGAGTGAAACTGGGCAGAACTTAGCTAATGCTGGTGACAATTTAGAAATAAGGTTCGGCCAAAGCCATTTGACCAAATACAAAGAGGAACTTCCCATATATGTGGGCTTGAAGAACAGCATCAAAGCCAAATGTGAACAGATAACAAACCTCAACAAAAACATTCCAGTTGGGCAGGTTTCATCAATAATAGATTATTTGGATAACGAGTTTGAAGCTTTACAATCGTTAGCCGATAACCTTGAAACTGCTGTGTCATCCTTAGAAACGAAAGAAAATAAACTGAAAGATAACATTAAGCGTTTGTCTGATAGCGTAAGTAAAATTAGAGACGATATCATACAATGTGATGATATGACTGGCGATAATGCAAAGATTCTAGATCGCCTTAAAAAGTGCCAGTCGTGCAAAGCTAAATTACAAGACTTAAGTGACGAAATTGACAATGTAGCGCAAAATGTATCAGAAATGAACGCTAACTATCCCGGGTTCTATGAATCTCTGGTTCCCAAAGAGTTAAGTGGGCTACAGAAAAGGTTTGAAAGTGTCGTGATACATGCTAACAAAACTGAAACAACACTACTTACATTTTTGCAGAAGCTCTTCACTGACAAACTAGGCATGTTCAACAGAAATCTAAAAATCTTAGACGATAAAACTAGATGGTGTATGCCCGATGCTGCAAGTGATAAATACAATTTAGAAGTTAAAAATGCAGCACTGATTGATGTTGAAAATGGGCTAGTTGAATGTGTTGCGAAGGTTAAAGAATTAAAAGAAGCATGTGATATCTTACATGTTGTTGCCGAACCGGCTTGCGCTCAAGAAGCCGCTCAACAAACGGAAAAAGCTCGAAAGAACCTTGATGTTCTTACGTCAAACTACGAACAAATTAAGAATAAATTGAGAGAGAACATTGGAGCGTGGCAAGATTATGAGACATTGCTTGAAAATGTTTCAGAATGGCTTAAGGAAAAAGAAAACCGAGTAAGACAAGAAGCAGCCAATCTTCTGACTCTAGATGAAATAGACACCAAAATTTCTGACATTAGCGCATTGAATAAAGAAATTAAAGACTATGGTGACGAAGTTGATAAACTCACTGTTATAGGTGAAAATATCATGAGTCAAAATCCCGACTCACGTGTTTTGCAATACATAAACCATTTGGTAACAAGATACCAAACCGTTTCTAAATTCATGGACAACCATCTTGTCAGACTTAAAGATATGAAAGAAAACAAAGGTAAGTATAATAAGTCAATTGCCGAATTTAAAAACTGGCTTCAAGATGCCAATGCAAAGATTAAGGATTTGTCAGCAATGAGCAAGCATGCTAAACCGACTCCAGCAGATTTAGAACAAGTCAAGAAATTAAACGACAACAGAGAAGTTGGTCAAAAACTTTTGAATAATGCCATTGAAACCGGGGAGGCATTGTTCAGTGGCATCACACCTGAGGATCGCGAAATGGTCAGGAACGAACTTAGAGCCTTAAGAGACTACTTCGAAGATTCAGTCGATTCGCTTAACAACGTCATTAAAGATATTGAAACGACAATCAACAAACGATCATCATTTGATGATACTTTCAACCAGGTTCAAAAATGGATTGGTGAAAAAGAAAAGGAGCTAGGAGAATTTAAACTGTGCGCCACCTTACCTGAAAAGAAAGCTCAACTACATGCAAACAAAATCTCACATCAAGAAGTGGAGTTACATCAGTCGATGTTGACACAGCTGACAGATAAGATAAAACTAATGCCTGATGATGAAGCGGAAAAAAGTCTCTCTAAGACCATTGACAGATACAAGGACATGGCTAAAGAGCTTCAAAATAGAATCAACATCTGTGAATCACATGTTACAGAACATGAAAAATATGTGCAGATGTTTGAAGACACCCGGGATCGTCTTAACCATATAGTTGCTGAAAACAGCATGTTGAACTATGGCGTGGTTTCTCAAAAAGATGATGTCGATGCAAAGATCGCTTTAATAGAAAACGTTACATCTAAGGCTCAAAATATTGAGAAAGATCTAAATGGATTAAAATCCCATTTAACTTCCCTTTTAAAATCAACCAGTTCGAATGGCCATCCTATTCTCATAAGTGAATATGAACAACTTAGTGGTACTTGGAACCAGTTCTCATCTCAATGCAAAGCCCAAGATGAAAAACTCAAAGAAACGTTAAAGCAATGGAATGAAAGTCAAAAGACTCTAGATGAACTTGAAGAATGGCTTAAAGTCAAAGAGAATCAACTTAGGGATCAAAGTTTAAAGAGCACTCTGGAAGCTAAGATTGCACATTTACAAAAGATGAAAGAATTGCAGGCTGAGTTAGCTTCAAGAAGTGGGGACTTTTCCGCTTTAGCAAGGTCCAGCAGTACACAAAACGTTGCTAGTGAAACTGATATTTCTACAAAAACATCCAAACTGGCGACAAGATACCATACGCTAAATAACCTTGTCAGTGAAACTATATCTAAATACGAGGTGTTTGTCTCAGAGCATAAAGAATTCGAAAACGATTACAATGATATGGAAAATTGGCTAATGGGCATGCTAGGCGAGTTGCAGGATCTTAATGAAATTGTTGGGGATTATGCTGTTTTGCAAGAAAAACAGAATAAAGCAAAAGAACTATATGAAACAAGAAACAAGAAAACGGCCGCATTTGAAGAGTTCTTAAGCTTAGGAGAGAAACTTTACACACACACTAGCCCAGATGGCAGAGAAGTTATTCGTCAAAAGATTCGTAAAATCAGAACTCTATGGGATAGTTTTGGTGACAGCTTCCAAGAAACTGTCAATAAATTAGACCAGTGCCTGTTACAATTCTCTGATTTCTCACTAGCACAGGAACAACTAACAAAATGGCTGAAAGATGTTGAGAAAGCAATGCAGCGGCACACTGAATTAAAAGCTTCGCTAGAAGAAAAGAAAGCGCAGTTGCAGAACCACAAGATAATGCACCAGGAAATTATGTCTCATCAACAGCTTGTGGAGTCTGTTTGTGACAAAGCGCAACAATTAGTCGACCAGACACATGATGCATCCCTTAATGTCTACCTGCAGTCTATTAAACAGCTATTCCAAAATATAGTTACTAAATCTCAAAATCTCCAAGATAATTTAGAAGATTGCGTTAAGCGACATGAAGATTTAGTACGTATGATTCAACAATATAAAGAATGGTTTGGATCGCAATCCGAAAAGTTACTGGATATTGAAAATGCGACTGGGGAGAAACCAGAAATTGTACGAAAATTGCAGTCGGCAGTTGCTTTGAAAGATATTGAAAAGATTGGTTCGAAGAAACTTGATGAAATACGGACTATATTCTCTTCAGTCAGCAAAAGTACTTCAGAACCAGGTAACGCAGCTATCAAAGCTGAAATGGATAACTTACTCGACCAATTACGCAACGCGGTTGAAGGTATTGGATCTTCGGAACAAAAGTTAAAACATGCTTTAGAAACTTGGAACAAATTTGATACCTCGATTGAATCTATTACCGAGTGGCTTAAAGATAAAGAATCAAAATGTCGCGATCAAAGTTTATGTTCAACTCTACAAGAAAAAGAAGCGCAGCTTCAAAGATATGTCGATCTTCGCAATAGCATAAATTCAAAAGAAAAAGAAATTGATGCCTTTGTAGATGACTCGCATAGCCTTATACAGTTAAGTGGCGTTGAACGTTTGAAACCCTTGGTCACACAAGTTAGCAGCCGTTATCAACAACTTCACGTTATTTCTAAAGAAATTGTCAACCACTGGAGTGAGTTAGTCGCAGATCATAAGAAATATGTACAGCTTCATAACGAATTTGATGCTTGGCTCAAACCATTGGAGGAACAAGTATCTCAAATGGTAACTAAAGAAGATAAGCTGAGTATTGAAAATAGGGGGAACAAACTACAAGTATTCTTATTAGAAAGAGATAACGGAGAACACAGGATTGGTATCCTTACTAGTGCTGGTGACAAAGTACTTCCAGAAACCGCTGCTAATGGTCGAGAGAACATCCGAGTTGAAATCAGAGCACTTAGAGAACGATGGGATAAATTAAATGACACTATTCTTCAGCAACAAAAAGAATTCGAATCTCAAACACTTCAATGGTCAAGTTACCAAGACGTGCTACAGCAGACCTTGTCTTGGCTTGATGAAAAAGAAAAAATCGTGGATGCAGAAGATAAGACAGTGCTTAATTCTACTCAAGAAATCAAATCTAAACTACTGAAAAATAAGACTCTACTTCAAGAGATCTATTCGCACAAGAGAGTGATTGAGACTGTGACAGAAAAAGCAAAGAGTGTAGCTGCTAGTTTGCACTCAGGAAAAGGTGAAAACGATGAAATGGCTGGCATCATTAAATCCGTGTGGGATCGCTACAATGCCTTGACAAGCAGACTCTCAGGAGTTATCGATAAACATGAAAGAAATTTCGAAGTATACCAACAGTTTACTGATCAACAGAAGTCACTGCAAGACTATCAAAAGCATCTATGGGACCGTTTGCATTTGCTATCGGATTTTACTGGCAACAAAGCAGCACTGCAAAGCAAGTTAGCTAAAATTCAAGAACTGCTGGATGCTATTCCCACTGGCAACAACAAATTAAAAATACTACATGACTTAATTGAAAATAATGGCGCTAAGTTATCGCCTAGAGGGAAAGAAGGAATGTCGAGAGAATTGGCATTGCTTAGGGCTGACTTGGAGAAGTTCACAGCTACTGTCCATGATGTGAAGCGAGGTATCGAAGACAAGATTCAGCAATGGATCGAGTTTGATAGTGCCAATGATCGCCTCCAACACTGGTTAAATGACACTGAGATGAGTCTTAAGACTTACTCTCCCAAGGCAACCTTAGAAGAGAAGGTTGATCAGCTCAATAAGTACCAGGTAAGTTGTGTTTTTTTTCTTGCACATTTGTACCTACAGTGTGTTGTCTGATTTGATTTTAACGTTGAATTTTGAACAGGACTTATGTAAAGCGATTGATAACCATGAAAATGATTTGAGCGCAGTCATTTCTTTGGGCGAAGCGTTGGACCAAGTAAGAGTTCGAAATGGAATTAAGGCACTGTAGGGTTTAGTCTAACTTTCAGTAGATCTAACTCCACAGTCTAACAAGGGATAAATGGGATAATACATAGTTTAAGGACTATTAAGACGTTGCTACTACTCTTCACTAGTGTAAAATTATAAACATAGAAAAATATGGTCACATTATTTTTTCCCTTTAGACATGTACGTAATGTTACCAAGACTTTGTCACCATGATGCAATAAAATCATCTTGTGAATGACTGAAACACAGATAACCTCCAATAGATAGAGCCTATAGGGCGACGTGCGGTCACCACGCATAAGTCTTGTAGCACTAATAACCACCCCCCAACCCCGCGCCATATTGTCAGTTTCGACCAAGTGCGCGATCTATACGTGCGTCAAACAACCAACAAATTAAATTTGATTTTGCGTTATAAATGACTTATTGCTGTGTGAAGTGGTGTGGAAAAACTCCCGAACGTCTAATTACAAAACCGACGGAATAACATTTCACAGGTAAGTTAAATTTATCATATAAATGTAAATTTCATTCTGTCACGCGGAGTTCATTTTACGCTGGTCCATAAAAAGTAGTGAAGTATGCATGTCCCTTTTCATCAAATGAATATGCCAATATACTGTTCCTTTCTGACGAAAGCACGTGACGCTCTAGTGACGGGCTAGTGACGCATTCGAATTTTACCGATTCAGATTAATTTAAGGAAACAATACATTAATTCATCCGGGCTTTCGTTTACTATTTTAATACGAAAATTCATTAAGGATTATATTTATATCCTTGTCATTTTATTGTCAAAATTCTTTTGTTAAAAAGTCTCATAAAATAGATAGTATTATATACGATATACGATGTAAGATTTAAACTGAGGGGCTACCCCTTCCCTCCCTGTCGCTCGAACTAGCAAGTGCGACAGAGACGGAGATACACGAACGAAGTTCGTTTTCGTTTCGCGGTAGGCCCTCTGCATCAAGAAGGCGGCGTGGCGGACTTCAACCGTCTTACAAACTATGAGGTAGAGGGAGACGTAGTAAATTACTATCTCGCTCTATTTTATAGCTTCCAGAACTTGTGAACAGAATATTCTTGTAGTAGTAGTACCTACTGGAAGTTTTTTGTTTGGTTTAAGAGTAGGTATTATGTAGTTTTATTTTATTTATATTGGGTAATTTAGAGTATTGTAGAATAATATGTAGTGCCGAAGTTAGCTGTTGCTATTTAGTATAAATATAATGTAGAATGAAATAAAAAAGAATAATGAATACATAGTTAGTTACCATATTATTGAATCGTATGAAATAATACTTTGATATTATTTTTGCTTTCACATAAGACGGCGTCAGGTGAGCGAGATCTGCCGCCTGATTTCGGCCCGCGTAGATAGAAGCCGGAGGCATAGCGACCTGCAAAAGTCAATCCCTATCTCGCACTTTCTTATAAATTTTGTACCGCTCATGTTGTCCGCCGCGCTCGGACGTCTGGACGCGGCAATATACTACTATTAGTGCCACGAGCAGGCCAATGCCTAGAAAGAACCATTTCATATAAATACTCGATGTGATTTACGTACATTTTTATGTTACGTGGTGAGCAAAATAGTCAATGAACGAAACATGATAATAATATAACAGTGACGGCTGTTCAAAAAAATTAAACCATGTTAAAGGATACCTACGCCATGTAAAATAGTTTACTAACAATTAATTGCGGCAACGCTAAAAACCGTTAACGACCAACGCGTCCCATCACTACGCTTCTGGCGCCATGATGTGACAAAGCGCGCTAATTTCGAAACAGCCAATCGTAGCGCCGTTACCGACTTCCCCGCAACCCCCAGCTGTGGTGACCTTTGAATCGAACTAAATCACTCATAGGCTCTATCTATTGGAGGTTATCTGTGGACTGAAAGGTCAAAAAAAATTGTCATTGCACGTGACCGGTCTTATTGCTTAACTGAGTTTTTGTTTTGTTTTATTTTGGGTGATAAAATTCTTCATAAGGGAGAAATTGGTCTAAGATATCTCCTGTCTGAGTGGATAATAAGTATTCAAGTAGTATTTTTGTTACCAACTCTATTATCTCTCAGTTAAACAGTAAATAGTTTACTAATTATTAGAGGCTGTGGTAACCCGTGAATACAGCTGACAACACGCCTTTATTTGATATTCGTATAAATTTATCTCTAACTGCAAAGTAATGTTTATCTGGCGGGTACTAATAGTAGTTGTTGTAGTTGTAGTTTAAAACATTCTAACCAATAAACTTTAGTGACTCAAATTTCACTATTACATTTTGCTTTCAGGCTATTTTAGCAAATCTCAAGAAAATGGAGAATGACGTTGACAAGCTCTCTGACGAGTTTAGTGATTTGATAGAAAACTGCAACGATACAAGAATTACCATGAACTTGCAACAAATGACATCACGATTCCAATCGGTGCAATCAACCGCCAAGGAACTGGTCAAGAAATGTGAACAGGCCGTTAACGATCATAACGCATATCAAGAGAAGTATAACCAATGCACAGATTGGATAAAAACTGCTCAGTATTCATTTGAAGAATGCAACAAAAATCTGTCTAATACTCCTGAAGGTATTAAAGCTAAACGGGAAAGCCTGAATGATTTATTGAGCCAACGACGCAATGCTACACTACTAGTCAATAACACCTTCGAGTTGGGAGAGAAACTGTATCCCTCCACTTCACCTGAAGGCAAGGAATTAATAGAACAGCAACTTCAAGATATCCAACAGGCTATTGATAGTTTGTATGACAACATTACTAAAGCTGAGCGAGATTTAGACTCTGAGCTAAACAAGTGGTCATCGTTTGAAGATAATCTTAAAACCGTGAAACAATGGCTGACTGCTGCCGAGAAAAATCTACCAAAAGAAATTGAACTCAAAGCTACCTTAGATGAAAAGAGAAATCAGCTTAACGTGTATAGGGCATGCCTTCAAGACGCTATCACCCATCAGCAAGATATTGCAAACTTAGAAGCAAGGGCACAGAGTCTGCCTGATGTAACTAAAGACATCACTAAAGAAATTAATGTTCTTCAACAGAGGCATAACGCTATCCTTGCCAGGGCCAAGTCCTTCGTCGAACAGTATGAAGCTATTGTTAACAATCACCAGCAATATACCAAAGCGGTGATGGATCTGCAAGAATGGATTGAAGCCACGCACAACACTGTTCAACTATGGGGTGATGTCAACCTCGAACGCGTCGCTTTGAGCAGCAATTGCGAGAAACTCAAATCATTGCAGCATACTTTACCTGAAGAAAAAAGCCGCATAGATAAAATACGCAGCCTGGGTGAAAAAGTATTACCTGGAACTATAAGCCACGGCCAAGCAAATATCAGGAATCAGATTGACGCTTCACACCAAGAATGGGAAGGGCTTTTGTCTTTCATTTCAAAAACAATAGACTCTTTGGAGAGTAAAATACAACAATGGCATGAATACGAAAACATGAAAGACCAATGTTTGAGCTGGATAAGAAATACAGATACACAAATACATGCTGTAGATCTCAAAGCAACGTTAGCAGAGAAGCAAGACCAATTCAAAAAGTTCCAAGAGTTGCAAGGAGAGGTTAGAGCTAAGGAACTTGAAATTGACAATATCACAGAAAAGGCGCAGAACCTTTACACGGGTGTGCTCGGTCCTCGTGGATCACAAATATCAGACTTGTCAGTGAAGTATCAAACTTTATCTCAGAAAGTTAAAGATCTCACCAACAGATGGCAGCAATATGTTAAGACTCACCAAGAATTCACCAGTAATGTCACAGGATGTTCTCAATGGATCGAAGAGTTAAGAGACAAACTGGACTTCTGTGCTGACTTAAGTTCTTGCTCTCAAGACGATTTAGAGACAAAGTTAGTATTAATTCAAAACCTTTTACTTGCTAAGGATGAAGGTTTTACTAAAGTTCAATCACTGGTTGAACTTGCCCAAAACGTCATGGCAAATACAGCCCCATCTGGGCACGATTCCATTAACAACTCTCTTGTAGCCTTGCAAGAGCAATGGTCAGCTCTTCTGTCCAGAATGATTGAAACAAAGAACCTTCTTGATGATTCTGTAACAAAATGGGCAGGATTCTTAGAACAGATACAACTCATAGAAAAAAGCAACACATGGATGGAAAGTATGCTATCTGAGTTAACACCATATGAATCTTCCATGTCTGATAAGAGAGTTCAACTTGAAAAACTCAAAGAAGTTGAAGAAAAAGCACGATGCGATCGTCTTGAAGTAGACACGTTGAAAGCAAAGGCCGCTGAAATGCTTGCAAGTGGTCAGCAAAATCAAGTGGCTTCTAAAGCCCAAGAGACACTCAACAAATTTGATACTTTGTACGATAAAATCAAAAAATTGCTTGCAGACAGAGAAGAGCACTACAAAGATCATAGGTTGTACAAGGAAGCCCATGATGAGTTGATCCAATGGCTCAGTAGAGCTAGAGAAAAGGTTCCATCATTAAAATCTAAACCTTTGAGTGATAAGCTAGCAATTGAGAACTCGGTTGCACCTCTTGATGCTCTTATTAACAAACAAGCTCAAGGGGAGCTATTGTTGGAACATTTACAACACACAGGCGAGGTATTATTAGCTAGCACTTCCCCAGAAGGACAAATTGTAATTAAGAATGAAATGAAGGCATTGAAGGAGAGTTTCGATGACTTATTTAATGAAATAAAGCGACAAAAGAGTCAGCTTGAAGATACGGTAAACCAATGGCGTGAATACAAGGACGAATATGAGAGATTGTCTGATTGGCTGCAGCAAAAAGAAATTCACATTAAGAACCAGAAACTTGCTCTGCTAGGCACAGCTAAAGAAAAGGGCGCGCAAGTTAATGAAGTTAAAGCAATTGTGGACAAACTGATCAAGGGAAAAACTGACATTGATAAGTTTAATGCATCTGCCGCTGGTTTATTAACATCACATTTAGATACGTATGTCAACAACCAATTGAGACATCTTAACTCCAGATACCAAGTATTGGTGAATATGGCAAATGATGTACTTAAGAAAGTTGAGACTAACTATGAACAACATCAAAACTATGACGATAATTACGTCAAGACCAAAAAGTGGATTGACGATGCTTGGGAAATAACGCGAAGTGGCAGTGATACTGGAAGCAACAGCAGTAAGGACGCTCTACAGAAACGATTAGAACAAATTGAAGATCTTCTAAAACGAAGAGAAGAAGGCCAGAATTTAGTCCACGCCACTGTCAACAGTGGAGAAAAGGTTTTACGTAACACAAGATCCGATGGTAAAGATAAGATTAATACACAGTTGAAAGAGCTACAAAATGAATGGGATCGCCTTGTTAAGAAAATGACCACAGCGAAAGTTCACCTCGAGACGGCAATGCTTCAATGGGCTGACTACAGTTCCAGCTACTCTCAACTGCAGCAATGGATTTCCGATAGGGAAGCTAAATTACAAGAAGTGTGCGAACAAAAAGTTGCTAAATCCAAGAAAGGTCAGGACCGCCTGGCGGGTCTTACGGCTGGACTTAGTATTGGCGAAAGAAAGGCCACACTTCGTCAAACAAACAATATTGTTCAAGATATCGTTTCGTTTGAACCCATGATTCAGTCTGTAACTTCTAAGGCTTCAGAACTTATGCAACAGGCTCCTGCGTCTGAGATAACCAGCAAGTATGAAACCCTCACCAAACAAGCTAGAGATCTCTACGAGAAACAGAAAGAAACTGTTGAACAACATCAAGCTTTCATCGATGCTGGTTCAGACTTCGTCCAATGGATTAGAGCTGCCAAGGAAAGGTTAGGAAAGTGCTCTGATGCTACCGGAGATAAAGAATCACTAAGTAGCAAGATATCACAACTTAAAGTATTGGAAAGCGAGCTACCTGAAGGTCAAGCAAAACTGCAGAAAGCTTTAGAGCAAGGCGAGATATCTTGTGGGCTAGCTGACGATGAAGACCGAGAAGAAATCGAAGAGGAAGTGGCGCTAATGCAGGAAGAATACGATACCTATGTGTAAGTATTATATTGTTACAATTAAAAATATATCTCAGAAGTTATGTCACGTCGTCTTTACTAGAATGGTAGTGGTCAACGTATTATGACGTGTCATACCGTTCTCAGATCTGCGCATCTGAAGCTTTTTGGTGCTTATTTTACTTCCGATTTTTGACGTGATAGTTTGAATTTTATTTGTAAATCTTATTATTGCAGTGAACAGCTAAATAACACCAAAGCATTGATTGAGGGCGGTATCGTCAAATGGACTGAATACGAGGAGCAGTACAAGGAAGCCTTAGACTGGTTGTCAAAGACAGAAAAATTAGTACAGTCATTCAATAAACTACAGAACAGCCTGGAGCAGAAAAAAATTGTTCTCGAAGAGTTCCAGGTAATATTCATGTTACATTGTATTTACTTATCATCCATTAATCATCGTCAGTTAAAACTTTCACACTGACTTTGGCACTCTTTGGGGGAGGCCTATGTCCAGCAGTTGACGTCTTTCGGCTAATATGATGATTATAATGAGATAAAACTTTCAACTCTTTCTGTTGTATACTTATATCAGAAATTTAATCATTCAACTGTTATTTGACAAACCCGATCATCATAGATGCGAAAATGATTTGACTCTGTAATAATTGTTTAGGGGCACCTTCAAACTTTATTCGACTGGCAAACTGAGTTGGACAAGCTGAATGTGCGCGCGCAAACACTGCTGGAGACGTGTTCAGACACAAGGGTCTCCAACGGCATCACGCAGCTCACCACCAAGTACAACGCGTTGCTGTCGCTTGCAAAGGAGGTGATGAAGCGACTTGAAGTGCATTACCAGGTAAATCATTTATTTCTTGCATAATCACAGATTAAATAATTCGTATACATATATTCGATAAAATATGAAGCTACGTCTCCCTTAACAGGAACATCAACAACATAATGCTCTTTACGGTGAATGTCAAGACTGGCTGGACAGGACTAGAGAAAAACTCAACCAGTGTGCTGAAATACCTCACACGTTACCTGAGGTCAACGGCAAACTTAACACAGTCAAGCTTCTACGCCAGTCTCTGGAACAGGGTCAGAATAAGTTGAGGTACCTTCTTGAGTTGAAGGAGAAGGTGACAATGAACACTGAACAAGCTGGAGCGGCTAAGATTCAGGAAGACACTGACAGTTTGAAGCAAGAGTTTGATAAGCTTATTAATGATCTGCAAGATGTGAGGAACAAGTTGACAAGCAGAGCTGCTCAGTTCGATGATATATCCAAGGTAATTAGAATGACTCACGCAAAAGTCATCAATCATAATACTATTCGTATATAATAATGCACAACGTTGTTTAATCATAATTTGTCTTTTCAGATTCACAAGTTGCTAATAGAATGGTTAGACGATATTGACCAAAAAATTCAGTCAGATGAATCACTTCTCAATGATTTGTCTGAGAAGAAAGCCAAGCTAGAGAAATTCAAGACGTTTAACCGAGACATTGAGTCCCATAGCGATCTGGTGAAGAGGTTGAAGGAAAAACTGCAAGAAGAGGCGTCACTGAAATCCAAGGAAATCGATGATACTTTAAAGCGTTATGAAGATATCAAGAAGACTGTTAATGATATGATTTCTGTAAGTATTTATTCGCTTTGTATTCTAATATGTTACCTATTTGTTACGTATTTACAAACGATTCTGGTAAAACTTATTGCCCAGGTTGAAATAGAAAAACTTTACTTTTTCTTTTAGGTACTGGATGATTATGTCAACTCCCATATCCAATACAAAGAGTCATACGACAATTTCTACGATTGGATACGCAACTGCAAGATGGAAATCCAACAATGCTCTGACTCCCATGGAGAAAAGGAAGAAGTACAGAAGAAACTCCAAAACGTCAACAAAATCATTGGATCCTTGCCTAAAGGGGAAGCACTTCTTAGGAAAGCCGTTGAACTAAGTGATGCTGTACTCAAAACCACTGGCAACGAAGGCAAGGATAACATCAACCAGGAAATCAAGCAATTGAAGATCGAATGGGAGAACTTGCAACAAATTTGCAAAGACACCAAGAAATTACTGGAGAAGTGTCTGTCTGCGTGGTCAGATTTCTTGGAGACTTCGGGCAAGATGAGCAAGTGGGTGAAGGAGTTCGATGCCAAGCTACAATCTGTGCAGAAAGTTGACAAAATTACTCCAGAACATCTTGATAAATGCCGGGTAAGTGCAGTGAATAAGTTAACACTCGTTTACGTCTTCAAACACATTTCCTTTATGAAATGAAGTCAGTTTGTTCAACAAAACCAACAAAATTTTAATCGTTTTCAATGTATTACAGGAATTATTAGCTGCAGCATTAGGACATAAACATGTTTTGGAAGAACTTAACGACAGATGCGAAAATCTTATGGAGCTCAGTGCATGCGCTTGGGTTCGCGAAAAAACCGTTAACCTGCAGACCGAGTACACAACTCTATTGACCAAAATACAGAGTCTAGTTTCAAACGGTGAAAAAAACTTGTCAGACCATACAGAATTCATTAAAGCAAAAGATGAATTGCAGCAGTGGTTGGAGACTGCACATGGAACAGTACATGATTCGGTTGGCGTTGGGGACATAGATAACACAAAAGACAAGTTAGAAACGGTCAAACTTGTCAGTAACCGGATGACTGAGGGACACCATCTCCTAGTCGTTTTACAAGAAGCATTTAAGAAAGCACTGAACAACACTCCACCTGAAGAACAAGATGGTCTTCGCAATGATGTCAAAGTTCTACAAGAGAGTTGGGATCAATTGAAGATCGATCTGAACTCTATCACTGCTCAACTTAAGGCAGCTATTGATAAATGGGAAGACTTCGAGGATTCTAAGAACAAAATGAATCAATGGATTAAAGATACTCAACAAAACTTAGATAAAGTTCCACCTACGGGCGGCGAACTTAGTGAAATGAAGACATTGCTAGAAAAATACAAGCACATCGAAGATGAGATCAATAACAAGAAACCCGAACTTGAAAGACTAAAGGGTGAAGCTGCAGAACTCAGCAGCTGGGCGAAGAAACCAGCTGTGAAAGAATCTGTTGTAGAGATAGAGAAGAAGTGTAATGATTTGAAGGCCAAATGCGCAGCCCGAAAGGCTGAATTGGAGTCTGAAATTAAGCACTACAATCAGTATCATCAATCACTGCAAGACACGGAGAAATGGTTGCTCCAGATATCATTCCAACTGATGGCACACAACTCTTTATATATCGCTAATCGGGAACAAACCGAGGAACAACTAGCCCAACATGCTGTGTTGTTAGACGACATTCAAAAATATCGCACGACGCTTGATGATTTAGAAGGCAAAGGTCGAGCTCAAATCGAACGATATGAAGCTAGCACTCCAAATATTCGGGATACTTTTGGAAAACAGCTGAAAAACGTTAACGACAGTCACAAGTCATTGCTAGCTACTGCATTACAGATCGAGCGTCGTCTTAGAGAAGGTCTCGCTAAATTTAAGGAATACGAGGACACTTTGGAAAGTATTCTGAACAATTTGGACGATTGTGAACCAGCTATTACAGAATTAGACGTGCCAGTCGATGGGCTGTCACATGGCCGCGATTTACTGGACAAAGCTAGGGTGAGTCTTATAATTATTAATTTATGTTACTTTACCAGTTTTTATCTTGTGATGTGACAAAAAAAAAACAATATTTGCAATATTTACTCCACAAGTGAAATTTTAATCACTTTTGAACTCTTCATTTCACTGCATCCTACTTGTTTGACGTTAGCGAGCGACTGCGGCAGCAACAGTCTGTACTGGGCCCATTTTACAAAACGTCAAGTTAAACAAGTCTAAACTGGCAACAACGGTCTAAACTTAATTGCTAATTGTGTTATAGTGTATTTTTATGAAATGGGCCCATGTGTGTTACTCAGGCTCTGCACAACCGCCTCCAAACGGAGAAGAGCCGCCTGTCGGCGGCCGTGGCGGCGTGTTCAGCAGCCGCCGCATCTGTCTCGCGGCCGTCCTCACCCGCCGACTCGGCGCCGCTGCCCATCCCGCCGCGCGAGCTCCACGTGCGCGCGCGACTCGAAGACCTGATCGACCAGGTACTGGCCGCTTCTGGATCCGTGCTCGCTTCTGATGTTCTCACTTCTTTTTGAATTGTCTTAGTGCCGATTTTTACTTGCCTATTTCCTGTTTTACATCCCTCGCATCTCGTGCTAACTTGTCTATCTGTGCCTTTGTAATGCGTTATATTTTTAAGAGCCCCTATGGGTAAGCGTGAAAGATAAGTATTACGTCTTACACTTTAAATGCTAGATGTCGTTTGGTGACAATGGCATATCATTTTCTGTTTTATCATTCATGTGTGTATTTGAGCTCATTGGTGAATTCATGGGGGTAAATGACGACGAAAAGATTTGATTACATGAGTAATGGAAATTAATACAATAAATATTGTCTTACGAGAATATTATTTGAGTAGTTAGTTTACTTATATTTAAATACATATTTCATAGTGTGCTTTATATGTTTAATTAAATGCATTAAAAAGTTCGCCAGGTCCACAAAAAGAACAGAACCAACGAGTAATATAGACGTAAGGTTTTTTATATATTTAACATGAACTTTTTAAACTCAAGTACTTACATAATACGTTTGGTAGTTAGTAAATGAATTGTGAAAAAGTTACACTTCTTTATAAAAATATTGCGTGTATTACTTAGAAAGTTCTCTTACCTGCTATTTAATGAATGCAGAATTTTTCTTATACAAATGTATGTTCATTTTCACTTTTACGAGAAAAATGTAAAGCGTTATTATATCATGCTTCTTTGCTTTAATATTTTTGAAGGTTCATATACCTACCTACATAAAAGTGAAACTTTTTCCTAAGTAACTTATAGATTGTAGTTAGCAGAAGTTCCGTTGGCAATGTATTTTTGTCTACCTGGTTTACTGAGTCAAGATGATCGTGCTCGATAAAGGCAGGAATGAATGAGTCATCCAACACGCTTGCCTGTACTAAGTATGGTAAAATTGATCCGTAAACTGTACCGTGAAAGGCACATAACAAACAAACCGCTCGTTCATGCTCCCGGCAACGGATGATTGGAAGAAAATAATTCAGTGCTTGCGAAGTGGGCAACTCTTGTCACTAAAAAACATGTTCCGTCATAGACAGTAGCTAATACCTACTTAAAATTCGAATCCTATTTGATGTTGTCCAACGAACGTAACAATATCTATAACATGGATTACTGATTGATTTATTGATAATGATGAATAATAAAAACAATACTTAGAATAGTCTTGACTCAAGACTAGTCAGACTGGCACGCAGCTAATTTGATCAGATTTTAGCGTTAGAAATGATTCACTGTTGAATACTAGCTTGTTTACTAAAGTTTGATGTTAACAACACGAAGTCACTAGCAGCACACTGAATGCAACGAAGTATTCAAAATTATCAATCATGTACTATTATGTAGTTAAAACTCTTTGATATTTTTTGCCTATTAATATTTAGATAATTTTGAATACCGAGATTAGAATATAATTTAATGTGCGTGTTTGAATAATTTAGGTAAGAAAGATGCTTGGCATGCACAGCTAGCTATACCTAGTTAGCATTAGTTAAAATCAGTTTTCTTTCATAAACCCTTAATCTTCTTTCTTACCTAAATTCACAACACTAACCTGCACTGCTCGTGTATGTGGGTGTGTGTGTGTGTGTTTCGATGTCTGTTACGCATGGTTTGTTATAGACACACGTGACCGATGTAGCCGCGCCGAAACGTATCGATGCGTTACTAAAGAACGTAGAGGAGCCGGAATTCGCCGAAAAGCTTGTGGCTTTCGAACAAAAGGTAACTTCGTGATTAAATGACTTTCATCATCTAATAGATTTTTCATAAATTTATTTTCCATAATAATTTGATTATGAAGGTCTAAAATTTCAAATTATGCTTTGCTTGATTGCATTTTAAACGCCTGCATAACAAAACTTATATATTTATATACCATTACACATTGGTAAGTAAAATAAAAAATGCCCTAGAAATGCAAAGACACGGCGATTAATCGACGGTGTCTTTAACCTTTTCACCGCCATTGACTTGATACGATGTCCGCACATTTCGTGCCCCACACGCCAACGACTTCATATCTAGTCAGTTTCTTCAGTCAAATAGCTACTGATGTGCGTTGGCATGAGGTTTAATTTCGCATTTGATGTCTGTGACAGTTGGCGTGTGGGGCAAAACTTTTTGCTTGTATCGTGGCGGGGAAAAGGTTAAACGATATTATCTTAGCACTATTGTAGATCGCTAGTTCTTCTGATATAAAAGTGGGCGTGCTTGCTACCCATTCCCACACAATGTTCCGTTTATTCCTGGCCAAGAAAACCAATGTTGTGTTGAGCTATAAATTGGCTGGTTGAAGCTGCTTACAGTTTAGAGACACGTACATAAATTGCCCTCCAGGGATAATATCTACTGTTAAAAAAAATCCTCTTACAATGTGCTCAACTCTCTCCATATCACCCACCAGGTACAAAGCCACCTCGAGACGCTGGGCGATGCCGTGCAAGGCATGGAGGAAGCCATGAAGCAAGTCCTCGAGATCCAGGAATGGATAAGCGTTCACAACGCGCTGGCCCGCGATTGGCTCGCGAACCCGTCCAAGCTCCGCCCAGAAGCCGCCAAGCAGGACATGGCGGCCATGAACGATGCACTTGCATCGCTGAGCGAGAAGAGGAACAGGCTGTTTACTGAGATACCCACTGAAGGTTAGTGGATTTTAGATGATTGCTTCTCAACAATGTGATTAAATGCCACTTAAGTTTTTCAGAACGTATTATTATGGTAGCGCTAGCTGCTGTCTTAATTAGTCACCGTGGCCAGAGGACTTTGACAGCACCTGCCATAATTAACCAATTTGAATGAATGATGATTAAAAAGTAGATTCTCGTGCGTCTGGAACTCTCGTCAAAGAAGTTATTACGAAGTTCTAAATATATAAAAGAGGTTTTTGTAATATTTTGATATTTCTTTTTCTGAGAAACAGTAAAAACATCAAATTATTATAACACCACCATAATTATATTAGTTGTCAAGTGTTAAAGTTATGTTTATGTTCTAGGATTAGAAGATGAAATCAACCTTGAAGAAGAACTAGATGAACTAGAAGATGCGATCCTTAAAGCCATTGCAAGGGAAAAGGCCAACCAGGGCATTATCGATGACTACCGCAACAAATGCCAAGAAATCCATGAGTGGTTCGACTCTGTACTTAAGAAGATGTGCCTAGCAGACAAAGGCTCGGGTCTTCCATGTCCGCAGAAACTAAGTGCTTTGAGGGAACTTGCAGCCGAGTTTGAAAAGTCAGGGAAAGAGAAAGTTGATGCAATTAAAGCTGTTGGGTCACAAGTCATCAACATTGTTAGTAATCTGGAAAGCCAACAAGTTGAGGAACAGGTAACATTTATCCTAATCCTTAAGTAACTATAAAATTTGCTTGATATAATTCTAAATCTTGAAACTAATGCAATTACAACTGTTATATTCAGTCAAGTAGCAACTGTAAGTTATTGTGTTTTTCCAGATGAAATCAGTCGAAAGAAGGTACAATGACATAGCCAAACGCATCCAGCGTAAGCTTCAAATGCTTGAAATTACCTATAAGGCCATTGACGGCACGAAGAGTGAAGTAAATGCACAAAATGATTGGATGCAGAAAGAAATTGACAACATGCAACATCCTGAACCATTGGGATATGAGAGTAAGTCTGTTAAGGAGAGACAAAAGAAGGTAGCTAATTTATTGAAAGAGGCCGATGGAAAAAAGACAATTATTGACTCTCTAGAAAAGAAGGTAAGCAACATTCAGTCTGATCTTGAACCTTCCGAGCAGACACAACTAGAATCAGAACTGGCTGAACTATCTTCTAAGCAGAAACAACTAGCAACACTCATAAAGCAAGAAATCGAAAGATTAGGGCCATGCCACGAAGATAGAAGGAAGCTTGAAAATGACATAGAAAAAGCTAAAAATTGGCTTAAGACTAAACTCGCAGAGATAAAGAAACTTGGCGGCCCGGTACCACTTGAGACAGCTAAGGTAGAAAAAGAAATTGCTGTTCATAAAAAACATCAAGGCGAGTTGTCTGACTTTAACAATGACACACTTAGTGAAGTCATGCGTCAAGGCAATGCTGTATCTAAGGATTGTTCCCCTGAAGATCGTGCAAAATTACAAGCAATTCTAGAAAACTTGAATAAATCATACACATCTGCTAAAGTAGACATTGACGATAAATTAGCAGCTTTGAACAAACTCATGCATGGCAGAAACGATTTTGAATCTGAATTAGCTAAATGTCAAAGCTGGTTAAATGAGGCAGAAGTAGCAGCTACACCTGAACTTAGAACATCAAGCCTTCAACTGTTAGAAGAACAATTAGCTAAGTTTGAGAAACTAAGTAAAGAAGCAGAAGATATTGAAAAGAATATTGGAAAAATCAAAGATAAATCTAAAGACATTTTGAATACTTTATCCGACTCAAACAAACTACAACTTAAAGAACAAGTTAACGTGTTGTCGGATAGGTTTGCCAGAATTAATGCCATGATCAATGACAAGAAAAATATTCTACACAAACATATCAAAGAATACAAAGATATTGCCGCTAAGATTGCAGCGGCTCTGGAATTCTTGGCAGAAATCCAAAACAAATTGAAGGCTTTGAACAAACCCATTGGAAGCAAAGTTGAAGATGTTCAACCCATAATCCAAGCGTATGAATCTATCTTAGGTGATCTCAGAAAGAATAAGGCAATGTTGAATGAATTACAGGGTGGCAATGTCCACGACTTGCAAGACATTTTAACTCAACAAGATGATTTAATGAGCACTATTGAGGACCAGATATCAAAACTGAAAGGACTCTTACTATTAAGGGAACAATTCTTTGCACTTATCAAAGAAATTAATGAGTTTATTGCCAAATACACTGATCTGACAGCTGAAATTGAGAAATCAAATGATTCGTTGGAAGACAAGATCAAACGATATGACGATATCATTGTTAAGATTCAAGGATGTGAGGCTCTGTTAGCAACGGCAACCGATAAAGGTCAACAAATTGCTGCTGAAGGTACTGTTATGGATAGGAATAATATTACAGAACTTTTGCAGTCACTCAAACAACAGTTGCTAACTCTGAGAAGGAATGTAGAATCGAAACGCCAAGAACACGAAAGAGCAGCCGCAGAACACAAGAAACTGGCGTCAGATCTGTCTGATATTTTGGAATGGCTTCATGACAACGAAGCTGCGGTGCATTCACGACCTCTGCTTAACAGAGACGTAGCCAGTGTAGACAAGAAGCTTGCAGAACATGTCAATCTAGCAAAAAACATCCAGACATACTTAGACAAACTTACTAAAATCACTGACATCATTAAAACTGACGATGGTGTCCCCGGTTCTTTATTAGATATGGTATCAGAAGCGAACTCTTTGAAAACTTCGTTACCTGCTGAGTTGGCGAACCGCGAGAAATATCTGCAAGACAATAAGAAACACAGACAACAATATTCACAATTGGTCGAGAAATTGAACATATGGATAAACGAAGCAGCTATTCGTTTAGATATGGGCAAGAATGGGACAGATTTTGAAAATATTGAATCAGATTTAGAGGAGCACAAATCATTCTTCAACGCTTCAGAGCCGGAAATGAAAGATTTAATAGGTAAACGTATGCAAGACATTGTCGACAAAATCTGGCCGTCGTTGGCGGCAACGGAACAAGAAGAGCTATCTAAAGAACATCAGAAGCACAATCAAATGTTGAAGAATACATTGAATTCCGCCAAGAGTAGGCAGGCTCAATTAGAGCAGGATTTGGAGATTTGGAAAGACTTCTGTCAGTTGGTGGACAAAATCAAAGCAATGTTGGATAAGAACGATATTAAGGACGAAGCTGTGACAACGGTGGACGCCCTGAGACTGCACCTTGAGAAGTTAAACCACGCCAGGAATGATCTTGAGGTGAGTGATTTTGTATTATCAGAATTTAAAAGTCGTGTACAGATGTCGTGAATAATGTTTTTTTTTCTATCGGGCAAATTCCGTTTTGCGACTAGGCCAGAAGTGTCAATCACTTACCGTTTTAAACTATTGATTTTTTTAGATTCGTTAGTATGAAATTTCACGAGTCAATATCAAAGGTCAAAAATCTACCTACCAGTTTTAATTCTGAAATCAGTTTTCCCGATGGAAGGAATATTAGTATTCACTTTATAATGTAGATACCTATTATAAGCAGCGTACTTGACAGCCACGCACAATTAAAATAGCCAATATGAGGTCTCTACCAGCAAATCCTGCATGCCAGTCAAGGGGTTTCCTATAAATCTAAGATGCGCAGTCCCTCGTAATAGTGAACAACTACGCCTACTGAAAGGTGCCAAGCGCACTTTGATACGCGTATTTTAGTCAATAAATAAGTAGGATCTTTGCTACATATCATATACTGAGCATGTTATTTAAAAAATATAGGTACATTGATTATTGTAGGTTTCGTGAGGTTTCGTGATGTATGGTTTCTACTTTCGTGTTGTCATATTTAGATATTATTGGGCTAGGGAAAAACATAGGTATTTGGTTTCCTACGATAAAGACATACAAGTTAGTGAAATCTAATCATTACTGCCTCGAGCTAATTTTTTCTCAATTGTTGTTTAAATACTAGTTGCTCTGTGAGCTGTAGAACTCGCGAGCCGCTCTTTTTTTGAATTTCTAAAAAGTGAGTCGATATAAAATTCTATGTATAGTTAACGAACCTGCTTAAAAAATTTCACGAGAATCGGTTGAGCAATGCGACCTACAGCGGAGAACAGCGGGAAAGCAGGACATCCGGACATACAAACGACTTTCGGCCCAAGCTGAAGCATTGAACTTCGTTCGCTGCGCTCGCTCGTTCGATAAAATAACTAGTTTTTTTTTTACTTAAGCGTACCTACATGTTCTCAGTCTTTGTTCAGTTCGTCACCGGCTCGAGCGGAATGGCTCGCATTTTAAATTCAGAATATAATTAAACGTTAAAAACATCATTAGAATTTATAATGGGGTACTAACAGTCTACTTGCTCGGATACCGAATCCAGGCGCCCCGAGTCGTACTCACGAGATCTCTTTGAGTATTCCTAATATTTGATTGCTGTTGGTAAGAAAGTAATTTTCAAGAAGTTACTATCGTTTATCCTACCTCAATAAGTAGGTAAATGCATTAGCATGTAACTTTTTTCACGTATACTCGTGCAGTCACCGGCAATGATAATAATTGAACAAGGCGCTTAAAAATATCTGACTAAATTCTATTTCTAGAGCTATAAGGGTTTGTCAGATATTTTTGCGTCCTTTGTCTAGTCAGATGTAGATGCAGCTGGATGTACATAATAGTACATTGTTTAACGAGGGCCGTAAGTGGAATATTGCTAACGAGAGTGTATCAGAAGCCCGACGCCGAAGGCACACACAATGTTTTTCATCACATTTGCGAGGAAATAAATAACAACAAAAGACAGAAAAATGTATGTTTCATACAGCAGCACCAATCAAAAATTGACAACTTCACTTCCAGATCAGTGCTAGTAGAGCGCGCAGTTCAATATTTCAACCAATCACAGAGCAGTATTCTTGCGGGGCGGGGCGTCGTGACCAACTAGATTTTTTTATTCAACCAATCACACAGCAACCAGATTTGCTTAAGCCAATCAGAGGGTTCTATTATTTTAAAAAAAAACCATAACGCCCATGGGCGTAATATAGCCCATTACAGCTCAGTACGCTTGCGTATAATAACACCATTTTCGAGCAAGTGTGATGAAAAAAACATTACATCTATCAATCGCCTTGTTGTTATAAATATGTGTTATTGGTTACTGAATACTATCGCGAGTGTTCGTGCCAATACCTATTCGAGGGTAATACCTTGTCATGCAATATTTCATTTATAAAATGCTTATCTCGTCAAATACTTTCATTATCAA
The DNA here is from genome assembly GCA_932294315.1 of Epinotia nisella. NCBI lineage: Eukaryota > Metazoa > Arthropoda > Insecta > Lepidoptera > Tortricidae > Epinotia > Epinotia nisella. The sequence continues at coordinate 22,595,624 of OW028674.1, forward strand.
TCTGTATCTTTACTACTCATGCAGTTATCATTAGATATGGCAATAGTTCGAATTTACAAGCTTTTATCAATTCAATACGAAAAAAACAGGTCAAGTGCGAATCTGACTCGCGCACCGAGGGTTCAGTACAAAATTTTATATTTATAACATACCCGTCTTGCCCCGCCCATTCATTTTGGAAGAATCTTAAAAACGCATAGTGTAGTTACGAGTAAGTCATGAGTGCCTACAGCGCCATTTATTGGTGTATTTTGTTACTAACTTGCGCGATCAAGGAACTCGTTATGTAAGTATGTTGGTTTTTCAGCGATAATTCTTTATCATGTAAATTCATTTCGATAATCCTTTTTATATTTGCTAGACGGTACTTTGAGAATAATTTCATACGAATTTAAATAAAAAAATAAACAAAGAAGTATTAAATTACAAACTTAATTAACAAATGATTTTTGATGAATAAAAAAAAACGCTAGATAGAGGTCTCGTTATACTTTTCCGGTAATATTTACGTTAACATGAATCATATTATATTATTTTATGTTTTTTAGCTCGGTTAACTTCGGAGATAAGGGTTGGAATGGTATTTTTTCAACTTTTTCCTTTATAAATCAAAATTTTACCACTGTAGAAAAAAAAGAAAAACTGTTTTAGAATGCGCAATTCAAGTCCTTTCATATGAGACCCTACTTGGTGTACTAACTACACTTTGAATTTTTGCCCTCCCTCTTATCCGTCCGTATAAATAAAAATATATATTATATTTAAATTTTTAATTTTCCATACACGTGCTTTGTTTTGGTCCGGAACCCTAAAAAGACCGAGAAGTTTTCATTACCTAGTTAATTTCATTAAAATTATAGGGAAGGAAAACAAGTATTGGTTACATATTATTCTCCTGTGAACCGGTCAATGATTTATTACTTAGTTGCTGAGGTACTTATATTTGTCGATACTCTTACGTTACACAGGGTGTATAATCCAAATGGGGATGTGAGGAAAAATAAGTAAGAGTTACGAAAAATTGTTCTAGGGGTCACGAGGCCTATTTTAGAAAAAAAAATCAGAGATTTAAAATAAAGCCCGTGAAATCAAACTCGGTCAATCTGTCTAAAATCGGAAATCTTTTTATTGCGGAATTTAATATTGCTGCTTGTAAGGAAAAAATTGTTGCAATCGACCTATGTATCTACGATCTTCCCTCGCCACCCCATTTTGATTAATACATCCTGTATATTTGAAATTATTTTTAGTTCCCTACTTACTTAAAGTGCGGGAAACGCTATCCAAAACAATGTCCCATTGAAGTGTCTCAACTTCTATTATAATTATTACCTACTTGTATATATCATTATTCAAGTTTATAACTTTGTACGTATCTATCTATGGTAGGGGAATCCCCTTGCCAGCCTTGCAGGATGCACACAAAGTAAATGGTAGTCACATTGCTACATAGCCACTGAATCACTTCCTCGGGGATTGGAGTACAATAGGCCACTTGTTTCCATATCAAACAAAAGTTAACCATAGATTGTTAATAAACAAACAGAAACCGAACAAATTATTTACATTTCGTTTAATCTAATTATAAAACGCAAATATAAATATTTGATTATGAATGAAAAGGGAAGGAACTTTGAAGGACTTTCATTGTTATTTTGATGCGTCTCCATCTATTTTTAGCGCAATTTCCTTTCAGTAAAGTAGGTATTGGGTGAATGCACTCTTGCTGTTAAGGGGAACATGTTTTATGTTCGAATGAATACGTAAAATAATCACGGCTCTAATAAAACTAACAAACGCTGGTTTCTCTGGTTAGGACTTAAATTATTGGACTTGTAGATATGTGTTTCTTTCAATATGAATGGAAGTAATAACGCTTTCGATCCCATTTAAGAGTACCTATATAACTGTAATGTGTAAGAGCAGTACGCGCTAATAAATATTGATTGAGACTCGAGAGATAAGAAATTCAATATTTTTCTAATAAATCGCTGTTGTGTTAAAAATTCGTTAACCTAGTATTTAACTGATCGAAATTACCTACTAGGTGGCCGTATGTACATGCATAAGCAACCTACCAATCTTTATGCTACATAAACACAAAATACATAAACTACAATGTACTCCAACCAATAAGGTCCGTCGCGTACATTAAATCTCAAAATATGATTGCACAATGATTCTCATGACTTCATGATGCCTTAACTGGATGATGTCATGCCACACGGACCAAGGCTGCTTCAGTCAGTGCTCGGGCATCGCTATGACAACACAAAAACAAATTGCTCCTTATTGCATTGTTATAAATCAGTGCGCAATTCACGTGCCTACGTAGTACCTACATATTTAGTTTCAGCGTTATTGTTTAGTTTTTGTTTATATAAGTTGTAAACATTCCGCGTAAAAGAAAGGTGAGTGGGGGGCGGGGGAAAGTGTAGTGAGTCCGTTTATTTTCGGTTTCAGTTATTTCGCGTGTGTATTTATTATGAATTCTTAGAAATCGAGTATTTCTCGGAATAGGAAATTGGAATTACGTGTTAGTCTTTATTGTTAGACTTAGTATTTTTTCTTGTTACTAATTACAATTTTAAAACTGTAGGTATAAATATTCATTAGTAAAAAACCGCTACGGTTGTGAAAAAAAGCTGAAAATATAATTGATAAAATGTTTCTTCTAAAGTGACGAGTTGTCACGTTGATTGGGTTTTAGGTGAATAGCTTCAAACGGACATGAGTAACTACCCATTAGATAACATGTCAAGGCCGCGGGTCAGCCGGCAAGGCAGCTTGTCAATTTGTTTAACCGGCCTTCCTTGTACGCGATTGACATTGACTTTAGCGTTCTTTACACGAATTTCGCTAAACATTTTGTAGCGTAAATATCCACTAGAGCTCTGTTCTTATATATTTGACATCTCGCATGCTTGACAGCTAGGTGTCAAATATACGAGAACACAGCTACGCACATGTCTGGTAGATATTCACCCTAACGCAAGATTCTAACTCTACAAGTTCTATAATACCTAACGCGAGATTAATAAATCGCAAAAACTTTAGACTGGATTAGGCGTCGTTTTAAAGATAGGTACCTACTATCAATTACGTACCCAAGTCTACACATTACTAACATCTGCAGAGTGACTAAGGACTCTTAAAGAACTCATCTCCTTAGGCAAATTTTTATTATACGTTTTCGTACATTTTATATCTATACATAGGTACTCATATGTTTTGTTTCCTAATACTTATTACGTTAAAAAGTGTTGGGTTATTTCGTTTGGACTCACGGAGTTTTTATACGATGTAGCAAAATTGACCTTACACTAAATAAATCCATATCAGTAAACTAGGTAGGTATATATTATCATCGTATTCTTAGGCGTTGGAGACAACAATACCATAAAAGTGTTATCAGTATATCAGCTGCATTCTTGATAACATTGTCAACAGAACAAGATTAAGGTGAAAGGCGTTATGAAGCAAGAAAAAAAATTAAAACCTTTTTGTACCAGGCAATTACAATACTAATTACAACCTACAAGTGGCCGAAAGTGCCAAATTATTGCCGATACCATGATAACATTACGAATAACAACGTTTTCACCTAAAAACGGTCAACCACTGTGTAAATATAAATTGTAAGGTACTATTATACTACCTTAGAAATATCTAGGACTATATCCGTTTTATTCTACTTTCTCGGTGTCGGTCATATCTTATCTATATCTACAGTTAAAAGACGGTGGTTTAGCATAGCGTGAAACAGTTTCTACATAATTTATGTTAATTTTGAAAGTACAGCGGTGCAATAAGTAAATAAGTTACTTACTGGTAATTTACCATGAATTTGTATTTGCAAACAAAGGCTTTTGAAAAGTAATTTTTAGCAGAAACAACGTTGGCGCCGTTTCAAATTTAAGTTACAAGAATCGTCTGTTTCATGTATCGTTCTTAACATCACATATAACTTTGATAGTTTTTCTTTCGACTTTAATAGTTAGCTACATATATTGTGATATGTGCGGACAAATCTTACAAGTCGGGTTTCGCTTTCATCAGGTGATGCGACTACGTCCATTATAACAGCATCGTTAATTATAAGCTTAATTAACAATGATTATTTGTCTTGAGTCGACTTGTATGTATTATCCTTGGAATGATATAGTGGACTGCGTCTCTGTTTTTTTAAGAGCTGTAAAAAGGTTATGTTATCAGACTTATATTTATTGGCTTCATTTTTGCGTGGCTGTCACAAGTACGGGTTTAGTCTACTTTGTAACAATTATATGAATGTACACTATATTACTTATTACTATATTATTTGAATTATGTTAGAATGTTTATCATTCTTATCGGAATGCTTGTATGTATGTAAGATCCTTACATTCTAGAATTTCATTTTTACTAACAAGAGTAACAGAACATTGATGCTCGGTTAGATTCAATGAAGCGATTCTCAGCTGCTACCACAACAGTTCTGACAGCTGCGTTTCTTCAGCAGTTATTCAAACAGTGGTAACTAGCTGGGAAGAGATGCCGAATAACAAAATCCATCTGCCTAGCTAGCATGATCGCGTTTATGTCGGACGTAAAGCATTCGTCCCTGTAAGTGCGAGAGGGACGAATGCATGTCCGACATAAACGCGAACATGTAAGCTAGGCTGTTACTGCTAAATTACCTGTTCTGTTTAGTTGCGTCACGTAGGACGTATGGCTCACCACTGCTGCTGGAAGTCTTAGCCGAGTCCTTACCCTATGTTTGATCTTCGTAGAACCAGCAGCCGCTATTGGACGTGGTCCAGCAGCGGGCGCGCGAGCTCTGCTCGGGCGGCAAGAGTGAGCCATACGTGGGAGCAAGTGATTGTAGTGCTACCTCTCGGTCCGACGTATGGCTCACTGCTGCCGCTGGAAGTCTTAGCCGAGTCCTTACCCTATGTTTGATATTCGTAGAACCAGCAGCCGCTATTGGACGTGGTCCAGGAGCGGGCGCGCGAGCTCTGCTCGGGCGGCAAGAGTGAGCCATACGTGGGAGCAAGTGATTGGAGTGCTACCTCTCGGTCCGACGTATGGCTCACTGCTGCCGCTGGAAGTTTTGGCCGAGTCCTTACCCTATGTTTGATATTCGTAGAACCAGCAGCCGCTATTGGACGTGGTCCAGGAGCGGGCGCGCGAGCTCTGCTCGGGCGGCAAGAGTGAGCCATACGTGGGAGCAAGTGATTGGAGTGCTACCTCTCGGTCCGACATATGGCTCACTGCTGCCGCTGGAAGTCTTGGCCGAGTCCTTACCCTATGTTTGATCTTCGTAGAACCAACAGCCGCTCTTGGACGTGGTCCAGGAGCGGGCGCGCGAGCTCTGCTCGGGCGGCAAGAGTGAGCCATACGTGGGAGCAAGTGATTGGAGTGCTACCTCTCGGTCCGGCGTATGGCTCACTGCTGCCGCTGGAAGTCTTGGCCGAGTCTTTACCCTATGTTTGATCTTCGTAGAACCAACAGCCGCTCTTGGACGTGGTCCGGGAGCGGGCGCGCGAGCTCTGCTCGGGCGGCAAGAGTGAGCCATACGTGGGAGCAAGTGATTGGAGTGCTACCTCTCGGTCCGGCGTATGGCTCACTGCTGCCGCTGGAAGTCTTGGCCGAGTCTTTACCCTATGTTTGATCTTCGTAGAACCAACAGCCGCTCTTGGACGTGGTCCGGGAGCGGGCGCGCGAGCTGTGCTCGGGCGGCAAGAGTGAGCCATACGTGGGAGCAAGTGATTGGAGTGCTACCTCTCGGTCCGGCGTATGGCTCACTGCTGCCGCTGGAAGTCTTGGCCGAGTCTTTACCCTATGTTTGATCTTCGTAGAACCAACAGCCGCTCTTGGACGTGGTCCGGGAGCGGGCGCGCGAGCTCTGCTCGGGCGGCAAGAGTGAGCCATACGTGGGAGCAAGTGATTGGAGTGCTACCTCTCGGTCCGGCGTATGGCTCACTGCTGCCGCTGGAAGTCTTGGCCGAGTCTTTACCCTATGTTTGATCTTCGTAGAACCAACAGCCGCTCTTGGACGTGGTCCGGGAGCGGGCGCGCGAGCTGTGCTCGGGCGCGGACGCCGCGAGCGGCGAGCGCGTCGAACACCGCACGCGCGACCTCGCCGACCGGTGGAGCGTCTCCTGCGAAGGTGAGCCCACATCATCATATATACTGCAATGTGTGTTAAGAACCCTGAGTCTTCTCGGTAGATATCGCTATACGGCTCCCTAAGGCGTTGGAACTGGTTGAAAGATTTGTCGACCGAGCAAGATTGTTCCGATAGCTCTGTTGGCTAGAGCGATAGGCCGCGTATGCCTGAATATCGCTGGTTCGAATCCTGCGCGCAGCGATTTTTTTTTTAATTTGAAATATATTATACGACATTTCCAATACCTGTATCTATAATGTAGCCAGACGAAAGGGTGTCACATGGATACCTAGCTAATAATTGTTCCACCTAATAATTATATTGTAATGTGATTTATGCAATAAAAATTTGAATTTGAATTTGAATGACAGCTACCTTCAGTAGAAAGACCTAGGGTTACGCCATCTGTAGATACTTAGCATTGACCAGCTATCCCCATTGTTCTCCATATAAATAAACATTCTATAATCTTGGAACAATAAGCACTGACTGATGAACACTAACCTTTCACAACCAGGGCTAGCCAAGCGCGCAGCCATAGCCGAGAACCAGCTGCAGCGCTGGAGCCAACTCCTGGACGTGCAGCGCAGCCTGGCGGCCGCCGTCACCGCGGCCTCCGACCGGCTGAGGCAGCTCGACTTCAGCCCGAGCACGAGGCGGAAGGCTGTAGACACGAGGCATGCCTTGCAGGTCGGTATACCTATGTATACAATACTAAGCCTATGTTCGCTTTCAATAGGCATGATGACTCATGTTAAAATTGATAACATAGTGTTGCTAAATGGATAGTAAACCATCAAATTAATGTAGGTAATAAAGTGTAAATTAAAAAATATATTTAATATCATAAAAAGATATTAAATATATTGTGACATGCGTGACGTCATATTTTTCAATCAACTAGTATGAAACCTTTCGGCTGCCGCCAGCGAGGTCCATCTTTAACTCAATTTTTTGGGTATTTATGTTCTTTAATAGTAGTTGCTCCTATACAAACATTTTGTTTCTCTCCAAAAACTGGTTCAAATGGCATCGTGAAAAAATCTTAGTCATCATGCCTATTCTGTGTTTAAATGTACCTAAACAGAAACGACAAACAGATTGTGATTATGACCTGGCAATCTCAGGGAAATGGCCCCCAAAATGCGAGATGCTTTCCAAGTCAGTCTGCGGAAATTATGGAATTCTGATAAAAGAAAATATTTGGTTTCAAAATGCAGTCATGAGAGCGATCTCGTTGACTTTAAAACGTCAAATGTTTATTAGAACAATTAGTTGTTCGTGCTGTACTAATAAACAACGTTACATTGTGCAGCGATAAAACTGAAAATAGTTGAGTATACTGAGTTAGCTGAATGAGTCTTAAGATTGCTATCGCGCTGTAATACACGACAACTAACTAAATAAAGTCAACATCAATGATTTCAATGAATAAATAGCACTTTCAAAGACTCTCGACCTTAGCAACCTCTCCAAACTCGCATATCTAATAAATATATTCGATTACCTGTCTTAAAAAAAACCTTGTACCTAATAAATGGTTTGCTTGACATTTTAACTAGGTTCCTAGTGTCAAATAAAAATCTTTTGCGTCATATGAAACTCGTACTAATCCTAGCAGCTGGTGACTCACGCGAGCAGCAATAAAAACGAGTCGGGGATAACATTCCTTAAGCTATCTCATTCGTGCTCCTTTATATTTAGATATTTAGGTCTTGACGAACGATACAAGTACCTAGTCTCTAGGAATAATTTCTTAAGTTATTTTAATTTTGTTACGATCAATGTGTTAAATCTTGCGCGCTAAAAGAATGGGGGTTAGGTATAAAATGATTGTCAATGATCTGGAACATTTCGCTTTACCTGCTGGTTTCTCACAATGAAAATGCTGCTCGAGTGCTCAAATAAAGTGGATCCATGTCATGTCATGGACCTCGGATCACATGGTTCAGCGTTAATGATACCCGAATATGGCTCCTCCGCAGCGTTATCAGTGAGGGCAAGTCTGCACGCGAGTCTCTGCAATGCCCAGTGGACTGCGACGATCGATCACGATTATTGGAATAGTTCCATGCGAAAACACAAACGGCTAAAGTTCTCTAAAAGCTTTTCTCTTAGCCCTCGACTCATGACATGTGTTTGCGAGAGCTGATTTTGTAAAGGAAAGCCAACAATAACACTGGAAGGTTGCAATTTGAAATTTGGAATATTTATAAACGAACGTAACGCACGTGCATGGACTCGCGCACCGAGGTTTCCGTACAAAATTTCATACAACATATCCACCTTGCCCCGCCCATTACTTTTGGAAAAATCTTAACAACGCAAAGTGTAGTTAAGTCATGAGTACCTACAGCGGCATTTATCGGTGCATTTTGTTACAAACTTGCGCGACCAAAGGAACTCGGTATCGTATGTTGGTTTTTCAGCGATAATTCTTTATCACGTGAATTAATTTCGATAATTCTTTTTTTATTTGCTAGAATGTACTATTTTCATTTAATGAAAGTGATTTTTTCTTCGCAAATGTGCCAAAAAACGTCGTATGAAACGCGTGAGCTTTGATAAATACAACCTCGGCTCTCTTATCGTGCTCACCTGCGGCTCGCGTGAACAATTCCGCTGGATGGCTTCCGGATGTAATGATCAACATAGCCCACTTGTATCACAATGTACTATTACGAAACAATATTGTATCGATACAACATAGTTTAAACGAAACTTCATTATACCTTACACTTTGTAGGTTTGGCCTAATTATTATTTTAAATTCCGAGTGCCAAAACAATGTGTTGATATTGGCAAACGTTTGGTTGGCAATTTCCCAATTACAAAATGTTAAAACGCCAAACACATCCATTCATGACATGGGAGCTCCCTTCTGGACATGTGGCGCAATAGTTTTCGAGTACAACATTCGTATCATTAAAAACAAATGTTTGCATTGCGAAAGCAACTATTTCTCAATAGGAAAAAAAAAACATATTTGTGTCATTCTATTGGAAACACTGTGCATTAAGTGTGATATCGACCAGAGGATGTGCAACGACGTGTTTTTTTATAATGTATTACTTGTTAGAAACCTACTGGCATGCTTAACTGGCACTTAAGGTGTCATATATATGAAAACACAGCTTCGCACATGTCTGGTAGTGTGTTACCTATCTGAATTACTAAAAATTGTTTTTAGTCATGACATTTTTAGGATTATTATAAAACAAACCTATACCCTAATGAGTTCAACACGATAAGTATTAAAAAAACCAAAAGCTTCGGGGTCTTCGTAAAAATTGGCTTTTTGCCGAAACGAAAATTCGGACAAAGGATACAGTTGGGAAATGAAATTTAGTGATTGCGATAGGATACCCTCTGGTAGATGTTCAATTGTTCACCCTAAGGCCCCTTTCCCTGAGACAGAGACACCTGTTTAACGGCCGCTTTATTAGATTTAACTGTGTTTGGTAAATCTATTTTGGTATTTAGGTAATGTTACTGGCAGAATCATATTAGAGGGTTCAGATATTTCCTTCCCCTGGGTAAAGTGACTCAAATTAACTCCAGAACCAACTTTACATGAAACAAGGCAACGCTACATCAAAAATGTTGTCCCCAGGAGCTGCAAAGTGAGGTAGCCGGTCTCGAAGACACCAGAGACGAGCTACAGGAGCACGCGGACTTCGTCGTGGCGCTGCTGAAGCCACACTCTAAGGAGACAGCCGAGGAAACTGACAGGACTGTCAAGGACCTCGTGGAGACTTATGAGAAGTAAGTAATCATGTTTTATTCGTAACAGGTTGACGATTCAGGATCTGCACATTTTGAGTAAATATTAACGTTTCAGCAGCTTCGAAAATAGGTAAGTACTAAAAGAATTGTAAAATAATGTTGTTTTAGTCATAAAGCTTAAGCATATCTATGTCGTCCTCAGCACAATACCTCGAAATAATTTTAACCTAGAATCACCATTCGGTATGTAGGTCATAAAGTCTAAATTCGTTGGAGTACGGATCTTACGCACTATTGAAAGTAAAATATGAAACTTCAGCAACAAATATTTCAAGAATATCGACAAATTTCTTGTAAAATTCGCATTTGCCAGTGACACGGAATTGGCGGTTCTTCAAGTAGTTGACAGCTGTCAAACACGCCTCGTTTAGCGCCAACTCTCTGGTAATCGTTTACATTGCAGCTTTATGCCGATGCAGAAAAGGACAATATCATTTTGTTCGTGTATGTTCCCTTTGCACTATCGCATCGTCTAACCAATACGCTAAATTTTACCGTCACAACTATGGCACGGCGTTAGTATCTATTCGGAGATCGATTCATGTTATTTTGGATTACTGGTAGATTATTTGGCAGAGGCAGGTTTATTTATTTTGATTATATTCGTAACTTATAGACAGCATATTAAATTCAACCTGTCGATCTATCGTTGTTTTTCCACAACGAGTTGGCTAAGAGCTTGTCGAACGATAGATAATATTAATATGTTAAGATTTTCACTTTTTCTAGTGTATGACTTGTTAATTTAACTTTGAGATCCTCTTTAATAAAATTAACTTTCAGTGTGAGTACCTAGGCATAGTCAAGAGCAAAAGTAATTTATCACTTTTGTACCTTATTCCATTGCGATAAGGTGAAAAAATGATATCCTACTTTTGCTGTTGACTATACCTAATGTTAGCTACACGTTAACTTAAATTAAAACTTAACAAAAACTGTTTGAAGCAGACTTTTAAAATTCGTCACCGTTCGCTGACATTGGGTTTCTTGACCAGTTTATTGCCTGGCTACCAAAAGAACTCATCCTTCCCTAACAGCCCGTGGATGCGATTCCAATCTGTATTCCCTTGCCTTAGCATCTATATAAACCGCAAATCAAGTCTGTTTGACATTGGGCGCGACATAAATTGCAAATTTAATCGAGTCCTTAACTCGTTATCATTGGATTCAGAGTTCTGTTCACTTTTACTAAGGTCGAATGTTACACCGAGTTCCGATAGCTTCTTGAATTTATTTTGACACATATGGAGTGGTCAAGGGCGTGCATACGAGTTCTTTTGCACTTAAACCTAAACGACTAGTGCATTGTCGAAATGTAGGTACTAGGAAGTTGATCACATTCCCACGGTTTGTCGTACTAAATATTTTTCTCTTATTACCTACATTTTATTATGTTCCTCCATTTCTAGAAAGCGCTACTGCCACTGATTATTGAGATTAAATTGGAAACGTATTTGTTGCTGCGCTCTCACTCGTAACAGCGTGTAACTAAGAGTGTGGTTTTTTAATTGAATTGAAATACTGTCGCTGAATGCACCATCATATATTTTTTCAAAATTGCAATTTAATACTGCAAGAGGGCTGCTCTGATCTGATGTTGGAGAAATCCGGCAGTTTTCTATAGAATAGTTCAACAAGTCATTAAAATCCGTAGACCGCACGAAGGCCAATTGTAACTAAATAGAGAATAGGAGATTATACAACAGGTGCATAAATAGTTAAGTCGAGGGATAAAATGGCTCATTTATGTCCAAGTTATACACAATGTACAACAAATGTTTGCAAAATTTAATAAAATAATAGTTCATTCCCGCCACTTTACTTTTTCAAGTTTTTATGTTTAATTTTCGACACGTGATATTAGACTCCAAGTCATTTGATGGTTTGATACGTTTTTAAATAATAATTTACTTCTATTTTATCTGGTTTTATTAATTTAGTAATAGAAAACACGGACGTGAAATTTATTAAAGCACATAAAATAAAATAACAAGTTTATTCTACGAAGTTTTATTGTGATGCGTGTGCCTGTTAGCCGATTATCTTAGTCTTTATAACAATTTTACTTTAGTGCACTAAAACATAAAGGTGGCATTCTGTACAGCATACGTCCAGACTAGAGATGGAATTCCAGACGAACTTTGCAAGCATGAGAAGTGAAAAAACGGTTTTATATTTCTCATAAAGTTCAATAATCGCTTTTTGAAACGATGTATTCAGGGGGATCAAAAAAATTGCAACATGAAATAATGAATTGAATGGGTCGATTTATTTTGTGTCAAGTTTACCTACAACTTGCCTCGTTTATTATTGGACATTGGGTAAGTAGACTTTAATACCAAGTCTTTGCTATAAAGGCCAGTTGCAAAATTGATTGCAGTCTGAAACAGGATATAAATCTAAATCCGATTCAAACAAACATAAAAAACTGTTTACATTGACTTTGCCAATGCAATCATCGCACTATGGTATTTACAAACGCCATTGATTTATATAAACGTCTACTGTTCCAAAATGATCTCACCCGACACAAGCTCGAAATATTTATATCATTAGGTAATGCAAAAGTGTCTCCGAACCGACTGTAAGAGATGTTTAGTTCCACTGGGTCCACCATGATGTCATTTTATTCGAATACGCACAACTTTGACAGTGCGACTAATATAATTCGACGCTTCTATAACGTCCGAGCTTTAAGGCTCAAAATCGATTGAAGAGAATTTTGCAATGCGCACATTTTATCCTGGCCAGGGCACCGTGGAAAATTGCGTCACGATAATTTTTAGAAAATTCTGGTTTGAGTTACATTGCGGGTTGTGTGCCTTACAACTCCCGATTAAAGAGGCGCGGAACGCTGTTAGTTTGTAAACTTGGCGGTGCTGTCGCTTGACCTTGGTTTGGTGAATAGGGCGATGTTTCATTTGGTGAGGTGTTACGTCACTTTGTAATTTATTCGTGGTCATGATACTCGCATTATTTCCGCTTCAGTTTACGTAGAAACTTTAGAGTTTAGAGACTAAATTGACAATATTTAATGGTGAGTTTACTTTAATATTTTGTGAATGTTAGTCTTCTTGTCCTAACTTTCAAAATAAAACAAATACCGACCTATTGTACAATTTACATTTTGTTATTTCCTGTAAATATGCGTGAGTACAATATTATTATTCTTCAAACTTTTTAACACCAGGATCAACTCCCAATAAGAATACTTCGTCAAAGATTCGTTGTAAGTAAATATGCAATAAGTAATGTTTCTTCTACCTACACCACTCGTCGTCGAAGTCGTTAAACATGAGCAGTTTCCACTCCAACTCTCCAGCGAACTTCCTGAGACTTTAGTCACCTATTTCGCGGTTAGTTAGAGCGAGCGTTGTGTTATTTCCTGTCCTACAGCCGGAAACTGATACGTCCGCCGAGCCAATTTCAGGAACTCCAAATCTACCTAATAATGGCAGCGTTGTAAATTCATTATTATAAATATATTTTTACAGAGGCCTGCTTCTTTTGATTGAATTACTACAACTTTTTTTGATAGAGTCCACAATGTTTGGTTAACCCATTCGAGGCCACGCACCGCTACGTGTGCTACGCCGTAGCGCGTAGCAGCATTTTTCCGCTCTGTAGCGGAAATCGCACGTAAAGGCATGACTCATTCATATGTTGAGTCACTGGATTAACCCAAATATTTTGGATAATGTTGTTAGAGTACCTACTTATAATTGAGATAGTCTTGATAGGCAAACACAATGTTATATATCGCATATTATGGTTGAGGTTATTTAATGTGGCCGACTTAGTTCAAACTGTCATTGGAATTGGTATCTTCTACTTTGGAAATGGGTTATGAGAAAAATTATGAGGTGTCGATATTTTCTTGTACTTATTGATTTAATTTTTAAAAACGTTATTGCGTAAAGCCTAGTCCGCGCCGACACCTATAGGTGGTCTAGAACAGAATCAATCAACAGATGCCATCTCATTACGGAAACGCTCCAACTCCCATCAAGCAACTCACAAAACGGAACCTTCCAGCTTCCGCACAGAGCACGTTTTCCCAGTGCGCATGCCCCAGACGGCGGCGCGGCAGGGGACGTCCGTGTAATCGTTACTTATTCAAACTGGCAGACGTAGGTATATCGATGTGGCCCGCGCATGCGTCCAGCGGCTTTGTAGGTCAGGGCCTCACAGTCTGCACTGGAACCTAGCCGCAGGGATAAAGTTAAGATTATACGTCATTTCTGCTGCATATTTGCATTTTCAAACGTGTCCGCCATAAAGACGAAATGTGTGAGCATCCGGGGGCCGCGAAGAGTGTTTTGAAACGATACAGAAGCGCGGTGCCCTTCCGCGATCCGACAACAATACTACTCGGATATTGTTACTCGGGCAAATAAAGCCGCTTGCAGGGTTTCGGCCGTTTCGACACGAGATATTTACGTTCTATAAGGAGATCGGGACGGACTCGCGCCGCATTCGGACGGCAATAAAGTGTATTGCGGCAAGAAAACGTGATGGGAGCGCGTGTGCCTATTTAGCGGTGATGAGTCATGGACTTGCGCGTATTTCTGTAAAGCAGTCGCAGGGATCGTGAGACTTTGTAAGATTTGTTCTGTGTACAATACCAACTACATTTGGCAACGGTAAGCCAAATGTTTACCTGAGCGTTGCGCGAGCCGGCCGGCGTGGCCGGTGTCGGCAGGCGGATGTTATTAATTCGTGTCATAGTTACGCAATGACAACATAATTTTATTCCGAATACTAGCTAAATGCCTGAAACAGTTTTACCAATATATGGCATTAAAGAGCCAGCTCAAGGCCTTCGTTATCATAATGTAAACCGTTCAAACGTAAACACTCGCTGCACCGAAAAAAACTGCTCTGATGTCACCGGCAAACATTGGAGCGTGTAATATAAAATTAGATGCGTCCAGCGAATCTATCGAGAACGGTTCATTGAGCGACGAGCGGGCAAGGCGAGCGGGCGCCGCGTGCAGCCGGCAACTAACGAAGAGGTACGGCGGCGGCGCCCGCGCCGGCGACCTTCGCCGTCACGGGCGCCGCGTCACGCCGCGCCGTCAGACTATTTTCGTCGCATTTTGGCAGCTCTCCTAAACTCGTGCTCTCCCTACCATATTCCCGTCCTAAACAGTCCACACTGTACGCTCTTATCACTCTAACGTGCATTTCTTTTGCAGATTGCGACAGACTTTAGCGGCGAAGCTCGCCGAAATCGACGAAGTAGTGTCCGAATTCGACCGTGTGTCCGAGAAGATAGACGCCTTCCGACAGCGAATAGAAGTGTGCATCGCGAAGGTCAAGACTTTCTACGCGTTCGGAGAGGACGAAGAGAGCGGGCTGCGCTCGCTGATCAAGGAAGTCTCCGACCTTGCGGAGGCCACGAAGAAGTTTACGGACGAAAGCAGAAACCGCTACGGCGGCTCCGCTCCTGCGGACGTTTCGCAGGAGCTGTCCTCTCTCGAGCTGTCCGCGGAAGCGTTGACTGCGGCCATGGAAGAGAAAGAGCGGGAGTGGAAGCGTGCGCGCACGGCGCGCTCCGAGTACGCGGCCGACGTGGAGGATGTGCAGGCCTGGGTGAGGGCCGCGGAGCTGACGGCGCGCGACCGCGCGCTGCCTCCCGAGCCTTACCGCGAGCGCCTGGTGGCCACTCGTGCTGAGGTGCCAAGCGTCACCGACCGCATGGACAGGCTGTCGCGGAACGCGCGCGCCATTGTGGAGGGCTCACGCGACGCTGCGGAGCGGCAGCTGGTGTCGTCGACCGTGGCCGCACTGACGGAGCAGCTGGCGGCGGTCACTAGCGAGTTGGAAGCGCGGCAGGCGGCAGTGGAGGACGCTTGCGACGCGGTCGCAAGGGTCTTGGCTTTGCTCGAACGCGTCCTGCTCTGGGTCGAAACGCAGCGAGCCTTCCTCGCGCGCCCTCTACCCCTCGCTGACCTCGCTGAGGCTCAACAGAAACAGACTGAATATGGAGTAAGATAAATACTAAGTATATATTTTTTCTGATTTATAAAGCTATTTTGGTCTGTTTATTTACATGTTTGTTTATTTACAGAATGCACTCAAGAGTTGTAAGCAGCAAACAAAGAATTTAGCAGATATGACTAAGGAAATAGAAGCTATAGAACGCGTCACGAGTTCAGGGGATCTGCCCGGCAGACTCGAGGCAGCGGAAAATGCCACCATAGACGTCGAGAAGCGATTAGCAAAGACCGTTAGTAAACACTAACAATAACAAGTATTTACTACATATATGTAAAAGGTGCACACTAACACTTGCATTTTTTTACAGAACGGTTTATTACAAGAACTGGCGGAAGAATGGGAGAGATGCGAGAAAAAACTAAAAGATGTCGGCCACTGGTTAGAAGCCACGACGCGAACGCTAGAAGCGCCGCAGAATGCGAAGAAACCCCTCAGGGACCGGCTGGCACTCAGAGAGAAACTCATAAACGACATCTCCACTCAGAAAACGAAGGTTTCTTACGCCGTTGAGAAACTCAACGTGAGTGTCAATCAACCTTCCGGACGGAGCCGGTGTCGAAGCTACGGGCGGCGTTGACGTTCCGTTTGTGTCGCAGGTACACTTCGGGCCGGACGGCGTGGCGGCGCAGTCGGCGGGCCCGGAGGGCGTGACGGCGGCGGCGCGCGCGCTGGGCGCCGCGCTGGACGCGCTGGGCGGCTCCACCGGCGCGCAGGCGGCCGCGCTGGCCGCCGCGCTGCAGCAGGTCGAGGCCTACTGCGCCGACGTGGCGCGCCTGCGCGCGCAGCTGCTCGACGCCGAGCAGCAGCTGCGCCACGCCGCGCAGCCCAACTACAGCCCGCGCGACCCCGAGCGCGCGCAGAGACAGCAGCAGGTAAGCACCGTTGCAGGCTCCCGAGCCGCGCGGCCAGGGAGTGCAGCGGCCTCGCCCTCCCTGGCCGCGCGCCCCGTAGACGTACACGCACCGACACCATCAGGCCTAGTAGGCTAGCGAATATTCTAGTTTTGTTTATCGATTTCGAGGTGGCGGACACGGCTTAGCACCGACCCGACCGCTCATATAGTCTAGGCGGTTTCGGGCCACCTGTACATTACCACTGGCTACGCATTCATTTTATTTTTCTTTTGTTATTTTCCCACCCTCACCCGCTACTAACTCTTCGGTCACGTATCCTCGTAGGCATGTCGAGAGAGAGTCAAGTCGTTACAGAGCAAGATTCAGGCGCGAAACGAGCGAGTTAAGCTGCTAGTACAGCGCGGCGGGCCCGACGCGGACCCGCTGCCCGACGCGTAGCCGCGAAACCGATCATCTAGCTTTTAAGTCATTTTAATAGTTATCTATTCGATTCCTCTATAAAACTATTATATATTTAAAATTGAATATATACAATCGAAACATCGCAGCCACAGTCGTTTCTTTCCATGATCCTCAGCTTTCATCGCCCACACGAAACATGATCGCTTAATAAAACGAACACTTGTAAATTATGTCTTGTCCGTACTTGCGTATCAGGAGGTCACCCGGCGTATCGATGAGCTGACTCGGGCTATCTACGGCCTGGACCCGTACTTCGTGATGCCGGCCTTGGCGGCGGACTCGCCGGCGCGCACGCTGGCCGCGCTGGTGGCCACCGCCGACAGCGCCCGCGCGCGGCGCGCGCGCTCGCCCGACCGCCGCGCCCGCGACCTGGCTGTGCCCGAGCCGCGCCGAGGCCGCAGCCCCGCCTGGGTGCTCGGAGGAACCACCTACGCTGAGATAGTCCGCGGACAGGGCTCCAGATCCAGCTCCGTATCCTCCCAGAGATACCCGAGCGCCCAGAGGCACTATGATATCCTTAAAATAGGAGAGTCCCGCGTCGGATCCTCGGCGTCTCACGGCAAATGCAGTGAAATAAGTGCTCGGTGTGAACATACCGAATACGACAGTGCTCGGTCCAGTGAGACCCGTGTGTATGAAAGTGAAAGTGAACCGGTTAGGGTGGAAATTTGCCACGACGAGTTCGTACCGTTTAGCGATGAGGAACTTTATGTAGAAAAACCTATGAACTATAAGGTTCAGGAAGCCGCTCAGGTGGTACAGGTTGTAGAAACCGTGGAGCAACTCCCGGTTGCGTCTTTAGAAATAATGCAGCATGATAATCAAAAGGAACAGGAAAAGGAACACAGTCCTGATAATCCAAGCCAGTCGCAGGATTTGTCGTATGCAGAGATACTAGCCCTGGGATTACGTAGACACCCCAAAATTCAGTCAATAGTATATCTGCCGAAACCACAAGTCGCGCAAGTTGAGGTTCCAAAAGAAATTATAATAGGACCCGAAACCCAGATAATTAAAAAAGATCGTCCTGAAAATCTAAAGCTGAAACCAGAGAGGCCTGCGAAATCCCAACGTAGTCGCTCCAGGGACATGCCGAAGCAAAGACGAGCACCCGAAAAAAGACCGACTAAGGCTCCGGATACTCAAGCGCTCAAAAAGAAAAAAGCTAGTAAAAAGGTTATAGAAGTGGTTGACTTTGACGACGCTGACCCGGAAGAAATACAGGTTCCTACTGCTGTTGAAGTGGAAAAGCCGGAAACTATCAGGAAAGAGATTATTAAAAAAGTACAACATAGCGCTACGGTTGTAGAAACTGTTACTGAAATGGTATCAACAGAAATTCCTCAAGTAGATAGTGATGAAGTGGAACAAAAGAAAGCAAAAAAGAAGAAGATGAAGAAATCTAAATCAGAAAAAGATGAAATTGAAAAAGCGCTTAAAGAAATTGAGAGCTTTGATCAGCATAAAAGAAAGAAAATAAAACAAATTCATGAAAAGTCGGAGTTAGAACCTGAAAAAACCGAAATAAAAAAATTACCTCAAGAAAAAGAGTCAGATATGTTTAAGTCCAAGAAAAATAAACATAAAGTTATGGTCACGGATTTCATAACTATAGAATCCGAAATAAAAGAGCCAGAGGTTAAAGAATCAGTAAGCAGCAAGCAAAACAAAAAAAAAACTGAAATGCTTTGCACAAATAAATTTACAACTAATGTAGTAGATGTCACAAAACAATTACTGGTGACCGAATCAGTGGCAGTTGATAAACCAACTAATTTGCAAGATGCTTATTCTACAAAAGCAAAGAAATTTGAAGATAACAAAGATGAAACCGTAACAAATAAGCAAGTGAAGAATGATCCAGAAAATAAAAAGTCTAAAAAGAAAAAGAAAGAACGCAAAGAAGATAAACATGACGAACAATGTGAGATTGTAGTCAGTTTACATGAAAGTAATGTAAAAGACGGAAATACCATAAAAACAGAAGTAGTAACATCATCAGATGCGTCTATTAACTTTGAAAACACTTTAGTTACAACTGAAAGCTGCCCAATAAATGAGTTTATAGATAATTTAGAACCAGATCAAATTGATATCCAAAAATCTTTTTTCCTAAAAACGGAGCCGGTTCACGAAGACACGTCTACAAAAGATGTAAATCTCAAGGTTACTGAAATGTCAATAGAGAAACCCAAAAGAAAAAATGACAGAGCAGATAAGATTACCACTCAAAGTCACATTTCAACAACATCAAAAGATGCGATGGACCAAAATGAAGATATTATTTCAATAGAAAATATTCACGCTAAAGCCTCAAATACTTTAAATAGTTCTAAAAATCTAAATCTACATTTGATGGATACTGTTCCGAAATCTGTTGAATTGCTGACAGAGACAGTAACATCCATTAGACCTTTATCCCGAGGAGTGCCAAATACTGTTACACAAATTGAAGATCCTAAATCGCGAAATAAGAAGTCGAAAAAAGGAAAATTATCTGAAATTGAAGATTTGCCTGTAGAAAAAGAAAGTATCGTCGAATCGAAGTCGATTGAACAAACGATATCAGACAATTCAGAATCAATAAAGCTAATCGAAGATTCTCATGCTAGCAAACAAAATGACACTTTTTCCGAAATTGCTGTTCAGCAACAAGAGTTAGAATCACAGTCTAAAGAAAATAAGCCTGTTAAAGGAAAATCAAAGTCTAAAAAAGTAAAACAGTTAGGTAAACCAGAAAATTACTCCGAGACTCAAATGTCAGGTCATTCAGAAACTGCTGAAAACGCTAAAGAGGAATTAAAAACTCTAATAGAAGATACAAATGACATCATCATCAATGATATTAAAGGCAAGTCAAAGTCTAAAAAATCTAGACAAGTATCAAACGTAGCTGAACCCCAAGTTTTGATAGAAACCGAAGCCGAACTCACGGATCAGGTTAATGAAGAGCAGTTTGAAGTAGTTAAAAGCCATAAAAAGAAATCTAAATCTAAGAAACCGAAAGTTATCGACGATGAAATAGAAAGAGCTTTGAAAGAGATTGAAGAGTCACAAACTTCTAAGAAAAAAGACAAAACTTCGGATAAAGCTTCTAAAAAGATGTCACTTGAACAACGTTCCCAAAATGTGAAAGAAAGACGTAATACCCAGGATAATCGAGAAGACACACCAGGAGTATCAGAAGTGAAAGAAAACTTGATAACTATGGATTGGAACACATTAATGGCTGAAGAAGAATCAGTTCCTTTAGAAACGATTAAACAACCAGGAACTCTAAAATCAACCGAGCAAGTAGCTACTGAAGTTACAATACTGGAATCTAATGTTATATTGAAAGAAGATTTCAAAAATATATCTGGAGACAATACCCGTAATGTTAATAATGAATATCCTTCGGACAGATCGACATCAAGCAAAAGTTGCGCAGTTGATACAGATAAGAAACAGGGAACATTAAACCCCGCAAGTGAACAGAATAATAACGATAAAAATTTCAATTCAGAATCCCTTAAAGACACTGTTGTAGTTGAAGAAACTACAATTGAACCTGTCATTAAAGATGTCGAAACTAGAACGATTTATCTCATAACCCACGAAGAACGGAAATTACCGCCCATTAGGACTGTTAAAGTGTTCAGCAGTAAAAGTAATTCCTTGGAAGAAACGGAGACCGCAGATGAATCTACTGTAGATAAAATGTCTGATGCAAAGTCTTCCACTAATCCAGAAGTGAATGTGATAAATGAAGTTATTGACAGTAATGTATTAGGATTCGTAGATCAAAGCTCTGAAGGTCTGAGTACGTCACACGATCTTCAAGACATTGTTGATAAAGACGTGACAGGGAGCATCACAACAACTACAGTAGAAAATGCTGAGAAAGAATATACTGCACTTGCTACTGAAGAATCGCACATTTCTTTCGTTAAAACACTCGAAACAACAGACTCTTGCGATGTCGATAGCAGCAACTTAGAAACGATGAAGGAAGAATGCAACCACCCGCATTCAGTTAACAAATCGTCATCTTCTGATAATGTACAAAAACCTACAACCATTCGAAGTTCTGATTTTGAATATGAAACTAAGTCAAATGTAGAGGAAACTAAAGGAATCGATATAAAAGAAATACGTCCAGCTCAAATTATAGAAACCGGACATGAGATAACCGTTTCTGGAATAACAACTGATGAGCAAAATGTAGCAGATGATATCGAAGAAGCAATATTTGGTTCGGTCAAAGACCGCTACACAAATGTTAGTAAGGAATCACATAAGTCTTCAATTCCTTATGAATATCTTGAAGAGATTAAAACGTATTCGTTAATGTTGGACTATGATGAGTTGGATTACAATTATTACCAATATGTACTTAAAGAGCGCGAAAGCCACGAAAAAGAAGCTGAAGCTACATTATTAACAACTAATTTAACAAGTGAACCAGAAGTGATCCAGATAGAAAGCATATTACCAACCGAATCACTAGAAAAGTCAATCGAACCAAAATATCCTACAGAAACTACTGAAATTGATAAAGAAATTCACCGTAATACTCCACCTAGAGAAGAAGCACCTAAATATACCTACCATGAAATTAATGCCGCCGAAGCTTTACTTGCGTCCCTTCCAACTAAAATTACAAAGCAAACAACTGTAGCTGAACAAACTAACAATATCGTTGAGCCAAAAGAAATGTTGATAGATCTACAAACAGTCATGGAACCAGTTGAGCCAGCTGTTTCTGCTGTCAACAAACGAGATGAAAATGACATTAAAGAAACTCATGTAGATGTATTCAGGTGCTTAAGTCACGAAGTGCCTCATCGAAGCTACCATGAGCTTGTGGATGCGGAAGTAACTTACGCGTTGGTATGCCGTCAATCTTTGGCTACTCAATCATCCCAAGAAATATTAATTAAGTCTATCTCGGAACTCAAAACACCAGGAAATGTTGAGAGTCAAAACACAGATGAAACAGTCAAAGGGACTATTTCGGAAATTAGTGGAAATCGAATAATCAAAGAAGTGACCCCAAATTCAATGGGCATTAGTGACATTGAACAATCAAGGCATACCTATTACGAAATCAAGGATGCCGAATATTTATTAGCTATCACAAAATCAAAACAAAGTAATCAAGAAATTTTGAATAGTTTGAAACAAGGTAAAGAAATAATAACTAGAACAACACAAGAGTATTCTGATTCTAATAAAGAAATCGTAGAAACGATTGCAGAAGCCGCTAATTCAAATATTAAAACTACAGAGCCTGCAATAAAAGCAGAACTACCTCAATCGGTTACAGTGACCAGTAGTAGGAATGAAGGTACAGTTATGACTAACAGTCAAATAAATATAAATAGGCTTCGTATTCATGAGTTGCCCAGATATAATTATCAAGACATTAGTGATGCTGAAAACTTATATGCGATTATAACTACAACTCAGTGTATCGAACAGGAACCCGAACCTGAAATAATTGAACAACAACAACTTGCGCAAGCTAATACTCTGACATCAGAAGAAGTAAACCTTAATAACATTACGTCGGAAATTAAAATTCCTGAAAAGATAATGGAAAAATTACCCGAAGACGGAGGACAAAAATTAAAAGAATTTGCGTATGCGACTGGCAAGGTGATTGAAGAAACACTTGAATATCTAGAACCTAGACCTGCAGGCAGCTTGGGATTGGTTTTAGATTCGTTGCGTTCCAGTTATCATGAAATACATGATGCTGAACAAAAACTTGCTGTTATTGTCACTGAAAAGGAGTACGAAAATTCAGGGCAAATTTCTGAAGAAGGCGGTATCACAGAAATACAGTCAGATGAACTAAATAAGGAAACTCTTCTTGATGCTGAACCGAAAACTTTAGTACCTCAGGAATCTACTATTCACAGGCCCGATTATCATAATAAGATTGTAGTTGATTCCACTGTGGATTGTATCTCAAGTGATGATGTATTACCACTTAATGAAAATTACAAAAAATCGCCGTCAGGATATTTTATACCAGAAGAAGAACTAAAATCTACTTTAGTTTCAATGATCTTTAAGGATAAAACATTTGTCGAAAAGTCTTTACAAGCTGCAGATTCAGTGAAGATTCATAATGAACAAAATATATCTTCCGATGAAATCTCTCGAGTTTTGATTAATAAAGGTAAACGCCCTGACCCTCTATCAGGCATGGTTCCAGTTGAAAGAAGAAAGTCTAACGTTGAAGCCGAAGAATTAGACGAATCAGAATTTGTTAAAGTGAGCACCGCCGATGTAACTCTAGATACATCTGATTTGGGGGCTACAAATTACATTATCAAATCATCAAATGAAGCTGTAGAAAGTAATGTCCGTCAAGAAAATGTATCTATGATACCTAAAGTAACTGCAAAGAAACCTAAAGCAAATGAAAGTATCCAAGAAGCAACACCTGAAGAAATATATACAACAATAGACAAGGAAAATGTGCAAATGGCTAATAAATTGCAGCCTGCTCAAATCGTATGCCACGAGTTTATTCAACGCGAAACACTATCAGCCTTCGAAGTCGTAACTAATAAACAAACTGTAATTGATACGCAACCTAATATTGTTACTGACCAAAGTGTTCTTACACCCAAAGAATCTGTCATTTTTGCTCAAACAGAACAAAGTATTGTTATACCTAAGGATACAACCATTGATACTATTAGTGCGGATCAACATGTTTTACTTGAATTGACAAAATCTAAAATACCAGCAGGAAAAATTGCTTGTTCTGAATTTGAAATTAGGACTGAAGCGAAATCTCCTATTCATAGCTTACAAGATTTACTACCATCTATAGATTCTATTCCCGAGTTCAAACCCTCATACCCTGTAGTGTTTTCAAACTTATCAGCTGATGCTCCAGAATTCACTCCTTCTTACATGTACAAAACTGTAGAGACATCGTCAGAAATTGTTATTCCATTTAGTAATGACCAAGAAAAACAATTTCCCGAATTACATGGAAGTAAAGATACAAATATTTCATTTTCTACCGAAAAAGAGCCTGATAGTAAAACTTCTTATTCTACGGTTTTACAAACTAAAAAGGAAAAGGAATCCCTGGCCGAAAAAGAATCTCTGCAGCCTACTGAGACTGCAGCTGTGGAAAATGCAAATGTAACCGAGAAAGTTAAGCTAGAAGACACGCAATCTACATCTAAAAGACAGAAAAAGAAGAAAAAGAAAGAAGATAAACGAGAAAAGTTGGTTGAATATCCTGCGCCCATTGCTCCTGAAGCTAATGAAAATAAAGAGAAAATTGTTGTTATTGAGTCGATTAATGTTTGGGCTAAAGGCAGTGAGGATGGCAAATCATATGCCGAAGTTGTTGCGGAAGGCTTGCACGAAAATACTGAAGCAAATTTGATTAAGCCACAAGAATCACATAGAAGACCTGAATTCCCTGTAAAAGATAATATACAATCTGCCACACAAACAGATATTAATATCACATTAGAACAGCAGATTGTAGACTCAAATGAAGGTTCTTGGGCAAAAGTAGTTGCCATCCATCGTACATCTCCTAACAGAGTCCAAGAAGAATCGTTCAAAGAAACGTTCAAAGAAATTCCCCCGCACAGACTTCCACAAATATTAGTAGACGAATCTAGCTCCGAACATAAGCCAGAAGCACATATAGATGCTGAAGGCTTCATCTTTGTTGAAAAAAGAAGCCGCTCTAGATCAAGATCAAGAGATAATAGGTCTAGATCAAAATCAAACGTGGTACCTGAAAAACGAGAAAAATCTGAAAATAGATTTGATGCTTTATCCATCCTTAAAGCTGAAGTAGAAGAATCAGTTGTAACTAGTCCTGGTAATGAAGAATCATCTATTGCGAAGGAAAAAAAAGAGAAACCAGTGGTCAAGAAAGATGATAAATCGACGAAAACTAGAAGTCGGTCAGGAAAATCTAAAGAGAAAGAAATTAAAGTATCTGTTCCTGTTATTCCTCAAACTTCTGATGAAGAAAAACACTCAAAGAAAGACAAGAAGAAACGATCAAATAATTCTAAAGAAATTACTAAATCAGAAGTTATTGTTAAATCTAAGGAAAAAGACGCTGAAATCTCAATGGCAGTTAAAGATAAAACCGAAGTTCTACCAATATCACTGCAGCTAGAAGAAGTTGAAAGTAAAAAGAAAAAGAAAAAAAACAAAAAAGAAAAACATTCTTCATCTCATGAGGAAATAGCTAAACAAAATCCATGTGATGAAGTAATAGGCGATGAAAAACTAAAACACACTGAAGAAAGGTTAATTACTCAGGTTTCTGTATCAAGTCCCGAGTCCATACACACACCTATCAAAGAAAGATTTTATAATGAAGCTCAATATTGGAAAAATAACCCAAGTGGCATAGAAGAAGTTTTAACTATTAAACTAAGTCCAACTAAAGACATAACGTTTATTACTACTGAAACCAGGGAAATAAAATCAGATGATACTGCGAATCGTATCGTACATACCGGAAGTGACATTATGGCAAAAGATGACACTGAGCAGATACGAATAAATACGGGAACTGATGACATAGAAACAAAATTAACCGAAGAGTTATCGCTTGAAAGTAAAATGGCTGATTTGCAAAGAGAAATAGAAGAAATGCTGTTACCTGAAGATTCTTCTCTAGTCAGTGATGATATACCAAAAGAATTAATGAGCTCTCAAAGTTCAGAGTCTCAAAATGATGTTTTAGACAGCATTACTCCTATATTAGCATCTCCGGAATCTGAAGCTGAGATTGCAATCGCTGAGGAAAATATGGCCACAAGTTCCAAGAATATAGTTTCTAAAGTAGGAGACGAAACAGAAGATAATCATATTAGCGTTAGCATGATCGACGCATTGCTAGAAGATGAACCAGCAAAAATAGAATACAGACGAGAAGAAATTGACACTTCTTGTGCTGATACTATAGTCGCTAAAGATCTTGACCATGAAGAAAAAGCATATATGCCAGTAAATAAACTTAAAAATATTATTCTGGAACCCATTATTCAAGACATGGACAAAGATATACAATCAGCTGAAATGTTTGAAAAATCGGTAGAAGCTGAAAAAATAACAAACCTTTCTAACACTGCCCATGATGTCATTACTAACTTATCTAATAATAAAGTAGACAATTTCTGGGTGGAAAAATCAATAATAGATGACGCTGAACGTCACCTTGTCGAACAAACACAAATCGAAACCCCAGAAGTTGCCTCCCTTGATCAAAGAAAACGTGATAGCCTAGAAGAAAACATCGTTAATGATAATTCTTTCTGGCTCGAGAAACCTATGTACCATGATGCGGAATGCCAATATTTTCTATCGATCGCTATCAAATCAAAAACACCCACTACTTCTAAAGTAGATGTACTGACAAAAGATCAAAACGACAAAGATAAGGATCCTAGCGGTAGCTCAGGCCACGCGTCCGACGTGGACGAGCCCCGGGACCCTTGTGGTTCACCGTTTGATTCCAACTACATTTCGATGGATTTGCCCGGTGGCATATGTAGTTGGAAAGACCAAAGTTCATACCTAAGCGTAGAGACACCCACAGACTCTCTCATTAGCGATGACCGCGTAGGCGACATCCGAGAGGATATACTAACAGCCCTACCCTTAGAACCAGTTCCTCCCCCACCCTCGCAGGAGCCGGCGGCAGAGGAAGCCCAGAGGACATCCAAGGTGACTGAAGTGCAGTCGTATTGTACACTTTTGCAATTTATTTATGTTTGGCATGATATTTATATTAAATTCTTAATTTCACTGATCACACGTATCGTGAATTGCCACCGTCAGCCGTCGCCGGTCGTCTTGTAGCGCCTATCTCGGCATGCACTGTCGTCGCAATAGATTTTTCGCATTTGGAGTATGTAGTATTTATTCTAGTCAATGTAGTGTGTTTAGTACTAAATCTAGTCATGTCTAGTCATCGTAGCAACGCACGTGCGCCAAACACTGTTTTCTAGTTTGTAAGCAGTGGTCTTAATTGTAATAAAACATATGATTGCATTTATGGTTTTATTTAAATGACTATTATTTTGTTAACTCTGACCCTTTTTTATATTTGAACTCCATTGTGTTAAGTTTATCTATTATTGGCGAAAAATCGGCCTCTACAAGACGATCGACGAAGTTTTATGCTTTTTTTAAGCGACCTAAGACAGCAATGTTTTACTTGGGCTTGAAAATAGTGAACTAGCAATCAAAGGATTAATGCACCCGCAAATGAAATACATGGTCAGGTTAGTTTGATGCAAGACTTTCGTGTCTTTTAATAAATCCTAGTAGATTCCTGAATGTTCAAGAGTAACTTACCGACATGTTTACGTCGGATGAACACTTCCTTAGTAAATATTAAGTATATGATTTTGTCCTTGCTAGTCTTATAATAGATAAAGCTTACTTAATATTTATTTGTTTATTAATAAGCCCAAAATTAATCATTTCATAATACAAAGTTTTTGGCTAAGGTATTGTCATAGTAAAATATCATCACAGTTTTTTTATGACACTGTGTTCATCCTTTTTCATTAGTATATTCGTCAGCAGCTTTCGTTGTTCCACAAGCTCTAATACCAATAATAAGTGGTTTCTGGTGTTGAATGGCTGCCCAGCATGAGCCAGTGCCAACTAAACGTATTGTGAGATTTGATGTTGTCCGTAGCTAACTTTGCCCATGCATCTGACATGCTCGTCTGTTTTATTTTTACCCCTGCATCTATTTGCTTGTAACAGAGTGGAATTTAAAGATGTCGACTCGTCATTAATAAACCCTAAATCAAAAAAAAGGGAAATTTAATCAAAACTTAAAAGATTAGAATTGGAAATTAACACTCGGTATTTTTATTATTCCCAGAAGATTTGAAAATTTGCTTTCTATACGATACACGACGAGATCTTTAGATTTGACTCTAGTAATTAGTAAAATAGTTTCTAATCAGAGGGTGTGTGTTCTCAGGATGACTTATCTAATGATATTGAAAGTCTACTAGAAGAAGTAAAGAATGTACAAGCTCGCCTCTCGGATCTACCCGACGAAAGTCTTGGAGCCATGGAGGAAGGTCTGAGGGTAAGTTTCATTGTAAATATGCCATTTTATTAAGAATTAACTGTCTATCCCACTGACAAATTATTACTGGGAGTGTTTCTGTAATCTATTAGCAAAATACTTATCTTATATGTCCGCTGCGTAAGCCATCTGGACCGTTTCTACAAGGAATCTTTCTTTTCAGTACTTAATCAAGGTTAAGCGTTTTTATAAAAAAAAAACTGGCCAAGTGCATGTCGGACCACGCACAACGAAGGGCCTATTAAAAAGGTCGTATCGTCACAGAACATTTACGGCACTTACGTCCTTTTCTTTAAGGAAGGCTGTTTTTTAGCAATATCTCGAAAACCTTTGAACCGATCTTGTTCAAAATAATTTTCCGTGAAAGAATTTAATAATAAGCCCTATGTCCATTATTTTTTCATATTTTTAAAATACACCGTTCAAAAATTAGAGGGGGGGGGGGGACAGAATGTTAGTGACTTTCGGGGCGATTATCTCCGACTCTATTCACTTAATCAAAAAAATCGCTGCGAAACCTCATATTTATTTTAAAAGACCTATCGATTGATGTGCCACACGTGGGCTTACAATAAAAAAAAACCGGCGAAGTGCGTGTCGGACCACGCAAAACGAAGGGTTCCGTGCCTATTAAAAAGGTCGTATCGTCACAGAAATTTTACGGCACTTACGTCCTTTTCTTTGAGGAAGGCAGTTTTTCAGCAATATCTCGAAAACCTCTGAACCGATCTTGTTCAAAACAATTTTCGGTGAATG
Source organism: Epinotia nisella (assembly GCA_932294315.1). Taxonomy (NCBI): domain Eukaryota; kingdom Metazoa; phylum Arthropoda; class Insecta; order Lepidoptera; family Tortricidae; genus Epinotia; species Epinotia nisella. The sequence continues at coordinate 22,624,740 of OW028674.1, forward strand.
AAATTAATAAGCCCTATGTCCATGAATTTTTCCATATTTTTGAAATACACCGTTCAAAAATTAGAGGGGGGGGACAGAATTTTAGTGACTTTCGGGGCGATTATCTCCGACCCTATTCACTTAATCAAAAAAAATGCTAAGAAACCTTATATTTATTTTGAAAGGCCTATCGATTGATGTGCCACACGGGGGGTCACAATGAAAAAAACATTTTTGACTTTTAGTTTTATGTATGGAGTGCACCCCTAAAAAAAATTTTTTTGTCATTTTAATTAAAAAACTATGTAGCGGCTATCCAAATACACCTATCCTCAAAATTTTATTCAAATACACCTTATAGTTTTCGAGTAAAATGCCTGTGACATACGGACAGACGGACAGACGGACAGACGGACAGACGGACAGACGGACGTGACGAAACTATAAGGGTTCCGTTTTTGCCATTTTGGCTACGGAACCCTAAAAAATGACTTTCAGTTTTATGTATGGAGTGGGGTGCGCCACAAAAAAAAAATTTTAGTAATTTAATTACAAAACTATGTAGCGGCCAACAAAATACACCTATCCTCAGAATTTTATTCAAATACACCTTATGGTTTACGAGTAAAATGCCTGTGACCTACGGACAGACGGACAGACGGACATGATGAAACTATAAGAGTTCCGTTTTTGCCATTTTGGCTACGGAACCCTAAAAACAGCGTCACTAAGTATTATCTTTTAAATAAAAATCATTCATTAGGTACTGAACAGAAGTATGTTTACTTATCTTATTGTATGTTGAAAATTACGCATTGTGTTTTGTTTACATTGTGAATGACAGCATCAGTTCTGTTATTGTTAGACTGAGAAAAGAGATGGCTTTCATGCTAGCTGTAAGTACTATTGTTTCGTATGCCAGAGAATATGGAAACACCCCAAGAATAAATTTGACGACGATCCTACAGCCAAAAGCTTCATGTTAAAATGTTATTGCCCAAAGTAAACAAAACTAGAATAAACACGATCTATTGATCTTTATCGACTTCTGCATAATAAATTATAACGATATTTCGGTTGTGCCAAGAGGCAATGACTGCATTTTCTCTATGTTTTGTGGTGATGTCATAAAGGTATCTACATATTACGACAGAGGTTAATAATACATAGTTGGGTTTGGCATCATTCAGTAGGGCAGTGTTTGTCTGGCCGTGGAGCACTTCGAACCGAAAACGAATTGCGAACGCGGGAATTACGAACTTAAGTGTCAACGTTTACACTTCGTGTGAAGTTAAGTGACGGATCAGGTGCTAACTTGGAGGTGTTCGAGAAAAGTGTAACGTAAGAAATTAGTTTATTTCGCATCCCGCATTTTAGCAAGATTTCAAAATGTGTATCGATGTAATGATTGAAAATATTCAAATTTTACATCATCGGTAAAGCGCCTAAGTAATTTATCCAGCTATTACCAACAACATACGGTCAAGGACTTTAATTGTTGTGCCATTTAGGTGCCAACTAATTTTGGTATTTTAATAGTTAAGCTTTGAAGTGTCCAGTATAAAAAAAAAACTAGCTTATTAAAGTTTTTTAAGAACTTCAAAACTAATGTTACATTACATCGACAACTTCAACTTGTCTTAACGACATAGGCCTCTTCCAGAGCCTTCCATTCTGTGCGGTCCTTTGCCTCTCTCAGCCACGCTCCTCCAGCAGTCTGTTGTAGGTCATCTGAGGTTAGGGATTCACCTTGTTCTTTTAAATCCTCTTGGGTACCACTCTACTATGTCTTAACTCACTTTATACTTCTCCGGTATGAAGTGAGCTCTAAATGGCTCAACAAAAAGTCAGTGACCGTACCTATACCTAATGAACGTTTAGACCAAATCCATTTTCAAATTGGTGATTGGAGTGACCAGATTTTGATTTATTACCACCATTTTGTAAACATAATTTTACCACTACTATAAAAATTAAACTGACCAGATTAATGGTGTCAGCGTTATAGACACCTAGAGGCTGTAAAATATATTTTATGGCGGGATAATAAAGTTCAGTTTGGAGGAAACATTAATATTTCCACTGGGGATAAATATTAACAAACTTGAGAGTTTATGACAACACTTGCGGATGTTCTTACTTCCTAAGACAATCATATAATCAATTATGTAATGTGTTTATAATTATATAAACTGAGATATAAATTAGAACCTACCTAGTGCCTATATATGTTAGTAGCTAGTACAAAGTTACAAACTCACTGATAAACCTTTAGACTCATACAGCACGGCTATCACAAGACGGCGCGCGAGCTCTCTCGATTTTTAACCCCAATAAATCGGTTCAGCCGTTTTTGAGATATTGAACTTTGAAATGAAAAAATCGGGGGGTTTTCAACTTTTCTGTTGTAGTTATTCTCGCAATATCCGTCTCTCTCTTGTTAGAAAACTTAGAAAGAGAGGTATAGTGTGAGAAAAATCGAGAGAGCTCGCGCGCCGTCTTGTGATAGCCGTGCTATCATGTCAATTAAATAAATAAATCTGAAGATTGTTTTTTTAAATGTGCGGGAATATGTTTTCATATTATTACTATTGTTTGAATGTAGCTTACCTATGTGTAAACTAGCGCCTAACTTTTGGTTTTAAAGTAATGACAATAAGAACGAGTAGCTTTGCTCAAGAGTATTTCTAAGAATTCAATAACTCCATTCTGTTGTGATCACTATGAGAAATATTAAGTAATGCCTATATTTAGATATTTCCTCATAGCATAATATCACACTTTAAAATAGGTAGTACCTAGTAGATACTTGTAGTTGTCAGAGGTGAACAAGCGAACATACGGTCAATAAATCTACATATATGAATGTCTCTTGTTAGATACTTCAATTCCTCTTCACATTCAAGTACCTACCTATTTGTCGATTCTTGAATTTTGCCGAAAGATAAGTTTAAGCTTAAGAAAGAAATTAAATATAATAATGAAAAGGTTCGTCACTTTTCGACTTAATTTAAATGATGTTAAGGTCCAAAAATTACAAACTTTTTAATTCCGCGACTGTACATAATACGCTTCAACACAAATTTTATTCAAAGTCAACGTTAGGTAGGCACTTACAGAGTAAGAGTAAAATTGTAAAAATTGCTTTTCAATCAAACCATTTTAAATTCTCTCTATCTCTCCCGTCTTAGCGTTGTCCCGGTTACACTCTCAGCAGTTTGCTTCGAAGCCCCGCTACCCACATTCTGTATTTCCTATTTTAAATTTACCAAATATACATTGCAGGAGGGCATCTCCATTCTGAGCAAGTGTGATGAGGCAGCGGAGCTGCTCGAGAGCAAGATGACGGAGTACCGCCAGGAGGCAGAGATCCAAACCCTGAGCCGGGAGGTGGTGGTGATCAGGGCCAGGATATCCAAGCTGCTGCTGCAGGCGAGGCAGGGGCTGGGCATCATCCAGGTAAGGAAGGTAATTGTGTTTTAATTTGCGTGTTTTTATTTATTTATTAGCTTTATTCACACAATAAACATTGACAGTGGATACAATAAAGAGGCAATTATAGGAACTCACAGGTATTTTACACATTGTATTTTAACTTTAGGTGCTAATGCTACGCATTAGCGCAACCGCACGAGTACGAGAAATAAACAATATTAAAATTATAACCAATTGTAACGGTAAAAGCCTACGGCTAGTATCAACCAAATGCACAAACTAATATACACAATATTAAGAACAAAGTTCAAAGAAAAGTAACAGTGAATTACATTAAATGGCAGCACGCTCCCTAAAATACCTCTCGACCAGATTAAGCCTCACGCTACGAATTTCTTTATTGAATGAGCCAATCAACTTTTTTCTGTTGCTAGTGGCCTCTGCCATTGCTACGTCTAGGTCACTTTTAAAAACTGTTTTTATTGGCATAAATCTATCGAATATCAGATTTTATTGGCACCATCTTTTAAACATGTGAGAAGTCCATGTTGTAACATTTTTTCTATGAAAATGTAATTTTGTCTCCTAGCTAACGGGACAGAATACATAAAAATAAATAATTAATAATCATTAGAGGACAACAAAAATAGTTGATTGACCCAAATACGCTTTGAGTTATGTTTATAATTATGCTCCATTTTATAAGTAACCGCATCCATAACTTGTTACAAACGTAAATTTATTAGAAGCCCTACACCGAATATATAAATAGAAAAGATGTACAAGGCGTAATAAAATAAAAGGCATTTTGTTGATTATATCGTGATTTTTGTTCGCTTTTTATAAAGTTTATTTTACGTTCTATAAACTTATTACGAGTATTAAATATTCAGTTTTTATTTTGGCTGTAAATCTGTATCGAACATTTTCAGGACGCGAAGGTTGAGGTGGCCCGTCAAGCCAAGGAGGTGGAAGACCAGAAAGTGAAGATTGTCCAACTGGATCATTGGCTTGAGAGCATAGACAATGAACTAAAAGAATCTACTAAGCAGTCCGACGAATTAACCGAAGAGGATATTATTAGATATATTGAAATTTATGAGAAATATATCAGAGAATATGAAGAGTATGAAGTAATATTAGAGTCTATTACTATAATTGGTGTTGATAAATCTAGTCAATCGTTAAAAGAAAAGCTAAAAGCTACGCAACAATCGTTAGTGGAAACGAAGAATCTAGTCATTGTAGAGATAGAACGGTTAAGACATGTATTACTACAGATGAGATCTGTGGCCGAAGTGATAGAGGAGGATATATCTCAAACAGACAGGACCATTGACTCGACGTCCATGCCTGAAGAAATTGTTTCTCCTCGGCAAACCGACGTTGCTAAAGAAGTTCCGTCAGTGAAAGAAATACCTAGTGTTAAAAATATACTAACGGCTGAAAGCGAGCCTAGTGAGAAGTCCATTACCGAAAAGAAGTCTACTGAGAAAAAGTCTAGTGACAAGAAATCTAAGAAAAAAGAAAGAAAATCAGAGAAAGTCGTAGCTGTAGAAGAGAAACCGACTATCACGATTGAGACACAAACGGGACAAAGTCTCAGATCTGAATCTCCGCCTGTTTCAGATAAATCCGTCATGTGTCAGCCTGAAAAGACAGTGACTCAAGATGCTTCCATTACTTGTGCCCCACCACTCGACGTTGAAATTCAAACTAGTGACCCAGTTTCTGATAAAAGAGAAATCTTGGAAAATATTCAAGTTAGACAAACTGTTACAGATGGCCATGAAATATTTGAAATCGCCACTCGCCCTGTTACGGGACAACAGAGAATCGATGAACAATCACTGCTTGTTGACGCTAAATATAAAGACGATAGTCAAGGTAAAGATTCTCATCTAAATATAACACACAGCTTGCCGCAGTCATTTGAAACTGTCATGGTCGAACCTGATGAAACTACAACTGAGGTAGTAGTTGACGCAGACGGCACTAAGAGGATCATTGTAAAGAAAGTGCGAAAGACTTTGGTAACTCGCCAACAATTAGTTCACAGTCATCGCCAAACCAGACAAATGATTTCAGACGGTACACAAGAACAATCATTCTCTCAAATAACTTTGAAAGAAGATAAAGGATCCAGTTCAACAATGCTAGAAGATGGCGGTGTGCAAAGACTCGAATACCAGACGTTTGGTGGTCAAATCGTATCGGGATTGCCTGGAAGCGAAGTGACCATTCAAGAATTTACATCAAGACCTGGAGTTACGGTAAAATTAGAAGAAGGGTTAAACCCTGAAGAAATCCTACAGTTGGCGGAAGCTGACGGACAACAGCAAATCCAAACATCGTCCTCTAGTGTAACCGCTGTCGTACAACAAGTTACTAAACGGATTATAAAAACTAAACGTCGTATCATACGGAGGGTAGTGATTATAGACGGCAAAGAACACGTCACAGAGGAAGTGATAGAAGAGCCCGACAATGTTGAAGTATTTGAAGAACAAATACCAAGAGTATCGATCAGTGTTAAAGATCAAGGCGGTGTGCAGTTTGAGGAAATCAATGATGATTATGATGATCATAAAGATGACAAGCCACCTTTGCCAGACATGAGTACGGGCTACAAAAGTCCGAAAGAAAGTTCACCAAAATCCGATGATAAACCCAAAGATCCACCAAATGACAAGTCCGATGATGATAACAAACCTTTCGAAGGTGAACAAACTAAACTACCTAAAGATGTATATGAGCTGTCCCATGATTTTATTAAAATGGAAAGTCACCAACATTCACAATACTCTCAGTCCAGCACAACTACCAAGCAGTCACAAATAAGGGAAACTTCCCCTGTGCAGATAGTTACAGTTTCTAAAACATTTGAGATCCTGCCCGGAGAAACACAAACGCAAGAATCATACTATGTTGAAGAACCACAAGACCCCCATACCACGCGTATAAGTAAAATAATTACATCGAAATTTGATGTTACACCTTCAACTCAACCAAACGGCAAACCTGATGATTATGACAAACCTGTTAAGGGTGACGGTCACGAAAAGAAAGGAGACGACGAGCATAAAATTTTGTCCAAAGAATTCATTCAAAAGGAAACTGAACGCCATTCACAATATACCGAGGCAAATATATCTACTAAACAGTCACAAATGAGAGACCCATCCACTGCACAGGCAGTGACAATTTCTGAAACGCAGCAAACCCTACCTGCAGGAACACAAATTCAAGAATCTTATTACATCCAGGAACCGTCAGACTCCCATTCCTCGTTTATAAGCGAAGGTTATCAACAATCAACGTTGCAAACGGCTTCATCTAACGTTTCTACACTTGTGCAAAAAGTAACAAGAAAGATAACTAGAACTCGAAGACGTATAATTAAACATATACAAATAATTGACGGCAAAGAACACGTCACTGAAGAAGTTATAGATGAACCCGATGATGTTGAAATAATTGAAGAGGAACCTAAAGTTTCTACTCACACCATACAAGAACAAGGAGTCAAAACAAAACGTATTAGAATAATACGCCAGGTACAGATCATAGACGGAAAAGAACATGTTTCGGAACAGATCGTTGAGGAACCCGTTGAAGAATTTATTCCGGAAACAACAATTAGCACAGAAATTGACGTAAATATCAGTAAAAGGCCACCTCCTGTTCCTGAGGACAGTATTGAAAAAACTATTCAAGAAATCCCTATAGCTACTAGTAAAGTGGAGAAATCGGTTGTAGAAATGACAAAGAACTTTATTACTAGTGAAAGTGATCATCATAAACAATCCCTGCAACTTGCAACCCCAGATAAAGAACCAATTACAACAAAAATTGGTGAAAAAACTTATGAGATACCTAAGGACCACATCGAACAGGTAACAACTGTCGAACCAGTTATCAGCAAACCTAAAGAAAGTACTGAAGAAACAATGAAAGAATTACATAGCCCAGTGCCAAGTCCCGCCAGGAAATCAAAATCAGCGTCTCCTAGCAAGCGAGTAACATTTGTTGAAAAGCTAATAGAAACTTCTATGCCGGAAGAAATTGCCAAAGACCCTGAAAAAAAATGGGACCAAGTAGACGAGAGCAAACCATTACAAACTTCTACTATAATTTCTGAGGCCCATGTATCTATTACTCCAAGCCTAGTTATTGAACCGGAAATTACTAGGTCTCCGAAAGGAGAACAAAAACCACCTTCAACAGATTTAAGTACGTTTGAATCACTAAAAACCCAGCAAGTTGAAGTAGTGACTGAAGTAGACGAGAATATTCCGACACCGAAAAAAGAAATAACCGTTGAAGAACAACAGCTCAAACTTGTTGAGCAAACTTCGAATATCGATTCTAAAGTAGGTGCCACCTTAGATTTTATTACAAGCGAAAGAGCTCATCATTTACACCCAGAAGCTAAACAAAATATGGGAACGCCAACATCTGATCTACCTGTAACAAATACATTAGTACCAGCGCAAACTGAAGAAACTCAATTGCTAAGTGAAACACAATATCTGCAAATCAATAAAAGCGTACTATCAAAACCGGGTGATGTGAAAGAAACTTCTAACGATCGTATAATAGAGACTGACGAATCAGTAATGCCCAAACAGACAGAGGATAAAATGATCACCTCTATAAAATCAGAAAAGTTACAGAAACTTGAAATCGTAAAAGGTGTTGAATCTGTAGAAGAACAAGTCCCTGAAGGAATAACATTTGATGTCAAGAAAGACGCATCCATAATTGACACGCATACACCAAAAGACGATATCGATACTCTTAAAACAAAGGAAGCAGAACCAGTGAAATTAAAGGAAATGTTAGATGAAATAAACATAACAAGCATATCATCCCCAACCCATATTGTTGACGTGACTAAGGATCCTGAGGAAGGATTGGTTCATTCACCTAAGAATCGTGAAGAGCAGGTACAAACTAAAGAATCGACAATACTTGAAACATCTCACGGAGAAAACAACGTTCTTGATGTTACAATAGAAAAAGAACCGTTGCAATCTCTTATTAAGGCAACACCTGTCGTTAAAAGTAATACTTTGACTCCAGAGGTCTCTGTTCAAGCAGATCAAAAAGATACTGATGTTGAATCAATCGCCTTACAACACAAAGAACCTGCATCAAAATATGATATTAATTTACTTCTTGAAGCAGAACGTCAAGATTCTCACTTAAGGGAACAAATACCAAATCTTGGTGTTCAAAGTGAAATAACAGAAACAGTCAACCAACCAACGAAACCTTCACAAACTGTTGACATCTCAATGTCCATTTCCAAACCTGATATCGTGAATAAGACCGACCCTAAGGTACATCTCAACATGAAACTTGAAGGGTTTGAAACAAAACAATCAACAATTGTCAAAAAAGATATTGATGTCAATTTACCGAGTGAAATAAAGATTATTGAAGATCACCCTCAGCCATCTTCAGTGGATAAAAAATGTCAAGAAGAGCCAATTGTAGTATATATTGACATCGCAAAAGACCCCACACCGGTACCTATCTCAAAGGTCACACCTTCAAGAGAACCGGAAACCCCAGACGCCAGTGCTGAAGTAAAAATCGTAGAAATAGATCAACCCTCAAGTGAAACACCAGACTCCTCCAAAGATCATAGAAAAAGTAAAAAGAAAAAGAAACATAAACCTACGCCAGACACGAGCTTAGCTGAATCTACCAAATCAGAGATGCCTGTAGAATTACCTGAAGATAAAAGCGTCGTTGATACTGACAGCTCATCTCTCAGCCATTACGTAGAATTACCAACATCACCGCTTTTAGATTCGCCCAAACCAACTGAAGACATTTTAGAGCCTAAAGTGGAATCATTAGAACCGGATTCGTTTGTTGAATCAGAAAGGGCCGCTGAAGAAAAGGGTTACGAGGCAGAAGAACTGTCTCAAGGACCAACACCTGTGCCCAAAAAGAGGCAAAAAAAACGCAAACCCCATGCTGTTAGTGAAGATACTACTTACCCTAAAGAAACCACTGCTGAGTCTGGTGACACATCGTTGTCTACTCCAGTTGAAATCGCAGAGCCCTTACAAGAAAATAAAGGCAAGAAAAAGAAAGGAAAGAAAAAGCCCCCTACTGATCTAGACGAGGCAATCGTACCGGAACCACCTAAAGATTTAGAAACGGAGCATAAACCTGAAAGTCCCAAAATAGGCAATGAAAATATAGTGTCCCCGAAAGATGAATCTTACCATACGATGAGTGAGACTTCAGATATAAGCACAGTCAAGATTATTGAGGAATGCGTTCAAAGTAGTCCAGAAACTTTACAAAAGGAAGTTACAACTACTGTGACATTCCCTGTTCCCGTGGTTGAAGAAATTCCAACACAAGAATATTCTGTTCAAACGTCGCCGGAATTAAATGAATCTATTAAAGAAGAAAATGAACAACTCAAACCGGAAACTGTGACAATTGAGCTGCAGACGTCTCCTACACCTGTTATTGAAAGTGTTGCACAGACTACTCCTAGAGAAGAAAAAGATATTGATACTCAGACAAACGAAGGGGTTATTGCAATAACAGAAAAACCACCTGTCATAGACATCGAAATACAAACTAGCAGAACAGAATCGCCTCAGAAGATCGAGCACTTTGAAGCTACAACTCAAGTCATTTCTCACGATATAGTGACTCCTGAAGAAAAGTACTCTCAAACTTCATCACCTCTTGAAGAAAATTTGAAGGATAAGGAAATAAAATCTGAATCACCTGAAGTTGTTAAAGAAACTAAGGAAATGCAAACATCTCCTGAGCCGGTAGTTAAAAAAGATGAAAAGAGCACCGAAATTTCCGTAGAAAAAGTTGATACTGATATTCAAACATCACATGATATCAGCGATCAGGCAACATGCACTACACCAGTACCAGGAAAAGAAGTTGTAGAAATTAGTATACAGACACCCGATATACCTGTAGTTAGCTCATTTACTCAATCAGATCATCTTGAACTCGAAACAAAGGAAGAAGTTACTACTCCTAAACCGGACGTTTTTGATGCAAGTCAACAAACATCTCCAAGAACACCGGAAGAGCCAAGAATTGAATTACCCATACAAAAAGAGTCTGAACCTGAACCGGTATCACATTTGAGGAGCGAAGTTATTACAGTCGATAGTACTCAACAAACTACGCCTAGGGAATCTGAACAACCCATAATTGAGCTTCCGATGCCTAGACCGGTCGATTTAGATCTAACTAAAGCACAAGTAGTAACGACAGATAGCACGCAGCAGACATCGCCAAGATTTTATTCCGAAGATTCCATATCGACATCAACTGAAGAACCTTATGAAGTACACTTGCGTGCACAAATAACAATTCCAGAAGCAACCAATGAATTTCTGGATACTGAACGACAAATTGAAGTTCCCCAGTCTATACTCGGAGACAGGCAAAAGCAAAAGAAGAGGAAAAATAAGAGAAAAATAGAGTCGCCAGTAGCGCAGACGCCAGAAAGCCTCTCCGACCCCATCACTACGGAATTGCTAATGTCAGTGACACCTACGACCGAAGACTACTCGAGCAAAGACACGTCATCAATAGATGAAGGTATTTCCCAATTAGCCAGCCCTGTATCATCTGACCGTCAAGAGTTTGGAAACCAATATAAATTAACTTATTCGGACGTTGTCCAACGGTCGAAGTCTAAATCTCCTTCTCCTACTAAATCCGTTCACTTCTATAGAAAACCTGAGAAAGCGAGACTGCTTGATGCTTTAGAAAAGAGGACACAGTCTTTGTCGGAGTCTCCTAGGAAAATGCCCGAGAATTCAATGGCCATTGTTGTTCTGGATCAGTCTGTAGAGAAATCATATGATTCTGTAGTTAATAAGGAACTGGATGATTTAAAAAATGCAGTTAGTTCTAATGATCCTACGAGAATTGAGAAGAGCGTTGTGGTAATAATAGAAACGATATCCATTTGGTTGGAAGAGATCCAATACAAAATTCAAAGAGAAACTATAGCGAACGGGGAATCTGTTAATGAATCGCAACGTATAACATCATTACAAGGGATCATTCGAAGCCTGAAGGAAATAATAGAAATAACCGAAGTTAACGAGGAAATAGTAACACTTATCGAAATGATAACACGTCAAGCGGATGCAGTCAATAATCTAAATAGCCAAAGCTCAGCTACAGTAAAAGAAGTAGAAAAAGACTGGATGAAATTCATAGACGATACTGACAAATTATACCGGTCTGTGGACAAGGTAAAATCTAGTCTAGATGATATAATTTTGTCTGATATTCCAACACAACAGAAATTAGACAATTTAGACAAACTAGAGAATGCAAATGTAACCAATTCTGATTCCGTTACAAAAATGTTCCGACGGTACCGCTTCTTAGTAGAAAATAATTCAAAGCGAGAATGTCCCCCGATCCTTTTTACTTGTGATGATGATACTAAGCATGTGGAAAATTCAATTAACACTGAAAGGGATCGTTTGCTTCAGTTGTCAGCATTGGCAGAAGAATATGAACAAACATTACAAGATTTTGGACAAATAACTGATGTAGCAGAAGCACTGTTAGATGGTAAAATAATTGTATCTGATTTAGATCACTTACACGAAGAAATCCAAAAACACAGAAAGTTCTTTGTTAATCTAAACCATTGCAGAGCTATTCTCGAGTCTTTAGAAGATAATTTGGATAGCGAAACCAGATCTAAGTACTCGTCGTTGCACAATTCACTACACGAACGTGCCACCGTAATTATTGATAGAGCTGCGGGACGCGCTCAACAGATGACTTTGGCAGCATCCCGGTGGACCACGTTGGAACAAGGTATGAAAGAAGAACAACAATGGCTGAGAGTTGCTCACCAGAGGGTCCCTGACCTCACTAATGTCACTTCTATCGACCACGAGCAATATATCAACTTATACCAATCAGTCAGCCTGGATGTATCACATCATCACGCTAAGATCTTACGTCTATTGTCAGTCACCGATGGACTTCAGAACCTCATCGTTTGCTCTGGGTTAGAAAATGAATGTTCTTTAGCTCTCGATACTTTACTCAGGCTTCAGGAAGATGTAGATTCTAGGCTCATTCGACTGACAGCCTTTAAAGAAAACTGGTTGACCTATGACTACCTCATTGAAAGAATAGAGAACTGGATGACGATAGCTGATATGGAACTTGAACATATTACCCTGGAAAATATTACAACAACTGGGAACTTGCGTCGGTTCTGGGAACTTAAGGCTCAGCACGAAGTTCATAACAACCTTAAAAATGAATCCGGCATCCAATTTGAAAAAGCATTAGAAATATTACCGATTTCTGATGAAATGGTTCAACGTCAGTTCTTTTCGAAGATAGAAGACAAATGGCGTGCTCTTGTTGGGAAAATTGATAACTTGCATTCTTCTGCTATTCAAAGTATCTCCGACCGCGACGTATCCACTGGCGAGAAGCTGAATATTCTGGAAGATGAGATTCGAGAGCTACGTGCCTCGCTTGATAGCCTGAAAGCAGTTATAAGAAGCGAAGACGAATTAAACCTCTACATCGAGCGACTTCAAGTGATGACGGGCCGCGTCGACAGGATACAAAACGAACTCAGTAGATTGAGCTTATTACCTACTGCGGAATCCGATCGCTTGGGAGCTCTGTTATCCCAGTCACGTAATTTGGATGACCAGATTGCCGAGGAGCTAGAGCGAAGTATGCTTTTGAAAGAGAAGATAGTTCAGGTTCAAGCCGGTATAACGCGATGCCAGAAAAATCAGCGTCGCGGACGACTTACTCTTGAGGAGTGCGAGGCCGCAGAGCGACTTGGCAGCGACGTCGTGGAACGGGCGTCCGAAACGTGCGACAGGCTTCTAGAAGATCTTTCTGCCCAATGGAGGGATATAAGAGCACTTAACCAGGCGCTACATACGCTGCCAACCTGTCTTCGAGTGTCCGTAGCGCTTACGGATTTGGAAAGAGAGATCACAGGGTTACAGGTAAACTTTTAATAATATTCAAGTATACTTCAATCATTATTGCTAAATTATTATATTTTTTTAATAAGCGTCAAAATAAATTAATTCTCCGGTATTTTCTCCTAGGACACCCACGCCCAGCTAGAAGCCGAAGCGAGCGATCTCAGCGTGCGGCTGCGAGCGAAGGTGCAACTATGGCGGCGATTCGAGATACAGCTGGAACTAGTTCAGGGCGCGGTGCGCGAGGCGGACTACATGGCCGAGCTGCTGACCGTCCAGGGCCAGGTCGACTACGACCGCCTGCTGAAAGCAACCGAGAAACTAGAGGTGATTTAAAAAAAAATGTGTTTTGAAATTAATTTGACTTGATCAGGGACTATGGAGTATAGATCTTCTGCACAACTGAGTAGTGCCTAGTGCCTCCTTAACATGTCTTTTTAACCGACTTCAAAAAAAGGCGGAGGCTTTCAATTCGGTTGTATTTTTTTTTGTTACCTCAGAACTCCGTCATTTATGAACTGATTCGTACAATTTTATTTTTTATTTGAAAGTTTATGGTTCCAGATCGGTCCCATTGTTATCAAAACTTCAGTTGGATTAAAGGAGCCCGGGGTCCGCTGTATGTATAGGATACAAATGTTTTTCATATAAAAACGTGTATGTTATCTGTAGACGCTGAGCGAGTCGCTGTCCCGGCGCTCGGGCGAGCTGGTGGGCGAGCTGCGCGCGGCGGCGGCGCCGCTGGTCGCCAGCAGCGAGCCCGCCGTGGCCGCGCGCATGCAGCGCGACCTCGACGACGCCGCCGCTGCCTACGAGCACACGTGCGCCAACCTCTCGCAGCTGTGTGACAAGTGAGTCTGTTCATTTGAAAAATCATATCTGAAAAACAGGGATGCTGGTAACACGGAATGATACTCTAGTAACAACGCCAGTTCACTAATATACGCTACCTACCTTCCTTTTTTAATGGGAGGAAAATCAGTTATAGATCCTCCCCGCACCACGGGGACTCGCACCAACTAAAAACCCCCCGATGATCCTCCAGTACTATGCTACCTACCTACAGATATGCAAGTTGTGGAAACTTTCCTAAAATACGAGAAACTTCAAGAAACTTTCACAAGAATATTGTGTCATGTCATAGAAAATGCCTTATACCTTAGGAAATTCTAGAAAAATTACCGAGACCTTTCCAGTGGGAAAGTTTTTGTAAACTTTCAGTCGCCACCTCGCGATACCTACCCGAGCTGCTGTATTGGCTTTGGCACCTTTATCGACGTCGTTGTTGTCGCAGGTACCACAAGGCGGTGGAGCTGTGGAAGCGGTACCGCGCCGCGGCGGCCTCGGTGCGCTCGTTCGCCGAGCAGCAAGAGGGCCGGTTGCACGCGTTACGCCCCGCGGACGCACCCGCCACCGCACAGGTTAGTCTACTCATTCGTTCCCTAACTCGGGCATTTCTGTGTGTCCCTATGCCGGAGACACGGGGTAGCTGAGGATCGTGACCAATCACCATGTCTTTGCATACGGCCGTATGAGCTACTTTATGCATGGAACTACAAGCTTAGTTGATGGTGTCAGGCCACTGTTTCGATTGATTAGTGAAATTTGATCTCACATGGCCACTAGGCGTCGTGGTAAAAATAGGTGAACGTGGGGACAAGCGGACACAACAAGACCTCAACGTGCGCACCCTAATTTTGGCCTAACCGTAGTCGGAAGAGCCATGGATGGTGGAGCGAAATAATCCGTTTTGACTCAAAGTAGCTCAATTTCGCCCTATAATCGCAAATGTCCTCGTCCGTTGGCTATGTTAAAGCCGATATCAATACGCTACACATAGAATACGGATTCTCACGTAGGTAATTAGTTCTTTACTAGCCGTATAACGTTTTCCTGCTGATATGCTCTTTAATTAAAGATGTGTTAGTGAAGCATGGCTTTCTGTCATTCATATTATACTTAATTAACAGACAAAAATCAACAGTGCCTACTACTTACCCAATAGCCTTTTTCAACTTAAATAAAGACCAAATCGAAAAACTTGTCGCTGTCTTTTGCGTTGCTAGAGAATGGCTTATATTTTGATAGAATAGAATAGAAAAACTTTATTCAACATCACATAATAGTTAAAGATACACGTGAACCTTAAGATTACTTACACTTAACATACAGGTTGTCCCAGAAGTACCACATCATAGTGACACTGAAGGTAGGTCAGCTCGAGAAACCTAACCAGCCTTTTTTTATTTCTTCTTTACGTTGGGTGAATGCTTTGACGCATCGTCCGCCCGAACGGGGTGTGTGGGGCTCATAATAACTCGAAAACCGTGCAACTTTTACTGGGGTCACGTTAGCCTGGTTAGGTTCCTCTTGAGCTGACCTACCTCCGGTGTCACTGCGACGTGGTACCTACTTCAACTTCAGGGACACCCTGTATAAATTTTAAATTAATCTTACAGTTATAAAAACTTACTGTTACAGATTACTACTGTGTACTGTTAAAGTTACTGTTAAAAAGGGGCTTGCCTCAGCATAATGTTACAGTATGGCCACGATACTACAACGTTGGTTTTTAAATGACCCTGTTTGATAAATGGATAACTGAATTTATCTAAATTAGGATTTCCATCCAACTCTTCTAACACTGGCCCACTTTTCGAGTATCCTTTCCGTGCCTTTGTGTTTAAGGTGGATCATAACAAGTCACTCAAGAAAACGTAACGGCGTTGAGGTACGCTAAGTAAACGCTAACTGTTCCTTAAGCAAACATTTCGAATGAGCGAAAAAACCTGCGTTGCGCAAACATTTTCGAGAGCTTGCAAAAATTATATTTGTTTAACGAAACGTCGAAATAAAAAAGAATAAAAATCTCACTATTGGAAAAAACAAAAAGTTCGCCGCAAGGAAATTTTATGTGCAGGTATTTATATAAGATGTCTACATTAATAGATTATATCAACAACAATTAATTAGTAATACTGCGTTAATGTGTTTGTGTTTACGATCCGATGACAGTGCATTAAGTCAACAATAAAGTTTCTTGCTATTGAACAGCGAGGAAACACTAACGAGTTACATTAAAATGGAAGTATTAGATTCACGATTCATATCATGATGTAAATGCTCGTTCCATCCTGGTATTGGGTTTTTATGCCACCACCAATAATATCTTCACTATGAACATAATACCTACTTAAGCATTCCTCAAAATAACAGGTCTGGCACAAGAACAGTATACCTACCACCAATGAGATGTAGCATTAGCCGAATTAAGCATCCTAAGTATGCAAAATTCCTACACAACAGAAACTAGATCCAGACCCGCTCAGAGCCATACCCAGTACTGCTGGGTATAATGTCAATAGATAGCTTATCGAAAATCCTAAAAAGTTAAAGGATTCCGATATTATGCTTCTTGTTTAGTCACATTTCATTAGTAGGCTACATTGTTGCATAACGTTGGCTCACAGGTGTGAACTTTTTATCGCGCCTTCAATTAGCCACTGCATCGCGGAGTGAATTAAAAGTGTGAGTCATGTGTTGTCTGGCGCGCCTTACTGGGAGGCGGTCGAGTCGGTCGACGATCGCTTAGCAGTATATGGCACGTGGGCCGAGTTAAAAGAACTAGGATTAGTTACCAAGTTTCCTTATAGAGCGTTCTAGAAAAGTCTAACTATATGATAATCGTCTCCGCTTAAGATGTAGATGTATCCAGTTACCTACTAACTTCCTTCCGCACAAATAACCAGAAAGCCAGTTTCACACCAACCACCATTTTTTTATAATGTCAATAAGTAAGCTATTTTGTTCAAAACAGGTTAATAATTAAGGTATTTAGGGGTCGTAATAAGAAGTCACATCAAACTATAATAATATTTGCATTTGACTGGAAATTTGCCAGAAAAATCTTCTGGAAATGGCAGCTTGAGCTTAAAATTATGATCACACAGTTAGATCCTTGTAATGCTCTTTATGCCGAACCTTCATCAGCTGTCTCTCAGTTCTTGCAAAAAAAAATACTGCCGATTTTAACGTGCTTAGTTAAGTTACGCTAATAACAGTCTGGCTTAACCAAACCGAGCCATTGACCTGCTCTCACAGTATACCTACCTAAATTTCGCTAGAATGTTTATAAACCCCAATCATCGCGAATTTGTTTGATAAAGAAGATATGTATACCTACATTAATTAACTCAAGTTTATCGAAAAGCAAAATATCCGGGTCGAAGGACTAAAACTAGGTCATTAATAAAATACCCTATTGTGAACTAAAACGTCTTCTTCTCTTCTTTGACAATTACCGGGACTAAAACCAAGAAGACGCAGAGTACAGACAGACATAACAATATCTTTAACACAATTCGCGTGGAGAGTTACATTAGGGAAATGATGAGTTAATTTCCATGCCTCCCAATGCCACGGAAACCTTCAAGTTAGACATGAAACGCGATAAAATCCCTTAATGAACTTAACCACAATGAAATAACCGAATCGCAACTGATAAGGCGATAACGCGGCTCAGTCGCGCCGTAGCCGTCGGTCCGCGCGAGCGTCGCGTCGCGCGCGCGAAACGCGATCTCGAACCAACTCGACCAAACTCGAACAATAACGAACAGTCTCTATTCCCGCCAAAAACAAAGCATTTCAAAAGTTGTGCGTTGTTTTTAGATACATAAAAACAAATTTGATTTTAAAATTAAAATCATATCGTTTTAACCTAGAATTAACTTTTAATTCATATTAAAACTAATTGAAGATTTTCAGAACTAGTAATGTAAACGGCCTAATGTCGCCATGGTTATCTTTCACGTGTGACTTTAGTGCACTATGTTCATGTTGACAGCACCGTAGTTCTGAATGCATAATTCCATAGTTAATTCGATTACGCGATAAAACTAAACTGCATTCTGGCCTTGAGGCTTCGTGTTCCAAATTTGATTTTTATTCCGCATTCAACGTAAACTAGAGTGTTAGTGGCCAGTGCTCCGTTAGACGTCAGTGTGATTAAACGTGTGGTTGTTTTTCATGAGTTTAGCATAAACTACCGATTACTTATTCAATGGCCGTGGTAGTGACAAAAATGATGGATTACTGTGATTCATTGAACCGAATGATAAGGAAACTGTGTCAGGAGAACAGAAAGTGATTTTTTATCAAAATGTCACTTCAAGAGGTGAGACTTTAAAGTTGTAAATACCCTACATATTGTAATTTATGTGTGACAAACAGTAAGGGCAGGCCTTGGACTTGGTCCGAGCGGTTATCAACAGGAAAAACATTGATAACGCCAATTGTTTCACTGTAAACTACCTACTTTAAAGTAACAGTTCAATTATTTACATATTTTTTCAGTAACTGATTGAAATGCAGTAGATACATAACTAATTTAGTTATGTCGCTTGAGGTTATGTCACAAAACAAATAGATAAAAAAATATAGAGTATTTATTTTATGCTATTCTATACGTACCTACACCTACACTGCACTGACTGGTTTCAAAGCACAGTCAGGTTACGTTTGTTAAACAGTTAGTCTGTTTATTCGTTTAGATACAGAACGACAACGATCTGAAGCTGACTGTACAGAAGTAGCTGTGTAGAAGTTAAAAAATGAGCTAATTTTGACGGGAACAAAGCACAAGGTCGGCACTTACGTTAGTACCTAGTTAATAATATACAGTATAAGTAGTATATAAAACTAAGTACCTAGGTACCTCTTACTAAATGCATTAATTATAGCTAATAATTGACAAATACGACAAACTTTACTGGACTTTAAACATAATCATTAATCACATCATTAATTTATAATTTTAGTAGTGTTTATGTTATGGTTCACCGACATTCGGTACCTAGTCGCCTAATAAACTACGAACGCTGAATTTTTTTAAGATTTTCATATGACATGTATAACATTCCTATAATAATCATATGAAGGTCAATTCCAAAACAACATAATTTCTGTAATAAACAAATCGAAAACAAACTAATTACTAACTAAATCGTTGGACACGCGAAAGTAGCATTTATCTTCTCTACGTTAGAAGCTATAATCGTTCCGAACAACGCCCATTTTCTATGCAATTAACAAGTTGCTGAAAATTTTCAAGGGCGCACTTTCTAGTTCTCCTATTGTAGTAGATGCACGGAAGCGTAGACGCGGTATATTTATATTTACTTATTCGTTAATAGATGCAATGTTCAAGCGCTGGGCAAATATATATAAAGTTGATGTCTCCTTTTTATAAATACTTACGTGAGTTATATTTATGATATATTTTACAGAGTTGCCGCGTCACTTTATTAAACTGGATTTGGAAATGTAACGTTTCTTTGAATCTAATAAATGCAAAGTAAACAACTAGTAAATAAAGTCTAAACATTATCGTTATTCGTGTGTTTCAGAAAATATTGAAAGTGTAACTAAAACTCTTCATTAACATAACTAAACACTTTAAGTTGTTATAGTTTTGTTTATCCACCGTTTGACTGTATTTTCTGGCACCAATAACAATAATTAAATCAATTTCATCCTAATAAAAATATAAATACTTCTTACTTAGGTTTGGTCTCCATTTAAAAACCTATAACATGTACTACGCGTCTATACTTTAAGCTAGTCAATACAGTAGTAGAAACGCTCTTAATTGCGGGTAGACGGTGCCCTTCTACCCATTAAATACAAACGACCTTCAAACTACCCTAAATCAATCCTAACTACCCACCTAACGTGTGAGGACAAGGTTACAGGTTCAACCTGACGCGGGCTTATACCATCTTTCGAGTAACTAAGGTATAGGTAAGGGGGTCGTTCTACTTTTCGACCGCCAATAGCCTGTCCTTTGTGTTATTACGGCATCTCATTTGAGTAATGATGTTTACGGTTTTATAATGTTCGAATGGACGTCCATATTATTTTATTAATTACTATTATTTAACATTTCACTTTCTCTAACTAGCATTTTTTTAAACGATTTGTTTGTCGTAGAATGCCGTGACAGAGTGGTAAACCAAAATGTGGTCCCCACTGAAAGAGTCTACTTTGTCACATATTTT
Organism: Epinotia nisella; assembly: GCA_932294315.1. Classification (NCBI taxonomy): domain Eukaryota; kingdom Metazoa; phylum Arthropoda; class Insecta; order Lepidoptera; family Tortricidae; genus Epinotia; species Epinotia nisella. The sequence goes on from OW028674.1 coordinate 22,645,207, forward strand.
TTTTTAAAACCAACAGTAAAAAAATATTTATATTGGCCGGAAAGGAAACTTTAATGAGTTATAATGAAGAAACCAAAGCATTTTTTTTTTAAATCGCACTTCAAAACCACAATTTTCGATAGTTCAAAAACCAAAAAAACAGACAAACCTCGGTTCATTGTCGGTAAAAAGAAGAACGACCCAAGGTACCCTGTCGTTTGTTCAAGCTTATTGCTAATGTTCTGTTAAAACGCATATTTATTGAAACGTACATATATGCCAACTCAACACATAATATACACTATTAGCTCGGAGTAATGTACAATTCGCTAACCCGTCTTTTTATCATTTTCTTTTTCGAAAATCTGAATCTGCAAAAAAAACTTTATAAAATTATTGACGCTGCTCACAAAATTTCACGCGAATCGATTGAGAATGCCACTTGTAGAGGAGAACAGCCGGACAGCCAGACATGCTGACATACGAAGAACTTCGTTCGCTTCGCTCGCTCGTTCAGTTACTCTCCTAGGGCTAAAATGTCTTTGATCGCATATTTATCGCCTATGTCTTCGGTTCGGGCATCAAATACCTGCGATTTGAGACATCATTTGTTTAACCGCCTTGTGAGATATTATAAGACGGGTTTTCTTTAAAGCAAAATAATTCATGTCGTAAGTAAAACTAGTTGGCTTTGTTAACTTTGATAGTGTTAATGCCTCGTGTCGTATCGTAAACCGTGAATATAACCCTATTTCGTAACTAACGTGCACACGGTGCGTAAAATCGTTACGATCTTAGCGAAGTAAACAAATAAAATCTAGGTTGCAACACTCTTTTATACTCGGAACAAGGCAAGAAGCTGAACTTGCTTATTTCTGTAATATATCGGGATTTACCTGAGTTTGATGACTTTTCAGCAAACTAAATAGCAATAATTCAGCAATTGACATTATCTAAGGGTGAATATGCACCAGAGATGTGCGAAGATGTGCTTTCGTTTATATTGTAGCTACAACCACAGAAGGTTCATTGCCTAAGTGATGACGTTAGCTGTCATTTTTTGACAATAGACAATCATAGAGTGGGATAGGGTTGTCAACGTACCAAATAACTGAACATGTTTTAGTTTCTATGTCTGTTATCGAAATAATCATCCATTTTTGAAACATTTGATATGATAGGTAATGAAAAATACGATAGCCGAAAAGTCAAGATTAAGTAAAAAATACGTGAATACGGATCAAGTTTTTCAAAACAGATCAGGTTTTGCAATGAGATTACATCTTTTGTCATGTTAGCAAAATGTTGTAAAATTGAAATTCGTTTAGTGTTCATCAATCAATCAATGAAATGGTGTTGTTACTATTTACAACCGGAACGTATATATGAAACGTCATTGTGTGCGATACGCTGTACAGTCCTCGCTAGACCTCCACAGGAGGTTACCATAGATAAGCGTCGTTTCGCGCCAAAATGACAGTGGGATAGGCCTGCTACAACTCGCATGTGTCAAGCCTACCTAGCTGTCAAAGCTAGGTGTCAAATATATGAAAATGCAACTTCGCACATCTGTATAGCGGATAAGCAAAAGTAGCAATTTGTGAATGTACAGTCAGCAAAACAGTAGCTACGCGGGCCAGGCCTCGTAATGACCTACACACGTCTCTTAATTTCAAGAGAATACGGGGACAACTATTACTCGCGTCCGCAGGAGCTACCTGCCTACCACAACCCTGCACGTGTCCCCTGGGTGGTGCAAAAGAGTGACAAACTCTAAAGGCGAAATAATGTATGCCATACGATTAAATAAATAAGAGTCTACGGACTGTGTAGACAATTTTTAACGTGTTATTTTGCGTAGCTACTTCTGCTACTGATTGTACAAACGATAGTGCGCTGGAGTGTCAACTAAGTAATTATTATGATATCCCGCTATAATAAGGTTTACGAATAGTCTGTTAACAGTGTAAGGTAGTCGATGGTAATGTTACACGTCATCCTTTTGCTGCTAGCTATGTGTGTACAGTCAGCAGCAGAAGTAGCTAAGCGGGCCGGGTGTTCAAAATAACCTACACACGCTCTTAATTTCTTAAGAATGAAGTCGTGTGCAGGTCATTTTGAACACCCGGCCCGCTTAGCTACTTCTGCTGCTGACTGTAGGTACATCGAAAAGATCGCATGATGTAATTTAAGCTTTGACATCAATCAATAGTAGATTGTATGACAAGGGGCTAAAATAAGCCATATTACCACGAGATGGATATTTTCCCGAGTGAAGCGAGGGAAAATATTTCGAGGGGTAATATGGCTTTTAGACCCGAGTTATACACTCTACTTTTCACTTCGACTGCGAGAAAATAGTAAAATAAAGATTATCCATCCACAATCAATAATAAATTCCACGGCGCAAAGATTATTCGATTTGGCGGCATACTTTTTTAATAAACTGCTTTGACACAGATACAAAACATTGATACCACAAATAAACGCCTCTGAGTCGTCCAATACACGGTTATCAGTCGATCCACGCGCTGTCTCTTTCTCATTGCATTTATAGAAAGAGACAACTATGGTGGATCATCAGTATTTAATCACCGTGTATTGGCCCGCCTGACCGTCTGCAGGCGCGTCGTTGACGGCCAGAGGCGTTTTTTGTTTTAATAATTATTGTGAGTTAGAGACTAAAAAACACCTGATATTTGAAATTAATGCTGGTTTCTGATTGGTTGTTTTTAATATTAGCTGTAATCTGGTTAGTTGATAGCAAATACAAATGTTTTTCAAAGAGTGATGATTGGTGGATTTAATACAGCAAAGTGTTTTGATTGGTCAAATTAAATGTTTTACAAATCATAAATATTTATACATATTTTCCCTAGGGGCTACATGTACTACTTTAGCCCCGCTTGTTAAGCCTAATATGACACACTTTTCGAGCATGAGAAGTGAAAAAATAATTTAGTTACAGCATCGCTCAATCCGCCGGCTCTATTAAAAAAATATTATTACAGTTAAAACACGTAGGTATCTAACATCCGGGACCGCTCAAGGAAATTCGGTTTATTGTGAAAACGTGTTTATTATAAACAAGTGAAATCATAGCTGGCTATTTTTATTTCTTAACTGGATCGTTTAATCATAACTATGTAATATTAACTACCTAATTTCATTCATCTCGTGGACATCATACCTACAAGCTTTGCGAAAGTTAATGCACAATCCAGGTTCCTACTTATACCATACATATTTAAATTCAAACAATATTTGATAACCATTTGTAATAATGACACGTCCAATATCCAAAATGTAAAGTGAAAGTGTGAAAGTGATCGCGTATCGCACAATTGGACAGTCGAACTGGAAATATTGATTGACATTTTATTGACAGCCGTTTAGGTATAGTTGCGAAGTAATTCTGGCAACGCAAATATATCAATTGATACTTGGATCTAAATATTGCAAACTCATGTTCTGCAAAGTACAACTACCAATTTTTTTTATGGTAGGTAGCACCTATCATTTGAAGTACTTATTTCATTACGAGTAAATCTATTTGATATTAAATTCAGCCAATTACTATACATCTAAGTCTTGGTTAGTGCGTAAGGATGTGGTGCGAAGCTAAATACGTTCACGAGTTAATTGTATTATTATAGGGGACGGAATACAACGGTGTTTGTATAATTTTAGCGGTGAGATACAAAACGTTAAATTTAGATCAATACCTCGCGTCTGAATTCCTGTACTCTGCATCATATCCGGACTAGGTACATCGTCACCTACCTACCTACCACTACCTACTAGTGACTGTATAAAGGAATAGTACATTGTTTAACGAGGGGCGTAAGTGGAATATTGCTAACGAGAGTCTATCAGAAGCCCGACGCCGAAGGCGGAGGGCTTTTGATGACTTGAGTTTGCAATATTCTTACGCCCGTGTTATACACAATGTTTTTCATCACATTTGCGAGGAAATAAATAACAACAAAAGACAGAAAAATGTAAGTTTCATACAGCAGCACCAATCAAAAATTGACAACTTCACTTCCAGATCAGTGCTAGTAGAGCGCGCAGTTCAATATTTCAACCAATCACGGAGCAGTATTCTTGCGGGGCGGGGCGTCGTGACCAACTAGATTTTTTTATTCAACCAATCACACAGCAACCAGATTTGCTTAAGCCAATCAGAGGGTTCTATTATTTTAAAACTAAACTTAACAGCCCGTGGGAGGTAAAACGGCTATAACTGCTCTGCACGCTCGCAAGTAATAACGCCATTGACGAGCAAGTGTGATGAAATAGTACATTGTTCAACGAGGGGCGTAAGTGGAATATTGCTAACGAGAGTCTATCAGAAGCCCGACGCCGAAGGCGGAGGGCTTTTGATGACTCGAGTTTGCAATATTCTTACGCCCGTGTTATACACAATGTTTTTCATCACATTTGCGAGGAAATAAATAACAACAAAAGACAGAAAAATGGAAGTTCCATACAGCAGCACCAATCAAAAATTGACAACTTCACTTCCAAATCAGTGCTAGTAGAGCGCGCAGTTCAATATTTCAACCAATCACAGAGCAGTATTCTTGCGGGGCGGGGCGTCGTGACCAACTAGATTTTTTTATTCAACCAATCACACAGCAACCAGATTTGCTTAAGCCAATCAGAGGGTTCTATTATTTTAAAACTAAACTTAACAGCCCGTGGGAGGTAAAACGGCTATAACTGCTCTGCACGCTCGCAAGTAATAACGCCATTGACGAGCAAGTGTGATGAAAAATAATTTGAATAGTAGGTATTAGGCCAATTTAACGACCAACTAAATGTAGAGAAACCTATATTGGAGAAGACTAATGGGATTGTCACTGTTACAGAAATCTGACTACTAAGAAGTAGGTAATTAGATTTTTTTGACAGCCGATATTTGACAGCAGTCATCCCGGTATAATAAACGTCAATGATGACATATGATGCCATATATTGTACTGGGATGACAGCTGTCAAATATTGGATGTAAGGGCATTTTCAGAATAATCTACTCGTAACTAGGTACTTACTAGAGTTTTTGCTTCAGTTATCTGTGTAATGTATCTTCAACTAGTGGCTCTGTGAGCTGTAGGACTCGCTGCTCCCGAGCCTGCCTTTTTTGAAATAATTTATTTTTCTTTAATTTCGAAAAAGAGACTCGCCAAAAAAAAGCTATATAATTAACGGACCTGCTCACAAAATTTCACTAGAATCGGTTGAGAAATGCGACCTGTCCGACAAACGATTTGCGGCTCAAGCTGAAGCATAGAACTTCATTCGCCTCGCTCGCTCGTTCGATAATGTGGACAACTTCTACTTTGGTAGGTACATTACTTTTTTCCGTAAATTCTTAGAATACACTTTCCTGTACATGTAGATCTAGTTTAGAAAATGTTTAGCACGAGTTACCTACTACAGTTGTTGCTGTTTTCTATTTTAATGGTTTAAAATAGTCCACTGCATTTTTTTTACTTGAATATAAGTAAGTGTTAAAATAGTGTGATGTGAACAATATAGTCTAGTTATGTTTGTCGAAGATAAAAATATCATGAAGACCTTGAGCTCGAAATGAGGATAAATGATTTGTGCGTTACGTCACAATCGTAAAATGTATTGGCGCGACTTGTTTGTTATATTTTTTAGTTTAACGGCAAAATACATCGTCCTTCAACGGTCGTTCGTCCTGTTCGCAATACAAATTTAACGGGTAAAGGCGTCGCTACGGTCGGCATCACTAAGTACGAGTATACCAACTTTACGTGAATTGTATTGGTGAGGTTAGTTAATAAGTCGTCCGTCCGCATACTTTAAAATGGTCATGATGTGTGATAAAATACCAAGCAGAGGTCATGATTATAAAGCTGGAGATAGCGCGGCGGGATGTTTTACGAAAACCTACAAATACTAAGTAGGTACTTTGTGTTCGATAAACTTAAGATAAAATATTTAATTAAATTATGAAGCTTCACACTCGGTCACCTAATTATCTCATAATGGGTAATTGTTATTGTTTCCTTCACTCAAGTCGTAAAACAAAAGCGCCCATTACCTGCTATTGCTGCTAACCAACGGTGATTGATTTCCAAATTATTCGCGTGTGATGTCGCTAGCATGCGTTGCGGACATTTATGTAGCTGAGAGATTTCATTCCTTGAAATCAAATCGTACGCTCTATTTGACTCGTATTGATATGCATCTATTAGCGACCATAATCTTCATTACTTTGTACGGGCCATCATATCACAGCGAGCAAAAATTGTTGGTGCACCAACAATTTTATGCTAATTACCTTAAAAAAAAATTAAGTAATATAGTGTAATACATAAACGCAGAACTTGTCTAAACTGAACGGACACTTTGAATAAAATGAAATACAAAAGGCCGCCGTATTTATTAACTTATTTTTTATATCAATATTTTCATCTTGGGATTAGGTATCAAAGCGGGCCCCGGGCTCCTTTAGGGCACAACCGGAAATAACGCTAGGAGATGATCAATATTTTCATCAAAAGCGTTGACTAAACGATTATGTCTCTGTAATAATATCACTTGTGTAATTGGTATTGACCGTTCTTGTGAAATAAATAAATAAATAAAGCTATTCCTGCTATTTTCATCATAGTAACATAGAGATTCAATCAAACTTTATGCCGATGCCTGACAAGTTGTCAAACTTTTAAAATGTAGGCCTTAATGGAATCAGGTCACGCAATGAAGAGATCGTATGTGCTCAGTCCCACTTCAACTTACAAATAGCATTAGATACCTATTAGGATAATATATTTGCCAGCTTATTGTGGTGCTGGCGTCATAGTTTAAATTTAGAATGAGGTTAAAGCAACCTAAACATATTAATATTTATAAAGTACTCGTCAAGTTTACACTAAATTCAATGGAATATATATGAATCCAAAGCAAAACCGCATGGTTGATTGATAAATGATAAGGCCGCGGACTGGACGTCAGCGGGCAGCGGGGCGACGAGCGGCAGCTCGTACATTAAAATCGCTCGAATGTATGAACTGCCGCTCGTCGCTCTTTTAATTGTATGTACCTAACCTACATACACATTTTATGCTTATAGCTTATTTATTTTATTCGCAGCGATGATATCGTAACGTTTTGTTCGATTCATCTTTATGTCATTGACACAAATAGGTAGTGACTTCAATAGGCTTGTCCTAAAAAAATTTTACGATGCCATTCGAACCAGTTTTTGGAGAGAGACAAATGTTTGTATGGGAGCAACTGCAATTAAAAAACATAAATACCCAAAAAAACAAGTGCGAGTTTAACTCGCGTGGTGAGGGTTCCGTATATAATCTAAATTTCATAAGTGTTTTTGAATACTCAAACTTCTTATAGGTTTTCCTGTAATCTTTAGGTAAGGAACTATTTTCCATATTTTTTTCATAGTAGTTTCGGAGATAAGGGGGGGGGGGGTCAATTTTCGTCTTTTTTCTTAAATTACTTCAAATCTGTATTTGCTAAAACTATCAAAAAAAAATCTGACATGCTTACAACAACTTCTTTCATTTGATATGTCACACAAATCACACAACACAGTTTGCGAAACTTAAAAAAAAAAACCCCCAAAAGTGTCTCCCTTGTTCAGAATTCATTAATTTACTTTAGGCGGGCATCTTTGGGTCACCAATTTACATATGTGTACCAAATTTCAACTCAATCGGTCCAGTAGTTTCGGAGCAAATCGGCTGTGATAGACGGACAGACAGACAACAGAGTGATCCTATTAGGGTTCCGTTTTTTCCTTTTGAGGTATCGGAACCCTAAAAATGAGTTAAAGACGGACCTCGCTGGTGGCAGCCGAAACGTTTCATACTAATTGATATTGAAGTATGACGTCACGGTTTAGTATTTGTACTAATCATTGTATGGAAAATTAAGTAAATTGTTGTTTAGGTCCCTAGTTGTCATAAAATTTTGTTTCTATAAAAGCGTAAAGATTCTATTGGTAGCTTTACATTTACTTTTGGACAATAAAAAAAATGCATATTTTTTCGAAACTTTCAAGGTCCATATTTTATCTTTTTTTATGATCTTAATTATATTTTGTAATTCACGCTTTATTACAATCATTTGATGGTTTATTATCCATGTAGCATGTACGCACAGTCTACGTTATCTTTTGACATGAGAAAACTACCCCAATTGGTTTACTTATTCAATCTACCAAACTTCATATTGACAAACACTATTTACTAAAGGACTTGAGAGTAACTGTTAGAAACAAATGTACATACATCTAAAAGTATGTAATTATTTACACCAGAATTTTGTCGCCATAAACGTCTGTCATCAAATACATCATCTTTGGCTGCAAATGCTTATCATGTTCGTCTCTTTCAGGCATGCATGGAGCAAGAAGCCCGAGTGGCAGAGCTGCGGTCCCTGGCCGCCCGCGTGGCCACGGAGACCGGCTCGCGAGCCCTGCAGGCCGACGCCGATGCCCTGGCCCGGCGGCTGCAGCTGGTGGCCGGCGCGGTGCAAGCGCTGGCCGACCTCGGCGAAGCCAGGCAACTGGCCCGGGCCAAGGCACAGCATGTCAAGGAGCAGTTCAGCGATATGAGACATGTGAGTCTGTGATCTAGATACGGGGCCCCCGAATTGGGCAACTGATGTTGTTGATACTCGTCTTAACTAATCTAATGTAATCCCGCAGTATGCAGTAGTTTATAAGAGCTTAGGAGTATTAACTTAAAGCTTATTTTTTGGTTCTCGGTTATGCCGTTCCTAATATTATCAATTATCAATCACGTGCATATGTCATCGGTGAATGTGATCCTCATTTGTTTATGATTAACGGTTCCGACTGACCCAATTTATTGGTGACATATGCATAATGCATTTTGTCTATTGGACTGCGAGTGGCGTCGGCCCTTAGAGCCCTATCATATTGAGTAACTGTTAACTGACCGTTACTAAAAATAATAAATCCTTCATGGCGCGAATAATACCTCAATAACTGAGCACATAATTTGTACTGACCCTTATTACTAAAATGGTGGTGTAAAAATTATTAAGATTTATTATTTGATACGAGTCGTTTTGTCTCTAGGACTTGACGCCACTGCACGAAGACGGCGAGATCGTAGAAGACCAACTAATAGCACTTCGAGAGAACTTGATCACGCTTGGAAAGAGCGAAGCGGACATAGTACCCGCCAAGGAACACCTTCCAGATATCGACAGGGACGTCTCCGAAGAACATTCCATCGTCAGGATCCTAGAGCTATGGCAGGCTATGTTCAGGGACACCTTCTTGCATTACCACAGGTTGTCCACAGCTCTTGTGAGATCAGGAGATGCTGCAACAGCCCTACGGTTATGGCACGAGTACCTACAGGATTTACAATCATTCTTATCAGGATCTGTACCAGCCGACTATGAGAACTTAACCGAACATCGTCGTTTATGCAGAGTACATAGGAACCTTCTCGCGTCGCAACGATCTGTACTTATCAATGAACACAAGGAGACTAAACACAGGGACTTGGTAGAGAAATTTGACACGCTAACGAATCTTCACAATGAGACCCTAGCAAGGATAGTCGAACGACATGATGAAGTTTCCACTAGAATCGCAGCTTGGGACGACTACAGAGACATTTACATCGAATTGTTGAGATGGCTGAAGGAAATGGAACGTGAAAAAGAAAAACTGCAACTTAGATATGTTCACATTAAGAGAATACAAAAAATATTGACTAAAGTGCAAAATCTGTCAGATAAAATGCCTGAAGGGCATAAGCAAGTCGAAAACCTAGCAAGTAATCTCAAGAAAATACTAGAATTTACGGAAGAAACATATGGAGCTTCCGTAAGGATGGAGTACGCGGGCATTGTGAAGCGAGTTGACAATCTGCACGCTAGTTTAGACACGTGGCGTGACTTCCTCACCCGCATACTCGGTCTAGTCAGTGAATACGAAAATTTGACTAATGTTCTTCACAAATTGTTCTCAAAAACTCAGGATGAAATCATGTCATACTCAGATGAAGACAGATTATCGCGACCGCAACTGAAAAAGGCTATAGAAAAATACACTGAGTTAAGGGCTAAGATTGACAAGACTGAAACACAAATTGAAGCACTCAGTGTCATTCAAGAACAGTTAAAGGAATGCCTTAGTCCTCAGGATATAAGGATAGTCAATCAAAGAGTGTGGCAACTGAGACAGCAACGAGCCGATTTGGAACACCAATTGACGATCATAATCCACAGACTGCAGGAGCGACTGGAGATTTACACGATATTCAACTCGCGGTTGCTTCGGTTCGCCGAATGGCTTACCACGCTCGAAGCGCGTCTCGAAACCTCTAGTCAGACCAGTGATTTAGGAGCCCTCGATCCACACGACCTCATTAGACGAATAACCTCCGATGTTGAAGCAGAAACAGCGATGAAGGAACGTGAATTTGAATGGCTTTCCGAAACGGGCAGTGCCCTTGTTGAGTTTTCTAAGAAGGATGAGAAAGCTTTCAGTAAAACGACAAGCAAACAACTCGGGGAGCTCAATGGACGGTGGCACAAACTTCAAGATAGCGGCCGGGCCAGGATATCCAAAATCAATGAGCTACTTGAAACCATCACGCAGCTGGAAGAACGTTTGACCACGATCAGACTAAAACTGCACACAATCGAATCTAACCTGACCACCACGGTTATTATCCAGGTGTTGACAACGAGAGCGGTCGACGAGAAATTCCAAGAACGCGACGAGATACACAAAAACATAGAAACAGTTAGCGGCGAGGTCGGAGAGACCCTGAACCTCTGCGAATTGGTATTCAACGACCCCGACGTCCTGAGAGGCAACTTCGACCTCCGCAACTTGCGCACCGGCGTCGACATCGTCGAGAAGAAATGGAAGAACATCTGCGACATGTCCGAACAGCGCAAGAAGGCCCTGAAAGAGATCCGCAAATCGGCCGAACTCGCGAACTCGCTGCTGCCCAAGGTCGAAAAGAAACTAGACTCGATCGAGAGGAGAGTCGAGAAAATCGAGACCAGGAAGCAGAGAGGAGAAGGGGACGACGAGAGCGTATCGAAGGCGGTGATTAAGGAACTGGAAGCACTACAGGAGGATGTGAAGAGGCTGGAAGACGCGTACAGCCGCGTGGCGTCGGCGCGCGGCGTGGAGCTGCGCGGCGCGGCGGCGGACTGCGCGGCGCGCCTGCGCGCGGCCGTGCGGCGCTGGCGGCTGCTGCGCGGGCGCGTGGACGCGGCCGGCGCCGACGCGCACCGCCGCTTCGTGGCCGCGCACGGCCGCGCCGTCATCGCGCTCGCCGAGGCCGACGTCAGGCTCACCAGGGCCCTGCATCTGGCTCCGGCGCCGACGGACAAGGACGCTACCATGGCGGAACTAATGGTGAGTACATGCATAGACGGGGAATAGGAAATTGTTAACCGAGGGTTGAAAGTGACCCCGAGATATTTCTGGCGCTCGAACGATGTGAGAGTGCCTATAGATCGAGGGTGAAATGGGTAACTTCACCCGAGTTAAACAATGCACTTTTCATATCGACTAAAGTAAAATATATATATACACGTACATTTTATAAAACAGGTATAGGTATTAAGAGTAATCAGTTAAAATACACAGACTGACAACTTTAGAAAAGTTTCATAAACGTATTTAGTAGTTTCTATTTTTTTTTTGTATATAAATAAATGTACAGAATTATATATATTATGAATATGGAATAAATAAATTATTAGATATACCTAAATAAAATAGTTATACTTATATCCAACCTCCAACCTTTTCGCACTGGCCACTTGCTGCGGCCTACTAGATTGTAATCGTGTAGGCCGCGACGCGACAAATCTAGAGGACCATGCCGAAAAGTGAACAACTAAAATTAAAAGATTTTTCAAAAACCCAACTGCTTTTTGCAAACATTATAGCCTTTGTCACCCCGAAAATTAAGAGGAATCCAACGACAACACACGACGATTTCGACACCTCACATGTCGAAATCCGTCAAACGGTTTAGGCTGCAGGGCGTGCCAAAGAATAAGACATACACACATACATACATACGCTCGAAAAACATAACCTTCCTTTCCTTCGGTAGTCAAGTAAAAAAGAAAGTGTCATAGCATTATGGCGGGCAGCCGAAATTTACAAGAATGATTTTGAAAGTTGTTTCTCTGTAATTACGAAAAAAATAGACCAAAACGACCGAAACCCATCGTTTAATGTATAACCGAGTTCAGATAAGTATATGTAAAGCTTTCGTTTTAAAAATATGACGTAACTCAATTATTTTTGACTGCGCTGCTTATAGTAATATTTTTTTCTTTTTTAAACTTTCCACCCTAGGGTAGAAAACGCCATTTTCCACCCGGCTATAAACTCATGAAATAGTACATTGTTGAAGAGGCTAGAAAGTAAGCAATAGATGGACGAGTTAGTTCGAGGGCCGACGCGTAGCGGAGGCCCTCGAAAGTACGAGTCCAGCTATTGCCCTTTCGGCTGAGGCTTAACATAGTGCTTTTCACGCCTACTGCGAGGAAATTGCAAATAATTATAAATTAAAATTAAGTATCTAATTGAAGATTATAATACTAAACAGGCTCGCTTGCCTCGCGCCCGGCGCGGGGGAGGAGGAACGGGCGCACGCACGCCGGCCGACCGCGCGCGTGCCCTGTGATTGGTCGATTGCTGTTCAAACTGTCCAACAATAACATTGTTGGACAGTTTGAAGTCATACATGGCCTGTTCGTGCGACGTCCAACTAACCCCAGCTTTGAAGCCTAAATTCTGACCATCTTTTGCCACATTTCCGAGCAGTGGCGTGAAAAGTAAATTTTCAGTACAGGAGAGATGAAAAGATATATCTAGAGCTATCCAACGATTCATACATAACTCGGTGTAAACTTAAGTGAGGTTTTTCTCACATAACAGCTCTACCCTTTTCATCTCTCTGATGATTCAACTGTCGATATGTTAGTTCAAGTGATGATTAGGCGTATGTTAACCAGGCTGTCGAACAAGAAGTGGCGGAGTGCTCGGCTCTGGTGCAGGCGGCCGACCGGCTGGCGGCGGGCGCGGCGCCCGCGGCCGCGGTGGGCGACATGGTGCGCGAGTACCGCGCGCTGCTCGCCGACGTGCGCGCGCGGCTGACCGCGGCGCGCGCCGACGTGCTCGGCGACGTCGACTCTGCAGTCCAGGTACATGGGAAACCATACTCATACTCAACAACATACTCAACTCATACTCAACACTTCCAAGTGACACGATAAAAGTTGTAAATGATCTTCACATTTTATATTTTTCAGGTGGACACACTCAAATGGGAGACGGACGCTTCTCTCCAAGTAGACACGCTAACCTCTAAGGAAACTTACCGCGTCGAGCTAGCTTCGGCCGTGAAGGAGGCCTCGGACGGCCTGGAGGCGCTGAGGACGGCCCTGCTGCAGCAGCCGAAGGAAGACGCGGGAAGCGAGGAGCTGGCGACCGCCGCGAAGGACATCGCCAAGGCGGGCGCCAAACCTAGCCAGATACTGGAGCTGGCTAAACATCTCTCTGAACTACTCTTGACGGAATGCGACGCGACAGAAGAAGAAGCTATGTTGAAGGAAGTCGAGTCGCTCTCCTTGAGATACGAGGACCTTCTCGCGCAAGCGAAGAAGAGAGAACTGCAAATCAACAATCTGAGGTGAGTCCTAAATGTTTTGTGTTAATTGTCTGAAATTTACAATTTGTAGCACTAGCACTTTTGCATTTTGGTGTTGGGGCTTTGTATAAACTGAACAACGTTTTCAAGCTCTACGATCAATCGAATGGTAACTCTCACAATATTGACATTCTCAAGGATGTTTTTTTTTGTGCTTTCGTAATTGCTTTAAATCTTGTGAAGGTTACCAGTTCATAACTTTTTAATAGCCACACCTGTGACTTGTTGATCACAAATACTTTCTAAATCTTTGAAATACTCTGGTGAAGATCTTGACCAGCAGTTACCATTGCGTAGATCGCTCCAAGCATGTAGGTACATAGTTGTCTTTGTGTATTCTTCCAATCAATAATCAACTGGCATGACTCCAGTCAATTCCAATGACCCTACGAGTAGTTTTACTCCTGTGAAGTGGGGTCCTGAGCAAAAGTATCTTGTAAAGTTGGCTCATCTCGAAAATAATTTTTAAAAAATGTATCATATCTACACACTTGTTTCTTGTCGAAAATATCAATTAAAAATTCTAAGTTGACTAGAGAAAGGAGCGTATTAGTTATAGTTTTTTACTGGAGCTTATAAATCATAGAAATACACAAAATGGTAACTATAATATACCTATCTACTTAAGCCATCAAATCTTTAAAGCTTGCCTTGCCTTTAAAACTTGGCTTAAAGGGCTGCAGTACCTAGAGTATGGGGGAAGGTTTTCTTCACGACAGGAGTGTACAGATTTGTAAATGGTCGTCAACGCGCAAGCGAGTAGTCTCCCGCACTTGCAGGCGTCAATAAGCTACCCTTAGGCGGGCCGTAAGCTTGATTGCCATCGATGTAGTGTAATTTTTATATGTGTGTAGACAAAGACGTAGTGTATGCAACTGTACATAATTAGGCCTTCAAACACTCGTGTGATCCTATTATGAAACTCGCTGACGGTCGTTTCATAAAACCACACTCGTGATTTAAGGCCTCTCATTATGTAGGTACAGTCACATAAACTACTAATAAGACTAGGTTATGTAAAGTTTTCCAAATCTATCAAGTCTATCAAATAGTGCACTCCGCAGCAAATGGGCCCTCGCTTCACAGTTCAGTTCTCGTCTCGAGCGACGGTCGGAGTGTTAACGCTTGCTAACCGGCATGCTCTAAACACGCTGTTTTCTGGTCCTCTAGGTTGCCGCACTCGGCGTCATACGCGCTCACGTGCGAACAGTGAGTACCGCTTTCTCTAATTTCAATAATCTTAATTTTAGCTGTGATCTTGCGTACCGTCTAATTACTCATATTGTCAACAATATCATAATAGTCTATGCAACAATATATTGTCTTATAATCTACCTATGTATCAAATTTAACATAGAACTTTGTAATTGGTTGGTAAATTTTAACGCAAGATAATCGCTAAAGCATGAAATTAATGTTTTCCGTTGTAGTTAGTGGCACTTACTTATTTATTTTAAACAATAGTGTAATATAGACATATATTATTTGCACTGCACATTGTATTATTTTACTCACAAGACCCACTTTTAATATTTTTAGTAAGATTTCAACCATTATTTATTACTCATTCGTTTTTATTTGCAAAAGTAAAAAGCTGGAGTATATCGATAATACCTAAGTAGATAACTAAAAATGTAGTGGTACGTATATAGTTATTAGTAGTCACTACCTCCTAAAAGTTTAATTTTATTATTGAATTATGTAGATATTTTTTGCCATTTGGAATCAACTACACCTACCAAGTACTAATGTATTACGAACACAACCTGTACTTAATATGAAAGAGACGGTTTTCCACTGATGAGGCGGAGCGAGAAATCTCGTAGTCACTGTATAACAGTTCCAATTTATTCATCGGCTCGTCGGTGAAACTTTTCATAAAAGAGATTAGTATCCTTAGCTCTCTATTGCCAGAATCTGGCCTGGCGCCTGGCCCAATGCAATAAAATGTGGCAAGGGAACGAGACACCTCTGTTACGCTCTCTATTGCACTTACCTGCCGTGATTGGCGGGACAGAGGCGTCCCATATTTCACTGGGTCGCATGCGACGAGTGTTTGGAAATAGCATACCAACGTGTAACCTGGTGTCTCTAGTGAGCCCGGGCGGCTGACGTGTCCGCTGTGCTCGGAGCGCAACTGGAAGCAGCTGGACAACGACCTGTGGCGGCTGGAGCAGTGGCTGCAGTTCGCCGAGGCCACGGAGGAGGGCCGCGGGGACCCGCCCGAGGTCTACGACCAGCTCGAGGACGCGATACAGGTACCCCATTTGTAAAATCTTAAACAAATAATGGGTCCCAAATAACTGTATCTAGCTGAGCCGAGTGTGATCTACGCCTCTTATTCATATTCATTTGTTTCGTATTAATCATACATTGTCATTAATTACATTATACATATCTAATAAGATTAGTAATAAGCTTCCTTTCCTTCGGCAGTCGGGTAAAAACAATGTCAACAGACACATAAATACAAGACAATCAAAGTTATTAAATGTTCTAGATAATTAAAATTGTTCGTCCAGTGGTGTCTTGGCACCTCCAGGTCATGCTGCTTTCTATCCTGAAAACGACCGCTAGTCCATTTCCTCCTTGGGAATGCCCAAGGGGAAATGGACCAGCGCCGGTCTAAAGGGTAAAATCTGGGATCCTATAAGCCTTTGAACGGTAATAGGTAGAAGTTGTTTTTTTTATGTCTTCCGCTTTGTCCTTGTACCGTCACAGGCGTCGTTTTAAATAAGCCTAAGGCACTGATTATTAGGACATTAAAATCAAACAATATTGACGGATAATCGAGGTTGTCATTGGTGCTGTAAAGGTAATTTCTAGGCTATCCTCGTGCCGCTCAATGTGCAACAGAATGTAACTCGATTTCATCGGAATTTAGACCTTGCATAACACATGCAAAGACGTATATTTCTTTAGTTTCATTCAATTTCAGAAAAAACAAAATTCAATTGTATTTTCTAAGTAGAATGATTCAAATTTCTATGACCAAATTTGTGTATGGCGTGTAGGCAAGAGGCTATGTACCGACACTCGACTTCTGCTAGACTCTCGTTAGCAATGTTCCACTGACGCCCCTCGTTAAAGAATGTACTATTATATCCTAGGACCACCGCGAGTTCCTGCTGGACCTGGACTCGCACAAGTCCATCGTGGTCTCGCTGAACGTGGTGGGCGCGCACGTGGCCGCGCACGCGTCGGTGGCGGCGGACGCGGCGCGCGTGCGCGCGCGCCTGGCCGCGGCCAACGCGCGCTGGGACCAGGCCTGCGCGTGCGCCGGCGCGTGGCAGAAGCGGCTGCAGCGCGCGCTCGTGCACAACCAGCCCTTCCATGACATCGGTGAGTGCGGATGGATACGTCTCGTGGTGGGTTGGACCACGATCAAATTTTAAACTAATTGTTGTGATTCCTTTTATCCTGGCCCTATTATACTCAGCAGGACATGTACATATTCGGACAAGGTTTTCAAATAATCTGCACCTTTTACACACTTAATGTATAAGAACTCCACAACTTCCGCGGGTTTTGTTCGTTTATGCAATCAATATGAACCTAGTTGTTGTGTCCTTAGTGGTCGAGCTGGTGGCGCGCCTGGCGGCCGCGGAGCGCGGCGTGCGCGCGCGCGAGCCGCTGCGGCTGTCGCGGCCCGCGGCGGAGCTGCAGCGCGACTTCCGCCGCTTCAGCGAGCTGCGCGACGAGCTCAGCCGCGCCGAGCCGCGCGTGCACGCGCTGCACGACGCCGCGCAGCTGCTGCGCAGCGGGGACGCGCCGCCCAGCGCGGACGACATCTGCAGGAGGTAATAGGCTTGTGTCCTTAGTGGTCGAGCTGGTGGCGCGCCTGGCGGCCGCGGAGCGCGGCGTGCGCGCGCGCGAGCCGCTGCGGCTGTCGCGGCCCGCGGCGGAGCTGCAGCGCGACTTCCGCCGCTTCAGCGAGCTGCGCGACGAGCTCAGCCGCGCCGAGCCGCGCGTGCACGCGCTGCACGACGCCGCGCAGCTGCTGCGCAGCGGGGACGCGCCGCCCAGCGCGGACGACATCTGCAGGAGGTAATAGGCTTGTGTCCTTAGTGGTCGAGCTGGTGGCGCGCCTGGCGGCCGCGGAGCGCGGCGTGCGCGCGCGCGAGCCGCTGCGGCTGTCGCGGCCCGCGGCGGAGCTGCAGCGCGACTTCCGCCGCTTCAGCGAGCTGCGCGACGAGCTCAGCCGCGCCGAGCCGCGCGTGCACGCGCTGCACGACGCCGCGCAGCTGCTGCGCAGCGGGGACGCGCCGCCCAGTGCGGACGACATCTGCAGGAGGTAATAGGCTTGTGTCCTTAGTGGTCGAGCTGGTGGCGCGCCTGGCGGCCGCGGAGCGCGGCGTGCGCGCGCGCGAGCCGCTGCGGCTGTCGCGGCCCGCGGCGGAGCTGCAGCGCGACTTCCGCCGCTTCAGCGAGCTGCGCGACGAGCTCAGCCGCGCCGAGCCGCGCGTGCACGCGCTGCACGACGCCGCGCAGCTGCTGCGCAGCGGGGACGCGCCGCCCAGCGCGGACGACATCTGCAGGAGGTAATAGGCTTGTGTCCTTAGTGGTCGAGCTGGTGGCGCGCCTGGCGGCCGCGGAGCGCGGCGTGCGCGCGCGCGAGCCGCTGCGGCTGTCGCGGCCCGCGGCGGAGCTGCAGCGCGACTTCCGCCGCTTCAGCGAGCTGCGCGACGAGCTCAGCCGCGCCGAGCCGCGCGTGCACGCGCTGCACGACGCCGCGCAGCTGCTGCGCAGCGGGGACGCGCCGCCCAGCGCGGACGACATCTGCAGGAGGTAATAGGCTTGTGTCCTTAGTGGTCGAGCTGGTGGCGCGCCTGGCGGCCGCGGAGCGCGGCGTGCGCGCGCGCGAGCCGCTGCGGCTGTCGCGGCCCGCGGCGGAGCTGCAGCGCGACTTCCGCCGCTTCAGCGAGCTGCGCGACGAGCTCAGCCGCGCCGAGCCGCGCGTGCACGCGCTGCACGACGCCGCGCAGCTGCTGCGCAGCGGGGACGCGCCGCCCAGCGCGGACGACATCTGCAGGAGGTAATAGGCTTGTGTCCTTAGTGGTCGAGCTGGTGGCGCGCCTGGCGGCCGCGGAGCGCGGCGTGCGCGCGCGCGAGCCGCTGCGGCTGTCGCGGCCCGCGGCGGAGCTGCAGCGCGACTTCCGCCGCTTCAGCGAGCTGCGCGACGAGCTCAGCCGCGCCGAGCCGCGCGTGCACGCGCTGCACGACGCCGCGCAGCTGCTGCGCAGCGGGGACGCGCCGCCCAGCGCGGACGACATCTGCAGGAGGTAATAGGCTTGTGTCCTTAGTGGTCGAGCTGGTGGCGCGCCTGGCGGCCGCGGAGCGCGGCGTGCGCGCGCGCGAGCCGCTGCGGCTGTCGCGGCCCGCGGCGGAGCTGCAGCGCGACTTCCGCCGCTTCAGCGAGCTGCGCGACGAGCTCAGCCGCGCCGAGCCGCGCGTGCACGCGCTGCACGACGCCGCGCAGCTGCTGCGCAGCGGGGACGCGCCGCCCAGCGCGGACGACATCTGCAGGAGGTAATAGGCTTGTGTCCTTAGTGGTCGAGCTGGTGGCGCGCCTGGCGGCCGCGGAGCGCGGCGTGCGCGCGCGCGAGCCGCTGCGGCTGTCGCGGCCCGCGGCGGAGCTGCAGCGCGACTTCCGCCGCTTCAGCGAGCTGCGCGACGAGCTCAGCCGCGCCGAGCCGCGCGTGCACGCGCTGCACGACGCCGCGCAGCTGCTGCGCAGCGGGGACGCGCCGCCCAGCGCGGACGACATCTGCAGGAGGTAATAGGCTTGTGTCCTTAGTGGTCGAGCTGGTGGCGCGCCTGGCGGCCGCGGAGCGCGGCGTGCGCGCGCGCGAGCCGCTGCGGCTGTCGCGGCCCGCGGCGGAGCTGCAGCGCGACTTCCGCCGCTTCAGCGAGCTGCGCGACGAGCTCAGCCGCGCCGAGCCGCGCGTGCACGCGCTGCACGACGCCGCGCAGCTGCTGCGCAGCGGGGACGCGCCGCCCAGCGCGGACGACATCTGCAGGAGGTAATAGGCTTGTGTCCTTAGTGGTCGAGCTGGTGGCGCGCCTGGCGGCCGCGGAGCGCGGCGTGCGCGCGCGCGAGCCGCTGCGGCTGTCGCGGCCCGCGGCGGAGCTGCAGCGCGACTTCCGCCGCTTCAGCGAGCTGCGCGACGAGCTCAGCCGCGCCGAGCCGCGCGTGCACGCGCTGCACGACGCCGCGCAGCTGCTGCGCAGCGGGGACGCGCCGCCCAGTGCGGACGACATCTGCAGGAGGTAATAGGCTTGTGTCCTTAGTGGTCGAGCTGGTGGCGCGCCTGGCGGCCGCGGAGCGCGGCGTGCGCGCGCGCGAGCCGCTGCGGCTGTCGCGGCCCGCGGCGGAGCTGCAGCGCGACTTCCGCCGCTTCAGCGAGCTGCGCGACGAGCTCAGCCGCGCCGAGCCGCGCGTGCACGCGCTGCACGACGCCGCGCAGCTGCTGCGCAGCGGGGACGCGCCGCCCAGCGCGGACGACATCTGCAGGAGGTAATAGGCTTGTGTCCTTAGTGGTCGAGCTGGTGGCGCGCCTGGCGGCCGCGGAGCGCGGCGTGCGCGCGCGCGAGCCGCTGCGGCTGTCGCGGCCCGCGGCGGAGCTGCAGCGCGACTTCCGCCGCTTCAGCGAGCTGCGCGACGAGCTCAGCCGCGCCGAGCCGCGCGTGCACGCGCTGCACGACGCCGCGCAGCTGCTGCGCAGCGGGGACGCGCCGCCCAGCGCGGACGACATCTGCAGGAGGTAATAGGCTTGTGTCCTTAGTGGTCGAGCTGGTGGCGCGCCTGGCGGCCGCGGAGCGCGGCGTGCGCGCGCGCGAGCCGCTGCGGCTGTCGCGGCCCGCGGCGGAGCTGCAGCGCGACTTCCGCCGCTTCAGCGAGCTGCGCGACGAGCTCAGCCGCGCCGAGCCGCGCGTGCACGCGCTGCACGACGCCGCGCAGCTGCTGCGCAGCGGGGACGCGCCGCCCAGCGCGGACGACATCTGCAGGAGGTAATAGGCTTGTGTCCTTACATTTTTTTACGATGCCATTCGAACCAGTTTTTGGAGAGGAACAAATGTTTGTATAGGAGCAACTACTATTAAAGAACATAAATAACCAAAAAATCGAGTCAGAGACGGACCTCTCTAGCGGTAGCTGAAACGATTCATACTAATTGGCTACTTTCCCAATTAAAATATTTAGTCCGTCAGTTAGATTATCTAAAAATATTGGACACGTGTTTTTTTTTGTCAATCAAACAAAAATTGATTAAGATACAGCCCCCTAAAGTTCCGCTTGACGTCACATTATGGTACACTTTTTAGCATAATGTGACGTCACAATATTGATCGTTGTCATGATCGGACGATAATCGGAAGATAAATCGTTTAGGTACTGCGTAATCTAGACGTCATGCAGTACGCAAGTCTTCGTGTCGTGACAATGCTCTACTATCGAGAGGTTATCGTCTACAAACATCCCTCACTGTGGTCGAATTTCGCCGTTTGTGGAAGTTTAAATTATTTCGCTCGAATGCCCGAAACGCTTAGAAATGTGCATTTGCTATCCTTGGCCATCATATATGGGTGCATCGAAAGGAAAAAAGAAAGAAAAAAAAACATTTATTCGTGACAAAAAAACAAACTGTAGACACAATACACACATACACATTTGCCACGAAATGCTCACAACCCAACGTGATGCTGGCAGCGCTTGAAAGCGCACGGTACTCGCACCATGTGAGCCGGCTCTTACAGCCGTTTGTTTGCACGCAGACTGGGCGAGCTGCGGCTGCGGCTGCAGTCGCTGCGCAAGCTGTCGGGCGTGTACGCGCTGAAGCTGGGCGCCGCGCTGGCGCGCCAGCCGCGCGCCTCCTCCGCGCTGGCCGCCGTCGCCGCCGCCGCCGCCGCGCCCATGGTAACTATACCTCCTGTCCTCTAGTGCCTCTGTGAGCTGTACTACTCGCAAGCCCGCCTTATTTCAAAAAACCTTTTTTTTTTAATTTCGAATGTCTTCACAAAAATTAATATAATTAAGGGAACCTGCTCACAAAATTTCACGAGAATCGGTTAAGAAATGCGACCTGTAGAGGAGAACGACCGGACGGCGGGACAGACACCGGACAAACTGTTTTCGACCCGAGCTGAAGCATAGAACTTGGATCCGTTCGCTCGTCCGATTACCAACCCGAGTGGTAGGACGAACCGACTTTTAGCGCATTCAACTTAGATTATTTATTCCCACCAATTTAGTTCCATAGTAACCTCATACAGACGTAGTTTTCCAACCCACGCGTTAATTTTTAAAATTTTAATCTTCTAGCTAAAGCGTCCTTTAGACCTGTCTAATTTTTGTGTGCTAATTAGGGGAGGAGAGTTGAACCATCTCGCTGGATAACTAGTTCAACTCCCTTCCTCAGTTAGCGCCCTAAATGTAGCTGTTTCAAAGCTGATTTCTAGTGGGCTTGGATTATTTTTGCAAAACTACTTACGTCCTACTTAGTACTTACAAAGCTTTGCCTAAGGACTCGAAGTCGGATCACTAGGGTCCCTTTACCTGTACCAATTAATGACCTAACCGACCAGACAATTTCTAATCCCTTTGATATTTGAAGACGTGATGTACTCCTATCGTTCCTGAACGCTGTGACCTCGTCTATTATCGTTAGTTGCCAATATTGAGTCATGCGATGAAATTCATTCAGGAACTAAAAAAATACCTTTACAATAATTAACTCAATACAGCATTCGGGAATGATTTGCCATTAATAAACACTACATAGATGACTAGATAGTACTTAATTACCTTCGTCGTCCTACTGTCAACCTTACCATAGGGAGTCCTGCATATCCACAAAGGAATTCCGTGAAAACTAAGTATACCGATAACAATCAAAATATCAATGAACTTCATTTACCAGATTTTATAATTTTTCAAAAAACAAAAATGGATTATAGTAAAACCTCGTGCATGTCGATGAAATGTCTTGAAGTTCATTGATCCTACAGTTTTTCCTAAGTTGCCCTCACAGCTTACCACAAAGCACAACCAAAAGAAGGCACATGTTGCTTTGTAATTTATTTAGAGAACAATCAAATTTACCTACTTACTTGCCTAACGAATTGTTGAAGGAACCTGAAACATTTAGAATACTAAATACAATTCGAAAACTGGAATATCAAAAATATTAGTTTATTGTTAAGAGAGTGCAGATATTGTATTGCTTTTTAAATTAAAATAATATAACAAGGTTTTTTTTTTATTATGAGTAAATTTGTACTCCTGATTACGATTAAAAAGTGATACAATGTACCCCCGTAACACCACAGTATTTAGCCGCTTTGCACAGTATGTTGACGTATTTTTACCCCCATAGCTAATGGAGGACGAGGAGGAACAAATCTCAACGCTGGAACTGCCCCCACTCGACGAGAATGAGTAAGTAGTGCTTGTTGTCGTCTCTTGTGTTGCTGTGTGCATTCAGGTACCCTTCTTACAGACTTATAATAGCCTGGAATCTTGACGATGTGATTTCGAAAGCAACTGTACTGTCAACCCAACAGTATAAAATTGTATTGTATCGTGCTATGTACCTTATCTCCATCTATGAGTACCTACTTTGAATAGTAAATCCACTACTACTATTAGTAGATTAAAGATTAAATGCGGATATCTTCTTTTCAAATACCTACCTATGTCAATAAAAATCGCAACGCAAATACCTATCTGTGTAGGTACTTGCCATTTAACTAAACGGATCTCGATCGTGATATGGACATATTTATTTACCTCGACATGTCGAATGTGCCGAGGTAACTAATTATAACCATACCCATTTGGTTAAAATAATGAGTAAAAATCGTGAAAGTTTTTATGTATAAACTATAAAAAAATTGTGATATTAATATCACAAAAAAAGGTTAGATGTCGATGATCGTATGAGCACATTGCCAGTTGTAAAAATCACAATTGATGCTTTCACTGTGTCTTCCACAATTATTATTTTCTTTCATTCACATCAATGTCTTTGTCATTAACTTTCGTTTCTTATGTAATTGCATGTATCAAATTTTTCGTTGCTCGCCCTTTGTCTTCTTTTTCTAAGAATAATTCTTTGATTTTATATATAATTATATATTTACTTAGAGAAGTAACTAAGGAAGATGTTTCTCAATTAACGTCAGTTAAATTAAAACTTTTATATACTAAATAAAACATCCCTACATTCAAGAAGTGATTTGAGTTTACGAGTAACGTGGTAATTGCTATTTTGAAACAGACCCCAATTTCACGTTTGTTTATCCTTTTGAACGCCATTATTCACGTTCTAATGTGTAACTGACACGCCAACCTTTTTTCCAAAATAGAGTGAATATGAACCTTAAAAAAGATTGAAGGTTGTTTTGACAGCGAACGTCGTAAGATTTAAAGGCGTTCTTGGCGCTGCGGGCACGACAATACACGACACCTTTAGGCGTTCTTGGCGTTCAAAGTGTTAAAACGTCGTTCAAACCGGTGTACCTTTGACGAAAGTTCACCGACTATTCGTGAACCTTACTGCAACGACGTAAGGTCTATTCAAAACTACTAATTTCAATTCGGTATTAGATCAAGAAGATGCCATTTAGTTACTCTGTCACTTCTCCTGTGTGAACTCTTATGTAGATATCAGCAACCTACCAATAGGGTCATGGACTCTAATTTTATTATTACTCCAAAAGAAGGCAAAAAAATATGCCTAATTACGAAAATCCTATTCAAATATCTCAAAAGATCCTTTAGTCCCATTTCGTAGCCAGATTTAGTAGCTAAGCTACAAAATGGGAAATGTGCTTTCCCATCTTGTAGCTAGCTACCAAACGGGAACGACTTTCCCATCTCGTAGCCACATTTGGTAGCTAGCTACTAAATCTGGCTACGAGATGGGACTTAAGAATTCCTGTTTCGTAGCTAGTTTCGAATCGGGATTATTTCTCGCATTTGGAAGCCAGCTACCAAATCTGGCTACTAGATGGGACTAAAGGCAAAAGATTACGAAGATACAACCGTTTTAATATTGCTTGATAGAGGGAGAAAACGCTTGTGACCCGTGAAGTCACGCGTTTTGCGGAAAAGTGACATAGTAATACCCCCGCTTAAAACTTTGTGATTATTTACTGTCGTGTGTCACTTTTTTCTCCATGTGACTACATTTTTAATCCTTTTTCGAGATAATTCAACATGGTTGATTATTTTATTTGGTGTCACCAACCCTACTATTCTCGTACGCAGTGTGGTCGTAACTGAAGACGACGAGGAGCTATCGCGACTGCAGCGCAGCCTGCGCTTCGTGTGTCGCGTCGCGCGCGCCTCGCTGCCCTTCCAGGCGCTGCTGCTGCTGCTGCTGGGCGCCGCCGCGCTGGCGCCGCACGCCTCGTCCGACTGCAACACCCCCGGGCTGGCCCTCGAGCCCGTGCTGCGCTACCCGGACGGACCCCCGCCGCTCTGATCACGAAAACGACCTTGAACGATTGGAAGGCTCGGAAACGTGCGCCCCGAGCGTTACGGCCCGGCCACGACATTGAGCGGCGGCGGCGGCGGCTTTTCTAATTCATTGCGTGTGATCCCAACTAACCACGGTGCGTGGGGCGTCTCGTCCGCGCAATGAAGATAAAATGCTTGCCGCGCCGCAATTCGCGCAACGTCGTGGCCGGCCCGTTAAGCGCTTAGTGATGGCTTGTGAAGCTTTTCGCTAGCGGCATGTGGTGACATGTTTCCTTTCAACCGGTGTAGCTGGCGACCTATAGAAAATATGTAATGCAACTCGAAAATGGCGGTTTTTGATTAGTTTTCATAGTTTGTATAGGCCGGCAGCGCTACGGTCGCGCTCTGGCCGGTTTCATTGGAAACTCGGCGTGAGCGCCATACATTCCACACGGTGCTACGCCCGCCGCTTGTAAATAACCCTTTTGTATATTTGTTATTTAAAATTGATGAAAAACATCGGCGGGCAGGCGTCCTTGTTATTATTTAATACGAATTTGTATCAAAGGCGCAACGGAACGGCTTCACGCATTGTTACTTAAATTACTTTAGTTTGTAAGGACTGTGTACAATAAAGTCAAATAAAGCCTTTGCATTGATTAAATAATATTTTATTTACAAACCTTATTTACAGATATTTACTTACAAACCGAAATTTTAAGGTTAATTCTTGTTACTACTTACTTATCCGTAGCTAAGAAACCATACTCACGGTTATAAAGTATTTCACATTAATTATATTGACCAGAGGAGCGTACAATCAGCAGCAGAAGTAGATACGCAAAAAAACACATCCAAAATGATCTTCATTATCCTTTGATAATAGAGACGAGATTCGATTTGCGTAGATCATTTTGCATCATAGCTACTTCTGCTGCTGTCTGTACCTACTGAAAAACTATTCGAACAGCAATTACAACGGACTTAGACAGTATGCCATGCCAATAGTGATACTTCTGCCACCGTATCTATCGGTGATCCTTCTCACATGTACTACGGACGAGGGCCAACGAAGAGTATGAGCGTAGTGAAGGCTTCAAGAGCAGTGGAGACAGGGCCGCCGCTCGAGCAGCAACGCGCACGTGCTGCACTTTTCCACCACCGACTCCGAGGAGCTCGGCCGCTGAGAACAGTTACAAACCATTCATTAGCTGATATTAACCTTTGGTATGCCGTCCATCAAACCACCAACTCTAGTTAATACTGCCAGAACGTGGATCCACGTTCAAACACTCGGGGTGTTTGTTTATTACCGTTGGTTTTTAAGAGCAATTTTTTTACTTGGATCCGCGTTTCAGCTGTATGATGGGATTTCGTGGATCTACGTTCCAACTTTCAGTTCACTTTCTTACATACCAAAGGTCAAAGTCTAAATTCCTTATTCGTAAAACTCAATAAACCTCTGATAACTAAATTGAGTTTAGTCCCTTTTTCACAACACACAAATGTAAAAGTGGCAGATAACGATAAACAAATTTTACCGGCGCTTTGGTTAAAATAGGTTTAATAAACGTTTATTAATAAGGGCATTAGTCTCCCCCATTTACCTATGATGCGTATCTAGTAGAACAAAAATTATAAACGTCTCAGAGTGGCTGCCTCAATACATTTCCATACAAGGCATTCTGACACATCATAAGCAGAAACAGCAGTCTACGACATGACCTGCGAGCCAAAGTGTAACGGAATTGCAACATTAATACTATAGTCCAGGCAATGAACTGACAACTTGTATGGAAAAAATGACAGATTTGGAAATAATTTATAATAGCTAATTTTTTTAATGTAACGAATATATTATCAATGAAATAGTTACCTAGATGCAAAATCCAACAAAAAATCAGACATCAAAAAAATCAATATTTAATTACCTAGCTCCTCAAAAGTCC
The DNA here is from genome assembly GCA_932294315.1 of Epinotia nisella. Classification (NCBI taxonomy): domain Eukaryota; kingdom Metazoa; phylum Arthropoda; class Insecta; order Lepidoptera; family Tortricidae; genus Epinotia; species Epinotia nisella. The sequence continues at coordinate 22,672,332 of OW028674.1, forward strand.
GGATAAATATTAATATATTTTTTTACCTTTATTTAGGATCATTTACATTTGCTTTAAAATATTCAATATAAATAAAATATAAAAGACAATGAATGTTTAATTTAAATCTAATTAATTACTTCCGGGTGGAAAGTTTGTTGGATTCTTGAATAAAGCATCTTAGAATAACGTTTTAGAATGAAATAAACAAAAAAAACGCTATTATAAATTAATGTTTTTCGAAACAGTATTTTGCCTGGAGTACTAGTGATCAGTCCCAACCCAAGGTCATCAAGTCTTAATCAAATCATACAGCTAACATAAATTTCAAACAGTCACACAATACCCACGTTAGGTACCTAATAATTACTCTAGGTCTTAGAGCATACATAACTGGAGTAGCCGTATGTCGTATTTGCATACAAAAAAGTCTGCCGAATTTTGCGGGGGCGGGGGGGAGCATCTTAATAGGATATTGAAACTCAATTATCTATTAGAAGCTTGAAGTGGTTGACCGTTTATAATATCAAGTGCTTACAGCAACATGCGGGCATTTTTATGATCAGTGTTCTCCTGCGAGGCGATTTTGTGATCGATTGTGAAATTGTCTTTGTATGAGTTTTTGCACATTGTGCAAGGTTTTTTACAGAGAGGTAAGTTACTGAAACACCATAGAGAGATGCTAGAATGCTGTCAAAGAGCAATGGAGAGAAGCATGCTGGGAATTAAACGGCAATACAGACACAGGAATACAGCTATAAGAGCGAAAACAGGCGTAACAGATGTTCTCACTTAGATAGACCAACTGAAATGGCGATGGATAGGGCACATGCTCAGATATAGTCAAGAAAAGTGGAGCAAAATTGTTACACACTGGTACCCTAGTGACGGTAAGAGGAGTAGGGGAAGGCAATACAAGAGATGGGAGGACGAGCTCAAACTGACAGCTGGTACAAACTGGAGAAGAGTCGCAAACGATAGACAGCAATGGAAGGGGTTAGAGGAGGCCTTTTTCAGGAGGCATACTGAACTCAGAGATATAATATGAAATATAAAACAAAAAAAAACGAATATACATATATATGTATATAAAGTTATACAAATACAATATTAAATATAATGCGTTCAATATATTATGCGTATATTTCAGGATAAAAGGCTTATATAGATAGATAGAAGTTACTGAAAGGCTACTCCAGTTGTGTATGCTCTAAGCTCTAGGTAACTATGCCAAGGACAGAGACACAATAATAAATTAAAGTCTATTCACATTTAATGCATCGGAAATCAAAAACAATAACGTAATTCATCCGCACGTGTAAATAAGAATTGTACATGTTTGTCATAGGTCAAAAGGAATTACAGCGGCCGAAATTAAGTTGAAAGTTACTCATGCCGACTAGAACTTAGAACCTTTTGGTAACGAACTGTCCGACAAAGATACAAAATTACGGCTGCTGATGGCGTAATCGTTTCTCATGTTTGTAGCCTGCAACATTTTAAGCCGGTTGGCAAAACAGCCATGATTTCGGCGGAACAAGTAACGTTGTCCAAATAAATTCACAGTATTTAAATTAACAGCTGAACAAATAAAAATCAGTCAAACGTCATATGGTTGAATGAAGTAGATGTCTGCAGGTGCAACGTGCTGTGGATGTCGTAAATTATGGTTTCTGATATTGGTCACGTCTTTATAGTTTTCATAGAGATACGTAAAATAACGCGTAGTGCTTTCCTAAAATAGAAAGTATAGTTTTTCATAAAAAAAGTCGTCGCGTAGCTGTCAGCACGGCTATCACAAGACGGCGCGCGAGCTCTCTCGATTTTTCTCGCACTATCCGTCTCTTTCTTATTAGAAGACTTAGAAAGAGAGGTATAGTGCGAGAAAAATCGAGAGAGCTCGCGCGCCGTCTTGTGATAGCCGTGCAGGTGAGAAATTCATCTCTCTGTGTCTGTCCATGTTTAAGGTAAAGTCGTTGCACGTACGAGTAGCCTGCGTGTGAAGTGAGATGCAGCTCTTGTAAATTCGTCGCTCCCAAATGTAGTATTGTGAGCTAGAGCTCGGCCGACCCTTAAACACTCGAGCCGTCAGAGCCAACGCGAGTGTTCTTGGTTAAACAAGTGAAATCAAAAGAATTTTCGAAAAACCCAACTACTTTGTTAGAAATATTATAGTCTATGTCACTTCCATGATTAAGACGAATCTAACGACACCTCATATGTCAAAATCCGTCAAACGGTTTAGGTTGTAGGGCGTGTTAAAGAATAAGACATACACACATACATACATACGCTCGAAAAACATAACCCCCCTTTCCTTCGGCAATCGGGTATTAATGCTAGTCTCAGATTTAACGGCTTGAGTCTTCAAAACTCGTTCGACACTACTCAAGAGTGTGAGACAATACTCAGGTTTGTGTCATGATTAAAGCAAGTAGGATACATTGACCGTTTCCAGGAATGGAATACAAAAGTAGTTAGGTGATCGTGATAAACGATCAAAGTGAACACATGCATCGAGCCTCACCTCCCTCCGCTCCCGTGGCAAGTGTCCCCCGGGCCGCCTCCAGAGCACGAAGCCCTGCCCGACGCCGGCGCAGTCCCCGCGCAGCACCGCGTCCTCGGCGCTCGACAACAGCAACCGAGTCAGCACTACTATGAATACCTGCAAATACATACTTTCTGGTTGGTACGCTCGCGCTCGGCTGTCGAAAAGTAGGCTTGTGACCTAAGATTTATTTACAATGCGAATCGAATCAGTTTTTGGAGAGAAACAAATAGGTATCCAAAAATTTGAGTCAACGGACCTCCCCGCCAGCAACCGAAACGCTTCATAGTAATTGACATAAAACGTATGACGTCACAGTTTGCCTGGCACCTGACCATTATCGACTGGCCATTTGACCTGTGTTTGTTTACACTTGAAAAACTCTAGGTACGAGTATCCTATCGCAACCACTAAATTTCATTTCCCAACTGTATCGTTCATTTCGGCAAAAAGCAAGATTTCGCGAAGACCACAAAGTTTTTGATTATTTTTAAATGCTCATCGTGTTTGTGTAGAACTAGGTTAGGTATTGCTTAGGTTTATTGTATAATAATCATAAAAAATTCATAGTTTCGAAAAAAAACGGCTTTTTGCCGTAATGAAAATTCGGACAAGCTATCCAGTTGGACAATAAAATTTAGTGATTGCGATTGGGACCGAGCGCGACGATAGCGCCACGTGACAGGTGGCCATTATGGACAATATTGTCACTGCTGTCAAACAAGAAGTAAGTAAATATTGTGAAAAATATTAATGAACTTTAATTAAAAATTTACAGTCGCTATTCTTCTTGGTGTTATTACAATTCACAACAACACATCTTACCAGGACCATATTTTTATCTCAAAAACGATTAGAAAATGTTTACTGCAATATGGATTTGACAGCTCAAGTCAGCGACAAAAATGACAATTTTAGCCGTAGCGAGCGCTGTGATCGTTTAGGCTACCCCCTCCACCCGCTTTGCACTCTGCCAATAGGTAACCAAAACTCTAACTTGAAGTATTGTGAAACGGGCCACTACAACCGCATACCCTACTACTATTACACCAAGCTCCACTAAATTACTTGGAACAGCACTATCAGCATATGCAGTGTGCAATATGAGCAGAGCCTTGGTGAGCGAACAGCGAACCAAGGCCGACAGCAGCGGAGGACCTTCCTGCCTCTACTATACTATTGCAAGCTCCACTAACTTACTTGAAACAGAACTATCAGCATATGCAGTGTGCAATATGAGCAGAGCCTTGGTGAGCGAACAGCGAAACGAGGCCGATAGCAGCGGAGAACCTTCATGCCACTACTATACTATTGCAAGCTCCACTAACTTACTTGGAACAGAACTATCAGCATATGCAGAGTGTGCAATATGAGCAGAGCCTTGGTGAGCGAACAGCGAAGCGAGGCCGACAGCAGCGGAGAACCTTCATGCCACTACTATACTATTGCAAGCTTCACTAACTTACTTGGAACAGAACTATCAGCATATGCAGAGTGTGCAATATAAGCAGAGCCTTGGTGAGCGGCGTCCGCACGGCCTCCACGCATCCGCGCGTGTGAAGCGAAGCAGACAGCAGCGGAGAACCTTCCTGCCTCTACTATACTATTACAAGCTCCAATAACTTACTTGGAACAGCAGTATCAGCATATGCAGAGTGTGCAATATGAGCAGAGCCTTGGTGAGCGGCGTCCGCACGGCCTCCACGCATCCGCGCGTGTGAAGCGAAGCAGACAGCAGCGGAGAAACTTCCTGCCTCTACTATACTATTACAAGCTCCAATAACTTACTTGGAACAGCAGTATCAGCATATGCAGAGTGTGCAATATGAGCAGAGCCTTGGTGAGCGGCGTCCGCACGGCCTCCACGCATCCGCGCGTGTGAAGCGAAGCAGACAGCAGCGGAGAACCTTCCTGCCTCTACTATACTATTACAAGCTCCAATAACTTACTTGGAACAGCAGTATCAGCATATGCAGAGTGTGCAATATGAGCAGAGCCTTGGTGAGCGGCGTCCGCACGGCCTCCACGCATCCGCGCGTGTGAAGCGAGGCCGACAGTAACGGAGAACCTTCCTGCCACACCTCGCGCCATTCAGACTATAATTAGATTTTTTTAACAGCCGATATTGGACAACCATCATTCCGGTACAATAAACGTCAATGATGACATAAATTGTACTGGGATGATTTCTGTCAAATATTGGATGTAACGGCTTTTTCACTATAGAAGGAAATATTTTCAGCGGCAGTGGAATGGAATCTATGTTAAGGTATTGCTAAGTAGACGACGGCTCAGGTGCCAATCCGAGGGTTCAAAGTCGTATACTACGATCGTACGTCGTACGTATATATATAATTATACATATACAAATATTGCTCATTTAATAGTATAGGATATGTTCTCGTGTTCATTGCTGGGCCACGCTCAGGAACAATGTTGTTCCATCTAAGTAACATCCTAAAATTTGTTTGCATCGTAGATAGAGGATTTAATTTATTTATTTATTGATAAGGACGTTTACATGACATTACAGTGTACACCAATGCATCACGAAACTTAGACTAACAATTTAAAATATACATAAAACAATAACAAGTAACAAATAAATTAAATAGGAACAGTGCTCACCTATCATCCATCGCCTCACAAAATCTCAAGCATTCACTAGACACAGCCACCCATCGCCACGCAAACAAGTCGCATTCCGGTGTCGATGCCAGCAGCGCATTCAGCTGGGAGAGAGCGCGAGGCAGAGGGGAGTTCCTGCACGACACAGTGCGCGCCGGCGGCACCGCCAACAGCTCGCGTCGCCGTGCTCTGAGGGCTATTAATAGATGGCATCCTAACGTATGCCCGAAAGGGACGATGGCAAATTAAACTTACTAAATTGAGAAGTATCAGAAGACTAATACATTCTTGGCGTCTAATGTCGTTTATAATTTAGTAGTGTGACAAACAAAAAAAGCCTATACGCGGTGAGGGTCAGGAGATTCGAAATTGTATCTCGTTCCCACTTGTGGTATTGTCTATGCTTACATCCTTGTCACTCATGTGTATGTGAGTCCCTCTATTCTATTCTTCCTCTATGGTTTGCAGTTGTCAATGAGATGCTGCCTGCGCCATGTTTACCGAGTAGCAGAACCAAGGTAACCGATGGAGGCGCGGCGTGGGTAGGCCCCCCACAAGGTCGACTGATGACCTGGTAAAGGTCGCGGGAGACCGCTGGATGCGGGTGGCGCAGGACCGGTCACTTTGGCACTCTTTGGGGGAATCCTATGTCCAGCAGTAGACGTCTTTCGGCTGATATGATGATGATGATGATTAGTAAAGTGTGCAAGACCTAAGACTCGAACGATTCATTGGGTAGACGGTTCGATCAACCAGCTCTGAAATAGATAAGGTACCTGTTGTAAAGGATCGTGGTAGCAGGCGGCCAACACTCGAGGAGTGCAGCAAGAGTATGGCGACACTGGAAGCACCACCTTGCCGTCAGCACCGGCTAACCTGTCATCATCAGCAATAAACTCAAATATTTATTACGTATGTAGGCCTGAAGGGCTCTTTCACTACTAAGAGAAACTAACGCTTCGGAGACTATGTCCATTTTAGATTTGATATCTTATCTGAGCGTAACGAAGCAGAGCCCTACCTGCTTATGTTTAATTAGGTATATAGTCGGGCACGGGCAGCGATGGTTTAAGGTAAGGCACCATATCTTCACCACTCAACACGACACACAAAACAGCAACACACCACACAACAACTAACACACAACAAACACACATCACTCACATACAATCGTAATATATACGTAGGGAAATATAGATGGACAAGACTCAAGACGTTTATTTGTATTTGTATTTTCTTTTGTAGTATTTTTATACATCTAAATATTTAACAAGAATATCATAATGTAATTATAAAATTCGTAGGGCAATCAAATATTACTAGGATCATAGTGTTACGACCAACCCTCTGTCGAAGGGACTCGACTGAAAACCAGCGCAAGACTTCAAGCTTTGCATATGCTGAGACGAGGACCCATTGCCAAGCACAATTTAGTATTTAAGTTTTAATTTTAAGGGATTGTTTAAGTTACGTTTTTTTTGGCAATAAATTTCATTTCATTTCATTTCATCTTATTTCATGGTATTTATTAAGGTAGGATATTGCCCTATTATGCTGTGGGATCCGTGACCGGTACGAACTAAGGCGTCGTCGTCAAAACTTATAAAAAAGTTAGGTCACAAGATCTATTGCCATCCGGATTTTACCAAGCAAAGCAACAAGCATACACAAAATAAGCAACGCAAGGAACAAGTAAAGTCAGTTCACAATTAGTCTCACATCATGATCGTATCGGAGTGCTCGTTTAAGAAGTTGATGTTGATCCAGGGGATCTCGTGCCAGTCGTCGGGCCGGTCCGCGCCGCAGCAGCTTAACTCCACCTGCAGTCATAATCCGCATTTATATAGAAGATATACTTTTTAAAATTAACTAAGCTAGTGGCTCTGTGGGCTGTCGAATTCGCGAGCCCGTCTTTTATTTTATTTTGAAAAGTGGCTTGAAAAAAAAACCGGACAAGTGTGAGTCAGACACACACAGACCGAGAGTTCCGTACAACTTTACAAATGTATAGTTTTCAGATTTTTGTCTGTACTTGTCTTGTAGTATAAGACGATATTACTTGCCAAATTTCATAGTTCTAGGTCAACGGAAAGTACCCTATAAATTTTGATTCCCTTGATTGTATCTAAATATACGTTAGAAGTTTGATTTTTTCACAGCTTCAAGGGACTGCAGACCTGAGTATATGGTTTTAATTTCAACTCGATACCTCCACGCGTTCTCGTCATAAAGGGTCTTGACAGACAGACAGACGGACAACAAAGTGATCCTATAAGGTTTCCGTACCCAAAGGGTAAGAACGGGAGCTTATTACTAAGACTCCGCTGTCCGTTCGTCTGTCCGTCTGTCACCAGGCTGTATCTCATGAACCGTGATAGTTAGATAATTTAAATTTTCACAGATGATGTACCTATTTCTGTTGCCGCTATAACAATAAATACTAAAAAGCAGAATAAAATAAATATTTAAGGGGGTTCCCATACAACAAACGTGATTTTTTGCTTGTTTTTATAGATAATGGTACGGAACCCTTCGTGCGCGAGTCCTAATCGCACTTGGCCAGTTTTTCCTTTTTGAGGTACGGAACCCTAAAAACTATATAATTAACGAACCTGCTCACAAAATTTCACGAAAATCGGTTTGAGAAATGCGACCTGTAGCTGTAGAGGAGAACAGATGGACAGCGTGACAGCCACCGGACATAAGAGCGATATTCGGCCCAAGCTGAAGCATAGAACTTCGTTCGCTTCGCTCTCTCGTTCGATTAGCGTCAGAGAAGTCCTACACTTATGCATATCCCAGACACAATCAAAAAAGTAAGCACTCGGGTCGATAACCGCCCGTGAACTTCGGATTTTAAAATAAGCTCAGTCGGCAAATAAGAATCCTCGTTACCTACCTGCGTACCTACTTTAGTCAAATAAATTAAAATTTCGGACAACAAAGTTTTTTTTATTTGAACTTATGCACGAAGTATTATTCAATATTTAACAGCAGCTTTTCAGCGAACGACAAGGTCTAGCTTTCCCTCTGGGTTTGAAATTGGAACGTCAGATGGCAAATCACTTTCGTAAAACTACGAGAAGTAGGCGTGCGCTAAATCTTCGGATTAGCTTCCTAAAGCGTACCCCAGATTTCTTTAAGATATGTACCTACAACCGGGAAAAACGGTAGGAGGAATTATTATGTACCTGAATTGTATCTAAGAGACGCTTCCATGTTGGTTCCGCGAGATACTGCGATATGCCACTTCGAAGGGACGTGGACAGTTCCCTAGTTAACGCCTGTAAAAATAAAAATAGCATCATGAGATCAGAATATAAAGGTTTTCATCACACTTGCTCGTAAATGGTGCTATTCCATGCCTGTATACAGACGGACAATGGCCTAAATTGTTCCTGCGGGACTTATGGCGAGTTTGTAGTCCCTGGGGAGTAATGAGCTTGGGTTGAAATATTGAAGCTGCGCGCTCCATTAGCACTGGAGCCGTAGCATGGTTGGCCTTGTCACGCGATAGGTGATAGGATAGAGCGTGCGTCACTGGCTGACACCGTTCGATAGAACGTGACGACGCTCTTATCTTGTCACTTGTCGCGTGATAAGGCCAACCATGCTACGGCTCCAGATCTGGAAGTGAAGTTATCAATTTCGTCAATTTTTGATTGGTAACTTAGCTTTTTTGTAGTTATTTATTTCCTCGCAAATGTGATGAAAAACATTGTGTATGACAAGGGCGTAAAAATATTGCGAACTCGAGTCATCAAAAGCCCTCCGCATTCAGCGTCGGGCTTCTGATAGACTCTTGTTCGCAATATTCCACTTACGCCCCTCGTTAAACAACGTTATTGTACACGAATAATTTAGAAGCTACCTTAAGTGTAATATTTTTTTACTGCAGTCCAAAGATGGACGACAAATCAGCTGAAATAAAAGTTTATTTTTACCTTGAGCGTCCCATTGAGCGCACTGTACACCACCAAGCCGTTGAGCGCAATGCACGTGCCACTGATGAGCCACACGCGGAACAGCCGGGTCGAGCGCGACCAGTACGAGAACTTCAGCATCCAGGACACCAGCCGCAGCCCGCTCGTGTAGTGCAGCTTCATCGCGTACGTATGGAAGATGATCAGGCCATGGAGAAGGATCACTGCTACCTGGGCAAATGTGATAAAAGAGAAAGAGTGTAATAACATTTATGACGCACTACTTGAACACTAGTTGTGCTTGTAATAACTATTATGTTACTGTACATAATGAGGCCTTAAATCACGAACCTCTTCTTTTATGAACCGAGCTTCAGCGACTTTCATAATAGGATCACACGAGTGTTTTAAGGCCTCATTATGTACAGTTGCATACACTACTTTATCTACACACACAAACACACATATAATAAATCCTCAATGATGTGTTCGGGAACCATGAGAATAACCGCCATTGCACCGCCATGGCCGACTCGATCTCAAATCGTGATCAACTAGATGTCCATAACAAAATCGAGTTGATTATGATTTGCTCTGACCTCTGGGCCACGCTTCGAAATTTAAGTCATTACTTAAACAATATCGATATCTTAATGAAAATACGTACAAAATTACCTACTTACGGCCAGAGACAAGTAATTTATTTATATAAATCTTATTGATATAATGCTTGTCATTACTGCCAGTTTCTGAACGCATTTTAGCGGGTTTATAGTATGTGTGTAGATAATAGAACATTGTGTTACAAGTACGGTCAGATATGAATTACGAACGAGAGTCTATTAGAAGCCCGATGCCGAAGGCGGAGGGCTTTGATGGCTCGAGTTTGTAACGTTAATCTTACCGTACGTGTCGCATACAATGTTTTTCATCACATTTGCGAGGAAACCAATACATTTTTAACTAAATTGTTACTAATCGTAATAAAAACTACAAAATGTCAGTCGTCCATTTTGTTGAATTTGATGTGAGGCGCTTAGAGCAAAGACCCAATGCATACAGCCACGATTAAAAATCACAGTAAAAAATATTTTACACGGACACTAAATTGCTACATTTAATTTTTTAAATCTTTAAATCATTCTCTTAATCATATTTTATTCGTTTGTTACGTTAAAATTTATTTATAAATAAGTTTTCAAACATCGTGTTTGATTTAAAACCTCCTTGCTTTATAACTGACGTAAGAGTGACAAATACAATTTAAGAAAAAACCATTACGTCCATGGGCGTAATAAAGGCTATTACAGCTCTGTATGCATGCGCGTTATGAAGCCCTTTACGAGCAAGTGTGATGAAAACACTTCAAACTCATACCCTTGCAAATTCTGTTCCACTTTCAGCCCCTTAGTTACTTAGCAAATTATTTCCGGGAAAAACATTACATTCTTCTCTAAAACTCAACACTCCATACCACATTTAGGGAAAGGGTAACAACCAGCGAACACGACAGGTTGGGGTATTTGATGTGCCTACTCTTGGAGGTTTTCCACTGCCGCTCCCGCTTCAGCTTCGTTAATAGTGGCTAACTTAACAGAAGATCCATGCTAACAATCAATTACGAGTAGGTGTAGGTACCTAATCAATACTTTTATTGGCATAATTATTTCAATAATATTTTAGTTACATTTAAATAGGTACCTTATGAATATCCTTAAGCAGAATCATGACCTTGTGGGAGGCGTTGTAACAGAATATCAGGATGCAGAGGGAAACAACGAGCTGAGATATCAGCAGCGCTCGGAGGACTCCAGCGAGTCGGTGGCGGCCATCTTTGCTAAACGCGAACAGGCCCCAAGCCATGCATGCCGGCGCATGCTGCTTCTGCAATCATGAGGACTTGGATGCAATTCCTTGGAATCATTACTCGTAGAGTAGGTACATCTGAGTGTCTGTCAATTTAGATCAGCTTGACAGGACTGGCTTCGCACGAGGCAGTTTGAGCCATTTCTGCAATCATGCACTGCTAAATGGTTTATTTATTTATACAAGTTAGATTGTATCATTTCCTGCTCAGTAGGCCTGGTCTAACTAGTATACTGCGATAACAGCGAAAGGTACGAACGAACTGAACAAAAAGAAGCGAGAGAATATGTTCCACTGTGCTAGCCGTAGGTGCGGTCAAGGGTTTTAATTGTTGAGCCATTTAGGTGTCAACAAATTTTGGTTTTTTAATAGTTAAGCTATGTATGTCCAGTATAAAGTTAGCTCTAAATGGCTCAACAATTAAAGTCCGTGACTTTACCTACTGTAACTGTACTGCAGAGCAGGCATCCAATAATGATGTCAACTCCTCAACCTCTCAAAGTTCAGTGCACCTACCAAGTTATGTTATCAGTTTCAAAACTGATTGCTAAGTTAGCTGACAAGGGTCGACACATTTTAAATATAAATTAGTCATCGGTGTAAATACTTGCACGTTAGAATAACTGGTGCGACAAGTATTATAAATGGTGCGGTCAATTTTAGTAGAATCTTTGAAAAATCTGATAGGTTATTAATGTATCAAAGAACACGGAACGAGTCCAATTAAATGTCTTGACGAAAAATAATGAAACGAGCGACAATGATATATCATGTATATATACACAACTCGGTGCTGATTTAGAATCCAGTTAGTCGCAAACAAAGGCTAATTATTATTAGCCGCAGAGGAAGCGCTTATTTCAATTTCATTTATTTCAGGCTTTTGGACCCATATGTGTTATGTATAATTTTGTATTGATGTCACATATGTGGGTATTTCAAAGAGATACAGATATATGCACAAAATTTGAGCCGAAGAAATCGAAGGAAGAGTACACACCTTTTACATTTAGGTTTATCAATGTTATTATTAGTATTGTTGTTCGTAAATATTTAAGTAGGTAAGGTATAAGTTGACAGCGCGTCACGGTTGACACTTTTTTCTTCGTAATTATTGATGTTTAAGTATTCAACCGTTTTATATCAATAATATTCGTTTAAGGGCATGCTATCTGCTGCGTGTATCAACACCCGAGGGTGCCTTCCTTAATACTCGGAATGGAACAACCTCACGTAGCCACGCAACACAACGCTTAATCGATAATACATATATAAATGGTATTTGAATTTGTTGGATACGAGATGTAGGTAGAAATGTATAAATAATAGTCGAAAAAGTACAAATAATACTGGTCGCTTTTGGTCAAAGAAAAATTACACTACGTCTTACAAAAGTAAATGTCATAATAAACTATTGTCGCTTGTTTTCCGTTCGGCGGAAAAATGGATGTAAAGTGTTAGTCAATTTAAATTAATTTAATATTAGTGCGAGTTCGATTAAGTGACGTTAAGTTAAAAAGTAGTTAATTAAACTGCCAATATGGCAGCTCAAAAGAGGCCGAAAGTCGCTTGGAGTGATGACATGAGCCATGACTCTGAGGCTGAGAGAGGTGAGAGGGTTTCTGATACTTTTTCGGTAGACACAGAAATACTTATGCTTTAGAAAAAGAAATTTCCGTTGATCACAAACGAAATATTCTTGTCTTTCAAAATTCTAGCTCCTAATTACAAATTTAATCGCTGTCCTAGCATAATTAGCAGAGTAGGTATAAATATAATGCCAAAATCGAAGAAAAATACCGTCTCTTCTACCATGAAAAAGTTGTAGGTACTTCTAATTTTCTCTTTTTAGAAGTGATGGGTACGGTACACATTACAAAGCCGTAACATAGCCGAATTATCTTTAATTTTCAGAGAAAGAACGACAAATACAACTCGAAAAGGAAATAGCAGCCAAACTTCTAGAAAAGCCCAAATACGAACCAGAAAAGTTACAGCAACTTATAAATTTCATCATGAAGATGACCACTTTATACGACTTGCGGGATTCCGACTGGACTGACGAGGTCAAGACGGCCATAGAGGATTGGATCCTTGAACCAAAAGCTCTGATGCTTTGTATTTACTTCAGTGGAACTAAACTTACGGCTACCAGTGATATGCCTCTAGTTCCCGTCTACGATTTAACGTATTTTCTCAGAAAGCCTGATTTGATTTTCCAACCTGAAACGTTCCATGATGAGTTAGTGTTTGGGACATTCGTAGACTCCGTAGAGTCTAATTTGATACATATACTGGAAACTGTGTATGCTCCGTACTTTTTCGCTATTACAACTTGGCCCGAAAGTGAGTACTTTCGGTGTATACTAATAAAATGCATGCAAGTTGATATAAAACAAATCAAAGCAAAAGCTAATTAATGCAACAGGAAAACTGTCCAACATCCACAGTTCAGTTACCATATACTTTTGGTTAGACAACCATTCTCTTTTTCAGGTGTAAAAAGTGAGTTCTGCTCCCAGATCCACACGTTCCTAGCCAAATTAACAGACATGTACTACAAGATGCTCGGCCTCACAGTGCTGTACATCCCTCGCGAAGGCCAACAACTGACCTTCGAGAAGGCCAGCACAGATCGGGAGCTGGTGAAGAGACTAGAAGGCGTCGTGGTCTACTGGACGCATCAGATCAAGTCGTGCTTGGAGGACACGGCCTCGGTAGCTTCTCAGAAGGAGTTGCTGTGCCCCAGCGATGAATATGACTTTTGGATTTATAGACGTAAGTAACAGGCTGAGTGAGGATTAGACAATAATTATAATAGGATTAATGTATGCAACGTATACATACCTAACCAACGTTATGTTCACAGATGAAAATCTAAGTGCTCTTCTCTATCAGATAAAGAACCCAGCCGTCAGGCATATAACTAAAATCCTGGTCACGACTCACTCAACCTTCATTCACCAGTTTCAAGCTCTGTGTGACGACATCTTGCAGAAGATTCGTGAAGCCAAGTCAAACATAGAGTATCTCCAAGTCATCAAACAGCCCTGCGCGGTTTTGGAGTGTGTGGTCGACCCCGATGAAATCTCTATACATGTACCAGTTATCATAAACCTCTTCAGATTCATATGGATGGAGTCGCCATACTATAATTCAGAAACCAGAATTACTAACCTTTTCAAGGCATTGAGCAACCAGATCATAATTCTCTGCAGAAATTATATAAGCCTCAATGATCTATTTGACGGTGAAACGAAGAAGGCTTTGGGAGAATTCAGTAAATGCATAGACTGCTGCAAGAAATATAGAGAGATTTATGACGTGATGGCCGAGGCTCATAGTGAAAAGATTCCTGACTCCTGGAATTTAGACACGGGATACATTTTTAATTACATTGACTCATTTATACAAAGATGCTTTGATATGATCGATGTGTGCAATTGCATGATTATCTTTGGGAGGTAAGTTTGATATTGTCGATTCTTGATTTAGCGTAAATAAACCGATGTTATCGACATAAGTAGGTAAGTATTTATCCCTAGGCATCTCACAAACCATGCATAACAAACCTTAATTTTACTTGCAGAATTGACGAGATGGACCCGGTCCCGAAGCCCATATTCGGCGGCGCACGCGGCGAGCAGTTCGAAGAGAAATGCGTACAGATAGAGCAGGTACCCTCTTCAATAAATTCTGCAGTCATAAATCATTCGAACAGGTAACTAATTAGATGACTAACCTTTTGAACGTCACTACCACAATACTTACTAACTAGTAGGTATCATCTTACTCACGTGAGTCGTATTGACATGAGGATTTTTTTTGTTTCGCCGACACATTCATATGACAGCTCTTCAGCACAGACTTACAATGCCCGCACTATCTTTGAACGATTGCGCTACAGGGCTAAGTTCTTCTAGTTTAAATAATTAAAAGAAAATACATTGGTTAACCTTTCGTCTGTTGGATAAGGATCAGTGCAAAGCATTTGAACCCATTGTTTTCCATATCAAAGTCATAATTTGATTGTACAATTTTGACATCCGCATACGAAGGGTTAATCGATGATAATGACATTATCATTATCATATCCGGGACATAGGGATTGCAAAAGAGTTCTCCATTCGTCACGATCTTACATGCTGCTTCTTCAAGCTCTTCCTAACCGACACCTGTTGAGCCAGCTTCCTTTTTACAAGCTTTTATTTAGTTTCACCTGTCCCGATGTTGGTCATCAAATCTTGCAAATTAAATTTGATCCACTTCCCGGTAACCGATTGAACTGAAATTTTGCATACATGTGTAAAACGCGTGACAATGCAATATTATGAAGACATGGTGCTGATCTGATGAGCTGGAAGGTGGCCATGGGAACTTCGCAATGAAACGACACAAACTCATCAAGTTTGGGCTCGTTAGAATCGTCTCAATGAGTAGTTAGTGACGGTATACAGAAAAGAACAGTCGGCAATAAAAGCTTGTACCAAAAATGAAATTTATTATTATTATTATTATTATTTAATTACATACTGTTTTCTTTCCTTTGTGTAGATGTTCCTTGACGCGCTTCAAAATGTTCGGGCGGTATCGGCGAACATTCTCGACGTACAGGCACCATCGTGGTACGATGAAATCCTGCAGTTCCGTACTGTTGTCAAAGACATTGAGGTACTTACCATCACCACTTGGTACGCCGCTTTATACACCACAGACCCATGAGAACGCGACACGATTTATTTGGATTCTTCAATACATCAACGTATAGTGCCAACTGATTCTATAAACAAACATTTCCTTGTCGTTCTCCTGTCTAAGAGACTGTAGAGGAATGTTTGGATAAAATAATATTTAAAAGAAATTAGAATTAATTTATATTAAATTTTGACGTTTATCTGCTATTTTTCAAGTTTTACACAGACAAGGATATTGTAAGGTATTATTATTGTACGGCGCAGATAATAATCGAGAACCTGGTGGAGACGGTTTTCGAGGGCGTCAACCAACTTGAAGAGGCTGTGGTGGCGCTCTTCTCGCTCAACAACTACTCCCGGAGGAATAACCTCAGGCGGATCTTCAAGAGAAAAACTGCAGAGGTAATCGCTACTATGGGTTCTATATTTTAGCCTTGACGCAAATGCAAATCGGACAAGATCCAATCTAGAATAATAAGGAAAAAAAGACGTGGTTTATCTTCAAGACTCACAAGTGACTCAACAACCCTTCAAAGGACTTTACAATAGGGGTGTGATTTTTTTACGATACTATTGGACCCAATTTTTTGGAGAGGAACAAATGCTTGTATGGGAGCGACTACAATTGAAGAACATAAATACACATAAATTTGAGACAGAAGCCGAATCGCTTCATACTAATGTACATAAAAGTATGACGTCACAATCACAATCTGCTATTTCGTCGGGTGACAAGCAAAACTCACTAATTACAAGTAATAAGTAAAGGAAAACTCAACCTTATTACTACTACAACACAGTAGATATTTCTTAAATTATTTTTCAGGATTTAGTGACTTTTGCTTGTCACCCGACGATTTGTACTAATCGTTGTATGGAAAATCAAGTAAATTGCTGTTTCGGTCGCGAAATACTGCGTTGAGGTCCATAGTTGTCCTAAAATTTTGTTTCTATAAAAGCGTAAGGATTCTCTTGGTAGCTTTAAATCTATTTATGGACAATAAAAAAATTGCATATTTTTCTAAACTTTTAAGGTCCATATCTTTTTATGATTTTAATTATATTTTTTCATTTATACTTTATTACAATAATTTGATGGTTTACTACCCATTTAGCAACACTACGTTATCACTTATCAATTTTAACATGAGTCTACACCCCTATTGAAGAAAAAAATAGATAGCCTGACGATCCATATCATGAACTTCTCAATTCGCAAATATAACTCACTAAAAACCAATTCATCATCATTATATCAACCATTACGACGTCTACTGCTCCACATAGGCCAGTGATCGTCACAATCGCCCCGATCTAGAGTACTCACGCCTAATTTCACCTGCATGGACTAAGAATAGAAACTGCGTTTTCCGGTGGTATGCCATTCCAGAACTTTTCGATAGTCGTTTGTACGAGTGTGTTGGGTTGGACTATTCCTATTTATTTACCCTGCCTTGAAACCGTCAGGTGTGGAGCATGTTCAGCGACGAGGTGCACGAAGCGAAGAAGGACATGGTGGCGACGCGTAGCCAGCACCCCTCCGACCTGCCGTCGTTCGCCGGCCGCGCCGCCGTGCTGCGCATGAGGAAGAACCGCCTCGTCTACTTGAAGAAGGTACTTCCCTGAAACCACGCGTGCAGCATGTCCAGCGACGAAGTGCACGTAGCGAAGAAATTCATGGTGATGACGCGGAGCCAGCATCCATCCGCCCTGCCGTCGTCGTTCGCCGGCCGCCCCGCCGTGCTGCGAATGAGGAAGAAACGCCTCGTCTACTTGAAGAAGGTACTTCCTTGAAGCCAGGTGTGCAGCATGTTCAGCGACGAGGTGCATGAAGAGAAGAAATCCATGGTGGTGACGCGGAGCCAGCACCCATCCGCCCTGCCGTCATTCGCCGGCCGCCCCGCCTTGCTGCGAATGAGGAAGAAACGCCTCGTCTACTTGAAGAAGGTACTTCCTTGAAACCAGATGTGCAGCATATCCAGTGACGAAGTGCACTAAACGAACGGCATGGTGGCGACGCGGAGATGAAGAAGAACCGCCTTATCTACTTGAAGAAGATACTTTCTATAACCAGCTCGACGGGAGCAAGCACAGTTCTTGCTAGTTTTTAGGGTTCCGGACCAAAAAGGTAAAAACGGAACCCTTATGGTGCGACTCCGTCCGTCTGTCTGTCTGTCACAAAGTCAAATATCTCAGGAACTACGAATGATATCGATTTGAAATAGTTGTATACAAAGCTAATCTTCGTGTATGGAAAATGAAAAATTTTAATATATACTTTTAATTTGTATAAAAAAGGGCGGATAAGAGGGGGGGGGGGGGGATTCAAAGTCTAGTTAGTAGGCCAAGTGGGGTATCATATGAAAGGGCTTGAATTGAACATCCTAAAACAGTTTTTCTTTTTTTTCTACCATGGTAAAATTTTGATTTATAAAGAAAAATGTTGAAAAAAATACCATTCCCCCCCTTATCTCCGAAGTTAACCAAGCGAAAAATTTGAAAATAATATACATGATTATTATTAACGTGAATATTACCGGAAAAGTATAACGAGACCTCTATCTAGCGTAATTTTTTTTATTCATCAAAAATCATATGTTAATTTTGTTTGTAATTTAATACTTCTGTGTTTAATTTTTTTCCTTCAAATTCATATGAAAGTGTTCTGAAAGTACCTTCTAGCAAATAAAAAAAGAATTATCGAAATTAATTCACTTGATAAAGAATTATCGCTGAAAAACCAACATACAGTAAATGAAATGTATTAACGGTTTTTTTTGTAAAGGCTGTGAACGCAACTAGACGATGATGACCTGAAATACCTTATAATTATTTTATGCCTATTCAGTGCATACCTCTTTCACCGGGTTTATAAAACTTATCGTATGACACTTTTATGAAACAATATAGGTATACTATATATAGCAAGATGGAATAAGTTTGGTAATATTTCCCTCGTGCTTAAAAGCAGCAACGCTCGACTGAATGTGTTTGTCCAGGTTATGACAGATGCCGCGTGGATGATGCCCTGCAGCAGCTCGGAGTACGTGATAATGCACGTGAACAGGCTTACGGGCGCCATTGAAGTAGCCATCAGGGAGCTCTGGATCTCTTGGACGGTACATCCATAAAAAATGTATATCTTAGGTATAAAAAAATCAGGGCACTTTCTAGAAATCTCAACGGCGCTGCAGCTTTTAGCTAAAAATCCTTATTGTTTGACTCCTAAAAATCTCTGCGTCTCTCTCGAGTGGGTGCCATTCTAGTGCATACCGCCTTTTTTTACGCTTAGGCGGCAATGCCATAAGGCATTCTCTACCAGTCAACCGTTGAGCTAATCATAAACATTTGGAACATTCTATAAGCACTAGAATCAGGGATCGGATACCGGTATTTTCACCATACAAAAATACCGGTTTTATTTCGTTCAATTTCGTTCTTTGGTTTATAATATCATTTTCGATCAGGCTGTCTAATAATACGAAAATGTTACCTAAATACATGATAGAGTCCTACATTAAGAGCCTAAAATAATTCAAAATATTATACTACTTCGGAGACTTTTGAAAAAACCTGTTCCGATCCCTGACTCAATAGAAGCTCTTATATGGAAATTACTTCCACTATCCTGATGATACCTGTTAGATAGGTAATAGTAGTTGTTAACAAAGGGTGGAAAGTGACCCATTTCACCCGAGATATTTCTGGCACTCGAACCAAGCGCTCGATTCGAGTATGAAATGGGTAAATTCACCATAGTTAAACACTCTACTTTTCATTTCGACTGTGATGAGAGTAAAATACCTATTACACGTTCATTTGATAAAACTAGTATATTAAGAGTAATCAGTTAAAATAGGTACACATACTGCCAACTTTACAAAAGTTTAAAAAACGTATCTAATAGTTTCCATTTAGTTTTTTGTATTAGGGTAGAAAAGGCTATTTTCAACCCGGATATATACCCATGAAAAGTCAACTTTCAGAACAGGAGAGATGAAAATTATATTTTTTAACCATCAATTTTTGTTTGTAGCATAATTTAGACGAAAAGTGTGCGGTTGGCTTAAACAGAACATTGATGAGAAAAAGTGCCGAAAATCCAGGTTTGATGGAATGTAACATTGATGTGTAAGTCAATCTGAACTTCTAAACTATTTATGAATCATATGTACCTACGTTGTATTTGTTTAGACATGAAAATTTTAATTTCGTATCATACTTGCTTTTTAAATATTACAGAAATATTCTAGAGCTTTGCAAAGAGGCAGCGCATTGGGAAAATCTAAGTATGGATATACCACAGCATGCTTACGTGGTAAGTGTTTAGTTAGTTTAGTACGATACGTACGCAGTGCCCGTAAGTTAAAGAGTAGAAAGTAATGCGTGTAAGAAAGTTATGCCACGGCGACTTTTATCAAACAAATGACTAGATGCTATATCGATAATCGTGAATTTTTAGTGACGGCGGACTATTTGCTCGATCTCTAAACGATTGTGTAAGGCTGTGTCTGTAACGCGCGTCTGTAGCGCGACACTAGCCTTAGAGATACTGTATCGCGTTTGTACCGCTGCATAAAGTCGCTATGAGTAACTGCCCTAAAACCATTACATTAGGATATACTGTTTGTATGTATTTGTATGTAATGTATATTAATAATTATCCTTTAAATCTTGGTAGTCAATTTTACCAAGTTCCCAAAGTCTAATCGAGTTGAAATTTTAAACCATTAATTAAGTCATAAAAAATACAATATTACAATATGATCAAGCTGATCATCATCTGATGATGGAGGCAGAAGATGGCCATCAAAAGATCAGTTCGGTGGTGCCATGATATTGAGTTAGCCTCGAACTTATGCCACGTTAGCGTTTCCAAATTTTAGTTCAATCAGATAACGGCAAGTGGTAAAAATGTAAAATCTTTAGTTGTAAAATATTGAAGGACAACTTACATTATTTATTTACATAATACCTATACTTACAAATGGACAGTTCAAGTTAAATAAAAGCTTATGAGCGCCTAATTTAAATCTAAGTAAGCAAACTTCCCCTTTTAAAATTTGTTTTATAGGTGTACGCCAAAAGCAAGAGTTTGCTGTTTGTGTACGAGAGCGTCTTGTCTGTGACGAAGGGATACAATAAGATCTTGGATTCGCTCTCGGATGATGAGAGACAGCTCTTCAAACCTTTAACGCTTGTGAGTTCTGATACACTACTACTAAAACTAACTTCCTATTTATTGTACTTACTATTTACTTCTATGGTTTAAAGTGCAATTATTATAACTGCAAATTGCAATCCAGTTCAGTTGACAGCAAGTAAATTTAGGGGACGACATCAACGTTAGCGGGAAAACGAACGAGAAGAGTTCAACTTCAATCAAATTATTTATTATTTTATTTATTCTAATATCACAAATAATCACAATATGATATTCTTAGTTTTGCTCAAGTTAAAAAAATAATTTAGACGTAATACTTTAACATGACAATAATTAATTAATAAATAACGATAAACATAGTTAACATAAACAATTATCCAAATGTGCATTCATATCATCATTTTCCACCATTTGCATACAACATGGGCACGGTAACTTGGTTCCAGTAGCATTGAACACCTGCGACTCATCGAAAATATCGTCATCATCATCTATTGCTATGGTTTGGTTGGCTATGTTAGCAGGCGCTTCTTCTGGAGGTGGTTCACTATCAAAAAATGACAAACACTCTTCTAAATGTTCGCCCATAGGTTTAGTGACTAGATTACCACAGCAGAGACATTTCTGGTGGCACCAAGAAGATACCTTACTAGGCCCTGGTTCTACTTCAACATCTTTTGGCACATGTGATGGTTTAGAACCACTTCTTAGATCTTTCTCCTCTTTAGGTACAATAAAATTATCAGACTTCCTTTGATTTTTATCAAGTTGCCCTTTGACAACTGACTTCTCTTTGTCTACAATCCCTGGGTCTAGTTTCGGTATATGTGTCTTCAAATGATTATTCCAGGTCTCTGTCTCATTACGGGCTGTTCCTTTAAATGCGGTTAAAGATTTATCCAGATCCTTCTTCATTAAGTCAATACCATTAGGATAATCTTGCTCGACTTGTAGTTTTGGTTTATAAGGCGGTAAAGTGGCTAGTATTTCTTTCGAAACTTGTTTTGAAACCTTGTTTACAACTACAGAACTTAGTTGGTTTTTATCATTAACTGGTGGCATTGACTCTGATTTAACTTGAGAAGTTGCTACTTCATTCCCATTGCATATTTTAGCAATTAAATCTTTATTTAAACATTCATCTAAATGAGTATTTATTTTACTTTCCTCTATTTTCAACCTGCATATAGGGCAATCAACTTGAACAACCTGTGAGCTACTAGTATTATTAACGGCAACCAATTTGTTATTATTTCCAGACTCTACAACATCTATGTTAGAACCGTAAATATCTTTGAGTAGAGATCTGACATTGTTCTTGAAGTAATCATCAATCTTCTTTACTTTTACGGGAGGTGCATGTACGTGTTCTGAATCAGGCTTATGTTTGGTTGCTTTTGGAATAGTATCTTTGCTTGGTGTAGTAGCTGCCGTTTTAGGAGAAGCATTCACATTCGGCTTTTGAACATAATCATTATTTTTGTGTCTAATATTAGCAATTTGTGAAACCATATTAGGGGTCAACTGTTTCTTGGCCCAAATATTTCTGACCATTTCAGTCACATCGGCGGAATTGGACCTCACTCTAGTGCCGGTAATAGTATAACCTTTGCCAGTAAGAAATGATGGTGGCTTCACTACTGGTGTATTTATGGGATTAGAAACACCTTTCTGACTTACCACAACTGTGCTTGAATTGTTAGATTTTATTTGAACTTTTGATAAGTCTGACTTAATGTCACTTATTTGAACTATTCTTGGCTCGCCAGAAGGCAATATATTTTTTTTTGTACTAGTTATATACTTTGTAATATCACCTTTTGGTTGGGCTACTACCATCTTCTTATTCTTTTTTTCTGGCTCCTGGAACTTTATGAACGTACCTCCACATTTCCTCTGATGGTCGGCCCACCAGTACTCTTTGGGTCCTGGAGCAGTATTTGCAGATCGCCGCACTATTCCAAAATGAGGTTTTCTCAACTGGCAGGGCCCATTGCAACGCCACCAATGAGTCTGGTACAGTTCAACCTGTAAATACAAATAGTGGACATGCCTTTCAAAGAGCCAAAAAGAAACTTGATGTCTGCATAAATCTATAGGTTAGATTTGGTTTAGTATCATTTTCTTCACTTTACTTGTCTTGTTTGCTTCCTTTATGTCTTCTTTGGGTGAATATATTTGACAAGCATGCTTGACAGCTCTGCTTAATACCTTGCGTCAAGTAATTGTTTTATGATTACTTACATGTGACTGAAGAGTAATGGGTGGATTGCAAAAAAATTGTACATAGTTAACCCTTTGAGAGCTAAAGACGGCTGTGGACGCGGACGAAAACTCGTGCCACAGAAGCCACGGACGGCCACATGATAATATTGATAAATACTGTCATTTTGACATGACAATATTTATTAGAAGTTTCATTTAATTCATATTTTTTCTGGCTATTGTTTTGTTTTGGCACCGTTGGGCACCGTTCCCATATGTTTTATATGGGTAACTTCCGTTACACAATGGAAAAAAGTTAAATCATAGATTCGATTAAGACCCTTAAGTATGTACATATTTTTTGCAATTCACCCTAATGAAACTCTTTAAAGTACTTCAGGTAAGTATTTTAAATGAAAATTCATAAACCGAATATGTTTCAACAAAAAAATTAACTGTCTGGGCATGGTTCATGAATAGAGGTCAGAATTCACGGTTGACAGGTTGTAAAGAAAGATATTGAAGTTTTTGGAAGGGCAATTTTCACACTTTTCCTTCAGTATTCTATGACAAACATTGTTTTATTAAACTGCTGCCCTGCAAATACCAACCGCTAATAATGATCCATAGAGTAGAAATATTTAGTGATAATATAATGTCGTAGGCCTATTGTTGGAATGGCCACATCATGATATGCCCGGGCTCATCATGAAACGCTGGCATTTCATGATCTGGCCTGCAACATCCCAATATGCTCAGTAAAAAGCTGGTTGAATGATGAAATCGATGAGTACAATGTCTCTGTCGTTATTTCGAGCTAAACATGTCATAGGCCTTCTTCTTCATGATATGCCCGGTCACATCGTGAAACTCCAGTGTTTCAAGACTACTTCATGATCAAGGGGGTGGAGGTCAACACGCATCGCCGGGTGTCTATTTACAGTCTTAGGGACACAAGTGAACCCTAACCTAACCAACCTGAGGCAGAGTTCGCTTTTGACAGGCAGTTAGCTATGTTTGACAATTTGACAACAGTCTACACCTGTCTTCGCGCGCTCCGCTTTGTTTACG
Organism: Epinotia nisella; assembly: GCA_932294315.1. NCBI lineage: Eukaryota > Metazoa > Arthropoda > Insecta > Lepidoptera > Tortricidae > Epinotia > Epinotia nisella. Next base: position 22,696,410 of record OW028674.1, read on the forward strand.
CAAGTGGAGATGGCAGATCATGAAGTGCCGGTGTAACACTATGTGCCTAGGCATATCACAATGTGGTCAATCCAATGTTCGACCAACAACATATGTATTATATCTTACCTCCTCATGAAAGCTATGGTAAATGGTGATATTAACCCCCGCAACCTTGTTGATCCTGTACATGTGTTCCTTAAAGTTAGGTCCATGGCCGTCCCGGTCCTGGACTCGCAGGGTGATGAACAGGAATGCATGGATCATCTCATGCAGCAGTGTTTCCACCAAGTCTTTCCGAGGTCGCAGTTTCAGTAGTGGCTCACTGAGAGCAATATCACAGAGTCCTCCTCTACCTTCATAGCTGGAAAATTAATACGGGAACATGTAATCTCAAATATCTTCACAGTATCGATCAGTTTTATTTAAATTGATGATGTTACTTTTAATAATTATAGTATCATAGCCAATTAGTAATGCGAGAAACCAGTCTAATGAAGACTTACACACATGATTTACTTAATAAATGCCCACTGCCCTAATATGCAAATAGTTCCAACTCTTTCATATATCCTCTTGAATAGACTGGTGACCATTGATTTATAATTGTGTGTGAATTTACTCACGAGCACACGCCAGCGCTGGAATACATCCTCTTGCTCCAACGAACGACGGCTCTGCTCGCGAGTTTTGCCCAAAAGAATGTTCTGTCGAAGTGGATAAACATGGCATGCACGTTCGGCGTAGGGTCTATTAGTTCCAACTCCGGGTCTCCAAGATTCATTGCAACAAATTTGTTTCTAACCTACTAAAAAGTAACAATTTGGGCAACGTTCATGTTTCTTGAATGTTTCTTATGATAAACGATTTCAAAATAATGACACACAACAGAAAGTTAGCGACTTGACGGATATACAAACAAACGTCATAATCAACGTTTTTTTTAAACGTGGTAAACCCGGTGCCGGTTAATGTACGGCCCGATAATACGCGTCCACGGTATCTCTATCTCTTTTTAACTTATGCTAAAAAAGAGAGAGAAAGATAGATGGACGCGTATTATCGGGCCGTACATTAACCGGCACCGTAAACCCTGTATGTTCCAAATGCAACAATTAAGGTTCTATATATTTTTTAGGTTATTTACAAACATAAACTTAAGTAATTTAGGTGTACTTATTATTAATATGTGACTGTCTAAAATGTTATTTATTCCCGACTTTACTTGGTTTTGCAACTACTCGTTAAAAGAATTAATAATACAAGAAAAGTCAAAAGTTTAACCGCCGGTCACAATTAAATGTTACCAGGCTGTGATAGTTGAAGTTAGCTACCAAACTAGAAGTATCAAGTGTTCGTGGATAGTTATTTAAGATCGCCGGACTGCATAAGAACGCTCTTCATATAAATGTAGTTTAGTTCTCATTTTAAAACGGCATGCTGAAAGATGAAACTCTTTTGATTAGTTTGAATTGACAGCCGTAGCCGCTCTTAAATATAATTGACGCTGTAGCCTATAGCCAATCTTAATTTCCAATTGTCGCCGTAGCTTATGGACGGTCTTAAATACATAGACATCGTAGCTTTTGGAAGCTCTTAAGAGCTATTGTAACCGTAGCCCATGAACGCTCTTAAATACATTTGCGCCGTAGCCTGTGGACGCTCTTATTTACAATTGACACCGTAGCCCAATGATCGCTCGTAGACACAATTGACACCGTAGCCTTTGGTCGCTCTTGAATACAATTAACACTGTTCAATATTGCCTACTTTGGGTAAATTTAAATTATTAATATAGCAACACAAGTTGCCACTCTATTTCCTAGTTTAGTGTGGCAACACAGTTAGTCTAGAGATTTCGAGATATATAGTTCGTTGCTCGTCCGTTATTAATTACGAGCTTATTCTCGGGTCAAGGCAATCACTCAATTCACCTTCTTTTCAAACTTCAACTATATTCCGAACAAGATTGCGGTTCGGCAAGATTACCTGTGTGTGCATCTAACAGTGGCAGGACCGAGGGTAATGCTTATCTGGATCCAGCGCTGGGCTTAGTCTTAGGGAGTGCCATCACTGGGATGCTGAGCCTCGCTTCGAAGATCTCCAGGTAAGCCGAGACGCAATCCATTTAGACGATAACATTTGTCTTGTAAAATCACGGCGATTGCGCGGGACTCAATTTTTATACAGTCCACTTCATATTTCTCGCCTTTTCGCTCTCGTATTAGACTTCATTTTGGTCCTTCGAACCGGATACCCAGAGCAACTGCATCAACAACCAAAATGAAGTCTAATACGAGAGCGAAAAGGCGAGAAATATGAAGTGGACTGTATAAAAATTGAGTCCCGCGCAATCGCCGTGATTTTACAAGATAAATGTTATCGTCTAAATGGATTGCGTCTCGGCTTACCTGGAGATCTTCGAAGCGAGGCTCAGCATCCCAGTGATGGCACTCCCTAAGACTAAGCCCAGCGCTGGATCCAGATAAGCATTACCCTCGGTCCTGCCACTGTTAGATGCACACACAGGTAAGCTTGCCGAACCGCAATCTTGTTCGGAATTATGTTGAAGTTTGAAAGAAGGTAAATTGAGGGATTGCCTTGACCCGAGAATAAGCTCGTAATAATAACGGACGAGCAACGAACTATATATATCGAAATCTCTAGACTAACTGTGTTGCCACACTAAACTAGGAAATAGAGTGGCAACTTGTGTTGCTATATAAATAATTTAAATTTACCCAAAGTAGGCAATATTGAACATTCCGCCCACCTAAATGCGACGGCATGCTCAAGAATGCCGCGGTATTTACTACGACAACGAATACTTAAATCTACGAAAGGGTGCTGTTGGGAACAGTACGTCAACTAAACTAAAACTAATTACTACGAATCACACTAGCTTTGTAAGAGCTATGTGATAAACTACTACGTTTTCATTTTAATTAAACGTCGTTTGCCATTGGCAGTGGGCACAGCTTCACGACAGGCCTTCTGTACTGACCAGTGGCCGTCTTGACCGTAACGACTCTACATACACTACACCGTCCACGACGTGCGACAAACCGCTTTAACGCACAAAGGAAGGCTTCCTTCGATAATTCCGAAGCAAGTTCTATTGCGTAGAAACTCACGACAAAAGGTACTTTTCAATAAAATCTGGTCGACGGACCAAAATGAATGATGATAGTTATAGTCAAGAGGCATCCGCGACTATAGATGCTTTCCGGGTCGCGCGGGATTATTGCATTATGCGTTTAGAGCATATCGAAAGTTCGGATTTGCAAGGTTATAATGAGTCCGACTTTAAAGACATCGAAAAGGACTTTCATGATGCACAAATCCGAATTTTACGACCGCTCACACAAGCGCAACGTCTTGATGAATACGCAGTTACAAGGGAATTCGAGACTCGTTTAAAATCAGTGAAAAATAGGTTAAGGCAAAGTACTCAAGGCGGGCATAGTGAAACTAAGCCTTTATCGATAGAAAACAACTTAGCTAAATTGCCTAAAATATCAATCAAACCCTTTGATGGGAAATTGGAGAACTGGGTGTCCTTTAAGGAACTTTTTGATTCGCTAATTCATAAGCGGAGCACTATCAGTGATGTTGAAAAATTACATTACCTTTTGTCGAGTGTTCAGGGTTCCGCATATGAATTAATTAAAAGTTTTCCTTTGTCAGGTGACAATTATGCCAACGCTTATGAGACTTTGTCTAACTATTATGATAGGAAGAGACAAATTGCTGTCATGTACTATGAAAAGATGTTGAACTGTGAATCAGTTAAAAACAAAAATGATTTAGAAAGAGTTTTCCGAACATTCAATGAGAACTTAAACATTTTGTCAAAATTTAATCTTCCTGATCAGAACTTTATGCTGTATTATTTGCTATGGTCAAAACTGGATATTGCTACTCGTGAAGCATTCGAATTGCAACTTTCGTCGAACATTGATATTCCAAAGTTTGATGATTTGAAAAACTTTATTGAAAAGCGAAGCAAAGCTTTAGAAAATTCAAACATCAAACTGACGAATGTTAAACCACTAAATAAAAATAAAACAGCATTTATCGTCTCGAGTCCGAATTGTGTCTTTTGTACGGGTCAGCACAGTCTTACCAGCTGTAGTGAATTCTTAAAACTTGATAACCATGATCGTTTTAATTTTGTGAAGGAAAAGGGTCTGTGTATTTTATGCTTTTCAAGTGCTCATAGAGTGAAAGTTTGTCGTGCTTCTCGTTGTAGTGTGTGTAGTCGTTCACATAACACTTTGTTACATTTCACCAAGAATATGCAGACGCCCGCACCCACCGAGGCTGGTAACGCGCCGACTAGTAGTAATATAAGTACCAACAATAGTAACACTGTTTTAACTTCACTGACAGGGGAAAATACAATTTTATTTTCGACTGTAAAAGTTATGATTAGGGATAGTTCTGGTAACTTCCGGCCAGTGCGCGCGCTACTCGATTGCGCTAGCGCGTGTAACTTTATTTCGAAACCCTGCGCAAAAATGCTAGGGTTTAACATTTGTCGTGGCCAACATGCCGTATATGGCATAGGCAATTCTGTCGCTTAACCGCTCGGCTCACTGTCGTGTGAGATTAAGCCGCTCGGTAATACAACTTTGTCGTCGAATATTAAGTTCGAAGCTCTCGTTTTATCGTCGATATGTGCTGACCAACCTACTCAACCTGTCGATTCGTCGAGGTGGTCGCACATAAACAACTTATCGCTTGCTGACCCTGACTTCGCTCGCTCGGCGCCGGTGGACATGCTGCTTAATGCAGATATTTTCGCGTCGTCGTTGTTACCTGGCCTTCGGCGTGGGGAGTCTGGACAACCTATCGCGTTGAATACGCTTTTCGGATGGATCGTCATGGGTGAGTGTGACAAAGGTCAAGTCACGTCAAACGCCATCGTCTCTTGTCGTAACAATAAAAAACATTGTTTTTTCGTTTCGAATCTTTCGCAAACCTTGTCGCTCGATGATTCCATAAAGAAATTTTGGGAATTAGAGAATGTTAGTTCTCCGATTAAACCTTTCGTTTCAGAGGAGGACCAACGCTGCGAAGATTACTTTCGTGCAAAATACTATCGCAACGAGGAAGGCAGATTCGTCGTACCTCTACCTTTCGTCGATCCGGCGAACAAACCTACCTTCTTCAATTCGCGCGAAATCGCACTTAAACGATTCCTTTCGTTGGAACGCAAGTTGAATTGCAATCCGAAATTCAAAAAGTCGTATGTCGAGTTCTTGGAAGACTATGAGTCTCGTGGTCACTTGGAAAGAGTGGATCCTCCCTCTACAAACGAGGGCCAGTTTTACTACGTGCCACATCATGGTATATTGCGCGATTCAGTGTCAACGCCTCTACGTGTTGTCTTCGACGCTAGCGCCAAGGACGCAAAAGGGATTTCCTTGAACTCTACTCTTCTCGCTGGCCCTAAACTTCAGACGAACATTTTCGATCTGCTTATGCGCTTTCGTTGGCATGCCGTCGTCTTCACGGGCGACGTCAGACAAATGTACAGGCAGATTCTGGTTTCTGGAGAAGACGCTGACTTTCAGCGCATTCTATGGCGGCCCTCGGCCTCCAGTCCTGTGCGTGACTATCGCCTTAAGACTGTCACATACGGAATTTCCTCTGCCCCATTCCAAGCTCTTCGTACCATAGCTCAGCTTGCCAGCGATGCTGCAGAAGCCTGCCCAGGTGGTGCAGCTATTCTCGCTCGGGACATATACGTCGATGACGTCGTCACTGGAGCTGATTCTGTCGAAGAGGCTCGCTTACTTAGGATGGAACTCACAAAAATCTTGTCATCGGGTGGTTTCCATCTGAGGAAGTGGACCTCCAACAGCAGTGACTTCCTGGAAAACCTTCCATCCTCGGACCTGTACTCACAGGATTTTATACATTTCGAAGAAATGTCTGACATTTCTCTAAAAATATTGGGATTGCTATGGCAACCTCAATCAGATTGCTTTCGTTTTCGTGTCGCAGTTGCTCATCAAGGTCGGTGCACAAAACGCACCATTCTTTCAGAGATAGCCAGGATCTTCGATCCGTTGGGCTTTCTCTCGCCTGTAACCTTCCTTGCCAAATACCTGATGCAGTTGCTCTGGGTATCCGGTGTTTCCTGGGATGGCGATGTCCCGGAGAACATTGGACTTGAATGGCAGGAGCTTAAGGCACAACTTTCGTCGCTGAGCTCTGTGGCTATTCCTCGCCGTGTAGTCGGGGAATTTGACTTATTACAACTTCATGGATTTTGTGATGCGTCAGAACGTGGCTTTTGTGCCGTAGTTTATTTTCGGACGATGAATAAAAATGGAGAGATCGCCGTCGAATTAGCTTGCGCTAAGTCCAAGGTTGCACCGCTACGTAGGTTGTCGGTACCGCGTCTTGAATTGGTTGCAGCGGTTCTGCTATCAGATTTGATAGCTTCAGTCGTGGAGGCTCTAAAGCCCTTTCACTCGATAAAAGAGATTTTCGCATGGTCGGACTCAACTGTGGCGTTGACCTGGATCAAATCGTGTCCGTCCAAATGGAAGACGTTCGTGGCCAACCGTGTGAGCCACGTCCAAGAAATAGTTCCTCCCGACTCCTGGCATCATGTCAGAACCACTGATAACCCAGCAGATTGTGGATCACGTGGGTTACTACCTAGCGACTTAGTGAACCTAAGTTGCTGGTGGAACGGACCTTCTTGGCTTAGGGACCCCAGTGAAAACTGGCCCAAGTCGGCGTTGTCGATAAATAAAGATGTTCTTCATGAAGAACAAAAGATCACCGTTCTCGTATCGTCCAATAATGACGATTTAGTCGGAAACCTTTTAAAAAGGTTCTCATCATTAAAAACACTTCAACGTGTGTTAGCATATTGCATTCGGTTTACAGTGAACTGTAAACAAAAGACTGTCGAATATCGTGTCGTCGGAGCCTTACAGCCATCCGAGATTCACCAGGCGCTTATGCTGTTAGTTAAAGTTGTGCAAGAGAGTGCGTTCTCGTCGGAGTTGGAACTCATAAAAAGGGGTTCATCGAACTCACTTCCTAAGAGTTTCCGCAAACTATCACCCTTCGTGGATGAGGCGGGTTTTCTCAGGGTGGGCGGTCGCTTGGCTAATGCAAAGATCTGCTTCGAAGCAAAGCACCCGCTGCTATTGCCCCGCTCTCATCGCCTCACTTCGCTGATAATTCAGGAGTATCACACTCGCTTCATGCATCCTGGTGCGCAAACTCTCCAGAATCTCATTGCACAAAACTTCTGGATATTGTCGTGTAAACGCGCCATTCGAACGGTAATCTCAGGCTGTATTAAATGTTTTCGTGTTCGTCCAAAAGTCGCCCCGGCGCCATTAATGGGAAATCTTCCTCTTTGTCGTATTTCTCAAATAAAACCCTTTTCGAGTGTCGCCATTGATTATGGAGGCCCTTTTGATATCGCTTTCGGACGTGGACGAGGCGCTAGAACATACAAAGGCTATATTTGCGTATTCGTTTGCACCAGCACTAAGGCTATCCATATAGAACTTGCTTCGGAATTATCGACGGAAGCCTTCCTTTGTGCGTTAAAGCGGTTTGTCGCACGTCGTGGACGGTGTAGTGATATTGTCTCCGATCAGGGTCGCAACTTCGTCGGTGCAAGTAATTATCTTGGTTCCATTATGAAGAGCGCCGCTGATGCGCAAGGAATCAAATTTTCGTTTAATCCACCGGGTAGCCCGCACTTCAACGGCTTAGCCGAGGCTGGGATCCACTCGGCCAAAACGCATCTCGCTCGAGTCATAGGTAATCAAAGGTTAACTTTCGAAGAATTTTACACCGTCCTCACACAGATCGAGGCAATGCTTAACTCGCGTCCATTGACGCCTCTAAGCTCAGATACAAACGACCTGTCGGCGCTTAGCCCTGGACATTTTCTTACCTTAGAGCCCTTGTCGATTATTCCTGAAGAGAACCTTGTTGATCAAAAGATTAGTGTTTGTCATCGGTGGAAGTTGATCCAAAAAATGCATCAAGATTTTTGGCGCAGATGGCATGCGGAGTACGTACACACACTTCAACAGCGGACTAAATGGAATAAGGTTCACACAAACATTGTCGTAGGTACTTTGGTCTTGTTACTAAATGAACAGACAAACCCATTAAAATGGCCTTTAGGTCGCATCTTAGCTCTACATCCGGGAGCTGACGGTGTATGTAGAGTCGTCACGGTCAAGACGGCCACTGGTCAGTACAGAAGGCCTGTCGTGAAGCTGTGCCCACTGCCAATGGCAAACGACGTTTAATTAAAATGAAAACATAGTAGTTTATCACATAGCTCTTACAAAGCTAGTGTGATTCGTAGTAATTAGTTTTAGTTTAGTTGACGTACTGTTCCCAACAGCACCCTTTCGTAGATTTAAGTATTCGTTGTCGTAGTAAATACCGCGGCATTCTTGAGCATGCCGTCGCATTTAGGTGGGCGGAATGTTCAATATTGCCTACTTTGGGTAAATTTAAATTATTAATATAGCAACACAAGTTGCCACTCTATTTCCTAGTTTAGTGTGGCAACACAGTTAGTCTAGAGATTTCGAGATATATAGTTCGTTGCTCGTCCGTTATTAATTACGAGCTTATTCTCGGGTCAAGGCAATCACTCAATTCACCTTCTTTTCAAACTTCAACTATATTCCGAACAAGATTGCGGTTCGGCAAGATTACCTGTGTGTGCATCTAACAGTGGCAGGACCGAGGGTAATGCTTATCTGGATCCAGCGCTGGGCTTAGTCTTAGGGAGTGCCATCACTGGGATGCTGAGCCTCGCTTCGAAGATCTCCAGGTAAGCCGAGACGCAATCCATTTAGACGATAACATTTGTCTTGTAAAATCACGGCGATTGCGCGGGACTCAATTTTTATACAGTCCACTTCATATTTCTCGCCTTTTCGCTCTCGTATTAGACTTCAAACACCGTAGCCTATAATCGCTTGTAGACATAATTGACACCGTAGCCTTTGGACGCTCTTAATTACAATTGACATGGTTTTTCCTAAATGAAATTGACACCCTAGCATATGAACGCTCCTCAATACAATTGACCGTAGCCTATTGTCGCTCTTAATTGGAATTGGCACCGTAGCCTACAGTCGTTAAATTTAAATGTATGAAAGAAAACGTTGAAATTGCCTATTGTCTAAACTATAAAGCCTGCTTTACACTGGCGCGGTCGGTGGCGGTCAATAGTAAATTTGACAGCTAATGACAAGTTTACTATTGACCGCCGCGGCCAGGCCGCTCCAGTCTGCTAGAGCCATAAGCAATATTTGATTTTGGTTCGTTATGACATTCTGCTACTAAGATTATTAAAAAAAACACTTAGGTAACGATGTTTGCTATATTTTGCAGTTTTATTTATATAAAATCGACATGAACGTAACAAATAACACATTTTATGAACAAATTCCAATAATTTCAAATTGCAAATTTAACTACACAAATACACATTTAAAATATTTCATCTAAATATTAGCATTAAAAATGTCTGCTCAAACCGCGAAAAAAACGGCAAGGCAGAATTGGAGGCCAACTTGTAATTATTTCATTCTGTAATTCTATTTTAATGAGTTTATTGTGTGTTTATTTTGTTATTTAATCTGAGTTCCGACGAAAACACCGACGAGGAATAATACTAGGTATATGTTTTAGTTTACTTTTAGTTTTTCTAGAAATTAAAGTTTGATTTATAGAAGATTTTAATTTTATTTAATTCATTGCATGTTTGAGATAATCACTACACATACCTCGGTTTGGAAAGAGTTGCCAGCCTCATAACTATCCTCTACTCTATATGTACTTAGCCGACAACCCCTTCCCTTACTTCCCGGCCTCTGTAGTAATGTGCTATTCCAGTCGTGATGGGTAGGTATCGTGTAAGTATGTAAGTTTGTACGGAACCCCCAGACATGCGTGACTCGCACTTGACTGGTTATAAAACCAGTCAAGTGCGAGTCACGAAATAAAGCTAATTATTAGCTACTTATAAAGCAACTTTTCAGGTAGAAATACGCAGTTTTTAATATACTTCGTATTTCTACCTGAAACGTTGTACGTAATATAAATCTAAATCCTTTTCAGGCATGCGAGAAAAAAATACAACCAGGAATATCTAAATTAACTTGGACGTCAACAATGTCAGACGCATACATTGCCGACTGTGTTGTGCAAATTGGTGAAGTAAGTATAGTACTTAATAAAATACCTACGTAAAATTAATAATATTTATGAAGGTTGAATAACAAATACATTTTGTTTCAGCTACGAGATTTTGTAAATACATATAAAAATAGTAATTTAAATATAATTAAAATAATGGAAAAAATATGTGACACTCCCTTAATTGACTTTGATATTTATAATGTATTTGAGATAAACGATTTACGTAACGATATTATAGCCATGGAAACTAAAGGAACTGAAACAATTTTGGAAATGTATAAAGAAATTATAATTTATTTAGTTATAGTATACGAGGGATTTGAAGCTTACATTGGTCAGGTAAAGTCATATTTTTACTAGTAGAAATCAAGACCAAAAATCTTATAACTACGAGGATCGCCAAAAAGACTGATGCACACTCCACCGACAAGATTCATTTAATTTTCATCACACTCTATGTATGTTTTTACGTGATGACATAAAATGACAATCTCTTAAAAATTAAATACATTTTTATAGATGGCAGAACATTGGGTTAAATACGTCAGACGATTTGATCATACTTTAGAAGACGCCATAAGATTGTCAATAAAAGCTACAATGCAAAATATGTATAAATGCGTCCACGGTGATGGTAAGTAGGTACATAAAGATGTAGGATTTGAAAATCTAATCTAATCTCAATCCCAGATTGATAAGAACGCTTGAAGTGTTCTTACATGGATGAAGGATTCGTTCTATTATTTTGATAAATTTCTGCCTTTAACGGCGATACTCGTTGTCATCCATTAATCTTGTCACTAAGTGTATTGTTTTCACAGAATAGGCTTCATTTGTTATTTATTTCAGGTACTATGGCACCCTCTCCACTGATTAAAATGAATTTGTACTTAACTGGAAAAGATGTGACATATTTACCATCACGAAATGAAATTCAACATTCATTTAGTACGATCCTTGAGGGTATTATTCTCATAATGGACAGCATCCCAAGGCTATTCGAAAAATTTTCTCTACCTTCTATGGGTTTAAGAAGATTCTGTGATGTCATAAGGGTTGATACGGATAGTAATAAGCTACAAGTCCTGATAGATGAAGGTTTGTATTTATTCGTAGCTATTATTCAACCCCCATTTAAGTATTTGAGAATAGAGGTGACAGTTTTGCTCTACAGGCTGTCCCAAAACTTTACCACGCGGAGGGAAAGTACCTTAAATATTTAAGACAGGAAATTTTACTGAAAGAAGACTTCAATTTTTTTTATCAGAATTGGAATTGCATTCAAAGATTTTTAAAAATCACCTGCCTTAACCTGAAACCGAATCCACCAAATATGAAAAAAAATATCTTTTTATTTTTACGATGGGTACCGATACCGATTGAAAGGGTTACTCAGTAGAATCATTTTTTCTTGAATAACAGCATCTAAATGAAGACCATGACATTTTTATTTTTATTATTACGTATTATATGGTATCGTATGTGACTCTTTAAAAAAAATTGAAACCAGCTGCATTTAAAAAATAACGAGGTGTTCTTTCAGTACACTTTCCTATCTTCAATATTTATGGTACTTTCCCTGCGTGTGGCAAATTTTTGGGACATCCTGTATAATAACGTTAAAGTGTATGTAGTGTAGCATTGCCGGTTTTCCAAATACCAAACGCATCGTGGTCGTATGATATAATTAACGTTATAAAAAATATAAGTTTCTGTCAAAATTTTTAATTTTGGTATGAATTCTTAAGAAATTAAGAGCGTGTGTAGGTAATTTTGAACACCCGGCTCGCTTAGCTACTTCTGCTGCTGACTATACAAGCTTTTATTGTTGACTGTACTTTTCTGTATACGGTCATCAACTACTCATTGAAACGATTCTAACGAGCCCAAACTCAACGTGGTTACGTCGGTTAAGTACTGAATTCCCATGGCCACCTTCTGTCTCCTCATCAGATCAGCTCGATGGTACCATATAATTGAATAGTCATCCAAACTATACCTTTACCTAAAATTTCAGCTCAATCGGTTGAAGATGGTACCTTTCTAAGTTTCGAAAAACACGTGTCCGATTTTCACTTGTCCGAAAACGGTTCACTGAATTCTTATAATCCATATACCTACTTTGTTTATCATACTTTTGAAATGTCGCTGGTTTGTTTTCCCACATTATAGTTTTCCCGAAACTCAATAACCCGATTGCCAACTTTATTATTTGACAACCGATTTGTTATCCACCTTTTCATAATTCCGATGCTACGTAAGATCTAAATCTCATTTTCCCTAATATCATTTTACCGTATGTTTTTAAAAAAAAACATACAGATATGTTAAAAACCCTATAGAAGTGCTCTTTCAAATTGCGATTCAAAATAAAGTTTTGCTAAGTGGGTTAGGTTAGAAATTTGATCCCTCACAAATCTCATAATAACGAACTGTAAAAATCTCATAATAGCAACTAGAGTGCTGCACGACTCGGGGGGGGGGGGGGGGGGCGAAGCCCCCCGCAGTAAAAACACCTAATCGTGACATTTGTATTTTTGATAGGTTAAGTTATAAGGTTATCTTGTGTCCCTTAGAGTGGAAATAGGCACATCGCGAAGCGGGGTGACGTCGACACGCTGGCGGTTAAAATAATTGCCATGCGGTTGTAAATGATGCTTCATGCTACAATGTCGATGTTTTGATATAACGGGATGATAATATTTCGGACTAAATACTTTTCGGCACCAAAAACTAGTTGACAAATGATACTTCGGAACTTTAATAAGTGTCTATTCGAATCATAAGCGAAATGAAATTGCAACGAACTGAGAATTGGGAAAATAATAATATGGGAAATGTAATTTCGGGCAAACAAAATTTTGGCCAACTAAAAAAAAACCGGACAAGTGCGAGTTCAACTCGCGTAGTGAGGGTTCCGTATATAATCTAAATTTCAGAAGTGTTTTTGAATACTCAAACTTCTTATAGGTTTTCCTGTAATCTTTAGGCAAGGAACTATTTTCCATATTTTTTTCAGAATTTTAATCCTAGTAGTTTCGGAGATAAGGGGGGAATAATCAATTTTCGCCTTTTTTCCTAAATTACTTCAAATCTGTTGCTTACAACAACTCCTTTCATTTCATATGTCACACAATACAGTTTGCGAAACTTTTTTTTTTAATTTTCCAGTTTGCTCCCCAAAAGTGGCCCCCTTGTTCAAAATTCATTAATTTACTGTACGCGTCCATCTTTGGGTCACCAATTTACATATATGTGGGATTGGAGCGTATTAAAACGTAATCAATGATAAAAAACACTTATATTATTTTAAGCAAGGAAATTAAGGAAAATTACATCACCACCACGTCTTAGCTTAGCGTCTCTTTTCTAGCCTCCCTCAACCGTTTTCTCCTTTCAAAAGTCCGCAGTCACGCCTTCCCTCTCTCTTTCACACTCGTACATACTTCAAATCATTCTTGCTCTCTCACTCATTCAGTCATTCTTACGTTCCATTCCACTCATCCTACATATATGTGTACCAAATTTCAACTCAATCGGTCCAGAGGGCCTACCGCGAAACGAAAGTCGTTTTTGTTCGTATATCTCCGTCTCTGTCGCACTTGCTAATTCGAGCGACAGAGATGGAGATACACGAACAAAAACGAATTTCGTTTCGCGGTAGGCCCTCAGTAGTTTCGGAGCAAATCGGCTGTGACAGACGGACAGACAGACAACCGAGTGATCCTATAAGGGTTCCGTTTTTTCCTTTTGAGGTATCGGAACCCTAAAAAGGGAAACGTTTTCGGGATTTTAATAATCGGAATAACAATTTTCGAGCTTATGATAGGTAACCCATAGTTAGGTGCATACTTACATTGCAAGTTAATAGTAAGGTTGTAAAAAGTACTTAACTACAATTCTTACGTGTATAATTGAGAGGCGTAAGGTATAATATACTTACTATTACGAGCGAGAAAATTAGCCACCTGTCTCACAAACAAAGTTATTCGTGAGTAAATTAGTAAATAACACTTTTTTCAAAAAGCAAATAAATATTAATATGTAATGCTTGTTTTTTTTATAGAAGTCCAATACAACCTAGATCTAATACATGAACATATGCGCATGTGGGAGCCTTACTCTTCCATTTGGAAGGTAGATAAGGATACATTTTTAGTAAAATACGGAGAAGATAATCATACAGCGGCCGAATTTGAGGCACTTATCAATAATTATGGTGACCTGGCGCATCATGTACAGGTTCAGGAGACCATTAATCAGGTATTTTATAAGAATAGTATTAAAAAAGCAAACAGAAGCGTTCTTATAAATAAAAGTATGATTTGAATGTATTAACATTATTTTGTCTATTACAGATTCATTTCATAACTCTCAATTCAAGTAATGTGAAGAAATCCATAATCAAACACTGCATGCGCTGGCAGCTTGTATTAGGGGAGTTATTGCGTCAGATTACAGAAAATAATGTTGATGCAGTTTATGCCTATGTTGAGAAGTGTAGTGAAGAAGCCATGCAGGTACTGTACCAAAATCCAAAGTTACCATTTTGTTGGCGAGTCAAAGTCCGACGACCCACTGTGTTGCGTGTAAGTACATGCGTGCGTGTGCGGTGCGAGAGCCTCGATCGCTGTGAGTGTAGCGCTAAAATCCTAAACTTCGCGCGGCGCGACTCCGAAGAAGGGCCTTAAGAGGTATCTTTAATTATCTGTAACTTCATTCTGAGAATATCAGCCACACCAACATAACTATCTGCTAGTGCATAACATTGATCACCTTTTGTTTACCTCAACTTTTAAGTGTTGTGTTATTTATTAGTATTTATTTTGTGTATGGAGTCACCCCAATACAAGGTGCTGAGGAGAAATTCAAATAATTTTACCACCGTGTCTGACCATGTTTAGGAAATAGTTTTTTACCTGTAAGGCCAAAAGGAAGGGCTATGATTTTAGCGGTCCATGTATGTACTCATTTATACTGGGTGGAAAGTTAAAACGGGGCAGTAAGGGCAGCTACTAGATCCCTTACGGCCACGCAAAAATGGCATTAGGATTTAATTCCTAACTTTTTAATGTGATGAGAATCTACATTCACAGATTTTTGAAAAAAAGTACAGTCAGCGAGAAAATAATTAATTTTGAAGATTTCTTTTTTAATGCCATTCGATCCCATTCCTATTAAGGATCAAAATAATCTTTGGGACCGATAAAGGTTTTTTTTGACTACTAAAACACCCAGAAATCAAAGAAAACTCGATAGTCGAGTTACAATAAATAGTATTTTAATTATTTTGACGTTGTTTTATGGGCTGTTTAAGGACTGATCGGCATAAAAAAACAACATGAGCAAAATTAGCTTTGGGATTCCCATAAAACTATATGGAAAAAGTTTTCTTTGATTTCTGGGCGTTCTAGTACCTAGTCAAACCTCAGTCGGTCCCAAAGAGTATTTTGATCCTTAATAGGAATGGGATCGAATGGCATTAAAAAATGAATCGTCAAAATTGATGATATTCTCGCTGACTGTACTCTTTTCAAAAATCTGTGAATGTAGATTGTCATCACTTAAAAAGTTAGGAGTTAAATCCTAATGCCATTTTAGCGTCGCGGCAAGGGATCTAGTAGCTGCCCTTACTGCCCCGTTTTAACTTTCCACCCTGTATACATTACTGCTCAAGCAAAAATTTGTAATGTTTGAAAATGACCCATTCGTGTCACATTGATCACACACACCAGAGTTTTTAGGGCATGTTGTTACAGGAAAACTTTCCGATACCAGCGCCATCTTTTAGTATGGTATGTTATGGCGTTTCTCCTGGACCCCAAAACTGCCGGGAAACAATCTCTAAGGAGTTGGTGTCCCCAGTAATGATGTCATCAAAATCGCCACGGCCGCGTTTGGAAAAGTGTCAATTACATAAAAACCATGCAACGTACACACACGTGTTGGGTATTAAATGAAAGTTAAATAAATTGTTTATAATTATTTTTACCTAAAATTTATACAATAAATACCCAAGTTAAAGAACTTTTAGCAAAAGTATAAAAAAAATAAAGAAAAATCCATAGACTTACAGATATTGCGGCAAAACTAGAAAAGATAGATCAATAGTACAGTCGCCCACACTCCTAAGTGACCATTCGTGAACCTTATGTCACTGATATAAGGTTCACGAATGGTCACTTAGGAGTGTGGGCGACTGTACATTACTGCAGAGGCCGGGAAATAGCAATTCGTGGATGAGTTGATTTTGTCGGATGAAGCGAAGCTGAAACCGACAATAGAGACGAATAGTGCTTTTCTCCATAAATGCGAGGAAATCAAATAATATTTTCAATAATTTTAAAACAGGAAGTAGTATGTAACCTATGGTTCCCGCCCAACTTATTTTTTTAAAGTATGTACACGGCATGACTCATGGTACCAGTTTCAATTGACTCACATAAAACAATTTAAAACATTAGATTCGATTACAATTTTATGTTTTGTGCAATTGAAATTATTAAAGATTAAACGGGATTGAAATCTAAACGCATTTTAGTTCGTTTTGAATATTATTTCGAAAATATTTTAATTTCTTCATTTAATATTATTTGAAACATTTTTTTAAACGTCGCTTCAATCTCTTGCAAAAGTAATCGTTTTGTCTATGACAATTAACAAATATAAAAACTTCTGACCAGTCTAACTATAGCAAGTTGTAATGATACATTGCTAGGCCTTTAAACTTACCAGCATTTGGCTGTTTGTAGTGATTTGTCTGGGTCAAAACATATGATTAAAAGGTAAAAAAGTATACAGTAAAGGAATTTCATACAATTTCCTGGCCGCTAAAATTGTACAATAATGACTTTTAACTTTTTGCGCTTGTCAGTAACGAGGAACTTCACGTACTATTTTTGCTACAGTAAGGCGCACATTTCCGAGCATATTGGAGAAAAGTAATTTATGACACAAATAATAACTAATATTTAAACTTAACATTCCAATTCATCATTTTAAGATAATTGCAAAATTGGGAAAATTATGCTCAAAAAACGCGAACTCAAAAAAAGCGACTTTTCCCTAGAAGATTAATAATGATTAAATTACTATTTTCCAAACGAACCTACTTTTAATATGTTGCTGAATATGTTATGCGCACCAAAAAACTGCAAAGAAACAGTCTCTAAAGTGTCTAGATCATCAGTGATGACGTAATCTTTATTGCCGCGGGGGATTTTTCATATGTGAGCATTTAACCCGAACCATGTAATATATATAAACGTGTGTTATATCATGTAATATGATGTTTATATAGAGATATTTTTCTTTTGTTGTTCGTTAAGCCTTGTTACGAATAAATTATTTCATTTCATTTTATTTCACGTGAAAACTAAACAAATATGCTAAAATTCTTGCTGACATTGTTATTTAATATATTCATAAATTTAAAAGCTATTTTCCAAATAGTAAGTAGAGAAAAATAATTAAAAGCCTGCTAACATTAGATTTTCTGGAAAGATTAGACTTTTTGCAAAAATTATGTGTATTACTGTAGGTACTAATACTTAACTATTACGCTATAAATACAGTTAAATTTTTCAAAATCGGATGACAACGGGGAATGGATGGATGGATGCCTGATTATTGTTTTAGTGATAGGAATAACCTTCCTTAGACCAGTTTCCTCACTTACGTTTATATACAGTTTGTTTATATTTTTCAAAGATAACTGACGCAGTTGAAAAATCTGAAACTTTTTCTGGTGCTAAGGAAGGTTATTTCTATCACCAAAAAAATAACCAGGCATTTCTAAAATTTACATCCATTCCCAATTGTAGTAGTTAAGTAGTAGCTCAAAACCGACGGCACTGGTGGGAATCGTCCCCGCTCCCGCTTTTTGAAAAGGTCTAAATTAAACCCAAACTATGCTATTCTGAATTTCACGCTAGTTTCGGGAAAATAGTACCTAATGATAATTTTTAATTTTGTAGGGAAAAGTCGCTTTGTGTTGTTGGTTTTTTGTGCATAATTTTGCCAATTTTGCTATTATATTACAATAATAAATTGAAATGTGAAGCTGAAATACTAGTTATCATTTGTGTTACACATTACTTCGTGTATCTTTTTTAGTTTTGCGGCAAAGTCTTAAAGTCTATTGATTTTTCTCTGTTTTTTATATACTTTTGCTAATAGTTTGCTAAACTTGGGCATGTATTGAAATTAAATAATGCAATACGTGTGTGTACGTTGTATGGTTTACGCTTTTCAAAACGCGGCCGCGGTGATTTTGATGACGTCATTAGGTAGTGGGACTAGTGGGAGGCCAACTCCTTAGAGATTGTTTCCCGGCAAGTTTGGGGTCCAGGCGACAGGCCTGATAAAATATTAAAAGATGGCGCTGGTATCCGAAAGTGAAGTATTTGTTCGACGGAATCCCCTAACAACACGCACTATTTTGCACGATCTGGCACAGCTTCAATTCATTTGGATACTTATTCTTGGTATTACGTTACGCGTACACTGCTCTAACTACTCTTATATCAATGCAGATGCCAGCTGACCTAAAAGAACTTGCGAAGTCAATAGCGACATACGATCGTTTGATGGGTGATTTAGTACGCATGGAAAAAACTTTTCCTCCAATCACTGATAAGGTTGTCACTTTAGGTAAGATCTGCTAACGTAACAAAATTTTCGTTTTGATATAAAATAAAATAAATAAATACAGGGTGATTACGGGGTCGTGGAGCAAGAAAGAAGCATTTAACTTACTTTCTCCTAAGGATCACGATAGGTTAGGACTAACAGTACACCAGCGACTTATTTTAGTCAGCAAAAAAAAAACTGCGATAATTCGAGATCATGGTTACCCTACTATTTCCCAAGAAAACTTATGTCAAGTGCATGGACTTAATAATCGTTTGTTTGTTTTCTAAAAAGGTGTAATTAAAAGTAGGGTGACCACGCATTTTGAGTCAATAATAATTTTTAAATAAAAATACGTAAATAACGAATCATCTTTGTTTCAATTAAAATAAATACAGGTAGCATCGCAATCATTTACTGAGTCAGAAAAAAATGGTTGGGATCACGACCCCGAAATCACCCTGAACTAGCCCTATAGTAAGCTCAATAAAGCTTGTGTTATTGGTACTAGATGACGATATATTTGTGTTATTATTATATAATAGATATGAATACTTAAATTATATAGAAAACATCCAAGACTCAGAAACAAATATTCATGCTCATCACACAAATATTTGCCCTTACCGGGATTTGAACCCAGGACCTTCAGCTTCGTAGGCAGCGTCACTAGTAGTCACTACCCACTAAGCTTACCGGTCGTCTAGAAGTTAAACCTACATAAGTATGCATGAGCAATCAAAACCTGTGACTGCGACTACTGTAGAATTAGTACTTTAGTTGTTTTAATACCTAGTAGCCATATTGATCAGTACGCTTCTAAACAACAATATATTTCAGCAATTGATTTAGCTCTTATTTCAGGCAAGTTTGAAGTAGAGTTAAGTTCAGATATGGTTACTCGACATGAAGAAATTCCTGTGATCTGGACAAACTACTTGGCACTCCTCGAAGAGGCTAAAAAGCAACTTGAACTGAATAAAGACAAGTTTAAAGCTGAATTATTGGAGCAGGCCGAGGTAATCACGATTGCATTTAACCTTTTAATAATTGCTATGAATTTGGAAGTGATCGTTTATATTAATATTCTATTATCTAGGTATTTAAAGAAGCGGCTAAAGATTTTTGCGATAATTTTTATCAAGCAGCGCCGATAAGTTCTGATATAACTGGTAAAGATGCTATGTCTCAACTAAAGGCATTCAGAGATCAACTAAACGCGCTTAGAGCTCAAGAACAAGAAATTCGAGATGGCCTGGCTGTTTTTAATTTAACGTAAATAATAATAATGAATTATTTTAAGGATGCATGTATGTTTCTTACTTGTGTTTGGAGTTATTTTTGAATTCTTGGAATAAACAATGTCAAATGGTCTCACCGTTACAAATAGTTACAATTAAGGCATCAACAATGTTGCATATTCGTTAGAATGTTATGCCAAGTATGTTAAATATTTCATGGTTTGTTCTAAGACACCAGCATCAAATGTAGTAATTACGGATATGCATACTCTTTATTCCATCAGATATATCGAAGCAAACAAGGTGCATTTTGACACACATTATATTATTTGCATGTGTGTCAAAATATAAAATATGTAATAATCAATTGTCAAGGTGTATGTTCAGATATTTTGAGCACCCTATTGATTACGATATATTTGATGGCAAGATCACTTCATGTAGTATCATTTTGTATTAATAATTAAGTAAGAAACTATTTAACTAGTAATTTATTCAGGCTACCATTATAAACACTTTCTCTAGACGACGTTTTACATTTGATGTCACACTTCCATGTGTATATTTATAGTTTGTATGTTTTATAGTAGAGATACCAATAAACCTAAACTGTTATTATAGGTGAAAAACTTAAGTAAGGACCCTCTTGCATGTAGTTGTGGATTACTAGAATAGTTACAGATTGTAATGTAATGTCAATTCGAAAAGGTTCCAGCTACATATAAGACAGAGCCTTACTTAAGTTTTTCACCTATACTCACAATTATTATAAAACTAGCTTGCAGGCTGACATTTGTAGGTACCTTTTGTTGGTCATTATCATCACAATCATTATACGATCAAGTAAATAAATCAAAACATTCATTTTTTTATTTAAACAGAACTCCGGTGAACCTGGACCTACAGAGAATGGAGAAGGAACTAGAAAAGTTAGAGGAAGTTTGGGGCTTGGTGTTTCAATGGGAAGAGTCCTGGGAGAAATATAAAACGCAGACCTTCTGGGAAATGGAGACAGACGAAATGGAAGAAAATGTTATGTTTTTATTCAGGTACTTATCACAAAGGAATTATTTTTAACATGATGTAAAACAAATAGGTACACACTGGCTATTCTCATTTGGTAAAACAAATGTATGATAATTATTAACAACTTTAATATTCTGTTGTAAAGGAATTTCAATCGTCTTTCTCGGCAACTGAAGGACAAAGGATGGGACATTATTGATACAACTAGAGTAAAAGTTGATGCATTTAGGCGTACCTTACCTCTAATTGGGGACTTGAAGAATCCTTGTATGAGAGAACGCCACTGGGACAGGATTAAAACTTTAATGGCAGTGTGAGTACCTACTTATGTCTAACTACGGTAATGGATGTAAAATTGAGTTTCATGCTATGAAACTATGTATCTATCACCTTCAATTAATCGAGAATAAGAGTTTGTTAATATATGTATGTGACACTGTAACGGCTCTACTAAGTAATAGGACTATGCCTAATGTTTTTGCGCATCTTGTCCATTTTGTTATTAAAATATATACCTACACCTAAAAAACTGATTTAATTTACCTACCTTTTTAAATATGCATATTATTACTTTTGTTCAGAGAATTCGATCAAAATTCTGAAGATTTTAAACTGGATCTAATCATGAAACTTAACTTCCAAATGTATGCTGATGAAATAGCAGAGATTTCAAAAGCAGCAACCATGGAATTAAATATTGAAAATGGATTAAAAGCTATACGAGAAATTTGGAAAAATACGACATATGAAATGGCACACCATCGCGATGAAATTTATAGGATCAAAAACGTTGAGGATGTTATGCAGGTTTGTAATCTGTATAAATAACTAGGAACATCGGACTCAAAACTATATAGGTAAACGAAGCAACTACGGAAGCCGATGCCTTTACTCAGAAAAAACGGATATAAAAGCATAATTTAGGCACCCACGGGTTAGTTGCTGGTTAGTAGTATGACTGAATCTAATAGTATGAGATACTACAGAAGCCACACTACTAATGTGTCATTGAAATCTATTGGCGAGATCTTTAACTCACTTATTTGTTACAAACTTTAAACAGAGGGTTAGCCAGAACTCGTGTAAAAGCTGAAATACCCCAACCAAGTAATGTTAAATTAAAATGCAACAACTTTTATTCTCGACTTTTCAAAATTAATATTTTTTAATAAACTAACCTAAATAATTATGTTTCCACCTAATTCAAAAATAAATGGCTGTCTTTATTGTTTTAAATTAACGTAACCATGAGTCCCGCACACATTTACCAATCATCAATATTTGAAAACATTAAACGTGACATTATTATTAATTTTGGACTAGGTGACTGATGGATGAGTGATGACTTGGTTGACAATGACATTTAACTACTATTAATGTGTTTAGGGTTCCGTAGCCAAAATGGCAAAAACGGAACCCTTATAGTTTCGTCATGTCCGTCTGTCCGTTCTCGACTCGATAACTCGCACACGATCACACGATACTCGAAAACTATAAGTAGTTTATAAGGGTTCCGTTTTTGCCATTTTGGCTACGGAACCCTAAAACATTACTAATAGTTAAATGTCATTGTCACACCTTAGTGTATTTGAATAACATTTTGAGGATAGGTGTATTTTGTTAGCCGTTACAGTTTTGTAATTAAAATGACAAAAAAAAAATGCTTTTTGTGGTGCACTGCACTCCATACATAAAACTGAAAGTAAAAAAAAAACATTGCAAGCTCACGTGTGGCATATCAATCGATAGGCCTTTAAAAATAAATATAAGGTCTTTCAGCATTTTTTTTTGATTCAGTGAATAGATTGAGATAATCTCCCCGAAAGTCACTAAATTTCTGTCCCCCCTCTAATTTTTGAACGGTGTATTTTAAAAATATGAAAAAAATCATGGACATAGGGCTTATTAAATTCTTTGACGGAAAATTATTTTGAACAAGATCGGTTCAAAGGTTTTTGAGATATTGCTAAAAAACTGCCTTCCTTAAAGAAAAGGACGTAAGTGCCGTAAGATGTCTGTGACGATACGATCTTTTTAATAGGCACGGAACCCTTCGTTGTGCGTGATCCGACACGCACTTCACTGGTTTTTTATTGGAATAGTTCGAAAGAGAAAGCGGTAGTAGAGTGACCAAACGTTGTGAATATTGAAGACTGTAATTATTTTACTTTGTATGAAAAATGTGGGGAGTTTTGCTTTTTGACGTGTTTTGGCTTTTACACTAGTTCTGCTCTGACTAACCCTGAATTGTTTCCAATATGCCTTACTTTACCAAATTATTTATTTTGTGCAATAAGTGAGGTGTGAAATCACACAATAGGTATCATGTATGTCCTTAATTCCTTACTAGAATAAAATAAAAATTAGGTGGTCATCAAAACTATAACATAAACCTCTTATTTATCATTTTACTCAAAGCGTCGAATCATAAATCCTTTCTTTATCTTGTACAGTTCTTGGAAGACCATCAAGTTCAGCTATCATCAATGAAATCCACCAAATATGTTGAACCATTTATAAAAGAAGTGGACTATTGGGAAAAATCATTGGGTTATGTTGCTGAGTGCATTGAGGTAGTGACATGGACTCTATTTCTATTGTTGAATAAAACATTACATTTAAGTCTACTCGCAAATTTTCGTAACAGTTTTAAGTATATTCATTTTAGATAGCCTTGCAAGTACAACGACGCTATCTTTATCTCGAGACTATATTTGCCGGCGAAGATATAAGGAAACAACTCCCGAAAGAAGTGGTAGTTTTTGATAAGCTTACCGCTGATTGGACGGATATCACTAAAAAGTAAGCTAATGCCCTGCAAATAAATTTACTTCAGTATTTTTTATCGTTTAGTTATCTAGGTATGTAGCTTGTTTAAACGTTCAGCTATCCTAGGCAGAAACTGTTCTACTTAAATGACTTGTAACGAATCAATCTTATTTTAATTAATATATTACATAGCCTGTTTCACATTGAAATCTTTAAATATTTCGAACAGTATGTACGCTGGAAAGAACGCAGTAGAAGCCTGTCTGTTCAAGCCTGCGCCATACGTTTACAACAAGCTTAATGGAATGATAGAAAATTTAGATGGAATTTTACGGTCATTGGAAGTATATTTGGAAACCAAACGCCAAATATTCCCAAGATTTTATTTTATATCCAACGACGATTTACTAGAGATACTTGGGAATTCTAAAAAGCCGCAGTTAATACAGGTTCACCTAAAAAAGCTTTTTGACAACGTTGTTAAGATACGAATTGACAAGGTAAGAAAATAAATAATTAGTATCGTATCGTTTGCTTTCTAATTGGTAAAACTTTTAGTACTGTTGTTTGTGAAAGTTACTCTTTAATTTGAAGCAAAATTTTGCAAATCGAGATTCTTTTACTTTAGGTGTGGTAAAGTTAGGTTAGGGTGTCCTAGTAAATTTAAGGTAATAGTTATAGTAATCGTTTATTTGCAACCTTATGTAAGTACTTATTTCTAAGATACAAACACGATACAAAGGTCCCAGGTACGGCGTAGCAACGTGGTTCTTTTATTTAATTACATTTAAGCTACTTAAACAATTTATACAGATTTTATACAGATCTTAGTATGATGTTATAAATAAATAAATAAATATTTAGGGGATATTCTTACACAAATCGAACTAGACCTATAGTATATAAGCTCAATAAGGCTTTAATCACCATTTCTAGGCATAATATAAGTTAATTAAATTATAATAACAGTTATCTACCAAATGTTATCCTCCATAAACTCTGCTACAGAGTAATAGCATTTTTCTATTAGTTTTTGTTTTAAGGTTTTTATAAAAGGTAAGGTAAGACTGGTATGTGATATAATATAAGCAAACTAGATAATTTGCTTATGCATAGATATTTTTGTACAAACAGCAGCTACAGGGCAGGGATGTGGCAGACATTCGCATCCGCACCCGCAACCGCGAAATTTCCGCGCCAAGACTCTCACAGACTGGCGCGGCCTGAGGGGCTACCGCGAAACTAAAACGAACTTCGTTCGTGTATCTCCCTCTCTATCGCTCAAACTAGCAAGTGCAACAGAGACGGAGATACACGAACGAAGTTCGTTTTCGTTTCGCGGTAGCCCCTCAGGCCGCGGCGGTCAATAGTAAACTTGTCATTAGCTGTTAAATCTACCTACTATTGACAGGCCGCGCCAGTGTGATTCAGGTCTAAATTTAAACATCTGCGTTTCCATCCACATCCGTGAAAATTGATGCGGAGTTTATATGTTGCATGCCTGCTATATGGTATATGGATCCTAAATTTGAAATTTCACTTACCCCTAGTACAGTCACCTGCAACAGTAGGTACTAACAGTACAATTCACCCAAACATGGGACACGCGCAAGAGAGTAGTTTGCATCAGCGAAGCTTGGAATACGGAACTTCTTTATATATTTGTCAAATTAAAGATTAACAAGAGCAGATAATTGCTATGTTATACAGCAGTGCAGCGTTAGCACAAGGCACACATATCCAAAAGATGAAAAACTGAAAAAGAGAGAACTATTCCAATCCCAAACTCATCGTTGAAAATAACATAGGAGATTTTTTAATATGTATATGGCAACACTAAATCTTTAAAAACGTCATACGTGAACGTCAGCTCACAGCGTCATGTCAATGTCATTTACCTTACCTGTTAGTGTCAGTCGCACGACTCGCACGTTGCACGAATTAAATATTGGTTTGGTTGGGTTTATTTACCGCACTGCATTTTTATTTCAAACTTAGCTTCGAAATTTGAATGCTATTTAAATTGAATTGGACCTACAATGCAAGAAGATGATATTGAAAAGTTATACTTTGTACCTTTATCAACTGTGGTGAGTAAACTTGTGTAAATTGTATGTAACTGTTTATTTGTGTTAAGTAAGTACATGGGTACACTAGTTATTGTATTGCTCATTGTGTTTTTGCTCTTAGTTAGGCCACATGCTTAATACTACGGCCAGTCGAAGACAAGCCAAAGACACCTTTTTCTTGAAGTGTTTCAAACCCTCGCAGCATCAGTCTGGATACTATTAGACAGTTCATATTTACAGGATAAGGTGGCCTTAATCACACTAAGTTTCATTTGTCTTTTACACTAGATTTTAATGATACATAAATTATATCGATATTGTCATTCACGCACTGACAATAAGTACAAGAAAATGTTGCTATGGTCATTGTGATTTAAATGCAATATATTTGAATTTTTTTCCAGGACAAAGTTGTTAAATATATCAAAAATTCAACAACAGTCGAGTCTCACACATGTCACCGCAGCCTCTTGAACCTGCAGAGAGCTCACAATCAGTTTCACAAGCATGAACCAGGGACTACACTGTTTATGAAGAACATTTTCTTCAGATGTGTTAGGTCAGCCATTTATTCCCATGATTGGGATAAACTTTTATACCTCCTCACAAAGAGTACTATTATGGATAATAGAAGGTGTATGTACAGAGAAGAAATTAATACTGAACGGCTCAGATTTTATATAAAGGTAAGAGTAATGTAAAGTTTAATTTAGAACATTTCATTATCACACAGTTTTTTTGTTTTTAGCTGCTCTCGCTTGTAACAACTTTTTTAGGCATGGTTTTTCCCGTATGTATGTAGTGAAAACTGGCTATGCACAGAGTAACTGCCATGTGGGTTCTTGGCAGAGGGCTCATTTGAGAAAAACATACCGGCTTTTATCTATGTACATCACATGCCCAAAATTAAATAATAATTGCCACTTTAAGGTCAAAATTTCATAGAGGCTGGGTACAAATGGTTAAGTACAATTTTACTACTTAACCCTTAAACAGGCCCCATAAATTGGATTGCGGGTACAATTGCAGCCATGGAATGTATACCTTTCAAAGGATGTTTTCAAAGCAAGTTGTTATTTTCAATAAACACAAATTATTTTGAACCTAATTGTTAAGAAATCAAGGTTCAACTTCTAATGAAACATATGAGGTCGCTATATATCGCTATATCAATAATTGTACTGAGATGACAGTTGTCTTTTGCATCAAGCCCTTATGTAGCAATGTTTTATTTATTTATATATGTTTTGTTGACAGGGAAATACTTAATTACAATTAATTAATTTATTAAAAGCCTTAAGTGTCCCACACTCCCCAGAGGTGGATTATCCATATAGGCAAACTAGGCATGTGCCTTGGGGCGCGGGGTTCCAAAGGGATGTGCGATTTTTTTTTTTCATTATAATTTTTAATACGGCCGATATAGGGGCGCCGATGAAGTGCTTGCCTAGGGCGCTCGCAACGTTTAATCCGCCTCTGGGCCTCCCTTTTTCTTCCACATATCCCTGACCTGGCCAGCCTCCCACCAGTCTTGATCAAAGACGTCAAGCTCTACCATCTACGATAATTTGAATTAATTCTTTAAAAAATTATGTTCACTAAGTAGTATGTTTTCAGGCCTACACAATACTGTTGATGAACCACCCATACGCTAAAGCTAATTTCTTGCTGGATGACTACATGCACATGGTCCTGTCGTGTCGCTCGCAGGAGAGCAGGCAGGCGGTGATGAAGGGCCTCATGACGCTGACTGACACACTCTACTCCAAAGTGGCGGCCAACCGCAGAAAGAGACTGGAGAGGGATTTGGATGGGCTGGTAATCCCTCCCTAAAAATACAATACCCATGACATAACCCATTAGCGGCTAGCGATAGGTAGGAAAAAAAAATAGCATCACCTTTCAGACTTCAACTTCTGCGCCAAATTTCACGCAAACTGTTCTTAGTTGAAATTTTATACGTCAAATCGGTTTAGGAGGTATGTGTCTTTTGATTAGTCAGGTGCAAAGTCAATCACAGTGCATGATTGGTGAGTGGAGTCATGATAAACATTGTGTCGCAATGGCCAAAAATTTATGTCACTTTCAATTTAGTGTTAATGATTTTTGTTATTTGTGTCTTAATGCTATTGTTTTTGTGTTTTATGGAATTAATAAACATCACAGAACCACATTTGATAGAAATAATTTAGTAAACACTGTTTTTTATTTACAAGTGAATCTTTTTTGTTGATGCCATACGGCACCACTAGCCTAATACCGTGTATTTACAAGTTACCTACAATTTCTGTGTTTTCTAACTTTGGATGTGTTACTCCGGAACCGTATATAAAATCTGACGAAGACTCTGGTGATGAAGGAAGCGGGGCCTTGGTGAATAATCCGAACGCTCGCCAGATTAACAGAAGATGTGAGTGCTTTTCCCGTCTTCATCAGTAAGAACCTACCTTGAGGTGCGTTACACGACACCTATAAAGCGACTGGGCTGCGGGGTCCGCGTCGACCGTATTAAAGGTCTGGTGTATGATCGTCCTAACGTGGTCTCCGCTGTTAGGGTACGTATTGTTGAGGAGCCTAAGAGTGAAAATAAACTTCAGCGTTTATACTGTAACGTAACAGCATTTATTCCAATGATAAACCTACCAGTTACATTGTCGGATTACTTAGATAAATTACAATTCAAGATAGAACGACACTCGCTACAGACATTACTTCGGATTTCGGAAAATACAGACAGTAGGGCCTGGCCACATGTCTGCGGTGCGGCGCCGCAGAAATTCACGCGGCGCCGCGCCGTGGGTTTTTTGCGGCGCTGCAACGCGGGTTTTACGGCGCCTGATTGTTTATAGTCTTTATTGACACATTTCCAGTTCTTTCACACTTCAATTTGTGATTGTTAGCTATAAGTAGTCACTGATGAATTAGTTGTCCTTTACATTTATAAAGAAATCCTTGGCGTTAAACATTGAAGCTGTGCAGCCAGAATCAATGTAGATGTCGTCTTGTGTAACCAAAAATGCAGCAGCCATGCCATGTTCTGTATCGTCTTTCTGTTTCTTGTCTCTCCTAAGCTTGAACATGCATTTTGCTTAAACATAGGAGGGACATGTATTGCAATAGTTACAGGCGATCTTCTTCGCTTTGGAGCCTTGAGACACAAAGGCAGTCTCGGCACTTTATGATGTCATCTTCCTCGACTCTTCTTGTATTAATCTGGCACGCACAAACTCGCTAGAAACTGTTGTAGTCATACATGCAGTCGATTAGTTGGATACAAGTGGATCAATCCTGTGGAAGGCCACTCAGCAAGAGCTCGGCCTCTTCACTGTCATCGATGACTTTTCCTTTATCAGCGAGTTGCTGCACAATCTTCATGATCAATGTATGCTGTCATACCGTTATGCTGAGAATATTCAGCCTTGTGTAGTTGTCTCAACCACAGGATTCTTCTATACAGCCCCTTGTCTTCAATTATGTCGGAAAGCTTCGTCGAGGCCGACTTTGCGCTGCAGCAATTGACAATATATTGATAAAGGTTGGACCGAAGGCTAAATGCAATACGCGCCAGCGCGCGTTGATCACGCGCAGCGTCCGTAACCGCACCGGTCACGCAGTCCCACAGGTTTTCAAGTACCAGCGTCATTTTCATCGCAAATTTCCACGAATACAAATAAGACGCACCTTCCAATGTTTCTACTGCATTCACATAGGATGCCAACGACGTTTGCGGCACGTTCGTAACAGAATTTCCATTATTCCTTCCTTCATTGTCCGGCATCTCGTTTTGGTCCTGCTGATCAAGCTCGAGTGATTGTCCGCGAGAATTTCTTCGTTTTCTTCTTCTTTATCTCAACACGTATAACTGGGCCAAATGACCTATTAAAGGTCCGGTGTAGGATCGTTCTAACGTGCTCTCCGCTGTTAGGTGGTACCTACTGGTACGTATTATATTGAGGAGCCTCGGGGTGAAAATAAAGTTCAGCGTTTATACTGTAACGTAGCAGCATTTATTCCAATGATAAACCTACCAGTTACACTGTCGGATTACTTAGGTAAATTACAATTAAAGATGGAACGACACTCACTACAGACAACTTCCGAAGATACTGATCAACAGTAAAGTAGAGCGGAATGGAATGGGGAAATGGGAAAGAATGAGATTTCATGACAGGTAAAATTTCACCTTTTATGTATTTTTTTATTTCCTTGCGTGATGATGCATTGTAAAATGTTGTACAATACACGTGCGGATAGGTAAATTCCCAACTCGTGTCGATCAAAAACACTCCCTCACGTGTTTTCGTTTTTCGTGTTTTTGGTCATCAACGAGTGATGGGATTCTCAACTTGGGAATTACCTACTTTCCGCACTTGTATCATAACAGGCCCACATGCGAACACTTATGAACCGCGATATGAACCGAGTAGGCAAACTGTTGCTATAACTGCTATAAGTGTAAAAGTCAATCCAGATTGGAATATTGCAAATGTTTCGACGGACTTTTTGCCCTTTGTAATTATAATTTACATGTTCAATGAAAGTTTTTTTGACACGGTAGAAGGTTAGCGATGCCATACGGCATCAGTTTTTTTTAAAGTACCTACTTACATGTTGGATTTTTATTCTGATTTTAAATTTATGTTTCCGAGGTTCAATATATTAATATACTCAAAATCATCAAAATCGGAGACATGAAAAAATTCAGCCGTTAATGGGTTAAGGATATGTTACCTACTTGATAGCTCTCCTAGTGGAAAATTAAGTTCAGAAACCTATTTACTTCAGTGTTAATGCAAACTTTGTAAAATGAGACAAAATTGAACTTGATAAAATAATAAAGAGATGAGCGTTTTTACTGTGTTATTATTGCTTCCTCTACTTTTATTCAGCATTTTACTACTTCAGGTTGTTTAAAGAAGAATGTTTTTTTAAACATGTCAGTAGACGGATTTTCCATAGGGTTTGGGGCGTTTCCGTCTATCAGTTACTTTTCGTGTACCATGACGTATTACAAATCTGTACGTCAACTGCGCAAATGTAAATGTACTTTTGATCGAAAGTACACCTTATTAGCGAATTCAATTTAAGGTTTATTTATAATTTACATTTAGAAGTAGGTAATAAACCTTTTGTTGAAGTTTAAAACCAACGTCTACTTTTTAGTTTAAACAACGAACGTGTAAATAAATACATGGTACTATTTTACCTTTACAAATCGAATCAGCATCAAATTCTAGAATAAAAATACAGAATTTCGGTTCTTTGATCTCGATCACCTCGGCAATTTTAGGTAATATTTAATTATTTATTTATTAAACACATGTTAACACGACATTACAGTAAAAACCAATGCGTCATGGAACGAAACTAAACAAGACAAAAACACATATCCTGTCATCCATCTCCTCACAGAATCTCAGACATTCACCGCACACATACCTACATCCATCGCCACGCAAGTAAGTCACACTCCGGTGCTGATGCCAAGAGCGCGGATCAGCGGCGAGTGGCACCGCCAATAAATCGCGTCGGCGTGCCCTTGGGGATATCCGGAGTATACAGTCGCACGAGGCGACTCACTAGCTCAGGACAATCTGACTCACCGCGTATGATCCGACACGCAGTCACTAAACAAATCGTAATTACGCCTTATCTCCAACGAATTATAACCTAAGGTTCCTAACAGGTACCTATTTGGTAATATAATCGACATAGTTTTCTACTGTATTAGTCAATTTAAAAAAGATTGGCAATATATGAAATGGGGATATTGTGGTTTGAATTGCCGCAAACGCCGTCGTACGGAAATACCCCGCAGACGGAATTGGCCACACACTATACAAGGTGAGCAATCCAAATGGGTCAGTATGGCGGTTTTGGAAACCATAACAGATAGCGAAATCTTGGCTTAGGAACCATGACGTTGATTTTAGTAAAAAGAAAAACTGCATTCATATACTTACAAAAATACGTGTACTCGGCCCAGGAATCGAACCTGGACTTTTTGAAAAATTAAATTTCGTTATTTAAAAACAATGCATTTTATTAGTTTTAGATATCATGTTTCTTAGTAACATTTACTATTTAAGAGCTACATAACCGATATTCAAAGGAAAATAACGAAATTTAATTTTTCAAAAAGTCCAGGTTCGATTCCTGGGCCGAGTACCTACACGTATTTTTGTAAGTATATGAATGCAGTTTTTCTTTTTACTAAAATCAACGTCATGGTTCCTAAGCCAAGATTTCGCTATCTGTTATGGTTTCCAAAACCACCATACTGACCCATTTGGATTGCTCACCCTGTATAATGTTTCCTTTTGCGGTTAAGCGGGTGCATGCAGGACGACGCTATCAACTAGAAAGTGCATTCCCACTTGCATGCGGCAAACCTTATAGAAAGGGAACTAAGCCAAGACTTTCGCCCTTAGGGAACAGTTGCGCTGCATAACGAACGAACGTTACCTGCTGTAGTGCAGATTCTTATTCTAGACCAGATTTTATCGTAAGACCCATTGGCACAAGAAAGCAATTGTAGTATAGCCACAACACGAACTGTTCGAAATTAAAAGGCCATGCTTAATAATTACTTAATTTACTCGAAGAGCGACTCTATTGCTAAAGTACCTACTGTCTATTGTTTTAAATATAAAATGGTCAACATTGCTAAATAATACTTTTGATTATGGACCTTCTTCCTTTCACTAGACATAAAGCCGCCTTTTGGTTAAATAAAACCACAACAACAAACACAAGTGCGAGTCGGACTCGTCCACCGAGGGTTCCGTACATATTTTCCTCCTACTTTGATGATGACGTACTTTAAAAAAAACTATATTTTTTAGGATTTAATTACAAATATATAGTTTTCAGATCTTTTCCTCTACTTTTGCGGTAAGTATAAGACTATATTACTTGCCAAATTTCATAGTAAAGTTATGTTATAGGTCAACGGGAAGTACCCTATAAATTTTAATTCCCTTGAAAGTGTCGAAATATACGTTTTTGCGGTATAAACGGCCCTTCTTTTTTACGTTAACTTAGAAATTAGATTTTTCATAGCTTCAAGGGAGTGATCACGTAACTTTTTATATGGAAAAATGACAGTTAAATCTACCTAACGCGCGTAAGAAATGTTACGTGATCGACCCACTGAGTACCTATATGGTTTCAATTTCCACTCGATAGCTCCACGCTTTCCCGAGATAAGGGGTCTTGACAGACAGACGGACAACAAAGTGATCCTATAAGGGTTCCGTTTTTTTAGGGTTCCGTAGCCAAAATGGCAAAAACGGAACCCTTATAGTTTCGTCATGTCCGTCTGTCCGTCTGTCCGTCTGTCCGTCTGTCCGTCTGTCCGTCTGTCCGTATGTCACAGGCATTTTACTCGAAAACTATAAGGTATATTTGAATAAAATTTTGAGGATAGGTGTATTTTATTAGCCGCTACATAGTTTTGTAATTAAAATGACAAAAAAAAATTTTTTCAGGGGTGCACTCCATACATAAAACTAAATGTCAAATTTTTTTTTTTCATTGTGACCCCCTGTGTGGCACATCAATCGATAGGCCTTTCAAAATAAATATAAGGTTTCTTAGCATTTTTTTTGATTAAGTGAATAGGGTCGGAGATAATCGCCCCGAAAGTCACTAAAATTCTGTCCCCCCCCCTCTAATTTTTGAACGGTGTATTTTAAAAATATGGAAAAATTCATGGACATAGGGCTTATTAATTACATTCACCGAAAATTGTTTTGAACAAGATCGGTTTAGAGGTTTTCGAGATATTGCTGAAAAACTGCCTTCCTCAAAGAAAAGGACGTAAGTGCCGTAAAATTTCTGTGACGATACGACCTTTTTAATAGGCACGGAACCCTTCGTTTTGCGTGGTCTGACACGCACTTGGCCGGTATTTTTCCTTTTAAGGTACGGAACCCTTAAAAGTGTTGTTATTTATTATACAGTCAATAACTATGTGGTTACACTTAACATTAAAATACCGCGTTGTTCACCACTTAACAATGAAAGACAATCGCATTATTTACTGGGCACAAAGAGAATTGAATACGGTCTAGAAAAAGCTTGTACCTAAAAAGAATCCGCAGCATACCTATTTTAAAAGGAAATTGGTATCTTGTTCGCTCAAATGAGGTGAAACTCACTTACAATACAATCAACTACCGACGTAGGTACAGCCATTCTATTCTTTCAGAACGCTCTAGGCCTCCCTGTAGCCAAAGCCATGATGTCGGAGGATGGGGAGTGCATCGAGTGGCGGCACAACCTGATATTAGACGGGCCTGCCGAAATGTGGTTGTTGGGGCTGGAGACTACTATGAGGACCGTGCTGAGAGACGTGAGCCTTATTCATCTTATGTAACTCTGCCTGCGCGGCTTCGCCCGCGTATTGCATGGAATGCAGGCAAACCCGCGGGATGACATACAGCCTATAACTATCCAGAAAGTCAATTCTACACGCAGGTGAAAGAATTTTTGGAATCGGATAAGGGTTCCGGAGATTACCTACCTACAAACTTATAAAGCTACACTCTCACAGATTTTTCGCTCTTTATAATAATACTAGCTTACGCCCGCGACTTCTGCGTGGATCCGGGATAAAAACTATCCTATATTTTAATCCAGGCTATAAACTATCTTCGTGCAAAATTTCATCCAAATCGGTTGAGCCGTTTAAGCGTGATTGAGTAACAAACACACACATCCAAACATCTAAACTTTCGCATTTATAATATTCGTAGGATTAGTATACCTAGATATGTGTGGGTACTAAAGTGTCGAACTTGTAGTAGGTTCACAGTATCAGCTAAAACAGTATCTCAACTAAAGTTTCTTTTGTTCTTTGCGAAGCACTTAAATAAATGGGAGAGCACGAAGGAACGAGAACACGGTTTTGCAACTAGACGTAAGGAGTTAAGGACAATCCCTGCAACCTTGTCCCTAGATTGAACGTTGTGAAACACGCGGCATATTACCAGTCCGTGCGTCTGTTCAACATATTGCATAAGAAGTTGAAAACAACAATAAATACTTAGTACAATCCTTTTATTGCATCGAAGACTACATGGATAATGAATAATATCAGTCAACCTTCTAATTATTATCTCTAAGTACACAATGTCGACATTCTAATTTAATTTAAATTGTATTTGACATCATTATGCATCACACTGTCGCGGCCTGCGGTGACGGTCCATAGTGAATTTGACAGCTAATGACAAGCTTACTATTGACCGCCGCGGCCAGGCCGCGCAAGTCTGTGAAAGACCTTACATTATTAGGCACCAAAATTTTATTTTGCATTTCAGTTTAATTTGCAGACATTGTTTTTGTTTTTTATTGTTCTTTACAGGATATAGGTAAGTAGATATTATTTATTATGACATGATGTTTTTAATATTGATTGTTTTTCATTGCTATATTGGAATAGGTATTCGTTATTATGACAAGATATGATTATTATTAATAATTATTTTTTGATATGTAAAATAGTCTAGTGTACCTACTGGTTGATATTATTTAATTTTAACTTTTGTATTTAACAGCTTTAATTTACATGTACTTCACACAAACAAAAATTGTTTATAAATAAATGAAATTAAATGAAAAATGAAATTAAAACCAAGTAAAATTCGATGAAATGAATCATCATGTTTGCTGAAATTAATAGTCAATGTAATTAAATTATATGAAAGAAAATGATAAGAATAGAGTAGTCTGTGATGTTTTTTGTTGTATGAGATTCGTCAGAAAATATGTCTACGAAATAAGGGGATACCATCCGTTCTAAACTCCATGAGTTATGAAAATATCTGAACCTATTTGTTGTTTTCTAGAATTTAATTTTAACCCGTGCGGCGCTTCGTAAATGCAAATACCAGCGTGAAACGTGGATTAACGACTATCCTGGCCAACTAGGGATCACTTGCAGTAAGGTAACTGACTCTAGTAGATATTTTTTACTAGGTACCTACGCCGCTTCGCCCCGGGAACCTAATATTTCGATTCTCCTACTAGAATCCTATTAGATCTACCAGCAGAGATTTTTTTTTAGATATAGAAATTAACCGATTAGGTAATGTCTACTTTTACTACTAAGTAGGTAGGTAGGCTTACTATGGGCCTCATAAGAAGGCTCAAAGTCACCCAAAGGGCAATGGAGAGGGCTATGTTGGGAGTTTCTCTGCGTTATCGTATCAGAAATGAGGCTATCCGCAGCAGAACCAAGGTAACTGATATAGCCCTCCGAATCGCTAAACTTAGTGGCAGTGGGCGGGGCTTATTGCACGTAGAACCGATGGCCGTTGGGGCGGAAAGGTTCTCGAGTGGTGACCACGTACCGGAAGGCGCGGCGTGGGTAGGCCCCCTACAAGATGGATTGATGACCTGGTAAAAGTCGCGGGAGTCCGCTGGATGCGGGTGGCGCAGGACCGTTCACTTTGGCACTCTTTGGGGGAGGCCTATGTCCAGCAGTGGACGTCTTTTGGCTGATATGATGATGATGAGGTAGGTAGGTATTTAATAGTAGTTACCCGCGTATTCAGAGAACCCGGAGCGGCGAGATAAAAAGCCTAGGTATCATACCTAATCCACCTTCACTTCAGGGCTGATATACTTAAGGTCATCTAAGTATTGTAGGTATGACTTAGCACCACTGGTCAAACGCTTACTACGGATTAATCCATGTGTGTAGGACCGTCCTTCGTTTTACCTTCCTGCATTCGTGTACCTAATGTACAAATTCAACTTTGACATTTCGACGACTTTGCGTCATACAAATGTCATGCACTTTTCGACCTTATCTCTAAGCAATAAAGTCGTAGAATCACCTAGAATGTAAAGGTACATGTTACATGTTTATCATGCTGACTGTAACTGACCATACCTGAATACCACAAAGGCTTGTAACTTGTAATACAAGCGGAAGTCTTCCACTTGTAGGTACTAGTTACAAACTTTTGTGAAATGGGCTCCTGGTATAGATTCCCGGTTCAGACAGCGATTATTTAAAATTATTTAGAATACAGTTCGTATTGTTTTTAAAATACAAATGAAGTCTTCATTCGGTAAAATTCCCTATCTACAGTATTTAAGGTAGTTTCCCTCCATTTGGCAAAGTCATAGGACGCCCTGTATAGCGCACAAAATAAGGAAATAACTATGTCGTCAGATCATGTGGACCTCAGACTGCACACGCACCCTCGCGCGATGCGAGCTCATGAAAGAGAAGAAGCCTATGAAGAAATTGCGGAAAAAACAGAACATTATTCTAAGCACTCTCCAGGCTATGTCGCGGAAAGATATTCCGAAGATCCTGCGGGCCAAGGTCAACGCGCTGTGTGTCATCGAGATACATTCCAGGGATATGGTTGACAAGATGTACAAAATGGGTAGGCCATGTTACTCTTTAAAAACTTTCAAAGCATTTCTTAGGGTTTCCCTTATCGTACCTTGAATTTCTACGGCAATCTACACATACTATAAAACTCTTGCGTTACTGACCGATTGACAG
Organism: Epinotia nisella; assembly: GCA_932294315.1. NCBI lineage: Eukaryota > Metazoa > Arthropoda > Insecta > Lepidoptera > Tortricidae > Epinotia > Epinotia nisella. The sequence continues at coordinate 22,733,870 of OW028674.1, forward strand.
ACAGCGCACAGCCTAAACCTCTGAAGATATAAGCATACAATTTGGAACATATATTCTTTACAGTACGTGGACGTGTACTAAGAAAGGATTTGTCGAAATTCAATCCTTAAGGGGGTGAAATAGGGGTTGAACCGTTGCATGGAAATAGTTCATTTGGAAAGTTATAGACTTGAATCTTTGTATGAAAGTTCCTTACTAAAAAGCAAAAAAAAGGATTTAGCGTTAGGTATTATAAAAATTCATCCCCTAAGGGGGTTAAAAAAGAGTTGAAAGTTTGTATGGGAAACATGTCATTTTTAGGGTTCCGTAGCCAAAATGGCAAAAACGGAACCCTTATAGTTTCGTCATGTCCGTCTGTCCGTCTGTCCGTCTGTCCGTATGTCACAGGCATTTTACTCGAAAACTATTAGGTGTATTTGAATAAAATTTTGAGGATAGGTGTATTTTGTTAGCCGCTACATAGTTTTGTAATTAAAATGACAAAAAAAAATTTTTTTAGGGGTGCACTCCATACATAAAACTAAAAGTCAAATTTTTTTTTTCATTGTGACCCCCCGTGTGGCACATCAATCGATAGGCCTTTCAAAATAAATATAAGGTTTCTTAGCATTTTTTTTGATTAAGTGAATAGGGTCGGAGATAATCGTCCCGAAAGTCACTAAAATTCTGTCCCCCCCCCTCTAATTTTTGAACGGTGTATTTTAAAAATATGGAAAAATTCATGGACATAGGGCTTATTCATTTCATTCACCGAAAATTGTTTTGAACAAGATCGGTTCAGAGGTTTTCGAGATATTGCTTAAAAACTGCCTTCCTCAAAGAAAAAGACGTAAGTGCCGTAAAATTTCTGTGACGATACGACCTTTTTAATAGGCACGGAACCCTTCGTTTTGCGTGGTCCGCACTTGGCCGGTTTTTAAAGTTAGACGTTTAAAACTTCGGACACTTGCTCCTAATGTACAGTAAGGGAAATGTATTCATGTACCACCGTAGAACCCTATCGTAATAAGGTGTCATATCACTCGAGTTTTTTTGTCAATTGCGACAGGGTTCTACGGTGGTACGTGAATACATTTCCCTTACTGTACAGTCAAAAACATTGATAAGGGCTTTTTTTCCAATTCATCCCTTGAGGGGTTAAGTTAAGATGGGGGTTGAAAGTTCACATAAGTAATCTAATAAGTAAAGTGCAAAGGGTTATTAATAGGGGAAGTAAGTAGTAGTAGGCCGTTTCCGGCGTAAAAATTCAACAATTATTGCAAAAATTACACGTACTACGAATGGCGAAGCCGCGGGCAAAAGCTAGTATAGCTATATCACGGTTTCATTGTAACAAAATTAAAATTCTATACCTAGTTACGGAGTCGTGCACTGCCGTTGTGTGTGGAATATCATTGTCTGATCTGCTCCGAAGCGAATGGATATCTTTTTGTCGGGATCTATTTAGGTGATTCAAAGCAAAATGCCGATTAAGGTGTGATTTTAGGCTGCATGACGGTGTCTGCGTTTGAATGGTTCTCCCAGCTCAAGTTCTATTGGGACCGCGAGCGCGAGGACTGCTACATCCGCCAGACAAACACCTGCTCTATATACACATACGAGTACATTGGGAACTCGGGACGGCTTGTCATTACACCGTTAACTGACAGGTGACAGAAGATCTGTTGATTCATTCGATACTTAAACGTATCGCGGCGAATCTTGACCCCTATGACAGTTGTTATCTCAGTACGATTTTACGTTTTATGGTTATATTATAAATTGTATGGAGATGCCAGATGATCAGATCAGGATCAAGATTCGCCGCGATACGTATAGTATTGTTCGTGAGTTCGTCTCCCATTCAAAATTCCATTTCTCATTTCACCTTAGGTGAGATGATTAGGTACGGAAAAGGTATCTCCCTACCAAATTCGCTAAGTTGAAGCGTAAAAAGGTACAAGCAGATACACAGTGTTACTATATTAGCCAGCTAAGTATGAATTGAGCTGTTTAAGGAGGGTCTTTAAGTGAGAAACTTGAATGCTGTCCGGAGAGAATTGATTACCTTTGTTCCCACTCCATTTTGGAATCCTCCACAGATGCTACATTACTTTGACAACGGCACTGAACCTTTACCGGGGCGGTAGTCCTCAGGGCCCTGCCGGAACGGGCAAGACGGAAACCACTAAAGATTTAGGGCGTGCTTTGGCGCGATGGGTCGTAGTCACAAATTGTTCTGACGGACTGGACTACAAATCCATGGCCAAGTGCTACTCAGGTACACATCATTATAAACCTTTTTACTTTGAAAGGCAAAACAACTATTCAGTGGCTAATAGAAATGGGTGCCCATAGAGCTGTTACGGCTTGATTTTCAGGCCCCTCTGTTCTGTACTAAATCCAATCTACTATATTGTTCTTAATTGAGACTCTCAGTGATTTTGGGTCCTCAATTCCATCTTCCACCCCAATTCCATTTTTGACTTAAATCGCGAATCGGTTGGCATCAGAGTCGCAGTTAGGTACCTACTCTAGTTTTTGTCGTTTATTTTTTATTACTCCAACTAAGATGATGATGTAGGTATAGCCCAAAGCGGCTGCTGGGGCTGCTTCGACGAGTTCAACCGCATCAACATCGAGGTGCTGTCCGTGGTGGCGCAGCAGATCCTGGCGTTGCTGCTGGCGCTGTCGCAGCAGCTGCGACGGTTCGTCTTCGAGGGTCAAGAAATCAAGCTTGATCCCAACTGTGGGATCTTTATCACTATGAATCCTGGGTGTGTTTAAAATTATTACATACACTATGTTATTTCCGAAGTTCAGGCACATTTTGGTCATAAAGACCCACTACTTATTTCATCGCTCTCAACGATATTTTTCAAGACCTCTTTGTTTCTTCATACCGATAAAGTTGATAGTCAGCCGCATTTTCTCGACCACTTATTTGGCCCATTTCACGAAGCTACAAGTTACAACTTGTAAAATTGTAACTTGTACCTTCCTGAAACATGCTACTGGTAACCAACGGCAGTTTGGACAGTTGGCAACGGTCTCTTCAAATAGGGATTTTTAAACGTCACAATAACTTACTTGCAGCTATGCGGGCCGTACTGAGCTCCCTGATAACCTGAAGTCCATGTTCCGCCCGATCGCAATGTGTGTGCCTGACTGCCTCATCATAGCCGAGATCACTCTGTTCTCCGACGGATTCACCGCGTACAAGATAAATGCTAAAAAAGTGAGAGGGTTAAAAACCTGTCCATCATGCCTTATGTCCAAAAGCTTTGGACATGAGGGCGGACTATAGTATTATAGTCGGGCGACTAATGGCCGGCGGTGGCGGAGGCGGGAAAGGCCATTGTTGCCCAACAGATGTCGTATCGCGTAACATTACACCCTGTGCGTATCCGAACTTGGTGTCTGCTAAATCGTATCGTCGGGTGAAAGGCAAAACTCACCAAATGCAGGAAATTAAATTATGAAATATAAACTGTGTTGCAGTAGTAATATGGTTGAGTTTAAACTTTTTACTTGTAATTAGTGAGTTTTGCTTGTCACCCGACGATACGATTTAGCAGACACCAAGTTCGCATATACGCACAGGGTGTAATGTTACGCGATACGACATCTGTCGAGCAACAATGGCCTTTTCCGCCTCCGCCACCGCCGGCCATAGTCGCCCGCGCAACAAGCCTCAAAGCGACCTAAGTCTGTTTTATAAACGCTGCCTTGCAAGGATTTTGTATGACATCCACAAATATCCGCTGCACATCTTATGGACAGACACCTTGTATACATTGGAAACGTCAAATAGTTTCTAGATTTAGCTTTGAATTTATTTTGACATAGCTCACTGCTTAGTTACTTCGCTTGCTCATCAGGAGCCGTAGCATGGTTGGCCTTGTCACGCGATAGGTGATAGGATAGAGCGTGCGTCACTGGCTGACACCGTTCGATAGAATAGTAGGCTCCCTTCACATCAGAGCGACGCAGTTTAAGCTGTAGAATACTTAGTAGTTTACGCTACGAGTTACTCGGTTTTCAGTATGTCTTGACCGACCCTAATGAATTTATTTAAGTACTTCTACGTTCGTTTATGTATGATCTCTGGTATTATGATATCTGTATTACTGTATGGTATTATGTAGGTATGTACGGTAAGGGAAATGTATTCACCTACCTTTTTATGCCTTATAGTCATAGTAAGAAGACCGAAAAAGGTACTGTTTCAATTTCCTTGACTGTACCGTTCGTAAAGTTTCATCTTCAATGCCTTTTCTATTTATTTTTATTTTTTTCTCTGTACCTAAGGTGTTTACGCTATACGAGCTGGCTATGCAACAGCTATCTAAGCAAGACCATTACGACTTTGGTCTGCGCTCTATGGTGGCCTTACTTCGGTACGCCGGGAGTAAACGACGTCTCTATCCGCATCTGCCGGAGCAAGAGGTTTTTGTTTTCATTTTGTAGCCCAGTGTTTGGTCCTGTACTGTCGACTAAAGATGCTTCGATTGTTAGTAAAAAAGGTTTTTTTTTGTTTATTTCTTGCAACAGGAGACTGTTCGTATACCTTGTCATCAAATATACATATGGTGAGACTGCGAGTTTTTTTCAAAGGCATAAGGTTTGTTAGATATACCTATTGGTCGTACCAGCTTATCCCAGGACGGTTGTGACTGTTACCCGCCAGGTATTCACACTGTACCAGATGTGCACCCTGCAGCTGTCGAAGCAGAATCATTACGACTTTGGCCTACGGTCCATGATCGCAATGCTGCGGTACGCTGGAGAAGTGAGACGCACTCACCCGGGCCTCTTGGAGAGCGAGGTATGCGAAGCTAAGTATTGGTCATGTATGTTTAATAGGTTTATGACTTGTCCAGACCAGCTTACTTTACTTAACTTCTAACACAGAAAGTGTTATGTTCGCGCATCGTGATGTTTAATGGCTGATAAAGAAAAATTGCAGTCCTGCAGAGCTAAATACTATACGACTATTACCGCGTAATCCCCACTATACAAGAAAATTCAGGTCAATCCGTCAACAGGAAGAGGTACATTTTCAGTCCCTAGATTTGACCCATGAAAGTCGAATTAAACGACGACCTCTGCAGCATAGTTTGGTAGTGACCCTGCCTACTAGTCGAAGGTCCCGGGTTCAAATCTCGGTACCCATAGTAGGATACCCATAGTAGGTACAATATATATATAGGTACAAGCTTTTCTTAGTTTGGGCCTAGGTGAATTGGTGTAATGTAATTGTCCCCAAAAACTATATAAATATATAAAAAATACAGTTTAAAATTGTAGTGACATTAGAATCAACTAAGTATTCTTGGAAAAATATAACACAAATTTTATTTTATTGAAGCTAAGGTAGACTAACCAAGCGGCGGTCGCGGGTTCGAATCTCGGCTCGTGTCGATGAGTTTTTTTTAAACTTACGTACGGAATATTTGATATTTAGGAACCATTAGCTGATGTTCGAGAAAGGAAAACATCATGAGGAAACCTGTATATATCTGAAAGAAATTCAAAGATATATGTGAAGTCTCCATCCCGCACTGGGACACCGTGGTGACTACTGCCCATTCCTTCCCATGAGAGGAGGCCTATGCCCAGTGCTGGCATGTATATACCTAGGCTGACGATGATGATGAAATTTGATCAAATCTCTCGCCTTTTAAGACAGCCCTTGGGCGTTACATTTGTCAGAATATAACGTATAATACTCTTATAGATGGTAATCCTGGCAATGCGCGACATGAATGTGGCCCGGCTGACTGCAAAAGACGTGCCGCTGTTCGACGGCATTATGCAGGACATCTTCCCGGACGTGGTCGTACCGACGCTCGACTATGACATGCTTGAGACCGCCATCTCCGCGGAGATGAAGATCGTCAACCTCCAGCCGACCAAGGCTGCCTTGCATAAGGTCATACAGACCTTTGAGACCAAGGTGAGTTGTCTGCGAGTGTAGGCCTCATGCAGGACATCATACTAGACGTGGTGGTGCCTACGCTGGACTACGACATGTTCGAAACGGCCATCTCCGCGAAGAATAAGATCCTAAACCTCCAGCCGACTAAGGCTTCCTTATATAAGGTTATACATACCTTTGAGACCAAGGTAAGTTGTGATGTCGTACAGAAAGGATGTCGTAATCGTAAGCGAAGAAATGTATTTATTTTGACTGTATCTATGGATTAATCATTGATTATCAGTGGCCCGTTTCACTGGCAACACCGAGGCTCTCGACCAATAACGACGTTGACCAAATGTTGTTTAGACTTGTAAAATGTATCAGTGTAGATGAATTATTATCTTACAGAATTCCCGGCACTCCAGCATCCTCCTCGGCGACACGAACACCGCTAAATCGGTGTCTTGGAAGATCCTCGCGGCCACCATCTCACGGTGCAAACGTGAGCGCGTGCCGGGCTTCGAGAATGTCCAGGTGCTTTGCTTTTGTATAACTTCACCTCACAGCCAAAAGTAGGTATGACGCAAGAATTCTAGCAACGTCTTATAGGTTAGGTACTTGTGGCGCCATACGTGGGTATCCTTTTACGGCTCGGCTACGCTTCGAGCGGCGGCAGCAGCGGCAACGCTGCACAAGTCAAAATACGTACAAGCAACAGATCGGAGCATGGCCGTAACCGCTAAGGTTGGATGGTTCTAACGCTAGCACCACACTTGGCAGTATTTGCCCAAATATTCGTGTTGCATCTTTTTCCTTCCTACGGCAAATGAAAAAGAGGCAACGATGCAACGCGAACACGCATTCCCAAGTGTGGTGCTACCATTATTTATAGATTTGTTTGAAAATATTTGAAAAGTAGTCTTGTGAAGAGAAATTCTAAGAAGAATATTTAATTGGAACGTGTCTTTATAGGTGAATCCTATGAACCCCAAGGCTTTGACCCTCGGCGAGCTGTACGGAGAATACAACCTGGCTACGGGCGAGTGGAAAGATGGGGTGCTGAGTAGCATAATGCGTACCGTTTGCCAAGGTACAGTTTCTACGTACTAAATAAACAACATCCTCCCATTAGGGTGAATACTTTTCAATAAGCTCTCAAGCATGTGAGGTGCCGTTGTTATATTCACCCGGGTTAACCCTTTGAACTCCAAGAAAATCTAAAGGTGTTGTGTGTTGGCGTACCCGCAGCGCCACTACAGATGTTACCATCTGAGTTCAGTCTTTCAAATTCCCTAAGGTTTGTATTTGCTGCTCTCTTGTGTCAATGATGTTGGCATGACAATGTCTCTTTTGGATTTCTTGATTGGCGGCGAATATTTTAATTTCATGTGGCGGGCATAACTACAGCCGGTCTTTCTAATTTGCGCAGTGTGAGAGAGACAGGAACCAAGGCGGAGTTAAGAGATAAAATATATCCTACGTTCGTCCTGAAGGTCCATTCTATATGGTGAAAGATATTTTGAAATCGGATGAGTAGTTCTGGAGACTCCCCTACAAAAACGAAACCGTAAGTAGGTACATAAACGTGTGATTGCAGACGAGTCCCCCGACTTGAAGTGGATCATATTCGACGGGCCAGTAGACGCCATCTGGATCGAGAACCTCAACTCCGTGATGGACGATAATAAGCTGCTCACGCTCGTCAACAGCGAGCGCATCTCAATGCCTTCTCAAGTATGAACAATGGGGAATGGATGAAAATTTTAGAAATGCCTGATTATTTTTTCGGTGATAGGAATAACCGTCCTTAGCACCAGAAAAAAGTTTCAGATTTTTCAGCTGCGACAATTATTTTTGAAAAATATAAACAGTTTCCTCATTTACGTTTTGGATCAAGAACGGTAAATAGACACTTTCCTTGATCCGTCTCATATTACAAAAAAACTATCTTAAATATCTGTGGTAAACTGACACTGGTAATGACCAATATAGCTGCTGCAAGTGTCAATATCATTGCCAGTGTCAGTTTACCACACATATTTAATATATTTTTTTTGTAATATGAGACCGATCGAGGAAGGTGCCGTAACTGACCCAAAACGTAAGTGAGGAAACTATTTATATTTTTCAAAAAAATATGACGCAGCTGAAAAATCTGAAACTTTTTTCTGGTGTTATGGAAGGTTATTCCTATCACCAAAAAATAATCAGGCATTTCTAAAATTTTCATCCATTCCCAATTTAAAAAATTATATTCAATTAAATTTGATTTAAAACTGTTTAGGTGCTGATATACTTGAGCATTCACTTGTAATTATCATTGTAGCGAATGATACATTACATGTAAAAGCTCACAAAATAATCAGGAGCATTAGCGAGCATTCTAGTGACCGTTCTTGCGAGCATTCTAGCGAAACGATAGTAAATTTGCGTCGAGCTTTTTGTCGAGCCGAGCAGTTTTGTTATTGTTCCGCTGCCGTCCGCGTCCCTCTCCGCCCACACCTTCCGCACAGCATTTACTAGAACGTTCGCTAGAATGATCGTGAAAATGTTCGTAGTGATGTTTGGATCCATGCTTGGCTCAGTTTATTGTTCAGTTCGACAAAAAACGGCGAATGTTCTGTTACATGTGAATTCTCAAGTCTATGACCTAGAGAAGTAAGTCCGCACTCTTGCTGTGTTGCGAGGTCGTATTCTACTTGAGGTCGGCAGTTGTAAAATGACTATCAAATGTCAATCTTACTCATTCAAATTAAGATAAATAAATAAATAAATATCGTGGGACAATTCACACCAATTGATCTAGTCCCAAACTAGGCAAAGCCTGTACTATGGGTACTAGACAACGGAAAACATACTTATATAGATAAATACATACTTATATAGATATTAAACATCCAAGACTCGAGAATAAACAATCGTATTCATCATACAAATATCTGCCCCGACCGGAGATCGAACCCGGGACCTCTAGCTTCATAGTCAGGTTCTCTAACCACTAGGCTATTCGGTCGTCAAGATGCTCATTTGAAATGCATTATATTATATATTACCATACTTTCATAGAAAACTTCCAAGATTCGGTATATAGGCCTGGATTCGCTAGCTTCTGGGTAAGGTTAATTACATCACCTAGTGTTAGGCCAAATATAGTACACGAAAAATATAACGAATTTTAAAAGGCACTGCATTAGCACAGCCCCGTTAGGCTATGAGGGTTCCATTGAAAGTTAACGGTAAATATCAAATGATATTCCGTACGTAGCCAGGATTCGAACTCGCGACCTCAAGATTGAGAGTCGCACAAACCACTCGGTTACCACTTCTTTTATTCAAAGGGGCTATGGTTTCAGGTATCTTTGTTAATTGAAACTCTGGACTTGGCGGTGGCGTCACCGGCTACGGTGTCACGCAATGGCATGGTCTACAACGACTACAAGGATTGGGGATGGTGGCCCTTCGTCAACTCTTGGCTCGACACCATCAACGAGCCCGAGTACAAGGAGTTTGTGAGTTAAACTTTAAAATACTAGCAGAGGCCCGTTTCACGAAGCTACACATACTTAAGAGAATAGACTAAGACTATTGATGCCACACAATGGAGAGGACCGCTGGGGAAACGACATGTAGGCCGGCCCATTCAAAGATGGGCTGACGACCTAACCCAAGTTGCCGGAAAAGATTGGATGAGCCTCGGAACAAATAGAGAGTTATGAACAGAGTTGGAGGAGGCCTTCACCCAAAGAGGGGTTCATATCTAGGACATCCAAACAGCAAATTATGCCACAAAGTTTTAAGATATGGAATACAATAGAATAGAAAATGCTTATTCAAATAAAGCACACATTACAGAACAAAAAAGTTAAGACTTAAATATAAACATGAAAAACAAACAAAGATAATATGTTATGACTTCAGCAATGTGTCCTATAAAGAATAGGCTAAAGACTCAGCAAATAAATAAATACCATAATCATCGTGGCTTTATTATTATACTAGCTTTTGCCCGCGGCTTCGCCCGCGTACTGAAAGTAATTTTAACCATCTACAAAAAAAAAAACCGGTCAAGTGCGAGTCCGACTCGCTCACCGATGGTTCCGTACGAAATATCATACAACACACCCGTCTTGCTCCACCACATGAGTACCTACAGGGCCATTTATCGGTGCATTTTGTTACTAACTTGCGCGACCAAGGAACTCGGTATGTACAGTTGTATTCACGTACCACCGTAGAACCCTGTCGTAATTGACAGGCCGTCGTCACTCAAACTCGAGTGGTATGTCACCTTATTGCGATAGGGTTCTACGGTGGTACGTTAATACATTTCCCTTACGGATGTTGGTTTTTTTGCGATAATTCTTTATCAAGTGAATTAATTTCGATAATTCTTTTTTTTATTTGCTAGAAGGTACTTTCAGAACACTTTCATACGAATTTGAAGGAAAAAAATTAAACACAGACGTATTAAATTACACACAAAATTAACATATGATTTTTGAAGAATAAAAAAAAATTACGCTAGATAGAGGTCTCGTTATACTTTTCCGGTAATATTCACGTTAATATTAATCATATATATTATTCTCAAATTTTTCACTTGGTTAACTTCGGAGATAAGGGGGGGGGGGGGGGGGGGAACGGTATTTTTTTCAACATTTTTCTTTATAAATCAAAATTTTACCATTGTAGAAAAAAAAAGAAAAACTGTTTTAGAATGTACAACTCAAGCCCTTTCATATGATACCCCACTTGGCCTACTAACTAGACTTTGAATTTTTGCCCCCCCTTATATCCGCCCTTTTTTATACAAATTAAAAGTATATATTAAAATTTTTCATTTTCCATACACGAGGATTAACTTTGTTTAGAACTATTCCAAATTTCAAATCGATAGCATTAGTAGTTCCTGAGATATTTGACTTTGTGACAGACAGACAGACGGACGGAGTCGCACCATAAGGGTTCCGTTTTTACCTTTTTGGTCCGGAACCCTAAAAAGGTGCATCTCAGTTTGACCCGTATCAATTTAATTGCAATTTGGCACAAATACTTTCAAATGTTCATGTCCATAATGTTAAATTTCAAAATATATGCCATTTTCGTAATTAACGTCCCAAAAAACCATAAACAACGACACCCATATTGATATTTAGACACAACCCCATCGCACCCCAACAGATGGGAGATGGTATTTCACGTCCGCCAAGTTGGATTTTAAAATCGTTGTTGTTGTTTTCGTAATCAGCGACCAGCAACCCGATAAACTATAGAAACAATACCCATGTTGATTTTCAGACATTGTCACATTTCCCCCTTTTAGGGGTTGAATTTACTTATTTTGTTTCCCCATACAAACTTTGGACCCACATATCACCAAAGCCCGGATGACGGGAGAAATGATGTGTTGACGTCTCAATAGTGCGAGGGCACACATTTTATAATTCGATAAAATGTCGGTAAAAAGCTCGATGTAATGGACACCGTTACGAAATTCAGAAAAATTATAGGTAGATGTAACCAAAATTAAAATGAGCTTTTTGTATTTTTTTTATATTTCATATAATTTTCGTAATAAACAATATAATTAGTATTTCTTTTACATTTTCCGATTTTAAACTCTTTCGCCTAGGTAGGTAGGTAGCTGATGTAATATTGTGTAACAACCTGACATGTAAGATAATACGTTTGTAAATTTCTAATTAAAGGAAAAATTGAAAAATTTAATGCTCCGAGCCGGATTCGAACCGGCGACTACAGGCATACATGGCCTGTCACTACTAACCAACTGAGCCTATCGCAACAATCTGTCTCGGCCAATAAATCTTTAAATCAGTTCCTTCTAACAACGCCTCATTATTCAATTTTTCATTTAATTAGAAATTTATAAATTTCGTTAGCAGCGATACTGCGTAATACAAAAATAATTTTAATAAGTTTGATCAATAAATTTCTGATTCAAAAATTGTTCGTATGGATGTCGATAGAATAGTCGATATTTAATTAAGCACTAGTGAAAAGTGCATTTTTGCTCTCGTCGTCCGGGGTTTGCATATCACCCGCTTAGGGGGAGAATTTTGAAATATCCTTTCTTAGTGCACTCTTAGACCTTATGGAACCTACGTGTCAAATTTGGAATCTCTAGATCCAGCAGTTTGGGCTGTGCGGTGATGTCAGTCAGTCAGTCAGCCAGTTTCTTCTTTTATATATTTAGATTGACTCTACATATCGACTCTACATATCGACTCTACATATCGACTCTACATATCGACTCTACATATCTGGACCGCCATATAATATTTCACCCCTCTCTTTTAAGGGGTTGGGTGCAGATTTCAAAAACAAAATGTTACACGAGTTTTTTGTTAGTCACAATTAGTTCGCATACCAATTTTTAGCTTTCTACCTTGAAAATTGCGGAATGCTCCATACAAACCCCTATTTTAGGGAAGTGGGGGGTTAGAAAGAGACAAAAACTAGCCTATGTCACTCTCCACCCCTTCAAGTATCTCCACTTAAAAAATCACGTCAATTCGTCTCCCCGTTTTGCCGTGAAAGACGGACAAACAAACACACACACTTTCCCATTTATAATATTAGTATGGAAGTATGGATCGACTCTACATATCGAACATAGACTCTACATATCTAATCTACATATCGACTCTACATATCAACTTTACATATCGACTCTACATATCGACTCTACATATAGACTCTACATATCGACTCTACATATTGACTCTACATATCTGGACCCCCATATAATATTTCACCCCCTCTTTTAAGGGGTTGGGTTCAGATTTCCAAAAAAAATGTTACACGATTTTTTTGTTAGTCACAAATAGTCCGCATACCAATTTTTAGCTTTCTACCTTGAAAATTGCGGAATGCTCCATACAAACTTCCACCCCCCATTTTAGGGAAGTGGGGGGTTAGAAACAGACAAAAAGTAGCCTATGTCACTCTCCACGCCTTCAACTATCTCCACTTAAAAAATCACGTCAATTCGTCGCCCCGTTTTGCCGTGAAAGACGGACAAACAAACAAACAAACACACACACTTTCCCATTTATAATATTAGTATGGATTATATATTTAAATCAGGTTAGAATTTCCGGTTAGCTGGAGTAAACTCGACCTTACTTTGTGTTTGTCAGCTCCGCCAACACTTCCTGAACATCCTGACGCCCGTGCTGGAGCTGAAGCGGCTGCACCTGAGTGAGGGCCAGAGCGTGCGCGGCCAGGAGCTGACGGGCGTGCGCTCCATGTGCCGGCTGCTGGGGCTGCTGCCGCCGCCCGCGCCGCCGCAGGCCGACGAGGAGGGCACCGAGGGCTTCTCCAAGATGCGCTTCCTTTTTGCGTAAGAACTGCTTCACGGCTAGGTCACCGTACTTCATAAACACTCACGCCGGTCCGCTGTAGCGGCTACAAGTGACGGAAGGGCAGTGAGCTTCTTCTGTTGACTTCTGGAGCTCCGCTGCAGGGTGACGAGGAGCGCACCGAGGGCTTCTTCAAGATGCGCTTCCTGGTTACGTAAGAATCCTTGCAGCCAGGTCATCCTACAGCTTCTAAACACTGACGCTGGTGCTCCTACAGCGGTTAGAACTAGCAAAAAGACAGTGAGCTTCATCTATTGACTCCTGGAGCTCCGCTGCAGATCGACGAGGAGGGCACTGAGGACTTCTCCAAGGTATAATTCCGTTTCGCATAAGAGCTCGATAAGAGCACGTTCACCTTACTGCTGTCTGAACATCCTGACGCTGATGTTGCAACTGTTTCTTACTTCTCGAATAATCGTTCATCGGTGATTTTTTTAACCGATTGTCAGGATGATCTGGTCCATCTGCGCCACGCTAGAAGAGGAGCCGCGGCGCAAGCTAGACAACTGGGTGCGAGAGCATGAAGGCGTGTTCCCGCTGAAGGACACCGTGTACGACTACTATGTCGACGAGCGCCTGCGGCAGTTCAAGCCTTGGGAAGACCGTTTGCCGGATAACTGGAGATTCAACCCTAAGTAAAGTCCTTTCTATAAGCTACGTTGCATACACACCATTTGGCATTCGTGCGAATAGATCCCAGCCCCGTTTTCCGTTTGAATATTTCGGAAGCATAAGTTTTCATTTTACAAATGTAACAAAGACTCATTAGGTCATTACCAACTACCAGCAACTACACATTTTCAATCTTGGTACCTTAGATCATTTTCAGGGGTAGATTTAATCGCAAGGTGAATTTTTAGGTAGGTACCTAATCTTCAAAAACTGGCCACTTAAGTAAGGAAGTGTTATTCAGTAACTAGCCACCAATATTTTACTGATGCTCTTTGCAGCTTGTACTTGCACTGTGTAAATTAGAAAAGTAGATTTTTTCGTCACGCGCCGCGTGAACGCGCCAGTTATTACCATATTTTGATAATTTAGTATAATCAGTCAAAGGTTTCGAATTTGTACTAAGTAATTATACAGTGAACACCCTTAAATTGTTGACAGCCTGGGCTTCCATAATATCCTGGTCCCAACGGTGGAGTTTATACGCGTGCAGATTGTAGCCTTTGACATGCTGAAAGCTGGCTATGGAGTCCTTGTCGGAGGCCCCACTGGCACCGGCAAGACCTTCCTCATCCAAGGGACCTTGGCTAGTTTGGATTCTGATAAGTATGAACAATAATAATTTAATAATCATTTATTCCAAGCTCCGAGCTAGTATAGCTTGGACTAAAATAGTCAACTCTGACAATGAAATTTTTGGTTACTGAAAAGTACAAGTCTCATCAACAAATTAAGAAATTAATTGGCTATACCTGAGCCAGTTAGCACGATAGCGTTTATGTCCAAAATAAAGCATTCATCCCTTACTAACGAGTAAGTACCTATGCGAGAGGGATGAATGCTTTATATTTTGTCATGTTATCTATGCTGGCGGTTATACCTAAGCGGTTATATAATATCGCACCGGTACTTTTATCGCACGCAAAACAGTGAAATATACGGTTGCAAAAAAGAACACCTTGTACCAAAAGGCCAGGTTTAGTTAATGATTAAGTTATTGTTTTCTTCCAGGTACAGCCAGCAAGTCATCAACATGTCTGCTCAGACGACAGCAGCCAATGTGCAGGACATCATTGAGGCCAGGCTAGAGAAGCGAACCAAAGGAAATTATGTGCCTGCTGGAGGTAGATAAAACAAAATGCAACAATAGTACATTGTGCCACGAGGTTGGCAAGTCGTTTCTTACGAACGAGTGTCTATTAGAAACCCGATGCCGAAGAGGGCTTTGATAGCCCGAATTTGTAAAAAGTTTTACCATCCACACACCACACAATGTTTTTCATCACATTTGCGAGGAAACAAATACATTTGAAACAAAATTTAAAAAATATATATATACAAAATGTCAATCGTCAAAGACCTTTAATATTTTACTCAGACGTAGTGTAGTCATTACTACTTATATTTTAAATTATAAATCTTAAAATAATTTAGGTAAAAATTATTTGTTTCACTCAAGGTGGATGCGAACGAATGCGGATGTTGGGATCAAATCTCATAAACATGAATAAACAACGACCATATGGTCACGCAGTACTCAAACACGTTGCGACAGATTTACAATCGATGCAAACCTAAACGCATCACCTTAGCGAATGCTGAGAATCGTCTAATGACGAAAACGCCTGGCACCTTTCTTTTCGCAACTTGTACTACATTCGTTCTGTATGCCTGCGCGTTATCAAGCCCTTTACGAGCATGTGTGATGAAAAAAATCTTAACATCCGTGTCCGTATCCGCACACAATGTTTTTCATCACATTTGCAAGCAAATAAATGCATTTGAAACAAGATCAAACAAACCGGTCAAATGCGAGTCTGACTCGCGCACCGAGGGTTCCGTTCAAAATTTCATACAACAGACATGCCACGCCCATTAATTGTGGAAAAATCTTAACAACGCATAGTGTAGTTAAGTCATGAGTACCTACAGCGCCATTTAACGGTGCATTTCGTTATTAACTTGCGCGACCAAGGAATGAAGGAACTTGGTATGTATGTTGGTTTTTCGGCGATAATTAATGGTTATTTTTTTCAATATTTTCCTTTATAAGTCTAATTTTACCACTAGAAAAAAAAATTGTTTTAGGATGTGCAATTCAAGCCCTTTCATATGATACCCCACTTGACCTATTAATTTTGAATTTTTGCTCCCCGTCTAATCCGTCCTTTTTTATAGAAATTAAAAATATATATTAAAAAAATTAATTTTCCATACACGTGGATTAGCTTTGTTTACAACTATTCCAAATTTCAAGTTAGCATTAGTAGTTCCTGATGGATGAAATGGCGACAGGTTACGGGAATCATCTGCGACGGCCGAATGCCCCTTCGACTGAAAGGCAAAATTTACAAGACCATTATAAGACCTGTCGTCATGCATGGATCAGAATGTTGGGCCAGAAAGATGACGGATGAAACAAGATTGCATGTTACAGAAATGAGAATGTTGAGATGTATGTGTGGCGTGACGAGAATGGATCGAATAAGGAATGAGTATATAAGAGGAAGCCTGAAAAGCACCCATAACTGAAAAGCTGAGAGCAAATCGCCTACGGTGGTATGGACATGTTATGCGGAGGGATGATAGTAATGTTGCTAGAAGGGCATTAATTATGAATGTTGAGGGTTGCAAGAGAAGAGGTAGACCAAGAAAAAGGTGGATGGACTGCGTGAGAGACGATATGAATAGGAAGGAAGTGTGTGATGAGCTGACGGGCGATAGAGATGTATGGAAGAAAAAAACATGCTGCGCCGACCCCAAGTAAATGAGATAAGGACAAGCGAATGATGAGTTCCTGATATTTAACTTTGTGACAGACAAACGGACGGAGTCGCACCATGGTTCCGTTTTTACCTTTTTGGTCCGGAACCCTAAAAATACAAAATGTCTAGTACACATTTGATCTTCAAGGCAAGAAGGCTACATCACACTTCTTGTCCAGGCAAGAAGATGATTGCGTTCATGGACGACATCAACATGCCGGTGCGCGACGAGTACGGCTCGCAGCCCCCGCTGGAGCTGGTGCGGCTGTGGCACGACTACGGCTACTGGTTCGACCGCGAGAAGCAGTGGAGGAAGAACGTCAGGGTAAGCCAGGGGATCTCGGTTCAAACTAGTAGGTAGTCTAGCTTGTTCTGATCGGGCAAGAGGATGCGGTTAACAAAGCGCCGCGGGCCCGCCGGGCGGGGCGCGCTCGCCGCTCCCGCCGCGGCTGTTGTCCTGCTTCCAATCTTTCTTATACAGTACTGTGGTCTCCCTCAGGGTATGGTGCTGTGCGCCGCCGCGGGCCCGCCGGGCGGGGCGCGCTCGCCGCTCCCGCCGCGGCTGCTGTCCTGCTTCCAATCTTTCTTATACAGTACTGTGGTCTCCCTCAGGGTATGGTGCTGTGCGCCGCCGCGGGCCCGCCGGGCGGGGCGCGCTCGCCGCTCCCGCCGCGGCTGCTGTCCTGCTTCCAATCTTTCTTATACAGTACTGTGGTCTCCCTCAGGGTATGGTGCTGTGCGCCGCCGCGGGCCCGCCGGGCGGGGCGCGCTCGCCGCTCCTTCCGCGGCTGTTGTCCTGCTTCCAATCTTTCTTATACAGTACTGTGGTCTCCCTCAGGGTATGGTGCTGTGCGCCGCCGCGGGCCCGCCGGGCGGGGCGCGCTCGCCGCTCCCGCCGCGGCTGCTGTCCTGCTTCCAATCTTTCTTATACAGTACTGTGGTCTCCCCACAGATAACCTCCAATAGATAGAGCCTATAGGGCAACGTGCGGTCACCACGCGTAAGTCTTGTAGCACTAATAACCACCCCCCAACCCCGCGCCATATTGTCAGTTTCGACCAAGTGCGCGATCTATACGTGCGTCAAACAACGAACAAATTAAATTTCATTTTGCGTTATAAAAATGACTTATTGCTGTGTGAAGTGGTGTGGAAAAACTCCCGAACGTCTAATTACAAAACCGACGGAATAACATTTCACAGGTAAGTTAAATTTATCATATAAATGTAAATTTCATTCTGTCACGCGGAGTTCATTTTACGCTGGTCCATAAAAAGTAGTGAAGTATGCATGTCCCTTTTCATCAAATGGAAATGCCAATATACTGTTCCTTTCTGACGAAAGCACGTGACGCTCTAGTGATGGGCTAGTGACGCATTCGAATTTTACCGATTCAGATTCATTTAAGGAAACAATACATTAATTCGTCCGGGCTTTCGTTTACTATTTTAATACGAAAATTCACTAAAGATTATATTTATATGCTTGTCATTTTATTGTCAAAATTCTTTTGTTAAAAAGTCTCATAAAATAGATAGTATTATATACGATGTAAGATTTAAACTGAGGGGCTACCCCTCCCTCCCTGTCGCTCGAACTAGCAAGTGCGACAGAGACGGAGATACACGAACGAAGTTCGTTTTCGTTTCGCGGTAGGCCCTCTGCATCAAATCAAGAAGGCGGCGTGGCGGACTGCAACCGTCTTACAAACTATGAGGTAGAGGGAGACGTAGTAAATTACTATCTCGCTCTATTTTATAGCTTCCAGAGCTTGTGAACAGAATATTATTGTTGTAGTAGTACCTACTGGAAGTTTTTTGTTTGGTTTAAGAGTAGGTATTATGTAGTTTTATTTTATTTATATTGGGTAATTTAGAGTATATATAATATGTAGTGTCGAAGTTAGCTGTTGCTATTTAGTATAAATATAATGTAGAATGAAATAAAAAAGAATAATGAATACATAGTTAGTTACCATATTATTGAATCGTATGAAATAATACTTTGATATTATTTTTGCTTTCACATAAGACGGCGTCAGGTGAGCGAGATCTGCCGCCTGATTTCGGCCCGCGTAGATAGAAGCCGGAGGCAAAGCAGGTCGCTATGCCTCCGGCGTAAATCCCTATCTCGCACTTTCTTATAAATTTGTACCGCTCATGTTGTCCGCCGCGCTCGGACGTCTGGACGCGGCAATATACTACTATTAGTGCCACGAGCAGGCAAATGCCTAGAAAGAACCATTTCATATAAATACTCGATGTGATTTACATACATTTTTATGTTACGTGGTGAGCAAAATAGTCAATGAACGAAACATGATAATAATATAACAGTGACGGCTGTTCAAAAAATTTAAACCATGTTAAAGGATACCTACGCCATGTAAAATAGTTTACTAACAATTAATTGCGGCAACGCTAAAAACCGTTAACGACCAACGCGTCCCATCACTACGCTTCTGGCGCCATGATGTGACAAAGCGCGCTAATTTCAAAACAGCCAATCGCAGCGCTGTTACCGGACTCCCCGCAACCCGCAGATGTGGTGACCTTTGAATCGAACTAAATCACTCATAGGCTCTATCTATTGGAGGTTATCTGTGGGTCTCCCTCAGGGTATGGTGCTGTGCGCCGCCGCAGGCCCGCCGGGCGGGGCGCGCTCGCCGCTCCTTCCGCGGCTGTTGTCCTGCTTCCAATCTTTCTTATACAGTACTGTGGTCTCCCTCAGGGTATGGTGCTGTGCGCCGCCGCGGGCCCGCCGGGCGGGGCGCTCTCGCCGCTCCCGCCGCGGCTGCTGTCCTGCTTCCAATCTTTCTTATACAGTACTGTGGTCTCCCTCAGGGTATGGTGCTGTGCGCCGCCGCGGGCCTGCCGGGCGGGGCGCGCTCGCCGCTCCCGCCGCGGCTGCTGTCCTGCTTCCAATCTTTCTTATACAGTACTGTGGTCTCCCTCAGGGTATGGTGCTGTGCGCCGCCGCGGGCCCGCCGGGCGGGGCGCGCTCGCCGCTCCTTCCGCGGCTGTTGTCCTGCTTCCAATCTTTCTTATACAGTACTGTGGTCTCCCTCAGGGTATGGTGCTGTGCGCCGCCGCGGGCCCGCCGGGCGGGGCGCGCTCGCCGCTCCCGCCGCGGCTGTTGCCCTGCTTCCAATCTTTCTTATACAGTACTGTGGTCTCCCTCAGGGTATGGTGCTGTGCGCCGCCGCGGGCCCGCCGGGCGGGGCGCGCTCGCCGCTCCCGCCGCGGCTGTTGTCCTGCTTCCAATCTTTCTTATACAGTACTGTGGTCTCCCTCAGGGTATGGTGCTGTGCGCCGCCGCGGGCCCGCCGGGCGGGGCGCGCTCGCCGCTCCCGCCGCGGCTGTTGTCCTGCTTCCAATCTTTCTTATACAGTACTGTGGTCTCCCTCAGGGTATGGTGCTGTGCGCCGCCGCGGGCCCGCCGGGCGGGGCGCGCTCGCCGCTCCCGCCGCGGCTGTTGTCCTGCTTCCAATCTTTCTTATACAGTACTGTGGTCTCCCTCAGGGTATGGTGCTGTGCGCCGCCGCGGGCCCGCCGGGCGGGGCGCGCTCGCCGCTCCCGCCGCGGCTGTTGTCCTGCTTCCAATCTTTCTTATACAGTACTGTGGTCTCCCTCAGGGTATGGTGCTGTGCGCCGCCGCGGGCCCGCCGGGCGGGGCGCGCTCGCCGCTCCCGCCGCGGCTGCTGTCCTGCTTCCAATCTTTCTTATACAGTACTGTGGTCTCCCTCAGGGTATGGTGCTGTGCGCCGCCGCGGGCCCGCCGGGCGGGGCGCGCTCGCCGCTCCTTCCGCGGCTGTTGTCCTGCTTCCAATCTTTCTTATACAGTACTGTGGTCTCCCTCAGGGTATGGTGCTGTGCGCCGCCGCGGGCCCGCCGGGCGGGGCGCGCTCGCCGCTCCCGCCGCGGCTGCTGTCCTGCTTCCAATCTTTCTTATACAGTACTGTGGTCTCCCTCAGGGTATGGTGCTGTGCGCCGCCGCGGGCCCGCCGGGCGGGGCGCGCTCGCCGCTCCCGCCGCGGCTGTTGCCCTGCTTCCAATCTTTCTTATACAGTACTGTGGTCTCCCTCAGGGTATGGTGCTGTGCGCCGCCGCGGGCCCGCCGGGCGGGGCGCGCTCGCCGCTCCCGCCGTGGCTGCTGTCCTGCTTCCAATCTTTCTTATACAGTACTGTGGTCTCCCTCAGGGTATGGTGCTGTGCGCCGCCGCGGGCCCGCCGGGCGGGGCGCGCTCGCCGCTCCCGCCGCGGCTGCTGTCCTGCTTCCAATCTTTCTTATACAGTACTGTGGTCTCCCTCAGGGTATGGTGCTGTGCGCCGCCGCGGGCCCGCCGGGCGGGGCGCGCTCGCCGCTCCTTCCGCGGCTGTTGTCCTGCTTCCAATCTTTCTTATACAGTACTGTGGTCTCCCTCAGGGTATGGTGCTGTGCGCCGCCGCGGGCCCGCCGGGCGGGGCGCGCTCGCCGCTCCCGCCGCGGCTGTTGTCCTGCTTCCAATCTTTCTTATACAGTACTGTGGTCTCCCTCAGGGTATGGTGCTGTGCGCCGCCGCGGGCCCGCCGGGCGGGGCGCGCTCGCCGCTCCCGCCGCGGCTGTTGTCCTGCTTCCAATCTTTCTTATACAGTACTGTGGTCTCCCTCAGGGTATGGTGCTGTGCGCCGCCGCGGGCCCGCCGGGCGGGGCGCGCTCGCCGCTCCCGCCGCGGCTGTTGTCCTGCTTCCAATCTTTCTTATACAGTACTGTGGTCTCCCTCAGGGTATGGTGCTGTGCGCCGCCGCGGGCCCGCCGGGCGGGGCGCGCTCGCCGCTCCCGCCGCGGCTGTTGTCCTGCTTCCAATCTTTCTTATACAGTACTGTGGTCTCCCTCAGGGTATGGTGCTGTGCGCCGCCGCGGGCCCGCCGGGCGGGGCGCGCTCGCCGCTCCCGCCGCGGCTGTTGTCCTGCTTCCAATCTTTCTTATACAGTACTGTGGTCTCCCTCAGGGTATGGTGCTGTGCGCCGCCGCGGGCCCGCCGGGCGGGGCGCGCTCGCCGCTCCCGCCGCGGCTGCTGTCCTGCTTCCACGCTTTCTTCCTCACCCCTCCTACCCACCAGCAGCTTATCAAGATATTCGGCACAATGTTGTCTCAGCATTTGCAAGAGTTTGACGAGGAGACTAAGACTGTCGGTAAATATGGTTTTACTTGAGCACCCCCGAGGGGATCCTTTGGCTTTCATGTCATGTATTATCCCTGCAAATAATCACATATGAGATGATCATTGATCAGATTACTACTGTTACGGCACATAAACATGTAAGCGAAATTAAGAACGTTACTATATTCGCCTATTTGCGAGGTAATCGAAAATATTTAACGTTTGCAGGTAAAATAGTTCTATACGCGACTATAGACTTGTTCAACAACGTGGTGGCGAAGTTACTGCCGACTCCTAGCAAGATGCACTATCTTTTTAATTTGAGAGATATCTCCAAAATATTTCAGGTACTCGTATGGCTTAATAGTAGATTATACATCAAGGGGATAAAGCACTGTTTTATGTCACGGGAGCGAATTGAATCCCGAACGTAACGAAGGACTCATAATTTAACTCCTGAGCGTAGCGAGGGAGTTATAAGTTAATTCCTGAGCGAAGCGAGGGAATTAAGACTGAGTCCTGAGTGCAGTGAGGGGTTCAACCGCCCAAGACTAAAACAGTCTTATCCCCGAGGTGTATACTCTACTTTTCACACCTTATGCGAGACAAAAAAACAGGCTCAGTAGATAAATAATGTTTGATTTCTTTGCTCGATGTCCATCCGATTTCCTTTTTAAAAAGGCCAATAACTTGGCATATGTATTAATTTGTATGTCATGTTTGACACTTATTGTTGCCCTCAGCATCGAATATATACACAACAGGCTACTTGGCTTCTTTGTAGCTGACAAATATTCAAAATAGACCAGAAGCACTGATTCAGACACAGACTTTACGCCTTTTACAGCTTTCCATTTGTCAAAATCGTTGTAGGCTTTTAGGTATTTTTCCTTTGACTTCTCTGGCAGCAGATTGTTGACAATGCCTATGGCATCTAATTTGATAAACTCAGGAGTCAAAACACTTTCATCACTCGACATTTTCAATATTATTTTTGAAATTAAATCTTCTATAGGCACCTACAAGAACTCGATTTGTTCGTCACGCGTGAACAAAAGAAGGCGCGCGACGTTCCAAATTCGAAAGCACAAGCCGTGGTCCTAGATTCGAAATTCGAATTTCGAACACCGCGCTCCTCCGGACCGGGGTTCACACGGAGGCAAACTTCATTTATTTTGTCAAATCAAGTAGGCCATGGCCTAGGACAAATTGTGTTTAGCAAAATTAAACTTTATGCATATAGTAATAAGAATTATGAAAAGTGAAATCATATTATTAACCAGCGGGTTATAATGAAATTCAGTACAACATTATAACCCGGCTAATACCAAGGGATTTAATGTCTTGCTTTCGGTAGGGTTTACATGACCTATAATTCGGCATTGTCGAGCATGTGGTTTGAAAATAACCTTACCACGTAAGAAATCGTCGCATATTTCTTATTACTAAAAAATAAACGTCTATTCAGGGTCTGTTGAGAAGCAACAAGGATTATCAGAACACTAGAAGGAGTTTTCTGCGACTTTGGATATGCGAATGCTTCAGAGTTTTTGGAGACCGTCTGACTGAAGAAAAGTTTGAGAACATTCTATATATAATTTTATTAAATCTACATAGTTATTGTATTGTTTCTCTATGTAACTGCTTTGTTTGTGTGAGGTGTGCAATAAAGAGTATTTGTATTGTATTGTATTGTATAGTTTAGGATAATAAGCTCAGTTTATTTAACCTTTTGGACGCCATACCTTTACGAAAGTGTGAACCTCCAGGGTTTTATGCTCTATGTTTTTTTGGTACTCTATGTGTACCCCATATAAATTTTTTTATGTGACTGTTTACTTGTGTTCTAAATTAATAAAAAAAAGTGACACCTACACGCCAGCTTTTTCTGTAAGAATGGTATTACGTATTTGAAAGCATGAAGGTGACTTTGACAGCATGGTATGCCATAACATGCCGCATAGCATGCAGCCGCCGTAGCATGGTTGGGCTTATCACGCGACAAGTGACAAGATAGGGGCGTCGTCTCGTTCTATCGAACGGTGTCAGCCAGTGACGCACGCTCTATCCTATCACCTATCGCGTGACAAGGCCAACCATGCTACGGGGCCTGTAGTCGTTTATGGCGTCGTGGTCACGATAAAACGCAACACATTTTGGTGTTTTCGCGTCCAAAGGGTTATTTTTTTCGGAGTGGAGTATCTTTTCTTGAAAACATGCCAATATCTCTCAAAAAAGCGTAGATGCGACAGACGGGTTTCATCTTGGGAAAGTGCTTCTAGGCAAACAGCTTACTAAGTTGTGAGGACGGTTGCAGGGACCGCGACTGGTTCATGATGCACATGGGCGAGCAGCTAGGCAAGCACTTCGAGCTGACGTTCCACGCCGTGTGCCCCACCAAGACCGCGCCCATCTTTGGCCACTTCCTCAACCCGTTCGAGGTGTATGACGACTTGAATGACCCCGAGGCCTTGAGGAAGTAAGTCGAAATAACATTTCAGGGCCGAAATGCACTACCTACAATCCATTCTAATATTATAAATACGAAAGTAACTGTCTGTCTGATTTAGATGAAATTTGGTATAGAGATAGTTTAAGACCCTAGAAAGGACGTAGGATAGTTTTTAATTAAATAAATTATTCTCCAATCAAATGAGGACATACAGATGTAAAACAATAGGTTCAAATGTTTGGCACAGCTCCGTATCTACGCATACAAATACGAGGGCTTAAAAGGGTGAAAAATGTAGTGAAAGTTGCTAAGTGAGTGTGATAATTTATGCTGCACTTGTGGAAGCTTATTTGCTATTCAATTTTATAGTGTGACTGTAAATTATTTCATGCTGGCACTGGCTGTCCCTCGCTCGTACTTTAGCGACGTGAGACAGAGTGCGAGTGAGATATGACCCCATTAGCAAGTTAACTAAAGGAGCGACCACACCGCTGCTCAAAATACGCATCGGAAACGCAGCAAATGAAGACATGACATGACGCATAGAGTCTAGCCAGGGACAGATGAGCCTTTTTTATATGTCAACAGTAATATCATTGTCAAGTGTGTCAAACGCCTTAAATTAGTATGATGTCCTAATCTTGACTAAGAAAGTTTGTGTTTCATAATAAATTAGACTGTTTATGCTTCTTAAGAGAATTAAAGGGTGGCTTACTGCTAAGTAATATTATTCACATTGAGGAATATCACGAAAAGATCAATTATTATGTCACGTCAAAATTAAAATTTGGTTTTGATTATTCTTCTTAAATATAAAGTAGAATGAAGTCAAAGAGTTTTATTTCATATAACTTTACTTCCTTCTGCTTAAACAGTTGCATTGTGTGAATTGAAGAAAAATTATAATTGTTCAAGTATCATTATTATTTTATCACGTTATACACAGTGTTGCAACACGGTGTTTTTTTTTAATTTACCACTCTTTTTAGGCTCTTTCCCTGGCCAGACTATACCTACTGCAGGTCTACGCGTATACGCAACGCAACGTTAATCACCAGTGTGGTCGCCCCCTAATACTTTGAAGTGAGTTTTTTTAACCAACTTCAAAAAAGGATGAGGGCTCAATTCGTCGGAATCTTTTATTTTTTTTGTATGTTCCCCGATTACTCGAAGACGCAAAACCGAATTGCAAAATGATTTTTTGTTTGAAAGTGTATCCTTCCCTGGTGGTTCCATGGTCATCAGATTAGGAGATTTATCCAGGATGCCTAGATAAATCGAGGGAACTCTTAAAATTTTATAGGCACACTTGATGCTGAATACTGATTTGAAGTCGGTTAAAACTTTGTTTTTAAAGTAAATTGTAGTTAATAATGTTACATTGTGACGATGAAGGTACATAGCGAACCAATTGGAGGAATACAACAGCTGCCCGGGCGTGGTTAAGATGGACTTGGTGCTGTTCAAAGACGCCATAGAGCACATCGCGCGAATCGTCCGCGTCATTTCGCAGCAGAGGGGAAACATGCTTTGCGTTGGGATTGGTAAGTTGTCGCCTTACATTCCTAGGCAGTGCTCTATTGATGGCATTATGACAGACTAACTACTAAGTGACACAGATATCTGGCTTTGTACCACGGAGTTAATATCACTGTTTTGGGCATCGAGTGGCAGAGATGGCTAACTTTTCTTCTACATCGGTCGGTACGGTCGCGTTCCATTAAAAAAAAAAACTGGTTTCCTATACAATAGGTACCTACAATAGGTTCCAAATTAAAGCCTGTGACTGTACTGAGACGTCAAATCCGGCAGGAACATGTCTGAGCAATTGTTCCACGTGGTTCCTGTAAATCCCCATTATGTGAGCTTTAATGTCTTGTTCATTGCAATTGCTACATACAAATCTAAGCTCCACATCAACCACAAAACTCACAACTTCTTGTATTGTCAGTTATTGTTATCGTTATGTCTATTTTACAGGTGGTTCAGGACGTCAGAGTTTGACGCGTGTGGCTTCTTATATCTGCGAGTGCAACTCGTTCCAGGTGGTGGTCACTAAGACATATGGTGTCAAGGACTTTAAAGAAGACCTGAAGGTAGGCTAGGCGAAAATTAGTATGGAAGGGGATACAAGAGTTTGTTTCTTCTGACGCATACTGAACCGGCTATCTACCTGCCTATCTTTTTTTAGCTGTTACCTTGCTAAAATACTTAAAATACTTACACATACATACCTATCTGAAAGCAAGAAAGGCATATTGACCCAAGGATGTTTTTAGGGTATTCTGACCCGTGCTGGTTCCTTAGCTAGTCACAAAATGCATATAGTCAAGCTATTTCGCAGAGTCTCTACACGGCAACGGGCGTGGACGCGAAGAAGACCACCTTCATATTTTCGGACACACAGATTGCGGATGAGACCTTCACTGAGATAGTCAATAATCTGCTCAGCAGCGGAGAAGTCACCAACCTGTTCAAACCAGACGAATTCGAAGACGTGAGTGCTCAAATTACGTAAAAAAGGGCATGGACTATTTTATTTTAAGTATCTGTGAAAACCACATTGAGCATCTTCAAATCTCCACTTTCTCATTCGCTCACTAGTCGCTTCGCTTGACATTGCTCTTATATGTCTTTTGACATGCTTGTCAACATCTAACTATCCATGTGCTTTTGAAGGCGACTTTGAATTTAATTGCTCATTCATTGTAGATAAAGCAAGCATTAGAGAAACCGATGAAGAATGCCAACATAATGCAAACGAACGAGGGCGTATATTTGTTCCTGGTGGATCGTGTGCGCGCCAATTTGCGCATCGTGTTGTGCTTCAGCCCTATCGGAGAAGAATTCAGGTATGAATTGCTGCTATGGTGTCGGTCTTCCTTCTTTGCGAAGAAGAAAAAAGGTACCTACTGGCCCCGTCGTTCTGTTGCAATAGCGCATATAGTTACTAAAACGTTGGCATGCTTTGGGGTTGTTTTGAGAATGTTGAAGATATTATTACCTGGGACCGGATTCCTGATTACAGCGTGAGTTTATATAAATTCGTAGCGCCATTTTCGTCCAGCTGCGCTCGAGGGCAGGGCCACGAATTTGAGCGGCGGCGGCGGCGGCAGCGGTGCGCCATACGTGTGAGCGAGAGATCAGAACGCAGCATCTCGCTCCCACCGCATGGTGGATGGTTTTCTGCCCTATAGCGAAAACGGGCTATGGACTAAAACCCCGCGGAGCGAGAGTGTTGTCTGTGTTTGATTATAACGTGGAAGTGATTATCTGATTATATTGCAGAAACCGCATCCGTCAGTACCCGGCCCTCATTAATGCGACGACAACCAACTGGTTCCTGGAGTGGCCGCGCGAGGCGCTTCTCGAAGTCGCCTACAAGTTCTTGGAAGGGGTAGAGTTGCTCGCATCCATCACTGGACCTAGGGTGAGTATTGCATTGCTCCCATGAGTTTGTAAGATTTAATAAGCATTCTTGGAGGTGTAGCTTCAGATGACCTACAAGTTATTATTGGATAAAGTGAAGTTTTGCATGACATACATACATTCGATGACAAGCTATCAATGTTCATTCACGAGTGTATCATTACATTAAGTTTTGACATGCTTGTATTTCATCATCATATCAGCCGAAAGACGTCCACTGCTGGGCATGGTCTTCCCCCAAAAGTGAATGACCGGTCCTACGCCACCCGCATCCAGCCGACTCCCGCGACCGTTACCAGGTCATCAATCCACTTTGTAGGGGTCTACCAACGCTGCGCCTTCTGCGCCAGTAATTAGCATTTTTGTGCTCTGCACCACAGATCAAAAGGAAAGAGTCTCTGGTGGAGAGTCGCGAGGACGGCATGCGCGCCAGCGTGGCGTCGACCATGTCGCTGATCCACTCCTCCGTGGGCCGCTACTCGGTGAAGATGTACAACGAGATGAGGCGCACTAATTACGTAACCCCTACCAACTACTTGGAGCTCGTGGCGGGGTATAAGGAGTGAGTTAACCTTTATATAACCTTAACGCTTTCATCTTAAAGCGTCTACGAGCACAGCGCCCACCTGGCAGCTTCCTGGCACCGAAAGTGTTATACAAGAGTACTGTTTTCAGTTGCAGTTCCTGTGGAACAATTATTCGTAGATTTGTTTATATTATCGTTCACACTAAGCTGTAGTAGTAGCGAAATAGCGTGAGAAATTTTAGAATCTTTTCTTTCTAATCGTTCGTTTGGTAACATGTATAATATGTATATTCAAGGAAACTGAAATGTACTAAGTAACTAACTCTTATCCTAGACTTCAAATGCCATCCAAAGCTATGATGTCCTTACGTAACATGTGCTAATGAAGACATTATTGATTGATAGAATGCTGAAGATGAAACGTCAAGAGATTGCCTTACAAGCAAACAAGCTGAGGAATGGTTTAGGGAAAGTAGAGGAGACCACGAAACTTGTCGGGCTGATGTCCGAGGAACTTGCTGTGGCCAAGGTAACAATACTTGCTGTGTATCTATTAAATGAAACGAGTGAGAACAAAACATTTTACATAAAATAGTAACCTAAAGTGTGACCAATTGGCAATGGCTCTGTACCCGAAATAAACCAGATTCAATCACAGATTGCAAGTGACAATCGCAAATAGCACTTTCTTCGACCTGGAATGGAACCTTTGTATTCCTCGACTGACGTCTGTGAAATCCTTGTATAGTTTTTAAAAGTTTTTTTTCTTACAGGTGCAAGTCGCGGAATATACGGAGCAGTGTATAGAATACATGGGGGTGATCAACGGGCAGCAACGTAACGCGGACGAACAGCAGCGCAGTGTCGCCGTGCGTAGCAAGAAGACCCAGGAGGAGGAGGTCCAGTGCAAGAAGCTCGCCGAGGCTGCAATGCGGGACCTGGCCAGCGCCATGCCCGCTCTAGATGAGGCCGTCAAGGTTACCTTCCCTTTATTCATACAATATAGCATTAACGTGTAGCAACGCAGCATGCGCAGCAAAAAGACGCAGGAGAAGGAGGTCCAGTGCAAGAAGCTCGCCGAGTCCGCCTTGAGGGACCTGGCCAGTGCCACGTCCGCTCTAGATGAGGTATCAAGGTTACTTATCGTATCAATTTGTTTCGGATTTTATAACTTTTCAATTTGACATGTAGAAATAATTATTGCACATATCTCGGCTCCGATGCATTTTAGATTATTACATTTTATAACAAAATATGTTTGTTTTGAATAGATCCATCATTAGTATACCTACCACTTTTACGTTACGAATGACCGCTCACTTAAAAAATGATAACACTTTTACCCAATGCCCTTGTAACTTGACTTGCATTTTTTATGACTTATTTTTAATGGTGATATGTTTGTAGGCTTTAGATGCTCTGAACAAGAAAGACATCACAGAAGTAAAGTCCTACGCAAAGCCGCCATACAAAGTCGAAATGGTGATGGAAGCTGTGCTCATACTGCTGCAGGTATTCTTGGAATAAATAACGCCATAATTATATTAGTACCTTAGTTAATGCCCACAATCCCATAATTGACGTATTTGTACTTAATTGCACTGAGATGTCAGTTGTCATAGGGATCAAAATTCGCCGCGATACGTATAGTAATTAAACTTTAGTTTAATAAACTTTCCCGGTACTTAGAAAGAGCCAACCTGGGCCGAAGCGAAGCGGCAGCTAGGCGACCAGTACTTTCTGGACCGTCTGCGAGAGTTCGACAAAGACAACATATCCGACAAGACCCTCAAGAAGATCGGCACGTACACGATCAAGCCTGACTTCGACCCGGAGATCGTGGGCACGGTGTCGGCTGCCGCCAAATCACTGTGTCTGTGGGTTAGAGCCATCGAGAAGTATGGGAAAGTCTACAAGTGAGTGCATTCATTTTTTTTCCCATTAATATAATCTCTCATTCAGTTTGTGCCCACTATCCGTGGCTACTTTATATACCTCATCACATCACCCTTCTAACTGTTTCCCGGTTGTACCCTAAAGGACCCCGGGCTCCGCTCTGGCACCTAATTCCAAGATTTGGCAAAAACACTAGTTTTACAAAACCGACTGGGGGTCCAATCCAAAGGGACATATAAATCTTGTTGGGTTGAGACCGGTTTCCTCACGATGTATTTCCTTCACCAAAAGCTACCAAGTAGTACAACTATTACTTCTTTATATACCTATTTCCATATCATGGAAGCGTTTGAAACCTGATAAGATGAACGATAGAGACGAACCCAACACTTTCTATCGGACTATCGTGTGATAATTGCAACTAGCTTATGCCCATTGCGTGAGTACTTACGCAATAGATCTCTGCGATTTTAAGTAGGTACGTGAAGAATATTGAGATTTTCTGCCCTTAACTAGAATCGTGAAACCGAAGAAGGAACGTCTAGAGGAGGCTCTGGAGTCGCTGCGCATGAAACAGCAGATCCTCGCTGAGGCTCGCGCTAAATTGAGGGAACTTAGTGAAATGCTGGCGCGGCTGCAAGCGGAGTACGATGAGAAGTTGAGGCAGAAAGAAGAACTGGAGGAGAAGTCGAGACAGCTGCTCCTGAAACTGGAGAGAGCTGAGGCGCTCATTACTGGCCTGTCGGGTTAGTCTCGTGTAGTGAAGTAAGTATTTAAGAAGTTAGGTGCGGATGGAGGAGTATGGCTAGAAGTTGAAGCAGAAATGAAAACTGGAAGTTGTGATAACTGCTGCGGAAACTGGAAAGAGTTGAGGCGCTCATTACTGGCTTATCGGGTTAGTGTCTTGTATTGAAGCATGCACTTAAGCAGAACAGGAAGAGACAACTGTTGGAGGATTAAGATTTGAAGTTTGAGTCCGAAGGAATAACTGGAGGAGAAATCGAGACAGCTGCTGCTGAAACTGACTGACGAAATTGAAGCAGCAGAAGTCGAAAAGTGCTATCAGCTTGTAATAATGTTATCCATTGGTTGCAGGTGAGAGGGAGCGCTGGGAGATGACGGTGGAACGGCTGGACAAGGAGTTCGACAACCTGCCCGGGGACTGCCTCATCGCGACTGGCTTCGTGGCCTACCTGGGGCCCTTCGTCTCCGAGTACCGCGAGGCCCTCATGAGCGACTGGTTCATGGAGGTATATTGTCTGTATCTCTGTTCGTATGTATAGTTCGACAACCTGCCCGGGGACTGCCTCATCGCGACCGGCTTCGTGGCCTACCTGGGGCCCTTCGTCTCCGAGTACCGCGAGGCCCTCATGAGCGACTGGTTCATGGAGGTATATTGTCTGTATCTCTGTTCGTACGTATAGTTCGACAACCTGCCCGGGGACTGCCTCATCGCGACCGGCTTCGTGGCCTACCTGGGGCCCTTCGTCTCCGAGTACCGCGAGGCCCTCATGAGCGACTGGTTCATGGAGGTATATTGTCTGTATCTCTGTTCGTATGTCGCTTGATGCGAAGCGCGATGAGATAATAACCCGACCACCTGCGGCAATATCTTTCAAATATGTCAATGGTGAGCTCACATGCTGGCAATAATCACGCACTTTTATTAGGGTTCCGTAGCCAAAATGGCAAAAACGGAACCCTTATAGTTTCGTCATGTCCGTCTGTCCGTCTGTCCGTCTGTCCGTCTGTCCGTCTGTCCGTCTGTCCGTCTGTCCGTATGTCACAGGCATTTTACTCAAAAATTATAAGGTGTATTTGAATAAAATTTTGAGGATAGGTGTATTTTGTTAGCCGCTACTTAGTTTTGTAATTAAAATGACAAAAAAAAATTTTTTAGGGGTGCACTCCATACATAAAACTAAAAGTCAAATTTTTTTTTTCATTGTGACCCACCGTGTGGTACATCAATCGATAGGCCTTTCAAAATAAATATAAGGTTTCTTAGCATTTTTTTTGATTAAGTGAATAGGGTCGGAGATAATCGCCCCGAAAGTCACTAAAATTCTGTCCCCCCCCCCTCTAATTTTTGAACGGTGTATTTTAAAAATATGGAAAAATTCATGGACATAGGGCTTATTAATTTCATTCACCGAAAATTGTTTTGAACAAGATCGGTTCAGAGGTTTTCGAGATATTGCTGAAAAACTGCCTTCCTCAAAGAAAAGGACGTAAGTGCCGTAAAATTTCTGTGACGATACGACCTTTTTAATAGGCACGGAACCCTTCGTTTTGCGTGGTCCGACACGCACTTGGCCGGTTTTTTGCTTTGTGTTTTTAACAAAATTGGCTACGTTAGCCACTT
Organism: Epinotia nisella; assembly: GCA_932294315.1. NCBI lineage: Eukaryota > Metazoa > Arthropoda > Insecta > Lepidoptera > Tortricidae > Epinotia > Epinotia nisella. The sequence continues at coordinate 22,766,399 of OW028674.1, forward strand.
ACGGCAACCTCGGAGATGAGAGCAGTAGCCGTGGCCAAAAACGGGAGCTTTTATTATTACGATATGCCTTGCACGAAGCCTGCTCTTCCGATTAAGATGGTAATCAGCTATAAATTACCATCCAGCCAATAGACACAATCCGTATAAAGGGAATAATTTTTTAGATTTAACGACAATGACATTAGAGGGATTAGTGCCAAGTCTCAAACCTAGTCATCCATTTAAACCCTTTTCCAAGGCAGAGGCGGTATATCGACCACATACAGGCTTCCAAACATGTATTCTTAATGTAAATAAATAAGTCAGTGTTATTTATTGAATTGTCATTTGTTAACTGCCGGTCTGGAAAAGGGTTAAGTATCAACATGCCCTCTGTTTTAGTACCAGTTTCGGAACCAATGTCTTACACAAGCAAATATCTCATAGGTATATAACGAGCAGTTACCAGTGACGATGGACATGACCATGAAATACTTCCTGCTGGACGACGCCACTTTGAGAGAATGGAACACCATGGGACTGCCCGGTACGTGATGATTGCATGCAAGCATTCTGAAAATACTTTATATTCGCTTTCATTCACAACTTCAATAGAAGCATGCGAGTTGAGAAGTTACATTATTGAACAGCTTTTTAACTCGTGTTTAAATATTCAATCCGTACTTACTTTACTACAATATACTATATTCTACTACTATAATATACTATATTCTATATACCCATACTAATATTATAAATGCAAAAGTAACTCTTTCTGCCTGTCAGTCACTTTGGTACCTTTTCACGTTTAAACCGCTGAACCGATTAAGATGAAATTGGGTATGGTATGGTCGAGTTGTAACTTCTATGTTTTAAGATTTTATGCAAGTTGAATGTAGGTATCTAAGTAGTAAGTGTGAATAATATTTTTTATGATCTTGTTATCTAAACCTTCGTTAAGAAGTCAATCCAATTTTATTAATTGTGTTGCATAGAGGACAACTTCAGCGCAGAAAACGGCATCATAGTGGTTCGTGCCACAAGATGGCCGCTTGCCGTCGACCCACAGGGACAGGCTCTCATATGGATCTCTAAACTCGAAGAAAAGAACGACATACAGGTAATCATCGGCCTATTACTCAATTTACTCTGGCGTTTTACCTGCAAAATGTGAAACAATAACGGCTCTTCCGAACTGATAAACTGGCAAATGATAACAATCTTACATACAAGATTATACAAATAGCTAAATGCATAATATAGCTGAATGCCAGACGAATCCTTCCTTTTTCAGATCGTGGACTTCGGTCAGCCAAATTACATGAAAATAATGGAAACATGCCTCACGGAGGGTAAACCGATAATAGTGCAGGGTGTCGGTGAGATATTAGACCCGTCGATAGCACCCATTCTGGACAAGGCCATTATCAAGATCGGAAGCTCTTTGGTCATCAAATTCAACGAGAAAATGGTGCCCTATCATCCTAAGTTCAAATTGTACTTAACTACTAAACTAGGTAAGTTTTGTAGGTATAAGAACAGATCTCCGTTATTAATAAACTAAAAAAATGCTTACAGTGGCGTGCAAAGGTACAGCCGAACATGCAAGTAGCTGAATACTTTGGTACCTTGTCACCTTCACCCGTTTGATAACTCCGTATAGCAGTTTAAACATGATGTTAAAACGACACATTACTCATAGGTGTTCATCCCCTTGTGAGGCCGACCGCACCTACTTGAAGTGCCAAGTGCCACTATAATCAAAGTAATGATCGATTCGGATATTTTAATACTTTTGTCATATAAAAAGGTAACCCGACGTACACCCCCGAGATCCTGACGAAGACGACGATGGTGAACTTCGCGGTGAAGGAGCAGGGGCTGACGTCGCAGCTGCTGGGCATCGTGGTGCGCAAGGAGCGGCCGCAGCTCGAGACCATGAAGGACAGCCTGGTCACCGCCATCGCCAACAACAAGAAGATCCTTGTGAGTGCGCGTCACACCGGCCCAACGACGCCCACTGCTGCACATAGACTTCCTCCAAGCAGCGCCGTAATGACCGGTCCTGCGCCACCCGCCTCCAGTGGATTACCGCGGTCTTTACCAGCAGGTCATCAATCCAACTTGTGGGGGGTCTACACACGCTGCGCCTTACGGTAGTTGGTAGCACTCGAGAACCTTTCCGCCAAGTTGTGTATGGGCACTATAAATAAATACGTGAGGGTTGCTTTCGTACTGGGGCGAACCGGGGGCGCGGGGGCACTTGCCAGTGACGTCACGACTGCGCGCCTGAGCAAACATCCTAAATAATGGTTTAATTTACTTACCTTGAGACCCAATGAAGGAACACCACGCGCCCCAGTTGCCCGTTCACACATTTAAATCACAACTTACCAAGTTGAAAATCCTTCGCCTCGTTTGTTAGTTTGTTAGTGTGGGACAAATCTTGGAACTGAATTTTAAACCAGTTAACCTCAACCGTTTGAGCTGAAATTTTGGGTACATAATTTAACATTATGGTACTTACCATCGAGCTAATCCGATGATGGAGGCGGAAGGTGGCCATGGGAATTTAGTATATATCCGACGTAACCTCGTTGAGTTTGGGCTCGTTAGAATCGTCTCAATGACGGTATACAGAAAGGTACAGTTGGCAATAAAAGCTTGTACCAAAAATGTAATTTATGACAGAAACTTATTGTCACTTTGGCATTTGTGTTCGTAAGCATGTGAGAAAACACATTTTTGTTATCAGAGGCATTTTAAGTTTGATGAATAAGGCTTTTAGACTGACAGACACTTTGACGGAACCTCAGGTGGACCTGGAGAATGACCTGCTCCGCATCATGTACGAGTCGACGGTGCCCCTGCTGGACAACGAGGAGCTGTTCCTCACGCTGCAGACGTCGCAGCGCACCTCGCTTGAGGTCAAGGAGGCGCTCATCACCTCGCAGGTCACCGAGAAGGAGATCGACTCAGCGAGAGCGGTGACTCACACTTTTTATTATTATTTACTTGCCTTGTTAGTATGTGCGGGGTCTATGACTAACTATCGTAGTCCAATTGAGTTGAAATTTGCTCGCTTCGCTCGTGATTCAATTTTAGAATATTTTGCTTCCTTGGGACTCAATATCAGCACTCGCAGTAAAGACTGCTCTCTTGTTGCACAATAAATAACTATTTTTAGTCATTTCATTACAGAGTTGTGTAGCGGCTAATAAAACACACCAACCCTCAAAATTTTATTCAAATACACCTTATGGTTTCGCGTAAAATGCCTGTGACATACGGACAGACGGATATGACAAAAGTATAAGGGTTCTGTTTTTGCCATCTTGGTTACGGAACCCTAAAAATGTCTACTCAAACCGCGGAAAAAAAGTCAAAGCAGAATTGGAGGCAAAATTGTAAATTTTTCATTCTGTAATTCTATTTTAATGGATTTTCTTAAACATGCAATGAAATGTCGTCCTTACGTGCGTTATAACAGGCTTCAAAGTATCACGTTTCGGGCGGAACAACTTGAGAGAACTGTAAAGGAATTTCATACAAAATTGAAGGCCTAGGCCGGGAAGTAATTTTTAAAAAATTTTAATGTTAACATGGCGTCTGTGTTTATCAACACGCTAAACAGCTGAATTCTATTTTTTTATTTTTTCTAGTGGCTAAATGGTTATCGGACCAAAAATATCCTCGTTAACCCCTTATTACACACGAACCTTTATTAAGAATACAAATCTGTATGATTCAGTGTGTTTAAGGAGTAAATTAAAAATATTATCTATACGTAAGTCACCAGAGGCCATAGACAATATTTAAAATCCTCTGCATTTATTTTATTCATTATAGAAATTAAGATTCTTATTATCAGGTCATGTATAATGGCCCTAATAGGGTCTATTCGAACGCTACACACGCTAAATACGGACGACTTTCGTAAAAAAAACAGTAAGTATGGAGGAATTAGAGGGAAAATTAATGTACTATTTGAGTGGTGCATTGTTTTATTTAATTGCATATGTTTGAGAAAAGCACTATACATGCCTCGCCGTGAAAAGGGCTTGCCGGCTTCGTATCACTATCCGGCCTCCCTACGGTCGGCCGTCTATACCTACTCCCCCGGCAAACCCTTCTTTCCCGGCGTTTGCAGTAATGTACTATTATTGTTATATTTTCTGTCTAGTTTACTTTTAGTTTCTCTAGAAATTAAAGTTTGATTTCTTGGAGTTTTATTTATTTATTTCATTGAATTTGAGAAAATCACTATACATACCTCGGCGTGAGAAGGGGTTGCCAGCCTCATAACTATCCGTACTCGGCCGGCAACCCCGTACTTCCCGGCGTGTGTAGTAATGCAGTATCAGTATAAACTGGGCACGCCCCAGGGCTACGTGCCGGTGGCGGTGCGCGCGTCCGTGCTGTTCTTCGCGCTCAACGACCTGTCGCGCATCGACCCCATGTACCAGTTCTCGCTGGACGCGTACTCCGACCTCTTCACCTACTCCATCGACCGCAGCCCCAAGAACCCCGACCTAGAAGAGCGCATCAACAACCTCAATGAGTTCCACACTTACGCTGTCTACAAGTGAGCTTATGATTTACCTCCCGAGTACCTATCCTACTCCTACTAATATTATAAATGCGAAAGTTTGGATGTTTAGATGTTTGGATGTTTGTTACTCAATCACGCAAAAAAGGCTGAACGGATTAAGATGAATTTTGGTATGCATATAATGTATAGCCTGGATTAACATATAGAATACTTTTTATCCCGGGAATCATCCCCTAAGGGGGTGAAATGGGGGGCGAAAGTTTGTATGGAGCTACGATATAAACGAGTTCCACGCGGACGAAGTCGTGGGCAGAGGCTAGTGTACAATAAGGCAAATTTATTCACGTACCACCGTATAACCCTATCGCAATAAAGTGACACATCACTCGAGTTTGAGTGACGGCGGCCTGTCAATTTCGACAGGGTTCTACGGTGGTACGTGAATACATTTTCCTTACTGTACAATGAACGCAGGCAACCCGGCGGGATAAAATGTAGCCATTGTCCATCTAGAAAGTTCGTTCCATACACAGATGAAAGAATTTTTGCTATCGGATCAGTGGTTCCGGAGATTAGTCCGTACAAACTAACATAAACTTACAAAGCTACAATCTCACATACTTTTCCTCTCTAATTGTAATTAGTATTCGGTTTAGCGGATCATGGGCTCCGAAGCAAATCGCTAAGAATGCAACTGGCGTGAACGCTAAAATAAGAGTGCTCATGAGTCTGCTAGCCATAATGAGTAAATCAAATAAAATAATGCTAGATAGCTTAATTCAATGAAAACGTCGTGAGGAGACCGATTTTATCCCAACGAGGTCTATATTTTCCCTTTGGGTTGGAAGATTAGATGGCTCTTTCTCTCTCAATCTCGGGATTAGGTGGCAATAGCAACCGGGAAAATCGCTAGAAAGATGAAAATGGGTCAGCTTATTCCGTACCCATGTCCTTGCCCTATCCAAATCCCTGTCCATCCGTAGAAACACATGTCGAGCCTTGTTCGAGCGGCACAAGCTGCTGCTCTCGTTCCACATGGTGGCGCGCATCCTGTTCCAAGCCGGCAAGATGAACATGAACGAGTACTTGTTCCTGCTGAAGGGGGGAGTCGTGCTGGACCGCTCTGAGCAGCCCGAAAACCCTACCAGTGAGCGAAGAGCCTTTACTCATTACATTATTGCCATTTAGGCTCGTCCGATGATGATCCAAACATGTCAATTTAATCCTTTCGCCGCCAATCAAGACATCTATATAAGTCATTGTTACGCCAACATCATTGTTACGAGCTTTATATACAAATATTATTTGAAAAACTAAACGTTGCTTTGACAGTTGCCATATCACCTATGCACGAAAACCACGACACCTTTAGGTGTTCTTGGCATTTAAAGGATTAAATTTGTCTGTCAACTTACTTCGCTGGATTTATGCTTAATAGCTCTGTATTATTTTTTCTTGAATACCTACTAGGATATGATTGTTTTTGCAAAGACTCGCAAGTGAGTTGCCTAAAACATCCACATAAAGAACATCCGACATTTTAGTAGAAATGCGTAGTATATAAGACCGTTGTTGGTTATCGTTTTCTGTAACATTCGAAAACCTATAGTCGCATTATTGTTCATTATCTCTGTGTTTGGTTTATGTAGGTAATTTATTTAATTGAAGATCTGAACAATTTCAGGGATCTTAAAACGACAATTTTCCAGATTGGCTACCCGAGGATTGCTGGGATAACTTGACAGAGATGGACAAGCTGCCGGGCTTCCATGGCATTACAGAGGCCTTCGAGGTTTTCTCCAAGGAGTGGAAGGAGTGGTACTTGCACCCTGAGCCTGAGACACAGCCGCTCTTAGGTACTCTCACCAGCAATGATTATTGTCAAACTGCGATTAGAATGGGGATTGCAGGTAACTGTTTTACTGAGCCACGAGAAATGGCAGCTATTCCATTCCAGACTAATCGCGGTTGATCAGGAACTAATTTGAGCTTTTATATGTACCTATCACATATCATATCTCTTGGTTTAAGAGCTGTTTCCAAGCGTCTTGATTTCTTTGCATGGCACAAGCACCCAGCGCGCATGAGGCGTTTCAAAATTATATAACACGTCGGTGGCAATCAAGTGTACGGCCCGCATGACAGGAAGTGGTTACCGTAGCCTATGGACGCTTGCAACTTCATGGGTCTCGCATGCGCGTTCTCTCACTCTTTGAAGAACTTCATACCGAAGTCCCTCGGGGAAACCACGGCATAGTTCATTCCACAACCGGAGCGTTCGCGGGAGGAATACCGTGCGCTACCATTTAGGTTTCAAGGTATGAGGATGAACGTTCTCCCGTCGGCGAGCGGTGCAGTGGTATAATGTGACCGTGGGCACCATGTCAAACAACGTTGCATAGAAACATCCTTTCAGTAATGCACGTCGCGCCTTTTCCCACTTCTTTTCTAGTTCTCAGAATTCCCCGTCCTCTTTTTTCCTATATAACAAAATATAGACTGTACATTTAACTCAGGTGACTGGAACGATAATATGAATGACTTCCAAAAAATCCTCTTCATTCGTTCACTCCGGGTCGACCGCGTGTCGGCTTGCATCACTACTTTCATCGTCAATGTGTTGGGCCCTCGATATGTGGAACCGCCTGTTCTCGATATTAAGGTACACATATTTTTTTATTTACTTAATGGCTACATTATAATTATTTTATTATTAATTATTAATTATTTATTATTTTAATTTGGTTTAATATTTGACTGTCCATGGCTATCCAACGTGGAAATACCGCCAGTATTATGGGCACTTTTACAAGCAAATCGGCAAGGGGTTAATGTTAGAATTAGGTATTTATTTGTTGGTATTTGTAATTTAGCTCTTTGTAATAATTGTGTAATCGTCTCATTGTTTAAAATTAATAAATGATTTACTCAATTCTATACTAATATGATAAAGAGGAAAAGCCTAGATGAGAGATTGTAGTTTTGTTTTGCTTGTATTTTGGGTAATATCCGGGACCACTTATACGATTTCAAAAATTCTTTCACGTGCATCTAGAATGGACCCTCTGTATAATTATAGACTATTATTTATCCGGCGGGTTTGCCTGCGTTCTTTGTAATACTCGGGCGAAGCCGCGAGGGCAGCTAGTAATATAATATTAGACACTCGTTGCGGCCTCAAAATGCTGACAGCAGATTTTTTAATGACATTAAAAGATTTAAAAAATCGCAGCTGAAGGCCTCGTTCGGAATTTCTAACTCCGACTTCCATGTCTTCCCTCTTATTCAAATAGTTTCTGATGGGAGAGTGAGAGCGAGGACACTAGCGAAGTTATATAATTGGGTCGTTCTTCTTTTCGACCGACAATAGCCTGTCCTTCGTCTTACTACGGCATCTCATTTGAGTAATGATTTTACGGTTTTATAATGTTCGAAAATGAACGTCCATATTATTTTATTAATTAGTATTAATTTAATATTTTAGTTTCTCTAACTAGCATTTTTTTTAAACGTATTTTTATCGTAGAAGTCCGTGACAGAGTGGTAAACCAAAATGTAGTCCCCACTGAAAGAGTCCACTTTGTCACATTTTTTTCTTTAAACTAACCGTAAACAAATATGTATATTGGCCGGAAAGGAAACTTTAATTAGTGTTAATGAAGAAACCAATGCATTTTTTTTAAATCGCACTTCAAAATCACAATTTTGGATAGTTCAAAAACCAAAAAAAAGGAAAACCTCGGTTCATTGTCGGTAAAAAAGAAGAACGACCCAATTCCAAATCAATATCATATCTCACTCATGAGTTGTGACAGATAGACGGACAGACAGAGTCGGACCATACGGGTTCCTTTGTAGTATGGAACAAAAAACTGGCGCTTAGCTGTGTACGAATAGAGCATGCCAAAGATAAATCCATTACGCAAGCGAACCTGCATATGTATACGCATACACTCAGAACACTATCCTCTCTTCTGCCATAGACTAATATACCCTATCCCTTTCAGGGATGACTCGTCTAGGTCTATTAGTCTATGCTTCTGTTTATGTCGGGTAAAAGCAACTAACCGACCTCGGTATCTCCCAGGCGTCCTGGGAGGAGTCTTCGTTTAAGACATCCCTGTTGTTCGTGCTGTCTCCGGGCGTTGACCCCACGGCCGCGCTCATCCAGCTCGCCACGGAGGTCAAGATGTTCGATAAGTTCCAGTCGCTCAGTCTGGGGCAGGGCCAGGCGCCTACTGCTGCCAGGTACTACAGCCTTCAAGCGAATCCCGTGGCTCCCAGGGGATTTCAACACTTATCTTTGTCGTAATAGGCTTGTGACCTAAGATTTGTTTATATGCCATTTAAGGGCCAATTAAAGGAACTCACAGATAGGAATTACATAAATAGAAATGTAAAATTAAGTTGGTTAGAAATTCGGAGCTAAATCATACTTTATTTTATTTAGTCGTATGGCATTAATCAATTACAGAGTCGCTTCGCTTATAGAAACTTTAATCTGATATTTAATTTGATTTGTGTAAGATTGTCCCGCAAATATTTATTTATTTATAATATCTTCATTCTTCACCCCTTGGGTAGCGTTTGCATCAGGTGAGTGTAGGCAGAGAATATCCGCATCGCAGAGTCATGTGTGACGGATAGACCCGCACAGACACCCCTAATAAACTAGCCCTATTTTCCAGGTACCTAGCCACCGGTATGAGAGAAGGTGGTTGGGTGTTCCTCGCCAACTGCCACTTGGCGTGCGAGTGGCTCGGCTCGCTGCGCGGCCTGGACAACCCTAAGATCCACCCGCGCTTCCGTATGTGGCTATCTTCTATGCCTGACGACAAGTTCCCGCTGCATGTGCTGCAGAGGAGCATTAAGATGACCACAGAACCACCACAGGTATCATACCTTATCGTAATATTGTCACTATTGTCAGACAATTCTGTGTCAAATCCCAACGCCTTTGTTTCCGGAAATATGCCACGTATGTATAGTGACATATTGTCAACGAAAGCCATATTGCGATTATGTCTTTTATGCTCTCTCGTGATACGCCTCCAGTTCTCTAGTTATAGGTAACAAAATATAGGGTTATGTTTTGTGCAAGTAACATATTTCTACGTCGCTATTAGAGCGGTTAAACACGCAACATTTTGTATCACGGTGGTGCGACTGTCGCGCGACACTTGCAATAGATCTCCTGTCAAAATCACCTTGTATCCAGGATTCTGTATCGCGTTAGTATCGCAAAAAGTCGCCTTGTGTAACCGCTCTTAATTCCACTTATCAATTATGTGTAATTCCACTTATTAATAATTATGGGGTTCATGCTTAAAAGAAAAGTGTTTTCCAGGGACTCAAAGGCAACATGGTCCGCGTTTTTGCAAACTTGAACGAAGACAAATTCGACGAAGCCACGCCCAAGTATCGCCGCCTGCTGTTTTGTGTGTCGTTCTTCCACTGTTCGCTCATTGCGAGGAAACGCTTCCGACAGCTCGGCTACAATGCTGTTTACAGCTTCAACGATGCGGACTTTGATGTAGCTATAATCGATAGTATTTTCTAAAATTCCATATTCATAATTAACTGAGGCTCATCTCACGCGTAAAATGAGACAAAAGCGTTAGATGTTGCTTTCGGCCTCCTAATCCCAAAACCGTACCAGGGGACCCGACCCGGAAACCTGATATTGTGCGTTGAGCCTACTTACCAGTACGCAACACAAAAGATCAGCGTCAAGGTACTCGCATTGTATCTTGTCACTAAGGGAGTGGAATCCTTCTCTCTGACACTTTTCTTAGATTAATACTTCGCGAAAGTTTTTAAACAGTAATGTTTATTTTCTCATGTCTTAGTGTACGTAGCGTCTTAATAAATATAATTTTCTTTCTTTCTTTCAACAAATAATATTCTATGCATCAGGTATCCGATAATCTGCTGGCCAGCTATCTAGAAGAGTACGATGAAGTGCCATGGGATGCTCTGCGATATCTGTTCGCTATCATCAACTACGGAGGCCACATCACCGACGACTGGGACAAGCGCGTGCTGATCGCTTATATCAACCAGTTCTTCTGCGAAGAGGCGCTTGACACAAATTTCTATAGGTAAAGTTTTTGCTCAGTTGGATATTTGATGAAGGATATAAATATTTGTATAAACAGACGAACTGACTGTTAACGAAAATTATAAATTAGGTACAAATTAAAGGGAAAAATATACTTGCCGTTGGTGTTGTTAAAATAAGCCTATGATGTCTTCGAGGTAGATGTATAGCTACTCGCCTCCCTAAGGCGTTATAAGAGGGAACTGAGATTCGATGGCCGAGCAATTAGTTCCGATTGGTCAATTGGTAGCAGCGACCGGTCGCGTATGCCAGAAAGGCGCAGGTTCAAATCCTATTCGGAACAACATTTTTTTTTTTAATTCCCTTGAAACGTGTTTCAATGTTTATTTGCTTTCTATTCCTCCGTGCGTTGTAGCCTTAGAAAGGCACAACGGGCCCCTTTCCCTTTCCGGTGTCGTAAGAATATACTATGAATAGGGTTGAATTGTATTGTGGTTACTGACCTAAAAACCAATGAATGTAATGAAATGAAATGAAATGAAATTATTTATTTCGGACATCGGGTATCCATATAAACACAAAAAAAGAAAAAAAAACACAAAATTATGTTCAGTCAGCAGCAGAAGTAGCTAAGAGGGTCGGGGGTTCAAAATGACCTGCACACGACTTTATTCTTAAAAAATAAGGGCGTGTGTAGGTTATTTTGAACACCCGGCCCGCTTAGCTACTTCTGCTGCTGACTGTTCATAATAAGAAATTTATTGCCTAGGTAAGTTAAATACAAAATGCTCATTAGAATGCAATATCAGTATCACATTTATTTCCATGTTTAGGGTAAAATCCGGATAGATACCCCAGAGGGATATACGACCTGTTTTTAGAAACATTATTTCCCGAAACACCAGCATCGTTTTAATAGTTTAAATTGGGAGCGCTGGGCGCCACCGAACTTGCGAACCGAGATCGCGAAAACCGACTCAAACTTATTCACGAAGATTTCCTTTTGCATTAACTTCTATAACTCGTAACACATTCCATTCATTTTTATTATATGAATACAACAGAATACACTGTCTCATTAAGTGCTCATTTATGTACTCGTAAATATCAAACAAAAAGTGTCGTTTTGTATTTAGTTTAATTTATAAAAAAAGGGCATTTATCCTAACTACTACACATATATCAGCTTATTTATCAAATGTTTTTTTTTTATATTTCCCAATTTGATTATGCCTTTTTCTATTCGTTTGCCATCGATATGCTTATGTTTTAAGACAGCCATACATTATTATCGGAAATGGTGTCATGACTTCGTGTTATAGGGTCATCTATCCTTCTAGCAATTTTCGTGGCGAGGCATCTATCCGTATGAGTAGGTAAGCATCTATCCTCGAAGAGAGAGGTCTGCGAAAACTAAATTTTTGCGGATCCCATAACTGTCAGCTCGTCAAAAAGAGGTCTCAATGTAAAATAAAAAAATAGACTTTCATTCATCCAATTTATTCATGCTGAATTAATACTTTTCAAACTAAGAGCTTTTATTAAAGAGTGGGACATCTATCTGGGTTTTACCCTAAACCTACATAACTGTAAGAGGTAGTATATGACAATTAAAATTGATTGTGCTCAGGCGGAGCCCCTTTTGGGAATCCTGACGTTTTGTGTTTTTAAGAGCCATGTTTCAAGTCAACTATCGGGCATTAATGGCTATGGGTTTTGAATTTGATTTGTAGGCTATCGACTATCCCTGCATACCACATCCCGCGCGACGGGAGCCTGGAGTCGTACCGCGACTTCCTAGACCTGTGGCCGGGCTATGAGCGCGCGGAGTCCGTCGGCCAGCACGCCTCCGCCGACGTTGCCACTCTGGCGCAGGTCAGTGGACATCGTCCGCGCGACGGTAGCCTGGAGTCGTACCGCGACTTCCTGGACCTGTGGCCGGGCTACGAGCGCGTGGAGTCCGTCGGCCAGCACGCCTCCGCCGACGTTGCCACTCTGGCGCAGGTCAGTGGACATCGTCCGCGCGACGGTAGCCTGGAGTCGTACCGCGACTTCCTGGACCTGTGGCCGGGCTACGAGCGCGTGGAGTCCGTCGGCCAGCACGCCTCCGCCGACGTTGCCACTCTGGCGCAGGTCAGTGAACATCGTCCGCGCGACGGTAGCCTGGAGTCGTACCGCGACTTCCTAGACCTGTGGCTGGGCTTTTAACGAACACCGCTTACGATTACAGACGGTTTGGTGCAACTCACCCTTAACCCTTCGTTTACTTAGCACTGATCAGTGCTATTGAAAATTGACTCTGTGACAGAAATGAAAAATGTACTTACTCGTATAATCCTTCGGCAATGTCAGTGTCGTTGCACTCACTGCACAAACTTCAGTAGGTACCTAGGTACCTACCTAACACTTCGCTGACAGATTGCAGAGTCCCGTGTGCGTGAGTTTATTATACAGATGGTCCCCACTTGGATTGCGAATACACTCGCGTTTATTTTAATATTTTCATCATCAACAGACATCAGAATTTAGAGGAGCAAAATTGAATGACAAATAGGTACCTAGACATTTCAAGTTGTTAAAAATGTAACCTACTTTATTATTGTCTCCAAAACAATCCTTACAAAAGAAAACGTACACGTGCAATCGAAGCTGGGAGCGAGCACAAGTATATACCTACGTATGAGTTTATTGAGAAAGGAACTCCCTACCTGTCTTTAAATGTCGCTTCCATAATTCCGATGTCTGATCATCAACCTTCTTTTGTGATCCATTGCTGTGCCCGGCTATTCATGCTTTTATTATTCTCATTAATTACCCTTTAAGTTGACGAAATTTGGGATAGTTTTTGCTCATCATTTCAGGATGCCCTAATATTGTGTTCGACGTTGTTTGCTCTCGCTTCCACTGGCGGAGGGGGGGCCGGAGGCGGTGAAGACCAGAAGGTATAAATAACGTAGATACCTACTATTTATAATAACACTAGATTCTGCCCGCGACTACGTCCGCGTAGAACTCGTTTATATCATAGTTCCATACAAACTTTCGCCCCCCATTTCGCCCCATTAGAGGATGATTTCCGGGATAAAAAGTATTCTATATGTTAATCCAGGTTATAGGTACACTATATTAATCTTTATCCGTTCAGCTGTTTTTGCGTGATTGACTAACAAACATACAAACATCTAAACATCCAAACTTTCGCATTTATAATAATAGTAGGATTAGTAGGATAGTAGGATTAATGACATCCTTTTATGGCTACTTTAGATTTTAACTGCGTGTATATTTTTAAACCATCCTCTGCAATATAAATTGAGTACCTACCTATTATTTATTTATTTATATTTGGAGAACTAGCTACAGAAACACATCCATTTTATAGATAGAATACAAAAAGCCAATTACAGGTTTCCACTGATAGCATCAAAGTAAGTAAACATTTGTGAGATCACTATTTAGGTACATTGCATTACTGATATTTCCTAGTAGGGGTTACAAAATATGGAAACTTATTTATTAATTTAACTATATGTATATACCAACATCATAAGGGTTGTAACACAGTACGATTAACTTAAAGCAATACTCACTCAAAGAAACTCCTCGTCAGTTTACGCCTCACAGTAGGGATATTACTGTTGAATATGTCAATATCAAGGTCTTTTGTTAGCCCATTAACTTTTTTACCGCCACGAATTATATCCAAAACATGAGGAAGTTTATTTACCATGAAAACATACAATCAATATTAAAATTTGTAATTGTAGCCTTGTTGCCGTAGTATTATAAAGATCTGTGTGAACGTATTTTGAGATGTTAAATCTTACCATTTTTTACGCTCATCTATCGCAATACGCGTAATAGTGCCAAATAAGGAGGCCGCGGTACAAGCTTGGTTAAAAACTTGCAGGTTGATGAGTTGGCCGCGGAGATGGTTATAAAGCTGCCGAATAAAATCGACCTGGAGACAACCGAGCGCATGATGGGGCCCGAGATCACGATGCCCATGTGCGTCTCGCTGCTGCAGGAGATCGGCTACTTCAATATGCTCATCTCTTCCATCATGGCAGGCCTCAAGGTACGCTGAACAAGCTGACGCAGAAAGTTGACGTGGGGATCTTAAAGAAAAAAAAAACCGGTCAAGTGCGAGTCTGACTCGCGCACCGAGGGTTCCGTACGAAATATCATACAACACACCCGTCTTGCCCCACCCATTAATTTTGGAAAAATCTTAACAACGCATAGTATATTAGTTAAGTCATGACATGAGTACCTACAGCGCCATTTATCGGTGCATTTTGTTACTAACTTGCGCGACCAAGGAACTCGTGTACAGTAAGGGAAATGTATTCACGTACCACCGTAGAACCCTGTCGCAATTGATAGGCCGCCGTCACTCAAACTCGAGTGGTATGTCACCTAATTGCGATAGGGTTCTACGGTGGTACGTTAATACATTTCCCTTACTGTATGTTGGTTTTTCCAGCGTTAATTCTTTATCAAGTGAATTAATTTCGATAATTATTTTTTTATTTGCTAGATAGAAGGTACTTTACTTCTAATTAAACACAGAAGTATTAAATTACAAACAAAATTAACATGTGATTTTTGAAGAATAATAAAAAATTACGCGAGATAGAGGTATCGTTATACTTTTCCGGTAATATTCACGTTAATATTAATAATATATATTATTTTCAAATTTTTCGCTTGGTTAACTTCGGAGATAAGGGGGGGAATGGTATTTTTTTCAACATTTTTCTTTATAAATCAAAATTTTACCATTGTAGAAAAAAAAGAAAAACTGGTTTAGAATGTACAATTCAAGCCCTTTCATATGATCCCCCGCCTTGGCCTACTAACTAGACTTTGAATTTTTGCCCCCCCTCTTATCCGCCCGTTTTTATACAATTTAAAAGTATATATTAAAAATTTACATTTTCCATACACGAGGATTAGCTTTGTTTACAACTATTCCAAATTTCAAATCGATAGCATTAGTAGTTCCTGAGATATTTGACTTTGTGACAGACAGACAGACGGACGGAGTCGCACCATAAGGGTTTCGTTTTTACCTTTTTGGTCCGGAACCCTATTTGATGCTCCCCAGATTGCAATGCCTATACGTGTGTCGCAACAGCAGGACAGGATCGGCTACTTCAACATGCTCATTTCTTCCATCATGGCAGGGCTCAAGGTACTTGCATTGTCCAATCAAAATATGTTTCTGTCAAAAACGCATTTTTGGTACCTACTACAAGCATTTATTGCCGACTGGACTTTTTTTGCACAATCATCAACTACCTACACTTTGAGCCAATAAGCTCAAACATTTTGAGTTGCTATGGCCGCCTCTATCTCCGTCATCAGATCAGTTCGATGGTGTCAAAATATTCCGTGACACCGAATTTACATATCAAACGGATGTGCCGGCATTCGCTGAAACAATGGTTGCAAAACCGAGCGACACAAGCTAAAGATCAATCGTTACATTTCCATTGCGCGTTTATTATAGGCAGGCCCTACCACTTTGCAAATAAAGTAGGCAATGTATCATGAAGATGAACTAATCACACACAGTCTTATTTTTCATAGTAAAACCACGAGGAACGTAAAATAAATGATTTTTAAATAAATAAAACAATTATAGAAGAAATTTACTGACTTGTGGTAGGAAACACATTATAATGAGGCTTCTAGATGGGCTATACTTTTCCGGAAATGTGTGGCCGGCAACATGGGCGTCATGTTCTAGCATGGAAGCAAGACCAACATTGAATATTGTGATCGTTTTGATTTTTTTTATGCATATCTATATTGAAACACTGGCACGCCATGCCGTGTACTTACTTTAAAAATAAATTGGGCGGGAACTTGATAAGGTTAACTGACATTTCTATATTTATTTTGTTATTTCCTCGCACAATGCATAGTAAAACGTTGTATTGTAGGTACACGCGCGTAAAGATGATTTCCTATTTGTCCTTCTTTCCTTTATCCTTCTTTGGTCATCTTTATACACACCCTACCCACGTTCAAAAATAAAGTTAAAGATGCATTCAAATTGGGTAATTAGTTATTTAAGTTTTAAGTTAGAGTTAGATGAATATTATTAGATACATATTTAACGCTATATACAGGTAAATGTCATGTTAATTATTGAATGTATTATTTTATGCACAATAGGTATGTAATTCCATCTAGTGAATAGTTTGTCTTTAAGTTAAGAATCTTTTTGTGCACACACTGTTGAGAATTATAGTCCAGATCTAGACACTAAGCTTCTTATGCTACTGTATGTATGACTGTAATTTGTTGTGTGAGCCTAATAAATAAATAAATGAATAAATAAATTCGTATCGAATTATACATTCGCTCGTTTTACTCGCTCATGTATAAAAATGACACTCGTCGGAAATCACCTACTTTCCAAACTTTTTGTATAAATAACTATTGATTTTCCCACATTACTATATCTGCCTCGGCGGGAATGGCAATTCGTGGATTCGTATATCTATTGTTGCATTATATTTCCCGGCCTCTGCAATAATGTACTATTTTAACCTGGCAACCACCGCTACGAGGCGCTCGGCCATTAACGTCTGGCTATTTTACCAGTTTTGCAGTATTGTGTGAACTCTTTTGAAACTTGATGTACGATGGACATACGTTTTAATTCTGTTTTTTAAAGGTGGGTACTGCATTACAGGAGTTGAGGCGTGCGATCGAGGGTCTGGTGGTGATGTCAGAAATGCTCGAGATTATGTACCATTGCATCTTTGAGGGTCGAGTGCCTAAGTTCTGGCAGAAAGGTACTTCTCTTTAATTCATGATTAGGAAATTACAGTCAATCCAACTGACTTTGAATACTCGCTATTTAGAAACTCGTCGCGTTACACGACTTTTGGCTAAGGTGACTATCACCCTAGTTTGTTTATTAAGTTCAATTACATTTAGTAGGTACTTACAATTAATATTAACACCATAGCGTTACTAACTTAATATTATATTATAACACTTAATTCCCTCTTAATAATTCTCTAACATTTGTCAATACATTTTGCCATTTCGGAAGCGGAGAAATCACAATTTAGCCTCGGGTGGATGGGGTCGATGTCAACTGTCGGCATCTTATGAATGAAACTACCCAGCCTGCAGATGCCTACTACCATTTCTCATTAATAATGTAGAGTTGCATGTGTTGTGACAGCCCGTCCGTCGATGAAGCCACTAGGCGCGTGGTGCCGCGAGCTGTACCTGCGCGGCGCGCACCTGAACGCGTGGGCCAACGCGCCACGCGCGCCGCCCACGCTGTGCTGGCTGCCGGCGCTAGTAGCCCCCACCGGGTTCCTCACCGCGGTCATGCAGGTACCTTGTGCTACACTGTATATTGGCACATGATGCTACACTGCGCGCACCTGAACGCGTCGGCCAACACACCGCGCGCAACGCCCACGCTGTGCTGGCTGCCGGCGCTAGTAGCCCCCACCGGGTTCCTCACCGCGGTCATGCAGGTACCTTGTGCTACACTGTATATTGGCACATGATGCTACACTGCGCGCACCTGAACGCGTGGGCCAACGCGCCGCGCGCAACGCCCACGCTGTGCTGGCTGCCGGCGCCAGTAGCCCCCACCGGGTTCCTCACCGCGGTCATGCAGGTACCTTGTGCTACACTGTATATTGGCACATGATGCTACACTGCGCGCACCTGAACGCGTCGGCCAACACACCGCGCGCAACGCCCACGCTGTGCTGGCTGCCGGCGCTAGTAGCCCCCACCGGGTTCCTCACCGCGGTCATGCAGGTACCTTGTGCTACACTGTATATTGGCACATGATGCTACACTGCGCGCACCTGAACGCGTGGGCCAACGCGCCGCGCGCAACGCCCACGCTGTGCTGGCTGCCGGCGCCAGTAGCCCCCACCGGGTTCCTCACCGCGGTCATGCAGGTACCTTGTGCTACACTGTATATTGGCACATGATGCTACACTGCGCGCACCTGAACGCGTGGGCCAACGCGCCACGCGCGCCGCCCACGCTGTGCTGGCTGCCGGCGCTAGTAGCCCCCACCGGGTTCCTCACCGCGGTCATGCAGGTACCTTGTGCTACACTGTATATTGGCACATGATGCTACACTGCGCGCACCTGAACGCGTGGGCCAACGCGCCGCGCGCAACGCCCACGCTGTGCTGGCTGCCGGCGCCAGTAGCCCCCACCGGGTTCCTCACCGCGGTCATGCAGGTACCTTGTGCTGCACAGTATATTAGCACATGATGCTACACTGCGCGCACCTGAACGCGTCGGCCAACACACCGCGCGCAACGCCCACGCTGTGCTGGCTGCCGGCGCTAGTAGCCCCCACCGGGTTCCTCACCGCGGTCATGCAGGTACCTTGTGCTACACAGTATATAGTGGCACATGATGCTACACTGCGCGCACCTGAACGCGTGGGCCAACGCGCCGCGCGTAACGCCCACGTTGTGCTGGCTGCCGACGCTAGTAGCCCCCACTGGGTTCCTCACCGCGGTCATGCAGGTTACCTTGTGCTACACAGTGTATAGTGGCACATGATGCTACACTGCGCGCACCTGAACGCGTGGGCCAACGCGCCGCGCGTAACGCCCACGTTGTGCTGGCTGCCGACGCTAGTAGCCCCCACCGGGTTCCTCACCGCGGTCATGCAGGTTACCTTGTGCTACACAGTGTATAGTGGCACATGATACTACACTGCGCGCACCTAAACGCACCGCGGTTATGCAAGTGCCTTGTATAGTCCACGTCAAAAATATGTTTAGAATTTTCACCTTATTGAACAAGCGAGCAAAGCGAATGAAGTTCTCCGTTTCAGCTTGGGCAAAAATACTGGCGGTCCGGCTGTCCTCCTCTACAGGTCGCATTTCGCAACCGATTATTGTGTAATTTTGTAATTAATATTTGGATAATTATATTGACTTCTTTGTCGATTCAGATTTTAGATTTTTTTCAAATTAGGCAAATAAAGTGAAAAATTTAAACATGTCTTTGTCGTCGATAGTACTACCACAGTGTAACTACATACAGTCTGCAAGCTCGGGGCTTTTTGGGTCAACTATGGGGGGTACGCGGGGAAGCGGGAGGCGAGGAAATTCAGCGCAAACTCATTGAGTTTGCGCTGACTATTCTTAAGGGATGTCAAAATTTAATTTGGTAAAACTGACTTCTAAAAGGTAAGGCTAAAATTAGGTTTGGGTGTTTTTTTAATGTCACTTTAATTGAGTTCAAAATCAATATCTGAGAGCTCGAGAGGTATTTTAATATGAATCCGTGGGTAAATACAGAAAAGGTCGCCATCTTGAAATTCTTTAAATACGGACCGATTTAGTTCAAAATTTATATCTGAGGGTTCGAAGGGCGTCTTAATACGAATCCGAGGTTGGATTTTCAAAAAGTAGCTGCACATCTTGAAAATTTTAAATACGGTCTGATTTCGTTCAAAATTGATATCTGAGGGTCCGAGTGGCCTCTTAATACGAATCTGTGGTTGGATTTTCAAAAAATTGCCGCCATCTTAAAAATCTTTAAATAGGTATGGTCCGATATCGTTCAAAATTGATATCTGAGGGTCCGAGGGGCCTGTTAATACGAATCCGTGGTTGGATTTTCAAAAAGTAGCCACCATCTTGAAAATCTTTAAGCATGTCTGATTTTGTTCAAAATTGATATCCGAGGGTCCGAGAGTCCGAGGGTCTGAGAGACCTCTTAATACGAATAAATTGTATTTTCAAAAAGTGGCCGCCATCTTGAAACATTAAATACGGCCTGATTTCGTTCAAAATCGATATCTGAGGGTCCGACGGGCCGCTTAATATGAATCAGACTGGATTAAAAAAGTGGCCGCCAACCGCCATCTTGAAATTCTAAAACGAGTTTTCCCCGATATTAGACCTAAATCGACTGCTCTCGTAAGGCTTATGTACCAAGTCTCGTAGAAATCGTGATACCCGTTTTGTTTAACTTACGGTATAGGATATTGATTTTTAATATGGGCTACAACTGGTAGAAGTTACGGAACTCTTCATTATGCGTGGTCTGACACGCACTTGGCTGGTTTTTTTTATATATTTTATACCTACTCTGAGGCATTGTTCATCTTAATTTTAGATAAACAATCCCTCAGAGTATCAGAGATTAGATTCTAAATAGCGGTTTGAAAGTGATGCATGCACCCCTAGGGCCGATAACTAATAAAAAATAGTAAGCAACGGCAGAAACCTGTACAGCGAAACTTACATACAATGTTATGGATGTACCTATAATAATAATATCAATTTTGAACGAAATCGGACCGTATTTAAAGATTTTCAAGATGGCGGCCACTTTTTTTTAATCCAGTCTCTGATTCATATTAAGCGGCCCGTCGGACCCTCAGATATCAATTTTGAACGAAATCTGGGGCCCATTGCATAACAATTTACAACTTATAATACAAGCGGAAGTCTCTTTCTAATGCAAGGAGTCGAAAAGAGGTTTCCGCTTGTAATATAAGTTACAAGTAGTTATGCAATAGGCCCCAGGTCGTATTTAATGTTTCAAGATGTCGGCCACTTTTTGAAAATACAATTTATTCGTACTACCTTATCAATTTTGAACGAAATCGGACCGTATTTATAGATTTTCAAGATAGCGGACCTTTTTTTAAATCCAAGCTCGGTTTAGTGTTAGGCCCTTAGGATCCTCAGATATCGAATTTGAACAAAATCGGGGGCTGTATTTAAAGCATTTCAAGATGGCGGCCACTTTTTGACAATCGGACCTCGGATTCGTATTATTCGGAATTTGAAAACGAAAAAAAATGGTCGTAGTTTCTAAACTTATATTTCTATTTAAAGATCTGAGTGAGTGAGTGTTTATAAAATAACTACATTCCTACTTATGAAATGCATGAAAATGAAGCAAGTAATTGTAA
Source organism: Epinotia nisella (assembly GCA_932294315.1). Classification (NCBI taxonomy): domain Eukaryota; kingdom Metazoa; phylum Arthropoda; class Insecta; order Lepidoptera; family Tortricidae; genus Epinotia; species Epinotia nisella. Next base: position 22,787,939 of record OW028674.1, read on the forward strand.
ATAAATAAATATCTCTCCAAACATACTTTTGACGGTTATACTGAGCGGGTGAGTAAATTCTAAAGATGAATGAAGCTTGCCTACTGGTTGTACTCGTAGTTCTTTATAATGTGGTACTACAGACAGTGGCCAGTGGCCACACGGTGACTTTTGGCGCGATTTGAGTATTTATTGAGGTGATCAATTGAACATATCTGACGAAACAATCAGTCAGGGATCGGATACCGGTATTTTCACCATACAAAAATACCGGTTTTATTTCGTTCAATTTCGTTCTTTGGTTTATAATATCATTTTTGATCAGGCTGTCTAATAATACGAAAATGTTACCTAAATACATGATAGAGTCCTACATTAAGAGCCTAAAATAATTCAAAATATTAGACTACTCCGGGCAAAGAGAATATTGAATATATATAGTAGAGTTGTCACTCAACATTTTTGGCAGTAGCGCCATCTAGAGTCGCAAGAATACATTCACTTCAAAATACCTCAAACACATGCCTATATGTGTGAGGAGAATTTGAATTAATGGAAACAATTTGTATCCATCATTTCGAAATCCTACCAGAGCAGGTTTGTTATATAAGTTTACTCTGGTAGTTTCCGAAATAATGGATTAATACTCTATTAGAAATCAGAAATGAAAAACTAATTTGAAAATAATATATTTACTTATACTTCTTTATTTTACATTCATATTTGTAGGTCTGTACTCAATCAAAATGAACATTAGCCAAATATAGTCTACCTACAAATTTCCTTTATTTCCATTTCCTGTTCCTATATTTTTTTCAATACTTTATATTTATCTTTTCTTCAGGTTACCTACATCAACCCATAAAGGATCCCGATTCTATAAATTCTGAATGTTATCATATTATCTGTTTCCAGTGCTTCCTCATTATCTTTTGGTAGTTATTTGTTTCTGTGAAATTAAGATTATATTGTTAGGTGTATTCATTTGGCATCGAGGCAACAAATCTATAACAAGTTTCTGTCAACAATAAATTTTTGGTAAATACAAGCTATTATTGCCGAGCTATTAGAGTGCAGTAAGTTTTTAGCTATATCGGCCAAATACGGATTTAAAACTTGTATGAAATGCCTAAATAAGCGAAAATATGTAAGTACTTACAAATTTCATCGCAATCGACACACTTATTGCATTTTCGCGATTACATGTTCAGATTTAATAATTTGATGTCTTCCGATTGCAATTACGATAACACAAAGCAGGGGGTCCAGAGAAATAAGCAAACTACGAGTCAGGAATTCCAAAAATACAGTAATAATCGTGAATTCCATTCAAATCGCATTCACGGACTCAATTCAAATAAAACAAATTTGAAATTTATCTAAACATCATAAATGACACTTGACAGATACCATTCCATTTCCCAGAACTATTGAGAAGGCCCGTGTAGATTTTTTATGGATAAGTAAAATCTGCTTATGATTATTTTTTGCTTTGCTATTTATTTAGTAGTAATATTATTGCGATTAATAAAATTATTTCAATAATATAGTTTAATTAAGAAGAAAGCTGCGTGAAAATAACCACAAAGTTCATTTTCCATGAATGTTGCTACTGCAAAAAAAATATAAATTATACAAGGTTAGTGCTGGCGCACGCTACCGGACCGTTACCGGAACTGGTCGGTTCCCGCCACCTGACGTGTGCCGATGGGTTTGCACCGGACCTAAGTACTTACAAATTTGACTTTAGTGACATCTATAGCCGAGAGAATAAATATTATCCGAATAAAGGAAAATAAACAAAAGAAAAGCAATTCTACAGAAGGTTCTAAAGTGAAAACACCGTGACTCCGGGGACTTTTGAAAAAACCGGTTCCGATCCCTGGTTTTAGTACCTATTGACCTTGCGGTCAAGTTAAAATATTCAAATCATATCGTTTTATTTGTAAGGTGCGTTTTAATTAGTTTCATAGTTACACTTCTCATGTAAACATTTCAACGTATTTACCCGACTGCCGAAGGAAAGGAGGATTATGTTTTTCGAGCGTATGTATATATGTATGTATGTGTGTTAGTCTTATCCTTTGGCATGCCTGCAGCCTAAACCGTTTGACGTATTTCGACATATGAGGAGTCGTTGGAGTCGTTGGATTCCTCTTAATCGTGGGAGTGACATAAGTAGGCTATACTATTTGCAAAAAAGCAGTTGGGTTTTATGAACAATGTTTGGATTCCACTTGTTTACAAATGTGTACCTATTGTCGTATAGACAACTGCCCGCGGAGAGAGCTGGCCCATCGACACGCTGTGCTGGGAGTTCTCGGTGATGCCGATGGAGGAGTCCTCCTTCGCGCGCCCGCCAAGGGACGGCGGGGTCTACGTAAGGTACTCGAAAAATGCATGCATGACAATACCTACATGTTATATATATTTTCTTTTTCTTGACCTTAATTCCAAATGGTCGGTAGCTATCGTGCTACAGACAGTTAATTATCGCCTTACATTGCACTAAAGTTTATCTTTCTTCTGTTCTGACAAAGATGCGAGCGATTCGTAGTATTCACGTTATTGTGAAGCTCACATTGTATGTCACATCATAGAGCATTACCATGAATATTTGTTGACATTCAGGGGGCTGTACCTGGAAGGTGCGTCGTGGTTCCGCAAGGACGCATACCTGCAGGAGCCGCTGCCCATGCAGCTGGTGTTCCCTATGACGCCCATACACTTCAAACCCGTCCGCGCCACAGGGCGCAAGCTCCGAAGTAAGTATCTTTACAGCCTAGCTCACTTGGCTCCTATTAGGACCTTCATTATTGGTTTATAGGGCTGTACCTACCTGGAATGCGCGTCGCGGTTCCCCAAGGATGCGTACCTGCAGGAGCCACTGTCCATGCATATGGTGTTCCCCATGACGCCCATACACACCAAGCCCGTCCGCGCCACAGGGCGCAAGCTCCGCAGTAAGTACGAGTATTACAGACTAGTTTACTTGGCTCCTATACACACAGCACACGTGATCGAGTGATATGCCTGACATTTTATAATATTGACATTTAATAATGAGTATTTCACTATGTAAGTCGCTGATCTTAGAACATACATAACTGGAGTAGCCTTTCAGTAACTTACCCCTCTGTAAAAAAAACCTTGCACAATGTGCAAAAAATCATACCAAGACAATTTCACGATCGATCACAAAATCGCCTCGGAAGAGAACACTGATCATAAAAATGCCCGCATAAGCACTTGATATTATAAACGTTCAACCACTTCGAGCTTTTAATATATAATTGAGTTTCAATATCCTATTAAGATGTTCCCCCGCCCCCGCAAAATTCGGGAGACTTTTTTGTACGCAAACACGACATAAGGCTACTCCAGGAGCCGTAGCATGGTTGGCCTTGTCACGCGATAGGTGATAGGATAGAGCGTGCGTCACTGGCTGACACCGTTCGATAGAACGAGACAACGTTATTGGAATAACCTTCCTTAGCACCAGAAAAAAGTTGTAGACTTTTCAGCTGCGTCATTTTTTTTTTAAATATATAAAGAGTTTCCTCACTTACGTTTTGGATTTAGGACGGTGGATAAGACACTTTCCTTGATCCGTGTCATATTACAAAAAATATTTTAAATATCTGACCCTGGCAATGACAAATATAGCTGCTGCTCCTATTAATATCATTGCCAGTGTCAGTTTACCACGGATATTTAGGATATTTTTTTGTAATATGAGACATGTCAAGGAAAATGTCATATTCGCCGTCCTAAACCCAAAACGTAAGTGAGGAAACTGTTTACATTTTTCAAAAATAATTGACGCAGCTGAAACATCTGAAACTCTTTTCTGGTGCTAAGGAAGGTTATTCCTATCACCAAAAAAAAATCAGGCATTTCTAAAAAAAACATCCATTCCCAATTGTCGTTTGCCCGCAGACCGCTACATTTGCCCGTGCTACTACTACCCGCTGCGGATGGGCGCGTTCGTGGTGGCGGTGGACCTACCCTCCGGGAAGGAAGTTTCGGACTTTTGGGTCAAGCGCGGCACCGCCCTGCTCTGTACCCTCGCTAATTAGCAATACATGTATGATTTTTTACTATTGTTTAATTCCTTGATTGTTGTTTGAGTGGGGATTGAAATTGGGATCAATTCATGAAGTTATTAGCTTAAGATATTTCGTTAGAATGAGACGAAAGTCGGACTGATGACTCAATGTTCGTTAAAACCGTAGGGTAGGTAACGGGGCTAAGTATGTGTTACGGGCAACTTGAGAAGTGACTATGAATTATTAAGTCGGCCTTTTGCACTTTTTTTTGTTTTGTGCAATAAAGTTTAAAGAAATAATTAATTAATGACCGGTATACATAAGGCCTGTATCAATCGCCAATATAAGTAAAACTCCATGACTAATCACTTTTCCCGGTCAGTATGAATAATTTCTACCTTAAAGGGTTTCTGCTCCTCGAATTCGAGAAAACCCAGGAAATTTGGCTCCACTCGCGACGAGAAAAAAATGACCGGGACTAGAGAATTCTTGAGTTCCGAATTTGAATAACACCAAGCCTATTATTCGTTCATAATCACGAAGAAGAAGAAGACAAGAATTACAAGAAGTTTAATAAGAAAATAATCAAAATAATCGGGTGACCAGAAGGCTGGCAGCTATTTTGGCCAAAGGCGCAACCCGGCGACTCCTGTCTCAGTCGCACTGTGCAAATCAGAAGGAGGAGGATAGACTCTCTCGTTTCGCGTCTCGTCGACGTTGTCACTTGCGCTGTCCTGAATAGCGTCGCGGAGCTATTTGCGCGCAGCCCTTCTAGCATACCTTGACTCTCGACTCTACTCGCGCGCGAGATAGACTGTCCGTCACTTTTTGATTAATGTTGTCAAGTGACAGATAGTCTATCACGCGCGCGAGTAGAGTAGAGAGTCAAGTTATGCTAGCCGGGCAGTTGTGTTGCCAAATGATTTGATATCGGAATTCTGCATTGATAAATTTGTAAAAAGAAACATATTTAATAGTTTATTACAAACGTTTACAATACAGCAGATACAATATTTAAGAAAATATACAAATTGGCGAAGGTAAAGATATAATAATACAGGGTGGCACATTTAGATCGGTCGGTATGTGAAAGTTTGAAACTATAAGACATACGAAGATCTATTCTTAGGAACCATGTCATCGATTTTAGTAACAAGAAAAACTGCATTCATAGATTTAAAAAAAAGTTGTACTCAGCTCTCCTAAGAAGAGATCTTCGTATGTCTTATAGTCTCCGACTTTCCCATACTGACCGATCTAAATGTGCCACTCTGTATATTGTCATAAACGGTAAAGCATATTTACAGTACCTAATTAAGTATAATATGGTAAAAAATGCATGATTCTTTGCAACTAAAAAACCTCTCATTATCGGTACCATTATACCTAGTTAACTATTAAGAGACAAAGTTAAGTAATGGTACAGTATGATCACGTCAGCCTGCTGGGGTCGACGCTGATGAAGACGGGTTTGCTGTTGAGATCGCAGGAGCAGTAGCAGCGTCCTGGCTGGTTGCCGTGCCGGCTCGGGATGATCAGCGTGCGCAAATTGAGGTCTGCTTCAATCGCGCGATTATCTGAAAATATAATGAAGTGCATTTGTAAGTACTCTTGGACTACACGTGAAGTTGCTATCCAAAGCAACTATAGTACATTGTTTAACGAGGGGCGTAAGTGGAATATTGCTAACGAGAGTCTATCAGAAGCCCGACGCCGAAGGCGGAGGGCTTTTGATGACTCGAGTTTGCAATATTCTTACGCCCGTGTTATACACAATGTTTTTCATCACATTTGCGAGGAAATAAATAACAACAAAAGCAAGAAAAATGTAAGTTTCATACAGCAGCACCAATCAAAAATTGACAACTTCACTTCCAGATCAGTGCTAGTAGAGCGCGCAGTTCAATATTTCAACCAATCACAGAGCAGTATTCTTGCGGGGCGGGGCGTCGTGACCAACTAGATTTTTTTATTCAACCAATCACACAGCAACCAGATTTGCTTAAGCCAATCAGAGGGTTCTATTATTTTAAAACTAAACTTAACAGCCCGTGGGAGGTAAAACGGCTATAACTGCTCTGCACGCTCGCAAGTAATAACGCCATTGACGAGCAAGTGTGATGAAAAAACATTTAGTGCCCTATCAGGGTGTCATGTTCCTACCTCCTACATCTTCTGTTATGCACTTGACTTAACTGACTAGCTTCTTCCCGCGTATAAAAGTAATTTTAACCGTCTACAAAAAAGGTTTGACCCGTATGTTCCAATTGAATTGCAATTTGGCACAAATACTTTCAAGAATTTTCATGTCCACAGTATTACATCCCAAAATCGATGCCATTTTCGTAATTAACGTCCCAAAATACCATAAAAACGACACCCTCATTGATATTTACGTCATTTCAACCCCATCGCACCCCAACAGGGGAGATGGTATTTAACGTCCGCCATGTTGGATTTTAATATCGTTTTTGTTTTCGTAAGAGTGACAGATACAATTTAAGAGGAATCCAACGACACCTCATATGTCAAAATCTGTCAAACGGTTTAGGCTGCAGGGCGTGCCAAAGAATAAGACATACACACATACATACCTACATACAGTCTTACATACATACATACCTACATACAGTCTTACATACATACATACATACGTACGTATGTACATATGTACGCTCGAAAAACATAATCCTCCTAATAGTTGGGTAAAAAGAATTGAAATCGCATAAGAATCATTCCAAATAAAAAATAGGCCAAGCCTCGAAACTCTTCCACCGTAAAAATATGTGAGATATTTCGTAGAACCAAGTCAGGTATTTTTATTAATCTTTTCATCACACTTGCTCGTAAAGGGCTTCATAACGCGCAGGCATACAGAGCTGTAATAGCCTTTATTACGCCCATGAGCGTAATGGTTTTTTCTCTTAATCGTAGAAGTAACATAGGCTATAATATTGGTAAAAAGCAGTTGGGTTTTTCGAAAAATCTTTTGATTACGTTATTGCAGGTTATTGTGTTATCAATACATACAAATTTGTGAATGCAGCTGGGAATACTATTTTTGCATCAGACTTTGTATGGAAATGTTATTTTACGACCACAAACAAACTTTTATTGTTTTCTAGTGCATTGTCCATCTAACACTAACCGCTTGCAAAAACATCGTATAATTATGTAAATCATCATAATTCAGTGAGCGCGCTGCTTTTAAAGTGACCTATTTATCGTCGTCAATATTTTTGATTTGGAGACAGTTATCAAAATAAACAATATGAATGTCAGTGACAAAACTAAGGAACTTTGACGGTCAAGTTCTTAACGAATAGTTCAAATTGAATGCTATTTAGAATATATCTATTATGCCCTGTGTTTGAGCCAATGCGATAATCGCCCGCAGAACTAAGCATGACAGCGCCCTCTAGGGGTCAACAGGGAACCCGACGTTGAGAACGGCGGCCATGTTAAAAATCAGTTTTCGCTTGAAACTCCTACGGTCAGGAGCAAAATATTGCATCTAAAGCCGCAGCACCGCCCTTACATTTTATATGTGTTTTTCTGAGATATATTTCGCCCCGGGGTTGTTAGTTTCGTGGACAACACCAGATTTGTGATCACGACAAGGATTTGAAGCGTTTGCGCCATCGAGTGGACCACGAGGTGCTCCCGATCAACAAGACCAGCTGTCCAGAGTCCAGCCTGACGAAGGTCGAGGATCCACCAAGTAAGCCCCTAGATTACGGCAATGTCAAGTCTTACGTTTTGATCGGCGAACGTATCGCATTCCCGCCCCGCCTTCCATTACATTTAATTTGAGTACCTAAACGTACCTACTTACCTACTTAAATTCATAAAATTTATTTGAGACCAAGATCGGCAGTAGATTTACGAGCCAGTGGCTCAATCATTTAATGGTCCTTCACCCCTGGATTATCAGTTCAGTGTTTAAAATACACATATTTTCTTACCAAACTACCCTATAAAAGGGTACCTACTTGTCTCGTTACAGTTTGTACCAATCCAAATTAATTCAACATCGAACGCTTGATACGTACCTAGTGCCCATACGATATAGATTAAGTACCTACCTACCACAAATCGTGCATCTTTTAGTTCACGTAGTAGGTATATACCTACCCACGCGCTTGCTCAAAAGTAGGCTCCGGAATTCGTGTTCCATTTTTTTACCTACACTGTTTTATAAGTACGCGCGAACTTAGTACAATACAATTAGAAGTAGTAAATCGTATAGTCGCTTATAACTTTACGAGGAATAGGTATAAGATATTAGGTCATTCATAAAATTGACAATTATTAGTAAGGCATAGAATCGTCTGCACTCGCTTACCTGCTGATCGCGCCGTCAGCTGTTTCTTGTGTTATTTATAGTAAAATACACCTACCTACCTAGCGACTTACGTATTTGAATAAACTTAATTAGTTGGTACTCTTGTGATTAAAGCGGGTATTCTTTTGCAATAACTATTTGTATCATACATTTATATACCTAACGTGTTTGCATGCGGATAATAAAATGCCACCGAAGGTAGACCTAGACGTCGGGCCTAATATTAAGTTATTAGAATCTCGAGTACAAGCGTATTTTGGTAGAATTCAAGCCATTTATGACTTGTCGTTGCACCTTGAAACGACCAAGACACAACAACGTTTTTTGTCGCAATCGGCCACAGTAGATACATTACGTTCCGAATTTAATAAGCTGGTAGAACAACTAAATTCTGCTCGTATGCAGGCAGATGAAGAGTACGTGCCTTCGTTTCGAACCTGGGAAGCCTTTGAGGAAATGTTTTCACACATTCAACATGTCATAAAGCAATTAACACCGGGCAAGTCCGATGATGCGGCGGCGATCGTGCGTGCACCTCTGAAACCAAATTTAAAGCTTCCTCCTATTGTTCTCCAAACGTTTGAAGGCGATCAAAAGAAGTTTGCCTCGTTTATCGAATGTTTCAATAGTACAGTGCACTATAATGAGTCGCTTTCGAATGCGGAGAAGGTATTTTACCTATGCGGCCAACTATCAGGCAAGGCGTTAGCCACGATAGCAGGAATTGTTGCTTGTGGTGAAAACTACAATTTAATTTACGATACGCTGGTAGATAAATATGAAGATGTTAGGTTGTTAGGTACGTCATATTTGGACGAACTGTTCAACTTTAGACAGTTGGAATCGCCGACCGCGAAAGGGTTAAACGACTTTGTTGATTGTTTCGTAACCTCTGCCGCGGCCTTTGATAAACTTGAAATATCAGACAAGAAAGAGTTTATTTTCTTGTATTTAGCCCTAAAGAAAATCGACCCCGAAACCGGGCGTATGTTTGAGAATTCGGTACGTTCAGAGAAACTGCCTAAATATGCTAGTTTTCTTACATTTGTCAAGGAACAAGCAAAAATATTGGAACGCCGCGGGGACCCAAGTTTTAATGCAGCAGGTTCTAATTCGAATCATACCGCGCGCTCGCTAAGACAATTGGGTAAACAGCCGAACGCGAAGCAAACTCAGTCGTTCGTAACGGCCACGGAAAATTCAGTTCCGTGCGACCTGTGCAGTCAAATCCACGATCATTTTTATCAATGCAAGGAGTTTAAAAGGTTGGGCCCGCGTGAGCGTTACAATGCAGTTAAAAGGCGCGGTGCGTGTGTAAAATGCCTTAGCCATAAACATAAAAGTGGGAATTGCCGCTCTATTCAAGTATGCGATAGCTGTAATGCCAATACGCACCATTCGTTATTACATTTCGTAGAAAATGTATCGACATCGCTAACCACGACTGAGATAGCCGTTCCTCCGTTGGTTGTGACACATGGCGAAGCAGCGACCGGCGGCGGCCGTACGGATTGTCATTGTAGCGCCGCACACGGTTCTCTCCCTGCGCCCGCGCCCTCCCCGCGCTCCTCGTTGGACTCGCCCGCGAGGTTAGACTCACCCGCGTACTTGGACTCGCCCGTCCCCGCGCCCGTAGCTACAAATAATGTGCAGGTGTCACATAATTATTTACAAGCGAATGCCTCGCGTGAATTCTCGACAGTATTGTTAGCTACCGCGAAAGTGACCGCTTTAGACAAATATGGAGAACTACACTATCTTCGTTGCTTGATTGATAATGGCTCACAGAATCATTTCATAACTACGGCTTGTTGTGATAGGCTATCATTAGATTATGCGACGGAGGAATTGCCAACAATAGTAAACGGTTTTGGAGGGACTTCTAATTCTACTAAAGGAAAGGCACAGATTACGATTCGATCAACGTATACGAGCGACGTAGCGTACGATATTCAGGCGCTTGTAGTGGATCACGTCACGGCTTGTTTACCTACCGCTCCGGTTGACCGCGCCGCGCTGACATACCTATCCGGAGTACCGCTCGCGGATGACTCTTTCCATGTCCCCGGGGATATTGATTTACTTATTGGAGCGGATTTATTTGGATCCTTGCTTATGACCGGTCGGGTTCAAGGCCCAAGCGGCTTACCTAACGCTGTGCAGTCTACGCTCGGGTTCTTGTTGATGGGAACGGCCCCCTTAGCAGTAGCACCGTCTAGGCCAAGATCCGTAGCATTGTGTGCATTTACGGGGGCTCCGCTAAATAAATTAGTAGAACAATTCTTTGAGTTAGAAGAAGTACCCACCTGTAGATCTAGTTTTATGAGCACCGATGAACAATATTGTGAAGAAAATTATAAGAATACTACCACACGGGATGACCTAGGACGATACTCGGTAGTTTTACCCTTTAAGAGTAACCCCGAGGTCCTCGGAAATTCACTAGCGAGCGCAGAAAAACGTTTTTTATCACTAGAAAGAAAATTTAGCGCCTCACCGCCTTTGCGAGCTGCATATAATGACATTGTGCGGGAGTACTTAGAAAAGGGTTATTTAAATCCCGTGACAGGGGATAAGAGAGAGGAAGGGTACGTGATAGCTCACCACGGTGTAGCGCGAAATGATAAAATTTCGACTAAATTGCGTTTGGTTCTGGACGCTAGCGCTCCTACTGATAAAAACGTATCGCTGAATTCAATATTGAATCCAGGCCCTAACCTACAGTCGGATTTATTTAAAGTACTCTTGAACTTCAGATTATTTCCCGTCGCCTTTTGTGCAGACGTTAAACAAATGTACCTCCAAATTCGGGTACACCCCGAGTTTAGGAAATTTCAACGAATATTGTATAGGTTTAGCCCGGGCGACCCATTACAATTATTCGAATTTGAGCGTGTCTGTTTTGGTTTGTCGGTCAGCCCGTATTTAGCCTTGCGTACCATTCGGCAATTGGCGGCCGACGAAGGACCCCAGTATCCACGCGCGGCCGAACTTATTAAACGAGGCGACTACTATATGGATGATGTGGCGTCCAGTGCGCAGTCTGAAGCAACAGCTGCCGAGACGGTGGTACAGCTCATCGACATGTTCAAGGCTGGTGGCTTCGACTTGATGAAATGGTCGAGTAACTCGTCAGAGCTTCTCAATACCTTACCGGAAGAGTACTTACACCCGAGTTGGGTTAAGTTTGATGATGGGTCCTCTCAAAAGATTTTAGGTATAAAATGGGAGCCGCGGACCGATTCATTTTCATTTGAAGTGAACTCGAACCCGGAACGATGCACCAAACGTAACATTTTATCTGTGGTGGCAAGATTATGGGACATTTTAGGGTTTGCGGCTCCGGTTATCCTATATGCCAAACTCATGATAAAACAGCTGTGGATAGAAAAGGTTGATTGGGATCAGACCCCGCCTTCAGCTATCATTGAGGCGTGGACTAACTTTGTTCGAGAATTACCACTTTTAAGTCAAATGAGAATACCTCGTCACATAGGTGTAACATCTTCATGCACTATCTCACTTTTAGCGTTTGCAGACGCTAGCGAGAAGGCTTATGGAGCTGTGTTGTACCTACATGTAACCACTGAACAAAACATCTGTTCCGTGCGCTTATTGTGCGCGAAATCGAAGGTAGCGCCAGTAAAAAATGTATCTTTGGCCCGTTTGGAGCTTTGCGCGGCACATCTTATGTCGAAATTGGTCCGGGTAGTTATGGACCATTATGGCTCTCGCATTGTGCTTGGTCGTATATACGCCTTTTCGGATTCGACCGTGACGCTGCACTGGATTCACTCAAGCCCCCATAGATGGAAAATTTTCGTCGCGAATCGTGTGGCAAAGATCCAAAAGAATTTGACACCTGATTGTTTCTTTCACGTATCAGGAAAGGAGAATCCAAGCGATTGCCTTTCGCGCGGATTGACACCCTCCCAATTGTTGACACATCCTTTGTGGTTGCAAGGTCCATCTTGGGCGCGATTTGAACACTCCAAGTGGCCTATAAAACCTTTCGTTGCGAGCTCGGAGGCGGAAATGCCGGAACGAAAGGTAATAGCCCTACCAGCTACGACCCAGTTAGCTGAGGAGCCTGTATTGTATGTATTGTCGAAAAGAATTTCCTCTTGGCTAAGATATCTTCGCGTAATCGTTTACGTTTTACGCTTCGCGAAATTACTGCCCTCTAAAGGTTCTGTCACAGTAGATGACACGAGAGCGGCGGAGCTAGCCGCTATCAAAGCAATACAATCTGTGCATTTTCCTGAGTATGTGGAGGCCGGTCGGGTTGGCAAAGATAACGCCTCGAAGGCTATTCAAAAACTTAGGCCCTTTGTAACTGACGGCGTATTGAGAGTAGGTGGCAGGTTGGAGAATAGTAATCTTACTTTCGATCACAAACATCCATTTTTGCTACCGCGAAAAGATCACGTCGTTAACCTCATTATAGACTATACCCACCGCAAAAATTGCCATGCAGGTGAAAAGCATTTGCTCTCATTGTTAAGGCTCCGTTACTGGATATTATCCGCTAGGATTACTGTGCGTTCCAGAGTCCAATCATGTGTGCAATGTTTCAAGGCACGTCCGAAAGGAATAACTCCTCCTATAATGGCGAATCTGCCAGGGTGCAGGCTTGAAATTTCCAAGGTCTTTGCACATACGGGGGTTGACCTATGTGGACCACTCAACGTTACCATGGTTCGGAAACGCGGTGCTAAGAGTGTTAAAATGTACGTCTGTGTTTTTATTTGCCTGACTACGCGCGCCACTCATGTGGAAATATGCTCGGACTTAAGCTCGGAGACGTTTCTTAACGCGTTCAAACGTTTTATATCTCGCCGGGGCCCTGTAGATACGATTTACTCCGACAATGCGACAAATTTTGTCGGAACTGTCTCTCATTTGAAATCTCTCCTTAAGCAAGGCTTCTCTGAAACCTTTAAACGAGAGCTCTTAGAGAATAGAATAAACTGGAAATTTATTCCACCTAACGCCCCGCACTGGGGAGGCAGCTGGGAAGCTGCTGTAAAATCGTTTAAGACTCACCTGTTCAGAGTGATCGGGGCTCAAATATTATCTTACGATGAGTTGTATACATTGCTGTGTCAAATTGAAGCCGTTCTAAACTCGCGGCCTTTAGGCTTGTTAAGTGCCGATCCCTCAGAACCCGCGCCGCTCACGCCGGCACATTTTTTGAATACAGTACCCTTAAGGTCGTTACCTGCCGCGGAAATAACCGAAGAGCGCATCCATCGATTGTCTCGTTATAGCCTGCTCGAAAACCTAGTGCAATCGTATTGGCGTCGTTGGTCCATGGAATTTCTGCATACGTTGCAATCACGGGAGAAATGGAACACGGATTCGCGACCTATAACAGTTGGGACCGTAGTTCTTATTATCACTGATAACGCCCCGCCATTACACTGGCCACTGGGCATAGTTACTGAGATTTATCCGGGAAAAGATGGTGCGATTAGAGTGGTCTTAGTAAAAACAAAAAATGGTACTTATAAGCGTCCGGTCGTACGTTTGTGCCCACTTCCATTTAATATCCCTTAGGCTGCTATAGCAAATGCTGTAGTTTTAAGTAGTTTAACTTATAATAATAATTTAACTTTAGTTTTTATCGGCTGTTTAAGTGGCCCTCTTATAATTAATGTACCTATAGTGTCAGTCAGTAAAAAAAAAAAATCTTTTTCATTTTGAAAAGGGAACCTTTCAAGGTCGGGGCTATGTTTGAGCCAATGCGATAATCGCCCGCAGAACTAAGCATGACAGCGCCCTCTAGGGGTCAACAGGGAACCCGACGTTGAGAACGGCGGCCATGTTAAAAATCAGTTTTCGCTTGAAACTCCTACGGTCAGGAGCAAAATATTGCATCTAAAGCCGCAGCACCGCCCTTACATTTTATATGTGTTTTTCTGAGATATATTTCGCCCCGGGGTTGTTAGTTTCGTGGACAACACCAGATTTGTGATCACGACAAGGATTTGAAGTGTTTGCGCCATCGAGTGGACCACGAGGTGCTCCCGATCAACAAGACCAGCTGTCCAGAGTCCAGCCTGACGAAGGTCGAGGATCCACCAAGTAAGCCCCTAGATTACGGCAATGTCAAGTCTTACGTTTTGATCGGCGAACGTATCGCATTCCCGCCCCGCCTTCCATTACATTTAATTTGAGTACCTAAACGTACCTACTTACCTACTTAAATTCATAAAATTTATTTGAGACCAAGATCGGCAGTAGATTTACGAGCCAGTGGCTCAATCACCCTGTATGGTACTGAAAATTCAGGGTTCTAGCTTAAGTCAGCAAAAAATTACAGGATGTTTAAAAAGGCCTGAATGGCTTCGTAAAAAGGATGGTACGGCCTTGCCTCTTTGTTTTGCTCGACTTGACGGGGGCACTGCAGTGCCTGCCTCTAGATTTTACCTCAAAGTAGTAGTAGTACGAATACTGTACCTAGACGACTCAAGTCATAACGGCCCTTTTTCTTGCGATGCCTCCTGTCGACTTGGTTGTCCCAATCTTCGTCCTTGCCGTCATCATCGTCATCATATCGTCTCTGCCGATGAGGCCTGCATTCTCTTGGCTGGCCTGGCTGTTCTGGCTGACCGGGTTGCCCTGGTCGATTTGGCTTTTCGGGTTTGTCAGGCAGCTGTGGTTTCTCTGGCCGCTCAGGTTTCTCGGGATGCTCAAGTTTCTCGTGCAGATCTGATTTCTGTGGTCGCTCTGGTTTTTCTGGATGCTCATGTGCCTCTGTTTGATCTGGTTTCTTGGGATGCTGAGGTGTCTCTGGATACTCAGGTTTCTTGGGATGCTCAGGTGACTCTGGATGCTCAGGTGACTCCGGATGCTCTAATTTCTCTGGCAGCTCTGGTTTTTCTGGATGCTCAGGTGTCTTCGGATGATCTGGTTTCTCGGGATGCTCAGGTGTCTCTGGATGCTCTGGTTTCTCGGGATGCTCAGGTGTCTCTGGATGCTCTGGTTTCTCGGGATGCTCAGGTATCTCTGGATGCACAGGTTTCTGTGGCCACTCTGGTTTGTCTGGAAGCTCTGGTTTCTTGGGTTGCTCTGGTTTCTCTGGATGCTCAGGTATCTCTGGATACTCGGGTTTCTTCAGCCGCTCAGGTTTCTTTGGCCTCTCAGGGTTTTCTGGATGATCTGGTTTCTCTGGATGCTGAGGTGCCTCTGGATACTTAGGTTTATCTGGCCACTCAGGTTTCTCTGGCCGCTCTGGTTTTTCTGGATGCTCAGGTGTCTCTGGATGATCTGATTTCGCGGGATTCTCAGGTGTCTCTGGATGTTTAGGTTTCTCGGGCCGCTCAGGTTTCTCTGGCTGCTCAGGTTTTTCTGGATACTCAGGTGTCTTAGGATGATCTGGTTTCTCGGGATGCTCAGGTGTCTCTGGATGCTCAGGTTTCTCTATCCGCTCTGGTTTTTCTGGATGCCCAGGGGTCTCTGGATGCTCAAGTTTCTCTGGCCGCACAGGTTTCTCTGGCCGCTCTGGTTTTTCTGGATGCTCAGGTGTCTCTTGATGCTCAGGTGTATCTGGATGATCTGGTTTCTCGGGATGCTCAGGTATCTCTGGATGCTCTGGTTTCTCTGGATACTCAGGTTTCTCTGGCAACTCAGGTTTTTCTGGCCGCTCTGGTTTTTCTGGATGCTCAGGTGTCTCTGGATGATCTGGTTTCGCGGGATGCTCAGGTGTATCTGGATGCTCTGGTTTTTTGGGATACTCAGGTGACTGTGGAAGCTCCGGTTTCTCGGGATGCCCAGGTGTCTCTGGATGCTCTGGTTTTTCGGGATGATCAGGTATCTCTGGATTCTGAGGTGTCTCTGGATACTCAGGTTTCTCTGGCCGCTCAGGTTTCTCGGGCCACTCTGGTTTCTCTTGATTGTCTGGTTTTTCTGGATGCTCTGGTTTCTGTTGATTCTCAGGTGTTTTTGGATACTCAGGTTTCTTTGGCTGCTCAGGTTTCTCTGGCCGTTCTGGTTTTTCTGGCTGCTCAGGTGTCTTTGGATGATCTGGTTTCTCGGGATGCTCAGGTGTCTCTGGATGCTCAGGTTTCTCGGGCAACTCTGGTTTCTCAGGATAATCTGGTTTTTTGGGATGCTTTGGTTTCTGTGGATGCTCAGTTGTCTCTGGATACTCAGGTTTTTTTGGCCGCTCAGGTTTCTCTGGCCGCTCTGGTTTAACTGGATGCCCAGGTGTCCCTAGATGATCTGGTTTCTCGGGATGCTCAGGTGTCTCTGGATGCTCTGGTTTCTTGGGATGCTCAGGTGTCTCTGGATGCCCTGGTTTTTGGGGATGCCTAGGTATCTCTTGATGCACAGGTTTCTTGGGCCATTCTGGTTTGTCTGGAAGCTCTGGTTTCTCGAGGTTCTTTGGTTTCTCTAGAAACTCAAGTTTATCTGGCCGCTCTGGTTTTCCTGGATGCTTAGATGTCTCAGGATGCTCTGATTTCTTTGGATGCTCAGGTATCTCCGGATATTCAGGTTTTTTTGGCTGCTCAGGTTTCTCTGGCCTCGCTGGGTTTTCTGGATGCTCTGGTGTGTCTGGATGATCTGATTTCTTGGGATGCTCAGGTGTCTCTGGATGCTCTGGTTTCTGGGTATGCTCAGATATCTCTGGATGCACAGGTTTCTGGGGCCACTCTGGTTTGTCTGGAAGCTCTGGTTTCTTGGGTTGCTCTGGTTTCTCTGGATGCTCAGGTATCTCTGGATACGCAGGTTTCTTTGGCCGCTCTGGTTTCTGTGGATGCTCAGGTGTCTCTGGATACTCAGGTTTCACTGGCCGCTCAGGTGTCTCCGGATGCTCTGGTTTCTCGGGATGCTCAGGTGTCCCTGGATGCTCAGGTTTCTTGGGCCACTCTGGTTTCTCGGGATGCTCTGGCTTCTTTGGATGCTCTGGTTTCTCGGGATGCTCAGGTATCTCTGGATGCACAGGTTTCTGGGGCCACTCTGGTTTGTCTGGAAGCTCTGGTTTCTTGGGTTGCTCTGGTTTCTCTGGATGCTCAGGTATCTCTGGATACCCGGGTTTATCCGGCCGCTCAGGTTTCTCTGGCCTCTCAGGGTTTTCTGGATGCTCTGGTGTCTTAGGATGATCTGGTTTCTCGGTATGCTCTGGTGTCTCAGGATGGTCAGGTTTAACGGGCCACTCTGGTTTCTCTGGATGCTCTGGTTTCTCGGGATGCTCAGGTGTCTCTGGATGCTCTGGTTTCTCGGGATGCTTGGGTGTCCCTGGATGCTCAGGTTTCTTGGGCCACTCTGGTTTCTCGGGATGCTCTGGCTTCCTTGGATGCTCAGGTATCTCTGGATTCTCAGCTTTCTTTGGCCACTCAGGTTTCTCTGGCCGCTCAGGTTTTAATGGTTGCTCAGGTGTCTCTGGATGCTCTGGTTTCTGGGGATGCCCAGGTATCTCTTGATGCACAGGTTTCTTGGGCCATTCTGGTTGGTCTGGAAGCTCTGGTTTCTCGAGTTGCTCTGGTTTCTCTGGATACTCAGGTTTCTCTGGCCGCTCTGGTATTTCTAGATGCTTAGGTGTTTTAGGATGCTCTAGTTTCTCTGGATGCTCAGGTATGTCCGGATATTCATTTTTCTTTGGCCGCTCAGGTTTCTCTTGCCTCTCTGGGTTTTCTGGATGCTCTGGTGTGTCTGGATGATCGGATTTCTTGGGATGCTCAGGTGTCTCTGGATGCTCTGGTTTCTGGGTATGCTCAGGTATATCTGGATGCACAGGTTTCTGAGGCCATTCTGGTTTGTCTGGAAGCTCTGGTTTCTTGGGTTGCTCAGGTTTCTCTGGATGCTCAGGTATCTCTGGATACTCAGTTTTCTTTGGCCGCTCAGGTTTCTCTGGTCGCTCTGGGTTTAATGGATGCTCAGGTGTCTCTGCATGATCTGGTTTCTCGGGATGCTCAGATGTCTCTGGATGCTCTGGTTTTTCGGGATGCTCAGGTGTCTCTGGGTGCTCTGGTTTCTCGGGATGCTCAGGTATCTCTAGATGCACAGGTTTCTGGGGCCACTCAGGTTTGTCTGGAATTTCTGGTTTCTTGGGTTGCTCTGGTTTCTTTGGATGCTCAGGTATCTCTGGATACTCGGGTTTTTTCGGTCGCTCAGGTTTCTCTGGCCTCTCAGGGTTTTCTGGATGCTCTGGTGTCTTAGGATGATCTGGTTTCTTGGGATGCTCTGGTGTCTCAGGATGGTCAGGTTTAACGGGCAACTCTGGTTTCTCTGGATGCTCTGGTTTCTCGGGATGCTCAGGTGTCCTTGGATGCTCTGGTTTCTCGGGATGCTTAGGTGTCCCTGGATGCTCAGGTTTCTTGGGCCACTCTGGTTTTTCGGGATGCTCTGGCTTCTTTGGATGCTCAGGTTTCTCTGGTCGCTCTGGTTTTAATGGATGCTCAGGTGTCTCTGCATGATCTGGTTTCTCGGTATGCTCAGATGTCTCTGGATGCCCTGGTTTGTCGGGATGCTCTAGTGTCTCTGGATGCTCTGGTTTCTCGGGATGCTCAGATATCTCTGGATGCACAGGTTTCTGGGGCCACTCTGGTTTGTCTGGAAGTTCTGGTTTCTTTGGTTGCTTTGGTTTCTCTGGATGCGCAGGTATCTCTGGATACTCAGGTTTCTTTGGCCGCTCTGGTTTCTGTGGATGCTCAGGTGTCTCTGGATACTCAGGTTTTACTGGCCGCTTATGTGTCTCTGGATGCTCTGGTTTCTCGGGATACTCTGGTTTCTCGGGATGCTCAGGTGTCTCTGGATGCTCTGGTTTCTCGGGATACTTAGGTGTCCCTGGATGCTCAGGTTTCTTGGGCCACTCTGGTTTCTCGGGATGCTCTGGTTTCTCTGGATGTTCAGGTATCTCTGGATACACAGTTTTCTTTGGGCGCTCAGTTTTCTTTGGTCGCACTGGGTTTAATGGATGCTCAGGTGTCTCTGCATGATCTGGTTTCTCGGGATGCTCAGATGTCTCTGGATGCTCTGGTTTCTCGGGATGCTCAGGTGTCTCTGGGTTCTCTGGTTTCTCGGGACGCTCAGGTATCTCTGGATGCACAGGTTTCTGATGCCACTCTGGTTTGTCTGGAAGTTCTGGTTTCTTGGGTTGCTCTGGTTTCTCTGGATGGTCAGGTATCTCTGGATACTCGGGTTTCTTCGGCCGCTCAGGTTTCTCTGGCCTCTCAGGGTTTTCTGGATGCTCTGGTGTGTCTGGATGATCTGGTTTCTTGGGATGCTCAGGTGTCTCTGGATGCATTAGTTTTTGGGGATGCTCAGGTATCTCTGGATGCACAGGTTTCCCGGGCCATTCTGGTTTGTCTGGGAGGTCTGGTTTCTTGGGTTGCTCTGGTTTCTTGGGATGCTCTGGTTTCTTTGGATGCTCTGGTTTCTCTGGATGCTCAGGAATCTCTGGGTACTCAGGTTTCTTTGGTCGCTCAGGTTTGTCTGGCCTCTCTGGGTTTTCTGGATGCTCTGGTGTGTCTGGATGATCTGGTTTCTTGAGATGTTCAGGTGTCTCTGGATGCTCTGGTTTCTCGGGATGCTCAGGTGTCTTTGGATGCACAGGTTTCTGGGGCCACTCTGGTTTGTCTGGAAGCTCTGGTTTCTTGGGTTGCTCTGGTTTCTCTTGATGCTCAGGTATTTCTGGATACTCGGGTTTCTTCGGCCGCTCAGGTTTCTCTGGCCTCTCAGGGTTTTCTGGATGCTCTGGTGTGTCTGGATGATCTGGTTTCTTGGGATGCTCAGGTGTCTCTGGATGCATTAGTTTTTGGGGATGCTCAGGTATCTCTGGATGCACCGGTTTCTCAGGCCTTTCTGGTTTGTCTGGAAGTTCTGGTTTCTCGGGGTGCTCAGGTGTCTCTGGATGATCTGGTTTCTCGGGATGCTCAGGTGTCCTTGGATGCTCAGGTTTCTCGGGCCACTTTGGCTTCTCAGGATGCTCTGGTTTCTTTGGATGCTCTGGTTTCTCTGGATGCTCAGGTATCTTTGGATACTCAGGTTTCTTTGGCCGCTCAGGTTTCTCTGGCCTCTCTGGGTTTTCTGGATGCTCTGGTGTGTCTGGATGATCTGGTTTCTTGAGATGCTCAGGTGTCTCTGGATGCTCTGGTTTCTCGGGATGCTCAGGTGTCTTTGGATGCACAGGTTTCTGGGGCCACTCTGGTTTGTCTGGAAGCTCTGGTTTCTTGGGTTGCTCTGGTTTCTCTTGATGCTCAGGTATTTCTGGATACTCGGGTTTCTTCGGCCGCTCAGGTTTCTCTGGCCTCTCAGGGTTTTCTGGATGCTCTGGTGTGTCTGGATGATCTGGTTTCTTGGGATGCTCAGGTGTCTCTGGATGCATTAGTTTTTGGGGATGCTCAGGTATCTCTGGATGCACAGGTTTCCCGGGCCATTCTGGTTTGTCTGGGAGGTCTGGTTTCTTGGGTTGCTCTGGTTTCTTGGGATGCTCTGGTTTCTTTGGATGCTCTGGTTTCTCTGGATGCTCAGGAATCTCTGGGTACTCAGGTTTCTTTGGTCGCTCAGGTTTGTCTGGCCTCTCTGGGTTTTCTGGATGCTCTGGTGTGTCTGGATGATCTGGTTTCTTGAGATGTTCAGGTGTCTCTGGATGCTCTGGTTTCTCGGGATGCTCAGGTGTCTTCGGATGCACAGGTTTCTGGGGCCACTCTGGTTTGTCTGGAAGCTCTGGTTTCTTGGGTTGCTCTGGTTTCTCTTGATGCTCAGGTATTTCTGGATACTCGGGTTTCTTCGGCCGCTCAGGTTTTTCTGGCCTCTCAGGGTTTTCTGGATGCTCTGATGTGTCTGGATCATCTGGTTTCTTGGGATGCTCAGGTGTCTCTGGATACTCAGGTTTCTTTGGCCGCTCAGGTTTCTCTGGCATCTCTGGGTTTTCTGGATGCTCTGGTGTGTCTGGATGATCTGGTTTCTTGAGATGCTCAGGTGTCTCTGGATGCTCTGGTTTCTCGGGATGCTCAGGTGTCTTTGGATGCACAGGTTTCTGGGGCCACTCTGGTTTGTCTGGAAGCTCTGGTTTCTTGGGTTGCTCTGGTTTCTCTTGATGCTCAGGTATTTCTGGATACTCGGATTTCTTCGGCCGCTCAGGTTTCTCTGGCCTCTCAGGGTTTTCTGGTTGCACTGGTGTGTCTGGATGATCTGGTTTCTTGGGATGCTCAGGTGTCTCTGGATGCTCTGGTTTCTCGGGATGCTCAGGTGTCTTTGGATGCAAAGGTTTCTGGGGCCACTCTGGTTTGTCTGGAAGCTCTGGTTTCTTGGGTTGCTCTGGTTTCTCTTGATGCTCAGGTATTTCTGGATACTCGGGTTTCTTCGGCCGCTCAGGTTTCTCTGGCCTCTCAGGGTTTTCTGGTTGCACTGGTGTGTCTGGATGATCTGGTTTCTTGAGATGCTCAGGTGTCTCTGGATGCTCTGGTTTCTCGGGATGCTCAGGTGTCTTTGGATGCAAAGGTTTCTGGGGCCACTCTGGTTTGTCTGGAAGCTCTGATTTCTTGGGTTGCTCTGGTTTCTCTTGATGCTCAGGTATTTCTGGATACTCGGGTTTCTTCGGCCGCTCAGGTTTTTCTGGCCTCTCAGGGTTTTCTGGATGCTCTGGTGTGTCTGGATGATCTGGTTTCTTGGGATGCTCAGGTGTCTCTGGATACTCAGGTTTCTTTGGCCGCTCAGGTTTCTCTGGCATCTCTGGGTTTTCTGGATGCTCTGGTGTGTCTGGATGATCTGGTTTCTTGAGATGCTCAGGTGTCTCTGGATGCTCTGGTTTCTCGGGATGCTCAGGTGTCTTTGGATGCACAGGTTTCTGGGGCCACTCTGGTTTGTCTGGAAGCTCTGGTTTCTTGGGTTGCTCTGGTTTCTCTTGATGCTCAGGTATTTCTGGATACTCGGATTTCTTCGGCCGCTCAGGTTTCTCTGGCCTCTCAGGGTTTTCTGGATGCACTGGTGTGTCTGGATGATCTGGTTTCTTGGGATGCTCAGGTGTCTCTGGATGCATTAGTTTTTGGGGATGCTCAGGTATCTCTGGATGCACAGGTTTCCCGGGCCATTCTGGTTTGTCTGGGAGGTCTGGTTTCTTGGGTTGCTCTGGTTTCTTGGGATGCTCTGGTTTCTTTGGATGCTCTGGTTTCTCTGTATGCTCAGGAATCTCTGGGTACTCAGATTTCTTTGGCCGCTCAGGTTTGTCTGGCCTCTCTGGGTTTTCTGGATGCTCTGGTGTGTCTGCATGATCTGGTTTCTTGGGATGCTCAGATGTCTCAGGATGATCTGGATTCTGGGGATGCTCAGGTATCTCTGGATGCACCGGTTTCTCAGGCCTTTCTGGTTTGTCTGGAAGTTCTGGTTTCTCGGGGTGCTCAGGTGTCTCTGGATGATCTGGTTTCTCGGGATGCTCAGGTGTCCCTGGATGCTCAGGTTTCTCGGGCCACTTTGGCTTCTCAGGATGCTCTGGTTTCTTTGGATGCTCTGGTTTCTCTGGGTGCTCAGGTATCTTTGGATACTCAGGTTTCTTTGGCCGCTCAGGTTTCTCTGGCCTCTCTGGGTTTTCTGGATGCTCTGGTGTGTCTGGATGATCTGGTTTCTTGAGATGCTCAGGTGTCTCTGGATGCTGTGGTTTCTCGGGATGCTCAGGTGTCTTTGGATGCACAGGTTTCTGGGGCCACTCTGGTTTGTCTGGAAGCTCTGGTTTCTTGGGTTGCTCTGGTTTCTCTTGATGCTCAGGTATTTCTGGATACTCGGGTTTCTTCGGCCGCTCAGGTTTCTCTGGCCTCTCAGGGTTTTCTGGTTGCACTGGTGTGTCTGGATGATCTGGTTTCTTGGGATGCTCAGGTGTCTCTGGATGCATTAGTTTTTGGGGATGCTCAGGTATCTCTGGATGCACAGGTTTCCCGGGCCATTCTGGTTTGTCTGGGAGGTCTGGTTTCTTGGGTTGCTCTGGTTTCTTGGGATGCTCTGGTTTCTTTGGATGCTCTGGTTTCTCTGGATGCTCAGGAATCTCTGGGTACTCAGGTTTCTTTGGCCGCTCAGGTTTGTCTGGCCTCTCTGGGTTTCCTGGATGCTTTGGTGTGTCTGGATGATCTGGTTTCTTGGAATGCTCAGATGTCTCTGGATGATCTGGATTCTGGGGATGCTCAGGTTCCTCTGGATGCACCGGTTTCTCAGGCCTTTCTGGTTTGTCTGGAAGTTCTGGTTTCTCGGGGTGCTCAGGTGTCTCTGGATGATCTGGTTTCTCGGGATGCTCAGGTGACCCTGGATGCTCAGGTTTCTCGGGCCACTTTGGCTTCTCAGGATGCTCTGGTTTCTTTGGATGCTCTGGTTTCTCTGGGTGCTCAGGTATCTTTGGATACTCAGGTTTCTTTGGCCTCTCTGGGTTTTCTGGATGCTCTGGTGTGTCTGGATGATCTGGTTTCTTGAGATGCTCAGGTGTCTCTGGATGCTGTGGTTTCTCGGGATGCTCAGGTGTCTTTGGATGCACAGGTTTCTGGGGCCACTCTGGTTTGTCTGGTAGAACTGGTTTCTTGGGTTGCTCTGGTTTCTCTTGATGCTCAGGTATTTCTGGATACTCGGGTTTCTTCGGCCGCTCAGGTTTCTCTGGCCTCTCAGGGTTTTCTGGATGCTCTGGAGTCTTAGGATGATCTGGTTTCTCGGGATGTTCTGGTGTCTCAGGATGGTCAGCTTTAACGGGCCACTCTGGTTTCTCTGGATGCTCTGGTTTCTCGGGATGCACAGGTGTCTCTGGATGCTCTGGTTTCTCGGGATGCTTAGGTGTCTCTGGATGCTCTGGTTTCTCGGGATGCTTATTTGTCCCTGGATGCTCAGGTTTCTTGGGCCACTCCAGTTTCTCGGGATGCTCTGGCTTCCTTGGATGCTCTGGTTTCTCTGGATGCTCAGGTATTGCTGGATTCTCAGGTTTCGTTGGCCGCTCAGGATTCTCTGGCCGCTCTGGTTTTAATGGTTGCTCAGGTGTCTCTGCATGATCTGGTTTCTCGAGATGCTCAGTTGTCTCTGGATTCTCTGGTTTCTCGGGATGCTCAGATGTCTTTGGATGCTCTGGTTTCTCAGGATGCCCAGGTATCTCTGGATACACAGGTTTCTGGGGCCACTCTGGTTTATCTGGAAGCTCTGGTTTCTCGGGATGCTCTTGTTTCTCTGGATACTCAGATTTATCTGGCCGCTCTAGTTTTTCTGGATGCTTAGGTGTCTCAGGATGCTCAGGTTTCTCGGGATGCTCTGGTTTCGCGGGATGCTCTAGTATCTCTGCATGCACAGGTTTTTCGGGCCACTCTGGTTTGTCTGGAAGCTGTGGTTTCTTAGGTTGCTCTGGTTTCTCTGGATGCTCCGGTATCTCTGGATACTCAGGTTTCTTTGGCCGCTCAGGTTTCTCTGACCGCTCTGGGTTTTCTGGATGCTCTGGTGTGTCTGAATGATCTGGTGCCTTGGGATGCTCAGGTGTCTCTGGATGCATAGGTTTCTGGGGCCACTCTGGTTTGTCTGGAAGCTCTGGTGTCTCAGGATGCTCAGGTTTCTCGGGATGCTCTGGTTTCGTGGGATGCTCTAGTATCTCTGGATGCACAGGTTTCTCGGGCCACTCTGGTTTGTCTGGAACCTGTGGTTTCTTAGGTTGCTCTGGTTCCTCTGGATGCTTCGGTATCTCTGGATACTCAGGTTTCTTTGGCCGCTCAGGTTTCTCTGGCCGCTCTGGGTTTTCTAGATGCGCTGGTGTGTCTGAATGATCTGGTGCCTTGGGATGCTCAGGTGTCTCTGGGTGCACAGGTTTCTGGGGCCACTCTGGTTTGTCTGGAAGCTCTGGTTTCTTGGGATGCTCTTGTTTCTCTGGATACTCAGATTTATCTGGCCGCTCTGGTTTTTCTGGATGCTTAGGTGTCTCAGGATGTTCAGGTTTCTTGGGATGCTCTGGTTTCGCGGGATGCTCTAGTATCTCTGGATGCACAGGTTTCTCGGGCCACTCTGGTTTGTCTGGAAGCTCTGGTTTCTGGGGTTGCTCGTGTTTATCTGGATACTCAGGTGTCGCAGGATGATCTGGTTTCTTGGGATGCTCAGGTATCCCTGGATACTCAGGTTTCTTTGGCCACTCAGGTTTTTCTGGCCGCTCTGGTTTGAATGGATGCTCAGGTGTCTCCGGATGCTCTGGTTCCTCGGGATGCACAGGTTTCTCAGGCCATTCTGGTTTGTCTGGAAGCTCTGGTTTCCTGGGTTGCTCTGGTTTCTCTAGATGCTCAAGTATCTCTTGATACTCAGGTTTCCTTGGCCGATCAGGTTTCTCTGGCCTCTCTGGGTTTTCTGGATGCTCTGGTGTGTCTGGATGATCTGGTTGCTTGGGATGCTCAGGTGTCTCTGGATGCTCTGGTTTCTGGGGATGCCCAGGTATCTCTGGATGCAAAGGTTTCTCGGGCCATATTGGTTTGTCTGGAAGCTCTGGTTTCTCGAGTTGCTCTGGTTTCTCTGGACTCTCAGGTTTATCTGGCCACTCTGGTTTTTCTGGATTCTTAGGTGTCTCAGGATGCTCTGGTATCTCTGGATGCACAGGTTTCTGGGGCCATTCTGGTTTGTCTGGAAGCTGTGGTTTCTTGGTTTGCTCTGGTTTCTCTGGATGCTCAGGTATCTCTGGATACTCGGGTTTCTTCGGCCGCTCAGGTTTCTCTGGCCTCTCTGGGTTTTCTGGATGCTCAGGTGTGTCTGGATGATCTGGTTTCTCGGGATGCTGAGGTGTCCCTGGATGCTCAGGTTTCTCGGGCCACTCTGGTTTCTCGGGATGCTCTGGTTTTTTTGGATGCTCTGGTGTCTCTGGACGCTCAGGTATCTCTGGATTCTCAGGTTTCTGGGGCCACTCTGGTTTCTCTGGAAGCTCTGGTTTCTTGGGTTGCTCTGGTTTCTCTGGATGCTCAGGTGTCTCTGGATGCACAGGTTTCTGGGGCAACTCTGGTTTGTCTGGAAGCTCTGGTTTCTCGGGATGCTCTTGTTTCTCTGGATACTCAGATTTATCTGGCCGCTCCGGTTTTTCTGTATGCTTAGGTGTCGCAGGATGATCTGGTTTCTTGGGATGCTCAGGTGTCGCTGGATACTCAGGTTTCTTTGGCCGCTCAGGTTTTTCTGGCCGCTCTGGTTTGAATGGATGCTCAGGTGTCTCCGGATGCTCTGGTTCCTCGGGATGCACAGGTTTCTCGGGCCATTCTGGTTTGTCTGGAAGCTCTGGTTTCTTGGGTTGCTCTGGTTTCTCTGGATGCTCAGGTATCTCTTGATACTCAGGTTTCTTTGGCCGCTCAGGTTTCTCTTGCCTCTCTGGGTTTTCTGGATGCTCTAGTGTGTCTGGATGATCTGGTTGCTTGGGATGCTCAGGTGTCTCTGGATGCTCTGGTTTCTGGGGACGCCCAGGTATCTCTGGATGCAAAGGTTTCTCGGGCCATATTGGTTTGTCTGGAAGCTCTGGTTTCTCGAGTTGCTCTGGTTTCTCTAGATACTCAGGTTTATCTGGCCACTCTGGATTTTCTGGATGCTTAGGTGTCTCAGGATGCTCTGGTATCTCTGGATGCACAGGTATCTGGGGCCACTCTGGTTTGTCTGGAAGCTGTGGTTTCTTGGGTTGCTCTGGTTTCTCTGGATGCTCAGGTATCTCTGGATACTCGGGTTCCTTCGGCCGCTGAGGTTTCTCCAGCCTCTCTGGGTTTTCTGGATGCTCAGGTGTGTCTGGATGATCTAGTTTCTCGGGGTGCTCAGGTGTCCCTGGATGCTCGGGTTTCTCGGGCCACTCTGTTTTCTCGGGATTCTCTGGTTTATTTGGATGCTCTGGTGTCTCTGGACGCTCAGGTATCTCTGGATACTCAGGTTTCTGGGGCCACTCTGGTTTGTCTGGAAGCTCTGGTTTCTTGGGTTGCTCTGGTTTCTCTGGATGCTCAGGTATTTCTGGATACTCGGGTTTCTTCGGCCGCTCAGATTTCTCTGGCCTGTCTGGGTTTTCTGGATGCTCTGGTGTGTCTGGATGATCTGGTTTCTTGGGATACTCAGGTGTCCCTGGATGCTCTGGTTTCTGGGGATTCTCAGTTATCTCTGGATGCAGATGTTTCTCGGGCCATTCTGGTTTGTCTGGAAGCTCTGGTTTCTCGAGTTGCTCTGGTTTCTCTGGATACTCAGGTTTATCTGGCCACTCTGGTTTTTCTGAATGCTTAGGTGTCTCAGGATGCTCTGGTTTCTCGGGATGCTCAGGTATCTCTGGATGCTCTGGTTTCTCGGGATGCTCAGGTGTCTTTGGATGCACAGGTTTCTGGGGCCACTCTGGTTTGTCTGGAAGCTCTGGTTTCTTGGGTTGCTCTGGTTTCTCTGGATGCTCAGGTATCTCTGGATACACGGATTTCTTTGGCCGCTCAAGTTTCTCTGGTCTCTCAGGGTTTTCTGGATGCTCTGTTGTGTCCTGTTGATCTGGTTTCTGGGGATGCTCAGGTATCTCTGGATGCACAGGTTTCTCGGGCCATTCTGGTTTGTCTGGAAGCTCTGGTTTTTCCTGTTGCTCTGGTTTCTCTGGATACTCAGGTTTATCTGGCCGCTCTGGGTTTGCTGGATGCCCTGGTATGTTTGGCTGATCTGGTTTCTTGGGATGCTCAGGTATGTCTGGATGCTCTGGTTTCTCGAGTTGCTCTGGTTTTTCTGGATACACAGGTTTATCGGGCCATTCTGGTTTGTCTGGAAGGTCTGGTATCTTAGGTTGCTCTGGTTTCTCTGGATGCTCAGGTATCTCTGGATGCACAGGTTTCTCGGGCCACTCTGGTTTCTCTGAATGCTCTGGTGTCTTTGGATGCTCTGGTTTCTCTGGATGCTCAGGTGTCTCTGGATACTCAGGTTTCTTTGGCCGCTCTGGGTTTTCTGCATGGTCTGGTGTGTCTGGATGATCTGGTTTCTTGGGATGCTCAGGTGTCTCTGGATGCTCTGGAATCTGGGGATGCTTAAATATCTCTGGAAGCACCGGTTTCTCGGGCCATTCTGGTTTGCCTGGAAGCTCTGGTTTCTCGGGATGCTCTTGTTTTTCTGGATACTCAGATTTATCTGGCCGCTCTGGTTTTTCTGGATGCTTAGGTGTCTCAGGATGCTCTGGTTTCTGGGGATGCCCAGGTATCTCTGGATGCACAGTTTTCTGGGGCCACTCTGGTTTGTCTGGAAGCTCTGGTTTCTTGGGTTGCTCTGGTTTCTCTGGATGCTCAGGTATCTCTGGATACTCGGATTTCTTTGGCCGCTCAAGTTTCTCTGGTCTCTCAGGGTTTTCTGGATGCTCTGGTGTGTCTTGTTGATCTGGTTTCTGGGGATGCTCAGGTATCTCTGGATGCACAGGTTTCTCGGGCCATTCTGGTTTGTCTGGAAGCTCTGGTTTTTCCTGTTGCTCT
This sequence comes from Epinotia nisella, assembly GCA_932294315.1. Taxonomy (NCBI): domain Eukaryota; kingdom Metazoa; phylum Arthropoda; class Insecta; order Lepidoptera; family Tortricidae; genus Epinotia; species Epinotia nisella. Next base: position 22,816,690 of record OW028674.1, read on the forward strand.
GGTTTCTCTGGATACTCAGGTTTATCTGGCCGCTCTGGGTTTGCTGGATGCCCTGGTGTGTTTGGCTGATCTGGTTTCTTGGGATGCTCAGGTATGTCTGGATGCTCTGGTTTCTCGAGTTGCTCTGGTTTTTCTGGATACACAGGTTTATCGGGCCATTCTGGTTTGTCTGGAAGGTCTGGTATCTTAGGTTGCTCTGGTTTCTCTGGATGCTCAGGTATCTCTGGATGCACAGGTTTCTCGGGCCACTCTGGTTTCTCTGAATGCTTTGGTGTCTTTGGATGCTCTGGTTTCTCTGGATGCTCAGGTGTCTCTGGATGCTCAGGTTTCTTTGGCCGCTCTGGGTTTTCTGCATGGTCTGGTGTGTCTGGATGATCTGGTTTCTTGGGATGCTCAGGTGTCTCTGGATGCTCTGGAATCTGGCGATGCTTAAATATCTCTGGAAGCACCGGTTTCCCGGGCCATTCTGGTTTGCCTGGAAGCTCTGGTTTCTCGGGATGCTCTTGTTTTTCTGGATACTCAGATTTATCTGGCCGCTCTGGTTTTTCTGGATGCTTAGGTGTCTCAGGATGCTCAGGTTTCTCGGGATGCTCTGGTTTCGCGGGATGCTCAGGTATCTCTGGATGCATAGGTTTCTCGGGCCACTCTGGTTTGTCTGGAAGCTGTGGTTTCCTAGGTTGCTCTGGTTTCTCTGGATGCTCCGGTATCTCTGGATACTCAGGTTTATTTGGCCGCTCAGGTTTCTCTGGCCGCTCAGGTTTCTCTGGCCGCTCTGGGTTTTCTGGATGCTCTGGTGTGTCTGAATGATTTGTTGTCTTGGGATGTTCAGGTGTCTCTGGATGCTCTGGTTTCTGGGGGTTTTCTGGATGCTCTGGTGTGTCTGAATGATTTGTTGTCTTGGGATGTTCAGGTGTCTCTGGATGCTCTGGTTTCTGGGGATGCTCAGGTATCTCTGGATGCACAGGTTTCTCGGGCCATTCTGGTTTGTCTGGAAGCTCTGGTTTTTCCTGTTGCTCTGGTTTCTCTGGATACTCAGGTTTATCTGGCTGCTCTGGGTTTGCTGGATGCCCTGGTGTGTTTGGCTGATCTGGTTTCTTGGGATGCTCAGGTGTGTCTGGATGCTCTGGTTTCACGAGTTGCTCTGGTTTCTCTGGATACTCAGGTTTATCGGGCCATTCTGGTTTGTCTGGAAGGTCTGGTTTCTTGGGTTGCTCTTGTTTCTCTGGATGCTCAGGTATCTCTGGATGCACAGGTTTCTCGGGCCATTCTGGTTTCTCTGAATGCTCTGGTTTCTTTGGATGCTCTGGTTTCTTTGGATGCTCTGGTTTCTCTGGATGCTCAGGTGTCTCTGGATACTCAGGTTTCTTTGGCCGCTCAGGTATCTCTGTCCTCTCTGGGTTTTCTGCGTGGTCTGGTGTGTCTAGATGATCTGGTTTCTTGGGATGCTCAGGTGTCTCTGGATGCTCTGGTTTCTCGGGATGCTCAGGTATCTCTGGAAGCACCGGTTTTCCGGGCCATTCTGGTTTGCCTGGAAGCTCTGGTTTCTTGGGATGCTCTTGTTTTTCTGGATACTCAGATTTATCTGGCCGCTCTGGTTTTTCTGGATGCTTAGGTGTCTCAGGATGCTCAGGTTTCTCGGGATGCTCTGGTTTCGCGGGATGCTCAGGTATCTCTGGATGCATATGTTTCTCGGGCCACTCTGGTTTGTCTGGAAGCTGTGGTTTCCTAGGTTGCTCTGGTTTCTCTGGATGCTCCGGTATCTCTGGATACTCAGGTTTATTTGGCCGCTCAGGTTTCTCTGGCTGCTCTGGGTTTTCTGGATGCTCTGGTGTGTCTGAATGATTTGTTGTCTTGGGATGTTCAGGTGTCTCTGGATGCTCTGGTTTCCGGGGATGCTCAGGTATCTCTGGATGCACAGGTTTCTCGGGCCATTCTGGTTTATCTGGAAGCTCTGGTTTCTGGGGTAGCTCTGGTTTCTCTGGATACTCAGGTTTATCTGGCCGTTCCGGTTTTTCTGGATTCTTAGGTGTCGCAGGATGCATTGGTTTCTCGGGATGCTCAGGTGTCTCCGGATGCTCTGGTTCCTCGGGATGCACATGTTTCTCGGGCCATTCTGGTTTGTCTGGAAGCTCTGGTTTCTTGGGTTGCTCTTGTTTTTCTGGATGCTCAGGTATCTCTGAATATTCAGGTTTCTTTGGCCGCTCAGGTTTCTCTGGCCTCTCTGGGTTTTCTGAATGCTCAGAGGTGTCTGAATGATCTTGTTTCTCGGGGTGCTTAGGTGTCTCTGGATGCTCTGGTTTCTCGGGATGCTCAGCTGTCTCTGGATGTTCGGATGTTTCTTGATGCTCAGGTGTCTCTGAATAAGTTTTTTTTGGCCGTTCAGGTTTTTCTGGCCGCTCTGGTTTCCCGGGATGCTCAGGTGTTTCTGGATGCTCAGGTTTCATGGGCCACTCTGGTTTTTCTGGATGCTCAGGTGTCTCTGAATGATCTGGTCCCTCAGGATGCTCAGGAGTCTCTGGTAGCTCTGGTTTCTCGGGATGCTCGGGTATCTCTGGATGCTCAGGTTTCTGGGGCCACTTTGGTAGGTCTGGAAGCTCGGGTTTCTCAGGTTGCTCTGGTTTTTCTGGATGCACAGGTATCTCAGGATGCTTAGGTTTCTTTGTCCGCTCAGGTTGCTCTGGCCGCTTTGGGTTTTCTGGATGCTCTGGTGTCTCTGGATGCTCTGGTTTGTCTGGAAGCTCTGGTTTGTCTGGAAGCTCTGGTTTGTCTGGAAGCTCTGGTTTCTCGAGTTGCTCTGGTTTCTCTGGATACTCAGGTTTATCTGGCCGCTCTGTTTTTTCTGGATGCTTAGGTGTCTCAGGATGCTCTGGTTTCTCGGAATGTTTAAGTGTTTCTGGATGCTCTGGTTTCTCGGGATGCTCAACTATCTCTAGATGCATAGGTTTTTGGGGCCACTCTGGTTTGTCTGGAAACTCTGGTTTCTCGGGTTGCTCTGGTTTCTCTGGATGCTCAGGTATCTCTGGATACTCAGATTTCTTTGGCCACTCAGGTTTATCTGGCCTCTTTGGTTTTTTGGGTTGCTCAGATGTCTCTGTATGCTCAAGTTTCTCGGGCCACTCTTTCTCTGGATGCTCTGGTTTTTCGGGATGCTCTGGTTGTTCGGGATATTCTGGTTTCTCTGGATGCTCAGGTGTCTCTGGATACTGAGGTTTCTCTGGCCACTTAGGTTTCTCAGGCCGTTCTGGTTTCACTGGCTGCTCTGTTTTCTCTGACCACTCAGGTTTCTCAGGCCGTTCAGGTTTCACATGCCTCTCTGGTTTCTTTGGATTCTCTGGCCGCTTAGGTTTCACTGGCCGCTTAGGTTTCTCTGGCCGCTCAGGTTCCTCTGGCCGGTCAGGTTTCTCTGGCTGCTCAGGTTTCTCTGGCCACTTAGGTTTCTCTGGCTGCTCAGGTTTCTCTGGCCACTTAGGTTTCTGTGGCCGCGCAGGTTTCACTGGCTTCTCTGGCTGCTGTAGTTTTGGCTGTCCTGGCTTTCCTGGGTTGCCTTGTTTTCCTGGCTTGTCTGGCTCGCCTGGTTGATTTGGCTGTCCAGTCATTTCGGATTGTCCTGGTCGACTGGGTTGACCTGGCTGTCCAGGTTTTCCAGTTTTATCACCATGGTGTTTTGATGAGTGGTGTTTTTTTTTGTTTTTCTTTGTCTCGTCACTTTCGAACTCGTCGTTTTCTTCTTCGGTAATTACTTTCTTTGTTCGTTTATGTTTTTCATTTACTTTAGTTTCAGATGTCTCTTCTTCTTCATCGGTTTCGGTGCTGTCATCTTCATCAGAGTCAGATGACGTATCCGACTGGCCTGGTTGATCAGATTGTCCTGGTTGATCGGGTTGTCCTGGTTGATGGAGTTGTTCTGGTTGACTCGGTTGACCTGTTTGACCTGGTTTTGCTGGTTGTCTTGGTTGACTGGGTTGACCCGGTGGTCCGGGTTGTCCTGGTTGACGGCTTTGCCTTTTACGTATTATGTCTTTTTCGGATTGGGAAGATTCAGATTTAGTGAGAGAAGTCTTTTTTATTGAACTTTGTTTCTTTAGAATTTTAGATATGACCTCAGTATCAGATTCAGACTGTTTCTTTACGGAAACTTTCTTGGTGGCTCTGTGTTCACTTGACTCGCTTTCAGTATCGGACTCTGACTCACTCTGAGATGACTGTTTCTTTACGGAAACTTTCTTATTGGCTCTGTGTTCACTCGACTCGCTTTCACTATCGGACTCTGACTCACTCTGAGATGACTGTTTATGTACGGAAACTTTCTTAGTGGCTCTGTGTTCACTCGACTCACTTTCAGTATCGGACTCTGACTCACTCTGAGATGACTGTTTCTTTACGGAAACTTTCTTATTGGCTCTGTGTTCACTCGACTCGCTTTCACTATCGGACTCTGACTCACTCTGAGATGACTGTTTATGTACGGAAACTTTCTTAGTGGCTCTGTGTTCACTCGACTCGCTTTCACTATCGGACTCTGACTCACTCTGAGATGACTGTTTCTTTACGGAAACTTTCTTATTGGCTCTGTGTTCACTCGACTCGCTTTCACTATCGGACTCTGACTCACTCTGAGATGACTGTTTATGTACGGAAACTTTCTTAGTGGCTCTGTGTTCACTCGACTCGCTTTCACTATCGGACTCTGACTCACTCTGAGATGACTGTTTCTTTACGGAAACTTTCTTATTGGCTCTGTGTTCACTCGACACGCTTTCACTATCGGACTCTGACTCACTCTGAGATGACTGTTTCTGTACGGAAACTTTCTTAGTGGCTCTGTGTACACTCGACTCGCTTTCACTATCGGACTCTGACTCACTCTGAGATGACTGTTTCTGTACGGAAACTTTCTTAGTGGCTCTGTGTTCACTCGACTCGCTTTCACTATCGGACTCTGACTCACTCTGAGATGACTGTTTCTTTACGGAAACTTTCTTAGTGGCTCTGTGTACACTCGACTCGCTTTCACTATCGGACTCTGACTCACTCTGAGATGACTGTTTCTTTACGGAAACTTTCTTAGTGGCTCTGTGTACACTCGACTCGCTTTCACTATCGGACTCTGACTCACTCTGAGATGACTGTTTCTTTATGGAAACTTTCTTATTGGCTCTGTGTTCACTCGACTCGCTTTCACTATCGGACTCTGACTCACTCTGAGATGACTGTTTCTTTACGGAAACTTTCTTATTGGCTCTGTGTTCACTCGACTCGCTTTCACTATCGGACTCTGACTCACTCTGAGATGACTGTTTCTTTACGGAAACTTTCTTAGTGGCTCTGTGTACACTCGACTCGCTTTCACTATCGGACTCTGACTCACTCTGAGATGACTGTTTCTGTACGGAAACTTTCTTAGTGGCTCTGTGTACACTCGACTCGCTTTCACTATCGGACTCTAACTCACTCTGAGATGACTGTTTCTGTACGGAAACATTCTTAGTGGCTCCGTGTACCATCGACTCGCTTTCACTATCGGACTCTGACTCACTCTGAGATGACTGTTTCTTTACGGAAACTTTCTTATTGGCTCCTTGTTCACTCGACTCGCTTTCACTATCGGACTCTGACTCACTCTGAGATGACTGTTTCTGTACGGAAACATTCTTAGTGGCTCTGTGTTCACTCGACTCGCTTTCACTATCGGACTCTGACTCACTCTGAGATGACTGTTTCTTTACGGAAACTTTCTTATTGGCTCTGTGTTCACTCGACTCGCTTTCACTATCGGACTCTGACTCACTCTGAGATGACTGTTTCTTTACGGAAACTTTCTTAGTGGCTCTGAGTACACTCGACTCGCTTTCACTATCGGACTCTGATTCAATCTGAGATGACTGTTTCTGTACGGAAACTTTCTTAGTGGCTCTGTGTACACTCGACTCGCTTTCACTATCGGACTCTGACTCACTCTGAGATGACTGTTTCTGTACGGAAACATTCTTAGTGGCTCTGTGTTCACTCGACTCGTTTTCACTATCGGACTCTGACTCACTCTGAGATGACTGTTTCTTTACGGAAACTTTCTTAGTGGCTCTGTGTACACTCGACTCGCTTTCACTATCGGACTCTGACTCACTCTGAGATGACTGTTTCTGTACGGAAACTTTCTTATTGGCTCCTTGTTCACTCGACTCGCTTTCACTATCGGACTCTGACTCACTCTGAGATGACTGTTTCTGTACGGAAACATTCTTAGTGGCTCTGTGTTCACTCGACTCGCTTTCACTATCGGACTCTGACTCACTCTGAGATGACTGTTTCTTTACGGAAACTTTCTTAGTGGCTCCGTGTACCGTCGACTCGCTTTCACTATCGGACTCTGACTCACTCTGAGATGACTGTTTCTTTACGGAAACTTTCTTAGTGGCTCTGTGTACCGTCGACTCACTTTCACTATCGGACTCTGATTCACTCTGAGATGACTGTTTCTGTACGGAAACTTTCTTAGTGGCTCTGTGTACACTCGACTCGCTTTCACTATCGGACTCTGACTCACTCTGAGATGACTGTTTCTGTACGGAAACATTCTTAGTGGCTCTGTGTTCACTCGACTCGCTTTTACTATCGGACTCTGACTCACTCTGAGATGAATGTTTCTGTACGGAAACTTTCTTAGTGGCTCTGTGTACACTCGACTGGCTTTCACTATCGGACTCTGACTCACTCTGAGATGACTGTTTCTTTACGGAAACTTTCTTAGTGGCTCTGTGTTCACTCGACTCGCTTTCACTATCGGACTCTGACTCACTCTGAGATGACTGTTTCTTTACGGAAACTTTCTTAGTAGCTCTGTGTTCACTCGACTCGCTTTCACTGTCGAATTCACTTTGTGAGGACTGTTTCTTCGAGGAAGTCTTCAGTGACTGTTGTTGAGACTGGCCTTGAGATTCCTGTTCAGACTCAATTACAATCTGGTGCTTAACACGTTTCTCCGATTTTTTACTTTGTTGAATCTTACTCTGGTCGGATTCAGTCTCGCTTGCGCTCTTTTTTGATATATGCTTTGAAGAATGTTTGCTTACAATCTTTTTCTCGGCAAACTCTTGCTCACTTTCCGAAAAAGATTGTTGTTTGTGGCTGCTTTTTTTGACCGCGTTATGTTTGCTGTTCGTGCTCGAGTTAGCACTTCTGCTTGACTCGTCGAATTCGCTCGAGCTGCTTGAACTTGACTCTTCGACGTCGCTTGAGCTGCTACTTGAGCTTGACTCTTCAACTTCGCTCGAGTTTGAACTAGAGCTGGACTCTTCGAATTCACTAGAGCTTGAACTGGTGCTACTAGAACTCGATTCTTCACTTGAGCTACTCTGGAAAGAGCTCGATTTCTGCAATTCATCGTAACCTGAAAATAAAAAGGATTTAAGATGAGGGATTTCACTAGTGATGTTACGGAGCTTCGCCTCCGCATCCGTTAAGACGGAACTTCCGTTTGGTTTTAAACCTTCGGATCCGCCTCCGCCTTCGCTATTTTTTATTTCACACCTCAGCCTCCGCCTCCGCCTCCGCCTCCGCCTTCGCCTCCGCTATTTTTTTACCGAAGTTGTACCGGAGCTGAAGCTATTGCATTTGCCGCGGCAGCGTGGCGCACGCCTACAAGTTTTGACTTGTCCAGTTAAACTTGCCCTGCAATACATCAGCCTTCCACTTAAAAGGTACTCAGCTCCGGTAAACCTCCGGATCTGGCTCCGGATCCGGCTTCGGATACGGCTCCAACTTCGCCTCCGGCACCGGATCCGACTCCGCTAAATAAAAAAAATAAACTCCGGATCGGTCCCGGCTCCGGTAAAGCCGCCTCCGTAACATCCCTAGATTTCACCATTGACGTTTCGACATCAAACTCATTTTGACATAGAATTATGAAATCTGGCTATATTTTTTTAATACACCAATGTAATTCATCATATAGAAACCTATTTATGCTCCTGTAACAATGGAATACACGAAAGTAACTATCTACCTATTGACGTGATAACGTCTTATAAATCGATGAACGCCGGCTGCACGCACAAAAAGTGTGACTCATTGTCCCGTACCGTTGACTGACATAATATTAACGCACAACCCAAACCGCTGGTTCTAGAGATTGCAAATTTGGCACGTAGGTTCCTTATAAGAGTTATAAGTTTTGGGAGCACTAAGAAAGGATTTTTCTAAATTCACCCTCTAAGGGCGTGAAATGGGGGTCCAAAGTTTGTATGGAGAAACAAGATTAGATCGACTATTTTATTCGAAACTTCACAGGAGTATTCCTAACGATAAATGAGTAAATACGTGTTATGCAATTTTTCATCAATGCTTTCTTATGACGTTGACGTTGTCACGTAAAGTTATCGTTCGTAAACCGAATTTACAGACAACCAATATTTTACAAATAATATATACTTACTGCTATCATCGAATACGCCTGGCTCTGCATAAGCAAGTTGTGTCTAGAACAAAATGGGTATTTAATGACCTCATAACAATGGTACCATAATATTGCACTGTCACCCGACTACAGAATGTATACCAAATTACAACTCAATAGAAATACGGGAAGTATTTCGGGTATTAGCATTAAAAAAAAACTTAAATCTGTAGATTTTCTGGTTGACTGTACATTTTATCAAAAATCTGCGAATGTCGATTGTCATCACTTAAAATGTTAGTAAAGGTCATCTAAGAGCATCGCGTAGCAGCAAGGGATCTAGTAGCTACCCTTATTGCCCCATCTCAACTTTCCACCCTGTATACTAGATCAGGTGTGCCCGAATTTTATCGTGTACAGTCTTTAAGTGTATCTTGTTGGAGACAACTTTAAACAGATGAAACACTTGGCCATTAATAAGTAGTTATTTATGTGGAAAGTAGGTGATTTCCGGCGAGTGTCATTTTTATTCATGAGCGAGTGAAGCGAGCGAGCCTTGTAAACAACATGATGAAATAAATAACTTGAACTTGTATACTTCGACACGAGTCGGAAGTCATCTTTACGCGCGTGTATCATACAACGTTTTACTATGCCTTGTGCGAGGAAATAAAAAAAAAAACCCTGTCAGTTTAAAATGGGATAGGTTCAAATTTAATTTCCCTAGGTTATCAGTGTGCTTATTATCTGAAGCTGCATTTAACAACTTCTTCACGTCTTTTGCTGTCATGTCATTCACTTTAAACCATTGTTTTGTGGGTTTGGAACGCAATTAATTGTGATTAACTCATCATGTTTAAGAAAAAGAATACATTATTGTTATTGATTACTATTCGGCGGGGCACGTGCATACAAGCTGCAAGATATTATGCTGAACATTTCGATACTATAAAGAGAGCTATTGACATGTTACCAGGGTCAGGAAGTTTGTGTTTCGAAATCTAAAAGAATCTTAAGTAAACCAAATATCCATCGTGACCTAAATTTCATATCTGAGAATATGTCTGTCATAACAATAGCTCTAAAGGAACTGCTGTCTCCTCAATTGACGCTAGATGACAACATTGCAATACTAAAAAGAGTTCAAGCTGATTTATCGAAATTGTGTGTAAAAATGGTAAAATATTTACATAAAGTTAAGGATGGTTCTAAAAAAATTCTGCTTACGATACCATCAAAAAAGGAAACAGTCTTATAAAAGGTGAGAAAAATTCAATAATCAACATGAATGAGGAATCGGTTTTGAGTCATAATAAATATTTTAAGAATGCCCCGTTGACCACTATGGACGGTGAATGAACGTTTAGTAATTTAAAGTGGATATTTTCATCTTTAATACCGACGAATATGGAGAAAAAAGTTGTATACCTACTATGAAACTATTTTAAAATGAAAATACACATTTTAATTTGTTTTTTTTTTAAATGAAGGGAAAATAAATATTTTTTATTTATGTTGAATAACATTTAGATGTAGCCAATAACATCGATATATTTTATTGTCGATAAAATATTTTGCTATATCACTTTAGTACCTATAGGTGCCCCCCGAGTTAGCACAGGTGTTGATTAGTCACTTTCACTCGACATTTTTAACAAATTTACACAAAACAACTCCAAGTCCAAAGTAAACAACAATGGCGGGCTTTTTTTGTTTTAAATACATGCGCGCTATGTATTTACACCTACATTTACACCTACTAATGCGCATGTGCAAATAGCCGTCATGCCGTATCGTAAACATGTTTAGTAATTACTAAAAAATAAATAAATAAAAAATAATTATTTATTTATTTCAATTTTATTTATTTATTGGTCAAATTCAAAATTTAAAATGATTATTAAAACGTTTTATAAAGTATTAGTATTTATGTACTTCTTATATGAAAGAAAAAGTGTAGGTAATTGAAAAAAATTGTTAAACTTTTCTCAAGTAGGTATTAAAAACTTTCTTCGCGACAGAGTAAAAAAAAAACAGAAAAGTAAAAAGTGCGAAAAGGTGCGCACGATTTGGCTGCATGGAAAACGCTCTTTTCAAGCACATGCATTGTAAAGTATTTATTTTATCATGCGACAATATTATTTAGGTACTTAAGGGTTATTGACTTATTAGCGTTTAGGTATTAGAAATGCGTCAAGTGGTCCAAATCGTTCATACCTACCTAATTTAAAATGCAGATATTGGTACATTAATGCAATTAGATAAGTTGGACCCTTTGAGTAGCTAATACTTACTGAGCTGTTCCTGTTCCAGAATTTGGAAGACACAATAAGCCGTTGGTACCGGTTTTGGTCTATGACAATATTTGTTACGCCCAGTTTAGAGGCTTTATGGCGGCTTGAGAACTCAGTTGACGAAGCCTAATCCCAAGTATCCCAACAAGTTCTAGTTTTCTTTCAGGTTGAAAGGTCAGATGCACAGATGGCGATTGCTTAAAAACTAGTACAAGTCAATACGTGGAATTAGCTAACAAGCGAATCCCGAACTCGCTAAGTAAGAGGGCTTAAAAGAGACACTAAAACTTTTAACTCTTGGCAGAACTTGATAACTGATTTATATTCAGGGAGGAACATTTCCTTGGACTAAGCTGAAATGACAGCGTTATATAAGCGACGTACAACCGATCTATTATAATTGTTAAGCTGGATTTAAAAGAAAAAAAAAACATAAAAATCTAAATATTTTAATTTTAGTGACAACCCTAATACTATACATAGTTATTATTTACATTTGAAATTGACTCATGTCACAAGTCACAAGAAAAGTTCACATCCGATGTTCGAAAGTACCGCCGTGTAGTATTATGCACGTTGCCAACGGTCAGTTCATAATGTTGCTGTTTGTAATTTACTTGATCTTGCTGACGTCATTGAATCTACTGGATAGGGTTGAAACATAGAGTTTTTTCACCAAAGTTTAACAAGTTGTATCTCGGTAACTGTTAGAAATATTAATATGGTTACTAGGTGAGAAGTAAAGTACTAAACCTGAGGGCCTACCGCGAAACGAAATTCGTTTTCGTTCGTGTATCTCCGTCTCTGTCGCACTTGCTAGTTCGAGCGTCAGAGACAAACCCACGATCTATCAATAAATATAGTCCAAGACGTAGTCAAAGGGCCTCATGAACAGTAATTTCACTGTTCATGAGGCCCTTTGACTACGTCTTGGAATATATTTATTGATAGATCGTGGGTTTGAGAGGCTCTACGAGATTTAACAGAGATTGTTGCGCTTTGTCTGCCACATCGACAGGTTAATTGACCAGTTAATATGTACAATCCATGTGATAGCCACGTTCTGACAAGTTATATCACTTTTTTCTTGCAATGACACCTTCTAAGTCCGATTCAGTTTCAGACTCAGCAGTGAACAGTAGGTACATATTTTGATTCGGTACATGAATTTAATAAGTAGGTATAGGTTGCAAATCCTAACAAAAATAAGTAATATCTTTTTAGTACATAAAATAAGAAGAAATTGTAGGTTTAATCACCGAAGTAGATATCTTAAAAATCGGCGATCAAAATGAAATCAGGGCATCATTATTGGGATCGTATATTCGGATCACAATATTTAGGATTCCATGTAAATGATTGCTTAGACACGCTTATTAGACATTTTTTTTGTTTTATTTATCAAATATCATGTCGAGCCGAGTATCTAACTTCACAATGCTTAAGGGCATATTATGGACACTAAATCTTGGCCAATAAATGACTAGGTATTTGGGGGTGTAATATTGTTATGTATAATGAAATATTGACAAAATAAGTGTTTATAGTTAGGTACATTTCCTAATTATCCTTTCCAAAATAATAATATCCGTGCCCTTGAGGAGGATATAATGTACTTACGATCACAACCAAGCAGAGGAGCGCGCAATGGCGCAGGATCTTCATGATTCAGGCCCAAGACAGCGTCTCTATGGCCTCTCGATTCACAATCAGCGGAGCTGCCGCGCCGCCCATTACTATATACCGTCGCTGGAACAATGGCTACAAAGAGCAATATGTTCTGCCACTCAAGTTTGAATAACCTTCGGTTAAAGGCGCGTCAATTCGTGACAACTGCACAAATAAAGGGGGATGCTACTAATGTGCAGCTTTCTTTTCACTAAGTTTTCAGTAAGTATACTTAAAAGGAAATTCTGATATTAACACTGGGCTTTTAAAGTCTTGACCAGGAAAATAAGTTCTAGCTGCTACTTGTAAAAAAAAGTAAGTATATTGCACGTCACTACGATGGAATGCTTAATAGCTGGAGGAGTGATGAAACTGGATAATATTTGGAACGAGTGCAAATAAGAAGTGTAAGAAGACAGTACCATCACTCCTTGGCTGTACATTGGGGGAACTGTAAAAGTTGCAAAGATCGAGAACAAGTTGAGAGAGAATTGCCCGCGGAGGTATTGACATCGGCTACGACTGCTATCGGCGCTATCGGCATAAGTATGACGAGGGTTGTGATTGAAATAGAGGTGGGGAAGGGGCTGACCAACTGCCACCTGGAGGAAGCTATGTACCTACTATAATATTATAAATGCGAAAATTTGGATGTTTCGATCCCGTTGTGCATATACTTGCAAGCGGTAATATGTAAATACTGGGAAAGGTTTTTTTTTGCCCTGTTTGGCCGGCATCGGCAGTGCGGCCAGTAACAGATATGGTTAAGGGATAACCTCACTGGGGGCCTTAGCCAGGGGGAAACTGGGAAAGCTAAGTATCTTAAGCTCCTTAAATAAACTTTTAGCTGGATAGTCGTATGACTTTCCGCAAATGATACCTACGAATAGCACGTTTTTGTAATTTGAAAGGTCTATCTCGGTCCGCCGCCGCCCGCCGCCCACAGGTCAGCACCCAGAATTAGAATAGAGTGAAAGTAGCCATAGTACCTTTTTTTAAATATTGTCATATGACATGACAAGGTCGGTGCAATTCTGGAAAGTGCATAACGCGGAAGATAGTTTGTCGCACATGGGGTCGATACCACTTGTGTCCGGAATCTTATGATGAAGCCTAGGTATATTACCTATATTTTACTTGTGCTACCTCAATGTTATTTAGCTTTATGTATTTATATTGAGTGAATGAGTAGGTCCTTAGAGTATTTCTTTTTTTCTAGACTAGTTAGAATAAAAGCCGCAGGTGTGCGAAAAGCAAATAAAAATACGTAGGTACTTTCTTAGATCAACAAATAACCCTACGTGTTTGAAATACTTACGAGTATTTACATCTGCTTGATGACTCGATTACCTACGTTTAAGCTGACTAACAATTTTGACATTCCAAACACATAAATTGTGTGTGTGAGAAAAGTTTTCTAGGATGTCTGTGATGATTATACCTATACAAGGTACAAGTAGGTTCTTCTTGTCTTCCTCCATAGCTAATGAGGTACCAGAAGTAAGCAGATAGCAACCAGAAGTAAGTGGTAGACAAGCTTCATCAACCCACGACGCAAAAAGAGGGGTGTTATAAGTTTAACGTGTCTGTGTGTCTGTATGTCTGTGTGTCTGTCTGTGGCATCGTAGCTCCGAAACAAATGGACCGATTTTAATGTGGTTTTTTTTGTCCGAATGCTGACGTGATCGATATGGTTCTTAGCTACGTTTCAACAAAATCGGTTCGGCCGTTTTTGAAATATTGAACTTTGAAATGAAAATGTCGGGGGTTTTTCAACTTTTCTAAACTGTAGTTATTTTCATTATATATACTACTACTCCCCAATGCAGCGTGCGTCCGCGCCTCCGCCACACATGTATACACGCCCTGGCACACATCTGAGCAAATAACGTATTAATTAACTTAATATTTAATCGTCAACATGTTTGTTAGCCAGGGAACGTATAATATGCAAATGAAATGGATTTTAAGTAAATACCTAAGTACATGACATAACTGTCTGAAATGCACATTTCACAGACGTTATGTACCTTGTCTACAAATGTATGAAATAGTGTTATATTTTGAATGAAATATTGCCAATTTCAACGTAGTCGCAAGTGACGGGACAAAAAGATGCAAGTGTTTTATGCTTACCAGTTGGATACATCTGCTTGATTTTTTTATTTGAAAGAATATTCTTAGGTTTCGTTTATCGCATGCGAGCACAACATTATGTTGGAATATGCGCAAACACCTGCCCACGTCATCCTGGAATGTGAAGGTTGGTACAGTCGACTACAAAGAGATCGGTACAGCCAAAGTTACAAAAATATGTATACACGACCTTAATGTTAAGGCAATAACGTCGTGTATACATATTTTTGTAACTTTGGTTGTATCTTTCTCTTTGTAGTCGACTGTACCTACCTATATATCGTGCTCAAATCCTCAACGCACCCTGTCAGTCCACGAAGCCTGTGGCGACACCAGGAGGACCATGCGCTTCTGGTTGGAGTTAGTCTGGCTGGCCTAAATACTTACTTTGCATTTATCGCGCAGACGTATTAAACTTTGGTTAGGTCAGGGGTATTAATATACGTAACCTACATAAATAAGGGGACATTAATATCTGTACTAAGGGCTATCTCGCTAAGGGTCACAAGAGGATATCGCACGGTGTCCTTTACAGTGGCGACGATCCTGGCTGCAGACCCTCATTGGGACCTTCAAGCGCAAGTGCTGGTCATCAGTATAGGGCGAGGAAAAGATTTGCAGGGGAGTTTCCCGACAGACAGGAGATGGAACGAGTTCGGACATTGGCCCAGAACGAATCGCTCTGCCAGTGGAAAGAGGAGTTGGGGTCTATATACCTACCGAGTACGGCATGGTGACGGTTGGGGCAATACTGCTACAATTAGAAAGCTGGGTTGGCAGGCAGCATGGAACGCTAACGTTCCACATGGTGCAGATTCCTACTAACCATGGCTGCTTTGGTAAGTATCTGCACCGTATAAGGAGGGAATCATTTTTATACAAAATGCCAAAATCCCTATAATATTTGAAGATTTCCCTAAATTTCTCCAGGACCCCATCATCCTGACCCTGATCCTGACCTGATGACAGTAGTTCCATTACTTCGGAAGCCCCTTTCAAGAAAAAAATATATTTTATCAAATCGGTTTATAAATGATGGAGTTCTGAGGTAACAAAACATAAACAATAATAATAATATAAAAAATCTGACTTTTTAGGGTTCCGTAGCCAAAATGGCAAAAACGGAACCCTTATAGTTTCGTCATGTCCGTCTGTCCGTCTGTCCGTCTGTCCGTCTGTCCGTCTGTCCGTCTGTCCGTCTGTCCGTATGTCACAGGCATTTTACTCGAAAACTATAAGGTGTATTTGAATAAAATTTTGAGGATAGGTGTATTTTGTTAGCCGCTACAAAGTTTTGTAATTAAAATTACAAAAAAAAAATTTTTTAGGGGTGCACTCCATACATAAAACTAAAAGTCAAATTTTTTTTTTCATTGTGACCCCCCGTGTGGCAAATCAATCGATAGGCCTTTCAAAATAAATATAAGGTTTCTTAACATTTTTTTTGATTAAGTGAATAGGGTCGGAGATAATCGACCCGAAAGTCACTAAAATTCTGTCCCCCCCCCTCTAATTTTTGAACGGTGTATTTTAAAAATATGAAAAAATTCATGGACACAGCGCTTATTAAGTTCATTCACCGAAAATTGTTTTGAACAAGATCGGATGAAAGGTTTCCGAGATATTGCTGAAAAACTGCCTTCCTCAAAGAAAAGGACGTAAGTGCCGTAAGATTTCTATGACGATACGACCTTTTTAATAGGCACGGAACCCTTCGTTTTGCGTGGTCCGACACGCACTTGGCCGGTTTTTATTTGTATACACCCAATCACCCAGCCGGACGCCAAATTTCAACTTTCTAGGTCATCTGGAAGCGGGTTAGGTTTGTGATCTATCCGTCAGCTAATAAGTCAATAGTGAAGTCAGTGATAAAAATGCCGATTTTTAAACGTTAATATAATATCTCAATAACAGTTTTACCTACTTATATGAAATTTCGGGTTCTAAGTAGTTAATCTAAGGGGTTTTAATACATATACCGAATTTCATGTTTCTATGCTAAATAGATTTTGAGCTATTATATAACGAGTCAAAAGTGGCTCCAAATGGTTCGTGTAATATAACACACGGCTGCTGCGTCGCCCGTTCCTTTTGGCTTTGAACTTGGCTGGACACGCTGCCGCGTGTCTAGATTTCAGGCTGATACTTAGCGATCCCGCGGCGCTCCATATTAAGGCAGAGCCAGCCTTTGTTTTAGACGGTATTTCAAGCTCCTGGTGACCCACAGAAAGATATTGCCTGAATTTGAAAAAGGTCCTTAATTCTTGTTTGATTTTGTTGCAAATGAGTAGGTACAATAGAGGTAATTATGTAGTTTTTATTTAAAAAATATTTACAGCTTAAAGTAAACTTATATTTATTCACAAGAATACATTAGACACAACGAGCTTAAAGAAAATAATATGCATATTTCATATAGAATAAAGTTGTATAAATAAAAAGAAAATGACTAAACAAAAAAAAACACTTGTATAGTAAGTACCCATCGAAATATTGCCTACTCACAATTGTAAAAATACCTACTCATGTAGGTAATGTCCGAAACGGGAACGATTATTGCATACAGTCATTTAATTAGGTAGGTACATTAATTACCTATATTCTATAGTCCAGGACATTATCATTAAAGCACATGTAGGTAGGTACCTAAGTTAGTAGATAGGTATCTACTTTACCAACAGGGCAACAATATCGTAAGGCTCTTGGAAAGAAAAGAGAAAGAACCAGGAAAACAGTTGGGTTCACATATTTCGGCTAGTTAATTTATCTGAAGACTAATAGTGTAATTTATAAAATCGTCTATATTCGAACAGGTTACTAAAACCAAATACCTAGTAAAATTAAGACACATAAGTGATATCCAGTATAGATATCATAAATTTTAAACGGTGTTTTTAGCTGAAGAACATGGCGGATCTATCAGCAACTAATAGTTGCTTTAAAATTACTCCTCTCCACACCTCGAAAGGTAATATACCTTCCAGACTGTTGCAGCGTCGTGTTTAAAGGTACCACCTTGTATATGCAATTACATATTTTGCAAATATATATGTAAATAGGTACACCTACAATGATAATGAATACATACACATCGTCGTATGAACTCTAGTTAAAAAGTCAAGTTGAACAAAAATAAACGGGTCAATCATTTACAAATCGGTCTAGACCTGACTAAGCTCAAAAAAGCCTGTGTTATGGGTACTAGACGACGAGTATTGGGATGTTGGACTCGGCTAGCTATTTGCCTTTACCTTACCGGGCACTTTTGCCACTTTTTGTGGAAAAGGAAGTGTAGAGAGTTTATGAATAAATAAATGTTTGTACGTATGTGTTAGACAGCTACTAATAGCCGAGCGATAATTGTGCGACTTTCAATCTGGAGGTCGTAGGTTGGAACCCCGGCTCGTAACACGGATTTGAAAAAAAAATGTACCAAATATCATTTGATATTTAACAGTGGCTTTTCGGTGAAGGAAAACATCGTGAGGAATCTATTCCCAATAGAAGTCGCTTTCGTAAAACGGGGCACAACCGGGAATAAACTCTAGGAGGATAATGATTGATGATCTGTATGTACATCGCATTTTCTGATTACCTATGAATTTGATGCTGCGTTCCTAGTTCTCAATGAGATTCGAATAAACCTCATGAGGATTTGATTAAACATGTAAAGAATATCTACCTAACTCCCCGTCAGAGTCCTGTCTAAGTACTTTCCGGGTTTGAACCTTAACCTCCTATGGGGATACCTCTTAAGGGGACACCTTCCGAAGTTCCTTTCGTACGCGCCGTACTCGCAAGCGGGCGGGGTGCAGTCGCCGTTGGCCACGCACACGCGGTCCCGCAGGCCGAAGTGCTCGCGGCCGCGCGCCAGCGAGCCGCAGTCCCGGCGCCGCCGCGGCTCGCTCCACTCGCAGCCGCACGCGCAGCTGTCGGCGACCACGCGCGCCTGGAACAAGGTCGGACACGTGCACCTGAAATAAAAACACGTTTTTGAAACTAAATCATTATTGCCGTATGTATTTTTTTGCACAATAATCAACTAAGACCATTGCAACGACTCAGTCGTGTTTAGCCTGAGTAAATTAAGGAAATCGGAATAAATAGTCCGAGTACTTGTGATATTTGCTACAGCTATTCCTTGAGGTGTGCAGGTGAACATGATAGTAAAAGTCCCCGGCTGTGGGGGCTGACCTGCCGGTGAGGGAGGGGGAAAAAGTCCCCTTTTTCAGTTGCTTTGCTTGTACCTATCTCGTAAACTATTAACAATATAGCTATAATTCCTTTTACTATAATAATTTACATTAAATTTACTGTAATAGTACATTACTGCAGAGACCGGGAAATAGCAATTCGTGAATGAGTTGATTTTGTCGGATGAAGCGAAGCTGAATCCGACAATAGAGACGAATCCACGAATTGCCATTCCCGCCGAGGCAGATATAGTGTTTTTCTCCATAAATGCGAGGAAATCAAAAAAAAAATTCAATAAATATAAAACGGCGAGTAGTATATAACCTATCATGTTCCCGCCCAACTTATTTGTTTAAAGTATGTACACGGCATGAAGTATGACTCATGATGCCAGTTTCAATTGACTCATATAAAAAAAATTAAAACATTAGAATCGAATTACAATTTTATGTTTTATCAATTTAAATTATTAAAGATTAAACGGGATTGAAATCTAAACGTATTTTAGTTCGTTTTGAATATTATTTTGAAAATATTTTTCTATTTGAGACATTTTTTAAAACGTCACTTCGATCTCTTGTAAAAGTAATCGTTTTGTCTATGACAATTAATAGTACATTACTGCAGGGGCCGGGAAATAGCTATTCGTGGATGAGTTGATTTTGTCAGATGAAGCGAAGCTGAATCCGACAATAGAGACGAATCCACGAATTGCCATTCCCGCCGAGGCAGATATAGTGCTTTTCTCCATAAATGCGAGGAAATCAAATCAATTTTCAATAATTTTAAAACAGCGAGTAGTATGTAACCTATTATGTTCCCGCCCAACTATTTTTTTTTAAGTATGTACACAGCATGACTCATGGTGCCAGTTTCAATTGACTCACATAAAAATTTAAAAACATTAGAATCGATTACAATTTAATGTTTTATGAAATTAAAATTATTAAAGATTAAACGGAATATAAAACTAAACGCATTGTAGTTCGTTTTGAATATTATTTCGAAAATATTTTAATTTCTTCAGTTAATACTATTTGAGACATTTTTTAAAACGTCACTTCGATCTCTTACAAAAGTAATCGTTTTGTCTATGACAATTAAAAAATATAAAACTTCTAACCAGTCTAACTATAGCAAGTTGTTATGACAAATTGCTAGGCCTTTAAACTTACGAGCATTTGGCTGTTTGTAGTGATTTGTCTAGGTCAAAACATATGATTAAAAGGTAAAAAAAAAGTATACAGTAAAGGAATTTTATACATAGGTATTCCTGGCCGCTAAAATTGTACAATAATGACTTTTAACTTTTTAAATTTGCGCTTGTCAGTATCGAGGAACTTCACGTACTATTTTTGCTACAGTAAGGCGCACACTTCCGAGCATATTGGAGAAAAAAATATAAAATTTCTAACCGATCTAACTATAGCAAGTTGTTATGATAAATTGCTAGGCCTTTAAACTTACGAGCATTTGGCTGTTTGTAGTGATTTGTCTTGGTCAAAACATATGATTAAAATGTAAAAAAAGTATACAGTAAAGGAATTTCATACATTTTCCTGGGCGCTAAAATTGTACAATAATGACTTTTAACTTTTTAAATTTGCGCTTGTCAGTAACGAGGGACTTCACGTACTATTTTTGCTACAGTAAGGCGCACATTTCCGAGCAAATTGGAGAAAATAATGTTATATACATTTTTACTGTAGGGTCAATACTTTAAGAGCTATGGGGTATCTTAAAAAACGTCGGAACAAAGAAAGAGGGCGGTGAAATCAACTTTAATCTCACTTAGAAGTTTCATGTTTATCAGTTTCACTTCACTTCAAGGAATAGCTGTACCTTTCAAAAATACATGAATTAATTGTTCTGGTCGATGATTTGTATGCTAATTTCCTTAGACTACCTAGTTGGGGATTGCGTTGTTCTATTACTGAGTTCCTAGGGCAACCTTCCTGTTCCATCCAATTTATACGGCCTAATTGTTTGCTTAAACATTGAATCGCTTGAAAAGATTTATCTATGTCTTCGATCTTCATTCCTATTGTAGTTTCAAGTATGAATTCACAATCGCGCATTACATTAACATAATGTATTAAATCAAAATGTAACCTAAATGTTTTGGAGTTGTATGGCCATGTCGTAGGTTGTCAAATGCAGTACATAGCTTTTCGTTTTGCAAAAGTCTCAAATACCTTCTCAGCTGTGGTGGCGCAGCAGTCTCACTATCCTGCAGTTTGGGTTCCTGCGTGGGCAAGTCACTCTGATTCGTGCTCGCCGTGCTCTCCACGCCCTCTCGGTGTTTTTCAAGCGGGTCGTCCTGGGTGCGTTTGTCCTGGTCGTTGTTCTGGATGCGGTTGTCCTGGTCCTGGATGTCCTGACTCCGATCGGCATACCGGCGCGGCGACCGGGGGACGGCCTGCAGCGTTTCCTGCGAAACGCACGCGCAGCGAGTGTGGTTGAAGAACTTCATGCGAGCCACGGAGAGCCCTTCAGGTTTTCTTAACTGGAATGTACGAGGTTCTTGTGTTAAAATAAAGTGTGAAAATCTGCAATTTATAGGTTCTATCATAGACTGGCGACTAAATATACTTCTCAGGACGACGTAATAATTGGTACAATTTGAACCGGGATTTTTTCTCTCATTACCTACTCCATCGGCTGCGTAATGGCGAAGCTGCACGCACGTTGAGTGGTACATGAACCAACAGTGTATGAGTGTACTTACGTATAGAGGGATGACGACGTAGTGGCCCTCGACAGGCGCGCAGACGTGCTCCTCGTTGTGGCAGCAGCCCGTGTCGGCCGCGCAGCGATGCAGTTGCACGCACGTCGGCCGGTATCTGAAAAGTTACCAAATACACAGTTTAATAAAAGTGTCTGGTTATGAAGTCTCCAGCGTTGGCATTTTCTATTGATATTCCATAAAAAAATTAAGTCCAATTTGAAAGCAAGAGAATAAAAAAGAAGTAAGAATGTTAAGTTTTGACTCTCACGGCGGTCATATGAAATATGTCTGCTGCAGCACACTTACAGAGTGTCAGAAGCTGGAGCCATGTGGCGCACGGGCAGCCAGCGCGGCTGCGGCGCGATGCACTTGCCGCGCGGCACCATCGCCGACAGGTAGGCGCGCGCTGCCCGCGCCACGCCCGCCTGCTCCTGTCTCGTTAACGATGCTGGAAGTAACATTAAAATGAACAGGTTTCATCTAAGAGTGATGGAAAGCGGTCAGACTGTTATCTATGCGATGATATAGGGTGACAAATTAACGTTGCGGCGCTTCTCGCAATATTTAGGTACGTTAATTCTTGCATATTTCGGCGCCATTCGGTGCCATACTAAGCGTTCGAGCAGGCTTCACAGCGGCGTGGCAAAGTTTTATATAATTTATTAATAATTATCGTTAGTTATGATCTATAAACATGAAAATAATTAGACATATAAGCATACAATAAGGTACGTGTTATTTTGCTTAAATATACCTAACGTCGAAATAATGATAAACTTTGTAAATATTCTCACTTTTTAGGAAGCATTTTCCACGAAATTAATTTTTCCAAGTAGGTATAGGTACAGTAAGGGAAATGTATTAACGTACCACCGTAGAACCCTATCGCAATAAGGTGACGTACCACTCGAGTTTCAGTGACGGCGGCTTGTCAATTGCGACAGGGTTCTACGGTGGTACGTGAATACATTTCCCTTACTGTACATACCTGCTTTGACAGACAGACGGATAATTACGCGATCCTATTAAGAGTCCCTTTTCCCGGAACGCAACTTATTACGTAGGTACCTACGTTGCGCTGTGCTAACAACATTTAACTCTATTGCATTTACTGCTAAAACCCATGTGCTCTGCCTTTTATTTGTGTGAATACAAGCAAGAATTAAGTTTAGTATGTAGGTAACTATGAAGAAAAAAAAATATTTCAACTACTCACTGTCATCTAAAATCCTGGGTCTCTCCTTAGTTGCAGCTATGCTGTCCACCGCAGACACGACCATTTGCTCGTGGTCTGTCAGCTGAGGTCTGCTCCTGGGCATATCAGCTCGGGTCTCGCCAGAGACGGCCGACAGGGCTGAAAAGGCAGTCCCGAGCCTTTCCAACCGGTTGAGTGCTGACGGAGTTGGGAACTTTGCGGTGTTAGCGGTGGTCACTTCCTTGTCTTCAGGTTCCAGATCTTCCCCATCGTCCATTGCGTAGTCATCTTCAGTGTCCAATTCCTGAAAGATTACCTAAGTCATCAAAATTAGGCAAAAAAAGCGTAACTAGATCCTCAGTAGTTTTTCATAATTACTTGTCGGAAATCTTACCTACCCTAATTAATCCTTTTTAAAATTGTAGTATTTATTTTGTAAGCACTAACTACCTAAATATATAATAAATACATCAGTAATAGTATTTAAAAATTTCAATAAACTTGGTATTCCTACAAATACCCACTCATTATTTATGTTCTTAAAAACAAACTCTAAATGTAAGCAACCAATTGTAAGGTTAAGCCAGCTCACTGCAATAAGAAGATAATAACAATAAAGAAGTTCCAGTGAATATACCTATCCAATCAGTAATCAATAATAGCGCAATGGGCATTGGATCGATGGCGCTCGGAAAAGAAACAGGCGCAGACGCAAATAAACTTCTATTTTAGGAGTACTAATGTTACTTAGGACTACACTGCTCCCAACAATACGTGCTAGGTAGATAATTTAAGGGAAGTTTAGGTTCTCATACCTAGGCATCATTTAAAACATCATTTTATTAAGTATTTGTGACCATTGACCATGCCTGTGATGCTGACGGTCCTTTGTTCAAATCCCCGTAAGGTCAAATATAAAATTTGTGCGATGAGCATGAATAAGTTGAAGCGTCGTATCTCCGAGTATTTATGTGGCATTTGTTTATTGGTGATGAAATAATAATTTATCTTTACTGCTGTCAACTATCTGAAGACACGGCAACAAGTCGAGCAAAAGAGCAACGGCACGGCACCATTTTCGATCCCCTGTAACTTATTTGTGGAAAAAACTAGAAGCCTAAATTTTCAGTAACAGTAGGCATTACACAGCTAGATATATTACCAAATTACATTAAATTCGAACCAGTAGTTTAAGAATTATTGCTAGTCAAAGTTCCTCAATTTTGTCACTGACTCACATCACTTACTGACCGGTCATCAAAATTCTAACGTACTTCTAGCAGACCTACAAACTTGCAATTTTGCATGTGGCTAGTGTTAGGTGTACAATGCACTAGAAAACTATACAAACGTTATTTACGGTTGGTAAAATAACATTTCCATACAATAATAAAAAAAAACCGGCCAAGTGCGTGTCGGACCACGCAAAACGAAGGGTTCCGTGCCTATTAAAAAGGTCGTATCGTCATAGAAATCTTACGGCACTTACGTCCTTTTCTTTGAGGAAGGCAGTTTTTCAGCAATATCTCGGAAACCTTTCATCCGATCTTGTTCAAAACAATTTTCGGTGAATGAACTTAATAAGCGCTGTGTCCATGAATTTTTTCATATTTTTAAAATACACCGTTCAAAAATTAGAGGGGGGGGGACAGAATTTTAGTGACTTTCGGGTCGATTATCTCCGACCCTATTCACTTAATCAAAAAAAATGTTAAGAAACCTTATATTTATTTTGAAAGGCCTATCGATTGATTTGCCACACGGGGGGTCACAATGAAAAAAAAAATTTGACTTTTAGTTTTATGTATGGAGTGCACCCCTAAAAAATTTTTTTTTTGTAATTTTAATTACAAAACTTTGTAGCGGCTAACAAAATACACCTATCCTCAAAATTTTATTCAAATACACCTTATAGTTTTCGAGTAAAATGCCTGTGACATACGGACAGACGGACAGACGGACAGACGGACAGACGGACAGACGGACAGACGGACAGACGGACATGACGAAACTATAAGGGTTCCGTTTTTGCCATTTTGGCTACGGAACCCTAAAAACCAAAGTCTATGCAACAATATTACTTTCAGCTTGATAACACATTAACCTAAAAACAATAAGTGAGATCCCATAAAAAGACATTCCATGTAAAAAATAGGCCAAGCTTACGTAGAGCCGAGTCAGGCATTCTTATTACTTGATCTTTATTTGCTTGCTAAATATAATGTTGTGACTTGGCAATCACACAATACTACATAGTTTTAGGTACCTATACAAAAATTTATAAATGCAGTAAAGTTATGTGATTTCCTTGTTGCAGAATTTTGTTTACCAAGCATAAAAAATTTAATATAATATAATTTCTGACTTGGCTCTACGTAATATCTCACATTTTTTTACGGTGGAAGAGTTTCGAGACTTGGCCTATTTTTTAGATGGAATGTTTTTTTATGGGATCGTATGACAAATTTTACCAATGAAATAGGCATAAGTTACACATAAATATTAAATATACATGAACTTTCCTGTTGCCTAGGAATGCGCACACCTGTCTAGTGGCCACAACCACAAGCGAACGAGCAAGAGGATACTGTAAGTCAATTAATGTAATACTTGCAGGTGCTGGCAAACTTACTGGCTGAGTTAAATGCCCTTGTAAAGGGATTGTAATTAATGTTTATAGTTTAGAGAAGACGACTAGGAATCGCTATTACTAACACACTTGCCACGTAACTATTATGTTTGGCAATTAATTAATGATTATGATCACGTATCGAGCTATCCAATTCAAATTGTTTAAGACGATTTAGTTTTTGTGGACCACTAGATGGCTCTGCCACTAGTATAAACTAGATAACGGTTGTTCGATTCAAATTCTTTAGACAGAGCCTAATAATTTTGTCGTATAATTATGTAACATAAATTTTAGATGATGGACAGCTAAACATGACTCCCAATATAGTCCGACTTCAGGGCTGTTTCAAAGTAATTATAACTGGAGGGGCCAGCCACTTAAATAGACCATTCTTTTTTATATTTATTGTTACTGCCCTGTTTTCTGAGAATACGTTATTCTACAACGTACAAAATGATACAATGTAAAATCGAGTATTTATCCAGTGCTTAGTGGCTAGTGGGTAGATACAACGTAAATAAAGTGAAAATTGTATGGTGCGTGTGGCAAGTTGGCAACCCTGCTTGGCCACCATAATGTCATGCGCAAACGACATAATTGTGATGCGGTGAGCCACCTCGTCCGTCCGGTGTCCGGGCCTGGAGCGCTCAGCAAGCACTCCCGCGTAATAAATTTTGTGAAGAATCATTAAATAAACACGTTATTACCTACCATAATTCACTTTTCTTAGTACTAATAATGCAGCAAACAAGCGTACGAGCCGTCTAGTGGTAAACTGTGCGGCTGTGGATGCTTACATGTTACTTATATTATGTTTACGACCATCTAAAACGGTGATTTCAAATGTATTGTGCCCTATCACCCAGTTTACCCACATGGGATCACGAGATTGTTATAGTTACCCATATCAAAAAATTACATGCTTACTTATTAAAATCCTGCCTACATTACTGTGTACATTTTTTAGGGTTCCGTTCCTCAAAAGGAAAAAAAGGAACCCTTATAGGATCACTCGTGCGTCTGTCTGTCTGTCACAGCCGATTTGCTCCGAAACTACTGGACCGATTGAGTTGGAATTTGGTACACATGTGTAAATTGGTGACACAAAGATGGACGCGTAAAGTAAATTAATGAACTAAACTGTAAATTAATGAGGTAAACTGGAAAAATAAAAAAAAAGTTTCGCAAATTGTATTGTGTGACATATCAAATGAAAGGGGTTGTTGATCTCAGATTTTTTTTTATTGTTGTAGCATAAACTGATTTGAAGTAATTTAGGAAAAAAGACAAAAATTGTCCATCCCCCCCCCCCTTATCTCTGAAACTACAAGGCTTAAAATTCTAAAAAAAAACCGGTCAAGTGCGTGTCGGACCACGCAAAACGAAGGGTTCCGTGCCTATTAAAAAGGTCGTATCGTCACAGACATTTTACGGCACTTACGTCCTTTTGTTTGAGGAAGGCAGTTTTTCAGCAATATCTCGAAAACCTCTGAACCGATCTTGTTCAAAACAATTTTCGGTGAATGAAATTAATAAGCCCTATGTCGATGAATTTTTCCATATTTTTAAAATACACCGTTCAAAAATTAGAGGGGGGGGACAGAATTTTAGTGACTTTCGGGGCGATTATCTCCGACCCTATTCACTTAATCAAAAAAAATGCTAAGAAACCTTATATTTATTTTGAAAGGCCTATCGATTGATGTGCCACACAGGGGGTCACAATAAATTTTTTTTTTTTGACTTTTAGTTTTATGTATGGAGTGCACCCCTAAAAAAATTTTTTTTTGTCATTTTAATTATAAAACTTTGTAGCGGCTAACAAAATACACCTATCCTCAAAATTTTATTCAAATACACCTTATAGTTTTCGAGTAAAATGCCTGTGACATACGGACAGACGGACAGACGGACAGACGGACAGACGGACAGACGGACAGACGGACAGACGGACATGACGAAACTATAAGGGTTCCGTTTTTGCCATTTTGGCTACGGAACCCTAAAAAGGAAAATAGTTCCTTGCCTAAAGATTACAGCAAAACCTATAAGAAGTTTGAGTATTCAAAGTAACGGGAAAATTCTCAATATTTTACGGAACCCTCACCACGCAAGTAGAACTCGCACTTGTCCGGTTTTTAAAGAAAAGTAGCTTTCTCCCTTATGTTTTAGAGTCTAACTAGTTTAAGACCTGTTCACTCGTTACTTGAAGAACTCCATACTGTTTCCTTGGGGCATTCTCGCCAAACTCAGCAGCTCATTTCGCAACCGGAGCATTCGGAAATGACTTCCTTTGAAACCGTATTCCGTGTGACCATTTGAGGTTCTACCTAAGGTGTGTGAGGATGAACCAAGCCGTGGACATCATCACCAAAAATTAAATTCATTTGCCATTGGACAAACGGCGGAATAAACACAAGGATTCGAAGTTTTTCTTTACATCAACGCTGCTAGTGAATGTTTTTGATAATTTGGTTTTGGTAATACTTATCAGCTATTAGAGGCGATATTAGCCAATCTCTGCGTGATTCTCAACGCCTAAATACACCACGTCGTGCAATTGCGTCGCTTCATAGGTAAAATGATTACAAATTCAAAAACCTTTTCTTTGCAATTGGTTTTTAAAAATTTAATTGTAGACGCAAGGAAACACGACTTGTGTCTGAAATTCGATTGCGACTTATTAAAAACAACAATGTTCGTGTCTCATTGAAAGCTTAATTGTAGGAAAAGCATGATAACTGTGATAAGTATACCTACTCACGTTACTCGTATGTTTTTCTACGACCTCGATCGACAAAATATAAAAGTAAGATCCCGATTGATTCTCAAGCAGTGGAAGTCGCCCCAAATATTGTTATTGTAAATAGTTTAACCTTTATCCTTTGTTATCAATGTTATCATTATAAAAAATAGGTAAGTTGTAACGCCATTTTTTATTGCCAGGAAATCCCAGTTGATACATACCTACGTGACGTGACCTTAAACAATGTAACCGACGATTGTATTTGACAAATACCTCAGGTATATGTGTCCAGTACCTACAGTTAGTTACGATTGGTTACGATGGTTTTGTAAACCATGCTTTCTGAGTAGCCTCGAGCGCCGCACCTGTCTTCTGCGGCTGTAATTGCTTGTTTCCTTTGCATCTGTCAACTAGTAACACAAGATTGGGAGGAGACTTGGGAGGTAATTTTTAACCACTTAAAATATTTCGGCGATCGATTGTCGGTGTCATTGACATCGATGTCAATTATAGAACGATGTCCCCCCTATCCCATATTCATCGCCCAATAATGAACAATAACATAATTAACAACTTAGAAAAGCTCAACCGATTTTGTTGAAACGTAGCTAAGAACCATCTCGATCACGTCAGCTTTCGGTTAAAAAAAACCGCATTCAAATCGGTCCATTCGTTGATGCCACAGACAGACACACAGACACAGAAACACGTATACATTTTGCATTTGCATGAAGTATTTCAAGGTTTTGTTATTTAAATTAGCACATACTCAAATTAGTTGTCTTAACTTATAAACCTAGTCATATGGAACACAGATAACCCTCAGGTTATCGGTGACACACATACCGACAGTCTATTTTAATAAAACGTTGATTGACGCAGTTAATCGATTGATGGTCGAGTTGCAATTTAATGCGGTCGAGTACAAAAATTTACTTGAAGAAAGTTACCACATATTTAGCAACCAACTTTAATCAACGCATTTCATTTCGCAACTGGTTTCGTACAAATTATGAAAATTCTTCAATCATAACTGGTTACGAACCTCCCATTTCGTACGCGGCCGAAGCCATTATCGCCGTAGTTTGTGAACTTGAAATTTGTGCTTTCAACTGTGAAACTATTTTAACACATTAAGTGCCGGGAACCCGACGAGTGGGCGCCTACGCCGTAGTCGCTTTCCGCTACATACGAGGAAAACCACGGGATCGGCTACGAGCGTAGCGCGTAGCGATTCTCGGCAGCGAATGTGTTAAAGCTTAAAGCATATTATAGCCGCAGTAGTTAGCCATGCTTACGATTATGACCTAGCTCACCCTAGCTTATACATACTTGTTATGTCTATACAACGTTATTATGTAGTTTTCTACGCATATTTCAAAGTAGATATCTATGGCATAACGGTATTGGTGGATTGTTCTCGTCCTGCACACACCTCTCCGCTACCTCGCTCTGCTCTAGTCGATATTCACCCTAAGATAGGTATGGTCTTTTAGAGGGCGCGATTTGCAATTCAACTTCATGACATTTACTCGTCTATTTTTCGAGTGTCCGCTATGAACTCATCGCCATTGCATTGTTTTCAAATGTACCTAAACCTTATTCAGTCTAATTATGGTTTATTTTGCTTGCCTACAGCAGCAGAGACGAAAGGAAGGGATGTATTTTTAGCAGTTTATGTTAGTATGTACGTGTCAAATGTCAATCGATTCGAAATTATTCTTTGGGTGACATAACTTTTTGTATGGAAAAGAAAAATATGATGGATGTCACGTCACATACGTCTTAAAGTGACTGACTTAAAAAAAATGCTATCATAGCGTGTGGGGTATCAAATGAAAGAGCAGAAAATTTCGGGTTCAAATATATAAAAATATTATTGATAGTTACTTTTCCATAGTCGAGGTCTAGGTAGGTAGGGTTCAAATATATAAAAATATTATTGATAGTTACTTTTCCATAGTAGAGGTCGAGGTTTTTTAAAACTTTTTATGCTTGTTGTAGTTATAGAATTATACTGGTGATACTAATTTGGGAAACTAAAGTCGATTTGTAATTACCTATACAATGCAAAGCGCCGTTACCCGCCTTTATAACTCCAGCTGATAATAAACCTAAATCGAAATCGCGGTTTAATGACGGCTTTGCGACGTTGCATCAAGATTTATTAGCGTTAAACAGTTGCTTATAAGTAGATTACTTTAGGGCAGCTGGTATTTCTTAGACCTTTGGATTGGTTATGCAAGTGTCATATTCGTGTGACCGCTTGGTTTTGTATCGTGGTATGTGACCCTGCTTACTGCAAGGCGAAATGAAAGTACCAGTGGACAAAATTAAGGACAATATCTAAACGGTCTGGAATTCTGGGTGAACTAGAATAACCCCAGAAATAGGTTATCATGCCGTAATGAAGGAAAACTTACGTCTATAAGCTTATTGTTATTGCTGGAAGGAAACTGTTACAATTTCTAGAAATGATGCTGTGTCGGACCTATACGCAATAGATTCTTCAGTTATTATTTTCTTTTGAAATATTGGGGATTCTCAAGTAAATAAATTGTGTGTGTAATTTACACCATCACTGGCTTCATCTGATGGATAAGCCCATCTACGTGATCTCTACTCAAAATATCTACTATATTAGGCATCGCATACAGGCAGGTAACAATTATACCACCGTTATATTCTCCTGTAACATCGCATACCTAAAATATCACCCCAATGTGACTTAAAGCAATCATAAGTAATTGATTTTGTTCAACAAGAGAGCAAAGTAGATTTTTGCTGCGAGTGTTGATGTTGTGTCCCGAGCAAGCGAAAGATTCAAAATTAGAATCTTGAGCGTAGCGAGGGACTCAAAGGCACGAGATGCAAATATCTTTGCTCTCGTGTGATACATATAACTTTCCACCTCAGCGGCGAGAACATATACCTAACGCAAAGAAATAAAACGCAATCAATTTTTTTATGTAAAAAAAATCGGCCAAGTGCGAGTCAGTCTCGCGCACCGAGGGTTCCGTTTCTTTTGATTGCGTTGACATATAAGTTTGATTTTGTTACAGTTTAAAGGTAGTATAGACCTGAGTATTTGATATGAATTTCAATTTAATACCTCTACGCGTTCATGAGGAAAGGGGTAGTAACTCTAAAATTATTTTTATTTGATGTAACTAAACATTTTCAGTTTTCGCATTTTTTTCTTTATCTGTGCTATAAGTCGTTGCTTCGTACCAAATTTCAAGATTCTGAGTTCACGGGAAATACCCTGTAGGTTTTGATTCTCTTGCGAGTTTTGAAAATTTGCGGCATAAACGGCTGCATCTATTGATTGCGTTGGCTTAGAAGTTTGATATTTTCACAGCTCCAGGGGACAGTAAATTTGAGTATTTGATTTAAATTTTAGCTTGATACCGCTATGGGTTCCTGAGAAAAAAGGGTCTTGGGTCGTTCTTCTTTTTTACCGACAATGAATCGAGGTTTTTCTGTTTTTTTGGTTTTTGAACTATCGAAAATTGTGGTTGTGAAGTGCGATTTAAAAAAAAAATGCATAGGTTTCTTCATTAGAACTAATTAAAGTTTACTTTCTGGCCAATATAAATATTTATTTACGGTTGGTTTCTAAAAAAAAACATGTGACAAAGTGGACTATTTCAGTGGGGACAACATTTTGGTTTACCACTCTGCTGTCACGGCATTCTACGAAAAAAACAAACATTTAAAAAAATGCTAGTTAGAGAAAGTGAAATATTAAATATCACTAATTCATAAAATAATATGGACGTTCATTCGAACATTATAAAACCGTAAACATCATTACTCAAATGAGATGCCGTAATAAGACGAAGGACAGGCTATTGTCGGTCGAAAAGAAGAACGACCCTCTTGACAGACGGACGGACGGATAACAAAGTGATCCTATAAGGGTTCCGTTTTTTCCTTTCGAGCTACGGAACCCTAAAAACAAACAACAAATACATATGAAATAACAAACATTAACTACAATTACTCTTTCCCATAATCATAAAATCAAGTGACGAAGCCGATGTTTTAACTCCTCAAGAGTTGAGAGATGCCATCAAAGAGGCTGAACTGTGTTTTCTAAGTAAGTGCATCTTGGACATTGGATAAGTATCAGCAAAATACATAAACAAACAGACTTAACTTTTCTTAACGTCATGTAAAGTTAATGTTATGGGAAAGAGTAATTGTGGTTAATGTTTGTTATTTCGTATGTATTTGTTGTTTGATTTTTTATTCTTCTATGTGGCGTTTTATTCCTTTGCGTTATATGTTCTCGCCGCTGAGGTGAAAAGTTGTATGTATCACACGAGAGCAAAGATATTTGCATCTCGTGTCTTTGAGTCCCTCGCTACGCTCAAGATTCTAATTTTGAATCACTGGCTACGCTCGTGATTCAATTATAGATTCTTTCGCTTGCTCGGGACTCAATATAAACACTCGCAGCAAAAAATCTACTTTGCTCTCGTGTTAAGCAAATAACTATTATGATTCTCCTTAATACTGGTACCTACTGCCTAATTTACAGCAAAACCCTGCACATGTATCACGAATTCGTGATTAATTGGAGGTAACACGTTAATAAAATAGCTCTATACCTCAAAATAGCGCGTCATTGACCCACCGGATTACCAATTACAACATTTTTTACGACAGGATTTTAGTCTTCATAGTTTGACATTTTACGTGATTGACCAATTTACGATGTCGTCTTTCTGTGTAGCTCAGTGTGAGATTTGTGTATATGGGTAATTTGGACCATCCATTCGATTCCACCGATTCCAGTTTGATCGAATCGGCCCCGAGTGCTTATGTTATTATAGTATTTTTCACTTCTCATGCTCGAAAAGTGTGTCATATTAGGCTTCATAAGCGGGGCTAAAGTAGTACATTTAGCCACTAGGGAAAATATGTATACATATTTATGATTTTTAACACATTTGATTTAACCAATCAAAACACTTCACCATTTAAGTCCACCAATCACAACTCTTTCAAAAAACATTTATCTTTGCTATCAACCAACCAGAATAGGTACAGCTACATATTAAAATCGACCAATCAAACATCAGGTGTTTTTTAGTCCCTAATTCCAAACATTTAAATCCACCAATCACAACTCTTTCAAAAAACATTTCTCTTTGCTATCAACCAACCAGAATACAGCTACATATTAAAATCGACCAATCAAACATCAGGTGTTTTTTAGTCCCTAATTCCAAATCATTAAAAAAGAAAACGCCTCTGACCGTCAAAGGGCGTCCAAACGCTAAATTGAACAATATCTTCGCAGTGAAATTTGTTATTGATTGTGGATGGATAATCTTTGTTTTACTATTTTCTCGCACTCGAAGTGAAAAGTAGAGTGTATAACTCGGGTCTAAAAGCCATATTACCCCTCGAAATATTTTCCCTCGCTTCACTCGGGAAAATATCCATCTCGTGGTAATATGGCTTATTTTAGCCCTTTGTCATACAATCTACTATTATGCGACTATAAGAACAAGGGTCTTAAAACGCGAGTGGTGTGGATTGAACAATTAAAGATGCCACGAGCATTTTTAGACCAGCTATGCCTATATAAATGGCAAACAACAATACCGGAGAAGAAAAAGTATTTAACGAATATGTTTTAGCGTCCCGTAAGATAAAAGCAGTTGGCATATTAATATTTATTACTTGGTGTTTATAATATCAGTGCGCCCTTGCTGCGATCTCTGACCACGACGACAGCCGAAGAAACGCGGCCGGATTTCTCGGAAAATGCGATTATGAATTGTATGTATCTATGTAGCTGTGCTTATCCTAATTAGGGTCAAGTGTTAACAGAATGAAGTGTACCTAACGCTAACAAATTTAATTTAGGTACTTTTGGTTCCATGGCAGAAAGGGCGGTACATGTGTTAGCACGTTTGCCCCGTTCTATTTGGGCCACACCATCAGATCCGCGGCGTCGGCCGCCGAGTCGGCGGCTCGGTTGAAACAAGCCAAGTACTCTGCCTTGGAGCCAATGTATGACTTTGTGCCAGTGGCGGTGGAGACTGCGGGACCTTTGGGTACGGACGCCAAAGACTTCATACGGGATTTGGGACGGCGGCTTAGGGATAGGGGCTGCGATCCTCGTTCCGGATCGTTCCTGGCTCAACTGATTTCCTTGGCCATTCAGCGCGGCAACGCCGCCAGTGTCATGGGAACTTTCGGGCCACCAACGATCCGGGACGGTTCTTTTTGTTAGTTTAGGTTAGTTAGTAGGTACGTATTGCTGGCGAAGCCTGTTGCGGATTCTATTTATAACAATATGCCAATTTAGGTACTTTATTGATCTTTAACATCACTGTAGCCGACCGGGCCGAGTTAAGGCACGCGACTTTAAATCCGAAGGTTGTGGGTTCAAACCTCCGGCTCGTAGTATAGGGTTGCAATAAAGCTTACGTAGGAAATAGACACACAGTAACTTTTTGGTGAAGGAAAACATCGTGGAAAGCCGGTCTAATCCCAACAGAGAGACTAGAGTTTTCACTCTGGGTTGGAAAGTCAGATGGCACTCGCTTTCGTAAAAGTAGTCCCTATTAGTGCCTACGTCAAATCATAGGATAACTGGTACCCAAAAAAAATTAGCCGACCGCTTCACTAACCAATATGTTACGGGAATTAAACGAAATCGATAACCTAACCCTAACGCTAACATTATGCATGGCACCGGTAAAGTTTATATCGTCCTCATAAAACATTCGGTAATCGGTACAGTCGAGGGCCACAAAGTCTCAAAAATATGTACACAGACCTTATTCCTGCAACAATAAGGTTGTAGTATACATATTTGTGAAACTTTGAGTGAATACATATTGGTTCCCTTGACTGTACTATACTTACTAAGGGGTCAAGTGGTTATTAACCTTGTGAAAGTACCTACTTTTATTGCATTCGAGTCATAACAGATGTTTGTGAACACAGAAATAGATTGGGTTTTCAGCATCTGGTTGTCGGTGACATTGTTTAATAGGTTTGAATATGCCAGACGGTAGTAAATAACGATGACATCATACACGGGAGGAGATAATTGATATGTCTCGACTGTGCTGATAGGCCTTAATAGTGCGATGTCATAATTGTGTGTAACATTTGAATTGTGGCAATGAGCCGTTAGCTTGTCCGCAACTTTGAAGTGACTTTTTTAATACCACGTTGGTGGCTAACTAGCGTACAGCCCGCCTGATGGTAAGCGGTCACCGTAGCCTATGGACGATTGCAAATACAGGGGTATCACAAGCGCATTGCCGACCCCAAAACTGATGCTACGCTACTTACTTTATTTAAGTAGGATACGTATAAGTCCGGTTTGTTTACTGTAGAGGTCGTCTATGCATTCTCTATATACAGTACTGGCTGGACAGCACTATTCGGATTTCAAATCAAGCTGTCTGGAAGCCTATAAATAGAAAAAGAATTGAAGACGTCAAGGAGTCGCGTAGTCGCCCCAGAGGCTATGGCCTCCGGGCCACGAACCTTATACTTCTTGTAAAGATCTCAATAAATATGTTATTACTTATTCTATTGCGTCTTCCTCTATCTCTGAGCACAAAGAAGCATCCAAGCAGGTTAGAAAAAAGATTCCTGGGGCCATCTGGAGCGCAGCGAAGAGGTGGGTGCACTTTTAACCCTCCATATGCAGAGGACGAGGAGTTCTTTATGGGCCTCTGCACCACCCTGCGTTGCGTTCATCGGATAGGCGCGCGGGTTGTCAAAATTACTTCTTGATGTTATATTTGGTGTTATTTTTTGGACTTACAAATACTTTATCTCGAACAACTGCTTGGTGGCACAGCTTTCAGCCCGTGTTGATTGCCTGTTCTGTTGGCATTTGCTTCTAGATATAGTTGGGATTTAGGACCAGGTAGGCGTGTTGGCAAGTGATTAGGCTTTTTCTGAGGTTTTGCCTAATTGAAGCAATCTTCCGATGAGTGGCTTAATTTTGCTTCGTTGTATGGTTCAAGTGACACCTACAGCTAGGTACTTGCCCAAAGTTTGCTATCTCTAGTAAGAGACTTGCCCTTGTTTGTTAATTCATTTCCCCCACAGGCAGCTTCGTTAGTTTATATAGGCAGGTAACTAAATAATATTGTTTGCAAAGTGTTTGTAAAATGTGATCGTTCTCATCTCACCGGAGCGGCGGGTGATGTAGAGGTCGCCTATGCAACCTCTACAGTGCTGGCTGGACATTTCGAATCAAGCTGTCTGGATGCCTAGAAATAGAAGAAGAGTTGAAGACGTCAAGGAGTCGCTCCCGAGGCTTTGGCCTCCGGGCCTGCCCTGCTAGCATAGCTTGACTCTCTACTCTACTCGCGCGCGAGATAGACTTTCCGTCACTTTCTGATTAATGCTGTCAAAAAGTGACAGATAGTCTATCACGCGCGCGAGTAGAGTAGAGAGTTAAGTTATGCTAGCAGGGCTGGAAACTTATACTTCTCGTAAAGGTGTCAATAAATATGTTATTATTCTATTGCGTCTTCCTCTACTTCTGAGCACCTTCCCTACATTACTATCTTGTTAAATATTTTTGTCTATTTACGTATTTTCATCCACTCAGTGGAATTAAGCATTTGCTCCAATTTGACCAGGGTTATTTGCAGCAAAAAATATAATATGGCCTTGCTCTTTTCATCCTTCATTATTTTTTTCTTCCAAAGAATATGAAATCTTTATTTGACTGCTTAATTAATGCTGTTAGCTATTCATCACTCCGTCATTCATTAACCTATTTAAATTTTATTACCTAATTGAAAGCTTGTATCCTTACCTTACAAAGCTGCTACAAATAGATGCTCCGCAGGTTGGAACTCCTCAAATAATTATTTCTAAAATGACTCACGTCCGGATCAAGAAAAGCATCACCGGAGTCGGATACATAGAAATCGTCTGGCATGATTATTAATCTACACAATATTATTGAGTCTTAAAATGATAGGAAACCCCCACTAGCTAGTGAGGCAGCGATTGGTTCAAGCGTACCTAATTAGTTTCTCTATCTAGAGGTCGCGGGTTCGAATCCTGACTCGTATCGACGCGGTTTTCGGACTTATGTACGGAAAATCTATTAATATATTTTACAGCTAGCTTTTCAATGAAGCACTCCTGACAGCGTTACTAACAGGATCGCACCAATTGTTCAACGATGGACTCTTTGTGAGAGCCACCGTGCTTTAGAAGGCACGTCAAGCTGTTCATCTCGGTTGTTCAGCAGTCGTTAAACCGAGTCAGAGGCCTTCGGGAGGCTTGAGGATTTCTAAAAGTCAAATTGCCCACTTGCATGACGAAGCCTAATCCTAAGAAGGTCTTTGCATTGGAAGGTCAGTTTCCGTCAATACTAGTTCTTATGCCAAAACTTAATATTAGGAAACAAGTGAGTTTCGGGCTACCGTGATGCAATACAACTAAGATAACGCTAAAAGGAATTACAATGATATTTATATTGTTACTTACTTTTTTTTTTGTAAGTTTTCCTTAAGTTATATGACCAGTAATTAAAATAAGTATTTAAACATTATTGTTATTATAGTTGAGTACTTAGTCGTACCTACCTGCTACCTAACCGTCAGTAAGTACCTATACAGACCAAAATAAAGCAGTAACTTACCTCGTCATCATAGTCCCCGTCGTTATCAGACTTGAGTCGTTGCAGGTCCTTATCCGCTCCCATTTCATCGTCCAGCATCCCCCACTCCTGCAAAGCGTCCAGCAGCTCTTCATCGTCATCCGACAGATACTTGTACGGCGTCAAAGAATTCAGCCGGTCCAGCTTCTCATACAACTTATCGATCCGTTGGGTTGTTGGTGAGTGTCTTTCTGGACTGTACAGCTTTCCTAATTCCTCCAGTGGCGGTTCGGTGGTTTTTGGTGAAAAACTTTCGAGTTTCTCATAGAGTTTTTGTAGTCGGTCAGAGAAGGTGGGATGGTCGGGTATGATGGTGGCGCGCGCGAAGGCGCACAGTACCAGCAATAGTGTGGCACGCGACATGGCGGCGCGGCGGGCGGCGGCGAACTGGCCCGGCACTGGCACATGGACCGCACGTTGCGCGGGAGCAGATTCCCGTGTAAGATTTGTAACGATCGACACACGATATGAGGACCCGACAAAGGACTTTCTTAGCTGATAAATTAAATCAATGAAGATTCTTGGCGTGAGACGTTGTTTCCAAGAGTAGGTAAGTGTATTTTTTCCTATTTCTTTAAACTTTATTGCACAAATATACAAATAAAAGTACAATTGACGGACTTAATGCCATCAGACATTATCTACCAGTCCGCCATTGGGCTAAACAGAAACTTTAATGGTGCAGGATTTTAGTTTATGTATATATAGGTAGGTATCTGAAACATTTGAAATATGAAATATATAATTATTGGTGCTACTTATGTATTTGCGGATTATTCGATGTTCATGCCAATATCGATTCTTCCTGTTCGCAATTCTGCACAATCTGAATTCCACACAATAGTATTTCACCACATTCGCCATTGTGCACAGTCATTATTTGTGAACAGTAGCGATTCTGTTCGCAATTCTGCACAACGGACGAACAGACGGACATGGCGTAATTATAAGGGTTCCTTGTTGACTTTCTACAGTCAAACAGCGTCCATTTTTTAGGGTCCGTAGTCAACAAGGAAACCTTATAATTTCCTTACTACTAGAAAGCTGTAATTCGGCATGGATATATAAATCAATCACGCCGATAAAACGGAAAAAAATTTTTTAGGCTACCTCCCCTACACGTAAAGTGGGGATGTCATTTCGGGTTCCGAACCAAAAAGGTAAAAACGGAATCCTTATGGTGCGACTCCGTCCGTCTGTCTGTCTGTCACAAAGTCAAATATCTCAGGAACTACTAATGCTATCGATCTGAAATTTGGAATAGTTGTAAACAAAGCTAATCCTCGTGTATGGAAAATGAAAATTTTTAATATATAGTTTTAATTTGCATAAATAAGGGCGGATAAGAAGGGGGGCAAAAATTCAAAGTCTAGTTAGTAGGCCGAGTTAGTATCATATGAAAAGGCTTGAATTGTACATTCTAAAACAGTTTTTATTTTATTTTCTACAATGGTAAAATTTTGATTTATAAAGAAAAATGTTGAAAAAAATACCATTCCCCCTCCCTTATCTCCGAAGTTAACCAAGCGAAAAAATTGAAAATAATATATATGATTAATATTAACGTGAATATTACCGGAAAAGTATAACGATGCCTCTATCTAGCGTAATTTTTTTTTATTCTTCAAAAATCATATGTTAATTTTGTTTGTAATTTAATACATCTGTGTTTATTTTTTTTCCTTCAAATTTGTATGAAAGTGTTCCGAAAGTACCTTCTAGCAAATAAAAAAAAAGAATTATCGAAATGAATTCACTTGATAAAGAATTATCGCTGAAAAACCAACATACAGTAAGGGAAATGTATTAACGTACCACCGTAGAACCCTATCGCAATAAGGTGGACATAGAACTCGAGTTTGAGTGACGGCGGCCCGTCAATTACGACAGGGTTCTACGGTGGTACGTGAATACATTTCCCTTACTGTACATACCGAGTTCCTTGGTCGCGCAACTTATTTACAAAATGCACCGATAAATAGCGCTGTAGGTACCTACTCATGGTGCATTGTTAACTTTTTTCCAAAATTAATGGGTGGAGCAAGACGTGTGTGTTGTGTGATATTTCGTACGGAACCCTCGGTGCGCGAGTCAAACTCGCACTTGACCGGTTTTTTATATTTAAATCTATGGTGTGGGGTATCGTTGGATAGCTTGTTCAAACATATTATGGGTTTCTACGGTGTGGAATTCAGATTGTGCAGAATTACGAACAGGAAGAATCGCTACTGTAGGTACACAAATAACGACTGTGCACAATGGCGAATGTGGTCAAATACTATTGTGTGGAATTCAGATTGTGCAGAATTGCGAATAGGAAGAATCGATATTGGCATAAACATCGAATAATCCGTCTTTGCAGTAGGCCGCAGCTGAGACCTGCACTCCATACTTCAAGTTATTAATAGATACCTACATCTCATGAAACTTGCTTCTCATAGCTGCATACACTTAGGTGTATGTACCGTATATACATCTGGCTGAGTTGCTTTCCAGACTTCTCTTCAATCGGATTTTTGTACGGTTCTTCCTCGCCCGGGACTATTTATATTTAGGTACCAACAGATTTATTGTCTTAGCTTTGTACCTACTTACTAGTTTATATTGTAAAGAGGTAACAGAGGTTACACACACTCTATCTTATCTGCGTGATCTGCGCATTCAGGTCACTAAGTTGAGTCATAGATTATGTGGCAAGTCGACGCATAGGTACTGAAACTTCTTACCTAATTCGTAATGATAAGTATATAGGTACCTCGGTATTTAGCAGTCGTCGCTAA
Source organism: Epinotia nisella (assembly GCA_932294315.1). Taxonomy (NCBI): domain Eukaryota; kingdom Metazoa; phylum Arthropoda; class Insecta; order Lepidoptera; family Tortricidae; genus Epinotia; species Epinotia nisella. The sequence goes on from OW028674.1 coordinate 22,857,125, forward strand.
ACAATACGCAACGGGATTGATTGATATCAATTGCCGAATTCGAAGCCAAGACGATCCACTAGCTTTTACAAACTAGGCTAAAGTGGTTATCAGAATCGGCTTGTATGAGCGCTCCACCACTGCTTTACTACTTATCTATGTATAGTAATTGCTGCCTTCTGCACATACGTCCTAACTCTTACACTAGTTGCATTATTATTATTATTGAAACTGTATTCTGACATTTTTACATTTAAACTTTGTTTATTTTTATTTCGTAATTATGACATGATGATACTGTACCTACCTACTAACATTAGTTGTAAGCATTTACTAACAAGAATGATCCGAGATCCGAGTTGGTCTTTGAATAAATAAATAATAAAAAAAAAAACTTAAATCTACAAGCCGTGGCAGTCCCAAATAGTGCATACGGGTACTTAATACCTATATTTAATGTCTTCTGAATTCTAATTTCATAACTGTGTCGTAGGTATATACTCACCTATAGTTCAAATCAAAAATATATCGAACGCGTCCTCATTCCACGGCTTCCTGCATTAGCCAATAAATAATTTACTGGTTTCCCACTGGAAACTTGCAGTCATAATACTTAGGCACTATATTTTAGTGCCCAATTGATGTGTTTTACTTTCTCTTATAAGGAGGAGGTATCTAAGTAAGTAATGGGTATTATACCAATTGAGGGAGAAACTAGAAAACAATGTTATAACATTTTTGCTTAAGTAGGTAGTTATCTACTACATTCTTTATAACTCAAAGTGCAACATATGACAAATAATATAGGCTATAGCCCCTCGTCTTGAACTAACAATTTAGGCTACGAGGTTATTTTCTCCGTCGCGATTCCCGCGAATACAACAGAGTTTTTGTTTTAAGTATATTTCTAGCAATTCCTCTACAACGAGCACTGTGCCAACACTGTTGCAGTTTTCTTCGAAAGTGCAGTGGCTGGTTGTAAATGTATGTTGTCAACTTTCCCGACAAAAGAATTGAGATCTAAATGGGTGCCAAGTTAAGTAGATAATCCTAAAATAAAATGTATTCTAAAGAACATAAAATTTCTTATTTTTTCTACTACAACAATGTTGGCTATATAATAGTATAACTTCTTAAATTTGAACACTCAAATTACTAACACAAAGCAGATAACTTAAGATAAATTGATGCTCAAGATTTGACTTGGCTAGTTTGCATCGATCCTCTCGCAGAACGTCAAACATTCATCACACACATCTATCCATTTTTGCGAGTCAACGTTCGCGCTGCCGTGCCGGTGCCGCTAGTAGGTAAATGTCGACAACGAGCTCGATACATCTGAGGGCGAGAGGACAGGCGCACCAACTGAGCTACTAATTCGAGACAGTCTGAATCATCACGCAAAATGCTTCTAACTAAGAAAAGAAGTCCGAAATTTCGCCTCACCTCTAGTGAATTTAAACCTAAAACGCCCAGCAAATATTTTGTAGGGTATAGAAATGGGTAGTACCTAGTGTATACATGCCGTCAAACAACTTGAGCAAATGACCTTGCCTGCGCAAAGGCGAATTGTACGTGCAAACTGCCCCCCCACTTCGTCCCGCGTGTTCAAGTTGTTTGACGGCATGTATACCTACCCGTACATTTTTACATGTTATCACTTCTACATTTTTTAAATCTTTGAAACAATGGCTGCTTTTATGGCGCGAATCTTATAAATTACAGAAAAAACCGGGGAAATGCGAGTCGGACTCGCGCACGAAGGGGAGGGTGCGGCAAAAAAATCATGTCTGTTGTAAGGGAGCCCCAGTCCGACTTGCACTTGGCCGGTTTTTTTAGTATTTGTTGTTATAGCGGCAACAGAAATACATCATCTGTTAAAATTTCAACTAACAGACGGACGGACGGACAGCGAAGTCTTAGTAATAAACTAGTAGGGTCCCGTTGTTACCCTTTGGGTACGGAACCCTAAAAATGAATGATGTATAAAAAATCCGTGAATTTACCGATGAATAGTTTACTTTGTACTTTTACGTTGTGTGTGTTGTTGGTGCAATACCGCAATGTACAAGAAGGCATTTTAAATAGTAGATTGTTAACCAAGGGTTGAAAGTCACCCATGTCTGTCGAGATATTTTTTGTGTTCGAGACTGAAATGGGTGGCTTTCATCCGAGGTAAACACTCTATTTTTCATTTCGAATAATAGGAATATAAAAACACACAGGAAATGCAACATCAAAATAATTTATTACCTACTAAAAATGTATTTATTACTTATTACTTAAATGGCTTTAATAACTTTAATTGACTTAAATTACAACTTTTTTAAATAACGTTACCGTATTAACTAATAAAACTTTGTCTCCGTTACCTTTGACAGCCATTTGTCAACCAACTGCCGAGATTTGGTTTTCTCGCCGATGTTGCCCCAACAGAATATGAGTTTTCAGTATACAAAAACGAATTTCTGCCTTAATTAGCTTTCAAATTAGCGTTATAAAGCGTCACCAAACTATTAGTACACCTTGATTAAAATCAGTTAACCACTGACAGATCGAATCAAACCTTGGGATATTCTACCTTAATACCAATGTACCTAATTAAGTCTTTATTACAACCGTTATATTTATAGGCAGTGTGTTTACAAAATAAACTCTAATATTCTGACATTAAGATAGAGTATCAAGTGAATTAATGCCAAATGTCAGTAGTTAACTGATTTTAATCGTAGTGTAACGAAAACGTGGAATTTAGGCTCGATAAAAGATAGAACGATTTTTTTTTCATATGATTATTATAATTCCGCAATCGGTAAAACAATCGACAGGATTTTTGTTTTAAGTTACTCGTTGTCGAAAAAATTAGATAGTTTTCGTTACGTTTTCAACAGAAAAATATTTTTATTTAAAAGGATTTAAATCAATTATGTCACTTGCAGCTTGGACAGTTTTTATCGCGTAATATAATAAAATTGTTTTGAAACCTCTCGGTGTTACCAATTTTTTTTTATCAGCATGATAAATTTGAAACGTCTAAATTAGTCAAAATTAGTGGCCTTACCCACATATGCTACATCAAGAACCCTTCTACAGGAGCCGTAAAACCCATAAAACATATTTGTTCGAGTTACAAACTTATTTGTGAGAATTTGCATGCTCGTAGTCGCCCTTTAATGAAGCATTTTGCTTCTTCTCATTTTACTTCTTACCTTATTGCTATGAATTTAAGGACCAATTTACAATAAATTAATTGCAAGATAAACTATGAATGACTCGACATTGCAGTCACGTGGTCACCACATGTAAAAGGTCGACACCCTTTGCAGGGATTCCTTTTTGCAGTCATTAACAATCTTATTTGTTTGCAGTTAAGGGTTATTTTGGAATAATTATATAGTATTAGTGTATGCCATCGGGACAGACACAGCGGCGTTCCAGAAGTGAATTTTAATAACAGGATTTTGAAGTATGCGATCCTTTGAGAGTTGTTCAATTGGAAGTTATTGAGGTAGTTATTATACTGCATAACGCTGAATATGAATACATGGTACATATATAGTGATGACTTCTCCTCCATAGGAACTAATAAATATGTAAATACATTTGGTCTTAAGATATGCCACACTGCTGCGCTACCTACCTACTTTATTTATCAATGGAATTTTAGCTTCGTTACCGCATTGAGTAATACTACTTAGGTACTACTTTTAGTAATCAGCAACTCAGCAATAGGTAAATATGTAAGTACTTTCTATTAATCATATTATGAAAAATACTTAGGGATTATTTGTACAGTCAGCTGCTGCAGATAAGCCCATAGAAGTTTGTATGCAGAGTGGGAGGGGAGTCACGTTTCTCTGCGGCTGACTGTACACAAAAGTGGAAATATAATTAATAATTATTGCAGGATTTTTCAATTAGTGGGGTGAGCCCGCACTTGCTTATTTTTATAATGCCGGAGACTACTTACACGTAAATAAGTTTGGGCATTCCCGCGCTAAATTGTGTAAAAGAAGATCTAAAAATGGTTATATTAATTACGTTTTGTTCATTCTTCGTTTTGGTTTTAACCTAGAGATAAATGCTCTCTCACTCTCTGTACTTATGAGGCATCCGGCATCCGGTATCTGATGGAGAAACGCCAGTTAGCACGGACATAATAGACTGTGATTCATGAAAATTACACTAAGGTGTTCCTGGAACCCTCCAAGCGTTTTTCCCGGCTGTATCGGAATCCTTTCCAGGGCCCGGGTCCGCTTTTGGCACAATTTTTTTTATTTAGAGGAAATCCGTTATGGACACCTCCCTCCGTGCCACGGGGATGACGCGGAGGTTATGTCAGACTTGTACCGACTAAAATAAAAACCCCCCGATGGTCCTCCTCGATGCATTTCGGACGGCTCTGGGATCTCCTACTGAATGTAGTCAAGTGCCGCTTTGCTACTCGGAGGACCCCTTTTTTACCTACTTCAAAAAAAAGGAGGTTCTCAGTTTGACCCATATGTATGTATGTTTGTCTGCGATTATCTCGCGTTTGGCTCAACCGATTTTGATGCGGTTTTCAGAAAAGTATTCTTTACATTCTGGATAATGTTTTCATGTACATATGAAGGCGGTTCCCTTAAAAAAAAAAAATTAGTCGCCTTGTACGGTCAAGGACTTTAATTGGTGAACCATTTAGGTGTCAACCAATTTTGGTTTTCTATGAAGCTTTGAAGTGTCCAGTATAAAGTGAGCCCTAAATGGCTCAACAATTAAAGTCCGTGACTGTACGACAGGCAGGGAATACCGTAGCCGTATTTTAATGCCCGGGGCTATAGACCTAATTCAAAGATTAGGCGAGGACTTAGTTCATAAAAATAAAACAGTAATAATAATAAAGAGATGCTACTATTTATTTCTAGTGGTTCTTGTTGGTGGGCGGCGGGGGCAGCTGCAGGCGGGCGGCGAGCTCGGCCGGCACGTCGAGGTAGGTGTGCTCGAGGCCGACGGTGAGGACGAGCGCCCGCAGCCGCTCCACCGCCACCGCGTCGCCCTCCGCCGACCACACCGTCACCGAGGAGCCCAGGGCGCGCGTCTCCCGCAGCAGGTCCAGGATCACTGGCTGGCTGTTGGACGCCAGCGCGGCGCGGACCTGGACAACCAATATCTTGTTAAACAAACATATTGTTCTTAAGACCGGTTGCACCTGCTTACAATAACAGACCGATCAACGTCCAATATGGCGCCGGCAGTTAACATTCCATAGAAGCTTGTCAAACTTTACATACTTACATTCAGATTTTAACGAACACCTCTTACTAGGTATTACAGACTACAGACGGTCGGTGGTGGTTTGGTTGGTGCAACCCACCTTTAGCGTAAATAAGAGAATTGGCCGTAAAGGGGGTTTTGTATACGAGGGTTTTTCAACGCATTACCCATGGTAGGAAGATCTTCTGGACAGGAGTTGTTAAAACCCACCAGTCGAATAAATGGACATGAATATACGAACTCTCGGCATAGACGAACTCCCACCATCCTTCATACGACAATGTGCGGATTCCCTAACAACCCCTTTGTGTGGTCTAATAAATCAATCGTTCGATGAAGGAATTTTCCCTGACTTACTAAAGCCGTACGGCTCTTATAAAGTCAATTCACAAAAAAGACTCCAAAACGGACTGTAATAACTATTGACCTATTACTCCCTTCCTAAAGTTTTCGAAAAGGAAATATAAGATATTTAACGAAAATCAAAACGGTTTTCGTAAAAAGCGATCTACAACTACAGCTACAAATATATTCAAGAAGACTCATACATCATAAACTTCAAAGAGTATGCTGTAGGTATTTTTCTGGATATGACGAAAGCTTAACGACAAAGTAGACTCAATACTGTTGAATAAATTGTATGGTGTAGGAATTCGTGGGGCCGCTCACAAATGGTTCGCGTCGTATCTAAAGGACAGAGTACAACTCACGAAGATAGAGTATCGTGACATGATATATAGACCAGAGAAATAATAACGATCCGTTCTCAAAAGAATATAGTCAATTTATCAATTCCTCAAGGAAGCGTAACTGGGTGCCTCTTATTTATTTTATATATTAACGATATCCCCAAAATGCGAAAAAAGAAACATGCATTGTGTTCGCCGATGACATCTCTCTCATAATTAAACATCAAAACAATAATAACTTAAATGAAAAACTCAACTCCGTGTCAGACAAGATAACAAATTTGATGTACGATCATAATCTCAAGGTCAACTATTCTAAAACAAAGTGTATCACTTTCCATCCCCACCAGAGACTTCCACTAGATTTAAATTTCTGGTACAATAATAGATAGGTACTCGGTTAGAAACTGTTGACGAATTCTCTCTGCTTGGAATAGTGATAGAAAGCATACTAATTGGAAGGGACACATAAAACGAACAAGATCAAAGATTGCTAGTTTCGCCTATGCCCTAAAAGAAATTTAAAAAACAAGCTTTTATTTAAATGCGCTAAAAAGAATAAAATATACTTTTCATTTAAAACTTTTACTATCAACTTATAATAACGTCATAACACATTTTAGATGATATAAAAGCTTGTCGCTAGATTTAGGTACTCGTATATTATTATTATTATTTGATATTTGTGGGCCTTTAATGTGCCGCTTCGACCAGTGAATGATCTATTGTGGCAGCCCTTTCCTGTTTATAGTTCACCGTTAAGACCCGTTGCCTCCAAGAAATTCCAGATTCTTTGGGCGGTGATATGTTGTACCTCTTCTGGGTGCATGATGTGCCGCCCTAGGTAGGTACTTCTTTTTTGCATGAGTGGTCCGCAGGAGCAGAGAATGTGCATTGCTGTCTCCTCTGTCTCCTGGCAGAACCTGCAAGTTGCGTCTTGTTTCATACCCATTTGAAACAGGTGTTTGTTCAATTTGCAATGTCCTGTCAGGATTCTCGTCACTGCACAGGTTTTGTGCCTTTTGAGTTGTAATAGCTCTTTAGACAGTTTACTATTGAACCCTTTAATTAAGGCTTTAGCCTGTTTTTGTCCTTTGGTGGACATCCACAGCTTGATTGCCTCTGATTTTTCTGTGTTACTTAGCAGAGAATATGCTTTCCGTTTTGTGATACCACAGAACGGTTCTGGGCCGTACTCGTATATACTCAGGTAGGTAAATCTCGCGACAAGCTTTTATACCATCTAAAATGTGTTATGACGTTATAAGTTTATAGTAAAAGTTTTAAAGGAAAAGTTTTTTTTATTCTTTTTTGCGCATTTAAATAAAAGCTTGTTTTAAAAAAAAGTTTTTTACTTTTCATTTATTTTTACTTTTTAGTCATCGCTGGACACTTCACTCAGGGTCAAATAGCGACTTGTCGGGCTATACATAGTTAATGCGCGATTGTGAAAATGTTACAGGAAATATGTGCAAAGCTTTTGGTGTAACTAAATAAAGTTCTTATATGAAGCTATATCGGACAGGTGTCTCAGTATATTGTCCGCCATATTGGATTTAGAGTGACGTCACTTTATTTTTCGAGTTATTCTCAGAGCCCTTTCATTTGATACCCATATTGTAGGAGTGCATTAAAAATAACTAGCCGGCCATCTTGGATGTTCCGTCATGTTGGATTTTTTTGCCGACTGATTTTTTTTTTGCACACTCATCAACTGCTCATTGAGAGGATTGTGTTTGGGCTTGTTACAACAAGCCCAAACACAACGGGTTTATCCTGTGTAATTAAGGAGTTCCTACGGCCACCTTCCGTCTCCATCATCAGACCAGGTTTATGGTACCATAGTATTGCATTATCATCCGATTTACATAATTGTACAAAATTTCAACTTGATTGGACTTCGGGAAGTTGGTCAAATTTAACCTGCAAAATTCCACCCGAACAAACATAGTTACATACATACCATACATATACATAGTTACATATACTGATGTGCCGACGGAATGTTTCCTAAATTGCGAAATTTTTCTGCAATTTAAAAAAGGAAACCTTCGGAAATGTTCTCTTATTTTTGTATGGGAATTGAAACTTTCCATTTCCAAAATAGAAATTTTCTTTATTTCTTGTGAAACTTTCTAGAAATTTCCGAGAACTTTTCCAACTTTTTGGAAACTCCGCAATTTGCACATCCGTAGTTACATACATTGCAAGTTAAGTAAAAGCTTGTAAAAACAACCAACTTGCAGACAGCACGCGCTACATATTATGCATATGCCAATGCATGGTTAACCTACGGCATAATATTGTGGGGGAACAGTACCGATGCATCGTCCCTATTCACGCAACAAAAAAGACTCATTCGCGTCATTAACATTAAAAATGGTGATACTTGCAAACCACACTTCTAGTAACTTAAAGTTCTAACGTTACCAAGCATTGACATCTTTGGAATGCGCAAATCCGCAAGACAAAACATACCTATATATATTTATAAAAAGGCTTGAGCTACCCAAACACATACACTTCGGCATCAAAGCTCAAAATACATTCAAATAGTAATTACTTACGTTATGGCCATCAAAATTTATAACTAATTACCAGATACAATAAAAGAATGTGACAAAAAGTTTTTATGAATAATGATTATATTTTCTAAATGCTATTATACTGTAAATAAATATTTAAATGATAAATTGTATGAATGACATTCGTAATCAATTATATTAATTATTATTATCAATTGTATCAAATCATTAAGAGTAATTTTATTTGCAATGTAAACGTCCACAAGTACCTGTACGTTAAAAACTCTAATTAAATATGTATAATAGTGAAATTGTTGTCGTTATAATATTATAATATACCTAGAAAGTATCTTATTTTAGAATGTAAGAAAATTGCAGTGCCCTAGCAGGGTATCATGTACCTACTTATTATTACTTTTGACCTCCATTGTATAATGAACATGATTATTGCAATAAATTAATTGAATGGGGAATGGATGAATATTTTAGAAATGCCTGAATATTTTTTTAGTGATAGGAATAAATCTAGGAATAATAATTGACGCAGCTGTAAAATCTAAAACGTTTTTCTGGTGCTAAGGAAGGTTGTTTTTGACCTTTCACCACATTATAAGTAGTGCTGTCTATTATTGCATTCTGAATAACCCTGTATCACGTTATTGTTGGTTGTTGTCCCGGGTCAACCAAGAAATTTATATTATAGAATAGCGTATTTTCATCTATTAAAATTAAATGATCAAAGTATTTTTATATAGTTTTTACCATATGGAAGGTAGGTACGAATATAACACTATCTCGTTATAAAAACATGAGATTTATTTTTAACTAGCTTTCTCCCGCGATTTCGTCTGCGTGGACCCGGGATAAAAACTATCCTATATTTTAATCCAGGCTATAAACTATCTTCGTTTCATCCAAATCGATTGAGTCGTTTAAGTGTGATTGAGTAACACATATCCAAACATCTAAACATCCATATATCCAAACATCCAAAACACCTAAATATGTCTTACGTTACAAGGAAAATGTTCATTTTTCTTACGCTAAGGGGGAGGGGGACAGAAAGTGGTTATTTTTTTTTACGTTATAAATGAATAGCCCCTTAACTTTGAGCGAGTTCCGCAGCATGGTCCTGATCTGCTCCCGTGGTTACTCGCCCTTGGTGATGTTGCCGCCGAAGCGCGTGGTCCACCCCATCACGGACTGCACGACGGTGCGCGGGTGCCGGCTTGCCAACTTGATGAACCGAAATCTCGTGCTGACATATGGTAGTGGATAATGGCATGTTACTCACGGGGAACGTGACAGTCTGGTTAACTTTAAGCGAGTTGACCATCCGCAGCATGGTGCCGATCTGCTCCCGGGTGTACTCGCCCTCCGTGATGTTGCCGCCGAAGCGCGTGGTCCACCCCACGGACAGCACGGCGCGCGGGTGCCGGCTCGCCAACTTGATGAACTTCTCGGGGTCCAGAGGCTTGGCGGTGGCCGCCACCGGCCCTGGCAGGATGTCCGCGTTAAGCCATAGAGGGAACGTTACCTATCGACAAACGTTGAGCATTTAATATGGAGTAACTGGAGTTATGTACTAGGGTGTTGCTTAAAAACCGAAAGTTTTAAATTTCGGTGAGACACCCTATTGTATTGTTCTAATACGTAAAAAAATAACATCTGTTTTTTATTTTTGTTTTTGGATAAGATTTAGGGGTCGCTACCGAATTTTGAAATTCTTTAATGTTTGCATTTCGCCATAGTAAGGTTTTTTTTATATATTTAACATTTTACTTTTTTAATGAGCTACATTTAATGATAGGAAATGAATAATCTGGAAAACATCAAAAAAAATCACTAAATTTCAGTCAGTAATTCAAAAATGAATTTTATTGTGCTAAATATGCTAAAAACGGACTTTGGCGATGATTTTAAGACTTTATATTTGATTTCAAATAAGCGTCGAACATTTCGTGAACCAAAATCGTATTTTCTCGATTGTTTATTCCTTCTTTATCAAACGTTGCTCAATAAACTAGAAAAATGTTAAAATATAAAAAAAACTTACTATGGAGAAACGCAACCTTAAGGAGTTTCAAAATTCGGTAGCGACCCCTAAATCTTATCCAAAAATAAAAATAAAAAACAGACGTAATTGTGACTCACTTAAATTTCAAATTTTCGGTTTTTAAGCAACACCCTAATATGTACCCATGGAGCCCAAGAAAGTTCTTTCAATGAAATGTGTGTGTTTCAAATTTACCCTTGGGTTTATGCAGTAGGATGGAAACCCAGGAGTCCCAGACAAAATCAGACGGTAAGCAGTCGAACATTCATTATTAGGTAATCCATCACTGATGGGCCATCCGTTTACAAATGTAAGTTCGGCGAGGAACTATTCTAATATTTGTAATATTATTCAATCGCCGTTAAATATGAACACGCTAAAGAATAGAGTCGTAACATATTACCTACATATCTCATGCAATATTCCTGTAAAAATTAGTCATCGTTATAATCGTCTTATTATTTTTAGACGCTAGTTATGAATGTGGGCCTAGTTTTAAAGTTAGTAGTTGTACACAGTTATGTGCAGTTATTGTGTGCCAATACTGTAGGAGTTTGCTTAATTTTTTTTCTAAAAACATCCTCCGTCAACAGCTATTGCTGTAAATCGGCCTTTAGACTTCTTAGTATCAGGCATCCCTTCCACAGAATAATTTGGCTATTAAATTCTTTATCAAACTATGCAGACGGAAATGCATCAACTATAAACCCAAATTATAATTTAATTATTTTATTATACATATTAAAATAGAAAAGATCTTTCGCGCCGCACTCGGATCAGACCATGCACTGGTCCTAATCTAGAGACGGCGAGGCGAAAGCTGTAATGGTAAAATAGAACATACATCTGTTACGCCTTTTTTCTTTCGAGTGTTCCTTAATACGCGGAAGCTGTGCGCACATGTGGGCATTCCAGCGCGCCGCTTTCACGAATTGTATTCCCGACGTATTATTTTTTACTAAACTTGCCACTGTTGCGAGATTTTATTAAAGGATAGAAACATAAAATAAAGGCCAGTTGTCTGTGGTAGAAACCCCGTGATGATGTGATCCGTAAACACTCAATTTCCTGGAGCCGTAGCATGGTTGGCCTTGTGACGCGATAGGTGATAGGATAAGAGCGTCGTCTCGTTCTATCGAACGGTGTCAGCCAGTGACGCACGCTCTATCCTATCACCTATCGCGTGACAAGGCCAACCATGCTACGGGGCCTGTATCTATATGAAAGCTTGACAGGTTTTAGACCCTCCGCCAAATACCCATTTTATTTAGAATTTTATTGTTTTTCTACTAAAGAATTTACTTAATTTAACATCTTTGATACCTACTAACGATCCCCCTACAAAGAAAACGTGACCGATCTAAAAATTATATTCCAAACTAACTTCCGCCCGCGACTTCGTCCGCGTGGACCCAGGATAAAAACTATCCTATATTTTAATCCAGGCTATAAACTATCTTCGTGCAAAATATCATCCAAATCGATTGAGCCGTTTAAGCGAGATTGAGTAACAAACATCCAAACTTTCGCATTACAATATTACCTAGTAGGATTATATCCTGAACGTGGCGCACTGCAAATAATTACATAGGTAGTTATTTTTTTGTAAGTAGGTATAAGAATAGTATTTTATGCTAATAAAGAATTCCGAGTTAGAAGAACTAAAAAAAGACATGTAGGTAAGTAGTTCAAAAAAAACGCTCAGTTGTATAACACACATCTGAAGCCGATAACGCGTCTTCAGATGTTTTTGAGCACCCTTGTATGTCACGATGTAGTTATGCGATGGCGATTGCTTGTGCTTTCGTCGCCACAATACCACTTCGCCCGTTTCTATAAGACATCCTAATGTTTTTTTTCGGTTCTCACGGTCCACAGTTCATCGTTTACGATTCGCAAACTCCATGTCCATAAATTAACCCGCATGGGCCGCATGCAAGTCCCCGATGCTCAAGTCTCGTCTGCCGGATGATTCCGTTGGCTTTAATGTGTCTGCAGTATTTGTTGACGGCGCCTTTTCGTAATAGGGTTAACACTCGGCAGTAAATACTGCTGTTCCGGCAATCTTAGATAGTTGGTAAAATTAGAGCTTTCAACAGCTTCTTGCTCAACTTTTGAAATTAACATCAAGTGTAGGTGAATTTTAAAGGGTCTAGCAGGCTAAGCTAACAAGAGTGGCCCCCACGAGGGATTTGTTTACACTTTTAGGTGGAGTAGTGGGAGGACCTAAGAACACTAATATCAGCCTTCGACCTTCATTTGTTTCAGATTTATTCACGAAAATGTAAAAAAATGAAGGTAATTTTAAACTGTTATTTTAGCTAAACCAAGCAAGCAAGGGTAACCAAATAAAATCAGTATTGAGGAGAATAGAATGGGGTTAATAATGCATATACACACATTCATGTCCTTAAACTTAGATTTAAAAAAAGGTTGATATTAGGCATACAGTGTTCTTAGGTCCTGCCACTATTCCACCTAAAAGTATAACCAAATCCCTCGTGAAGGCCACTCTTGTCAGCTTAGCCTGCCCTTTGAGATAGGTACTTAGCACCTATTTCTACTACATATTTGTTAAGTAGTTAAGTATATAGATATCTTCAGCTCCAACAACCACTCTATAATGGAGATACAGAGAGAAAAGAGAACAATGTTTCATTTTTTTTTTAGCACAAGCCTTACCCGTCCATTGAAGAGTTCCACCTTCATCATCAAATCTACTTGATGGTACCAAATGATTGTATTGTCATCAATGTTATACTTAGTTACTTGCAAAGTTCCAAATCGATACAGTTGGTGAAAATGAGTGATTTTTTTATTTCATTGTTCAGCCTAAGCCAATTTTTCGTTATGTGAATGACAAATTGAACAGAAAAATTGGCTAGGATGCATACATATATGCAAGCAAAGTAGTTAGCTGCGCACTCCTGCATTCAAATACAGGAGTGCGCTGTTAACTATATACATGCTTTGCTATTGTACCTTACTACTAATACCTGTAGCTTAGCCAGAATCATTGCTTAATAAGGTTTTCGTTTGCCAAGTCACTGGAGTCCATCAACATCATACTTGTATAAATAGGTAGGTATGGCTACTTTTACTGTAATTGGGTGATCTCCTTTAAATAGAAGACCGTCCGATAGATATTAGCCGATACACCTAAAGTTTAAGTTTTTAATTAATTTTACAAAGATTTTTTTATTTTTCTCAGTCTACTCATTTGGCCACGAGCGCAGTAAAGGGCTCAAAACGTCGGAATGTATAAGTTACATATAATATGCTATATAATCCGTTTAAATTACCTACAATCTGAGATGAAGCCTGATGAAATTTTTCCTGACTTTGTCAACCCTAACCTAATGGGCCCACAAAGCCGGCGACCGACCACACAAGGCGATAGAAGCCATCAAGGATTCACACGCCCTGTCATAACACCATCTGTGTGAACAATATTATTTTCAATACGTAAAGAACCGTCAATACTGATAAAATAAAGTCATCTATTAATTTAATTCCAACTTGTCTTCAAACTCTGTCCCGCCTGCACCATAATTGACAACATTTCATTTTTTCATAGCGGCTCAAACTAAAAACCATTCAGAGATTTGGGCTTGCTGAGTAAATATAATTATTTAAATGCGCTAAAAAGAATAAAATAAACTTTTCCTTTAAAACTTTTACTATCAACGAGATTTAGCTGAGTATATACGAGTAGGTACCTAAGTCTGGCGACAAGCTTTTATATCATATAAAATGTGTTATGTTATGACGTTAAGTTGATAGTAAAAGTTTTAAAGGAAAAGTTTATTTTATTCTTTTTAGCGCATTTAAATAAATGCTTGTTTTTAAAAAGTTTTTTTACTTTTAATTAATTTTTTACTTTTTAGTCATCGCTGGACAGGTTTATCAGTATATTGTCCGTCATATTGGATTTAGAGTGACGTCACTTTATTTTTCGAGTTATTCTCTGCAAGCCCTTTCATTTGATACCCATATTGTAGCATTAAAAATAACTAGCCCGCTATCTTGGGTGTTCCGCCATGTTGGATTTTTTGCCGACTGTACATTTTTTGCACACACATCAACTCCTCATTGAGAGGATTACGGCCACCTTCCGTCTCCATCATCAGACCAGGTTTATGGTACCATAATATTGCATTGTCATCCGACTTACATAATTGTACAAAATTTCAACTTGATTGGACTCTGGGAAGTTGGTCGAATTCAACCTGCAAGATTCCACCCGAACAAAGATACATACATACATTGCAAGTTAAATAAAAGCTTTTAAAAAATAATGGATTTTTATATTCGCTAGTTCTTGAGAAAACTGGAAATTACTTTGAAGAAGCGATTTAAAGGCTGAATGCGGATATTCCATAGCTGTGCTTATGCATCTTGTAAGAAAACAAAATGTTGTGACATTGACCGTTATTTGACTCCTTCTATCTTGTCATTATCAATGTCAAATGTCACTGTCACAGACACAGTATGCTATTTACTTTTTAATTCAATACATTGAACACAGTACTAATCTTAATATTCATCCTTTAAATGTATTTATGCCCTTTTCGAACGTGGTAGTTTAAAACACCCAAACTAAGGGGGTTTAACATTGATTTAGTATAAGTAACTAGATACACAATCAGCAGAAAAAAGTGGCCGTCCAAAAGAACCGCGCGATCGACACTTGCGGCTCTTTTCCGTTTAGTGTGGTTTCGACCGTGAGACTTGACGGTTGTCAAAAATGACAAAAATGATCTCTGAAAAAATTCGTTAATAGCAAATATAGCAATTATAAGAGACCAAAGAAAAATTAACCATACTGTCCTGCAAGGGATCGTGACTAGTAGGCGTTAGCGGAAAGGCGCACTCTGGCAACACTGCGTGTGTCAATATATAGCCAGAGGCCACGCGGGGAGAACCGGGACGGGGACTCTGCAAGATGGCGTCGCACGGATCGGATTAGGTTTATCGGTCGATTGTCCTAAAATTGGTGATAAGTGTAATTTGAGCTTATTGTTTGGTTGACTAGATGTGAATTCCATTATAATTTGTATTTTCCTCGCTAATCAGTTTTTCATTTATCTAAGTCGGTAAAATCAGTATTGGGATTCATTGGGCGAGCGAGTCCATTATTCACGCGCCAAACGCTTTGCTATCTTGATAATTTAGCGTGGTTTTATTTCGTTAAAGTGCTTATAATGGCACTATGGTGGAAATCACTAGTCTACTCATAACAACGGAAAAGCATCACGACTGTCGGTCGGCAACTAAAGAATAATAATAATAATAAACAAAATGTATCTCAACGAGGGGCAATCTTTTCCGTGGCGATTTTTGTTAATTGTTCGCAGATGTTTAAGCAAGCCGACTTGTGCTGTACCCTACAGTTGTGCTGTACCTACAGCCGTAAGCGTCGAACACAGTCTACCAAATACTGCGCTGGAGTTCAATGAACCGCGCGTACGCCAGTACCTACATCGAGTGTTGCGATATGGGTGCTCCAGTGTTCGATCGAAAGTGACAAGTGGAGATGTATCTACAGGGTCGGCATTGAGACGACGGTTTCTGGTGAGACATGTTATTCATTAGCTCACAAGGCATTAATACCTACCTGCCGCGTGTTTAGCTAACTTGTTGTGTTCTAAGCGGAGGTAAATCGCTGCGCACACGCTAGTGGCGTGAAGGCCGCACTTGCATTTATAAAAATATAATAGTGTCGCGAAAGTACGGCTATTTTGCGCCCTTGAATGGTAAAAACATAATACAACTAGCCTGTTCAATTAGTTCATATCGGCGACATGCGACAAACATGACACATTCGTCACAATCGTGTTAACAACGATTGCTTTCGAGGCGATTTCCATTAAGTTTTCACAGGTCTGCCGCCAAATGTCATATCACTACTGGTGCAACGGTAGCTGCCTACACCTACAGCAGTCAGTGCCAGACTCCATGAGTGTGCTCGAGTTGTCAAGTACTCATGTAGCAGTTGAGTCAATGGTTCCAGTGCACAGTGAACAGCAAGAAAACCGATCAACTTCATTTTCTGTACTGCAGATGCTCCACACTTGGCACAGTGACAAACAAGTGGTGATACATATGGCAAGTAGTCAGATGAGTAAGTAGTCATCCTGAAAAATAAGTCCTGCCTAAGGATCAACCAGGTACTAAACAAACTTTTAAATCAATTGATGTGTTGCATATTTGTGTTATCAGAGGCAATTTCCTAGTATCTTAGTGGATCTAGTCCTAGTGTCATCACATCTTGCTGAGATAGCAATGCTATTTGAGATGAAAATTGCCAGAGTGCATACAAAATGACATAAATGCCTACAGTAGCACCTAGTATTTACATGCTGGTACATTTATCATCATGTATATCACTGATTTCAGTATCAAAGAATTAAGTTTCATAGTGCAGAAGAATTATAAAATTATGTTAGCGGTAAGTTAACAATTTTTACTAAGACAAAGACTTTAGTTGCTATTATTTTGAACTTGTTTTTAAAATAATTATTTGAGTCAAACTTGTAACTTGTAGTTACATCACTCGGATGATGTACTATACTACACAACATGAGTGAACTTAGGAATGGTAACATACCGCTTTCAAAGTTTCTAAGTAAATGCTACTTATGTGATGAAAGTTTGGCATGAAATTGATTCAATTATCAAAAGAGTACATGACAGTTATGCACTTAATAAAATCATGATGTGAAATTTGTAGTATGAAGTCTATGAATCATATACTACTTAGTTGGTAAACTTTTCTGTACTTGGGAATCAGGCTTACTCTAGTTGAAGTAGCCTAAAACTGTACTTATCCTTTAGTAGGTAACATTATTTCTTTAACAAGTATCTGAAAAAGTTGTCTGTTTATACCCGACTGCCGAAGGAGGGTTATGTTTTTCAGTAAATAAAAGTTACTACCAAAGGGTTAAGTTTTATGACAAATTAATTACACATTTGTGCTGTTCATAAGTTGCAGACTTAACTTGTTGTTCCAAGTTTACAGAAAGATTAGTCCATCAGGTGGTGCGGACCAATATTGACTTATATGCAAATGCAACGCCCCATGCTGGATTTTAAGATGACTTGGTGTGTTACGACAACATTGGATGACAACTGGTTAAATATTTTGCTGTAATGCTTACAAGAGCTAGTATGAAATATGTGCAATACTTTTAACCCTTTGAATGAGTTGGTCGTACCTATCAGTGCCTGTGTAGGCACTACTAAGTAGTGAGCTACTCCACATCCCACACGCAAGGTTTTGTTTTGCTCGATTGAAGCAAGAAGTGAATGTGGTTATTGTTTGTAGCGAGATCAAACTAGTATGGGCTAAAAATGATAAAGTAATGTGTCAGTAAGAGCCGAACGGTTTGTACATAGATGACAAATTATTCACACATGAGCTGTTATGAGGATTAAGTATGCTGGTACACCTTTGTTGTTGGTGACGTTCACTTTGTTTTATATGTGAACTGTTTTTTAATGTGTGCCTAGTCCAATGAGGAACGACTTTACTCCAATCAATGAAGATGCGTTGTAATGGCTATGTTGGCAAAAGTATTTGTAAGTACTAACTATTAAAAGTATTTGTGATAATTGGATGTGATCTTGCTTGCAGTTGTCATTTACCGTAAAAAGGGGACGCGATGAACTGCGACCCTATGGAAAAGCCAGACAATCAACCATTGAGTACTGCTGATGCTGCTACTGCAGTAATATGAAGAGGAGACTAATACCTGGAAGCATGCACAACTTCCTTAGACGCTCTGGACTGCGGTTGATGAGCGATTTCTACTATGCTGCTTTCATTGTTGTAACAGAGTGTTGTGGTACTCTTTATCATAAGACTACTAGCCCACTACGTCCTATACCTCTCATTGTTATTATTTTGAAGTACATTTACCTAATGTTACTGACTGACTCACTTGATGAGAAGAATTACAACAAGGCTTTAATGATGATAGATGTGTGATGTGTGTAACAAGCAATCCAACTATGCTTTTGTGAACGTTTTAGTTTGAGCAGGTTGACATGGTCTTTTTGATAGTGACCTCACAGTTTTTCTGTTTTTACAGCGATGCAGACTCTTACTGCTCTTTGCGAGCAGAACCTTGCCATTTCCTGAGCTGACCTCAAGTGTTACGAGATAACCTCGTGAACCTTACTCCTTTCTGAGCTGACCTCAGAGTATTACAGCTAACCTCGTGAACCTTACTCCTTTCTGAGCTGACCTCAGAGTATTACGAGCTAAGCTCGTGAACCCTACTCCTTTCTGAGCTGACCTCAGAGTATTACTAGCTAACCTCGTGAACCCGACTCCGTTCTGAGCTGACCTCAGAGTATTACGAGCTAACCTCGTGAACCCTACTCCTTTCTGAGCTGACCTCAGAGTATTACGAGCTAACCTCGTGAACCCTACTCCTTTCTGAGCTGACCTCAGAGTATTACGAGCTAACCTCGTGAACCATACTCCTTCTACTCCTTTCTGAGCTGACCTCAGAGTATTACGAGCTGACCTCGTTAACCTTACTACTTTCTGAGATAACCTCAGGGTATTACGAGCTGACCTCGTGAATCTTACTACTTTCTGAGCTGACCTCAGAGTATTACGAGCTGACCTCGTTAACCTTACTCCTTTCTGAGCTGACCTCGGAGTATTACGACCTCGTTAACCTTACTACTTTCTGAGATAACCTCAGAGCATTACGAGCTGACCTCGTGAATCTTACTACTTTCTGAGCTGACCTCAGAGTATTACGAGCTGACCTCGTTAACCTTACTCCTTTCTGAGCTGACCTCAGAGTATTACGACCCCGTTAACCTTACTACTTTCTGACCTCATTCCCGTGAGCTGACCTCACAGTTTTTCTGATTTGACCCTAGCAAGCTTCACAGCGAGCGAGACTGCTCGCGCCACAGCAGATGTCTTACAGCAGGCAAAGGGTGCCTCAGTGCGCGTCACATCGCAGCGCTGGCGGAGACGAGAGACGAGTGTGAGCATCACAGCGTGCGTCGCTGCGAGCACCATAACGTGCGTGGCTGCGACTACAGTACCACAGCGTGTCGCTGCAAGCGCCACAGCATGCGCTGCAGCAAGTATATGATGTCCACATTGCATTGGTATTGTATGAACAAAATCAACATTTCGCATCATATGTTTTGTCTCGTCTTATTGCATACTTGGTAAGGTGCATATTTCAAATTCAACTTTTATTAATCTTTTCGACGGCAACGACGCAGATATCCGCACCGTAGGCTCAACGCCAACGACTGATATATGCGTCAAGGAACCCAGCGCGATAGCGACCTTCTTGCATTGACATAAGGTTCAACTCCGCACTAAATATCTTGTTGATTTGGTGTGTGGTTGATAACTTTCTTTTGCCGGAGCGTTGAAAAGGTTAAAGATAATAAGGATCTCATTTTTGTTACTAAAACAATAAAAACTTTAATGCTAGAACTTTAAAACTAAATTTGATTTAATTTGCTTAACTATGTGCGCCAATATGGGGCATCAAACATGATCAGCAATCATTTTCAAAATGCTGTTTGGGTTTCTCCTCGTCCTAATAAGCAAAGACACCGACCGTTTGCGCATAATTGCTGCAGGTCCATCTGTGTGTGCCTCTGTAAACATCGAGGAGGCGCTGCAAAACC
The DNA here is from genome assembly GCA_932294315.1 of Epinotia nisella. Classification (NCBI taxonomy): domain Eukaryota; kingdom Metazoa; phylum Arthropoda; class Insecta; order Lepidoptera; family Tortricidae; genus Epinotia; species Epinotia nisella. The sequence continues at coordinate 22,877,302 of OW028674.1, forward strand.
TTAGCAGCCCAAGCAACATTCTGAAAGAGTTGATGTACTGTACTTTCAGAGCGTTGTATGATTTTTGGGTATAGAGAACCCACAGGATACTTGTGTAAAAAGATGAACAATATGCACTAAACATGCATGAATTCATGCATACCTTATAGCTGTTGCGCAGTAAGGTATACATGAAGATGTAATTTACATCTCTGGAATTAACTTCATTTTCAAATTATCTCAACTAGCATTTCATTCCTTAATGAAAACGTGGTTTACTTGGCGTGTATACGTATTACTTGAGATAAATTGAGTTGGCCGAATTGCATCAAAGTAGTACATTTGAAAAGAAACTGCACCGTTTAAGTAGAAGATTGCAATTCCAATGACCGATTTATAAAAAGTAGGCCACATAAATTAATTTCAAACATAAGTCTAATAAAATGCAATTTGAATGTGGTTTGATGTAGTCAATATGCGGGATAGGCTTTAACGCTATCTAGGGTTCCCTTAGTGGAACTGTATTTTGATTTCTAGTCTGGCCTAGTCGCAGACGTTTTCATTTTCTTTTGAGTATTTATCTTCATGTTATTGAAACTTAGAATTTCCTTGACCTACTTACATAGTTCAGTCGGTCCGAGATTTATTAAAAGTGGTTGTGCAATGAGGGATCATTCATAGCTATGATGGTTCCTGTGCATAATTTACTCGTGTAAACAATTTGTTTGTTCTAGTTGCGGATTATTCCAAAACGTCTGCATAGACCTGCGCAGACTTCCTTCAGGCCATGAGTTGGTAGAAGAAGAGACGGGCGAGGACGCACCGCCTGTCAGGAGAGGCCGTATAAGAGACCAAAGAAAAATTAACCATACTGTCCTGCAAGGGATCGTGACTAGTAGGCGTTAGCGGAAAGGCGCACTCTGGCAACACTGCGTGTGTCAATATATAGCCAGAGGCCACGCGGGGAGAACCGGGACGGGGACTCTGCAAGATGGCGTCGCACGGATCGGATTAGGTTTATCGGTCGATTGTCCTAAAATTGGTGATAAGTGTAATTTGAGCTTATTGTTTGGTTGACTAGATGTGAATTCCATTATAATTTGTATTTTCCTCGCTAATCAGTTTTTCATTTATCTAAGTCGGTAAAACAATAGAAAAAAAATAAAAAAGGATTGGGTATATTTCTTTAACTAAGTTCTATTGATAGCGTAAAGAATTTCATGTAAACTCATTGGCATTTCATAGTTTTGAATAAATAATTTCGTTAGTACAAATGACAGATTATAACGGAACAAAAACCTAAGGAGTCAGTACCTACTTATTAGATTTTTTTATGGAGTAGTACAGTTACGTTATTAGTGGTTTTCAATTTAAGATTCCGAGAAATCCTTAGCGATGTGCAAAGTAGGCCGCAGTTATAGGCTTATAGCACGAGATAGGAGACATCAACGACGAAGAGTGGTGACGACTTCGTCGTGTGTTTATTTTTCAAGTTTATATAAATCTTGTAAAAATAAATGTTTAATTAAAGATAAATTGATATTCAGATTGTAAGTCATTATTATATGTCGCAAAGGGACTAATTAGATACGTCAAATATACCACGGTAAAATGATCTACATACCTAGTTCTTATTCCCTTTTCACTGGTCGTGCGTAGCATTTTTAAGGAGTTTGACAGCTGCACTGATAATACGTAATGCCCACCGAACAATGTGTTGTGTATATGTATTTATAAAAAAAATTAAAGTGTTAATTGTTTAGGTATTGCCTGCTTGTAAAAATAAATAATCATGATTTATTTGTGTTTTTCGTCTTCCTGTTTAAATAAATAAAATATTATAGATTTTATTCATTAAAGTGTGACATGTAAAATACTTCCAAACAGCAAAAATCCGCAACGTACTTCGTCAATCATTTACAAATGACTGTAATGTTTATACAATATTATTAAAATAATTGTATAATGCGACTCCATTCATTCGCTATTTAGTTTTGACGTGAGCAATCAAGTCACATTATGATAAAATCTCAATAAACTAAAATGATGATTTGATGCTAATTCGCTAATATGGCCCTTACAGCTTAAAACACTAAGTTCTCTTTTATATGAAGCATATATCTCAACGCAGGTTATAAGTAAACGCGATTGGCATCAACTGAAATATAGCTAGAGTTGTCAAATTGGGGCACATTTCTTGAAATTTTTGTTCGACATTGTGCGTCTATTTACTTTATTATACGTCAATGGGGTTTAACTTAAAATAAAATGATAAGAAAAAATACATATCTCCTAACTTTTCAAATACTATTAAATGCCTAAACAAAATTAAGGAGTCAGAAAAATGAAATATTGTTAATTGAAGGATCAATCAAGTGATATAATTTTGAAATTATTATTTGAATGTGCTAATACTAAAAAAGAATTAGGTATTTCGATATTGAATCGTACGAGTATACATTGAATACTTAAGGCTGATAGTTATATGATGGTGTAATTTGAATGGTGTTCTTCTAAATATATTACACAGTCAATAATACAGATGCAAGTTTCTAGAGTTTCTTATGTATGTATAGTATCTCAGCAGACGTGGCGCATCCGACTAATATGTTTAAACTAAAGCAAGCTGTAAGGTTGTTGATTCTTAAAAATAAATCTCATCCTCACAAGTTGTAATGAAGTGGTTATTTTACTTATAAATGATAATATAATACGTTTACACTTTCTTAGCTATGTTTTTGTATTTTTTGCTGTGAACGAAAAATTCCTAGAGATTCCCGAAGTTTCATCTCAGGTAATCCTACCTTATGTTTTTAGAACTATGTAGCATTAACAACGTACCGAATCGTTTTGCGCGCTAATCTCAGGACTTTTGGCGGCAGAGAAATCTCTTCGTGAGCAGGGCGAGCAAGACGCACCCCAAGACTGCTCCTCGGGCGGCACCTCGGAAGACGAAATATTCACTTACGGTGGGAAAGTGCCAATACCTCGTATAACTAGATTCCCGCCATCCCGCCACTCAAACATCAATTAGAGCACTCCAATTCATTCGGAGCTTAACAAGAACATCGCTGCGGTGTCCAAAACCCTGAAAGCCCGAACTTGATTCGCTATTGGTGATATAGGGGCTAGTCCCACGTTACGCATACGAAATTAACCTAATCATCATAGAAAAGACAACCGATAGTAGATAAAGCGCGTATAAAATAAATATAGCGCTTCTTCAAACTTAACACAAACACATAAAACCACTCACCCCTGACTTGCTAAACGGCGCTATCAGATCCTGGGCCTTCTCAAACGCCTCGATGCTCTTGAAGTCCAACTTGACGCCCTTCTGCTTGTCCTTGGAGATGCCCTTGTTATGCTGCGCCACGGCGGCGAGGAAGTCGCCCAGCGACAGGTCGGAGGTCGAGGCCGGCGGGTGCGCCATCACAGGGATGGGAGGGCCATCTTTACCGATTAGCTGACCCAGCACTATGTCCGCCTCGAGCATCTGCACATCGCCTGGGGAAAGTTCATGATAAATTAAACGTTCAGTCCACGAGGGAGGGCAACACCTGTTCTCATTGCTCAATGCTCATTTTGTGCTTTGGTCATAAGTAGTAAAGTAGTTCGGGTTGGCGAGCTTCTTCGCGGATTAAACTATCCTAGAAGTGTTTTACGGCACCATGATCTCCGTTGCTATAGATATCGGCAGTTTGGAGACCTGGTGACATAGAGGTTCCCTCTAGTTCAGGTACCACGCAGTCTCCACTGCACAAGTTCCATAGGTAATTATTAATGTTTTAAACTTAACATAACCTCCTGTACATACTACTCAATGAATAATAAAATAAATTGAAAATACTTAGAGACATGGGGTAGGAAACATTTACACGATAGCAGAGCACGATACCATCGGACCACATGAAACATTCAATCTCTTTGGTGCAAGGAGATCAATGCTAAAAGGAATCTCGCTTCACTTAAACAATAAACTATATTACGGAAACATAAAACATTTGTACTGGCTTCTAGTTTAGTCATCGTGGTAAATGTTTTTGGTTCATTTCTCATAGGCATTGCGATTGCGCGATTGTGGAGCCTATATCTGTCGCGCTAATTGTAACAAATGTTTCTGAGAAGGCGCGCCCGCTGGAAACGCTATTTCTGATAGAGCGGGCGCAATGTACAAGACTTTGCGTTGGTCATGGCAATTTCTTGATATGGGTACTTACTTGGTCAATGAGTGTCAGCCATTAAAATTTAAATCTGAAGTATGAAATCTAGACAAACGTATCTTTACTTATACTTCGTATGATAATATATTAGGTTGTCATTGTATTGCCCCTTATCATGTGAATAAGGGCATTAGGGCACCCCTGTATTATCCATACTGATGATGTGAGGGTAGGTAAAAGGTACTGTCAGAATAAAAAAAAATTATAAATGCTTTTGTTGCCGACTGTTTTTTTTTCTTTTATCATCTACTCGTTAAGACAGTTCCAATGAGCACAAACACAACGGGTTTATTTTGTGTAGTTCAGGAGTTGATATACGCACCTTCTGACTCCATCAACAGATCAGTTCGTTGGAGCCATAAAATAGTTAAGTAGGTATACCATATTTCAGCTCAACCGGATACTGACTACTGGCTGAAAACTCAGTTGCAAGATTTGACTGCACATACGAACGTACGTAAGGCAAGTTAACTTCTTGTAAAAACGAACACAGCGCTGTGAGGAAAGGAAAGGTGTATATACTATCGTGCCCCCAGTGCAGGCGAGGCGATCGGCGTTCCTGAGGGACGGGTGATGAAGGTTTAATAGGGGTTCCGTATACAGTGTTCTTCTTGATTATTCCAAACTGGTTTCAGTGACAGACCTCGCACAATATGGGCTTTTTTAATATAAGTACCTAAGTACTCTTTCAAGCTGAGTGGGAGTAAAACCGGTAATACAATTTTAATTCTGATTTAGGCCTATGTTCGTTACCGTTAATTAGGGCTACAGTAAATTAACCTACTTTAGGAAAAAATTTGATAATTTAGAATGTATTAAAAACAGAAATATTTGAAATTAAGAAGATTTAATCGTATGTAGTATACCTACAGCAAGATAGAATACTAATATATTCACTGCCACAGTTCAACCATGCACAAGTACTTAAATACAATGATTTCGGAGAAAACCCTATTTGATGAAAGTCGCCCCTTGAATCAAAGTAACCCGTTCTACTGTATATATAGGTATATATGGCTATATATCCGGCCATCGTGAAACTAGGTAGGTAATTATTAAAATATTTATAATACAACCGAACCAATTCGTACAATTAGTTTTTTTATGCGCAAGTCTAAATAGTCTCCCAGATTGATCCTATTGTTTTCAAAAAGCCAGTTGAATGATGGGAACAATTAGGAATTGAGGGAAATCCTCAATTTTATCAGGCACGCCTCTAGTGATTTCGATATTTTCTATTATAACTCATGTATTTACACTCTATAACCACAAATTTGGTGAAGTGGAACTGATGAAGAAGACCACAGATGACTTATTAAAGTACCAACGTCACATATTCTGATATGATTCCGTTTAAATAGCAACACTAGCAACTAATGAAGTGCCAAAGGTGATTCTGAGATCCTTGAGGCATCGACGGAACTCCTCAAATATTATCGGTCCACATATAGCGACATTGGTTTTTTCTGTAATAATAATTTGCTCTCGGAAAGCAGTTCATGTGGTAAAGTGGAAAGAAAATGTTCATGACATGTTCCTTGGCGAAATAACTACTGAATTGCAGTCGGTTTCAATTTTGTTTTTACAGTAAATTAGTACCTAGTGGAAATCTTAAAGCTATATACTATACGCAGAAAAATATGTTAGTGAAGCCATAATAATATTAAGTCAGCTATAATATTTTATCCCATCCGAAATCACCAACTCGATGAATTTGGATTATATATATCTCCGAACGAATGCTCCGGCATAGCGGGAGGTCGTGGGTTTGAATTCCCCGAGGCCAATAAATTTTCACTTTAACTTTAAAATAATATGTTCGCCGATTCTTGTATGTTGGCCTACGCCATGTTGTGTTAACTGCACAGTACCAAAGGCGTGTCGCCGCGTTAAACGATTGGTGCCTGCAATTAGTTTATGAAAGCTCTAACACTGTTTATTCTTTACTAATATCTCAGAATACTAGCAAACCGTGCTGTTCCAAGTAATATTCATATTTAGTTTGCAATTTGCATGCAGTAAACAATTACTAGGTATGTAAAAGCGCGTGTTCGACTCGACACCCAAATACATTTCTATTATTTTTGACAAGCTTTTATTTAACTTGCAATGTTATTTAACTATGTATGGATGTAACTATGTTTGTTCGGGTGGAATCTTGCAGGTTAAATTTGACCAACTTCCCAGAGTTCAATCAAGTTGAAATTTTGTACAATTATGTAAGTCGGATGACAATGCAATACTATGGTACCATAATCCTGGTCTGATGATGGAGACAGAAGGTGACCGTAGGAACTCCTTAATTACACAGGATAAACCCGTCGTGTTTGGGCTCGTTACAATCCTCTCAATTAATAGTTGATGAGTGTGCAAAAAATGTACAGTCGGCAAAAAAATCCAACATGGCGGAACACCCAAGATGGCGGGCTAGTTATTTTTAATGCACTCCTACAAATGAAAGGGCTTGCTGAGAATAACTCGTAAAAAAAGTGACGTCACTCTCAATCCAATATGGCGAACAATATACTGAGAAAAACCTATCCAGCGATGACTAAAAAGTAAAAACTAAATTAATAGTAAAAAAACTTTTTTACCTAAAAACAAGCTTTTATTTAAGTGCGCTAAAAAGAATAAAATAAACTTTTCCTTTAAAACTTTTACTATCAACTTTTAGCGCATTTAAATAAAAGCTTGTTTTAAAAAAAGTTTTTTACTTTTAATTATTATTTATAGTGATCTATGTACCTACTCAGGGAGTAGGTATCTAACCTAATTGTTACCAAGAGGTACATACTTGCTAAAGCGGCTTGCAAGTATGTTTTATTATTGACAGCATGTGCCCAGGTAACTGTGGTAAGATTTCGCAAGGTTTCTTCATCGCCTAGAACGGTTGAACCTGCAACAAAAAACACCTTATTGAAAACTACCATTTTGGTAGGTATTTTTAACACAGGCAACACTCGCAATGTCAATCAAATGAAATGAATCACTTCACTTGTATCAGCTGTGCAACATCCTCCTATTTATTTACGCGTTGTTGTAAGTAAAGTATTGAATATTAGTTAAACGATTCAACGTTTTTTTATGTTGTTGTAATATCACTGACTTTTTGCGTCTCCTGACATCTTGAAGAAGAAATTACCGAGCAGCTAACACTACATATAAACAATAATGAAAACAGTATTTAGCGCTGACAGTTCACATTCACTTGACGTTTATGAATATGGTTTTTTTTGTGTTTATGCCCTGGATACGTGTCCTTTATGCCAAATGAATATGGATAAAATGTCATGTACACTAGTGATGTGACATGATTCAACATGAATATCGAATATCTAGGCGATGTGATATCGAAATCGTACGGTGTAGTTAAGGTGAGCATATATTTATAACTGACTAGTTGAGAGATTATTATCTCATACAGACCTACAATACAAACACGTATATTGTGCTGTGTAAGGATTTTTATAAAATAACACCTAGGTAGGTACTGTCTGAAACTTATTCACATTTACCCCATAACCTATTTTAATTAAATATTTATAGCTGCCAGGGCCAATCTAGATCAAAGATCAAGGCATCATAAACACCTTTCATGTGTAGCGCTTTCCACGTTTAAAACCAAAGAGTATAAAGTTATATCTGTGCAATAATACTAGTAGTTATCTTTAAGGCTGTAAGTATAAGGTTCAAATTGAATCGTTTGTTTTTTGAGTTGTTTCATTTTTGTTTCGGTATTAATGTTATACTAAATCAACAAGCGCTTTTGAAGTTATCCTCTGCGGTAATGATTTTAGTTCGGACAGGATGGTGTCAAATTACTAATTATCGATTACGTATTTCTGTGTATTATTATTTAGGTAACGCCAGGTTAATAAAGTATATAAAAATCCGTTTATGAACCTGACGAAATCCTTCTGGTACCGGATAATTCTGCTAATGATCAAACGATATCTGGTGACTGCACCGCTTTATGCCAATTCGTCACGAATATTATTATGAGTTGCGATTATTCAGATGCTCTGCTGATATCATCCGGAATGCCGGAATCGAGCGGCTCGACCCATATTTAGGTTATCTTAACCTAATATTTTTATACTAGTTATTAAATGACAATGTATACTTATTTAGACTATATTGTATAAGGCAGGAATGGCAATTGGCTACTTTCCTAAAAAATTATATTTAGTCCGTCAGTTAGATTATCAAAACATATTGGACACGTATTTTTTTTTGTCAATTAAACAAAAAATTATGAAGATATAGCCCGTTAAAGTTCTGCGTGACGTCACATTATGGTAAACTTTTTATCATAATGTGACGTCACGCACGCGGAACTTTGACGGGCTATATCTTCGTATTGTTTTGTTTAAATGACAAACAAAAAATACGAGTCCAATATTTTTTGATAATCTAATTGACGGAATAAATAGCATTATATATTTTTTTACCCAGGAAAGTACCCAATTAACGCCCTCTCTCAAATAAAGCCCAAAACTGAGAAAACGTATGTTAATTCGAATGAGCAGCGTCACAGCGCACGCACACATAGTTAACACCAATAGGAACGCGTCTAGTGTAAAAACTAGTTTCTTCTCTTCCCATCTTGACAGTGACGCGCCGCGCTTCGAGGGACGCTCATGCACGTCGCTGTTATAAAAACTGCTCCGACGAAATCATAACTTTTTAATTATTTCCTTATATTTCTTCTTATATATGTATGTTACGCGTAGTGTTGTAAATGACGATCCTTAATAAAATATAGCCTATGTCCATCCAAAAAGTCCAGTCAATACACTGGTAAAAGAGTTTTGGAAATCGGATAAGTGGTTCCAGAGATTAACCTCCTACATACAAACTTACAAACATTGAAAGCTGCAATCTCACAGATTTTTCCTCTTTATAATAGAAGTATCTACCAAATTTTACAATAGTTCGTTCACTATTAATTCTACCCGACTGTGGAACTCTCTCCCTCTTGACATCAGACAAGCAAAATCTATCGGCAACCTCAAATCCCTTCTTAAAGAACATTATTTGTCTCTCCCCTAACCCTGATTGTATTTTTTGGCTGACTGTTTATGTATCATTATATTTGTGTTTGTGTTATTTGTATATATGTATGATTGTGTGTGTATGTTTATATATAGAGGTATTTATGTACTTTTATTTTTATAATTTCTTGTTTTTTGATTAATAATAATCGCTGCACCACCTACTGCATAATCTAGTTTTATCTCTTTCTCCGATACCCAAAGGTTGTCTGGAAGAGATCGCTCTTCAGCGATAAGACCGCCTGTTGTCTACCTCTACCTACATGTTATTGTATTGTTTCTCTCTGTAACTGCTTTTTTTGTGTGAGGTGTGCAATAAAGAGTATTTGTATTGTATTGTATTGTATTGTATAGATTAACTAAACTAGTAAGTAATTACATAACTACGACTGGGTAAAGCAGCAGGGTAAGATGGAATATAGACCAGGTACCTACAATGAGTTTCAGACCAGTCTCAAGGAAACTCATATACGCTGATGATTCGCCCTCACGCATTAACATAAAACATTTAAAGAGTCGGAAGCCCAGTTAACCAAAGCAGCTTAACCAATACTTTAAAAAGTGGCGGATGATACTGAATGCCAGCAAAACCGAAGTGCCTATATTCCACCTTTAATAACAATCTAGCTAACTTTAACCCGACAGTCAGCTTTGATGGTACCGTTGTTGGCTACAACCCCTCCTCCAACTAAGTCTCTGGGTGTAAAAATTAAATAAATAAATAACTAATTGACGAGAACTATCGTGTTATGCTATTTGTATGATCCTACAACATTAGGGCAAAGCGGGGCTCTTAGATACAAGGGGCACATTCGTACACCACACCTACATTATTTCCTTACCCAGAAACCTGAATTTACCAGCGGCAACACTAAAACGTGGCTTTTAGGTGTGAGTAACACTCCTGTGATGGTGAAGCTCGCCAGTCAGCCATTGCCGGTCGGCTAGGGACAACGTTTTTTTCACGGCTGCTTTAAAAAAAATACTACTTTTGTCAGATTTGTATTGAGAATTTTTACAGTTCACTGGATCTACACAGTATGATTTCCATTGAGTAATTCTATTCAGTTTCCAGGATATATCGTCATTTATAAGTAATACTTAACAGTTTATTTTTATATAATGTTTTTTGTTTAACTGGCTACTGGGGTACTTTGGTATAAAAGGGAGTGGGGCAGTTTTGTAAGCATCAAAGTGCCCCCAAAGTGTGCCAAACTGCTCCGGCTAGATTTTTCAACCGTAAATATTGACAACTTTTTCTTCTCTAGATAATGGTAAGGACGTATACACGGACGACTGAATGCAGTATTGTTAAATTAAGGATAATAATTAATCACAAACCTACTACTAGCGCCATCTTTATAAATGTCTATAGCAACACTGTTTTAAAAAATAAAGTCTTTTCTACGATTTATCTTGTACATCCGTTGTTCCATTTTATAGTAAAGCCCACATAAATTATTATAAAACATTAATAAGCTGTTAGATATGAGATTCTATCAAATATAAATCGAGTAGAACTTTTTTTAAATTTTGGTGTTCTATTACACGTATTTCAGCTTTGGAGCAGTTTAAGATATTAAAAGGGCACTTTAATACATGTATTAAAGTGCCCCTAAACGGCATAACAAAGTGTCCCATGCGATGTATCAAAATACCCTGCCGGTGGGGCAGAATTGAACAAATCCCATTTTATGTTTAACCCTTTTCCAGGCAGAGACGTTATATCGACCACATACTGCTTTTCAAACATGATAACTTAATCTCAATGAATAAGACTGACATCCGATTGTCATTTTCGAACTGTCGGCCTGGAAAAGGGTTAAATCTATATATCTCATTCAATGAGTATAAGTCTTGGCTGAGACCATGGAGGACCTAAGTACGATGCTCGTTGACCTCAGTAAAGCTTCCGAGCGAGTTGGTCTAAGAATGAACATGGATAAGACGAAGGTCATGTCAAATGCCCATGTAGTACCAACTCCCATTACAATCGGACACTTTACGCTCGAAGTTGTAGACGATTATGTAACCTAGGACAGACTGTCCAGTTAGGTAGGTTCAACATCGAGAAAGAGGTCAATCGTCGAGTCCGACTGGGCTGGGCAGCGTTCGGGAAGCTCCGGCACATCTTTCGTCGAATATCCCGCAGTGTCTCAAGACGAGAGTCTTTGACCAGTGTGTGTTGCCAATGATGACATATGGCACTGAAACTTGGTCGCTTACTATGGGCCTCATAAGAAGACTCAAAGTCACCCAAAGGGCAATGGAGAGGGCTATGTTAGGAGTTTCTCTGCGTGATCGCATCAGAAATGAGGCTATCCGCAGCAGAACCAAGGTAACCGATATAGCCCTCCGAATTGCTAAACTTAAGTGGCAGTGGGTGGGCCACATTGCACGTAGAACCGATGGCCGTTGGGGCGGAAAGGTTCTCGAGTGGCGACCACGTACCGGAAGGCGCGGCGTGGGTAGGCCCCCCACAAGGTGGACTGATGACCTGGTAAAGGTCGCGGGAGTCCGCTGGATGCGGGTGGCGCAGGACCGGTCAATTTGGAACTCTCTGGGGGAGGCCTATGTCCAGCAGTGGACGTCTTTCGGCTGATATGATGATAATGATGATGAGTATAAGTTACTAAAAATGATGATAATTTTGTATACCTTAGTAGTTATGTTATTAAGTAAGTACAAAAGATACTTGTTTTTAGTTAATTAGGTGGGCATAAATCAATGTCAAAAAAAGGCTTTCCCCTACACTCCGAACCTTTAACTATAAGATTTTATAACAACTAACAATAACAAGTTATCTTATTCAGCTAAATTTTGCACCTGATATGATTTTTATAGATCTTAAATAAATGATGTTGTAGTATTTTGTTAATTTACTCTTCCTGGTTGTGTTTATTCCAAGTTATATAGGTAATTAAATTAAAATTAGCGTTTTATTCCAAGAATCGGTCATTAAAGTACAATAAAAAACTCGGTACCGAAAAGAACCGACGAAGAACCGGGATTTTCACCCACAGTATCGTTACTGGGTTTTTTGAAAAATTTGTCATGAAATAATATTATTAAACAATCGGATATATAAATAACTTCGATTAGTAATTTCCTGTTTCCTGTTATTTGTCTAATAACACTAACCTGACAATGCAAGGACGAACAAAATTTGTAGAAACATAATATTCACTTTTGTTTTAGATCACTTAAGATTTCATGTTGTGGGGGTGTCACCGTGTCGCTCGTTGGTCTTGCAATAGACGCTGGACCAAGAGGCACCTGCTTATTGCTAAATTGATCAATTGCTATATGACAACTTGATTGCGATGGATGTGCTCTGAGATTGACCAAGGACTGGGGGAAACGTGTCATCTTATCTGCCGTATCTAGACTACGTAACCACTCATCTTTTTTTCACTAACGCCCTGTCATTATTTATCTTAGTTGCTGAGAAAATATTCAAAATTAGGTGTTGATTTAATACCAATAAGTGGCCATCTTACTGAATTTATGAAATAAAGATCGAAATTAGGTAGGTACCACTTATTGATATTTATAATTAATGCCATATTTCCGCTAGTATTCCAGTGAGAAGTTGTCAACCGTCCATATGGAGTCTTGTGCCCAGTTGTGGGACGTATAATATTGATAATATTTATTTTTAGTAAATGTCAATCTTACTACTTCATGCTGATTGCCATGGGATTCGGTCTACCAGTCAAATGCTGCTGCATGTAGTATATTTTTATTTAGTAAAAAACATAATATTTTCTTACAAACAAACATACACTATATCGGCGTTTCAACGCTAGCAAAGTACCTCCTACATACCGAGTTGTTGACGATGAAAGAATAAGTGCAAGCCACGTCTTTGTACCAACCTATGTCACCCTTAACTATCCTGCACACATTCGAGGTCAGTATTGTTAGGGACTGCAAGTTTACGTATGACACAGATTCAAGTCAATTTGGACTCTAAATCTTTGAGTGTAGGCAAGAAGCGTAGTTTCATATTTTTGCTCAGTGTCAGTTACAAGAGTGACCGAGTTATTCAAGAAACGTGCAGACTACCGTGTGTCTGATCTAGATTTTTCTCTAGAGATTCCTAGGTCGCCAGGCTCCATTTGAATTTTAAATTGATAGTGATAGACTTCATTACTATTTATTCATGAAATTATTTTCAATGTTATCCACTTTACTTGAAGTTGACTTGACTTTTTAAATGAAATGTCATATTTAATTCTTACTATATTTAGTAAGTACTGACAATCTTTTGTTTATTTTTCTTTGCCAATTAAAAAAAGGCTATTTAGTAAGTAGATGATACTTATTTCTGATTTTATTATGAAACTTTTATACCTGCCCCTCTAAACAGTTATCAGAAAAGTATATACTTAGGTAATAAAGGTAACGTAAGGTAGGTTTTTTTTTCTAGTTTGATATTGCTTAGAGGGGTGATTGATTATCGTACTAGGTATTGAGTTTGTTACGTTATTTGGATATTAGGTATACGTTAAATAAACTGGGCTAAATAAAACAAAGTTATTCAGTATTGAGGTTCCATGTCATTTGTATATTATAAAACCGGACAAGTGCGAGTTCAACACAACTTTCGCGATACTTTGAATACTCAAACTTCTTACAGGTTTTCCTGTAATCTAAAGGCAAGGAACTATTTTCCGTTATTTTAAGCCTAGTATTTTCGGAGATAAGGGGGGGAATGGTCAATATTCGTCTGTTTTCCTAAAATACTTCAAATCTGTTTTTGCTAAAATTATTTTAAAAAAATATCTGAGATGCTTACAACAACCCTTTCATTTGATATGTCACAGTTTGCCCCAAAAGTGGCTCCCTTGTTCAGAATTCATTAATTTACTTTACGCGTCCATCTTTGGGTCACCAATTTACGTTTGTTTACCGTTATTTATTTCAACTCAATCGGTCTAGTAGTTTCGGAGCAAATCGGCTGTGACAGACGGACAGACAGGCGCGCACAAGTGATCCTATAAGGGTTCCGTTTTTTCCTTTTGAGGTACGGAAGCCTAAAAATATTCAGATGTACATGTAAACCAATTAAATGAGCATCATTATTATGACTACATTCAAGGTGTATATGTTGCAGCATAAAATATGAGTTCTTAAATATAATTATAAGAATATTTTGCTATTTTTAGGGTTATAAACATAACCCAAATACATTTATTTGGCTTTCAACTATATAATACCTATTTACGTTTCAAGTATTTCTTCATAATTTTATATTTAATCACTTTATAATTATGCCCAGAAACATTTTTTTGCCAGAATATTTTAATAATATACCTGATACAGTAACATAACTTCATATTGTATTTTTTATAAATACTGCATTTAAAAGAGATGATACATATCGATAAATAGAACGACATACCAAACGTAAACATCTTTTTTTTTAGTTTTATACGTACAGCTGCTAAAATTACAATCACTATATAAATAACATTACATATTATGATGTTTATTTATAATATACTAGCTTTTGCCCGCGGCTTCGCCCGCGTACTAAAAGTAATTTTAACCATCTACAAAAAAGGTGCATCTCAGTTTGACCCGTATCAATTTAATTGCAATTTGGCACAAATACTTTCAAAAATGTTCATGTCCACAATGTAAATTTCAAAATCGATGCCATTTTCGTAATTAACGTCCCAAAAAACCATAAACACGACACCCATATTGATATTTAGACACAACCCCATCGCACCCCAACAGGGGAGATGGTATTTCAGGTCCGCCAAGTTTTAGCTTTCTACCTTGAAAATTGCGGAATGTTCCATACAAACTTCCACCCCCCATTTTAGGGAAGTGGGGGGTTAGAAAGAGACAAAAAGTAGCCTATGTCACTCTCCACCCCTTCAACTATCTCCACTTAAAAAATCACGTCAATTCGTCGCCCCGTTTTGCCGTGAAAGACGGACAAACAAACAAACAAACAAACAAACAAACAAACAAACAAACAAACAAACAAACAAACAAACAAACAAACACACACACTTTCCCATTTATAATATTAAGTATGGATATAACATTACATATTATGTTGCATATTAACGCATCAATACATGTGCTATTAACATTTTATAAAAATATAGTATCTACTATCTACCCGCAGGTACCTATACGTTAAAAAAAATGTTTGGTGCATTATGAATTAGTGTTCAAGCCACTATGAACGATGATGATGATGGTAGAACTGTACAAACTATGATTGCAATAAATTTTATGACTATGACTATATTGACTATGTATAGATATTAAGTAAGTATTACGAAATATTGTCTCTCATGATATAAAATGAGGTTCATATTTACAATGGTCAAATTACAAAATGCACATAGGGAAAGCGGGGCACTTAGATACAGGCACATTCGTACACCTACATTATTTCCTTACCCAGAAACTTTAATTTACCAGCGGCACCACTAAAACATGGTAAAATGAGGAGGACTCCTGCGACAGTGAAGCTGGCCAGTCAGCCGTTGCCGGTCGGCGAGGCAAAACGCGTCTTCGCGGTTGCTTTGTAAAAAAATATCTACTTTTTGTCAGGTTTGTATTGAGAATTTTTACAGTTACTGGATCTACGATATGATTAACATTGAGTAATTCTAATCAGTATGAATGGTAAGGACGGACGACTTAACGCAATAATATCAAGTAGAACTTTGTTTTAAATTCTGGTGTTCCATTATACGCATTACATCATACTTAATAATAATCTAGGATGCCCTAGAGATAAATTATTATTATTGTTATTTCTGTTTTATAGTCCTTGCACGTTTGACATTTATTTGTATTCACTTATTTGACATGAAATTGATATGTATTGACATATTGACATAATACTAGGAGACCATATTTTTAATTTTCTAGTGTCTGACCATTTATTATATTGTGACATTATTGTTTTAAAATTGCTAACTATTTCTATTGAATGTAGCTGACGAGCTTTCTGTGAATTCATTTTATTTATATACAAAGACAATTTGTAAAATTAAATGTCAATTTTCAATTAACAATAAATGAATCTAATCTAATCTAATCTAATCATTTCAGCTGTGAAAAATATAAATTTGTATACTTTATTAGTTATGTTAAAGCAAGTAAGTACAAAAAATACTAGTTTGTCGTTAGTTAGGTGGGCAAAAATCAATGTCAAAAAAGGTGTACCAAACTGCCCCGCTTTCCCTACATTACAATATTGTCAATTATAAAACGTATAGTCAACAGCAAAAGTAGATTATCATTTTTTCACCTTATCGCAATGGAATAAGGTACAAAAGTGATAACTTACTTTTGCTCTTGACTGTACCTATCTAATACATTATATAACACGCCAGTAATTTGTTCGTTTTCTTTATTTCTGAGTTGTTATCATTCCCGCACCAGATATGATTATTTTCTGTTTGGCCTTAAGGTTGACTGATAGAGAATGCCTTATGAGTTATGACATTAAGTTCGCCTTTTGTATTTGTAACTTAATGTGCAATCAAGTTTAAATAAGTAAATACCTAAATATTTTATATAGAAAACTCCCGTGAGACATAAAACAAAATATTGGACTCCTAAACATTGGTCAAGTATCGTCATCCTTACCTTATACAGGGTGGGCCCTGTAACAGGAGCAAAAAAATAAACGGTAGATTATTGGTCAGCTTTCCGAAATTAGTCGCAAGGTCACCGGAACGCTGAGAACTTTATATAATTTTAAGAATGTCCTCCCAGTCAGTACAAAGAAGTTGTTGGTGCAGGCGCTGGTGGTGCCAATTATTGATTATGGTGATCTGTGCACTACAGATGTCACTCAACAATACCTCAACAAACTGGATCGTCTCCTCAATAATTGCATACGATTCATTTTTGGCCTCCGTAAATATGACCACGTTTCCTTCTACCGCCGCCAACTTAACTTGGCTCTCCATTCTCCGTCGTAGGTCCCTTAGATTACTTTGCACCCTTTTCTGTTTGACTTGTATGTAGGTATGTTGGTTTGCAATCATTACTCATAGAGTACATCTGAAAGTTTGTCAAATTAGACCAGCTTGGCAGAACTGGCTTACCCCGAGGCAGCTTGACCCTGTCCTTTTTAGGGTTCCGGACCAAAAAGGTAAAAACGGAACCCTTATGGTGCGACTCCGTCCGTCTGTCTGTCTGTCACAAAGTCAATTATCTCAGGAACTACTAATGCTATCGATTTGAAATTTGGAATAGTTGTAAATAAAGTTAATCCTCGTGTATGGAAAATGAAAAATTTTATATTTACTTTTAATTTGTATAAAAAAGGGCGGATAAGAGGGGGGGCAAAAATTCAAAGTCCAGTTAGTAGGCCAAATGGGGTATCATATGAAAGGGCTTGAATTGTACATTCTAAAACAGTTTTTCTTTTTTTTTCTACAATGGTAAAATTTTGATTTATAAAGAAAAATGTTGAAAAAAATACCATTCCCCCCCTTATCTCCGAAGTTAACCAAGCGAAAAATTTGAAAATAATATATATTATTAATATTAACGTGAATATTACCGGAAAAGTATAACGATCCTCTATCTAGCGTAGTTTTTTTTTATTCTTAAAAAATCATATGTTAATTTTGATTGTAATTTAATACTTCTGTGTTTAATTTTTTGCCTTCAAATTCGTATGAAAGTGTTCTGAAAGTACCTTCTAGCAAATAAAAAAAGAATTATCGAAATTAATTCACTTGATAAAGAATTATCGCTGAAAAACCAACATACAGTAAGGGAAATGTATTAACGTACCACCGTAGAACCCTATCGCAATAAGGTAACATACCGCTCGAGTTTGAGTGACGGCGGCCTGTCAATTGCGACAGGGTTCTACAGTGGTACGTGAATACATTTCCCTTACTGTACATACCGAGTTCCTTGGTTGCGCAATTTAGTAACAAAATGCACCGATAAATGGCGCTGTAGGTACTCATGTCATGCTCATGACTTTACTATACTATGCGTTGTTTAGATTTTTCCAAAATTAATGGGTGGGGCAAGACGGGTGTGTTGTATGATATTTCGTACGGAACCCTCGGTGCGCGAGTCAGACTCGCACTTGACCGGTTTTTTTCAATCCTGTGTGAGCATTCTGCTCCAGGATATCTCAAAAATAAATCTGTGAGCTGCGTACCTTCCGTGTCCTCAAACTATCCATACCTTCCCACCGCACTAGTTTTTTGAGTCACTCCTTCGCCGTACAGGCAAGCCGTCTCTGGAGCTCACTTCCTCTCAACATCAGACAAGCACAAGCCCCAAGCAAGTTTGCTTTCAAGCGGATGTTGCGTAAGCACCTGCTTAAACATCTGCTAATTCGACTAAAACCCATCCACATAATGATAATATGTATTGAATATTTAGTAGTATATCTTTTTGTATGTATCTTATATATTTTTATTTATGTATGTCTATATGTCGTGTTAGTCGTGTATAATACATTTGTTTTTTCCTTTCTCTTCACGTATATTTGTAACAGAAATTATCATACTTTTTTCATTGCACCTGTTATAAGTCTCTGTTTAGCCCAATGGTTAGCTGGTAGAGAATGCTATGTGGCATTATGCTCGCCATTTGTACATTTTCGTATTTTGTGCAATAAAGTTTAAATAAATATATATTAAGCTTGTGAGAAATTGTTTCCAAGTGGTTTTGGTGGTGGTGGCACGAAAACGAAGGGTTCCGTGCCTATTAAAAAGGTCGTATCGTCACAGAAATTTTACGGCACTTACGTCCTTTTCTTTGAGGAAGGCAGTTTTTCAGCAATATCTCGAAAACCTCTGAACCGATCTTGTTCAAAACAATTTTCGGTGACTGAAATTAATAAGCCCTATCTATGTCCATGAATTTTTCCATATTTTTAAAATACACCGTTCAAAAATTAGAGGGGGGGGGGGACAGAATTTTAGTGACTTTCGGGGCGATTATCTCTGACTCTATTCACTTAATCAAAAAAAATGCTAAGAAACCTTATATTTATTTTGAAAGGCCTATCGATTGAAGTACCACACGGGGGGTCACAATGACTTTTTTTTGACTTTTAGTTTTATGTATGGAGTGCACCCCTAAAAATTTTTTTTGTCATTTTAATTACAAAACTATGTAGCGGCTAACAAAATACATCTATCCTCAAAATTTTATTCAAATACACCTTATAGTTTTCGAGTAAAATGCCTGTGACATACGGACAGACAGACAGACGGACAGACGGACAGACGGACATGACGAAACTATAAGGGTTCCGTTTTTGCCATTTTGGCTATGGAACCCTAAAAACCGGAAGTGCGAGTTCAACTCGCGTGGTGAGGGTTCCGTATATAATCTAAATTTCATAAGTGTTTTTGAATACTCAAACTTCTTATAGGTTTTCCTGTAATCTTTAGGCAAGGAACTATTTTCCATATTTTTTTCAGAATTTTAATCCTAGTAGTTTCGGAGATAAGGGCGGGAATGGTCAATTTTCGTCTTTTTTCCTAAATTACTTCAAATCTGTTTTTGCTAAAATTATAAAAAATATATATCTGACATGCTTAAAGCAACCGCTTTCATTTAATATGTCACACAATACAGTTTGCGAAACTTTTTTTTTTAATTTACCAGTTTACCCCCCTAAAGTTCAGTTTTTTTCCTTTTTCTTTAACATAAGTTTACTTGTACTCCTTTACTCTTCTGGAGTGATATAAGTAACTTTTTATTTTAAATACACAATTTTTTTTTAGATAATTACAATTTTTTTTTGAAAACAAAAATGCAAAAACTATTATGACTTACTAGGTACATGATGTTACCTCAAAATCTGCATTGACTAACTGTGCTATGATTTCATGGTGCCAAGTTGACATCCGAGGCGGAATTGTTCACGCGAGCCGCAGGTGATCAATACGACGTTTTTCAACGTATTTGCGAGGAATAAATATTTTTCATAAGATGAAAATTTCATAGGTTAGGTATTCTAAGTTATTTATTTTCTTTAGTTACTGATGGCAACAGGTCTTTACTCACATATTTGTACATCGCAAAGAATTTCTATTTATCACTTTTCTTTTCACCACTTGTCATCATTTTTGATAATATAACCAAATACCTACGCATCACAATGTTTACAAATTTAATTTATTTATTTTGAAATGGCGCGTAACATTTTTTTTCTTGTAGTTCACGCAGTGCTCGCACAGGTGTTAAAGGGAGACTTAGATGAAATCACTAAACAGCCAATACAAAATAAAATAAATATTTACGTAATTCAATACAAATTCTTGTAAAATATTAACAAAAATAAGTAATTTTACGAAATGGCGTAATGTTGACGTCGACGCCGTAGTCGCCTGACGCTCGCGCGCCTAGTCGGGAAACAATACGCAAAGATGCACAAACCTTATTCGGCGAACCTCGCGACCTAAACGTGATGCTGGATGATAAGAACCCTGTTATTATGTTAATATGTAATATGTAGTAGTTGTTCTACTTTTCCGTACAAATTCAAAATCCGTATAATTATTTTATAATTATAAATAGCTCTAGTTTAAAAGTATTGAAACCAATCTAGAAAGCGCCTAACAATTTACAAATAGCGACGAGACACATAAAACATTCAGTTCATCGCTGGTGTCCAGGCGCTGCATAGTCCTTACAAAGTTACGTGGGTAGAGGTAGGTAGCTCTACCACGTTCTACCCATATTGTGCCCATATTTGCGTGGCTGAATGTGTGCGCGCGCTTGTAACGACTATGTCAGGGCCCACTCTACTATACAGGGACACCTAAATGGCTATCACAGTTGGAAAAATATAAATGTCTTTTAACTAATGTACCTATAAAGGTAAAGGTAGGGTTTGGTGAGACTATCAGACTTGCAAGTGTAACTGCAATTGTAACCCAATCTCCACATACATTTTAAATAAATCATAAAGTATTTTAATCATCTATGTCATACAAATATTTGTGATAAATTCACCCCTTCTATCATAAGTTGGAAAAATAATTGGAATTAGAGTGCCTAGGTAAATTTTCGAGAATCCGTATCCTCGCACTTAAGTTTAAGCTTAAGCTCTGCTAAATACATAACTTCAGTGTGGGTGCTTATAGTAAAGTCCTACTAATCCTACTAACCTACTAATATTATAAATGCGAAAGTTTGGATGTTTAGATGTTGGGATGTTTGTTACTCAATCACGCTTAAACGGGTCAACCGATTTGGATGAAATTTTGCACGAAGACAGTTTATAGCCTGGATTAAAATATAGGATAGTTTTTATCCCGGGTCCACGCAGAAGAAGTCGCGGGCGGAAGCTAGTTATAAATAAAGCGTAAAATTACACACATGGAAGTGACACATCCACATCTGTGATAGTGTGCACAAAAAAGAGAATGCCCCGTTTAGAATTGAACGGGAAATTATCAAACCACATGCCGAGTTGAATTTGGAAAATAAGTTAATGTAAATGGCACACTCATTAACACTATTTTTTTAACCCAGAACTTTTAATGTTAATTCAAAATTAGACATCAATAATACTCGTAGTACATTGTGTTACAAGTACGGTAAGATATGAATTACGAACGAGAGTCTATTAGAAGCCCGACGCCGAAGGCGGAGGGCTTTGATGACTCGAGTTTATAACAATCTTACCGTACGTGTCGCATACAATGTTTTTCATCACATTTGCGAGGAAACCAATACATTTTTAACTAAATTGTTACTAATCATAATAAAAACTACAAAATGTCAGTCGTCCATTTTGTTAAATTTGACGTGAGGCGCTTAGAACAAAGACCCTTCGGCATACCTACAGCCACGATTTAAAATCACAGTTAAAAAATATTTTAAACGGACACTAAATTACTACATTTAAGTATTTAAATCTTTAAATCATTCTGTTAACCATTATTTTATTCGTGTTTTACGTTTAAATTTATTTATAAATACGTTTCCAAACATCGTATTTGAGTTAAAACCTCCTTGCTTTATAATTGACGTAAGAGTGACAGATAAAATTTAAGAAAAAAACCATTATGCCCACGGGCGTAATAAAGGCTGTTGTAGCTCTGTATGCCTGCGCGTTATGAAGCCCTTTACGAGCAAGTGTGATGAAAAGTAAATTTCGTTAGCAGACGTGCCAGGATAAGCTAAGTGATTCTGCCCCCATCGAGTTTGGGCTTGTAATTTTTATGGACGGTGTGGCTCTACATAAGTAACTAATTTGCAAAATTTGAGCACCCTAGACTTTATAGTTTTTGTTAAAAAAAAAAAAAACTAAATATGATTTTTCTTCGATATTTCTTTTTCTATCCAACCGATTTTAGTGTGCTGCACATATATTGTATACTTACTAAAGATGATTATATGACATGAAGTATATTTTCATTATATCATAGAAAAAAAGTTAAAAAAAGCTGACTGAACTTTTCAATTTTTTTTTTATTTGCTTCCAGGTTAGAGACCGCTACATTTTTTTCACCAAAAATACACGTACTAACGACCTATAATATGTATTTTTTTCCTAATTATAGCAGTGGGAGAACATGGAGATATCTTTACATAAAATACTTTACATACATTTCCTAGAACCGCTATAATATAAAAAGGAATGATTGAAACCTCTTTAGAGAAACGTGCATGACATATTGGCATTACTGGCCACTTACAATTCGTTAGGTTTAAAAACAAATTTTTCTGTTGCAAACGCGACGTTTTTCTATGTGTCTCAAATAGTTTGCGTTTTTCGGTGGAAAATACACTTGCGATTCGGTTAAAAAAAAAACGGCGGGAAATCATTAATATTTTCACGTTGTGCAACGATATTTAAAGTTTATTATTCCCCCATTTTTGAGAAAAGCACTATATTAGCCTCAGCCGGAATGGCAATTGCAGGCTTCGTATTATAATTAAACGGACTCGCAAGTTCGTCCGTTTAAACAGATACTCAGCCTACAATTGCCTCCTTCCCGGCCACGGCAATAATGTACTAATGTGCCTTACCTATACGTGGAATGTAGAATATATGAAGTATGTTACAATATACTATGTCTCCTACGTGTGTAGACATTTTCTCAACAAAATGACTGTTAATGGCACATTGTACATACATACAATCAAATAAAATGCATTAAATCTTACTACTAACTTAGGTAACTAGATACTCCACTTTCCCAGCGAGCCTAAATTAATCTTGGCCTTGACAGGTATATTTTTTTAAATCCAATTGTCATCTAATTAAATCATCTATAATAATCAAAATTATCGATTTTCTATAAAATTTTAATTTATATTTTCAATAAATTGCGGGAAAAGTACGTACCTACTTAAAGTACCTACCTACTGCTTTGTCGGTAGTCAATAACAATAAGCCATTCATAATGATTCTATATTTAATATCGAGCTTGTGGAGATCCGATCAAACGGTATACCTTTAGCCTGCAGAACGTTTAGTCGTCGACATCTTCCACACTACTATAAAAACCCCTATCATATCTAAGTGCCTAATCTGCCCTAAATCCCTTGTATTCCCTAAATCGTGCCTAAGCTCCCGGTTGCTAGTAGTAGTAGGAAAAAATATATTGTTGCAATATCTACAGTAAATCACTTATTTCAGACTTGTGGAAACCTACGATGATTATACCAAAAATTTGATTCCATTTTATTTATTGAAAAATTACAGATTTAAAAATTATCATGTTCGCCTATCGACCTAGACTTTTTATCCCACCATATAATAATGTATTGGGACATTAAATTAAATGCAAATGACTGCTTCCCTGTATTTACCTACTGTGTATCATGGTTTTCTGTGTTTTATCCGAACGTTACTTATATAGGTACTTAATTATGTTTTTCGTGAAATCAAAATAGCGTTACACAAATCAATTCATATAACGTACTTTATAATATGTGATGTGTTTAAAAATGTACATAATTAAAATACCAGCATATTCAATTCACCCAAAGTAAACAAAGAATGATGAAATAAATCATTCATAATGAATACCTAGTAATGAATAGAAGGTACCACTTGTAAGCTCTCGTAATAGGCATGATGACTCATGTTAAAATTGATAACATAGTGTTGCTAAATGGATAGTAAACCATCAAATTATTGTAATAAAGTATAAATTACAAAATATAATTAATATCATAAAAAGATATGAACCTTGAAAGTTTAGAAAAAAAAATGCATTTTTTTATTGTCCAGGTGTTAATTTAAAGCTACCAATAGAATCCTTACGCTTTTATAGAAACAAAATTGTATGACAACTATGGACCTAAACGCAGTATTTCGCGACCGAAACAGCAATTTACTT
This sequence comes from Epinotia nisella, assembly GCA_932294315.1. NCBI lineage: Eukaryota > Metazoa > Arthropoda > Insecta > Lepidoptera > Tortricidae > Epinotia > Epinotia nisella. The sequence goes on from OW028674.1 coordinate 22,901,890, forward strand.
GATTTCCCCTACAATGATTAGTTCAAAATACTAAAGTGTGACGTGATACCTTTGAGTCAATCAGTATGAAGCGTTTCGGGTGCGGCCAGCGAGGTCCGTCTTTAACTCAATTTTTTGGGTATTTATGTTCTTTTATGGTAGTTGCTCCCATACAAACATTTGTTCCTCTCCAAAAACTGGTTCAAATGGCATCGGGAAAAATTTTTAGTCATCATGCCTATTGTCATTGTTTTTCGACGCATCAAACTTGTTACCTAATCAGTCTACAATCTGGCGCACCCACACACGAGCTATGCGATTGACAATCACGTTCAATATCATATGTCAACATGAACATTCTGTGGTCACAGATTGTTTAGTTTTATCCCGGCACCGTCGGAGTCCTTGTCCCCGTGGATGTTGACTTCTGTTTCAGCGCGGATGTTCAGTTTGACCGCTTCGTCCTCGGCGTGGTCCCGCGGCGGCGGCGGCGGGCAGGCCCGCCGGGCCCCGCAGCACGTGGCGAGCGCGAGCAGCACGAGCAGCAGCAGCGCGGCGCTCGCGCACACGGTCGCGCCCCACTCCAGGATGACGCGCGCGGACGCCAGCTCCTCCATGACGCTTGCCTCCGTTTCGACGCTCTGCTCCACCCAGAATATCGGGAAGAGCATTTTTGGCACGTTCTCGTAGAGCCTGCAATGAAACGTTAAGGTTTAACGCTTCTGCTCTACAATAACTAAAAAAAAACGTAAGTGCGATTTGTTGGTAGGTATATTGCAGTGTTAAACGATCATATATAAAAATATTCGACAATATTTGTTAGATTTACTTGCACTCTACTGTGTCGAGTTCATTTTAAACGTTTCACGCAGATCAGGTGCAACAGCTGATGACGCCGAGGAATATTGGGTAGTTATAACGTCGTAATTTATAGTTTTTATTGACGAATAATCTACTCCAAAGATGCGAAATATTTATTTGTTACGCATCTACTTATATGTATCTCAAGTACCTCAACTCAAATATAACTTGACCCTAAATAACTATTTAGTGCTTCTTATTCGATGCGTAACAAAGATATTCGGCAACTTTAAAGTGCCCTACACTGCATATCTGTTATATATGCCAAAATACTCGTTGAAGAGATCCTATTAAACTATATTGTACTGAAGAAGCAGACGTCTATCATCCCTGTTAATATTAGGTAAGTTTGCTTAAAAAGAGGCACCAGCCTCAATATTGTAGTTTTTTGAGCTTATGAATAAATAATTTTATTATTATAACAAATACTGCATATGTCATCTCTTAAAAACTATCTCAATTATAAAATAATATGATACTTAAGTATGCAATGCAATGCAAAAATATATATAAATAGTTATATCTCGAGTCAACACTCCATTAATTTCTGTGTTCTAATGTAAAATCGCCGGGAACGGATTGTCGGAAAAGTGGCGCGACCGAGCGAGCGGTGCCCACATGCGGCGAGTTCGTACGCGATGTATTGCAGAGGGGCTGCCGGTTGTGGGGTACCCAATCGCTCGAGCCGGGCTGCATTAGTGCACTCTTAAGGCCCCTCTTGCTTGTGCGCGAGAGAACTACTTAGTGGTTATCTAGGCGATAGAGTTCTATGATATTGACATTTGTCTAACACACCTTATCTCTTAAACAGATAACAATTGTCATGATAAGGTTACGCACAAATACTTAGTTGTCATTGTCCAAAAAATTATATGATGTTTTTGTAAACTGATACAGTTTACAAAAACATATTACACAACTACGGTACGGTCAAGGACTTTAATTGTTGAGCCATTTAGGTGTCAACTAATTTTGGTTTTCTATGAAGCTATGAATTGTCCAGTATAAAGTGAGCTCTAAATGGCTCAACAAAAGTCCGTGACTGTACCCTCCCACCTTTGAGAATTATCATAGCAGTCTATTTTTACATTTTTTTGTGTAATTAAATAAATTATATGACCCAACATTACTCACGCGAAATTAGGACTCGGTTCAATTAGAATATTCAGCTGGAACCTTGCAGCGATTTCTAACGGCACACCAAATTGCTGCAACAAAATACTCAACATTATACCATTGAACTACTATGTACCTACTATACATTATACAAACATTTGTCAAAATGGTTTTCCTTGAAATGGCATGACGGTTAACTCACGATTTTTCTAATCTTATCTGGATATATGGAAAATAGTTCCTTGCCTAAAGATTACAGGAAAACCTATAAGAAGTTTGAGTATTCAAAGTAACGGGAAAATTCTCAATATTTTACAGAACCCTCAGTTGAACCCACGAGTTGAACTCGCACTCCGGTCCGGTTTTATTTTATGATATATATACACGGGTGACTCCTAAGTGGTGAACCCAAATATTTTTTTCTTACTCTTTACATTTAGTTAAAGCACTCTTACGTAATACTATGCAAAAATCTTTAAATGTATTCTGTAATAATTAATAAAATTATTAATTTTATATTTACCTAGTCTCATGGTTACCCTACTTCTTACGTTGAACTGTCATCATCAATTTACAGAACTCGTCTAATAGAATAGGGTGACCATACGATTGGTAGGTAATGAATGATTACTGTGTAAAGAAATTATTTTTTACTTCAACAAAGTTTAATTGTTAGCTTTTGGAGCTAAAATGCACTGAATTCGCCTTGAAATCAGGGATCGGAACCGGGTTTTTCAAAAGTCCCCGAAGTAGTCTAATATTTTGAATTATTTTAGGTTCTTAATGTAGGACTCTATCATGTATTTAGGTAACATTTTCGTATTATTAGACAGCCTGATCAAAAATTATATTATAAACCAAAGAACGAAATTGAACGAAATAAAACCGGTATTTTTGTATCGTTAAAATACCGGTATCCGATCCCTGCTTAAAATGATGCGTTAGAAACCATAATTTGGGTTCACGACTTAGGAGTCATCCTATATGAGGTATTTTAATTTTCTAATGATGGAGGTGGACAAAAATTTTACAGCCCGTGCTAGACGGTCGCTAACACGCCCCTCCGACCGAGCGACCTAGGTCCGCACCGACCGTGTAGACAGTTGTTTCCAACAAAATTTCATACTACAACGGTCGGGGCCGACCAAGGTCGCTCGGTCGGAGGGGCGTGTTGGCGACCGTCTAGCAGACCTTTAAGTGTTGTTATTATCTAGGCCAGGTGAGATATCCATCATATGAAACGGCTTGAGTTGCACATTCTGAATCAGTTCTTCTTTTTTGTCTTAAGTGGGAAAATTTTGATTTATGAAAAAATTACAATTCTAATGTGATCAACACGGTTAACAGGACGGATGGAGTGCTTCCACTTGTGGGACTCTAGTCTAGGGTAGGGGACTGATCCTCAACTATGGATCCTGCGATTGTTCGTGCTTCGGATGCTCGCTCCTGCGTCCGTGTTTTTAAGGTTTTTCCAACATAAGGTATGTACGGAAACCTCGATGCGCGAGTCTAACTTGACCGGATTTTTTTTATCAAATTATAAAGAGATTGGTGGATTACTAACACCTATTCCAATTCCAAACTCGTCGCGGTTGTGTAATACTAACCGGCTCCACAGAGAAGTAGAAGGAGTGTTTCTCTTCGTCGGGCCGCAGGCCGGTGACGGCGCGCGCGAGCGCCGGGTCGGCGTGCAGGAAGTGCGGCAGCGAGATGAAGGACGGCGAGCCGAACCGACACGCCGACACGTTCATCACGCCGCCCCACTGGCACTCGCCGTTGCAGAAGCACGTGTTGTGGTGGGAGGACGTCGCTGATACACCAGGGTATTACGTAAGTGGTTAACTAGATGTGGGAGAGCGATGCTCCAGCACACTTCGCTATAATACAGGCTATACGTGACTACGCATAGTCTGATGGGAAGAATCACCGGCCCTGAACAAAGGAACTAGGTGATTATGCATTAACGCCGGTGTCATATTTAGGTACCGATTGACAAGTCATAGCGTTGGAATTCAAGGGGAGTTTCCTCTGCTTACGGGTTTGTATTTTTGAATAAGAAATGAAATGTTGTCATATACAAGCAATGTCAACAAAAACAAAAACTGTACCTAATGTAAACAAAATCAAAAATATCGATGTAAAAAAAAAAAAAAAAAAACATATGCAAATGCATATTTGGAATCGCAATGCGCTACCAATTACGCATTTTAATTTATTTCTTCTTTTAGTTTTCTGTATTGTCACGAATAAATATTTGAATATGCCCTTGATCGGTTCACTAGCGCCCGCCAGAGAATATGCAAAGTAATTTCTAGAGTCAGTCAAAGGAGCAAAGGAAGAAAGGAGAAGAATGTGTGGTTGGATAAGGAAGTACAAGAAGCTGTATGTGAGAAGAAAAAGTTGTGGCGGGATTGGTTAGCTGCAAGAGCTAACCAAAGAGTCAATAAAGCCTCCTTTGACGAAGTCAATGAAGCAAAAAAGGCATATAGAATAATGAAAGTGCGGGTGAAAGAAGTAGTAAAAAGAAAGAAAGATGAACAGAATGACCATGTGGATGAAAGGTTGTCGCGGGATTTCCAGACGAACAGAAAATATTTCTGGAAATCTGTTCGACTAGCCAGAGGTAAGAGCCAGAACTCTGAGCTGAAGTCGGTCAAAGACAGGAATGGAAGTTTGATTAATAACACAGAATGCATATTAGGGAGGTGGAAGGAATATTTTGAAAGTTTGTTTGATAGGGAGGAAGAAAATGGTCTAACCTCAAGTCTGAATGGTAGAGCAACCGAGGATGAAAGTAATATTAGCATGGACGAAATTATGAAAGCATTGAGAGGAATGAAATCGGGTAAGACAGCAGGGTATGACAGAGTTTCCGCTGAGATGCTGAAGGCCGGACAGGGCGTTGTAGCGAGTCAGTTGTATCGCCTCTTCAATTTGTGCTACAGCACCGGCCGTGTACCGAGGGACTGGTGCAAGGCCGTAATCGTTCCTATTTACAAAGGGAAAGGGTCACAACTTGACTGCAAAAACTACAGGGGCATTAGCTTACTCAGCATCGTCGGCAAATTGTATGCAAAAGTGTTGATTGAAAGAGTAGTGAAAGAGACCGATGAGAAAGTATGGGATGCACAAGCAGGATTTAGAAAGGGTATGGGTTGTACGGATCAAGTCTTTTCCTTACGATGCATAGCCGAGAAGTATTTGGCCAAAGGTCAAAAGGTCTATTGCGCTTTCGTGGACTTGGAAAAGGCTTATGATAGAGTGATGAGGGAGGAACTATGGTCGGTGTTGTGCACGTATGGAGTAGACAGCCGCCTCGTTCAAGCACTGACATCTTTATATAAGGAATCCAGTGCTTGCGTGAGAATAAACGGGTCATATACTGACTGGCTTAACATCGAAAAGGGTGTTAGACAGGGATGTGTAGCGTCTCCGTGGCTGTTTAATCTATTCATGGACAGCTGTCTGCAGGATCTGAAAGGTGATGAATGTGGTTTGAGAATGGAAGGGTTACGCGTCAAATGTCTCCTATATGCTGACGACCTTGTACTACTTGCATCGTCAGCGGAGGAGTTACAAATGATGGTAACGAAGATTAATGAATCTTTTGAATGGAAAGGGATGAAGATGAATGTAAGTAAGACGAAAGTGATGGTATTTGAAAAAGATGAAATTATGACAGACTGCGAAATAATGATTGGTGAAGAAAGACTGGAACAAGTAAAAGAGTTTGTGTATTTGGGGACTTTATTTACTGGAGACGGAAAGCATGAGAAAGATATTGAAAGGAGAGTGAATGCAGGGAATCGAGTGAATGGGGCACTGAACGCCTTTATGGGCAGCCAGAAAATATCACAAAAAGCGCGCGTGGCTGTGCATAGAGGAGTGTTGGTGCCCACACTTATGTATGGTAGTGAAAGTTGGGTGTGGCAGAAAAGACATCAAAGTCGAGTGAATGCAGTAGAAATGAGAGCGTTGAGAAGTATGTGTGGAGTGAAATTGAGTGATAGAGTCAGAAACAGTGTGATAAGAGATAAGTGTGGAATGGATGGAGATATAGTCACGAAAATTGAGAAGGGTATGTTAAGGTGGTTTGGGCATGTAGAGAGGATGGATGAGAGAAGATTAACGAAGAGAGTGTATATAAAAGGAGTGGAAGGGCAAGTTGGAAGGGGAAGACCTAGGCGAACTTTCTCTGATCAAATTGGAGAAATGTTACAAAAAGGCCAGGTCAAAAGTACCCTAAACCGACGAGCATGTATGAGAAATGTTATGAAGGTGAGTGAAGCGAAAGTGGTTTGTCAGGATCGTAGCAAATGGAGATCCGTGATCTCTGCCTACCCCTCTGGGAAAGAGGCGTGATTATATGTATGTATGTATGTATGTATTTCTAGAGTAGGTGACGTGCGCAAACATACAGGGTGTCCCTAAAGTGGGGTGAGGCGCTAGTACTGAGTACTGACATTCTATGACGACGTCCTGATGGAAGACGTCAAGAAAAATGTTCTGGGCCAGTCTATACGTAGTAATAAGTAAATCAATGCTCACAGTTATCGAAGCTTTGCGGCGCGAGGGAGTAGCGGTGGTAGGGCAGGGGCCCGACGGTGCCGCTGCTGCGGTGCGCGAGCCGCACGGCGCGGCACAGGTCGGGCAAGAACACCGCCACCGTCGACTGCTCCGTCAGGCCGCGCGGCAGGAACTCGCCCGCGCTGCCCGTCAGCTGTACATCGGTTATGACACGTTACAAAACATTATAACTCAGAACTTGTGATTTATGAGTGAAGTGGGTAGCTCAGGACAGCCAGTGCTCTTAGTTATGGTTAAAGAACTTTATTCTCATAAGAATACATGGGATTCACTTACATGAGAACATTACAATCTATTTTATATCTAGGGTTAAGCACACAGCGTTTATAAAGTGTTCTAGAATTTATGGACTTATTATTGGTTTCGAGTCAAAAAGGTACAGTCAACTGCTCCATTAGAATTAGAATGAGATCCACCAGAGCTGTCCCTGGTAGCGGAGAGGTGTACGAGGGAAAAACGAACCAATAACATTACATTACCTTATGATCAAGCATTTCTTCCTGTTTGGATACTCACCCTTATATCATGATGTGGTTCGCGCTAACAACACAATATTTAAAACAATGATCGAAGTAGGTTAATTGCTGAAGATAAACAACTAACCAACCAAGGATATGTACTTCTTGAAAGATACCTTAGCGCACTCCCCGGTGTAATAAGGGAGTTGGTCCTCGTAGTTCCATCGCAGGACCTGTCCCGGCAACGTGCCGCTCTCAACCCCCGTGGACACCTCCAGGTAGCCGTCAGTCGTGATCGAGTTGTTCCTCTGAAAATAATACGCGGTAAATGTGGCTACTTAAATTAGGTAGTAATTTTCACTTGAGTTCGTAAAAAAATATTAAAAACTGTACTTAGGTACTTAAACTGGTTCAAATCAGTAGAGTCAACCATATGGACGACATCTTCTGCACTCGCATATCCCAGTCTTGCGCACGGTTGACGTCCGTTCACCTTGGCCAGAGCCTTGCCACTCGCCACCGTCAAAGAGTCGGTTAAAATCACGGGGGCACCGCCAGTAGCACTCTCCTTGGCCAACGGGTGCTCGAAATTATCGAAAAACAGCTCCCGTGCCGACTCGAACACCATCATGTGCTATCCATCGTCAAAGAACAAACCACATACATACTTCGTAGAAGAGTCCAAATCGGTCGACCACGGGGGCGCCACCCGTCGCACTCGCTGGTAGCGTCTTTGCCACGTCCAGCAGCGTGTCTTCGTAACCTTCGAAAAGCAGCTCCCGTGCTGGCTTGGACACCACCATGTGCTGCCCGAACATGGCGAGTGACATGGACAGCATCTTCTGCTGTAAGAAGTTCCAATCCCGCGCGCGATAGATGGCGGACTGGAAACGGAAATTAAACTAACATTGACATAACATATCTTGGAAAGTTGGAAACTACTTAGGTACAGTTGTAGCAATACGAATAGGCGAGTGTAGGCGTTCCTGTGGCGTTCCTATTATTTTGACGTTAAAGTCTAATTTCGTAAAATCCACATTTTAATTAATATCGCACATTGGGAATGCGATCTAGACAGCAAGCGACATTGTCTAGAAAGAAATAATTAATTAAGTGCTTGAAAAAATTTCGAAAACTTGAAGCATCTCAGTACCTATTTATTGTCAGCATTAACTATCAACATGTTTCTGGTTCATCGGGAATTCAGAATGTGTCAAATTAGGAAAAGACAAACTCGAAAGGTCAACAGGTTATTTGGCACATACAAAATGAGTTTCGTTTACATTTTTCTATTCTTCACATGCATCCTTTAGATAGCTTAACTTGAATTATCTAAGTTTTATCAAAGTGCACTTATACAAAGATTGTCGAAGAACTTTAAATGGTACGTGTATCGTTTCGTAACCAATCAACGAAAGTCTCAAAGGCCGTTCGGAATCGTACTGAAAGCGATGACTGAAAGGAACCCAAAGCTATCAGCTCGTTATCCGTTTATGTAACAGGGACACAGCGGGATTACAGGCATTTTAACGAGATGCAGCTTGTTAGGAGAGTTAAAATTGAGTAGGTAACTACCTATCAAAGTTACGCAATCGTCGGCAGGACAGGATCAAACTTTTTGTTACGGCTGAGTTATGAATTCAGATAATATATAATAATGAATTCTGAACAAAGGGGCCACTTTTGGGGGGTAAACTGGAAAATTAAAAAAAAAAGTTTTGCAAACTGTATTGTGTGACATATCAAATGCAAGGGGTTATTTTAAGCATGTCAGATATATTTTTTTTATAATTTTAGCAAAAACATATTTGAAGTCATTTAGGAAAAAAGACGAAAATTGACCCCCCCCCCTCCCTTATCTCCGAAACTACTAGGATTAAAATTCTGAAAAAAATATGGAAAATAGTTCCTTGCCTAAAGATTACAGGAAAACCTATAAAAAGTTTGAGTATTCAAAAACACTTATGAAATTTAGATTATATACGGAACCCTCACCACGCGCGTTGAACTCGCACTTGTCCGGTTTTTTTTTATATTTTTCACGCCACTGCTCGGAAATGTGGCAAAAGATGGTCAGAATTCAGGCTTCAAAGCTGGGGTTAGTTGGACGTCGCACGAACAGGCCATCCATGACTACAAACTGTCCAACAATGTTATTGTTGGACAGTTTGAACAGCGATCGACCAATCACAGGGCACCGCGCGCGGTCGCGCCGGCGTGCGCCCGCTCCTCCTCCTCCGCGCCGGGCGCGAGGCAAGCGAGCCTGTTTAATATTATGATCTTTCATTTTGATTTAAAATTATAATTATTTGCAATTTCCTTGCAGTAGGCGCGAAAAGCACTATGTTAAGCCTGGGCCGAAAGTGCAATAGCTGGACTCGTACTTTCTAGCCTCTACAACAATGTACTATTAGTTACACTTTTGAACGGAAGTCTTGGATATAATGATATATTATTTCCATAGACTAGGATCTCCACTTACCGTCAGGTACCTATGCCTTAAGCTTGTTTACCGTAGTATTAAAAAAATACAATTTGAAAACAATTGCTATTGACAACCAGTTGACAACTTTATAAAATACAGTCTGTTATGGGTGGAAGACAGCTGCGCAGCGTGCAGCGTGCGGTCCCCGTTCCCTACTGGTTGCACGTACCGCGGCGATGATGTTGAGCATGGTGATGTTGTCGCTGAGGCTGCCGTTGCTGGAGTGGTGGAAGTGCCAGCTGCGCAGCGTGCGGTACGCGATGGAGCCGTTGTGCGCGTGCCACGTCACGTTCACGTGCTGCCGGTGCTCTTTGAAGCGGTAAGGACCTGGAGATTAGAAGCGTTACAGGTAAATAAGAGACCATTACTCATCAAGGGCGGTAAAACAAAGAAAGTCTCAGATCGCAGGTAGCTTTATTACGCCCGCCCATGGGAGTAACGGTTTTTTTCTTAAATTGTATCTGTCACTCATGCGTCAGTTGTAAAGCAAGGAGGGTTTGACGCATATACGATGTTTGAAAACGTATTTATAAATAAATCCAAACGTAAAAACACGAATAAAAAAATGTTTGCCTCAATTATTTTAAGATTTAAAAATTAAAATGTAGTGGTGAAGTGTTTAGTAAAATATTTTAAATCGTGACTGTATGCCGCCGAAGCGTCTTTGCCTTGCGCGCCTCATGGCAAATTCAACAAAATGGAAGATTGTCATTTTGTATTTTTTATTGCGATTTAATTTTGTTTGATATGTATTTGTTTCTTCGCAAATGTGATGAAAGGCATTGTGTGACACGGATGGTAAGATTCTTCTTGAGCCATCAAAATCGCTTACCAATCTCGTGGCACAATGTACTATTTACGTCTCCCTCTGGTTAGGAAGTGGGATTTTTCGCACGCGTAGCGGGCGCCTAATTGCCATTTTATGGTCAATGTGACTTTATAGAAAATTGTGCCACGAGGTTGGTAAAAAATCTTTCCATCCGTGTCGCACACAATGTTAATTATTCACCACATTTGCGAGGAAATAAATGCATTTGAACCAAAAATAATAATAATAAAAATAAAAAAACAAAATGTCAATAGTCCATTTTGTTAAATTTGACGTGAGGCGCAAGAGGCAAAGACCCTTCAGCATGTGCAGTGCAGCCACGATTTAAAATCACTGTTAAGTACAAATATTTTATTATGTTACACAATATTTTTTTTAAATCATAAAGTAATTTATTTAAACGTGTTTTATTAGTGTTTTCATGTTTAGATTTTTTTATAATTACGTTTTCAAACATCGTATTTGAGTTAAACTTTATAACTCCTTGCTTTATAACTGATGCATGGGTGACAGATACAATTTAAGAAAAAAACCATTACACCCATGAGCGTATAAGTATTGTATCTCTGTATGCCTGCGCGATATGAAGCCCTTTACGATCAAGTGTGATGAAATAGTACATTGTGATACAAGTGAGCTATGTTGATCATTATATCCGAGGCGGAATTATTCTGATAAGAGAGCCGAGCATGTAATTGCTCCTCGCTTCGCTCGTCGTCGTACCTATTAACGGAGACTTGCCTTCCGTTTAACCTATATCGCTTTGCCGTAGCTATAACGCTTAACAGTCGTAAATGTTAGGACAATCGATATTATGACAAACAAATTTAATACTCATAAATAATAGGACTTACATGTTTTAGGACAAATAATATGTTATGGAACATGAATGTTATGACTATTGAACGTTATGCCAAGTCCAATAGGGCAAAACTGGACCGATAGGTTACTAGGGATTGAGAGGGTTAGGATCGCGAATTTGGTTTATTTGGCATACTTATAATGATAAAACTATAAATCCAATTTCTCTTGATTTCTAATTAGTGCCACACTGGGCCAGCGTGGGGATTGCAAGTGCATTCCCTCTTGTCCATCAGCAGAGAGGGGACATATATAGGAGTGCCCAGTAGTGGCTCGTATCGTTATACTTACTATTAATAAATAGGTAGATACCTAGTTTGTGAAACGTTTTGCAGCTTTGTATGTGGGGGTAAACTCCGAAACTACGCACCCGATAAAAAAAAACATCAGTAAGTACATTAAATTGACCTTCGGCATATCCATAACCTATATTAGGTTCCGCCTAGGTTTTTTGAGCCGCGCGGGTAGTTAGTCGTCGAATAAAACGCCTCAACATTGGTTAGTGTCTCATTTGTAACACAAGATAATCTGAATGTTCCAATTTTCACAATGATGACTCACCCAACTGCACAAGGTTCGGTTTTACTTCCGGGAACTTCTCGGAATTGGTCCAGTTGAAGAGGTAGATGTCCATGAAGAGCGGTACGGAGGGCGCCTGCCACTCACCGAACGAACGCGACCCAGGGACCAGGGCCACTTGCTGAAACCGAAATAGAAGTATACTTGAAACCATAATTAGATTCCAAAAAAACTACCCTTTGTGTTGCCATTAAAATGAGGAGGATTGACACCGGTGAATTTGCATTTTTCTAAATGATGAAAACTAGCTACGTCTATCATTTAGAAAAATGAAAATTCACCTGTGTCAACCCTCCTCATTATAATAGCAACACAAAGGGTAGTTTTTTTGGAATCTAATTATGGTTTCAAGTATAGTTACTCAGAAAACGGCTCGACTAAATGTTCATCGTGCTTGTACAAATATAATTGCGCTATACCCTATTCCATATAAGATTAGAACGTGCGTTATCGTCAAGCGAAAAAGTACTAAATAATGGAAATTAGTAAAATTACTTCGTACCTACAATATTTCCCTTTGATATCACAGATAAACGAAGAAAACTTCATGCAATGAAACTTCATTGAAACTTCATTCTTCCATGTAAGATTAGAAAAATCGCGCATTAATCGCCATGCCATTTCAAGGAATACAATTTTTGTGACTTTCGGGGCGATTATCTCCGACTCTATTCTCTCAATCAAAAAAATGCTGAGAAACCTTATATTCATTTTGAAAGGCCTATCGATTCACGTGGACTTACAATGATATATTTTTTTGACTTGCAGTTACATGTACACTACACCCCTAAAAAAAATGTTTTAGTCATTTCATTACAGAACTATGTAGCGCTCGCTAACAAAATCACCTACCTATTCTCCAAATTTTATTCAAATACACCTTTTAGTTTTCGAGTAAAATGCCTGTGACATACGGACAGATGGACACACGGACAGACGAACATGACAAAACTATAAGGGTTGCGTTACAAGACGGGTTTTAGGAATACCTATGCAGATTTTTTAATTTAGCTAACATTATTAAGACATTAACATCAGCACCCAACTGGAATTTGGTTTTATTAAAAACATAACAATTAAAAAACAAGAAACGGAAAGAAAACTTACAGATTAACTAATTAAACCTAACTTGAACTATGTGAACCTAAACTATATATACATATTTCCCTCAAATCGCTGCCACTAGGCAGAGTGCCAATATAAGGCTGGCTGCGTTGCCTCGCTGAATGGCAATGCCAATTCGCAGAATGGCAATGACAATTCATTGTGCGAGGAACGAGCCAGCCCTACGGTCACCAGAGATCCGGGTGAGCATGTAGCTTAGCTTTTTAAATAGCTTAATTGTATCCGGACCCCGAGGACCCAGGGTCTCCACGGTAAACGCCGCAAATATGTAATTTTCGCCAAGAGTTTCATATTTGCGGCGCTTTGCTCCTCAGCCTCGGCGGCCGCTCCGCCAGCCCTCGAGGACGTCGTGCCCAGCTGGGACGGTGCTAGGATATCCACACACGTGACATCCAGACTAAGGGCCGCCCCTGTTGCCAAGGTACGAAAGTCAACCCGTCGGGTCTCTTCCCGTCATCACGTGCAAGGCCATTTGGCTCTAATGCGGCCGGCACGCTGACACTGATCAGAGCCCGACGGATAATGTCGTTGAGGCCGGAGTGAAGGGATATGCGGCCGGCGCTTTTCGAGCAAGCGAGGCCGTGGTGACCCGTCCTATCGACCAAAGTGCCGCTGGCAGCGATGTGGTTCCACTATGTTGGCCCCGAGACGCAAACCAACAGTCAGCCGGAAACTATTCAGGTCCAAAAGGTTCCCGTAGTTGGCAGAGGGGGAGGCGTGAAGCCAGTGACTTGACGTTGAATACCAACAACAACTTTTAAAAATTTAATTAACGCTGTCTGTCATAAAAACGGTGCCGATCGGCTGGCTAAAGTGTGCTACGGCATCGGATATTCCAACCAGCATGTATTGATACCGTTTGTACAGCATTTCAATGTTGCCAGGAATAACCATTATTATTTCACTGTTAGGCCTCTCATAGACTGGCGCGGCCTGGCCGCGGCGGTCAATAGTAAGGCTTCTCACAGACTGGCGCGACCTGGCCGCGGCGGTCAATAGTAAACTTGTCATTAGCTGTCAAATTTACTATTGACCGCCACCGCAGGCCGCGCCTGTGTGATTCAGGCCTTAAGGATGAAAAAAAAGCCTAGCGCAGGCCTGTCAGCGCAGTGCAGAGGATTCCAAATTGTCAATGTATATATGGCACACTATTAATCGTCGATATTAGATTTAAATTACAATGATCACTAAATAGATGATCAAAACCTAAATAATTTCAACTATCATTGAATATATGTGAATTTTCAGAGTAAGCCATTGAATCCCCGGGTCTCTTGCCATAGACTAATATATCTACCTATAGATGGTTCATCCCTGAAACTAAAATACAGACTATATATATAGATGTAGATGGCGTTACTAGTCCATGATACCAACATAGATTAGCAACATATAGTCAGTATTTTAGCTTCAGGGATGAGCCGTCTAGGGTAGGGTAGATATATTAAAGGTCTAGGCTAGAGGCTATGATTCGTTTCAAGGTTGCCTACGCATCGCATCGCAACTCGCCTTATTTCCCTGGGGAGAAACAATGTTTTCCTGAACCAAATTAGATTTTATGATTAGCGATAGTAAAGTTATACCTACCTTATTTTACCTACAATAAGTCTAAATTTAAATAAAAAAGCCCTTAAAAGGTACCTAATGGGACGCGTATGACATTTGCTCACAAACTAAGTGCCACTTAAGTGTTTAGCCTAGCTAGCATGATCACGTCTATGTTGGGCATATAGTATTTGTCCCTAACTATTAGCAAGTTGTGAGAGGGAAGAATGCTTTATGTCCGACATTATGCGCGATCATGCTAGCTAGGCAGATGTGCTTACTTATGCTATAGGTGGTTACTATTATAGTAAGTTAGTTTGTATAGAGACTCGAACCTGCACACATTTCTCGATGAAACAGTCATAAAACCTAGAGTCAAAGTCAAGAACCATCCCTACCCTCCACCGAAATTCCCACCGCGTACCCTCGGTTACTTATTTGGTTTATTTTGACACATCAAGGTCAGACATCTTGGATTTAGAATATGCAATGACGTCTAAGATTACACGATTACCCAGACAAAATATGATCTATTTTTAAATCGAAGCTATACAATTAGAATCTCTTTCCAGACGGCACAACTGTCTCACTAGACGCCTGGGGAACGAAGTCTAATTGTTATAACGTCAGACTTACATGTAGGTAATCATAAGTATATCTAGTCTTTATTATGTAGCTAACGTTATATCTAACAGTTTGACATAGGCCTCCGACATAATAAGGGTTGTATTTACCTATCATTTAGCAATTTAGTAGGTACCTACAAGGCAGTATTAAATTATTAAAAATTAAAATATTTTTATTAAGACCAACTTGAATCATGGTGTTAGTGACAATTATAATACTTATTAAACTAGTGTTAGTACCTTACATTACATTAATATTATACAATATGTGAAAAATGGCACCTTTTGTTTTTAAAGTTCGTTTATCTCCTTAGCACAGTAATCTCCTTAGTACATTATATTATGGCATTCCACATCTATAGATAGCACATAATCTATACTTAATAATACATATAAAGAGGAAAATAAAAAGAAATGAAATGAAATGAAACTAATGAAATGAAAAAGTCCGGAAACATAGTAGACCATATACAGTATTACAGTATTAAATTAAATTAAAACATAATTATATATTAAATTAAATTAGGACTACACGGAAACCTTTGGACCATCGCGGGTCACCCCGATCCCACGATGACCGGCCTATGGTACTCCCTCCAGCGCTCATGTAGCGGGCTGGCGTCCCACTCTCTGACCGCCGAGAGCAGTATGTTGGAGGAAAAATAAATAGCCTTTCTGGCGGTGGCGGTCCCCGCGCGCACCAGCGCGGGCCAGCCCGGCGCGCGGCCCTCCGCGAACATCGCGCTCGCGCTGCACCAGCGCGGCAGCCGAAACAAGGCGCGCCACGCGTCGTTGTATTGCACGCGCATGTCTCGAACGGCAGCGCATGTAAAATTTGACCACAGTTCTACTGTGTACACACTGGTACAGAAGCTCAGGAATAGCTGCCTTTTGACGCTCTTGCTACATTTAGCGAATCTCCTGGCTAGCATATTCGCTCGTACTGCAATAGCTCGTCTTTGCCTCTGGATATCTGCGTGATCTTTCATGTTCGACAGCAGAATGTGGCCAAGATATTTGACTTCATGCACTCGACGTAGTTGCACAGGAAAAGTCTGAAAGTTAGTATGTAGGGGGTAATCCCCAGAACTGCATATCCGCTATCAAAAACTCTTTCACCTGTGTGTAGGGTGGACTTTCTGGATGGACATATGCTATATTTTATCCCACTGGTTTGCCTGAGTTCTTTGTAAAACGTGGGCGAAGGCGCGCGGGCAGCTAGTATTTCATAAACTACATTCTTAAATCTTTTTTCCAGGGCCACTTGGTCAATGAAAATTGATAAAAAGCGTCAATTAACGATCACGCGCATGAACGTCAGTGGCTACGCAAATCACCAATCAATCAATACCATTGGACATCTGGTCGATTGGATCAACAGACCGTTTGACCCGGCCCACTGTCGGCTTATCCCACTTACATTAAACAAATTGGCAGTCAAGGTGGTTCGATAATTATAAATTTGCACTTTTGACCTAGTCGTTTACAATACGACACGTCTAGCATGCTTTAACGAACTCTTATTTAAGCGTGACCATTTTATTCAAAATAAATAAAAAATATTGTTTATGTAAGTAAACTAGAGGTTTTTGAACCTACCTACTACGTACCTAAATACACCAGCTTATTGGTGCCTGACCCGGCTAAGATTCCTAAATCGCTTTGGATAAAATCCTGTGTTCCTTTTACGGTGTAACAGTTTAACCTAGATCTTTCCTTATTTATTGGCTCCCCAAAGTATTCACTCATTTCATTACATACGCAACTTCTTCGGAATTGGAAACGTCCGTAACCTTCAGGACTTCGACACGTCCTTGAGGGATGAACTGCCCTTGCAGGATCGTAAAACTTGAGCAATTGATCCAATAAATTGCTACTGGACACTGACATGCACGAAGTTCAGTGGGGCATACAAACATTATTGAGATAAGACATTGGTTCAACCTTTGGGTCACAGGGCTTATTATTACATTAATCTGAAGAGATTTATAACACTTCGATTCTAGGCAAAATGAATAGAATTGACGACTAGTTAATAGCATGGTTTAATAGTGTCATTGATTCTTACTAGAGGGCTGCGAGTAAGTACCTACTAATTTTTGATGCTGCAATCTGCAACAACGCAAAGGGTTTTTTTAACTCTTAATTCAACCTTCTTTTTAGGGTTCCGTACCCGACGGGTAAAAACAGGACCCTATTACTAAGACTTCGCTGTCCGTCCGTCCGTCCGTCCGTCCGTCCGTCTGTCTGTCACCAGGCTGTATCTCAAGAACCGTGATAGCTAGAGAGTTAAAATTTTCACAGATTATGTATTTCTGTTGCCGCTATAACAAGAAACACTAAAAAACCGGCCAAGTGCGAGTCGGACTGGGGCTCCCATACAACAGACATGATTTTTTTGCCGTTTTTATAGATAATGGTACGGAACCCTTCGTGCGCGAGTCCGACTCGCACTTGGCCGGTTTTTTTATACGACGGTGGCCAACAAGCACACGGCCCGACTGATAGTAAGCAAACACCGTATCCTATGGACGCCTGCGACTCTAGAAGCGCGTTTCCGACCCTTTATTGATTTGAGGATTCGTTGTGAACACAGCGCATCCTCGTGAGATCTGAACTTCTTAGTCGTTATGAAACCTTGACTGTATTTAAAAGATATTTAGTAAAATTGAGGTTAACCCTCGTGTAATAACTAGCCAATTTCATTGATGTTCGTACAAACACCAAGTAAAGGGCGATATGGTAATCATCCACGTGATCCATTAAGTTAATAAGCGCTTAGTTAGCCCTGTGTGGAGATTAAGACAACTTGTAGGGCTTCGAACGTGCGCCCTTGGACGTCACGCGACGTTTCGGCCAATTTACAATGTCATTTCGTGTAGGTATATACCTAAATATTACATGGAACACATGTTCTTCCAAATTCATGTTTATTTACAGTCAAAGTAAGGAAGAAACTTCTATTAATTTAATTCATATCAATCAGTAATCGGGTCACAGCTAGAACATTCTGCTTTGCAAAACGGGTAACATTATACAACGTCCAACCGAATACTAGCGGGGTGACCAGCGCAGTTCATTCATACATTTTCTCAAACATGCAATGAAATTCTTACGTGCTTTATAACAGGCTTCAAAGTATCACGTTTCGGGCGGAACAACTCGAGAAAACTGTAAAGGAATTTCATACAAAATTGAAGGCCTAGGCTGGGAAGTATTTTTTATTTTATTTTAATGTTTTCTGTGTTCATCAACAGGCTAAACAGCTGAATTATATATTTTTTATTTTTTCTAGTGGCAGAATGGTTATCGGACCAAAAATATCCGCGTTAATGCCTATTACACACGAACCTTTATTAAGAATACAAACCTGTATGATTAAATGTGTTGATGAATAAATTTATAGTACATTGTTTAACGAGGGGCGTAAGTGGACGAGAGTCTATCAGAGGCCCGACGCCGAAGGCGGAGGGCTTTTAATGACTCGAGTTTATAATATTCTTACGCCCGTGTTATACACAATGTTTTTCATCACATTTACGAGGAAATAAATAACTACAAAAGACAGAACAATCTAAGTTTCATACAGCCGCACCAATCAAAAATTGACAACTTCACTTCCAGATCAGTGCTAGTGGAGCGCGCAGCTTCAATATTAATTTCAACCAGAGCAGTATTCTTGCAGGGCGGGGCGGCTTGGCCAACTAGATTTTTATTCAACCAATCACCGAGCAACCAGATTTGCTTAAGCCAATCAGAGGGTTCTATATTTTAAAACTAAACTTAACAGCCCTTGGGAGGTAAAACGGCTATAACTGCTCTGTACGCTCAGAAGTAATAACGCCATTGACGAGCAAGTGTGATGAAAAAATATTATCTATACGTAAGTCACCAGAGACCATAGACAATATTTAAAATCGTCTTTATTTTATTCACTATAGAAATTAAGATTCTTATTATCTGGTTATGTATAATGGCCCTAATAGGGTCTATTCGAACACTACGCATGCGAAATACGGACGACTTTCGTAAAATATAACATTAAGTATAGAGGGATTGGAGGGAAAATTAATATACTATTTTGAGTGGTGTATTATTCTATTTCATTGCATATGTTTGAGAAAAGCGCTATATATGCCTGGCCGTGAAAAGGGCTTGCCGGCTTCGTATCACTATCCGGCCTCCCTAAGTGTAAGGCCTGAGTGGACGCCCCCAGGCCTTACACTAACGGTCGGCCGTCTATACCTACTCACCCGGCAAGCCCTTCTTTCCCGGCGTCTGCAGTAATGTACTATTGATTGAGTTCAATCTATAAACGCACGCTCGTCGCCTCGGACTGGACGCCAGTCCAGTCCGCGTCCCTACAACCACGACCCGCGACAGCATCGCCAATATCCGGCGTGGTATAAGGCGGATTACTCTGCACCAACTTACGACTTACAGACCGACCAACTTTAAATATGGCGCCTTACACTCAGATTAAACAAACGCTGCTTATGATTACAGACGGTTTGGTGCAACCCGCCCGTGTTATGGGTGCTCGTCCATGATGCGTCCTTTGACAGCATTTAATTTCCGCTTTTAAATGGACGTATTGTGGACAATGGTCCTTGATTGCTGCATACTCACTCGTGCTACGACGGAGTCGAAGACTTGGCCCCAACAGAGCGAGATGATGATGCCGGCGGCGGCGAGCAGCGCGCACACGGCCGCGAACACGAACCGCCAGCGCGGCAGGCGCCCGCGCATCGCTCACAGCACACCTGAAACACCGTATACTTGGCAAACTAGTCTTCGAAGGTCTCAATAGCCCATAGATAACGTGGTCCGTGAACAAAATCGGCTGAGACCGATCCCTGCATGAGTTCAGTTTGAATAATTTACTTCAATTGAGTACGCCAAGCCACATTTCCGCATGTCCTTTCTACGCTTCCACATAAACTGCTTTCCGAGAGCGTTGGTTATTACACTATTTGAAGAGTTGCGCCGATTCTCAAGGATAAGGTATCAGCTTTGGTACTTCATTAGTAGCTACTTCACCAAAATCACATCAGAATCTGTGACGTACCTACTTACATCATTGAGGAGTTCCATAAGTCATCTGTGGTCTTCATCATCAGTTCCACTTCACCAAATTTGTGGTTTCTGGGAGTGAATACACGAGTTATATCATTGAGAAGATCGCTCAATTCCTAATGTATCCCATGATTTTTGATAACAAGAGCACCAATCTAGGAGCATTATGCTTTCAAAATAAAAATAAAAATTGTACGAATCAATTCATAAATGACGGAGTTCTGAGGTAACAAACTTAAAAATAAAAATAAATTTGTTGGTACAACCGAACATCGTGAACATTGAGAACATCTTCCTTTTTGAGGTGTCAAAAAATCGTAAATCAATTAAAAATCTAAACTGCCATTTCATATGTAGGTATAGAAGCTAGTTGTATGTACGTTGTACCAGCCTACACGTTGTAGCACCCGCGTATGAGAGAGAGATCTCTATTATCTCTATTTATTATATCTCCACACGAGTGCAGGTGGAGCCGCGGGATTAAACAAACCCTATGTCCATCCCTATGTTTGTCAGAGCTGCAATGCTCTATACTGATGAAGGAATTCTTGAAGTCGCATTAGTAACTAGTTCCAGAGATGACGCCCTTGCAAACTTACATAAATCTTTATAATATCTACTAACTACCCGCGCGAGTTCGCCCGCGTGTTGCAAAGAACGCAGGCAAACCCGCGGGATAAAATATAGCCTATAATAACCATCCATATATAAAGTCCATTCTACACGCAGGTGTAAGAATTTTTGAAATCGGATAAGTGGTTCCGGAGATTACCCATTACATACAAACTTACAAAGCTATACAATCTCACAGACACTTTCTCTTTATAATAGTATAGTAGCTTTTGCCCGCGAGTTCGTCCGCGCGGAACTCGTTTATATAGTAGCTCGACACAAACTTTCAAGGTTCACCCCCTTATAAGCGATGAATTTTGGGATAAAAACTATCCTACCTCTACCTACATGTTATTGTATTGTTTCTCTCTGTAACTGCTTTGTTTGTGTGAAGTGTACAATAAAGAGTATTTGTATTGTATTGTATTGTATCCTTTGTCCTTCCCCGGAATACAAAGTATCTCTGCACCAAATTTCATATCGATTCAGCGGTTTAAGCGTGAAAAGGTAACAGACTTACTTCGAACGCCTTTTTGTAGGGTTCCGTAGCCAAAATGGCAAAAACGGATCCCTTATAGTTTCGTCATGTCCGTCTGTGCGTCTCTCCGTATGTCACAGGCATTTGACTCGAAAACTATAAGGTGTATTTGAATAAAATTTTGAGGATAGGTGTATTTTGTTAGCCGCTAGGTACATAGTTCTGTAATGAAATGACTAAAAAAATCATTGTAAGAAGTCCACGTGTCAATCGATAAGCTATATTTATTCATGGTTTTTATTTTCTCTTCTCTTTTTGCGTCGGGGGTTAAAAAATCGGTTTTAATGAATTAACTATATGTAAATCGTCGTCATTATCGTCGTTATTACGATTAATATATAGTTAATTGATTAAAACCGGTTTTTAACCGCCAACGCAAAAAGAGAAGAGAAAATAAAACAATGAATAAACGCGTGTATTGTTAATCTATATTATAATATCGTCGTAATAATCAGGGATAAATAACATAATATTGCCGATAAAAAACAATCCATTGTAACGATTATTGATTCAACGCAATAATTATTCTTCTTTTTATTTTCAACTAGCTTCCGCCCACGACTTCGTCTGCGTGGACCCGGGCTAAAAACTATCCTATAATTTTAATCCAGGCTATAAACTATCTTCGTGCAAAATTTCATCCTAATCGATTGAGCCGTTTAAGCGTGATTGCATTCGTGGTAACATTAAAACATCTAAACTTTCGCATTTATAATATTAGTAGGATTAAGTATAGATAATCCAGTCGGTATTGTCAAACCTCAAAATCAAGGTGAGTATGATGAAATTGATAGGTATTTATTTATCTAATAATATTACATTGCTGCAGAATCCAGTAAGTAAGCCTTCCTGGCCAAGTATAAATTAACCGGACCGAACCGCAGGTGAGGTCCGGTTATATACAAGGCCAGGATGGCTTTCTTACTGGATGAGGCTTGTATAGTGCTTTTCTCAAAATAGTGGGGATCCTTAGCGACATAAAATGGCCAAACCTTACTTTTTTTGATAAAAGTATGAAACTTGGCACAGTTATTCCTTGTGCCAAAATAAGCCGATTAAGATCGGTAGCCCTCGGGAGCCCCCCCCTCTGGGGCCGGGGAGGGGGGGTTAAAGTCCCGCTCCGCCCGGCTTCATCCTAAAAATTCTAACCGTCCATGGCTAGCTAATATGTCGTGTTTGGTATCAATTTCGGATAAATCAATAACGTAGAATTCATTTCTGGTATAAAAAATGTTATTTGTCTTGAAATTAAAAAAGAAAACATAAAAATAAAGATTTTCAACTCGATTTTTTTATTTTCAGCATTCATAAATATTAAACGGCCAGCTATTTCTGTATACAAAAAATATGTTAATAAAGCCAATTTATTGAAAATTTGAAAATACATAACTTTTAACTACCTTTGCTAACAATAAATAGTGTAAAAAAAAAGATTAAGTAGCGCGCGGTAGACACTTCTAATGTCCCTTTTCTAAGGGGACGCCACTACTGTGCAAATTAAAATTGTATTACAAATATTTGTTAATCTTTCATCATTTTTATGATCACAAGAACGAATATAGCACAGTCGGTCTCCAAAATGTGCACTTAGGTTGAACAGGCGGTAAAAATTGAGCACCGGCACGCGACTTAAAAAAAATACACTATTTATTATTAGCAAAGGTAGCAAATCTACATTAAACTGGCTTTGTTTAAGTATTTTTTGCACACGGAACTAACTAGTCGTTTAACATTTACGAAGGCTCATAATAAAAATATGTTGTACAAAAATATTTTTTATTGCTTGTTAAATTACATTTATATACCAGAAATGATGTTTACGTTATTGATTTATCCGAAATTGATACTAAATATCACCTATTAGCTAAACATGGACAGTTAGAATTTTTAATCGAAGTCGGGCGGAGCGGTGTTTTCTAAAGCGCGCTACAAAAAAATATTTTTACAATACTTATTGTTAGCAATGGTATTAAAAAGGTATATTTTTTCAAATCTTCAATAAATTGTCTTTATTTGTATATTTTTTGTATACAGAAATAGCTGTTCGTTTAATATTTACGAAGGCTCAAAATAAAAAATTGTAGTTGTAAAATACAATTTTTATATATTATTTTTTAATTGCTTAACAAATTACATTTTTTTATCCTAAAAATAAATTCTATGTTATTGATTCATCCGAAATTGGTACCATTATGATGAGCATTAGCTAGCCATAGACGGTAAGAAATTTTTAGGATGTTGCCGGGCGGAGCGGTATTTTCTACCGCGCGCTACTTAATCTTTTTTTTTACACTATTTATTGTTATCAAAGGTAGTTAAAAGTTATATATTTTCAAATCTTCAATAAATTGGCTTTATTAACATATTTTTTGTATACAGAAATAGCTGGCCGTTTAATATTTACGAATGCTTAAAATAAAAAAATGGAGTTGAAAATCTTAATTTATATGTATTCTTTTTTAATTTCAAGACAAATAACATTTTTTATACCAGAAATGAATTCTACGTTATTGATTTATCCGAAATTGATACCAAACACGACATATTAGCTAGCCATGGACGGTTAGAATTTTTAGGATGAAGCCGGACGGAGCGGGACTTTAACCCCCCCTCCCTGGCCCCAGAGGGGGGGCTCCCGAGGGCTACCGATCTTAATCGGCTTATTTTGGCACAAGGAATAACTGTGCCAAGTTTCATACTTTTATCAAAAAAAGTAAGGTTTTTCACCAAACGCCCACACTAAAAATTAAAGAAAAGGCTATAGCCGTGTTTCTATACAAAATGTGCCTTTCTGTCAAATGTTCTAGTAATTTCATTTTTAGATAATCCTTGTAGGCAAAGGTCTGTTCCCCAAAGAAGAGCCATGTACACTTGTCAGTTTTCGTAATATGGCGGTTTGTTTTTTTTTTCACTTTTTAATTTATTTCTTGAATTCGGTCTTTGCGATTAATTTGATTTTTTGGTAAACTATACTACATAATAAAACCCATCACTACAAAAAATATTGCCTGAAACTTTAGTACAAATATATGTCAAAATAATGGAAACTATAATTTCTTTTTTTTTTGGTGTTCTGGTGTAGCGGCACCTACAGTTTTTATTTCATAAATTGCCCATCTATAGACCTACTAAATATATTAAATTCAAATTATTAGCTTTGGTACTTCATGCCAAAAAATACTACTAATAAAATTATTCCTTCCTTGTTTCAATTCCTTCCTTCGGTAATTTTTCATATAGGGTTGGCCGTATTTGGAAAAATATGCTTTCGGACGGAGAGTTGATAATTAATGAGGTACGAAAACGTTCACAACATATCTATTTGCGAATAAATAATAACTAATTTTAAGAAAATACCAAGAGTTTTCATACGAGTACATGTTGTGCGTGCATAATTATATTATTTATAAACTAAACATTTTAACAAAAACCCATTCTTTTTCTTTAATGAAGTATCGTGATCGACAAACTAAAACCTTAATAACATTGTTATACTAGTATGGGCACGCATAATAACTGTATAACTTTTGTGGCTAAGTAGGACAAACCGCGAGAATTTTAATAAAAAAAATAACAGCACAGGTAGGATTGTTTTACTTTTTTTAACAACAGTTAACGTTAAAGAAGACCATGATGAAAAAAATGCTGTTAAATCGCACTCTAGTAAGGAAAGTGGCCCGATTTTTTGGCTTACTTAAGTAAATAAAATTGAATCCTTATCCAACTCCAACCTGTTCAAAATAAACCATAAAAATGTTAGTTCTACCTAGAGTCAATCGAGACCGAGAATAATAAGCATCGCTGCAATGTCGTCTGAGTATTAGGCGACTGATATTGACACCGGAGCCCCGAGCCCTACGATATAGGTAGGTATACAGATGAAGGTTACCTGACCGTTACCTATATAGATAGACTTCTAAGAAATCTCTGGCTCCAATACAGGTTAGAAATCTACAGCTACAAGTAGACAAAGAAAATTATGACACAATTTCAATTATTTAACTTATTGATATAGCTATTGTACTTGACTGAACAGACGACTGAGTGGTTAAACTGTCTATTTTACTTATAGGTATTGCGAGCAAGTGGCATTAACATCCTCTTGGTACGTGATTGATTTTGTGCTAAACATGGCGTTAAAGTGTTGAAATCCTACTAATCCTACTAATATTATAAATGCGAAAGTTTAGATGTTTGGATGTTTGGATATTTGGATGTTTGGATGTTTAGATGTTTGTTACTCAATCACGCTTAAACGGCTTAACCGATTTGGATGAAATTTTGCACGAAGATAATTTATAGTCTGGATTAAAATATTGTTTAGTTTTAATCCCCGGTCCACGCAGACGAAGTCGCGGGCGGAAGCTTGTGGTAAAGTTTACCAAGAAAGTGATATCTAATGACATGGATTTTGATATAGTATTCATGTACGTCTGCATATATTATTAAGTACCTATAGGTTTGAAAAAGTCATCGATGTCGTTAAAGCCGCTTTTTGAAACTAATTAGGTTGCAAATATATAAATACAGCAATGCTCCTTTAATGGGCCAAAACACTAGGTTAAATAGGTTTCATACACACATTTTGTAAGTTTTTGTGGAAAGTAAGTATCTATTTGTCGTCAGTTTGATTGTTCTGATTGTTGTTTTGTTTAATTTTATTAATTATCTGCAGATATGAGTCAGCTGTATTTTAGGTACTCGTTAAATTCATTACACCGATATTATAAGGTCAACGACTAATGCTAAAAAAAACAAAGGTTTCCAATTTGTATACATTGAAAAGATAAGGTAACTGATTGTCTCGTTGAATCGAATCAATCTGCGTGCTCGCATACGCAGAGCACGCAGAGTGAGTACAATATCGTCGGGTGACAAGCAAAAGTCACTAAATGCAGAAAAATAATTCATCAAATACCCACTGTGTTGAAGCAGTAATAAGGTTGAGTTTTCCTTTACCTTTTACGTGTAATTAGTGACTTTTGCTTGTCACCCGACGAATAACGTTCGCTGGATCTCACATTCCAAACTATCACATTCGTAATGTGATAGGGTCGAAAATTGTATTTTCATTTCTCATACTCTGAAAGTGGGTCCTTGTTCATCTGCTCGTGCATCGTGCTGAAAGTGTCATATTTCTGCTCTAGAGCAGAAAAGTATTAAAAAAAAATGTACGGTTAATCGAAGTAATATTGGGCAACGGCCTTAACCTATACAGGCATAGTACGATTCATTTTTAATTTATTACATTTTTATAGACGAGAATATTTGATAATTGTTTTTGATATTTAATACAAATAATGTTTAATAATTATTTATGACTCGCTATCAAGTGTAAGAGTTATGTAAATAATGGCTTAATAAAATTTGGCTTCTAAGAAGTTCTTTGAGCTATTATTGTATTATTTGCCAATACGAATAAGACTTATGTAATCTGATCGACCATCCGTGTCAATGGAGGGCGGCTGAGATACTAAATCCATCTCTTTCTTACGATAGTTTTATTGTTAAACATATAGATGAGTTTGTACTTTCAGCTTTTCTACTACTGACATGGTTGGTGGACGACTATGCACGTTATGAATTCACACAAAATTAAACTGTAAAAATAAATGGGTAGATTCTTATAAAGTTATTAACATACAATAGATTAATTATTCAGCAATGTATGAAATAATAATAAAAACATGACTATTTTAGAATTGTATAAAACCTTTCAATAATTATTATGACTTGGCGCCAATTCTGACGTAAAAATTAAAAAAGTTAGACTGAAGATAGTTTTAGCGAGAAATTGTATTGCAAGGCGTTTGGAGAATTATTAAAAACCTTTATAATATCAAAAGAAGTGTTTAATTACAGATTTCTATACAAGACAAAAGGAAAAACTTTGATAAAAAAGTAAAAATGTTGTTCAAGACACATATTAAACTACCCGGATTTCGAGAAAAAAAAATAGCTGACACTATGGTGCGTTGGGTGTAAATAACTAAACTGGCGGGAAACCTAAAATAAAAAAGTGCAAATCTTTCTTTGGAAGTTTTATTAGCTGTGTTAAATTTAGAAATTAAATGTAATAAGATGAGTTCTAGTTCTGAAATGGATTTAACACCCGATTACATAAAAGAGGCTCAAGCGGTCGTGGAGAACATTTTACCGACAGTATCAAAGGAGCGATATATGAAATCGTATAACGATTTCATAAAGTGGCGGGGCGAAAAGCGAGTGAAATCCGTATCGGAAAATGTGTTCCTTACTTATTTCAACGAATTATCAAACTTCAGTATTTTGTTTTATTTCCTCATATTCGAAATGAAAAGTAGAGTGTTTAACTCGGGTGAAAGCACCCATTTCTGCCTCGAACTATTGGCGCTCTCACTTCGTTCGAGCGCCAAAATATCTCGTCAGGAATGGGTGCCTTTCAGCCCTCGGTGAACAATCTACTATTGTGTCAATGCATCGATTATCAAATTAAAATACTTGTAGCTATATTTTTATCACGTTCAACTCATCTAACTATTATATTACGGGGATGCGGATGTGATTTTTTAGATATCCGCGGATGCGGAAGCTGATGCGGATATGATGAGGCTCACATCATCAAACTGCTCATTCCTAGCTAAATAGCGTAATCGCGTTTATGTCGGACATAAAGTATTCGTTCCCTCATACTTACATACTTACTTGTAAGGGATGAATGCATATTTCGAAGTCGAAACATAAACGCGATCATGATTGGTAGGATTATATCTACCTAAGTAAGTATCCGCATTGGTTTTGACATAGGTACCTAAGTACGCTTACTTCCATTTCTGCCTTAATAGCTTCGAGTCCATTTTTGGACCATCAAAGCTGAGTTTTGACGACGCTTCTGGCAAACGCTACACGCAATGACTTAAAATTTCAAAACAATATCGGAAATTGAACTTCCTCCTTACGTGACTGAAAGGTTGCCGTCATTGTTAAAATTTTGCAAGCTCTGAAGGCATGTTTGTTTCTGTGACCCGGAAAATGTAATCGGGACAGGAATTTGTATGGGTGCCAAATTTTGTTAAGTTGGTTTCTAAATTATGAACTCTGCTTACCTACTTACTTTTAAAATTAAAATACTTACACAACAAGAGCGGTCTAAAATGTTGAAGCATTTAATTTTGACTTATGGAATGCTAGTACAGTCTCTTCTACAGTCTCCCACACTCCTAACTGACCATTTGTGAACCTTATGTCACTGATATAAGGTTCACGAATGGTCAGTTAGGAGTGTGGGCGACTGTACCTTCGGTCAATGATGGACGCACGTAGATATTTAGCTCCGTAACTTACTTAATTATAATTTGTTAATTAATATAGCATTCGGCTACATAGTTCTAGTCTATATAATAAACCGGGGGCTACAGCACAATAAAGGTAGTACCTTTTCACAATCCATCTAGCCTAACATCTAGAGCTCTCACCCATGCGCGCTCATAGCGTGTTCTTACAAACGCGCTGATTGCAACAACATAAAGACCAACAGAAAAAATGCGGAACGTGAGTCTAAAACGCAAGGGACACGATGCCATTCATTGCCTTAAATCGCTTTTATTTCGTGTCTCTGTCATACTGATTTTGAAAAACAGGGATATGAAAGTAAGGCTAATTGTCTTATGGCATTCCGCGGACGTCATAATTTACAATCTCGAATCGGGCCCCTGGTTTCTTATAATATAAGGCGACTACTTTTATATCTTAACTCTCAAAAATTTGTCTCGCTAGGTCGCCAATAAGTACCTACTAACTCGATATTATTGCTGTGCTCTTCGTCTGAGTTCGCCCGCGCAACGACCAACTTGCGATAAATGAATACAAATGCATACTAACGAATCGAATTATTATTTCAAAATAAGCTACGTTAAGATTTTAGATAAAGTACGTAACTCAACTATAATAATTATAAGACAACGCTTTAGACAACTAAAATAAATTCGACCAATCACGTGGCGCCTTTACTGAACTACAATGAATTTGACCAATAGGACGTCGCGTTGATTCCAATACAAGAGACATCAAGTGGACATCAACGAGCCGACGCATCTCTGACTTGCACTTCGTTTCAGCAGGGCTTAGATATTTTTTATTAGATACCAAGTCTGTTTAGTTATTTCTGTTGACTCGTATAAAACGTATTGTATACAATAGTTACACAGTTAGCTCTTAAATTCTCGTACCTTACTTAGGCCACTCGGCAAGCCTCGTGGCCTAAACACGGTACTCGACTTTGAGAGCCCTTATTGTGTAACGATTATATAAAATACTATTTTTTTGTAGAAAACCATGTCTTCAATAATATAGTATTTAGTGTCATACTAGAAATTCAATATGCATTTGTAGTCATTGATAATAAGGACAATAAATAAACAATCATTACCTAGGTACCTATATTTAAACTTATAAACAAAATGTCCGCCCTCAACACAACCCAAAGTGGCCTGGGGCGTAGTTCCCAGGACCCTGGTCCGTTGAATGGCCGTGCCTAAAAACTCTCTTTTCTATTTTTCTGGAGCTTTCTGGCAGAGCGCAGACGCGGGAGACGATAATTTAAGCTCTTATAAGAGCCTCAGCGCGTCAATATCCAACATTTTGCATATTTACTCGTCATAATCTCTACGCAAATTACTTACATGGAGTGTCTATGATTAATCTGTGCATGTCTGTGGAATCGTCGGTACGGTCGCGTTCTTTAATTTAGGACCCTTTATGTCAAAATATTCTTCGTATTCCTATACAATTTGACAGGATTGTCAACCTTAAGTAGGTCCCAAATTTAAGTTCGTGACTGTAGGAAGCTAACTAGTGCCCGAATGATTTTTGAATGAATTTCGTTTGTAACGCTACTGTCTACACACTTAACTGATAATATATCGGATATGAAATTCTGATTCGAAAACGCATTAGCAAGAATTCGCTACGTGAACAGTCGGCGTCGGCACCTAACGGGTTCCTTGCACTCAAAGTGTAAATGCGCAATATGTACGCAGATGCGTAAAAATATGTTTAGAAGACCTCGCAATTTGGTCGTTATTAGTTCATTACTTGGAATTCTTGCAAAACATGGATAAGTAATTATTATTCCAAAATGTTCCATAAGTAATTGGTTTTTAGAGTCGTCGTCCTCCTAGCGTTTATCCCGGCTGTGCCATAAAAAAGGAGACCGGGGTCCACTTTGGCACAAATTATTCTCGTGGCGGTCTCGGGTTGGAATCCCGTTAAGGGCATTTATTTATATTTAGTCACGGATTTAAGTACCTGTATTTATATATTTTTACATTACGTCCTATGCTTAGTTTGAGACTAAACCGTATTATAATGTATAGCTATATTTTTCTTTCTGCTTTTCCATCGAGTTCCTTTATTTTTTTATATTAAATATATTAGGTATTTATTAATTAATACAGTGCCAAGGCGAACCCAGGGCTCCTTTGGGGCTCAACCGGGAAAAAAAGGATGAAGTGGCGCGCATATTGAACTTAAATATTATATTAATTAGTACACTAATCATGAATGACCGCAACATAGTAGGTTTGTTTACTAAGCTAGAGTAACCGTGATTCACGCGGCACGTGTCGCGACGCGGACGCATGTTGTGTCGCTTTCGTTCAAGGCCAACACGTGTCATTGTCAACTGTGTCTTCGTTTGTTACGTCATTGCTGATCATCGGTTATCACTGTTATCAGTGTTGATTGTTACTTTAGTTAGTTAGTTGATTGTTACATTGTTTAGAGGTCAACACGGGTCATCATGTTGAAGGTACCGTCAAAAGTAAAATCGTCTATGCAAGCGTGCTTTAGCTCAGGGATCGGATACCGGTATTTTCTCCATACAAATGAAACCGGTATTATTTCGTTCTTTGGTTATAATATCATTTTTGATCGGGCAGTCGAATAATACGAATATGTTACCTAAATACACGATTGGGTCCTACATTAAGAGCCTAAAATAATTCAAAATATTAGACTACTTCGGGGATTTTTGAAAAAACCGGTTCCGATCCCTGCTTTAGCTACGATAAGGTGAAGATCGAAGAGATGGTATATGTATATGTGCATTCTACGATAGGTACTTATTAGGAGAGCCATTTTAGGTGTTTCTTTTAATGTCAAATGTATCCCACCAAAAACATTCTGTAAAAAACTAGCCAAGTCTCGATGGAGCTGCTTGTTTATCTCTAAAAAGTAATGAAATCTAGACAAAGTCGTGCCAAGTCTAAGGTTCCTTACTGCGACTTCTTTATTATTATAGTTAATGTTGTGTGACTTGGCCGTTGAAGGGTACACAAGGGTACAAAACCATTTTTGATTGATTTGATTGATTGCCAAGACTCCCTAGCTCATTTATATAGCTTTCAGCGTTAAAAAGATAATGATCGCAAGTTTCCTACTCCACACTGCTTAACTCTACCAGCCAAGCTCTACAAATTCTACATCTTGGCTAAAAAGTATTATAAACGAAACAGATAAATCGCTGGACATCCTGTACTTATTGAGGTTTGAAGATTAACATCTGATAAGTATTGTTGCCTGGGACTTAAGATTATAAGATTACCTATTTAAAGTTGATAGGTATTTTTATTCGTTTCAGTATGCTTTACTTCATCTAAATATATAAAAGAAGAAACTGACTGACCGACTGACTGACTAACTGACTGACTGACTGACTGACTGACTGACTGACTGACTGATCTATCAACGCACAGCCCAAACCGCTGGTTCTAGAGATTCCAAATTTGGCACGTAGGTTCCTTATAAGGTCTAGGGGTGCACTAAGAAAGGATTTTTCAACCCCTAAGGGGGAGAAATGGGGGTCCAAAGTTTGTATGGGGAAACAAGATTAGTTAGAATATTTCATTCGAAACTTCACAACAGTATCCTACCAATAAATGAGTAAACACGTGATTCAGGTTTTTTGAAAATTCAACCCCTAAAAGGGGGAATGTGGTCCCAAAATCTGAAAATCGACATGGGTGTCGTTTCTATGGTTTATCGGGTCGCTGATTACGAAAACAACAACGATTTTAAAATCCAACATGGCGGAAGTGAAATACCATCTCCCCTGTTGGGGTACAAAGGGGTTGAAATGTCCAAAATATCAATATAGGTGTCGTTTTCATGGTATTTTGGGACGTTAATTACGAAAATGGCATCGATTTTGTAATTAAATATTGTGGACATCTATCTAAATATGTAGAGTGGACATGTAATGTCTATATGTAGTCGATATGTAGAGTTAATATGTAGTCGTTATGTAGAGTCGATATGTAGAGTCGATATGTAGAGTCGATATGTAGAGTCGATATGTGGAGTCGATATGTAGAGTCGTTATGTAGAGTCGATATGTAGTTGATATGTAGAATCAATATGTAGTCGTTATGAAGAGTCGATATGTAGTCGATATGTAGAGTTGATATGTAGAGACGTTATGTAGAGTCAATATGTAGAGTTGATATGTAGAGTCAATATGTAGTCGATATGTAGAGTCGATATGTATAGTTGATATGTAGTCGATATGTAGAGTCGATATGTAGAGTCGATATGTAGAGTCGATATGTAGAGTCGATACGAAGAGTCTCTGTCGAGTCGATAATTATATAGATAGATAGATAGATAGATGTCATTTATTGTCAATACTGTGTACATAAGATCTCATGTCATATTTACATTGAAAGGTATCAACAGTTTGCCCTTTTCGGGCGTACAATATTATTGAACTTAAAATTAAACTTAATAATTTGTAGACCTATACGAAATATTCATTAAGATTGTAAAAGCATTTATTAGTCAGCCATTCCTTCAGTACCTTTTTGAACTTAGTGCTATCGAGTGACTTAATATATCCAGGTAAGTTATTAAAGATTTTGATTCCCATAGCATAGGTACTCTTGCTAATTATGTAACTAGAAGGCCTAATTGTACACATATCAAATCTATATTGTGATCTTAAATTAGGGTTGGAGTCACTTAAAAGAAGAAACTGACTGACTGGTGACTGATATCACCGCACAGTCCAAACCGCTGGATCTAGAGATTCCAAATTTGGCACGTAGGTTCCTTATAAGGTCTAGGGGTGCACTAAGAAAGGATTTTTCAAAATTCACCCCCTAATCGGGTGAAAAGGGGGTCGAAAATTTGTATGGGGAAACAAATTAAGTATGAGTATTTCATTCGAAACTTCACAGGAGTATTCCTAGCGATAAATGAGTAAACAAATGTTTCAAGTTTTTTGAGAATTCAACCCCTAAAAGGGGGAAATATGGTGACAATGTCTGAAAATCAACATGGGTATTGTTTCTATGGTTTATTGGGTCGCTGGTCGCTGATCGCTGATTACGAAAATAACAATGATTTTAAAATCCAACGTGACGGACGTGAAATACCATCTCTCCTGTTGGGGTGCGATGGGGTTGAAATGTCTAAATATCGATATGGGTGTCGTTTTTATGGTTTTTTGGGACGTTAATTATGAAAATAGCATCGATTTTGAAATTTAACATTGTGGGCATGAAAATTCTTGGAAGTATTTGTGCCATATTGCAATTTAATTGGAACAAACGGGTCAAACTGAGATGCACCTTTTTTGTAGACGGTTATAATTACTTTTAGTACGCGGGCGAAGCCGCGGGAAAAAGCTAGTCTGATATAAAATGCACGCGGGTGATTGCTATGAAATTTGGTTAACTTTGTGTTCCAGCAATATTAATGTATTTATTATAAATAGGTTTAATAATTTTCACTACAGTAGTCGATCACTAAACTTGTACCAAACATGTTTTTTTACAGAAACCTTCGTGTTGTGAACGGTCAGTAAAGTTCAGCAAGTCAAGTAGTAGGTACACAAGTCTCATCATTTGTCATTCTCAAGAGAATACTGGATCAATTTTCTTGTGGATGCACAAACTTAGCCCACATAAAGTGCACCGTACTCTTACTCCTAAGTGATAGCCTAAAGGTGGATTATAATGTTTCAGCGTCGGCCCGGACAACGGCACAGTGTAGTGTAGGTACTTTGATTGCGATCCGTGTCACTAAATACACATAACCCAAAACACATGCCTTATTAACCTTATTACTATGGGACTAGATCGATTTGTGTAAAATTGGCCTCTAATATTATATTTTATTTTCTTAATTTATATTGAATACCACGACGTTAGTAGGTAAACAAGCAGTCAGTCAGCGCGTCGACATAAAGTTAACTCATCTTTAGCGGATGTTCCAATTCCGTTAAACAGAATCGTAAAAGGTAAATTGCACGACAGGAGTTTATTGAAAAATAAGCTTAATTAAGATAATTAGACATATCCTTTCTCACAATTTATATATCATATTTAGTATTATGTACGAAATAGCATATGATATTAGCTATTCAGTGAAGGAAAACATCGTGAGGAAACCGGATTAATCCCAAACGAGGTTTAGTTTTTCCTCTGGGTTGGAAGGTTCAGATGTCAGCTACTTTCGTAAAACTAGTGCCTAGGTGCCAAAGTTGTACCAGGACAGCCGTGGTACCGGGAAAACGCTAAAAGGATGAGGATGATTTTCAATTTTGTAGAAATCTACCTTTGGTTCCGGTTGATGACTAAAATTTGTAAGCAGTCGCAGCACTAATAAAAGCAAAATTCCCGGTTTGTAACCTGTTACCTGTGTGTGTGTGCAGTGTGTTGTGTGTCATTTATAGTTTAGAAAAAAATAATTAGGGTCGTTATTGCAGCTTGAACTTGGATTTTGAATAGAGACATTGTATTGAAAAGAAACAAGAAGTTTATTTTTTATTATATTGATTAATTTTTTATTTATTTAATTTGAATATACAGGGTGGACCAAAAGTCCGTTAACTTTTGAATCGGTAGCTGCGTCGGGGAGCGGTGGTGAGGTAAGGCGGCGGGGTTACGAAATGCAAGAGCGGCCAATGGGAATTTAGTGCCATGGCGTCCTTCACCGGAGTACAACGTGCGTTCTGCGTACGCGAGTATTATAAAAATAACGATTCTTTAACATTATCGCAACGAAAATTGCAATAATTACAATATACGGCATAAAAGTGAAGCTCCATCGATTCAAATTGATTAAAAGTTGGGTAAAGAAATTTGAAGAGACAGGTTCAACGTTAAAACAACCACGATCCGGCCGACCTAGGACATCAACAGATCCCGAAAATATTGAACGTGTAAGAGCGTCTGTTCGTGAACAACCCAGGCTCTTTACTTGAAAGCGGTCTAGCGTCTTAAATGTGCCCAGAACATCTTTAATCCGCATTCTTCATAAAGATTTACGTTTTCATCCGTACAAAATCCAAATGGTACATGTATATATCCTCCCTATATATAATATACTCCCAATTCCCTTCTTTTTTCCATTTTGTTGTATTCCACCATCCCTAACACGAACAGGAGCCGTAGCATGGTTGGCCTTATCACGCGACAAGTGACAAGATAAGAGCGTCGTCTCGTTCTATCGAACGGTGTCAGCCAGTGACGCACGCTCTATTCTATCACCCATCGCGTGACAAGGCCAACCATGCTACGGCTCCTGGGTTGGATACATTAACGGGTAAAAGATACACCCCATATAGGTTTAAGTATTAAGAACCTGGTGAATTTGTTCTGTATGCGCTCCAACATTAGCTTATATCTACACTCAAGTGGGTTCCAAATGAATACATTAATTAACTATTGCCCCATAAAAGACGCGTATTGCGTTAACATTTGTAAATGCTTGTGACTGTCGCGATTTCGGAAAGCTTTCTTACAAATATTTATTAACAATTTATGTTCCCGAAAGGTGAGGTCAGCCTTCAGAAGCACCCCTAAATCCTTTAACTTCGTCGACTCGCTGCATCAAAGTCCCTTGTAACACGTGTTGGTAGCAAACTGGGTTGCGAGATCTACTGAACGGAATTATGGCACATTTTCACGCGTTGAACCGTAACTTATTGACTTAACTCCAATTAACGACCCGATCAATATCCTGTTGTAGTTTTAAACAGTCTGACTTGTCAATGATTCTCAGTACGAACCGCAAACCCGTCGTCAGCAAACAGCAAACAATGGAACATTTGATGACATCGGGAAGGTCATTCACCATTAAAATAAACTCTAAGGGGCCGAAATTACTTCCCTGGCTTACCCCAGACCATGTAAAATACAGTTCTGATAGGTGACTACTACAGTCCACATACTGGCGCCTATCCCTCATATAATTGGCGAGAACAGGAGAGCATGCGGTCTACAGCCTGCGTTTGCCAATTTAGTTTAGCAATGCATCATTGTCGACGGTGTCAAATGCCTTCCCAAAATCGAAGTAGGCAACATCGACCTGATCTCCTGCGTCTACCGAGGGCACTATGTTGACCATAAGATGCAGTATGTTTCCTATGGTACTTTGCGCGCTCCGGAAGCCATATTGCGCATCGCATAGTTGAGACCTCAGAGACCGCAGACTCAAATGCACCATCTCCTTCGAATATTTGACACGAGGTTCTGTCATACCCCGAAAATCGGCGATCCTGAAAACGTTTACTGTTCTAGAAACGAACTGGTTCAATTATGCGGCAAAATTACGAGTTTACTTTGGGTTTAAGAGAAGAAAAGGAAATACGAATCCTATCTAATTAGGTATGATTTGGTCGGCATGTGCCAGTCCTTCCCACGGGCGTTGTTCGGCCGGTGCGTCTGCACCAGCCATTGTCCCGTGTCCCAGCACTCCCAGCCAAGTAGAAAATTACCGTATCCGGTCCGCAGCGTCTTATTTCATGACAGCTTGCTCCTCTTAGTGCCTGCCCATACACTAGACATTTTAAGAGTAACTCATTTCTGCTGGAATGAATGAACTCGCTATACAGTTTGATTCATTTTTTGCAGATAAACAAAGCATATAAAAACTTAGATGGTTTACATGTTCGAATCTGAATACGAATGTGAAACTACGTGACTTTGAAACATGCGAGCATGAATTACACGACATAATTCTGGAGCTTCTGGAGAAGATCCAGAAGGCATTCCTGAGATTCATATTTAAAAAAAGATTTGGGTATTATCCATTTCTGTATCCAACGAAATACTTACTCGGATGCCTCGGATACAATTCTCTAGAGGTAAGGCGCAACAACAAATTGCTGACCACCGCTTGTCGCATACTGCGTGGCGAGTCAGACTGCCCGGAGCTTGTGGCTCGAGTGTTGCGGCTGCATGTTCCGGATGTGCCCAGAGTCATGCTGAGACCGCGATCGCGGCCACTGCTGGCAGTGCCGGCGGCGCGCACGGTATCGCACATACATTCGCCGCTCCCGCGCGCGCTCACGCTGCTCAATGCGCTCTTGACATCGGCACCTGAATGTGACTTGTTTGCTTGGAGATGGGCGACTGTGTGCCGTGAATGTCTAAGGTTTTGTGAGTCGATGGATGATAGGCTGTCCAGTACTTTTGTTTGATGTCACCTATATTATTGTTATTGTCCATGTTGAATATGTTTTGTATCTATTATTTTGTAATGTTTAATTTCTCGGTGTATTGGCTTGTCTGTAATGCCGTGTAAATATATTGTTTATCAATAAATAAATAAATAATACGAACATGAAAATTTACGACCTTGAAAAGGTGTTCTGTGAAAACTATGAAAAATGCTTGTTGCGAAAATCATCCTATATAGGTAGGTAATTCAACTCTTGCGTGTCTTTTGGGTCATGGGGCATGAGTTAGTAGGCAGTGTAGGTACCTCTTATTTGAAATGATTTTAAGAATTATCTCCATGTCCACTTATAATAAATCTCTGAATTAAAAAAAGAATCAGCCAGTAATCATTCCAGCCCGGCTATCACAAGACGGCGCGCGAGCTCTTTCGATTTTTCTCGCACTATCCGTCTCTCTCTTATTAGAAATCTTAGAAAGGGAGAAAAATCGAGAGAGCTCGCGCGCTGTCTTGTGATAGCCGTGCAGACGTTACTTTGTCAAGAATGATCTCAGCTTCCCATGAACGGAAAACCATGAAACATTTTTCATAGGCACCTACATTATTATTCTGGTTTCCGCTTAGGATAGTGTTTATCCCACTGCGACAGTTAATAAATTTTCCGAAATATTTGACCTCTTTAAATTTTTATATCTCTTTTTAATATATATCGCCACCACATCTGTAAGCTGTCAGTAAAGTCAAAATGGAGGAATTGCTTTGTCTTATACGGTCGACGCCAAAATACGTTTACACTATTCGCCTTATTGCAATGGAATAAGGTGCAAAAGTGTAAACGTATTTTTGGCGTCGACTGACCTATTCATGATTTAGATCCGGTCTACCTTTGCGGTCTACGATTGACTTCCACGGGAAGCATATCAAAAGACAGATCATAAAAAAAGAATCTATTCTGATATGAGAACTGCGCAAATTTCATATTCAGGCGAAATTTCAGTAAATGTATCAACAAATTCAAACGATAAAAGTAACACGAATTTGTTTTTTTTTAATGACATGGCGCTCTTGGTGCATTTAGCCAAAGTACGAGGAACGGGATTAAAGGAAAATACGGATAGATCGGAAATTTGCAAGACAAGCGAAAGACCAGGAAAGAGTAATATTTGATATTATTTAAAGACAAAATATGATATAAGTAAGGCTTATTATATTTTCCTATTTATACAAAGACGAGTGAGAGATTATAACGGGAGTGAAAGAATAGATACAGGAAAAGGAACTGTAGGTACGGATTGACTGATTGACAGCAAAGAGTATAATATATTTATGGGAACATATAATGACGTAATAGTACATTATTGCCGTGGCCGGGAAGGAGGCAATTGCAGGCTGAGTATTTGTTTAAACGGACGAGCTTGCGAGTCCGTTTAATTATAATACAAAGCCTGCAATTGCCATTCCGGCTGAGGCTCATATAGTGCTTTTCTCAAAAATGGGGGAATAATAAACTTTAAATATCGTTGCACAACTGATTTCCTGCCGTTTTTCTTTTTAAACCGAATCGCAAGTGTATTTTTCCACCGAAAAACGCAAACTATTTGAGACACATAGAAAAACGTCGCGTTTGCAACAGAAAAATACGAGTTGAATTGGCTGAATACGACCTGTGCCGTCATTTATATGCCGGTTTCGACTTTTTAAAAAGTTTGGTACTCGACAAATAAAGGAATTTATATATTATGTAACATTCCAGGCGGCCTGCAATGTTTTTTATTTTTTAATTTTGATCTGACCTGAAACTATACACTACCTTCCAATATGTAGCGACTTATGTACACTTTGCGGGCCATTTTTGAGAAAAGGTACTTTATGGCAGTGGTTTTGGAGATATTGAATGTTTCGTAAAAGTGAATAAAATGACGATTTTTATCGATGTTTCAAAAACTATAAGATGTAACATTTGTTGACGCAGTTTTATTTACAAGCTTTTTATTAACTTGACCTGTTCGTATGTGGGTAAGTTGTCCGTCAAAATTTGCAACTCAAATTTGAAGCAGATATCTTTAACCGATTGAGCTGAAATTTGTGGAAAAGGTATAGTTTGGATGACAATTCAATACTATGGTATCATCCAGCTGATCTGATGATGGAGACAGAAGGTGGCCATTGGAATTCAGTACTTAACCAACGTAACCTCGTTGAGTTTGGGCTCGTTAGTATCGTCTTAATGAAAAAACCTCGACACGTGTTTCGCCTCTCTGAAGTTTGAAATGAATTCTGTTTTCTGATTGGCCGAATTTAATATTAGCTGTAATCTGGTTAGTTGATAGCAAATACAAATGTTTTTTTTGAAAGTGTTGTGATTGGTGGAATTAATACGGTGAAGTGTTTTGATTGGTCAAATTAAATGTTTTAAAAATCATAAATATGTATACAATTTTTCTCTAGGGGCTACTTTAGCCCCGCTTGCTAAGCCTAATATGACACACTTTTAGAGCATGGATACATGTACATTTTTTTCATCTCCTTTGAGATAGAGCTCAAAATGACCGATACCGATAAATATCTACGGGTAAGAAATTTTTATTTTTATTCACATACCTACTGAGGCCCCCTTCCGCGTAATATCCCCGACACGGGAATAATCACATATCCGCCACCACTAGAGCCAGAAGTTACATCAATATCCACTGCCTATTGGGAATATTCTCCCAATTCTATTCAGGAGCCGTAGCATGGTTGGCCTTATCACGCGACAAGTGACAAGATAAAAGCGTCGTCTCGTTCTATCGAACGGTGTCAGCCAGTGACGCACGCTCTATCCTATCACCTATCGCGTGACAAGGCCAACCATGCTACGGGGCCTGAACACACAACACGTCAAGTTATTATCGTCAGGCGCGGCAAGGAGCGCTCCTGTTGCATCCGATAAGTACGCTGTGACCTGGAGGTACTTTATGACTAAAGTAGATATCGTTGTTGCCAGAAGATTACATTTGTGATATATCTATATAATTGTTATAGGTAGGTAGGTAAAATTCCCTATATACAGCACCGACTGTATATAGGGAATTTTAGCTGATAGTAGTAGGTACTTGACGATACTTTAAAAGACTTTTACCCAATTGTATTTATGAATGTTCGCTAAGAATGGCTTACACATATCTATACACTTATGATAATAAAGGTTCGGTTGTTTCAAACCATCGGTTAATCATAAGTTACTTCCGTTAAAATCTGTTTGTATATGAAGTTTGACAGTTCTCTAAGAGATGATATTTCCGCTACAGAGCGGAAAACCGCTGCTACGCGATACGCACGTAGCGATGTGGACCAACGGGTTGGTATTTTCAAAAATTCGTGTACCCAATTAGCGCAAGTAGTTAAACAAAAATTAACTCAGTGTCAGTTTTTTGACGAAAACCAAGCCGCTCTAACAAGTGGAACAGTAGATATTCCGTGCATTGTATGTGCAACTAAACAAAATAATATTACATGCACGTTCGTGCAACCAAATGAGTGTAAACAACAAAATCTGTATGCAGCTGGCTCCATAGAGAGGCTCCATAGAGTAATCTGATATGATGGATCAGGAGAACAACATAAATAAGATACCCTTAAAATTCGTTGGTCTTTATATGTCACTTTCACATTTACATTATTTGACATTTATTTATAGATATTTGTGAGAAAGGGTTTGGTGAAGGGATGGTTTTTGGCTATGTTTGTTGTGTTGAGATGTCTTACGTGTTTAATTTAAAAAATCGACACAAACATTATTCTGGTTTCAATGTGCAATATCTCTGAAACGAATACTAAACACTAATAACTAAACTAAAAAACCGGCCAAGTGCGTGTCGAACCACGCAAAATGAAGGGTTCCGTCACAGAAACCTTACGGCACTTACGTCCTTTTCTTTAAGAAAGGCAGTTTTTCAGCAATATCTCGAAAACTTTTGAACCGACCTTGTCCAAATAATTTTCGGTGTAAGAATTTAATAAGCTCTATGTCCATATTTTTTTCATATTTTTTCAAACCACATGCTCGACAATGCCGAATTATAGGTCATGTAAACCCTACCGAAAGCAAGACATTAAATCCCTTGGTATTAGCCGGGTTATAATGTTGTACTGAATTTCATTATAACCCGCTGGTTAATAATATGATTTCACTTTTCATAATTCTTATTACTATATGCATAAAATTTAATTTTGCTAAACACAATTTGTCCTAGGCCATGGCCTACTTGATTTGACAAAATAAATGAAGTTTGCCTCCGTGTGAACCCCGGTCCGGAGGAGCGCGGTGTTCGAAATTCGAATTTCGAATCTAGGACCACGGCTTGTGCTTTCGAATTTGGAACGTCGCGCGCCTTCTTTTGTTCACGCGTGACGAACAAATCGAGTTCTTGTAGGTGCCTATAGAAGATTTAATTTCAAAAATAATATTGAAAATGTCGAGTGATGAAAGTGTTTTGACTCCTGAGTTTATCAAATTAGATGCCATAGGCATTGTCAACAATCTGCTGCCAGAGAAGTCAAAGGAAAAATACCTAAAAGCCTACAACGATTTTGACAAATGGAAAGCTGTAAAAGGCGTAAAGTCTGTGTCTGAATCAGTGCTTCTGGTCTATTTTGAATATTTGTCAGCTACAAAGAAGCCAAGTAGCCTGTGGTGTATATATTCGATGCTGAGGG
This sequence comes from Epinotia nisella, assembly GCA_932294315.1. NCBI lineage: Eukaryota > Metazoa > Arthropoda > Insecta > Lepidoptera > Tortricidae > Epinotia > Epinotia nisella. Next base: position 22,944,305 of record OW028674.1, read on the forward strand.
CAACAATAAGTGTCAAACATGACATACAAATTAATACATATGCCAAGTTATTGGCCTTTTTAAAAAGGAAATCGGATGGACATCGAGCAAAGAAATCAAAGATTATTTATCTACTGAGCCTGTTTTTTTGTCTCGCATAAGGTGTGAAAAGTAGAGTATACACCTCGGGGATAAGACTGTTTTAGTCTTGGGCGGTTGAACCCCTCACTGCACTCAGGACTCAGTCTTAATTCCCTCGCTTCGCTCAGGAATTAACTTATAACTCCCTCGCTACGCTCAGGAGTTAAATTATGAGTCCTTCGTTACGTTCGGGATTCAATTCGCTCCCGTGACATAAAACAGTGCTTTATCCCCTTGATGTATAATCTACTATTAAAATACACCGTTCAATAATAGAGGGGGGGGGGGGGGGGGACAGAATTTTAGTGACTTTCGGGGCAATTATCTCCGACGTTATTCACTTAATCAAAAAAAATGCTGAGAAATCTTATATTTATTTTGAAAGGCCTATCGATTGATGTGCCACACGTGGCCTTGCAATGTTTTTTTTTTTACTTTCCGTTTTATGTATGGAGTGCACCCCTGATAAAAAAAAAATTAGTCATTTTAATTACAAAACTATGTAGCGGCTAACAAAATACACCTATCCACAAAATTTTATTCAAATACACCTTATAGTTTTCGAGTAAAATGCCTGTGACATACGGACAGACGGACTTACGAAACCATAAGGGTTCCGTTTTTGCCATTTTGGCGACGGAACCCTAAAAATGTTGCATGAGTCGATTTTTTGTCCGTAAGTGTATGTAGAGTAATTTACTGAACAGGAAAGAGAAATTAGCACTTCTCTCGAATATGACCCCTATACAAGTTAAGTAAGTAAAATGTGTTCCAAAGTCATCAGACAGTTCAATACACTTAGGAAGCAGATATTATTTGTGAACCTTGATAATGTCTTTTCTTTCCTACGAAGTAATTTAATCAAATGATAACCAATCGTCTGTACCTAATCGTATTAGCGGTGATTTACACCACCCGCTTAGTGCTTTATAACAGAACTAACGCAGGGGAACCTGCGGAATAAAATATAGCCTATGTTCATCCAGAAAGTCCGTTTTATACACAGGTGAAAGAATTTTTGAAATTGGATAAGAGGTTCCGGAGACCCCGATATACAAGCTTACAACTCCATAATCACAGACTTCCTCTTTGTGATAATAGTACAGAAGTCTGGATTAATATTATTAGTGTTGATAATGTTTACTCCTGAATACTATGTATCTGATAACAAACGTCTTTATAGCCGAATTTTAACGCACGCGTTATCATGTTCATAGCTTTTGCAGTTACTTTGAACACGAGTACGTAAACTTCGCATATTATGCTTTCCTACACATTAAGGCACAATACTAATTAAATTAATTTATTTCGTATAACGCAGTATCGCTGAAAAATTTAAAAGTCAGTTCTCAGTTGGTTAGTAGCGACGGGCCATGTATGCCTGTGGTCGCCGGTTCGAATCCGGCTCGGAGCATTAAATTTTTCAATTTTTCCTTTAATTAGAAATTTCTAATAAAATAAAATTAAACTAATAAGTTCTAATTCATAGATTTTGGTTAAGTATGGGAGGAAAATCCGTTATGGATACCACGGGGATAGCGCGGAGGTTGTCGGACTCGCACCGACTAAAAACCCCCGATGGTCCTCCTCGACGTATTTCGGACGGCCCTGGGATCTCCTACTGAACAGTGTTGATTAAGTATCTAGTTTAATCTCTTACCAACATTATAAATGCGAAAGTGTGTCTGTCTGTCCGTCTGTTCTGTCTGTTACCTCTTCACACTTAACCCGCTGAACCGATTTAGATGAAATTTGGTATAGAGATAGTTTGAGTCCCGGGGAAGGACATCAAATAGTTTTAATCCAGGAAATCATCCGCCAAGGGGATTAAATGGGGGCTGAAAGATTGTATGGAGCTACGATATAAACGAGTTCCGCGTGCACGAAGTCGCGGGCAGAAGCTAGTGATCCATAAATAAAACACCTACCTACCTACCTACTTAAGTTTTAGTTAAATTAGTTCAAAACTAATTAACAAGACATTTCAAACAACAATAACAGGAGTTTAATCTACTTATCTATGACAATTAAATACCTTACTACGTAGGGGAGAGAAGGCATAGTAGGGTACTTAACGTTTACGCATCCCTAAAAGCTAAAATATTGGGATTAAACTACAAATTTTAACTCCATATCATATCTTAACTCATTGCAAATTACTACGGATATATTTTACTTGATTATGTTAATAAAGCATGAGAAAGATATTGACAGGAGAGTGAATGCAGGGAATAGAGTGAATGGGGCACTGAACGCCTTTATGGGCAGCCAGAAAATATCAGAAAAAGCACGCGTGGCTGTGCATAGAGGAGTGTTGGTGCCCACACTTATGTATGGTAGTGAAAGTTGGGTGTGGCAGAAAAGACATCAAAGTCGAGTGAATGCAGTGAAATTGAGTGATAGAGTCAGAAACAGTGTGATAAGAGATAAATGTGGAATGGATATAGTCAGGAAAATTGAGAAGGGTATGTTAAGGTGGTTTGGGCATGTAGAGAGGATGGATGAAAGAAGATTAACGAAGAGAGTGTATGTAAAAAGAGTGGAAGGGCAAGTTGGAAGGGGAAGACCTAGGCGAACTTTCTCCGATCAAATTGGAGAAATCTTACAAAAAGGCCAGGTCAAAAGTACCCTAAACCGACGAGCATGTGTGAAGGTGAGTGAAGCGAAAGTGGTTTGTCAGGATCGTAGCAAATGGAGATCCGTGATCTCTGCCTACCCCTCTGGGAAAGAGGCGTGATTATATGTATGTATGTATGTATGTATGTATGTTAATAAATCTACGAGATGTCAAAACATAAATGAAAAATGGCATTTTACCCACTTTGCCCCGTATATGGGGGCAAAGTGGGGTCCTCTATGGGGTATTGTAGGTAGTTATAATAAGAAATGAAAAACAGTTCCCAATCTTAATAGTTTTTACTATCGGCCATATTAGCACTGTTCTCTAAAAAATAAAGGAACTACAACACTTTAGCATAACTTATGAAGTGCGAACAGTAATAATCTTCTCTTTCTTTATCTGCGGTACGTTATGTAAAATTGCTGCTTTCCTATACCCCATTTCTCCCGACACAACGCTGATTACGGCTTCTTTCATTCCTTCCATAGACTATGAAATGGTGTTCACTTCTCCTTTTATATGTGTGAACTATATTGGCTAAAAAAACAAAAAAATATAATTATATTTTTGAAGTCTACTAAAAGGGGCAAAGTGGCACCCCACTATGCCCCCTTCGTCATGCCCCGCTATGCCCCATCGGCACTTTCAACAAGCCTAAAAGAGACAAAGTGGCACCCTTCTATGCCCCTTTGTCATGCCCCGCTATGCCCCATCGGCACTTTCAAAATTAAACACAATCTAACGCCATCTTACCTTTAATTTTTAACGTCCTGGATTTTTGATTAAGAAAACCGGAAGGGAACTGCTATATAACGAACTATTACACACCACATTACATAATTACGTCGTAGAAAGAATTGCTGTTGAATTTCACTTATTATTTTAAAACAAACACTGGTTTTGATACTTTTGTTTATGTCACACAAACTGCTGCCGAAATCACGTGGTTGGCTCTTGAAGGTCACGCGCCAGTTAATAACCAATCAAAGCGAGGTATTTGCTAGTTTGCAAGGCGTTTGGTTCGAGCTGCATTAGGCAGCCCCGCTTTGCCCCGTTACCCCACAATGCCCCCCTCTCCCCTACCTAATCACGTACCTATCAATTAGACAGCGGTGTCAATGATTTCCTAGTTAGGAGAGAGATTACAGTAAACATAGGCTTGTGACCTAAGATTTTTTTAAGATGCCATTCGAATCTGTTTTTGGAGAGGAACTACAATTTAAAGAACTTATGTTCTTTCCCAAAAGTTTGAGTCAAAGACGGACCTCGCTGGAGGTGGAAACGCTTCATACTGATTCTACATCTTTGCTATTTGAATTAATCTTTGTATGGAAAATCAAGTAAATTGCTGTTTCGGTCGCGGAATACTGGCGTTTAGATCCATTGCTGTCGTACAATTTTGTTTCTATAAAAGCGTAAGAATTCTATTGGTAGCTTAAAATTTACTCTTGGACAATGAAAAAAAAGCACATTTTTTCCAAACTTTCAAGGTCCATATCTTTTTATGATTTTAATTATGTTTTGTAATTTGTTCTTTATTACAATCATTTGTTGGTTTACTATCCATTTAGGTAGTAACACTACTTTATCAATTTTAACATGAGGTCACAAAAGTCTATTGTCACGACTAGGTGACTAGCATACTACGTAAGCAGTGCTTAGGTGTGTGGTGTTGTGTTCCTGGCGGTGGGTGTGGTCGCTAGTTCCCGAGGATGTGCAGTGTTGAGAGTGAGGGACCTGCGTTAGTCTCTAGCTATCAACACAACGAATTTTCAAATCAATAAAGGGTCGGCAACGCGCTTTTTATTCTTCTGGAATCGCAAGCTTTCATGGGGAGTCGGACTCGCCCACCGAGGGCTCCATACAATATTACAAATGTAATGTAATGTTTCCCTGTACTTGTAGTAAATGAAGATATTACTTGCCAAATTTCATAGTTCTAGGTCAACGGAAAGGAGCCTATAAATTTTGATTCCCTTGAGAGTGTTGAAATATACGTTTTTTGCGGCATATACGGCCGTATCTTTTTTTACGTTAACTTAGAAATTCGATTTTTTCACAGCCTCAAGGGACTGTAGACCTGAGTATACGGTTTTAATTTCAACTCGATACTTCCACGCGTGCCCGAGATAAAGGGTCTTGACAGACAGACAAACAGACAGTCGGACAACAAAGTGATCCTTAAAGGGTTCCGTTTTTCCTTTTGAGGTATGGAACCCTAAAAACTAAGTAAGTAGGTATTATGTTAAGTACCTACTTACTACCGATTTATCGAGGTAAAAGCGAAGAGAGGTCGAGCACCTATGTAAGTAGGTAATAAATATGCAAGTAGTTGTATATTTTGATACATTATCAACATTTGATTAGTTATCTGTTTATTTGATAGGGCCCAAATTTATTTACAGGCGCGTTTCTTAACAAAGACTAATTCATATTTGTTCCCCTTTTGTCTAGCGACGTCGGAAACTACCTAATTAGGTAAATATTAATCAATAATTACAAACTTTCATGGCGTAAACTTACATAATGAGCATTGGAAGTTAAAAGAAAGTTGGTTAAATAAATAAATAAACAAGTATATAATTTCTTAAAAGATATGAGCAATGAAGAAAGTAGCAATAGCATTTGAGGAGTTCATTGAACAGGGTTAAATGCACAAGGTTGGTACAATAGATTTGGCAACGCTGTTACCCTAGCTAGACGTTCCTGAGTCCAGGTTTCAAATCCTGTAGCTAAAGGTATAATATGTGTAGAAGATGAACAAATATTTCAAGCGTTTTGTTCCCATAAAACAAGCCTTCGGTAATCAGGTTTAAGGTTTAGGGTAATTGGTGATAGATTGAACCAGTGTAAATCTTTCTGTAGCGCTACATGCGTAGCCGCTACCATAGTTATTCCGCTGTGTAAAGAAAACCAACAGTCTCTAGAGAACCCGACTAGGTAGCGAGTTCTTGGCAACGAAATTGTATATACTAAATATCTAAGTAAATACTAAGTATCTAATTGGGAGTGGATGAAAATTTTAGAAGTGCCTGATTATTTTTTTGGTGATAGGATTACCCTTCCTTAGCACCAGAAAAAAGTTTCAGATATTTCAGCAGCGTCAATTATTTTTGAAAAATATAAACAGTTTTCTTACTTACGTTTTGGATCAAGGACGGCACTTTCCTCAATCCGGCTCATATTACAAAAAAATATCTTAAATATTCGTGATAAACTGACACTGGCAATGATATTGACAGTTGCAACCATGTTGCAACTGCTATATTTGTCATTACCAGTAGTGTCAGTTTACCACAGATATTTAGATATTTTTTTTGTAATATGAGACGGATCAAGGAAAGTGTCTATTGACCGTCCTTGACCTTGACACGTGAGGTAACTGTTTATATTTTTCAAAAATAATTGACGCAGTTGAAAAATTTTAAACTTTTTTCTGGTGCTAAGGAAGGTTATTCCTATCACCAGAAAAATAATTAGGCACTTCTGATATTTTCATCCATTCCCCATTGTATCAGTTGATGTAACTGGTGACTGAAGAGCTGGCAGCTTTCTCGCGCAACGCATCAGCATTGTAATTCAGCGAGGAAATGCCGCCAGCATCCTCAGTACAATGCCTCGAAGGCCTTTTTAGATTTAACTTAGTTTTTAATTAATTTATTTAATGTTAATTATCATCTTGTATAATATTGTATCAGTACCTAGTCTACCAACGTGCATCTCTGACTCTACCAAAAGCATTTTAATGGAACAAAGTTAAATTATTTACCTACTTTGTAAGGGAGTACCTACCGAGGTCTCTAATAATAAACTTTGATAAACATCAATAAGAGCAAATATACTCATTAGTATAGTCATCACCAATCAATTAGTGTGTAGTGTCTAATCATTATGAAACGTAGTTACTTTTAAGTCGACTCAACAACAGGTATAAACAATGCGGCCACGATAATCTAATAAACTTTTAATAGATAAACATTAAAATTTAAGGCACCCAATAAAACAATTAAGATCAATCCATTAGCAAACTCACCTCAGACAGCCGGTCAACGGAGGACACAACACTGATTGATAAATTTAAATAAACGCACTGTCACTGTAGAACACTCATCGTAAAAGTTTATTTTATTATTTTGTTTGTCGCGTATTTGTCGTTCTAACGCCGATAGCGCGAGCGCGTGGTTCGACGGTTCAACCGATTGTGAGACTTATCAGTCTTCGACTCCGTAACCCACGCGTGATAGATTAGTGAGTACAGTTGACATCAGATATATCGGAGCGAACAACGTGCACACAAATATCTGAACACGACTATATTGTCAAGGCATCAGAGCCCATGTTCTGTTTTTTTTTTGCACGCTCTTATTTTTTTTTTTATATGAACTGTTTATTTAGAAAAATAATTAGGGTTTAAATACGTCTTAACTACTAATCTTAAATATAAAAGACTTTTTGAGTTAAGGAGCCTGCCTTATAACCAGTTTTTAATTAAGTATGTTATTTATAAAATAGGGTAACCTTTATTGTTTATTACTTAATTTAACATACCTATGTCTTTTGAATATAGAACGTGTTTTACTACACTCTTGAGGACGGATGTACTTGTTGGCGACTGTACAACGTACCCATCTACTACCTAAGCCGTATGTTAAAATACCTAACTGTCGTAAAGTTATCGCTAAGACGCCAACATTCTTCGTCGTTATTATAATACGGTCAAACTCACAAGGGGCTGAATACCTTTGAACCGTTTCCCTTTAACGTCTTTTAAACTGCCATAGGTACAACACTATCAAACGAGTGAAAGTGACAAGGTACCAATCATGGTGTTGAGCCCATGAGTTCGACTGTACCTACTTATAAAAGACAATTCGGGAATATGGCTGGGCAAAGTAACGAATTCGCTAAGTTAGTGGGCTCATCACGCGATTCCCCGGGGAACGTGAAGCACTCGTTGGGACATGACACGAAATGTCGTTTAATAGGAATAGGTACACGCCAAAATTCTTCATCTATAAAAACAAAGTTTAAACCGACTTCAATTCAGTACTTCGCCAAGGCAACATGAAAATTTCCACATTTCCTTTCCAATTTACCACTTGAACTGCTTTCAGAGACCAAATGCGTTGGTTATTAAAAAAAAAACAAGTTGCTATATTTGGGCTGATATATTTGAGGAGTTCCATTGATTCCGCAAAGATCTCAGAATTGAGACTTCATTAAATGCTACTTCAAGAGAATCATGTTAGAATCTTTGACGTACTTCTACATCCTTGAGGAGTTCCATTAAGTCATCTGTGGTCTTCGTCATCAGTTCCACTTCACCAAAATTGCGATTTCCGAGGGTAAATTCACGGTTTATAATAGAAAATACCAAAATCACTTCACGCGTGCCTATAAAATTTGAGGGTTGCCCTCGATTTCCCTGGGACCCCATTATCAGATCCTGACATGTGCTCACCCGAATGACTTGAAAGAATACGATTAAAGGTCTATACGTGTGTACATATAAAATTTCAATAAATATCCTCCAACTCCTAACCGTTGAGGAGTTGTACCTTCCATCATCAGCCCACCAACCTGAAGTGATGACTACCAGACGCAAATACCTGAATAGCTTTAGAAAATACATGAAACACGTAATACGTGCCTGTAAAATTTGAGGGTTGCCCTCAATTTCCCTGGGATCCCATCATCAGATCCTGACTTGGTGACGATGGAACCATCTCGGGAGTATACATTTTCAAATAAAAAAAATTATTTTCAAAATCCGTCCACAATTGACGGAGAAATCGGCGAACATAAAAAAATACAGTGGAACATATAACCTCCTCCTTTTTTTAAAGTCGGTTAAAAAGCGACACATGCCTGCAACACACTGGTGCGGCCTGCAGTGGCGGTCAATAGTAAAGGCTGTAGCAGGATAGCCTAGGAAAAACTGCCCCCAGCGATTTTGGGCCGAAACTGTAATGAAACGATGCCTTTTGGGGAGGTTATATTCTGCACAAAGTTTCATCCCTCAGCTACGCCCTGGGGGTGAAAAACACCCGATTAACCCCAAAACTGTTTTAATTATTTTTCCTAAACTATGAAAGTGACGAATTTCAAATTTTGTACAAATGTTATTAAGACTAAAAGCTATTTAAAAAAAAATATGAACCCCCTAACCACTTAAATTCTTGTAAAAAAAAACAAAAATGAAAAAGAATCATCCTGTATATGAAGTTTGGCTCATGGTACACACACCATTTTTTTTCCAAAAATGAACCAATTTATATTCTACATTATACAAAAGTTTCATGGACCTACTCCAGAAGGAACATTGCGAAATTAAAATAAACGCACTATTTCGTAGCTACTAATCATTATACTCGTATTATGCTTAATACGTAACGTCTCGGTCCCTAAACGACGGGTGACGATTAATTAATAATTGTTTTCTACTTAAAAACTTACTTGTAACATGTAAATACACGAAGCTATGTTAATTATTACTATACTATACTATTATAAAATGTTATTATAAATAATTCCTTTATTTCATTCTAAAACGTTATTCTAAGATGAAATTAAAAATACTAAAACAATGGGTAACTTATTAAATAAAAATTATTAACTAAACTAATTATTATTAAAAACGAAATTAAATATCTAAATATAAAAAAAAACATTAAGCTAGCCTAAAATAAATAAATATAATTTGTAATAAAACTAAAAGTCATATTCTAAAATGGGCCCCTGTGGCAGGGTACCGAGGACGCTGGCAGCATTTCCTCGCTGAATAGCAATGCTTATGCGCTGAGCGAGGAAGCTGCCAGCTCTCCTATCCCCGGTGACGTCAACCAACCGTTTTGCCAAATCACGGTACAATTCATGTGCGGCTGGGCCCCACGGACCAAGGGTCTCGACACCAAAAGCAACAAAGTTATAGTTGGTATCAAGACCCCTATATTATAAATACAAATGAGTTTGATTCACACTTCTTTCTTTACCCCCCCCCCCCCTTTTTCAAATCGGGTACGAGCAACAGTCCGATCGCGATCGCAAGCCATTGTTTATTAATAATGCAAGGCTCTTAGTAGAATTTCAATAAATTTCGCAATGTTCCTTCTGGAGTAGGTCCATGAAACTTTTGTATAATGTAGAATATAAATTGGTTCATTTTTGGAAAAAAAATGGTGTGTGTACCATGAGCCAAACTTCATATACAGGATGATTCTTTTTCATTTTTGTTTTTTTTTACAAGAATTTAAGTGGTTAGGGGGTTCATATTTTTTTTAAATAGCTTTTAGTCTTAATAACATTTGTACAAAATTTGAAATTCGTCACTTTCATAGTTTAGGAAAAAATTATTAAAACAGTTTTGGGGTTAATCGGGTGTTTTTCACCCCCAGGGCGTAACTGAGAGATGAAACTTTGTGCAGAATATAACCTCCCCAAAAGGCATCGTTTGATTATAGTTTCGGCCCAAAATCGCTGGGGGCAGTTTTTCCTAGGCTATCCTGCTACAGCCTTTGACAGCTAATGCCAAGTTTACTATTGACCGCCGCGGCCAGGCCGCGCCAGTTTGTGAGAGGCCTTACTTGTAGGTAAGGTAAACGTCAGAGTGCTCGACGGTGCACTAGTCTAAGGCAAGGGCACTATATATGTCAAAATTCAAAGAAAGAAAAATTCTCTTAGTTCGACTTTAACCCATATTGCTTTGACATAAAGTGCTCATGCCATTATACTTTACCTTATATATTTTTTTAGTTTATCTACTGCTAAATAACCACTTTGAAACTTAGTTAAATGTATAGATTTCATGGGAACTTGTTTTTTTTTAAGTAAGTACCTATGATTACTTACCTAAACAACTCGCTTCGATGAGTTCTCTATCAGCGACAAGAAACCTTGGGAGATATTAGAGATTATTTTTTGTCACCTGTTAATACCTACAGCTGATTTCGTAAAATCTCGATGAATTTTTAGTGTGTAGCATAGGTCCACTATTACGTTTAGCATATGTCCATATATTTTATATGGGTAATTGCTGTTACGAAACTGTATAAAGATAACTTGTAGCTTTATCTATATATTTATGTATTTCATCTATTAAATATATCGTCGTCTAGTTCCCATAACACAAGCCTTATTGAGCTGACTATGGGGCTAGTTCGATTTATGGAAGATTGTCTAATATTTATATTGTTTATTTTGTAGCTACGTGAAATCAGCCCCTGACGTTAATAAATAAGGGACTTGTTAAGTAGGTACCTATGAGACAGAAAAGTGAAACTAAAACGACTTTTGATTGTTTTGTATTAAATTTATAAAATCGTATCAACAATCACATAACATTTGCTTAATTGCCTCATTAGCTTAGAAAACAATTTGAAAATAAAGTAATAATTGGCACAAAATCAGGTAAACTTTCATGCAGACAACGTCAACATTTTTTAAACAATAAGTGTTGGAACAATATTATTGAAGTTGCCGAAAAACAAGGGCGTTCCAATATTCGTATAAAATATTGATTGTTGACGTTGTCTGCATTATATAGGTATAACACTAACAAAACGCTGTTTTAGATGTAAAAATTCAAATACCCTATTTAATTCATGCAAAAAGTACACTTCTCTAATATCTCTTGTCATTGAAAATGTTAACAATTTTCATCTAATGTTGAAAGTTTGAAACATTTATATTGCTTTTAAATCGATTGTTGCACATTACGTACAAAGGAATGAATATTACAAACTTGTCTATTACGACATTTTCTAACAATATCCGTCACAATTTTTAGGAACCATTCAAAATCGTAGCATGCATTGTACAGTCGAAATCATAAGTTTGACGACTTCGTATGGCAGTTTAAACATGACGTCTAAAGGCCTGAATCACACTGGCGCGGCCTGGCCGCGGCGGTCGATAGTAAACCATTAGCTGTCAATTTTACCATGGACCGCCACCGCAGGCCACGCCAGTGTGATTCAGGCCTAAAGCGACACGGTGCAAGGCACCCTTGTGAGGCCGACCGTACAGTTTGCTTATGTCAGAACAAGGGACTCAAAAATGTCTTACACGACTGTATTTCTGGAGCTGTCAGGCCACAGAACACTAAATACTATAGAAGGGGTATCAAGCGCGGTTTCTATCGGGAACGGTGTCGCCACCTCATTCCCCTCCACGTCGCCTACAACTTTGTGAGCGACTGCACGGCGATCAGGTGACATGCTCAAAGTAGTGGGGCGCGTGCCACGCCCACAGCGCCTTTCTAAAACATTTTGTGTTCTGTGTGTCAGGCTGTGTCAAATATTGTTGTTTGCTTCATTGCGTCAGACATTAAAGACTGTAAATGGGAGACTGTCTTTTTTAATTGTCTTTATTTGGTGAATCGCTTGTCTCAGATTTAAAACATGTATTTCATATATTGACCATTGTATTCACAAAATAGTTAAAATTTATAGAAGATTAAAGTAACGTTACAGGTAGTTAAATACTTCTAATACTAAAAATAATAACAACGACTTATATACAAATTAATTTCCGTCATATATGACAGATTCTACACTTACCTACCTATACCTATAGGTCCTAGAATCTGTTTCATATAAAAATATTAGCTAGTATAATTGGGACTCTAATAAAAGGGAAACCATCTAATATCAATATCGGTCAGAAATAAGAAACTAGTCTGATAATGTTTGAAGTGTTCGATATACATGTTTTGTAAAATAATGGATGCTTAATTGAATTGCTTGATTGATTGATGGTTGCTTGTTTGTTAGGAAACATTGTGTAATTTCATTTTACATAAAAAAATTACATAATAATATGGAATACTGTGGCCGAGTGATGAATCACCTAAATCCCTAACGTTGGCTTTTGTTATAATACCTTAAGAAACATTAAAACCTTTAAGACTTAATTGTGTCAACCCGCAGTAACCATAATCTGTATACAGTTAATTATGCGTTTCACATGAAATTATGCAAATAGTTTGTATACAGTAATACCGTATTTACACGGTTAAATAAACCCAATATACCCGAAATAATACACATAACCTATCCAAAATAATCTTCTGTCCGAAGTACCTTGTGTTTTATACGAGTATGTTGGTGTACAGACAGTGTCATATGTTGTAAATGTACGAGATGAGTTCATTTGTTATTTCAAAAATCAGGTACCAATTTTGGAAGCGACCAATTTTTATGCTAATATTTTTATATGAAATGCCATTATAAATAAATACAAATACAGACGAGGCCATTTCTTTCGGAGAAATACTCGGTTCAAAAGTACCTCAAATTGCTCCTTCGCCCTGACTATAGTGATGGATGATAGTGGTGATATTTTTTATGGTCTGGGTTAAAACTGGGTAAGCGGGTCTTTATTCAGTCTGATACAGTCAGCAGCAGAAGTAGCTAAGCACTTTAACATGCTCAGAATGATCTGCACAGAACCTTATTCTCTTGACATTAGAGTCCGTGTGCAGATCAATTTGAGCACTAGGCCCGCTTAGCTACTTCTGCTGCTGACTGTACATGGTTGAGATACTTTTAGAAATAAAGAGATTTTGAGAACAGAGTACAGAGAGAAAGATATAACAGAACTAGATAACAGATTACTTCAAATGAGTCGTGTTCCTAATGACCCGTTCGAGCTTTTATTGTAAATATAACAGTAAGGACAGCGAGAAGTGGTAATAAGCGGAGATGAGGATATTAGCAGTGGGACACGCATCATCATCATCATCATCATCATCATTACAGCCGAAAGACGTCCACTGCTGGACATAGGCCTCCCCGAAAGAGTGCCAAATTGACCGGTCCTGCGCCACCCGCATCCAGCGTACTCCCGCGACCTTTACCAGGTCATCAGTCCACCTTGTGGGGGGCCTACCTACGCCGTGCCTTCGGTACGTGGTCGCCACTCGAGAACCTTTCCGTCCCAACGGCCATCGGTTCTACGTGCAATGTGCCCCGCCCACTGCCACTTAAATTTAGCAATTCGGAGGGCTAAACACACGGACACGCTTACCCTAATGAAAATAAATTCTTCTTTAACATGAACTCCGGCGTAAATGGCCTCAACTGTAACTACATAACAGTGGCGGTGCGTGAAAATGTTTGATGGGCAACCCGGAATACAAAAAGTTATGAAAGAGTTAAGAAGACGTTGTAAGAGTATAAACTACTACTTGCCTAAAAATAAATTTAAAGTTCACCGGTAGGAATCGGGTTGTATGGGCGCTCCGCCACTGCTACATACATTGGTTATAATAGCATTATTAACTAAGATCAGGGGTCCGTTTCTCAAAGGCTTGTAACTTGTAATACAAGCGGAAGCCTCTTTTCAACTCCTTTTATTTGAAAGAGACGGTCGCTTGTATTCCTAGTTACAAGCAATTGAGAAATGACCCCAGGTAAAAAGGAATGGTTTGATTTGGGGAAGATAATAATTATCACAATATGTGACAACTTCCAAGTGGTCCCTCTCACTGCATGCATAGATAAATGTAATATAATACACATTCGAAAGCGAACAATTTCATATGTGATTTTGACAGTTACATTAGACTGAGCTGCACGGCGCTAAACATTTTTCATCACACTTGCTCGTCAATGGCGTTATTACTTGCGAGCGTGCAGAGCAGTTATAGCCGTTTTACCTCCCACGGGCTGTTAAGTTTAGTTTTAAAATAATAGAACCCTCTGATTGGCTTAAGCAAATCTGGTTGCTGTGTGATTGGTTGAATAAAAAAATCTAGTTGGTCACGACGCCCCGCCCCGCAAGAATACTGCTATGTGATTGGTTGAAATATTGAACTGCGCGCTCTACTAGAACTGATCTGGAAGTGAAGTTGTCAATTTTTGATTGGTGCTGCTGTATAAAACTTACATTTTTCTGTCTTTTGTTGTTATTTATTTCCTCGCAAATGTGATGAAAAACATTGTGTATAACACGGGCGTAAGAATATTGCAAACTCGAGTCATCAAAAGATAGACTCTCGTTAGCAATATTCCACTTACGCCCCTCGTTAAACAATGTACTATTGTAATACAGTACGCGCCACATAGGAGTAAGTTTGCGTCTCTGAGGTGTCAGAGGGGTTCGACGGGGTGCCGGTTAATGCACGGCCCGACACCGGTAAAAAGAATATAATTCTATTTAGTCCGTCAGTTAGATAATCAAAAAATATTGGACACGTATTTTTTTACAATTATACTAAATTACCATTACCACCGAGTACTTAAGTAGTAAAAGATGGGGAAAAAATCCCAGATGTTACCACTCTGATAACAAATTGGTGGTAATAGGTGGAAATAACCCACTTCAAAGACGTAAACTTATGGGGCCCATATTGTAGCTGGATTGATTAACATAATAACATTAACTCTAACATTAACAATTCAGTCAAAATCATTACTCTGTTATAATCCGTTTGGCCTTCGCTACGCGTATGATATATGAGCAATATTAACATCTTAAAGTGAGACTGTAGATCGAGACGCAAAACGCTAAGGGCGCTAGAGTTATTAGTACATAAATAATTAATATTACTATTTCACAGTGGTATCATATTTTCGAGCTACATTTAGGTTCTAGTGTGGTACACCTCGTTTATCGCCGACTATAATTGAAAGCAATTAAGTACATAAGAAATATTACCTAAGTTATAATAAATACCTACTTAAAATTTGGTTTAGTTAATTAAGTTTTGGTGAGACTTTAAAATTGCTTATAAGTTTACGGCTGATTTTGGGCCCCCCGCAATGTTTTAATATGGGTTATAGAAAAAAACCAAAATAATATTTAATTTAGTGTCAACATAATATCAGACTTTCGAAATTTTCCACACACCCTGTATGTTACGCAGGTTTCGTCGACTGAAGTGATGTCGTAACGGGTGGCTGGCTCATGGTCTAAGTTGAAGGAGCAAGTTTTATTTTATTTAGGTTCAGAAAAACAGGTATTTTTGTATTCCTGTTTTAGGGTAGGTTCTATCACAAAATTCGGCGGGAGGTCCAAAAATAACGCTATACATCATATTTGTGAGCCTCCGGAATAATCCCAAATCATTAAAATGACGTTAATATATCATCATTGACGCGAACTCTCGGTAGGATATTAACAATAGGCAAGTTTAACCTACCCGAGACAAAAATTAAAGTATTCAGAAATAACAATCTATCAAATACGGGATGGGCCCTGTAGCAGGAGCAAATACTTAAAAGGAGGCTTCCTTAGAGAATCTGCAGTAAACCTTTATGACCTACTTTTTTTTTATAATCCAGTGTTATTTTGATCTAAAGTTATGACCTCCAAGTAATTTATCTTGGCACTTTGAGATCATAGCAAATTTTGAGGTAATATCATGTAATGAGACATAATAGTTTTTGCATTTTTATTTTCAAAAGATATTTTGTAATTTTTTTTCAGTGTTTTTAAAATGAAAAAGTTACTTAAATTATATAAATCCAGAAGAGTAAAAAAATGCACGTAAACTTGTTTTGATAAAAAAGATTTTTTTTTTAATTTTTAATTAAAAAACCACTTGGAAATAATTGCTCACAAGCTTAATATTCACCGATTAATTTTTTGCTCCTGTTACAGGGCCCACCATGTATACAGATAAAGGCACGTAGGTCAGTTTTATTAACTATGTGTTAAGATTAATTTTGAATTTTTTTATGTAACATATATATTAATATGTTACATAAAAAATCCTTGGGTGAATCAACTTTTTTTACTGCTAGTTGTTTTAATCTTTCAAGCAAATCCCATGTTTTAACAAATTTTCTATGAAGCTTTATCACAGAAGGAATAATAAGAAATAGTCGATTGACCCCTTTCATTCAAATTATGACGCATTGTTCAGTCCACTAATGTACGTTAAATCCTAAGGCCACATTTATGAACCCGTTGCACTTGCACGGTATCGCACGTCAAGATATAGTGTAAAAATTACCACCATTTGAATAGGCTTGTTGCGTAAATTTTACAAAGTGGTTAATAATATACCTTAATGTGTATTGTACCCCAAAAAGTTGTTATTTTAAATAAAATCGTACATTTACAATTAGTATTTTGCATTTAAAAAAACCAATTTAGATTTCCCTCGAAAACACTCAAGACTGTCATGGCGTCTTGAATGACGTCACGCCGTGCGAAACAAACAATACTCTGTACGACGATTGTTAGAATTATTTAATTAAAAATGAATCCCTCCTATTACAAGTACTGTATAGTGCCCAAGTGTAAAAGCACAATCTTAAAAACTCCGAACAATCCACAAATGCGGAAAACGTGGCTAAAACTTGCAAGGAGGGATGGTATTAATTGTTTATCAACAATTACAAGAATGAATTTTTGTGAAGATCATTTTGATGTAAGCATTTTGCATAACATAATCTTTGTAATCTAAATGTAACACAAGACGAATACATTTTACTCAAGTCTATTGCGATATTATGCTTGCTTTCATGAAATAACTAAGAATAAACTGTTAAATTGTATCAGTGACAATGACATATCTATGCACATGCTTGGCAAACGGCGAATAACAAACAGTCAAACACAAGCGTGTTTGCCTGTTTTTGTTTGTGTTTGCCAGTGATCGGCGTCGGTGTCGGTTTTTGTGCAGAAATTAAAGGAATATAGGACGGGAATATAACGCAGGACCGGTCAATTTGGAACTCTCTGGGGGAGGCCTATGTCCAGCAGTGGACGTCTTTCGGCTGATATGATGATGATGATGATGATACGAAAATACTAGCACGTTCGCCAAGCCTAGGGATGCCGTGTTTGTGTGGAGTGATTGTACTGATTGTGGTCGGTGTTTGGCACATGTTTGGTGTTTGCGGCAAACACAAAACATGTAGAGGGTGGAGGCGGCATATGAAAACGTCAACGACAACAGTATAATGTTTTGCACGGCGTGACGTAACTCTTTCTGATTGGTGTTTACCGTCACGTGACCTAATGCCTATTTTTTCCGAATTTATTTTCTAAAAATATTAATAATCATTAATTATTTTGATAAACAGTTTTATTTTTTGCTATCTCTATATAATAATTCATAATTAGAAACTGTAACCCAACCGATTTATAGTTAGTGGTCACAAGCCTATTATTGTCCGTCTCGTCCTGTCGTGCAAAACCAAACATGTCCTTAAGAGTCCCCAGGAAGCTCGACACATGTCGGCTCCCCATACAAACGAACGTAGTTTGGCACTCATTGTAAAACGGATCCGTATGTCTAGGTCGGAACCTAGTTTCTGGTGCTAGAATTGAAACAAGATAGAGAGAAAAGAAGTTTAGTATTTGAAATTTCTTCTCTAATTTTTTTGCTTCCAGTATGTAGTTTTAAAACGCTAACCAAACTACGATTGTATGGAGAGCCGAGCTTTCTGGGGACACTTAAATGACGCCTAAATCACAAAATATACCCAAACCCAAAGTAACACTATTATTTTTGGTAACTTTAAAACATGACATTCATCCTAAAACTGGAGAGGAAATACAAAGCTGCAAACAGTCGGTGCTTTACGCAGCTTCGCTATACGCTATCATTTAGGTTGCGCATCCACCAAAGGATTGTGCATAGCTGTGTTGTCATACAAATCAGCCAAGCTAAATTTCACTTGTATGTAAACACAGCGTAGCACGTGTCTAGTGAATTCACAGCCTTAAAACTCCGGCACTTGGATAGCCCGGTATATATTTAGTCTCATTAATACTCTTAACAAATAGATAATTCTTATACAAGCATGCAGTCTTTTGTCTTGGAATTAAGACTTTATAACAACTTTCACTTATTTAATGGAAAACATCTATTGAACAGTTTTATGAAGGCATACATTTTAATAACAGCCAAAGTTAGTTCTCTCGATTGAATAAAGACTGACGTGGTTACCATAGGCACAGCTGATGTTTGTAGGCAAATACGGTTACCTCAGAACCTGTCTAGTCATTGTTCCTCAGACGTGGGCTCTGTGGACAGTATGAGCTCGGGGTCGGGTGAGATGAGCAGTCTTCTCACTAGTATTACTATGCCTATCACTATTAGAAGAAGACCCACGCCCTGCAAATAAAAAAATACACAATAATCTTATGTTTAAAGATCAAAAACAAACAAAATCTTCTTCTACAAGCCAAGAGTTGGTGCAAGATTGAGACAAGTGTCAGCAACTTGAGTCGTAGGCAAATACTTGCTTTGGGTCGGTGCGCCATTGAAATTAGTTACTTAGTTTAATCTGTCGAGACATTAATATTAAGTAACAGTTAAATAACTGGGTGCAGCCATACTAATACTATAAATCTGCCTGCTTGTCTGTTACCTTTTCACGCTTAAAGGATTCCAATAGATACAAAGCAGACAAAACGGGATTATTCCCAATATAAAGGTCCATTTTGATATGACGGTGTAGCGAGCCGCTATGTCTTTTATTACGCAATTAGAGTTTAATATGTCATTACACAACCGTCGCTACACTACACCTGCTGACCGGTGAGCGCTGCGAGAAGTATTGTGCCTGATGAACAATAATGAGGCTACTACCCCCCTCCTCCTCGTCTTACCGTTATCCCGAAGAAACTCGGGTTCCGCTCGGCTACCTAACCTAAAACTGCGATAGACACTAACTTTTCCGGAAGGAACTGCCATCTAACCTTCCAACCCAGAAGGTAAACTAGACCAGAACACACCAGCTGGTCATTGATGCTGTAAATATGACTGAGCACTCACAGTGAGCGCGTAGAGCGCGTACGGCACGCCGTACCGCAGGTTGAGCACCATCCGCGCCATCGCCGCGTACTCCGGCGTGATGCGCACCTCCCGCCGGAACCAGAACACACCAGCTGGTCGTTGATGCTGTAAATATGACTGAGCACTCACAGTGAGCGCGTAGAGCGCGTACGGCACGCCGTACCGCAGGTTGAGCACCATCCGCGCCATCGCCGCGTACTCCGGCGTGATGCGCACCTCCCGCCGGAACCAGAACACACCAGCTGGTCGTTGATGCTGTAAATATGACTGAGCACTCACAGTGAGCGCGTAGAGCGCGTACGGCACGCCGTACCGCAGGTTGAGCACCATCCGCGCCATCGCCGCGTACTCCGGCGTGATGCGCACCTCCCGCCGGAACCAGAACACACCAGCTGGTCGTTGATGCTGTAAATATGACTGAGCACTCACAGTGAGCGCGTAGAGCGCGTACGGCACGCCGTACCGCAGGTTGAGCACCATCCGCGCCATCGCCGCGTACTCCGGCGTGATGCGCACCTCCCGCCGGAACCAGAACACACCAGCTGGTCGTTGATGCTGTAAATATGACTGAGCACTCACAGTGAGCGCGTAGAGCGCGTACGGCACGCCGTACCGCAGGTTGAGCACCATCCGCGCCATCGCCGCGTACTCCGGCGTGATGCGCACCTCCCGCCGGAACCAGAACACACCAGCTGGTCGTTGATGCTGTAAATATGACTGAGCACTCACAGTGAGCGCGTAGAGCGCGTACGGCACGCCGTACCGCAGGTTGAGCACCATCCGCGCCATCGCCGCGTACTCCGGCGTGATGCGCACCTCCCGCCGGAACCAGAACACACCAGCTGGTCGTTGATGCTGTAAATATGACTGAGCACTCACAGTGAGCGCGTAGAGCGCGTACGGCACGCCGTACCGCAGGTTGAGCACCATCCGCGCCATCGCCGCGTACTCCGGCGTGATGCGCACCTCCCGCCGGAACCAGAACACACCAGCTGGTCGTTGATGCTGTAAATATGACTGAGCACTCACAGTGAGCGCGTAGAGCGCGTACGGCACGCCGTACCGCAGGTTGAGCACCATCCGCGCCATCGCCGCGTACTCCGGCGTGATGCGCACCTCCCGCCGGAACCAGAACACACCAGCTGGTCGTTGATGCTGTAAATATGACTGAGCACTCACAGTGAGCGCGTAGAGCGCGTACGGCACGCCGTACCGCAGGTTGAGCACCATCCGCGCCATCGCCGCGTACTCCGGCGTGATGCGCACCTCCCGCCGGAACCAGAACACACCAGCTGGTCGTTGATGCTGTAAATATGACTGAGCACTCACAGTGAGCGCGTAGAGCGCGTACGGCACGCCGTACCGCAGGTTGAGCACCATCCGCGCCATCGCCGCGTACTCCGGCGTGATGCGCACCTCCCGCCGGAACCAGAACACACCAGCTGGTCGTTGATGCTGTAAATATGACTGAGCACTCACAGTGAGCGCGTAGAGCGCGTACGGCACGCCGTACCGCAGGTTGAGCACCATCCGCGCCATCGCCGCGTACTCCGGCGTGATGCGCACCTCCCGCCGGAACCAGAACACACCAGCTGGTCGTTGATGCTGTAAATATGACTGAGCACTCACAGTGAGCGCGTAGAGCGCGTACGGCACGCCGTACCGCAGGTTGAGCACCATCCGCGCCATCGCCGCGTACTCCGGCGTGATGCGCACCTCCCGCCGGAACCAGAACACACCAGCTGGTCGTTGATGCTGTAAATATGACTGAGCACTCACAGTGAGCGCGTAGAGCGCGTACGGCACGCCGTACCGCAGGTTGAGCACCATCCGCGCCATCGCCGCGTACTCCGGCGTGATGCGCACCTCCCGCCGGAACCAGAACACACCAGCTGGTCGTTGATGCTGTAAATATGACTGAGCACTCACAGTGAGCGCGTAGAGCGCGTACGGCACGCCGTACCGCAGGTTGAGCACCATCCGCGCCATCGCCGCGTACTCCGGCGTGATGCGCACCTCCCGCCGGAACCAGAACACACCAGCTGGTCGTTGATGCTGTAAATATGACTGAGCACTCACAGTGAGCGCGTAGAGCGCGTACGGCACGCCGTACCGCAGGTTGAGCACCATCCGCGCCATCGCCGCGTACTCCGGCGTGATGCGCACCTCCCGCCGGAACCAGAACACACCAGCTGGTCGTTGATGCTGTAAATATGACTGAGCACTCACAGTGAGCGCGTAGAGCGCGTACGGCACGCCGTACCGCAGGTTGAGCACCATCCGCGCCATCGCCGCGTACTCCGGCGTGATGCGCACCTCCCGCCGGAACCAGAACACACCAGCTGGTCGTTGATGCTGTAAATATGACTGAGCACTCACAGTGAGCGCGTAGAGCGCGTACGGCACGCCGTACCGCAGGTTGAGCACCATCCGCGCCATCGCCGCGTACTCCGGCGTGATGCGCACCTCCTGCCGGAACCAGAACATCGGCACCAGCACGTCAGGGTCGGGCAGCTGGTTGTTTAGCCTGCAAATAGTATACAGGTAGATATTGCAGTTAGGAGGCTCTACAGGCCGATAAATGCTAAGGCCATCAAAATGCAACTGTTCGCGCACTCATTCTAGCGATGGACTCGCTGCGGCGCACACATGCACGCTGTTCACGCACTCAGTTTTGCTTCCGCTGCCATCAGAGCGAAAACATCTATTTGTTCGCGAACATTCATTGATTTTAATTTCTTTCGTTATGGAGTGGACTAATTCTAAGATCATACAATTTATTGAAGCTGTAGAAACTCATCCCACACGAGTCATTCTGATTATAAAAATAGGAATAAAAAGCATGATGCATCTCAAGAATGGCTCAAATGTTTTCATGTGACTCGAGCGAGGTTTTCTGTAGTTTGTGTCTTGTTTTGCAATTACTGGACTAATAGCGTTAATCAACACTTCAGAATCTTTGCATCAGATTCGAGTGAAATTTTTAAATCCACTTAATGGATCGATTTTTACTCTTCTAGAAATCTGTTTGTTTCTTCATTACGTCTCTGCAGAAAGGGCCTAACCCAACAACGAGGCTTTGCTCTTCGCTTCTTTAGGATACTGCATAACCAAATACAAGCTGCGGCACAAAGCACTACGCCTTGCTCGTCCATGTCGACTGAACTGTTCAAGGAGAACTTGTTAGTGTACGGATGTGCTCCACTGCACGTTCACAAAAGTTACATACAGCTTCGTAGGTGGAGTCAGATGCGCAACTCAGTGCGTGCACTATTTGACTGCACAAAATGTTGGTGGAATCCCAGCTTTATGGTTCACACGAAAGCAGACATTGGTTAAATAAAGTGACAATTTGGATGGCCTTACCCTAAAATTACATCATTATTATAAGGCGAGTTAGTTAGGAGTCATTCAAGCCAATTTTTAGAGACGATCAAATATCCGCATGGGGCTATTAGAGCGCAACAAAAGACAGAAATGAGAGTCAAAATTAGACATCGCTAGCATGCGGCCCACACTTTTGGTCGTAAAATAATGTACCTAAATACATAGTATCATACAATCATGAAAACTAACTAAAATGCGTTTCAAAGCTATCATACAAAGAATCGTATGGTAGCTTCTAATTTAGAACATATGAGCGCCAGTGTGATGTGGCTTAGGCCTGTGGGTGGGGTTTACGCTGAGGGCATACAATCATTGATATAGTATAAGTAACTAGATACACGATCAGCCGAAAAAAGTGGCCGTCCAAAAGAACCGCGCGATCGACACTTGCGGCTCTTTTGCGTTTAGTCTGGTTTCGACCGTGAGACTTGACGGTTGTCAAAAATGACAAAAATGATCTGTGAAAAAATGCGTTAACAGCCAATATAGCAATAAAAAAAAAGAGGATTGGATATATTTCTTTAACTAAGTTCTATTAATAGCGTAAAGAATTTCATGTAAGCTCATTGGCATTTCATGGTTTTGAATAAATAATTTCGTTAGTACAAATGACAGATTATCACGGAACAAAAACCTAAGGAGTCAGTAGGTACCTACTTATTAGATTTTTTTATGGAGTAGTACAGTTACGTTATTTGTGGTTTTCAATTTTAGATTCCCGAGAAATCCTTAGCGATGTGCAAAGTAGGCCGCAGTTATAGGCTTATAGCACGAGATAGGAGGCATCAACGACGAAGAGTGGTGACGACTTCGGCGTGTGTTTATTTTTCAAGTTTACATAAATCTTGTAAAAATAAATGATTAACTAAAGATAAATTGATATTCAGATTGTAAGTCATTATTATATGTCGCAAAAGGACTAATTAGATACGTCAAATATACCACGCTAAAATGATCTACATAGGTACCTACTTCTTATTCCCTTTTCACTAGTCGTGCGTAGAATTTTTAAGGAGTATGACAGCTGCACTGATAATACGTAATGCCCACCGAAAATATTTTGTGTATATTTATAAAAAAAATGAAAGTGTTAATTGTTTAGGTATTGCCTGCTTGTAAAAATAAATAATTATGATTTATTTGTGTTTTTGGTCTTCCTGTTTAAATAAATACAATATTATAGATTTTATTCATTATAGTGTGACATGTAAAATACTTCCAAACAGCAAAAATCTGCAACATGCTTCGTCAATCATTTACAAATGACTGTATTGTTTATACAATATTATTAAAATAATTTTATAATGCGACTCCATTCATTCGCTATTTAGTTTTGACGTGAGCAATCAAGTCACATTATGATAAAATCTCAATAAACTAAAAAGTTTTCAATCTGTTTGATGCTAATTCGCTAATATTGCCCTTAAAGCCTAAAAAACTAAGTTCTCTTTTATATGAAACATATATCTTAATGCAGGTTATAAGTAAACACGATTGGCATCAACTGAAATATAGCTAGAGTTGTCATTTTGGGGCATATTTCTTGACATTTTTGTTCGACATTTGTGCGTCTATTTACTTTATTATACGTCAATGCATACAATGCGTTACGCGTGCAGTACAACAGCATCCTGAGGATGCTATTGCGGCTGCCGAAGTACTGTAGTGCATCTGGCATGTTCGCGGAAGCGCGACTGGATGACTTTTTTGCCATAAGGCGAAAAAGAGTCGCGTCCATGCTGAGGCGAGTGCGCGGCAGTAGCAACAGTCTTCTCAGGGTGGTGGCCGAGAGGTTGGACTGCCCAACCACCAAGGCTTGGGTTGAGGTGGCTATTGGGAGACCGAAATAGAACTGTCTTCGCTTTCTTAATAGCTTACATTTTTCTTATTCTTTTTTATATTTTCACATTTTTCGTTATTTATTTTTATTTCCTTGTGTAACTAACCTAGCTCGTAAGATTTCAAATGTACTAACAAAAAACTATGGATCAGTGTTAAGGTCTGAAATAAATTTTACATTTGAAACTAGCTCTGCCTCTCTGAAACGTCAAATAAATGTGAGCAGTACATCGCTGCTCGCGAACATTTTAAAATTAATAACTCTCCATTACAAAAGGTAATTGTTACATTTTTTAAACCAGATAAAACGGTTCACAGCACTTAAAGCTATCGTTACTTAATGTTTACGTTTTAATGGATATCACACGCTTTATGTATACATATATACCTATATTTGGCAAAAAAAAAATTGTGATTGCGACAGGCAACCGGTGAAATGGTTTTAGACGGAGAGCTAGCGACCAAATCGGTCATGTAACTTCAGCTGTATTGAAACTCCGTTAGCTACTTCCCTGAACAACCTTTTCCTATAATCTTCGTGCTGGCAGGCCGCGGGCGGTGGGTGCGGGTGTAGTGGGGTGGGGAAAAAAAGAAAAAAAATGTGGGCTTAATTTTTTTTTCAAACAGTTGCTCTGTACTCCCTGTGCACCCAAAAAAAAAAAACGATCGTGTGGTGAGAAGGGGTTGCCAGCGTTAATTAAAAGTACCAAAATAATAATAATTTTCGTGTGGGCTTAGCTGTATTGGCTTTTTTTCTGACGCGAGATTAATCAATATGTAAGCCCCAAAAAAATAGCCATGCAAAAATATCGGTGGAAAGGTATCGAAACATTTGTTGAAATTCTCGGATCTTTCAGTGCAGTGCGGATGCGAAGCGCAGCGATGTACATTAAAGCAGCAATGTAAAGCGTCCAAGCGGTTTTGTGTTGTGGCAACATCGGTAAACGCAGCTGTCAGTTGACACATCCAATCAGCTGCTCGGTAGCATTGGGCAGGAATAACGGTAGTGGTGACTCACGGCATGCGCTCCACGTGGCGGACGAGCACGTTGATCTGCAGCTGCGCCGCCACCTGCAGCGGCATGCCCGTGAACATCTCCAGCGCCAGCCGGAAGTTGTGCTCGCTGTAACATAACAGTAGTAGTGACTCACGGCATGCGCTCCACGTGGCGGACGAGCACGTTGATCTGCAGCTGCGCCGCCACCTGCAGCGGCATGCCCGTGAACATCTCCAGCGCCAGCCGGAAGTTGTGCTCGCTGTAACATAACAGTAGTAGTGACTCACGGCATGCGCTCCACGTGGCGGACGAGCACGTTGATCTGCAGCTGCGCCGCCACCTGCAGCGGCATGCCCGTGAACATCTCCAGCGCCAGCCGGAAGTTGTGCTCGCTGTAACATAACAGTAGTAGTGACTCACGGCATGCGCTCCACGTGGCGGACGAGCACGTTGATCTGCAGCTGCGCCGCCACCTGCAGCGGCATGCCCGTGAACATCTCCAGCGCCAGCCGGAAGTTGTGCTCGCTGTAACATAACAGTAGTAGTGACTCACGGCATGCGCTCCACGTGGCGGACGAGCACGTTGATCTGCAGCTGCGCCGCCACCTGCAGCGGCATGCCCGTGAACATCTCCAGCGCCAGCCGGAAGTTGTGCTCGCTGTAACATAACAGTAGTAGTGACTCACGGCATGCGCTCCACGTGGCGGACGAGCACGTTGATCTGCAGCTGCGCCGCCACCTGCAGCGGCATGCCCGTGAACATCTCCAGCGCCAGCCGGAAGTTGTGCTCGCTGTAACATAACAACGGTTATTTAACCTTTTCAACGCTCTGTAAAAGAGAAAAGTTGTCAACCACACGCTAAATCATTTAGTGCGGAGTTGAACCTTATGTCAACGCAAAAAGGGCTATCGCTCTGAGCTCCTTGACGCATACATCAGCCGTTGGCGTTGAACCTGCGGTGCGGATGTATGCGTCGTTGTCGTCGAAAAGATTAACGGCTCGCAACTAAAAATCAGATATAATAATATATGTTTTGACGAAGACAAATCAATGCAAATCGCCAAATGCTCGTATGTCTAAAGGCCTAGCAATTTGTCACAACAACTTTCTTTAGTTAGAATAGAATGAAAGGTATGTTTGGCTGTCTCTTTCCAACTATTGCAAGTTGGTGTGACAAATTGCACCCGTTAGTAGATGCTTAAGTTTACCCGCGTTTTTTTTTATTATTGTCATAAGCAAAACGCTTACTTTTGTAAGTGATCGATGTGACGTTTTCACAAGTGCCTCAAATAGTTTTCAATAAAGAAAAACAAATATTTTTGATATAAAATACAAAACTAACTTAAATGCGTTTAGATTTCAATCCCAGTAAATCTTTAATTAATTTTATGTACACACATACTATAAACCCGCTAAAATGCGTTCAGAAACTGGAAGTAATGACCAGCATTATATCAATCTAAATATAAGTATAAAAGAAGAAACTGGCTGACTGATCTATCAACGTACAGCCCAAACCGCTGGATCTAGAGATTCCAAATTTGGCACGTAGGTTCCTTATAAGGTGTACTAAGAAAGGATTCAAAATTCAACCCCTAAGGGGGGGAAATGAGGTTCAAAGTTTGTATGGGGAAACAAGATTAGTTAGACTATTTGTTTCGAAACTTCACAGCAGTATTCCTAAAGAAAAATGAATAAACACGTATTTCATGTTTTTTGAGAATTCAACCCCTAAAAGAAGGGAATGTGGTGACAAAGTCTGAAAATCAACATGGGTATCGTTTCTATGGTTTATTTATCGGGTCGCTGATTACAAAAACAACAACGATTTTAAAATCCAACATGGCGGACGTGAAATACCATCTCCCCTGTGGGGGTGCGATGGGGTTGAAATGTCCAAAATATCAATATGGATGTCGTTTTATGGTATTTTGGGACGTTAATTACGAAAATGGCATCGATTTTGGAATTTAATATTGTGGACATGAAAATTCTTGAAAGTATTTGTGCCAAATTGCAATTCAATTGGAACATACGGGTCAATCTGAGATGCACCTTTGTAAGATTTATAAAAATAATTAACTTGTCTCTGGCCGTAGGTAATTTTGTACGTATTTTCATTAAGATATCGATATTGGTAATGACTTTCAAATTTCGAAGCGTGGCCCAAGTTCAGATCAAATCATAACCAACTAGATTTTGTTATGGACATCTAGTTGGTCATGATTTGAAATTTAGTCAGCCATGGCGGTGCAATGGAAGTTATTGTAATGGTTCCCGAACACATCACTGAGAATTTATTATATGTGTGTAGATAAAGTAGTGTATAAAACTGTACATAATTAGGCCTTAAAACACGAGTGTTTTAAGGCCTCTCAATATGTACAGTACAGTCACATAAACTACTATTAATTACATAAGTCATTAATATTATGATCGATGTTTATGTTTTAATTTTTTTATGCAAGTCAATTGAAACTGGCACCAAGAGTACCGCGTGCTTTAAAAAAATTTGTTAAGGAACTTGATAAGTTGTTTTTTACATACTAGCTGTTTTAAGATTATAGATATTATTGAAATTATTATTCGATTTCCTCGCATTTATGGAGAAAAGCAGTGGCGTGCCTAGGGTTTCACAATAGGGCAAGCCGAGACATATGTTTTTGTAGTTTTTACGGTTATTGTAGATAAATCCATCTTGTTGCCACATTACTGATCAATTTTCAGTTGCATATATGCACTTGCTATCGTTAAAGAGCTCACCAAAGCACACTGAAGGCACGCTCCTAGATTTCATACCTACCTTCGGTGCCCTTGAATAAAGCTGTTTGGTTGATTTGTTTGAGCGAATTAAATGAAGGTTCAACTTTTTATTTTAACTTTGCTTGCCTAGGGAAAGAAACAATAGTTCAAATACCTACCTATAAAATGACATATATATATATATATATATATATAATACAACATAATTATTTATATGCTAGTTCAAATTGTCTATCTTTTTAAGGGATGAGTTAATTACGTCAGAGACGAAAAAGCACGTTCCCCTGAAGCACTTCTAGCCGGAATAGCTACGACAAGGTGTGTGCGCGAATTTTAACAGCTGAGGAAAGGCATCTTCGAGACTATTAACTATTATTAATAAAATAAATTATTTAGAAAACATTACGGTCTTTCAAGGCGTAGGTTTTGGCGAACAAATTAGATGTTTCTTCTGAGCAAAGTTTAAAATGTTTACCTTTCCCTCGCCAAGCAAAATTTGTACACAATTTAAATAATCACAATCACAAGGCACTACTTCTTCCATTGTCAATCCGATTAAACCTCAACATAGCAATGAAGTGAAGTCGGCCGTCATTAGTCTGTGGCCGTCAACACTCGTCAATTTCACATTTTACTAGACTTGTATACAACTTCATACGCATGCAGGGCTTAAAATCTCGTACTATTTGCTATATGATCCTACGAATAGTTATATCTCATTATTAGGCAGTCTTGATGGGTAAGAAAGAGATATAGATAGCTAGAATAGAAGCCCGCTTGCAAGCCAACGCGTGCGAGTGAGATGACTAGCCTTCTGTCAAGCGAGTTCGGCTCGTCGTCGCAGCGATAGTGCTGCCAGCCGGTGCGGTCGAATTTTGTACCACGATGCAACGATGTAATAATTTTGAAAAATTTAATGTGATGAGAGCGCGAAATGAAATAGTTCGTGCTCTCATTACCTTTGATTTTTGATCGATAATTAGTTTTGTAAGGCAAGCCCGGCTTTTGGGCTTGTATGGCTGTACCGCCACTTGAGAAAAGCCCTACATCTGCCTCGGCGGGAATAGCAATTCGTGGATTCATCAACTCATCCACGAATTGCTATTTCCCGGCCTCTGCAATAATGTACTATTCTTTTTCATCTATTTCATACTTTTCAATGTAAGGATGGGTTGCACCAATCGTCTGTAATCGTAAGCGATGTTCGTTAAAATCTGTATGTATGGTAATGTTTGTCAAGTTTGTATGGAAATCAAATCCCCGAACGTCAACAGACAGCCGCGTGCTTGAAAAATGTTTTATTGCCACAACTTTACAAACATACCTACAAACAAATGATTATGTTTACCATTTAAATATCTGGGCAATGGGTACCAGTCTCAGCTGTATAAGGTTTACATCCAGCGATTTTCACGCTGGTCCCTTTTTATAGGCTAATGCTTTTTGTAGCTAATGCTAAATAATTTATTATTTATTTATTTTATTTATTTATTCAACTAATTACACAGCATTACAGTATTACACTAAGACAATGTGGAATTTAGGACACAATATACAAAATACAATATAAAAATTACACATAAAATTAATAATAATAATAACTTCGTATGGACAAATTTTACATTAAACACGGACAGAAGTCGGTCGGTCATCCATCGCTTCACAGTACGTCATACATTCATCACATACATCCATCCACTTACTCACAAAAATATCACAGTCTGGTGTTGATGCGAGAAGGGCATTGAGGTAGCTCAGAGCACGCACAAGCGGTGAGTTGGCGCGAGACACAGTGCGCGCCTCTGGTACTGCCAGCAAGAGGTGCGTGCGCGGTCGAGGTTGGATTTCGACAAAGAGGGAATGTGTAGGCGCACCAGTCGCTCAACCAATTACTCGCTGCTAGCATAACTTGACTCTCGACTCTACTCGCGCGCGTGATAGACTATCTGTCACTTTTTGACAGCATTAATCAGAAAGTGACGGAATGTCTATCTCGCACGCGAGTAGAGTCGAAAGTCAAGTTATGCTAGCCGCCCAGGACAGTCTGAATCTCCTCGCAGGACGCTACACGCAATAGTCAGAAGCCCATAGTTGCTATAATGCATATTATAACAATAGATATCGACTCACTCCGTGGGGTCCAGGCCTTGTATCTTGCTCGGGTAGTAGGGGTCGGAGTGCAGGAAGTGCGGCAAGGAGACGAAGGCGGGCGCGCCGTCGCGACAGCGCGACACGTTGAGGGCGCCGGCCGGCAGGCAGTCGCGGTCGCGCGCCGCGTCGCAGTAGCACGCCTGATGAGTAACATTACAAACATTTTGTGAGAAAATATGCTGTTTACCGCATATATAAGTACTCGCGCTTTGTACACATATTTAAATGATTCTTTCTGACGTTTCGACACAGGTTGAACCTAAGATATAGATCTTCCAAAGTCCACATATCGACTTTTGTAGGGTAGTAAAATATAATACGTAATAGTACGGTAAGATATGAATTACGAACGAGAGTCTATCAGAAACCCGACGCCGAAGGCGTCAGAGGGCTTTGATGACTTGAGTTTGTAACAATCCTACCATACGTGTTGCATACAATGTTTTTCGTCACCTTTGCGACAGAAAAATCTATGTTTCATACAACCGCCAATCAAAAATTTACGAAATTGACAACTTCACTTCCAGATCATTGCGAGTGGAGCACGCAGCTTCAATATTTCATTCAACCAATCACAGAGCAGCACAGCGGCTCGTGGCCACATAGATTTTTTTTCAACCAATCACAGAGCACAATTCTTGTGGCCCACGGCCAACGAGATTTGTTTAAATCAGATCACACCCATTACGCCCTCGGGCGTAATAAAAAACCATTACACCCTTAGGCATAATAAAGGCTATTGTAGCTCTGTATGCCTGCGCGTTATGAAGCCATTTATGAGCAAGTGTAATGAAAATATATAAAAATCTTTGCGTCCATATCTCCGTTGCTGGGACTTCAGTCATTTCCGACCATCTAGGAACATGTCCTGTGCAACCCGTGTCAAAACGTCAAGTAAGACCCGTGTAAAATAATAATTTAAACAAGATAAGTTACTCCACAGCAATCATAAAATATGATTTAGGAAGAAAGATATACACGTATAGCCGGCATGTTTACCCGGTCTCCAATAGTACATTGTGAAACGAAGTTCGTAAGATTTTGTTGCGACCGAGAATCTATTAGAGAGTTTGGGGGTGACTAGTATAGATAACAAATAGTAATAACTCAGTTTTTCCACTTTCTGTTTTGCGAGCTTGACTTTGATAACAGTTACCTACCATTCTAGGATAGTTGTGTCCATTGTCGAAGACGGACAGGTTTGCGGCGTACTGAACTCCGTCTATGCCATCCACATACACGTCTTTGTCTTTACCCAGCGTTAAGTACCTGAAAATACCAACAAACATACAAACTTATCTTATTTGTCAAACACTAAATACGATACTTGACATGTTCTGACAACAGAGGATCATTCCAACAAACGCAAAGAATCTTCATAAATTATCTGGTCGATCCGATCATATATGTATTTCATTCCAATGCCAACATTCATCAAAACAATGATATTTTATAACTGCAGCTTGAACTAGAAACAATAAACAAGTAATTTATTGGCGCAATTTAAAGTCACATGCAATCGACGAACATTTCCTTATTTTTCTGATGTCATTCACCGACGTATTCTACGTATCCACAAAAACAACTAGGTATAATCTGACCGGTGATTCGGATTAATTTGATAATGTAATAAACGAATGCATAATCGGTACCGTGACTTGAAATAGTATTGTTCTTCACGTAGATACAGAATTATCACCATAAAACGTTATTATAATAATCTCTCCGAAAATATACAAACAATACCAAAATTGGTCTAACGGAATACTTATGCGAGCACTCCGTGTCTGTCCGTCCGTGACAGCCAATTTTTCTCAATAGCCGAGGCAAAATACGGTTTCGAAAAACATTAATTTATAATAGCGTTTTTTTTTGTTTATTTCATTTTAAAACATTATTCTAAGATGCTTTATTCAAGAATCCACCAAACTTTCCACCCGGAAGTAATTATATAGATTTAAATTAAACATTCATTGTCTTTATTTCATTTATATTGAATATTGTAAAGCAAATGTAAATGAACCTAAATAAAGATTTAAAAAAAATATATTTATCCGGACTTTTTAGGAGCTAATTAATTTTTTTTTTATGTCTGATTTTTTATTGGATTATGCCTCTAGGTAACAATTTAATTGATAATATATCCGTTACATTAAAAAAATTTGCTATTATAAATTATTTCCAAATATGTCATTTTTAGGGTTCCGTAGCCAAAATGGCAAAAACGGAACCCTTATAGTTTCGTCATGTCCGTCTGTCCGTCTGTCCGTCTGTCCGTCTGTCCGTCTGTCCGTCTGTCCGTCTGTCCGTATGTCACAGGCATTTTACTCGAAAACTATAAGGTGTATTTGAATAAAATTTTGAGGATAGGTGTATTTTGTTAGCCGCTACATAGTTTTGTAATTAAAATGACAAAAAAAAATTTTTTTAGGGGTGCACTCCATACATAAAACTAAAAGTCAAATTTTTTTTTTTCATTGCGACCCCCCGTGTGGCACATCAATCGATAGGCCTTTCAAAATAAATATAAGGTTTCTTAGCACTTTTTTTGATTAAGTGAATAGGGTCGGAGATAATCGCCCCGAAAGTCACTAAAATTCTGTCCCCCCCCCTCTAATTTTTGAACGGTGTATTTTAAAAATATGGAAAAATTCATGGACATAGGGCTTATTAATTTCATTCACCGAAAATTGTTTTGAACAAGATCGGTTCAGAGGTTTTCGAGATATTGCTGAAAAACTGCCTTCCTCAAAGAAAAGGACGTAAGTGCCGTAAAATTTCTGTGACGATACGACCTTTTTAACAGGCACGGAACCCTTCGTTTTGCGTGGTCCGACACGCACTTGGCCGGTTTTTTTCCATACAAGTTGTCAGTTCATTGCCTGGACTACAAATACCGCTTGACATAGAAAGCTGAAATTTGGTAGAGATATGACAATTTATAGCCTAATTACATAATACATAAAACTAAACTGGCGTACATGCCCTATTCAAGACGGCAGTTTTGGGAGTAATTACTTTTTAGGGTTCCGATACCTCAAAAGGAAAAAAACGGAACCCTTATAGAATCACTCGGTTGTCTGTCTGTCCGTCTGTCACAGCCGATTTGGTCAAAAACTACGGGACCGATTGAGTTGAAATTTGGTACACATATGTAAATTGGTGACCCAAAGATGGACGCGTAAAGTAAATTAATGAATTCTGAACAAGGGGGCTACTATTGTCGGGTAAACTGGAAAATAAAATAAAAAAAGTTTCGCAAACTGTATTGTGTGACATATCAAATGAAAGGGGTTGTTGTAAGCATGTCAGATATTTCTTTTTTATAATTTTAGCAAAAACAGATTTGAAGTAATTCAGGAAAAAAGACGAAAATTGACCATTCCCCCCTCCCCTTATCTGCGAAACTACTACGATTAAAATTCTGAAAAAATATGGAAAATAGTTATATGCCTAAAGATTACAGGAAAACCTATAAGAAGTTTGAATATTCAAAAAGACTTATGAAATTTAGATTATATACGGAACCCTCACCATGCGAGTAGAACTCGCACTTGTCCGGGTTTTTTTTTCAAGATAAAGAAAGAGCATCTATGTAGATTAAATGTTCACTGAATTAACAACTGTAAGACCCCTATCAATAGATACTAAATGATCTAAGGAATGAGGCTTCTTTGTTTGCAATTTTTTCACAGAGCACTAAAAATTAAGTAATGTTTGCTCCAAAAACGATGGCATCTGCCGAGCATGTAATTTTCATTTTACATTTTGAATATTCTAGAGCAATAGAGTTGATAATAATAATCTATCATCACGGACAGGACTATGTAGCAATAAGTCTGCTATCGTGCTGACAGACCGATAGAAGCGCCAGGCAGTGCTCGTCAACATCACTAAATGGCTAGCTAGATCAGGAGTCAGTTACCGACGGTGGTACTCTTGGACACAGCGCGGATAGTCAGGCAGTACTTCACTATGTCAGTCTTACCACCAGTATAGGTATAGTACATTGTTTAACGAGGGCCGTAAGTGGAATATTGCTAACGAGAGTGTATCAGAAGCCCGACGCCGAAGGCGGAGGGCTTTTGATGACTCGAGTTTGCAATATTCTTACGCCCGTGTTATACACAATGTTTTTCATCACATTTGCGAGGAAATAAATAACAACAAAAGACAGAAAAATGTATGTTTCATACAGCAGCACCAATCAAAAATTGACAACTTCACTTCCAGATCAGTGCTAGTAGAGCGCGCAGTTCAATATTTCAACCAATCACAGAGCAGTATTCTTGCGGGGCGGGGCGTCGTGACCAACTAGATTTTTTTATTCAACCAATCACACAGCAACCAGATTTGCTTAAGCCAATCAGAGGGTTCTATTATTAAAAAAAAAACCATAACGCCCATGGGCGTAATATAGCCCATTACAGCTCAGTACGCTTGCGTATAATAACACCATTTTCGAGCAAGTGTGATGAAAAAATACTTAAGTCATCTAGTTGTGATTGTTAGTGTGAGTGATTTTTATTACTGTGCCATAACGTGAAATTGAGTACATAGGCATTATGAAATTTGTCTGCAATGAACTCTACTCTAACTTACGTGCATATATCAGAGGCGAAAACCTGGACCTCGGGCTGCCCCAGCTCGCCGGTGCAGTCCCGGACCTCGCCCCACTTGTCCCTGTACACGGTGCGGTTGGAGTTCTTTCACTTCTCGAGTTGGCCCAGCTCCATGAACCCTACTTCTATTGACTTACGCTTACGTGCAAGACTGCTCGAGTTGGCTGAGCTCCATGAACCCCACTTTTATTGACTTACGTGCATATATCAGAGGCGAAGATCTGGACCTCGGGCTGCCCCAGCTCTGGCGCCCACAACTCGCCGGTGGAGCCCCGGACTTCCCCGCACTCATCCCTGTACACGGTGCGATTAGAGTTCCTCCACTTCTCGATGTTGCCCAGCTCCATGAACTCCGTGGCGCCCGTGTTCATTAGGAACACGCCGTCGTATTCCATTGAGCCGTTGCGCTGAAAAACACGTGTAAATTATATAAAAATTTAAATAATGAAAAAAAAACTATTTTAAACCTCAAAATTGGATTTTTTTTAAAAACTAGCCGCACGGCACCACCCGCGGATAACAAAGAACGCAAGTGGAGCTGCGTGATAATATATAGAAAGAAAGAAGACATTTATTCACTACACAAAAGACACACAGAGACAAAGGGAGTAGACATACAATACAATTGACACATAGTGTGTGTGTCTTCGCGGCAGGGAATCGGTCGCTGTCTGAGCATTATGCCGAGGTGTCAGACAGACACCTACACCGCTGGTTTTCCGACCGCAACGTACGTGACCCACTTTGTAATTTGTAAGTTTGTATGTAAGTAGTAACATCCGGACTACTCATCCGATTAAAAAAAATCAATCACATAGGCTATATTTAACCTGTCGTATCTCCCATGACTCAGCGAATTTTGACCGCTCCTTGACGGGCCCGGATATCTCCGGCCTAATTATTACCGCTCGTGTTTGTCGCTTCGCCGTCACCGCATGCGCCCCGCGACCCCCACGGTAATTTGAGTTGACGCGAGCAAAACCACTTGTGTCATTTAGCGGGGGCGGTATGAAGACCGGAGATCTCCGGGACCGGGATACGACTGGTCTCACGGATTCGCGTATATTATTTGCAAGATGCAGGCGGAGGCATTCGGAATGATAGTAGATTGATAAAATGCTACAACTCAACACGTTTCGAACCCTACCGCGTTGTAAAATCTAAATTCTAAAGTACCTACATATTTCATTCTGTCCGTAAATACAGCGATAATGCTAATCCTAATGTTCTGATAGAATCTTAGCAGTGAAATTGCAAATAATGTAGACAGATAAAAACATATCCCTCAACAATCTTACACAAACCGAGCTTAACGTATGCGGAATGAAATTTGGACTAAGTTCAATGTCGTATTAAATTAAAAAACCCACGATTGTTTTTATAAATATTCATGTTTTTGAAAAAGTTTACTCCAATGCGTGATGATTTACGGCAGTTTTGTGGTACGTTATCCATCGCTGTCGAAAACACAGATGATGGCATTTTTATTAGTTCCGATTTTATCCTCCTTAGGAAAACGTTTTTAGGAAATTTCGTGAGCTCGGGACCATTGGTGTTCTCAAAATAAAAGTTACCTTGCCACGAATTTCAATTTTAAGTGACATATGATTCGTCATCCATAAATCCCATAACGCAAAAACCGTTACTTTTTGCAGTTTTTGACCAAATAACTTTTCTGCCTCGATTTTTTTTTACTATTTTACATATTCAAAACTTTGTCCAAATTTTATTCCACATACGTTAGTATCAAACTAAACTGCTGGTAGGTACTAGACGAAGACTTACATAGGTAGGTACTTCTAAATAAGTGAATACTGTACAGGGTGGCCCAAAATTACGTTGACAAAGAATTCATATCACATTTTTCTTTACTTACACGCCTTTACAATATGACATTATAAGTAAAAATATAAGTAATTTTATTCATAACGACATATTTTTCTATGAATAAGGAAATTTTGTTAACGAAATTTTAAGATATGTAATACATAGAAAACATCCAAGACCAAGAAACGAATATCCGTGCTGTATATATTAAGCCTGTACCGAAATTCGTTTACTAACTTAACTTATTTTTTTTACTCTAATTATGGAAATCGATTTACATCTCAAGCAATATATATAGAACAATACAGAGACTAAAAGTAACTGGGTCAAAGTCTAATGATCTAGCTCGTAATTTCGATTACGATAGTCAGCGACGTGGGTCCATTGAATGATGAGCTCTCCTTATCGATCAGCTGTTGCACGCCGCTGTTTGGTAACCATTACGTGTTGATTACTTGCTGATTACGCTGACGCTCGCATAACGCGCGCATTCCTCGCCGGACGCTTTCGCCTCTTGAATAACCTATTTTTCTCAAACATGCAATGAAATATTGACGTTGTGTTCTTTAAAATAGGCTTCCAAGTGTCACGTTTCGGGCGCAGCGAGACGAGAGATCCGTAATGGCATTTCATACAAAATTGGAAGCCTAGGCCTGCAAGATGGTATTTTTTAATTTCCATTCCACATTTATTTGTGACACTGTGCAATATTTGATTTTGTTTTGTTATGACATTCAGCCACTAAAAGAATAAATTATGTTTGCTATATTTTGCAGTTTTATTTATATAATATCGACATGAACATAAGAAATAATACATTTTATTAACAAATTCCAATAATTTTAAATTGCAAATTTAACTACACAAATACACATTCAAAATGTTTCATCTAAATATTAGAGGTAAAATAGGCATACATCACATTCACTGCCAAGAATCGCTACGCGCTACGCTCCTCGTATGCTCGGAAAGCGACTACTTACTATTTAGGTACATAGGCGCCCGCTAGGCGGGTTCGGCAGTAAAAGTGTTGAAATAGGTACCCAACTAACATTTGGGTGTCAGCTAAGGGTATTATTATAACCTTAACCTTTATAAGTGAGTTATAATGTTCTCAGTTGTAACTAATAGTGTTATAAAGGAGTTAAGAAAAATAATTAACTCCTAAAGCATTATAAGAGTGTTACTCAAAGCAATTACACTTAAGATGTTAAAGCTTTAACCTGTTTTTAACACTTAAACACTTACAAGAGTGCTAGCTACAGGAAGAGACTTTATAACAGAATTAACTCTCTTGTAAGTATTGAAACTTTTTCTAACGCTTAAGGTGTTAGGCAGATACACTTTAAAGACACTGTAAGAGTGTTGTAACTCAATAATCGTTATAGTTGAGTTAACTGACGCCTAAAGCTTTAAGGTAATTCGCCATTGTTTTGGTGGACTCTAACCTACAAATTGATTAGGTTATTCAATATTTGACATCAAGATACTTCATTATTTATGTTACTCTTGCCATTATATGGATGCCACTTAATTTATCATGCCACTGGCCAAGAAACAAGAATAGAAAATGATAAAAACTATAGATGTATATTTTAATGTTCATAAGTTTTATTAGAAATCTTTAATAAATCCTGGGCGCGTTAAAATTGAGATGGGAAACATGGTATACACTTACCGTAAAATCACAAGGGCAGATTGTTTTCACTTTATGTCACACACACTTCCAATTTAATTCACTTTCAATTAATACGACTCCATAGCTGTCAAATATTAATACCTATACTAACTATCTGCGCCATTTTGTCGGAAGACTATATTTGTCTCATAATTTTATGGGTAAAGAAAAGAGTAAGATGCTCACTTTAAACTGCGTAAGAGCTAGAGTGTTATAAGACTCTCAGCTAACACCTTAACCTGTAATTCGTGGGCCTCTTTCGTAGTTATAAGGGTGTTAGAGCACGCTATAAGACCTTTTTTACAGGCATTCTTAACACCTTAACACTTGGCTGGAACCGATATAAGAATGATATAAGGGTTATTTTAACGCTAGTGTGCTAGTTGGGTAACTAGCTAACTACTCGTAGTAAGGAAAAGTTCTCACTCCTATTGATCTCATTCCTGATAAGGACAAACTCATTTGAAAACTTTTTTGTCGTTTTACCGTCCTACGTGGAAGAACATTGATTTGGTTTTAATGAGTAAGAATGACAATCGTTTTTGAAGAATGATAATGATAGATATTTAACCACTATTATACATCAATTAGTAAGTTTATTAGAACTATTTGAGAAAAACATAGATACTTAAAATGTATACAAGACTAAAACTATTATTAAATTAGAAACTAAACCTTAAACTTGGAAAAAACGAATCAAATAAGAGGCCTGGTCCATCACGCAGGCAGTATTCCCGCGCTGAACTGCAGCGATTGCGATTCTTTACTATTACAATTGTTTAGCGATATCTGAGGATGTAATTAATAAATCTTAATTTGCAATTATTTGAACGTCCCAAATGCCCTCTATCACCATTTCGCGAATTTGCTTATCATTACCAAACACCTTGGGTGGGCAGCATAATCAAAAACTGAACTCAAAGACTCCAATCAATTTTTCTAGTGGAAAATTCAAGGTGGATAATTCTATTGCAGAAAATTATGAATGTTAAGGTACTAACTATAGGTATACTTTATAGCGTGATCCAGATCCATAAGGAGAAAAAGGAACATATC
Organism: Epinotia nisella; assembly: GCA_932294315.1. Taxonomy (NCBI): domain Eukaryota; kingdom Metazoa; phylum Arthropoda; class Insecta; order Lepidoptera; family Tortricidae; genus Epinotia; species Epinotia nisella. The sequence goes on from OW028674.1 coordinate 22,984,122, forward strand.
GCAACAATATAACCTTTCCTTTATCTCTAAACGTACTCATCATCATCAGCCTATATACGTCCCACTGTTGGGCACAGGCCTCTTCTCATGAATGACAGGGAACGGGCATTAGTCCCCACGCTGGCCCAGTGCGGATTGGGGACTTTTAAACGTACTATGGTTACGAAATTAAATTCCATGTAGCCTGCATGTGACTTTTACGAACACAGGCGTGAGTTTATGCATGTTTATATTTATGCAGAAGGAACAAGAATAACCCAAAGCGATTGTGTTATTGCTGTCTTGACAATAGCATTGTTTAGTGTTTACGTGAATGAATGTCATTGGAAATTGGCAAGAGGATGATTTCGCGGCATTACCTCGCGCTAAGAGAGTTTTGATTGTGTTCGTTGACTCAGTAACTAAATATTTGAAGGTCAACGGTAACACGCCTGAGGTTGTAAATAGAAAATTAGTACACAAAGAACCAGTATAGGTTAATTTAGGTTAAAATGTAACTTATCAATATCATGGAGGGTGCGGTAGGTATAAATAAAAGTCGGACCACGCACAACGAAGGGTTCCGTGCCTAATAAAAAGGTCGTCACAGAAAACTTATGGCACAGTTTTTCAGCAATATCTCGGAAACCTTTGAACCGATCTTGTTCAAAATAGTTTTCGGTGTAAGAATTTAATGAGCACTATGTTATTATCGAACATCCGTGCATTTTCTTCATATAGGTTCGTCCTTTGTAATTATATACCTTCAGTTTGCATCCCTATGCAAGCATGACCTTGACTAAAATATACTGATATTCGGATCACTTTTATTAGGTACCTCAGCCATACGTTAGAATTGAAATTGTTCATAATCGCAAACACAATTTGTCCGGTAGTCCACAGTCCGAATTGTTCGGTAATGCACAATTATATCGTTTGTTTATAAACGTTTTACCGTGACTCACACGACCATGTTTATGTAAATGCTTAGGTACTTCCCCGTCAACATCTTTGTCGTAAATATTTAACGTGAATATCGTTACAAACAAGAAAAAAAGTAGGACTTACAATTAAGGTTTAAAAGCAAAAGTCTATGGTTATTGTTGGATTAAACTTTAACCTTGTTTGGTCGAAGAGACACTTATATGTACTAAATCTAATCATTACGATTGTTCGATCAGTTGGAACATAAGTACATACATAGTACCTACAGTTAAGATCTGAAAGGTAGGATCTCAAAAAGTTACAAACTTACAAACCTTATCTCTTTATTAAACAACATATAGCCTATTTCACAAAGTCCATACTGAAAGGCCACTATATAATTTTTTAGATCAGGTAAGAGGTTCCGAAGATCACCCCTCACATACAAACTTACAAAGCTGCGATCTCAGTCTTTTCCTCTTTATAATAGTAGTAAAGCGTATAGATACGTGTAGATAACATTAAACCAAAAACCATAATAAAATTCCATCAAATCTACCGAGAAATGTCACTGTCACAGTGAAACCAACCTTATTATGCTAATACGAAATATAATCGTGAGAATCGTTGTAAGACTGATCGGAAATACATAGATAATTTATTTATCAAACGTTGAATAAATTAATTAACTAAATAATTCTAAAGAAAACATTCGCCCGCTCCAGACGGACGTAAGACACCGAAAATGAATGAGGAGTAAAAATGGCATGGCCGCCATACCCATACGACTATTTGTATTTTTTTATTGAAATACCAAAGAGATATAATAATATACACACATCTGCAGATTATAATATTTTTCTGTCATAACTGATATCAAATGTGGTTGTTATTGTAATATAAACATTTCTACTACAAAACCGTTTTAAATGTTTGTTTAATCTTCTAGTTCCAAAGAACTGAGTTCATCGTAATTCGTATTAATTACAAATGGTTCTACTGCATCGTCTATTAAGTTGACACATTTGGTCTTCAATTTTGATAACGTGATGTATGCAGGACTGCCAGCGTTCCGGTGACACCTGATGCAGCCCTTCGTGGAAGAGTGTCTTGACATCTGCGATTTTAAAACTAACTCGATTGAGTTTAATTAGCAGTAGTAGGGGGGGCAGTCTTAAAACTGTAATATTGTGAGCAGCCGCTAGTTCATCAACTGCCCACTTTTCAAATTTGGGTTTCTCTTTATGCATTATGTCCACTAACTATTTCTTTATCATTTTCGTTGAAGTGTTTCGTTCTTGTAGCCACTCAATAATTTGGCCCTTGTTCCATCTGGTTGTGGGGCCAATTTCCATTTTCCTTAAGTGATATGGAGAATTGGGAATGGATGAAAATTTTAGAAATGCCTGATTATTTTTTTGGTGATAGGAATAACCTTCCTTAGCACCAGAAAAAAGTTTCAGATTTTTCAGCTGCTTCAATTTTTTTTGAAAAATATAAACAGTTTCTTCACTTACGTTTTGGGTCAGTTACGGCACCTTCCTCGATCGGTCTCATATTGCAAAAAAATATATTAAATATGTGTGGTAAACTGATACTGGCAATGATATTGACACTTGCAGCAGCTATATTGGTCATTACCAGTGTCAGTTTACCACAGATATTTAAGATAGTTTTTTGTAATATGAGACGGATCAAGGAAAGTATCTATTTACCGTTGTTGACCCAAAACGTAAATGAGGAAACTGTTTATATTTTTCAAAAATAATTGTCGCAGCTGAAAAATCTGAAACTTTTTCCTGGTGCTAAGGAAGGTTATTCCTATCACCAAAAAAATAATCAGGCATTTCTAAAATTTTCATCCATTCCCCATTGTCCAAACAAAAGCTCAACAATGAAAATGATCACGAGTAAGGAAAATATTCGAGCTGTCAAATCACGCTATGTGCGTCTCAACGTCTGCAACCCGCACTGTGCAATTTATAGATTTTGCTTGTCTCGCGGCATTTTGCTTAACAGTTGCTTGCCACGTGAGGTGGTATGGATGTCTTCGCCGCCACCAAGCCATCACGTTCACCATAAAAATAGCCACACACGAACCACACTAGGGACCTTTCACGAAGCTACAAGTTATAAGCGCAGGTCTCTAGCTATTAAAGGGTATTGAAAAAATACCGTCGCAATTAGTAACTTGTAGAGGTGTAGCTTTATGAAACGGGCCTATCACCCAATGTAAAAATAATATACGCACATCTGCAAACAATAATATTTTTGTGTCAACACTTATACCAAATGTTCTTGACACATGAAGTTTTACCATTTTAATACGAATAGTTCTACCACGAAACAGCTTTCATTTAATATATATTCATACGATTGGTTTTTATAGAAGCATTTTATTAAAACAGAGTATTTAGGTTCTATCTTTAAAATTGCTAATAAGTAAATTTACTATTGATGGAATGTTTCATTTCAATGGCAACACAGTGGTAGATTTAATGGAATTAAATTATGGTTTTTGGTATAGTAGGTGTTAGGTAGGTAAATATTTGCGAAAATGCTTGCTATAAAAATGTACATAATAACCAAATAAACATACAGATTATAGTTATGTGTATAGAGGTTTGTATTCAGACAAGAGCTATTTTTAGCTGATATGCGAACAAGGCTTATCACGGGAAACAGAATGCCGTCTCACATCGAATGTGAGATATATATTTACCTATTCACGTTATAACCCTCCATGCAAATTAGGGAGGAAAGCTTCAACACGTATATCTGTGTGTCTGTCTGTGCATTGTAGCTCCGAAACGGATGAACCGATATATGAGCGCATTTAAAAAAAAACAAAGTCTTGTCTGGCTAGGAGCTACAAATCTATGTTTATTGTGCCGGAGGTGATTATTTTTTATTTATTTATCTAGTTTTATATTAGTAGTGCTTGTCGGTAAAATTTGAAGCAAAAATATACAATATGCTAATAAATCAGTCGACGTTATCTTGACTTAGACTCTATTGAAATGATAATACGACTGCACCACGACGTATAAGATTTAGCCACATGAGATGACTCAGTGCGTACTATTGACCGTATAAGAGATCAATGTACAGTCGACTACAAAGAGATCGGTACAGCCAAAGTTACAAAAATATGTAGACACGACCTTAATGTTAAGGCAATAAAGTCGTGTATACATATTTTTGTAACTTTGGTTGTATCTTTCTCTTTGTAGTCGACTGTACAGTACGCACTTTCCACCGATGAAAAGATCTATTGTGACTGTGTTTATTCCGCCAGGCTACTAAACGCCTAAACCGATTTAGGCGTGTGAGATATCGTTAGAATCCTTGCGTTATCCCGGGTAACATGAAACATTTATCATTACAATTGACAGTCGTGTTTTTTTTAAATATTTGAATATAGTTTACTTATTTATTAAAAAAAATTTTAGTTTAGCGCAGCAAGTCCCCGCGTGTCTAGCACAACACGCCAGGCGACAAAGAAACCCACTGCGAATCCCAAAAAACGGTCGCCATGACCTTTCCGATGGGATGGTTTTTGCTTTCTTTGAAGCAGGTTCGTACTTTCATTTCCAGGGTGTAGTGATGAACCCACGTTTCGTCTACGGTCACGAAATGACAGAGAAACTCCTTCGGGTTACGTTTGAACACGGCCAAACACTGCTCCGAAGTAGTCCGTCGGTTTCGTTTTTGTTCCTCCGTGAGTAAACGCGGCACCCATCTCGCCGATACTTTCTTCATATCCAATTTTTCTTTCAATATATTTTGTACCCGCTCGATTGAACCGTTTACAACATCAATGATTTCTCGAAGTTCGGCGGTCGGCTAAAACGATATTTTCAATTTTCTTAACCATTTCGTCAGTAGTCACCTCAATTGGGCGGCCTGGCCGATCCTCATCAAAGACGTTCTCCCCCGCTTATATTCGTTAAACCAATATCTGATGGTTGTCAAAGAAGGTGCACAAAGTCACGGTAAACCGTATGCATTCTTATTTTTATTTCATCACACTTCTTTCTTTCTAAAAACAGGAATCGAATTACAGTCCGCTACTGTTCTTTCTCCATTTTAACAATTTAGAGTTCACGCTTTCTCTGAATCGCTGTGTAATGGAAAAAAAAAGACTAGAATGCTGTTTATTTTAAATTTTTCTTGTCTCTGAAAAATGGCTTAAAACGGTCGTATACATATACATATTTTCGGCCAGTGATATTAATACATTTAGAAAATGGGTTCTTATCAAACAGCCCTCGTATTTATTTCCTCCTAAATCCTAATTCGTATTACTTGTGTATTGATAACTCACCGTATAGAACCATCCGAACTTGTCAAAGGGTATTTGAAGGGCAGGCCACTGCGAGCCGATGCTGAGCACAGGGTCATCGATGCCCTCGAACAGCCAGGAGCTCACGTTGGCCGTCAGGAACAGGTTGCTGTGGAACGCGAGCATGAAGGCGTTCGCGCCCATTCGAACCAGAGCGTTGCTGTAGCGGGCCATGTGCGCTACCGTCTGAGAAAAAAACTTTTATTAGGCTGCTGTTCCACCACCTAAAAAATAACACCGGTCAAGTACGAGTCTGACTCGCGCACCGAGGGTTCCGTATAAACTTTCTTGCAACATACGTCATAACAAACGTCTTGCTCCACCCAATATGTCTGGAAAAAATCTTAATAAGGCATAGTGATGGGCATAGCGCCATTAATCGGAGCATTTTGTTACCTAGGCGACTAAGGAACCCGCTGTGTACGTCGGTTTTTCATCGATAGTTCTTCATCACATGAACCGTTTTCAATATTTTTTATTTTATTTGAAAGAAGGTACTTTCAGATCTCTTTATTGTAATAATTCAAATAAATGCATGCTAAAATGTATACGCAATCAAGGAATGTAATTAGGTAAATGAAATGAATGTACATTAAGAATGTAAACAAACAATTTATCAACAAACAATACATAAAATTGCGATACTACCCTAAAAACTACAAAACCTTTCTTCAGGAAAATACGTTTACATCATTTGTTCTTACATTTAAGAAAATTGTTAGAAAGTTTGGAATAAAGACGTTTTATTATTATTACTTTCAGAATAATGTGTTAGGTAGCTATTTCAAGAAAGAAAAAATGCGTACGATGGTGATAAAATTACAAACTTTGTTCAGAAATGATTTTTGTTGATTTAAAGAAAAATAATCTAGATAGAGATACCGTTTTATTTCTCCTGTAATATGTATAATAATGTTACTATTATGTATTAATTTTTAAATGCTTGCTTCGTAAACTTCGGAGATGGGGATTTAACATTTTCCTGCATAAATCAAAATTTAATCACTGTATCTTCGATTTTCCACTTGCCTATCACAAAAAAGTGGCTAAACTATCTTTACTTTTATGTCAATTACCTGATGTAACAACAATATTGCAGAAATGACGTAAAACGTATTTTCCTGAAGCAAGGTTTTGTAGTTTTTAGGGTTCCGTACCTCAAAAGGAAAAAACGGAACCCTTATAAGATCACTTTGTTGTCCGTCTGTCTGTCTGTCTGTATGTCAAGACCCTTTATCTCGGGAACGCGTGGGAGGTATCGAGTTGAAATTAAAACCATATACTAAAGTTTACAGTCCCTTAAAGCTGTGAAAAAATCTAACTTCCAAGTCAATTTAAAAAAAGATACGGCCGTTTATGCCGCAAAAACTTATATATCAACAGTCTGAAAGGAATCAAAATTTGTAGGGTACTTTCCGTTGACCTAGAACTATGAAATTTGGCAAGTAATATCTTCTACTACAAGTACCTACAGGGAAAAATCTGAAAACTATACATTTGTAATTTTGTACGGAACCTTCGGTGGGCGAGTCCGACTCGCACTTGTGGTTTTTCAAAGAGGCGTTACTTGGGAAGCAAAATCTTTTTTGGCAAGTTTCTTAAAAAAATTGTTTGCATTAACAATTTTGATGAAATTAATCTGACCACTAATTTTTGCCCATACATACTAGTGCTCCTGGTCGTGACCGTGTTTCGTGTACCCGTAGCCGAATCTCCGTTGCCGTGTTACTCGGCAACGGAGATCCGCTCCGTTAGCTCCGTGTAATTCGGCTACGTGTAATTAAGATACGTAGCTACGGTAGCTGAGGTGCGATTTTTGATTCTCATTGGGTGGCTTATTTCGTACTAAATAGTCATCGGCTGCATACAAAAAAAGGCACCGGTAAGATTCAAAAATCACACCAATCCCACCTCTGGTTTTTTTTGTACAAACTCATAATGGCTGGAAAGAACAGAATAATACCAATATGTAATTACTTAAAAAAAACATAATGCGAAGGATCCGTTCGACACAAGCTCTCTTTCAACAACCGAGCGGAGCGGAGCCGAAGCCGAGATTCGCGGGAACGTAGCCGAATCCAGAAACGGATACGTATCTTAGACGTGACCGTGTAGTACGGGATCTTAGCACCGCCGGTGCTAAGGCTACGTAGCTACGGTTCCGCGTGTAACACGTATATCACAAGCCCTAATACATACTAGGGAGCTCAGTTCTGGATCAATTTTCACAAAATATTTTTTTTCTCAAAATCTAACTATACATAGAAAGTTTTTGCCCCATTTACAATTTTTGAATATACACTTAAATATGAAAATGGTTTTTTTTTTCAAGAAAATTCACTGAAATATTTTTTCCATAATGTGCGGTGTCCTTTATTTTTCACTTCTCATGCTTGCAAAGTTCACTTTTGTGCTGGTAAGTGCCGGTAACCGTGCTGGTAACTTTGCAAAAAAGAGGTTACCACCACATAAAATATTCATTGAATAATGAACTCTATCGTCTTATTCAATAGATTCAAAATGGACTAAAAGATAAAAAAAACCCGCTCACAGAGAGATAACTAAAAAATATAAACAAGAAATTTTCCTTCATTGTTTGTTGGCTCGCGTCGACCACACAATCGTACTGTTTAACTTGAATGCTATTGTTTTGAAGATAATTAGATCGGCTCAGTTCAAAAAATTTCAACTATACATAGTTGGTTTGAAATTAAATAATTTTACACTCCTACATTCAGCTTGAATTCGTTGGAACATTGTTTTTTATTAAGATCTTTTAACTATATAATTTCAAATAAATTATTTCATTTCATAAGCCAGGTGAACTGAAGACTTAAAATGCGGAGAGCTGACGACCGCGTATGGTGGCGCAAATTACGAAAGGCCTATGTCCAGCAGTGGATGGCTAAGGGCTGAAGGAGAAGGTGATGATGATGATGACGTTAATTAATGTTTTAATTGTTACAGGGCTGTCCTGTCACTCACCGCGATGACGGGATTGACGGAGGTGACAACGTCGGACAGGCTCCCGTTGGACATGTCCGGCTCGAACCTCCAAGTGCGCTCGTTGTAGAACGTTATCGTGCTGTTGTCGTTCCACGTTATGTTCTCCTGTTAACAATAAATTATTTTTCTACTCCAGCACTGTAATTTGACAATTAAAAGGCTAACATCAATATTAAAAATATACACTTTTCGTGATTCCACTTAAATCTATGATCTATGAATTACATTATAATGCTCCGACGGATATTATAATAAATTATAAGCCAACTGGTATTTTTTTTAATTTGCGTTAAAGTGGCCAGCGCCTACAGACCATGTGCCAGCGCGAAAGTGTTTTATTTAAATTTATGTTTCCATGACCGCATCCATGACAAAAGTTTATGTAAATGAACTTATTATTACTGTAACTGCCATATTTACAATAAAGACTCGTTTATTATTACGTAAATTACAGATATGAAATAAGAATATTATTTTTCCAAAAGATTTTTATGTTTGAAAAATACATCTACTTAAACAGTATTGTTGTCTATGGTAATAAAAAAACATAAAGCGCGGGAATTGAATTATTTTCAATTGTCAGTTAGGTTCATTGGTAACGCAATTTATTTAACTTTTGAGGTTGTAACTGAATTTGAACCGCTCCGGACTTTCTACAAAATGAAATAAATATGTCCCAGATCTTAAAACAAAACAACGCGCCAATAATCATAACAAAAAACCGGCCAAGTGCGTGTCGGATCACGCAAAACGAAGGGTTCCGTGCCTATTAAAAAAGTCGTATCGTCATAGAAATCTTACGGCACTTACGTCCTTTTCTTTGAGGAAGGCAGTTTTTCAGCAATATCTCGGAAACCTTTCATCCGATCTTGTTCAAAACAATTTTCGGTAAATGAACTTAATAAGCGCTGTGTCCTTGAATTTTTTTATATTTTTGAAATACACCGTTCAAAAATTAGAGGGGGGGGACAGAACTTTAGTGACTTTCGGGGCGATTATCTCAGACTGTATTCACTTAATCAAAAAAATTCCCGAGAAACCTTATATTTATTTTGAAAGGCCTATCGATTCATGTGCCACATGTGGGCTCACGACGAAATTTTTTTTTTTTGACTTTCAGTTTTATGTATGGAGTACACCCATAAAAATTTTTTTTTAGTAATTTTAATTACAAAACTTTGTAGCGGCTAGCAAAATACACCTATCCTCAAAATTTTATTCAAATACACCTTATAGTTTTCGAGTAAAATGCCTGTGACATACGGACAGACGGACAGACGGACAGACGGACAGACGGACAGACGGACATGACGAAACTATAAGGGTTCCGTTTTTGCCATTTTGGCTACGGAACCCTAAAAACACCATTCAAAGCCTTCATATTCATTACCATAAATAAAATGTTTGTTTTTACATGCCTGTATTTTTATTTATTTATAACTAAAAGTATAAGTTGGTTCTAGCTGTCGTAGAAAAAGTACTGTATGCAACGTTATATAATTAGGTCTTAAAATTCTCGAGTCTTTATTAACAAAACTCGCTAAAGCTCGTTTTGTTACAGCGACTCTCGAATTTTAAGAACCCATATTATATAACTGTTGCATAAAATACTATTATAGGTGTGCTACAATTTAAATTCAATTAGAAAAATCAATCCGCTTTAAAACCGTCTAAAATAATATACTTTAAAAACAAACTTTAAACCGACTTCAATTCAGTACTTCGCCAAACCACATAGGTATATGATCCAATTTACCACTTGAACTGCTTTCCGAGAGCAAATCCGTTGATTATTACAGAACAATTCCAAGTCGCTATATGTGTAATATTTGAGGGGCTCCGTCGATTTCTCAAGGATCTCATAATTGACACTTCATTAGTTGCTACTTCAACGGAATCATATCAGAGTCTTCAACGTACTTTACATCCTTGACGAGTTCCATGAGTCATCTGTGGTCTTCATCATCAGTTCCACTTCAGCAAAATTGCGATTTCCGAGGGTAAATACACGAGTTATAATAGAAAGTGCTGAAATCACTACATAACACGCGTGCCTATAAAATTTGAGGGTTGCCCTCAATTTCCCTAAGATCCCCTCTTCAGATCATGACTTGGTGACAGTGGGACCACCTCAGGAGTATACTCTTTCGAATAAAAAAATAATTTTGAAAATCGGTCCACAATTGACAGACAAATCGGTGAACATAAAAAAAAACATACAGTGGAACACAGTCACTCCTACTTTTTTAAGTCGGTAAAAATTTGTCGGGCTTTCGCCGCCCGATTCGTCTTAAAAAACAGCTCGCCACTAAAGGCTTCGCTACAGACGAGCGCAATACCGGCGGGACGTGAGCGCGGCGCGACACCGGCTTTATGTAACGACATAAGGCATTCGGATGACGGCGACGCGTGTGTGGCGAAGGCTTTAGTTCGAAACTCTTTGCACGTTTCAAGCGCGCTGCCTCGCACGCACACCGAAAATACCGCACTACCCTCGAACTCGTGGCGTGCGTCATGCAGCATATTATCCATTTCTTTTATTTACTTTTCACGGCACTACTCGAAAATGTGGCAAATCTGGGGTAGTTGGACCGTCGCACAATCTATGAATTCAAACTGTCCAACAATGTTTTTGTAGTCCAGTCCAGTTGAATCAGCGATTTGAGCAATCTCCCCCCCCCCCCCCCTCCCTCCTCCCCCCCGCGCACCGCACCTCCCCGCCGCGCCGGCGAGCGGGCCGCGCTCTTTTGTTTAGTATTATGTACATTATCTTTTTTATTAGGTACTTCATTTTGATTTATATTTATAATTACTTTACTACGAGTATAGCAGCCCGCGCGCATAGCGGCAATAGAACCTACATTGTTGTAGAGGCTATAAAGTAGGCATAGATGGAAAAGTGGGTTGGAAGTCCGAGCCGAAGGTGAGGATGATGATGGATGTAATGATTGCACACGGGCGCTACATGGGCTAGAGACGCCTCTGTTGCAAGAGCAGTAATCGTTGCCGATTCAATTTTAAAGAGTTAATCTAGAAAGCAACCGCAAACCATGTGACTAAATGGTTTGCGGTTGCTTATATGTATAACCAATTTTACAGCAAACAGAGTAGGTATGGCAATTTCAAAACACTATACTTAATTAATGTACTTATTCATTACTAGCTTCCGCCCGCGACTTCGTCTGCGTGGACCCGGGATAGAAACTATGTTATATTTTAATCCAGGCTATAAACTATCTTCGGGTAAAATTTTATTCAAATTGGTTGAGCCGTTTAAGCGTGTTTGAGAACATTTAAACATCCAAAACTCCAAACTTTCGCATTTATAATACAATTCAATTAAATTAAATTAATAGGATTGTATTGTTGTAGTTATATACATATTGTCATTTTATCCATTTCGAAATGATGGTAATAATCTTAATTACTCGTAGTCGTTAGAACAATTTGGATTCACAAAACAAACCAGTAATAACAGGAAATAGTAGATATGGCGCAGACCTTCCTTTAATTTGTATGGAAAGCGATACATCAAATATTTGTTTACACTAATAGCGAACTTAGTACCTTGACCAGACATATTGTCCGTTCTACTTAATGTAACATGATAAAGTCATCAAATATGAGTCAGTCTATATGCGAATCCGTCACACGAGTGCAGAGGCCACAATGATACATTATCATGTCCGCGCGTATTTGTTGAGGAAACCAGATATCCACAAATGTATACAGACAGACAGACAGTATATATATCCACACGGACGAAGAGCTCGGAAGTTTATAAATAATACACGACTTGACTCAATAGTCAAGAACGTAAATATATTTGCTGTTTACTGAAGGAAAAAAAAATACCTTTCTTTCTTTCATCATACAACAAGTGGTGAACCACAAAAAAACTCGTTTGAGGTAGTTTTGTGTTGAGGACTAATGAATGTGAAATAAAAATCGAAGCACATTTAACAATTGTAAACATTCATCGAGAATTTGATGACTAGAAATGATTTAGGAAGCCTATTTTCCTAAATAGTTTGCATATCTCAACATTCTTCAAAAAACCGGACAAGTGCGAGTTCAACTCGCGTGGTGAGGGTTCCGTAATATATTGAGAATTTTCCCGTTACTTTGAATACTCAAACTTCTTATAGGTTTTCCTGTATTCTTTAGGCAAGGAGCTATTTTCCACATTTTTTTCAGAATTTTAAGCCTAGTAGTTTCGGAGATAAGGGGGGGGAGTGGTAAATTTATGTATTTTTTCCTAAACTACTTCAAATCTGTTTTTGCTAAAATTATAAAAAAAACTGAGATGCTTACAACAACCTCTTTCATTTGATATGTCACACAATACAGTTTGCGAAACTTTTTTTTTTAATTTTCCAGTTTACCCCCCAAAAGTGGCTCCCTTGTTCAGAATTCATTAATTTACTTTACGCGTCCATCTGTGGGTCACCAATTTACATATGTGTACCAAATTTCAACTCAATCGGTCCAGTAGTTTCGGAGCAAATCGGCTGTGACAGACGGACAGACAGACACACAAGTGATCCTATAAGGCTTCCTTTTTTTCCTTTTGAGGAACGGAACCCTAAAAATGGGATATCTCAATTAATAGGCATGTGGTAACAGACCGATTAACGATAACCGTTATCTAATTAATAAAAATATCTATATTATCACTAATTCTTTAGCATTTTTTCTTTTCGGTAGATACTTTATATCCTAGGAATTTTCCTTTAGTTAACACAGCAATTTATCTAGCTTTATGTAAGGATAATCTATTCACGAATAAGCCTAATCATTTCAATTTGCATACCCTTACGGAGCCAATTTGTAGTTTATTGTAATATGTCTATTTATAGGAAATGCTCTATAAGTGGAGGTAAGTATATTTGCATGTTTGTTAACAAGATGAGTGCGCTGCGTACCTACTCATCTTGTTAACAGTAAGTAAGTACTCGGTAAGTGTAGTAGATATTAGTCAACCACTATGGTCACGGTCCAAATACTAGTTACCTACGTTATAGTAATGTTTTTATTGATCACATTTTGTAAACTTGAGATTATTTGGGTTGGCCGAAATGCATCAAAGTTAGTAAAGTCAGCAGCGAATTTGAATGGGTACTCAATACATGCAAAGATGCAAAGAATACGTATCTGAAAATAAAGAGTCCGAGTTTTACCGGGAAATACAGAGCGGCTAATGCATTCTAAATAGGTAATTCCCGGTAAAACTCGGTATTGTTTTCATTTCATTACGTCATTGTCTTTATCAAAATTAATTAGTTCTAATAAGAGATAATTAATAGTATTGAAATAGTCTTTTAGAGTACGATGATAATGAAATCCATACTATCCATGCTAATATTATAAATGCGAAAGTGTGTTTGTCTGTCTGTCTGTTACCTCTTCACGCTTAACGGGCTTTTTGGACAAATATCTAAATTTATATTTTATTCGTATTCGTTTCTATGAATGAGGGAAAATGCCATAATTTTAATGTGAATATGTCGTATAATAATTTACCTATTGTTTGAGTTGGCAGAGCTAAAAAAGGAAATGAATGACCCCAACTTTGGATTTCCTGTACTATCTAGCTTCAGACAAGATAGTCTGTAAAGCGAGTCGCGTCCCTGGAAAATGACGTCAAATTTAAAAAAAAACGCATGCTGGTTACACAAAATGTATGGCGGCGTAATAGGTACTTATAACTTACAGCTTATTTCATTTCATACCCACCAATATCTCGTCCACGTTCGTGAAACGGGGACGATGTGGCCTGCCAGTATCTCGTCGACGTTCGTGAAACGGAGACGCTGTGGCCTGCTAGTATCTCGTCGACATTCGTGAAACAGGGACGCTGTGGCCTGCCAGTATCTCGTCGACGTTCGTGAAACAGGGACGCTGTGGCCTGTCAGTATCTCGTCGACGTTTGTGAAACGGGCTACAGATATAATAAACAATCCAAAGTAAATGTTACCTTTATATGAAACTCCCTAAAGACGTACGGACCCAGTTGTTCCACGCGTATGGAGACGTTGTGGCCTGCCAGTATCTCGTCTACGTTGGTTATGTTGAACAAAAAACATTCCAAGTACATGGGAATTGGAGTCTCGCGCCAGATCCCGAACGATTGCGAGGTGTTTGAGAGGATCATGTTCTGGAAAAAAATAAAGATATTAGTTGCTAACGAAACTGAATATTTTAGTATTTTAAGCAACTGTTGTATAAAAAGGGTCTTAAAACGCGAGTGGTGGCTTGCATCGCAATTAAAGACGTCGCGAGAGTTTTTAGACCAGTTATACACCGTTGGATACAATACTTTTTCTACGACTAATTTTAGATATATATATAATTTTTTAGGTAGAAAGTTTGCTAGTTACGCAATTTCTTCAGGAGTGCAGTGATTTTCCTCTTAGTCTATTTTACGAGGAACATATACCTGTGTTGTGTATGCTATAATTGTGGAACAGCTGACATGACACAGTACTGACCATCTGCACCTGCGAGAACACGGCCGGCCAGTAGACGACGGCCAATGCGCCGAGCACCACGAACGCGGAACCGAACCCCATGAGGAGCCCGCTCTTCATGTTATAATTGTGGAACAGCTGACATGACACAGTACTGACCTTCTGCACCTGCGAGAAGAACACGGCCGGCCAGTAGACGACGGCCATTGCGCCGAGCACCACGAACGCGGAACCGAACCCCATGAGGAGCCCGCTCTTCATGTTATAATTGTGGAACAGCTGACATGACACAGTACTGACCTTCTGCACCTGCGAGAAGAACACGGCCGGCCAGTAGACGACGGCCACTGCGCCGAGCACCACGAACGCGGAACCGAACCCCATGAGGAGCCCGCTCTTCATGTTATAATTGTGGAACAGCTGACATGACACAGTACTGACCTTCTGCACCTGCGAGAACACGGCCGGCCAGTAGACGACGGCCACTGCGCCGAGCACCACGAACGCGGAACCGAACCCCATGACGAACCCGCTCTTCATGTTATAATTGTGGAACAGCTGACATTACACAGTACTGACCTTCTGCACCTGTGAGAAGAACACGGCCGGCCAGTAGACGACGGCCACTGCGCCGAGCACCACGAACGCGGAACCGAACCCCATGAGGAGCCCGCTCTTCATGCCGGACGACACCATTGTGGTTGTGCTACCTGACAACAAACATGTTTTTGACGTGATAACGTCTTATAAATCGATGAACGCCGGCTGCACGCACGAAAATCGTCACTCATTGTCCCGTTCCGTTGACTGACATATCAACGCACAGCCCAAACCGCTGGTTCTAGAGATTCCAAATTTGGCACGTAGGTTCCTTCTAAGGTTTTTCAAAATTAACTTTCTAAAGAGGTGAAATGGGGGTCCAAAGTTTGTATGGGGAAACAAGATTAGATCGACTATTTTATTCGAAACTTCACAGGAGTATTCCTAACGACAAATAAGTAAATACATGTGCAATTTTTCATCAATATTTTCTTAAGACGTTATCACGTAAAATTATCGTCCGTAAACCGACTTTACAGACAACCATTTTTTGTTCATCAATCTTAGCATACCAGCTTACAATACGTCGTTTCATACTGGCTGAAGCGTCGAATATTTCATGAATGGTAATTCCGTTGAAAGCGACGTCGGATATCACAACAAAAAGCCGTGCGATATTGATACAGTAAGTTACGACATACATAAACAATATGGCTCTTTACGATCGACGATTCGATTTTATTCTTCAGTTTCATTCACTCTAACGAACATTGCGTGGCGATCATGATTTTCTTGAAGATTGACATAGTAAAGGGTGGGTTACGACGATGAACGTTAATCGTAGTAATCTACCCTCTACTAACTTACCGAAAATTAATGGGAGTAAGAGAGCTCGTATGATTTTGGAAGTTGAGATTAAAATGAATCAGTATGGAAGTAATACTGCAACTCCTCGCGAAGTGATGAGGCGCGACAAAGCAATATTATGAAGGTACTTGAATCGCCCCTTTTTAGCATCTAGCGAGACGTGGGAAGTGTTGCTAAACAAAAAGTTTATTTTATTAATTACTTGCTAACAATAACATATGGTATGGCAAAGAAAAGTAAACACACAAAGGAAAAGAAAATTAAAATCACTGAAAGGATGAGATGAAATGAAGATTTATGCGTGTATGGACTCTTAGGAAATATGGCGATGTATAAAAATGTCCACTTGAATAATTTCGTCCCTGTATAATTTTGACAAAGTAAAAAAATGTCCACATGTATGTTAGACGAAATATAAAGATGTTGCGACAATAGACTAAAAGAAAATATGACGATGTATATTTTTAACAGAGTATAAAAATGTCCACATGTATGATGGAATATAAAAATAACGAAATAAAAATTACTTCTCGAATGAAAATAAATATAGCTGACGACCAGTTACGAGTACAGTCAGCATTATATAGTTGGTAGCAGTCAGTGTCCGAATAGTTAATAACATTTTTATACGTTGTCTTATTAAAATTTTAGTTTTTTACTATAGACATTTTTATAAATCGTCGTTTTTTATGTAAGACATTTACATACTATGATTGTAGACATTTTTATAAATCGTCGTTTTTTATATAAGACATTTTTATACGTTGATAATAGTCATTTTTATATTTCAACTTGACAATACTTAAACGTTCTGAAGTATTGGCTTTCTAATAGGTACTCAGACAAATTTATGATTTACACGTAGACATTTTTATACATCTCTATATTTCCTAAGAGTCCGTACACGCATAAATCGAAATGACATGATGATGATGGAAGGATGATGGGTGTTACAAAGTTGTCAAGAAAGGGATTAAAAAACCGGACAAGTGCGAGTTCAACTCGCGTGGTGAGGGTTCCGTATATAATCTAAATTTCATAAGTGTTTTTGAATACTCAAACTTCTTATAGGTTTTCCTGTAATCTTTAGGCAAGGAACTATTTTCCATATTTTTTTCAGAATTTTAATCCTAGTAGCTTCGGAGATAAAGGGGGTGCATTGACCATTGTCAATTTTCGTCTTTTTTCCTAAATTACTTCAATTACTACTTAATTTTCCAGTTTACCCCCCAAAAGTGGCCTCCTTGTTCAGAATTCATTAATTTACTTTACGCGTCCATCTTTGGGTCACTAATTTACATATGTGTACCTAATTTCAACTCAATCGGTCCAGTAGTTTCGGAGCAAATCGGCTGTGACAGACGGACAGACATACAACCTAGTGATCCTATAAGGGTTCTGTTTTTTTCCTTTTGAGGTATCGGAACCCTAAAAAGAAACAAAATATTTAGATAGCCCCTTGTTTGAAAAAAAAACAGATTTTAGAGCTACTTAGTCAATCTAGTCATTTATAATAATATGAACAAGATCACGAAAACAGTAATTATCGTTCAAGTAAACACCTTATCTCTCTAATGTTGTAGCAAATCGGCTATGAAATGCAGGTTAAGGCCATTCTGATTTGTTTAACTGACTATTTTGATAGTCTGTAATTAAATAGTTTCTCATTAATTAGGAATTTCGAAATAGTCTGATTAATTTTAATTTTAATGATATAACATGTAGACAGTTTCTCTAAAAAAATATCTCAACATAAAACTTAAATTTTGAATTTGCTATTGTTTATGATATATATATATATATATATATATGTGTGTTTGCTTATTGTTACATACTATTAAAAGAAAAAGTTATTTCATTAGTTTGTTTTTTTTAATGTAACATTATTACAATGGTAAAACAAGTTTCTGTCAAACAATAATTTTTGAGTTAAGTCTTTATTACACATCAACCACTATTTATCAAGACAATTCTAACAAGACCTAACATAATGAGACTGGGATTTTTTTTATTAAAACCATAATATTACATTAGTAGGGCTCGGATTTTTCATCGCACGGTAAGACGAAAGAAGACTATGGAGTCTATATTAATATGAAAACTTTACTCATGCTCATACTCACTTATTTTCTTAGGCGGCTTTAGACCTGGCTGGCTGGGGGAGGGAATGGAGGGATGATAAACCATCTCACTCTAATCAGTGAGTGTGAGCGCAGTTAGTGCACTGCATTTAGACAGGTCTAAAGGCCGCTTTAGTTACGTACCTAGTTCATCACCATCATTATCATCATATCAGCCGAAAGACGTCCACTGCTGGACATAGGCCTCCCCCAAAGAGTGCCAAATTAACGTACCTAGTTATACATACTATATTGTTGTGATAGACCTAACATTGCCATTTATTTATATTTGCAATTGGTATGTTTGGTATTAATTAAATGAATGAGTATGAGTATGAGTAAAATTTTAATGTTAATATCGAGTCCATAGTTCTCTTTCGTCTTACCATGCAATGAAAAATCCCAGCCCTGTAAATTACTATCCAGCATAACTAGTCTACTAATTTCAACTTAATGGGAATTTCAGGAATATGGCTCAAATGAGACATATAGAGAAGTAAATACACACAAACATATATCTGTGACACAGAATTTTGTAAGAAACTGTTTTACATGCTTTTATTTATCTTGACCTGTTTGTTTATTAGTTTATTAGTGAGGAAACACACAAACATATATCTGTGACACAGAATTTTGTAAGAAACTATTTTACAAGCTTTTATTTATCTTGACCTGCTTGTTTATTAGTTTATTAGTGAGGGACTAATCTTGCAAGTTACATTTGACCCTACCGGTGGCCGATTGAGCTGAAACATTGTGTATAAGTGTGGTATAAGTACCTATAGTTTGGATGACAATTCAATATTATGGTACCATCAAGCTGATCTGATGATACAGACAGAAGAGAAGGTGGCCATGAGAATTCAGTACTTAACCAACATAACCCTGTTGAGTTTGGGCTCGTTAGAATCGTCTCAATTAGTAGTTGATGACGGCACGGCATAGGGAAAAGTACAGTTGGCAGTAAAAGCTTGTACCAAAAATTAAATTTTTGGCAGAAACTTATTCAACTGACATAGGTAATAATAATCACAGTCTAAAGAAATTTATTTATTATGTCTACATACTTTTCTCTTATTTATCTATAAGACTTAATACAAAACAGTTTAATTTTAGACACAAACAACAAAACACTAGTCATTACTTGTCATCAAAAGTGCAAAAAAAAAACTTGTATGTGTCTATATAATGTAATTAAACCTCAAGTAATTATAGGTTTAATTTCATACTACGTATGTACTACGGATACATACTAACAACTTATATTTTTACCTTTATATGTCGTAAAACGTTATCCAACTTACTTACCTTAATCGGGATTCTTGATATTGTTTACTAAAATATATCATTTAGCATGGTTTCACGGCCTAGATAGAGTTCACACAACTTCGTATTCTGTTCACACTACGTTTATTCTCGATAAATCATCAGTAAAACAATACGAAGCACTTACAACGAAGCTAAAATAACAAAAACCAACAGTGAACAAGTAGACATAGACACACACCCACTCACCACTGCAGCTGATTGTTGAATTTGAGTTGAATTTGATAAATTAATAAATTGAATTCTGTCAAGCATGTGTCAAGCTGAACCGGGCTGTCACATTTGACAGTCAAATATTATTGCCATATTAAAATATATTTTCTACCAATTCTAAGCCGTGAATATTAGGAATCAAAGTTGGAATATTAAGTGAAGATGAAAGCCGTGAATATTAGGAAGTTATCTTTGCTCGGAAGCACTTACAAACTTTACAGTCACACACCACTCACACACGAAGTAAAAAAAAGAAGCGGGTTATGTCGGAGATACAGCCGTTAATTAAGTTTAGGTAGCTTTACATATCGGCTCAAATATTTCGCTATTTTTATTTCTGGAAAAAAGTACTTATAGATGGTACTTCAGTGTATCTCTAACCCATTCAAGGCCCATCACCCACATATATGAGTCATGCCTTTACGATCGATTTCCGCTGCAAGGCGGAAAAATGCTACTTGCTATGAATATTGGTAGCGCTGCTTGGCCTCTCATGCATCAAATACACATTTATCTACACACATACTATAAACTCGCTGAAATGCGTTCAGAAACTGGCAGTAATGAAAAGCAATATATCAATAAAAATTTAAAAAATAATTAGCGTGTTTCTGGCCGTAGGTTATTTTGTACGTATTTTCATTAAGATATCGATATTGATAAAGTAATGACTTTCAAATTTCGAAGCGTGGCCCAGAGGTCAGAGCCTTCGTTAGGGGAACCTGGGGATGATTGATCCTCATTTTGATTTTGGACTCTATTTTTTTTATTTTTTACAGAATTGGAAATCTTTTTAAGCCAATAGATTAAAAATTTATCTATTCATTGATAGTTTGAATGAAAACAAGATTGTGCTACAATTTAACTCAATATTTAATGAAATACATTATTGTAGACTTTTAACTGATTGGGAGCCTTGACTCCAGGGGGATCACATTTCCCAGATATGTGGGACACTTGGTAAACTGATTTTTACCATGTCTCCCCATACTTGATTCCCATCGAATAAATAACTTGATTCGCAGTCTACAATGCATCTAGAAGTAGGAAAACGTCTATACGAATACATATTTACCGTATCATCCATAAATAGAAGTTTGATTCCCACCGATCAGATGACTTTATCCGCAGGAAACAAATCTCCCATTGTTAGGGAGACATGGTTAACAGATTTTCAGCGCGAATGTCAAATTCAGAGGGTTGATTCCACCTTTATTTATTAACTTGAGTCACAGTAATAGAATTAATCTGGTAGTTAAAACCATAGTGGTTCATATTTGTATAGTTTTACATAAGGACCTGTTTTATTTTCCAAATAAAACACACAACTAATAATCATTTTTTTTTACTAGAAAACAGTAACGAATTTTTTTATAAAATAAATCCAGTTGAAACTTACCGAAAATTAAGTTCGACACGACACAAATATTTCACCGTCCACCATTTGTAAAATACTGACGTGAATCTCATAGCGCCACGATAGAACGTGACGTCAGCACGGCTATCACAAGACGGCGCGCGAGCTCTCTCGATTTTTCTCGCACTATACCTCTCTTTCTAAGTGTTCTAATAAGAGAGAGACGGATAGTGCGAGAAAAATCGAGAAAGCTCGCGCGCCGTCTTGTGATAGCCGTGCAGGTATAATTGAATGAGTGTTGCTAGAGTAAGAAAACGTATAGCGTTTGGTAGAATTTTAAATAAAGTTTAACAAGTCTCCCAAGGGATCTAATCTCCTCAGGTTCCCCTAATATAAGGTTTAAAAAATATAATTACAAAAGGACTACTTTACTCATATTTTTATAGCGAACTGGAAAAAATTTACTTACAGCACAATGAACATTTTTTTATGCAAATAGATAGAATTGAAAATAATAGACATTTACTAGAACTCAAAATTAACCAACAAAAATATTTTCACGATTATTTGATCTCTTGGTCAAGAGAAATATGTGCATAAACATATCTACTGACTGAGGCGGAGATACAGTAGGTATACGAACCCGACGCGCTGAATGACGCGACGATCGCCTCAAGGCCCTCAAGCCAATACGCATGATTTGGTTTGTATGACCGCGGCAAAAAGGGTCGCGCAGTAAGAGGCAATGATAGCCTCTCGATCAACTACTTCAGCGCTCTGACGCGCGCCTCTGTGTTCTTCCTATACATAATATTTGACGCTCAGAATAATAATAATAATAACGGCGTAGGGATGTGACGGCCCCATCGCCCACCAGATTTCTGGTGCAATCAGTCAACGTAAGGCAGCTTGTGGCGGGCTGTTAGGGAGTAGCGACCCTACATACCTGAGTGCTCCTGGGGGTGTCCTGTGGTCAGGCTGAGCCGATCGAGTGGATGGTAGGACAGGCCCCCCCACCTCTGGCTTGCCTTAACCGGCCGTCCAGAGTGGAGTCGCAAGAGCTGTTGCTCGAGGGTAGATGTGGACACCTAAGTGGCGAGTTGGCTATATGTTTAAAGTCCAGTGCCACCTCTCTACCCCCCCAGCTCTCTGACCGGTGTTGCCCTTAGGCCATTTTTTTGTCGCTATTAATAGGGGCCCATCTAGCAGTTGGCGAGTCACCGTCTGCCAGAGATAAAAAGTGAAACAGTTTTATTAGGCAGGCGTCCGATGTTTCACCAATAGCCCAGTCACTAGTCCATCATTTTCACCCAATAACCCGTTTTATTTAGATTCCATCAACCAGTAATAGTCCCTATACACCCCAGCGGGTGCTGTCTCTGTGCGCGTCCCATGACACGGGCAGGGACAGCATCCGCTCGGTGTACTCCTTGCATTCCATTAAATTGTCAAAAGGGCCTCTACGTGTTGGCTCAGTTGGTACTTTGTAGGTACCTAGCCCCACGCACGCATCCCAAAGGTCCGGGACATCATGTCCCGTGAGCAGGAAAGACATAATAATAATAAATTAATATTTGAATGGGTTAACCAAAGGAATAAAAAATAAATACTTATTACCTACATTCTTTATTGAATAAATTACAAAAACTGTTTAATTATTTATTTCCCTTGAATAATTAAGGCAGTACATTTGCATAAATCATATACCACATGTTAAAACAATTTTTATAAAACCAGCGCTATTGTATTTTTAAATAAGAATCTACTGGACAAGCGCAATTGGAATGGTTCTAACAGTTAAACGCAAACTTTGTGAATTAAAATCACAGATCAACAGGCAAACGCATTGAACAAATGTAATAAGTTGACTTCCGGTAGATATGGAAGATAAACATTATAAATACATTTAAGTTTTCTTAAGTAGGAATACGAACGGCGGAAAAACCCAGATGTTGTTACGTTGGGACCAGAGGGCCTACCGCGAAACGAAATTCGTTTTCGTTCGTGTATCTCTGTCTCTGTCGCTCGAATTAGCAAGTGCGACAGAGACGGAGATACACGAACGAAAACGAATTTTGTTTCGCGGTAGGCCCCCAGGTTAACACATTGAGGGCACTACTCCTTGGTTTAGGCGGTGTTGCCATGAGGTTACAAACCTACCATTTGGCAGAATTCCCACACGTTTGCATTGAATAAATCCTAGTTACTATTTAATCTAGTTAATGTATAGCGATGAGGCCGGATTCTAGAAGCTTCTGTATTTTAGCGGCGACCTCCGGGTTTTTGAGATGGTCCTGTAGCGCCTGTGGGTCCTGCTGCATCTGTTCGAGGATGCAGCGCATCGCAGGGTCGCGCAGGATCGCTTGCACGTCGGGGTCGGCCATCGCGCGTTTACGCACCTGTAGACAAACATTTTTAACATGCTTTTTCTCACACAATAGTACATTATGCCATAAGCACGCTAAGAGAGGTTCTCGAGTTTGTAAAATTCTTAAAATGATTTTCATCACATTTGCGAGGAAACAAATACATTTGAAACAAAAATAATACAAATCGCAAAGAAATATAATAAAACGTCAATCGTCCATTTTGTTGAATTTGACGTAAGGCAAAGCCACGATTTAAAATCACTGTTGAAAATATTTTACAGAGGCACTTCAACCACATTTAAATTTTCATGGTGGCACCACACTTGGCAGTATTTGCCCAAATATTCGTGTTGCATCTTTTTCCTTCCGACGGCAAATGAAAGAGAGCCAACGATGCAACGCGAACACTCATTCCCAAGTGTGGTGCCACCATTAGATCTTTAAACAATTCAGAGGGCCTACCGCGAAACGATATTCATTTTCGTTCGTGTATCTCCCTCTTTGTCACTCGAACTAGCAAGTGCGACAGAGACGGAGATTCACGAACGAAAACGAATATCGTTTCGCGGTAGGCCCTCAGTTAATGATGTTTCATTGGTGTTTATTATTGACGTATAATCATAATGTGACTTGACTGCTCACGTCAAAACTAAATAGCGAATGGAGTCTAATTATAAAATTATTTTAATAATATTGTATTTATTTAAACAGAACTATCCGGTTTATTTATTTTTACAAGCAGGGAATAACTAACACCTAATATTTAAATTACTTTAGACTAGGTATTACGTTAGACTCTAAACTGCAGTCGGGTACCCACATAACTGCGATAGGAAGTAGGTTGAGCTCCGCTGCGTTTGCAGTCAGGAGAATAAGGCAGCTTACCAATGTAGCAACGGCACCGTTAGTTTACTTCGCTTACTTTAACAGTATAATTACTTATGGTCTTATTTTATGGGGATCAGCGGCAGATATTGAGAATGTATTTATTTTACAAAAAAGGGCTGTTAGAGCAATTTATAACCTCGGGTCGCGTGAGTCATTAAGAGAATTCTTCAAGGAAACAGATATTCTAACGCTGCCGTCGCTATACGTGTTTGAAATAATAATGTATGTTAGGAAGAATTTATACAACTACCCAACAAACACTGATAGGCCCAAGGTTACCAGAAGCGCAGGGAAGCTCAAAACAACTTTTTACAGGTTGTGGCGTGTGGCGTGATCAGTAAACGTTTGCTTCCTGTGAAGAGCTCTCGGGTTCGAATCCCAGATAGTGAAAGTTTTTTTTTTCATGTTTTTAAGTTGAATATTATCATTGTCTGGAATTCTATTAAATGCTGTATTTATTAAAAAAACAACGCATATTTAAGCAAATCTTAATATTGGTAAAAGATTTAAGCAACTAACTTTGTTCTAACTCATTCTTGTCATATTTTGCAAATAACTGCTTAAAAATATAAATAATAAATAAATATCCTGGGACAATTCACACCAATTGATCTAGTTCCAAACTAAGCAAAGCCTGTACTATGGGTACTAGACAACGGATAAACATACTTATATATAGATAAATCCATACTTAAATTGATATTAAACATCGAAGACTCGATAACAAACATTCATATTCATCATGCAAATATCTGCCCCGACCGGGGATCGAACCCGGGACCTCTAGCTTCATAGTCAGGTTCAGTAACCACTAGCTTCTATTATTTCGGGCAAAAGGGCACAGCCTTAGGAAAGGTGGTAAGCCTTCAGCTGCCGGACTCCGGTACTGTTACCTATAAAAAACTTACAATACAATACAAACACATTTAAGTAAACATATTAAAAATAATACAAATACAGATTTTGTTTCATTTTTAAATTATTTTTATTTTTCACTAGCAGATAGCGCGGTTTCGCCCGCGAGGATAAAATATAGCCTAAGTCTATTCTTATACAGGATTTTTGAAATCTGATCAGTGGTTCTGGAAATTACTTTCTACATACAAAAAATATTAGATTTTTTTGAGCTCAAATTAAATATTTTGAAATAGTCATGTTCAAGTCACGAACATAAAATATTGTTTGGTATCATATAACAAAATTCGCTAAGTTGTCCTTCTATTAGTCAATTTATCCTACCTATTGTCTAACAATTTTAACGGGTTAATTCATAGTTTAATACACATGTATTAACTACATACCTATTGCCCTTGTTGGGTATTTATTTGGTCTGCATGTGAACTATCTGTCAGGGTATTTTACGGTATTATGATATTCGAAATAAAACTTTATGTTGACTTGTAATCAATAATAAAAGTGAATTTCCCTTTTTATACTTCTCACAAAGGGACATATAAAAAAAGATATCGATGACTTTAGATTTATCGATACCTTTTCACACCACTAGGATATCGACCTTTAGTGTCGACAATCGCCTATCACTTTTTCATCTGCGTACGTATTTACCAAATCATTACCGCCCCAAAAATCTGTGCGATAAGGACAACTGCACCTCTGACTAAAAGTCCTAAGTATAAATCATAAGAATCGAGGTTTCGTTCCGAAACTTTATCAATCGTAATAAAATTTTGGGAAATGAATAAGAAGGAAATGCTAAATTTCGGGCTGTTTTGATTTTTGCACTTATTGTTAACATATTTGTGAAATAGGCGTAATATGTTTGCGGACTATGTAATTGGCCCGTTTTAAGCTTTCTTTGAAGTAACCTAGCACTTGTAAAAATAAAAATATCAAAGAAATCTAAACATACCGACACAGACATTGATGATATTGATCTTATTTCAAAATATCATCAATCTACGGTCAAAAACCTCGGAGAAAACAGTCGAGAACGTTTGTATGGAAAAATGACCAGTGGTCTTTCCTCTTAAAGACTGATTTACAAAGTTGCTCAGTTGGTATCATAAAAAATTATGTTTTACCTCCTCAGGGTTGGAATTGAGCTGCGTCGAGCACGCTCGGTATCCCTCCAACGCCTCTGCATTGCTGGGGTCCAGCTCCAGCGCCTTTTGATAAGCAGTCAGCGCCTTCGATGGCTGTTGCATGCCCTGGAATCCAATATTACATACCATTCAATCAAGAATTTAAGTATGGCAATATTTTTGCAACATAGAGGTGAATTTCTCTGAACTGGTTTCCAGTCTTTTGTATTTCACTAACCTGTAAGATTTTCCCCTTCCGGATGTAGCCCTTGATGAACTTGGGGTCCAGCTTACAGCATGTGTCGCAGTCTCGAAGCCCGAGGTCGAAGGCAGCCAGCTTGGTGTAGCAGGCAGCGCGGTTTGAGTACAGCTTGGGGTCATCCGGGTTGCGCTTTATAGCTTCTGTGTAGTGCTTTACAGCGTTGCTGTAGTCACCTGAAGAAAAAAAAATTGGAATATTACATAATCTTTTTGTTCATGCAACTTTTCCATGCTAAAGTTACTCAACAGGTATTAAAAACTGAATCGAATTAGAAGCGTTATGAGAAAGAAACCCTCGTAGGTAATACTAGTACTAGGAAGAGACTAGTAATAAACAAAAAATACAATCAAAAGAACTTTCACTTTAGTTCAGCTTGTGTACGCAGCCTACATTATCATATTGATAATTGGTTCAATGAATAATACTGCATATTCCAAACACAAGTTGTGAAAAAAAAATACTTTGCTTCATATTGCTACTGTTCTGACTCAATTAGATGGTATTAGGACAGAATTTATTGTATATGAACAAAAAATTCTGAGTGTGAGTTAACTGTGAATTTCATGAATAATAATGTGCTGTTCTCTAGAGACTACTTGAACTACGAGAACTGTCTCACTATTGTCAACAAAGAGCTAAACACTGGCTTAACACTTTCGGACCCATAACCTCAATTAAAACAACGTCAAGTCAAACCTACAAATTTGACGTCAGAGATGGCTAAACCAAACATCACACTCACCTTTTTTAAAGTAATCATTTCCCAACTCTTTTTCCTGTTCAGCCTTCACAGGATCTACATAGGCTTTCCGTTCCTCCTCCACTATCCTCCTCTCCACCTCGCTGAGCAAGGTCTTGATCTCTGGTGTGCGGTGCTCAGACATAGATTTCTCAAAGTATGTTTTAGCTAACTTCCACTGTTCCATTTTTTTATATGCATTACCTGAAAAGCAATAATACATTTTAATATTTTTAATCTAGTATATTCATGGCACTATCAATGGTAGTTTCTGAAATCTTAGTTATAATAACTTTATATCCTCCTTCTCTTTTAAATACCATTAACAATCAACTTGAACTAAATTAAGAATGACTTGAAAGAAAAATATTTTTACTTACCAATTCTGGTAAAAGCTTTAGCTATTAGTTTAAAATCAGCTCTATTCTCCCTTCCAATCTCTATGGCTTTCTCACACTCTTTGATACACTTCTCATATTCTTTTGTCTCAAAATACACCGCAGCCATATTTGTGTAAAAGGTAATGTCTGCGGAATCATGTTCAATGGCTTTCCGATAGTGTGTGATGGCATTGTCAAAGTCCTTTTTCTTATAGCATTCATTACCAAGGTCTTTCTCTTGTAATGCTAATCTTCGGTTCTCAGGCAAATCATCATATTTGGGTTTAGGTGGCTCTTCTTTTTCTGGGGGTGGTGAAGCCTTTTTTTCAGGTGCTGGTGGGTCTATATCCATGGGCCACTCATTGCCTTTCAGGTTGATGCCAAGGTAATGACCAAGGGTTTTTGGAAAGCGCTTGTCTTGGTTTTTAGTAATGTTGCGAGTGTCAAAGGGGTTTGAAGCAATGGACTGAAACATATTTAAGTATTAAACTTCTACAATTCTACATATTTAAAATTAAATTATCCAGTAAGTGTAGATGCAAAGTCATTAACACGCTTTTATTAGGTCAACCTGTATGTAACTATGTAATGGAATCTAAGGTAACTAATTTAACCATCTTCCAAGGATCGTAGCGTCATGAAAATTGGCAGCTGTATGTAGTTCTGATGACAATACAATAATATGGTACTGTCAAACTGATCTGATGATGGAGCTGGAAGATATGAACTGGAACTTCATGATGGAACATCATATCATAGCTGTGTTTGGACTTGTTAGAAAAGTCTTGTAATTTTGACCACAATTAGGTTTCAAGGTCTGATGATGAAGCCGGAATATAGGCACTGGCATTCCATGATGGAATATCGTATCACTGCCGTGTTTGGACTCTTAGTGGTCTCCAGATTGAAAAGCTAGATTGTTCTAAGCTGACAGGTAAAACACCATGCAATACAGACGCACTGGCGGAGATGGAGAGGATGCGGGCTCATTCGCCTACTTGAAATAAATGTATAAATGTTAAAAATATTTCGTTATCAAAGACTAAAAAGTATAAAATAAGACTTTCTGCAGCTTCCGCCAGGAAGTAAGTAAGTATTAGTATTTGTTATTAGTATTTTCCAGCGCCCCACGCTTTTACAATCAAATATTATAATTAAAAGCACATAGTTTACACTTCAGCCCAGCACGGCTATCACAAGACGGCGGGCGAGCTCTCTCGATTTTTCTCGCACTATCTGTCTCTCTCTTATTAGACAACTTAGAAAGAGAGGTATAGTGCGAGAAAAATCGAGAGAGCTCGCCCGCCGTCTTGTGATAGCCGTGCAGAAATAGAGACAACTTGAACAATCCATTTATTTTTGGTTTTTACGTGCATTTATAAAAGCGTGTGTCTAGTGTTTTTATTAATTTATTTTATAGCTAAAAGTAAGATTAGGAAAATCGTGAGTTATTTGTTATGTGATTTCAAGGAAAAATTATGAACTGCAAAAACATTAGTATTAGGTTTGAAAGCAATTAAAGATCAAAATGAGTTAAACTAGCACAACATTTTCCATTTGATAAGAAACATAGACAAAATTGTCAGTCAAAATTCTAATGTTTTTTGGAATTATGGTACTGTTTTTTTTCTTTTCATTACTAGATACTTCATTTTTTTGTAGTGCATGCAAGGATGGTTGTTATCTTCTTGACTACTCTTTAATTTTATAGGTAAGTTTAAATTAACTTATTTAAAAAATTCCAAAAACATGTTTTTATAGTTATTTCCTCAGCATAAACCAACAGCAACTCATAACATTCTTCCAAGAAACTCTGAACTGTCTTCTCTTTACTGGATATGAAATGAAATGATTTATTCGTGACAAAGCTTAATCATGCAATTGATATAGATAAAAAAAACCGGACAAGTGTGAGTTCAACTCGCGTGGTGAGGGTTCCGTATATATACATATAATCTAAATTTCATAAGTGTTTTTGAATACTCAAACTTCTTATAGGTTTTCCTGTAATCTTTAGGCAGGGAACTATTTTCCATGTTTTTTCAGAATTTTAATCCTAGTAGTTTCGGAAATAATGGGGGGGGTGGTCAATTTTCGTATTTTTTCCTAAATTACTTCAAATCTGTTTTTGCTAAAATTATATAAAACAATATCTGACATGCTTACAACAACCCCTTTCATTTGATGTGTCACACAATATAGTTTGCGAAACTTTTTTTTTAAATTTTCCAGTTTACCCCCCAAAAGTGGCCCTCTTGTTCAGAATTCATTAATTTACTTTACGCGTCCATCTTTGGGTCACCAATTTACATATGTGTACCAAATTTCAACTCAATCGGTCCAGTAGTTTCGGAGCAAATCGGCTGTGACAGATGGACAGACAGAAAACCGAGTGATCCTATAAGGGTTCCGTTTTGTCCTTTTGAGGTATCGGAACCCTAACAACAAGATTTATTGATCAATGCACTAAACACAATAATGGAAATCAGTTAATTAAACATTCATATTGAATTGCTGTTTTTCACTTAGTCATAGTTACAAAGTATAAATAAAACAATGTTAGAAATCTTCGGTAAAGGTTATATGAATGGGTTAATTAAATTATTTCAAAATAAATTATGGGAACAATGAACCGAGTAAATATCAATATTTCAGTACTATCACTAAACCTATCTACTAAATGCCAGATTGGGTGTATTGTACAACCCAATCCTCCATGCCCTTGCATCTTTCTCTCTCTTTATGCATAGGTTAAAAAGAGACAGAGATATTAGCGGGTAATACCTTAACAACAACTATTAGTTTGGATCTGATCAGATGAACCAACTTTTATTGTGTATAAAAGGTGATCTACATAAACATAGTAACTAGATAACACTCACCATTACTAGTTTCATGTATTCTGGATCCTTGAGCCACTCCTTTGACTCTGGATCATTCTCCAGGCGCTGCATGAACTCCTTGAGCATGCCGGCCTGCCCGCGCACGTCCTCCAGGCCCGACACGAGCTGCTGGTTGCCCGGCTCGTGCTTGAGCCCCGTTTCATAAGCCGCGATCGCTTCATCGAATCTACCTAGGAAAGCTAGTGCCGAGCCCTTTCTGGAGTACCCCTTTCCCCACGTGGAGTTCAGAGACACCGTTTTTTCAGCATCCTCAAGAGCCTCATCATATTTTCCTGCCTTAGCGTGAGCAGCCGACCGGTTGCTGAATAGAACGTGGTTATTCGGGTCTAAAGCAATAGCATCTGTGTAACACTTTATCGCCACATCGTAATTTCCGGCTGATAACGCCTCATTACCTTTTTCTTTTAACTGGTTAACCTAAAACAAGTATCGTAAGTTAAATATACAAATCTCATTCATAATGAACGTTTCGTTGAAAATCATTATAACCTAAACTCACCTGCTCCATTTTTGCTAATGTTAGTGATTAGTCTTTTAACTAAGCGTGGTGTAGCGTGGACAGTATTTAATTATATAAAGTATATTATATCGCCAGTTATTCCTCTTTGTTCTTTGGACACAAAATACAAACTAGCGCAAGACACCGAACCGAATATGAAATGACAATTCAAAATAATTCGAGAAAATTCTGGCAAAGATGCGAACACTTACGTTTCTTTACACGGTTTCTATGTTTTTACGAAACCTTTCCACGGTAACGTCGAAAAACGATAGATGCGTGTAATGGTGGGATCACACTTGGCAGTATTTGCCCAAATATTCGTGCTGCATCTTTTTCCTTCCTACGGCAAATGAAAGAGAGGCAACGATGCAACGCGAACACGCAACCCCAAGTTCCAACATAATGAGGTAGTGTTAAGGTACAGTTGCATCACCTGTCACAAGAAATTCTCAAATTATGTGTCTGCGGTTATGTCTAACTAATTACCATTAACTAATTATATGGAGTCGTGACAATTAAACGCAGACAAAAATCTGGAGAATGGTCGTCACTTGAAAGTCATGGTCGCACCACACTACTTGGGGTTGCGTGTTCGCGTTGCATCGTTGCCTCCCTTTCATTTGCCGTAGGAAGGACAAAGATGCAACACGAATATTTGGGCAAATACCGCCAAGTGGAGTACCACCATTACTAGTAGTACTGTATTTGTAAAACAAGTACTTTTTATATAATTACTAAAGTAAAAGTGTTGTAAATTATTTGAATTGTTAGTCGTTAGTTCAGTTCATTCCAATTTCGTGTTCATTCAGTGATCGCTTTAGATCCCATCACTAATTCAATGTGACACAAATTAAAAAAAAGTCCAATGGAGGCACTTGACAAGCGTTTTATTTTCATTTTTCGAAATTTATCCTGACCCAAGCGAGAAACCTGACCTGAGAAGAACTTGCAGCGCAAATTGAAAGTGCAATGTTCTAGTGTTGTAAATAGAGGAATACAGTGTTAGTGTGGTAAATTGTGATCAGTGTTGGGACGCTTGGTGTTTTGTAATTAGTATAGTACTTGTGGGGAATACCAAGTGCATTGATATCGATGGCCGTTTGAACGCTTCCGTGGTGCTTTTATTGGACTCCTGGAGAAGTGAGTCACCGAGGCATCGCATCGGGCGGTCGCCATGGACACCGACGATGGGGAATCGTCGAGCAGCGGGCCGATGTCAAGCCTGAATAGCCTGTTTTCCTTCACAAGCCCCGCCGTCAAGAAACTCCTAGGCTGGAAACAGGTTAGACCCCACATATGCAGTAAACATTCTTCCTTCTCAACTAGTACTCCTAACTAGGGCATAGGTACCCTGCACATAAGTTTCCTATTGCTTGATAGACTTGGGTTAACATGTTTAAGCATGATAAAATTAATACAGATAGGAGACCTAAAATGCATTATTTATTCCTGTATACAGTCTCTTACATAAGGAAACTACACATCTGTAATCATTATGTGAGGCAAACTGACCACATCCTATTAAGGTAAGCAATCTTCCTATTGAATGTAATTTATGTTCTGTACCTATTATTAATCTCAGGTAAACTATAGTAAATATGATAGAATATGGTATAAATTATAATCACTCTTGTGGTATGGTATCACAATTGTTTCATTGGTTTATGAGAATGCCGAGACTGCAGTGTTTGTGTGAATGTTTGATCACTTAAGTTTTTCAGTTTTGTTCCCTTTTTAGTGTCCTTACTAGGACTGATCAAACAGAACACTTAAATATTAAAGATTCTCTATGAGCTGATTGTTATGAACAATATGAGCAGAGCTAACCCAACCGAATGGATTCTGCTTGTTTATAAAAAGTTCCGAATAGTTGAAAAAAGAGAAAGTAATCAGAACAAAAGCATGGTGGGTGGATATTATACACTTATTAAATGATTTGGTATTCACTAAGATACATAATACTATTTTAATATTATAACTGTGAAGGTTTGGATGTTTGTTACTCAATCCCGGATAAACAGCTGCATAGATTAAGATGATCTTTCATATTACAAATTGCCCACAGCCTGGATTTTGTGAATACCCAAAAACATTTGCATCAGACTGATTCTGTTTATAAACAGCTTGTCATTGGAACCTTTCCAAATTATAAATGATTCTTGGAATTACTTATTGTATATGAACATTGTATGCCTACTTATAAATCACTTAAAATAAAATCAATACTCTATGATTCTTAGTATCCTGTCTGTTGTAAATATCTATCAGACTAACATACAATTGATAATAGGCAATTAATGGGATCAGTCCCTGGGTAAAACTTTCCATTCCATTACAGTCCATCGATTTGGATGTTCATATTTTTTTGTAGATAGTACCTACTCATAAATATAAAGCTATTTACGACGATTTTCAGATTCGGGAAGTTTACGTTCATGAGATGTATTTTTTTAGGTTTATTTTTTTGATACAAATTGGAAAATAACATGCAAATTGTTGTCAGATGTCAAATTTGTCATTTCACATTCCATTAACCATTGACTCCTATTTGTATTATAGAATAGGTAGATAATCCGATGTACAGAGGTAAAAAACATGACACAAAATTTAATTTTGTGTGTTATTTTCCAATTTGTATCAAAAAATAAACTTTGAAAAATTATATCTCATGAATCGTAAACTTCCTGGACCTGAAATTTAGTAAAAAGCTTTCTATGTATTAGTACTATCTACAAAAAATATGAACATTCAAATCAACGGACCATAATGGAAAGTTTATCCGTCCGCTCAAACATTATTTTAACATCTTAATTGAAAAATATCACATATCACAGAAATCCACCTCCTCATCTTAGGATTATCCAGGTTGCATCCTATAGGAGTCCTGGGAACACCTACCTAATCCCATGACCACAGCACTGACATCACTCGTTTTTACCAGACTGCCGAAGGAAAGGAGGGTTATTGCGGAAGTGACTGCCATCTGACCTTTTGACCCAGAGAGGAAACTAAACCTTGAGGTTAGGAGCTTAGTCAACCTCTAACTGGGCTTAACTACTGCTCTCATATATATCTATCAGGGTCAAAGGCTTAACACTGTCTACCAAAGCATGGGAGCACCAAGTGACCAAAGTTGCTTAAATCACACAATTCCACAACTCCAATGAAAAGCAATTACAGATATGAATTAGTATCAAGCATTTCAATATCTATATTTAAACTTAATCTGCTGACTCTGCCGCCCAAATGCGATCTTGGTATGGACTATATATTAAATACAGGAATTGTTACGTTAAAATTTGTCTTTTTATTATATAAACTTTTTATTATGTAAAAAAATTGGGTTTGGGATTAGGTTGATTTTCAAGGGACTATGAATTTTTTGGAAATATATTTTTGATAAGTGAAACCAAACTTTTTTGGCATACTCATTCTCATTACATTTTTAAAGTTGTCTACGAAAACAACCTAAACAGTCAGATGTGATTGTATTATTCACCTTTTTTTATGTTCATGTGGCATGAGTCACTTGGTGAGTAGTTTTATGAATTGTGAATCATGAAGTACAAAACATACTTTGATGGTGTATTTCTAAGTAACCACTTCACCCTTGTTGTTTTTCTCACAAGAATAGGTATCATACCTATTTCCTCATATCAATAGTGATATGGATATAGATACTTCTATACTAATATTATAAAGAGGTAAAATTTGTAAGTTTGTATGTAGGGAGTAATCTCTTGAACTACTCATTTTTTTTTACCAGTGATGGACTTTCGTGATAATCCCCACTATATATTATCCCGCGACCTGCATTCTCTGTACCATCCCCAACACAGTTAACTGACCATCTGTGCACTTTATGTGCATTGTAGGGCTTCCAATCCCGGGATTTATTATTACTACAATATTGTATTAGTATTAAATCCCTGGATTGGAAGCCCTGGTGCTTTGTAATAGGGGTCACAAATGGTCAGTTAACTGTGTTGGCATTTGTAATACGTGAGCGGAGCAGCAGTTACGTGACTGGAGCGCAGGCAGTTAGTGTATACTATTCAAGGGCTCACGCCCGTAACTAGCTAGGGTCGTCATCGGCGGTTACGGCGTGGATAGCTATACTAATATTAGTCTATGTAGTCTATACTAATATTATAAAGAGGAAAAATCTATGAGATAGTGGCTTTGTAAGTTTATAAGTTTGTATGTAATGGCTAATGGGTAATGTCTGGAACCGCTTATGCGACTTAAATTTTTTTTTAACCTGCATTTAGGATTATTTTTTGGATGGTTATAGGCTATATTTTATCCCGCGGGTTTGCATGTGTTCTTTGCAATACGCTGGCGAAGCCGCGTGGGCAGTTAGTATTATTATTAAGCAAAATCCAAAGCTGCATCTGTTTTCCTGTTGAGTCTATAACTTTGATTTTTACGTGATTTTCACCAACATGTAGCTATACATTTAGGGATTATCTTATAATTTATGTTAGTATATAAGGATACAGTAGAAAAAGTGGGGACCATCATTAGACGGTAGTCAACCACATCTAACTTCTATTATGTGTTTGGTAAATTTTTTTTGCACAATTTAATACTTTCATAAAAGGTTAGCATACCAGGCACCCAGGATTATAATATACAAGAAAATCTATAGCCTATTTGCACACTAAATTTATTTAGCCAGTGTGCCAATGAGCGTTTTAATTGATGGTTTTAATTTGTCCAGGGTGATGAGGAAGAGAAATGGGCGGAGAAGGCCGTGGACAGTTTGGTGAAGAAGCTGAAGAAGCGGAAAGGAGCCATAGAGGAGCTGGAGCGTGCCCTCTCGTGTCCCGGGACGCCGTCTAAGTGCGTCACCATACCCCGCTCGCTCGACGGGAGGTTGCAGGTATAATTGTGTTCCATATTTGAGATACTCATGCTGAACCACAGTAAATATATGGCTACAAGCATAACAAGACCGTTTAAATGTCTAATGCGACACACTCACACAACACACACGCGCCGATACAGTAAAGTTAAGTGCAAGTTGGGGCAGTTGGCGGTGAATCAGTCCGCGTGCCGCCCGTGGGCCCGTAGAACTTGTTTTAAAAAGAGCGCAGGTGTAGAAAGGCCTCAAAGCGACCCTAGAGTTGAGCTACCACTGTAGCTAATATATTTTCACACTTGTTCGTAAAGGGCTTCATAGCGCGCAGGCATACAGAGCTAAAATTACCTTTATTACACCCACGGGCGTAATGGTTTTTTCTTAAATTATATCTGTCACTCATGCATCCTACTTACACTATAAATGCGAAAGTTGGATGTTTAGGTGTGGATGTTAGGGTTGTTACTCAATCACGCATAAACAGCTCAACCGATTTCGATGAAATTTTGATTCGAAATATAATATACAAATATCGAAGATAGTTCATAGCCTGGATTAAAATATAGGGTAGTTTTTATCCCGGGTCTACGCAGACGAAGTCGCGGGCGGAAGCTAGTCTGTTATAAAACAAGGAGGTTGTAACTCAAATACAATGTTTGAAAACATACAGTGTAAACTCTTTATAACGAACATCAAGGAACCGAGCAATTTTTGTCGTTATAGAGTTACCGTTATTTGGAGTGAAGAAAGACAAACAACAACAACTCACAAAATTTATTTAATTTAATAGTTTCAAAGTTGGTTTTTGACTGATAATAATTAATAAGATAGATACCTGGTGTGTTTACAAGGTGCGGTCCAAAAATTTCCGGCCTAACAAAGAAAATAAGTATATTATGTATATACATATTTACAAAACTTTTTATTTTTCTTAATAATCATTTCTATCCCCTTATAAAAATACTCAGAAGTCTGGTCCTCAAAATAGGCGTAAACCGCATAGGTCACTTTATGATCTGAAGAAAATCTTCTTCCCCTTAAATTTCGAGAACAAATAATAGTCACTCGGGGCCAGGTCGGGACTATAAGGTGGGTGGCGAATTTCCTCGAAGCCACATTTTGTAACACCAGCCTTGGCAATTGAAGCAGTGTAAACAGGTGTCGTGGAGAAGCCGAACACCTCGGCTAAGTTTTCGACTATGCTTCTGCTTGATCGCCTCTCGGAACTGCTCAATAAGGGTGGCGTTAGTAGCTACCATTTACCGTGATATTCCTTTCTTTTATGTCAATCAGTATAGTATTCCGTGACAATCCCAGTATACCGTAGCCATTACCTTTTTGGTGGATTATGTTACCTTGGCCCTCCTAGGCGGCTTTTCATCAGGACGACGCCACTCCGTCTATTCCCTTTTGGAGAGAGGATCATAGTACAAAACCAACCGATTCGTCCCCCGTAACAATTGACTCCAAAAAACTGTCCGTGTCGTCTATATGCGTCTAAAACTTCTTGAGAGCACGCTTTTCGCTCACTTCGCTGCAAGCTCGAAAGAAGTTTGGGCACCCACCTCGCACTAACTTTATTCATGTGAAGAAGTTCATGAATCCTAAGAACTGAAGTTTTCGAAACCCCTGTCCTTGCCGCTATTTATTTAGTCTTCAGCCTTCGATCACTTAGAACTTCCTCTTCCACTAATTTGACGCAGTCCACGCTGAGTGTTTCCACAGGCCGGCCGAAGCGAGGTTCGTCGTCAATGGACTCCGGCCCTAAACAAAACTGCACACTCCATTCTTTAATGGTGGAAAATGACGTAGATGCACACGGCATCTAACCTTTTTTTTTATATCGGTCGGGCTGACCCCTTCCTTGGTCAGGAACTTGATCACGGAACGATTTTTCAACTTAAACATTTCGAAAACTTTCAGACTTCCTATTGTTCTAAACGCCGTCAAATCAAAACCACAACCAACATAAACCTCAAAACTATACACGAACAAGCAGAATAAATGACAATCACAATGACACATTTTATTTTTATTTTTAAACCGCCATATTTCTCCAGCCAGTAACAAACCAAGCGTAATGATGCACGTGTTCAAGGCAATTAACAATAATATAAAAGCAAGACGGCTGTTTACGACCTCAGACGTTTCGGGCTTCAAAGGTTTTGTCGGCGTGTTTTGTAACCTTATAAGTGATAGGTAAGATAACATAGACAATAATACCTATAATAAATATTTAATTACTGTGTCTACTGTCTAGATTTTCTTCGTAAGCAATAGAGAATATCTGTTGCGCTATAAAGAGTTTATCCACATTGATTTAAAAATTAAACTAACGAAATTGTGCTCACTTCTACATTATAGAGAGTTAATCGTTACAAAGAGTTTACACTGTATTTATAAATACAGTAAAAAAATACTTTAAATAATTCTGGTAGGTAATCATTTACCAGAATTATTTAAAGATTTTTTTAATGTAGTAGTTTAATGTCTATAAAATATTTTAAACATTGATTTTAAACCGTGGCTGTATGCCGAAGGGTCTTTGCCTTACGTGCCTCACATCAAATTCAACAAAATGGTCAACTGACATTTTGTAGTTTTTTTATCGCGACCACAGAATAATTAATAGTACCTAAAGGTACAGAAGGCCCACTGCCTAAGTGATGACGTTAGCTGTCATGTTTTGGCAATAGACAAATCATGGAGTGGGATAGGGTTGTCGACGGACCACATAACTGAACATCCAAAATTATAATTGTTTTAGTGCCTATGTTTCTTTTCGAAATAATCATTTAGAAAAAATTATATGATATGATAATAAAAAATACGATAACCGGAAAGTCAAGTCAAGATTAAGTAAAAAAATACATGAATACAGATAAAGTTTTTACATACCATTTTTTATTTTGCAATGGGATTACCTAGTTCTTTCGTCATGAAGCTTTAGCAAGAAGTTTGTTAAATTGAAATTCGTATGATGATGGGCGATCAATGAAATGATGTTGTTACTACGTACAACGGAACATATTTATAAAACGTCATTGTGTGCGATACGCTGTACAGCCCTAGCTAGACCTCCACAGGAGATTACCATAGATAAGCGTCGTTTCGCGCCAAAATGACAGTGGGATAAGCCTGTCGCGACTAGTAATAATTTCTATTAAAATGTATTTGTTTCCTCGCAAATGTGATCCTCCTTCGGCGTCAGGCTTCTAATAGACTCGTTCGTAGAACATCTCTTACCATACTTGTGGCACAATGCACTTACTACCCTCGCTGAAGGGTACTTGGGCCAGTATCATCTGTACCCACACTTTGCTAGGATTATCTTGAACACACCCTTTACACCTCCCTTACCTCCTTAATTAACTCCCTAGGGTACAACCAACCGATTGTACCCAGTGTCGCCATGAGTGATCACTACGCATACGGCTGCCGGCCCAGCGGTGGTAGGTTTAACACATCTATCGGCTTTATCGCTATAACAGAACTGTATCGAAAATGCAGCTCGTGGCACATTACAATATTTAAAAAAAATAGAATATGCTCAGAAATAATAAATAATACTATAATGTGACAAGTCTTCTTGTCGGCCATAAAATAATAAACTCGATAGTCGAAATCGTCATAGAATAAAGCGTGTGATATTTACTTGGACCTGCATCCCATGTTTCCTTATGAACACCCCGCAAACCTAAGGTGTGTCTTGTTTAATTTTTACATTATATCCATTCCAGGTGTCCCACCGCAAAGGTCTGCCGCACGTCATCTACTGCCGCGTGTGGCGATGGCCTGACCTGCAGAGCCACCACGAACTCAAACCCCTCGAGATCTGCCAGTACCCCTTCAGTGCCAAACAGAAGGAAGTCTGCATCAACCCCTACCATTACAAACGCGTGGAAAGCCCCGTCCTCCCCCCTGTCTTAGTCCCGAGACATTCGGAATTCCCCCCGGGGCATTCTCATATGCCCTTCCAAAGAACTGCAGAACCAGCTATGCCCCATAATGTGTCCTATTCCGGATCAGGCTTCCCACCGTCGGCCAGTTCTGAACTCCCCGACACGCCCCCACCCGCGTATTCGCCGCCCTCAGATGATATGGAACCACCAGGGGAAGTCGCCCCCGTGTCATACCAGGAACCAGTGTACTGGGCGTCAGTGGCATACTATGAATTGAACTGCAGAGTCGGTGAGGTGTTTCACTGCAACTCTCATGCAGTGATAGTTGACGGATTTACAGACCCGTCCAACAACAGCGATAGATTCTGCCTAGGGCAACTGAGCAATGTCAACAGAAACTCCACCATAGAAAACACCAGACGCCATATAGGGAAAGGTGTGCATTTATTTTACGTGGGCGGGGAAGTGTACGCTGAATGCCTGTCGGACGCCGCTATCTTTGTGCAGAGCCGCAACTGCAACCACCACCACGGCTTCCACGCCTCCACGGTCTGCAAGATCCCGCCCGGCTGCTCCCTGAAGATCTTCAATAATCGTGAGTTCGCGCAGCTGCTGTCTCAAAGCGTCAATCATGGCTTCGAAGCGGTGTACGAACTCACAAAGATGTGCACGATCCGCATGTCGTTCGTGAAAGGATGGGGGGCGGAGTATCACCGCCAGGACGTCACCTCGACCCCCTGTTGGATCGAGATCCATCTCCACGGCCCGCTACAGTGGCTGGATAAAGTTCTGACCCAGATGGGGTCGCCGCACAACGCCATCTCGTCCGTGTCCTAGCTGAACGCCCACCTTCGACCCCACCGTATGTATTTCGTTTCGTATTACTCGTGCGCCCATTTGACGTACGCAAATTGCCATCGTATTAGTGCATTTTTGACGCGAAAATTTTGTACATTTGTACATTCTTTTATTTACTTTTTTATTAATTTTATTTCGCGCAATTATTTACACATTTAATTACTACATGTAGGTATTAGTTGCTGTAGAGAATACAGATAACTTCGACGAATGACTTTCGTAAGCTCGGTATTTCAATCTTTATTGGGAATTTAACTTGGTAAGGATTACCACATTGCAATTAAAGTACAAATTTCATTAAAAATTATGTGATTCGAATGTGCAAAAGTAATCGCAAATGTCAGGCGTATTTCTTAATATAAGACTCGCTGTTATTATATGGTAGCATGCTAAAAGTGAATTTGTGTATGTTTGTTGCAGTTATCTTTAATTGTAACCTATTATATGTCTGAACTATTGATGGCTTGAGTTAGAATTTTGCTACAACATAGGTATATATTTACATAAACATTTTCACATTTGCCTCTTAATCGAACAGGAACCTTACGTGACAGACTGTTCATCATCTATGTAGTGCAGTATTTAAGTCTACAATACCTTCAATTTAAAGACAATAGCGACAAAACAGGGTTTGCATAAAAATACAAACTGATAGGTACAAGCTAACGAAAGTTCATGTGTCAAAAAGTCATGGTTTATGCTTTGCTCCTGCCAGCACTTTCTCTGGTAGAACGATATTTGGCTACAGGCGCGAGTAGATTATCAAAGCTTGAATCGTTTTTCAAATTAAGCTCAAAGTATGTGTCCAAGTCGTAAGTCATCTAAGTGTAATTGTTATTATAAATATAAAGACATAAAGTAAGAAATCATTATACTCTTAAATGTTTATGACAAGATAGATATTATCTATGTACATAATGCTCTATGATGGTATTTTTTTAAACATGTCCAAATTAATTGCATGAAATCATGCATGCTTTTTGTCAAGGTAAATCGGTGATATTATCATATATATATACGGATTGTATGTTATTTAAGAAATCATTTTGTAAGAATACGCGTATATGTTCATAGCTTAGTTCGAAATGCAGTTTTATGTCTATGTATCTTGTATGGTTTCGTATTTATACAATGAACTGAATGTTTAACCATCTACGGGATTGGCTTCCAAGATCGAGCCCACAACTAAACGGGCGCGCTGAAAGGTATAATCGTAAGGTGTTCCTGTAGGGTTTCTTCAATTCGCACGCAAATGTCGATCCTGGATTGGTAAAGACCCTGTTTGAATTAAATATACCTTGTATAAATAATGTAAAAGGTACAAGTTGTACAGTTAATAAGGGATACGTGTTCTGTATGTTATAATTATTCGAAACATAAATACAAAAATATGCTTCGTATCGGACTCCTTTATAGCAGAATATCAACTGCAGACTTCGAAAAGACACTCATAGATGTACTTCGTTACAATTAAGATATTATGCAGTTCTCTTTCGAATACACTAAAAGTTCTTCATTATCATTATATTCGGTCCAGTGCTGATCACAGGCTTCCTCATGGATGAGAGGGAAATGTTCTTTACACAGTTTTTATTGCAACACACCTGTTAGGGTAGTTCAAGTCTATATTGACCAAAGTAAAACAAACTAGAAGCTAGTACCTCGCGAATATTAAAAAAAAAATCAAAAACAGAATTGACAAAAAAATCTATATAACCATCGAACCTGCTTACAAAAATTCACGAGAATAGGTTAAGAAATGCGACCTGTAGAGGACAGCCGGACATACAAACGCATTTTCGCCCACACTGAAAGGGAAAATTTCGTTCGCTTTACTCGCTCGTTCAAAACATCGACATGCATTAATTTTTCTAAATTAGAGGATCGTCTTGGATTTTTATAGTGGTAGGTATATTTTACATTATGAAATCAATAAATATATTGCCCAATAATGTAAACATTCTCATGAAAAGTAATTATTTTATTCAGGCAGTGCCTTATATCATTTGAAAGAAAAATCCGTATCAATGATTGACACTCAGGTTTGATAAAATCAAATATTTATTCAGCACGTAGGCCATATGGGATCTTTCACAACACAAGTCAACAATAAGCATTAATATAATATAATATTTTGTAATGAGCAACAGCCTTACAAACCTGGGCACACACGCACCGGGAGATGTATCTAGTCTCCAATGTCAGATTAACCTCCTAAGGCCCAAGGTCCTAATAATTAACATTGTAATTCGGACCCAGCTTCTTCAATAGTTGTGTATTCAAAGTGTACCACGGTCCTACCAGTAGTACTTATTAAAAATCCCGACATTTTGTTTTTAAAATTCGCGCTTGTTGCGAACGCACAAATAAGTGTCAAACTGACAAGTGCAAGTCGGCGATATGGATGGTCCGCGCGAAAGAGGTTAGGAAATCCAAAATTATTTGAGAAATCTCGAATGTTTTCGTATTTGTTTGCTTATAATCATTATTTTTATTAGATATGCCATGAAAACTGCTTCCACAAAAACTCCTGTAACTCGGTAACTAAATGTCGTGACTAGATTACCTTTTACTAAACACTGACACAAATGTCCTAAGTACATGGGTCTGAATGAATATAAAATAATAGTACTACTAGTAGGACCATGGTTTGCAGTGACTGAGCAAAATTTTGCTTTGGGCCTTAGGAGGT
This sequence comes from Epinotia nisella, assembly GCA_932294315.1. Classification (NCBI taxonomy): domain Eukaryota; kingdom Metazoa; phylum Arthropoda; class Insecta; order Lepidoptera; family Tortricidae; genus Epinotia; species Epinotia nisella. Next base: position 23,027,670 of record OW028674.1, read on the forward strand.
ATAAATTATTACTCTCTTGTCAGAATAAAAATGCTATTAGAAAGGAAGATAATTAGGTACAGAGATGTAATGTCAGAACAAAAATAAAATAAAAATAATTAGGTACAGAGATTATAGTCTCTAATGTCATAATAAAAATAATCAAGTTTGGCATGAAGTTACACTAGTGATAGTGAAACACAGCATCCTTCAAGTTGAAGTAGTTGATCTGCATACTGCTTTCAATTAACTAGTGTGGTACAAACCTACTGTAATTTACTTGCATTGGTCTAGGTTTGTTCAGAGGCATATTTTCGCTATTGCGTCAAGAAAAATAAATAGTTTAATGATGAGCATACTTTAATTTCGCATGAGCTAGGTATCATAATGAAAAACTTACTTGGAAAAAGGATGTTTTGAAAAAAAATGCAATTTAGCTTATATTAAGGATGTACTTAATCGTGTTCCGAATGCTTCTATGAATTGTTAAAAGAAACCTTGAAGAAGTAATTTTCATCGTTATTTGTAATGAAGTAATGATGTAATATAAAAAAGAAGTAGATATGTTGTCTTATATGAAATTCCGTATTTAAAAATGGCCACCAAATCTGACAGCTAACGTTTCCATTGACGACTCGAAACTGAGGCAAGTTCAATTGACTTAATTTTAGTGTGCTATTTTTGGAGCGCTTATAACCTATCTACCTCTTTTTTATATAACATCATTGGTTATTCGTATGGGCGGTATTAGTACCATCATGATTTCTTGAATATTCTATTTGGATTGTAACTAAAATGTTATACTTATTTATTGCGACGAATTTAATCAAAAACATCTATTTTAAAATAGAGTTAAGGCCCTGTAAAGGCATTGTCATGTAACACAATATTTATTTACCTTTTCTTGCCCAATCTATTGAGAGAATAGAAACATCGATATTCCTTGTTGAGGATGACGTATCTCACCCTTTATAAATTATTCCAGTACGTTCATAAAAAAAAAAAACTACAGTATTGCGATTTAACGATTAAGGTGCCTAATAGGACGTGCCTCGAAAATTCTTATTACATTCAATAGTTTAATGTTACTGTTAAATAAGTTATGCATTCTAAGGAGAACAATCTATGCCTTATTATTACAAGAGAACTAAAATTAATTGTAAATTGTACACTTGCGAGACACTAGTAGGGTTGTCGTGTAGTTTTATTTACACACTGTATACATACAATCATAAGTTACTAGACGATTAAACTGGTACACAAAATGTTTATAAAAATGTACGTGATTGGAGCTTGATCATGAAACGTATTTCCAGATTATCCATACTGATATTATAAATGCGAAAGTGTGGTATGCGTCAGAACCCCTGGACCAGTAGAGATATTTGATGTTTAGAAAATAAAAAATAAATTGTACAGAATATATGTTGGGGTACTAAAAAGGTAGTAAATATTTACTAAGGTGTCAATTAGTAGTGTTGCCTCGAACTCTGTAAAAAAATGGTCTAGACATCCTGATATCAGAATGTCGGGCCACTTTATTTACTCGGTTTTTCGCTGTCAATCGAGGTACTAATAATTTGAAGTGAGGTATCCAATAGTAGCAAAAAGGTAGTGTATTTTGGTATTTCCTAAACATCTATCGACATTCATAGGTGCATGTAATATGCCTAAATTGAAGAATAAATCACTGACTTTGATCATATCTCTACTGGTCGATGGGTTCTGAACTTCTGAAGGTTATGAAAGTGTGTCTGTCTGTCTGTTACCTCTTCACGCTTAAACCGCTGAACTGATTTAGATGAAATTTGGTATAGAGATAAGAGTCCCAGGAAAGGACATGGGATAGTTTTTTTATCCCGGAAATCATTCCCTACGGGGTTAAATGGGGGATGAAAGTTTGTTTGAAACTACGATATAATCGAGTTCCACGCGGATGGAGTGGCTGGCAGAAGCTAGTTTTGTGCGTACCCTATATGCATACGAGGAAGTGTACTCTAATTTGTTAATATGAAATTGAAAGACAATCGCCATTAGAACACCACTGAGTTCATTAGAGCCAGATCATAAATATAACCATACTTATATTTTTAAAGTTACTTCAGCATATGTTTGTAAGCATACATTTAATACGGTTAGATTCTCATCTGACGCGTTCTGACCTGACGGCTCCTTTAGTGACAGGCGTTAGAGAGCATCACGTCAGATAAGTATGAACCCGGTTTAATATCTGACTAAGTTACATGATCAAATGAAGGTGCTTTTTCTTCAAGAGTTTCATTCAAATTCAATTTACAGTCTTTCCCTCCGTGTGGCAAAGTTTTAGGACACCCTCTATATGGATTTTAATGTCATTACGAATTTACTTAAAACTGTGTCTATCGCTACTATTCTCTAAGCCCGGTGTACAGTACTACGTTCAGTGTTTGACACCAAATCGGGACGTCGTATGTCAAAAATAAAGATGAAATTGATCTCAAAGTATATTAAGAGCTAATAGTTCCTGAAGACGTCCCAGCGCCTTGATAGTGCAATTGTAATGAATACTAATACGATAATATATTGTGTAGATGTGTTGTGAAGTCAATTTAATGAATGTGTACCTATGGAGTGTATGTAATTCTTAGAATCGCTATAATTCTTACACTGTGAAAAAAGTCATTTCATTGTCCACTGAAGAGGTACGGCAGCTGTTTTGAACACAAACAGCGATGAAACATAATGTTATGCTGAAGTTGGGCCCAACCAACGTTTTCTTGTTGCCATGGTTACGAATGCTCGGAGACTTAAACCATGATTTTGTGATAATAGTAAACCAATTTTAAATGGGTCCCATCCTGTGAAAGTTAGGGAGTCCATATTAAAACATTTTCTTTCACTGTTGTCTCCTCGCTTAGGATGGGTATCCACTAGAGGTGTACTAAGCTGCATTTTCATATATTTGACATCTCGCATTCTTGCCAGCTAAGTGTTAATTGTATGGAAACAGAGCACATCTCTGGTCTACCAGACACAGAATGACAACAAGAAAAAGTTATCGTAGCAGTTTGCATTGTCACTAAAGTCAGGCACCGTCTCTTATTATTGAGAGCCTATTTGCAACTGAGTGGGCGACAAAGTAATAATTATATACCACAAGCATCACCCAGGAGTCCACCCTGAATATCGTGTAATAATATGTGAAAATATAAAAATAATGACTTAACGGCATGAATCAAAAAACACAAATTTTAGCAGCCGATATTTTTTGATTGACAGATTAAACATTTAAGGCGTGGTAAATGTTGAAAATATATGACGATCAATAATGACATAGATCTCTTAAATTAACAAGTTAAGTGACAGTAAGTTGATAATGGTCAGAGATCGGAATTTTGAAGTCCATAAAAAAATGGGGACAATTTCACACATAACGATTGTCCCAAACTAGCAAAGCTTGTACTATATGGGTACTAAGCGACGACATATATAATATACTTAATACACACACAGATACAGCAGACATATGTAATATGATTAATAAGGATAGTATTCCGAAAATGAAAAACAAATGACACCAAAAGTCCGATTTCTGATAATGATGTAGGAATTTGTAGGTATATACACGATAATGTTGACATTTTACAATGTATGTTATAACAATATTATTAATATGAAATATAGAAAATCTGTATCACAAACTTGTATACCTACGCTACCGCTAGGAGATCATTTAGTTTAGATCATAAGTACCACAAGTAAATACTGTTTGAAACAACCCATGCAACAATAACTCTAAAAACAAGTGGAATCAAAAGATTTCTCAAAAAACCCAACTGCTGTTTTGCAAATATAGCCTACTTATGTCACTCCCACGATTAAGAGGAATCCAACGACACCATTATGTCGAAATCCGTCAAACGGTTTAGGCTGCAGGACGTGCCAAGGAATAAGATATCCACACATACATACATAGATACATACATACATATGCTCGAAAAACATAACCCTCCTTTCCTTTGCCAGTCGGGTAATCTGCTGTGCGGAACCGTCGCCGGCGGATATTTAATTTAGGTACTCAAAAGCCTTAACAGTATTCAAAGACAGGATGAGAAATGAAAATAGGTCAGTTTAGAGAAGTTTAAAACTATAAGGGTTACCCATCAATTATTTTTTTCAAGAAATCTTGACATTGATTGTAGAGTTAATAGTTACATGCTTTCGAAGATTCCCTTAAGACGGGATCACCCCTATAACGCTGTGGAAGTATGTATACAAGTTTGTGGTTGGTACCACATACACATATTTTTTCAGTGAAAAATATGGCCTGTTATAATGTGCCTTCACAAATATGTATTCCCGTCCTGAACTAGAGGATTTGTATAAACATAAAGAAACAGTTGTGTAGAATGCAACTCTTAATAATATGCGCAGTTGTGCGACGCCAAATCTTAAAAAATATTAAGTACACCATATTCATTATAAAAATCTTAAAGTATAACAAACTCGCAGACCTTGTCAATACAACACATTTATCTATTATTCTTTACCATTTTAGGCACATTGTCAGCTTACAAACGATTGTATAGTTGTCGTGGATAAAGATAGTAGGTATTTATTGAATTGTATAAATTCACACCAAAAAGTATTTATTTATTTGCGGTGGTATACTAAAACTTTGTGCACAAGTATATAAAACTTTGTGCACAACTAAAGTCGCCGTCAATGGAACTTGCTAACTATGTAAACAAACAATGTTTGGAATTGACATTTAAAACGTCAATTCCAATACATTGTTTGTTTACATAGTTAGCAAGTTCCATTGACGGCGACTTTATATAAAACACGGTATTTTAATAACCATCATGTTTATTAATGTTTAATGTGAAGAAAATACTACGTGTCTGTAATTTGATACAAAGGCCATAAAGAGCAGCATGCTGCATTGACAGATCACATTCACGAACATAGAACACCTACTTATGATGCGAGTAACCGCGGTGTATCGCTTTACTTTTGCTAGATCTGTATCAATGTTACATAATTATTTGTTATTGGAAAATGTGTTGTTTTGTAATTTTTATTATGTTATAAGTAACACCTTATATTATTTAAGAGTGCCTTAGGACAATGTATGCCTTATGTTTTTTTTTTACTGTAGAAATAGGTAAATAGTACCAACAGTTTGATTGATCCGTAATATGTATAAATCTAGTGCCTATCGAATAATCAACGAGTGTATGCCTTAGGTACTTTTAATAGGTACGTATATTGTAGTCAAAAATATATTTTGTACATTTCGACACGTTCAATATTTTGTGCAGATTTGCTCCTTCTATACATACGTTAGCTACTAATAGTATGTCGTGAAATAAAATGAAATCTTTAATCTTTCATTGAAATTTAATGCGGATTATTATGTTTTTATTTTGTATTTTTAGTAGAGATATAAAGTTTTGTATATAACGTATATGTATAATGGTGTGGTAATTGTACTCGTTCGTGGCATGGTTGTTGTTATGTTATAAGATTGTTTTTGGTTACGCGTTTGGATTGGACTTGGTGTTTTTACATTTCTATCCCTACTTTGATCTCTCTGCCATTTTTATAAACAGAGAAATGAAAGTGGGGATATGTCCTCTTTTGTAATATATCGCGAATGGAATTTTGGCCTAAACTAATGACAGCGTAAGAAAAATCAACGAGATCCTTATTTTCATCAAAACTCCACTGAATATTGCAGAATTCGCTGTTTCATTGAAGCTGATTAAGTTACAAATATAGCCCAAAATGCCAGGTCCAAAGCTTAGTGTTTGAATCGTGACAGTAATCGTGCGCAAGATTGTGAATGTCTAAATAAGCATAAAAGTTTTAGAGTTATTCGACACATTTTTAGCCAAAAAGGGTTTCAAAATGTCAATTTGTATCAGCCAACAATACATTGTTAGTCGATAAAACTATTTTGACGATAGATGTTTTTTACGGTCGGTGTTTGTTGTTTACATTTTGGAAAGCCTGCTCGATGAAAGTGTGTCGGATTGGAGTCTTTAATATTATGGTGTACAAAAATGAACGACTACTTGAATTAAGTTCTCGCTAAATAAGTTAGTGTAAGTGCAAAGATGCCATCTGTAATTTTTATTCATCTCCGTTAGGGAATAAATTTTCTTTTAATATTTGCATGTTTTCCTTTCCTGCGCCCTTCCTTAACAATTACAACCACTACACAGTATAAAACGAGGTGTAAACTAAGCTATACCTATTTATGTCATGACGGTGGCGAACAAGCGTACGCGCATATTGATAAGCAGTCAGTCACTTGCAGCTTAATGAACGTTGGCATATAACCTATACAGAACCATAAACCCTTAAAAATCCTATATCTACATCAACTTTCTTGACAAAACCCTATAAGTATTGTATTTTGTGCTTGTGACGTTGATGATTTTTTGCTTGTTTGCCACCAAGCGAAAATCGCCGTGTAAACTTAAAAATAAATTCCAAGTAGGTACGAGTGTCCGACCCATGTCCGACCGAAACATCATTTTCAGCCGAAACCGAAACCGAATTACGGCCATTGCCTCAGTTTCGGCCGAAACCGAAACTGAAAGACTTAATGATTTGATATTTCTTTGGCTTTGTTGTATGGAATTTGCGTGAAATTTCATTCGCGTAGGTAAAAAATAAACAGGAACCTACATCACAATACAGGTTGCGTCGATGTTTTTTTTTAATGTCACCGTAGTCACACCGTTACCATTGGGACGCTATTGCAACTTCTAGGTAACATTTTCGCATCGGGGCTTTTAACCCATTCGAGGCCACGCATCGAATGGGTTAAAAGCCCGCCGCTAAAGAGCGGAAAAACGCTGCAGCGCGTAGCAGCGTTTTTCCGCTCTGTAGCGGAAATCGCACGTAGAGACATGCGTCATATGGTGAGTCATTGGCCTTGAATGGGTTAAAAACCACTACCCCTTGTTCTAGATCAGGGGTCGGCAACATTTTAGAAAACAAAAATTACGCGAAAATTCTGAATGCAACTACCTTTACATACAAAACAGCGAGGGAGGCTCGCGGGCCGCAAGCAAAGGTCTCGCGGGCCGCCTGTTGCCGACCGCTGTTCTAGATGAACCCTCTTTAGTAGGTATATAATGCGCTCGTCCACACATCTTTTCTCTCTATTCCGAGAGACGCAGTAGGTACGAAAAGTGTTCACCTAGAAAAGGGGGTAGTGGTTTTTATAGAAAAATGTTACTGCGAAGTGAGCGTCCATAGCTAACGCGACATTAAAAAAACCCGGGACAAGTGCGAGTTCAACTCGCGTGGTGAGGGTTCCATAACATATTGAGAATATTCCCGTTACTTTGAATACTGAAACTTCTTATAGGTTTTCCTGTAATCTTTAGGCAAGGAACTATTTTCCATATTTTTATCAGAAATTCAAGCAAAATTCGTCTTTTTTCCTAAATTACTTCAAATCTGTTTTTGCTAAAATTATTATAAAAAATCTGAGATGCCTAAGCACACAAGGCAAAGGGGTTGAAAGGGGTTGTTCTAAAACAACCCCTTTCATTTGATATGTCGCACAATACAGTTTGCGAAACTTTTTTATTTTATTTTCCAGTTTACTCCCCTTGTTCGGAATTCATTAATTTACTTTACGCGCCCCTCTTTGGGTCACCAATTTAGGTACATTATGTGTACCAAATTTCCACTGAATCGGTCCAGTAGTTTCGGAGCAAATCGGCTGTGACAGACGGACAGACAGACAGACGCACGAGTGATCCTATAAGGGTTCCGTTTTTTTAGTAGTCAGAAGCAACGACGCAACCGGTCTTGTGTTGTAGGTTTATGTTTTTTTTTTAACTTAGCGAATGAAATTTCACCCAAATTCCATACAACAAAGCCAAATAATTATCAATTCAATAAGTCTGTCAAAGTTTCGGTTTCGGCCTTATTTTGGCAGAAACATTCGGAGCGAGTTTCCGACCTAAATATGGGGGATCCCATTGTGTATTACAAAGCTTCGTGTTATTCTAGCAAGTCAAAATGAGAACCAAACTACGTTTGTGTGGAGAGTCTAGTGTCCCGGCCACCCTTCAGACTGACAAGGAAAATTTTATCTGTACCTACGTGATATTCGATCCAACTGAATCAGTAACTATCCATGAGTCAGTTCTCATAATTGGTATTCAATGCGGAACCGCTATCACCGACCTTGCGTAAGTACTGCGAACTGGCTCGAACGTAAGCCCTAAGGCTAAATCGGGTTTGGGGCTTTATTTGATAGCATAATCTAAAATAGATGTACAAGATGATAAATGATGTCACAAGGACTTGTATTATACCTACCACTTAAATAGATGTGATATGTAGACAATTATAAGAGCTAACTAACTTTACTTAGATCCCGAGGATGCGCTGTGTTGAGATTAAGGGGCCTGCATTTGTTTCTAGCTGTCAAGACAACAAATTCTTATATCAATAATGGGTTGACAACGTGCTTGTAAATATTCTGTATTCGCAAGCGTCCATAGGCTACAATGTCTGTCCACCATCAGGCAGGCCGTATGCTTGTTTGTCACCGTCGTAGTATTAAGAAAAACACATAGAGGCGGGTCCTAGACATTGGGTGAGGTTAGATTAGTTTTGACACGGGACGGGAGGATACCTTATCTATATTTCATCAACTTTTCGTCATGTTGTAAATTCCCTACAAACGGCTGCAGATAGGCAAATACACAGTTTTAAATATTAAGATTTAAGATTCCGCCCACCGTTGTGTGGAACATCGCTGTAACGCACCAGCTTATCTGACTGTATGATCACGCGTCGTAGGCTAAGAGCCAGGTGATTTTTATTTGACTGGGCAGGCGATTGAGGTGACGCCGCCTAAAATGGTCTGGAGCTTTGCTAACATATAATAATTTATTTTAAAAACAAAGTTTTAACTGACATCAATTTAGTACTCCGCCAAGTCAAATAAACATTTCCACATTTCCTTTCCACTTTACCACATGGAACGTATATATTCCGAGAATAAATACGTTGATTATTACAGACGAAACCCACATCACTTTATGAGGGCCGATAATACGAGTATTTGAGGAGTTCTGTCGATTTGGCACACTTGACATTTAGGACTTCATTAGTTGCTATTTCAACGGAATCATATCAGAATCAGTAACGTACTTAATTTTACAGTTTTAAGTACGAGTTCCATAAGTCATCTGTGGTCTTCATCATCAGTTCTATTTCACCAAATGTACCTATCTAATGTACCTATTGTACCTGGCTCTTAGACTATCCTGTAAACTGGTTGCTCAGCCTTGCACCGCTCTGTGGGTGTCTTCGATACATGCATAATTATTATGCTACATGCCGCGCATTCCTTCAATTGGACCACAGCTAGGTATAGTTGTTACATTTTAAGGGAACGAATAATTTAATATCTAAGTAAAAGTACAACACACGGCAGGCACTGGTATGTATGAGGCACATAATGTGCATCTGAAATGTAGGTAGGTTCCTAATGAATCGCGTTCTCCTGAAGTCTGACTCATGTAAGTACCTACCTACTTGATGTAACGGCCCTATACAGTAGGCATAAAAGTACATGAATGAATTAATGCTGACCAGCTACTAGTAAATTTAAAAAAAAAACCCGCATAAAACATCTAAAAAGATACATTATAATATGACGTGTGAACACTTTAGGTACCTTTAGTACAAGTAGACAAGTGGTGTAAGCTGTAGAACTCGCTAGATAGATTTTTTTTTACATTACATTTCGTAAAACTGAATCGACAAAAAATCTATATAATCATTACACCTGCTCACAAAATTTAACGAGAATTGGTTGAGAAATGCGACCTGTAGAGGAGAGCAGCCGGACTAGACGCTAACCTACGAAAGAATTTTAATTTATGCGTTGTTGTGTTGGGGGAGCGCTAATTATAGTACATTGTTGAAGAGGCTAGAAAGTAAGCAATAGATGGACGAGTTAGTTCGAGGGCCGACGCGTAGCGGAGGCCCTCGAAAGTACGAGTCCAGCTATTGCCCTTTCGGCCGAGGCTTAACATAGTGCTTTTCACGCCTACTGCGAGGAAATTGCAAATAATTATAATTTAAAATCAAAATTAAGTATCTAATTGAAGATCATAATACTAAACAGGCTCGCTTGCCTCGCGCCCGGCGCGGAGGAGGAGGAACGGGCGCACGCACGCCGGACGACCGCGCGCGGTGCCCTGTGATTGGTCGATTGCTGTTCAAACTGTCCAACAAAATCATTGTTGGCCAGTTTGAAGTCATAGATGGCCTGTTCGTGCGACGTCCAACTATCCCCAGCTTTGAAGCCTGAATTCTGACCATCTTTTGCCACATTTCCGAGCAGTGGCGTGAAAAATGTATTTGTACCCATAAGCCCCCTTACCGTTATTTTTCAAAGAAAATAAAATATAACCCATATTTAGAAATTGCATTTTACATACACCACATCAATATTGATATCATAGGTAGGTAAGTACCTACCTACCTAGTTCTTTCTATCATCTGAGATATTTAATATTGTGACAGACGAACAGAAGGAACCAAACGAGCATTTCGAAATAAAGGAAAAAATTAGTTATTAAAAAAAATTACACAGATATCTGAAACATTTAAAAATGCGTTAAATAGGGTTTTTACAAGAACGACCAAACACAGAGATACGGGCACAGCGAAATGTATTTTCGCTCATTTAAGAGAAGACAGCGGCCAAAATGTATGTGTTATTGTGTTCCTCGTGCTGGTGACTAAAGTCTAAAGAGAGAAGGTCCTGTATTTTAACCCGACTGACCCAGAAGGAGTGTTATGTTTTTTCACATCTTTCATTCGGAAAAGTGAGTTTTGCTCCACGACGAGAGCCTAGATAAGTATATGTTATAACGACGAGAGGGATCAATATGCTACTTTTCTGTTCAAGCTACTTTTTTATAATTTATTCATTGTCATGTAGAATTTAAGCAATGTGCCAATTGAACTCAGATCTTAATAAAATAATCGATCGTAATGTCATCGTAATCGATTAAAAACTAACAAATTTCAAGTTTTAACTTTAACAAAGTTGTATGAAAATTTATGAATTTTTCGTAGGTAATAGGTATTTAAATAAAATTGTCACAATAAATTATACGTTTTACTGAAATCAAAAATATCGATGACTGTTATATTTTCCTCATAGTCGGTGTGAAAAATTGTAGGTATGCACTCAGTAGCAAAATAATTTTCGTCATGAGCGTTAACGCTTGAATCCTTCGCTTCACTTTGGATTCAATGTACCGCCCTCGCCTTAAATACATCATTTTTCTCCCTTGAGACACAAATAACTATTCTGTTGCTATAGGTACCTAACTCAACATTCGTGAGTCACACACTAGGTTCTTTTATAGACCGCAGACTTGTTTGCCACCACAGTATAAATAAAACAACAGGATTCCAACTGAGCATGAAGTGGTGGTGGTAAGCTGGTATTCAGTGGGCGTCTGCCTAATGTGTGTAGTGTACTCGTAGGGATTTGATTGTAGATATTGAACTCTGGATTGATCGCTCAGTAAGTCGGGAGCCTATTCACTGCCCGATAAGTATAGGCTTTCACAAAGTATAAAACAGGTAGCTATGTATGAATTATTTGGCTAAAAAGCAGATTAGCAGAAACGTGTTTTCCTGAAAGAAAAACCCACTGAACAAAAGTTATGTCTACGACCTAAAATTCTTTTTATAACAATAGCCTCTGCCAAAACAAATTCGTATCACCCATCGGCTGGTTACTTCACGGGGCCTACGCCGAATAACAATATTGTGGCTGTTGTAACTTCAGTTTGCGGGCGACATTATAAATACAAGTGGTTGAAGGCGCGGCGCATACGTCTGTAGCGTTTGCCCGCTATTGCACGCGAAGGCGGGAAAAGTTTTGACGTTTCCAGAAAAGTCGCCATGTTTGTTTTGAAGGTTAGTTTTTTTTTTAAATTAAATGTGATCTAAGTACGGGTAGTTATAAGGATCGTAACGTAAGTATGTATATTCGTTCATATTAAATTATTGATTTCTTTTATTTATCTGGTAAGTAAACATTGTACAAACGCCAACACAGTTAACTGACAATCCTGTATTCATATTGAACCTTATTTCAATACATAAAAAGTGCACGGATGGTCAGGAATGTTGGCGATGGTACAGTCAGCTGGAAAACGCCTTCACTAAAATATGTCAACCGACTCTACTGTCGTAGGAATAGAACCGGTATTTCAGTGCATATAATTATTGAATAGAGTAGGTACGTTGTAATTAATTCGTGATACCTACTGCTATGTTTATAAATAAGTTCAGGAGCATAATGTATATGTAATAATTAAACCATAGAATACGAGAGTTCCAATACCGAATCAACTTTTAGCCTAAGGTACCTACACCGTTTTCTATAAGTATCTACCTATCAACTTATAATCATTTAAAAAAAAACATATTTAGAGAGACTGATAAAATTAATTTTGTCCATGACTATCAGTAGGTAATTACTCATTATGTGATTTAGGTCTTTATTTAACTGCGGTTCACAAACTGGGTACCTAATTTGGCCGCCGAACTCAAAATTAAGCTGCGTATTGCCTTATTTTTGTCACTTTCTGCCTTTGAAAGTGTTAATCTTAAAAACGCTGTTTCACTCAGCACCAAGTTAAAATATTTGACCTTTGTTTACCTAAGAGGGTACTGGCCACTGGTCGCCCTTCGCTAAGAGCCTGTAATAAAGTCAAAGCTACCTACGTATTCACAGATACATATACGAGTAAATAAAATATAACACGGGTGCGGCGTTGCCAGTTCTAGGCTTGAACTTGGCTTGACACGCTGCCGCGTCTCTAGATATCCTTTTCCTACGATCAGAGCATCTTTATTATTATTCGTCTTTAATAATATACCTAATGTACCTAATTGGTGTGTACCTATAATGAAAATTATTTGGAATTTAGTAAGTTTATAGTACCTATTCATTTGAATATGTAAACTTTAAATTTTCCATCAATTTAAATGACATTTAGTATTACAATATTTCGTTTTCTCTTTGTGCAGCTTTTGCTAACTAGATAATTATCATAAGTTGATTACGGTCCATGTAACTATTGAAATATAGATAAAATGCTAGTAGTCGATAAAATATTTATTTCAAATTCTTCTTACATTTAAGTACTTAGGTACTTACTTAACTTTTTTTTCAGCTTAACCTTACTAAAAGCTATACCTAATCGCGGGTTTTGCACGTGTACAGTCAACCAAAAAAGTGATCTACCATTTTGAACATGAATGAACAAATAATAGAGTCGAAAAGTGGTAGTTTACTTTTTTTTTATAATAAATTAAGCACTTTTTTTGTTCATATGGCACATAAAACATTAAAATCAGAGCACTCGTTGCACTTGGAGATTTCGTTAATATTTTTTTAAGAAGCCAGTGTCCGGTTCACTGCCGCAGAGACACTTTGTTTCATGTTTTATATTATGTTTCTCTTGTTTACTTTATTGTATAATATGTGTGTCCTGTGTGTTTGTGAATAAATGTATTTTCTTTCTTTCTTTCTAAGTAGCGCGCACATTTGAACTTAAATATTTCGTTAACTATACAAGATATTTGTGTCTAGTTTTTTTATAATACTTGTTCCTTACCCAGTAATATACATACGCATTAAAACATACTTGGAGCATACATTTTTTAAAATGAAATCAAGAAAAAACTACCAACCAAGTAAAGAAAAAAACTTAATATACCAGGTTTTGCCAAAAAAGGCATATATATATATTTTATAAGTAATATATACAATGCGTTTTAATTTGAGACATAAATCATTGAAATAAATTGATTCGTTTAGCTTGTACAATTTTTAGAAATATTTTTTAAAGAAATGACTCTCAAAGCGGCTTGCTTTCATCACAAAGTGCAGCATTCGGCCAAAAAATCGCCATAACAAGTACGACTAATGTGCATGAAAGTGTCGATGATGTTCCTATGTGTTTCTAGTTGTAGAAAAGAACTATACAGATATCAAACAAGATTAACTTTGATTTACCGTTATTCGCACAAGCCTACTTATATACCTACCTGTGCGAGTAAATGTGTTAATTATGGTGAGTTACCAACTTATTACTTCACATCCTTAAGGTTTCGGAATCCAATATTACCTAGTGGTGTCATTATGCGCTATGACTCAAACTTCTAACATGAACTAGAGCAATATAATGTTTAAGTAGACTGTGACGTAGTAATGGTAGTATTTTCTCTGAGAAATGAAGTAAGCGAGACATAAAGTAAGATTACTGTCAAGCATTTCTAAATGACTCGTGCCATCCTAAGTAAAGCATAGTAATAAGTAGCCGTAGAACCAATATCTGGTTCAATGCTCTAAATTATAGGACTAACTGCTAACATATATTTATTTTCCAAAGCTATTAGTCGTGTATCAGATTTGATCCTGGTAAATATACAAACTTATAAACAACTTGGCTCTATTGTGTATTTTATATTCAAAACTGCGTACATAAGGTAAACGGCATAATGTTTGGCACCTCAATTGTCCCAGTTCCAGTTACATGTCTGTCTGGCTTTTAGAGATTTATTTCAACCAGACTATTTTTAACCCCCGACGCAAAGAGAGGGGTGTTATAAGTTTGTTTGTGTATCTGTGTGTCTGTTTATCTGTGTATCTGGCTGTGGTATCGTAGCTCCCAAACGGCTGAACCGATTTGAATGCGGTTTTTTTGTGTCATGAATAATTTTAACCCGAGTGTTCTTAGCTATGTTTCATCAAAATCGGTTCAGCCGTTTTTGAAATGTTGAACTTTGAAATGAAAAAATCGGGGGTTTTACAAATTTTCTAAGTTGTTTACTAGCTGTCACTCCCGCGAGTAAGGGGAAAATGTAACGAAACCTCACATGTTAAAAATCGACCATTTCATCTGCAGAGAATTCCAAAGAAATAAATATATACCTAAATCCACACGAAAAATTAACCCTCCTTCCACCGCAGTCGGTTGAAAATACCATTTAGTCAGAAATTCTATGTTTCTATCAATAGGTTTATGGCATTTACAGTATGTAGGGATAGTAAATAAGTCTAAAAAAATATGTAAGTAATTTAATTACCTCAAAATGTTAGTATTTTGAGGTAATTAAATTACTTACACTTTAAAGGAATCTTATCTAAAACATTAATCTCTACTGAATCAAGACAGCTTGTACTGAGTATTTATTCAACACATGATAACAGTTACACCTTATCACAAACGCATTGGAGCTATTATTAGCTGTCTATCGAAATCTGTGAGCAGGGTTTGAAGGCATTTCTATGGCCGGCATTGGAATGCAAAATGCATAGTCAGGTAGCGGGCGTGGCATTACGCAAACCATTGCTCTAGATTGGACAAGGAAGAAATATTAATTTAGCCCACGAGTAGGTAACCGACTGGATCTAGACGTTGGCACACGTTGGTGAGGAAGCCGAGAGAACTAGAATAACACGTCCTAGGATCAGGAGCCCTGAATGCCTAGATTTCTTAGTGTCCATATAGGCTATGGAAGAAACAAGGTAGAACTCTCTTCAACAAAAAGCGTTTCAAATCGGTTACATTTAAGTCTGCCTATGTACATATTATATTATATGTAAGTACAAATGAAAAAAATCTAAACTTGTTTTAAGTACAAATCAGATCTTTATCGATAGTTCAGAATGTTTCCATATGGATACAATGCCACAACACTCTAAAAATAAAAATACCTAACTAGTTAACTTTTATTAAACTACAATAATGTTTATTTTTTGTGGTTTTACCAAATTGAACATGTCTTCATGTGACAAACAAAAATCATGGTGGTTAATATATCCTTCACAGTACAACGAATTTAGAAAACACTTCCGAGTTCTTACCGGAATCTTCGTAAAAAGCCGTGAACAATAAACAAACAACAATTTGTCACAACACTCCATTGTGTTTACTCACAATGCTATCTCACGCTCAATTAGTTAATTACGGATTAACTGCATTAGTATTGCACATGATTATGTGGGAAATTTAGCGTGGCGTGGGTAGGCCCTCTCCACAAGGTGGACTGATGACCTGGTAAAGGCGGCGGGAGTCCGTTGTATGCGGGTGGCGCACGACCAGTCATTGTGGCACTCTTTGGGGGCTTATGTCCAGCAGTGGACGTCTTTCGGCCAATATGATGATGATGATGATGTGGGAAATTTACTTAAAACCATAAAAACCGGACAAGTGCGAGTTCAACTCGCGTGGTGAGGGTTCCGTAAAATATTGAAAATTTTCCCGTTATATACTTTGAATACTCAAACTTCTTATAGGTTTTCCTGTAATCTTTAGGCAAGGAACTTTTTCCACATTTTTTTCAGAATCCTTGTAGTTTCGGAGATAAGGAGGGGGGAATGGTAAATTTTAGTCTTTTTTCCTAAATTACTTCAAATCTGTTTATACTAGAATTAAAAATAAAAAATACTTAAAACAACCCCTTTCATTTGATATGTCACACAATACAGTGAATTTGAAGTATCGGTAGGTACTTTTTAGGGTTCCGATACCTCAAAAGGAAAAAACGGAACCCTTATAGGATCACTCGGTTGTCTGTCTGTCCGTCTGTCACAGCCGATTTGCTCCAAAACTAGGTACTAGACCGATTGAGTTGAAATTTGGTACACAAATATGTAAATTAGTGACCCAAAGATGGACACGTGAAGTAAATTAATGAATTTTGAATAAGGGGGCCACTTTTGGGGGGTAAACTGGAAAATTTAAAAAAAAAGTTTCGCAAACTGTATTGTGTGACATATCAAATGAAAGGGGTTTTAAGCATCTCAGAAATTTATTTTATAATTTTATCAAAAACAGATTTGAAGTAATTTAGGAAAACAGACGAAAATTGACCATTCCCCCCCCCCCTTATCTCCGAAACTATTAAGATTAAAATTCTGAAAAAATATGGAAAATAGTTCGTTACCTAAAGATTACAGGAAAACCTGTAAGAAGTTTGAGTATTCAAAAACACTTATTAAATTTAGATTATATACGGAACCCTCACCACGCGAGTTGAACTCGCACTTGTCCGGTTTTTTTAATGGTATCGCATTCAGCCAAAAGTCTAAGGTACATTTGAGTGTCTGCAAGATTTTACACTGAGTTTTTGTTACGATACTGGTTTGTCAGTATTTATATTTATCAGCTATGAACAATATTGAAGCAATATTGAAAGGTCCTTTTATAAACATTAATTATTAATCACGTTACTATTAAGTTCGTACTTCGCGCCTTTAAACCTCTCACAGACTGGCGCGACAAGCGCCCTATTTCACCATCTTGATAATTGTCACCTGACAATGTCAATTCCATGTGCATTGCTGGTGCTGAGTCAATAAGCTGCCCAGCAACCACCTTAACCTGTCGACGCAGCCCTTTGGTCAAATTTACTATTGGCGCCACCGCAGGCCGCGCCAGTGTCATTCAGCGCAGTCCAAAACGCTTCATACTAATTGGGTACTTTCCTGGGTAAAAAAATATAATTTTACTTAGTCCGTCCGTTAGACACCAGTTAGACACGTTTTTTTAATTTGTCAATCAAACAAAAAATGGTGAAGATATAGCCCGTTAAAGTTCCACGTGACGTCACATTATGCTAAAAAGTGTACCATAATGTGACGTCACGCGGAACTTTCACGGGCTATATTCAACATGTTTTGTTAAAAACCTTCAAGAAATAATTGGAATCGGTTCATAAATGATGGATTTCTGAGGTAACACACATACAAAATAATAATAATACACCCGAATTGAGAACCTCCTCCTTTTTTGAAAAGCCGGTTCAAAGTTAGTATTTATTTGCCTACGGAAATACAATTTTTTTAGGGTTCCGTAGCCAAAATGGCAAAAACGGAACCCTTATAGTTTCGTCATGTCCGTCTGTCCGTCTGTCCGTATGTCACAGGCATTTTACTCGAAAACTATAAGGTGTATTTGAATAAAATTTTGAGGATAGGTGTATTTTGTTAGCCGCTACATAGTTTTGTAATTAAAATTACTAAAAAAAATTTTTACTCCATACATAAAACTAAAAGTCAATTTTTTTTTTCATCGTGAGCCCTCGTGTGGCACATGAATCGATAGGCCTTTCAAAATAAATATAAGGTTTCTCGGCAATTTTTTTGATTAAGTGAATACAGTCAGAGATAATCGCCCCGAAAGTCACTAAAATTCTGTCCCCCCCCCTCTAATTTTTGAAAGGTGTATTTTAAAAATATGAAAAAATTAATGGATACAGGACTTATTAAGTTCATTCACCGAAAATTGTTTTGAACAAGATCGGATGAAAGGTTTCCGAGATATTGCTGAAAATCTGCCTTCCTCAAAGAAAAGGACGTAAGTGCCGTAAGATTTCTATGACGATACGACCTTTTTAATAGGCACGGAACCCTTCGTTTTGCGTGGTCTGACACGCACTTGGCCGGTTTTTTAATAATAAATCAAATCAAGACAAACGATATTTCAGCTACTAGTTAAACACTCACCAAGTGCTTGCATTCGCGCGTAGATAAGTATCTAGATATTGGTCACAAATTATATGTAGGCATGTTTATTGCCGGACTTGATCAAGAATTGTACTAAGTGCTGATCACAATATATCAGCAATGGTCGCAGTGATATAAGGGCTCTTAGCCCGGAAGCCACTACCAGAATATTATATCCTCTCACATTATACAGATATTCACTAATACCTCAATCATTGAAACTTACAATACAGTTGTGGCTCTTATTCCTCAAATTAATTCACAGTTTTATAGTATACTAGCGTTTGCCTGTGACTTTGCAAGCAAATGCAAGTTGGTTAACAAACTATTTCTTGTTGTTATTCTGTCCCGTTAACCAAGAGACAATATGACAGAGTTTCTTAGATTTTTTTACAACATGGACATCCAACAAGGTTCGAAGATGGCTCTTCAAAAAAGAGGTCGACAATGACAAGAAAACCCCACTTTTGGTGGATTTTAACCCCCAAAAATCACAGTTTTAAAAAGTGACGCAGGAGACGTAACCATGCCAACTAGTGACAGAAAAAAGTTGATTCACCCAAATACAGTGAAGTTGACAATGGAACAAGGGACGATAACGAGTTTTATTTAAAGTGCGCAGTCAACTTCTGCTTAATATAGAATGCTAATAAACATTGCAATTCACACTTGATTGCACAATCACAAGTAGGGCACTCGCCCCAATGATGGAATTCTAATGGAAATGTAGCCCGGCCATTGGCATAGCAATGAGGCTCCTTGTCAAGGCATTGTCTTGAATTTGATTTGGTGGCAGAAGCTTGAGTAACTATAGAACTCATGAATACATTACAACTGGCAGGTAAGGATTTTTTTTCAGAAAAATGTCCACTTATTTTATTCTATTGGTAAAATAAGTTATATTAAAAATCATTTTTAACACCAGCCTTTACTATTAACATTAGTCATTGAACAGTTTCACAGGCTTCATCTTCATATCAACTTGATGGGTAGATCAACTGGCAAGATTTAATTATAAAATTTATAAATACTGATACGTGACGTACTCATACTACTTACTTACAAGTGTGTAATAAGAAAGTAATGATAGTATGGCATATAATATATATGCCTAAGTTGCCTAACTATGATGAAGAATTTCATACAAGATAGACTCTATTCAAAAAACAAAACAAAAACAACTGACAAAGTATCAAACATTAATTAACTCAGTAACCCCTTTATCAAAAGGATGAGAATAACCAATTAATGAATAAATAGCATAATACAGATACAATATACGGGTACATAGGCAGGATGTTGGTTATAAAGCAACTGGCGACAAAGTAAGTGTCATTTTCATAGAACTTAGTATTATAATTTAATCAGTTGATTTCAGATTCAATCAGTTTTTTTTGGTTTCAATATATATAGGTACTTATTAGACATCGCATTCCATCGTCGAGTGACTTGTAGAGCATATTGTAACTATGCTCTAGTTACAAATTCTGAAGGTCCATTTTGCAATGGCAAATTAATTGATTCATAAGTAAGGTCGACATGTTCTAAACAGGTTAATGCTTCCATTTTTATACTTAGACATTAATTGGCATGTAATCAAATGAGATAATTAAAAACGTAAAATGATTTTTTAAGTAAACCTTATTTACATTTAGTATTTATCACGTTCGAAATTAAATGAGCTGCTTAGGAAATATTCAATTAGTAGGTAGAGTGAGAAATACATAATTATAATAACATGGCTATATTCGAACGAAGTCCTATGCTTCAGCTTGGGCTGAAAATCATTTGTCCGGTGTCCGGTGTCTGTCCCGCTGTCACGCTGTCCCGCTGTTCTCCTCTAAAGGTCACATTTCTCAACCGAAGGCATGAAGTCGTTATGTCAGATAACAGATTTAGACATCTTGAAGAACCTGAACAGTGAAACATATTTGAGTTTTATAGTATACGGTCACGTTCTTTAATTTAGGACCCTTTTCGCAAAAATATTCTTTGTTATTCCTATACAATTTGACAACATTGTCAACATTAAGTAGGTCCCAAATTAAAGTACGTGACTGTACAGCCAGGGGTATTAATACGAGACGGGTACGTTTTGAGTATTATGAGTAGGTATGAGTAATATACGTACATAAATACGGTCAGAAATACCTGTAACGGACTCTATCGTCAATGTCATAAAGGCGTGTAGGTACAGATATTTATGTCCTTATTTATGTACCTACTAATATTAATACCTCTGACTGTACATATGTGTATATTATCATGAAATTGTCAAAGGTAGAAATTCATCCGAATTAAACCCACTAGATAAGTCTACCTTTTTGTGGTAATTCCCCTGACGCAATAGGTCACCTTTATTTAGGTTACCAATGTTTGACTTGCGTTCGCTTCAGGGTATTCCGTGATGCATATATAGGGTACATAGGTATAAGGTAGTTAATGAGACCTAGGAGTTACCACGGGTAGGCAGAGGCGCCCAACTTGATGACTTATGACCGGTAGTTTGTCTAACGCTGATCAGCTACCTACTTATTCAATAATGGAACGTAACAAATTTAGAAATAACGACTACTGAGTGGCTCAGTCAAATTACGAGTACCTAAGTAATTCAAACAGTATGGTGCATTGACCTTTACATTATTTGATTCAATTTAAACACGTAAATAAATAGCCTTCCAAGTATACAACTTGGCATCTAGCTATAGCTATATTTATAAGCGTGATATAGGAACCAAGGCTGTGGACATTCACCTGACCGGCTCGCTTTGTTCAATACTTTTTATGATAAATACTTGAACACAGTGAATTGATACAAAATTATGAACGAAGACAGTTCTATCACATATTCATCTTTTTGACGATACTTACCATTAGACTGACGTGACGTAAAGTAGGAAACAGCAGATTTTTTTTATTTCCGAGTTGTTATTTTTCTTACTCGTACCGACCAATACAAATTTAAGAAGTACCTGTTTTATTTTGGCGATGGGAATAACCTTCCTTAACACCAGGAAAAAGTTGCAGATTTTTCGGCTGCGTCAATTATTTTTGAAAAATATAAACAGTTTCTCCACTTACGTTTTGGGTCAAGGATGGCACTTTCCACGATCCGTCTCATATAACAAAAAATATCTTAAATATCTGTGGTAAACTGACACTGGCAATGATATTGACAGTTGCAGCAGCTATATTAGTCATTATTTTTTTGTAATATGAGACGGCCTTGGCCCAAAACGCATGTGAGGAAACTGTTTATATTTTTCAAAAATATTGGCGCAGCTGAAAAATTTGAAACTTTTTTCTGGTGCTAAGGAAGGTTATTCCTATCAAAAAAAATAATCAGGCACTTCTGATGTTTTCATCCATTCCCCATTACAATCAAATCGGTTTCGCTTTGTACAGTCACGGAATGAAAAGGTTCGTCACTTTTTGACCTCATCATATCAGCCGAAAGATGTCCACTACTAGACATAGGCCTCTCCCAAAGAGTATCATTTTACACCTTAAGTAGACACAATTGAATAATATTATACTTAGGGGAGAATTTTACAAAAATTGAACTAACTCCATAGTAAAGCTCAATGAGGCTTGTGTTATGGGTACTAGATGACGATATGTTTAATAGTTATAAATACTTATATGCAGATAGCGCAGCCAGCCTTATGGGCACCTTACCAAGTGGTAATTATCTAGGGGATATAAATATGTAAATATAGTGTAGGGCCCATAAGTTAATTTTAGTCATTTTAGTTCCTAGTGTTATATACATTTTTGTAATCCTTTATAGAAAGATAAAGCTTTAACAATAATAAGATATAAATAACATCTAACATCCAAACTTTCGCATTCATAATAATTACTTTGTAGGAAGGATATAGAAAACATGCAATAGTCAGAAACAAATATTCATCCTAATTCATAAATATTTGCCCTTAGCGAGATTTGAACCCAGGACCGTCAGCTCCGCTCACTACCGGCTAGGCTAAACCTATATCATCATTTTGGCAGAGTTTAAGTTTAGACCGTTATATTGGCCAAAATCGACAAATATCTAAATCTCGGTCCTGAATACGACCTAAATTTCGTTTTTTTACCAACACCGAAACTTCGGTCGATCACTAATAAAACATTATACGTAAAAGTGCACGATACGTTACGTGCTATGCCACCCAAGCAAGATCAAGGTCGCTCGCATTTCAGCTGCTTGCATAATAAAATACCTTGTTACACTTGTTTGGCCGAGATTTATTCCTCATGTTGGTAGCCATAACATAACATGTCTGCGTAGGTACAAATTTCAAATGATGGCAAAAGTGGGAGAGGTTTGAGTAGTAGGTCAATACTGTTACTTTTGTATTTTTTTTTGTAGGCACCCACAACATTATTATTTGATTTCATGTAAGTAGGTGCACGGGATATTTGCAACAGTGATACATAGATATCAGTAGTTACTGTGGTTTTGTGGTTAAATTTGATACCTGTTGAGTATAAATGGTAAACTCAATTCGGTTACCTACAGATCCGAGAGGTCGAGTAAACCTACCAATGAAAGAAGTTCTTCAATTGTGCCTAGGTATCTAGATCAAGATTATTTCCACCATTAGATCACCCAGGACGCTTCGTTAAATAGTTCAATCAACTATTTCTTGTTGTTATTATGTCCAGTTAGCTAGGACGCATCATGACAGTTTCTTAAAAAAATTGTACCTACAACATGGACTTCTAACTAGCTTAGAAAGCATAAGAAAAGGGGTTAAAATATCAACAAAGTCCTACATTTGGTAAATTTATTTAAACACAATACCACAGTTTTAAAATAATGCACCAAGTGACTAGTAGACAAACTCTTTAATCTAGTATCAATCATTAAAAAACCAAGTGATACCTAACTAGACAAATTCATTTGTTTCCAGGCTACTTTCTTACTAGCGGCAATGTCCTGCGCCGCATCGCAGCAGGGCCCGACCACGACCCCCGTTCCTATCCTCAAGCAGATCAACCGCCAGAACGACGACGGCTCCTACAGCTTCGGGTACGAAGCGGCCGACGGGTCCTTCAAGATCGAGACCAAGTATCCCAACGGAGACGTCGCCGGGAAGTACGGATACGTCGACGAGGCGGGGAAGACGCGAGAGATCTCGTATGGCGCGAGCAGTAAAAGAGGATTTGAGCCGCAAGGTGAGGGAGGACTACATAATACTTACCCTTATTTTTAACTTGCTTTTGCCCGTGGCTTAGCCCGCATACTAAAATTAATTTTAACCGTCTATAAAAAAAGGAGGATCTCAGTTTGACCCGTATGTTCCAATCGATTTGCAATTTGGCTCAAATACTTTCAAAAAGTTTCATGTCCACAATATTAAATTTCAAACTCGAGGCCATTTTCGTAATTAACGTCCCAAAAAACCATAAAAACGACACCCATATTGATATTTAGACATTTCAACCCCATCGCACCCCAACAGGGGAGATGGGATTTCGCGTCCGCTACGTTGGATTTTAAAATCGTTGTTGTTTTCGTAATCAGCGACCCGATAAACCATACCCATGTTGATTTTCAGACTTTGTCACCACATTTCCCCCTTTTTCGGGTTGATTTCTCAAAAAACCTGAAATACGTGTTCATTACTCACTTATCGTTAGGAATACTCCTGTGAAGTTTCAAATGAAATAGTCTAACTAATTTTGTTTCCCCATACAAACTTTGGACCCCCATTTCACCCGCTTAGGGGGTGAATTTTGAAAAATCCTGTCTTAGAACACCCTTAGACCTTATAAGGAACCTAACGTGCCAAATTTGGAATCTCTAGAGATTCTAAATTTGGCTGGTTCTAGAACCAGCAGTTTGGGCTGTGCGTTTGATATGTCAGTCAATCAGTCACTATATGTGCATACAACTTACTCATAAATATGTCCCATCGGTCTTATGTCAGCGGATTAAGGTATTGGTACATATGTATGATTAAATCGATACATATTTTTGCACTTCGCTCGACGCACTCTCGAATGAGTTAATGATATCCCGATTACAACAACGATCGTTAATGGTATTTTATATAATCGTTACACAATAAGGGCTCTTAAAGTCGAGTACCGTGTTTAGGCCACGCGGCAAGCCTCGTGGCCTAAGTAAGGTACAAGAATTGTAGAGCTAATTGTGTAACTATTGTATACAATACTTTTTATACGAGTCAACAGAAATAATTAAACAGACTTGGTATCTAATGAAAATCTAAGCTCTGCTGAAACGAAGTGCAAGTCAGAGGTGCGCCGGCTCAAAGTCGTTGATGTCTTTTGTATTGGAGTCAACGCGACGTTCTATTGGTCAAATTAATTATAGTTCAGTAAAGGCGAGGCGCCACGTGATTGGTCGAATTTATTTTAGTTGTCTAAATCGTTGTATAATAATAATTATACTTGAGTTGGGAGCTCCATAGAAAATAAATATTTGGTTTTAGTTTAGTGTACTAAGTCCTAATTCAAACATTAAAGTCGACGAGTATAAAAATTCTATTATCATTTTGTAATTTTATGTCAAGTTTTTACGGAATATTATTATGGACGATATTACTTAATTTACAAAATGAGGGTATGAGTTACAACATTTGTTTCTTTACGAAACGTTTGTTATGGACACGTTTCAGGCAATTTTAAAGGTCGTCAAGGAAAACTGGCAATAATAAATTTTTGCCAGTTTTCCTTGACGAACTTTTTTCGTCACTGGGGCTCTAGCGAAAAATAGACATATTGCGTATCAAGTAGTAGCTACTTACAAGCAGCAATAGGCTAGGTCAACCAGATATAATTATCATGTTATACTTCAAAATTATGGTTATGAAAATTGTTGCATCTGCTTATCACTGGCTACTTAACTGGATGGCACTGACCGTTACAAGTTACGCGTTTATGGCACTTACCAAACAAGTAAAATGTATCTAGGGCACCATTACATAATATTGGCTACTTACTACATGTTACTACAAGCTACGTACCTTGGAAAAACGTCCACACGCAAAAGCAATCTTAACATTTTTAGAGTAAAGTTCATCTTATTAGAACACATTCAATGACATACGAACTTGTTAGATGTTAAACCCCAACTTACCAGCTTAGTCGCATAGTTGGGGTGCTTGGGAAATCGATACAGTATCGATTTTGTTGGTATGCTGTGAACTAGCAAATGTGTTACAATTTAATTGCGAGACATTTTAAATGGTGCTGAATTCTAATGGCGTCCGGCCTGTGGTTAAATAACTAATACCTTTGTACAGACCGCCGCAAGGCACGTTATCTACCGTTTATCACAGGCATTTGGTACTTATAAATTATGTCACATGATAATAACTACTTATCGCCGGTCATTATTCTTTGCTACTAAAAGGTCATAGTCGATGTTTTAGTAATAAAATATATAACATATTTAATAAACCGTTATCATAAGGAGTTGCATTATATAAATTAATCAGATCAATTAAAAAATCTTACGCTCTGCGTCTTGATCTAATCAATTTAATCACTTTTTCAACTTGCACGTAAAAGGTTTTAAAATGCGATGAGAATTGTACAAATTGTTCATACAATATTAAACTGTATATCTATGCAAAAAGAATGATAACGTGTGTTCAAACATTAGTTGTAGTAACAATGTTTGATGCAACTTTACACACGAAAATGAATATAATTCATTCAATATTATAAAATATCGCAATGCTAATTACTCAGTTAAATGTAGCAAATATTTTCAGAGCGTGAAGGTTGTATGATAGGTAAACTATCGATAATTTGCAGAGAGCACATCTAAGATACAAACATTTTGATATATAGGTATAAAAAAATAAACCCCGTATTCCAGTTTTCTTGCATCTTCTATTCCAGGAACCGGCATCATGGTGCCCCCTCCAACGCTGAATGATCCCTCCTCCCACAACGCGCTCACCGACGGCCAAGAGGACGACGGACAGTACCGGGAAGACCCGAAGATCTATGAAGACCCGAAGTACAACGGCCGGGCTCAATCCCGCCCAAGCGCTGTCCGACAATTCTTGAAACCTGCGCAGCCAGAACCTCAGTACCAGCAGCAGACTTACCAAGAGCCACAGCAATATCAGCAGCAGTACCAACCGCAACAGCCATCTGGGTTCCGCTCTACTCCACAATTCTCCCAGCAAACCAATCTTTTCAGCCAATCGCCTCAGCAATTCCCCCAGGAGAGACAGCAGAACCAAATCTTCCACCAGCAGCCACAGTTCTCTTACCAAATCACTTCGCAGCCCCAGTACAATCAGTACCAGCCGCAATATCAGCAGCAGTACCAGCAACCGCAGAACTACCAGAATTACCAGAATCAAAATTATAATCCTTTCTCAGGACATCCAGCGCAGAACTTCGACCCCAACACGGGATCTTATACCATTGACTTCACCGGTTAACTTTGGTACGGCGTAGAATACAAATCAATTACTTACCTGTGTATTTTTTACTTAGCTGGTTTGTTTCCTTAGGATTGTAATAACGGTACGAGTTACATTCGGATGAGCGACGAATAACAAAACATATAAATAATGGTTGCGCTTTTGTAGACCGATTGTAGTATTTGTAGAATATCATTAAAATTGTCTAATTTTGAAAGTAGCATTGGGACTTTTTTAATATCCTACCTTGTTTTGTTCTTAAAAAGTAAACTGAGAGTTGTTGTCGCTTACCCTCATGCCTCACACCAGGCCCCGTAGCATGGTTGGCCTTGTCACGCAATAAGTGATAGGATAGAGCGTGCGTCACTGGCTGACACCGTTCGATAGTACGAGACGACGCACTTATCTTGTCACTTGTCGCGTGATAAGGCCAACCATGCTACGGCTCCAGTACTGTCTATATCGTGTAGTTTATTAAAAACTATTACTCGTATAAGGTGTTCCCGACCCAAAGCAATACGAATGATTTTTCTACTTTTACCTATATAATTACTTAGTGCTAGTCAAATTTAACGAGTAGGTTTAATGTTGGCTTTAATCTAAATACTGTGACTAATTGTACAGTAATTGTTACTATGTATGGAGTATGAAGTGAATATAATAAAAGTATAAGTAGGTATCCACTTAATACTGTGGGTATGACGTTTGCCTAATATGCTTATTCAATTATTGCACACTCATATTTTAAAAAGTTCGTAAATCTTTTCATTACGTATACCTACCTACTATTATTGCCTACTAATCTGTGTATAAAATGTTGGATATTTCCTCGATTTTAAGTAAATAGGTAGATAAGTTCTTTCTGTAATTACAATTATTCCTTTTGATCGAACGAGCGAGCGAAGCGAACGAAGTTCTATGCTTCAGCTTGGGCCAACATTCGTTTGTCCGGATGTCCCGCTGTCCGGCTGTTTTCCTCTACAGGTAGAAATGCGACCTGACTGATTCCCTCGAAATTTTGTGAGCAGGTTCGTTAATTATAAAGAACTTTTTGTCAATTAAATTTTTCGAAATTCAAAAAAATAAAATAACAAAAGACAGGCTCGCGGGTTCTACAGTTCACAGAGCCACTAGTATTTAAATACACTTGTATTATATTTGGTACTTAATAGCAACATGATCATAAAAAGGCGAGTCGATCTATACAGAATGAATTGTTGTTGAATTTATGTTAATTTATCTATGAATACCTACTATCACTTACGATAAAAAAATATTTTCAGACTATTTTGAGTGCTTACAAAACTGTTTCATGTCACTACTGTATTATAAGTTATAAGCAATCACGTTACTTAGGTACCTAATTGTCGCAAAATTTAAAAAATAAAATATTGTCACACCAAATTTCAACAAAAATTAAAGCGGGAATAAGACCGTTTTCACATTATCCAGTTAGATATCGGTGTAGGATACGGCAGCGATAGCTAACGTATACATACACTACCTAGTGTCGGAGCCTGCAACGGTATATTATCGCATACCGTGTAATGTGAACATTGAGCATGTTTTCCATACATTTTACTTGTCCCGATATCCTACAGTTCCTACACCGGTATAGTACCTACTGTAGGTAGGTATATTGTGCACACGCTTTAAAGCAAAATGATTGACTAAATAATAGTACATTAGTAAATAATAGTAATTGTATTGCTACTTTATGGCCGGGTATAACGTAAAATAATAAAAACATGAAATAGCTTTGTAGGCACGCAAAATAACCCTAATAAAGTTTTATATGGAAAGTGACACGAAACTTTGTAACGAGCCAGCACTGCATACTATACTGTCTTATGAAATAACCAATAAACGATCAATTATTCTACGGCTGCGTTTGCGCATGACGCAAAATGGCCGACGAGACGCGCGCAGATTGTAAATATCGATTAAATAAATGTTACGTGTATTTGTTGTTTTCTTTTCCTATTTGGGGAGCAGTGAAACGTAATATTATGCAACGGCTTTGATAAAAATATAATTTCGATACATTTCGAAATTAATAATACCTTCTTAACAGGTGTATAGCTACTCTAATAGAGGGAATTGGGGATATGATCGAGTTGTAGGTACTCCTTCCGCATCACATATATACATAGGTATTTAAAATGTCATAGTACTTATAGTGTCTTTGTTTTCGAAAAAAAAATAGTTTAATTTTGTACATTTACAAGTTTTATTTTTATTTTTGAAAACCGGTTAGCCTGGTCACTAGGCTAACCGGTCTACCTACACTACCCCCTGTGAGAAGTGACGTTGCCGTCTTGGATGTTTTGTATGTATTTAAGTATGTTATACCTACCTATTAAATATATCGTCGTCTAGTACCCATATAACAAAAGTCTTATTGAGCTTACTATTGGGACTAGTTCGATTTGTGTAAGATTCTCCCTTAACATTTATTTATTTAGTATTGATATCCTGAAAAATCTGGAATTCCTACAGCGGCACATGGTTTTCGGAATTATGAAAACCGGAAAAAATATTCTTTCGGACTAAATGACTCTTCGGAATTATGAAGTGTACCCAAACCCACACCTGTATTCTCAAAAAGGTGGCCAGAGTACATGACATTTCATTGTCATTGCCAATTTGCCAGTGCTAGTTGAAGGTAGATTAGATTAAGGCCCTTAACTATGTACAATTTTTTTGGAATCCATCCAAAAAAATTGTACATAGTTAAGGGCCTTAATCTAATCTACCTTCAACTTTTTTCCATTACCGATATAAAATGTATGGGTACCTAATTGTTGTTACACAATGGAAAAAAGGTTAAAGCGTAGATTAGATTAAGGCTTTTAACTATGTACAATAAATTTTCTATTCTATTCTATTCTATTCTATAAATTTTCTATTCTATTCTACACTTTTTTTTCAATCCTAAATAATTTCATACTAAAGCGTCTCCTAGACGGTCGATCCCACGGTCGGCCAACAAGCCCCTCCGACCGAGCGACCTTGGTCGGCACCGACCGTGTAGACGTGTTCGGTCGGAGGGGCTTGTTGGCCGACCGTCTAGCAGATCCTTTAGTCAATTATAACACGCATAAAAAGTTCAAAAAACTGTATCGACGATAAAAAAAAATGAAAAAAAAAAACTTTTTGTTTTTTTTTCACTCGGAGCATAATTTCGAATCGATTGATACCTCATTCATTAAA
This sequence comes from Epinotia nisella, assembly GCA_932294315.1. NCBI lineage: Eukaryota > Metazoa > Arthropoda > Insecta > Lepidoptera > Tortricidae > Epinotia > Epinotia nisella. The sequence continues at coordinate 23,057,850 of OW028674.1, forward strand.
ATCGGTTCAGTATCTTAAACGCTAGAGTGGAACATACGTAACATACAAACATACACTGTTAAAAACATATCCCTTCCTTTCGGTTCTGCCGTAGTCGGGCAATAAATAAATCATAGGTTTGTTATTATAATTAATACAAATCATGGGTTTGTTATTATAATTAATACAAATCATGGGTTTGTTATTATAAGCATATATTAATATTAATAGATCCTGAAATTAGATAGAATAATCAAGTATAAAGACAGATACACTATAGATAGGTCTGCCAACAAACCGCACTGTGGTTTGGCAGAAGTGTGTAATTAAATTTAAGTTTTTGGCATGAATAAACAATTTATACTTTTTTACTTACTTACTTATTATTTTAGGTAATAATAGTACAGTCGACAACAAAGAGATCGACACGCCAATGTTACAAAAAATGTATACACGACTTTATTGCCTTAACTTTAAGGTCGTGTATACATTTTTTGTAACTTTGGCCATATCGATTTCTTTGTAGTCGACTGTACCTAAATATTCGCTGTCACAGGACAAGCGAAACAAAAACATTAAATTTCGAAGAACTCCGGGTTGATCAAAGTTATGCCTCAAATTTTAATTATTTGAACACGGAATTACAAATTAAATAAACGCCTGCAATTTTTGGTTTAGTTACAACTTGACAATAAGTCAATGTATGTACCTCCATACTAAGCAATGAGTAAGTGCGTTCTTCTGAAAGGACAGCTTTTAACAAAATAAACTTTATAGTATTATTTAGAACACTGACAAAGAAGTATCGTAAATCATGACCATCGAAGCACTAGGTAATTGAAGCTCTTTACTTAGGTACAAGGCCTGCAGTTAAAGTACTACAAAGTAGTTTCTGTTTTTTTTTAATTAGTCTATGTCAATGACTCCAGTAGTCCACTACATGACATATAATATACGGGTAAAAGGAAGTGGTTATAAATAAAGGGCAACATGTATTGTCAGACGGATGGAAATGCCGCAGGCGCGTCCGTCGGTAAGTGAGTGGGTGGCCTTAACTGGACGAGGCATGCTAGAGGGAACCAACTCGACAGCTTTTTTAACCGACTTCAATAAAAGAAAGAGCATGATGATGATGATGATGATCAGCCGAAAGACGTCCACTGCTGGACATAGGCTTCCCCCAAAGATTGCCAATGTGGCCGGTCCTGCGCCACCCGCATCCAGCGGACTCCCGCTACCTTTACCAGGTAAGCGACCACGTTTCAGTGCCATATGTCATCATCATCTTTCGGCTGATATAATGATGATATTTGTCATAAGTACAAATGGTTAGGCTTCCCGTGTGGTTAGTGACAAGTAGCTGTTAACACATTGGTATTAGCAAATGTCATTCGTACGATGCCCTTGTTCTTAATGTAAACTATAAAATAAGGCAAACTAGTTCGACGGTAATTTGCATAGGTACATACCTACTGGGTGTTAACATATTATTTTTAGGAGTCAAAATAACTTTCGTACGGATGCCTTTTTATTTGTTATAGTTTGGCTATGGAATGCATAACCAATAGGTACAACGTTTTCCTGAAGTTATTGATTCTGTTATTTTTATTCCAGACAACATTTGTATTTATCAAACTAGTTCGCCTAATTTTAGCCAGCACAGTAAACTAAATATAAAAGTTATTCGAATATTAGGTATTGTTAAACATAATTAGACATAATAGGTAATTCTTACGTAAAAATAAATTGCGCTCTCTAAAGACTGGACGTAAGTAGGACGCTCGACGAATGATAACTAAGTTTAGTAGGTATTAATTTACTATTAGTAGATTTTTTGTTACAGACACCATGCTTGTCACTCAGTAAATAGAATGTTCACGCTTGGTAATATAAAAGGAAAAGTCCTGAATTATTTTCTTTTGAAGTTATTTTATAATTATAATAATTTATTATTGTTGGTTCCGTATTACATAAAAAGGTCTGTTAAAATGTCAAGTGTGAATATCGCAAGGTCGGAATTCGGGTGACAGTTTAAATCAAGTGCCACCATTTTGCCGAACCGGATCGAACCGCCTTTTTAATCACTAGGTACGATTTATCGGTTCATGACGTGACCTTTACCTTTAAACTTAAGGGAAATGAGAAAACGATATTTTCAACTTCGTAACGTTTCTAATCATTTTAGAATATCTATTTAAGAGAAAACATTTCCTATTTCATTTAATTATACCTGCAATCGAATAAATTAACACACATAGGTACCTACCATTTTCGCTCTTTATACTTTGACAACCGATAAAAAGGTACGTTTCACGGTACATTTCAGTGTACAGAGTCTTTTACGGTACATATTCTGTATATATTTTTCTACAATTAAACTATGGGCTCTAATATATCTAATTATAATTTTGTACTTTCTTTGGATGGGTCAACTTAGTTCGAGATATCTGTACATCCATACTTTACTATGCACTTTTATACTATAGTAGGTAATACATATTATAAATACGGAAATAACTCTGTATGTCTGTCTGTTACCATTTCACAGTTAAACCGCTGTACCGATTGAGATGAAATTCCTATGGATATAGTTTTAATCCCGGGGAAGGATACATGACACTTTTTATCCCGGAAGACATCCCCTAAGGGGGTGAAATGGGAGGTGGAAGTTTGTATGGAGGTTCGATATACATGAGGCCGACGCGGACGAAGTCCCGGGCAAAAGCCGTAGTAGGTTATATTTTATCCCAAGGATTTGCCTGCGTTCTTTGCAATACGCGGGCGAAGATACGCGGACAGCCCGTGAAAAAAAAAGTTGTCTAAAAGGATTGGCTTCGAGTAAGTACAAATTTCAAGTACCTTTACAATGATTTTTCATAGTAAAACTAAGAATTAAATAAAAGACCCGAACACGGCGAAGTACGAGTTCGAGTACAGGAATGAAAATTTACAGTTTCATCATAATACCCAGTGTATGTAATTGTACATAACAAATGCAATATTATGAATTGTACGTATACAATATGTTCGAATATTCAACTGAGCTATAATATGAAGTTCCAATGCTATCAGCTAATTAAATCTAAAACTATGCTAACCTCAAATAGTTTTCTAGTTGTGGCTAGGTCGCACCAAGGACAGCTTTCGACGCTGGCGCAGCTGTGACTTGCGTACCTGCACGCCTCGCTCATGCTTATCGCGGTACAGAGTAATAAAACAATCCAGAGACAATAGTGTTTAAATAAGTTTCTGTCAAAAAATTCATTTTTGGTACAAGCTTTTATTGCCGACTGTACTTTTCTGTATACCATCATCAACTACTCATTGAGGCGATTCTAACGAGCCCAAACTCAACGGGGTTACGTTGGTTAAATACTGAATTCCCATGGCCACCTTCTGTCTCCATCATCAGATCAGCTCGATGGTACCATAATATTAAATTGTCATCCAAACTATACTAATACCCAAAATTTCAGCACAATCGGATAACGGCAAGTGACTGAAAAATGGATTGCAAATTTTGACGGACAACTTACATACTTTTATGCTTACATACATACGAACAAGTCAAGTTAATATAAAGCTTGTAAAAAAGATTGGATCAAATTACACATTTCAGTTTTACGAACCTTAAGTACCTATAAATAATTGCTTTATAACCGCCGTCAATGGAAGGTTGTCTAATCTTTGAAAAAAAAATGTGTGCAGTGACAAATCTTTACCATGTTGATCATTATTAAGTTCTATAAAATTTACTTTAAATAATCGGCCTTCAAATTCAAATTCAAACGTTTATTGCGTATCGCATTTATACATCAGGTGGAATTACAAAATAAGTTTATAGACAAAATAAGTATATAGCAATTTGAGAGAGCTACTTATACATAGTATTTTTGCAGACGTACATTATATTGCACATGAATACAAAGAGAACAAGATGGTGATAAATAGATTACCAAAACGTTATATACAAAACCACAACGTTACAACATTGTCTTATATGAAATATTTATTTATTAAATTATTATATTAAATTTCATTAGTATTCTCTTCAAAATAGTCGCTTAAGTTATAAAAACATTTACTGATGAGAAATATTTTATATGTTTGGTAAATAACGTTTTCTCTAGGTTATATAAGCACCATTATTTATTAGCGAATTGAAGTAGATTTATGAAACCACGACCTCTAAACTGCAAGCCTACTCTATGACACAGATCACTTACCGCCTAAATTGTAACGTGTACAGTCTATAAAAAAATCAATGAATTCATGCTTTAATAGCTCCATTAATTGTGTATTCGTATAACTATTATGTACCTACTATAATGTTATTTCCTACTATAAAACTAGATATAGCCTTACATACTTCAATGTTAGTCCACATAATGTAGTTAATGGTATATGGTGTGTTATTATTGAAATTGAGTTATTTAGTAAGTTACAACTAAACGACGAACTTACTAAAAATTCTCATACAAAATTAATTATACAATATATACTTACGAGTAAATATACGGTATCATGGCGATTTTAATAATTTTTCGGAAAGTAAGTGATATGATTGACAATATAAAACAATAACAATACTTTTATAAGTAAGCAATTTGTATAAAAGTGCACCCTGTGGTTCCATCTTAAATCTAGACACGCGGCAGCGTGTCAAACCAAGTTCAAGCAAAGGAACTGGCTAGCCAGCGCCAAGTGTATCATTACACGAACCACTTGGTGCCACTTTTGACCCTTCTATAACTCAAAACCTCTTTAACGTAAACACATAAAACTACGTGTGTTTAATTATATCCATAAGGTCACCTAGAAGCCCAAATTTAAAAATTTCATGAAGCTAGCTCAAACGGTTATAAAGATATGAAGGTCAAAAAGTCGTAAATTTTAGTACCTAATTGACTGACATATAGTACCTAAACCTAACCTACTTCCAAATGACCTAGAAGGATGAAATTTGGAATCCAGCTCGGTAATTGTGTGTAAGCTTAGGAAAAAATCTAAAAAAAAAAAAAAATAGGGGGTCACCATACAATTTTTTTTATAATTGTAGGGTTGCAACCATCCCAATATATGTATTATTATATTTGCTATATAACAGAAATAATAAAAAAGTTTAGTCAAAAAATAAGTGGTGTCCCCATACAAAAAACTTATAATACGCGCTAAACAACCTGCCAACGGTGTGTCGTCGGCGGGGCGCGGCGCGGCACCACATAATTATACACAGAACAGAAGTAAATCTACATAAAAGCGCTCCCGAGCAACACGGAAACGCAAGAAAAAACATTAATATCTGCCTAGTTTTCTTTACAAAGAGTAATGATATCCCACCAAAAACATAAATGTAAAAAAGGAGAGCCAAGTTCAATACAAAAATTAGGCTTGGCTGTGGGCTTCGCCGCAAAAAGAATGGAGATCTAAATGAGTGCCAAGTTATGCAAAATCCAAATATGTATTTATAGGAACAAAATAACATTATGAACAAGTATTAAACTCTATTTCTTTGCTTTATTGGATACCTATAACAATTGCTGTTATTAAAAAATGTAAGATCTTAAAATAGGTTAGATTTGACTTGGCCAGTTTTTATCAGAATTAATATATATATATGTTGAACTTTATAAAATGACTGATGTAATGAAAACTGGTCAAGTCAAATCTAACCTACTTTAAGATCTCACATTTTTAAATACCTAACAGCAATTGTTATAGGTATCCAATAAAGCAAATAAATAGAGTTTAATACTTGTAATGCAATGCAATTCGCATTTTGATATACCGCGTCTTGAATACAGAGTCAGCTGTCAAGTGCAGGCGCAGGCTTTCGCGGAAGCGCGTGCGCTGTGAGGCCTTGCCTGTGCGCCGGCACCTTAATACTGCATTCTTACGGCACATTCTGCATCACTCCATCAGTCATATGGGTCATACAGAGAAAAGAAACAATGGTGTCTTTCACCTTTCCTGTGGTCAACATTTAAGGGCTTATGTATATTGTATACGTTTTTTTATCGCATAGAATTATAGGGAGGCGCCGTTTATAAATGAGAAATAATTCCAAACCAAACCAAAAATCCAACCAAAAATTATGCTTTATAGACCTTGGCAATGTCCACAGGACAGGCACGAACCTAAATCTATCTATAATATATTAAAGACCACACTGCATTCTTAAAGCGCATTTATTTATTTAAACTTTATTGCGCAAATATACAAATAAAAGTACAATTGGCGGACTTAATGCCATCAGGCATTCTCTACCAGCCAACCATTGGGCTAAACAGAAACTTTAGTGGTGCATTCTGCATCACTAGATCAGTCATATATCAGACGAGGTCTATTTTTGTTTCTTGCTTCATATGATAATCACATTTCAACTAGATTGGCGCGTTTGCTTCCGAACGCAGTTAACGTGTCAGTACTGCGATTGGGATGCGAATGTGATGAACCGAATTGAAGCTTTTGAGTAGCTTTTTGTAGTAGTTTTAGACTCTATAGTAATGCTCTAAAGCATCACGTACAGTCAGCATCGTAAACATGTATACACTTTTGGACCTTATGTCTATGTAATAAAGTCATAGAATGTTTACATGTTTATGATGCTGACTGTACCTATAGTAATGCTCTAAAGCATCACGTACAGTCAGCATCGTAAACATGTACTTATACACTTTTGGACCTTATGTCTATGTAATAAAGTCATAGAATGTTTACATGTTTATGATGCTGACTGTACCTAAGTGTAGGCATTAAAAAAACTGTTCAAGAACTTATTTTTTCAAATAAAATTTTTGCTGGTTCTTCAGAATCGTTGACATTAATGATCCTGCCCAAACATTTCATTCAAGATCGTCACTTTTTTGTATGGCGGCAACGAGGAGACTCGACTCAGCATTATGGGTGTAAAAATCGTCATTGAAATTTGAATATTTTTATTTAAATAAATTTGCGTTTTAATAATGTTAACCTTATGTAATAAGTAATTTCGAAATTTTCGCCTGGTAAACTTCGGAGATAAGAGGGGAGGGGATTGTATTTTTTGTTACATTTTCCTTCATAATCCAAAATTTATTCACTATAAAAATATATAAAAAAATTGTTTTAAAATGTGCATCTGAAGTTCTTTCATTTGATACCCCACTTGTCCTAATTACTAAACTTAGCTTTTTTGCCTCATTCGTTGTGTCAGACAGCCGGACAGACGGACTGAGTCGCACCAATAAGGGTTCCTTTTAACCTTTTTGTTACGGAAGCCTAACAGTACTTTATTTCAAATAACTACATCTGTCTGTGTGCCGTGTGTCTACTGCCACTGCTTGCATATTTACAAGCATTGCTCGTTACTCAAACAAATGAACCCATTATGCATTATACATACCCTCACGACATGAACGAACGAACGGTTTCCTAACAGCGGCGCACGCGTACATCGGACCCTGCCAAGGCCGCAAGGGCTGCCAACTGTGACATCTAGATCGCGAGAAATTACATTCAAGGCCTAATATAATCTACTTGTCCCTCTTGGCTTCGTTTGGCTGGGCATAATATACGTAATCTGTCAGTGCACTTCTGTACAGTCGCCATCAGATATATCGGAGCGGCCAAAGTGCTCACAAATATCTGAACACGTGTCTATTGTCGAAGCACTAGAGACGTGTTCAGATATTTGTGAGCTCTTTGGCCGCTCCGATATATCTGATGGCGACTGTACATAAGAAACAATTTCCAATCCACTAGTACCTAGGTACAGTCAGCATCAAAAGTAGCTACGCAAACGAAGACGTCAAAAGTCTTTGTCAAAAGAGAATAAGAGGTTTTGACGTCTTCGATTGCGTAGTTACTTTTGATGCTGACTGTACCTACTACTTTCTTTTGCCATAGCGTAGATAGGGACGCCTCTTTGTGAATGAACGATCAGGGTTAATTTGGATAGTCACATTCGCATTTCAATATGTTTCGCGCGCGGGTTAACACTCGAAACACAGGAATCTGAAACAACGACAAAAACGTGACAGGAGAATCATAAATTAGGCACGCTACAAACGTTGCAATTTGTCACAACAAGCGACAGAGACGCGGCTGTAGTTGGAATGAGACAGCCATTTGTACAATACCTTTTCATCACACTTGCTCGTAAAGGGCTTCATAACGCGTAGGCATACAGAGCTACAATAGCCTTGATTATGCCTAAGGGCGTAAATGTTTTTTCTTAAATTGTGTCCTCATGCGTGAGTTATAAAGCAAGGAGGTTTTTACTCAAATACGATGTATGAAAACGTATTTATAAATAAATCTAAACATAAAAACACAAATAAAACATGTTTGATAAAATTATTTTAGGATTTAAAAATTAAAATTGAGTTGTTCAGTGTCTGTGTAGGTAATATATTTTTCACATCTCATGCTCGAAAAGTGTGTCATATTAGGCTTAATAAGCGGGGCTAAAGTAGTACATTTAGCCCCTAGGGAAAATATGTATACCTACTTATGATTTTTAAAACATTTAATTTGACCAATCAAAACACTTCCCCATATTAAATCCACCAATCACAACTCTTTCAAAAAACATTTATCTTTGCTATCAACCAACCAGAATACCTACAGCTACATATTGAAATCGACCAATCAAACATCAGGTGTTTTTTAGTCCCTAATTCCAAATCATTTAAATCCACCAATCACAGCTCTTTCAAAAAACATTTCTCTTTGCTATCAACCAACCAGAATACAGCTACATATTAAAATCGACCAATCAAACATCAGGTGTTTTTTAGTCCCTAATTCCAAATCATTAAAAAAGAAAACGCCTCACGCTAAATTGAACAATCTCTTCGCAGTGAAATTTGTTATTGATTGTGGATGGATAATCTTTGTTTTACTATTTTCTCGCAGTCGAAGTGAAAAGTAGAGTGTATAACTCGGGTCTAAAAGCCATATTACCCCTCGAATTATTTTCCCTCGCTTCGCTCAGCATATCCATCTCGTGGTAATATGGCTTATTTTAGCCCCTTGTCATACAATCTACTATTTATTTGTGATTTTAAATCGTGGCTGTATCCCGTCTGCTTCACGCGTCTCACGTCAAGTTTAACAAAATGGACCATTGACAGTTTGTGTTTTTTATTGCGATTAGTATTCATATTGTTTCAAATGAATTTATTTCTTCACAAATGTGATGAAAAGTGTGTGTGGGACACGGATGGTACGATTTTTAAAAACGACTTAAATTGTTATTTAAAAAAAAACCGGCGCACTTGCGCACGAAGGGTTTCGTACCATTATCTATAAAAAAAGTGCGAGTTCAACTCGCGTGGTGAGGGTTCCGTATATAATCTAAATTTCATAAGTGTTTTTGAAAACTTAAACTTCTTATAGGTTTTCCTGTAATCTATTAAGGTAAGGAACTATTTTCAATTTTTTTTTCAGAATTTTAATCCTAGTAGTTTCGGAGATAAGTGGGGGGGGGGGGGGGGATGGTCAATTTTCGTCTTTTTTCCTAAATTACTTCAAATCTGTTTTTGCTAAAATTATATAAAAAATATATCTGACATGCTTACAATAACCCCTTTCATTTGATATGTCACACAATACAGTTTGCGAAACTTTTTTTTTTAATTTTCCAGTTTAGCCCTCAAAAGTGGCCCCCTGTTCAGAATTCATTAATTTACTTTACGCGTTCATCTTTGGGTCATCATCATCAATTTACATATGTGTACCAAATTTCAACTCAATCGGTCCAGTAGTTTCGGAGCAAATCGGCTGTGACAGACGGACAGACAGACAACCGAGTGACCGAGTAAGGGTTCCGTTTTTTCCTTTTGAGGTATCGGCACCCTAAAAATTAAGACTTTCAACTGCAATACAACTTTTATATTTACTTGGGGCTTTGCGTCGGAGGTATAATTTGCCTCGATTGTACACTACAATGAGGCTGAGGAACTAAGTATATCTGTGAGTCATTGCTAATTTCTAACCTAAAATCAAGTCTATTACTTTACCTTCAACTTATACAGTATAACTAGCTCGCATATCTACCTCTACCTGTTCTGTAGAGCAAGAATGCTGTATTGTAGGCGACCTTAAAAATACTGTCTGGTTATTGAGCTAATTCAGTACATTATATATGTTCTATTATTGCATAAGGGGTTAATGTTTGTACTTATTTGTTGGAGTCGGATTATTAATACATACCTATGTAGTTAGGCTCTTTGTGGTCCTATTTCACCAAATGAAATAAGTATAAATATACATTTTAGCTCTTATTACCACTTGATTTTTGAATTAGTTAATTCAAAAATTACCAGTCACTACACACGTGATAAGAGGCTTAATTTTTTTTTTAAAACGTAGAAAAAAGCAATGTATTGTTATTGAAAATGTTTGTTTTAATTAAGTGGAGACTTCGGTAGCTTAATTGGTGAGAGTAACTGTCCCAACTGCTCAAAGCACATAAATTGTACTTTCATTTAACATATTTAGGCACTCCTAATCTTATTTATTTATTGTTGACATAGGTACTTCCTTCCTAGCATGATGTTCGATGTTGCTTATAACTCTTATAAGTATAATAAAGATATTATAGACTAGCTTCTGCCCGCGACTGCGTCCGCGTGGAACTCGTTTATATCGTAGCTCCATACAAACTTTCACCCCTCATTTCGTCCTCTTAGGGGATGATTCCCAGAATAAAAAGTATTCTATAAGTTAATTTAGGCTACACACTATATGTATACCAAAATTCATCTTAATCTGTTTAGCCGTTTTGGCGTGATTGAGTAACAAACATCCAAACAGCCAAACTTTTTCGTTTATAATATTATATTTCATCATCATCATCATCATATCAGCCCAAAGACGTCCACTGCTGAACATAGGCCTCCCCCAAAGAGTGCCACAATGACCGGTCCTGCGCCACCCGCATCCAGCGGACTCCAGCGACCTTTACCAGGTCATCAGTCCACCTTGTGGGGGGCCTACCCACGCTGTGCCTTCCGGTACGTGGTCGCCACTCAAGAACCTTTCCGCCCCAACGGCCATCGGTTCTACGTGCAATGTGCCCCGCCCACTGCCACTTAAGTTTAGCGATTCGGAGGGCTATATCGGTTACCTTGGTTCTGCTGCGGATAGCCTCATATTAGTATATTAGGCTCAGATTAGCATAGATATTTATATTATTATAACAATATAATATTAGGAGAATAGCATTCGTCCCTTTCGCACGTGAATACGCGTCTACAATAAAACGTATAGACCTTATCGTATTTACTTAAAGGTCAGGATAAAAATATAAGAGCTAAATTGAATTAGAATAACCTAGATTTAAAGATGTTTCGTAAACGAAACCTTGGTACCTAGGTGACCTGTGTAAAGTGAGTGTGGAAACAAAACAATGTATTCTCTCCACGCCAAACAGGCTTGCAGTTTTGCATGCATTTGGTTGCAGGCCACGTACAACAGAACAAAAATAACACGATTTTCAAGATTTTCATTCAAGGTAAAGATGAGCTAATGTTAAGCGGTTTAAAACTATGTAGTTTACCTAGATTATTTATACGGGGTGGGCCCTGTAACAGAAGCAAATATTTAAAAGGACGCTCCCTTACAGCATCTGCAGTAACCACTTGTGTCCAATTTTTTTTAATCCGGAGAAATATTGATCTAAATTTATGACCTCGAGATCATAGCAAAGCAATAAAATAGCGAGGGTTTATTTTTTTCAATTTTTAGTTGGTTCGATTCCCGGGTCAGACAAGCAAATTTTAGAAGATCTTTGAATGCAGTTTTGTTTCTTTAAAAAAATGAAGGAATGTTTCCTTTCAGTAAAATGAGCTTACTAAAGGATTTAAGGTAGTTCCCCTCCAGGGCCCTTAATTTTTTTCCACCCTGTATACTCCAGAAGAGTAAAAAAATGCACGTAAACTTATTTTGATTAAAAAAAAATCTTTTAAAACGACCTGGAAGTAATTGCTCTCAAGCTTAATAATCTACAGTTTAATTTTTTGCTCCTGTTACAGGGCCCACCCTGTATGTTTAACAGACTCCATTTATATTCTATACCTATGCAATATGAGTTCATAACTGAACCATTTACTGTTACGTATATATACAAATTTAATCAAAAGTGGATCGCTCACTTCGTACAGTCGCCATCAGATAGGTATATCGGAGCGGCCAAAGTGCTCACAAATATCTGAACACGTCTCTAATACCTCGGGTATGAAACAAGACGCAACTTGCAGGTTCTGCCAGAAGACAGAGGAGACAGCAATGCACATTCTCTGCTCCTGCGGACCACTCATGCAAAAAAGAAGTACCTACCTAGGGCGGCACATCATGCACCCAGAAGAGGTACAACATATCACCGCCCAAAGAATCTGGAATTTCCTGGAGGCAACGGACTTTAACGGTGAACTATAAACAAAAAAGGGCTGCCACAATAGATCACTCACTGGTCGAAGCGGCACATTAAAGGCCCACAAATCAACAATAATAATAAATGCCTCGACAATAGGGACGTGTTCAGATATTTGTCAGCAATTTGGCCGATCCTATATATCTGATGGCGACTATACATCGAAGTACCGTAGTAGGTACTTTTCTTTGTTTTTAATTTGTGAAAATGTTAATGACACTTTAAACGTGTTACGCATATACGGTCGACGACAAAGGTTATGTTTTAGTACCTTACTTATTCCATTGTAATAAGGAGAAAAATGTATAAGGTCTTTGGCGTCGACTGTACGTATTGTCGCCGACATGAATGAGTAGTTTTACTTACGGCGTATGCTGTCAAAGTAACCTTCATTATTTCAATTAAATTTCATATTCGTATTTGTAGCTACGACGTTAGCGAGTAGTGTCTTTAAATTGCGTGATGAATATCGTTTTAAGGGTCAACTGTGCCAATTATAGATCGATAGAAAGCCTCTTAGACGTAGCTAATATATATCAGAAGGGCAATGAGTAACTTTTCCAACGAGCGTTATGAACTACTCAATGATCATTTTCCCTAAAGAATCACATTTAGATCAACTTGAGGTAGTTACATACAAAACATTAAGCAATCAAACTGCAGGGCTATGTTAACGCTTAGAATTTGTGTGTGAGCTATGGGAACATAAATAGTTAAATACATTATAAATTAAAGGGTACTTGAAAACATGCTCGAGATACTCTGTATTTGATTATTGTAAGCGCCTTATGTTAAACATTTAAGTTCATCTCCAATCAATCAAAGCTCCTTAGGACCTGATATCACAGAACATGATGAGTGGAAATCAGAATTAATTGCCTAATAATTATAGATTGCAAAACCGCTACGCTGCTACGGCGTAGCCAACGTAGCGCGCGTAGAACTCCTATGATGCGCAGTGATGCTCATCGCGTAGCGTAATCACTTTGAACTTGTCGGAGGTCAGGGATGATAAACAGTTTCATAACTCATTTTGTTATAATGAAACGTAAGAATTGTGTTACTTTTGAACAAAACTTTTTTTATGTAGCTATAGGATTGATAAAAATAATTAAATTAAATAACTAATTTCATTCCATACTATGCATCGTACCTAAGCATCTATTTCTATTGAATGAAAAGTGAACTCGCAGTATTGTTAGAATCCCTGTATATGTTATTACGCACCTTGACTTTCGAGTTAATGCGTTAATTGAGTGTGAAAACATCACTAAGGTAAACATCCTAGTCCTCGACGATGTACGAGTGTATGGCATGGGCACTTCATGTCAACGCAATATGGGTTAAATTCGAAGAGGATTTTTCTTCATTCGAATTTAAGCCATGTCACTTTGACATAAAGTGCCCATGCCATACACTAGTGCAACGACGAGGACTAGGAGAACCTTATGAGGTATGTAATGTATCCACTTTTGTTTACCTGCATTTTACTATGCCTCTCTCATATGCGAAGTAAGATTGTACGGGAAGCATTAACGTAAATAACGTCATATCAGCTTATAAGGCAAAGATGCTGTATATTCACCCTCTAAAGAAAAAAAAATCAGTGAAAGGCCGGGCCGCTTCGCGCACCATATATAAGCAAACTGCGCGCAGGCAGACAGTATTTGCAAGATGGCGGCTCTAGTGCGACTGGTACGTTCATTCCGTTCTAAATTTGAATTTAAAAAATTAGGGAATAGGAATGGGCGATCGATTTCAACTTGTATCAATTGATTTTGATTTTGATATTGTGATTGATAGTTTGAAGTGATTGCGTTATCTCATTTTTTATAATTATAGTGTCGTAATTTAGTGTTTAAAAGTTATTTGAAAAGTGAGTAACTTTGTTTCAAACGATTGACATTAGTAGTGTGAAAAAGCAATTGACAACTGAAGACCTACTTATGTTTGTGTTAGAACGAAACATTATTAACATGCAATTAGGATGTGAAAGAGATGAAGCTAATACGATTTTTCTATATGATAGTTACCTATTTTTATTGAACATCGTGTAAGTTGTAATTTTATTAAACAATATTGTAATGAAATAAACTTTATCTAACGAGGTTAAATACGTGCGTATGAATTCAATGCAATATTACGTGGGTAAACGTGGGCAGTTATCTCAACCTTAAAATACCTGCTAAGCTTAAAATATATACCTGTTCTAAGTAAACAAGCTCCTTCCGAGAGCCCTGGCATTGGAAAGTAGCTCTTATCACTTTGAAATAAAGTCGTTGTCAATGTTCGTCATACACTAGTTCTACTCGGTTTGTCGTTCTGATTTCTTAGACGGTGTTGCCAATTTCAAAATTTTAACCCAAATGGGGAAGTTTTGAATATGGATTTGTAGTTTTTCTGGTTGTAACGGTTTGCCAATTGCTTGTACCAGTTTCACATCGATACACAATCTGTGCTTTAACAAGTTTTCAGTGTATTCGTGAGTATAGAAACTTGTTTCCGGCATTAAACATACATTTTGAGTGTAACGACTGATAAGACAGTTGGATTAGTACAGTAGCAGTTTGAGGTTCGGGTGTTTTGGTTTCCGTAGATCATGTCATGATATTCATGAATCATGGAAGATGTTTTATATATTTATTATTAAAAGGCAAAGTTTGAGAGTATGTAACTTTGTGACGGTGTAGCTTTGTAAGTTTGTATGTAACTACTCACCTGATTTCATATCTTCCCAAACAATTTTATTTTCAAACAACTTACCAACCCATTTCCCTCCTTCCTTCCATCATCCTTCATTCTTCATTTTGCTTATTTCCAACACCACTTCAACAAGTCAACAGTAACGATTACAAGTACCGAACCCAAAAATCATTGATTACAAGTACCGAAGTTACTAGCTTACTAGTAAACCATGAGTTTTAGACGTAAAAACGAAAGTGGCAGTGATAAGGCATCCATGGCGAACCAGTTTCGTTGTTAACAATCTGTTAATTATGTTGCTTGCTGCAACGCTCTACATTTATACTAGGAAGTTGATTATTGTTTTTGTGACATGTCGATATTTTATAGGCTACTTTAGAATATGTCTAGGGTGTGAACATTTCGGTAAATGTTAAACTTTGACATATTGGATGTGTTATTTACGTGTACATACCTACTTAACTTGTTATTATCAAAACTAGGTTTTCTGTTTATTTAAACTTTATCTTATCACACAAATGATTGCACAAATGACGGACTCAATTCAACTGGTTTTTAGAGCATGCTATAACACCTTTTTTACAGGCATTCTTAACACCTTAACACTTGGCTGGAACCGATATAAGAATCATATAAGGGTTATGTTAACGCTAGTGTCCTAGTTGGGAGGTATGTGAAGTCCCCAATCCGCACTGGGCCAGCGTGGGGACTACTGCGCATTCCCTCTCATTCATGAGGCCTGTGCCCAACAGTGGGACGTATATAGGCTGATGATGATCATTTGCTAGTATTTTCGTGCACAATTTCATCCAAATCGGTTGAGCCGTTTAAGCGTAATTGGGAATGGATGAAAATTTTAGAAATGCCTGATTATTTTTTTGGAGATAGGAATAACCTTCCTTAGCACCAGAAAAAAGTTTCAGGTGTTTCAGCTGCGTCAATTATTTTTGAAAAATATAAACAGTTTCCTCATTTACGTTTTGGGTTTAGGACGGCGAATAAGATTTTTTCCTTGATCTGTCTCATATTACAAAAACTATTTTAAATATCCGTGGTAAACTGACACTGGCAATTATATTGACAGCTGCAGCAGCTATATTTGTCATTGCCAGGGTCAGATATTTTAATTTTTTTTGTAATATGAGACGCATCAAGGAAAGTGTTTTATTAAGTGAGGAAACTGTTTATATTTAAAAAAAAAAAATTACTCAGCTGAAAAGTTTGCAACTTTTTTCTGGTGCTAAGGAAAGTTATTCCTATCACCAAAAAAATAATCAGGCATTTCTAAAATTTTCATCCATTCCCCATTGAGTAACAAACATCTAAAAATCCAAACATCCAAACTTTCGCATTTATAATATTAGTAGGATTAGATTTTTAACGGAAAAATTCGTCTACGTTTCTTCGTTTATCTAGGATATTCTTTCATATTCTTTCTCATTTCGATCTTTAAGTGCTTTCCAAATATAACGATTAACGCACGATTTTTGTAATCTTAAATGAAATAGGGTATAGGTATTATTTAGGACGAAAGCAAAGGCACTGGTTCCGATAGAAAACAAAAGTATAATCCGATGTCTAATTAGACAATAAAAGTACATAAAGATCAAAGACAATAATAGTATTTTATGCAACAGTTATATAATATGGGTTCTTAAAATTCGAGAGTCGCTGTAACAAAACGAGCTTTAGCGAGTTTTGTTAATAAAGACTCGAGAATTTTAAGACCTAATTATATAACGTTGCATACAGTACTTTTTCTACGACAGCTAGAACCAACTTATACTTTTAGTTATAAATAAATAAAAATAGAGACATGTAAAAACAAACATTTTATTTATGGTAATGAATATGAAGGCTTTGAATGTTGTTTTTTGTTATGATTATTGGCGCGTTGTTTTGTTTTAAGATCTGGGACATATTTATTTCATTTTGTAGAAATTCCGGAGCGGTTGGCATTGGAGATGGATCAAATTCAGTTACAACCTCAAAAGTTAAATAAATTGCGTTACCAATGAACCTAACTGACAATTGAAAATAATTGAATTCCCGCGCTTCATGTTTTTTTATTACCATAGACAACAATACTGTTTAAGTAGATGAATTTTTCAAACATAAAAATCTTTTGGAAAAATAATATTCTTATTTCATATCTGTAATTTACGTAATAATAAACGAGTCTTTATTGTAAATATGGCAGTTACAGTAATAATAAGTTCATTTACATAAACTTTTGTCATGGATGCGGTCATGGAAACATAAATTTAAATAAAACACTTTCGCGCTGGCACATGGTCTGTAGGCGCTGGCCACTTTAACGCAAATTAAAAAAAATACCAGTTGGCTTATAATTTATTATAATATCCGTCGGAGCATTATAATGTAATTCATAGATCATAGATTTAAGTGGAATCACGAAAAGTGTATATTTTTAATATTGATGTTAGCCTTTTAATTGTCAAATTACAGTGCTGGAGTAGAAAAACGATATAAAAAGGTAAAAATACTATAAAAGGTTGTGCAATCTTGCACAGATATATTTATCAGCATTGAGCGTAAAGTTCCTCGTGTCTCTCCCTCATTAACTCTCGACGCAAAAAGAGGGGTGTTCTAAGTTTGACGTGTCTGTGTGTCTGTCTGTGGCATCGTAGCTCCGAAACGAATGTACCGATTTCAATGCGGTTTTTTTGTCCGAAAGCTGACGGGATCGAGATCGTTCTTAATTACGTTTCAAGAAAATCAGTTTAGCCTTTTTTGAGATATTGAACATTGAAATGAAAAAAATCGGGGGTTTTTCAACTTTTCTAAGTTATACTTATTTGCCAGTTTCCAGTATTATGAATGAATGAATGAATTAAAACGTTTATTTTAGAACAAGGTCCATATTGGTTAGTCAATAATATCTTAATTTAATAATGTTATTAACTCTCCACTTGAATAATTTTAAGTAACCAGTCATTTCAAAACCATTTCATTCAACTCGTCATTGCCTTTGAGCTGAATTGAGTGACATATTTATTTACAAACAAGTACGTATTTCATTACACTTGTATCTTCTGGTTGTATTTTAATACATACCGGATGCCTACTCATACTCCTGTTGCTATTGAAACTTAAGTGTCAGCTAAACTACTTTCATTTTACACTTAGCAGAGTCGTGATAAGACTGCTATTGGAATGCATTTATGTTTGAGTTATGGCACTTGTATAGGTGACATTTTACCGAGTCCGGCAGTGAATGTGGACCGGTGCACGGCCTCGAACGTTCCTGCCCTTTGTCTGTCTGTCCAACTCAGCTGGGATATATTTATCCATTATTTATTAGCAAAAATATTCTCAAATTAATGAACTACAGGAAGTAGGGTAAATTGTTACAATTCAAAAACTGTCTACTTCGCAAAAATATACATATAAATATTGTAGCTAACTATTTCTGCAATTAAATGAAACAAAACGCAGAACTGATTACTAGACCCGTATTAAAACTATTTTGTAATTGGCATCAGTAAATAAATTTGGTGACCAGCAGAGGGGTAATCACGTAACGTTTCGAACGCGCGTTAGACTATATACAGGGTGAGCAATCCAAATGGGTCAGTATGGCGGTTTTGGAAACCATAACAGATAGCGAAATCTTGGCTTAGGAACCATGACGTTGATTTTAGTAAAAAGAAAAACTGCATTTATATACTTACAAAAATACGTGTAGGTACTCGGCCCAGGAATCGAACCTGGACTTTTTGAAAAATTAAATTTCGTTATTTTCCTTTGAATATCGGTTATGTAGCTCTTAAATAGTAAATGTTACTAAGAAACATGATATCTAAAACTAATAAAATGCATTGTTTTTAAATAACGAAATTTAATTTTTCAAAAAGTCCAGGTTCGATTCCTGGGCCGAGTACACGTATTTTTGTAAGTATATGAATGCAGTTTTTCTTTTTACTAAAATCAACGTCATGGTTCCTAAGCTAAGATTTCGCTATCTGTTATGGTTTCCAAAACCGCCATACTGACCCATTTGGATTGCTCACCTTGTATACTAAAAGTGACATTCGACCTGCTGCAGGTCGATTACGTATTGTACGCGCGTCAAGTAGATCTAAATGTCTCTTATTATATGGTAAAATGGCAGCTGAATTATCCTAACGCGCGTTTGAAACGTTACGTGATTACCCCTCAGTAACTGAATGGCAGTTTCTAGAGTGGCCTGGAGTTGCTACGGTAACCGCCTACCCTAAGGCGGGCCGTGCGCTTGTTTGCCACCGATGAGGTATATAAAAAAGTCAAACAGTGATGTAAAAATTTGAGAGAACATTGACCTATATTCGTGCTAATATGATTTATTATAATTATTATCTTTGCAATCTGGACAGGAAATTCGGTAAATTTAGCAGCAACAAGGTTTTATGTATAAAATATTTTTATTCTAATAAGGACATATTATATAGCCACCAATGCGTAAACATTGGTCAGATCACGTGTGGTCCAAGTTTATGATTACAATAATATCTAGTGCAATATATTATCTATCGTGTTTTAATAATTTTATATTTTTTTATTTGGACCATAAACAAGCGAGCTATGAGATTTATTACATTATTTTATCTTAAATAAGAAACAGTACCTGTGCGACCGAGGTTGGCTCGGTGTTCATCGGGTTTTTCAGAAGTAAAACGAATTTTCCCAGATAATTGATGTTTCGGCCCCATCGAAATCATTTGAGCCGTTTTCGAGATCGTGATTAGGTACTTATATAAATAGATACGTGGATGGATTGCAAAAAAATTGTACGGTCGACGCCAAAAATACATTTACACTATAATATTCGCCTTATTGCAATGGAATAAGGTGCAAAAGTGGAAACGTATTTTGGCGTCGACTGTACATAGTTAAGCCTTATCTAATCTACGCTTTAATTTTTTCCATTGTGTAACGACAATTACCCATACATTTTATATGAGTAACTTTCGTTACACAATGGAAAAAAGTTAAAACATAGATTAGATTAAGGCCCTTAACTCTGTACAATTTTTCCACATATACAAATATACCTCATTTAAAAATAGTAAAGTTTAGTTGTTAGTAGTAGTAAGTTAGTATAGGATATTTATTCAAACTAGGTAGGTAATTGTCGGTAAGTTAATTATAACAAAAAGAAAAGGTACCTACTTGAATAAAAATTGTAATCGTTACCTATAGAGTTATACGTTTACACTTTTGCACCTTATTCCATTGCAATAAGGCGAATAATGTAAACGTATTTTTGGCGTCGACCGTACATTAAAAGTTTGGTACTTCTTTAAATAAGTCTCCAAATGTCATGCAAGTTAACTTAAAACCATAACATTACATTTTACTCGCTAAAGTGACATTTATTAAAAATGCTAAAAACTGGTTCAGAACGAATAAAAAACGAATTGAAGTACCTGTGCTTTGACTAGAAGTAGACCCATTATTTTAAACGATTCTTTGTCTTAGTTTTTATAGTAATATTATTATACTATAAAAACGTTTTTACTATTATACTTTATAAACGTTATACTATAAAAAATTACGTAATTAATATTAACATTATAATGCTTTGCTTGTCATTCATAGGTACTAAATAGTAGATTGTATGACAAGGGACTAAAATAAGCCATATTACCACGAGATGGATATTTTCCCGAGCGAAGCGAGGGAAAATAATTCGAGGGGTAATATGGCTTTTAGACCCGAGTTATACACTCTACTTTTCACTTCGACTGCGAGAAAATAGTAAAACAAAGATTATCCATCCACAATCAATAACAAATTTCACTGCGAAGAGATTGTTCAATTTAGCGTGAGGCGTTTTCTTTTTTAATGATTTGGAATTAGGGACTAAAAACACCTGATGTTTGATTGGTCGATTTAATATGTAGCTGTATTCTCGTTGGTTGATAGCAAAGAGAAATGTTTTTTGAAAGAGTTGTGATTGGTGGATTTAAATGATTTGGAATTAGGGACTAAAAAACACCTGATGTTTGATTGGTCGATTTTAATATGTAGCTGTAGGTATTCTGGTTGGTTGATAGCAAAATAAATGTTTTTTGAAAGAGTTGTGATTGGTGGATTTAATATGGTGAAGTGTTTTGATTGGTCAAATTAAATGTGTTAAAAATCATAAATATGTATACATATTTTCCCTAGGGGCTAAATGTACTACTTTAGCCCCGCTTATTAAGCCTAATATGACACACTTTTCGAGCATGAGATGTGAAATAGTACATTGTTTAACGAGGGGCGTAAGTGGAATATTGCTAACGAGAGTCTATCAGAAGCCCGACGCCGAAGGCGGAGGGCTTTTGATGACTCGAGTTTGCAATATTCTTACGCCCGTGTTATACACAATGTTTTTCATCACATTTGCGAGGAAATAAATAACAACAAAAGACAGAAAAATGTAAGTTTCATACAGCAGCACCAATCAAAAATTGACAACTTCACTTCCAGATCAGTGCTAGTAGAGCGCGCAGTTCAATATTTCAACCAATCACAGAGCAGTATTCTTGCGGGGCGGGGCGTCGTGACCAACTAGATTTTTTTATTCAACCAATCACACAGCAACCAGATTTGCTTAAGCCAATCAGAGGGTTCTATTATTTTAAAACTAAACTTAACAGCCCGTGGGAGGTAAAACGGCTATAACTGCTCTGCACGCTCGCAAGTAATAACGCCATTGACGAGCAAGTGTGATGAAAAAGAATATAAGGCTAGTCCCTGTGTGGTCGTTGTAATACCTACTTGTTGTGTTGTATCTAACACAGTAACATCTACTCAGTAACATGGTAGGTCACTGAGTAGGTGGAGAAAAGCTGTTTAAAGAATTTGGATTTCAAAATCGCTAGAACTTGTGAATCAAACCAGCACTTTTTTCTTTTACTGAATAGT
Source organism: Epinotia nisella (assembly GCA_932294315.1). NCBI lineage: Eukaryota > Metazoa > Arthropoda > Insecta > Lepidoptera > Tortricidae > Epinotia > Epinotia nisella. The sequence continues at coordinate 23,079,865 of OW028674.1, forward strand.
TTAGAAGTTTTTTGTTGCGCCGGCACAGTGTCAAGGCTCGTTACACAATACTATATTGAACCAGATTGCCGTTACGACACAGTGTTTTGTATTGTTTCGTTATTTAACCAATTTTGGGTTATTGGAAAACATTACGCCTCGTTTGGTAACGAAACGACCGTTTACATGAATATGAATCATGATATTTCTCGTGTCGTGGCGCCATATTTACTTCTCGCGGACATAGCGTAACTCTATTTAAGGCTTGTTTCGTAAACGTCGCAGTGATTTGATATATAAGCAGGTACTTATTTGTTTACCTGTCGATTATCTATAGACTAGCTGCCCGCGTGGCTTCGCCCGCGTATTGCAAACAACGCAGGCAAACTCGCGGGATAACATGTAGCCATCCAGAAAGTCCATCTTGAAATCGGATAAGCGGATCCGGAGATTGCACTCCCTGACTGTCGTGTTTTTGGTCATCGTCACCCGTTGGGAATTACCTACTTTCCGCACTTGTATCATAAATAACTATTTTGATCATTACATGACCCTATCGTCTTGTATATAGTGTATAGTAAATTGTCAGTCAAAAATGGTAAAATGTGTGATGTACCTACCTACGTTTTCAGTCGATCCTGGCGCTCTGCGCGTGCGCCGCGGCTGCGCAGTACGCCGACGAGCGCGCGCCGCGCTACATCGCCTCCGAGCCCAAGCAGGTCTCCACGCCTGTTCCTATCCTTAAACAGATCAACAGGTAAATCATCATCAGCTTACATTATAAGACACAGAGACTCAAATCTGTAATTATCAGAAAGAAGTGGCCTTATTGCCGTTGGCGGTTGTGCCATTATTCTGCCTTAACCTTTTCAACGCTCTATCAAAGAGAAAAGTTGTCAACAAGACATTTAGTGCGGAGTTAAACCTTATGTCAATGCAAGAAGGTTGCTATCGCGCTGGGCTCCTTGACGCATATATCAGTCGTTGGCGTTAAACCTGCGGTGCGGATATATGCGTCGTTGGCGTCGAAAACATTAAAACGTACGTAGTAGCGCATCGCTATTAATGACCAGTGAACGGCGAGCGGTAGCATTTTATGTACCTAACTTTAACGCCAAACGTAATGACTAATATGGATAAGCCTGTGTTGTTAAAAATGAAACCATAATGTTAAAAACTCACTGAATATAAATAACGTTCAGTTATTCCGTTGCAAATGTAGAATGATGTGTAAAATAATGTTAGGAACGTCAATGAGACAAGTGCAAGACATGAGTTGACGTAAACACATTCGTTAGATAGGCAATTATAAGAGGCCTGTACTTCATACATAAGCATAATAGACATGTTAAAATCTCAATAATAAAACTGCATACATTTTTAATATAAAAATTGTGCACGAAATTGAAATGTTATACTTTCGTCGAGAAATTGTTGTTAATGACATATTAAAGCACCAGTGACTATAAGGCCTCAATAAGGTACCTATTTCCTGACAACGACACATAAATACAATTTACTGCAGGACAGTGGCCTCCGCTTTAGATGCTCCAGGATGCGCAGTGGCGACAGTGAGGAGCCTGCATTGTCACTTTACCTGACAACTGCGATTCCGCATATACATAAAATACATTTATAGATATATGAATCATTAAAATGTATCTATCTCATACTACTGGGCATTAGCTTCAGCCGTTCGTTCCACTCGACACCACCAAACGGCACCACCGGTGGTGTCGTTTGGAATCACTGTTCCGTTAGTGACTAGTAATGTGTTGAATCTAGCTATTCAAATTCTCCAAATTACATTAGAAACTACCGTGGACATATTGGGGGATGGGATGGAAATTGTTGTTTCATGTAGGTACCTAACCCCTGCCAATATTTATCAAAATCGGAGAGGAGAAATATTTATGAGAATTGCTCAGACGTATTTTTTTTTCATTCGAAACCTGTAGAAGTCATGCTTTGATTGTAAAAAGTGTGTTTGTCAGTTTATTACAATCATGAGGCGGAAGTACAAACGACACCACCGGTGGTTTCTTTCAGTTTGTCGAGTGGAACTAACGGCTTCAGCGGTTTCGAGAATGCGCAGTATTGACAATGAGGATCCTGCAGCACGTAGGTACTCTGCCAACGTAGCGAATCCTTATAAACCTACAATCGTTTATTAAAAACGACTTCAATTCCTCAAGGACCCTATTGTTAGATTTGATACAACATCACAAGTTCCACTTCAAAATATATATCCTATCCTTTCCTGATGGTCGTTAGTTGATACTTATGGCAATAGGCTATTATATAAGTGGGACATACCCTTATTTAACGCCGTCTATTTTTGAAAACTTTGGTGACATTTTAAAATAAAAAGACGGCGTTGTATTATTGAGAAGAGCTTAATAAAACTTGATTATTACCTGAATTCCAGGCACAATGAAGACGGGTCGTACACGTACGGGTACGAAGCCGCTGACGGCTCATTTAAGATCGAGACCAAGGCACAGAGCGGCGAGGTCAAGGGCAAATACGGATACAAGGACGACACGGGCAAGGTAAACAAAAAAAAGTGTACAATATATAAATAAACTGCAGGTAATAATAATAATGTACAGAGAGATCAATGTCTCGCTTCCGAACAGAAACTTCTAAAGGATGAGGCAGGCGATGCGAGATATTTTATACAGTTCGCAATAAAACGAATGACTATTTCATCGCCGACGACAAAAAAACTGCGATTAAATAATCGTTTGTAAAAATTAAAAAAAAATCGATATCTAATAATTGAAAAGAAGAATGTAGTAATGTAAATAATATATCATTTTCTTCTGTAATTTCAGTTGCGAGTGGTAGAGTACGGCGCAAACAAGTACGGCTTCCAGCCCTCGGGAGAGGGCATCACCGTGGCCCCGCCCACCCTCGTCGACGACTCCACTCGCGACCGGCCACCGAAGTCACAGGTAATGCTTCAGTCTTGTGGCACACCAGCAGCCGTTGCCTTAGCGGCCCCCCCTAACCAGTAGCAGCAGCATCCCCACAACGATTGGCGACCTTTCTAATTTATCCACATTGCACTAAGGTTATTTCGTATCTTATCAAGTACACGTCTATTTCTCTACACGGTGAGTAGGTAGATCGGTGAATGAAAGTAATATTCATACGCAGCAAGTCAGTAGGTAATAATAATAGCATAATAACTAAATATTGGTGAGCAATATTCAAGAACAAAAATTATCCTGGTTACGATCATACAAGTTATAAGTCGCAAAGGCACTTAGAATAGCTGGAACAAAATTTGGCCTTTTAAGCTTTAGCTTTGAATTGTGTCCACAGGGAAGTACTCTAGAAACTTTTCGAGCCTGGTAGATATGTACCTAACTATAGGTAGTTAAACACACGAAGTCCGCCGATACGCATCTCCAGTCCTTGATTTTGTTTTACATTTCCATACAGGGCGGCCGTAACCAATACAGCGCGCCCGCGCAGTCCGTCGACTACGACTACGAGGAGCCCGCCCCCACCCCCGCCCCGCGCCCCGCGCCGCGCGCGCCGCCCGCCTACCGCGCGCCGCAGCCGCAGTACAGACCTGAGCCGCAGCAACAGTACAGACCGGAACCGCAGTACCGGCCACAGCAGCCCGCTGCACCCGCGCCTCCCAAGGTAAGTTTGTACACTATAGGCCATTCTACATTTTTTTAAATATATTTTAAAATGTTCGTATAAATTGGATAGTCAACTGGTATTTTTATTTCCTCAAAATAATATCGCTTTAGGCAAACAAATAATGGTTCAAATTTGAACGTTATATATTCGCGTCAAAAAGTCAGCCGCCATTATCGTAACGTCATAACTGCAACACCAAACCACAGACTACTAAGAAGGTAATACATGCAGAAACATAGAAACGTCAAATGTTGTTTACAACGAAAACTTGGATTTGCTGTTCTGACGTCACTCACAGAAGACAAAATGGCGGTCGGCGTTTTCGGTCACGTAAACAACATAGGTACAGATAATAAAACTACTATTTTAATTTTCAAATTACAAATAAACCTCTTGTTTTTATAACAAAACTAGCTTTTGCCCGCGGCTTCGCCCGCGTACTAAAAGTAATTCTTAACCGTCTACACAAAAGGAAGATCTCAGTTTGACCCGTATGTTCCAATTGAATTGCAATTTGGCACAAATACTTTCAAGAATTTTCTTGTTCACAATATTAAATTTCAAAATCGATGCCATTTTCGTAATGAACTTCCCAAAAACCCATAAAAATGACACCCATATTGATATTTAGATATTTCAACCCTATCGCACTTCAACAGGGGATGGATCACGTCCGCCATGTTGGATTTTAAAATCGTTCTTGGTTTCGTAATCAGCGACCCGATAAACCACAGAAAAATAAATTTTCAGACTTTGTCACCACATTCCTCCCTTTTCCGCCCGCTTTCGCACCTAATCCCAAAATTTGGGGTAGGTACTAGTATTACCAAGCGACCGTCATCTGACCTTCCTGAGAGGGAAAACTAGACCTTATTGGGATTAGACCGGTTTCCTCACTATGTTTTCCTTCACCGAAAAGCCAATGTTAAATATCAAATAATATCTCGTACAAAGGTTTTTTTGAAAAAAACTAATGGTACGAGCCGGGGTTCAAACCCGCGACCTCCAGATTGAATGTCGCGCGCCTTATCGGTCGGGTATAGTGCTCTATCACTATCACGCATCACCAAACTTGACATATTACACCGATCGACCGCCCATGCGTGGTGATACGTGACGCTTATACTCACAACAACACAGCCAGGCAGGCCGATTCTGCGTCATCCGTTATTCCGGTGAGACAGAGCTAGAACGCAATGTATTTTGGAGTACGTACGTCTCGCTCGATTTGTCTTAGAATCAATTCGATAAAACAAGTAATAAAATACTTGATTTTTAAGAATCTAACCTCTAGTTTGTAATTTTCAGCCTGCATTCTTTTCCGGCGCGGCGCCCGCACCGATCGACCGCGACAGCTTCTTCAACCCCGCGCCGCAGCCGCAGCCGCAGAGATCTCAACCCCAGAGACAACCCGACTTCCGACCATCCCCCCAATTCCAGTCCTTTACCCCCAAGCCCCAGGTTGAATACTCCCCAAACTTCGCCTCAGCACCTGCTGAGCCGAGATATCAAAACCAGAACCAGTTCCAACAGCCAAGGAGTCAAAGCCAACCGTTCTCGATGCTGGATCAGCTGCTTAAAGAATATGCGTTACCACAGGGAGGCGCTGCCCCCCTACACGATATCACCTTCGGATCCTATTAGGCTAAGATATTTTTGTAAATATTAGGGAATGTTTTGTAAAACAATATAAAAATGGAAAATTATTTGCTTATACTTTCATTCAGTAACTATGTACGCCCTCACAAAGCCTAGGTACACTACTCACAAACTTTACCTCCTTATAATCCTATACTATTAAACGAGCAATATTTGTATGTATATAAATATATATTTGCGATCACGGTCTCGAAAACGGCTCTAACGATTTCGATGAAATTTGGAATATGGGGGTTTACGGGGGCGAGAAATCGACGTCTGGGAAAATTAGTTTTCTCTGTATTTTCTCTATTTTCACCCGAGCAGAGCTCGGTCGCCCAGGGACTATTATGCTATAAAAATATAACATAATTTTGAACTGGGACTATTCAACTTAGTATTTAGTTCGAATCGTTTTGGTACTTATATTTGAGGGTGCACTAATTCAGGTAAGTTAGGTTACATAGGGAAGCTGATTCCAAATTCATTATGTCAGGGTCAATTTGACCAAACAAGAATATGAGTAGATTGTATTAGAGAGCAAAATGGTATATTGTTGCGAGGGTGACTGATTGAATCCAGACCGAAGCGATGGATTCCAAAATAGAAGTGAGGAATTCAAGCAACGTCGCCCGATGTGTGAATAATTTTGCTACCGCGTAAAACTAAATACTCTTAACTATTCTTTTCACTCTATCTATATCCCAACACCCAACTGGATTTTTCGATGCTACTAATTCGGAAGGTTTTCCAAATAAAGAATAATGTACGAATCGGTTAATAAATGACGGAGTTCTGAAGAAGCAAACATTTAAAAAAAGTATCTATTTACAACCGCATTAAAAACCTCCCCTTTGTTTTGAAGTCATTTAAAATACGATCTCGTCTTTCGGCTGATATGATGATGATGATGAAGATCCAATCTCCAATACATCAGTAGGTATCAGAAGTCCGGAATTGAGTCTCCAAGACTGTTTATTAATACTTAGATTAGACTCTAGCAGGTAATGCCGATTAACAGAATGAGTAGGTATAAGTAGCTAGGTAATACTCTAAAACATCTACAGAAAAATCTAGTAAAATACGTGCCAATCGGTCGTAATACCTACAAAGAAGTAAGATCATGGTAATGTAAATAGGTACGACCATAACCTTACAACCTTTAGCAAGTTTTATGAATTCAATGACCTTCCCTCAATGAATGCTCCCTGAAAATAATAATAGTAACTTAGGGTCGTATAGTTTACGACAAAGTTGACTCGTACTACTTTAAAGTAGGTGGTGGTAAATAGGTAGCTAGTTATGAGAAAACTACAGAAACTATAAAAAGAACTACTTAGTTAGATATTTTTATTAAATTATTAATAGTTACAAATTTCTGATAGTACAAAACCCACTAGAGCGAAATGAAAGGTTTTAATAATTTATTTTCTGAACCAACATTTAAAAAAGTATATAAGAGTAGGTAATTACATTAACTAAATTAACCTCGGACCACGCACAACGAAGGGTTCCTTGCCTATTAAAAAGGCCGTATCGTCACAAAAAATCCTACGGCACTTACGTCCTTTTCTATAGAAAAGGCAGTTTTTCAGTAATATCTCAAAAACTTTTGAACCTATCTTGTTCAAAATATTTTTCGGTGAAAGAACTCAATAAGCACTATAGCCATATTTTTTTTCTATTTCTTTAAATACACCGTTTGTTTGTGACTTTCGGGGCGATTATCTCCGACTACATATTATATTCACTTAATAAAAACAATTGCTAAGAAACTTTATATTTATTTTGAAAAGCCTATCGATTGATACACGTGGACTAACAATGTTTTTTTTGACTTGCATGGAGTGCACCCCTAAAAAAATATTTATTTAGTAATTTCATTATAGAACTATGTACCTAGCGGCTAACAAAATACACCTACTCATACTCCAAATTGTATTCAAATATACCTTATAGTTTTCAAATAAAATGCCTGTGACATTCAGACAGACGGACAGACATGACGAATAAGGGTTTCGTTTTTGCCATTTTGGCTACGGAACCCTAAAAGGGTCCTCGATGCATTGTACCGAGGATACTAGCGGCAGATTTGAATTGTTCTAAAGATAATTGTTATTGTAATAACAAGAAATTGACAACCCGTCAGTAATCGGCACCCCGGAACCTCGTCAGGCCGCATTAGCACGCCACATATTTCACAACGGATCCTTAATAACGCACCACCATTGTTGTTTTTAGCACTAAGGCCGTGGGAGCCCCACACAATTCCACCAGTTACACACGTGTTCCCAGGGGTATTGTGCAAGTATTATGCGTCTGAGATGATGTGTGTATCACATTTTTCACTCACGTTACATACCTACTTATATGCGTATGATCAGTATTGGTATTCAAAAGCATTATAAATTTCCACGACAGATGTAGGTCCTACATCTTTAGGGGTGAACTTTGTGTATAAAGTTTAAAAAAATCTTTTCACTTCTCATGCTCGAAAAGTGTGTCATATTATACTTAGTAAGCGGGGCTAAAGTAGTACATTTAGCCCCTAGGGAAAATATGTACACATATTTATGATTTTATATATTAAACTCCCGTGAGAATCAGATAGGTATATTAAAATATAATGAAAACAGGTCACTCACGTATTTAATGTCGAGCGATATTCGAGTCCCCCGTTTTCATTATATTTTAACTCATTTAATTTGACCAAACAAAACACTTCACCGTATTTTATCCACCAATCACAACTCTTTCAAAAAACATTTGTACTTGCTATCAACTAACCAGAATAGGTACAGCTAGATATTAAAATCGACCAATCAGAAAACAGAATTTATTTCAAACATCAGGTGTTTTTTGTCTAGTAAAAAATAAACGCCTCTGACCGTCAATAGCACCATACCAACCATAAAATCATTAGAACCATAAAACGAGCTACATAGTTGAATTGTAGTTATTACAATTGGCGGCGGAGGGGGTCACAAAAATGATCGAAATTAGCGCTTTTTTTAGTGTTTGTATAGCTGCTTATAGTGGTTTTAAGTGTGTTTTCTTCAAAATGTGTTGTTATTTGTCTAGAATGACGCAAAACAGAGTTGCATAGGTTTTTCCAAACATTTCTGCTACAACATTGCCTAGGGTTAGGGTTGTCACTTCTTATATACTCGATTACGAAATAGAAAAAGGTTTGAGATGCTATTAGTGATGATAATATATTTTCTCCCTTTTTAATAATTAATTAAGATGTTTTAAGTAATTAGCGGTGTATATTTCGTCTTAGACTTCCTAAATAGGTACTCAGATTGAAACACACTTACTGCTATAGATAGAAATATATGTTATTGGTTTTCTTTTTGGCACAACCCTGACTCAAAAAGTTGTATGGGAAAAAATTGCTTTGCTTTTTTTTTGCTTGTCTTTGCTACACAACTTTGCCTACCTGCGAGAAAAAATATATAAGTGGCTTAATTATTAGCGTCTCAAATTAACATTCCGATATTGACAGAACTGTTGTAGATTTAAAATGCATATGTATTGTACACGTACATTGTACTTTAAATTCAATAGATCATTTTTAATAACTAGTACCTCTTGCAATCCTATTTAGATCACAATCTACCTATTGTTTTAGTATTCCTACACGGTACCTACAAGGTCAAACAAGAAAACAATTCATTATAAGTAAAGAATGTATATGTTGTATTTGCTATGTTTGGAACGATTAAAACATATTAAAATGAACTCAAGACAAGGGGGGACGACCCTACTTAACGAAGGGAGTCACATTCGAGCAACGGTTTGGTTGGAGTCCTTCTTGGAGTTGGTCTTGTCGTGGTTGTTAAAGTGAGATATTTAGAGCGGACAACTGGGGATCAATCTGAGACACGCACTTCACATTAAAATTAGATTTCGAAATGTTTAATCTGTGACAAAATATACCTACCTATACAAGTATCTGACATCTAGGTACTTCCTAATAATAATCGAGTCAATCAACGTACTTTAACCTCACATTTCAGTTAAAACGAGATCAAGGGTCAAATAATAGTGGTAACTTATCTGATATTATATATATGATGAGGGCCCGTTTCACAAAGCTTCAAATTACAATTACGTCTAAAGTTCTAAACAAGCAACACAGAGGCAGTTGACTAATAACGACTGATCATTTAACCTGTGTTGCCTATTTAGACTTGTAAAATTGTAACCTGTAGCTTGGCAAAACGGGCCACTGTGCGTCTATTACAGAAACGTATTAGGTTCGAATCGGCGTTGTCGTGCGCATCCTGTCCCGCCCCGCTGTACGCCAAGCATATCACATGTCATTACGAGTGTTGGCAAACCCGCTTCGAGGGTGAACCTACTTAAATTCCAACTTTTTTAACTCGGATAAGCATTAATTTTATATTACTCAGTTCTAAAATTAGTCAAGTGATGTTTTCTAAACCATCGTTTCCGATATTGTTTCACTTGTATTGTATTGTATTGTACATCTACATACATATACACGTACATTTCGCATTACATTTTGATATCGATGTGTTTTGCGCGTTCGTAGTGACACGTTGCTCGGCACGCATGAAGGCGAGCTGGTAAAATACATTGAATCCAAATCCAATATTAAGGCCGCGTTTACGCACAGGCTATTATTTATTCTGTGGCACAGGCGAAATATCGCGCGGACCTGTCAGCGACTATGGCGCTTCCCGCCTTCGCCGCCGCCGGCCTTACATGTGGCCTGTATAAGTATAGGGGTAATCAAATCACGTAACGTTTTGAACGCGCGTTAGGTAGACCCAACTGTCATTTTTTCATATAAAAATTGACATTTAGATCTACCTGACGCGCGTATAATGCGTTACGTGATCGACCAGCAGATCGACACCTAGGTATCTTGTAAATCGCGTCGTGAATTAACTTACCGCGTCTATTTATCGTAGATTATCGTAGAATTAGGCGATTAAGTGAACGATTTAAGTACCAAATTGGCTATTTAATTCCACCATTAACAAGCCTCCCTGCCGTGAAGGCTGTGCATTGTGCTCCATTTCGACAACTCCGGACCTTGGGCACTGACACGCTTGGCGACACTGTTACCGCACGGCACTTAGCGTGCGTCCTTAGTTAAGTAGGGCTTTATAGGACATCGATGTATGGGAACCACTTTTGACATTAAAGGATGAGCCTTGGCAGACTTGTTACTTAGGTGGACTAGAGTTGAAACGCCCGGGAGACAAGGGCGAACAAGGGGGAACTATCCTATATAACTACCCTAACGTTATCGCGGCTGCCACACATTGTTTTTTTTATTAAATTGAAATGGTTAAACGTGCCGTAGATTATATTTTATCCTATTTTAAGCCTCTCGCAGACTGGCGCGGCCTGGCCGCGGCGGTCAATAGTAAACTTGTCATTAGCTGTCAAATTTACTATTGACCACCACCGCAGGCCAGTGTGTTGCAGGCCTTATAGCAATGCATTTATGACATTTTCTGCACAAAAGTCTGTTCTCATTAAACTTGCAACACACTGGCGTAGCCTAGGGTAGCGGTCTATAGTTAAATTGGAATGAATGTGCAAAAAAGTGTACATAGTCGGAAAAAAAATGCAAGGAACATTACGTTTTTTATATTACTGAAATTGTTTTACAAGGCTTTGAAATGAAGGTGGACATATGGCGACGGTAGCTTATTCTAAGTTTACTGGTTCACATCGAAAGTATAAGTCGCGGCAAAATACTAGTAATCACAAAGTGCTGTGAACTATTTAATGGACAATAGACTGTAATTAGGTGAAGATGCAGAAAAGCATGTAATATCACTTACGTAGATTACGTCTACCATGTCAATGGATAACTCCGTTCTAACTGTTCAGAGGCGCTTAAATAGCCATTCGAAAATAGCTCGTATTGGTTTAAACTAAGGTACTTATCACTATGATCACATAGAAGATTGAATAATAAACTGGAGGTTGTAACATTTTAAAAGTAAGGTTGTTTAATTGCATAACGATCAATTTTGCTACAATTCTTTGTAAAATTAGACTCTTTGAAGATAAAATTTGACTCAAGAGTTATTATTCGCGGTTTAGCAATGCTAATGCATTTTCAGTATGTCCTCACATTGTAGGCGTGTGTGACTGTGACCGAGACGTCGAAACAATGGATCTATTTAAATTTAAAATTGGACTACTCTTATCATTTGTCTTTGTCACAACTGGTTGTTTTTTACGCCTACGGGTTGTATGATAGTTAACGTTAATATAAAGTTTTAAATTATCTCGCAGCGGGCACTTCTAGGGGAATACAAAAAAACCGTATTTTGACGGCAGGTTTAGCTTATTGGGTAGTGATCCTAATAGTCCAGGCAATGAACTGACAACTTGTATGGAAAAAATGACAAATTTGGAAATATTTTATAATAGCTAATTTTTTTAATGTAACGGATATATTTTCAATTAAATAGTTACCTCCAAAAAAAAACAACCTGCAAAATCCAACAAAAAATCAGATATCAAAAAAAAAAAAAATTAGCTCCTAAAAAGTCCGGATAAATATTAATATATTTTTTTATCTTTATTTAGGTTCATTTAATTTGCTTTAAAATATTCAATATAAATAAAATAAAAAAAGACAATGAATGTTTAATTTAAATCTATATAATTACTTCCGGGTGGAAAGTTTGTTGGATTCTTGAATAAAGCATCTTAGAATAACGTTTTAGAATGAAATAAACAAAAAAAACGCTATTATAAATTAATGTTTTTCGAAACCGTATATCCTGCCTGCGAAGCTGACAGTCCTAGAGTCGAATTCCGGCCAGGGCAAATATTTGTGTGATGTGATGAGACTGATGAGCTTGAATGTTTGTTTCTAAGTATTGGGTATTTTCTATACATATTAAGTATTTATACCTTTCTTTTAAATAGTCGCCTAGTGCCCATAATAAAATACAAGCCTTATTGTGCTTCTGCTTATGCTATGGCTTTTTATGGGAATGCAAGAAAACTAAATAGTTTTTATAAACTATATGTTGTTCTTCTCGTGAATACGCCGGCCTTTTAATCACTTCAAGATACAGCGCCTACAACCACTGCAACCCTGTTCACTATACACTCTTATATATCTATACTTTCTTCTTAGACCGGAAATTTAAATCAAAGATCATTTATAAAGAAAATCAATTTAGTAAAAAAATAAAAAGTATTTACATAATTGAGTATTAAAATCACTCTTTAAATAAAACTAAAGATACACACCTCCAAATCCAAAACCAGCGTCAGATCTAGCTGTTAATCTGTCATCAAGTGAAATGTTTAGCCATTACCCTAATGTCTCATCGATCGCTTCATATCATCCATAGAGCCTTCTTCCCCTATTATTTGGACATTTCTCACTTGTTTTCTACTTGGTGCGGCAGTTGTTAGCTCTGTAGCGGGCGCCGGTGTTGGCATAAAGTCAGGGCTGATGGCCAACATGAGCATTTTCAAAAGTAGAGCTTCTCTTATATCAGGTGGAAGAAATTCTGGTGAATCTTCAACTCTATTTGATGAGCTTCCGTCGGTATCGTAAGGTCTTGTATACAATCGTCGCCTGGGAACGAAACGCTGGCTTTCATATTGAGAGTTTTCGTAGTTTGCCACCTGATTTGAATACACCTCCTGCTGCCTGTACTTTGGCTGCTCGTATCTATAATCATACCGGTCGTCTTCTTGGTACTGACGAGGATTTTGATATCTATAGTCGTACTGTGGTTGTTCTTGTCTAAAAAGAGGCTGGTATGGAGGGCCGGGGGCTACCACTTGATCCATCAAAGATTGCAATCGGTTCTGCCTGTAGATCAGAATCTGGAGTAACTTTTTAAGATCTCTAGTACTTACGGGTGCAGATATTGAGTTCATTTCATCAATAATCGGCTCGTACCGCTGTTGGTAGACAGGGGGCTGCGTAGGTCTATAAGGGGTTATGTATCTTGGTTGTTGTGGTTGATATTGTTGGATTGGAATGCCTCTCTCATCTACTGCTATTGGGATTATTCTAGTGACAGGGCGCACATCGTAGGGTGATGCTGTGGCTGCTTCAGGAGCAGTGCCTTTTATCTGCGCGTGAGTAGTTGTATCCTTTACATACTGTGGCTCCAGTACTTTGTTCTGGTATTCATATTGGAGAAAGGGCCGCTGGTTTCCGATGGGTACCGCTGATCCCGGATTGTCTCGCAAATATTCCCTCGTTCGGAACTGCACGGTTGCTTCGGGTCTTCGATAAATAGGCTGGTATATCCTGTCATCTTCCCTTTGGGGGATATGCACTACTGGCACTGGGTTAGACGTCACTACATTTTGCTGATCGAACACACGTCCTGTACTTGCTTCTATGGTGGTTTCTTGCTCTGGCAGCTCTTGGTACTGCTCTTGTATCTTATGTCTGGCTGCCACTAGCGAGTGAATTGGTATAAGTCGAGGTCGAGGTGTTGTTGTGGTAAACAAAGGCCGGGCAGTTCCTAATGACAAATGACTGCCGTAGACATCAGTAGAGTCATCACCAGCAGATTGTCGCAGGTTAATCATGTGAGGATTGGGACTGGTACCGGTTAACTCTCGCCTAATGGTATTAGCTTTGAAGGGATCCGTGTTTTCCTTCTCGTTGGTATTTTCGTAAACTGGTTTCACAGTCGAAGGTACTTTAGTGGTCGTTTGTTTGGTCACAAGGTCGTCCTTAACATCTGAACTAGGCTTTAACATCTGCGTCCTAGTTTTGCCATCTTCCGCTTTGGACTTATAAAGGTTCAGAATACTGCTCGTTGTTTCTTCTGGCTTCTGCATATCTGTAGTCTCATCAGCGTTAGATCGTGAAGAAGCAAGTGGTAATCTCCGTTTTGGTATAGGTTGAATTACTGTTCCTCTGGTTGTAAAACTGCTCCTAGTGGGATACACTACGGTCGCTAAGGGTCTCCTTGTAGTCGACGACACAGTTTTATTCATTCGAACAATCATTGTCGGGGCACTGGGCGTAGTACTAGTGGTCACGGGCACAGGTGTTGGCGTATCACTCGATGAGGAATATGTCACGCGCTTGATTTCACCGTCCTGGTCTATATACCCGAACGTTCCCTTAACATTTCCGCGAACATCTCTGCTTTCAATTTTAAAAGTTCCATCATCAGCTTCGTACCCGATGGTATATGACCCGTCATCGTTAAGGCGCCTAATTTGCTTAACAATTTCAACTTTGGAAGGATCAGCTGTTTCACTGGCCTTCAGTATTTCTTTGGTAGTATTGGTTGGTGATTCAGTAGTGGCATCTTTGGTAGAGTTAGTGGCGGTCGCGGTGGCGAGACACGCGAGTATCACGAGGAGGTGCATCGTTAGGGCACTGACAGCGGCATGTCGTTGCTAAGGCTGCGCCGGCACACGGCAGTCCCCTATATAAAATATCGCCCCACTCGCGTCCTCGCCGTGCGAACGTTTCGCAAAGCGACTATTGTTGTCATTTCATTATCTGAAACGGAAAATCTTTTTTCTTCACATCTACTTATGCTGTAAGATCCCAATTGTTTAATTGTCCGAGCCATTTTGCAGGTGCGCGTGTGGTCACACATTCCATAGTCATCGTTTAGTAGCACAAGAGACACACTTAAATACGTCAGGTTTTTTTTTTCGTTTAATAAACGCAGCGTCCTAACCTAATAACATTGATATTTATTATAATTTGAAATGGGATGAACGACCGAGCGTCATTCCCGTTCTTGTCAGTGCATTATGATAGGTCTTATTATCTAGGTACAGTCACGGACTTTAATTGTCGAGCCATTAAGAGCTCACTTTATACTGGACACTTCATAGCTTAACGAATTAAAAAACAAAATTAGTTGACACCTAAATGGCTCAAATGTTTTTTAAAGACTTTGACCATACGTAGTCACACGCACACTGAAGTGTCAAACTCAAGTTTTAATCTTTAGGAATATACCTAGTACAACATTTATTAGAACTAAAAAGGTGTAAATGGGTGCCTTAGATATTACGATTACCTTTAAACCTACGTACGTATATCATAAGAGCGTTTTTTAATGTGGGAAATGTTAACCTCCATCAGCCTGTCGAAATTGTACCTACTGTAGGTACTTTTTTTTGCACAGTCATCACGTCTGGGTCATTCTACTTAAAAAATATCGTCCCCAAGTTAAAACTTCATTAAAAAAACCGGCCAAGTGCTTATCGGACCATTCAAAACGAAGAATTTATATTAAAAAGGTCGTATCGTCACAGAAATCTTACGGCACTTACGTCCTTTTCTATAGGGAAGACAGTTTTTTATCAATATCTCGAAAACCTTTGAACCGATCTTGTTCAAAATAATTTTCGGTGAAAGAATTTAGTAAGCCCTAAGTCCATGGTTTTTTTATATTTTTAAAATACACCGTTCAAAAATTAGAGGGGAGGGACACAATTTTAGTGACTTTCGGGGCGATTATCTCCGACTCTATTCACAAAATCAAAAAAAATGCTGAAAAACTTTTTTTGATTTGCTATCAACTAACCAGATTACATCTAATATTAAAATCAACCAATCAGAAACAGAATTCATTTCAAACATCAGGTGTTTTTAGGGTTCCGTAGCCAAAATGGCAAAAACGGAACCCTTATAGTTTTGTCCGTATGTCACAGGCATTTTACTCGAAAACTATAAGGTGTATTTGAATAAAATTTTGAGGGTAAAAATTTTGACGATACAAAATAATTGCACAAAACTTTGCTTAATTGGCTATGGTTTAAATAAAAATTTCAGCAAAGTATAAAATTATAATGAAATACGGAATATTACAGATATGTAGTGCCACGGAAAAATAGACCAATAAGAAGATATGAAAATAGTTATTTGTGATACAAGAGAGCAGTCTTTTTTTGCTGCAAGTGCTGATTTTGAGTCCCGAGGAAGCGAAAGATTCTAAAATTGAATCTCGCTACGCTCCTGATTCAAAGTTAGAATACTTAGAATCTTGAGCGCAGCGACGGACTCCGAATCACGAGATGCAAATACTTTGCTCTCGAGTAACACATACAACTTTTCACCTCAGCAATGAGAACATATTTACATAAAAAATATATATAATAGGTTTTTACGTACCTAAAAACTTGATTCGGCGTTCGTTAGGTACGCTTGTTTTAAATAACTCCTCAGTGCGGCTAGTAGGTACAGAAGCACGCGGACACAAGGCGCGACAGACCAAAGCATATTTTAATAATCTATACGAGTCTAAAAGCTAACCGTGTATTATTAAAATACTGTCTCTCAGATTTCACCCATGTTTTTGAGCCATTTTTAGGGTTCTGGACCAAAAAGGTAAAAACGGAATCCTTATCGTGCGACTCCGTCCGTCTGTCTGTCTGTCACAAAGTTAAATATCTCCGGAACTACTAATGCTATCAATTTGAAATTTGGAATAGTAACGCAAAGTGTATGAAAAATCAAAAATTTAAATATATATTTTAAATTTCTATAAAAAGGGACAGATAAGAGGGGGGCAAAAATTCAAAGTCTAGTTACTAGGCCAAGTGGGGTATCATATGAAAGGGCTTAAATTGCACATTCTAAAACAATTTTTTTTTTCTGCAGTCTTAAAATTTTGATTTATAAAGGAAAATGTTGAAAAAAATACCATCCCCCCCTTAACTGAATCCCTATGGCGCGACTCCGTCCGTCTGTCCGTCTGTCTGTCTGTCTATCACAAAGTCAAATATCTCAGGAACTACTCAATCAATCAATGCTTTCAATTTGAAATTTGGAATAGTCGAAAACGAAACTATTCCACGTGTATGGAAAAATGAAAAATATAAATATATATTTTTAATTTCTATCAAAAAGGACCGATAAGGGGGGGGCAAAAATTCAAAATCTAGTTAGTAGGCTAAGTGGGGTATCATATGAAGGATTGAATTGCACATTCTAAAACAATTTTTCTTTTTTTTTTCTACAGTGTGAAAGTTTTGATTTATAAAGAAAAATGTTGATAAATATACCCCCCCCTTAACTCCGAAGTTAACCAAGCGAAAAATTTAAAATTAATATATATGATTAATATTAACGTAAATACTACCGGAAAAGTATAACGAGACCTCTATCTAGCGTAGTTTTTTTATTCTTCAAAAATCATTTATTAATTACGTTTGTAATTGAATACTTCTGTGTTTAATATTTTTCTTTCAAATTCGTATGAAAGTATTCTGAAAGTACCTTCTAGCAAATGCTGGACCGATTGAGTTGAAATTTGGTATACATATGTAAATTGGGGACTCAAAGATGAACGCGTAAAGTAAATTAATGAATTCTGAACAAGGGGGCCACTTTTGGAGGGTAAACTGAAAGATAAAAATAAAAAGTTTCTCAAATTGACACACACAATGTGTCAATTGTATTGTATGTCTACTCCCTTTATATCTGTGTGTCTTTTGTGTAGTGAATAAATGTCTTCTTTTCTTTTCTTTCTTTTTAACTATATTGTGTGACATATCAAATGAAAGAGGTTGTTGTAAGCATCTCAGATGTTTTTTTTTTATAATTGTAGCAAAAACAGATATGAAGTAATTTAGGAAAAAAGACGAATTTTGACCATTCCCCCCCCCCCCTCCCTTATCTCCGAAACTACTAGGCTTAAAATTCTGAAGAAAATACAGGGAAACCTATTTGAGTTGAGATTAGTTCGAGCATTCAAGCAAACGGGAAAATTCTCAATATTTTACGGAACTCTCACCACGCGAGTTGAACTCGCACTTGTCCGGTTTTTTTATATTTAAAACTAATATATTGATATATTAGTAGGTACCTAGTAATAATGAAGAGCAATATAGCTAATAAAATCTAAAACAATTTAACAGCGCGTATTTTTCTTTATAGGGGCGAGGCGCGGGGCTTGCTTTCGAAAACTGCATAGTCTGTGGTCATTAAAATTGAATTATAGTCAAGTCAAAATTCCTATATTATGATATAAAGCATGATAGGGAGACGAATGGCCTTGGTTTTCTCGCTCTATCTTATAACTTGCAGAAGTGTCATGCAGGATCGTGTAGATGTGGCACAGAAAGATATATGTGGTTTATAATTGCCTAACAGACACAACAACACCTAACAGTAACAGACTCCTTTGACCAGTCCAAATGTTTGCACCTCCATGGTTGCCGACATCTGCTTGGTTAATTGCTCTTTTGTTTCATAAATATTGTTTGTTAATTATTACAGGGTCCGCGGCGGTTCCCACAGAACAACAGTGGCTAGAGACTTGCTAGTCAATGTCACGATAATTGCATCGCGCTGTTTTTGGGTTGGCTTTTAAATTGATGCGGTTTATTTTGGTGAGTGCTTTTTGTGGGCAGACTTTACGCCATCCTAATTATGTCCATCCCTAAAGTATTTCGAGGTTTTTGGCTTATTTCATTTTAATGTGGGAAAACATGTAAGAAAGTAGTGTAATTTCAACTTTTCACACTGAAACTAACACCTAAAACTCCCACGTCTTTAACATATACCTATATGTAATCAATCACTGCGGTTGGCTAAAAAAAAACAACTTCAAACAATAAATGTACTAAAAAGCTAAAAAAAAAAATGTTTATTTTTGTTTTTACAACTTACAATCAACCTATTTTTTTTGTACTCAATTTATGATTAACCAAACAAGAAGGTAGGTACCCGCTGTGTACCTACTATAATGTACAATTAAATATTTGTTATTTTTGGAGTCAGTGTCAGCCAAGGTAAGGGGTCGTTGTACTCGTAAGTATGTACTTAATCGTGTTCGTGGTACTCCGACACCGACTCCAAAAATAACAATATATATATTATATTATTGTACATTATGTAAAGATAGGAGTAGAAAAAAATAGGTTGATTGTAAGTAAGTTGTAGCAACAAAAATAGCATATTTTATTTAACTTGTTTTTAGTTCATTTTTGGTTTGAAATCGTTTTTTAAAAGCTTTTATTTAACTTGCAATGTATGTAAGTATGAACTGTATGTATGTTTGTTCGGGTGGAATCTTGCAGGTTAAATTTGACCAACTTCCCGAAGTCCAATCAAGTTGAAATTTAGTACAATTATGTAAGTCGGATGACAATGCAATACTATGATACCATAAATCTGGTCTGATGATGGAGACGGAAGGTGGCCGTAGGAACTCCTTAATTATACAGGATAAACCCGTCGTGTTTGGGCTCGTTACAATCTTCTCAATGAGCAGTTGATGAGTGTGCAAAAAAAAGTACAGTCGGCAAAAAATCCAATATGGCGGAACACCCAAGATGGCGGGTTATTTATTTTTAATGCACTCCTACAATATGGGTATTAAATGAAAGGGCTTGCTGAGAATAACCAATGACCAAAGAAACTAAAGGACGTGAAGTATCAACAAAATGAGTGTGTCAAGTATGGGTGACAAACATGGCGGATGTAGTGCTGTCCCGCTATCGATAATACAGCGAACATGTTTATCGATAATATAGACAGATCTCAGAACATATAGGTTATAAATACATTATTTTATATAAGCTAATTGAAAGTGTAGTTTTTTTCAGATTGTATCCGGCATTACTTAGCGGAATTCCATGATTTAAGATACGAGGAAAATAATTATTTGCTATTCTGCTAAATATCACGGTTATTACGAAGAAGTTATGTATTTATTACATGCAGTCAATAACAACAAGCAGTATTAGATTTATCTCTTGAGCTGCTCCATGCATAACCCTAAATGTGTACCTGCTGTAAGATTCAATAACATCTTCTGTATAATTTAAATCTTGTGTGACTTTTGGGACAACGTATTTATTAAGTATTTTATTTTACAATCATGTCTCCTTTTAAACGGCGTGAAATGGAAGTGATATTCATATGTATATTAATTATTAACAAATTACAAGTCGACGAGTGAACATGAGAAAATAATGATTTTTATGTACA
Organism: Epinotia nisella; assembly: GCA_932294315.1. Lineage (NCBI taxonomy): Eukaryota > Metazoa > Arthropoda > Insecta > Lepidoptera > Tortricidae > Epinotia > Epinotia nisella. Next base: position 23,100,095 of record OW028674.1, read on the forward strand.
CGACACGATAATCCGTCCACTTTTAAAATAACATGAGATGACAGTAATCCATACTTTATTAGATATGCGGAAGTATGACTTTCGGTACCCTTTCATGCTTAATAGCACAAGAAATAAAAGTAAAATTGGCAGAAGAGTCCTGGGAATAAGGTACAGGCAAGTATTATGTATTGAAAATTGAAAAAGCGTAAAGAGAACAGGGTACTCCAGCAAAATGTAGAGAGCAAATGTTTCTTTTACATTGTGTCTTATATTTTCAGGTCCAGTTTTATTGCCTCCAACCATTTTTTCTTGGCATATTGGTAACCTTTAAAAATAGCTATATTAGCGAATCAATGAATCTTGTTTAGTTTCAAGGTACCTACTATAAAATTTTACCAATCTTGACAACCCAGACGGTTTTTCAGGTTTTGTAAATTCAAGATACTGGCTCAGAGCTCACTGGTTATAAAACTAGAAAATTCGGTATTGCGCATGACGCATCGCCATTAATTATCGATATTTTCAAGAACAACCCTAACTGCCACTCAAAGGTAACTTTCAGTACAAAAATATCGACAATAAAGCTAAATCCTATTACAACGTATAACGAATCTTAATCTGTGTATAGGTAATTTCACGAGAGTTGAGGTGAATGATTACACACACAGCTACATACAGTACTGATTGCAAAAAAAGTGAATGAATGAATTGAGTGAGTGAATGTAAATAAAAATGCTCATATATATTCATATACATATATTTTAATAAGAATAGGTATAACCAACAGTAAAAAAAAATATATTTTTATAAAGTATCGTCACTTAGCATATCTGAATCGTCAAGATTGATTATTACAAGTTGATGGTTTTCGGTTAGTTCATCAATATTAGGTTCCTTTATACTGTATCTTTCTTCATTTTCTTGGGTTTTTCTGAAAATATTCTGAAACGTCTCTTTGTCAAGTGCTTCAATTTCTTCGTTTTCACTTCTCATGCTCGAAAAGTGTGTCATATTAGGCTTAGCAAGCGGGGCTAAAGTCATACATGTAGCCCCTAGGGAAAATATGTATAAATATTTATGATTTCTAAAGCATTTAATTTGACCAATCAAAACACATCGCTGTATTAAATCCACCAATCACCACTCTTTAAAAAACATTTGTATTTGCTATCAACTAACCAGATTACAGCGAATATTAAAAACAACCAATCAGAAACCAGAATTAATTTAAATATCAGGTGTTTTTTAGTCCCTAACTCACAATAATTATTAAAACAAAAACGCCTCTGGCCGTCAACGATGCGCCTGTAGACGGTCAGCCGGCCAATACACGGTAATTAAATACTGATGATCCACCATAGTTGTCTCTTTCTATAACATGCAATGAGAAAGAGACAGCGCGTGGATCGAGTGATAGATAATACTTCACCGTGTATTGGACACCTCAGAGGCGATTATTCGTGGTGCCAATATTTTGTATCTGTGTCGAAGCATGTTTATTAAAAAAGTATGCCGCCAAATCGAATAATCTTTGCGCCGTGGAATTTATTATTGATTGTGGATGGATAATCTTTGTTTTACTATTTTCTCGCAGTCGAAGTGAAAAGTAGAGTGTATAACTCGGGTCTAAAAGCCATATTACCCCTCGAAATATTTTCCCTCGCTTCACTCGGGAAAATATCCATCTCGTGGTAATATGGCTTATTTTAGCCCCTTGTCATACAATCTACTATTAATTTCCTCATGACGCTCTATTGAATGTGAACTGTTCTGTCGCAGGTAAATGTTGACCGTCATTTCTTAAGTTCTGTCTAAAATGACAGAGACAGAACACGTTAAATATAATTTCCTGACTTTGTCTATTTAAAGTTTTCCCACGACCTATTGTTTCAGCCATGTTTCCGTAGAATAAAAACCTGTAGGTTTTCTTGTCTCTTGGAAAATCCGGTTGTCAATAAATATGACAACGATGTAACGAGTGCCAGTTACTTCAATCATCTTAAAAGAGGTTTGATAACGAGATAACATAACAACTGACGACCGCTTTAGCCTAGTTGGTAGTGACCCTGCCTACGAAGCAAGAGGTCCTGGGTTCGAATCCCGGTACGGGCATTTATTTGTGTGATGAGCACGAATAATTGTTCCCGAGTCATGGATGTTTTCTATGTATTTAAGTATGTATCTATCTATATAAGTATGTTTATCGTCATCTAGTACCCATAGTACAAGCTTTGCTTAGTTTGGGACTAGGTCGATTTGTGTAGGATTGTCCGCAAATATTATCCACAAATATATGTGAATACAATTTTAATAGCTAAATAAATAAAGACAATGCAATTTGTTACCTACTTATTCTCTTTCGTTTCTACGATTAATATTATATATATTCATGTATATACCTACGCATATGTGATCTTTATTTGAATTGGTGTAAATAAAATTAATTAAAATGCTTTCTGTTTTTTATAAAGTCGATGAATTGGTAGAAATATATTAATACTTAACAAAATAGTTTATAGGAACTTTTTGGTCTTTCTTGCCATTCACTGTTGAAAGTTTTGACATTACTGTTCTATTATTGTACCGATAGCAAGCTATCGGTACAATAATAGAACAGTAATGTCAAAACTTCGCTGTCATTACATGACAGTGTTGTTGTGTGCGTGGCCTCAACTCTCGTGAAATTACCTATACACATTACAACATAATGCAAATGCTCAGCTCTCGATAATGCTTAAATTTATCCAATATTACAATAAAAATACATTTACGTACCGGTGCAAGGATAAACTTTGCCGATTTGGGCCTTTTCGTAAGCCACATCCAATAATGCTGCAGCTGGGCATGGTCACCACATTCCACTTATCCGTGTTCTTTCAGCCTTGTGCAGTTTATAATTTTATTTAGAAAGATATTTTAATATTTTGATTTGTTGACATGTGTCGTTGACAGATGATGTACCCACTAAACTGACGGGAACTGACATTTCGGGGCAACAAATATGGCGATTTTGGGCAACATTTGACATTTGATGATCAATGTTCGGTTCTGACTGCTATACTACCATCTCTTTTTTGGTAGCCAAATGGTGCTTGGTTAAAATGAGACAGTGCTATTTTGGAGAAGTTTATGTCTAAACAAATAAATACACGCTGTCCATTAGTTTCTTTTGTCATTGAGAATAACTCGAAAAATAAAGTGACGTCACTCTTAATCCAATATGGCGGACAATATACAGATAAAGCTGTCCAGCGATGACTAAAAAGTAAAATATAAATTAAAAGTAAAAAAAACTTTTTAAAAACAATATTTTATTTAAATGCGCTAAAAATAATAAAATAAACTTTTCCTTAAAGCTTGTCGCGAGAATTAGGTACTCGTATATACTCAGGTAAATCTCGCGACAAGCTTTTATATCATCGAAAATGTGTTATGACGTTATAAGTTTATAGTAAAAGTTTTAAAGGAAAAGTTTATTTTATTCTTTTTAGCTCATTTAAATAAAAGATTGTTTTTAAAAAAGTTTTTTTTAATTACTTACTTTCTAATGAATAGTTCAATAATTTATTCACAAAAAAGCGTTGAAATGGCAAATAACGACCTACAAAACGCGCTGTTCGTATGAGGCAGCGACGTTTGATTTAAATGAGAATAGTACGGAGAAGCAAAAACACCTATCTCAAAACAGAACCTCTACATCTAAGAGAATAACTAACAGCGCCAAAAGCGACTTTCACTAATTATTGTTGACTTACATGCGTACATACAAATAATGTAGGTCATGAAGGGATATTGTAATACTGCGCGAACAATCAATGGATAGGTAAAACTATACTATACTGTTACAGTAAGTACACTAACTATATTTTACAAGGTCTCATATGCCTCCCGGCGTACAGACCGAATCTAGGGAGCTGTAAGCGCTCCAGTAGACTCTGTCGCGCATACATTATCTTGATTCCATACAAATTCAATTAATAATTTAGTAGTTACTCACTACTCATATCTGTACAGTTACCTAATTTGGTTTTGGTATGTTTTGATTATTGGACCTTATTTGTAAAACGCAAACCACAACCCAACTCATCTTAGGTTACCTATCTCTTAATTTAGACTTGTTTAATTAAAGTAGTTATCTGGCCATAAAAGAGTTAGCTACAATATTACGGGTCACCGCAATACCGCAAATGCGTCTCTAACAGTATGTTGATATTAAGTAAGGAAAAAACATATCACATCTTGCTATACAACGTATTGTATGTACCTACAGGTCATCCATAATAATATACTGTGATCCTTATGTCCAGGCCTAGATTATATGATAAATATATTTTCTCAATGATTAGGTATATTGAATTTAATAATTGATATATGCCAATTCGACTTACAAAGGCCTACTTAGATAACTGATCCCCTCTCGACGTCACGCATTGTATACCGTTTTGCAATAGGCCATCAAAACAATCCACCCTGTAAAAAATATCTCATGATCGTTAATCTTGTCTCATAAGGTAGTGTGATTTCATGTCAATGTTTACACTTAAAAAATATATATACTTGTTTAGGTACCGGGGCCACGTGAGAATTGCAAATAATTTAATAGCGTGTTCCTAAAGCTCTAAATGGACGTTAAGGGGTAAAAAATGTCATACAATTGGCTCACTTTTTTTTGTTTTCATACATTACTGGTCAAGCAAAAATTTGTAACCCGTAACCTAAGAACCAGTTAGAACCTCAGTAAGTTTTAGCAGATGTTTTAGCTCAAATAATGTGTGATATGTAAATCAATATAACTCGACAGCTTTTGTCAAGTCTACATACTGGCTGTATACTAGTATTGTGGCAGCTAATTCAGCGGTGGGCTCGAATATGGCTGTGTAATGCAAGTCATTATCTCGTGGGAAGTAAGACCTACTCTTAAGTATTGTCCCTTCTGTTAGACTAATGAATTAGTACAGGGCCTTCTTGCCAGGTAACTTATAGGGTTCCGTAATGAAATAAAGGCGGGATGGGTAGGAACGACGCTTATGGGGTAGCCGGAGATGTACTTCATATTTATTAAGGTGTAAGGTCTGTCCACTTGACCGTATCATACCTTAGACCGTAACCGTAACATCACATATGCAAAAATATATTATTTTTATGAATAGGTAACTATAATGATATGACGCTCACCCCACTAGACCCTTAGAACAAACATAACTGGAGTAGCCTTTCAGTAACTTACTGTAGAAACCCTTGCACAATGTGCAAAAAATGATACAAAGACAATTTCACAATCGATTAACGGTCATTCACAAAATCGCCTCGCAAGAGAACACTGCTCATAAAAATGCCCGCATGTTGCTGTAAGCACTTGATGTTATAAACGTTCAACCACTTCAAGCTTTCAATATATGTACAATTTGGTTTCAATATCGTATTAAGATGCTCCCCCCCGCTCCCGCAAAATTCGGCAGAAATTTTTGTACGCAAATACGACATAATAAGAGCGTTGTCTCGTTCTGTCGAACGGTGTCAGCCAGTGACGCACGCTCTATCCTATCACCTATCGCGGGACAAGGCCAACCATGCTACGGCCCCAGCCCCCCTATTCTGTAACTTGTTTTAAGCTCACCTCAACGCTCACCCACAATTATACCTTGACACCGCGATGCGTAGTAACTAAGCGTAGGTAGAGGTCTAGTTTCGAAAGGGGAGACCGGCGGGGTGAGCCGCATTTGCGCGTAGCGAATAACAGCCCAGGTTATATTGTATGCTCTAAGACTAGACCGTTTCCGAACCGGAACGACCGAACGGCATGCGCGGGCCGTCCGGCTATTCCCGCAAGGAATATTTTAGTCCAGGCAATGAACTGACAACTTGTATGGAAAAAATGACAGATTTGGAAATAATTTATAATAGCTAATTTTTTTAATGTAACGGATATATTATCAATTAAATAGTTACCTAGAGGCAAAAATTCAACAAAAAATCAGACATCAAAAAAATCAATATTTAATTAGCTCCTAATAAGTCCGGATAAATATTAATATTTTTTTTTATCTTTATTTAGGTTCATTTACATTTGCTTTACAATATTCAATATAAATAAAATAAAAAAGGCAATGAATGTTTAATTTAAATCTATATAATTACTTCCGGGTGGAAAGTTTGTTGGATTCTATAATAAAGCATCTTAGAATAATGTTTTAGAATGAAATAAACAAAAAAAAACGCTATTATAAATTAATGTTTTTCGAAACCGTTGCCTGGAGTATTTTGCATGTGCCGCTCCGTGCATGACACGCGACGCCTGTGCACCGCGTTTGCTACGGGTTCTACCAATTCTAACTGCGTAGGTATGGATGGTCCGACGACTGGTCAGTAAGTAGTTCCTTGGCAGTTCATGAATGCAACTGCGTAATTCTCTCTCTCATTTTTGCGTTTAGGTAGGCAGGGGAAGGTTGCTAAGATTGGACCACTTAACTTCGCTGCCTTATAATCTACACAATCTAAAGTAAATAAAATAAATTTGATAATTTTTAACGCCTGAAATATATTTATTCATTACCTTACCTCAAACACAAATAAATAAAGTATAAAGTAAAGTATCTTGGAGAAAAAACGTGAAAAAGGTGTCTCGCGCTGTTTCCTTCTTTGGACCAGAGTCACGTTGATTGAACCACTGAGTTGCCATCAATGGACTTAGGAAATTTATACTGATGGTCCAATCAAGATTTTTTTTGATTGAAGGTTTCACAATGCTTTTATGTAAAAAAATAACTTAGTACCTTGTTTGGCTCTGTCTAGCATGCGTAGGTTTTAATAGTAGATTGTATGACAAGGGGCTAAAATAAGCCATATTACCACGAGATGGTTATTTTCCGAAGCGAAGTGAGGGAAAATATTTCGAGGGGTAATATGGCTTTTAGACCCGAGTTATACACTCTACTTTTCACATCGACTGCGAGAAAATAGTAAAATCCATCCACAATCAATAATAAATTCCACGGCGCAAAGATTATTCGACTTTTTTTAATAAACTGCTTTGACACAGATACAACATATTGACTCCACGAATAAACGCCTCTGAGGCGTCCAATACACGGTGAAGCATTATCACTCGATCCACGCGCTGTCTCTTTCTCATTGCATGTTATAGAGAGAGACAACTATGGTGGATCATCAGTATTTAATCACCGTGCATTGGCCGCCTGGCCGTCTACAGGCGCGTCGTTGACGGCCAGAGGCGTTTTTTGTTTTAATAATTATTGTGAGTTAGGGACTAAAAAACACCTGATATTTGAAATTAATTCTGGTTTCTGATTGGTTATTTTTAATATTAGCTGTAATCTGGTTAGTTGATAGCAAATTCAAATGTTTTTTAAAGAGTGGTATGGTGATTGGTGGATTTAATACAGCGAAGTGTTTTGATTGGTCAAATTAAATGTTTTAAAAATCATAAATATTTATACATATTTTCCCTAGGGGCTACATGTACTACTTTAGCCCCGCTTGCTAAGCCTAATATGACACACTTTTCGAGCATGAGAAGTGAAAAATATTTTTTCAAACCACATGCTCGACAATGCCGAATTATAGGTCATGTAAACCCTACCGAAAGCAAGACATTAAATCCCTTGGTATTAGCCGGGTTATAATGTTGTACTGAATTTCATTATAACCCGCTGGTTAATAATATGATTTCACTTTTCATAATTCTTATTACTATATGCATAAAGTTTAATTTTGCTAAACACAATTTGTCCTAGGCCATGGCCTACTTGATTTGACAAAATAAATGAAGTTTGCCTCCGTGTGAACCCCGGTCCGGAGGAGCGCGGTGTTCGAAATTCGAATTTCGAATCTAGGACCACGGCTTGTGCTTTCGAATTTGGAACGTCGCGCGCCTTCTTTTGTTCACGCGTGACGAACAAATCGAGTTCTTGTAGGTGCCTATAGAAGATTTAATTTCAAAAATAATATTGAAAATGTCGAGTGATGAAAGTGTTTTTATCTACTGAGCCTGTTTTTTTGTCTCGCATAAGGTGTGAAAAGTAGAGTATACACCTCGGGGTTAAGACTGTTTTAGTCTTGGGCGGTTGAACCCCTCACTGCACTCAGGACTCAGTCTTAATTCCCTCGCTTCGCTCAGGAATTAACTTATAACTCCCTCGCTACGCTCAGGAGTTAAATTATGAGTCCTTCGTTACGTTCGGGATTCAATTCGCTCCCGTGACATAAAACAGTGCTTTATCCCCTTGGTGTATAATCTACTATTAGATGGTCCAATCAAAGTGCCCGACCAACGATAGCAACCTTCCCCTAATATTCCGGTTGCACGTTGTAAATAATGTCCAATATTCTCCTTCCGTTTTTGGTTCTCTTCAAGCATCATGTCCAGCGGGTTATCTCCACTTATAATAAATCTCTAAATTAAAAAAAGAATCAGCCAGTATCATTTCAGATATTGTCCTGTCACGAATGATCTCAGCTTCCCATGAACGGAAAAACATGAAAAAATTTTTATAGGTACATTATTATTCTGGCTTCCGCTTAGGATAGTTTTTATGCGACTGCGAAAATTAATTAATTTTCATAAATATCTGACCTCTTTAAAATTTTCATTGTTTTTTCTAATATATATATCGCTGCCACATCTGTCAAGCTGTCAGTAACGTCAAAATGGCAGAATGGCTTTGTCTTTTACCTATTTAATAATTTACATCCGGTCTACGATAGACATTTACGAAACGCATACCAAACGATCGAGCATAAAAAATAAATATATTCTAATATGAGAACTTATATGCGCAAATTTCGTATTCAGGCGTAATTTCAATAAATGTATCAACAAATTTGAACAATATTATACGTAACGTACGTAACACGAATTTGTTTTTTTTAATGTCATGGCGCGCTTTGCGTGTTCAGCCAAAGTATAAGGAATGGGATTAAAAGAAAATATGGATAGATCGAAAATGTAGAAGACAAGCGAAAGACCAGGAAAGAGTTGTATAATATTAAAGTTTGATATTATTTAAAGACTAAAAATTATATCAAGCTTTAAATATTCCTATACAAGGATGAGACATACTTTTTTACCTATGAACCATATGTTTTGACTAAGACAAATTACTACAAACAGCCAAGTGCTCACGTTTAAACGCCTAGCAATTTGTCACAACAACTTGCTATAGTAGACTGGTTAGGAGTGTATGGCTGTTTCTTTCCAACTATCGCAAGTTGGTGTGACAAATTGCGCCCGTTTGTAGTGTGCCACACTGGCGCGGCCTGCGGTGGCGGTCAATAGTATAGTAAATTTGACAGCTAAAATCAAGTTTACTATTGACCGCCGCGGCCAGGCCGCGCCAGTCTGTGAGAGGCTTAATGCCTGTAACACACTGACGTGGCCTGCGGTGGCGGTCAATAGTAAATTTGACAGCTAATGACAAGTTTACTATTGACTGCCGAGGCCAGGCCACAGAAACACCAAGTTAGCGGCGGAGTCTACGTTTATTCGGTTAAGTTCGGTGAAAACGGGGGGATGGTATTTTTTTCAACATTTTCCTTTTAGAATGTGCAATTCAAGCCCTTCCTATGATACCACACTGGGCTTACTAACTAGACTTTTAATTTTTGGCCTCTCCCCTCTTATCCGTTCTTTTTTATAGAAATTAAAAGTATATATTTATCTTTTTCCATACACGTGGATTAGCTTTGTTTATAACTATTCCAAATTTAAAATTGATAGCATGGGTAGTTCCTGAGATATTTCACTTTGTGACAGACAGACAGACAGACGGACGGAGTATAAGGGTTTCGTTTTTACCTTTTTGGTCCGGAACCCTAAAAAGGCGTTTGGAGTAAGCTTATCTATAAATCATGTAACTTAGCCATAAGGAAGCCCTTTTCATTTCAAACAATCCATACTAATATTATAAATGCGAAAGTAACTTTGTCTGTCTGTTACCTTTTCACGTTTAAACTGCTGAACTGATTGAGGTGAAATTTGGTGCACAGATACTTTGAATTCCAGGGAAGGAAAAGGATAGTTTTTAGCCCAAAATTAATTACCTAAGGGAGTGAAAAGGGGGGGCGAAAGTTTGTATGGAGCTACGATGTAAACGAGTTCCACGCTGACGAAGTCGCGGGTAAAAGCTAGTCATATATAATTGTCTAAAATATTCTAATAATTAATTTGTATTGTATCACTCCATAAGTTGAAAACACTTCAAGGCGGTCACGAAGCACGAACACCACTGATCGGTGCGTGTTAATTACGCCTAACCTACGGCTATGATACGCTTTATATACTGACATCATAGCGTTTTATCAAAATTGAATTTAGATTGCCACCACATAGATGTACTTATACATTTTTTTTTACTTCTATTCACAACCACACCACATAGGTATGATATGGAAACTAATGACGAGTAGGTACTTCAATGCACCCAAAACGTGACCTGAATGTGATGTCGTGTTGTGAACTGAATAGAAAATTATAGGAGCTTGGAAAACGCAAAATATACTCTAAAATTAATTTATTTGTAAAACCACCTTAATGCTTTCCTTAGAGTTTAGACTGTGCAGTATGCAATGTGCATGATAAATGCTAACGTAATATACTAGCCGCGACTGCCGCGAAAGCACTCTTAACTTACAAATGTAGGTACAGTCAGCATCATAATCATGTATACATTCTATCACCTTATTACTCAGACATAAGGTTGAAAAGTGTATACATGTGTATGATGCTGACTGTACTCTTATGAACAAAAGGAGTTGTTTAGTTTCTGTGTTTGTAGTACGCAAATGTATTTTTAATATTAGTTATTGAAACCTAATTTCAATTTAGAATAGAATTTTACGACTTAGGTAGGTACTGGAACAACCGTTAGTTAGGTACTTATCTTATTAGCTTTGTGAACAATAAGCCTGAGACATTGTATCTTGTGCAACACTTGGTAAAACTACTATTTAAATAGTCATTTGTAACGTTTCCCTGTTTCAAAATAGGGAAACGTACATGTTTATTTTGTATTACGCAGTATCGCTACTAACGAAATTTATAAATTTAATTTAATTAACTTTTTTTTAGGTAGATGTCGCTACACTCGCCTCCCTAAGGCGTTGTAAGAAGGAACTGATTGAAAGATTTAGTGGCCGAGACAGATTGTTCCGATAGCTCAGTTGGTTAGTAGCAACGGGCCATGTATGCCTGTGGTCGCCGGTTCGAATCCGGCCGGAGCATAAAAAATTTCAATTTTTAATTAGAAATGTATAAACGTAGATGTCAATATACGTTGTTCGTAAAAATGTTCACAAAAGAAAATTGACTACTATGGTGAACAAACAATTTAAACTTTGGGGGCTATTTGCATAAACGTATATATATCTCTAGGAAGAATAAGTACCTAAATTTCAAATCCATTATCGAATTAACATGACTAAATCAATGTAATATTAATTAGTGAAATAGGGGTCTGATGGTAAACGCACTAGGATTGACAGTAGGTACACTTTTATACCTTTAGCAATGACTTGGAGAAGAACTTAGGTACATGATTCGAACACTGTAAGCGTAAGCAGTGTGTAAGTATGTCTTAGTTTAATTATTTTCTTTCAACTTAAGTTGCGCGGGCGTTAGATAAGATAGCACGCATGCGCATAATTATTATCACATCGTTATGTCTTTAGTAAAAACTTCATCATCGTGTAATTGCTTCTCTAAAAAGGTTATATTCGACTATCAATGGGAACCCATCTTTTATGCATATGCAACCGTACAGTAGGTATATAGGTGATAATACATATATATTCATATTTTGAGGAGAGTCTAGACAACTATAATAAATTAATAGGTATAGAACTAGGAGCTCTAACGTCTCACGTAGAAACATGAGAGTGACTTCAATAGGGTATGTTCATCTATCAAAATTAAATTTTCTTGATTCAGTTTGATAAATTTGTATTATTTAAGAGCCCGCGGCAAGCCGGCCGAATTTCACCTACCCATACAAACGGAGTTTCGTTCTCATTTTAAAACTACGTGTTGGATTGTAACGAAACTTTGCATATACAATGACATGAGGTATATCTAGGTCTGTAATCTATGAATAATATAAGGTTTTATTAAAAGTGAATACAAGATTATAATTAACATTAACTAAGATAAATTAAAACTAAGTTAAATCTAAAAAAGGCCCTCGAGGCATTGTACCGAGGATGCTGGCGGCATTTCCTCGCTGAATTGCAATGCTGATGCGTTGCGCGAGAAAGCCGCCAGCTCTTCGGTCACCAGTTACATCGACCAGACGTTTCGCGATTTCTGCAAATAACTTATGCGCACTGGGACCCCACGGACCGAGGGTCTCAACGCCAAAGGGTACAAAGTCGTACTCTCTGCCGAGGCCTCTATATTTATTACATTTCAGATTTTCGGCGTTTTCCGCCGCTGCACCCGCTTTAGAAGTAGTCCGTTGGAGGTGAGACGGTGCCAGTGTGTCTACACATGTAGCGTCCCACACAAGCATCCGTCCCAACCTCCATGGAACCAGAGACACACCATCAGGTCTTTTGCCATCATCTCTGACAATGCCAGGCGGCTCAAGAAGAGCAGGCACATTGATGCTGGCAAGAGACCGGCGGATTATGTCATTAAGTGTCGCATGTCTTGAAAAGCGGCCTGCACTTTTTTGACAACAAGGCCTGTAATTAGTTTACATGGCTCCAAACAAAGGAAATACAGCAAAAACAAGTTTTGTATGAAAATCTTAAATTCGCTGTTTTTTTTACTATGGTCTGAAACTACGTACACTAATTACGGACCTGGATATACCTTAACTTATTCTAAGTACAAAGTTTCACAGCAAACTAGCTAGTCGTTTTAAAATGGGAGCGTAACTACGTTTGTATGAAGAACCGAGCTTACTGCGGACTCTTGATAAAAAATCTGATCTAAAACTACCAGTGTATCATTCCGCTGCCAATTTATCATTCCCTTGTAGTTTTTTTATCATTCCCCTGACATTTTTTTCATTCGCTTGTTCTTTTTATCACTCCCCTGACATTTTTTCTGATTCCCTCGTAGTTTTTATGATTCCCCTGTCATTTTTTCCGATTCCCTTGTAGTTTTTATGATTCCCTTGACGTTTCTTCGGATTCCCTTGTAGTTTTTTATGATTACCCTGACATTTTTTCTGATTCCCTTGTAGTTTTTATGATTCCCCTGATATTTTTTCTGATTCCCCTGGCAGCTAAACTTTGAATTGGTATATTTCCGTACCTAATTGACCCAAAGTAATGCCTATTCGATAAATATGTATATTATTAAATATTTAATATGATTTTATTGTAACTTAGCAGAAATTTCTTAAAATAAAAAACCAGGGGAATTAGATGAATAATGCAATTCTCAAGAATGACCCACATACTGTATTTATGTATAAGGCGAATTAATATTAAGATTTCCTTGTAGTGACTGTTTGTTTACCTAAATAAAAAGAAAAAAAATAACTTCCTTTTTTGAAGTCGGTTAAAAAAGATTAGCTTTTAAACAAAAAAAGATTAAACTTAAATTTAAAAAGAGGTGAAAAAAAAAGAAATATAAATTCTTATAATCTATATAACATTTTAATTGCATAAAACATAAAATTGTAAGGGTTCATTAAACAGTTAATAACTGTAACAATAAAAATAATGGCTAGCTTAATGTTTTTCTTTTTATATTTAGACATAACATTTTGTAATTAAAAGCCGAGAATAATACAAAGTAGGTATAGTGTTAAATACTTACTACCTACTTCAAACATATGAATTGAATTTGAGATTTCAAGCTGTTTTTTTTACGTTTTATGAAAACTACATACGTCCAACTTTTCATTTCTTATTTCATCCCGCAATTTGTTGAAGATTTTTATGGACAATGTACGTGCTCTTTGTTTTTTTTTTAGTTTTGACGAAGGCAGCATTAAGTAGCATGTTTTTAGCCTGACTGAGTGGGATATGACTTCTTCAGGTTTTTTTAAACATAATTATCTATGTATTTTCTTGTAACCTTTCAGGTTTGTGAGTAAATTGTGTTCTCTGAAATGTGGCTTACATATATATTCGTATTTTTGATATTTATTAGGTGCGAACTACGAACGAATCTACACTCAAGAGCAAAAGTTTCGGGTACACTTTGTATAAAATTTCAGTACAAACTGTACCCAAAACTTTTGCTCTTGAGTTTAGTCTAGTAGGTATATGGCCTTCAGACCTGTGAAATAAATATCATGTGTAAGGTAGGTACCATTCATCAATCGTCTAACATCGAACAGCCAGGACTAAATATTTGTGCACCTCACGCGTAACATCATAACGGCGCTCGGTGTCGCATTCCGGGAAGGTGAACAGATATTGTGACCGGTGTCCTACTATTTTTAATGTGTAGAAAATTTGAATTATCTACAACAGTCATTGCAAAACATGGACTTATTATTACTAATAATAAGTCCATGTTGCAAAAAAATATCTTCACTACTAATCCACTCTATAGACGGTCGGTATTAATACCGCCTTTATTTCAGCACAATGTCGATACGCTCAAATAGTGGACTTAATCATCCCGAGCAACACTTAATAGGTATTTTTTGACATTGGAAATGTCTTTTCGCTCGCTCCAGTGTAGGCTCCGATTTCACGAAAAAGTGCGATCCCCTTATATCTTAGAGAGTTGTCAAAAAAGGCTCAAAAGACGCGTATTCACAGGAGCTGTAAGGTGCAAAAAGAATTATTCGAGAAAGTCAAAAACAAAAAAGTTATGGCTGAAATAGTGAAGAAAAAAATCAAATTTTTGATTTTGGCGCTCGATATTTTGAAACGAAAATTCCTCTGGACAATTTAGTCAGCTACAATTTGAGCCTAAAACAAAGACGATCGGGTTTAAGGGTTTGCCCTGTAACCTAACCTTTTTGAAAAAACTCAAAAGTCAGCACGACATTTTTCACATGACATTTATGACTTCATGTTTCGCAGAGTTCGTTATCGGTGTTTGTTGTGAATTATCGGTGTTATGGGGGTATCCTGTTTGAGACGGGCGTAGGTAAAAATTAAATATGTATACTTATGCGCCACGGCGACAATTATTCAAACTTCGTTACGCGTACGCGTGTGGAAATTTTGTAATTTATTTGTTCACAGGCGTTATGTCGAGGACACTTATGTTAATCTAAGAGTAAAATAATTATCATTCAACGTTGTAGTTTTATTTTGTAACTTTTTCCTTATCCCAACTTTCTTGTCGCTCAACGACAATATTTTTTCGAATTCCGTAGATTCATTTCCAATGTGCTCGATAGTCTTGTGAGGCACGAAATCTGTGATTTTTTTATTTGCAAAGTATGCGTAGTGAATTTTACAATACAATTACGTACAAGTACTATTTTGACAATAAAAATTACCTTGAATAAACACCATCTATTATACGTACTACTTAACTAAACTAAAAGTGAAGGGACAGAATATTGAGCCGAGCGCAAGGCTCGGCTTCTTGTTGCGCACGCACCGAGTCTATTTTCTTAACAAGCATTGCAATTTCATTATTAGATCCTACTCGAGATGGCGCTGCTGAGCTAAAGCTCATTGCCAATGAGCGGGAACGGAGAATAACCTCCGGAGCTACTCATACCTACGATAAAAAAAACACCAAATTATTGAATGGACCATCGGGACCGGTACCTTCGGGATATATATATTATGGTGTAATATCCGATGAAGAAATTACCCTTATCTGTTATTTGATTTGTTGTTATCAATATTACTCGTTAGATAATTATATAGGTTGACAATTCGCACATGGTTTGCCTAGCGAAATCCAGGACTGAAGCTATTAAATAAAATAAATACTAAGTAACTTTTTTGGGTCAACTACCCTCATGTGTTATTCATAAAAATCGAGCATTAACTGGTAGAATATGACAGAGAGGAAAAATGTGCACTTTCTGCAAAGGTGCACTTTCCGCTAAATGTACACTCCCAAAATATACACTTTCCCAATTTGGAAACTTTCTCGGAATGTGCACTTTTTCAAACAGTGCACGTTACCAAAACGGATGCTTTCCCAAAATGTACAATTTCCCAATTTGGAAACTTTTCCAAAATGTGCACTTTTTCAAACGGTGCACTTTTCCAAACCGCACGCTTTCCCAAAATGTACACTTTCCCATTTAGGGCACTTTCTCAAAAGGTACACATTTATTATTTAGACACTTTCTTCACAAACACACACGCGCGCATACACACCCACACATACACACACACAAAAACGCACACACACAAGCACACAAATACACGCTTCATACTTGTCGCGGCGAACGATGGAAGGGTGAATACGCTGCGTCGGTAAAGCGGGATCTTCGCCGCTGCAGATTTGTCGTATGCGTGTGAGTGTGACGTAGGCGAGGCACGCACACATATGCTAGGAGTTAACACCCGTACCCCTAAAGTGTACTTTCCGGGAAAATATACCTTCTACGAAAGTGCATATTTTGGGAAAGTGCACCTATTGACAAAGTGTACATATCGGAAAGTGCACTATTAGAGACAGTGTACTTTCCGGAAAATAGATCATTCTAAAAAAATGCACCTTTACAGAAAGTGCACATTTCGGGAAAGTGTGTTTATCGATTGTATTTTCATTTTAATCGATTAAAAACGATCATATTTCAAGTTTTAACTTTAACAACGTAATATGAAGTTTATGATTTTATTTAAGATATTTTTATTAATGAATTTTTCGTAATATTAAAAAAACACAATAAATTATACGTTTTACTGAAATGAAAACTATCGATGACTGTTATATTTTCCTCATAGTCTGTGTGAAAAATTGTATGTGTCACTCAGGAGCAAAATTATTTTCGTCATGGGCGTTAACGCTTGAATCCTTCGCTACGCTCAAGATTCTATCATAATATAATATACTTTGCTTTACTCTAGATTCAATGTACCGCCCTCGCCGTAAATACATAATTTTGCTCCCTTGAGACACAATAGTTATTTGTCTTTCATTTCATTGCATGTTTGAGAAAAGCGCTATACAGCTATGGAAAATATTAGGGATTGCCAGTTTCGTTTCCCTATCCGGCCTCGCTATGCAGCCAAGTTCAAAGCCATGAGGAAGGAACTGGCGACGCAGCAGCCGTGAGTTATATTACTTATATTACACGAACCATTTGGAGCCACTTTTGACTCCTTAATAACTCAATAGTAGATTGTATGACAAGGGGCTAAAATAAGCTTCGCTTCGCTCGGGAAAATATCCATCTCGTGGTAATATGGCTTTTAGACCCGAGTTATACACTCTACTTTTCACTTCGACTGCGAGAAAATAGTAAAACAAAGATTATCCATCCACAATCAATAACAAATTTCACTGCGAAGAGATTGTTCAATTTAGCGTGAGGCGTTTTCTTTTTTAATGATTTGGAATTAGGGACTATAAAACACCTGATGTTTGATTGGTCGATTTTAATATGTAGCTGTATTCTGGTTGGTTGATAGCAAAGAGAAATGTTTTCTGAAAGAATAGTGATTGGTGGATTTAAATGATTTGGAATTAGGGACTAAAAAACACCTGATGTTTGATTGGTCGATTTTAATATGTAGCTGTAGGTATTGTGGTTGGTTGATAGCAAAGATAAATGTTTTTTGAAAGAGTTGTGATTGGTGGATTTAATATGGTGAAGTGTTTTGATTGGTCAAATTAAATGTGTTAAAAATCATAAATATGTATACATATTTTCCCTAGGGGCTAGATGTACTACTTTAGCCCCGCTTATTAAGCCTAATATGACACACTTTTCGAGCATGAGATGTGAAAAAACTATTTAACGTAGAAACATGAAATTTGGTATATGTATTAAAACTCCTTACATTAACTAGAACCCGAAATTTCATATATACAGGTAAAATGGTTATCCCACCAAAAACATTCTGTAAAAAACTAGCCAAGTCTCGATGGAGCTGCTTGTTTATCTCTAAAAAGTAATGAAATCTAGACAAAGTCGTGCCAAGTCTAAGGTTCCTTACTGCGATTTCTTTATTATTATAGTTAATGTTGTGTGACTTGGCCGTTGAAGGGTACACAAGGTTACAAAACCAGGTGCTCCATAACATCATTGCACCAATCTGTCGCCAGAACCGCTGGAATTGACGATGGAAAATTGCCACTTGGAAACCTATTTTCGATAAGAAAAAATATTTTTTTTCCTGAAAGGGACTTCCGAAGTGATGGGATTACTGTCATCAGGCCAGGGTCAGGATGATGGGGTCCTGGAGAAATCAAGGGAAATCTTCAAATATTATGGGGACACGTATAGAGATTTGGGTATTTTGTATAGTAACTCGTGCATTTACTCTTGAAAAGCACTATTTAGTCAAGTAGAATTGTCATCTGGTCAGGATCTGTGATAGAGTCCTGGAGGAATCGAGGGAACTCTTCAAATATAATAGGCACACCTGTAGGGCTTTGGTTAATTTGTATAGTAACTCGTGCATTATCTCTAAAAACACAATTAATAATAAAACAATCTTTACAAAAAGTAGGTAATGTTATTGAGATCTAATTGGGTGCCAAGTTTAGTAGATAATCTACCTATATATATAAACGTAAAAATCCTGACTGACTGACTTACTGACTCACTCACTTAAATCAACGCGCAGCCCAAACCGTTGAACCTTGAAAGCTGTTTTTTTCACAAAAGGTAGTTTATATAACGTAAATACCCACTAAGAAGGGATTTTTGAAAATTCCACCCTCAAAGGGGTAAAAAGGGGGTTGAAAATTTGTATGGAGATGGAGTAAAATTTTAAGTAATAGACTTGAAACTTAGTGAATGGACTCCTTATTACAATACAAGAAAAGTGATTTTGGGGTTTTGGAATGACTTACCCCTAAGCGGGTTAAATAGGGCTACAATTTTTTATGGGTGACTCTTTTTTTTGACCTACAAAATGACCGATCGGATTTAGTTGGAATTTGATATAGAGATAATTTGAGTTCCGGGGAAGGACATCGGATAGTTTTTATCCCGGAATCATAAAAATTGTATCGAGCTACGATATAAACGAGTTCCACGCGGACGGAGTCGCGGGCAGAAGCTAGTCTTAAAAGAAAATTTATTCTTAAGAACATACAATTTTTTATTACTTCAACAACAACAAATGTTTGCTATCTATACATATAATAAAGCTGAAGAGGGTCGAAAGTCTGTACATGGAAGATAAACGAAAAAAAATTGGCTGGGGATACTTAGAATTGATAACACACACGTTCCAACAGTTTTTAGAATTTTTGTCTGTTTATCTGTTTATCTGTTTGTCTGTTTATTTGTCAGAGTATCACGTGAAAACGGCTGAACGGATTTTGATGCAAACTTTACTAATCTGTCGAGAGAATCCCCGGATAGGTTTTAAGCTATAAAAATCTTAAAGATTAGGGTTCAAAGGGGGTAGAAAATAGGGTTGAACTTTGTATGGGAACTCCTTGAATGTACGAGCTACAGACTTGAAAATTGGTAACCATAAACTTGACTGGAAAGTAAAAACGACCCCATTCAAACTTTTAGCAATGTATAGATAAAACGTGAAAAATATGGGATGAAAATAGGTTCTGAGGCGACTAGAAACTATATAATGTTGCAAGAGCGGGGTTATAACAGTATCATTACCATGGTAACATGTCGTCAATATATTCGAAAATTCATCGTGTTCTTACAACTAATAGTTAGTCCAGTGGCTTGACCCATAGCTTACGGAGTCGGCGTCCCCGAGTTCAAACCCAGCAGCATGCACTTTTTGTAGTTTTAATTTTTGAAAATGTATATTTTTCAAAAAACGCAGAGAAGCTTAGTGAATAGAGGATTTTGATGCAACTTTTACTTAATCGTTCGAGAAAATCCCTGGCCAGGTCATAGGCTGTAAAAATGATAAAAATTAGTTCAAAGGGGATAAAAAATGGGGCAAAACTTTGTATGGGAACTCCTCAAATCCATGAGCTTTAGACTTGAAAATTGATAAACATACACTTGACTGGAAAGTATAAAGAACTCCATTCAAACATTATAAAAAAATATAGATAAACCGTGAAAAACCACGGGATGAAAATGAGTGCTAGATGGCTAAAGACTATCTATAATAACCAAAAATGTTTGATATCTCAACCGATAGTAGCTGTTAGACATTAGAAACCTAATTATTTTGGATTTCAGTCGCTGTCAACGTCGCTGTTAATATTGAAATCCAGCAACCTTGATCTTCGTCTTCCTATACATAATTGGTATGAATTCAGAGGTCATCTAAAGATGTATGATAGGTTGAGTTTAATACTTACGTCGAATTAGCATAGTTCACCAACGTCAAGAGACGTGGGTATAAAATTTGGACACAACGGCATTCCGCGGAGAATTAAGTAGGTACCATTTTTTATGTATAAAAACTTCACCGTTTGTGACATTCAGAAATATTATTATGAATACTCGGGTATAGTGAGCGTCCGCATGAGCTAGCTCTCGGGCCTTCGGCCCTCGGGCTCGCATAGAAGCGATGTATTGGGCCTTTCATTCATACGAAAAGCTCGGCCTTCGGGCTCGCTTGCCTCGCCACTCACCTTCGGGACTTTGGAACTCAGATTTCGCTTTCAAGACACTTGGAGATAGTGTGCGCCAGTCCTCGGGCTCGCATAGGAAGCGCTCTCTAAAACGGTTCTTTGGGCCTATCATTCCAACGAAAAGCTCGGCCTTTGGTCTCGCTTGCCTCGCCGCCTCGCTCGGGACTTTGGTCTCCGGTTTCGCTTGCAAGACACCTGGGTTTAGTTAGTGTTCGTGAAGGCTCGCCCTCGGGCCTCCGGCCCTCGGGCTCGCATAGAGAGCGCTCTCTGAAGGGTTGGTTTGGTTGGGCCTTTCATTCATACGAAAAGCTCGGCCTTCGGGCTCGCTTGCCTCACCCCTCAACTTTGGGACTTAAGGCTCATGTTTCGCTTGCAAGACACCTGTGGATAGTAAGTATCCATGGAGTCTCGCCCTCGGGCCTTCGATGCTCTGGCTCGCATATGGAGCGCTATCTATAAGGGTACGTTGGGCCTTTCATTCCTACGAAAAGTTCAGCCTTCGGCCTCGCTTGCCTCCCCGTTTACCTTCAGGACTTTGGCTCTCAGGGGTAGTTTGACAAGACACCCGGAGATAAAGAGTATCTTTGGGGTCTCGCCCTCGGTCCATTTGTTTCAATTATGAAATTTTATATTTAAATTCCGGTTTTGGTAATTTTTCTTCTACTTACGTACTTCGTTTGCAATAAAGATTAAGTAAATCAATATAACTAAATATTATTGACGACAACGTTTATGAGGATTTGAACTGTTACACGCATAATTTATAGAAATGAAATCGTAATAATCTAATTTATCAGTGTAGTAGGTATCGTATGGTAAATTATGGATGACATGAAACATAAGAATATCATGTCATGCATAATTTATACGCGTACGAAGTCGCGGGCAGAAGCTAGTATATTATAAAAGTATAACTTCTTAAATTTGAACACACGAATTATTTACACAAAGCTTAACTTCTAGGACTGTTGTGTGTAGCTTAGGCCGGTATTTGTAATTTGTACGAGGTTTCAGAATAAATAGTTTTTATGCGTGTCCTACGCTTACGTAACGTAACCTTACTTAATAAGTCCGGGGTATATGAAACTGAAACTAAATTACATGAAACTTAAAAAAAACACATTAAGTGTAAAAAATATAATTTATTATTAAAACAAAAATTACAAAACTACTATTAAAGTTTTTACATCGATCCGCACGTCGTCGACTTAACGCGCGGAATTTTACAATTTATACTTACGACTATTTACGATTAGGTACTGATTAGACACAGCGTTACGTATGTACAGTGCGGCCCATGCCACAGTCTCTCTGGAATTTGTAAAATGTCATCCCTATTTTCAGATGACAATCATTTTGGGTTTCTCTGCATAGCGATAGTCGCCTTCGTTGGAGCCTTGGAGCACTAACGGCAGTCATTAAAAACTTTTACTATAAATTTCGAATTAATGTAATAATAATAAAAGATTTTATTATTGTTATGCATTTGACATACCTACTCCGTTATATTACATTCTTCGATTGTATCGACCAATTGCAATCGAGCATCTAAACGTGGTCTAAACTAAGAACTATCAATAAAATCCCCACACAATTGTATTCCAAATCATTCCACCAATGTTTTTAACTTTAGTCCGATTGATTTATATCTTAATGACAAGAAGCCTAGAACTGCGTTGAATATTTCTAATTCCAATACAAATTATTTATTATCTTATACCCACCTACCCTAAAGTCCACAAAAAAATTAAATAAAACAGGACTTGGATTTTACGATTTAGTACAAAATAGTGTGATATTTTTACTGCTAGTACTTATATTAGTTGGATATGGCCTTCCGAACAGCATTTTATAACTTGCGGTAATATGAAAGATTAAAATATCAGTCATCAGCTTAGAGGCATCCATCCATCAAGGTACATCACAAAAAGGACATGCATTTAAAGTAAATGACTCTAATCGTGAGGTTCTATATTATACTAATATAATTTCATGTGCGTAATATTGTTTAAGGGTAATGACTTTAACGGATGGTCCTACTATAAGTCTAGGCCAAAATTGGTCGATAGTATTATTTACCTAGCTCAAAGGTATTCTACTAATAGAGAAACTAGAACTGGATGCCATGCCCTCTGAGGAAGGCGTCGATCTGCCCTGACGAGGCAGACTCGCCACGGGGCGCCACGTAGTAGTACTGAGGACCAGCTGCGGCCCGCTGGGGTTGAGGTCCTTGCGATATCGTAAGCCTCTGCGCCTGAGCTCTCGCTGCAGCCCTATCCCTCTGCAACTGAGTCTGTTGCAGCTGTTGCTGCTGAGCGAACAGCTGTTGGGAACTCTGGAATTGAGCCTCATTTTGCTGTCTCTGGTAAACTTCCTGAGGGTTCTGGTGTTGAATTTGGTGACGGAAAAGTGGCACGTTCGAAGCAGGAGATGATGAGATAGACGGCAGTTGGGGTGAAGGAACAAACGGTCTTTGATGCTGAGGTTGAGGTTGAGCAACGTAAGGTTGAAGGCGCTGGTTGAGATTCAACTCTCCCTTTGTTTGAGGTAGGGACTGGAATAACTGAGTATTGTAGCTTCCGCTCGAAGGATCATATACCAGTTCAGTGGAGTACAGAGGGTTACCACTTGGAGCTTGAGAGATAGCCGACTTTGAAGGAGCGCCAGTAGCGGTCGTGGATTGCTGTTGGTTCTCACGGTGGAACTTGGCAAATTCAGCAGCGAAATCAATTTGTCCAGCACTAGGTCTAGCCGTTGTAATCACTGCTGGAGCTGGAGAAGGTGAATATGCGGAGGGCGACGGTGACGCTGAGTAGTTAGGGATCGGAGAAGGCGAGTATTCGGGCTCCGGGATGTACTGGGGCTTAGCGGTTACTTGAACCAACTGCGGCCGGAAGGTCGTCGCAGGCGGCAGCGCGCGGGGAGTAGTCACTGGCAAAGGTCTCGGGGTAATGGCTATCTGTTGAGACTGATAAGATGGCCGTCTTGGAGTCGGGCGCTGGACCACGCGCTGCCTAATGTGCTGAAGGGGTTCTTCTTCGGCTTCATCTTCGTCAGCATCCCTGAAATCGTTTTGGAAGTAGGTTGTGGTTGGTCGTGTAGTGGTCGGTCGGTGAGCTGGCCTGGTTGGGTAGTTGGGCACGCCATCGTCGCGTTCGCCGGAGTCTGGAGACGGGGCTTCGGGTTCCTCTTCTTCGTTAGGCTTGTTGGGGTCGCAGGGGTTGCCGGAAACGTACGTGAACTCTCGCTTGTTCCCGTCGGGGTCCACATAGCCGTACTTGCCGCGGACGACACAGTCGGTGCCGCGAGTCTCTTCCTTGAAGGAGCCGTCTGCGGCCTCGTAACCGAACGTGAAGCTGCCATCATCGTTTACCTGGAAATAAAGACACGAAAATGATTTAATTTATGGGTTCATTAAATATTAAACAGAATCGTATAAATAATGGTACTTAATGGGTGGGTTGGTATTTTGAATTTTGCGGATTTTTTTGCCACTATGAAACGAGAGTCGGGAGAATCACGTTTTTTTACATTATTAATGCTTAAAGTGACAAAAAATATATATACAGGGTGGAAGTCGATAAGGGTCGTTTCCGGAAGTATTGAATCGTTTAAGTGATATACAGTAGATTTGTCACTTCGTTAGTTTCATGGCGCTGAAGAGCTTAAGCTTATTACCGAGCGTTGACGTAATCGCACTGATGTATGATTGACGCATAAATGTCAAAGAAATCAAATAAATGATAAAATATTATTTACTTGTCCCAGTCACCTGTTTAGGATTGGCATCGAGAATGTTTAAAAGGCTATAAGTTGAAAACGGCTGCACATATTTACATAGTTTGTATGGGGAAAATATAGTGCTAAGGCTAAAATATCTCCCATTTCCGCAAAAGTCCCTCGTCGACTTCCACGCTGTATATATATATAAATAAATATATTGATAAAAGGGAATAACTATCCTAACAAAATGTGCTCAATAACAACCAATTTCGGTGCTTACTGTGAAACTAGACTCGATTTGTGTAAAATTGTCCAATAAATATAATGCTGCTGCGTTACCTTGATGTAGTTCCTTCCTAATGGTATGCAGCGACGGCTACTTAGAGCTCCTGCGGCTGCGCCATGAGCCGCGTGTTGTTCGTCCTGTCGGTCAGACTATCTCCTGGCTCTCCGTTACCGAGTTTTAGTTCCTGATGGTCTGCACGGGGGCTGCTTGAGCTCCTGCGGTTGCGCCTTAAGCCACGCGGGCCCGCGCAGCGCGCCGGTCGTCAGACTATCTTCCGTCTCTACGTTGCCTTGTTGTAGATCCTGACGGTCTGCACCTGCACGGGGGGCTGCTTGGGCTCCTGGGGCTGCGCCTTGAGCCACGCGGGCCCACACAGCGCGCCGCGTAGCTTGTTTTTGTCTCGTCGGTCGTCAGACATTCTCCTGGGTTTAAGATACCTTGTTGTAGTTCCTGATGGTCTGCACAGGCGGCTGCTTGGGCTCTTGGGGCTGCGTCTTTAGGCGGGCAGGCCCACGTGGTGCGCTGCGCGGCTCGTACTCGTCCCGTCGGTCGTCTGCGCGGTACAACGCGTCATACTCGTCCGCGGACACCAGGACCACCTGAAATGACCAATGTCGTGGTTATTGGTGCAAAGACTGCGTTATAAGAAGCTATATCAACAATCATCCGCCAGAGATGCAGTGGCCATTGATGGTGACGATGTGTTTCGCCGCAGTAGTAACCGTTTTCGATAATGACAGCACGATAATTTAAAAGAAGAGGTTGGGTTACGTTAATAAAGTGTTGGCTAAATTCTAAAAGAATATAGATACTTAGTTGGTGGAGGTGATGGCGACTCAATTGGGAGATTGAAAAAAAGTGGATTGAACTATCTATATCATGCTGTTAACAACATCCTATTATTTCACAATCATGAATCTTCTTAAAGTAACCGTCAATAAAAGCTTGCAAAGTGCTGATAACTGAATAATACTTGGATTGTATACTAAGACAATACTGTAAAGATTCCTCAGGTGCGGTTACCTGGTCTCCCGAGGCTCGTTCCTGCGCCTGCGGCTCGTACTCGTACTCCTGCGGCTGCAGGCGCGGGCGCGCACCGGCCGCTAGCCCCGTCGCGCAGAGCAAACACACAACCTGTAAGCGGAGACAAACTTGTATTAAACACGTTTATTTCAATTGCAGCTACGTCTTATGCGGCTTTTAAATGCTAGGCCTACTTTGGCAAGCCAGTGGAACGAATTTAAAATGGTACAATTTGATGGTCTTTAACGCATATCTGCACCCTGCTGAGCTTCAGCGAATATGGAGGAGCCCCGTTAATCTTATTTTTTTATATTTTTCACTTTTTTTTTATGGTCTGAGTACAGAGCTTCACTGCTTATCAATACAATAACTTGTGTCTAGTCCTCTTCCCAATTCCACCTGCTATTATTGTTCGATACACAAAGGTACCAAATTTTAAAATATACGTTGTAGAAATCCTTTGTTTTACGATTGCAGTAGCCATGCGTTCTAAAACGCCAAATAGAGTGATAATGAAGAAACTAATTTGCGCACACAAAATTAGTCAATCACAATGAAACCACGAAAACATCAACACCGTCCTTGCGCGGATAATTATGTTCCAAATTACAGAGTGTTCGTGGTGACGGTGATTCTTGAACTTATCAGATAAAGTTCATAAAGTATGGCGTTTACATCATTTAATTAACATTTAATGACATGTGATTGACAGTAATAAAATAAGCTGTGTCAGTTGCACTTAGCGAAAATATTTCTACACATATGTGTAGGTTGGTACTGCATGAGCATAAGAAGCAGATACTTGTGTGCACTTTCACACTTTTATTTTTGCTTATCTACAAACTCTAAGTGATTTTGACTTTTAAAATTAAAAATAAAGTTACCAAATAGGTACCTAAGTAAAAGGCAAGTTAAATAATCTAACCTAGCCTAACCATAGATAATCCGAACCACAACAAATGGGCGCCACTCATGTTCTAAAAGTCGATGTCTCGTTTGAAATTATCATACAAAAT
The DNA here is from genome assembly GCA_932294315.1 of Epinotia nisella. NCBI lineage: Eukaryota > Metazoa > Arthropoda > Insecta > Lepidoptera > Tortricidae > Epinotia > Epinotia nisella. The sequence continues at coordinate 23,126,763 of OW028674.1, forward strand.
GATGAAGGTAAATCGTCTAGTCTGAGACTTTTAGACGTGTTTTGTTGCGAGTGATTTAAATTAACCTAACCAATTTTGATGCAATATAATGCAATTATGCAATTAATACATTCCGTAAAATTACATAGTAATTTTTTACACAAGTTAATCATTATTTTTAAAGGGGCTCCTCGGTTTGGCAATTCATCAGCTTTATATTTGAGGTATCAGTATTTTAAAATATCTATACTTAGTTGAAGAATAAGACATTTAGACCGAAATAAGCTTCGTCCCGAACCACTTTTTTTAACGTTCATGGCAAAAAGACCCTGTTTACCAAAGGTATGTACAATTTCCTGACGAAAAGATAATACTTAAATCGACATTTTATGACCGTCTTCGTAAAAGTTGTGGTCATCGTACTGTTCAAATGAATAATTAGAAACAATAAATAGACGAGTGTCACGGTCAGGAGGTCACCTGTCGGACGTTCACCTTAAGCATTATGTAATGATCTGCTAGTCATTTAATATGATCTTCTTTACATAATGTGATATCTATAGCATTCCGCATCGCGTCTACACGGAGTCTGTTTGATGAGTTATTATTTACCTACTAATGTAAAATACGTCCGGGCTACACGTTACCTATTAAAGTATTAACCCTTTTTCGGGCAGAGTAACGCCTCTGTCTCTTATATCGACTAAATAGTTAGTGTTCTGGTAGTTATCAAATTAGCACACCTGCTTGACAGGCATTATCTTAAATTTATACCCTCTGAATCGCACTCGCGCGGCCTGCGGTGGCGGTCAATGGTAAACCCGTCAACTATTGTCAAATTTACCATTGACTGCCACCGCAGGCCGCGCCAGTGTGATTCAGAGGGGTAATCAATCACGTAACGTTTTGAACGCGCATTAGGACAATTTAACTGTCATTTTTCCGTATAAAAAGTGACATTTAGACCTGACGCTCATACAATGCGTTACATGATCGACCTGCTGGCCTAAGACTCGATTGTATTGTTTAGTTGCGTGATTAAAAAAAGATTTAGTAATTAGCTCTATCCTGGCAGGCGCATGTATATTTTAAGTAATTGTGGATTATCATCGCTGCAATTGAATATCAGATGTCATTAATAATCTTTGGTCTGCGTTAATCATCTAGGTACAAATTTTAATGAATATAACATAGAATGTGTTGCTTCCTTCTGGGTATACTGATTCACACAGCATAATATTCAGTTATTAGTCATTTTACATTTGCCGATTGTCAACATTTCTATTTCTATTTATTTAATCTTTATAATATACAAATTGCAGACAGTTGTAAATTCCATTCCCTTTCTTGCATGGCATCTACCAGTGACATTTAATTTTATCCAAACCAAACCGCGATTAGGTACATTACTGGATATTGGACTCAATAGTCAAAACCACATCTAAAAATCTCAATGGTCAATGGCAATGTTACAACACAATTAATAAAAAAACCTAACCGCAACATTATAAACAAATGACGCATAAACTTTTTATTTGTAACGAGGTGGGAATCGTTGCGTACGACACCCGTATCTCCGTAACCTCACTCTAATTGCAATCGACCGCATTCCAGAGTATTGCGAGCATATGACATAACTGTAACTCGTTGAGAAAAGCCTGTTCTGAGCTTGATTATTGACTATTGAAGAGTGAAATTATTGTGAATTCGAAGTAAGTAATTATTATCCGCATGTGTGAAAGTATTATTATTAACTTTAAATTCGCAGGCAACGGTTTGAACTGTTAAATATATGTTTTGTTGGTATACAGAGATTTAGTTAGGTAGGTGCTAATGTGTCTTTGCGTTTCCTGATATGACTGAGAGCGTTAGATACCCATCCCTATGTGTGATGTAGACCATAACTACGTAGCAAGCATTTAAAGTGACTTTTTAAGATGCTGGCGTATTGAAGCGGTATACGAAAAGGAAATTTATAATTTTATCAAACTTCCACCATCAAAGTTTTTCATCAGTAGCCGCAAGACGATAAATCAATCCCATCAAAAAAATGTGAAAACAAGTTCAATATTACATCATTGTCGACTTGGCCGCCAAAAGAATTGAGATCTTATGGATCTGTAGATAATCGTTAACAGACGAATTATTTACTCAAAGCAGATAACTTAGAATAAATTGTAGTTCAATATTAACTGAAACGTGTACTTGGGCATAAATTAGAAAATTATGCAAGGCTACCGTAAGACTTTATACCTACTGCCTGAACTAGGAAACATAATGGATACATTTTTGGATATACATATTATGTATCTTGACTATATATTAAATTTTTTATCAGGAGGCACACATGATTAACTGATTTTTTCTATAGAAAATTTTAATCCAATTAAAGCTACCTAAGCTTTTTTTTTCCTTTTTTACCTCAGCCAACTCAAACAATAACTACAATATGAAGTAAACGACATAATAAAGTTAAAATGACGGTATTTCACCTCATCTAAAATCTCATAGAAGCAAGTATGGATGAAACTTCACTAGATAATTATCGACATTTGTCAAAAAAACCATTTCGGAAGAGTGTTGCATCTCGGCTTCTAGTGTTGCAAACGTCGCGATTCTTGTATAAACTACGCCCACGTGCTCTTGACATGGTTTACAAGAATCGATGCATCCCCTTAACTGTTGACCTTAGATTTGCCCCTAGAATCTAGAACGGGCTACGTTAGACTCACCTAATTAAGTACCTTCTTGCATTACTTTGTATAAGTACGTTGATTTAACATGTCAACGCGCATTTAATAAGCAATTAACACAGTTAATGTAACATATATACCTACGACGATACGCTTTTGTGAAAGCTTGTTACAGACATTATGTTTTATGACACATTGTTTAGGCAATGTATACGAATTGCATTAAAAAAATAAACAACAACCGGATAGTGCCTATTGAAAAATAACCTGATAGGTAATGCCTAAAAAACATATATGTCGAGACTCTTTTTAATTTGAGACGACGCAACTAGTTGTACAATATCAATCAGTTTAGCAATAAAAATGTTTTAAAACATATTTCTCAATCACAAATCTGTAAACTACTTTTCAACGGGCAATTGCTCTGCTCCATTTGGCAATCCTCCTCTAATTAATTAAGTATCATACGATTAATAAATATATACCACTTTAAGTTTGCAGCTGTTTCCTCTGTGAAGCTTGCGCGGTGTGGCAGTAGTAAGTGAACAATTGTGCAAAATGTAGCTCTGTGGGTGCCAATGAATGAGCATTTGGTGGCTACAACGTATTCCATTTGTGAATATCCTGATGACATTTGAGGTTAATTTGTAATGAAACTAATGGAGTTAACTAAGGTTAGGTTAACATAAACATCGTTTGATTTAATCATACCTGATGATGATTTACTTATGAACATTTTCAAGAACTTTGTTACGTGTTGTAGAAACTTAATTTAGTGTATAAATATAATTAGCGGTTAAAGTATAATTATGAGTTACGTATACCTACCTACTGATTATTTAATTAAATTAAATTCTGTTAAAATTGTAATACAAACATATAATATAATGAGCTCGTTGATGCTTCGGTGCTCTTTTAAGGCATATTTCACGTTGGTAAATGTCGGATTTGAGGGCTTTAAAATTGGTACCTACCCGAACCTAAATAAAATGACAACCATTGATTATTAAATTGCTATTGAAGATGCTAGAACTCGACACAAAGAGGTAAGTTGAAGTTCATGATTTTCCTCCCTGGGCACCACATGAGTGGGATGCCCCAAAAGCAATGAGTAGGTATTTTATTTTATGTTTGTCATAAGGATCTTAGAACCTAAACATGTCATTTGTAATTCTTAAATGGAATGAAATGATTTCATGGTTACCATTTCTTATCCGATAACGAAGCTAGTAAGCCTGCTTGACTCGTCCCGTTCATGTGTTAGGCTGTGTCACAATACAACAACATTTTCCGTACAATTTCGCAGGCTGCTCTATCTACAGCCGACCTTGCGACAGGCTCATTGCGTTACATATGTACGAGTTCACAATACAGTCCAGTTCAGACACCTGTTCTGTACTTTTCGGTTGCCTCATCTCCCCGCCGGCGTCGACGGTCAGGTAATGATGTTGCGTTCGACGTAATTATATTTTATCGACTTTTGTGGGTGGCCGCCGGGGGGTAAGTAGATCGACGTCCGAGAGGCTGAGGAATTTATCTTTTCTAGTCGTTAACTAGCTTTTACAGATTATCGCCTGCGGTTGCGGTTACCCAAAATTCATCTCAGTTCTAATAGTGTTGTAGTGCAGTTAATCATGGGTTCAGAAAGGTAACCTTAAGATCACAGAGGATGTATTTAAAATCGATTCGAATGAAAAGTTCAACTTAACCTAACAGATAAAAGTTGAGTAGCTAACAGAAAATAGTAGTAAGTAGTCCTAAGTCACACCAAAGTGACAAACTATGATATCCGGTTAAGTACGTGTTTCCAGCTGTTGTCCACTAAAAAAGTATAACAGAATCTAATGGAGCACGCTTCACTGACCGGATAGCCTCGCATACCGATTGCATTATCTAGGTACTTACTAGTTTGCTACCAACTGATTACTGTTTTTGTAATCCACAAAAAACCGTATATAAAGGGTTAATTATTGTATATCAATTTGCGTGTTTGTTTTTTTGTGAACTCACTGACACGCCTCGCTTTAGTTTACTTTACCAAATTTGGAATGCAAACAATGTTACATTCAGTAGGTATTCCGTTTTTTTTATAATCTCGATGTTTCGATGCACAAAAAAATATTCCTTTCTAAGTCAAGTAAGTAAAATTAAGTTTTCTCAAACATGCAATGAAATGTCGTCCTTACGTGCGTTATAACAGGCTTCAAAGTATCACGTTTCGGGCGGAACAACTCGAGAGAACTGTAAAGGAATTTCATACAAAATTGAAGGCCTAGGCCGGGAAGTAATTTTTTTTTTAATTTTAATGTTAACATGGCGTCTGTGTTCATCAACAGGCTAAACAGCTGATTTATATTTTTTTTATTTTTTCTAGTGGCTGAATGGTTATCGGACCAAAAATATCCGCATTAATGCCTATTACACACGAACCTTTATTAAGAAAACAAATCTGTATGATTCAATGTGTTGATGAATAAATTAAAATGTTATCTATACGTAAGTCACCAGAGACCATAGACAATATTTAAAATCCTCTGCATTTATTTTATTCATTATAGAAATTAAGATTCTTATTATCAGGTTATGTATAATGGCCCTAATAGGGTCTATTCAAACACTACACACGCGAAATACGGACGACTTTCGTAAAAAAAAACATTAAGTACGGAGGGATTGGAGGGAAAATTAATGTACTATTGTGAGTGGTGTATTGTTTTATTTCATTGCATATGTTTGAGAAAAGCACTATACATGCCTGGCCGTGAAAAGGGCTTGCCGGCTTCGTATCACTATCCGGCCTCCCTACGGTCGGCCGTCTATACCTACTCACCCGGCAAGCCCTTCTTTCCCGGCGTCTGCAGTAATGTACTATTATTCAACAGCACTATCCGGCACGTTAACCCTTAGATCATGAAAAATTATGCAACGGAAGTGACACAAGTAGTAATCAAATTGGCAATTATAGATGTTGTCATGCTTAGACATGGAGTTTCAAAGGTGACGATTCAATGATCAAAGTGATTAATTACCATATTCATGTACACGTCTACGGGTTAAAAAGCTCAAATGAATCCAATGTCATCAATGGGAACTGCTTCAAACAAATTGTGACTATCATATGTTATGGTGTCCACATTTGCAAACATTTACATTCTTATTACCTACCTACAATCTTTTTAGGGTTCCGTAGTCGACTATAGGAACCCTTATAGTTTCGCTTTGTCTGTCCGTCCGTCCGCGGATAATCTCAGTAACCGTCAGCACTACAAAGCTGAAATTTGGTACTAATATGTATATCAATCACGTCGACAAAGTGGTAAAATAAAAAGTATTTTTTTTTATTTATTAGGGTACCTCCCCTATACGTAACGTGGGGAGTGTTTTTTTTTTCATTTCAACCCTAACGTGTGATATATTGTTGGATAGGTATTTAAAAATGAATAGGGGTTTGCTGTAATCATTTTTTGATAATGTTAATATTTTCGGAGATAATCGCTCCAGAAGTAAAAAAAAAATGTGTCCCCCCCTCTAACTTTTGAACCATAAGTTTTAAAAATATGAAAAAAATCTCAAAAGGAGAACTTTATAAAAACTTTCTAGGAAAATTATTTTGAACTTGATAGGTTGAATAGTTATTGAAAAAAAATACAAAATAATTTCTGAACTAAGTTTGTAATTTAACCGTATAAGCAGGTGTTTATTGTACCTGTAATTTTTACAAAATCACAATGAATGTAACAAATAGCCCATTTTTTTAACGCTTAGGTGGGGAGTGTCCCCACCTAAGCGTTAAAAAAATGGGCTACTGTGACGGACGAAAAACTACGGAACCCTACACTGAGCGTGGCCCGACACGCTCTTGGCCGGTTTTTTTTAATTCATTAGCTTACCGCTTAGCAAAGCCCCCGCAGTAATAAAACAAATGATCGTAAAATTGTATTATTGGTAGATCAGGTTATGATTAACTTGTGTCCCTTAGAGTGGAAACGTCGACACGCTGGCGGTTTGGTTAGGTTAAAATAATTGCCGTGCGTTTGTTTAAGAAAACGAAAGTTAGGTTAGGTTACAAGGACATACAATTTACTTTTACCAAATATACAGGATTAATAATGTTTGTCTTACGGACTTGACAATGTTATGCGCAAAACTATTATGGCGATTGATATATATGATTAAAGATTTTTTATGCACAATTAATTTATAACAATTATTATTTTATGCTCTCAAACATTATGGTTACAAAATATATGCGAACTAATTTATGACTTTTGTCGGTTAAGCGTAATGATGATTATGAGACAAGTAGTTATGCCTATCAAAATTATGACTTTAAATGTTATGCAACCCGATATGGAGATCGGGTCTATATCGGGTTGCATATTATTTGAAAGGATATACGCAAAATATTTGAGAGTTCACTCTCTCATTGTAGATTCATGAGTGACATGAAAGCACAACGGAAACACAAATTGCCATTTGATTGTGGCTATTTATTTCTCATTTGGCTTTTCTTTGCGACAGATATAGGCAGTGATACAAAGTTACGTATTCCTGGTACAAACTCTGACACTAGCGTGCTCGCATTGAATTTTCTACTCAATGTATTGCGGGATCCCCTATTTGATAGCAAACATAACTTTGTATGAGTTTTGTCATATTTGTATGTAGCATACAAGACGGATGGGTCCAAACTTGACAAAGAAACATAAATTGCGTGTCGCCAAACAGCACAGTCATAGGTACGTATATTTCGACATATGGCCAGATGGAATCATTAGGAGATTTTTATTTTCCGCAAATCAAAAGCAAAAACGGAACTGTTATAAATAGACTGATTTTTACATTCATTCTTCTGTCACAGCAATGCACTGCGGAGAAGTTTCCAAAGTTGCGAAAATTCTAATAACGAAAGTTCTCAGAACTTAAATTTTATAAACACTGGAAACATGTCAAAAACTCTCTGGATACATACTTGAAGAATAATAGATTATACATGTAATCAATGGTACATCCATGAAAATTTCCCAGCAGAAACTTTCTAAAGGAAACTTATTTTTGAATTATCATGTAAGTTTCCGGAAGTTTCTGAGAACTTCCCTGATATTTTGAGAATGTTCTGCAACTTGAACATTGCTAGTCACGACCGTTTCCGCACGGAGTATCGAGTTGATAACTTAAAACTATGATCAGTCCAAGAAAAGAAGTCAAAAGTAAGTAGTTAATAAGGATGGTAAATTATTTAACTGCAGTTTTCTTGAGTTTATTACAAATTGAAACCTATATGGGTTTAGCTCTTGGCCGACAAAATCAAGCCGTCGAGGGTATGCATCGTTAGAGTGTAAATATGGATTAACTTTTTTCGCGATGTTACGTAGGTACAGGTACAATGTACTTACTTACTTACGTTTAGATTCTCAAATGTATAAGGTTAAACCGGTCCGTCGGTACGGATCCCGAGTAGCGCCTACTTTTACCCATAAACGCCACAAGGAGATCAATGTAGCTCTACACTTTTCATGTCAATTTATACCTACCAATATTCTGCGCACACTGGGTCTGACACAGTGTATGTTAGAGTCAACAAGGCGGCATATTTGCAAAATATCAAGCTAGTAGGTAACAAGAAATGCATAGCGCCATAGTATGTGTACCTACCTACAGTAGGGGTATTAATATACGTACACAAATAAGGATATAAATATCTGTACAGGATTTTATTGTCAATGTCATAAATTTTTGTACGTATATTCATACCCCTGACTGTAAGTACTTCTGACAGCTTGTCAAATTGGCAAATTGCTTGAGACTTGTGACACCTCTCCCTGGGCAGATTCTGGCCCTCTTGAAAGACAGTGCGCGAAACACATTGATATAATATTGTATGCGATATGCCGATCCAGATTGAGCTCCTGGTATCTACCCATAAACGCCACTAGCTCTATAAATCAGTAGCAGATCGTGGCCGCAATGATCGGCGCGTGAGCCATTTGCGGTAATTCCTTAAACTTTACGACTAGAAGGCGATTTCATCTTAAACTTTGACCAGTACGTAGATAATCTGAAATGACTACTGCTTAGCAACCCTGATTTGATAATTAAGCTATCTGATTTAACTACAGCACTATAAGATAGAAACTAGAACGAGCGTGATTCCTGATAAGTTCCTACTTAGTTCACCTAAGGATAAGTACACATATTAAGTACTAATATTATATCACCTGTCAGAATTTACTTTTTATCTATCCGCTGGTACAGTAACGTTCAGTCGTGCTGAGGCGATAGCCACGACGGACTTACTTCTGTCGTAACCGAACCGTATCGAACCACGATCCAGATAATCATCGGTAATCTTAAGCTTTACATACAATGTCTATTTAGTATCCTATGCATAGATAACAGTTGTGAAACTTTTTTACGGTTTTTTTATGTAGCATTGTGCGTAAGACTTTCGAAATTATGTGACAGTCGGCGCATTATGACTTTAATTATCATGGCGGTTCAAGCACAATATCATACAAGTATCTGTATCATCAATACCTAAACGGGCATGACGCTAAATCGAGCTCAATGCTCATGCGAAAGATTTTTTTCAAAAAGAGCTTTGCGAAGTCAATCACATCCAGAAAACACATCAAAAACATCCCGTAAAAGAATTTTTATCATAATCAGCCTTTAGGCAAAGCACAGGTACATCACATTCGTACTTATAGCCTATAATTTAACCAAACATGACATATAGTAATGTAACTAACTCACATTACAAAACCAAACAAACTAACAATAAAATAAAATTATTATTAATGATATTCGATTTCGCAAGTGTCCGGTAATGATCGAGCCGAATATCGATTGGTAATCAATATCGGACAATCGACGACATGCTATTATTATTTCGATGTTTCGAAATTCGATTTTTTACTATCTTATTAATAATTGTAATAAAACTGAAAAGGAGCGGGTGGGGATCATTGTTATGTTTTAGTCCTGAATCCTCAATTCCGCATTCATTGGAAAGACGGATATCAAGTTAAGACAAATTATTAACTTTTAACGAGATTATTTTATGAAAAGGTTTCTCAAAGTTACGTATACCACACACAGTTACATAGTACCACTTCTTTAGCCCAGCTGTCTGCTGGTAGTAACTCTGCCTACCATGTTGACGATGCACGGTTCAAATCCCGGTAAGGGTAAATATTTTTTGTGATGAGCGCGAGTGTTTGTTTCTGCGTCTTGGATATATTCAATGTATTTAAGCATATATTTATGTATCTATATATCGTCATCTAGTATACATAACATAGTTTACCTACGGTATAGTAGACCATATTCCCACATACTTTGGACACCTATCCCGACGTTCTTCGGATAGCCTGGAGAGGCAAAGTTGTATTTATGTTATTGTATGTATAAAGTTGTCCCGTGGCAGACCACCCGCTAGATGCAGCACCCAAATCACTGCACTACTACACATAGGTACATAAAGCGGGTGATAGGAGCCTAATACGGACAAGTCTGGCCATCAAGAATAGGACATGATGTCACGATCCTCAGTATTGAGTCCTCAGATGATGAGTATACATAATACAAGCCTTTGAGCTTCCTGTGACTAGATCGATTAGTGTAAGATTAGGAAAAACATATATTTATTTAATGTATACGACGGAGACTTCGCTTTTATGGTACCATCTAATGGAACTATTATTTCGGAGTAACGCGAACTTTTATAATCCTCGGATATTAATGCAGTTTATCCCATGGCATGGCCAAGGCCCCATTAAATCGGTGCGGCGCGGCGGTCAGTCGCCTATGAAAACGAAACTGCGCAGGAGTGGCTTTCTACGCGCGCAGAGCATGCGTAATGTCATGTGTCACGTTGTGAAAGTGATACTGATTTTATTTAGACAATTACCTAATGTTTAAGTAGGTGACTGTTTAATATTGGGAACACAAACACAAGAATATTTTATGCGTGTACGGTGAACTGCCTATTATCTATTGCCTCACAAAATCTCAAACATCCCTGGCACACAGCTACCCATCGCCACGTAAACAGGTCACGTTCAGGCACCGATGCCAGGAGCGTGCAGCGGCGGCGGGGGATGGAGTTGACAATAATGTAACGTAACAAACTACACAAGCAACACCACGTTATTGTTGTGGATATGCCCAGTTGGGCTGTAGTTTTAAATGTCCCGTAAAAAGAAAGGGAAGGAAATCGAACTCAAGTATTAGCATCCTTTTGAAGGGATCCATTTAACTCCAGGTCCTAGAGGATTGAGGCTGTGAGAGTTAAGTATGATGTAATTCTCAAATGTCGGTTCCATTAAGTATCGGAAGTAAAAAGCGCAGATTATCGTTTCAAAAGCGGATCAATTAACAAGAGCTTTTATCGGTAATCGGTTTTTAATCGAACTTTATGATTGTTACTATATTATACACCAGATTGGTGATGTAATATTGCATTGTAACTATTTGGATCCGAACATACCAAAAAAAAAATTGGCCTCGGACCTCGATTAAGCCTTCACAAACGATTTCTTCGTCTACCTGAGTCCATCACTGGTGAGGGTCGTTACTCCGTCGGTTATTTCATCTATAAGCAGCTATCCACTTCTCCCTGTCGTTTGCTTTGCGGAAAGCAATGCTAAATGATATAATGTGATATCTGGTCGCAACATCGTGTTCACCTTCGGGCGCTAGGCCTGGTAGATACGCCCATCTTTCCCACCGCCTTATAAATTGCTGAATTCGAAATGATAAGAGATTTGACACCTTCCACACGGCCTCGTATTCAAGCTTAACTAGACAATATTAATTGGTCACTAAACCTGTTGCTATTAACGTACTACCTATTAAGAACTCTCTTGCTGTAAAGGCTATAGTAGTAGTTCTCCTTCGCGCATATTATCCCATGTGAATCTGACTACCGTGGAGCTCTCACTGGTTATCACTTACGAAATAATAATGGCGCAAGTATTGACATTTCCAGTATCTATTTGTTTATGTACTTGAATCTTAATATTTTATTACTAATTTACCTATGATGTGTATGTAGATATGTATATCAAACTAACAAACATAATATCAAACAAATAATTAGTTACCAAATATTATTATAGAATGCATTCTATGTATTGTTTGAATACTTCTCGGCTATTATATCATCTGAATTATTGTTTGATGTTATAAATTATTTAACAAAGTTTTAAGCTTGTAAGTGTTAGTTTAATTTAAGTGGCAGTAGGCGGGGCTCATTGGCCGTTGGGGTGGAAAGGTTCTCGAGTGTCGAACACGTACTGGAAGACGCAGCGTGGGTAGACCCCCGACAAGGTGGACTGATGACCTGGTAAAGGTCGCGGGAGTCCGCTGGATGCGGATGGCACAAGACCGGTCACTTTGGCACTCTTTTGGGGAGGCATATGTCCAGCAGTGGACGTCTTTAGGTTAAAGGTATAAATAAATGTATATAAATATAAATAAATGTATGTAGATAACAATAAATATATATGAATAAAAGTCTGTTTAAATATATCATACCATAGATGAACCTTTCAAACATATTTAAATGAAATTAAAAAATTACAAATAAGATGTATGAAATACCTTGTCAGTAAAAAAACTAAAAATAACCTTAGAGGTGATTACGACAGGTTATACAAGATATGTAAAATATTACCTATACACCAGAGAGTGCAATATATGATAGCTGTAGAAAACTATTTTAATAATGAGTATAAGGTTTTAACACAAAATAAATATAAAACTAAAAATGTAAGGGCAAAGAAATATGTACAGAATTCTGCTAAAAACTACTATGGCAAAAGAGCTAATATATTTATGATACCAAAAATATATAACGAGACTGATTGGTTAAGAGAAGAAAAAAAGTGCAGCAAAGTTGAATTAAAAAATAGATTAAAAAAGACATTTTTGGAAAAATTACATTAATACTTATAGGTAAAAAATACTTGCAGTTAAAAAAATAATTAAACACATAAATAATTGTAAAGTATAGCACTTTAAGTGCAGGGGTTAAGTGTTCAGGCATTGTCATGTTTAGTGTGTAAGTTAGTGTTTAAGATTATATGTAGTTCACATAGCATACATAACATAGTTTTAACGTAGGTACTTAACACTAGTTAAAATGAGCGCGGTCTCGCCAACAAACTGTTATCGCAGTTTGGCGAGTAATATAACATTGGTAATTGTTTTGTACTTTAGATAAATAAATTTAAAAAAAAAAAAAAGATTGAACGGATATACGAGAAGCTGTATATGAATAATTATAATTATTCTAATGTAGCGAATAGATCTAAATACGTAATAAGTAACTTTAAAGTGATGACTTACTAATCCTCTGCAACGATCACAGATGACATCAATCACCCGAGCCGGAGTACGAGCATGAACTTTACTTGAGGGAACTAAAGGTTAACGTGGACATTACTGTGATACCTGCTTATTAAAGTATACACGTGTAACTCCGTATAATTTAATACACTTGCTTAGGTTTTATTAATATTTTAAATGACAAGATGTTTAAAAAACCTGTTATAATGTAATCCAAATCTGCCTCGATAAATCTATTGAATGCATTGAATTAATATGTGTCAACGCAGACAATCGATATGTAACCTTAACCTTTAAGTTTATTGAATCAATCAACCCAGATCAATTTATACCTATCATATCCTCCTAAATGGAATCTTAATCAAATGCATAAATCATTGGCTTAGATTTCAGTCCATCCGGAATGAATGACGTATTGTCGAAATTAGTTGACGTTTCACGAAGTCAGTTTCAGTATCGCTTTCGAAAGAATTCAAGCTCTTGTTATCATCCTCTAATCCTTGTAACAATGCCAACGTTTGAATGTTTAGATGTTTGTTACCTACTCCATCGCGCAAAACGAACAAATAAGTAGATTTGAAGGATTTGAAGAAACCAGAAGCATGACGATTTTTACACTCATCCTCCAAATTAACTCAAATTTGGAGGATGAGTGTAAAGGACTTGGGAGTTTACGCAGACGAAAACGAGGGTAAAAACTAGTTGGAAATAAAACTAGGCAGACACTAGATGAAAACCTTAGATTGAATAATTGATCGTCGTATCGTTAGGTAACTAATTAGAGTTTTTCATGTTAGGTACCTACTATTTTAGGTGCAATAACAGAGTAGGTACAAACCTATCTTTCTCTCTGTCTCTTCAATGAAATAAAAAGTCATTCATACTTGAAAGTCTTGAAACAATCCATTAATGATAACTCAATCGATGGTTTTTCCCGCACTTTCACTTGACCTTGACTCCGCCATCTTGAATCACAGTAATTAGCCGCAAGTTTGCGCGTGACCGCTTGCCCTTGGGTCGGATTCCCATATGTTACGTCAACGTGTCAGCTGTCAGTTTGTTTTGTTTTGAGCCGGAGTTTTTGTATTGTTTTGACAGATTCGTGGCCAGGTCGGTCGTCAGGTCACGCGCTGACTTGACTACATGTGTTATTTATCTTATAATGACCTCTATTACATCTGTGTCAAATCGGAAAGCATTCCTCTATAGGGCTTCAAAATTAACAGACTTTACTTCTTTCTTTCAGTAATTCAAACCTTAGACGGCAGTTTTAGGCCAGCTTTAAGAAAGCTTATGCAGATAATTTAACCTCTTCGTCGGCATAGCTATCTCTACTGCTGAATGTAGGTATACTTGCCATCTATTGGGAAGCATGGTACTGCCATACGCTTTTCCAGACGAGAAATACCCAAAGTACCTACGTACTTAGCATTTATTAGTAAGTGTGAACTCTGGGGACATTGCACGGTAAAGTGCAGGGTTTAATTATAAGGTTAGATTTCTATGAGTAACGAACAAGTGTCACTGAAACTTGTGTACAAGACGGCTTTCACTAATCTTGACCCCGCGGAACCAGTTCCCCTTACGCTGCAACAATTGCCGTGCACTCTGTGCCCCGTCTTTATACCGGTCGCGGGCGCACTAATGATGAGTAAGCTCCAGACACTGCTATAATATAAATCGTAACTATTGACTCGAATCGACCCCTTGCATATCTAATTATTTGAATTCGACTCAGGTTGCGCCACGAAATTCTTTTTAATGAACATTAGTTACATGCTGAATTGCTTTATGCGATATTTTTTTACGAGCGAGCGAAGCAAATCAATTTCTCCATTTCAGCTTGGACAAAAAGGCTTTCGTATGTCTGTCCGATTCCGGTGGATGTCCGGTTGTACTCCTCTACAGGTCGCATTTGTCAACTCGTGAGTAAGATTTTGTGAGCAGGTTCGATAATTATATGGGTTCGATAAATCTTGGCCAAGCTGAAACAGAAATTCGTTCGCTTCACTCGCTCATCCAACTACTAACGCACTCATTATCTTGACACGGATCTATAGTCATTTAATTCCAGTCAGTGTCATCAAACGTGGCCAACCAACTCCAATGAACCGCAATGAGTAGCAAATGAACTGAAGAGTTCATTCCAAGATTAGTCCAAACAATTTTGTAGTTTCACCTCTGTTTATGTCCTTATTAAACGAGCGAGCGAAGCGAACGAAATTCTGTGTTTCAGCTTGGGCCTAAAAAAAATCGTATGTCCGGATATCCAGATGTCCCGCTGTCCGGCTGTTGTCCTCTATAGGTCGCACTTCGCAACCGATTTTCATGAATTTTTAGCTAGTTCAATTATTAATTATACAGGTACCTGGTTTTTTTTTGTAGATTCAGATATTTGTTTTGTTAAGAAAGCCATGTTTGCGGTTTCTACAGCTTACAGAGCGTTTAGTTCCTTTAGCCGCGTACCTTAGAAGCGTATTGTATCTGTTTTCGTAATTGACTGTATACATGGAGTAGAAAAGCAGTCAACTACTGAACAATTGACGGTAAGCTTGTAGCAAATTGGTAACTCCAAGGCCACGATTACAACGCGGAAGTAAACTTTAACGACACGCAGTTACAGCCGTTATAGTTATTAACTAAATCTCTTACGCAACTAGGAAATTAGGCGAAAGTGGAAATGAGATGTAAATTTCTTTGTTTGTAGCTTTCTTGGCATTGTTATGTCGTTATGAAAGTTACAATTACGTTAATGTTATGCGCACATGGTCCAAATTATATGTGCGGGTGTGGTTGGAGTTGGAGATTTGTGGCAACTTTTTGAAATTGAAGACTGTGTAAAGTATATCTAGTAAGACTACTTGAATGTTTTTTTTTATCTTGTACACAGTGAACAATAGTATTCTATTCTATTCTATACCCCAACTGAGACAAACAAGTATACTTCCGACACCGCTTGTTAGGTCGCCTGCGACAGAGCAGTCACCACAAAGTTGAGCCTTTATGAATTTGAGTAGGTATGCGTTGTGTTGGCAGCTATTTATTTATTCAAGCAAACACCCATCACATCATACATATTAAAACACTAGCTTTTGCCCGCGACTTCGTCCGCGCGGAACTCGTTTACATCGTAGCTCCTTACAAACTTTCGCCCCCCCTTTTCACTCCCTTAGGTAATTAATTTTGGGATAAAAACTATCCTTTGTCCTTCCCCGGAATTCAAAGTATCTCTGCACCAAATTTCATCTCAATCAGTTATACATAATACAATCAGTATAACAAAACCTCTATCTAGCGTATTTTTTTTATTCTTCTAAAATCATTTGTTAATTAGGTGTTTAATATTTTTCCTTCACATTCGTATGAAAGTATTCTGAAAGTACCTTTTAGCAAATACAAAAAGAGTAATCACACTTGATAAAGATTTATCGCTGAAAATCCAACATACATACCGAGTTCCTTGGTCGCGCAAGTTAGTAACAAAATGCACCGATAAATGGCGCTGTGTGGTGACTCATGACTTAACTACACTATGCGTCGTTAAGATTTTTCCATAATTAATGGATGGGGCAAGACGGAACCCTCGGTGCGCGAATCAGACTCGCACTTGAGCGGTTTTTTTACAAACGTAGACTCCGCCGCCAAATTGGTGTTTCTGTGGCCTGGCCTCGGCGGTCAATAGTAAACTTGTCATTAGCTGTCAAATTTACTATTGACCGCCATCGCAGGCCGCGCCAGTGTGGCACACTACAAACGGGCGCAATTTGTCTAACCAACTTGCGATAGTAGGAAAGAGACAGTCATACATTCCTAACCAGTCTAACTATAGTAAGTTGTTGTGACAAATTGCTAGGCGTTTAAACGTGAGCACTTGGCTGTTTGTAGTAATTTGTCTTAGTCAAAACATATGGTTCAAAGGTATAAAAGTATGACTCATCCTAGTATAGGAATATTTCTTTTAAAGCCTCATATAATTTTTAGTCTTTAAATAATATCAAACTTTAATATAATATACTACTCTTTCCTGGTCTTTCGCTTGTCTTCTACATTTCCGATCTATCCGTATTTTCTTTTAATCCCATTCCTCATACTTTGGCTGAACGCGCCAAGAGCGCCCGCCATGCCATTAAAAAAAACAAATTCGTGTTACATAAATTGTTCAAATTTGTTGATACAGTTATTGAAATTACGCCTGAATACGAAATTTGCGCATATAAGTTCTCATCTTAGAATATATTTTTTTTTATGCTTAATCGTTTGGTATGCGTTTCGTGAATGTCTATCGTAGTCGGGATCTAAATTATTAATACGTAAAAGACAAAGCAATTCCGCCATTTTGACATTACTGACAGCTTACAGATGTAGCAGCGATGTATATATTAGAAAAAAAAATGAAAAATTTAAAGAGGTCAAATAATCTCAAAAGAGCTGGGACGATATTTATTGCGATTTAACCTACAAATCGATTATGAGACGCAGTTCAGGTCCAGATCGCGCAAGACTTTTGGCGGTCGGAGCCAGAGAGGCCGGCCACTGGCTACATGCCCATCCCTCTCCAAATACCTTCCTGGATCCGACCTCCCTTCGTCTGGCGACTAGTCTGCGGCTTAGGGTCACGGTATGCACTCCACACATATGCCCTTGTGGTACGGACGTGGACCGACTGGGTCACCACGGACTTTGTTGTCGACAACGTGCAGGCCTCTTTTCAAGATATGTGACACTTAATGACATAATCCGCCGGTCTCTTGCCACCATCAATGTGCCTGCTCTTCTTGAGCCTCCTGGCATTGTCAGAAATGATGGCAAAAGACCTGATGGTGTGTCTCTGGTTCCGTGCAGGTTGAGACGGATGCTTGTGTGGGACGCTACCTACGTGTAGACACACTGGCACCGTCCCGCCTCCAACGGACTACTTCTAAAGCGGGTGTAAATATCCTCGGCAGAGAGTACAACTTTGTACCCTTTGGCGCATAAGTTATTTGCGGAAATTGCGAAACGTCTGGTTGATGAAACTGGTGACCGAAGAGCTGGCGGCTTTCTCGCACAACGCATCAGCGTTGCAATTCAGCGAGGAAATGCCGCCAGCATCCTCGGTACAATACCTCGAGGGCCTTTTTTAGATTTAACTTACTTTTAATTTAATTTAGTTAATGTTAATTATCATCTTGTAAAAAAACTTGTATGAATGATACTTTAGAAAATAAATAATTTTGAAAAAAGATTAAAAGTAGTGTTTACCTAACAGTATCTGATATGTACCGACAGACTAAGTTTCAGTGAGATCACGAACAAGTTACACGACAATATTATTTAAAGTACTTATACATATTATACTAAGTTTAAAACAAAAATTAATAAATATGATTAAATTAAATATTAAAATGAATTATTAAAACTACTCAACAGTAAACATCGCTACCTATACAAAACAGTGATGTTTTACAATTTAATAGTTCGGCAGTGTCTTAGCTTTAAATATAGGTAGGTGGTCGTGGAAGAGACAAACGGCTAGAGACAAATACAGGGTACAGGGTAAATACCTATCACTCTTAACAAAGCACATTTGCGGGAGTCCTCGAAAAATGTTTTTGCCTCGAGGATCTCAAGCTTGGCACAGCAGGCCTAAAAACGGAGATGATAACTCTTCATACACATGCAACCAACCGTCAATTACCGCAGATAGGACCATCACAAAATATCGGCTCATAGGACCATCTCGAATCGTTCCAATTAATTCACGTTGAACTAATTGCGCACGCGTTGCTTAACAGTCGCGTATCCGTCTCGGCACGCTGCCGGCCCAGGGAGCCTATCAATAAGAAAAAATCATGTTCTTTTCCGTGAGAAGGTGAACGATAACGATCGTTTTTATTATATGATTTAAGTACGATAAAAAAAAACCTACTGCTTTTTTCTGTGATCGTATGGTCTTTTAGCAACAATTGTTCCTTACTCTACCGTGCTATTTCATTTCCGCAAACGGGTTGGATTCCCGGCCGCTTATGAGTTCTTATTTTATTTTGTAATCTATTATAGTTACAGATTTTTCTTCACTGCCCCATTTAGATTAAAGACTCTGTATACAGAAACATAGAACTCAGGATTTACCCGACTCCTTGACATCAACTCATATACATACATGACACTCTCTTTGTCAACTCATCTTGCGTACGAAGCAGCAGTGTGTTTTGTATTTTCATGGTGTGTACGTAGTAGACATAGCCTAAAGGGCTAGTATGTATGTTATGGTATGCTCTAAATGTTGAATAATGAATGAAACATAGTGGATCGGAGCGTATCCGAGGAATGGTATTAGAAAGGCGCCCGCACAAGGCTGACGCCATGTTCGGACGCTCTGCGATATGGGATTAATTATGTGTGAGGACAGTTTTATCGATAAATCATTAATATAAACTAGGGAATACAAGATATTTGTCTTATTGTTTTTTTCGTGATGTAAATGATTCGAAATGGTTGACTAGTATAAATTGTTATAACAATGTTTATATAATTACTAGACCAAAGGTGAGAAGCTGTGCGGTGTTACGTTTTTCTTCGTTCAACTATTGGGCCATAAAACCATTTTTAATTAAATTACTATAGGAGGGTTTTAAATAGTCATATGTAATCTCGACAATGTACCAAATCGTATTAGAAAAAATGTGTACAAACTAGGTTACAACTACTCGAAAAAAAAATTGTAAAGTTGGGATAGTCGTTTAAACGTCCATCTTTTGGTTCTCTTTGTATCTATCTGAGTTGGATATCTGAGAAACCGGGAGAAGCTAATAAGGTTCATTTCCAGATTATAGATCGTTAGCGATGGCACTCATCACATGTGTGTTAAAATGTACAATAAATTGCCACAGAATATTAAATTAATAGAAAAAGTCCCTTTTTAAAAATAAAACTGAGCGAATTCCTTGTTATAAATTGCTTTTATAATCTACATGAATGTTATAATTATAAGGAGTAAAAAAGAATATAACTGTTCCTTATGAAATGAACACAAGTTTATCGTTTATACCTAGTAGGTACCTAGTTACCAACTAAACCTAGTACCTACTAAATATAATGCTGCGCCCTAACAGGGTTTGTGGTGAACATTCCCCTATATTTAAGACCTATATACCCCTATACTTAAGTAAGATCCACCCGTTCATAAAACCGCTAGTACGGATATTACAGATGCATCAGCCTTCTACTATTTTTACACCCAAGCCAGACGAGATCAAGCTTTGGAACGGGTTTGGAAATATCACCGGAAAACGGCTAAAGGTCTTGCAGTGAACTTATGACTCATACGCTCCAGGTTGTAGCCCACCGTGTCTACATGCTAGCTTCAGTGTTGACTCGACTGCATGTAGACTGGTTATAATATATTATGTATATGTATTATATAGCTCAGAGGCACCACAACAGTTGCATTAATATAACATAGTTTGCAATAAAGGTCAAGATGAAAAATGTTAACGTTACCTATTTTTATAGCTACGAAGTTTCACCTCTATCTTGTTAGGCGCGTATTTACATAAATTTTCACGATAAAAATGGGTCTCTAATTGTCCCGAGACTTTCATTACATTAGCCTATTCATTTAGATCATGGGTTAAGTCCAGGCGTCCACCCATACAATTAGTTACTCAGCCCCGTAGTAATTTATCTCATTCAACTTTAATCTTTTCCGGTTCCTTTGCCCACCGCGAAAGCAATTTTTAGTTTAATTTATCTAAGGCATTGTGTGCACGTTGTTTATTGCTAAATATAATTGTTTCCGGCAGGCGTTTGCTGATATTTATCAAATTACACACCGAAAGTAAGTATTTGTTTTTAATCGTTTGTTTTAACCTTTGGGCTAAGTAGTTATTTAAAGCTTAGCCCGAAATGGTACACAATCTTGACAATACATCTAATTATGTTAGATAACTAATGCCGCCTATGACTTTACTGTGTTTCAAGGCGTGATGAAATTGTCAAAACATACTTCCTACTTATCCTACTAATCCTACTAATATTATAAATGCGAAATTTTGGATGTTTGGATGTTTAGATGTTTGGATGTTTGTTACTCAATCACGCAAAAACGGCTGAACAGATTAAGATGAATTTTGGTATACTTATTATAGTGTATAGCCTGGATTAACATATAGAATACTTTGATTCCGGGAATCATCCCCTAAGGGAGCGAAGTGGGGGTGAAATTTTGTATGGAGCTATGATATAAACGAGTTCCACGCGGACGAAGTCGCGGGCACAAGCTAGTTTGATAATATTTATTACAAGGTATACTTAAAGATGTGTTAAAAACCAGGCTGTAATTAGCGCCATCCTTTCTGTCTGGTACTTACCTGAAAAATAGTAAACAATAATTAGACATATAATGTCGTATGATATAAGATAATAATAGGAATATTTAACTTTGTATATAGTTGATATAAGTAAATAGACGCTACTACTAGGAAAGGTGACGCTCAACTCAAAAACTTGTTTACTATACAATGACTAAAGCCTTAAAACTCTTTTGCCAGTATTAACTCGATTATTACCATTCAAGTGACCTTCAATTTTCCATAAAATCTCCATACATTTCCATACCAGTCATACAAAGTACAGACAAAGCCTCATTCTCATTGCTTATACGAGTAATAACAATGGATGGTCCCAAAGCGATGGTGCTCGGAATACCGAACATTTTGCAACCGAGACCTTCCCAAAGCTCAATGGAAATATTTTATTTGGCTGTGGAAATAATTGTTTAACCTGAAGAAATAAACACAAGAACATTGTCTGCTACATAATAATTTAATATTGTCATAACATAGCATAAATATGTTTGTGCCCAGCTGTATTCTAAGTTAACCTTAAGTTTAACCACTATAATATAGTGGTTAAACTTAAGGTTAACTTAGAATACAGCTTATGTGCTAATAAATTTGCATGATGAATTCTCGATTAATATAAAATGTGCCTTTTAATTACACGCGGTTTGAATAAATTTGAACTACTTACTTACATTCATATTTGTTTATTTTTGTTTAGTTGTTTTCAATAAATTATGTCCGTTATAGGTACAATTGAAGGGATGTTTACAAAAACAACATATCTGACATATTTTACGAAATCGAGTTGTTGGTATGATTATTTTGTCTGTTAAGATGCTACAATTGTGCAATAGACATTGTTTAATTAGGATTCTTTTTCCCAAAATTATCCCCTTGCATCTGTAAAATGGAATTACTCAATTCTACGGAACTTATACGAGTAGTACAATAATAATTACATTCTCTTATACGTTTATGTAAAATTTAGATGAAATTCATTAGGTAATACAAAAGTTTTCGTAAATTAAAAAAAACATTTTCTATAGAAATGTTCACTGCTTTGGCACAAAAATAACATGACTGTCAATAATTAAAAAAAAAACAGCATAAGTGACGAAGTTATTTTTTACATTTTTGAAGCTTTTATTTTACTTGCAGTAATTATACATGTTATGGTTTGTTTGTCAAATCTTGCTAGTCAAGTTTGATCAACTTCCTTTCAATCAAGTTGAAATCTTGAACACGTCTTGATGTGTAAGTCAGAAGACAATACAATATGATTTAACCAGTGGAAAGCTGGTCTGATAACTGCACTAGATAAACCCGTAGTGTTTGGGCTCATTGTGCAAAAAAGTAGACCAGCCGGCAATAAAAGCTTGTACCGAAAATTATATTACTAAAGGAAACTTATTACTCACTCAATAAATTTATTTGGTTCCACACATCCGTTTCCTACGACATGACGAGACGAGTATATATTTATGAAATTGAAAGGTTTGGACTCGGCATCTAACTAAACTGACCGAGGGCGTAATCTATACAATTCGCCTGCTGCTTAAGTGCGATAATAGAAGGACTTACTAATATTTATATTGTTTCTGTTAGTTCGCGCTTGCCTTCAATTTAAAACAGGTAATTTGTTCCCAGCAAATTCAAGATTAAATCGCAGCGACCCAAACTTCAAATTGCTACTGGATTTTGCTCCACCCTCAACCTTGCGGCTTAAGGAATAAAGACTATTACGAGTATTAAAGTTGCATATATTATCTGTTGCATCATAATGTGCGAGCAGATTTGTTTGACCTTTACTTTATAGTATTGGGAGAGTATATTATTTGCATTTACTGTTATGTTTGGCGGTGTGCAGGCGCTTTAGTTTCCTTGGATTTCCATAATGATAAATTAGGGCACCGAAAATATGCGTTCACTTAAATTAGTTTAAAATAATAATTTTGGGAACATGAGTTTATCAGAATAAATAGTATAGTCTATAAGAGTATGTGTAGGTAGAGCGCTAGCGTAGCCGTAGAGCAAAAAAAACCGGGCAAGTGCGTGTCGGACCACGTACAACGAAGGGTTCCGTGCCTATTAAAAAGGTCTTTTTTCATAAAGTATGCAGAATTGTTCAAAAAAATTTCGGTGAAAGGATTTAATGAGCACTAAATCCATGATTTTTTTCAATTTTTTTAAATACTCTGTTGAAAAATTAGAGGGAAAACACACAATTTTTATGACTTTCGAGGCGATTCTCTTCGACAATATTCAACTAATCAAAAAAAAAATGCTGAGAAACGTAATATTTATTTTGAAAGGCCTATCGATTGATGTGTCACACGTGGTGGACTTACAATTATATATTTTTTTTGACTTGCGGTTACATATATCTCCTAAAAAAAAATATTTTTTTTACATTTCATTGCAGAACTATGTAGCGGCTAATAAAATACACCTATCCTCTAAATTTTATAAGTCCACCTTAAAGTTTTCGAGTAAAATGCCTGTGACATACGGATAGATGGACAGACGGACGGACATGACGAAATTATAAGGGTTCCGTTTTTGCCATTTTGGCTACGGAACTCTAAAAATGTATTATGACACTCCAACAAATAGACACGAAGTGATTAAAAATCTGCATCCATTTTGGCTTTCGCAGACGTTAAGCCAAATTAAACTATAGGTGCAGTTGTTAAGCCGATGAATTTTGTCATGTGCTTTTGATAAAAGTATGTGTAGTTATTTGATTTGAAACAGATTATCTCCAGCACTCTCTAGTGAGGACTTATGAAGTAAGTAGGTATAGTTACTCCTCGCCGGTTCCTTTACAGGAATTCAACGGCCTTATCAGAAATCGGGTTTGTCCAGGAAGTGGACAAGATATAAAGGACTGCAGCTAAAGTATACCTGTAAAAGCCAGCTGACCATGTTAGGCGGGCACTTTTAATGTTTCAATCGAACAACGTCCGCTGAAAAGTCGCTTGCGCAAGCACTTTCGACACAACGTGTTAGCACTCATTGTCCTATTAGTTGCCCAACCGCTGTATAAATACGTGCATGTTAGCGTGGCAAAGCACTTGAAACATTCATACGGACAAAACTAGGATACAAATACTAGGAACTGTCATTTCCCGTGAACAACCAAAGAATATAATCTTTATGCATAACGATAATATACGGCTATTTTTTGTCGTCTCTCTCAAAGACCGTTTTACCGAGTGCCATGTTGTATATCAATAGCGGTAGTAGATAAGAGGATAAATCACGTGACAAAAACTTTATCGTGTTCGCGTCGCGTTACCATGTTAGACCCCCTGGATCTCATGAATCAAATTCGTGACGTAAAAAGCTTCTACGTAGATACCTCGCATGAATAATTTCGTCAATGGAATATGCATATGTCAGAAATAAGTTTGGAGTGCTTATAAATAAATATATATTTAGAGGTCTACTACAAAAAGAAGGGTTTACCCAAAAACTAAACATGATTTGGGCATATTAAGCGGTTTCTTATATTTCGTACGAAGGATTGGTCATGTAATTACATGATAAACTTCCTCTTCTACCTCACAAAGTACCTACAGCCATTTGGACGGCCGGTGCACGGTGAAGTAGCTAAACTTTAATAATGCATCCCTTATGATTATAAAAAAAAGAAAAGAAAAGAAAGAAAAGTTGAAAGGGATTTCTTTCTTGTTATAAGACTAGAAACACAAAGCATACAATAATCGGAACCATTAAAAATACTCTCCCATAAAACGTGCCAGTAGGTAATAATGAACGAATAACCTCGGTCACCTCTCATAAATTTGACACTTGCGTGATATGCACCTGTATAGATGCCCAAAATAAGAATTGAATACCTTGACGTTTTTATTTTATTTCGATATGCGTAGTATTTAACTGGCATGCAAGGACGGAATCACGATAAAGTGCTTATAATTCTAAAACCTAATCAGGTATTCTTAAATTGGGTGCCTAGTTTTTTGTTACATTATCTAGTAGCTACAACATACGATATCTACTGGTACTTGTAACTGTTATAATATTAGAGTAACGTATTGTTTTGTGTTGATCATTGATGTACAAAGCTTCTTCATTTATTTAAGAATGTTAAAATAATTAAAAAATAACGTTATATTAAATAATAAATATATCATGGCAATTAACACTCATTGTTTAGTGTCATGAGTATATATAGAGAATAAAATAGAATAAACATTTATTCATGACAATAACTATACAAGGACAGATATCAATAAATAAAGATCAGTATATATTACGTGCCACGAAATGGTTCCATCTCAGCATGGTGCTGGCGTAATAACCAGCGCAGAGCGAGAGTAAAGTATAGTAAAGTTCGCGAATAGAATAGAGACGAGAATTATTATTAACGTTTTATTATTCAGGTAATTAACATAAACATCAGATTCACATTTTATTCTTACACAGCTTGAAACAGTAGCCTTATAATGAATGTGGTTTATCGGTGCATTGTCATTAGCTTACTAATAACGCTATCCATTCTCATTCAATTTGATAATCAAGCGTGCACGGAATTACAAGTGTACAGCTCATTTCAAAACGCAGGCAACCCTAAACAAGATGGACCTTAAATATTGGTAATTTGCAGTGGTCACATGGGTAACATAAGTGGGTTTAGTGTGACGCAACGGCGGGCCGGTTGAAGGGCGTTATGTGGAGCACGATGTAATGCTTGTTATGCGAGGGACCGGTTCACGGTGTTGCGATTAGGACAGACCTTTATTGGCAACCCTAAACGGGACGGTGATTCAAACCTGTACGTACGTATATCACACATTACTGTGGGACGTGGTTGGCTTGCTTAGCGGTGACCGCGCGATGGCAGTTCCGGGTTCGGTTACCAATAAAGTTAAGTGTTAGAAGAGATGGTAATGATTATTCTCTGTTTGACATATAGGTTGACTGGTAGAGAATTCCTAGTGGCATTAAGTTAGCCTTTTGTATATGTAATTAAATAAATAGTAGCAGTAGGTCGTCAAGTCAAAAGATTACTTTGAGTTGACGTCGATGAGCATAATTTTCCCCAGTTTAATTGTACTACTTAAATTCAATTTAGCCTCAGGGTTAACGAATATCTGAGTCACAGATGTGTAAACATATGTTTGCATGTGTTTGATACCTTACATGCTTGACTGTTAGTTGTCAATTATATGAAAAAGCTTTGCATATCTCTGGTGGATATTTACTCTAAACAAGTAATTTATATTTCCTGAGATACGAATAAGACTCATCTAATACGCAATGCTCGGTAATGTAAATGTGTTCCTCAAAGGACTGTACCCCCGTATAAAGCCCATACAACAATTGGTATCATTCCATACATTATTGTACAGATATTTGAGTTCCACACCGACTCGGCGCCATCGCCACTTTAATAAGCAACCTGCGCGCGAAACGTGATCCATTAAAAGACATCAACGCGCGCATCAAAGCTCGCGACTTGCACTACCCTAAACCGTGTGCTGTGAAACTTGAATTATAAGTACACGCTGCCCACGTAAAGTCAGTCCTTATGATTCATAAACGTCCGAAGAAAGATGAAAGTAACTCTGTCTATATGTTACCTCTTCATGGAGATAAGTGAGTTTGAGACCCTGAAAAGGACTTAGGATAGTTGACATCATGGAAATTATCCTTAGGGGGGAGAAAAGGGTCCTGCTCACAAAATTTCACGAGAATCGGTTTAGAAATGCGACCTGTAGAGGTCTGAGAAACGTGACATCGTGACAGCTGGACATACAAACGATTTTCGGCCCAAGCTGAAGCATAGAACTTCGTTCGCTTTGCTCCCTCGTTCGATTAATCTCATAGCAAAATCCATTTAGGTAGGTACCTACGAGTAAATATGTATAACATTAGGATATAAAAAAGGTAAAAGAAACGGCATTCAAAAGTTAACGTCAGTACTTTCTAACATGATTGATTTATCGGACCACCAACTGATTCCAATTAATCGCATCGATACTGGACAATCGAATATGTAACGATTGTAAAGCGTTGTGATTTTAATGCCATCACGAATCGAACTCGTGACAGAGTGCAGATTAAATAGCGTATAGTATGGGTATCATATTTTACTACTTCCGGTCCAGTCACGATTCTATTACTAAATATACCTAGAGTATACTTTTTAAGTGTAAAGCCGGGTCTAATGCGTTAATTTGTTGTGTTTTTTTTTAAACGTCTCATATGTTTTTCTAACAACATTCATTTGGCCGAGATCGACGTTAATAAAACACGGAAAACTTTAGGCAATCGTTATCCGGTTTTATATTATTGCTTGATAAGTGCCCATATATTCGTATCTTTAACGTCCTAATGCTTGAAAAACAAATTACAATGCAGTTGCGTTTTGTTCTACAATATAAGCATTATTTAATCTTTTCAAGGGTATGAGCGAAGTCTGACTTTATGTAATTTATTGTTTTGCAAAGTTCCGGGGTCACTTTTGTAATAAACCTTAGGTCATTTTATTGACTGCTGTGAAATCATAGACAGAAATAATACATTACTGCAGACGCCGGAAAAGAAGGGCTTGCCGGGTGAGTAGGTATAGATGACCGACCGTAGGGAGGCCGGATAGTGATACGAAGCCGGCAAGCCCTTTTCACGGCGAGGCATGTATAGTGCTTTTCTCAAACATATGCAATGAAATAAAACAATACACCACTCAAAATAGTAGATTAATTTTCCCTCCAATCCTCCATACTTATTGTTTTTTTTTTACGAAAGGCGTCCGTATTTCGCGTGTGTAGAGTTCGAATAGACCCTATTAGGGCCATTATACATAACCTTCTAGAATGAATAAAATAAAGAGGATTTTAAATATTGTCTCTCAGGTAGTATCGTAAAGGCTTTTCGAAATGTCTTCATAGTTATGCGGTAGGCACATTTGAGATAATGTGAAGTTGCATAAAATTTGCAAAACGTACAGCCGATATTCCCGCGCGTATTAGAAGACGTATGTAAGCAGATATGATTCTATAAGTCAAATTGAATGTTCCCTTGACAAGATTTTTGCTAAGCGATGCTAAATAATATTTGTGGTTTTGATACGTCATACAATAAAACCACGAAATTGAAGTGATGAATCTTTTAAATTGTATCACACTGGTTCTATATCTATTGTTAACAATAAAGGATAAGGATTTGTCATTTGTGAAACAACAAGCAACATATTTTTATGGAACTAACATAAGACATAAGACATTTATTTAGCAAAAATGTTAGTATCATTTTTAGGGTTCCATAGTAAAAATGGCAAAAACGGAACCCTTATAGTTTCGTCATGTCCGTCTGTCCGTATGTCACAGGCATTTTACTCGAAAACTATAAGGTGTATTTGAATAAAATTTTGAGGATAAGTGTATTTTGTTAGCCGCTACATAGTTTTGTACTTAAAATGTCTAAAAAAAATTTTTAGGGGTGCACTCCATACGTAAAACTAAAAGTCAAATAATAAAAATTTATTGTGAGCCCACGTGTGGCACATCAATTGATAGGCCTTTCAAAATAAATATAAGGCTTAAATATAAAATCTTAGCAATTTTTTTGATTAAATGAATAGACTCGGAGATAATGGCCCCGAAAGACACTAAAATTCTGTCCCCCCCCCCGCCCTCTAATTTTTGAACAGTGTATTTTATAAATATAAAAAAAATTATGGACATAGGGCTTATTAAGTTCATTCACCGCAACTTGTTTTGAACAAGATCGGTTCAAAGGTTTTCGAGATATTGCTGAAAAACTGCCTTCCTCAAAGAAAAGGGCGTAAGTGCCGTAAGATTTCTGTGACGATACGACCTTTTTAATAGGCACGGAACCCTTCGTTTTGCGTGGTCCGACACGCACTTGGCTTAATACAATTCTTAAGTATAATTCTGGTAAAACAGGGAACTGATAACAAGGCAGTGGTAGTGAGTAATTATTAACGCTTAACGCAGCCACCGATACACAAACTCTTTTCTCTTTTATTATATCAATCAATATAGCATGTTTCACATAATAATGTGTGAAAGAAAGAGAAACTGATCCCACGGTGCTTAGAAAGTGACAGACGGATGATACGTATCTAGACGTTAGGACATCGATCGGACGTATACGAAGATAAGTATTATAATTCAACGGGCTATGTGAAATAATTAATGTGATAAGTTTTTAAAGATGATCTTCATTGTTAAAATATACTTATTAAAAATATTCATTGAAAACGCATTTGCGATGAGATTAATTAATGTAATTAAATTAGGTATCGTTAGTGAAACATTTCTTGAGTACATAAAAATATTTTGAAATAGAGGTAGGTAAGTGTGTGAAAGTTGAGTGTGCGATTTAAGTTTGTATGTAGGTAGTATGCTGGTATATATTCGATTTCCTAACTAGGGTGTTGGAACGAAAAGATGAAAGACCGCCTAATAGTTGAACGTTTTGTCAAAAAACTTAAATAAAAAAAATTCGAAAAAAATTACGGACTAGGGATATTTTTTCCTAACGTGGCATCCCTTTGCCGAGGCTGGTATATATGCTTCCAGTGCGTTACGCCACACACGCGATGGTGAGCGGTCATCGCGTCCAGAGTCCAGACCTCGCGCCAAAAACACCATTTGTATTCAGATCTACTTAAGAAATGCGCTCCCAAATTACGTATAAAATAAATAATAAACGTATAAAATAAATCCCAAATTGCGTATAAATAAATATAAAATAAATAATAAAATATAACGAAACGTCTACGTGCATTTGTTTTCTGTGATATGGATTCTTGATTAATGCCTTTAATGGATTATGTATTATGAATTGCATATTTATATTTAATTTAAGAGAAATTTCGTGTTCAACTAATGGTTCCAACTTTCGTCTACCTGAACCAATAGATGAACGGCGTTCATCTTTTGGGCAAGGTATAGTTTTTTCAAATGCTGATAAAAATTCTTATTGAAAAGATACGTAGATTTTTTATGGCTTAAATGAATCGTTTCCTGGCAGTTGATTCGCAACACGGTTATTTTGGGGTTTGTTTTACTATGGAAAGCACCTTGTTCAACAAAGAACCTTGCCCAGAACATGAACGAATAAAATTAAGTCGTTCAACTTTTGGCTTCCATTCCAATAAGAATGTTCGTTTATTTCTCAGATATCGTGCTCAAAACTTGAACGTACAAATTTTTAGGCGTTCGTTCATGTTAAAACATGAACGAACGCCTAAAAATTTGTACTGCCTAAAGGCAGGGGATAGTAAAATGAACATCATAACAAAAATGCGTACCTGACATGAAATCTGACTTAAATCTATATAAAACCCAACAATTTATCTATTTCATTCCGATGATACATTAATGACAAATTGTTTTAATTAATTATATGTAAAAGACAATCTCTTATATATGTAACGGGCCAATTTGAATTATTTTCTTTTGTGTTTAATACCAATATTGTGATTGTTGAGTAGTATAAATTGTTATAACAATGATAATATTATTACTAGACCAAAGGTAAGGGCCTTGGTGGCAATACATTTTTCTTCGTTCAACGAAAACGAAGTATTGGGCACAGCGTTCTGGGCAAAATGGCATACGCATGAAACCATTTTTTTACTAAAATACCATTTTTATTAGTCATAGCTCGACATTAAACCAAACCTCGAAAAAAATTGTAAAGTTGGGATAGTCGCTTAAACGTCCACCTTTTGGTTCCACGACCCTATGATTTATCATATGATAGGTTATAATTTATCTTTCGGTTTGGATTGCGTTCTTTATAATATGCAGGCGAAGCCGCGCGGGTAGCTAGTACATAATAAAGTAAAGTACACCATTCATATTCATCGTTAGCAAAGTAGAAACAGGAATAACTGCACCCTTCTCGCAATCTAACATGGACATAAGTCGGCCTTGTGCGAAATAACCTTTAGTGCCGTTAAGCAAACGATTACGTTCAAGAAGGCTGCAGCTGTAGGTATCGGAATCGGAGGAAGTTTGAACAATAGACGTAATGTGTTTATCGTGGAACTAATTCCATTCTTGGCTAAATAATTTCCGTGAGTCGCGGTATTTACGGAATACACGTTTGTTTTGGATGCAGATTCTATTGTTTAGTTAGTTCCTATCCATATTGCTATTCACGAAATAAATTTTATGTTTAATCTAAAACAAATAAAAACTACAAATTTTTGAAGTGCGACCATGAAAATAAATCGTTACCCAATAAGTTCAGTGTCTTGCTCTCTTTTTCAGCTGAGCAACTTCGTACAGCTAGGTCGTCTAGGTACGTGTACCTATCATCTAACCATTTGTTTTTGCTTAAAGAATCCAGTCATCGTCAAAATAGGGTAAACATAAGTAAGAGTGTCTGGAAAAAATGACTTCACAGCAATAAGACCGCCTATTCTTGCCATCTACTTATATTAATTTTGTTCTGTAGGTAGGTTACGTACTATTTTCTTTTATAGAAGTGGGCAAGAGTAGTTGAATCGTAAATTCCTTCTAGCTAGCCTTTAATTTAGGATATCCATAGCATAAAGCAGTCAGTGATGACGGAAAGCCGCCATAATCCGTCAACGACGCGACGCACGTAAACCTCAAGAATGGCGTGACCCCCTCCCTCCCGTTCGCCGCGGTGAGGTCGCTGCGAAAAGGTCCTTCCTGGTGTGATGACCCCAAGTGAATATACACCTCTCAAACTTGTCGTCGTGAACAGAAAACTTTACATTGGCAAACAAATTAAGTCGTTATTTTTTTCACATTGATAGAAATGCTATTATTTCTAGGTACTTTTGAAGATTAGACCAGGGATCGGATACCGGTAGTTTCACCATACAAAAATACCGGTTTTATTTCGTTCAATTTCGTTCTTTGGTTTATAATATCATTTTTGATCAGGCTGTCTAATAATACGAAAATGTTACCGAAATACATGATAGAGTCCTACATTAAGAGCCTAAGATAATTCAAAATATTAGACTACTTCGGGGACTTTTGGAAAAACCGGTTCCGATCCCTGGATTAGACGATAACATATGGTTGAAATTATTGAATGTGACCGATTTTTTTAATAAAACTGCCATTTGCATTGGAATCTTCTACTTTGGACGGTAGAGTTGCTTTTGAAAGGACTACTTGATGTAGTTCGGCCAACTTGAATAAAGTCAATTAAATATGATAGTGACAATTAGTTACTCCATTACCTATCCTACTAATATTATAAACGTGAAAGTTTGGATGGATGGATGGATGGGTGGATGGATGGATGGATGGATGGATGGATAGATGGATGTATGGATGTACGTTACACTTAATCTCAAAAACTACTAAACGAATTTATATGAAACTTTCCAGTTATGTACCTTATATATCAGAATAGGACATAGGCTATAATTTATGTCAAATTTCATCCCTTTTATTGACGAAAAAGGGGATGAAACTTTGTATGAACCTTTGTATTGCAGTAAGCAGCTGTCAGTAATCAAAATGGCGGAATAGCTTTGTCTTTTAGCTATTAATAATTTAGATCCGGACTACGATAGATTTTCACGAAACGCAAACCAAAAGAAAAAGCATTAAAAACAATCGATTCTAATATGAGAACTTATATACTCCATTACCTATATACATATAACTGTATACAATATTGTCATGATTTAGATTTAGGTACCTACTCTTCTTTGTACTCTTGTATGTATGACGTGATAAATTCACTTTTCCATTTATTATATCCTGAAAGCAAGTTTTCTTTGTATTATTATTATAATTATAGGTAACTACATCATGTGGTAATCTTTTCTAGACAAAAAGTACCTAAACACGACAATCGATTCCATTAACACAACTATAGACTAGTCACTAGAGCAGAGCACTATTGATTACGACAACGCAACCTTCTTCTTATCTGCGGTAATATACTACAGAATCTGAGTAAAAAGGTCTAATGTATGCATCGAGTCGTGGGAACGACTCATCCTTGGCTTTAGAAACCTTATTTAGGTTAATTTTGCACATTTCCGGTTGAGAAATTGGTTTTCCAAGGTTTGAAAGACTAAATGTCAATTTCCTCGACATGGAAAAGTGTCCAGTCTGTATAATGCTAAAATGTAAATTTTACGTCCTAAAAGTAAAATTAACATACTTGATATAGATCGAAATAAATACGTCCATATGGAATTACGTGCACACCAAAAATATGACCAATCGGAAATACTTACATGAATTTGGTACAAAATAGTCGATTTTCATAATAAATTTTGATATTTATTTGAATTAGGCAATAATCACTTGGCGTGTATTTCAATATGAACCTATTCCATACGGGACAAAATTCTATTTGGGCAAGATTCATTCTGGACAAGAAAAAATTTGGTTATAAAAAATTATAGACACAATTAAATTTTAACCAAATTCACTTTTGATGATATTACTTTTGGTCCAATTGCAAAATGGTCATTTCGTGTTGACGATTTTCCATTTGTGCCGAATGACAGTAAATCGTAAAAAAATACTAAATGATGAAGACATGGCTGAAGCTATTCAGCTCTACCAACCAGGTATTTCGCTAAAAGAGCTTTAGGTACGCAAATTTTTACTGCGCAAATGGTGACTGTATCAATTTGCATAACACTTAATACTTTCAAGTAGCCGACATTTCAAAACTGTAGCAATTCTCGTTTAAATGCTGTACTTACTTTCCCAATCGATGAACCGATTAAAATTATACAACTCGATAATAATTGTGCTCGTGTACAACACAATCGATATAGGACAGCTTATTCAATTAATGGTATTTGTGAAAAATTTTACGTTACAATTATTTTTTTGCTACATCATTTTTGATACTATGCACTGAAAAACAAGGAAAGAACTGTAATATATTATTAAGAATGATCTTTTGGTGCCTGTGTGCCATGAGCTCTGAGTTGATCTAGCAAATCAAATTTACATATCAACGCAAAGAATGTTGGGACCGAAGGTTTTCTTAATATCTCCAAATATTTGATAACTATGATAAGCGACTTGAATTTGAATTTAATGAATGACAATTTATTTAAATATAAACATAACACTTGACCTAACAAGACCAAATGGTAATCAAAATCATGTTAATGGTTGTCATCAGATCCATCCAAGCTATTTTGCATAATTAGGATCATTCACCTATTGACTTGAAATCGATGTCATGTTTGTATAACAAATAGAAGACTGCTAATTTACCCGTTAGAGCCAAATGGTCGGGCGATTCTAGTTGTTTAAAATTTTCACGTGTTGAAAATTTCCAACTAGTATTTTTATGAACATAATAGGTATATGAATTTGCTTCATCTCTCCTATTAACTGCTTGCATTTTCCGTGAACTGTACAATGTGAGAATCATCTTTTGTAATTCGTAGAGTTAGGTTGCTAATTATAATGCGATAAAAAACCTGAGCTCGGTCGCACTGTATTGGGCAAAACAAATCTTAAAATAAATAAAAAATGGGGCTAAAAATGTATGTACTGCCAAGCATACAGTTAAAGTATAGTTTGTGTGTTAACCGCTCATGTCTTGTAAATACACTCTTCAACCACTGTATTTAATCCGACTGGACTAACACAAAATTGGAATGAGACAGAAAATCAACATATATAATTTTCTTTCTAAGTTGACAGTTGATGTATTACAAAGTAACACAATCGAACATATATGATACTGAAAGGAAACACAAGTAACGAATATTGAACATAATGGGTATAATAGTGCGTTTTTGCGCGCCGGCGCGTGGGAAGAGCGAAACCGCGCTTTGTCTCATTAACGTGTGCTCGACACTTTTACAAAACACTGTTTATTCTGCACAGATTTTACCTTATTTGATAATTTCTAATGCATACGTTGTAAATTTGAAAGTTAAAGTTCGTCCGCTGGAACAGGTTTGATAAAGTGTTTTCCCTACAGATGGCCAGTTGTTGGAGAAAAGTTGTAGGTATTTATAGATATTTTATTTAATAGTACTTAACTCGGAGGCATATTTTTCATTTCGATTTCATTAATTTGAGTCAGATTTATCTTGTCACCATGCTGCCGGATTTATCTGATGTAGTGCAATGATTCCCAAAGTTGACAGGACCACGATCCACCAATACTGCCCCAAGCAATTTTAGCTCGTTCTACCACAATTTAGGAAATGAAGATCAACAGAACTGCCGCACTAAATGTTGGGTGAATTGAATGCCTAGCTAGTTATTATTACAATGAATTTAATATTGCCTTAATTAGGAATGACTATGTATAGTATGTATATTATCGAGCGCACATCTTTTTCATGCAAATACGTAACATCCAACGTATCGGAGTGCGGTACATTTTTCCCTGCTATTGAGCGCACGCGCAGAGGTCGTGTCCCAGCGGTGGTGTCGCAAGCGGCCCGGTTCCCACGCGGGATGCGGAAGGCGCATGCGTTGATCTTCGCTGTTCTGCGCAGGACCACCGACTAGTTCGCGAATGATGCACCGACCAGCGAGATTATACTTACAATACAACATTACTTAACTAGTGTCTCCGTGAGCTGTAGAAAAGCCAGCCTTTTCTTCATTTTTTTTAAAGTCAATCGACAAACAAATCTGTATAATTATCGAATCTGCTCACAAAAGTTCACGAGAATCGGTTGAGAAATGCGACATGTAGAGGAGAACAGCCGGACAGTGGGACATCAGACATACAAACGATTTTCGGCCCAAGCTGAAGCATAGAACTTTGTTCGCTTCGCTCGCTCGTTCAATTAAAAACTTTCTACTGCTACCGATTTATTTTGATCCCATGGGATCCAAATGATGCCTCCCATGACTCACAAAAAGCTGGACGGTTAAATATTTCAAATCAATCTGCATGGGTAATATGATCTTAGTTAGTCTACCTACATTCACTGATTGAGTTTATAAAACTTTGATATATTTCCTTCTGAAACTATATTAGGGAGGTTACTTGGGTGGCTAACCCACGTTCTGACTCACTTATTGTAACTGCGTAGGATAACTGGTTCTGTCCGAGTTAACAGACATTATGAACCATTATCGGGTGTAATTTAATCAATTACCAGCTTGACGGCTATAGTGGGAAAGTTTATCGACATGTTAATATTTTATTCATGAATAAATGTTCATACAGAAATTGATTAAACTCCTCACTCCACGCTATCCCGATTGCATTTTGAAACTGATAGACATTTACTAAACTAAGCGGATGATTACGACATTTAGAATTTCTCGGAACTACTAAGTAAAATACTTGAACGACAATAATCTTAACTTCACTGCGGCCAAAACACAAGACATATATATATATATATTATATATATATATATATATATATATATATATATATATATATATATATATATATATATATATATATATATGTATTTAAGTATTTATATCTATTATATATATCGTCGTCTAGTACCTGTAACACAAGCCTTACTATAGGCCTAGCTCGATTTGTGTAAGAATGTCCCATAATATTTATTATTATTATTTATTATGTATCGGGCTCCGGGGATCCGATTATTAATAAATAGGAACTCGACATCCCAACAAATAATATAATGTATTACAATACTACATACATCGAGCAGTTCTAATCTAATTCCCTCAGTAGTTACTATAGGCTACTCGATTTTCAAATATTAACTACAGTCAAACTCCGTGAATAGCCATTAAGCTAGATGGTCCGTGAATCTTGTACCTTTTTGGCTAAGTTGAAATTACGCGTCCGGGTGTGTGAAGTCATGCCTGTCTGTTGATCGAGGCCACTGGTTCCAATAATACCCACTAATCAGCTCTATAATTAATTCACTATAATGTGTTAAACGATATCAGTAACACACGCAGTAACATAATGAAGCGGTAACGTGATTAAGTAAATTAACGCGGTAAGATTAAATTGGCTGACGCGTGAGATCGTGGCCGTCTAGACAATGTCCGTTACACGTCAGAAGGTTGGTTAAACATTACTTATCTGTTAAATCAGTATTAAATGAAAAAAATGTTCAAGGTAACTCATATTAATAGTTGCAGCCTGACTAAATCGACCCCAAGATCATCTGATGGTCCATTATGTTGCAAAATGTATATTCGTGAATCTAATCATTTCCTAGTTTTCGTCCCGCACTTTTCTTTTTCTAACATATCCAGATTTTCTACTCTCATTTGTCGTCTGAAATAGATTCTCGGAAGTCCTGTTTTAACCCCTTCAGCGTGCATGAATGACTAGCATACGCGTCAAGGTACTAAACCAGATTTTTCCAATAAGTAGGTACCTACCTCTCGCACGCTGCGCGCTACGGCGCTGAGTCTTTTCAATCTTTCATAATTTCGTGTCCCATATGTAACTGTAATGTTTCTCATAATTATCATTTGCCATAAAAACTATTTTCTCTGAAACCGTTTCAGAATAATTAAATTAATCGTCGCTTAGTCTTGTAGCTCAGGCTAGATTTATTTTACAGAAATGCTAAAAGTACAGTTTCTGGGAAAAAACTACCTTAGGGAAAATGTTTATTAGGATTCCGTACCAAAGAGGTAAAAAAGGAACCCTTATGGGTGCGACTCTGTCCGTCTGTCTGTCTGTTACAAAGTTAAATATCTCAGGAACTACTTATGGATGGGGTCGTGACGTGACTGTATGTTATAAGAACGTTTGGTACGGAACCCTCGATGCGTGAGTCAAACTCGCACTTGGCCGGTTTTTTATACCCCGTTAGTGGGATAAACAAGCTTACAGCCCGCCTGGAAATGAAAAGTGCGAGACCAAAACTTAAGCGATTATGGCAAATAAAATTGTGGAAAATATTAAGTAACCCTTTCCGCGTTTGTGTATCGACAGAAGTCGCGAGCCAGACTTTAGCCGTCGTAAATTGTCGACAAAAACCCGATTACAAGTAACTGCTAACTCTCGATTTCAAGCGCTTTACTAGAACAGGGTGACTGGCCGGTTATACATAATTATTTCTCCACTTCCTCGCGTTTCACTTGTGTTTTCACTTTCGATGCGGTGAACTCATCTCGTTAGAGCTACTCGGACAATTAACTGTTTGAGATGACTTTTGTGTTTTCTTTTTGGTCAGTGCGTAAATAAAAATCCATATCTTCTGATGATGGAGACGGAAAGTGGCCACAGGAATTCCTAATTTACACATATAAAACCCGTCGTCTTAGGGCTTCTTGAGGAACCTTCATGATATGAATATTTCTTTCTTCGGAGCATTAATTAGAGTTGCAACAAAAAAGTGACTGCCTAGTGATTTATTCCGAGAATCAAATTAAGATTTATTTTCACGGTCTCTAAAATATCTCCCACATTAATATCCGTGAGCCGTACACATTCATACCCCTGTAATCGATACATTTCCAAAGGGCTGCGGGTGAATGACCCGGAGTGACTATTGTCCTTTCTAAGCCAACCTAGACAACCTAGGCATTATTCGTGTTGCCTAACACTTGCAGACTCGATGTGTGCCAATTTAACTACAGACCCTTTTAATTCATTTATACCTGCTAGCATTAATGACACTTTCCATTTAAAATATTTTTTTTACTTTTATTCTCTTTACTCAATCATAGTAAGAACTATAGGTAAGATAATGTTAGATAATTTATGTAGATACATTTACGAGGTACCTATTTTGTAGAACATTACAAGTTTGATTGGATATAGGTATATGTTTTTTTTGTGTATTAACTTTTGATATGGTGGTAAAGTTTGTAGGTACTAAGTATGTTATGTATATATCTGAGATGCATTAAAAAACCTTTATGGTCGCAGTCGGTATATGATAAGGATTAAAATATTTAAAAGTTGATTAACCGTGCTTAAATTGAACGAATTTTAATATTGCGTTAGAATAGGCAGCCCGTTCAAATAATACGCAGTAATACTTTTTCCTGTTCCACAATACATTACATTGTACACAAGAACCAAATTCAATCACACGCAACAATGACCATAGAAATGTGGCTTCGAACCACCTCGGACTCGGAACCACATCGAAGAACACAAAAATCACTGAAAAATCACTTTCTCAAAAAAATGCCGGGTGCGTTCCAAACCACAATTCTGAAAATTTGAATACACTTTTAATTTTGTTTTATTTGACACTTACGTAAAATTTGGCCGCCATGATAGTTTAACTGTCAATTATTGGTTCACTCGCGAGGCGGGCGCATGCGCGTAGGGTTCGCGCGGCGAATGGCGGCCGCCGGCCAGCGCCATCTTTATAAACTCCCCCCCAATGTATTATTATATTAATTAAGTTTTCACTATTTCATATAGGGAAGGCAGTTTTTCAGGAATATCTCGAAAACCTTTGAACCGATGAAAGAATTTAATAAACACTACCTATGTTCTTGTTTTTTTTTTAATACACTGGTCGAAAATTATAGGGTAATTTACAAAATTTTTGTGACTTTATCTTCGACTTCACTTAATGAAAAAAATGCTTAAAAACCTTATATTTATTTTAAAAGGCCTATCGATTGATGGCATGGACATACAATGTTTCTTTTCACTGGCAGTTATATGTAGGTATAGAATGCACACCTAAAAAAAAAATGGTCATTTCATTACAGAACTATGTAGCGGCTAAGAAAATACACCTATCCTCCAAATTTTATTCAATCAATCAATCAATTTATTTTTATTTCGGACAAAGTCCATACCGTGTTAGTAACATACTACTTAATTCTAGGGTTAGTATTATGTAAATTAATTTAGGGTTCTATACATTGGGGCATGCAGCTGCACCCAGTGCTTTAGCCACGGTGAGTCCCACCGGTCGAATACACCTTATAGTTTTCGAGTAAAATGCCTGTGACAGACGGATAGATGGACAGACGGACATGGCGGAACTATACGGGTTCCGTTTTTACCATTTTGGCTACGGAACCCTAAAAAAGGGATTTGATAATCTTTGATCCTTCGCGTTAACGGTTGACCTGTACGCATTTTGGATAGACACTGGTGCCTTTATACTATAGATAATAGCGCAATTGTGTTTTTGTTCACCGACATCATTTAACTACACCATAATATATGTATAATTTATTGATAATCAACTGAAGCTCATTATAATATTACAATTAGCATATTCACGCTAGTATCATTACACAAAGATAGTGTATTGCGTGATCATATCCATTAAATCACATGTGTTTAAATTAATTAACTCTGTGATTCGCTACTGCTGCTGGTTAAGTAAGATTATATAATGTATAATTGCGGCAAATTCATAATCAGTTTCCGAATTCTGGATTAATTAAACAATTTAAATTGAATGCGGAAGTGTTTTTTTCTTTCAACGCTAAGCTACGACTAAACAAAAAATCGCCCTTAAAAACCGACTAACCGATTAACCAGCTTTAAAAAAAGGAGAAGGTTTTCAATTAGGTTGCATTTTTTTATATTTGTTGCCTCAGAAATCCGTCATTTATGAACCGATTCGTACAATTATTTTTTATTTGAAAGTACATGCTTCCAGGTTGGTCCCATTGGTATCAAAACTTCAGTTGGATGATGGAAACCATGAGGAATTGAGGGAACTCCTCAAATATAGAAGGCACGCATGTAGTAATTTCGGTATTTTCTATTATAACTAGTGTATTTACACCTGGAAATCATAAATTTGGCGAAGTGGAACTGATGATGAAGATCACAGATGACTTATGGAACTCGTACTTAAAACTGTAAAATTACGTCACTGGTTCTGATATAATTCCATTGAAATAGCAACTAATGAAGTCCTAAATGTCAAGTGTGCCAAATCGACGGACCTCCTCAAATATTATCGATCCATATACAGGGTTTTCGTCTGTAATAGTCAACGTATTTATTCTCGGAAAGGAGTCCATGTGGTAAAGTGGAAAGAAAATGTGGAAATCTTCGTTTGGTTTGGCGGAGTATTAAATTAAAGTCGGTTAAAACATTGTTTTTAAAATAAATTATTACTAGCTTTTATTTAACTTGACCTGTTCGTTTGTTCATTAGTGTGGAACAAATCATGGAACTGAATTTTGAACCAGATACGAGTAACCTCAACCGATTGAGCTGAAATTTTGGGTATAAGTATATTTTGGATGACAATTCAATATTATGGTAGGTACCATCAAGCTGATCTGATGATGGATACAGAAGGTGGCCATGGGAATTCAGTACTTAATCAACGTAACCCCGTTGAGTTTGAGCTCGTTAGAATCGTCTCAATGAGTAGCTTTTGACCAATTCAGGTCCATTATAACACGCGACAAATACGTGAGATTATCAGGTGTTCCATTGGGAACGCGCTACGAACGACGTATTAAGGTAAGGTGCGGATCGTATTGGTAGTTGGTGCCCTCACTTTTGCGCTAGTGCGTACCCGAATAAATGAACAGTGGCCAAATGCAGGCCATAAAGAAGCCTTTAGTTTGTGTAATATGGGGGTTCAAAAATAATTAGTTCGCTATAGGTACCCCTTTTTTGGAGGAGGCCTTAACCCGTTAAGGGGTCCATAACAATCTTTAATCAACTAAGTATGCATGAAATGTTTTATTTATTTTTTTAGACA
Source organism: Epinotia nisella (assembly GCA_932294315.1). Lineage (NCBI taxonomy): Eukaryota > Metazoa > Arthropoda > Insecta > Lepidoptera > Tortricidae > Epinotia > Epinotia nisella. Next base: position 23,168,711 of record OW028674.1, read on the forward strand.
ATAATAATAATTATATTTTTAATTTAAAATGTTATCTGTATGAAATATATAGTTATTATGTCGGTACTTAGTTGAAATCCAGTAATTTGATAATGTATAAATAAATAAACGACGACGATATATATAATAGATATAAATACTTAAATACATAGAAAACATCCAAGACTCAAAAACAAATATCCATGCTCATCACACAAATATTTGCCCTTACCGGGATTCGAACCCAGGACCTTCAGCTTCGTAGGCAGCGTCACTACCCACTAGGCTATCCGGTCGTCGGTGTATTAATTCTAATAATTATATTGTGCATGAAAAAAAAATATTTGATATTTATTTTCGTTATGGAAATAAAGAGGCTATTTAAAAAAAAAACCCCTTTGCTAAAATATATGGGTAATTGCCGTCACGAAACTGTAAAAAATTAAAGCATAGATTAGATTAAAGCTCTTAACTATGTACAATTTTTTTGCAATCCACTCATTTATACTTACAGTCGTATCGGATGGTTCCTAAACTGCTCAGTTTTTACACTAATAAACATGTGCCGATTCGATTTTGTTTAAGCCAGTTTATGGCAGAAGTAGGGTGCTACGGCGTAGCATTCGTAGCAAACCGCGAAGCATTGTCCAACAACAGGATATGATTAAATTAAGAATTGAATGGTTTCAGAACTAGTTAAGAGGAATGTTTTTTTTTACTGTATCTTTTGAATACGATGTAGGGTCTGTGTATATTTTTCGTATGATCATTTAATAATGTAATATACTCATAGGTATGCGACGGAAATTGACTAATAAACTCTACTCTACAGCATTAAGTACGTATTTCTAGGTTTGCGCTAAGCCTGAGTAATTGGTAGGTACTAATTGTATATTCCTAATTTTAATTTAATTAAATTGAATACTGTACATGTATATCATTTTTATTACCACAAAAATACATTGTTTGAGGTAGGTACACACAAATGAAATGGATTTTTTAATGTTGGTCCGAGCAGGATTTGAGCTTGTGACCTTCTGACTTACGCGGTCGCAGGTTCGATTCCTGCGCCGAGTATTTTATTTTACATTTAATTAAAACAATATAATTTTCGTTCACTTCAACGTTACTGCTTGATACAGAAATTAAGGTAGATAATTTTGGCTACAATAATTAGATTTCAAGTCACTTTGAATCGAAGTAAATCATGTCTAACCTTACAGTTAAATAACTGATAATTAATTAGTCATTACTCATGCGCTTGCGACACCCTCGTAACTTAGCACATGCTAATAGCTCATAAATAATTTATCGGGTGGCAGCCAAGTGGGCCCAATTTGTTGCATCGTATGTAGGTCGCATTACGACCCGATTTATGTACTAATTGTGGTATAGGCTGACATAGCTTGTCCTGAGTAATCAATTGGTACCTATGATTACTCAGGTCAAGCTATGATAATAATAATAACACGAACGTGGATATAGCATTCGTTATCCTTGTCATTTTTCCACTTTTTTTTATTTGCCGCAACTGAGTTAGTATGAGGTTGCGGCAAATAAACCATTACCCGGCTAATTATTCAGGTTGAATTAAATAGGTTGTTTCTGGTAAGCTGTCAGCTTTTCTGTCCTTTATGGTAGCACGCGTATAGCTTCTCTGTAGAACTCTATACTCTAAAGGGCTGGCGTCACGCGGCGCGGTACTAATAGTACTTGTAGTAAATCACATTACCTAAAGATGTCAGTGACTCCCCTTTTTAACCCCCGACGCAAAAAGAGGGGTGTTATAAGTTTGTCGTGTCTGTGTGTCTGTGTATCTGTGTGTCTGTATGTCTGTCTGTGGCATCGTAGCTCCTAAACGATTGGACCGATTTGAATGCGGTTTTTTTTATCCGAAAGCTGACGTAATCGAGTTCGGTTCAGTCGGTTTAGAGATATTGAACTTTGAAATGAAAATATCGGGGGTTTTTCAACTTTTCTAAGTTGTTAATTACATAAAAACTTACACAAGCTTTTATTTAACTTGCACTGTTCGTATGTAAGTATGTAAATACTTTAAATACCTATGTAAGTTGTCATCAAAATCTGCAAAGCAATTTTCAGCCACTTGTCGTTATCCGAGTGAGCCGTTTGGCATACTTATATAAATTCGGTGACAACGCAATATAAATGCACCACCGAGTTGATCTGATGATGGAGACAAATGGTGGCCATAGCAGCTGCTTAACTACACAGGATAAACCCGTCGTGCTTGGCCTTACCCCAGTTGATGACCGTGCAAAAAGAATACAGTCGGACTTAAAACCCTGTACTAAAATGTTTATTTAAGACCGTTATTTTTTAATTCTGAATTGAAAAAGCTATATTGTCTGTGAGTGACAATGTGATTCAGTATCATACATAAATTTGTTTTATGTAAACCTAGTATTGTCCCTGACTGCGGCAGAAGGCGAGTTATGATTTTCGACTGTATGCGTCATTTATGTTTGTAGGTATGTATGTATATTTTTTTAGCACGCTCTACAGCTTTATGATCTCAATGGATTTTAACACGTACTCGTAGTAGGTAGGTGACATTACTCATTAAATTCCTCCTAGTCGTGGGAGTGATATATGTAGGTTATAATATTTGTAAATAGAAACCGGTCAAGTGAGCGTCTGACTCACGCACCGAAGGTTCCGTACAAACTTTCATACAAGATATCCGTCTAGACCTCACTAATTCTGGAAAAATCTTAACAGTGCATAGAGATGTTACCATCCATGATAAAGGTATTCTGTTAAGTCCAATTTACAGATTTCATTATCTAAACAAAAAACTATTTTGGCTTACGTACAGTCGCCGCAAGTTTTTACAAATGTTAAAGTCGGTGTATACAGATAGATACCGGATTTTATTATCCTGTTTGTACCTTAACACACATCTTGCTGTTTGTCACAAATTCAACTAAATAATTTATTTAAATTATTTACATCTAACCTTTAAAAATGTCCACCTATGTATACGTGTTATATTTTCCAGTGTATTAAGGGGATGCTTGTGAACCGCGCCCCGTGTACATACAAGAGACACCTGTATGTATTCCGCGTACGAGAAAACGAGATGTAAAACTTTAGGAAAACTGCTTTTTTGGACAATGTCCATAATCGATGTCAAAATTTATAATATTATGATGAAGGTAACGAGCAATCTGGTCTTTATACAAAGTTTCATCCCCTTTTTCGTCCCTAAAAGGGATGAAATTTGACATGAATTATATGTCCTATTCTGATATATAAGATACATTTTAAGGTAATTCGTCCAGTAGTTTTTGAGATTAAGTGAAACTTACATCCATCCATCCATCCATCCATCCAAACTTTCACGTTTGTAATATTAGTAGGATGTAATAATTTAATGTGGCCGACTTTTAATAAGACTGTCATTGGAATTGGGATCTCCTACCTTGGACGGAGAGATGCTTGGGTAGAGTTGTTGAATGGACTACTTTGATGCTATTCGGCCAACGCAAATATATAGTTTTTATTCATATTTGCTTGTGACATAAAACCGTCATTTGAACTTGATCATGTTGTTGAGTTACGTGGTGTTTAATTTAGCCAAGGTAAAAATGTAAATAACGAACCTAACTTAGGATTTCTTTTGGCGACTAAATTTTAAGCATTAATATGTAGTCAAGATACATTATATCTGAAAATGTATTCGTTTTTGTTTCCTAATACGACTAGTGTATATGCATTAAATGGAAAAATATGAGGATTTTCTTCATCGTGGTTATAGCCGTAAAATTAACGTTTTAGTAAACCATCTCTCTCATCTATATCATGTTCTCCTACACCTAAGACAAATTTTGTAAAAATCAACTTGCAGAAGAGCGGTACCTCTCTTAGCACAAGTGTCCTCAACGCTTAAAAAGAGGCACCAGCACATTTATGTAATTTGTTGTTGCTATCGAATAAACAATTTTTATTTGATTTTATTTTATTCTCTTATATAATATATATATATATATATATATATATATATATATATATATATATATATGTTGTATTGTGACTATTTGTGACCCTAAAGCGTCCAGTAAACATCTTCTTAGTAATCAGGACTACTTTGCAATGCTTTAAGTTTAATCCGTAATATTAGCATTGCCACATGGCTGGTAGTGGCAAGAAATCCAATATCTTGTAATTACATCGTATTAGTTACTACTTACACAAGCGATCAACGCGATAGATCAAGTTTAGGTGTAAAATAATAAATTAAGTAGCCATCTTGTTAGTTTGTATTCAAGTGTTGTAAGTATTTTGATATAAAGTACCCAGTTCAAGGTTTAAGACTAGTCTGAATAAATTATTTAATTATTTTGCAATGCACTTACTCTGAAAGTACGTCTTTATAAATATGGATGAACAAAAACACGGGAAGTCCTCTAAATTATTTCATTTCATTTCTCTATGACCTCACGGCGGTGCGGGGCGGGGCGGGACAGGACGTGCGGAAATGGATTTCGAACCAATATTCAAAATCAATATATGGTACTTTCCGTTGACCTAGAACTATGAAATTTGGCAATTAATAGCGTCTTATACTACAAGTACAGGGAAAATCTGAAAACTATACCTACATTTGAAATTTTCTACGGAACCCTCGGTGGGCAAGTCCGACTCGCACTTGTCCGGTTTTTTTACAATATGGCGTCTGGTGGCCGCCATTTTTAATTGACTTCAAAAAAAGGAGGAGGTTCTCAATCCGGTTGTATTTTTTTTTTAATGTTTGTTACCTCAGAACTCCGTCATTTATGAAACGATTCGTACAATTTTTTTTTTATTAGAAAGTATATGCTTCCAGGTTGGTCCCAATGTTATCACAACTTCAGTTGAATGATGGGAACCATGACGAATTGAGGGAACTCCTCAAATATAGAAGGCATGCATGTAGTAATTTCGGTAATGTAAATACACTAGTAAATAAAGTATTTATTTCATTTTCTAGTGTATTTACACCCGGAAATCACAAATTTGCTGAAGTGGAACTGATGATGAAGACCACAGATGACTTATGGAACTCATACTTAAAACTGTAAAAGTACGTTAGTGATTCTGATATGATTCCGTTGAAATAGCAAATTGAAGTCCTAAATGTCAAGTGTGCTAAATCGACGAAACTCCTGAAATATTATCGGCCCACATACAGCGATATGGTTTTCATCTGTAATAAATAATCAACGTATTTGACTCTCGGAAAGCAGTCCATGTGGTAAAGTGGAAAGGAAATGTGGAAATGTTAATTTGGCTTGGCGGAGTACTAAATTGAAGTCGATTAAAACTTTGTTTTTGAAGTAAATTATTAATTTTGGTTACTGTCTTGTGTTTAGTGACACCCGCAAGATTAAATCAATTCGATTGACGTATAATTATTCCATTGAAATAACGATGTGTTCGTACAGTTTGGTAAGTAGATCATCTAGTCAAAAAAACAGGACTCAGAATGACTTGAAATTGTTAACCAAGATTACTATTGGTAATGCTAAGTTATCTATAGTAATCTTTACTAATATTATAAAGAGGAAGTGTCTGTAAGATTGTAGTTTTGTAAGTTTGTTTCTTTGTGTGTAATGGATAATGTCCGGAACCACTTACCCGATTGAAAGGTCATAGGATATTTCATATCCCGCGAGTTTGCATGCGTTCTCTGCAATACGCGGACGAAGCCGCCGGGCTAATTTCATACTCATCTTATTACTCTGCTCAAGAGTCCACCTTGAGCACACGGCCGCAGCTATTATTAAGAGGATTGTGAACCTGTAAATTTTCATACAAAAAGCGATAACGTTTTTCACCCCGTAAACATAGTTCGATTTTTATAATTTTTGGATATGTTGTAGATATAACGAAAAACTAGGTCTGTACGTTTTGATTTTTAAGAAATATTGCTCACGTTAAAAGTTATTAGCATCTGAAAATCTGTATTTTTGACTTAAAAACTTTGTCTACCGTTTTATTTTTTTCTAATTAATCTAAACTGATTTACTAAAAAAGGAAAACGTACAGACATAGATTAAAGTGTACTAAATCCAATAATACCAAAATTGTTTAATTTCGTAAAGGTTTAGGGGGGTAAAAACGTTATCACCCGAACCAATATTTCAACAAGGAAATGTAGGCAATTGCCTCCAGGACTTGCAACTCTCTCTATCGCACGATACGGGTCGGGGGGCGGGGGTATTGTAGTGATGTCGGAGGTGGCATCGATATTATTATCGCCTAGGGAGGAGAAAAGAATATCGATATATATAACTACACAAATAATATCATGAAAAAGTTACGGTGTTATTACAAAAAACTTAGACTACCCCCTTAGACAGGTCTAAAATGACGGTTTTCTACGGACTGATATTACCTAAAAAAAACCAGCCAAGTGCGAGTCGGACTCACGCACTATGGGTTCCGTACCATTATCTATAAAAAAACTATTTTATTCTGTGTTTTTAGTATTTGTTGTTATAGCGGCAACAGAAATACATCATCTGTGAAAATTTCAGCTGGAACTATCACGGTATCAGTGAGATACAGCCTGGTGACAGACAGATACCCTGAGAAAATTACGTTTTTTTTTGGAAATAATTCAATATCAGGCTAATTATTTGTATACGGCTTTTATATGTTATTTTAAACAACTTTGACTATTGAAATCAATAACTATATGGACCGGAAGTTAGGAAAAAAAATTAACCCGCAAGCAAAAATGCTATCAGTATTTTTATAATGAAAACATGTTTGAGTTCACTAATTTGGAGACTTACTACCTGAATCCAAAAATATATGCATTAGGAAATAACGGCATTTTAATTTTATATTTATGACCTTGAGATAATATTGAATTTCAACTGGCCTATATAATGGTTTATTCATTAACAAAAATAAGTGGATTATGCGCGTATCCCAAAGAACGTATATAGACGTAGTCAATTATAAAGTAAAGAAAGTTTATACCATGAATTGAAATCACGCTGACCCTTTTCCACTAAAAATATTTCAATTCACGCCGCGCCGCGCCTCGTCAATCCACGCCGGTGGAAAATCACCTACGGCAGTCTCGACGAATTAACAACTAAACACCTGTAGCGAGATGTTTGTTTCTGTTGCAGAGTTAATTTAATCTCTATTTCAGAAACAATACGGTTTATTTTTATACAAACAAATATTTCAATTCACCTCGCGCAAATTCTCGTCAATCCGTACTATTTCCACCGAAGATGCGCCGGGAATGAATTGAAAATTGTTTCTGTTGCAGAGTTAATTTAATCTCTATGTCAGAAATAATACGGTTTATTTTTATACAAACAAATATTTCAATTCAGGTCGCGCAAACTCTCGTCAATCCGTACTATTTCCACCGGAGATGCGCCGGGAGTGAATTGAAAATTTGCCATACAAATTTCAATTCACGCCGCGCCGCGCCTCGTCAATCCACGCCGGTGGAAAATCACCTTTAAAATGGCTGATCGCTTACGCTTAGTGATTTATTGGCCATAACTTCATACTAAATCAGATTTTTAGATTGTCTGTGTTTATCACTCCAAACTGTTTTCGACCATATGTATTGTAATTTTTTTCGTACTCGCCTTTTGAAGCCCTTTTTTTTGATTCCCCACTCGCGGGCCTTAATTTTTTTTTATAATTTTATGTACTTAGCCAGCAGTGACACTCGCCTACCGGCGTATTCACATTAGTTCCTTTAACAGTAGGTAGGTAAATTTTTGTATGAACTTAGAAAAGTTGAATAACCCCCGACATGTTCATTTCTAAGTCCAATATCTCAAAAATAGCTGAAACGATTTTGTTGAAACTTAGCTAGGAACCATCTCGATCACGTCAGTTTTCGGATAAAACCCGCATTCAAATCGGTCCATTCGTTTAGCATCTACGCCACAAACAGACACAAACACACACACACAGACAAACAGACAGACAGACACACAGACACTTCAAACTTATAACACCCCTCTTTATACGTCGGGGGTTAAATAGGTACTGCAATAACTACAACTTAGAAAAGTTGAAAAACCCCCGAAATTTTCATTTCAAAGATCTTAAAGATGGCTGAACCGATTTTGTTGAAACGTAGCTAAGAACCATCTCGATCACATCAGCTTTCGAATTAAGAAACCGCATTCAAATTGGTCCATTCGTTTAGGAGCTACTATGCCACAGACAGACACACACACACACACACACACACACACACACACGCACACACACACACACACACACACACACACACACAGACACGTCAAACTTATAACATCCCTCTTTTTACGTCAGGGGTTAAAAAGTAACTACTGCGAATAATCCCGCCTACCTACGAGTAAGTACCTTCCTACTTAGATAATGCGTCTAGCTGAGTCGAAATCGAAATTTTGACAGTCAAATCTTTTTTAGCATTTCTCGTGAAATTATCGAAATTCCACAGTAGCACATCATTAGATTATAACTAGTACAAGTAAGTAGTAATACAAACAACTTTTTCTATCGGACTAAAATTTATACTACTAGTAAAATCAAAATTGGCTAGGTACCTACTTTTGTACTTTGTGGAATAAATTTCGGTTTGTCACCTACCAATCAATCTACCTATGACTATGACAATAGTATTTTAGGTAGGTAAGTACTTAGTAGGTACTACTTGCCTGTTGATTTTAGAAGTTGGCGTTGTCCATCCTTTAGATTTACGAAGAAGATTGCATTTTTTTCGTTTTTTAGGGTTCCGTAGCCAAAATGGCAAAAACGGAACCCTTATAGTTTCGTCATGTCCGTCTGTCCGTCTGTCCGTCTGTCCGTCTGTCCGTCTGTCCGTATGTCACAGGCATTTTACTCGAAAACTATAAGGTGTATTTGAACAAAATTTTGAGGATAGGTGTATTTTGTTAGCCGCTACATAGTCTTGTAATTAAAATGACAAAAAAAAAAATTTTTAGGGGTGCACTCCATACATAAAACAAAAAGTCAAAATTTTTTTTTTCATTGTGACCCCCCGTGTGGCACATCAATCGATAGGCCTTTCAAAATAAATATAAGGTTTCTTAGCATTTTTTTTGATTAAGTGAATAGGGTCGGAGATAATCGCCCCGAAAGTCACTAAAATTCTGTCCCCCCCCCTCTAATTTTTGAACGGTGTATTTTAAAAATGTGGAAAAATTCATGGACATAGGGCTTATTAATTTCATTCACCGAAAATTGTTTTGAACAAGATCGGTTCAGAGGTTTTCGAGATATTACTGAAAAACTGCCTTCCTCAAAGAAAAGGACGTAAGTGCCGTAAAATTTCTGTGACGATACGACCTTTTTAATAGGCACGGAACCCTTCGTTTTGCGTGGTCCGACACGCACTTGGCCGGTTTTTTTTGATAAACGCAAAACAAACCGCAGATAGTACGCTATGAATGTCGATGTCGAATGAACTCCGGGAAGTCGGGAACTCCCCGAACTCCGCGCCGAGTCGCGCTGCCGCCATCGCCCCCCCTCACCCCGCGAACACCCGCACGCCGCACGCTGTTGCTCTATCGTAGTGTGCGTGAGAATTTGCGCATGTTGTATAACACTAATAAGCGCCAGGAGGGAGGCCGAGCGGTGTGAAACAGATAGCATTTTTTAAAATACCTACTCGCGCCGCGTATCGGCACTTCACAATCCTCTTAAGCATGCTCTATTTCGTCCTTGCGATGAAAGGCGTGCATTCCAGGATATTTAAAACAAAAGCACAACGCTGCAGGGCCCGTCTGTGATTGGCCGAAACGCGCGACCTTGACCCGCGGAGCGCGGCGCGGGCGCAGCGAAAGTGAAATGAAAAGTGGCTGACAAAAGATCTACACTCTATAGATATATATAAAGCAAGGTTGTTTGTAACCTCTTTAAGATGATAATGAGTTAATATTTAGAATGTAATTTGGTTTCCGTTAACTGTATTAATAGGTATTGCCCGTATTGATTTCGGAGTTGCCTGAAACCACGACACACATGCATGGCCGATTTTATGAAAACATAGCTTAAGCTTGGTGGTAAAGCCGCCTAAAGTGTCGAAAAGATGACGTGCGACAAATTCATATCAATTTCAGTTGAAATAGTTAAATCAAACTAGAAATCCTTTACAGCCTTTCAAAAAAAATGCCTAGATATTCCCATAAACCCAATACGGATATCTTGCGTAAACCAGCGGCGCACACTAGTCCCGCTGTAAAGATATCCGCAAGAGTTCACCTACAGGTACCTAGTAGTCCTAGTACCTACTCAACACATTCGTACGTCCACTGTCCAGAGTTAGAATTACAATGGAGATTTCATCATGTGCCTAAGAACCACAGACAAACCGAAGATCTTATCAAACTTATGCAAGCTTTATCAACAGTCATTCACATAACAGCAGGCAATAGCATTCATGACACACCCAGTCAGTTTAAATGTACCTACCTAGTTACAAACCTTTTTTGTAAAGCACTTTAAAGTATTTAAACCTGAAGTAGCTTTGTTGAGCTACATTAGATACACAGTTAGGTATTCAATTTCTTCACTTATAACTAACCGCGTTCAAAAATATATTTTCTTGGTTTCTATATAGGTATAGGTACATACTAACATACAATACAATACAAATACTCTTTATTGCACACCTCACACAAACAAAGCAGTTACAGAGATAAACATTACAATAACATGTAGGTAGAGGTAGACAACAGGCGGTCTTATCGCTGAAGAGCGATCTCTTCCAGACAACCTTTGGGTATCGGAGAAAGAGATAAAACTAGATTATGCAGTAGGTGGTGCAGATATTATTATTAATCAAAAATCAAAATATTTATAAAAATAAACGTACATAAATACCTCTATATATACACAATCATACAAATATACAAATAACACAAATACAAATATGTGATACATAAACAGTCAGCCAAAAAATACAATCAGGGTTAGGGGAGAGACAAATAATGTTCTTTAAGAAGGAATTTGAGGTTGCCGATAGATTTTGCTTGTCTGATGTCAAGAGGGAGAGAGTTCCACAGTCGGATAGAATTAACAGTGAACGAACTATTGTAAAATTTGGTAGATGACGAAGGCACAGTTAATAGCAAATTGTTAGAACATCTAACGGAATTTAAAAAAACTAAAACGTTCTTTGAGATAGCGGGGGGTTGCAGGGTAACATCATAGTTTTCTAAATATTTAACTATAGAACCGATTCTATACTACAATATGAACATCTAATAGATGTATTCTCGAAGGCTCTAATGTATTGAAATTGGATGCGAGACGAATCAGATGCACACCTTAGCCAGTAGAAAAATGTGAGCACTGAATATAAATTAGATATGAATTCTATTGACTGTCGTCAAATAAAACAGCACTAAGAGATTTTTTCTCTGTACCGATAATTATCATAAATTGGAACATAATCATTAGTAGCACGAACTGGACAAAGCAGGCGCCGCAAGGCCGCCCAAGTCCGGTTGTGCGTCTCTCCACGCGTCAACGGATATCTAATACCATAATTGTTTTAACTGTAATAGGATATAGTATTGCTAGGAAGTATTAGTGTGAAATACGTTTACGCGTGACCGTTCCGGTTATGCTTCTGGAGGGACTATTACTACATAAAGGTTTTGGTATACAATAAAATGTTGTAGACAAGATATAAACTAAATATAGATAGTCACGGCATTAAAAGTCTTCACTGTCACCCAATAAGTATAGGTAGATCAAACCGCAATTAGATAGACAACGGAGTATTTTTTTATGTGTAAGAATCTAAAATCGATCCATTTTTCTTTAAAAGTTGTGAAATCCTGCATACTGCCAGTTAAGGCTTAAAGCTAAAATGATTGTATAAAGCTAAAATGATTGCATAATGCAACAATTCATGACTTGCATACGGTAATTAAGAGTCTGGAAAGATATTCGCGGAACATTATAGCATCGATAATCTATTTGAGTAAAGGAAAAAAGAACCTCCATGACCCAAACGTGAAAATTACTTTTATTTCGAATTAGCCCAAAAATGGATAGCAGCTGATTTAAATATCCATAACGCCAGTCAATACGATAGGTGAAAAAATTTAATTTAATTTAAAAAAAAGTGACATTTCATATTAAAAAAGGTAATTTAGAAAATAAAAAAACCCGACTGCTAAAAAGCTATCTTTAGAAAAAAAAACTGAAAAGAAAAAAACAAGTTCAGTAGTCGAGAACATTGAATCAGTTTCATGATAAACATTTCGTATCTCAATTTGGACCTTGGAGTTTAAAAATAATGTCCAAATCGCTTGTGACGGATCCGGAACGAGGCATACGAATCGTTATGACACAGATAAAACAAACTATACATTCCTATACGAAACAACAACGTCAACAGTCGGGTCCCATTATTGTCGTCAACATTAGTGCCGCAGCCTAGACTTTTAAATGAAAAACTGTAAAAGAAACCTATAACTGATTTTTAAATACCTATTCAGTGATACCCCACTCGACATATTTCGTTAACTTTTTTTTTTTTTTTTCAATTTTGGCGTCTGGTTGTCGCCATTTTGAATTTTGATTGCCGTCATGTCTTTAGTGACACTCGCAAGAGTAAGACGGTTCGATTGACGTAAGAATCATCAAAATCGGTCCACGCGTTTGGTCTCTGGAGTGCCACATAGGAACAAACATACATACATACATACATACATACATACATATATAGGCTGATAAACACATTACCCTCCTTTGCGTCGCGCAGTCGGGTAAAAACGTGAACTATACAACAATGGCTACTTTTTTTCGTGAACAAGCGTTATCATCATCGTTAAACACACAACAAACTAATGCGGGATAACTACTTGCAGTGAAGGTTAGGTGCTTTTTCTGTGCCAGCACAGAAAGGTGAAGCCTGCTTTACCATGAAATGATATTTCAAACGGCATAAATAATAACATAAATATAAGTCATAGATAGATATAGGTACCTAACGTTACGTTGTTCATAACGAAACTAATACTTAAGGTACTTAAATATATTAACCCGACTCCTTGCTATGACGCTCGTTAGGAACGAATGCTTTACGTCGTCTATAAAAGTTACCGCCCTATCTCTATTCGACACGCACAATTTTGGTTCTTAATATAATTATTGTGATATAGGTAACTTCACTTTGCACCGTTGATATTGCCTAAAGATACCTAATTATCAATGAACACTTATAAAAGTCTGGATCCTGTTCAGCCCCGATGATAATCCTTAATCCTACTAATATTATATACCTACGTGGTACGTTCCACTTAATCTCAAAAACTACTGGACGACTTTATATGAAACTTTCCAGTTATGTACCTTATATAACAGAACAGGCTATAATTTATGTCAAATTTCATCCCTTTTAAGCACGAAAAAGAGGATGAAACTTTGTATGGAGACCAAATAGTTTTGCTCGTTGCTTTCAACAGGCGCTGGGTCTCAAAATGTATGGGAAAAATTAAAATCCGACTCGCACTTGACCAAAATTCTAATTGAATACAACTATTAAATACGTAAGTCTATTTTTTTTTTAATTATCAAGTACGTACGCGGACGAAGTCGCGGGCAGAAGCTAGTACCTTATATATATGAAACTATAATTTTAGTTATAGTTATTTATTTATATTTATTTAATAGTACAAAAAGCTTCAGCTATACTGAAGTACTCAACACGTGAAACAGTATAATGACCATTGTCACGACACGATAAATCATTCGATTCGGTACAACACGAGGCGTGGGAATCGCACTCGACCGCGAATTTGATAGTCATTAAGACATTGATTGGATTTGATTAAAAACGTGAACAAAAAGGAATAAGCGTTTTACGGAGCGACCAAAATTCCGTATGAACATAATTTAGATAAGTCATCGGTAAGCGTAAGTTAATTTCGTATAAATATATCTGTATGGGAAATAATAATAATAATAAGGGACCGGTTCACGGGTATCTACCGTTGTACCCGTGAATGGGTTCTAGCAGGTGTACTACATGAAATTAAACTTCGTCTCCAAAGGGCCTCTACGTGTTGGATCTATATCCCCACCCTCCTCCACCTATATCCGCCTTCCAAATGACCGGGGTTCGCCATGTGTCCTGTGGTCAGGTTGAGATGACCGGGTGGATGGTTGGACAGGACCCCACTTCTGGCTTGCCTTAACTGACCGGCCAGAGTGGAGTCGCAAGAGCTGTTGCTCGAGGGTAGATGTGGACACCTAAGTGGCGAGTTGGCTATATGTTTAAAGTCCAGTACCACCACTCTACCCCCCAGCTCTCTGACCGTGTTGTCCTTTTAGGCCATTTTTTTATGTCGCTATTAATAGAGGGGCCCATCTAGCAGTGGGCGAGTCACCGTCTGTCAGAGATAAAAAGTGAGACAGTTTTATTAGGCAGGCGTCCGATGTTTCGTCCAATAGCCCAGCCACTAGTCCATCATTTTCACCCAATAACTCGTTGCATTTAGATTCCATCAACTGGCAATAGTCCCTATACAACCCAGCGGGTGCTCTCTCTGTGTACATCCCATGACACGGGCAGGGACAGCATGCGATGCGTATGTTCCTTGTCGGTAAGCATTATTCTGATAGTTTTAGAATCGTTAGAGACAGGAGTCATGTACATGTGAAACAAAGCAGGTCCTACATACCTACTGCAATCAACTGACACCTTATAAGCCCTATCTAACGACTACCGAAACAACTTTTTTTTGATAGGTATGGTACTTACGTTACGACATATGGTTTAAAATTACGTAAAATGATACTATTTCCGGTCAAGGCCAAGTGGTTGTAAATTGAGTTGTCACTTTGTACACGATAGTAATAAGCCCTGGCAAAAAACGACACTTACTTTTTACAATACTCGTAATAGCGCGGCGTATAATGCTTAAAATTTCGCAGCTGTGTCAAAGATATTGTTACATTTCGGTACATTTCAACCAGCTAGGTAGGTATTATTAGCAATTTTTGGGGTCATTGGTCTAAAATAGACCTTTCCGCCACTTTTACTTTGTTTCCTACGCAAATCATTATTGTCCACGCAAACGCAACATGAGGCTGATTGATTAATGTCGGCATTAAACCCCCGTGTATCAAATCCGCCAAATAGGTACCTAGTATATAGCTATCTAGGGGCACGGTAGTGCCCCGCCAAGACGAGCCAAGCGAAGCGCAAGGGCAGGGGTTTTTTTGAACCCTCATAACTAGGGTTTGAATGAATACCAGATAAACAAAAATCTCGGGATAAGCTACGGTAGCCTAGTGGTTCAGGCATGCGGCTGTAAAGCGGCGGTCGTGAATTCGAATCCCGGCTCGTACCAATGAATTTTTCGGAACTAAAGATGTAGAATTTGTAGAGCGGGGCTTGTAGAGTAGAGCAGTGTGGAACTGTGGAGTAGGAAGCTTGGCGCTACTTGCGATCTGATATATTTTTAACGCTGAAAGCTAAATGAGCTAGGGAGTCTTGGCAATCACTGTACATGAAATGTTTTAGTGGGATTGATTATTCAGCCAGCAGATTGTTACGTTCAAATCCGAGAAGCTTGCTTAGCCGCAAGCAGAATCTTAAGTGAATTTACCCCTCACTACTTGAAAAAGATATATTAAACCTTAATTCTTAGAGAATAGGGTTTTATTAAAATGCATGTTCAAGCTTGTAAATTGTTAATATGAAGCAAAGTTGCTACAACTGCATTTCGGTCGTTCCAGATGTGTCAAGGACCATTTTGTACAAATGCGCTTCTTTATGTAACGTTTTTATACGTACCTACTTTGTGTTAACGACGATTTCATGCAGTTGAATATAATATTTATTTAATAAATTGGCATCGGAAAGAGCTCGAGTAAATCCGAATCCCATCAAAAACATATATGTGATAATGGGAGTCAAGTTCAATATTAACAATGCGCACAGTTGTCATCTTCGCCGATAAATGAATAGAGATCTAAATGGGTGCCAAGTTCAGTAGATAATCCTAAACTAAAATATATTCTCAAGCTCATACAATTTCTTATTTTTTCTAAAACAATAAGTATGGTACCTGAAAACGGCATTCTTCTTCAAATAGGCTTTTACGTACCTATTCGTCTTGTGATTATTCAGGAAGATGATTAGGCGTTCGTTACTGCTTGTTTTAAATCCTCAGCGCTTCCTGTAAAATTGACACCAATGTAGTAATATTGTTTTGTATAATATATAATATTATTATGTATGCTCTAAGCTTCAAGTGTCAAAACGTAACAATACGTCAACAATGCGTCGTAGTGTCAAAAATTCCAAATACTAAAAAAAAAGAAGCAGGTTGTGTCGGAGATACAACCGTTAATTAAGTTTAACTGAATACTTCTTTGTTGGCTATGGAACCTTAGTAAAAAAAAACCGGCCAAATTCTTAATAATATATATAATAATAATTGTCCCTGTCCTAAATTGTATCCCATGGATTTGCGATTGATTTCAATCTATAGGGAAAATCTCCTTAGAATAAGCATTTTCAATGAATTGTTAAATTCAAAGTGTTTTGATTATTTAAAGGAATCTGCTATTATGGTGTACCCGTAAAATATATATGTGAATTAATTCACTAACATCTGTATAACTACAGATAAATCGGTATATATGGCAACATTGACTGACGACGTAGCTCATTTGACTCGCGATACATTGAAAATGGCGGTCATTTCAGCATTATTTTCATGTCCGCCACATAAACTAAATAACATTTTGTGATTAACAACTAATGGCAAATAAAGAAGGATTAAAACATGTAACAAACAATTACTTGAAATCAGATTAGGATTCTCTACAAAAAGAAGCGGGTTGTGTCGGAGATACAACCGTTAATTAAGTTTAAGTGGATACTTCTCTGTTGGCTATGGAAACCTAATAAAAAAAACCGGACAAGTGCGAGTTCAACTCGCGTGGTGAGGTGAGGGTTCCGTAAAATTCCTGTTCTCTAAGCATTAGGCGCTCCATACAAAATACACAAAAATATTGAGAATTTTCCCATTACTTTGAATACTCAAACTTCTTATAGGTTTTCCTGTAATCTTTAGGCAAGGAACTATTTTCCATATTTTTTTCAGAATTTTAAGCCCAGTAGTTTCGGAGAATAGGGGGGGGAATGGTCAATTTTCGTCTTATTTCCTAAATAACTTCAAAACTATTTTTGCTAAAATTATAAAAAATATATCTGAGATGCTTACAACAAGCCCTTTCATTTGATATATCACACAATACAGTTTACGAAACTTTTTTTTTTTAATTTTCCAGTTTACCCCCCAAAAGTGGCTCCCTTGTTCAGAATTCATTAATTTACTTTACGCATCCATCTTTGGATCACCAATTTACATATGTGTACCAAATTTCAGCTCAATCGGTCCAGTAGTTTCAGAGCAAATCGGCTGTGACAGACGGACAGACAGACAACCGAGTGATCCTATAAGGCTTTTGAGGTACCGGAACCCTAAAAACCGGCCAAGTGCGAGTCTGACTGGTATAACTAATTGGTATAATAATAACTGTCCCTGTCCTAAATTGTATCCCATGGATTTGCGATTGAAGATTTTTTGTGTCACAATCCTCCTTAGAGAAAATGAAATTGTCAAAACATCTTACTTGAAAATGACAGAGACTTGTTTACATTTTCGTATTTTATTCTAAGTAGGTATGTTTCTTAAATACATTTCGGTGGATGACAAACCATTGAAAAGTCAATAGTACCTACGTTAGATTGACTTTGTTAAAGTAACTCTATGCGGTTTCCACTAAGGTGCAAAATCGCATAAACATAAGCAGGAGAATATTGATTACATTTTTATATTTTTTATGAGGTTTTATACCTACCCATGCAAAATTACACCTTTCTAGTAGTACCTACGGGTCACGGCGCCAGAGACTATGGAACCAGTACCTATATAATCAGATTTTTTAACAGCCGATATTTGACAGCCAGCCGTCATTCCGGTACAATGAACGTCAATGATGACATATATTTGGACAGTAGCCATTAAAATTTAAAAATCGATCGATCGATGACATATAATATGACTTAAATCGTACTGGGACATGAACCTAGGATACTATGGACAGGCTATGGTAATAATAATACCACGAGCGATCGCGACGGTGCTATACGAAACGCAATAAGTGTGACATAAAGAGATATATCATTCGTTGTCCTTGTCATAGTTCCACTTTTTTTCTGCTGGGCACAACGGTTGTGCCAAACAAAGCGCGCGTGTGGCTGCATACTAGCTAGAATAACCTAAATTATTTAATGCTAATGTGACTGAAATCGACGCGATTAAAGTTATTTTACTCACAATAAGGTGCCTGTGTTCCGACTGTGCCAAAAAAATGGTCTATTGCTGTGTTCTCGGCTGTAAAAGCCGGTCGGAACACTGATGAAAATATATCCTTTCACACTTAAGTAGAACATTTTTCACTTTTCTTATAATATGCTTTTGAAATAAGTATCTGTTTTACGACAGATTTGAATTTAGAGTCAGTAAGTTCGGTAATGTGTTTTGGAATTTTGTTGTAGAATTTTATACAATTTCCCAAGTGTAGGGTTTGTTAAATCCTTTCCCTCAGCTTACTCTTACCTAACACTGGCTCGGCAATGCCCACGTATCCAAAATAACTTCACTTCCTCATTCTTGCACTCTCGCCTCGGCTCTCGTGACAATGACAGTGACAGTTATCTTTCCCGCCAATACAGGGACACACGAGACAGCGTATGTATGCTGTTTGAGCTACTCGCATACACTACACCAAGAACGACTTTTTCGCTTTTACTAGTCTGTAAAAAGTTGTTTTAGCTTCCCTGTGCTCCTGGTAACCTTGGGCCTATCAGTGTTCGTCTCATCTTCTGAATCCTTGCAAAAATTTTGAATTAGCAAGCTCTAACTCCCCCACAAGCTAAAATCCTGGATCGCACAGCCGCTGAATATTGGGAAGTTCGTACTAAGGCAATTCTTTGGACAAAGTAATTAATCCAAAGTGATAAAAGCTCAATATAAAGAATTAACCTTTAAGAACAAAGGCAGTTGTCTAAACATGACGAATGGTAGATCGGACGATCGGACAAAAGATAAGTATTAGCAGCAGGGCCTTGACCTACAGGTTTGAATGTTCGTACACTTATACTCAGTCACTATACAGGGATTCGTATCCTTGATACGTGCAGTTCTACGAACTGTCTTTCTAAGGTTGATTTAATAAAGGTAGCCAGGTAAAGTTCGTTTAGCAATTTCGACCAAGCTTGGTCGAGGCAGCTAGGTAAGAAAGTATTTTTCGATAGACCAAAGTGTAGGTGTAGGAGACAATTCAATCATGATCTTACTCAACTATAAGTAGCTCAAGATTGTCACACAATTTAAGTTCAGTTTGTAGAAGTAGGGCACAGTGCCCTATGTAGGGCAGATTAACTAAAGGAGTAGGGAAGTGCCTCCTCCACAGCACAATAGAGTAGCGTACGCAGCGGGCCGTACACGTGTTTGTATGTAGGTATTTAAGTAAGAAAGTAAGTTGGCAATATAGGTACAAAAAACATGGGTACAAAAGAGAGCTTATTCCTATAAGGTACCTATATCTTCCAGTTAACCTTTGAGCAATAACAAAGCGTGCTAATAAACTCTAAGGCTGGTTTTAGTGTCACGCGGACCGTCCGCGCGGACACTACGCACGACCAAATATGTATGGCGCGTCCGCGCGGACCCGTCCGCATTACTCTAAAACGCTCCCTTAGCCCTTGTACGCACTAAGCGGCTAGCCGCGTGCGGCTTGCCGTGCGGTTGGACAAAACATATGAAACCGCAATCGCGAAACCTCTACGCACTAAGCGGTTGGCCGCAACCGCACGCTGCTAGCCGCTTAGTGCGTACAAGGGCTTAAGCTTAATACATCGTACGTGATCTGCGCGGACGGTCCGCGTGCGGTCCGCGTGACACTAAAACCAGTCTAACTAACTAAAAATCTCAAAACGCGGTGGTCATATAAACAGAACCCTTTTATTGCAAATGAACTGAGTAAGTATTATTGTAAGTTGTTTCCGGCTCTAATTTAATTGTACTCACTTCTATTGACTACCGCATAAAGTTTCCACGCTTCATAGCTTGTAGGTACAATCTCTTAAGCCAATGGTCAACCTTTCTTACTAATTATCACTTGTGAAGGTGTGACCTTCGGTCAAGGTTCCCGCTCCATTGTTGACCTAATCTGATCAGTGAGAGGTCAGCCGGTCAACCCCCTGACGTGTTGACTGTCCCAGCTTTTTTTTACCCGACTACCGTAGGAAATGAGGGTTATGTTTTTCGAGCGCATGTATATATGTATCTATTTTTTGCCGATTCTGTTGTTGGAAATTTTATAAAATATTTTTTTTATAAATCGCTCTATGCAGCGCAAACGAGACTGTAACGGCATTTACAGACGAAATACCTAATCGGCGAATAACCTAAGTTCAACCAGTTTAACGAGTTTAACGATCAATATTCGTAAAACTGAATACCTTTTTTAATACCACGTCGGTGGCAAACAAGCGTACGGCCCGCCTAGTGGTAAGCTGTCACCGTAGCCTATGGACGCTTGCAACTCCGAAGTGTCACATTCGCATTGCGGACCCTCAATTGTGATTTCGCCTATACTTGAAAACCTACCTGTCACATTAATCATCATCATCATCATCATATCAGCCGAAAGACGTCCACTGCTGGACATAGGCCTCCCCCAGAGAGTTCCAAATTGACCGGTCCTGCGCCACCCGCATCCAGCGGACTCCCGCGACCTTTACCAGGACCAGGTCATCAGTCCACCTTGTGGTGTCACACTAATATTGAGTTTATTTTTGACCCATCCTTTCCTCTAAGCACTTTATAGTTTACGGTGGTACTTTGCATTTTCTTAGAATAAGTGGTTAGTAAATTTCCGTTAGGTCCCACACAGTTCTAACCTTTTTAGGGTTTCGGACCAAAAAGGTAAAAACGGAACCCTTATGGTGGTGCGACTCCGTCCGTCTGTCTGTCTGTCACAAAGTCAAATATCTCAGGAACTATTAATGCTATCGATTTAAAATTTGGAATAGTTGTAAACAAAGCTAATCCTCGTGTATGGAAAATGAAAAATTTTAACATATACTTTTAATTTGTATAAAAAAAGGCGGATAAGAGGGGGGGCAAAAATTCAAAGTCTAGTTAGTAGGCCAAGTGGGGTGTCATATAAAAGGGCATGAATTGTACATTCTAAAACTTTTCTTTATTTTTCTACAATGGTAAAATTTTGATTTGTAAAGAAAAATGTTGATAAGCGTAAAATTTTAAAATAATACCTATATATGATTAATATTAACGTGAATATTACCGGAAAAGTATAACGAGACCTAGAGGTAAAAAAACGCTATAAAATAAACGCTAGATAGATCTTGCGTAATTTTTTGTTTATTTAACTTGGCAAGTTTTAATAGAAAATTATACACATTGCAGTCCAAAGGTGTCGATTCATTGCATTGAAAAGGTGTGTGGTGTGTGAATACTTGCCAAGTAACATCATTAAAAAGTACTGAAAATAATAAATGTTATCAGGAAACTGCTAAAAAAACCGGTGTGCGTTTCCCTGACTATTATAATTTTAGGTATTTCTATGTACCGTGATACTTATTCAAAATGTACCTTAAAAACTGCTGGAAATCAAGTGTGCATTCCTATAACTATTTATGATTTGAGGTATTTTTATGGAACTTGGTACTTATTCAGATCTCACTTATTTTATAGGCGAAGCATTCCCATAGGATCGAACTTGGCAGCCTTTCACATTTATGTTTTTGATGGGATTTCCCTTACTGTACATACCGAGTTCCTTGGTCGCGCAAGTTAGTAACAAAATGCACCGATAAATGGCACTGTAGGTACTCATGACTTAACTACACTATGCGTTGTTAAAATGTTTCCAAAATTAATGGGCGGGGCAAGACGGGTGTGTTGTATGATATTTCGTACGGAATCCTCGGTGCGCGAGTCCGTTCCGCACTTGACCGGTTTTTTTTTGTTTAGGGGGAAAATGCATTACGCACCACCCTGGCGCAGAGGGTGACCCGAGTGGTTATGTGAGTCTCCCGAATGAGCTGATGAGACCCACTAACCTTTTTAAAAATTTAAAATTTGTAAAATGAGTTCGGAAAGCTATCTGGTTGTTGTATGTCGGCTATTATGCGTACGCATTATTTATGCGCTACAAATAGATAATGTTATTCCCCCATAAGACTATTCCGTATCGCAACCAAGCATAAGCATAATGCGTAATATGCTGAAAGTGCACATTCAACGTGTTGCGTTTGCGTGAGTAGGTATTTCTTTTTATATTCCTAACGCAAATAAAAACCGTTATAATTTATTTTTAACCTCTTCAGTGTCTTTTTCCAATTTAAGTTCGTGCCTATGGTTAGACCTAATAATTTGAATGTGCGAACCTCTTCGATGCCGTTGAGGTTACGGTTCTAACCTAACCTAACCTGTTTAATATGTGTGTCCTGTGTGTTTGTGAATAAATGTATCTTTCTTTCTTTCTTTCTAACCAACTATCCGAGTAACCTTAACTGAAAAGAAATCCTGCCATAATAAGTGTTAGGTTAAGTAAGTATTAAAACTACTTTACCACATTTATAGGAATATTTACCTTTAGGTAAATCGTTTATTAGGTAGGTGGGCCAAAATTGTTTTTGATGCCTATAAAACGTCCCTTGTACATTTTAACCCATATTTTTTTACTTATTTGGATAATCTTCAAAAAACTATTATTTTCTAATTCACAATGACATATGCATACCCGGATGATGACCATTATTGAAATATTTGGGCTCAAAATAAAATAAAATAAATGTTAAGTAACGCAGTGGACATTATTTTTGAGGGGTCATTGGGACTGGTAACGCAGTGGTAATTTGAGTACCAAATGTGGCTTTTTTGTAATAAAAAAACCCAGGGTGGGGGGAAAATTAATAAACAATGAGGCCCGGTTGAGAACTAACGTAACACTACTAGGAAAATATTTTAGAGACAACTACAATTTTTATAAGTGTTTGTAAGTTTACATCTCTATTTTAGGCACTAAAAAGAATTTTGGCCCACGTACTTCAACCGTTGGGTGTTTCCTACTTTAGGTTTTTGTTATTGCGTTCATTAGGTTATTTAAACATGTCAGATTTCTGTAATCCAATGTTTGTTTGTGTGTTTACCTACATTAAAATCAATTAAACGGATTCGCTTTAAGGCCACCTAGTAGTCCACTATATTTAAACGCAAAGTCGTTGCGCAAATAATTATATCACTAGTCCATAAGCGAGTGTTGACGTAAGAAAGAAAGCTATGTCCTTAACCGGGCTTAGCACATGCGTTGAATTGGTAAGGTGGTCTAAGTAGAGGAGACACATGTGTTTAACAATGTACTGCAAAAATATCTGCGCATTTATAAATATCTTGACACTGAATGAACTTGCGATGATAATATAGTCATGTATAGATGTTTTTGAGTGCGTTAATAGCGCAGGTAATTTATGCAGCTGATTGTACATTAACGGTTGACTGTCACCTCTATGTATACCTAAAGACCCTATCTACTACTATACATAGGTACCTACCTAATAATAATAATGATTAATATAAACTGCCGCATTACTTACGCCTAAATAACTTTACGAGTGTTTTAGTTTAGCATTGTGACTCATGTGGCAATTGTATAGGAATAGGTATAACATTTTCAGATTACTTGTAAATATCAGGAACAGGGGATAATCTTATAAAAATTTACCTAGTCCGCACCGCCGACTTTGGGCCTTCGAGGCTTGTGTTATGGACAGGTATTTTAAAGGTACATAGTCTACGTCTTATTTAAACACAGGCTATTTTAGCCCTTACCGGGATTTGGATCCACAACTTCGTATCAGGTATTGTCACTAGCAACTATAATTAGATTTTTTTAACAGCCGATATTTGACAGCCGTCATCCCGGTACAATAAACGTCAATGATGACATGTGATGCATGGACCTATGATACTCAGGAGCCGTAGCATGGTTGGCCTTGTCACGCGATAGGTGATAGGATAGAGCGTGCGTCACTGGCTGACGCCGTTCGATAGAACGAGACGACGCTCTTATCTTGTCGCGTGATAAGGCCAACCATGCTACGGCTTCAGGACAGGCTATACGTGATGCTACAATGAGGGACGGAAAGCCTTCTATGCAGTTAAATGAAGAACTGGTCTTAAAATGGCTGATCGCTTACCATTAACAACCTTCTTCATTTGGGTGGGTAGTGATTTATTGGTCACAACTTCATACTAAATCAGTTGTGGCTAACAGAAAAAAAATGGGACAAGGACAACGAATAATATTTCCCTTTCTGTCACACTTATCGAGATTTGTATGCTACCATCTCGCTCGGACGTGGTATTGTGATTAACATAGCTTGTCCTGAGTATCTTAGATATGGACATGCATGGGCATATGATGACATAAATTGTACTGGGATGACAGCTGTCAAATATTGGATGTAAGGGCATTTTCACTATAAGTTATCCGCGACATGAAACGTATTCGTAACAAACGTATTATACACGAAGTGCAAATATCACTCTCGCTCTTGCAACACTTGATGCTTTGTTTTTATTAAATATAAAACATTGGTAAAGCATTTATTTTCTAAAGTAAATACAAGATGATGATAAACATTAACGAAATTAAATTTTTTTAAAAGGCACTGCTGCTAAATGCTGGCGGCATTTCCTCGCTGCGTTGCGCGTTGCGCGAGAAAGCCACCAGCTCTTCGGTCACCAGTTACATCAACCAGACGTTTCGCGATTTCTGCAAATAACTTATGCGCACTGGGACCCCACGGACCGAGGGTCTTGACGCCAAAGAGTACAAAGTTGTACTCTCTGCCGAGGTTCTCTATATTTACTACATTTCAGATTTTCGGCGTTTTCCACCGCTGCACCCGCTTTAGAAGTAGTCCGTTGGAGGTGAGACGGTGCCAGTGTGTCTACAGAGGCCCTAGCACAATAGGTTTTATCGTCACGTTTTACGGCGAAAATATACTGAGACATCACGTAAAACATAGGTAGCGATAAAACGTATCGTGCTAGCTGGGCAGGTAGCGTCCCACGTGCGTCCCACACAATCATCCGTCCCAACCTCCACGGAACCAGAGACACACCATCTGGTCTTTTGCCATCATCTCTGACAATGCCAGGAGGCTCAAGAAGAGCAGGGACATTGATGGTGGCAAGAGAGCGGCGGATTATGTCATTAAGTGCCGCATGTCTTGAAAAGCGGCCTGCACTTTTTTGACAACATAGTCCGTGGTGACGTCCGTGCCACAAGGGCATATGTGTGGGTGGAGTGCATACCGTGACCACAAGCCGCAGACCAGTCGCCAGACGAAGAGAGGTCGGATATCCAGGAAGGTACCGGTATTTGGAGAAGAATGGTCATGTAGCATGTGTTAAACATTTATTATAAAACTAAATATCGTACTATGATGCAATGCATGCAGCGTTCACCCTTTATAACCGAGAAATCGTGATTTACCAAGTCAAAAATGAACTTTAATGACAATTGTCAAAAAATTTACAATTCGGTGTAACAATCCTGCACGATCGTATCGAGTCGGTTGTAAGCATGTTGTAAGTCATTTTCAAAACTCGCGCCTTGCCGCCATAAATGTATGAATTCACTGACTGCGTCTACATTGTTTATGGTTTGAGGATGTTTGAATATTTTTACTATAGCAACATTTAGAATTGTCATATACTTAAGTCAGCACAGTCAAACGTCTAATTTCACAATTTTTTCGATTCTAATTTGTATTCGCTAATGCAAAAAGAACCTTATTTGAAGGGAGTGAAGGTATCTATTGGTAGCTTCAATGTTTAAGAAAAGTGTATGACATAAAGAAAAACAGTCAAACAATGTGCAATTCTCACAATCGCGTTTGCGTTTTATCAATGGAATTCAAGCAAATGCTTGTTTATTTTTCGTGTGAAATAACTTGTAAATAATAACTAAAGCGTGTTTACTGAGACTCATATACTATATACTTAGCAACTGGTAAGTAAGCAATTCCAAATACTTCTAAAAGTGATAAAACCATCATATGAAATTAAATCATTAAGTATTTGTAGTATTTTGGTTGTTAATTATTGTATATGTATGATATACGACGCAAGATTTTAAAGGCAATACGATTTGTAGTAAGTATAATAAGTTACAACCCTCGTTCTGTGTTTATTATCGTCAATTTGTATGCATATTTTTTAAGGCGAATGTTTGTTTAATTTCATATTCAGCATCAGACATCTAGATCAAGATGTCGATGCCACACAGCAGCTCCAGCACGACGAGTTCTAGCACGAAACGGAAGGAAATTTACAAGTTAGTATGCCCACATAACCTAGTCAGTTCATTTCTGTTGACCTAGATTGACATTTCATTTGCAATAAAATTCATGTATATAGTTGTCATATTAGAACTTAGTATTTTATATAATGTAATGGTATATAATTAAGGTGGTATAAAAAAGGCGTACCAGATGTACTCTCTAAGATAGATCAACTGGTGATGGACAGGGCACATGCTAAGATGTAGTCAAGAAAAATGGAGCCAAATTGTTCCACACTGGTACCCTAGAGATGGTAAGAGGAGTAGGGGAAGACAATTCAAGAGATGGGAGGACAAGCTCAAACTAACAGCTGCTCCAAACTGTAGAAGAGTCACAAATGATAGACATCAATGGAAGGGGTTAGAGGAGGCCTTTGCCAGTAGGCTCACTGAAAATATATAAAGAAAAAAGATATATATATATACAAATATAATGCATTCAATATGGAGTTCACGATAAAGGGCTTATATAGATAGATACATATAACTAAATGGAAAAGGATAATTTAAAGAGACAATTTAGACATTTAAACATGTATTTAGCAACTCATTTACACTTGGCTTTGCCTGTATCGCAGGAGACCAAAGCATGGCATACTATATTACACTTTCACAAAATAAATTTAATTATAGTTCCATAGTAGCATTCATTAGCCAAACCTATATTGTTCTTAATTGTCTGGCATTGTCTATGTAACCATAATACCACTTACCATTACCATTCCAGATACCAAGCACCATGGCCACTGTACTCTATGAACTGGTCAGTAAGGCCAGACAAGAGGTTCCGCTTAGCTTTAGGTAGCTTTGTGGAAGAATATAACAATAAGGTATGTTATCATAATCAAAGATTGATGTTATATATCACTGTCAGTCTAAATACCTACACCTTGTATTAAGTTATTAAGAAGAGTTATAATCTTAGAGCATACATAACTGCAGTAGCCTTATGTTGTATTTGCGTACAAAAATGTCTGCCGAATTTTGCGGGGGCGGGGGGGAGGATCTTAATAGGATATTGGAACTCAATTGTAAGGTGCGTACGAATTAGAGCAGCCTCAGCCTGAGGCATGCTTGCCCCGCGCGGCGAGCTGCTCGCGCGCAAAATACTTCCACATAACATGCGCGGGTGAGGCAGCGTGCTCGCGCGAGCCGACATTCAAAATGGCGTCGACACGATGACAGCTGATTGATCTCGGGACCCACAACACCTTTTGCTTTTCATGTATTTGTATCAATAATTGTCCTAAATTTACTAACAAACGATTACAAACGCACGGCTCAGCCACTTGCTCAAATTCGTACGCGCCTAGCGCACAAACAAGTTCGATCTTGTCGCTCTGTCCGCGGCACGCTCAGATACACGTCCAAGTTACGCGAGGCACGCACACTGAGGCGCCTTTCAGCACGGTCAAGAGACCGCCTCTGGGCGGCTCGCCGCGCGCTGCTCGCGCACAGCGCGTGAGCGCGTACGAATTAGAGCAAAATAGGCGAGCCGTGCGTGCCTCAGCCCGAGGCTGCTCTAATTCGTACGCACCTTTTCATTGATAGCTTGAAGTGGTTGAATGAACGTGTATAATATCAAGTGCTTACAGCTTTTATGATCAGTGTTGTCTTGCAAGGCGATTTTGTGAATGATTTTTGCACATTGTGCAAGGTTTTCTACAGAGGGGTAAGTTACTGAAAGGCTACTGCAATTATGTATGCTCTAAGGTTATAATATTTATAATAGTCTGTCCAATTCATACAATACTTGGGAAGATACATCATATCATAAGATGTTACATCAATTAAATACAAGGGAGAGAGAGCGCGCCTTCCGCGCGTAAGCAGTGATTTTGGAACGCTCTGTGTAAATAATAAATTAGACTAGTTCAAAGTGGGTTCTGTGCATTGAAGTTTAGACTAAAATAATCCTTAAAACAGCGGCTACATGAGAAGATAAGTAATAAGAGTATTTAGTTTAAATAAAGTTGCGTTTAACTACAAAGCACCAAACACACCAAATAACGCGCGAATTGGACAGCCCGTTTCGATAAAACGCGTAAGTGCTTCGAAAACAGGCGCACTTAAGCCGTTTTGGGCGCGAACTAGCCCGCTGTGGACTGTGAGTGACTTCCGCGAATTACCGTGAACTCTACTGACCTTTGCTTTCTTTCGACCAATTTTGAACTCAAAAATGTCGCAATCAACCTCGGCTAAATGTGCAAGGTGCAAGAAGCCTTTGTTGAAAAAAGCACGCATGCACTGCTCAACATGTAACGCGACATACGATCTTAACTGTATTAAAATGACTAACCAGAGATATAACTCGTTCTACGCGACGGATAAAACACGACGTGATGAGTGGAGCTGCCCGGAGTGTGTGAGTAAACTACCTGAACCCGAAGACAGTCATAATACCCCGGATCACCCCGCACCCGGACCGAGTACAGTGCAGGTTTGCCAAGGCGACGGCGACAAGAATGATGGTGAGGTTAAAGGACACAATGGTGATAAAACATTACACGAAGATTCATTATTGGATTTTAAAAGATTTTGGGAAGAAATGAGGGCTGCACGTAAGGAAATGTCCTTTTTTCGATCGACTATCTCCGACTTGATGGAAGTTATTCGATCACAAAACGACCGCATCGAGTTACTTGAAAATCGAATAGGGTTTCTCGAAGCCAAAGACACTGGAGCTCAGAGCTCCAAGATAACTGTGCTAGAAGATACTATCTCCCAATTGAGGGCGGAAATTGAGGACAGAAACCAGGAAATGCTGGGAAATGACATCGAAATAGCATGTTTACCTGAGGCTAGCAATGAAAATGCTACGCACGTCGTCCTAACCATCGCTAAGAAGTTGGGAGTGGCACTGGACGAGCGCGACGTGGTTGAGGCGCAGCGTGTCGGAGCGCCTCGCGCACCGGCGGCCGGTGGCAGCGCAGCGGCAGCCGGCGGCGGCGCGGCGACCCGCCCGCGGCCCCTCGTCGTGCGCCTGACGCGCTGCTCCACGCCGCGCGTGTGCGCCGTCGCATCTCCACTGATGGCATGGACCTACCCGGCAACTCACCCAGCCCCTTTTACATCAACGAGCGTCTCACACGACTCAATAGGCAACTCCACCAGCGGGTGCGCGAGACCGCTAAGAGGCTGAGTTGGAAGTACGTGTGGACGCGCGATGGTAGGATCTATGTGCGACAAGAAAACGGAAAGGCACGACACCAAATTAGATGTGATGGGGATTTGGTCAAGGTTTTTGGCCACAATCCTATTAGTGAGTCGTAATTTATGTCTTATCTTCGATTTTCATGATGTTGATTACTGTGAGTCAAAACACAATTTACTTTGTTTAACTTCGATGTACTTTATTGAATGTTTCCTGAATAGTAGGTATTTACGCAATTGGAGAGGGTCAGCTGATTATAAATCTAATAACTTGTTATTTTTAATGCATCAAAGTATATTATGTGATTATGTTACCTGGAACTCAAACATTGCACACTCACTTAAATGTGAAACCTGCTTCTCATACAGATGTCTTAAAATTTATTGTTCATACGATATTCTGCACCTACTTCATTTTGTTACAATAGATCAACGTCACGCGACAATATTGCGTCATTTTTTGCTACATTGCATGTACATTCGTAACATACACTGTTTTATAATCAAATTCAAATCTAAATACCTTTCTTTTGGCTTTTTGAATCCTGGTTCTTTGGGCACTAGACATGATGAGTTTGTCGCTGCTTTGACTCGTTACGATGTGGACATCATGGCTGTTAACGAGACATGGTTGCGCGCCGGTGAGGAGGAGCGCGCGCCGGCGCCGCCGGGCTACCGGCTGCGGCACGTGCCGCGCGCGCCCGGGGGCGCCCGCGCTCGCGGCGGCGGCGTGGGCTTCTACCTCAAACAGGGCGTCGCCGCGCGACTCATCTCGCATCCGCAAGTGCCACTCGTAGAACAAATGTGGCTCAGCCTGACCGTGAATGGAAATCGAATAGCGATCGGTACGGCCTATCGCCCACCATGGCTTAATGTTGATACTTTTCTAGATGCTCTCAGTGAATCGATTTCGTCTTTGGCCAAGTTTGATTTTATTATTCTTGTAGGAGATTTTAATATCAATTTGCTAAACGCACAAGAACAGGACGTGAAAAAACTCCATGACTTTTTAAAATGTATGAATTTGAATCAATATTCTGACCGACCGACTCACTTTACCGATCACAGTGAAACCCTAATAGACCTAGTTTGCTCGAATACCTGTGTCACAAATTTATGCGTTAACTATATTAAAGATCTTAGCAGTCATGCGTTCATAACATTTGAAATTTCTGTCAAAAAAAACAAACCTCAGCCTCATTGGATAACATATCGGCCCATTAGAGACATTGATTTAACAGTATTTAACGAGCGCGTCGAGTCTATCTCATGGAACAGTATAGCAACAAATGATGTTAACTACATGGTAAACAAGTTTAATACCTATATCTTACAGCTTTTTGATGAATTCGCGCCAGTCAAGTCAGTTCGCGTTCAAAACAAATCATACCCGTGGATAACTTATACAGTTAAAAGCATGATGAAGCTTCGCGATGATGCACATGCTCGGAGCAAAATAACCAAGTTAGACTCTCATACTAAATATTACCAAGATTTAAAACACATAGTGACTTCAGCTATCTACAGCGAGAAAACTGCATATTTCAACCAGCAAATCAACAATAACTTAAAAAAACCGCAAGTTTTGTGGAGAAACATAAAAAACGATGTTGCCAATTTCAAACGTAAAGGTCTTGAACTTCCAGTACATTTAAGTAACCCGGACAAATTAAACGAGCATTTTCTGACTTTACCGGGAGATAATAGCGTTGATATCTCTCTTCTAACTAAATACGAGTTCGACAGATTCGGTACCTCAGTTTCCTCTCTCAGACCAGTCACCGAAACACATGTGCTCAACACAATAAAATCGATTTCCACTAATGCACAAGGTACCGATGGCATTACGTTGAATATGATTTTGTTGACGCTACCGTATACGCTTTCAATAATCACCACTATTATCAATAAATCTATTGAATCAGGTGTATTTCCCGACTCGTGGAAATCTGCTACAATTAAACCAATCCCTAAAATACCTAACCCAACTTGTTTGAAAGATTTCCGTCCGATTAGTATTCTGCCATTCCTATCAAAAATTTTAGAGAGAGTTGTG
Source organism: Epinotia nisella (assembly GCA_932294315.1). NCBI lineage: Eukaryota > Metazoa > Arthropoda > Insecta > Lepidoptera > Tortricidae > Epinotia > Epinotia nisella. The sequence continues at coordinate 23,200,374 of OW028674.1, forward strand.
TGCTTACAGCTAACAGATTATTTAGAAGCGAATGAGATCCTGCCTAAGAAACAGTCTGGTTTCAGGAAAGCTCGTAGCACAACAACTGCTTTACTAGATGTAGTAGATGACATCTTGGCTGCTCGAGATAGTGGTCAAAATGTTATGCTAGTATTGTTGGATTTTTCTCGAGCCTTTGATACTATAAATACTACTCTTTTACTATCCAAGCTGGCTTTCTATGGAGTCGACATAGGTTCTCTTAGCTGGTTTGCGAGTTACCTAACTGGGCGAACCCAATATGTCGAAGTACGAAATGAAAACGGTAATGTGTCAGTCTCCAGTCTAATGGCTGTGGAACGGGGAGTGCCACAAGGCTCTATTTTAGGACCGTTATTGTTTATTTTGTATAGTTCTGATATTATAAAGACTATAAAATATTGTAATTATCATATGTACGCTGATGATCTTCAAATATATATATCATTTAAACCTGACGAAATCAACTATGCAGAAAAAAATTTAAATTCAGATCTAGGACGTATTGCTCAGTGGTGCAAGACTAATAGTCTTGTCTTAAACGCGAGTAAAACCAAATTAATGATGTTTGGTACGGACAAACGCTTACGTGATCTTGCGTCTTACGACCCCAAAGTATCCATTTTGGGCGATCGCCTAGAGCGCGTTTACGTAGCTCGTAACTTAGGCCTTGTCATGGATTGTAGACTACGTTTTGAAGAGCACATCCTAGAATTGATGCGTAACTGCTTTTACAGACTTAAAGTCCTTTACCGCGTCCGTGACTTCATTAGTGTCGACTTACGCATTAATCTTTGTGACAGTCTTATTCTGTCCAAGTTGAGTTATGCTGATGCTGTTTTCGGCGGGTGTTTGCTTGCTCGTACTCGTACCTTGATACAACGTATCCAAAATGCATGTGCGCGTTTTTGCTTTAATGTCCCACACCGATCCCACATCACCCCATTTTTAAATAACAGCAAATTATTAAACATGGCCGCCAGACGAACCTCACACTTTGCTTCATTAATTTTTGGAATCATTCATACCAAACAACCATCTTACCTGTACAGCAAATTAAATTTCTCCACACGTGAAAAGCGAGGAGCCTTAAGACTGATTAGTAACCAACACAACACGTCCGCTTTTCGTGGCAGCTTTCGGTATGCAGCCACGAAGTGTTGGAATGATCTTCCACCACCTATCAAAAACTGTTTATCCATTGCATCCTTTAAAAACAAAATTAAAATGTACCTTATCAACCTACAAATATCTAATGCATAAGCGGACAATACACATAGCTCTTGAACTTGAATACCTGTAAATGACATCACACAAACAGCTGTATTTCATCATCACTTACCTTTGACCTTATTTGTAAACACTTAGCTCTGAATTAATTCATTGACCAGCGACCTCTCCTTCTCATTAATTAAGTTTTCTTATGTATAAGTTATAATTATAAGCCATATTTTAAGTTCTGTATCTCTCTCTCTCTGGGTGCCCTGAAAACCAGCGCCTTTAGCATATATTGCTGCTGGCATATGCTGAGTGGCATCCATTTTGGTGCATTTCAGATGTAACTTTACACTTGTGTAATTTCTTTATCACACCAAATAAATATTTTTCTATTCTATTCTATTCTATTCTATTCAATTCCATAGAACATAGTTAATGGTTCTATTAATACAATTACTATTTACAGCAAGTTATTATCTCATTATAAATCAATAATTAACATTACAAGTTAACCGCATGAATGTAGTTCACGCCATATTCTGTAGGAATACCTTGTTATTACTATATTTTGTCTTAACTACCCTCCAGAATTTTAAATACCTATAAAGTTGCAGTGTACTTAAAAAAAAAATACGCGGGACACGTGAAATGCAACCTTATGTCAACGGCACAAAGACTGTCACTGTCACATGTAACAACATTTCACACTTCAACTATACAGAATTTTAATAGCTCGTTTTCATGAGCTGATGCATGAGCATTGGAGAACTGAGATATTCAAACTATGAATATCTCAGTTCTGCAATGGAATTCGACTTCGTGCCTATAGAATAAATAAATAGATTCAAAGACCTATTTACTGTCCCAACCCTCATATTCGTTGGTTTTGGGGCCATTTTGACCATGGTCCTTTTGTTTCATTATTACAGGTGCAAATCATATCCCTAGATGAGGAAACAAGTGAGTTTGGCCCAAAATCCACATTTGACCACCCATACCCCACCACAAAGATTATGTGGATCCCAGATAGCAAAGGGCAGTACCCGGACCTTCTGGCTACCAGCGGTAAGTTCAGCTTGTCTTTTCTAAGTTATATCAGAAATTTACAAAATATAAGAAATTGTTGATAATTTCTGTTACTTATAAATAAGCTGAGCCAGTGTAGTAATAGTACATTATGATACAAGTGTGCTATGTTGGTCATTACACTCGAGTCGGTTTTTAAGCCTGAGCCGAAGGCGAAGGCTTAATGGAGACGAGAAGTGTAATGACCAATGCTCACGTGTTTCATACGACGTTTTTCAACACACTTGAGAGGAAAAGTAAATAAAAGTTCACATTTATTTAAAAACTTTAATTATTGAAACAGTTTTTAAAAGTACAATTATTGAAATGATATTATGCTACCGCCTTATGAGGCATTTGTACTGTATGTTTAATTGTATTATTAATTATTTCATTGCTTTGTTCTTGGGTAACTGTAAATGTCGGTGATAATGCAACATTCTGAAAGGAGGTAGAAGAACATTGCGTTTCATCATTAGCAAACGTATGAAATCCCAAATCATCATTGGCATATGAGGTGGAAGGACGCGGTTCAGGGCAGAACTTCTTGGATTGTGGCTCCAAATGGATTGCTTGTGTTATTTTGGCACTTATGTCGGCTTTATTTTAGATGGAGTCCTCAATATATGACTCGGCGACATTATTAGATCGCCATCCCCCATGGCGTTTTAAAGTCAATATATCGGCTCCTGAATTAGCCAGCAATGTAGCTGAAGTCCGCCTAAAACTGTGTCCGGTGTAAGCGTCAGCCAAAAAACTTGGAAATTTCTCTAGGCATCGATCCAAATTTGTTCACTCCGATAGGCTGACTCGTGCATTTGCCGTTTTGAAAATTTTGGAAGAACCGGTCAGATTTTCCTTTTGTTGAACGTAAACTTTCATATTTTTTCACTATTTCATAAAATGGTCCGTGAATAGTAAATGACCGAGGAATTTTATTTTTAGTGTTCGGAATTTTGACAAGTAGCATCTCTCCGTGATTCTCTATATCTTTTGTCGTAATGTTGTTTAATTCCTGACGCCTACTGGCACCAGTAATTCCGAATATTAATGCGACCTGAAAATAAATAAAATCATAATTAAGTTATAATAATCGTACTTACTTAGTTCCTATTATATCAACACTCACAATACCGCCTACAAATATTATAATAATGAATACAAAACTAAATAGTGGAACTGACCTTTGTCGCTAGATATTGATTATCCGGTGCTTCTTTAATGAACTTCTCCACTTCATTAGGTGTTAAAACCTTGGATTTTCGACCGTAAAAGCCGTCTGAACGTCTTTTCAAGAATGCAGTTAGATTGGTGTACGCTTTGATGTCAATTGCATTTTTATTCTGCACGGTACTCTTCAACATAGAATATATACACCAAAGCGAACTAGGTTTATACCTCTTCGCCAGTTCACTAAAGTAAGCCATGAACACGTTCTCTGAGAAAGAGCTTGCATTTTTGCTATTTTTCCATTGAATGAAATTTGCGTAGGCTTGCATGTATTTATCTTTTGATTTTGAGGGCAAAAGACAATCACTCGCATTTTGCGCTTCAACTATGATATCTGGCGGCGTACACTCGATAAGTAATTCTTCGTTATCTAAATTCGACATTTTACAAAACAACACTAACGAAATGCAATACTGTGAATAAACTTAACAAACAGAAACCCATTTAAAAGATGGCGGCCGTAATTTTATTTTTTCGCGCGCTCAGCGCTGCATGCGCGCGCAAGTCTGAGATAAGGGCACCGGCAAAGTAGCTAATCAGCCACATATTTATAAATTTTGAAATTGGGTATTTATAGGTAAAAATACACCGTCAAAATATAAATACCAACAAGCTAACAAGCAGTTTCATGAAATTCTTTAATTAATTATCACATTTTGAATTGAATTTTATATTTACGCAAATAACTACTTAGCTGTTTTCGAAACATTAATACTTCTTGCTAATATTTAAAAAGATATGTAATGAAAAGGCACTAGTGCGATAATGTAATGTAAAAGGCACGGCATGGGTAATATTCTGCATTATCAGTGTAAATACGCTGTAATAAGACCTACTTTACGAGCAGGTGTGTTGAAAATTAAGTCACAACTTGCCCCACTAATGATGTGTTGTGAGTTTGGAGCTCTATGGGAGATTTAACATGATATTAATAATAATAATATGTGGGGACAAACATACACAAATCGACCTAGTCCCAAACAAAGCAAAGCTTGTACTATGGGTACTAGACGACGAAATACATACTTATATAGATAAATAAATACTTATATACAAATATTTGTGCTTATCACACAATATAAATGCCCTTACCGGGACTCTCCAGTTAATGTGTCCAATTGATGTCACCGCCATGTCATGGCAAGGTTATGTTATGTCACTGTTGAATCTTGTAAAGTGTCCCAGACCCACAATCTATCATAAATTGTGGAAGTTAAAGTAGTACCTAAAACTTATCTTCTATTTTTTATTATTATTAGTGATTTATGGGCCTTTAATGTGCCGCTTCGACCAGCGAGTGATCTATTGTGGCAGCCCTTTTATGCAACTTATCTTCTAACCCTTTGCTCAAAAAAAACTGTGTGGAATTAGCAAGTTTGTAAATTTCCAGATTCTACTATTGCTAACATATTTATTTACCTCCCTGGGGTTTCCCGACGTTTCGGATGTGTCACAACATCCTTGGTCATGGGACACCTGGCGTGAGCGGGTATCAACATCTTGCTGCGCGGCTCTATGATTGCTATGCCAATTATAAGTATTTTCAGGATTCTAAAGATATTGTTTATGCCTACTACCATGCATGTTATTGGTGCCTCCAGGTGACTACCTCAGAATATGGCGAGCGGGCGAGCCCTACACTCTCTTCGAGTGTGTCCTCAACAACAACAAGAACTCGGACTTCTGCGCCCCGCTCACCTCCTTTGACTGGAATGAGGTTGATCCTAACCTCATTGGGACGAGTAGCATTGACACCACATGCACTATATGGGGGCTGGAGACCGGGCAGGTGCTGGGGAGAGTTAATGAGGTGTCCGGCCATGTGAAGACACAGTTAATAGCCCATGACAAGGTTTGTAGAGTGTTCAATACATTATTGACAACAGATTTTAGTTTTTTGTAGTAGTAGAAAAAGAAACAAGTGAATACATTTAATATGAAGAGATTGCTTATTCTTTAGCATCACTTGGCTGCCTCAGAAGGACTTAATGTGGACATGAATAATTATATTTCACGGGCTACAGTACAAATGGACTTTGACATAATGATAGCATTATGATGTGTAGTTGGATTCCTCTTAAGGCACTGGTCCCACCGCCGGCGAGTGAGATATGAACTATCGACTTTTTTCTAGCCTAAGAAACGAACAAAAGATAATCGGTTCCGTGTAAATAAAAGAGAGATATATATATTCATAGTTCATCGCTCGCTGTTCACACCGCGATCAACTATATGAACTATATCTCGCTCTTTTATTTACACGGGAGCGATTATCTTTTGTTCGTTTCTTGGGCGAGAAAATCGCCGATAGCTCATCGCTCGTCGCCGGTGGTGGGACCAGTGCCTAAACATGGGAGTGACAGGATATATTATAGAAAAGCGGTTGGGGTTAGTTGAAAAATATCTTGAGATCACTTGTAAACCAAATTGTTTTATTTATTTGTACAATTTTTTTTATATACATAATATATCTAAGTATGCTACAATAATATAGAAAGTTATGATCCCTATTAAAATCACTATAGAAAGTCATCTAAAAAATAAAATATAGGGCTGAGTGGAGTAAAGGGGGGAGGCCTCTGCCCAGCAGTGGGACACCTAAACAGGCTGTAAAATATGTATACTAGCTGCCCGCCCCGGCTTCGCACTTATTCGTAGTAACTATCTTAAAAAAAATACCGTAACCTTAAAAATAACCGGCCAGACGAATTAATATTAAAGTGGAGGGGGTGACTGAAGGGGCTACTCCAAACGCGCAGTACCTATAGCCCGTAATAGCAAAAAACTTATCCTACAAAACAAAACAATAACTATTACAATACATAAAGTTTTCAGAACAGAAAGATACAAAATTTTACGTTTGTCCATTTTCACTATCGAAAATCCCTAATAACTTCTAAACGGATTACCCTAGTTTCATAATTTCCATTGCCCTATCCGTTTTAGACCTAAATCTATCAAATGACACTAAAAACAACACAATATCAACACAAACAAAAAAACATGTTTTCTGTTTACGTAAGGTGGCGTGAATTTACCTTACAAAAATTTAAAAATACAAAACTATTATAATCGATCTTAGATAATATTTAAACAACCGTCCACTAAACAGTTATAATAACTTTTTTTTTGTAGCTCCATTATTGCACAAAAAAAATCACAGAGACGCGTCTCAAGCGGATGGCACTCGCGCTCGCACTGGTCCTAACCGGTCCGAGATATCGTGTCAGTGACAATGTGAGCAGTGTCTATGTGAGCGTTGCTCGAGTGCACTTGTATGTAGATTGATTTCTGTACCTATCTGTTTTGTGGCCTTACCCACGCTGCGCATTCCGTTACGTATTCGCCTGTCCTTTTCGCCTCAACGGCAAGTTCTTATGAGGCGCATCGCATAGTACCTAACTAAGTGAACACGTTTCAGTGCCTTAAGTAATGACGACTTGGTAACACACACTGCCCAAAGACTCTCGTCTTGAGACATTGCAGAATATTGGACGAAAAGATGTGTTGTAGCTTCCTGAGCGTTGCCCAGCCGAGTCGGATCCGACTATTGACCTCTGTTTAGAAGTTGGACGATTAAAACTTCAGGGCCACGAGGGCGCTCTGCTGCGCTTTCCTATCAACGGCTTTTTTATTTCGGCTACGGGCATAGAGGAAGAATAAAATAGAGGGACTCACACACACATACACACATGAGTGTCAGGCATGTAAGCATAGACAATACCATAAGTGGGAACGAGATACAATGTTAAATCTCCTGTCCCACAGCGCGTATTTTTAGGGTTCCATATCCAAAGGGTAAAACGAGACCCTATTATTTACTAAGACTCCGCTATACGTCCGTCTGTCACCAGGCTGTATCTCATGAACCGTGATAATTAGACAGTTGAAATTTTCACAGATGATTTACCTATTTCTGTTGCTGCTATAACGACAAATACTAAAAAACAGAATAAAATAAATATTTAAGGGGGCTCCCATACAACAAACGTGATTTTTTTGCTCGTTTTCATAGATTACGGAACCCTTCGTGCGCGAGTCCGACATGCAGTGGCCGGTTTTTATTTTGTTTGTCATCTGTCAAAATATTGTACTGTAACTGACGCCACCGATATACCAAGACTAAATTATAAACTACATTAGACGTCAAGAATGTATTAGTCTTCTGATACTTCTCAATTTAGTAAGGTTAATTTACCATTGCCACTTTGGGGCATACGCTAGGACGCCATCTATTAAATCCCCTCCCTACCTTCAGCTACAAGCGTATCGTATAGGTTACGTAGCTCAGCACTGAATGTGCCAATGGCGTGTTGCAGGAGGTGTACGACATCGCGTTCAGCCGCGCGGGCGGCGGGCGCGACATGTTCGCGTCGGTGGGCGCCGACGGCTCCGTGCGAATGTTCGACCTGAGACACCTCGAGCACTCCACCATCATATACGAGGTCAATACATACACTGTTTTCTACTAATCATCCCTTAGATCGGTTATAACATTGCTACTTTTTTGCAGCGATACCAACGCGCGACACTAGCCATAGATCACTTGTCAAAATCACCCCTACCCTGAATGTATCGCTTTTGTTGCACTGCAAACACCGCTCTTATTTACATAAGGGTGTTTTCTACGCGTGTTAAAAAGGGCGATAGTAAAGCTAGAGTACCTATCTAACAATATCGATTCCATACATTTATAGTCAAAACATTGAAATTACTTATTTATTCTGCAAATAGGCCACAAGTCAATATGTATATCTATTGTTGATTCTAAATTATATATCATTCACAAAAAAAAACAACTAAGTATATTATCCATGTTTTTACATGTAAAAAAATAAGGGAAATATAACAATTCATAATTCTTAGAGATCCGTTTATAAGGTCGCTGAGGGTCAAAATTTAAATAATAAATGTATATAATCAAATGATCGGGTAGATTCACACTCTGATGCGTTTTTACGTGAGGGCTCCTTTTGTGTCAGGTGTCAGTGCGCATCAGACAGCATCATGTCAGATAAGTATAAATCCGGCCTCACCCTAACATCTATAGGCATTAGGCTGCGTCCGTGTCGCTTTTTTAAAGCGCTCATACAAATGAAGGCTTACACGTACTGTAATCATACTCGTAACAACCATCATTAGCCGTGTCTACACCGGACGCATGCTCGGCCGCACGCCTCGCCCGAGGCACGTTTACACTGAGCGCGCACGCTAGGGCGAGCGGCTGAGGCATGCGAATGCTCGGCCGCATGCCTCGGGCGACGCATGGCTTGCAGATGCACATCTACACTGAGCGCACACGCTCGGGCGAGGCGTACTCGACCGAGGCATGCGTCCAGTGTAGACCTGGCTATTAGGCTGCGTCCATGTCGCTTTTGTAAAGCGCTCATACAAATGAAGGCTTACACGTACTGTAATCATACTCGTAACAACCATCATTAGCCGTGTCTACACCGGACGCATGCTCGGCCGCACGCCTCGCCCGAGGCACGTTTACACTGAGCGCGCACGCTAGGGCGAGCGGCTGAGGCATGCGAATGCTCGGCCGCATGCCTCGGGCGACGCATGGCTTGCAGATGCACATCTACACTGAGCGCACACGCTCGGGCGAGGCGTACTCGACCGAGGCATGCGTCCAGTGTAGACCTGGCTATTAGGCTGCGTCCATGTCGCTTTTGTAAAGCGCTCATACAAATGAAGGCTTATACGTCCTGTCCTGCGTCCGGTGTAGATACGGCTATTGAAATACATGTGGATGACGCGTGAAGTATATTGTAATTTCATCATCATTATCATTATCCTAATACATCTATGAAGAGATGATTTAGGTAAGCAGCCACCATATTAGAGATACGGCGCTTACGTACGTTGCTGGTAAGGCCGATACGGAAACGTCAGCCACGACCGCAAGTAGGTAAATGCCCGGAGATGAAAGAGGAAATTGTGATCTATTTATTATTATTATGTAAGCCTTTTATTTCAGACACAATTCCTTAGTTACACTAATGGTCTAATATATCACACTTTCTTAACTTCTGTGTTCATCTATTTGCCAATCGGCAAAGGCCTTCTCCCACCTTCTCCATTCCTTCCTATCTTGTGCTACTCTGCTCCATGTTAGTCCAGCAACCTGAGATATGTCACATATTTTTAATGGTCGGACTTTCTTCCTTTTGTTTCTTCTGAGGTACCATTGATAGACCGCGAGCTACGTGCATTTTTTTGTCAGTCACTTACTCCCGTGCCATAACTTGTGAGAAGGTTAAGAATGTTGTATCATGAAGCCCCGTATACGTCAGCTGCGGCTCCGTCGATGGGTTAACCAGCAGCAGCCTCCCAAAGATGTAAAAAAAAAATAAAAAAATTGCCTATTCCTCCCGATTTATTTTATCATCAAATGATAGTTAATCGAATATTATGACGAAATAAAATCGTCAGCTGACTGTACAGTGGTGGAAAGTCCGTCAGCTGGTCATACATATAAAAAAAAAACAGTAATTTCCTCCCAACTGAAATTTGGTCAGATGACAGTTTATATGCTACTATAAATATAACAACGCGTCAGCTGCTTCTATCGCGGTGGAAAACTCGTCAGATGATGCCCTAAAGTTTATAACGGTATTTTTTTAGGGTACCCCTTACCCCTGCATGTAAATTGGTGATGTATTTTTTTTCTCGTTAAACCTATAGTGTGGGGTATCGTTGGATAACTTGTTCAAAAATATTATGGGTTTACTGAAACTATTTTTCAACTTAGTTATGCGTTTGCGAGATAATGGGATTTAAAGCCCTAATTTTTGTTCGAGTGATGTTGTTACAATCTGTTGCTAGCTCGCGGACCATGAGTAACATGGTCCATTTGTTTCGTCCTCTGATCATGCGACCAGACCATTTTCCCTTTTAGCCTCCTTATTTTTGTTGTGATATCCTGCGTCTTGGTTTTGGATCTTATGTTAGTCGTTCTAATGCGATCAACTTTTCGGATACCTATCATGCTCCTTTCCATTGCACGTTGCCAGCATTTTAACTTGTACGTACAATGTCTAGTCATGGCCCATGTTTAGCTTCCATCCATCAGGACTGGTAGGCATAGAAGAGTTTTCCTTTTGTTTTTTTTTTGTGGATATTTTAGTTTTTGAAAACTTCTTTTAGCCTCCAATACCTTTTCCATCCATTTGCTGTTTGTTCTTCTATCCAATTGTTTGGTTAGTGTAATCTACTCCCTCGTAATAGGTGTGATTATTGTTTGCAGGACCCGCAGCACACGCCGCTGCTGCGGCTGGCGTGGAACAAGCAGGACCCGAACTACCTGGCGACGGTGGCGATGGACGCGTGCGAAGTGATCATCCTGGACGTGCGCGTGCCGTGCACGCCGGTCGCGCGACTCAACAATCACCGCGCCTGCGTGAATGGCATCGCCTGGGCGCCGCACAGGCAAGTTACTTCGCTGTTTATTTTTTATGGCAATTTTGTTTTTGTTTTACGTGTTTGGGAGGTCGCTGCTGCTCAACCCACCGACGGAGCCGCAACTGACGTCCACGGGGCTTCATGACACAACATTCTGAACCTTCTCACAAGTTATCGCCCGGAGAGGAGTGACTGACAAAAAAATGCTCCTAGCGCGCGGGCTATTAGAGCATACTCTCTATGGTACATTCAGATTCACGAAACGCGCGGTGAGCCAAATTAGAGTGCAGTATAATGTCGCATACCGTATTCTAATGAAACTGCCAAGATACTGCAGCGCATCGAGCATGTTTGCCGAGGCTAAAGTGCTGAACTTCTTTGTCATTATACGCTCCCGCGTAGCTTCCTTCTAGAGCCGCGTCCGGACGTCGGACAACAGTATCCTCCGTGAGCTGTCCGGGAGTCTGAGTAATCCGATCTACAAACATTGGGTTTCCGCGCATCCCGAAATGAACAGGAAGTAGGTCTTCTTGTTTGTGACTGACTAAACAGAATTAGGTTATTATAAAATTGTAAGGTTTTTATTTATACCGTTTAACTTTCTATACTTATATAATATTATTTACTTTTTATGTAATTTTTGATTTATTTGTTTTTGCCTGTCAATAAGAAATATTATTGTACAATGCACTTTGGCGGAGCGCGGGGCCGTGTAGGAATGGATTTCGGGCCAAAATTCCCACACACGTGCGAGAATGACGTTTCATGACAGTAAAAATTTCACCTTTCATTTACATATTTTTATTTCCTTGCGTGATGCATTGTAAAATATACACGTGCGGATAGGTAATTCCCAACTCGTGCCGATCAAAAATACTCCCTGACGGTCGTGTTTTTGGTCATCGTCACTCGTTGGGGATTACCTACTTTCCGCACTTGTATCATAAATAACTAATAACATATTGTTGCAGCTCGTGCCACATCTGCACAGCGGGCGACGACCACCAGGCGCTGATCTGGGACATCCAGCAGATGCCGCGCGCCATCGAGGACCCCATCCTGGCGTACACGGCCGCCGAGGGCGAGGTCAACCAGATCCAGTGGGGCGCCACGCAGCCCGACTGGATCGCCATCTGCTACAACCGCCACGCGGAAATACTCCGCGTCTAATAGACAGGGCTCTCAGTGGAGTTCCGTTTGCTAAAATTAACACCGCATTATGATTTCTGATATATTGTATAGATCCCAGACATCCAATCAACAGATGTTGCCAACCGGTTTTGTGATCCCCGCCCCCCTTCTTAATACAGCTATACAAAACTTTTACTTTGATGAAAAATTACGAAAATTTCAAAAATATTGCTTACACATGATTGCAATCATTGTTTACACATGACAAGGGTATACGCGTAGCGAGACTAGAGCAGCGGTAAAGGGGGGGCGGGACTGAATGACACAGGACCGTGCGCGCGCGCGGCAACATGGCTTTTTATAAAGTCGAGGGTCTCTAGATAAATCACAAAACATTTCGCGGTCCGCAATTTTGGCAAACGAACATCTCATTGGAGCCGGCACTATAATACGCCAACGCTCGGGCCGACTTTCGAGCGCTCGAAAATTAAATACGAGTAAATACGATAGTAGTGTCAAAATTGTAGTCGTTTTTGACAGTTTTCGAGTAAAAGAGTCGAGCGCTTGAAAGTCAAAAAACGCCCCCCTGTTCGGAGCTTTACCTCGCCGCTAACGGCAATCGTGTTATTCTACCGCAATTACTTTGCGAATGGAATACGCAAAAACGTGTCACGTCCAATCCCCTTCTAATCGCGGTTTGATTATACTGGCGCGGACTGGCGTCCAGTGGGATGTTGTGGGTATTCGTTATACCACTGCTTGATGTAAGGCAAGTAAGCTCTACAAACGCAGAGGTACTATGTGCCCTTCTTTCATTGCCACTGGATTTGTTAACATCTAGCGAGGAAACCACTGTTTGCTGTGAAGATACTGACTTCTTTCTTGTTAGTATTATTGTGGATGATCGGGTATAGTGCAAGTTTGTTTATTACCGTCGTCACTGTTAAAGTTTATCATTAAAACCATGTCCTCTGCAGTCCTTCTAAACCTTGAATAATGGGGCTAAAATCATCCCAGACCACAATGCTACGCGTTAGGTTCATTAGGCCTCGGCCAGAAATCATGTGATCGTTTATGGGGGGAGGTGATCGAAAAAATATGATGGGGAGGGGGGTGAGAGATCATCAAGTGCCTTTTTAGGGTTCCGGTACCTCAAAGGAAAAAACGGAACCCTTATAGGATCACTCGGTTGTCTGTCCGTCTGTCACAGCCGATTTGCTCCGAAACTACTGGACCGATTGAGTTGAAATTTGGAACACATATGTAAATTGGTGACCCAAAGATGGACGCGTAAAGTAAATTAATGAATTCTGAAAAAGGAGGCCACTTTTGGGGGGTAAACTTGAAAATTAAAAAAAAAACTTTCGCAAACTGTAGGTATACACACATGGCCCGACGTCGGAAACTTCCTTTTTTTTTTTGATGACCTCATACCCAACCAATATTAATCAAAACATTTTCCTCCGCCTTTTGCAAGGCAAATCCCCCATTGTCTGGATTAGTGTGAATGCAAAAACAATGAAATAACTTTACAATTTCCTTGGCAGTTAGGTATACTTCTATTATTTTGTACCTTCAATAAAAAGTTACTTAGTCCCAAGAATACACGTGACCTTCAAGGGGGATTTGGGGGTTCAAAGTAGGCAAAACAAGATCACATGATTGCTGGACGAGGCCTAACTGACAACTGAATCAAAATAGGGCCCAGTTATTTCAGAGTTAAACCGAACAGACGGACATACGAGGCTCGTGGCACATTAATTATTTAAAATATATACACAACACAAAAATAAGTACAATTGGCGGATAATGCCATAAGGCATTCTCTACCAGTCAACCATTGGGCTACACAGAAACATTTGGTGCAAGCATTTAGCTTATATTATGTAATTATTTATACGTAATCTCAGCAAAGAACATAACGCCAATTTGCGCGTTTATATTATTATTCGACCGCGGTGAGTTTAGGAATGAAAAGCTGTCAGTTCATATTAACTTTGCCGTATTTATATCGCAAAACTGTCAGCTCCACTCCCGTTCCAATCCTAATTGCGGTTTGATAATACATGGCTGGCGTCGGAAAGAGCACTGTTTTTGTTTCTATAATTGTAAGGCCTGAGTGGACGCCCCGCTCACAGCGGAGCGTCCACTCAGGCCTTATTTACACTAAGTCTGAATTATATATTGCACTCTTTAACAGTTTTAACGACAGTGTCGTCATTCGTAGATAATAACCCCTAAAGTGTTTCCTTTTTCAATTTAGTTTCCGATTTCACTTTAAGAGGTTTTACGGCGGTATTTTACATAGCTCACGGTGCATGCATTTTTTTCCTAATTGTAGTGGAAAACGACGAAATAGACAAAGACTTTCTAGCACTAAATATAGACTGTGGTTGATTAAAATATAAGACGAGATAAATATTCGGTCTCAAAAGTATAAATGACATAGTATGCATTTAAATTTAATTTATATAAGCTCCCTGCCCTGAACCAAATTAATCCCAAAATTGTAGGATTGTTGTGTCAGTGTGACTAAAGATACGATTTTACTAGGTACTTTCTACTTCAAAAATCGCTGTATTTTTATACAAGTTTTCGGTTGATAGGAGGTTGTTATTTTTGTAGCGATTTTTAAAGTTGATAACACTTCCATAATAATGTAGAATAGTGGACAAGACCTGTAGACTGTTTACAAATAGCGATGTTTATGGTAAGGTTTTTAAAAACGTTGCAATTTATCATAACAATCGACAGAGTTATAGTTGGAATGAGACAGCAATGCATACCTTGCATTTTAACTATAGCTGCGTCCCCTTCTGTTGCGGTGATAAATTTCAATCATGTTTAGCGCTTTAGTCATAAACATTGCCATGTGTTAAATACCTTTGTGAAGGGTTTTCAAAAATGTGATTTTTTTTATAGAGTTCGTCTACGATGATGTATGCCTACAGTCAGCGAACGAAAATACCCTAGAAAGCGAGCTCCTTACAAATTTCTACCCAAACACGTGCCTAATACCCGGTATGGGCATGTTGACACCCCTCCCCCACGTCCGCATAATTCCAATGGTATCCTTTCTGTGGGGCCATTTTGCGGCCCTAATTAGACTTCTATGGTTTTTTTCGTTCGCTGCCTACAGTAATGTATGGATATGTCAGTTTATAAAGCCACACCCCGCCTCTGTCATTACGTACATACACCAGTACTAATATCTGCCACAACAAACCGCGCATAATTATCTGACAAGGATCTATTTCAAGAGCCGTTAGGACGTGTCAGATATTTTTAGCCGCTTTGTTATGGTTATTAATACTGGTGACTGTACTATAGCGTCCGCAAACCAAACCGACAACCGAGAGTACAGTAAATTACAGTACAGTAGTACCGGCTCCACACGTTGGCCTCGAGCGGGACGCGGTTATACGGTAGAATGAGATGGATATATTGGGCCAATGCCATTTTCTAGTCCACCCCCACGTTGGACGAAAGGCTGTTGGTGATAACGTGTGGAGCCGGCCTAATGTTACAGGAAGTGTGAACGTGTCGTTTAGTATGTTTTGCAGATAATATAATTTATCAATAAGTTTGTCGTGATTGAACATCTATACATTTGTTATTGTGCATACGTTACTATCGTAGGCGAGCTATAACAGCCCAGCTAGCACGATACGTTTTATCGCTTTTTATACGTGAATATAAAACCTATTGTGCTTGGGCCTCTGGGTATTAGTAAAATATTTACTTTAGAGACTAAAGTAAGTATGTTAATAATAAACAGAATTATTGTATTATTTATATTCAAATAGGTTAAGATTTCATACATGTTAAATAAATTATTTGATAGTAAATAGCGATTTTACTAAAAATTATGCCATAGACAATTTACAAAAAAAGTGTCCTGTAAGCATTATTACAAGACAAAAAATATATGATATGTACCTAATATTATGTTTTATCAAAACCTTGTAAAATATTTATACTTATTACATTACTTTAACAAGTTCACTGCCAAAAGTCCACAAGTTACCTCTCCACCATTTCGTAGCGTTAGTAGCCAATATTGACATGGGTTCCCGTTATCTGGAATAAACTTGCGACGAATAGTAAAGCTTAGAAGCGAAAATTTTAAGTAAAACTTAACAACTATTCATTTTAGGCCTTGTGTTGTTGCTCTTTCTTGTAGTGACTTATTTATCCAGATTTTTGCCCTAAGGCAAACTCTTCATAGACCTTCAGTAGTGATTGAGGCGTCCTTGGCCTGAAGTCCATTAGAACATTCTCAAAATGCTCCATGGTGACTGCAGGACAATCCAAGTCTTTCTCCAGAGCTTTCAAGGCTGCCTCATGGCACAGAGCTTGGAGCTCCGCCCCAGAGAAACCTTCAGTTCTAACTGCTAAACTATGAGTGTTTACTTCATTAGTACTCATTTTCTCAATCTTTAGCTCTATAATCTGTAATCTAGTTTCAAAATCTGGTAAAGGCACGTAAATTAATCTGTCTAATCGGCCTGGTCTGAGTAAGGCTCGGTCCATCCTATCGGGCCGATTCGTAGCAGCTAATATAGTGACAGAATTCAAAGGCACCACCCCATCCAGCTCAGTCAGCAACTGCGCCAGTACTCTTTCATGCACGCCTTCCCCCACCCCTCTTTCGCCCCCTATGGCGTCCATTTCATCAAAAAATATAATAGATGGCGCGACTTGTCGTGCTTTTGTGAATAAATCCCGTACAGCTTTTTCCGACTCTCCAACCCACTTAGAAAATATCTCTGGGCCTTTTATAGATAGGAAATTAAGCCCACTTTCGGTTGCTAGCGCTTTGGCGATCATGGTTTTGGAGCAACCTGGAGGGCCATACAGAAGAACACCACCTGGCGGCCGGATCCCGAGGCGGCGGAAGCTCTCCGCGTGCTTTAAAGGCCATTCAACTGCTTGGCGTAACTTAAGTTTCAGGTCATCCTGGCCACCTATATCAGTCCACCTTACATTTGGTATTTCGATCAATAATTCTCTCATGGCACTGGGCCTGACTATAGTGAGTGCAGCTACTAAATCAACCTTCTCTATAGCTTCACTAGACCTTTTTATACACTTTAGGGATGCTTGAGTACAGAGGTTAACAATGTCAGCTGCCACATACCCATGTGCTAAATCCGAAATAGACTCAATATCATGAGAAGAGACCTTGTTAGGTAAATTTACAAGCATACTTCTTAAAATGTCTTTTCTCCTAACTCTATCTGGAACTGGTATTTCTATTTCTTTGTCCAATCTACCGAACCTTCTTAACATGGGGTCAATTGCCTCTGGTTTCCTTGTTGTAGCTAATATAAACACCCTATGGTTTTCCTCATGCAAGCTGTCTAAAAGTGCTACAAAAGCAGAAGTTATTCTTCTTTCTTGTTCAGTGCTACTTGATGTTCTTCTAGGGCATATAGTTTCAATTTCATCAACAAAAACTATACATGGTTCATTTTGAATTGCCTTATCAAACAAAGATCTCATTGTTCCTTCTGTTTCACCAAAATACTTGCTAAATATGGCAGGGCCATTGATATCTATGTGAAAACAATTCATAGTATCTATTAGATATTTACAAATGGCTGTCTTACCTATGCCAGAGTGCCCATAGAGCAAGAGACCTCTAGTTGGCTGAAACTTAGAGGCAAACCCCTCACTGTTGAATGATATTTTAATAAATGTCTGTATTTCTTCTAAAATATCATCAACACCCCCTAAAGCTGGTGTTTTTTTCTTTACCTTCTGTACAATATTTTTCTCCATATTCCAGACAGTGCTATCTTTGAGGACAAACCAATTTGTGCTGAATTTCTTATTTTGTTCATTACATTTTACACTTAATATCTCTATTTGCAGCTTCTTACCAAAGTAATAGTATACCAAAATAGTGCCAACACAGATAAAATGATTATAAAAATGGTGCTTCAATATGTCACAAATATCAGTATCATTCTTATGATTCTTGATTTTAACTGTAACATAGCTGGCATTGGGGATCTGGCCTTCAAGGACTGACACTGTTACATCCTTTATGCTGTCTTTGCACCAGCTACCGGAGAGATCTGAAAAATACATTTTAATAATTTGATTTAAGAAATAGGCTTTATAACCGCTATCATTGTCAAGGCATGTGTTCTGCAAGAAAAGATTTCGGTTGAAATAGAGTTTTTATTGCATGATACAATCTAGCTAGATAATTGGCGGCTGGGAGCAAGGCCGGAAAAGTTAGAGCTTGTGTCTGGAATAATGTTCCTCTTACCAGCAGCTGGCAAAATGACAGCACCTGGTGCAGAAGCTTTCGACGGCCACATGCGCTTCACTAGCTTCGGCGCTCCTTGTCTGCTCAGTTCCAAGGGCCCGCCAATTACGGCACCTATCAGAGATCCCGCGGACGGATGTACGAGAACGGCGTCTTTCGGGGCGCCCTCCGGCGGAGACCCGGCTCGCTCTAGCCAGGTGTACAGCTTTCCATCCTCGACATAAGGACACTTCACTTGATTCTTCTCGCATTTTGACTCCACGTGAGTATTCTTATCGTTGGAGGTTATATTTCTCGCACAGTGCTCGCACTCCACCCACAAAGATCTCTTGGCCTGTTGGTTACCTTTCGGAGGCATATTTGGGTTTTTGGTATTAATTTAAATGGAAATTGCTATTATTATAAGTTACATAAAATAAGAATAGAACTTATCAACAAAAATAGATGCGACGCCAGTGCTAGTGTCAAACTAATCAAACTATATAAAGAAAGAAATCAAAACAAGAGATCGTTCGAAATATTTTCTATAACATAATCTTATGGTCGCACCGCACTTGGGGTTGCGTGTTCGCGTTGCATCGTTGCCTCTCTTTCATATGCCGTAGGAAGGAAAAAGATGCGGTACGAATATTTGGGCAAATACCGCCAAGTGTGGTGCCACCATAACAAGGCTACCTTTGTTTATTCTTGGTGGATAACATCTACTCATTATGTATACAGTTAACTCATTATAATACATACATCATCATCATATCAGCCGAGACGTCCACTGCTGGACATAGGCCTCCCCCAAAGAGTGCCAAAGTGACCGGTCCTGCACCACCCGCATCCAGCGGACTCCCGCAACCTACATAGGGGTAGGCAGAGATCACGGATCTCCATTTGCTATCAGTTATCACAATTTACGAACGGTCCCAAAAAAGGAATGAAACGATATTACGTACGTACGGTACGGTACGACCACAGAGGGCCTACCGCGAAACGATATTCGTTTTCATTCGTGTATCTCCGTCTCTGTCGCACTTGCTAGTTCGAGCAACAAAGAGGGAGATACACGAACGAAAACGAATATCGTTTCGCGGTAGGCCCTCAGACTAATATGGTACGACACTGACAACTCTGACAAGTGACAGTGGCATACCAAACTGTCAAAACTGTTCAGAGGTGGCTTGTTGCAATTTTTTCATGAGTAATAATATCTTTATCTGAATAAATAAACAGTACATTTCACTTCTTATCAACAGTCATGCGAACGAGATCTCGCTAATAATTTGTAATTGTGTTTATAGTTTGACGTTATTTTAAGAGCATTAAAAGTAAAACTAGAGCAAGATGACTCTTGCTGAATTCTTCAGCTGCTCCTTGCTGGCCTTTGGGCCTCCTCTGGTGATGTTCGCAATGACGATTGCCAACGATCCCGTACGGATTATCATCATGATAGCAGCGGCGTTTGGATGGCTGCTATCATTTCTACTGTCGTCGCTGGTGTGGTTCGCGGTAGTGCCTTTAAGGACATATTTGGTGTTTGGAATGGTGTTTGCTATTTTGTTCCAGGCAAGTAAATACTGAATACTGTACTGGAAAACCTAACATTTATATTGAATTCAATGATTTCGTGATCACAAACATCAGAGTAAAGAACTTTTATTCTCATGTCTGTGTTGTCACTTTTCGTCATCATTCATGACCCGACTTTTTGACTTCCCGATATAACACTGCAGCTACTTCACTTGGGTGAGTGTCAAATTCCCTCCTCTGCCACCTTTGCCCTACCAGGATGTTTACAAAGAAGCTATTGTACCACATCATGTGGTCTATCATCTTGTATCTGCTATTATGCTTTGTTCTATTAATAAACAAATACCAAATATTTTATTTGTTAAACATATGCATGTACAATGGTGTTTAAGTTTATGGATTGTATCACTGTCTTGCCTGTTAAGGCATACAAATAGCCACAAAATAGCATGCAGCGTGCATACTTACACACTAAATATAAAATCGTTAATTATGCTATCATTCGCTTATGTTATGTTAGGATCATTTGAATATTCTTGTATAGAACATTTGTTCTTCTAGCTATTTGAAGGGTACACGGAAAGTTAAGATAAATAAATAATTTAATAAAAGTGACTAGACATGTTCAGTCATACATGAATTCAGCCCTTTGTATAAGGTTCTTTAATGGTTTTCCATTAA
The DNA here is from genome assembly GCA_932294315.1 of Epinotia nisella. Lineage (NCBI taxonomy): Eukaryota > Metazoa > Arthropoda > Insecta > Lepidoptera > Tortricidae > Epinotia > Epinotia nisella. The sequence continues at coordinate 23,220,922 of OW028674.1, forward strand.
ATCTAACACACACACCTACTCTGCCCAGAGTATGAGAACAATTGTGTACGAAAAATATAACATAATGACTAATTTTAATACTTGGTCATATCAACCGTGAAGTCAAATAAATGTTTGTCATTTCAGGAACTCTTCCGTTATGGCATGTATGTACTTCTGCGGAAGACTGAGTCATACATGAATTCAGCCCTTTGTATAAGGTTCTTTAATGGTTTTCCATTAAATCTAACACACACCTACTCTGCTCAGAGTATGAGAACAATTGTGTACGAAAAATATAACATAATGACTAATTTTAATACTTGGTCATATCAACTGTGAAGTCAAATAAATGTTTGTCATTTCAGGAACTCTTCCGTTATGGCATGTATGTACTTCTGCGGAAGACTGAGGCAGGCTTGAAGGAGATCTCAGAAAATCATGATATAGGCAGCAACAAACTAGAGATGGCTTATGTGTCAGGCCTGGGATTCGGAGCTATGAGTGGTGCATTTGCGCTTGTTAATGTCCTTGCTGATTCGGTATGATTCACTTAATATTTTATCATACATATTTAAGTAGTACTAATTCTATTTCATTCTCACACTTCTTACTGAAAAAAAAAAGAAAAAATGAAATGATCATGATAGCTTCTTAGCTAAATTCTCATTTTTTCTTTAATCCAATACACTAAGCAACAAAATGGATATCATAAAATTATAATCTACATGAGATTTCAATTCCATATTTTGGAGTTTCCAGCCCCGTTAAAGGTTAGTTAGTTTTACTGGGCATTTTCCGCAAGTCGACATCCAAAGTCCCCGTTAAAGGTATTTAAATATCAAAGCCGATAGATAGTTTAAATGTATGGCTTTACATCTCAGAGAATTTGGAAATAACACTGAGACTTGTTCCAGGTTGGCCCCGGCACTTTAGGCCTTCACAGTGGCACAGAATACTTCTTCGTTTCGAGTGCTGCCATGACACTCTGCATGATCCTGCTCAACACCTTCTGGAGTGTCATCTTCTTCAGTGGCCTTGACGACAAGTACTACCCAAAGATAGTCTGGGTGGTAGCATCACATTTCTTCGTCTCTGGATTAAGTTTACTAAACAGACAGGAACTATATGCAGCAACTATTATACCTTCGTATATCGTGCTGATTATAACTGCGTATTTAGCGTACAGATCGGCGGGTGGTACTGGTAGAAGCTTTGTGCAAAGCTTTACTGTCAGAGCGTAGGATTGAACTTACAAGATGGCTTGAAGGCTGATACTAACATGGAAACGATCTCTGGAATAGCCTGGCCTTATTTAAAAATATTTAGCTTAATATTTCAGTTTTAAACACTGATGGCAGGCTAGCGTTTATTGCCTTTAGTTAAACATCGTTGAAGGCAACCAACTGTTAGCTTTCCCTATTCAATTTAGTAACAAAAGAATATATTTCCCTTAATAACAAGTTGCAAGGCATTCAAAAAATGTCCCTGTTGAATAGATTAAGCTTGAACATGACATTGCTCTTAAGAATCATGCCTTGGTAGGCCTTAGTGATTACGCAAGTAGGAATCTAATACCGGAATATACCCTAATTAGGTTTAGTTTAAGTTAGGTTCTCCTGCGCGAATCATCCCTGGGCTCCTGCCAAAGTTAATCCTATTTCTTAGTGATTGAAGTATTTTTAGTGAGTGTGATGAATTACGTATTTATTTTTCTAAACAAGTATTTTCTACTTTTTAGGGTTCCGTAGTCAACAAGGAACCCTTATAGTTTCGCCATGTCCGTCCGTCTGTCTGTCTGTCTGTCAGTCTTCGGCTTAGCTCAGTAACCCTTACAACTAGAAAAGTGCAATTCGGCGTGGGTATATAAACCAATCACGCCAACAAAACAGTAGAATAAAATACTGAAAAAAAAATTTTTTTAAGGTACCTCCCCTACATGTAAATTGGTGATGTATTTTATTTTTTCTCGTTAAACCTATAGTGTGGGGTATCGTTGGATAGCTTGTTCAAAAATATTATGGATTTAATAAAACTATTTTTCTACTTAGTTATGCGTTTGCTAGATAATGGGATTTAAAGCCCTAATTTTTGTTCGAGTCATGTGTCCCCCTCCCCCCTGCCGGCTAAATGGCTACTACTGGGGACGTGAAAAAATTCGTGGCAGTAGTACATATAATGAATTTAAAAGGAAAACTATCACAGTTAAGTAGACATAACTAGTTAACGAGTAGTAGACATAACTAGTTAACTGGTAAGAAATGCACTTAATTTCGGGTGCATATACATTTTCATTGGAATTTGAACGTTTTTACCGTGGACAGTAGAGTTGCTTTTTCACGGCACGGTGCTTCTTGCCTGCGGCGAGCGCGTAAGCGAGGGTATAATAAAAACCCCAAAAGCCCCTTTATAAGTCCGCATTCTGTGACAGACGGGCAACTACAGAACCCTAGCCTAGCCTTTTTGTTTTAAGTAACCCATTCCAAATCCACTAAATTAAATAACAAAGTCTTTTACTTTGGGGTGCACGAGGTTTTATATAATTTCACTTTCTATTTTGGTTTGATATACCATTGCTTTGTATAATGTAACGGATGGTATAATATTGTTTCAGATGATCTAATGTAACAAGTGATATAATGATTTAAGGCTATAATTACATTTAGTATAATACACATTTACTATATTTATTACTTGGTATAAAACGTGTTTATCATAATGATTAATGACTTACTTCACGTAATTCGTCTTAATATAAATAAATGACGCTTACGTCACAACAAAAATTTAAACATAAAATTTACATCATAACATAATACTTACGGAGGAATCATTACGGTCGCTAGTTAAGTACTTTGCGGAAATCCATAATAAGTTACCTATCTAGCGTTATACAAATATAGAATTATATGAAAATGAAAGCATTTATTTCGGACACTTTTACACATCCATATTATCCAGATTATGCCTATAGTAAATTATGTAATTTTGCCTATTATACAATCAATAATTAGAGTAAAACAAAATATAGAAAATAATCATTATATCAAATGTGACATTATATTAAATAACTTTGTCAATTTACTGTATATCAAGTGTATATCAGTTTTTCTGATATTATATGAAACAACAAGGAACCTTATAAAATTTGTTAAATTGTTATTGTACCTAACCAATATTAAACACGTCAATGTCTACTAGACTGACAATAATGATATTAATGTAATGAGATAGGTAGATGAAGGAAAATAATTAAAACTTGTAAAAAAGGAGGTACAACATTAATTTATTGTAAATTCATTCCCTTAGCCTAGTTTTAATTGTACATTGGACGGAAAATCATGAATTATCACAAATGAATTAAAAAATACTAAATTACAAGTGCTTTTTTTATTACCTAGATAATTTACTTTAAAAACAAAGTTTTAACCGACTTCAATTTAGTATTCCGCCAAGCCAAATGAACATTTCCACATTCCCTTTCCACTTTACCACATGGACTGCTTTCCGAGAGTAAATACGTTGCTTATTACAGACGAAAACCATATCACTGTATGTGGGCCGATAATATTCGAGGAGTTCCGTCGTTTTGGCAAACTTGACATTTAGGACTTCATTAGTTGCTATTTCAACGGAATGATATCAGAATCAGTAACGTACTTTTACAGTTTTAAGTACGAGTTCCATCAGTAATCTGTGGTCTTCATCATCAGTTCCACTTCACCAAATTTGTGATTTCCGGGTGTAAATACTTACACTAGTAATAATAGAAAAAATACCAATATTACTACATGCGTGCCTTATATATTTGAGGAGTTCCCTCAATTCCTCATGGTTCCCGTCATCCAACTGAAGTTTTTATAACAATGGGACCAACTTGGAAGCATATACATACTTTCAAATAACAAAAGAATTCAAATTACGAATCGGTTCATAAATGACGGAGTTCGGAGGTAACAAACATTAAAAAAATACCGAATTGGGAACTTCCTGCTTTTTTTCAAGACGGTTAAAAAACTAGCTACAGTCAGCGTCGTTTAGTTAGTAGCAGCCAAATATATCCTTACTCTTACAGTAATAAAGACGTTCACCGAAATATTTGGCTGTCATTAACTATATGATGCTGACTGTACCTACTGCTAATTAAGAAACCAAACTAAGTACAACTACAATATTGTTACCATTTCAGGCGCAATAATTACGAATAATTGCTACAATTCCTATTTTAACCTTTTGAGCGCCGAGAGCCACTAAAGTGGTCGAGTGCTGTTTTTATTTGGTTTTATTGGTTTTTAACGATACATCAAGTTACAGTGCTTCGCGTGTGAGTGATCACTTCATTCAAATATGAAAGCGTTGAAAAGGTTAAGTATGACACCGCGACACATTTGGCACCTGTCTCTTTTATTTACACGGGAGCGATTATCTTTAGTTCGTTTCTTGGGCGAGAAAATCGCCGATAGCTCATCGCTCGTCGCCGGCGGTGAGACAAGTAGCCTACGGCTTGCGAGGCGACACAATATCGGTTGTAATATATGTATATGTTACTGTAGAAGTGCGGTAAATCCTAGGATTTACCGGTAAAACCTAAGATTTACCAACATGGGTTGGTAAATGTAAGGATTTTATAATAGAATGTAAAGGTGTGCACGAATTTGAGCAGCCGATACAGTATATGAGTGGCGTAGCGCCCATACAAGCCGATTTCAAAATTTCCTTTTGGGCAAGCCTTTAGTTATATACTCTAAATTCTAGTTCCGGGTTGTCCATAGAAAAATTTTCACGCGCCGCCACTACATATAGCAAATCAAGTTTTGGTCTATGGTTCGAACGCCGCTCGTGTTACAACCCAATAATCCGCGTCCATCATATGATGATTATGTCTGTCTGTTTATAACCCATGGCAGAACCTGATTATTGGGTCGTATACGAATCCGATCTGTCTGAACAAAACTATTGAATTCTTAATTACTTCTGATCAGCCTTTCTTCAGTCGACGGTTAAAGCAGAGTCAGACAAATGTGCCGACGATGAGGGAGACAAGCATCTGAAATGAGAGCATTTGATTCTCGAGGCGGCTCGGTTGGTCTGAATATCCCTAATCAGTCCCAATTAGTTCCGGCGCATTGGGAGTGATCCCAATGCGCTAGCAAGGAGACGTCGGCCAGACTGCGACGGACTAATGGGTCAGAGGGTGATAAACATCTGCCTACAGTGGCGTGCACTCCATAAAGACAGAAAGACACTGTCTACAGTGTCTACCCTACTATAAATATGGAATGAAATGATTTTATCTATTGATAAAAACATTACATTCCATGATAATAATCAATCATAATCAATAATTTTAAAATCTTAGATTAGCCTCATCTGTCCGCTGATCAGTGTATCAATCCATACTTAATTTTGTCTAAACTGGCCACAAAGCAAAGACGAGTGGTCTTTTGGACCAGGTGTAGCCAGTTTCGAATAATAAAATTGTAACTGGTAGCTTTATAAAATGGGCCACTATTCAACTAATAACACATTCACTGCCAACGATTTCGCGCGACGCTCGTAGCCGAGCCGATAGATAACATGCGAAAAACCGTACCTACTTAGATGAAAGCGCCTACGAACAGTCCGCAGTGGCGTAGCTAGCCGTGGGCAAATCGGCCCCTCGCCCACGGCCTGACACTTAAGTCCCTTTGTCATATGAAATGTCCGTGGTAAACAAGTATACAAATACAACCCGGCTGAAAGAAAAGGGCCTCGCAGATGCGACTTCGCCCACGGCTAGATTAATCCTCGTTACGCCACTGACTGAAAGTGTTAAGATCTTACTCCAGATCAGTCCCTTCCTCGGCCAGCTGCGCCAACAGTGAGTCGACGGTCCAGACGGCGTCGGGCGCCGGCCGCACGGCGGGCACGCGCGCCTTCAGGGCCGCCAGCGCGGCCTCCACGCCGTCCGCGGCGCCCGAGTACCCGTCGCCCACTGCCGCGAGAGTGTTCACTGTCTCGCTGTCTTTGCGATCCATGCTGGAACATCGTCAATTGGTCAGCAGTGCCCAACAGTCCGCTCGCGTTCCACAAAAACCCCTACAATTTTGTATATGTAAAGTAAGTCACGTGTAAGTACAACAAAGAGTGTAGTCCAATCCAAGTCAAAAAGGCACGTAGAGACTTGAGCATGTAATTCTGAACATTTGTGACGGTATTACGAGTATAGCGACTTTTATGGTTTTTTAGATGTGGCAACATCTACTTGAGATTATTCGAGCTGTCCATTCAAAAAGCAACTACCGTCGTCCGAGGTAGATTCCAATGACAGTTTTATAACAAGTCGGTAAATAATCTCAACCATACTTCATGTTATTGTGATAATTTTTGGAGCTATGGTACGGTAGCCAAATGGTACACGCGTGCGACTCTCATAAATGAGGCCGTGGGTTCGAATCCTGGCTCTTACCAAAATTTATAAAATGCCTCAAATTGTGCGCCGAAGCCGAATCATTAAGCCAATTAAAAAATATCAAATAAAACACAGAAGTAAAAGATATGTATTATTTTATAGTGGTAAAATAATACCAACACTTGTCATATGACAAATGTACACTGAAAATCTAATCTAGGTATGTATACGAATTTCCTATTCTAATCAAAACAGTAGCAGTTCGTAACTGTATCAATAAATAGCTCAATCTCAATCTAACACTTTTACCGCATTGAATTATGGCGCAGTGATGACGAGTTATCTCAATATTTATTTATTATAATAGGCATGATTACTAAGATTTTTTTACGATACCATTGGAACCAGTTTTTGGAGAGCAACTGTAATTAAAGAACATAAATACCCAAAAAAATATGACAAAGATTGACCTCGCTGGCGGTATCCCAAACGCTTCATACTAATTGATTGAAAAATAGGTACTAACCGTTGTACGGTTAGTACGGTAAAGTAAATTGCTGTTTCGGTCGCGAAATACTGCGTTTAGGTCCATAGTTGCCGTACAATTTTGTTTCTATAAAAGCGTAAGGATTCTATTGGTGGCTTTAAATTTACACTTGGACAATAAAAAAAATGCAAGTTTTTTTCTAAACTTTCAAGGTTCATATCTTTTTATGATATTAATTATATTTTTTAATCTATACTTTATTACAATAATTTGATGGTTTACTATCCATTTAGCAACACTATGTTATCAATTTTAACATGAGTCATCATGCCTAAGTATTACGAAGGCGCGTTGCCTCTGCACAACATCATCCCCACTAGACAAATATTGCTTAATTCGATGGAGCCTAGGAAAGTTGAACCAAATGTTCAATTATGTTGAACTAGCTGTTGCCTGCGACTTCGTCCGCGTAGAACTTTTTATCGTTTTAGAAAAATGATTGCTCTCCATACAAACTTTGAACCCTCCTTTAACACCCTTAGAGGGTAAATTAAAAAAAAAGATGAAATTCATTTTCTAGTTTTTAAAGGATGAATTGGAAAAAACTGAAATTAGTTTTGAAGTATTTTAACATAAATGATTAGACAGAAGTTTTACTGTAAAAAATTCTCGCTCTCCATGTAACCTTTGGACCCCCTTTCAACCCCCTTAGGGGTTGAATTTTACTAAACGCTGAAAGCGATTTTTTGTATTTCAATAAGTAGTTTCTACTAACTTTTAAGTCTCTAGCTCAAACAAAGTGTTGCCCATACAAAGCTTACCCCCCTTTTTAACCCCCTTAGGGATGGAATTTTCTTAAACGCTGAAAGTACCTACTTCTTTTGTATTTTATTAAGTAACCTATTTTTAAAGTATCTAGCTCTAAAAAGGTGGACTCTAGTTCAAAAAAAAGGTTTCCCCGTACAAATCTTGCATCCTTTGTTAACCCCCTTATGGGCGTACATTTAAAGTTTCAAGTCTCTAGCTCAAAAAAAAGTGTTCCTCGTACAAAACTTGCAACCCTTTTTAACCCCCTTATGGGTGGAATGTTCTTAAACGCTGAAGGTACTTTATTTGTATTTTAATAAGTAATCTTTCTACAAAGTTTTAAGTCTCTAACTGACAAGATAGTTTCCCTTATACAAACTTTGCACCCCATTTGAACCCCATTGGGGATAATCTTTTTCAAAACGCTGAAAGTACTTTTTTTGTATTTTTGTAAGTAATCTTTCTACAAAGTTTTAAGTGTCTATCTCAAAAAAAGTTTACAAACAAAGTCGCAGCCCTTTTTAACCCGTTTAACCCCTTTAGAAGTGGAATTTCGAAAAATGCTGAAAGTACTTTTTTGTATTCTTATAAGTAATCTTTCTACAAAGTTTTAAATGTCTAGCTCAAAAAAAAGTTTCTCAAATACAAACATTGCACCCCTTTTTGAAATTACTTTCTTTGTATTTTAATAGGTAATCATTCTACAGTCTTAAAACTGTAGCTCAAAAAAAAAGTTTCCCCCATACCAACTTTGCACCAATACATTTAACCCCTTTAGGGGTGGAATTTCGAGAAATCCCTTTATCCGTTGTCTACGTTATAAAATGTACCTCGGGTGTAAATTTCAACTCTCTAGCCCCAGTAGTTTCGGCTGTGCGTTGATGAGTGAGTGAGTGAGTGAATAAGTCAGTCAGGACAAAGGCATATATGTATAGATTACCAAAATTGATTATGTTTACACATTGTAGTTACCTACGTTTGGTGGTTGGCTTGGTTAGTCATTAAGGCGCTATCGCTATCACACTTATGATTTAATTGTGAGCGGTTTACAAGCAAAGCGATCAGTGAGCGTGCTCACAGCGTTCGCGGCGTAACCGACGCTACCGAGGCAATTGCTATCGACTATTCAAAACGCTGATTGAATTCCGTGTGCTCGCCGAGCTCGTTAAGGTGCTCAAGCAATCGCGTCACTCACAACACGCTCGCAAATCGGCACTGTGATAAGGTCCTCAAGTTAGGTACCAGTGTATAAAAAAAGTATCCAACTACACCTCGCTTACTAACAAACCAGAATCAATTCTCCTCCCAGTAAAGTTACTCCAAATAGCTATGCTATTTTTAGCTATTCGTAAAAACCGGTTAACCTGTTTTGAGTTTGTCGAAACGGTTAATAACCGGTTTTTACATTCTCTAGTCAGATGGCAGGCATTTTCGTAAAAACTAGTGCCACCAGCATTATTTGAAATTAGGCCGCAAGCAGACCCTAGGCTCTGCTTCTGAGTGTCTCTGATTATCATGAGGATTCAATTTCCTGGCAAATTCAAATGTGGTGAAAAACTTCGACACATAATATTACAAAAATGATGTCAATACATGTCATGACAGTATATCATTTTGGGTGTCAACCCAAAACTATATACTACCATAATATAAGCAAATATACTATTTTTTTTAAATAAAATTAAGTAACTACAAATCCACATACAGCACTGCATAATAATCAAGTGGTCAAATATTTGCATATATTTGAATTGCCTCCTATACATGCAGTTTAGTGTTATACAACAAAACTAAATATATCACAGGATTTTTATTCAGAAACTATTACTCATTAATATTACATAAAAATATTGGATATTAAAATCAACTTGTCAAACAAGCTATATGCTTACGGAGGTGGCTTGGCTATCTCCTTCTCCAAGATGTCTTGCAAGTCATCCAGATCTGGTATAGTTGGTATGTCGTCACTGGACTCTGGTGAATTCTTTGGAATTATAAATTCTCTGTAATAATTTATAGGACCTTTAAGTGGCTTACATTAGCCAAATACATAAATTAAATTTTTACATCACACTACTCTAAAAAGTAAGATTAAGACTGTTGAATTGGATATCCAGGGTTATATTTTCAAACAGCAATTGGTGCTGTTACAAACAACTGGTCAATACTGGTAAACTGACTTAGTAACTTAGTGCTTTTGGGTAGCTTGCGAAAGTTACCCACTCACTTGATAATGCATTATCCTACTAAGGTTTGGATTCCCTTCTAGGTTAGACACGCAAATTGCTGTTGCTTCGACAAAAATAGTGCCTTTGCCAATGTTTGTGATTTGGTAGCAAGAGGACCCTGTATTCAACCGAGATTGTGCTAAAATGAGGAGAAGGACTTGTCAGGCAACTTTCCACAACAATACGGTAAGATTGGAAAAGCATGAAACCATTTAAATACCGCATTTAGGGGCATTACAATCCTGGGTACCCTTCGCTACACCTGGTCCCAAATTAGAGCAGTGGTAAACTTAGCTTAGCTCACTTCGGTTCAATGCGGGCTCCCTCTGTCCAAACTCCGACTTTCTTCGGCTCCGGTAAATTAGAGCTGAAACTTTCGTTCATAGTGATTCGTAAAATTAAGTTTTTGAACTTCGCACGAAAAATAAAATAATGTTCTCCGGTTGTTTTGTTTACACCTTTTGCTTTAGTAATTTTCACAGACAGACCACAGACAGACTAATACAGACCGGCAGTATTAAGTCAGACGACATTTCATATAGTTGTCTCTTTCACTTCTTATGTTCAGCCAAGATGAGTTAGAATGAGACAGATAGTACGATATTTACGGCGAATTTTTCTGTTAAAGAATCCATCAAGCGCCCAACGATGTGTCAAAAAAGTAAACAATACACAATACTACCGGGACGTCAACGTCAAGTCGACACTTGTAGGGTCGACACTATGTTAAAGTTTTTATACATCGACATTTTATCGACGTGAATTATTTATGTAGACGAGGCGTTTCGTGAGTTTGAGAGAGAGAGAGACAGGGACTGGAAATACAGATGTGATTAAGCTGGAGATTTATTTAGTTACCACATTAAGTTTTGTATTGTTTATTGCTAATAGATAACTAAAACTATAGAGATTATTATTATAGTGTTGTTAAATACCACTTAACTACATGTTAATATTTATTTTAAGTCTGTATCAAAAAGCTGCCTCCTAGACCTAACGTAGGTGGTTGTATCAGAAACAGGACGTAGGTAGTTAAGGGTTCATAGTTTTTGTTTTTTATTTGGTAAACATGTATTGTCGACTGCAAAGAGATCGGCACGGCCAAAGTTACAAAAATATGTATACACGACCTTACTGTTAAGGCAATAAAGCCGCATCTTTCTCCTTGCAGTCGACTGTATGCATAACCCTTTACAACCGAGAAATCATGATTTGCCAAGTCAAAAATGAACTTTAATGACAATTGTCAAAAAAATGACAATTCAGTGTAACAATGCCTCTGAGCTTTGGGCTTTAAATGCAAAATATCGATTATGCTCCTAAAACGAAACTGTTGTTCTACAACTTTTCAAAAATATGTTTTATTTACATTTTCATCATTTCATACATATTAAATTAAATTTTCCATGTACATCATCCGTTAGTTTAGTTATCATAATTATCACTGTCATCGATTGAAGTCAAATAATGGGGCCGTGTTTGCAATGCATTGATGGTTCAGTTAAAGTCCAAATACTAGTAAATGATATAAATATTAGTTACTAGCTTTCGCCCGTGACTTGGTCTGCGTGGACGCCGGATAAAAACTATCCTGCATTTGAATCCAGGCTATAAACTATCTTCGTGCAAAATTTCATCTAAATGGCTTCAGCTGTTTAAGTGTGATTGAGTAACAAACATTTAAACTTTCGCATTTTAAATATTAGTAGGGTTAGTTATTTTACAAAGTTTCAGAACAAAAGTGGTTCAGTTTGATGAGTAGAATCTAATCTTGGATTTAAAGCCTTTAGGTTACAGGCACACGTTATGGACAGTCTTCTTCTTAATCGTATGGAATTTACAAGAAATAGGCATTTATGGACAGTAACTATCGATGTCAATAACTTGTAAAAAAATAACTTTCCCTGCACTAAATCTCGAGCGAGCGAGTTACATCGTGCGAGTGAGAAATCGGAGACAATGACGAATGAAGACCTGTCAGATAACAAGGTTCTATCCCTTTCTTACTCGTTGTTGAGTATGAAAATGAGAAGAGATCGGATATATAGAATACGTTCAATTTATTAGGGCCTATCTGAAATTTGGTTTACTCATGGACTTATTATTACTAACTATTACTTATTATTACTATTAGTAATAATAAGTCCATGCGAAAACGAATTTCGTTCGTGTATCTTCGTCTCTGTCGCACTTGCTAATTCGAGCGACAGAGACGGAGATACACGAACGAAAACGAATTTTGTTTCGCGGTAGGCCCTCAGGCTAGGTTATGGGCCATACATACTGCCTCACTTTTGGTTTAATACAATTTACACTTTGAAAAAATGTAACTGTCACACATTGCCTTTAAATTAACCTGCCAAGGAGAGTATTACTGTACAGGCCAAATGTTTAATTTAATAAATAGGTACTGAAATTACCATAAAAATGACGATCCACAAAACACCCCTAAAAAAGTTAATAAAAGAAAATATATTTGTTGGTATGTCACTTGGATTTTTGTTCATCTTATATTACGTTTATTTTGATTTTTCATTGTTCAAGAAGTATGCCTATGTAATTTATTATTTTCAAGATAATTAAATTAAATGTTGTAGTCATGTATGTGTTTTATTTTTATTAATGTTTACGGATTGGCAAATTTTAAGCAAAAGTTATAGATTTAGGAGTAAAGGTCTTTTCTACCCACCACACCGTATCATACTGTGAACGTATCAAGCACGGAATGTAATACTTACCTACGGTCGTGTAACATTAGTCGTTGAAGATTCATACAAATTGAAAGTATCTTGAACCTCCTGAATAAAAATACAGGAGGTTCAAGATACTTTCAATTGAACTGAATGGGACTACGGGAAACAAGTCTCCCTCGTGGTCCCATTGATGTGAAGAATCAATGGGGCCACGAGAAAACGGCGGCTCGCTTCACTCGCTCCTCGGCTCGCGCGCTGTAGGGTCGCAGTTCTTCCTAAGACTCCTCGCTTCGCTCGTCGTCCTACCTACACTTATCTTGGAGTAGAATAGGTGAATGTTAACTGATCTATTCAACGTTTGATAAAGGGTGTGTACGCGAAATAATTCAGTTTGGCCACCAGGAAATTTAATTCCTCGTAGCCAAACCAGTTTGGCAAATGAGTTTGACCACGAGGAATAAGGGGTATTGGTATTAGGATTTTACAACTATCAAATATTTATAAATGGGTGGATACTACTACTACAATGCAATGAAACACATCTTAGTTATTCTTATTTATTATCGCGCCTAGAACTGGATCATCTGTCCCTTCCTCTTCTTGTCTCCACCAAGCTCGAAGTGCTTGCATCTCTTCAGCGCCACCTGTGATCGCACCTTACAGTCGGCACATTCCAGACGGAGCACAATTTTCTTGGTAGTTTTCGCCTAAAACAAAAATGGGATCAATTAGCTATGCAGACATATCATGTTATGCAGAAAGTAAGTCTTTCATAGTGTGTGTTCTTATAGTGAAAATGCCCTTACATTCAATATTTGACAGCTGTCATCCCAGTACAATTTGTCATCATTGATGTTTATTGTACCTGGACGACTGCTGTCAAATATCGGCTGTTAAAAAAATCAGATTATAATTCACGTCATTTTTAGGGTTCCGTAGCCAAAAATGCCAAAATGGCAAAAATACGGACAGACTGACATGACGAAACTATAAAGGTTCCACCTTTATAGTTTCGTCATGTCCGTCTGTCCGTATGTCACAGGCATTTTACTCAAATACTATAAGGTTTATTTGATTAAAATTTTGAGGATAGGTGTATTTTGTTAGCCGCTACATAGTTTTGTAATTAAATTGACAAAAAAAAATTTTTAGGGGCGCACTCCATACATAAAACTGAAAGTCAAAAAAAATTGTTTCATTATAAGCCCACGTGTGGCACATCAATCGATAGGCCTTTTAAAATAAATATAAGGATTCTCAGCAATGCTTTTGATTAAGTGAATAGAGTCGGAGATTATCGCCCCGAAAGTCACTAAAATTCTGTCCCCCCCCCCCCCCTCTAATTTTTGAACGGTGTATTTAAAAAATATGAAAAAAATTATGGAGAAAGGGCTTATTAAATTCTTTCACCGAAAATTATTTTGAACAAGATGGGTTCAAAGGTTTTCGAGATATTGCTGAAAAACTGTATTCCATAAAGAAAAGGACGTAAGTGCCGTAAGATTTCTGTGACGATATGACCTTTTTAATAGGCACGGAACCCTTCATTTTGCGTGGTCCGACACGCACTTGTCCAGTTTTTAAATGTTATTTTGAACTGGATAATGAATTTCGAGTTTACAGGGAATCGCCCATATGTGTATAATTCTTTGGGTTACGACAACAGTACCAAACCGTCATTCAAATCGTTCATTCGTGTCATTTAGTTCGCGTCATTCAATGGCAGGGATTACGCAGTGGGGGCGATTATAATAATAAAGCCATTTATTCATATCTTAAAACGTGACATAATTTGCTGTTTAACTGTCCTAGATATGAACCCCTCTTTGTAGACCAGTCATATTTGACCAGTAAAATCGCAAACTAAAGGCTAGTTCTGCTTTTTTTAATGTCGTTAGGACCACTACCAGTACCATTATATCCAAGTTTGCAGCTTCTAAAGACCTGTGCTAACTTTGCAGCACTCGAAAAACCACGAAATTTTCGCACTTTTTTTAGTATTGTCAATATAAGTCCTAAACTATGCGATTTTTTTTAATAAAAATATATAGTAGTAATAATTTTAGTTGCTACAATTTGAGACCAGAACCAGCTCTGTAGGTTCAATACTTATGGAGATATAGCTCTCCAAAAATGTGTTGTTAAGCCAACTTTAAATCAATCAAGTCCTAAACAGTTATTTTAACTAAAAAAATATTAAAGTAACCTAATGATGATTCTGAAATACCTATTTAACGATTTGATAGGGGGGAGAGAGTCAGGAAAAAAACACCACAGATCATGCGTGCGGAGGTGGGGGTATAAGGAGACCTCACATGTATTTTTCTACAGTGAACAAAGCTAAAAAATATCTACCACACAAATAAAAATAAACAAGATTTACTATATACAACACTATTTATCTTACAATTAGGTCGCGCGAGCTGAGTGAGGGGGGGGGAAGGGTAGCCAAGAACCACACCAAATATCACCAAGGGGGAGGAGAGGGGTCAAAAAGTAGCTGAAAAATCCTCGCGTGATTTGTGCACAAGCCCCAAGATTAAAACAAATCAATTGATGTATGATTCATTAAAATCAACCCAAGCATTTCATCTAGAACTCTAGAGAGTGCGAAAAGTACCAGTCATGTACTTATAATTGAAGCGATAATTATTACACCATATTTATCATAGCTAATTATCCTTGCGAACCAGTCTAAATCACAGTAAATATGTAGGAATATCCATTAATAATCCAATTTAGAAAGAAACAAGAGGGCTTTGTGCTCATGGTAGTTTATCTATACTAATATTATAAAGCGGAAAGGGCTGTGAGATTGTAGCTTCGTGAAAATGTAAGTTTGTATATAATATGTAATCTTCGAACCCACTTATCCAATTTCAAAAATTCTTTCACCTGCACGTAGAAATGTTAATTTCTCAAAACCCTAAGGCTAAATGAGATAACAGAATATATAAGTATATGGAATTCTGGCCAGGGTGTGAATAGAAATCTTAAATGGTAATAAGATGTTTCTAATATTACTAGGACTATTATAGAACCTACAAGACTAAATTTAGCTTGAAAGAAAGAAGAAAATGCAAATGATTCAGAAAACGATAGAGTAACCACAAACACGCTTTCAGTTTCTTATTTATCAAATCAGATTCAGAACGTCAAATAGTTGCAAGTTACAGTATTCGGTCGGTGTTTGGAGGTTATGTTGTTTACCTTTTTCTTGAAGATGGGCTTGGACTGACCACCATAACCCTGCTGTTTGCGGTCGTAACGCCTTCTGCCCTGAGCGGCGTGCCTTTCCTTCGACTTCTTGTACTGAGACACCTTGTGGGTCTTGTGGACCTTGCACTTTTTGCAGTACGTCCTGCGCTGTTTAGGTACGTTCACCTGAAAATAACAAGGTTCGTCATAGAAATATTTTTGTCAAACACCAAATCATTTCACAAGAAACACATTTGAGATAATTTTTCGCCATAATAATTCACAAGAAAACACGATTTATAGGGATGAAATTTCGAAATTCACGAACCATTTTTACGTTTGACTGCACGATCTAAAGAAACGTCAAAAAGAACAGGGCAGGGCTGGTGTTGCTATGCTTTCAAGCAATACAAGGAAATGTTACCATGATAAATATTCTTAATAAGATGCGTTCATCCTTGTTTAAGAGTGGTATTCCACTTGTCCTATTTCTTTGTCCAATTTTAGATGCAATCTTTGATCAAATTTCTTCGCCCTAGTAGTTGTTCCTCATATGTTTGGGTCAGAGGTTGGCCGAGGCCCTCAGATTGTTGTCCAATGTGTATTTGCGTCTCTTATTTTGCTTTTAAAAAATTGTTGTCTGTAAAGTCGGTTTACGGACGATAATTTTATGTGATAAACATCATAAGAAAACATTGATGAAAAAGTGCATAAGAAGTATTTACTCATTTATCGTTAGGAATACTCCTGTAAAGTTTCGAATAAAATAGTTAACTTAATCTTGCTTCCCCATACAAACTTTGAACCCCCATCTCACCCCCGTAGAGGGTGAATTTTGAAAAATCATTTCTTAGTGCACCCCTAGATTTTATAAGGAACCTACGTGCCAAATTTGGAATGTCTAGGACCAGCGGTGTTATTAAAGCAACTTTTTCTTACACTATCGCGATATTATTGTCATAAAAAATCGCGTGATAATAGTCACCGTGTAATCGCTTGTAGGATTGTTATGCAGGACCGTGTGGATGCGACTATAAAGTGCGGATTCATACGATCCGGTTTCTTATCCGGTTATGCCGGCAGTGATCCGTTTATTAAATGATTATATTTTGATACATTGTAATCGTTGGATTTAAAATTTTATAAATTTAAATACAGCTTGTCACTTAAAAGGAGAAGAAATACATAAATAGCTTCAAGAAAGGCACTGAAAAATCGAAAAGATTTGTCGACACGTCAAATTTTGTACTTGCAACTCTACTTATTTATGGTTTCCATCATTCGGGCATTTTTCATTCGGCTATTTGTTTGATTATTTTTACTTCGACATTTCGTTAATTTCTACGTACAATAGTATGTGATTTATACTGTTTTCAGTGTTTTGAAAGTGTGGTGTTGAGGTTTCTCCTCGAATCGGAAGTGAAAACACCATGGATACGCCGCCAATGGACACTATTTACCAGGCCATAAGTGCTCTCTACGATAACCCTAATAATGCAAATGAAAAAGAAAAGGCTTCCAAATGGCTAGGAGAAGTGCAAAAATCGGTAAGTCACTTTCTAATACCAATAAACCTATAGTGTTTTGGTTTAATCCAGGCATATTGTAGTTGGATATGCGCTCAGTTAAACAGTCTTTTAATCAAGAAATTAAATGTACTGATTTGTATTTGTTTTTCAGATACATTCATGGAAGATAGCTGATGAGTTGTTACAACAAAAAAAGGATGTTCATTCATGTTATTTTGCTGCTCAGACTATGCGGTCGAAAGTACAGCATAACCTGTCAGAACTCCCCGAAGAAGCCCGGGTGTCTCTCAGGGACTCCCTCGTAGCGCATCTAAGAGGCGACATGGCAGAAACTGGTCAGGCTATCCTCACACAGCTCTGCCTGGCTTTGGCTGACCTAGCGTTACAAATGCCCACATGGACAAACTGTACTAGTGACCTAATTAAATCATTTTCAGACAAGAACAACCTAGCTTTATTAGAAATTTTAACGGTATTACCACAAGAAATCGACTCTCCAAATTTGAAACTAGGTGAAAACAGACGTGAAGATATTAGGCAAGAATTGAGGACAAATGCTGATCTAGTGACTATGTTTTTAAAAGAAAGCATAACATGTTCACAAAGTACACAGCTAGCACTTAAAATAATTAAATGTATGACATCCTGGATACAGGTTAGGGCTGTGAACATACAGGAAGTGCCACAGAATGCTGTTGTAGCGTACTGCCTGCAGGTTTTAAGAGACTACAATTGTATAAACACCCTGCATGATGCCGCATCAGACTGCCTGTGTTCATTACTGCACTGTCTTGAAGAAAACAACAATAATGAGGAGATAGAGAGACTATTATTTGACAGTGTATCAGCTTTAGAAGAGTGCTATCACATAGCTGTGGCTCACGAGGAGGAGGAAAAGGCTGCAAACTTTGCCAGGATCTTCACAGAGTTAGCGGAGACATTCTTGGAAAAGATTGTTTCTGCCACTTCAACAGGTCAGACCCATTTTGCAATGAGGTCGCTAGAGTTGGTTCTAGTATGTGTTGGACACCATGATTATGAGGTATTTATAAAAACTACTATCTCTGGCATTTTTATTGTTAGTGTCTATGTTAGAATTTATTAATGCAAATTGTAACGTAACAAGCATAAAAAGTTTAAAAAAATCTATCTCGACTAGGGAAAAGTAACTATGAATAATATTTTTATATATTTGAACTTAAGATTTTCTCCCCTTTCATTTGATCCCCACATGCAATGATAGCAAAAGAATTTTTTAAAAGTCCGTCACTTTTTGTATGTCCATCATATTTTTATTTTCATCATTGCAATAAAGAGTATTTGTATTGTATTGTAGGCTATGTCACCCGGAGCATAATTTTGAATCCTTCGGAACAATTGACACCCCATTTATCAAAATGGTATCAGTATTTTAAATGCTACAGTGGAACATACGTAAATACAAACATACACTGCTAAAAAAAATATCCCTTCCTTTCGGATCTGCTGTATAGTAGGGCAAATAAAAGAAAGAATCTGTTTATGTTACAATTAGTCAATTAGACTGAAATGATTAGTCTAATGATGTTGCTTTCTATTCAATACATAATCATTTCTTACATTGTTTTTAAATTGGTTTGCATATAGCAATAATTGGTAGAGTTAGCTAGTGTGATTTTCATCACAAAATCTATGACAATTCAGAATGTTGTATAACTTTTTCAGTTATGCTAATTTAAAAACGTTTTGCAAACAAAAGAAATCCTAAGTACAGTAAATATTGACAAAGTGAAAATATTTGTGGACATGACTAGAGGTCCGCCCACACCGGTGCTCAAAAAACGGTGACAGTACAGATATGGCCTACCTGGTATGAAGTTCCATGTCAATGACGTCATATGTCACTGCGATTCCGTACCGTAACCGTTTTTTGAGCACCAGTGTCGCAGGACCTTAAATATGTCAAGAATAATATTATTCATATTTGTGGACATCATGCGGACATATATATATATATATGTCCATAAATAGTTTCAAGATTGTAACTGTTGTAAGATACAATTTGTACACCTCTGTTCTTCTTCTTCTTATTTAAGAGCTAGGCGTCAGTCAGTGGAGTAATTTCCAACTTATTCTACATTCTGCCTTTCCTTTTATTTCGCTATAAGATCTCTAGACACGCGGCAGCTGAAGCTAGCTCAAACGGTTATAAAGATATGAAACAAAAAGTAATGATATCCCACCAAAAACATAAATGTAAAAAAGGAGAGCCAAGTTCAATACAAAAATTATGCTTGGCTGTGGGCTTCGCCGCAAAAAGAATGGAGATCTAAATGAGTGCCAAGTTATGCAAAATCCAAATATGTATTTATAGGAACAAAATAACATTATGAACAAGTATTAAACTCTTTTCTTCGCGTTATTGGATACCTATAACAATTGCTGTTATTTAAAAATGTGAGATCTTAAAGTAGGTTAGATTTGACTTGGCCAGTTTTTATCAGAATTAAAAAAATATATATATATATATGTTGAATAACTTTATAAAATGACTGATGTAATGAAGACTGGTCAAGTCAAATCTAACCTACTTAAAGATCTCACATTTTTAAATAACAGCAAATTGTTATAGGTATCCAATAAAGCAAAGAAATAGAGTTTAATACTTGTTCATAATGTTATTTTGTTCCTATAAATACATATTTGGATTTTGCATAACTTGGCACTCATTTAGATCTCCAGTCTTTTTGCGGCGAAGCCCACAGCCAAGCATAATTTTTGTATTGAACTTGGCTCTCCTTTTTTACATTTATGTTTTTGGTGGTATTTTCTTTATCTCCTTTCCTCCACTCAAGGGAAGACCGAGGATATCTTAACTCAGTCTTCCCCTTTTCCTTTTTCCTTCTATTTTTCCCTCTATTATTGTTTTCATCCAGTCATCGTGGCGTAACATATTATATCCATATAGGGGGGGATTACAGGATAGAGTTAATACACCTTTTTAACACGACGGTAGATACGTGATAGATAGCACTTTAGTACCGACACAAATAGCACTTTACTGTTACTTTGCACTAGACCACTTCCACTGTTCTTCTTCTTCCAGTTCTCACTCCAATACTTAGTATTTCAGTCTCAAGACTCCACTCCGAATACCGACTTGTGCCGCGAACTTGGTCTCTATATACGCCTTTCCGAAGGTTCTAGCTAGACCGTAATTTCGATCTTCATTGCCGTCTTCTTTTCATTACTCATTTGTTTTAAGTAGCATAGGGTTTTCCAGATAATCGTCCTAGTCCTCGTTCCTCGAATATTACAAGCCAACACATTTGTCTATAAATTTCCGTAAGCATCAAATGTTCTATTCACTTACATTTTCTAGAACATTCCATGCACAAACACTCTGCGTTTCGATAATGAATATACACTGAAATGTGCAAACTATCGGAGGTAAGCCGTGGACGTAACCTTGTGCTGATCTTGAGCGTTCGGACTAGGGCATGCAATCCCGGTATTTATTACTACTAAAATTCCGGGATCCCGGTATTGATCCTGGTATCGTAGTAGTAATCAATCCCGGGATTGCATGCCCTAGTTCGGACGTCCGACAGAAATCTGGCGCGCTGGATGTTTTTGTCAGCCGAAAACGTCCGCGGACGGTATGCACGGGGTGCGGGACGCGTCAGTGCGTCAGAAGGACGCGGACTATTGAGAGCTTGCACGTGCGTTTCTTTTTCAAAGTCATTTTCGATAAGATTTAGCAAAAAATTAAATTGATCCTCATTCATTCTCAAATAAAGTTTATATTGACGTTCATCTCTTAATAAATGTGGATACAAAGCGTGGAATTCACTAGACTCAGCTCTGTCTTTATTTATGTCATGGACCCAAAACTTCTTTTTATTTTCTTTCTCGGTAGGCAACATAAAGCAGCCGCCGCTAATTCGTCCTCACTTTCACTACTCGACATGTTTCTTCGTCTACAGTTCTTTGTGGAATAAGCGTTGTTGCGCATCCGCAAGCCACGTCCCGAAGACTGCACACTTATCAGTCGCGGCCGTCAGCCGTGTGCGATCATTTGTTCCCAGCTTGAATCTTGAAATACCTTGACGAGCGTTCATTACCATGACAACGAAACTGTTATTGACCCCGCCGTAACAAATTGGACGATTTCTAACAATTTTTTTTTAAATTAACTATTTCTCTCCTGTGAGCAAATGTCTTTTCGAATTAAAAGCTTTCTTTGTCATGGCTATCTTGGAAATAGTATAAAGTCGTCTAGAACCATCCATCCATACACCTATTTATCAAGTACTATTTGATTAAATGGGCAACTTTTTCAGGTAGCTGAAATAACATTCAACCTATGGTACCGTTTATCAGAACATGTGTATAGGAGAGACTACCAGCCTCTGACCGATGCATTTAAGCCGCACATAGAGCGACTCATTGAGGCTCTGGCAAGGCACTGCCAGTGTGAGCCAGACCACACTCAGCTTCTGGATGAAGGTGATGATTTCTATGTAAGTATAAATAATTACATCCCTTTTTAATGTATCATTATCATTCATCTGAGCCACTGTAGCAGGCACACTATTTTCAGGGTGAGTATCGATCAGAGCTGTGCGAGGTAGTGGAGCGTGCGGTGGAAATCCACCAATAGAAAGCGACGCGCGAGCGAGGGTGCTATTGCTGGATTTCTCATATCTGACCTGGGTTTGAACCACAGGATACTAAATACTATAGAAAGGCGATGTGGGCGTGGCACCCGCGCCACTAGTATGAGCATGCGCTATTGTTTTCGCGCCAACGTCACTTGATCGCCTTGCAGTCGCTCACGAAGTTCGTCCGAGTAAGTGCTGGCGTCAATAAAAATCGCCTAATTATGCCGTCCTGTGCCATTATTACGTGCAGAGCATGCAGTCAAGTATTAAATGTGGCTAATGGAGGAATCTCATTTAATCATTTTTATTGCAACCATGGTGTTCAAGATCTTACATAAAAATATACAGTTTCACATGGGCCCTATTAGGGCATGGCAATGACAATATTATATTAAAATCTCTTGAGACTTTAATATAATATTGTCTGTGAGACTTAAAGTCGTGGTTTTTAGTAAATATTTGCGAAAAAATATTTCTTTCACGTTCCATTTGGCCGCGCCGCCATGTCACGCGGAGTGTTGTACCCGTTCTAAGAAATTATCTGTTAATAAACAATCTCACGCCTGGGAGATATTGAAGATGGGATTGAATAAATATGAATATTAAAATAAATTAAGAATAAGTATTTCAGCACATGGCAAAGAAAATGCTAAGATCCCTGATCCTAAGCAATAACAAGCACCTACATACAAAATAACGAACTATAGGATAGACCGAGACAGGAAACATTATGTTCTCTATCTCGCTACCGAGCGCGGCTGACGGCATACTTATAGCTTAAGATAGAGCTATAAGTATGCCGTCAGCCGCGCTCGGACATTTGGATGCGATTTATTGTATACGAGTATGTCGCATCTAAATGTGTGATGTACAAAACAAAGATTAGACACATTTAAAATAATTTCACTCTAAGGTACATAAAATATTTTTTGTTTATATTCAGCTTAATTTACAGTAAAGATGTTTTTTAATCAATCCCTAGCAGTAAACGTCGAATAAATTGCTTTTACACAACACAAGCGCAAGTAATTTGTGTTTGTGTGAGTGAGCTGTTAACCAATCACAGCGCACCGTTGTCGTTGCGCATGTGTGAGTAGCCTTATATTTATTTTCTTTACATGTAGTTGTAGGCGACATGGAGGGGATGAGGTGGCGACACCAGTCCCGATAGAAACCGTGCTTTTATTTTAAATATAATTATTTATTATTAATAATTTAGTGAAGTTTTTGTCAGAAAATACTGATGTACAATACGATTAAAATCAGTTAACGATTCGGCTTTTCTCGGATATCATTGCCTAAATCCGGAGACGGAAATGACACGAAATACATTACCGCGATTTCTTTTAGGTAGCATTCAATTTGAAGTATCATAAACGCAATGTATAGCACCTGCCAAAATTTACATGGGACCATCTCGAAAGTGTACCCTATCAAATACAAAAAGAATTTTGTAAATCGGTTCACGTGTCTTCTAGAAATCTTATAACGTACATACAAAAAAAAACATTCACATCGAATTGAGAACCTCCTCCTTTTTTGAAGTCGGTTAAAAATAAGGAACACAGTTTTACATAAATGTATTATATACGTCAAACTGTTTTTATTGACACTAAGAAGGCAGACTGTCAAAATAGTCAATTATTTTTCTTGTTTCAATATAAAGGTTGTGTTAGTTTTGAGCTACAAAGGAGGTTTTGTTGCTCATATCGTTCTTGTATTGTATTCAATAAGAAAACGAGTAATATCATTAAAGGTCATATCTGTAAATTGATAAGTGATAACTCTGTGTGAGAGATGAGGGATTCACGACAATTACCGAGGTTGGCCGAATCGTTAACTGATTTTAATCGTATTTTACGAAATATAATTTGATATCTAACAGTAGTTTTTCGGTGAATAAAAACATCGTGAGAAAACGGTCTAATCGCTTTCGTAAAACTATTGCTAATGCCAAATCTTAGGATTAGGTGGCAAAGCGAACTTCGGGATCCTTTAGGAGACAACCGGGAAGAGAGATACCTAGGAAGATGACCTTGTGATGAGGGTGCGGGGAAACTGACAAAGTACACTATTGTACCGAATGCAGAAAGCTCTAGACATAATTAATACGTGGTGCAGGGAAAATTAATTATCCGTTAATGCGGACAAGACGGTTGTTGTGCCGTTCACAAACAAGAGGAAACTCGATAGTCTGAGACCTCGGTCTATGTACGGCAAACAATTCCGTTCTCTTCCGAGGTCAAATAACTGGGCGTCATACTCAACCAGAAATTGACCTGGAATCGGCACGCTAACGGAATTTTGCAGAAGGCTAAAGTAGCCCTCACAATCTGTTGTCGTTTAGCGGGTAACAGATGGGGTCTAAAACCCAAAATTTTCCTATGGCTATACACGTCCATTGAGTCACGTCCGATGGTGTCGTACGCCTCTGTGGCCTGGTATAGGAAAACGACACAGAAAACAATAATAGCAAAGCTCGGAGTCTGCAATGGAGGGCTTGTATTATCGTTACTGGAACTATGTCGACCTCTCCAATAGTTGCTCTCGAATCCGAGCAGAGCCTTTCGCCCCTAAACTTCCATCTGGAAAAGGAGGCCAAGGCCAGCATGCTCAGAATAGGATAGCTGGCTGGACTGGCTATCCTTAGCCTTGAGAACACTCAAGGACTCAGTGTACGATATCCCTGTTTTAGGGATGCCTCTAGACACAATGCCTCCAAAACACTGTGGAACTCCTAAGGAGAGAGGACTGGTTAAACGGCCTCATAGATGGAAACCAGGCAGCCTAAAGTGGTACACTGATGGCTCCAAAACCGGATCGGATGTAGGCTGCGGAATATATGGAGAGGCGCCAAGGACATCGATTAGCCTGAAAATGGGAACGATTCTATATCCCAGGAAGAGGTATACCCCATACTAGAATGTGCGACAACGAATCTGCAAAGCACCTACCTCAGTCATACTATTTATATTCATTCGGATAGCCATACTCTCTTGGCCCTAACCGGGAGTTATTGAATGACCTAGGTGCTAAAAACAAGGTAATTTTACGTTGGGTACCAGGGCATGCAGGTATAGAGGGAAACGACAAAACCGATGAGCTTGCACAAGCGGAGGCGAAGGGGACATGCTGCGGAATAGAGCCGTTCTGCGGAATCCCCAAAAGTCTGACTGAGCTCACTCTAAAGACCTATTGTTTCTACAAGACCATTCAAGCCTGGATAGCTATCCCACGACTGAAACATTCTAAAGAGCTTATTAAAGCCTTTAGCAAAAAGGCGTCTTCCGATGCCTTGGCGCTAAGCAGGAACCGTCTACGTATGCTTTTAAGGGTGCTTACAGGGCATCGTTGCCTAAACAAGCACATGCAAGTGTTGGGACTGAGTGACACAAGGCAGTGCAGACTCTGCCTTGAAGCAGAGGAGAGATCAACACATCCTAACAGATTGCCCTTGCCTTATGCACAGCCGTAACTCCGTTCTGGGCAAACACATCATGTGCCCGGAGGAGACCAAATTTCTTGAGTTCAACAAAATCCTGCAATTCTTTGAGTTTGCAGGACTTGACCAAGAATCGTAGTAAGTGGCGATCACAATAGATCAGCAATCGTCACAGTGATATAAGGGCTCTTACAGCTCGGAAGCCACTACCAGAATAATATGATGAGAGGCTGAGCTAATTCTTGTAATCTTTTACCATCTGGGGCCCATTGCATAACGATTTACAACTTATAATACAGTCAAGGGCACCAATATGTATACACCACAAAGTCTAAAAAATATGTATATAGACCTTATTTTTGCAACAATAAAGTATGCATATTTATGAAACTTTGAGTGAATACATATTGGTGCCTTTGACTGTACAAGCGGAAGTCTCTTTCTAATGTGAGGACTTGAAAAGAGGTTTCCGCTTGTAATATAAGTTACAAGTTGTTGTGCATTAGGTCCCTGTTATATTTCTTGTAAAAGGGCCATTGCACCCTACTTGCAGAATGAAGTTCATTTATTTATGTATCCCATGTTTCAGGAGTTCCGAGTGAAGGTGATGGACCTGATCAAAGACGTGGTGTTCATCGTGGGCTCGAGCTCGGTGTTCCGGCAGATGTTCTCCGCGCTGCAGGCCGACCTGTCCTGGGAGCGCACCGAGGCCGCGCTCTTCGTCATGCAGGCCGTCGCCAAGAATATCCTGCCGTCAGTATTGTAACCGTACAAGCTACTAGTGCAGCGGTCCCTAACCTCTTCAATGTCGTTACTTATTAGGGAAACGGATTTTCCCCCCAGTTTAAATAACTGCTGATACCCCTTATCATTCTATCCATATTACCAATACATACCAACTCTGTTACCCCCTAAGACTTGGTTTACCATTGTCACAAGTTTATTGTGTCCTTATAGTTGATTGGCCCTCATACATACAATAGCTAATAGACAATTGTATAGCAATTATTAAAATTGTATGTTTTTGTTACAGAGATGAATATGAATTTGTTCCAAAAGTGGTGGAAGCAATACTGTCCATGCCCGAAGGCGCTCACCCGGCAGTTCGGAAAACGTGCATCCTGCTCCTAGGGGAGCTGTGCGACTGGATTGAGAAACACCCAGCGTGCCTGGAGCCCTGTCTACAGACATTAGTCACGGCGCTACAGGAGCCTAAATTAGCACCGGCTTCTGCCAGTGCATTACAGGTACCTATGAAATTTGATGTTTAAATAGAAACTTGCTTAGCTAGGCTAGTATCGCATTTTTGAAAACGTCACTGTTGACTTACAAAAATAAATGTTTTGTCTATGACAATAAAAAAAGGCGGGAAAACTTTACGCACACTACAAAGGGGCGCAATTTGTCACACCAACTTGCAATAGTTGGAAAGAGACAGCCATACATTACTAATCAGTCTAACTATAGCAAGTTGTTGTGACAGATTTCTAGGCCTTTAAACGTACGAGCATTTGACTGTTTGTAGTAAATTGTCTTAATCAAAACATACGGTTAAAAGGTAAAAAACGTATATAGTAATGGAATTTCATACACTTTCCTGGCCGCTAAAACTGTACAGTAATGACTTTTAACTTTTTAAATTTGCGCTCGTCAGTAACGAGGAACTTTACGTAGGTACTATTTTTGCTACAGTAAGGCATACATTTCAAAACATATTGGAGAAAAAAGTGTTTTTACTTAGAAGATTAAATTGTTTAAGCAAAATTCATAATTCTTTTTATTATTTTCATGGACAAGTCCAATCTTTGATAAGCTAAGCACGAAAATAAAACATAAAAAATAACTACCGTTGACAAAAGCAGCCTAGATATTAAGAAACAAGTTGTTAAAGTAAGAAATGGGGGCTACCGCGAGTGAATTCGCCGCTAGAGGGCTTCAAAATGTCAAATGCCATGCATGTGGAGTGGATTTTGCCGGTTTATTCATGATATCTAATTATCTTCTGAATATTTTGCATAACTGACATCAGTTATGGCAAATATGAGTTACAGGTCACTTAAAGTCAGTGCTTTAAAAGCTTAACTAAGAAAAAGAGGCGCAAAATTTAATCAGAGGTAATAATAATACGTATTACTATTTTAAATAATACTCTTTTAAGTGTGATTTAAATGTAAATTTTGTTTTACGCCCGTAATAATAAACTTTAACATGTCACTACCTGTCCTATAATTGGCTCTTTGCATCCATTGTTGGTTCTCCTAATAAATAAATAGATAAACTGTTTTCCGCGATTTCAAAACTGAGATACAAGGACTTTTACGTAGGACAAGTAAACTTAATTACTTTCAAGAAAATTCTATTCTCCACCAAATATGCTTTGCCTTAAGGATGACTGACAGATAATGCCATGTGGCATTAAGTCCGGCTTTTGTACTATAAGTAGGTACATCGTTTGCAATGAAGATTATATAACTAAAATTTAATATTATTGAGGATGATATTTGTGAGGGTCTTTTGATTTCAAGAGAATTTGAACCGTTACTATAGAAATGATACATCATTATTTACAAATTTTCCAGTGGTATGGCTTGTACGTTAAAATAACAGCTTATACATAAATGCTCGAGATTATTTAATGTGGCCGACTTATATAAAACTGTCATAGGAATTGAAATCGCCTTGGGCGGTAGAGTTTATTTTTGATGCAATTCGGCCAACTTAAACAATCTCAAGTATACGCTATAATTTTGAGGCGTACGAAGTCGCGGGCAGAAGATAGTATATTAATAAAATTATAGTTCAATTACTACATAAAAAAACATCCAATACTCATGAACAAATTGTTGTGCTCATCACACAAATAATGGTTTTTCCGGTATTGGAACCCGGGAAGAGCTTCGTAGGCAGGGTCACTACCAACTAAGCTAGCTAAGGTGGTCAGCACACTGCCGCCGCGTCCCGATGCGGCGTGCGGAGCGACGGTTGCAACGTTCTATGCCAGTATTTCAGTAGGTACATAAATTCCGTACGATACTTCACGCTGCACCGCATCTCCGTACGGCGTAATTTGTACGCGTCTCCGCATGCCGCAGCGGGATGCGGCGGCAGTGTGATGACCGCCTAAAGTGGGAGTCACCGCTTGGTTTAATAGGTAGAGGAATAGAATTGCTGTCAATTTATAAACACTTTGACGTAATTACATGGTAAAACTGTCACCTCCAATCCCATCGTAATCATCGTGTGTATTTCTTGCACAGAACATCTGCAAGGCGTGCAGCAGGGAAGCGGCCTCGCACGCGGTGACGCTGCTGCGCGCCACGCGGCACGTGGAGCGACTGCCGCTGCCGCCCGGCGCCGGTGCCTCGCTCGTGCGCGCGCTCGCCTGCGCGCTCGCCTCCTTGCCCCCGGACCAGGTAATGTAGTTGTGGTCGGACAGAATATCTGCAAGGCGTGCAGCAGGGAAGCGGCCTCGCACGCGGTGACGCTGCTGCGCGCCACGCGGCACGTGGAGCGACTGCCGCTGCCGCCCGGCGCCGGTGCCTCGCTCGTGCGCGCGCTCGCCTGCGCGCTCGCCTCCTTGCCCCCGGACCAGGTAATGCAGTTGTGGTCGGACAGAACATCTGCAAGGCGTGCAGCAGGGAAGCGGCCTCGCACGCGGTGACGCTGCTGCGCGCCACGCGGCACGTGGAGCGGCTGCCGCTGCCGCCCGGCGCCGGTGCCTCGCTCGTGCGCGCGCTCGCCTGCGCGCTCGCCTCCTTGCCCCCGGACCAGGTAATGTAGTTGTGGTCGGACAGAACATCTGCAAGGCGTGCAGCAGGGAAGCGGCCTCGCACGCGGTGACGCTGCTGCGCGCCACGCGGCACGTGGAGCGGCTGCCGCTGCCGCCCGGCGCCGGTGCCTCGCTCGTGCGCGCGCTCGCCTGCGCGCTCGCCTCCTTGCCCCCGGACCAGGTAATGTAGTTGTGGTCGGACAGAACATCTGCAAGGCGTGCAGCAGGGAAGCGGCCTCGCACGCGGTGACGCTGCTGCGCGCCACGCGGCACGTGGAGCGGCTGCCGCTGCCACCCGGCGCCGGTGCCTCGCTCGTGCGCGCGCTCGCCTGCGCGCTCGCCTCCTTGCCCCCGGACCAGGTAATGTAGTTGTGGTCGGACAGAACATCTGCAAGGCGTGCAGCAGGGAAGCGGCCTCGCACGCGGTGACGCTGCTGCGCGCCACGCGGCACGTGGAGCGACTGCCGCTGCCGCCCGGCGCCGGTGCCTCGCTCGTGCGCGCGCTCGCCTGCGCGCTCGCCTCCTTGCCCCCGGACCAGGTAATGCAGTTGTGGTCGGACAGAACATCTGCAAGGCGTGCAGCAGGGAAGCGGCCTCGCACGCGGTGACGCTGCTGCGCGCCACGCGGCACGTGGAGCGGCTGCCGCTGCCGCCCGGCGCCGGTGCCTCGCTCGTGCGCGCGCTCGCCTGCGCGCTCGCCTCCTTGCCCCCGGACCAGGTAATGTAGTTGTGGTCGGACAGAACATCTGCAAGGCGTGCAGCAGGGAAGCGGCCTCGCACGCGGTGACGCTGCTGCGCGCCACGCGGCACGTGGAGCGGCTGCCGCTGCCGCCCGGCGCCGGTGCCTCGCTCGTGCGCGCGCTCGCCTGCGCGCTCGCCTCCTTGCCCCCGGACCAGGTAATGTAGTTGTGGTCGGACAGAACATCTGCAAGGCGTGCAGCAGGGAAGCGGCCTCGCACGCGGTGACGCTGCTGCGCGCCACGCGGCACGTGGAGCGGCTGCCGCTGCCACCCGGCGCCGGTGCCTCGCTCGTGCGCGCGCTCGCCTGCGCGCTCGCCTCCTTGCCCCCGGACCAGGTAATGTAGTTGTGGTCGGACAGAACATCTGCAAGGCGTGCAGCAGGGAAGCGGCCTCGCACGCGGTGACGCTGCTGCGCGCCACGCGGCACGTGGAGCGGCTGCCGCTGCCGCCCGGCGCCGGTGCCTCGCTCGTGCGCGCGCTCGCCTGCGCGCTCGCCTCCTTGCCCCCGGACCAGGTAATGTAGTTGTGGTCGGACAGAACATCTGCAAGGCGTGCAGCAGGGAAGCGGCCTCGCACGCGGTGACGCTGCTGCGCGCCACGCGGCACGTGGAGCGACTGCCGCTGCCGCCCGGCGCCGGTGCCTCGCTCGTGCGCGCGCTCGCCTCCTTGCCCCCGGACCAGGTAATGTAGTTGTGGTCGGACAGAACATCTGCAAGGCGTGCAGCAGGGAAGCGGCCTCGCACGCGGTGACGCTGCTGCGCGCCACGCGGCACGTGGAGCGACTGCCGCTGCCGCCCGGCGCCGGTGCCTCGCTCGTGCGCGCGCTCGCCTGCGCGCTCGCCTCCTTGCCCCCGGACCAGGTAATGTAGTTGTGGTCGGACAGAACATCTGCAAGGCGTGCAGCAGGGAAGCGGCCTCGCACGCGGTGACGCTGCTGCGCGCCACGCGGCACGTGGAGCGACTGCCGCTGCCGCCCGGCGCCGGTGCCTCGCTCGTGCGCGCGCTCGCCTGCGCGCTCGCCTCCTTGCCCCCGGACCAGGTAATGTAGTTGTGGTCGGACAGAACATCTGCAAGGCGTGCAGCAGGGAAGCGGCCTCGCCTGCGCTTGCCGCAGGACCAGGTATACGCATCCTCCTAGCATTTTCCCGATTGTACCCTAAGGATAGGGTAGTATCCACCAGAGCTGTGCGAGGTTGCGGTGAGTGAGGAAAAAACCACTAATAGCGTTGCGGGTCGCGCTTGCGCATCGCTTCCTATTGCTCCATTTTTTCCTCACTCACCGCCTCGCAAACTCGTACAGTCCCGGACTTTAATTGTTGAGCCATTTAGAGCTCACTTTATACTGGACCATTTATATCTGAACTATTAAAAAATCAAAATTAGTTGACACCTAAATGGCACAACAATTAAAGTCCTTGACCGTACAGCTCTGGTGGATACTCACCCAAAAGGAGCTTAGGGTCCGCTTTGACACCCAATCCCAGGATTTGGCGAAGCTACTAGTTTTATGAAAGCAACTGCCATCAGAGCTTCCAACCCGGAGGGAAAACTAGACCTTGTTGAGTTTAGACCGGGGTATGTGTCAACTTTTTTTAGTGAGATAAATCGACCCTGTTTGTTGTCTCCTGGTATATACCAAAAAGTACATAATGACAGTTAAGTTAAGTTCGGTATTAAAAATCAATGTTGAAGGCAATAGGATTAACTTAAAAGAGTCCAAAATAGCAGGCACTTTTTCGCTTGTGAAAGTTTGTAGAGATTCCTATTTGAAGAGCTCTCAATTTGAACTCTGCAGCTGACGGTGGCGATGCGCGAGGCGGCCGCCATCCAACTTGGCGCGCTGAAGGAGGTGCTCGCCGGCAGCAGCGGCGACGCCGAGCCGTGCGCGGCGCTGGACCTGCTGGCCGCGCTGTTCCGCGAGCTGTCGCCGCGCCGCGCCGAGGCCTGCCTGCCCGCGCTCGCCGACTCCTGGCCCGTCCTGCGCGACGTCATGCTCAAGTACGTCACACTTGTCAGGGCTCGTCGACTAAGGACGTCAACTCGGAACTACGGTAAAACAAATCCGTACAAATGTCCGATGTGATGCACTCACAGACACGCGTCGCTGCAGAAAACTTAAGCGCAAGTCGGGAAGCCGGCGATACATCAGTCCGCGTGCCGCGTATGTGCCGAGAAGAACTGGTTTTCAATGGAACGCAGGTGTAAAAAGGTCTTAAGAGACTGTAGGTGAAATACAGGCCCCGTAGCATGGTTGGCCTTATCACGCGACAAGTGACAAGATAAGTGCGTCGTCTCGTTCTATCGAACGGTGTCAGCCAGTGACGCACGCTCTATCCTATCACCTATCGCGTGACAAGGCCAACCATGCTACGGGGCCTGCTTTAGCTAATATATATAATGTGTCAGAACGCTTCTTTAATGGCGGTGCCGAATCAGGCAAACAAGCATACGGCTTATGGTAAGCAGATCCCGTAGCCTGGCACTGGTAGTATAGACGCTTGCGAATCTAGCAACCTTGTAGCAGCATGGCATAACTCGAAAACCATTCTATGGTAGTCATAGTCATGAATATTTGTTTGTCAACGCCGAAAGTGAGCATAAAAAACCAACGTAACAGTAGCTGAGTGCACCTTCAACAATATCCAGTTCGTTAGCTACTATAAATTGTAGTAATTAAATCGACGTTTAAAAATTATAATATAGTACCATGCCTACGGTCGCCGGGTTTTATTGCCCCTGTTCCGAGTTTTATAGTCTCGGTCGTCACTTTGGTTGGTCTCACAGTAGGTCTCTTATATAGCCAGATTGAGAACTGCTCTAATAGCTGACGGGTTACCATAAACAACCTAGCTATTTAATTGGGGCCTGTAATGGTTTATTTGCCACAACTATACAGGGTGTAATCGTTAAGTGTAGCCAGGTGATTATTCCGTAAATATAACAGATTTAGAGACATGTTAAGATATTTGTGAGCACTTTGGCATCTCCGATATATCTGATGGAGACTGTACATTACGACAGAGGCCGGGAAGTAAGGGGTTGCCGGCCGAGTACATATATGTAGATAGTTATGAGGCTGGCAACCCCTTTTCGCAATGAAATAAATTAAAAAAAACTCCAAGAAATCAAACTTTAATTTCTAGAGAAACTAAAAGTAAACTAGTCAAAAAATATAATAGTTGGTACATTATTGCAGAGGCCGGGAAATAGAGCTATTCGTGGATGAGTTGATTTGCTTCATCAGACAATAGAATCCGCGAATTGCCATTCCCGCCGAGGCAGATAATATATATGTAGTGCTTTTCTCCAAAAATGCGGGGAAATCAAATAATATTTTCAATCATCTTAAAACAGCGACTATCAATAACTTATCAAGTTCCCGCCCAACTTATTTTTTAAAGTACACCGCATGACGTTTCGTGCCAGTTTCAATTGACATACATAAAAATATTAAAAACTTTAAAATCGGTCACAATCTTAGAGCATACATAACTGCATTAGCCTTTCAGTGACTTACCCCTCTGTAGAAAACCTTGCACAATGTTCAAAAAATCATACAACACCATTCACTGTCTATCTTTCATAACGAACTAAAATGAGTTTAAATTTAATTCCGTTTAATCTTTATTGATTTTAATTTCATAAAACATTTAAAATTGTGACCTTAAAACTAAAACTATAATTATAGTTTTACTATTTGAGACATTTTTAAAAACGCCACTTCGTGCATTTACAAAAATAAACGTTTTGTCGATAATAAAAAAAAGAAAACGCGGGAAAACTTTAAGCACACTACAAACAGGCGTAATTTGTGACACCAACTTGCAATAGTTGGAAAGAGACAGCCATACATTATTAACCAGTTTAACTATAGCAAGTTGTTGTGACAAATTGCTAGGCCTTTAAACGTAAGAACATTTGGCTGTTTGTAGTAATTTGTCTTAGTCAAAACATGTGGTTAAAAGGTAAAAAAGTATACAATTTTGGAATGTCGTACACTTTCCTGTTCGCTAAAACTGTACAGTAATGACTTTTAACTTTTTAAATTTGCGCTCGTCAGTAACGAGGAACTTTACGTAGGTACTATTTATGCTGCAGTAAGGCGCACATTTCCGAGTATATTGGAGAAAATATTAATACTATTTCTGCGTCGGAACTCATATTAATCCAATAAAATAGAATTACAGAGTTACATTTTTTAAATTTTTCCTCCAAAATAATTAAAAAAATACGTAAGTTGAGTAGACATTTTTACCGCTAATATTTAAATTAAATATTTAAAACGTGTATTTGTGTAGTTAAATTTGCAATTTAAAATAATTGAAATTTGTTAATAAGTTGTAATTTGTTAAACGTTCATATCGATTTTATATAAATAAAACTGCAAAATATAGCAACCGTCGTTTACTGTATTTTTTTAAAATAATAATAGTCGCAGATTGTCATAACGAACCGAAAAGCAAATATTGATTTTTTTTAATGGCTGAACGCCGTGATGCTGTGTCACAAATAAATGTAGAATAGACATTAAAAAAGACCATTTGCACTTCCAATTTTGTATGAAATGCCATTACGGATCCCTCGTCTCGCCGCGCCCGAAACGTGATACTTGGAAGCCTATTATAAAGAACACAACGTTAATATTACATTGCATGTTTGAGAAAAGCTAGTTAGATAGATACATTGCAAGTTAAACGAAGGCCTGTAACAAGGGTGACGTGTCGGGCAGATACCAGGCGGACGGGCGCGTGATGGAGCGCGCGTGCCGCGCGCTGCGCTTCGCGCTGCGCTGCTGCGCGCGGCACTCGGCGCCGCTGCTGCCGCCGCTGGCGCGCACCATGGCCGCCATGTACGTGGCGCACACGCACTCGTGCCTGCTGTACCTGGCCAGCATCCTGGTGGACGAGCTGGCGCACGAGGCGGGCTGCGTGCCGGACCTCATCGACCTGCTGAAGGCGCTCATGCCGCGCGCCTTCCAGCTGCTGCAGCAGGACAACGGGCTCAAGGACAACCCGGACACGGTCGACGACTTGTTCAGGCTGTGCATCAGGTAACTGCGACCGTGCACTGCGCTCGCGACTGGGGGCCGATTTACGACTT
Source organism: Epinotia nisella (assembly GCA_932294315.1). Lineage (NCBI taxonomy): Eukaryota > Metazoa > Arthropoda > Insecta > Lepidoptera > Tortricidae > Epinotia > Epinotia nisella. Next base: position 23,255,929 of record OW028674.1, read on the forward strand.
TCGAGCGCTCGAAAATTTAATAAAAGTGTATTTACTTTTATTAAATTTTCGAGCGCTCGATTGTAGTGTCAAAATTTCAGGCACTTACTTTCTACCGATAGAATTAAATACGAGTGGTCAATTTCGAAATAGCTTTTCATCATATTTATATCATATTTAACAGCTTTCCTAGGTGCACGTAATAAAAGGGATATAGGAGATGTAAATATCGACTAGAATCCACCCTAATATTCAACACTAATAATCAACACTACGCGGACGAAGTCGCGGGCAGAAGCTAGTTTTATATAAGACGACGAATCAATGTTAAAATGCTTTTTTTTTCAGGTTCCTGCAAAGGATCCCGCTGGAGTTCCTGTCGTCGGGCGCCATGCCCGCCGTGGTGCAGTGCGGCGCGCTCGCGGCGGCGCTCGACCACCGCGACGCCAACAGCTCCGTCATGAAGTTCCTGCTCGACCTGGTCTCGCGCGCCAGCTCCACAAGCGAACACAACAAGGAGATCAAAGGTTGGTGCGCCGCGCGTCCTCTCTACTCTACATAAAGGATCCCGCTGGAGTTCCTGTCGTCGGGCGCCATGCCCGCCGTGGTGCAGTGCGGCGCGCTCGCGGCGGCGCTCGACCACCGCGACGCCAACAGCTCCGTCATGAAGTTCCTGCTCGACCTGGTCTCGCGCGCCAGCTCCACAAGCGAACACAACAAGGAGATCAAAGGTTGGTGCGCCGCGCGTCCTCTCTACTCTACATAAAGGATCCCGCTGGAGTTCCTGTCGTCGGGCGCCATGCCCGCCGTGGTGCAGTGCGGCGCGCTCGCGGCGGCGCTCGACCACCGCGACGCCAACAGCTCCGTCATGAAGTTCCTGCTCGACCTGGTCTCGCGCGCCAGCTCCACAAGCGAACACAACAAGGAGATCAAAGGTTGGTGCGCCGCGCGTCCTCTCTACTCTACATAAAGGATCCCGCTGGAGTTCCTGTCGTCGGGCGCCATGCCCGCCGTGGTGCAGTGCGGCGCGCTCGCGGCGGCGCTCGACCACCGCGACGCCAACAGCTCCGTCATGAAGTTCCTGCTCGACCTGGTCTCGCGCGCCAGCTCCACAAGCGAACACAACAAGGAGATCAAAGGTTGGTGCGCCGCGCGTCCTCTCTACTCTACATAAAGGATCCCGCTGGAGTTCCTGTCGTCGGGCGCCATGCCCGCCGTGGTGCAGTGCGGCGCGCTCGCGGCGGCGCTCGACCACCGCGACGCCAACAGCTCCGTCATGAAGTTCCTGCTCGACCTGGTCTCGCGCGCCAGCTCCACAAGCGAACACAACAAGGAGATCAAAGGTTGGTGCGCCGCGCGTCCTCTCTACTCTACATAAAGGATCCCGCTGGAGTTCCTGTCGTCGGGCGCCATGCCCGCCGTGGTGCAGTGCGGCGCGCTCGCGGCGGCGCTCGACCACCGCGACGCCAACAGCTCCGTCATGAAGTTCCTGCTCGACCTGGTCTCGCGCGCCAGCTCCACAAGCGAACACAACAAGGAGATCAAAGGTTGGTGCGCCGCGCGTCCTCTCTACTCTACATAAAGGATCCCGCTGGAGTTCCTGTCGTCGGGCGCCATGCCCGCCGTGGTGCAGTGCGGCGCGCTCGCGGCGGCGCTCGACCACCGCGACGCCAACAGCTCCGTCATGAAGTTCCTGCTCGACCTGGTCTCGCGCGCCAGCTCCACAAGCGAACACAACAAGGAGATCAAAGGTTGGTGCGCCGCGCGTCCTCTCTACTCTACATAAAGGATCCCGCTGGAGTTCCTGTCGTCGGGCGCCATGCCCGCCGTGGTGCAGTGCGGCGCGCTCGCGGCGGCGCTCGACCACCGCGACGCCAACAGCTCCGTCATGAAGTTCCTGCTCGACCTGGTCTCGCGCGCCAGCTCCACAAGCGAACACAACAAGGAGATCAAAGGTTGGTGCGCCGCGCGTCCTCTCTACTCTACATAAAGGATCCCGCTGGAGTTCCTGTCGTCGGGCGCCATGCCCGCCGTGGTGCAGTGCGGCGCGCTCGCGGCGGCGCTCGACCACCGCGACGCCAACAGCTCCGTCATGAAGTTCCTGCTCGACCTGGTCTCGCGCGCCAGCTCCACAAGCGAACACAACAAGGAGATCAAAGGTTGGTGCGCCGCGCGTCCTCTCTACTCTACATAAAGGATCCCGCTGGAGTTCCTGTCGTCGGGCGCCATGCCCGCCGTGGTGCAGTGCGGCGCGCTCGCGGCGGCGCTCGACCACCGCGACGCCAACAGCTCCGTCATGAAGTTCCTGCTCGACCTGGTCTCGCGCGCCAGCTCCACAAGCGAACACAACAAGGAGATCAAAGGTTGGTGCGCCGCGCGTCCTCTCTACTCTACATAAAGGATCCCGCTGGAGTTCCTGTCGTCGGGCGCCATGCCCGCCGTGGTGCAGTGCGGCGCGCTCGCGGCGGCGCTCGACCACCGCGACGCCAACAGCTCCGTCATGAAGTTCCTGCTCGACCTGGTCTCGCGCGCCAGCTCCACAAGCGAACACAACAAGGAGATCAAAGGTTGGTGCGCCGCGCGTCCTCTCTACTCTACATAAAGGATCCCGCTGGAGTTCCTGTCGTCGGGCGCCATGCCCGCCGTGGTGCAGTGCGGCGCGCTCGCGGCGGCGCTCGACCACCGCGACGCCAACAGCTCCGTCATGAAGTTCCTGCTCGACCTGGTCTCGCGCGCCAGCTCCACAAGCGAACACAACAAGGAGATCAAAGGTTGGTGCGCCGCGCGTCCTCTCTACTCTACATAAAGGATCCCGCTGGAGTTCCTGTCGTCGGGCGCCATGCCCGCCGTGGTGCAGTGCGGCGCGCTCGCGGCGGCGCTCGACCACCGCGACGCCAACAGCTCCGTCATGAAGTTCCTGCTCGACCTGGTCTCGCGCGCCAGCTCCACAAGCGAACACAACAAGGAGATCAAAGGTTGGTGCGCCGCGCGTCCTCTCTACTCTACATAAAGGATCCCGCTGGAGTTCCTGTCGTCGGGCGCCATGCCCGCCGTGGTGCAGTGCGGCGCGCTCGCGGCGGCGCTCGACCACCGCGACGCCAACAGCTCCGTCATGAAGTTCCTGCTCGACCTGGTCTCGCGCGCCAGCTCCACAAGCGAACACAACAAGGAGATCAAAGGTTGGTGCGCCGCGCGTCCTCTCTACTCTACATAAAGGATCCCGCTGGAGTTCCTGTCGTCGGGCGCCATGCCCGCCGTGGTGCAGTGCGGCGCGCTCGCGGCGGCGCTCGACCACCGCGACGCCAACAGCTCCGTCATGAAGTTCCTGCTCGACCTGGTCTCGCGCGCCAGCTCCACAAGCGAACACAACAAGGAGATCAAAGGTTGGTGCGCCGCGCGTCCTCTCTACTCTACACAAACTTCATACTCACAACCACACAACACTAAATACTATAGAAGAGGTATCAAGCGTGATTTCGCCACCTCATCCCCTCCACGTCGCCTACAACTTTGTGAGCGACTGTGCGGCGATCACGGTGACGTTGGCGCGAAAGCTTTGAGCGCATGCTCGAAGTAGTAGCGCGCGTGCCACGCCCACATCACCTTTCTATAGTTTTTAGTGTTCTGTGCTCACAACATTTCATACATACTTGTCTTCCATCGAGTACTTATCCTCCTGTCCTGGCACATGGCATACAAAAAAAACAAACACTCGAATTTGAACCTACTAATTCGGAGAATATATGTGTATTTTATTTATTCAAAAATCAAACAAAACAAAACGGATGCAACTTTGTCACTTTAAAATTAGATTGCAACTTGTTTTTATATAAAAGTGCGACAAGTGCGAGTCGGGCTCGCCCACTTAAGGTTTCGTACAAAATTATAAATGTATAGTTTTCAGATTTTTCCTTGTACTTGTGGTATAAGACGATATTACTTGCCAAATTTCATAGTTCTAGGGCAACGGAAATTACCCACACATTTTGATTTCGTTGAGAGTGACGAACGGTGTAATTGAAAAAAAAAAAAACATAGACATAGCTTATTAAATACTTTCACTGAACATTATGTTAGCCGTCAGATTTCTATGGTGATACGACCTTTTTAATATAACAAGCATACTGATTTCAGTGGCGTATTTATTTTACAATACATAGGTACTCAATATAATATCCTACTGTTTTATCCTACTAATATTATAAATGCCGCACTTTTCCTTTGAGGTATGGAACCCTAAAAACAACCTAAATCTGAGTTATATTCTATTGACCACATTTGGGCCTTTCTATAGAACACGGGGACTCAGGAAGCTATCCTAATCCTACTTCGATCGGCAGCAGTGTGCCATGTACGGGAACAGAGACTGTAGCGCGGTCGCTCCCTCCCACTTGTCGCTGCCGCTGCTCGAGGTTGCGGCGAAGCGATTAGATATAAACGTGTGCTTATTGATTGCAGCGCTAGCGGACGCCATACTAGAAGCGTACGGGGGCGAGCTAACGTACGCGCTGCTGGAGTCGTCGGTGCTGCACCTGCACCCGTACATGCTGGGCGCGGTGGGCGAGGTGCTGCTGGAGCTGGCGCGCTGGCAGCGCGCGCGCGGCGCCGACGTGCTGGCGCCCGCGCTCGCGCGCCTGCCGCGCGGGCCCGCCGCCGCCACCGACCAGCAGTGCTGGCAGTTCCACCAGCTCGCCATGAGGTACCACTTCATCTAGAAGCGTACGGGGGCGAGCTAACGTACGCGCTGCTGGAGTCGTCGGTGCTGCACCTGCACCCGTACATGCTGGGCGCGGTGGGCGAGGTGCTGCTGGAGCTGGCGCGCTGGCAGCGCGCGCGCGGCGCCGACGTGCTGGCGCCCGCGCTCGCGCGCCTGCCGCGCGGGCCCGCCGCCGCCACCGACCAGCAGTGCTGGCAGTTCCACCAGCTCGCCATGAGGTACCACTTCATCTAGAAGCGTACGGGGGCGAGCTAACGTACGCGCTGCTGGAGTCGTCGGTGCTGCACCTGCACCCGTACATGCTGGGCGCGGTGGGCGAGGTGCTGCTGGAGCTGGCGCGCTGGCAGCGCGCGCGCGGCGCCGACGTGCTGGCGCCCGCGCTCGCGCGCCTGCCGCGCGGGCCCGCCGCCGCCACCGACCAGCAGTGCTGGCAGTTCCACCAGCTCGCCATGAGGTACCACTTCATCTAGAAGCGTACGGGGGCGAGCTAACGTACGCGCTGCTGGAGTCGTCGGTGCTGCACCTGCACCCGTACATGCTGGGCGCGGTGGGCGAGGTGCTGCTGGAGCTGGCGCGCTGGCAGCGCGCGCGCGGCGCCGACGTGCTGGCGCCCGCGCTCGCGCGCCTGCCGCGCGGGCCCGCCGCCGCCACCGACCAGCAGTGCTGGCAGTTCCACCAGCTCGCCATGAGGTACCACTTCATCTAGAAGCGTACGGGGGCGAGCTAACGTACGCGCTGCTGGAGTCGTCGGTGCTGCACCTGCACCCGTACATGCTGGGCGCGGTGGGCGAGGTGCTGCTGGAGCTGGCGCGCTGGCAGCGCGCGCGCGGCGCCGACGTGCTGGCGCCCGCGCTCGCGCGCCTGCCGCGCGGGCCCGCCGCCGCCACCGACCAGCAGTGCTGGCAGTTCCACCAGCTCGCCATGAGGTACCACTTCATCTAGAAGCGTACGGGGGCGAGCTAACGTACGCGCTGCTGGAGTCGTCGGTGCTGCACCTGCACCCGTACATGCTGGGCGCGGTGGGCGAGGTGCTGCTGGAGCTGGCGCGCTGGCAGCGCGCGCGCGGCGCCGACGTGCTGGCGCCCGCGCTCGCGCGCCTGCCGCGCGGGCCCGCCGCCGCCACCGACCAGCAGTGCTGGCAGTTCCACCAGCTCGCCATGAGGTACCACTTCATCTAGAAGCGTACGGGGGCGAGCTAACGTACGCGCTGCTGGAGTCGTCGGTGCTGCACCTGCACCCGTACATGCTGGGCGCGGTGGGCGAGGTGCTGCTGGAGCTGGCGCGCTGGCAGCGCGCGCGCGGCGCCGACGTGCTGGCGCCCGCGCTCGCGCGCCTGCCGCGCGGGCCCGCCGCCGCCACCGACCAGCAGTGCTGGCAGTTCCACCAGCTCGCCATGAGGTACCACTTCATCTAGAAGCGTACGGGGGCGAGCTAACGTACGCGCTGCTGGAGTCGTCGGTGCTGCACCTGCACCCGTACATGCTGGGCGCGGTGGGCGAGGTGCTGCGGCGATTTCCACTCGTCCCGGTCTTGCAATCAGCAATCTGTGGCCAATCGTTGCGAAATGCGTCCAGGTCGTCGCCGCCCATCCACTTCGTGGCTAGTTTAGACCGCCTCTGTGCCTTGCGGCAGACGGGGCCACTCCATTCCCATTTCTGCTTTACATGTGGTACCACGACCTAAGGCTAAGTTATTCTGGTAGGGGCCGTTCTGGGATGCCGAGCCATTGTATCACTGCGACCAGTGCTGATCCATTGTGTGAGCCACCTCCAACAATTCTTGGTAAAATTCTGCTATTTCAACCACGTCCTTATCTTAAAAGGTTGAGGCCCTTTCGGATGCACTTCGACCCAATGGGATCTTTTGTGCAACTGCTCCTCCCTTGTGCCTCCTCCAAAGCTCGCTCCAACATTTCCATTAACTGCCTCTGCAGGAGTGCTCTTTAATGCCTTTGGTTCTGGGTATCCATTGCCAAAGGCTTGAAATTAAGACAACAAGTGTTCCATCGTCTCATCTTCCTCTCCGCACATTGTACTGAATTTTCATATCTGGTCCAGTTTGGGTCCATTCTTTCCAAGAGAGCTTAAAATGCCTTAAGCCAGCTCCTCAGCTCCAGTGAGTTTAGTATGAGACCCTGGAGTCATCGACGTGAGAGCGCAGATGGCGGTTGCCATGGAGTTTTTAGCGGATAGAAACATTCTCCACGAAAAAAAAAGACCGCCGGCCCGCACCGCCTCGTGTGCTACTACTCCAATAATAATATGTATACCTAGATATTTTTCTAGCACGAACGACTTATTGTAAGTGATTGACAAAATAAAAACATCGACAGTCCTGTTATCGATAAGTACCACTTCAACTTTTTCAAGGGTGCGTTAAAAAATAGACAATAATAAAAAAAACTATCAATTTATTTATATTTTACATACTTCAGAAAACAATTTGCAATACTTTCGTAACTTTCTTTCTTCGTGTCACTGAATTAATTATACCCTAAGTTACTCCATAAAACACACACACACACACACACACCGAAATTGTCTTTCAAATCGACGCAGAATATCACAACATGTAGTTTTTCCCAATCCCATTTTTGCCCCCAAAACAAATCTGTGTCTCAGTATATGGTTACAGTGTAGGTGCACGAGGCGTCTAGGTAGGTAGCCAATATATGTCTGTGGTTGTATGTACGTATTGTCGTTGAAGTAGTATGTACTTATCGATAGCAGGATTGTCGATATTTTTATTGTGGCAAGCACTAAACAAATGTTGTTCCTGCTAGAAAAATATGTGTAAAAAGATACTTGTGAAAAAATAACTCATTTCAAACGTTATTATTATTACACGTTATTCTTACAACTTTTGTTTGTTACAGAGCCGAGAAATGCAAAGAAATGACGCGCCTGCTGACCGACTTCGCGAGGTTATACCGATAACTGACAGAAGATACTCACCTCACCTCAACGGTGAATCTAGAACAAGAATATATTGAATAGAATGGATTCAAACCTATAAAAATATTTAATTTCACAATTTTTTTGTACTTTCATGTAATTTCATTTCAATATGGTTTATTTTTATTGACTTCTTATGCAGATGACGACATACTTTTTTTTAAATTTTATTGAGGATAGATCCTTTTGATGAAAATAATTGTATAGAGGCAGTGCTCTGTCAGATTAGATATTAATAAATGTATACATAAAAATAACAGATACAATCCTCAGAATACGAGTTTATACGAATGATATCTGTCAAAATTAGTCGATGTACAGTTCTTCACATGTTAAACTATTTCTTAACGCCTTACCTGTCTACAAAATCCATATATACAACGACAAAACTGGGGAACTTTAGTCTATATAACGTACACAAATATATATTACAGATACTTGTAGTGCTGTACGATGGTAAAAAATAATAGTAAACCATACGTCTGGCCGCCATTTTGTCATAGAAGTAGCTCCGCGACGCTAGCTGGTGGGAGCGATGTTGTAAATTTGATCGAGGGGTTAAATTTCGTCTTTGTATTTGGAACAGAGAACGTCGAGTTATAGTACATTGTACCACGAGGTTGGTAAGTCATTTTTTTTACGAACGAGAATCTATTAGAAGGCTGATGGCTCGAGTTTGTAATAAATCTTACCATCCGTGTCCCACACAATGTTTTTCATCACATATATTGCGAGGAAATAAAAGCATTTAAAACAAAATTAATACTAATCGGTAATCGCAATAAAAAATACTAAGTGTCAATCGTTCAATTTGACGTGAGGCGCGTGAGGCAAATACCCTTCGGCATACAGCCACGATTTAAAATCAGGTTACAAATATTTTACACAGACATTAAATAACTTAATTTTAAATCTTTAAATAATTTAGTTAACATGTTTTATTCGTGTTTAGATTTATTTATAAATACGTTTTCCAACCTCCTATTTCAGTAACAACCTCTTGCTTTATAACTGACGCACGAGTGACATACAAGTTAAGAAAAAAACCATTACGCCTTTAGGCGTAATAAATGCTGTTGTAGCTATGTATGCCTGCGTGTTATTATGCCCTTTACGGGCAAGTGTGATGAAAAAACTTTTACCATGTGCTCTCGGTAGATAAGAAATTGTCATTGTAATGTAACGTGTTAGACTGAGCGACGCGAGGTCAGTATCTCTATACAGGCTGTTACAAAAATACCCGTAAAGCCGAAAGGGGGTTAAAAGGGTCCCTTGTACAGTGTCTATTGACAATTTGAAGACCGTAGTCCACAAAAAAAGAATATGGATAAAACATAAAATAATCATCATTGATACGCAACCCTGAAAACGTAAAATGAAAGTGTAAATTACCCAGAAAGTTATGTACATTTTCACCTAATTTCCTCTGAGAGGTAAATGACAACCACCATAACCGAGTTAGAGTACATGCTCATGCTTCTCAATTTATGACGAATTGGAAACAAGAACACGAAATAGTCTTTTAGTTGTAAAATGTAAATAAAGATTTATTGAGATGACTTGTAATTGACACCATGTTTTGTTCTTTGGTCTTTTTAAGAACTTAAAGCGGTTTGATTTCATTTTATTGAGATTGCAAACCTTTTTAGCAAAAAATGGTTTAATTATTTGATTGACGTGACGAGTTATTAGGGTTGGCACTTTTTTTTAGTTAAATAAATATTTTCTTTTTCATAGGGAATTATGTAACACGTTGTATAGTTTGGGTATGGGAGTTGTGCGTATATGACGATTACTTGAGTATTTTTAATTCGATATTTTGGACTTATGATGAGGTAAATAATTTTTTTATGTTCAAATATGTGAACGATGGCTTAGAAGGTTATAGAGTAAGAGGGATGACCACTGTGTTAAAGTATATTGAAATGACAGGTGACAGGGATGTTTTCTTATCTGCTCGGGACCATAGTAAAAAATAAGAACAAAGACGCAGCAGCACACGCTACAAAAAATCCCTGAATAAATCGGTTGTATTGTCTCAGTGCTATGTTGCGCCTACACACACACACACAGCGAGACTGCGTTTGCAGTCGAGGTCAAAGAGATTATTATCACTGAGGAGAAAAAAATGTAACATATCTTTGCCTTAAACCGGGTTTCGTACCGTTGTTTCAAAGGCGATCGATAATTTGCATGTGACGAATTGTTAAAGCTGTTGGACAAACTATTAACTTGTTATAGACAATTTGATAAAAAATGCTCTTGTGACGTCGAAATGAATTACCGAGTGAAACTGAAGCTGCTCTCTCGTCTCCGCCGTCGTAAATTCGTGTCAATTGTTTCATGCACCTAGATAATCACGTGGTTCAAAGTTGAAACGTTTTGGAGAAAGCATAGTTAACCCTTCGGATGCTTTGACACTGACGTTGCTAAACGATTATGAAATTTTTCATTTCAGTCATAGAGTCAATTTTCAATAGCATTGATCAGTGCTAAGACATACGAAGGGTTAATCTGAATTTTGTTTTTATAATATTTAAATGACGTGAATTTCTGACGCTGAGGGACAAGATGCCAGCTGGCACCATACTGTAACGGTAGTCAGTGGCCTCTTCAGCTGTACCATAAAGTACCAAGAATGGGGGTGTTATGAAACCGACAGTGGCGGCCGGTCGGTCACATTTTTGACATTAGGCGTAAGGTACAAACGTAACCTACGCCGACCGACGTTCCCTTGAAATGTTGTGTAACCACCCTGCTGATTTACAAATTCTTTTTGTATAAAGCAAATACTTGAACCTTGAACAAAAGCGTTTTGTTATGACCTACAATTCCCCTAGATATAGCCACTGGCTATGATTATTATTATTACTTATATCAAGAGCAATACTTTAAATTAAATTATAAGGAAACAAGTATATTACGATACTTGTTCTGTTACTATTGTTATTTCGACAATTATGTATGTATTATTAATAAAGTAAAATTATAAAGTTACTTCACTGTCTCCACTCTTGTCTATGACTTATTGACAATTATTAAAGTTTTGGTTTGAATTGTATTTCTAAAGAAACCAATGAGTCAACTCCGTGTGAGTTAGTTAGGTAAGTATGCCCTCTTTATTTTTAAGTAAATATATTTTGTTATATACTCTCTTTTATTTCAAATATGATTGCATTGTAAATATTTATTAAAAATGTTTACTTTTATAACTGAGCTTTTATTTATACATATGCTAAATACAGTTCTACTAACTTTTGCTCGCGATTTCGTCTGCGTAGAACTCGTTAAATAATTGTCTTCGAGGATGTTTTTGGGGATAGGAAGTATCCTTCCACGGGGCTGAATTTTGCCACTTTCTTGCATTTGCTATTCGACTTTTAACAGGCTTTTACTACTCCTATCAAATAGATACATTTCATCAAGTCCAGCAGTTTAAAGCGTGAAAAGATAACAGACAAACAGGTACTCGCATTTATAATATTTGTAGTCTGGCCAGGAAAAAAGAGCCTAGAAAAGAGCGGCCGGTATTATACGAGGCCGTCTTGGGCCTTTAGTCCCATCTCGTAGCCAGATTTGGTAGCTAGCTACGAAATGGGAAATGTGCTTTCCCATCATGTAGCTAGCTATCACATGGGAACGACTTTCCCATCTCGTAGCCACAATTGGTAGCTAGTTATGAAATCTGGCTACGAGATGGGACTTAAGAATTCCCGTTTCGTAGCCAGCTTCGAATCGGGATTATTTCTCCCATTTGGAAGCCAGCTACCAAATTTGGCTACTAGATGGGACTAAAGGGTCTTGGGTGTACTTTGAAAGTAATATACATACCTCGAACAAATCATGCGGATGACGTACCTAATTTTGCACACAGGATGATGTCTGTATGTTTTGATCACAGCACGAGCAATACACGTTTTTATCACGTATTTCCAAAAACGGAAAATTACAACAATATTCTTGTAAACGCGACATTCTTTTGTGTCTTTTGAAAAAATTGTAAAGAAAAATCTAAATAATTACGAAGTCATTTTATTGTTCAACTGAATGACAATGTCAGTCAAAGATGTTACGTACCTACTCTGCTCATGTCAAGTGGCGATATCGTTTTATTAAACAGGTTGATAATTGATAAGTAGTAATTGTTTATGAAAATACTTTTTGAAATCACCTATGAGTGGTTTGACGTCATCCGCATGATTTGTTCGAGGTATGGTAATATATCTTATTCCACCTTTTTACACAGGTATATACTACGTTTCCACTATGATCTAGGCTAGACAAGCCGTCACAAACTCCAAGTCACCAGAAACGCTCTCGGTCGGCTGGGATGTCATTCCCCCGTTCATGCAGAGGTCTGATGATTAGAAATTGTTGTGGCGTAATTATATAGGTCTGGCCTAATAGCATGATCCTTTTTATGGTTACGTTTTACGTGACGTATCAGTACATTTAGGCCGTAAAACTTGAGCATAAATCCCATCGTGCTACTGGCTGGTAAAGTGTCAAAGTGGGAGAAAAAGTATAAACAATTAAATAAATACAATTTTTTATTGAATCAGGCGTTACTTTGCGGAAATTCATGATATATTACGAGAACAATATTCCTTTGCTATTCCGCTAAAAAATGTGCAGGTCGATCAGCGGAGATCAAATGCAACTATTTGCGTATAAACATGCAAATAATTACAGCAAACCACCACCAATAATGAAAAAACCTCGACACGTGTTTCGCCTCTCTACGAGGCATCATCAGGAGATGCTGGCAGGAGATGTTGCTTGCGCCACGTCCACTGAGCAAATGAGCCGTCTAGAACCGTCAGCCCTATTTATAGTCTGACCCCCCCATACTACCATGCATGAGCGAATGAGACGGAAGAATACGTAACAGCGGTGATGACGCAACATTCAACTGTTCGTTAATAATCACGCCTCTATTGTTGTACCTAATTATTTCTAATTGCTCTAGAACACTTAAACGCAGTCCTTGCATGTTTGCGGAAAAGGACTGCGTTTAAGTGTTCTAGAGCAATTATAAATAATTAGGTACAACAATAGAGGCGTGATTATTAACGAACAGTTGAATGTTGCGTCATCACCGCTGTTACGTATTCTTCCGTCTCATTCGCTCATGCATGGTAGTATGGGGGGTCAGACTATAAATAGGGCTGACGGTTCTAGACGGCTCATTTGCTCAGTGGACGTGGCGCAAGCAACATCTCCTGCCAGCATCTCCTGATGATGCCTCGTAGAGAGGCGAAACACGTGTCGAGGTTTTTTCATTATTGGTGGTGGTTTGCTGTAATTATTTGCATGTTTATACGCAAATAGTTGCATTTGATCTCCGCTGATCGACCTGCACATTTTTTAGCGGAATAGCAAAGGAATATTGTTCTCGTAAATACATTTTTTTTTTTGCAGTTATTTATTATCATTGTCATACGCACCTTCAACCTTCATTTACATTGATATATGTATTGTATATTATTTATAACCCACGGCCGGTGTGTCGCTTTTTTTTGCTCGAACTTGGCGGACACACTGCCTTGTGTCTAGATTAGGTTCGCAAAAATGAACAGTCTCTTCAATCATCGGACTCCAAACATTATATAAATATGGAACTTATTTTTACCTAAATACCTCTTTATCAACAGTACAAAATGCTTATCCAGGCATATCAGAAAATGCTATTCCACTTGTCTAATTGTGCACATACACTTATAACTTCTTCTTAGAATTCTTAGGACTCGACAGTGTGACGAAGCTGACTCGTCTGGGCGCCTTGGGGCTGGGAACAGACTGCACAGCCACTGGCTCCTTCATGTCTGTCACTTTAGCTTGCTTTAAGAATGAATTCATGTTGTTTTGAGGGGAGACCTTCGCTTTTTGCGGACTTTCATTTGATGTCTTGGAATTATTAGCTGTGTCTGGCTTATTAACTGTGTCTGGTTTAGTAGCGTTCTGAATTTTTGTCGGTGATTGGCTTTCACTGGATTTGTTATGTTCAGTCTCTTCATAAACAAGCTTCATGTCTTCACTATCTTCAATAACCATTACTTCATCTTTATTATCTTTATCCGTATCTGACGGTGGTTTAATGATTTCGTTGCTGGAGTTATCTGACCACGACTGCATGGCAGTTTCGCAAAGATCTATTTTCACAGGTGTCTTTTGCTGGGGCTCCGACTTCCGTTTCTTCGGCGATTTTTCTGAAGGTGCTTTGAACTTCATGAACGAGTCTATTTTTCGTGTCTTAGATTTGGGGCTCGGGGAAGGTTCTGGTTTTTTCTCTACTACTTTTGTATCTTTTACAGTTTTGTCTGTTTCTGTTTGCTCTTCTGTGTCAACCTGCATTTGTTCTGCAAAAATGATAATGTTTTTCATATTAATAATTAATAAATAATTCAGATATCACGTCATATTTTATTGATGATTATTAATTACTTTATGAATGTAAAATTGTTTCCGTGCCTATACGGAGTTCATCTTGTTACTTGTAATATTAGGTGTAAAAAAAAATAGTTTAATTTTTAAGCTACGTTACTTGTGCGGAGCAGCGTATGACTGATTATTTTCACTGTGTAGTGAAAATCCTCCGTAGACGATAGACGTGCGAGGTTTGCAGCAGTAGCCAGGTTTCCAGCAGTGTTACCTGGAGCGTCCTGGGCAGCTTCCTCCTGCAGGACTAGTCCCAGCTCTCCGTCGGCGAAGGAGATGACGGAGCAGTAGCCGTCCGTGCTGGACGCCACCAGCGTGCGCCCGTCCGGCGCCCAGCTCAGGTCCGTCAGCCTGCGGGACCATTCGTGTTACGACACCCATTTGTTAAACTACGAGCGCATCTTGTGCGAGTCGCAAGATGCTATGTCGCGGCTAAGTTAACCGCTGGGCTGGGGTAGCGTATAGTGTGCGCTCGGTAATACAAAACAGTTGAGTTATCCTGCTGTGTAGGGTATGGCATTGATTTTAACATATTCAAAGTATAGTACAGTAGTAGTAGTATATGCAGCAAAATGTTAGTAGAGACAGCTTCACTGGTTGATGTTAAGGCTTATTCACGAAAAAAAGTAGTGTTGTATTTCAGATTTTCAATATGAAATTACATATTTGTAACAATTTAATTAAAAAGAAAGTCTCTTCACCAGTCGTTTTGAGTGGCGTTATGGATATTTATATCAGTCGCAATTCATTTTTGGGCTAACTTTCGAAATCTGTGGATTGTAGTCTTAGATTTTGTAATGTTCACGCTTGGGTCATAGAGGTTCTTTTTTTCCCGTATCGATGCTATAATGTTCCGCGAATATTTTTCCAGACTCTCGATTACCGTATGCAGGTCATAAATTGTTTTAAAACATGCCAGAAGTAGATACATTTCTAGGCAGTCATTTTAGCTTTAAGCCTTAACTGGCGTTATGTAGGATTTCACAACTTTTAAGGAAAAATGGATGGATTTTAGATTCTTACACATGAAAAAGAATACTTAGTTGGCTATCTAATTGCGGTTTGAACTACCTAGACCTACTGGGTGACGGTGGAGAATTAGTTTTCGATGGCTACTTTTTTTCGTGAACAAGCCTTATGTTGTTTGTCTTGTAGGGCCAATATCGTCGTGCCCATAAACCATTCTATACAATACAATACAAAGACGCTTTACCGCACACCTCAAAAATTAACATAGTATAGAACATAAAGCTTAAAGTAGTGGTAAACAACAGGCGCTCTTATCGCTAAGGAGGTAGCTCTTCCAGACCACCTTCGAGTAGCGGAGGTATTTTATCAAACCGCTCGCTCGAAGTTGTAATTTTATAAAAGCGGCAGTAGTAAATGTTTGCGAAGTTAGGTCCAGATTAGATTATTACATGACTGACCAGTGTAGTGTATGTTAGAGATGACCGCCACAGGGGTCCGCTGCTGCGTGTCGTACACCATGACGGAGCGGCGCGTGGCCACGGCCAGCAGCATGCGCGCGCGCAGCGGCAGCCCGCGCGGCCCGCCCGCGCGCGCCGCGTAGCTCACGAGGCTCCAGCGGACCACCAGTGCTGGCTCCCCGCAGGCCGGCCCGGGCCATACATGACTGACCTAGTGTAGTGTATGTTAGAGATGACCGCCACAGGGGTCCGCTGCTGCGTGTCGTACACCATGACGGAGCGGCGCGTGGCCACGGCCAGCAGCATGCGCGCGCGCAGCGGCAGCCCGCGCGGCCCGCCCGCGCGCGCCGCGTAGCTCACGGGGCTCCAGCGGACCACCAGTGCTGGCTCCCCGCAGGCCGGCCCGGGCCATACATGACTGACCTAGTGTAGTGTATGTTAGAGATGACCGCCACAGGGGTCCGCTGCTGCGTGTCGTACACCATGACGGAGCGGCGCGTGGCCACGGCCAGCAGCATGCGCGCGCGCAGCGGCAGCCCGCGCGGCCCGCCCGCGCGCGCCGCGTAGCTCACGGGGCTCCAGCGGACCACCAGTGCTGGCTCCCCGCAGGCCGGCCCGGGCCATACATGACTGACCTAGTGTAGTGTATGTTAGAGATGACCGCCACAGGGGTCCGCTGCTGCGTGTCGTACACCATGACGGAGCGGCGCGTGGCCACGGCCAGCAGCATGCGCGCGCGCAGCGGCAGCCCGCGCGGCCCGCCCGCGCGCGCCGCGTAGCTCACGGGGCTCCAGCGGACCACCAGTGCTGGCTCCCCGCAGGCCGGCCCGGGCCATACATGACTGACCTAGTGTAGTGTATGTTAGAGATGACCGCCACAGGGGTCCGCTGCTGCGTGTCGTACACCATGACGGAGCGGCGCGTGGCCACGGCCAGCAGCATGCGCGCGCGCAGCGGCAGCCCGCGCGGCCCGCCCGCGCGCGCCGCGTAGCTCACGGGGCTCCAGCGGACCACCAGTGCTGGCTCCCCGCAGGCCGGCCCGGGCCATACATGACTGACCTAGTGTAGTGTATGTTAGAGATGACCGCCACAGGGGTCCGCTGCTGCGTGTCGTACACCATGACGGAGCGGCGCGTGGCCACGGCCAGCAGCATGCGCGCGCGCAGCGGCAGCCCGCGCGGCCCGCCCGCGCGCGCCGCGTAGCTCACGGGGCTCCAGCGGACCACCAGTGCTGGCTCCCCGCAGGCCGGCCCGGGCCATACATGACTGACCTAGTGTAGTGTATGTTAGAGATGACCGCCACAGGGGTCCGCTGCTGCGTGTCGTACACCATGACGGAGCGGCGCGTGGCCACGGCCAGCAGCATGCGCGCGCGCAGCGGCAGCCCGCGCGGCCCGCCCGCGCGCGCCGCGTAGCTCACGGGGCTCCAGCGGACCACCAGTGCTGGCTCCCCGCAGGCCGGCCCGGGCCATACATGACTGACCTAGTGTAGTGTATGTTAGAGATGACCGCCACAGGGGTCCGCTGCTGCGTGTCGTACACCATGACGGAGCGGCGCGTGGCCACGGCCAGCAGCATGCGCGCGCGCAGCGGCAGCCCGCGCGGCCCGCCCGCGCGCGCCGCGTAGCTCACGGGGCTCCAGCGGACCACCAGTGCTGGCTCCCCGCAGGCCGGCCCGGGCCATACATGACTGACCTAGTGTAGTGTATGTTAGAGATGACCGCCACAGGGGTCCGCTGCTGCGTGTCGTACACCATGACGGAGCGGCGCGTGGCCACGGCCAGCAGCATGCGCGCGCGCAGCGGCAGCCCGCGCGGCCCACCCGCGCGCGCCGCGTAGCTCACGGGGCTCCAGCGGACCACCAGTGCTGGCTCCCCGCAGGCCGGCCCGGGCCATACATGACTGACCTAGTGTAGTGTATGTTAGAGATGACCGCCACAGGGGTCCGCTGCTGCGTGTCGTACACCATGACGGAGCGGCGCGTGGCCACGGCCAGCAGCATGCGCGCGCGCAGCGGCAGCCCGCGCGGCCCGCCCGCGCGCGCCGCGTAGCTCACGGGGCTCCAGCGGACCACCAGTGCTGGCTCCCCGCAGGCCGGCCCGGGCCATACATGACTGACCTAGTGTAGTGTATGTTAGAGATGACCGCCACAGGGGTCCGCTGCTGCGTGTCGTACACCATGACGGAGCGGCGCGTGGCCACGGCCAGCAGCATGCGCGCGCGCAGCGGCAGCCCGCGCGGCCCGCCCGCGCGCGCCGCGTAGCTCACGGGGCTCCAGCGGACCACCAGTGCTGGCTCCCCGCAGGCCGGCCCGGGCCATACATGACTGACCTAGTGTAGTGTATGTTAGAGATGACCGCCACAGGGGTCCGCTGCTGCGTGTCGTACACCATGACGGAGCGGCGCGTGGCCACGGCCAGCAGCATGCGCGCGCGCAGCGGCAGCCCGCGCGGCCCACCCGCGCGCGCCGCGTAGCTCACGGGGCTCCAGCGGACCACCAGTGCTGGCTCCCCGCAGGCCGGCCCGGGCCATACATGACTGACCTAGTGTAGTGTATGTTAGAGATGACCGCCACAGGGGTCCGCTGCTGCGTGTCGTACACCATGACGGAGCGGCGCGTGGCCACGGCCAGCAGCATGCGCGCGCACAGCGGCAGCCCGCGCGGCCCGCCCGCGCGCGCCGCGTAGCTCACGGGGCTCCAGCGGACCACCAGTGCTGGCTCCCCGCAGGCCGGCCCGGGCCATACATGACTGACCTAGTGTAGTGTATGTTAGAGATGACCGCCACAGGGGTCCGCTGCTGCGTGTCGTACACCATGACGGAGCGGCGCGTGGCCACGGCCAGCAGCATGCGCGCGCGCAGCGGCAGCCCGCGCGGCCCGCCCGCGCGCGCCGCGTAGCTCACGGGGCTCCAGCGGACCACCAGTGCTGGCTCCCCGCAGGCCGGCCCGGGCCATACATGACTGACCTAGTGTAGTGTATGTTAGAGATGACCGCCACAGGGGTCCGCTGCTGCGTGTCGTACACCATGACGGAGCGGCGCGTGGCCACGGCCAGCAGCATGCGCGCGCGCAGCGGCAGCCCGCGCGGCCCGCCCGCGCGCGCCGCGTAGCTCACGGGGCTCCAGCGGACCACCAGTGCTGGCTCCCCGCAGGCCGGCCCGGGCCATACATGACTGACCTAGTGTAGTGTATGTTAGAGATGACCGCCACAGGGGTCCGCTGCTGCGTGTCGTACACCATGACGGAGCGGCGCGTGGCCACGGCCAGCAGCATGCGCGCGCGCAGCGGCAGCCCGCGCGGCCCGCCCGCGCGCGCCGCGTAGCTCACGGGGCTCCAGCGGACCACCAGTGCTGGCTCCCCGCAGGCCGGCCCGGGCCATACATGACTGACCTAGTGTAGTGTATGTTAGAGATGACCGCCACAGGGGTCCGCTGCTGCGTGTCGTACACCATGACGGAGCGGCGCGTGGCCACGGCCAGCAGCATGCGCGCGCGCAGCGGCAGCCCGCGCGGCCCGCCCGCGCGCGCCGCGTAGCTCACGGGGCTCCAGCGGACCACCAGTGCTGGCTCCCCGCAGGCCGGCCCGGGCCATACATGACTGACCTAGTGTAGTGTATGTTAGAGATGACCGCCACAGGGGTCCGCTGCTGCGTGTCGTACACCATGACGGAGCGGCGCGTGGCCACGGCCAGCAGCATGCGCGCGCGCAGCGGCAGCCCGCGCGGCCCGCCCGCGCGCGCCGCGTAGCTCACGGGGCTCCAGCGGACCACCAGTGCTGGCTCCCCGCAGGCCGGCCCGGGCCATACATGACTGACCTAGTGTAGTGTATGTTAGAGATGACCGCCACAGGGGTCCGCTGCTGCGTGTCGTACACCATGACGGAGCGGCGCGTGGCCACGGCCAGCAGCATGCGCGCGCGCAGCGGCAGCCCGCGCGGCCCGCCCGCGCGCGCCGCGTAGCTCACGGGGCTCCAGCGGACCACCAGTGCTGGCTCCCCGCAGGCCGGCCCGGGCCATACATGACTGACCTAGTGTAGTGTATGTTAGAGATGACCGCCACAGGGGTCCGCTGCTGCGTGTCGTACACCATGACGGAGCGGCGCGTGGCCACGGCCAGCAGCATGCGCGCGCGCAGCGGCAGCCCGCGCGGCCCGCCCGCGCGCGCCGCGTAGCTCACGGGGCTCCAGCGGACCACCAGTGCTGGCTCCCCGCAGGCCGGCCCGGGCCATACATGACTGACCTAGTGTAGTGTATGTTAGAGATGACCGCCACAGGGGTCCGCTGCTGCGTGTCGTACACCATGACGGAGCGGCGCGTGGCCACGGCCAGCAGCATGCGCGCGCGCAGCGGCAGCCCGCGCGGCCCGCCCGCGCGCGCCGCGTAGCTCACGGGGCTCCAGCGGACCACCAGTGCTGGCTCCCCGCAGGCCGGCCCGGGCCATACATGACTGACCTAGTGTAGTGTATGTTAGAGATGACCGCCACAGGGGTCCGCTGCTGCGTGTCGTACACCATGACGGAGCGGCGCGTGGCCACGGCCAGCAGCATGCGCGCGCGCAGCGGCAGCCCGCGCGGCCCGCCCGCGCGCGCCGCGTAGCTCACGGGGCTCCAGCGGACCACCAGTGCTGGCTCCCCGCAGGCCGGCCCGGGCCATACATGACTGACCTAGTGTAGTGTATGTTAGAGATGACCGCCACAGGGGTCCGCTGCTGCGTGTCGTACACCATGACGGAGCGGCGCGTGGCCACGGCCAGCAGCATGCGCGCGCGCAGCGGCAGCCCGCGCGGCCCGCCCGCGCGCGCCGCGTAGCTCACGGGGCTCCAGCGGACCACCAGTGCTGGCTCCCCGCAGGCCGGCCCGGGCCATACATGACTGACCTAGTGTAGTGTATGTTAGAGATGACCGCCACAGGGGTCCGCTGCTGCGTGTCGTACACCATGACGGAGCGGCGCGTGGCCACGGCCAGCAGCATGCGCGCGCGCAGCGGCAGCCCGCGCGGCCCGCCCGCGCGCGCCGCGTAGCTCACGGGGCTCCAGCGGACCACCAGTGCTGGCTCCCCGCAGGCCGGCCCGGGCCATACATGACTGACCTAGTGTAGTGTATGTTAGAGATGACCGCCACAGGGGTCCGCTGCTGCGTGTCGTACACCATGACGGAGCGGCGCGTGGCCACGGCCAGCAGCATGCGCGCGCGCAGCGGCAGCCCGCGCGGCCCGCCCGCGCGCGCCGCGTAGCTCACGGGGCTCCAGCGGACCACCAGTGCTGGCTCCCCGCAGGCCGGCCCGGGCCATACATGACTGACCTAGTGTAGTGTATGTTAGAGATGACCGCCACAGGGGTCCGCTGCTGCGTGTCGTACACCATGACGGAGCGGCGCGTGGCCACGGCCAGCAGCATGCGCGCGCGCAGCGGCAGCCCGCGCGGCCCGCCCGCGCGCGCCGCGTAGCTCACGGGGCTCCAGCGGACCACCAGTGCCGGGTCCCCACACGGCACCACGCAGGCCGGTCTGGGAATAAAAAGAAAAAAAAATTAGACTTTTTGACGATTGTACAGTCAGCATCATAAAAATGTATGCAATTTTCGACCTTATATCTAAGTAATAAGGTCATAGGATGTATATGATGCTGACTGTACTTTATTATTGCACTCATGCACTATTCATTATTAGCCTGATATCCGCCCACTAAGGACAAGGACCCTAAATCGATACAATGTTATCAAAATCAAATTACTTTTGACACTTTCGCCGCCAACCTACCTACCTTTTGGGTTGATTAATTTAGGGTAAGAGTTACCGCGTCTTGAATATGGCCCAAAGACTAGCAGCGGACGGCTCGGCCCACGACACGCCTTAAGCAAGGCTGAGCGTGTTATTGCATCGGCCAAGCCATGGCGAGACTGGCCGAGCACTTGTCTCACGAGACAGCCTCGGGGCTGCTCGTCTTGATTGAGCCAGGCTATTTGTTTGTTTTTGTCCTCTTAGTACCAAATTTAATATCAAACTAACATATAAATGGAAATAATATACAAATGAAGTCTAAATTAAATACATTTCTGTTTTGAGTATAACATTTGTACTAACAATTTAAGACGGGGCATGGGTTTGGGATACTTTTTGAGATTGAACAGTGATATAACCTATTCTGCTGGCTTTCATATTGATACGCCACATTTACTCGTTAGATAGATATGGCTGATACAAAGAAGGATTACATTTTACAGCCTCATTAACGAAGTTTTATCAGTTGTCACTTTTAAATCTCCCAAAGGGTTCCAGTATTAAATTGTGCATATTGTACATTACTACAAAGGCCGGCAAGGAAGAGATTACTTGCCAAGTGATATAAAACGATGCAATTCCTAGTTCCGGCCGAGGTTTGTATAGTGCTTTTTTCAAATTAATATTAAGAAATTTAGAAAAACTGGGGTGGGCGGGCTGCAGGGCTGGACCGGAAAACCCCTTTTCAGGCTTAAGAAGCCTATCGATTTGGTAATCCTATCAATTTGGTAACCTTTTGATAAGGTAACCTTACTGATAGGGTAACCCTATATATGGTAAGCATATCAGATGTGGTAACCATAAGGTAACCGCATTGAATTAGTATATAATATTAAATCAATGGGTAACCGTAAC
The DNA here is from genome assembly GCA_932294315.1 of Epinotia nisella. Lineage (NCBI taxonomy): Eukaryota > Metazoa > Arthropoda > Insecta > Lepidoptera > Tortricidae > Epinotia > Epinotia nisella. Next base: position 23,278,075 of record OW028674.1, read on the forward strand.
ACAATAGGGTTTTGTTAAGGTTATTTTAAGGTTACCACATTCGATATGCTTACCATAACAATAGGGGTACCCTATCAGTTAGGTTACCTTATCATAAAGTTACCATCATAGATAGGGTTTTAAAAACAACTTCTAAATAAGCCTATGGAAAACCCTGATTAGGGTAACCTGTTCCGGTCCCCGCCTGTAAATTCGTGACGCCCGTAACGCTGTGTTTCGCGGTCTATTTTCGCGAACACAAGGTCTACATTTCCGAGAATGTTTGAGAAAACGATAATAAGCCAATGAATACCCACACTTTCAAACTGTATCTGGTGTAGATGTAAACGGCGTTGATCGGTTTGATGTCCCCCTTGTCCGGCTCGACGCGGCCCGCGGGCACGGCCAGCAGCGCGCCGTCGGGGCTGAAGTGCAGGCGGCGGTAGTAGGTCTGCAGCGTGTCGTCGTGGTAGAGGCGCAGCGCGACGCCGCGCAGCGCGTGCCCCGCCGGGAACGGCAGCGCGGCCTTGCTGCTGCGGGACGCCACCTTCTTGCTGGCGATGTCGAATGTGCGGAATACTCTGGAAACATTAGTGTTTGACGACCGGTTAGTATAGTGGGTAGTGACGCTGCCTACGAACCTGAAGGTCCTGGGTTCGAATCCCGGTAAGGGCAAATCTTTGTATGATGAGCATGAATATTAGTTTCTGAGTCTTGGATGTTTTCTATGTATTTAAGTATTTAAATCTATTAGTCCCCGGGCGACCCAACTCTGCTCGGGTGAAAATACGGAGAAAACGAATTTTCCCAGACATGAGACCTAGCTAGATCGATTTCTCGCCCCCGTTAAACCCACGCTATAGTGATCGCAAATATATATATAGGTATATACAAATATTGCTCGTTTAATAGTATAGGATATATATCGTCGTCTATTACCTATAACACAAGCCTTATTGAGCTTACTATAGGGCTAGTTCGATTTGTGTAAGAATGTCCCCTAATATTTATTTATTTATTATTATTTGTTTATATGGCAATAACTTGTAGAAAATTCGTTGCACTATCTCAGATTTTATTACCATGTAAAAAAGTTTAATAAATTACTTTTAGTGTTAAATCCCTTCACGATTTTTTTTACATTTTAGCTGAAATGGTTTTGATGAAATATGGTTTGAAAATAGTAAAATATTCAAAATATAAAAAAAATCTTAGTATGGAGAAATGCAAACCTTAAAAAGTTTCAAAATTTGGTAGCGACCATTAAATCTTATCCAAAAATAAAAAACATACGTTATTTTTTCACGTATTAGAACAATTTAAGAAGGTGCCTCATTGGTGAAATTTCAAATTTACAGTTTTTAAGGACCACCCTAATGAAGATAGTTTGAGAAAAATTCCAGCTAGAACCTTGAAGCGTATACGAAACTATTTTCACTGCCTGTAAAACTCACCTATCACTGCTAGCTGAAGCAATCAGCTGACCCTTAGGGTCCCAAGCCACTCCCTGCACAAACCCTTTGTGGTCGCTGAGGATGGCGCTGGACTTGCCCCGCGCCACGTCCCACACAATCAGCTTGTTATCTACGGACCCAGAAGCCAGGTGCAAGGAGGTTGCAGACCAGCTCAGGTCAAGCACATCTTCTAAGTGGCCTCGGAGAGTCTAAAAAGATGCAAGATTTAATTAATCAATTAAATAAATCTTGAGTCTTTAATTTTATTTAAATCAGCATATAAAAAACCGGACAAGTGCGAGTTCAACTCGCATGGTGAGGATTCCGTATATAATCTAAGTTTCATAAGTGTTTTTGAATACTCAAACTTCTTATAGGTTTTCCTGTAATCTTTATAGGTTTTCCTGTAAACTATTTTCCATATTTTTTTCAGAATTTTAATCCCAGTAGTTTCGGAGATAAGGGGGGGGATAGGTAAATTTTCGTCTTTTTTCCTAAATTACTTCAAATCTGTTTATGCTAAAATTATAAAAATAATATATCTGACATGCTTACAACAACCCCTTTTATTTGATATGTCACACAACACAGTTTGCGTAACTTTTTTTTAAAATTTTCCAGTTTACCCCCTAAAAAAGGCCCCCTTGTTCAGAATTCATTAATTTACTTTACGCGTCCATCTTTGGGCCACTAATTTACATATGTGTACCAAATTTCAACTCAATCGGTCCAGTAGTTTCGGAGCAAATCGGCTGTGACAGACGGACAAACAGACAACCGAGTGATCCTATAAGGTTTACGTTTTTTCCCTTTGAGGTATGGGAACCCTAAAAAGCATTGAGTTTATTAAAAAAAAAACAAAATTATTTTAGCCTCCAAGCCTAATGAAGCTTGGAACAGGCAACAGTTTACATTTAACTTTGTAAAGGTCGAAAATAAAAGGCTATTTCATTTATCAAATCACTCAAAAATAACTGAATGGATTTAGATAAAATTTGGCAGAGGTACTTAAAATAGGATTAAAACATAGGATACTTTTTATCTCCAAAATAACCCTGACTCAACAAAGGAATGAAATAAGGGATGAAAGTTGGAATTCAAGTTCAGTCTATTTTAAAGAAATACCTCTTTTACTTAAACAAGGACAATCATTTAGGAAACTAGCTTCATTCTGTTTTAGAGTAAAATAATAACAAATAGGTGGTGCCCTAAAACTATTATACAATTAGCAGAATGAACAATATTAAACTGACCTTGTAAATTACCCAAGTCTCTTTGTATTGTTCTTCATTAGGGTCTGTAGGTATAGAGTCCTTTTCAGTTTTCTGCTGCCATACGAATATAATCGATTCATCGTCCCCCGACGCCAGGTACCGGCCGTTGGGCGACCACCGCACCACATTCACTGCTTTCTGATGCCGCGTCAGATCGGCTGCCACTTCAATACTAACTGAACCGTTTTCCAATGGAGACACGTACCATATCTACGAACGAAATACAATATCAATTAGACTATGCCATATTCGTATTATCCTTGACTTTGAGACTGAACACTCACCAAAACGTGAGAATCTGTTCCTCCAGTTGCTAATCGCAAGGGGCCACTTGCATCCGTCTTTGGTTGAAAATCTACACTTAGCACAGGATCCCTGTTATGCCAAGAAATCTCAGGGATAGCGAACTTCATATTGGAATTATTTCTAAATAAATTTTATACAAGGTCTGATAATTCTAAAGTAAATAAATTCCGCTTCCTGCGCTAACAAACGGATCATTTGACACTATAAATGTCAGTTTTGCCGCCTTATTGAACTTTTTTTGACATGGTTGCTAGTCTGTCATGCGTTTTTCCGGACCGTGGGAGAGTTTGATTGCCTTATGTCGACAACGTATCGTGTAAGTGTGCACTAAGAAGTCTAGGGTGTTTATGGACAATGATGTAAAAAAAGTTTAACTGTCATGGTCGAAAGCTGTCACTGTCACTTAGAAAAACAGTTTCCCACTACTGGACACAAGATGGCGCTCGTAAATTAGACATGTTAATTTGAATTCATATTATTTTTTAATGATTTTATGAATTATAAAATTGAAAACTTATCCTGTTGATTTTATTTCAATTAGTATTTTATTTCGACTGTTTGAATAATACAGCTCAAGCAATACAATATTCTCAATATTATTCGAAGTTAATTCTACGCCTAGTTATTAAAAAAAACATGAAGGTCACGTTCCATCCATTTCATTCGCGCACCGGCACCGGCAAATCAATTGATCGATACAAAGGTGTCAAACTCAATAAAATATACATACTCTGTCGCCAATGTTTCCCACGACCATAATTATACGAGGTATTTCTGCATTTACCACGCGAACAGCACGGACGCTGCACACGTCTCAGCTAGCCATGGCACCGATTAAGGTTGTAAATTAACTTAGTTGCATATTATGTAACTATGAAGGTAATAAAACAACTTGTTTTGTTTTTTTAGGTTGGAGATAACATACCGGCGGCGGATTTATTCGAGGATTCACCGGCAAATAAAGTGAATACGTGCGAGTTGGGTAGTGGGAAGAAGCTCGTCGTGTTCGCCGTTCCCGGCGCCTTCACCCCGGGCTGCTCGAAGACGCACTTGCCCGGCTATGTGCAAAATGCTGACAGCATGAAAGCTGATGGAGTCGATGAAATTATCTGCATCTCCGTGAACGACCCGTATGTGATGGCTGCATGGGGGACCCAGCACAATACCAAAGGGAAGGTGAGAATTATTCATATTTCTTATTTGATTTCTATTGTTTATTTATATACTTGGTTGGATATGTATGCATTTTATGCATCAATAGTTGATTTACAGGTAAGTAATTTTACAAGTAGAATTATTATTATCAATACACTAGCTTCCGCCTGCGACTTAGTCTGCGTGGATCCGGGACAAAAGCTATCCTATATTTTAATCCAGGCTATAAACTATCTTCATGCAAAATTTCATACAAATCGGTTCAGCCGTTTAAGCGTGATTGAGTAACAAACCTCCAAACTTTCCCATTTATAATATTAGTAGTAGTATGATGTTCCATACTATTATCTGAATGATAAATGGTTAAAGTCAAAGGTTATCATAGCAAGCGTTGGTGCTGTACCTCAATAGAAAATATAATTGCATTTTATATTTTGTACACATCAAATAATGTTGTAGTCAAAATTAAAATGTAAAACATAATAAAATTATTTCAATTATTATTTGTTGAGTCCTAACTATTTTCAAAGGACTAATAATTATATGCCTATATTACTCATATGTTTTAATTTTAGTACTGTAATTGTTTTATATGCAAGTGGGTTTTTCTAACAGGAAAAAAATACACTACTTCCTCAAATAACCTCTACATGACTGCTAACTAATTATCTTTAGCACTGTAAGGATATGAATCCTCTGTTCAATACTGCTGTTAACTTTCCTAATGTACCTACTGAATTCCTAATTAAAGAAGTGGTTCCTACAGTGTTTAATCAATACTAGCAACTGACCTTCATGGCTCAGTATGTTAATTATAATGTTAAGTGGACTTTCAATTCCCACAATCGTCATTGTTAACAACTTTTTACTGTTTTGGTATCCATTAACCTTGATTACCAACACTTAAAAATCCACACTTTCTTTAAATAAATGGGTCTGTGTATGTATTCTATTGTAAGTGATACGTAAGTGAATGCAGAGATGACTTAAGGTAAAGTGCACCAAACCATCTGTAACCGTTAGCGGTGTTTGTTAAAATCCGAATGTATGGAATGTTTGACAAATTTTTCAAAATGATTCACGCGGAGTAATTTGAAAAATTACAGATGTTATGAGCTATACATACATTGGATACTTTCTGCATTCATCATCATCATATCAGCCGAAAGGCGTCCACTGCTGGACATAGGTCTCCCCCAAAGAGTGCCACAATGACCAGTCCTGCGCCACCCACATCCAGCGGACTCCAGCGACCTTTACCAGGTCATCAGTCCACCTTGTCGGGGGCCTACCCACGCTGCGCCTTCCGGTACGTGGTCGCCACTCGAGAACCTTTCCGCCCCAACGGCCATCGGTTCTACGTGCAATGTGCCCCGCCCACTGCCACTTAAGTTTAGCAATTCGGAGGGCTATATCGATTACCTTGGTTCTGCTGCGGATAGCCTCGTTTCTGATGCGATCACGCAGAGATACTCCCAGCATAGCCCTCTCCATTGCCCTTTGGGTGACTTTGAGCCTTCTCATGAGGCCCATAGTAAGCGACCACGTTTCCGTGTCATACGTCATCACTGGCAACACACACTGGTCAAAGACTCTCGTCTTGAGACACTGCAGATTATTGGGCAAAAGATTTTTTCTTTTTAAGATTTCATGATTTTGTATACAAATGCATTGTGTTATTAATACTGCATATTCAGTTTAACATTATTTTATGAATGTATGTGTCCTTTTTAGAGTCAAAGTTCCAATAGCCGTAAATACTTCTTAGAAATTTTTTAAAATTAAATTTTAGCTGTAAATATTAGCATAGTACATTATTAATTTTATAATATTGCAGTAACTTGTTGTGATGTGGCGGGCCACGCAACGTAAATGTTGTTCATCATGTCAATGTCGTTACTTCATAATCTGTAATTGCCAATTTTAAACCTTAGTGTATTCGCGTAAGGTTCATTTCCTTTTGCATACAATTTAAGTTATGCTTTTTCACATCTCATGCTCGAATAGTGTGTCATATTAGGCTTAATAAGCGGGGCTAAAGTAGTACATCTAGCCCCTAGGGAAAATATGTATACATATTTATGATTTTTAACACATTTAATTTGACCAATCAAAACACTTCACCATATTAAATCCACCAATCACAACTCTTTCAAAAAACATTTATCTTTGCTATCAACCAACCACAATACCTACAGCTACATATTATAATCGACCAATCAAACATCAGGTGTTTTATAGTCCCTAATTCCAAATCATTAAAAAAGAAAACGCCTTACGCTAAATTGAACAATCTCTTCGCAGTGAAATTTGTTATTGATTGTGGATGAATAATCTTTGTTTTACTATTTTCTCGCAGTCGAAGTGAAAAGTAGAGTGTATAACTCGGGTCTAAAAGCCATATTACCCCTCGAATTATTTTCCCTCGCTTCGCTCGGAAAAATATCCATCTCGTGGTAATATGGCTTATTTTAGCCCCTTGTCATACAATCTACTATTTTTCCCATGCGGTTATGGCTTGAGGGAGTATGGATGGTATTTAGCAGTATTTTTAGGTAACCAATATTGTGTTTGTAATATAATACAATATATTGCGGGATTATCAGGCTTGTGATAATTTATTTTAGTAACTTCAGTAACTTCTAGTTAAAAAGAACTCTAGGTAATCCCAGGTGGCCTAGTAATTGCGTTTTTTTCCATACCTTACACAAATAAATTTTAATATTCCCTATTTTCATTAAGTAATTGTATTTAACAACTAAGATTAAATTGGCAATAAAATTTTACTGTTGGAAAAATAAATATTATTATCTTAATTTAGAAACTTTTTGCTTGGGTAAAAAAATGTTGCATGACATCCTATTTCTGCGAAGTCGCAGGCGATGTAAAGCTCAACACCGCTGCGGCGCCGATTCACGACACATTGTCGTGACTCTTTAGCAGGAAATGCAAATGTATGGTGGCGTGCCGTTACGTGACGCAGATTTAGACCGTGGCAATGAATGGGTTATTCGGTTCAAATGCCGAATATTTACCGAATAGTTTTAGAGGTGTTTGTCTGTGAGTTGCAAGAATTTAGTATAGTCATTGCCTTGTGAAATTGGCTACTTTCCTAAAAAAAAAGTTTAGTCCTTCAGTTACATTATCAAAACATATTGGACACGTATTTTTTTGTTTGTCAATTAAACAAAAAAATACGAAGATATAGCCCGTTAAAGTTCCGCGTAACGTCACATTATGGTACACTTTTTATCATAATGTGACGTCAGAGTCGGATCAGAGTCAGAATCTATAACAGATAGAGAAATCTGTTTAAAACCATGCCATGGTGTCAATTTTTTGCTTACAAAACTGCTTTTATTTTTAGGGTCCCGTAGCCAAAATGGCAAAAACGGAACCCTTATAGTTTCGTCATGTCCGTCTGTCACAGGCATTTTACTCGAAAACTGTATTTGAATAAAATTTTGAGGATATGTATATTTTGTTAGACGCTACAAAGTTTTGTAATTAAAATGACTAAATAAAAATACATAAAATTGCAACTCAAGTCCACGTGTGGCAATCAATCGATAGGCCTTTCAAAATAAATATAAGGGAGGATCACAGCCATTTTTTTGATAAAGTGAATAGAGACAGAGATAATCGCCCCGAAAATCACTAAAATTGTGTCCCCCCCTCTAATTTTTGAACGGTGTATTTTTAAAATATGAAAAAAATCATGGACATAGAGGTTATTAAATTACTTCACCGAAAATTATTTTGAACAAGATCTGCCTCCCTTAAAGAAAAGGACGTAAGTGCCGTAAGATTTCTGTGACGATATAACCTTTTTAATAGGCACGGAACCCTTCGTTTTGCGTGGTCCGACACGCACTTGGCCGGTTTTTAATATATAACCGGGATGCAATCTAGCTACCATTCAGGTTTGATGTGATGATCAGTGATTAACATGCAGTCCTTTTGTCCTCAGGTTCGCATGCTAGCTGACCCCAACGGTACTTTCATCAAGGCCCTTGACCTTGGAACTAACTTGCCTCCTCTTGGCGGATTCCGTTCCAAACGCTTTTCCATGGTACTCAATGACAACAAAGTTGAACAGTTGAATGTGGAGCCTGATGGTACTGGTCTGTCATGCTCCCTTGCAGATAAGCTGAAGGTTAAGAAGTAACTTGTGGCTTGAGCATTTTGTAACTGACCGTTGAAGTAAAGGTATAGTTTATAGACCGTAGTTTAAGTGATGGTAAAGACTAATAATGAATCTAGGTGTTTGTTTCAACGGTCAGCTTCCTTGTGACTGTAATGCACACCTATAGCTTGAAACAGGTCATACACTGTTGGAGCACTCCTTGTGATATACCCAGTAACGAATTAAACATGTCAATCTTAAATACTTAAATTCTTTGTTTTTTTTTTTCTCCCATACTATGTTAATGTTATGTGCATTAACAAAATTATTTCATGAGACCCGATTGGTATCGGCTACCGTTCGGCATTAATATCTCATTGCTCGTACTGAAACACTAGTAAGCCCGCCTTATGCTCAGTAGGAATATTACTTAAGTACTATTTATGTACTTGAGTATTCATCTGTTAAACACATTATACGTCAATGGTTAAACATTACCCAAGCAATATAAATATGCACTGAGATTGCATGCCGCAGCCGAACATTCGTTTAAAGCTAGAAAAAATGACATCTGAGGCCCTACCGCGAAACGAAATTCGTTTTCGTTCGTGTATCTCCCGTCTCTATCGCTCGAACTAGCAAGTGCGACAGAGACGGAGATACACAAACGAAAACGAGCTTCGTTCGTGTATCTCCGTCACTGTAGCACTTGCTAGTTTGAGCGACAGAGATGGAGATACACGAACGAAGCTCGTTTCGCGGTAGCCCCTCTGGTTTTCTTGCACTTAAAGAGTAGATCACTACAGAGGAGCTAGATTTAGAACTGTTCTTAAAATTGCTGAAGACTACCATAAACAACCTACTTAATTCGGGCGGGTAATGGTTTATTTGCCGCAACCTCATACTAATTCAGTTGCGGCCAATAAAAAAAGTGGAAACTATGATAAGATAAGAACAACGAATGATATGTCCCTTTCTGTCACACTTATTGAGATTTGTATACTACTATCTTCTCTATGGAAATCTATACTCTAAGGCAGCGTTCGGCAACCGTTTAGCTTAGCAGCCAAGGGCCATATAGTCACTATCGAAATTCACGCGAGCCGCACTTGTTCATAATTCGTGACAGACAAGGAGGCTCGTGGGCCGCAAGTAAGGGGCCCGCATACGGCCCGCGGGCCGCAGGTTGCCGACCGCTGCTCTAAGGCGTCAATCACACTGGCGCGGCCTGCGGTGGTGGTCAATAGTAAATTTGGCAGCTAATGGTTTACTACTGACCCAGCACGGCTATCACAAGACGGCGCGCGAGCTCTCTCGATTTTTCTCGCACTAGCCGTCTCTCTCTTATTAGAAAACTTAGAAAGAGAGGTATAGTGCGAGAAAAATCGAGAGAGCTCGCGCGCCGTCTTGTGATAGCCGTGCAGGGGCGTATTTTGAAATTTGGCGCCCCGGGCCAATAAGTTTCGCCGCCCCAGAAGTCAAGGAAAAAAAAACGATTTAAATAAAAGAAATACAAAAAAAACATCTGACATTTCTTTGCGGTGCACAAATTTATTTACAGTCATTTCATTAATGATGATTTCGTTACTTATTTGTTAAACGTTCTTTACTAATCCGTGAGTGAAGATAATTCTTAACTCTTTTCAGAACCGAAAATGATCTTTCTGCACTGCAGTGCAGAAATATTTTTTTAAGGGTAGTTCACACTCCAATCCAAACATGTAGGTAACTGTTCTACAAGTCAAAAAAAAAAATCATATGATATATGGTAAGTCCACGTGTGGCACGTCAATCGATAGGCCTTTCAAAATAAATATAAGGCTTCTCAGTATTTTTTTTGATTACGTGAATAGAGTCAGAGCTAATCGCCCCGAAAGTCACAAAAATTGTGTCCCCCCCCCCTCTAATTTTTGAACGGTGTATTTAAAAAATATAAAAAAAATCATGGACAAATAGGGCCTATTAAATTCTTTCACCAAACATTATTTTGAGCAAGATTCAAAGGTTTTCGAGATATTGCTGAAAAACTGCCTACTCTATAGAAAAACCGGCCAAGTGCGAGTCGGACTCGCGCACGAAGGGTTCCGTACCATTATCTATAAAAACGGCAAAAAAATCATGTCTGCTGTATGGGAGCCCCAGTCCGACTCGCACTTGGCCGGTTTTTTAGTATTTGTTGTTATAGCGGCAACAGAAATACATAATCTGTGAAAATTTCAATTCTCTAGCTATCACGGTTCTTGAGTTACAGCCTGGTGACAGACAGACGGACGGACGGACGGACAGCGAAGTCTTAGTAATAGGGTCCCGTTTTGACCCGTTGGGTACGGAACCCTAAAAACCATGGCAGTAATAGATACATATAATGAATTTAATAGGAAAACTATCACGGATAAATATCTACTTATCTAGGTATAAACTAGTTAACGAGTAATAACCAACTTAATAAATGTCATCATCATCAGTCTATATACGTCCCACTGCTGGACACAGGCCCTTAATAAATGTACCTACTTGAAAACCTTTCGTACAAATTCGGGCGACGCATCAACCGTACCGTTTACCTAGTTGAAGCGCGCGCGCGTGTCGATGTAACAAAGACAGAGAGGCAACTACGGAACCCTACAATGTGCGTTGTCCGAGACGCATTTGGCCGGTTTTTTCCTAATTATTGAACCTCTAAAAAACTTATATTTAACTCACAAAATTTCACGAGAATATGTTGAGAAATGCGACATGAGTAGAGGAGTTCTTCGCGTCGGTTCGATCATCTGGACATCCGGACATATGAAAGAATTTGGACCAAGCTGAAACGAAGTTTCAGCTTGGCCCAAATTCTTTCATATGTTTCGTTTCGTATGTTTCGTATGTTTCGTTCGCTTCGCTCGCTTGTTCAATGATACTTGAAATATTTTTATTTTTCTTCAATACAGACAATACAAACTATAAATAAAATAAACGCGTAGACGTTGGAAGTATATTGCTCGCTTCAACTGTCAAAGTCATACTATTGATCCGTGTTTCCGAACGTTTATCGAATTGTCAAAATCCAATTTGTGATTTTGTGCCGTCTCCGTTTGTTTACCTACAAAAACATTAAAATTATGACTAAAGATTTACGATAATGACAAAGCGGATGCAATATTTCGGTACGGTATTCTTCCTGTGTTCGTTAACTTATTTAACAAGAGTGGTGTTGACTGAGATTTTCGAGGACGAGACCGAGCAAGTGGAAGAGTGGCTGGACCAGAACGATCTCGGCGAATACAAGAAATTATTTAAGGAGTATGGTGAGTAGTTATCCTAAATTACGGCAATAATTATGGACAATTACATTATTTTAGTTATAAAGTTGTATAGTTGTTACCTGATAAGTAATTCATTTATAACTAGAAGCAATTGCCGCGCCCCGTATTATAATCTTGCTATGCTACAATTAGAAAATAGGGAAAGTTATTTGCCAGCGCACAATATCAATGAGACCATATACTTACGTAGCATTAGTTAATTGGTCTGGTCAAGTGAATGTAACAAGCAAGGATGTTTTGAATCCCTGAGATTCATCAATTTCAAATTATTTTGGAATTAAGAATAATGCCCTATTAATTTAAATAAACAGCTGCAATAATTAAGTCAAGGTAGCACATGTTTAATTAAAAACACTGAATCAGATGGTCAAATAATATAAATTGAATAACACCTAAACACATTTTTATACATAATAAGCCCATTCATACTGGACATCTTAGGTGTCTCCTCCCAGTTTGCCGTGGGGGGAGGGGGGCAGTGTTTAGGCAGTGTCCAGCATCCTGGGGTGGGCACCAGACCCTTCTGGGATTGGCACGTCTCCCCCACCCCCCTCTACATATACCCATGCACGCTGACCCAATGAGGGTAGGTACTTTGCAGATGTAAGCTCATATTCGTGTTAAATGTAAAATATATAATAATAACATTTCATACATACCTTCTTACACAAATTATGTACTAGGTAGGAATCAGTCTTTTAAGACTGAACTCACAACTCTCTCTCTGACGGCAAGCTAGGGTGTACGCCAAGTTATGACTACCATCACTGTTTTGAGTTTTCCTGACTTGGGTTTATTATATTGCAGTTATATATGTGCAGGGAGCGAAACTTTGGTACCGGTGACGTCATTATGACACAAAGTCGCATACATGATGTTTTTTTAAAACAACATTGCAACACCTCAACGATTCTTAATAATGTAATAATGGTAATATAAATATTAATGTTTAGTTATAATTTTTTTTGATATTTATACAAAAAATTATGTAGTTAAATATTAAGAAACGATACGAATTACAATTTTTTATTGGGTACCTAGTGTAATTCTAACAAAAAATATTATTCCTCAAGTAAATGAAACAACACAACAAATGTTTCGTTGGATGACGAAGTATGCAGAACGCTTAAAGTTTTAACATAATATGGCATCTTCTTTCTTATTGACATACCTATACATGGTGAGCAATCCAAATGGGTCAGTATGGCGGTTTTGGAAACCATAACAGATAGCGAAATATTGGCTTAGGAACCATGACGTTGATTTTAGTAAAAAGAAAAACTGCATTCATATACTTACAAAAATACGTGTACTCGGCCCAGGAATCGAACCTGGACTTTTTGAAAAATTAAATTTCGTTGTTTAAAAACAATGCATTTTATTAGTTTTAGATATCATGTTTCTTAGTAACATTTACTATTTAAGAGCTACATAACCGATATTCAAAGGAAAATAACGAAATTTAATTTTTCAAAAAGTCCAGGTTCGATTCCTGGGCCGAGTAGGTACACGTATTTTTGTAAGTATATGAATGCAGTTTTTCTTTTTACTAAAATCAACGTCATGGTTCCTAAGCCAAGATTTCGCTATCTGTTATGGTTTCCAAAACCGCCATACTGACCCATTTGGATTGCTCACCCTGTATATATTTCACACGTACATTCAGGGCAATATAATAAAAAAAACTTCTGCAAATACGGCTGCATGGACTCCATTCCATAGCGACTTCGCTCAAGCGAAACAATAATACTTCGATTATATTTACAAATAAAAAAAAAATGAAACGGAAGTTGGTTGTTGTTTCCAACAATCTTGTTAGTCATAGAAGTTTATTCATGAACAATATACTTTGTGTTTGAACATTCCTTACATATTGACATGACAAAGAGAAGGTGCCAATAAGTTGTTATTTTATTAAGTATTAGGTAATCTAGATAAAAACACTCTGTATGTAGCTTGACGTCATATGTCTGTCATCGGCACCATAGTTTCGCTCCCTGTATATGTGACATTCTAGTCTTGGAGCGCATATTGGTCGCATTTTTGTTGTGTATTGCTGTGGATAATTTTTGTAATGTAGGTGTAATTTATAGAACTAATAACATTATAACCCCCACGCCACGCAAGTCTTAAGTCTATTGTTTATGGACTTCGTATGACGATGGTGGCAGGTGGGTGGCAACGGTGACAGACTTGAATTCAAAGTCAGCAAATGGGTTAAACTTGGTAAAAAAATCTATTGTATTTTGCAAAACTCTGCTCGAATGGAAACTGTGAAATCACAAAAAACCTGTTGGTTGACCCCAGATGCGATGGAAAGTTTTATATATATATATTTTTTCCTTTAATAATCTGCAATCAGTCGCAAGACTTTAATTAGATGTGTTGTGTTCATGAAAAGATTTATGGAAAGGTAGGGCCAATGCCCTGAAATCCCTTATATGTGCAGCGCATCGGCTCTTTTAAGATGTTTGACATAATCTGCTTTCAGTAATGGGTTGGTAGCGAAGGAAAGATGACATCCAAAAAGTAGAGTGCAAGATTGGGTACTGATAACTCAAGATAGAACCAAGTGAAAAAGGTTGAAGGCTTCTTCTACACCAAAATGGTTGAAGGCTTAGATTAGATTAGATGATGATGGTAAAGTGCTTACGCCGCTAGAAATGGGTGAAAGTATACATGCAAGAATTGAAATTGAAAATTTTATATAGAAAAAAATTGAGTAAAATTTATAATTTTCAAGTCTAAACTTGACATATGAACAAACAGCAAATCAAACGCTAGTAGAATTTTGACTTGTAAAAGTGCCATTGCTATAAAATTAATTTATTTATTTCTGATGATAAAAAAAGCTACTTTGTAATTAGTAATTAATTATTAGCATTTGCTTGACTGAATTTAACCTTTTCAACGGTCCGTCAAAGAGAAAAGTTGTCAACCACACGTCAAATTAACAAGACATTTAGTGCGGAGTTAAACCTTATGTCAATGCAAGAAGGTTCTCATCGCGCTGGGCTCCTTGACGCATATATCAGTCGTTGGCGTTGAATCTGCGCTGCGGATATATGCGTCGTTGGCGTCGAAAAGATTAATCTTCAGAGGGCACATTCCTGCTCTACTCAAGTTATTCCAGCAGCTACAAAAGTGGCAAAGGCAAGTGTAGTAAGGTTAACTAACATAGTAAGGCCCAGTCTGCTGAAATGAAATGTCAAAGCTACCATAGAATCACATTTAAAGGTATGCCATTAGAAAATTTTGGTTACCTTTTTTGACCCTGTTTGCTAACGTCGGGTTAATCGGGTGCTGCCCGAGGCCTTATATGGATTTCCAACTTTTTTCCGGCATACGCATAGCAGCCGACGGTGCTCTGAAAGCATGGACATTAACGCTGGAGTCCCACAAGGTTCCGTGCTATCCCCAACGTTGTTTTTACTGCCTATTAATGACATACTGTATGATTTATATTGATGATATCCATTATTTTGCGGTTGACAGCACCGGGTGTGCTTATTACACGGGCTTACAATATTCCTCGATAAATGGAACAAGGTGGGGAATATAGGGAACTAACATTAAAATCATTTAAATTTGAAACTTAAATTTTTTTTAGCAGACGTCACAGCTTAATATTAAAAGAATATAGGGTAGTACTTTTTTTTGTTAGAACTGTTAGTAGAACTTTGAACTAGGTATTGTTCGTTAAAATATAGGTTCGTATGGAAGACACACATTCATTGTGTCTTCAAAGTCAAAGTAATTTATTCTTCAATTTAGGCATATTACATGCACCTATGAATGTCGATAAACTACCACCGGTTCGGAAAGAAAACCTCTGCCTCGAGAAGAACCGGCGTAAAAAACTCGGCGAGGTGTAATTTTTTTCAAAACAGTATACAATATATCATTTCAGTATCAGAGTAGGTATTATACAATTTTAAAATTACATTGCTACAGTAGTAAGCCTATTTATTTTGCGATAGATTTCTAGTTCAGGATTTTATCGCTGCCAAATATCCCTATCCATGATGTAATCGTTTATCTTATAATATGCTTTTGAAATAAGTGTCTGTTTTACGACAGACACTGCGGCTGATATATTACATTCCTCGTGCTCAAATACATAATATAATATGTAACATGCTGCACCTAGGCTTGACAACTGCGAAATCGGTTTGGACGTCATACCCGCCGCCATCTTATATAATTTCATTTCCGGTCAGGATTTCGCACTGGCAATCATGCGACTTCGGATTTGAATCCGAAGTCCATGATTGCCAGTGCGAAATCCGGCTTGAGCCGATCGTAATATTTAGCTCGGTTTTTGCTACAAAGTAATATCTATTTGCCTTCTTTTAAATGTTTGCCTAGACAATGCAAAACCCATACTTAACCGCTCACATGATTTCGGATTTAACAAATAGTACCTAACCTTAATTGCCTAAAAAAAGTAAAAACCTCCGATACTTCGCTTGAAAACTACAGTTAGTTTAGTTGCCACCATCGATATGCGAAGTTGGCCACTGGTTTCTGGCAATTGGCAAGTGAGTGATTAATTGACAGTTGATTTATATTAATTTATCCGTTGTTTTGACTTGAGGTACGAGTATTAGTAGTCCCGAGCGCTCCGATAACCTCGAAATGCCGCTCGCTTCAGTTATAAGCAGTTAATTGTGCCGTACACTGCAGATACGTCCCGGGCCGGTGTGACCATTCAATTTAATCCGAGTCAGATCCATCATAATAACGCCCGCTACCACGAGATTGGTTTAAAATCTCATCGGAATTACTAATTTACTTTGTGCTCCCAACCAGATTAAGGAGTGATAATACGCCAATGCCCTGTATATTAGTCAACGTGAGAAGGTGGTCATCATTATCTATTTAGAGGTGTGAAGATGCCTCTCACCTAGCTACTGTTTAGAACAGCAATACTCAACCTTTTTTTCTATGAGGGCGGCAAAGACATTTTAGCTAAGGAGGCGGTCCAAAAGGTAAATTTATGATTTTTATACTAGGATCGCATGGTGGATGGCGGGCCACTCGCAAAATCTCGGCGGGCCGCAGGGTGAGTACCTAGAGCTGGTTTAGAATGTAGACTTCTCTATCGTACCTACAGATACACCCGAAAAAGTTTATGAATAATGACACACGCATGAGCTTCAGGGATGTTGACGTTCTATGGAAAAGAAACTCGCTAGATGCGGGTGACGCTGGTATAGGTGGGACTGGCCAATATGGAGTATTTTGGGAGGCTCTTGTCTAGCAGTCGTGTCTTTCGGCTGATAAATTGATAAGTTGGTGCCTACATTGACTCTTCCTACTAAAGTGTCGGAGATACCTATGTCGGATTTGGGACAGCAAGTACCTAAACACTATTACACTAGTATGTGATATTAAGGTTTTGAGACTTGGATTGTAATTACTAATTATATTGGCGATTCTTTAGAGAATTTTACGAAAAGCGAACGCCACAATTTCGCTGCTCAAAACCACAATTTTTAGCATGTCTAAGGCAGTATCACACGGACGGTTTCCAAGCGATAATGCGCAAAAAAGTCACGTCACGAATGGGTCGCGTTAGGGGAAGACCAAACGGCATTCTGAAGGTGATTGCAGGGAGATATAACTGCCCCATATTGTGGCACTATAAAATAATAATACTAAACTATGTTAGTAACGTTTTTAAGGCTAATTGTAACTAACAATATATGGACCTACGGTCTGAAATAAATCTTTTGAATTTGAATTTATCACGAAGGATCGATTTATTCCAGACAACCTTTGGGAAGCGGAGAGAAAATAAATAAACCTAACCAGTAACTGGTGACGCAAACAACTACTAGAATACCAACACATTCAGCTTAAATATAGAAATAGTATTATCCGATATTAATTCATAAAAATACGTATATAATCAACATCCATAACCAACATACTTATACAAAAAAACAAAAACTTAAGTTTTAGCCATAATTAAACTAAAGACGAGTATCAGAACAAAGTATTATGGGAGAGACATTGGTCATTCATTACTGGGGCTCCCTTTATTACCTACCGCCAGTGATGAGTCTGAAATGAAATGTTACGTCTGGTCAGCAAGTGGCGTAGCCGGCGGCAATTGCCACTTTATGACCAGGTGTGACGTATATAATGTCGGATGTCCTGTCCTGGGATACTCACTGACATTTTGAATCGGGCACTACGTTTGTTGTGACAAGCGTAGAGTAATAAATCTCTGAGAGATGTCAACAGCAAGCATGGAGGTTTAGTCATGGAGAACTTCACGGTCGAGCGACGCGTACAAATTGTAAAAAAATTGCGAACAAAATTCGAAGGGAAGATTATCTCGCGCCGTGGTGATGTGAATTGGCCTCCGAGATCTTGCGATTTGACGCTGTTGGACTTATCCTTCCCTTTGAGGAAGCCCCAAAGGAAGGAGACTTAAAGGTCTATGCCAATAAACCCCAAACGATTCCGGAGCTCAAACAGGAAATCCAACTGGCCATTGCATCAGCATTTATGGGAGAATGTCATCGAAAATCATGAAAAGGGCTCGCGTGTGCAAGTCAGGTCGAGGCGCCCATTTAAGCGATATCATCTTCCATGAATAATCTCCATGCCTCTACTTTATAATTCAATAAAACTCACAGAAATTCAAGTAAGCAATGTGTTTAGTTAAAAAAAATGTCGGTGACTATTAGGACACCCTTTATCTGTAAGATTAGATTTGAAAGACGCACTAAATTTAGCCCGTGTTGGAAGGTAAACGAACCGAATCCATGTTATTTTGAATAGGTAAGCAAAGTTGGTAGTACTATGACATTTAAGCTAATGACTAACAGGCTAACTTATGTTGGAAGATAAGTACGTAATGAGAGAGTTGACTGATTAACGGGATACCTATACTTACTGTATCTGCTTCATTTGTATCTCCACCAGAGCTTTGTCACTTTTGAATGGAAACTCAGCCTAGTTACCTTAAAATAAACTATTTTATACTAAAAACTAAAAAACAGTATATAATAAGGGACACAAGGAACCCTTATAGTTTCGCCATGTCAGTATGTCCGTCCGTCCGGCTGCGGCTTAGCTCAGTGACCCTTAGTACTAAAAAATTGGAATTCGGCATGGATATATAAATAAATTACGCGGACAAAATGGTACAATAAAATCTATTTTTTTAGCGTACTTCCTCTCCCCTACACGCTACACGTAAAGTGATGATGTATTTTTTTTCTCGTTGAATCCATGGTGTGGTTTGTATTTGAATAGCTTGTTCAAAAAAAAAATATGGGTTTTGAAAAACCATTTTTGAACTCAGATATGTTTGCGTGATATTGGGCTTTGAAGCCCTAATTTTTGTGCGACTCGAGTATCCCCTTGCCGGCTAAATAGCTACTATACTGGGTATGTGAAAAAAATCGTAGTATATATAACGAATTTAAAAGGAAAACTATCACGGCTAAGTAGGCATAACTAGTCACCGAGTACTTAATAGTCGACCAAATTAAAAAATGTACTTGCAAAAATCAACTACCGCACGTCCGGAATATGATTTGATTAGCTTTTCGGCGAAGGAAAACATTGTGAGGAATCCTGCATACATCTGAGAAGAAATTCAAAGAGGTATGTGAAGTCCCCAATCGATCCGATCGGGGCCAGCGTGATGGGGACTACTGCCCGTTCCCTCTCATTCATGAAAGGAGGCCTGTGCCCAACAGTGGGACGTATATAGGCTGATGATGATGAAGCGCACCGTTTAGTTGGCACGCGCTTGGCGATGTAACAAAGACAGACAGGCAACTACGGAACCCTACACTGCACGTGGCCCGAAACGCACTTGGCCGGTTTTTAATTTCTTAGTTAAAAACGGAATAAGAAGTTTGTCTACTAAATATTGTAACGTCATACGTAGGTGGTAGTCTATCGTGTCAAACCATTAATAATATCTAATGTTTAAACTCTCCCCGCACAAAACCGTAGTGTACATATTCATATTAATTTATTCAATTCACAATTATTCATATTGCATGTCATTCACGTTGGCATATCACAATGTGTAGTGTCCTAAGTCAAATGAAAGTCTGTAAAGTAAAACGGCCAAACAATAGGATCCTTAATGAATCAAATTTCGTCTCATACCAAATTACTTCCCCTAATGAAAACGATAACAATGCGACAGAATAGCGATAATGCCTCAGTACAGGCCGTCCCGGTCCCATGACGTCGCCCCCTCCCGCCAACACAAAAGCAGGGGGGCAGGGTGGGGGAAAGGGAAACCACCCGGCCAACCAAGCTCACTAAGCTAAGCTCAGTCTCGCCGCAGCCTTTGCGCCGCGCGGACTTTTCCCCATGCATATCCGCAACACATCACCGAAACTGCTTTAACTCGTCATGTGATAAAAACATCATCAATAACTCAACATCTATCAATTAAACCGATATTCATTTATATTTTGAATAACAATAAAGTGTTTTTGGATGTGTTAGACCCAAGCGGACTTTCAATATGTGGCAGTTTGAGGACTCGGAGATATGTTCCATAGGGATGATCCATCCTTCCCACAGCCGCAACTCGGGCCTGTCGATGCTGTCCGGTGTGTCACAGTTCTCAGGTATTTACCTCAACTAAAACCTACCAGTTAGTTGCTTAAGTTTTCTAGCGTTTGGTACTACAAAATCGCACAGAGAAAGACTGAACTTATTCGGTGACAGTTTACATAACTTTGCAATATTATTGCACTGAACTAAACACGCATGCATTTTTAACGTGATCGTTTTATTAAAATGCTGTTTTGGCTATGAGTTAGGTACAGTAAAGTGTACGGGGTCCAACACGAACTTTCTCCCTTTTCCCAAAATAGATAGCTTTTTTTGCGGGAAGTGTTTGCACTACGAACACATTATAATTAAATTATTAAGCTTTATTAAGTATAAGCTTTGGCTCAATCGCATTGTTCCGATCAAGATAACACTGGTTCTCATTTTTCTGATTGATAGCATGTGCTTAAGTTAAAAACGAGCTAATTACAATCCTTAACAATTTGATACACAATGATAGTTATGAAGGTTATGGTCCTAGCACTGCACTTCTCACCCCCGCACCGCACACCCTTGCGGCACCAGTGACCACAGCTCGAGCGAACGATGACCAAACCATAAGTTTTTATTCAAATAAACCTTTTTAAATAATAACTAAGTAAAACTTTAGGCACCGGAAATGTGAAGGCTTACGAATCGAATGACCTTTTTTTTCAAGTATATACTAAGGGTTACACAGGACACAGTTAAGACTGCTTAAAACACAAAATCCAATTCGTTAAAACACGTAATGCTCATGTTACTTTTGTTTAAATCCTCTTAATTAGTAAAAAAAGTATGTCAGCATACCACTACCAAGCAGCTCCTATCTTACAAAACATACTAGCCAAGTACTTTACCTTTTACTTTACTACAACCTATGTTAATTAAACATTATTCGTAGGTATTTGCTAAAATAAGCACGACACTGGACAGCTAAATTAACAGTGTGGTATCTACATATCACCATACTATCTACCTACAGCTCTTTTTATAGTTGAAACAGGCAGGCTTGGCTTGTCCCCTGAGATGTGGGATCTCATGATTTGAATCGAGAGTGATAATACCGCCGACAAACTGTTATACAGTTTGGCGGTACCTTAAACTGTTATATAAATAATTGTATAATTGTGAACCAATAAATAAAAAAAAATATAAAAAAATACTGGCGTAATCGTTGAGGTTTGTTATAGCAAGAAGCATCCAACGTAGTCGGTAATATTAGTTAGGTACCTCTATGCTGCGAGTAAATATACGAGTATATATATTACACATACATAGACTGCATAGTAATACCAAATACCAATGCAGAATGCAATGTACGTACAGTATCTGACTTGAATGACGACCACTCTAGCCTTGTTGTAGTTCTCGTGCGAACCTAGCGGCGGTCCTAGCGGTAGCGGTGACTACTTGACTACAGCATTCTTTAATGCCAAATTTATCTGTGAAATTAACTGTCAGCTAATTTTATTGGTAAAATTACGCCGCGTAGCTTGCGTTTTTTTTTAATTTGCCGCCATTTTCCAGGGACACGACTCGCTTGACTAGCAAATATTTGAGCGCTGCGCGCCGTATTTGTTCTTGAATTCTTGGATGATTCTTATCTATGTGTGCATTTATTTGTATAAGTGTGTATATCGTCGGTTGGTACCCATTACATAAGCCTTATCGAGCTTACTGTGGTAGTAGATTGATTTGAGTAAGATATTACTTATATTTATTCTATTTATTATTTGCTTCTGTTTCTGTAATTTTTAACTGGATTCCATAAATATGGTTCTTTTGTGAACCTCAATGAGATAGGATAAATATGCGTAGTTTCACGGTTAACAGCCGGATAATCCGGTCATAAAAGCGGAACAAGCAAAGACACTTCGCTCAGTACCTAATCGTAGGATTGTTTGTTTTTGT
This sequence comes from Epinotia nisella, assembly GCA_932294315.1. Lineage (NCBI taxonomy): Eukaryota > Metazoa > Arthropoda > Insecta > Lepidoptera > Tortricidae > Epinotia > Epinotia nisella. The sequence continues at coordinate 23,300,171 of OW028674.1, forward strand.
GTTGGTCCCATTAGGGTTGTCGCCGGGCCCTTATGAAATTTGTCTTGATATAATTATAATTAAATATATCATCCGGACAAAGCCAAATTAAACAGCAAGTTTTACGTGATCGTAAACTTAATTTAGTTGGTACTTCATCACACCTCTATAACGTTTTCGAAATAAGTGTATGAGTTACCTACTTACTGTAGAAAAACCCAATTATTTGTGAAATAGACACCTAATTAACAAAGGCCAGGACAGTACCTACCCCTAGGGTAAACTCATCGTCAAATTGTAGCCTGTATGTTATTCTGATGTGTACCTATGGATTGGGTATCACTTGTAATGTTAATCAAAATCCGTTACATAGTTTTTGAGTAAGAAACGATTGAATATAATTACACAGTTTTGAGTTCCTTAAATTAGGTAGTACTAATTTTAATAACAGTACTAAAAGAAAATTACATATGTGGTAATTTTAATCGGGGCTATAGTTTCCAGCGCTGGAAGCGAAAATCTTAGGTTTTTGCACCACGTAGTAAAGTAGCTTCGTTTAGCTACAGTTATTTCCAATTATAAATAAATAGTGGTAACGGTTTGGTAGACGTTGCGAAATGTAGGTAATTACCATTTTACCAGTTAAGGGGTGCACTGCAAAAAGTGGAACGTAAAAAGCTACTGTAACTAATTGGCGAGTGCACTCTGGCCGTAATGTCTGCGCGTGGTGCAAACTATAAGGGACTCCAATATCTCTTAATTTGTTTTGTTATCTACACCTACAGCCTTTGCCAAAAATATTGAAAAGACAAGTTCAAGTTATCTTTGTCATGGTGTCAAATTTATCCTAAATGCAAGACTTCTCGCGTTCGTTCATTTGTTTAAATTCACTAATCACCAGGCAATTTTACAATCCAAATTTGGCTCATCATCTGCTTCCGACCCAATTTGCTAAGTAAGTATATCACTCCCTTGTTAGGAAAGGGATTCATCCTTTAATATAAGATTACTTATATGTATAATCTATTTCATTGGATACTGATTGATTAACTGACGATTTGAAAGTGCTTGTTACTAGGCCTACTTGAATAAAGATCATTTTGAGTTTGAGTTTGAGTTTGTATTTCCTAGGATCGATTGGCAGCCTGACACCGTTCTTCAAATCCAACGTTTGTACCTATTGTGTACACGACCAACAATCGACCCGTTAAGGGTTAAGCTTCGGGCCAGCCCTCAAGTGCAGCCACCGCTCACAGACCGAGCGGGCACTTGGAACTCATTCAAAAAGGTCCCGTCCACTGGCCACGGCCTTCGCTATGGCCTTACTCCATTCCAATGGCGATGGCGATTAGCTCGTGTCTGCCAACCGTGCGATAAAGCATGGTTGGAATTGGAGCTATATTCGAATGAAAGCGTAAACTTGTAAGAGTTTGAGCTTACAGTAATACAGTAACTTTTTTGTTCAATCTTTGCTATTGCATAACCGTCATGCATGCCAAATGTCCAAAGTAAATTAGCTACTCGTATATTTTCATACCAGTGTTAAATTTTGAACGTGGACACGTTCCATTTCCATATACGTAGATAATAATACTGCAGGACAGGATGCATTAAGAAGATGAAACTTATGTTTTATGTCGAAGCATGTAAGTGGCGCCCAACGTGGGGCCACTCAAGTATGGTTTAGTATATTTGTTATTTACAAATAAACATTGTATTTATACAGATACAATGTTTTCTTACTAGTTTGTTATTTCAGAAGGGTCTAATGCAAAGCTTAGCGTGAAGCATATGAAATACATGCAACTTAATCAGAAATACAGAGGCGAGTGTCCATCTGCAATGGCGTGTTGGGTGCGGGCCAAGCTTAAACGAATGCGATATTAAAACACCGCGCTTGCATAATGCGCTCGACTGTACAGTTGGGTTCTGTAACAACTACTGGCACAAGTATTGTAGCAATCGGCGTACGGTCGACTACAAAGAGATATATTCATATTTTCACATTATTGCATGGTACTATACTAAGGTACAAATACACAAACATATTTCTGTAGTTGATACAACAGAGAATACGAGGGTCAAACTGAATGTTAGGGGAATAGAAAAAAATATGCAGTTAAATTGAATAAAAGTATTTTTATTGTTTTTCAAAGTATTCTCGTTTATATTTTTCATCTTTTCCAGGCGTTCAAACCAGCCTTTAAAACTTTAATTGAACGCTGAAATACGGGTCGACAAAATGGCTATTTTAAAAGCCTTCACTGCTGGTGCCGGTGTCTGAAACCGCTGACTACTCAACTTATATCCTTTGTACAGCCACACGCTAAGGCCGAGTACCTGGATTCTTAATGGACTGAATAATATGGAATGGAATAGTACTCAAGCGTTGCATGTGCCTGTACAGACTTTGTAAGATAGGGAGGGCAATGATAGCAAGGGATCCTACCAGCCTAAGTCCCTACTTCCCTAGCCCTAACTTAGCCTAGTACAAGGATATCTGTCACCGGGAGACCTATCAGTGACAGATGGATTCCTACGGGGGAGGAATGAGGTAAGTGGATGGATACTTGTTGCCGATCACTCAGACTCAAGTGACCGATTAAGGCGGAGGGTGTCTTATGCCACAACAAGGGTACCTGTAAAATGAAGTGGATGGGATCCTCTACTCTCAGAGTGTTGCCCTGAGCAAGCAGAGGTGTCGGGTGTGGAGGTAGTGAAACACCAACGGACAATTGGTATCTGATTTATTTACAAATCCTCCTACCTTATATACAATTATTCACCTATAGCACACAGACGTAAAACCTAGTAATTTATCTTTGTATTCTATACATGTAAAGTGCAAGTAAGTAAACTATATTTTGTGCAGGCTAATGAACTAGTTAAATTTGGAGTGGTCAGCGGCGTCAGCGCTGTCGCGTCCGCGGTGACGAAATCTGTTGTCTAAACATCCTGGCGTCTCACGACGACAGCAGGGATGACGATGAAGGTGTTCTATAGGGGCTGCATCGGGCGCAGCTCTATTTCATCGAATTGGCCTCTGGTGGTTGTTGAGTTTGTTCTGCGGCGCTCGGGTTTCGGTGGAGCCGACCTGGCGGGGGCGGCGCGCGTGGGAGCCGTCCTCTTGCTGGCTGCACAGGATCGTATCCGTGACATGATCTGTGGACCATAACAAACTGTTAATATCATTAAAATAAATACTGCTAAAGAAGAGCCGAGACTAATTGCTACAGTGTTGCTTTGTATTTGTTTCCAAATTGTATTGTCTAATTCCTTTTTAAGTAATTTTTCATTATTAATCAGATGTTTAAATATGTCCCTGGAGCTGTCAAGCACTTCTTCATCTCTTGCTATATCTTCTATTTGTTTTACTGTTTCGTTCGTGTTTAATGAAAAATTTGCTTGTCTCAAATATGTTGATAATACTGATATTGTGTTCGCTCTTCTTGCTGCTAAGATGTTGCTTTTCGTTTTAATTATGCAGTTTTCTGCTATGTGGATGACGGCTGTATTCTCAATCATTGTTTCTTCTCTTTCACCATCGCAAATGATTGACGTTCTTACGGATTTCGTTGTAACAACTAGCCATGTGTTTGGCATGTATAACTGTTTCCATACGGTTGTTGTCACATTTAGTTGTCTCGTATTGCAGTTGACCATCTCAGTTTTCTTAAATAACAGATCGATAATGCAGTTCTTGTTTGTCTGCATGTTTTTGACAGACGTCGGGTAGCATATGTACTCAGTGAGTCTTCTGCGACATGCTTTAAATTCCTCTTGTTCTAGTTCAAAAAAGTTTTCATTGTTGTAATCAATCGCAATTATGTTGTGGTATACTTCTAAACTGTACACTTTTCCTTCCTTGTTTTTCTTTGGCACGGGTGTCACATGAATTAACGTGTATTTGGTTATGTCTTGTAATGCGAAATAACCATATACTTTAATATGCGTAGAGTCTTCAGTTACTCTCGTATCTATGAGGTGGTTTTGAACAATTCTTAGTTTCGTTGGTAACTTACTGTTGGCTTCTGTTAGAATTTGTTTAACTTCTTTCAGTTCTAACACGTCGTAGATAGTTCCTTGATGCATATATGCCTCTTGAAGTCTGGAGTAATATTCTACCACCTCATCTATATAATTTGTTGCGAGTTGATACATATGCAGGATCTGAATATTTACACGGTTAAGGTCTATTCTTTTGTACCATGTGTTTACATTGTTCATATACTGGATTGCTTGATTTAGCTTGATCTGAAATTTTTCTAACTTTGTTGCTATTCTTTCCTCTGTTTGATTGACTGTGGCGATGGTTGATATCATAAACTTGGTTTGATGGTTTGCTGCTTCTATTAGTTTATTTTGGTTTCCTTGTAATGTATTTATGTCTTTGTAGACTTCATCATTAACTCCAAATATCGAGGTTAACATTTGGCCGAATAATCCTCTTCTTTTCCTAATTTGCCCGATGTTCATCACCAAAGTGTTGATTTTCTCTAATTTTTCTTGTCCTTCATATAAGTGGTGATACAGTTGGGTACAGTGTATTTCCGTATTGGTCTTTGATAATTTGTCACAGTATTGTTTGAATTGCGCGGTTATCCCTCGTATATTTGCAACATCTTCTTCTATTTTCCTTTTTTCGTAATTCATTTGAATTCGGAATATCCCTCTGTCTATGGTTGCCGTTCCTATGTGTTCCACGTAAATTCCTTCATTGATGTTTTTTATTGTGTAATTTGCCTTTGTCGTATTTATTAAACAGGATATCAGGGTAACTAATAACATCCAAGAGTACTTGTTCCCGGATCTTTTTTTTCTTTGTTGTCTATTTTCCTCTGTTGGGGTAGTATTTCTTCCTCTTGTCTCAATTATTGTTGGGTTTCGGGATTCAACTGTCATTGCATTGGCTGCCGCTAATTGTGTTGCATTACTGGTTATATTAGCATGTTGAGTCCCTGTGGTTTCATCCTCGTTGTTTGGTAACGAGATTATTTTATGGACTGGCCTTTTCAAGCAATTCCCGGGTGCTTTTTGTATTGTTACTACTCTCGTTATCCCGTCACTTCCTGGATGAGTTTTAATTATTCTTGCTAATGGCCATTTACTGGGTGTAATATTCTCGTCCTTTATTATTACCACGGTTCCTTTTGTAATATTTTCTTGGTTAAATTGCCACTTATACCTCTGCTGGAGTTGATGTAAATAATCTCTACTCCATGTCTTCCAAAAATCTTTTTTCATTTTCTGAATCAACTTCCATCGGTCTTGCAAGTTTACGCTAACATCATTAATTGGATCTGGGATACCCACTGCCTCTCTTCCAATAAGGAAATGGCTTGGTGTTAACACGGTATTGTCATTTATATCATCGCTCTGTGCGCAAAGCGGCCTTGAGTTCAAGCATGTCTCTACTTGACTTAATAATGTAGATAACTCTTCGTAGGTTAATGTTGATTCTCCTATTACCCTTTTCAAATGGTACTTCATTGATTTCACTCCCGCCTCCCAAATACCGCCAAAATGGGGGGCGAGTGGTGGATTAAAATGCCATTGTGTTCCCATGTTAGCTATGGCATTTTGAACGTGCGGCGTTTGTGCGATCTCTAATAATTGGGTATGTAGCATCCTTGCTGCTCCTTGGAAGTTTCTTCCATTATCACTGTACATGTGTGATACGTGTCCTCTTCTTGCTTTAAACCTAATAAATGCAGCAATGAAAGACTCCGTGGACAGATCTCCCACCAGCTCTACTAATGATTTTCTGGTCTCGTGCTGTGGCAATTTTATAATGTCATTCTCCTTGCTACCTTCTGGGATGTTATTTAACAATTCCATCCTGTTAGATGACCATTTCCTTAGGTTAAATCCTCCTGTTTGCAGCATACTTATCAATTGGCCTTGTAATATCTTAGCTTCTTCGTCACTGTCTGCTCCTGATAAAATGTCGTCGACATAACAATCTTGTGGATTTGTTCTACTTGCTAAAGGATAGCTTTCTTGCTCGTCGCAAGCTATCTGGTGTAGCGTTCTTACGGCTAAATATGGTGCTGCAATATGACTTGCTGCTTTCTGACGAGTTTCACCATACTCTTGGTCGGGATTTTTTAACGGCATGAGGACTGTGTATGTGCCATCTTTTCCTCTTACTGTGCTTTTGCTGTAGTGCTCCTCACAAATTCGATCATCTTCACTTAGCTCAATATTTCTCTGAACTTCTTCAAGTTCCCAAAATGCTGTTAATTGTTTGACTTCTTCACTACATGACGTCATACACATGACCTTTATTGAGTCTACGAAATTAGTTAGGCGCCATCCTGTCAGAATCCACCCAAATTCAGTTTCCTGTGCTATCATATTATCTTCCATTCTTTCAAATCCATCTCGCAGAAACTGACTGTACTCTTGTGCTCCCAGTATGATGTCAATCGGGCCTTTTTTGTAATATGTAGGATCCGCTATAATCTTGTTTTCTATATCCTTGGAGTTTAACTGGGATATATCCTGTTTTGGTACTGCGGAGGTTAGTTTTGGTAACACTATTAGTGTCACTGGTAACTTGTATTGGCTTGGAAACCGTGGTTTAATTGTAATTGTAATACAATGTTTCGACTCTTTCGGCTGGTCATCCCCGACCCCTTTTACCTGGGTTTGTATTTTTTGTCTTGGATACGATAACATTTGCGCTACTTCTTCTGTACAAAATGACGCTTCTGACCCTTGGTCACATAACACTCTTAATAGTTGTGGTTCACCGTAGTACGTGGTGGTTTCGACTAATGCTGTTGCTAGCAGTGTCGTCCTCTTAGGTGGCTCTCGTGGCTCAGCTGTCATAGCTGCATGCGTGGTTGTTTTCTGAATGCGTTGAACTCTATTCTGGCCCTCTTTATTGTACGTTGGATATCTGAAACCACTTTGGTTCCTTATGTCATTAGACCTGTTAATAGGATTACTTGGTGGATTGACGTGAATCATCGAGTGGTGAGGTTTATTACAAAAATGACACAACACCGTACTTTTACATTTCTCTGTTGTATCATGATTAATGCAGTTGTAACATATCTTCCTTTCTCTTACTACCTTCAGGCGGTCGGTGACACTTAGCATCTTGAACTTCGTGCAATAATAAATGCTGTGACTGTCATTGTTACAATACCAGCATCTTCGTATGTTAAGTCTGCTTGTTTCTACGGCTGATGATATCCCTTTGCCATACCCGTTCTGTGGATGCGTCAACGGGACATGATTTACGGTTTCTAAGCACTTGAACCTCTTCTCCATGAACTTCATCATTTCTGCTAAACTCTGATTCTTGTTTGGCTCTTTCAGAGCTAGCTCGTAGATGTTATTAGTTTCTGAATCCCACTTTCGACAGACAATACGAGTTATTATTGGATCCCATTGCGAAGTGTCTACTCCTTGGTTGGTCAATGCGGCCAAACTCTCTTGTATGGTGTCAAACATATTTTTTATCTTAATCGCACTGGGCTGCTCTATGGTAGGTAAGTCAAGCAACTTGTCTATAAATTTTGAAGTGATTAGTCGTTTGTTTTCATATCTTTGCGTCAGCAAGGCCCACGCGGTGTCGTAATTGGCTTCGCTGATACTCAATTGCTGGATTATCTTTGCGGGTTCTCCTTTTAAATGTGTTTTTAAATATTGCATCTTTTCTGTGCTAGATAAGGTGGTATCATTGTGGATAAGATTTTTAAATAGATCGTGGAAAGAATACCAGGACTCGTATTCACCCATGAAGACAGGGATGGTTATTTTTGGCAAATTTACACCTTTCTTGGTTTCAGTGGAACTACGTGGCATGGCAGGCTCGGCAACCTCATGAATTTTTGCTTGTAATTGGTACGAAGTGTCTTCGACATCTTTTTGGCTTGCTTCAAATCCTTCTGTTGTAAAATACTCGTCGTCAAACGGGCTTTCTTGTACGCACAGTTCCAAATGTGCCTCTTCTATAATTTCCCATTGTTTTTGGATGGCTTGGAGAGTCGTCTGGAGAAACCAGATCGGCTTATTTTCATTTATGGCTTGCCTGGCTGCGGCTAACTTTTTAACTAGCTGGGATATGCGACACTTCTGCATGCCCAACTTTGGCGAAACTTCCTGATTCTCTGCGGACTTGAATTCCTTGGATCCGCCTTGGTTGATCAACTCTTCACATTTATTTAAGTAGGCTGTGGCTTCTTCGTATACGCTCTGGAGGCTACTATAGTAGCTAGTCATGTAGGTGTGTGTAGATAATCTTTCTTCCGTCTTTAACTGGTCGTGGTTCTCCTCAACTTGTATTTTCATCTCGCTTAGCATCGTCCTCTTATCCGCGATGTACCTATGCGTCTTCCTGCTTGCGGAGTCTTTTTTCATGTTTGTCAACAGGGTCTTGAGTTTTCCCCCTAATTCTTCCTGGCTCTTCAAGAGTTCGTTGAGCTTAACAGCGTCCATGTTGTCAGTACGTTAGTCAAAAAAAAAAAATTATTCCTAACCGTGGGAGGACAATGTTAACAAGACCGCGGTTTATAACGATCCTAGTAGTGGAGGGTGATTCTAACACAGTCGATAAACACTGACTGGCTTGTTGTCAATGTTTAACGACTCAACGGACAAGCCTATGTTAACATACAACCATCGATATGTTTTCCATAAGGAGATCCGGCTCGAAGGACCAAATGTACAGCCACACGCTAAGGCCGAGTACCTGGATTCTTAATGGACTGAATAATATGGAATGGAATAGTACTCAAGCGTTGCATGTGCCTGTACAGACTTTGTAAGATAGGGAGGGCAATGATAGCAAGGGATCCTACCAGCCTAAGTCCCTACTTCCCTAGCCCTAACTTAGCCTAGTACAAGGATATCTGTCACCGGGAGACCTATCAGTGACAGATGGATTCCTACGGGGGAGGAATGAGGTAAGTGGATGGATACTTGTTGCCGATCACTCAGACTCAAGTGACCGATTAAGGCGGAGGGTGTCTTATGCCACAACAAGGGTACCTGTAAAATGAAGTGGATGGGATCCTCTACTCTCAGAGTGTTGCCCTGAGCAAGCAGAGGTGTCGGGTGTGGAGGTAGTGAAACACCAACGGACAATTGGTATCTGATTTATTTACAAATCCTCCTACCTTATATACAATTATTCACCTATAGCACACAGACGTAAAACCTAGTAATTTATCTTTGTATTCTATACATGTAAAGTGCAAGTAAGTAAACTATATTTTGTGCAGGCTAATGAACTAGTTAAATTTGGAGTGGTCAGCGGCGTCAGCGCTGTCGCGTCCGCGGTGACGAAATCTGTTGTCTAAACATCCTTGATTTTTGAGAATGTGAAAAAGTCGTTGGGACTTAAGTCGAGGCTGCAGTAGTTCGACTTTTTCACTTATTTGTTTTCCGAGCGGTGTGAGGGCTGGCATTGTCGTGGTGAAGGATGATGCGGCGACTATAGGGTTTATTTCTAAGTTCAGCAAATACACTCGGCAAACAAATACTTGTATACCATTTTTACCATTGACCGTTTACTTTACGATCTTCAAGAGGAATAAAACTGCATTTGAGCTTCCTCCGTTGATTTTATTCAATGTTTTGCGGCACCAATTGACACGAGTCGTTTTCTGCTCGTTAGACGATAAATGAGGAATCCAACGGGAAAACAACTTTCGCACACTTAATTCTTCCTGTAAAATAATTTGTATCTGACTCATTCCAATCCCCAAAGACTCCTAAATTTCCCGATATGTTACATTTTCTTTTATCAGCTGACGCACAAGGTGGACGTTTTCTTGTGTAACTGCCAATTTTGGTCGACCTTCACGCGCGTCGTCCGTGAGTCCGTGAGGGATACTTGGCCACGTTGAAATTCTGAATACCACCTGTATATTGTCGTCTTTGAAGGTGCTTCATTACTAAAAACCGGTCAAGTGCGAGTCTGACTCGCGCACCGAGGGTTCCGTACGAAATATCATACAACACACCCGTCTTGCCCCACCCATTAATTTTGGAAAAATCTAAACAACGCATAGTATAGTAAAGTCATGAGCATGACATGAGTACCTACAGCGCCATTTATCGGTGCATTTTGTTACTAAATTGCGCGACCAAGGAACTCGGTATGTACAGTAAGGGAAATGTATTCACGTACAACTGTAGAACCCTGTCGCAATTGACAGGCCGCCGTCACTCAAACTCGAGCGGTATGTTACCTTATTGCGATAGGGTTCTACGGTGGTACGTTAATACATTTCCCTTACTGTATGTTGGTTTTTCAGCGATAATTCTTTATCAAGTGAATTAATTTCGATAATTCTTTTTTTATTTGCTAGAAGGTACTTTCAGAACACTTTCATACGAATTTGAAGGCAAAAAATTAAACACAGAAGTATTAAATTACAAACAAAATTAACATATGATTTTTGAAGAATAAAAAAAACTACGCTAGATAGAGGTATCGTTATACTTTTCCGGTAATATTCACGTTAATATTAATAATATATATTATTTTCAAATTTTTCGCTTGGTTAACTTCGGAGATAAGGGGGGGAATGGTATTTTTTTCAACATTTTTCTTTATAAATCAAAATTTTACCATTGTAGAAAAAAAAAGAAAAACTGTTTTAGAATGTACAATTCAAGCCCTTTCATATGATACCCCACTTGGCCTACTAACTAGACTTTGAATTTTTGCCCCCCCTCTTATCCGCCCTTTTTTATACAAATTAAAAGTATGTATTAAAATTTTTCATTTTCCATACACGAGGATTAGCTTTATTTACAACTATTCCAAATTTCAAATCGATAGCATTAGTAGTTCCTGAGATATTTGACTTTGTGACAGACAGACAGACGGACGGAGTCGCACCATAAGGGTTCCGTTTTTACCTTTTTGGTCCGGAACCGTAAAAACAGCAATCACCACATTGTTTTTGTGTTAATCCACTTTTAAGTCGTAATAAATCATATTAGCTCTTAAATTTTCACCGGACAATTCCGTCTTCAGCAGCGACTCAACGACTTCAAAAAAACAATTGAAACCGAACCATTGCTTTTTAGGGTTCCGTACCGTACCCAAAGTCTGGCTGTCCGTCTGTCACCAGACCGTATCTCATGAACCGTGATAGTTAGACATTTGAAATTTTCACAGATGATGTATTTCTGTTGCCGCTATAACAACAAATACTAAAAACAGAATAAAATAAATATTTAAGGGAGCTCCCAGTCCCATACAACAAACGTGATTTTTTGCCGTTTTTATAGATAATGGTACGGAACAGCCGAGTCCGACTCGCACTTGGCTGGTTTTTTTTCTATGTGGCCAATGTGTTAACATGATGAAAGTTCAGATATTATAAAAAGATATAATATTTATGTGTCAAGTATTAGATTCCCGACACTTTCAGTGCAGCCCGCGTACTCGTATAGTCAACAGCATAAGTAGGTTATCATTTTTTCACCTTATCGCAATGGAATAAAGTACAAAAGTGATAACTTACTTTTGCTCTTGACTGTACCATGTTCTCAAGAACCTACAAATGTACAAAGTGATACCGGAAACGTGACGGGGGATCATATTTTCTGACTCTACAATTGTGAAATACTTTGTCGCAGTCGTGACCATTACCTAAAATGCAATATCTTCACTACATTCTAATCTAGTTCATAAAAGTGCACGGTCTTCTTTTTACATATAATTATGTTTATGAACGGGAACTCATTAGTCAAGCAAAGATTTAACCGTCACATAAAAATACATACCCTTCGTAAATATGTAAAAAGGCTGTCATAAATTGTACTATGCATGGTTATCATTGGGAAATGAGGGCCATAAAGTTCGGAAAGCGGCTATCAGTAGCGGGTAGTCGCTCGTAAACATTGACGTTGCGATCGGTGGCCTTGCGCTGATAACTTTTACAGAAGCATGCTTATACTGTCCGCTATCTATGTCATACAATTTGTATCAAGGTTTCTAAGTATTAATACTTCTTTTTCAAACAAAAATAGTATATTTTCACACAATTTGGTCACCCTACACTACACAGTTAGGTCATTTCACATACAGTACGTGCCAAAAGTAATAGGAAGACTATGATTGAACTTCAGGTATTTAATGTTAGTATTATGTCGATTCATTAAGAAGTCATTTACGAATACCACTGTAGAATAGAATAGAAAATTTTATTGTATAAAAACCGTGTAGGTACAGTCAAGAGCAAAAGTAAGTTATCACTTTTGTACCTTATTCCATTGCGATAAGGTGAAAAAATGATAACCTACTTTTGCTGTTGACTATACAAAGGTAGAAGCATGATTATAGGTTCCAACAGTTTTGCCCTTATCGGGCATACAATTTTAAATCTTAACCTAGATACAATTTATAAAAAATACTAAGTACATTTTATCTATTTATAATATTCATTTATACTATAGAAAACCTTATCGATTAGAAAGTTTTTTAAACATCTTTTGAAGTTATTTCCTTCCAGGCTTTTTATATCTACAGGAAGATGGTTAAAAATGCGTATGGCTGATATGAATGTACTTTTGTTATATATGGATGTACTCACATTTGGAACGGTTATATCATATTTGTATTGAGACCGTACGTTAGTTTTGCACGATCTCCATTTAAAACATTCAGGGTAGTTTTTTATGAGTAGGCATAATTCTAGTATGTAAATACCGGTAACAGTCAAGAAACGCTTTTCTCGGAAAATGTTTCGAAGTGATTCCACAATGTACATTCGGTAAATAGTCCTTAGGCATCTTTTTTGCAGTATAAACGTTTTTTGCACATCAGTGGAGTTACCCCAATAAATGACTCCATAGGTAAGCAACGGATATATTGTTCCGTAATATGCATTTTTAACTATGTTTTCAGAGCATGTTTCAGAGAGAATTGACAAGGCATAGCATCGACTAGAAATGAGTTTATTTACCTTGTCAATATGCGCTTTCCAATTCAGATGTGAATCTATTTCGACTCCAAGAAAGTTTACATGATTTACTTCATCTATTACAGTATTTTCGTTTGACACTACAAGAGACTTCGGAATAGATTAATAATTTCTGAATTGTATAACCTTGGTTTTGTTGAGGTTAACATTGAGGTTTATACTATTGAGCCATTTTATAATTTTCGTTAATTCGTTATTTATATGTTCTTGCATACTTTCACTGGTGTTTTCCCTTGAAAACAGCAAAGTGACGTCGTCAGCATATAAAACACATGGCACATCGACTATGTTGGGAAGTTCATTTAGGTAAATTAGAAATAAGAGTGGCCCCAAAATGCTACCTTGAGGTACTCCCATCAGAACTTTCTCAAACGAGGACTGCACATGTTCTACTGTTTTTGTTTGAGCGTTGTAGTTTACAATTTCTACTGCCTGCTCCCTGTTACACAAGTAATTGTAAAACCACTGATTTGCGCTTCCCCTTATTCCTTTGTGATCAAGCTGCTTTAAAATAATATCAAAACTTACACAATCGAAAGCCTTGGACATATCAATCAGAAGAGATGCGCAAGGTTTCTTACTATCCACACTTTCACAAACAAGCTTTAGTATTTAGTCGTGTATGTTAATTCAAAAGTCTACTTGTATAGCAGCCATGTTCCTAATAAAATAAAATATTTCGATACATTCATTTCCTATTCCGACGACGTCGTATAAAATATTCTGGAAATATTCGCCGCCCCTCCCCCGCCCGCTCTGTATCAAGCCAATTAGGGAAAGAGCCGTTTTACAAGCTTTTATATAGTTTCGCTTACGGATAGCGATAAGGGCATGTAAATATGTTCGGTGTGTGCTTTTAGGACTGTAAGTAACCAAAGGAGTCTTGAATGCTTTGACGTATTTATTTATCTAAAGTGTTTACATCGCTGTCTACCCGGAGTACCAATAAGCTTTGCTTGGTTTGAGCGAAGGTCGACAATATTAGTACATTGTCCCTGAATATTTATTTATTATTTATAGAGCTGTTAGGGCCAGCAGCGGCCATCGCAGCACAAACAGCGCAGCGCTAACAAGTTGGGATGATTAAATCGCCTAGGTGGGTAGCTCTGCAAAAAAGTTATCAAACATAAGCATTTCGAAAGCAGCTTTTTTTTAACCGTTTTCAAAAGAGGAGGAGGTTCGTAATTTGTCGGAATCTTTTATTTTTTACTAGCGGATCCGGCAGATGCCGTCCTGCCCGGAAAAGCAGCGCCACATTATACCAATAATTTCCTCTATTACGGTCCGTCAAAATCAATCAATCAATCAAATCGTTTATTCGTAAAACATAGGTACATACAGAGGTGTTATCAAAAAGATTTGTTTTGTTTGTATCAAAAAAAATCGTTATACTGTTGAGACATCAAGTGTGGTGCGTTCTGGAAACCGACTGCAGCGCCACCGGATTTGTTGTTGTTGCTAGCGGATCCAACAGATGTTGTACTGACTGTCCTAACGTTCGCATTTCGTAAGGGGAGCCTAATTAATTTGGACATAAGAAATAATACTAAGTTTATGGTTATTACAATTTACAATCATAAATTCACAATGGACTGCAATAATACATTTGTATATAAGTGTAGCAAGCAAAGGTGTCATTAAGAAAAGGCGATATATTACATTTTTAATTTTGCGATTCCATAATAACTTCTGACAAATCGACGGTTGTATCATCAATCATCATTTTTGGATATCACAATATTCTCAATATATCTATTAGTATTATAAACTTATTACATTTGAAGATTTTGAAGTTTATGTATGTAGGTATAATATGTGATCTATTCTTACATGTTGTTAAACTGTTTAACAATCCATAAAACCAATGTATTTATCATTGTAAAATAATATAATAAATATATCCACACAATTTATTCTAAAAATGTCAATGAGCCAAGCGACTTGTATGTATTATTGCGTACCGTACGGAAATTGAAGGCTTCCATGAAAATCAAAAACAACTTATAATTATATATTCTTTCTAGAATAAAAAGACCGCTCAATATGATGAAATGTTGCAATTCAAATTCAAATGATTTATTTCAGACCGTAGGTCCATATATTGTTAGTTACAATTTGCCTTAAAAACTATGTTAGTTTAGTAGGTACTATTCAGCAAATCAAATTAGGTGACACACCGACTGCAAAGCCATCTACCGGGTCTATTTGTGCATTCAAACATATTCTGCTCCTGCGGACCACTCATGCGCAAAAGAAGTACCTACCTAGGGCTGTAAATCGTGCACCCAGAAGAGGGATAACGGATAACATATCACCGCCCAAAAAATCTGGAATTTCCTGGAGGCAACGGGCCTTAATGGTGAACTCTAAAAAAGGGCTGCCACAATAGATCACTTCCTGGTCGAAGCGACATATTAAGGCCCACAATCAACAATAATAATATAATAAACAATATAAACATACCCATTGCAGCACTACACCTACCTGCCGAGTCCATTTGTAAATTCAAATCTTGCAGGGACCAACTCGAACGTACACAAAAAAAAACATTAACATCGTCCCTGCCGTTTAGGAGGGGATCAGTAGCATATACGAGTATGCCGAGTATGTGAATATTCAGAATACATTCGGAAACTCCGGCTCTATCTACATACGTAATTAATTCGTCCAATGAAATGAACATCCGCCCGAAAGCTAACACGGAGCACCGCATTACCATATTACCATACTACATCCTCCATCCCTCCTCCCCCGCTAATCTGGATATCTGGCACATTGGTACTGAATTCTACCATTTAAAACTAAGAGTAGGAATAGTACGTAACGTACTTACGTACCACGTATTAAGTAATAAAGCACCTACTGGGATCGAAAGGGAGTAGGATGTATATTTGATTTTTGTATTTTTTGTATATGTATTAGTTGCACTTTTGATAAAAATCTTTTTGGACTAGTTACATTGCGTCATTACAAAACACTTTCATATGTTTATTATTTTATTTAATCAATCACAACACAGTGGCGCTGTGAGCTGTAGATCACTCGACGGTGTCAATATTTTCGAACAAAATATATATATTTTTAATTTCCAAAAACAGGTTTGACAAATAATCTGCTTATATAATAAACGAACCTGCTCACACAATTTCACGAGAATCTTTTGGGAAACCTGTAGAGGTGAACAGCCGAAGCATTATAGATGCGAAAGTTTGGATGTTTGTTACTCAATCGCGCTTAAACGGCTGAACCGATTTGGATAAAATTTTGCACGAACATAGTTTATAGCCTGGATTAAAATATAGGATAGTTTTTATCCCGGGTCTACACGGACGAAATCGCGGGTAACAGCTAGTATTAAGTCAATATGTAAGTTATCCTCCAAAAGTTACAAACCATTCTCACCCACTTGCCGGTGTCTGATTGAGCAAAAATTAGTTCGGTGACTAGACAACGCAATACAATGACACCACCAAGCTAGAGGTAAAAGATGGCCATAGCAAATCCTAGTTTACACAAGATAAACTCATCGTGTTTGGCTCATTAAGTAGTTGATGACTGCAGCGAAGTACAGTCGGCTATAAAAGCCTGTACACAAAATGACATTTTGACAGAAACGTTTCGTGTTGTTGCGACGGTGGTTTGGGGATCACTTGTTGCAGCGACCGGCGACCCGGGCAGGGCTAAGTGGGGCATCGAGCGCCCCGGCCCCTACAGGTTGCAGGGCGCCGCGTTGCACACTTGCAGAGACTGCGCTACACCCACAAGATTCCCGATTGCGTGTCGCTCACGCATGTATTGATAAACCGAGAAAATCTAACATCTTCATGACATTGGTGTGAGAATGAGTTTCGTCTGGCTTGCGTGAAAGGCTTTTTTACCCGTGTGTACCTCGGTCCAAATTTGTACTAAATTTAGCAGTAGCAGTATTCCCGATTTAGTATTCTGTATTAAGGTGCGACCAGACCGCAGCTTAAAAAACGGTCACGATACGGAATCGCAGTGACGCGTCGTATGCGTACCGTTTTTGAGGCATGCTCCCCACACCGCTGCTTAAAATACAAGCACCGTAAATTCATCTGCGTAAAAATCGCAAAAATTATTACACGGAGATCTTATGGCAGACACCACACCGGTGACGTAAAAGACGCAACTGTTTTGTAAATGCAGCGTTTTTTACGCAAAGATTTGCGAATCGGGGTTTCTCGGTAACACTTCGTTTTTCACATAGACATCATCAGATTCTAGACATACCTTTTAAAAAAGGAAAACATTGAACCGACCATTCAAGAAATACTGATTAGCACATCAAATAATCTGAACGCAAAAAAAAGCTTATTCCTCATCAGATGACGTACACAAGTTGCTGTGATTGTTGCAGTTGATCATCTACTTATGTCATATAGGTATCTGAAGCATGATTTTGACGCAGTGTAGTATTTTAAGCACCGGTTTGGAAGGTTTGCGTCAAAAAAGATTCGCGTGAAGCACGTCACTGCGATTCCGTACCGTCACCGTTTTTTAAGCAGCGGTGTGAGGAGCATGCGTCAAAAACGGTACGCATACGACGCGTCACTGCGATTCCGTATCGTGACCGTTTTTTAAGCTGCGGTCTGGTCGCACCTTAAACCGCCCGCCCCTGCCAGTATCAAGCACTACAAACACTTCTCTCAGATCTCAAATACTAATACTCAGTGAATACTTGAATAGGTAAGATGGTATGGTCTAATACGGCCATATAAGGCTTAGCTTAGTCGATGCCGCTCTAAAATGTGCATAAGCACATTTATGATGTTCATTGGCTTTGACGTCCAATGATAGAACGGAGAGGTATTCGTTAATCTTTAGGGGGAGGTAATCTGCGGAAACACTCATTCGATAAAAAAAACCGGATAAGTGCGAGTTCAACTCGCGTGGTGAGGGTTTTGTATATAATACACAAAAATATTGAGAATTTTCCCGTTACTTTGAATACTCAAACTTCTTATAGGTTTTCCTGTAATCTTTGGGCAAGGAACTATTTTCCATATTTTTTTCAGAATTTTAAGCCTAGTAGTTTCGGAGATAAGGGGGGAATGGTCAATTTTCGTCTTCTTTCCTAACTTACTTCAACTTTGTTTTTGCTAAAATTATAAAAAAAATATATGTCTGAGATGCTTACAACAACCACTTTCATTTTATATGTCACACAGTCAGTTTGCGAAACTTTTTTAAAATTTTCCAGTTTACCCTCCAAAAGTGGCCCCCCCCTTTGTTCAGAATTCATTAATTTATTTTACGCTTCCATCTTTGGGTCACCAATTTACATATGTTTACCAAATTTCAACTCAATCGGTCCAGTAGTTTCGGAGCAAATCGGCTGTGACAGACGGACATCAGACAGAAGCACGAGTGATCCTATAAGGGTTCAGTTTTTTTTCCTTTTGAGGTACGGAACCCTAAAAACTGTACGTATGGTAATGTGTTGTATCACTATACTTTTTTGTTGTGGCTGCATATAGTACATTGTTGAAGAGGCTAGAAAGTAAGCAATAGATGGACGAGTTAGTACGAGTCCAGCTATTGCCCTTTCGGCCGAGGCTTATCAGTGCTTTTCACGCCTACTGCGAGGAAATTAGGATTGTTCATTTTTTTTCTTAAGTGCTATTTCGAAAACCATTTCGAGATATGAGGTATTCAAACAGTTTCCGACATTTACTTCATCAAAATAATGGATGATTAAAGATATTTCAGCATATATACGTGTGACCTTTGTTTGACCTTCTGTGGACCTCCCTCGTGGCTGAATCAGAAAAGACTGGTCATTAAAAAATAAACACTTATCGAACCTGTGGTATTTTCTGTCACTGTCAAGCTTCTGTCAAGCCACTCTATAAATAAACTGACTTTAAATAACGTTATAATATGTGATTAATTTTATGGAAGACATGGAAAATTACATGAAATGTTATTAACCAACGTGTAAAAACGACTCCAAAAATAGCTCGAAAACGATAGTTCGCATTCGGGAAGACTTGCGTGAAAGGTGGTGTCGTGAAGCCAACGTGGAGTATTATCAGTGTTATACACAATACTGCTGCGAGGATCACTTCGAAGTAAGTATAAAAAACCACATGCATTCAATATTCAATTCATTCAGTTTTAAAAATATAAATTTTATATATACAGAAAGGATATCTACTAGACTCATTAGACTAAAAGCTAGCCTTACGGGCAGGTTCAGTAACAGAGTATTACACGCCTGTGTTATGTATGTGCCCGGTTTTCTCGTGGTCCCATTGATTTGTCCCATCAATGGGACCACGAGGGAGACTTGTTTCTTGTAGTCCCATTAAGTTCTATTGAAATGCACTTAAACACCCTGTATATGTATGTGCGCTCCCACTTTTCTTCCAACACTAGGTAGGATATGTTCATTAGGTGTATGATATCCTGGTATTTCAACAGTTTTTTTGCTCTGTTTGCCCTTCGGGCATCTAAGGATGCCTAACGAACCTAACCTACCTATCTTTACAACATATATGTGCAATTTATATTATATACAGGAAGTGAAATGTTATTAATGGGACGAGAAACAAGCCTCCCTCATGGTCCCATTGATTTGTCCCGTCAATGGGGCCCCATTGATGGAACGAGGAAATGGTGTGTATGTGCCCTCAAAAGGGGTAAGCAGAGCATGTGACAGACAGTATTTACACACATATTTAAGATTTCCCTAATATATTTTTTTCTTAGCTTATTTACATAACTTTTCATATTTAATTGTTCATATTGCAGCCTGAACAAGATGCACAGCAACTTTAAATCTGTGAAAAAAACAACCGACATTTAAACCTACAGCGAAGCTAAGAAATGTTGGAGCTACTTTACAGGAAGAGAATATCTAATGTTGAAAATAAAACATGTTATTTAATTCAGAGCACTTTTAATTAATTTTGTAAATATATAAGATGAGATGAGCTTTTATTTCCTTATTACAGTTTTTGACCATATTTTATGCACTATTTTAAAAATAAAGTGTTATATTGTTTGTTTTTATTATTTTTCACTAATATTTCACTTTCCTATTCACTATTCTTAAAATATTCTTCTTCTTCCGCATAAGCACCGCCTAAAGCGGTGAAAGCCTCCTCCAAAGCTTTCCAGGTTTCCCTGTCTTTAGCTTTCTTCCCCAGTAGCATCCCGCCGTCTTTTTGATATCATATGATCAGACATGGGAGTAGGCAGGTGTTCATGGGTTTAGTTTTCAATTTAGTAGGCATTTTACTTTTGAAAATTTCCTCAGGGACCAATACTTACTCCATGTGGGTTTTATTCATCTATCAACTTCTTTTTCAGTGCTTGATTTAAAGGAAATTAAGTGACCTAAATAAATGTAGTCTGCAACATATTCTACCGGTGAAGAATCTGGCATGATCTGTATAGGCTGTTTGTCATTACTTTTGTTTTGTCTTCGTTTACATGTAATCCCACTTTTTTGCTTTGAGTTGCTAGTGACTATATATATAGGTTTCCCAAAACTGTTCCGCATGCTCAATGATGTTGTTTATGTAACATAACATGCATCAAAAGTTTCCCATACTAAGATAACATTCCTTGTTACTTCGAAACATGGGTCAGCAACACAAAACAGAGGCTTTTTCTTAGCACATGCAAGCATGTGGCATTGTATTTGGGTTTTAAATTTATTGCAGAAATTTCAGAATGAGAAATGAACACGTTTAGAATGACAATGATGACATTGACAGATGTCTACAAACCATCGATTGACATTTAAAACTTTTTTTTCTATATTAGGCGTTACATAGATTCAGCCACTACATGTAATTTAGGAGAAGTCGTATCTCATATTTTCAAAAAATTATAAAAAATAAACGAAGCGATGAATTGCTAAAATATTGAAATTAGTTTCTTGAATTACTCTATATTTGCGAAAAATAAAATAAAAATGGGGGGTTAAAAAAAATGAACAATCCTCATTGCAAATAATTATAATTTTAAATCAAAATTAAGTATCTAATTGAAGATCATAATACTAAACAGGCTCGCTTGCCTCGCGCCCGGCGCGGCGGAGGAGGAGGAGCACAAGCACAGGCAGTGCACGCCGGCGCGACCGCGCGCGGTGCCCCGTGATTGGTCGATCGCTGTTCAAACTGTCCAACATTGTTGGACAGTTTGAAGTCATAGATGGCCTGTTCGTGCGACGTCCAACTACCCCCAGCTTTGAAGCCTGAATTCTGACCATCTTTTGCCACATTTCTTAGCAGTGGCGTGAAAAAGTTATTACCTATCTATCTATGTAATGGACTTTCGGGATGGTCATATGCTATATTTTATCCCGCCGCTCCACCTGCGTTCTTTTTAATATCCGGACGGAGCCGAAATAGGTAATTATAATCATTACTGCCGTTACTTACTAAACCTAATCTGTTACCAGTGAACTGTTAATGAAAAATAATCTTAATTTCACTTTACAATATTCAACATTAGATACCACGCAAGACAAAATTGCCAACCCGACAATTTCAAGGGTACCATCCAAATATTGTCCTAATCACATCTGGCTGAAGTAAGTAGGACACGAATTTCGTCGTTATATTTATAAGATCCCAAATCTAGTGCTCGGAATTGCTAAGTGGGAAAGTCAACGTTTGCTGGCGAAATTGATTTCTGGAATTGCTTGAAAACGTTGATTCGGATGTCTGAAGTAAAATGATACTTACTGAGTTCTTGTAATAGGTCCTTTCCCATCAGAGAGAGCCTCGTCTTCTATGTTCAATAAATATTATATTTCATATAGTTTTTTAAACAACATACATAAGAATTATAAAGCGAGTCGAGTGATCGTGCACATAATCTCGCACAGAGATTTTGCAAAATCATGGTTTGAAATAAATAGTTTTTCCCGCTCACGGGACATGATGTCTCAGACCATTGGGAGGCGTGCGTGGGGGCTAGGTACCTACAAAGTACCAACCGAGCCAACAGTAGAGGCCCTTTTGACAATTTAATGGAATGCAAGGAGTACACCGAGCGGATCCTGCCCCTGCCCTTGTCATGGGACGCGCACAGAGACAGCACCCGCTAGGGTGTATAGGGACTATTACTGGTTGATGGAATCTAAATGAAACGGGTTATTGGGTGAAAATGATGGACTAGTGGCTGGGCTATTAGATGAAACATCGGACGCCTGCCTAATAAAACTGTTTCACTTTTTATCTCTGGCATAGTAATAGTTTTATTATTACCTATATATTTTTTGTAATTGTAGCTTTTGGACTTATGTCCATTTTGAATTCTCTTGAAGTGGTCTTGTAAATATTCATCTCTCGCAGTATTTTTGTATAATTACCATTTCCATATTTGAATAAAGAGCTTTACAAAAGAATACATTTTTATGATATGTTACACGGACTTGTACATTAAGTTCATCATCATTCTAAGCAAACTGTATACCGGTGGTGACAGACGGACAGACACACGACTCACACAAGTCTCACACACTATCTATAAGGTTCTCTATTGGATCGCATAAAATCATTTGGAATAATATAATAACGCATATTTTTTTAAAGCCGAATTAGCGTTAAGTCTAATCATATTATGGCATAATTTTTAGGCATAAAATTAAAAAGCATAAACGTAAATAGCATAATCATCACAAAGACTAACATCAGATAGCATAAATACAAAAAGACATAATAATTACTTGGCATCATTACAAAACGCATAAAAATTGTGTCCTAAAAAATAAAATCATGCATTACACAAAGTGCAACGTTCGACTTATAACCAGAGTAAATGATGCACAAAATCATTAAATCACATCCAAACAGATAAAGAACCACAATTACAAGCCTGATGCACTACGAGAAAAGGTTAGTTTTGTGATCATATGAAATTAGTAACAACGGCGAGGTCGACGGAGGTCCGCTTCAAGGACCTCCTATTCTGCGTTGTTTAGGCGCTTCACGCCTGGATATCATACTAACATAACCTAACCTAATCTAACGTAACCAAACCATGGCATAACAGATTTGCACATTTTGTGGGAAAACATCATCCACATTTTTATTATTTAGCAAGAAAGATTTCCCAAGAAATACACCACCAAATTACTCAAATTGAACAAAGAGAACTTGGGATAGAACCACCACCAAAAAAGAAAAAATACATCAATAAACAGAACCATTTGAACAATATTATCAATAATAAACATGAATATCCAACAAAAATTGCATTTCTACAAGCCATAGCAGGTAATCTAAAACTCAAATAAACAAGCACCATTAAAAAGAAAAAAAAATACCGAATAATACATTGTTTACAAAATAATGCATGAATGAAAGTAAATAAGCGTACTTACACTATATTAAATGATTAAAAATAAATAATAAATGCATGCTAACAACGAAACTGTGTTTTATTCATTTAGAAAACAGAAATTATGCTTCAAAACAGATATGATAAATAATTATTAGCCCATACAATAGTATGCATAATGAGTATTACTCGAATACAAATTAGTCCAAGTAAAATTATTCTAAAACCATAGTATGCCAAACAAAGTAGTGGGCCAAAGTATTATTATGCGACAGTATTATTATGCCAATAGAAATTATGCCAAATCAATTATGCGAAACTATATTAGTCTAAAAAAAATTATGCCAATGAACGGGATCCCTATCTATAAAGGTTCCATTTTTTCAATTTGGACTTTTGGACTGACGCTGACGGGTCCTGTCACTCGAATGTCAATTAATGAATGATTGAAGTTTCCATCCCATGAGAAATTCGCAGTGTGTAAATGCTAAATAATTAAATAACACAGTTCGTTACGATACTTCAGATAGTTAGTAGATTACTTCAAACTTTGTCAATTTATAATTTCTGTCATGGCATGGTACTTAGGTATGTAAAAACTTTAAAAGGAGTTTTTTTGGAAACAAAAATTCGAACTATTTATTTAAACTTTCACGATTCTGACACACTATTTTGACTAAACGGGACTGAATCGCGTATAATTAACATATTTATTTACCTCTTTTAGGTTTCCCGACGTTTCGGATGTGTCACAACATCCTTGGTCACGGACGACGTTTAGTGAAAATAATGTGAATAATACAAAGAATGGATGGGTGGAGTGGATGGGATATAGGTACTTACCCTATATTCCCGTTTTTCTCTTGTAGGCATTAGCACACCACTAAGGAGTAAGGACTGCTGCTTAGGTAGGTATAAATACGTATTTATTAGTATTTACTACGATTTTTAATAAATCTATTAGTTGGCATCATCTTGGGGGTCTATCTGTTGTATTTAGGTACTTAATGTTAAGGTTTTTTTGTGTCGACACTTTCTCCACTGACACGGAAATCAATATTTTTATTCTAAATTTTTACGTCAAATTCAAAATTTTAAATCCAGAACGAATTAGGCAACCGGACAGTTTCGAGTAAAAAGAAAAACATTAGGGCGTAATAAACGCACAGTCATGCAGCCTTTTACGCTGCACTTAGATAGGTATTAACTTACTGAAGGTGCGCACTGCTACTACTACTGGCGTATCAAAATCAAAGTGCCGGTTGTTGCAAGATCGCTTTGTTTGACCGTCTCATGTGCCACGCTATCGGTAAACTAAGCAGCCATAGGTACTTCTATCATATCTAAAAATAACTCTGAGATTTGAAATTAATTGAATCGACCCGACTCAAAGTTTTCTTTTGAAGATTGTGTCGACGAAGTTTACGACCTTTGCCATTTCGGCGCTGACGTACACGCGATGTTTGAGAGTTGTCTAACTTTGTTTCTTCGCTCGAAACTTCCAATAGGTATACCGCTCTACGCCCTATCAGTATGAAACAAGTCTTCTTCTTTTTAACCTCCGACGCAAAAAGAGGGGTGTTATAAGTTGGACGTTGGACGTGTCTGTCTGTGGCATCGTAGCTCCGATACGAATTGACCGATTTTAATGCGTTTTTTTGTCCGAAAGCTGACGTGATCGAGATGGTTCTTAGCTACGTTTCAACAAAATCGGTTGAGCCGTATTTGAGATATTGGACTTTGAAATGAAAATTTCGGGGGTTTTTCAACTTTTCTAAGTTGTAGTTATCTTCTATACTTAATAATACCAATATAAGATTATTCCGACCCCGAGAAGTTGGTTATACGGCCAAAAGATTGTTACCATTTACTGCATACAGTTAGTAGCAGAAGCAGCCACACGGGCGAAGATCTCCAATGATCGAAACAAGTTCTCTTCGTTTGCGTTGCTACTTCTGTTACTGACTGTATCTACCAGCATAGTTTGGAAGATAGTAGTTATTTGTATGACTCCTTTTTTTAGGGTTCCGTAGCCAAAGTGGCAAAAACGCAACCCTTATAGTTTCGTCATGTCCGTCTGACCGTCTGTCCATCTGTCCGTCTGTCCGTATGTCACAGGCACTTTACTCGAAAACTATAAGGTGTATTTGAATAAAATTTTGAGGGTAGGTGTATTTTGTTAGCCGCTACATAGTTTTGTAATTAACCTCCAAGTCAAAAAAATATTTTTTCATGTAAGCCCACGTGGTGCACATTAATCGATAGGCCTTTCAAAATAAATATAAGGTTTCTCAGCATTTTTTTTGATTAAGTGAATAGAGTCGGAGATAATCGCCCCGAAAATCACTAAATTTGTGTCCTCTAATTTTTTAAAAATCATGAACATTGGATTAATTAAATTCTTTCACCAAAAATTATTTAGACCAAGATTGGTTCAGGGGTTTTTGAGATATTGCCGAAAAACTGCTTTCCTTAAAGAAAAGGACGTAAGTGCAGTAAGATTTCTGTGACGATACGACCCTTTTAATAGGCACAGAACCCTTCGTTTTGCGTGGGCCGACACGCACTTGGCCTGTTTTTGTAGATGTAGTCAAATAAGCATTACTTAACATTGGACATTTCTGTAGGCATCTCGCCTGGTAAGGGAACCGTCGGGTTTACGACGGATTAATCAAGGTTGCAAAATTATAATACCACAAATAAAAAGCCGGCACCACTTCGTAGTGAGAAAGTATTCTAGTTCCCTTTTCTGAATTTAGTTTATTGCAATTTTCGCTACAAGCTTCTTGTGACAGATCTCTAATAGTCAAGGGGCATGAATACTAATTTAAGTTGGCAACATTATTCGCGGGTAATCCGACGGTTACATCACACCGGTGGCATCGCGTGAGGCACGAGCCGCCATGTTTACGAGCTTGGTTCCTCCGAGATTCCTATCTATAGAATTAGCTTTTTAATAGCTAAATAGCAGCTGTTTTAGTGCACCTCTACACTAAACACACTGACCTATAGTTATCACAGCGAATGAGGCTTTTAGATTATTCTCCCTCCGTCTTTACCCTGAATTCAACCCTCAAGCATGAGTGTCAGAATCAGAACAGAACTAATGTACAAAATAATGTTAGATACCAAGTCGATTTTTTTTGGATTGTTTATGCACGTTCAAGTAAAATAAAATCTTGTTAAAATTCCAAGTTTTCTTATTACGTTCCGACGTTTTATTATTTTCTCAAGCGTTTGTTTATCGAGTTTCATCGGGACAAGAATAAAGTTTTGCAAAGAAAAACCGTTATCATAATCCCCTGTAGAGACCGAGGCGAGGAACCAGCGGTCGTTACGCTGTACTCGTAGCTCGTTGTTGCACGCAGAAAGTGTAGCACGCACTTGTAGTAGGTAGTGATTATATAATTTAAATAAATTATATAACAACATTTTTTTTTTAATGTCATTGTATTGGGATATCCTATCCCGCCGGTATCCCTGAAAACCCTTTTAAATAAGTATCTTGTTTCTATCTCACTTTACATTTTGATTATCCAAAATGTTGAAACATGTTTTTGGTGATAAATGTGTACCGTTCCATATTCAAGACTTAACCAGCGTCGGAAAACAACATAACGATTGAATCGATTACGTCAGCAAGCCCTCATCTAAATGTTGGCGCCCAACTTGGGCTCCAGCAATGTAACGGTAAGCTAATACCAAGAAAGGTCGTTCCTTCTACACTACTATTCACTTTTTGTTTTTATGTCTTTTTATTCAAATGAGGGAAAATATAAAAAGACGCAGTAAGGGCGAGTTCTTTCAAACGTTTGCTTTTGTTTCAATGTCAAATAGCAAGCTCATTTTAAATGTTATCGCTTTTATAAATTTAGTTATTTAAAGTTAAGGTTTAGTGAGGTTCGTCTAATACGATTTGGTTTGGCACTTCTTGATAGGTACATTAATTACCCGCGCTTTAGAAGCTACCTAACCGCCCGGAAAGTTATCACTCTTGTCTTAAAATATCCGAGATAGTGTAGCGTGCGGCACGAACGTTTGTACGTAATAAGAATAATATACATACGTAATAACACAAGTTCCAAGTGCCCATTCAAGCAAATTTCCACCGGCTTGCCTAAGATTTATTTTTAGGCAAGCCTATACTTAAAAAAAACCGGACAAGTGCGAGTTCAACTCGCGTGGTGAGGGTTCCGTATATAATACACAAAAATATTGAGAATTTTCCCGTTACTTTGAATACTCAAACTTCTTATAGGTTTTCCTGTAATCTTTAGGCAAGGAACTATTTTCCATATTTTTTTCAGAATTTTAAGCCTGCTAGTTTCGGAGATAAGGAGGGGGGAGATGGTCAATTTTCGTCTTTTTTCCTAAATTGCTAAAATTAAAATATATATATATCTGAAATGCTTACAACAACCCCTTTCATTTTATATATCACACAATATGGTTTGCGAAACTTTTTTTTTTAATTTTCCAGTTTACCCCCCAAAAGTGGTCCCCTTGTTCAGAATTCATTAATTTACTTTACGAGTTTATCTTTGGGTCACCAATTTACATATGTATACCAAATTTCAACTCAATCGGTCCAGTAGTTTCGGAGCAAATCGGCTGTGACTTTCGGGGCGATTATCTCCGACCCTATTCACTTAATCAAAAAAAAATGCCAAGAAACCTTATATTTATTTTGAAAGACCTATCGATTGATGTGCCACACGGGGGGTCACAATGAAAAAAATTTTTTTGACTTTTAGTTTTATGTATGGAGTGCACCCCTAAAAAAAATTTTTGTTGTTATTTTAATTACAAAACTATGTAGCGGCTAACAAAATACACCTATCCTCAAAATTGTATTCAAATACACCTTATAGTTTTCGAGTAAAATGCCTGTGACATACGGACAGACGGACAGACGGACAGATGGACATGACGAAACTATAAGGGTTCCGTTTTTGCCATTTTGGCTACGGAACCCTAAAAAGACTCGAACGCTGATCAACGGTCATTATAAACATTCGTTTATTCCTAACTATAACATCAAAATCATTTGATCAGTCAAAAAACAAGAGTAAACAAAGTTATAAGAAAATATACGGCAGTACAAATACTCACTTTTGACCGCGAAAAACTATATCGGCTCGTGAAAACTGCTGTCTCGCGCCGTCGTTCGAGCGCTACTGGCCAAGGTTTCAAACATGGCCGACCGCGTGTTTCGAGTGTTGCGTCAGCCGCGTAGGTATTATAGTTTTTCTACTCCTGTACTTTTATCTGTCATTTACATAGTCACGAACACTAATATAAAGACATACAAAATAAGTTTGCAGAAAAGTCTATACTCTATTCCCCATAACAGTACGGCACAACCGTGCTGTTATGTCGCCAAAACGATACGCTTAGCAGCCATATGCTTCTAAACCTATACATTAGGTACTACCAACTTAACAAACCACTGAATGTTTTTACTTTTTAGAAATTTTTGAACTAAAGGCATTGCTGCTAACTTATTCTTAATATGGCAGTACTGGCAAGTTGACATCAATTAAAAACAAAGTTAACCATAGACACCCATTTGTCTCATTTTCATGTTTCCCGAATTCCCGATTATTTTATAAATTGTTGTTTGAGTTTGCGGCCGTTGTGTTTGCTACAAAATAGTTGGTGTTTCTCAAAAGTAATAAAAATGGATGACGATGAAAATATTGCTTCTACACCAGAAGAAATACACCGGCAGCCCACAAGCCGTGACCGAAAATTTGTTGCCTACTAAATCTCGGCACCTATACGACAAAGTTTAAGAAAAATTTATTCTTTGTTTAATTTTGCATTTTATTCCATAGTCGTAGAAAAAGTATTGTATGCAACGTTGTATAACTAAGTCAAAAAACGCTCGTGGCGTCTTTCTTTACAATGTTCGCCTTCGGCTCACATTGTAACCCACGCCACTCGCCTTTTTTGACCTCTCTTATACAACTGTTGCATAAAATACTATTTCGATAAATTTGACTTGTTTCAGTCATGACGTGTTTCAATTGTCCCCGGTCTCCCTACTTGTATTGTAATGTTGGTATACAGTAATAAGAAAAATATGGCGGACAGTATCTACGAGAAATGTCTAGAGTGTGTACTTACTATGTAACCTGTAACGTTGAGCCAATAAATAATTAATTACAGACAAAACCTCTTTTTCTTCGTCTCACTTCAATTGCGATTTGCGCCCAACGAGGGTTCGAACGCGCTGCCGATTGAGACTACCGTCTCGTATATTTTGTGCAACGTTTTGTAATTGCAAAGTTTGTGTCAAATAGCACATTTCGGTGCGGCGTCCATTCTCCGAAAACCAAGTTCAATTAGGTTTTTCATGAAGGTATATCACATGTTAAGAATGACATCTTTTGTATTCCGCTTTTTACTTAATGAGTTGGTGCCACACTTGCGTGTGATATTACGTTATTATTGCGCTTGAGTGAACCTGCATTAACAAAACCTTTTCGTGGCAAGTTTACGGCGTGTCTTCAATTACTCGGTAACTACCGCCGGGTCAAGGTGAAGAGTTGCCGAGCAACAGGCTGCCAACAAACTGACTTTTAAATTAATAATGCTGCATAATTATGCTCTGCCATTAAGATAATATAACCCAACCACTGAGTAAAATTAATTGGTAGATATTTTCCCTCTTCGGCATTTATTTCTTCAAACAATTACTACACACACACTATTACAGTTACAAAACTAATGCACTGTGAATATTAGAATTAACATTACCTGAATACTTAATATACTACCGAAGACCGACGGTCATCCATTGCCTCGCAGAACTTCAAGCATTCACGACAGACTTTTACCCAGCTACTAGCAAAAATATCTCAGAGTAGGTACATTGAGGCAGTGCAGAGCTCGAATAAGCGGCGACTTACCATGAGCCACAGTTCGCGTCTCCCCGGAGTACCAAGCAGTGGTCAGTTTCGCGGGCGTAGATGCACCCGAGATCGCAACGGCCTCACTATCCACTCCACCAGTTCGGAGCAATCATAATCACCACGTAAAATTTTACAACTTAGGAACAAGTAGGAAAGGAAACATGATAGGAATGGAAATAAGAATGGTGGGATTAAAACATACATTTGTAAAGGAAACAAATAAGTACATAGTACATATCCCGAATGTACTTATAAACATTAACTTACTAACAAATATATCCACGTTACAGCTCTTTGTACGTTAACAAAGAAACCGCAAAAGGCTTTGAAGAAATTTAACGACCAAAGAGCGTGTTTGCTTATAATTGTGATAAATTTGAGCTCTTCACAGAAAGCTCTTTTGTAAACTTTAGTTCAGTCATAAATAATAAGGTTTAGGTATGTCATATATGCGGGCGTCACTGTCGCTCTCGTATTGGCCTGACAAGCCACGTACGCAAGTGCCGCACTTTAATGGACGCTGCTTAAATCATCTTTTATAGATGCTAAAGGCCAATGATGATGGTGATGATGAGGTATTTAATATAAGCCCTCACTATTTATTCTATTTCACGTCTCAATTTGTTATTGTCTTCACGTCGTTGCTATCAACAACAACTGTTGTAAAGAAATAGCGGAGTTTGTACTTTTGAACAGAAAGCAAATTTTGAATAAATTCACAACAAAACGTCATCTGCCATGCATGAGCCCGATTTGTACAGTAACTTCGATATCGTACACTTATGTTTCGAGTTAAGTAACCTAATCGACTGGGATTTTTATTGTGTTCGCCTCAGCTGCGTTTTTTTGGTATTTGATATTTAGTTGCCCGCTTTCGTATGTGCGGGTATCTACGCTACGTCTATATAATATTAATGCAGTCCGCATCAAATTGGTACGAATCTACTGCATGCTCGAATAAAAGCCATTGGTGTCATTACACATCTAGCGATTTGTCACAACAACTTGCTATAGTTAGAATGAAAGACGTACCTAACTATTGCCATCTCAAGTTGCTGTTTCTAATGTGCTTAAATAAAATGTCTTGATCCGAGTGATGTAAACTTGTTCTTTGTTGCAGGCATTTCGACGCTGTCAGGATGCGGGTCGCCGGAGCAGTTCGAGCGTCTGCCGGAGCTGCCGGCGGCGGAGGAGCGGCGGCTGCGGCGCGCGGCGCAGGTGCTGCAACAGCGGCTCGTGCTGCGCCAGTGGCTGGCCACGCACAGGCTGCAACACGCCTACACCAAGTATGTACCACATTGTACATCTTACTAACTTCAGGAAGTAAGTAGAATTAAAGATAATTGGGATAGGATGAAAATTTTAGAAATGTCTGATTATTTTTTTGATGATAGGAATAACCTTCCTTAGCACCAGAAAAAGATTCAGATTTTTCAGCTGCGTCAATTATTTTTGAAAAACATAAACAGTTTCCTCGCTTGCGTTTTGGGTCAGGGACGGCACTTTCCTCGATCGGTATATCTTAAATATCTGTGGTAAACTGATACTGGCTATGATATTGACAGTTGCAGCAGCTATATTTGTCATTACCAGTGTCAGTTTACCACAGATATTGAAGTGAGGAAACTGTTTACATTTTGCAAAAATAATTGACGAAGCTGAAAAATCTGAAACTTTTTTCTGGTGCTAAGGAATGTTATTCCTATCACAAAAAAAATAATCAGGCATTTCTAAGATTTTCATCCATTCCCCATTATGCTCAGTTAGTTTTTTTTTCAGATTTTTGGTCAGATTTAAAAAAAAAAATGATGGATTGTGGATTTTTAATATGGTAAAGTATTTTGTTTGGTCAAATTAAAATGTTTCGTAAATCATATATGTACACGTATTTTCCGTAGGTAGGTACTGATTTAATATGACTCACTTTTCGAGCATGAGCATGAGAGATGTGAAAAAAGCATTTTATGCAAGCTACACAAAACATAAAGACGAACTTTACGACCATGCATGAGCAGTGATGGATGACACGTTTAATATAAGCTTTTTTTGCTAATTGTACAGTGTGTTACTTCTATCTAGATCCCATCATTTTCTGACTAAAAACACCGAGCTTGCATAATTGGGCCCTAGTATATATATATTTTGAAGTTAATGAAGTTAAACCTGCCTACTCCAACTGAATTTGGCACACAGTGAATCAATACGTCAATATAGTAACAATGTATGTTCAGGCGAATATTCCGATATATAGCCCGAGGCATGTCATGTTGGATGCTCGGGATGACGGGACACGATTCAATTTGCGGGCGGAACGGAAGCGGCGGAAATAGCCGAACGAAGGCAACACTGACAGAATGAGTGTAGGCATCTACATCTGATTTTTGGACCCTTTTTTATGTTTATGTGCACCCGTGTTTACTGAACTGGTTTAATATTTGCTGATACATAAATTACGAATTATTTGTACAGATACCTGTGCTGACAACAGCACAGACGAACCATATATGTACTCGTAGTCGCTAATAGGGACTTGTTGTTTTGCCATTAATAAAGAAAAAAAAATTTAAGTGGAACAGCATTCAATTAATCAACTTACGGCTAAACTTATTGGATTTTTCATCTCTTTTCCTGTGGTTAATATCTTAAGGTAAACGTCCTTCTCTCGACGTTGCACTAGTGTATGACATGGGCACTTTATATCAAAGCAGTATGGGTTAAATTGGAACTAAGAGGATGTTCCTTAATTCGAATTTAAGCCATGTCACTTTGATATGTGCCTATGTCATACACTAGTGCAGCGTCGAGGACTAGGACGTTCACCTTACTAGTTAGTTTATTAAAATTATCCTAAGTGTGCACGAAACTTCTCATCGCTGTATCGTACTCGCAGTCCTCGTAGATCCCACTCGGTGGATAATGTTGTGCGCTCTCTGAATACCTCAAAGCTTTAGCAATGCTTATCATGGCAAACATTTTAGCGGGATTTTTTTGTATAACCATTCCCAGCCATTCCATTAATACACGTAAGTCTGGTCGCAATATCACTATAGAAGAGAGAGGATGTTCTCGCTTCCGCTTACGACCTTGGGTGAAAGAGCGACGCAAAAGTTTGCCGCTCAATACATACACAATTTTAGACCCTGTGAAACTCTGCCAATCGGTCGTTCAATAATTTATATTCAAAGTTAAAATAAGTAAAGTTTAAAGATCAAAACACTGATAAAGAATGCCGCTCGCAGAATCCCGGCCAACTCCCCTAATCCAGGGATCGGAACCGGTTTTTTCAGAAATCCCCGAAGTAGTCTAATATTTTGAATTATTTTAGGCTCTTAATGTAGAACTCTATCATGTATTACATTTTCGTATTATTAGACTGCCCGATCAAAAATGATATCATAAACCAAAGAACGAAATAAAACCGGTATTTTTGTATGGTAAAAATACCGGTACCTATCCGATCCCTGCCTTAATCATCATCATTACTATGTAAAATACTCGTGTCGCCATAAATGTAATCCCATAGGTCGAGTTGGGCGACGGGTTCTTCAAATCCGGGTCGTGCTTAAAAATTGAATCGCTGCGCCAACTGGCCCGAGGAGGCTATTAAATGTAAATAGGAGGATAACCGGTCAAGCGCGAATCGGGAACTTAACTCTCGTTCCGTAGAATGATACAAATATTATAAGAGAGAGAAGAACTTCATTAGATGATCATGTAGTCCCTGTATCGTGTAATAGGTAGGTACTCACATTATTGATTTCTATTGGCAGTTGTTGAATAGTAGTCCAGGCAATGAACTGACAACTTGTATGGAAAAAATGACATATTTGGAAATAATTTATAATAGCTAATTTTTTTAATGTAACGGATATATTATGAATTAAATTGTTACCTAGAGGCAAAATCCAACAAAAAATCAGACATCAAAAAAATCAATATTTAATTAGCTCCTAAAAAGTCCGGATAAATATTAATATTTTTTTTTATCTTTATTTAGGTTCATTTACATTTGCTTTACAATATTCAATATAAATAAAATAAAAAAGACAATGAATGTTTAATTTAAATCTATATAATTACTTCCGGGTAGAAAGTTTGGTGGATTCTTGAATAAAGCATCTTAGAATAATGTTTTAAAATGAAATAAACAAAAAAAACGCTATTATAAATTAATGTCTTTCGAAACCGTATTTTGCCTCGGCTATAGTTCAAATACAGGATGTATCTGGATGGCATGAAGTACCAAAGCTAATAATTTGAATTTAATATATGTAGTAGGTCTATAGATGGGCAATTTATGAAATAAAAACTGTAGGTGCCGCTACACCAGAACACCAAAAAAAAAAAAAAATTATAGTTTCCATTATTTTGACATATATTTGTACTAAAGTTTCAGGCAATATTTTTTTTTTGTAGTGATGGGTTTTATTATGTAGTATAGTTTGCCAAAAAAATCAAATTAATCGCAAAGACCGAATTCAAGAAATAAATTAAGAAGTGAAAAAAAAACAAACTGCCATATTACGAAAACTGACAAGTGTACATGGCTCTTCTTTGGGGAACAGACCTTTGCCTACAAGGAGTATCTAAAAATGAAGTTATTAGAACATTTGACAGAAAGGCAAATTTTGTATAGAAACACGGCTATAGCCTTTCTATTAAGTTATACTGAAAGTACTTTATCCATACTAATGTTGCAAATGCGAAAGTGTGTTTGTCTGTCTGTCTGTCTGTGACATCTTCACGCTTAAACCGATTTAGATGAAATTTGGTATTGAGATAGTGTGAATTTTACTCCGGAAATCCTCTTTCCGAGCGCAAGTGCGTTGATTATTACAGAAAATATCCAAGTCGCTATATGTGGGCTGGCAAATATTTGAGGAGTTCCGTCGATTCCTCAAGGATCTCAGAATGAAATGACTATACCTAGATATTTTTCTAGCACGAATGACTTACTGTAAGTGACTGACAAAATAAAAACATCGACAGTCCTGTTATCGATAAGTATCACTTCAACGTGATATATATAGAGTAATAGGGTGCGTTATAAAATAGAAAACTATCAATTTATTTATATTTTACATACTTCAGAAAACAATTTGCAATACTTTCGTAACTTTCTTTCTTCATGTCACTTAATTAATTATCCTATAACTCACTCCATAACACACACACACGCACACACGCACGCACGCACGCACGCACGCACTCACACGCACGCACGCACACACACACACACATACACACACACAGACACACACACACACACACATACACACGCGCGCGCGCACACACACACACACACACACACACACACACACACACACACACACACACACACACACACACACACACACACATCAAAATTGTCTTCCAAATCTACGCAGAATGTCATAACATGTAGTTTTCCCAAACCCATTTTTGGTCCCAAAACAATTCTATCTCTGTATATGGTTACAGTCTTACAGTGTAGGTGCACGCGTCGTCTAGGTAGGTAGCCGATATAAATCTGTGATTGTATGTACGTCTTGTATGAGGTGGGTCACAGAAACCAAGTTTGCGGCGGAGTCTATTAGGGTTCCGTACCTCAAAAGGAAAAAACGGAACCCTTATAGGATCACTCGGTTGTCTGTCTGTCCGTCTGTCACAGCCCATTTGCTCCGAAACTACTGGACCGATTGAGTTGAAATTTGGTACACATATGTAAATTGGTGACCCAAAGATGAACGCGTAAAGTAAATTAATGAATTCTGAACATGGAGGCCACTTTTGGGGGGTAAACTGGAAAATTAAAAAAAAAAGTTTCGCAAACACATGTGTGACATATCAAATGAAAGAGCTTGTTGTCTGTGGGTTGTTGTAAGCATCTCGGATATATATATATTTTTAATTTTAGCAAAAATAGATTTAAAGTAATTTAGGAAATAAGACGAAAATTGACCATCCCCCCCCTTATCTCCGAAACTACTAGTCTTAAAATTCTGTAAAAAACATGGAGAATGATTCCTTGCCTAAAGATTACAGGAAAACTCATAAGAAGTTTGAGTATTCAAAGTAACGGGAAAATTCTCGATGTTTTTGTGTTTTGTATGGAGCGCCTATATAATACTTAGAGAATAGGAATTTTACGGAACCCTCACCACGCGAGTTGAACTCGCACTTGTCCGGTTTTTTTTTGTAAAAAAGAAGGAGCCCATATTTACATTATAGAGTAATCTATAAAATCATGAAATATGGCCATAAGGACCCTTTTCTTTTCATACAATCCATTCTATAGGTAATATTATAAATGCGAAAGTAACTCTGTCTGTTACCTTTTCATGCTTAATCCGCTGAACCCATTGAGATTAAATTTGGTATAGAGATACTTTGGATTCATCACCACCAAAATTCATCACCTAAGGGGGTGAAAAGGGGGCGAATATGATATAAACGAATTCCGCTCGGACGAAGTCGCGAGCAAAAGCTAGTTATTTTCTATTTATGTGAATTCGTTGTCGTTTGAGGGTCCGAGGGTTCACCTCACCCGTCAGCCCGCGGACCCCTGTAAAGAAACAATCCGCTACACGTTGTCTATACGACCTCTGATCTCGTATTCATTGGTTTTCTCCCTTCTTTATTATTATTACCGAATTGCTTTCCTTCGAACTTACTTGCACTTCCTGGCTGTTTACTTTAAGTTTTTTAATCTAGTTCATTTGTTTTGCTAGTAGTAACAATTTCTTTTAATAAACATTTTTCTAAGATTCTTTGGCTTCCTTAAAAAACTTGATTTTTTTAAAGCACAGAAACTTTTGTGATATAATATTGACCCTGTCGATTAGTACCTACATAAGTAAAAAGTGAGTGTTTACTTGGTTAATGGCAGTTATTCATCTTCGGGAAATTAAAATAATGTTTCATTTATGTAAAATGAGCTATTATTCAAGGTATCTTGTGTGTTCCACCATATTGGATTTTCTGCCGACTGTACTTTTTTTTGCACACTCATCAACTGCTCATTGAGAGGATTGTAACAAACACGACGGGTTTATCCTGTATAATTAAGGAGTTCCTACGGCCACCTTCCGTCTCCATCATCAGACCAGGTTTATGGTACCATAGTATTGCATTGTCATCCGACTTACATAATTGTACAAAATTTCAACTTGATTGGACTTCGGGAAGTTGGTCAAATTTAACCTGCAAGATTCCACCCGAACAAACATACATACCTAGATACATTGCAAGTTAAATAAAAGCTTTTAAAATAGATATGATATTTTATGTAATCTATCCATACTAATCTCAAAGCATACATAACTGGAGTAGCCTTATGTCGTATTTGCGTACAAAAATGTCTGCCGTATTTCGCCGTGGCGCGGGGGGGAGCATCTTAATAGGACATTGAAAGCTTGAAGTGGTTGAACGGTTATAATATAATATCAAGTGCTTACAGCCACATTCGGGCATTTTTATGATCAGTGTTCTCTTGCGAGACGATTTTGTGAATGACCATTAATCGATTGTGAAATGGTCTTTGTATGATTTTTTGCACATTGTGCGAGGTTTTCTACAAAGGGGTAAGTTACTGAAAGGCTACTCCAGTTATGTATGCTCTAAGATACTAATATTATAAATGCGTAAGTGTGTCTGTATGTCTGTCTGTCTGGTATCTCTTCACGCTTCAACCGCTGAACCGATTTAGATGAAATTTGCTACCTATGGAGATAGTTTGGGTCCCGGAAATCATTCTCTAAGGGGGTGAAAGGGGGGGTTAAAGTTTGTACGGAGCTACGACATAAACGAGTTCCACGCGGACGGAGTCGCGGGCAGAAGCTAGATAATTATATATTATGCAAAGAACCGAGCGTACCTACTGTCTATACAACGAAATCGTATGATCTTGGGACATGTGGTAAGTTAATAGCTGTTTTATGTCGTTACATTATTGACCTATCCTCTCATAAAGATTAGGTAGTGTAAAGTTACTGGATCTCGTTAATAGGATCTTAAAGTTTAATTTATTAATGTCCAAAGTTCTGCTCTTGGTCGTTAAAAGGCTATCTGGTTACGCGGGCTTTTTAAGTAGGTTTGTATAACGGATTTTAGCAACACTATTAATATTTAAATTCAATTAGAGACGAGATCGCACAAATTACACAAAAATCCATTGCAAAAACACCAAGTTATAATCGTAAAATTCTTTCATGTGCCCGTAATTGTGTAGGTACTTAGTTAATCGCGCTAAAAATGAGACTACAGCGAAGTCAACCTGTAAATAAATAAATGATTTCGGATATAACTACACATAATAATTTATGTTTCACACATTTTCACGGCACTTTCGACGGCAATTAACACTTAACGTCACGCGCTACGCTCATAGCCGATCCCGTGGTTTTCTCCGTATGTAGCGGAAAGCGACTACGGCCTAGGCGCCCGCTAGTCAGGTTCCCGGCACTGCACTGGAAGATGCGGTGTTACATACGAGTATACACGCAATCCGTTTTCCTATTGGCGACACATGATCTGGCCAAATAACGGACAACCCCGTGATTCATATACATATGTTTAGAGTCTT
This sequence comes from Epinotia nisella, assembly GCA_932294315.1. Classification (NCBI taxonomy): domain Eukaryota; kingdom Metazoa; phylum Arthropoda; class Insecta; order Lepidoptera; family Tortricidae; genus Epinotia; species Epinotia nisella. The sequence goes on from OW028674.1 coordinate 23,338,906, forward strand.
TAAGTACTTTAAGAGTGTGCTTTGAATTTTCCTTTTTCACGTTCGGTTGGTACTTTGATGGTATATCCTTTTTCATATTGAGTTGGACGGGTATTGCCGCTGCCTCGCTAGGCAGAAAGACTGCGAATAGAGAAGAGTTCCGGACAATGGTAGAAGACATCCTTAGAGGATAATTCATATAAAGTATTTGATGTTCTACAGAAAGCAAAGTCAGTCACTTTTTCTAGGCATATTTGTACTGTTTTCCAATACATAATAATGGTCTGAATCCAGGGATTTAGTTTTCGTTGCAATGTCCCTTACACCATGTATCTGAATTAAATCATTAACACATTCAGTGCCCAGAATCGCTACGCGCTACGCTCATAGCCGATCCCGTGGTTTTCCCCGTATGTAGCGGAAAGCGACTACGGCGTAGGCGCCCGGTAGTCGGGTTCCCGGCACTGAATGTGTTAATAGAAGATGCGGTGTTACATACGAGTATACACGCAATCCGTTTTCCTATTGGCGACACATGATCTGGCCAAATAACGGACAACCCCGTGATTCATATAACATATGTTTTAGAGTCTGCCGTCCAACTCTAAACATGTGTATACGATTTTGGGCCTTATTTCGCTGTCATAAGTTTCGATTCACATATTTATACACTGCACAACTACTCCGGATTTGTTTGTGTTGCGAAACACGGCCGCTATAATGAAATGTCGGCGCGGTATCACCGGCATCAATATCAATACCGTTACCTCGGTAACTGCAGCCGTGAAGTGGGTCATGCTCGGACAAAGGCATTGGGCTGTCCTGCCACATCAGATTGCAAATTTACACACACGCTGGAGCGCAGTGTGCTTGCATTACCTTGAGACGCGACTGCATATTATGGAGTCATTACTTAATTATTTATTTACTAGTTTCCGCCCTCGACTTCGTTTGCGGGGACCCGGGTGTAAACTATCCTATATTTTAACCCTTTAATTCGCAACGTCAACCCGGCTTAACACACTCGTAGACCGTCTTTTTGTATTTTTTTCCTGACCTGGCCCCGTAGCATGGTTGGCCTTGTCACGCGATAGGTGATAGGATAGTGCGTGCGTCACTGGCTGACACCGTTCGATAGAACGAGACGACGCTGTTATCTTGTCACTTGTCGCGTGATAAGGCCAACCATGCTACGGCTCCTGAGAGGGTACCGCGAAACGGAAACGAACTTCGTTCGTGTATCTCCGTCTCTGTTGCTCGAATTAGCAAGTGCGACAGAGAGGGAGATACACGAACGAAGTTAGTTTTCGTTTCACGGTAGCCCCTCAGAATCGTTTGGACTATTCAGCGTCACCGAGACTTGAACTAAGGACCTTCGTTGTTTTTTGCGAAGTAATCCAAATCGGTTGAGCCGTTTAAGGGTGATTGAGTAACAAACATCCAAACATAAAGCTTTACGTTGTTACGTTACTGAAAGCCCTTAGTAGTTTCCAGTTCGCTACGAACAGACAAAACAGACGCGACGGGGGCTTCTTTAAGTAGCGATTACTGGTAATGGCAACTACGAAACAAATCCCATAACTACATACTATTTCCATGTAACGCGAAAAAGTATTTTCAGTTTAAATTTCAGTGAAGCCCGATGAAACACCGACGTCCGGAACTAGATGGGAGAGCATAAAGCGCGTTCGTTTTGTTGGTAACGTCACGGTATAATGAAACTTCGGAGTATCGCTTCCATCAATAACGTTACCTGCGGCGAAATGGGTCAGCATGCACCGGCTAGAGCGGAATCGTCTGTGACCATCCTGCATCCTGCAAGTACTACCAAATCTATACTAGTCTAGTTCTATACCTACTAGGTAATATCATAAAGAGGAAATGTCTGTGAGATTGAAGCTTTGCAAGTTTGTACCTAAGTAGGGGGCTTCTCCGGCACTACCCATCTGATTTCAAGAAATATTTTACTAGTACATAGGCTATATTTTATCCCGCGGCTTCGCCTGTGTTCTCTGTAATACGTGAGCGGAGTCGGCCGGACAGCTAGCACTATAATGAGTACAAAATGTCTACCCTTTTAATTATAAGATGGTTGCTTCTGGATTATAACAGGGTCTCCAGTACTATATAGGCAATCACAGGTCACTTCGGGGTCAAGAATCTTTTGGCCAAGAGGGACTATCGGATAGTTTAGGCTGTAGAATGTGTGGCGAGGAGGCAGAGCTATTTCCGCTACAAAGCGGAATAATGTTTCTACCCGCTACGGCGTAGCACACACGGCGTAGCTCGGCTTCGAATGAGTTAGTTTAGCAGTTTAATGCGTAGCGACGCTACGTGTGCTACGCCGTAACCCGTAGCACTCCTAGCAGTATTTTGCCCGTTGCATTGTTGTGATGTGATTGATGCATTGCAAAGTTGTCGCATGGTTGTGGTCGTAGAGTTGATAGGAAAGGTTAGATAGCACAGGCGATGTTGCAAATATCTAAAGCGGAGTACCTGAGTTCATTGAAGTATTCCGAGATACTACTAGTGGCTCTGTGAGCTGTAGAACTCGCGAACCAGTCATTTATAGAAAACAAAAGAAATCGAAAAAGTGACTTGATAAAAAAAAAAAAACTATAATTAATGAACCTCCTCACAAAATTTTACGAGAATCGGTTCAGAACTGCGACCTTGTAGAGAAGAACATCTGGACATATAAACGATTTTTGGCCCAAGCTGAAGCATGGAACTTCGTTCGCTTTGCTCCCTCGTTCGATAAAATAATATAAATATTAGGGGACAATCTTATATAAATAGAACTAGCCCCATATAGTAAGCTCAATAAAGCTTGTGTTACGGGTATTAGACGACCATATTATTATGTTTAATACCTATTAGGTAAATACTTAAATACATAGAAACATCCAAGACTCAGAACAAAATATTCATGCTTATCACACAAATATTTGCCCTTACCGGACTACTAATACTGGCGAACTGGCGAGGTGTAGTTGTAAATAACGAGCTTATAGCTAGTTCATGTGCAATTCCCAAAAGGTAACAGCATTTGCATCCATCAATAATGTTACATGGCGCTTGGTAACTGGGTCACCCAGCTAGATAATCGGACATTCGCATAAAGGATAGGTACCTCATGGGAACGAAACTACCGTGATATATTATTAGTGTTTCTCATGAATGGTCAGTTTGCAGTATCAATATTAACGATGATTACAATGTAGGTGTACGGACTTCGAAGGTTTTATTTGGCATCAAGGATGTCTGCCGAGCGGTGTCAGAAAATTAACTGGGTCGTGATAGTTAGATTAATGTATGTGCTTAAGACCGTGACTTTCAGCTACTTTCAGTTGGCGATTTGCCAGGAAAATAGAAGTAGGAATGTAAACCTAGATTTGATAATATATAGTGTCAGCACATCTTTATTACAACTTAGAAAAGTTGAAAAACTCCGACATTTTCATTTCAAAGTTTAATATCTCAAAAACGGCTGAACCGATTTTGTTGAAACGTAGCCAAGAACCAGCTCGATCACGTCAGTTTTTGGAAAAAAAAAACTGCATTAAAATCGGTCTATTCGTTTCGGAGCTACGATGCCACAGACAGACACACAGAGACGTCAAACTTATAACACCCCTCTTTTTGCGCCGGGGGTTAAAAATAACATGAGATGCAACTAAAATTTAAAGCAATAACTGCACCTTGTATTCCTAAGTGATTGAACTGACTAAATGGTAGAATATGCATGCCGACCGAACTGTGGCAACCGTGTCTTTTGCAAATTGCCTAACTAATAACCTAATGCACTCGCCTGGCGAAGTTTACGTAACTATAATATGTAGGTACGTATGTTCCGTAAGCGGATATTATCGAAGATAAACAAGGATACTCTCCTTTGTGTACTGTACGTATACACGAAAGATTTGCGTTTGTTTGCTTTGTGTTTTCAAACATTTCATTGTTGTTCTTATATGTTGTCCTAGATTTATACGCATATATTTTATATCTTCAGTTATATACTCGTACCTCGTGTCCAGTCAATGCATAGAAACGTTTCATTATTGCAGAGATGAAACTTGATAAACTGTTATTTATAAGGTCTCATAAATGTAGGCAATTTCGAGCCAACATCTATTGTCCTTCGCCGCTTCATGAAGCAATAACGCCGCGCGACACATTTATTATTGGCCTAGCAAAATGGCTGCTACCCAATATTTTTTGTTATTATACATAGATACATAGACATTCTATGTATATAAATTTTAACATTTAATAGTCTATTTATGTAACCAATTACCAGTACGATAAAGTATAATATAGGTAGATAGGAACTTACAGATGTACGATTATTCCAGGCGTTTTTGCCCAATCTTAGGAAATAAGAGTTTTCCTCGGTCATTGACCCCGATATCAAGGAAAATTTATGCATTTTCATGTAGGCTACACTCTCAGCTATCATTTGGTACCAATTTGTTCAGGATTGCATGAAAATTGAAAAAGTTATTGGGCGGAAAAACCAAACGTGCAGAGTGATTCCGTTTATTTGCTCTCGAGTGTAGTGCATAATTATATTCCATCGTATTTTCACGGAAACGTACGAACGTGTGTTGCTATTTCAGTCGGTCACAGTACAAAAAGTATTAAGGTTGGCTGAAGTAGCATAACAAATACGAACGTTTCCGAGAAAATACGATGGATGACAGTTATGCACTACATCTGTACTTATACTAAGTGCTGACCTGTAAGATTGTATATATACATCCTCCCTTCGAACGACTACCGCTCGCCTTTGCATGTTGTATTTTACGCTCACTATACCTTCATTATAAGTAGGTAGAGCTTATTTTTTACGCGCTAGTTAAAAATACAACTTTTGTTAGCAGGAATGATAAGAAATAGTAATATGTTGGCTGAAGGTAATAATAGCTATCTTTCCGGGCTTCCCACTCGCGTGGCGCTGGGCTGGTCATAAATAACGACCTGCACGGCCACGGTATCTAATTACACCGCGCCATTACAGTAAACTCTCATACCTAGTAGCCCATGAATTTAAAAATGTAGTTATTGTCCAATTTACGGTTACGGTCCTATCGTAAAAGCAATCTGAGGGGGGTCAAAGGGGTCGCGAGAGGTCTTTGTTTTCACAGCGTGTGGCTAACGACCCCAACGAAGGTGGCGAAGACCTGGGCCAGTATTTGACTAACAAGTGGAATTAAAAGATTTTTCAAAAAACCCAACTTAATTAAGAGGAATCCAACGACGCCTCATATGTCGAAAACCGTCAAACGGTTTAAACTGCAGGGCGTGCCAAAGAATAAAACATACACACATACATACATACCCTCGAAATACATAACCCTCCTTTCCTTCGGCAGTCGGGTAAAAAAAGGCCGATATAGCCCTTTGATATGCAGCCCCGCTATTATGTAACTGGTTTTAAGCTCACCTCAACGTTCACCCACAAATATATCTTGACGCCGCGATTCGTAGTAACTAAGCGTAGGTAGAGGTTTAGTTTCGTTAAACGTGGCGGGTGAAGTGAGGCGCATTAGCGCGTTCCAAATAACAGGCCCGGGGACATGATGTCCCACCCCGCTAGGCAATTGTTATTTTATCGTATCGTATTTTTTTTTTCTTAAATTAATTGTGTGTTTATCGGAAAGTTACAACTACATTATTATAACTATTGACGACCCTGATATCCTTTTATAAAATTGAATTCTCTTCGATTGAATATGGTCTTATGATTAAGAGGAAGAAGAATGAGTATAAGAATTTATTTATTTAGCACACAAAGTAAAGAAAAAGGTACAACATAATATAATGTGCTAAATCAGCAAGTTCCACTAAGTACATAAAATGCTTTTAGACAGTGAATGTAGAGAGAATGCCAAAAAGGCGGCGTCCATTCAATCTGGCGGACGCTGGGCTGATATTCACAATACTTACCAATGGCTCGCATCATGCGAACCAGTGTAAGTCTGGTCCCCGAATACTCATTACTGCTACGAATCTCGAAATTAAGTCATAATAAGGGCGAGTAAGACTGGTTGTGAACCGCGTAGCTGGATTGCACTGTTTCGCGTGGTTTCGAGATGGGACGGAGGCAAGCTAAAGGTGTCATCTGACACTGTATTAAAATTGTATATACTTGAGTTATTCATGTTAGGGTTCTTTCCAGATTCAGTTCGTTCCTTCCTTTTATATTTTTTAGGGTTCCGTACCTAAAAGGAAAAAACGGAACCCTTCTAGGATCACTTTGATGTCTGACTGTCTGTCAAGACCCTTTATTTCGGGAACGCGTTGGTGGTATCGAGTCGAAATTAAAACTATATACTCAAGTCTACATTCCCTTGAAGCTGTGAAAAAAACCAAACTTCTAAGTTAACGTTAAAAAAAGATACGGCTGTTTATGCCGCAAAAAACGTGTATTTCAACACTCTTTTTTCAACGCCGAGTTTTTTACGCCGGTTCTTCTCGAGGCAGAGGTTTACTTTCCGAACCGGTGGTAGTTTATCGACATTCATAGGTGCATGTAATATGCCTAAATTTAAGAATAAATCACTTTGACTTTGACTTTCTCAAGGGAATCAAAATTTATAGGGTACTTTCCATTGACCTAGAACTATGAAATTTGGCAAGTAATATCGTCTTATACTACAAGTAGAGGGAAAAATCTGAAAACTATACATTTGTCATTTTGTATGGAACCCTCTGTGGGCGAGTCCGACTTGCACTTGTCCGGTTTTTTTTAATAGTCAGGCAAATAACACTCATTTGCATCAGTGCAGTATGCGAAGAGAAGACACAGAACAAAGGTTATGGGTGCGATAGCTGCTTTTGTTGAATAGATACCTATGTGACAATTTCTTAAATAATGTGGGGTTTGTTTTCGCGAACACGGCCACTTCGAAAATGAAAAGGCACGGTACTGTCAAGATGTTAAGTTTTCAAGTTTTTTAATATAATGGCGGTCTTCCTAAATGAATTTCTTGCTACGAGTTTTTTTTGTATGAAGTATAGAAATTGTTCACCAATACTCTTACGGATTACAGAACCTTAAAAATTGAAACAAAAGTTGGTAAACTCTCGTATAGGTACTTGAGATACGGTATTGTTGGTGAAACGTAAAGGTGAAAGCCATTCCGCCGGGCAAGCGTTTTGGCCCGTCGCCAGGTTGGCGCCTCGCCGCACGGGCACGCGAGCCTCGCCCGCGAGGCTCGTGAAAGCCTTTGTGTGTCAATAACTATTGCACTTCTGGTACTTTATGTCTTAATATTAACTTATTTCTTAATCCTGCGCCACCCGCATCCAGCGGGTTTAGCGTTTACCGGGTTATCAGTCCACTATATTCCTGTACTTGCATGTACTTGTACGTTAAGCAAATAAACATCTGAATCTGAACCTGCCGGTACGTGGTCGCCATTCGAGAACCTTTCCGTCCCAGCGGCCAGGACCGGTCATTGCACTCTTTGGGGGAGGCCTTTGTCCAGCAGTATACGTGTTCCGGCTTATATGATGATGATAATGATGTCTTACTTCTATATTTTAAGAATATCTGTATTGGGGTCGGATAGACGTTAGAGTCTATTTGGAAATTGTGGTATTTGTTTAGTACCTAATTATCACATGACATTATGTGCAATTCTTTGGGTTTTTTCATGGGAGTTGATTTAGTTTTCAGGTACGTTTTTTTAACTGCCACTTTTAAAACACATGATTTCTACAGAATTGACAACTGTAGGTGATATAACTATAGTGGCTCTTTGAGCAGTAGACCTCGCGAGCCTGTTTGCTTTTTTTTCATTTGCTTTGTTTCCAAAAACTGAATCGGTAATCATTTTCATTTAATTATTGCACCTGCTCACAAAATTTCACGAATATCGGTTGAGAAATGCGACCTGCAGAGGAGAACAGCCGGACATCCGGGCAGACCTACGAAAACATTTTTGCCCAAGCTGAGGAGAACTTCGTTCGCTCCGTTTTAAAAGGCGACGGTGAAACGAGTAGGTACATGCCATTCCAATACGTATGTATGGAATTAATATTTATTTATACCACTGTGAAATCAATGGCTTCGCATCTAATCTATACCTATATGTACCATTCGCTACCATAAAGCCTTTGATAAACGTGATCTTGGATTGAATGGGCGCCGGTTGGCATTGATGATGAAGCTTCGATATCTGCAGTGAATGCCGATGTAATTGTATAATGGCGGGCTAGGCTTTGACGGCGCGTCTTTGTGCCCTTAGAATGGAATACGTAGAGATAACCTCGATGCAGAATATTAGGATTAAACCCCGTGTTCAATAACTTCAATAGGTAGGAGAATATTAAAACAAAGAGAAAAATATCAACTTCTATACCTTGTTAATTTTGTGCCAGAAAAATGTTCCTTACCTATTGGTGTTAAACGCGTCTTAACAACACTTGTCAAGGTGTAATTTATTAAAAGTCACACTGACAGTTCTAGCGTTAAAACTCGTCAATCACTATTGTCTGAACCATGTCTGCCGTCTTATTAAAAAAAACATATTATTTATACGTTGAGCAACATAACGAATTCAACAAAAAGAAAATTATCTAAATGCAGCAGAAGGGCCAGAGTGTACCGCGAAATCATACCTTGATGTACTAATGGCTATGTTTTGTACAAACGGGAGCATTAGGGAACAGACGCGGCTAAAAGCTCTACAGAGCTATTGTTAAACTACGTACTTGAAGAAAAAAGTACCTACGCTTTTATCAAAACCTTAAATCAAACGTACTTTTTCGCTGATTTACTGAAAAAGTCACTAATGGATATGTCTCGGCTCGATAAAACCAACATATAGCTAGTCAGTATTCAAAGCACGAGGCTAAACGAGGCATTACCTCGGGTCACTGGTAATGGAGCGGATGTGGCGCCGCTAGGGGCGCTATAACATCCTGAATATCTTTTCAGTTTTCTAATTCTGAAAGTAAATATCTTTTCATCACACTTGCTCGAAAATGGTGTTATTATACGCAAGCGTACTGAGCTGTAATGGGCTATATTACGCCCATGGGCGTTATGGTTTTTTTTTTAAATAATAGAACCCTCTGATTGGCTTAAGCAAATCTGGTTGCTGTGTGATTGGTTGAATAAAAAAATCTAGTTGGTCACGACGCCCCGCCCCGCAAGAATACTGCTCTGTGATTGGTTGAAATATTGAACTGCGCGCTCTACTAGCACTGATCTGGAAGTGAAGTTGTCAATTTTTGATTGGTGCTGCTGTATGAAACATACATTTTTCTGTCTTTTGTTGTTATTTATTTCCTCGCAAATGTGATGAAAAACATTGTGTATAACACGGGCGTAAGAATATTGCAAACTCGAGTCATCAAAAGCCCTCCGCCTTCGGCGTCGGGCTTCTGATACACTCTCGTTAGCAATATTCCACTTACGGCCCTCGTTAAACAATGTACTATTATCTACGCACATATCATTAGTGCTCTAAAATGCGTTCAGAAACCGTCGGTAATGACCAGCATTATTACAACCAATTTTACTATGACAACTTTCTTGTCTGTGGTAGTAGGTAAAATATGTACTGTAATGTTATTATAGTACAGATTATCGGTATCGTTATGAGTTTAAATTTGGAACAGCTGTCAAAACTCAAGTGGGTATCTATTCTAGTGTCTCTAGATATTTAAACAGTTATCGATACAAAACGTCAATTCAGTATGTTTTAATATAAACCGCATGACATTTGATCTCGAGTGACATGAGAATAGGGACTTCATTCGTTTGTCTATGATTTAAAAAAAAATATTCGTCTTGTCAAACAAGATACTAAATTCAATTCAAAATAAAGAAATCATAAATATAAACATGCCATCAAGCTCTGCTACTTCAAACCAAGACCATCCCACTACAATACAACCAGGACCATTAAATATATCCCATTGTTCCAATGTAAATGTGAATTATAACTATTACAATAAATAATTTGTTTCTGTATTTGTTCAAATTTACTTTTATTGCATTATTTAAATATCTATAGTGTATAGATATTGTACAGGTAGCACTATTAGCAATGCAGGTCATTTCCCTACGGCTTCTGAACCCATCATAGAGCGCTTATGATATGTGTTTAGATAAAGTAGTGTATGCAACTGTACATAATTAGGCCTTAAAACACTCGTGTGATCCTATTATGAAACTCGCTTACGCTCGTTTCATAAAACCACACTCGTATTTTAAGGCCTCTCATTATGTATCAGTAGCATAAACTACTATTGATTGGCATTTTACAAGGAGTGGCTAGTATCTATTTATGTAGGATTCGTGTCAATAAACCATGTGAAAGCGCGTGTCTGGGTGCGATGAAATCCTGGCAGTCATGTAGTAACAGAGTGAATGGTGCAAGATGCAAATATAGTGTCTATTTTATATGTACCTAATTAATTTATATTTTATTTTTAATTGAGATTGATAATGAATTGTATTTTAAGGAATTTGAAATTGTATATAGTATGTAAGCGATTTGGTAATCTTTACTGTTATGCCTATGTTGTGAAATAAATAAATAAATAGTATATTTATATAGCATATATTTGTACTAATAAGATTCTAAATTTTACAGATACTTCCGACAGAAATTGTAAGTAGGTATATCGCGCCTGCATATCGTGTCTAAAATCGACATGTTACATTATTGTTCTCTATGTTCAAGGCCGCCACTCCTACCTACGTACGTTGTATAGATATTATGTCTATACCGTGGTAGTAAATCATGTCTGCTACCTCGTGGCCTTTATATAAATAAAGCTAGTATAAAAATATGTTTTTGTGACAGCCCTATATAGGGATGACAAATGGCCCGCGAAAACGCGGCTTTGCCGGCCGATATTAAATACAAAGGACTTTGCGAAGCTTTAGCTAAGCCTCGGACGCGCCCAAGTAGGCACCTACCGCCAATTATTATATTACGCTAAGCTAAATTATGACTCCCGCTCGTTGCTCCTGCAGCGTTTGCTTTGCTAATGATGTACGTAATTTGTTATTAAAGAAATATCTCATTATGCAAATATTAGTTACATGAAAATAGTATCGTATTCACATTAGTAGGTACTGTTATAGCCTATAGGTATTGTGCTCGCGAGCTTCGGATATTGTTATGGTTATGTAACTTATGTATCTACATACGCGTAGGTGAACGCTTCATTGAACTTTATAGCATTTTAAATTGGAACAGAATTGTATTTGTTTTGTTTCGTTCAATTTTGAAATAAAACAAACTCTCATGCTAGAGGATAGGTTACGTCTAAGCGCTTGGGAATGATAAACCTGAAAGTTCAGAAACGTATAAATCAACATACTTATCTGCCTAATAATAGATAACGCCTGTTTTCCAACGAGGTACGAATATCATTCCTCTGCTGCGATCCTGACAAACATCTCATCATAACAAACCTCTGTGCCGTGTAAGTTTGAAACAGTTGAGTTAAAACGTGTGCCGAGGTGATGTAGGTTAGTATGAAAGGGGCAAGTTAAAGGGACAGACAGTCCCACAATTGCTGGCCCACTTGTCCATTATTTGCGGAGTTGAAGCTCCCACTTGCGCTGAATTACTATTGTTGCTAAATTACACACGAGTTTAGTCCAACTTGGTAAGTTGTTCTGTGATAGAGAATCTGGGGTAAACTCGCTGAGTTGGTTCGTAGTGTAAGTTAGTAGGGATTTCAACAACTGTAGAGATAAAGATTATGGTAATATTAAAACCATGTATGTACGCTATAGTTGTAATAATGACATGAATTATTATTAAATGGTTTCGCTGTTTATAGGTGTTTTCACTCTATCTCAATTAATAAAAACGTACCTTATGTAGTCGTTACAGTAAGTAGTCAATTTTTACTGTTATGCTTACACGTAAAAGGGCGTACCTAATTTATTTATTTCTAAAAACATCACATTTATAGGAGAAATTAGATCTCTTCCCCGAAATCGTTAATTCCGCGTAGCAAACTTTCCATTCGCATTTTTCCCCGCTCTAACTTTTACCCATTCTCCTTTTTTATCATTCATAAATAATGACAGTGTCATAATGTCCTATTAGCGTACTTATCCGATCTTTTTGTTTATAATTCACTTTGGGACGACCCCTTTGGGCCGTTTCGGAGCCAGCATTCGGAGCCAGCTACCGTATGGGAATTTAAGGTTAGGTTCGTTAGGTATCTTCAGATTCCTCGACCTCCTATTAATGTATGGTCTCTTGGTATTCCGACAGTTTTGACGGAGCCCCGCTCCTATTTCTGGTCTGTTTGCCCTTCGGGCATCTGAAGATACCTAACGAACCTAACCTACTAAGAAGTCAAAAAGAAGCGACTGGGAAACTTTTCCTATAGAAAAAATATCGTTTAAGAATTAGAAATATTGTGATAAGTATCGTTTGGCCATATTTGAGAATGAAGAAGCTAGCAAATGCGAAAAAAAAGTGGCGGGTAGAAGTTAGAGTGGGGAAAAATGCGAATGGAAAGTTTGCTACGCGGAATTAACGATTTCGGGGAAGAGATCTAATTTCTCAAAAAACTTACACACTAATCTTAGATCTCTACCAATGGCCAAAATACTTAAAGGCCAAAATGTGCATGTATCCATTTTGGTTTATATCGCAATGACTGAGTTAGGAGGAAAGTAATTTGTAGAATGACACAAAAAAACCGCATTCAAATCGGTCCATACTTTTGGGAGCTACGATACCACAGACAGATACACAGATACAAAGACACGTTAAACTTATAACACCCCTCTCTTTGCGTCGGGGGTTAAAAACGACAAAGTAGGTACTTACGTACTAAGTTCTTTATAAAGGGAATAAATCATTCACAAACTTACCGCGTGAGTTGCCGTCCGTCGGCAAATTGTATCGTTTCGGCAAACACCTTATTAATAAAAAAACATATCTTTGTTTAGATTGCTGAGCTTAGACGTATCTTCTCTCGAAGATGTATACTGGCTGGAAGACACCACTGCCCGCCATGTGCTGGACCCGAAGGACTTCGGCGCGTGGTCGGCGGCGCGCCAGAGCCTGCCCACTGGCAAGGACGCGCTGCAGACGCTGAAGTCGGACCTCTGGAGCGCGGTCGTCAAGAACAGTAAACACCAGGATGCTTGGACTTGGGGTGAGCAGTTCCACATACGAGTAATATTATAATGTCCATCAACTGCGACTTATGCTGGGCTGTCCGAATGTTCTTCGTGGAGCAGGATGCACCACTTATATAATGAGTCAAGCTAAAGCGGCGGCCCTCATTCCGATTATTCAGAACGAATTGCTATGGACATACAAAACTATTGTTAAGATGCCTGGGCCGACAATAGTAGATTGTACAACAAGTGCATAAAACGAGCTATTTCACCCGAGACGTTTATATATAGCTAAGTCGAGGGATAAAATGGCTTATTTATGCCCGAGTTAGACGCACTGCTTTTCACTTCGATTGCGAGATAATAACAAATATTTGCAAAATTTAATAAAATTAGTTCATCCCCGCCACTTTACTTTTTAAAGTTTTTATGTTTAATTTTCGACACGTAATGAATAATGCATTTTTTACTTCATACTGCCAAGTCATTTAATGGTTCGATACGTTTTTAAATAATAATTGACTTTTTTATCTGATTTTATTAATTTAGTAATAGGTAGATAATAGAAAAAAACGAATGTAAAATTTATTAAAGCAAATCAAATAAAATAACAAGTTTATTTTACGAAGTTTTATTGTGCGTGTGGTTGTTAGGCCTGATTATCTTAGTCTTTAAAACAATTTTACTTTGTGCGCTAGAGCATAAAAGTGGCATTTTGTGCAGCATACATCCAGCACAAAGGCGAACTTTGCAAGCATGCTGAGAAGTGAAAATAATGTTTTCCCCCGAGAGCATTGAATATGAGCCTAATTCAAATCTAAGAGCGCTCGCACATTACAACCACCAGTGGCCGCCACTAAAAGCAGCCACTCTGCCGCCGTTTAGTGGCCGCGTCCAAGCCACAAGCTGCGGGAGTGGCTCGGGCTGGCTACTAGTGTATAGTGGCCGCGTTTAGTGGACGACTCTAGTGGCTCAATGTGCGGCGGCTCTAAATGTGTGGTGCGGATTTGTTTCCAGGCGGCATGCTGGTGGTGTCCGTGTCGGTGTGCGGGCTGGTCACGCTCGCCGCCATGACGCAGCCCTCGCTGGCGCCCGAGGCCAAACACTCGCTGCTGCAATACGTCACAGGGAAATACCTGCACCCGCCCAGCTGCAAGGTAAACATCGCCCGTTCTTCATTATTCCTCTGTAAGTACCTATGTAGTGCCTGTGGCCCGTTTAACGAAGCTACAAATTACAAGTCTTTACACTCTTGGTGCCCGGAACTTTCCGCTACAAAGCAGAAAACCACGGTATCGGCTACGAGCGTGGCGCTACGAATTCGTTGGCATTAAAAGTGTTAACTGGCACTGAGGCGCTTGACCAATAACGGCAGGCCATTTGACCAGTGTTACCTGTCTAGACTTGTACAGACACTACAAGTGGGATGAACTGACTTGACGGCAACGGACCTGTATTGTCCCGTAAGCTGTCAATTTAGCGAATCCTGATATTTAAAAGATCGGTAATGCGCATGTGCCAGCAAGGAGTAGACACTCATGGGCTACGCTGTCCGCTCACCATCGGGACCGTAAACTAGTGTAATTAAATCCCTGATTTTACATGAGGTCGGATCACCTGAATCGCCTGCGTCTGGGCAATCTTTTCTGCGCTGCTGGATAGGATTTCTTAGTATTACCATTGAAAGATGTTGATGGAGGCGTCATATGACTTATTTTCTTGTTTAGGTGGAGTGGGGCTGGGAGGAGCCCCACCCCGTCGGAGACACGATGTGCTTCACAGTCCAGTGCTACCAGCGGAACGGCCAGCCCTACCCCGTGTGCGACACCGATGAGCTGGCGGTCACCATCTCACTCGGAACCAGAAAGGTGATACTTTTATTCGTGCGCGTTGATTAGCCATATTAACCAGTTGTTTGTCAGTCGTACATTTACATTTTGACAAGATTATAAAAAATGTACCGTAAACTCGGGTTACGTTGGCCCTGGGGGAAAACTTTGTAATTGGGACTTAACTTTCAGATGACAGCAGTCATCGAGTTGGGGTCGGGCGACCCGGCGCAGGCGCACACGGCGCGCGTCAAGTTCACCGTCCGCACCGCCGGCGTCTACATCGTCGCTGTTACCATTGGTAAGATTCTCGCACACATATTCCACAACTTTGAAAAGATCTCCTTTACTTGTGAACCTTGATATAGGTGTGGTGCGTATGTCAGTATTTTGTTTAACTTAGTCTAATGCGCTACAGCAAAATAAAGTCGTTGTTTAGTGCGACACGGCTAAGGTGATCGGCACATTAAATAATGACTTTATTTTGATGTGGCGCCGCGTCTTGACGCAAAAGCGTCTTGTCTACAACGTGCCAGAGATGGCATGAATGGCACACGCCGGCTGTGCCAACATATCTGTCGCTGCTGTCACAGGGTGGACACGAGGAAGAAATGAGTTTAAATTAAAGCCTGCGTATGTACAGTAAAAGAAAAAAAAAAAGAAAAGAAAAGAAGACATTTATTCACTACACAAAAGACACACAGAGACAAAGAAGAGAGTAAGGGAAATGTATTCACGTACCACCGTAGAACCCTATCGCAATAAGGTGATATATCACTCGAGTTTGAGTGACGGTGGCCTGTCAATTGCGACAGGGTTCTACCACGTTCTACGGTGGTACATGTATACATTTCCCATACTGTACCTAATTAGTAATTACTTAAAACTTAAATCCTACTTAAACCTAATTCGTCCGGCTAAATCTGATAGTGGTTTTAGGTAGATTAGTTCTATTTGTTTTATTTTAAGGACAGATTTTTAATTAAATTTATTATTAATTGACGTCCTATTTAAACCTAACTCGTCCGACTCAATCTAATAGTTGTCTTAGGTAGATTACCACGTGCCTTATTTGTTTCTAATAATTTTATTTAAATGAATAATGACAGAAATTCAAATAAAAAATAATAATTTGTGCGAGTACAGTAAAAGCATGGAACCTATTCTTTATTTTCGGGGTGTTATTACTCGTAGATTCTACCTATTCTACTAATTGTATATATTATAACACCGAGGTTTTGAAAAATTAACTTACCTATTTGTATCGGATAGGAACTGGAAAAAAATCCTATCCTCGTCTTTGTGCGTGGATAAGCAACCAAACAGTGCACAATATTTACCCATCGCGATATCGCGAACGTGCACACGGTAGAGCGGCGAGCGTCGCACTGGGCTGCCCGGGACCGCGCCCAGGAAGTTACGCCCATCGGTGAGGTAGCCGACTTCGGTGGGAGGCGGTTCGTGTCCGTTCTGTATGTAATACTATTATACTATTCTGTGCTGCTGTTATCGTCCCAACTAACATTTTGGTGTCAGCTAAGGGTTTTATTTCAACCTTAACCTTTATAAGTGAGTTATAATTATCTCATGGTATACACTTACCGTAAAATCACAAAGGCGGATTGTTTTCACTTAACAAACATTTCCAATTTAATTCACTTTCAGTACGACTCAATAGCTGTCAAATATTAGTACCTACTGCAGCGTGAACTCGCAGACGTCGCTTAACGACTCCTTTTTAATATTTGTTCATTTTTATTTTAACGAATTTGTTGGGAGTACAGGCAGTTGGTTTATTACCACGACATCTAACGCATTTTACATGAACTTTTTCCTTCAGGGTTCATGGTCGCTTGTGTTTTCTGTTTCTTTGTCGGATGCATCTAGAAGTGTTCGGTTTCCCCTGTAGGTGGCGTCGTACATTTATTCACGTGTTCATGTTATATAACCTTCTTGTAGTTGTTTTGTATGGGCAGTTCTGTACTGGTTAGTTTTTATAAAGACTATTTGAAATTTAAAATATGTATTATTCTAGATTCGGATTTGGGATTGTCAGTTTTGAAAGGAAAAAATCATTGATTCTTGTGAAGCGGTACTGAAAACAGCTCTCAGTCTGCTGTTCCATTGTAAACCTTTTTTTGTGGGATTTCATTGTAATTCCTTGATATTTTCATTTGGGCTTCATCACAGTTCAGTTTGTTAATTTAAAAGTTTCGAGGTCGACGCACAGCGCTAGTCTGTCGCCTCGGCGGATTTTGTGAAAGTTGGCAGGAAGGCAGTCCACTTCCCAGTTCCTACCAAGAAATTCCTTTTGGACACGTCTTTGGTTGTTCTACTCTGAGGCCAGTCGTGGAAAGCGATCTGGGTAAGCCTTGTTTAATTGTTTTGTCTCATGATGGTTCACAGTCGTAAGTAGTTGTGGTGACGTAGTTCTTATGACATCATTTTGTTCCTAGCTTTCGGGTTCGGAGTGCGAGCTCAATAGTTCGACGCAAGTGTTTACATTGACATCCTCCACTGCTGGACGTGCATGTACGGACCTGCAAACTACGGCGGTCATCATATCAGCCGAAAGACGTCCACTGCTGGACATAGGCCTCCCCCAGAGAGTTCCAAATTGACCGGTCCTGCGCCACCTGCATCCAGCGGACTCCCGCGACCTTTACCAGGTCATCAGTCCACCTTGTGGGGGGCCTACCCACGCCGCGCCTTCCGGTACGTGGTCGCCACTCGAGAACCTTTCCGCCCCAGCGGCCATCGGTTCTACGTGCAATGTGCCCTACGGCGGTATCTGCTCCTAATTGAGCGAGTACTGGAACTACGGAAGGAGTCATCACATCGTGGAACGGACCTCGAACACGCGCGCGCTGAGCGAGCGATCGGTGACCTAATCGTATTGTTAAAAAAAGGAACAACTAGATTTTTAACTTAGTTTTGTTTGTGCGTGTTGCTGAACATTGCAGAGGTTGTCTTTTCCCTTCAGTAAATTCAACCTTTGATGGGGACCTTGTCGCCCTTACACATTATAATTCCCAAAATTCTTAAAGGCAGTTATTACGCCAACGTTTAAATCTTTTGACCTCTTGTTTTGGCGTTCATCCATTTCCCTTCAATCATCATACATAATCTCATATCCCATTTCCATCTGCCACCCTGATCTTTTATCACCCCTCCTATCAAAAGTGTTCTTTTCAACGTAAATTGAAGAACGTAAGGTCCGGCAAACTGATTGCGACACCGCTGTTGCACTCCTTAAAAATCTAGTTCAGGTATTCCGGTGCTGACAGTGAGTTCACCTCGCCGCGTAGCGTTTACGGCTTGTAAAATTCTTTCGGTTGTGTAACGGTTAAATTTTATATTGAGTGTGAATTAACAGTGAAATATTCTAGTGGTTGGTTTTACATTAAATAAATTCTACGTGTTGTTGTATGTGAATTTTTATTTTATTTTCACTACACTACTAACTATCATCGCCATTTTGTCGGTAGACTATATTTGTCCCATAATTTTATAGTAAAGAAAAGAGTAAGATGCTCACTTGAAACTGGGTGAGCGCAAGAGTGTTATAACACTCTCAGCTAACACCTTAACCGTTACTACTGTGTTTGTAGACCGTTGGTCAAAACTATGGGTGTCAGATAACACTGCTCTACAGGCTTTCTAACACGTTTACCTGTAATACGTGGGCCTCTTTCGTAGTTATAAGAGTGTTAGAGTATGCTATAACACCTTTTTTACAGGCATTCTTAACACCTTAACACTTGGCTGGAACCGATATAAGAATGATATAAGGGTTATTTTAACGCTAGAGTGCTAGTTGGGGTACTATCGTTTGTTTTGCTTGTCGCAAATAATGAAACGACTCAACGTTGCTTTGGCCTAGCGTGCCTACAAATAACGATTAACCAGATTGCATCTACTAAATTATCCAGGCGGCGTGAACATCAGTGGCAGTCCGTACCGGCGCTGGTTCACGGCGGGGCGCGTGGAGGCGCGGCGCTCGCGCGTGGCGCGCGCCGGCGCCGCGCTCGTGTGGTGCGCCGGCCACGCGCGCGCGCTGCACGTGCACCCGCGCGACCAGTTCGACAACCCCACGCACCCGCAGCCGGCGGTGAGTGTACATACAGTCCGTACCGGCGCTGGTTCACGGCGGGGCGCGTGGAGGCGCGGCGCTCGCGCGTGGCGCGCGCCGGCGCCGCGCTCGTGTGGTGCGCCGGCCACGCGCGCGCGCTGCACGTGCACCCGCGCGACCAGTTCGACAACCCCACGCACCCGCAGCCGGCGGTGAGTGTACATACAGTCCGTACCGGCGCTGGTTCACGGCGGGGCGCGTGGAGGCGCGGCGCTCGCGCGTGGCGCGCGCCGGCGCCGCGCTCGTGTGGTGCGCCGGCCACGCGCGCGCGCTGCACGTGCACCCGCGCGACCAGTTCGACAACCCCACGCACCCGCAGCCGGCGGTGAGTGTACATACAGTCCGTACCGGCGCTGGTTCACGGCGGGGCGCGTGGAGGCGCGGCGCTCGCGCGTGGCGCGCGCCGGCGCCGCGCTCGTGTGGTGCGCCGGCCACGCGCGCGCGCTGCACGTGCACCCGCGCGACCAGTTCGACAACCCCACGCACCCGCAGCCGGCGGTGAGTGTACATACAGTCCGTACCGGCGCTGGTTCACGGCGGGGCGCGTGGAGGCGCGGCGCTCGCGCGTGGCGCGCGCCGGCGCCGCGCTCGTGTGGTGCGCCGGCCACGCGCGCGCGCTGCACGTGCACCCGCGCGACCAGTTCGACAACCCCACGCACCCGCAGCCGGCGGTGAGTGTACATACAGTCCGTACCGGCGCTGGTTCACGGCGGGGCGCGTGGAGGCGCGGCGCTCGCGCGTGGCGCGCGCCGGCGCCGCGCTCGTGTGGTGCGCCGGCCACGCGCGCGCGCTGCACGTGCACCCGCGCGACCAGTTCGACAACCCCACGCACCCGCAGCCGGCGGTGAGTGTACATACAGTCCGTACCGGCGCTGGTTCACGGCGGGGCGCGTGGAGGCGCGGCGCTCGCGCGTGGCGCGCGCCGGCGCCGCGCTCGTGTGGTGCGCCGGCCACGCGCGCGCGCTGCACGTGCACCCGCGCGACCAGTTCGACAACCCCACGCACCCGCAGCCGGCGGTGAGTGTACATACAGTCCGTACCGGCGCTGGTTCACGGCGGGGCGCGTGGAGGCGCGGCGCTCGCGCGTGGCGCGCGCCGGCGCCGCGCTCGTGTGGTGCGCCGGCCACGCGCGCGCGCTGCACGTGCACCCGCGCGACCAGTTCGACAACCCCACGCACCCGCAGCCGGCGGTGAGTGTACATACAGTCCGTACCGGCGCTGGTTCACGGCGGGGCGCGTGGAGGCGCGGCGCTCGCGCGTGGCGCGCGCCGGCGCCGCGCTCGTGTGGTGCGCCGGCCACGCGCGCGCGCTGCACGTGCACCCGCGCGACCAGTTCGACAACCCCACGCACCCGCAGCCGGCGGTGAGTGTACATACAGTCCGTACCGGCGCTGGTTCACGGCGGGGCGCGTGGAGGCGCGGCGCTCGCGCGTGGCGCGCGCCGGCGCCGCGCTCGTGTGGTGCGCCGGCCACGCGCGCGCGCTGCACGTGCACCCGCGCGACCAGTTCGACAACCCCACGCACCCGCAGCCGGCGGTGAGTGTACATACAGTCCGTACCGGCGCTGGTTCACGGCGGGGCGCGTGGAGGCGCGGCGCTCGCGCGTGGCGCGCGCCGGCGCCGCGCTCGTGTGGTGCGCCGGCCACGCGCGCGCGCTGCACGTGCACCCGCGCGACCAGTTCGACAACCCCACGCACCCGCAGCCGGCGGTGAGTGTACATACAGTCCGTACCGGCGCTGGTTCACGGCGGGGCGCGTGGAGGCGCGGCGCTCGCGCGTGGCGCGCGCCGGCGCCGCGCTCGTGTGGTGCGCCGGCCACGCGCGCGCGCTGCACGTGCACCCGCGCGACCAGTTCGACAACCCCACGCACCCGCAGCCGGCGGTGAGTGTACATACAGTCCGTACCGGCGCTGGTTCACGGCGGGGCGCGTGGAGGCGCGGCGCTCGCGCGTGGCGCGCGCCGGCGCCGCGCTCGTGTGGTGCGCCGGCCACGCGCGCGCGCTGCACGTGCACCCGCGCGACCAGTTCGACAACCCCACGCACCCGCAGCCGGCGGTGAGTGTACATACAGTCCGTACCGGCGCTGGTTCACGGCGGGGCGCGTGGAGGCGCGGCGCTCGCGCGTGGCGCGCGCCGGCGCCGCGCTCGTGTGGTGCGCCGGCCACGCGCGCGCGCTGCACGTGCACCCGCGCGACCAGTTCGACAACCCCACGCACCCGCAGCCGGCGGTGAGTGTACATACAGTCCGTACCGGCGCTGGTTCACGGCGGGGCGCGTGGAGGCGCGGCGCTCGCGCGTGGCGCGCGCCGGCGCCGCGCTCGTGTGGTGCGCCGGCCACGCGCGCGCGCTGCACGTGCACCCGCGCGACCAGTTCGACAACCCCACGCACCCGCAGCCGGCGGTGAGTGTACATACAGTCCGTACCGGCGCTGGTTCACGGCGGGGCGCGTGGAGGCGCGGCGCTCGCGCGTGGCGCGCGCCGGCGCCGCGCTCGTGTGGTGCGCCGGCCACGCGCGCGCGCTGCACGTGCACCCGCGCGACCAGTTCGACAACCCCACGCACCCGCAGCCGGCGGTGAGTGTACATACAGTCCGTACCGGCGCTGGTTCACGGCGGGGCGCGTGGAGGCGCGGCGCTCGCGCGTGGCGCGCGCCGGCGCCGCGCTCGTGTGGTGCGCCGGCGACGCGCGCGCGCTGCACGTGCACCCGCGCGACCAGTTCGACAACCCCACGCACCCGCAGCCGGCGGTGAGTGTACATACAGTCCGTACCGGCGCTGGTTCACGGCGGGGCGCGTGGAGGCGCGGCGCTCGCGCGTGGCGCGCGCCGGCGCCGCGCTCGTGTGGTGCGCCGGCCACGCGCGCGCGCTGCACGTGCACCCGCGCGACCAGTTCGACAACCCCACGCACCCGCAGCCGGCGGTGAGTGTACATACAGTCCGTACCGGCGCTGGTTCAAATGTTTGGCACGGATCCGTGTTTAATAGACAAGGGGTTAATGTAGATTTAGGTATACAACAACCCGCAGGTTTCACCGGATCCAACGATGAGCCATTTCCCACTTCCCGGAAAATGACATAGGCACCTAGAGGTCACGATCCCCAGCATTGAGGGACCGACCGACATTGGATGTCAACGGTTTATCTTTTTTGCAGGAAGGGTTCTCGATCCGCATCAACCCACTGGGCGGCCCTGTGGACGAACAGTTGTCGTCGTCGGCTACCTTTCAGTACGACGCCGTTAACCAGCGCGTATCTATGACGCTATGCTTCCCGCAGGTATGGTCTATGCTGTAACAGATCTGTTCTTGCCAAAGACACTAACACTTATCGTCACTGGTACGTGGTCGCCACTCGAGAAGTTTTCCGCCAAACGGCCATCGGTGCTACGTGCAATGTGTCCTGCCCACTGTCACTTAAATTTAGCGATTCGGAGGGCTATATTGGTTTTGTTGGTTCTGCTGCAGATAACCTCATGTCTCATGCGATCACGCAGAGAAACTCCCAGCATAACCCTCTCCGTTAAATGGCACTTTGGGTAACTTTGAGCCTTCTCACGAGGCCCATTGTAATAGACCACGTTTCATTCGATCAATTCGATTAGATTCTGGTAGAATTTAGGCTGAGTACAGTTGAGCGCAGTGCAATTTCCGTGACACGAACTCAAATCTCATGTGTTTTGTAAACATTATCGTAGGTGATAACTGCGATTATTGTTTTCCAGGCGGGCCTATACAGAGCTGGCATCTATTACGAGTCTGTGTTGCTCCACAATGGGGAATTCGACTGCATCGTGCTTACCGGTAAGCAGTCTCAAAGATATCTTGTGTTGAGAGGCAATTCCAGAGGTTTCGGGCTGTGTAGTTTATGGTCTAGCCAGTCATACATGCCTTCAGAAACCGTCGGCAAATGCAAACATTCTGGATATGGACTTTTTAGACGTTATTTTTGCCATAGATTGAGGGTCGCCAAAATTTACTTTGTTTTACATTTTACCTTGCCACTAACTCAATTGGCTGACAAGACTGTATATGTACTACTCCGGAAATTCCATAAATGGTAATACCGACGAAGCTGACGGTCCTGGGTTCGAATCCCGGTTTGTTTTAGAGTCTTAGATTTTTTTCCAAGTATTTAAATCTACTAAACATATCGTCGTCTAATACATACCCATAACACAAGCCAAAGGCTGGTTTTAGTGTCACGCGGACCGTCCGCGCGGATTACGTACGACGTACGATGTACTAAGTTTTAGAGTAATGCGGACGGGTCCGCGCGGACGCGCCATACATATTGGATTCGTGTAAGATAGTCTCCCAGTATCTATAATGAGTACCGGTTGTAGCGTCGGACACGGCCACGCTGCAGCGCAACATGTCCTCGAAGCGGCACATGTGGTGCTACGCGTGCCGCGCGCCGCCGCCCGCCAAGCCGCGGCGCGTGCTGTGCTGCCTGTCGCGCAAGCAGCTCCTCGTCAAGGACTACTTCCTGGGCTTCATCCCGCGCCGCGCCACCGCCTTCCGTCTGTGCCCCTCCACCAAGGTCGGTGTTACCACAGAACATATATGTAGGTACCAAATAATTCCAAGATGAAGGAAATATTGCCGCCCTAAATACACCCGGAGGAGCTTCAGACACGACAACACGCACCAAGGTTGGCGTTATTACCAAGAAAGATTTATAGATATCAAACGGTTCAAGGTGGAAGAAACATTGCCCTAAACACACCTCGAGGAGTTATATGTGGCTTTGGAGCTGAAGACACTCGGGCTAACCTGCTCCGTAGGCAAGTAAGGACACAATGGCTAAGAGCGGTTACACACACACGGCGACTGCAGCGCTATAAACGCGATACAGTATCGGTACAGGTGATTTTGACAGGTGTACTATGGCAAATGTCGCGCGACTAGGGGACATGGGAAATTAAGTCAAGTTAACGAATAGCTGTTTACTACAGCAAAACACATAACTGGTTCGGTCGCAAGCATCTTTCTCCATCTAAGCTTCAGACACTAATATTTTTTACCGGTATGGTTGGTGACCGTCCTGATATTCTTAATATTTTTTAAAGTAATCTTAATGACGAATATAATTAAAATGTATACGTCAATTCTTAATCATCTTTCATAAATGGTTTGCAGTTAATCCTGAAGCCGAGCGAAGACAGTGCCGAGGAAGGAGCGTTCGCCCTAGACGACGGTGTGCAGCCACGCGTTGACTTGGTGTCGGCGCAACGCGACCTCATTGCCGCCACCTTCGCGCAGCTACTGGTGGCCAACTGTGGTGGCGAGGACACCTTTAAGGTATGCGCTTACCTATTTACATATATGGTGCTTTACACGTGGCACCATTTTGCTCCGCGGTGTGTGAAAAAGTTGCACTGATATACAACATTCTGAAACGATAATTTTGCCAATGACAACCTACTGTGGTCACAGTTCCAACTTTCAACACTTTCATTCGCTTCGCTAATTGTCTTAGCTACAATCAAACAAAAGTTTGTTTATACATATGTATATTTATAACTCTGCAAAAGAAATTACTACACTCTTTTATTACACAATATGTGTCAATTGTCATGTATGTCTACTCCTTTGTCTCTGTGTGTCTTTTGTGTAGTGAATAAATGTCTTCTTTTCTTTTTCTTTTTTTTCTTTTCTTTTCAGAGTATTCAAAGAAGAAAACCCTCGTGAACTTTTTAGTGCATTGTTTTTGTTAACATAATTTGTTGCAGTTTTTCATCCCAACATCGGTGATATAGAGTTACGGCCGTCACAATCGTTCGGTTATATCGTTCCACAATGTTGACGTGTGGCGTATAACATATGTATGACCCTGTATAGTGGCTACAGTATTTGTATAATCTTAATATTCTGCGTCAGTCTTCGTATTTGACGATACATACGTAAAAAGACATAACGTCAGGCAGCCGAAATATAGTATTTATTTGTTGGCAGAATAAGCAGGACTTCTTCTACAGCGAGGTGCGCAAGGCGCACTCGCGGCACCCGCACGACAAGCTCGCGATCCGCGTGCTACGATCCGACCTCGTCGCCACCAGCCTTAAGGCCACGCGTCACTTCACCGTCGCCGATTGGTGCAAGAATTTTGATGTCACCTTCCAGGGCGAGCAAGGTAACGTGCACCACACCAAGTTGTTTGATGCGACAAATGTCTGACACTAGGCAAAACCTCTCGGTGCTTCATTGTCGCCGGTGTAAGAATTTCGATGACACCTTCCAGGGCGAGATACTTATCAGTATTGTATTATGTTCAGGAGTGGACTGGGGCGGCGTGCGGCGCGAGTGGTTCTCGCTGCTGTGCGGGACGCTGTTCGACGCGCGGTTCGGCCTGTTCGCGCCCTTCCACGACTCGGCCACGGGCCTCGTGCACCCCAGCCCGGACCGGCCTAAACACCTCAAGGTAGTGTATGCACATACAACACCCCGACTTCGACCAATGTGTATGCAGTTAGCTCTTACACTTGGATGTTGTGTTGAAATGTGTCGAGAGACTGGATAAGTGGCATTAAGCTCGCCATTTGTACATATATTTTTTGTATTTTGTGCAATAAAGTTTAAATAAATAAATAAGTTAAGTTATAGATATGAAACTGATTTATTGCTTTTAAGGTCCAAAATACTTTAATTAATTGGCCGTTCCTTCAGTTGCTCCTTATCGTATGCGAGTTATAGGTATATACCTACGCACTAATACAATTTACTTAATAATGCAGGTCTTATAGCGCGGCCTAAAGTAGTAGCAACAAAAACGAAAAAATGTACAATAGTGAGACTGTACATAATAAGATCAAATCATGGGTATCAATTTGTACGGGCCTTTGGCGGGACGGCTTCAACACTTGCAAGGAACGTATGCTTTTGAATCTTATGCCTGATTTTTTTCAGCTGTTTAATCATAGCTGAGCTTAAATGGATATTTATGTCAAGAAAAATTGGATATTTATTTTCTACTTACAATTTCACTAGCTTCTGCCCGCGACTTCGTCCGCGTACGTACTTGATAATTTAAAAAAAAAAATTTGACTCACGTATTCAATATAATCGTAATTCAATTAGAATTTTGGTCAAGTGCGAGTCGGATTTTAGTCTTCCCATACATTTTGAGACCCAGCGCCTGATGAAGGCAACGAGCAAAATTATTTGGTCTCCATACAAAGTTGATGACCTTTTTCGTCCCTAAAAGGAATGAAATTTGACATAAATTATAGCCTATGTCCTATTCTGATATATAAGGTACATAATTGGAAAGTTTCATATAAATTCGTCCAGCAGTTTTTGAGATTAAGTAGAACGTACATCCATCCATACTTTCACGTTTATAATATTAGTAGGATTCCAATAATTGAGGGGAATAGTGCATTACTACAAGGCCGAGAACGAATGGATTGCATGCCGCGCTCTGCGTTGCGGGAGTGACTGCGCGGGCGCTCCGGCAATTATCTATACAAATCCCAATACCGACCTGTAAATTAATGACGCCTGTAACGCTGTGATTCGTAGTCTATTTTCGCGACTTGTGCCTGCATTGCCGAACATGTACGCTCGGCCGTCTATAGCATACTCGGCAGGCAATCCCTTTCCCGTCCTTTGTAGTAACGTACTGATATGTTGTTGCAGCTGAAGCACTTCGAGTTGGCAGGCAAGTTGGTCGGCAAGTGTCTGTACGAGAGCGCGCTGGGCGGCAGCTACCGGCAGCTCGTGCGCGCGCGCCTCTCGCGCTCCTTCCTCGCGCAGATCATCGGCCTGCGCGTGCACTACAAGGTACGGCACAAGCGTTGACATAGGGCGAGTTGCACCTACTTACGATTTCAGGCCGTTCAACGTTCAATATGGCGCCAGTAACTGTCATTCTATTTCTAATTTCATTATAATTTTTAGACAAAACTAACCGTCTAGGGATCAAACGTGAATTTTCATCCCTTCACTGGCATTACAGCCCATCATGTCATTAAAACTATTAATTCAAATATTCGTAATCCCTTCAACAGTATTTCGAGCAGGACGACCCCGAGCTATACCTCTCCAAGATCAAGTACCTTCTGGAGACAGATCTGGACTCGGCGGAGTCTGTGCCGGAGATATACTTCGCGGAAGACGTGTACGACACGTCAGGGCACTTGGTGGAGACGCACGATTTAATACCCAGTGGCGCGACGATACGGGTCAGTTTACCGTGAACAAGTTTTTCAATAGCTACCGCTTGCTCAATTGGTCCAAGTATATCCACCAAGTTTGAAAGGGCATTTTGAATGTTTAGTCTAATATTAATCCCTTTCTCGTCAGTAGATTGGTTTGGTAGTGGTACTATTTGTTGGATCGTAAAATAAGATGCCGTAATTACCTAGAATCTAAGAGAATCTAAAAACTCATCATCATAATCATATCAGCCGAAAGACGTCCAATGAGTGTTGGACGTCCCCCAAAAAGCGCCACAATGACCGGTCCTGCGCTACCCGTATCCAGCGACGCTGCTAAAAAGTGACATTGTTAAATTATTGACTTAAAATTTAGCCATTCTCTTTTGTCTCTCAAAGGATTATGGCCAGCAGTGGGACGTAGTGTAGACTGATAATGTGTGCAGGTGACAAACGGCACAAAGATGAAGTACCTCGACGCACTAGCACAATGGCGGCTGGCGGCGCGCTGCCGGCTCGAGACGGACGCGTTCCTGCGCGGGCTCACGTTGCTCGTGCCCGACAACCTGCTCGCCATCTTCGACGAGAACGAACTCGAGGTAACGGCGTCGATAATATTCAGCACTTTATCCTATAGGTAAGGGTAGTACGCGGCCCGTTTTAACCTTTGTTCGATTCCGGTCGTCGGGCGTATCATTTCTTTTGCTGGATTTTTCTTAGCTTGATTAGCAAACCAGGAGGTGAAAATTTGGGAAGCGAAAAGCTGGAGATAGTTTTGTAACTCAAGCGTTGCACTCGGTCCGTCTTGTTCGTGAAAGAGTGAGCAGGATGTGTATAGGACGTCAGAGAGTGCACTCTGAACGGACACTGGGCCTTTGGCTGCAAGCGTAACTCGGCCTTTGGCCTCGAATGCCTTGCCGTTCACATTCGGGCCTTCGGCCCTAAGAATCGCTTCTAATCGTGAGATGCTATGGGGAAATTAATCGTTGCACAACTCTTCTCTCCCGAAGCTTGGCCTCTGGCCTCGCAAAATTACTGGGGAAGGGATTTGCCTGGACACTCGGGGAGGGACTCTGGGCCTTTTTTTAGTTTTCTTAGATAGCCCAAGTGGCCAATTTTTCTGGGGTTCCTCACCACTATTTTCACCTTTCCCATATGTCTGACTTCACTGACAGCATTTCCAATTTTTACAATTTCAATTGGTATAGGGGTGATCAATACAAAACCGCACACCCTACGCCGCCACTCCAAACCGGATGTAGAACCCTCATTAGATTCACAGCAAGTATATTCTAGCGATCTGGTCGATTCGTTCAATAGACCTCGCTGGAGAGAGCCACGCGTGACACTGCGACTTGAATCCACCCTGGGTGTGTGATGTTGCGTGTCGCATGAGTTGTATTGGAATGTACGGTTTGGTTATGTTTTCAGCTGCTGGTGTGCGGCACGGGCGAAGTGTCAGTGTCGGACTGGCGCGCGCACGCGCTGGTGGCGGGCTCGGGGCGCAGCTGGGAGCGGCTGCTGGGCTGGTTCTGGGCCGCCGTGGCCAACTTCAGCGCGGAGGAGCGCGCGCGGCTGCTGCAGTTCACCACCGGCTGCTCGCAGCTGCCGCCGCAAGGGTTCCAGGTACGTGTCGGTGCAGACTGCTCGGGGCGCAGCTGGGAGCGGCTGCTGGGCTGGTTCTGGGCCGCCGTGGCCAACTTCAGCGCGGAGGAGCGCGCGCGGCTGCTGCAGTTCACCACCGGCTGCTCGCAGCTGCCGCCGCAAGGGTTCCAGGTACGTGTCGGTGCAGACTGCTCGGGGCGCAGCTGGGAGCGGCTGCTGGGCTGGTTCTGGGCCGCCGTGGCCAACTTCAGCGCGGAGGAGCGCGCGCGGCTGCTGCAGTTCACCACCGGCTGCTCGCAGCTGCCGCCGCAAGGGTTCCAGGTACGTGTCGGTGCAGACTGCTCGGGGCGCAGCTGGGAGCGGCTGCTGGGCTGGTTCTGGGCCGCCGTGGCCAACTTCAGCGCGGAGGAGCGCGCGCGGCTGCTGCAGTTCACCACCGGCTGCTCGCAGCTGCCGCCGCAAGGGTTCCAGGTACGTGTCGGTGCAGACTGCTCGGGGCGCAGCTGGGAGCGGCTGCTGGGCTGGTTCTGGGCCGCCGTGGCCAACTTCAGCGCGGAGGAGCGCGCGCGGCTGCTGCAGTTCACCACCGGCTGCTCGCAGCTGCCGCCGCAAGGGTTCCAGGTACGTGTCGGTGCAGACTGCTCGGGGCGCAGCTGGGAGCGGCTGCTGGGCTGGTTCTGGGCCGCCGTGGCCAACTTCAGCGCGGAGGAGCGCGCGCGGCTGCTGCAGTTCACCACCGGCTGCTCGCAGCTGCCGCCGCAAGGGTTCCAGGTACGTGTCGGTGCAGACTGCTCGGGGCGCAGCTGGGAGCGGCTGCTGGGCTGGTTCTGGGCCGCCGTGGCCAACTTCAGCGCGGAGGAGCGCGCGCGGCTGTTGCAGTTCACCACCGGCTGCTCGCAGCTGCCGCCGCAAGGGTTCCAGGTACGTGTCGGTGCAGACTGCTCGGGGCGCAGCTGGGAGCGGCTGCTGGGCTGGTTCTGGGCCGCCGTGGCCAACTTCAGCGCGGAGGAGCGCGCGCGGCTGCTGCAGTTCACCACCGGCTGCTCGCAGCTGCCGCCGCAAGGGTTCCAGGTACGTGTCGGTGCAGACTGCTCGGGGCGCAGCTGGGAGCGGCTGCTGGGCTGGTTCTGGGCCGCCGTGGCCAACTTCAGCGCGGAGGAGCGCGCGCGGCTGCTGCAGTTCACCACCGGCTGCTCGCAGCTGCCGCCGCAAGGGTTCCAGGTACGTGTCGGTGCAGACTGCTCGGGGCGCAGCTGGGAGCGGCTGCTGGGCTGGTTCTGGGCCGCCGTGGCCAACTTCAGCGCGGAGGAGCGCGCGCGGCTGCTGCAGTTCACCACCGGCTGCTCGCAGCTGCCGCCGCAAGGGTTCCAGGTACGTGTCGGTGCAGACTGCTCGGGGCGCAGCTGGGAGCGGCTGCTGGGCTGGTTCTGGGCCGCCGTGGCCAACTTCAGCGCGGAGGAGCGCGCGCGGCTGCTGCAGTTCACCACCGGCTGCTCGCAGCTGCCGCCGCAAGGGTTCCAGGTACGTGTCGGTGCAGACTGCTCGGGGCGCAGCTGGGAGCGGCTGCTGGGCTGGTTCTGGGCCGCCGTGGCCAACTTCAGCGCGGAGGAGCGCGCGCGGCTGCTGCAGTTCACCACCGGCTGCTCGCAGCTGCCGCCGCAAGGGTTCCAGGTACGTGTCGGTGCAGACTGCTCGGGGCGCAGCTGGGAGCGGCTGCTGGGCTGGTTCTGGGCCGCCGTGGCCAACTTCAGCGCGGAGGAGCGCGCGCGGCTGCTGCAGTTCACCACCGGCTGCTCGCAGCTGCCGCCGCAAGGGTTCCAGGTACGTGTCGGTGCAGACTGCTCGGGGCGCAGCTGGGAGCGGCTGCTGGGCTGGTTCTGGGCCGCCGTGGCCAACTTCAGCGCGGAGGAGCGCGCGCGGCTGCTGCAGTTCACCACCGGCTGCTCGCAGCTGCCGCCGCAAGGGTTCCAGGTACGTGTCGGTGCAGACTGCTCGGGGCGCAGCTGGGAGCGGCTGCTGGGCTGGTTCTGGGCCGCCGTGGCCAACTTCAGCGCGGAGGAGCGCGCGCGGCTGCTGCAGTTCACCACCGGCTGCTCGCAGCTGCCGCCGCAAGGGTTCCAGGTACGTGTCGGTGCAGACTGCTCGGGGCGCAGCTGGGAGCGGCTGCTGGGCTGGTTCTGGGCCGCCGTGGCCAACTTCAGCGCGGAGGAGCGCGCGCGGCTGTTGCAGTTCACCACCGGCTGCTCGCAGCTGCCGCCGCAAGGGTTCCAGGTACGTGTCGGTGCAGACTGCTCGGGGCGCAGCTGGGAGCGGCTGCTGGGCTGGTTCTGGGCCGCCGTGGCCAACTTCAGCGCGGAGGAGCGCGCGCGGCTGCTGCAGTTCACCACCGGCTGCTCGCAGCTGCCGCCGCAAGGGTTCCAGGTACGTGTCGGTGCAGACTGCTCGGGGCGCAGCTGGGAGCGGCTGCTGGGCTGGTTCTGGGCCGCCGTGGCCAACTTCAGCGCGGAGGAGCGCGCGCGGCTGCTGCAGTTCACCACCGGCTGCTCGCAGCTGCCGCCGCAAGGGTTCCAGGTACGTGTCGGTGCAGACTGCTCGGGGCGCAGCTGGGAGCGGCTGCTGGGCTGGTTCTGGGCCGCCGTGGCCAACTTCAGCGCGGAGGAGCGCGCGCGGCTGTTGCAGTTCACCACCGGCTGCTCGCAGCTGCCGCCGCAAGGGTTCCAGGTACGTGTCGGTGCAGACTGCTCGGGGCGCAGCTGGGAGCGGCTGCTGGGCTGGTTCTGGGCCGCCGTGGCCAACTTCAGCGCGGAGGAGCGCGCGCGGCTGTTGCAGTTCACCACCGGCTGCTCGCAGCGGCCGCCGCAAGGGTTCCAGGTACGTGTCGGTGCAGACTGCTCGGGGCGCAGCTGGGAGCGGCTGCTGGGCTGGTTCTGGGCCGCCGTGGCCAACTTCAGCGCGGAGGAGCGCGCGCGGCTGTTGCAGTTCACCACCGGCTGCTCGCAGCTGCCGCCGCAAGGGTTCCAGGTACGTGTCGGTGCAGACTGCTCGGGGCGCAGCTGGGAGCGGCTGCTGGGCTGGTTCTGGGCCGCCGTGGCCAACTTCAGCGCGAAGGAGCGCGCGCGGCTGCTGCAGTTCACCACCGGCTGCTCGCAGCTGCCGCCGCAAGGGTTCCAGGTACGTGTCGGTGCAGACTGCTCGGGGCGCAGCTGGGAGCGGCTGCTGGGCTGGTTCTGGGCCGCCGTGGCCAACTTCAGCGCGGAGGAGCGCGCGCGGCTGCTGCAGTTCACCACCGGCTGCTCGCAGCTGCAGTTCACCACCGGCTGCTCGCAGCTGCAGTTCACCACCGGCTGCTCGCAGCTGCCGCCGCAAGGGTTCCAGGTACGTGTCGGTGCAGACTGCTCGGGGCGCAGCTGGGAGCGGCTGCTGGGCTGGTTCTGGGCCGCCGTGGCCAACTTCAGCGCGGAGGAGCGCGCGCGGCTGCTGCAGTTCACCACCGGCTGCTCGCAGCTGCAGTTCACCACCGGCTGCTCGCAGCTGCAGTTCACCACCGGCTGCTCGCAGCTGCCGCCGCAAGGGTTCCAGGTACGTGTCGGTGCAGACTGCTCGGGGCGCAGCTGGGAGCGGCTGCTGGGCTGGTTCTGGGCCGCCGTGGCCAACTTCAGCGCGGAGGAGCGCGCGCGGCTGCTGCAGTTCACCACCGGCTGCTCGCAGCTGCAGTTCACCACCGGCTGCGCGCAGCTGCCGCCGCAAGGGTTCCAGGTACGTTTCAGTAGTCAGTGGCGGACTTATTACTTGTATTACGTATAGGTATAGCCACTTGGGATTATAGGATTCAAACAGTGGTTGATTAAGTTCCTCTTCTACCGAACAAGAACGACTGCTTCCATGATTAGTCCAAAAAGGCTTAATTCGAGTTTGCACATATCGGGCCTTATGTGCAGTTCTTCCTAACCAAAATGACAGTCCGCATTCTAACCTTTTCTGGACTGATGGGAAGATGATGATGTAAGAGTTGATATGGAAACGACCGTTTGCGCAGGAGCTGAACCCGCGTTTCCAAATCACGGCGGCGCCGACGTTCGGCGCGCTGCCCACGGCGCACACGTGCTTCAACCAGCTGTGCCTGCCCGACTACGACTCGTACGAGCAGCTCGTGCACGCGCTGCTGTGGGCCATCAACGAGGGCGGCGAGGGGTTCGGCATGATCTGAGCTCAGGTGCGCTATGTCGAGACCGTTCCACGAAGATACAATGTTGCAATATTACGAGTACACACTGCCAAAACTCCCCAGTTTTGGCACCGCTTGACTTTTGACCGGCGTTGCCAGTTTAGACTTGTATAATGGTAACTTGTAGCTTCATGAAATGGGCCCCTGGTGTAGGTTTTAGTCCAAAAAAACTCGCGAGAATTGTTTAAAAAACTTGAACCCAATGAAAAATCAGGTGGAACTGGAAGTGTTGGACATTTTTAGGGTTCCGTAACTCAAAAGGAAAAAAAAACGGAACCCTTATAGGATCATTCGTGCGTCTGTCTGTCCGTCTGTCACAGCCGATTTACTCCGAAACTACTAGACAGATTGAGTTGAAATTTGGTAAACATATGTAAATTGGTGACCCAAGGATGGACGCGTAAAGTATATTAATGAATTCTGAACAAGGGGGCCACTTTTGGGGGGTAGGTAAACTAGAAAATTTAAAAAAAAAGTTTCGCAAACTGTATTATGTGACATATCAAATGAAACGGGTTGTTGTAAGCATACTCTGATATATTTTCTAAATAATTTTAGCAAAAACAGATTTGAAGTAATTTAGGAAAATTGACCATTTCCTCCCCTTATCTCCGAAACTACTAGGCTTAACATTCTGAAAAAATATGGAAAATAGTTCCTTGCTTACAGATTACAGGAAAACCTATAAGAAGTTTGAGTATTCAAATTAACGGGAAAATTCTCAATATTTTTGTGTATTTTGTATGGAGCGCCTGATGCTTAGAGCATAGCAATTTATGGAACCTTCACCACGCGAGTTGAACTCGCACTTGTGCGGTTTTTAAATCAAGAATGCCTTTGGCAGTCACAAGTATTAATATCTGCCACAACCAAGCACGCATAAATATCGGACACGACTAGTTCTCGGGCCGTGAGGACATTATATTAATGCTGGTTACTATACAGCAACTACCTACTTTACCCCTGAATGCCACACACGAATAGCAGAAAAAAGTATAGAAATTAAAATAAAATGAAGATTTATTGCCTTTTCAGGATCATTTCGAAGACATGGAAGCTGGATCTAAAGAAGCAGCAAGAAGCTGGGGGAGCAACACGCCCCTTCAACTCATTTTACACATCTAGTCACGTCTCAAAGACTACTCTTATTTGAAATGCCGGTCACTAAACCAAAGGTAAAGAAGTATGTTATTTAATAAAATAAATGATTAAGTCCGCCAAGCAATACTAATACCTAAAGGAGCGAAATTCGTTTGTGTTAAAGAAAAGTTACGTGTGCTATGGTTCCATTACCGCAAATAATAGAGGTTGTGAAGAAAAAAAAGCACTGAACCGTAACCGAAGCCGTAGAAAAGCTCACGAAAGTTTGTAAAGAGTTTTATGTCATCATTATAGTTCACAAAATTTAATGTTGTGAATAAAATTAAGAAATCTCATGCGTAGACATAAAATAAAAACCAGTTCTGAAGTTACACTACGACCAATTACTTAATTAAGTATATGAAATTTCGACGATACATACCTACACCAGACTTTGATCGGTCGATGTTCTGAAAAAAATAGAATACTATTCGTTAGTAGATACTGTAATGTTACAATTACAGTACTTTCGGTCGGGTCATAAGGTCGTCTAACCTGGCTGAAACAGTGATTCAATTGATTTTTTTTCTTTTGATTTGTGTCGATCTCTTCCAATCCCCAGGCGGGTGAGGAGACCAGTGTAAAAGTACTGTAGTTGTGCCATAATGCAGCAAATATATTTAAAAAATGCGATAAGGAAGTTTTGTGTTATATAACACTTTTTAAGTAATGCATCTCAAAGACCCGTGCAATACTAGACTACTAAGATTAAGAAACGGGTCGTTTTAAACCATCTCTAATATGTACTATGTTGCGTTGTGCAGACGATTCTCTATGCGTTATACGTGTTAGCACGATTTTTTTTAGTTGATTGGTTCATGTAAATATTTGACGAAACCTGTACTAAGCATTAGTGCAATATTTATTTTAGTATTATTAGTATTTAGCCCAAGCCAAGAGGCGAACCCCAATTTTATATAAGGTACATAATAGGGTACACAATGCGAGTCCTGCCTAAAGAAATGTCCATAAGGACAAGGAATTGATAAGTAAGTGACAATAAAGTTAACCGCCATATTGTCAAACTTAATGGTAAAGTCACGGACTTTAATCTTTGAGCCATTCAGAGCTCACCTTTTACTGGATATTCATAGCTTAACTATTAAAAACTAAAATCAGTTGACACCTAAATGGCTGAACGATTAAAGTCCGTGACTGTTAATGCATAGTTGAGTATTTCTCAAATAATGTGATTGACTTGTCACAACCATTCGCAAAAAGTTAACGCTACTCATACTTAATTATTATTATTATATATACGGAACAAAATATTGATAGGACAGCTATTATATAAATAAGTATTACAATATTTAACTGCTCGGAAATTCTTAACTTTTGCACATGGTTGTGATAAGTGACGTTAACTATTTGAGAATGACACAGTTACTGTTGTGAAATTGCGTTTCCGAAATCGGTTTAGTAAATATTCCCTGAAACTAATCTGAAATATTGATTAGAAGCTGGTCATTCGTAGGTGTAAATTTACATTAGGATTTTGTAAAATATTTGACATTGAGGAAATATTTGAAAATGCAATAAAATAGTGCTAACTCCAGATGTTTAAGGTGTAGACATCTATGAATATTTAGACAGTAGTAATCATTTATAGTTATTGATTTAGTATAAGTAACTAGATACACAATCAGCCGAAAAAAATGGCCGTCCAAAAGAACCGCCTGATTGACTCGGGCGGCTCTTGTGTTTAGTCTGGTTTCGACCGTGAGACTTGCCGGTTGTCAAAAATTACAAAAAAAAATCTGTGAAAAAATGCATTAATAGCAAATATAGCAATAGAATTTTTTTTTAAAGGGATGGGATATTTTTTTAACTAAGTTCAATTGATAGCATAAATAATTTTATGTAATTTTTTGTGTTTTTGTCGATGCCAGATATTGTATCCGTTTTTAATCTGTTTGATTCTTATTTGCTAATATGGCGCTTATAGCCTAAAACACAACAAGTTGTCTTTTGTATGAAACATATATCTTAATGCAGGTTATAAGTAAACGCTATTAGCAACTACTGAAATACAGCTAGAGTTGTCATTTTGGGGCACATTTCTTGAAATTTTTGTTCGGCATTGTGAGTCTAGTTACTTTATTATACGTCAATGATTATAGTGTACCTTTTAATTTCATATTTAACTAGCAGGACTGCTCTTCAGAGTCAGTAATGAAATAATGAAGCATGTTAAAATTGGTGACATTTATAATAATAATAATTTAGCTATAAATATGTGATCTCATTGCGCATTTATAACATGTTTGTCAAAATACAAACAACACTCTGTATTATCATTCGTATTTACATGCCTTTTGAGTATTATATACGGCGGAAACCAATTAAACCGTGCGTTACCCGTCTTACTACCAATCTTACTACCAGTAGTAGCACGGGCACGGGTTTTTTACCGTTGTTACAACTAGCCGCCGTGGTAGTAACAAGGGAAAATATTTCATTCCCCATGTAACCACCTTGACAATTATTTTGGTTATATGTTCGACCTTTTTACAAATTAGTGTCAATTATGATATACAAATATAAAGAAAAATAAATAAAAATAACCCGACATTCTTACACACATTGACTAAGTCCCAAAGTAAGCCCAAGAAGGCTTGTGTTGTGGGTACTCAGCAACTATATACCATATAGTATACAGGGTGTTTTCTGACCCACTGAAAAGCTTGAACGGGGTGATTAAGTAGGCCATACTGAACAACTTTTACTATGGGGCCAACCCCGAAATGTCAAAAAAAAATTTGGACTTTTCATACAAAACGTCCTTCGAGCCTCAATTTCAACATAACGTTTTTAATTTCATATTAAACATCAACGACTCAGGAACAAACAAAAATTATATTTATGTATTATTATTATAAACTAAGTGTTACAAACATTCCTGAAGGACATTTATAATCGGTAGTAATATACCAATCTTCATCAATTTAATGATATCGTCGCAATGACTTCTGTTGAAGTCCGTTAAATTATCCTCCGCCTCTATTATTTCGTTCCAACTTTGGGTCGGCCGCAGATGGTAAGAACAGGCTCGCGTTCCTGGGGAAACGTACAGGTTCCATTTTATTAACAACGACGCTTTTACTTTATCTGAGATTGCCATCAATGGCAACATATTACATCCACCAAAGACGCAGGCGTTTCTGTCTTCCGGCGTCCTAGTTAATAGACGATTGTTTTGTAAAATATCCATTTTCATAACACTTCTAGCACTACGAGTAGGTACAATGACGTATCATTCACTGCTAATGACATGATTAGTAATGTTGTTGGCCAGTCAATATTTGTATAAAAAGGATTTTTACATTTTGGTCTATAAAGGTTTGCCAAGGTGGTTACATGGGGAATGAAATATTTTCCCTTGTTACTACCACGGCGGCTAGTTGTAACAACGGTAAAAAACCCGTGCCCGTGCTACTACTGGTAGTAAGATTGGTAGTAAGACGGGTAACGCACGAATTATTTATTATTTCGTGCTAAACAAGAGAATGTATCCAAGTACTATTACGGTACTATGTACTAGAATATAGCTTTAGTCATAAAAAAAAGTTAGCTCGAGTTTTGCTGATTTTTTTTGTTAAAATACTGATTTAACCTGTTTGAAGATTTTTAAGGTATTCTTAAACCGTATTTGCTATAACTAGTATACACAGCTAACTTAAAAGATTCGATTAACGGTTTAAAAAATAAACGTGCATATTGTGCTATTCACTGACTCCAACAAAAATGAGGGCTTTAAAACGCTATATCACGCAAACGGATCCCTGAATAGAAAAATGGCGTTAGAAAACCCTTCATATTTTTGAACGACCTATTCAACGATACGCCACACAAAAATATCCCATTGCCTGGGTAAAGAATTCAATTTAGTGAAATTATATTCTTGATCATGCCAAGGGAGGTACGACTCCCACATAGATACACCGGGCTACGGGCAGAATAGCTCCCACATTTTCAAACTCGAACAAGGCTATGGGAAAATGTCATCTCACATCCTAATAGGGGTGTCGATTAAGATTTTTTTAGGATGCCATTCGAACCAGTTTTTGGAGAGGAACAAATGTTTGTATGGGAGCAACTACAATTAAATAACATAAATACCCAAAACATTGAGACGAAGATTTACCTCGCTGGCGGTGTAGCCTAAAACGCTTCATGCTAATTGACATAAATGTAGGACGTCACGTCTGCTATTTCTACTAATCGTTGTATGGAAAATCAAGTTTACTTAGCAATTTATTGCTGTTTCGGTCGCAAAATACTGCGTTAGTTCCGTAGTTCTCATACAATTTTGTTTCTATAAAAGCGCAAGGATCCTGTTGGTAGCTTTAAATTAACTCTCGGACAATAATAAAAAAACATATTTTTTCTAAACTTTCAAGGTATCTTTTTATGATATTAATTATATTTTTCAATTTATACTTTATTACAATAATTTAATGGTTTACTATCCATTTAGCAACACTACGTTATCAATTTAAACATCAGTCTACACCCCTATTCTGATCATATGTGACTGTGTCTAGCAAAAGGGACCATTTTGAGGATTTTAGTTTCAGAGTTATATGCATTTAAAAAAAATAGTCTTAAATTACGTAGAATGGGTTTTTAATGCTAATCGGTAATAATGAATAAACTTTATTTAGTTACAACAGAGGTTATTTGTACAGCAAAAGTGTTGTATAACCTAATCACACAATTATCAGTTTTAATTTATTTACTAACCTTAATAAAGTAACTAGCTATATAAAATTTTTATTTAATCAAATGTAATAGAATAATTTAGAAATTAAGGCAGAAAAAAAAAAGCTGATATATAAAAACTACTCAAATAGCCCACCCCGCGTCATTCCCGGTGCAAAGGTGCCCATTACGCTCGCCGCATTGCCGCGTTGGATTGCAATGGACAACCTTTGCAATAAGAATGACCCGGAGCGGGGGTCAAGGCCTTTTTCCCGCAGGCGGCGCCCCACTTCCCTAAGGAAAGATTTTCCTTCGGAGCACCAGCATCCCGAAGTCTCTACGGCAAGAGGGACAAATAAGTAGTGTGAGAGCACTGCGTACTTGTCCCTCTTACGTGTAGCCGCCCACTCAGCGGCAGCTCCTGCAACTCGCATTGTGCGGTCTAAGTGAGATGCCGCAAAAGTGCTGACGCATGTTGCGTCCCACAATAAGCATTTACCCCTTTGCCAGGGTACTAAGGTGAGGCCGTCAGGTCTCTTTCCGTCGGACCGACTGAGGCCTGGCGGTTCCAGTACGCAAGGGATGTTGGCAGATACCAGCGCCCTCCGGATGATGTCGTTCAGGGCGTGATGGCGAGGGAATCTGCCAGCACATCTGAAGCAGCTGAGAGCGTGGTGGCCATTGCTCTCCACTGTGGCACCGCAGATGCATATATGGGGTTCGCAGACATTACAGCCAAGGCGGAGAGCAACAGCCATCGGTAATTAATACCCTAAATATCATAAAGCTTTGATGATAGTAGATTAACTACCAATCATTCCATAACTTCCTAGTAGAAGTGTACTTTTCACGAGCATAAACTTTAAAATCTTTATTTTTTATTCGTACATTTTTTCTACTGCATGTTTAAAAATTTGTAAAAAAATAATGATTGCACCTAGGAAAATTATTCTTGTTTCACTGAATAGCTAATTTTACCTAGTTTTAGGAGATATTATTTAATAACTCCATACCGCCAAAGTGGTCCCTTTTCCCAGACACAGTCACATACGAGGGGCGATCAATAAGTTTTGAGAATCAGCATGACTACGTCTCATTATGATATTTTCTGATTGTTGGTCATGCAGTGTCACTATTCATAAATACAGTGAATAAATAAAAAAAGGTTAGTATTCATTTGTTTTTCTTTAATAGCTGAACAAAGATGATGGTATAGAACACATTCTGAGGTCACTTAAATGGGAGGATATTTTGTTACATGTTAGGGGCAGTGTTGGCAAAATTCTGGTGTGATAATCAAAAAACTGTATTTTAAAATTAGAAGTTTATCTATTTTGATGCCACGAAATTAAAAAATCAAACTCGTGTGATCATTTCTTTAAGGCACTGATCAGTGATCACCTAACAAAGTTCAAGGTAGGTCTTTCTAGCCATCTTTTTTTAAATGGCTTTTTCGTAGGTAGTTTTTCTTGTAGGTCACAAATATATGAAAATAAATATGAAGGGAGAGTGAATCAACATAATTGTAGAGCAGTTAAACAAGTTCTAAGAAAAGAACAGAGAAAAAAAATACCATTTATATGAGAATTTTTTTTTGGTTGTGCTTGCCGATTACCAGGTCTGCTGTTCAGGCTTGTGAAGTCTATATAATTAGTTACCTAACGTTTAATCTAGACCAACTCTTTAACTATTACTTATAATTCTTTGATATTGAAAACTCTTCAATGAAATAGGTACAATTGCGTCGATATAAAAAATAAGCCTCATAACGACGACCAAAAGTTTTTTTTTTAAGCGTAGCAAAAATATTTTCTGCATAATAAATATGCACGTAAAATAAGAAAGAACGTATTTGATAATTTAAAATTATAGGGCACCAATAACTTCTGTTTTTTATACCGATTCTCAAAACTTATTGATCAACCCTCGTATTACAGAAGAATTGTATAATAAAGTATAAGATTGCATAACCTCACATACATACGAAATATCTAAAAATGCTCCGTGTTATCTGCTTTTAGTTCGCTGTAAGTAGGTAATTAAGTGAAGTGTTCGGATTTTACCATAAAATACTGAAGTTACTGGTCAAGTGAATTCAATGATGACTGCTAAAGATACATTGATTTTAGAAGTGGTTTGTGAAAAAAGATTATAACATCATATTTTAAGGGATTGATATAATGTTTTGTAGGAGCTTTGGGCTTAATACCTGACTATGGTAGGTAATCGAAATACTATGTGGGAGACATATCTCTAATTATATCAATAATGTTTTGTAGGAGCTTTGGGCTTAATACCTGACTATGGTAGGTAATCGAAATACTATGTGGGAGACATATCTCCCTCAGCCTAGTTAAGGGTTAAAAGGCATTTGCTGATCTGCTATTGACGCTAGTTTTCATTTACGTTTATTGGTCGATAGCTCATACATTTGAAAAACCGTGAAATGCAACAACTGTACCTGCTGCGCACTATTCAGTTTAGTATTATACTAGCTCTTGTAGGATCCGACAACGACTCTTTTCGGTTGGAGCATGCTCCGATGTCGGACTGGGCGTAGTGAACAGTAGGTAAGCATGATTTCCATACATTTAAGTAGCCCCCGACATCGTAACTGGATCCGACAGTTACGGATTGGTATGAACAAGCTTTTAGTATATCGATGCTTTATTATTTTTTGTCATTCAGAATTCAGTCCTTGATTTCATATTTTCTATTGATTAGTACAAATGACGAGAGGCCTAAAGAAAACTGTAAACACCATTTTCAGAATCTATATCTAGTCTTAAAAAAATATTGTAGCAATTTGTATTAGGTTGTTTACTGTTCCTTCGTTAGATTTTGTTTTATTACTAGCCATAATAAGATGCCTTTATTTGACACAAATGTTTCCGTATGTGTCAGGTGTAGTGCCTAGTACCTTCGGACCTCTTTTTACAGTTGACGTCAGAGATGTATACGGGTATGTCCGTGAAAAATTGTACCGTTATATTCATGACATCATAACACATGTTACGTACATGACTGAATGTTACGTACTAACACACATTTTTTTAAATATTCATGACAAAAAATTAGCAGGCCATAACTTAAGATAGCACCCAAGTGCGAATAGCAATGAACTGCGAATCACTTTAACCCTTAGATGCATCATCATATCAGCCGAAAGACGTCCACTGCTGGACATAGGCCTCCCCTAAAGAGTGCCAATTGACCGGTCAGGAGCCACCCGCATCCAGCGGACTCCCGCGACCTTTACCAGGTCATCAGTCCACCTTGTGGGGGGCCTACGCACACCGCGCCTTTCGGTACGTGGTCGCCACTCGAGATCCTTTCCGCCCCAACGGCCATCGGTTCTACGTGCAATGTGCCCGCCCACTGCCACTTAAGTTTAGCGATTCGGAGGGCTATATCGGTTACCTGGGTTCTGCTGCGGATAGCCTCATTTCTGATGCGATCACACAGAGAAACTCCCAACATAGCCCTCTCCATTGCCCTTTGGGTGACTGAGCCTTCTTATGAGGCCTATAGTAAGCGACCACGTTTCAGTGTCATATGTCATCACTGGCAACACACTTATATGCAAACTGTATCCAAAATGATACAACTGCAGTGTCACAAGTAGTAATAAAATTAATGTAAATTATAGACTTTGTCAAACTTGACAGTAGTCTCAAATGGACGTGGATTTAATTCTACATAACCAAGCCATTCCAGAAGCAAAGTGATTGATACCATACGCATCTAAGGGTTAATTATTGGCGTGAATGATTGAATTACTTAATGACGAGCGTATGTCAAAATCGTTTACAGAATATTGCTCTCACAATAATAAAAGTCTTCGGTTGCATTCTTTCCAATCGCACCAGCTTCAATTAATTAACTGATACGTGGGTCAAACACAGATTTTGGTTATCCTTTTCTGTGGACATTGTCCAAGTTAAGGGCTACAAAGATTAATTATTGGTTGGACTCTTATAGGGAGATCACACACGGCGACTTCACTTTTGCAGCGATTCAGTAGTGATACAGCCTGCACGACTTTCATGATCCCACCCTAAGATCCTAACAACCAATCCAGATCCTAAACAATTTCCAGTTCAAGAAAATCTACCGTAATCATGCTAGGTTGTCGTTAATCTTTTCGACGCCAACGACGCATATATCCGCACCGCAGGTTGAACGCCAACGACTGATATATGCGTCAAGGAGCCCAGCGCGACAGCAACCTATTTGCACTGACATAAGGTTTAACTCCGCACTAAATGTCTTGTTGATTTAGCGTGTGGTTGACAACTTTTCTCTTTGATAGAGCGTTGAAAAGGTTAATGCACAAAGTGTTTTTTGCACCCGCTATGGCAATTATGCCACCTAGGTGAATCTTCATTAGTGCCCAGCAACGTTATCGTAGTCTGATCGTACGTTCAGATACTAATATTTACTTCAGTATTTATTAAAGGTCGCAGAGATAGTCCATTCCAAAATGTTGATATTTTGTAGACATTGTTGCTTAGAAATTTAAGACTGAAATAAACAATTGACACCCCTATTTGTTTTATTTTGTTCACTCGTTCTCGATATCATGTTGTCTGCACACAAACGGCTAGTCGACCTGTCAACGGCGAGGACATCTAAATGTGCACTGAGATGTGTCCGCATCGCCCTAAGACGACTATAGTTGTTATGACGTACCTACATTGGAAAAGTAACCTTCAAGCGTTCAGATAAGCGCCGTGGTATGACATTTCTTCTTCTTTTCCTTCAAAGCGTGAACAATATG
Organism: Epinotia nisella; assembly: GCA_932294315.1. Lineage (NCBI taxonomy): Eukaryota > Metazoa > Arthropoda > Insecta > Lepidoptera > Tortricidae > Epinotia > Epinotia nisella. Next base: position 23,382,572 of record OW028674.1, read on the forward strand.
TAGGTATATTTTAAAGTACCTAGGCGCCTTTAAACCTAATCAATTACGATCGAAATGCAATGTTATGCCAACATTTATACGTTTCAAAAGTATTTGATGTATTAATAAATAAAATGGAATCTCTTTAACGTTTTATTTAATATTTAAACACTTAAAAATAGTTACTAAGAAAACTTACCAGCAAATCGAAACAGCTTGAAAAATCTTACAAAATACGTGTAAACATAACCAGCGAAAGCTAAATAACATTAACAATACAGTAATACAAATACTCACCTGCGCTGCGTTGATATTGGACAATAAAGTTCCCTAGAACCGTAATACCTACCAATTAAAAACTCGTACCTACTCTCGTTAAAACTATCAATACGCTACACGCCACGCATGCATCAATCATTACATTAAAACATTCACGTTATAGGCAACAACAATACCTAAGTATTACCTGTTCCTACAGTCAGAAGTATCAAGCTATACAACGTACAGTCGAAGAGCTAAAAACACCTACAAGCTCTTCAGTACTTGCAAGCGTTTACAGTAGATGTGAAGCATGCACACTTAAGCCTGGCATGCACTACATAAGCCGCGAGCCGTATCTATCTACCCATAAAAATAAGACTCGTCGACTCGTCCGTCCGCGTAAACATACACTAGTGGATTTGTCCGTGACCTTGTGGGAGTGACAAATTCGGCGGATTGGTGCGAGTGTGAATGTTGGGCATTTCTTGCTAAAAGGTACAAATGTCTCTAAGACCTTCGTGCTACAGCTAGTCCTTTTGAGCAAGTCCCACCTATACTGATCTGTTCAAAATGACTAGATGTAGCACGAAGGCACCAAGTTTTTTGTAGAGGTTTCAAAACCATACGATCGAGGACCGGCCGGGTCAGCACTCAGCACCCGTGCCGCGCCGGCACCAGCGCCCACACGATCGCCTCGGGCACGGACAGCGGGTAGCGCAGCAGGGAGCGCGCGGCGCCCATCATTCTGCCAACACACATTTGGTATCATTGTTTTGGCCCCTTTCTTAGCCTTTAACTTAAGGATCATCTGACATCTACCTCGCTAGTCCGGAGTACGCTCGTCTCGCCTACAGAACACCACTCGCGTAGTACAACAGTAAGACTTAGTCACCTGGTGAGAGGGCGAGGCCACCACGCCAGCTGCTCGCGCGTGACGCGCAGCTCGGCGTCGAGCCTCGCTAGTTCGGTGCGTAGCTCGCTCACGACGCCGCGGAGCTCGTTGGTCTCCTCCGCAGCTAGCGATACACGCGCCGCCAACGACGAGCACTCGCGCGCGCAACGTTCTCGGCCACTGTCGATTGATACAACTTTTTAGATTACGGGCCGCTATCCTTACTATACTTATAGTTTTTAAGTGGTCCACTAAGCGGATGATCTTAGGTCCAGTTTCCGTAGTAATAATGTTTTAGAAATAAATACACATCAGGCTACAATCCCGTCTTCGGGAATCTATTCCAAGGTGCCCGCCCTTCTGAAAGAATGTTGATCTAAGGGTCCTCGCTCAACTTCTTCTAGCTTGTTGATATGGGAAGCTCCACCTTCTCATCGGGTATCCACAGTAACAAGCGCTATGAACAACAGCGCAACCTCTCGCATCAGCCCACCGACAGACAGACCCACAGCCAAATCACAACCCATGACAACAACCCAACAGACTGACAATAGAATACTCTACAGGAGTAAAGACCCGTGGCCCTTCTAGTCCCGGGCACTTCTTTTCGCGCGCGACTCGTGCTGTGATAAGTCCGCCTGCAGGCGCTAGCTCGACTTTTGGTAATGGGGAATGGATGAAAATTTTAGAAATGCCTGATTATTTTTTTGGTGATAGGAATAACCTTCCTTAGCACCAGAAAAAAGTTTCAGATTTTTCAGCTGCGTCAATTTTTTTTGAAAAATATAAACAGTTTCCTCATTTACGTTTTGGGTCAATAACGGTAAATAGACACTTTCCTTGATCTGTCTCATATTACAAAAAACTCTGTTAAATATCTGTGGTAAACTGACACTGGTAATGACCAATATAGCTGCTGCAAGTGTCAATATCATTGCCAGTGTCAGTTTACCACACATATTTACTATATTTTTTTTGTAATATGAGACCGATCGAGGAAGGTGCCGTAACTGACCCAAAACGTAAGTGATGAAACTGTTTATATTTTTAAAAAAAAATTGACGCAGCTGAAAAATCTGAAACTTTTTTCTGGTGCTAAGGAAGGTTATTCCTATCACCAAAAAAATAATCAAGCATTTCTAAAATTTTCATCCATTCCCAATTGCCGAAACGTGGTTCACTAGGCGGGTTCGGTCATCGGTCTACAGTGTGCGTACTCACTCCTTCTCCAACTGCAGCTGCTGGCTGGTGAGCTGCAGTAAGGCCTGTTTCTCGTCCGCCTCGCGTCTCAGCTCCGCCGCCTCCGCCTCCGCCGCCGCCAGCAGCGACTCGTGCTGCGATAAGTCCGCCTCCAGGTGCGCTAGCTAAACAGACGAACTTTGCTTCTGTGAGAAGTGAAGATTGGAAAGACACTTCATCTTTTGCAAAAAACTTCACCATGCCAAGTCTGAGGATTATGATAAAACACTTGTACCTACGGCATAGTTTGAACTGAAGATTATCGGAATAAAACTCACTCACACAATTATTACTTTTAAACTACTTTCAGAGAATTAGTCATTGCTGGCTCAAATGAAGGATCAAAGTTTATTTTTTTCTTTCCTGATATTCCCTGTTTAGCTAATTTTTTTTTCGTAGAAGGTGTGAAAAGCAACATGTGCCACTCGGTAGCATAATATCTCGGTCTTGGGTGTAAACATTTGAATCCCTCGTTACGCTCAAGATTTTACTTTAGAATCCCTCGCTACGGAAGTTATTGTATAATATTTCGCTTTACTCGGGCTTCAATATACTGCCTTCGCCGGAAATATATCACTTTCGCTCCCTTGAGACACAATATTTCTTCTTTCACTAACCCGGGTGTATGCGCGGTCCCGCTGCGCGCGCGCCTCGGCACTGGCGGCGCGCTCCAGCGAGAGCGCGTGCTCGCTCAAAGCCGCCGCGGCGCGTACACCTTCCAGCTCGTTACGGCAGTTGCGCCAACCTATGAATTATACTTCACGTTATAATAAATAAATAAAAAAAATAATGGTACGTAACGATTATATGCAATACTTTTTATACAAGTCAACAGAAATAATTAAACAGACTTGGCATCTAAGCCCTGCTGAAACGAAGTGCAAGTCAGAGGTGCGCCGGCTCGTTGATGTCTTTTGTATTGGAATCAACGCGACGTCCTATTGGTCAAATTCATTATGGTCCAGTAAAGGCGCCACGTGATTGGTCGAATTTATTTTAGTAGTCTAACTAAAGCGTTGTCTTATAATTATTATAGTTGAGTTGGGAGTTCCTTAGAAAAAAAGTATGTGGTTTTAGTTTAGTGTACGAAGTCTTAATCCAAATATTAAAGTCGACGAGTATAAAAAATATTTTTCACTCCTCATGCTCGAAAAGTGTGTCATATTAGGCTTAGCAAGCGGGGCTAAAGTGGTACATGTAGCCCCTAGGGAAAATATGTATAAATATTTATGATTTCTAAAACATTTAATTTGACCAATCAAAACACTTCGCTGTATCACCACTCTTTAAAAAACATTTGTATTTGCTATCAACTAACCAGATTACAGCGAATATTAAAAACAACCAATCAGAAACCAGAATTAATTTCAAATATCAGGTGTTTTTTAATCCCTAACTCACAATAATTATTAAAACAAAAACGCCTCTGGCCGTCAACGACGCGCCTGTAGACGGTCAGCCGGCCAATACACGGTGATTAAATACTGATGATCCACCATAGTCGTCTCTTTCTATAACTGCAATGAGAAAGAGACAGCGCGTGGATCGAGTGATAATAATACTTCACCGTGTATTGGACGCCTCAGAGGCGTTTATTCGTGGTGTCAATATTTTGTATCTGTGTCAAAGCAGTTTATTAAAAAAAGTATGCCGCCAAATCGAATAATCTATGCGCCGTGGAATTTATTATTGATTGTGGATGGATAATCTTTGTTTTACTATTTTCTCGCAGTCGAAGTGAAAAGTAGAGTGTATAACTCGGGTCTAAAAGCCATATTACCCCTCGAAATATTTTCCCTCACTTCGCTCGGGAAAATAACCATCTCGTGGTAATATGGCTTATTTTAGCCCCTTGTCATACAATCTACTATTTTAGGGGTGCAGGTGCACTTCATGCATGTAACGCAAGTCAAAAAAAAAAAAAGGTTTCTCAGCAATTTTTTTGATTAAGTGAATAGTGGTTCGGTGGGTCACGCACATTTTACGTTATGTGGGTGCTGGCGTGTGTCACATATCAGCTGTTAAAAAATCAAATTATAACGATTCTCAATATAATTTGAGACGTTGATGCCGTTTCAGACGTTGCAACAACTTCGCGGTAGATGTCGCTAATTCTAATTACACATTAGGGAGGCTCTTAACTTGTAATTAGACAAGTGAAGGGTTTAAAAGATTCCTCACCACGAGCGTAGTCCACGGTCACTCAGTTGATTCAGAGCGATGCACGGAATGCAGAGATGAGGGTTCAAATCCTGCTCGTGCCAATTAATTTTTGTATTTTTCACTTTGATCGGAATTTAAAATTTCGTTAGCAGACGTTTCTGCTTAGTAAACATTTACAATCTATATGTGTGCCTACTTATATCAATAGCGAGGGTATTTTACACTCACCGATGCTCATATCAGAGGCCCGGTCTTCGGCGTTGTTCAAATCTTTTTCGAGAGCGTCCTTCTCCTGGAAAATTACAAATAAGTAGTTGATGAAATTGAACAGTGCTAAATTACGTTGCTATGTATCTACAGGTAAATTACTTTCGAGAGTATTTGTTTATTTACAGCGACACACGTACAGTCACGGATTTTAATTGTTAGGCCACATGCCGCTGTTCGCATTCTAGCCGTATAATACAAATCGGGTTTAGTCGTTTATGCTCGTATATTTAAACAACGAAAGCTTCGTATAATAAAAGAGCAAAGTCATATCTCTGTCTTTATCATTGTGCTTGTCAGGCTAGAGATGTCATTTAGGTTTGAATCTTTCGACAATAATGTTACATTTTCATGCATTATTAATGGTTGGCTAATATCAGAGCCGGAACTACCAAAAATACTATTAATCGAAATGAAATTGTCACTCATTTAATACAATAATTCATTGACACTTCGGGTGCCGTCGTAAATCGATTGAAATTAGAGTTTTCTCGATGGAAAAACATTTCGCTTTAACCCAATTGGCGTTCACCGCAAGTCACCACTGTTAATCCTTAATCGGACAAAGGGAAATAATTTCGGAGTTCCGACCATGACTTTATGAGGTATTTATATTTCAAAGTTAAAAATTGACAAAACTTGAGAACTGTCATGTTCGATTAAGGGTTAAAGGCTAAAAACATGAAATAAAAACATAGAATACGTTATTGCTGATATTTTAATTACTCAATAAATTTTAAAACGATGTATAAAATAATATATATTCCACGGACTTTTATGAAGAAGCAGCATCATAAAAATCCAGTAATATGTTTGCAAAGGTTTCGTCTACTTTTTTACAACGGAATATTGCAACGTTACAAACGACAACCTTTAATTTGTGCAATTTTGGAGAACCGTAATGAGAAATAGCAAACATTAATTTATTAAATCTAAATCCAGTAGAAAACTTTGGGGTGCAATGGTTGTCGTTAAATGTCGTTTCCTCCTGAATCAGAATTCCTTATGGATTCCCATCATAACAACATGATTCTGAATAACTATTAATTAAAAATTTAATTAACCCCCGAATTCTGTTACTAGTTACATTGAAAGTTGAATATCTCGGAAACGACTGCTTTTATTTCCATCAAACAAAACTAAGAACCATCTCTACAAGCAAGGCTCTCGATTAAAAAAAACCGCATTCAAATCGGTTAAGCCGTTAAGGAGCTACAGTGCCACAGATAAATACACACACACACAGATACACACGTCAAACTTATAACACCCCTCTTTTTTGTCGGGGGTTAAAAAAAATGAATCTGTAAGTAATCACTTTCAAAAAAATCAAATCGTTTCCGTTGTTAACTAACAGATATTTACAAAATTTTTACAGCGGAAATGAGAATCCCTTCCTATTTTTCATTACACGTGCTTAATATGGTGTATATGCACCTCCATTATCTATGACAGCTTGTAGCCGTGCCCGCATAGATTGAACTAAGCGAGTGCAGATATCCGTCCCTCGCATGTCTTCCCATATTTCTTCGCAATGTTGTGCGATAGCTTCCTTCCTTCGCTCATTACGACATTCCCATCTTTGCACCATTAAACCCCAAATGTTTTCTATTGGATTTAGATCTGGTGATTTCGCTGGCCATGGAATAACAGTTATGTCAGGATGTTCGCGAAACCAAGCACTGACAATTCTTGCCCTGTGTATAGAGCAATTATCGTGGACAAAATTAATGTTTGCCATTTCTTGTTGCGGATATATGACCCGTGCAGTGGGGAGCATGTTTTCCTCTAATGTGGTAATATAATTTAAAGCATTTGCCCGAGGAGGTAGTTGAATGAGCTCACCCACACCTTCAGAACTCATCCAACCCCACATATTGGCACTAATGCGGCCTGATTCCATATTTGGTATAACATGATTCACGTCGTAACGCGTGTCGTTTAACCGCCACAGGTGCGAACGACCATGATCTGACGATTGAAATGACTTCTCATCGCTAAAAATTGTTGAATTCCAATCGAAATTTAAATATTCGCGAGCGAAATTTCGACGTGCAGTTTTATGATCTTCTGTAAGGGAGATCTTATAGGCAGGAATTCTGTGGTGCAAATTCATGGAGTGCAAATGTTGCCGAATTGTTCTGGGATGCACATCAAAACGCTCCGCGAATCGCCTTGTTGGAATGAATCCATCGACTTCGTATTCGCGGAACATTTCTCTTCGCTGGGCTTCGGTAATTACAGCGGGGCGATGATTATTCTGTCGACGATCTACGATACTACCTTCTTCGGCAAATCGATTGACCCATAAGGCAACTGTGTCTCGCTAAAAACAATAAAAATCATCACTTTTTCATCATCTCACTTAATGTTTAATCTACATCTACACTAATATAATAAAGAGGAAAGATTTGATTGTTTGTTTGTTTGTTACTGGACCGATTTGAAAAATTCTTTTACCATTAGAAGCCGACATTATCCCTGATGAACATAGGCTACTTTTTCCCGCGGGAAAATGCTTCATTCTACGGGAAAAACCGTGCGAAGCCGGGCCGGGCAGCTCGTTATAAATAAATAGCAACCAACCCACCGATATTAACAATTCCCTTGCTATTGCTCGCAAACTTAGCCCTGCTTGGTGCAAATTCACAATGTGGTGACGAGTTTCCGTAGAAATCGCTGGTGGCATCTTATTTGATAAATTTTTAAAGAGAGAGTTGACAATTTATGAATATCAATATTGCCTAGTGTCATATGATATGACTGAACGAATCTGCGATGTTTCTAAAATGCCAGTTGTCAATTGTATTTTAATCATGGTTTTCAACGACAAAGATAAGTATTAACCTATAACCTCCTTGTGATTCGAACTAATCCATTTAATCATTTGTCATCTTATTATGTTGTTTACGCGGTACGTCATGTATTTATTCGTAATTAATCGTGTAATCTCGTGCACGCTCGTGAATGCTATAATACTGCAAATTTAAAGAACTTCAAAGTGGCCTAACAATTAAAATCCGTGACTGTACACGTTGACGTACACACGTATGTGTGTGTGTGAGGCTGGCTACAGAGGTCACAACTACAAATGCTAAAACGTCTCCAAAGTAATTTACCTGTACCTATCTATAAAGGCTATAAATAATTATAAATAACATGAAAATTGATCCTCAAGTCTGTAGGTACTAGACTAGAGGAACATAGATCTGAGTGGTCGTTAAACTTTTGAACGCCAATTATTCACCTACGAAAGTGACAACTTCTTTCTGTAAGAATGTGATTATGAACCTTAGATAGGCTTGAAAGTATGTACCAAGGGCGACTAGCAACGCGCACCATAACACCTATAGTCGTTCTTGGCGCCGTGTGGGCACGACAACACGCAACACCTTTAAAAAACCTGACGAGTGCGATTTCGACTCGCGAGGTGAGGGTTCCGTAAAGTATTGAGAATTTTCCCGTTACCTTGAATACTCAAACTTCTCATAGGTTTTCGTGTAATCTTTAGGCAAGGAATTATTTTTCATTTTTTTTCAGAATTTTAAGCCTAGTAGTTTCGGAGATAAGGGGGGGGAATGGTCAATTTTCGTATTTTTTCATAAATTACTTCAAATCTGTTTTCGCTAAAATTATAACAAAAATATACATGAGATGCTTACAACAACCCCTTTCATTTGATATGTCACAAAATCCAGTTTGCGAAACTTTTTTTTTTAATTTTCCAGTTTACCCCCCAAGTGGCCCCCTTGTTCAGAATTCATTAATTTACTTTACGTGTCCATTTTTAGGTGACTAATTTACATATGTTTACCAAATTTCAACTCAATCGGTCCAGTAGTTTCGGAGCAAATCGGCTGTGACAGACGGACAGACAGACGCACGAGTGATCCTATAAGGGTTCTGTTTTTGTCCTTTTGAGGTACGGAACCCTAAAAAGAGTTAAATCTGCCGTTTAGCTCGCTATTAAACACAGTAATCGAGTATCGGGTTTTAGGAAACTATCCTACAGCACTATCTAACCTTTTCTAAAACACTTTTTTCCATCTCCTTGTCCCGAAGAAGCTGTTTCAGCCGCTCGAGCTCGCGCATGGCGAGGCGAACCTTGCCATTGTCAGCGTCTAAGAGGGATTTCAGCGCATGCACTTGGATGCGGAGTCGCTCTGAACCAGAGATCTGTAAACGTTCTTGCCTTGCATTAACCATGATTGAAAATTTTGCCGATTCTTAATATTTAATACAAGTTCGGCAGCAACCTCTTTGGCCTGCTTGATCCTCCGTTTACGTCTGACAGCGTGAAACTGATGTATCTAAACCGCACCAAATTGATACTCGTAAAAGTAGTATAAGGAAACGCTTTGCGGCGTGCTATTCGTCGTACGAGAGACAGTGTCAGATTATATCGCACAGGGAAAGCGAGGCAGGCTTATCTTTCTTATTTCTTGACCACTTAGTTCTCAAACTAAACAGTGGTACAATTTTGGAGGGGTGGGGGGGGCGCCAGACATCGTGAGTCGTGGTCAGATTTTGGTAAGGACTCATAGGCTTTTTGGGAGGGGGGGGGGGGGTCACCATAGCCTACCACCCGTATGGATCCGATAGTGGCGCTTAGGTACGTTTTGCTCCGGCAATAGTGGAGGGTTACTTTACCTGAAACTCGAGCGTCTTGCGAAGACACCGGACCTCGTCGCGCCGCCGACGCCAGGCGCACACCAGCATGAAGCGGCCAATCCTGGCCGCTGCCTGCTCCTCCGCTCCGCCCAAAGGAATCCTTGGAATCTCCTTACTGCTGCTGTACCAAAAACGACTCCATTGTCAAGGGTGTAAGTGAATATCCGCCAGAGATGTGCGAAAGTGTGCTTCATATGTTTGAAACCGCGCATGCTTGACAGCTAAGTGTCAAATACATGAAAACACAGTTCATATTCACCCTAATAAATAGGGGGGGAATCTGGAGCCTAAAATTCGTATACATAGACTTAGATATACACCTAAGTATATGTTTCTTGTCAACTTTTCTCTCTTTTCTTCCGAAACTAAAGTACTGCTAAGTTACGGAGAAATTGATACCTAAGTAGGTACATTACTTACCCATATTAATTCGTAACCGCGTTTCAAATTCTCCTCATCATAATTGTACAAATACACGCATGACGCACCTGACCCTAAAAAAGCACCCTACATTTACGTAACCCTCCTTCTTAAATAAACACTAGCACGTAAGCCTAGTGCTACGGAAGCCCTAATTTACGAGGGGATGGTCATGCGAAATAAAAAAAAAACAGTTGAAATCTTGGTTTTGCTATTAGGAAATCCAACTAGTTTTGAGTTATTTTGACCCCTATCAGGTCTAGTAGGTAACATGATACGTTTTTAGGGTTCCGTAACCACGGAACCCCACAAAACGGAACCCTTATAGTTTCGTCATGTCCGTCTGTCCGTATGACACAGGCATTTTACTCGAAAACTATAAGGTGTATTTGAATAATTTTTTCACTTCTCATGCTCGAAAAGTGTGTCATATTAGGCTTAACAAGCGGGGCTAAAGTAGTACATGTAGCCCCTAGGGAAAATATGTATAAATATTTATGATTTGTAAAACATTTAATTTGACCAATCAAAACACTTCGCTGTATTAAATCCACCAATCATCACTCTTTGAAAAACATTTGTATTTGCTATCAACTAACCAGATTACAGCTAATATTAAAAACAACCAATCAGAAACCAGCATTAATTTCAAATATCAGGTGTTTTTTAGCCCCTAACTCACAATAATTATTAAAACAAAAAACGCCTCTGGCCGTCAACGACGTGCCTGTAGACGTTCAGGCGGGCCAATACACGGTGATTAAATACTGATGATCCACCATAGTTGTCTCTTTCTATAAATGCAATGAGAAAGAGACAGCGCGTGGATCGACTGATAACCGTGTATTGGACGCCTCAGAGGCGTTTATTTGTGGTATCAATATTTTGTATCTGTGTCAAAGCAGTTTATTAAAAAAGTATGCCGCCAAATCGAATAATCATTGCGCCGTGGAATTTATTATTGATTGTGGATGGATAATCTTTATTTTACTATTTTCTCGCAGTCGAAGTGAAAAGTAGAGTGTATAACTCGGGTCTAAAAGCCATATTACCCCTCGAAATATTTTCCCTCGCTTCACTCGGGAAAATATCCATCTCGTGGGAATATGGCTTATTTTAGCCCCTTGTCATACAATCTACTATTTGAGGATAGGTGTATTTTGTTAGCCGCTACATAGTTTTAGAGATGCACTCCATACATAAAACTGAAAAGAAAAAATATTTTTTTCATTGTAATCCCTTGTGTGGCACATCAATCGATAGGGCTAGCTAGGTTTCTCAGCAATTTTTAGGGTTCCGTAGTCAACAAGGAACCCTTATAGTTTGGCCATGTCCGTCCGTCTGTTTATCTGGCTGTCTGTCTATCTGTCCGTCTTCGGCTTAGCTAGTAACCCTTACAACTAGAAAACTGCAATTCGGCGTGGGTATATAAACCAATCACGCCGACAAAACAGTAGAATACCTAAAATCCTAAAAAAAAATTTTTTTAGGGTACCTCCCCTACATGTAGATTGGTGATGTATTTATTTTTCTTGTTAAACCTATAGTGTGGAGTAAGGTCGGATAGCTTGTTCAAAAATATTATAGGTTTACTAAAACTAAAACTATTTTTTCAACTTAGTAATGCGTTTGCGAGATAATGGGATTTAAAGCCCTAATTATTGTTCGAGTCATGTGTCGCCCCCCCCCCCCCCCCCTGCCGGCTAAATGGCTACTACTGGGGACGTGTTAAAATTCTTTCACCGAAAATTATTTAGAACAAGATCGGTTCAAAGGTTTTAAGATATTGCTGAAAAACTGCCTTCCTTAAAGAAAAGGACGTAATAGTAAAAGTGCCGTAAGATTTCTGTGACGATACGACCTTTTTAATAGGCACGGAACCCTTCATTTTGCGTGGTCCGACACGCAGTTGGCCGGTTTTATCTTCATGTATTACGCGACGTTTTAGTACATTTAGGCCCTAAAACGTGACAATAAATCCTATCGTGCTATTAACTGGGCAGGTAAGGCCAGCCCATCTTACAACAGTCTTTTGATTAGGTATCACGGATTTAGATAAATAACAGGCAAATCGATGAACCTTAATACCTCTCTCGCTTTATCCTCTTGGTTGGCGTCAGGTCCTCCATGGACACAGCTTTAGGTCCAATCTTGACCGGCCTCACCGGAGTCGAGCGGAGCTCCTCTAGGCACGTGCGTATGCGGGCCAGGTTGGGGCTGGGCCGCTGGCAGCGCGTCGTAAACTTGTTTACAGGGACCGAGAACAACTTGTTCTTGTGCAGAGTACGCTGGTGACGCCTTTAAGTAAACAAAGAAAGATTTGTTTGCGTCGTTTCAAAGCACATCAGCTTTGTGTAAATTGTTACCATTCAGTATATTAATGTTACGCCTAATTACACTTTAAATGTTTTAGTTAAGACTTTATTGCTAAGTAAATAAATAGCAGTAGCAGCTCAGGTTGAGACGTCGTTTGTTACATAAAGTGTCGTGACGATCGAAGTCTCACTTTTTTCGGCGTAAATCTCATTTTCATTAAGTGTATGGAGTGTAGGTAACGTGTCCTGGGATAAGGAACTTCGTGCCAAAATACGAACCACTGAACCCTGAGCTACGAAAACTATGCTATGTATGAGGAAACATAAAGGAGATTACTTACGCGGGTGGCGTAGTCTGCATAGTGCTTCGCTCTCTAGAGAGCTCTCGCTCAGAAATGTCTCCGGCGCCAGACCGGCTCACGGGGGCCGGGGGGGTCTGTAACTTAGGTCTCTCCTGCATCATATTACACTTCGCTGTCCAAATAACAGGTTAACAGCAGTAATCACTGCCGGATTTTGGAGTTTGAATTAATTTTGCTTTGTAAAAATTCGCAGGTAAGCCGTAGAAAAATATAGTTCGGGTTATGTCTGTTGATTGACTAATTGACAGATGAGCTACTTGATTTAAAATGCTGTTTTTCGAAATTCGAATAAACTTGTTTTTTTTTGTGGTGCATGAAGGCTTGTAGTAACTGTGTGAATGTGAACTATATTGAGTTTCTCGAAATACGCACAAATGAAGTCGCTTTGAAGTCGAACGGAATCCCTAAGGTTTAACAATGCCGGTCATTGACATTACTTACAATGAATCCCTTTACTATACGAACCCTCGGTGACATGCCTAATTCTAGCCCCGAGTAATGAGTGGGCCTCGCGTCTCGTCGCGTGTGGCGCCGCGCCGGCCGCGGCGTCAGTCAGTGCGTCGCCGAAATACCCGTGCGTACTACCTACGAATAACACGGGGGCGCAGGAGCTATACTAGTCCTTGACCGGGGGTTAGCTTGCTGGAAATGTTTTGTAATATAATTTTTAAGAAATTTATTGGAACCTCCTTTTTATATTAAAGTCAGTTTTAACCATCAATCCGTATTTGAGAGACATTTCTCAAAAGTTTGTAACTAACTTGTAACACAAGCGGACGACTCTTTTCAACTCCTTCTATATTAGAAAGAGACTCCGCTTGTATTACAATTTACAAGCCGTTGTGAAATGTACGCCAGGTGGTTTTAAAGCAACGTTTTATTTAAGCTGATTAAATAAAACGTTGCTTATATATAACAATGTACCTACCTATGTACATTGTGATATATTGTGCCTGTTAGGCAACCAGCATCGCGGCAACCAGCAGCAGTTCGCGACCGCCGGGCGAGGTTTCTTCAATTAAATATTATTAATAACATTACTACAGACCCTAAAGAATGTTAGCCATATGCGAATTTGTTATAGCATACCTACATATATAGGTACATATTAATAGGAATCTACTAGAAAAAAAAAGTAAAAATCCTTTCAGTTTACCGATCACTAACTAAGAGGGTCGCAAAACGCCACAACATAATTTCCTTTAACAACAATTTTTTAACCAACTTAATTCAATTTAGTATTCCGACAAGCCAAATGAACATTTCCACATTTTCTTTCCATTTTACCACATTGACTGCTTTCCGAGAGTAATACGTTGATTATAATAGACGAAAACCATATCACTGTATGTGGTCCGATAATATTTAAGGAGTTCCGTCGATGATATTTCAACGGAATCATATTAGAATCAGTAACGTACTTTTACAGTTTTAAGTACGAGTTCCATAAGTCATCTGTGGTCTTAATCATCAGTTCCACTTCACCTTGTGATTATTTATAATAGAAAACACCGAAATGACTACATGCGTGCCTTCAATATTTGAGGAGTTCCCTCAATTCCTCATGGTTCCCATTATCGAACTGAAGTTTTGATAACAATGGGACCAACCTGGAAGCATATACTTTCAAATAAAAAAAGAATTGTACGAATCGGTTCATAAATGACGGAGTTCTGAATTACAAACATTTTTAAAAAAACAACCGAATTCAGAACCTCCTCCTTTTTTTTGAAGTCGGTTAAAAATAGGGGTTGCTAAACAGTGCACTAATCCTATGCTCCGAAAGTCTCATAAAATGAACGTAGTTACAAACAGCACAGTTCCATTCAAACATGAGTGCATATACTTATGTTGACGGTGTTTATGTCTCACAAAGACAAAAAAATAAAGTGGTTGGGGAGCAAGGAAAGGAGTAGGTAAAAATAGGTGAATTTATTACTTAATTTAATTTGGAAAGGGTTGGCTATTACGCAACACGCAACAAAGTTTTGTTTGATTGAATACAACCATCAACATAGGGCTGGATGCGGGTGGCGCAGGACCGGTCAATTTGGAACTCTCTGGGGGAGGCCTATGTCCAGCAGTGGACGTCTTTCGACTGATATGATGATGATGATGATCAACATAGGGTGCAAGGGGTGGGTATGCATGCACTCAGGTGTGCAGCGCTGAACTGCAAAGGCACAACTCACCTAAGTCCTTCTTACACGTCCACGTCACCACTGACTCTGCCGCCGTAGGTCAGTGGTGAGTCTGCTTCTTAATGGAGTGGACCGTGCACCCTGGTATTGCTGGCGATCACAAGGGCGCTGCACTTTCACCATCTACACTGGATCGCTAGTACCTAAGTAAGGAGGGCCATACCCGGCTGGAGTTCCCACCAGTCGAGTAATCCTAAACCTTTATCCGGTGTTCCCAATCTCTCCTTCCCTCTCCTCTCACACTCTAAACAATCCCCTCACACTTCCCCAAACCCCCTCCAAACTCCCCTCCCCTCCTTGGAAATTTATTTCCACGGTTCTGTGAGGGTGTAAATGACCTCTGTGGACTATTCCCACCTACCTGCGCTTGTCCTGCGCAGTTGAGCGCCTCACGTCGGAATGGCGGAAGCCTCTGGGGAGTTGAGCCGACCAGAAGTCGGGGATTAAGTTACTACTGGGACGCAACTCGCCCTCTTCGGATCTGATTTCAGGCAAAACGGTAGCCCTGTGACTAGCCACCACAGGGTAATGGACAGATGGACACGCGTCCCGTACGGTCGAGGAGGTACGGTCCGCAGGCGTGGTACCTATAGGGAGGGTGTTCTCTGGGAGAACACCGGGGCTCGACCATGCTGACGGAGCAAGGGCTGGTGGACCAACTGTGGCAGATAGAATCGTCTGTCAAAGCCACCCGTCTGCAGTATACATAAGTTTCCAATTGGACTTTTCTATTTATTGTATCGTCATAGACGAGCATAGAGTGTGTTTTTATACCCTACTCTAGTGGTATCGAGAACCGGCATAAAAAACTAATTGGCTAATATTCTATGCACATTTTCAGTGTATTAAAGAGGTGGGAATGGCGGGATAGGCGCCACACGCGAAAGTTCGAGCAGACGCGACAGCGCGCCAAGTGGTCGGGCGCCAGGCGTGGCGCTCGCTCGTTCGAGGCTACTGAACTTAGGGCATGTGTTTTGACTGTATTTATTTATTTTACAGGTAAAATATATAAACTACTAGCTTCCGCCCGCGACTTCATATGCGTGGACCCGGGATAAAAAACTATCCTATATTTTAATCCAGACTATAAACTTAATTAGTCAAAATTTATTTTTAAAACACAAAAAATATACAGCAAATACATTAAATATACAATTAAAACTAGATTTAAAATTAAAACTAACTTAAAAATAGCCTACCAAAAACTAAAAAAAGTTATCTAAATTTGGACCGTTAGGCAGGGTACCCATCACGCAGCATTCCCGCGTTGAATTGCGATTGCAAGTTTTTGACGTGGATTAGCTTTGTTTATAACTATTCCAAATTTCAAATTGATAGCATTAGTTCCTGAGATATTTAACTTTGTGATAAACAGGCAAAGACAGAGTCGCACCATAAGGGTTCCGTTTTTACCTTTTTGGTCCGGAACCCTAAAAACCGAATTCGCATCAGACCATCGGTTTGGGAGCTACGATGCTACAGACACATGTTAATTTTGTAACATCAACTGCCCACCTAGCTACCCGCCATCGCCAGCCAAATGGAGTGATCAAACCATCAAACTCACTGGACTACGAAAACAGGTGGCGCTGCATGCAGCACGCCACCTGATGGCCTGAGCCATTGGCGTGCCATCTGCACGTGCACACCATCAACAGTGACATATAGTGGTCACGATTCGAAGTAGGTACTGTGGAATGAATTAATGAACGAACTAATCTATGAGAAGTTTTCCCTGGGCTAAATCGACTCAGTACTTTACTGAATGATGATGATGATTGCTGTCCTGACCGATTCCAGCCACAGTGACTGTGTGTTCTGGATTTGATATTAACAATTAGCTATGACTTGAGTGTTGTTGTTCTACTCTCTGGTGCGCTCTCATGTGCCTTGCATAACCTATCTTTTTTGCAAAGGTACGAGCGCAATTCCCACCGAAGCGTTTGAGGAATTAATTACAAACAAACTCAATAGCCTGCCTAACTGTACGTACTTTGAAAGTTTAATTAATGGATAGTCCGTTAAATTCCTTTGAAATCTCGTTAGAGCCAATGATGTAATATAATTTACTAATTTTATTGAAAGTAAATACGTTACACGATTATAATTAACATTAACTAAGATAAATTATTAATCTAAAAAAGGCCCTCGAGGCATTGTACCGAGGATGCTGGCGGCATTTCCTCGCTGAATGCTGATGCGTTGCGCGACAAAGCCGCCAGCTCTTTCGGTCACCAGTTACATCGACCAGACGTTTCGCGTTTTCTGCAAATAACTTATGCGCACTGGGACCCCACGGACCGAGGGTCTCGACGTCAAAGGGTACAAAGTCGTACTCTCTGCTGTTTATAATTTGAAATTCCGTGTTTAAACATTGCCACCAAAGCTGACAGAGCTACACATTTCCATTGACGACTCGAAACTGAGGCAAGTTGACTCAATTTTAGTGTGCCACTTTTGGAGCGCTTATAATCTTTTTTATATTACATCATTGGTTAGAGCCCCTAGCTAATGTTAGATTATGCGTCACGCATCGTGACTCATTCCTGAATCCTGAAAAGAAAAACGCCCACGCGAACGGACCCTGTGAATTGTGACTCATCTTTACGCCAGCAAATTATTAAATTTAACTTAAGGCTATTTTCATTATTTAAAAATACAGATTTTCCACCAAAGTGGTTTCTCGTTTATTCGCTATTCTTCTGTAGTTGATGACACCTGTGGCTTTAGACCGGAAAAATGGCGGGAACACTTAGTTCGAATAAATACCACAACGTCTTCTCTTTTTCACACTCGCAAAAGTTATGTCGCGCTATGCGCATGCGTAAATTTCCATCCATTAGTAAGGACGTTTTTCAGTACTCTTTTCTAATATGATGTTTCTATGGTTCCGTAGTTTATGATTTAAAACCAAATGTCAACTATAGAATTTGCATTCCTATTTGCATTATTTGACAGCTGTCATCCCAGTACAATTTATGTCATCATATGTCATACCTTTATTGTACCGGGATGACAGCTGTCAAATAATGCAAGTTAGAGTTAGACTCAAGAAGCTTAAATATAAAAAGCTAATGTAGTAAATGATGATCTGACGCCAGACGTCCGAGCGCGGCGGACGGCACGAGACGAGCGGTACGAAGTTATAAGATGCCGCCTCACGTAGGAAATCGGCCGAGTGCGTGTGCGTGCAGTCTCTCGATATGGATAGGTGCCGGATGCAGAGCGTCCTGCAAAATACTATACCTATCTTGCTCTATCTAATAACTTAGTAATAACGCTCATCCCGTCCGCCGCACTCTCGATTTTTCTCGCACTATCCGTCTCTCTCTTATTAGAAAACTTAGAAAGAGAGATATAGTGCGAGAAAAATCGAGAGAGCTCGCGCGCCGTCTTGTGATAGCCGTGCTGCACGTCTAGCACAACTTGCTGCTCAGTCGCTTCGCGCGCGACTAAGCGTCTCCTATCTCACTCGCACCGTACAAATTAGAAAAAGGGGGTAGAGCTTTCTCGACTCGCGTCGCGGTGCGGCGTCAGTTGCGCTAGCCCCCCAGGTGACGCTTCGTACTCACGCCATTCACCGCTCTGGAACGTGGGGATACGGCTATAAACATTACTACGGTAGATCTCTCACTAGGCTCAGCACGGTTAGCACAAGACGGCCGCGATATATTCTCGAGCTCTCTCGCACTATCGGTCTCTCTCTTATTAGACCACTTAGAAAGAGACGGATGTCGGATAGTGCGAGAGAGCTCGAAAATATATCGGGGCTGTCTTGTGCTAACCGTGCAGAAACAAAGAATTACGGGGTTTATAATTACTGAACTCTAAAACAAAGTTTTGTAAAACTCAGACTTGCTTTAGCTTGCGTTTCAAAAAACGCGTTTTGATATTCGCTCAATCGTGTCCAATCGCCTTCAATCTTCCGTGGTGTGACGTTTGACGCTAAAGTTTCATACACACACAAGCGTACCAACATTATTTTTGTCGTGACGTTCACTTCTTCCTTCTTCGACAGTGTTTGAAGGGATATTTCCACCGAATCTGTTAGTACTTCCAATAAATTTCGCGGCTCATACGCTTGCTAATGAACTCTAATAGGTGATTTAATCGTGATTATCAGCTGAAGTGTCAGGTGTCGCGACATAACCTCTGATTAATTTCTTGGAACCGTGCGTGCTGCGTTCGAGACGAGACCTTGATAACTAGTTTCTTGGACTGGACAAACGAAGAGACAGTTATTATTATAGGATGCTCATGGAGGTACGTCTTTAGTTTACATCGGTATTGTGGCGGTCGATCGTGTGTGTTAATTTTACTCGGGAGAAGTTTGACAGTGAGGTGTATCGAGATCATAGTTTAATAATATTACGAGTTAATAGTGTGTAGCGGTCAGTGATATGTCCAATTTCATTAAATGTGCGATTTAAATATCGAGTGCGACTTGCAAGGAGTGCTGTGTGGCGTCGACGACGCATTTTTTATCGTATTAAATTGCGATGGACGACATCGGAGGTAAACGATGCATGCCTGTCCTAAATCGCTTTGGAGGCAAGGACACGGTCACGCTCATGGCACCTGTTTTATGGCATGAAGTTTTTTAGAGCCTGGGCACCACTGAATGCATCTAAGTCTTATTTTGTTGTATTGTAGATACTGCATTTGAAGCTTTTGGTAGATGTAGTTTGCTGTGTGGAGTGATCTATAAATAACTCGAAAGCTGGCCGCGCACTAGAAAGTGTGGTTGCTTCCAACAGGTGTTTAACAATTATTACTTTGATGTTGTTGCTTTTATATCTAAATTTCGAATTAAATAATTGCAAGAATCTTTGTCATCTACATTTTTTATATAATGCACTTGCTTGCACTATGTGTCATAATAATCAGTATAATCACTGTGAACTGCTTGTCTAAAATGAAATTGAATCTCTCTAATTCTCTCTACAAATGTCTAGTCTTCTAAGATACAACTAATCAATCTCTAAACACATTAGTCTCCTATTCAACTCAACTGGTAGCAATTGACAGTTATGCTGTAAGCAACCAACAGTCCACCAGCCAAAGTGAAGTCTCAAATGAATGATGTTGATTTGCTTTCAAAACATATTTTAAAAGAAAATCAATTGTAATATTTTAAAATTACTGCATTTTTGATTTGTCTCATATTACAAAAAAATATCCTAAATATCTGTGATAAACTGACACTGGCAATGATATTGACAGTTGCAGCAGCTATGTTTGTCATTACCAGTGACAGTTTATCACAGATATTTAGGATATTTTTTTGTAATATGATATGAGACGGATCAAGGAAACTGTATAGATCAATAGTGACTGTCCTTGACCCGAAATGTAAGAGAGGAAACTGTTTATATTTCTCAAAAATAATTGACACAGCTGAAAAATCTGAAACTTTTTACTGGTGCTAAGGAAGGTTATTCCTATCACGAAAAAAAATCAGCCACGTTTAATAATTTCATCCGTTCCCAATTGGCTGCCTCGCGATTTTTTTTTTCGTTCATTTTCCAATTTCCGCTCTAGTCCAAGTTGGCTCAGTTTGGGTTGCACAGGGCAGTTCCACAACACTTCGGGAGCTCAAATACCACGAGCCATCTGGTTGCCTCTTGGATACTACTGCAACTACGCGTCATTGCCCAAAATACTATTCTATGTTGTAACATGGCCCCTGCTAGCTTGGTTTGTTTTTATTTAAAAATTGTAACACCAATAAAACAATTGCCTAATCAAACAGTTCACAACTACATGCAAGAGGGGCTTTAGTCCTTGCTCCTGCTTTAGTCCAAAGGTTGGTTTATGTGCAAGCACATTACCTTGCATGATGAATGTGTCTTCATTATTGGTGATTCCTACAAATAATATGATAAGTCATTGTGAAACATACCAAAGAGGTGGAGAGAAAAGGTCTCTTGATGAATTTTTCCTTGCAGTAATTCTTGTTGTATAGGTAGTAAATTCCATCTCAGATGGTGAAATGAAAGGATTGGTGGAGCGCAATATAGTCTATCTATTCTATAAGTTTGTATAACCAATATCATTTTATATAATTTATTTGTTTATTTAATTTTTTTTTTTTAAATGTGGTAAACAAATGATATTGCTGGGGCATGCCGCACACAGTATAGGTTATTAGATGGCCCATATGAGGGCAATTTACCGTAGTGACTTAGTCCTATTATTGGCCAGATTTCACAGTACTTTGGTATTTTATTTATTCAGCACATACATATGACTTGTTTTTTCACATTCCCTGCTTTTCGTTTTCTATGCATGCATGGTTTACTAGTTTTCAATTATTTTTAGTGGATAGTTTAATGGACACCCTGCATCTGGTAGTAAGTCAGTCACAGATATAAGTAGAGATAATAATGAATAAATGTTACACCTATAACTTATTACATTAAGATTTTAAAAAATCGTGCATAAAATGTCTTGCGATTTCAAAGAAAACAATTTTAAAACATATTTTTTCCAGGCTTATAAAACATAGATAAATTTGAGCATTATAATTCAAATGTGGAATGTGGCATATGTGTGGTGGTGTGGTAGTTCATACTACTGGCTCTGTAAGGTTCTGGCCACATGACTTCGGTGCGGCGCCGCTCCCCAGACATGTGGCCAGGCCCTTAGCTGAGAACTCGCGAGTCTATCTTGTACTCAAAAAATTGAAAAAATTCCAAACATTGACTCAACAAAAATATTCTGTATAATAGGTACATAATGGGCTTGTGACCTCATGTTAAAATTGATAACGTAGTGTTGGTAAATGGATGGATAGTAAACCATCAAATTATTGTAATAAAGTATAAATTACAAAATATAATGGTTAGCTGGTAGAGAATGCCATCTGGCATTAAGCTCGCCATTTGTACATATATTTTTTGTATTTTGTGCAATAAAGTTTAAATAAATAAATAAAATATAATGAAAATCATAAAAAGATATGGACCTTGTATGTGAGTTTAGAAAAAATATGATTTGTTTTTATTATCTAAGAGTAAATTTAAAGCTACCAATAAAATCCTTACGTTTTTATAGAATGAAAATTGTATGACAACTATGGACCTAAACGTAGTATTTCGCGACCGAAACAGCAGTTTACTTGATTTCCCCTACAATGATTAGTTAAAATATTAGCAACGTGTGACGTCATACTTTTGAGTCAATCTGTATGAAGCGTTTCGGCTGCCGCCAGCGAGGTCCATTTTTAACTCAATTTTTTGGATATTTATGTTGTTTAATTGTAGTCGCTCCCATACAAACATTTGTTCCTCTCCAAAAACTGGTCCGAATGGCATCATTAAAAAATCGAGGGTCACAAGCCTATCATCGAACGTGCTCACAAAATTTCACGGGAATCGGTTGAGAACTGCGACCTGCAGAGGAGAACAGTCGGACAGCCGGACATACCGGAGGCTATTATGAAATATCACAATTATTTTAAACGGCTATACTTAAGCGGTTGAGCTCGCAAGACTGTTTTTTTTTAATTTCAAAAAACTGAATGGACAAAAAAGCTCGCTTAGCTCGCTCGTTCAAATATGTGTATTTAAACGTTCATACAGCCAGACAAAGGATCCCTGCGTAGTGTAGGAATACAGTAGGTACCTAAATTCTTAGTTTTGTTTGTATTATTACACATTTGGGAAAAAAGATACCTATAATATGAATCGTCTTTTGAGAAAACCATAGCTGTTCGAACAATGACAGTCTCGGCCGCAAAGACAGTGTGAGCCTCATGTATTTTTTTACCTGCAGGGTGTGTACTTAAAACTTAACTAATATCGGCGTGAGGGGGCACGCACCGGAGCATGCGCCTCGTCCCAATGCCGCATTATCTGGCAGTCCACCCGTTCAACAAGCGATTTCAGGATGCTGTTGGTACTACCCCGCATCCTCCGCATGAGTGATGCCACCCTGCTGCGCACTATAAGGGCGGACTGCATCGACCACTGAAGATGACAGGCCGGTAAATGTGAAATTGGGCGCCGGCCGCTGTAATCCCATAAAGAACTGTCAAACTTCCCATTCAGATTTGAACAAACGTAACTTACGATTACCGATGTTTTAAAACAATCGTCCCTAAGGGCGGGTTGCGCCAGCTTACGATTACATTACAGACCGTTCCACGTTAAATATGGCGTCGGCAGCAGTCATTCCATAGAAACTTGTCCAACTTTCCATACATTCAGATTTTAACGAACACCTCTTACGATTACTGTCGGGGTTGGTGCAACGCAACTCACCCTAAGTCTGAGTCATTAAGGTACTTACTATCGGTTACTGTGTCTCTCAGTATCAGTACAGAATAAACTAGTGGCCCTGTAAGCTGTAGAACGCGCGAGCCTGTCTTAAAAAAATGGTTGTCTGTAAATCGGTTTACGGACGATAATTTAGTCAATCTAATCTTGTTTCCCCATACAAAATGTGGACCCCCATTTCATCCCCTTAGAGTGTGAATTTTGAAAAATCCTTTCTAAGTGCACCCCGAGACTTTAAAAGCAACCTACGTGCCAAATTTGGAATCTCTAGAACCAGCGGTTTGGGTTGTGTGTGTTGATATTTCGTGCGCGCAGCCGGCGTTCGGATCGGGACAATGAGTCACACTTTTTCGTGCGTGCACCCGGCGTTCATCGATTTATAAGACGTTATCACATCAAAAGATTTAATTTCGAAAAACTGAACCGACTGTTTGTCGTATACAACAAATAATTATTGCAGTTGCTGACAAAATTTCACGAGAATCGGTTGAGAAATCCGACTTGCAGAGAAGAACAACCGGACAGACGCCGGGCATACGAAAGAATTTTGCATGGTCCTAGCTGAAACGGAGAATTTCGTTCGCTTCGCTCGCCCGATCAATAATAATACTACGGTATCAGTAAATGTTTGCTGATGTTCAAACTTCAAGCTGAAGGCGAGAAAGTAGAAAGCAGATTCTACTTGTTTGTTGTTTCTTGTAAATTACCGTTTCGTGTGTGGAAGCCGCTCGTGGGAGTCGTAAGCGAACATTAATATGCAAAATCACACATTGTGACTCAATTATAATAAATAAACATCTTGATAGTGTTGATTTACCTGTAATCCATGTGTAGTGATGTAGGTAAATAATGTTCAAAGATATCCATATTTTACGAGATATTGCTGGTACTCACAGCTTTTATCGACAACTCGTTTCCAGTGGCCCGTTTAACTTACAAAATTACAATTGACTGCTTTCCTAAAAAAATATATTTAGTCCGTCAGTTTGATTAGCAAAAAATATTGGACACGCATTATTTTGTTTGTCAATTAAACAAAAAATGATGAAGATATAGCCCGTTAAAGTTCCGCGTGACGTCACATTATGGTACACTTTTTAGCAATGTGACGTCACGCGGGACTTTAACAAACTATATCTTCATATTTTTTTTGTTTAATTGATAAACAAAAAAATACGTGTCCAATATTTTTTGATAATCTAACTGATGGACTAAATATATTTTTTACCCAGGAAAGTAGCCAATTGTACAGGTCTAAACCGGGAACACTGAGCGACTGAGGCGTTCGACCAATAACGATTGGTCATTTGAACTGTTTCGCGGGTTTAGACTTGTAAAATTGTAACTTGTAGCTCCATAAAACGAACCACAGGTAGACAATAGGCATGATGGAGTATACCTTTTACAATTTTTTTTTTAATCTGTCCGCAATTGACGGAGAAATCGGCGAACATACATAAAAAATATATACAGTGGAACATATAACCTCCTCCTTTGTGAAGTCGGTTAATAAAGTGCGTAACCGCGTCGCGTGTCGATTTTATAATATTTATTTTAACTTGAATTGTTGATATGTAATGTAAGTTTACTTTCCGGTATCCGATTGAGCTGACACTTGGCACACTGTAAGTTCGATGACAATGCAATATTATGGCAGCACCGAGGGCACCGAGCCGATCTGACGATGGAGACAGAAGGTGACCATAGCAACATTAGCATTACTCCTAAATACGCAAGATAAACCTGTTGTGTCAATGGGCTCATGGAAACTCTCAAAGATAGTTGAGGACTGTGCAAAAGAAGTACAGTCGGCAATAAAAACTTGTACCAAAAAATATTTTTTATTTACAAAAACTAAGTTTTACCTTTCAACCCGCCGAATCCCAGTGTATACATTTCCCTTTTTAGTGTATGTTAAAGTTCCTTTGGCTAAGATAATTCATTGAACAATTAAATGTGATAGGCAATAAAGCTTGTAGTTTCTGCTATGACTTTAGCAAAGCCACACACATACTATACGCATAGTTGTTATGAATATTGCGGCCAATTTACTAGGGTCGAGTGGTGGAGTGATTCGAAACAGTTGCGAATCATAGCTGAATCAGTAGCGCTAGTCCGAGTTTACAGTGAGTCGCGATACGCTACGTGAGTATCGAGTAAAGTTAAAGATTTGTATGAAAACTCTATACACCGCCCCTGGAGGTCACTCACAGAACTAAAAATCTAATTGCTACCACGAGTCCCTTGTAAGTTTACTTTGCTCACAACAGTTAACTCGATCGTTCATATAATTTAATCGATTTTTCAATATTCAGCCTTATATCACAAGCATTTATCGTTTTAATTTAAATTCTAGCGTTTGTCGGTAATGACATTACAGAATACGCGCATTGCCAACGTCTAACGACATTTAAGTATAACTTTAACAGTGTGCGCCGATTCTCCACTGAGTCTCTCGACCCAATATGGCGGAACGTGTGATAATTATTTGCATTTTTAAAAACAAAATACGCGACAATCCGAATTTTGCGGATATATGTTGTCGATTCAAAACCCTCATTTTTATAAGTTCTTTAATTTGATATAGGTATCGATCGGATCTACGGTAAACCTTGACTTAATAATACGTTATCAGTTATCACGCACCATTTTGCAAGTGAAATAGTAAACTACAGACGCTACGGTATTTTTCGATTCGAAATGTCAAATTTGTGTCTCATGGTCAATCAAATTGATCGTACGAATCGAGTTTAGATTACGCATCGAAAACTAGACGCTAGCAAGTAACGTTTTGTAGTTGTTTTCGGAGTATATCGGCACCATGAGTACGACGAATTTGACAGCTCGAACTTGCGACAATCGAAATCTATTCGAAGCGCGTTAGCTCGATCGCGTCGGAAGTAAACTATTGTATGCTTTCGATGGCAACTCACGGTAAGCGTACAGGTGAGGAGGATAAGGACCCGCATCGTGTTAGGCAGTAACATATAATATATGCTATGACATTCCAGTTTAGTGGAAGTGGAATACCTGTTGCGATGAGCTTTACCTATAGGCTACCTACTTGTAACTTCTCTTACCTCGTACGTACGTACAGGAATACTTTATGTTGTTCATTTGTTTTACCCATGAGTTTTTAGTAGGCTTTCTACAGAACCGTGATGTGATTAGCAGGTGCGCGAATATAATAATGGATGGATTTTAATGCTTATTTTGAATATTGACATCAAACATGTACTGAAGTAAACGAATATCGTCTTAGACAGTTTACTTATCAGTACAGTATTCTCGATTTCGAGTGCCAATCGTGATAAGTGACTTGGACTTTTCCAATTCAAACCACATTGATTGCTTACTTAGGGCCTGGCCACATCTCTGCGGTGCGGCAAAATTTTGAGGCGTGGCGCCGCAGAAACCCGCGTTTAGTACCGTGAAACGCGGGTTTGCACCGCACCGCAGACTGTGGCCAGGCTCTTAGTTATTACCGTACCACGGTTAGCGATTCTGGACACATTTTATAATGAAATGATTGAAACATGCTGGGTACTTATATCAGGGCATTATAAAAATGAGGTCTTAAGAGTCCCTGCCAAGCTCGGCCGAATTTCACCTTCCCATACAAACGGAGTTTCGTTCTCATTTTAAAACTACTTATAGGATTGTAACGAAACTTTGCATATACAATGACATGAGGTATATCTATGGCTTCAGTTTAAAAAACAAACAAAATACAGCAAAAACAAGTTTTACTGAAAAACTTAAATTCGCTGTATTTTTTTTACTTTGGTATCTGAAGCTACATAAACTAATTACAGACCTGGATATACCTTAACTTATTCTAAGTACAAAGTTTCAGAGCAAACTAGCTAGTCGTTTTAAAATGAGAGCGTAACTACGTTTGTATGGAGAACCGAGCTTACTTGAAAGACCCATAAGCGGCTCGCGTGACGTGGCGCCCATGGCTTTTCGACCTAAGGTGTAGGCCAGAGTGGGACGCGTCATCGTGAATGTAGGAAATGCAATGGCGAGTAGTGATTAGGAACTCGAAATCCCGCGTTAAGGGTCACTACTGTCGTGTCGCTATAAAACGTAGTTTAAATAGTTGCCATTTTAAAACGACATGCTAGGATAGCATCAAACTTTGTAAACACAACTAGATCCGCCATAATTATCTAGGTCGGAAACTAGTTTCTGTTGCTAGAAATTAAAGTAGAGAAAAATTTAGCGAGTTGAAAGTTTTTCATACAAAGTCTCTAATCGCTACATTTAAAAAAAATATATATTTGTATTATAATTTATAGCAACAAAAACTAGTTTCCTACCTGGATATGGCGGATCCCACTGTATATGAAAAATTTTATGTTATTCGTATTCGAATTCGAACTAGCTTCATGAAATTTGGGTTTCTAGATGTCCTTATGGATATAATTAAACACACGTAGTTTTATGTGTTTACGTTAAAGAGGTTTTGAGTTATACAAGGGTCAAAAGTGGCACCAAGGGTTCGTGTAATATTACACTCGGCGCTGGCTAGCCAGTTCCTTTGCTTGAACTTGGCTTGACACGCTGCCGCGTGTCTAGATTTCTTATTGAGAATGAAATTATATAATGTGGTGTTATTTTGGCTCGCAATAAATAAATTTCTAATTTATTCTAATCTAAATGAAGCTTGTAGTCGTTACTTTCGTACGTAATAGATTTAGCTGCAATACTGACTAATGGTGTTTTCTCCGCAGACGCCCTGCCGCTGGGTGTGACGCAGAATGACGGAGAACCTCCTGCTGACTTGAATATAAGTGAAGTGTGTAAGTATACATTGATTAAGTAATTATATAAAAATATTCTTTAATTTACATTTCATGCCTGATAAGTGATGACTGATAAAATTCAAATAAAATGCAAAATATTTATTTGGGATGTAAGTACATCCATATCCTTGGTTAGTAACAATAAAAAAATACTCCAGGCAAAATACGGTTTCGTAAATTATTTATTTTTTCTAAGTTTAAGATTTAGTTATTTTAATTTAATAATAGTTTTAGTAATAATTTTCATAATGAAATGTACATCTAATCTATACACTTATATTAAAATGTTTCAAAAAACATTAATTTTTAATAGCGTTTTTTATGTTTATTTTATTCTAAAACGTTATTCTTAGATGCTTTATTCAAGAATCCAACAAACTTTCCACCCGGAAGTAATTATATACATTTAAATTAAACATTCGTTGTATTTTTTATTTTATTTATATTGAATATTTTAAAGCAAATGTAAATGTACCTAAATAAAGATTTAAAAAAAGATTAATATTTATCCGGACTTTTTAGGAGCTAATTAAATATATATTTTTTTTGATGTCTGATTTTTTGTTGGATTTTGCCTCTAGGTAACTATTTAATTGATAATATATCCATTACATTAAAAAAATTTGCTATAATAAATTATTTCCAAATTTGACATTTTTTCCATACAAGTTGTCAGTTCATTGCCTGGACTAAAACACTTAATAAGCAAGGATAAGCAGGATTTAATGATATGTATGATATGTACGTTTACAGTATTATTTGCCAGCTTCATAATAGCTATCAGTTGTCTATCGCTATTACACTCGTTCTTACACGTAACAATATTATATACCTACCTGTCGTCTAAAACGACTATTAACGAAGCACATTGAATTAAGCAAATGAGGCACTGATTGTCGAATTAGTCTGTAATAATGTTATTTATTTTTCATCACACTTGCTCGTCAATGGCGTTATTACTTGCGAGCGTACAGAGCAGTTATAGCCGTTTTACCTCCCACGGGCTGTTAAGTTTAGTTTTAGAGAACCCTCTGATTGGCTTAAGCAGATCTGGTTGCTCTGTGATTGGTTGAAAAAAAAATCTAGTTGGCCAAGCCGCCCCGCCCCGCAAGAATACTGCTCTGTGATTGGTTGAAATATTGAAGCTGCGCGCTCCACTAGCACTGATCTGGAAGTAAAGTTTTCAATTTTTGATTGGTGCGGCTGTATGAAACAGATATTTCTGTGTTTAAAATTACCGCCATTCCTTCGGAATACGATATAGTGTGGGCGTTTGGTGAAAAACCTTACTTTTTTTGATAAAAGTATGAAACTTGGCACAGTTATTCCTTGTGCCAAAATAAGCCGATTAAGATCGGTAGCCCTCGGGAGCCCCCCCTCTGGGGCCGGGGAGGGGGGGTTAAAGTCCCGCTCCGCCCGGCTTCATTATAAAAATTCCAACCGTCCATGGCTAGCTAATATGTCGTGTTTGGTATCAATTTCGGATAAATCAATAACGTAGAAGTCATTTCTGGTATAAAAAAATGTTATTTGTCTTGAAATTAAAAAAGAAAACATAAAAATAAAGATTTTCAACTCCATTTTTTTTATTTTGAGCATTCGTAAATATTAAACGGCCAGCTATTTCTGTATACAAAAAATATATTTATAAAGCCAATTTATTGTAGATTTGAAAATATATAACTTTTAATTACCATTGCTAACAATAAATAGTGTAAAAAAAATATTAAGTGGCGAGCGGTAGAAAATACCGCTCCGCCCGGCTTCATCCTAAAAATTCTAACCGTCCATGGCTAGCTAATAGGTCGTGTTTGGTATCAATTTCAGATAAATCAATAACGTAAAATTTATTTTTAGGATAAAAAAATGTAATTTGTTTAGCAATTAAAAAATAATATATAAAAATTGAATTATACAACTCCAATTTTTTATTTTGAGCCTTCGTAAATATTAAACGAACAGCTATTTCGGTATAAAAAAAATATACAAATAAAGACAATTTATTGAAGATTTGAAAAAATATAACTTTTTAATACCATTGCTAACAATAAGTATTGTAAAAATATTTTTTTGTAGCGTGCTTTAGAAAACACCGCTCCGCCCGACTTCATTTAAAAATTCTAAGTGTCCATGTTTAGCTAATAGGTGGTATTTAGTATCAATTTCGGATAAATTAATAACATAAAAATCATTTCTGGTATATAAATGTAATTTAACAAGCAATAAAAAATATTTTACTAGAACATATTTTTATTATGAGCCTTCGTAAATGTTAAACGACTAGTTAGTTGCGTATGCAAAAAATACTTAAACAAAGCCAGTGATCATAAAAATGGTCAAAGATTAACAAATATTTGTAACACAATTTTAATTTGCACAGTAGTGGCGTTCCCTTAGAGAAGGGACCTTAGAAGTGTCGCGAGGCCTCATGTTTGTATTATTTAGGTGAGAGCGTCACTATTAACGCCAATGTCACTAAGATCCCTTTTTCAAAGTCATATTGTACGAGTATAAGCGGAAAAGGCACATTATTACGTATAATTTACTACACGTCTCGAGAGTCAACGCAGTTTCCTCCACTGAGACATAACTGGGTACATTTCAAATCCCTCTTCAGTTGCATTGCGTTTTGCAACCAGCTTTGCATTTACATCTTGTTTAGTTTAAACAGATGCTGACCACACCAGGGTTGTCAGACCAGTGTGGAATCCATTGGCCAGCATTTTGCTTCCATGTCTAAGCAGAGGGACTGGGTAAGTTTTGATGACGAACAAACGCCTAGTCCGAAACACGTAGGTACCTACCCCTTAGTAAACTGCCCGTTATGTGTGCTGGTATAGAGCAGTTTCCTCTAATTGCTGGTTGTTTATCGGGTTATCGTACTCTTCGCATCGCTTTATTTTCATCAACCTCTAGTACAAGACGTAGTACTATTACTTATTCTGTGTTACAAGTTATATCTAAATGTTCAGATTTAAGTACTAAAAATATAGCAATAATAATAAATATTAGGGGACATTCTTACACAAATCGAATTAGCCCTATAGTAAGTTCAATTAGGCTTGTGTTATAGGTACTAGACGACGATATATATAATAGATATAAATACTTAAATACATAAAAAACATCCAAGAAGACTCAGAAACAAATATTCATGCTCATCACACAAATATTTGCCCTTACCGGGATTCGATCCCAGGACCTTCAGCTTCAAAAATATTTGTTTACTAGAAAGAACCGGCAATTGGAGGACATGCCTCAGACGGAAACTGCCCTATACCAGCACACATAACGGGCAGGTTACCAAGGGGTAGGTACGTTTTTGGCTATGTGGTAGATCGCCATCAAAGCTAACCCAGTCCCTCTGCTTGGACATGGAAGCAAGGTGCTGGCCAATGGATTCCACACTGGTCTGACAACACTGCTGGGGCCAGCATCTGCTTAAAATAAACAAGGTGTAGTGTAGATGCAAAGCTGGTTGCGAAACGTGATGCAAAAATTATAAAGAGGGATTTGAAATGCACCCAGTTACGTCTCAGTGGAGGAAACTGCGTTGACTCTCGAGACGTGTAGTTAATTATACGTCATATTGTGCCTTTTCTGCTTATACTCGTACAATATGACTGAAAAACGGATCTTAGTGACATTGGCGTTAACAGTTACGCTCTCACCTAATACAAACATGAGGCCTCGCGACACTTCTAAGGTCCCTTCTCTAAGGGGACGCCACTACTGTGCAAATTAAAATTGTATTACAAATATTTGTTAATCTTTCATCATTTTTATGATTACATTTTTTTATCCTAAAAATAAATTTTACGTTATTGATTTATCTGAAATTGATACCAAACACGACCTATTAGCTAGCCATGGACGGTTAGAATTTTTAGGATGAAGCCGGGCGGAGCGGTATTTTCTACCGCTCGCCACTTAATATTTTTTTTACACTATTTATTGTTAGCAATGGTAATTAAAAGTTATATATTTTCAAATCTACAATAAATTGGCTTTATAAATATATTTTTTGTATACAGAAATAGCTGGCCGTTTAATATTTACGAATGCTCAAAATAAAAAAAATGGAGTTGAAAATCTTTATTTTTATGTTTTCTTTTTTAATTTCAAGACAAATAACATTTTTTTATACCAGAAATGACTTCTACGTTATTGATTTATCCGAAATTGATACCAAACACGACATATTAGCTAGCCATGGACGGTTGGAATTTTTATAATGAAGCCGGGCGGAGCGGGACTTTAACCCCCCCTCCCCGGCCCCAGAGGGGGGGCTCCCGAGGGCTACCGATCTTAATCGGCTTATTTTGGCACAAGGAATAACTGTGCCAAGTTTCATACTTTTATCAAAAAAAGTAAGGTTTGGCCATTTTATGTCGCTAAGGATCCCCACTAATATAATAATATGTATTAACACTTATTAGCTCTCATGTTTTACACAAGAATTATAATTATTTGACGTATGCTTGATCTACTCATAAAAATCATGAACGTCTACTGGTGATGAAGTTGGCTAACACTGACGTAGTTATTTAGTATGAGAGATGACCAATGGACCATATGTTCACAGCTTCTAATGTATGTACCTTCGGTCGATAAGTACACTAACTTCAAACGCGTCCGGTACGACATTGTATGTATGTCCGTATACGCCACACCAAGCGATATGTATCATATTCTAAATGATGAGAAACGAAACGAGTCGCCTATAATTTATTTGCTTAATGTTGTCAAAACAATACTCTAAGCTAAGAGAATATACTATGTATGAAGGCGATCTTATTATCCCTATATAGACTAATATTATATAGAGGAAAAGTCTGTGAGGTTGCAGCTTTGTAAGTTTGTATTGTATGGGATAATCTCCGAAACTACTTATCCACAGGTTTGTCTACGTTCTGTGCATTTTTAACAATTCGGGGGCGTAGCAGCGCGGGTAGCTATTCATTTATATTTGCAACAAGAAAAACAGAAAACGGCTTAGCTAACATATTCTGGTTCAGTTTTATTTAATACGTATAGTACAGACTTTTCTAATTACTTTAAAACACCTATAAACTCAATAGACGTCATCCACTTTGGCCGTGCAGCTAGCAAAAGGCCCTACCACGGGCCACGATAGGTTTTATCGTCACATTTTACGTGACGTTTCAGTACATTTTCGCCGTAAAACTTGACAATAAAACCTGTCGTCATCAAATCAATGATAATATAATCATTTACCTTAAAAAAAAGTTTTAACAGACTTCAATTTAGTACTCCGCCAAGCCAAATGCATATTTCAACATTTCCAGGAGAGCCAAGTTCAATACAAAAATTATCCTTGGCTAAGGGCTTCGCCGCAAAAAGAATGGAGATCTAAATGAGTGCCAAGTTATGCAAAATCCAAATATGTATTTATAGGAATAATAGTACATTATGATACAAGTGTGCTATGTTGGTCATTACACTCGAGTCGGTTTTTAAGCCTGAGCCGAAGGCGAAAGCTTAATGGAGACGAGAAGTGTAATGACCAATGCTCACGTGTTTCATACGACGTTTTTCAACACACTTGCGAGGAAAAGTAAATAAAAGTTCACATTTATTTAAAAACTTTAATTATTGAAACAGTTATTAAAATTACAATTATTGAAATGATATGCTACCGCCTTATGAGGCATTTGTACTGTATGTTTAATTGTATTATTAATTATTTCATTGCTTTGTTCTTGGGTAACTGTAAATGTCGGTGATAATGCAACATTCTGAAAGGAGGTAGAAGAACATTGCGTTTCATCATTAGTCCGTGAATAGTAAATGACCGAGGAATTTTATTTTTAGTGTTCGGAATTTTGACAAGTAGCATCTCTCCGTGATTCTCTATATCTTTTGTCGTAATGTTGTTTAATTCCTGACGCCAACAGGCACCAGTAATTCCGAATATTAATGCGACCTGAAAATAAATAAAATCATAATTAAGTTATAATAATCGTACTTAGTTCCTATTATATCAACACTCACAATACCGCCTACAAATATTATAATAATGAATACAAAACTAAATAGTGGAACTGACCTTTGTCGCTAGATATTGATTATCCGGTGCTTCTTTAATGAACTTCTCCACTTCATTAGGTGTTAAAACCTTGGATTTTCGACTGTAAAAGCCGTCTGAACGTTTTTTCAAGAATGCAGTTAGATTGGTGTACGCTTTGATGTCAATTGCATTTTTATTCTGCACGGTACTCTTCAAAATAGAATATATACACCAAAGCGAACTAGGTTTATACCTCTTCGCCAGTTCACTAAAGTAAGCCATGAACACGTTCTCTGAGAAAGAGCTTGCATTTTTGCTATTTTTCCATTGAATGAAATTTGCGTAGGCTTGCATGTATTTATCTTTTGATTTTGAGGCCAAAAGACTATCACTCGCATTTTGCGCTTCAACTATGATATCTGGCGGCGTACACTCGATAAGTAATTCTTCGTTATCTAAATTCGACATTTTACAAAACAACACTAACGAAATGCAATACTGTGAATAAACTTAACAAACAGAAACCCATTTAAAAGATGGCGGCCGTAATTTTATTTTTTCGCGCGCTCAGCGCTGCATGCGCGCGCAAGTCTGAGATAAGGGCACCGGCAAAGTAGCTAATCAGCCACATATTTATAAATTTTGAAATTGGGTATTTATAGGTAAAAATACACCGTCAAAATAGAAATACCAACAAGCTAACAAGCAGTTTCATGAAATTCTTTAATTATTTATCACATTTTGAATTGAATTTTATATTTACGCAAATAACTACTTAGCTGTTTTCGAAACATTAATACTTCTTGCTAATATTTAAAAAGATATGTAATGAAAAGGCACTAGTGCGATAATGTAATGTAAAAGGCACGGCATGGGTAATATTCTGCATTATCAGTGTAAATACGCTGTAATAAGACCTACTTTACGAGCAGGTGTGTTGAAAAATAACATTATGAACAAGTATTAAACTGTATTTCTTTGCTTTATTGGATACCTATAACAATTGCTGTTATTTAAAAATGTGAGATCTTAAAGTAGGTTAGATTTGACTTGGCCAGTTTATATCAGAATTAATATATATATAAATATATGTTGAATAACTTTATAAAATGACTGATGCAATGAAAACTGGTCAAGTCAAATCTAACCTACTTTAAGATCTCACATTTTTAAATAACAGCAATTGATAACAA
The DNA here is from genome assembly GCA_932294315.1 of Epinotia nisella. NCBI lineage: Eukaryota > Metazoa > Arthropoda > Insecta > Lepidoptera > Tortricidae > Epinotia > Epinotia nisella. The sequence continues at coordinate 23,417,653 of OW028674.1, forward strand.
TGTTTGCTTTATTAGATACCTAAAAAGGTATCCAATAAAGCAAAGAAATAGAGTTTAATACTTGTTCATAATGTTATTTTATTCCTATAAATACATATTAGGATTTTGCATAACTTGGCAATCATTTAGATCTCCATTCTTTTTGCGGCGAAGCCCTCAGCCAAGGATAATTTTTGTATTGAACTTGGCTCTCCTTTTTTACATTTATGTTTTTGGTGGGATAATAGAAAATATCGAAATTACTACATGCGTGCCTTCTATATTTGAGGAGTTCCCTCAATTCCTCATGGTTCCCATCATCCAACTGAAGATTTGATAACAATGGGACCAACCTGGAACCATATACTTTCAAATAAAAAAAATATTGTACGAATCGGTCCATAAATGACGGAGTTCTAAGGTAACAAACATTTTAAAAAACTCAACCGAATTGAGAATCTCCTCCTTTTTTGAAGTCGGTTAAAAAAGAGCCAGGCATACGCACGCAAGAATTAGCTGCGAATATTGCAATTACACACTAAGAATGGATGGCAAGTTAAAGCAGGACGGTATGCTTATTTCCAGGTGCGAAACAGAGACAAGTAAATGTGTCGTAACTTACGATGCAGAGAAACATATTCTTGTCTCTGTTTCACTTCCAGAAATTAACATACCGTCCTGCTGTCACTTGACATCTAGCTGGCCATAAGTGCGAGTTCAACAACTCGCGTGGTGAGAGTTTCGTAAAATATTGAGAATTTTCCCGTTACTTAAACTTCTTATAGGTTTTACTGTAATCTTTAGGCAAGGAACTATTTTCCATATTTTTTTCAGTATTTGAAGCCTAGCAGTTTCGGAGATAAGGGGAGGAATGGTCAATTTTCGTCTTTTTTCCTAAATTACTTCAAATCTGTTTTTGCTAAAAAAAAACAGATGCTTACAACAACCCCTTTCATTTGATATGTCACACAATACAGTTTGCGAAACTTTATTTTTAATTTTCAAATTTACTTTCCATAAGTGGCCTCCTTGTCCAGAATTCATTAATCTAGACACGCGGCAGCGTGTCAAGCCAAGTCCAATTTACTTTACTCGTCCATCTTTGGGTCACCAATTTACATAATATATGTTTACCAAATTTCAACCCAATCGGTCCAGTAGTTTCGGAGCAAATCGGCTGTGACAGACGGACAGACAGACGCACGAGTGATCCTATAAGGGTTCCGTTTTTTTCCTTTTGAGGTACGGAACCCTAAAAGGTTCAAAATCCTTTAATTTTACGAATCTGAATGAATGAAAGATCCTAATGGCAACATTCACTCGCTCAGAACTTTACAGTATTCGGTTATTGGGATCAAATTCGGTCGTTGCAAATGATGTGCGCTCAAAAATGTATTGTGAACTGTGAAAAAAACTGTTAAAATAATATAAGATGTAGAGTAAACAATAGCTTATCTAACGGGTTTTCGATAAGACATAAAAGTTGAATGAGTACAGTCAGCAGCAGAAGTAGCTAAGCGGGCCGGGTGTTCAAAATTACCTGCACACGACTTTATTCTTAAGAAATTAAGAGCGTGTGTAGGTTATTTTGAACACCCGGCCCACTTAGCTACTTCTGCTGCTGACTGTACCAAAGGAAAAAACCGGCAAAGTGCGAGTCGGACTCGCGCACCGAGGGTTCCGTACAAACCTGTATATAAGTAAATTATTAAAAATATTTTTATTATATTATGTAACTAAAAAATTACGGTTTTCGCAATTTTTACCTTTATGTTTGCTATAAGACGTTGCTTCGTACTAAATTTCAAGATTCTGAGTTTACAGGAAGTACCCTGTAGGTTTTGGTTCCCTTGCGAGTTTCGAAAATTTGCCGAAATTTGCGGCATAAACGGCTGTATCTTTTGATTGTTGGCTTAGAAGTTTGATTTTATCACAGTTCCAAGGGACAGTAGACCTGAGTATTTGATATAAATTTTAGCCACGCGTTCCTGAGACAAAGGGTCTTGACAGACGGACGGACGGATAACAAAGTGATCCTATAAGGGTCCCGTTTTTTTCCTTTCGAGGTATGGAACCCTAAAAATAAAAACGGTACAACCGGACGCGCTCCTCCGCCATACGACAGCGCGCGTACGTACGGACGAATACGGGACAAGACTAATTTAAGCCCTGCTGAAACGTAGTGCAACTAGTGCAAGTCACAGAGGTGCCGACTCAACGTCGTTGATGTCTTTTCTATGTAGACAACGTGACATGCTATTGGTCAAATTTATTATAGTTCAGTAAAGGCGCCACGTGATTGGTCGAATTTATTTTAGTTCTGTTTAGAAAAGTGAAATATTTTTTTATACTCCTCGACTTTAATGTTTGAATTAAGGCTTCGTACACTAAACTAAAACCACATACTTTTTTCTATGGAGCTCCCAGCTCAACTATAATAATTATTATACAACGCTTTAGAGAACTAAAATAACTTCGACCAATCACGTGGCGTGACCAATCATCCAAACTTTCGCATTTGTTGTATTAGTAGGATTACAATTGTTTGATGCTTAAGCTTAACCTATCCATTTAGCATTTTACATTTATCAATTTTAACATGAGAAAACTACCCTATTCATTTGAATATGATAACAGTATATTGTTTAACGAGGGGCGTAAGTGGAATATTGCTAAGGCGGAGGGCTTTTGATGACTCGAGTTTGCAATATTCTTACGCCCTTGTTGTACACAATGTTTTTCATCACATTTGCGAGGAAATAAATATCTACAAAAGAAAAATCTAAGTTTCATACAGCCGCACCAATTAAAAATTGACAACTTCACTTCCAGATCAGTGCTAATGGAGCGCGTAGCTTCAATATTTCCACTAATCACAGAGCAGTATTCTTGCGGCGCTTGGCCAACTAGTTTTTTTTTCAACCAATCACAGAGCAACTAGATTTGCTTAAGCCAATCATATCACACACAAGCTCATTACTCTCTAGGGAATACAAACTCGTCATAACTCCCGTGGGAACAATTTAGGCCATTGTCCGTCTGGACACTGGATTCTGGATTGGAATAACACCATTTACGAGCAAGTGTGGTGAAAAAAACTTAAATCGCAACACCAACCTTAAACTTAACTTTGCAAAACCATAATTATGGTTTTGCAATGTTACGTCGACATTACGCACCACCGAGGATTACATGTCGCACTGGCTCAGTCAGTACGCGTTGCAGATTACGTGTATTTTCGTATTTATTTCCCCATTCAACTCGATGGGGAAAACCCGCGTTTTTACCCAAGAGTTGTACGCGAATACTAGTCTTTAATACTTAGAGGCTATCGTTGATTTGATTCAGTATTATGTTGATCGTCTGAGTAGGTGGTATTCGTATGTGTGTAAGAGTAAACGAGAAACATTTATTTATGTAAACGTCTTGTGTGGGAGGATAGTTAGATGTGAATCGTGCACCGGGCCGTATCCAGGATTGGTTAGTTTCTGTGTGCGGCAACTTGTTAGTTGAGTGTTTGTGTGAAATGGGTTATCATTGCTTTTGTATTAATCCCATACGTGAGTATTCTAAAATTCTCATTATGGGTGTTACCACGCCAAAAGATCGACCTGAATCGCTTAGGTATGGCAACGCCCTAAATAAATATAGACTAGCAACTACACAGTCTTTGTAAGTGCCTTGTGCATGTATTTCATCTTTAGAAAAGGCTCTTCAGTGTGGGTGACGTTTGATTTCATGTGGTAAATTATAAGTCCCGACTTATGGTACCTACCTAGGGAACCAAATGGATTCAAATGCTTTACTGATTCTTAATTTTACACTCACATAAACTATATATAGATTATGTATAGAGGTCAGTGATGAAAGTTAAGAGCATCAGAGGGCAATGCTTTTTCAGGAAACTTAATTATAACGATTACATCACGTATTAACGAATTCAATTGAAAAATTTGTAGGTGCCAAATGCAAGACATCCGACAATATTGTAAAATTTAATCACGATGAACATTTTGTTGTACAGTACATGCCATCTCGATCGCGGATCCGACGTTCGGCGTCGGCGTAGAAGAGATGTATCAAGGCAGCGGCAGGCAGCAACTTAATTATAACGATTACATCACGTATTAACGAATTCAATTGAAAAATTTGTAGGTGCCAAATGCAAGACATCCGACAATATTGTAAAATTTAATCACGATGAACATTTTGTTGTACAGTACATGCCATCTCGATCGCGGATCCGACGTTCGGCGTCGGCGTAGAAGAGATGTATCAAGGCAGCGGCAGGCAGCAACTTAATTATAACGATTACATCACGTATTAACGAATTCAATTGAAAAATTTGTAGGTGCCAAATGCAAGACATCCGACAATATTGTAAAATTTAATCACGATGAACATTTTGTTGTACAGTACATGCCATCTCGATCGCGGATCCGACGTTCGGCGTCGGCGTAGAAGAGATGTATCAAGGCAGCGGCAGGCAGCAACTTAATTATAACGATTACATCACGTATTAACGAATTCAATTGAAAAATTTGTAGGTGCCAAATGCAAGACATCCGACAATATTGTAAAATTTAATCACGATGAACATTTTGTTGTACAGTACATGCCATCTCGATCGCGGATCCGACGTTCGGCGTCGGCGTAGAAGAGATGTATCAAGGCAGCGGCAGGCAGCCGACAGCGCCGCCGCCGTCGGCGCCCCAGTCCTCCGGGGCCCCGCGGCTGCCCTGCGTCAGGATCTTGGAGCAACCAGCTGGCAAGTCGTTGCGGTAAGTCACTTGTACCTGTCAAAAATGAGGATTAGGAAACATTCAGCTCGTCCACTACGACGGCCACTTTAGCCTACTTGGTAGTGATTAGTCAGCCTGCCTACGAAAATGGCGGTCCAGGGTTCGACTCCGGCCGGTAAGAGAATTTATTTATGTGACGAATATTTGGTCTTCTATAATGTATATCGTCTGTCTAGTACCCATAGCACAAGCTTTGCTTAGTTTGAGAATTGTTGGATTAATAATAATAATATTTGTCTTACACAAACCGACCTACTTAGTACCAAACTAAGCAAAGCTTGTACTATGGGTACTAGACGACGATAAACATACTTATATAGATAAATAAATACTTTTAAATACATAGAAAACATCCATGACTCAGGAACAAATATTCGTGATCATCACACAAATAAATGCCCTTACCGGGATTCAACCCAGGACCTCTAGCTTCGCAGGGAGCGTCACTACCAACTGGGCTAAAGCGGTCGTCGGTGATTGGTGAAAGATTGTCCCCAAATATCGCTCGGGCGACGTATTGACCAACATTGTGCGATTCAATGTGTGTACTTTATTATAGACGATCGATCGGTAGACACTTTCTGTCAGCGACTGATAATCGAGCAGATCGATTGTACCATTGATTGAAATTTACACCTTTACTAACTTTTATAACGTAGGCAAGGGATAAGAAGGGATTTTTTTAAATGCATCCCTTAAGGGGTTAAAAAGGGGTTTGTATGAGAACAAAAAATTTTTTTAAGTAAGGTATTTGTTACTTCGGTTTTAGACTGTTTGTTTAAAGATAAGAAAAAATATTTCAACGGTTTTTTAATTCATCCCCTAAGATAGTCAAAATGGGTCCAAAGTTTGTATGGAGACTGGAGAGCAAGTTTTTTTGTAAGTAAGAGATTTGTTACTTCGGTTTTAGACTGTTTGTTTAAAGATTAGAAAAATGATTTCAGTGTTTTTTTTAATTCATCGCCCAAGAGGGTTAAAAGGGGATTCGAAGTTTGTGTAAGACATTTGTAACTTCGGTTTTAAACTGTTTGTTTGAACACTAGAAAACTAAATTCCGCATTTTAGAAACTGATTCCATAAGGGGGTTAAAAGACATTCATCTCCTAAAGGGGCTAAAAGGAGTTGGGAAGTTTGAACGGGGAACAAGACAATTTTAAAGTAAGGGAACAGTAACTTCGGTCAAAGACAAGATAACAAATTACAGCGTTTTTTATTTAAAATTCATCCTCTAAGGAGGATTGGGAATATGTGTAGGGAACAAGTTATTTTTGAAGTAAGGGAATTCTTTGGTCATATACTATTTGATGTGCCATGAATTAGTCAAAATACATAATCCAACTGCTAGCAGAAAAGTAGGTTCGGTTAAGTTAGAACTGCGACTCCTACAGAACCGAACAGCTACCAGAAATGAAGGTTAGGTTAGGACTGCGATGTTCACAGAACCGAAAAAAAAGTAATGTTAGATTAAAACTGCGGATATTTTTTAATTTAAGAAGTTGGCTAATCAAAATAATTTATTCTATAACACCATTAAATGGGGACTATGGATTCAGATAGAAAGTTCTACGTCTATACTCGTGTGATCCTATTATGAAACGAGCGTCAGCGAGATTCATAAAACCACACTAGTGATTTAAGGCCTCTCATTATGTACAGTCACATAAACTACTAATACCTACTCCTGGCCGAGTCATACATAACATAACTATTTCACGTCTCAGACATTTCACGTCAATGAAACCGAGTGTGTCAGAGAAAGATGACATTAGATCTCTCAGACCCGAAATGCCTAAAAAGATCACCTGATCATCAAATCGATCAATGAAAGTGGGTTGCCATTCGTAAATCAGTAACTTTAAACAGAAAATCTAGATACAGCTACCTAATTTAATTCAACTCGGCTGCCTATTTTTATTTTATAAATTACTAGCTTTTGCCCGCGGCTTCGCCCGCGTACTAAGAGTAATGTTAACCGTCTACAAAAAAGGTGCATCTCAGTTTCAGTCTTTTATATATTTAGATCGACTCTACATAGACTCTGCATATCGAACATAGACTCTACATATCGAATCTACATATCGACTCTACATATCGACTGTAAATATCGAATCTACATATCAACTCTACATATCGACTACATATCGACTCTACATATCGACTCTACATATCGACTCTACATATCGACTCTACATATCGACTCTACATATCGACTCTACATATCGACTCTACATATCGGCTCTACATATCGACTCTACATATCTGGACCCCCATATAAAATTTCACCCCCTCTTTTAAGGGGTTGGGTACAGATTTCCAAAAAAAAATGATGCACGATTTTTTTGTTAGTCACAAATAGTACGCATACCAATTTTTAGCTTTCTACCTTGAAAATTGCGGAATGCTTCATACAAACTTCCACCCCCCAATTTGGGGAAGTGGGGGGTTAGAAAGAGACAAAAAGTAGCCTATGTCACTCTCCATCCCTTCAACTATCTCCACTTAAAAAATCACGTCAATTCGACGCCCCGTTTTAGCGTGAAAGACGGACAAACAAACAAACAAACAAACAAACACATACACTTTCCCATTTATAATATTAGTATGGATTAGTATGGATTCTATACAGGGTGGAAAGTTAAAACGGGGCAGTAAGGGCAGCTACTAGATCCCTTGCCGCCACGCAAAAATGGCATTAGGATTTCATTCCTAACCTTTTAAGTGATGGCAATCTACAGTCACAGATTTTTGAAAAAAAGTACAGTCAGCGAGAAAATCATCAATTTTGACGATATTTTTTTGTTAATGCCATTCGATCCCATTCCTATTAAGGATGAAAATACTCTTTGGGACCGACTAAGGTTTGACTACTAGAAAGTCGTTGACGCTCGTTTCATAAAATCACACTCGTGACTTCAGGCCTCTCATTATGTACATTCACATAAAGTAGGTAGGTACTATAACGGTATAGCATAGTGACAGCAAATGTTGTAGTGTGTATTATACCTGATTAAAGTTTATCTCAATACGAACTTTGGATTTAAGCAGTCAGCTTTATCATCCTAGTGATAAAGAGGTTACAGATTACTTTTTCTAGTGAGTAGTGCTAATAACCTTCGTATCCCGGTAAGAGCAAATTAAGGGTTGCCTGGTGAAACCTGATAAATCGCGTAAAAGGTTCCTTGCAAATAGAACCATGCATAACAAATGTTGATGAGTTCTTGTTTCAAAGAACAATTATCTCAATTTATTGCGTTTTACCAGGCAACCCTCTTATTTGTGTGATGAGCAGACAGGAATCCAGGGGGCAAAATTTTATGAGATGTAGGGAGTTCCTAAATCGATAAACTCAATTATCAATGCTTTTTCCATATCCTAGTGATCGCCCCCAGCATTGCGTGTGTTTTTTGTAAGTGTTGTTCTGAAGAAGAGTATGAAGTTCACACATGAGTGGATTGCAAAAAAATTGTACATAGTTGAGAGCCTTAATCTAATTTACGATTTAACTTTTTACAGTTTCGTGACGATATGGGTAATTACCGTTATGAAACTGTAAAAAATTAAATTATAGATTAGATTAAAGCTCTTAACTATGTAAATTTTTTTTGCAATCCACTCACATAGCATATTTTAAACTAGGTTCTAGTTAGGGTGTAACATTGCACTATGAAATAAGACATAAGACATTTATTTAGCAAACATGTTTACACGTAGTATTATAAGTACCAGTCCCTGCACTAGGCTTTGCCTGTATCGCAGGAGATATTTATATAATTATTAGATAGTATATTATAAATATCAATTAAATAGTTAATACAATTTGTGTGTTTGTTCAGATGTGTGTGTGCATGTGTGTGTGAATGTGTGTATGTTTTATTTGACTATTTCCAATATTTAACATTATCTCTTTATCACACCTCTTGAGTTAATTAGATACAAAATAAATGGCTTAAAAGCGTTCGATCAAAGTAACTATTAAAAAAAAACGTGAACGCTGTACGATGTGTATTAAGTTAGCAAACAGGAAAAATATAGGAAGTATCGGAAGGTAGCCGATAGAAAAAGCGATAATATGCCCGTAATGGCGGTAATAAAGGCTTCTGTCAATGGCTGGTAATTGGTCTGGCTATCTCACTCGGACGATGATTGTATGTTTACTACAGTTTTGACTCGTCACGACTTCAATGTTCATTGGATTTATTATTGCGTTGATTGTGATTATGTCTCCTCTGTTTATTTCATTGTATTTTTCTTTCTGATTCATTTGCTGAGGCTAGAGATTTTTTTAGAACTTTACTAAAGCGGCTTTTTATACCTGGCTAAATGTAGTGCACTAACTGGGAGAGGGGAGATAAGCCATCTCGCTCTAATCAATGTGTGTGAGTGCAGTTAGTGCACTGCATTTAAACATGTCCAAAGATAATATTTTCACAATTAGGTAAATAAATATCACCTGCCAGTGATATAAATATGCGGAAAACTATTGCCTGTGTATCATATCAGAATATAAAAAAAATATCTACACACAGTCTTTATTGTTACTGACATAAGACGCATGTGTATATATTTTTGAAAGGATGTCTGTATAGATATTGGAGAACTCGACTGTACTATTACCTAACCTAACAGTGGCGTCGCGTAAAAATGTTCGATGGGCAACCCGGGAAAAAAAACCGGACAAGTGCGAGTTCAACTCGCGTGGTGAGGGTTCCGTAAAATTCCTATTCTCTAAGCATTAAGCGCTCCATACAAAATACACAAAAATATTGAGATACTTTGAATACTCAAACTTCTTATAGGTTTTCCTGTAATATTTAGGCAAGGAACTATTTTCCATATTTTTTTCAGAATTTTAAGCCTAGTAGTTTCGGAGATAAGGGGGGAATGGTCAATGTTCGTCTTATTTCCTAAATTACTTCAAATCTATTTTTGCTAAAATTATAAAAAAAATATACCTGAGATGCTTACAACAACCCCTTTCATTTGATATATCACATAATATTTATTAACAATTTGCGAAACTTTTTTTTTAAATTTCCAGTTTACCCTCCAAAAGTGGGTGGCCCCCTTGTTCAGAATTCATTAATTTACTTTACGCGTCCATCTTTGGGTCACCAATTTACATATGTGTACCAAATTTCAACTCGATCGGTCCAGTAGTTTCGGAGCAAATCGGCTGTGACAGACAGACAGACAGAGTGATCCTATATGGGGTTCCGTTTTTTTCCTTTTGAGGTACCGGAACCCTAAAAAAGAGTTTAGAGTATATAACAAATTTTAGGCAAGCCGGTTGGAATCGGCTTGTATGGGCGCTCCGCCACTGTAACCTAATGCTTTCTACACAATTACCTTTTAGCTATACCTAAAAACTAACTAACGGTTTCTGAGATGAAAAAAAAAAAAAAATGAAAATCCGGCAAAACAATGCATTCAGTGAACCTACCATACCTTTGTCGGTAAAATAAAGGACTTCCCTAAAGGTGTCATCAACGTCCACTGACGGGGCTAGAACAACTGTCGCTGATACACAACGCGTGACGAGAAAAATCCTTCCTATTTCTCATTTCTAACTCCCGATGCAAAAAGAGGGGTGTTATAAGTTTGACGTGTCTGTGTATCTGTGCGTCTGTCTGTCGCATTGTAGCTCCTAAATGTTTGTTTGTCCGAAAGCTGACGTGATCGACATGTTTCTTAGCTGTACGTTTCAACAAAATCGGTTCAGCCAGTTTTGAGATATTGAACTTTGAAATGAAAATGTCGGGGGTTTTTCAACTTTTCTAAGTTGTTATTATCTCAGTTCGAGGTAGACAGGAGTCCCTGAGTAGCATGCGACGCGTGTTTGCAGCAATTTATGCTAGACACCCTCTGTTACCCAAAACTCAAGGATAATATGAGATCAGGATCATTAAATACCCGATGTCAATATCCACATTTGCGTGCGTCGAGTTCGCTACATAATTATGCTTCAAGGCAAACTTTCGGGAACGGGAAGGGCATTATTTTTACAAGCTTTATATTAACTTGACCTGTTCGTATGTCAATATAAGTATGTATGTAAGAAGTTGTCCATCAAAATTTTCAATCCATTTTTCAGTCATTTGCCGCTATCCGATTGAGCTGAAATGTTGGGTAATAGTATAGTTTGGATGACAATTCAATATTATGGTACCATTATAACAGAAGGTGGCCATGGGAATTCAGTATTTAACCGACGTAACCCCGTTGAGTTTGGGCTCGTTAGAATCGTCTCAATGAGTAGTTGATGATGGTATACCTGAAAAGTACAGTCGGCAATAAAAGCTTGTACCAAAAATGAAATTTTTGACAGAAACTTATTTCGTCTGTTCACGTTTATGACCCATAATGATTGTTCCAGGTTTCGATATGAGTGCGAAGGGCGATCGGCGGGCTCTATCCCCGGCGTCCGCAGTACGCCGGAGCGGAAGACGTACCCCACCATCGAGGTGGTCGGCTACACGGGCCGGTTCGTCGTGCTCGTGTCCTGCGTCACCAAGGATAAACCTTACAGGCATGGCTTTAACTAAATACCTACCTAGTGCTCGCCTAACGCTCGAGATTAAACCATTTAACTTTATTAGCTGTAGTCTGATGCTGTCGATAAGTAACAAACTCCGAGATGTGACACACGTTGTTGTAAATGAATGAGGATACGCATTGCAGGGCCCTCGCCGTCAACACATTGCGTGCTTGGGAGCTGTAGCAATTGTTTATTCACCACCAGGAACAACACTTCGTGCTGGTCCAATAGTACATTATTGCCGTGGCCGGGAAGGAGGCAATTGCAGGCTGAGTATTTGTTTAAACGGACGAGCTTGCGAGTCCGTTTAATTATAATACGAAGCCTGCAATTGCCATTCCGGCTAAGGCTAATATAGTGCTTTTCTCAAAAATGGGGGAATAATAAACTTTAAATATCGTTGCACAACGTGAAAATATTAATGATGTCCCGCCGTTTTTCTTTTTAAACCGAATCACAAGTATATTTTTTCACCGAAAAACGCAAACTATTTGAGACACATAGAAAAATGTCGCGTTTGCAACAGAAAAATACGAGTTGAATTGGCTGAATACAACCTGTGCCGTCTTTTATATGCCGGTTTCGACTTTTTTAAAAGTTTGGTACTCAACAAATAAAGGAATTTATATGTAACATTCCAGGCGGCCTGCAATGTTTGTTTATTTTTTAATTTTGATCTGACCTGAAACTATACACTTTACCTTCCAATCTGTAGCGACTAATGTACACTTTGCGGGCCATTTTTGAGAAAAGTAAATTGCTATAGAGTTGTACGAGCACGATCAAGTATTATCAATAAATGAGTATGCAGCGTTAGGCACTTGTCCCACCGCCCGCCGGCGACAAGCGATGAGCTATCAACGATTTTTTCGCCCAAAAATCGAACAAAAGAAAATTGCTCCCGTGTAAATAAAGGAGAGAGATATAGTTCATCGCGGTGTGAACAGCCAAGCGATGAACTATAAATATATACTCTCTTTTGTTCGTTTCTTGGGCGGGAAAATCGCCGATAGCTCATCGTTTGTTCGCCGGCGGTGGGACAAGTGCCTTAAGCACTGACGATGTGGTCGCTCGCTTAGATCGTGCAGAAGGAGCTTTTTTTTAATTCACGGCGGGAATTCATTGTTAATAATTCCTAGTTCCTGAGTGACTCTAGCCTACTTTATTGTGGTCGTCAGGCCGCACCCCCACAACCTGGTGGGCCGCGAGCCGATGTGCAACCGCGGCGTGTGCACCGTGGAGCAGGGCGGCGACTCCTCGGTCGTGCAGTTCAGCAACCTGGGCATACAGTGCGTCAAGCGCAAGGACATCAACGAGGCGCTGCGCGTCCGGGAGGAAATCAAGGTCGACCCTTTTAAGAGTAAGTACCAGGATGTTTCCCACATCTTTCCATATTCTCAGCGCTCGCTCCATCGTAGGCTTCCTCAATACGATATTTGACTGATAGTCAAACCACCATCTTTTTATGATACTTAGAAACGCTCTGTTAGTAAGGTGTTTGTAGGGCAATATATAATTGTGAAGTCACAATTTTCTCTAGCCAAACAGCAGCGTCCATTTTAATCTTTATTTATTTAAAAATCTTTGATATAGTTAAAATAGGTAGAAGGTTGATGTTTTCCGAGTATTTCCGCAAGTTTTGTTTACATATATTTTTTTAATTATCTATTTTTACTGTTCTCTAATACCGTATTCTTACCATTAATTTCGATGAAAGCACAGGTGAAATACAAGGTCAAGAGCATTCCTAAAGAGTATTAAAAAAAAGACTAAGGACTACTTAAAACCTTTTGTCATACATAACGTAATTACCAAGAAAGCACCACATAGTTTTTTTTAATGATTGCTTACAAAGACTAAATACTATTACTTATTCTGTGACTAAACATAAAAAAGAGCTGTGAACTACGAGCTAAGAAAAGTATTTCAAGCTTTAAGTGTAGTAATAAAAATAGTCTGCTATTTTATGACTACCTAGGTAACTTCGTTGTTGTAATAGGCTTGTGTCCTAATTTTTTTTTACGATGCCATTCGAACCAGTTTTTTGGTGTGGAACAAATGTTTGTATGGGAGTAAGTACAATTAAAGAACATAAATACCCAAAAAATTGAGTTAAAGACGGACCCCGCTGGCGGTAGCCGAAAACGTTCCATACTGATTAACATTGAATCATGACGTCACAGGGTAATATTTGTACTAGTCGTTATATGGAAAATCAAGCAAATTGCTGTTTCGGTTGCGAAATACTGCGTTTAGGACCATAGTTGTCATACAATATTGTTTCTATAAAAGCGTAAGGATTCTATTGGTAGCTTTAAATTTACTTTTGGACAATAAAAAAAAAATGCATATTTTTTGTAAACTTTCAAGGGCCATATCTTTTTATGATTTTAATTATATTTCGTAATTTATACTTAATTGCATTTATTTGAAGGTTTACTATCAATTTAGCAACACTGCGCTATCAATTTTAACATGAGGACACAACCCAATTGTTGAGGAAACTGTTCAGTGTAATTTAATGGGCTGCATAAAACCTTAGTTCGCATATGGCAAAACGTAACACTGAATGAAATGTTTTTTGGACCGGTTTTCCTGCTTTTCATTATGCTATATTTGAAAAATATATATTCACTTTTGTATTGAAACAGTTTATGCATACGCCATAGAATTAGTTACACTTATTTGAATGAAATTAACCTTGAAAAAGCTTTATAATTATAACTTCACGAGTTTCGCTGTTATTTTTAGCGTTAAAAAATTAAATAACAATCGAGCCGCAAGCTGGGCGCTAGGCATTCCGACGGTAGCAATGTAAAGGTCACTGATCTAACTGGCAGCGATCGGTGGCATTTGTTTACTTAATTAATTGGTAAGATCAAAAGGAACTTTTGTGAAGGTGTATTCTACACTAATCTTAACTGTCTATATGATCGTCGATGTTTAGTATATTGGATCCACAAAACTATACATATGTACTCGTATTTAATTAGTAAGTACAGCTTTAATACCCATTTACACACGTGCAAGACTGATACAATGCGACCACAGCGGTATAATGAGTACAAACGATATATCAAATCCCGTAATGTAGTTGAATTTGCAAGAGGCTGTACGAAACTCTAGGGTTTTTAAGATATAGCTCCGCTCTTATTAACGATATATCTGCAATAAATCAACAAATCTCCACCAGATTAGATTCACTGCCAGTGGCGATCGAGTTATTCTATCAATGTCCATGACGTGAACAAACGCGTCTATAACTGCTTTATGACCCATTTTACTGTCCCACTTGGCTCACGCATGCACTAAGAAATCATGCTTGTACAGTACTGCAATGAACGGTTTACCAGATATGTGTATTATGAGAAAAAACACTTGGCAATGCGATTATTAGAAGTACGAAAACTGAAAACAATTAATTATTGGAGCAATCGATCTACAAGAGCATGACAAAAAAATACACATACCTACTTTATAGGTACGTGTAATGCTATAATTTTTGTGGTGACTATTATCCTTGGGATCCTTTACCATTAAGTCCCAAGTTGGGGGTCGGATAATTCGGTTTAACGGCCCTTAATCCATAACCGAAGTAAACCGCAGGTCATAGTTGAAAATAACATGATTGGACGATGCGCGTCACGGCCGGGAATAGCGGGACAGAAATACTTCTTTTGTAGCTCCAGCCGGCCCGAATGCCATTACCGGAGTAACTCTAATACCGTAGTTAAAAAAAAAATTGGCTCACCAGGGGCCGATTGCAGTCAATAGACTACCCATTTCAGTGCTTATAATAAAGGGTACAACAGGTTTCTTTATTTATTCACTATTATTTTATTTTTATCATAAATTATCGGTAATATTAATATCTATGGTCGTAATTTCATTAAAGTATTTTATAATGCATATGCTCAGAAAATACATATTTGCAAGCGTCTACTTAGGCCTAGAAAGTGCCGCTGAAAAAAAACCATAAAAGCACGCTAATTGTATTTGTATGTGACCTTATAAATTGATGACAAGTACAGGAGTAGTAAAACGTGTTAAGACATTTTCCAAATTCATTTTATCTCTATTCTGTATAGAGATAAGATACGATTTTTCGATTGTTCATTTTTTTAAATGGAATGTATTCCAACAGCAATATATCACTTTTATTGGTTGTAAATTTATTTCAACCAGTAACGATGATATAAACCCGATGCTTAACCAATAAAACGGTTTCCGATTTATTTTAAACTAGGTAGCTAAAATTAATGTAGCGACTGAATGGTATAAGTACTCCAGCATTATTGGTGTTTGAATGCGATTGCATAACAATTATGGTAGTTATGGGTAATGGATGAAATTGAATCTGAGTGTCCCGCCCGGCATTATTCTGTAATACAGGGTTTCTAAGCAACAATTCTTCCTTACAACCAGCACTATTAATTTCCGCAATAAAACTAACTCGATTTTTAGGCAGATTTGACCTGGTTCGATTCCCGGCCGTGTAGGAAGCTTTTTTTAAATCCTTGAATGCGGTTTTATTTTAATAAAGTCGGCTTCGTGACCCCTAAGAACAAATGTTCCGTATCTCTTATAGTTTCAGATTTTCTCTCACTGTCCCGTTCGAATATACACCCTGTATATTAAATTGTGGTTTACCCTCAGCTTGGATGGAAGTCGGGCACTTGGTAGTGGATTGAACGATCTAATAGTGTATAGTATTTTTTTTCTCGGATGTACAGTCACGGACTTTAATTGTTAGCCATTTAAAGCTCACTTTATACTGGACACTTCATAGCTTCATAGTAAACCAAAATTAGTTGACACCTAAATGTCCAGTGTCCATTAGTTAACCAATTCACTGCCAACAGTTTAGTACCACTACGCTCCTAGCCGATAAAATGGGGAAAATCGTTTGTAGAGGAAAGCGCCTACTGCAGAGTTTTGAATAAGCGTATGTCTATTCCAGCGGGCTTCAGCCACAAGAACCAGCCGCAAAACATCGATCTGAATGCCGTCCGGCTGTGCTTCCAAGTGTACATCCCCGGCGGCAACACGAGCAAGATCAAGCAGGCGCTGGCGCCGGTGGTGTCCGACGTCATCTACGACAAGAAGGCCATGTGCGAGCTGCAGATCAACCGGCTCAGCACCTGCTCGGCCAACGTGCGCGGCGGCACCGAGCTCATACTGCTCTGTGAGAAGGTAACTTTACACAACAACATTATCAAAGGCCATGTGCGAGCAAGATCAAGCAGGCGCTGGCGCCGGTGGTGTCCGACGTCATCTACGACAAGAAGGCCATGTGCGAGCTGCAGATCAACCGGCTCAGCACCTGCTCGGCCAACGTGCGCGGCGGCACCGAGCTCATACTGCTCTGTGAGAAGGTAACTTTACACAACAACATTATCAAAGGCCATGTGCGAGCAAGATCAAGCAGGCGCTGGCGCCGGTGGTGTCCGACGTCATCTACGACAAGAAGGCCATGTGCGAGCTGCAGATCAACCGGCTCAGCACCTGCTCGGCCAACGTGCGCGGCGGCACCGAGCTCATACTGCTCTGTGAGAAGGTAACTTTACACAACAACATTATCAAAGGCCATGTGCGAGCAAGATCAAGCAGGCGCTGGCGCCGGTGGTGTCCGACGTCATCTACGACAAGAAGGCCATGTGCGAGCTGCAGATCAACCGGCTCAGCACCTGCTCGGCCAACGTGCGCGGCGGCACCGAGCTCATACTGCTCTGTGAGAAGGTAACTTTACACAACAACATTATCAAAGGCCATGTGCGAGCAAGATCAAGCAGGCGCTGGCGCCGGTGGTGTCCGACGTCATCTACGACAAGAAGGCCATGTGCGAGCTGCAGATCAACCGGCTCAGCACCTGCTCGGCCAACGTGCGCGGCGGCACCGAGCTCATACTGCTCTGTGAGAAGGTAACTTTACACAACAACATTATCAAAGGCCATGTGCGAGCAAGATCAAGCAGGCGCTGGCGCCGGTGGTGTCCGACGTCATCTACGACAAGAAGGCCATGTGCGAGCTGCAGATCAACCGGCTCAGCACCTGCTCGGCCAACGTGCGCGGCGGCACCGAGCTCATACTGCTCTGTGAGAAGGTAACTTTACACAACAACATTATCAAAGGCCATGTGCGAGCAAGATCAAGCAGGCGCTGGCGCCGGTGGTGTCCGACGTCATCTACGACAAGAAGGCCATGTGCGAGCTGCAGATCAACCGGCTCAGCACCTGCTCGGCCAACGTGCGCGGCGGCACCGAGCTCATACTGCTCTGTGAGAAGGTAACTTTACACAACAACATTATCAAAGGCCATGTGCGAGCAAGATCAAGCAGGCGCTGGCGCCGGTGGTGTCCGACGTCATCTACGACAAGAAGGCCATGTGCGAGCTGCAGATCAACCGGCTCAGCACCTGCTCGGCCAACGTGCGCGGCGGCACCGAGCTCATACTGCTCTGTGAGAAGGTAACTTTACACAACAACATTATCAAAGGCCATGTGCGAGCAAGATCAAGCAGGCGCTGGCGCCGGTGGTGTCCGACGTCATCTACGACAAGAAGGCCATGTGCGAGCTGCAGATCAACCGGCTCAGCACCTGCTCGGCCAACGTGCGCGGCGGCACCGAGCTCATACTGCTCTGTGAGAAGGTAACTTTACACAACAACATTATCAAAGGCCATGTGCGAGCAAGATCAAGCAGGCGCTGGCGCCGGTGGTGTCCGACGTCATCTACGACAAGAAGGCCATGTGCGAGCTGCAGATCAACCGGCTCAGCACCTGCTCGGCCAACGTGCGCGGCGGCACCGAGCTCATACTGCTCTGTGAGAAGGTAACTTTACACAACAACATTATCAAAGGCCATGTGCGAGCAAGATCAAGCAGGCGCTGGCGCCGGTGGTGTCCGACGTCATCTACGACAAGAAGGCCATGTGCGAGCTGCAGATCAACCGGCTCAGCACCTGCTCGGCCAACGTGCGCGGCGGCACCGAGCTCATACTGCTCTGTGAGAAGGTAACTTTACACAACAACATTATCAAACCAATCATTGACCCTTGGATGCATATGGTATCAATAGCTTCGCTTCTAAAACGGCTCACAATTAAATCCACGTCACATTTGAGACTCCATGTAGAGTTTGACAAAGTCTGTAATTGACTACTACTACTTGTGTCACTTTAGTTGCGTCATTTTTGGTACAGTCAGGGGTAATAATATGCGTCAGGGGTAAATATATAAATACTACTAATATTATAAATGCAAAAGTTTGGATGTTTAGATGTTTGTTATTCAATCACGCTTAAACGGCTGAACCGATTTGGATGACACTTTGTACGAAGACAGTTATAAAATAAAATAATAAAAAGCGGCCAAGTGCGTGTCGGGCCACGCGCAGGGTAGGGTTCCGAAGTTGACCGTCTGTCACAGAATGCGGACTTAAAAGGGGCTTTTGGGGTTTTTATTATAGCTTACCCTCGTAAATAATCGTAAATATTGGATACTACATAAACTCATCGAACCGCAGATCGCAAACTTTTAGCAGCAACAGGTTATTTACGTAAAATAATTACGAAAATCTCCGAACAGCATCAAGCCGCACATCAGAACTAGCCGCGCGCGCAAGAAGCACCGTGCCGTAAGTCCGCCTAAGTATTAGCAACTCTACCGTCCACGGTAAAAGGTTCAAATTCCAATGACAATGTATACATATGCACCCGAAATTAAGTGCATTTCTTACCAGTTAACTACTTATGTCTACTTAACTGTGATAGTTTTCCTTTTAAATTCATTATATGTACTAACTGCCACGAATTTTTTTACGTCCCCAGTAGTAGCCATTTAGCCGGCGAGGGGGGGGGGGGGGGGGGGAGGACACATAACTAGAACAAAAATTAGGGCTTTAAATCCCATTATCTCGCAAACGCATAACTAAGTTGAATAGTTTTCGTAATCCCATAATATTTTTGAACAAGCTATCCAACGATACCCCACACTATAGGTTTAACGAGAAAAAAAATACATCACCAATTTACATGTAGAGGAGGTACCCTAAAAATTTTTTTTTTCCGCATTTTATGTTCTCTCGTTCGTATATCTTACTGTACTTGTGGCAGATCGTACTATTCTGTTTTGGGCGAAAACACCTGAATCCCTCATTACGGTCACGATTCTACTTTAGAATCCCTCGCTACGTAGAATCTATTACTTCGCTCAGGGTTCAATATACCGTCGTCGTCGTAAATATGTCTCATAACTGCGTTTACATCTTACCATCAATCAGGCCGAATGCTTGTATGATTATCAAAAAAAAATCGTTTCTGATGCTTGCAAAGTTCGCCTTTGTGCTGGGTGTAAGCAGCACAAAAGGGCACTTTTATACTCTAGTGCACAAAGTATTATTTTTAATGACAAATATAATCGGGCCTGACAATCTGAGTCTAGTGCCGAAAATTAAACATAAGAAATTTAAAAGGTTAAATGGCGGAAATGAGCTGTTATTTTATTAAATTTTGCAAATAATTGTTATTTACTCGCAATCGAAGTGAAAAGCAGTGTGTAGAACTCGGGCATATATGAGCCATTTTACCCCTCGATTTAACTATTCACCCTCACCGGTGGCTCGTAATATAAACGTCTCAGGTAAAATGGCTTGTTTTATGCACTTGTGTAGAATCTACTATTTTTGCGAATGTGCTCAATAAATACAATTATTCAGGTGAGCCGCGACGACACAGATGTGGTGTTAAGCCAGACGTTCGACGACGGTACCGTGTGGGAGGCGTCGGCCAACATCGTGCTCGTGCACAAACAGGTCGCCATCGCCTTCCAGGCGCCGCCCTACCGCGACCCCACCTGCACGGAAAACGTTAAGGTAACTCGCATTACGGATGACGGGTGCTGACTTACGAGCGTTTTGTAGTCGATGCCCTACTTTTACTGTGCTCACGCACACATGCACGTAAAGCACTTTATATTTAAATGGCAAAAAGTAGAGATGATATCACTCATATCTCATGCCTATCAGAAGCGAATTGTACTCGATGTCATACTATATTAAGGCAATTTGTTTGGAATGTCAAAAGTAGAGATGATAGCTCTAATGTCAGCAGCGATGTGACCACGAACAAGCTTCCTAAACCGACTCGTATTCCGCAGGTTAAGATCTTCCTGAAGCGGGTGTCCGACGGCGCCCGCAGCGTGCCGATAGACTTCGAGTACACGCCCGACCACACAGGTACCGCGCGCAAGGCGCTCCCCGACCGCGCAGTCCTCTCCCTGCTGCTCGCCGACTCCAACAACAACGACAAACGGCCCGTTAGCTCCTCCGGCGACAGCGCCAGCGCCAGCGACTCCGGCGACAGCGGCGAGGCCGACGTCGCCGACCTGAACGGCACCGCCTCCGACCCCCCCGTCGACAACGAAAAGGGCCTCGACGAACTCCTAGACCAGGTCGCGGAGCTCGACGAGATCTATTCCGACAACCGCACGCGTTTGCAGAACGTCCACAACGCGGACAGCGAGGACGCCGACGATTTTAACGACGCCGGCACTTACACTAGCCTCCAGCTCGCGTTTAGGAACCCCGTTCTCATTTCCGAACCGGAGCAGTACGAGGACGTCCAAGTGCAAACGTACCGCGGTCCCATTATAGAGTTCGCGCCCCTCAAGCGGGACACGGACGACGAACGCGCTCCCCCCTTGCCCCCCAAACGCGTCCGGAAAACCCCATCGGTCGAGGGCTTTAAAACTTCCCAGACTTCTGTGAACAGCTTCCTGAAGCCAGGTCGGCAGTTGCCCATATCGCGTAACTTAGATACCAGCCGAACGGAACTCTCCATGGCTAGAAGCGAGCCGGCTTTGCCACCTGCGCCTAAGAAGCGTTCGTTCCTTTCTCGTCTGTTTAGACGAAAGGAAAAGTCGCCCGCGCCCAGTATCAAGTCTGAAGGGAAAGCGTCCAAAAAGAGTAAACCGGTAGGGCGTTCCGTCAGCAGCGTGTCCGGCCTGCGACCGTCAAAGTTCAAGTCGTCCGTCTCTCACGCGTCTCTGAAAGACAACGCGTCCGGCACAGGGCTCAGCTACGCCGACAGCATCACCCATATTTCGCTGCACGGGGATGAAAATGACAAGTCTACTTCTCAGACTCGCCTATCCCGACCCGCCAGCTTAGCGCCTCTGCCTCCGACGGATGGCGACACTATCCTTGTGGCCGAGAGCGTTATAGCCTTAGACGCTAACCAGTTTAGAAAGCTACAAGACGACTTGGATTTAACCGACGCCGAGCACTACGCTTTGTACATGGCGGTCGCTCCGCATGCAACTGTGTCGGAATTCGACGAAACTAGTTGCTACTATTCCCCGGTGGATGGCAGCAAATTTCAAAATTAATCAATTGAATTAGATCTAAAATGCTGAAACTTTTTTCTAATAACTTGCGCCGGATACTTAACTGAGACTAAGAATTCTAGTCCGCCCCATACTTAGCCAAATTTTTCTAGTACTTTTTTCTTAGGGTAGTAATTTAATATTTGATCACAAGGGTCCTACATTATTGGACCACCACGTTAAACGAACAAGAACGTTGTTTAGTCACGTAACGACGTTGCTTTAATTGAGAGCAGCTGCAAAATCTAACTGAATAGTCAGAATATTGTTAAAATTAAGCCTCGATGTTAGCCGATTTTAGCAATCTCTGAA
Source organism: Epinotia nisella (assembly GCA_932294315.1). Taxonomy (NCBI): domain Eukaryota; kingdom Metazoa; phylum Arthropoda; class Insecta; order Lepidoptera; family Tortricidae; genus Epinotia; species Epinotia nisella. Next base: position 23,439,663 of record OW028674.1, read on the forward strand.
GATCTGAATTGTTTTTATGAAAGCTGCACACGGCTAAGCTGCAGTGTTCATATGATATGACTTGTAATGTGTGTTAATAATGATTTCCTTGCTATGTTCTAGATTCGGATTATTTAAGTAACAAAAAGCGGAAGACGGCGCAGAGTATAGATTCTTTCTTAGCCTCGTACAAGCAAGACAGTAAGTTTTGTATGTATTATTTATTTAAGGTGCTGGGTTCTACGATGAATAATGTGGCATCTCTTTAGTTATAGATTATGTCACTGCCCAATGCATGATAATATAATTATCAGAAAGTGATAATATACACTTAAAGGGATGCCAATTACTAAGATGTTTCCTTTCGTGAATGAACGTGCGATTACTGGCTGTTTACGAGTTAAGAGCTTTATTTTTCAAGGGTACTTATAAAACTACTTTGGATAATATAACTTCCCATATCGAGTCAGCACAGAAGCAAGGCCAGTGGTTGCCGTACAGTTGAGTTTGAAAATACGTGTACGGACAATTTAATCAAAAATATGTGAACACAACTTTATTGTTAAAGGCATAGTTTGCTCGGTTATTTTTTAACCCTTGGGAATGTACAAATATTTATGAGCTCGACTGTACCTAGTTAAAATTAAATGGAATGTGGTAACCTTAAGAAACTAATTTAATTTATATATTTTTCTTGTCGCGTTCAAAGGAACCGGGGCAAGAAATATTGTTAGTTGTAAGTATTTTAAGCAAAATTTGGTAGAGCAAATCTCAATGGATAATTTGATTACCACTTATGCTTAAGGTGTATTGTATACTGTACATTTTCAGCAGATACTCACGATTTAATGTTCAGGCAACACTTATTGTAAACTATAATAGACTAGAGACCTTATCTTTGGACTGCTACTACTGTGTATACGCCTTATACAAGTAACATGGACATTAAATCGCGTACTGTTAAAAAAATGGGTAAAAAGGTTTTATAGTACAGTCACGCGTTAATTTGGGACCCATTTCCTTCAAATGTTGTTAGAACATTTACAATGCAATAAGGTCGAAAACTTCAGTTCAATAATAATTGTGAAGTGTCAAGATGACACAATTAAATGTCTTATTGAATGGGCCCTTGAATTGATAACGTCTTTGCCAAAAGCTATCATTACAGTTTTCTAATTACGAACATGTGTCATTGTGTGTCAGTGTCAGACAAGAAAATTTATTGAAAACGGTCATTTTCACAAAATACTATTTTCAAATAACAAATATGGCCGGAGAGAAGACAGGGCCTCTAACACGGGTGACAATTAGTCGGAAAAAATCGGAAATGATCGTTTGACTCGTTCCGCCCGGTTTACGTCACTGAGCGGTTTCCCCTAGTCACGTATAGTAACGTAAAGCCCGTGCTAGACGGTCGCCAACACGCCCCTCCGACCGAGCGACCTTGGTCCGCACCGACCGTGTAGACAGTTGTTTCCAACAAAATTTCATACTACAACGGTCGGGGCCGACCAAGGTCGCTCGGTCGGAGGGGCGTGTTGGCGACCGTCTAGCAGACCTTTAAGTTGTCAGCATGGCAAACATTGACACTCCTTTAAAATATTAGCTTTAAATGTCTTCAGTTTGCTATACGATATTCCACCTTAGGTGGGTCCCAAATTAACGCTCGTGACTGTACTTCATCCCATTTTGTGTAAGTGTGTTTATATGTAATGTTTTTCAATTATTGACACGGCAATCCCATCAAAATTACTCGTTCTTACACATTCTCTGCCTCTACACACAGCAGGCTTGCCCAGGCAGGGAATGTGTAGGTAATATATTTTTCACGCCACTGCTCGGAAATGTGGCAAAAGATGGTCAGAATTCAGGCGTCAAAGCTGGGGTTAGTTGGACGTCGCACGAACAGGCCATCTATGACTTCAAACTGTCCAACAATGTTATTGTAGGACAGTTTGAACAGCGATCGACCAATCACAGGGCCCCGCGCGCTCGCGCCGGCGTGCGCTGCCTGTGCAGCTCCTCCCTCCGCCGGGCGCGAGGCAAGGGAGCTTGTTTAATATTATGATCTTTAATTTTGATTTAAAATTATAATTATTTGCAATTTCCTTGCAGTAGGCGTGAAAAGCACTATGTTAAGCCTCGGCCGAAAGTGCAATAGCTGGACTCGTACTTTCGAGGGCCTCCGCTACGCGTCGGCCCTCGAACTAACTCGTCCATCTATTGCTTACTTTCTAGCCTCTACAACAATGTACTATTGTTGGTTTTTATTTATATTGCGTTGTATAAAGGCGCACCTGACTTCGTATTATTATTTACTTTATCTACACATATACTATAAACCCACTAAATGCGTTCAAAAACTGGCAGTAATGACCATCATTATATCAATAAGATTTATAAAAATAATTAACTTGTCTCTGGCCGTAGGTTATTTTTTACGTATTTTAATTGAGATATCGACATTGATAAAGTAATGACTTTCACATTTCGAAGCGTGGCCCAGAGGTCAGAGTCTTCGATACTGTTCGATGGAAGTCTAGTTGGTCATGATTCGGCGAGATTCAGATGTTTATTTGTTTAACGTACAAGTATATGCAAATACAGGAATACAAGAATAAAGCACACTTTACAAGTTACAGTGGTAAAAATAATAATAAGAAAATCAGTTAAATTATTCACAAATGTCGATATAAATAGTAAAGTAAAATACATTATAAGTGAAACATTAAAAATAAAATAAAATACAAATTAACCAGATTATTCATAAATGTTAATTACATAGTTATAAAATAAATAGTCAACACAATTAAATCAGTCAAGTGCATTGACAAAAAAATGATTCATTGTATAATAGTGTCTAATATTCCTTTAATTTCTTGTCAAAACTTCTTATGTCACTACATTGCTTTATTTCGTCACTTAATTTTTAAAAAAAATGCAATATTGTTGAAGGTACTATTAAAGTGTATTCACTTTGTACCAGTTTATTTTTATTTCGGAGATTGAAACTATGAGTTTTCTAGCTGTTATATAGTTACTCTTATTTATATAAACATGAAGACATGGCGGTGCAATGGCGGTTATTCTAATGGTTCCCGAACACATAATTGAGGATTTATGATAAATGATAAGTGTGTAGATAAAATAGTGTGTGCAACTGTACATAATTAGGCCTTAAACACTCGTGTGATCCTATTATTTAAAACCACACTCGTATTTTAAGGCTTCTCATTATGTACAGTCACATAATAGTAGTTTATGCTACTGATACATAATGAGAGGCCTTAAAATACGAGTGTGGTTTTATGAAACGAGCGTAAGCGAGTTTCATAATAGGATCACACGAGTGTTTTAAGGCCTAATTATGTACAGTTGCATACACTACTTTATCTAAACACATATCATAAGCGCTCTATGATGGGTTCAGAAGCCGTAGGGAAATGACCTGCATTGCTAATAGTGCTACCTGTACAATATCTATACACTATAGATATTTAAATAATGCAATAAAAGTAAATTTGAACAAATACAGAAACAAATTATTTATTGTAATAGTTATAATTCACATTTACGTTGGAACAATGGGATATATTTAATGGTCCTGGTTGTATTGTAGTGGGATGGTCTTGGTTTGAAGTTGCAGAGCTTGATGGCATGTTTATATTTATGATTTCTTTATTTTGAATTGAATTTAGTATCTTGTTTGACAAGACGAATATTTTTTTTTTAAATCATAGACAAACGAATGAAGTCCCTATTCTCATGTCACTCGAGATCAAATGTCATGCGGTTTATATTAAAACATACTGAATTGACGTTTTGTATCGATAACTGTTTAAATATCTAGAGACACTAGAATAGATACCCACTTGAGTTTTGACAGCTGTTCCAAATTTAAACTCATAACAATACCGATAATCTGTACTATAATAATATTACAGTACATATTTTACCTACTACCACAGACAAGAAAGTTGTCATAGTAAAATTGGTTGTAATAATGCTGGTCATTACCGACGGTTTCTGAACGCATTTTAGAGCACTAATGATATGTGCGTAGATAAACTACTATTATACTCATAATTTGGTGTGATATATGTTACACATAGTTTAGGCAATGTTAAAGCAATGGTGGTGGTGTTACTGTCGTTATAAATCGTATTCGTTTGTATTTATTCGTTAATAACTTATTATTGTGAGATTATTTACTTTTATTGCTTGTTTACTTCGGGTTCGATTCCTGACTGTTATTTTTATTTATTTATTTCTAGTTCGGGACGCTGAGTGTTGTTTTGTGCATTTGGTTATGGTTAACGATAAAGTTAGTTATTTTAAACGTTGAACTTTGGTTTTTATTAATTCCGTTTTATTTTTTCTCGAGATTTTAATGCTAGTTATTTTTTTCGTGACTATATTAAGTATGGTAAATCAGTAATTAGTCAGCGTGCTAACGAAATATGCGACAACTATGTTATGGCAATAATTCATCTTACATTATATAACGAAAGAAATACTCACTCGGGTTTACATGCAGAAATTTCAAGAATAACAGCGCCTGTGCGTTGCCTCGGGGACGTATAGTTTCTGACGCACGATCCAGTCTGTATGAGACTAGTTTTGAGGGTCCTTGCTTACAATGTGTAACGGGAATCCTAAGTTAGAACTAAGAGCCGCTATGATCGCATAGTGTTGCATTCTGCAGTTCGGTATTATTAGTACAAAATCTATTTAAATACACTATTTGTAAGCTAACGTAGATGTGTGCTGCTAATTTCTAATTATCAGGGCATTGATATAGAATATATATGAATTTCATTTTAGCGTCAGCAACTGTAGCTGGATATTACGCTACACTATTTATTGTGCTGCTATTATAAGGCAAGCTAGTTTGACAAAGGTTGACACAGTACACCAGTATTGTTAATATTTATCTATGACTCATATTTTTCTTAGGGCGTGTAACATTTTTATTGTCAAACTAGTTCGTTCAATTATTACAGCGTTTACTGTCGATATTTTTGATTAAGTCTGTCATAATGTCTTGGCTATTATACATTTGAATTTGACCATTCTGCTAAAGTATAAGAAGAACGTAACTGGCACTATTGAAACGATCTGCCACATCGGTTAAGTCAAATTTGGTAAATGTTGGAATCCTGATTATGCTGTCTAGGATTCCAAATAAAAGCAACAATACAACAATATATAGTATTAATGCGTTGTCTAAGATGTTGACATGTGATGTCTAACATTCATAATTTATTCAATTATTGGAAAGAGCAGTTTAATTATAACATACTGATGAATATTAGATGTTATTGTGTTGTGTCGAAATTTAAAATTTATACCAAACTTTATTGCAATGAAATAGTATGTATGTATTAATGTGCAATTATTTATTTAAACTATATATGTATGTATTCTATAAGAGTACATTTCATGATGCATTCATTACATAATGTCAAAACTCGATCTTCAGGCGCCTGAGTTTGTTTCACTTTATAAATAAATCATCTGAGCTGGTAAAATTTGCGTGGGTTTTTAATGGTAGAACGGTTGTGTCAAATTTAACGTCCATTAAGGTTACCTACGGTTGTATAAATGTCATCTTATGACATGATTGTTGTCTATATATGTGATGATACCTGCTGCCGCCATATTTGACTTTAACCGGTTTTTTTATTGCTCTGATGCAATCCGCCCAAAGCTGTCCCTGTATTTAAAATAAAGGGCACACAGAAGTGTAAGTTTAGGGGCCTATTATTTCAAAAATTGGGGGCACCTAAACATAACAAACTGGACAACATTACTGCGACGGTACAATCTTAGATTAACGCCCGTCATCATTTAATTCAGATGAATTGACAATATTTCATTTTTATAACACATGAAAATATATTTAGATTCGATAGCATTTTGCCTACTGAATGCTGATATATATTTATACAAACTTAATATCGCTTATTATAAAAAAATAAAAATAGTATTTTTACCAATTATACGACATAATAGATGAAATGTCATTGCCTTTATCCCGAGAAAAATTAAGCTGTCATAATTTTGTATTTGACATTGTCAAGTTCCTCCTGGATTCTGACAATTTTTTTGAAAGATGTCTTAAAAACCGAGAGTACTTTGCCTTGAGTCCTGAACCTTCCGCTGCTTGATTTAAGATCTAAAATTATTGTTACCGTTTTTCGCCACTATGGCACATTTTTAGCGGTAAATATTATGTACTTTATAAAGTACACTCGGTTTTTTCAGATGAGTTTATTTGCGTAGTGTCAGGACATAAAGTGAGCGTCCATTTCGTTCTTTATAAAGTATGCGGGGATCCAGGAGGATATAACCTTCAATTTTTGTAACATACCGAATTGAAAATTAAGAGATATCGAGGAATATATGTATCGACGAGGTATACATTATATTCCTCCTGAGTATACCAAATAGTGTTTCGTGCCGAACTGCCAAAATAATTCGTCGAAGACACCGAACAAACATTTCTTCCATGTATCGTCAGTGTCTATAAAAGCTAGATATCGTATGTTATGTACAATCCTCTATAAGTATCCGTTATTACCTATAGCCAAAATCGTCGTAAAAATCTTATATTTGAACAAAATCAAGTACACCACAAACAATAGTTTAATACATTGGCAATGACGACATCAGATCAATTAAGTCATCACTATCTTTTTTGTTCGAGATAACACTAAAGTAAGGGACCTATTATGTCGTAGAACTGGAGTTACGCTATTTTAGAAGAAGTGCATAAATTAATAATAAATGAAATACAAGCCCTAGTAAAAAAAAAACTATTAGCGTATTCCTCTTTTCAAACAAAATACAGAGAACCAATAAAATTATAGGTTCAGAAATATGAAATGTTGTGAATTCCAGGCATTATAATATTGGTTTTCACTATCTGAATGCACTCTTAATGTAAAAATGAGTAATTGTCCACAAATGTAAAGTACGATACCTATATAACGCGAAAATTAAGAGGTGCACGTAGACGTACAGTAAGGGAAATGTATTCACGTACCTTTTATGCCTTATTGTCATAGTAAGAAGAGCGAAAAACGTACGATATTACATTTCCCTTACTGTACAGTCGATGACAAAGATAGGTACATTTTTGGCCTTATTATAATGGAATAAGGTAAAAATATTTGACGTAGACTATATAGTCAGGATCGTATAGATATTAGTAGCCAAAGTAGCCACATATATCGCAACACATTTTTATTACGAGTAAGGAAGTGATGCGACGTATTTGGGCACTTTGGCGGTTACTATCTATAAATCTATATGATGCTGACTGTACACAATTGCTGTCATTTAGCACAAATAATCAAGATCATCAGTAAATTGCTGTTTGATTCAGCGTTAAGTAGGGCTCGTACTTATTTATCCCTGTTAGTGCCAAGCTTCGCAATTATCATGTAATAAGAATCCTTTATGGCGCGCTTTCTTGGCGTTAAGGCTGCCTTAGGCTCGGGCAATGTTATCGAAGCATTGACGTAGACATTTATTTGTGCATAGTGTGTATTAAACCATATCTACAACGAAAATTAAAATGAAGATTTTAGATGAATTTACAATATTCAAAAAATATTATATTTGAACCAGGCTGCAAAGCGATATAAGTACGAATACTGTCATTTTGTGGTCATATAATCTATAGTTTTTACACTTTTATAAATATATGTATTTTGGTACACCGGCTTGAGTGACATGAAAACTATTAATACGCTAATAAAATATTAAGTGTTTTTTTCCTCACACAGCCAATTTTCCCAAAATTTAAGAGGTACGATGTTGTTTTGTGGCATGGTTGTGTTTTTGTTTAGTAAATGCCGTTACATAAAGGACTAATCCATAATATTAACATATATTCGAACAAAAGGGCGTGTTTAAGAGAACTAAAAGATGCAATTTTGAAAAAAATATGGATATGTATGTTTCCTTCGTGTAACGATATTTAATTACAAATAGTTGTATTTAAACAATTTTATTCACACATTTGTTATTAGCTTCTAGTGTTAGCATCATTGAGTTCGACGTTTAAAATGCATGTCCTTTTTATGTTTTATTAATTTATTTAAAGTTTTATTGCGTTTACACTAACTGTTCTTCAGCCTAAGAATTTAATTTGCGTTTAAATGTTACTTTAGAATAATCACCATCAGCATGTTTGTTAAACACTATAAGGGCAGTATACCCTCACCTTGTTTTTTTAAAATTATTTCTGGAGCCGTAGCATGGTTGGCCTTATCACGCGACAAGTGACAAGATAGCAGCGTCGTCTCGTTCTATCGAACGGTGTCAGCCAGTGATGCACGCTCTATCCTATCACCTATCGCGTGACAAGGCCAACCATGCTACGGCTCCTGAACGACAAGCACATTGCGTTACTGTTCTATTTACATACAATACTTTTCTTGTTTTATCTATTTATAATCTGAATTCACCTTTTTAAAGTCTCGGTTTGGCCCTTGGCCCTATGGTTGACTGGTAGAGAATGCCTCGAGGCATTAAGTCTGCCTTTTGTACTTATTAGTTTTGAGCAATAAAGTTTAAATAAATAAATAAAATGTGTGCCCGGTGCTTATCGTTCATACTTAGTATAAAAAGAGTGTTGTGGTTGTAGTAGGTATAACTATTTACTGGTAAATCTTAGTAACGGGTATTTTGTCTTTCAGGGGCATTTCAAGAATCAGCCATCAAAACAGAACCCAGAGGTAGGTTGGCAGAATACAATCTTTATTATTATTGCATTACTGTTATAATAAATCCCATCTTACAACTCCATTTTTACAACTACGTAGTTACTTATAGATGGATAATTAAGAATGGGCGTTGTTAACAACATATATCCATCATATTTTATTAATAGACTACATTAGCGAAAAGTGTTGGTATGAAAAGAAAGCCTTAAGCCGGAATTACATTACGAAATTAGTGGCATGAAATTAATTTCGTGACATTAGTTTTACCAACAGTTTCACGTGTAATTTATTAATTTCGTAATGCATGCATTAATGTCGTGCATGCAAATTAGTTTCGTGCTCTGCGCGATTTTTTGGTGAAATTAGTGTCATGCAACTAGTTTCATAGTGTAAAGCCGGAATTACATTTCGAAATTAGTGTCATGCATGTTGAAATAGCTGATGCTGATGGCGCCATGGCCACTGCGATACTGTTGTTTTCACGACACTAATTATGTTACGAAATTACTTTCGCATATATAGAAACTACTTTCGTGAAACTGATGTCAACATGCATGACACTAATTTCGTAATGTAATTCCCGCTTTAAGTTCATTACTCAGAACTACATTTGTTTGAGTGCGTAATATTGTTTGTGCAGACGCGAGCCCGGGGCTGCAGATCCACAGCCCGCCAATGGCCTTGGCCAGTCCGCAGTACCCGCCGCCGCAGTACCGCGACGCCGCCGAACACCAGTACCAGGTGCGTGTCTCAATACAATCCTTCCCGGCCTTTGTATGTAGTAATGTACCATTAGGGAATATGCATCTTTATTTTTTATTGCGAAAATCAAAAGTATAATCCAGAGGAATATCAACTGTAGCATTAAAACTTTGTTACAATTTTTTTATTTGATGTTATACGTATTTGGAATCTGCACGCGTCGGCACCCACCGATAACGCTCTATATTAAAAGGGCATAGACTATGACGTCACAATCCATATTCTCGGCGCGTTTACTATGGAGTTAGTCATTATTTTGTAATTATCTCGTTAAAATGTATACTTGTCATACAAAATATCATTTCTAATTCAATATTCTATCTTACTGTTATGTAATTTTATCGAAAAATAAAAATTGAGTGATTTTTAACGTGAGGATTACAATAGTTTTTTTTTTATATAAATTTCTGTTGATGATATTTCTACGTATATCCGCATCGAGTGCAATTTATTCAAAATTGAAGTCCCATGCATATTCCCTATTGAAAGTAGTATTGATTTGAATATAAATGTTGTTCCTATATAGCAATGGGTGGTGCCCGATCAGAGCAACCTGCTCGTGCAGAACACGAATCCGTTCCTGTCCGACCCGCGGGGCTGGCCGCAGAACTTCGGGCAGACGTCCCCGTCGCCCGGCCTGCAGGTTATGTCGCCCGGCATGCAGGCCGTGTCGCCCGGCTTGCAGGTCATGTCGCCCGGCATGCAGGCCGTGTCGCCCGGCTTGCAGGCCGTGTCGCCCGGCTTGCAGACAATATCGCCCAACATGCAGGCGATGTCACCAAACATGCAGGTGCGTTAAAAAAATCGACCTGCACAGTTTGGCACCATTCTACGCTGTCCACTCTGGAATTCTCAATGGCTAGCTTCCGCCCGCGACGGCTGCGTGGACCCAGGATGAAAACTATTATATATTTGGTCCGGGCTATGAACTATCTTCGTGCAACATTTCATCCAGATCGGTTGGGCCGTTTAGGCGTGATTGAGTAACAAACATCTCAACTTTTGCATTTATAATATTATGATATTAAGTGGGATAACATTTAATAAAACATTTCCATACAAATAACTTACACAGGTAGCATAGAAACAAAAGGTCACTTGCTTGGTGGAGGTCATCTCATAAAGTTTCAAAAGTATATTACCTACTAAAATTACGACAATATGTGTTTTGTTTTTGTTACCTTATAAATCTGGCCGACATTAACCTAACAAGTTGTTCTAAACACCAGGCGATGTCGCCGGGTCACCGCCTGTCCCCGATCGGCATGCAGAACGTTGCCGGCGCCATGCCCATGCAGGGCCTCGTGCAGATGGCCCCGATGCAAGGCGGCGTGTCCCCCGCGCACCAGGCCATGCACCAACCGTCGCCCATGCAGCCGTCACCCATGCAGCACCCTTCACCCATGCAGCACCCTTCACCCATGCACCTCACGTCGCCCCCGCCGCCGCACATGCAGACAATGGTAATGAACACTCTGCATTCGTTGCATTTCACGAAGGCGAGTGGCGGCGTTCCTATTATATCATCAAGTCTAATTTCGTCCAATCAACTCGCCTTCGTGAAATGCACAAATTGTAACACAAACCTATCACAGGCTGCTAATGTATACATATTTTAAATGGTAATGCATACCCACGGCCGCAAAATTCGTGGGAAATAACTTGGTTAACTTGTAATGGGTATATATAACATTGTAATACTCGTAACGTGTCCGTCATATGTATTCTACGCATTAACTGGTAAATCCCCGCAGCTTGAGCTTGAACGTGGCTACTCAAACGCTCGGTGTCTGTCGATGCTATACAATAAGTATGAAACAACTTTTACGCAACTTGTATTGGCCACTAATGGCTCCATGTGCAGCCGCTTTAAAACAAGTTTGATGAGCGTTTATAAATAAGGCCCGTAGGCATGGTTGCTACGGTTTTCTTTCGATACCATTCGAAACAGTTTTTGGAGAGGAACAAATGTTTGTAAGGGATCAACTACAATTAAATAAGATAAATAGACAAAAAAATAGTCAAAGACGGACCTCGCTGTCCGCAGCCGAAACGCTTAATATAAATTGACACAGAAGTATGACGTCACCGTTTTCTATTTGTACTAATCGGTGTATGGAAAATCAAGTAAATTGCTGTTTTGGTCGTGAAATACTGCGTTTAGGTACATAGTTGTCATACAATTCTCTTTTTATAAAAGCGTACCTTTTTATGTCTTTTTTAATTTTGCAATTTACACTTTATTGCAATAATTAGATGGTTTACTACCCATATAGCAACACTACGTTATTTTATTACAAGCTTTTATTTAACTTGCAATGTATGTAACTATGTTTGTTCGGGTGGACTGAAATTTTGGGTAAAGGTATAACTAGTTTGGATGACAATTCAATATTATGGTACCGTCGAGCTGATCTGATAGTGGAGACAGAAGGTGGCCATGGGAATTCAGTACTTAACCCACGTAACCCCATTAAGTTTGGGCTCGTTAGAATCGTCTCAATGAGCAACTACTCATGACGGTATACAGAAAAGTATAATCGGCAATAAAAGCTTGTACCAAAAATGAGATTTCTGACACAAACTTATATGAATTTTAACATGAGGAAACTACCCTATTGTTGCGCAGCAAAACCCGGGTGTGGGGCAGCAGAGCCTCCCGCAGGCGATGGACGGCGACATGGCGTTCAACTCGGCCGACCTGTCCGGCATCATCGCCACGCTCGGCCCGCCCGAGCTCTCCGACAGTATGCAACAGCTCTCCACCAGCGACCTCATACCCACCATGTATGAACATACTTCACTTTTATTTATATAAACCCGGGTGTGGGGCAGCAGAGCCTCCCGCAGGCGATGGACGGCGACATGGCGTTCAACTCGGCCGACCTGTCCGGCATCATCGCCACGCTCGGCCCGCCCGAGCTCTCCGACAGTCTGCGACAGCTCTCCACCAGCGACCTCATACCCACCATGTATGAACATACTCCACTTTTATTTATATAAACCCGGGTGTGGGGCAGCAGAGCCTCCCGCAGGCGATGGACGGCGACATGGCGTTCAACTCGGCCGACCTGTCCGGCATCATCGCCACGCTCGGCCCGCCCGAGCTCTCCGACAGTCTGCGACAGCTCTCCACCAGCGACCTCATACCCACCATGTATGAACATACTCCACTTTTATTTATATAAACCCGGGTGTGGGGCAGCAGAGCCTCCCGCAGGCGATGGACGGCGACATGGCGTTCAACTCGGCCGACCTGTCCGGCATCATCGCCACGCTCGGCCCGCCCGAGCTCTCCGACAGTCTGCGACAGCTCTCCACCAGCGACCTCATACCCACCATGTATGAACATACTCCACTTTTATTTATATAAACCCGGGTGTGGGGCAGCAGAGCCTCCCGCAGGCGATGGACGGCGACATGGCGTTCAACTCGGCCGACCTGTCCGGCATCATCGCCACGCTCGGCCCGCCCGAGCTCTCCGACAGTCTGCGACAGCTCTCCACCAGCGACCTCATACCCACCATGTATGAACATACTCCACTTTTATTTATATAAACCCGGGTGTGGGGCAGCAGAGCCTCCCGCAGGCGATGGACGGCGACATGGCGTTCAACTCGGCCGACCTGTCCGGCATCATCGCCACGCTCGGCCCGCCCGAGCTCTCCGACAGTCTGCGACAGCTCTCCACCAGCGACCTCATACCCACCATGTATGAACATACTCCACTTTTATTTATATAAACCCGGGTGTGGGGCAGCAGAGCCTCCCGCAGGCGATGGACGGCGACATGGCGTTCAACTCGGCCGACCTGTCCGGCATCATCGCCACGCTCGGCCCGCCCGAGCTCTCCGACAGTCTGCGACAGCTCTCCACCAGCGACCTCATACCCACCATGTATGAACATACTCCACTTTTATTTATATAAACCCGGGTGTGGGGCAGCAGAGCCTCCCGCAGGCGATGGACGGCGACATGGCGTTCAACTCGGCCGACCTGTCCGGCATCATCGCCACGCTCGGCCCGCCCGAGCTCTCCGACAGTCTGCGACAGCTCTCCACCAGCGACCTCATACCCACCATGTATGAACATACTCCACTTTTATTTATATAAACCCGGGTGTGGGGCAGCAGAGCCTCCCGCAGGCGATGGACGGCGACATGGCGTTCAACTCGGCCGACCTGTCCGGCATCATCGCCACGCTCGGCCCGCCCGAGCTCTCCGACAGTCTGCGACAGCTCTCCACCAGCGACCTCATACCCACCATGTATGAACATACTTCACTTTTATTTATATAAACCCGGGTGTGGGGCAGCAGAGCCTCCCGCAGGCGATGGACGGCGACATGGCGTTCAACTCGGCCGACCTGTCCGGCATCATCGCCACGCTCGGCCCGCCCGAGCTCTCCGACAGTCTGCGACAGCTCTCCACCAGCGACCTCATATCCACCATGTATGAACATACTTCTCTTTTATTTATATAAACACGGGTGTGGGGCAGCAGAGCCTCCCGTAGGCGATGGACGGCGACATGGCGTTCAACTCGGCCGACCTGTCCGGCATCATCGCCACGCTCGGCCCGCCCGAGCTCTCCGACAGTCTGCGACAGCTCTCCACCAGCGACCTCATACCCACCATGTATGAACATACTTCACTTTTATTTATATAAACCCGGGTGTGGGGCAGCAGAGCCTCCCGCAGGCGATGGACAGCGACATGGCGTTCAACTCGGCCGACCTGTCCGGCATCATCGCCACGCTCGGCCCGCCCGAGCTCTCCGACAGTCTGCGACAGCTCTCCACCAGCGACCTCATACCCACCATGTATGAACATACTTCACTTTTATTTATATAAACCCGGGTGTGGGGCAGCAGAGCCTCCCGCAGGCGATGGACGGCGACATGGCGTTCAACTCGGCCGACCTGTCCGGCATCATCGCCACGCTCGGCCCGCCCGAGCTCTCCGACAGTCTGCGACAGCTCTCCACCAGCGACCTCATACCCACCATGTATGAACATACTTCACTTTTATTTATATAAACCCGGGTGTGGGGCAGCAGAGCCTCCCGCAGGCGATGGACGGCGACATGGCGTTCAACTCGGCCGACCTGTCCGGCATCATCGCCACGCTCGGCCCGCCCGAGCTCTCCGACAGTCTGCGACAGCTCTCCACCAGCGACCTCATACCCACCATGTATGAACATACTTCACTTTTATTTATATAAACCCGGGTGTGGGGCAGCAGAGCCTCCCGCAGGCGATGGACGGCGACATGGCGTTCAACTCGGCCGACCTGTCCGGCATCATCGCCACGCTCGGCCCGCCCGAGCTCTCCGACAGTCTGCGACAGCTCTCCACCAGCGACCTCATATCCACCATGTATGAACATACTTCACTTTTATTTATATAAACCCGGGTGTGGGGCAGCAGAGCCTCCCGTAGGCGATGGACGGCGACATGGCGTTCAACTCGGCCGACCTGTCCGGCATCATCGCCACGCTCGGCCCGCCCGAGCTCTCCGACAGTCTGCGACAGCTCTCCACCAGCGACCTCATACCCACCATGTATGAACATACTTCACTTTTATTTATATAAACCCGGGTGTGGGGCAGCAGAGCCTCCCGCAGGCGATGGACGGCGACATGGCGTTCAACTCGGCCGACCTGTCCGGCATCATCGCCACGCTCGGCCCGCCCGAGCTCTCCGACAGTCTGCGACAGCTCTCCACCAGCGACCTCATACCCACCATGTATGAACATACTTCACTTTTATTTATATAAACCCGGGTGTGGGGCAGCAGAGCCTCCCGCAGGCGATGGACGGCGACATGGCGTTCAACTCGGCCGACCTGTCCGGCATCATCGCCACGCTCGGCCCGCCCGAGCTCTCCGACAGTCTGCGACAGCTCTCCACCAGCGACCTCATACCCACCATGTATGAACATACTTCACTTTTATTTATATAAACCCGGGTGTGGGGCAGCAGAGCCTCCCGCAGGCGATGGACGGCGACATGGCGTTCAACTCGGCCGACCTGTCCGGCATCATCGCCACGCTCGGCCCGCCCGAGCTCTCCGACAGTATGCAACAGCTCTCCACCAGCGACCTCATACCCACCATGTATGAACATACTTCACTTTTATTTATATAAACCCGGGTGTGGGGCAGCAGAGCCTCCCGCAGGCGATGGACGGCGACATGGCGTTCAACTCGGCCGACCTGTCCGGCATCATCGCCACGCTCGGCCCGCCCGAGCTCTCCGACAGTCTGCGACAGCTCTCCACCAGCGACCTCATACCCACCATGTATGAACATACTTCACTTTTATTTATATAAACCCGGGTGTGGGGCAGCAGAGCCTCCCGCAGGCGATGGACGGCGACATGGCGTTCAACTCGGCCGACCTGTCCGGCATCATCGCCACGCTCGGCCCGCCCGAGCTCTCCGACAGTATGCAACAGCTCTCCACCAGCGACCTCATACCCACCATGTATGAACATACTTCACTTTTATTTATATAAACCCGGGTGTGGGGCAGCAGAGCCTCCCGCAGGCGATGGACGGCGACATGGCGTTCAACTCGGCCGACCTGTCCGGCATCATCGCCACGCTCGGCCCGCCCGAGCTCTCCGACAGTCTGTGACAGCTCTCCACCAGCGACCTCATACCCACCATGTATGAACATACTCCACTTTTATTTATATAAACCCGGGTGTGGGGCAGCAGAGCCTCCCGCAGGCGATGGACGGCGACATGGCGTTCAACTCGGCCGACCTGTCCGGCATCATCGCCACGCTCGGCCCGCCCGAGCTCTCCGACAGTCTGCGACAGCTCTCCACCAGCGACCTCATACCCACCATGTATGAACATACTCCACTTTTATTTATATAAACCCGGGTGTGGGGCAGCAGAGCCTCCCGCAGGCGATGGACGGCGACATTGTTGTTCTCGAGTTATCCCATGTAGATTTTTAGAGCCGCCTTGACATCCTAATCTAATGTATGTGTTCCATGAGCCATGAGACGCGACCTACGTTTGTCAAAAGTACAAATTGTAATCTCTTAACTATATTTCATATATAAACTCAATTATCGTGCTGTTATTAAACACATTTAATAGTTATGTAAACGTTTCAATTTTCAGGCAGCACATGTAAGTCAACACAATTAATCTTATATTGTGAGTGCCAGGGCACTCTTCTCGAGCGAACGACCCGGACGACGGCTGACGACTCCTCGTTGAACCTCGATTCTACCTCGACTGTCTGGCTGGAACTAATTCTGAATATTACGTGGGCTACGTATTGAAATACTTCAGCATGTGAAAGTGCACACAGTGTTTTTAGTAGCATATCGATGACGTGTCGAAGCGATTAACAGACATGCCGTAAGAACGGGGTTACCACGAGTTCCATATAAAGAACGACCGATTAGTACGTAATGTTTAGCGTTAACACCATTCGAAGTGACAATGACTTGCTCCTCGAGCCGGTTGTGGCGCAATTCTTAAAGCTGGGCCGAAGTTCTCGCTTTTCAAAGAAAGATAGTAGTGTCAACTTCCAGTGCTAAGGAGATGTAGAAAAAGTTGACAACAGAAGGATAGTGGTGCTTTAAATGTGTCAATTTTGTGCTGAAAGCTTGAGTGCTTTTTACATTTCTTATTTCGTGATAACTGTTAACTGCTGTAAGCTTAGTGTCCAAAGAAACTGGACTCTATTATAAAATTCATAGGTATGGAGTTTTGTGGATCTCAATGTCCTAAGGAGTATTTTTTTGAGCTTTGGCACTTGACTTTTTAAAGGTCCTAACTTTCTTTAAGATTATTGATTGACAAGTCAAGTTTAGATCTACAAGTGTGTATATTAGTTTATCGCAGTAACCTGGTATTGCACAAATAAATTCATTCAGAATAATTATTTTGTAAAATTACGGGCCGAATGGTATTATAAGAATGATACGCTTGTCAAAGACATACCAAGAAATGATTGTCGATACTAACGTTGCTATACTGACTTGGCGTTATTGTTCAATACATTTTCTTGTTTTAAGTTAATTGTGAGGGAATTAATTATTAAGCGGATATTCTGCAACTCTGAAATCACAATAGAAAATAAGTACGAGTATGATGTAGCTGCGATTGTGATGGACGTCTGGTATTTTAAAGTATGTATTTTATTCACGACTGGAGAAGCCAATGCTGAAACTTGCGACTAATACATAAAATATTGACATAATGAGAGATGTTTGACTTGGAAAATATAATTTCTGTACCATTTCGATGTCAATAGAAATGACTACCAAGTTATTATAATTTTTACAAAAAAAAAATTGAAGAAAAGTCTGTATTATCAAACAGGTGACAGTTTTGCCATAAAATACCTCAAGGTTTATATGAACTGACAGCTATTCCATTCCCAAACTAATCGCGGTAGAATAATAGCATGTTACATTATGAGTATTATGACTATGACTAAACTCGGGTTTATATTTATTATTCTAGCTCGACACCGGTTTTTTATTTTTGTTACCATCTAAGTATAACGTTTCCTTTTTCTTGAGCTACCATAATTTAGACTGGAAAATGGTAAGTTACAAGAAAATGTCGACAATTTGACGAACTGGCGGCCAATTTCAATCATAGGAGCACTAAACATTTCCATAGTTTCTTACAACATTGTTCCAAAAAGATAATTGTAAAAGCAACCATCCAAACCCCGCATTTGAGGTTAGATAAAATGTACATGGTTTGTTTGGTTTATTTGGACAATTATTTGTCTTCTATTGGATAATTGCCAGAATTATTGGAGAATTCTCCTAATTTAGTGATGTAAAATGCTCTGTAAGTAAGAATGTGTGTGTGTGTGTGTGTGTATATTTGTTTGTATTCTCGCTCTGTCCATAGTTTTAATATTCCCGATGCAACATTGAATTTGAATAAACTCATATTCGTTGACGATCTCAAACAAATTATATTGTTGTAAACTTTTGTTATGGGTCTAATAAGAAAGTCGTAAACGGTGAATATTTCGTTATTTTGTTAAGTATTCCGGTTCAGTTAAGTAGTTATATGCCTTAACTTATAATTAGAGCTGACAAAACAACTACGAACATCTTCACTTTATAATTCTAATTGGTTGTGTTGTTCTGGGTGGATGAAAAATTATTTTTAATCAGGTATCAATTTATTGTTAGAGATATAATAGTACCTACTTGTACCAAATATTTCCCGCATTTGGAAACAGCTTTGCCGTTCAGTAATCAAAATCATGGCAACGAACGCTGTCGGACCTGACCACAAAATTTGACTTCTGAATGCTATTGAGTAGACTAGTCTTCTTTTTACTAATCTTACCTTAAATTTCATCAGCGTCCGGCGCGATGAAACTCGATGAGCTGACAATATTAAAACGG
Source organism: Epinotia nisella (assembly GCA_932294315.1). Classification (NCBI taxonomy): domain Eukaryota; kingdom Metazoa; phylum Arthropoda; class Insecta; order Lepidoptera; family Tortricidae; genus Epinotia; species Epinotia nisella. The sequence goes on from OW028674.1 coordinate 23,458,546, forward strand.
ATTTCGGGCTCGTTTTCGCAATCGCGTATGACGCATGACCTTTGTGGTCATATAACATTAGTCATTATTACTGAATAACGTTTTTCATTTTATTATAATGGCATGTTCTTGGTAAAGCTTCCATCTCTAGAGGTAAATCAGGCATCCACCAATAAATGTGGATCGCTTGCAACTGTGCAATGTAACTATCACATAAAATGTGGGATTCTGTTGTATTTGTAAAGTTACTTGTACATAATCATCACTAGGAATTTATATTTATGTTATAAGAATAAAGTTTATTACTATGTGACTGATTTATTTATTTTTTTACCTCTAATATATATGCCAAAGATGTAAACAATTAATACAGTTTATTAAAAGTTAATGTGATTTTTTATTATTTAATTTACTAGCTTTTGTTTAGATGACTTTTATTTATTTAACTAGCTCATCTTGAAATATCACATGGGCCGAATGTCACCGAAACTACATAAATACCTAAAATAGAGTCCACAATTAGGCGAACTAAACTGACAGGTAAAATTGCACGAATATGGCCACTGCTGTTCATATCGCTATTATTAAAGTCTTTCTCACACTACGTACCTCTGCGTAGTGTGAGAAAGACTTCAATAATAGCGATATGAACAGCAGTTGCCAAATTATGGCCAGGTTTGTGCTACTGTAGGCAATTTTCGGCTCAATCGGATACCGGCAAGCGGCTGAAAAATGATTATAACGCGCGCAGATAAAGAATGGATCTGAAAACGGCGGCGGTTACCAATGGTATGGTTGGCAAAACAAGTTCTTGAACATCGATTTATATATATATATATATTATTAAATTATGATACTAATAAATAAAATATTGATATCGAATAGATTCGAAACACGCTGCTGTCAATCGAATAATTATTTTGCAGACAAATATTTGTTTGCTGCCCAAATACCTTTTTCAGCTGACTCTTTTCTGCTGGCCAAATTAGTAAAACGGCTGCCCATTTAATTAGTTCTCTAAAAATATTAGCATTATTTTTTTGCAGCGAGTAGGTACGTACCTACGTAACTGTGTGAGTATAGACAGCAATAGGGTGTGAGAGAGATAGCATGCGAGCGGACGCCATTTTCAGATCCATTCTTTAACTGCGCGCGTTATACGTACAGTCGAGTTCTCCAATATCTATACAGACAACCTTTCAAAAATATCTACACATGTATCTTATGTCAGTAATAATAAAGCCTGTGTACAGATATTTTTAGTATTATTGAAAGGTTGTGCGTATAGATATTGGAGAACTCGACTGTGCTTACAGTCTGGCAAACGAAAGTTGAACCCACTATGTTCATCAGGGCAACTCTAAAAGTGTGACCAAGAGTGTTGCCGCGTGATTTAATCTAGAGTCTAGAGGGTTCAACTTTCATTTGCCAGACTTCTACAAACGGTGCCAGTTCAAGTGAATAAAAGCTTGTCTTTAAACGTCTTATATAGTTTCCGAACTCGTATCTTGAAATTCTTAATTAACAAATTGATTAGGAAAGGTATTATTACCTATAACTAAACTTGCAAAGGTAGGTATAGCTCCAAACCCTTCGGGACGCCCTAGCGTCTGCAGAAATAATGTAGAATTTCAAAGCTTAAAATTTTGAGGCAACGATTATAATTATTTTACGAGTGCGGAAATGAGCACTTTCCGTGCATATGTTGAAACTTTAAAGAGCCATATGTACTGTAAAACGTTGTACTATCGCCCAAGGGTACGGGTATACACCTCTAGGGTCATTTTCGAGCGTTCGCTATGCATGTGCAGACGATTTTGAACAGAAAGTGTGAACCCGTACCCTTGGGCGATAGTACCTACGATACACGTGCGAATAGGTAATTCGCAACTCGTGTCGATCTAAAACATTCCCTTCGGTCGTGTTTTAATTTATCGCCACTCGTTTCGAATTTCCTATTTTCTGCACTTGTATCGTAAATAACTATTTGAGTGGACAATGCATAAACGGCCGAGTTTAAATTATTTCCTAAAAATCGTCCAGCTGCACAAACATCCAGTGATAACGATAACCTATGCCTTTTCTTCAGTTTTATCGCTATTGAACGTGATTTACCAAAATTAACGAGAAGATCTTCGATATTATTATAGCTACCCTTTGTTCAGAAAAGCATTTGAATGTATCCGTTGAATGGATTATCAGGAATTTCTTATGCATCCCTGGGACCATCCATGAGCATTTGTCAGTATCTATTTATCATTAGTTAATTAAAATTTAGAAAATGTAAATCATAACGAACTAGGTACCTAGTTTTATTACTATCCAAAAACTGAAGGTTTTCTGCCATAATCTGTTCTTGTTATTGCAGAGGTAACTTCGGACGTGTTGTCTATGAAGAAGAAAACAAATAAATATGATGTTTTCATACTGATAATCCTCAACATTTGTTTAAGCCATTTTCAGAACTATATGGGACACACTGGCACCGTCTCACCTCCAACGGACTACTTCTAAAGCGGGTGCAGCGGCGGAAAACGCCGAAAATCTGAAATCTAATAAATATAGAGGCCTCGGCAGAGAGTACGACTTTGTACCCTTTGGCGTCGAGACCCTCGGTCCGTGGGGTCCCAGTGCGCATAAGTTATTTGCAGAAATCGCGAAACGTCTGGTCGATGTAACTGGTGACCGAAGAGCTGGCGGCTTTCTCGCGCAACGCATCAGCATTGCAATTCAGCGAGGAAATGCCGCCAACATCCTCGGTACAATGCCTCGAGGGCCTTTTTTAGATTTAACTTAGTTTTAATTTATCTTAGTTAATGTTAATTATAATCTTGTATTCACTTTTAATAAAGATGATTTAATTAATTTATTAGAAATGGAGATAAGGTAGGTATAATAAGGGATTATCCAAGCAGAAAATCGTGCAATTTTATAGGACTTCCTCTTACGTGCCTATAATTTTCTACATGCTTAAAACTTACTTAAAACTAACTACACTTTAACCTAAGGCCTGAATCACACTAACGCGGCCTGCGATGGCGGTCCATAGTAATCTTGACAATCAAATTTAGGTACCTACTATTGACCGCCACCGCAGGCCGCGCCAGTCTGTGAGAGGCTTAATACAAACAGTTAAAAAATAACTTAGGTACCTACGTAGATTTTTAAAAGGCGCACGGCACGTCTAAACTTTTATGCGTGGATTAGGTATTGTACCTACTCAGACTCACTGTTACTTAACTCTACGATGCTAGGGACCTTTTCTAATAAATGATAACTAGAAGAAAAAACTCATTTAGTTTTTAGGGTTTCGTACCTCGAAAGGAAAAAAACGGAACCCTTATTTGGATCACTTTGTTGTCCGTCCGTCCGTCTGTCAAGACCCTTTTTCTAAGGAACGCGTGGAGGTATCAAGCTAAAATTTATATCAAATACTCAGATCTACTGCCCCTTGGAGCTGTAAAAAAATCAAACTTCTAAGCCAACGCAATCAAAAGATACAGCTGTTAATGCCGCAAATTTTCGAAACTCGCAAGGGAATCAAAGTCTACAGGCCTACCCTGAACTTACCGTGAACACAGAATCTTGAAATTTGGTAGGTACGAAGCAACGTCTTATAGCACAGATAAAGGAAAAATTGCGAAAACCGTAATTTTTAGTTACATCATACAATAAAAATATTTTTAATAATTTACTTATATACCTACAGGTTTGTACGGAACCCTCGGTGCGCGAGTCGAGTCGCACTTGGCCAGTTTTTTTCCTTAAATATAGGTTCTCATTTGTATATTTAAATAAATCCCCGCGTAAATAATAGTTGATAACCTTTGGGGCTGTGCCTTTATTCAACGCGTGTAAAAACATATGGATGACCACTATCCAATACACATTCAGCATTCCTACCTAATTTATCAAATCAAATCGCTAATTCTTGTTTGGGACTGCACAATGCATAGGTACTAGGTAGGTATAACTTCACGTTGTCTATGTGGGTACCTATCACGGTACCTATAGATAGATAATATAACATCTTCCCCTGTAAGTTGGTTTGCTCGAACTTCGTGAGAAAAAACATCTTATGTAGGTACCTATAATAGGGGTGTAGGTAGACCCAAATATTTTTATTATTTCAGAAGAAAGAAAGCAAAAATATGCCTAATGACGAAAATCCCATTCAAAAATGTCAAAAAGTTACGAAGATACAACCGTTTTAATGTTGCTCGTTAGAGAGAGAGAACTCTCGGAGCCCGTGACGTCACTATCCTCAAGCGTCAAAGTAAATGACAATCGTTTCATTTGAAGGTGCGTTTTGCGGAAAAGGGACAATATACGTCGTCTTAAAACTTTGGTCACTTATAACTTTGTGATTATTTAACCTCTTGCGTTGTTTTTTTCTCCATTTGACTACATTATTAATCCTATTTCGAGAAAATACATCATTATTGATTATTTTATTTAGTGTCTACATCCCTATTCATTGGGAATGAAAGACAGAAAAATATTGGCCATATAGTAACCATGACGCCTGTGCGATTCGAATACAGCCGCAGAGCTCGATGGAATTCACTACACTTTCCGACAACTATCACCTGAGGCGAACCAGTCTAAGTCTGATCTCAGAGTACTAGTCGTTCGTACAAATCATGAGGTCAAGATACTATGGTGGACTGTTGAGGCGAGTCGAAACAGGCTGTGAAACGCTCAACGCAGTAAACACGCGAGGCTGGACATACTGATAATAGCTGATATAATTATCAGTTATACCCCGTGACCTGTTAGTTAAGTATAAGTTATGTATCTTTAATGTCGTGTGAAATTTTATGGTACATAAAAAATATTTTGGTTAGGCACAAGTTTGGGCAAATTAAGCGCTTCCAATTCAGGTATGTAAAACTCTATTTATAATAGTAGATAGTTAACAAAGGGTTGAAAGCCACCCATTCTAGTCGAGATATTTTGGCGCTCGAACGAAGTGAGAGCGCCAATAGTTCGAGACTGAAATGGGTGGCTTTCATCCAAGTTAAACACTCTACTTTTCATTTTGAATAAAAGGAATATAAACAACACACAAATAATAAAAATATTTTTTTTACATTACTGAGATTTCTTAGGGGTTACAAAGTGTGTATATGTAAGCTTAAAGACGCTTAATTGACAGAACAACACACAGGAAATACAACATCAAAAAAAAATACTAAAAAACTATAGTAATCCAAGATCACATATAGAAATGCGGCTGTATAGGTTATGCCGTTGCTCAACAAGGGTAGACCAACTTTAAACAGTGTTTGTGTGTCGACCATTTTTGCACCCCGCCGCGCTTCAATAAATTGAATGCATTAAATGTGTTTATTACTTTTCTAAATGGCTTAAATAACTTTAATTGACTTAAATTACAAATTTTTAGGTAACATTACCGTGATAACTTAACTAACAATAAACGTCAAAAAAAAACAATTCAGTTTAACGAAGTGTGGCTGTTTAAGAGGATTGTGAACCTGTAAATTTACATACAAAAAGCAATAACGTTTTTCACCCCGTAAACATAGTTCGATTTCTATAATTTTTGGATATATTGTAGATGTAATGAAAAACTAGGTTTGTACGTTTTGATTTTTAAGAAATATTATTTACTTTCAAAGTTATGAGCATTTAAAAATCTATATTTTCGACATAAAAACTTTACCTACCGTTTAATTTTTTTTTAAATTAATCTAAACTGATTTGCTAAAAAAAGAAAACGTACAGACATATAATAAAGTGTACTAAATCCAATAATACCAAAATTATTTCATTTAATAAAGGTTTAGGGGGGTAAAAACGTTATCACCCGAAACAATATTTCAAGATTTCAACAAGGAAATGTAGGCAATTGCCTCCAGGACTTGCAACTCTCTCTATCGCACGATACGGGTCGGGAGGCAAAGCGGTGTGAAACAGATAGCATTTTTTTAAATACCTTCTCGCACCGCTTATCGTCACTTCACAATCCTCTTAAGTTTCTGCCATTGGTCGTTGTTTTTTTATTACTTTTCAACCCTAGGGGCGACATGCCTCACTTTCAACTCGCTATTCAGAAAAACAATGACCTACTTTCAGAGTATGAGAGATGAAATAGTAGATTGTTAACCAAGGTTTGAAAGCCATCCATTTCAGGCGAGATATTCGTTCGAGCGCCAATAGTTCGAGCTGAAATTGGCTTTCATCCGAGTTAAACACTCTACTTTTCATTTCGAATAATAGGAATATAAACAACACAGGAAATACGACATGAAAAAAAAATTACTAAAAATAGTACATTGTTGAAGAGGCTAGAAAGTAAGCAATAGATGGACGAGTTAGTTCGAGGGCCGACGCGTAGCGGAGGCCCTCGAAAGTACGAGTCCAGCTATTGCCCTTTCGGCCGAGGCTTAACATAGTGCTTTTCACGCCTACTGCGAGGAAATTGCAAATAATTATAATTTAAAATCAAAATGAAGTATCTAATTGAAGATCATAATACTAAACAGGCTCGCTTGCCTCGCGCCCGGCGCGGGGGAGGAGGAACGGGCGCAAGCACGCCGGCCGACCGCGCGCGGTGCCCTGTGATTGGTCGATTGCTGTTCAAACTGTCCAACAATAACATTGTTGGACAGTTTGAAGTCACAGATGGCCTGTTCGTGCGACGTCCAACTAACCCCAGCTTTGAAGCCTGAATTCTGACCATCTTTCGCCACATTTCCGAGCAGTGGCGTGAAAATAGTTATTTCATTTCTCATACTCTGAAAGTGGGTCCTTGTTCATCTAAGTGGCGTGCTGAAAGTGTCATATTTCTGCTCTAGAGCAGAAAAGTATTTAAAAAAATGTACGGTTAATCGAAGTAATATTGGGCAACGGCCTTAACCTATACAGGCATAGTACGATTCATTTTTAATTTATTACATTTTTATAGACGAGAATATTTGATAATTGTTTTTTGATATTTAATACAAATAATGTTTAATAATTATTTATGACTCGCTTTCAAGTGTAAGAGTTATGTAAATAATGGCTTAATAAAATTTGGCTTCTAAGAAGTTCTTTGAGCTATTATTGGCAAATGCCAATACGAATAAGACGTATGTAATCTGATCGACCATCCGTGTCAATGGAGGGCGGCTGAGATACTAATTCTATCTCTTTCTTACGATAGTTTTATTGTTAAACATATAGATGAGTTTGTACTTTCAGCTTTTCTACTACTGACATGGTTGGTGGACGACTATGCACGTTATGAATTCACACAAAATTAAACTGTAAAAATAAATGGGTAGATTCTTATAAAGTTATTAACATACAATAGATTAATTATTCAGCAATGTATGAAATAATAATAAAAACATGACTATTTTAGAATTGTATAAAACCTTTCAATAATTATTATGACTTGCCGCCAATTCTGACGTAAAAATTAAAAAAGTTAGACTGAAGATAGTTTTAACGAGAAATTGTATTGCAAGGCGTTTAGAGAGTTATTAAAAACCTTTATAATATCAAAAGAAGTGTTTAATTGCAGATTTCTATACAAGACAAAAGGAAAAACTTTGATAAAAAAGTAAAAATGTTGTTCAAGACACATATTAAACTACCCGGATTTCGAGAAAAAAAAATAGCTGACACTATGGTGCGTTAGGTGTAAATAACTAAACTGGCGGGAAACCTAAAATAAAAAAGTGCAAATCTTTCTTTGGAAGTTTTATTAGCTGTGTTAAATTTAGAAATTAATTTTAATAAGATGAGTTCTAGTTCTGAAATGGATTTAACACCCGATTATATAAAAGAAGAGGCTCAAGCGGTCGTGGAGAACCTTTTACCAACAGTATCATAGGAGCGATATATGAAATCGTATAACCATTTCATAAAGTGGCGGGGCGAAAAGCGAGTGAAATCCTTATCGGAAAATGTGTTCCTTACTTATTTCAACGAATTATCAAAGAAACTTCAGTATTTTGTTTTATTTCCTCATATTCGAAATGAAAAGTAGAGTGTTTAACTCGGGTGAAAGCACCCATTTCTGCCTCGAACTATTGGCGCTCTCACTTCGTTCGAGCGCCAAAATATCTCGTCAGGAATGGGTGCCTTTCAGCCCTCGGTGAACAATCTACTATTTGTTATACAAGGGTGCAAAGTTATATTTTAACCGCGAGTGTGGATTTGAAACACGAGCCAGCGAATGGATTCTAGGGTTGAACCACGAGCTAGCGAATGGATCCTATGGTTGAACCACGAGCGAAGCGAGTGGTTCGAAAATAGAATCCTGAGCGTAGCGAGTGGTTCAAAAATAGAATCCTGAGCAAAGCGAGTGTTGCAACACACGAGACGTCAACATAACTTGCACCCGTGTGTAACACAAATCTTTTCACCTCACTAAACCGAGGAAAATACTACACAAGAACAACAACTGAAATATGTATAATCAGCCTTTATTTTAACTAGTAATTACACAAATAACACAATTATTATGCAACGTTAAATCAGATATTGTGGTTTCACATTTTTGTACGGTCTTTTTTACAGTTTTAAGGTAAAATCATTTAATAAAATTGTTTGCAGTACATGTTTTTATTTGAATATAATTTAATATAAAACAATTTTTGCGTCCACACCTCCTGTTTTGATCAGACAATTTAATCAGATGGCCAAAAATTGTCCTGTCTGGACTGGCGTTTACGTGTTTACTAGCTTTTGCCTGCGGCTATATCATATTGACTCTACATATCGACTCTACATATCGACTCTACAAATGGACTCTACATATTGACTCTACATATCGACTCTACATATCGACTCTACAAATGGACTCTACATATTGATTCTACATATTGACTCTATATATCTGGACCCCCATATAAAACTTCACCCCCTCTTTTAAGGGGTTAGGTACAGATTTCCAAAAAAAAATGATGCACGATTTTTTTTGTTAGTCATAAAATAAATAGTCCGCATACCATTTTTTAGCTTTCTACCTTGAAAATTGCGGAATGCTCCATACAAACTTCCACCCCCCATTTTAGGGAAGTGGAGGGGTTAGAAAGAGATAAAAAGTAGCCTATGTCACTCTTCATCCCTTCAACTATCTCCACTTAAAAAATCACGTCAATTCGTCGCCAACAAACAAACAAACAAAAAAACACACACATACACTTTCCCATTTATAATATTAGTATGGATTATGTTTAAAAAAGTAACTAATAACACGTTCGGATTTCAAATATTCTTTGCACACATGTGGATAAAATGCAGTTTTGCTATCTGTTTTTAAATAATAAAAAAGGTCTTTCCGAGCTAGTGAGGTGAAAATATATAAGTAGTCCAAGATCACATATTGAAATGCGGCTGTATAGGTTTTGCCGTTGCTCAACAAGTGTAGACCAAGTAGACCAACTTTAAATTATGTTTGTGTGTGGACTATTTTTGCGCCGCGCCGCGCTTATATAAATTGAATACATTATATAAATAATGTATTTATTACTTTTCTAAATGGCTTTAATAACTTTAATTGACTTAAATTACAACTTTTTAGATAACGTTACCGCAATAACTAACAATAAACATCAAAAAAATGAATTCAGTTTAACGAAGTGTGGCTGTTTAGATTTCTGCCATTGGTCATTGTTTTTTTATTACTTTTTAGCCCTAGGGGCGACATGCCTCACTTTCAACCCGCTGTTCAGATAAACAATGACCTACTTTCAGAGTATGAGAGATGAAAAAATATATATTATTAGTAGAGATGCAGTGTGAGGTGAGAGCCAGTGAAACCTGCCCCCCTATTCTGTAACTTGTTTAAGCTCAACTCAACGCTCACCCACAAATATATCTTGACACCGCGATGCGTAGTAACTAAGCGTAGGTGAGGTCTAGTTTCGTACCGTGTGACCGGCGGGTTGAGCCGCATTTACGCGTAGCGAATAACAGCACTGGGCTCGCACGAACTCATACGTCTCACCCCACGCGTCACGCCTAACGGAACTAGACCTCTACCTACGCTTAGTTACTACGCTTCGCGGCGTGAAGATATATTTGTGGGTGAGCGCTGAGGTGAGCTTAAAACAAGTTACAGAATAGGGGGGCTGATCTTAAAGGCAGCTGCCATTTAGGCGCGAAAATACAAGAACTTAAGCAACCTCTTGAGTTTAGTTAGGTACAACTTCTATTTTCAAAGTTGTACCGCTGAGCTGAGCTTTGATAGAGCGTATGTTCCCTAGATACTACAATTAAGATATCGAGAATATAGGCACGTTTTGGTATTATTTTCCTTTTGATTATCGGGTTTAACGTCGTCCTCAACACTGTTTCTTCTATCACCAAGCCTAACGAGGTTCTTATCTGTAATTGTGGTAGAGATTGTGAGAGGGAGTTTACCAGAGCATTTAAAAAAAAAACCTGCTCTTGATAACATGTTGCACAGAAGCCAACTTTTATTAACATTTCTTTGACCATGCAAGTATGAAGTTGCCTAAAATACTTAATCTATTTTCGAATGATGTTGTTTACTTTTGAGCACAAAGTAGGTATGCAAATATTGCAAATCTAAAAGCATTGACATAATCTAGGATTTAATTAGCCCAAGTCGCGTGCTTTCGTATTTCTTGGGTTTTACCCAGGAGTAGCAAAGATTATGTTGTCCTGCCAATGACGCAGACGTGCAGCACAGTCAAGTGAATCCAACATATTAGGTAGGTGTAACAAGCAACCAACTCTCTCTCTGTCCCTCTTTCTCTAAAGGAGTCAGAGGTAGTAGAGGCACGGATCGGATACCGGTATTTTCTCCATACAAATTAAACCGGTATTATTTCGTTCTTTGGTTATAATATCATTTTTGATCGGGCAGTCTAATAATAGGTACGAATATGTTACCTAAATACACGATAGAGTCCTACATTGAGAGCCTAAAATAATTCAAAATATTAGACTACTAAGGGGATTTTTGAAAAAACCGGTTCCGATCCCTGAGTAGAGGTAGTGCCATTTCATATGCATGACGTAACCTATAGCCAGTAAGGAAATGAGATAGATTGAATAATTTTATGTACCTACATAAGTAGGCAACTAGTTGGAATTGATGTTATGATATTGTCTCGTAATTGATGACTCACAAACTGAATCAACCTTTCCCGAAGCATTGGGCTAGTAGAGTTGATATTAAATGTTAATTTTGATATTCACGTAATCTCTTCGTACCTATAAGTACACTATTTAAATAGAGTTTGTAATTCATAATCATAAGGAATTAAAAATAGGTACCTAGTTCCAATTCGAAAAGGCGAAAACTTATCAATAATGTTAATAGGTATAATGAAATAAAAAATTCCTACACTTGAATCGCAAAAGGAGGCGGCGGAGACGAAGAGCAGCCGTAAGCCGTGTCCTCCCCCAGTAAGGTCAGCGGGTTGGGGACCCACATCGCACGGCTTTACATGTCTGGGAGGAGGGTCGATATGCGTTTCAAACCCTCCTCTCCTTTGGCGCGGATTTCAATTTCCGGAGCCGCCGGGGGGCCTCGTGGTGGAATGCTCGCGATCCCACTGCGCCCCCATTAATGGCAGGGACGTAAACGCCGGAGTGGTTTTAGTGGGTAGACTCCCTCCCCCATCTCTTTAAATAGAGTTGGCTGGAGGGTGAGAGTCCCACATACCCCCCATTATAGTTTCCCCAGTCTGGGAAATTCGCGTAAGTGCATTTCCACTACTTCAAAAAAAAGGTTCGTTTATTACAATTTTAAGCTTTTTTTGATAACCTTTATGACTTTAAAACTTTATGTCTGTCACCTCTCACCTGTCACCCGTTCGGGTTGACGTTTACTTTTGGGACACGTTGTATAAGTGGACGTTAGGTTTTTAAAAAATTAGAATACTTTTAGGTAGGTATTTAATGTTATACGTCAGAATTATGCTAAAATAGGAAGAAACTTAACGACAAATGAAATGGCACAAGTCGCAGGTTTTCGTGGTACGCAGGATTTCCCCACCGATTTCCTCCTGCCGACGCAAAGAGTATCTGGGTGACGCGGCGCAGACAGCGCCCAATAGGTACGTCGTGTTTGTTGTTCATTTATAGTGCGGTTCATCCGACCTAGACGTGTGCGCCGCGCCGCCGCGAACTTTGTAGAAAACTTTGTCTGCTTAGGCTCACAGATCACCACAACGGAGACTGTATAAAGAGATCATCAGAAAAGCGCTTGAAAAATATATCGAGGAACAGGAACATCTACCGCAACACTAAAGTCAGATTTATGCGCACCCTTATCTTCTCAATTTTTCTTCATGCCTCTGAAACATGGACTTCAACTACATGCTTCCAGAGAATGATGACATTATTTGGCCACGTGGCCGGCCAAGACCAGTCCAGTTTGGAGAAGATGATGATGGTTGGCTGATTGACGCTGTTGATGGCGTTGAAGGAAAGAAGAGTAGAGACAGAGCATCCATATGATAGATTGATGTATTCGGCCATGCCACGGGCGTCAATATCCAAGGCGTAATATAACTATCCCAAAGTAGAAGGTTTGAAGAATGTTTTTGAAGAACTGCGCTCTTGGTAGTCACGACCCTCATCCTTGAGGAACCGACAAAGAAGAAGAAAAATCTAAATTCCTAATTGATACATCTTTTTAATTTTTTTGGTGCAATTAAATTTCTGAAAATCTTAAAACTGATTTATTTCACCATGAGAATTTACGCTTTTTAGGGTTCCGTAGCCAAAATGGCAAAAACGAAACCCTTATAGTTTTGTCATGTCCGTCTGTCCGTCTGTCCGTATGTCACAGGCATTTTACTCGAAAACTATAAGGTGTATTTGAATAAAATTTTGAGGATAGGTGTATTTTGTTAGCCGCTACAAAGTTTTGTAATTAAAATTACTAAAAAAAATTTTTTTAGGGGTGTACTCCATACATAAAACTAAAAGTCAAAATTTTTTTTTCATCGTGAGCCCACGTGTGGCACATGAATCGATAGCCCTTTCAAAATAAATATAAGGTTTCTCGGGATTTTTTTTGATTAAGTGAATACAGTCAGAGATAATCGCCCCGAAAATCACTAAAATTCTGTCCCCCCCCCCCCCCCCTCTAATTTTTGAACGGTGTATTTTAATATGAAAAAATTCATGGACACAGCGCTTATTAAGTTCATTCACCGAAAATTGTTTTGAACAAGATCGGATGAAAGGTTTCCGAGATATTGCTGAAAAACTGCCTTACTCAAAGAAAAGGACGTAAGTGCCGTAAGATTTCTATGACGATACGACCTTTTTAATAGGCACGGAACCCTTCGTTTTGCGTGGTCCGACACGCACTTGGCCGGTTTTTGTTATTTAACCATAAACCGAAAAAAAAGTACCATGCCGATTTCACGCCGATCACGCCGCCGCCGCCGATCAAAATCCCACCGGACGCCGCCGCCGATGATTTTGCCATCGGCGCACACCTCTAATCCGACCCAATCTGCTACAACGATTGCCATACAATACATAGGAGGCAATATTTCCTGTACTAGGTATTCACAGGATATATATGCACGTGTACTTATGTAGCTAGCAGGCTGATCAAATAAAGTGTATGTTGGAGATATTTGTTAACTTATTTAATGGAAAATTTAACTATATATACACATTACGGCTTTTCTTTCAATATAAACAATATTCATATAAATACTTACTTATTATCTTTTAGAACATAATGGACACATTAGTGTGCAGTTCTCATCTAACTGTCCTAATTATTATTATTTATTATTAATCATTTATTTCGAACCATAATAAGTCCATATACATATACAATCATAAATACAAAATAAAATTAATAAATTAATTAAAAATAACAATTTAAAATTAAAGTTACATTAAAATGAGTCAAATAAAATCATTAAAACAATACAATATAATTACTGGCATGTATGGAGTTCCAGTGCTCCACCATCGGGCATTCCAACCTATCAACAATGGTGTTCAGGAGGCTGCTGTCACTGTCTCGCACGCGGCGCATCAGGGAGGCAACTCGTTTACGAATTATAGCCTGAAAACTATCAACTCTAGCCTCTGCAAACATACCTGATGCGCTGCAAAAGCGAGGCAGCCCCAACAACATCCTGAAACCATTATTGTATTGGACACGTAAGGCATTGAGAGCTCTCTGCGTGCACTTGGTCCACAGGCTACACGTGTAAAAAGTCTGACAAAATGCCTTAAAAAGGGTTATTTTGACATCCCTCGTACAACGTGCGAACCTGCGGACCAACATGTTGCTCCTCACTGCCAATGCCCTACGCTCCCGCTCCACATCGAGATCATCTGAGAGGTCCTCGGTGACCCTGCAGTGCCCCAGATATTTGAACTTTGTGACTTTAGTCAACTCCGTTCCTCCAAGTTTAAGCGGTGGTACAGATTTCGGCTTTTTGTTCCCTGCCTTGAAAACAAGTAGCTCACTTTTCTTGGAGTTATATCTGAGACCGTGGGCCTCCACGTACCTCTCACAAATGCCAACTAAAATCTCCAGGGCCCCAATTGATGGGCCCAGCAGCGCCATATATCGTCAGCGTAGCTAACGTTGTTCATTATTTGGCCACCAACTGAGCACCCCACCCTGGCACTGCTGAGCTCATCGATCAAGTTATATATATACAGGTTGAAAAGCCGTGGAGATGTCAACCCCCCTTGTCTCACACCGCATTCCAACCTGTACTCCTCCGAGTAAGTGCCTGCCCATCTCACACTGTTCATTTGGTTATGGTACCAATATCTTAAAATAAAAACTAGCTCTTTGGGTGTGGCTGTCTCCCTCAAGAGCTTCTCCCACAGTATGTTGTAAGAAACAAGATCGAAGGCCTTCGATAGGTCCAAAAAACACGTGTATACCGGCGTGTTACGCGAAGTATAGTAATAAACCGTATGCTTGAGTCGTAAAATTGCTGTTTCGGTAGAAAGGCCTGGTCTGAAACCGAACTGCGCCTCATTGAGCAATATATGTTGAGAAAGATTACGATCAAGCAGACGGTCTAAAACTTTCGCCACCACGGTTGCCAATGATATGGGACGGTAATTATTTTTATCAGCAGTATCTCCGGTCTTGTTTTTTGGTATTGGTACAACGATGGTTTTCATAAGCTCTTGAGGAAGATAAGAGTGACCAATACACAGGTTGAAAAACATCGCCAACACTCTAGGCAGGTGGAATCCAGCAAACCGTAAGTGCTCAACACTGAGGCTGTCATGGCCAGGTGATTTACCTTTGGTCATCTCTTCTATCGCCTCTCCACTCTATAAGCTATAAACCACTCCGCGCCGCTCTAGGAAACGTAGCAACAACTTCATTTCGAAAAAAACTTTAAATAGTTCCTGTTAAAAACAAATTGAAAGTGACAAATTTACCATTCGTTAAATATTATTATTAACAGTTTACGTAAAAAACATACACCATGGACATACATGCGATAGAGTGAGACAGCTATGGTGGATTGTCAGTATTTACTCACCGTGTATTGGCAGCCATTAAAGCCTGAATCACACTGGCGCGGCCTGCGGAGGCGGTCAATATTAAATTTGACAACTATAATGACACGTTTTTTTTCGCCAGTCTGTGAGAGGCCTAAATGTTTTTTCTCTCACTTCTAAGCTGATTTAAGGTTGGTTTTTAGTGTTGAAATGTTGATTTTGGTCCAGCTAGTACCTACATACATTGTGAAAGAATAAACAAATTGAGCAATTAAAGTTTTCCGAAATGTTATGCCTAATTTTTGAGATTGGACGTAGTTTAGGGAAAAGGATCCAACCCACACGATGCAAATTTTGAATTTCGAACTTTCAGGCTATAACAAAAGTCATACATTTCAAGGGTGATGTCTTGTGGGTTGGATCCTTTTCCCTAAACTGCGTCCGATTGACCCAATTAAATGAAAACAAAGTGAGTAATGGTTCGTTTCGCTGCCCGTTAATGATTATCGTTGACATTGTCGGCGACCGTTTTTCTCGCTTTGTCGTCGAACTTAAGTAAATATGCAATATTTCAACGCAATCAGCACTGCTATCACAAGAAGGCGCGCGAGCTCTCTCGATTTTTCTCGCACTATACCTCTTTTTCTAAGTTTTCTAAAAAGAGAGAGACGGATAGTACGAGAAAAATCGAGAGAGCTTGCGCGCCGTCTTGAGATAGCCGTGCTGATATCTGCAAGTGGCTAGAAAATTGAATAATTCAAGTTAAATAAAAGCTTGTAAAAAACAACAACTCAACTCAAGTCATGTCTAATAAAGCTTATAACCCGCCGCAGGGATAAATACCTATATACTTGAGATTATTTGAGATGGCCGAATTGCATCAAAGTATATCCATTCAAAAAGCAACTCTACCGTCTCATGCCTGTTTATAATAAGTACAACTTAGAAAAGTTAAAAACCCCCGATTTTTTCATTTCATAGTTCAATATCTCAAAAACAGCTGAACCGATTTTGTTGCAGATACACAGACACGTCAAACTTATAACATCCCTCTTTTTGCGTCGGGCGTTAAAAAGTCGGACACAACCATATACAGGATGAGCAAGAAAAAGGTAAAACCAGTAGGTACGAGGAAATTATAAATTAATCGAAATTTAGAAGCCAGTGAAAAAAATACAAATTCGACAAAAAACATGTTTAGACATACTAAAAATACGAGAGTATATAAATTAGATTCGATCAATTCAAAGACTTAGACAGAACAGAAGAATAGACAGACACATATATTTTACAGCATTTAATAGCAAGAGATGATGTCATCCAAAACATTAATTATGACTAAATTTGTTTACTTAACTACGTGATAGGTATTCCATGAATCAAGTCCAAATTAAGTCATCATTTTAACAAGGTTTTAAGAGAATCTAGACTAAGGTTCACTATTTTTTACCCACTAGCTTTATTTTTTTTAATAGTTTAATTGAGTGCAAAATGGTATCCTATGTATAAATGTACAAGTTTGAAGCACAATAAACAACAGTTAGGTACTTAACTACCTACTCTATTTTTAATACAACAATACTCACCGGCATAAAATTTGGCCCACATTAAAAAGTTTACTATGCAGAAAATAGTACATTTCTATGCTAGTGCGAAAAAAGTAGAAAGTATTTCATTACGTCACGAGTACCGAGATATCTTGCCACGAGCCGCAGGCGAGTAGCAAGACTCGGGACGAGTGAAGAATGACATTTCCGCACGTGTATCGAACGACGTTTTTTAATACAGTGGCGAAAAAATAAGAAGAACAACAAATAAGGAATTCGAGACTTTTATATTATTAATTCTGTAACATCATTGTAATACATACAGTTGAATAGTACATTATGATACAAGTGTGCTATGTTGGTCATTACACTCGAGTCGGTTTTTAAGCCTGAGCCGAAGGCGAAGGCTTAATGGAGACGAGAAGTGTAATGACCAATGCTCACGTGTTTCATACGACGTTTTTCAACACACTTGCGAGGAAAAGTAAATAAAAGTTCACATTTATTTAAAAACTTTAATTATTGAAACAGTTATTAAAAGTACAATTATTGAAATGATATGCTACCGCCTTATGAGGCATTTGTACTGTATGTTTAATTGTATTATTAATTATTTCATTGCTTTGTCCTTGGGTAACTGTAAATGTCGGTGATAATGCAACATTCTGAAAGGAGGTAGAAGAACATTGCGTTTCATCATTAGCAAACGTATGAAATCCCAAATCATCATTGGCATATGAGGTGGAAGGACGCGGTTCAGGGCAGAACTTCTTGGATTGTGGCTCCAAAGTGCTTGTGTTATTTTGGCACTTATGTCGGCTTTATTTTGGATGGAGTCCTCAATATATGACTCGGCGACATTATTAGATCGCCATCCCCCATGGCGTTTTAAAGTCAATATATCGGCTCCTGAATTAGCCAGCAATGTAGCTGAAGTCCGCCTAAAACTGTGTCCGGTGTAAGCGTCAGCCTGTGGTAAGCCTAAAAACTTGGCAATTTCTTTAGGCATCGATCCAAATTTGTTCACCCCGATAGGCTGACTCGTGCATTTGCCGTTTTGAAAATTTTGGAAGAACCGGTCAGATTTTCCTTTTCTTGAACGTAAACTTTCATATTTTTTCACTACTTCATAAAATGGTCCGTGAATAGTAAATAACCGAGGAATTTTATTTTTAGTGTTCGGAATTTTGACAAGTAGCATCTCTCCGTGATTCTCTATATCTTTTGTCGTAATGTTGTTTAATTCCTGACGCCTACAGGCACCAGTAATTCCGAATATTAATGCGACCTGAAAATAAATAAAATCATAATTAAGTTATAATAATCGTACTTAGTTCCTATTATATCAACACTCACAATACCGCCTACAAAAATTATAATAATGAATACAAAACTAAATAGTGGAACGGACCTTTGTCACTAGATATTGATTATCCGGTGCTTCTTTAATGAACTTCTCCACTTCATTAGGTGTTAAAACCTTGGATTTTTGACTGTAAAAGCCGTCTGAACGTCTTTTCAAGAATGCAGTTAGATTGGTGTACGCTTTGATGTCAATTGCATTTTTATTCTGCACGGTACTCTTCAACATAGAATATATACACCAAAGCGAACTAGGTTTATACCTCTTCGCCAGTTCACTAAAGTAAGCCATGAACACGTTCTCTGAGAAAGAGCTTGCATTTTTGCTATTTTTCCATTGAATGCGCGCGCAAGTCTGAGATAAGGGCACCGGCAAAGTAGGGGAGAGTGGGTAACAGCGGATCACGGGTCACAGTGGATTATTCGCTATATCTCTTAAGTGTTATGCTTTACGCACACAAGCAAACGCGTGGCTACTGCTAGTCCATATCCCCCTCTCACGCGCCAGTCGACGCCGCGCTCTCCGAGCGGGATCACGTGCTGTCATACGCAGGCCAGTCGGTAAGTACGAAAATATTTTTTTACGTAAATTAGAAATTTGTAGTGTTCCCAATTCATTCATAAATATAAATTATAGTTTTATGCTTTGAACTTGTTATTTATTAAATCCGTTGTAGGCAATGTAGTTTTGGCTTGGGTATTAGTAGTTTTTTTTTAATATTTTTTTTTCTGTTATAACGGCCTATGGGTCACAGTGAATAATTTACATTTGGGTCACAGTGGACTGTGATCCAGTGTGACCCAAATGGAAACTACACAGACATCGTGAAACTAAAATTGTTTTGTACTTCTTTGTAGGTAAGAAAAACTAGCATTGGACTGCACACTGAAGAGCAGATGAGTAACGCCTTAGAACTTATATTTAATGGCCAAACAATAAGAGCTGTGGCTAAATCTACTGGTATTCCATATACAACGTTATATCAATATCATGTCAAGATTACAAAGAACCCTGACCCTGCAAAACCAGTGAGCCTAACACCTAATTATGCAGTTCATAAGATATTTATTGATGCGCAAAAAAAGGAGATAGTAGAGATATCAGAACATGATAATATTTGTTTTTTTATATTTTTTTGTTAGTGATTACTGAAGAAGTCATTTATTTTTATTTTTGATAGTTGAGTTATCCACAATATTCAAGTGTTTGTTAATGATCACTGAAGAAGTAAATATTTTTATTTTAATAATCGAGTTATCAACAATGTTTCTATTAAAGTGCTGGAAACTAAAAGAGAAAAACTGTTGTTTATTTAAACAAAATGTTGGTTAGTTTAGGATAAAGAGACCAGTGTAATTTGTATCACTTTTGTAATTTTTTTATGAGATTGTTTGTCTATTTGATAAAAGGGTGTCTTAGAATCTAAATAAATGAGTAATTATGCAGAAATTTTGTCTTTTATTGTTTTTTTTTTAATAGATCCAGTGTACCCCAGGCGATTCACTGTCACCCATGAGAAGATCCAAAGTGACCCATCCCCGGGTCACAGTGGACCATTTCCCATTTTTTTTTAAAGTTGTTATAACTTGTAAGTTTATGCAGTTTTTGCCAATAATTGCACTTGTTTTTTGTAGATTAGGGACCAGTCTGATGATTAATTATCATAGATTATTTATTTAGGCATAAACTTCGGATTTGTGGAGCTTCAAAAAAAAAGTGATCCATTGTTACCCACTCTCCCCTAGCTAATCAGCCACATATTTATAAATTTTGAAATTGGGTATTTATAGGTAAAAATACACCGTCAAAATATAAATACCAACAAGCTAACAAGCAGTTTCATGAAATTCTTTAATTATTTATCACATTTTGAATTGAATTTTATATTTACGCAAATAACTACTTAGCTGTTTTCGAAACATTAATACTTCTTGCTAATATTTAAAAAGATATGTAATGAAAAGGCACTAGTGCGATAATGTAATGTAAAAGGCACGGCATGGGTAATATTCTGCATTATCAGTGTAAATACGCTGTAATAAGACCTACTTTACGAGCAGGTGTGTTGAAAAAATAATGAAGTTATTCAAAAAAAAAATTTTAATACAGCTCTATCTTATTTATTTTTTATTGACATAATAATTAATGGTACAATTTGTACAAGGAAACGTGAAAAGCACTAGTTCGCGAAAACCAACTTTCTGCACGCTAAACAGCTACGTAAAGTAGCACTTTTTGAGCAACTGTATTAAAAACTTTATTTAATTTATTCAATTTATAGTTTGAAATCACGAAAAGTTTTTAGGCCAAATTTTCTGCCGGTGAGTATATTTAAAAAAAATATTAACATAACTGCGATTATAGGTACTCGCAGTAAGTACCTGTACTTTGCTTAGGAACCTAACAAACATTCTTCCGTTAAATATCTACGATTTTCATTGGTCGTTTTTAACCACTTTATATGCCTGTCTCGGAATACACATCGGGTAAACGGAATCAATCACGCATTTATTGCTCGGAACATACAGTCTAATTTGACTTGCTGTTGCCATGCAACACGTGGCGCGCGCACTAACCGCGAATCTAGGCCCAATATAAATAGTCTATAAGTGCTAGTATAGTCATCTCGTATGATACTTTAAATGCGACGTAGGCGTCGTGTAGTCGTCCACTAGAATTTCAACTTTAATCATATAGATATAAGAGCTGACCGTTTCATATTAGAATAGCATTGAGTCACCAACGTTAGCGATGTGGTTTCATTCATGTCAGTCTGATTCGAACTGCGTTATGCGCAGGCCAAAGCTATGTCAAATAGCATCGTTTTATAAGTTTATTTAGGTATAACATTTGTAAATGATTACATTCGTAATCTTCAAAACAATATACCTAGTGACAGTTTGTTTCCAGTGAATTCTTTAACCCGATAATTGTATATTGAATGATGTATATTTTAATTACTTACACAATGATAGTGTTGTTTGTTGTTATAACAAATTCGAAGTAATTTTTGATGAGTGAAGTGTTTCAAATAGGTAACCTTTTTACTACCGGATTGTTGTCGTTACCGGATATTGGAATATACATTTAAAAGGCGTGGTAAGTGGTGAGTGACTTTAACTGAAATATTTGAGCGGGGATTTAACGAGTAGGTAGAGCGACCCTAGTCCCGGCGTGCCGCACCGGACCAGCGCATGTTATCACGTTATGATAATTTTATCCGGCGACACTCACAAACATGTTGATACCAAAAAAAAAATATGTTCATGTTCTATATACCTACTGATTTTATTTAGTCCGCATTGAAGTGATAACCGATAATATTTTTTTTACCGAGATGGTTTTAAATGGATGCGTGGAATTTACCTCATCTGATTCATTCTGAAATATTTTATTAATAAGTATGGAATAACAGTATCCACGCGTAGTGCAAGCGTTTTTAGAGACTGGTATTAAAAAAAGGACAATTTTAGTTGCGCTAAAGGCCTTTACACATCGACCGCGAGTCGTGCGCGGCGCGGGGCGCGCGCGGTTGAAGCGGTATATTCACACCGCATGCGGGCGGCGTGTCGTGCGAGTGTCCAACGCGGTAGTAACAGCGCGTGTCCAGCGCGGGCCCACGTTACTACCGCGCTGGACACGCGTTGGTCCCGCGTTCAAAGGAACGGTAAAAAGAATATAAATACAGAGTCCAGTAATCATTCTTGAATAGTAAAAGTATGTAGACAGGTACATAAACCTACTTGGTGTATTTCATTCCCACTCGATGTCCTCCTACAGCCGTAACTCGTATGTATTTCTATAATAATTATTTGTCTTTAAAATCGCACAAACTTTGTGTTTTCTAAACAATTTTAGTACATTGTTGAAGAGAAGAAAGTAAGCAATAGATGGACGAGCTTTTTTTAAAAATTATAATTATTTGCAATTTTCTTGTAGTAGGCGTGAAAAACACTATGTTAAGCCTCTGCCGAAAGTGCAATAGCTGGACTCGTACTTTCGAGGGCCGGCGCATAGCGGAGGCTATCTATTGCTTACTTTCTAGCCTCTTCAACAATGTACTATTTGATCGATGTCCATTTTGCCGACCAATACACACAACCATTTACTGTACGCTTACCATGAGAGCCTATAGAATACTTACAATAGTAAACTTCTCTCGATATCGAGCTAACGCGCTTCGACTAGATTTCGATTCTCGCAAGTTCGAGCTGTCAAATGCGCCGTACTCATGGTGCCGATATACTACGAAAACAACTACAAAACGTTACTCGCTAGCGTCTAGTTTTCGATGTGTAATCTAAACTTTCGAATCGTATTACCAAACGGTAGCGTGAGTCACAAATTTGACATTTCGAATCGAAAAATACCGTAGTATCTGTAGTTTACTATTTCACTTCCAAAATGGTGCGTGATAACGTATTATTTCGTCAAGATTTACCGTAGATCCGATCGATACCTATCTCAAATTAAAGAACTTATAAAAATAAGGGTTTTGAATCGACAACTTATATCCGCAAAATTCGGATTGTCGCGTATTTTGTATTTAAAAATGCAAATAATTGGCACACGTTCCGCCATATTGGGTCGACAGACTTAGATGAGGATCATCGCACACTGTTAAAATTATACTTAATGTCGTTAAGCTTAAGGTATAGATTCCTTTAAAGTCTTTAAACTTTGGCGTTGGGGAATTTTTCGACGTTGGCCATGCGCGTATTCTGTAATGTCATAACCGACAAACGCTAGCATTTAAATTGAAACGATAAATGCTTGTAATTTAAGGCTGAATATTGAAAAATCTATTAAACTATACGAACAATCGAGTTAACTGTTGCGAGAAAAGTATACTTATATGGGACTCGGGGTACCGATTAGATTTTTAGTTCTGTGAGTGACCGCCAGGGGCGGTGTATAGAGTTTTCATACAAATCTTTAACTGTTGTCGATAGTCGCTAGCGTATTCCGACTTACTGTAAACTCACACTAAAGCTACTGGACTTGCGTCCGACCCGCGCCGAGCTGCCCGAGTTGTAATTTAGCGCTATAGTAGGTTTTATACTGCTACAGCCCTGCTAGCATAAATTGACTCTCGACTCTACTCGCGCGCGAGATAGACTGCCCGTCACTTTCTGATTGATGTTGTCAAAAAGTGACAGATAGTCTATCACGCGCGCGAGTAGAGTAGAGAGTCAAGTTATGCTAGCGGGGCTGTTATTCGCTACGCGCTCATGCGTCTCACCCCATGCGTCACCTAACGAAACTAGACCTCTACCTACGCTTAGCTACTACTCACCAGTGTCAATATATATTTGTGGGTGAGCGTTGAGGTGAATTTAAAACAAGTTACAGAATAGGGGGGCAGGGCAGGCTAACTTATGGACGCGACTATGTCTGACTTTATTTCACAGATAAATGCGTATTTAAAGATTCAGAATTCGATTTTTTTGATTTTTTCTTTTTCAGAATCGTTGATATACATACAAGAAAAAAATACTTATAGGTACAAGAAAAAAAAATGTACAGATTTTACTAAGTAGGTAGTATGTAAGTTTTTTCTTCCAGTGCGTCACGACCATATAAATAAAAAAACTGCATACAAAAATGTGACTATCTGGAATGGAATATTTTGGACACTTTTTTTCTTGTATTGAGGATTGATAGTAAGTACCTATCAACCAATCTGAGTAGGAAAAACCCAAAAAAAAAAAATTCTGAAAAAATGTTCATGTACATTTTTTTGAAAAACGCTCATTTGACAGTGTGCTTCAAACTGAGAATTGCAGTCTCCGTTGACAGTCCCGGTCGAAAACCGAGCTGGAAGAGAAGGCCTGCGCCCCAAGGGCCCCAGGGAAGATCTAACTGTAAAATTAAGTTTAAATACGTCTGCTATATCTCTTTAGGATTAGAAAAAGGATCGAACGCTCACCGGCACACTGTTTCTAGGTTTAACTTATTTGTAGTTTTCCAGAGAACACAAAGTTGCTACGAGTGTGGTAAAATGCCAGTCGGTCCATTTTTATCTGGTCTTTGACACCATGTCAGCCTTCTCTTCAACACCTTACGAGGTTACGAGCCTCTATCATCTTTTCATATGCCGGCATTATGGCCGGGCCAGGGCCATTGTGCGGTTTCCCGTAACACTCCCACATTATAAATTTAAGCCTCGCGTATCTGTGAGCCTCACTCAACTCACGTGCTTGCTCCAGCCAGCCAAATTACAGCGCCTGCCCGCACCCCTGTTCGCTATATGCGTTATAGTAGCAGCATGACATAATACCCCAGTTGTAAAATCCTACTAATATTACAAATGCGAAAGTTTGGATGTTTAGATGTTTGGATGTTTGTTACTCAATCACGCAAAAACGGCTGAACGGATTCAGATGAATTTTGGTATACATATAGTGTATAGCCTGGATTAACCCCTCGTATGCTTTGAGTATTAAGCCACTGGAGATGTCATAGACAGGCGACCCCCTCCGGCAAAGTACATTGGTCAACTGTTCAACCACGTTATATAAAACTACTTAAAGTCGCTTCACCGTCATTTTGTATCGTTCCGTGTCGCATGACGTTTCTCTCGAAAAATGGTGACTTGTGCAATATTATCATGTAAAAGGTGATCTGACAGCTCAAATTCGCAACAAGTTCACGTTTCCTATCATAGGTAAGTATTTTTACTAACTATTAAATGTGTATTGAAGTACAATCTCCATTTAAAGAAAATGCCGTTAGCGATACGTAAACGACAGAACGTAAACATGATTATAGTGGTAAGGGTTCGAATCGGTCTTTAGGGATGTGATAAAGTAAGAAAGGCGACTCAACATTTGAATTTATCATTCATTCATTCAATCACTGCAGTTTGTTTAATAGTCAGTTTTTTTATTAGATATTGAATTAAATAGTAGGTATAGATGTATGTTACATTTAAATCTTGTAAGGTGAATCAGAAAAATTACTTTTCTCTGGACTTACGATGTTGAAATTTAGTCTTAAAAAGAAATGAATTATTGGCAAAAAAAAATCTAGGTAAAAGGAATACATTTAGTGCGGGACTATGAGTGTATGTGTTATTCATATACTATTATTTACAGTATTATACTTTATTTAATATAATTGTATGTCCGTTTAGATTTCCAAAAGATCCCTATATAAAGGAGAAATGGAGAACAATTTGTAATTACGAAAATTATTCTTGGAAACCTACACGTACAAGTGTTATCTGTTCGGAGCACTTTACTCCGGAAAGCTACAAAAATGATTACGTGTACAATAAACTTATTCATTTTAAAAATCAATAAAAATACTAATTAATAAAAGTCTTAAGCGGGTCTTAAAAAACCCTACCAGAGAATTTAAATTAATAAATATGTGGTAATTCTAATAAAATTAACAATTCATTTTATTGCTTTCCCTTTGCTCATTTATGTTTTGAAGTAACTTTATAAATGTGGTGAAAGCTGAGCCTTATTAAAATATAATTGCATATACATAGGTTCTTGCAAATACCAATTAATAAGTATCAGCCCGGAAAACCGCGGGCGAGAGTTCATTCCACAGTTTAACTGTGCGAGAGGGCTAAGGACACTAGGGCACATAATTACAGACAGACATATATACAAACAAACATTTTTTTGGGTAGTATCTTCAATGGACAGAATTTTCACTTTTACAATTTAATAATAAATAGTATAAGATAATTTAGTTCATTCATCAAACTAATTTGACTCATTCTTCAGATGTCTTCGATGTGTCCCATCACTAACTTGTTCGCATGTATGCTGCATCAGTTACGTGAAAACTCTGTCTGTGTGCGTGTAATTTTTGATGTGTTGAATTTTTTTGTAGTGTGCGTTTATCGCAACAGCAAAACTTGTGTCTGTTGAGTTATTCCTCTTTTGGTGGTGTGCTATACGTGTTTTACCTCGCCCCCCGCCAAAAGTGGCGAAAAAATTTGTTCGAAGAGTTTACGTCATGGCATCTCCAGTGGCTTAATACTCAAAGCTCGTATGCGGATGTCAAAATTGTCCAATCAATATTAAGCTTTGAGATATAAAACAATAGGTTCAAATGTTTGGCACGGATCCGTGTCTAAGCATACGAAGGGTTAACATATAGAATACTCTTTATCCCCGGAATCATCCCTTAAGGGGGCGAATTTAACTGTGATTTTAATTCGTGGCTGAATGCCGAAGGGTCTTTGCTTTACGCGCCACTGCCATTTTGTAGTTTTTATTGCGATTAGTAACAATTTCGTTTAAAATGTACTTGTTTCCTTGCAAATGTGATGAAAAACTTACGGTAAGAAGGTTACAAACTCGAGTCATCAAAACTTTCGGCGTCGAGCTTTTAATAGACTCTCGTTCGTAAATCATATATTACCGTATATTTGTGCCACAATGTACTATTATGACGGAAACTTGTTCCTATGTGCTTTGATTTTTGTGGCAAACAGTTCAAAGAATTTGGTGTTACGACATTAAAATTATGAAATAAGTGTTATGTTTAATAAGCGCTGCTCCTTTCGTAGCTATAGTCCGTAACGTGCTAAATCAGGCATGTAGGGAAAATTAGGCGTTGCGCTTTTCTTTGTCATGTTATGGCATCATGCGCAATACATTACACAAACAATACTTAGGTACGTATACTCACAGCTATATATTCTTCTTCGTCGCTTTCTCCCTTGACAGAGTGGTCGTGGTCATCATTACAGGCGTTAGTAGCAAGCTTCACAACACGCCGCCATTCTTCTCTGACAGTCACCTTTCTTATGCTGTCGTGCTTTAATCTGGTCTGTCCATCTCATTGATGACCTGCCTCACGGTCTGGTACCCTCAGCCTTTCCCTGGACCACAAGTCGCTCGATAGCTTCGTCTCCTCGACGACATTTGTGCCCGAAAAAAGTAAGGACGTCTTAATGCTGAGTTCCTGGAGTATGGACTCATTTGGTACGGAATTCGATCCAAGATACTCTTAGCATTTTCCTCCATCACCACATTTCTAGAGCGACCATTTTCATTCACTACACTACTAAATATAGGACACAAGCGCTCGAACAAGCCCGATTTTCCTTTTCGCTGTTTTTTTCTTTTCTCTATGGATAGGCCAGGCCATTGCAAATCTAGCAATCGCCATACGTCTCTTCACTTCGTCGACGCATCTTAGGGGACTACTGGTCGTTCCCAAGAGCGATATAGGCGTAATAAAAATAATAACAAGTTTACGGCACGCATCTGATCGAATTTATTTGTTGTAGGTACTTTTCAAATAGGGGCTTTACTCGTAGGTACCTAAAACATTGTGCGTATTCTTGTACCAATTATAGCCGAGGCAAAATACGGTTTCGAAAAACATTAATTTATAATAGCGTTTTTTTTGTTTATTTCATTTTAAAACATTATTCTAAGATGCTTTATTCAAGAATCCACCAAACTTTCCACCCGGAAGTAATTATATAGATTTAAATTAAACATTCATTGTCTTTTTTATTTTATTTATATTGAATATTGTAAAGCAAATGTCATCATCATCATCATATCAGCCCAAAGACGTCCACTGCTGAACATAGGCCTCCCCCAAAGAGTGCCACAATGACCGGTCCTGCGCCACCCGCATCCAGCGGACTCCAGCGACCTTTACCAGGTCATCAGTCCACCTTGTGGGGGGCCTACCCACGCTGCGCCTTCCGGTACGTGGTCGCCACTCAAGAACCTTTCCGCCCCAACGGCCATCGGTTCTACGTGCAATGTGCCCCGCCCACTGCCACTTAAGTTTAGCGATTCGGAGGGCTATATCGGTTACCTTGGTTCTGCTGCGGATAGCCTCATTTCTGATGCGATCACGCAGAGATACTCCCAGCATAGCCCTCTCCATTGCCCTTTGGGTGACTTTGAGCCTTCTTATGAGGCCCATAGTAAGCGACCACGTTTCCGTGCCATATGTCATCACTGGCAACACACACTGGTCAAAGACTCTCGTCTTGAGACACTGCGGAATATTGGACGAAAAGATGTGCCGTAGCTTCCCGAATGCTGCCCAGCCAAGTCGGATTCGACGATTGACCTCTGTCTCGAAGTTGGACCTACCTAACTGGACAGTCTGTCCTAGGTATATATACTCGTCTACAACTTCGAGCGTAAAGTGTCCGATTGAAATGGGAGTTGGTACTACATGGACGTTTGACATGACCTTCGTCTTATCCATGTTCATCCTTAGACCAACTCGCTCGGAGGCTTTACTGAGGTCATCGAGCATAGTACTCAAGTCCTCCATGGTCTCAGCCAAGACTACTATATCATCAGCAAACCGAAGGTGAGTGATGTACTCGCCGTTGATGTTGATGCCTAGCCTTCTCCAGTCCAGAGTCTTGAAAACGTCCTCCAGTGCAGCGGTGAACAGTTTTGGGGAAATAACATCCCCTTGCCTGACACCCCGCTGCAGCGGAATAGGCTTCGAGCTCCGATCTTGGAGTCGGACTGACATAGTGGCGTTCTCGTACAAACACTTCAGTACTTCGATATAGCGGCAGTCTACTTGGCACCGCTGGAGAGACTGTAGTACAGCCCAGGTTTCGATCGAATCGCTTTCTCGTAGTCCACGAACGCTAAGCAGAGTGGCAGGTTATACTCCTCAGTCTTCTGTATAACCTGGCGGAGCGTATGAATATGGTCTACGGTACTAAACCCTCTTCGGAAACCGGCTTGTTCGGGAGGCTGGAAGTCATCAAGCCTGCGTGCGAGACGATTCGTAATGACTCTTGAGAACAGCTTATAGACATGGCTCAGAAGTGAGATGGGTCGGTAGTTCTTCAGCAGGGTGTTGTCACCCTTTTTGAAGAACAGCACCACCTCACCTCTGTTCCACGCCTTTGGCGTTCTCCCTTCGAGTAGGACGGTGTCGAACAACTTCTGAAGGGCCATAAGGATCGGTTTTCCACCCGCCTTCAGGAGTTCGGCTGTAATTCCGTCTTCACCGGGTGCCTTACTGTTCTTAAGCTGTTTCAGAGCCATTCTAATCTCGTACAGGCTGATGTCCGGGATGTCGTCGGTATAGTGTCGGGTTAGTCTAGCTCTAGGGTCATCCGCTAGACCAACTTCGGGTCTGCGAGTTGACGTGTATAGCTGTCCGTAAAAACGCTCTATCTCACTCAAAAGCTCAGGTTTGGAGGAAACAACTCTCCCATCTTCAGTTTTCAACTTTGCGAGCTGGCTCTGCCCAATAGATAGATCTCGTGAGAATACTCTAGAGCCCTTATTTCGCTCGATGGCCTCTTCAATACGGTTCGTATTGAATTGGCGCAGATCGCGGGTAAGAGACTTGGAGATCTGTTTATTGAGCTGCCGGTATGAAGTCGCATCGGCTGAAGACTGCAGAATCATTTCACTCCTTTCCTTCATGAGCTTCTGGGTGGAGCTAGAGAGCCTTTTAGTTCTGTTAGCCCTCTGGGGCTTGAAGAACTTAGACCCAGTGGCACGGACAGCTTCCACAAACCCGTCGTTTAGTTCGTCCACATCGCCACCTAGGCAATCAAAACGGGTTTGGAGTTCCAGCTGAAAGCTCTCGGGGGTTTGGATTTGGGTGGATACTGGACGGAGCGTAGACTTCATCAGCCGAGAGCGCTCTCGCTTGACACATATATTCAATATGCCTCTTATAAGGCGGTGATCACTACCGGTTTTAAACGTATTGATCACAGAGACATCATTGAATATATGCTTTCTCGTCGACATGATGAAGTCAATCTCGTTTTTAGTCACACCATCGGGACTCATCCAGGTCCACTTTCTGTGCTCGCGTTTCTTGAAGAATGAATTCATCATGTAGAGTCCGTCTTTCTCCAAGAAACCAGCCAGTAGTTGGCCCCGGTGGTTCCGACTTCCAACTCCAAACTGCCCCACTATCAGCTCTTCGCCGTCTCTCTTGCCCAGTTTAGCGTTGAAGTCTCCCATGACAACGGTGAAGTAGGTTTTGGAACTATGCATGGCCTTAGATATATCTTCATACATAGCCTCCACCTCGTCGTCGGAATGTGTCGCTTAAACCTGTATGACCTTCAACGAGTATCTCTCGGATACTCTGAGTATAAGGTACGCCACCCTAGTCGACACACTCTCGATCTTCACCACGTTGTTCACGAGGGACTTGTGGACGATGAACCCGACACCTCCCTGGGACTGTTGGTCGCCCTCCCGGAAATAGAGCTCTCTTCGGACTTCCGATAACCCTATGACATCCCATCGCAACTTACTCAATTCTTCCTCAAATTCCGCTATCTTTTCGTCGGTCCGCAGTGTGCGCGTGTTATATGTTGCCAGGGCCAAGGGTCGTCGGTGGTGGTAGCCGGATCTTTGCCGGAGATTCTTAGCACCCCTGACCCCGCTAGTACCCTGGCTGCTACCACAGTAACCAGGGTACCGGGGGTCGCCGGATACTCGGGGCCGTGGCTTGGTTGTGCTTATCATTTGAGGGGTATATGCCATAATCGCCACGCTTGGCATGCGGGTTGGCAAAGCAAATGTAAATGAACCTAAATAAAGATAAAAAAAATATTAATATTTATCCGGACTTTTTAGGAGCTAATTAAATATTGATTTTTTTGATGTCTGATTTTTTGTTGGATTTTGCCTCTAGGTAACTATTTAATTGATAATATATCCGTTACATTAAAAAAATTAGCTATTATAAATTATTTCCAAATATGTCATTTTTTCCATACAAGTTGTCAGTTCATTGCCTGGACTATTAGGCCTCGCGGGAGCTTTAAAGTCACTATAAAGTTAAAATTTAGACACGTTGTAGATAACGGTTTTACAGCCTAGTCATTCATTCAATTTGGAAATTGTTCATTTTTACAAAACAGTTCTGGGGGCTGATTTTTGACTTTAGCGCTCGAAAATTAGATAAAAGTTAATTTCAGTTTCAAAATTGCAGGCAGTTTACTTTCTACTGATATAATTAAACACGAGTGGTCAATTCCACTCGTTTTTCAATTTACTATCACTAATAGCATTTCATCATTATTGACAGTTTTCGAGTGAAAGAGTCGAGCGCTCGAAAGTCAAAAGTCGGTCCCCAGATTGAAAGTAGGTAACCTTTAAATATTTTATGAATTTATCATGAACGGAACAAGAAAACCATTTCATTCAATAGTACATTGTTTAACTAGGGGCGTAAGTGGAATATTGCTAACGAGAGTCTATCAGAAGACCGACGCCGAAGGCGGAGGGCTTTTGATGACTCGAGTTTGCAATATTCTTACGCCCGTGTTATACACAATGTTTTTCATCACATTTGCGAGGAAATAAATAACTAAAAAAGACAGAAAAATCTAAGTCTCATACAGCCGCACCAATCAAAAATTGATAACTTCACTTCCAGATCAGTGCTAGTGGAGTTCAATATTTCAACCAATCACAGAGCAGTATTCTTGCGGGGCGGGGCCGGCTTGACCAACTAGATTTTTTTTCAACCAATCACAGAGCAACCAGATTTGCTTAAGCCAATCAGAGGGTTCTATTATTTTAAAACTAAACTTAACAGCCCGTGGGAGGTAAAACGGCTATAACTGGTCTGTACGCTCGCAAGTAATAACGCCATTGACGAGAAAGTGTGATGAAATAGTACATTGTTTAACGAGGGGCGTAAGTGGAATATTGCTAACGAGAGTCTATCAGAAGCCCGACGCCGAAGGTGGAGGGCTTTTGATGACTCGAGTTTGCAATATTCTTACGCCCGTGTTATACACAATGTTTTTCATCACATTTGCGAGGAAATAAATAACTACAAAAGACAGAAAAATCTAAGTTTCATAAAGCCACACCAATCAAAAATTGACAACTTCACTTCCAGATCAGTGCTAGTGGAGCGCGTAGCTCAATATTTCAACCAATCACAGAGCAGTATTCTTGCGGGGCGGGGCGACTCGACCAACTAGATTTTTTTATTCAACCAATCACACAGCAACCAGATTTGCTTAAGCCAATCAGAGGGTTCTATATTTTAAAACTAAACTTAACAGCCCGTGGGAGGTAAAACGGCTGTAACTGCTCTATATGCTCGCAAGTAATAACGCCATTGACGAGCAAGTGTGATGAAAAAGTATTTATTAACTTACTTATATACTTACCTAATAATGGTAAAAAAAATTAACGGCCATGTGGGATGTTGATCCGAATATCACTGTCCCATAGTTGTTTCGGTGAACGGTCTAATAGCGAAGAGTCTCGACTAACACGTTAAGACTTAAGAGATTCGCTAAATGGCTGGGTCAAGGTTTAGATAGAGAAAGCGGTACTCTTGGGTACGCGCGGATAGTCAGGACTGTCAGGAGGTTCCTTTCTCTGTCGCCCTGACCACCGGTAGCTTAGCTGCCGGAAGCACCCTAGGTTTTTTT
The DNA here is from genome assembly GCA_932294315.1 of Epinotia nisella. Lineage (NCBI taxonomy): Eukaryota > Metazoa > Arthropoda > Insecta > Lepidoptera > Tortricidae > Epinotia > Epinotia nisella. The sequence continues at coordinate 23,491,277 of OW028674.1, forward strand.
AGGGTTCCGGACCAAAAAGGTAAAAACGGAACCCTTATGGTGCGACTCCGTCTGTCTGTCTGTCTGTCACAAAGTCAAATATCTCAGGAACTACTAATGCTATCGATTTGAAATTTGGAATAGTTGTAAAGAAAGCTAATCCTCGTGTATGGAAAATGAAAATTTATATATACTTTTAATTTGTATAAAAAAGGGCGGATAAGAGGGGGGGGGCAAAAATTCAAAGTCTAGTTAGTAGGCCAAGGGGGGTATCATATAAAAGGGCTTGAATTGTACATTCTAACACCGTTTTTTTTTTCTACAATGGTAAAATTTTGATTTATGAAGACAAATGTTGAAAAAAATACCATTCCCCTCCCCTTATCTCCGAAGTTAACCAAGCGAAAAATTTGAAAATAATATATATGATTAATATTAACGTAAATATTACCGGAAAAGTATAACGAGACCTCTATCTAGCGTAATTTTTTTTATTCTTTAAAAATCATATGTTAATTTTGTTTGTGATTTAATACTTCTGTGTTTAATTTTTTTTCTTCAAATTCGTATGAAAGTGTTCTGAAAGTACCTTCTAGCAAATATAAAAAGAATTATCGAAATTAATTCACTTGATAAAGAATTATCGCTGAAAAAGCAACATTCAGCAAGGGAAATTTTTTAACGTACCACCGTAGAACCCTATGGCAATAAGGTGACATACCACTCTAGTTTGAGTGACGGCGGCCTGTCAATTGCGACAGGGTTCTACGGTGGTACGTGAATACATTTCCCTTACTGTACATACCGACTTCCTTGGTCACGCAAGTTAGTAACAAAATGCACCGATAAATGGCGCTGTATAGGTACTCATGTCATGACTTAACTACACTATGCATTGTTAAGATTTCTCCAAAATTATGTTGTAATTGTGTTGTATGATATTTCGTACGGAACCCTCGGTGCGCGAGTCAGACTCGCACTTGACCAGTTTTTATAATGTTTTTTTTTTTTATATTTTGTATGTGCCTTTTTATTACATTTTACTTTTATACAAATATTGTAAAAACCTAGCTTAAGAAGAATAATAAATAGGTAAATAAAAATGATTATTATAATTACCGAATACTATCCGGCGGCGTAATTCCGTATTATTTCGAATCAAATTCTACGATCTAAGTATGTGTCGGTGTAGGATAGCGAAATCCATATTTTCGCGAAACAATTAAGTACCTACGTTATGTTTTAGCGGAAGGACGTATTTTACTCGATAACAGGCTTGAGTCACTCATATTACGCTAAATGCCGAAATTTCGCGAAATCCATAGTTATTTCGCCAAAGTACGGATTTCGCTATAGATTAGATTAGATTATTTATTTCATGATAAAAAATTACATTACAAATTTGCATACCTAGGTACAAGTCAAAAATAAGAACTTGAAAGTTCTTGAAAGTTGTTGAGTTCATGATAAATCACGATCGGGAAAAATAATGAAAAATAAATATACGAGTACAATAATAGGACGATGTCAACAAATGTAAAAGTACACAATAACGAGGAATTAGGAAAGGAAATAGATATAACTAGACGATATATATAAAGTATCGAGAGTTCTTCAAGGGTATGAAAGTGCAGCATGGAGAGCAGCCTTCGGAACGCATTCCTTAGATAGAACGTCTATACGGTGAAAAATGTTTTTCCCGAAAATACGGATTTAATCATCCAACGCCGACATATGCATTGTACGCAAACGCGAATCTATAGTACATTGTTGAAGAGGATAGAAAGTGCTTACATAGATGGACGAGTTAGTTCGAGGGCCGACGCGTAGCGGAGGCCCTCGAAAGTACGAGTCCAGCTATTGCACTTTCGGCCGAGGCTTAACACAGTGCTTTTCACGCCTACTGCGAGGAAATTGCAAATAATTATAATTTTAAATCAAAGTTAAGTATCTAATTGGAGATCATAATACTAAACAGGCTCGCTTGCCCCGCGGCCCGGCGGAGGGAGGAGGAGCACAGGCAGCGGACGCCGGCGCGACCGCGCGCGGTGCCCTGTGATTGGTCGATCGCTGTTCAAACTGTCCAACAATAACATTGTTGGACAGTTTGAAGTCATAGATGGCCTGTTCGTGCGACGTCCAACTAACCCCAGCTTTGAAGCCTGAATTCTGACCATCTTTTGCCACATTTCCGAGCAGTGGCGTGAAAAACTTATTTTACGTAGTCGGCACCTTCGAGTCCTTGCAGCAGAACTGCTGGCTGGATGATTAACCACAACAGAACAGAACTGAACGCCTGTACAAACTAAGGCGTCATTAAGTATACCATTCTGAGTCAGCTTTATGACATGATAACCTATTATTGTTCCCAGTTTGAGGAGTGAGACAGCATGGCTTGCCAACCGTTCGTCAGCATCACAGAGCAGCCTGCGGCCAAGCAGCAGAGGTAACATATAGCTAACATTATTCTCAGAATATAATAATACTAACAACTAATTTATATGTAGGTAGGTACTACTAGCAGAGTAAAAGAAAATATTGTATGTTAAACACTAGTACTAGCAGGGTGTAAAGTGTAAAGTCATAATATACTTAGGCAAAGTATATTATGACTTTACACTCTGCTAGTACTAGTGTTTAACATACAATATTTTCTTTTTCATAAATCTTTTCACAAAACATAAAAGCATAATTTTTTAAGGCTGGTAACACAACGACTGTACGCAGAGCTATATCATTTGACCAATAGTTAGGCCCAGGATCCCAGATCCGGTACCATTCCATCGGCGATATTTGGCAACAGGAGACAATGTAACACATCACCACGTTGAGCTCCATATGTCAATTATTTTGAAAGTTGGGGACAGTTACCCGGGGAAGACGTACAATTCAAAAACTTTTGCACCCTTGTTTTGGAAAAATCTGCGAACCAGATACGTGGTAGGTACGAGTATTTCTGCCCATTAAAAACTGAACAACTCGCACCTAGCTATTTATAGCTCAACCTGGTTCGCCGTGTTCCTTGGGTTCGTTAGTCGAGTTCTATGCTGTAGACCCCTTTAGTCGTTCTTTACGATTGTCGGGGGACACCGTTCCGTGACGGGGACTACACGGCTGGGCTTTATCGTCTCGTCCTAGTTTGTAAAATTATCGGGTGCTCTCTGCACTATGAGCCTTAGAGGCCCCTAATGTTTAGAGTCTAGCAAAAAAGTACCTATTACATGTAATGTAACTGCTCTGACTTTCGGTTTCAGGTTTCGGTACTTGAGCGAGGTGGACGGAGCGCGGTCCGTGGGTTCGATCCCGGGTGTGAACAGCACGCCGGACCGCAAGACCTTCCCTTCCATCCGCGTGCACGGGTACAAGGGGCCCTTCGTCGTCCTGCTATCCCTCCTCAACCCTGACAATCACTTGTAAGTAGAGCAAACTTCATAGCAACCTCGTCTCAATATCAGTGTCTCGCTTATACACACGTGTGGATACGCGCTTCTGCTAGAAGGAGCGCAATACGATTCGTATATCGTTACGATACGTCAGAATATGTTCCGAAAATTGCATCCTGCAATAGCAAGCTCTGACTTCAATAGCAGAAAGTAGAGTTAAAATTACAGTCGAAGGTGTTGAAAAGGCGCTATTATTTTCTAATACTTTAAACGGTCTATTAACTTTACCTCTGACTCTACCTGGACCAGCTCCTAAAGAGTGATCTAATCTCCAAAGTTATACAAAACGCAGTCGACGATTAGTGACAAGATTACCGTACGATGTACGGTACAGAGTGCGCGGTGCCAACGGGATACCAACGCAGGCAATCAGTCGCCAACTACTATCTGAACTGTCCAATGTCCATTCTTAGGCAGCCGTTTACTTTTAATTATAGCAGTGTCCGTTGTAATATTAGATCGTTTCATTTTTAGGGTTTTTAGCTTAAGGAGCTTAATGTTTGTCATATTTGCTCTAGAGTGTATGTATGGGTAAATTGGTGTATCCTGAACTAAACAATATAATATAATAGGTACCTAATCGTAATTATATTCAGGAAATACTTTACCACCTAAACACTAAAAAATATGCCGTAGGGTTACTCCTAGATATGTCCAAAGCCTATGATCGAGTCTCCCATAAAATTCTACGACGCGAACCGCAAACAGTGTGTACAAATTGATTGGTTTGGGGAGTCCGTTTCTACACAGTAGGACAGTGACTTGAGGGAAGAGCTGTTCTAATTCTACCTCACTTGGTGAAGCAGTACTACTGACACGACGCTTATGTCAGCTATTGTGGACCTTCAATCGACTCAATGTCGTCATACGGGCTGAAACAATGCCATACGCGGAGCTCTCATGCTCACACTCAATGCTAGCTTCCAGGGTCAATCAATCCCTAAGCTAAATCGAAACGCTAATCGCAATCGCAATTGGTCCTATAAAAACACGGGCGCAGTACCTAAAGGTGATAACTTCACCAATGCGGACTCAATTCCGCAGGGAAGTGTGACAGGTTGCGTCCTATTTCTGGCATACATCAACGATTTGCCAAAAATTATGGAAAGCAAATGTGTGATGTCTCCTTGTTGCTAAGTTGCGCAAATTGTGCCGAGTGTAACGAGCGCCTCCTACTTATTACGGAAACCATAACGGAGTGGCTTTCAGATCATAATCTTGAAAAAATACTTAAAAAAACAAAAATAATCCAATTTAAACCTATTACAAAAAACACTGAAAATGTCATTACAAATAAAAACTGAAATTATCGAGGAAGTAAATGAATTTAGATTGTAAGGAATAAAAATAGATAGGTACAAGTTTAAATTGGAAATACAAAATATATTATCAAAATTATCGAGCTTTATATACGCATTAAGTGTGTGTGGTGAACACTAACCTGGAAATTGCCTGGGCAGCATATTTCGCATTCGCACATGGAAGGCTCCAGTACGGTGTGATTCTGTGGGGTGCCAGCACTGATGTCCATCCACTATTCGTGATGCAGAAGAAATGTAATCGCATACTTACCAACACGCAGATACCGAAGAGTTGTCGACCGCATTTCGATAAATTAAATATTCCCACGTTGCTCTCTATATACATTATGGAAACGGCACTTTTTCTTAGGAAAAACTCGCATTTTTTTCACCAAAAAAATAGTTAATTCGCAACGAAGGAAAAATTACAAACCACAATTACAACTACCCGCTTTAAAATTAGCAATGTACAAAAAAGGCCCGTAGGTACTACCGATGCATACTTGTAGCAAACTTACCAGAAAAAAAACCCGCCAAGTGCGTGTTGGACCACGCACAACGAAGGGTTCCGTGCCTATTAAAAAGGTTGTATCGTCACAGAAATAACTTACGGCACTTACATCCTTTTCTATAGGGAAGGCAGTTTTTCAGCAATATCGCGAAAACCTTTGAACCGATCTTGTTCAAAAGATTTTTCGGAGAAAGAATTTAATAATCCATGATTTTTTCATATTTTTTAAATACACCGTTCAAAAATTGACCGTCGGGGCGATTTTCTCTGACTCTATTCGGATTCTCTATTCTAAAAAAATATTGCTGAGAAACCTTATATTTATTTTAAAAGGCCTTTCGATTGATGGCACGTGGACCTACAATGTTTTTTTTGTCTTGCAGTTACATGTAGGTAGGGAGTGCACCCCTAAAAATATTTTTTTTAGTCATTTAATTACAAAACTATGTAGCGGCTAAGAAATTACACCTATTCACAAAATTTTATTCAAATACACCTTATATAGTTTTCGAGTAAAATGCCTGTGACATATGGACAGACGGACATGACAAAACCCTTATGGTTCCGTTTTTGCCATTTTGGCTACGGAATCCTAAAAATGTAGTATATGGAGGAATTGGAGGATGTCAAAAAAGGCATCCAATATTCTCTGAATACTTTCACACCACTAACATTCAGGCTCCCCAGCTTGGCCCCACACTTATATATAGGTACCAGGTTTGTGGAGACATACAGGCGCAATATAAATAACTATGACAACATTCATTTACTAACATTTATTTATTTGACTATATACTATGTAACTGTAATCTGTAACTGGGAACAATACTCAAATTGATGATGGTAAAACAATAATTGAAACTTGGTTCTTCATCATTTTAACAGTCAGGCGATTTGCGAGAAAAATCGATGCATAAAAATACAAACTGAGCTGAGCCTAACGTATGATCATTTCCAATTAAATATCTGGTTTTATGGTAAACTATAAAAATAAACCATCATAAAACTCTGGAAATACATAAAATTCAGTTCCGGGATTTCGAAATTCTGGAATTCATGCCCTAGTAGGTAGGTATACCAATCTATATTCGGTGCGTGTGACAGTGCTATTCACTTATTTAATTAACTCGGCGTATGCGGGCGAGGCGTGTCTGCGGGGTCGCGGGTCAAGCATCGTAGCTACCTACTAGCTAGTAGCTACTATAGATAGACTTTAGCTAGCTTTACCGGCTCAAATATTTCGCTATTTTTATAGTTCTGGAAAAAAGTACTTATAGATACTTCAGTCTATTTTTAACCCATTCAAGGCCCATCACCCACATATGAGTCATGCCTCTACGATCAATTTCCGCTGCAAGGCGGAAAAATGCTACTTGCTATGCTATGAATATTGGTAGCGCTGCTTGGCCTCTCATGCATCAAATACACATTTATCTACACACATACTATAAATCCGCTAACTTTCGATAAAGTAGTGTATGCAACTGAACATAATTAGGCCTTAAACGCTCGTGTGATCCTATTATCAAACTCGTTGACGCTCGTTTCACAAAACCACTCCTGATTAAAGGCATCTCATTGTGTACAGTCACATTAACTTCTATTATAGTTACGTCTCTTTTACTTCACTAGAAATAATGACTCGTCCATTAAAACATTTTAAACATTTTGCGTCATAGATTCAAGGAATATCGTGCAAAAATTAGAATCGTCATAGATGTGCAATGTTATTGACACATCAACAACTTGAGGAAAAATTGATTAAATTATATACTCGTAATTAATTATATTCAAACTTGTAAATGCCAAGGTAAAATTTGGCACACGACTGTCACTCAAGAAGGAATTACTAAGCAATGTTGGGTTTTCATTCGGGTCATCACTCGTTTGTCGTCAGTGAGAACTACATACCTATTTTTTTTTCTCAGATACTTTTACTTCCCACAGTATTTTATTCCCCGTCAAAAGTAAGCCTTCAGGCAATCGGATCGGCAATAAAATCGTATTCGGAAGACACGTCTCGTCCGATCGTTGTTCATAAAAAATAGGCCAGTCAAATCGCTAAAATCGCAAACAAACGGCTAGTTCTGCTTTTTAGGGTTCCGGACCAAAAAGGTAAAAACGGAACCCTTATGGTGCGACTCCGTCCGTCTGTCTGTCTGTCACAAAGTCAAATATCTCAGGAACTACTAATGCTATCGATATGAAATTTAGCATAGTTGTAAACAAAGCCTCGTGTATGGAAAATGAAAAATTTTAATATATACTTTTAATTTGTCTAAAAAAGGGCGGCTAAGAGTTGGGCCAAAAATTCAAAGTCTAGTTAGTAGGTCAAGTGGGGTATCATATGAAAGGGCTTGAATTGTACATTCTAAAACAGTTTTTCTTTTTTTTCTACAATGGTAAAATTTTGATTTATAAAGAACAATATTGAAAAAATACCATTCCCCCTTATCTCCAAACGAAAAATTTGAAAATAATATATATGATTAATATTAACGTGAATATTACCGGAAAAGTATAACGAGACCTCTATCTAGCGTATTTTTTTTGTTCTTCAAAAATCATATGTAATTTTGTTTGTAATTTAATACTTCTGAGTTTAATTTTTTTTCTTCAATTCGTATGAAAGTGTTCTGAAAGTACCTCCTAGCAAATAAAAAAATAATTATCGAAATTAATTCACTTGATAAAGAATTATCGCTGAGAAGGGAAATGTATTAACGTACCACCGTAGAATAAGTACAGTTTGCGTTGTTAAGATTTTTCCAAAATTAATGGGTGGGGCAAGACGGGTGTGTTGTATGATATTTCGCACGGAACCCTCGGTGCGCGAGTCAGACTCGCACTTGAGCGGTTTTTTAATAAGTTGTTAGGACCACTTCCAGAAAGGCCTATCGATTGATGTGCCACACGTGGCGTGGATTTTTTTGACTTGCAGTTACATGTATGAAGTGCACCCCTAAAAAAATATTTTTTTAGTAATTTTTTTACAGAACTAATGTAGCGGCTAGCAAAATACACCTATCCTCAACATTTTATTCAAATACACCTTGTAGTATTTGAGTGAAATGCCTGTGACATACTGATAGACGGACAGACAGACATGACGAAACTATAAGGGTTCCGTCAGTGCTACCTAACTACGCCGTGGGAACTCAGAATTATACCTAAACTTTGCGCGCCGCAATCGGTACATCCGCCAGTGGGTCAGCGCACGCGCTCACGGCCGGTCGCTGCTTACGCACACAAGAAAAGTTATTCACCAATTCTTTAAAAATTAGTTCGTAATGTTTTTTATGGAACACCTAATACCTATTTCAAATACTTACGTAGGTAATACATTTTTAAGGCCTGCTTGAGTTTCGATAATTTTGTATACCTACCACGAGCCTCCGACAAGTTTAGGTACTCCGCCACTCCGTTGTTTGTATTGATTTCATGTTTATATTTATCCCGGTCTAGCAGCAATTAGTATAATAGTTTACTTAGTAAGATTTGCGGAGTGCATGTATTGCACGGCCTAAGTAAGAAAGGGCGTAAACATCGTCGTTGCTATGGGGACTTATAACCTTTTGGAAGTGCTTGGAATGCACTCGCGAGGATGAAACACGTACCTAATCAGAATATTTTAAAACAACTTATGCCTAGTGACTAATTCCAAGTTTGCAATGCTACTTTTAAACTATTATACAATATGTCGTTATTTATATAAGTACTTACGTTATAAATAACGAAGATAGGAAGGTACCTACCTACCTACCAAACTTTATTTCGTACTGTCGTCGGGATACTTAAAAAATGAAGTTACCTACACAACAAGTTTCGTTTTGTTATACCTATGTGGTAGCTGGTAAATTTATAGGTACCTACATTCAGACTGTCGTAACCATAGACAGGGTGAGAGATACTTGACATTACATTTTATTTAACATGCTGCGTTGATATGCCTGTATGTAGGTATGTAGGTATGGAGTTCAGATACTGGCAGAATCTTCGGAAATATATACAAGTCTTTTGAAAAATGAAAATTAAAAAACGATAACAATTAAATTAATCTAATCAGTGAAGTGCATGGAATGTGTGGGTCTGCACGAATAATAAAACGTCCTAGCCGACACAATGTTTTTTTTTAATACTACGATGGTGGCAAACATGCATACGGTCTACCTGATGGTACAAGCAGACACCGTAGCCTTTGGACGATTGCGATTCCAGAAGAATTACAAGCGCGTTGCCGACCCTTTATTGATTTGAGGATTTGTTGTGACAGCTGAACGGAGATTTTTATTTTTTTTATTTAGGTTCACCAACAATTGTTAACATCAGTACATTCATGATTTCATTCATTTTGCATTGTAAAGATAGATGTCACAATCACTTATAGGTAACTTTATACAAAAACCTTAGAATTTAAAATATAAAGTAGGTTCTTAAAAAAAACTTGTATTTTTATTAGAACATTACGACGTCTGTTACTTAGATACATACTGCAGGGCAATTGCGTAACTCTTCATACGCGTGCCAATAGATATCACCTACCAGACTGCCAAAATATAATTGTCATGCCATAAATATCTACTTTAACATTAAAATTGATATGTAAGTATCTAAGTAACGAACGTGTAATGTTCTAATAAAACTACAATAAATTTAAACTATCGTTAAGGTGCGTACGAATTAGAGCAGCCTCGGGTTGAGGCACGCACGGCTCACCTATTTTGCTCAAATTCGTACACGCTCACGCGCTGAACATTTAGAGAAGGAAAAAAATTCGTGCAACATTACATCAAGGTGAAGCAATTGTAGTTGGTTACACATCATTATAAAAAATATTTCAAAGAATAAACCGTTTTTTATTTCACTCAACTATTAATTATAACTTCATTTCTAAGCGGTGTCAACCCTAGCGTCTATTAGCTGGCAAGTGCGGTTAACGACCGGCGCGTTCAAGGTCGCTCCATTGTTAAATTTAGTAGGCATGGAAAGCGGTAGGTATGCGCTTTTTTATTCAGAGTCGAGTATCTGTTCGTTAGAACTATTATATAATCTGTGGTTCCGTTTTTGCCATTTTGGCTACGGAACCCTAATTAGTAAAGAAACTTAATAATGATTGTGATCAAACGCGTGCGTGGTTCGATTTTAATGAATGAATCATACATTAATCGATTCGTTTTAATCTTGCGAGTGTCACTGAAGACATAACAGTAATCAAAATTCAAAAAGGCGGCCACCAGACGCCATATTGTAAAAAAGAAAAAACATAAAGTCGACGAACTATGTCATGTTGTGTATCGTTAAATAGGTATTATAACAGTATTTTATGTAATCGTTACACAATAAGGGCTCTTAAAGTCAAGTACTCGTCAAGCCTCGTGGCCTAAGTAAGGTACGAGAATTTAAGAGCTAATTGTGTATACAATACGTTTTATACGAGTCAACAGAAATAATTAAACAAACTTGGAATCTAATGAAAATCTAAGCCCTGCTGAAACGAAGTGCAAGTCAGAGATGCGCCGGCTCAATGTCGTTGATGTCTTTTGTATTGGAATCAACGCGACGTCCTGTTGGTCAAATTCATTATAGTTCAGTAAAGGCGCCACGTGACTGGTCGAATTTATTTTAGTTGTCTAATGCGTTGTATAATAATTATTTCAGTTGAGTTGGGAGCTCCATAGTAAAGAAGTATGTGGTTTTAGTTTAGTGTACGAAGTCTTAATTCAAATACGAGTATAAAAATAATTATTAGGTTTCTTTAATCATTTTTTAAAATAACTGTTTAGTATTTATAACGATTTAACTTTGGCCTTACAGTAAATTTTTGGAGAGCTGTATCTCGCAAAGTATTGAACCTACAGAGCTGGTTCCAGTCTCAAATTGTAGCTATTTTAGTCTACTTAAAAACTTAAAATCTTATTTTTTTTAACCGCATGGTTTAGGCCTTATATTGAGAATACCAAAAAAAAGTGCGAAAATTTCGCGGTTTTTCGAGTGCGAAGCTGCAAACTTGGATATACAGTACTGGTCCTAACAACATATTAAAAAGCAGAACTAGCCGTTAGCTTGCGCTTTTACATGACTGGCTTAAAATACAAATATATGGCACTGACGCCTTCCGACAATCAGCTCAGTCAGACTATCGGAAATCCGAGTAGTTCGCAGAGCTGACGAAGGTGGATTAGTGGAAATAACCCTTCCGTTCTGCGACTTATAATGTAATCCGTATTCCATCTGTTTATAAAAGTGCGCTCTGCCCTCCTACGCACCAAAATGGAGCACGTTTACGTTTGTCGTTCAATTTCATTACGATTTGAGGGTGTGCGAAATTTTACGACTGTTCAACATTTTATTTATTGCGTCACAAACTATTTTGATTACCTACCTATTTAACATTATTTTGACTCATGGTATTTACCCGGCTATAATCTGGCTGACCTCACCTTAATTCATCGGAAAACTGAATAATACCTCTATTATGCCGTTTCTTAATATTATTAATTTAGGCCGCGGAAGACAGGGCAGAAATAGATTGAGATTGTTTTTCCCGTTCCGTTCTTTAGTGAAATACGTACATAAATTATCAGACCCATAAATTATTAACTAGCTAGATTTCCATCTAAAATCAAGAAAACTTGAAACTAGTTGAAACCTCATAGAAATCTAAAAAAAAACATCTAGAATGTTTATTAGGTATTATCTGGTATATTTTTGTTCTTTCCAGAATTCATCCTCATAGCATCACGGGGACGGACCCGCCCTACACACGCAAGAACGGGGTAATATTCGTCATATCGGATGAGCCCGACGTCGTATTTAAAAATATAGGCGTTCTATGCGTTAAGGGGAAAACGGAAAAAGACGTCAAATCGGCGTTGAAAATGCGCAAACAAATGGGTATCGACCCTTTCGGCGGTCAGTATCACAATAGTATTTTATAGGATCGTTACACAATGAGGGCTCTTAAAGTAGAGTACCTATACCTAGCGTGTTTAGCCCACGAGGCTTGCCGAGTGGCATAAGTAATAAGGTACGAGAATTTAAGAGCTAATTGTGTAACTATTGTATACAATACTTTTTCTACGAGTCAATTGAAATAATTAACAAACTTGGTATCTATTGAAAATCTAAGCCCTGCTGAAATGAAGCGCAGCCCATCGGCTCAGCGTTTCGTTGATGTCTTTTGTTCTATCACCAAGGCGATGTTCTAGTGGTCAAATTCATTATAGTTCAGTAAAGTTGGGTTGGGAGCTCCATAGAAAAAGTCTGTAATTATATTTTGGTGTATTACCAAGTCTTAATTCAAACATTAAAGTCGACCAGTATAAAAATGTTCATACTACGATGCTCAACATTTTTTATTGCTGATTGCCTAAAGGTTCATATGGTCACGGTAGGACATGCAATAGGTATTGTAGTAGTAGGTAATAAATACCGGGATTTAGGTCACGGCGAGTTTGGATCTAAAGGAAGCCTTTACTTTTAGTGTTTTTCAAGGCGTAAGTAATCCATAAAAAATTCACGAAACCAACCGGAATGTAATGTAATTACGTGATATAAACTACTATCAACGTCTGATGGCTACAGTACCTACTAGCCTCTTGGTTAAATCTACATTTAGCTACTTAATTTAAAAGTTAAACTTACGTAGGTCAGCTGGTCGATTGCCTACCGTTTCGTTCGTATGTTAGGTAGACACTTATAAATGTAATTATTTGTATGATTAATGACATTTGAGTTGTCCTAACGCTCATTAGAAAAGTTACGCAACCAACCATCAGTTCTACAAAAGTTTATTAATTTTCTAGTCAACCCGTCCAACGAATATGAGTGAAAATAGATCACAAGATTACGCTTTTGTTTTGTGTTACAATTTTGTATCTGGGATAATTGCTCGCCCATGCATTATCTATACATAGGTAATAAAAGAAGACTTCCTGATTCCTGACTGATGCATGCACGCACAGCCGAAACTACTGGGACTAGAAACTTGAAATTTACACCCAAACGGTATTTTATAACGTAGGCGACGGATAAAAAGGGATTTTTCAAAATTTCTAAAGGGGTTAAACGGGAGTGCAACGTTTGTATGGGGGCACTTTTTTTTTTAGCTAGAGACTTTTAAAACTTTGTAGAAAAATTACTTATTACAATACTAATAAAGTGCTTTCAGCGTTTAGGAAAATTGCAACGCAACGTTTGTATGGGGAAACTTTCTTTTTTGAGCCAGATACTTTAAATGTTGTAGAAAGATTACTTATTAAAATACAAATAAATTACTTTCAGCGTTTTGGAAAATTCTGCCCCCAAGGAGTTAAAAAGGAGTGCAAAGTTTGTATGGAGGAAACATTTTGTTTTGAGCCAGAGACTTAGAACTTTGTAGAAAGATTACTTATTAGAATACAAATAGTCCTTTCAGCGTTTTGGAAAATTCTTCCCCTAAGGGGTTATAAAGGGGTGCAAACTTTCTTTTTTGAGCTAGATACTTAAAACTTTGTAGAAAGATTACTTATTAGAATACAAATAAAGTATTTTCAGCGTTTTGGAAAACTTTGCACCCCTTTTTAACCCCTAAGGGGTTAAAAAGGGGTGCAAAGTTTGTATGGAGGAAACTTTTTCTTTTGAGCCAGAGACTTAAAACTTTGTAGAAAGTTTATTAGAATACAAATAAATTTTTTTCAGCGTTTTGGAAAATTCCGTCCCTAAGGGGTTAAAAAGGGGTGCAAATTTGTATGGAGGAAACTTTTTGTTTTGAGCCAGAGACTTAAAACTTTGTAGAACGATTATTTATTAGAATACAAATGAAAACCTTTCAGCCTTTAAGAAAATTCCACTCCTAAGGGGGTTAAAAATGGGCGTAAGCTTTGTATGGGCATCACTTTGTTTGAGCTAGAGACTTAAAAGTTAGTAGAGTGATTACTTATTAAAATACAAAAAAGTGCTTTCAACGTTTAGAAAAATTCAACCCCTAAGGGGGTTAACCCTGAAAGACGGCTGTGGACGCGGACGAAAACTCGTGCCACTGAAGCCACGGACGGCCACATGATAATATTGATAAATATTGACATTTTGACATGACAATATTTATCAGGAGTTTCATTTTATTCATATTAAGTCTGGCTATTGTTTTGTTTTGGCCACAGTTGGCCACCGTTTTGTTTGCACCCTCGCTGTCAAAAGGTTAAAAGGGGGTTCAAAGTTTATATGGAGAGCAAGAATTTTTTAAACTAAAACTTCGATCTAATCATGTATGTTAAGACTTCAAAACTAATTTCAAAGTTTTTTCAAATTCATCCCTAAGAGTGTTAAAAGGGGTTTAAAGATTGTGTAGAGAGCAAGGCATTTTTAAAGTATGAAATTGTAACTCCGGGTTCAGACTGTTTGTTTAAAAACTAGGTAATGAATTTCATTGTTTTTTTTTTATTTATCCCCCAAGGGGGTTAAAAGAGGCAGAGCAATCATTTTTCTAAGATGATAAAAACTTCTACGCGGACGAAGTCGCGGGCAGGTAGTCTAATTATAAGGAGGCTTGTGAACGGAACACACCTTCTTGTGCTCCATTTATTTACATACTTAAAACTGTTTAACTTTTGGTCACAGCCGGCTTCCCGCACATGTACGACCATAGCAGAATCAACTTCACAGCAGTTCGCCTTTGCTTCCAAGTGATTCTGCCTGCACAAGACTGGACTCCCGATGACCGCAATAATCTAACCAAGTACACTAGGCCTCTGCCTGCGGTCGTATCACAAGTGATATACGATGCGAAGAAACTTAATGAGCTCAAGATCGTACATATTAATAGCTGCGCTGGGTCCACATCCGGAGGGAATGAAATGACATTACTATGTGATAAGGTAAGCTATTAAATAGTATTGTTAACCAATGGTTGAAAGCCATCTAACTTAGACGAGACATTTTGATGGTTCGAGGCTGGAATGGGTGGCTTTCTCCGAGCTAAACACTACTTTTCATTTAAAATACGAGGAAACTAAACGAAAGCTATGCAAAAACATTTTCTGAATCAGTCAGGTCCTATAAACCCATTTTAAAAGCGTTAGTGTGTGGATCATTTAGGCGAGAACTGTTGACTAACTTTAATAGTACCTATTTGTGTCTAGACCATATAATTAAAACATATTCTAAAGTCTGCAGCAATAATAACATTATTTAATGTATGTATTTATAATGTGTAATTTAAATATTTAACTAAAAAAAATATGGTTTTTGTTGCCCTGTGCACAAAGAGTGCCAACAGGACTTTGTGGACATACCTAGAGGACCTAATCGTGTGTCGCGTAGTGCCATAAGTCAAGTCACGGTCCACTATACTACTAGATAGCCGTTGAAACTAGATTTATTAGTGAATTTGATGTCGTTTGCAGTACACAGGGCTGAACCCAGACGTGGTGTTCGACGACGAGCGCGGGTGGACGCAGAAGGCCACGGTGAAGATTTACCACAAGCAGCTCGCCATCGTGTTCGAAGCCCCGCCGTACCCGATCCACCAAGACGGAGACAATCTCAAGGTACGCGTCGAAAGTCGAAACATTCGTCTTGCAGTTGTTAGGGAAATCATTGCAAATTATATTTCGAGAACCTCTTGTATATTTCGAGAACCTCTTGTGTACTTTGCAGAAAACCTAATCAGACAGAGTTCGCTTTTGCATTACGTGTTTAATGATAGTTCTTTAATCTTTCTAGTTATTTTATACATGTGGAAAACAAATTACCGAGGATTCTAGGATATCGAAAATCCGTTCATAATTTTTACCAAGTGTTGTACATTTTGAGTGTAAAGGACACCACGGCACCACCTAGTATGAAAAAAGGTCTGTGAATTTTCTTGAATAAAAACTATTTTGCGTATTTAAGTGTATATTCAATAATTTACTTTAAAAGCAAAGTTTTAACCGGCTTCAATTTAGTACTCCGCCGAGCCAAATAAACATTTCCACATTTCCTTTCCACTTTAACACATGGACTGCTTTCCGAGAGTAAATACGTTGATTATTACAGAAGAAAACCATATCACTGTATGTGGGCCGATAATATTTGAGGAGTTTCGTCGATTTAGTACACTTGACATTTAGGACTTCATTAGTTGCTATTTCAACGGAATCATATCAGAATCGGCAACGTGATTTTACAGTTTTAAGTACGAGTTCCATAAGTCATCTGTGGTCTTCATCAGTTCCACTTCACCAAATTTGTGATTTCCGGGTGTAAATATTACACTAGTTATAAAAGAAAATGCCGAACTGACTACATGCGTGCCTTCTATATTTAAGGAGTTCCCTTAATTCCTCATGGTTCCCATCATCCAATTGAAGTTTTGATAGCAATGGGACCATATACCTTCAAAAAAAAAAATTGTACGAATCGGTTCATAAATGACGGAGTTCTGAGGTAACAAACATTTTAAAAAACCGAATTGAGAACCTCCTCCTTTTTTTGAAGTCGGTTAAAAACTGAAGGGGCAACAACTTTCTATGTATAGTTTTTTAGAACACTATGCACTCTATGGCACATTTAATAGAGAGACCAGGCCTGAAGCCGAATTGATTTTGGTGGATGTTTAAATACTTATCAAGTTGTGTACTAATAGTTAGGGAGGTGGCGAGCAAAATTTCGATATGATCAGCACACAAGGCAGACGTTATTAATAGTGATATTTATGCCCTAAGAAACATCAAGGACCTTGTCTGCCACCATGGTGGCGCTGCGTTGTAAATTTACAGCGTTTCAAAAATGTAAAAAAAAGGTGTGCTATATTATGCGCACACGTCTGCTTCTGGGGCTGATGATCACAGTCATTCTGGCCCCGTAGCATGGTTGGCCTTGTCACGCGATAGGTGATAGGATAGAGCGTGCGTCACTGGCTGACACCGTTCGATAGAACGAGACGATGCTCTTATCTTGTCACTTGTCGCGTGATAAGGCCAACCATGCTTCGGCTCCTGGAAACACAAAGAATCGAAAAGGCAGACATCCAGGGCTCTAACTTTTGTAGTATTCAATTTATTAATTTATTTTAATGAATAAAAAAACTGTATATGAAGTGCACACTTGGCAGATTTGAATTGATGGATCAAAAACAATGAGAAGAACCAAGGAAATATAGTCTGCTAACATGTTGCCTCTGCGTTATCTATTGACAGTGCTCCAAAAATGTTTAAAAAAAAGGTGTGCTATATTATGCGCACTGCACCGCGTACTGCCTCTTGGACTGATGTTTGAATTCCTTATGAAAACCAAGAAAATCGATGAGGCAGACGTTCATGCCTCTGATATTCCAAAGGCAGACCATTTGATTTTTTTTTAACCCGACGCTCGCGCCAAACCAAGCAGGTATAAATTGAATCAATCAAAATGGTACAGACAAGAGCAATTTCATCAAAATTTACTTTCTAATAAAAGTTCCAAGCGCATTTCGTTTCTGGTTGGCATTGAGAAAAAATATGATTGCATAGATTTCAGCTCCAGAAGTTTAATCGTTACCGTGAGTTTAGAGGATAATATTAAACAAACAAACAAAATTATAAGAATAAAACTGAAATATAACAATAATCCCATGCAATACCCGCTGTCCCTTGATTCTGTGAATTTCAAACAGTTATACAGCTGAAAATCAGTGAGCAAAATGTCTGCCACATTTTTTTTCGAATCCACGGAGTCATAGTGAATCGAATGCGCGCAATGAGAACCGCGTGCAAATGACTTAGAGCTTTTTTTTAACATTTTTACAACTCCGTTCCAATGCTAATGCAGAGTCCTGAATGTCTGCCTCTTTGATTTTCTTCGTTTCCAAGATGATTGTGACCATGAACTCCAGAGGCATGCATGTGCAAATGATTTAATACCCCGATTTTTTTAAGCAACTTCAATCCGCTGTAACGCGAAAACGCAGCGACATAGGACCTTAATGGATTGGACCAAATCAATTCGTAATGATTCAAACTGCAATCCACCTCGACGTGAAACGTGTGCAAATCATATACCGAAATGCTCGCCACCTCCCTAACTATAAAATGTATGGGGAAAAAATAAGTGGTAAGATTCGAATAAAGAAAATATGTTATGAATATTGTTGCTTCAAACCACTTTTTCATAGAAACTTCCAAAAAAAGTTATTGCTTCCCAAGTAATGCCTCTTCGAAAAAAAACAAAACCTTTCTTCAGGAAAATACGTTTTACGTCACTTCTGCTATATTTTTGTTGTATCAGGTAATTGACGTAAAAATAGAGATAGTTTCGCCACTTTTTTGTCATAGACAAGTTGAGAATTGAAGCAGTGGTTTATTTCACAATTATAACACAAATGAATTTTTAGCAAAAAAACGTGATCAACGGTATTTTATTTCAAAAACTGGTTCATTAAAGATTTTGCATTTTTGGTATGTTTATAATCATTCTATTGCGTATATATATAATATGTGAAATTCAAAAACATTCTATGTTCAGATTTTTTCTTGGACAATAAACATGAAAGGCACGTTTTTTTCTTAAAAACTATACATAGGAAGTCTTTGCTAAATTGTCTTAAGTAAATACGCAAAACAGTTTTGTTTTCAAGAATATTCACCGGATTTTTTTCCATACTAGGTGTGGGTGTCCTTTACTTATCCACCTATATAAAATTAAAAACGGTTTTTTTATGAATTAGGTGAAGGTGTACCTTCAGCAGCAGACGAGCGACCGCGGCGTGGAGAGCAGTCCGCCGGCCACCGTCGAGTACCTCCCGAACAACCCCAAGGGAAGCCCTCCCAAGTTCCCCTCGCCGCCTCGTAAGTACCTAACTATCAGCTTGTGGGTGGCGTCATATGTGACAAACCTGAGCTACTTTGGCATACTTTTCCTTCAAGATCTCGAAGACGGAATACACATAAGCCCTATGTCTTGTTTTTAAAAACACCGTTCAAAAATTACAGGGGGAGACACAATTTTTGTGACTTTCGGGGCGAATATCTCCGACTCTATTCACTTAATTTAAAAAAATGCTGATAAACCTTATATTTATTTTGAAAAGCCTATCGATTGATGTGCCACACGTGGACTTACAGTGATTTTTTTGACTTGCAGTTTTATGTATGGAGTGCACCCCTAAAAAAATTGGTTTTGTCATAATTTATAGAACTACGAGTATGTAGCGGCTAACAAAATATTTTTGAGTAAAATGCCTGTGACATACGGACAGACGGTCATGCCGAAACTATAAGGGTTCCTTTTTTGCCATTTTGGCTTCGGAACCCTAAAAATGTAGGTAAATCCGATTTTTCATACATTTTTTTGAAAAAAATTTATAAGTCGTTATCATGCGAACAAAATTATCCCGAAATCATGTTGTGGTGTGATAATTACTAGTAATATTCCTGACCTAATGCAGCATTTTACGATTT
The DNA here is from genome assembly GCA_932294315.1 of Epinotia nisella. Taxonomy (NCBI): domain Eukaryota; kingdom Metazoa; phylum Arthropoda; class Insecta; order Lepidoptera; family Tortricidae; genus Epinotia; species Epinotia nisella. The sequence continues at coordinate 23,510,907 of OW028674.1, forward strand.
TACTATTAAGTAAATACAAATCAACAGAATTAGTTATTTGTTCAACAAGAGAGCAAAGTAGATTTTTGCTGCGAGTGTTGATGTTGAGTCCCGAGCAAGCGAAAGATTCTATAGTTGAATCACGAGCGTAGCAAGTGATTCAAAATTAGAATCTTGAGCGTAGCGAGGGACTCAAAGACACGAGATGCAAATATCTTTGCTCTCGTGTGATACATACAACTTTTCACCTCAGCGGCGAGAACATATAACGCAAAGGAATAAAACGCCACATAGAAGCAATTAAATCATTTTTATGTAAAAAAACCGGCCAAGTGCGAGTCGGACTCGCGCACCGAGGGTTCCGTACAAACCTGTAGTTATATAAATTATTAAATATATTTTTATTTTATGATGTAACTAAAAATTTACGGTTTTCGCAATTTTTCCTTTATCTGTGCTAATATAAGACGTTCTTACCAAATTTCAAGATTCTGAATTCACGGGAAGGACCCTGTAGGTTCTGATTCCCTTGCGAGTTTCGAAAATTTGCGGCATAAACGGCTGTATCTTTTGATTGCGTTGGATTAGAAGTTTGATTTTTTCACAGCTCTAAGGGACAGTAGACCTGAGTATTTGATATACATTTTAGCTTGATACCTCCACGCATTCCTGAGAAAAAGAGTCTTGACAGACGGACGGACAACAAAGTGATCCTATAAGGGTTCCGTTTTTTCCTTTCGAGGTACGGAACCCTAAAAACAAACAACAAATGAATGAATGAATGAATGAATGTCGTTTATTCACCAGAAACATATGGTACATACAGATGTACCATATGTTTCTGGTAAAAAAATAATATGAAATAACAAACATTAACTACAATTACTCTCTCCCATAACATTAACTTTACATGACATTAAGAAAAAACTAAGTCCGTTTCCTTTTGTTTATGCATTTTGCTGATACTTGTCCAATGTCCAAGATGAACTTACTTAGAAAACACAGTTCAGCCCTCTTTGACGGTATCTCTCAACTCTTGAGGAGTTAAAACATTGGCTTCGTCACTTGATTCACTCATATTTAGTACAGTTTTTAGTGTTTGTTTAAGTTATGTTTTATCTCCAAGAAAACGTAGTAAAGTTCAATCGCGCTAACTTTTTAAGGAATATAAAGTGCGTTCTGAAACTGTATATAAATTTATATTCATTCACCATATAAAAAAGTAAAGACTTATAATATTAAATGTTCGCGATAAATATCGCATTTCTTCATTGTATTTTAAGAATAATGTAATACTAATATGATTAAAATAATATTAGATTTATTATAGGTTTCATATTTTTATACGAGTTTAACACGAGTCGAATTTTATTTTGTTTCGGAACAAGTTTTTCGTTCCCGCTTTTTGGGGGCCTACTACGAAGGTTTCGAAGTCGAATGACGAATCGACATATTTTATCTCTCTCTTTTTTTATAACGGAGTGAAAGGGACAGAGATAATGAAGTTTAAATGTTCCAAGTTTGTATTACACCCCGCAGTATGAAAAGATGACCTGCGACTAACCTAAGATATGAAAAATTAAAAAGTTAGTTTTCTTCACGCTCGCAGCAAAATTGCATTTTCCTCACTGGTTTCAAGCAGCAAAACCGCCATGTTCGAGCCGCTGAGGTGAAAAAAATATTACCTAAGAAAGTACTTGAATTAAAATAATAAATAAGAACACTTGGCTTAAAATCTTTTCGCCTAATTCGAGATAATTTTACGTCTTCCTAATTAAATTATTGGTTCCAGAATATTTACCTTGAATCAAAGTTTTATCTGTGTATTTCCACACTAAAAAGATGTTCATAATGATGATAAGGAAGAGATCACTATGATAAAGCTACTGTAGGTTCCTATAAAATATGTATAACACACAGTCAATAACGACGAGACGCAAACATCCCAAACAAAAACCCTAAGGCCGGCGACCTGTTGCGCGACCATAGGTTTACTATTTTCCTTTTTTGCGGATGTAAATGAAATAATAAATTAAAAACACGGACACTAAGTATATTTACGTTCGTCAAAAAATTATTATCACGACATTATTATTAAATGTTTTGATAATTTTATTGTTATCCGGCGTTGTTAACAAACCCTACGAAAGCATTTCAAGTTACGCTGCGGAGTTGGTCACGGGACTCACAGGAATTAAATGTTATGACTGCGAAGTGTTTTTTGGCGCCAGTATTTGTCTTGAAATCCGAGTAAGCGAAGGATAGTAAGATTAAACCATTAGTAAAGCAAGTGGCTCTAATGTACAATCCTGAGTTTAGCTAGGGTACAAATAAAGGCACGAGACGAAAAATAACTCTTCACCTCACCACCTCTAGGAAAATACTAACAACACATAACATATCAATTATACATGTACCTACGAGTATATCATAGAATTCTGAACAAATTTTCTCGGCAATACGATTTCCCTTAGCTTTCGCTCCGACCGACAAAGTGTTAAAGTCTTTAGCATTATCTGTTTAAAATCGGAGGTCTTATTTAGAATTACTCCATAGTTTAAAAAAGTTAATAGTTGTGAGCACTTACACCGTACGTGCTCAAAATTATGCTCCATTCTAGTCCATGAGCCCGCTCCCAAAATTCGTCTGTCAAGTACTTCCGGCCATTTCAGAAATGGCAGACTTATGTTTACTCTCTCTACTATTAAAGGCCCAAATGATGCCACGTATTTCGTACCGTTGTCGTATGACGTACCTTAAAATATTGACCGGATGTGAAAACACAAGGATTTTCTCATTATTGTAGAACTATTAGTATATTGAATCTTACAATAACATTAACGTTGATACTTAAAACTTTCCTCAAAATTAATATTTTTAAATAATTCGGTAGTATAAATTCACATCCGCGCGGGAACATTTCTCACCCGCGCGGTCGAAGGAGGGTTTCCCTTGGATTTTTAACCCCCGACGCAAAGAGAGGGGTGTTATAAGTTTAACGTGTCTGTGGTATCGTAGCTCCCAAACGGATGGACCGATTTGAATGCGGTTTTTTTTGTGTCATAGATAATTTTAACCCGAGTGACTACGTTTCAACAAAATCAGTTCAGCCGTTTTTGAGATATTGAACTTTGAAATGAAAATGTCGGGGGTTTTTTTTCATCTTTTTTAAGTTCTAGTTATTTCCAGGCTACTCTCCAACCACGCAATTTGACCGTCGTATTGGGTTCGTCCTAATCGGACGAACTGAGTGTTGCTACAAAGCAACCCTCAGGGATAAAAAATAAAATAAAGCACACTTCTCAGTACCGGCCGAGCAGCTCTCCGAGCCAGACGTGTACAGACAGTTTAGTCATTTGTGGCTATTCACAAAGCTAACCGGCAACTCGTCAGAAAACCAATATAATTTTGATCTCCGACTAAGTATAGTTGTTACCAAACTGGGGATACATTCGTGAGGCGAATGGATACAAGTTACGAATCGCATAGCTGCCACGAAATAGTCAATTATTTTACGAGTGATCATGATACTTGATTGATTTAATTTATTCTACCCACGCTGCGCCTTCCGGTAAGTGGTTGCCTTTCGAAAACCTTTCCGCCCCAACGGCCGCCATGATTAGTTAGTATTTATGTATGTATGTTAGTTTGGACCACATCTTCAAATTAGGTACACTTGCATATCTTCAGAGACCATGTAATAATGTAGTATCATAGAGCTGGTTTGATGATGGAGTTGGAAGGTGGCCATATGAACTCCTTTTACTTTTCCTTTTACAAACGTGGAAGCCATCTTGAAATTCTCCATTTATGTCCTGATAGCTTTCAAAATCGATATCTAAGACCCAAGAGGTCTCTAAACACGAATCCCAAGGTCAGAATTGTAAAAAGTGGACGCCATCTTGAAATAAAACAGAAACAGAATCAGGAAACAGAATTTATTTCAAACATTAGGCGTTTTTTTTCCTAATTCACAATCGTTAACAAACACAATGCCTCTTGACCTTCTATAGCCGCGTCCAAACGTTCAAGCATGGTTGACTGCATACACGGCAATAAGCTATGAGATTGAGCGGGTTAGACTGCTGTCTATCTCGCTTTATCTTATGCCGCGTATGCTGTTCGCCGCGCTCGGCTGTTTGGACGGGCCTATAGACGGTCAATGGCGTTTATTCGTGGTGTCAATATTTCGTTTCTGTGTCAAAGCAGTTTATTAAAACAACATGCCGCCAAATTGAACAATCCTTTCGCCTAGGAATTTATTATTAATTATGGATGGATAATCTTTGTTTGTACTATTTTCTCGCAGTCGAAGTGAAAAGTAGAATGTATAACTCTGCACGGCTATCACAAGACGGCGCGCGAGCTCTCTCGATTTTTCTCGCACAATCCGTCTCTCTCTTATTAGAAAACATAGAAATAGAGGTATAGTGCGAGAAAACTCGAGAGAGCTCGCGTGCCGTCTTGTGATAGCCGTGCTGGTCTAAAAGCCATATTACCACTCGAACAATTTTCCCTCGCTTCGCACGGGAAAATAACCATCTCGTGGTACCTAATTAGGCTTATTTTAGACCCTTGTCATACAATCTACTATTATTTGCATATTGTTATGTTACGTCTTATATATTGGAAATTACGTTTGAAAATACGTGGTACAAAGTTTTACAATGCTAATGGCAAGGAAAAAAATGGACTAGCTAACCTGGTTTTCGAACGACCACGTTTTCATCCAATACGCGAAATTTATTAATTTTTATGAGAACCGCCGTCTTATCGATTGACAACAGACTTTTTAAAGACAAGGGTTTTTTACAGGAACAGCCAAATGGCAAAATTACTGACACCGATTTTTTAGTTAATTATCTGTTTTCATTGATATCTAAATTGTTTTTTAAGTTAAAAATAAAGGAACGAACATGAACATGAATATTTCAATATTTTTCCGTGTTTTCTTTTCTTAATTTTCATGGACAAAACGCTTACTTTTGTAAGTGATCGAAGTGACGTTTTTAAAATTGTCTCAAATAATTTTAAATGAAGAAATAAAAATATTTATCGTAATAAAATTAATAAAGAACTATAATCCGTTTAGATTTCAATCCCGTCTAATCTTTAATAATTTTAATTACACAAAACCATTCAAAATTGTGATCGATTCTCTGTTTTCTTTAAATGTAGGTAGGTACATATGTCAATTAACACTGGCATCACGAGTAATGCCGTGTAGGTACATACTTTAAAAAATAAGTTGGGCAGGAATGTGATAGGTTATTAACATAGATACTCGCTGTTTTAAGATTATTGAAAATATTATTTGATTTCTTCGCATTTTTGGAGAAAAGCACTATATCTGCCTCGGCGGAAATGGCAATTCGTGGATTCGTCTCTATTCTCTTCTCTATTCGCTTCGCTTCATCCGACAAAATCAACTCATCAACGAATTGCTATTTCCCGGCCTCTGAATGAACTATTGCTGTATTCTCCATTCATAAATGAAAAAATGAACAATCGGTCATAAGTAAGCGTATTATTTATTAGTACAGAAATGTTTAATATTATGTAAATACTAGAATAACTAAACAGTATAACTATTGTAGAATTACTTTCTTAATTTCAACAATCCATCTATCACACACTTTTCCGAAGTTCATACAATGAAAAAGATGGCGATTTCAGCGTGCTTTTACCGCGAATGACTTTACAAGTTTCTAAACGTTTAACTTCTGGGGCTACAATAGTTCGTCCTCACGAACTTATTAATTAAATTGCTTTTCCACGCTAACGGATAAACGCGACGGCGCACAATTGAACGATAATAAAAGCCTTTCCGAGTTGGTGAGGTGAAAAAGTTACGAGAATTTATGCTGCTCATGCCATGAAGTTCTATGCAAACTACGGGCGTCATCAACACTCCAAGTTAAGTAACCGAATCAATCATTTTTCATATTTACTTTACTAATTATTGTTGTGTGCTGTTTTTTATATATATATATTCAATGTTTAAGATGCGATATGGTGATGGAATGATACTAATAGCGACAGCAACAGGCGCATTTCTATCTAAAAGAGATTTAGTGTCGTTGGTCTGCATTCATCGACTTCATCTTCCGACCAACAACGAGCACGGGCAGTGTAATGTCACGTGCTTAGTAGGGGAGCGGGGGGCAAGTATTAACGAATTTCAAAGTTTCGCACATAGCGTCAAAAGTTGTACACTTTATGTTATTATTTTTGTACATACATGACGAAAATTTATTCATCTTTCATATCCTTAACCTAAATGCCACCTGAATAGCTTGGTCTGGGAGATAGAAGCACTTTAATAAAAAAAAACTGGCTGTTAAAACTTGCCCCATGTTGGGGGCAAATATTAACAATTAAGGGGTAAGAATTAACGTTAGGTTTGTTCTAAAAAAAAGGATTTTTATTAAAAATAAAACAATATTCATCTTTAGAATAATAAGTTAATATTTTATTATTGACATGTTACATGTCGAAAACAAATAAAACGAGATCTTCTGTTAACTAAAAAAATTACGTACAGTTAATGAACCAGTCTTACAAATGGAATTAATTATTACAGTTCTAACATACAAGTTGTATGCTAACTTACTTATATAAAAATCAACAAAACATAAATTGACATCACATCTCACTTTAACTTTCATATTAATACTAAGTGACGTGGAAAATATTAAAGTCTGTCGCAATATCCCTATATTTTCTATTAGAATTTAGTGCCTCCTGTACAGCTAGGTCATACACCTCTTTCGAAGTGCTGCCCCGCGTGATTTTACGTTTTTTAGGTCCTCATTCTGCAATAATAAAAACCACTTTAACATCTTCCTCGGTGGCAAATATTAACAGGTTAATACTTACCCCATTCATATGGTTAAAACTAGCCCCAAAGGTAGTTTTTAAACATAAATAATTATAGAAAAATTACTATGCATAAATTGAATAAAATAACATACAGACATAATAGTCCACGAAATAAACATTGGTCATACACGAATCCATTATCAATTAGGTAACTATTTAAAGCCCAAATCAAAAAAAATCACGAAATAAAAATGTTCGCTCACCTGTGTTTTGGTACCCACGTGACACAACTTCGTCACGCGGCGGTCGGCGGGCACCTAGCGTACCGTGACTTGTGTGTGAGCGTCACCAGAAGTTATAACCTTAAAATTAGTACTTTGTCGTTTATAGTTTAGTAGCTAGAGGCTTGTTAATACCTACCCCCGTTAAAACTAGCCCCCCGCTCCCCTACGATCAATAGAATATTCTCAGCAAATTAAAGTTTCGGTGGCCGGTCTTGGATCATAATATTGTATAACTGTGTTGATGTATATCAAAGTTGAAGGCTGAGTTGAGGCTGCTGTGCTTATAAATCCACGAAATATTATAATTTATTTCAGAACTGAAAATTACTTGCTTTTCCATGAAGTCTCCTATGCAACTTACACTTGTATGGAAACGTAGTTATGTACATATCTAGGTGCAACTACATTTTCATACAAATGACAGTTTGCTTCGTAACTTATCTTTGTCGTTTTACACAAAAATATATATTAACTCAGTTTCGGTGGAAAAGCAGTTTTAAACAAATTTGATATGCGTCGATAAACCTTAACTAACAGAATTTGGGAAATAAAATTGTTAATCAAATTATAAGTAGTTTAGTTAATTATTAAAGATCTTCCCCAAAGCGTGCATTTCATATAAAAAACGAAAGCGTTCAAATTTTATCACGTGAAGCTTTATCAACCGAGTGACTAGAAACCAAGTTGGTTATTGTTTTACTTAAAATATTTTTTTGCAAATGTTTACCAAATTGCGATTGCATTGCTTCATTTCAGAATCGGAGAAGTCAAGCATCTCGCTGAAACAAGTAAGAATACAGCAGCGTCCTTGTCCCGGCGGTCCCGAAGACGGCCGATTAAAGCGGTGGCGTCCGTGGGGCAGGGGCGGAGCACCTCCAGACCCCTCCACAACGGACTCGGAGGAAGATCACATCTCATCAGACCACATTTCTCAGATTATTATCCGAGAGGTTAAAAACACTGCACCAAGTCGGACAGATAGGATGGATGAGAGATGTGAAGTGATACCCTTATTTGATCCAAACAATCTGGAATTACAGGCACATGAATGGATCAGTACAATTGATCAACTCGGTAACGAATACAATTGGTCAGACGCTGTGAGAGCCTATTATATGCAAAAAAGGTTAACTGGAATCGGTAAACATTGGCTCTCGACGTTACGGCATAGCGACAGTTGGACTTGGTCTCAATGGAAAGAGAAATTGCAAGAAGCCTTTCATCGGAAAGTAGATTACGTTTATCTGCTAAAACAAAAGCTAGCGCAAAGAACAGCGAAGTCGGAGAGGGTGCGGTACTACAACAAAAATCCTTTGCCCGCACGACAAGAAATAAATGCCAAAAAAGCGTACGCCTGCCTTATTGAAGGTTGGCCGTTACAAATGAAGACAACTTATTATGGGCATCACGAGCCACGCGAGCTTCCACACCCCAATTACACATATCGCTTAAATAGAGAAGACCTTCAAATTAATGCTCCACAGATACACCCAATTAATTTAAATAAAGATGAGCACATGAACGCTATGGATGAACAAGAAGACGTTAAACCGATATTTCCCAATATAGTTAATTACAGATCTGATGCAAACGTCCATGACGACCACGAACGAATTTGTTGTTGCAATGAAGACAAGGCTCGTGTGATAAGACATTGTCCACCAAGCAAGCAAAATGAAATGAGACCTTCGTGCATCATTCAACGCAATCAAAGACCCTTAGAAAAAAGTTGGCATCAGCCTTGCTCGACGCTAACGTCCAGCTCCTCTTCCCCGTCGATAGCTAACCCGGCGCCGGATTGGTTCATACATCAGGTAAATAACCTTTCTCATTTTTTATATTTAGTAATAGGTAATCCAGTGTGGAATTTTTTAACTCTAAAATCATCAAAACTTATATTGTATTCTCCTATTTAATAATCTGTAATCAAAGATCCAGCCATATAATATATTGGTTTCGTCGTTAGACTTCCTAAACGTAGAATTAAATAGACATTTAGGTATATGATTTGTTCATGAAAGTTTATAAACTGAAAAATTATTAAATAAATAGTTAAATACATACAGTCATACACGGCATTTCTTACACCTATCACTAGAGGGTCAGTCCGCTCACGTTATTTTTGAAAAAAAAAAGACATAATTATTTTGGGTCATTGCCCCAATTTTCCATACCTCTATACTAGACAACAGACTCCAGTAAAAGAAGTAGGTTGATGATTGTTTGTCATTTTTTGATACTTATGACGGATATTTCACGGAGCAGTTAAAGCTGCAACGCGCGATTATTGTGTTATTAGTCAGAATATTCAGATTATCACTTTGTTTCAGAACCCGGTGCCAGAAAATCACACAGTATGACAGTAACTAATACCTTAGGCTTTGACACATATTTTGTTAATACATAATTAATTTATAAATGTCATTAAATATAAGGTACCTACGCAAAATAAAATTTTGGTTTTATTTCATTTGGGTTTAATTTTTTTTTGAAGTAATTCTTATTTACTTATTGAGGTTTACCTTTACCCAAACTGAAGGTCCACTTTAATCGTTAGCGTGGAAAAAAACATACTTTTTTTATTATATTAAAAGAACATGGCTTCAGTATTTCACGTTCCGAAATCGTTAGGTATAACCAACCGTTCAAATCTTTTTGTGTATACTTGAGATTATTTGAGTTGGCCGAATAGCATTAAAGTAATCCATTCAAAAAATAACTCTACTGTCCAAGGTAGAATATTCCAATTCCAATGTCAGTTTTATAAGAAGTCGGTCGAGTTAAATAATCTCATCTATTCCTTTCATTCTAGATTAAATGACAATGAATAATTCCGTTCATAGCTATGAAATATTAACAGATTGGCTTGGCAGCACACACTGTGTATAATAGACATTTATGATACAAGTGCGGAAAGTAGGTAATTCCCAACGAGTGACGATGACCAAAAACACGACCGTAATGGAGTGTTTTTGATCGACACGAGTTATAAATTACCTTTCCGCACGTGTAACATTTCATGCAAGGAAATAAAAATATATAAATAAAAGGTGAAATTTTAACTGTCATGAAATCTCATTCTCGCACGTGTGTGGGAATATTGGCCCGAAATCCATTCCCGCACGGATTTGTTAGATGACTTTCCCGAACTCATTATTTCTTCGTAGTAAATTTTCCGTTCGCATATTTCCCCGATCGGTAGAATCCACATTTACCATAATTTATTTTTCGTTTTTTTAGTCAGTAGTACATTTTCCGTTCGCATATTTCCCCGATCGGTAAAATCCATATATACAATAATTAATTTTTTAATACAGTTGCTCAAAAAGTGCTACTTTTCGTAGCTGTTTAGCGTGCGGAAAGTTGGTTTTCGCGCACTAGTACTTTTTACTTTTCCTTGTACAAATTGTACCATTAATTTTTATGTTAATTAAAAATAAATAAGATTAAACTGTATTAAACTGCATTTAAACTGTATTAAACTTCATTTGTATTTCAATGATGTTACAGAATGAATAATATAAAAGTCTCAAATTCCTTACTTGTGGTTTTTCTTATTTTTTCGCGACTGTATTAAAAAACGTCGTTCGATACACGTGCAGAAATGTCATTCTTCACTCGTCCCGAGTCTTAAGATATCTCGGTACTCGTTACGTAATGACATACTTTCCGCACTAGCATTGAAATATACTATTTCGTTGTTTTTTCGATTCGCGTTTTTTCTTAAACGTAATTAAGACTTTTCGTATACTTTTCACATTGCTTTATTTCGTGATAGTTATTTTTCCTACTTGTAACGTTTTTATTTTTACTATGCATTGAAAAAAGACGATGATAAAATATGCTCATAGAAAAAAAGGAAAGCGATAAAATAAAGAATCAGAAAACTTGAGAAACTGAAAAAGTGAAACTCTGACAAAGACAAAACACCTTGTCAATGTCTCTGTCACTCTTAATGGTTTCTGTAAATAGTTATCCCGTTCCCTCCTAATGGTACTATTATTCGCTTGTCAAGTGCATAGGTTACTTGGTCCTAGGTTCAAAATAGAAAAAGAGGTAAAAAATCCAGTATGTGTAAATACGCTCCAAGGAAAAAAATTGTTCAGATATAATTCCCGAGTGTGTAAAGATGCTGCAATGAAAAAAAATGTTAAGATAAACTTCCCGAGTGTGTAAATATGCTGCATTGAAAAAAGACGATAGTAAAATATGCTCATAGAAAAAAAGGAAAGCGTTAAAATAAAGAATCCGAAAACTATAATACTGTAAAAAGAACTTTCGGGGAAATGTGCGAACGGAAATTTTACTACGAAGAAATAATGAGTTCGGGAAAGTCATCTAAAAATCCCCGCACGGCCTCGCGCCACACCTCTCCCCCGCGCGGGCATATACGAGTTCCCGTGTTTATGTTCACCCATATAAAGGCGCACTTTCAGAGCAAGTGCATTGTAAATTAAATTATTGCTCCCGGGCCGGTGGTAGCCAACCAACCAACTTAATTAGATTTCCGAAACTAAACGTCAAAATATGTAGGAAAAGCTTAGAATCAACCATATCCTAGCTTAGGTTCAAAATGTTGAAATTGCACACCGAGCAGTTTGTGATTGTGAGTTTCATTTGACCGGCTTGATCGCTTTTGGAGTGGATCCATAGTGATCCTGAGATATAAAAAATAAAAACCACATTACCTACCTAATTTTTTTTTGATGATGTGAACCACGTACCGGAAGGCGCTACGTGGGTAGGCCCCCCACAAGGTGGACTGATGACCTGGTAAGGGTCGCGGGAGTCCGCTGGATGCGGGTGGCGCAGGACCGGTCAATTTGGAACTCTCTGGGGGAGGCCTATGTCCAGCAGTGGACGTCTTTCGGCTGATATGATGATGATGATGATGATGATGTGAAAATGCTTTACGCATACCCCCGACCCGGGGAAGGCCCATTTGGGGGTTTTGTGGGACTCTCTCCTCCCGCAGACATCCGAGGAGCATACCCACTAATAATTTACTTTAAAAACAAAGTTTAAACCGACTTCAATTCAGTACTCCGCCAAGCCACATAGGTAGGTACATAAACATTTCCACATTTTCTTTCCAATTTACCACATGAACTGCTTTCCGAAAGCAAATGCGTTGATTATTACAGAAAAAAAATCCAAGTCGCTATATGTGGGCTGATAATATTTGAGGAGTTCCGTTGATTCCTCAAGGATCTCAAAATTGACACTTCATTAGTTGCCACTTCAAAGGAATCATGTCAGAATCTTTGACGTACTTTACATCCTTGAGGAGTTCCATAAGTCATCTGTGGTCTTCATCATCAGTTCCACTTCAACATAATTGCGATTTCCGAGGGAAAATACACGAGTTAAAATAGAAAATACCGAAATCACTACACGCGTGCCTATACAATTTGAGGGTTGCCCTCGATTTCCCTGGGATCCCGTCATCAGATCCTGACTTGTGTTCACCTGAATAACTTGAAAGAATACGGTTAAAGGTCTATACCTACGTACCTATAAAATTTCAAAAAATATCCTCCAACTCCTAACCGTTGAGGAGTTGTACCTTCCATCATCAGCTCACTAACATGAAGTGATGACTACCAGACGTAAATACCTGAATAGCTTTAGAAAATACATGATACATGTAGTACGTGCCTGTAAAATTTGAGGGTTGCCCTCGATTTCTCTAGGATCCCATCATCAGATCCTAACTTGGAGAAAATGGGACCACCTCAGGAGTATACATTTTCGAATAAAAAAAGAATTTTTAAAATCGGTCTACAATTGACAGAGAAATCGGCGAATGTATGTACATAAAAAAAAAAATCGGTGAAACATATAACCTCCTCTTTTTTTGAAGTCGGTTAAAAACACACCGGCGTCACCCGCATTACCGTTGAGGGGGCGCCATGGGATCGCGAACATTCCACCACGACGCCCCCCGACATAATTACCTACTTTAATAATTATATTGTAGACTATGGTGCACTACAAGATCTCTGAGGAGTTTGATCGGAATACAGTTGTCATCGTCAAATTCATCCCATATGGGATTAAAAGGGGTATACACCTTGTACGAGGACAATTCATGTTTTGAAGTGAGGGAATCGGATTTTCGGTAAAAGAGTCTTCGTCAAAATGCATGGAGAACACCTCATTTTTGAAGTGACAGTTGGAGTTTTAGTAAGACTATTTACGAGTATACCACATTAAGTATATAGAGAAAACATTTTAAAAAAAATGCCGTTCGGGTTGCTAATATAATATAACAAGAATACGAGTAGCACGTAATGACGTAACTAAAAGGGTCACGGTAATAGTTCACGGTTATTACGCTGGACAGCCGATTAGAACGCAGTTAGTCAATTTGGGTTCCGTACCAAAATGGGAAGAAGGGAAACCTTTAAGAATGAAGTTACTGTTGTGATTTGTATGAGATAGCAGCGTCCCATACCTATAGGATCCCATAGGAATAAGTTGCACCGATTATAAGACCTGTGATCAAATATTATAATACTTCACCTACGCCGAATATATTTAACACGTTTTAAAGAACACGGAGTTGTTTGCCGGATGAAGATTGGAGAGCAGCCAGCAGCCCTTCAAACATAAGAAGTCTGGCAACTAACTAATCATGTCAGTGGGTATCGGACGAGCTGAAAACGTACTCACCCCTTTCTTTGGAGATATAGTACAAGCGAGAAAAAGAGATAGACTTGAGTCTCTAAGCTATGTTCCCTTGACTCGAATACTTGGTCAGGCTATACCTTATATATATATATATATATATATATAAATTAACTTCATCGAGCAACGCTTTTGCTCTAAATGGAAAGAAACTGATACTAGGTACCTACCTTGTCAGATCGCTTGCAAGGCCTGTTAAACTTGAGTGTTTACTCGGTCTCGCAAGCAGATTTATGAGAAAGGGAGATGGCTCTCTTGTCAAGTCATATGCGATTTAATAAGTTGGTAAATGTAATGCATTACAATGGACGTCAGTGTCCTGAAAAGGATTTTCACAGTCTGCGGCAGATGACCCACTGGCTTCTGGCTAGCGTTTGGAGAGTTTGGACCGACCTATATCGTGAAAATAGATATTTACGCTTCTGATTTATCAATAATGGCATCATGTTGTTGTTGATTGTAAATATGTAATATGTTTTTTTTCAGCTGCATCTTATCCTGATAACATACTCACTAAAGGCAAATACAGTGCGAAAAGGAGACCTAATAACTGTACCAAGAAAAGCGATTACTCCACGATGCCAGGCAGTAAGTTGTGTTTATTTGCATATTTTAACAACCTTGGTATCATTAGCTTTATCTATTTCATTTTAATTTTTTGTGACCAATGTTAACTGTTTATCTTTATTTTATTTTACATTTTTTTTTCTCATTGTTATAAATATATTTGTTGCAAATACCAGGTTGCTGGCGTTTGTGTCGCCACTTGTGTTAGTTTGTAAGTTAGGTCCCCACCGAAAATCAGCGCCTCAGCTGGCTGTGGCTTGCTGTGGCTTTATGCTTAACGCTAAGTCAAAAAAAGCTGAAACTCAAAGTTAAAAAAAACAAGTATCTTACCTACTAAAACTCGTATTTGTGTAGTTTTTTTTTCATGAGGACTACAGTTTTATAGTATCCTATCATTGACACAACGATCAAAGCACAAAGAAAACTTTAAACAATATATCTTTGCGCTTCCCGTCTCTATATTTGTCGTTTTATAGATACTAATATTTTTTTGCACATCAGCAAAGCATTTGACTTGTGTCACAAACGCTTACTTACGAAATTATCACGATTTGGTGTAAGGCCGGCCTCACAATGTACGGAACTCAGTCACTGAATCATAATCTGAATCACTAAAGAGCAAATAAAAGGGTACACTTTGTGCATTCTGCCAGAGGCTGTACCTACCTACCTCTTTTTGCTCTTGAGTGGTCCAGATACTGAATTCAGTGACTAATTCCGACTGTGTGAGGCCAGCCTTAGAGGTCCTGATAAAGAGCTATCTTCAAAATCGAACGCAGATGATGATGATGATGATTTGACAATTTACAATGATGCCATAAATGATACTTTAGGAAAAACAATTCAATAGTTGAAGGCAAGCAACTTACACAAGTAAATATTGATAAAACTAAGTATGTCCAGTTCCACAAGAATGTAGAGGAACACGGCAGAAATTAAGTGTACATTTTAATAATAAACCAGTAGAAGAAGTATCTCAAACGAAAGGCTATAGCCGTGTTTCTATACAAAATTTGCCTTTCTGTCAAATGTTCTAGTAATTTCATTTTTAGATACTCCTTGTAGGCAAAGGTCTGTTCCCCAAAGAAGAGCCATGTACACTTGTCAGTTTTCGTAATATCGCGGTTTGTTTTTTTTCACTTTTTAATTTATTTCTTGAATTCGGTCTTTGCGATTAATTTGATTTTTTGGTAAACTATACTACATAATAAAACCCATCACTACAAAAAATATTGCCTGAAACTTTAGTACAAATATATGTCAAAATAATGGAAACTATAATTTGATATTTTTTTTTTTGGTGTTCTGGTGTAGCGGCACCTACAGTTTTTATTTCATAAATTG
Source organism: Epinotia nisella (assembly GCA_932294315.1). Classification (NCBI taxonomy): domain Eukaryota; kingdom Metazoa; phylum Arthropoda; class Insecta; order Lepidoptera; family Tortricidae; genus Epinotia; species Epinotia nisella. Next base: position 23,526,593 of record OW028674.1, read on the forward strand.
CCCATCTATAGACCCACTACATATATTAAATTCAAATTATTAGCTTTGGTACTTCATGACAAAAACTAACTACAAATAAAATTATTCCTTCCTTGTTTCAATGTTTTTACAGGATTGTTTTAATTAGTTGTATGAATGAAATCGTACTACATCCTATTTTTGTATTTTGTCATTTTTGTAAGTTTGTTTCGTTTTTGACATTTATTTAAACATTATCTAAAAAATTAAAAAGTGTTCTAGTATGGTATCGTTCCGTATGCCATATTTACGAATTACCTAGTTTGAAATGTAACAATGTCTGTTTAATGTTTTTTTTTACAGTTGGCTCATTTCGAGGACATCATTAATGGGTTCAATTTACCCAGTAAACTAGGAACAGAATTATTTTTGAACTCGCTTCCGGATTTTGTATGCGAACCAGGTGTGGAGACTATTCGTATTTTGAGAAACTGTTTAAAGTGCGGCAGGCTCAGCAATTACTATTCGGCTCTGTACACCTATATAAGTTTAAGCGACTTATATTGTCACCACCACGACTTTGTCGTTAAATTATTTGTGCCAAATGAATAATAAGTGATGAAATAAATGTGTTACTTTGCTATTTGGGGACATTTAATTTCGTTCATACAAGTAATTAAAGCAATCCTGTAAAAACATTGAAACAAGGAAGGAATCATTTTATTTGTAGTTAGTTTTTGGCATGAAGTACCAAAGCTAATAATTTGAATTTAATATATGTAGTAGGTCTATAGATGGGCAATTTATGAAATAAAAACTGTAGGTGCCGCTACACCAGAACACCAAAAAAATAAATATCAAATTATAGTTTCCATTATTTTGACATATATTTGAACTAAAGTTTGAGGCAATATTTTTTGTAGTAATGCGTTTTATTATGTAGTATAGTTTACCAAAAAATCAAATTAATCGCAAAGACCGAATTCAAGAAATAAATTAAAAAGTGAAAAAAAACAAACTGCCATATTACGAAAACTGACAAGTGTACATGGCTCTTCTTTGGGGAACAGACCTTTGCCTACAAGGCGTATCTAAAAATGAAATTACTAGAACATTTGACAGAAAGGCAAATTTTGTATAGAAACACGGCTATAGCCTTTCTGGGAGTGACAATTAAACGTAACCTAAACTGGAACTATCACGGAGAAGATGCCTATTCTAGAATCAACAGCAGCTTTGTATTATTTGCAGTTTGCACTAAGTAACATTTGTCAAACAGTATCCACATAGGTGGCAATAATTGCATATAAGGAATATGTTGATTCTGTACTCCGATATCGAATTGTTATTTGGGGAAACTGTGTCGAGCAAAAGCAAAGTATTTTCCATGCAAAAGCGATGTATTAGAGCTATATGTATGTAACCAAAGATAATCATGCCGCCTATTCTTCCTGGAACATAAAATACTAACGTTTGCATGTTTGTATCACTATTTATTAAAATACAGCACAAAAATCTTTTTATCAAAAAGCAAGACGTAGTATGCACTCGGAAAGTTCGAAACCAGTATAAACATAAATTGTTTAAACCATCAGTTAAACTGGCTCTAAGTTCCAAGAATTCCTATATCACGTGCATAGATTTTTATACCAAATTGCCGGATGCATTTAAACATGTTAAATTGAGTAGGTATATTTAAAAGAAAAACAAAGCAGTGTCTTGTTAACAATAGTTATTTACGATACAAGTGCAGAAAATAGGAAATTCGCAACGAGTGGTGATAAATTAAAACACGACCGAAGGGAGTGTTTTAAATCGACACGAGTTGCGAATTACCTATTCGCTCGTGTATCGTACAACGTTTTACAGTACATATGGCTCTTTGAAGTTTCAACATATCCACGGAAAGTGCTCATTTCCGCACACGTGCGGAAAAGTAACACCATGTGTACTGTAATAGTTATTTACGATACAAGTGCAGAAAATAGGAAATTCGCAACGAGTGGCGATAAATTAAAACACGACCGAAGGGAGTGTTTTAAATCGACACGAGTTGCGAATTACCTATTCGCACATGTATCATACAACATTTTACAGTACAAATAAATGGCTCTTTAAAGTTTCAACATATGCACGGAAAGTGCTCATTTCCGCACTAGTGCGGGAAAGTAACACCAACTCGTGTCGATTTAAAACACTCCCTTCGGTCGTGTTTTAATTTATCGCCACTCGTTGCGAATTACCTATTCGCACATGTATCATACAACATTTTACAGTACAAATAAATGGCTCTTTAAAGTTTCAACATATGCACGGAAAGTGCTCATTTCCGCACTAGTGCGGGAAAGTAACACCATGTGTACTGTAAATGCTTTTACTCTCTTGCTGACTTTTTAACCCTTTGAACGCTTTCATATTTGAATGATGTGATCACTCACACGCCAAGCACTGTAAATTTTTGTAACGTTTAAAACCAATAAAAACAATTCATAATAGATTTTATTTATGATCAAAGTATACCTTTTTAGTGGTTGTTGGCGTGGTGGGCACGACGACACACGACCACATTATGGCGTTCAAAGGGTACACGTACATAATTATTTAATTATGTTCTGAAATTAAATTCACTAGTTAAGTATAAACTTTGATCTAAATCTGACATGTAATATTTATTTTTATTGTGATCTTCACGGACTTTATTTTGCTTATATCTCTAATTTTTTATATGTATTGTTTAAATTGTGTACGCCTCAAAAGGTAGGATTTGGTGATTCTTAATGGTGTGACCGTACCTATACAGGATGTTAACGGGGTCATGATCCGGAATGACAAAAAGCGAATAAGATGATCATACTGAACAACCTTTCCCATGGGACCAACCACGAAATCGCAAAAAAAAAGAGCCAATTAAGAGTTAACTGTGAGTTAACTGCGATTTAATTGAGAGTTAATGTATGGAATACCTGGTTTTTTTTTTTGCGATTTCATGGTTGGTCCCATGGGAAAGGTTGTTCAGTATGATCATCTTATTCGCTTTTTGTCATTCCGGATCATGACCCCGTTAACATCCTGTATATTATATAACCTTAATCCTTCACACAATAAATTACTGATTACTGAAAGGCTATATATAAACCGGAAAACCAAAGATACCGGGTTCGATTCCCGGTGTGCTCTACTAGTGAACGCGTTACATTTTTCTTTGCGCTTTGATCTTTACATCAACGGTGGTTTTCCCCAAATCTAAAGCACATGTCGATTCTAAATCATTAAGTTAAAAACAACATTAACTGTATTTTTTTCTTTTTTAAGCCTCAAGTCAAGCGCAAGTAAGCCATGATTTCAAGATGTCGCCTCCCAGTTACCAGGTAATAAAAATACAATCCAGTCCAATTGTTTAGATTTACATTAGTACCAAAATACGTTGTCAAATAGTAGATTGTGCCACGAGGTTGGGAAGTCATTTTTTACTGACGCGAGTCTATTAGAACCCGACGCCGGAGGAATCTTACCATGCATCCGTGTCGCACACAATGTTTTTTTCACTTCTCATGCTCGAAAAGTCATATTAGCACAGATTATATAATAGTTCTACGATAGGCTTAGCAGCCGGGGCTAAAGTAACCACCCCGCGCCCCTAGGCACGTGTCTAGTTTGCCTATATGGATAATCCGCCTCTGGATAAATCTCAGTCATTTGTGCTACCAAACAAACACAGAGTTTGCAAGAATAACTTGGGTTTCGTTAATAATTTTAACAAATATTTGGATGTGTTTCGAAACCTTCAAAGTTCGAAACCGAAGGAGGATATTTTGATAATAATTCGATTAGTTTCATCAAAAATTATTATGTTCTTTAAATGTCATATTGTAAAGTCGTGTAATCAAACACATAATTATGTTCTATTATTTCTTTGTTTGCCAGCCTGAGCCTACTATAAACGAGAACAATTTGGAGTTATATATGCTTCTGCGCCATCAGGTTTCATGCACGCATTCGTACCCTACTGGACTACAATATCCTATATTAAGGCAATGGGCGGGGCGTGGTGTGTTTTTTTCTTTAAGTGTATCTGTCTCTCATATTTAAGTCTTAAATCAAATATCATGTTTTAAAATCTATAGGTACTAATATTATAATAAAGAGAAAAGTCTGTGGGATTGCAGCTTTGTAAGTTTATAAGTTTGTATGTTTGTATTTAATGGGTAATCTCCGGAACCGCTTATCTGATTTCAAAAGTTCTTTCAGCTGGACTTTCTGGATAGCTATATTTTATCCCGCGGGTTTGCCCGCGTTCTATGCAATACGCAGGTGAAGCCGAGCGGGCAGCTATAGTCTATCTATAAAAAATATTATATTAAGGGGTAGGGATGCCTTATTACATGTTTCAACTTTCAACGTCAAATTGGACAAAATAGACGACTGACATTTACAATGCTTAAAGGTACAGTCAAGTCACCAATATGTATACACCACAAAGTCTCAAAAATATGTACCTACACAGACCTTATTTCTGCAACAATAAGGTCGGTGTAGTATACGTATTAATGGAACTTTGAGTGAATACATATTGGTGCCCTTGACTGTACCTATACAGCGTGGAACGGAACGATGGACTATCCCGCAAGAGGGAAGCGTTAGTACGTTAAATTTTCCAGATAAACTATGTTAATATTTCCAACCGTTTTCAAGTTAGAGCTCATCAAACTTTTGTGCACAAAGCTGCATATTACAACCCTAACAGAGAATGAGGTTAATGATCTGACCGATGAATGTCAATGCCAACGCTAATAAATAATCTTTTAAGGGATGCCAGGAATTACTGTCACCGGAAAGACGAATTTTGTAACAAAAACTTGCTATAGTTAATAGACTGGTTAGTAGTGTATGGCTGTCTCTTTCTAACTATTGCAAATTGGTGTGACAAATAGCGCCCGTTTGTAGTGTGCTTAAAGCCTCTCACAGACTGGTGCGGCCTGGCCGCGGCGGTCAATAGTAAACTTATCATTACCTGTCAAATTTACTATTGACCGCCACCGCACGCCGCGCCAGTGTGTTGCAGGCTTCAGGCGAACATTTCCGAGCATATTGGCGAAAAAAACTTGGTGACACCGCCCGGTAGGTATATAAATACCGACCTTTTTACACTAATGCACCAACTATTCTGTAGGTAAATGTAAGTAGGGTTTTGCATCAACTAGATAAGCATAAGTATAAAACAATAAAATGCATATTATGTTTTGCAGGAGTTTAATGCACCTGTCAACACTCCAGAACTCGGATTAAACGTTTCGTCCCTCTCCACTTGGAAAGTGAACTCAATCAACGGAAATAACATGGCCCCTGAAATTAATACACATGAACATATTAATAACCCTCACGTGGGAAATGATAATAATACTAGCTCGTTGCCAAGCACAACTGGAGTACACCATGTCAACCCAGGTTTAAAGTACAGATTTGGCACAACAATTCCGGCAGGTACGAAAGTAAAACGAGAGAAAGGTGGTCCGGACTCTGAAGAGTTGCCGCCTAAACGTGATAAGCCGATGCCTATTGACCGCATAAGTCCTCTGTGGGGTGTGCCACCGACAAACTTAAATTCAAATAATCCATTCATTGAAAGAAATAGACCTCTGCTAATTCAAAATGTTGGTTCCCCGCCAGCCACTGGTTTTCCCATAGTGGTTGAAAATGACTCGTCGTGTCCTGTTGAGATCTGGAGTCTACTCTTAGATCATCTTGGGCCCGAAGGAATGGCAGACCTAACCAATATTGTGGCGGAAGGAGATCAATGGCACGAACGCGTAAACAACCTCAAAGTAAATCAACCAATTCAACACGATCATGCTAATTTAGATCACAATATTGCCCAACCTGGTTTATATAATAATGTTGACCAAAGTTTACCTGATTATCATAATAACATTGATCTCACACATAATGTGGGCCATGCCATGTGTATACGTGGCAATCAAGCAAGTTATCACATTGAGAGCGTATCAGAAGAGCTGAGCGAGAGAGGTTGTCCGGACTCTAAAGCGTTGCCGTCTAAACGTGATAAGCCGATGCCTATTGACCTCGAAGGTCTTCTGCGTGATGTGCCACCGACAAACGTCAATTCAAATTACCCGTTCATTGAAACAAACAGACATCCACTAATTCAAAATGTTGTTTCACCGCCAGCCCCTGGTTTATCCATAGGAGGAGAATATGTGGATGAACCTGAGCCTTTGTGTACTGATGAGGTCTTGAATCAATACTTAGATACGGAAGATCAATGGCAGTTGGAATGTGGAAACTTCCCCGATATAAATCAACCAATTCAGCACGATCATGCCCAACATGGAATATTGCTTCAAGCAAGTGACGTTGAGATCGTATCAGAAAAGCTGGGCAAGATGAATGTCTAAGACAAATAATTGTTATTTGTAATGCAACGCTGCAAAGTTGTTGCCAAACAAGTGTTTGTATTGAAAGCTGCGTCAGCGAAGTATTGTAAAATGTACAATCCTGAGCATCGCGAGGCTTTCAAGGCACTAGACCGTAGACGCTATTAAACACCTTTGCTGCCAAGCGAAACACAACTTTTCACCTCACCGTCGCGAAGAAAATAGTACCTACTTAATTGTAATGCAAGTCGTATGGAACAAATCACATTTTCAATAAAGGGATGTTTCCAATTAAGTACATCTCATAAAAATCATAGCATACAATAATTCTTTAAAGTAACAATAAAATGTACCTATGAATCTTTCTTTTAGTCTGCATGTCTAGGTTTAATTTTACTGAAATGGGTTTTGCACATTAAAATATATGTAATATTTTTATGAAAATATTTTTTTGTCAGTAAGTCATAACATAAAGTGATACTACGGTTTTCATATATGGAATAATATGTGGGTAATTGTCGCTACACAATGGAAAAAAGTTGAAGCGTATATTTTATTAAGGCTCTACAAGGCTAAGTATGTAGGTACAATTTTTTTGCAATTCACTCATATAGTAAATGGACCATTTAAACCCTTTTCCGCTTTAGGCGTATTTTTGTAACATGCTGTATATAAATCTCATTATTGTTGTTTCTAAAATAATTAACCAAGAATAAGTATTATGGTAGCCAACAAGGAAGGCCCGGCCTAATAAGGCCACAACCTTTAAAAACTCGCAGTTATGGTTGTCCAACCAACTACTTCAAAGGCTATAGCCGTGTAAGGGAACAAAATATGCCCCTGACGGTATCAGCCAATTAGTATATCGTATCCATTGGTCATATTGCTAGTTATTATTCGGCCAAGTATTATGTCATAATTATTGACAGTTTCCTAGAAATGTCACTTAAAAGTTTTTTTTACTTTCCTAAATATCTTCAAAACTACTGGTCCGATTCTTTTGTGATTAAAATATGTTGTTAATGGCTTGAAGAGGTATATATTTGCAGAAAACTAGACATCTCTATGTCAACATTAACTTGGTTATGTTTGATGTGAAACATTTCAAACTTTTTTTTTGACACTTCGGTGTCAGCGACACCCGCCATTTTTTCAAGACTGATGTGACATCTCTTTTCGTATTAAAATATAATTATTTCAAATCAATCGGCTTGGAGCAACATGGTGATTTTTAGGGTTCCGTAGCCAAAATGGCAAAAACGGAACCCTTATAGTTTCGTCATGTCCGTCTGTCCGTCTGTCCGTCTTTCCGTCTGTCCGTCTGTCCGTATGTCACAGGCATTTTACTCAAAAACTATAAGGTGTATTTGAATAAAATTTTGAGGATAGGTGTATTTTGTTAGCCGCTACATAGTTTTGTAATTAAAATGACAAAAACATTTTTTTTCAGGGGTGCACGCACTCACACAGGCACGCATCAATACAGTAGATAAACTTAGGTGCAAGTCGGAGTAGTCGGCGGTAAATCAGTCCGCGAGCCGCCCGTGCGCCTCATAGAACTGGTTTTAAAAGGAGCGCAGATGTAGAAAGGTCTTTAGCGACGCTAGTTGAGATACCACTTTCGCTAATATAATAGGCTTGTGACCTCATGTTAAAATTGATAACGTAGTGTTGCTAAAGGATATCTAGTAAACCATCAAAGTATTGTAATAAAGTATAAATTACAAAATATAATTAAAAGTATAATAACCCGCCTTTCCTTCGGCAGTCGGGTAAAAAGGTGGACGAAAAAAAATGGGCCTTGAAAGTTTTAAAAAATATGCATTTTTTTATTGTCCAAGAGTAAATTTAAAGCTACCAATAGAATCCTTGCCTATACGCTTATAAAAGCGTAAGGATTAAGCGAATTTCTATAAAGAAACGCAGTATTTCACGACCGAAACCGCAATTTACTTGACTTTCCATACAACGATTAATTCAAATAGCAAAGCGCGAGGTCATACTTTTAAGTTTCAATCAGTATGAAGCGTTTCGGCTACCGCCAGCGAGGTCCATCTTCGAATCAATTTTTTGGGTAATTATGTTCTTTAATTGTAGTTGCTCCCATACAAACATCTGTTACAACACCTTAGGGAGGCGAGTGTAGCGTCATCTACCTAGAAGGCTTAGGCTTCTTAACGGAACCAACGTCTCAAATTATATAAAAAAATCGTCAGTAAGTACCATTTTCATCGACGGTAACCTGAATGCGGACAAACGTCGGGAAACATGGTTGCAGCTAGATGGTACCCAAGCTCACGCGGCGGTTCGTGTCCGTAACGAGCTGAACGACATGTTCGAGAACAAATGGATCGGGCGATTTGGTCCACATCGTTGAGATGCTCACTCTCCTGATAGTCCTGATTTAACACCGCTCGACTTTTTTCTGTGGGGGGCAGTAAAAAACGGGGTGTACTTACAACCTAGGACATCCGTGGAACAACTGAAGAACAAGATAACAGAAGTTTTTCAAAAACTCAGGTACCATTCAGATCTTTACCACTTTAAGGAGTCCATTAAACGACGCTGCGAAACTTGCGTTCGATTGCACGGGAGCCACGTGGAGAATCGATACCAGAGGCGGAGATACCAGCGAGATTAAATTTTTGACTGTGTTTTTTACCGGTATGTAAATAAATCGTTAATTGTAGACTATTTTTTGTTTTACTTGATGTATTTAACATCTAGGTACACCATTAAGTACTTTGAAAAAACACGCATCTCATAACATCTTCGGCTATAAGCAACTCAATTGCCAAGGACATTACGAGATAGGTAGCTGTTAGACCGCGAGCTACGTGCATTTTTTTATCAGTCACTTACTCCCGTGCCATAACTTGTGAGAAGGTTAAGAATGTTGTATCATGAAGCCCCGTGGACGTCAGCTGCGGCTCCGTTGGTGGGTTGACCAGCAGCAGCCTCACAAAGATGTAAAAAAAAATGTTTTTCGGTCATTTCCTCCCGATTAATTTTATCATCAAATGATAGTTAATCCAATATTATGACGAATAACAATCATCAGCTGACTGTACAGTGGTGGAAAGCAAGGATCGGATACCGGTATTTTCACCATACAAAAATACCGGTTTTATTTCGTTCAATTTCGTTCTTGGGTTTATAATATCATTTTTGATCAGGCTGTCTAATAATAAGAAAATGTTACCTAAATACATGATAGAGTCCTACATTAAGAGCCTAAAATAATTCAAAATATTAGACTACTTCGGGGACTTTTGAAAAAACCGGTTCCGATCTCTGGTGGAAAGTCCGTCAGCTGGTCATACGAACATGTAAAAAAAAATTTTTTTTTCAGTCATTTCCTCCCAACTGAAATTTTGTCAGATGACAGTTTATATGCTATTATAAATATATCAACGCGTCAGCTGGTTCTATCGCGGTGGAAAACTCGTCAGCTGATGCCCTGAAGTTTGTAACGCAGTAGCCCGCGTACTAGGCACAATTTTTTGTCAGTTACTTTCTCCCGTGCCATAACTTGTGAGAAGGTTCAGAATGTTGTATCGTGATGAAGCTCCGTGTAGGTCAGCTGCGGCTCCGTCGATGGGTTTTAACCAGCAAGTAACTGTCAACGAGCCTTAACTAGAACATTTGGCGTTACATTGCGCGCTGAATTATTTTGTACGGTTAATTTTTTCGTTGTTATTTTAGACAAAAATTATCTTAATGCACTTCGTAGGTCTTGTACTAACCACCATTTAAAGATTTGCTCGTATTGGATTTACACGCTACAGGAATTATTATAAAGTTATAATGAAAAATATGTATCAAATCAACCCTAATAAATTTATTTTTTCGTACAATTAAACGCCTGTTGAGTGTGACATTGAATAATCAGGTATTTTACACAACATTTACATTAAATCAGTATGAAGGCAGAACATTTTTAATTTTGCATATTTATCAATATAAGTAGAGTATATATTTAATTTCCCTATTTGTTCATTATTTTATCAAATATTGTAGCATCTAAACCTTCTAGAGTTAATTTCAATTTCACTGCTTGTAAAGGTACTCCTACTTGCACCATTTTCACAAATCTCATATATCCCGGAGGAATAGTAGTTTCTTTAGCACTGGGTTCACTTGAGATTGATGCTGCCTCGCTGCCTTCTGACTTTTCTGGATCTGTATTGGGAGATGGCTCTACAGTGTCTACTACTGGGTTACTATCTCGGTTACCTGCATTTATTTCCTTTAGAGGTTCATGGATCTCAGCTTTGCTTTGGGATGGAATGTCTACTTCTGGTATTGATGATAGCTGTGAAATATAAGTAGCTTTTAAAATCAGAAAAAGGTGGAGAGTTCAGGGTTATAATAATAATAAAATAATAAACAATTTATTTCAGGCAACTAAGGCCCACAGTTATTTAAGCAACAAAACATGTTTAACAAAATTGACCCATATAAAATGTATGGGCAATGGAAAAAAGTTAGAGCATAGATTAGATTGAGGCTCTTAACTATGTACAATTTTTTTGCAATCCACCCATATGGAATGCTACTTTGGAGTTTATAAAGCATCTATTTTTAAATAATATCTTAGTTAATGTTAATCATAATCTTGTGTTTACATTCTATAAAAATAAAAAAATAACATCAGATGGAAACATATTTAACACAAGTCTTAATTATTCATTAAAACATTACTGTTAATTATTTCGCCTAAACAGGACAATCACATATTTACCTAAGTACCTCAAAATTCCTGTTGTGTTTTAACGTCCTGGGTCACAAGATATCCAAAATGTTGCAGTAAATACTTATATTTATTTACTGAGTAAATATATATAAGTATGTGCCTATACGCGACTAAGTCGTTTAACAACAATAATGCAGCAAAAGCGTGTGTTTAAATCAATATTTTGTGTTATTTATGTCCAATCACATTATTGAAAATAATATATTACTATAGGAAAAGTGATCAGAGGAGGGCAAGTTGTCTTGTTGCTTACCTTAGATTCCAACAACACCATAGAGGCATTAACTTTCTCAAGTTTCCTTTCAAAATGCATTAACTTTTCTTCACAATCCTTCGTGAACTTATTTAAAAATTGTACAGTTGTAACGAGAAAATGGTTTACGAATGCCAAAGTTCTCTTCTGCTGCAATCCGGCTACCTGATAAAGGCAAAATTATTATTTATCACAAAACACATTGATAATAAGTTAGTTCGGCAAGTACACAACACAAGTAAATTAGTAAGAAATCCACCCACTTTGGACAAATCTACATTCTTTACGTCGTGGCCGATGGTTGACCCCTGTACGCTCATTTTTCAAGCAACCAAAGCTATAAAAATAAAATGTTGATTTACAACGCATAACATTCCACTGTAATAAAAAAGCTACGAATAAAACTTTTGTATAAGTGCAGTTATGGTGGTTTTGGTGTAGTTTAATTTATATCAATCAGCTGATTTATTGTTCTGTGAGTCAAACGGTGAACGCACGTCAAACGTCACAGTCACGACAGTCGTAGAGTATATTGTATTGAGAGCATGGACTTATTATTACTAACTAAAATTAGTTTTAAGCATGGGTTTTAAGTAATGAATAACAGGTTAAAAAAATATTAAATTACAAAATACTATTTAATTTAATATGAACTTAATTCTCATTAATAAGTTAAGCTTAGATTTATAATAATAATTGACTAATTGTCTGAAATAATTTCTACCATTTTCAACCAACTACCACGTTTTTGTCGCATGGCAATAGTTAGAAAGGGACAAATGGTCTTAATGTAGATATCTCACTCGGCTCGTTTTGCCTCTATCAATACTGGTAGCCCAAATTGAGTCTTAATACAATACGTTAAGGTGTGTTTTTGTAATTTGAATTTTTGATAGAACTCAGTCCTGTTAGTAATAATAAGTCCATGATTGAGAGTATATCACGAGTATATATTATACCTCAATTAAAACTTCGTTCGTATATCTCCCTCTCATTCGCTCGAACTTGCAAGTGCGACAGAGACGGATATATACGAACGAAGTGCGTTTTCGTTTCGCGGTAGCCCCTCAACTAGCACGATACGTTTCATCGGTTTTACGTGACGTGCCGTCTCAGTACATTTTCACCGTAAAACGTGACGATAAAACCTATCGTGCTAGGGCCTCAGGAACATAAAAAACTAGTTTGATATGTTCTCAAGGTACTTAAATACAAGGTGTAGTGGCCTCCTTTTTTCAATATCTATCGTTAAATTTAAATAATCACAATTTTTTTTCCCGTTTTCAGTGGCTTTTTGCTGCTTAGGCACTTTGCCAATTAGCCGAGGCAAAATACGGTTTCGGAAAACATTAATTTATAATAGCGTTTTTTTTGTTTATTTCATTTTAAAACATTATTCTAAGATGCTTTATTCAAGAATCCACCAAACTTTCCACCCGGAAGTAATTATATAGATTTAAATTAAACATTCATTGTCTTTCATATTTTATTTATATTGAATATAGTAAAGCAAATGTAAATGAACCTAAATAAAGATAAAAAAAAAATAATATTTATCCGGACTTTTTAGGAGCTAATTAAATATTGATTTTTTTGATGTCTGTTTTTTGTTGGATTTTGCCTCTAGGTAACAATTTAATTGATAATATATCCGTTACATTAAAAAAATGAGCTATTATAAATTATTTCCAAATATGTCATTTTTTCCATACAAGTTGTCAGTTCATTGCCTGGACTAAATGTCAAGTGGGGGGAGATTTGGCTTTACGGATCTGTGGAGTGCACCTAATAATTTTGCCCAGGGACTAGTCATACGTATATATATATAATAATAATGATATTGGGTAAAGGAACGCTTACATTCATTAAATATTTATAATCACAATTAGTTCTATTAGTAGGATTTATCGAAATTTGACATATAATATAGCAACACCATTGTTGACATGCTATCATATCATGGCAAACAATTTCGATATCGCGACGATTTCCATTTCCTAAAAATAAACTATTTAGAGTAGTTAAAATTATAGTAATTCAATAAGACGTTATGGCTGGAGAAGTTGTAGTGGATGCCTTACCATACATTGACCAGGGCTACGATGACCCAGGAGTTCGAGAAGCGGTATGAATCAATTATAACCTCTATATTTTTCATAATATAGTATTTTTTGCATGATTTCGCTTTAATTATCATGTAATATGCATTAAAGAGTATCGTTATATATAACAAAACCATGTATTTCAATTTAAATATGTCCATTGTGCTTGAACTCAAACTCAAACTCAAACTCAAAATGATCTTTATTCAAGTAGGCCTAGTAACAAGCACTTTCAAATCGTCAGTTAATTTTTTAGAGTAATTTTTAAACATAAAGAATAAAATATATATGATAAAAAATTGTATAAAAAATACTAGTAGAACATTTCTAGAAAAACAATCTAATGTCAAAAAACAAAATATTACGAAAATAATAGATTAAAAATTCAGTCAAAATTAGTTCCACTTGTTACATATAATAATATATTAAATTTTTAGGCACTTTCAATGGTAGAAGAGGAATGCCGTCGGTACAGACCAACTAAAAACTATTTAGAAAATGCAGGACCTGAACCTAGCACTGCGTTCGAAACCTCAGCTTTGCAAAGGGAGATGGAAAGAGTACAACAGCGGCTACCAATGGAACCCTTGTCAATGAAAAGGTAACCTTGTTATTCATTACCAGCATTTGTTTTGAGTACCACAAGAAACAAAATGGGCGATTACATATGCATAAATGTAAGCATACATAGGCTGTTAATCATCCATTCCAAATGTTATTGATACAAGAATACTAAGCACTTTAGTCTCAATGTAAATTCATAAAGGTTTCACTTGACCAAGAGAGGTTTTGTACCTAGATTTAATGTACGATTGAGGTAATATTTCTGAGTTTATATGTTACGCGTACTTGTCCAATTAAAAAAAAAAACTTCTGCATGTCTTGTAAATTGCGGGCGGAGCCGCATAGGCAGCTAGATTCAAATATACAAATACAGTTCTAGTTCATTCACATGCAGTAACATATAATCTTTACTTCACCAAATTACATTTGAAAATCAGGCGCATGAAAAAGTGAATTTTCATTGAATGTCAAGTAACTTCTCATTGTTCCACATTTTAATCACTTAATCTTTTATTATTTACCAACAAACACACGCACGCTCAGCAACTTGAAAAAATTGTACGCGCGGCGCCCACAAACAACTTGTCGTTCTGCTCGCGGCACGCTCGGATACACGTCCAAATTACCTGAGCCACTCACACTGAGGCGCCTTTGAGCACGGTCAAAAGACCGCCACTGGCCGGCTCGCCGCGCGCTGCTCGCGCACAGCGGGTGAGCGCGTACGAATTTGAGCAAAACAAGCGAGCCGTGCGTGCCTCAACCCGAGGCTGCTCTAATTCGTACGCACCTTATTGGTTACTGTACCTGGTTGTAGCAAAATTATCCAGGTATTAAAAAATTGGTTGGTTTGGTTACTCATGCAATTTATAATTGCTCGGCAAGATATTCTGTTAAAAAGTGACCTGCTGGTTATGGGCGCATATATAATAGGCTCTTTCAGTCAGTCCTTCGAGGTGGACTGCAAATGTCTTGCAAGCTATAAAACAGTGATTCCAATCATTCAAGCCATATGCATTCAATTCAAAGCATAACCTGTGTGGGTAATAGCCACATCAAAAGTTGATTGTTCTGCGCAGATATGAGCTCCCTCCGCCTCCCGCTGGCCGGCTCGGTGAACCGACAGCCTGGACTGAGTCCGTGGACAACTCGCACGCGCAGCTCTCGCACCAGGCCACGCGCGTGCTTAACCTTGAGCTGCAGCTGCAGTATGGCGCGGAAGCCTGGCGCTCCTATCTAAGCACGCTGCAAGCACTTGTCACAAGCGCACAGAATGTGCACACTAATTTGAGGTATGGATCCATCCAAACAACATCTAACATTAACTAGTTTGAAACTAAAGAAATGGTTAATGTTATTAATAAATATAGCTTCATTTATGTCACTGACTCATCACATCATGGATTTTATGGTACAAAATTCGCAAGATTCTGCTACAGTTTTGAGAAACTGAGCTATCTTATTATCTATTTATTCTATTATTATATGTCTGTTTTATCCAGCTTAATCAGCGTCAGAGGAGTGTATCATTAATTGTGTTTGATGCTAAAATCTTTTTTAATGGTGTAAATTGGAAAACATCGCATTCTCTGAAACACCTTCTCACTAGATTAGGAAATGATGGGGATATATTTCTCGTGCGCGGAAGGCATAAGCGTGTCTCTCACAAGGGGGCGTGGTTTTCGCAAATAGACTCAAATCAAGGTGGTTTTAAGGTGTTGAAGGAGGAGCAGTTTCTAGTGGTTGAAGAGATATAGATAGTACTGTGTTAATCAATTTGTTTGTCCCAGAAAGCAGATAGCGGCTGTGAACTGGGAGCGCAAGCGGTCGCAGACGGCGAGCGGCACGCGGCTGCGCGCGCTGCGGCGCCGCTGGGCGCAACTCGTCTCCGACAACTACCGCCTAGAACGCGCGTTGCTACAGCTCGACATACAGCTACAAAAGGTATTTGGTTCATCGTCATCAACCCACTGCTGAGCATAAGCCTCTCTTCGAGTACCCCACTCCTCCTGGTCCCGTATTTGATTTATTTCGAAATGTTCTCAGACGAAAGTGTGCTAATCATATCTATTTCGTTTGTGTGTAAACTAGAAACGTTCGTATAAGTAAACATTCATGTGCAATTTTTCTACTTTTGTGTTTATAGGCTCACGGACAAGCTACAGTAGATGATGGTGAACCTGCGGACCTGGAAGCGGTGAAGATGCTACCAGACAAACTTAATTCAGAGTCTGAAAAAGAAGTGCAGAAGAAGATCGAGGACATGTTTGCTGACTAAATTATGACATATCTATGTAATAAGTTTTATTTAATAAGGAATAAATGAATAATTAATTATGTGAGCTGTTTGTTTTAAAATCTCAACTAGGCTGGATTGTTAGGTACTACTGTTCAGCCATTTATACAGTAAACAATAACGTTAACTGCATCATGGAAAACGTTTTTAACTGCTAACCATAGACTTGATGAATTTAAGGTTCATCAAGTTCTCTATTATTTTATTGGATTATGAGAATTAATAGAGGAAGGGCCTTGTGTTGCAATGCAATACCATTCCTCTATTAATTCTCGTAATTCACGTTCCCATCTAAGAAACACGGTTATGTCTTCTGCGTAACACTCTTCGGCTTGTTTCGATAAATATCTAAATTTGTAAATGTTTGTTAATCAGGAAAAAACAATGCTTAGTTGAGATAATTTAAATAACTAAATACCTACCGACATTGTAACGAGTTTTATTTGATCGGATTTTTTTTAAGTAATCGTGTTTTAGCTCGTGTTAACCCATTCGAGGCCAAGCAGCACTAAGTGTGCTACGCCGTAGCGTTTAGCAGCATTTCCGCCTTATAGTAGAAATCGCTTGTAGAGACATGACTTGACATATATGTGAGTGTATGCACGGTATGCACAAACTAATAAGAGATAATACGTATAGTGTATGTGAGTCACATGGGCCTTGAATGGGTTAAATAACTAAATATGTACCAAGTCAAGATACATATTTAAATTTGAAAATGAATTCCATTCGTTTCTTATCAGACGTGGTTCAGACAGTATTTCTCTAAGAGAATTACGTTTTTGCAATGCACTGCACCCCCTTAATATTTTTGATTAAATTGGAAATCTGAACGCAATCATGAACTTGACCCTGAACGCGTCGTTTGCCTTTTCGCTCGATTGTCATTTGTCGTCATCTGTCAATTTTATTTGAAAATGGCGGACGATGCATCGAGCAGTAGCGGCTGTACCGGTAATTTACCCGACAATTCAATAAATCAGGATGAGTTGATTATGAAACAACAACGGGAGATAGAAAAAGAGGTAAACTTTATGTACATACCAGTCTTAACTTTCTGCATTTTTTTGTTCACTTGCAATTACGAATACAAAATGGTGTGTTCTGTTTATTTTGCAGATTTCAGAGAGCATTCCGCTTGTCGGAGAACTCGAACCTTTGTCGTCGCTAGAAAAAGAATATAATGAAGATCCCGTGTACCTATTAAAAGTAAAAGATTTAGCGGCTAAGTACAAATACGTGCGGAGAACGCGACCGGACGGTAACTGTTTCTTCCGGGCATTTTCATACGCATATTTAGAGCATCTTCTGACGGACAAAGCGGAATATGAAAAATTTCACGAGCTAGCAAAAAACTCGAAGGATACTCTTGTCGCATTAGGTTTCTCACAGTTTACAGTCGAAGATTTTTATGAGACGGTGAGTCGTGATTGTTTTAGGTTAGTTATTTTGTTGTGTTTTGTTTTTCTTTGTTGCTATACCAGACGTTATTGTGCAGGTCTTGTGAGGCCCTTTTCTCTTCTGTTAAATTTTGTTCTGCAAAAATGTATGAACAAATCTTGAATGTTGATTTTGTCCTCAATCAGTACTTTGATTATGCTGGAAATTATGAAGTGATGATATAGCATAATAAAATAAAGTTAATTATGATTAGGGCTTGTAGTTGTGTAATTATTTATATTAATTAAAAATAAAAATGTTCATTTGTTATCAATCATTCCAAGAACCATATTTAATACAAGATTGATTATTCACAATGCACAATAAAATTTTAAGATATTTTTAGAATTGTAGTCAGTCAAACTTGGACTTTGCTTTTAAATTATGACAAAGGATATATAAATACAAACAGGTCAATAGGAGAAGGATTTCTCATGTCCTTCGCAGTACTTTTGTAGGTATTGAAATGAAATGTGTTTATAATGAGTCCGCTGGATGCGGGTGGCGCAGGACCTGTCAATTTGGCACTCTGGGGGACGCCTATGTCCAGCAGTAGACGTCTTTCGGCTGATATGATGATGATGATGTGTTTATTTGCTCAACAATAATAATGATATAAGCCTTTATTTAACTACTTGCTCAACATTATGTACATATAAAAATGGTGAGGTAAATAATGCCCATATAATGTCAATACGTTATAAAAGTAGGCATGCTAATATCAAGTATGAAGAGTATCAAGATTCAATGTCAAGACTGTTAATATTACACACAAAATAATTAAATTGATACAATCAGTACAATAATAAAATAAAACAATAAACTTTATTATACATTTTCAACATTATTGTGGTATAGGGCTAAATTTCGTTATCTGTTTCTCAAGGATGTCACATTTCATATGATCAAATGTGAAACACTCCAAATTTATGACTTTATATGTTAATTTTCACATAGTTAACTGACTATTCATTTTGGCCTTCTAGTTCATGGAAGTAGTACAACGAGTGGGTGAGCAAGCTGGGGGCCCCCCTGAGGCCCTGGAGAAAGCGCGTGCGGAACTGCATGATAAGTTCAACAAGCAGGGCTATTCGGACTACATTGTGGTGTACCTCCGCCTGGTGACATCAGGAGCGTTGCAGACACAACAGGAATTCTACCAGAATTTCATTGAGGGACCTAGGACGGTCACTGAGTTTTGTAGACAGGTGAGTGTTTCCTAAAATTTAACAGATGTCTATTCAATTTTACTCCTGACTATGTATTTTCCTTAATTTAAGGATGCTCTTTTCCATTGCCTTTTGGGATGTAGCCAGTTTTGTCTTTGCAGTGTAGGTCCATGTTTGGTATCCGTAAGTAAGAGTAAAAAGAAAACAGGTCTCCATTACTACCTTCTTCAAGAGTAGTGAGATGTCATCTTTTAGGATTTCTTATAGAGACCAGAGCTTTTTCCAGCCCATTTCAGCCAATTTCGCTCTTGTAAGCAGTAAAAAAATATGTTATGAGAGTCATGTAGGGTTGATGTTGCTCATGAAAAGTTTTATATGAAGTTGAAGGTAACTAACTTTTAATGAAATGAAGCCATACTAATACTTCATTATTTAAGCAAAAAGTTCAGTTTAGTCATATAATATAAAAGTTGGAAAAGTGAAACAAAATACTCATATTTAACAATATTCTTCTTGTGAATGGTGTAAGGTAAAGAGGCAACTGTTGTCATTGTCATCTCAACAGATGATTTGAACAGAGCCTGTACGAAATTCCATATAAAACTACTAGAGGCTCTAGTTATACTAGTTGTGTGTTGTGCTTCTAGCTTGTT
The DNA here is from genome assembly GCA_932294315.1 of Epinotia nisella. NCBI lineage: Eukaryota > Metazoa > Arthropoda > Insecta > Lepidoptera > Tortricidae > Epinotia > Epinotia nisella. The sequence continues at coordinate 23,546,173 of OW028674.1, forward strand.
GAAGTGTTTCACCTGGACCATCAAGATATCAATATCAAACCCAACAATATCCTACATTACTACACAAATAGATTTAGGACACATTCGTCAGAATCCTTTTTCGTCAGAATAAATTATAGCCTGTTTTTTTTCGGACGAAAACGGAATTCCTTTTGGGACAGAAAAAACTTAGGTTAATTTTTGAAGTATTTATTTGTTACATCTATAAAAAAATCAATAAGCTTAATCTAACGATATCATACTAATTGTCGTAACCTACGCAAACAGTCGGAAATTGTTATTTTCCCCTTAATGCAACTTCTTACTATTTCTTTTCGACTCTTTATAATTTTCTTATTTTTCTTTGACCTAAAACTTTTTGCATGTAAACAAAGTTTTATTTTTCTTATTTTAAAATTTAGACTAGCGATTTCTTTCTGAATGCTGTGAATGGTTTCCAATATGTTTGCCTTTCTCCTCAATTTTTTATTAAAACGAATATTCGGATATCCGAATTTCAAGCCCTTATAAGTAAGTATATTAAAAGAAAAAGCTTGAATAACTAGTTCCTAGTTCTTAATTATCTACTTACTACAACACGAAATGTGAAATTCTAATTTTCTGATACTAGGCAATTTGTCCCGGCTACGAATACGCATAAAACGAATAATAATAAAAAAAAACCGCCTACCTAAATATAAGATTCCGCTTTAGTCAGAAAAAACAGGAAGTAATTTGTCCTGACGAAAGCGGAGTCTAACCAAAAGTTCGTTTTCGTCTGAAACAAAACAGGCTTATAACTCATCCTGACGAAAAAGGAATCTGACGAATGTGTCCTATATCCACAAATAAGGTGAAGGAAAACATTGTGAGGAAGCAACAATCTGCACTGGGTCAGTGTGGGGATTACGGCCTATACCCTCACATTCATGGCAGGAGCCTTGTGCTCATATCTAGGTTGATGATAAACTAGGGATTTTAGCCACCGCTGGTTTAAGTGGGCGCTGCTTTTGCAGTCAGGAGAATAAGGCAGCATACCAATGTAGCAACGGCACGGTTAGTTTACTTCGCTTATGGTCTTATTTTATGGGGATCAGCGGCAGATATTGAGATTGTATTTATTTTACAAAAAAGGGCTGTTAGAGCAATTTATAACCTAGGGTCGAGAGAGAGTTAAGAGAATTTTTCAAGGAAACAGATATTCTAACACTGCCGTCGCTATACGTATTTGAAATAATAATGTATGTTAGGAAGAATTTATACAACTACCCAACAAACACTGATAGGCCCAAGGTTACCAGAAGCGCAGGGAAGCTCAAAACAACTTTTTACAGGCTAGTAAAAGCGAAAAAGTCGTTCTTGGGAAATTGTATAAAATTCTACAATAAAATTCCAAAACACATTACCGAACTTACTGACTCTAAATTCAAATCTGTCCTAAAACTGACACTTATTTCAAAAGCACATTATAAGATAAACGACTACATGGATATTTGGCAGCGATAAAATCCTGCACTCTAGTGCAGTACCAGTGAACCACCGGTTCGGAAAGTAAACCTCTGCCTCGAGAAGAACCGGCGTAAAAAACTCGGCGAGGTGTCATTTTTTCAAAACAGTATACAATATATCATTTCAGTATCAGAGTATTATAAAATTTTAAAATTACATTGCTACAGTAGAAATTAAGCCTATTTATTTTACAACATGTTATGTTATGTAGCAATGTAATTTTAAAATTTTATAATACTCTGATACTGAAATGATATATTGTATACTGTTTTGAAAAAATGACACCTCGCCGAGTTTTTTACGCCGGTTCTTCTCGAGGCAGAGGTTTACTTTCCGAACCGGTGGTAGTTTATCGACATTCATAGGTGCATGTAATATGCCTAAATTGAAGAAAAAATCACTTTGACTTTGACTTTTTTGACTTTGAATTACCTTTAATTTTATTTGAGATGTTATCAGTTGATGGGATATTTGATACATTTGGCCAGAGCGTTAGCTACAACACGAATATTGTGAAACGGCTCTGAGCCATATCATACTGCCTCACAGGAGGTGGAGCCGATGTACAAGGAGTCGGACCACATCCACATCATCGCGCTGAGCGCCGCGCTGCACGCCGGCGTGCGCGTCAAGTACATGGACCGCGGGACCAACAGCCAGGTTCACTATTCATACTCTGTTTACTACACTATTTACCTACCCATTCACCGCCACAGAAAAAAAATGCGAGTTGACAGAATTCCTCAAACATATTTACTATTCACAATATGATTGCCATACATTTTTAATTTAGTTGAGTGACTATAGCCCCTTGTTTATTATTATTATTTATTGTTGTAGAAAACTGAATGAATCAATTTGTACCTACATCATCATATTCATTCAATAATCTAATCACTTTACATAAAATTATAGGCTTTCCCACCGTTTAACGATATCTCAAGTCGGTTCCTGCGGTAGTTGCGCGGTGCGAGAGGAGTGACAAGCGTAGCGGGTACTAGAATGAGCTCAAACGTTAAACACACTGCACTGGTACTGCAATAGCCGACTCAGTTCAACATTAGGCATATTAATTAGGCAACAATCAGACACTAATAAAAACCATCAAGCATGAAAATTGGAGCTAAATAAACGATGCGTTTGCAGGTTGAGGTAAGTCATAGGTAATTTATACGTATTTTTTAAATCTTTCATCGTATTATACACGGTGATTTTTGATTCGTGATCAGGAACCAATTTTTCTAATTCAGTAATCGATGCCTAACGCGATGAACTCGTAGTTACACCAAACAAACGTTATTTTTTTCCTGAATAAAACTCAATTAGGAATTACGATTAAATTAAAAATCATTGTCACCCTAACGGTGTCGTAGGTGGATCGACACAAGTGGGCTCTCCCAACAAACGTAGTTTGTTTCTCATTTAAAAACAAATTATAATTTCTAGCAACATAAACTAGTTTCCGACCTAGATATGGCGGATCCCATTGTCTATGTATAGTTTCATATTATTCCAGCAAGCATTTTTAACTTTTTTGCCACCAATCAAGACATCGAAAAGGGACTTTGTCACGCCAACATCATTGTTACAAGACCACAAATACAAACCTTATTGTGTTCTTGGAACTCGACGTCCTGAGGACTCTTACAATATGTGATTGTGTGTGCAGGTGATCGCGCACGATTTCCCCGAGGGCTGCTCGCCGAAGGTACAGCTGCTGTACCGGCCCGGCCACTACGACATCCTCTACGCGTGATGTGTGCTCCTCAATAAACATTCATTACAACAAACTCGTGTGGCCTTTCATTTACAACAACGCTGCCATGCTCACCGAGTTATATAGTATAGAGCAGAGCAGCATACGTTTGCGCATGTAAACCTGCGGCAGTCCTACCTTTAGGCGGCCTTTACACCTGTAAGTTACTTACGTAAGTTCAGTACAAATATTGCTTACAGCGACTTTCGTGAGCAGTATTTGTACTGAACTTACGTAAGAACTTACAAGTGTACAGGCCGCCTTACATAGGCAGCAGTACCTTTGCATAGTCTGCGGCGGGCGCTTCTACTGAATTCCATGCTGGCGGCCTGATGGAAATGGAAGACATCAAGAAAAATGTTCTAGGTGTCCTATCTACAAGGTAAACGTCCTAGTCCTCGAGTTTGAACTAGCAGTATGGGTTAAATTGAACCGAGAGGATTTTTCTTTATTCGAATTTAAGTCATGTCACCTTGACATAAAGTGCCCATGTCATACACTAGTGCAACGTCGAGGACTAGGACGGTTACCTTACCTAGTAATAGTGAGAAGTCAATGCTCATGATGGATCTTAGGGTGGTTGCATAGACTTTACAGGTCGGTAAATTAAATATGGCGGCGGCAGCAGTTACCTCAAAGAGAGGTCTAACCTCACGTCCGACCCGTCCAAGTTAAGTCTCTGCACAGCAAATTGAACTACTTGGTGTTGCGGATTCTACAGCCCTGCTGAAGAATTAAGGTAGCAAGAGGTGTTCATGCTTGTTTGCAAGTAGGTGTCGAGTTGTACAGCTGCGGCGTGCTCGCTGCCCATGCGTCGAAATGATGTTCACATAAGTTTGCTATAAAACGGGGCATGGATATACAGGGTGGCACATTTAGATCGGTCAGTATGGGAAAGTCTGAAACTACGAGTATAAGACATACGTACGCAGATCTCTTCTTTGGAACCTGTCATCGATTTTAGTAACAAAAAAACTGCATTCATACATATAAATAAACTTATACCCAGCTCGGGAATCGAACCCTTTTGAAACATAAAACGAACACTATTTCTATTTAGATATCGATTGTGTAAATCTTAAGCAGTAAATTTTACTATGCAACATGATGGTCATTTCGAATACTTACTAAAGTAAAAGAAGATGAACAAATAAAATTAGTTCGTTCGACTTTTGGCTTCAATTCTAACAAGTGAACGCTCTGTTGATTTTTGTTCGTTCATTCACGCACGATACCCAATACATGAACCATACATGAACGAACAAAATTTGTGCGTTCAAGTTTTAGACAGGGTTAAGTAAGATGAACATCTTAATAACAAAGATACGAGGGGCGGCTGAAAAGTAATCTCCTTGGTTAAAAAAATATGCGAAAATGATACTGGCTGAAATGCATTCTTGTTCTTTGGTTATTCTTTTTTTGAATTATTTGACGTTCATTTGTTTTTTCCGTTCCATTTTTCTACAATTCTCGAATGTTTGCGACCACGGAATACTTAAATAAGATGGAAGCGGCGTGTTAGCTAGTTACTTCGGGAACCTGCGTAGCCAGCCGCACACAATCATAACTGAATGCGTACATGTCAACACTACTGCAAATCGCTTCTAATTGGTAAAAGCTTTTAATTCCATTACGATTTCAACTGTTATAATTTTTTGAACGAAAAGTAACTCGAAACTGCATTACTTGCGGTCTAATTTCCAATGCCAAAAAAATGTCACGTAAGTCTATTCTTTATCAGTATATAGGAGCCAATTTCGAAAGGGGTTTTCAAGTATGGAAGTGATATGTGAATAGTCTTGATACATGTTCTCCTTCTTGCATTAGAGCATAACTAAACGTGTGTGAGCGTGACGCACTTTTGACGGAAATTGACATCAACTTTTTGATTGCCAAATGGAGGCCCTGTTCAAATGAACTTCACGTTTGATTACGTTCGAAACCAAAGGTCTTATGTTACTATGACACTCTATGGTGATACACCTATTTGGAAATTTAGAATACGAAAAAGAGGTGAGACTAAAATCATAATTATCGATATTTTATATTCTAGGTACCTATATAGTTTATATATTATATGGTATATATATGCATATAGTAAAATAAAAAAGGCCCTTATTTCTTAGAGTAAGAGTATTTGCGTACTGCGGCCGATCCGAACCTGATAAATATCAGTCCGATTAAGTAGCAGTTAGTAGTGCCATTTGTATGAGAAATTACATCCTAAGAAATCGGGTAACGAAATTTTGATCTAGTGCGCGTGCTGAAAGCAACTGTCAGAGAAATCGTGTAGCTCACAAAAACAAGCTAACAATTTTTAATTAAAATACGTACAAATTTTAAAGTATTTTCAAGGTGACTATGACATATCATAGACAATAATAAAATATGGTTTCAAGGCATTTAAAATTGAACATTTAAATTCCTTGATATACGATTGCCATTTGTTTCATTAACAAATATCATTTCTTTGACTAAGAAATATTTCTTGTCTTTAGTGGGTCTATTAGCTATTAACCTGTCCTCTCCCACAGACTCAAATTTATTTAAAACCAAATTAATTTTAGAGCTCAACTAGTAGCGCCACCAAGTCAATCTGAGTACAGTCAAAATCTGTTATAACGACATCGAAGGGACTACTCATATTTAGTCGTAAAAACCGATAGTCGTAACAGCCGATGATGTTCTTAAGAAGTACCTAATACCTATTATTGAATGTGTGATTAATATACTCACTACATTTTATTTATTTCATATGAAACTTATAATAAAAAGACATTACGTACATATAATTATAATTTTTCTACATTAATAAAATCTGTAATTTTAGTCTGTTTGGAACACTTCTGTAGTGCGTACGGACTTTGTAGTTCACGCTGAATTTTAATTAATGTGTCGTCATAATTTCCCTGCATGTGAATCTGTTCATTAAAAAGAACAATTTTTTGTAATACACTGACAGCGTTGAGACCATCATTCAAAGTTGGCACTGTAAATTGTTCTTCAGTCTCCTCCTGTTCGTCATTTTCCTCTTGAACTTCATGTACAATATCATCTTCCGTAGCTGGTGCACAAATTGCAATAGAGTCATCCACATCAATAAACTCCTCTGACCATGATCGTCAGTCGCGTCTTAGACAATTTTCCGTCAGAACAATTTTCTTCTTTGAACTTTAAAGTCCTGTCTGGTGTCATATTATAAAAAAGTCCGGTTTCGTCAGCGTTAAAAATGTCTTCTGGTCCGTAGTCTTCGTATAACGTAGACCACTTTTGCGAGATCCATTCTTCTACTACACCACTATCAACACTGGCAGCTTCACCACTCATTTTCCCGCCGACGATACCGTGCCTAGCCCGGAAACGTTGAATCCAACTCGACGAGCAAACGAAATCTTCACCAAAACGCTGAGCAAAATCGTTTGCTTTTTGTTGAAGAATTGGTCCATTTATTAGCACATTATTTGTCCTTTGATATTTAAACCACTTCAACAAAGCTTCCTCAATCTTCGTATGCTTCGTTGTTCTTGCTCGTTTCATTTCAATAAATTGTTCTCAAATAGTGTTTGAATTTTTTCCCTCTCTTTCCAAATGGTTGAAATTGTCGAGTGTGATACACCATATTCCGCTGCCAAATCTTTGTTTGGAATTCCACTCTCAAGCTTTGAGCTTATAATACGCGATTTTTCTTCTATAGTAATTTGTTTCCTTTTTCTTTGCGACATATTAAAATATGTTTTGGTGCGTCTTGTGTTCAGATAAGTAATAAACTGACTGAAGAGAAATGAGAAAGCGGGCTTTGGGCTGCGATTATACTGCATACACGTGTATTTTGTTTCTGAGAATTACAATAGACCCTAAACTCGGCACGTTTTTGTTTACTTTTGCGATCCTAATGACTATTTAGTGTGCCAGATGTGGATACTGTTACCTATTCAAATGTTTACAATACAGCTGGTCGTTCTAACAGATACCATTCTCCGAAAATGTCATTTAAATGAAGTCGCTCAAAGAGATATGTTATAATAAGCAATGTCGTAAAAAGCAGTTTTTTTTATAAGGCGGTCTAATAGAATTCAGCCGGGACCTTTGATTTTGGTCAATATAACCGGTATGTTATTCTAAACGATGTCGTCGTAAACGGTTTTGACTTAATATTTTTCTGTAAAGTTCAAAGATATGAACTTGTATTTTTGTGGATCTTGACGATCACCATAATGTGACAAGAATAAAGCAGTTTATATTTAATGTTAGTGTTGTTTTATTTATAGTAAAAATACGTAAGACAATTTGTATATATCCGTAATTGACATATAAATTTTCTAACCGTGAAAAGTATCCATGGTAACCAAATCATAGAGTTGGTTCACCATACTTCACATCCTCGGAAGTTTTAAGAATTTAAAGATAAATTCTTCAGTCCCATTCTGAAACTTAAATCTGTTAGTCTGGGCCCGAACAGAGGCTTCGTAAGCATGTCAGCTAATTGAATCTCGGACGCAACTTGATTGACATCAAAATCTCCATTGGCAACACATTCCCGAACGAAGAAGTGTTTCAGTTTAATATGTTTTGTACGCTTGTGATATTCGTACTTTGGGTTGTGTGCGAGATAAACGGCTGACTTGTTGTCTAAGTTCAAGACAGGTTTCTCTATTTTGGTTAGATCATTGAATAATCGATTCAGCCATAAAATTTCCTGAGCAGATTCACTCGCTGCTATTATCTCCGCTTCAGTTGAAGATATCGACACTGTAGGTTGTATCTGGCTTCTCCAGCTTATAGCGCCACCAGAGAATAGGCACACTATACCGGATGTTGATCTTCCAGTTGTCTGGTCTCCTCCATGATCTGCGTCGCTGTAGCAGACCAAGTGTGACGGCGAGTTCTTCGAGAATGTCAGGCCATTATCTATCGTCCCTTTTAAATAGCGGAAGACGCGCTTGACAAGCATGACGTCCTCCTTAGTAGGTGCTGCAAGGTTTCTGGATGCAACTCCAACAGCGTATGAGATGTCAGGTCTCGTACCTACTGATAGGTAAGCTAAAGCACCAACAGCTTGTCTGTAAGGGAAGTTTGTCTTGATTCCTTCATCTACTCCCGTTTCATTTTCTTTAATGATTGGTGACGGTGCTGGCTTGCACTTGGACATGCCATATTTTTCTAGGACTTTCTTTGTGTATGCCTTTTGGCACAAGGATATGGTGCTATCCTTTCGCACGTTTATTTCCATTCCAAGGAAGTACGACGCAGGTTTGGTAGTAATTTTGAATCTTCCTCTAAGTTCATTCAAAAACTCTTCGACTGCTTTTGTCGAGTTGTGCGCTACAAGCCCATCGTCTACGTAGAGAGCTACAATGACTTTTGATTGGTCTTTCGTTCGGACAAATAAACACGGATCTGCGTCACTCTGTTTAAATCCTGATTTTAACAGGAACTCTGCGATGCATGTGTTCCAGCAGCGTGGTGCCTGCTTTAAGCCATACAGACTGCGTTTTAACTTACAGACCCGTTTCGTTCCATCTCGATAGCCTTCGGGCTGTTTCATATAGATTTCTTCCTTTACTTCGCCGTTAAGGAAGGCGGTGGTTACGTCGAACTGAGTCAGTTTTAGATTTTCGCGAACAGCCACTGCTAGTAGCGAACGCACAGTGCTCAGTCGAACCACTGGACTGAACGTCCTGTCATAGTCCACTCCTGGTATCTGGGAATAACCTTTAATGACCATTCTGGCCTTGTACCTTTCAACGGAACCATCAGGGTTCATTTTTATTTTGTACACCCATTTGCTTGGTAGGGCTTTGCGTCCCTTAGGTAGATCGACTAGGTCCCAGGTGTGATTGTCCTTTAATGACGTCATCTCGTTTTTCATGGCTTCCTGCCATTTGTGTTTATCAGGAGATTCCATCGCTTCTTTGTAAGTTTCAGGTTCTTTGGGTTTGTGCAAGTTTTCAATCTCTTCAGCAGCTGCCATTATAAACTCGTCATATCGCTTAGGAGCTGAGATTGTTGACCTGTCTCTCAAAGATCTTGTTACGGTTTCCTCAGCATCAATATTGACAGGTTCGTCATCATCGACATGGTTGGAACTGGAAAGGGACTCGTAGTGGGACTCGTAGTCACTTTCGTTGTTTACATGTTCCAGTTGTTCCTCTAGTTCAACATCTTCAGTGCTGTTGACCAAATTTTGTTGCAACGTGTTGTCGAGATTTTCATTGTCAGTTTCGCTAATGCTGTCAAGTGGTGGGCCGTCTCCATCTTCAATATCGTCAAAGTGTATTGTTACTTGTTTTCGTTCAGGTTTTGACGTTTTCAAAGGTTTTGGAAGTTCATCGTTGAAGAGATCGGTGATAGTATGTTTGTGTGTTTCGTCGTAAAACATTGATTTCATCACGCGGATATCTTTTGATGTGACCACTTTATTTTTGGAAGGTAGTAGGATTTTGAACGCTTTTGAGGTTTCAGAGTATCCAATAAACATGCCAGGAATTGCTTTTGGTGCGAATTTGTGACCACTAGTGCCCTTGATAAGAACAAACGTTTTGGAGCCAAAGATATACAGGTGATTAATACACGGCTTTCTGCCAACCCAGGCTTCAAATGGCGTTTTGTTCTGAATGGCACTGTTCAGACTCCTGTTAGATAGGTAGTTTGCAGTCATGACAGCTTCGCCCCAGTATTTTAAAGGTGCTTTCGCATCGATGAGTAAGGCTCTTGCTTTCTCGATCAGAGTGCGATTTTTTCTTTCAGCTAATCCGTTTTGGTGCGATGTGTAAGGCGCACTAAGCCTTCGTTGTATCCCGCAGCGTTTCAGGTAAGCGTCGAATTCTTTGTTGACATATTCGGTGCCATTATCCGATTGTAAGGCTTTTATTTTCTTCCCTGTGTGAGTTTCTGCCATCTGTTTGAACTCTTTGAATTTCTCTAAGACTTCGCTCTTGTTTTTCAGCATGTACACTCGACTGTAGCGACTGTAGTCATCAATAAAGGTGACGAAGTATTTATTTCCGCTTAATGTGGGCGTTCGGATAGGTCCACAGACATCGGTGGGAACGATTTCTATGAGTTCAGATGTACGTTGTATTGTTTTCTCACGGGGAGCTGGTACTCGGTGCATTTTAGCTAGAATGCAGGTTTCACATTCCGGTAATGTTTCTGATGCATCGAAGTTCAAACCGAGTAGAGTTTGGTTTTGAAGTGCATGTTTTAAATCATTGGCGTTCATGTGCCCAAGTTTTCTGTGCCAGTCATAGATGTTCATGTTTGCCGAGTCCGTTTTCTTTGAGGATGTCGGAGCTATGTCATCTTTATCATTGGCCAGGTTGTTGCACTCATGCTTGCTTGGTTTGATGTGGTAGAGACCATCTTCTTGTTTGTGAGCAGTGAGAGTTATTCCAGCTTTTGGGTTGCTGACTGTCGCTTTGTTCTTTGTAAAGAGGACAGAACAGCCGGCATCTGTCATCTTGCTTACTGACAGTAGGTTCGTGCATAGACTAGGTACGTACAGTGTATCCTTCAGGTGAGTGAGGGCTTCACCGTCTCCATTTTTTGAAATGAAAGAGACTGTACCTTTTCCTTCAATCTCTGCAGTGCAATCTTCAGTTGCAAAGTTAAGTTTTCTGGATGTTTTCTCGATATTTTTAAATAAGTCTCGTCGATAGGTCATGTGTGATGTGCAGCCGCTGTCCAGGATCCAAATATTGTTCTCAGGCTTCTTGTTGCGTGTAAGAAGGCACTGTGTAGCATAATTGTTCCGATGAGAGTCAGTGTTTTGTTTCTTAGATCTCTCATTGTTTTTCTTCCAGCAGTTTGTACATACTTTGTGATTCTTGCGTTTGAAGATGTTACCTCTTCGTTTGCAAATTCGGCAGGACGCGTATAATGCTTCTTCTTCATAGGAGGATTCAGGTTCGTCGATATTGGTCATGTTTTGGTTATGACGTGCTTCAAATTCTTCAAATATTTTGGTTTTAAGCTCTTCTGGCTTCGGAAGATTGTCGCGCGATTCAATAGCAACTCTGAAGTTCTCATAATCAGGAGAGAGACTGTATAACATCATGATTGTTAACAAGTCGTCGTTGATGATAATGTCCATGTCGGCCAGTTTGTCCACAGTATCCATAAACTTGTTCAGGTGACTGCGTACGTCGTGTCCTTCTAGTTTCGTTAGGATCAGTTGTTTTAGTAGAGATGCCTTTCGTGCAGGTCCCTTACTGGCATAAGTATTTTTCAATTTGTCCCAAACATCTTTGGTAGTGCCGCAGTTTTTAATTTGTTTAAGCTCAGATGGAGCGATAATAAGGATGAGCTCAGATTTAGCTAATCTGTCCTTATCGACATCGTCGGCAGTTGCGTTCAAGGACAAGGGTGTCTCAACGTATTTCCAAAGTTTTTGTCTCACTAGGACGGCTTCTGCTTGTATCACCCATGTATCGTAGTTGTCTTTCGTAAGTGCGTCTATTTTAGCACTGGACATTTTGTACGGGTACTTACATTTGGTATTCTTGTAACATCGAAAGCTCTGCTACCATGTAAAGTTCAAAGATATGAACTTGTATTTTTGTGGATCTTGACGATCACCATAATGTGACAAGAATAAAGCAGTTTATATTTAATGTTAGTGTTGTTTTATTTATAGTAAAAATACGTAAGACAATTTGTATATATCCGTAATTGACATATAAATTTTCTAACCGTGAAAAGTATCCATGGTAACCAAATCATAGAGTTGGTTCACCATACTTCACATTTTCATCAGAATATTCAGGGTTTTTCCAGCAAGGAACTAGAAATAGACTTATGTTTTTAGACAATGATGACTCTCAAGTAGTATGTATATAGGTTTGATGAACGTTTATGAATAAGGGTATAAGTATTATTTTAGCCCTCTCATGATTGCAGTGCCCTTGCAGGACGTCACATCTATATCTTTATTGTTTTCATCATCTGTAATGTGACACGCAATAAACATTTCTATTCTATTCTATAAATTACAGAATAAATTGACAGAATATAATATGGACAGAATTAACGTACAAATAAATATACTTAATGGTACCATACCAACCTACATAGATAATAACTAAATGTTAATTTTAACATTTATATATTAATACATGTTAAGTATTTCTAATAAAAAAAATATTTACTGGATGACAAATAAAGGATGGACTACAATCAGCCCTATTCATTTTATAATTATTTTATTGAAATCGAATTCCGTCTGGGTTACAAATAAAGTAATACAATTTTATCATCGATAAGTACATACACTAGGCATGGTACCACTCTAGTCATACTGACAATCGCCCCTTCAAAATGACAAACGCGAATAACGCGATACATTGCTGTGACATTAGGGTAGTTCCTTAATGTGCGGCTTTAGCTAGCAAGCAATGTAAAGCATGCATATCGTTTCTATCTTACCAACGGAGTAATGGCGAATGTCATAATCGATTGCGTATTTATTCAAAAAACACTTATTTCAGTACTTACCGGTGATAGGAAATCGCTCCCGGAGGAACCCTTGGGTCCCTGTTTGCCTCTCGGCACGACAAAATTGCGCAACACATCATTTTTTATTTTTAATACGGCAAAAATCGTCACCCACGGTCAAATAACATCTGATCTGCGTTTTGACAGCGTTTGACAGTTTCATGGGCGTCTAATCATAACACCGGCTACGCGCACCCCGCCCATTACCGTTTCTATAGTATTTACTTGTTCTGTGTTTGCGACATATCGGTTGAAAAAATGAATATCGCTAAAATTGAACATCGTGCAGTGATTAAATTTCTAACAAAAGAAGGAAATACTCCCTCACAGATCCGAGAACGTATGATGTGTGTGTTCGGTAGTTCGTGCGATTCCGAATTTACTATAAAGTTTTGGTCTAAACAATTTAAACTCGGTCGTGAGAGCTTGGAAGATGACGCTCGTAGTGGAAGGCCGGTTTCTGCCGTTACAAACGAAAATGTAGCCAAAGTTAAAAAAATAAATTTAGAAGACCGACGAGTGAAGCAGTGGGAGATTGCTAGAGATGTGGGCATCAGTAAAGAAAGAGTCAATGAGATAATTCATGTGCATCTGAATATGTCCAAGGTGAGTGCACGTTGGGTCCCCAGAATGTTAACGGCGTTTGACAAGGACCGACGTGTCAAATGTTGTGAGGAGTTTTTGGAAATGAGTCGAGGTAATGAGGAAGAAATTGTTTCTAAAATGGTGACGTGTGATGAGACCTGGATTCGACAATGGGACCCCGAAAGCAAACAAGAGTCTTTGCAGTGGAAATTCAAGGATGAGAAGCCTCCTCGGAAGTTTAAGGTCAGGCCGTCGGCAGGCAAACTTATGGCTACCGTATTTTGGGATACAGAAGGAATTTTACTAATAGATTATTTACCAAAAAAAAGGACAATGAATGCTGAATATTATTCCAGCTTACTGCATCAGTTACGAGACGCGATAAAAGAAAAGAGGAGGGGTAAACTTAGCAAAGGGATCCTGATTTTACACGATAATGCACCTGTGCATACCGCCCGCACAACAATGCTTACCATGAAGGAATTAGGGTTCGATGCCGTTAACCATCCACCTTACAGTCCAGACCTAGCCCCATGCGACTATTTTTTATTTAGACACCTCAAAAAAGATCTCCGAGGAAGACGATTTCTGACCGATGACGAAATGAAGGCTGCAGTTAGTGACTTTTTTGACGAGAAACCGAAAGTTTTTTTTTTCATGGGTTAATGTCAATATTTGACAAATGTAATAAGTGTATTTCACTAGCAGGGGACTATATTGAAAAATAAAAAAAATACATACATGACAGTCTTTTGTTTCATACTTAGGTAGATTTCTTTTCAGCCGTCCCTCGTACGTACCTAACATGAAATCTGACTTACTTATACCTATATATATCTCGAAACTCTTCCACACCCCTCTTTCCATTTTGATTTCAGCACGGCTATCACAAGACGGCGCGCGAGCTCTTTCGTTTTTTCTCGCACTATACCTCTCTTTCTAAGTTTTCTAATAAGAGAGAGACGGATAGTGCGAGAAAAACCGAGAGCTCGCGCGCCGTCTTGTGATAGCCGTGCTGGACCAGTAGTTTCAAGTCGGACTCTACTCTTGCAGTTCACCCCTTGGTATTGATTACAGTTATGTACGTATGCTGGACCTTGGCTGCTGTAAGTGATTTCCAAATTGCTATGTGCTCTATAGAGTCGAATGCCTTTTGATAATCAATAAATGCAAGGTAGAGTGGTTTTCTAAATTCTGTGTATTTTTCTATAAGCAGCTCTACTGTTTGCAAGTGATCGGTGGTACTGAAACCTTTTCTAAAGCCCGCCTGCTGGGAAGGCCTCTATACTGGACACCAGACCTTCTGAAAATAGCTTATACAGGCTGGACATTAAGCTTATCGGATGGTAATTTGTAATGTCAGTAGGGTCTCCTTTCTTGTATATAACTGTTATGTCCGATTCACTCCAATCACATGGTACTCTTTTTCGTATGTTATTTTGTTAAATAGTAATAATTTAAGTTACCCATTTAATGCTAACCATTTTCTTGGTCAACATGGGGTGGTAACAACTGGGAATGAATATTTGTCCCCAGGGCTAACAAAAATGCGGGAACAATTCGGAGTACCTCGGCTTAAACGGCCGTATGTTTTGATTGCGTCGACATCTTCACGCGATGCGTTCTGAGAAAAAAAGGTCAAGAACAGACAGACGGATAATTTATGAGGTACGGAACTAACGGAACCCTAAAAATCAACAGCATAAATGTTGTCACAAAAAGGTTATATCCGAGTATAATTGGCGTTATTGCCCGCGCTTATCTCAACTTATCCATTGATGTAAATATGAATAAATTCATTTTGTAAAAAAATATGTCATTTATTACTTCAAAAGTATATTCATATTAAGAAAACATTGGTGAACCACAACTAAGTGATATTAATACTAGCAGGAATGCCATCTATCACTATGAATACAAGGGTAAAAAATGGTTACTTATTAATTAAAAAGTTATCTGCAGAAATACACACCATCAGGCTCTCTTTTGGGCTTCATGCCTGCAAAGAAAGCTTTAATATCTTCCTCTTTAACAACTTCCTTTCGGTCTTTAAAGCTTTTAAGGAAATCAAGTAACTTATCCTTCATTTTGTTATACTCTGTCAAAGCATTAATTTGCTGAATTCTGCCTAGGGATGATAAGGCTTCTAGCCCTTTTTCATACTGTGTTGATGCAGCACCATCAGTCATTTCCTTGCCTAAAACTTCATAAGCAGACACTGTATCTTCCAGGTCTATGAGAAATAACACAGACAAGTCTTTATACATGGTGATGCATTCATTACAAGTACAAAGCTTTTGTCGGAAATGGGTGGGCCAGAATGTAGCTCCTTTAAATATTTTCTTTTGACCATTTGGTCTGAGACAATCAATTAATTTTGGTTTTTTGGCCGATATATCTAGTGTAGATTCCTCTGTAGACAGTTTTCGTTTATTATCTTTTGTTTCATCCTCTAAATGGTTATCAGCAACTTGCACAGTTTCAATATGTTTATCAACATCACTCATGAGAGTTGAGTCAGTAGGAGCTGCTTGTTCTTCTTGGCTGTCAACCTTTGAATCTTCATCCTTTTTATCATCAACCTTTTGGTTACCACTGGCATCATTTCCAATAGGCTCTTGTGGAATTTCAGGATCACTTTCTTCTTTATTTTGTTCAGCAATGTTAACATCTGTGGTTCCATCATCTTTATTACTTGTTTCATCTTCTTTATTACTTGTTTCATCTACTTTATTACTTGTTTCATCTACTTTCGTATTGATTGTTTCATCAAAGTTTTCTTGGTCTCTGGAACTTACAGGAGAGTCCAGATTGTCATCTAATTTATTACCAGTGGTTTCATTAGAAGTTGATGTATCTTCTTTATTAGTATCTACAGCTTTGTTTTCTTCTGTGGGATTTGTATTGTCAGATTTATCAGTAACGATGTCTTTAGCAACGTTATCTTCAATAGGATTTTCATCACCAATTTTTTCAGACACTGCATGGTCTGTTTGTTCAGCTTTGTTCTCTTCAAGAGGGTTTTCATTATCAGCTGTCTCAGAAACATGTGGTTGCATTTGTTCGTCGGGTTTATGTTCATCAATACTATCATGAGTAGTATTTGTAGCTTCAGTCGGATTAACTTCATTTTTAACCAGCTTCAAAAGAAAAAGGAGATTCTTTGCTTCATCAGGAACACTAATTTCTTTAGATTCCGTTTTGTCCACATCAGTTTTCAAATCAACTCCATTCATTTTGCTTGAATCTCCAATTTCTTCAGATTCTGTTTTGTCCACACCAGTTTTCAAATTAACTCCATTCATTTTGTTTGAACCCCCATTGCAGTGAACAGAACTCTCTTCAACCTCACTAGTATCCACAACATTAACATCACCATTAACTGCATATTTACTATAATCATGGAGGAACTCATTTTTATCCATGCAAGCTTTGCAAATCATTTCAGCATATAGCTCAATGGAAGGTAAAGTAGCTTCTAAATGTGAAGCATGAAGCCAATCTTCGCAAACTATGCATTGAATCATCTCTTCCTCTACTCCATCTGGATCTGGATATGGTCGGTGGCAGGTGCAGTATATACCACTAAAATTTTGGTTGTAAGTGTTGTCATCATTGAGGGTTGTCTTATTTTCAGTGTATTGGCAAGGGTGTCTGAATTTGGGATTGCCACAGTCGCAGCGGAAATTCCGTTTGGTGTAGAGCTCAACTAAATCATGGTTCTCATGGCATGTAAGACTGCAAGCGAGGCAGACGCCGGCGCGCTTGTCGGGGTCGTGCTTGGCTTCGTTGCAGCATGTCAGGCATGCATAGACAGCTTGACGTTTGATATATCCCTGTAAAAAAGTAAAAAAAATAATGAATATCAAGACAAATGTACTTTTTTTTCTAAACTGCAGACCACCTATCATTTCATATTAAAAATGAAATTTATTCATATACTATCCAAGTTTGAGATTATTATGTACCGCTCACAAAAAATATTGTGACTACTATGTATTTGTCTAAGATAATTATTTTTTATAAAAATATGTGACATTCCACAGGTCAACGCAAATTCGCACCAGTCTATTTTTGTGAAAAAAGCTGTTCAAAGTAAACTAATCTATAATAATTCGGAATTCTACACATCACAGAGCCACTAGTTGTGTATATACAATATAACTAGTGGCTCTGTGATGTGTAGAATTCCGAACTGTCTTTAAAAAAAATAAAAAAAACAATAAATTTCTATATAATTAACGAACCTGCTCACAAAAATTCACGAGAAGCGGTTGAGAAATGCGACCTGTAGAGGAGAACCGCTGGACGTACAAACGATTTTCGGCCCAAGCAAGTATTTTTAGGAATTGTATTATCTAATATAAGAAATAGTTGCTGCCCAAAGCTCGCCGTTATTTAGGACGAAACTTAAAAAGTGGCTGATCGAGCAGGTGTTCTACGATTATAAGGAGCTATTTTGCAATATTTCAAAATAATCATTAGTTATTTTATTACCTTGTTTATGTATAGATACATAATATGTGTACTCATTTTGTAAAACCTTGACATGTAATTTATGACATTACCAATAAATATGATTATGATGTCTTTCCCGCTCACGGGACATGATGTCCCGGACCTTTGGGAGGCGTGCGTGGGGCTAGGTACCTACAAAGTACCAACTGACCAACACGTAGAGGCCCTTTCGACAATTTAATGGAATGCAAGGAGTACACCGAGCGGATTATGATTAATAATATAGATCAAATTAAAATTTCGAGGGCTTATCACAAAACAAAACGAGAAAATGAAGCAAAAGATCATTTTTAGAAGTTGGTCAGTAGGCATGTTAATTTGGCCATATAAAGGTTCCGGTTTGTAATAGAGAACTTGTCGCAATATTTTTTGAAGGAGAAGAGCCCAATTTTACTAATCATTTTTCCGTAGCCCACTATGTAACTTATATAACTGCAACATAGTTTTTAAAGTGGTTAAATTTAAATATAAGCTATTTGACAATTTCAAATTATTAGACATAAAAAAAAATACAGTTCACGTAATTCGGGGGTAGGTACGGGGGTTGGACTGTAGCAAAGGGGTGGGGGTGGGGGCTGACACTTATAAATATTTTGGTCATAGTGGTGTCATTATGACGACACACCTATTTTAAATGATTGTAACATATAGAACACGTCAAAATAAGCATCTTTTACTTAAAAAACTTTCTCGAAAGTGATATGATTATAAAACCTATTTTAAATGAGTATTTGCTGGTACCAAAATCCGAATCGGAACACCCCTTTATCCACGTGGTCTTGTCTGCCCTACTCCTAGAGTGTATATAAAAAGGCAGAGCTAAGGCGGAGTCTGAGTGCGCCCTCCAAACTTTGCGACCCTTATGTAACGGGTGATAACAAAAAAAATGAGAACACTTTTCACACTCTGTAAAAAAAATACTGGCCGCATAAATAAAAAAAGTAGTATGTAATGGTGTTACTACTTCTTTCGTGATGGTAGTCACTTGTTTTTTTTTCCTGTTTTATTGTTGTCAAAAATGGCGTCTAAACAAGAAAGAGAAAACGCATTGTAAATTTTTATCATTCTAATTTTATGTTAGGGAAAAAGTTCACAGTGAATCATTTTACTCAAGAGAATGTACCAGCATCTACTGTGTAAAGAATTTTGGCATCTCAGACTACAACTCGTAAAAGGGGCAGTGGCAGACTGTCAAAGATAATGAGTATAATGACCAAAAGAAGGCTGAAAGTGCTTCATACCCAATTTAATGATTCTGACACTATGAGTCAAGGTGATGCTCCGAAAAAATTTATTTAATTATTTATTCTGTTACTAACACTTAATTTAATTTTATTGTAACTAACACATATGGGTCCAAAAGCCCGAAATAAATGAAATTGATTGATTATGCCAAAAAAACGGGTCAGTTTTCTGGACTCCAATAACATCCCATTTGTACCGAAATACCGCAACCCAACAAATCTTCCTCAATGTCGATGTCGGCCAATTGAAGATTTTTTCGGGTATTTGAGTTCATTGGTTTACAAGAATAATTGTAGACCCGAAAGTTGTGCTCAGCTGATAAAAAGGATAAAATCTTGTGTACGCAAAATGGATAAGATTGCCGTCCAACGTTCCTGTGCGACCATTTTGACTAAGTTCCGTCGAACAGCTGATCATGGACCATATTCAAATGTGCATTAATAGTTTTAGTAAGAAAAACAGTGATTTTTTTTATGAAATGATACTTAAGTTTGATTTCAGACCCTGTTATATAATTTTTTCACCACCTTCAATAATTCTCATTCTTTTGTTATCACCCGTTATTATATATAAATTAACTTTTGAGCCTCATAACTCGTAATTTTTGAGTTTAGAGAAAAGTTTATTTGACATACGAGACGACCGCTTTAGCCTAGTTGGTAGTAACTCTGCCTACGAAGCAAGAGGTCCTGGGTTCGAATCCCGGTACGGGCATTTATTTGTGTGATGAGCACGAATATTTGTTCCTGAGTCATGGATGTTTTCTATGTATTTAAGTATTTATTTATCTATATATGTATGTTTATCGTCGTCTAGTACCCATAGTACAAGCTTTGCTTAGTTTGGGACTAGGTAGATTTGTGTAAGATTGTCCGCAAATTTATACCTGTTCTTTTTGCATATTCTACATGTTGCAATGATAAAAAATAGGCCTTATATAGGTAAAAAAAAAACTAAGTTTCAAGTCCAGGTTTTGTTCAGTCTGACCGGCAGGGTGGAATAAATATGTTAGGGAAGCTCACAGAGAGGCGAGGCTTTGGCTTCACGAGTAGGTGTCATTTGGTAAGCCTTTCAACGGTCCCATTTGGAAACAAATGTGTGAGACTAGAAAGAAGGGTGTGGCTAAGCTGAAGAGTGAGATGTGTGTATTATAACGGTAATGTGGTCAAACTATTCATCAGCATATCGACGGTGGAAATTTCAAATGTCGTAAGGGACAAGCAGGCTTTTGTCCCTTACAACATTTGAAATTTCCACCGTCGATATAAACCTCCGAGGTTTCCACTGGTGAAAAAATTTAGACCATAACGTTGTCAATAAATAAAAAAACATGACATTGTTAACTTTGGAGCTCAGTTGAGACATCTCAAAATTGAGATTTTTCCTTGACTGAGCTCCACAATATCTGGAGGCTATTACAGAGGAATATTACATTCTCCTTTCCAGGCTTTAGTAGCTTATTTGATGGTCATTGTAGCATCAAGTTTAATTGATATATTTTTTTTAGGGAACACCAATGGAACCTTATAATTGCTATTGATAATTATAAGAGTAGGCCTAAATCTGGGGTTAAACAAAAACTTACCTATCAAAAAATATATGTAGCAATGTAGCTATAAAGTCAATTATCATTGAATTACCTACCATAAGACATATTATCAATGACAGTCTGTTATTGTTGAGACAACAATTATGTCTTTACAGTAACTTTACAACAATTGACCTATAATTAGCCCTTGGACTAGGGAATATCAAGTGACATAAATGTTCCACAAAAACAGCGTTCAGGAGCCGCAGCATGGTTGGCCTTGTCACGCGATAGGTGATAGGATAGAGCGTGCGTCACTGGCTGACACCGTTCGATAGAACGAGACGACGCTCTTATCTAGTCACTTGTCGCGTGATAAGGCCAACCATGCTACGGCTCCTGTAATATAGGCAGTCGATATTGTAAAACATGCATTTTAATAATACTCTTAGCTAAAATACGATCCATTTAACTCATACAGGTATGACTAGGGTAATCGCTATCTTTTCGCAACCCTTTAACCAGACATTTCCTAAATGTGGTAATAACGGACCTCGCATCGAGTCCACTGAGACGTCAAAACCGGCCATTGCTATCGTCATGCTCATTTGCGATTAAATTAAAAGAAAATAAATCTAATTGCTATTTAGTTACCTTGCTGTAGGTACAGTTTTTGTCGTCCGAAGCCCCTAGAACTGCATTGGCGTCTTCTTCGAATTCCTGTTGTTCCTGTAGTACGTCCATCATTGTTACAACTTTTTCGCCCTCGCACTCTCCCATTTCTGTGTCTTCAACGTTCGCACCATTGGTAGACATTGTAGCACAAAATGGCACCGGAGCACAAGAACTTTAACAAGTAAAATTGTAATTAATGTGGAAAAGCCGGTAGCAAACGGGCGCGAAATTGAGCGACGACAAAGACGACATCGACAAGCGAGAAGAGGAAGTGTTTTTTTTTTATGCAGATGCAGTCGAGTTGAGTCGAGTCGGTCATGTTTCTAGTGTTGCCATATATATGGGTGTTGGAACTGTTGGATGCAAAAAAAAAACACGCCCGATTTTTCCGTCAGATATGCCGCGTCTTGCCGCGTCCAGCACGCACGGCTATCACAAGACGGCACGCGAGCTCTCTCGATTTTTCTCGCACTATACCTCTCTTTCTAAGTTTTCTAATAAGAGAGAGGCGGATAGTGCGAGAAAAATCGAGAGAGCTCGCGCGCCGTCTTGTGATAGCCGTGCAGAGGGCCTACCGCGAAACGAAATTCGTTTTCGTTCGTATATCTCTCTGTCGCACTTGCTAGTTCCCGCGACAGAGACGGAGATACACGAACGAAAACGAATTTTGTTTCGCGGTAGGCCCTCAGACGTCCGAGGGCGGCACACTGTGGGCTGAGGGCCTATCGCGAAACCAAATTCGTTTTCCTTCGTGTATCTGTGTTTCTGTCGCTCAAAATAGCAAGTGCAACAGAGACGGAGATACACGAACGAAAACGAATATCGTTTCGCGGTAGGCCCTCTGAGAATCGGCTCTACATAGAAATAGACAATTTAATTTTAAAGCCTGCATCACACTGGCGCGGCCGGCGGTGGCGGTCCATAATACATTTGACAGCTAATGACAAGTTTACTATTTACTACTGACCACCACCGCAGGCCGCGCCAGTGTGTTGCAGGCCTGAAGGATACATTTTTTTCAGGAAATTCTTCTAGTCATTATCATACACAGATAACCTCCCTATAGATTCCGCCTATGGCGGCCAATGCACGGTGAGTAATGTGTACTGACCAAATCTAGGTGTGGTAGGTAGGTAACTGGTCAACCCTTTTATTTTAGCATTCGGAAAGGGATCTCGGAGATCCCTGGAGATTCTCCAGTAGCATAGATAATCTGCCAGTAGGTAATAGGTAAAGACTCGTCTCCGATCTGCGCTGGGCCTATAACTGGCACTAAGAATTGATGGCGTTTCAATCGGATTGGTTGTGGACTTGTTGACCAAAAACGAAACAAAAGCTGTCATATTAACTAGTTGTCAATTGAAACGTGACTCGTAATTTGACTTAGATTGTTTACAAAAGTTCAACCTTAACACGGAGGCTACGCCTTTCATCTCCGGTAAAACTTGTGCCTGGAAATAGACTGCCATGAACGTCCACAAGCTCTGGGAGTATCGGGAGTACATGAACGTGAACGGAATGATGTTCAGCAACGAGTTAATCTCCATTCTGCAGAACTCGCTCACCATGATGCAAGTGGAGAACCACTTCACCCACGTGCAATACTGGGGACAGCTGTACGCTGTAGACGGCGACTACCACGTCGCAGTCGGTAAATCAAACCTGACCTAGCTAGCCGTTTCTTTCACGAGTACGTTTTTTCGCGTAAATTCTTGATGTGATACGGTATTGTTCTAGTCGGTCGAGGGGTGTACAAGTTTATGTCGTCAACACGATCGACAGATACTTGAGGTTACTGAGACCCAAAAAGTGCGAAACTGTATCGCAATCGCACATACGAATTACTTTGTCAGTTATTAATTATTATGTGAAGCCAATTGAGCCTTATTTATAGACTACCTAACACTGGCTAAACGTTCTAATAATTCTTGAAGAAAAGGTAGCACAAATATCTATTACGCCTTGCCAAAGGCCGTTTTTGGACAAGTCAGGCGTTTGTCGCCGCGGCGTACTCGTCAGATCGGAACACACATGAACACAAACTGTTCGCCTAAGGTGTGAATTACACAGAGACGGCGTATGGTGCAGGCGTAGCGCAGGCGTGGAACGGATACGGCATGGACGAGGCGTGAATTATACAGAGACGGCGAAGGCGCGGCGCAGGCGCAGCGCAGGCATGATGTCGCTTCAAACGATTGTAGACCTTAATACAATTGAATAAGGTCCAACGTCTCTTCACCTCTTCATAGCGTCCGTGCCGTATCCGTTTCACGTCTGCGCTGCGCCTGCGCCTTAGGCGACGTGCGACGTGAATTACACAAGCGGCGCGGCGCAGACACCGCGTCGCTTGAGTGTAATTCACCAATGGGCCTTATTCCATTTGCTTAAGGTCTACAATAGTTTGAAGCGGCATCATGCCTGCGCTGCGCCTGCGTAGCGCCTTCGCCTTACCCCGCCTCTGTATAGGTAATTCACGCCTAACAGTCTGCGTCACGCGTTGCTTGCCGAGTCATGCGTCGATCGTCAGTAAACAAGGCATAAGGATAATGTTTAACGACACGCCACTGCTACGCAAAGTAGGATGTATCTAGAAAAAGTCAGTAGGTACCCACATTTCACTTGTGCAAAAATCTGGTAGAATGCGCTGACGCCATGATACGACACGTCATAGGTACTATTAATAATAGAAGTAGTTACTTCCCTTATGCCATCCACTTAATTTTAGCTTCATGTAAATGACTCTCTCGTACTAGACAATAAGGGTTAGTGTTAGATGTCGTCTCTGTTCTTTTAATGACGTTAAAATAATATTCTAGGGATAACCAATGATGCCATGGCAGATCGCAGATATTTCTACACGACCGACTTCAAGTACTGGGCGTTACTGCCAAAAGCAAAACGACGCTACAAGTTACTATCGCTGCTCGCGACCTTCCCGTTTCGTGGAGATCCAACCCTCAAAATTAAAATTTTAGACGAAGCGTTAGAAGAAACCAATCCAGAACGCTGTCAGGTCATTACAGAAGAAAGTAGGATGGCGGGAACTATTGCTAACATTTGCGACGAAGCGGAAATATGTGCCCGTGGGCAGCTTATCAAGCAGCCAGACGGAAAAGTCGACATAAATCCTAACTTTTACGGGCTAACGGGATCCGAAGCTCAACAATTAAAGTCGTATCTTCACATACGCCCACCGCAGCAGCAATGGAATTCCAACCTTCTCAGCAGGCAGGACTACAACTACAGTATGGATTTTCTGGACTCTATTGACCAGGACATTCCTAATGGCTGTTGGAATTTGAGTTTGGAACAGGCGGGTAGTGTTGCGTATCTGAAAAGCTTATATTGGCCTGGAATGACGTATTTCCACAAGGTTCGAACACCTGATGCCGGTTTTCTTTATATTGGAAATGGGCGTAAAAATTTAGATGTACCATTTTTGCTGTAGATAGGTTTCGTCTTTAATTACTTATTTAATTCATGTTTGTCTATTATTTTCCGTATTTTTAGTTTGAAATAAATTATTTACTTACAAACAATAAGCCGTTTAGCTGGCTTTCCACAAATTGTATCGTTTTAACTGACCTCAAAAACCTCTATCTTCGTCTCCGTGTTGACTTCTGTGTTGGTTTTATCACCAACATTTTCGTCAATTGTGGAGAGTAATTATGAGTAGATTGCAAAAAAATTGTACATAGTTAAGAGCCTTAATCTAATTTACGATTTAACTTTTTACAGTTTCGTGACGGCAATTACCCATATAAAATATATGGGTAATTGCCGTTATGAAACTGTAAAAAATTAAATCATAGATTAGATTAAAGCTCTTAACTACAATGTACAATTTTTTTGCAATCCACTCTAATAATAAAGTATAAAACATTGTTGTCCGACTTTATTGTTTAATAGTACATTGTTGAAGAGGCTAGAAAGTAAGCAATAGATGGACGAGTTAGTTCGAGGGCCGACGCGTAGCGGAGGCCCTCGAAAGTACGAGTCCAGCTATTGCACTTTCGGCCGAGGCTTAACATAGTGCTTTTCACGCCTACTGCGAGGAAATTGCAAATAATTATAATTTAAAATCAAAATTAAGTATCTAATTAAAGATCATAATCTAAACAGGCTCGCTTGCCTCGCGCCCGGCGCGGAGGAGGAGGAACGGGCGCACGCACGCCTAGTCCTACTTGTTATGGCGATTTTTTGGCCGAATGCTGCACTTTGTGATGAAAGCAAGCCGCTTTGCACAGTGATAGTAGGGACCAAACTGAGTGATTTGACCCGCAGCAGCGGAAGTTTCACCCCTTAGGAACAGAGATGGTGCCACTTCTTTAAAAAATATTTCAAAAAATTGTACAGGCTAAACGAATGGACTAATTTCAGTGTTTAATATCTCAAATGAAAGCTCATTATATACACTCCTTATAAAAAAATAAAAATAAAATAAAAATTAAAAGCTTTTGGCAGAAAATGGCAAGTTAAGTTTTATTTTTGTACTAGATTGGTAGTTTTTAATTGATTTCGTATATTTTTTTATATGTAATATGTATATTTTTATGTATGATTACATGACTGGGTAAATAACAACTATTATAAAAAAAACTTGACATCAATATATTTCATAGTTCACGAAATATTAAAGTTTAAATGTGAGAGTAATTTCTTTGAAAAATATTTCAAAAAATTGTACAAGCTAAACAAATCCATTTATTTCAATGATTTATGTCTCAAATTAAAGCGCATTGTATATATTACTTATAAAAAAATAAAAATAAAATATATGCCTTTTTTTGGCAAAACCTAGTAAATTAAGTTTTTTTCTTTACTTGGTTGGTAGTTTTTTCTGGAGATCATTTAAAAAATGTATGCAACAAGTATGTTTTAATGCGTATGTACATTACTGGGTAAGGATCAAGTATTATAAAAAAAACAAGACATAAATATCTTGTATAGTTAACGAAATATTGAAGTTCAAATGTGCGCGCTACTTCTTAAAAAAATATTAATGAAATCTCCAAGCGCAATAAGTGCTCCGATTTTAATGTTTTATGTGTTATATGAATGAAAAATGCTTAATTTATTATAAAAAATAAAAAATACATGAAAAATTCGAGACAAAAAGTTTTTTCCCGGTGCTGAATTACGAAAAAAATATGAATACTTTAAAAACAGTAAAGTAAATTTGCCATTTTCCATTTAAAGGTTGTAGACAAAACATAAAACTGCATTGGCATTGGCATAGTTGGTTCTGGATATATGTTGCTTAGTAGTTAGCGGATTTATGTCAAATTTTTAGCTTTACTCACGTTAAAAATAAAATATATATTAGATAACTTAAATGTGTCATGCATGTTGCGTTTTGAAATGAAAGACTATTTATTTAAATCTTTATTAAAACTTTTTACTATTCGGGTTCACAGATAGATGTACTTAGTACTGAAATACATTTATTACAAATTTTACACAGTTTTAATGAATGAAATGTTACAACTCTGTAGTTAGTCTTAGTACTGAAAAGGAAAAGGCGTTTTGAAGTACGCTTACAGCCACCTTTGCAGGATTTACAATAGGCGGTAAGCTGACGCGACGACAACCCCAACGCATTGTATCGCAGCCAGATTTGCAGCCACAATGGTCCAGGAGGCTTAGTTGAGACTAAATCACCGTAACTGCCGACCATTGTGGCATCCAACTCTCTTGTGTCTTGGTCCATCCCCAAGAAAATAAACATGGTATGGAAACTTCTCAATTCAGAGCGTTTCTTCATACGTGGCCCACTCAGTCAGCTGTTTTTCGCAAGGACTTGTTTGCTTCAAACAACAAGCTCTTGAGAAGCCTGCCACCTACATCAGCTGCTCTCTATAACCATGCACTGGGTACAGCTTAACAAGCCAGCTACGGATGGGAAAACGCTCTGAATCTGTATTTTTCCATTCAATGTCCATCTTCTTGGGGATGGACCAAGGAACAAGAGATTTGGACTCCACAATGGTCGGCAGTTACAGTGATTTAGTCGCAATTAAGCCTCCTGGACCATTGTGGCTGCAAATTTGGCTGTGATACTATGCGTTGTGGGTCACGTCGCGTCAGCTTACCATGCACTACCCACTGTAAATCCTGCAAAGGTGGCTGCAAAGTTATTTTGTATGCTGACCACTGATTTTCACTGGCCGGCACAAAAATTTAGGTCTAATGGTATTCAACTAGGCACAAAAATTATTCAACAGTAAGCTACAACAACCGGTCCATGTATAAAAGATCAGTGATTATGTAGTATTGGAATGGTACGACTACTTCAAAACGACTTTTCCTTTTCTTCTACCGGTGAACACGAAGAGGAAATTTAAATTATAATAAAAATATTTGATAAACATGTATGTAATAAATAGTCTTTTATTTCAAAAAGTTACATAATTATCTAAGTTAATATAAATTTTCAACGTGAATAGAAGTCCTATCAGATTTAAAGCTAATTTTTTTACATAAATTCGTCAGCTACTAAGCAACATATAATATATCTAGGAATCAACTATGCTGGGGATTATATAGTTTTTATTTTTTGTCTAGAAATGTAGTCACTTTAAATAAAAATAATGACAAATTTTAAAGTAATTATGTTTTTTTGTAATTCAGCACCAGATAAAACTCTTTATTCAGTTTTTTTATTTATTTTTTATTTATTAAAATAAATTACGTGATGTCTTTTCATATGACACATTTAACAATAAAATCAGATCGCTCGTTGCGCTTAAAGATTCCTTCTAATTTATTTGATTTTTTTTAAAGAGCGCGCACAATTAAACTTAAATATTTCGTGAACTATGAAAGATATTTATATCTCGTTTTTTTTTACTACTTTTTATTAACCCAGTAAAATACATATGCATTAAAACATACATGTTGCATGTATTTTTAAAATGTAGTCAAGTAAAAACTACCAAAAAAGTAAAAAAACATCTTAATATGCCTTTTTTTGCCACTATATTTTGGTATATTTTATTTTTATAAGCAATTTATATAATGCCCCTTCATTTGAGATATTATACACTAGAAATGAGTCCATTTGTTTAGCTTGCATAATTTTTTGAAATATGTTTTAAAGAAATGGTGCTCACATTTAAACTTGAATATTTCATGAATTATGAAAGATATTGATGTCAAGTTTTTTTTATAATACTTGTTATTTAGTCAGTAATATATATGTGCAATAAACAATTCATGTTGCATACATTTTTTTAAAGAAATCAAGTAAAAACTACCAATTAAATTAGGAAAAAAACTTAACATGCTGTTTTTTGCCAAAAGATTTCTGAACATATTTTTTATATATTTTTTTATAACTTAAATGTAAAATGAACTTTCATTTGAGGTATTATACATTAAAATTGGTCTATTCGTTTAGCTTGTAGAATTTTTTGAAATATTTTTTAAGAAGTGGCGCCATCTCTTTTCCTAAGGGGTGAAACTCGCGCTGCTGCGGGTCAAATCACTCAGTTTGGTCCCTACTACCACTGTGCCAAGCGGCTTGCTTTCATCATAAAGTGCAGCATTTTGTTCATAACAAGTAGGACTAGCCGGGCGACCGCGCGCGGTGCCCTGTGATTGGTCGATTGCTGTTCAAACTGTCCAACAATAACATTGTTGGACAGTTTGAAGTCATAGATGGCCTGTTCGTGCGACGTCCAACTAACCCCAGCTTTGACGCCTGAATTCTGACCATCTTTGCCACATTTTCGAGCAGTGGCGTGAAAAAGTAGATAGCTGCAGCTAGCCTGCATAAATCTGGTGAAAATCTCATGATGAAATCCCTGGGGAATGGAGTGAACTCTTCAATGTAATAAGTAGGTAGGTAAGCACGCACAATACTGACACACATGTCAATTTCGGTATGTAGATGTTTTTAAATGACACCACAAATGAAGTGAAGTGTAATTTATTGGAACTCACGATTAAGTAGTATTAGGTACCATAAATGATCTAGCAAGTAGCTTATTATTATTATTATAAAAAAAGTAGCTAGCAAATGAAGCAACGAATGCTCATCAAACTACCTAACACATTTTGAAGTGGAACTGAAGCACAAGAAATGGAGTGGACTGCTAAAATATTATAGACACAACACAATACATAGGTATATCCTACTCCCTGGTAGCCCCACTCTCAGTTTTGATATTTCGGAGTTAAGTAGGTATGCGAAAAAATGTACCCAAATTTGACTGAATTAGTGCACAAATCACGCGAGGTTCGATAGGGGGGAGAGGAGTTAGGAAAAAATCACGACAGATCACGTTGGGGGGGATAAGGATCTACAGTGAACGAAGTTAAGAAAAAATATCTACCACACGAGTAAAAATAAAAATATAAACAAGATTTACTATATAGGTACGTATTTATCTTATAATTAGGTCGAATGAAAAAAATATAAGTTAGTACAGTTGCTCGAAAAGTGCTACTTTACGTAGCTGTTTACGTTTAGCGTGCGGAAAGTTGGTTTTCGCGCACTAGTGCTTTTCACTTTTCCTTGTACAAATTGTACCATTAATTATTATGTCAATAAAAAATTTATAAGATGGAACTGTATTATACTTCATTTTTTTTCAACTGTATTACAATGATACAAAATGAATAATATAAAAGTTTCGAATTCTATACTTGTTGTTTTTCTTAATTTTTCGCAACTGTTTTAAAAAACGTCGTTCGGTACACGTGCGGAAATGTCATTCTTCACTCGTCCCGATTCTTGCCACTCGCCTACGGCTCGTGGCAATATCTCGGTACTCGTGACGTAATGACGTACTTTCCGCACTAAGCATCGAAATCTACTATTTTTGCGGCATAAACGGCCGTATCTTTTATGTACGTTAACTTAGAAGTTTGGTTTTTCACAGCTTCAAAGGACTGTAGACTTGAGTATAAGGTTTTAAATTCAAATCGATACCTCGATTCCCGAGATAAAGCACAGACAGACAAACAGACAGACGGACAATAAAGTGATCCTATAAGGGTTCCGTTTTTTCCTTTTGAGGCAAGGAACCCTAAAAATTAGCACTTTTTTGCCTCAAAAGGAAAAAAAGGAACCCTTTCCCTAAAGTTGAAATTTGGTACACATATGTAAATCGGTGACCCAAAGATGGACGGGTAAAGTAAATTAATGAATTCTGAACAAGGGGGTCACTTTTGGGGGGTTAACTGGAAAATTTAAAAAAAAGTTTCGCAAACTGTATTGTGTGACATAGGTATCTAATGAAAGGGGTTGTTGTAAGCATCTCAGATATATATTTTTGATAATTTTATCAAAAATAAGACGAAAATTGCCCATTCCCCCCCTTATCACCGAAACTACTAGGCTTAAAATTTTGAAAAAAATATGGAAAATAGTTCCTTGCCTAAAGATTACAAGAAAACCTATAAGAAGTTTGAGTATTCAAAGTAACGGGAAAATTCTCAATATTTTACGGAACCCTCACCACGCAAGTTGAACTCGCACTTGTCCGGTTTTTATCAAAAGTCCCCGAAGTAGTCTAATATTTTGAATTATTTTAGGCTCTTAATGTAGGACTCTATCGTGTATTTAGGTAACATATTCGTATTATTAGATTGCCCGATCAAAAATGATATAATAACCAAAGAACGAAATAATACCGGTTTAATTTGTATGGAAAAAATACCGGTATCCGATTCCTGCTACTGACCGAGCGTTTTTGACGTTTCATAAAAAGTTGCTGATTTGATTATCAGTCAAATCATCTACCTAACGGCAACCTCCTTTATGATTAGGATGAAGTCGACCGTACAAATTCAATTATGAAAGTAATATATTGTACTGTTTGCATAGCTATTTACTTTAGCATACTTACCTGAAATATTTGACCAGAAAAAACTTATATAAGTAAATGTTACTACGAGTAGCGACCCGCCCCAGCTTGGTCAGTGAATATCCATCTCTGATGGAGATTCACCCTTAGAACGGATGCACTGCACTGTATCCTTTTGCTGTCAATTATACAGATAAACAAAAAATCTGCCAAATCAGCCGGGCCGTCTCAAGTGATCGATGATATTTCATAATTGTGAAAATTGATGTTTATTTATATTATAGAGTACAAAATAAAGAAAAAATGCTTATCCTTGAAGTACCTACTTACCTAAAGCGTAAGTACTTAACTAGATCAGTTAAGGTATCTCATATGGTAGTACTGTACCTAAGTGGTCACACTTCTCTCCGAGCCGAAGCTATATGCACAGACGCACGAATGCACGCACTCACGCACGCAAGCACGAATGCTCGCACGCAACCACGCAAGCAAGCAAGCACACACACGCACACACCTCCAAAAGGGCCTTCGTTGTAATCATAGAATTATAACGCATAGAAACGCAGTTCACGCGCAACGGTGAGGCCACCAAAAGTAGGACATAAACGGCCCAGTACGCCGATCGGCTTGTCAGTTGCAAGGACGCGTGTCAAGTGTAAATAGCTCCCACATTTTTCTTTAATATGACGGTTTGTGCAGTGAAAGGGTGTCACAATGCATCGGATAAGAAGGATAAACATTCTAAGATAACATTTCACACGTAAGTATTATTCTCTAACTCGTATTTTTACGTAAAACAGTAATCAAAATTGCATATTTTCTATAAGCGGCATGACAGCGTAGTGTTGCCAATGTAACGGATATATTTATTTACCCATAATTCTGTTCTGATAATATACTAACATAAACACGTAATGCTATTAGTGCCATTTTATTGGTTTCAATATTGAACCTTATCTCGCAAGAATATCGTTTTAATTTAAATGCTAGCCTTTGTCGGTTATGACGTAACTGAATGCACAGTTGAAAAATTACTAAACGTCAAGTCGTGGAAATTAATTTTAAAGCAATCTACACCTTAAGTATAACATCCTTAAGTATGCGCTGATTTTCCACGAACTCTTAACTGAACATTGGAACAGAGTCAGTGGAGTAGAAATAATTTTGTTTAAATACTGTGTCGGTGGAAAAGCAGAATACGATATGTCAGATAGTAAACAGATATCGTAGCCTATGGACGCTTGTGATCCACAATATCCTGCAAAAAACCCTGCAAAACTATCCTTAGTCCTTAAACAAAACTTTTTCGACTTTCTCGACTGTTCCAATGTTTAGTTAGAGTCTGTGGAATATCAGCGCACACTAAGTTATACTTAATGATATTAAACTTAAGGTGTTGATTGCTTTAAAATTAATTTACACGACTTGTCGTTTGGTAATTTTACCACCTTGCATTCAGTAATGTCATAACCGACAAAGGCTAGCATTTAAATTAAAACGATATAGTCCAGGCAATGAACTGACAACTTGTATGGAAAAAATGACATATTTGGAAATAATTTATAATAGCTAATTTTTTTAATGTAACGGATATATTATCAATTAAATTGTTACCTAGAGGCAAAATGCAACAAAAAATCAGACATTAAAAAAATCAATATTTAATTAGCTCCTAAAAAGTCCGGATAAATATTAATATTTTTTTTTTATCTTTATTTAGGTTCATTTACATTTGCTTCACAATATTCAATATGTTTAATTTAAATCTATATAATTACTTCCGGGTGGAAAGTTTGGTGGATTCTTGAATAAAGCATCTTAGAATAATGTTTTAAAATAAAATAAACAAAAAAAACGCTATTATAAATTAATGTTTTTCGAAACCGTATTTTGCCTCGGCTAATATGATTGTGAGATAAGGCTCAATATTGAAACCAATGAAATGGCACTAATTGCATTACGTGTTTTGTGTGTATCTAGAACACGCACACATTTGCAACGTAGCATCGGACACTTTTTTAGTTACTACAATATTCCTACGTTTAATATTTAATAATTTTTGAAGTCAACAATAGTTCTATAGTTCAATGAGTCTTGCAAATAAGCCTAATTGAGGCTTCAGTAAGAACAAAGCATAAATGTAGTAGCATAAGTTTATATTTTGAATAAAGAAAAGTAAAAATATTTTATTTTTTATTTTACCAATCACCAATTGTATACCCCCATTTTCAGGGAATGTGTATGCGCTGGCAACACTATTGGTGCGTTTAATAATAATAATAATAAGGGTAGGGATGTGACGGCCCCATCGCCCACCAGATTTCTGGTGCAATCAGTCAACGTAAGGCAGCTTGTGGCGGGCTGTTAGGGAGTAGCGACCCTACGTACCTGAGTGCTCCTGGGGGTGTCCTGTGGTCAGGCTGAGCCGATCGGATGGATGGTTGGACAGGCCCCCCACCTCTGGCTTGCCTTAACCGGCCGTCCAGAGTGGAGTCGCAAGAGCTGTTGCTCGAGGGTAGATGTGGACACCTAAGTGGCGAGTTGGCTATATGTTTAAAGTCCAGTGCCACCTCTCTACCCCTCCAGCTCTCTGACCGGTGTTGCCCTTAGGCCATTTTTTAATGTCGCTATTAATAGGGGCCCATCTAGCAGTTGGCGAGTCACCGTCTGCCAGAGATAAAAAGTGAAACAGTTTTATTAGGCAGGCGTCCGATGTTTCACCAATAGCCCAGTCACTAGTCCATCATTTTCACCCAATAACCCGTTTTATTTAGATTCCATCAACCAGTAATAGCCCCTATACACCCCAGCGGGTACTGTCTCTGTGCGCGTCCCATGACACGGGCAGGGACAGCATCCGCTCGGTGTACTCCTTGCATTCCATTAAATTGTCAAAAGGGCCTCTACGTGTTGGCTCAGTTGGTACTTTGTAGGTACCAAGCCCCACGCACGCCTCCCAAAGGTCCGGGACATCATGTCCCGTGAGCGGGAAAGACATACATAATAATAATAAATATCGTGGGACAATTCACACCAATTGATCTAGTCCCAAACTAGGCAAAGCCTGTATTATGGGTACTAGACAACGGATAAACATACCTACTTAGATAGATAGATAAATACATACTTAAATAGATATTAAACATCCAAGACTCGAGAACAAACGTTCGTATTCATCATACAAATATTTGCCCCGACCGGGAATCGAACCCGGGACCTCAAGCTTCATAGTCAGGTTCTCTAACCACTAGGCTATTCGGTCGTCGTTTGTGTGCGTATTGGCGCGTGTAAATACGAGTTGATCACAACTACATGAATCCATTGTATGCCTCACGCTTGGCGCGTCGGCCGTATGAAACTATCCTTCTATGCGTTATAATTCTATAGTTATAATGTAACTAGGTACTGTGTTAGTGTCCAGGCTAATGACCAGATAGTTTCTGCTTCGTTCGTCTTATATCAGTCCTTAATTGCTCAATGATTTAGGTAGGTACCTTTTGGCCGGAACAACAAGACTTTAGGCAGATTTGAGGCCTGAGGTCCTACCGCGAAACGAAAATGAAGTTCGTGCGTGTATCTCCCGCGTGTTCGAGTTTTCAGTCCTCAAGTTCGCGTCCGCTCTCAATTCAAATTGTAGGTACCTACGTACTTCCCAGTATGTTTCTGGTGTTAGGGTGTTACCATGATAACTGCCATGAGGGTTGCAGAGGTTCCGGGCATTTAGTTCTTCTCCGGACTTTTCTACGTCTACATTTTTTGAGGCACCGTCAGGCAGTGTTGCTTTTTTCTTTTTAACCGACTTTAAAAAAAGGAGGAGGTTATATGTTTCACAGATTTTTTTTTTTTTTATGTATGTTCGC
The DNA here is from genome assembly GCA_932294315.1 of Epinotia nisella. Lineage (NCBI taxonomy): Eukaryota > Metazoa > Arthropoda > Insecta > Lepidoptera > Tortricidae > Epinotia > Epinotia nisella. Next base: position 23,581,132 of record OW028674.1, read on the forward strand.
CGATTTCTACGTCAATTGTGGACTGATTTTAAAAATTCTTTTTTTATTCGAAAATGTATACTCCTGAGATGGTCCCATTTTCTCCAAGTTGGGATCTGATGATGGGATCCTAGAGAAATCGAGGGCAACCCTCAAATTTTACAGGCACGTACTACATGTTAAATGCATTTTCTAAAGCTATTCAGGTATTTGCGTCTGGAAGTCAACACTTCATGTTTGTGAGCTGATGATGGAAGGTACAACTCCTCAACGGTTAGGAGTTGGAGGATATTTTTTGAAATTTTATAAGTACGTATAGACCTTTAACCGTATTCTTTCAAGTTATTTGGGTGAGCACAAGTCAGGATCTGATGACGGGATCCCAGGGGAATTGAGGGCAACCCTCAAATTTTATAGGCACGCGTGTAGTGATTTCGGTATTTTCTATTATAACTCGTGTATTTACCCTCGGAAATCACAATTTTGGTGTGGAACTGATGATGAAGACCATAGATGACTTACGGAACTCCTCAAGTATGTAAAGTACCTACGTCAAAGATTCTGACAAGATTCCTTTGAAGTAGCAAATAATGAAGTGTCAATTCTGAGATCCTTGAGGAATCAACGGAACTCCTCAAATATTGTCAGCCCACATATAGCGACTTGGATTTTTTTCTGTAATAATCAACGCATTTGCTTTTGGAAAGCAGTTCATGCGGTAAATTGGAAATGAAATGTGGAATTTTTAAGTACCTACCTACGTGGCTTGGCGGAGTACTGAATTGAAGTCGGTTTAAACTTTGTTTTTAAAGTAAATTATTGAAGTCTTCATTCCTCCGCCGTCTGGTTGCTTCGAGTTTTATTTTTAAGGTCGTGACGCACTGGAAGAAAAAACTTACATAGTAAAACCTGGGACACTTTTTTTCCTGTATAAGGATCGATATTATCAACGATTCTGAGTAACAAAAACAAAAAAAAATCGAAATCTGAAAAAAAAAGTTCATGTACAGTTTTTTTGAAAAACGCTCATAAGCCTAGCGATTGTATTAGGTATATATAAAGTATATATTGTAGGGTAGGTATTCACTTACGTTATAGAAGACAAAATTATTATTTTTTTCTTTTCAGTGCGTTATTGTTTTTGTTGGTCGATTCGTTTCTGTTAGTGCCGGTATTTTTATTGCCTTTTAGTTTTTTTTCGGCGGTTAATTTTTTTTGTTATTCTGACTCCTTAATTTAGTTTAGGCATTTAATAGTATTTGAAAAGTTAGAAGATACGCATTTTTTCTTTTCATTTTATTTTTAGTTAAACCCCCTTAATTTGGGTGTTTTAAACTACCACGTTCGAAAAGGGCATAAGTACATTTAAAGGATGAATAAGATTAGTACTGTGGTCAATATATCGAATTAAAAAATAAATAGCATGCTGTGTCTGTGACAGTGACCGAACCGACCGAGTGAACTTTAATTGACTTAAATTACAACTTTTTAGATAACGTTAAAGTAAAGTAAAGTAAAGTAAAGTTTATTTGTAAAACATAGGTAACAAAGATGGTACAATGGTTATATGTGTATCACTATGTTTGGCCATTAGGCATACAAATTTGCAAGCAGCATGCATTACATATTACATACTTATATATAGTCTTCATTATAAATAACATTTTGCTAATTACAGTTTAAGTAGTCATTCACTGAATAAAAAGCTTTATCTGTTAAGAAATTAAATAATTTTGATTTAAATTGGGGCATGTCAGTTTCTCTTATAAATTCCGGTAACTTATTGTATAATTTCGGTGCCATACCGAAAGCACTTTTTGCTAGTAAAGCTGTTTTTAAAGGCCTTGAACTAATTTTATGCCGCTGGCGTATACTTTTAAAAACAGAAAATTGCTTGATGTTGCACTTGATATACATAACTAGCTCGAAAACGTTACCGTAATACTAACTAAACATCAAAAAAACAATTCAGTTTAACGAAGTGTGGCTGTTTAGGTTTCTGCCGTTGGTCATTGTTTTTAGGGTTCCGTAGCCAAAATGGCAAAAACGGAACCCTTATAGTTTCGTCATGTTCGTCTGTCGGTCTGTCCGTCTGTCCGTATGTCACAGGCATTTTACTCGAAAACTATGAGGTGTATTTGAATAAAATTTTGAGGATAGGTGTATTTTGTTAGCCGCTACATAGTTTTGTTATTAAAATGACAAAAAAAATTTTTTTACGGGTGCACTCCATACATAAAACTGTGGCACATAAATCGATAGGCCTTTCAAAATAAATATAAGGTTTCTTAGCATTTTTTTGATTAAGTGAATAGGGTCGGAGATAATCGCCCCGAAAGTCACTAAAATTCTGTGTCTCTAATTTTTGAACGGTGTATTTTAAAAATATGGAAAAATTCATGAACATAGGGCTTATTAATTTCATTCACCGAAAATTGTTTTGAACAAGATCGGTTCAGAGGTTTTCGAGATATTGCTGAAAAACTGCCTTCCTCAAAGAAAAGGACGTAAGTGCCGTAAAATTTCTGTGACGATACGACCTTTTTAATAGGCACGGAACCCTTCGTTTTGCGTGGTCCGACACGCACTTGGCCGGTTTTTTTTTATTACTTTTCAGCCCTAGGGGCGACATGCCCCACTTTTAACCCGCTATTCAGATAAACAAGGACCTAGGTACTTTCAAAATATGAGAGATGAAAAAAAAAGGATAGGCCTATTTTTTTCTACTATCAGGAAAATACTGAATATTCTGATCGATTCATTCCAGATTTCTCCCGAAACAATGCAATTGTGATAATTACCTGTGCTATTACGTTCGCCTGTTTTGCCGTCGCTCAGGGCCCTAATCAGGGCCCAAGAAGGACCGCAAGTACTGCAAGGCAAGCTATCACTGGAGTAAAGTATACGAGACCGACTGCTAAACACACAACTGAAGGCTTGACCTTAAATACGGCAGATATGTTGGCAGTTCTTACTACAAAGGTAAAAAAATGCCGTTAAAAGCTAATAGGCGCGTCCAAACGTCCGAGCGCGGCAACATTTGACATTCACCAGCACGGCTATCACAAGACGGCGCGCGAGCTCTCTCGATTTTTCTCGCACTATACCTCTCTTTCTAAGTTTTCTAATAAGAGAGAGACGGATAGAGCGAGAAAAATCGAGAGAGCTTGCGCGCCGTCTTGTGATAACCGTGCTGGTAGGTGTAATGTACCTAAATTACCTTTTCACAGAAATTGTTCGGTTTCTGGAAACATTTGCGATTCATGACTCTGGATCCGATAACTATGCCAACCATGTCGAAAGAAGATTACGACAATAGGACAACAACCAAGAAAAAGAGGAAAATGCGTACGTATAATTTGCCGTCGAAGAAGAGCGGCTAACGAGACTGCTTCCGCCCGATACGTGTTTGAATATAAAAGATTCCTTTCATGGATAATTCCTCGTTTTATATACATAAATAAACTCATGATTGTATTCGCGAAAGGGTTTTTTAAATTTTCTATTTTTTTTAAGTACCACTTCCAGCAATTACAAGTTTGAAGATAAAGAAAAAGCGATATTGCATCGTCCACAACAGAAGTGCCTATTCGTATTCGTAGATGCCCAAAAGTTTTTTTTTCAGGATTATATAGAACTAGGTAACTAATTTACCCATTTGTCGGCGTGATTGATTTGTATACCTACCCTGCATGCCAATTTAGGTACAGCTTTCTGTAGGTCACTGAGCTAGGCCGCAGTCGGACAGACGGACATGGCGAACCTTTGTATACCTACCCTGCATGCCAATTTAGGTACAGCTTTCGGTAGGTCACTGAGCTAGGCCGCAGTCGGACAGACGGACATGGCGAACCTAAACCTAAGGGCATGTCGCAGGGTAGGTCTTTTAGCGGGCAAGAAGTACCGTGCCGTGAAAAAGCAACTCTACCGTCCACGGTAAAAGGTTCAAATTCCAATGACAATGTATATGCACCCGAAATTAAGTGCATTTCTTACCAGTTAACTAGTTATGTCTACTTAACTGTGATAGTTTTCCTTTTAAATTCATTATATGTACTACTGCCATGAATTTTTTCACGTTCCCAGTTGTAGCCATTTAGCCGGCAGGAGGGGGGGGGGGGGGGGGGGGGCACACATGACTCGAACAAAAATTAGGGCTTTAAATCCCATTATCTCGCAAACGCATAACTAAGTTGAAAAATAGTTTTAGTAAACCCATAATATTTTTGAACAAGCTATCAAACGATACCCCACACTATTAGGTTTAACGAGAAAAAAAAATACATCACCAATTTACATGTAGGGGAGGTACCCTAAAAAAAATATTTTTAGGATTTTATTCTACTGTTTTGTCGGCGTGATTGGTTTATATACCTACCCACGCAGAATTGCAGTTTTCTAGTTGTAAGGATTACTGAGCTAAGCCGAAGACGGACAGACAGACAGACGGACGGACATGGCGAAACTATAAGGGTTCCTTGTTGACTACGGAATCCTAAATATTCGCAAACTGGTCAGTTACGCATACACAGTAGCGCCCTGTATGGCAAATAAGTTAACGAGCTCAAAATTAATGGAAATCATCTATTTTATGTCGTTATTTTTCCAATCTCAGGTGAAGACTTGCAGATTACTTAAATGGGACAAGAGGCCTATGACTGCAAATCACTAAACTTTATACACACAAAAAGTACTTATAATTTGATATTTTACATACTTTATATGCTTGATAAGTATGTTTTTTTAAGTAATCTCATGTTATATATTAAGAGACACGTGTATTTTAAATTTATGCATGGCACTCTTCAAATCATTTGTTATTAACTTTTTGACATAATAACTAAATAAAAGGATCCACAAAATTATTTCTGTCTTTTTTAGCATGGGAAACCATTTATAAATACAACTTTAATGATAAATCTGCGTGCCGTATAATATAATATAGAAATAAACCCATATTCAGGATTTACATATTTTCGTCCTGTTTTTATGTTCAAGCCTCCATAACATTCAAAATACTAAGGTTACATACATGATTTTAACTAATTTGAAATCTCTAAAGTATGCCCATTCATTTAATACCAACCACTCCATAACTTCAAAGTAGAAGTGTGTTTTCTGCCATCCCAAACTTTAACCAACGTTTTCTCAATTGTCGCTTTTTCACTTCTGCAACTTTGCTGAATTTAAAAAAAATAACTATAGCACCTAGAGACATGAATCTTTCACCAAAAGATAGCGTATGATCTGTAGTATTAGGGACTACTCTTAACTCCATATCGACGAAGTGGGACGTTTTCCCAAAAACCGTCACAAATATGATATCGACGATGCGACAAAGTGGGTCGCTGGGCACTAAACTTTGAGGCCCTAAAAAGGTGCTTAAAATGGAGATTTATGCGTCGTCATCAAAATCATAGGTTTATTACAGTATGTTCTATCAGTTTTCATCGAAAGTTGATTTTCGGTAAGTTTTGCCATATTTCACTAAACTGCCCGTAACTCCGTAACTAGAATCGACAAAGTGGGACCTTTTACTAAAAACCGTCACATATATTGGCAAATATCTCGACTCCGATGCATTTTAGAGTATTATATTTTATAAGAAAATATGTGTGTTTTGAATATATCTACTTATCATAATCTATCACTTTTACGAGTGGCCGGTCACCTAAAAAAATTACAACATTTTTACTTAGTGCCCTTTTAGCTAAACTTGCTTTAAGAGTAATAAAGTGTCACTTACAAACATACCTACCTACCTAATCAAAATCACAAACATGTGAGACACCAAAGTTTCCAAAAAATATTTAATTAACAGGATATATGAGTATTGTACCTACATATTTATTAGGTACGTATTGTTCGTATAGGTAAGTATAAAATGTCTCGTTTATAAAAACTCTATAAAATTGTCACGCCGTATAAATTATGCAAGAAAACAATCCCATTCTTTCATTTGTAAGATTTTTCGCCAATAAAATTTGCGGCAAAGCATTCATGTGCCTCCTCAATTTTCTTTCCCTAGAACCTCAAGAGTAAGCAGATACTCGGTATCGAATGACAATTACCGGTCGCCAAATATTTGCTGGCCCTCTGTCGGTCGTAACTTGCAACTTGACAACATACCAATTTACGTAGACCTACACTTAACCTATTACACATACGACGTTGCGAAAAGTCTTACTACATTGGACAGTGGAACCATCTCAGTGTAAGCTTCAGACGATGCCAGCTGTAGATCTATTTACACTAGCGTGATCTATTCTCACGTTATGTCTGAACCGGTTAATATAGACCCCAACCTTAAGTCGAAGTAATCGAAAACTAAAGTCAAAGTATACTGGAGGTTTCCGCGAATTGGAGACGCAATTTTTGTACCCATTTTTCCCTAACGAAGCTCGGCTTGCTTGTTTACAGGCGAAGTGTGACATTTGGTAGAAAATATTGCGGGAATAAATTTAATACGGGTTTGGAATTACGAGTACTTGCGGAGTTGCGTATGAAAATGGGTGTTTCGGATTTTAGATTTATAGTTTTTAGAGAGGTAGCAGGGCACAGCGTAATGTCATCTCGCGAATACTTTGACCAGCCCAACTGGCGAAGTATTTCCATCTTATAGAAGGCCACAGCCATAACAACACCACTACTTGCTCTGTGTGTTGTGTTCCTGGTGCTGAATAAGGTCGCTAGAGTTGCCGAGACTGAACACAGCGTTGAGAGTGAGAGACCTGCAGTTTTTTCGAGCAACAAGAGAGCAAAGTTTGATTTTGCTGCGAGTGCTGATTTTGAGTCCCGAGGAAGCGAAAGCTCGCTACGCTCGTGATTCAATTTTAGGATCCTTCGCTTCCTCGGGACTCAAAAGCACGAGACGCAATTACTTTGCTCTCGAGTAACACATACAACTTTTCACCTCAGCAGTGAGAACATATTCACAATAAAAACTATAAGTACCCATAGGCTTTTACGTACCTATTAGTCTTGTCGGCGTTCGTTAGGTACTGCTTGTTTGAACACTTTTAACTCCTCAGCGCAGCTAGTAGATACTAGAAGCACGCGAGAACGCAGGCGAGACATGGCACGACAGACCAAAGTACATTCTAATACATAATCTATACGAGTCTCGCGTGGCACTAACACAACACTGAAAGCTAACCGTATTATTGTTAAGATACTGTCAGTGTCAGTCATATTCTCATATTTTCGAACTATTTAGAAATATTCAACACTTAACGTCTGTTGCGCTTATTACGCCAGTCTGGCGTGCACAACAAAAACTAGCCGTATTATTATTTTAATACTGCCTTCTTCACTAATTTCACTATACATATTTCCTAGTTACATAGATAATTAATTTATCCTAGTAGCTTTATATTTAAAACTAATATCAATAGCGCAAGAATAAAGAATAACATACCTACCTAATAAAATGTACCTTAAACAATTTAACAGCGCGCGATTTTTTTTAAAGGGGCGGGGCGACGGGTGTGCCTTCGGAAACTGCATTATGTGGTATACGTTCTTAAAAATTAAGATTATTAAAACTAGAATCATTAATTGGTAAGGGTATGAAAATTCAGGTACATACCTATTTAAGCAAAACGGACTTTATTCTGAGATGTTTCATGTTTTTTTCTTCAATTTAAAACATAAGGGATGTTCTTAATCAATTTTTGGGTAATTTAAACATATAAAGTATGTTTTCGAACGTGGTCTTTGTTGTGGTACCTTACCTACTTGCTTCGCGCTGTTTTGGGGGTAACGTTTGAAATTCGAATGTGGAAGTTTGAATCGACCTATTCCTGTCCCTTTCAACCTGTTCCTTTTTTGTTATGAAATGAAAAGGACAGAACTCATGTGTTATTTTACTATATTACACAATTTTGGACAATCGTAGTCAGTAACATTATTGCCAATAATATTAAAATTGTTGTTTTCAGTGAGAAATGAGCATACTCGTGACTAAAACGGGGTTTCGTGCCATCACCTACGAAATCATTTTCTAACCGGAGACGATGAATACTGGGACTGTAACATAGTAATTCACCGTAACTTTTCAATTTCAAACTTGTATCAAATGATAACGTACTTTAAGTAAAATTTTAGAGGTTAGGTAACTTACTTTTTTTTTCTTACGGCAAATATCCACTTATTTCTTTGGTCTCGTTCCCACCATGGTCTTGGAAATTGGTAAAATTTACAGTCGCTATTCTTCTTGACGTTATTACAATTTGCAACAACACATCTTACCAGGACCATATTTTTATCTCAAAAACGATTAGAAAATGTTTACTGCAATATGGATTTGAAAGCTCAAGTCAGCGACAAAAATGACAATTTTAGCCGTAGCGAGCGCTGTTATCGTTTAGGCTACCCCCTCCACCCGCTTTGCACTCTGCCAGCAAACATTTTATATATCATTTATTGTTTATGGTTACTTTCATGTAGCTATCGTCATTAAATCCTAATAAAGAAGTTATTGCGCCATCTTTTGGCGAGTAGCATTTTGAATTATAGAGATGTTTTAATAAGTACTCTGAGTACCACAAAAAAAATCTTCCATCATTTTATTTTACATTGTCAATTTAATAAATATCTCTTTCGAATATAACTATGCAGACCTGTTAAATTACCAATGCAGTAGATCAGTTATTTTTATGTATTACAAATTATTACCGCTACTCATTGCAAGATGGCGCGCACAACCGCTTTGGTGAGTCGGTCTGTCCTTTAACTTCATAGAAGTAGTACTTACGTTATAATACTTATAATCACTACCTAATACGTTAATAAAAATGTAAAGTGTTTATAAAAAAATAAAGTAGAGTATTGCAGTTTGTAGCGAGCGCTGTGCGAACAATATGTAGTGAAACTATTGACGCATTAATTAGGTAGGCTTTAAAGTACGCAAGTAATAATTAAGTATCAAAAGTGGTTATCGATAGCTTAATATTACCTGACAAAAATGCCATTTTTGGTACAAGTTGTTATTTCCGACTATTCTTTTTTGGTAGGTACAATATCAAATCAACTACAGATGTAGTGGATAATTGTTTTCACCTCAGCGGCTCGAACATGGCGGTGTTGCTGCAGGCAAACCAGTGAGGAAAATGCAATTTTGCTGCGAGCGTGAAGAAAACTAACTTTTTAATTTTTCATATCGTAGGTTAGTCGCAGGTCATCTTTTCATACTGCGGGGTGTAATACAAACTTGGAACATTTAAACTTCATTCCCTCTTGTCACTTTCACTCCGTTACAAAAAAAGAGAGATAAAATATGTCGATTCGTCATTCGACTTCGAAACCTTCGTAGTACTCCAGGCAAAATACGATTTTGAACAACATTAATTTATAATAGCGTTTATGTTATTTTAAAACGTTATTCTAAGATGCTTTATTCAAGAATCCAACAAACTTTTCACGCCAGTGCTCGGAAATGTGGCAAAAGATGGTCAGAATTCAGGCTTCAAAGCTGGGGTTAGTTGGACGTCGCACGAAGAGGCCATCTATGACTTCAAACTGTCCAACAATGTTATTGTTGGACAGTTTGAACAGCAATCGACCAATCACAGGGCACCGCGCGCGGTCGGCCGGCGTGCGTGCGCCCGTTCCTCCTCCTCCGCGCCGGGCGCGAGGCAAGCGAGCCTGTTTAGTATTATGATCTTCAATTAGATACTTAATTTTGATTTTAAATTATAATTATTTGCAATTTCCTCGCAGAAGGCGTGAAAAGCACTATGTTAAGCCTCGGCCGAAAGGGCAATAGCTGGACTCGTACTTTCGAGGGCCTCCGCTACGCGTCGGCCCTCGAACTAACTCGTCCATCTATTGCTTACTTTCTAGCCTCTTCAACAATGTACTATTCCATCCGGAAGTAGTTATATAGATTTAAATTAAGCTTCCATTGTCTTTTTTGTTTGATTTATATTTAATATTTTAAAGCAAATGTAAATGAACCAAAATAAAGTATAAACCATTTATTAATATTTATTCCGACTTTACTTATACTTTTATAATATAATGAAGGTCATCAAACTTGCAAAAGTATTCTTTATTAGAAATAAAATCTTTTTTCTTTTAATTATGATTGAGAACAGCTCATAGTCCACCTGAATGGTGAGTTCCTATAAAATGTTCAGCATACTCGTACTAGGCACCTTGTAGTTTTTGCCTGAACGTATACATATTAGTATAATAGTCTAAAAGCTAACAGTACAGACTGACTATAATTATGAATGAACTAGGACGGCATACAATATTATGTGTGTCTTTCGTCGCTAAAAAGCTGCTTAATTCTACATTAACTTTATTAAAGAAGCCATCACGCGCCATAAACATCTCCAATCAACCCTCCATATCTATTAAACAATAGGATGGAAACACGTGCGTCAATTAGCCACTTGTGTACCGTTTAGAGCGATTCAGCACGCGTTGGAACTCTCAAGTGACAGCTCGCGAGGGCGCGAGGTCCGAAACGTGCGATCAGCGCAATCTATTGTTACCAGGCTGCCAGCACGTGCTTTAAATTATAAAAAAGGTGCCCGTTGTCTATGGTACCTACCTACCTACACGAGTTTTATCGAGTGACAGTATTGACAGGTAGTAAGAAACAAAATGTGCGTGTCAGATGTTTGAAAAAACCAATCGACCTGCGTGGATCAGGTCTTGGCAAAATCTCCATATAGAAAGAAAGAAAACATTTATTCGTGACAACAACGAAATAACAAATTTGTTAAAATTATACGAGCCCAAATGCAAAAGAGTTCGTCTAATAGCTTGCATAGCGATATTTTTTTTTCAAATCTTTAATTACCGCTGGAATGTTAATCTTTCAAAAATATATTTAGCATTGGTGACAATGTTGACGAACATAGTTTTTCTTTATATATTAATATCAGGCTGATATAGTACATAGCATGAGAATTAATCATTTTTATATTCACGTTGCACTAGCAAAAAAGTTCGTCTCACACTAATCAGTGCAAAATAGTTCGTAAAGGAAGTAATTAGTTCTTTTAGAATCAAATTAAAAATAAATTTTATTTGAAAAAAGAATTGTTTGATATTTTGGAAATGTCACTTAGGCTATAAAAAGACCAATTTTCTTAATTTCGTATTATTATCCAAGTTTTCATATTCAATATGGGTCGCGGTAAACCAATTTCGCAAGACGTTCGAAAAGTTATAATTTCAAGCAGTAAATCAGGAAAATCTGTGTATAAAATAGCTCAAGGCCTTCACCTAGCGAGATCTACTATACAATCTATTATTCAGCATTACAAGAAAACTGGATGTGTATCAAGCTTGAAGAAAACTGGTCGCCCACGCATCACAACACCAGCCGAAAACAGAGTCTTAAAGAGGATCATTAAACAAAATCGACGTGCTCGGGCAGGGGAACTCACCGTAAGATGGCGAGAAATGATCAACAAAGATGTTTCTGTCGATACATGCAAACGAGTCATGAAAAGAATGGGATATGGATTCTATACGGCAAAAGAAAAACCTTTACTTACTGAACTTCAGAAAAAGAAGAGGCGAATATTTGCTTTAGCTCGTCGAAACTGGACTATTGATCAGTGGCGATCCATAATATGGAGCGATGAATCGAAGTTTGAAGTGGCTGTTGGAGACGAACGGAAAAAAGTTGTTCGCAATAAGGGCGAAGCCTTTCATAAAGACTGCCTTAAGAGAAAAGTCAAGTTTCCTGCCTCACTCATGATCTGGGGGTGTATGTCAGCTCAAGGTGTGGGTCGGCTGCAGTTTATAGACGGCACTGTGAATGCTCCCAAGTACCAAGAAATCTTAAAGACGAGCCTATTGCCTTCGATTCCCAGTTTACAACATGACAACAAGTATGTTTTCCAACAAGATGGTGCTTCTTGCCATACTGCCAAGAGCACGAAGGCTTGGTTACATAACCACAATATTCCTACACTGGAGAATTGGCCACCTAGCAGCCCAGATTTGTCTGCGATCGAGACATTGTGGTGGAAGATGAAAAAGAAACTGCGTAAGAATCCCGCCAAGTCGAAGGAAGATTTAAAGAACAAGATAAACGCAGTGTGGGATTCAATATCCTCTGCGGAATGTGCGGCGTTGGTTGACACTATGCCACAAAGAATTGAAGCCGTCATCAAGAGGAAAGGCGACACTACCCAGTGGTAGACGAATTATTTTGCACTGTGTTACTAGCAGACGAACTATTTTGCTTCGATAGCTTAAGTAAATAAATGTATTTTTTACAGTAAATACAGGAATATGTACTTTTGTTAATATATAAAATAAAAATACATTATTTTTTGAATATTTAACTGTGTTTGTTCATTGCTTTATTTATTTACTGAACTCGATATTTCTAGTCTAAAAATCTATTCATTATAAGAATCTTAATAGACGAACTCTTTTGCATTTGGGCTCGTAATATACTAAAACCAGCCTTACTGGGGCAAAGGGTCGTTATTATGTTGTTTTATAATAATTAGCCAGTAAGTTTTGTAAGGTGTCTTTTTAAAGTTTAATTTCTTTTTGATAGTTTGTGTTATTCTTCGTTTATTTTTAGGGTTCCGTACCTCAAAAGGAAAAAAACGGAACCCTTATAGGATCACTCGTGCGTCTGTCTGTCACAGTCGATTTGCTCCGAAACTACTGGACCGATTGAGTTGAAATTTGGTAAACATATGTAAATTGGTGACCCAAAGATGGACGCGTAAAGTAAATTAATGAATTCTGAACATTGACGTATAATAAAGTAAATAGACGCACAATGTCGAACAAAAATTTTAAGAAATGTGCCGCAATTTGACAACTCTAGCTATATTTCAGTTGATGCCAATAGCGTTTACTTATAACCTGCGTTGAGATATATGCTTCATATAAAAGAGAACTTAGTGTTTTAAGCTGTAAGTGTATATTAGCGAATTAGCATCAAACAGATTAAAACCTTTTTAGTTTATTGAGATTTTATCATAATGTGACTTGATTGCTCACGTCAAAACTAAATAGCGAATGAATGGAGTCGCATTATAAAATTATTTTAATAATATTGTATAAACAATATCATTTGTAAATGATTGACGAAGTATGTTGCGGATTTTTGCTGTTTGGAAGTATTTTACATGCCACACTTTAATGAATAAAATCTATAATATTTTATTTATTTAAACAGGAAGACGAAAAACATAAATACACGTTCATTTTTTTTATAAATACATATACACAAAACATTGTTCGGTGGGCATTACGTATTATCAGTGCAGCTGTCAAACTCCTTAAAAATTCTACGCACGACTAGTGAAAAGGGAATAAGAACTAGGTATGTAGATCATTTAAGCGTGGTATATTTGACGTATCTAATTAGTCCCTTTGCGACATATAATAATGACTTACAATCTGAATATCAATTTATCTTTAGTTAAACATTTATTTTTACAAGATTTATATAAACTTAAAAAATAAACACACGACGAAGTCGTCACCACTCTTCGTCGTTGATCTCTCCTATCTCGTGCTATAAGCCTATAACTGCGGCCTACTTTGCACATCGCTAAGGATTTCTCGGGAATCTTAAATTGAAACCCACAAATAACGTAACTGTAGGTACTACTCCATAAAAAAATCTAATAAGTAGGTACTGACTCCTTAGGTTTTTGTTCCGTGATAATCTGTCATTTGTACTAACGAAATTATTTATTCAAAACCATGAATTGCCCATGAGTTAACATGAAATTCTTTACGCTATCAATAGAACTTAGTTAAAGAAATATATCCAATCCTTTTTTATATTTTTTCTATTGCTATATTTGCTATTAACGAATTTTTTCACAGATCATTTTTGTCATTTTTGACAACCGTCAAGTCTCACGGTCGAAACCAGACTAAACGCAAAAGAGCCGCAAGTGTCGATCGCGCGGTTCTTTTGGACGGCCACTTTTTTCGGCTGATTGTGTATCTAGTTACTTATACTAAATCAATGATTCTGAACAAGTGGGCCACTTTTGGGGGGTAAACTGGAAAATTAAAAAAAAAGTTTCGCAAACTGTATTGTGTGACATATCAAATGAAAGAAGTTGTTGTAAGCATCTCAGATATATATTTTTTATAATTTTAGCAAAAACATTTAGGATAAAATACGAAAATTGACCATTCCCCCCCTCCCCTTATCTCCGAAACTACTAGGCTTAAAATTCTGAAAAAAATCTGGAAAATAGTTCCTTGCCTAAAGATTACAGGAAAACCTATAAGAAGTTTGAGTATTCAAAGTAACGGGAAAATTCTCAATATTTTACGGAACCCTCACCACGCGAGTTAAACTCGCACTTGTCCGGTTTTTTTAAGATATTCGAACGGGACTTTCGTTATTAGGCATATTTTTTTGCCTTCTTTCTTTTGAAGTAACATTACACACAGTACATGTTGAGCCTACACCCGTATTGTAGGTATATCATATCATACGTAAACACCGTTATCTAACAATACAAACGGTTAAGTGCGAGTCGAACTCGTGCACCGAGGGTTCCATACTAATTTGTAGGTATGTATATAAATAGCTAGTCCATAAAAGAAATCGAGTCTCGGACAAACATTACTTTAGCGGTGGAAAATTTTGTCCCTATACAGGTCGCGGCAGGGCAGGATTAGGTCGCGGTAAGTTTACCAATGGCAAACAAGTGTATAATTGTTTTTTGTGATGTAACTACAACCAGGGATCGGAACCGGTTTTTTCAAAAGTCCCCGAAGTAGTCTAATATTAAGAATTATTTTAGGCTCTTAATGTAGGACTCTATCATGTATTTAGGTAACATTTTCGTATTATTAGACAGCCTGATCAAAAATGATATTATAAACTAGAGATGCAACGGATAGTGGTTTGGCCGGATACCGGATACCGAATATCCGGCGGCGCAGCCGGCCGGATATCCGGCCGAAGTAAAATGCCTAAATTTAAGTGTTAAAAAATTAAAATAATTAGTGGAAGATAATAGTGATAAAACTGATTGATATTGGTTCATTGGTTTGTGTGATTAAGCAGAACCCGATTAATGGTACCTAACTAATAGAAATAATAGATAAATAACAGTGACGACCGGTTAGCCTAGTGGGTAGTGACGCTGCCTACGAAGCTGAAGGTCCTGGGTTCGAAACCCGGTAAGGGCAAATATTTGTGTGATGAGCATGAATATTTGTTTCTGAGTCTTAATGTAGGACTCTATCATGTATTTAGGTAACATTTTCGTATTATTAGACAGCCTGATCAAAAATGATATTATAAACTAGAGATGCAACGGATAGTGGTTTGGCCGGATACCGGATACCGAATATCCGGCGGCGCAGCCGGCCGGATATCCGGCCGAAGTAAAATGCCTAAATTTAAGTGTTAAAAAATTAAAATAATTATTGGAAGATAATAGTGATAAAACTGATTGATATTGGTTCATTGGTTTGTGTGATTAAGCAGAACCCGATTAATGGTACCTAACTAATAGAAATAATAGATAAATAACAGTGACGACCGGTTAGCCTAGTGGGTAGTGACGCTGCCTACGAAGCTGAAGGTCCTGGGTTCGAAACCCGGTAAGGGCAAATATTTGTGTGATGAGCATG
Source organism: Epinotia nisella (assembly GCA_932294315.1). Taxonomy (NCBI): domain Eukaryota; kingdom Metazoa; phylum Arthropoda; class Insecta; order Lepidoptera; family Tortricidae; genus Epinotia; species Epinotia nisella. Next base: position 23,596,714 of record OW028674.1, read on the forward strand.
AATATTTGTTTCTGAGTCTTGGATGTTTTCTATGTATTTAAGTATTTATATCTATTATATATATCGTCGTCTAGTACCTATAACACAAGCCTTATTGAGCTTACTATAGGCCTAGTTCGATTTGTGTAAAAATGTCCCCTAATATTTATTTATTATTTATTTAATTTATCTTTTTCTTTTCATACGAAGATTAACTCATTAAACTGACTTTAATAATTGATTGCTTTGTAGTTTGTTATTTATTCATCCTTCTTTTACCTACTCTGGTTCTATCTTTACCTATGTTCTTCTGTGTTAGTGTGTTAAAATACTATCCGGTATCCGGCCGGATACTACACCACTATTCGGTATTCTGCCGGATAGTAAAAATGTGGCCGGATAGGCCGGATACCGGATAGTAGCCGGATATCCGTTGCATCTCTATTATAAACCACAGAACGAAATTGAACGAAATAAAACCGGTATTTTTGTATGGTGAAAATACCGGTATCCGACCCCCGACTACAACAACAAATTAGTATATGGTTTCCAGATTGATTCCTCTTCCTGTGGCATAAGACAGTTTCTTGTCAAATATCATCATTCTGGGTTAACGGGAACTAGGTACCTACTGGGTTTTGAATCCTTTACCAGTATCAAAATATACTGCAAGAACGGACTGTAGGTACCTTTAGATTGCATTGACCTAGAAGTTTGATTTTTTCACATCTTAAAGGGACCGCATATTTTAGAATTTCATATTAATTTCAACTTGTCTTGACAGAGAGACGACCAACGAAGTGATCCTATGGGTCTATTCAGAAGTACCACAACCACATCACAACCACCAAACCAACCACACCACAAGGACAACACTAGGTCAGACAATAATTTATATGAAAATAAATAATTCTATTCACACGTAACCACTGCATCACCACTTTTTGCCGCTGCGTTGTAGTGTGGGTGTGGTTCGTGTGAATAGACCCTAAGGGCTTCCTTTCGAGGTACGGAACCCTAAAAACAGAAACAAGTAGGTAAGATATTTTATTCAAAACAAGGACAGTAAAATGTTTACCAATCGGAATAGGTAGTACATATTAGGTCGTGGGTAAAGATTATATAACAAAGTTAACGAGGACTAACGAAGGACTTTGTTTTGGACTCTAGCTAGAGCAAAGAGCATTCAGGGATTGAGTGATGCTTCTGACGTTGGTTCTAGAAAAAACAAATAATACTTGACCGTATCAGTAACTACAAGCAATCTAAACTCTAATAAAGGGCCAACAAAAGAAAAAACCAATTCGCCATATGGGTTCTTTTTACTGCAAATCAACGTTGTTTGAACCTAACGACACCGGCTGTCCGATCAGTCGACTGAGCTCCGTATACTCCTGTGGCTTCAGCAATCAGGCGAGCGAGCAAGATCAATGAGTGCGTTCAGAAACCGTGCAGAAACAATAACAGCGTTCCCACAGGCGCGCCCCGGCCGACCCGCGTAATCGCCCCTTTATTCCTTTTTACTTTTAATTGTTTTTGAACGAGAGGTTGGCAGTTATGCCCCCGGGCGTCGCCTCGTTTGTAAACGATACGTTGTTAAAAAAATATCGAGCTTTAGTTTATCTACGGATTTATTTTTAAAGCTGTTTTGTACTCATTTTGAAGTTGAAATTACTTGAGATAACAAACCAGAACGTTATTATAGGAACATTGCGGTTTTAATAAAGCAACCTGGCCTAGTTACTGTTACGTGTAACCCTTCAATGGGATGTTTAAATAGCATATTGTATTGCAAATGATAGGCATCATAGTATGATAGAAGCTTTATCATTATTTTATTGATTACATATATATTAATGATATGAATTGCAGAAAAGAACAATACCTTTTGAGTAGGTTGCGGCATTGGAGCCAATTATAACATTTAATAGCGCACGAAATTTGAAATCTCACAACCAATTGTAAGAATGCCCTTTTCCCACAATCTACAAGAAAGCAGGAAACGAATGAATCACAAAGACTAAACGAATCATTGGGTACGTAATCGCGAATGAACGACAAACAGGGTGCGAATCGCAGATTACGAATATTTATAGGTCGGTACCATCGCCTTTGTGAATGTGCGTGCGATTTGTTAATTGCTTGCTTGTACATTATTGTACAATGTGTGCACTGATTATACAAGTATATCGAAGGTATGGTTTAGAGCCGGTATAATAGGCCTGAGAATAAATTTCTGACTAACTATTTGCAGCATGCCAACAGGTTTTCGAGAGTTCTATTGTTAATCTGATTATACTGCAGGCATGTCAAACTCATATTTTATTGATAAACTTACTTTTCATAGCTTTTTCCACAATGCAAGTATATAGGTACTACCTCTTAACGAAACATTTTTTATTTATTGAAGGTCAGTATTACACAATTAACGACCTCTTACATATGGATGTTGGATCCATGGGGACCAAGTAAAACAAGTTTATTGCATGGATCATGGATGTATAATGTTGTTTTGATGAAAGGCGCACTTACCCCGGTGGCGCACTTGCTCCTACTGACCCTAATATAGTTTATATAGGTACTGTCCTCATGCTTAGCTCAACACCAAGCTTTGGCTACCTTCACATGTCTACGAAATATTGTTTAATTTCTCACGGGTCCTGGGCATGGTACTCGAGATTTACAAGTGATAAGTAGGTAAGTATAACTTTGGCTTGACGCTGTGTTGACTGGACACAATACGAAGTTAATTATTAAAAATATACCAAGTAATAGGATCCATATTAAATTAAAAAGCCTTTGAGAGCTACAAAACGCTATTAGTGATACAAAATGTAATAGAATTTAGAGTTACCAAACTAGGCATCATTTTAGATCCTACCGCTAAATTATTCGGCAATCTCAGTAAGAGGCTACTGCACATTGGATATATAGTCTAGGTATGTCTTACAATGTTTATTTTAATTTAAGTTACTTATACAACAATTAGTACCTGTATCTCAAAAACCGTAAAACCCTGACACGGTGCACTGGACCTAACATCATTGTATTGTATCCGCAGAGAAAAAACAAAGCCCACTTTACATTACAGGCTTATCTCATCGAAAGCTCTCGTTAGAATAATTACGGGAATAACAATCAGCGTCCATCCCAAAGGAAACGCGTGTCCCACACGCGACATGAGAACATGCAACAAATAACGAAATATCTACGTAAGCAAGCAAATTGCTCATGCAACTTAATATAGTATCGTATACGGTGCAAATTCAACTAAATCGCGTTTCCAACTAGGCTCCCCTTAATTTTGAATAACGAATCGGTGACAGCAGTGTCCCAGTGTTGCTAGTGTAATAATCGCCACGTGAAGGGTTGCCAGAGAAAATAATTGGCGCCCCGCGGACAGTTAATGTTTTGATAATGACGAGTGCGCGTGCGTGGATTTTTGTTAGATTTCGGGGGCGAGCGCTGTTGTATAAATAGTTGTTAAACAAATAAATACAGTGCTTGCTGATGTACAGAGATACAATAACGCGAAAGTTAACTTGTGTAACATATTCAAAGGGCTATGGTCTGGTTTTTGTATCACTAAGTTGGTTCTAGTGCATAAAACGAACACCGATGTCAATCTCCTTTTTTGGGAAATATGACGGGCATCGTATGATTTGTGGCGAATTGTGACAGACACACGTAATGGAATACAATACAATACAAATACTCTTTATTGCACACCTCACACAAACAAAGCAGTTACAGAGGAATACCCAATAGTTGAACATTTTGTCAACAAATTTCAATAAAAAAATTGCGACAAATTTTACGCACTCGCCATATTTTGCTCCTAACGTGGTATACCTTTGCCGAGGCTGGTATATATGTTACCGGCCAAGGCCAAACCCGATTTCAGGACAAACTAGTTTTGCCTAGGATAAACTAGTTCTTCCTATACGCGATAGGATAAACTAGTATAGCCTAGTCCAAACTAATTTGTCCTAAGCCCGATAGGATTAACCAGTTTAAAATTTAACAATATCTGCCAAGAAGTCGGCGGAGCCCCGCTCTCGTTTCTGGGACGCAGTCTCCCGCCCTCCGCCCGGGCTCCCGCTAGAAACTCGCTTCGTCGGCCCTTTGTTTCACGTTCAACTCAGGACCTCCTTCGCGAGCTTCTGGCTCCGCAGGTTTTTATATACACTCTAGGGGTAGGACAGACAAGACCACATGGAAGTGGGGTGCGCTGGTTCGGGTTTTGGTTTGGTTTGGGCTAGGCTAAACCGGTTAATCCTACTGGGTTTAGGACAAATTAGTTTGGACTAGGCTATACTAGTTAATCTTATCGCGTATAGGAAGAAGTAGTTTATCCTAGGAAAAACTAGCATATATACTCCCAGTGCGTTACGCCACACACGCGGCGGTGAGCGGTCATCGCGTCCAGGCCTCTCTACTTAAGAAATGCGCTCCGAAATTTAAGCTCTAAATTATGTACTTAAGTATAAAATTTAACAATACGTTTACTTACTCGTACATGCATTGTTTTGCGTAATATAGATTCTTGATCAATGCCTTTAATGGATTATCTATCACAAATTGCATATATGTGTTGTTCATTTAAGAGATATTTAGCGTTCTGCTAATGGTTCCAACTTTGTATATACCTGAGCCAATAGATAAACGGCGTTCATCTTGCTTCTTCGTCCAACTATTGGTTTCAAAACGTTCAACTATTGGTCACAGCGTTCATCTTCTGGCCAAAATGGCATGTTGATGTTGATGTTGTGAAGGGACGCCTGGCCGGAAACAGGCGGGCTGTCGATCGCTTGTCACGTTCATTCAGCCCATTTCCCTCAGGTTGGCGCTAAGGTTATTGTCCCGGCAGCGTTCCCACATCAAATTCTTCCATTCTTCTCGTTTTCCTGCAGAACAGAAGGACATCTTTAAGGTCGACATCCCTCAATTCCCTCTCCTCTAACACATCTTTACCGAATGTATTAAACCGCGGTGCCGCGTACATAATACATTCCGCTAATACATGCTTACTAGTTTCTTCCTCCCCACAGTGTGGGCAGGAAGCGTCGCTACTAATACCTATTACCTTCAAGTGTCTATTTAGAGTATTGTGACCAGTTACGATACCAGTCAGCAACCTCAAATTGCTCTTACCCAGTTTCAGCAGATACCTGGTTCTTCTGTGATCCATGATAAATGTTCGCGATAAATATCGCATTTCTTCATTGTATTTTAAGAATAATGAAATAGGTACTAATATGATTAAAATAATATTAGATTTAATATAGGTTTCATATTTTTATACGAGTTTAACACGAGTCGAATTTTATTTTGTTTCGGAACGAATTTTTCGTTACCGCTTTTTGGGGGCCTACTACGAAGGTTTCGAAGTCGAATGACGAATCGACATATTTTATATCTCTCTTTTTTTGTAACGGAGTGAAAGTAACAGAGATAATGAAGTTTAAATGTTCCAGGTTTGTATTACACCCCGCAGTATGAAAAGATTAACCTACGATATGAAAAATTTAAAAGTTAATTTACTTCACGCTCGCTTCAAAATTGCATTTTTTAAACATTTAAAGGCCAGTCCAGACAGGACAATTTTCGCTATATTAAATTCAGGTGGTGTGGACATATTTTTGTTTCTAAGTTTCTTCTTTTTTCTTTTTTTTCTTTTAAAATCATTGTACTTTTTTTACTAAATTTTTTGTTTTCTTTTTTGTACTTTTGACTTATTTTTACATATTTGCGTTGTTTTTCTTATGTAGTATTTTCTCGCTTTAGTGAGGTGAAAAAAATTGCGTTGCACACGGGTGCAAAGTTGTATTTTACGTCTCGTGTGTTGCAACACTCGCTACGGTCAGGATTCTATTATGAACCACTCGCTTCGCTCAGGATTCTATTTTTGAACCACTCGCTTTGCACGTGGTTTAACCATAGCATCAATTCGCTAGCTCGTGGTTCAACCCTAGAATCCATTCGCTAGCTCGTGTTTCAATTCCACACTCGCGGTTAAGCTTTGCATCCTTGTATAACAAATAACTACTTACATAGATTAACGTCCCTAACAAGGTATGCTATTTCATTTAGTGAATATTCAAAAAAATGTGCCATAGAAATTAGAAAATCTCAACCGAAATCTGATATTCGCCCTCCACACACTGGAACCATCATATTTTGGCCAAGGTATAGACAACTCTACAATATTTGCAATCTATCTATCTTTCCTCTTAAAATAAAGCTTTTTAATTAACACTAAACAAAACCGGACAAGTGCGAGTTCAACTCGCGTGGTGAGGGTTCCGTAAAATGTTGAGAATTTTCCCGTAACCTTGAATACTCAAAGTTCTTATAGTTTTTATAGGTTATAGGTTTTCTTGTAATCTTTAGGCAAGGAACTATTTTCCATATTTTTTTCAGAATTTTAAGCCTAGTAGTTTCGGAGATAAGGGGGGAATGGTCAATTTTCGTCTTTTTTCCTAAATTACTTCAAATCTGTTTTTACTAAAATTATAAAAAAAAAAATCTGAGATGCTTACATCCCCTTTCATTTGATATGTCACACAATACAGTTTGCGAAACTTTTATTTTTTATTTTCCAATTTACCCCCAAAAAGTGGGCCCCTTGATCAAAATTAATTAATTTACTTTACGCGTCCATCTTTGGGTCATCAATTTACATATGTGTACCAAATTTCAACTCAATCGGTCCAGTAGTTTCGGAGCAAATCGGCTGTGACAGACGGACAGACAGACGCACGAGTGATCCTATAAGGGTTCCGTTTTTTTCCTTTTGAGGTACGGAACCTTAAAAGTAAGCTTTACCTTTTCGTTAATACTTATATCAGATCCCTCGGGTTTACGCCAAGATTATGTTAGGAAAGAAACGAAGAAATAGGCAAAGTAAGCAAAATTGTGAGTAGCCGTCTCGTCTTGAGTAGCGCTCGGCTAATGTTGTTGAAATATTGATTAATATTGTCGCCATGCTGGATTGGCACTCACGTCGCTCGAGCACTTCCCCCCACCGGATCTTCCGGTTCGAAACTCCTTTCATGCCCCCATTGTTCTCGACAAGTGCCTCGAGAGCGCTTCCGAAAATTAAAAAAAAAAAGATTTTCTAAACAATGAAAAATATTTTCAGCCATAGACAATAGGAAACTTGTGAACGCTCAATTGAGCAACTGTGTTAATGTTAGTTATTTTATTGTTAAAGAACGTGGGGTTAGTAAAATTCCATTGGGCAACTCCATTGTTGTCGAAGCCGTACATTGTGTAATCAACAAATTAATTCAACCGATCACTCAGTCGGTAGAAGTGCCATATAAACTGAAAAGTGCTTTTGTTTTCCAAGCTGAAGGACCGAGTGGATTTTCTTATATTGAATTTCGACACTTCAGATTTTTTTCGATTTTGTTAGCAGTGGTAGCACATACTGAAGTTATGTCAAGGTTTTGTGTCGAATGGTGTCATTTGAAAGCTATTTCGCACAGTATTGTTAATTTTAAATTCATTTCTTTGTGGGCAGCTGAGGCTCAAGCATGCTCTTAATTTCTTTCATTTGTTGTAACAGGCACAAACTTACAAATAATGCTACAAGCATTAACAATGACATTATAATTCACAATAACGTGACGTGTTTAAGGATTTAGGAGAATCACGCCTTATTTGAAAGAAGTTTGAATGTAGAAGACAGATGAAATTTTTATGTACAGTTTGTGAAGATTGACTGTCATTCGGCACAAATGGAAATTCGTCCACTTGAAATGACCATTCTGAAGTTGGATCAAAAGTAATATATTCAATCAAAGTGAATTTAGTCAAAATGTAATTGTGCTGAAAAATATTTATAACCAAATTTCTTTCCGTTGTAAATTAATTAAGCCCGAATGGAATTTTGTCCATTATAAATTATGAGCAAAATTAAATACGCGATAATATATAGGTATAAATTATAGGTACGATGAACCCATTTCAGATGGGACATATTTACAATTGGTCAAATTTTTCAGTGTACGTAAATACATTGGACACATTTACATTTGGACGATTATACGATGTACCTACATATTTCAGATGGGACATATTTACAATTGGTCATATTTCTGAGTGTACGTAAACACAAATGGACATACATTTTTAGAATGGACAAAAGTGACAAATTTTTACTATGGGACATAATTCTATTTTCAACATTATCTTGGTTGGACAATTTTCCTTGTTGACGTGTTTCAAATTGTCATTTATCCAATTTGGCGTATAATTTCGAGTGGACGAATTTCTATTTGTGCCGAATGACAGTAAATCTTTGTGACTTATACTGCATAATATAAGTCACTGCATAACATAAATATGACACAGAAGGTAACGTCTCGGGTGTACTTTTGGCTGCTGCGGGCGTATGCAGTATGAACACAGTTTGTCAGTTTATCATGTATCGCTGCGGATAAGGAATCCGTCACGTTCTGTCGAATATGCGAGTGCGAGAGTGACGGATGTTTTGTCCAAAGCGATAAGTGATGAAAAATGGCAACCATCATACGCCCGCTGAATATTGTTATTTCTTGAAGTCCGAGTACCTAGTTGACCTATTCAAATGCATTGTCTAAGTAGATGGTCTATTGTTTGTGAAGTAGTGGTGTCACACGGGCACAGGCCATCCGCGTTGATTTTAAACATATGCAGGTATGCTTTCGAGTTGAATAGACCACGAAATCGTGTGTAACAATATAAATACAGACCCATACGACATCAAAAGTATAATTAAAAAAGAATCTTCAATTCAATCATTCACCAAATTCATCAATAAAATCATAAAAAGCCTTTAAAAATTTAATAACACGTAAACCATAATATTTCATATTAACAATACATTTCAAAGTTATATATATAATAGTCTCATAATAGTTAAAAGAACCAAAGTTCGCCCTATTTCTCGCGGGGTCTTTGGATCAAGAAACCATAACTTAATAAAAAAAGACCTATTCAAATGAAAGAGTTTTTCCTAATGCAATTGCCAATTGTTACGTTTACAAAATTTACTTAAAGTAAGCACCAGTTGAAACCGAAAAAAAATTAAACAAACAATGTATTGAATTTGCCATATTAATGTTTTTACATTTTTTTCGTTTTCAACTGGTGCTTACTTTACGATTAATTTTCCGTATCTCAAAAGGAAAAAACGGAATCCTTATATGATCACTTTGTTGTCTGTCTATCTGTCTGTCTGTCAAGACCCTTTATGTCGGGAACGCGTCGAGGTATCGAGTTGAAATTAAAACCATATACTCAAGTCTACAGTCCCTTGATGCTGTGAAAAAAATCAAACTTCGAAGTTAACGTTAAAAAAATACGGCTGTTTGTGCCGCAAAAAACATATATTTCGACACTCTCAAGGTAATCAAAATTTATAGGGTAATCAAAATTTATAGGGTAACTTTTCGTTGACCTTAGAACTATGAAATTTGGCGAGTAATATCGTCTTATACTAGTACAGGGAAAAATCTGATAACTATACATTTGTAATTTTGTACAGAACTCTCGGTCCGACTCGCAACTGTCCGGTTTTTATTAGGGTTCCGTAGCCAAAATGGCAAAAACGGAACCCTTATAGTTTCGTCATGTCCGTCTGTCCGTCTGTCCGTCTGTCCGTCTGTCCGTATGTCACAGGCATTTTACTCGAAAACTATAAGGTGTATTTGAGTAAAATTTTGAGGATAGGTGTATTTTGTTAGCCGCTACATAGTTTTGTAATTAAAATGACAAAAAAAAATTTTTTAGGGGTGCACTCCATACATAAAACTAAAAGTCAAAATTTTTTTTTTCATTGTGACCCCCCGTGTGGTACATCAATCGATAGGTCTTTCAAAATAAATATAAGGTTTCTTGGCATTTTTTTTGATTAAGTGAATAGGGTCGGAGATAATCGCCCCGAAAGTCACTAAAATTCTGTCCCCCCCCTCTAATTTTTGAACGGTGTATTTTAAAAATATGGAAAAATTCATGGACATAGGGCTTATTAATTTCATTCACCGAAAATTGTTTTGAACAAGATCGGTTCAGAGGTTTTCGAGATATTGCTGAAAAACTGCCTTCCTCAAAGAAAAGGACGTAAGTGCCGTAAAATTACTGTGACGATACGACCTTTTTAATAGGCACGGAACCCTTCGTTTTGCGTGGTCCGACACGCACTTGGCCGGTTTTTTAATTTTGGCACATACGTAATCAAACAAAACATTTATTATTATTTAAATGATTGCTTTACACTGGTCTAACGCGATACTTTATTTTTGACATTAATAATAAGTAGGTATATAATTTAAATATGTGAACAAAGCACGAGAGTTTAAAGTGTTATAAACTTATTATACCTACTATATGAAAACACGTATTTGATTATTTTGATAGTACTTAACTATAATAGTCTACAGTTGCGCACTTATATTAACGATAAGTAGCAATAAAAAAATAGTTACTTGTGCAACAAGAGAGCAAAGTTGTTTTTGCTGCGAGTGTTTATTTTGAGTCCCGAGGAAGCGAAAGATTCTAAAATTGAATCACGAGCGTAGCGAGTTATTCATAGTTAGAATCTTGAGCGCAGCGAAACACGACATGCAAATAACTTTTCATCACACTTGCTCGTCAATGGCGTTATTACTTGCGAGCGTGCAGAGCAGTTATAGCCGTTTTACCTCCCACGGGCTGTTAAGTTTAGTTTTAAAATAATAGAACCCTCTGATTGGCTTAAGCAAATCTGGTTGCTGTGTGATTGGTTGAATAAAAAAATCTAGTTGGTCACGACGCCCCGCCCCGCAAGAATACTGCTCTGTGATTGGTTGAAATATTGAACTGCGCGCTCTACTAGCACTGATCTGAAAGTGAAGTTGTCAATTTTTTATTGGTGCTGCTGTATGAAACTTACATTTTTCTGTCTTTTGTTGTTATTTATTTCCTCGCAAATGTGATGAAAAACATTGTGTATAACACGGGCGTAAGAATATTGCAAACTCGAGTCATCAAAAGCCCTCCGCCTTCGGCGTCGGGCTTCTGATAGACTCTCGTTAGCAATATTCCACTTACGCCCCTCGTTGAACAATGTACTATTGACAGTGTGACACATACAATTTAAGATAATTAAAGGCGTGCAGGCAGAGTCACACTTTATTATATATGCTTGTCTCGCCTGAACCGATTCGTTTATTGGATTGGAAAAAGTTTGATTTGTTATGTTTTACTTCGCCACTAATAAATATTTTATCATAACATTCAATACAATATGTATAAGTAAACCTTTTGATCATTGACGGCATTTTTTTTTCCAGGGCCATCTGTCGGTGCCTCGTGTCCTGGCTGTTTTTATACGGCGTTTCTTTCCCGCCAACTCGATCGGCTTTGCTGGCGGGGGGTCCGAATTGTATTCCAAGTAGGTACACACTAACGATTGCTCGGTTTTGTTAGTTTCGCCCTTTGATTGTCCGATTGTGACGGATTTGCGAAAAGGCCATTTGAGAAAGAGGATTAGAGAAAGCGTGCGGAATGTAGGCCGGGGTGTAACTAAAAAAAGTCACGACAAACGTGACATTATTTGGGAGTAATTTGGTCAGCTTAGTCAGCTTCAAATGCGATGTATGCTATAATCTGTTTAGGCAAGTGTATCCTATACTATTAAACGAGCCATATTTGTGTATATATATATATGTACATATATTAAAATATATATTTGCAATCACGTTCTAACGATTTCGATGAAATTTGGAATATAGGGGTTTACGGGGGCGAGAAAACGATCTAGCTAGGTCATGTCTGAAAAAAAAATCGTTTTCTCGCCCAGGGAGTTTTGTAAATGCCTGTAAAATATCTACTCATACAGTTTAGGATCATCGCCCATGCAAGCTGTAGAGTCCACACGCATAGACCTATGGTACTCAGGACAAGCTATACGTGATGCCACAATGAGGGACGGAAAGGCTTCTATGCAGCTAAATTAAGAACTGAGGGCCTACCGCGAAACAAAATTCGTTTTCGTTCGTGTATCTCCGTCTCTGTCGCGGGAACTAGCAAGTGCGACAGAGACGGAGATACACGAACGAAAACGAATTTCGTTTCGCGGTAGGCCCTCTGGTCTTAAAACGGCTGATGGCTTACCATAAGCAACCTACTTCATTTGGGCGGGTAGTGGTTTATTTGCCACAACTTATTCATACTAAATCAGTTGTGGCAAATACAAAAAAGTGGATCTATGACAAGGACAACGAATGATATTTCCGTTTCTGTCACACTTATCGAGATTTGTATAGTACCATCTCGCTCGGACGTGGTATTATTATTACCATAGCTTGTCCTGAGTATCATAGGTCCATGTCCACACGCGAAATGCTAATGGCTGATAGATGGACAGACATAATTACTATATTTGATAAATATGTAATTGTTTATGCAGGGCGAGTCATGTTACTTTGCTACATGACTTACTAAGTTATTATGTATACAGCTGAAAATAACATCCAACTTTATTAATATTATAAATGCGAATGTAACTCTGTCTTTTCGCGCCTAAACTACAGTATAGGTATAGGTACTAAAGATTACGAAACTAAGCGTATAGAAAGAAAGCTTATTGCCTTATAGTTACTTGTGCTGTACATTGTGACTGATTTCGATGGATATTATATTAATGATTGTGACTTTTTAGCCTCAGGTGAGAAGTATAGACCTCTACTTTCCCAGGGTGTAGATACATGTTACCAAACAAGTCCCCTGAGGTATACAATGACGAATCATCTGCCTACATGTCCGTAGATTTAATTAAGTCGTTCGTGACACGTGAGGTTGAATGGGCCGCTCGTTTTGTGACGCATTGTTGGTAAGCAGTGGGAGGCTGGTTTCCGAACGCACCTGTCAACGGTGATGCTAGAGAAAAAAATGGACTTTAAATTTCGAACGTAAAGTCCATAATGGCGCGTAGGTGTTTTATTGGTGCGTGGGTCTTTTATACAGTAACGAATGTCTCAATATGGTGCGACGACACGGTTAAGAATTGTCGGTTTGTGACAATGGTGATAATTGATCGCTGCACTCCTCCAGATGTCGGCATACCCTTTACGGGTTGCATGGATACAATATTTCGCTTGTATCCTCGTAATAAAACAGTAAATCTCACGGTTTATGGTTGCCATTTTATTTTCTGTTATTGCAAGTATATTTGTAGACTCTTAGTTCCCCCTTTTTTCTTGAATTTGTATTTACTAAGTACCTACGTGTTAACTACTGAGTGGGGATTAGTTATACCTATATAAAATATGAAGATTGTACATTCCAACAATATTGATACAAAGCTGCTAATAAATATTCAAATGAGTCTGAAACGGTAACCAACTGTGAAAGTCCCTTTTTTTATCAGAAACCATTGGTCCTCGCATCTTCATTTTTGTTGGTTGTCTAATTATTCGAACAAAATGTAGCAACTGTATAACGGTGGCGGAGAACTAACAGACAGGCTTGATGGATTGTTTTGGGTCTTCACTATTTACAATTGGACAAGTTGCTTGACGTTAGTCGGCATGCATTGTATCTTTATACAGAGCAACGATACATTTTATTGTTATTTCCACCAGAAATTGTGTTCAGAGTTCGTTGTACTTATTCTGACATTCTAAATGAGACGCGTGTACTTACAGTGAGTCGTTGTTCAGTTCCATTTCCCAATAAAATAAATATCTACCTACAATACCTTCAAATTGGTCAAGAATAAAGGCAGCAGTAATAAGCAGCTATAACAGTGCTGCGGTAACTAAAATCATTTTTGTATTTTGTATTCAACTTTGTATTCAATCGAAATGCATGTAATTTTTAATTCGGATAAGGTTTTATTTTAATGTAGGTACTTATTTATGTTGTTAGATATACAATGTAATACAATTTGGATAAATTTCTAATTAAAAGAAAAAACAAAAACATTGTCGAGTGATACAAATAAGATAAATTCGTCGTTTTCACTTCAGTGTGAAGTGATAAACGTGACCATGTCTATATCAGACCCATTATTGGGCCGCTTCACGGAGCTTCAAGTTACGATGTTACTTAGTCTAAACAGCTGTTTTATTAGACTTGTGCAATTGTGACTTGTAACTTTGTAAAACGGGCCACACTGTAACGCCTGGCTTTTGGCATTTTCACAGCGCATGTGGTGTTACCAACAAAATGATTTTCAAACCGATTGAATAGTATTGAAGTTGCCGACATGTTAAGTTCACTCCCATGCCAACCCTCCATTAACCTGCAATCAGTACAAATGGGTTTACGCAAATATTTAGTTCATTATAGATGTGCAACGTGTCGAGAGCCCCCGTGGCGTTCGGCTCTGAGGGGTGGGTTCCGATCGAGGCCTTGGGTAATGTGCGTATGCGCACTGCAGGCATGGTGTGATGATTGAAGGACTGATGTCTAGTTAGCGATTATGATAACAAAGTGAACAGGCTAAATATAAAAAAAAATGGTTGGACTGTCACTAAAGTTTTCCGCGACAAATTCACTACTGTGTCCAAATATTTGGGGTATCCAGTATAGGGCGGCGACCCGTCGGACGTCCCAGTACCGCTGGAACGATGTCGCCGAATCAGACTTGCGCGAGTTTCGAGCCATCAACTGGAGAGAAATGGCGCAAGATCGGGACAAGTGACGACAACTCGTGTCGGAGGCCAAGACCCGTTTTGAGTCGGTGAGCCGTTGAAGTACCTAAGTATGTTAGTAGGTAAGTTCAAATCCGCTTGATCTTTTAATATGAACCAAGTGTTAATTTGATCTAGATACCTGTTTCGTCCAACGGACGACTGCACGATTACATAGTATACTATACAGTAAAGCTATCCTCAAGAGTGAATTATTAAAACTTGATTAAACTATGACATGCATGACTAATTTTATCGGTGACCTGTCAACTGATAGGTTTCCCGCACCAAACTCCAATGAAAATGGTTCAGCACTGCGGAAGTCCTCTTAGGTATACATGCCGACGAATGAATATTTATACTATAAACTAACTAGCTAACTCGAAATTAGTCTCGTATATGTGCGGCTGCAGATTGCACTGGGCTTCAACTTGTTTGTCTCTTGTTGGTCCACCCCTCGTCTATGGCTTCGTCCAAATAAACAGTGTCCGTATCGTACCTATTATTATAGAAGCTACTCGGTTAGTCTTAATCAAGCCGCCGAGAAGTAATTTAGATTAATATCTTATTAGTGAATTAAAATGTCCAGTAACTAATAATCGTTATTCTTCGTTTGTTGTTTAAAACACGAGACATAGGTATTTCAGAATATTTTTGTTTCGGTTCCATACTCTAGTTACTGTTGGTATGTTACGTAGGGTATATATTTACCCATCAGTTAAAACACAATTTTCACAAATTTAGGTACTATCACCGATGCTTACCATTGAGTTGAAAATCACCCCTCCCTCATTGAAAGCCATCATTGGAAATCGCATGGAATCGATCTATTAAGTTGCTCTTTTCAAAGTTAGCTTTATGAATTATTTTTTGAATAATTATTATAAATAGGTATCTAAAAAGTAAAATTGTATACTCGCTTATGAAACAATATTGAACTGAACATTTTGACAACCCAACCAACATAACGCGGGTAAGCGAAACGCAGATTTCAAGAGAACAAAGCGACAGTGGATGAAAATTCACCATATTAAGTTTAGTTATTATTCATTTACTTTGTATCTTTAGTACCGAACTAGCAAAAACTGACTGAATAAGTCATAAAAATAACGCATAACGACAGTTCAGCAGATATACAGGAAGTTTTTTCACCACTGTTTTTAAGATGTAAGAATTTTAAGAATAAATTGTAGGTCATGAATTTCATAATTAAGAACTACTCGATACGTTCAACGAGATTTTTAAGATTCCGTGGTTGGTCACTTTTTGTTTGAAAAATACGCCCGCCCTGCACGTAAGAAGCCTCAGAAAAGTATTAAGTAGTGCCAAAATCAACCGTGTAAAACAGCATAATTTTCGGTCGGTGTGCCTTCTGTAGACACTTCTCTCGCTATGGTAATTGCTCAAATCTGGGCAAAGCACGAGCGGCAGTCGTATTTATTTATTTACTTGGTATTTACGAAACAGTAACGAGGTCCCTCGCTTTTTAACGGTTTTCGTCGGCTCTGTTCGTTGTGTTCGCGGTGTGCGCGTGATTTTGGCGCTGGATTTGTTTGTAGTTCACGTTTTAGAGATCGTTAGTAACTTTGAGCTCGGGAGTTTGTGAAAAATGGAGGAAAAATGTTATATGATCTTTTTTTATGTTGTGGAGTCTATTTGTATAGTGATGGTGCTAGAACGGGTACATACGTGATTTATATAATTCGCGTACTCGAATTTAAACTTTCGTGAGGCAAGTCTAAAATATACTAATAAATCCACGGTTAAACTCACGTATTAAATGTCACGACAGGCGACACACAAAACACAAACACTCATCCTGAAGAAGAACATCCGAAAAGTTCAAAACATGTCACGTATGTATTTCTATATGTTTGTAGGTAAGCAATAGACGCACACCTCTTTATAAGAGGAGTAATATTTCGTTTTACGTAGGAATAAATCATCAGTAATCAACACACATCGTGTGTATCGTACATTATGTACATTTCAGTCTTGTTTGACGCAATATTAACCAAATTGTGCGTGGAAGACAAGACACGCGTGATATCTCTCATTACAAGGGTTCACCCACCAGAAAGTGTCAAAGTTCTGCTGAGCGCAGCACCAGCGGTTGTCAAACATTTGCGCGCTGCGACGCAACATAGAGGCGCCGGCGGCTCGACGCGACGTACTTACGGCTAGGAGGTCCACAAACTTAATACCTATTACCTGGGACTTATATATATTTGGTTGGTTGGTCTAGTCTAGAGTTGGTGGGGTGATGATTATGAATTATGATGGGTGTGAGTTATGTGGTTCTATGACTAGTAATATTCTTGACAGCCAATGCAGTTGCTGGTGAGCAAAAGGTTGTACATACTTTGCTAACTTTATTTTCACCTATTCAGTGAAGCTGTTCTGCATTCGTTCGTTGGTCGATAAAGATCATTTTAAATTCATCACTGTACCAACAGTTTCTTATTGAGTAGGTACTGGAAACACACCAGAGCCAAAAGGCAGTGGCAAAAGCATAGGAATGAGTGCATTATTAGCTGTCAAAAATATATGCCGGAATAAATGAGTTAAATTATGACAGGATCGTGAGTTGACAGTTTAACGCATACATTTACGTTTGGTTTTGACTTTGTCAAAACTAGCTGACGTATTTTTTTACAATAACTGCATACTGCATTAATAAAACTACTTACATATATCAAGTTCTAGACAGTGGAGTTCTCTTAAATTCTTTAATCTTTAACCTAATATTTCGTTATCAATAGTATGAAAATAATTCATATATATATGGCATTACTTCCCGGACAGTCCTCAGTACACCAAGAGCCTGGAGCACCTACGCTCCGCCATCAATTGGCCCAATCGTGCGTAAACACGCGCCGCGGTCTGCGCCCACCCCGCTTTCATAGCCGTCTCCTTAGCTGGGCCTGGTAGCTAGGACATATACGAACTATGTATGTATATGTGCTTTAGGAGATACTGTAGAGTTAGCCCAGATGGTATACTTTAGGATTCTATAACTTGATATTTTATATAAGTACCTATATATAATTATGGGGTGACTTCGGGATCATCCCGAGTTCCCGACTAACTACTTCTGACTCAGATAATACATTTTGGAATCAAGTTATATCGAAGTCAAATATCTTCAAAACAAAGATTGAAAGTAAAGAGTGATAATAATCTCAGATCGTTCGAGATTTTTTGTAGCTAGTCTTCCAATCCTACCGCATTGTGATCCTCTTAGGAAAGGAAGTCATAATTATTTTCGTATGTTATATTCCATTACCCCAAATTCATCCTTTATACTGAACGCATTGCCATTTAGGCAGACTTTTCATGTAATTTTATATCGTTGTCATCTCTTAAAGAGGCATTCAGTGTCATTCAATATACCTACCAACTACTTATCTGTAAAATATTTTTTATTTATTAAATGTTTTTGTTTGTTACTTATGTTAATCGTTTAGGTTTTTATTGTTTTTAGGGTTCCGTACCTCAAAAGGAAAAAAGGGAACCCTTATAGGATCACTCGTGCGTCTGTCTGTCCGTCTGTCACAGCCGATTTGCTCCGAAACTACTGGACCGATTGAGTTGAAATTTGACAAACATATGTAAATTGGTGACCCAAAGATGGACGCGTAAAGTAAATTAATGAATTCTGAACAAGGGGGCCACTTTTGGGGGTAAACTGGTAAATTAAAAAAAAAAAAGTATCGCAAACTGTATTGTGTGACATATCAAATGAAAGGGGTTGTTGAAATCATCTCAGATATATATTTTTTATAATTTTAGCAATAACAGATTTGAAGTAATTTAGGAAAAAAGACGAATTTTGACCATCCTCCCCCTTATCTCCGAAACTACTAGGCTTAAAATTCTGAAAAAAAATATGTTAAATAGTTTCTTGCCTAAAGATTACAGGAAAACCTATAAGAAATTTGAGTATTCAAAGTAACGGGAAAACTCTCAATATTTTACGGAACCCTCACCACGCGAGTTGAACTGGCACTTGTCCGGTTTTTCATAGTTAATACCAATTGTTGGCGCTTGTGTCGCCACTTATGATAGTTTTTAGTTAGGTCCCCCCGAAAATCAGCGCCTCAGTTTGCTGTCTTGCCGTGGCTTTATGCGTCTTTAAAGTCCTCGTATTTAAGTCATTTCTTTTGTTTGTTCTTTTGTAATTGTGTTATTTTTGACGTTAAATAGATAAATATATTATGAGATAGGTGGCTGCATTGCTAGAAATATTATTTATTTTCGAAACACATAATCACACACATGATATGAGTAAAGGAAAGTCTCTAACGCCAGCTTTAGAGGACTCGGTTATATGAGGCCGATCTTCACGCCAGTAGTCAAGTACCCAACAATGTTAAATGCTTGCGAACAATGTGAAGTGTTTTAAATTTTTTTAATTAATGTCTAAACGAAAAAAAATACACCTTGATTTTTTTATTACCTATAAAAGTTTTGTTATATAAAAGTGTACGAAGACGTGGAACATTTCTCTCAACACCCTGTATACAGTGTTTGTTTTACCAAATTCCAACGGCTGTATTAGCGCGGGTGTTGGATGGGCGTGGTGCGGGGGCGGCGCCCATGCAAGCTCTCGCTAGCTTCCGAAACTAAGCGGCGAGTGAATGAAACAAGCGAGCTTAGATCTCATTCTGCACTGACGAAGCAATCTCAAATATTTAGTTATCCGACGGTTATATTAGGTACTTTACTAATATAGGACGACCGAATAGCCTAGTAAGTAAGTAAGTAAGTAAGTAAGTAAATATTTATTTGTGATACACAGGTTACATAATAGATGACAATATAATAGAAAATACAGTACGCTGTGACCTACCAAAAAGGTGTACAAATGTGTGGTTAGGGAACCTGCATGACTATGAAGCTTGAGGTCCCGGGTTCGATTCCCGGTCGGGGCAGATATTTGTATGATGAATACGAATGTTTGTTCTCGAGTCTTGGATGTATAATATGTATTTAAGTATGTATTTATCTATATTAAGTATGTTTATCCGTTGTCTAGTACCCATAGTACAGGCTTTTCCTAGTTTGGGACTAGATCAATAGGTGTGAATTGTCCCACGATATTTATTTATTTATATTTATTTATAGGTGCACGCGTGGGTATACTTACTCGCGTATTATGAAGAACACAAGATAAAATATAGCCTATGTCCATCCCGAAGGTACATTCTTTACACTGGTGAAATAATTTTTGAAAAAGGATGAATAGTTCCCGAGGGGGTAATCTAGGAACTTCCAAACTTTAGCTCTTCATTTACAAGGCCACACATTCACAAACTGTACCCAATAAAGCCTTTTTAGAGCACGGCTCGTCACTCTCGCACTCGCTTACTTGTTGGAATGTGACGGATGTCTTACCCACAGCGATAAGTGATAAAATGGCAACCATACTACGGCTGCCCTGATGGTAGTCGGTTACCGTACTGAGTGTAGTTGATTAGGCCTCCAGCACCATTATTTTTAGGGTTCCGATACCGCAAAAGGAAAAAACGGAACCCTTATAGGATCACTCGGTTGTCTGTCTGTCCGTCTGTCACAGCCGATTTGCTCCGAAACTACTGGACCGATTGAGTTGAAATTTGGTACACATATGTAAATTGGTGACCCAAAGATGGACGCGTAAAGTAAATTAATGAATTTTGAACAAGGGGCCACTTATGGGGAGTAAACTGGAAAATTAAAAAAAAAGTTTCGCAAACTATATTGTGTGACATATCAAATGAAAGAGGTTGTTGTAAGCATGTCAGATATTTTTTTTTATAATTTTAGCAAAAACAAATTTAGGAAAAAAGACGAAAATCGACCATTCCCCTCGCCTTATCTCCGAAACTACTAGGATTAAAATTCTGAACAAAATATGGAAGATAGTTCCTTGCCTAAAGATTACAGGAAAACCTATAAGAAGTTTGAGTACCTATTCAAAAACACTTATGAAATTTAGATTATATACGGGACCCTCACCACGCGAGATGAACTCGCACTTGTCCGGTTTTTTATAATGTGCCAACATCATCCACTGCTTACTTCCCGTTCGGCAGTCTTTTGACCATCGAAAGTGGTCTGCCGAGGGCCCACTCACCCTTGTTCGCTACGATGACCTTGGCCATCATTCAGAAACAACGGGGGCTACTCTGAAACAGGCATTTTACATTCAAATTTAATCCGCACACTCGCTTCCTCAAGAGACGAGCTAAACGTGTCAAAATGTAATAGTTGTTAGTGAAAATAAGCAATATTACTTTCCCCCATACGCGTAGAATTAGGTAAATACATAACACATCACGACTACTTGATCACAGGATTCTTAGACTCGAGTTTAAATTGTAGTGATGTATCTGAAGAAAGGCGCAAGTACCTATGTAGAGTCGAGGAAAATTGAATGTTTTGGACTTTTGGCCCTTAACGTCATTCAAATAGAGTCCAAAAGTGCTCAACATTTAATTTCCTAAACCGTATATTGAGCTGAGCGGGTTATCCTTAAATACCCAATACTGTTTGTATCTCGGGTTGAAAGTGTTTAATACTAAACCAATTCTTATAAGATTTGATTCGTATATATTCTAGATTAGCGATAAGACCGCCTGTTGTCTACCTCTACCTACATGTTATTGTATTGTTTCTCTCTGTAACTGCTTTTTTTTTGTGTGAGGTGTGCAATAAAGAGTATTTGTATTGTATTGTATTGTATATTCTATTAATATGGCTATTCGGTATACACATTACAAATGAGGAAACCTAAATACTCCATCGTCCATCCGAGGCATACTGGTATTTGATTGGTAATTTACCGATAGCATACCTTATTCGTATATGTACTTTTGAATAAGTCTCTTTTTTGTGCGATATTTTTATCGCACAAAAAAGAGAGGTGACAATAAGTTATAATTATACCAAAGAAAGTAATAAGTGTATATTATTATTTACTGCTGTAGTTAGGTAAAAAAGTACACAATTAGTCAGCATATGTAATTTGTCAACATCCGCGTGCGTATAAAACACATTGTCCATGCATCTGCTGCGACATTAATAACACAATTAATAATTACATTTACGACCCAAACATTAATTAAACCAAACCAGTCTTTAAATAAACCCACAAACTACGCGTGAAAAATTACTAAAAGTGTTTACACACCGTGGCAGATAGCGTTAACTTTAACCCTGCACCCCTCGCTCTTAGCACCATTAAAATTGAAAACCACCCTGTACTCCACCCCGACAAACGTAAATGATCTCTATTGTAATTTCAATAAGGTCGAACGCGGTCGCTTGTGTAAGTTAGTAATTTATTGAGCATTCACGGGTTACGTAAAGGAGGGGTTTTAGCTGGGCGTAGTTGGAAGGCGGGGCTTCCCAAACCAGTCGCGCTCCGTACCTTAGTTGGGAGCGAGCGGCCCGCGATGCCGCACTATGACACCTCCGCACAGCTTCGCGATCCGGGACCTGCTGCCCGAAGCTTCGTCTCGGTCACCTTCGCCCTCCGACACGGAGTTGGATGTCACCGGCACCGAAACACCGCCTCCTAGTTCTTCAACGAACGAGAAGAAAAACGAAAAACCGGCCTACAGTTACAACGCACTTATTATGATGGCAATACGAAGCAGCCCAGAAAAAAGACTGACTCTCAACGGAATCTACGAGTACATAATGAAGAACTTCCCCTATTACAAGGAAAACAAACAAGGTTGGCAGAATTCGATAAGACATAATTTAAGTTTGAATAAATGTTTTGTCAAAGTGCCGCGGCATTACGACGATCCGGGCAAAGGAAATTACTGGATGCTTGACCCGTCTTCGGATGATGTCTTTATCGGGGGAACCACAGGAAAATTAAGAAGGCGGTCTACGGCCGCGTCTAGGTCAAGACTGGCTGCATTTAAAAGAGGAGCGATGTTGCATCCAATGTTCGGGAATCCTTATGCGTCGCTAGTGGGGTTGTACCCTCCATTGTTATCGGTGTACGGTCGGTACGCATTGCCGAGCCCTTTGCTGAGGCTGCCGCCGCCTCCGCCGAGTCCTTATCATCAGCTCTACAGACGAATCCAAGGATTGGCTTCAAGTAGTCCCCCTGACGATCCAGATCCTCGACTAGTGAAGCACAGTTGATAGAGCCTTGAAGGGATACCCTCATGCTATCTCTAGCAACGGCACGGGACTGATGTGGTGGATTCAAACTGTGATAGGTGTACAGTACAGGAAGTGTCGCTATTTATTATTAACGTAAGATTATATTTAACGAATTTAAATTAATGTTAAGAGGCTTGATTAAGTTATGGGCGCAATAAATGTTTGAGCAGAATGCTTACGTGTGTGTTTAATTGGATTGTTCCTATTGGCATATCGCATCGTGATGGACAGCAGATTTTTTATTCTATCTTGCTTTTCATCTTGTTTATTATACGCTAGAGTAGAATAAAACGGGTACACACTGTTTGGCCATTCAATAAAAGTTTGAGTAGGTACCTATATAAAAAAGTAGAAATAGAACATTGGATAATCCGTGAGGAAGCTCAGCAGAAGAGGGCACTTAGGGCATTAAAAAAACCTTATTATACTCGTATTTTAAAAAGTTTGCAATCAGTTGTTCAATAAAATATATCTAGGTACTTAATGAGATATTTTCTTAAATTGTACACATACATACAAGTCGTAATTTTTTGGTGCTCTGATCATTTAAGGGTAAATAATTCATGGAAATTAAGAGCTCTAGTCACTACTTTAGATATGCTAATGTATATTAAGTAGTTACATAAAAAAAGAGTTGTTATAATTCAATTTTTTTTATTGAATACCTAAGTAATTGTTGTGACAGGCAAACATACCTACTTACCTACCGTATATTCGTACCACTATATGTTACGCCAGTACCAAACGCCTAAGTTTTCGCAGTGATGGATCGAAGTCAGATTTAATTTAGTAGCCACTCCAATGCAAATATTATACCTAAGCATGTTTTCAGTTTCGACATATTTAGAATAATTGACAAATATATTTTTTCATGACATACTTACCTACCTACTCGTAATGATGAAAACAGATTAATAAAACTTTGGTTAAGTAAAGCCTCTCACAAAATGGCGCGGCCTGCTGTGGCGGTCAATAGTATAGGTACTTGACATTAAACTGTTAAGTTTACTAGATAAAGAATCAAAATCATAATATATAAAGAATAGGTTTGAATATGATAAAATATTTTTGATGGTAACCTTTTTTTAAATCCATAATTGCTCAAGCTCGTATCTGGGAATTTTAGTTTCCTTATTTTCACCCGAGCAGACCTCGGTAGACCCAGGTCCACCTCGTCTTGCCCCCCTCCCCCCTAGTTTGTTCCACCAATTTTCATTTACCCGATTTATCGTTCTATCTATGTCATCCTCTTCATTGAGCCCGTCCCAGTTCAACTTGACAACCCTTCGTTTCTGAATACCATTCCTCCGCCCTCCGCTCGGGCTCCGGCCAGAACCTCTCGCTCAACTCAGACAGAACCTCATTTGCGAGCACCTGGCTTTTTATATACACTCTAGGGATAGGACAGACCACATGAAAGTGGGGTGCTCTGATTCAGTTTTCGGTAGAATATTTTTTTATGTGTTTCATTACTTAATGAATTTGCATTTTACTATTGCATTTGATATTATGAGAAATGTTGACTATGTCATTTGTCTATTATAGCATGTAATATATAATGAAATTAACTAAATTATAGCATCAGCCAATATGGCAAGTGAAAAATATTGCAAGTAAAATTATGGAAAACGTAGGTATCGCATTTACTATACATCGACGGTGGAAATTTCAAATGTCGTAAGGGACAAGCAAGGCTTCTGTCCCTTACGACATTTGAAATTTCCACCGTCGACATTCTTCCTTGCTTCTACACAACATTCTTCCTTCGTGAAGATACCCTTTGAAAAACATGAATTGTGGGTGCCTAATGCTATTGTATGGATCAAGACAAAAATACATACGTAAGGACTTACTCTATAATTTCATTATTTTCATAATGAAGTAAATGGTAGGTATGTCTAATTTTCGCTATACTATGAAATATCGATAATTTTTGCCAAATTAAGTCCTTAACTACCTTTGTTATTTTTAATCGTTCCTACTGCAGACAGTAGATCGCACTATATAATATATGAATTTATACTCCTTTTACAATACATGCTACATTTGATAATATATGTACTTATCTTTCAAAGCAAATAAATGAAATAATATCTTGTCATGCAAGGCTGCAAAGTTGTTGTTTGGCGCAAGTGCTTTTGTATTGAAAGCCGAGCTAGCGAGGATTCACAAGTACAATCCTGAGCACACAATTTTGCTGCCGAGCGAAACACACAACTTTTCACCTTACCACCCATTGTAAATGTAGGTAGGTTCTCTATGTAACTGCTTTGTTTGTGTGAGGTGTGCAATAAAGAGTATTTGTATTGTATTGTATTGTAGGTATAAAGTTTTGTTTACATCTCTTCCAAATCAAAGCATTTAAGAATTATTTAATGTTACATTAAAACTAACATTTTAGTCTAAATCCACGCCCCTACATAAAAGCGTCTGAGTATTGGGTAGGTATCTATTTACTCATAGGTAAAGTAAGCCTCAAATACGCAATAATTTACTTATTCCGCTAACTGCATACTAATATGCATTAAAATTCCCGTCTATATCTTTTGCACTAAAATCTATAAATAAATTTCAGTATTTTGATTTTACTGTAGCTTTAGAACAAAACAAAACAAAATTAAATGTATAATGAGTTTTTTTCTTAACTTTTTAGGTGCGTTCCAATTATGCACGAAGCAAAATCTTTTGAAAAGAACACTTTTTATAGTACATTACTGCAGAGGCCGTGAAGTAAGGGATTGCTGGACGAGTTTGGGGTAGACGGCCGAGTCATAGACGAGGCCGGATACAACGAGATTTTGTTTTTAGGGTTCCGGACCAAAAAGGTAAAAACGGAACCCTTATGGTGCGACTCCGTCCGTCTGTCTGTCTGTCACAAAGTCAAATATCTCAGGAACTACTAATGCTATCGATTTGAAATTTGGAATAGTTGTATACAAAGCTAATCTTCGTGTATGGAAAATGAAAATTTTTAATATATACTTTTAATTTGTATAAAAAAGGGCGGATAAGAGGGGGGGCAAAAATTCAAAGTCTAGTTAGTAGGCCAAATGGGGTATCATATGAAAGGGCTTGAATTGTACATTCTAAAACAGTTTTTCTTTTTTTTTCTACCATGGTAAAATTTTGATTTATAAAGAAAAATGTTGAAAAAAATACCATTCCCCCCCTTATCTCCGAAGTTACCTAAGCGAAAAATTTGAAATATGATTAATATTAACGTGAATATTACCGGAAAAGTATAACGAAACCTCTATCTAGCGTAATTTTTTTTTATTCATCAAAAATCATATGTTAATTTTGTTTGTAATTTAATACTTCTGTGTTTAATGTTTTTCCTTCAAATTCATATGAAAGTGTTCTGAAAGTACCTTCTACCAAATAAAAAAAGAATTATCGAAATTAATTCACTTGATAAAGAATTATCGCTGAAAAACCAACATACAGTAAAGGAAATGTATTGACGTACCACCGTAGAACTCTATCGCAATAAGTACCGTAGAACTCGAGTTTGAGTGACGGCGGCCTGTCAATTGCGACAGGGTTCTACGATGGTACGTGCATACATTTCCCTTACTGTAAATACCGAGTTCCTTGGTCGTACGGAACCCTCGGTGCGCGAGTCAGACTCGCACTTGACCGGTTTTTTTTTTATGTTGCAAGTATGCTTACAGAGTCTAGTGGTGGTTGGCAGTATGTAATTTTTCCTTTGTTGGTTTAATATTAGTAAGCAAATTTAAAAAGTTAAAGTAGCGGACAATAATGGTTTTACTTAGGGTTTTCATACATTACTTCTTGGCGTAAGGCCAAGAAGTAATGTAGGGAGCCTTAAACAAGAAACTTCATGTCTTCATTTCGTGATATTAACGCATACATTTGGTATCGTATTTTTATAAGTCAGTCTAATTATTAATGTTTTATAAGTAATGGACTTTTGGGCGCAGATTTTGAGCGATAAAGCAAGCCTTTCCGAGCTGATGAGGTGAAGAGTAGGTAATACATTAATTATTTGGGTTGAATTGGATACCAAATAGGTCCAATGAGTGGATTGCAAAAAAATTGTACATAGTTAAGAGCCTTAATCTAATTTACGATTTAACTTTTTACAGTTTCGTGACGGCAATTACCCATATAAAATATATGGGTAATTGCCGTTATGAAACTGTAAAAAATTAAATCATAGATTAGATTAAAGCTCTTAACTATGTACAATTTTTTTGCAATCCACTCCAATACGTTTTTGCTGCTACTGCTGTTGCTGAGTACATAAAATTTTTAATGACTGGTCAATGTATTCTTCTTTCGGGTTCATTATTGACGCAAATGTGCAGAGGAATCACGTTGTTTACTTTTATTTGGTATTGATACAGAATGCGCAAGTTAAAATGACGAGCATTATGCGTTTGCGAACAAATGTTAAATCAGTTGTCTTACAGCATTTTCAGTAGTCATTCAGCCCATTCCTTTCCAAGTCATTGAGGAGCAGGCCGTAAAAATTATAACATGTTGTAAATATTGAATCATTAGCGCTTGTTATAATGGCGAGGGCGTCCAAACATTTATTGTATTTACGGGTCGGAGCGTGCATAAAGATCACGGTTTAGCGCTGCCATGTGTCAGACGCGACTGTCCCTCGCTATAGACAGTGAAGTAAAGAAGTAGGCCACTTTGTATGTAATTAAGAGTGTGTAAGAAGAAGTGTAGGTGTCTCGTAGGTCTGTCTTTTTATGTTTGTTTCGAAGCTTGTACTGGCTCAGTATATCCATGTTCGGATCATTTATCGCCAACAAACTGCTTCGCAGTTTGGCGAATCTTTAATTTAAGGTGATTTTATATTTTTGTTCACAAAAAAAAAGTTTATTTTTATTCAAGAATGACATAAGAATTTTTGAAACACTGATTTAGGTACCAATATCATAGCGTCACACGTGCAATGTGCATGATCGGGTGACCGTGATTTGTAGGTACTAGGTAGGTACTATATTCGTGCTGCAATCAGAATGTAGACTACCTACCTATTTCATCCTACAAGTGCCAACTTAGAATACGTCCCACTGCAGGGGCTCTATTCGACGAACTTATTGAAATGGAATCGGTTTGGTTTTTATATTGATTTAAACTTTCATGACTTAAGTTTTTTTATTCGTTTTTAATAAAGTAATCTTAATCGCGTATTACGAATTACTTAATATAATATGATATTTTTAGTAGAGTTACCTATGCGGCTTTCCTTGAGAAATTGTCCAGCTAAACTAGAAAGATAAGTAACGCAGTATTTTGGAAAAAAAAGTAAGAGCTAGTAGCCATATCAAATTATACTCCGTGGTTAGGTAATAGGTACTCAAGATCCTATCAAATTGTTGGTAGGTAGGTAAGTACTATGGCTAGATAGATATATACAGCCTATACAGGGTGTATTCCTTCATTTCCGATAACTCAGGCATATCGAAGCGTACCTACCTAGGTACCTACTTAGTTTTTCAAAAGTATTTTTTTTATCTTTCATTCAAAATAGTAGTTTCATACAAAGGACCTAAAAGGGTCTGCTAGACGGTCGCCAACAAGCCCCTCCGACCGAGCGACCTTGGTCGGTACCGACCGTTTAGACAGTTGTTTGCAGCAAATTTTCATACTACAATGGTCGGTGCCGACCAAGGTCGCTAGGTCGGAGGGGCTTGTTGACGACCGTCTAGCAGACCCTTAAGAGTTAACTAAAAGTTAGTGTCAAGTATGACAATATTCGAATGACACGTACGTCAAGAAAACCAACACACATACACGGCCATGACAGATAGACGACGATTTGGTGCAGTGGTTGTCGTCTTGCTTATTGAGTTAGCGATCCCGGGTTCAAGCAAGGATGATTTCTTGAATATCTTCGAAATACCTAGTACGAATTAGGATACTAGTGTCTTAGAGAAGTTAACTTCGTTTTATCTCAGGAATCCAAAAAACACGGTGTATAAACGTTATCCAACCACGACTTATATGAATAGGTATTAAAGAAGCTTACAAACCACTTTGCTAGAAGCTGGTTTCTACATATATATCTGAGCCTTGTTTATCCTAAGGTAGGTACTTATTGTTACTAATCTATAACCAGAGCTAACAGGCTAGTAAAAACGTTTGTGAATAAATAGCCTGATTCGAACCTGATAGCTGTGACTGTGACCTTTTGTTTGAAAGTGTCAGTCCCTTAACTATTTAACTAAGGCATATAATAACTATTATAGCTTTAGATATAGATCATTCTCTATAGATTTGTAACACGTGAGGCTGGTCTACTTTTCTTTTCACTGTGTTCCTAACTAAAATGAAACTAAGCAAAACGCTGCCAACAAAAACACGTCGCGCGTAACACGACACCGAAATAATCTCCGTAAACCCAGCCATCTCTCATAAGACACAAAACATCTTGCTCTAGAAATATTGTGAAAACCTACGCCGATCGCAACCCCAAATAAATCAAAACGCCATTTTGTTTCCACCTTCCCGCGCTTTTTCCCGTCCACAGACAATTAGGCGAGAGACAGTGTACCATAAACAAGGGCTGCGCTAATCCGTGGCTTACTGAGAGGAGACACAAGCGGTGAGCCAGAGTGTTTCTTGTAAATAATTGTAAATCTATGTCAAAACGCAACGACAGATACATATGTCGGGATTAACGGCGGATTAACCCGTTGCGCTTTACGACACGCATTTGGTGTCCAAACGCGTTTCCCGCCAAAACTATCTGTTAATCTCTCTTTAAATACGGCTGCGTGAAATTGGATTTCAGGAAATAGCCCTAAATATGGCTTTGCTAGTTTGTTTTTATACGATTTCGGTGTGAGTTTTTGTGAGCGCAATTACTGGGCTCTCCGATTTTGTGACGACGAAAATACATGCGTCGTTACGGAATTTGAGATTTCAATCCTTTCATCACATTGTATGAGTTAATCTGAGAAAAAAATAAAGGATTCGGACAGACGGATTGGGGACAATTGTGTATATTTATAGGGCCCTATTTTCGATCTTTTGTGGATTGTTTGTACACATTTAGTTTATTCAATGAATATGTTTATTTGCCTACATTTAGCGAGCGGATGTTTTTCTTCGACAAAACGAAAGCAATAGGATTTACGTATGATTATGAAATTTTGCTACTTAAATACTTTTGTTGTAAAATATAATACGGTTTTTGGTCATTTCATTCATAGCATTGTGACAATCATGAATGGACATTGTGATGTGATATTACTTTAGATATTCTTACGACTGATTTGCTCACAAAAATGTTTAATGAGTCCAAATTATAAATAACGATTAGCTATAGGTTAGTTTCCTTTGTTAACAGAAATTATTTAAAAAAGAATACAAAATTACCTTACGATATTGTGGCTATGCTAAATTTAATATACCTACCCATATATTACCTACTTTGACTGGCGATCTTTGGTAAACTTTACAAAGATTAATCTCATTTTAACCCAATAACGACTTGTCGTATCCTGTCTATTTTAATTTAACATACAGTCTCAACAGTCACGCACTGCCCGGAAATCAAAAACTAGTGGATTGCAGCATTTTAGGGATCAAGCGAACTGATAACATTCGAAATACCATCTCGCTGAACAACTAGAATAGTATTAGGTAGATGTTAATAGAAATCGCTTTGCTTAAGCGGAATCACCGTGATGGGATTATTTTATTTTAGCCTGGTGGTTGCCACATGACGGTCTCGAGCTCTTTCGAGCCTTAAAACTGTATTTGTCAAATTTGCCTTAGTTACCGATTTCCTTAGTAGGTATATTGATGTAAGACCAAGACTCACTCAGAAGCATTTAAATCTAAGTGAAATAGAGTGTTATGTTAGGAGCGGCCTAGAAATTTGCATTTCATTGTAAGTCCAAAGTTACAGTACTGAGCATCAACACGCGGACCCGAGGTTAGTCTGTAGGAGGACCCTAGAGCTAGACTAACCCGACACATGCCGACACTATACCGACGACATCCAGGACATCAGCCCGTAAGAGATTGTAATGGCTCTTAAATAGCTCAAAAACAACAAGGCACCCGGTGAACACGGAATACCTAACAGCCGAACTCCTGAAGGCGGGTGGAAAACCGGTCCTTACGGCCCTTCAGAAGTTATTTGATATCGTTTTACTGGAAGGGACAACGCCATAGGCATGGAACAGACGCGTGGTGGTGCTGTTTTTCAAAAAAGGTGACAACTCCCTGCTGAAGAAAGCATGTCTATAAGCTGTTTTCGAGAGTCATTACAAATCGTCTCGTACGCAGGCTAGATGACTTGCAGCCTCCCGAACAAGCCGGTTTCCGAAGAGGCTTTAGACCACATTCATACGCTTTGACAGGTTCTACAGAAGATTGAGAAGTATAACCTGCCCCTCTGCTTAATGTTCGAGGACTACGAAAAAGCCTTAAACAACAAAACCTGGGCTGTACTACAGTCTCTCCAGCGGTGCCAAGTAGACTACCGCTATATCGAAGTACTGAAGAGTTTGTACGAGAAGGCTACAATGTCAGTCCGACTCTAGGACAGGAACTTGAACTATTCCACTGCAGCGGAGACAAAAGCAAGGAGATGTTATTTCTCCAAAACTGTTCACCGCTGCACTGGAGGATGTTTTCAAGACTCTGAACTAGAGAAGGCTAGGCATCAACAATAATAATTCCGTGTTAAAATGTGAATGATGTAACTATAATTGGGGTATGTAAGTGCCTAAATACCACATAACTATATTAAAATGTAGCTCACTATTCTTGTGTAGAGTACACAAGTGAGTTGGTGTCCCGAATAAAATAAATGAAAATGAAATCAACATCAACGGCGAGTACATCATTCACCTTCGGTTTGCTGACGATATAGTAGTCCTGGCTGATAGCATGGAGAACTTAAGGAGAGCGAGTTGGTCTAAGGGTGAACATGGATAAGACGAAGATCATATCAAATGTCTAATATGTACTACCAACTCCCATTAAAATCGGACACTTTACGCTCGAAGTTGTAGACGATTATGTATACCGAGGACAGACTATTCAGATAGGTAGGTCCAACTTCGAGATAGAGTTCAATGGTCGAATCCGACTCGGCTGGGCAGCATTCAGATGACATATGGCACTGCAACGTGGTCGCTCACTATGGTCCTCATAAGAAGGCTCAAAGTCACCAAAAGGGCAATGGAGAAGGCTACGCTACGAGTTTGTCTGCGTGATCGCATCACAAATGAGGCTATTCGCAGCAGAACCATAAGGTAACCGATATGGCCCTTCGAATAGCTAACCTTAAGTGTCAGTGGGCGGGGCACACTGCACGTAGAACCGCTGGGCGTTGGGGCGGAAAGGTTCTCGAGCGGCGACCACGTACTGGAAAACGCAGCGTGGGTAGACCCCCGACAAGGTGGACTGATGACCTGGTAAAGGTCGCGGGAGTCCGCTGGATCTGGATGCGGGTGGCGCAGGATCTCAGATAACCAACTTTTAGAATAATAAAGTTCGTTAATAAAACTCAATCAGTTATTTTAAGCCAACTTTTTTTTTAGTTAACAAGCCGTACTAAGTCGCACAATCACCATTTTGATACAAAATCGCTTCTCCTGTAAAATTTAGGAAATGGCCGTTGCAGTGTTATGCTTCTCAGGTTCGGAATAGGTACGATATAGTAGATTGTATGACAAGGGGCTAAAATAAGCCATATTACCACGAGATGGATATTTTCCCGAGCGAAGCGAGGGAAAATAATTCGAGGGGTAATATGGCTTTTAGACCCGAGTTATACACTGTACTTTTCACTTCGACTGCGAGAAAATAGTAAAACAAAGATTATCCATCCACAATCAATAACAAATTTCACTGCGAAGAGATTGTTCAATTTAGCGTGAGGAGTCTCCATTTTTAATGATTTGGAATTAGGGACTATAAAACACCTGATGTTTGATTGGTCGATTTTAATATGTAGCTGTATTCTGGTTGGTTGATAGCAAAGAGAAATGTTTTTTGAAAGAATAGTGATTGGTGGATTTAAATGATTTGGAATTAGGGACTAAAAAACACCTGATGTTTGATTGGTTGATTTTAATATGTAGCTGTAGGTATTGTGGTTGGTTGATAGCAAAGATAAATGTTTTTTGAAAGAGTTGTGATTGGTGGATTTAATATGGTGAAGTGTTTTGATTATTCAAATTAAATGTGTTAAAATCATAAATATGTATACATATTTTCCCTAGGGGCTAGATGTACTACTTTAGCCCCGCTTATTAAGCCTAATATGACACACTTTTCGAGCATGAGATGTGAACAATATTGAGGATACTTATGATATTTTATACAACACGCTATTTTTTAATTGCATATTTTAGTAAGAACAATGTCTATTACGAGATAAAATTATAGCTTGTTACGAAAATCGATGAAGAATTTATCACACGTGACGTGACGTACTTACATGTTAAACTCGCCTACACTGTCACATTGTTTACAACTCCTCTAAAAGTCCCGGTTTCATACTCGTATAAAGTGTTTATCAAACACGCCGAGAGCCGAGTCCCGTAACATTAACGCAGGGCTTTGTTTTCACTTCTGAAATAGACGGGATTACTATGAGTTCTGTGGACTTTGTAGTAACAATAAAGACGTGTAATAATTGACTGTGGTACCTATATCTACAAGGTTCATTAATTCCAAGTTTGTATAACTTTCAACAGAAATAAAATAAGTATATAATTAAATTATTTGTAGTTTGATATACTTAATATTATTCTGGTGTAACATACCAAATTAAAAGTAGATAGAGGTACTTTTCTGTCTTTTCTGGATTTTGACATTGAAATATGAGGTAAGATTCGAAATACAAACAAAGATTCTGTTATCTCCAACCAGAGCAACCCAAAGTTGTACCCATAGATTTTAAACGTAAGGCGATACGTCTCGTAATCCGATTTTAAAGTACGCAATCACTCATATATCAAATGAGGCGCTTGACTTTTGTGATGTCCACCAATCTTTTGACATGACTGTGATGTGATGTCATGCATGACATTGCCGTTCAAATTCCTAGGACTTAGGTACGGTACGAGTATACGGTCGGTCTCACAAGGGGCTCAACACCTTTGTACCGTGTCGCATTAAACGTCATGTTAAACTGCCATATGAAGTTGTCAAGCGAGTGAAAACGAAAAGGTACTTAGGTTCAGCTACTTATGAGGCCGACTGTACGTACTGCATTTAAATTGAGAATTAGGGTTCGACTACAGCGCCGCTCAAAATACGGTTACGGTACGGAATCGCAGTGACATATGACGTTATTGACACAATGAAACTTCATACTAGGTAGGCCGTATCCGTATTACCTTCACCGTTTTTTGAGCACTGGTGTGGCCGGACCTTTATTTCGTCACTTTTATAACATTTTACGGAGAAAACCTTTCAATGAAAACAAGTAGATTTTCACCCGACATCTATTGATAGTGGCGGTGCTAAAATGCTAAGTGAATGGGACGTATGTTGAACGGTCGACGCCAAAAATACGTTTACACTATTCGCCTTCTTGCAATGGAATAAGTTGCAAAAAGTGTATACGTATTTTTGGCGTCGACTGTACATGAAAGTATGTCAAAGCTTCTTTCCTTCGAGTTTATTTACATGGATTTCAGAGCTAGCCTGATTTCCCGAACTCTTACAGCGCTGGTGTTTAGCGGTGCGTTGTATTGTTAGCGGTGCGCCGGCGCAGATCACTCGGATCAAAGGGCGGGAAGCGCGGCTAAGGTGCGTGTCGATGATTGCTTTTTTTACACTAGTTAGAGTAGGTAATGCATTATTTTCTCGATTGATTCTTATTATGATCGTAAAAACAGTCATTTGTTAAATTTTACCACCTTTAGATACGTGGCAGTGTTTACTTAAGTGTGTTATTTTAAGAACGTTTTTATTGCTCCCTCTACGTTGAGTTACGCGATCGATGCTTGAACTAAACGTTTAGTTGATTTTATACAATTTACAAATTTTGGTCACTTTGGCATTCTTTGCGGGTGGCCTTTGTCCAGCAGTGGACGTCTTTCAACTGATATGATGACTAATTTTGGAATCAAATGTTTACACTAGGTACCTACTCGTTATATGCGATAAGATAAAAAAAACAGACTTCACGTGCTCCACTGTTCTTCATCTCTCCTTCCATGTGATAAAAACGATACCTACTACGTCTTTTGGTATCAAGAGCCGTCTTGTCGTTATTTTCTAAGCCAGATTGCAGGGTCGTTCTCTATTTTTGATTCAGATACACACGTCCCGGTTCAGAGTAATTTTTGGACAGTCGTTGAAAATGAAATAAAATATCTTATCGTTGCCATGCGCCCAAGTACGGCCGATTAACTTACGCTTAGAAAAAATATTCATAATAGGTAAAAAAATACTTCGTATGCACACTTCCTTAGGTCGTGGCACCTGCGTAGGAGATTGAGTCGTCATAAACAACTCTCGGCTTCGTAGAAGCGGCCCGAAACAAACTTTATGGTCCATGGTGATTGGTGTTTCCAGCAATATCCTTCGAATTGATTTCTTAAAATCTGGATTTTCTTATAGGTATCTACCTCAATCTCTGGTTTGCTGGTTGTCTGGGTGACTTGGTGGTGGTGGTGGTGGTGGTTATGGTCTCAATCTGTCAATCTGTTTCTGTACGATCTTGCAGAGAAAATTAACTTTTGCCACATGTCAGCTTTGCTAACAATACCAGAGAAACAAAGATGGTATTTTTTCTAGGTACGTTCCATCAAAATATGCTGTTTGGTTCGATATGCCTTGCTATATATATATATATATAATAGCATACT
Organism: Epinotia nisella; assembly: GCA_932294315.1. Taxonomy (NCBI): domain Eukaryota; kingdom Metazoa; phylum Arthropoda; class Insecta; order Lepidoptera; family Tortricidae; genus Epinotia; species Epinotia nisella. Next base: position 23,632,355 of record OW028674.1, read on the forward strand.
CTTATAAATAATAGCATTGTATTAAGCTAGTCAAAAAGGCAAATGGATAAGTTTCGAGGAAGTTAAACCGTCACCTGCCCCAAAACAAGGTTTTACGAGACTAAGTATAAATGCTTCAGTGCACCGCTAAACACAAAAAAACTCTTATTACAAAATACTTTTCCTTTCCAAGGCGCCTGCACGCACCAAAAAACGCATCTAAATGTCATTGTTTAGTGCAATTACGTCGCTTTCGCATATCGCGTTACGCTTAAAATATTTTGGGTGCAACAATCGGTAACCCGATATTTTGCAACGATTTGGTGCAATTAAGACTTTATTGCACTGGCCGGAGAGAAATGGACCGTTAAAATTAAATGGTTTTTTGATTGTTTGGTTTGAGCTTTTTTGTGTGCTATCCATGGCGAAAACAAGAGGAATGTAACTAATATGTAGTCATGTTTACTTCGATCGAGTAGTGTCGGCACTGCTCTCCTAAGTATTCATAAGTAGTAGATTGTTAACCAGGGGCTGAAAGCACTGAAAGGCACCCAAGATTAGTTACACTATTTCATTCGGAACTTCACAGGAGTATTCCTAACGATAAATGAGTAAACATATTTTCAGGTTTTTTGAGAATTTTACGAAAACAAAAACGATTTTAAAATCTAACGTGTCGGACGTGAAACACCATCTCCCCTGTTGGGGTGCGATGGGGTTGAAATGTCTAAATATCAATATGGGTGTCGTTTTTATGGTTTTTGGGACGTTAATTACGAAAATGGCATCGATTTTGAAATTTAATATTGTGGACATGAAAATTTTTGAAAGTATTTATGCAATTCAGTTGGAACATACGGATCAAGAAAGAGGTCAATCGTCGAATCCGACTCGGCTGGGCAGCATTCGGGAAGCTACGGCACATCTTTTCGTCCAATATTCGCAGTGTCTCAAGACGAGAGTCTTTGACCAGTGTGTGTTGCCACTGTTGCCAGTGATGACGTATGGCACGGAAACGTGGTCGCTTACTATGGGCCTCATAAGAAGGCTCAAAGTCACCCAAAGGGCAATGGAGAGGGCTATGCTGGGAGTATCTCTGCGTGATCGCATCAGAAATGAGGCTATCCGCAGCAGAACCAAGGTGGCCGATATAGCCCTCCGAATCGCTAAACTTAAGTGGCAGTGGGCGGGGCACATTGCACGTAGAACCGATGGCCGTTGGGGCGGAAAGGTTCTTGAGTGGCGACCACGTACCGGAAGGCGCAGCGTGGGTAGGCCCCCCACAAGGTGGACTGATGACCTGGTAAAGGTCGCTGGAGTCCGCTGGATGCGGGTGGCGCAGGACCGGTCATTGTGGCACTCTTTGGGGGAGGCCTATGTTCAGCAGTGGACGTCTTTGGGCTGATATGATGATGATGATGATGATACGGATCAAACTGAGACCCTCCTTTTTTGTAGACGGTTAAAAATTACTTTTATTAAGCGGGCGAAGCCGCGGGTAAAAGCTAGTAATAAAATAAATTCCATGTACTAGACGAACTAGTAAGAATAAAATTATCCCTTTGTCAGTGGCGGGGTAAGTATTGATACCTATTTATTAGAAATAGGTATCAACCCGCATAATCCCGCATAATGTTCATAAGGCGATTACTAATTGGAATACCTACACTACTTTTCTGCACTAGAGCAGAAACGTATCACTTTATGTACCTACACCTTTTAAAACAACCACAAACCACTTTCAGAGCATGAGATATGAAGTACATTACTGCAGACGCCGGGAAAGAAGGGCTTGCCGGGTGAGTAGGTATAGAAGATAGTGATACGAAGCCGGCAAGCCCTTTTCACGGCCAGGCATGTATAGTGCTTTTCTCAAACATATGCAATAAAATAAAACAATACACCATTCAAAATAGTACATAAATTTTCCTTCCAATCCTCCATACTTATTGTTTTTCACTTCTCATGCTCGAAAAGTGTGTCATATTAGGCTTAACAAGCGGGGCTAAAGTAGTACATGTAGCCCCTAGGGAAAATATGTATAAATATTTATGATTTGTAAAACATTTAATTTGACCAATCAAAACACTTCGCTGTATTAAATCCACCAATCATCACTCTTTGAAAAACATTTGTATTTGCTATCAACTAACCAGATTACAGCTAATATTAAAAACAACCAATCAGAAACCAGCATTAATTTCAAATATCAGGTGTTTTTTAGTCCCTAACTCACAATAATTATTAAAACAAAAAACGCCTCTGGCCGTCAACGACGCGCCTGTAGACGGTCAGGCGGGCCAATACACGGTGATTAAATACTGATGATCCACCATAGTTGTCTCTTTCTATAAATGCAATGAGAAAGAGACAGCGCGTGGATCGACTGATAACCGTGTATTGGACGCCTCAGAGGCGTTTATTTGTGGTATCAATATTTTGTATCTGTGTCAAAGCAGTTTATTAAAAAAGTATGCCGCCAAATCGAATAATCTTTGCGCCGTGGAATTTATTATTGATTGTGGATGGATAATCTTTATTTTCATCACACTTGCTCGAAAATGGTGTTATTATACGCAAGCTTACTGAGCTGTAATGGGCTATATTACGCCCATGGGCGTTATGGTTTTTTTTTTAAATAATAGAACCCTCTGTTTGGCTTAAGCAAATCTGGTTGCTGTGTGATTGGTTGAATAAAAAAATCTAGTTGGTCACGACGCCCCGCCCCGCAAGAATACTGCTCTGTGATTGGTTGAAATATTGAACTGCGCGCTCTACTAGCACTGATCTGGAAGTGAAGTTGTCAATTTTTGATTGGTGCTGCTGTATGAAACTTACATTTTTCTGTCTTTTGTTGTTATTTATTTCCTCGCAAATGTGATGAAAAACATTGTGTATAACACGGGCGTAAGAATATTGCAAACTCGAGTCATCAAAAGCCCTCCGCCTTCGGCGTCGGGCTTCTGATACACTCTCGTTAGCAATATTCCACTTACGGCCCTCGTTAAACAATGTACTATTTACTATTTTCTCGCAGTCGAAGTGAAAAGTAGAGTGTATAACTCGGGTCTAAAAGCCATATTACCCCTCGAAATATTTTCCCTCGCTTCACTCGGGAAAATATCCATCTCGTGGTAATATGGCTTATTTTAGCCCCTTGTCATACAATCTACTATTTTTTTTACGAAAGGCGTCCGTATTTCGCGTGTGTAGACTTCGAATAGACCCTATTAGGGCCATTATACATAAACATAACCTTCTAGAATGAATAAAATAAAGAGGATTTTAAATATTGTCTATTCATTTCTATAATGAATAAAATAAAGAGGATTTTAAATATTTTCTATGGTCCCTGGTGACTTATTACGTACATAGCTATGATAGATAATATTTTAAATTTATTCATCAAGACATTGAATCATACAGGTTTGTATTCTTAATAACGGTTCGTGTGTAATAGGCATTAACGCGGATATTTTTGGTCCGATAACCATTCTGCCACTAGAAAAAAAATAAAAAAAATCAGCTGTTTAGCCTGTAGATGAACATTGAACACAGACGCCATGTTAACATTAAAATTAAAAAAAAAATTACTTCCCGGCTTAGGCCTTCAATTTTGTATGTAATTGCTTACCAGTTCTCTCGAGTAGTTCCGCCCGAAACGTGATACTTTGAAGCCTGTTATAACGCACGTAAGGACGACATTTCATTGCATGTTTGAGAAAGCATTATAACCTATATACCTAACAATTATTTTTACACGTAACCATCAGTAATCGTAAGCTGTGTTCGATAAAATCCGTAAGTATGGAAAGTTTGACAAGCTTCTATGGAACAGTGCCATGTATAACTATGATTGGTCTGTAATCTAATGTTGGTGCAACCCGCCCTTAGACTTCAACCAAACTACAATCTGCAATGAAAATGAAATTAAGTAGGTCATCCTCCCTTTTAGGGTTAATATCCACCAGAGATGTGCACGCGAGGTGTGATATACAAATGTAAAATCACATCATCGTATACAATCATCATCATCATCATATCAGCCGAAAGACGTCCACTGCTGGACATAGGCCTCCCCCAGAGAGTTCCAAATTGACCGGTCCTGCGCCACCCGCATCGTACAATATCTGGTAGGTATTCAACACAACTGCCACATTTCTATTAACAAAGTAGGTTAAATAATTTTGACAAAGTTTGATAGACTACCTAGGTATAGTAGATCAATGAAGCATGTACATACTCGTATATGTGAAATACAACGAACGATCTGTGATAAGTGGAAGTAAGGAGTTGTACAAGTAGGTATATAATATAATTCAGGAATGTTGATTTTGCCCCGGTGATAATTTCTATGCACATAACTACTATACTGCTTTATGATCATTTGTTAGTTAAAACTCACGTCCTTCTTCGTAGTATTTGTATTCAAACTTATAACAACTGTCTGTGGGTCCCTTACGTGACATATTTACGTAAGTATAAGTGGGCGAGTGGGCGAGTGGCTGAGGCTCACAGACTCGTCGTTATTAGATTAGATTGTGACCCCACGACGAGGTTAACTCAAGTAATTGCTCCTTTGTGTCCTGGCCTATGAAAGGATGATAATACTTCAATAACCGTACATTGGATGAATTGAGGGTAAATGTTCATACATGAGAGGTATTCATGACTAAATAGAGGTGGTGACTAAACCGAATGTGTTATGATTAAACATCTCGAATACATAGGTATGTACACTTAGATATAGTGTCTTCCTTATGTGTTACGATTACGCACAATATTTACTTATACCTATTGCAAGTTTGTAACCATGTTCTGTTGATCGATCACGTAACGGATTGTACGCACGTCGGGTAGATCTAAATGTCAATTTTTATATGGAAAAATGACAGTTGGATCTACCCGACGCGCGTTCGGAAAGTTACGTGATTACCAACTGGATTGATCCTAATGGTTTCAATGATCTAGCTAAGATTCATTTTAGGGGAGAGTCGTCAAAATTGTCCGTCGCCGGGAAACAAAAAATACATTAATTATTGCATTCTGTTTCACATTATTGCGTGTATCAAAGGAAATATTGAAACATAGTTTTAATACTTACCACTTTACAACCATGACGTTTATGTCTTTAAGTGGTTAAAAAATGATAAATGTTTATAATTTATTGGACAAACGGTTAGAGCAAGTGATTGTTATTAATTGACGACACAAAACAGATCGCCGCGACCTTTGCTCTGAAACGCCATAAACTGTTTAGAACTGAACTTAAATTAAAGGGGTGAAATGCTTACCGTCTAGACTGCGTTGATTTTCTTCTGCCATTAGCGCTTCACGAGTAGGTAGGTAGGTAACGCGAGGAGTCGAGTCATACCTTGCTGAGTCGATTGTTGGTAATGACTAATAAAGAAGGTATTTAAAACTTAACAAAAAAAGTTAAACTTTACTGTACCAAACTAAATAAAAATATACGTCTACAAATATACATAAGTACATAAATAAAATAAATATTTATATACATACTAGGACACATTTAACACATTATCGATCTAGTTCCAAAGTCCAACAAGGCTGGTGTCATAGATTAGGCTAGGCTATTGTAGAACACATTGCACGTAGAACCGATGGCCGTTGGGGCGGAAAGGTTCTCGAGTGGCGACCACGTACCGGAAGGCGCGGCGTGGGTAGGCTGGTGACTGATGGACTGATGACCTGGTAAAGGTCGCGGGAGTCCGCTGAATGCGGGTGGCGCAAGGACCGGTCAATTTGGCACTCTCTAGGGGAGGCCTATGTCCAGCAGTGGACGTCTTTCGGCTGATATGATGATGTAGGTATCCTACTTTAGGTGACGATGTGTGACGACTTATATTGATAAATAAATATCTTATAAATCCATAGAAAACGCCAAACACTCGGGGAAAAAATACAGGCCCATCACACAAATATTCGCCATCACCGGGATTCGAACGATTAGGTACCACATTATTTAGCATAGAATAAGTACTACCAAGTAGGCTAAATACTACTCAGAATCATGTACTCGTACAGGTTATTACCCAATGACCCCAATGTACGAGTAATATAAGCTCTACGTAAGACTAATCATATCATTTTGGAATTTCTAAGTGTAATTTAAAAGTGTCTCAGTATTAATATCTTGTTTCTCTTCGGTGTTTACAAGAATATTCCCACGCCGCCGCCGTCTTGAGATAGGGACGGCCTACGGTTCTAATTTTAAACACTTATTAAATTGAACATTGGATGGCTCGTCAGCTTAAGTGTTAGAAGTGATAATTTATTTATCCCAAACATCCGAGGGGTGCAAACATGTCGCGGTGATAGCAAACGGTCGGCGTCACCAGTTATGGTAATTGCTGAGGCCATGCGGGCGCTGGACGGCGTACGCGCACAACATTTGGCTCTACTCTACAGTAAAAACATGGATGTATTACAATACAACTTACTCAAAATGCCCTATGGCTCTTATGCCGGCGAATTAGATCCGAAACCTATACATCTACACATATTTATGTAAGTATTACCAATGAGTTTTTCGGAACTTATGTACGGAATATCATTTGATATTTACCGTTAGCTTTGTGAAGCTACGGTAGTCTAGTGGTTCAGGCATGCGGCTGTCAAGCGGCGGTAGTGGGTTCGAATCCCCCGCTCGTACCAATGAGTTTTTTCGGAACTTATGTACGAAATATTTACCGTTAGCTTTTCGGTGAAGGAAAACATCGTGAGGAAACCCGTGTAATCCTTTCACGCAAAATAGGCACGTTGTATGTCTATTTGTGGAAAATGCCCATTAAAACTAAGTAACTAACTAACCGTTAGCTTTTCGGTGAAGGAAAAAATTGTGAGGAAACCTGCATACATCTGAGAAGAAATTCAAAGAGGTATGTGAAGTTCCCAATCCGCACTGGGTCAGCGTGGGGACTACTACCCGTTCCCTTTCATTCATGAGAAGAGGCCTGTGCCCAACAGTGGGGCGTTATATAGGCTGATGATGATAATAAGATGAAAGTATTAAATCGATACAAATTTTAGCATTTGGCTATACCGGTCTCTTTTATTTTGTGACAGTTGTTTTCAGTTATAACCAACTAATAAATACTTTAAAACTGTAAAAGTGAGAATAACTGCGGAAACTTAAGATTCGATCCACCCGTTGCATATCATTAGAAACGGGGTTAAAGTAGCTTGAACTAGTATAGTCTAGGCAAGTAATTAAAAACATTGAGACAAAGACCCTCCGTAATTTACAGAGCTGTAAAAAAAATCAAACTTAAATCACTACGAGTACTATTACTATTTTAACTAGACAGCCATGTTCCGTTGTTATGATATGAGCCTCTCCTCGCCTAATGTTTCGGACCCCTGACTTCTGCCCAAACTTTCGCTTCAAGGGTGGGTGCTAATCGCTTAGTTTCAAAACCATTCAATAATGAACTGCCTACTCACGCTCACAATTAACAATGCCAGGCAAATACACTTTCATTTGTTGCTTGCCGCATTCAAAGGGTTAATAAAACAACATACTACTTTTACTTATTTAATAATGTTTTTATATATTTTTATTCCACAAGCCTTACAAACTTACAAAGTAAGGTACAGTCAGCATCATCAATATAATACATTCTATGACCTTATTACTTAGACATAAGGTCGAAAAGTGTATGTTTATGATGCAAAATGTACTTACCTATAGGTAGGTATCAGGCAGAGTGCGTGACATTAGGTTCTGTCAATCCGTGTCGCCGACAACTCGCCATTTGATCTATGTTGCCTGTTTCGACTTGTAAAATTGTACCTTGTAGCTTCGTGAAACAGCACGGAAAAAAAAACTTTGCTTAAAATTAAAAACTCGTTTTGTCAACGGCGTAGTAACTAATTTTTAGCGATTAATACCAAAGTTTCGCTACCATTACTGGTGTAAGCTGCGTTTAACATCACTTTGGTAATATTAAAATTTAATTTCTACAAACCATCTTTAGTAAAATTAAAAATAAGTAATTTAAGTGATTGCTAGTATAAAAACGTAATAATTGCAAGACTTTCATAAGTTTTAAAAGCAACATTTTGATACTTAGTAACCCCTTTTGCAACTTTAAATAACCAGATTTTGTAAATGATGGCATTACTATTGTGTAGTACATTTTATAGTTCTACATTGGATTTTAGAGAGCTCATTGCAAGTATTACAACGCGTCTTTTTAGTACTAGCGTTCATCAGTTATTTCCACTCAAACCATTTTAATAATTTCAACAAACCTGGGTTAGTAATTTCTAATGTGACTGCTCTTATTTTTGCAACATTTTTTTGTGATAGCTACCGCTCACCAACTATTTCCAAACAAACTGTTCTAATGATTCCAACTAACCTGGTTTTAGTAATTTCTAGTGTGGCCATTCTCATTATTGCAACATTTGTTTGTGATATCTACCGCCCACCAACTATTTCCAAACAAACTGTCCTGATGATTCCAACTAACCTGGTTTTAGTAATTTCTAGTGTGGCCATTCTCATTATTGCAACATTTGTTTGTGATAGCCACCGCTCACTAACTATTTCCAAACAAACTGTTTGAATGATTCCAACTAACCTGGTTTTAGTAATTTCTAGTGTGGCCATTCTCATTATTGCAACATTTGTTTGTGATATCTACCGCCCACCAACTATTTCCAAACAAACTGTCCTGATGATTCCAACTAACCTGGTTTTAGTAATTTCTAGTGTGGCCATTCTCATTATTGCCACATTTGTTTGTGATAGCCACCGCTCACTAACTATTTCCAAACAAACTGTTTGAATGATTCCAACTAACCTGGTTTTAGTCATTTCTAGTGTGGCCATTATTATTATTGCAACATTTGTTTGTGATAGCTACCGCTCACCAACTATTTCCAAATAAACTGTTTTGATAATTTCAACTAGTCTTGATTTAGTCATTTCTAGTGTGGTAATTATTATTACTGCAACTTTTTTGTGATAGCTAGCGTTCACCAAAGTATTTCTAACCAAACAAAGTTTATTAATTTCATAATATTTTTATAGTTAGTTCTAATGCGGCTATTCTTGTTATGCTACGGCTACACTATCGGGATTCGGCGAATGTTCGAGCTTATTATTGCATGGTTAAATTGTGTGGAAAGTGTAGCAAGACATCTAGCCTTCAAAAGGATAGGATTTCATTTCACAGGTAAGCTATTTTTTAACTAGCCAATCACAGTGCACTTGTCGCCCCCCGCGCCCCGCCAATTTGGCATATGATACTTATTGCAATGGAATAGGGTGCAATAGTGTAAACGTATTTTTGGCGTCGACTGTACCATAGTATTGCATTGTCATCCGACTTACATAATTGTACCTACAAAATTTCAACTTGATTGGACTTCGGGAAGTTGGTCAAATTTAACCAGCAAGATTCCACCCGAACAAACATAGTTACATACATATATACATACACACATAGTTACATACCTACATTGCAAGTTAAATACAAGCTTGTAAAAAAACCGGTCAAATGCGAGTCTGACCCGCGCACCGAGGGTTCCGTATAAAATCACATACAACATACCCGTCTTGCCCCACCCATTAATTTTGGAAAAATCTTAACAACGCATACGTAGTGGTGTAGTTAAGTCAAGAGTACCTACAGCGCTATTTATCGGTGTATAGTTTTTCAGCGATAATTCTGTATGAAATGAATTAATTTCGATAATTCTTTTTTTATTTGCTAGATGGTACTTTCAGAATACTTTCATACGAATATGGAGGAAAATAATATTTTCTGAAGAATAAAAAAATACGCTAGAGGTATCGTTATACTTTTCCGGTAATATTTACGTTAATCTCCCAATGACCTTCGATCTATAACTGTCCGTTTTTTCATGTTTTTTTATGGCTTATCGCATTAACAAAAACGAGGTTTACCGAAATAGTATCCCATATTTACTTCAAAACTCACAGTTTTTGATATATATGGCACCAAACCTTGGCAAATTTAGGCTAAAAACCCAGTTTTTTGGACGTAACTTTTGTGAAAATGAATTAAAAATAAAAATCTCTGATGGGTTGTTCGAGACGTCAATAGGGAACAGTAACATGTAGATTTCATATATAGAAGTGCATAAACAGCATATTTTATTATTTTAAATTCAAAATATTATACAATACATTACAAATAACTACTAAAATTAGTAAAACTAACTTAACCTATGGGGCCTACACTACTCGTATATTTACAACATACTTATAACGAAAACAGAGCATTTTTGGACCATATTTGAATAAATCATAAAAAAAACACTATTTAAAAAAAAACTCAGATGCAAATGTAAATAAAGGATTGAAGTACCGATAAGCGTTTGTGCCATAAATATATGTATAGTTTTGACGGAGGAGTTACAACTTAAAACTCAAAACTCGACAAAAGGAAGGTATTCTCATATTTTTGGCTTAGTTTACTTCGCAGATAAGGAGGGGGAATGGTATTTTTTTCAACATTTTTCTTTATAAACCATAATTTTACCACTACAAAAAAAAACGTAAAACTGTTTTATATGTGCAATTCAAACCTTTTCATACATGAACCTAGGATACTATGGACAGGCTATACGTGATGCCACAATGAGGGACGGCAACAAAGTAGATGATACCCTTGGGGTGGCCATGTAACTAAAAATTACCCCATCGCGTCCATATGTTTATTTTAAATAATGCGCTTTTATTGTAAGTAGTTTTTAATGAAGCTTTACACATTCATTGCCTAGCAGGCGCTGTTCGCAGGCACTAGTAATATTCAGTTTAATAACATGAAATATGATTCTAGTAACAGAACATGTAAGTAATTAATAGTCCTTGTGCAAGCGGCTTATCTGTGTTTCTTATCAGCACTACAAACTGTATAGAGTGATCAGCACAGTTATCACAGGACTTCCCGCGAGCTATGTTGCGGCAAGGTAGACTGTCCGTATCTTACCTTTCTAAGCGTCCTTACTAGAAAGAGACGGACAGTCTACCTCACCGCGACACAGCTCGCGGGTCGTCCTGATCTACTTAATTAATTATTATAAAGCCTGAATCACACTGGCGCAGCCTACGGTGGCGGTCCATAGTAAACTTGACAGATAGTGTCAAATTTACTATTGACCGCCACCGCAGGCCGCGCCTGTCTGTGAGAGGCTTTATTTAAGTCTCTCACAGACTGGCGCGGCCTGGCCGCGGCGGTCAGTGGTAAACTTGTCATTAGGCTAAGGCGGATAAAATAATGATACTAAGGACCGAAATGAGACACAACCATATTAAAAAAACATTTATTTATATAAGGTTATCTCTATTTAGGTTGTTAGGTAGGGGTCGCTTACTGGCCTTTGAATAATATTAATTTTGTATACATATTTCTCAATCCAAATACTCCGCGTACGCACATCCTCATTTAGTGGAAACCTAGAAAATAAAACATATTATTTTACATTAAATTTTCAAAGCATAGGGCTTATAGAAAATTATGAATCATTCTATACCGTCGATCGTCTTTACTTATCTATATCTATCTGTCTTACTAGCTGTCCACGCGTCTCCACTTGCGTATTAGAAAGAACCCGAGCGGAGGCGCAGATGCAGGATTGTTTGTTATGGGATGAATAGTTCCGGAGATTACTCGCTAAATTAAAGCTTTGCCTCTTTTTTATGAGTATAGAGAAAATATAAGTATATAAAAATAGATCCCACCCATTTTATACGAATGTTAGGTAATAACGAGTACTACAATTTTGTTAAAGTATAAATTACCCGAGAGTTGTATTGGCTGATATCCCTAAAATGATTGCAAAGAAGCTAAATCGAGAAGACATTCTTATACCTGTCGCAGCTTACCATAAACAACCTACGTAATTTGGGCGGATAATTTGTCAACGAATATTTTCTTGAACAATGTAAACAATGATGTTATTTCTATTATAATCATCTAATTTAACAAGATTTTGAGCGTAATGTAATTTTACGATGCCATTTTTACGTATTGCGTATAAATAAAAGTGAAAAATGTTCTACTTACGTGTGAAAGGTATTATTTTCATCAGAGTGTTCCGACCGGCTTTTACAGCCGAGAACACAGCAAAAGACCATTTTTTTGGCACAGTCGGAACTCGGAACACAGGCACCTTATTGTGAGTAAAATAACTTTTTTTTTTTTTTTTTTAATCTCATTTATTTTATAAGCCATACATCTTATGATTAAGAGTAAAATAACTTTAATCGCGTCGATTTAAGTCACATTAGCATTAAATAATTTAGGTTATTCTAGCTAGTATGCACCCACACGCGCGCTTTGTTGGGCACAACCGTTGTGCCCAACAGAAAAAAAAAGTGGAACTATGACAAGGACAACGAATGATATATCTCTTTCTGTCACACTTATTGCGTTTCGTATAGCACCGTCGCGCTCGTTCGTGGTATTATTATTACCATAGCCTGTCCATAGTATCCTAGGTTCATGTTTTCATATGATACCCCACTTGGCCTACTAACTAGACTTTGAATTTTTGCAACTAGGGAATAAACCATCTCCGTCTGCGTGGTTTTTAAGGGTTCTACAAACGATACAATTATCACTTCTGATTTGTCGAGTGCAATTTAAGACAAATTGTAACAATTTAGGGATACCATTTAGTAAAAATAATATTGCCAGAATAAAGCAGTGTCACATGATTGTGATGTTAAATACTTATTTTTCCTATGATATCGCTATTTGCAGTAAGATGCGTCTTTATAGCACTATAATAACACCTTTAAAATACAAATTATTTAATAAATGCCTGTAAATTTTTGGAAAGACTTCTTACAAATTATTATATAATATTTTAAATATTTTACTTCACAATTACGTGACAGAAAACTTGGCTGATCACATGGACCTAAGATACTCGGGACAAGCTATGGTAATAATAATACCACGTCCGAGCGAGATGGTAGCATACAAATCTCTAAAAGTGTGACAGAAGAGGAAATATCATTCATTGTCCTTGTCATAGTTCCACTTTTTTCTGTTTGCCACAACTGATTTAGTATGAAGTTATGGCCAATAAATCACTACCCACTCAAATTAAGTAGATTGTTTATGGTAAGCGATCAGCCATTTTAAGACCAGTTCTTAATTTAGCTGCATAGAACCCTTTCCGTCCCTCATTGTGGCATCACGTATAGCCTGTCCCGAGTACCTTAGGTCCAGAACGAAACGAAATTAGTTTTCGTTCGTGTATCTCCGTCTCTGTCGCTCGAACTAGCAAGTGCGACAGAGACGGAGATACGCGAACGAAAACGAATTTCGTTTCGCGGTAGGCCCCCAGGGCTGATCATAAATTATTTCCAAGGTCCAAATTGTGTAGTTGTGATGCGCATAAAATTTGTCAGTACAACTTGTTTGACAGTTGGATCAGCAGCGCAACATGCTTCCATACCTAATTTCATCAAAATCGGTTCAGCGGTTTAAGCGTGAAGAGGTGACAGACAGTGTGTGTGACAGACACTTTGGCATTTATAATATTAGTATGGATCTGAGGGCCTACCGCGAAACGAAAATGAACTTCTATCGTGTATCTCCGTCTCTGTCGCACTCGCTAGTTCGAGCGACAGAGAGCTAGATACACGAACGGCGAGGCACGTGTGCCGTACGTTTCACAGGTTCCAAGTTAAAGAAGGACGCCATGCTGTACTGGTTCATATACGCCGAATGTGTACAGGCTGCTTTATAACATTATAACTGATGCGTGCTTATGTATTCCCATATTTAGTTAATTTAGTAATTTTTAGTGTTCATTTGTTTACTGCCCTATACTATTTAGTAATAACAAGTATCATTTGTTATTAAAAATGTAGATTGGTGAAATTTAACATACTTTGTAGTAATAACTAGTGTTGTGTAGTAAGTTATAGTACGAGATAATTAGTTTTTACAAATCATTTGTTATTTCAAATGTGCATTGGTGAAATGTAACGTACTTTGTAAAGGCTCCGCCTTCCCCTCCACAAGTTCGCTTGGCTTGCGAAGCGTCCTCTGCCATTTTGTCCTCGGTGTCCGGTCCTTCTGCATTGCATTTGATTTGATGTGCAATTGTGAATGTGAAGACAATTTTGTGTTGTGCATAAGGAATGGACCAGCTCACAAGTGACCTATTGACAAATTGGGGACTTGGAGACTACGTAGGTGCATTTTGTGGTAAGTCATGTAGAATGTACAATGTACTAAGCAATAAAAAAGTTAAAACAACATAAATTCGTCGACTTCTTTTCAAAGTCGGCTGGTTTGTAAGAGGCAATATTTGTTTTCGAAGAGTCGTTGTAACTAGTGACTGAAAACAGTGAAACGCATCCCATGTAGTACCTCTAACCGATTTAGGTACGTACAAATGCGGGCGCTGATCAGCCATTTTATTTCATGGATATGTAGGTACCTATAGCTATATGTGTGACGGGCTCTATCTATTCTAGGTTTTGACAAACGCACTAGGTACTGATTCGTAAAGTTGGACCCCAGCATAGTTTTTTTGTTACCACATCGCTACAACTAAGTACCTATCTATTTAATACGTCTTACTCTCAGATTTGTTTCAAAATACCTAAAACTTGGAGGACTATGTAATTCCGCGCATCGCGGCCGATCGCAGCCACTTGCGATCGATGACGAATGACGCGCGCGGCATGCGACACTAACTAACTAGTCAGTCAAGTCAGTGTATGAAACAGCCGCACGCGTCTGTCGCAGACTTCGGAAGCAGCGCCATACATTCTCATGCCGCGCGCGATCGATCGCGTGCGACTGATGCGCTCGGCTGATGCGACAATACTCGGTGTATGAGAATGTATGGCGCGCGCGGCTGCGATCGGCTGCGATACACGGAATTAAACCTTTACGTTTATGGTTGCAGATGGCAGAGTTGATGCTGGGATCCTCCGACTGTTGGCAGATGATGAAATATCACAGCTTATACCTGTACCGGGTGATAGGGCGAGGTTCAAAGTCAATTTAGCCAACTGGAAGCAGCAGATAGACAATCTTCATACACCAGAACCATGTCCAACTTCTACACCAAATGTGTGTTCAAAATGTTAAATTAGGTAGTACTTATTAAAGCGCCGCACACATAGAGCTATAATACAAATAATGAGTTTTCAAAAGAAGCCTTAAATTGCATATTTTCAAGTTCATGATACCCATGGATTGATTTATTTCATTATACTTTGTCCTCCCAGTAGAAACGGATTTAATATATTACATACATAATAAAATAAAATAAAAAAAATAAAAAAAATTGCCTTTATTATTGAAGCTGAAAAACTTAAAAACTATAATGCTCCATTCCATCGACAACTTCAACTCGTCTTGGCGACATAGGCCTCCTCCAGAGCCTTCCGTTTCGTGCGGTCCCTTGCCTCTCTCAGCCACGTTCCTGCAGCAGTCCGCCTCAGATCATCTGACCATCTAAGGGTAGGCCTTCCTCTTTTTCTTTTACATACATACATATAATATAATCACGCCTCTTTCCCAGAGGGGTAGGCAGAGATCACGGATCTCCATTTGCTACGATCCTGACAAACCACTTTCGCTTCACTCACCTTCATAACATTTCTCATACATGCTCTCGGTTTAGGGTTTTTATTTAAGAGGAGTCGAGTCCAATGCGCGCAGCGACGTAGACGCATTGATGACTAATTAATTAATTAATTAATTGCGGACATAGCGCGGCTCGGCCGCTGCTAATAGTTTTGAAACGATGAGTGAACCCGTCGTGAATAAGCTGATGACGATGCAACGGGGCCACGCCGTTTTGTCGCCAAAATAATGTTTGTTTAGTTTCGTTCCATGACGCATTGGTTTTTTTACTGTAATGTCATGTTAACATGTTTTTAATAAATAAATAAATTAATATATTATATACATATTAACGATCAATCGATCACAGTTATCCGAAATACTTAAATGCATTTTATTTATTTTATTGTATTGATTTAAGAAACCTATTTTTCCTCATGATGGTAGTTATAATCACTTAGGTCAATGAAATAATTGTTTGAATTATTTTTATCTTGTAATTTTTCAGTTGCCAACATTATCACTATCGGGCTGCAGTGAGCCAGGCTCGGAGGCCTCTTCAATTGGTGCATTGCTTAGTGACTTCATAACATGCCCTCCGCAGAGTGAAAAAGTCTTTATTGACCTTACATCAAGTCATAAAACATCATCGAGTGGGCCTGACCAAACGTCTCAAGAAGCACAATCAAGCCAGCAAGGCTCATCAGCTCTTCCAGTTCAAACAGCATATGACGATTGGCAGATCTCAGGATATGTAAGTTTTCCTTAAACCATGTAATCTCACTTATAATTCCATACATTTTGATGCGCATTTCTACGCAAGGAGCCGGAACTTTGCTGTCTACGGCTCTGGTGTGGCCCAGCCTTAAGGCGACGGGTAGGGCCCTCTCTATACTAACTATGCATTTGGCAGGTTTTGTTTTTCGTTATACAGGGTGGCACATTTTGGATCGGTCAGTATGGGAAAGTCTGAAACTATAAGACATACGAAGATCTCTTCTTAGGAACCGTGCCATCGATTTTAGTAACAAGAAAAACTGCATTCATACATTTAAAAAAAAGAGATCTTCGTATGTCTTATAGTTTCAGACTTTCCCATACTGACCGATCTAAATGTGCCACCCTGTATACACAGGGTGTCCTAGGGCTATGCCACATGGAGGGAAAGTACCTTGAATATTGTAGATGGAACATTTTACTGAAACAAGATATTATTTTAATTTAAAAAACAATTTAAACTGCATTCATAGATTTTTAAATAATTACATGGTTTAACCGGGAATCGAACCCGCTACTCGAGAAAAAAAATTACCCTGTAGCTTTATCACACCGATCGAAAGGCTTCATCGAATGGATGAAGTTTTGTACGGAACCCTCGGTGCGCGAGTCAGACTCGCACTTGACCGGTTTTTTTTGCTGTAAATATTCTAAAAGCATTTTTTCTTTTAGGTGTTGAGAACTTTGGAATCCACCCTCGACGGTAAATCGATATTGACGCAGGGAAAGTCAGTGGGAAAACTTGACGAGACGCAAAGAAATTTATTAGTCAAGTTATTGATTTCACCTTTGTTTGAAAAGGACAGCACCAGGCAGTTTACCAATGAGCAGCTGCTTGATTGGTCTTTACAAATACAAGAGATCTTTCCGAAGGAGTCTTCTGCGCTTTATTACACGCCATATGTTGCGGCTAATGTGCGAAACTTAGCTCGTAACGCTTCAGGCAAGTTACTGCGTTTTGTGTACAACAAAAGAAGGCAGCTCAGAGAGAGAGGGATAATACCGAGTTCCTCCAGGTCTCGATCAAGATCAGCATCGTCAACTTCCACAGTCAATTCTCCTGTAGCATATTTGACAAACAACCAGAGTTCAGAAGAGATTTCTGAAAAACTGACTTGGTTAAAATCATCTGTCGATCCTTGGCACGTGGTGGAGGAAAATTGGATGGCAACTGCAAATTACAGATTACAGTCAATTTACGAGGGGCCTGGCGGCACTGTTCAAGAATATTTTAACGAGTACCCCGTTCTAAAACGTCCTACAGGGTATAATTTACTCTTAAAGGATTTTGATTGCCTGTATCCAGATAAAGGTGACGGATTGTTTATAAATATTGTAAACCTGCGAGACAAAATAATTGCTCTTACAAAAAAGAAGGCATCCACAATTCGTGACAAGGACGTAAAGCTGAATATCAACAAATATTTGTCAATTGCAACATGTGGTAAGCATCTCGTCCACTTTATTTTTTATTTTTAATACCACTTCCACTTCCACTTGAGGACTCCACTGCTTATTAGGTTCTAATCGTCAAAATTAATGTATTTTTTATTATTTTATTTTAGAGTCTCCGTCGCCTGATGCATTGAATAACGCCAGTCTTCTGCTGCTGCCATACTTGACTTCAAGTGTTCCGGTAAAAGACAAAAATAAATCACTGTGGAGGCCGTCGAAAAGTGAAATAAGGGACGGATTCATCACGCAACTGGCCTCAGACTCCGAACTTGAGACTACCATTGCCAGCCGTAAATCTAAGCTTCTAAGGTACGGCAAGACTTTGCAGCCTTTTGTTGTATTTGTCGGTCCTAATATAAACGAAATTTCGCATTGTTATGTGGTTGCAGGGGACACATGCTATACATTTGAAAAACTGGTAAATGCTGTTGATGCTTGTTTTAAAGTAATTCATGCCACAGGGTCAAAATATCAAGAAGAATCCTTTGTGGTGTGGATGGTCATTCAAAAAGGATTTTACAAAGTAAATACTGTTTACGATAAAGAATTAACAACCGTCAGTAGCCTCTTTGTGGACTTGGAACTGTCATAAATAGTGTTTTAGTTTTCTTCATTTTAATATCAAAAATGTATACGTGTGTCCAATGCAAGCTGAAATTCGATACTGTTAAAAAACTGACAAATCACCTCCGTACGCTTTGTTTTGCATCTAAAGATATAACTACATTTGGCTGTGGGGAAGATGGCTGCCTTAGGCATTTTAGTGGTATAGCTTCTTTACGTAAGCATTTAAACAAGTTTCATAGTAATGAACCGCAGTGTCAACAACAGTGTCAATCATTTTCTTCAGCTTCCTCTTTGCAACGAACTGATAATAACATAATAGAAACTTTGCAATCGCATAGTTCTAAAATGCAACTCAATCCTACTCAAATAGATTTAAATCATCAAATGGCGCTCTTTGTATCTTCTTTATATGGTAACCCGTTGATCCCTCGGTCAAATGTGCAAATGGTCATGCAATCTCTGCAAGTATTTGTTGTTGATTCATTGGAGAGTACTTTGCGGTCTCGCGTGTTGCCATTATTGAACCAAATACCAAGTAATGCCAGTGTTATAGCAGAACTTAACCAAATAATAACTATGTTGTCAAACCTAATGAAAAATTTTTCAACAGAGCATAGGCGGTTAAAATATTTTTCTGATCAAGAAACATACATTGCTCCAATACAGGTTATTATAGGCCAACATATGGAACATAAACATACACGAATGGGATTAATTTACTTGCCAACTGATTGTACTATGCAGTTGATACCATTAAGAAAAGTCTTACAATTATATTTTTCTGTACCAAGTATTCTTAAAGATACTTTAAATTATGTCAACATGTTGTCAAACTCTACTTCTAATTGCATATGCAACTTGATCCAAGGTTCAGTATGGTTAAACATAACTCGCCAAAATACCACTAACGAGTTGTTGTTACCACTTGTACTTTACTATGACGATTTTGAGGTGGGTAATCCTCTTGGAAGTCACGCTGGTATCCACAAGCTTGGGGGAGTGTATGTATCTTGTCCATGTTTACCACCAAGACTTATCTCTCAACTAAGGCACATATTTATACTAGCATTGTTTCATGCCTCAGACAGAGTAGAATTTGGGAATAAAATTATATTCCAAAAAGTAATAGAGGAGTTGAACTATTTATTTAAATATGGCATAAGTGTTAGTACAGATATCTTTAAGGGTACTATAAAATTTCGCGTGAGTGCTATCACTGGTGATAATTTGGGTTTAAACTCCATACTGGGTTTTGTTGAAAGTTTTACGGCTAACCACCCATGTAGAATATGTATGGCCAATCGGAATGAAATTCAAAATATGACTACCGAGGAAAGCACCTTAATGAGAAATGAAAGCAATTATGTTTCTTTGTTGGAAATTGAAGGAACATTTAACACTGGCATTAAAGAAAAATGTATTTGGGCTTCCCTTGAGGGTTTTAATTTATTTGAAAATGTAGTAGTTGATTTATTACATGATATGCTTGAAGGTTGCTGTAAATATGTAATGTCTTACATTATTGCATACTTTATAAAGGAGTTGAAAGTGATCCATTTAAATACTATCCAACAGCGGATTGCAGCCTTTGATTTTGGTCCAGATTTTAGGTCTAAGCCTACCACTGCACTGTCATTTGAAGGATCTGCTTTAAAGTTAAGAATGTCGGCATCAGAAACACTTACTTTTGTTCGATATTTTGGTCTCCTTGTGGGATATTATATACCGAGAGAAAACGAAGCCTGGAAATTGTACATTTTGATGAGGACTATATTAGAAAGACTATTGTCGCACAGGGTTTTTAATGATACATGTGAGCAATTGGCAGGTTTGATAACAGAATTTAATAATATGTACACTCAGTTGAGCAAGCAGCCTTTGAAGCCTAAATTTCATTTTCTGATACATTACCCAACAATGTTAAAAAAGTTTGGGCCAATTGCTCATGTCTGGACGATGAGATTCGAGGCAAAGCATAGCGTTTCAAAAAAAATTGCGCGCACTTCTTCAAATAGGGTCAATATATGCAAAACAATAGCAGTTAAGAATCAACTTCAGCTAAACGAATTTTTCATAATGAAAGGCATCAGCACTAATTTGCAACACGGTAAAAAAACTGATGTTCAACGTGTTTCTGGTCTTAATCAGAAATTTAACTTACCAACCAATAGGTCTGTAAAATTTTCAGTTCCTTGGGTTAAAATTAATGGTACTCAATTCAAGAAATCACATGTTATAACTGTAGGCTTGTCTGAGGTAACCCTATTGCCAAGTTTTGCTGTAGTGAATAGAATTTATATTGATAGCAATGATGTTGTATTATTTGCGTGTTCATCCTTGGACACTGTAGGTTTTGACGAGCACTACTATGCTTATGAAGTAGTAACCAGTGACGTACCCTTATATATCTCATATGAAGAATTGCTCGCTCCTGTACCCAACGCCATCAATGTTATGCCTAATCTGATCACGTATGTAACTTCCCGTTGGTGTCTTGACTAAAATAATATGATATAGAGGAAACCAGTCCCTTGAATGATTGACACTGTTGGTTTTACAAAGCTATAGACGAGCCTAATTTACTTTTTCACCTAGCGTTGCCAAGGTATTAAACTGTTTGGTGTTATGTTGGTTTGTGAGAGGGTCGTCGTCAACGTTACGTCATCGAATAGTACTGTCACCAAGATAAAATCTAGCCATTGTGATGACTACTACGCAGTCCTGATTTGTTATGTAAGGTTCAATAACAACACAGATGGAATTTTCGTGGCACTTTCGATCTGTCATACTGAGTTCTCATTCATCTACTTTCGACATAACACAAAATATCGATAAAATGCAAATAATGCAATATAGAATACAAATGTCTATAATACTACTAATGAAAGGTCATCAGATCAATCAATCAAGAAATACATGACACGATAATTTACTAATAATTTATTTTGAAGTTTAATCTATTGATACGTACATTGAAAGGTTATAGATGAGCTTACTATGACAGTTCGAAAATGTCGCGAGAATTCCGGTCCCTGATTATCACGTTTGAATTACAAAAACTTTTTCCACGTTAGCGGTTGAAAACATTATTACGCGAAGATTTTAAATGATTAAGTAAATTATAATGTCCAAACTGTCCCAATTTAACAGTACCAAAAGGCTAAAACCGATAATGGGGAATGGATGAAAATTTTAGAAATGCCTGATTATTTTTTTGGTGATAGGAATAACCTTCCTTAGCACCATAAAAAAGTTTCAGATTTTTCAGCTGCGACAATTATTTTTGAAAAATGTATACAGTTTCCTCATTTACGTTTTGGGTCAAGAACGGTAAATAGACACTTTCCTTGATCTGTCTCATATTACAAAAAACTATCATCAATATATGTGGTAAACTGACACTGGTAATGATCAATATAGCTGCTGCAAGTGTCAATATCATTGCCAGTGTCAGTTTACCACACATATTTCATATATTTTTTTGTAATATGAGACCGATCGAGGAAGGTGCCGTAACTGACCCAAAACGTAAGTGAGGAAACTGTTTATATTTTTCAAAAAAAATTGACGCAGCTGAAAAATCTGAAACTTTTTTCTGGTGCTAAGGAAGGTTATTCCTATCACCAAAAAAATAATCAGGCATTTCTAAAATTTTCATCCATTCCCTATTGTGCATTGTTCATAGACTTCAAGATGGAGGTATCGGGCAATGTGTTTCAAGAATCCCAAGAATATATAGTTATGTTGCCGGATGACCATTCACAACTAAGGAGTACGGATTCAACTCCTGACATCTTTCCGTGTGTTGGGACACAAACTAAAATATTAACAAGGAATGTTTCTACACAAACTGATGACTCCGTCATCAATACCGCTATTAAGGATATAGTTGATACTGTTTTTCCTGAAAATGCAAGTCTCCGTAATAAATTAACAACAGCCTTAGGGCATCTTATTCCTTTGACTGCAAATAAAGTCAAGGAAAAATATGAACATAATAGTCAAAAACCTTCCCTCATAAACCACTCAAAATAGGCGTCTTGATATTCGATGACGTAGAGCTGACGGCGGGCTCGCATAAGGCCCTACGTTCTACAGTTAATATATTAACTGTAGAACGTGAATACTTTGAACAGTTCACTCGATTGGAGAACGGCACATGTTACGTTGGTAGCATATTTATAACATAAACTGTTTTAACAGTTAGCGGCCATGGATTGTTCCCGAGTCGCCCGTTTAAATATTTACGTTCGAAGTTATTTAATGCAAACTAAGCTGTATGAACGGAGAAGACTCAGTTGAGTAAGGTGTCGTGCAATGGTGGACATAGCTTTTGGCTGTAAGATTCACTTCATGTACATTCTGGAGGTACTTTGTATAGGTAGCTGGCGTTGCTAAGGTGTTAAGCTGTTTGGTGTTATTTTGGTTTGTGAGAGGGCCTTCGTCGGCCTTATGTCGTCGAATAATGAGTTGAAACCTAGCCGGCATGATGGCTACTATACAGACTCAAAATAGGCAGCTTGATATTCGATGACGTAGAGCTGACGACGGGCTCACTTAAGGTGGTTCGCTTTCCATACAAAACGTTATTTGACATTCGCAGGCTAACGGCGTGATATTTTAAGAAACTCATGTAACAGACTTTCATAATTTCGCTTTCCATTTGCGCGAAATTCCCCCCTTCCTAAAATAAACTTTTATAAACTAGAAGAATTTGAGAAATTGGTTCAGGAAAACCATTTTTCTCAAATTATTCTAGTTTATACAAGTTTATTGTAGGAATGAGGAAATTTCGCGCAAATGGAAAGGCAATTTATAAAAGTTTGTAACATAAGTTTTTTTTTTAATATCACGCCGTTAACCTGCGAATGTCAAATGGCATTTCGTATGGAAATCGAATCAACTTAAGGCCGGGCCACACCTGATGCATATGCGGTACGGCTCCGGCTCTCTGCGTAGACACTTGCGTGCACGCTGCATCAAATTGTACAGTTACATGTGAGCGGTGCTGCATACGCATCCGGGTGTGGTTCGACCTTCAAATCATTTTCAGTTATGTTATTGCAGAGTGGACATACCTTAGCAACTACCGTTAATCATAATCGTTTCAAATGTATTAACTGTAGAACGTGAATACTTTGAACAGTTTACTCGACTCGAGAACGGCACATGTTACGTTGGTAGCATATTTATAACATAAACTGTTAAAACAGTTAGCGGCCATGGGTTGTTCCCGAGTCGCCCGTTTAAATATTTACGTTCGAAGTTATTTAATGCAAACTAAGCTGTATGAACGGAGAAGACTCAGTTGAGTAAGGTGTAGTGCAATGGTGGACATAGCTTTGGGCTGTAAGATTCACTTCATGTACATTCTGGAGGTACTTTGTATAGGTAGCTGGCGTTGCTAAGGTGTTAAGCTGTTTGGTGTTATTTTGGTTTGTGAGAGGGCCTTCGTCGGCCTTATGTCGTCGAATAATGAGTTGAAACCTAGCCGGCATGATGGCTACTATACAGACTCAAAATAGGCAGCTTGATATTCGATGACGTAGAGCTGACGACGGGCTCACTTAAGGTGGTTCGCTTTCCATACAAAACGTTATTTGACATTCGCAGGCTAACGGCGTGATATTTTAAGAAACTCATGTAACAGACTTTCATAATTTCGCTTTCCATTTGCGCGAAATTCCCCCCTTCCTAAAATAAACTTTTATAAACTAGAAGAATTTGAGAAATTGGTTCAGGAAAACCATTTTTCTCAAATTATTCTAGATTATACAAGTTTATTGTAGGAATGAGGAAATTTCGCGCAAATGGAAAGGCAATTTATAAAAGTTTGTAACATAAGTTTTTTTTTAATATCACGCCGTTAACCTGCGAATGTCAAATGGCATTTCGTATGGAAAGCGAATCAACTTAAGGCCGGGCCACACCTGATGCATATGCGGTACGGCTCCGGCTCTCTGCGTAGACACTTGCGTGCACGCTGCATCAAATTGTACAGTTACATGTGAGCGGTGCTGCATACGCATCCGGGTGTGGTTCGACCTTCAAATCATTTTCAGTTATGTTATTGCAGAGTGGACATACCTTAGCAACTACCGTTAATCATAATCGTTTCAAATGTATTAACTGTAGAACGTGAATACTTTGAACAGTTTACTCGACTCGAGAACGGCACATGTTACGTTGGTAGCATATTTATAACATAAACTGTTAAAACAGTTAGCGGCCATGGGTTGTTCCCGAGTCGCCCGTTTAAATATTTACGTTCGAAGTTATTTAATGCAAACTAAGCTGTATGAACGGAGAAGACTCAGTTGAGTAAGGTGTAGTGCAATGGTGGACATAGCTTTGGGCTGTAAGATTCACTTCATGTACATTCTGGAGGTACTTTGTATAGGTAGCTGGCGTTGCTAAGGTGTTAAGCTGTTTGGTGTTATTTTGGTTTGTGAGAGGGCCTTCGTCGGCCTTATGTCGTCGAATAATGAGTTGAAACCTAGCCGGCATGATGGCTACTATACAGACTCAAAATAGGCAGCTTGATATTCGATGACGTAGAGCTGACGACGGGCTCACTTAAGGTGGTTCGCTTTCCATACAAAACGTTATTTGACATTCGCAGGCTAACGGCGTGATATTTTAAGAAACTCATGTAACAGACTTTCATAATTTCGCTTTCCATTTGCGCGAAATTCCCCCCTTCCTAAAATAAACTTTTATAAACTAGAAGAATTTGAGAAATTGGTTCAGGAAAACCATTTTTCTCAAATTATTCTAGTTTATACAAGTTTATTGTAGGAATGAGGAAATTTCGCGCAAATGGAAAGGCAATTTATAAAAGTTTGTAACATAAGTTTTTTTTTTAATATCACGCCGTTAACCTGCGAATGTCAAATGGCATTTCGTATGGAAATCGAATCAACTTAAGGCCGGGCCACACCTGATGCATATGCGGTACGGCTCCGGCTCTCTGCGTAGACACTTGCGTGCACGCTGCATCAAATTGTACAGTTACATGTGAGCGGTGCTGCATACGCATCCGGGTGTGGTTCGACCTTCAAATCATTTTCAGTTATGTTATTGCAGAGTGGACATACCTTAGCAACTACCGTTAATCATAATCGTTTCAAATGTATTAACTGTAGAACGTGAATACTTTGAACAGTTTACTCGACTCGAGAACGGCACATGTTACGTTGGTAGCATATTTATAACATAAACTGTTTAAACAGTTAGCGGCCATGGGTTGTTCCCGAGTCGCCCGTTTAAATATTTACGTTCGAAGTTATTTAATGCAAACTAAGCTGTATGAACGGAGAAGACTCAGTTGAGTAAGGTGTAGTGCAATGGTGTACATAGCTTTGGGCTGTAAGATTCACTTCATGTACATTCTGGTGGAACTTTCATGAATTGCGTTAAAATCATCTGACGGTATTTAAACCGATTATATAGCCGCCAACGGTCTTGACCCGCGATTTTATGAAATTTTTAACATATCTCGCTAATGGAACATGATGATAGGAAACTGTTTCGGAGGAGTAATAAAAAACTGCTAACAACTATCTGACTACTCTTCCGAAATGATAACCTTTTTTCTACTGTTAAAATATACCCAAAAAAAATCGTCATAGACTGATCTGTGGATTTTTTCCTATCATATTCAATTTAAAGAAGTCAGAAAATCGCGAGACAAGGCCGTTGGTGGCTATACTCGGTTTAAATACCGTCAGACGACATGAACGCAAGTCATGAAAGTTCCTCCAGAATGTACATGAAGTGAAGATACACTCCAAAGCTATGTCCACCATTACCGTCTACTGCCCTTAAGACGACGGGATAGGCAAACTCTGAATACAAACTATGTGCAATATTTTGTGTTTAATTTTGGCAAAAAATTATAATAGCAAGTAGGTATAAATGTAAAAAAATTAGTTATTTTGGACCACTACAAAAATAGAAAAAAATGCACGCAGTTTGTATAAAAATATTTCGCCTGTCCCTTCGCCTTAAGCGCAGTAAAACTGTATGTAGGTATTGATGGACAAAGTAGTAGACTTGGTTGATTAAAGGACATCTTATGTTTTTTTCAAATAGTACAAACGCCAACACAGTTAGCTGACCATTCATGACCCTTATTACAATGTGTATAAAGTGCAGGAATGATCAGTTAACTGTATTGGCGATGGTAGGTATTTAATACTACCCAATAGTATTTTATAAAGCTCAGATTGAATAAAACTTTGAATTTCATGTATATACTGTTTTTATTTCAATATCAATCCTTATCATTAATTAGGTACATATATTATTCGTTTATTTTAGTATAATAATTTGTAAACTTTACGCGACAGTATTGTTGTCATAACTGTTCATGTATGTAGTTTTTACAGTCTTTACTAGCATTTCTTCAGCATTTCAGTGGGTTGTTTTTGACTAAGTAATAAGTGCCTGATAATTTTCGCGCGCGCGCTAATTAATGTATTAGGTAGCCTATTATGCAATCGCATATTTAAAATGCATTAATGGGGGCGCGGCAGCAATAGATGAAAATTATCGAGCACTTAATACCTAGTCAAAAATCAACCCACTGAAATGCTAAAAAAATGCTAGTAATAAAGACTGTAAAATCTACATACATGAATAGTTATGACAACAATACTTGCGCGTAAAATTACAAATTATTATACTAAAATAAACGAATATTTTACTAGAAATTACAATAAAAGAACTGTAAAATCAAGTACGACGTAATAGGAATTGCAAAGCAATTACTAAAATTCACTCACAAGTTTAGTAATATTAAGTACGACTTAATTCATATTACTCAACAATCTTGTGAATTGAAGTGCGTATTTCATAAACTTTACAAAAGCAAGACTAAAATCCACAACATAATTTAGTAATATTAAGTGCGACGAAATATATATTACTATACTATTTAGTAAATTTAAGCTACTTCATTCATAGAAATTAATAGGTGTCTTCGTGTTATTACAAAACTGCTTGTATAATCCACAACAATTTTTTGTAATATTAAGTACGACTTAATTCATATTACTGAACAATCTTGTGTACTGAAGTGCGTATTTCATAAACTTAACAAAACCAAGACTAAAATCCACAACATATTATAGTAATATTAAGTGCGACGAAATATATATTACTATACTATTTAGTAAATTTAAGCTACTTCATTCATAGACATTAATAGGTGTCTTCGTGTTATTACAAAACTGCTTGTATTATCCACAACAAATTTTTGTAATATTAAGTACGACTTAATTCATATTACTGAACAATGTTGTGAACTGAAGTGCGTATTTCATAAACTTTACAAAACCAAGACTAAAATCCGCAACATAATTTAGTAATATTAAGTACGACTTCATTCATATTACTATACTATTTAATAAATTTAAGCTACTTCATTCATATAAATTAATAGGTGGCTTCGTGTTATTACTAAACTACTTGTATTATCCGTGACGTCATCGTTTCTGAATTACAAAACACTTTGTATTACCCGTGACGTCATCGTTTCCGGAGTTACTATAGCCTCTTGAAATTTACAAAACACGTGTACTAATAATTACTGAATACAATAACTAAAGTCGATTTCTTATTACTACAAAAAGTTTGTTGTCGCGGGATTTAGAAAAATTTTAGTGAGCTTTACTATTTTTTTGTTGGATTAAATGAACTTTTTTTTCCGTGAGGCCACCGTGAGTGAGTGACAGCGGCTGAAAATTGGCCTGCAAGGTATAATTAGATTACATAGGCTCGTCAGTCGAGAAAGAGGTCAATCGTCGCATCCGACTCGGCTGGGCAGCGTTCGGGAAGCTCCAGCACATCTTTTCGTCCAATAACCCGCAGTGTCTCAAGACGAGAGTCTTTGACCAGTGTGTGTTGCCAGTGATGACATATGGCACTGAAACTTGGTCGCTTACTATGGGCCTCATAAGAAGGCTCAAAGTCACCCAAAGGGCAATGGAGAGGGCTATGTTAGGAGTTTCTCTGCGTGATCGCATCAGAAATGAGGCTATCCGCAGCAGAACCAAGGTAACCGATATAGCCCTCCGAATTGCTAAACTTAAGTGGCAGTGGGCGGGGCACATTGCACGTAGAACCGATGGCCGTTGGGGCGGAAAGGTTCTCGAGTGGCGACCACGTACCGGAAGGCGCGGCGTGGGTAGGCCCCCCACAAGGTGGACTGATGACCTGGTAAAGGTCGCGGGAGTCCGCTGGATGCGGATGGCGCAGGACCGGTCAATTTGGCACTCTCTGGGGGAGGCCTATGTCAGTGGACGTCTTTTACTCCAGGCAAAATACGGTTTCGAAAAACATTAATTTATAATAGCGTTTTTTTTTATTTATTTCACTCTAAAAAAAATTTCTAAGATGCTTTATTCAAGAATCCAACAAACTTTCCACCCGGAAGTAATTATATATATTTAAATTAAACATTCATTGTCTTTTTTATTTTATTTATATTGAATATTTTAAAGCAAATGTAAATGAACCTAAATAAAGATAAAAAAAAATATTAATATTTATCCGGACTTTTTAGGAGCTAATTAAATATTGATTTTTTTGATGTCTGATTTTTTGTTGGATTTTGCCTCTAGGTAACTATTTAATTGATAATTTATCCGTTACATTAAAAAAATTATTTCCAAATATGTAATTTTTTCCATACAAGTTGTCAGTTCATTGCCTGGACTATTTCGGCTGATATGATGAGGCTCGTCAGCATCATAAACATGTATACACCTTTCGACTTTATGTCTAAGTAATAAGGTCATAGAATGTATACATGTTTATGATGCTGACTGTACAGTCAAGTGTAAAAATATGGGTGCATACAACTTACTCATAAATATGCGAATTAAGGTTTCGGTACATTTATATAGAGAGCCTAGTTTAGTTTTAATTTTTAAAAATTTATTTATTGTTTCTATATTAAGTTCGATATTTAAGATGAATAAAAGCATGTTCCTATTGAGAGGATTAAACCGATTTGACTGTACATACGTTCTTAACCAAAGGTAAGGTTGAGGCTTGTAATAATTCAGGAAGAACCTTAATAATTACTTAGGTGAATATTAGGTAGCTACGCACTCAAGAGAGCAGCGTGTCTATTGGAATTAACGTATTGTCATTATCACATGTTATCGGGTTGTTATTTGTTGCGTAGGAGTGCGCAACAAATAACAAGTCAAACTTGGCGCGTGTGCAACAAAATGTAGTGCATTTGTATGACAAGGGGCTAAAATAAGCCATATTACACGAGATGGTTATTTTCCCGAGCGCCGTGAGGGAAAATTGTTCGAGGGGTAATATGGCTATTAGACCAGAGTTATACACTCTCTTTTTCACTTCGTCTGCGAGAAAATAGTAAAAACCGGACAAGTGCGAGTTCAACTCGCGTGGTGAGGGTTCCATAAAATATTGAGAATTTTCCCGTTACTTTGAATACTAAAACTTCTTATAGGTTTTCCTGTAATCTTTAGGCAAGGAACTATTTTCCATATTTTTTTCAGAATTTTAATCCTAGTAGTTTCGGAGATAAGGGGGGGGAAATGGTCAATTTTCGTCTTTTTTCCTAAATTACTTCAAATCTGTTTTTGCTAAAATTATAAAATTATAAATATATCTGACATGCTCACAACAACCTCTTTCATTTGATATGTCACACAGTACAGTTTGCGAAACTTTTTTTTTTACTTCACGCGTCCATCTTTGGGTCACCAATTTACATGTGTGTACCAAATTTCAACTCAATCGGTCCAGTAGTTTCGGAGCAAATCGGCTGTGACAGACCGACAGACAGACAACCGAGTGATCCTATAAGGGTTCCGTTTTTCCTTTTGAGGTATCGAAACCCTAAAAAAGATTATCCATAATAAATTCCACAGCGAAAATATTGTTTTTGGCGGCATGTTAGTCGATAGCAAATACAAATGTTTTTTGAAAGACTTGTGATTGGTGGATTTAATACGGTGAGGTGCTTTGTTTGGACAAATTAAATGTTTTATAAATCATAAATATGTATATATATTTTCCCTAGGGACTAAAATGTACTTTAGCCTAACTTTAGCCCCGCTTGATAAGCCTAATATGACACACTTTTCAATAATATGAAGTGAAAATTGAATACCATTTGGTCAAATAGATTCCCCTCTGAGGGCCTACCGCGAAACGATATTCGTTTTCGTTCGTGTATCTCCCTCTTTGTCGCTCGAACTAGCAAGTGCAACAGAGACGGAGATACACGAACGAAAACGAATATCGTTTCGCGGTAGGCCCTCTGGTTTGGAGAGTTGGATGGCTAAGACCATTTCTTGGGACTAGCGGCTAGCGGGCTTGGGCTAGAGAAAGAAGAAGGTAGTTTTATGGTTAAATATCTCGGGATATTTATGCTATCAATATAAACATTTTGAACAATTGTAAAGAAGGCTACGTGTATGAAGAATGAAAAATTTGAATATGCATTTTTATTCAAAGAATATGGGGAGGGGGGGGGGGTTAAAAATTCAAAGTCTAGTTAATAGATCAAGTGGGGTATCATATGAAATGTTGAAAAAAATACCGTCTTCCCTACTCCCTTATCTCCGAAGCTTACCAAGCGATTTTTTTTTATTTTTACATATGAAGTAGTAGTATGAAGTAGTAACATAAATATTACAGGAAAAATATGAACATGCTAATTTTTTTAATTTATCAAAATAATTACTTACATAAGTTTTTTTTTACAATATGAATTACTTTTGTGTGTACGTTTGTCTTCAAATTCCTAGAAAATTATTATTTTAAATAGAAAAATAAGTAGGTATCGAAATTGGTACACGTGATAATGAATTATCGCTGAAAAACAGACAAAATAGAGATGGCGCCTGTACAACGGTAACTTCTACTATGTGCTGTTTAGATTTCTCAAGAATCAATGGGGTCATGACGGGTATGGTGTATAAAAAAATGTACGGAATCCTCGGTGCGCGAATGGCCTCGCCACGCCAATCAGACTCGCACTAGAACGGTTTTTTTCCCAATTATCGCGTCGCGTGACGGCGTCAGTTGTCCCCTAGCCCGCCCCTAGGTAGCAACCAGCTCTCGAGCTCCTTCGGGGACGAAATTAGGATCGAAGGTGTGAAGAAGACCCCCAATAAATCGGTAAGATTACTTACTCAAACGCTACATTATAATCATACCTTAGAAATCCACTAGGATTTATATAGTTTATCGTTGTGATTGCTAGACACCGTTTTTTTATACACAGTCGTTAAAATCGTACTCTTGTTGTCGTGGCCCGTTATGCAAGCAAAGCAACGGTCAGCGACTGTGCGAAACGCGATCGTTTCTCATATGGACAATGCACCGAGCACAAAAGCACTAATATTTTGAATGCTGCTCAATTGCGGCATAAAGGAGCGTAATGCGTTGAGCATTGTATGCCACGAAGCCAATTGGTGCCCGTATGTGCCGATAACCTCGGCGGTAATAGGCCGGACAATAGGTTTGTTGATCAGCTTTCATCTTAGGTTTATCCTTGTGAGGACGGTGGTAGATTGAACTACTGTTTAAGCAGACGTTCTAAGAAACCGTGCGCCATGGACTAGATGTCACTGATTCAGATAATTTAATTGGTAAAAGTACAGGTACATTTTACACGTCAAATTATTTACATTAATTAAATGAGTATTTGTCCTATGATTAATTATTCTAGAGTTAATTTTTAGGGTTCCGTACCGAAAAAGGAAAAACGGAACCCTTGTAGGGTCACTTTGTTGTCCGTCTGTCTGTCTGTCAAGACCCTTTATTTCGGGAAAGTGTGGAGATCGAGTTGAAATTAAAACCATATACTCAAGTCTGCAATCGCTACAAGCTGTAAAAAAATCAAACTTCTAAGTTAACGCAAAAAAAAGATCGGCCGTTTATGCCGCAAAAAACGAATATTTCGACACTCTCAAGGGAATCAAAATTTGTAAGTAGGGTACTTTCCGTTGACCTGCAACTATGAAATTTGGCAAGTAATATGCGGTCTTATACTACAAGTACAGGGAAAAATCTGCAAACGATACATTTGTAATTTTGTACGTAACCCTTGGTGGGTGAGTCCGACTCGCACTTGTCCGGTTTTTTTCCTTAATACAAATTATTATACGCTATAACATGCTAGGTCAACTAGTAAGTTTTTTTCTAAATTGATACTGCATCACTCGATGAGTTTACTTATTCGGTCGGAAGGATGTTGTATAATCTTGACATCAACTTTCGCGTTTTGGCGAGTCGACGGCGCGGCGCCGAACGGAGGAGATTTCGTCCGCGTGAGTTTTCACCTGTGATTTTGTTTTGCCCGCGGGTATTATATTTGTTAAGAATCTACAAGTTCCCTCTTGGGTGTAATGTAAATGGAGTTTATAACAAGTATTTTTCTGTTAGCAAATCTAAAATGTATCTTTCTACCGTAATTCTTGAATTAGGATCTAGTAATTCAAAAACATAGAATTATAAGAGAGAGTTTAAAAAAATAAACCGGACAACTGCGAGTTCAACTCGCGTGGTGAGGATTCCGTAAAATTGCTATGCTCTAAGCATCAGGCGCTCCATACAAATTACACAAAAATATTGAGAATTTTCCCGTTACTTTGAATACTAAAACTTCTTATAGGTTTTCCTGTAATCTTTAGACAAATAACTTTTTTCACCATAAGTGGGGAAATGGTAAATTTTCGTCTTTTTTTTCTAAATTGCTTCAAATCTCTTTTTGCTAAAATTATAAAAAAAAAATCTGAGATGCTTACAACAACCCCTTTCATTTGATATCTTACACAATACGGTTTGCGTTTGTTTTATTTTTCTAGTTTACCCCCCAAAAGTGGCCCACTTGTTCAGAATTTATTAATTTACTTTGCGTATCCATCTTTGGGTCACCAATTTACATATGCTTACCAAATATCAACTTAATCGGTCCAGTATTTATTATGTGGGGCTGTATCTGTACACATTGCTGTGAAACACAGCCATTTCCATTCATCCCATCCAGTGGAACGCTATTATCATGGCATCAGTTTTCTGTGACGTCAGCACTCTATTACAATTAACTTATAATTTTTTGACATAGGCCAAACACTTCATAAAACCGATTACTTAGATGGGAATCGGAAACCCAAATAAATGTACTACTGATGGGCTAAATGGGTCTCGGATACTTTGCGAGATTTAACAGTGATAAACCCTGTCATGAGTCATGACTTGGCTGTCATATCGATTGACATATTATTAACTGACTAATTACGACAAGGTATCACTGCTGAATCTCCCAGTGTTTCAAAATCAAGACGCATTATAAACTGTGCTAGTGTATGTGTATGTGCAATTGTGCATATGTAGTGACTGTAGTGTGGTGTATGTTTGAGATTATTTAATGTTGTAAATTTAATGTTGTAAAGCTGTCATTGGAATTCTACCTTAGATAGTAGAGTAGGTTTTTGAATGGACTACTTAATAATTGCAATTCGGCTAACTCAAATAATCTCAAGTATAAGTCATAAATTATGACTTATACTTGAGATTATTTGAGTTCATAATACTCATCATAGCGTGACAACTTTGACAGAAGTTTTAAATTTAATGAAGCATTTTAGGCTTGTAGCCCTTGCAGATTGAATGACCATTATGCGTAGACGTAGGTACTTTCAATTCAATTACTTTAAGATTGGTAAATACATAAGTATTTCCAGTGAAGATGAGTAATGAATCTAAATTATCAAATATAATAAAAGTACGGGCAATACAAATAATTTAATAGAACGTGGTCAATTGGAGGGCTGAGGGCAATTTGTATTTATCACTCCCGCATAATTCAGTTTACTGGATTCTGGAATTTTATTATGTTATGCGCTTTGGATCAAAGTAAGGCTTAGTTATATGGATAATCTGAAGGAATTTATACAATGTAAGACTCCATATTTTTCGATTATATACTTTGTTCTTAGAACTCTAATCCATCGATGATCTCAACCCTTTGTTAAAAATCTATAATCTCGTTTACTAAAAGATTTAAATCTACATAGGTATGTAGATAACATACAATACGCAAATCAAGCCTGGTGCCGAACTAACTACTCACTTTCAGATATTAAAAATGGCTAAGCACTTCTCGTATCAAAAATATCGGAACTAAAATTTTTGCACAACGCAAAATATTTAGATATCTTTACTGAGATTTGCGCCTATGCAGGTTCAGGAACGCTAGCTCCACGGGCACTATCAATTGCTATTAAAGGACTTGTCAATCTGCGAAGCACTTTGTTGGCGATGCGCTCATCTAATCAAAATATTATAACTACGGAGATAAAATTACGCTACATCGAAACACTGAGCTACCGCCCCAAGCAAAAGTTCCTAACTAATTAGTGTTTGAATCTGATACTTTAAATAAAAACAAAATAACATCCCCGTGTGAACACACCCTCATTCAATGAAATCTTTTAACTGCAGCATTTCTGTCTCGATTAGGAGTTTGGTGTGTTCTGGCAACATTGTGACAATAACGTGATTTGAGCCGATGCGGGATGTTTGTGGTGTTTACGCGATTGTTGAGTTTATCAGAACCATTTATACAATCGGAATTACTATCTTATTGTTAATTTCTCATAATTATTAGTTAGGTTAGAATTAGGTTTTATGTATTCGTAGGCTGTATTTGTGTTCTAACAATAGTTTTGTAAGTTATGTCTTTCGTACCTACTAACACTTTACTGAAAATATATGATTTATTATTGTATGTCTTTCCCGCTCACGGGACATGATGTCCCGGACCTTTGGGAGGCGTGCGTGGGGCTAGGTACCTACAAAGTACCAACTGAGCCAACACGTAGAGGCCCTTTTGACAATTTAATGGAATGCAAGGAGTACACCGAGCGGATGCTGTCCCTGCCCGTGTCATGGGACGCGCACAGAGACAGCACCCGCGGGGTGTATAGGGACTATTACTGCATGGTTGGTGGAATCTAAATAAAATAGGTTATTGGGTGAAAATGATGGACTAGTGACTGGGCTATTGGTGAAACATCGGACGCCTGCCTAATAAAACTGTTTCACTTTTTATCTCTGGCAAACGGTGACTCGCCAACTGCTAGATGGGCCCCTATTAATAGCGACATTAAAAAATGGCCTAAGGGCAACACCGGTCAGAGAGCTGGAGGGGTAGAGAGGTGGCACTGGACTTTAAACATATAGCCAACTCGCCACTTAGGTGTCCACATCTACCCTCGAGCAACAGCTCTTGCGACTCCACTCTGGACGGCCGGTTAAGGCAAGCCAGAGGTGGGGAGCCTGTCCAACCATCCACCCGCTCGGCTCAGCCTGACCACAGGACACCCCCAGGAGCACTCAGGTACGTAGGGTCACTCCTCCCTAACTGCCCGCCACAAGCTGCCTTACGTTGACTGATTGCACCAGAGATCTGGTGGGCGATGGGGCCCTCACATCCCTACGTCAATTATTATTATTATTAGAGTCTGCTGGAGCATGAGAATGCATCGGTACAAATTGACAACAGGTATTCTTTTTGGGAAAATTTGTTTTTTTCCCAAAAATAATACCTGTTTTTGTGCCAGTATTTGAGCTAGTCACTCATATGTTGCGGAATTTTATCCACGTGCATAATACAGTCACATTACAAACAGATTGATATGGTTTAGATGAGAATTTTTCTGTCTTCAAGTGCGTGAAGGGACCTACGACGAGTTATTAGCTCATCCGATTTCCCGAGTTAACAACAAAATTGGTGCGGTGCGGTGCGTGCGCGCCGCCTAATTGAGATAATTGCATTAAGCAGGATGGTGCATACAGCAATTGTGGGTAACCGTACACCGACCACCGGCTAAGGCGGATCACAATACAGTTATATCAGTTTGCGTCACCAATTTTCTTCATAAACGTGCTTACGTTATTTGGACAAAAAACAAGGCCTTCTTTGTTTTTTACTAGATGGTCTGATTTTGGGTCCTAAGCAAGAGAAATCCATGCTAATATCCATACTCCATACTAATATTATAAATGCGAAAGTATGTCTGTCTGTCAGTCTGTCTGTTACCTCTTCACGCTTAAACCGCTAAACCGATTGAGATGAAAATTTGGTAGGAGATAGTTTGAATCCCGCGAGACGAGTTCCACGCGAACGGAGCCGCGAGCAGAAGCTAGTATTGTATAAGTGAATCAACATTATCCTCACAAAACTAAATGTGCCCCTTCAGGAATTTTCCTTTACGGAAGCTTGCCTTAAGTTCCCGTAAAAGATTCTAGATATTTCTGAGAATATTCCAACCTTTTCAGGAATACATTTGTACATTGCTGCTGCTGACTGCATAATTAACAAATCTTTTCTCTAATATATTCCTTCTTTGCATAACAAATTCAAGGAAAAACTATGTATTATTCACGTAATTTAACATATACCTACTGTTTGCCATTTTTTCGAACAAGTTGACTCCGCATGTGGTAGTGACCGCAGGCAAAACCACGTGTAAATGTTTACTGCCTGCTAGTCTTCACGTTTTGACAACTCAAACTAAATGCCACAATGACTTATCGTGGTACACTCTTATCATTAGAATCTATATCTTAACTGTAAAACAATAAGACGTACATATGAATGACTCGGGGTGAAACTTACATACGACCTTCTAATCCCTAATGTGTACATTCTTAATCAAGAATGCCAAAGAAAATTCAACTTTAACCCATGCAAACTTAGATGTATTTTTCTGTGATATGGCACGTTTTAATTTGTTTTAATTTGGTAAAATAAGTATCAGTGGCTAAATAACGCTTGATTTTAAAGATCAAAGGATGGGTGCCTGAACGTTGGCCGAAAAGGACCGGTCTTGATCGTTTAGTTAGTTAGACGTTTAAAAAAAAATAAGGAAATCTTATTAGAATTGTAATGGGTGCTAGGTTTTGGAGACTACGTCTCGTAGGTATCATCAGGTAACCTAGTTAAACTTATTTTGTGAGCATTAAACGAAGTAGGTACAGTCGGCCTCATAAGCAGCTGAACACCTAAGTACCTTGTCGTTTTCACTCGTTTGACAACTTCATATGGCAGTTTAACATGACGTTTAATGTGACACAGTACAAAGGTGTTAAGCCCCTTGTGAGGCCGACCGTAATTAGTAAATTAGATATAAGTAATTAAATAGGTATGGCCATGACAGCATAAAAACAAATGCAGGCGAGATAATATGTGACTCTGTCTTGGCCGCATATTAGCTTCACGTTTATTAAAACAGTAAGTAGCTGGGTCGTTCTTCTTTTCGACCGACAATAGCCTGTCCCTCGTCTTATTACGGCATCTCATTTGAGTAATGATGTTTACGGTTTTATAATGTTCGAATGAACGTCCATATTATTTTATTCATTAGTGATGTTTAGTATTTCACTTTCTCTAACTAGCATTTTTTTAAATGTTTTATTTTTTCGTAGAATGCCGTGACAGAGTGGTAAACCAAAATGTTGTCCCCACTGAAAGAGTCCACTTTGTCACATGTTTTTTTTTAGAAACCAACCGTAAATAAATATTTATATTGGCCAGAAAGGAAACTTTAATTAGTTCTAATGAAGAAACCTATGCAATTTTTTTTAAATCGCACTTCAAAACCACAATTTTCGATAGTTCAAAAACCAAAAAAACAGAAAAACCTCGGATCATTGTCGGTAAAAAAGAAGAACGACCCAGCTGCCCGCGTGGCTCTGCCCACTTTAGAAATTAGGCGGAGCCGTGGGATGAACAGCCTGAAGATAAATACTATATACTTATGAAATAAATTTCAAATCGAATGAGTAGTTCCTGATATTACCCCCGACATATGTATGCATCACCTAGGTACATGGTACAAAAACTAACAGAGTTTTTGTAGCTTCTCCTCTTGATATATTAATAGATAGATAAAGAACAAAATTCATCATATGAATACTAGTACACCTACATAATAGATCAAGACTGGCTACACCGCCTCCAAGAATTTTGCTTTGAAGTAGCCGATGTTTACACGAGTGCTAAACAAACCAGCCAACATGCCAACTCGCCAACATGTTGGCCAATGATTGGTCGTGGCTTGGTTGGCGGACATGAAACCAAAGAGTTTATTGGTAAGTAAACGTATAATTTTGTATGTAAATGTGGAAATAGATGTTTTTTCTTTCTTTTGTTATTTACCAATGGACTTAATTCCGAAGTAAATTACTAAGTAAGTACCTACATCAATAGGATAGCAATGAAAACACTTTTAACCTAATCAAACTTTAGGTATTGCTAACCATTAACCATATATTATTACATGCTCTTTCGGGACATTGCAGCAGAACTGTTGACTAGTAAGTCACCAGAACAGACAGTATGTACGTGATACCAACTTCTCTCAACTTCGTAATCCTTATCAGAGTACAGAGCTAGCCATAATATCTGATGTGATGGCCATTCGATTATCCACCATCTGAAGACTTCACTGCCCGTAACTCAGCGTAGTGATACTGGTATCAAAATCTTAAAACTGTCTGAAATTCCAGAAAACGATGGTGTTGGTGGATTGGCCGATGCTTGGGCCGTAGGTGGGTCATGTTTGTTATCCAACCCGGCGGCCAATGAGCGCTATTGTCTGTAAACAAATCCGTTGGTTTTCATGACGAACGTTGGTCTAACTTAAAAGCTGAAAGAATCCTAATCTCTCGGAAACATTGATTTCCAAGTGACTTTCAGGGAAGTCTCATGTTTAATCATGTATTCCATGGAATGGATGATTACACTTCTCACCATTATTTCTAACTATGTTAAGTTGAGACAATACGCGTATAAACACGATATCTAGTATCTTATTATAAAATTCGAGCATACAATGTGACGATATGAGATAGACAAAGTAATAACTATTTTTTCACTAATAGTAACGGGTGACCAGCGTTTCATTTGAACTTTGCATGTAGTTTCAGATAAAACGAACCGACCTCGGAGAGAGTTTCTTAATTAGCCAGCCGGTTCCGTACCTGCCCATGGCTTGCGCCGGGCGGCAGATCGCACTCCACTTTGAAGTGCTCTCGGGATATTTACGTACTGTTTGTTTATTTTCATATTTGTGGCGCAGCTCATGAACTCCGCGAACCGACTTTATTCACTCTACAATCAATGCAACTTACGTTGAATCATGGTTTTTAAACTGGAAATAATTTAATCTTAAAAACATTCGATTGTTTCGGTTTTCTTTGCAGGTTTCAGCTGCCTTACCTACCTATCTATAGGCATTTAGTTACATTATGTCCAACAATCTGACTTAACGACTGATAATATGATACCTTCTATGTTTGTTGTTGAGGTGGCTCTTTACTATTGATATACAATACTACTTTGATTTGAATTAGATTACCATTGAGATTTTAGCATTGCTCCTTCGATTTGCAATCTCAGTTCATGTTTTCTATGCAATTTTGAAATAGGCATATACATAAATAGTTTGTCGCTCTCAGAGTTACCAAGCTAAAATGTAACTTATATTATAACGCTTTGGTGCAGATAATTTGAACAGTGCAATAATAGTTATTTACGATACAAGTGCAGAAAATAGGAAATTCGCAACGAGTGGCGATAAATTAAAACACGACCGAAGGGAGTGTTTTAAATCGACACGAGTTGCGAATTACCTATTCGCACGTGTATTGTACAACGTTTTACAGTACATATGGCAATTTAAAGTTTCGACATATGCACGGAAAGTGCTCATTTCCGCACTCGTGCGGAAAAGTAACACCATGTGTACTGTAAAATAAATTATGCAAATCTATTCTAGATGCTCAAATTAAGCCATGTCATGTGAGGCTTCGAACTCTTTTAAATGCATTCACTTTCCACTATGTTATGGCTTCAAATAAGGGTGGAAGCCGGCTGTCCGCCAATATGGCATTTGCATTAATATTGCATTAAAACCATACAAAATAATGCCGTTATAGGATTATTTTATAAACTGTAGGTATTTTTAGATCTGTCATTCCGTGGTTTGACAATGTAAGTTACCTATGTTTTTATTTGTTTTTCACT
Source organism: Epinotia nisella (assembly GCA_932294315.1). Taxonomy (NCBI): domain Eukaryota; kingdom Metazoa; phylum Arthropoda; class Insecta; order Lepidoptera; family Tortricidae; genus Epinotia; species Epinotia nisella. Next base: position 23,672,822 of record OW028674.1, read on the forward strand.
TTTGGTTCATTCCGATATTAAGAACTACGAGTATTAATAAAGAGCCAGATTTATTTTTACAAAACACTAAATAAAATGAAACTGAGAGACTGTAAGCGAAACAATTGTATATTAGGTACTCGTTCAACTGTAGTCCTGCCTAATTCTCTGCCAAATTGAAATAGCTTGTGAAAGAAAACTTACTTCTCATTCATACCCAAGCTACTTCATCACAAAAAGTGTCTAAAAACAGTGAAATAATATTGATAAACACGATAACAAGTGAAGAGTCGATCCATCATGGTGACCGGCGGAAATATTTGTACCTAAATACCAAGTACTTCCGCCTCTAATCAGGATCAGGCATCAGATACATGTATACCTACTGTTGTAATGGATCACTTTCTAACAAATTCAAAGGTTGCATAAACATTCGTAAGGCATTCTGCCACGAATGTAGAAAAATAATTGTACATTGCTTCAGTATATTTTTGAACTAAGAGATGCTCTACCTATAGTATAGTCAGCGAATTTTACGCACCCCGTATAAAAACCCGTATGCAGGGGAGAGCAGCCAACTATTTTACTAACTGTACAAGCTTTATTACTTTTAATGACGGTGAATATTGCAAATCGAGTAGGTACCTAGTGTCTTAAAATTGCAACTTGGTGTGTGTGAGTAGAATGTGTATTTACAATATTTGTGTGCGTGTCGTCACAAGTGTACACTGGCGAAAAGTAATCTATTTTAAAATTGAGAATTTTGATGCCTAAGCTTCTTTCTATCGATTCAAATACTCGACAAGAGCATCTCTTAGTTCAAAAATATACTGAAGCAATGTACAATTATTTTTCTACATTTACGACCCGAGATGCAAACAGCAACAGCGGCTTGTGCACATCCGCGCCTTTGATCGCCGGATGGGCATTCATCATCGCCGAATTCGACCAGTCTATGTATTCACAAAATTATTCACTCCTGTAGTGAGTATTTCCCTCATAACTTGACCCCAAAATTCGTAATACTTATACGTAATCGAAGGTCAGATATACTGGTTGACCGGAAGCGATGCGTTCGGTAATCGTTGTGAGTAACATCCTGACTGACGGATTGCCGATTTCGGCCACGATGTTGGCTAGCAAATCACTAGTGGCACCATGATGATTTGTAACATACTACTGTTCTTTCAAATGAGTACCGATTACAAACAAAGCGATATGTTATGTTGTGGCAAAACGTATATCATCAATATCGTCGTATCTTCAATTTTGAGAATGTAGTTATGATCGGAAACTAAGTAATTTGATTTTTCGCTAGAATTATAAAGAGGGGAAACAGTGTAAGGAATATACATCACATACCTACGTAAATTCGAAATGTTGTACTGTACGTCCTCGTGGCGGTCGTCATCAAATAGTGAAATATTCAAGCATCATAAATAATAAGTAGAAGACAAGTGTACCGTTACAAATAGTATACCTAGTTGTTTTTAATACATTTTATATTTCAGTTCAAACCACAAGCTTAATGGTTACCAAATATCCGCGAGGCTAGGGAAATTAAATACATTAAAGGAAAAATAATAAATATTGCGTTGACCGGAAACTGTTGTTCACATTAAGCAGGTGTAAGCTGAGGAAGCAAGCGCTGTGCGTACGCCGCCCGTAGGGCTGCCACCCCACTATAAGCGGTCTAAGAACGAACGCAGGAACTCGATCGATGATCGTTAGAGAGGTATGCAGGATCTTCCCTTAACCATCACCCTGGGCGAGTCATGTGTTAGGAGGCCTTTTTATTATACGCCAAGTTATTTAACAAAGGCGGCAAGTTACTAAATAAAAGCTTGTAATTAAAATAACCCGCATATAGACTTCTAAGCAGCAGCCGCAGGGCTAGCATGCGACGCGAGATGAGAAAATCTACTCTATCTTGGCAACAAGTTGCTACCCCACTAGCAGACTAGAAGTATTTACTAGGACCCTTAAGAAATATTTGATACAAAAGGCATATTACTCTGTCGGTGACTATTTTAATTAATAAAAATTATATGCAAATGCATGTCCGTTTCTCTCACCTTTAGTGAATGAATATGAAATTGTATTATGAAATAATGTGGATATACAAATTTTATCTTGTTAAATAATGGTTTTCTAAAGAATATATTTGAATGTGACATGGAATAATAATTTTAACTTATTGGATTTATTTTACTTAGACTAAAATTTTATTATTATATACATTTTTAAATTTTGAACAATTATTTCTACAAATTATTTTTACAAATTATTTTTTACAAATTATTTTAATGGGTATTTTAGAAAATGATTATTATTTTATTTTTTATACTAGCTTTTTAGCTTTTTAACTTGTCAAATTTATTTAAACATATTTTATATTTTAAATATTTGTTGTATTGTAAAAAATCATTGTAACGTTTGCTATGCCCTAACGGGGTCCTGTACATTGCCTAGCTTTAAGTTGCATGTGTCAAGTGTACAAGGTTGCAAATAAATAAATTGAAATTGAAAATTGAAGGAGGTCTTAAAGGAAGAATTAAGGATCGAGTTAGTCTGAGCGAGGGGTACATACCGGACTCCTATGCTGACTGTGCATGTACGAGTTGCGACTTGCGACAACCCTGGTGCGTTGTTTACAAGCCGCCGCCTTTGATAGCGTGCCGTTTGATCCTCGATTTGATTTTTGTTTTCGTTCAATTCCCGCCTTTTTTATTATCAATCAAACATGGAGGACGCGTAAATACATCGACGCATTTAATGGACGATCTGCGTTATATCAGCATTGTTGTTGATAAAAACAGCGCGAAATTGTTAAACATTAGCATCCCGCGGTTTACCTAGATTTTTCTTAATATAACGTTTCATCATCATCATCATCATCATATCAGCCGAAAGACGTCCACTGCTGGACATAGGCCTCCCCCAGAGAGTTCCAAATTGACCGGTCCTGCGCCACCCGCATCCAGCGGACTCCCGCGACCTTTACCAGGTCATCAGTCCACCTTGTGGGGGGCCTACCCACGCCGCGCCTTCCGGTACGTGGTCGCCACTCGAGAACCTTTCCGCTCCAGCGGCCATCGGTTCTACGTGCAATGTGCCCCGCCCACTGCCACTTAAGTTTAGCAATATAACGTTTAATGGCTCACAAATGTAATATCTATATGCTCACCAATCACTGTTTAAAAGTTAGGTAATGTGGCATGCGCTTTGAGAACCACATACTAAATGCTGTGACTTTGTGATTAACCGCTTCTATCGCCTTAAATTCTATATAATATACGTGATTACCTTAGTGTCGGTTTGCGTGTCGACCTATGTGAATCAATTATATTATCTAGGTACTCTAGGTTAAACTATTGTGATGTTGTGTATGGTCATTACTAGTCGTTTCAAGAGGCTCATACTCATACAACGAGTGCAGAACGCATGTGCTCCTTTTTGTTTCCGAGTCCCTCCCCGGTCCCACATCAATCCGTACTTGAACGCCGCGCTAACTTGATTAACATGCCTGCACGCCGGCGCCTGCACCTGGCCACTCTGCTTTTTGGGGTGGTACCTAAGGCACGAAACCTCATCTTACCTTTTCCATACACTAGTATGGTCAAAAAGTGCACGCATTATACCTATGCACCAAACCCTGCTTTCCGAGGTAGTTTCAGGTTCCCGGCGTCTAAGTGCTGATATGATATCCCTCCCCCTATTTAAGGGTTAGTAGATACACCTTTAAGCGTTAGCTTAAAGGCTAACACCTTTAAGCGTAAGCTTAAAGGCTATTTGTTGACGCTCCAAAAATTGATAGCTTAATCCAACACTGTATATACTCAAGTCTACTGTCCTTTGGAGCTGTGAAAAAATCAAAGTTCTAAGCCAACGCAATCAAAAGATACAGCCGTTTATGCCGAAACTTTCCGCAAATTTTCGAAACACGTAAGGGAATCAAAACCTACAGGGTACTTCCCGTGAACTCAGAATCTTGAAATTTGATACGAAGCAACGTCTTGTACTCGTAGCATAGATAAAGGAAAAATTTCGAAAACCGTAAATTTTTAGTTACATCATATAATAAAAATATTAAAAAAAAATTACTTATATACCTACAGGTTTGTACGGAACCCTCGGTGCGCGAGTCTGACTAGCAATTGGCCGGTTTTTTTTTATCTAGTTGTCGTTTTAGTTACATAAATAAGTTTTATAAATTTAAATGTATTATTATGCTGCATCTGCATGTAGGTAGTGCCGTGCCTACAATACATCTCACTTCGTATTTATGTTTATTTCTCTCTCGCCTCATCATCATCTACATCATATCAGCCGAAAGACGTCCACTGCTGGACATAGGCCTCCCCCAAAGAGTGCCACAATGACCGGTCCTGCGCCACCCGCATCCAGCGGACTCCAGCGACCTTTACCAGGTCATCAGTCCACCTTGTGGGGGGCCTACCCACGCTGCGCCTTCCGGCACGTGGTCGCCACTCGAGAACCTTTCCGCCCCAATGGCGATCGGTTCTACGTGCAATGTGCCCCCGCCCACTGCCACTTAAGTTTAGCAATTCGGAGGGCTATATCGGTTACCTTGGTTCTGCTGCGGATAGCCTCATTTCTCATTCAATGACGCAGAGATACTCCCAGCATAGCCCTCTCCATTGCCCTTTGGGTGACATTGAGCCTTCTTATGAGGCCCATAGTAAGCGACCACGTTTCCGTGCCATACGTCATCACTGGCAACAGTGGCAACACACACTGGTCAAAGACTCTCGTCTTGAGACACTGCGAATATTGGACGAAAAGATGTGCCGTAGCTTCCCGAATGCTGCCCAGCCGAGTCGGATTCGTCGATTGATTGACCTCTTTCTCGAAGTTGGACCTACCTAACTGAACAGTCTGTCCTAGGTACATATACTCGTCTACAACTTCGAGCGTAAAGTGTCCGATTGAAATGGGAGTTGGTACTACGTGGACGTTTGACATGATCTTCGTCTTATCCATGTTCATCTTTAGACCAACTCGCTCGGAAGCTTTACTGAGGTCATCGAGCATAATACCTACTCAAGTCCTCCATGGTCTCAGCCAAGACTACTATATCATCAGCAAACCGAAGGTGAGTGATGTACTCGCCGTTGATGTTGATGCCTAGCCTTCTCCAGTCCAGAGTCTTGAAAACGTCCTCCAGTGCAGTGGTGAACAGTTTTGGGGAAATAACATCCCCTTCCCTGACACCCCGCTGCAGTGGAATAGGCTTCGAGCTCCGATCTTGGAGTCGGACTGACATAAACTCAAACTCAAACTCAAACTCAAAATGATCTTTATTCAAGTAGGCCTAGTAACAAGCACTTTCAAATCGTCAGTTAATTTTTTAGAGTAATTTTTAAACATAAAGAATAAAATATATATGATAAAAAATTGTATAAAAAATACTAGTAGAACATTTCTAGAAAAACAATCTAATGTCAAAAAACAAAATATTACGAAAATAATAGATTAAAAATTCAGTCAAAATTAGTTCCATGGAGTTTTATCATTCATGTAGTCTTGTGTGCTATAATAAGCTTTCGAGATAAGTTTACGCTTCACATAGTTCTTGAATTTATTAAAAGATAACTCAGTTAAGTTTCCTGGAAGTTTGTTATAAAACCTTACACAATTACCCATGAATGATTTTTTAATTTTTTGGAGCCGAGTGATGGGCACCGCGAGCTTATGCTTATTTCTAGTATTAATATTATGTATGTCACAGTTTTTCCTAAAATTGGCAATGTTTTTATGTACATACAGAAGGTTTTCATAGATATATTGACAATGTAATGTCATTATATTAATATTTTTAAACTTATCTCTAAGTGAGTCTCTATGGTTCAATTTATATATGGTTCAATTTATTTATAGTGGCGTTTTCGTACAAACACTTCAGTACTTCGATATAGCGGCAGTCTACTTGGCACCGCTGGAGAGACCGTAGTACAGCCCAGGTTTCGATCGAATCGAAGGCTTTGGGCGTGGCCACATGTCCACGACACGGCGCCGTAAACGTAAAACGACGCGGTGTCGCGTCGGAGCGCGGCACGTTATCCACCGTGCTAATTTACGTTGCCGCGTCGTGAAAACACACGTTACTGTCCACGACACGGCGCCGTAAACGTAAAACGACGCGGTGTCGCGTCGGAGCGCGGCACGTTATCCACCGTGCGAATATACGTTGCCGCGTCGTGCAAACACACGTTGCGCGTCGTGCAGACCCACGTTGCCACGTCGTGCAGATACCCGCCGCGTCGTCATGACAGTCTGACCGTGCAAGTGCAACGCGCACGGCGAGATAAAGTCAAACACCAATCCATTCTTAAGCCTTTGTTCAAGATGGTTGAGGATATAGATTCCGATTTGTTAATTTCTTTGGTAGAACTTGACACAGACATTCTAAAATAATCATAAAACTTGTGATCACTTATTTTTAAAGCCTCGTACTTCCTTTTGAAATGACTGCCATCATGATTCATAATAGAAAGATATGGATTTATCCAATATTTTCTTTTCCTCTGCTTTTTCTTCATGCTTCTTCTTAAAAGCAACAAGAGCAGAATACGTGTGATAGGATCCATGTCGAATTGAAAACTGATCGCAAAATATTTTGAAGATGTACGAGTAGCTGCGGCGTCGTAATCGAACGTGGCACCGCACCGTGCATCTACTCAACTCAACACGGCAACGTTAATCTGCCCGGCGCGCGGTGCGACCTGCGGTGCCCGGTGCAGTAAAGTGTGTTTTCACGACGCGGCAACGTATATTCGCACGGTGGATAACGTGCCGCGCTCCGACGCGACACCGCGTCGTTTTACGTTTACGGTGCCGTGTCGTGGACAGTAACGTGTGTTTTCACGACACGGCAACGTAAATTAGCACGGTGGATAACGTGCCGCGCTCCGACGCGACACCGCGTCGTTTTACGTTTACGGCGCCGTGTCGTGGACATGTGGCCACGCCCAAATCTCGTAGTCCACGAACGCTAAACAGAGGGGCAGGTTATACTCCTCAGTCTTCTGTATAACCTGACGGAGCGTATGAATGTGGTATACGGTACTAAACCCTCTTCGGAAACCGGCTTGTTCGGGAGGCTGGAAGTCATCAAGCCTGCGTGCGAGACGATTCGTAATGACTCTTGAAAAAAGCTTATTACTCTCTCTCGCCTATCCCAATAATATATTAGTATGTAGTTTATAAATTAAAAGTGTATGACATTTCCATGAGTCACCAACGGTACTGGCTGAAAATCAGATAGGTGTGTCTATTATATATATAATGGGATAATTGGCAAGTATGATGAAGTGATGTAAAAAGAAGGTGTGAAGGTTCCATTTCCGAAATGTTCGTTTTTGCTCAGTGAGAATATAACTTTTTAAATTGGCTTTAAATGATTGCAGAGAAGTAGCTTTCTTATAAGGTGGCGGTATGTTGTTCCAGCATTTTGTGGCGGTGTACTTAAAACTGCCACGAAATGCTGCAGTTTTGTGTTTGGGGCACATGAGAAGAGTACACACTCTTTGGCGTTGCAGAAACCTGAGCTTGTAATGCAGGTAACGAGGTCCTTGAGTCTTCACAATCCCAAACAGTAAGCAAGCAAAGTGCAGGAAGCGCCGAGACTCCATGTTCATTAAATCGCTTTTGTTAAGATATGGAGTCACGTAAGTTCTTGGGGGGATTATAAAACAGAAACGAGCACACGCATTTTGCTCACGTTGGATTATTTTCTTAGTTTGAGACAAGAGGCAGGGGCCTATAACTGTGTCAGCATGATTAAGTTTTGAAAGTATAAGAGATTCGCATAGAGTTATTCTGAGGTCGATGGATAAGTAGTTGCGAACTTGGTATAAAACCTTAAGCCTATAGAAACAGTTCTTAGCTATATCACAAACATAATTATGGAATCTCAAGTTTTCGTCCATGACAAACCCTAGGTTTTTCACTTCTGTAACTTGTTCAATGATATCATTACTTATTTTCAGCCGTGGATTATACTCCTGGATTTTTTGTCGTTGTTTTTTAAGCCTAAAACCATAAACTTCGTTTTTTTGGGATTTAAAACTAGGTTCTTACGTAAACACCAATCGGCTATACGATCCAGGTCCTGATTAATGGCGTATTTTAAGTTTTTTAAGAATTCAACCCCTAAAATGGGAATGTGGTGACAAAGTCTGAAAATCGACATGGGTATCGTTTCTATGGTTTATCGGGTCGCTGATTACGAAAACAACAACGATTTTAAAATCCAACATGGCGGACGTGAAATACCATCTCCCCTGTTGGGGTGCGATGGGGTTGAAATGTCAAAAATATATGTGTGTCGTTTTTATGGTATTTTGGGACGTTAATTACGAAAATTGCATCGATTTTGGAATTTAATATCGTGGACATATATCTAAATATATAAAAGAAGATACTGACTGACTGATTGATTGACTGACTGACATATCAACGCACAGTCCGAACCGCTGGTTCTAGAGATTCCAAATTTGGCCCCTAGGTTCCGTAGAAGGTCTAGGGGTGCACTAAGAAAGGATTTTTCAAAATTTATTCCCTAAGGGAAATGGATTCCAAAGTTTATATGGGGATACAAGATTAGTATTTCACTCGAAACTTCACAGCAGTATTCCTTACGATAAATAAGTAAACATGTGTTTTAGGTTGTTTGAAAATTCAACCCCTGAAATGGGGGAATGTGGTGACCAAGTCTGAAAATCAACATGGGTATCATTTCTATGGTTCATTTTTCAAATCTAACGTGGCAGACGTGAAATACCATCTCCCCTGTTGAGGTGAGCTGGGGTTGAAATGTCTAAATATCAATATGGGTGTCGTTTTTATGGTTTTTATGGACGTTGTTACAAAGAGGCATCGATTTTGAAATCTAATATTGTAGACATCTATCTAAATATGTGGAGTCGACATGTAATGTCGATATGTAGAGTCGATATGTAGAGTCGTTATGTAGAGTCGTTATGTAGAGTCGTTATGTAGAGTTGATATGTAGAGTCGATTTGTAGAGTCGATATGTAGAGTTGATATGTACAACAACGATTTTAAAATCCAACTTGGCGGACGTGAAATACCATCTCCCCTGTTGGGGTGCGATGAGGTTGAAATGTCTAAATATCAATATGGTTGTCGTTTTTATGATTTTTTAGGACGTTATTTATGAAAATGGCATCGATATAGAAATTTAACATTGTGGACATGAAAATTCTTGAAAGTATTTGTGCCAAATTGCAATTCAATTGGAACATATGGGTCAAACTGAGATGCACCTTTTTTGTAGACGGTTAAAATTACTTTTAGTACGCGAGCGAAGCCGCGGGCAAAAGCTAGTTGTATAATATGTGTGCCCTGTGTGTTTGTGAATAAATGTATCTTTCTTTCTTTTATCCGGACAGTACGTACACGCGTATGAGGAAGTAAACATAAAAGTACCTACGGGTATAGCGAAAAAAACCTTATCGGTATTAAAATAGATCTGCCCGTGAAATAATGCATTGTGATACAAGTGAGCTATGTTGATCATTATACATCCGAGGTGGAATTGTTCACGCGAGCCTTAGGAGAGCCGAGGATGTAGGTAATTATCAAAGCTCACGCGTTTTTCAACACAGTTGTGATGAAAAATTCCTTCTCATAAAATGAAAATTTTATAGGCTCCTAAAGTTATTTACTTTTATTGATGACAACAGATTTTTACTCACATTATCGCCAAGAATTTCCAGTATGGCGTCAATTTTATTTATCACTTTTCTATTCTCCACGAGTCTACATTTTTAATAATAACGAAACACGCATAACAATTTTTACAAACATTTGTGAAATTACTTACAATGGCGCGCAACAATTTTTTTTAGTGTAATAAATAAATGTAGTGCGCGCGCAGTAAAAGCGAGACTTAAATGAAATCACTAACTAGCCAATACAAAATAAAATAAATATTTTCGTATTAAATACAAATTAATGTAAAATTTTATTAAAAGTAAATAGTTTTATTACTAAATTAAACGTTTCTATATCATATCCAAGAAAAAATAATCAATTAACTCACAAAAAGGTTAATTTAAGATTTTTTATTTACTACATACACCTTGCTACACGGTGCCAACGTGTCTTAATCGGAATATAACCATAAAACACGAATGCCATATTGTTGTAAAACACGCGTGTTTAATACCCAAGATTAATAGCCTAAAAGCAATGTAAAGGCACGTTACGAGCAAGTGTGTTGAAAAAGTTATTCTTTATGAAAGGTTGCCAAGGCTGCAAAGTTGTTGTTTGGCGCAAGTGCTTGTATTAAAAGCAGAGTTAGCGAAGGCTTGTAAGATTGAACCATGAGTGAAACGAATAGTTTCAAAGTACAATCCTGAGCATAGCGACGCTTTCAAGGCACGAGACACCTAACAACTTTGGTGCCGAGCGAAACACATTAATTTTCACCTCATTACAGTGAGGAAAATTGTAAATGTAATGAAATTAATTTGGACCTTTGTTTACATCTCATCAAAATCAAAGCATTTTATAATTATTAAATGGAACAAACATTTTTGCATCTTTAAATAGTCTCCATGCTTACATTAAAAAAGCGTGTAAAAAAGTCAAAGTATTGTTGGGTACTCACGGGTAAACTAAGGCTCAAATCCATAAAAATTTACTTTTTACGCTAACTTAGCAGGCATCTAAATTCATATATGTATATCTTCTGCGCGAAAATCTATTAATAATTTCTATTCTTTTGATTTTAGTGACTTTAGAACAAAACAAAATTCAATGTAGGTACATGAGTTTTTTCTTAAATTAACTTTTTAAACAGTGCGTTCCAAATTTACCCGAAGCTAATTAAAAAAAAATGTATAACTACATTTTAAAATTATTTATTTGTATTGTATCTTTAGAAGTTAGTCTAATTATTAATATATCGTATGTAATTAAGAAAAAACATGTATTTAATTTTATCAATCTCATTTGTATAGGACGTTCGAAATTCAAAAACACTTTCCTCGCTAGAGGATATAATGGACTTTTGGGCACAGATTTTGAGTGATAAAGTAAGGCTCTCCGAGCTGGTGAGGTGAAAAAATAATTCCCTTGCCGATGACAGACCATAATGTAACAAGCATTCGTAAACCATTTTATTGAAGAAGCGCAAATGCCACTTTACTTATTTTACACTTGACTGTAAACGCAGGGAAAAAATCTAATCAAAATGCCAACCAAAATGTTATAATGTACGCGTAGATCGATTAAGTCGGTAGATCCCTTGTCAAGCGCGCGCGCAACTGAGCAGAAGTGACGGACGGACGGACGGCGGCCATTGTGATCGTGTGATCGTGGGACAGGAAAAAGTTGATGCCACTTGACATGTCGTGTAAGAAAAAAAATTGATGTTATTTTGTCAAATTCAATATTTTAACAACGAATACAAATTAAATAAGTTAAACAATAAGGTACTTACACCTTTTCGACAATGGCGGACTTTAACACTTTTTTGCAACGTCGTTTTCAAGGTAATAAAAATACCTACGAATGAATGAATGAAATCGTTTATTCACAATGAATATACGGTAACATAAGATCTTAAATTACAAGCATTGTTTCCCATGATATTTCAGTCTAGGTACACGTGTGAAAATTCATTATTATAATAATTACATTTATAAGATTAAATGTAATTTAACATCAATTATTAAAATTTAAATTAATGAAGAATGAAAATATTGAAAATACAAAAAATTATAAAAACAAGATCTTCAGATGTCAATTAACAATTAAAACATGCAATAAAAATTCGTTTATACTGTAAAAACAATTGTCAACTAATATTTTATACAATGTCGTTTTGAACTCGTTTATAGGCAATATCTTTATTTCAGCTGGTATTTTATTAAATATATTAGTACACATACAATACGCGCTTTTATTCCTAAGTACTAACTTGCTAGTAGTGGGCAATGCTAACCTATAGCGTCTATGTGGCCGTGTTGTTTCTTTGTTTGCTATGAAGGTAAATAGTTCAATATTCAGTTTTACAAAAATACATATATCTCATATAAATAAAGAGGCAGGCCTATATTTATACTAATAAATAAATTCTTTAAATATTGATACATTAGTGACAATTTCAAACATAAATTGTAATGAAGCAAAGTGAAAAGACAACGAATAATATGTATTTTTTGAGCATTTTTCCTTGTTGTTCTTACGATTATTTATCTTCCTCGTCGGTCACTTCACCCCAAATTAACCCCAATTTCTACTCGCATCTAAACTGATAGGGAATTAAATGAAATATCGTCACATCTATTATGGGGGACATTCCTCATAATTCTGTTTATAAATATTGTAAAAACTGTTTTTTGTCCGTTACGCTTATCAAGTCACATTCATTTCTAGAATTTGACGTAACAATTCCAAATTATATTTACCAACATCAATTTACGTTCATACAAAACTTTTCAAGTCTTATGCTCTTACGATTAAGAATTATATTAAGCATTGCCCTATGAACGAACAGTGGTTCCACTGCTGTGCATAAAATAAGGAATCGATCATTTGTTGATGATTATCTGAATGACGTATAGATGTCGCTTTATATTTTAGTTTTAAGTTTATTTCAAAAAATATTTTTACGATTATAAATGTTAAGTCTTTATGAATAATACGAAATGATTAAGATACTCGTGTGTACTAACCTAGATAATATTTGACCAAGTAGGAAGGCACGGTTTAATATATTTACTAGCTACCATATGAAGCTAAAGTGCATTAGGGGACCATAGGAATATTTGAGACTAGCTGTACCTGCGACTTCGTGTGCATGGTAATGTGGGAATAAACGCATTTACTGTTATGGGCAAAGGAGGACACATGCAGTTCTAATTTAACCTATCAAGTAACTAAGTTTAGTAGATGTTTGTGGCAATAGATCAAACAAGTAGGACGTAGGCTGCAGCAGCAAAATGTTTATATTGAGCTTCTTCTCTACTTATTTTTAACACTGTTTAGTATTAAATAAATAAAACACGTGATGATAAAATCACAATAGTAAAATTGGTTACAAATATTTATAGAAAATGGCGAGAACTGTTTTTAACAAGCTTTTATTAGGTCGATCTGTATGTAACTATGTAATGGAATCTTGCACGTTAAATTTGACCAACTTCCCGGAGTCCAATCAAGTTGAAATTTTGTACAATTATGTAAGTCGGATGATAATGCAATAATATGGTACCATAAACCTGGTCTGATGATGGAGACGGAACGTGGCCGTAACAAGCTTTTATTAGGTCGACCTATGTATGTACTTAACTATGTAATGGAATCTTGCAGGTTAAATTTGACCAACTTCCAGGAGTCCAATCCAGTTGTCGCGTAGCCACTTCTGATCACTCTCGTGGCCGCGAATGAGTACCTATAGCACTCTAGCTTAGGTGAATGTATTAGCACATATGCATCTATAAACATACTCTAACAACTTGCGGAATCCTTTATATATCTGACATATGGGCTGCCGCCTCGTGCGTACCAGCTCCATATGAGGTGTGGGGACCTTTGTCCCCGAGAATGTCCTCCAACCTCCCCTTATAGACATCCCTAACCACACAACTGATACTGTTCCAATCCACACGCTACTGATCCAGTTATAATCACCCGGGTGCACCCCCGATTGATACTGATATGGACTGAGGCTGAGACTACCGAACCTGAGACGTTGTTGTTACACTTGTTACTAATCCTCTCACACTAAAGAACTCCACACTAAGAACCGTGTTATCGCATGTACGTGATCTGTAGGAAAACCGTATTCATATACATGATAAACCGTCACGCCTCTCACAGAGAATAAGACATGTAGCCGCACATAAATACATCACATCATAAACAGTCATCGTTAGATCTGTGTAAATGATACCAAATCGTAACAATATCATAGGATGCATCGAAAGTGATTATGGAAAGAGCTCACCCTGGTTTTCCTCCAAATTTAACACTACAAATCTGCACGTAACTGTTCGTTCACAATCTAGCTGTCAGGAACTCAAACTCCTCGCCTACCCGTCCACATTATAAACATGATTTCTTGTAGGTGTTGCTACATGAAATAAATCGGCTGTTTGAGACATCATTATTAACATCGTCATAAATGTAAGTATACTATCGTGAATCATGACTATTCACGACACTCCCGGCCCCCGGAAAACTGGCGATCGTATCTCCAGTAGAGTAATATAATAATATTTCACAGCTCTATTTAACTCTGCCTCAGATCTTTGATATGACCGTTCTTTTCCCATTGCGCACTTTCCTAAATCCGTTCCAAACGTTTCGTGAGACCCAAGGTACACTAGCTAACTGCTAGGTCCTTTATTATTGAGACTTTGACCAACGAAGCTTCATGTCGTAATAAGTAATCAGTAAAATCCTATATATATCGTAAAACCATATGTTGGATTTGCTAGTGTATTGTTGATGTTAACGTGAATTTTTTATGGCAAAAACGTCCCGAAAATTTATGACGTCTGCAAAATCTATCTTATACTATACCTATAATCTATATCATGATATGTAGCAGTGTTGAACAGTCCAATTGGACCACGTCTGGTAGGTGGTTAGTAGAATGGTGGCCAAACTGTTTGTTATCCCTACGACGCTGGTATTATAAAAAACTATTTGCATACTGAATATCAGCATTAGCGTCTTTCACTCCCACGACACTGAGAGTTACGGAACGACAAAGAACTGAAAAAATACTTCTGTACATTGTGCATTGCTGGTTCATGTACATACTTTTAGGCTGCCGCAATAGGTTAATATCTTGCTAGATTGAAACAAATGTCTTGCCAGATTTTATTATCATCTTTATATTTGTTTGCTTTTTCCATGGAATGGAATCCTCCCCCGCGGGCAAATTACTTACTTATTATTAAAAGGTCGTCCATTACCACGACTTATCTCAATTTAGCTGCGTATTAATTTTATCAATTTCCTTATTTCTCCTCGAATTAATGTAAAAACTTTAAAATTATCTGCGCATTTTTTTTAGAGCTTTTTCTTACATACATATACACTTCATTGTACACCTCAAAAAATAACACAAGATAGAACATGAATCTTTAGTTTGGCATCGGGCTGTCTTATCTTCTTCTTTTGTTTTTTGTCTTTTCTTATGATCTTGCTATCATTATTTATTTTAAAATACCAAGAGTAAAATTAATTAATTACAATACGTACTACCACAAACTAAGTTTGACCGTGGAGTGAGCTCTCAGTCTCAATATGTGAAATGAGCAATGTTTCATACTTTATGTAAAACCTCTTTATATACTTAGGCTATTTTTAACTTAGTTTTAATTTAATTTTAAATCTAGTTTTACTTATATATTCAATGTATTGGCTGTATTTTGTATATTTTTATGTGTTTTACCATTAAATTAAATAATTTGTATTCCTAACATACAGTAAAACGTGCTTTAGTGGGACCTGAATAAGTGACAAACCTCCATAGCTGGTACTCCTGCTGAGGTCCTAACAGTTTAGTACTGAATTACCTCTGTTAGTGGCATAAAAAACAAACCTGTATATCTGTGATTAATGACTTCGATTTTATCGTCATAATTACCTCTATATTTGAGACAGCGAGTATATTTTACCTCTTTTGTTGAGACTATATTTTTAAGAATACTTTTGCTAAATTGTTTTCTTTTATTTCATATTTAAGTATACCTCTATAACTGGGGTGCCCTTTGTTTCCCATAATTTTGTTGTTCCGAATTTCGATGGTCAGAAGTTGATATCCATAAAATTTATAGACATACATATCAGTAGTCATAATTTTTGTTAAGTATAACGCTTAATAGTTCTAATATCAATGACCTATAATATTAAATCCTATAATCTCAAAAGTCATAAAATTGAGGACTATAATGTTTAAAGGTCAATAGATAATTATTCAGAAATGTTGTAAGGCATTTATTTCAACGTACTAATGGTTGTTATTCATATCGTATTAATGCCTAAAATTAATTATGTCTAAGAAACCAAATCTATAACATCCATAGGTATATAGATAATTACTCAGAAACATTTCTAGACATAATAAAACTACTATCAAACCTATCAAAATAAGCATAAATCGTCAAATAAAATTTTCTCTGAGATCAACCAATGCCAAGATAGTGGTGTATAAAGTTTTTCAAAGAACAACAAGAACTGGGACTTAGTGGCAAAACCGACTCGGATCGCGGATAGGTTAGAAGACGGAAGCGGGAGCTTTGCTCCCGCTTTCGTCTTCGAGGTTATTTTTTTTATAAAAGAGCGGAAAAACTTGTTTGCAAAAAATATTATAATTTTGCAACACAAACATTGTAGTTTTTATCCTACGCACTACTTAAATTGGGATATAAATCGTATTTCATTGCAATATTTTTGGATTAGTATTTTAAACAAAATTATACTGACTCGTACAACCACTTGGATAGGTTTGTTAGTTCAAGAACAACAATTTATTTAGAACAAGAATTTTATACCTTCTTATAATTATTGCGAGTGTTTTTATTGACTGTAATATTATGAAGTCTGACACCACCCTCACATTAAATGTTATGACTAACTAACCACGTGACTACCCATCATTATGACCTGTGAAAAAAGACTTTACAACAATTATAATAAGCAAGTTTATTGCCTTCAATAATATGAAATGGCATACCATCTGCACATTGAATGTTATGACTAAACAATTTTATGACTAACAATAATGATGACTTGCAAAAATCGGAACTCCAATTTATATTGTATAATTTTATGACTTTCGACAATATGACTTATAACAATTATGTTGGGTAACGGTATGGACTGAAAAAATCGGAACTTAAATTTTATGGGAACCAATAGAGACCCCTATAACTGAGATAACGTCAATTTATTACTTAGATCTCTAATCTCTAACTCAGACTTTATTGCTACTATATTTTTGTCTTGTTTACTAATTCTTTGTCTTCTATGTATTGGCTAATTGTGTAAAGAGCTTTCTTTAATTAAGTAGATTTTACATGACTCTTGAATTTACGTTCTGTGAGCGCAGTGATTTCATCAGGGTTTTTATTATAAAACCGTATAGTTTCCTAGAAAGATTTTTATTTTATTTTAGATAGCCCAAACGTAGGTACAGCTATTTTATCTTTGTTCCTAGTATTGAAATTATGATTGTCACTATTTAATTTAAATTAATATAAGTTTTTACGCACGTGCATGTTGTTTTCATAGATGTACAAGGATGGTAGGGTCAGTATGTTTATCTCTTTGAAGAGTTCTCTTGAGGAGTCGCGAGAACGCCTCTCATATATGGCACGAATAGCACGCTTTTGCAAAATAAATATAGTCTCGATGTCCACAGCCGCACCCCACAACAAGATTCCAGATATTAGACTATGAAAATATGCGAAGTAGACTAATCTCGCTGTAGTTGTCTATTTATAAACCACATAAGCTTCAGAGCTTAGTTTCTCCGTTTTCTGATTCATTACTGACTGAAAGTATCTAATAGAAAAAACAAATATGAACTTCTCCAACTTTTTTTTTTCAATTATGTTCTCATTTTTTTTTTTAAAGCCAATTGTAGTCATATTCATATAACACGTGTCTTTCGACATTATTTTCACGTAATTTGAATCCATCAGCCGCCCATTATTAATTATTTATGATGTCTAAAAAGTTTTCGTCACACTAAACATTTATCAATTGTATTGTTCTGATAGATCACCTGGTTTTTATTGAATATATTTAATGTGATATCTGTTCACCTTATCGAAACCTACTTACAGGTAGTGGCTTGCATACTGGCATAGATAGAAGTGTGTCAAATTCGTATTCTAGCTAGTAACCGTTCCATGGTTGATTTGTTTACTTTTTGTATTGTCAGTCGGTCTATAACATCTCATATGTGAGCAGTCTAATAAATTCCTTATACACTTTATCCTGTTTTATCTGCGTTAATCTACTGCTAAATAATATACCCAACAGTTTTAACTGTCAATTTTGTAAATGAAGCACCTACTGGCATAATACAGTGACAGTTTGCTGTATGTATGTTTTCTGTGAAGTCAGAAACGACTAATCTGCTTAAGACTGGCTTATATCCCAGCACCTCCACCATGTCGCGTAGCCACTTCTGATCACTCTCGTGGCCGCGAATGAGTACCTATAGCACTCTAGCTTAGGTGAATGTATTAGCACATATGCATCTATAAACATACTCTAACAACTTGCGGAATCCTTTATATATCTGACATATGGGCTGCCGCCTCGTGCGTACCAGCTCCATATGAGGTGTGGGGACCTTTGTCCCCGAGAATGTCCTCCAACCTCCCCTTATAGACATCCCTAACCACACAACTGATACTGTTCCAATCCACACGCTACTGATCCAGTTATAATCACCCGGG
This sequence comes from Epinotia nisella, assembly GCA_932294315.1. Taxonomy (NCBI): domain Eukaryota; kingdom Metazoa; phylum Arthropoda; class Insecta; order Lepidoptera; family Tortricidae; genus Epinotia; species Epinotia nisella. The sequence continues at coordinate 23,691,283 of OW028674.1, forward strand.
TGCACCCCCGATTGATACTGATATGGACTGAGGCTGAGACTACCGAACCTGAGACGTTGTTGTTACACTTGTTACTAATCCTCTCACACTAAAGAACTCCACACTAAGAACCGTGTTATCGCATGTACGTGATCTGTAGGAAAACCGTATTCATATACATGATAAACCGTCACGCCTCTCAAAGAGAATAAGACATGTAGCCGCACATAAATACATCACATCATAAACAGTCATCGTTCGATCTGTGTAAATGATACCAAATCGTAACAATATCATAGGATGCATCGAAAGTGATTATGGAAAGAGCTCACCCTGGTTTTCCTCCAAATTTAACACTACAAATCTGCACGTAACTGTTCGTTCACAATCTAGCTGTCAGGAACTCAAACTCCTCGCCTACCCGTCCACATTATAAACATGATTTCTTGTAGGTGTTGCTACATGAAATAAATCGGCTGTTTGAGACATCATTATTAACATCGTCATAAATGTAAGTATACTATCGTGAATCATGACTATTCACGACACCAGTTGAAATTTTGTACAATTATGTAAGTCGGATGACAATGCAATAATATGGTACCATAAACCTGGTCTGATGATGGAGACGGAAGGTGGCCGTAGAAACTCCTTAATTACACAGGTTTATCCTGTATCTGTATCCCGTCGTGTTTGGGCTCGTTACAATTACAATCCTCTCAATGAGCAGTTGATGACTGTGCAAAAAAAAGTACAGTCGGCAAAAAAAACCAACATGGTGGAACACCCAAGATGGCGGGCTAGTTCTTTTTAATGCACTCCTACAATATGGGTATCAGAATAGTTTAAAAAACACTAGGAAAACACGCTTTTATAAATGCACGTAAAAATCAAAAATAAATTATAGATCGTTCAAGTTGTCTCTATTTCTGGGCTGAAGTGTAAACTATGTGCTTTTAATTATAATATTTGAGTGTAAAAGCGTGGGGCGCTGGAACCCTTTGACGGCATAAACGTTCTCTTGTGCGACCTCATGCAGCTTCCGCCAGGTATTAGTATTAATATTTGTTTACGAGAAAGTCTTTCCTGTTCCAGCACCCCAAATATTATATCCCAATCAAATATTATAATTAAAAGCACATAGTTTACACTTCTTGAACGATCCATAATTTATTTTTAGTTTTTACGTGCATTTATAAAAGCGTGTTTTTTAAACTATTAATTTATTTTTGCTACTGTATCTTATAAGTAGGGGTTTCGAGACGGGCTATACTTTTCTGCAAATGTGTGGCCGGCAACTATGGGCGTCTAGTTCTAGTATGAAAGTAAGAGCAAGCCGCCCATAGTTGCCAGCCACACATTTTCGAAAAAGTATAGCCTGTAGAAGCGTAAAAAATGTTTAATGTTTTTCCGTTCATCGGAAGCTGATATCCTTCGTGACAAAATAATGTTTGGAATGATACTGGATGATTCTTTTTTGAATTCATTTTTTTATAATTGTAGATTACTCCACTATTACGCTACGCATTATTAGCGTTCATTTTATAAAGTAAAAAAATCTGCCAAGGCGACTTTTTTACCAGAAGAAATGTGAAAGAAAGCGAGAATATAAAAAGCGTTAGAATTTAATGATTATCAAAAAAAAATATTTTAGGACTTATCTAATAAACTTTTAAATTAATAAAAGCAACTACCTATAAGTTTAATATTGCTTATTCAAAAAGTGTGTTTAATTGCATACATCATGGCTTCTATTCTTGTGTAAATCTAGTTTGTAGGCAGCAAATTGGCTTAAAAACCTTAGATAATGTCAAAAAATTATTAAAAATTAACACATTCTCTGTGTGCGTCATCTAATTTAATAAGTGAACAAGGTACGTGTTAAGCGTCATGTTCTTCTATTTTACTCATTGAAGTAACCTACTCACTGGTCTGAGGACTATTCAGAAGTCAAAGCAAGATGTTTCTTTAGGTCACGTAGTGGTAAAGTGCCTTAATTTGAAAACAACCGCAGAGAAAAGAAAGTGACGTGTACAGGAATGTATTTACGTACAGTCAAGTACGAAACTGTTTCATTTTTTATCAGAGGCAGAATAGTAGATTGTATGACAAGGGGCTAAAATAAGCCATATTACCACGAGATGGTTATTTTCCCGAGCGAAGTGAGGGAAAATATTTCGAGGGGTAATATGGCTTTTAGACCCGAGTAATGCACTCTAGTTTTCACTTAATAGTAAAACAAAGATTATGCATCCACAATCAATAACACATTCCACGGCGAAGAGATTGTTCAATTTAGCGGCATTTTTTTTTACTAAACTGCTTTGACACAGATACAAAATATTGCCTCTACGAATAAACGCCTCTGACCGTCTACAGGCGCATCCAAACGGCCGCGCGGCGGACAGCGTACGGGCACAAGATAAAGCGAGATAGACAGGCAGTCTATCCCGCTCAATCTCAAAGTTGACCGCTTGAACGTTTGGACGCGCTATTAACGGTCAGAGGCGTTTTCTTTTTTAATGATTTGGAATTAGGGTCTAAAAAACACCTGATGTTTGATTGGTCGATCTTAATACGTAGCTGTATTCTGGTTGGTTGATAGCAAAGAGAAATGTTTTTTGCAAGAGTTGAGATTGGTGGATTTAATATTGTGAAGTGTTTTGATTGGTCAAATTAAATGTGTTGAAAATCATAAATATGTATACATATTTTCTCTAGGGGCTAAATGTACTATTATAGCCCCGCTTATTAAGCCTAATATGATACACTTTTCGAGTGAAAAAATATTGATGTACTATGGCTAATTGCCTAATTTCAGAAAATTTAATATGCTTCTACTTTGGAATTGAAAATGGTTTACATATTATGTCATGTTTTAAGTTGATATACTGCTTATCTACATTATTTCTCAGCAATGATCTATAGGATATCTATGATAATATAAATTTATAAATGCTACATTTATTGTTAAATTCTCGTACAGGATCACAAAATCAGTGTTTACAGTTCAGTTTATACCACAACGAACAATAACTCAATTATTACAAACATTTGTCTTTAGTACCTAAATGAGATATTCATTAAAACATTTAGGAGCACATCAAAGGCCACTGTTAAAGTTAAGTATCCAGCTGAAAATAATTAATATTTTTTACATAAAATGTAACCAAGCTAACTGTTTGATGTGTTTGCACGTGAATGTACCAGCAATATTCTTCGCTTGCGCATTCAGCTCGCTCGCTACTATAAACAGTGTAATTACTAAAAAAATTAACAATACACTCCGTTGTCTGCGACCAACATGGCGTCTGATTTTGACAGATGAGCTGAGGACTCTGGCGCCACTGTTGCAGAGATTTACTGTTGCTCCAACGGCCATATTGTTCCACTTTTGTCTTCAAACTCGTTCGGAATTCAAAATAAATGAGCGGCTACTGATTTGAATGTGAATGGCTACTCAATACGGTTAGCCGGTGTTTTGTTTCTGGCCAAATAGACGAGCGCGTTGCATTGCATGGTGGTATTACTTATATCCTTAAAATACAGAAAGTGCTACGGATACTTGAAATTCTGAAGTTATACGGCCTTCTTGGGTTTATTCCGTGGTTCTTCCAAAGCATTGTTGGCGTGACTTTTAAGTATTAACCCGCGAGGAATCTTAATAAGTATTTGATATTTACTAATTGCATTCTTTCAAGTGTAAATGCTGAAGTGAATGGACGCTAATAGATCAGTGGGGAGACAATGGCTGTTGACAGAGGAGGTTTACCAATGGAGGTTATTTTTATGCGAGGATGCCACTTAAGATTACAAATGCGAAAGTTTGGATATGTTTGTTGTTAATCATGACTAGACGGCTTGACTAAAGCAGTTGTTTTTTTGGTACATTGATAACTTAAAAACTTAGTCATTATAAAAACTCATAATCTAATGGTATGTAGATTAAATAAAAATCACCTAATCACCGCCTTCTGCTTCTATAACCTTTAAGGGCATTTTTTAAATTGATGGATACGTTATCAACCCTAATCATTGTGGTTTTAACAGCGAATAACGACACTGAAACTGAAACTGACTGAGAAAGACTGTACGCGATAAAATCGGGCCTGATCTAGTATACTTTTCTACTAATTGCTTATTAAGAAACAGCACTTTTTTTAAATAATCCATAGATAAAATACTGTACAATAAAAATACAATCATATCAAAATGTTTGAGCATGTACGAGTTTTTGCGTTATACATTCCAACATAGGTACCTACTTATAATTTTTTGTACAGTAAATTCTGACAATGGTCATTCACTTTCTACTACAATACTATTACCTATCGTATTTACATTATAACAAGGTGTTTTACACTTTTTAGAATATCATATGACCAAAAAGTTACATTAGTTGACTGATTTCTTTCTACTTGGGGTAGCCAGCAAGACTGTCCACTTTAAGTACTGAATTTTGTATGGAAGGCAATTATTTAACAAATATCAGCCAAAAAGAAAATGGACTAAAGTGCCCCAAACAGAAGTCAATAAAAAAAATAGTTAATGTGAAAAGATACTTTAATGAAGCGTCGAATAGCCCGTCCAAAACTTACAAAAACCTAATATATATCAATAATTTAGAGGCAGAAACCTACCAAAGTTAAGTTTAATTAATATTTATTATTTTAGTATATTGTATAATTTTTAATGTAGGTATAATTTCGAATGCTCTTAAATTGATGACATTTTTATTTTTGACATGTATTGTTTTTCTACTATGTAATAATTTATCGTTTAAGTGTTTTGGTCTGACATGCTGTAAACTTACATTGATTTTAAATGAATAAATAAATAAATAAAGACTGTCAGAATTTGCTGTACAAAAAACAATAAGTATGTTGGAATGTATAACACAAAAACTCATACATGCTCATATATCTTGATATGATTGTATTTTTATTTTATAGTATTATATCTAAAATTATTATTTAAAAAAAATGCTGTTTCTTAATAAGCAGTTGGGGGAAAAATATACTATTTCAGGTATGCCCAGATTTTATTGGGCACAGTCTTGTCTGTGTTAGTGTAGGACCTTTGGTAGATTTTTTGATCTTTCATTAGATATTAAAATTGATTATTAGGTAGGTACACTAGGTACAAGACCCCATTTTCGAATTTTATTTTTTTATGTTATAAAACGATCAGTTCATTACAGTTACGCTGACACTTATAGTTCGGATTAAGTTTTAATCAATCTTAAACGTAAACTCGAATTATATTTGTAATTTTGTAATAAACTTATTCGAAATTGCATTGAAATTGGGGCCAACAACTTTTACTGACGTAATTTAGTTAATATACATAATACAACAGAAAAGATAACAAATATTCCTTTCAAAAACCAAGTATATTTCCTACTATACTCCTCTATACTTTTAATCTCAACAAAGCCTAATTTAATTACTTTTTGGATTCGTAGCAACAACTCTAACTAAGATTCACACATTACAATATACCAGTTAATCGCGTCGCGTCAATATCTGTAATTCGACGTTAAGCCCATCAAATTAGAGTTTAAAGTCATTTAGCTATTGAATTTGTAGCTGCAGAATAAAATATGCTTCATACGTTTTCGTGTCGCATGGCTACAAATCGCGCATCGATAAATAAGGGCTCGGGCACACGCGGCGCTCATTACATACTGGCTGATATACGGCCTCCTCGCTGATTGGGATGGTGTGAAACAGCTTTAATTTAATGGGAAAAGATCCGGACCCAAACATGACAGCCTTTATAAGTTTATAATAAAGATGTTTTGAGATGGCTTTAATTGACGAAATGGAATATTGAATTGCACCACACGCCCGGTGTTTAAGGATATTTGAAATATACGAAATTGTTACCACCTACCACTACTCCAAAGGAGTCTGAAGCACGTTGCCGACCTTTTATTGATCTGAGGATTGGCTGTGTAGAGAGCCATCGCTGATACATCTGAATTTTTCCGAGTACTTATGACATAGGTAGGTACCAGTCGCCATCATATATATTGGAGCGGCCAAAGTGCTCACAAATATCTGAACACGTCTCTATTGTCGAGGCATTAGATACGTGTTCGGATATACATATGTCAGGACTTTCGCCGCTCCGATATATCCACAATGGCGACTGTACCAAAAACCCAATTTGTTCACTGTGTACATTACTGAGGAGGTGCTAAAGAGAAGAACTTTATGGATTATAAGTAAAACTGGATTTTCAACTGTCATCAAAAAAAAGAAATTATATAGCGACGACCGCTTTAGCCTAGTTGGTAGTGACCCTGCCTACGAAGCAAGAGGTCCTGGGTTCGAATCCCGGTACGGGCATTTATTTGTGTGATGAGTACGAATATTTGTTCCCGAGTCATGGATATTTTCTATGTATTTAAGTATGTATCTATCTATATAAGTATGTTTATCGTCGTCTAGTACCCATAGTACAAGATTTGCTTAGTTTGGGACTAGGTCGATTTGTGTAGGATTGTCCGCAAAATATTTTATTTATTATTATTATTTATATTACGATGACCTTTTATGGATCTGTGGATTCGTTCTGTAGACATCTATCGCTGTGTAGAGTTATTAAAGAAGTTTAATTGTTTAGTCGCTAAACATAAATCTAGCATTCTAACGCCAAGTACCAACTAGCTCTGCAAAGTAAATTGTCAACGATTCTCATGTGAGAGTGCTAACTATTAGGTACTAATGAGGCTTTTGTAAATGACCGAAGCAGAAACAAAACGTGTTTGATCTTTTATTTATCGCCACAAAAACTGGGGCAGCATTAATACCCGATAAGACAATGGCGACGGCGACGGCTGTCGCTAACAATCGCAAATTGATGGCGACATATGTGAGCCGATGGCTAAACGTAATAGCAGGCTTAGGGAAAAGGAGCCAAGTTGTCAATTGACGTTTTATGTATTCTAACTGACTACTTTTCAGAAAAAAAAATAGGTGAAGGTATGAAAGTATTATAAAAGTAGTTTTATTCTAAAAAAATGGATATATAATAGCCTGACTAATGACTACATACCTTTTGCACCTTAATATTGTACTTACTTATTCAATGAAAAGGTTTAGTAAATAATACCATTAGTTTTCAATTAATTTCATAAGAGCTCCTCGGGGCTCAATTGATTTAAACTTTTGTACAGTCGACTACAAAGAGAAAGATACAACCAAAGTTACAAAAATATGTATACACGACTTTATTGCCTTAACATAAAGGTCGTGTATACATATTTTTGTAACTTTGGCTGTACCGATCTCTTTGTAGTAGACTGTACTCTTATATTAAGTTAGATAGGAATGCAATAATCTCACTGAGCTGGTCTGATGAGTCAGCCCCCTGAGGGCAATATGAACCCCTTACAACCCCAACAAGTTTAGGCTCCTTGTTTTAATAGTTTGCTGCGCACCACTGCATGTAGATTTGTATGCAGTCAGCAAACATTAAACCAAGATGAGCGTGAAAGGGTGTACGACCATGCCGAGCCTTAAAAAGCAAGAATAATAATCTAGAAATTGGCGCAAGCACTCCCGAACCCCTGCGCAAACGCACGGGAGCTGTCTTTATGTGCCGTTGCGAATGACTGTGATTTAATGCTGACGACATTTTTTGTCACTCACGACACTTTTTGTTTGCACGTGCGCTATTCAGTACCGTTGGGCGATAGATGGCGCTAGTAGTGCTTTTACTTTAAAGTTATTTTCAAATAATGTTGTTATAAATATAAATTAGGCAATATCGTTACCAAGAATGTTCGTTTTGGTTTTTATCACATTATTGGTACTATACTAACTAAAAGGGCCGATTATAATCTATATATAATGTATGTGACTTATCCTATTTGGAATACATTGGGTATATGTATGTAAATATCATGTCATGACAAAACTGTAACGAATAAAATAGTTAAATCCATATTTTTTGACATAATAATAGGATCCACTGGTTTTTGTTTAAATACGACCCTATTTAAGATACAAAAAAACTAACTTTTTGACGCATTCACTGCGTAACTAACTCGAACGGTGCTCATTTCGTCATACCTACTACTAAATAATCGCTACTTGGGTGTCTTGAGTTTCGCGATTTCACGCCACCATGTTGTTTTCTTTATTTTTAAATTTGTCCAGAAGCTCGCGTAACGAACCATTGTGCGTGCTCCCGTATTGTAATTCCCGATACAAAATATCGTAAGAACAATTGATTCCCCAAGAAACTTACGTCGTTTTATTTTGCAATAGTAGCATTTACGATCGACTACTGTCTTTACTGTTCAGCGCATGATCACTGTGAAAATAATGTTCTTTTATTTGTTCTCAGTGGATAATAATTGCTGTGAAAATGTAAAAGATTGGTGATTTGCGTTTGTAAGAACGGACACATTGAATGGACTGGACGCCACAGGAATAAAGAAACGAAGGTATAAGGAATTTGTATTACTTATGCTTTTGTTTATGTTATAAGTAGGATCGAACTTGGTAAAAGCCTTACCCTCCGAGTAACTCGCAATGGTTTCATCACGTTTGCGAGGAAACATACATTTTATAAACAAAATGAATGCTCATCGCAATAAGAAATACTAATATATATCGTCAATATTATTCAGTTTGGCGCAATGCAAGACTAGTTTTAAACCCTTCGGTGTACAGCATATTGAAATAATTGTAAAAAATACTCTAAGTAAGTAGACATTAACATGTTACTGTTTAAATTTTCAAATAATTAAGTTAAATAGTGTATTATTAATTATATATACGTACAATTTATTCGTCTCTAACATGATTTTTCGAACGCCATAATTTGATTTAAATCCTCCTTGCTTTGAACTTACGTATTAAGTGTCAATTACATACGTTTGTGACTTTTCTCTGTTAGTATTTTAAGTAAACCCACTTAGTTACTACTTATTATGCCCATTGGAGCAAATATTGTAACTTTTTGAATATTTTTTTATGTTATTTATAACTAACACAGTACTTAATACTTTACTTATGTACTTACTTCATAAAGTAGATGATAATTGGTGAAAAAGGCATATTTATTGTCAAATAAGTACATATAAAACATTAAAAGCTTATCCATTTTAAATACATATGTTTTATATATAGTTTGGGATTAAGGATCACAGTGAAGTAGTGAACATCCTGATGAGTTTACCGCTTACAACGGCAACCGTATTGAAAACATGGTTAATTAATCAGTTTTTATGTTATTTATATTACTCTAATAGAACTTATAATAACCATAATATTTAGATTAGTTACGTTACGACCCAATATAAATTTGTAGGACTAATTAATATGTTCATATTGTCTGACAAAGAATATATCTCCCGTGGCCCTCGAATTCTTATTGAAATTAACAACATAAAATTGGACCAAAGCTAGCAATTTTTTTCAGAAATGAAGCAGTACACAAATTAAAAGTGCCAAACATTGATTTCAAAACAAACATTTCCAAAAACTGTTCTCAAAATCACCTTTGCCTGATTTATGTAGCCCCCCGCCATGTCCTGACATCATGCGCAGGACCATTATGCAACTCTGTCGGAGTCTGCCTACCTTACAGCTGAACCATTTTAAAATTACATGCGGACAAATTCAGAACTCAAAATAAACAAGCCAAGCAGTTGACAGTGCTGCCCATTGTGTGTAATGTGTAAGTTTGCCTTTTTAATGTAACTGGCTGGTTTCCGGACTATTGTGAAACATTCGACACTTTTCGAGGAAAGGCGCTTGATGCTTATTTGTTTACAGTTTGAAACGCCTATTGTAGTTTGACAGATGTACGGAGTGAGCTGGTCCAAACTGTATCGGTCACTCAAAGCTTGCGGTGCCAAATAAGTAGCTTTTAACTCAGCAGTCGATCGTCCTGCCTCTGGATAATAAATTTGGTCCAGTCATCGTCACAAAACTGACAAACATCTGCACACATCGAGTTTAGTTACCTTAGTGAGGCTTACATCACCGTCATGACAAAAAAATCGGTTTTCATGATTACCTATTGTGCTTTGGCTGCGTGTTATTTTCGTTATTACAATGTCATGTTACAAATATTGAGCGTATTAACTTAATACGTTCAATATTAGATGATTGAAATACGTACTTAATAATATTAAGTACGTATTTAAATCATCTAATAATAATATACAAACTAGTGGCAAAGAAACAAATTAATATTTTCTTCCTACAGATTTTTTTTACTAAAGTCGACTAATTAGGTACACATCACCAACATACTACTTTTACTAAGTAGATTACGTTACAGTGTATTAATGCTATTAATGACGCTTTAATAATTTTATTATTACATAACATATATTTGTAATGCCATATGTTACCAAAATAAGGCGAAAAAATCGATGTTCATAGGTACTATAAAGAAGTCTAGCTAGGAAAGTTAAAACCTAAATTCAGAAACACGTAGAAATACGTCAAAGAAAAAACAACGGCATAAACTAAAATCACTGTCAAAATGTCCAGTAGCAATTTATCACTGATTACTGCAGAACGGACAAGACGGAAGCCGCACTCGAAAGTCAACATTGTACTAATACTAATAGATAATTACCACCTCGCAACTTTGTCGGCTTTTCCGAGAATGCATACGCATATTACCCGAGCCGACTTTAAAAAAAAATCGCCGATAACCGTCCGGGATCACGGACAAAAATAATAAAAACATCACAGTCAAAATATATGTTGGAGTTAGAAAAAAACGTATAAAAGAAATGGTGACTCTGTGTCGACTTTGTGATGCCGCGGCCCACTGTCCAGAAAATACAGCCAATATAATGTAAACTCAACGGAAATGTAAATAAAGACTATTTTTTCTCGTTCGATGACTAGTTTTTTCCTTGTTAGATTCCAACCAGGGCGTGGCCCGTCCCAAATGGAAACATTTGCCAATATTATAGTGAAAGGACTGAACAGATGAAATAATTTATATCCCGATGTCGCTTTGTGTCCAAAACTTTATGCTTTTGTAAGTTTTTTGCGTCGGTCGCTTTGCTACCCCGTGTGGCTTTAACAACTCTATTTAGAGTTATAGTTGAAAGAAAGCCGTCTTCTGAACACCTTAAATCAAACAGATACCTTCCTAACTTGTAACAAGGGTTATTATGTATTATTTTTCGACATGGATTTGTGTCCTTATGAATAAATTTGTGTAGGTGTTTGGTAGATGCGTGTTGACGACAATGGAATTAGAGTGTCGGTAAGTGATCGCCGGGTTGTACAATGGTGTTGACTTTGATGATTTGGTTAATAAATCTCGAACGTAAGGCGATTATGGACAATGTTATAGGCTCAGGGTGTTTAGAAATGTTTTCTTTCGTGAATGCTGTACCTAAATATGCTAGAGTTTTTAGATGGTCATCTTAAACTCTTTAATTAACGGATCGAAAGGTAAGTGATAACACCGCTTTTCATCTACGAGTAATTAAGAACAATTTCAATGTACATAGATGTCCTGGTAGTGGGTAGATGTAGATATTTGAAACGCTAAGTCATATGTGTAGGTACCTACGTACTTATTAAGCATGTCATGAGTTAATAAGTTCATAATGAATTTTATGACCATTATTCAATCGTTATCACAAAAATTTGCAAAAAGTTTTGTTGAACTTATTATGTTTCATATTAAAGTGGATATACCTTAATTTTTATACAAAGACGCTGATTTTGTTCCATTAAGTTTGGTCGTTGACATACTGTGTCATGAAATTGTCGAAAAAAATATTCTAGCTTAGCCGGGCAGAGTTTGCAATTTACTTAATAAGGAGATCTTGTAGAAAAAAAAGTCGCCCGTCTACTAAACTCGGAAGCGGTAGAATACACTTATTTATTTACTTACTGGTTAAAACGCAAAGTAGGTAATGCACATCCGATTCCTAAGGGACTATTTTGTAGTTTTCTACTGATTTACTACCGATTAGATAATGCTATAGAAAATAACAAAACAACTACAAACAATGCAATGGTACGACATGATTTGTCACCAAGAATTTGAAAGGATCATACATTTTTACATTGCTTTGTTCTTAAATATGGAAGCTACAGAAGATTTTTTGCAATATTTGCTTAAGAATATGTTTGTGTATTAGTATTACAATATGTACCTATATCTGAGATTAATGTCGCGTTTGTTTCTTAGAATATGTACTTCTGCGATTAATGTAGCGTTTGTTTCTTAGAATAGGTATGTACCTATTTCTGCGATTAATGTATCGTTTGTTTCTTAGAATATGTACCTATTTCTGTGATTAATGTAACGTTTATTTCTTAGAATATGTACCTATTACTGCGATTAATGTAGCGTTTATTTCTTAGAATATGTACCTATTACTGCGATTAATGTAGCGTTTGTTTCTTAGAATATACTTTACAGTACACATGGTGCTACTTTCCCGCACTAGTGCGGAAATGACCACTTTCCTTGCATATGTTGAAACTATAAAGAGCCATAATGTACTGTAAAACTTTGTACGATACACGTGCGAATAGGTAATTCGCAACTCGTGTCGATTTAAAACACTCCCTTCGGTCGTGTTTTAATTTATCGCCACTCGTTGCGAATTTCCTATTTTCTGTACTTGTATCGTAAATAACTATTGTCTGCGTGGATTCAGGATAAAAACTCCTATATTTTAATCCAGGCTATAGACTGTCTTCGTGCAAAATTTAATTCAAATCGGTTAAGCCGTTTAAGCGTGATTGAGTAACACACATACAAACATCTAAACTTTCGCATTTATAATATTACTAGGATTTCTGCGATTAATTTAGCGTTTGTTTCTTAGGATTACCTATTTATGCGATTAATGTATAAGTATAAAACACAATAATTTGGTAATACCCTAATTTTTGTTAATTGCATCATCATGTTACAGCAATCTACGGTTGCATATTTCACAATGACTTAATTGTTAACTGGCTCTCAAGATCCTGAAGAAGGTCACTCTAATAAGTGCGGACCTAGATGTTTTATCCAATATATCCAAAACCTAGGTCTCATATATCCATAATATCCGTTCTAAGGCAAAGATAATAATGTATAAGGGGGTTTTGAATAAATAAAATCCTTCCTGGTATAGAAAATATGCCTATCGCATTCCTTTTAAAGTTAAACTATATAGTAAGGTACCCCATTCCTGTCTAAAGCCATTTTTTCAGCGAGCCGTGAAACCTCATTACTACAACGTTACGCCAATAATGACCTTTTCACAATTTCCCCGGAGCGCCCCGTCGCCTCGTTCAAGGAACCTCTTTATCTGACCACAACTACTTCTCATTACTTGTTTAGAAAGAATTCATCGATCCAAACCGCTACAATCGAACGCAACAATACCTTTTAATGTCCCATGATCGCTTTACAATATCACTAACTTAAAACGCCTTATATCCATCCAATCTCAAACGTCTTTAAGTCCTTTAACTTTAAACGCAGCTGTAAACCTCCGTGACAAACTGCTTAGTATGGGGTCCACCACTGTTGTAAACAATCACTTATTTATTGTTTTACAGCAGCTATATAACTATCAGTGGAGCCAGTGGTTTTAGAATGCAGCAATAAAACCATCATGGCTGAAAGCAAAAAAACGCAATGTGTCGATTTGGTGCGGTCCACAGGCCTTAGTTCGGTGGGGTGAATGTGCGTTGATAATAGATGAATACGGAAAGTTCTGTTGCCAGAGTAAGTGCCTAAGGCAACTTGGAAGGCCGCTATAGTTGCATTTGCAGTTTACGTAGTTTATGAAATAACACTTATACCTAATAAAGATTCGCGTATAGTTGCCTTTATATATGTATAGCCGTTGTTAAATACATAGTACCTAAACCCTAAACTTAAAATTTTCTTGCACTTGTACAGATAACCCGAAATATCTAGAGCATACTTACAGGAAAAATAAGTAATCAATCGAATTTTTAATGCCATGGTTTTGAAAAACATTTAGACGCTATACAGTTGTTTTATGGACATAATACATCATCTATTTTATAACGGAAGTCAACTACAATCAATACAACATAATAATATCGCTAAACGCGTCCCCTGTTTAAATAAATGTTGCAGAACATTACCGGCCATTTCGCGAAAGCTGCGCGCGTCAATTGTTCTTCACAATGTTATTAGTGCCGGCCGATACGTTGCTCCCGGCTAATGGTTCCACATGATTTAATATATGGCAGGATTTTGACTACCAGCAAACTTATGTTGGCACTGTAAGGATTAGGGATTGTTTGCAAAACTTATTTGTTGAATGATGAATCTGTTATGTTTGTACCTATGTTGAATCGATTTTGGTATTGTTTAGTTGACGGTTAACTTTGTCTACGTTAATCTTTATTAATTTGTGTTGATAATCTTCAGTACACATATTAAAAATCTATTTTATAGCTACATAATACGTATGTTAGATTTTGTGGGTAAATATGAAGCGCAGAACAGATGTCCATTCAATTTACCTGTTCAAACAATTAAGATCAAAATCTAATTTGTAAAAGATTAAATTATGATAAGTCATAGTCATGTATTGTTTTATCTATACTAATATTATACAGAGGGAAAGTCTCCGAGATTGTAGCTTTGTAATCTTGTCCATAATTAAAAATCCTGAAGGCATTTTTGGTTCAAACTTACTTTAAAAATGTACTTTAGTTGTTTTAAATATAAACATTAAACATACTAGTATACTCGTAGGATTTCCATAAAGTAGGTAACCCTTGTCGTTGTCAATTCACACCATTAAAAAAACCTATTCCACATTTCCAAACAATAAAAATACGCAGATGTCCTGTCGATAATGGCGGTAACGCCGTCGTTTACCGCAGCAACCGCCAAACAAACACGCATGATAAACGACAATATTTTATTGCATTCGCCCTCAATACATGACGCTGATATCTTCATTTTGCCATAATACCCGCTCAGATCTAAACCGACACATAAGCTACGGATTATTTTTAACACTTTGTCATATTGCTTTCGAGAGTCTACCAACGCAACGTTTATTCAAAATTAAACTTTTACCGGTGGAAATAAAGCGTAAATTGGTTTGTATTGTGATTGTTACAAGGGTGTCCAAATCGCATTGATGTAGTGCAATCGCTCGTAGCAAATTGTCGATGCTGGATCATTAGGGCAGTTTTTGTACCCGCTGCGACCGCGCACGCTGTACCATTCTCCGCGACCACTGAAGTGTTCAACTGAACCATGAAGTTAAGTGCCGTTGCAACGTTCTTATGTCGTATCCACAAGGTCTGTTATTCCCAGACTCAGATATCTTACGGTCCTGGTTCATAACATGGTGGTTTGTGTGAATCTCGAATGAAAGTTTATTCACACATTCTTGTGTTATTGTAGATTTGTACTTCATTTAACGTTGTCTACGAACTCCGGCTATTGTGTGATGGTGATTTGGCATAGGGTCCGAGTTTTTTAAATAACAACAGCATGGAGTGCCTATGAATGTGTTCCCCGGCGTAAGGTTAAACAGAATAGAGTGTTTTATATTGACCAAGATTTTAAAAATTTACCTAGAGTATGATTACTTATAGGTTATAGGTATATATCTAAAAGCTTTTGCCCACGGATTCGCCCGCGTACTAAAAGAAATTTTAAACGTCTACAAAAAAGGTGCATCTCAAATTGACCCGTACCTATGTTCCAATTGAATTACAATTTGGTAACTTTAAAGAATTTCCATATCCACAATGTTAAATTTGAAAATCGATGCCATTTTCGTAATAACGTCCCAAAAAACCATAAAAACGACACCCATATTGATATTTAGACATTTCAACCCCAGCTCACCACATCAGGGAAGAAAAATAAACCATAGAAACGATACCCATGTCGATTTTTAGATTTTGTCACCACATTCCCCCCTTTTAAGGGTTGAATTCTCAAAAAATCTAAAACTCTTGTTTACTCATTTATCATTAGGTACACTGCTGTGAAGTTTCGAATAAAATAGTCTAACTAATCTTGTTTCCCCATACAAACTTTGGACCCCCATTTCACCCCCTTAGGGGTTGAATTTTGAAAAATCCTTTCTTAGTGCACCCCTAGACCTTATAAGAAACCTACGTGCCCAATTTGGAATCTCTAATCGCCCCCGTAAACCCCTATATTCTAAATTTCAACAAAAGAAATATATCTATAATAAAACTAAGCAATTACAACCTTAAACTTATAACATCTAATGGCCATCGAGTAATTTTAAGTAGTTATCAACCTGCCCTGAGGAAATGAATATAATGTTCTTCTTCCAAGGTCTGCGAGTCGGACCTAAGAGCAACTTTCAAGTATTTACTTTCAGTTGTTGTTGATAAAAGTTGATACGCGTATGTTGATACAGGATACTTTGCTTTTTATTAATTGTTTCTGTCTGTCGGCACTTTACGTAAATACTTTGATTCGCCGCTTTGAAAGCTTCACTAGCCTCGCTTGGCTGCTTTGCTTTGGATAATCCTCATCTCGGGTGGCCCAGGGCACGGGCGACGCTCGAGTGCCCATACTAAAATAACAGAACACAACGTTTTGTGCACAATCGGCGGCGTCTTGAGATGTTTTGATCGCCAAATCAAACGTTAACTTGTTATTGTTCAATTTTGTTTTTAATTTCATGCATATTTTGGGGGAGAAGAATGGAATTAATGAAAGGGAACCTTTTTAGAATGGTAAACGATGTGGCGGTGGAGTTACAATGGTGGGATTAGGATTAAGACACGCACACACTCGATTTTTATCTCGTCGTAGTCTGTGCACTGCAACCCAATACTTCCACGGACTGCTATCCTGATTTTACGATTTAGCAGTTGGTACCTACTAAGAGTAAAGTAGCAAAACTTGATTATGGGTCATTATCTTTAATCTCAGTTTTTAAGGTATTTTAGAGTCTTAATTGGTAGGTGGGGTACCTATATTACCAAAGTGTGGCGGCAATTTTTTTACCTGTACAAGATTCCGCTAATAAACCGTACCAAATAATTATAATACATACCTCTTACATATTTTATAATGAAAAAACTATAATAGAACTGTAGGGTTAATACCTACTATAGAAGTTAAAAGTGGGCGTCCAAAATTGGCTACGAGATAAAATCTAAAGATGATGCTACTATCTTACGCAAAATCCGCCTCGAGACCGACAGCAGAGGTGTGCTCCACTTGCGGCGCGGACAAGGGCCTAACCAATTTTTTGTCTCATCCGTGAGCCTGTTTCTAGTAATTTTATACCACTGTGTATTTTTGTTCAAATTTGTTTTAATTGTAGTCGTCTCTACTAGAGATAAGCTAAAGAAAACAATAATAGATAACATGATTTTTTCCCAGTTCTCAGCACCACCAGTTTTAACCTCACACTGAATCAACTTGTAGGCAGTGTAGCACTTTGTGGCAGGGATCGGAACCGGTTTTTTCAAAAGTCCCCAAAGTAGTCTAATATTTTTAATTATTTTAGGCTCTTAATGCAGGACTCTATCATGTATTTAGGTAACATTTTCGTATTATTATTATTAGACAGCCTGATCAAAAATGATATTATAAACCAAAGAACGAAATTGAACGAAATAAAACCGGTATTTTTGTATGGTGAAAATACCGGTATCCGATCCCTGCTTTGTGGTATGGGGTTCCATCGACTCTACATTTATTGATATTTGTTCTTATAACTAAGGATCTAATTTAACTGTATGATGGCTATGCGCAGTATACTAATATAAATCAATAAGCTTTTTGCGTTCCTCAGCAGTACCTAGACAGGAGTTCTGTCTTCATTTTACAAACTGTTTAGACTTAAGACAAAAATGGAACAGCCTTCAAAAAAAGATTAAAAAGTTCCTATTAGGCAACCCATCAATTTGGCCCAAAACACCAATTATGGGATAAGGATAAATATTGGCTCTTGGCGCCATGTTGCAGCGCCAAAAAACAGCGCCACCCACGCGTGCACCTTACTCTAAAATATACACTCGAGTGGTTCCGTACGTTTCGAATGGTCTTGAGGATACAAACTTAAACTCAAATGGCGAGTTACGCGGAGGAATGCCTACATACCTAGCGAAGCTGCGCTGCGTGATGTCATCACGAAATATCAGTGATACGTCAGATACATGATACGCGTCTTCTATTCTATTGTTATTCTAAATAGTATTTATTGTGCTTTAATTTTCATATCATGGTAGGACCTTATTTTTAAGTAGATAAAATATCTTCTGCAACAATAAATATGTTTCAAATTTACAATATTTTTAGTTTTAAGTAATAAAATAATTTACTTAAGGCGAGGTAGGCTCGGTCGGACCCATTGTGGAATTTCTGTTTCCATTTTCTACCGAGCGAAGCTTGTGTACTTAATTGTTAATGGTTACGAAAGTTCGGATGTTCAACTAAAATTAAAATAGCACAAATCAGTCTGGGCGTATTTCGTGTTCAATTTTGAACCTTCTCCATGTCATATTATTCAAAATAGACAACTAGTTTACCTATATGCACCCGGTTTTCCTAAAGAACCCAAAAAGCTATCGAATAAAAAGCAACACTTAGCAAAACTGGTTGATAGCGGCATTCAACAAGGCTATCTAAACTACCCTCTTGAACTCTGGGTGGCATTTTTTATGTTTTTTTATAAAGCAAGATACATGGCGTTTGAATTTCGCTAAATGGGTGGCGACATATGTGTTCCCTAACTCGTTGTCATTTGTATGTCATTGCGGTGTCAATTAAATAGACAGTATGTTTTGCAAAATGTCAAGTTAACATGTCTTGAAGATCCCTCTTGTAAAGTGTTCTGAAACTCAATGGGTCCATAAAAAACTTTATTAATAAACATCTACATCTGCGATATACACAATATGTAGTACTTAAAGATACATACCTAACTTGATACTAAGAAGAACAAAGGCTCGTAAACGGCATTAAATATAAATATTATCCCAATTCATCCTCATTTACAGCTGCAGCGACGTTAACGACGCCATCTCAACGAACACGTGTTAATATTTTCCTTCAATTTGTCATTTTATTTCCTTTGAAGGGACCCACCGCCGCGTGAGGCCGAGAGGTGCTAACAAGGCTGACACTATTAGTTACCTAATTAGACACGAGTTAGACTTTGTTTCCTGATACGCGACTCATTTTTCTTATTTAGTCACTGAAAATGTATGAACAGGTTGGGTCATACTGCAATAGTAAGCAAATAAGTCAAGAACTTATTATGAATTTGGATGGAGAAGAAAGCGAATTGATATTATAATTGATTAATCACGACAGTTGGTTATTCAACGTCAATAAGAACTCTGTTGTTATCCACTTAATCTAACGCGAGTGTTTTACCTTGCTCCCTTACAGGTCCACAAATCTCCAACCAATTACTGAAAGCCGCTACACTAATTGTTTCCCTAACTCGTGCGAGGCATGCATGCGCGGCGCGGTATCACGCATGCATGCACGTATATTATGTTAAAGGCATGCGCGATTCCTTGCGCGATGAATGATTTCCCACCTATGAAGTTATGAAAAATGGTTTGTAAGGAATTTTAATTTAGATTTCTAAGTTTGGAGATGGAAACGCTTAATATTTTTCGAGTTATCTCATGCTAAAGCTTAACTGATGTGACTATAAATAAGAGTGCAAGTACGTTGTAGGCTAGTTATCTCCACTTATAATAAATCTCTAAATTAAAAAAAGAATCAGCCAGTATCATTTCAGACATTGTTCTGTCACGAATGTTCTCAGCTTTCCATGAACGGAAAAACATGAAACATTTTTTAAAGGTACATTATTATTCTGGCTTCCGCTTAGGATAGTTTTTATGCGACTGCGACAATTAATTAATTTTCCGAAATATTTAACCTCTTTACATTTTTCATTTCTTTTTCTAATCGCTGCCATATCTGTAAGCTGTCAGTAATGTCAAAATGGCGGAATTGCTTTGTCTTTTACGTATTAATAATTTAGATCCGGACTACGATAGTCATTCACGAAACGCATACCAAACGATCAAGCATAAAAAATAAATATATTCTAATATGAGAACTTATATGCGCAAATTTCGTATTCAGGCGTAATATCAATAAATGTATCAACAAATTTAAACAATTTAAGTAAAACGAATTTGTTTTTTTTAATGGCATGGCGGGGGCTCTTGTCGCGTTCAGCCAAAGTATGAGGAATGGGATTAAAAGAAAAAACGGATAGATCGGAAATGTAGAAGACAAGCGAAATACCAGGAAAGAGTAGTATAGTATAATTATATTTTTTCAAACATGCAATGAAATGTCGTCCTAACGTGCGTCATAATAGGCTTTAAAGTATCACGTTTTGGGCGGAACTACTCGAGAGAATTGGTAAGCAATTTCATACAAAATTTAAGGCCTAGGCCGGGAAGTAATTTTTTTTTAATTTTAATTTTAACATGGCGTCTGTGTTCATCTACAGGCTAAACAGCTGAATTATTTTTTATTTTATTTTTTCTAGTGGCAGAATGGTTATCGGACCAAAAATATCCGCTTTATTAAGAATACAAACCTGTATGATTCAATGTCTTGATGAATAAATTTAAAATATTATCTATGTAAGTCACCAGAGACCATAGACAATATTTAAAATCCTCTTTATTTTATTCATTATAGAAATTAATAGACAATATTTAAAATTATCTTTATTTTATTCATTATAGAAGGTTATGTATAATGGCCCTAATAGGGTCTATTCGAACTCTACACACGCGAAATACGGACGCCTTTCGTAAAAAAAAACAATAAGTATGGAGGATTGGAGGGAAAATTAATGTACTACTCGTATTTTGAGTGGTGTATTGTTTTATTTCATTGCATATGTTTGAGAAAAGCACTATACATGCCTCGCCGCCGTGAAAAGGGCTTGCCGGCTTCGTATCACTATCCGGCCTCCCTACGGTCGGCCGTCTATACCTACTCACCCGGCAAGCCCTTCTTTCCCGGCGTCTGCAGTAATGTACTATATATTGAAGTTTGTTATTATATATATTATATTAAAGTTTGATATTATTTAAAGACTAAAAATTATATAAGGCTTTAAAATAAATATTCCTATACAAGGATGAGTCATACTTTTTTACCTTTGAACCATATGTTTTGACTAAGACAAATTACTACAAACAGCCAAGTGCTCACGTTTAAACGCCTAGCAATTTGTCACAACAACTTACTATAGTTAGGAATGTATAGCTGTCTCTTTCCAACTATCGCAAGTTGGTGTGACAAATTGCGCCCGTTTGTAGTGTTCCACACTGGTGCGGCCTGCGGTGGCGGTCAATAGTAAATTTGACAGCTAATGACAAGTTTACTATTGACCGCCGAGGCCAGGCCACAGAAACACCAAGTTGGCGGCGGAGTCTACGTTTGTAAAAAAACTGGTCAAGTGCGAGTCTGATTCGCGCGCCGAGGGTTCCGTCTTGCCCCACCCATTAATTTTGAAAAAATCTTAACGACGCATAGTGTAGTTAAGTCATGAGTAGGTACCTACAGCGCCACTTATCGGTGCATTTTGTTACTAACTTGTGCGACCAGCACGGCTATCACAACTATCACAAGACAGCACGCGAGCTCTCTCGATTTTTCTCGCACTATACGCTTCTCTTCTATTAGAACACTTAGAAAGAGAGGTATAGTGCGAGAAAAATCGAGAGAGCTCGCGGGCCGTCTTGTGATAGCCGTGCAGCGACCAAGGAACTCGGTATGCATGTTGGTTTTCAGCGATAAATCTTTATCAAGTGCGATTACTCTTTTTGTATTGGTAGAAGGTACTTTCAGAATACTTTCATACGAATGTGAAGGAAGAATAATTAAATAAAACCCCATTTTAACAAATGATTTTTGTAGAATAAAAAAAAATACGCTATACATATTTTGTTATACTGATTGTATTATGTATGTATAACCTGATTGAGATGAAATTTGGTGCAGAGATACTTTGAATTCCGGGGAAGGACAAAGGATAGTTTTTATCCCAAAATTAATTACCTAAGGGAGTGAAAAGGGGGGGCGAAAGTTTGTATGGAGCTACGATATAAACGAGTTACGCGCGGACGAAGTCGCGGGCAAATGCTAGTTATTAAATAAATAAATAAATAAATATTACGAGACAATCTTACACAAATCAACCTAGGCCCACGGTAAGCTCTAAGGCTTGTATTGTGGGTACTAGGTGACGATATATATAATAGATAAATACATATAGATACTTATATACATATATAACATCCATAACTCAGGAACAAATATTCGTGATAACACACAAATAAATGCCCTGACCGGGATTCGAACCCGGGACCTCCAGCTTCGTAGGCAGAGTCACTACCAACTGGGCTACGGAGGCCGGAGGATTATTGGGCCTATTTTTGTTGAATCTTAAGTTAACCATAGAAATAAGTACTGAAGTATTAAGTTTACATAACTATACCTCAAAAACGGATAAAACTCGGATTAAACACACTCAATTATATAGTCATTAAACTTTCAGAAGCTGTTTAAGAGAACCACTTTATGTATTAACACCTTTATGTTCAGGGGATTCAGTACATTAAACAGAACTAGCCAGGTGGCCCGCTGCCTTATTTTTTTTTATTTCAGCTCCGGAACTAGCTTCCCAATGTGAATACCATAACTTCAGCGGAGCGATTACATAATCATTAGCAAGCGACAAATGACGGCGAAAAAATGTCGCACACGTCTTATGACGCTTCACACATTCTTGGAGGGCCCGCGATTAATGAAATATTAACATCTAAGCAGCCGCCACAGACTGGCAATTTAATTTGTGAAAAAGCAAAACAAAAGTTATTTTAAGAATAGAGTTTTCTAATTAGGCTTAGTACCTAAAAGTAGTCCAGAATCATTTAAAGATCTAGGAATACTCAACTCGAAATATATATACGTGTTAGTTAAAGAGCTGTATATTCTTATAAAATCCGTAAGCTCTTATTTATTTATTTATTCTTAGAACAGTACCTATTCGGATTCGGTTGAAATCGTTTACATTGAAATAAGAACGAGTAAAAGCAAGCGAGACAGAAATATAGACCAAAATCCTATACTGAATGCTCACGCACTGTATCTCCTTAGTGAGTGAGTTCCCATCTCAATCAGTCCTCGAGTCGATGACAGTTGAAGACATAATTGAGCGCATTGAGGGCTGTGGGTGGTTCGATGCGAACCCGAGCCCGGCCCAATTAGCGTACGCTTCGGTCCCAAGCAAGATGCTAGGTAAGGTGTGCAACGTGAGCTTATAAACATGGTTAGTTTTCAAATCTGTGAGACTACATAGTACGTTTTTGAGACGGCTTTTATTAAAACTTTAGAAGACTGACAAATTCTCGAAGTTGTTTTCCTACTGAATTTATTAATTACCTACTAACCAATAGGGTTCACTTAATATTTAATTATTTATATACGAGCTTTTGCCCACGGCTTCGCCCGCGTAGTAAGTGTATTTTTTGCAATAATTTTTGAATTGTTACGCCGGAAACGGCCTACTACTATTTACTTCCCCTATGAATAACCCCTTCGTCGTCATATATATACGAATTCTCAGATTTCTAAGTTTTTAATTGAACGTCTTCTCGGTACAACTCCTATTTGACCCCGTTAGGGGGCAAGTTAAAAAAAACTGGGTAGATCTACAGATTATAAAAGAAACCTGCTGTCCTGCGTTCATGTTTCTAGTCATAGTTTATCATTAAAAATTACACATTACTTATGTGAACTTTCAACCCCATCTTAACCCCTTCAAGAGATGAATTAGAAAAAATGCCCTTATCAATGTTTTTGACTGTGACCGAAGTTTTAAACGTCTAACTTTAAAAACGACATGCTACCCATACAAGCTTTCTACTCATTTTTAACCCCCTTAGGGGATGGTTTTTATAATAACGCTAAATTATTTGTTTTGCTTTTTAGTAAGGAACCTTCATACAAAGATACAAGTCTATAACTTTCCAAATGAACGATTTCCATATATCGGCTCAACCCATATTTCACCCCCTTGAGGGTTGAATTTCGAAAAATCCTTTCTTAGTACAGTCCAAGTACTGTAAAGAATATATGTTCAAAATTTCATACCTATATCTTTAGCGGTTTAGGCTGTGCGCTGTCTGTCAATAGGTCTATATCAGTAATACAAGGTCTGGTCAGTAATGCAAGAGTTTTATATACATATATAGATATTGTAATAAATTGACATGTAATATTAATTATGCTACCAAAAAATGAATATGGATGTACATTTATGGTTCCCTATATGACTAGTTTTTTTTGATTATCAATCGGAAACATCAAATAGGTACTAAGGAATTACTGTAACACATATCTAATCATTAATCGTTACTATCAAGATTTCCTTAAAACAATTTCAGACTTGGGATAGTTATGACGTCATGTCATGATTTGAATTGAGCCTGATAAAATTACCTTATAATGCACAGCTTTAAACACAATTTTAAATACAGTTCCTTATTTTAAAGTGTAACTGAGAATAGAGCCTTCATCATAGGCAAATCTTGTTTTACTTACCTCGACAAGACAAATCCTCGAAAATGGACAAGAGATTAAATCGGCCATTTTCCTGTGTGGGAAGCCGTAGCGTATAAAATGGTACATTGTATTTTGTTTATCCGTTTTTTTGACTCGTCCTTTTATATCTTTTTATCTTGAGATAAACAGGTTTTCTCGAATTTGAATCGGGCTTTACTGATACTTAGGATTGTTTAAACAAGTATTAATATTGCGTTTAGCAAAAAAAGTGTAAGTACCTGTTCTTGAGTAATTTATTTTAGATTTAACTTACCTTTAACTAATTCAAAGTAAGTAGGCATGTACTCATAGCCTTTAGTATCAGAAGCTTATTCTGATTTCCTGATTAGTAGTTTTTTTTTATTCGAGGGCTCTTAGTTTTCTAAATGCAATAAGTAATCGGATATCTGTATTTATCAAGTTAGATCTTTGGATATTAGTATATTAAAAGAGAATTTAAAATTATTATCAGATTTAATGTAGGTATCTAAGCTAAATAGATCAGATATTAAATACTGGCCTCTTAATAGCAAAGAGTCCAGAAACTAATACCCATTAACGTCTTACAGTATTATATGGACGCGAGGACGCGCTTAACGTTATGTATCAATAAATTTGTAACGTAGAAACATCTGATACATTTTTTTCTGTCTCCAATGTCACCGGTAATATAAATAAATCCCTAACAAGAGGGAGTCGGAAGGGGCCCGTGGGTAATTGATATTAGCTTCAATAGGTCTCAGGTGGCATCTCTGATTCAACCGAGGGCTCCTTACGGCAGCAGCCTTATCTATTTATTTCTCTAGATCCAATCAAGCCTTTTGTCAAAGAAGGTGTATTTATTGTTTAACTCGTGTGACATCTATTACTGATTCTGATGGTAACGAAGTGTTTAACGTATTTAAGGGATTTAATAAAATCATTATACTTAGGTACTCGAGTTAGTTGAGTATTCTCAATTGCTTAAGATTAGGTTTAGGGAGAAATTAAATTAGTGTGTTTTGATTTTTAATTGGGTACAGTTTTACCAAAGTAGTTGGCTGAATAAACATATATAAAAAGGTACGTAGAGGACTGCAAAAGAAAAAGAAGAATGTTGACGTAAACTTGAACAGGGTATTCTGCTAGCCTAAATTGTCAGGATCAAAAGCTAAAAAAGTGTCTGAATCAATAATGAAGCTACATTGTAAATTATTTCGTATAACCATGGTTTTTGGTTGAAGAAGTAAACAGAGTGTTTTTATTAAAGCCAACAACGCGTGTCGTCTCGAAGGCACAACTAATACAAGTCACATGTCGTCACTAGTGTACCCATGAATTTATTGATAGTTTGGGAAGTGGATAAGTCTTGCTCGTAAAGGGCTTCATAATCATAACGCGCAGGCATACAGAGCTGCAATAGCCTTTATTACGCCAATGGGCAGAATGGTTTTTTTCTTAAATTGTATCTGTCACTCTTACGTCAGTTATAAAGCAAGCAGGTTTTAACTCAAACACGATGTTTGAAGACGTATTTATAAATATATTTAAACGTAAAAACACGAATAAAATATGATTAACAGAATGATTTAAAGATTTAAAAACTTAAATGTAGCAATTTAGTGTCCGTGTAAAATATTTTTAACTGTGATTTTAAATCGTGGCTGTATGCCGAAGAGTCATTGCTCTAAGCGCCTCACGTCAAATTCAACAAAATGGACGACTGACATTTTGTAGTTTTTATTACGATTATTAGTAACAATTTAGTTAAAAATGTATTGGTTTCGTCGATGATGAAAATGTGATGAAAAACATTGTATGCGACACGTACGGTAGGATTGTTACAAACTCAAGTCATCAAAGCCCTCCGCCTTCGGCGTCGGGGTTCTAATAGACTCTCGTTCGTAATTCATATTTTACCGTACTTGTAACACAATGTACTATTGTGTATTTATAAAACATTAGTATGTAGTTATTTCTTATTTTTAATGCATATAGGCGTATGTAGGCTGTCTATTGGGTTTCGTATTGATTTATATACAAAGTTTTTTATCAAATAGCTAATATAGAGATAGATAACGGCATAAATATAGATAATATAAGTTAACATAATGGCAATAACAGTGCGGAAAAGTCTTCTATTATAATATACTGTAATAGGCTTGTGTCCTTATTTTTTTTACGATGCCATTCGAACCAGTTTTTGGTGTGGAACAAATGTTTGTATGGGAGTAAGTACAATTAAAGAACATAAATACCCAAAAAATTGAGTTAAAGACGGACCTCGCTGGCGGTAGCCGAAAACGTTCCATACTGATTAACATTGAATCATGACGTCACAGGGTAATATTTGTACTAGTCGTTATATGGAAAATCAAGTAAATTGCTGTTTCGGTTGCGAAATACTGCGTTTAGGACCATAGTTGTTATACAATATTGTTTCTATAAAAGCGTAAGGATTCTATTGATAGCTTTAAATTTACTTTTGCACAATAAAAAAAATGCTTATTTTTTGTAAACTTACAAGGGCTATATCTTTTTATGATTTTAATTACATTTCGTAATTTATACTTAATTGCATTTATTTGAAGGTTTACTATCAATTTAGCAACACTGCGCTATCAATTTTAACATGAGGACACAACCCAATTATGTCGTTAGGGAATGACGAGCATGTGATTGGTTTAACTTGTCCAACTGCACTGCCGTGCATCTTTATCGTTAAAACATACAACACAGGTGTATATTAGTGATGTCTAGACCAGAATAATTCGAAAGTAGTTCAAAGTCACCTTGTCATCTATATGTACAACATACATTTTCACTATTTACCCAAGTGTAAAATGTTTATTTTATATGTACGTAAATGGTTTCTTCGTACCTACATAAATATATAGACAGTACCAATACTCCATATTTGACCTTCGTAGCACCATTAACAAATATTTTTAAGTAAAATCGTCTCTCTTGAAAACTGTGTTGTCAAAACAACCTGTTTCTTTTGTAAATCTGAAAATTATGTGCCACTATGTTTTGGCAAAAGGCATTCAAATATTTTATGACAACATGTAGCATGCATCTAATTTAGAGTAATAGGTAGTTAGTCAGCAAAGCAAATCAAAGGGCTGGCGTGTGACAGACAGAAATGGAAAATACTCCACCGCCAGGAGTATAACTCTTAAATTTAAGAAGAAGGTAGTACAAAATGCTTTCTGATATTGTTAGAGTTCACAATCCGTTAAATATTAATTCAGTGAATAGTTAGGCTTTTTTTATTAAAAATGTAAACAGGTTTTTTTTAAGTCTACCAAATCTTCTACTTTGCATTGATATTTTGACAATTTTTTATTGATTTTAGGTGCTTTTCTGAAAATACTTTTAGCAAAAAGAGCCGTTTTCATTGATTTGGTATATATTTTGTGACATCGGCGAGCACTGTTATAAACAGAAAACTGATGCTTATTGTTTTTAACGTAAACTGCGATTTCAAATCTGATAAAATGCGGTTTACATGATACCGTTGATGGTATTTTACATCATCATCATCATATCAGCCGTAAGACGTCCACTGCTGGACATAGGCCTGCCCGAAAAAGTGCCACAATGACCGGTCCTGCGCCACCCGCGACCTTTATCAGGTCATCAGTCCAGCTTCGCCATCCGGTACGTGGTCGCCACTCGACTTTTTCAGCTTTACTATCCGCTATCCCGTATAATGTTGGCCACCCCACATACACTGCTGCATGTGGCAACACTCGAGAACCGCTCGCCCGGAACCCTTTGCGATTTAACGATCTCCCAAAGTGACGACGACGAGCGAGGTCGGGTCAGCACCAATAACTGTGTAACTATGTTGTCCTACTTAGATTTTTTCCGTTTTCTCTTATTTGTTTTAGTCATAACTTTCCTGATTTTTAAAGCAACCTTCGTCGCAGTGTTTCTCTTTCCCTTTAATTCCAATGCACAGCCGACTGGTGGTGTAAGAATGGATTTTGATTGGTGGAAATCATTCATGGGTACCTATTATTCATTGTCTTGGTAACGTCTTGGTTTACTTAGGTCCGTTTTGTCGGATTTAGGCAATCGCAGCCAAATCACTTAATACTGAAACTGAACTAGCTGCCCGCGCGGCTTCACCCGCGTATTGCAAAAAACGCAGGCAAACCCGCGGGATAAAATATAGACTATAACCATCCAGAAAGTCCATTCTACACGCACGTGAAAGATTTTTTGAAATCGTATAAGCGGTTCTGGATATTACTTATTTTATTACATACAATATTCTACAAGCCAATTTTAACTCGTTAAAATTCGTTTGTCTTTATCTGTCACTTTGACTTTTGTGTTCGTATGAAAGGGACAAAGCACATTTTATTTAGCAGAGGCATTTTAAGTTGTATGAATTGGGGTTACTCTTTATAATATTAGTATATAGATACACGCGACTAAGTGAGCTACCCCGAATTTTAGCTAGGTAGGTCTGTAGGTAGGTAGGACCTACTGCGAGCAACGGTGTAACGTACAGGCCAGGCGTTACGCACTCAAAGGGTTAGTTAGTTAGTTATACCTACTGGACATTTTTTTTCCGCATGGGTTAAACATGTTGTCATGCTATTCAACTAATTAAAGAAACAAAAAACTTATTTCGTATATCGTACGTATGTACGTCATAATCATAATCCTTTGCGATTCGTCATGGCGATGCGGAGGGTTAATTATGTTGTTGCATCAATATATTGCAAGGGTCACACTTTTGGTGTGCCTTTTAATATCCTTCAGTAAATTAAAATGTCTGTCATTCTTTCGACACGTAAGGACTAACGACTGGGTTTTGGCGAAAATAATTAATGCTGACAGTTAAATGTTCGCAAGACTTTTGAAATTAAGTAAAACGTATAAACAGACAAAGGCGTCGGATAACAAAAATATTTTTCACGGCATCTATTATAGTCTTCTAGCTACAACCTACCACCTCGTACTTGTATCCACGTAACCATTTTATTGCGCTATCAAGAGACAAAGCTCGCAGTCATATATTTTTTACTAACTTCTTTTACGTTTAATCACGGACAAAGCGAAAAGAACCGTCACTTTTTGATTGAAGCAACCAAACAATAGTAATTGCAGAGTCCAATACGATGACGTGTCAGAAACGGTAGCGGCTCAAAACAGGCACGTCAACGCACCGCTTATTAGTTGGGCTATTGTTTTGTTCCATTGTGCCGTGTGAAGCGATATGTTTATTAGAGGAGGAGGCGCCCGCGTCGTAATGGCAGCCTGGCAAAAGCGCCGCATTCAGGTGCCAGCGACTGGCTTGCCGCAGAAGTGCCAGTTCGAACCTGCACGGCTATCTGCAGATCAAGATGGCGCGCGAGCTCTAGCGGGGCTAGCGCAACTGACGCCGCACCGCGACGCGAGTCGAGAAAAGTCTAAACCCCTTTTTCTAATTTGTACGGTGCGAGTGAGATAGGGGACGCTTAGTCGCGCGAGAAGCGACTGAGCAGCAAGTTGTGCTAGACGTGCAGGACGGCCCGCGAGCTGTGTCGCGGCGAGGTAGACTATCCGTCTCTTTCTGATTAGAACGCTTCGAAAGAGACGGACTGTCGCCGGCTCGCCGCTGCACAGCTCGCGGGCCGTCCTGTGATAGCCGTGCAGGGACAGGGACCGTATACCGATATTCTTTTCAGATAAAAATACCTTAAATACTATTTCGGAATACCGAAGAAATGTTGCGAATTGAAGAAGATTCCAATTTCACTGGGCCGTATGATGGTATGGTTCCCATTTTATCATTTATCGCTGTGGATAAGCCCTCCGTCACCCGCGCACTCGCATACTTGTACGAAAACGAAAGTAGCGGACTCGATGATCGGACGAAGTGTATTAAGTCCAAATCAGACAGGTTTAGCATATGAAGTTATGAACTATGTATTTGTGTTAATTTGGATGGCTCTATCGACTATACAAGGAAGTTTTTCTGTAAATTCAAACATCACTGGCCGTTAGGAAAACGTTTTATTGTAATGTGATAAGGTCCTACGCAAATACGATGAAAACTTTTTATTTTCCATGAACCAATTGTAACTGCAAGAAATGTAGGTATAATTACCATTCTGATATAACTAGGTCATTTATTTTAGATCTTAAATAAGGATAGTTTTAATGAAATCCCAATATTTTTCTCAGAGTATTTATGTACTTAATAGACCAATTACCATATTAACGCACTGTGTCAGTGACTTTAATATTTAGCACCGTGCCTCGCTGCACATCAATATGGCGTTGCATAAAGTTTTAAATAGTATATAGACATTTCACACATCTTTCAACTAGTTGCTCTATGCCCAACTACCGCGAGAATACCGCGTCATTCGCACTAATAAGCCTTAGCCGAATAATTGGGTAATCTCACATAATTGTGGCCGAATTTCAAAACGGACAACAAAACACGTTTGTGGGAAAAACGTCCCAATTCAGTTGAATACAAAGACGTTAATAGCGCGAGCAGAAATCATTTTAGGGTGGTGTTTCACAGGTTTCAATTTTCTTTAGACCGCGTTTCCCTGTTGCTAATCGGAAACATACTAAAAGAGAAATAAATTTAGTTCATCTTGAATCTCATTGCGATGCTTTAAAGTCTACTTTAGAGTATACTTCAATAGAAATTAAAACATTTCAGATTTGAATTTGACTTTGTTGTATTGTATTGTATTCTTCGCACCTGTTATACGTTAGAAAGTAAATAATTTGGAAATAAAAATGATCCAGTCATTGTGTGAATCATTAGAGTAATTTTAGCTTTGGATTCAATGGGAATAATAGGGTTAACGGGCCGTTGGAATAATGTACTATTTTTTAATTTAGTTCATTACGTGAAGACATAATATAATACGTTTTGGTCATTCATTTACATTCGATAGCAGCTCGACTTCCCAAATCAAATTCAAAAGCCCAACTCGTAACTTCATTCCAAAAAAAGTTGCATAGACGAAAGTGAAATTAAGAAATGTGCTTGTTCATTTGTTCCGCAAATCTTCTAAGATTCTTGTAGTTTCACATGACTGATTTACAAAACAAAACTTTACTAAACCCTTTTCGGCTTAACTCAAAGCCTCAGTGGAAACTATCGATTACTGTTTACCCAATAAGAGAATACAGGATTACTTTAAAAGTGAAAACATCGATGACAATGTGACAAAAGGGGTTATTATGAGAATAATAGAGATGTTGCAAATAGGACCACAGGAATAGGCCACCCAGTCGCACCTAATTATTGAAGACAGATGTCGCGATATTGAAAAAATATACGAAATCCCTAGGCTAAGATACTTGAATTTCAACTTTATAATCAGTAGAAAATAGTTCAAAATAAAATTATTTTAGTCTTCTACTTCATACTTTTTTGTTTAGGATAAGCAGTATTCCGAAAGTGAACGTTTCTTTGAAAAAAGAACTTCAAACTAGCGCCGCCGGATTAAGGATAGATGGATTTGGAGAATTAACTACCTACTTCATACGAAAACAAACTTTGCGTGATTACAATAAAGTCGCCAATAGCAGTCACGTACAACTGTGGCTATTGAAACTGTCCTTGAAAATATAAAGTAGGATCAAGAGAAAAGGAAACTAACCAATGTAAAGTTTAACTTAATTATTTGAAGATTGAACTTTGATCATTGTCGGTTCTCGAGTTAAGACATTTTTCTTCTAAATTTGCGGAGTGTTGACGGGTACAGCTTGCAATTTCTAGATGATTTAATTTGCAATGCAATAAACTTTGAGCATTATTGAATAAGGCTTATTTTCCAATGCCAAAAATACCATACGTCAAAGTTTATTTTGTCAAATACTTGTCAATGGACAATACGTCACACAAAGCGATTGGTATTATTTATTCATGGGGGATTATTCTTTATCCAAAAGGCCTGCGCAAACGCAGCGGGTCTTAATCACTTTATTTTGGCGCTTTTTAGGCTGATCCCGATTTGGCAAGGCTTTTGCGGCAAATTATCCGTGGCATGGCTTTGTAGCGCACTGTGTTGAATAGATATCGAAGTAAATAAGTACTCGAGATGGACCACCTTGAAAGAGATTAGGTTTTTTTACTGATTTCTCTAATTACACAAAAAGGAAATAGGGAGAAGTACCTACTTCATTTTCGGTACGAATCAAAGAGCAGAATTTGGTACTTGTAAATGTGCCTAAACCAGTAAATAGTAAAGTCAAGAAATGGATTATGTAAGTACCTAGATGCTTAAGTAAGATTACCATAAATACGTAATTAGGTTAATTCGTTCGTTTCGAAATAATGTTGTTAGGGATTTGTACGAATGCCTTTACTTACATAAAATATAGAATTTTACTTTTGGGCTACGAATGGATTTTCATAATTTCACTGTGCCAATTCTGTTATCATTGTATAGGTCGATACGTAAGATCTGATGCAAGCTCTATAATTATTCATAAAGAAGATGTATTACGGCTTCTATATTGTATCTGTTTTATTTCGGCGATGTCAGGGAGGTGCTAATGAAAAGTAATGCTCTTGCACAGGTTTATGTTCTTTCATATTTTGTTATAGTGACATGTTATTCGCCGCGCAGCGGGCAATTCACGAGGCTGCCCAGGCTTCTAAATTTTAGTTCCGATTGTGCTGAATAAATACGTAGAATTTTATTTGACTCGTATATATATATACGCTGGAAACATATTAGTAGTTACAGATCCAAACAAATATCAGGATTTAAAAAAATGTTTTATTGTACTTTACTTGTACTCAATTAACACACACAAGTTCACTGAGTCTACGCCTTCAAATACTGACACAGCTAACACTTCACTGTTACTTTGCACTGAGGTCGCCTTACATTCACCACTTGTTTCCACTGTTCTTCTTCTTCCAGTTCTCACTCCGATACTACTCACTTTAGTACTTCACACCGAGATCTCGACTCCGAAGACTCCACTCTCAAGACTAACTACCTCTAACTTGGTCTCTATATATACCCCTTTCTGAAGGTTCTAAGCGTAACCGTAATTTCGATATTCAATTCGATCTTAATTTCATTACTCATTTATTTTGAGTAGGATGGGCTTTTCCAGATAATCGTGCTGCTTCCATGCACGTTTCTCGAATATTCCAAGCCTATACGTTTGTATATAAATTTCCGTAAGCATCGAATGTTCTATTCGCTTACTTTTTCTAGAACATCCCATGCTACTCTGCGTTTTGAAAATTTACTCACTAATCATTTAAAAAATACAAAAGGTGCATGTCGGTCGCTGGTTTCGAACCTGTGTACATCGACTCTAAGGCCACAGTCTGTAACCCTAGGCTATTGTTGACTTATGACAACACGCTGAATTTTGAAATGCCTTGACGGCATGTTTATCACCTTGGTGATAAAACTGTTATATACCCCGCCATCGTAACAATATATAAAGTAAAATTGACAGTTCATGCAATTTTTAGGGTTCCGGTACCTCAAAAGGAAAAAACGGAACCCTTATAGGATCACTCGGTTGTCTGTCTGTCCGTCTGTCACAGCCGATTTGCTCCGAAACTACTGGACCGATTGAGTTGAAATTTGGTACACGTATGTAAATTGGTGACCCAAGAAGAACGCGTAAAGTATATTAATGAATTCTGTACAAGGGGGCCACTTTTGGGGGGTAAACTGGAAAATTAAAAAAAAAAAAGTTTCGCAAACTGTATTGTGTGACATATCAAATGAAAGGGGTTGTTCATCAAATGTAAGCATCTCAGATAATTTTTTTTTATAATTTTAGCAAAAATAGATTTGAAGTAAGTTAGGAAATAAGACGAAAATTGACCATTCACCCCTTATCTCCGAAACTACTAGGCTTAAAATATATGGAAAATAGTTCCTTGCCTAAAGATTACAGGAAAACCTATAAGAAGTTTGAGTATTCAACGTAAAGGGAAAATTCTCAATATTTTTGTGTATTTCGTATGGAGCGCCTATATAATGCTCACCACGCGAGTTGAACTCGCACTTGTCCGGTTTTTTATTAATGTGAAGATTTTTATTCATGGGGCTGTAGGAGATCCCCGGAAACTGGTTAATGATTCTCAGTTTTGTTCTACTTTCTGATCTAGGCTGTCAGGACAGTCCCACTCGGCCGTGGAGTGTGGTGTGCGGGCGAAGGCGGCGCGGGACAACGTGATTATGTTAATGTCCGCGGCCCGCTGTAAACGAACCGTCTCGCCCCCTTGACCCTCGGAGATGAGAAGTTCTTCAGAAAATCTTGGGTTTCAATTGAGTAAATTAAGTCGAATTCCAGCTTCAATGTTTACTTACATTTTAATGTCAGTACACTATAGCAGTGGTAATGAAGGACCGGTGACATGAATCCTGTAACAATGGTAGGCCAAGTGCGAGTCAGACTCGCATACGCGGGTATATGGACCTTTCCTGCATGGGGAAACTCTACAATTTTAAACTTAATTTAATGTTTATTACTTGTTGTTACAGGAAAAGATGCGAGAGGATTTCAATGTTGCTCAAAATATACAGCTCTATAACAGAAGAACGAATGGACGAACAAACAACTGGTATAAAAAAATCAAATAAACGACACATGAATGGCGGCCCTTATCGATTTATGTCAGCTCGTAAGTCGGTTTTTATACGCTTTATCGAGATTGAAATTAAGATGTTCTAATGTGTTAATACGACGACGACTCTATCGACGGGGCGAATGACCACTAGCGGTTAAACTATTCCGATTAAAATAGAGTAAGAATAATAGTATAGTGGAAGAATAATAGCGTTTTATGCAGAGAAGCATGTGTCAAAATATTGAATCTTCATTAGGAATTAGATTTCACCGGTGTGAAGTTAGCGGCCTAAAGTTAGCGGCCTTCGATAACCCGACCAAATTAAGGAGTCTAAATTACTCTTCAGTCAATTTGACTGATTTCCAAACAATGAGACACTTTAAAATGTACTGTAGGGATAGCTTTAGGGCAAGAGCTTTCTAAAACAGCTTTCAGGTCTTACTTATCGAGATTCCTTCACTTTCTGCGGCTGTCGTGAAGTTAGCGGCCTCATGCCTGTCTACACTTTTCGGTTACTTTGACTGATTTCCAGACAATAAGACACTTTAGAATGTATTGTAGAGATAGCTTTAGGGCAAGAGCTTTCTGAAACAGCTTTCAGATTTTACTTATCGAGATTCCTTCAATTTCTGCGGCTGTCATGAAGTTAGCGGCGTGATGCCTGTCTACACTTTTTGGTCACTTTGACTGATTTCCAAACAATTAGACACTTTAAAATGTATTGCAGAGATAGCTTTAGGGCAAGAGCTTTCTGAAACAGCTTTCAGATTTTACTTATCGAGATTCCTTCAATTCCTGCGGCTGTCATGAAGTTAGCGGCGTGATGCCTGTCTACACTTTTTGGTCACTTTGACTGATTTTTCAGTCAATAAGACACTTTGAAATGTATTGTAGGGATTGCTAAAGGGCAAGAGCTTTCTAAAACAGCTTTCAGATATTAGTTATCGAGATTTCTTCACTTGCTGCGGGTGTAGCGAAGTTAGCAGCCCAAAGTCTGCACGCACTTTTCACGATTTTATTTGACTGATTTCCAGACAATAAGACACTTTCAAAAGTATTGTAGAGATAGCTTTATGGCAAGAGCTTTCTAAAACAGCTTTCAGATCTTACTTATCCAGATTCCTTCACTTTCTGCGGCTGTCATGAAGTTAGCGGCCTCATGCCTGCCTATACTTTTCCGTCAATTTGACTGATTTTCGGACAATAAGACACTTTGAAATGTACTGTAGGGATAGCTTTAGGGCAAGAGCTTTCTAAAACAGCTTTCAGGTCTTACTTATCGAGATTCCTTCACTTTCCGCGGCTGTCATGAAGTTAGCGGCCCAAAGACTGCACGCACTTTTCACAATTTTATTTGACTGATTTCCAGACAATAAGACACTTTGAAATGTATTGTAGAGATAGTTTTAGGGCAAGAGCTTTCTAAAACAGCTTTCAGATCTTACTTATCGAGATTCCTTCACTTTCGGCGGCTGTCATGAAGTTAGCGGCCTCATGCCTGTCTACACTTTTTGGTTACTTTGACTGATTTCCAGACAATAAGACACTTTAGAATGTATTGTAGAGATAGCTTTAGGGCAAGAGCTTTCTGAAACAGCTTTCAGATTTTACTTATCGAGATTCCTTCAATTTCTGCGGCTGTCATGAAGTTAGCGGCGTGATGCCTGTCTACACTTTTTGGTCACTTTGACTGATTTTTCAGTCAATAAGACACTTTGAAATGTATTGTAGGGATTGCTAAAGGGCAAGAGCTTTCTAAAACAGCTTTCAGATATTAGTTATCGAGATTTCTTCACTTGCTGCGGGTGTAGCGAAGTTAGCAGCCCAAAGTCTGCACGCACTTTTCACGATTTTATTTGACTGATTTCCAGACAATAAGACACTTTTAAAAGTATTGTAGAGATAGCTTTATGGCAAGAGCTTTCTAAAACAGCTTTCAGATCTTACTTATCCAGATTCCTTCACTTTCTGCGGCTGTCATGAAGTTAGCGGCCTCATGCCTGCCTATACTTTTCCGTCAATTTGACTGATTTTCGGACAATAAGACACTTTGAAATGTACTGTAGGGATAGTTTTAGGGCAAGAGCTTTCTAAAACAGCTTTCAGGTCTTACTTATCGAGATTCCTTCACTTTCCGCGGCTGTCATGAAGTTAGCGGCCCAAAGACTGCACGCACTTTTCACAATTTTATTTGACTGATTTCCAGACAATAAGACACTTTGAAATGTATTGTAGAGATAGTTTTAGGGCAAGAGCTTTCTAAAACAGCTTTCAGATCTTACTTATCGAGATTCCTTCACTTTCGGCGGCTGTCATGAAGTTAGCGGCCTCATGCCTGCCTACACTTTTTGGTCAATTTGACTGATTTCAGACAATAAGACACTTTGAAATGTATTGTAGGGATAGCTTCAAAGCAAGAGCTTTCTAAAAGAGCTTTCAGATCTTACTTATCGAGATTTCTTCACTTGCTGCGGGTGTAGCGAAGTTAGCAGCCCAAAGTCTGCACGCATTTTTCACAATTTTATTTGACTGATTTCCAGACAATAAGACACTTTCAAATGTATTGTAGAGATAGCTTTATGGCAAGAGCTTTCTAAAACAGCTTTCAGATCTTACTTATCGAGATTCCTTCACTTTCGGCGGCTGTCATGAAGTTAGCGGCCTCATGCCTGTCTACACTTTTTGGTTACTTTGACTGATTTCCAGACAATAAGACACTTTAGAATGTATTGTAGAGATAGCTTTAGGGCAAGAGCTTTCTGAAACAGCTTTCAGATTTTACTTATCGAGATTCCTTCAATTTCTGCGGCTGTCATGAAGTTAGCGGCGTGATGCCTGTCTACACTTTTTGGTCACTTTGACTGATTTTTCAGTCAATAAGACACTTTGAAATGTATTGTAGGGATTGCTAAAGGGCAAGAGCTTTCTAAAACAGCTTTCAGATATTAGTTATCGAGATTTCTTCACTTGCTGCGGGTGTAGCGAAGTTAGCAGCCCAAAGTCTGCACGCACTTTTCACGATTTTATTTGACTGATTTCCAGACAATAAGACACTTTTAAAAGTATTGTAGAGATAGCTTTATGGCAAGAGCTTTCTAAAACAGCTTTCAGATCTTACTTATCCAGATTCCTTCACTTTCTGCGGCTGTCATGAAGTTAGCGGCCTCATGCCTGCCTATACTTTTCCGTCAATTTGACTGATTTTCGGACAA
Organism: Epinotia nisella; assembly: GCA_932294315.1. NCBI lineage: Eukaryota > Metazoa > Arthropoda > Insecta > Lepidoptera > Tortricidae > Epinotia > Epinotia nisella. Next base: position 23,729,629 of record OW028674.1, read on the forward strand.
TAAGACACTTTGAAATGTACTGTAGGGATAGTTTTAGGGCAAGAGCTTTCTAAAACAGCTTTCAGGTCTTACTTATCGAGATTCCTTCACTTTCCGCGGCTGTCATGAAGTTAGCGGCCCAAAGACTGCACGCACTTTTCACAATTTTATTTGACTGATTTCCAGACAATAAGACACTTTGAAATGTATTGTAGAGATAGTTTTAGGGCAAGAGCTTTCTAAAACAGCTTTCAGATCTTACTTATCGAGATTCCTTCACTTTCGGCGGCTGTCATGAAGTTAGCGGCCTCATGCCTGCCTACACTTTTTGGTCAATTTGACTGATTTCAGACAATAAGACACTTTGAAATGTATTGTAGGGATAGCTTCAAGGCAAGAGCTTTCTAAAAGAGCTTTCAGATCTTACTTATCGAGATTTCTTCACTTGCTGCGGGTGTAGCGAAGTTAGCAGCCCAAAGTCTGCACGCATTTTTCACAATTTTATTTGACTGATTTCCAGACAATAAGACACTTTCAAATGTATTGTAGAGATAGCTTTATGGCAAGAGCTTTCTAAAACAGCTTTCAGATCTTACTTATCGAGATTCCTTCACTTTCGGCGGCTGTCATGAAGTTAGCGGCCTCATGCCTGTCTACACTTTTTGGTTACTTTGACTGATTTCCAGACAATAAGACACTTTAGAATGTATTGTAGAGATAGCTTTAGGGCAAGAGCTTTCTGAAACAGCTTTCAGATTTTACTTATCGAGATTCCTTCAATTTCTGCGGCTGTCATGAAGTTAGCGGCGTGATGCCTGTCTACACTTTTTGGTTACTTTGACTGATTTCCAGACAATAAGACACTTTAGAATGTATTGTAGAGATAGCTTTAGGGCAAGAGCTTTCTGAAACAGCTTTCAGATTTTACTTATCGAGATTCCTTCAATTTCTGCGGCTGTCATGAAGTTAGCGGCGTGATGCCTGTCTACACTTTTTGGTTACTTTGACTGATTTCCAGACAATAAGACACTTTAGAATGTATTGTAGAGATAGCTTTAGGGCAAGAGCTTTCTGAAACAGCTTTCAGATTTTACTTATCGAGATTCCTTCAATTCCTGCGGCTGTCATGAAGTTAGCGGCGTGATGCCTGTCTACACTTTTGGGTCACTTTGACTGATTTTTCAGTCAATAAGACACTTTGAAATGTATTGTAGGGATTGCTAAAGGGCAAGAGCTTTCTAAAACAGCTTTCAGATATTAGTTATCGAGATTTCTTCACTTGCTGCGGGTGTAGCGAAGTTAGCAGCTCAAAGTCTGCACGCACTTTTCACGATTTTATTTGACTGATTTCCAGACAATAAGACACTTTCAAATGTATTGTAGAGATAGCTTTATGGCAAGAGCTTTCTAAAACAGCTTTCAGATCTTACTTAACCAGATTCCTTCACTTTCTGCGGCTGTCATGAAGTTAGCGGCCTCATGCCTGCCTATACTTTTCCGTCAATTTGACTGATTTCGGACAATAAGACACTTTGAAATGTACTGTAGGGATAGCTTTAGGGCAAGAGCTTTCTAAAACAGCTTTCAGGTCTTACTTATCGAGATTCCTTCACTTTCCGCGGCTGTCATGAAGTTAGCGGCCCAAAGTCTGCACGCACTTTTCACAATTTTATTTGACTGATTTCCAGACAATAAGACACTTTGAAATGTAGTGTAGAGATAGCTTTAGGGCAAGAGCTTTCTAAAACAGCTTTCAGATCTTACTTATCGAGATTCCTTCAATTTCTGCGGCTGTCATGAAGTTAGCGGCGTGATGCCTGTCTACACTTTTTGGTCACTTTGACTGATTTTTCAGTTAATAAGACACTTTGAAATGTATTGTAGGGATAGCTTTAGGGCAAGAGCTTTCTAAAACAGCTTTCAGATATTAGCTGTCGAGATTCCTTCACTTGCTGCGGGTGTAACAAAATTAGCGGCCTAATGTCTGCACACACTTTTCACATTTTCTTGTGAAATTTCTTTCTTCTTCTTCAATATAATAATGATTGTTATTAAATTATTTCAGGCAAATGCTTAACTATCGCTGTCCCCAAACAAACTTTAACTATTTCCAAAATAAAAACAATCCTATGTTCTTCCAAGTGTCTCAAATTATCTCTTGGTATCCCAAAGGATTTTTTATCTTTGGTCCATGCTGTCGCCATAACTCTAAATATCAAACAATCGTATGACATACACATAAAATTGGTTTAAGCTTGCATTTATTTGATACTAGCTTCCGCCCGCGACTTCCTCTGCGTAGACCCGGGATAAAAACTAGTATCCTATATTTTAATCCAGGCTATAAACTATCTTCGTGCAAAATTTTATCGAAATCGTTTCAGCCATTTAAGCGTTCAGGCATTTTTTTTAAATTTTCATCCATTCCCCATTGTTGACCGGTAGAAAACACCTTATGCTATTAAATCAGCCATTAGCACATTTTTTTTATTGTGCAATAAAGTCTTTTTTAAACTACGATGGTGGTAATTGGGAATGGATGAAAATTTTAGAAATGCCTGATATTTTTTTGGTGATAGGAATAACCTTCCTTAGCACCAGAAAAAAGTTTCAGATTCTTCAGCTGCGTCAATTTTTTTTGAAAAATATAAACAGTTTCCTCACTTACGTTTTGGGTCAGTTACGGCACCTTCCTCGATCGGTCTCATATTACAAAAAAATATATTATATATGTGTGGTAAACTGACACTGGCAATGATATTGACACTTGCGGCAGCTATATTGGTCATTACCAGTGTCAGTTTACCACAGATATTTAATATAGTTTTTTGTAATATGAGACAGATCAAGGAAAGTGTCTATTTACCGTTATTGACCCAAAACGTAAATGAGGAAACTGTTCATATTTTTCAAAAATAATTGTCGCTGCTGAAAAATCCGAAACTTTTTTCTGGTGCTAAGGAAGGTTATTCCTATCACCAAAAAAATAATCAGGCATTTCTAAAATTTTCATCCATTCCCCATTAGACATACGGCATGCCTGATGGTTAGCAGATATCGTAGCCCCTGGACGCTTGCGACTCCAGCAGAATAAGAACTTCTTATACATTGGCGGATACGTTAAATAATTAAATTAATTGAAGACAGTTGTTATTCTTGTCCCCACAATGTCAAACCTGGTTCAAATGACGTTATAAAAAATGGACACTGGACCAAGCTGGTCGTACGCACGTATTTTTTTTAATATTGCGGCACGCCGGATGTCAATACCTAGCCAACGCAAAAGTCCTTAAATCGTAGTTCGCAGCTTCACTCAAGGCAAGAGACTGAAAAATTAAGATTTGGCTTTCTAAATATATGTACTTATCTTATATATAAATATACACCGTGTTTTTTGGATTCCGATCCTTTCGAGGACGCATCCCTGAGCTAAAGCGAAGTAATCTTCTCTACGATACCAGTATCCTAACTTGCAGAATTTTATGCAGCAAGCAAATACAGAAGAATGACTATGACTTGGCCTATTATTTACATGGATTTTTTTTCATGGGATATTCTTCTCACAGATAAAACGTCATCGTTGACGTCACGCCCAAAATGAAAGAGATAGAATATTTGACAGTATGTACTGTTTTCGGTGATTGTCATTATTTAAAATTAGAACCGTGGTTTGTGTCAAACTGTAAAGATATTTATGTAGCAATTGGTGTAAATAAAAGAAAAGTACGCTTGAATGTAAAGCTTCAAGTGCCACTGCTAATGTAAACATATTTAAGGCACATTGACAGGAAATCTTATTTTGTAACATGCAATGTAAACCTATTATGTCACAATGTGTGTAAATGTTTCTATGGAAGACAGATGGTAAACAGAACTTTGGTGCATTAAGTGAAAAGATGAAACTGTCATGTGCGTTGTAAGTATGTTTTTGTCATGTAGTGTGTAAACTTATTTAAATGTAATAGTTATTTGTTCAACAAGAGGGCAAAGTAGATTTTTGCTGCGAGTGTTGATGTTGAGTCCCGAGGAAGCGAAAGATTCTATAGTTGAATCACGAGCGTAGCGAGTGATTCAAAATTAGAATCTTGAGCGTAGCGAGGGACTCAAAGGCACGAGATGCAAATATCTTTGCTCTCGTGTGATACATACAACTTTTCACCTCAGCGGCGAGAACATACTACAGTATAAGTCATATAACACACAGGAATAAAACGCCTCATAGAAGCAATTAAATCATTTTTATGTAAAAAAACCGGCCAAGTGCGAGTCGGACTCGCGCACCGAGGGTTCCGTACAAACCTGTAGGTATATAAATTATCAAAAATATTTTTATTATATGATGTAACTAAAAATTTACGGTTTTCGCAATTTTTCCTTTATTTGTGCTAGTATAAGACGTTGCTTCTTACCAAATTTCAAGATTCTGAATTCACGGGAAGTACCCTGTAGGTTTAGATTTCCTTGCGAGTTTCGAAAATTTGCGGAAATTTGCGGCATAAATGATTTTTTCACAGCTCTAATTTGATATAAATTTTAGTTTGATACCTCCACAAATTCCTGACAAAAAGAGTCTTGACAGACGGACGAACGGACGAACGGACGGACAACAAAGTGATCCCATAAGGGTTCCGTTTTTTCCTTTCGAGGTACGGAACCCTAAAAACGAACAACAAATACATATGAAATAACAAACATTAACTACGATTACTCTTTCCCATAACATTAACTTTACATGACATTAAGAAAGAGCTAAGTCCGTTTCCGTTTGTTTATGCATTTTGCTGATACTTGTCCAATGTCCAAGATGAACTTACTTAGAAAACACAGTTTAGCCTCTTTGACGGTATCTCTCAACTCTTGAGGAGTTAAAACATCGGCTTCGTCACTTGATTCACTCATATTTAGTACAGTTTTTAGTTTTTGTTTAAGTTATGTTTTATCTCCTAGAAAACGTAATAAAGTTCAATCGCGCTAACTTTTTAAAGAATATAAAGTGCGTTCTGAAACTGTATATATATTTATATTCGTTCACCATATAAAAAAAACTAAAGACTTATAATAATAAATGTTCGCGATAAATATCGCATTTCTTCATTGTATTTTAAGAATAATGAAATACTAATATGATTAAAATACTATTAGAGTTAATATATGTTTCATATTTTTATACGAGTTTAACACGAGTCGAATTTTATTTTGTTTCGGAACGAGTTTTTCGTTCCCGCTTTTTGGGGGCCTACTACGAAGGTTTCGAAGTCGAATGACGAATCGACATATTTTATCTCTCTTTTTTTGTAACGGAGTGAAAGTGACAGAGAGAATGAAGTTTAAATATTCCAAGTTTGTATTACACCCCGCAGTATGTAAAGATGACCTGCGACTAAGCTACGATATAAAAAATTAAAAAGTTAGTTTTCTTCACGCTCGCAGCAAAATTGCATTTTCTTCACTGGTTTTAAGCAGCAAAACCGCCATGTTCGAGCCGCTGAGGTGAAAAGGTTTTTATCGTATTTCCCATACATAACTGAGTAACATAACCAGCACTCGCAAATTCCCGAAACACTAGGTAGGGATCCGCGGTTTGATCTAGTAGAAGAGCTCCAGGTACAAAGCCTTTTTCCCCTCAGCAGCTCGAACAAGCATATTTTGCTGCGTGAAAACAATGACACACAGACACGTAAAACCCCTCTTTTGCGTCGGGGGTTAAAAATTGCAAACTTACGGGATAAAATACAGATTATGTCCATCCAGAAAATCCAGTCTATGAACAGGTGAAAGAATTTTTCAAATCGGATAAGCGGTTCCGAAGATTACCCCTACATTGTTTTTCTACATTATTATTTTTCATTCTGATTTTTTACATTATTAATTTTCATGATTTCGAAAAATGTAGAACAAAATGAAAGCTGATAATGTAACAAAACATAGATATATCATTTTCAGTAGTTTCCGGCCTCTCACCTGTAAAATGCTGTTTCTTGCAAGAATGCGCAATAAATGCATGATTTTCGAATCTGAACGTTAAAAACACGTGTTTAAATCAAAACGGTATATTTCAGCACACCGTTGTCTGTTGTTTATTATTTTCAGCAATTGCCCATCACATGCATATCATCATATCAGTCATGACTGCTAGGACACGGTCATTGTCAATGCTTTTTTCTGAGCAGGAGCCCTTTTTTGTATTATTATGGAGGCAAACAAGCTTACTGTCTGATGGTAAGCGGACACCGTAGCTTATGAACGCCTGCATCACCAAAGGAGTCACTACGCGTTGCCGACTTATACCTATGTAGGCGATAATCTTCGGAACTCAAAAATACCTGAACACGCCTGTATTGTCGAGGCATTAGAGACGTGTTCAGATATTTGTGAGCACTTTGGCTACTTCGATATATCTGATGGCGACGGTACAATAGAATAAAGTATAGTTATACGATGGAGTTACTGTCAAATGCCATTGTCTAACAATTTGTATTGTGATTCTCAAATCGGTCGATAGATGGCGGTGTTACTACCGCAAACTAGGTAACGCTATGTTTTCTTAGAAACAACTAATTTCGTGCAAAAACTTTTCTCTTCTCAAATCAATAAAGGGTATTTTTGGATCAACTTCTAGTTATTGCTCATTTTACGTTTTATCGTTAGAATCCTAATTTGAATTGATTACTAGTTATCTTATTTTTAGCATTTGTTTTTTAGTCAAATACATAGTTTGACCAATTTCAGCATTATGAGTGCCTCTATAATGTTGACTTATAGACAGATTTCAGTAGAACTTAAAAACATTAAACCAGTTTTAAGTATAACTGATAGAGTGTCTATTAATGATTGTAAATTAATTGCCAAAAAATTGAGAAACACTACTTGTAGGTATAAATATGCAAGTCAATTAGTTACAATTATAAACCACAACAAAAGATTTAAAAGCGTTCACTTTCGCAACTTATCAAAGAATGATGACATCATCCGAAAATTATCACAAGATGAACTTGAACGTGCACTTATTGCACATAAGTTACAACTCAAACCAATCTCACCTAGAAAACGTGAATGTATTGCTTATGTGATATTGACTAAACATTTTAAACTACGTGACAATAATAAAAATAGGAAGAAAATTTACAATGTATGGTTGGTGTTAGACAGAACACTGAGAGAAAACTTGACCAGGAAGATGTTAGTTTCGCCTTTGACTTCGCCTCATATTGAACCAAATGAGGAAATATCTCCCCGTGGCCTTCGTAAGAGCCGAGCACAGTACACACTCACTACGGCAAATAATGATTCATATCTTGCTCAAACTGACTGTAAAATTAGGATAGACGAGTGTGATGTTTTTTTCTCGCCAACGTCGTCACCAATTTACTCTAACATTGAAGAAATTCCATCATCTAATCATCGTGATTCTGTAGATGAAATTGGTATTGATGATCAATCGGATGATAAGATAAACGTATCTGACACAGCACTGCCTTCAGAATATTCTTCAGTCTGTGATCCTCATGAAGATAGCCTGAAGATAGCATCGAATTCTAGCGATTCATTGACTCCATCTATAAGGCCTAAAAATAACATTGAGGTTTCACCAGAATTGCAAGCTGTTCCCAAGGTAGTGCTTAATATTTCTAGCGAAAATAATTCCACAGTCTTGCTTCCCATTGGGACACAAAATGTTAATTTTTTGAGCGATCAAAAAAGTTTTGTACTTGAAGGTTCTTACGAAATGGAAAGTAAACTATGGCAGTCAATGTTTATTGGAAATAAAATGGATGTAAGTATGTATCCCTTTATCTTAAGAAACACTGTTGACAAGCATATTAATAATACATGTATAATAAATTTTAAGTACAAGAAATATTTAAATGATAATAAGATAATAATCAAGGGTCACTGCAAACATGAAGGTTGTAAAAAATTTAAAATTTATTTATATCAAGGTCGAGTAACTGTTTTGAGTACAAATATTAATTTTAGACATAAATCGTACCTAACACAGCAAGTCAGGGGCGTGGAAAGGGCCATTTTGAAGAATAAGTCTGTCAACACTAAACCACTGGCTTTGAAAAAAGAGAATCTTATTCAAATTAATGATCGTAATCTACAAGATACTAATAATCTTAGGAATATTAAGTCTGATGCGACTATGAGAAAAATCCGATCGGAAGCGCTTGCTGCAAATGACAGATCAAAGAATGATGTAATCGATTTATACTTATTTCAAAAAGATCACTCTAATTATGTCCAGGAAATTAGTTTTCCGTTGTGCGTTAAGCTATATAGCGAAGAGCAAATTAAAGTGTTGAAATCTACTGATTACCCTTTATTACATTTTGATGCAACAGGAGGAGTGTGTCGGCCACTAAACAATGACAAAAAGGCTAAAAGAATATATTTATACTCCGGAGTAATTCAAGCCCCTATTTCCGAAAGAATTTTTCCAGTTTTGTCTATGATCTCGTCAAAACATGATGCCAACACTATTTTTAAATTTCTTAATGACTTTAAAGTCTTTTGTGTTTCTCAAAATAGTTGGCCTGCCTTTTCGGGTGTTGTGACAGATTTCAGTTTTGCACTCATTAACGCCGTTTGTTTAGCTTTCAATGACTGTTCGTTGACAGATTATTTAAAAAAATGCTATACGACATTAGAAGAATGTAGCTACCTAAAGAAACCACCCACTCCTATATTTTTATGTTGCGCTCATCTTGTGAAATGTATGTGTAAAGATGTTGACAAATGTGTATCAAGCAAAAAAAACATTTTGAAAGATTTTTTTGTCAGCGTCATTTTAATAAAAGATTTACAAACAATTGATACTTTTATCTTGAATTTATATATTCTACTTCATACAGAATATAATACATACAATGTTTTGAAGGCCTATAACAATCTTGTAAGTATTTGTCGTCATAACGATAACCAAGATAAAATTGACGTTTTAGAGAGCATGAACAACGTTACATCAACTCTTCACGAAGGTAAAGCAAAATGTGCCGCAAATTATGCAAACAGTCCTTTTTATATTAGATGTACAGAAAATGTGTCAAATGTTGTTATTGATACCCATGGCTACGAATTAAATGAATTCTATGATCCGAGTATTTATGTGGTGTTCCTTACCAAATATATACCTTATTTACCACTGTGGAGCAATTTATTAAAAAATAAACGGACCAGTAACTCTGCTGTTGAAAATTACTTTGGGCAGCTCAAACGCGGCATATTAAAAGGTCGTCATAATTTGAAATGTACACATCTCATACGAAATTTGATGCGTGATACATTATCCATTTCGAAAGAAATTATTAATAGGATTCCAAAAAAGAAACTTACAAAAGCTGTTAAAGTTTCTCAGTTCGAAGAAGTGTGGCAGAGAAAAAGAAAATCGGTCCATAGTCATTTTGAGGGTCGTCACTTGAAGACCATGTCAGTTGAAAGTGACGTTGAAATCGAAGTTGAAGCCTTAGAAAATACTCGCAATATTTGTAAATATTGTGGACATGGTACAAGTTCCTTTGAAAGCGTTACTAAATGGGTTCAGTGGATAATTGCTTAGAATGGGTGCATCAATCTTGTGCTAGGCAGTATTTGGATACAAATAGCAATTTTTCAGGTGCATATGAATGCGAATATTGCAAACCTAAGTTAGTAACACAAACTCAGTCTCCTATCTCAACTGTATCAGCCAGTTCGTATAGCAACAGTCCCGTTCCCCTTGATGTGTTTCCCAACGGATTGGTGAGAGACCCGAACTATTACAAACCAATCTCAAGAAACTACTACGTTTCCAAGATGAGTTCTTTGTCTACTCTGAATGAATTGACTTTTGACGACTTCCAATCGTTATGTCCCCGAAAATACGTCACAAGTAATGCTATTAACCATGCTTTTAATATTATAAATGAGACTGATCATTACGATGTTACTAATTGTGAATTATCATCAATCATTTTTGGTTTGCAAAAAAAGGAACCTCGTTTCTACGATAGCAGTAAATTTCATTGGTCCATGGAAAAGGAAATAGTTTTTCCCATTTGCCTGAACAGCCACTTTACGATGGTTATCATGAAACCTACTGAACGAAGCATGACAATCATTGATCCCTTGGGTAGAGAATCCAGTTATAAGGCCAATTACTTAAATCAAATTAACGATTTGTTAAGCAAATTACAGTATGATGTAAAGATAAATAAAGTCAATACAATAAGGCATCGTAAGCAAAAGGATAATAATAATTGCGGGCCTATGATCATATACTTCTTCTGGTGTCTTAATAACAACAAATCTCTGTATGGTGCAGGCATGAATTTTACAAAATACAGGCATACCATACAATTAATGTTATTAGAAAAGAGTGATCCGGTATTTAATATGTGTGTTATTTGTGGCCGTGACGTCATTGAAGGTGCTTCATGTTTCAAATGTCACATATGTTATAGGAAGATTCACGCTGACCTACATTGCCTGCTGACTTCTTCTGAAGTGACCGTTATGACTTTACTAGAAAAAATTAAACTCCTGAACAAAACTTGCGAATTATGTAAGGAATACGCAATCGATATTCTAAAATAAAACCGCCGAACATGTATTTTTGGATAAATTAATTAAATTTAAATCGTATATTTTTAGGTTCTTACATAGGTCGCCATTTTAATTACAGGTTTTATACAAGTACTTAGAGTGAAAAAAAAAAACTTTTTTCACAGACCAGCTGAATTTCTGTCGCACTAAAAAGTTTTCGGACTTTATTTCTAACTTGTGTGCAGTGGTGTTCTTTGATTGTAATACTATTTGACATAATTCTGGTTATCAAAATATCTTAGCTTAAATGTAATGATTCAATAATAATCACGCGAGGAAGTTTCTTAATGTATTCAGTTGTTTCGCAAACTCGTCTTGTATTCGAAATTGTAAAATTTTGGCAGGTTATGATTACTAAAATGTATCACAACACGCCATAAGATATGGTTGACAATATTTTTCATAAGGATAAAGGAAAATAAGAATTGATTAGCTTAGACGGTTGTGATTAACTATAAAATTGACGACCGAATAGCCTAGTGGTTAGAGAACCTGACTATGAAGCTCTAGGTCCCGGGTTCGATTCCCGGTCGGGGCAGATATTTGTATGATGAACACGAATGTTTGTTCTCGAGTCTTGGATGTTTAACCCTTAAATGCATGATTTTTTGTATAACTTTTTAATAAATTGAAATAGATGTGTCATGTTGTATAGATTGACGGATAGCTGAAGTGGATAGCTGCATATTGAGCCACGGACCATCAAATATACGATGCATATATACATCATTATGCATTTAAGGGTTAATATCTATTTAAGTATGTATTTATCTATATATTTAAGTATGTTTATCCGTTGTCAAGTACCTACCCATAGTACAGGCTTTGCCTAGTTTGGGACTAGATCAATTGGTGTGAATTGTCCTACGATATAAAAAAAATCAGCTGTTGAATTTTAAGTTACTCATGATTTTGCATGCTTCAACTTCAACCTAAATCAAAAAAGTCTTGTCGCTTAGAGATCAAATTAAGCGTCAGATAGATGTATTGAGGTGTCAGGCCACTGACTTCATGTAAGCCGAAAAACGTCAAGAAGGCTCGATTCTTAAAATCTAAAAGCTATTTTAGATAGTTCTTGTTTCTCTCGTTAAGATTTCTTGTCAATAGTTTGGTAGTATTTTGTTGTCTAGAGATCAGCCAAATTGTCAGAATAGTGTTTGGAGGTGTCTGGCCACCACCTTCATGTCAGCCACAGAAGTCAAGGACGCTCAATACTCAAAATATAAAAGCTGTTTAGAAAAAAAATGCTTTTGCCCAAAAAATCTTACTAATAAATTTTGAAGTGTCTTGTCGTCCAGAAAACAGGCTCATTGATTCATATTTATTTATTCGCAATAATTCATAGTACATGTCATTCACGTTGGCACATCACAATCAATAGTACAATACTATAATTAACGTAATAATTGTATAATAAATGAGTGAGTACATATTATAAAAAATATTAAATGTCAAATTAAATAGTCTAAAAATAATTAAGTAGTTTCGTACTTAGTAAATTCATTAAAACTATAGAAAGTGTGCTCGATGAGCTGCGATTTGAAGCTAGCCAGAGAGGGTGCATACGTAGCTTGCGCCGGCAGATGGTTGTATATCGTCGTGGGTAAGTTTGGTGGACTTCGCCAGTCTGTGCTTACCGCCCACGATTCCGTGGCCATTGACCGTCAGCTCGCCTTATGTATTCGTCAGGATGTCCTCGCACATTAAAATAAAAAAAAGTAAAAAGTTTATTTGACACGAATCCTTACAGAAATGTATCACGACCCTGAGTCCTGCGCTAGGAAACCCCTGTGTTACAGGACTCAGTTTCGTTTCAATAATGTTTACACTTAACTAAAGTTTGCAAGTTATACAGAGAAGTTATCTTTTTATATCTTATAATAGATTTTACATTTGGGTATGTTTGAGTTACTTACGGTGTGTGTATGTATGTGTGTATGTGTGTGTGTGTATGTGTGTGTATGTGTGGGTGTATGTATATGAGCTTAAGATATAGTAAATAAAAATAAAACAATGTGTATGATAAATGATAACATACACGCTATGAGAATAACAATAATTACTTTGTCACGACCAGAAGGAGTTCGGTCTGGTGGTAATCAAGTTGCATGAGCCACTTTGTCAGCAGAGTCTAACTAGGGAGCCTTGTGATTTGATGATGCTTGCTAAGATTTCTCATGGCTAATGGGGAAATAAAAGCGTGGAATCTTTGAGCAAACTTCGTATGCGTCTTTGGCGTTTTCCAACGCTGGCGCCGTCTTATGTCTGCCAAGAAGATCTTGTCGTGCAGTTTGACATAATTGTAGATCACACATACAAGGCCACCTGACAAATTACCACGGAATTTAGCGTCAATATCCGTAGCTCCTTAAAATACGGTCTCGCGGAGGTACCCTGATCCACCTGTACAAATGCTCGCACGGCTCTCTTGTGCATTAAGAAGACTCGCTCCTAGTCGGCGGCGCGGCTCTACAACTCTGCGCTATATTAAAGGAGCGAATGCACTGTGGCAAAGTAGCATGGGCGCACCACACTTCTGGGCAGTACTCTTGCTAGACGACGCTGCGCAAAGCAGGCACTCCCTAGCTTACTACACACTTTCTGGGCATGTGCTCCCCATTGGAGCCCTCTGTCCAGCTCAAAACCCAAGAAAGTGGTTGACAAAGTGTATGGAGGTATCAGGTCGCTAACTTCATGACAGGCGCAGAAATTTGATCGGCGGCGGCAGCGTGATCGGCGTGAAATCGGCGTGGTACTTTTTTCGGTGTATTGTAAAATAACTTCAAAGCGTAAATTCTCATTATGAAATAAATTAGGAGAACTTCCAGCTTCTCACCAAAACTATGGCAGCAACGAAAGCGTTACTAAATTCTAAAATGTCAGATGGATGGAAATCTTTTTTTATTTATTTTTATTTATTGGTATTCAGGATTACAACAGCCGTAAATATACAGTTTACATATTGTTACGACGGCGGGGTCTATGACAGTTTCGTTATTATCCGTTAATTACATAAGAAAAAGAAAAACAGAGATTATTCAATTTACCTTAAGCAATGTGGAAGCATGCTACAGAGAATTAACAACATGGTGTAGTGCAGATTATTTAAGCTGACCGACTTTATTGTTAAACTGTCAGTAGTGGAATATGAAAACATTCAAGTTGCTTTCCGAATGGATAAATTTTATTTGCTATCATATCGTCATCTCAAACAAAACTAACCACACCAAATGATAATAATCAATTTAAGTGGATAAAAGAAACGCTTTATGCAGGATTAGCACATTTAGTAGAAATAGGTATTCAATAAAAGTGAATCCTAAAAAAACCGGACAAGTGCGAGTTCAACTCGCGTGGTGAAGGTTCCGTAAAATTTCTATTCTATTCATTAGGCGCTCCATACAAAATACACAAAAATATAGAGATTTTTTCCGTTACTTTGAATACTCAAACTTCTTATAGGTTTTCCTGTAATCTTTAGGCAAGGAACAATTTCCTTTTTTTTCAGAATTTTTAGCCTAGTAGTTTCAGAGATGAGGGGGGGGGATGGTAAATTTTCGTCTTATTTCCTAAATTTCTTCAAATCCATTTTGGCTAAAATTAAAAAAAAAAACTGAGATGCTTACAACAACCCCTTTCATTTGATATGTCACACAATACAGTTTGTGAAACTTTTTTTTTTTAATTTTCCAGTTTACCCCCCAAAAGTGGCCCCCTTGTTCAGAATTCATTAATTAACTTTACGGGTTCATCTTTGGGTTACCAATTTACATTGGTGTAGGTACCAAATTTCAACTAAATCGGTCCAGTAGTTTCGGAGCAAATCGGCTGTGACAGACGGACAGACAGACAATCGAGTGATCCTATAAGGGTTCCCATTTTTGCTTTTGAGGTACCGGAACCCTAATAATAAAAATAACAGTTTATAAAGAAAAAATACACAGAAAACTCAGGTGTCTTTGAGTTAATCAAACCTCATGTACATGTATATGAATTGAAATTCAATCTATTCATTTACTACTCATCATCATCATATCAGCCGAAAGACGTCCACTGCTGGACATAGGCCTCATTTACTACTAAATTCCTTTATTTATTTTGTTTATCTACTTTACCCATAAAACTCACGAGTGCAGTACATTTGATTTAGTATAAGTAACTAGATACACAATCAGCCGAAAAAAGTGGCCGTCCAAAAGAACCGCGCGATCGACACTTGCGGCTCTTTTGCGTTTAGTCTGGTTTCGACCGTGAGACTTGACGGTTGTCAAAAATGACAAAAATGATCTGTGAAAAAATTCGTTAATAGCAAATATAGCAATAGAAAAAAAATAAAAAAGGATTGGATATATTTCTTTAACTAAGTTCTATTGATAGCGTACAGAATTTCATGTAAATTCATTGGCATTTCATGGTTTTGAATAAATAATTTCGTTAATACAAATGACAGATTATCACGGAACAAAAACCTAAGGAGTCAGTACCTACTTATTAGATTTTTTTATGGAGTAGTACAGTTTCGTTATTTGTGGTTTTCAATTTAAGATTCCCGAGAAATCCTTAGCGATGTGCAAAGTAGGCCGCAGTTATAGGCTTATAGCACGAAATAGGAGACATCGACGACGAAGAGTGGTGACGACTTCGTCGTGTGTTTATTTTTCAAGTTTATATAAATCTTCTAAAAATAAATGTTTAACTAAAGATAAATTGATATTCAGATTGTAAGTCATTATTATATGTCGCAAAGGGACTAATTAGATACTTCAAATATACCACGCTAAAATGATCTACATACCTAGTTTTTATTCCCTTTTCACTAGTCGTGCGTAGAATTTTTAAGGAGTTTGATAGCTGCACTGATAATACGTAATGCCCACCGAACAATGTTTTGTGTTTATGTATTTATAAAAAAAATGAAAGTGTTAATTGTTGTAGTAGGTATTGCCTGCTTGTAAAAATAAATAATCATGATTTATTTGTGTTTTTCGTCTTCCTGTTTGAATAAATAAAATATTATATATTTTATTAATTAAAGTGTGACATGTAAAATACTTCCAAACAGCAAAAATCCGCAACATACTTCGTCAATCATTTACAAATGACTGTATTGTTTAAACAATATTATTAAAATAATTTTATAATGCGACTCCATTCATTCGCTATTTAGTTTTGACGTGAGCAATCAAGTCACATTATGATAAAATCTCAATAAACTAAAAAGTTTTTAGTCTGTTTGATGCTAATTCGCTAATATGGCCCTTACAGCTTCAAACACTAAGTTATCAATAAATGAATATGAATATGTACTCTTTTATATGAAGCATAATATCTCAACGCAGGTTATAAGTGAACGCGATTGGCATCAACTGAAATATAGCTAGAGTTGTCAAATTGGGGCACATTTCTTGAACACCCGCAGCAAGTGAAGGAATCTCGATAAGTAAGATCTGAAAGCTGTTTTAGAAATCTCTTGTCCTGAAGCCATCTCTACAATACATTTAAAAGTGTCTTATTGTCCGAAAATCAGTCAAATTGACGGAAAAGTATAGGCAGGCATGAGGCCGCTAACTTCATGACAGCCGCAGAAAGTGAAGGAATCTGGATAAGTAAGATCTGAAAGCTGTTTTAGAAAGCTCTTGCCATAAAGCTATCTCTACAATACATTTAAAAGTGTCTTATTGTCTGGAAATCAGTCAAATAAAATCTTGAAAAGTGCGTGCAGACTTTGGGCTGCTAACTTCGCTACACCCGCAGCAAGTGAAGAAATCTCGATAAGTAAGATCTGAAAGCTCTTTTAGAAAGCTCTTGCCTTGTAGCTATTCCTACAATACATTTCAAAGTGTCTTATTGTCTGAAATCAGTCAAATTGACCAAAAAGTGTAGACAGGCATGAGGCCGCTAACTTCATGACAGCCGCCGAAAGTGAAGGAATCTCGATAAGTAAGATCTGAAAGCTGTTTGAGAAAGCTCTTGCCCTAAAGCTATCCCTACAGTATATTTCAAAGTGTCTTATTGTCTGAAAATCAGTCCAATAAAGTTGTGAAAAGTGTGTGCAGACTTTAGGCCGCTAACTTCGTTACACCCGCAGCAAGCCAAGGAATCTCGATAACTAAGTTCTGAAAGCTGTTTTAGAAAGCTCTTGCTCTAAAGCTATCTCTACAATACATTTCAAAGTGTCTTATTGTCTGAAAATCAATCAAATTGACCGGAAAGTGTAGGCAGGCATCAGGCCGCTAACGTCACGACAGCCGCAGAAAGTGAAGGAATCTCGATAAGTAAGATCTGAAAGCTGTTTTAGAAAGCTCTTGCCCTTTAGCAATCCCTGCAATACATTTTAAAGTGTCTTATTGACTGAAAAATCAGTCAAAGTGACCAAAAAGTGTAGACAGGCATCACGCCGCTAACTTCATGACAGCCGCAGGAATTGAAGGAATCTCGATAAGTAAGATAAGAAAACTGTTTTAGAAAGCTCTTGCCCTAAAGCTATCCCTACAGTATATTTCAAAGTGTCTTATTGTCTGAAAATCAGCCCAATAAAGTTGTGAAAAGTGTGTGCAGACTTTAGGCCGCTAACTTCGTTACACCCGCAGCAAGCGAAGGAATCTCGATAACTAAGTTCTGAAAGCTGTTTTAGAAAGCTCTTGCTCTAAAGCTATCTCTACAATGCATTTCAAAGTGTCTTATTGTCTCAAAATCAATCAAATTGACCGGAAAGTGTAGGCAGGCATCAGGCCGCTAACGTCACGACAGCCGCAGAAAGTGAAGGAATCTCGATAAGTAAGATCTGAAAGCTGTTTTAGAAAGCTCTTGCCCTAAAGCTATCCCCACAGTACATTTCAAAGTGTCTTATTGTCCGAAAATCAGTCAAATTGACGGAAAAGTGTGTGCAGACTTTAGGCCGCTAACTTCGTTTCACCCGCAGCAAGCGAAGGAATCTCGATAACTAAGTTCTGAAAGCTGTTTTAGAAAGCTCTTGCTCTAAAGCTATCTCTACAATACATTTCAAAGTGTCTTATTGTCTGAAAATCAGTCAAATTGACCGGAAAGTGTAGGCAGGCATCAGGCCGCTAACGTCACGACAGCCGCAGAAAGTGAAGGAATCTCGATAAGTAAGATCTGAAAGCTGTTTTAGAAAGCTCTTGCCCTGAAGCTATCCCTACAGTATATTTCAAACTGTCTTATTGTCTGAAAATCAGTCAAATAGACGGAAAAGTGTAGGCAGGCATGAGGCTGCTAACTTCATGACAGCCGCAGAAAGAGAAGGAATCTCGATAAGTAAGATCTGAAAGCTGTTTTAGAAAGCTCTTGCCCTAAAGCTATCCCTACAGTACATTTCAAAGTGTCTTATTGTCTGAAAATCAGTCCAATAAAGTTGTGAAAAGTGTGTGCAGACTTTAGGCCGCTAACTTCGTTACACCCGCAGCAAGCCAAGGAATCTCGATAACTAAGTTCTGAAAGCTGTTTTAGAAAGCTCTTGCTCTAAAGCTATCTCTACAATACATTTCAAAGTGTCTTATTGTCTGAAAATCAATCAAATTGTCCGGAAAGTGTAGGCAGGCATCAGGCCGCTAACGTCACGACAGCCGCAGAAAGTGAAGGAATCTCGATAAGTAAGATCTGAAAGCTGTTTTAGAAAGCTCTTGCCCTTAAACTATCACTACAGTACATTTCAAAGTGTCTTATTGTCTGAAAATCAGTCAAATTGACGGAAAAGTGTAGGCAGGCATGAGGCCGCTAACTTCATGACAGCCGCAGAAAGAGAAGGAATCTCGATAAGTAAGATCTGAAAGCTGTTTTAGAAAGCTCTTGCACTTAAGCTATCCCTACAATATATTTCAAAGTGTCTTATTGTCTGGAAATCAGTCAAATTGACCAAAAAGTGTAGGCAGGCATGAGGCCGCTAACTTCATGACAGCCGCAGAAAGAGAAGGAATCTCGATAAGTAAGATAAGAAAACTGTTTTAGAAAGCTCTTGCCCTAAAGCTATCCCTACAGTATATTTCAAAGTGTCTTATTGTCTGAAAATCAGTCAAATTGACGGAAAAGTGTAGGCAGGCATGAGGCCGCTAACTTCATGACAGCCGCAGAAAGAGAAGGAATCTCGATAAGTAAGATAAGAAAACTGTTTTAGAAAGCTCTTGCCCTAAAGCTATCCCTACAGTATATTTCAAAGTGTCTTATTGTCTGAAAATCAGCCCAATAAAGTTGTGAAAAGTGTGTGCAGACTTTAAGCCGCTAACTTCGTTACACCCGCAGCAAGCGAAGGAATCTCGATAACTAAGTTCTGAAAGCTGTTTTAGAAAGCTCTTGCTCTAAAGCTATCTCTACAATGCATTTCAAAGTGTCTTATTGTCTCAAAATCAATCAAATTGACCGGAAAGTGTAGGCAGGCATCAGGCCGCTAACGTCACGACAGCCGCAGAAAGTGAAGGAATCTCGATAAGTAAGATCTGAAAGCTGTTTTAGAAAGCTCTTGCCCTAAAGCTATCCCCACAGTACATTTCAAAGTGTCTTATTGTCCGAAAATCAGTCAAATTGACGGAAAAGTGTGTGCAGACTTTAGGCCGCTAACTTCGTTTCACCCGCAGCAAGCGAAGGAATCTCGATAACTAAGTTCTGAAAGCTGTTTTAGAAAGCTCTTGCTCTAAAGCTATCTCTACAATACATTTCAAAGTGTCTTATTGTCTGAAAATCAGTCAAATTGACCGGAAAGTGTAGGCAGGCATCAGGCCGCTAACGTCACGACAGCCGCAGAAAGTGAAGGAATCTCGATAAGTAAGATCTGAAAGCTGTTTTAGAAAGCTCTTGCCCTGAAGCTATCCCTACAGTATATTTCAAACTGTCTTATTGTCTGAAAATCAGTCAAATAGACGGAAAAGTGTAGGCAGGCATGAGGCTGCTAACTTCATGACAGCCGCAGAAAGAGAAGGAATCTCGATAAGTAAGATCTGAAAGCTGTTTTAGAAAGCTCTTGCCCTAAAGCTATCCCTACAGTACATTTCAAAGTGTCTTATTGTCTGAAAATCAGTCCAATAAAGTTGTGAAAAGTGTGTGCAGACTTTAGGCCGCTAACTTCGTTACACCCGCAGCAAGCGAAGGAATCTCGATAACTAAGTTCTGAAAGCTGTTTTAGAAAGCTCTTGCTCTAAAGCTATCTCTACAATACATTTCAAAGTGTCTTATTGTCTGAAAATCAATCAAATTGTCCGGAAAGTGTAGGCAGGCATCAGGCCGCTAACGTCACGACAGCCGCAGAAAGTGAAGGAATCTCGATGAGTAAGATCTGAAAGCTGTTTTAGAAAGCTCTTGCCCTTTAGCAATCCCTACAATACATTTTAAATTGTCTTATTGACTGAAAAATCAGTCAAAGTGACCAAAAAGTGTAGTCAGGCATCACGCCGCTAACTTCATGACAGCCGCAGGAATTGAAGGAATCTCGATAAGTAAAATCTGAAAGCTGTTTCAGAAAGATCTTGCCCTAAAGCTATCTCTGCAATACATTTCAAAGTGTCTTATTGTCTGGAAATCAGTCAAATTGACCAAAAAGTGTAGGCAGGCATGAGGCCGCTAACTTCATGACAGCCGCAGAAAGAGAAGGAATCTCGATAAGTAAGATCTGAAAGCTGTTTTAAAAAGCTCTTGCCCTAAAGCTATCCCTACAGTATATTTCAAAGTGTCTTATTGTCTGAAAATCAGCCCAATAAAGTTGTGAAAAGTTTGTGCAGACTTTAGGCCGCTAACTTCGTTACACCCGCAGCAAGCGAAGGAATCTCGATAACTAAGTTCTGAAAGCTGTTTTAGAAAGCTCTTGCTCTAAAGCTATCTCTACAATACATTTCAAAGTGTCTTATTGTCTCAAAATCAATCAAATTGACCGGAAAGTGTAGGCAGGCATCAGGCCGCTAACGTCACGACAGCCGCAGAAAGTGAAGGAATCTCGATAAGTAAGATCTGAAAGCTGTTTTAGAAAGCTCTTGCCCTTAAACTATCCCTACAGTACATTTCAAAGTGTCTTATTGTCTGAAAATCAGTCAAATTGACGGAAAAGTGTAGGCAGGCATGAGGCCGCTAACTTCATGACAGCCGCAGAAAGAGAAGGAATCTCGATAAGTAAGATCTGAAAGCTGTTTTAGAAAGCTCTTGCACTTAAGCTATCCCTACAATATATTTCAAAGTGTCTTATTGTCTGGAAATCAGTCAAATTGACCAAAAAGTGTAGGCAGGCATGAGGCCGCTAACTTCATGACAGCCGCAGAAAGTGAAGGAATCTCGATAAGTAAGATCTGAAAGCTGTTTTATAAAGCTCTTGCTCTAAAGCTATCCCTACAATATATTTCAAAGTGTCTTATTGTCTGGAAATCAGTCAAATTGACCGAAAAATGTAGACACACGTCAGCCGCTAACTTCACGACAGCCGCAGAAAGTGAAGGAACCTCGATAAGTAAGACCTGAAAGCTGTTTTAGAAAGCTCTTGCCCTAAAGCTATCCCTACAGTACATTTCAAAGTGTCTTATTGTCCGAAAATCAGTCAAATTGACGGAAAAGTGTGTGCAGACTTTAGGCCGCTAACTTCGTTACACCCGCAGCAAGCGAAGGAATCTCGATAACTAAGTTCTGAAAACTGTTTTAGAAAGCTCTTGCCCTAAAGCTATCCCTAGAGTACATTTTAAAGTGTCTTATTGTCTGGAAATTTGTCAAATTGACTGAAGAGTGAATTTAGACTTCTTAATTTGGTCGGGCTATCGAAGGCCGCTAACTTTAGGCCGCTAACTTCACACCGGTTTAGATTTCTACCTTTTTTTTTGCCACAGATATGAGGCAATATTATTGGAAACAGGTAAAAGGTGCTGATACGCGATTAATTAACCGTAACGTGTTTAAATAAGTCGTAATTCAAAGGATAATTAATAATGTTATGTGACATTTTACTTAAAGATGTCTGCCAATATTTGTTTTAAATTTGTTATAAAAATACAACTTAAAACTCATCTTGGATGCTACCCTAATCAGGTCCTGTGTTAAATTAACGAATGAGAACCAGTTTATATACATTATTATAGATTTGGAGTATGTATACCGCGTTTCCTGTCCGTTGCTTCAGCCAAAAAGGACGCATTGTGTGACTGTAATTGACCGGTGTGGACGACCTTTTAAAACATGATAACCAGTTAATTAATCTAAGTTAATGAATCAAGCGCTCACACAATCGTATAAATATTGCAGGATCGCAATTATTGAGTCATTATTTTTTATGGCAGTTCCTATGATTTGATTGAAGCTCTGAATTCCGTAGCTATGAGAAAAAAACGATGGTGAGGAATTAGGTTCGTTTATCAATAACCACGAACATGAAACACGAATGAAAATAAATTAACAATAACATATTTCATTTCGGTTTCAGGCCTATGATAATATTCAAAATTCTCTCAAGCAGGTTACAAACTAGGTCCAAATTCTAGTCTTAAAAACACGCCACCTTGAGCACAGTTTTTATCACTTGCTCGTAACTAACTTAGCCGATAATTCCTTTTATACTCTTAATAGTATTCAATTCCATAAATTATGTTTACTGCAAGCACGTTAACGGGACAAAAACCAAAAATTACCATATAAACCCATGCGAAACATTTTATTTGACACTCCGCTTCCAATGAATGTTTATAATTTACATGTAGGACATAATTTAAAGTGGAGGCACCCTACTATAATGAAGTTACCCGCGCAGACGCAGCTAATGTGTGGGTAAGTTTGTCCACGCGGAAGTCAAAATCATTGTCACCCTATTAACGTAAAATACAATCAAATTCAGACTGACAGACATTGAATTTTAGGTTGAATTTTGGATGAAGGATGATCTTTTCAAAAAAAATATTGTTAAGTTTTATGATAGAATAGAAGCGCTGGATCGAGAGAAATTAGCGCGCATTCATGTCAGTATTGTGTGACATGTCAGTGCGCATGTCACAGCACTGAATAAGGATGTTTCAATGTGTTTATTAGGGTGTACGGACGTTTGTGTTAAATAAATATAATATTTGATGTCTTATTATTATTTTATATTTATTGAATATGCATAAAAATAGAAGTATGCTTAGTTCGTTAACTGTATTTTCATAAAATTATGTCAAACGCTTGCGAAAACAGCTAGCTGTTTTACAAAACAGCACTGTTTTGTAAAAATAAAAAACAGCACTGTTTTGTAATACGACTGGTTGACGATTAGCGTGATTGTCATACGACAAGTTCTACAA
Organism: Epinotia nisella; assembly: GCA_932294315.1. Taxonomy (NCBI): domain Eukaryota; kingdom Metazoa; phylum Arthropoda; class Insecta; order Lepidoptera; family Tortricidae; genus Epinotia; species Epinotia nisella. The sequence goes on from OW028674.1 coordinate 23,752,443, forward strand.
TATAGCGGCAATCCGCCGTATTACATTACAGTTGGTTGTTTTACAAAACAGGGCCGTTTTGTATTGTGGCAGGTCGACGGGATTGTCGAAGGCCTTCGTTAGTTACGACGACGAGCGAAGCGAGGATAATGATAATGATAATGATAATGATAATGATAAAAAAATTGACCGCTGTCACGTCAGTCGTGCTTTTTGATATTTTACTTTACAAATTCATATTTTGATGTTTATCCGTACCAAAATGGCTCAAGTTTCACACCACCGGAGCATTAAAACGAAGGGCTACATAGAAAATCTTGTTTTAGCCCAATTTTGGCTACAATTGTAGACAATTTTGATTTCAACACGGACTTGACATAAATGACAAGCATCTATGATTACAAGATCAAGAGCACGAACAACACAAAAAGCGGAAACACAAGCACACCTTCCACCTCCGCCCGCCTCGCCGCCGCCCCCGTCATCCAGCACATCATCGTCGGGCGACGAGTTTGAAACCGCAGCCGATACCAGCAGCAGTTCAAGCGACGAGTGTGGGTCGCCGCCGCCGCCGCCACGTCCACCTGCGCGGCGCGGCCGGCCACCGCTGCCGGCACGCTTGGGGCCTGCGGGGCATCCTGCTCCGCCCACGGCTCCCGCTACCGGTGGTATAGTGCGCCGCATGCAGTGGACGCAATCCATTAACGAAAACTGTATGCGCGCCTACTATGGGGCGACAGAGGGAGGAACTAATCTGTCCGCGTACCGTGTCCGGATGCTGCCTCTGTTCCAGGCGCTTGAACCGGCCATCACTGTGTCTGCGCAGCGTCTATCAGATCAGGTGCGCGTCATCCAGCAGCACAAGCGGTTGGATGACGCGACGCTTGATCGGCTTCGCCTGGAAGCACTCTCTGCTCGTGCGGCCTCCACCTCGGCGCGGGATCCGCCCGCCTTGTTGCCGGCCCCGGTGCCTGCACCCGATCTGGCACCGAGGGCGCCGCGGGTTGACCCGAGTGCCGACGAGGAGGACTGTGCGAATCAGAGCGTGAGTACCCAGGCCAATGAGCAACTGAGGAGGGCTTTGGAAGATGCGATTACGGGGTATCGTTCCACAAACACCTCTAGGCCACGATTACCGCGCTTGCCCTTAAATAGACGCAATCTAGCGCTAATGGGAGCTCTAAACGGTCTGCTAGACCCGTATATACGGGCTAGTGAAGACTTACTTGATACACACTCAATCATGTACTGCGGAGCCATCGCGGCGTGCCGTGTTGCTCGCATCAAGCTCCCGGACGCTGACCGTGCACCTAGGACCGCCGGGGGTGTCCCTGCATGGCAAGTACGGATTGAGCGGCGTATCAATACGTTTAGGACTCTCATTGCAAAGCTGATCTGCTTCAGGGGGGGCAACAACCGCCCCCGAGTCATGCGCTTTGTGAACCAGGCCTTCGCGGGAACTGGTATCAGGCCCCGCGACTACATGGTCTGTGTCACAGAGCGCATTGACTTTCTGAAGCAGAAAGTCTATGCATGGGCAAGCCGTATCCGCCGCTACAGAGAGCGTGTGGACCGATACCAGCAGAATCGCCTTTTCCAGAGTGACCAAAGGAAGGTATACCGAAAGTGGGAGGGAACCGATCTTCGTGTGTCCGACGGACAGCAGCCGGATGCTACTGTCATGGTTGACTTCTGGCGTAGTATCTGGTCGGTGCCAGTCGAACACACCGAAGGCGAGTGGATGAGTGTTGTCGAACGTGAGTGTGAGTTCATCGAACCCATGGGGACTGTTACCATCAGCCCCGAAGACGTTAGTTGTGCCATCCGTCTGACCCCGAACTGGAAAAGTCCTGGGCCGGATGGATTACATAACTTCTGGCTGAAATGGTTTCGATGCTCACACCTGCGTTTGGCAACGCAGTTCCAGCAAGCCCTTGAGCTCGGTTCCCTGCCATCTTTCTTAACAACTGGTATCACCTCTCTGCTCTATAAGTCCGGTAGCACCATGGAAGCGAAAAACTACAGACCCATCACGTGCTTGCCTACGCTGTACAAGCTCCTTACATCCATTTTGAGAGCAAAAATTAACGCACACATAGTTGCAAACAATGTTTTGGCCCCTGCTCAAAATGGCTGTAGGGTTGGGTCTCGTGGTACTAAAGAGCTCCTCCTCATAGACATGACCATTTGCCAACGAGTCCGACGGAACAAAGGAGCCCTCTCGGCTGCCTGGATTGACTACAAGAAGGCCTATGATTCGGTGCCTCATTCATGGCTGAGGAGGATCTTAGAGTTGTATAAAGTTGATGCAGCTCTAAGATCCTTCTTAGGCGCTTGCATGGGGCAGTGGACCACAGTCCTTCGTCAACCGGGGGGAGGAGATGGCCCCTCTGGCCCGCAGGACTCTATAAGGATTGAACGTGGGATCTTCCAGGGCGACAGCCTGAGTCCTCTGTGGTTCTGCTTAGCGCTGAATCCGCTCAGCACCTTGCTGAAGGATTCAGGGTTAGGTTGCCGGCTTCGGAGAGAGGGTGAGGTCATTTCTCATCTGCTCTATATGGATGACCTTAAGCTATTTGCACCGAATAGACATGACCTGTTGGAACTACTGAAAACAACTGAAGTATTCAGTAGCGCCATCAAAATGGAATTTGGTGTCGATAAGTGTGCGGTTATGCATGTACAGCGGGGTAAAGTTGTAAATTCAACAAATTTACAACTTTCTGAGACAATGTCACTCAAATCTATCTCCGAAGCAGAAACCTATAAGTATCTTGGTATGTCACAGTCATTGGGTATTGAGGGTGAGGGCGTAAAGCGGGCGGTGAAGGAGCGCTTCTTTTGTCGTCTGACAAAAGTACTTAATAGTCTTTTGTCGGGCGGCAACAAGGTGCGCGCCTTCAACGCCTGGGTGATGCCCTTGCTTACTTACTCCTTTGGCATACTAAGGTGGACCCAGACTGAGCTGGATGCCCTGGACCGAAGAGTCCGTGTTCTGCTTACTGCGCATCGCATGCTACACCCACGCTCGTCTGTTATGAGACTGTACATCTCGCGGAAATGTGGAGGTCGCGGCTTTTTAAATGCCAAAGACCTCCACAACCGCGAAGTGTGCAGCCTCCGGGATTATTTCCTGAACAACGAGTGTGGGATGCATCGCGACGTAGTAGCAGTGGACGGAAACTTCACCCCACTCTCCTTGGCAAACGAAAACTGGCGCAGACTTAAAGTAATGAGCGCCGAGGACCGCAAGGCGGTATGGAGGAGCAAGGAGCTTCACGGGCGGTTCTATAAGGCCCTCACAGGGCCCGATGTAGATCTGCTCGCGTCGGTGAACTGGCTACGTTTCGGGGATCTCTTCGGGGAAACCGAAGGCTTTGTCTGTGCAATTGCGGACGAAGTTATCATGACGAACAATTACCGGAGGTATATCCTGAAGGACGGTACGGTCGACATTTGTCGGGCATGCCGCCGTCCCGGGGAGTCACTCAGGCATATTATCTCCGGTTGTGGTCATCTTGCTAACGGCGAGTACTTGCACAGACATAACCTTGTAGCCAGAATTATTCACCAGCAACTTGCTCTGCTATACGGTCTTGTGGTCTCCGAAGTGCCTTACTATAAGTACACACCTGCACCAGTTCTCGAAAATGGTCGTGCCACGCTCTATTGGGATCGATCTGTCATCACGGACAGGACTATTCTTGCCAATAGACCCGATATCGTGCTGACAGATCGATCGAAACGCCAGGCAGTGCTCGTCGACATCACCATCCCCCATGACGAGAACCTCGTGAAGGCCGAGAAGGACAAAGCCAGCAAGTACCTAGACCTGGCTCACGAGGTAACCGCCATGTGGGATGTTGATTCGACGATCATCGTCCCGATAGTTGTTTCGGCGAACGGTTTAATAGCGAAGAGTCTCGACCGCCACCTTAAGAGACTCTCGCTAGATGGCTGGGTCAAGGGTCAGATACAGAAGGCGGTACTTCTGGACACGGCGCGGATAGTCAGGAGGTTCCTCTCTCTGTCGCCCTGACCACCGGTAGTTTAGGCCCCGCCTCGCTGCCGGCGGTACCCTAGGTTAGGTTTTTATAATGATTTTATATTTTGTATGTATAGTTTTATATTTTACTTTTTATATCAATATTGTAAAAACCTAACTTAAGATAAAATATAAATAAAGGAATGATAATGATAATGATAATGATAATGATAATGATAATGATAATGATAAATGATTTATTCAGTAACTAAAAAACACTTTACAATATTAGGCTGGTGCCTCTTTTTAAGCAAACAAGATGCCTGTGTCAAGAGACACCGCTCTTCCTTAGAATTTAGCATATAATATCAACGTAGGTGGGATATTTTAATTAGGATAGTAGAGGAGAGGAGAGAGCATAGAGCCTATATCAAAGGTTTGGAGGAGGAGTGTTAGACAGAGCTGCGATCCTACAGCGCGCTAAAAACATGTTCGGTTCTGACGCTTCGCCGGCCGCTGCCGCCGCACGTCGCTTTGCTCGCTCGGCTCGCGCGCTGTAGGGCGCGCGCGGAGTTCTGCCTAACACTCCTCCTTGCTTCGCTCGTCGTCGTACCTGACGGGGGCCTTTGACAATCCAGCGGATTTTCATTCAACGGTATTCAATCCGCCTGATCGTCAACCCGACGTATTACACGCTGTTTTGTAAAACAGCTAGCTGTAATGTAAAACGGTGGATTATACTATATGCCTGGTAAAGTTATATCAAATGCGATACCGAATAATATAATTCTTTATATGGTATAGATTTCACTCGAAAAAGCTATTGTGAAGTAAACCTTCGATTGTATGTAAAAACGCATACACTGCTGGTGGTAGGTAATACACTCATAGAATACGGCTACGGTATCCCCTGCCTGTCGTACAAGGCGACTAAAAGGGGTCCTCGGGGTGGTACACGGTTGCAGTTGGGGGCTGCAATCGGAAAAAAAAGGTAGATACCACTGAGGCATGACGGTAGGGCGGCACTGGTGCGTTCCGTAGGAGATCCCAGAGCCGTCCGAAATGCGTCGAGGAGGACCATCGGGGGGTTTTTAGTCGGTGCGAGTCCGACATAACCTCCGCGCTATCCCCGTGGCGTGGAGGTATCCGTAACGGATTTTCCTCCCATATAAAAAAAAAGGTAATACACTCATAAGTATTGATACACTTATGTAAATAAGTACTTAGGCAGGAAAGGAAACCATAATTTAACATTAAACAATGTGATAACATGTAATAGTTATGGTTTGTGCTCAGCCGCAGCTGTGTCTGATATTAGATAATGAGACGTGCGTGCGCGACACGCATTACTTAACTAACTCAAACCTGTGCCCAATCCGGGACGAAAGTAAATTAAAGTGATGGTAGTAGCCAAATTGAAAAATTCGTCTCCCATTACCAAATATTTATTACCAATCTTGTTTAAGCCCCGGCCTCATATAGACGGATTTCAGTCAATGCATGAATTTGATATAAATTCTGTACGAGCTGCCCCCGTTTTATTTGCTCTTGAGTGGTTCAGATTCTGATTCAGTGACTGAATTCCGATCTGCACGGCTATAACAGCACGGTTAGCACAAGATATATTCTCGAGGTCTCTCGCACTATCCGTTTCTTTCTAAGTGGTCTAATAAGAGAGAGACGGATAGTGCGAGAGAGCTCGAGAATATATCGCGGCCGCCTTGTGCTAACCGTGCTGGACGGCCCGCGAACTGTGTCGCGGCGACATAGACCATCCGTCTCTCTAAATGTTGATAAAGCTGTGATAGCCGTGATGTGTACGGCCTAAACACTACTTGCACCGGCGAGCTACGAAATTCCTTGCGATCGATGATAAAACAAACGACTATTGTATCGTCTAAAGCACCGATCAAAGAATACAGTAAAGTATGAAATTCCCCGCTACGCGGTTGGTTAACAATTGCCGTCATACATTAATATGTATTAGTGCGATTGTTAATTAACAGAGATTTAGATAGAATGTCTGTTAAATGTTTTATCTCAGAAGATAGAATTTGGACATTAATAGAATATACATATTAAAGCATTTGCAAAAAGAAATTAAGTTAATTCACAAATATTGTGTAACTCATAGCGTTTAACGTTAAATAAAATAGATGATCGGTGCTATAAAGTCTGAATTAGCGTATACAAGTTAATGTCGTCGTATTACAAGAGGCGAGCTCGCCGCGACCCACATTCGACACCCCGCGCTGGGGTGCGAACAATACTACTAATTTGGAGGTGCAATTAAAAAGAGGTCGCGTATGTCAAATTGTCAATACTTGAAATTAAAGCGATTTTGGATTTTACCAAGGTGGACTTTATCAATATGGATGAGGTACAATACGCAAGTCTGTCTCTGTCTCTGAAGCTAGCTTCAAGTCGCCTCACGTAATACACCATAGTAGCTAATATCAGAGACGCAAACTTACGTGGCGCTTACTGTAAGTATAAGGTCGCTATTTCAGTCCTAGTAAATATTAAGTAAGCAGATAACGAATAGTTCCTCGATCTTCAACATAAAAATTCAATCAGTGTGAGACGACGACGTTATACTGTTATTTTTTGTTTAATCAATTGACTTTTTCATGCGCCGATATAATTTAATGTCTGCTTCACCTTTTTAGTATCGCAGTGTGTGTGTTTAAGTTCAAGCTAATTAACGACTAACTATGAATCTACATCAGGCGCAATTAAAATATGGTATATTTGGGGCACAAGTAATTTACAGTAAAAGTGGAATTATTTCAATTATTCAGTTTCTTTGCTGATATAAAAGGTCCACTGACAGTCCATAAGCGCCAGCGGTTATCTTGCGCTGTTAACTTAAATTCACCCGTCGCCTGCTCCCGCGCAGCCGAATAAAACATTTATAAATATTTGCCGGCATTATTGGGGCGAGAGGGATTGTGGGACTATGTAACAAATGGGGCAAATTGAATCTGGTTAGTTGAAATACAATATTGCTACAGCTTTGCTAGTCTCCTCTTCATTGATGTCGTTGTGTTCCTTTGTATATCCATTTTATGTTCAAACTATATCCTCAAATTGGGTTGTTTTGATGTTATTTACTTACAAAATAATTTTACATTCTTTTTATGAATACTTCAATGAAAACAAACAATAAAAAAGGGTTTCTGTTGCAGGCAAATAGGTACCTGTACAAAAGTAGGTTCCTAATGTTATCTTTCTTTGGTCACAAAATATCAGAAAAAAGTTCGGATAGTCTTTTTTGAACTTTAACAATTACCTTTAAAAAAAATTGCCGGCTCTAAGTTTCAAGTTTTAACACTGTTGCTGAAAATATTGCCGGCTGTTGCAGGACATTTTTCAAATACCCACAAACGAAGGCGCTTGATTTTGTTACCTCCTAATGCTTAAAGGCACAATATTTCTTATTATCCGTATTCAATTCGTTGCAAATTATTCCGACCAAATCCCGATGGAAACAAGTTATTAAGTCGTCAAACAGCGCACAGCGTGAGCCTGCTTGTGCTTGCATGGACGAGGGTTTCTAATCACACCGGAGATGTTTGACAATAACATATTAATTTGTAGTTATATATTTTCCTTTGTATTTTTGCTCGACAAAATATTTATTATACAGTATAATTTACTTAATTAAAATTCGGGTGAAAAATGCAACGAATTTTATGAGCATTTGATCTTTTGTTAATTCTTCTTGCTATTTTTTTTGTGACTGAATAATTTAAGACACTTTTGCGTTGTTGTACCTTCACGAAAGTACAGTTAGCTATGAACCGGATAGTTGCAATTCCTGTATGCAAGACAATCTTTTAACCCGACTGTAAAGTAAATTAAGATTATTGAGCATATACATGCAGATTTTTAATCGGTGATCAGGAATTTAAATTATTACACAGTATTATTATATATACAGTCAAAACGGATTTCAATTTAGTAAGTAAAATTTAATGACGTTAATGTCCACTGAATGTTTGGTCACCCTAATACGTTTCTTGAAGTTAAGTATCTTGGTTATGTTATGTCTCTTCAACATTTCGCTTTGGCGGGAAATTTGATAGGCCTTCCGCCAATAGACTCTATCATCTACTTGTCATACTCGTATGCATGTGGAAATTGATAATTTATTACTCTTAAATCAATTATTTTTAGGTTGGTTTATGAAACTATTTTTAAGGTGGTTTTAGTTTCATAGATTTAATGACAGTGATTTACCTATTCAGTTATATTCAGAAAAAAAAGAACGTTTGTTTTAGGTAACTTCGAGTTAATCGTGTTTGGAATCAATTACAGAATTAGAAAAATTGACTCCTGCTAGTCGATCACGTAACGCATTGTACGCGCGTAAGGTAGTAGATCTAAATGTCGATTTTAGTATGGGAAAATGACACTTGCATTGTCCTAATGCTGTTGCTTGTTCGAAACGTTACGTGATCAGAGGATCACGAATTAAAAATCAACATGTATAGGCCCCAAATATAATGGGTTTTATTGGACATTTTTTTTTTTTGTAATACATGTCCGCGAGGAGCGTTCCTGATTAAAAGTAACACAAACAAAATATGTCAACCATACACTATACACCTATATAAATGTATTATCTATTTACCGACGTCCTCGCTGTTCCTTGCTATTACATAAAAAATACGAGTAATTGTTTAAATTACCTCTTAGAAATGAATGTAGGTAAGTATAGTATAGGTCTTTCCCGTATGTACGTACGAGTACGAGCCTAAATCCTGGCACATTACAGAGTGTCACAACACATGCCGGCGCAAACGCATTCGTCGCGGCCTTTTGTGCTCAAATTAAACCTAATGCAACCGCCGATGTTTTTGTACATTCGCTACACCATTGTGCCTAAAAAATATCAAAAAGTTGCTCCTGCGCAGGGGGAACATAAAGAAAGATGGCGGCCAAAATCATATTTCAAAACGGGTGAAATCTATTGTTAATAATGGAATGAAAATAATTCAAATATAAGTAGGGTTGGCACCCTTTTATAACATATTTTGGTGAGGAGCCATGTTGACTAACATTGCAACCGTGTCGAACTGGGAGGAAGGGTAGTTTTAAAACAGTGATTGTGCCTTGAGAAAGTATATGGGGTTGTTTTGATTTCTTGTAATTTGAGCTCATATTTTTACTCGCTTTAATTAAAGTTGTGACTATATATGTCGGTTATTCGTCAGGAAGGTTCGTGTTTTATACTCAAGTTTGGAAAATAATAGAATTTGATAGATTTTATCTATTTGTAACGTAATCGTGTGGGATAATAAAACGAGAAAAAGTTATCTCACTATCTATATCCAAAAAACTTCGAATTAGGCTGTAATTTAAACTCACCTATGGATCTGGAGAAGCTACACGTGCGTGTTACGACCGTTATGCTCCGTGGTAATCCGCTTCCACTGGTTATAATTATAACTGCTAATTCACTTATATGATCTAGCTAGACATATAAGTGAACTAGCCCAGAGCTTGAGTTATATTTTTTTCTCTGGTAACTGTAAAACCGGGACTTCAGAGGCGGTATCTAACAGAAGGTCATAAGTACTTTGATATGTGATTAGGTTTAAATACAAATATAAACTTAAATGATTTTAATGCGTTTACGAAATACTTACTAATAACTCATCTTTGAATCTCTCGAGTCCTCCACGATACTAGTTATAAATAAGAAAATAACTACAACTTAGAAAAGTTGAAAAACCCCCGACATTTTAATTTCAAAGTTCAATATCTCAAAAACGGCTGAACCGATTTTGTTTAAACGAACCATCTCGATTACGTCAGCTTTCGGACAAAAAAAACTGCATTAAAATCGGTCCATTCGTTTCGGAGCTACGATGCCACAGACAGACACGTCAAACTTATAACATCCCTCTTTTTGCGTCGGGGGTTAATAATATACGTACCTCTTTCTCTGATTTACCAGTTCTACAAAAAAGTGTTGGCTTTTACAATCCAATATTGGTCTCTTACACGGATGCACAGATTATGCGCAGATTTTGATGCCAGTGGATTAAAAATAAATAATAAATTACTTACCTATTTGTTTGATGATATTGATATTATTCTTAGCGTTATTAAGCTATTACTTTTTTTTGATAGTGAAAAAGTTTATTTTAGGTTATAAATCACAACAACGTGAAAAAAAGTGCCAAATGTTTTTCTACAATAGGTACCGTATATCTATCTAACCAACCTCCAGTAAACCATTGTAAATAAAACTGTACCACATTTGATTATAATTTATTGCATAATAAAGAAAAAATATACAACAGTGTTAATCCGTTACCACATTCAGGTATAGAAATTGACATCGGCAACTATAGAGAAAAAAATATTGATTTATGAAAACAGAACCCACTTTATCTTTACACCTATTCATATTTCGTTGGACTTTATGTTGTCGAAATAGGGGAGTACTTTCCATTCGGAAATGGTAAAGTTAACATTGCTGCGGCATATGACTTTATTTAAGCATAATGGTTTTTGTCGCTCCCACAGCTTGGAACCAGAATGCGTGGCGAATGCGACATCTCAATTTAGCCTTATTGTCAGTATTCAATACGTCCCAGTGTGTACATGCCATTAAATAAATCACCATATTTCCGTGCGCGCCCCCTTTTTACCACCCCTCATGATATAGCAGAATTTTACACTTTGGATGTAGTACTATGATGTTTGCTTCACAAAATCCTACTACAAAGCAGATAAAAGCGTGTATGAAACAAGTAATGTATACGATGAACTGCAAGTAATGCGTTCTTCTCGTTATTGTTGATTGTGAAGTAATGGTTACATTTCCCATAAGTAATAAACGTTATGTGTTGCTATTTACTTGGATGATATTGCAATTTCTTTGCTATTTGTGTAGATGATTTTGTTGTTTTCTATATTATATTGAGCGAATGCACGAGTCTTTTAGTGAAATGAAAATGTAATGAAGAAAGGAATGGGCGGGCGTTTGTTTTGCGACGTTTGTTGTTTGTGCACGGCTCTGTCGATAAGTCGAGTTAGTAGGTAACTAGGTACGTAGGTACCTGATAATACTGACAATGGTCGCAGTTAGTGGAATGATCATTCTTTGAAGTTTAAGATAACGATACACCTATTTGATACGGAAATCGTAGCGACGTTGATTAAACAACTTTCTTTAGAACCTATGTAAATGATGTAAAAGTGAGAATGAGTTGGAATCATTAATGATGATCGAATGAACTGAATTTCACATATATATTGATTTAAACTTTCACGATTCTCATATGTTATTCCTGGAGTTTTCTCGTGGTCATGAATGTTGCGACATCCGAAACGTCGGGAGACCTCAGAGAGGTAAATACTTAAATAAGTTAATTATACGCGACTAAGTCCCTTTAGTAAAAATAAAGTGATTTCCACCTGATACATTTATGCCAGTTAATAGGATTAGAATTTGGCATATAAATTTCACAAAACGGTACACTTGTGCTATCTACAGATCGGTCCAGTGAGAGCGTGAAGTCGGCATGTTTACGGTTTAAGTTAGAACATTACCACTTAATTGGTAATGGTGTCCATTACCGTAACAGTAAAGCCCCGTTATCGAGAATCTGTGTGTCGTCGGAGTGAAGAAACATCACTTCTCGGCGGCATCTTAATCGGCTATTACTGATATAGACGAGTGCTGCCAGACTTGGGGGCAAGTTACAAGAGCCAGCGGTCATGCAGATATTGCACATTATAAAATTGTGGGCATCATCAGTGAAGCCACATAGGTACGTCACTTCTAAAATGATCCGCTATTTAATCCAAGGTCCTTAATTGTTGCTCGCTTGGTAATCTGAATATCTTACTTTCCGGTTTCTGGCCCTTTCAATAGCGTAATATTGCGCCACTCCAACCAAGAAACTGCATTCAGTATAAACGGTTTCTTAGCCCTATACATGTAGCCGATACCGTTGTTTTCCCAATATGCAGTGGAAAGTGCCTACGAGCAGGGCGCCCCGCCCTCAGCGAGTTCCTGGCACTGAAAGTTTTATCTTTTCCCAAGTTCTGTGTGGGTACTATTATACTAGTATTAATCGCTAACGCGCGTGGCTTATTGCCACCAACAGAGGCTGTCGCGGCGTTTCTATTTGAAAACAAACGTATCGATTTGCATGAATCACGTATTAAGTATTAACAGTTCGTTAACAAACTGTATCGTAAATATTTTGCCGTTGGGAAACTAGAGAAGGCGGTGCTCTCCATTGCTGCTGTGGATGTGTCGGATTTAAGATGATTATTTTTGATGATTTAATAAATTTGAATGTTTTCCTTTTGCCACCTAGAATACCAGCAACCTCCTTTTGTATTTGACGACGAAATTACTAACGTTTTTTTCTCTAGTTTTAATACTTGTAATATAACAATGTGCTCATGAAAAGTTAAGTAAATCTTTAATACACTTTAGGCAAACGAGCGAAAAACAACTAAAGTAAGCATCTAAGCTAAGTTAAGTATTACCTACTCATATGCTTGAGTGAAAAGCTGGATTCCACAGACAAAAATATAAAATTTTTAGAAATTTTCATGTAAATAAAAAAAAATACTTACCTACTAACGATCATTTAAAAAAATCCTTAATTGTTTGCATCCATAAAAGCTAAATGAGGTAAAACAACTTTCGGGAAAGGCTCCGGAGCGTCGAGCGGGCGCAGTGGAGAGGCGCGTTATTTAGAGTATCGTCTTTAATACATATTAATTTGGATGTTAATGCGGTTTCTCCGACAGTCGGCTCGATCAGCGGCGATGGACATTAGTGGGATCCGTTTCCATTGCATACTAAACTAAATACCCAACAACTGGAACGTAGTCAGCATACGCGACATCTGAGTGTGCACATTGCGGTGGACAAATAACGAATAAACTTGTCAATTGGATTGGACCACACAATAACAGTGTTTACCAGTCCAAAACTATTTCCATTAGACGTTTAGCCTCAGGTTGGATCGTTATTCAGATTTGGTCGAGTCAAGCGAGGCAAGTCAAGCATAAGAAAGAGAACGACAACCACAAGAGAATAATATGGTATAATAATATTGGGAAAAAACACATAAACAAATGACAGACGAGAAAAAAAGGTAAGATAGACTATATATCCTAAGACAATTTAGAGAATAGATTCCACATACGTTAAAAATATGCAATATTATTGAGACAAAAAGCAGTGGTTTGGCACTATTGCACATTCAAAGCAAAAACGTGTGATGAGGTTTACAGCATGTGTTATGTTATGAGTTGTAGATACTTAGTTGTTGGGTTTGTACTTAAACTAGGATTTGTTGGATCTATGGTTCTAACTTGTAAATATCATGGCTGTGTATCATTATCCTCTGAATTTATTTAAATATATAAATAAAGCCCGTCTCGCAGCACATCCAAAAATTATGAACAATAAATACACTCGCGACCAAAAGTATTGCATCACTTTGCATTTTTTCATGTGTACCAAACATATTTGTAAACGGGTTTATTGTTCTAAATTATTCAAATGTAGTTATGTTCCTTGAAATCTTAGTTTCATAAAAAGTAAACAAATATGGAAATGGGCCCATTATGGGCATTTTCCCGGTTTGCGAGCGTATGCGTGCTACCCCGTGTACAGTCAGTCTCATAAGTAGCTGAACGCCTAAGTACCTTTGTCGTTTTCACTCGCTTGACAACTTCATATGGCAGTTTAACATGACGTTTAATGCGACAGGGTACAAAGGTGTTAAAGGTGTGCCCCTTGTGAGGCCGACCGTACGAGTTGCGCTATCCTTAACCCCTATACAAGGGGGACAGAGGGGTAAATTGTTATCAGTCACTTATCATTATCAGAAGTCGACCGATACACATCTCCGCATATTTTCCCGTGAAGAAAACCTGCAAATTTTCCATTTAGGGACCACTGAAGCTCAAGTCGCCGTAGTCATCCGTCTTCTGCAAGAGCGTAGCCAACGTTCAGTAGCTGCCGAGCTGTATTTAAGTCATTTTACAGTTTGCAGACTTTACCAGAGGTTCCAGCGGACAGGAACCTTCACTTTAAGACCTAGAAACGGCCGCAGAAGGTGCACATCAGAGAGGGACGACAGTTTAATTGCCACAACAGTTCTCCGACACCGTCACCAGACAGGCGCTGCTATCCAGCAGAGTCTGCGTGAGGTACGAGGAGTGAGCGGTGAGAGAAGGAGTGGCTGCCAGCGAGGCGAAGTTGACTCCCAGAAGGCCTGCGATAGGGCCCAGGTTGCTGCCGCGACACCGTACAGCCCAAAGAGTTTTTGCTGAAAATCATAAGGACTGGATCCTTGAGCAATCGACCCCAGGTCTCTTTTCGGACGAGTGCAGAATGTGCCTAAATTGCTGCTACCGGAGAGAAAGAGTCTACAGGAGACCAGAAGAACGTTTTGCTCAGTGCTGCTTCTCCGAAAGAGTCGCCTGCGGCAGAGGTTCCATCATGTTTTGGGGCGGCATTTGCTACGACGGGCGAACTGAGCTGGTTTTCGTGCCTGGCGGAGGCCGTGGCGGTGGATTGACCGCTGTCATTTACATAACAGATATCCTGTATCCTATCCAGGAGCATGTCGTCCCTTATGCAGGTATTTTTGATGAGGGGTTCATCCTAATGCAGTATAATGCCTCTTTTCATACCGCAAGGGGCACCGGTGCCTACCTTCTCGAGATGGGCATCGACACCATGGACTGGCTAGCGATGACCCCGGACTTTAACCCTATTAAACACATGTGGGACTATCTAAAAAGGAGGGTTCGGAAGTGGAATCCTGCCCCAGCCCGGCCTTAAGGAGCTTTACTGATGGAGTGGGACGCAATGCCTCAAGATTATATCAGAAAAGGGGGTGGTCAATTTTCGTCTTTTTTCCTAAATAACTTCAAATCTGTTTTTGCTAAAATTATAAAACAAACTGAGATGCTAACAACAACCCCTTTCATTTGATATGTCACACAATACAGTTTGTGAAAGTTTTTTTTTAATTTTCCAGTTTACCCCCCAAATGTGGCCCCCTTGTTCAGAATTCATTAATTTACTTTACGCGTCCATCTTTGTGTCACCAATTTACATATGTTTACCAAATTTCAATCCGGAACCCTAAAACGAACAAATAAATCACGTTTGTTGTATGGGAGCCCCCTTAAATATTTATTTTATTCTGTTTTGTAGTATTTGTTGTTATAGCGGCAACAGAAATACATCATCTGTGAAAATTTCAACTGTCTAACTATCACGGTTCAAGAGATACAGCTTGGTGACACACGGGCAGACATACAGACGGACGGACAGCGGATTCTTAGTAATGAGGTCCCGTTTTAAAAACCAAACTCGTATTTCCTGTGGTCAATAGTTACATAATTATATATAACCAGCTTCTTATATTATATATTAGCCACATGATAATTAAAAACATATAACTATAAAGTATAAGATAGAGGAGTCGCCGTTTATGCGGATTATGAGTCCAAGCAAAATGAGGCTTTCAGCGCTTAACTTAGGCTATGTCCACGCCCACAGACGCGAACTTAAATCTCTGTATGACCCGGGTACGTCACATCTGCCGTATCGGGCTCGACCGTGTCTACCGACACCGCTCCATAAAGATCGGTATTGAATCGGTAGCTAATGCAGTCGGGTTTCATTATTAATATTTTAATTCGCCCAACACCATCCAGTTTCTTGTTTTGATGCGATTTGCTTCGTTAACCCACCGTGTTATTGCTGGGAGTTATTTTAATCGTCTTGCTTGGGAGCGGGCGTGTTTGCTGATATCTTAATTCGTTTTGATAAGTTTCGTTTCGTGTTGCGATGCCCGTTTCGATATAAGTACTGACCATAATACTTTCTCTACGTTTAAACTTCAAATATTTGTGAAACTAAACTAAACGTTTTCATACCTAGTAAGGATTGTAATAATTACGCTTGCTAACGGATTACAGTAAATCTAAGCAGCCGACGAAAAGACTTCGTTAATTACATAATATATTTTTTTACGTCTTTGATATGCGTTGTGTCGTTTGCTGATTTCTTAATAAAAATATGATTCGTCCTAAAAGGGATGACATTCATTATAGCCTATTAAATAAATATCAATTAGAATTTTGATCAAGTGCGAGACGGATTTTAGTTTTCCCATACATTTTAAGACCCAGGGCCTGATGAAGGCGACGAGTAAAAAATATTTGGTCTCCATACAAAGTTTCATCCCCTTTTTGGTCCCTAAAAGGTATGAAATTTGACATAAATTATAGCCTATGTCCTATTCTGATATATAAGGTACATAACGGAAAGTTTCATATAAATTCGTCCAAGTGAAAAGTACATCCATCCATCCATCCACACATCCAAACTTTCACGTTGATATTATTAGTAGGACTCTCTAAAATAAAAACAAATCATTATCTATTGTGTTATGTTTTATCAATTCTTTGTATTATTTGTAAAGATAAACAGTTCGGATTTGGTTCGGACACGGATTCGGTTTGGTTTGGATGGCAAATGTAAGCAAATTAAAAACAAAACAAACCATGAACAAGAGGTGTCATATGTCTGATTTATGATTCAAAATTAAAAGACGAAAGTTTTTAACTATTAGTCATTACATAATAAGATTTTATTCGTGTTTATGAAGAAAAAAGTGTATACGTTCCTTTTAAAATGGACTAAGAAGAAAATAACTGTACTCCTGATTGCGTGAGTAGTCAACTTTCTACCTGAAAAGTCAAAAAAATTATATGTATCTAAAATTAGTCGTAGAAAAAGTATTGTATGCAACGGTGTATAACTGGTCTAAAAACGCTCGTGGTGTCTTTAATTACGCAACCCACATCACTCGCGTTTTAAGACCCTTCTTATACAACAGTTGCATAAAATACTATACACGTTTATTCAAATGTGATTACCATGATTTTTAACAATCGTCATTTCCTGATTATCTAAATTTCATAGTCTCAAATAAATTAATTGCTGACGTTTATTTGCGCATTTTGTGACGAGAAACGGATTTAGATTATCCGTGGTTGCTAATCCAATGGGAATTCTTAACTGTATAGTGACATAGTGACGTTATGTAGGTAAGAGTATTATAGAGATATAGAGAAAAAAACTTTCTATATGTAAGTAAATTATTAAAGACATAAAACTTCAAAGTGCCAAAGTAAGTATATAAAATTATACTGTCATAAAATAATGACTTATATGAAAAGTTGGTATGAGGATCGTAATTTTTGTAATGAGCTAGTTGTTATGTAGGTATGTTACGTACCTAATACACAATGTTCCAGGACTAAAACAGCAATTTACTTACACTACATGGTCCTATTAACTTAAATGTAGACATATTTTAATTCACACAATAAACAGGATCGCTTGTATCTGCTTTTAGGGTTCCGTACCTCAAAAGGAAAAAAAACGGAACCCTTATAGGATCACTCGTGCGTCTGTCTGTCCGTCTGTCACAGCCGATTTGCTCCGAAACTACTGGACCGATTGAGTTAAAATTTAGTACACGTATGTAAATTGGTGACCCAAAGATGAACGCGTAAAGTAAATTAATGAATTCTGAACAAGGGGGCCACTTTTGGGGGGTAAACTGGAAAATTTAAAAAAAAAGTTTCGCAAACTGTATTGTGTGACGTATCAAATGAAAGGGGTTGTTGTAAGCATCTATGATATTTTTTTTTATAATTTTAGCAAAATAGATTTGAAGTAATTTAGGAAAAAAGACGAAAATTAACCATCCCCCCCCCTTATCTCCTAAACTACTAGGCTTAAAATTCTAAAAAAAATAAGGAAAATAGTTCCTTGCCTAAAGATTACAGGAAAACCTATAAGAAGTTTGAGTATTCAACGTAACGGGAAAAAATCTCATTATTTTACGGAACCCCACCACGCGAGTTGAACTCGCACATGTCCGGTTTTTTTTATTTATTTAAGCTTTCTTAATATGTACTTTATTCACACGTTATAGCACCAAATCAAAAAGTATACCTTGCATACTTATTACACCTCTATAATTGTACCGTCAACAAAAGGCGGCAGTTCAAAAGGCTGTTTGTTCTGCCGACGCTACGTAATTGGGGCGTGTATAATGAGCGTGACACGGCGATGTATTGTTCGGCTTTCTTTGCTGACGCTCCCTGTGATTTGCTACTGATGTACCGACAGTTGTGTATACACCTACTTGGCGTACACACGGCCGGCCATGACGGACGCTCAAAAGGCATATGTGGCTGGAAATGGCTGCACGGCAGTTTTCATAACAGAACGTCGAAATGTAATTCATAATCTGAATGGATAACATTTTACTACTTACTTTTTGTTTTTATGTTTTTTTACCCCTTTAACCGCTTAGAATATTTCATCGGGCATGCTCTTGTCGCCGCGCTGATACAACGGTACACACCCTGAGTTGGGCTTACATATATTTATGCGTGTCGCGTTAAAATATATGAAAAAAGCAAATCAAAACTTTAATCGTATTCTTTCAAGTTATTCAGGTGAGCAAAAGTCGGAATCTGATGATGTGATCCCAGGAAAATCGAGGAAAACCTTCAAATTTTACGTATTACGTGTTTTATGTATTTTCTAAAGCTATTCAAGTATTTGCGTCTGGTAGTCATCAATTCATGTTGGTGGGCTGATGTAGGAAGGTACAACTCCTCAACGGTTAGGAGTTGGAAGAAACGACTAAACACATTCTACTGGACTGTAAGCAGGTAGAAGTATACAGGAAAAAGCACCTAGGGTCTCCGAACACACTACGGAACGCAGTCAGTAATACCAAGGCACTCTTAAACTTTTTGGAGGAGCTGGGGTGGTTAGAGTAGCGCCACCCTGCCGTTTCACGCAAAATAGGCACAATGGATGTCGACTTGCGGAAAATGCCCAGTAAAACTAAGGAGTTGGAGGCTATTTTTTTTAAATATTATAGGTACGAATAGATCTTTAATCTGGCAGTTGTAAAAATCTTAATTAGAAATTAGAACACTGTGCTCATTGTAACCTGTATTAGGTTGGAAAGAAAAGACATGCAAAGCTGAGGGTTTGATACCTCAACTGCTGACCTTCCTCAAAGTTTAAGCTTGTGTAAGTGTTCTAATTATATATTACTAATACATACTTAATTGTACATTACTTACCTAGGGCGGTAAAAGGAATAATGTTTTGTATCGCAGGTATTTGACGCCCGAGCCGAAGGCAAAGGCAATAAATATGCGATATGAGGCTTTTTTAGTACCGCCCGTGGTGAGTACAAAATTTTACGTCTTTCCCTGGCCAGGAAGGACGTACTTACGCAATTCCCACTTTATGGCCAGGTATGACGGACGTAATAGTACATTACATAGCTAGGGCGGTGAATTCGTGAATGCCCCAGATCGCAGGTGTTTAAATAAATATGCGATCTGGGGCATTTGCGAATTCATATACTCGATAGCTCGAAACAAACTTAACCAGCAACGCATCTTGGAATGATGCCAAGTTGTTTTGTATTGGACCTCAGCTGTGTCACAGAATTAATTTAGGGCTTGGTTTGGTTCTGTGTAAGGGCAAACATTAATTTTGAAGACGATAGTAGTAAAGTAGACAGTAGTATTAGTACAGTATAAATGAAACCCCGCCCGGACGCTCTCCGGACGCCCTCTAAACTAGGACAAATCCGGGGAAACCTGGACGGATGGCGCAAAGACATCCATCCAACCAAGGCAGAAAGAACAGTGTGTGGTGCTCTGGCTAGTATAAATAATATCAATAAGATATTAAACTCTGCAAAACAATAAAATTATTTGGAACTTTAAATTATAAAATTATACAATACAATACAAATACTCTTTTCACGCCACTGGTCGGAAATGTGGCAAGAGATGGTCAGAATTCAGGCGTCAAAGCTGGGGTTAGTTGGACGTCGCACGAACAGGCCATCTATGCCTTCAAACTGTCCAACAATGTTATTGTTGGACAGTTTGAACAGCGATCGACCAATCACAGGGCCCCGCGCGGTCGCGCCGGCGTGCACTGCTTGTGCTTCTCCTCCCTCCGCCGGGCGCGAGGCAAGGGAGCCCGTTTAATATTATGATCTTTAATTTTGATTTAAAATTATAATTATTTGCAATTTCCTTGCAGTAGGCGTGAAAAGCACTATGTTAAGCCTCGGCCGAAAATGCAATAGCTGGACTCGTACTAACTAACGTAACTAACTCGTCCATCTATTGCTTACTTTCTAGCCTCTACAACAATGTACTATTATTGCACACCTCACACAAACAAAGCAGTTACAGAGTTAATTATGTATATTAATTACAAATAAAACACTTACAATATTTCGATGAAAAATCTTAAGGTTATTTAGGTGTATGGGGTAGGTTTATAAAGCGTAAACAAGGAATGCAGTATACTTGAAGTATTATGTAAGGGTCAAATTTTAATTCAAATAAATAAATAAATTAAATAAATATCGTGGGACAATTCACACCAATTGATCTAGTCCCAAACAAACAAGACAAACGGAAACAAGATTTGCTATCTTTCGGTGCATATTTGCCCGTTTGCAAAATCTGGGCCCGGTTCTCGCCTCCTTCGAAATTCAAACGATTCTTAACCATTTTTTTATGTACTGCATAGTGTACAATTTTACTTTGACTGCTAACCTATCCCCTTACAGCCCCCCCCCCCCTCCCCCCCGACTAACGACAAATATGGAACGAACATGAAAATATTTCACTTTTATTAGCATCAGGCTCGTTCACAATAAAGTGACAGTTACATATCACTTGGCATGAAAAACAAACCTCGTCGTAACTCTATCCGCATTAGCCGAACAAAGGCCCGCGCTATCGGCGATCTCGCCCAACAAAGGCCGATAGCCGAAAAATAGCAAATATCGTTATAATAAGCAGATCATATTTCCTTTTATTGATGCTATCTCTTGGGGTGACCAGGAGTTTCGTGTTTTGGAAACAATATCTAAAATAACCGTGACAATGCCCCAAGGAAGAATAGGATTTTGGTGGAAGTGTCGTTTTACTTCCTTGCGGTTGTGTCCGGTGCATATAGGTGTTGATTTTCGTGAGATTTATCACTTTTTTTAATAAAGCTGGAATTACGTGGTTTTGTCAATGTTTGAGACTGTTATTGTTAGGCGCAGATGCCTACGAAACTTTTTGCTTTAAAAAACACCAACACAAAACAACAACAGTCACTTTATTTTCACTAGTATGCAACCTATAGAGACAAAATCCAACTACGTATATACTTATCAGACATCAAAAAAATTATAAATTATCTCTTGAAAGGTCGGAAAAAGTATTAATAAATATTTTAATCTTTATTTTAGTTAATTTATATATGCACTTTAATATTCTAAATAAAAAAAAAATAACAAAAACGATGAATGCAAAACATTTTATCAGAAAAAATCCTCAGACGTCTGAAAAAAACACCCGTTCTCAATTGGGGCCAATGGACCTATGTGTGGTTTTTCCAAAACATCCCTTTTCAATGCACAATGTTTTGGTACATTTTTTACATTGCCAACGTGCTTTCATGTGGCATCGTAGCTGGTTTGGAAGTTTCTGGGGGAAGTGTCTAACACCATCTTGACTCAAACTTGGCACCACCGAAGAAGGTTTACGACACCTTCCTCATCCCCATCATCTTCATCGCCTTCTTCATTCTCTGTTAGAACACTCAGCTCTGGAGGAATGGCGACTAAATCGTAACTAACATCAAGGTCATCCTCTTCAAATACTTTCAATAGCGTCTTCGAGCGCTCGATACTCAAGTGTTAAATTAAACAATCGCTTAGTCATAGTTCGGTCCGAAACTAGGACTGAAAATAAAATAAATAATAGACAATTTGCCTAGTGGCCCCATTCGAGGACACCATACCGCGAACACTGTCACTGCCGCGAAGACACACACAATGTGTCAATTGTATTGTATGTCTACTCCCTTTATATCCGTGTGTCTTTTGTGTAGTGAATAAATGTCTTCTTTCTTTCTTTCTTTCTTTCTTTCATACTATAACATATATTTTTTGGTCAAGTTTTAGAAAATAGTTTATATAATAGCATTATTAATAAGCTGAAACTACAACTAAATCAATAATAGAAAAATAACACAGTAAATGCCACAATGAGCAATAAATATATGACTTACTTTTGGTTGAAAACTTATTTACTGAATGACTTAAATAAAACGACTAGTTAAATCCATTTTATGCAATAAATCACAAAACTTCTATCAGTATCACAAACCCGCGCTCTTTGGCACTGATAATTGAATACCGGAATAACAAATAGAATAACAAATTTCGTTAAAGAGTGTGGGTACCTACTTGAACAAATGTCCTCAAACGAGGACAGCGGGCGTATATGGGTTAATATAGCGGCATAATGAGGGTTTATACTTTATGCATAACTTAATCGATTAAAAACATTCACTTAAGTACCCTTAAATACAAAATTATACTTTATTCAAAAAGGTCATACATTCTTCAAAATTCTTATCATACGCCGATTTTATTAAAATTTCAATGCTGAACTACACAAAAGAGATATCGATCAGCAAACACAAAGCGAGTAGTTGAGTGAAAAATAATATGTTTTTAGATATTTATCTACAAACTACAGTCCTTACAAATACACAACGTGTCATATTACACTCTAAAAGGCCGTTTTGTGAGCTCCTAGATATTATCTTATTGAGACTAGTACCTAATTGTGATTTATTGTTGTTACCCCAATAATTGGCGAAAGTTGATGCGAATCAAATATTTTCAAATAATATCCTGAACTTGTTAGGTGGGATGTAAATTGGAGGGAGCTTGCCTACTTGTTAGCGCGGGAATATACTTTGCAATAAAGAAGTAAGCAACTTGTGTTCCGCCACTACTAAATATTATTTATGAACGTTCATTAAATAAATGCCTAAGATTAGATTAGATATATATCGGGTGCTCTGGAGCACGTTTTGTGCAGTCGATGATACACGTGTTTTACAAATATACTTTCATATAATATAAGGTAAATTAATTATTCTGGCATAGAGGCATACCGTCAAATGGGGTGAGTTGGGTTAAAACAGACATTCAAACCTCGATAAAAATGTATTTTTGCATGTGGCACGTTGATTTCTATACAAAATGTATCGGCTATTTGAATTTGATTTTTTTAATGATTACCTGTCGTTTTATTTCTTAATTTTAACGATAAACACAAGGAAAATCCCACCTCGCCCCGTAGTGGAGTTAGAGAGGATAGCTGATAGTATGAGCTGGGAAAATGGATGGGGAAAAACTTTCGGATTAGCTTGCCTCGATCCGCGTTCCGGCCTACTCTCCGGTTATTTTTCGCTCCTCTTTCGTATATATTTTTTTAAAGTTATAATTTGGTTACTCCGTCTTGCCGCAAGATAAGAAAATATGTATAAAAGTATAATAAAATTGTTTTTAGAGCAACCTGAGCCAGAAAATCAAAGTAGCAACTGAAAATATTCGCGTCCCATCTGCCCCCTTAATCCCTTCTCACCCCATTTTACGGTAAGTACTTTGAATACAGTCATATTCTTACACTTGACTGTACACAACCGCACAAACACGTAGCTCAAATAAATATAAATACTATCTGTACTGTAACACGATTGATAATAAAGCAAAAAGGCGCATGTCCGTCATGTCCAGGTGGCGTGAAATTGCCAGCGATACGAGATCTCTATTACGTTGCGCCCGCGCCGCGCCTGACACTTGACCTGGGGCGGCCAAGCTTTAGCACTCAATGAGACATTCTTTATTTTATCAATGTTACGTTCTTTATATTGTCATGTGCTTGATAAGCCTTTCCTGCCAAATACTAGTAACATAACTGACTGTGAAATTTAAACATGAGTTATAAATAAACGCGATGAATTGCGATTTAAATATTAGCCACGTAAACTCTCAATAGTGACTTTACCTTCAATTACTTAATTATTATTGCTTTATTGAGCTTACTATAGGCCTAGTTCGATTTGTGTAAGAATGTCCCCTAATATTTATTTATTTATTTAATTACGAAATTACAGCAAGAAGTAAATAACTACATTATAATGAAAATTACCTTACATCGAATATTTGACAGCTGTCATCCTAGTACAATTTATGTCATCATATGTCGTCATTGACGTTTATTGTACAATCTCATTATAATATCACACTTATGGTCTATTTAGGTATGCTTTAAATTGGATCGTATTGTGCTTAAGCTCTTTTCTTGTCGCAAAATGTATCTATTTATGCTCTTTTGTATATCTTAGGAGAAGATTACTATTGAATAATACATCAAGACTAATAAAAGACTAGCGTTTCTATTGAGGTATTCCTCTCTAATTTTCCATAAAACTTAGTAACCCTATTGACCTACCGCTTCGGCTCGCCAAAGGAACATTAACAGCCAACAACTTATTCGCTTTACACCATTCTGACTCAAAACACCAAATAGGCCTCATGCACTAAGGATTATTCTCGTCTGTACAAAATCCCCTGTTCATCTGCCAGTTATAAACAATTACTTCACGCGATTTTCACCCAAGTGTCTAGAGCATCTCCATACATTAAGGATGGTTATTGCTTGAGGTGTGATGTAGCTGCCAGTTGATTTTGACAGTTGACGCGCATGCGCTACCGAGGAGTATGAACGGGTGCGATCACGAGCTGCCAGTCACACTGTTTTGGTGCGTTCGTGTTTTGTGGCTTAACATTCTTGGACGAGGCTTTTTATTTGAAATTCAATATGGAATAGAACGGCCCATCATGATAGTTGTCGTAAACCGCTGTTTAAAATATGGACTAGTCAAAACGAGTTTTATTTTCCAAAGTTGAGGTTTTGAGACTTTAGCTAACCATAAAATGTATTTCAAAACCCTTTGAAATTATTGACGCAGGGTACTTTACAAAGCAACTAATGTATAATAGGAAAATCCGTATGAGTTGGCATGTCGACTGGTTGGATGTTATGAATATAGCGACCAAATTATACGACAGACAAGCTCACGGATCGAAAAATGTTTTTTAATACAGTTGCTCAAAAAGTGCTACTTTACGAAGCTGTTTAGCGTGCGGAAAGTTGGTTTTCGCGAACTAGTGCTTTTCACTTTTTCTTGTACAAATTGTACCCTTAAATTACTATGTCAATAAAAAATAAATAAGATAAATAAAAATAAATAAGAACTATAAAAAAAAAAAATTGTACAACTTTATTATTTTTCAACTGTATTTCAATGATGTGGAAATGTCGTTCTTCACTCGTCCCGAGATATATCTCGGTACTCGTGGCGTAATGACATACTTTCCGTACTAGCATCGAAATGTACTGTTTTGTGAACTATTTTAATGTAGTTTAAAGTTTCGCAGGTAAGTTTTTAATCAGGTAGTGGAATCGTTAACTGCGTGATACTATTTAAAATATAGTCTAATAATTAATTTGTGTCTCAGCCTCCAGAATTTGGGTGGATTTCAAAATTAAAATATTAAGTTTTTGTAAAAATCGAATTGTACAGATTTGTTTAACGAATGTTATTAATAAAATATTAAATAATAAATTTCAGGAGAACTGGTACATTAGTCTTATTATTTAGTAGGTACCTAAAGTACCAAGGCTGCGATCAAGAAAGTAATGCATGGCCAAATGACCGCAGCTAAATACCTATCATTCCTATCAAGTCTTATACCAAGACTGGGTGTAATATCTAGTGGAGGACGCGGGCAACGCTGAGCGCGGTCATTATACCGTGAATACTGCATGAGATGCCCAACGTTCCGTAATAAATATCTACATTACAACATATCTACACCACAATATTTTCCACCAGAACAGAAAAACCATGGAGGTTTATTTCAAATGAATTTAATTATTTGCATTAACATAGTTATTTGTTATACAAACAAGGCTGTAAAGTTGTGAGTGTGGAATTGAAACACGAGCTAGCGAATAGATTCTATGGTTCACGAGCGAAGCGAGTGGTTCAAAAATAGAAACCTGAGCGTAGCGAGTGTTGCAACACAAGAGACGTGAAGTAACTGCACCCGTGTGTAACACAAATCTTTTCACCTCACTAAAGCGAGGAACTACATAAGAAAAACAACTGAAATATGTAAAATCAGCCTTTATTTTAACTAGTACGCAAATTACTCAAATTGGCAGGAAATCTTATGTACAGTCAGCAAAATAATTAGCTAACTATTAACAAATGTGCCCAAGTATACATGTAATACTTACATGCCACCAAGTAAAATCTGTTGCACTCTTCTGGATAAAAATGCAGTTTTGCTATCTGTTTTTAAAGAATATAAAAAAGGGCTTCCCGAGCTAGTGGGTGAGATAGATTTAACAAAGTCATAAAATGTAGGTAAGTGCTGTAATTGTCAAACTCTTTTAAATATATACTAGTTTATAGCTTCAAAAAAAGAGCAAAATTTGTGCAGGCTAACAAACCAAAATAACTTTCTGACCAATTTTATCTGAAGTTGTTCACGTTGCAGCTCT
The DNA here is from genome assembly GCA_932294315.1 of Epinotia nisella. Taxonomy (NCBI): domain Eukaryota; kingdom Metazoa; phylum Arthropoda; class Insecta; order Lepidoptera; family Tortricidae; genus Epinotia; species Epinotia nisella. The sequence goes on from OW028674.1 coordinate 23,778,970, forward strand.
ACATGCCTATTATATTTTTAATCGACTTCAAAAAAGAAGGAGGTTCTATGTTCCACTGTATGTATTTTTTTATGTATGTTCACCGATTTTTCTGTCAGTTGTGGATGGTTTTTCAAAATTATTTTCTGTTCAAAAGATATATTCTTGAGGTGGTCCCATTGTCACCAAGTCAGGATTTGATCACGGGATCCCAGGGAAATTGAGGGCAACCCTCAAATTGTATAGGCACGCGTCTAGTGATTTGGGTATTTTTTGGCCCTGATGAATTAATGATGAAGAGCACAAATAACTTATGGAACTCGTCAATGTTGTAAAGTACGTCAAAGATTCTGATATGATTCCGGAAAGCAGTTCATGTGTTACAGTGGTAATGTTCACGTAGTGGCTCGGCGAAGTACTGAATTGAAGTCTGTTTAAACTTTGATTTTAAAGTAAATTACTGATACAAAATAAACTACTATGCTAGACCGATGTATGGTAGGTACATTAATTGTTGAGCCATTTAGGTGTCAACTAATTTTGGTTGTTTAATAGTTAAGATATTGTCCAGTATAAACCGAGCTCTAAATGGCTCAACAATTAAAGTCCGTGACTGTACCTACCTGTTCCATAGAAATATTTAATGAGGTAGGTAAAAACAATTTTACAAAATAATATCGTAGTTATTATTTTATACATTATGATATTTATAATTTATGGATGAATTGCAAAAAAAAAACATAGTTAAAGGCCTCCATCTCAAAATGACCACTGTCAGGTCAGGTAGGTAGGTACCTAAATGCATGCTCGCGTAAAAGAAACTGAAGTAGTTCTACTAATTGTTTAGTGTTCCGTCCGTCAACAGCGGTCCTGTTCGGCGCGGCACGATCAGCCAGGTGTCGGTTCCCGCGCTGCTGCATATTTCACCGCCGTAACGGTTCCTTCACCTCACCTCCACTTGCACCACTTATACAACTCACTTATAATTGTCGCTAATTGTATGACTAGCTAGCTCATTCACATAATGCTGACTAGTTTTGTGAATTAAAATTAGTGAGCGCATATTCTTCTTCAGGATCCTGAGGAATCCAGTTTTGCTATGGATATTCGTGAGCTCCACAAGCGGGTTAGTGGCTCTCCCCGAATTAACAGGCATGGTATGGTGCAGGCGCAGTTGAAGATGCGGATCAATTGAAATAGAAGAACATAGCTACGTGGATTCCAAAATATGATAGTTTTTGTTAATCTATCACTTCCACGCTTAAATTAAAATCTAACTATCTACCTACCTACTGTAGTGATGATTCTTCATGATTGATCTGAAGTGGAGCCCTCGCTGAGTGGAATCCCGTGTCCCTTGAAGATTTATTTATAGCGTTAGGTACTGCGTATAATTTGAACATTTGCTGAGACTGTTTCATCCCGGTTTTATAAAGATGCGTTAGACCAAATCTCAGATCAAATTTTAGTAACTCAGTACGTTTTTTGACATTACTTACAGATATATTTTGGTCAGACGCTACTGTCCAATAAGTAGGTATACACGACTGCGAGGAACAACATTGTATTTACCTGAAGCCATATTTACCCAAACCCGTAAAAAAACTTGAACAGCCACTAAGTTATTAATGGGCGAAGAGTCCCACAAGTCTAAATAACAGTTTTGTGTCCCCGTCAAATTACGGAAGCATTGGCCGATACCGCGACGGTAATAAGCGGTTAGTTCCGTTTAATCGCTTGCATATTCGAGTGGATTATTATATTATGGAAACAAGGGGAATGGGGCTTGTATTGTGACTCTCTACTTTTGTGTGCAATACAATGCTGCTTGAAATTATAGAAAATCCGCCGACCTTAAAACAGATTTGTGGAACTACAGATGTAAGTGATGTGAGTGATGTAAGTGTGAAATGATATAACCTTTAGTAACCTAACCTAAGAAGATTGCAATGAAAAACATGTTATAGGTAAGTACATACCTAGTATACCTACTAGGTAAGTGTCACGTCACACCTTGCAGTGCAATGTCCGTTTCATATATTTTCACAGTCAATATTTGGCACACTAACCAGTACAGTAACCAGCACTGGCCAGTGTGTCCGTTTCATATATTTTCACAGTCAAGTCTTTCTAGGAAATTAGTCTGACACGTCTATTTATTCGTATTTCCTGTGCGATACTAGTATTTCCTGTCCGATAGGTAAGACAACCTATCCCGTAAACACGACGAAAAAAAATACGTTTTTTGTACGAAACATATTTATGTCTTTATTCGTGATTTTACTTGAATGACGAAACAAGTCAATGTGTTCGGTACAATTGGAAGTTACACGTAAACCCCCATAATGCCCTGGGCTTGAGAAAATGGTCAGCTGACAGCGATCGGAGGAAAAAAACCTATTGAAATGTTGTGGTCACAGTTTACTTCATTAGCTACTTCACTATGCAGGGCCCTAATTAACTGTAATTACCACTTTTGTTACGGTTATTTTCTATATTTTTTTCTGTTTAAGTAGAATTCATATTTTGTTGGGTGAATTATTAGTTTGATTTTGTGCATCGCACCTGGATTATCAGGGATTTTTATTTTAAAGTCACTAAAAACCCTTCTTTACATGTATCCTGATACGTTTACGATAGAGGACAGGCTATTGAATCATACAGATTCTAATTTTGTCGTATTAATTTCAAAGATGCAATTTTTTAAAGAAAGCAATAATAGAATTGTGAATGTTATATTTTGAGATTCTCACGGGAATTCAGTTTAGATGCCCAGCGAACCACTGGAGACCAATCCAAAATAACAATGCGTCATGAAATTAAAATATTTGCAACTATGTGCTTAATGTTCTTAAGAACGCATGTAACGATTTCATCAATACGAGAACCACTTGTAAGGGTGCCCACGCGATGATAAGTGTTCGCAGGAGACTTGGCCCCCGTGCCCCGGGGGACCTGTTGAGCCGATAAGTACCCCGACAATTGATTTGCTGATTTTTAAGGCATTGTTGAGAATTCTTCTCAAGATGCATGTAGGATTTTTACTGAAGAGTTTGAGCAGTAACGTGGAATTTGACGGGCCTACGGAGAACTAAAACACAGAACGTTGAAGATTTACAACGCTATGTAAAAGAAATCTTACTGTTAGGTACTTTAGATTTGTGACGTCAAGTTTATCGCACTACAGCGATGGTCTAGGTAACTACAAATAAAGGCAAATTTGCGCACTAATTCACGTCAGAACGACGATATTTGTCATACACCTTGACATTAAATTATCATTAGGTATACAAATACATGCACCTTCATCTATTGTTGATTCGAGGTAACTTATTCTATTGTTTTACAATTCATGTGGAAGCGCGCTTTCGTCGTAATCACTTCGCCGAGTCGCCGACTGCTGACTCCCACGCTCGGCGATCAGCGATCAATAATTCACTAACAGAAGAAGTATTCCCATGGTATTTTTAAATGGTACCTACTAAACTGGTAGAAAACCACACTATAAATGTGGTTCACTTGCGCCAATGCGACATCACGCGCTTTTGCAGTCTTTCTACACAGGTAGAGACAGCTGCCGAAATAAATTCGCCACTAACGCACTGCAAATAGTTATCAACAACATTAAATAATTAAGTCTTTCAGATACATATTTAAAAAACAGAAGCAAAATGACTTATTTACACCAGCACATGCATAGATTTGACATATCGATCATTTGATCGATGAATAATTATGTTATCATTAGGCAAGCATAACTATGTAATCTACACTTATAATAAATCTCTGAATTAAAAAAGAATCAAAACATTGAAATTTCAAACATTGTTTTGTCACGAAGGATCTCAGCTGCCCATGTTTTTAATATTTTTTCTTGTCTGACACTGAACTGACATATTTTAATTCGTAATTAGAAAACCGTAATGTTAGCTGTTGGCAAAGAGGTTATCAATGGGGAATGGATGAAAATTTTAGAAATCCCTGCTTATTTGTAGGGTTCCAAACTGGAAAATAAAAAAAAAAGTTTCGCAAACTGTATTGTGTGACATATCAAATGAAAAGGGTTGTTGTAAGCATCTCAGATTGTCTTTTATAATTTTAGCAAAAACAGATGCGAAGTAATTTGGGAAAAATGACAAAAATTGACCATTCTCCCTCCCTCCTTATCTCCGAAACTATTAGCCTTAAAATTCTGAAAAAAATATGGAAAATGGTTCCTTGCCTACAGGAAAACCTATAAGAAGTTTGAGTATTCAAAGTAACGGGAAATTTCTCAATATTTTACGGAACCCTGACCACGCGAGTATAGGAATAACCTTCCTTAGCACCAGAAAAAAGTTTCAGATATATCGGCTGCGTCAATTATTTTTGAAAAATATAAACAGTTTCCTCACTTACGTTTTGGGTCAAGGTCATACAATCCATATTAATATTACAAATACTGAAGAAAAGTAACTGTCTATCTGTTGCCTTTTCATGCTTTAAACCGCTGAACCGATTGAGATGAAATTGTGTATACTAGAGATACTTTGAATTCCGGGCAAGGACAAAGGATAGTTTTTATTCCAAAATTCATCACCTTAGGGGGTGAAAAGGGAGAGAAAGTTTGTATGGAGTAACGACATAAACGCAGGCAAAAACTAGTAGGTACGTTATAATATTGCATCTTTTTACAAAGACCCATTTTATAATATCATAGTGACTAGTCTATGATTTCTTTTATTATCATTGGGAGATATTTTCTTTTAATAATGAATTTTGATGATAAATCGAGGACACGTATTATCTTATCCATTTAGTGCAAATAATCTACCCAAAGTACCAGACATGACACTCAAGATGGTCACCACCAACTACGTATGATTGGTTGGATGCAATCAAAAATTGCTGTTAGCTAAATACTAAACGACTTTTGATGATAAAAAAATGGGTATAGGGTGGGATTTAAGTTAGTGGAGAAAGCTAGCAACAATACCGAAACAATCACAAATAAAAAGGTCTTCAAAATAATAAAGCAGAGAAAGAGGCAAAACAAGAGAATAGGAGAGATAAATTTAGTGCTCATCTTACAGAAAGAAACGGTTTTTTATAGGAGCATAGAAGGACAGTTAAATGCAAGCGAAGAATAAGAGGACGCATAAGGTGGACTGTAGCAATCATGTGGTAATAAGAAATCAAAGAGGTGATTAGGTGGAGACTGGAGAGAGAGAGGTAATAACTAACATAACTTCAATTTATGACCTGTTAGGTACTGACGCAAAAATAAGCTTCTGTAAATAAAATTTGTAATGGACCAACAGAATCTTGTGCACTAAATATAAGTCTCCTGATATCAGACTGGGTTTCACACCTTTTTATGACAAAAAGTTAATAAGAACGGCGATATATTCGCTACCACACGCCACGCCGTCGACACATCCATGCATAAAATTACTCGGGCCAGAAATCACCAGGGCGCAGGGACAGCGGTGCAAAATAACACTCAGTGCCACAAAAGTCTTTTCCCTTTCATTATTATTTATTCATTCATACTTACTACTAACAAATTAGGTACCTACAGTACACATTGAAGTAGAGAGAGCCGCATCATTACAAAGTGCATCAATAACGGATAACTATGTGAATGGATCTTGTTTACAGCATATATTGTACCTAATGTATTCAAAATATTTCCTGCAATTACATATACTGTCCACTCCGACCCAATTGATCAGGTCAGGTCACTATCTCCGACTCCTAAATCCGATGGTTTCCAATAAGTACCACTAGCAGAACCAAATTCAAACCTGGCTTTCGGAAAAACGAAAACTATTTCAATGGATTGATATAGTATTAAGAACCTATGTTTTACGAATAAACGATTTGATTGATTGATTGATTGAGTATTGCTACAAAATATACGAATTAACAATTATTATAAATCCAATCCATTCCCTAACACGCCGTTACGTACAAAATATATTTCAAATTAACTGCGATGTATGTAACGCTCATTAAACAGTGCTATTTTATATTTCCATCCATTCACACAAACCAATTATACAGCACAAACTTTAGTTAGTGTTATTTATAACACTCTATCACAGAGCACTAAAATCACTTTTCACTTGTTGTTGCTATAGTCTGGTAGACTTAATCGAAGAATCGAAATCTCACTCAAACTGAACTTATACATGAATATAAACTTTAAATTGAAGTGGTAAAGTATAAAATTGAATGGTTATGTGTCGTTGATACTTGAAGTAAGATCAATAAGCAATGGCTTACTAGGGGGCTGACGTGGTACTAAATATCGTTGCGATTCGTTCTGAGAGGATATATGCTAACTGATCTGATCGGTACACTTGTATTTAAAGTGTCATAGAAGTATAGCATATAATCTCTAAATGGCAAATTGAAGCAATAATAGACCTTTGGCAAAGCTTTAACAACAATTTCAATTTATTTTACTTAGGTAGCTACTGAGTTATGCAGATATAATTGCGTGAGTTCCTGTAATTGGTTCTGCTCTGCGCGATGACATACTCGTACCTAGTTTCAATTCGACCAAACAATAATAAGGTTTATTGCAGGATTAACCTGTTAAATATTGACGTTTAATATGACCTTTTTTTTGTTTAGGGGGAAAATGCGTTACTCATACCACCCGGATGCAGGGGGTGACCCGAGTGGTTATGTGGGACTCCCGTATAAGCTGATGAGACTCACGGTGTACCCACTAAAAACCCCTCCACTTGCCGCCTCGACGCCTTGTGGCGAGACTGGCGAGGTTACGAGAATAACGCTTGCGCACACATCCGCGACCCCGATGGCGGCAGCCGCCCACAAGCGGCTACGTCGCGGATGCCCGAGGGCCCTCCACGAGAGGCACGCCAGATGTTTTGGCGCGCCTGCCTCCTCGATCTCCACCCGTTCCTACGAGGAGATCATGGGTGCGGGAAATTCCAGCACCCGGTGGCGAAATACTGCGTTTAGGACCATAGTTGTCATACAATGTTGTTTCTATAAAAGCGTAAGGATTCTATTGGTAGCTTTAAATTTACTTTTGGACAATAAAAAAAATGCATATTTTTTGTAAACTTTCAAGGGCCATATCTTTTTATGATTTTAATTATATTTCGTAATTTATACTTAATTGCATTTATTTGAAGGTTTACTATCAATTTAGCAACACTGCGCTATCAATTTTAACATGAGGACACAACCCAATTATATGGAATTTTTGTCGATTGACGCTATATTATTTGCATTCGTTTAAAATATATCTTATTCGTTTAAATTATCTTATACCTGAAATAATTATTTCAGTTCTAGTCGTTCTTTGTGCCTGTTACTGTCAGCTGCTCTACTGATACTACATGATAAGAAAGGAAATTTGAAACACAAATAAATATAAGTGATGTATGTAATCTACTCTCGATTGGGACCAACACATTTAAAAGTTTCCAGTTAATTCATCTACCTATACTTTGCACCTCTATAATCCATCATGTAAGCAATAAATGAGGGCATACCTACGAATACTATAAAATGTAGTTCATTGACGCCTGGTTTAGCCTAGTGGGTAATGACCCTTCCTGCTGAAGGTCCTGGGTTCGAATCCCGGTAAGGGCAAATATTTGTGTGATGAGCATGAATATTTGTTTCTGAATCTTGGTTGTGTTCGTACACGTATTTCATTATAAATAGGTATTCAAATATATCGTCGTCTAATAGGTACCCTATCCTCCTGAGACCCAGAGTACGCTTTCGTGTTTTTGAATTAGGAACTTTACGCGGGGTCTTAGGAGGCTATACACACAAGCCTTATTGTGTGTTTTATGGGGCAAGGTCGTTTTATATAAGATTTTAGGTCGTCCCCTAATATTGATTGATTTATTGAAATATTGTACTAAGGTACCTACTTGAGATAAACCGATAACACCATAATACTCATACATCGTGCATTAAATTCCAAGCCATACTGTCCCACTGCAAAGCAAAGGTCTCTCTTTGAAGTTAGACATATGAGTAGGTAGGGTCGACGTCAAAAACAGCACTTTATAAGGCGAAAAATGTAAACCTACTGTAGAGGTCGTGTATGGCCTCTACAGTGGTGGCTGGATAGCACTATTTGGATTTCAAATCAAGCTGTCTGGAAGTCTATAAATATAAGAAGAGTTGAAGACGTCAAGGAGTCCGGGCCACGCTGCTCATACCTCTCGCAAAGTTCGCCAATAAATGTGTTAATGTTCTATTGCGTCTTGCTCTACCCCCGCTCACCGTCCCTAACACTACCTACATATCTTTGACGACAACTGCATATGAACTTGGAAGAACGTCATCGTCAAGACTTAAACATTGCCACGATACCAATTTAAACGTAAGTACAGCTTCCTCTGTTTCCAAACACAAAGGAGAAGATATTAGTAATGCGTCGCGATGATCTACAGCACGTAGTACCTACCTACTATTACTTATTCTGTGCTACAGCGAGTGGGACGATGCGCGTGCGCCAACATTATGAATCTAGATACTAGTTAACACTAAAATACTGAATCAGATAATGCATCCAAACATCGTTTTCACAATATGAGTGTATGAAATAGTTTTTGCCTGCGACTTCGTCGGCGCGAACCCCCATGCTAACCACTAGCCTCAACTCCACGGATGATTTCAGAGATAAAAAGATCTTAGAAGGGCCAAAGTGCTCACAAATATCTGAACACGTCTCTATTGTCGAGGCATTACCTATTGTGTTAACCAAAAATAATTAATTAATACTATCTTTTCAGTACCTATAATACAAATTATTTAAACATGGGTGACCCGAGATTGCATATTGTTTCTACGAGCATTCCTTAAGTTGGTAGTGAGACTAGTGAGATCCTGCAGTGGCGGGACCAGCGACAGTCGCCCACGCGCGACCCCACTTACGCTAATTCAATTTTCATACACACGTCCTCTAGTGATGGGCTCACAAGTTACTTAGAATCGCAGATAAGACGAAATAACTTTTAGGTATTTAGCACATCTAGCATCATAGTAACGTCGTTGTCATAATATTATTTTTCATAAGAGCTATCAATACCTGATAAATATCGAAAAATATTATCGCGTTGTCACGTAAAACTCGTGTCCGATTGATAGTATTGACACGCCGTTCTTTAACTTATCTATTTAGTCATGTGATTTATCTGTAGTGTGCCCGTGACTTGCAGTTTAATGACTACTTTCTTAGTTTTAGTAGCATTTTCTTAATATTAGGCGTAACATTTAAACGAAATGAACAACTGCATAATGAATATTTCAAAAATAAATGTAATAACTAATCAATATTTTGCATGCAATGCATGATTTTATGCGCTGTGTAAACTACACGATATGTTTGCTGCAAGTGCATCACTATGGGACTGGGGCGAGAGTGGGCGTCAATTATTTAACCTTAGTTAAGGTGCGGGTCACAAACATTACGCCTGACCGCCGCAATTAGAGCAGCCAAGAGTCAAGCGTATTCGTGCTACCTTACACAAGTGTCCCGGACCGTGTGATGCCATCAAGAAAACAGTTTTGTATATAGGTTAAGGCGAATTATTTTAATGTGCATACTGCCACCATAAAAAAAGTGAAAATACGATGTTAAATTCAAATAATCTTACTTTTACAGCAGTGATCTGTTGCTAAAACTTGACAAAAACCGGTCAAGTGCAAGTCTGTCTCGCGCACCGAGGATTCCGTATTCCGTACAAACTTTCATACACTAAAAGTCTTAACAATACTGTCCGACTTCAGTATGCCGACTCATACACAGACGCAGGATTGACCATCCGAATCACGAACAACTGCAGGTCGATAGTTGAGGGTTAGTCCTCGAGAGTCCCACACTCCCACAAATGAAAGCGCTAAAGGATGCACACAATCCAATTGTGTAATATCTCAAATGAAAGCGCATTATATAAATTGCTATCCAGCCAAGTTCAAAGCCAAAAGGAACTGGCGACGCAGCAGCCCGTGTGTTATATTACACCATCCATTTGGAGCCACTTTTGATTCCTTAATAACTCAAAATCTATTTAACATAGAAACATGAAATTTGGTATATGTATTAAAACCCCTTATGTTAACTAGAATCCGAAATTTCATTTATATAAATAAAACGGTTATTGAGATATTAACGTCCAAAAATCGGTATTTTTATCACTGACTTACCTCTTAGCTGACGGATAGACCAAAAACCTAATCCACTTTCAGATGACTTAGAAAGTTGAAATTTGTCGTCCAACTGGGTAAGTGTGTGTATACAAATAAAAAAGTAAAAATATGGGGAATTTTGAAGTATTATTATTATTTATTAGTATTATTTATGATTGTTACCTGAGAACTCCATCATTTATAAATCGATTTGAAAAAATCTTTTTTTTATAGAAAGTGACTTCCGAAGTGATTAAGAAGGGACTACGTCATCAGGTCAGGGTCAGGATCAGGGTCAGAATAGTGGGGTCCTGGAGAAATCGAGATAAATCTTAAAATATTATAGGGACACCTATACCTATAGAGATTTGGGTATTTTGTATAGTAACTCGTGCATTTGCTCTTGAAAAGCACCATTTGGTCAAGTAGACTTGTCATCTAGTTAGGATCTGATGATGGAGTCCTGAAGGAATCGAGGGAACTCTTGCATTATCTCTTGAGAAACAAAATGATATAATAAAAAAATCTCTACAAAAAGTAATGATATCCCACCAAAAACATAAATGTGAAAAAGCGAGCCAAGTTCAATATTAACTAGCCAAGTCAAGTATTGAGCATCAATTTCGCCTAAGTTATCTGCTTTGTGTAAATAATTCGAGTGTTCTTTAAGAAGTTATACATTTATAAACCAAACATTGGTGTAGTAGGAAAAATAACAAATTGTATGTCCTTAAGATTACATTTTATTTTAGGATTATCTACTGAACTTGGCACCCATTTAGATATCAATTCTTTTGTCGGCGAAGTTGACAACCACGAATATTCCTAATCAAAAACGGCCGTATCTTTTTTTACGTTAACTTTGAAGTTTGATTTTTTCACAGCTTCAAGGGGCCGTAGACATGAGTATTTCAATTTCAACTCGATATTTCTACGCGTTCCCGAGATAAAGGGTCGTGACAGACAGACAGACGGACAACCAAGAGATCCTATAAGGGTTCCGTTTTTTTCCTTTTGAGGTACGGAACCCTAAAGATAGGTTGATTGTGAGTAAGTTTGTAGAAACAAAAATACCCATTTATTTCTTGCTTTTTAGTGCATTTTTTGTTTGACGTCGGTTTTTTTTAATTAATATTTTCGTGTTATATAAAAAAGTGCGAGTTCAACTTGCGTGGTGAGGGTTCCGTAAAATATTGAGAATTTTCCCGTTACTTTGAATACTCAAACTTCTTATAGGGTTTCCTGTAATCTTTAGGCAAGGAACTATTTTCCACATTTTTTTCAGAATTTTAAGCCTAGTAGTTTCGGAGAGGGGGGATGGTCAATTTTTGTCTTTTTTCCTGAATTACTTCAAATCTGTTTTTGCTAAAATTATATAAAAAATATATCTGAGATGCTTACAACAACCCCTTTCATTTGATATGTCACACACTACAGTTTGCGAAACTTTTTTTTTAATTTTGCAGTTTACCCCCCCCCAAGGGGCTCCTTGTTCAGAATTCATTAATTTACTTTTCTCCAATATGCTCGGAAATGTGCGTGTTACTGTAGCAAAAATAGTACGTGAAGTTCCTCGTTACAGACAAGCGCAAATTTAAAAAGTTAAAAGTCATTATTGTACAATTTTAGCGGCCAGGAAAATGTATGAAATTCCTTTACTGTATACTTTTTTACTTTCTAATCATATGTTTTGACCAAGACAAATCACTACAAACAACCAAATGCTCGTAAGTTTAAAGGCCTAGCAATTTATCATAACAACTTGCTATAGTTAGACTGGATAGAAGTTTTATATTTTTTAATTGTCATAGACAAAAAGATTACTTTTGCAAGAAATTGAAGCGACGTTTAAAAAAATGTATCTAATAGTATTAACTGAAAAAATTTAAATATTTATAGTTACTTAAAAGTTCTTGACATGACCAACTGCTTTAAATTCAGTACATTTGCAAACAAATATATAACCTAAGTAAATTCGCTTTGGTTGGTAGTCGTTATGTGTTTGTGTTGTCCGTTTGTTCACAGATCATGAGCAGCTCTCCTGTTACTTGATACTGGCAAATTTGAGCCGACACAGTTGGCCAGAACGCCAAAAAAAAAGAAGAAGAAATTCGCTTTGGACATTCAGCACAAGCCGTCTCATGTCGTGGTCTCGTCTTAGACTGTAAGACTCGTATCATTAAAATAACACAAAATTAGATACAATTTAAATTATAAGTAAGTATTCTTATTGGAAGTTAATGTTTAGCGTATTAAGGTATGTATTTATTAGGTACCGTGATAAAGGTGGTACGAGTATTATATACTCCCAAATGCTAGAAAGCCTATGACTAAGCAGCATTCCTCACCACACACTTAGCATCTGATTAGATGCCATCTAGCTGACCATCAGCCCGACTGACGTGAGATGCCGTGTTTTGTTTCCCGATACGAGCTGGACGGTGCTCATATCGTATTCGTATCGTTGTAGCATTGTGTGGTTAATTCGATTAAGTATGGACGATGGTCACAATTAGGTCGCGATCGATAGCGGCGCCGTTTAAGCGATGAGATTCTAGCTTTTTGGTGCTAATACTTTAGGATATCTTAAGTTAGTAATATCACACATGTATTTACAAAATTATATATCTACATAAGGTATTAACTTACCGATTGTATGAGGATGTTAATAATGACTAATCCAATTATGATTTTCAGATATCAATCAATTGGTTGAAATGGTAAACACAGATCGAAGTCTAAGAGCACGAGGGGTTTATAAATTTTTGTGATTAATTATTATCTGTAAAATAATATATTTACTAAAGTTATAGATATTTAGAGTTAAATGAGTTGGATAGGAATGGCAAGATGCAATTCTGTTTATAGAAACTATTTAAAATAACGTAAGAATTATTTTTTATTAGAGCATGCATCGGACATAGTCACGTATAGCTGCCATTTATACCGTGGATAATGATGGATGTAAATTTAAACAATGGGAGATAAATAGTTTGCAGAATTTTATCCGGTGGTAGGTAGATATGTATAACTGAGTCATATTACTGATTATTCAACTAGTATTTAACCCCGTTTTGAGTTCTGCTCAAAACGGTTAATTTTTTCCTCATCATTTAGCATCGGAGAAGACAGTCCTTACCTAAAGTAAACACTTAAAACATAAAAAAAGTACTTATCTTATGATTTGTCTGCTATGCCCAAAAGTTTACTGATAGAGAATGCGTATGGCATCAATTTTTGTTTTGTTCGATGAGTTCTTCATTTTTACAATAAATATTAAAATAATACCAGGTGCCGACCGTTATTTCATTTAGGTACGACGAGACAAAAAAATTACACGAAGTAGTTGAATATGAGTTGAATGACAGCCTATAAACCCAAGTTTATTATTATTATAACACAAAATAAAATCAGGCAACCAAACAATTATGATGTACTTACTTAATATTAAATTACATTTATGGCAATGTTTTTCAAAGTGAGATAACATATTAAATCCGCTATCTCTTGTGATTGGTATGGGCTAGGGGTTTTGTGATTCAATTACTTTTGAATAGAGAGTGTCCGAGTGGAGTTCGATTGTCGCCCCAAGCTGTTACGTACATTATACATTAACTTTATTTATTTACAGCCCTGAAAATATTTCGTTATATACGAGTATATATCGTTTCTTTCGCCGTAAGGGGCAGTAATACTAACTACATTGGTTGTGTACTTAATTTTTGACGGAGACGTAGGTTTGTGACTGCCTAATTCAAAGTCTGTAATTTGAATGATTGTTACCTATTTCATATGAACTTTACATGTAATCTGTAACAACAGAGCTTTAGATCCAGCCAGCAAGTAACATTAACTAGTACAATTGTGTTAGGATAAATTCTATTTTCTCGCAGTCGAAGTGAAAAGTAGAGTGTATAACTCGGGTCTAAAAGCCATATTACCCCTCGAAATATATTCCCATCCCATTCCCCAAAATAACAATCCATACTAATATTATAAATAGGAAAGTGTGTGTGTTTGTTTGTTTGTTTGTTTGTTTGTTTGTTTGTCCGTCTTTCACGGCAAAACGGGGCGACGAATTGACGTGATTTTTTAAGTGGAGATAGTTGAAGGAATGGAGAGTGACATAGGCTACTTTTTGTCTCTTTCTAGCCCCCCACTTCCCTAAAATGGGGGGTGGAAGTTTGTATGGAGCATTCCGCAATTTTCAAGTTAGAAAGCTAAAAATTGGTATGCGGACTATTTGTGACTAACAAAAAAATCGTGCAACATTTTCTTTTGGAAATCTGCACCCAACCCCTTAAAAGAGGGGGTGAAATATCCATACTAATATTATAAATAGGAAAGTGTGTGTGTTTGTCTGTTTGTTTCTTTGTTTGTTTGTCCGTCTTTCACGGCAAAACGGGGCGACGAATTGACGTGATTTTTTAAGTGGAGATAGTTGAAGGGATGGAGAGTGACATAGGCTACTTTTTGTCTCTTTCTAACGCCCAACTTCCCTAAAATGGGGGGTGGAAGTTTGTATGGAGCATTCCGCAATTTTCAAGTTAGAAAGCTAAAAATTGGTATGCGGACTATTTGTGACTAACAAAAAAATCGTGCAACATTTTCTTTTGTAAATCTGCACCCAACCCCTTAAAAGAGGGGATGAAATATTAGTTATATGGGGGTCCAGATATGTAGTCGATATGTAGAGTCGATATGTAGAGTCGATATGTAGAGTCGATATGTAGAGTCTATATGTAGAGTCGATATGTAGAGTCCATATGTAGAGTCGATATGTAGAGTCGATATGTAGATTCGATATGTAGAGTCTATGTTCGATAAGTAGAGTCTATGTAGAGTCAATCTAAATATATAAAAGAAGAAACTGGCTGACTGACTGACTGACATCACCGCACAGCTCAAACCGCTGGATCTGGAGATTCCAAATTTGGCATGTAGGTTCCTTATAAGGTCTAAGAGTGCGCTAAGAAAGGACTTTTCAAAATTCTCCCCCTAAGCGGGTGATATGTGGGTCCAAATTTTGTATGGGGAAACAAAATAAGTAAGACTATTTCATTCGAAAGTTCACAGGAGTATTCCTAGCAATAAATGAGTAAATACGTGTTTCAGGTTTTTTGGGAATTCAACCCCTAAAAGGGGGAAATGTGACAATGTCTGAAAATCAACATGGGTATTGTTTCTATGGATTATCGGGTTGCTGGTGGCTGATTACGAAAACAACAGCAACGATTTTAAAATCCAACGTGGCGGACGTGAAATACCATCTCCCCTGTTGGGGTGCGATGGGGTCTAAATATCAATATGGGTGTCGTGTTTATGGTTTTTTGGGACGTTAATTACGAAAATGGCATCGATTTTGAAATTTAACATTGTGGACATGAACATTTTTGAACGTATTTGTGCCAAATTGCAATTAAATTGGAACATACGGGTCAAACTGAGATGCACCTTTTTTGTAGATGGTTAAAATTACTTTTAGTACGCGGGCGAAGCCGCGGGCAAAAGCTAGTCTACTATAAATTCATCCCACTTCTGGGGGGTAAAGTGGAAAATTTAAAAAAAAGTCGCGCAAACTGTACTGTGTGACATATCAAATGAAAGGGGTTGTTGTGAGCATCTCAGTTTTTTAAAATAATTTTAGCAAAAACAGATTTGAAGGAAAAAATACGAAAATTTACCATTTTCCCTCCCTTATCTCCGAAAATACTAAGCTTAAAATTCTGAAAAAAATATGCAAAATAGTTCCTTGCCTAAAGATTACAGGAAACCCTATAAGAAGTTTGAACATTCAAAGTAACGGGAAAATTATCAATATTTTTGTGTATTTTGTATGGAGCGCCTGATACTTAGAGCATAGCAATTTTACGGAACCTTCACCACGCGAGTTGAACTCGCACTTGTCCGGTTTTTTTTAAAAAAGAGTCTATAAGAAGCCCAACGCCGAAGGCGGGGGACTTTGATGTCTCGAGTTTGTAATAGTTATTTACGATACAAGTGCAGAAAATAGGAAATTCGCAACGAGTGGCGATAAATTAAAACACGACCGAAGGGAGTGTTTTAAATCGACACGAGTTGCGAATTACCTATTCGCACGTGTATTGTACAACGTTTTACAGTACATATGGCTCTTTAAAGTTTCGCCATATGCACGGAAAGTGCTCGTTTCCGCACTCGTGCGGAAAAGTAACACCATGTGTACTGTAAAAAATCTTACCATCCGTGTCCCACACAATGTTTTTCATCATATTTGCGAGGAAATAAATGCATTTGAAACAAAATGAATACTAAGGTGATCGCAATAAAAAATACAGTGTCAATCGTCCATTTTGTTAAATTTGACGTGAGGCGCGTTAGGCAAAGACCTTTCGGCATACAGCCACGATTTAAAATCACAATTAAAATATTTTACACAGAAACTAAAATAACTTAATTTTAATTTTTAAATCTTAAAATAATTTTATTTAACAAGATTTATTTTATGTTTTTATATTTAGTTTTATTACATAAATCAAAAATACGTTTTCAAACATCGTATTTGAGTTAAAACCTCCATAACTGACCCATGAGTGACAGAATTTCTCGTAATCTCGAATTTCTCGAATCACACTTGCTCGTAAATGGCTTCATAACGCGCAGGCATACAGAGCTACAATAGCCTTTATTACGCCCATGGGTGGTTTTTGTGTTAAATTGTATCTGTCACTCTTACGTCAGTTATAAAGCAAGGAGGTTTTAACTCAAATACGATGTTATAAATAAATTTAAACCTAAAAACACGAATAAAATATGAATAACAGAATGATTTAGATATTTAAAAACTAAAATGTAAATATATATTTTTAACTGTGATTTTAAATCGTGGCTGTATTCCGAAGAGTCTTTGCTCTAAGCGCCTCACTTCAATTTCAACAAAATGGACGACTGGCATTTTGTAGTTTTTATTACGATTAGTAACAATTTAGTTAAAAATGTATTGGTTTCCTCGCAAATGTGATGAAAAATATTGTATGCGACACGTACGGTAAGATTGTTACAAGCGTTCGTAATTCATATCTTACCGTACTTTACTTACCGTAACACAATGTAGGTACCTACTAATACTAAACTGAATTCAGTTTTTTCACGTAAGTATATAAATAAAGGAATTTAAGTATTTTATTAGACAAATACAACATTAATTAATAAAATCGTTACGCCTAACATTACGTAATTATCTACACGTAATATTTACCTAATTGTAGGTACAGTGGCAATCATTAGATGTAATTCCATTAATATAAAGTAATTAAAATAATGTCTTTTTAACTAATAATAGGAGCATGCCTCGGACAAAGTCATATAGGTAGGCCACGTAGCTATATTTTGTACTGTCGGATTAATAATAATAATAAATAAATAAAATAAAAAATATTAGGAGACAAAGACATTCTTACACAAATCGAACTGGCCTATATATAGTAAGCTCAATAAGGCTTGTGTTATAGGTAGGTACTAGGTATTAGACGACGATATATTTAAATACATATACCGACCAAATAGTCTAGTGGTTAGAGAACCTGACTATGAAGCTTGAGGTCCCGGGTTCGATTCCCGGTCGGGGCAGATATTTGTATGATGAATACGAATGTTTGTTCTCGAGTCTTGGATGTTTAATATATATTTAAGCATATATTTATCTATATATAAGTATGTTTATCCGTTGTCTAGTACCCATAATACAGGCTTTGCCTAGTTTGGGACTAGATAAATTGGTGGGAATTGTCCCAAGATATTTATTTATTTATTATTTACATAGAAAACATCCAAGACTCAGAAACAAATATTCATGCTCATCACACAAATATTTGCCCTTACCGGGATTCGAACCCAGGACCTTCAGCTTCATACGCAGCGTCAATTCAATACCCACTAGGCTAACCGGTTGTCAATGGCTATGAATTTCAGACATTGTTCTGAGAATCCGTTGGTGTTAATTTTTGGTAGATACTTAGCTATATTTATAATTACTACCTAATCATTGAATTCCAGTAGAACTTGTTATGTCGATTAGGGCTAATACCTACATCGAATAAATATAACATGCTTATGCTATCGACTTACTCAAAAAATGCACCTATCTATACTTTTCTAAATGGCGATCTAACTAAAGTACATTTGAAAAAAAAAAACATGAACGTTGTTACATACTAATTGTTTTTCTAATACCAATGTAATAAAAAACACACAAACCAATCGGCTCTTAAAAAAATCCCCAGAAATGCGTTCGCGTTTATGCACCTTAGCCGCGGGTGGCGAATAGGGATTTGTAAAAGGGACCCTTATATTGCCCTCGACAAGGAGCCTCACTCAACAGATGTTACAATAAATTGTAAGAACTTACAGAGATGCTTCGCAGCTCTAACTATGTATCATGAAAAATATGTTTGTTAGTTACAACTGTTACAAGTTTATAATTAACTTAACTGTTTATGATTTGTTGAAAATCGTAATCCAAAAATAAAACATAGGATACTATATACATATATCTAACGGATACAAATCTACTTCTAGGTAGTGGATTTAAAAAAGGCGTTATAATAAATGAAGTAACAACGTGTGCTATTAACTACAATATGTACCTATATGTATATTATGTGATTATACTTCCCAACTGATACGAGACTAATTTAGTAAAGAAATAAAATTTCTTTGTTAGTTACAATGATACAAATGAATAATACCTACTTAACTTAATTGTTCATATTCGTTGAAAATGTTAATCCTACTAATAGGTAGGTATTATAAAGCGAAAGTTTGGAGGTTTAGAGGTTTAGATCTTTGTTACTCACTCACGCTTAAACGGCTCAACCGAAATGGATGAAATTCTGCACGAATATAGTTTATAGCCTGGATTAAAAAATTGGATAGTTTTCATTCCGGGTCCTCGCAACTGAAGTCGCGGGCAGGAGCTAGTCCAAAATAAATCCAAGGTATGGACTATGGGTACCTATCGTTGATTTTAAAAAGCTAATATGATAAAAGAAGTAACCACGTGTGTAAACAAAAATAATTATGTACCCGTAGGTGTTTACGTGTTTATATAATACCTACTGATACGAGATTACCAAGGAATTCTCATAGCAGAAATCAAACTTCAAGAGGGATTGACCAATGGTGCCTTAATATCTATAAAGCCTGCATCTCACCGTCGCGGCCTGCGGGGGCGGTCAATAGTAAATTTGACAGCTAATGACAAGTTTACTATTGTGCGCCGCGGCCAGGCCGCGCCAGTCTGTGAGAGGCCTAAGTCATTCCTGTGTAAAACTATTTTCCGTTTTATTAATATTTTTTAACCTATGAACACAAAGGTCTAATTTCATTACTAAAATAATTCCGCTCCTTGAAGATTACTTTATGTATGTAGTACCTACGTTTCTAAAACATAATAATAACTAGTATTTATAAAACAATTGAATACTTATATCTGCTATGAGAAAGTTGTTTAATATTTCACCATCATCATCATCATATCAGCCGAAAGACGTCCACTGCTGGACATAGGCCTCCCCCAAAGAGTGCCAAAGTGACCAGTCCTGCGCCACCCGCATCCAGCGGACTCCCGCGACCTTTACCAGGTCATCGGTCCACCTTGTGGGGCCTACACACGCAACGCCTAATATTTAGGTTTTGTATTTCCTTCTCTCCACAAAACACTGTAAAAACACTTTAATCTTGGAGTTTGCCTCAAACATCATTATTAATTGCCGTCATCTACCTATACCTAGTTAAATATTATCATGATTAAGGTACTAGGTAGTTACCTACTTTAAATTATATTCTGGCACGAGTTGCAAACAGGGATCGGATACCGGTATTTTCACCATCCAAAAATACCGGTTTTATTTTGTTCAATTTCGTTCTTTGGTTTATAATATCATTTTTGATCAGGCTTGCCAATAATACGTAAATGTTACCTAAATACATGATAGAGTCCTACCTTAAGAGTCTAAAATAATTCAAAATACTAGACTACCTACTTCGGGGACTTTTGAAAAAACCGGTTCCGATTGCCGTTGCAAAACCAACGGCAAAAACATTACGAGATTAAATTTCTAATCTACAGTTAATCAATACCTACCTAGTTAATCACCTGATAAGATTATCCATGTAATAGCTTTATCAATGACCTTCACATAATGGTCATAGAGCAAAGGTTGGATGAAATATCGAAACTATGCCAAATACCTAATATGTTTTCACCAAGTACAATATTTATGTAAATAACGTTATAAACTTTATTACATACAATATACTAATACAATTTACTAATACAGTTTGTGATTAAGTGTCAGAAATATTTTTTATAAAATACAATCTAGGAATCTCTGTTATTACGTATGTCTTACTCTGTAATACAAATCATTTATTTCGGACTATAAAGTCCATAGTATTTACAGATTATGATTACAGATTAGATAATTTGTATTTCACCTTACACTACTACACCCACTGCACTAACTTGTAAAAATTGCAATGTTTTATTGAGAATGAGAACTGCTTGTTGCGGGAAGGCTATAATTGCGAAAAAAAAACAAGATAAACCATATCGCAGTCAATACTCGCGGGATAGAAATAAAATAAAATAGTACCAAACTACTAACAAAGCTCGAAGAGCTTGCGAGGCGTGGCTCTATGTACCGGAAAGCTCGCGCCGTGATTGGCCGGTGACGCTCCCTTGTTTCTCAGAGGCGGGTCGGAGCTCGCGCCATATAAATATCTGCGGCCGCCCTCGCGCCCGCCAGTCGTCGCTTCGATAGCTACAGTGCGCACGTATCGCTCTGACAAGTGAAACACACAAGTGACAATATGGTGAAGTTCGAAGGAGATTTCAGTATCAATTCTATACTGATGAACCACGAGAACAAGGCGCCGCCATCGCCGGCTGCCTCCTCGACTGGCGCATCACCCTCTGAAGCTGATCTAAGTGACTCGGAACTAGACGTCACGGGAACTGAACCCGTCGACTGCTCTAAACCAAAGGATGATGAAAAAAAAGACAAGAAACATGAAAAACCAGCGTATAGCTACAACGCCTTAATAATGATGGCTATCCGCAACAGCCCAGAGAAGAGGCTAACTCTCAACGGAATCTACGAATATATTATGACCAACTTCCCGTACTACAGGGAAAATAGGCAAGGCTGGCAGAACTCCATCCGCCACAATCTCAGCCTAAACAAGTGTTTTGTGAAAGTGCCGCGTCACTATGATGATCCCGGAAAAGGTAACTACTGGATGCTTGACGCGTCGGCCGAAGATGTGTTCATTGGTGGAACTACAGGAAAGCTCCGTCGGCGATCTGCACTCAACGGCCGCTCCCGCTTGGCTTGCTTCAAGCGCCCGCTCTTCCCCGGTGCTCCTTTGCCTGGCGCGTATCCTCCAGCCACTTACTCTCAACTCGTCGGTCTCTATTCTCAACTGTTGTATCAAAGGTACTCTCCGATGCACATGAAGACGCCACCAGTAGCCCCGAGCGCAGTGCACCCGGCCTTCCGAGGCGCCGAAGCGATGGGTTACGGTGGTCTGCCGTACTCTCCTGCGCTCTACGAGCGGTTGCCATCTGGACCGTTCCTCAGCCAGAACTCACTGCTACAGAGTTCTCACTTAGCTCAAACGTCGGCGATGATGGCGCAGACGTCTCCCCTACTGCCGCCATCGCCCCCTCTGATGGCGCACTCTCCTCCCACGTCTGGAGCGTCGAGCCCCGAGCTGCCGTTGCCTTCGCACCATCCCCTCACGCCACACATCTATAAGCCGGTGACGGTTCTCAGTCGACAGTGACTTGACATTCAACGAGGCTGAGCAAAGCTTGACGTTCCTATCTGTGATCTAGTTTTAATTAGTGTACCAAATGGACCAGTGGATATGAGGTAATCACCTGTAGCGAGTGTAGCACTGAACATGTCGGCAATATTAGTAACATTCGTCGTGACCTCACTTACCATTCCGCAATCGCAATTGTTAAAATGTAGATATTTGCAGAAATGTATATTTATTGACATAGGATAAAGAGTATGATTAAGAGAGATATAATTAATAATAAAATAAAAATATTGTTTCCATTATACAGCTTCATTTTATTTTACCACTTTATACTTTTTACTAGTATTATCACTGCACATTACAACCAACATGGTAATAAATCAAACTAACAAAAAGAGCATTCAAAGGACGATTTGTTTTTTGATCTGATTAAAAACGTGAGTAGTACTCGTACCAGTGAGCCTGCATGAGTTTTTTCTTACACTGAAGTCATAATAAGGCTTCTATTTAATCCAAGAAAGATTAACAGTAAAGATCCGAAACCGAATTCTGTGAGCTAGGTCCTAGCTCTAGGATTTACTATGCTAGGATTAGTCATAACATAAAGGAGCAGATATGTGTTTACCGCCGGAAGACGGGCGGCTCATTAACCAAACATCCTCAAGTGTTCGGCGCCCACGCACTATAGATGTGAAATAGAAGTATTAACTCTTAAAACAACTTTGCCTTTGAAGTCTGCTTCAAATAAACTTCATTGTAAATGTTTATTTACTCTAGTTTGATTTCAAAACACATTTTTCCTACTTTAAACATACATATTATCGTGGCCACCTATTACAAAATATTTTATATCTTCGGTCGCTACAAGGTTTTGATGTATGTATTAGGTATAATTTTGTGATAACGTATAATCTGTTGTTTCTAATCAGAAGTATAAATCTTTGTAATGATCAAACAAACAAAAATTAAGCATATTTATTATGCTTGGTTGTCACCTTCGCCGACAAAAGAATTGAGATCTAAATGGGTGCCAAGTTCAGTAGATAATCTTACTAAAGGATGGATCTTTAGATGTTTGTTACTCAATCACGCTTAAACGGCTGAATCGATTTGGATGAATATTTGCACGAAGATAGATTATAGCCTGGATTAAAATATAGGATAGTTTTTATCCAGAAGAAGTCCCGGGCGCAAGCTAGTCCTAAAATAAAATGTATTCTTAAGAACATACAATTTCTAATTTTTTCTACTACAACAATGTTTGCTATATGAAAGTATAACTTCTTAAATTTGAACACTCGAATTATTTACTGAGCAGATAATCTCCATCTCCACTTGTAATAAATCTCTAAATTAAAAAAGAATCAGCCAGTATCATTTCAGGCATTGTTCTGTCACGAATGTTCTCAGCTTCCCATGAACGGAAAAACATGAAACATTTTTTATAGGTACATTATTATTCTGGCTTCCGCTTAGGATAGTTTTTATGCGACTACGACAGTTAATTAATTTTCCGAAATATTTGACCTCTTTAAATTTTTCATTTCTTTTTCTAATATATACATCGCTGCCACATCTGTAAGCTGTCAGTAATGTCAAAATGGCGGAATTGCTTTGTCTTTTACGTATTAATAATTTAGATCCGGACTACGACAGACATTCACGAAGCGCATACCAAACGATCAAGCATAAAAAAATTAATATATTCTAATATGAGAACTTATATGCGCAAATTTCGTATTCAGGCGTAATTTCAATAAATGTATCAACAAATTTGAACAATATAATTAAGTAACACGAATTTGTTTTTTTTAATGGCATGGCGGGCGCTCTTGGCGCGATCAGCCAATGTATGAGGAATGGGATTAAAAGAAAATACGGATAGATCGGAAATGTAGAAGACAAGCGAAAGACCAGAAAAGAGTAGTATAATATGTATATATTATATTAAAGTTTGATATTATTTAAAGAACAAAAATTATATAAGGCTTTAAAATAAATATTCCTATACAAGGATGAGTCATACTTTTTTTACCTTTGAACCATAATGTTTTGACTAAGACAAATTACTACAAACAGCCAAGTGCTCACGTTTAAACGCCTAGCAATTTGTCACAACAACTTACTATAGTAGACTGGTTAGGAATGTATGGATGTCTCTTTCCAACTATCGCAAGTTGGTGTGACAAATTGCGCCCGTTTGTAGTGTGCCACATTGGCGCGGCCTGCGGTGGCGGTCAATAGTAAATTTGACAGGTAATGACAAGTTTACTATTTGACAGCCGCGGCCAGGCCGCGCCTGTCTGTGAGAAGCTTAAGGCCTGGACTACACTGGCGCGGCCTGCGGTGGCGGTCAATAGTATAGTAAATTTGACAGCTAATGACAAGTTTACTATTGACCGCCGCGGCCAGGCCGCACCATTCTGTGAGAGGCTTAATGCCTGCTACACACTGGCGCGGCCGAGGGTGGCGGTCAATAGTAAATTTGACAGCTAATGACAAGTTTACTATTGACCGCCGAGGCCAGGCCACAGAAACACCAAGTTGGCGGCGGAGTCTACGTTTGTAAAAAAACCGGTCAAGTGCGAGTCTGATTCGCGCACCGAGGGTTCCTTCTTGCCCCACCCATTAATTTTGGAAAAATCTTAACGACGCATAGTGTAGTTAAGTCATGAGTACCTATAGCGCCACTTATCGGTGCATTTTGTTACTAACTTGCGCGACCAAGGAACTCGGTATGTATGTTGGTTTTCAGCGATAAATCTCTATCAAGTGCGATTATTCTTTTTGTATTTGCTAGAAGGTACTTTCAGAATACTTTCATACGAATGTGAAGGAAAAATATTAAACACCAAATTAACAAATAATTTTTTAAGAATAAAAAAAATACGCTAGATCTTAGAGGTTTTGTTATACTGATTATGCCTAACCTGATTGAGATGAAATTTGGTGCAGAGATACTTTGAATTCAGGGGACAAAGGATAGTTTTCATCCCAAAATTAATTACATAAGGGAGTGAAAAGGGTGGGCGAAAGTTTGTATGGAGCTACGATGTAAACGAGTTACGCGCGGACGAAGTCGCGGGCAAAAGCTAGTTTAGGATAAATTGATACTCAAGACTTGACTTGGCTAGTTTTTACTAGCAAGCCTAATTTTTCGAAGAGTAAGATACGAGTATTACCTTACAATATATAAACAGTTACTTACGTATAACACAAAGATGATAAGTTGATTAGCCAAATATCAGATATCTTGTACCTATGTAAAAATTAGCCAAGTCAGGTCTTGAGCATCAATTTATCCTAAGTTATCTGCTTTGTGGAAATAATTCGAGTGTACAAATTTAAGAAGTTATACTTCTATATAGCAAACATTGTTGTAGTAGAAAAAATAAGAAATTGTATGTTCTTAAGAATACATTTTGTTTTAGGTTTATCTACTGAACTTGGCACCTACTTCACTAAATCAGTTCTACTTCACCAAATGGTGTTTCTCAAAAGATAATGCACGTGTGTGCCTATAACATTTGAGAGTTCTCTCGAATCCTTCAGGACACCATCATCAGACCCCGACCAGATGACAACTCTGCTTCACTAAATGGTCCTTTTCAAGAGCAAATACACGAGTTACTATACAAACTACCAAAATCTCTACACGTGTCCCTATAATATTTTAAGATTTCCCTCGATTTCTCCAGGACCCCATCATCCTGACCCTGATCCTGATCCTGACCCTGACCTGATGACAGTAGTCCTATCACTTCGAAAGTCCCCTTCAAGAAAAAAAGTTTTTTTTGGAAATCGGTTTCTAATGATAGAGTTGTGAGGTAACAAACATAAATAATAATAATAAATAATACTAAAAATTCCCCGTTTTTAGGGTTCCGTAGCCAAAATGGCAAAAACGGAACTCTTATAGTTGCGTCATGTCTGTCTGTCCGTAGGTATGTCACAGGCACTTTACTCGAAAACTATAAGGTGTATTTGAATAAAATTTTGGTGATAGGTGTATTTTGTTAGCCGCTACATAGTTTTGTAATGAAATGACCAAAAAAAAATTAGGGGTGTACTCCATACATAAAACTGCAAGTCAATTTTTATTTTCATTGTAAGGCCACGTGACACATCAATCGATAGGCCTTTCAAAATAAATATAAGATCTCTTAGCAATTTTTTGGATTAAGTGAATAGGGTCGGAGATAATCGCCCCGAACGTCACTAAAATTGTGTCCTCCCCCCTCTATTTTTTTAACGGTGTACCTATTTAAAAAATATGAAAAAAAATTCTTTCACCGACAGTTATTTTGAACAAGATCGGTTCGAAGGTTTTAAAGAAAAGGACGTAAGTAAGTGCCGTAATATTTTTGTGACGATACGACCTTTTTGATAGGCACGGAACCCTTCGTTTTGGGTGGTCCGATTCGCATTAGGCCGGTTTTTGATTTTTTTATTTATATACAGCTGGAATTGGATTAGGCTTTCGATATATCCGTCAGCTAATCAATAAGTCATTAAGAAGTGATAAAAATGCCGATTTGTAGACGTTAATATCTCAATAACCGTTTTACCTGTATACCTATATGAAATTTCTGGTTCTAGTTAATCAAAGGAGTTTTACGAGTAATACATCTTTCATGTTTCTATGTTGCCTCGCTGAATGGCAATATCAATACGATGTGCGAGGAACGAGCCAACCCTACGGTCACCAGAGGACCGGATGAGCATATAGCTTAGCTTTTTAAAAAGCTTATTTGCATCCGGTCCCCAAGGACCCAGGGTATCCACGGCAACCGCCGCAAATATGTAATTCTCGCCAAGAGTTGCATATTTGCAGCGCTTTGCTGCCTCAGCCTCGGGGGCCGCTCCGCCAGCCCTCGACGACGTCGTGCCCAGGTGGGACGGCGCTAGTGTATCAACACACGTAGCATCCCAGACCAAGGGCCGCCCCTGTTGCCAAGGCACTAGAGAGTCATCCCGTCGGGTCACTTGCCGTCATCACGTGCTAGGCCATTAAGCTCTAATGTGGCCGGTACGCTGACACTGACCAAAGCCCGACGGATGATGTCGTTGAGGCAGGAGTGACGCGATATGCGGCCGGCACTTTTCAAGCAAGCGAGGCCGTGGTGACCCGTCCTATCGTCCATAGTGCCGCAGTGGCAGCGAAGTGGTTCCACAATTTGAGGGAAATGTGTATATATTATACAAAGAAGACACACAATATGTGTCAATAGTATTGTATGTCTACTCCTTTGTCTCTGTGTGTCTTTTGTGTAGTGAATAAATGTCTTCTTTTCTTTTCTTTTTTCTTTTAAATAGTTTAGGTTCACATAGTTTAAGTTAGTTTGTAATTTTTTTATTTATTTTGTCTGTTTGTTGCTTTTTTACTCCTAAATTAGGTACTCTAGAGAAAATTGTAGTTATAAATCCTTTAAATCGTTATAAATCCTACAATTTTATTTGAATGAAAACGTTTCTATATCAAATAGATTTTGAGTTATTAAGGAGTCAAAAGTGGCTCCAAATGGTTCGTGTACGTTCGTTTCGGTCGGCTGCTGCGTCGCCAGTTCCTTTTGCCTTTGAACGTGGCTGAACACGCTGCCGCGTGTCTAGATTGTAGATTGATGCGTAGTAGGTTCATTTAATAGATCGGTTATTCTAAATACGTATCATGATTTCTAAGAATCTTGATGTAGATTGTGTTACTTTATAATAATATGTCCTTCCCTACGCTGTATTATATGATATGAAAGTATTCTTCCTATAAATGAAACAATCTCAATGTGTCAGTATCAAATAGGTAATCATCATCAGGTAACAAATTAAAAATTGGAGAAGGAGCTTTGTATTCTATTTATTTAACGTCATTGCAATAAAATGATCTACATTTCTTTGTTTGTATTTTGCTGTTTAAACCTACGTTACCTGCGTCACAATAAATAATAGTATACTACGTAGTAGGTTTTTTAAACGCTCAGCAACAACACTTAGACATGTCCAAAATAGTATAATTATCTACAAATCATGCGAGTGCTATACAGAACCCTCATGAACGAGTCCGCTTGCAATTGGCCGGTTTTTTTCTAGAATATGAATAATACTTTATTTGCTATAAAATATGGTACAATATGGTGGTAACTTACATTATATTCCGGTACAATCACATATTTAGCTACATACTAGCATGCAAATGAAACGTGCACTTATAATTATAACTATGAATCAATTATACCTTCTTAGCACTAGATGAGATACTTACTCGAAGTTTTCTGATCAGCAATTGATATTATTTAAAGAGCCCTTTAAGTTATTTTAACTGATTCTGGTTATCAACCGGCATCTAAATATTTAGCTCTTTTCGTAACATAGTTGTTATCGGTGGAACAAGAAATTAGTCGGTTTAACTAAATTTAAAAATGTTATAAAAATAATGATGACAAATAAAATAGGATTTCCCTGCCCCAAGGATTGTAAGGATTATTTATTTATTTAATATTTATTGCAGAAAATTAATACTTATCGTATATAAGGCGTGGGTCATTCTTGAGAGGGTCGGTCAATTTTTACCGTCCAGAGGGAAAAAGTACCCGCAAAAATAAAATAATTGACCTTACACATTTTTTTTATTAGTTAAACCCTTAACCCTTAAATGCATGATTTTTTGTATAACTTTTTAATAAATTGAAATAGATGTGTCATGTTGTATAGATTGACGGATAGCTGAAGTGGATAGCTGCATATTGAGCCACGGACCATCAAATATACGATGCATATATACATCATTATGCATTTAAGGGTTAATCTAACTGGGGCAGGATTTACTTTTTGATGAAGGTACGAGTAAGTAGTAGTCATAAAAAAATATCAAACACGGTGACGCGGAATTCCTACCGTGCCTCGCCCATGACAGTAGCACTACCAATGCCGCGGATAAAAGACGCGTCTCGTCGCTGGAGCTCTGAGCAATGAAGGTATATTTATGATTCCCCTAACTTTGGTTCACTATGAGTACTATGACTAAGATTCCCCTGTATTTTCATATAAAATCTATTTACTGCAATTGGCATACAATGTTTAGTGTAAAGAATAACACATGAATGTTTGCATGTTGATTTAGTAATTACTCTATATTAATAACAGTTTCGGCATAATTGACATGAAACATACTTTTTCTGATTCTCCTGACTCTGATTCCCCCGGTTTCTGATTCCCCTGACTCTCATTCCCCCGGTTTTCTGAACAGGGTAATCATAATTTTTTGAAATTTTCTTGAAAATGATAGTATTTTATCATATAATGCATTACATATGTATGATCGACTCACTATTCAACAATTTATTTATTTAATAGCATTAATGAAACATTACATTTTGTGCTAAATACGAGTAGAAGGTCTACAATAATATCAATCAATAATAAAAAAAAAATCGTTTTCACGAATATAACATATTAAACTAAAATTGCTTTAACTTTATATATAATCACGTATAAATGAAGATACATAAGTAATTTTGTGAATTTTAGTTCCTTTATAATTAAACCAAAAAGATGTTAATAACTAATTAAAAGTTATTTTTTTATGAACAAATGTAACATATAAAATACACCGTGGGCGTTAACAACCCGAAAGATTTAAACCAACGATTTTAGAGCCTAATTAGAGTATATAAAGTTATATAACATATAGTCCAAAAACCCATAATTTAAGAGATAGGTATTAATTATTTAAAACAAATCACAAGTTACAAAATCTCAATTGTAACACACCTTAAGGGCGTGAGGTAGCCACCTACTACTTTTACACGCAGACGCACGAACTGCATGGTTGTTAGCCAGTTTTACTTAATTAAGTTTGGTATCTGTCCTACAAAAAGGTTTCATTAGCGAAAATTTTTCGTCATGATAAAAGGATGTGACTTGCAACTAAAATACAGCGTAGTGCTTTAAATAATAATTATTATGATATCACACAAGTAGCTTTCCTCTTTTCTCTTATCGCTAAGACTAGAAATCTAGTCTTGTCTACTTTTGTTCTGTCCTCAATCGCGAGAGTGCAAACTATTTACCTTCACTGATAGTTTGAAATTTATGTCACTAAAATGACATATTTTAAATGATTACTGATTGTCACGCAAGATAAAATCACGTTGAAAATTTGATTGACTGTAATAAATAAATTCGCCATGCCGCATTATCCTTCGGCTTATTTAGCGGATGGCAACTCGCTCCAGGCAGTCGCCGAATACCGAAGAAGATGCCCAGATCGTCGTCTACCTCATCATTCTACTTTTGTGGATGTCCACCGACAGTTTCGGGAAAAAGGGCTTAGAAAGACTCCAAGGGAAAGCGCGATAAATCTAGATGTACGAAGATGATCGAATAATGAATTTGATTACAGAAGATCCAACGTTATCGTCAAGAGCTGTAGCACGACTAGTCAATGTTAATGTGTGTAATTATGTCAATCCTAGCCCGCCCGGTCACCCGACTTAACTCCATTGGATTTTTTTCTATGGGGAACTCTGAAAGATAAGGTATACTCAACACCAGTGAACTCTAGAGAAGAATTATTATGAAGAATTGGAACGGCATCAGAAGAGATAAAGAACACTTTTGTGAGCCTAAATAATGAAATCCGTTTAAGATCTTTGTGCTGAAAACGGTGGTACACACTTTGAAAACCTAATACATTAAATTAATAAAAATGCGTAATTGTTTAACATAGTTGTTTACTTTATTTTACTTAGTATAAATCAACACATCGAGAATTTAAAATACGTACTGATTAGCATGATCGATATTATAACAAAGTAATCATCTCTTTCCAGCTATAGTATGAGGTAAAACAATAATAGTTATGATTTCTTTCGGATATAATCATGGTTAATGGTTTTGGTTACGTCAGTCAAAGGAAAAGATATCAACGCAAAGTATCAACAATAATAACTGCACTGTAAAGTTGTGGTAACTACTAAAATTTGGATACCTACAATTTGTGGTATTTTGTGGTGCCAATAAATTGAAATAATTTCAACGTAAACATCATGCTAGACATGACACTTCTTGTCATGGAACACAAGTCACTGCATTCGCCGTGGATCGTATGATATCGGAGTGATTCGTGAAGTGTCATGCTCGCTCTCTGTTTCTCAACTTGAGATTAATTAAACTCGCTCACTCTCTGGAGTAAAGGTTTGTTCACAAAGAAGCGGTCAATTAATATGATTTAATTTGTACTGAAAAAGTAATTTAATTAAGACACATAATTGGACCCATGTTGATATAGCATTATTTACTCGTACTGTCGTCAAAAATACGTGGTTTAAATCTTTCGGGTTATTAACGCCCACGGTGTATAATTGCATTAAAACAATACGTGCCAACTTGTCCAGTTTAAACAAAATGATTTTTGTGCATTTTTGTTTAACTGGACCTTTTATTGTGTTGTTTCTAATTATGCATGAAAAAAAATATGTCAATGAATGGTTAATTAATGGTTATGGTGGCCTATAAGATTATGGAGAATTAAATAAATAACTAAATTTTCTTTATTCAGTTTGATAATTCTGTATTATTTAAGAGTCCGCGGCAAGCTCGGCCGAATTTCATATACCCATACAAACGGAGTTTCGTTCTCATTTTAAAACTACGTGTTGGATTGCATATACAATGACATGAGGTATATCTAGGTCTGTAATTAGTTTACGTGGCTCCTGTTTATAAAACAAACGAAATATAGCAAAAACAAATTTTGTATGAAAAACTTAGTCGCTGTATTTTTTACTGTGGTGCTTCAGAGCAAACTAGCTAGTCATATTAAAATGAGAGCGTAACTACTTTTGTATGGAGAACCGAGCTTACTGCGGACTCTTAATAAAAAGCTGGTCTAAAACTACCAGTGTATCATTCCCCTGTCAATTTATCATCCCCTTGTAGTTTTTTATCATTCCCCTGACATTTTTCTCATTTCCTTGTACTTTTTATCATTCCCCTGACATTTTTTCTGATTCTTTCCTCCTGTCATTTTTTTCGATTCCCTTGTAATTTATTATATTATAATTCCCCTGACTTTTTCCTGATCCCCTTGTAGTTTTTATGATTTTCCTGACTTTTTTTTCTGATTACCTTGTAGTTTTTATGATTCCCCTGACATTTTTTCAGATTCCCCTGGCAGCTAAACTTTGAATTGGTATATTTCCGTACCTAATTGACCCAAAGTGATGCCTATTCGATAAATATGTTTATTATTAAATATTTAATTTGATGTTATTGTAACTTAGTAGAAATTTCTTAAAATAAAACCGCCAGGGGAATCAGATGAATAATGCAATTCTCAAGAATGACCCGCGTACGGTATTATGAATGTGTATACAAAAAAAAATTACCACACATCATTTTACAACATTTTCGCTACCTTACATTTTTTTTTATATATTATCATACAATAGTGTTAGTTATATTTTAGATATTTCTCAGAATTAAAATGAAAAAAAGAAATTAAATATCATTACATTTGGTTAGAAAGTTTAGTCAAAAAGCATTTAAATGTCTCGAATTGAATAGTCACGAGAACATACGAGAATTTTACGAAACAACACGCTACACGCGGCTTAGTATTCAACACGGTTGTTTCACGTGCTAGTCATGCCTTGCGTGGCCACATGTTCATGGTACCTACTTGACATCATCCGGTTTTATCAGGGTAGGGAAAAATATCAATTACTTAAATTTTTAATAGAAATTACTTAATAATGAATGCAATCACTTAACTTAAAATGTATATACTGTGCGGAGACAATACGCCACTCTATCTGGCAAACTCTATAACATAATAAACAATGAAATTGATATCTACCCTAACACAGCACATAAGTGTAGAGCTAGGGTGACTGCGTGGCTGGAAACACAGAACTACGGCGGCCTGGAAAACCTCATACTAGATACTTATAAACATATATAAATGCATAATTAAATGTAAAACAATCTCACCTACACACTGATATTCTCACGCACACACACACACTCACACACACTTACACACATACATACACACCTACTTGCACTACACATGTGTATAATTATATGTATTGTTAATGTGTTCTGGGCTATAGCTTCATGTCAATTGAGTACTCCTTGAACATATATTTTTATTTTTTAGAATTAGTAAAACAATAGCTCATATTCATTAGAATAACTTAATAAAAAATATTGTACTACTAGATACCTACATTTGGAAGAGCGGTGCCCCTTATCACAGGTATTTCTTACTTCAAAAGGGACACCAACACATGTCAAAACTTAGTACTTAAGATAACAAATAAATCATTTTTCATTTTTCATTTTCATTTCATATACTAAATACTTTCATGGCAGAGGCACATTTGATAAAATACAACATACAAACAACAATAATTAATAAAATGTGTTTTAAATAAAATAATCTTTTTGCCTTTTAATTATTATTATTTTCGATCATAGAGAAATTTGCCTGTTATTTTAAAATTTCTCAATTAGTATGGATATTTGGGCGCCGATAATTGGATACGCTTTAAGTAATATCAAATGACATGGTCAAATGACATTCGCTGGTTAACATTGACATTTGCCTGTAGAGTTTTGACGTTTCTATTGACCTCCCGTCACATCTCTATTTGAATTTTGATTGATGAATGAAAAAAATAGATGCGTAACGTTTGACGTTCATTATTGAATTAGTGCATGTCCAGTTTAGTAACAAATAACACTAGTGGCTCTGTGGGCTGTAGAACTCGCGAGCCTGTATATTTTCAAATTTTTATTTTATTTCCAAATGTGATTTGACAAAAAAAAACTACATTCATGCTTACATAATTATACATAATTAACAAACCTGCTCAAAAAAAATCACGAGAATCGTTTGAGGAATGTGAACTCTAACCTGTAGAGGAGAACAGTGGGACAGCGGGACAGACGCCGGACACCGGACAAACGAATGTCAGCCCAAGCTGAAGCATAGAACCTTCGCTCGCTCGTTCGATAAATTGATGAACATAAATATAATTATGTTGATGTACCAACACCAACTGAATGTATATGTACCTATAATACGATACCTAATCATTACTTCATCATGACATGACTTTATTGATTGGTATTTCCGAAATATCTCCGATTTAACTGATTAAACAATGAACATAGCAAAATATTTACAAAGGTAGTAAATAACTGATAAATTATATTGTGACATGACAAAGATATATTGTTATCAACACGTTACCCGGATTGATTTAAAGTGGAATCTTATCGAAAAATATCAGTTAAGCCCTTGCACCATACGTATTTTCAAATTGAGGCAAAAATTATATTCATATTCATATACATTTATTTCCATAATTGGATTTTACAATCACTTTATGACGACAATAATATAGTAGTTTATGCTACTGATACATAATGAGAGGCCTTAAAATACGAGTGTGGTTTTATGAAACGAGCGTAAGCGAGTTTCATAATAGGATCACACGAGTGTTTTAAGGCCTAATTATGTACAGTTGCATACACTAACTTTATCTAAACACATATCATAAGCGCTCTATGATGGGTTCAGAAGCCGTAGGGAAATGACCTGCATTGCTAATAGTGCTACCTGTACAATATCTATAGACTATAGATATTTAAATAATGCAATAAAAGTAAATTTGAACAAATACAGAAACAAATTATTTATTGTAATAGTTATAATTCACATTTACATTGGAACAATGGGATATATTTAATGGTCCTGGTTGTATTGTAGTGGGATGGTCTTGGTTTGAAGTTGCAGAGCTTGATGGCATGTTTATATTTATGATTTCTTTATTTTGAATTGAATTTAGTATCTTGTTTGACAAGACGAATATTTTTTTTAAATCATAGACATACGAATGAAGTCCCTATTCTCATGTCACTCGAGATCAAATGTCATGCGGTTTATATTAAAACATACTGAATTGACGTTTTGTATCGATAACTGTTTAAATATCTAGAGACACTAGAATAGATACCCACTTGAGTTTTGACAGCTGTTCCAAATTTAAACTCATAACGATACCGATAATCTGCACTATAATAACATTACAGTACATATTTTACCTACTACCACAGACAAGAAAGTTGTCATAGTAAAATTGGTTTACAATTTATTTCCACGGGTTCCGTTCTTCAAAATATGATGTTATTCTATGTATCCCTTTTCACATAATTTTCCTTTTATTTAAATTTATTTAGAGGCAATGTTTGGATGTCTATCGGAACCTTATTATAATAATGTACACATTTGAACGAATTACTTATTTTATAGAATCTGCTATAAGGCTGCAAGTTCATTTTTATTTCTAGTGTTTCTATGATGTATGTTGCATTATCTCTTAAAAAGATGATTGTTTCTGTGTACATAAGATTTCCAAAAATGTATTGAGACGTATAAGTCAGGATACCAAATTTTCCAAATTTATCTCGCAGAGAAACTAACGAAAGGCGTATTGAAGAGTCGCTGTTTAATTGTTAATATATAAATAATAATACCTCCGACAAAACAGAAATGGATACTTAATCTTGGGGTTAAACGTCAGAATTATATTAACTTAATTCGGAATAAAGTCTATTCCAATTTGGTCGAATTTATTACTTAGTGGCACTTTTTATATGGTAGGTCTTAGAAAATATGTATAACCTTAATTAATTATTTGCCAACGCACGCATCTATTCAATACGATTACTTAATCTACGAGCCCGGTAACAAACAGACAAATTGCATTGATTGCTTCTGACAACAATTTTATATAAACACTGGTATATTGTACTCGGAAATGTTACTATTGATGCTTTTTATGGACGTCCACGTCCACTAGTATTTGCGTGGGAACGGGTTAATCGAATTACTCGTTAGTTTGTATTTGATTTTAATGGAAGATTTTTACTGAAATAATTATAGGTACTTAAGGACGTTGCTAATTCAAATTGTTCCAATGAACATAAATTAGGTGCCTGAGCCAATGCTCAGGCACCTAATTTATGTAGCCAGGAGCGTTTTATGACCTTCAATTCCATACATGGTGGGAATATGTACACAAGTCGAGATGTAAAATTGAAAAACTATTCGATGTTCAAATTTCTTCAACTCAACATGTTCCCACTGTGTATGGAATTTGGGAAGCACGCAATCTGTTTTTTTATTTTATTCCAAGAACTTCTATTTAGTCTATCCCTGTGCATACTCGTATGATTATTTAGTTAGTAAAACAAAAATGATTTGTATTTTAATTAATACTGGCCGGACCTTTATTTAAACCTTAAGTGCATACACATACACATACAATAAATTACATGAAATTTTCATTACATTGCGGGTTACGAGGTATACTGATTTCAATGGATCTATCCAAATCCGCAATGTAGTTACCTACACTTGCATGCAATTTCTTGCATGTGTAATTTGCGCTTTACATTTAAGGTCCGGCACTGTAAGAGTTCCTATTAATAATATTGAATTAACGACCCGTTATAACGTAAACAATACCTACCTACCTTTTTCGCACTCTTCATATTTTACTTATATAAAATACTAGCTTGTGCCCGCGGCTTCGCCCGCGTACTAAAAGTACTTTTAACCGTTTACCTACAAAAAAGTTGCACCTCAGTTTGACCCGTATGTTCTAATTGAATTGCAATTTGGCACAAATACTTTCAAGAATGTTCATTCACAATGTTAAATTTTGATGCCATTTTCGTAATTAACGTCCCGAAAAACCATAAAAACGACACCCATATTTAGACATTTCAACCCCATCGCACTCCAACAGGGGAGATGGTATTTCTCGTCCGCCACGTTGGATTTTAAAATTGTTGTTGTTTTCGTAATCAGCGACCAGCGACCTGATAAAGCAGAGAAATATACCCATGTTGATTTTCAACGTTGTCACCACATTTCCCCCCTTTAGGAGTTGAATTCTCAAAAAACCAGAAACACATGTTCACTCATTTATCGCTAGGAATACTCCTGTGAAGTTTCGAATGAAATAGTCTTACTTATTTTGTTGACCCTTACAAACTTTGGACCCCCATTTCACCCGCTCAGGGGGTGAATTTGTAAAAATCATTTCTTAGTGGACCCGTACGTATAAGGAACTCATGTGCCAACTTTGGAATCTCTATATCCAACGGTTTGGGCTGTGCGGTGATATGTCAGTCAGTCAGTTTCTTCTTGTATATAATTATCGACTCTACATATATACCTAATCTACATATCGACTCTACATATCAACTCTACATATCGACTCTACGTACCGAGTCTACATACCGACTCTACATACCGACTCTACATACCGACTCTACATACCGACTCTACATAACCCCCCTTATAATTTTTTATCCCCTCTTTTAAGGGGTTGGGTGCAGATTTCCAAAAAAAAAATGATGCACGATTTTTTTGTTAGTCACAAATAGTCCGCATACCAATTTTTAGCTTTCTACCTTGAAAATTGCGGAATGCTCCATACAAACTTCCACCCCCCATTTTAGGGAAGTGGGGGGTTAGAAAGAGACAAAAAGTAGCCTATGTCACTCTCCATCCCTTCAACTATCTCCACTTAAAAAATCACGTCAATTCGTCGCCCCGTTTTGCCGTGAAAGACGGACAAACAAACAAACAAACAAACAAACACACACATACACTTTCCCATTTATAATATTAGTATGGAAGTATGGATATTAGTATGGATATGGATTTACCGAGCTTACACGTGTAACGATATTCGTTCCTGCTGAGCGATACCCGCGAAGCCTCTCTCACGACACAATCACGATGCGATACAACAAAAGGAGTAGGTAACTATTCACGAAAACGTATTTTATAAGATTAACAATAGTTATTTGCACACATTATTTACACATATGTTGTTACACGAGTTATGATTACTACTATCATACTGATATTATAATACCAATATATACTGGAACAAGGGCGTACCTACCCAGCTTCTGGCCCATGGGTGGGGGAAGGGGGGCGTAAGTCACATTTTGTCATGTCAAACTACATGAAGACACCTACACGAAAAAGTAAAACATACAATTTCAGGGGAGGGCAGTTGCCCTCCCATACAGCCCCCTCAAATCTCATTACCTTTATCAAACGTGCCATTATGCAAAACTTTAGATAGCTACATTAAGTCAAAAATCTTAATGTCAAACGTAACGTTTGACGATGAGCGTTCACTACTATTTTGCGTTATTTGTCACATTTGAGAGCATAATAGAGTACAGTCACCAGAAGGCAATAACTAAGTCCTAAGAGTCCTAGGAATAGAGTCGTGCGTGTCAGATATGAATGCGC
The DNA here is from genome assembly GCA_932294315.1 of Epinotia nisella. NCBI lineage: Eukaryota > Metazoa > Arthropoda > Insecta > Lepidoptera > Tortricidae > Epinotia > Epinotia nisella. Next base: position 23,817,272 of record OW028674.1, read on the forward strand.
GGTTATTATATTATAGATGTAGGTACTAAACGTTACGAGTTGGCGGTATTCGCGCTATTTTATGGCGTTTATTGTGATAATCAGGCGACGGTGTCAAAATGTACGCCAAGATCAACAATCCATTACTGATTTTACGGTTGCCTCTATTCTTGGGGTGTGCGACAATGACTATCTGCAACGTGCTAAAATTCATTCTTAAGTTATTTATCATTGGAGAGACGAGGTGCAAGCCATAAACTCATAGTCGCAAGCAAAAATACGTAAGTATATTTAAGAGGCTTGATATTATACAATGTTTTTCTTTTCTTATTAATCTTTTCGATGCCAACGACGCATACATCCGCACCGCAGTTTCAACGCCAACAGCAACGACTGATATATGCGTCAAGGAGCCCAGCGCGATAGCAACCTTCTTGCATTGACATAAGGTTTAACTCCTCACTTAAAGTCTTGTTGATTTGGCGTGTGGTTGAGTACTTTTCTCTTTGACAGAGCGTTAAAAAGGTTAATCATCTAGGCCCCACATATACTAATCGTTAAGAAAATGTATTCAAATCTATTTCTACAAGTTGCCGTACAAAAAATAGGATCTACGTGCTTTATTGTGGATATCTAAGTGGACTAAAATATCCGTCACAATCTGACAAGTATGTACTTATATAACGAATTATTTATGCAAGAGAGACCAATATTTTAGTACAACCATAGGCCTTTCGATGTTTGCATTTACCATTTCCATAACCGTATTCTATTCTATGACACTCCTTACATCATTCCATAACCGTATTCTATGATAGGGCACACTCCTTATATCATTCCATAACCGTATTCTACGATAGGGGTACACTACTTATATCATTCCATAACCGTATTCTATGATAGGGTTACACTCCTTATATCATTCCATAACCGTATTCTATGATAGGGGTACACTCCTTATATCATTCCATAAGCGTATTCTATGATAGAGGTAACACCTCCTTACATCATTCCGAAGAATCATTTGTCCAAAAGCATATTTTTTCCGAATTTCATAATTCCGAAAACTATTTTCCGCTGAAAGAATTTGTGATTTTTCAGGATATAATAACTACTGACCTAACCTTCCATTAAATCATCTGCGTCCATATTTTCGTTTAAAATTTCGGAATAATGATGGTTTTGGACATGACTCTTCGGATTTTTTCTGTGATCCCTATGATTTCGTATGCTCATGACTTGTGCCCCGTTTACCTGCGTATGTAACTGACGCACGGACGAGCCCATCATTAATCATCCATCACTCGAAGCCGGGAGATGACACTTGTATTACGGTACATTGAGTTGATTTGTCTATGACAGTAGTGGGCACACTGATTCTTTGTATGGAGGTTGTATAAGAATCCGCGAGCGCTGCGGGTTACCATTATTGAGTGGCACTCAATTTTAAGATTGAACTGAAGAAAACAGACAATTGATTTCCTTATCGAAGGTAGGTACTATACATTGAATATGAACATTATCAAAGTATTTTTAACGGGCAAATAATTATAACCTTAGTTCAAATTACAACTCAAGTCATGACTATTTTCATATGATTCTGTCAAGGTATTATAATGGCTCAGATTTCTGTGACCATAAGTCATTAATAATATTTATAACTTACACAATTTGTGTGTGTTTGTCATTGTCACTGGCTGTCATAGTCGGAGATACCTACGAATAGAGGCGCGACTTTCGCCCATCTGTTTAATGGATGAAAAGTATTTTATATCGAAGTTAGTAAATTATTCTGGCCAGAATTTATTTAACCAATCCATTCGCTATTTTTTTTATTTAGGTACTAAATTGGGTACTTTTCGGGGTAAAAAAAATATAAATCTATTTAGTCCGTCAGTTAGATTATCAAAAAATATTGGACACGTATTTTTTTGGTTGTCAATTAAACAAAAACTGACGAGAATATAGCCGCTTAAAATTCCCTGTGACGTCACATTATGGCACACTTTTTAGCATATTGCGACGTCACATAAAATACGTGTCCAATATTTTTTGATATTCTAACTGACGGACTAAATAGAATTTTATATTTTTTACCCAGGAAAGTACCCAATTAAACAAAAAAATATGAAGATATAGCCTGTTAAAGTTCCGCGTGACGTCACATTATGTTAAAAAGTGTACCATAATGTAACGTCACGCAGAACTTTAACGGGCTATATTTCATCATTTTTTGTTTAATTGACAAACAAAAAAATACGTGTCCAAAACGTTTTGATAATCTAACTGAAGAAAGAAAGAAAGAAAGAAAATAAATTTATTCACAAACACACAGGACACACATATTATATGAAGGGCTAAGTAGGTACCATTTTTTAGGAAAGTAGCCAATTCGATACAAAATACTTTTCATCCACTAAACAGAATGGTGAACGTCGTGCCTCTATTCGTGTCTTCGACTATCACATCAACTAGTAAATTCTAGGTACAGTTGATGCGTCCAATCGATATAACAGCCACATCATGGCACTTGTTAAATCTCGCAAAGTATCCCAGACCCACGCACCATCATCATCCTGCTAGCGTTATTCCCGGTTGTGCCCTAAAGGAGCCTGGGGTCCGCTTTGGCACCAAATCCCAAGATTTGACATAGGCACTAGTTATATAGCACCCAGAGGGAAAACTAGATCTTATTGGGATTAGACTGGTTTATTCCTCACGATGTTTTCCTTCACCGAAAAGCCACTGTTAAATATCAAATGATATTTCGGACATAAGTTTTTGCAAAAACCCAGTGGTACGAGCCGCAGTTCGAATCCACGACCTCCAGGCCCCTATTTCACCAAATCGACAATTGTCGCCTGACAATGACAATTTGACTTACATGGCTGTATCGACAGCTTATTGACCCAGCAATGTACGTGGAATTGTAATTTTTAGGTGAAAAGATGGTGAAATAGAGCCCAAAAAGTCGTGTGCCTTACCGCTCGGCTAATACGTGGCTCCATCATAACTTGTCATAGAATCTGCAATCAAATCATAATTTAAACAAATTTCAGGGTTCGATTGCCGTTTCTATGCCTCATTAAGTTCTACGATTATTCGTCAACCTGTAATGTCAGCCCGTTGACCATGTGTGCTGTAAATGGTCGAGACGTAATTATTAAGTAAGTGATAAAATAATTTAGGTTGCAAGCAGACCCTGGGATCTCTTAGAAAACAATTTAATGATAACAAATATATTACTAAGAATAAATATTTGATCAAGATGCAAACGAAAAAAAAAAATCTTTACAACAACGCTAAGGAGAAGGCGTTTGGATGTCAACCCGATACGAACCCCTTGCCAATAATCAGTAAGTCATTTATCATCGAGGCAAGAAATAGACAACCGTGAGAAATTGAATATTTTCGCCATTGAGGTGTCTGGCCACCCAGGCGACCTGGAGGATTGAAGACAGGGATCAGTCCCTGAGGACAACTGTCACCCTGTCAAAATGATGGACTTAACTTGAACTTCCAGCGGTCAAAGCAACCACTTACCAGGCCAAGTTTAATTCCAAAAAGACCTATTTTTATCTATACGCTTTACGACGTCCGATTTCGGCCAATCGCTTTGGTACAAACTACAACTTGATTACAGCTGCTATTTGTTACTGGATTTCTCGTATACTTTTACGTCTGTAGTAAGAACATTTTGCATGGATAACGAGAACGGCACATTTTTACGGAACGTAACCTTCTTTTACTATCTGGCTGGTCCACAATATCTATGACACAATAAAATAAATTCCTAAAACCTCCTGTCCTACTCATAGTGTGGGGTAAACTAAAATATTCCTATACTTAATGTACATAACTGAAAAATATTCAGACTCATACATTTAAAATTTAAATTTTAAATATTACCATTGGGTTGGCGAAGAAAATCTAGACACGCGGCAGCGTGTCAAGCCAAGTTCAAGCAAAGGAACTGGCTAGCCAGCGCCGAGTGTAATATTACACGAACCACTTGGTGCCACTTTTGACCCTTCTATAACTCAAAACCTCTTTAACGTAAACACATAAAACTACGTGTGTTTAATTATATCCATAAGGACATCTAGAAGTCCAAATTTCATGAAGCTAGCTCAAACGGTTATAAAGATATGAAGGTCAAAAAGTCGTAAATTTTAGTATTGACTGACATAGTACCTAAACCTAACCTACTTCCAGATGACCTAGAAGGATGTAATTTGGAATGCAGTTCGGTAATTGGGTGTAAGCGTAGGAAAAAATCTAAAAATAAAAAATAATAAAAAATAGGGGAGTCCCCATACTTTTGTTTTATTGTAGCGTTGGAACCGTTGCAAGCAGATATTTGAAACTATCCCAATATCTAGACACGTGGCAGCGTGTCGAGCCAAGTTCAAGCAAAGGCACTGGCTAGCTAGCGCCGAGTGTAATACTACACGAACCACTTGGTGCCACTTTTGTCCCTTCTATAACTCAAAACCTCTTTAACGTAAACACATAAAACTACGTGTGTTTAATTATATCTATAAGGACATCTAGAAGCCCAACTTTCATGAAGCTAGCTCAAACGGTTATAAAGATATGAAGATCAAAAAGTCGTAAATTTTAATATTGACTGACATATAGTACCTACTTCCAGATGACCTAGAAGGATGAAATTTGGAATGCAGCTCGGTAATTGGGTGTAAGCGTAGGAAAAAATCTAAAAATAATAAAAAATAGGGGGGTACATTTTTTTTATTGTAGCGTTGGAACCGTTACAAGCTGATATTTGAAACTATCCCAATATATGTATTATTATATTGCTATATAACAGAAATATAAAAATAAAGTTAAGTCAAAAAATAAGTGGTGTCCCCATATAAAAACTTGTAATACGCGCTAAATAACCGGGCGAACGGTGTGTCGTCGGCGGCGCGCGGCACCACATAATTATACACAGAACAGAAGTAAATCTACATAAAAGCGCTCCCGAGCAACACGGAAACGCAAGAAAAAATATTAAATCTCAATACCTGCCTAGTTTTCTTTACAAAAAGTAATGATATCCCACCAAAAACATAAATGTAAAAAAGGAGAGCCAAGTTCAATATAAAATTATGCTTGGCTGTGGGCTTCGCCGCAAAAAGAATGGAGATCTAAATGAGTGCCAAGTTCTGCAAAATCCAAATATGTATTTATAGGAACAAAATAACATTATGAACAAGTATTAAACTCTATTTCTTTGCTTTATTGGATACCTATAACAATTGCTGTTATATAAAAATGTGAGATCTTAAAGTAGGTTAGATTTGACTTGGCCAGTTTTTATCAGAATTTATATATATATATATATATATATATATATATATATATATATGTTGAATAACTTTATAAAATGACTGATGTAATGAAAACTGGTCAAGTCAAATCTAACCTAGATCACACATTTTTAAATAACAGCAATTGTTATAGGTATCTAATAAAGCAAAGAAATAGAGTTTAATACTTGTTCATAATGTTATTTTGTTCCTATAAATACATACTTGGATTTTGCAAAACTTGGCACTCATTTAGATCTCCATTCTTTTTGCGGCGAAGCCCACAGCCAAGCATAATTTTATATTGAACTTGGCTCTCCTTTTTTACATTTATGTTTTTGGTGGGATATGTAATAACATTAAGTAAGTACTCGTAGGTACGATGAAAGTAACAACATTTTTATGCATTTTAATGTAATTATATACACTTATAAAGAAGTATTAATCATTTGTTACGCGTATATTATTACTGACACTCGCAACCTCTGTGACTGAGAAATGAACAAAATTAAAACACGTTTGCTTCCGAGAATCGCTACGCGCTTCGCTCGTAGCCGATATCGAGGTTTCCCCCTTATGTAACGGAAAGCGACTACGGCGTAGGCACCCGCTAGTCGGGTTCCCGGCACTGAATGTGTTAAATTATACGTATTATTAAGTACCTACTGGGTTCAACACGCCTCGAATTACTTTCCAAATCATTAGTTGAGTATACAGGGTGAGCAATCCAAATGGGTCAGTATGGCGGTTTTGGAAACCATAACAGATAGCGAAATCTTGGCTTAGGAACCATGACGTTGATTTTAGTAAAAAGAAAAACTGCATTCATATACTTACAAAAATACGTGTACCTACTCGGCCCAGGAATCGAACCTGGACTTTTTGAAAAATTAAATTTCGTTATTTTCCTTTGAATATCGGTTATGTAGCTCTTAAATAGTAAATGTTACTAAGAAACATGATATCTAAAACTAATAAAATGCATTGTTTTTAAACAACGAAATTTAATTTTTCAAAAAGTCCAGGTTCGATTCCTGGGCCGAGTACACGTATTTTTGTAAGTATATGAATGCAGTTTTTCTTTTTACTAAAATCAACGTCATGGTTCCTAAGCCAATATTTCGCTATCTGTTATGGTTTCCAAAACCGCCATACTGACCCATTTGGATTGCTCACCATGTATACCTATTGTGGCATTTTCCTCGTGCAATCTAAACTAATTATTCTACCAAGTTATTTAACGAGCTGGATAAAATCAAAACTAGTAGTTCTGTTTAGTAGTGTTACTTCTATTAGTAGATGAGAGCGACGCCTTCGCTGGCAAAGTTAAATTTGTTGTCATAATCAAGGTAGGTTTCGTTTCGATTGGTATTTTGACGCCTACGTGCGTAGCGACGGCCTAATTCTAACGATCATTTTAATGACAGCACAATCCATAAGCGTTAATTGATTGTTATACAATATTTGAAGGTGTACGTGATTTTGTTTACTAATATTTGGACGGGGCGCCAGCACGTCGCGACGATAGACATTAGGTACTGGTTGTAATTTGGCGGTTTTACTCCGAATTGTTTCTAACTGGTATACTATGAATGAAAGAAGATTTAATTAAAGGTCTTCAAACAACCAATGTAATTATGTCAAATCATATTATAGTCCCTGGGCGACCGAGCTCTGTTCGGGTGAAAATACGGAGAAAACGAATTTTCCCAGACATGAGACCTAGATATAAATACAAACATTGCTCGTTTAATAGTATAGGATGAATATGACAATATCAAAATCTACAACTGGATATGCAGGTACCTCGATTATTTTATTAGACAGGCATTCAATCCCTACCGAAAACTAGATTCTTGGTGTTACTGTATCCACCTAATATGCTACACTATAATATCAAGTATGCCTAATTGTGCAAACTCTAAGACGTTGAGTTGTGTATCCAAACATATAAATGACACCTAGCTTCCTTGACTATTTACTAAGTATCATCTCGGATTGATGTGCAGCCTCAAATTGTACCATAAAAGGATTATTGGCTTGAGGGCCAGTAGAGTGATTGTCTCGGAATCTTGCCCGAAACTTTAGCCAGGTGACGCGTGACCGCTAATCGTTAATTAATAGTTATATGAAGCAAATCGTTTGTTTTGATTAGTTTTGTGGACAACCGTGGCCGCAGTCACGTATTCCTGAGACCAAGAACACGAATCTAGTTGTTCAAAGAACTTACTTCCTTTGTCTTAGGTTTATTTTCGCTTGTATTGACGTCAAATTGTGCAGTCGTCATATAATTATTTTATGTTGTACCTCATTAATTGATGTTAATATATAGAGCTTAATGCGCTGAGTTAGTAATTGTCTATGTATTCATTTTGCAAGAATCCTTCGCGGAAGTGTTTGTTTGGGTGATTAGTACAGTAATGGAATTTTAATAATTATACGTAATGATTCCATGGTATTTGAATCGGTTTGAGTGTTTGGTAACTTTGTGATAAAAAAGAGAAAATAACTATTTATTAAAGGAAAAACTAAGTTTAAAGAAACTATTAATAGATTCTACATGTTCGCTATGCTGTGTATACAACACACTGGGTCCATTTGGCTCACATAAAATTCTTTGTCCTATTTTTTTATTATAGTAACGATTTGTAGTGATTTGTGAATCCATATTAAGGTACTGCATATCGGTATGGGTCCCAACAGGCACCTCGGCATTGATATGCCTAGAAAGGGTACAAAGATCGGTTCTTAAAGTTATGCTTAAGAAACCATTTCAATACCCTACGAAACAATTATACGAAGAGGCACATGTACTTACCGTTCGCAAACATTTCCGTGCCTCCACGATCGTACATATAACTGCAACAACCTCCCAAAAGTATAATAGGAGAATAATTCAAACCAGAAGGGTTTTCAGAGTCCCGCAAGATGTAGTCAAAATACAATTTGCACATCTCTTCCGAAAATTCCTGCACCCTTTCATATACAGCCGAATTGTAAAGCACTGCAGTATCCTGGATCAGACTACAAGACAAATAAAAGAAAAAATTTAAAAAATAAAAAAAACCGACTGCAAAAAAGCTATCTTTAGAAAAAAAAACTGAAAAGAAAAAAACAAGTTCAGTAGTCGAGAACATTGAATCAGTTTCATGATTAACATTTCGTATGTCAATTTGGGCCTTGGAGTTTAAAAATAATGTCCAAATCGCTTGTGACGGATCCGGAACGAGGCATACGAACCGTTATGACAGATTAAACAAACTATACATTCTTATACGAAACAGCAACTTCAACAGTCGGGACCCATTATTGTTGTCAACATTAGTGACGCAGCCTAGACTTTTAATGGGACCCGACTCCGACCCACTCGACATATTTCGTTAACTTTTTTTTTTTTCAATTTTGGCGTCTGGTTGTCGCCATATTGAATTTTGATTAATGTCATGTCTTTAGTGACACTCGCAAGAGTAAGACGGTTCGATTGACGTAAGAATTATCAAAATCGGTTCACGCGTTTGGTCTCTGGAGTGCCACATAGGAACAAACATACATACATACATACATATATAGGCTAATAAACACATTACCCTCCTTTGCGTCGCGCAGTCGGGTAATACATACATATATAGGCTGATAAACACATTACCCTCCTTTGCGTCGCGCAGTCGGGTAAAAATGGCTACTCACTATGACGTACCAGGAAACAGAAGACCTTTTATAATCACAGTATTGACAGTAAATAGTCGTACCGCAGGCACGCCCGCACACACACACAAACACGCTCACACAAAAACACACATACACTCTTGCTCCTGAAAGATTGTGGTCTTGTTCCACACATTTTATGATAAAATTGTATTTAATTTAGGTACTGATACTTAGTAGGTAATTTCTTTATTTCTCGTTTTACTTGGCTACTTTACCAGCCTGTAATCTGCTCCCATACATGTAATCTGTTCACGCATCAGATGTATAATGATTATTATATTGTAAAAAAGTATGAAAAATTATGTGAACTTTTAAAAGCACACCCGTACACACTTTCATAAATTGTGTTGTGAATGGAAAAGACTATGTATTTATTATTATTTATTAGTGATTTATGAATAAGAATATTTATTTGCAAAAATGTAGTGGAGTAGTTTGTTAGCGCATGTTGATATGTGCGTACATTTTGCTAAAAGAAGCATGCAAATTTTACTTATAGACTAAGTACATGCTATTATCTAAAACATTGTTTAATCTTAAAATACAATTTAATTTCACTATGTCAAATACTACTACATTATTCATTAGTCAATTACCTAATATTAACATTACATTTACTTATTTTTATGATATTTCCAAAAAACCGGACAAGTGCGAGTTCAACTCGCGTGGTGAGGGTTCCGTATATAATCTAAATTTCATAAGTGTTTTTGAATACTCAAACTTCTTATAGGTTTTCCTGTAATCTTTAAGCAAGGAACTATTTTCCATATTTTTTTCAGAATTTTAATCCTAGTAGTTTCGGAGATAAGGGGGGTGGTCAATTTTCGTCTTTTTTCCTAAATTACTTCAAATCTGTTTTTGGTAAAATTATAAATAAATATATCTGACATGCTTACAACAACCCTTTCCATTTAATATGTCACACAATACAGTTTGCGAAACTTTTTTTTTAATATTCCAGTTTACCCCCCAAAAGTGGCCCCCTTGTTCAGAAGTCATTAATTTACTTTACGCGTCCATCTTTGGGTCACCAATTTACATATGTGTACCAAATTTCAACTCAATTGGTCAGACAGACAACCGAGTGATCCTATAAGGGTTCCATTTTTTCCTTTTGAGGTATCGGAACCCTAAAAAATACTAACAGTATAAAAACAATTTTCTAAACAAAATGTACGTAGACTGTACTTATATTCAGTCATGTCAGAGTTTCTTATTTCTATGGGTAAGTTGTTAAATATTGTAGTCGACATGTATAAAATATTTTTCTGGTAACAAGCTGCCTTTGAGTCTAGAGGATATAATAGCTCAAGTCAGCACCAGGTGCTGACTATCACCAAGTCGTCCGCGATATTTCGTAGCTGATGCCTTATTTCTGAAGAAGCTCATATTTCTCTTGACAAATAGTCCTATTTCATAGACATAGGGTGAAGGTAACGTCATTACATTTAGTCTTACTCCAGGCAAAATACGGTTTCGAAAAACATTAATTTATAATAGCGTTTGTTTTGTTTATTTCATTTTAAAACGTTATACTAAGATGCTTTAATCAAGAATCCAACAAAGTTTCCACCCGGAGGTAATTATATAGATTTAAATTTTAAAGCAAATGTAAATCAACCAAAGTAAAGAACATTTATTAATATTTATTCCGACTTTTCAGCAGCTAATTAAGTTATTTATTTTTTGATGTCTGATTTTTTGTTGGATTTTACCTTTTATGTAACTATTTAATTGATAATATATCCGTTACATTAAAAAAATCTGCTATTATAAATTATTTCCATATTTGACTTTTTTGCCATACAAGTTGTCATCCTGGACTATCTACAGAAAAGAGGTCGACGAGAATCGATTTGGAGGGCACCACATATAGCCCTAATAAATTTCTTTTGCAGTTGAAAAACTTTTTGACTACTCGTACTACTACGATTACCCATTGAACGCCAGAAGAGCAGTTTGTTGAGATGAGAGTTGAGAGAGCCGTCGCAGAGCAATTATGGACCTTTAATGTGCCGCTTCGACCAGTGCCACTCGCATCTATTGTGGCAGCCCTTTTTAACACGTTTTTATTAGGTCGATCTGTATGTAACTGCGTGTTTTTCGAAAAAAGTGTACATGAACTTTTTTTTTCAGAATTCAATTTTTTTGGGTTGTCTTACACAGAATCGTTGATAATATCGATCCTTATACAAGAAAAAAAATGTCCCAGATTTTACTATGTAAGTATTTTCTTCCAGTGCGTTACGACCATATAAATAAAAAAAGACTGCATACAAAAATGTGAACATCTGGGATGAATTCCCAAAAAAATCGAATTCTGAAAAAAAAAGTTGATGTACACTTTTTTTGAAAAACGCTCAACTACCTATGTAATGAAATCTAAGGTAACTAATTTAACCATTTTCCAAGGATCGTAGCGTCATTCAAAATTGGCAGCTGTATGTAGTTCTGATGACAATGCAATAATATGGTACCGTCGAACTGATCTGATGATGGAGCCGGAAGATATGAACTGGAACTTCATGATGGAACATCGTATCACAGCTGTGTTTGGACTTGTTAGAAAAGTCTTGTAATAAACTTTGACCACGATTAGGTTTCAAGGTCTGATGATGAAGCCGGAAGATAGGCACTGGCATTCCATGATGGAATATCGTATCATAGCCGTGTTTGGACTTATTAGAAAGGTCTTGTAATGAACTTTGACCACGTTTAAGTGGAATATCGTATCATAGTCGGCTTTCACTTGTGAGAAAGGTCACGTAATGGACTTGAATAAAATAAAATAAATTTAAATCACTTAGTGGTCTCGAGATTGAAGAGCTAGATTGTTCTAAGCTGATAGGTAAAACACCATGCAATACAGACGCACTCGCGGAGATGGAGAAGATGCGGGCTCATTCGCCTACTTGAAATAAATGTATAAATGTTAAAAATATTTCGTTATCAAAGACTAAAAAGCATAAAATAAATTAATAGTTTAAAAAACACTAGAAAAACACGCTTTTATAAATGCAAGTAAAAACCAAAAATAAATTATGGATCGTTCAAGTTGTCTCTATGTAATATAACCCACGGCCGGTGTGTCGCTTTTTTTTGCTCGAACTTGGCGGACACACACTGCCGTGTGTCTAGATTTCTGGGCTGAAGTGTAAACTATGTGCTTTTAATTATTAATTTATTGTAAAAGTGTGCTTGCTTGCTAAGGTCTTGTAGTATGACACTGAGCTATGTAGCTGACGTTGAAAAAATAATAATGTCGGAGAAACATAGATTTGTCAATAGCATTCCACCGACATCGATGCCCTTGTTTCTCCACCCAGCCGCCAGCCTTCTGAACACTTGTTCAAGGATACTGGTGAATAACTTGGGTGCACAACACCTTGGTTGACGCCCTTTTTTAAATAGAACGACGGTACGGGAGACTGTAACTTTATACAAGCGGTGCTTGATGCGTATATATTGCGGATGAGGTGATTATAGGTGTGTTATTATGTATGCCTTGATCTTGTAGTGCGTTAAATATTGATGAGTGAGTAATACTATCAAAAGCTTTGCTGTAATCTAAGAAGGCCACATAAAGGGGGATGATATATTCGTTGTATTTTTCAAGGATTTGATTCAAAGTTTGTAAGTGATCTGTAGTAGAAAGCCCAGGTCGGAACCCTGCCTGTTCAGGAGGTTGGTTACTGTCCAATTGACCAGCAATGCGACCTTCAATTACCTTAACAAAGGCCTCATAGAGGTGTGGGACAAAGCTTATATGTCTGTAATTATTAATATCTGATTTATCGCCTTTCTTGTGTAATAAAATAATATTCGAATGACATGACTTTTTCTGGAAATTTGACTGATTTTAAAATGGAATTAAAAATATTTGCAACATGTGGTAACAGTGAAAATTTTCCTATTTTCAGTATTTCCGTCGTTATTCCGTCCTTCGGGGAGTAGGGGAGATAAAAAAATTGACCGATAAAAATATAAAATTGATTGACTTGGTCTGTGGGAGCTGGATTATCGTCAGAGTATAAATATTTATAAAGGTATGTGCGTTTGTTATTTTCTCTCGGCTTCCTTGTTTCACACCCCTATCAGTACATTCAGTACGCAAACAATTTATTCACGTCATAGTATTGTTATAATTTAGTATTTCCTTTCTGATGTTCCGCTTTCCTTTTTTATCCTATGATTTGTATTGTATGTTGGTGATATTTAAACGGTGCTCTTCTCTTTGTTTCAGTTTCATTGGACAATTTCTTTGTTTAGTGTATTTGTTTTTTAATTTTATTTGTTGCTATTCTCATACCTTTCTCCAGTCTTAAAATTATGTATTTACCTCGTCCTTATTAGTAATATAGTAATAATAAAAGCATTGTGTAAACTCTAAATTTAAACGGTTTTGATTCAGTATGAGAGTGTCTTTGTCTATCTTCTTGATCTTACTTACTATATTGTGCTGCCGATGAATTTTGGAGTTAAACTTAATTGAACGCGGAAGGGCCTATAATCCGAATTAATGATGTCTTCAATGTTTTGTACAAATTACAAGCTTTTAATTAACTTGCAATATATGAAACTATGTATGTTCGGGTGGAATATTGCTACTCAATTTTGAAGCAGATATTTTCACCCGATTGAGCTGAAATTTTGAACCACATAATTAGGTAGATATGTACCTTACGTGCGTGATGGCCAACTATACAATATAAAAGTTTAAAGTAATTTCAATTGTGGCTCAAGACTCTGAAGTAGATTAGGTATCATATAAAAATAGATCATTCAAATATAAGAAGTCGTCAGTCCAATTATCAGACCCCGTTTAGTTTGTGCTCGTTATTATCGTCTCAACGAGTAGTTGATGACGGTATACAGAAAAGTACAGTTGGCAATAAAAGCTTGTACCAAAAACGAAATTTTTGACAGAATCTTATTAATTCAGATATTTATTATAAGGTTAATGTATCATCGTCGAGTATCCATATTTATTTATTTATCGTATGGCATTTTGGTCACTGGATTACATATAAAAGCTATATAAGAAAATAATAATAATAAGATTGATTAATTCAAAGGTTAAGATTAGTCCTCTTCAAGTACTCTGTAGCAAGTTCAGTAAGATTCTTGAGGTCCTCCATCCGCCCTGAAAATTTTGTTGTCTGGCATTCCAGAACCATGTGGTTGACTGTCTGATCGGGGTTTCCACACACACACCGTGTGGAGTTGCACCAGCCCCATTTATACCAGTGGTGGGCGCAGTTATCCAATGCCTGTTCTTATGCGGTTTAATTGGCACCACACCCTACGTGGATGGTCGAAACCTGGTGGACGCGCCTTTGGGTTGAACGAAAACAGGCGTTCATCTGTGGTTGTTGTTGCCCGTTCCATTCGGACATCCACGCTTCGTGTAGGTCCCACTGGCTGTTCAGGTCCATCATAGCGAGAGCTGGTAGGTTACGGGACTTGAGCCTCTTTTCTCCGTAGGCAGCAAGATCTTGGTGGATAGGCAGCTCTGGATGGCGTTTGTTTTTAATTGCCTCTCGGAGTAGGCACTTTTTCCGACGCAGATGTGCAGGTTCTATTGCGCTTAGAGCAGGAAGCCAGCTTGTAGGGGTAGGTTTAAGGCAACCAGTAATAAGCCGCATGGTTTCGTTCAGCTGCACATCCACAGACGAAACGCTGGCGCTGTTCATCCATACCGGAGCGCAGTATTCAGCCGTCGAATAGACCAGTGCCAAGGCCGTAGTTCTTAGGCAAGACGCAGATGCCCCCCCAAGTAGTGCCGGTGAGTTTTTGGACTATGTTGTTTCTGGTCTTAATTTTCTGTTTTAGCTTATGGATGTGGTGGCTGTAAGTTAAATACTTTAATTTATTTATTTATTTTATTTATTTAATTCATCTTACATATAAGTTAACAGTAACTACACCAAAGCACTTATATGGTAGTTAATACTTCTGTCCAGTGTAACGCCAAGGCACTTGGGGAAGTTGTTGTGTTGCAGGGTTGTGCCTCGGAACCTAACGCTCAGCGTCTCACGTGCATAAGTAGGTGGAAGCAGCATACCTCAGCCTTAGAAGGGTTTGGGCACAGTCGCGTTGGCGACTGTGCCCAAAAAAGAAAAAGTCGTCCAAACTAGGTAGGTCTTTCTCCAGTATGGGCTCGGTAGCTTCCATATTCCGGTGTTGGGTGACAATTGCGAGTATCCATACGAGTACAAACTTTACTTAGCTTGGAACTAGCTCGATTTGTTTGTCCCCAAACTTTTGAATTTATAAAAGTACCGACCCAGCCTATTCCATAAATCGCAACTGAAAGTTTGTGTACAGAGGATAATTTTCGAAAAAGCTCATCCCTATAAAAATATATATTTTACCGGTATATAGAACGGAGCTTCCGGACAGATTAGCGGCCCAGCCTGCGTTATTTTTGATACGCAGGGTGTATCAAGGATTCTTAAAACATTCACGAACTGTAAAAATGAATACTTTCTATGGAATGTCCCCCGTACTAGTATACATACATCCGCGATATTGTGAAGGCGTTTAAAGCGTGTTCATATATGTTTAAGCATCCTTGTGTGATAAATGTATGTGATGAGGACTGTGCACAAGTTTTACGAACTTGGCTTACGTGCAACTTACACGTTCAGACAATTGATATATATAAATAATATTATTTGCTTTTGGCACTACCTACCTACACCATCTGTTTCAACTTCTACTGTAAATATTATGGCGCTATTGATACCACTTACACGTGGATAAGTGTTTATCGACTTGAACACCATATTATGATTGCAACAATTATAGCTATCCCTTGCACACTTCGTTATATTTGTACCACCATCCTCTTCTATGACGTTAATGGAATCCTTGAGGGTTAAATCTGTACAAATATTTGCGTAATACCGGATAAGTGTTTTCCAACAGTTTTGATAAATTGGTGTGTCAATGACGATTAAGGGGAATAGTCATCTAAAAATGTTTTCTCGTTCGCTCGCTACTGTTAGCTCGATATGCTGTGCTCTTCGCCCACACACGGTCCAACTCGCGAAATTGAAATAAAAATTCGTTGTATCAAAACGAATAATTAAATCACATATCATTCGTGAAACTCAGTAGGAAAGATAGCCCTGAATGTACCTACATGTGAATTCGAGTACACTGTCGCAGTATGCATGTAGAAGAAGTCTTCTACAAAGTTCAACTGTAAGAACAGACGATCACGTGGCGCGACACATGCGTATATTTAGCTTGAGACACCTTTAATTCGGAACAGACAATTAAATGTCATGGCAGACAATGACGTAAATATTCGACTAATATTGACTTGATCGCTATGGCATTTCATTATAATTTTTATTTTATTTTATTGAAAATATTCATTTCTGCTCCATAGTTAACTTGGTAAAGTTAATACTGATACTCCTATACTTAATTTTTAATTTCTGATAAGACTGCGTGGCATAACTACTTAAAGTTAAATGTATAATTATCTATGCTTATTATGGTATGTTTACATTATTAGCAATTTTATTTATATGGAAAGGCATACATTATATTATTAGGTACCTATACGTACACTACATTATTTTACTCTTAATTGGTTTTGCACTACCAATATAACCTATTACCAATATATAACCTATTACTTCACTACCCTCTCTCTTTAACGTTAAGAACGTCTGTTGTTTGTCTGTACTGTAGGTACTGAAACAAAACTCTTTTTTTCCTGTGATTTTTATTCTCATATCCAACTAAAATATCCCTAGTTACTTATTTAGTAGACTTGTTTACCCCTTGTTTGAACCCGTAGAAATAGGGAACCACTGCAGGTAAGCGTTTTAGCCGTATTTTAGTTTTACAACTGTATTTTTTTCTTGGCTCGTATGTTCCGGCTCGATTTGCTGTTTTCTTGGTTGGCATTGTGTTTCGGTTGCTCATCTCGTTCCCGTTTCGTGTAGTCCGCACTAGCACAGTTGTAGGTTGTATTCGTGTTTCTTTGGTCAGGAAGCACAATTTTCCACGGTATTCTGTAATGTTTTTAATAATTATTGTGCAAGCATAAATTATTTCTGACATAGTTCTGTTTACATTGCTATTTGACAACCAGCATTGTCACGCGTTGTTTGATCAATCCTATTTACCTGTCAGTTGCTAGGTAACGGATTGATAGGTTAGTATAGGTTGCGTGTAGGGTGTAAACTTTAAAGCCGTCCTTCCAAATATTTGCTGAACCAATTTTGAGAAGATAGTTCGATTGGTTGCGATTAGTTATGTATTGCTATTTTTATTGTTGTCTTATGGTTCAGGTAGTGGTTAACGAGAGTCGGTGTTGGCTGTTGGTCATCGATTGTTAATCGTTTAATTTTTTTGGACTTACCACCTTTTTTTGATCTCGGTTTCGGTGGTTATTTTAGAATGTCGCGATCGAACGGTGAAGAGTCGCTCCGCGAGACGCCTCGTAGTGTATGAACGTGAGGTGATGGTGGATCTGCAGCGTGTTGATCGTCAGATTGTGGACCAGGAAGTGGGACACAGTCGGGCTGAACGCGCGGTGAATCTCCTTAGCCTACGTGACGTATATGCCAAGGTGGCGGCCTCGTTGGTCTTAGCTTTTCATCGAAACGCGTTTAAGTTCAATAATGAGTTTTGTCGTCGTAGGTTTTTTTCATTTTTTGTCGCTATTGTTTTATCCTCTAAATTCTGAAAGACAAGTTGCACGTCTATATTTATATTTTTCGCTTCTTTGTTTAGGCCTTGTTTTGCGTTTGCGCTCCGATTATTCTACTGAAGTCAGTATTCCAGACTTCAGCCCATACACTTTTTCTTTCTTTTTATCGGCTTATTTTGGGTCAGTTAATTTCCTCAGGTCAACAGTTCTTAGTATTATAGGCTTATGGGTCAGGGCGTCGATTGAAAAGGTCATCGACGGTCGGATTTTGCCTATAATGTCGCGACCTGTTGGTATTAGCAGTTTTGGTTTTGTCAGTCGTAAAACCTAACAGACCGACTGTGGGTTACTGTTTAAGGTTAGGTTTGTGATCGTACCCAGCGAAGGTCAACTTGTAGTTTTAAGGTAGGTTAATGTATTTAGGTTAGGGCTAATTTAGCATATATTCGCCGGACGTGACTTTTATTCAGCTTTTTGCTGGATTGGGACTTTTGTGACTACGTTCTTCGACATAGTTCGAGATCGTCCATTCGCTGTCTGTGGGCTAGCACTCGATAGTTGAAATATTGTATCACCCCGTCGGGGAAGGTTACGTATCCGGACAACGACACTTACTTCGGTTCCTTGCGTTCCGCATATGCCTATGGGCCATGGTTTATGAGTATTTCTCGGATTGGACTCATGGTTGTGAACCTCGGTTCTCAATCATGGCTGTAAATGTTGTATGTAATGTTTATATCCCTCTTAGCTGAGGTTAGGTTAAAGTTTATTTTAGGTGTTTAGGGTTGGTTGATCTTCGTTGTTCTTACTTAACCGTTTAGTCTTAGTTGTAGGTCACTTTCGGCTAGTAGGCTTTTGAGAGATTGTTAGTTAACTAACGTCTCAGCGTTATCTGTTGACGGGTTAAGGAAGCTTTAGGTTAAGGTGTTTGTTTAGGAGTTTGTGTGTTTCGTGAGGCTACTGTCTGGTTTACGGAACTATTATCAGGATGGTCAATTCTTCGTTGGAGGATCGACAGTCGAGTGTATTTTTTTCTTTGGTTTATTTGGGGAATATCTGCAGCGTGAACTCGCAGACGTCGCTTAACGACTCCTTTTTAATATTTGTTCATTTCTATTTTAACGAATTTTGGCAGTTGGTTTATTACCACGACATCTAACGCATTTTACATGAACTTTTTCCTTCAGGGTTCGTGGTCGCTTGTGTTTTGTGTTGCTTTGATTCAGGTGGTGCGGCTAGAACTCTTTGGTTTCCCCTGTAGGTGGCGTCGTACATTTATTCACGTGTTGATGTTATATAACCTTCTAGTTGTTTTGTATGGGCAGTTGTGTACTGGTTGGTTTTTATAAAGACTATTTGAAATTTAAAATATGAATTATTCTAGATTCGGATTTGGGATTTTCAGTTTTGAAAGGAAAAAAGATTGATTCTTGTGAAGCGGTACTGAAAACAGCTCTCAGTATGCTGTTCCATTGTAAATCTTTTTTTGTGGGATTTCAGTTCATTTCTTTGATATATTTTAATTGGGGCTTCTAAGCTCAGTTTTTGTTAATTTAAAAGTGCTAGTCTGTCGCTTCGGCGGATTTTCTGAAAGTTGGCGGGGAGGACAGTCCACTTCCCAGTTCCTAGCAAGAAATTCCTTTTGGACACGTCTTTGGTTGTTCTGCTCTGAGGCCAGTCGTGGAAAGCGATCTGGCTTTCGGGTTCGGAGTGCGAGCAATAGTTCGACGCAAGTGTTTGCATCGACGTCCTCCACTGCTGGACGTGCGTGTACGGAGACCTACCAACCACGGCATTACCTGCTCCTAATTGAGCGGTTACTGGTACTACTGAAGGAGTCATCACATCGTGGAACGGGCCTCGAAGACGCGCGCGCTGAGCGGAGCGACTGGTGATCTAATCATCTAGTTAAAAAGGGAAAAACTAGATTTTTAACTTAGTTTTGTTTGTACATGTTGCCGAACATTGCTGAGGTTGTCTTTTCCCTTCACTAAATTCAACCTTTGATGGGGACCGTGTCGCCCTTACACATTATAATTCCCAAAATTCTTAAAGGCAGTTATTACGCCAACGTTTAAATCATTTGACCTCTTGTTTTGGCGTTCATCCATTTCCCTTCAATCATCATACATGCGCTCATATCCCATTTCCATCTGCCACCCTGATCTTTTATCACCCCTCCTATCAAAGGTGTTCTTTTCAACGTAAATTTAAGAACGAAAGGTCCGGCAAACTGATTGCGACACCGATGTTGCACTCCTTAAAAATCTAGTTCAGATATTCCAGTACTGACCGTGAGTCCGCCTCGCCGCGTAGCTTTTACGGCCTGTAAAACTCTTTCGGTTGTGTAACGGTTAAATTTTATAATTGTGTGTGAATTAACAGTGAATTTTCCTAGTGCGTTTGGTTTTATATTAAATAAATTCTACGTGTTGTTGTATGTGAATTTTTATTTTATTTTCACTACAGTACCTACTGGTATTTATACTATTCCTTTTAGATTTTATATGTGTGCATTAAAAAGTATTTGTATTGTACAACTTCACACCGGTTCACCTCATTTTTATCCTTAGCTATTTAAATTATCTGGATGTGGCTCAAATAGGTATAGAGACCGGGGATGGTTGGCCAAATGTCAGTTCAAATGTTTATATTATTATTGCGTTTGAGTATATTTTTCTAGAAAGTGATAGTTATACCCGATAGTCTTTAGAAAAACATTACAAATAGCTCTCTACCAATTATAATATAGGTGTGAGCGACAGAAAGAGTTATGTGAAATTAGGACCGAAGTACTATGAGTACAGACGTAGTTAACCTCTTAAAGTGAAGGTAAAGGTACCAGGTACCTCCAGTAATAGTTTTGTTAAAATCGATAGAGGGAGAGCCCCTGATAATCGCAGGAGAGACAGCCAAAGTATTTGTAAAGAAACCGACTCGAGACTATATCCCGAGCTAGTCCATGAGCAAGGGACATCGGTGACTAGAGTTACTAAAAGGGTAAAGAAGATTCTAGAATAAAGTTTATTATGCAATATTGCGCAAGTTCGAGTTGATTTCTCTGATTGGCTGAAAAGATTGGAGCAAAAAGTTGAACTTGCGCTACCGGGTTAGGGAAGGTGTGAAAATTAACGGTCTCTACCGGCGATAGCTTCGTAGCCGAATGTGGTACGACAACGTTTAGGGTACCATTAGAAAGATAAGATAAATTCCCTTACGTATGTATAATCACTTTCAAATATAAATGTCAATTAAAGCCCTTAGGGCCTGGCGATGCCTTTTAATGTTTCTAAATGTTGTAATTTTACGTAATTATCAATTTTCCCAATTTTAATGGGAAAAGCGGGGAAACCAGTAGATGTTGATATGTATAGCCTAGAACTAGTATTATTAGAGGAAAATATGTAAAAACCCTTAGGGTTCTCCTGGAAGTCAGGAAAGTGTAAAAAGTGGTTTTTCCATAGTGAAAGTGGGCGAGGCCCTTTAAATTAAAATCCGGAAAAGCGCCTCATTGGCCTAATCTTATATAATTTTGCGTGTTAGTAATCCCGCTAACTTAGGTGACCTAAGGGGTATAAAAAGGGCTACAATCGCCAGTACAATTTGTGTTCGCTCAGCCCCACCAATGGGAGCTCCTAGGAAGAAGAAGAAACCTCCAGTAGGGAAATTGTGATAGGAAGTAGGGAAATTGTGACAGGGAAAGTAATAGCCAGTAGTTTGTGTCTCTCTCTTTTTTATAATTATACCGTTTCATTCAGGTTTAAACCAAGTATTATTTTACCTCCACCCCGTCCTTCAACAGTGCAGCTCAGTCTGCGGGATTAGTGCTCCCCTAGAGCACCTACGCTATCGAAGCGTATTCGGCCGTCTAAAAGCACGCTTGAGCGGTTCAACCGCCGCGGTTCACCCGCCGCGGTTCAGCCGCGCGGTTCGCCCACTGCGTCTTTTAAAACGCCCATTGTCAGGTTTCTGTAGGGTCGCGAAGGTTGAGCTCTGGCCTGTCGCACTTCGGCCCCGTCGACGCCACGCGTCGTGCACAATAGGGTACAATCTCGATCTAAGAAAAACCGGAAAACGAGTCAACTAGGACATGCAAGCAAACCGGGATCCCGGAATCCCGGACCCATTTT
Organism: Epinotia nisella; assembly: GCA_932294315.1. Classification (NCBI taxonomy): domain Eukaryota; kingdom Metazoa; phylum Arthropoda; class Insecta; order Lepidoptera; family Tortricidae; genus Epinotia; species Epinotia nisella. The sequence continues at coordinate 23,839,081 of OW028674.1, forward strand.
TCCAATATTCTTATACCGGAGAAGGACCAATATCGAAATAACGTAATACCGATATTGAAAAAAAAACATAATTTTTTTATAGAAAATTATGAAATTTGCATGTTATAGTAAAAAATTAAAAGGATTGATAATCAAGTTAGTTAGTATTTACATTTATTTCGATGATTTTAGTTGTTATCGTCTGACCACTTTTCCACTCCAATGGTGCTCGTGGTAGGAACACGATTTAAACTGTTAGAAGGCAAAATATCGGCTTCCGCTAAAATGGTAAACTTTTATCGAATTAACATAAAACACCGTCACAGAACGTTATTAGTAATCATAAAAGGGGACTGGAGGTAATCATAAATACCATGATTTCCTTACTGGTAAGTTTGTTCTTTTTAGGGTTCCGGTACCTCAAAAGGAAAAAACGGAACCCTTATAGGATCACTCGGTTGTCTGTCTGTCCATCTGTCACAGCCGATTTGCTCCGAAACTACTGGACCGATTGAGTTGAAATTTGGTACACATATGTAAATTGGTGACCCAAAGATGGACGTGTCAAGTAAATTAATGAATTCTGAACAAGGGGGCCACTTTTGGGGGGTTTACTGGAAAATAAAATAAAAAAGTTTTGCAAACTGTGTTGTGTGACATATCAAATGAAAGGTGTTAATGTAAGCATCTCAGATGTATTTTTTTTTGTATTTTTTAGCTAAAACAGATTTGAAGTAATTTAGAAAAAAATACGAAAATTGACCATTCCCCCCCCCCCCCCTTATCTCCGAAAGTACTAAGCTTAAAATTCTGAAAAAAATATGGAAAATAGGTCCTTGCCTATTACAATACAAGAAAATAATTTTACGGTTTTGGAAAAACCCAGCTCGGGAGGCTGACTGTCTTCTGTTATGTCTTAATTTAGACCCTTGTTAAACAATGTACTATATATTTGTAAAAACGAATATTTCAAGTAAGATAGGTTTAGCAATTTAAACTAACGAACTCATCGTACCTTTTAAGCTTTAACCATGGACGGATTTAGATGAAATTTGGCATAGAGATAATTTGTGACCTTTGAAAGAACATAGCATAGTTTTTTATCTCGGAAATCATCCCTTAATATGGTAAAAGTTTGTTTGGGACAGCGATAATTTAAGCATGTGCCTAAAATAATTTAATAACAATCATTTCTCTGAGACAATAACTAATTCTACGCGGACGAAGTCGCGGGCAAAAGCTAGTTCTCGATATTTTTGTGTATTTTGTATGGAGCGACTGATGCTTAGAGCATAGCAATTTTTCTGAAATTACGTAGGCGCCATAATAAAACTAGATTATATACGGAACCCTCACCACGCGAGTTGAACTCGCACTTGTCCGGTTTTTTCACATAAAAAACCGTAATCACCAAAGTGTTGTTAACCAATAACAAAAACATTACTTGACGTAAAACATGCAATGCACAGCAGAAAAATTATAAAATGTTCATATTTTGGATCTTAGATGATAAATTAAACTTTTGGTTTCGGACATTAATGTAAAAAATAACGCTACTCATATACTCTTATTACTATTACCGTCTGTTCGCATGTCACAGGCATTTTACTCGAAAACTATAAGGTGTATTTGAATAATTAAAATTTTGAGAATAGGTGTATTTTGTTAGCCGCTACATAGTTTTGTAATTAAATTACTAAAAAAATGTTTTTAGAGGTGAAGTGAAGAAAGGCTTCCCGGAACGCTCGTCCACCAACCACCAGCTGCCCACGGCGCTCCCCGTGACACAGTATACACCCCTGCGGTGCTACCACGAACTTCGAAACTCGAAGTTCGTATATCTGCATCCCTGTCATTCGAGTAATGTACTAAGTTCGATAGAGATGGAGATTTCCGAACTTCGAATTTCGAAGTTCGTGTTAATAGCTCTGGACCTGCTCGACCATGCACCTCACCGCCACGCACGGGAGTACCGCAACCGCATCGCACTACCAGTGAAATCAGACGGGCAATTTTCCTTTAAATCGGACCTTGGCCATGACCTTTCTTTTTGATTATAAATTAATTAATTAGTTTCTGTTAAGCGGTTGTCTTTTAGTATTACCAAATTCGAACCCTTACACTGACATACAACTGAAAGTCAAAAAAAAAAACTTTGTAAGCCCACGTGTGGCGGCACATCAATCGATAGGCCTTTCAAAATAAATATAAAGCTTCTCTGCAATTTTTTAAAATAATTTAATATTTCTCTGTAATTTTTGAACGGTGTATTTTAAAAATATGAAAAAAATCATGGATGACTTATTAAATTTTTTCACCGAAAATCATTTTGAACAAGATCGTTTCAAAGGTTTTCGAGATATTGCTGAAAAACTGCCTTCCTTAAAGAAAAGGACGTAATTGCCGTAAGATTTCTGTGACGATACGACCTTTTTAATAGGCACGGAACCCTACGTTGTAGTCCGACACGCACTTTTTTAAAGTAAAAAATGTTTTTCACATAGCGATTTACTAAGTAATTGTCTAACCAAGTAGGTACGTTACGATTATTCGAAATAACACTTTATAAATTCATAATGTGCGACCAGACATCAATGATGATGTCAATTTTTTTTAATAAAACGGTATTAACGAATTTATTGCGTATATTGTAAAATAAATACATCCCGACATTTTCGACGCACAACGGATTCTCGCACCTAGTTGATCAACGCAAGGCTTTCGCGTAACTCGAGTTTTTGACACTTAAGTTTACTTCCCCCTTTAGTCAATCATCCCCGGTCTCCCCTACTACCTATGTTACCTTTTATAATAACAACTCAGATCGATGATCCGATGAAAGACAAGATATTACTTAAACTATCAGCAACACAATTACGAAAAATAAAATAAACAGTAGGTACTTAACTAACTTACGTACCTACCTATCTAAACAATGTAATTTTTTTTCTGTCTCTTGGGACAGTCTTGAATTTTGGCAGCGATAAAATCCTGCACTAGAAATCTGTCGTAAAATAAATAGGCTTTCTACTGTAGCAATGTAATTTTAAAATTTTATAATACTCTGATACTAAAATGATATATTGTATACTGTTTTGAAAAAATGACACCTCGCCGAGTTCTTTACGCCGGTTCTTCTCGAGGCAGAGGTTTACTTTCCGAACCGGTGGTAGTTTATCGACATTCATAGGTGCATGTAATATGCCTAAATTGAAGAATAAATCACTTTGACTTTGACTTTGACTTTGGTAAAGCCAAATGGTTAACCAGATTTTATCAGTCAGAAATTTAATTTTGGACCACTCCAGAATAAAATATGACGAGTCAGAATGCCTAGTGAAGTCATCACCCCGATATGCTGTAACTTGTTTTAAGGCGACGTAAGTTCAGAAAACTTTTAAAAATTCGTAGTGCTTTCTCAAGGCCGCAAGGGACTAAATCTATTCGAATCCTGACTTTTTTGACTTTCGCTCGATAGAAAAAAATCACGAACATCGATAGAATAAAATATACTTAAAACATTCGTAACAAATTATGCACAAAAGCTAAACATATTAAAATTGGTTCTAAAAATCGGCAATATCATGTTTGAGGGAACTTAGTTTAACTTTTTTATTTATTTAAACGCACAAAAAAAAGACATGATATCCGCGCTTCCGAACACGCACTTCCATCTCGCTCACGCTTATGCTCAGTGAGAGGGAGAGAAGACCATGAACCTACGTCACCTTAAGCTCACCTCAACGCTCACCCACAAATATATCTTGACGCCGCGATTCGTAGTAACTAAGCGTAGGTAGAGGTCTAGTTTCGTTAGACGTGGCGACTGGGGTGAGGCGCATGAGCGCGTAAAGAATAACAGCCCTAGACACACCAATCACCTACGATTGTGTGATTACATCAACGCAATCCAGTTTACAATAGGAAGCGCATTGATCTACCTAGTGTGCCTGCCGCCATTGAAAAGAGTAAAATGTCACTCGTAGAACCAGAACCTTTATGCTTTAATTGAATCATTTAAATATGAACTATTTACCTACTTTAAGGCGAGTATATATGTTAAATGTTGGTTAATTCGCTAATTGGCTACCTACTTTCCTAAAAAAAAAATTTAGTCCGTCAGTTAGTTTATAAAAAAATATTGGAAACGTATTTTTTTGTTTGTCAATTAAACAAAAAATTATGAAGATATAGCCCGTTAAAGTTCCGCGTGACGTCACATTACGTTACACTTTTTAGCATTATGTGACGTCACGCGGAAATTTTACGGGCTATATCTTCATCATTTTTCGTTTAATAGACAAACAAAAAAATACGTGTCCAATATTTCTGTATAATCTAACTGACGGACAGGAAAGTACCTACCCAATTATTGCTCTTAATATAGCCGGCGAAAAAAATGTGGTTTATATATATATATATATATTTAATTGCAAAATAAACTTTATAATATATATGCATTATATCATTAAGTCCGCGTACTGTAAGTTCTTCTATTATCCAATAAAGATTAAATAAAAAAATAAACAATAATACTAATAAGGTACATAAGGTCCACTCCGTTAGTATGTCAGATTTATACCGTAAACAATACGAGTAAGATGATATAGGGGAGGGTTTCGATAGATGAACTAAATATTTATATTAAATTATTTTAGTTCTTACGTAATATTAAAAATACTCGTAGAAATCTCGAAAAGAAATATTAAAAGTAAAAAGTTTATTCATATTTTATTTGGTTATCTTGTTTTACCTTCTTATCTAAATTGAAATACCTAAGGCGTTGTGAAACCCTGACAACCCATAGACAATTGCCATTTCGAGCCAAAATGCGAGTGGCATATGCTTGATTAAACTAAAACTCATGTTTTATCAGTCGTTAAGAACGTTTATTGATAAAATGGATCTTATACCATAGACAATACATTTGTCTAGCCACGTCGCGTCTTCGTTTTATGTGCTATTTAATGTATTAGTGTATATTTGTTGTTGTCCGTGTCCCTAGCCCGTTCTCAAGCAAGCATTATGCTTATAAGGATGTGTTCACTTGAACAATTGTTGGCTGGCACGACGATATCCTTCGCTCTAGCCGGTCTGCGAGGCTCAAACTATGCGTAGGTGGCACTAGGAACAAAATAGTCGTGTGTAGCGAGTATCACACTAATATTATAAATGTGAATACAACTATAAGTGGGTAATAAAAAAACCGACCAAGCACGAAGGATTCCGTACCATTATCTATAAAAACTGCTGTTTCGGTCGTGAAATACTGCGTTTAGGACCATAGTTCTCTTACAATTTTGTTTCTATAAAAGCGTAAGGATTCTATTGGTAGCTTTAAATTTACTTTTGGACAATAAAAAAAATACACATTTTTTCTAAACTTTCAAGGTCCATATCTTTTTATGATTTTAAATATATTTCGTAATTTATACTTAATTACATTTATTTGATGGTTTACTATCCATTTAGCAACACTGCGTTACCAATTTTTTAACATGTGGAAACTACCCAATTAAAGAGGGTTTTACAAATTAGTGGCTTTCTTATTCTAGTTATTTCTTAATTTTAATCCATCTTAACTAAATTAACTCCGCCTCTTCAGATGTCGGATGACATTGTCTGTTTGTTAGCCGAATTTTTCGCAGACGCTTGTCTTCGCCAAAGTTTGAGGAGCCCTGGCAGGATAAAGGAATGTGACAACAATTGAGTTCCAGGACGGACTTGTGTTATACACAACGCGACGTGCGCTGCCAATTGCCCGTAAAACAAACTGCCCTCCGTCACTAGGAGTTACGGGGCATTCATAAATGGGTCAAACGACACATAGATGTGACGTAGGCAGATATACAGAAATATGTAGGCTCATGTAAATCCCATCAGTCTTCTATGACATATCGACATTTACATATAATACAATGTAAATGTGATGTGTCTGTGTAGAGCTAAATTTAAACTAGCACAGCTGCAACCTTTTTTTACAAGCACTTAATTTTATAGTAATTCTGTATCGTTACTACTCCGTCTTTTATTGACAGATTTCGTTTATTTATGTAAGCAGGAATCCCTGAAAGTAGTCCTGACGCGAATCATAAGAACCGACGGATCCCCCACAAAGCTTCAGGCAAGTGTGTTAAATTTTTTTTTGTAATATGTCTCACAAATATTTGATTTCGGATAATTATTTGTATCAGATCGCCTATATTCGGAGTATCTTCATATTCATTATAATTATTACAGTCCAAAGTAGGTCCCAATCCTAACTTGGGCGTAGTTGATAGCCATATATATTTATATATATATATTCGTTGCAAGAATTCTACGTATAACAAAACAAGTGTCCCCAAAGTTTACACTCTTAATAACTCTCAATTGATGAGCAAACTTTATTAAAATAACCCTCACAATACGAGTACGAGTATAATCACCGAAGTCCTACGGCGGTTGAAATATAACATTGAACCGTCTCCAGAGACTGATCTAAACAGTTCTTTATACAAAAAAATAAGTATGAACTTCGTCTCGTTCAGTAATATCTAATTAAAGCTACATTAACTAACTAGACTACATATGTAAATACAATCCATACTTCCATACTTATGAATGCGAAAGTAACTCTCGCTTAAACCACTGAACCGATTAAGACGAAATTTGGTATGGAGGTAGTTTGTATCCCGGGGAAGGACATAGGATAGTTGCTATCCCCATAATCATCCCCCGAGAGGATGAAATGGGGGAATAAGGAAGTTTGTATGGAGGTACGATATAAAATCGAGTTCGACGCGGATGAAGTCGCGGTCAGATACTAGTATGATATATGAGAGTTATATATCATACTTTACACACCGTAGCCTATGGACACTTGTGAGTTCAGAAAAATAATAAGTGCGTTACCGACCCTTTTTTGATTTGAGGATTCGTTGTGTTGATAGCTAGAGAGGAACGCGGGTCCTTCGCTCTCACACAACACACCCCCGGGATGTCTGGCGACCTTGCTCACCACCAGGAATACAACACCACATGCCTATAAAGCAAGTAGGTACAGTCGCCACCAGGTACATCGGAGCGGCCAAAGTGCTCACAAATTCCTGAAAACGTCTCTAATGTATTGACAATAGAGACGTATTCGGATATTTGTGAGCACTTTCAGTCATCTGGGCTGGGATATTCTTTACGCGCTCATTCGTCTCACTCCACCCGTCACGCCCAACGCAACTAGAGCTCTACCTACGCTTAGTTACTACGAATCGCGGCATCAAGATATATTTGTGGATGAGCGTTGAGTTGAGCTTAAAACAAGTTACAGAATACCGGGCAGTAAGGGGATACTTCCCCAGTTGGGTTCAAAATATGAGCGAGATGACATTACGCTGTGCTCTCTCTTATGTATTAATCTTGTCACTCTTATCGGTCCCTTTACCATTTACTATTTCATCTCTGCACGTACGCTCAGCCAATGAGTGCAGGTGCCTAAATTATTATAGGATGACCTTAATTGCTCCATCGACCTATAATGATTTATGTTTGAATAAACGACTCATAAAGTCATCTTAACAATTATGGAATATTACATGATTATGATTAACATCGTTATTACATCATCATTCCGTGGATGACAATGATACTGCTATTTCTCGGGTTAATCAAGCTGTTATTCTTATGTTAATTCCAAAAGATGACCACGAAAAAATCGTCTATGCCCTGGAGAAAATGCGTGTTTGAGCTTATATATACGAGTATATATATATACTCATTTGTAGAGGCTGTCTTATTTTTTCCCGGCGAGGGAGGAGATACTCATTGTATACTAGCAGGCCCGTACCTGACAGTATGCCCGACTCAACTGGGAATGGCATGGCACCCAATCGCCTACGGACTAAAACCTCCCCCACTCGATGAATAGTGTGCAGAAGGTGAGAGATTAGGGTGCAAGTTGAGTGTGAATGGTGTTTGTGATTTTAGGACTAGGACGAGCGGTCCTCGCTATCAGTACGGGCGGCCATAAGTCCTAGAGATGAGGCTGTCTTATTAGGTCACTATACTAACTGCCTCCGCGGCTTCTCCCGTGTTTTACAAATTTTACTAAGAAATGTAGAGGGCGAATCCTCGGGATAAAACATAGCCTATGTCTATTGTCTACCCTGAAGCTTCATTCTATTGACTGATGGTTAAAGGATTCTTAAAATCTGATTATACATTCAAACTTTCAAACTTTGCGTCTTTATAACATTAGTACCAGTAGAAGTACAGTTGACTATTAACTCGCTGTCCTACGTGTGTTTTAATAAATGAATGTTTTTTTTTCGGACGAGACGTTTCGGATATTACCGCCCCTGACATACAAACAAACCTACAAAATCACAATCTGTACTTCTTTGTTATATTAGTCTAGAAATAATTGTCGTCGCTCGTACTGTCACAGTCATAGTCTATGTGTTTATGAAGTCGGGTCGCGACCGGCGCACGCGCCGCTCAATCTAATTACCGAGGCGTCTGCGCGGCGTTGATTAACGACGCTGAGTAATAGGGATGTCAACTACCTACATTCGGATAATGAACTCGACGCGGGTATTTGTTACGCAGGTCTCGCCTTCTGATTACGGGTAGTGAAAAAGTATCCTAATCGCAATGTGTAACTGGGCGTTTTCATTTTAAAATACACTTTTACTGTTTCTCAGAATTTAGAAATGGTTTGTTTCACGATGCGACCGTTCATACAAAATGTATGACATAGCATCATGAGTCGATTAAAAACATTGAGACTTCTATCTCTATCATAATTGCTGATGATTTAGAGTAAGAAAAACATAAACTTTCGAATTTTGAGCAAAAGATAAAAGGTATAGGTATACAATTTAAATGAAAACTATAATTTGATTTGACATAAGGTCTCATCATCCTTTTTAAGTTTATTTCAAATGAAGCCACTATTATGTCTGTAAACTTAGCCTAAAACTCTAAATAAGAATGAATTAATATAAACAAGCTATCAGAGAATCTAAGCTTACAGAAGATGGTAAATGTTGTAAACATGTAGTTAAGAATGTTACCAATTTAATCATGGAGTTACAGATACATCCTCGTTTCCATAAGCACGATCAACTGGTGGTTCATTCGATTTAGATGCTTTAAGTATCGATAAGCAAACGTATGCACGTCCCTACGCGGTTGAGTTCACTCCACGGGGCTTCCTTGTTAACAAGCCAATCTAGTCTTCTGCCGTAAAATTTTAGTCGATTCGATAAGATCTTTAACATTTTAAAAATGCCGTTTAACAGTTATCAGCTACTTGCAATATTATATGTTTGCGTCGGGTAACATGGCCAAAAAAAGGTAAAGATGCGTGCTTGGATAATTGGGGATATTAGGCATATCATTGCGATACGCCAAAATCCACCCCGGAATGGGACCTTGATCGCAACCAACATTTGTAAAGATTGAACGATATGTCAGCTCAAGATACAGTATCGCTCAGCAATAATTTTATCACAATTTAGTATAGTATTGCTTCATAATTTTAGCTCTGAAAAACAAAAAAAAATCGGGTTATTATCCATCATGTGTCATGTTTATGAATGTCTCATAAACATGACAAATATTGCAGAAATAAGGTCTGTGTACATATTTTTGAGACTTTGTGGTGTATACATATTAGTGACCTTGACTGTAATTGCGAAGAAACTTAGTTCAAGCTCTGCTGCCGTGACAAGCCTATCTCAGGTATCTCAAAAAGCATAGTTTTGAGAAAACGCCGTTTTAAGTTTCTTTTTGTAAAATATCATTTACCGAATGGTTTCGTGCATTACACAAAAAAAAATCAACATAAAGGTGAAAAGTTCCTGTATATTATGAGAATTGAAAATGTTTGCGTATGTGTGTTTTGTATGTTTTATAAGCTATAACATAGGCCTGACAGGCTTGCCATACTAAGCCTATCAAGCGACGGTCTGTATCTTAAGATACATAAGTACATGACTTTAGCGCGACACGATGAGTGAGAAAAGTATTTCTGGCTACTAATATTGCTGTTATAAGTCGTTTAAAATTGCTTGTGTATTTGAATGTGGAAGAAAAACACTTTGTGCAGTAAAAAAATATAAAACTCAAATAATTTACTCATAAATTAATATCAGCGTGAACATAAAATAAAACTCAAATAATTTACTCATAAGTAAGAATAACTATTAATGGACGAACACAAATGTTTTCATTAAAAAAACGCAAACAATAAGTTGTTCTGTAGAACAACATATTTTTCTAAAACAAAACAGATTTACTTAAAAAACATGATTACCTTAGGTAACTTTTTATGTATAGCGACTATAATTGATAAAAAAAAACTTGATTTAAATTAAAGTACTCTGATTAGCACTCATTAGACGATATAATTAGAATAAATTATTAAGTCTCAATATATAACAAATTGCTTCATAAAAAGAAAGAAATGTTCTTTAAACTAAACTCTAAATTATTTTTTGTTATTATTGACCAACTAAAAAAATTGTTTTAAAAGAAACTAAGTACTGACATTCATAGCTTATTATAATATTATTGATTTTAATTGACTATTGACATAATAGGAACCAAAATTCAATCACAGTCAAGTGGCACGTTAGAAGAAAAATTCGAAAAAACTGATATAGGTACTTCAAATTTGTTTGAGATCGACAGAGCTTGTCACGCTATTATCATGTAACTTAAGATACAGTATTTAGCCATGATTTACTATGGTAAAAACAGAGTTACATGAGTTACGTGACAGGCTCGTATAAGGAATTGATAAGTTAAATAAAAAAACCGGCCAAGTGCGTGTCGGACCACGTAAAAGGAAGGGTTCCGTGCCTATTAAAAAGGTCGTATCGTCACAGAAATCTTACGGCACTTACGTCCTTTTCTTTGAGGAAGGCAGTTTTTCAGCAATATCTCGAAAACCTCTGAACCGATCTTGTTCAAAACAATTTTCGGTGAATGAAATTAATAAGCCGTCCATGAATTTTTCCATATTTTTAAAATACACCGTTCAAAAATTAGAGGGGGGGGGGACAGAATTTTAGTGACTTTCGGGGCGATTATCTCCGACTCTATTCACTTAATCAAAAAAATGCTAAGAAACCTTATATTTATTTTGAAAGGCCTATCGATTGATGTGCCACACGGGGGGTCACAATGAAAAAAAATTTTTTGGGTTTTAGTTTTATGTATGGAGTGCACCCCTAAAAAAATTTTTTTTGTCATTTTAATTACAAAACTATGTAGCGGCCAACAAAATACACCTGTCCTCAAAATTTTATTCAAATACACCTTATAGTTTTCGAGTAAAATGCCTGTGACATACGGACAGACGGACAGACGGACAGACGGACAGACGGACAGACGGACAGACGGACATGACGAAACTATAAGGGTTCCGTTTTTGCCATTTTGGCTACGGAACCCTAAAAACTGAGTATGTAGGTCGATAAAGGGAAAATAAACAGATTTAGACCTATTACGCGTAACTCATGTATCTCAAGATACATGAGATAGGATTGACACGGCAGTGCTGTGCTGTGACTATAAATGGTCCCCCGTCCACGCTGATTTTGTATACCAATTGGATTCTGGCTTTTATAGAAACTGGTTTGCAATTGATGAGATACTTTTCAAACACATAACACAATATTTTGAAATGTATTAACGAATGTTTATCAAGCGACCGATGTCTGTACTGCTACTAAGCGTTCTGAAAACTGAGATATATGAGAAAGTGGCAAACATTATATTACGCGTGACCCACAAGCGTAACCTTTTACACGCAACTGGCGCGAATGTTCGTGAATCGTGACCGACCGAAAACTCTAAAAAACCTGTCGTTCTGTCACTGCCCGTGACTCGTAAGTAAAAAAAGTAATATTATCACAATTTTCTGTGTGATTCCTAGCCTATGATACGAATGAGAGATTGGTATGCTGTGATGTGACGTAGGCTGGTGCATGCCCTTTGGCATTGGGTAAGTGTTGTCATTTTTTTAGGTGAGCGACCCCTCGTAAAAGTGGTAGATTATGATAGATCTATTCAAAACAAACATATTTTAAATATAGTACTCTAAAATGCATCGAAGCCGAGATATTTGCAATAACAATATAGTTAAGAAAACCCTCTCGAATATGTAAGCAATGAACATAAACTAACTAAGATAAAATAAATAGGTAGCTAAGTATATACAGAGTAATATAGTCTAAATTTAAAATATTATTTGCAGATGGGGGGCTTCCCCCAAGACATCATACTCGTAGTTCATTAAATCTTAAATTAAAACATTATAACTATATATAAAGGTAATGTGGAATAGAAATAAGTCTTCTTTATCGCAATAGCTTAAATATTTAATTTTAATTTATATTTTTATATTTCCACGGGTTATATTGAAAAGTTTTAAACAAAACTTAAAACTTAAATATTAATGCGACAATTTTTTTCATACAAGGTTGGGGCAATGCCATTTTAATATGAAGTATTATGTCAATAAATAAAATAATTCTATGTTTGAGTCTTTAACGCATATTTCCCTTTGTTTTGCGGAGCGTTTGTTTTATTTATGGAAGCGTGGGAGAGCACAGGTTTGTTCAACAGGGGGCGTGGCGAGCGCCCTTCCTTTATGCACTGAGGACTTGATCGGTGTTAGTTTACCTTTATATTGTGATGGCCTGATTATCGTGAGTACAGTCGCGTTCAATAATGGAGAATTCCTGTAGCCCAGCGGTAAGGCACGTGACTCTCAATCTTGAGGTCGTCGGTTCGAACCCCGGCTCGTAGTACTAGCAACATTAGCACTACTGACCCCACTAACTTCAGACCAATATCTGTGCTCCCAACATTTAGCAAAATTTTTGAAAAATTAGTTTTGTCGCAATTAATAAAACATTTTAATATAAAAAAATTTGATGCATAACACGTAATTTGGATTTACTCGGGGTCGCTCGACAACCGACGCTGGTGTCGAGCTAATTAAAAACATTTTCGATGCCTGGGAGGAATCACGAGATGCTTTAGGTATCTTCTGTGATTTATCCAAGGCTTTCGACTGCGTTTGTCATGAAACATTGATCAGGAAACTCGACTACTATGGAGTCAGAGGATCAGCACTGAATTTACTTAAGTCTTACTTACATGGTAGAATACAAAGGGTCGAAGTGAATGGACAGCGATCACCGGGGTCATTGGTCTCGATGGGTGTACCGCAGGGATCAATATTGGGGCCTTTCTTGTTCCTTATCTACATAAATGACTTGCCATACTTCGTAAAGACCCACCATGATATAGTATTGTTTGCAGATGACACCTCACTTATTTTCAAACTTATAAGACACCAACAAACTTGCAATGATGTAAACAATGCTATTTCTAAAGTAGGTAGTAAATTGGTTTCATGTTAATAATTTATTGTTAAATGAGAACAAGACTAAATGTATTAAATTTGTCACGAATCACGTTAAGCACGAGCAAGGGAGTGTCTTTGTGAAGGGTGAGGAATTGGAACTAGTTGATAGTACAGTTTTCCTTGGTTTAAGGCTAGATTCTAAGCTCCAATGGGGGACCCCATATTGCTAATCTCTCGAATAGACTGAGTTCTGCAGCATTTGCAGTGAGCAAGATCCGTCAATTAACAGACGTGAAAACAGCTCGATTAGTATATTTCAGCTACTTCCATAGCATTATGTCATATGGTATTTTATTGTGGGGCAGAGCTTCAGAGATTCATTCGATTTTTGTTTTGCAGTAACGGGCTATTCGGGCGATATATAAATTGAACCATAGAGACTCACTTAGAGATAAGTTTAAAAATATTAATATAATGACATTACATTGTCAATATATCTATGAAAACCTTTTGTATGTACATAAAAACATTGTCAATTTTAGGAAAAACTGTGATATACATAATATTAATACTAGAAATAAGCATAAGCTCGCGGTGCCCACCACTCGGCCCCAAAAAATTTAAAAATCGTTCATGGGTAATTGTGTAAGGTTTTATAACAAACTTCCAGGAAACTTAACTGAGTTATCTATTAATAAATTCAAGAGCTATGTGAAGCGTAAACTTATCTCGAAAGCTTATTATAGCACACAAGACTACATGAATGATAAAACTCCATGGAACTAATTTTGACTGAATTTTTAATCTATTATTTTCGTAATTTGTTTTTTTAACATTAGATTGTTTTTCTAGAAACATTCTACTAGTATTTTTTATACAGTTTTTATATCATATATATTTTATTCTTTATGTTTAAAAATTACTCTAAAAAATGAACTGACGATTTGAAAGTGCTTGTTACTAGGCCTACTTGAATAAAGATCATTTTGAGTTTGAGTTTAGCTTTTCGGTGACGGAAAACATCGTGAAATAACCCGGTCTAAACCCAACAAAATCTATTTTTCCTTCTGGTATAGCCGCTTTTGTAAAACTTAAGATTACGTGCCAAAGTGGGCCGGAAAAATACTAAGAGGATAAAGTAGCGTTCAATAATGTCTGATACGAAAGACTGATTACTCAAAAATAAAAATATCACTCAAAGCTCTAGTTTCATAGTCAAGTTAAAGAGGAAGTTGAGGGACTTATTCAGTCGTGTATTATTTAATGTTTACACAAACCGATAATACCCAACTGCACTTATATGTATATCCATTCAAAATGGATAAGGTTCGACTGTATCTACAAGGCCCGTGACTCACCATATGAGTCATGCTTCTACGTGCGATTTCCGCTACAGAGCAGAAAAACGCTGTTACGCGCTACAGCGTAGCACACGTAGCGATGCGTGGCCTCGAATGGGTTATCACATTGACGAGATGTATAACAGAGAGAAAACAAAACAGAAAGGTTTCTGGAATAATAAATATCCTTTGCCCTTTTCCGGGTCTGAATCTATCTTAGCAGTTTAAGCGTGAAAAGATAAAAGATACTCATATGCAAATGTACCTAATAGCGCTATCGAGGTATGAATTATTTCGTACAAAACGAATAATGTGAAAATACTGAAAAAACAGTAAGTAAAAAATTCAACTCGTTGGACACTTCATACTTAAGTATTAACTCTTCAATGGAATTGTTTAGTAATAGATTCGGAAATCTACTTTAATACCTACTGGAGAGTGCACAGATATCCTGATTAAAGAATTTGAAATACTAGCATTACAAGGTTTGTTTTAAGAGTGGAAATATAGGTGATTTTCTATTTTGTCCATTCGTTTTTCCATTTCCGTTTCCGGAGCCGACTGTATCATAAATACGGAATTATTGATTCTAGTCTACCAACAGAGGGCGTAACGGGCAGTGATCACCTGCAGTAAACAGCGGGGTGACTGGACTGGACTATTGCATGATTACAGGGTCGTTTGAATTGCGCCGCCTGTCTGCAGAGCTGTTGTTCTTTACGCGCTCATGCGTCTCACCTCACCTGACGGGTGAGGTCTAGTTTCGTTAGGCGTCACGCGCCTAACGAAACTAGACCTCTACCTACGCTTAGGCCGGGTTGCACCAAACCGTCTGTAATCGTAAGCGGTGTTCGTTAAAATCTGATTGTATGGAAATGTTAACGCTTTGGGCTTAAAACCACAAAATTTCATAATACCTTATTCACTAATACCCATAATTTTCAAATGACCATGGGCTCATAATACCTAAATGTTAAATTGTCTCATTCTTAAAATGAACGAAATTCATTATGACTTTGACATAAACGTCATATTCAAATAACCAATGGCAGAAATGACAAAAGAAAAAGAAACGTTCATCTTATGTAAAAATTTACAATATCCTTGTAAGTAATACAAATTTAGGTATTTTGACATTTGACAGTAGTTTTGCAATGAAAGTATTTTGATGTTTAGGCATTATGACTCATAATGCCTAAACATCAATTTATAATATTAGTATGGATTAGTATGAATATGGAAGTATGGATTAATTAAACACTTAATCATATAACAATACCTACAATACGTTTGTATTCTCATTCCCATACATGGCATACTGTGTCCTCACTAATGGCTTCAGCGCTGGAAATATTAACACTATTTCGTCGTCTTTCACATTGCAGCGAGTAAGACGTGAGACAAATGATAGCGCGAGCGAAATGGCAACGTCGCGTAAAAATTGCAAATTGGCTTAGAGCTCAAATGTTAGAGGGCTCTTAACACTTCCCATACTACATAAATTCATTTTAAATACATTAAGTAAGATTTTTTTTGATTAATATTTTCGAACTGTCAACCTGCATAAGGGACAAAAGTATTACGGGACTAAGAAAACTAGTGAGTATGAGTATGAATATGAGTTAAAGTTTAGTTTTAATATCGACTCCATAGTTTTCTTTCATCTTACCATGCGAAAAATAATCCGAGGCCTGATTATGAGACTAAGCTATTTTGAAATTCGGCCATATTAAGATTCCTTTGTATTAAGAAAAAAAATTAGGCATTCTGCAATTTAGGTATTATGAGACCAAGAAGTTTTGAGATCTGGGAATTTTGATAAAGAAGTAAAATACAATTTAGTAGATAACTACACATAGACACTTGTCAAAATACTTTGGGCTTATAAAAGCCCAAAGCATTTAGACAAGTGTCAATGGAATGACAGCTGCCGGCGCCATATTTAACGTTGATCGGTCTGTAATCGTAAGTTAGTGCAACCTGCCCTTAGTTACTACCTACGAATCGCAGCGTCAAGATATATTTGTGGGTGAGCGTTGAGGTGAACTTAAAACAAGTTTACAGAATCGCGAGGCAGAGCAACGCAAACCAACATTAAGCCAATCGATATGCATTTACTATGTATGTGTAACAGAGGACTCAGGCGGAGCCGCGGCATAAAATAAAACCTAATGGCCACCCCAAAGGCCCACGCTATATACTGGTGAAAGAATTTTTCAACGAAGTAGTTTCGGATTACCCTATACATACAAACTTACAGAGCTACAAACTCGTCACTAACTCTTGCCACACTAACTTCTACCACCATTCCGTCCCCTTCACGATGGATTTTACAGAAGAAATATCTATAATCTTCTTGGGGATTCATGCTTCATCTAAATCGGTTGAGCGATCTATTTTAGTGAAAAAAAGGTGATAAACAGACAGACAGAGTTGGAAAATTAACAATAGTTACCTACTACTGGAGTTAGTTTCGTAACCTCCGCGTTTCTGAGAACACTAACTGAAGCTGATAATGCGAATCTCCCTGAAAACTGTGGAACCAAATACCAGCAAACGCACAAAGAAATCTCTAATATCCTAAGTTACTTTGTGTACTAAAAATAGTTATTTGTTATACAAGGGTGAAAAGTTGTATTTTATTAACTATTCGCGAGTGTGGAATTGAAACACAGGCTAGCGAATGGATTCTAGGGTTAAACCATGAGCGAAGCGAACGGTTCGAAAATAGAATCCCGAGTGAAGCGAGTGGTTCAAAAATAGAATTCTGAGCGTAGCGAGTATTGCAACACAAGAGACGTAAAATACAACTTTGCACCCTTGTGTAACATAAATCTTTTCACCTCACTAAAGGAAGGAAATTACTACATAAAAAACAACTGAAATATGTAAAATCAGCCTTTAATTAGAAAATAAAATGGTTGTTGTCTGTACAGTCGGTTTACGGTAATTTTACGTGATAACGTCATAAGAAAACCAACTTTGTCACCACATTTCCCCCTTTTAGGGGTTGAATTTTCAAAAAGCCTGAAACACGTATTTACTCATTTATTGTTAGGAATACTCCTGTGAATCTGATCTTGTTGCCCCATACAATCTTTGTACCCCTATTTCACCCCCTTAGAGGGTGAATTTTGAAAAATCATTTCTTAGTGCACCCCTAGACCTTATAAGGAATCTACGTGCCAAATTTGGAATCTCTAGAGCCAGCGATTTGGGCTGTGCGTTGATATATCAGTCAGTTCGGAACGGGACCATGAGTCACACTTTTTCGTGCGTGCAGCCGGCGTTCATCAATTTATAAGACGTTATCACGTCAAAAAACATGTCCACACTACCTGATTTGATCAGACAATTTAATCATATGGGCGAAAATAGTCCTGTCTGGGCTGGCCTCTACTTGTTATGTTTAAAAACACGTTCGGATTTCAAATATTCTTTAGGCTTTTGTGGATGAAATGCATTTTTGGTCTGTTTTTAAAGAATAAAAAATGGTTTTTCGAGCTAGTGATGTGAAAATATATTTATAACCCTCATACGACACGTCTGACACTCCTCTGTCGCTCCACACTTCACACGTGTCATTATGTCTCGAACATATTTACCGTCTTTTATCAAAATAAGCCATTCGACATCTAAATTAGGGTTCTATAGTCATAAGATACATTGACGAATGTCAAAAAAGGCTGCGGCATCGAAAAGCCAACACAACAATGGCTATCCGACATTCGGCTTTATCCTGCGTCCACACATTAGCACTCTATCAGATATCCTCGAGAAAAAAAGCTCCATACACTCACATCTGACAAATTTCAGACAACAATACTGCACAGAATGATTAAGGGTTAAACGGATAACGTCTTACCAACATGTGTTTGCGTTTGAAAAATAAAACTCAATGACGGTCACGCTAAATCGAACTGTAATCCCCTGTAATAAGATTATTAATCAAATTGTAAAGCTACATTAATGTCAATTTGAAAACCTACTTTATTCCATTGTATTAGGGTAGTGTTCTTGGCGGTATATGTAAGAAGGATGAGTCAGGTGAATAGAGTATAAGTAAAAGGCTATAGAACGCGGCGCGTTTGATGCCGTGTCGGATGTCTCAATCGTATCGGAGGCTGCGCCCGCGCCGACCCACACGCGGGGGTATTCTGAACGGATTTTATATGATAATTTTAATGTTCGATAATTTTTAATACTTATCGACGACGGCTGAGATGGTTCTCTTTGATGATATAATTATTACAGTTTGATGTGAATACATTATACCTACAAATTAATTAACGAAGGAAGTACCTATATACTTACTTGTATCGCTATTATTTTGATCCTCGAATTATCAAATCTATCTGGAGGAGTCGGTATTGGTATTCTTGCCATTTAGGCACTACATACGTATTAAAAAAAAACTATATCTTTTTTTACAATACAAACTGAGAAGCAGCTATATTTACAAGCTTGATTCTAAATCAGGATGACTTTCTGACATGTGAAGGTCAATCTCAACACATGAGTGTAACTAAACCATGTTTGTATACATCGAATGCCGTGCGCTACAGCCAAACAGAAACGTAGACAAATCGCGTCAATAAATCAAGGATGCGATGAAAGGGTTAAAACGCTGTGACGACTCTAATTGTATGTTTTATCTCACAAAAAGAAGAAGTCGAAATTAGACCGTATTATAGTGATACAAAGTTCATATTCAAACGTTAATAAACTATTGTTAGAAAATATTTTATAACAAACGTGGGCATTAAACTTTATTGTCACCGTGATGCGGATGTTTCTTTGTTTTTTTTAAAGAAACATTTTCTTTTATAGCGTAGGTACTAAATAGGAAATGAAGTTCTTATTTTATTCATCACAAATTTGTACCTATTGCAACGGCTAGAGCGTGCGTCACTGGCTGACACCGTTCGATAGAACGAGACGACGCTCTTATCCTATCACCTATCGCGTGACAAGGCCAACCATGCTACGGCTCCTGGCCGTTGCAATAGGTACACATTTGTGATGAATAAAATAAGAACTTCATTTCCTAGAGTCTATCGTAATAATCAGTGGCGAAGCGGATGCTAACATGCATTACGTTTCAAGGGCTTGACGCCCATGCCTGAAAACATTTAAAACTACGTATAATCAATCTAGTAGAGATGGGATTACGTGGTTGCCTCGCCATAAATGTTAAGATAAATTCAAAAATGCTCGGTAGTGGAAAGAAGTTTTCTGCGTTGTGCTTATCATTCGTGAAAAAACCGGACATGTGCGAGTTCAACTCGCGTGGTGAGGGTTCCGTATATAATACACAAAAATATTGAGAATTTTCCCGTTACTTTGAATACTCAAACTTCTTGTAGGTTTTCCTGTAATATTTGGGCAAGGATCTATTTTCCATATTTTTTCAGAATTTTAAGCCTAGTAGTTTCGGAGATAAGGGGGGGAATAGTAAATTTTCGTCTTTTTTCCTAAATTACTTCAAATCTGTTTTTGCTAAATTATTAAAAAAATATATAGTCCTACTTGTTATGAACAAAATGCTGCACTTTATGATGAAAGCAAGCCGCTTGGCACAGTGGTAGTAGGGACCAAACTGAGTGATTTGACCCGCAGCAGCGGGAGTTTCACCCCTTAGGAAAAGAGATGGCGCCACTTCTTAAAAAATATTTCAAAAAATTCTACAAGCTAAACGAATAGACCAATTTTAATGCATAATACCTCAAATGAAATTTCATTTTACATTTTAGTTATAAAAAAATATATAAAAAATATATTCAGAATTTTTTTGGCAAAAAACAGCATGTTAAGTTTTTTTTCTAATTTAATTGGTAGTTTTTACTTGATTTCTTAAAAAAAATGTATGCAACATGAATGGTTTATTGCACATATATATATTACTGACCAAATAACAAGTATTATAAAAGAAACTTGACATCAATATCTTTCATACTTCATGAAATATTGAAGTTTAAACTAGAGCACCATTTCTTTAAACCATACTTCAAAAAATTATGCAAGCTAAACAAATGGACTAATTTCTAGTGTATAATATCTCAAATGAAAGGAAATTATATAAATTGCTTAAAAAAATAAAATATACCAAAATATAGTGGCAAAAAAGGCATATTAAGATTTTTTTTTACTTTTTTGGTAGTTTTTACTTGATTACATTCTAAAAATACATGCAACATGTATGTTTTAATGCATATGTATTTTACTGGGTTAATAAAAAGTAATAAAAAAACGAGATTTAAATATCTTTCAAAATTCACGAAATATTTAAGTTTAATTGTGCCCGCTCTTCTTACAAATACATTTAAAGGAATCTTTAAGCGCAACGAGCGATCTGATTTTAATGTTAAATGTGTCATATGAAAAGACATCACGTAATTTATTTTAATAAATATATAATAATAAAAAACTGAATAAAGAGTTTTATCTGGTGCTGAATTACAAAAAAAAACATAATTACTTTAAAATTTGTCATTATTTTTATTTAAAGTGACTACATTTCTAGACAAAAAATAAGAACTATATAATCCCCAGCATAGTTGATTTCTAGATATAATTATTATATATTTTGCTCAGTAGCTGACGGATTTATGTAAAAAAAATAGCTTTAAATCTGATGGGACTTCTACTCACGTTGAAAAGTTATATTAACTTAGATAATTATGTACATTTTTGAAATAAAAGACTATTTATTACATACATGGTTATCAAATATGTTTATTAAAATTTAAATTTCCTCTTCGCGTTCACCGGTAGATGTAGAAATGAAAAGGAAAAGTCGTTTTAAAGTAGTCGTACCATTCCAATATTTCATCACTGATCTTTTATACATGGACCGGTTGTTGTAGCTTACTGTTGAATTATTTTTGTGCCTAGTTGAATACCATTAGACCTAAATTTTTGTACCAGCCAGTGGAAATCAGTGGTCACAGCATACAAAATAACTCTGCATTGAAAATGATATGAACTCACTTTTGATTTGTACAGCCACCTTTGCAGGATTTGCAGTGGGTAGTGCATGGTAAGCTGACGCGACGTCACCCACAACGCATAGTATCACAGCCAGATTTGCAGCCACAATGGTCCAGGAGGCTTAATTGCGACTAAATCACCGTAACTGCCGACCATTGTGGAGTCGAAATCTCTTGTTCCTTAGTCCATCCCCAAGAAGATGGACATTGAATGGAAACTTCTGTATTCAGAGCGTTTTCCCATCCGTAGCTGGCTTGTTAAGCTGTACCCAGTGCATGGTTATAGAGAGCAGCTGATGTAGGTGGCAGGCTTCTCAAGAGCTTGTTTTTTGAAGCAAAAAAGTCCTTGAGAAAAACAGCTGACTGAGTGGGGCCACGTATTAAGAAACGCTCTGAATTGAGAAGTTTCCATACCATGTTCATTTTCTTGGGGATGGACCAAGGCACAAGAGAGTTGGATGCCACAATGGTCGGCAGTTACGGTGATTTGGTCTCAACTACTGCGATACAATGCGTTGTGGTTGTCGTCGCGTCAGCTTACCGCCTATTGTAAATCCTGCAAAGGTGACTGTAAGCATACTTCAAAACGCCTTTTCCTTTTTAGTACTAAGTACATATATCTGTGAACCCGAATAGTAAATTTAATTTTTAATAAAGATATTTGATAAAGATTTAAATAAATAGTCTTTCATTTCAAAACGCAACATGCATGACACATTTAAGTTATCTAATATAAATTTTATTTTTAACGTGAGTATCCCTTCAGATTTAAAGCTAACATTTTGACATAAATCCGCTAACTACTAAGCAACATATATCCAGAACCAACTATGCCAACGCCAATGCAGTTTTATGTTTTGTCTACAACCTTTAAATGGAAAATGGCAAAGTTACTTTACTGTTTTTAAAGTATTCATATTTTTTTCGTAATTCAGCACCAGGAAAAAACTTTTTGTTTCGGATTTTTCATGTATTTTTTATAATAAATTAAGCATTTTTCTTTCATATAACACATAAAACATTAAAATCAGAGCATAAATTGCGCTTGGAGATTTCATTAATATTTTTTTAAGAAGTAGCGCGCACATTTGAACTTAAATATTTCGTTAACTATACAAGATATTTATGTCTTGTTTTTTTTATAATACTTGTTTCTTACCCAGTAATGTACATACGCATTCAAACATACTTGTTGTATACATTTTTTAAATGAAATCAAGAAAAAACTACCAACCAAGTAAAGAAAAAACCTTAATTTACCAGGTTTTGCCAAAAAAAAGGCATATATTTTTTTTAATTTTTTTTATAAGTAATATATACAATGCGCTTTAATTTGAGACATAAATCATTGTAATAAATGGATTTGTATAGCTTGTACAATTTTTAGAAATATTTTTTAAAGAAATGACTCTCACATTTAAACTTTAATATTTCGTGAACTATGAAATATATTGATGTCGAGTTTTTTTTTATAATACTTGTTATTTACCCAATAATATAATCGTACATAAAATATTCATATTATATAAAAAAATATACGAAATCAATTAAAAACTACCAATCTAGTACAAAAATAAAACTTAATTTGCCATTTTCTGCCAAAAGCTTTTAATTTATATTTTATTTTTATTTTTTTATTAGGAGTGTATATAATGAGCTTTCATTTGAGATATTAATCACTGAAATTAGTCCATTCGTTTAGCTTGTACAATTTTTTGAAATATTTTTTAAAGAAGTGGCGCCATCTCTCTTCCTAAGGGGTGAAACTCCCGCTGCTGCGGGTCAAATCACTCAGTTTGGTCCCTACTATCACTGTGCAAAGCGGCTTGCTTTCATCACAAAGTGCAGCATTCGGCCAAAAAATCGCCATAACAAGTAGGACTAATATCTGAGATGCTTACAACAACCCCTTTCATTTGATATATCACACAATTTTTGCGAAACTTTTTTTTTTAATTTTTAGTTTACATACCCCTATAAGTGGTTCCCTTGTCCAGAATTCATTAATTTACTCTACGCGTCCATTGAGTAGCAAAGCGATTGAGTAGAAATTTGGTAAACATTTAAATTGGTAACCCAAAGATGGACGCATAAAGTAAATTAATGAATTCGGAACAAAGAGGTCACTTTTGGAGGGTAAACTGGTTTTTTTTTAAAGTTACGCAAACTGTATTGTGTGACATATCAAATGAAAGGGGTTGTTGTAAGCATCACATATATATTTTTTTAATAATTTTAGCAAAAACAGATTTGAAGTAATTTAGAAAAAAAGACGAATTTTGACCATTCCCCCTGCCCCTTATCTCCGAAACTACTAGGCTTAAAATTCTGAAAAAAATAATGGAAAATAGCTCCTTGCCTAAAGATTACAGGAAAACCTATAAGAAGTTTGAGTATTCAAAGTAACGGGAAAATTCTCAATATTTTACGGAACCCTCACCACGCGAGTTGAACTCGCACTTGTCCGGTTTTATAGTATTTTAAAAATGCAATGCATATACCTAAATTATCTGCTAGATAATTACATAAGACAAAGACACGTTATGACTATAAGTAAGTGTCAAATATCAATCTTGATGTCCAATATCTGTGAACTATTTGCTTATAAATGAAGAGGTTGTTAATGGTCAGTACCATTTCATTTATATAATATTACTTTCAAGTATTTTTTCAATTAATTATTCATTAGGTAAAAACCTGCTGAAGTACATTCTGTTTTTTAAGTCAATACCTACTCTTTGGCTAATGTCAAACATTCCCGCGCCGAAAACCCCGATGACTGCTTATGACTGCGGCGTCTGCGGCTGAATGCATTTTATTATACCTATATTCTGCAAGTAGGTATAGCATATCAGCAACCCTTTTCAACGAATAAAGTACCACTGAAAAAATGATACGGAATTATTACCATCTTTTAAATATAACACCATCTTTTAATAATAAGTTAATCAGCTTATTTTAAACTGCTTTTAACCGTAATCTAATAACAATTAGACCGTCATACCCGCGAGTATCCTTACAGTGATCCCTCTAGACGGAACCATTACACCGGAAAACGAAAATTATACAACAAAGATGTAACACATCTGCACCGACGCATCCAGGCATATTTAAGAAATACCCAACTCCCCGATTGAAAACTAACTCTATATATGTAACATAAAATTCAATCTACTCTAACCCTTTGCTTTCAAGTCCTTTTCTTCGAGTTAATTTGCTGAGCGAATTTGAGTGTTATACTTTAGTAATAAAGATGTGGGTAAGATGAGATACGAAGATTTGTTATTGATATCAGATATGGTTAATGTGGAAGCAACGGTGCGGACAAATATGAACAGGGTGACCATTTTTGCTAAGATTAATTGGTGACTTTGCGCAATTCGACTCTAATCTGAGTAGTTATCATAATAAATTACGGTACCTACTTAATTCCATTCATATAAAATTATTCGTTAATAATATAAGAAATTAGATATGAGCACTTATTATTGTTATTAGTACTAGGTAGGTACTAGGTAATACCTATACCTACAAGGGTGATTTATCAAACATTACTTGAGCTTCAAATTTAAGCTATTCTATGTATCGAGACCCCGCCACACATGAATGTACCTAATATTCACGAATATTCGTTGAGTTTTATATTAATTTGTTAGGTATGTTTTTTGTAAATATACTGTACCTCTACCTACCGAATATAATTGTAATCCTTTTAGGACACGAAACTTTATCTTTTCTATGTGAAAGTTAAAATGTTATCTCAGAAAATGTATAAAACACAGTCACCCGTTGCAAAAGCTTTTGAAAAGCTCCCAACCCACAACGCGTGTAAGGTTAGCTTTAAGATCGCCTTATACCGATCCGTGTACAGTCGACCGTAAATCATAAAAGTTCAATGAATGATTTACTCGGAGATCAACTTCTGAAGTAACATAATACATAGAATGCCACTTTCATGTCTTGTTGTCCTTGTGTTCTAGTTTTTGTGCCCTGTTATACTTCGCGTGATGATCACAACTCGAAATTAATCACAGTACATACCGGCAATTCAATTAAGTACCGTAATTCATTCTAGGTGGTACGGTAGTATATACATGGGATTTTGTAGTATTTATCATATACTTATTTATTACCTCGTCATTAAGCTTTTGTTAGATTAACACTTCGCGATAGTTATTAGTCTTAGTCTAAGTAACGTCTTGAATACATATTTTTGCTTTTTTTCTTTACATATACTTTTTAATAAGTCCGTCGTCTCTCATTTTCAACGCATTTGTTAACTTCTAAGCTGAGATTAATAAAAAGTTAACTGGAAGAGATCCTTAAAGAAGTTAGCTTTTGCACAAAGGTAACGTTAATAATCTTATTCGGTGGCTTTGACGTGCGATATATGTTTTTAGTAATTATTGTTTAGTATAGTTTTGAGTTATGCTAGTGTGCTACTACTATTAGAACTCGGCTGTGTGATGGTATGGCTATTATTATAACTATTATAACCCTTTAACCGCCGAACATCTAAAAAGCTACTCGCAATTTTCAACTCTGTCAGACTAAATAAATAAAAAACCCTATTCTGTAACTTGTTTTAACCTCACCTCACCCGTCACCCACTATCTTGACGCCACGATTTGTAAACTAAGCGTATGACAACGGTCACGCCAAACGAAACTAGACCTCTGATTATTCCGTTCCAAATAACAGCCCAGTTGTCATTTACACTGCTGCACTGTTTTTGTCTGGTATGTCAGACGGTGATGGTGAAGAGTTCCCAGCGCGGTCGACGCAAGTGGACTCTCCATACAAACGTAGTTTGGTTCTCATTTTAAAATGGAATACCTACTGTAATCACATGAAATTTTTAATACACAATGGAATCCGTCATATCTAGGACGAAACCTAGTTTCTGTTGCTATACATTATAATAGAAATACATACATATAGGTAATACAAAACAAATGAAGCGATTAGAGACTTCGTAAAACGTACTACCTACTGGCTAATTCTTTTTCTATTTTAATTTCTAGCAATAAAAACTAGTTTCCGATCTAGATATGGTGAATCCGATTGTATATACAAAGTTTCATGTTACTCTAGCATGTTGTTTTAAAATGAGAACCAAACTACGTTTGTATGGAGAGCCGAGCGTCCTGGCGACACGTAAGGGTAATAATTTAAGCATTATCGAGTTATCATAGCCGACTGTACATCCGCCACTTCAATATTCCCGCTTCATCTCACATCCGACGACCCCAACAACACCACTCCAGAATTACTAAAAAGATCTATTCAAACGCCAAAAATATTTTAGATTAAAAAATAAACATTAGTGCTCGCTACACTGACTTAGAAAGGGTTAACAAAGTGTTTTGTAAGTAAGCGGATTTTTACCTTTTTTAACCAAGTACGAAGAAGGGGGTTATTGGTTACAAAGGGGCTTAATTTAAGGCTTTTAAGAGGTTTTAACGGCTGTTTTTTATAACGCATTTAGATTAATTTACCAGGTGATTTTACTTCAATAGGCGTCAGGTTTATTAATTTTTAGGTTCGGAGAATACCACATCATACAATCTTACGAAACTTTTTTTGAGTCCTCGCTGTACTCTTATTTTAATAAAATGACTTGGCGTAAATTATAAAAAGTTATTGCATCGATCGAATATTTGTTTCGTAAATTTGTGAAAATACTAGCAGAATCTCGCAATATCAGTGTTGGTTCTTTTTCTGCGCTCGCGCAGTTGTAATCTTACAGTTACATCCGTACCGGGAAGGAGGTACTACCAACATATATATTATCATACTAGATCAAGTAACATGTTTAGAAGGTACTGAGAAAGTTGCTATAATGCAATCAAATTAATATATCTATTTCAATAAAATGTATAATAATATCGTCATAAAAACCACAAGAGTTTAACTAAAATCAAATCTAGTGGTAGGTTATTATGTAAACAAAAAGAGTCATTAAATCTAATAGCTCTCAACCGATATTACTCAAGTCAATAGAAAGTAATCCATCTCATCGCGCCGACGGCAATGTTTGTGTATCGATTAATTAATAAACTGAGATAGCATCGGCCGAGATCGACCGTTGATACACCGCCTCTCTAATTGAGCCGCCATCTTAAAAAAATGACCGGCGATTTAACTATGACATCTAAACCAATATCGACCGTAGATCTTACTTGAAATATCAACCGTATGTTCTTACAAATGACGTTGACGATCAAATAACGTAAAAAGGGATTCAAGCTTTTTCGAGATCTATTTCCGATCTGAAGACTAAGCGAATTAGAGCTCTATGGTTCGATCTGTAGAAACCAGCCAGCATTTATAAAAAGAAAACGTCGAACGCTAAATGCCGAGTATTTACCTGTCAAATTATTAAAAAATAAATCTCCTCGATGCCTGGGAACAACTATTTTGATTAATGGAGCTCAAACCCGATTATGTTGTTACATTGTGCAAATTTATAATAGTAACACTATCACCCGCATCTTTTTATTGTATCTTGTAATATTAGCAGATTTTGGTATTTTTTTGTACTTTACCCGTTCCCACCTGTGGGAAGGTCGCTTCAACAAAACATCGGCACTTTTGACATTCAACCCAGGTTCATCACAAAACACTTTTTACCATCCGCGAGTTTCATCAATATTGTAAAGCACTACACAATGCGCAGTTTTTAAAAGGCATTGCGCGCCGTAAGCCAATACTCAGGTTTATAAGTTAAGCTGATTGGAGGCGTCGGGTTGCGCGGTCGGGTTTCTGCGCGGGCGCAACCAGTGTTTCGATAATGCGGGAGGTGTTAGCTGTAACTGTATACGAGGTTATTTGCATGGACGGTCAACCAACTTGGAGATCAAAGGCCCTTAGCAACTGCAACACGCTGATATAAACAACGATGCGGAGCCGTCCCAGACCCCTGACAGACGTTGGTGCGTGACGCGTGACTGAAAAAGAACAGAGCTATCTATACTAATATTACTAGTGGCTCTGTAAGCTGTAGAAATCGCGAACCTGTCTTTTTTTGAATTACTGAATCAATAAAAATTCTATAAGTATAATAGGCTTGTGACCTTAGACTTTTTTACGATGCCATTCGAACCAGTTTTTGGAGAGGAACAAATGTTTGTATGGGAGCAACTACAATTAAAGAACTTAAATACCCAAAAAATTGAGTCAAAGACGGACCTCGCTGGTGGCAGCCGATTCATACTAATTGACGTAAAAGTATGACGTCACAGTTTGCTATTTGTCCTAATCGTTGTATGGAAAATCAATTAAATTGCCGTTTCGTTCGCGAAATACTGCGTTTAACTCCTTAGTTGTCATACAACTTTGTTTCTATAAAAGCGTAAAGATTCTATTGGTAGCTTTAAATTTACCCTTGGACAATTTTAAAAAGTGCATATTTTATCGAAACTTTCAAGGTCATATCCATTGTTATGATTTTAATAATATTTTGTAATGTATACTTTATTACAATAATTTGATGGTTTACTATCCATTTAGCGACACTATGTTATCAATTTTGACATGACGCAACTAGCCTATTATTGAACTTGCTCACAGAATTTCATGAGAATCGGTTGCGAAATGCGACCTGTAGAAGAGAACACATGGATTTTTAGACAGCCGGTCCGGGCATAAGAAATAATTTTGACCCAAGCTGAAACGGACAACTTCGTTCGCTCCGCTCGCTAGTTCAATAAAGAAGAAAAGTGTGTGCGATTGTAGTTTTGTAAGTTTATATGTAGGGGTAATCTCGGGAACCACTTGGGGACGCGTTTTCAAAAGTTCTGTCGCCTGTGAATGGTATTTGTGGATGAACATCGGTTATACATATATCGAATGAAATTTTTCACATTTATACTGCCAAGAATCGCTACTCGCTACGCTCGTAGCCGATTGGTTTTCCCGCTAAGTAGCAGAAAGCGCCTAGTCGCCTATGGCGCGGCGCAGGCGCCCGCTAGGCGGGTTCCTGGCAGTGAATGTGATGAAGCTCGCTTATATATGTCCATGTAGGATCATTGCGTTGGTTTGCGACCACTTAGGAGAGTTAGCGAACTGACTGGATATTTTTTTGGTATTTTTGTAGAGTCCTATCACCTTGCATATACCTATAAAACTTGCATACGCCCCACCGTTTTTTTAACGTCTATAAAAATGTTATTATCTTTAATAGAAAATACCCTGGTCCTTCAGATGGACAACCGAAGCTGCTGGTGTAACAGCGCACTGACCCTATAATATTGTTAGAGGGAATTATTTTACTTATTTATTTAGTAGTTAATCGAATACATACTGAAACTTATTAAAGCTGGGCTTGTATTTTTTAGCCAATAAATATCCATGTGTAGTGATCATACAAAAATATTTTATAATGATTTAGGTACTTTAAAAACAAAGTTTTAACTAACTTCAATTTAGTACTTCACCGAACGAACATTTCCACATTATCCTTTCCACTTTACCACGTGGACTGCTTTCCAAGAGTAAATGCGTTGATTACTGCAGACGAAAACCATATCACTATATGTGGGCCGATAATATTTGAGGAGTTCCGTCGATTTGGCACACTTTGCTTGAGAATTGTACGAATCCGTTCATAAATGTCGGAGTTGTGAGATAACAAACATTAAAAATAAAATACAATCGAATTGAGAACCTCCTCCTTTTTTTAAAGTCGGTTAAAAAGTTAACATACGCATGGATACAAGGATATAACATAATACGGAATAGAAAAACTGGCATGTACATTGCGGTGTTTTTTCGTCTTTTTATTTGTGTGAGGTGTACAATAAAAGTTATACTATAGGAACCGGAAAAGAGGGCACTGATATTTAAAGTTCTGGGGGATTGGCTGAAGAGTGCATAGTTATAGACGGCCGAAAGAAAGCAAGCAAGAACATTTCTAAAAAAATGCACGATAATTTAATCAAAACAAACGTAACACAACAAGAACGTTATCAACAATTTAAGCTAACGGTAATTATATTATGAGCTCACCTTCAAGACCCTCTTTTATCTGAAGACTCACTTATTTAAAATTCGATCAGAAGTTCGTGGAAGGAAATGATGATTCTTTTGTTGATTGAAGTGATTCACATAGCCACATTGCGGCAAGTAAATAACTATTAAATTTAGTCTAATTAACTTCATCCTGTGGTACCTCCGGATCTCTAAGCCACATACTACCTACTCTACTTTCCTCTTTCAAGCTTTAGGTACCGCGTGTGCAATATTGCGGCATATGTCCATTCGCGTGTGTCTAATAAGGGTTCTACGTAATAGGTCATCGTGGATATTCTGGTTTTGTTTAATTGATCACTAATAACACCATAGAGAGTAGAGACTACCTTCTCGATAGCCTCTGTGAGAAGAAAGTGGACCTAATTATAAGGATTAATCTGTGTATTGATCAGCTCATCCCTATAGGTATTTTATGTAGGGGGTATGTATATTATGTATATTTTCCACTATCATCTGTCCGCGACTTCGTTCACAAGAATTCCTGTTCCCAATTTCAGCCCTTTGCGGACGGATGATTATTGAGACAACGCCATTGATTAACAAACATCTAAACATGTACACAAATATGTAAACTTTTGTATTGATATAATTCATTGTTTTTAATAATTTATTTTCTAAAGTAAATACAAGATGATGACTAACATTAACTAAATTGGCTATATAAAAATTTTATGTTGATATAATTGATAATATAATCAACATCCATACTTCCATACTAATATTATAAATGGGAAAGTGTATGTGTTTGTTTGTTTGTTTGTTTGTTTGTCCGTCTTTCACGCCAAAACGGGGCGTCGAATTGACGTGATTTTTTAAGTGGAGATAGTTGAAGGGATGGAGAGTGACATAGGCTACTTTTTGTCTCTTTCTAACCCCCCACTTTCCCAAAATGGGGGGTGGAAGTTTGTATGGAGCATTCCGCAATTTTCAAGGTAGAAAGCTAAAAATTGGTATGCATACTATTTGTGACTAACAAAAAAATCGTGCATCATTTTTTTTTGGAAATCTGCACCCAACCCCTTAAAAGAGGGGGTGAGCTTTTATATGGGGGTCCAGATATGTAGAGTCGATATGTATAGCCGATATGTAGAGTCGATATGTAGAGTTGATATGTAGAGTCGATATGTAGAGTCGATATGTAGGGTCGATATGTAGAGTCGATATGTAGAGTCGATATGTAGAGTCGATATGTAGAGTCGATATGTAGAGTCGATATGTAGTCGATATGTAGAGTTGATATGTAGATTCGATATTTATAGTCGATATGTAGAGTCGATATGTAGATTCGATATGTAGAGTCTATGTTCGATATGCAGAGTCTATATAGAGTCGATCTAAATATATAAAAGACTGAAACTGAGATGCACCTTTTTTGTAGACGGTTAACATTACTCTTAGTACGCGGGCGAAGCCGCGGGCAAAAGCTAGTATTATTATAAAAGAAAAAGTACAATGTGCGTGCCGCTAAAACTCAGAAACGAGTCCCGATATAATAAAGAGGTTATATGGTGTGGTAGTCCTCTACCCCCTAACCATGAATAAGGTTTCCGTTTTATCCCTAAGGGCGTGCTGTTGAAGATATAAGGGCTGGAAGTTTTACCCTTTAGAAAATTCTAGAACAGTCCAGAACATTCGAGAGTATTACACAACATTGGAAATTATTCCGAAACACTCTGGAATGTTGTAGGATGTTCTGGAATATTGTGGACCATTCAAAACCTTCTTTGTATGGATGGAGTTACCCATTGTTAGGGGTTTATAAAGTAAGATCCGTCGTGGCTTCAAATGTTAAATTCTTATTAGTGCATGTAGTGTAGTAAAATGTTCGAGAAAGATTTTAAATGTCCTAGAATGTTCTAGAATATTTGAACATTTCTGACATAATCTAGAATAAACTAAAATGCTCCATACTAATCTAGAATGTTCGACAAAGGTCCTAAATGTTCAAAAATATTCTAGGATATTTGATTTTTTTTAATGATCGAGAATAATCTAACATGCTCCATAATAGTCTAGAATGTTCGAGAAAGATCTCGAATTTTCTAAAATAATCTAGAATATTTGAAAATTTCTGAAATTATCTAAAGTAATCTAATATCTTCCAGGCGTCCCTGCCCATCAGATTTGGTGGGTTGGGACTCGCAAAATGTCTAGTGTTGCATTATCAGCGTTCCTGTCTTTCGTCCACGGCACCTCCGTTCTCGTAGGTAAAATCCTAAGGGCTAGCCCTTCAAACTCTATGTATGAGATGGTGTGCCTGACGGAGGCTAGGAACGCTTGGCAGGTGGCTTGTCCGGGTCAAAATTTACCCATCAATTGGGTACTTTCCTGGGTAAAAAATATATAAATCTATTTAGTCCGTCAGTTAGATTATCAAAACATATTGGACATGTATTTTTTTAATCGTCAATTAAACAAAAAATGATGAAGATATAGTCCGTTAAAGTTCCGCGTGACGTCACATTATGCTAAAAAGTGTACCAACACGGAACTATATCTTCGTTAGTTTTTGTTTAATTAACAAACAAAACAATACGTGTACAATATTTTTTGATAATCTAACTGACGGACTGAATAACTTTTTTTAGGAAAGTAGCCAATTTACACATCCAACGGAGCTGGGACGACGCACTTTCAAAATTGATATATTCTGATGCCTTCAATTACAGTTCCGGCAAGACTGCGCCCTGCTCTTGGCGGTTGCCGAACAGGAAGCCGTACGGTACACGCCTTTCCGTCTCTCCAAATTGGTACATTTTTAGATCCCGACACACTTATAGACTAGCTGTAAGTCTTAGACTAGGTGTGAGGATCCGTGCCCCCCACAGGTGCCCCGTGGAGGAGCTAGGACGACCTTTCTTGCCGTCTAAGTGCAGGCCGCCTCTCAAGGCACGCGGCCTTGAATTATATCATCAAAATCAAAGTGATTTATTCTTCAATATAGGCATATTACACCTATGAATCTCGATAAACTACCACCGGTTCGGATATTTCTATCCTATATACCTACTATAACCTCTGCCTCGAGAAGAACCGGCGTAAAAAACTCGGCGAGGTGTCAATTTTTCAAAACAGTATACAATATATCATTTCAGTATCAGAATATTATAAAATTTTAAAATTACATTGCTACAGAAGAAAGCCTATTTATTTTGCGA
Source organism: Epinotia nisella (assembly GCA_932294315.1). Classification (NCBI taxonomy): domain Eukaryota; kingdom Metazoa; phylum Arthropoda; class Insecta; order Lepidoptera; family Tortricidae; genus Epinotia; species Epinotia nisella. Next base: position 23,872,940 of record OW028674.1, read on the forward strand.
TAGATTTCTAGTGCAGAATTTTATCGCTACCAAATATCCCTATCCATGATGTAATCGTTTATCTTATAATATGCTTTTGAAATAATTGTCTGTTTTACGACAGATTTGAATTTAGAGTCAGTAAGTTCGGTAATGTGTTTTGGAATTTTATTGTAGAATTTATACAATTTCCCAAGAACGACTTTTTCGCTTTTACTAGCCTGTAAAAAGTTGTTTTGAGCTTCCCTGCGCTTCTGGTAACAGTGTTTGTTGGGTAGTCCGCCACTTTCTTACCACCGTGAACGCACCGGCAATTCTCAAACGCCTCCTGCGTTTGAGAATTGACGGACGGAATGACCCTGGTCCCATCGTTAAGATGGGACGTGTGCTGACCTGGGATGCTACTTGTGCGTTGACACGCTGGCACCGTTTCATCTTCCCCGAACCTCGACCAGGGCTGGTGCAGCAGCAGAGGCGGCTGAAACTATTTTACAGTTTTAGCATTGCCACGGGTGGGGGGGCATGTCGCAGGGCAGGTCTTTTGCACGCTCGCCGCGGGCAAGAAGCATCGTGCCGTAAAAAAGCTACTCTACCGTCCACGGTAAAAGGTTCAAATTCCAATGACAATGTATGTGCACCCGAAATTAAGTGCATTTCTTACCAGTTAACTAGTTATGTCTACTACTCGTTAACTAGTTATGTCTACTTAACTGTGATAGTTTTCCTTTTAAATTTATTACATGTACTACTGCTACGAATTTTTTTACGTCCCCAGTAGTAGCCATTTAGCCGGCAGTTGGGGGGACACATGACTCGAACAAAAATTAGGGCTTTAAATCCCATTATCTCGCAAACGCATAACTAAGTTGAAAAATAGTTTTTGTAAACCCATAATATTATTGTACAAGCTATCTAACGATACCCCACACTATAGGTTTAACGAGAAAAAAAATACATCACCAATTTACATGTAAGGGAGGTACCCAAAAAAATTTTTTTTCGGGATTTTATTCTACTGTTTTGTCGGCGTGATTAGTTTATATACCCACGCCGAATTGCAGTTTTCGAGTTGTAAGGATTACTGAGCTAAGCCGAAGACGGACAGACAAACAGACAGACAGACAGACGGACGGACATGGCGAAACTATAAGGGTTCCTTGTTGACTACGGACTACGGAACGCTAAAAATTTGATCCCTTTGAGCATTTGATCCCTCTCGTCGTGGAGCAAAACGTACTTTTCCGAATGAAAGGTGTGAAAATTTATTGTGTCAGTCAGATCTCAGCTATAGTCTAGAGATAATCAATATAGAATACAAACAAATAGTGAAGTGTGAGTAATCAACTAATCGAAGTGATACAGTGACTGAATATAAATCGAAAAGAATGTGTGAAAAGTGTTTAAAGTGTGTTTAATTTCTCGATAAAAAGTTGATTTGATTTATATTTACGATGCCCAAACGTAAAAAAGGAGGAAAACTTGCCAGTTCTGAAGCAAAGCGGCGAAAACCAAAAAGAAAAGAGACAAATGAAACCGTCGAAGAGCGCGAAGCACGTTTACGTTCCTAACGAACAAGAATGAGCACCATGAGAAGCAGAAAAACCGAAGAACAACGAAATGAACAAATTGTATAATTAAGAATTGCGACACAATCTTCTTATAATAAAAGACTGCGAACCCAAGCCATCCAAAAAAATATCAACAAGCGCGAACCAAGACAAGTAAACCGTGTAACCTTAAAAATTAAGCATTTCACTACGACCCGACGAAAGAATATCATAAACACAAACACGTCGTAGTCTGATTCTTTAAACTCTTTGCAAGTACCAGCAATGCCATTACACTGCCTTCGACTGAAAATTGGATCTCCGATCATACTACTCAGAAATCTCAACTCACCATACTATGTAATGGAACAAGAATGATTGTCAAACAGTTATCGAATAACTTCATCGAAGCCGATTCGAAGTTATGGCTGGAAAGGACAAAGGACACACAGTATTTATCCCCAGAATACCACTCTGATCTCTACTGAACTACCATTCCAATTTAAAAGATTGCAATTTCCAGTAAAATTAGCTTATAGTTTTACAATTAACAAAGCGCAGGGACAAAGTTTAAAATATTGCGGCATCATTCCTGCTTTTCTCACGGTCAACTATACTCGTCGGTAGCTTGCTCTCGAGTAGGAAATCCGAAAAAATAAATACATTTATACCCCGGATAACAAAATGAAAAAAGTTGTTTATAAACAAGTAATAGTAGTTAGAATGTGTTTTAATTTTTTTTTATCATCATCATATATTTAAGAGCTTAAGCTCGGTGGAGCAATTTCCTTTCCTCTCTATTCTCAGCTTTCTTCTTGACATCCTGATACGACACACTGTTTACTTTTTCCTTGATTTGGTTCGTAAAAGGTCTTCTTGGTCTCCCTCTCTTCCTCTTTCCCTCTGTCTTCCCTTCTATTATCATCATGTAATCATCGTGGCGAACAAGTGCCCAAACACCTTGCCTCTTCTCATGGAAGTCAATTTATTACAACGCTAGGATAGTGTGTTGAACATGCTGAGTCCAATTCACCGCCACGCTACGCTTGTAGTGTGCTACGTCATTGTCCGTAGCAGTTTAAACTCCATAAGTGGCAAAAACGCCCGTAGCGCTTTGACGCATGTTTGTCATGATTAGCGCTGAATTCGAGGCTAAGCTAGGTGTGCTCTGCCGTAGCGTGTAGCTGCATTTTTCCGCTTTGTTATATATATAAGAAGACTTCCTGCCTGACTGATCATCAACGCACCGCCGAAACTACTGGGACTAGAAATGAGACAATTCTTCTAATAGTTTTGATGAATGGGCAAAAGCTGCAATGTCGTCAGCAAAAAAATTAGGAACTTCTGATATTTTGAGGTATATTCTTCAACACTACCACACAATCTTATATAAATTCCCGAGCAAAGCCGGGTACTCTAGCTAGTTAATATTTATAGATAAGATACAAACTTTATCGCATACATTTATGATAAATGTCAAATGGCATATTCTCGGTTCACATACTAATCTAGATGGCTGGTACCAGCCAAGAAAAACCGCCTTCCTTCAAACAGCGATGCTATTAATGTGGGTAAGTAGTATATGTAGATTGTGATGCGAGTGTGGTCGGCGGGATTAAGCCGTTTGTCGGCGCCGCCGCTGAAACTGTTTCCATGTTCCACCCGAGCGGCCTGCGACACCACTCGACTAATTGTGGGGCAGTATTTAATGCAATGTGATTACCTAACGACGAACCTAAAGTTGTCTCAGTTCGAGGCTTAGACAATACAATACGAATAAATTACGCGTATTTATATAAACGACAGGTAACTCTTACAGAACTTGTAGTCCCAGTCATAATCTCCCTCTCTCTCGCTTCCACCCTACCTAGCCGATTTCGGTTACAGCAACTGCTTATAACAACTAAACTGGTCCGCGCACCGAATAATAATAGTCATACATAATATGGTCAGCAATATAATGTTTTTGCAATGAGTCAAGCTGGAGAACTTTTTGGTCTCCACCCTCAACCCATTCAAGCCCCATGAACCACATCGAGTCATGCCTCTACGAGTAATTTCCGCTAAAAGGTCATATGTACCGGTTTATTATTATGTCGTATGGATTTATTTTCATACAAAAATGTGTTTCACAGGAGAATTTCAAAATACTTATGTTACAATAGTAGTCGTAGGTACAGGGTGGACCATAACTTTTTACATTTCAAACTAAAATAAAATGAAAACTAATTATATCAGATGAAAACCGTTTATTAATTATAAAAACACATGAATAGGGATTTTATTTTTTTTAAATTACGTCATCCATATGTGATCCTTCATTATTTTGGCATTGCCGTAACCTGGAGCGAAAATTTTCAGTGACGGCCTAACAAGTGTTCCGAGAAATGTGGACCAAAAGTCCGTTAACTTTTGTATCGGTAGCTGCGTCGGGGAGCGGTGGCGGGAAGGTGAAGGACGCCATGGCACTAAATTCCCATTGGCCGCTCTTGCATTTCGTAACCCTGCCGCCTTACCCCGCTACCGCTCCCCGACGCAGCTACCGAGGTGCTTCTTGCCCGCGGCATAATAATAAAATCCCTATTCATGTGTTTTCATAATTAATAAACGGTTTTCATCTGATATAATTAGTTTTCATTTTATTTTAGTTTGAAATGTAAAAAGAGTTATGGTCCACCCTGTACATTAACAATAGAATATCCAAGTTTGATGGGCAATCCCTGGCATTCGTGGTGGCATTGGGTATGGTAATCGGTCAGAATCTACCTCCTCGGGGTCCACCCCGGGCACCGGCTTCTCTGAAGACGGGTAAAAGATTCCGACTGTTCCTGGCAAGCTGAACTCGCTCCTTGCATGCCTCCCAGCTAATATTATTTTCATCAATTTCAATTTTACCATTCATCATCATCATTATCAGCCTGTAATCGCCGCCCACTGCTGAGCATAAGCCTCTCTTCGAGTACGCCACTTATCCCGGTCCAGTGCTAGTCTCATCCAGAAATGACCCGCGGTCTTTTTTATGTCGTCAACCCATCGAGTTGTACCACCATGTTTCCCATTATGCACCGCTTATTCGCCATTTACTTTACGTACATACCTAATCACTTCACTTCACTCTCGCACATAACAGTTAGGTTGAAACTACACAGAAGTTCCAAAATGTATCCTATATAATGCACCTAGCTGCGTCGAATGTCCTGTAGTGTCGTGTCACGTTGACATATCAATAAGCACTCCTGCGCACTGGCGCGGATGATCGCGCCGACGATCCTCACCAGCCGCGGGATTTAGGAAGTATGGCTCTTTGATGGGAACTAAATCGATTTTAAATTAATACGACACGCACTTGTATAGTTATGTCCATATTTTAAGTTGCTAATATATAAGAACAACAATTAAATACAAATATTCTTTACTCGCTTCTGCCCGCGAATTCGTACGCGTTTAAATTATGGATTACATGATATTCTTTTGTTTGTTTGTTGTTTGTATTGTTTTTGTTCTACTGAAAAGTTAGATTATTACGATTTCATTTCCATAAATGATGCGTGTAACAGTTCAAATTCTCTTCGAATCTAAATAAACACCCTCATAAACTTTGTCGTCAATAATATTTATTTTGATTTATTTAATCTTTATTTCAAACGAAATGCTTAAGTACCTATAAACTTAAAGTACCAAAGCCGGAATTAATGCTACATCATGCAAAATTATATTCCAAATAAAGATGGAGTATCCATCCATGTACATTTAAATATTAGATTTAGTAATTGAAACAAATGGCCCGAGGGCGAAACTCCACGGATACTCGTTATCTCCGGGTATGTTGCAAGTGAAACCTGAGGCTTAAGTCAAAAAGGTGAAGGGTGAGGCAAGCGAGGCCGAAGGCCGAGCTTTTCGTAGGAATGAAAGGCCCAAAGAACCCTTTTTTTTTAATTTATTGATTAACACAAAAAGAAATACATATTACAATTCATTACAATGCCCATCTTGGCAAAACCTTTAGTAGGTTTGTTTGCCGATGGGGAGTTCTTGACTACTGATCTGTAATATTAGCTAATTTAAAGGTAGTTATACAACTTATTTTACAGTTTACAGAATATAGTTTAAGTTTTTACATTTTAAAAAGTGCCTCTTTAGAGTTTTTCTTATTTTACAGCCTTTTACATATAAGTTTTGTACATGTTCAGGTAATTCATTTAATATTTTAGGCAGTAAGTGTGAGTGTTTTCGAGCAACATATATGTTATTATATTTAGGTAGACAAAATTGACTTTGGGATGATAATTTTCTTAATCTACTACATCTTTTCTTCACTTTGAGTTTTGCAACATTGTGATATTCTTCAATTAAGACAGCAAGTTTCATCTTTTTTTGTACAGGAAGTAGTTTACAATATTTAAATAGTTGTGTATAGTCGGTTACATAACGCTTTTTAATATTTTTTTGGGACAATAGTTTTTAGTATTCTAATTTGTAGGTTGTATATTTTTTCCATATAAGTCTTAAAGGTTCTACCATAGGTACCTATGGCGTAGCCGATCACAGAGTCAGCGAGGGCTAGGTATAGCAGACGTAGGGTTTTATACGGTATTTTATGCTTAAGGATTGATAATCTACTCAAGATAGCTCTCAGCTTGTCGCATACGTAGTTCACATGAGGTTCCCAGTTGAGCCTGTGATCTATTATAAGTCCGAGATATACATGTGTTCCTTAACCACTTCTATTTTTTCACAGTTACACGTAACGGTGCTGTTTTGGTGTAGGCAATTGTGTTGATGGGCAACTACAGAAACTACGTGTGCTATTTTGTTATGAGCCGAACGAATATGCATTATTTTTGTTTTTTGCGCGAGGCAAGCGAGCCCGAAGGCCAAGCTTTTCGTATGAATGAAAGGCCCAATACAGCGCTTCAGAGAGCGCTCTCTATGCGAGCCCGAGGGCCGAAGGCCAAAGAGCGAGCTCATGCGGATACTCACTATACCCGAGTATTTCAAATACAAATTCTTTATTTGCGTAAAATGTACAAAATTTATGACTTGAAGGGATGGTCCCGGTAAGCATAATAATATTTCTGAATGTCACGCACGTGGGAGTTTTCTACATTAAAAAATTGGTACCTTGTACGTACGGGTGGGTGGTAAAAAATGAAAACCCAAAGAGTAGTAGTATCCGTGGACGTGAAATCATGAAATTAGCAAGAAGCAAGGTCATTACAAGGAGTAATTCCGAAAACTGTGTATTTGTAACTATACCGCATAATTTGGTATGGTACGGTAGAAATTTTGATTGCGTTTACTCAGAAGTTTATTTTTTACAGCTCCAAGGAATTACAGATCTGAGTATTTGATGTTAATGTCAATTTGATACCTCCACGCGTTCTTGAGAAAATGACAATGATAGAAAATGTCGTGACAAACTCGCGTACAATGTTTTTTTTTCCTTTTTAAGGTACAGTCAACAGCAGAAGTATTCGCTACGCAAAAGAACACGCTCAAAATGACCTAGATAGTCCATATCCTCTTGACATTAGAGTCGTGTGTCATTTTGAGCACTTGACAACTAGAGGCTCGAAAATGCGCCCCAAGTCTATAGCCATCATCATCAGTCGTTTCCTCAATACTGACGATCGTGACGTCATTTCCTATTCTTGCTGACCAGACTCCTCCAAGGGCTTCTATCACCCACCTTATGCATGGCCTCGTGCAGATGAAGCTGCAAGGGTGCAGTGATTTAGATGATCCATCTAGCTGGTGGTCACTGGTCTGCCACTGGACCTCCGGCCCTGATCTTCGGCCATCATAATAGTCCTCTCCAGGCTACCCGAGAGTGTAGTGTTAACGATGGAAACCCCGAGAAGCTTAATAGAACGGTCAGGCCAGGTAGTGTGTTAAATAAGAATGCAACCAACCATATCAGAGAAAATTTTCGTTTGATCAGATGAGGCAAAGAGTTAATTCTATTAGGGTGACAATGGCGGGTTGTTTAACAATAAAATGATCTAGACGATATCTGAAGCGAGATGAGTATCTCACTAGACCACAGAGCTAAGAAGAAAACCCGCTACGGATCGTATAAAGAATAAAATTAGAATGCGTGAAAGCACTAGGCTTTAGTAAGATTTCAAAAGTGATAATAGGTGCAGATGTGACGCAATGACAATATATTTAAGGAGATTCGAAAGGTATTGCAAAAATTCAATAACGTTTGAAACACTATAATAAAAATAAAATAAAATCATCAGTGATCAGAGTTACTTGCAATTGCAATCTTTGCTTTGCTTGCAATTTTTTAAAGGTACTAAAAGCTTTGTATGTTATCTACAAATTTAATCCGCAAATAGGTTGTTTATCCCAAAGAGGTTTAGACTTAAGTTTATCTTACACCATCTTAGGACAGTTTTCAAACAGAATTAAAACCCTTCTAATCTTCCTTAACTCTGACTCATTTCAACGATAACCAAACACAATAACTGACGATTATCTCTTGCTAATCATCTGCAAGCGAATTGAAACCTTATAGGTAAACATTAAAGTTTACTTTTAGAGTAATTTAATCTAGCACGGGGTCGGACGGTCAACGAAATGTTTCTAATAATTAGTTATCATCGATCATCGGAGCTTGGATACATTAATAAAGATATTAAATGCCTTTAGATTTTCCACAGCAAAGGAAGTTGAATCATGTTACCAAAGGTTAAGGCTTTTATTGGTCCATTAGTGAGTCAGGTGGGCGGTGAGATCAAAGACGGCGGTATCCGTTGTGCATTAAGGGCAAAACCAATCATGTGACAGCTACAGCGAGCGGCGCGCGCGCAGTCTGGAGACAAATAGAGAAAAAAATCTGTGCACAATCAGATTGTGGCGATGGACTTATATGCAAAATGATCATTATTGATTAAAAGGTCCATTTCAGTGTAAAATTTTCTTTACCGATAGTTACAGGGTAGGGTAGTAGGGTTACAGGATAATTAGGTTTAGGCATTATCTCTGAATAAAGAAACCGGTACCCAGTTCAATATAAAACCTCCTCAAAACCTAGTCAATACCCACTACTAAACATGGTCATTACATTATTATATTGGTGTAAGTGTAATCATTCTCCCAACCAAAAGGTAGCCACATTACGCAATAACTCCATTAACTTGACTCTACCGATCCAAATCTGTCAACATATAATTGCATTATAATATATTCCTCCAATTACTATTTGTCTTGGGCTCCGACGTCATGCCGTCCGTCATCCGTCATCCTCCATTCCGTCATTCCGTCATCGAGGTCTGTAATTGGTTTTATAATCCGGTATTGACATGTGACGGGTTGTGTCTAAACCTTTTTGTATTGTCAAACTGTTTAATAATATATCGGGTCTGTTTGTCTGCTAGTAGCTGTAATCGTTTAATACTGACTTTGTCTGGATGCAAGTTTATTTAGTTGTTCCTCTCATTTGCTGCCAATTTCGATGATTGCTATGAGGAAATACCTATAGAAAATTGGTTCAGTACTAAACCTCTATCGACTTAAACTAGCAAAAGCAAACTGTAAACATTTTATCGAGAAACATAAAAATTCGGCGAACAAAACTGCTGGAAGCTTTAAGTAGAACATACTTGGTATTTAGTATGCTACATATCTACCATATGTAGATAGATAGCGTAACGCATGGGGTACAGATACAGACTTGTGGGGGTATTGAAAAAAAATATTATTCATAAACGACGCGATATTTGAGAAATATTTTAGTTCTGTTAACCGCACACCAAGCCGCGTCAATGTTTGGAAAATACAGAAGATTAAAAATTTACTCCACAATACAGATTTTATTAACAAGCTCAAACTTTGTTCAGTCTTAATATAAGAACTGCACAGGAAACTTATTGGATTCGAGCAAAGCAACGGCCTTAACACTAGTTATTTTGATGTTAATAAGTTATATTCTATTGTCAACCGAAATTCCACCTCGTCCTAACGAGATAGAGTTAATAATTGCATGCGGATTTCTAATAATGATACAGTAATGATTATAAATATTTGCGACCGGATTGACGTTGATATGTCTTAATTGCCGCAATAACTCGAAAAGGACAACATTTAAATCTATATATATAAAAGAAGAAGTCCTGACTGACTGACTCATCAACGCACAGCCGAAACTACTGGGACTAGAAACTTGAAATTTACACCAGAACTTCCTTTTATGACGTAGGCAAGGGATAAGACGGGATTTTTCGAAATTCCACCCCTAAGGGGGTTAAATAGGGGTGCAAAGTTAGTATGGAGTGAACATTATTTTTTGAGCTAGAAACTTGAAACTTTGTAGAAAGATTACTTATGAGAATACATAAAAAGTACTTTCTGCGTTTTAGAAAATTCCACCCCTAAGGGGGTTAAATAGGGGTGCAAAGTTTGTATGAGGGAAACTTTTCCTTTTGAGCTAGAAACTTGAAACTTTGTACAGATTACTTATCTTAAAATAAAAATAAAAACAGCGATTTAGAAAATTCTACCCCTACAAAATAAGGGTTGATTATACGTTTCGCTATTCGTCAGCAGATGGCGTTAGTGTAGCAAATGAATTTAATTATTCCTTAAGGCATTTGCCACACTGGACGCGTTCTGCGGTCTGCGGTCTGCGGTCAGGTCTTCCCTACAATTTTGTATGGGAGACCTGACCGCAGACCGCAGAACGCGTCCAGTGTGGCAAAGGCTTAAATTCATGTCTTGGCCTCATTTTAAAAAGGTACATTTAATAAATTACCAAAAGATAATATGTTTCTGGTATCATTTGATGTAGGTACATCTGCATAACAGAACATAATAATAAAATTCAAATGCTTTACGAATAGTAGTAGGGTTATCAACAGGTGGCGTTAGTGTACGGATTGAATGGTTTTTTCAAGTTATATTCTTAATTCTTACTTAAGTACCTATTTTCACGTTATTTTGTGTTCATTTGATAAATGACAAAGAATAATAGCTTATGTTATTATTTGATTTAGATCTGCTAAATAAAAACAAAACAAAAAACAAGTTCAAAGTTAAAAACCAGTAGTAAAGCTATTTGTCGATAGATGGCGTTAGTAGTACCAGTATTTGTTTTCAATTATTTTTTTGGCTCACGTACATGTTTTAAAATAAATTGGTTTACTTTTGATAAATGACAAAACATATCTCATATTCTTATGACATCATTTGATGTACATACATATTGCTCTAAGCCCTCTAAGGAAAGAAACACAGTAGTAAAGCTGTCCGCAATAGATGGCGTTAGTAGTACCAATGTAATCTTATTTTTTTAACAATTCATTTTTCTTTTGTCTCACCTACATGTTTTAAAACTTGGTTTACATTTGATAAATGACATAACGTGATATTCTTATATTTTGTATGTTATCTGCTAAATAGCTGAACGAAATAATAACACTTCAACGTTTAACAGATCGTAATAAGGTTCGTCGTCAATAGATGGCGTAAGTTGTAGGAACTAATATTAGTTTTTTTTTTCAATTGCAGTTTTTAGTATTAGGTACATGCGTTAAAATAATTTGATGAACATTTGATAAACGAAAAAATATTCTACTGAAATATATTTTCCCTTGCCCGTATATTTACTCTTCTCCCTCTAGAATACTTGGTTTAGTAACAGTATAGCCTAATAGATGGCGTACGGATGTGCTTGGATCAAATTTTACTTCGCGCTGTTAAGATTTTTCCTGGGTTGATGAAGTAATATAGTTTGTGAATGTGGGCTAATGTAGCTAATTGTCTTTCGTTGTAATTCGTTTGGTTGTTGTTGTCGTTTGGTTACATTGGTTGACGTTGAGTTGTGGATTGGTCGTGGTCGTAGCGGGTGCTCGAATTTAATTAAGGATTCGCTCATCGAATCAACCGTCGCGTTTGGTTAAATATAATTGAGGTTTTATTGAATTGTGGGTGGTCGAATAAAGGTCTAGGTTCTAATTTCTGAAACTGAGCGTATAAATAAAGTAACCTAGATAATTATAATAATAGTTCAGAATAAAGCTTTCAACTTGAATAGTTTAACGATCAGTTGTCTCTTGATACTTTAAATTTGTGTGCTAAAAGTGTGTTACGCTAAGGTGATCAGTTTTTTTTTATTTCCTGTCTTCTGCCCAGTGACTACGTCCCTTTTTTAAAACGAACTTGCACCCCCTTTTGCCCTATGGTTGACTGTCAACAATATTTTCTTAGTGCTGTCTCTTATTAATTGTGTTCCAAACTTTATGTGTTCCTATATTTAGCGAGTTGTCTATCAGCACATGAAAAATCAATACTTTATTTACCTATTCTTACTTTATATAGCTTCTTGAGAAATATAGAGAACCAGAATATATTGAATCACTCTTCAAACAATACTACTAGCCTGTAGACCAAAATAGTAATCGCATCATTAAATTCGCTTATGTGCATTTAGTTTTTAATGGTCACATTTCAGGTTTTGGTTTTTTTTTGGTTATGCCTTTAAACACTCATCATTGGCCTTACACATCTATGAAAAGATGATTTAAACAGCGTCCATATTAGAGGTGCGGCACTTTCGTACATGGTTTGTAAGGCCGATACGGGAGCGACAGCAATCGGTAACTACACTCTCCGTGTTGTTTTCCACTCAGCATTCATTCCTTAAGGAGGTCAAAAGTGGTTGGAAGTATGAAAGGGGAACAAGTAATTTTAGAAGTAAGGGAATTCCTCGGTCACATACTATAACTTCGGTCATAAAAGAAGGTAATGTAAGATCAAGACTGCGGATCATTTTTTAATTAAAGAAGTTTATTTTGGCTAATCAAAATGATTTATTCTCTAAAACCGTTAAATGGGGACTGGGGATAAAGATGGAAAGTTCTACGTTTCTTGGTATAAGCTCATTTTGCTTTCAAACGTGTGTAAAACTACTGAATGAATTTAGACAAAAACTTACAGTATTGTAGTTAAGAAGACATCAAAAAACAAAATTATGCTTATACATTATACATGACTTATACATTACTTTAAAAAACAACAATTTAAGCAGAAACGTATTGGTGAACTCACCGCACTCTTAAACGGATTTTGATGAAATTTGACGTAGAGATAATTTGAGACCCTTGGTAGGATATAGAATAGTTTTTTTGCTAGCAATATTTTTTCTAAGGCGATAACAAATTCTACGCGGACGAAGTCGCGGGCAACAGCTAGTATATTTATAAAATATTGAGTCGTAATAGCGACGGAATGAGAGACCTGATCATTATGTAGTAGTCATTTTGTATAAGTATGCTATTACTGCGATTGAAATGGAGATATATGTATTTATAAATTGATTTATATAAATTTGTACTTATTTTAAATTATATATTTTGTGGCAACAGGCTTCGTGAAGCCTTACTATTTTGGTGGGTATATATTAAAACCAATATATTTGGCCATATATAAAAATAATTAAAATTTACTTCAATAAGTACATCGGTAACCACATACAATACAATACAATACAAATACTCTTTATTGCACACCTCACTCAAACAAAGCAGTTACAGAGAGAAACAATACAATAACATGTAGGCAGAGGTAGACAACAGGCGGTCTTATCGCTGAAGAGCGATCTCTTCCAGACAACCTTTGGGTATCGGAGAAAGAGATAAAACTAGATTATGCAGTAGGTGGTGCAGAGATTATTATTAATCAAAAATCAAGAAATTATAAAAATAAACGCACATAGTTAGTAACTAAGTAGAATATATGTATATTAGATTTTTAGTTACTGTTATAAACGAAACTATGTAGTTATACGATTCGGCCGCGAATTAGTAGTTTTAATTAAGTTAAAACGCCTTCTTTCCAAACGCTAGTAACATATATAGGTATAGGTATGCATGTCTCCAATTGTACAGAACCGAAGCCCCCATACTAGTACAACTCATTAATAAAACTTCTAACTTAATTCACGATTTATACTTATTAAAGTGTCCAAGCGATAACAGTAGAATAAAACCTATTTCTATGTAAATGAGAACCCCCTTCCTACCCCTCTCCACCGGCCTCTTTCATCTGTCAACGTTTTGACATCTTTTCATATCCACCGACAATTACATCATTACCACGTAACAGTCACCTTCACGTCAACTTTTATAGTCCTTAATATAAGGGTCACTTTTAATTGTCTCGGATGTAAACCATATCAATACCAGCGGGGCTAGCGCAACTGACGCCGCATCGCGACGCGAGTCGAGAAAGCTCAACCCCCTTTTTCTAATTTGTACGGTGCGAGTGAGATAGGGGACGCTTAGTCGCGCGAGAAGCGACTGAGCAGCAAGTTGTGCTAGACGTGCAGGTATGACACGACTACTTTATATTTACACTTGTGTTAAACACTATGGCTTGAGACTTAAGAGCGTGTTTGGTATGTGTCTAGTGTATGAATAATCAATTCACTTCGCCATACCACGGATTCCAGTTTGGTTAAAGGAAATAATATGTCAATTTGATAAAGGAATTGTATGATATTTGTCAGATCATTGTTGGAAAGATGTTCCTTACGTATGTATCGAAATTCTAGGGCCGAAGGCATTCGATCATATTTCTTTCTCTATACTTATCTTTACAAAACAAGTACCCTTTATAGTGTGCCAACGTGTCATGTATACATACAACAGGTACAATAGTACATTGTTTAACGAGGGGCGTAAGTGGAATTTTGCCAACGAGAGTCTATCAGAAGCCCGACGCCGAAGGCGGAGGGCTTTTGATGACTCGAGTTTGCAATATTCTTACGCCCGTGTTATACACAATGTTTTTCATCACATTTGCGAGGAAATAAATAACTACAAAAGACAGAAAAATTTAAGTTTCATACAGCCACACCAATCAAAAATTGACAACTTCACTTCCAGATCAGTGCTAGTGGAGCGCGCAGCATCAATGTTTCAACCAATCACAGAGCAGTATTCTTGCGGGGCGAGGCGGCTTGGCCAACTAGATTTTTTTTTTCAACCAATCACAGAGCAACCAGATTTGCTTAAGCCAATCAGAGGGTTCTAAGTATATTTTAAAAGTAAACTTAACAGCCCGTGGGAGGTAAAACGGCTATAACTGCTCTGTACGCTCGCAAGTCATAACGCCATTAACGAGCAAGTGTGATGAAAAAGAATAAACCAAGATACAGGAAGACAGAAACAACGGGTGACAAATGAAAAATAGCTTCATCGTGGAACCGAATGATAAAAAATAAGAAGTATTAAAATGTGATATCTATTCTGCTGTATGCTGGTAGAAGATTTACCTACTGGTACTTCTATAAACCATTTCACCGCCCTAGCGTGTAACGTAATATACTAATCCTATCCTACTATCCAAAACCTGAGATGTGTCAGCTCAGTCGTTCGTTGTAAACGTTAATTCTTATAGTATTCTAACGTTCATTGGTGACGTCAAACTTGAGGACAACAGCAGCCCCGCTATTCTGTAACTTGTTTTAACCTCTCCTCATCCGTCACCCACAAATATATCTTGATGCCGGTATTCGTAGTAACTAAGCGCAGTCTAGTTTCGTTAGGCGTGACGGGTGATGTGAGGCGCATAAGCGTGTTCAGAATAACAGCCTAGACCATTTGAAACAACCCGCCCTTAGCAGTGATAGACATCGCGGCACGCGCAACCAAATTTACTACGCTGGTCTACTGTACCACTGTAAGAATACCGAATATTATTTATCACCCCAATCACGATTTATTTTGTACACAATAGCGTTACGTGTTTGTGCGGGCCTTACACACATATAATATAACCGGCTAGGGTTATATTTATTAGGATTATATTCCAACCAAATAGTCCTAACTGTTAGACTAGTTTTATTATTATTGAAACTGAAGGCTGACATTTTTATTTTATATGACATGATGATGTACCTATTACTAACTTAGTTGTACCTAAGCATTTACTAACAAGAATGATCCAAGTTGGTCTCTGAATAAATAAATTATTATTATTAATATTTGTATTTCTGTGGCATATCACGGGGACATGGGGTCCCGGACTTTTGGAAGGCATGCGTGGGGCCGAAGCACAGAAGGCCCTTTTAGACAAAAATAATCTAAAGCGAATTATTAATTTACCTACGCCGAAGAGCCTTCAATCAAAACTATTGATACGAGTATGTATTCTTACTTGAGTTATACTATGGTCTAACCTTTTATTAATTAAAGGCCGATAGGACGGCGGCCTCTGCATGCGAATAAGACTGCATGAAGAAAGGATTCTTAAAGTGACCAACTATCTTTAAACCTGGTGGTTACTCATAGCCATAATCTCATATTCACACATTCACCCTGAAAACATTACACTTCTTTTCGTTAGGTAGTGGTGTAAAAATCAAGTAGCTACATATTGTGATAAATTTTAATGTCTCCTAGTGCTTCATCTTCCTAGGGCAGTTATGATTTACTCTGGTTACAAGCGTACCTTAGCCACTGACTATAGCAGGTGCTACCGTTACTGGAAGACGTTGCAGTAATGCCATTGTTTCCGTCCGTCTGTTGATGATCGATGAGTGGGCGGCCTGCGCCCGCGCCATTCCCGTGCCGTTTTCGGGTGCGTATGCGTTTTACGTTGCGGAGACCGCGAAACGGTATATCAATTCTATTGAGCTTTATTATTCTCATAGGCTGAATTCAATTGCAACACGGTATACAAGTTCATTGTATAAGCCAATTGAAACTTCCGTAATTGTTGTATTTTTTTAATTTCTTACAACTTACTTTGCGAAGAAGGCGATATCTTATGTTCACAACACAGTATCCGTCTACTATGTTTGAATACTATACACGTCTGTTCATAACGGATATTGATTCCATAATGATTTCTACAAGAAGTAATATTGTGAGTGAATTATTTTAAAGGCAAGAAATAGGCAATATAATATGGTCACCGTAGCAGATAAAGACGCAGTTCCACTGCCGGCAAGCGATGGAGAGATAGCGCCCCCTGGAGTTAACACATAATTACATAACTTAATTTAAACTCGTCCATGCGGGAAACTTAATTGAGTTATCCCCAAATTAGTTGTAGGCCAGTTGTAGAAATAGTTTGCTTGTGTCAATGCTCAGTCAGTCGCGAGTTTATCCTCGTCGAAAACATAACAACATATGAACGCGAACGCTCATGTCGTCTATTGCAACGGACACTAGGGAACAGTCAGCAAAGTAGTTAGCTGCTCATCCCTGAATAACTTCAAATTTCTATCCAGGCGTACTTTGTGACTGTATATACTCATTGGAACATGACGGGAGTGATATATTTAAACCACAGAAGTTACCTGTCCCAGCCAGGCACAAAATGGCTACTTAAATATTTATCCCACAGTCTCGACCCGCTCGCTCTTGGTAACTTTATTACGAAAATGAGTGTTTTTTTCTTACGAAATGGTTGCCACTTCATCGCATCAACGACAAACATAATGTACCTACATAACATTATCACATTACTGTAGTCACGAAGCTATGGGTTGCCAGACAAACAAACGAGTGAAACAAGTGCAGTCTGATCGCCGTGCGCAGGCGACGCGTGCCGGGCGACCCTCGCGCCAGCGGTCACCAACATTGCAGGACATCACAACAAAATACGGTTTACAAATGTACTAGCTAAAGGCTATTGAAAGGAATTCAGTACTTGAATTGTTTATAAACTCGGACCAATAAATCAGAACCTGAAGTATGCTTACGCTATATTCAAATAAGATTAGGTCAGAGTTACTGGGCTAGCACAACAGGTAGTAGCTTCGCATGTAACGCGTTTGTACCTACTTACTTAGAAAGGTATAAGTACCCTGTTCCATATAAGATTAGAAAAATCGTGCGTTAAATGTCACGATTTCATGGAAAACCCTTTTTAAATGCAAAAACATTAATATTGTTACGTTTGAAAAGCAGTTAATGATTGAAATAAGCAAAACTAGTACAATAATTTAAAAAAATTAGGACACAAGCCTATTCCCTTTGATATCCTAAATAAACGAAGAAACGTTGACGAATTTGTCCGTTAAAAATTAATTTTTACCTATATGGAATGAGGTGTAGATATGGACTTCCATTTACTACGAACGACCCTGATGAACTTCATAACATTTCTTATATATGCTTGTCTGTTTAGGTTACTCTGGATCTGACCTTTTCTTAGAATTTCTCCGATTAAAAATAAGAAAGTTCAGTAATGTCTTCCCCTTCCAACTGTTCCATCCACTGTCTTTGTTGATCTTCTTTCACCCACTCCTCTCAACATTTTCAAACCATCTTATCACCTTATGAGCCTTTTCTTATATTACATTTTAAATAGGAGATAATACTAAGATAAGAGATACCAGGAGATACTGGATACAAACAGTCGTTAGATACCTATTTATTGTCAATAGTACTATTGGGACATTAAAAAAACAGATATACAGGGTGGCTCATTCAAATCGGTCAGTATGGGAATGTCTGAAACTATAAGACATACGAAGATTTGTTCTTAGGAACCATGTCACCGATTTTGATAAAAAGAAAAACTGCATTCATACATTTGAAAAAAAACTGTACCCAGCTCGGGAATCGAACCCGGTTGTTTTGAAAAAATAAACTTACACTTTTTCTATTTAAATATCGATTGTGTAGGTCTTAAGCTGTAAATGTCTCTAAGAAACATGATGTCTAAAATGAATAAAATGCATTGTTTTGACATACTTTAATTTATCATAGGTGTTCGAAGTGACCACCGTTACAATATTCAACAAGTTCAGGCATGTAAAATTGTCTCTATGGCTGTTTGTATGTACCTCTCTACTTGTTACATACACCTTATCATGTGGCATTAGCATTGCATTAAATCGATACTTAAATAGAAAAATTGTAAGTTTATTTTTTCAAAACAACCGGGTTCGATTCCCGAGCTGGGTACAGTTTTTTTTTCAAATGTATGAATGCAGTTTTTCTTTTTATCAAAATCGGTGACATGGTTCCTAAGAACAAATCTTCGTATGTCTTATAGTTTCAGACATTCCCATACTGACCGATTTGAATGAGCCACCCTGTATAACTTTCTCTATCGTCAGTAAAAGTATCGAAGTAATAAAGGCAAATTAAATATAGGAAAATGTAATGTTAGTGTTTTCTGTAGTATGAAGATCACAGAACACTAAATACTATAGAAGGGGTATCAAGCGAGGTTTCTATCGGGCCCGCTGTAGCCACCTTATCCCTTCCAGGTTGCCTACAACTTTGTGAGCGTCTGCACGCCGATCAGCACGCCTATCATAAGACGGCGCGCGCTCTCTCTCTTATTAGAAAACTTAGAAAGAGAGGTGTAGTCCTAGAAAAATTGAGAGAGCTCGCGCGCCGTCTTGTGATAGCCGTGCAGGTGACATTGGCGCGAAGGCTTTGAGCGTATGCTCAAAGTAGTGGCGCGCGTGCCACGCCCACATCGCTTTTCTATAGTATTTAGTATTCTGTGATGAAGATAGAGTCATCTAGAAATACGACTAAAAGACTGTGTAATCTAATAGCATTATTAAAACAAAGCTTGACTTACCGCTGGCAGAATGTGAAGCGCCCCTGATGCGCTCGAGCGCCAATTGCAACCAGATTATCCAATCAGGACTTTCTCCGCAGCTGCGACCCTGTTAGCCTCTTGCACAGCTGATAACGTTCCACGGTACCGTCTTAACTGTATCTTTTGAACATGGCTATTTAGGAGTCTTATTCATAAAGAAACATTTTCTTCAACGACACCTGTAGTGCATCTCTTCACAACAGTTATATTATAATTATAGGCACAACTGTCCTGTAGTTCACTCAGCATTCACATCAATATCTCGAATTAGGCAATATAATGGTACTTATTCTATGGTTCCATTGTTTCACGATTTCGTAGATCACGTTTTAAATTAGTCTGCACAAAATGTTCAATATTCAGGTCGGAAGACAATATTCGTCTTATCATCCCAGAGCGAAGAGTACGTGACATTTTAATACTTTCGCACATTTCCTTATATTCATGCGGACACTTTCTCATGGACCTGACTTTTTTGTAAACATTATAAATAGGTGATTGCTCCTTGCAAGCGTTATGATATCTCGATGCACATTTATATGAATAGGGTATGTATACGTCGGGTTTAGGATCATGTACAACACTGCTAGTGCTTTCCGGACTCTTACCATATTTCGTGCCAGAATAAGTCGGGAACTTCATGGGATGAGGCGGTTTACGGTTAAGGTCTTTATCCCTAATGCCTTCGTTATAGATGACTTTTCTAGATATTTTTTGCATCCTCTCGCTCAAATCTCTTGTGTTTCTGTTTATATGTTTGAAAAAACGAAGACCTGGAATATTGTTAGGATGCCATTTAGCCGGACAATAGTGTTCAGAGTGTTGAGAGTACATCATGCTGCAATCGGGTATTGGGTGGCTATCAATGAAAAATGAGCGTCGAGAGACGGGAAAATACTCAGGTGTGGCGTCGGAAAACACGACTGAAGCTTGGGATGATGCACAGGCGGTACATGAAGGTAACTGCACACCACAACCTGCATCAATCGTTTGCCGTGTCATTGTACCTTGATCGCAAAATTTCATGATATTGCTTCTGACGCGGTTCTTCCAACTGGCGTTTAATTCTGGTCCACATTCCGTACTCTGAACTATTGGCACTTCGTTATTTGGCACGGGAGTTTCTTGGTAATTTATAACTGAGGCCGTCTCCAGATAAGGACTCCTCTGGATACGTGAATTTGAAAAAGTAGGTGTTCTTCGATAGGGCATACAATTTGAGTGAGAAGTCACTAAATAGGATGGATCAGCCCTGGACGTAGGTCCCAAAAAGTAAGAGCTAAATTCCCTTGAAAGTTGCTGCGTGGGGTTACTGTTACTGCAGATTTTAGAGCAACTTTTTATTTTCGGAGTCCCAGACATGTTTACTGCCTATTGCCCTTGTCTGCGATAACTTTGTTTCCAAAAAATCTGGCAACTGGTAGGCATGATATGATATTTTTCTGGTACAGAGGATTCAGGGCTCTTGTAAATCATGATGTAATTATTAAAAACCTATACTTTATTTTGGTGTCATTATAGTGTTATGACGCTAGTGACATTTCACGCACATTTCACGTGACTCACAAGGTCTGAATCAAGGCCTGGCGCGGCCTGCGGTGGCGGTTAATAGTAAATTTGACAGCTAATAACAAGTTTACTATTGACCACCTATTGACCGCCGCGGTCAGGCCGCGTCAGTCTGTGAGAGGCTTAATGGTCTCTATGAAGTTTCTATCACAGAGAATATGTTTCTATGAAACACCAAGAATTGAATGTACCTTTTTTGATGCAAACAGCTGACGCAGCGGAAGCGCCCAGTTGATCGCGAACCACTTCAAATCGTAACCTCGTGACAACAAGGAATTGAGTAACAAATTTCCTTACAAACTTTGTTTTGCATTCACCAAACTGATTCCTTGAACTGTCTCATTTGAAATGAGTTGTAAATCGACCGTACATGTAACATTGGGACTGATGAATCAGTCCACTATATGCTGGCCTTCCTCACTGCTCTGGTGATTGCTTTGATTGGGGTCTAGAGGGGTTATAGATTCAATTGGTGAGACCAGCGCGTGTCTTGAGACGGCAGATGCGGACAATTGGCCGAGTCAAAGATCAGAGGAAGTGGAGGCAGCTGGGGCGCGCGTGCGCGAGCCGTCATTGCGACGCGTTTGATTCAAGCTGTTGCCATGAAGAAACAAATTGCATTGTTGATGAGTGATGGCCAATTCCTGACAAAGATCGTGGGTGTTATCATTACAATGTCGTTTACATTTTTAGGATTCCGTAGCCGAACACAAAATAAGGGTAGACCCCATTCCCGATATGACCATGTTTTCGGTGAGGTCATGACTCGTGATAGGGATTCTAGGATGTTAAAGAGTCCACAGGACGCTCGACACAGGTCTGCTCCCCATACAAACGAAGTTTGGCTCTCATTTTAAAACAGTGCGCTGGAATAACATGTTGGATCTGCCATATATATATAGGTCAGAAACTAGAATTTGTTGCTAGAAATTATGAAAAAAAATATGAGAGAAATCAAGTTTACTATGAAAAACTTCTTCTGTCTCTATGTTTATTTGTATGGAGAGCCTCCCGGGGATTCGTTCGTGAAATGGAAAGACTTTGATTTATAACGCGATGTTCACGACAAGTCGAGCAAAAGAGCAAAAAAGGCACGGCCATCATCCTTTTCTCGAAGCCTTTCGGCTCATTTTCGACCTCCTGAAACTTGGCTGTGGATAAACCAGAAGCTTAAATTTTCAGTGGCCAAGAGGGCATTATATAGCTAAGTATATTTCCAAATTACATTAAATTCGAACCAGTAGTTTAAGAATTATTGTAATCAATTTTGTCATTAACTCAATGACCGATCATCATAATTCTAAGTTACTTCTAGCAGACCTACAAACTTGACATTTTGCATGCGGTTAGTGTGAGATGTACAATGCACTAGAAAACTATAAAAACATTATTTGCGGTTGTTAAAACATAATTTCCATTCATAATTTTTAAGTAGTATGTAGGTATCGATTCACACACTACGCATCTGTCAAAGTCAAAATACCTTATTATAACAAATAGCCTCGTCCCAAATCTTTGGCATGCATTTATTGTCTTCGTTAGTTCGGTGCGTATGTACAGTAAGGTACCTATATCAACGACAAAATGTTTTTGCCCTGCGGCTTTGCTTGCAATAAAACAACTATATTTTTAGCATATTTATATGGTCACCAAAAGCAATTTTCATGACGACATACCTTCTTGCTGTAATGTTTGACATGTGACATGATACATTGTCTGTCACAACAGTGGAACTTTTGGACACTTTATTCCACGTGTGATTGATTATGGTGTTTGCTTTGTGTTTTAGAAATTACTCACGCGTACGTCTGTATTTCACAAAGTAGGTACAACAATGTTCGTGTTGTAATAAAAAAATTATAATTTCTAGAGCAGTGTTTGAAATTGCAGACAATCTACTGTCACTAGATGAGCACATGTATAAATAGGTAAGATTAATTACGTCGATCAGCATGCGATCGATGTACATACCCTGGCGTAGCTACCACATAAGTCCTGTTAAGTGTTGTATTAGGTTTCCTTTTACATTAATAAATCGGACAATATTGCTACGAAACCGGTCGACTGAGTCACTGCGTTAATGAGCTGTTCCACCACTTGACCTGGAGCCGTAGCATGGTTGGCCTTATCACGCGACAAGTGACAAGATAAGTGAGTCGTCTCGTTCTATCGAACGGTGTCAGCCAGTGACGCACGCTCTATCCTATCACTTATCGCGTGACAAGGCCAACCATGCTACGGGGCCTGGACAGGTACGAGTACCTAAAAATAAGTCGTTTCAATGGAAATGAATACCCCACAATGAAAAATAAAATAAAGTTTACATAGGAAGAATAGTTAAAAGGCTGACGCAAAATATAATCATAACAGTTCAACTTACTTACGAACGTGACTCGACCAAGTCGTAAACTGGTAAAACACACAGACACGTTAATTGGCCTGACAATATTAACAGCAGCACTCGGATCATATCGTCGTTAAAGAAATTATTTTGTCTCAAGAAACGTAACACCACTATATCGCCACATGACACAGAAAGAAAGCACTAAATCATTGGAAAGTAGTTCTTTTGTCCATAGAGCTAAGAGTCAGGGTGATGGTTGACCATGTCCGATGTGACCGCTGGAGCTTGGTGGCCGGTCATTAAAATTATTTGACGATCAACATATCGGTTAATAAAAAGTTTACTGCCCATAAAAAGGGAATGTATCTATTCTAGATAGATCCATATCAATTACGGTTGCTTGTCGTAAATGAATGTCGCAGAAAGTTTAGGGTTCCTTCAGTTCCTTGTATAGGTATTAGGTTCTCTGAGCAGTATCACCTGTAAAAATCTGCCTGTTTTATTTATACCTACCTACTTTCCTTCATATCTCGCAAACAATACGCAAGTGCAGTTATAGCATAGATTTAACAAAAGTACACAATTTGACTTGTAAAATTTACAGTCAATTGCACAAACATGTACCGAGACCTTAATCCGCTGACATAAGAGCGATTGGACATATTTACGAGTAAGTTGTATGCAATGCACCCATATTTTTACACTCGACTGTACCTATAGGTACTTATCTATCTGAATATGAAGCCAGTAAAATTATAAGAATCGGAGTTTTGTCACTTCAATCTTTTGCGATGCAGACAATTTCAATAATAATGACATTGGTTACTTTTAGGGTGGGTTGCATTGCACCAAACTGTCTGTAATCGTAAGCGGTGTTCGTTAAAATCGGAATGTATGGAAAGTTTGACAAATTTCTATGGAATGACAGCTGCCGGCGCACTAAATTTAATGAAAATTTGTACCGCAAGCAGGAATTACAGTATTTTCTTTTACGACTTCAACATCAACTAAACAATACAATACGAACTCTTTTAATAACGCTGCACGTACCTACCCGATTGTCACCTACGATTAAACCATTTTATAACATTCAAATACAATAAAATATACAAACAAAACAATTTTGTAAATAAAATCCAATGGGAACGTTTTAATTCTTGTTTAAAACATTAAAAATATTATGACGCTATCAATTTAAAACGTCGCCATGACTTTTGAATCCAGCTTTAGTTTTTGACATTTATAGGGACCACGGTAACTCAGTTGCTTAACTTATAGATAAATGTTATATTTTTTTTTCACTAATACTATATTCGATCGAAACTTACATGTGGGAATAGCTGTCAAATATGAAACACGTTTTTATGTCCTGTGTGTCGGTATGATTTTCCTTTCCTCGGTCTATAGTAATTATGGCTAGGTATCATCATCATCATCATCATCATCATCATATCAGCTGAAAGATCAACTTCTGTTCATAGGCCTCTCCCAAAGAGCGCGAAAATAGGTATGCTTAGCATTAATTGGCTGGCTTACTCGTACAGAGACGTCAAACATTATTCAAGTCCAAGCTAATTTCTCTGATTTTTAAGGTTCCGTAGCCAAAATGATAATAACGGAACCCTTATCGTTTCGTCATGTCCTTCTGTCTATCCGTCTGTCCGTATGTCACAGGCATTTTACTCGAAAAATAATAGGGTTTATTTGAATAAAATTTGGAGGATAGGTGTATTTTGTTAGCCGCTATATAGTTCTGTAATGAAATGATAAAAAAAAATTTTTAGGGGGGCTCCATACATGTCACTTCAAATAAAAATAAAAACATTGTATCTAAGTGCACATGACAGGCCTTTCAAAATAAATATAAGGTTTCTTAGCAATTTGTTTGATTAAGTGAAAATAGTCAGAGATAATCGCCCCGAAAGTCACAAAAATGATGCACCCCCCCTCTAATTTTGGAACGGTGTATTTGAAAAATTTGAAAGAAGTCATGGACATCATCATATCAGCCGAAAGACGTCCACTGCTGGACAAGGGCCTTTTTTTTGTTTAGGGGGGGGGGGGAAATGCGTTACGCATACCACCCGGGTGCAGAGGGTGACCCGAGTGGTTATGTGGGATCCCGTATTGGGCTAATGAGACCCACGGTGTACCCACTAAAAACCCCCCCACTTGCCGCCTCGCCGCCATTTGGCGAGGTCACGGGAACGCTTGCGCACACATCCGCGACTCCGCCGGCGGCAGCCGCCCACAAGCGGCTTCTTCGCGGATGCCTGAGGGCCCTCCACGACAGGCACGCCAGATGTTTCGGCGCGCCTGCCTCCTCGATCTCCACCAGTTTAGTAGCGGACCCCCCTGAGTCCACTACGAGGAGATCATGGGTGCGGGGAATTCCAGCACCCGGTGGCGGATCAGGTCTGTGGTTCCGCCACCGACCACGTCTCGGCCGCAGAGGATAGGGAAAGCGGCGCACCGTAATACCGGCATTTCTCTTCCTCTGCGGTCCCACCAATGCCGTTTCAGCGGAACGGCCCCGCCAAGTTCGCAGGGGGTAGGGAGAGTGGCGCACCGTAATACCGCGATCCCGCCTCGGCCGCAGAAGATAAGGAGGTACTCCTCTTCTTCTGCGGTCCCTCCCCAACGCATCCTAAGCGGGCTTAGGCAAGCCCGCTAGGAGCGCCCTCCTCGGGCCAGCCCTCACAGGCCGGCCCTGGTGCCTCTTAGCTTCGCCGTGGGTGACCAGTCCACGGTTACTAAGCCCCCCGCCCCGACAAGGCGGGCACCCTCGAGGGGGGCTCCCCCAATGAATGATGAGAGTGCCACAATGACCTGTCCTGCGCCACCCGCATCCAGCGGACTTCAGCGACCTTTACCAGGTCATCAGTCAGTCCCCTTGTGAGGGGCCTACCCAGACTCCGCCTTCCGGTACGCCTTCTCGAGAACCTTTCAGCCCCAACGGCCATCGGTTCTACGTGCAATGTGCCCGCCCACTTAAGTTTAGCGATTCGGAGGGCTATATCGGTTACCTTGGTTCTGCTGCGGATAGCCTCATTTCTGATGCGATCACGCAGAGATACTCCCAGCATTGCCCTCTCCATTGCCTTTTGGGTGACTTTGAGCCTTCTTATGAGGTTTATGAGGCGTAAGCGACCACGTTACCGTGCCATACGTCATCACTGGCAACACACACTGGTCAAAGACTCTCCGTCTTGAGACACTGCGGAATATTGGACGAAAAGATATGCCGTAGCTTCCCGAATGCTGCCCAGCCGAGTCGGATTCGACGATTGACCTCTTTCTCGAAGTTGGACCTACCTAACTGGACAGTCTGTCCTAGGTATATACACCGTGGGCGTTAATAACCCGAAAGATTTAAACCACGTATTTTTGACGACAGTACGAGTAAATAATGCTATATCAACATGGGTCCAATTATGTGTCTTAATTAAATTACTTTTTCAGTACAAATTAAATCATATTAATTGACCGCTTCTTTGTGAACAAACCTTTACTCCAGAGAGTGAGCGAGTTTAATTAATCTCAAGTTGAGAAACAGAGAGCGAGCATGACACTTCACGAATCACTCCGATATCATACGATCCACGGCGAATGCAGTGACTTGTGTTCCATGACAAGAAGTGTCATGTCTAGCATGATGTTTACGTTGAAATTATTTCAATTTATTGGCACCACAAAATACCACAAATTGTAGGTATCCAAACTTTAGTAGTTACCACAACATTACAGTGCAGTTATTATTGTTGATACTTTGCGTTGATATCTTTTCCTTTGACTGACGTAACCAAAACCATTAGCCATGATTATATCCGAAATAAATCATACCTATTATTGTTTTACCGCATACTAAAGCTGGAAAGAGATGATTACTTTGTTGTAATATCGATCATGCTAAACAGTACGTATTTTAAATTCTCGATGTGTTGATTTATACTAAGTAAAATAAAGTAAACAACTATGTTAAACAATTACGCATTTTTATTAATTTAATGTATTAGGTTTTCAAAGTGTGTACCACCGTTTTCAGCACAAAGATTTAATCTTAAACGGATTTCATTATTTAGTTTCACAAAAATGTTATTTATCTCTTCTGATGCCGTTCCAATTCTTCATAATAATTCTTCTCTAGAGTTCACTGGTGTTGAGTATACCTTATCTTTCAGCGTTCCCCATAGAAAAAAATCCAATGGAGTTAAGTCGGGTGACCGGGCGGGCTAGGATTGACATAATTACACACATTAACATTGACTAGTCGTGCTACAGCTCTTGACGATAACGTTGGATCTTCTGTAATCAAATTCATTATTCGATTATCTGTTCGTACATCTAGATTTATCGCGCTTTCTCTTGGAGTCTTTCTAAGCCCTTTTTCCCGAAACTGTCGGTGGATATCCACAAAAGTAGAATGATGAGGTAGACGACGATCTGGGCATCTTCTTCAGTATTCGGCGACTGCCTGGAGCGAGTTGCCATCCGCTAAGTAAGCCGTAGGATAATGCGGCATGGCGAATTTATTTATTACAGTCAATCAAATTTTCAACGTGATTTTATCTTGCGTGACAATCAGTAATCATTTAAAATATGTCATTTTAGTGACATCAATTTCAAACTATCAGTGAAGGTAAATAGTTTGCACTCTCGCGTTTGAGGACAGAACAAAAGTAGACAAGACTAGATTTCTAGTCTTAGCGATAAGAGAAAAGAGGAAAGCTACTTGTGTGATATCATAATAATTATTATTTAAAGCACTACGCTGTATTTTAGTTGCAAGTCACATGCTTTTATCACGACGAAATTTTTTCGCTAATGAAACCTTTTTGTAGGACAGATACCAAACTTAATTAAGTAAAACTGGCTAACAACCATGCAGTTCGTGCGTCTGCGTGTAAAAGTAGTAGGTGGCTATGGCTACCTCACGCCCTTAGGGTGTGTTACAATTGAGATTTTGTAACTTGTGATTTGTTTTAAATAATTAATATCTCTTAAATTATGGGTTTTTGGACTATATGTTATATAACTTTATATACTCTAATTAGGCTCTAAAATCGTTGGTTTAAATCTTTCGGGTTGTTAACGCCCACGGTGTATAATCGTCTATATCTTTGAGCGTAAAGTGTCCGATTGAAATGGGAGTTGGTACTACGTGGACGTTTGACATGATCGTTGTCTTATCTATGTTCATCCTTAGACCAACTCGCTCTGAGGCTTTACTGACATCATCGAGCATAGTACTCAAGTCCTCCATGGTCTTACTATATCATCAGCAAACCGAAGATGAGTGATGTACTCGCCGTTGATCTTGATGCCTAGCCTTCTCCAGTCCAGAGTCTTGAAAACGTCCTCCAGTGCAGCGGTGAACAGTTTTAGGGAAATAATATCCCCTTGCCTGACACTCCGCTGCAGCGGAATAGGCTTCAAGCTCCGATCATGGACATTATGGACATATCTTGTGCTTATTAAATTCCTTCACCGAAAATTATTTGGAACAAGATCGGTTCAAAGGTTTTCGAGATATTGCTGGAAAACTGCCTGCCCTATTGAAAAGAACGTAAGTGTCGTACCTAAGATTTCTGTGACGATACGACATTTTAATAGGCACGGAACCCATCATTGTGCGTGATCCGACACGCACATGGCCGGTTTTTTTTCTTCAACAACTGAAGCATAATGTAAGCATCATCATCATCATATAAAAACATGAAAAATGTCAACATAGCCCTCTTCATTGTCCTTTGGGTGACTTTGAGCGTTCTTATGAGGTCTATAGTAAGAGACCACGTTTCAGTCCCATATGTCATCACTGGTAACAGTGGCAACACACACTGGTCAAAGACTCTCGACTTGAGACACGACGGAATATGGGACGAAAAGATGCCGTAGCTTCCCGAACGCTTCCCAGCCGAGTCGGATTCTACGAGTAAGCGGCAAGCATAAGGTGTATAATTATCATAATAAGCAAGCCGAGCCGATAGGAAACGAGTTGAACGGACGCTAACTACTACCAATATGTAATCTACGCCATTCGTAGCTCCTCTACGTAAAAGCTTCGTCTCGTAGCATAGCGTAGCAATTATTTCTTTGTTTACTTGCAGTTTTTGGAAACATCCTACAAATAGATTATATATAAGATAATATTGATGTATTTTCGTAAAGTTCGGTACAGGCAACCACACACATGGAATCCAAAAATGAAACTTAAGGCACTTAACACTACTACATTACGCATCCATTAACGAATTTTACTACGTAATCAACTCGTTAACATGATCTAAAAAGTCGTATAAGCTATCAAAGTATTTCAAATGAACCCTTTTTTGAGGTCTTTTTATACTAAGTAGTGTAGGAGTATCATCCACAGGTGGAAAGCAAACCGTAAAAGTTTTATATCTCCCAATTATTTACACAAGCTACTCACCTGCCGGATATTTTTTTTTTCGGAATGTGAACACTTTGTTTTTGAAGGCATTAAAACATGTTTAATATCTTGTAACACTAGGTACATGAAATAGGTACGTTCTAACAAAAAAGCGTACAATATAGAAAACTTATCTTATTCAACTTTGTTCATGGATGTCATGAGTGTTAGGTTGATCAAATCTCGGTAAATTATTTCAGATAGTTCTCTCCACAATGAGTACGTAGGTACAATATTACCTAACTCATCTGACAATACAAAATACAACAATGGTTGCTAACTCTACATTTAAATCTTAATAAACATCTAACAAATATTCATGAACACACAATGTATTCTATTATTTTGCTACAAACAAAACAACCCTCATTCGCCGGGGTCAGAACGACTCGATAACTATCTAACTCAAATTGTAAGACTTCATAAAGAATCTACTCATACTATACATCACCCTTACATGCTTTACATTAAAGATGAAATCAGCATGAATGTAAAAAATAAATATTGTTCAAAGACATTTTTTATCAGTTAGTCGTTTGATTGACAATTGTAAGTCTAGCGATAAGAGTTGATATTACCTTGCAAGTGTTTAAGTGGCACCCCGCCGTGGGGTCTGCTTTGTGCGATAATGCCATCTATACGCAACAGTTCTCAATCCGTTATAAGTCCAATTAGTTTCTCAATCAACATTCATCCATATTTCCATGTAAGCAAGACATGATATTGACTGTATTTATAAATTTTCCTCTCCTGAACCTACGGCGCTCAACCCTTGTGGCAGTAGCGTAATACAGGTCATTACACTATCACAGAGTATAAATCATTTCACACTTTACTGGTTCTGGAAGACTTGAACTCATTATCAGTTTTCTCTAATAACCTTCATGTCACGCATTATTACAACATACATACATAATTAGTTTTACAACGGGGAATATGAGACTATTTTTCAAAGCAGGGTCTTCATATCCAATTTATATAGACTCGCGACCTGTACTGTGGGTTTTTGCAAGTATTGTGATTAGCAATGCCTGGTACATCTGATAATATTCCCAACAGGAAGCCGTCACAAGCAGTAACGAAACATTATGAGCACAAAAGAGGAAGCGGCACACATCTAGTCTCGTCGCCCGTGACGAGATGGCTGTCGCGCCAATAACGATAACAATAATCGTAAATACGGCCCACGTCGAACTACTTACAGTGTTACAGTGTGTATAAATCCATTTGTTTATGTTTTATTACACGAGTCCGCGGCAAGCTCGGCCGAAATTCACCTTCCCATACAATCGGAGTTTCGTTCTCATTTTAAACTATGAGTTGGATTGTAACGAAACTTTGCATATACAATGGCATGAGATATATCTAGGTCTGTAATTAATTTATATGGCTCTAGTTTATAAAACAAACGAAATACAGCAAAAACAAGTTTTGTAAGAAAATTTTAAATTAGCTGTTTTTTTTCTATGGTATCTGAAACTACATAAACTAATTACAGACCTGGATATATCTTAACTTATTCTAAGTACCTACACAGTTTCAGAGCAAACTAGGTAGTCGTTTTAAAATGAGAGCGTAACTACGATTGTATTGAGAACCGAGCTTACTGCGGACTAAGTTTCTAAATTAAAATTTTAATATTATAAAGATATAATTTAAGTTAGTGTGATAGTTGGCTGCCTGTTTTTAGGGTTCCGGTACCTCAAAAGGAAAAAACGGAACCCTTATAGGATGACTCGGTTGTCTGTATGTCCGTCTGTCATAGCCGATTTGCTCCGAAACCACTGGACTGATTGAGTTGAAATTTGGTACACATATGTAAATTGGTGACCCAAAGATGAACGCGTAAAGTAAATTAATGAATTCTGATCAAAAGGGCCACTTTTGGGGGGAAAACTGGAAAATAAAATTAAAAAGTTACGCAAACTGTATTGTGTGACGTATCAAATGAAAGGAGTTGTTGTAAGCATCTCAGATAAAAAAAATATATAATTTTAGCAAAAATTGATTTGAAGTAATTTAGGAAATAAGACGAAAATTGACCATCCCCCCCCCCCCCTTATCTCCGAAACTACTAGGCTTAAAATTCTGAAAAAAATATGGAAAATAGTTCCTTGCCTAAAGATTACAGGAAAACCTATAAGAAGATTGAGTATTCAAAGTAACGGGAAAATTCTCAATATTTTTGTGTATTTTATATGGAGCGCCTAATGCTTAATAGAGAATAGGAATTTTACGGAACCCTCACCACGCGAGTTGAACTCGCACTTGTCCAGTCTTTTCCTCTATCCGTCGGATTAAGAGACACCTTTATATTGTGATTGAAAAAAGTTAAAAACTTATAGGTATGAGGCGAATATATTTTCCCCGGGCTATGCCTATAATCCAAAAAAAATACATATTATGATATCTATTGTGAAAGTAGAGTTATTGGCCAAACAACCCCTTACAAATTAGTATAGTTTATGGCATCAATAGCATTCGGAACCCCAATGATTATTATTATTTGAGATCTCTATTAACAGAAACTGTATTGTTAATAAAAACAGCGGTTACAAACAAAGGTTTATTTCGTCACAGGCAGGTGTAAGCGTATATTAGGATGTTACAATATTAATGTTTTATTTTGGCAACCGAAGACACGAGCGGTATGCAAGTATGCCGTGGGACAAGTCAGCAGCTTATGTTACATACACGCAAGCAGTAAGTGAAGAGGTATTTGAGGTATGTTGTATGTAGATACCAACTCAATGATGTAGCGAGTACTAAAATAACTGTAAACTAGAATAGGATGAATGTTAATAATTTACTTTAAAAACAAAGTTTAAACCGACTTCAATTTAGTACTTCGCGAAGCCACATAGCATAGATACATGAAAATTTTCACATTTCCTTTCCAATTTGTTACAGAACTGCTATTCGAAAACAAATGCGTTGATTATTTTAGAAAAAAATCCAAGAAGGTCTTAGAGCGCTAAGTGAGCTGATAATATTTGAGGAGTTCCGTTGATTCCTCTAGGATCTCAGAATTGACACGTCATTAGTTGCTACTTCAACGGAGTCATGCCAGAATCTTTGACGTACTTTACATCCTTGAGGAGTTCTATAAGTCATCTGTGGTCTTCGTCATCAATTCAATTTCACCAAAATTGAAATTTCCGAGGGTAAATACACGAGGTTTAATAGAATATACCGAAATCACTACACGCGTACCTATAAAATTTGAGGGTTGCCCTCAATTTCCCTGGCATCCCATCATAAGATGCTTAATTAGTGACAATGGGACCATCTCAGGAGTATACTCTTTCGAATAAAAAAAGAATTTTGAAAGTTGTCAGAAAAATCGGTGAACTTACATTTAAAAAAAACATACATACAGTGTAACATAGAACCTCCTCCTTGTTTGAAGTCGGTTAAAAACCACGTATCTATCCTAATAATTGGAGCTTAATCTTTTTTTATACGACATGTATGTACGATGTATGAGGTGTGCAATAAAGAGTATTTGTAATCATACCTGATGCTTAGTCGTTAAATATTTACGCTTCTGATCTCAGGGGAGCCAAAAGCGCAATGTTGACGCTTTACGAGTAAATATGTATATTGTATACACTTTTTTTGTAAATCCTGGTCATATTGTAGTCTCTTGGAAAAACAAACTTAATTTCAAAACGTACATTTGAAGCCTTTAAATTGCAATATAATAGAATTGTACGATAGCGCTCATTTTCACACACGTGTAGGTATTTGAGATTATTTGAGTTGGCCGAATTGCATTAAAGAGTCCATTCAAAAAGCAACTCTAAAGATCAAGGTAGAATATTCCAAAAGAAGAAAGTTAAGTTTTTATAAAAAGTAGGTCACATTAAATAATCTCAAATGACGTGTTCACGAACACTCATAAACAAATGAAATTCGATTTAAATTCTTAATCGCAATATGAAGGCCCTCGAGGGTGTAAGTACACTCATCATTAGTCTCCAATAATGTAGCAAACAATTATTTTGTTTGGCAACTAGGGCAGGCCAGCAAAAGCAACTGTCATGTGCCTTCGTCCACATGTCGCTACATCTATTCACTTGCGCCAGGCTCCGCGCGTGACCCCACAGTGCCAGCGGGGGTCCATTCGGCCCCGAGCTAAAGGCCGTCATCCATTACCCCCGTCAACAGGTGGGTGACGGGAACATGACAATGCCAGGCTTCTAATGCGATCTGCTGTTCACTAAGAAAATACGTGACAGACAAAAATCATGTTTGCACAAAGGTCAATAAAGATTTCAGTCCAAACAAATATGAAAAGTGTATAAATAAATATTCGGCCCATTTAGCCCTAACTATTACATTGGGATTGGGAACTAGTAGGCTCTCACAAATAAGGGATCGAAACAGACAAACTCCCTAGTTCTGAACTTGTGAAAGTTCTCACCGAGCAAGCGTAACACGTCACTAAACCTGACATCCAGCGGTACAATTCAGACAAAATTAATTACGCTCTCACAATTAAAAAACATCTTAATAATAACATCGACTTCATAAATCGTGATTTATCAAACGTTTTTTCCGTCATTAGATTCGCGTTGGCCTGTGATTTATGGGCGGCCCGGGCGAAGAGGAGCACGAACCGAGCGCAGCGGGACCCGAACAGCGATCCGGTAATTGAGATCGTTTGTAATTATTTAGTGTCGTGGCATTCGCACGGTTGAAGGCTGCATCTGTGTGTGCATCTAAGTATGTAAAACTTTATGACGTTAAACGTCTTTAAAACATTCCAAACATACGGGTACCAAGTCAGAAAAGTGGACCGTAACAAAAAGGTCTATCTAGACACGCAGGAAGCGTGTCCAGCCAAGTTCAAAGTATCATCTTACCTCAATTACTATAAAACTAGTCTTAGAAACATTAATTTAGTTAATTATTTAGCTCATATGGTCAGCTCAGTATTTATGAGGTTGAGTTAGTGACGCGGCCGGGCGGGGTCGGAGGGGAGGGGGGCGCTGCGTAGAATTACTGAAGCCGACGTTTTTGCTCATTACTTCTTGACTTTTTCGCGGCCGCTGCACGAGTACCTACGCCCACGGAGTTCCATTCAGTTAATGTTAGGAAAACGGTAGTTATCAGTGACGGATCCAGGATTTTGGTTCGGGGGGCATCAGCCCTTTTGGGGGGGGGGGGGGGGGGGCTTGACCCTAATAAAATTAGATTTTACCTGAATGTCCCTGAATGATCTGTCCTGGAACGACAAATATGGTTTTGGGGGGACGGGGACTAGGGGGCTACCGGTAGTTATTACTAAACAAACGAAAACACACGGAAATTTTCAATTGCGCTGTTTGATACAAACCGGTGACGTCACTTATTCCTTCCTATACAGTGCTTTCTGACATTTCATAAAATAATGCTGATTTGACTATCAGTCAACATTTGATATTGATTCACCAGCCTTCTATGGTAAGGACTTGATTCTACATAATAAACGATTATAATTTTACAGTCAATGCGTTGTAAGTGATTTTCGGTAGGTAGGTACTTACATTTACTTAAAACGTTCAATCTTATTGAATTATTTTATAATTCATTTAAATTCAGTGACATAATATAGATTCGCATCTTATGTTTTTTTATGATTCAGGTAATCATTTAAAAACAGGTGGCGTAATGCCATAAACAAGCAGTAAAATTTATACGACTTTGTTAAAAGGATTTATTTATTTATAGCCCATTTAAATTTGTTTATAAATTTATGATCCACATGAACTTTATTTAATCCGTAAATGTTTATTTAAAAAAATATTAAGTCAATATAAGTACGGACTCTACTTTATAAAAAATAAGGTATTGTACAATCGTTATCAATTAGATTCAAATGTATTAAGAAATACGAATATAGTATTAGGGGTTAAAATATGAAGTTGTCGAGTTGACGTACGGCCACTTTGAATTTGGAATTTGTAACATAATGTAAGATTTGCTGCGCTGAGCCTGAATGTTTATTTATAAAAACTGACATTCTGAATTCGAATTTTGAATGCCATTCTTTTTTTTTGTTGTTTTAGTTATTTACGATACAAGTGCAGAAAATAGGAAATTCGAATTATCTATTCGCACGTGTATCGTACAACGTTTTACAGTACATATGGCTCTTTAAAGTTTCAACATATGCACGGAAAGTGCTCATTTCCGCACTAGTGCGGAAAAGTGACACCATGTGTACTGTAAAGTATTTTTCAAACCACATGCTTGACAATGCCGAATTATAGGTCATGTAAACCCTACCGAAAGCAAGACATTAAATCCCTTGGTATTAGCCGGGTTATAATGTTGTACTGAATTTCATTATAACCCGCTGGTTAATAATATGATTTCACTTTTCATAATTCTTATTACTATATGCATAAAGTTTAATTTTGCTAAACACAATTTGTCCTAGGCCATGGCCTACTTGATTTGACAAAATAAATGAAGTTTGCCTCCGTGTGAACCCCGGTCCGGAGGAGCGCGGTGTTCGAAATTCGAATTTCGAATCTAGGACCACGGCTTGTGCTTTCGAATTTGGAACGTCGCGCGCCTTCTTTTGTTCACGCGTGACGAACAAATCGAGTTCTTGTAGGTGCCTATAGAAGATTTAATTTCAAAAATAATATTGAAAATGTCGAGTGATGAAAGTGTTTTGACTCCTGAGTTTATCAAATTAGATGCCATAGGCATTGTCAACAATCTGCTGCCAGAGAAGTCAAAGGAAAAATACCTAAAAGCCTACAACGATTTTGACAAATGGAAAGCTGTAAAAGGCGTAAAGTCTGTGTCTGAATCAGTGCTTCTGGTCTATTTTGAATATTTGTCAGCTACAAAGAAGCCAAGTAGCCTGTGGTGTATATATTCGATGCTGAGGGCAACAATAAGTGTCAAACATGACATACAAATTAATACATATGCCAAGTTATTGGCCTTTTTAAAAAGGAAATCGGATGGACATCGAGCAAAGAAATCAAACATTATTTATCTACTGAGCCTGTTTTTTTGTCTCGCATAAGGTGTGAAAAGTAGAGTATACACCTCGGGGATAAGACTGTTTTAGTCTTGGGCGGTTGAACCCCTCACTGCACTCAGGACTCAGTCTTAATTCCCTCGCTTCGCTCAGGAATTAACTTATAACTCCCTCGCTACGCTCAGGAGTTAAATTATGAGTCCTTCGTTACGTTCGGGATTCAATTCGCTCCCGTGACATAAAACAGTGCTTTATCCCCTTGGTGTATAATCTACTATTTACAATCAGCATTTCAGTTGAACATTATTACCGCAAAAATTAGAGTCATTTTCGAATAGGAGTTCCAACGTAGTACTAACGCAGCACAAACAGCTCGCAATATCAATGCTGCGTTTGGAGAAGATTCTACTAACGAACGTACTGTGCGTATGATGGCGAACCTTCAAAAGAAATAACCCAGGCTCCTCAATCGATTTTCGCGATTATTGCTCCACGATAACGCAAGACCCCCACTCTGCACGACAGACCATTATGATCCTACAAAAATTGTAGTTGGAGAACATCCGCCATCTTGCATATTCACCAGACCTTGCCCCGACCGACTACCACTTTTTCGCTAATTAGACATTTTTTCCGAAAAAAAAATGCAAAATACCTTAGCGGTGCAAAATGCCTTCTTAGAGTTTGTGGGGTCCAAATCGCCAGACTTTACCGCAAACGTATAAAAGATTCTAACCATATAAAAATGGCAAAAATGCGTAGATGGTGAGGGTAAAATACTATGGTTGAATAAATACGTTTTTCTTTTTAAAAAATGTGTAAGTTTTTCAATACAAAACGACAATTTCATACTTTAACCCCTAATATGAAGAAGGTGGCGCTCACATATATAGGATCTGAACAAGGCGTTATCTAGAGTCTTTAGTTCGTTCGTTCCGTTCGACCTATTTACAATATAGTTTTATTGATCACACACCCGTATACGAATTTCAATTTTGCAGCAAAAGATGAATTGGTTTATATTCAGTATTCATGTTTTTATTTACTTAATCCGACTTCCCAGCTCTTGTATTTTTTTATTATTATTATTTCCAAAATGGATCATCATTTCGATAACAAACGTAGTAACTGAAATAGTTTTAATTTAGGATTTTCAGTTATGTGGTAGGTAAGTCCGTCAACAACCCTATTTCATGATTGTCCATTGAAAAAAAATACAGCTAACGTCATCACTTAGGCAGTGGACCTTCAGTACCTTTAGGTACAGTCACCGGCGTTAATATCTGCCATAACAAAGGCAGCATAAATATCTGACAAGTCCTAATAGCCCTAGAAATAAAGTTGTGTCAGATATTTATGCGGGCGTTGGTATGGCAGATATTAACACTGGTGACTGTACTATTAATAATTCTGTGCTACTACTAAATTTTCTTGAAAGTATTTAAGCACCAATAACTTAAACTTTAAAACTAAAACACACGAAACTATAAGGGTTCCGTTTTGTAAAGAGCTTTGATCCCTCCTGATAATAAGGTGATTCGGTAATTTTATGATATAGGTACTTATTTTATTCGAAATTTGGTTTTATACTTTCATAGTTTACACACAAACATTTCTATTAATTAATTCACATTTCTTTCTTAAAACTGTTTAAAAATGTAAACAGATGGTCATTCAACCCTCCAAGAGATGTCATAAAGTCATAAATAGTGTCACAACCACGAATTATTGGTAACTAAATATTGTTTACGTTCAACTCTTAGTAAACAAAGGCAGTCTGTTAGGAGCTATAAACAACCAACAACGGTTTTATAACTATAGCGCTACCATGATAACTTTGCAGCCAATGTTTATGCTATTTTGCTTGTGAGAATATCAGTTAATGATCGAGTTAGCTGCAAGGATAACCTTGTTTACCTATTTGGTGAAATGACCATTCACTATTAGCTTTGTTACGAAACAATAGTGTTTTTTGAAACGGAACGTGCAGAAAAACCCGTTGTTATTCGAACTATAATTTCAATACAAGCGTTATTTTACTAAAACAGTTACCGAATCAATTTATTATTCTGTAATACCAAGCCCAGGACTACACTTAGTAATTAAATTGATGTATGAAATTTACGTTCGAATAAATTTTATTAGACTAAATAAATTGTTGAGCATATTGATTTTTTGCCTTAAATCGGTGTAGATTCAGAAAAACAGTAAGTATGTGGCACTAGGTACGAGTAGCAAAGTTAATTCCGTATTGGGCTCCCCTCCCTCCTCCTTCCCTCGTTACACTCAAGGTATAATACACCGCCCTCGCCTTAAATATATAATTTTGCTCCCTTGAGACATAATCTAACAATGCTTACACTATTTAAGAATGAGGAAATAATCTTTGGACAGTTTGGACTCGCTCGGATAGCTAGTAACGTAGCTACCTACGTTTAATAATATAGCCCTACTAGCTTCTGCCCGCGACTCCGTCCGCTAGGAACTCGTTTACCTATATCCTAGGTTCATACAAATTTCCGCCCCCCATTTCACCCCTTAAGGGATGATTTCCGGGATAAAAACTATCCTATGTCCTTCTCCGAGATTGACACTATCTCCATACCAAATTTCTTCTCAATCGGTTCAGCGGTTTAAGCGTGAAGGGGTAACGTAACAGACAGACAGACAGACACACTTTCGCATTTATAATATTAGTATGGATATAATAATATTTAGTAAAAATAGGAAATAGTATATTACAAAGTATACATAATCCTACTTAATATTATAAATGCGAAAGTTTGGATGTTTAGATGTTTGTTACTCAATCATGTTTAAACGGCTGAACCGATTTGGATGAAATTTGCACGAAGATACTTTATAGCCTGGATTAAAATATAGGATAGTTTTTATCCCGGGTCCACGCAGACGAAGTCGCGGGCGGAAGCTAGTTGTGTATATAGTACGGATGTTTCAGAGAATGTGCGGCGATATCATAATAATACAGCTGTTTAAGAATTCGTTTGACAGGCACTTGTCCCAAAGCACGCGTCCTTTCCAATAATGAGCATCCCATCCCAAAGTTCCTATAACATATTTTACTCTACTTCCAAACCTCATTGTCCCAATAATATTTAAGTTTGTTTGGAACAGAATTTACAACTGCCATATATTACGCCCGTGGCTACAGTGTGCCCCTGAATGGTTAAATTGACAAAAGAATGGTCAATTTGGCTAGAATAGCCAATTTGACAAAAGAAAGTACGTCAATGCAGCGTTTAATTTGTTTTGGTTGGAGAGCTTTGCTTCTTTATTTACGCATGAGTTCGTTATATTGTTTTGATTTAAAATGTTTGTTTAAAAGGCTCCAGGGGGGCCAATATTGTTCCCGCGTTGTAGGTATAGAACCAATATCGTCACTTTGGCAGATCCTAGAGGTTTACAATAAACACAAGTTTGTTGGTGAGCATTTGCAGACGTAGTGAGTTGCATTAAAACAATTTTTCTACTCCAGCACTGTAATTTGACAATTAAAAGGCTAACATCAATATTAAAAATATACACTTTTCGTGATTCCACTTAAATCTATGATCTATGAATTACATTATAATGCTCCGACGGATATTATAATAAATTATAAGCCAACTGGTATTTTTTTTAATTTGCGTTAAAGTGGCCAGCGCCTACAGACCATGTGCCAGCGCGAAAGTGTTTTATTTAAATTTATGTTTCCATGACCGCATCCATGACAAAATTTTATGTAAATGAACTTATTATTACTGTAACTGCCATATTTACAATAAAGACTCGTTTATTATTACGTAAATTACAGATATGAAATAAGAATATTATTTTTCCAAAAGATTTATGTTTGAAAAATACATCTACTTAAACAGTATTGTTGTCTATGGTAATAAAAAAACATAAAGCGCGGGAATTTAATTATTTTCAATTGTCAGTTAGGTTCATTGGTAACGCAATTTATTTAACTTTTGAGGTTGTAACTGAATTTGATCCATCTCCAATGCCAACCGCTCCGGACTTTCTACAAAATGAAATAAATATGTCCCAGATCTTAAAACAAAACAACGCGCCAATAATCATAACAAAAAACACCATTCAAAGCCTTCATATTCATTACCATAAATAAAATGTTTGTTTTTACATGTCTCTATTTTTATTTATTTATAACTAAAAGTATAAGTTGGTTCTAGCTGTCGTAGAAAAAGTACTGTATGCAACGTTATATAATTAGGTCTTAAAATTCTCGAGTCTTTATTAACAAAACTCGCTAAAGCTCGTTTTGTTACAGCGACTCTCGAATTTTAAGAACCCATATTATATAACTGTTGCATAAAATACTATTATGTTGTCAGTGCAACTTTAGTACTTAGAATAAGTTCATGTCAATGAATGATTTTTATATTTTGCTAGACCAACAATTAACAGGACAGGACCTGTGCTACATTATATTGCTGACGTGCCATCTGTTATTTTACAGTGTTGATCTCGCATATTAAATTATTAATTATTAATAATAAATATTCCGACCGATATTCTCAGCTGCTGCTTCGGAAGTTGGCGGCCACTTTCCAGTACTGTCCTCTAATAGTGTGTTTTATTTGCTATTATTCGAGTTATATTTTACAAGAGTAATATACAAAAAAAAACTCCTTTAACATTAAATTGACGTGTCTTAAATTAAAATCAACTTATGTATTTGTAAAAGTCAATAATAACAAACTTAGGAAGAACCAATAATTATTAATTTTAATTTGTCATGATTTAGTTTAATTAGTGATAATTTTTTAGTTTTAGGTATTTATTAAAATTGAAATTATTTAAAATGAAATGTAAATAATAATTATTTAAGTTGACACGTAAAATACAATATTTTATCAAGAAATAAATTTATATATGTAAGAATGGCGTGTATTTGTCATTATGCATTTGTAGATATTTACAAATGTAGGTTACCTACATGTTTTTATATCTGCAAAAGTTCAACAGATTAAAAAATAAACCCTATCTTCACCGCCATATCCTAAAAGAGTTCCCACAGCACCATTTTAAAATCAGTCAACGACGTTACAAAATCAGAATCAACATTTATAGTTCGTAAAATCAAACCGTAAAGGTTTAGACAAAAACTTTTACTATAACTTCTTTTATAAAGGACATTAAAATTTAATAGTGGTCGCCATGTTAATGTTTACTTTGATTTACTGACACAAGAAATTCCTCGATAGTTTTATAGCTGAAATAATAGTTTTCGTGAATTCTTTTGTAACTGTAATTTAATTTATCCTACTTCCTACTAATATTATAAATGCGAAAGTTTGGAAGTTTGGATAGGCAGATATTTGTATGATGAATACGAATGTTTGTTCTCGAGTCTTGGATGTTTAATATCTATTTAAGTATGTATTTATCTATATAAGTATGTTTATCCGTTGTCTAGTACCCATAGTACAGGCTTTGCCTAGTTTGGGACTAGATCAATTGGTGTGAATTGTCCCACGATATTTATTTATTTATTTATTTGTTACTCAATCAAAAAACGGTTAAACGGATTAAGATGAATTTTGGTATACATTAAAATAGTGTATTATGGTTGGTACTGGATTAAATACTTTTTATCCCGGGAATCATCCCCTAAGGGGGCGAAAGTTTCTATGGAGCTACGATATAAACGAGTTCCACGCCGACGCGACTTCGTTCGGGCAGAAGCTAGTACCTAGTTCATATTTATCTGATCAAATTAAATGCGACGAAACTCGCTAATCCTGCTTTTTTACGAAAGCCTTCGGGAGTTCTAAGAATTACCGGCAGAATTCTGATGAATTAGGTACTTAGTTTTGTAGAATTGTTTTTTTTTTACATATTTAGGTAACCAGCGATAGCCGGCAGCTTTCCAAAATTTAGTGTAAGCTATTGAAGACGAATACGTGCGCGAGTCACATCACGCTCGTTTCACGAAACTACACGTTACAGCAACTGGCAACACTGGTCGAATGCCCAGTCGTTAGTGGCCTGTTGGTCGATCATGTAACGCATTGTACGCGCGTCGGGTAGATCTAAATGTACATTTTTAGGATTCCGGTACCTCAAAAGGAAAAAACGGAACCCTTATAGGATCACTCGGTTGTCTGTCTGT
The DNA here is from genome assembly GCA_932294315.1 of Epinotia nisella. NCBI lineage: Eukaryota > Metazoa > Arthropoda > Insecta > Lepidoptera > Tortricidae > Epinotia > Epinotia nisella. Next base: position 23,915,513 of record OW028674.1, read on the forward strand.
CCGTCTGTCACAGCCGATTTGGTCCGTAACTACTGGACCGATTGAATTGAAATTTGGTACACATGTGTAAATTGGTGACCCAAAAATGGACGCGTAAAGTAAATTAATGAATTCTGAACAAAGGGGCCATTTTCGGGGGATAAACTGGAAAATTAAAAAAAAAGTTTCGCAAAGTGTGTGACATATCAAATGAAAGAAGTTGGTATAAGCATCTCAGATATATATTTTTTATAAATTTACCAAAAATAGATTTGAAGTAATTTAGGAAATAAGACGAAAATTGACCGTCCTCCTTATCTCCGAAACTACTAGGCTTAAAATTCTGAAAAAAATATGGAAAATAGTTCCTTGCCTAAAGATTACAGGAAAACCTATAGAAGTTTGAGTATTCAAAGGAACGGAAAAATTCTCAAAAACAGAATAGGAAATTTACGGAACCCTCACCACGCGAGTTGAACTCGCACTTGTCCGGTTTTTTTATATGGAAAAATGACAGTTGGATCTACCCGACGCGAGTACAGAACGTTACGTGATTACCCCCCAGAACACTGAGGCGCTGCCAGTTTAGACTTGTAAACTTGGAGCTTCGTAAAAGTGGCCCCAGATTAGCACTGTTTAGACTTTTAATAGAGCCTATACTTACCAACAAACAAAACGACTGTGTGTGACTGCATAAAATAATAACGTTATTTACAAAAACATTGGACAACGCGCGTGCCCGTTGTTTATTATTTGGCAACGATCACCCTTATTTATTAACATGTCCAACTTTTGTTTACAATATCAATCTTCTTTTTTGCTGCAAACATTTAGAGACAAAAATAAATTCGAAACCCTGAAAAGTAGCTCAGACAGAGCGAAGAGTTCCTTCCGTGAACGTCATTGTCGCCAAGATGGCCGCCCGCTGCGTTCCGCTCCGCGCATTGTCAGTTTTGTCTGTGATTAAATAATAGTTGCGTTGTCTTAGTCCGCGGGAGCAACCGAGGCGATCCATCACCGCTACTGCGCGGTTTAGTTGCATTCCGTTATGCACTTTTGGGTAACGACTCTCGTTCACATTACAGGATGTCTTTATTTTTTACAACTCTATTATTTAGCAAGAATAAGAATTACTCCATTTAACCCTTTCCAAATTCCATTATTAAATACTATTATTTTAATTACATCGGGAATCACAGTAACATGAGCACATCATGCTTTAACTGCTTTATTAAAAGAGTAGTCAAATGTTGTTTAATGAAATATATACGACGTACCTAATAGGTACTTGTTTTGATTAGAAACGCAACCGTTGCCATTGATTTAACAAAATCAATCTACCCAATCATTATTATTTTAAGCCAGGAGTCCGCCGGTCCAGTCCAAGGAGGTCCTCTATGTACGTTGTGATTTGGCAGATTGTATGAAATACATATATATTTGTTCTATGTAGAATAAACAATCACACTAAAAACATAACATGTAAAGTGATTGCCAAGACTCCCTAGCTCATATAGCTTTCAGCGTTAAAAAGATATCAGATCGCAAGATCGCCAAGCTACCTACTCCACACGGTTTAACTCTACCAGTCACGCTCTACAAATTCTACATCTTGGCTAAAAAGTATGGCTTTCTTAGGCACGTCCCGGTCACCGCATAGATTCTCGCGCGTGCATATACGGTATGAATTTATGATAATATTAATAAGCGACGGGTCTATACTTTTTAGCCAAGATAAAGAATTAATAGAGCGTGGCTGGTAGAGGCGCTACTTGTTGAATGCTATATGAGCTAGGGAGTCTTGACATTCAATTTACATATATTTTTTTAATGGGATCTCATTCATTTTGTACATTTTCATACAAATTTCCATCCCCTAATTTAAAGGTTGGGGGGTGATGTACTATAAATACCGAAATATGTATTTTATTATATTTTACAAGGAATTCCGATATCAAAATTTGCGGAAGTCTCATACAAAATTCCATCCCCTAGTTTAAGGGGTTGGGGGGTACAAGTTCCAATTCTTAGGATTTTTGTTGTTGTTTGTGTAGCTAGTACTTACATACTAAATTTCAGCTTTATAGGACTTCAAGAAGTACCCTAAGGGATTTGCATGATCAACGTGGGTGAGTCAGTGACGAAATCGGCGTTTTTTAGATATTAATAAAATCTTATGTATAAGAGCTATGCAATTGAAACTTTATATGTTTCATAAGTCTACTATTGACATCATATCCCGAGAATTTTGTTTATCTGGTATAATCCAAACACAGGTTATGAGGGTTCAAAAAAACGACGAAGCGCTTCGAGGAAAGGTAGGTAGTGCCTGCCCTTGCGGTTCGCTTGGCTCGTCTTGGCGGGGGCACTAAATAGCGTGTCCCCAGAGTATGTGTCAACTTATTGACGCCTACTTGTTATTTTATTCTTAAGGTACACACATAATTTCTATCTTTTCCTGTGACTGGTAAGAGTATTATTATCATCTATTAATAATGTCGTCACTTTCAAAGACTGCTCATCCTGTAGACTAGGCGCGTCATTACCCATTGTCCGATAAGCATTGTCACACAGTGGCCGTGAATGGCCAGCCTAACGCTGTTTACAATTTGCAATTGTACCACAACAGAACCTTATGTTGACACTAGCAGTTATTCAAATTTAGATTCTAATAAATCGTGTTAAGAGTAAATTTTGTGGATATTTTTCGTTTAACTTGAATCGGCTTCCATCTGAGGGCTTATATTATCTCCTTTAGAACAAAATGCTTGGCAGCCTGAGCCTCCGTGGGGCGTTCTTAGAATGAAAGTTAGATAAACGTTGGAAATTGATTGATTCGTTATTATTTTTGTGTTTCGGATTTTTGATAAGATGAAGGATTGTTTATTTTTGTAGTTATGGTTACCTGTTAACCATCGTAAGGGATTGTATTATTTGATGGGATTCACACACATTATGTTGATACATAAGGTATTTGATAGGAAAGTGAAATAACTGTTTAGTTTCCAAATAGAATACATACATAATACGAGTAGGTATACCTAATATTATTGCCATAATAGTACCTACAGGTTATTTTTACAAGCAACATTATCTATTAAATTATTAAAATATTGCGTAGGAGTTAGCATCCTAATGTTTGCAGCAAAAACACCATTAATATTCAAAACAATGTCAGCATGACATTTAAATAAATGTCTCAATCGCGACTCGATTGGAAAATGGATGTTTTAATTAAAAATAATCTGTTATAATGCGTCCATTGATCAGCGATTACCATAATTACTTGATCAAGCTCCTATAAAGTGTTGATAATCATAACAATCACAAGCTTGGCAGATTTATGGTCCCTGATTGAACGCGGCTCTAGTGATGCCCAAAAAAAGGTTCTTGACCGTTTGGGATATCGTGACGAATGGTGGTCTCAATAATTTTCTGAAGATCGTATGATGTGGAGAAGGTATCGGTGGAGAGCGGAGCCTGAGCTCCGAGGAGTCCAAGGCATCAACTCAGGTGATCTCAATAAGGGCCGGGCTCGACTTCGCTGTCTTAGGTACTATTTAGGACATTACCTAACCTTGATTGGCTACACATAAGACATTTAACCGAGCCGCAAGCAAGGGTTGTTCTTTAAATCTAAGATAATATAGGTTTAGGTAACCGACCTACTCAGGATGGTGATCGATCAGTCTCAAAATAGGCAACAAAATCGCTTAACATCTTATGGACATATTTTTAATTATGGTATTTATAAATAATTACGGCTAGAAAATTTAAAATACTTATATTATTATAATAAGCTAGTCACCATTAAACTCTTCACTATTTATGTCAAGAAGTACACCTCCAATAAATCTGTATTCGGTTCATTAACAAATTTATGGTTCTAAATGTGAATAGTTGTTTATGACGGCTATTGTTTGTTGGCAGTGAAGGTGAATGACGACCATAGCCTCGTTTGTTCGTAGGTGTAAAACAATAAACCACCCTGGCGAGGCGAGGTGAGAACCTTTAAATAAGCTTATTGTAATTTTGTAGCTCGTGTCACCCACCACAACGTACATCTGTAAATTATACTAACTACAGATGAATAAAACTCACATTTAAAAACCGGCCAAGTGCGTGTCGGACCACCTACAACGAAGGGTTCTGTGCCTAATTATTTATTTATTTTATTTTATTTATTTGACACAAGTATATTTACACTGCATTACAGATAAACCAATACTTCGAGAAACTAAATTAACACAAAAATATCGCAATAGGATTTAAAGCGTTTTGGGCTGCCGCCAGCGAGGTCAATCTTTGTTTCAAGTTTTTTGGGTATTTAGGTATGTTCTTTAATTGTAGTTACTTCCATACAAACTTTTGTTCCTCTCCACTGGTTTGAATGGCATCGTAAAAAAATCTTAGTCTACACCCCTATTAGTGACTTTATGTTTACCTTGGAGACTATCAGTTGCTCCGAGTAAGGAAAGAACCCTTCTAAGTTCTAGTCAGACTCGCTCTTGACTTGGTACCTACTTTTTATTCTACGTTCTTACATAAACACATGACACATACGCCCAATAGAGCTTGCATAACTACTTAAAACGCGATATAAATCAATTTCTATTAACTCTTAATGAAGACATTTTGGGTTTGAAAGTAAATCAAATTAGGTACATACCGATATGGTCAATCGATTACGGGATGGAATCAGGGCTAATGAAGCTATTTCAAAGACAAGTGGACGCACACAAATGTAACACAAGAATTAATTAAGTGAGTATATTTGTGAAACGTATCAAATTGGTAGGTACGTCTCAGTTCTATTTTATTTTTAACAGACTTCAAAAAAAGGAGAGTGATTCTCAATTTGGTTGTATTTTTATTTTTAATGTGTGTTACCTCAGAACTCGGTTATTTACGAACAGATTTTTAAACTGGTAAACTGTTCATGTGGTAAAGTGGGAAGGAAATGTGGAAATGTTCATGTGGCTTGGCGGAGTACTGAATTGAAGTCGGTTAAAACTTTGTTTATAAAGTAAATTTGATTCTGAGATCCTTGAGGAATCGCCGGAACTCCTCAAATATTATCGGCCCACATACAGCTATTTGGTTTTTTCTGTAATAATCAACGCATCTGGTCTCGGGAAGCAGTTCATGTGTTAAAGCGGAAAGGAAATGTGAATTGAAGTCGATTAAAACTTTGTTTTTAAAGTATGTTATTATAACTGTCCCACGGCTGAGCCTGACGCATAACGAACGCGCACCATAAATACACAACTAATTTCAATTCAATACGTGTCTGGAATAGGCCTCAATATCCGTCTCTCAACTGAAAAGCGTTATCTTGGCTTTTACCAGGGTCCGACACTACGGACATCAAAATTTTAATTACGAATCCCAGTATAGTTATCTAGGCACTCGGAATTGCATCGCATTAGATAAGACCAACAATGAAGACATGTCATATTGAACAAACCTTAAGTTAAAAATATCAAAGCCGACGCCGCGTGTGGAACATACCGTCCAATAACGTTGATATATCGGCCTGATAAATCTATTAGTCGACGACATCTCCATTGGTGACGATATTATTTTAATGTTATTATTCGGATTATGCGGCGGCCATATTTATTGCGTTCGAGTAATCCTTTTTGATACGCCGCTTAAGACAAGGGGACACGCATATGGGGTGGCAACAACGCCGTAACAGTCAATCGAACACTGTTCTTTATAAAAATCTGCTTATTTTTTTTTTCAGTGAATTGATATCACCTAGTTTATTTAATTTGTGGTACTTAATCTCCACTTATAATAAATCTCTGAATTAAAAAAGAATCGGCCATTATCATTCCAGACGATACTTCATCACGAACAATGTCAGCTTCCCATGAACCATTCCCATTCCCAGGAAAAACCTGAAACATTATTATAGGTACATTATTATTCTGGCTTCCTATAAATCTTCTATAAATTAATTTTCCGAAATATTTGACCACTTTAAGTTTTTCATTTCTTTTTCTAATAAGTTAAGTACCTATATATCACCTATCTGTAAGCACTAGCTGTAACGTCAAAACCGGCCAAGTGCGTGTCGGACCACGCAAAACGAAGGGTTCCGTGCCTATTAAAAAGGTCGTATCGTCACAGAAATCTTACGGCGCTTACGTCCTTTTCTTTAAGGAAGCCAGTTTTTCAGCAATATCTCGAAAACCTTTGAACCGATCTTCTTCAAAACAATTTTCGCTGAAAGAATTTAATAAGCCCTACGTCCATGCTTTTTTTCATATTTTTACAATGCACGGTTCAAAAATTAGAGGGGGGGGACAGAATTTTAGTGACTTTCGGGACGATTATCTCCGACTCTATTCACTTAATCAAAAAAATTGCTAAGAAACCTTATATTTATTTTGAAAGGCCTATCGATTGATGTGCCACACGAGGGGTCACAATGAAAAAAAAAATTTGACTTTTAGTTTTATGTATGGAGTGCACCCCTAAAAATTTTTTTTTTTGTCATTTTAATCACAAAACTATGTAGCGGCTAACAAAATACACCTATCCTCAAAATTTTATTCAAATACACCTTATAGTTTTCGAGTAAAATGCCTGTGACATACGGACAGACGGACAGACGGACAGACGGCCAGACGGACAGACGGACAGACGGACAGACGGACAGACGGACATGACGAAACTATAAGGGTTCCGTTTTTGCCATTTTGGCTACGGAACCCTAAAAAGGCGGAATTGCTTTGTCTTATTACCTATTAATAATTTAGATCCAGTCTACGATAGACTTTCACGAAACGCATACCTAAATATAAAGCATAAATAAAAAAATCGATTCAGATCATGAGAACTTATATGCGCAAATTTCGTATTCAGGCGTAATTTCAATAAATGTATTAGCAAATTCGAACAATATAAAATTTAACACGAATTTGTTTTTTTAATGGCGTGGCGCTCTTGGCGCATAGAAAATACGGATCTAGATCGAAAATTTGGAAGGCAAGCGTAAGACCAGGAAAAAGTAGTACCTAGGTATGATTTATATTAAAGTTTGATATTATTTAAAGACAAAAAAAAATAAGGCTTTAAATATTCCTATACATGGATGAGTCATTTATACACAGGAGTGATGGAATAGATACAGGATAAGGAACTGTACGGATTGACAGCAAAGAGTATAATATATTTATGGGAACATACGAGTATGTGACGTAGACGTAAAGGTCATAAAAAAATAATAAACAAATAAACATTGGTTTCGGAGATATTGAATTTCTCTTAAAAGTGGATAAAAAGACTTTTATCCACTTTTAAGAGATTTGTTGACGCAGTTTTATTATTAGTCCATGTTAATTACAAGTCCGTTAATTTGTTCCTACGGTTTAGTAGAAAAGGTAGGTACTTATTAGTATTATGGTAAGGTGGACCCCACAGAAACACCAAGTTGGCAGCGGAGTATAGACTTTACCAACATACCTACATACACATATTTACCTACATACCTTTTTTTTACAAACATAGGTTTGTAGAATTTGTAGAAAAAGGCGTTCCGAGTAAGCTTATGTATAAAATCATGTAACTCTGCCATTAGGTAGTCCTTTTCGTTTCAAACAATCCATACTAATACTATAAATGCGAAAGTAACTACATGACAGACATGTACCTGTGTTACCTTTTCACGCTTAAACCGCTGAACCGATTGAGATGAAATTTGGTGTAGATACACTTTGAATTTCGGGGAAGGACAAAAGATAGTTTTTATCCCACAATTCATCACCTAAGGGGGTAAAGGGAGGGGGGGGGTATATACTGTGCCTGCGTGATACCAGAAACGATTAAGTACCTACGACCTACGATATGTAATGTACGTGCCCATGAGTCTATACCAGAGAATAAGGTCAACTTCGCTTTTTTAGGAAGTTATCTTCATTATGTCTAGGTAACCTTATACGTATCTTCATATGTAAAAGGGGGAACACACGTCGCAAGGTTAAGGCTGAGGTGAAATACCTATTTGATACAATATTGTAAATACAATATAACTGATGGAGTTGTATTGTATATTCAATTACAGTGAGATTCATTATTTATAACTCCGTCTATATTGACCAATCGCTTAATATGAAGTGATGGAGGTGCGAAGTTTGGTTTTCATATAAAACTCCTTATAACAAAGTCGGATATATTGACTTCACTTAAAGTGACATTTCGCTTATTATCACCTATTTTTAAGCAATTATGTCTGGTAATGTGACCAACATCTTCCTTCGCTCGTTTTCGCGACCCTCCCTACCCCTTTCCTTGCGACGAAATTTGATGCGAGGGTAATTTATGTTTTTATTTTCAGTCATGAGTTGATAGGTCAAGCATTGTTACTGATTTGTGAACCAAATGACGTCGCAACGTCGAAAAGACTAAGCTATGAAGATATTTTTTCTTAAAGTATGTAAATGCGTAGCTAAAATAGTAAGTGGTTTATTTTCAAAGATGGCTTTGTATAACAACCGCTTAGTATGACGTGTTTGTCACTTCCCTTCGATGTCGGTTTAAGCGGATTCTACTAGGTAGTTTTTAATACTGTTCACATTATTCATTAGGCATAAAAATTATCAGGATATTTGGAAAATCGGTGTTCAGTTGTCTTTATATAGGTACTAGACCGGCCAATATAACTAAGACGTCAAAACTGCCACTAGGAAAGTGAACACCTTATCCCTTTCTTAGCGTTTCTGCCGCATACTGTCCGTCGCTCCTACTTAGGTGTAAACGCTTGTAAAATACGCTCAGGACTCAACGGGGACGATTTATTTATGGATGAACCCGCTCCCTCCTCCACTGCCCTCCAGTCCCTCCACTCCAAAAAAACACCTTATAATCTACCGGTTAAGGTATTTTTTCCTATGACAGAACTAAGCTTAACATTAGGAGGCCGGGGTAAAGAAGTGTGAGATGTAATGGATTTGATACTGGGTTGTTTTTTATTTGTCCTGGCCAGATCCTTGGACATGGAAGGCTTTACCTTGGATAAATGAGCGCCGTAAAGAGGTGTGCGGCTAATTTACTTGTCATCTGCGACTCCTCGGTTTTTAAAGCGATTTCGCAGCGTGACGGAAGGCATATTTATTCTTGTTTATATTGTAAAGTAAGCGATTTATTTGAAGCTTGCAATTAAGTTTCTCGTCTGAGTCATATGTAAGGTCGTGTTTTCGCGTTGAATATTTATTTTTATTGTAAAAACAGCAGGCATAACTAAATGCTTTTCTTATCTAATTGGGTTGAAATCAGGAATATTTTACTTTGTTCCTGGTTTTAACGCTTTACATTGCACAAAATTAGGCATTAAAACTTAGAAAGTGTCCAAAGGAAAGATGTTTTTGACCCAAATGTATATATTTGTATAATTTCATAAACTAGTAATGATGATGACGAAGATGACGCTGATATTTATAAGTGTAAAATTCAGAACTTATACGTAACGTACGAGTAAATTCTGCATAATAGTACATTGTGTTACAAGTACGGTAAGATATGAATTACGAACGAGAGTCTATTTATTAGAAACCCGACGCCGAAGGTACGTGTTATGTAACAATATCACTGTTTAACTTTTTTCATTACACTTGCTCGTAAAGGGCTTCATAACGCGCAGGCATACAGAGCTGCAATAGCCTTTATTACGCCCATGGGCGTAATGGTTTTTTCTTAAATTGTATCTGTCACTCTTACGTCAGTTATAAAGCAAGGAGGTATTGGCTCAAACACGATGTTTGAAAACGTATTTGTAAATAAATTTAAACGTAAAAACACGAATAAAATATGATTAACAGAATGATTTAAAGATTTAAAAACTTAAATGTAGCAATTTAGTCTCCGTGTAAAATATTTTCAACTGTGATTTTATCTGGTGGCTGTATGCCAAAGGTTCTCACGTCAAATTCAATAAAATGGACGACGGACATTTTGTAGTTTAGTACGATTAGTAACAAATTAGTTAAAAATGTATTGGTTTCCTCGCAAACTCTCGTTCGTAATTCATAATTACCTTACCTTCTTACCGTACTTGTAACACAATGTACTGTACTGGACAACGATTCTGATGCTACCCGCTAATTTTAAGTTCACTTTTTTAATTTTCAGATATAAAGTGCTAAAAATTACAAAATTGATTGTCTATTTTAGTTTTAGTTTTATTTGAGTATTTTTTGGGCTCTCACTGAAAAATCAGCATCACGGCCCCCGTGACAATATGCTGAGTGCGTAATATTATAAATATTATAATGTCCTATTAGGACATTATAATATTTATAATATTATGCTTGTACCTTTTTCATTGATTTTTTTTTCCTTGTTTTGTGTGCTAAATAAATAAATTCTTATTCTGATATGTCCGTTAATTTCTATAAAAGTCGACTATACCTTGCCTTTATGATGTTTTAACATGTTAGTTTAATGCCCGCATACAATTAATATTTATACAACTGTAAATAATCATTAACTCAAACTGTTTATTGCACACATATTTATTTACCAAGTTCTCAGTAACTTCAGCAATCCAAATCTGAGCACTATCTATTAGCTATTACCTTCCTTCCGATGTTAATCGTATCTACTATCTGAACAAGTATCTATTAACCCTCTTATTACGTCCGTGATTAACCCTTTAACGTGACACTGAAGGGTTCCATTCTGAGGCAGTGTCTGAGGAAGCGGATCCTGTTTCCGCCGAGCCCCGCCTCGTGCGAGTACATACTTACCTACCTATACACGGTATACGCGCAAGCCTACAGTATGAAGGGCCGCCATTGCAACATTATTTTCCTTTAACGCTGTAATAAAGTTTTGTGGTTTTGATTTTGATAGTTACTGATGACTTAGATTAAAGACCGGTCGTGTAAATATACAGATCGAGTTAGATTACTTTTTGACATTGCTAACCACCAGAAATTCAGACAGACTAGGTATTTAAAAAAAAATTGAAGTTTGATTTTTTCACAGCTTCAAGGGACTAGACCTGAGTAGGTATACGGTTTTAATTTCAACCCGATAACCACTCGAAAGGGTCTTGACAGACAGGCAGACGGACAACAAAGTATAAGGGTTCCGTTTTTTTACCTTTTGAGGTACGGAACCCTAAAAACAAAGCATATTTAAGCAATACATGCTTTTATCGTATAGAATTATAGAAGAGGAGACGCCGTTTATGCGGATAAAGAGTCCAACCAAAAATTTGTCTATAGCTCTTAACTTTTGCACTGTCCACAGGAGAGACGCGAACCCAAGTCTCTTTAAGGTCATCCAGGTAGAAGTAATAGGACAAAGTACTTAGTACTTACAAAGGGGTAAAGGGTGTAGGTACCTACTCGTATCAGGACTATGACGGAACGTTTAAGCGAACAGTGACTTGTGATCTTCAGTTTGTTTTTTAAACATCACATCTTTTTTGATCCCGCCTATCATCCCCTTTCGATTCAACATTTATCATTTCCCAAGAATTTGCCTGTCAAAATGTTTCCTCCCTGATTCGATTAGAGCAGCAACGGCGGCCTCGCTTTTTGAAAAAACGTCCGCGCAGGGTGTCAGGTTACCTTCCAAGGGTTACCCGAGAGGCTTTGTACGTCCGCGCAACACCTGTACAAGAGTGTGGAGGCCTTTGATTGAGGAAGCTTTGAAAGCCCGCAGTGCGTATTGTGGATAAATAAGCACTTAATTCAATTCGGACGATTTAATGAATTGAACTTCAATGAGGTTTTTTTAATGTGTCGCCTGCGATTGCGGATTGTAAACAGTCGGTACGTCTTTGCCACTTGTTTGGTCTGTAGTCTTTTCGGTCGGCCGGCGGACTGATTTGTATAGAAATGTAGTCGAGAATAATAGTAGGTAAAACATTACCTTGGCAATTTTTAAGTTTTCCGGTGATCGGCTGGTTAAAACAATGTCTTGATTTAGCAAAGTTCGTTCGTCACTTTACTATTTAGACTATTTTGTGGTTGTTGACTGATGGTTGTATATTGGAAATTATCACAGCCGAGCAGTCTGGATTGAAAGTGAAAAATAGATGAATTAAGCGGTCCAGTACTCGTTCTGCGGCATAATTATATTGGCTTCCTACACACCAAGTATATACCTAATACCTTCCTACTATGCAACTTCGTTATACCGACTATACAGTATATTATATACCTGTATGTTACATATATAAATATATATTCCTTGGCACTCCCGTCAAATCCCAGATGGTATAATATTCGACAGGGTATAAAAATACATTTCACGTTTTTATAGCAAATTTCTTTACAGAGGTGCTTTTAAAAGTCAAAATAACAAGACGGGTAGCGTTGCAGTTGGAAAAATAGGCATATCGGATGACATGTGAACATACAACGATGATGACGGCCTGACAACAGGGCAGTGTGTGATTCGTTATTGATTGGTCTCGCTTAGTTTCTAACTTCCCGCTATATATTTGAGAGGTCTTGTTTATTTCAAATTGTTACACTAGGCACTTAAGTGACATATGACCGACTAACATTTCCAGTAAGTAAAAAAGCTATGGACATTCAGGCGACTCTTTCTTGTGCTGGCATTGTCACACCAACTCGCTACAGGCTCGCTTGGCTAGACAGATTGTACCTACTTATAATTGTAGTCCAGTCCAGTCGATATGACAACCATTTGCGATCCAAGATAAAATGTGCAAGATTTAAGGGGGCTAGCATAGCTCGCTTCCAAGTCGCGTCGCGTGCGTCTCAGCTCGTGCTAGTTGGGAGCTAGTCCTGTCTCGATCGCACACAGCAAATTAGAAAGAAAAGTGTAGATTTTCTCCTCTCGTCGCATGGCGGTGTCAGTTCTGTTAGCCGCAGGAACAACCGAGAAATTAATTTAAGAACATTTTTTTAGTTACCTAGGTAGATACTGACTCTAATAAAACATCGTCTAAAAAACAATCTCTAAAACGCCACACGTTTTAGAAACTGATACTTATTAGCGTAAGACGGGTATTCTGTCTCGCCACAGCCGTATTGAAACAACACAAGAAAGGCGGCTCTGATTACATACAGCTGTGGACCTGACAGAAGGAGCCCTGTCAACAGCCGGTGGTAGTTGCAGTAAAAATCTAAATGTTTCTTTTAGTCAACATGGACTTCTGTGGCGTGAATTAGGTACATATTTTAAAAATACTAATCATTTTAATTTATTTTATTGTACACATTAATTAAAAATTTTAATTTTATATTTTTAATGTAATGTAATGGGTTAATATCTGAATAAAGAACAAATTTATCTTATTATTTATATAGAAATTGAAAATCGGTTTCGCCGATTCACTATCTACATATCGGTTCGTTACACTACCTAAGCGTATCCGATATCATAATTCATAATAGTTTTTCGTTTTGTTTCCATGACCGACTGCAAATTAGAGAACCTTACCTCTGGTAGCGAAAGTGCGAATAAGTAGTGATATATACGAGCGTAGATATATAAGCTTAGTATCTAATCTACCTATTCATTTTTAAATTACAAAACATAATAGATCCAGTCATTCGCAAAATGCGCAGTGCTTGTCAAAAGATGAAGAATTATTAAACATCTCGTTTCCCAGACGAATCGCGCAGTTGGTACCCACTCAATAAGTGCGAACACCTTGAACACTTAACGATTCCCACACTTCTAGTCGATAAGCAATGAAGTGTTGATTTGACTCGTTAACTATTTGACAGTTTCGGGAAAGACCTGTCATGTGGGTACGAAAGAAAGCAAATGTGATGGAATTTTGTAGTCCGTATTGCTAATCCTCTTGTGTTATTGAGCTGTCAAATTATGTTTGGAAATGTGATGAGTCTTAACTGGTTTACTTATAGGTTATACATACACCTATTTATCCTCTAAGTTTATTATGACTTCTTCGAAACAAGTTGTTGTCAAAGGTTCCTGTGAAAGTCTTGGGTATTTATTTTAAAGAGCTACTTTCTCGATAAAAATGTGACTGATTACGTTCTCATTTTTAATAGAAACTGTTCGGTAAATGTTTTCAGCCCTAGCCAGGATATTTGGCTATGTACCAACAATGGTTAATTGACCTCATTGGGGTGTATTTTTGAAATTATAAGCATTTTACAAATTATCGGAAAACGTTTCAAATCACCCTGAGCCTGGGATGGGGTCAGTTGAAACAGCTAAGATTTAAATATTTATTAAATTATTATAATCACTTAAGTCATTGATTTCCTTCCAAATAATTTAGTCCCAATTGATTTTAACATACCCATAACTTAGGACTTATTTTAGTAACAACACCTACTTACCTACCTACAAATAATGATCAACTATTTTTTTTTGTTTTGTCTGTTTCTCCCATTTTCTAATTGTATAATTTCAGTATTATGTTCTTTTGTGGTATTTTTGTGTAAATTATTTACGTATTTTTGAAATTTTTACGTATAAAAAAATACATAGGCATTGTACTGTTTCTATTGCCCCCAATTTTTTGGGTCAACTGTTAATATTAAATTATGTAGATAAATATCGGAAGCCTTGGGTACGAGTAAGATAGTATAAAACCTATTACAATATCTACACCTACAGTGGTTTAGGCAATATTTAAAAAGCGTTCATTTGTTTTTGATTTATAAACAAAATTCTTACTTCATGTGGTGAAAAAGCATGGGTTTGATTTCGATGCCGCGAAACTTATGGTTAGACAAGTCCCGACACTTCCTCAAGACCCCGCCGATACCATCAATATAGTCTAGGGGTTATTAAGCTTGTTTCAAATGACCCACGTTCCTATTGACCCCAGTCTCCTCTACTTAAAACTAGATGTGGCGCTATCATTTCTGTAGGTAATCACGTGTCTATAGGTAATTAGGGATAAGACCAACATGCATTAGTCGAATTAACCTTTTCAACGCTCTGTCAAAGAGAAAAGTGGTCAACCACACGCCAAATCAACAAGACATTTAGTGCGCAGTTAAACCTTATATCAATGCAAAAAGGTTGCTATCGCGCTGGGCTCCTTGACGCATATATCAGTCGTTGGCGTTGTACTCGCGGTGCGGATATATGCGTCGTTGGCGTCGAAAAGATTAAAATGCTGTTGAATAATACCGGGTGGGTCTAAACTGGGTGGGTAACAGGAGCAAAAAATTAAACGGTAGATTATTAATCTTGTGAGCAATTGTTACCAAGTGGTTTTAATTGTTTTTTTTAAGTTTTTTTTCATCAACTTTACCTGTAAGTATTATTTTACTCTTCTGGAGTGATAGAGTCTGGCTAACCAAATTTTACCCAAATTTTAGGAAGGGAAATTCAAAAAATCTTGGGCTGGTTACACTTTGTGTAATATGAATTATAGTTTTGATACTAGAAAATATTTTTGAATTTCTGTGCACTCGTAAGGTACCTAAAAAAATAAGTTAAATATACGTTGACATGCACTCAAACTCAGCTCACCATTATATAAAGTACAGTCAACGACAAACGCATATGTTTACACTTTCTCACCGTAAGTGTATCATTGTACTTAGCAAGGCGAAAAATAAAATGTAGTGTAAATAAGATTTAACTCGATAATAAGTTCTATGCCAAATGTCAACTCAATCGGAAAACGCGGAGTCGGTCAAGTTCAACTTACTACATTTGCAAGTTTCTTTCTTGCTTGCTTGCTTACAGGTAACACCGGAATAGGTAAAACCACGTGAAACTACTATTCACGTACCTAATCAAAGTTATAGGCAAATGTTATAACTAGTACATAAAGTATCAATATATTTATGCAGCTCCAAACCTACTATGTTGTTTACAACATTGCAGTTTTTCTATATACTACGCTTCACGTCGGGTTCTCACATTGTCGTACCCAATTATTTATGAGCTTAAACAATAGTTTGCGGACCTCAGTCGGTATATAGTCATTGTTAATATTATTTAAAATAAAACACAAACCGGGAACCATTTGAATGAATGACATAAATTGATAACTGACTTTTAGCCTTTTTTTTAATCATAGACAATTAGTGATACCACAAGGAAATATCTGTCAATAAAATTTGGTTAGCCAGACTATATAAGTAACCTGTTATTTTAAAAACACTAAAAAAAGTTTTAAATAAATCACAAAAATATGTTTTGAAAACAAAAATGATAAAACTATTATGACTCACTACATGATGTTACCTCAAAATCTGCATTGACTACTGTTTTATGAATTCTATGATCTCGTGGTGCTAAGATACATTCCTCGGAGGTCACTACTTTAGATCAAAATTTCTCCGTATTAAAAATAAGTTTCTGTCAAAAATATCATTTTTGGTACAAGCTTTTATTGCCGACTGTACTTTTCTGTATACCATCATCAACTACTCATTGAGACGATTCTAACGAGCCCAAACTCACGGGGTTACGTTGGTTAAATGCTGAATTCCCATGGTCACCTTCTGTCTCCATCATCAGATCAGCTCGATGGTACCATAATATTAAATTGTCATCCAAACTATACTAATACCAAAATTTCAGCTCAATCGGATAACGGCAAGTGACTGAAAATGGATTGCAAATTTTGACGGACAACTTACATACGAACAAGTCAAGTTAATATAAAGCTTGTAAAAAAAAATGTAAATAAATGGACACAAGGGGTCACTGCAGATGCTCTAAAGAAGCCTCCTTTTAAATCAATCCTGTTACAGGGCCGACCTCGTATATACAACAAATACAAATCATTTATTTCGGACTATAAAATCCTTCGTGTTAGTGGTTACAAACTACATATAATATTAGTTCTTCATTCGGTTTTATTTATTTAGGTATTCATAATTACTTTGCTGTGAATTTGGTTGCGTGTGCTCTCACCTATTGTCAGATAGCAGAAGTAGATAGGTAGTGCCATCTATTGTTGAGTAGAATAACTAAGCTGATGTTTATCGTAAACCATAGAGGGCGCTAACAAAGGCGCTTATAGTCCAATCATGAATGTGTTAGTTTAGTCAATTTTAATCCTGTTCTCTGTTTATTTTTTAGAGACATTACGTGCTTATGCAAGGTTGTCAATTTCATCTGGATCGATCAGGACAAACGGTTAGCGTGACGTGTCGACGAAACTTGAGCGACACCGCAGTGTGTAGGTATACTTATTTATACGTTATTTGTAACAGTTAAATCACAATCTATTTATATTGTGATGTGTGATCTTTACCTAACACTACCAACACTTTTGATAGCACGCGGCACAGTTGATCACATTAATCATGCTGGAACTTGGCTCTATAATTGTCTAGGTACATTGGTTTTTGATGGAATTCAATTTACTATATTGACCTTCGGACAGGGCCAATCTTGGTAATAACGGTTATAATTGAGAAATAGATTCAAGTACGTATAAGAATAATAAAACCTATCCGAACAGGTATTTCCATAATTTTTCCTGTAAAACAACAATCAAAGTTGAATGGCCTTAAAGCATGACCACACCACAACACAGGATGCGTCAAAGGGACGGATAACGGGTATTTCCCCCAAGCGGTGATGCAACTTCCATTGAGGAATATTCGTTTAGCGATACATTCCTATAAATATAGCGGTAGTAACATCCCGGCTCCACTATATAAGAAATATCCACCAAGATTACAAGAGTTAGGTACATAATTCTTCTCATTGTTTTTACCCACCTGGCTCGCTAGCTGTGAACTCGATCATCCGTCTGTTGTTGTGCCGTGAAAGTTATTTCAGCAAAATGGAATTCCAGAATAAAGTGGTACTTGTGACTGGCGCAAGTTCTGGAATCGGCAAGGCGACGGCCATCTTGTTTGCAGCGCGCGGCGCGCGGCTCACGCTCGTGGGGCGTAACGAGCAGAACCTGCGCGCCGTCGCAGACGCATGCGCGAACGAACACCAGCTGCAACACCTGCATATTGTGGCGGACTTGGCTACGGACGAGGGCTGCGAGAGGACGGCTAAGCAAGCTCTAGAATATTTTGGAAGGTAAGTAGATAAGGTTGACCATACTGTATACCTAATCTAATAGATCATTGCCGAAGAAGTTGACTTCACCCGAATTTGCAATTGCTTAGGTACTTGGAAACTGTGCATATTTTTAGGGTTGAAAAATATCAAACCATGATCAAAACCTATGGCACAGGTGCCACTCCTTGCGCCATAGACTGCCTGTCTCTAAACTTAATTCGCTCCGCTGCTGCCTGGCGGCACAATAATACCTAAACACACTAGTTACCTACTTAACATATTTGTAGGCATAATTAAAATGACAAATAGTGAATTCTATCGCACTGAACATTATCTGGCAAGTTATTTTTAAGGTTCTACATTGAAACGGCTCTAGCTCGTCGCTAACATTACCTACTATCTACTATATATCTTACATTCCCCAGATTGGACGTGCTAGTGAACTGCGCCGGCGTCGCCGCCATCACATCCCTGGAGACCGCCGATATGGCGTCGTTCGACCGCGTGTTCGGCACGGTGGTGCGCGGCGCGTTCAACCTGACGCGGCTGCTTGCGCCCGCGCTGATCGCCGCTCGGGGCAGCATAGTCAACGTCTCTAGCGTCGCCGCGACTATGGTGCACGTCGGCAGTCTGCCCTATGGCATGGCGAAGGTTTGTTCGATATTAGATATAGTACTTAGGTATATACCTACCTAACCACCCCACACACCAGTATAATATCGGCCACAACTCTACTCTATTTCTAGGGCCGTTAAGTACTACCCGTTAGGTCGTGTCAGATATTTTTGCGAGATATTTTACAAGATTTTATATAGTTTCACCTGTCCCGGTGTCTGTATCCGTCTATAAATCTTGCAAGTTTAATTGAGCTGTTGCATATATATGTATATCGCATGACAAAGCAATATTAAGATGACATGGAGCTGATCTGATGCTGGAGCTGGAAAGTGGCTCAGTATCCGACTTGTATGGAAATATCCGGATCCGCGGATCCAGATCCGGATATTTACATACAAGTCGGATTCGGATTGCAAACCCTACTCAGTACTCAACCGACGTAACCCCGTTGAGTTTGAGCTCGTTAGAATCGTCTCAATGTACTTATTGTTGATGACGGTATACAGAAAAGTACAGTCGGCAATAAAAGCTTGTACCATAAATGAATTTTTTGAAGGAACTTATTATAAGACAGCGTTATTCCTAACAAATGAATAGAACTTGAAGTTTAATTATTAAATACTCTATTGGCAGGCGGCTCTCGACCACTTCACGCGTTTGATCGCCCTTGAGTTAGCACCCAAAGGCGTAAGGGTGAACACCGTCAGTCCAGGAATCACGGTAAGTTCAACAACAACTCCAGGAATTAACATTATTCCGCGTCGCATGCTAATTACACGATGTCTTTTTACAAATTTTACATTTAACTGTACAGTCTGCATCGTAAACATGTAAACACTTTTCGACCTTAAGTACATGTTTAAGATGCTGACTGTACCTATAGGTAGCAGTATAGATGCAGTTAGCATCACTTGTTTCCTAACGACACTAGTATAAAATTGTGGATCGTGGCCCTATCTGCAAATCAATCCGTGTACCCATAGGTAACAAAATTTCAGTAACTAAATATAATGATTAATGAACAAAAATTTAAAAATTTAAAACTTGTGTTAAAAAACATTATATATCTACTCTACCTTATATTTACGCAAGTTCTTTAATTTGTTCAGAACACGCCTCTCCTGCAACGCCTAACGGGTCTCTCGGACGAAGACCACAGCGCTTTCCTCAAGAACAGCGAAGCCAGGATCCCCATGCGCTGCACATGCGAGCCCGTCGACGTCGCGCGCGTAATCGCCTTCCTAGCCGGCGACCAGAGCCGGCTGGTCACCGGGACCACCGCCAAGGTTGATGGCGGACTAGAGCTTGTCGGGTTAGGGGACATGCTCAAAGACCAGAACAAGGAAATGAGAAAGTAGGAACGTTCTAAGTAATTCTAGATGTTATGTGTGGAAGTGACTGACAGGCAAAGCCAAGGAATCTCTGATGACTAGCTCGACGCCGTGAAGTATCGTAGTATTAACACGTAACAATAATTAACCTACCTAAGTCATGAAATTACAGTTGCTATTTCGATGTCAATGCAACTGGCTTCTTCGTGCCGTGGCATGCATTAACGCCACTGGATTTGCAAATTTAACCCACACATATAAGATTATTGGTAAAGACGTTGAAAGGGTTAAAAATTAGCTAAGTTATTTATATATATATATATATGTATATATATTAGAGATGCAACGGATATCCGGCCACTATCCGGTATCCGGCCTATCCGGCCACATTTTTACTATCCGGCCGAATACCGAATAGTGGCGTAGTATCCGGCCGGATACCGGATAGTATTTTAACACACTAACACAGAAGAACATAGGTAAAGATAGAACCAGAGTTGGTAAAAGAAGGATGAATAAATAACAAACTACAAAGCAATCAATTATTAGTCAGTTTAATGAGTTAATCTTCGTATGAAAAGAAAAAGTTAAATTAAATGATACTGTTATTTATCTATTATTTCTATTAGTTAGGTACCATTAATCGGGTTCTGCTTAATCACACAAGTCAATGAAGCAATATTAATCAGTTTTATCACTATTATCTTCCACTAATTATTTTAAGTTTTTAACACTTAAATTCATTTTACTTCGGCCGGATATCCGGCGGCCGGATAGCGGATATCCGGCCGGCTGCGCCGCCGGATATTCGGTATCCGGTATCCGGCCAAACCACTATCCGTTGCATCTCTAATATATATTATATATATAGCATGTCCATTCATAAAGTCCCTTGTATGCAAAGGAGAGAGAATTTTGAAGTCGGACATGTGGTTCCGGAGATTACCCCACCCCCTACATAAAAACTTGCAAAATTACAAAGCAACCTCATAGCCTTTTTAGGGTTCCTGACCAAAAAGGTAAAAACGGAACCCTTATGGTGCGACTCCGTCCGTCTATCTGTCTGTCACAAAGTCAAATATCTCAGGAACTACTAATGCTACCAATTTGAAATCGTTGTAAACAAAGCTAATCCACGTGTATGGAAAATGAAAAATTTAAATATATTTTTTAATTTCTATAAAAAAGGACGGATAAGAGGGGGGCAAAAATTCAATGTCTAGTTAGTAGACCAAGTGGGGTATCATATGAAAGGGCTTGAATAGCCCATTCTAAAACAGTTTCTCTTTTTTTTCTAGTGGTAAAATTTTGATTTATAAAGAAAAATATTGAAAATAAAAATACCATCCCCCCCCCCCTTATCTCCTAAGTTAACCAAGCGATTTTTTTAAAAATAATATAAATGATTAATATTACCGGAAAAGTATAACGATCTCTCTATCGAGCATTTTTTTTTATTCTACAAATATCATTTGTTAATTCTGTTTGTAATTTAATACTTCTGTGTTTAATTTTTTTTCCTTCATATTCGTATGAAAGTATTTTTAAAGTACCTTCTAGCAAATAAAAAAGAATTATCGCAATTAATTCACTTGATTATCACTGAAAAACCAACATACATACCGAGCTCCTTGGTCGCGCAAGTTAGTAACAAAATGCACCGATAAATGGCGCTGTAGGTACTCGCAACTTAACTACACTAAGTATGCGTTGTTAAGATTTTACCAAAATTAATGGTCGGGGCAAGATTTTGTACGGAACCCTCCTCGGTGCGCGAGTCAGACTCGCACTTGACCGGTTTTATTTTATAATAGTATAGATAATATAGATGTACAATTTCTAGTTGGTTGTGAAATATAAAACTAACCGCGTGCATTAAATGAACTGTCTTACTTGTTTTTGCATTTTATTTTACTGAAAGCCAAAACAAAAGCCCACTTTGGAACATAAAGGGACAAATGAACCAACGTGGCTTGCCTTTGTGCAGAGAAAGACGATATTGTGTCATGCTACAAGAGCTTATCATGTTCAAGCATGCAATTTATGTAAGTAGGTTAAATCGCCAGTAGCCGGCCACCCTTCAACCCCTAGCTGGCCCCTCATACTAAAACGGAACTCTGTTCCTCTACAAACAGAATTCAATTTAGTATGACGTGGCCAGTTATTGAAGGGTGGCATTTAATTGAAACCTTATACTAAAATGAATTCTATTATAGGTAAATAGAGTTCATTTTTAGTATGAGGTGGCCAGTAATTAAAGGTGGCTAACTAACGATTTACCATAAATCATTCACAAACAAAAAAAACCATATTAATTAATAGGATTTTTACTATTAATTTAAATGCATAAATGCTACAAATATATTACACAAGACTTCCGAAAAAACAGAAACAGAGTTACGGTTATTCAATATTAAACTTAATTAAAAGTAACACATTTTAGTAATGGAAATAAGGTACTGACTCCGATAGGTTAGGTTGAGGAGACTGTCTCATATGGTACAAAATGCACACACTTGCAAAATTCCAATGAGTACAATAATGGCAAAGCATATTGTACTAAGTTTCCACACAGTTGTCTCAAACAAATGCCTCCAATCCAACATATGAATAACTTACTACAATATAAAGTTCATGGTTTGACAGTGTTTTACATACACAGACACTGTTTAACAGTCCAAATAAAAATACATTATAAAATAATAAATTACAATATATGAGACCGACAACTTCAGTGTTGGTACAATGGCACTTTATATAATTCATAAATTCAATTGTGTATAGTCCAATTTATATGACATGAGCTATGATATAATAAATATAACACGAACTACATCTAGGTGGGTGATACAAGCTATGTATAAGTACCATACTGCGTACGGCACTGCTGTCTTCACGTGCAATATTTGGCTGCATAAATCATTATTACTTCAAACTTCACCATCAAGACAGCTGTGTAAGTCCAAAATTGATGAAAAGCTTAGAATGTTTTCTGACACAAGTTTACACCATATTTTTAAAACAATATATTTTTTAGTATATTTTTATACATATAATTTACAAACACACTTAGAATACTTACGTCTCATTATTAGAAGATTTTCGATTTCTGCTGCCAAATAGCACATCATGTTACAGAGAACAACACAATCCATACTTGATAATAAGATTATGCAAAGACCAAAACAGTCATAAGCTCATCAAGTTATTATTATAAGACATCATCATCATCATTTGAGATCTGGAATGCAGTCTCACTGTCCTACAATACAAATGTGATATAATTTTCGTGTAACTATATGGTTTCACAAACAATTGCCCATGATGGTGGTGCTCACAGTTGTGACTCTAATTACATAAATAATAGGCTAACCGCTAACCCCATAACATATTTAATCCCATGTTCATTAAGATAACATGAATATAATTAAAGCTATGACAAGTATTTCTGCGGCTTTAAAGGTTTATCATCATCACTGTCAGAAAAGCAAGCGGCAAAACCACTCTTTTCCCTGTAAGAATCTTTAGTAGATTGTCCAGTTTTATTTAACGATTTCTTTGTATGGGCACACTTTGATGATGGTCTATTCTTTTTTGAATTGTCCCTAGCTTCATCTGGCACTACACTGGCCACATTAATGGCTGTGACAGTACTTTCTTGGTCCGGGAAGTTGCTACGAACATACAGTGTAGGCTCCAGTAGTTTGGAGCGCCTACTTCGCCCACTCCTTGTCCTCGAGAGCATTTCTGTACTCCCTTGTCTGCTCGACTGAATAGTTGACATTCTCTTATCTGAATTTAGCTTTGAAGGCTCTGTCATCTCAGAGATTTCCATTATTAAAGCATCTGACGGGTATTTTTTTTTCCTCTTAGGATACCTGGACCCAGTTGTACTGGTTGACTGAAATGATGTATTAAGTGCACCATTTCTACTCTCATTTTTAGTATTTATGCCTTGTTGCATTTTTTTACTTTCCATAAATTTAAGTAATGACGTACTTTTGTCCATCTTCTTCGTTTTAGATTTCTTATCAACAGTGACAAGGTTGATAATGTTTTGTGAAGAATCGGTGCTGCAGTTCAAGAAGGTAGCTTTTGGGTCTCCAGTGGATTTGTTTATGCTCACTATCAAACACTTTTCTTCCTTGTGGCCGCTGTGTCTAGATTCTTTAGCTAAGTTCCTACTCTGCTTACTTCTTACTTTCCTAGGTGTCTTAGAATTTACTTTAGTAGACTTTATGTAATTTGCTGTGAACCCAGAAACATCACTAAGATCATCATATTGACCATTCAGTTCTTTAATTTTTCCATTGTTTGGTCTCTGAACTGATACAGTGTATGTCTTAGAAGTGGGTTCCCTGCATGTGGGGCTCACCAGCCTTGCATTGTCTTCATACTTCCTTGGTGGATTTTTAGGTACAATAGGATCATTGCCATTGGTGGTATCGAAGATATCCAGAGTACTGTTTAGATGACTGTTGTTGTTGAGAGAGGACTGTGCTTTTCTTAAGCTCCTCCTAAGATTTGATGTCACCTTGGGTGTTGAAGTAACAACTTTGTTTTTTTTATGCAGAGCTGTGCGACTGTTCCTCTTCTGTGTCTTCGCCTTTTTGTTCTTGATCTGCACAGATGATTTTTTAATATTAAAGTCTACATCAGAGACAAGGGTCTCCGACTCATCACTCATTACCTCACATTTAGGTTGAGGAGCCTCAACCTGAATGTTTAGTTTGTCCACAGTATCAGAGTCATCATGCAGGATAGCAAGTTTTTTTCGTTTGTTTTCAGGCTCTCCTTGTTCTTCCAGGCTGGGAGATTCAGGGGGCGCGCGAGAACAGTGCGGCTGTGCACGACGCAGGGGATTGTTGTAGCCGGCAAGGCACGGAGCGCGTTTTGTCACGATCCAAAAAGTGATTTCGTCCATGTTGTTCATAAAGGGAGAGTCCGATATAACTCGCGGTAGTGGCGCCCGGGGCGATGGCCGCGGTTCGGGCCGGCGGCGAGGAGAGGCAGCGACACCGCCAACGAGCATGCTGCCGTCCAGTAGCGCGCCGGGAGCCTGCAGACGTCCAGGGCCCGCGCTGCGGCCGCCAGGCCCGCCCACGCGCATCCCTCCGTCACTGAACTTACGCTTGACCCCGCAGGCCCATGCCTGCGGTGTCGAAACAACGCCTTGTCCATTCTCAATATATCGATCACATTCCATAAACCTGCAAGCATAAACATACGGGTCAAGCTAGAGTCTAGTCTGTTATAAACGTGAACTGATCTACTGACAAAGCTCACTTTATTATGCTCGTCCTTCTCGGGGAGGAGATGTCCAGCTCCAGCTGAGGCGGAGTATTCCAATGGAGACTAATGTCATCACCGGGCGGCGGCGAAGCACCAGGCTACACACTGTAAACGGTCACTAGTAAGTAAAATCGATAATTTATAACTGTATTACAGTATAATCATTAGAGAGTAGAAATAAATTGCACATAATCTGGTTATTTTTGTAAAAATACAAATTTCTACGAAGTTCTGCTTTTTACTTCGATTTGACGCAACAACAATGAGAAGGAAGATGGCGCCCTATTGGGTGGCTATAAGTAAATAATAATAGTTAAGCGTCTTGACTTTTTTTAAACAAATTGATATCCAAACAAATTATTATAAAGTAAGAAATACAACATTTCTTTGTAAATTAATGAAATAAATGATAACAATAAAATAAATTGACAGGGTGTGATATATTGTATTTTTGTCACTGTCAATCCTTGGTCTTTGAGACCAATTGGATCTTAGAGCATACATAATGCCGGCTGCAGACTATCCACGTCCACGAGACTACAGGAGGGAACGCGAGTACCAGTGTGGTCGGGTCGGTGCGCTCGTGTCCCCTTGTCTTTCCTCGGCTCGTCTCGCTGTCGCTCCGCTTGTTGGCGGTTTTTCGGACGCGAGGAGGTGAAGCGAGGGAATCAACCACACACTCACGCTCGCTTACTTTGTTTTCGCTGCTGCTGAGTAAATTGCGGTGTATTGACGTCATCCACCACCTTCTCCGATTTGCCTTTCTTTTTAGGGTTCCGTAGTCGACTAGGAACCCTTATAGTTTCGCTTTGTCGGTCCGTCCGTCCGCGGATAATCTCAGTAACCGTTAGCACTAGAAAGCTGAAATTTGGTACTAATATGTATATCAATCACGCCGACAAAGTGGTAAAATAAAGTGTTTTTATTATTTTATTAGGGTACCTCCCCTATACGTAACGTGGAGAGTGTTTTTTTTTTTCTTTATTTCAACCCTAACGTGTGATATATTGTTGGATAGGTATTTAAAAATGAATAGGGGTTTGCTACAATCATTTTTTGATAATGTTAATATTTTCGGAGATAATCGCTCCAAAAGTAAAAATAAATGTGTGCAAAATGCAAAAGTAAGAGGGGGGGGGGGGGCTCTAACTTTTGAACCATAAGTTTTAAAAATATGAAAAAATCTCAAAAGTAGAACTTTATAAAAACTTTCTAGGAAAATTATTTTGAACTTGATAGGTTAAATAGTTTTTGAAAAAAATTACAAAATAATTTCTGAACTAAGTTTGTAATTTAACCATATAAGCAGAGGGCCTACCGCGAAAGGCATTCGAAGTTTTCCCTCTCTGTTGCACTTACGGACGAACTCGTAAGTCTGACAGAGAAGGAAAATTTCGAATGCATTTCGCGGTAGGCCCTCTGGTGTTTATTGTACCTGTAGTTTCTACAAAATCACAATGAATGTAACAAATAGCCCATTTTTTTTAACACTTAAGTTGGGACACTTACTGGGACGGACGAAAAACTACGGAACCCTACACTGAGCGTGGCCCGACACGCTCTTGGCCGGTTTTTTTTATTTTGGTGATGTAGACGCAATATATTATAATATGTAGGCACATAAAGTAGCTAACGCCGTCCATCTTGTAGTAGACGTAGTGAGCGAGTGTGGAATTGTAGATGGCTAGCACTACTATGGCCATGGCCTCACCTCGTCGAGACTTGTGCCGTGCGCCTCTAGGCGTCTCGAGAGTCTGGCGCCGTCATGGGGTTACGTTATGTATGCTCTGATGGCCTACCGCGAAACGAGATTCGTTTTCGTTCGTGTATCTTCGTCTCTGTCGCTCGAACTAGCAAGTGCGACAGAGACGGAGCTACACGAACGAAAACGAATTTCGTTTCGCGGTAGCCCCTCTGGATTGGATGATTGTGCTGTCGTCGTTTTCACTCCCTTACCATTAAATAATAATTGATACTAAAAGCATTTTTTGATAAAGATTGAAATATTTCTACGCCGATGTCGGCAGGATATGTGAAACTGACATGTGTAAAACCACAAATTATACCAACAAATGTACCATATTCGGAGAAATAAACTTATTCTATTCTTATTCTATTCTAAATATTCCAAAAGATAGTGACTGATTTCCGTAACGAATAAAATAAGCAACAAAGTCCATGCAAGCCCGTGAAAAGAAACAGTCAGTCAAAGTCAAAAATAAAGGTTAACACTTTATTTCCATTAAACCCAATCCTTTCTCTTTCCAAATTTCTGTTCTTTTTATACCAAATTCCTTATTCCTGTTTCCCTGACTTTTAACTCCTTAACGTGACTTTGGCTAATTTTAGTAAAGCCAGAAAAAAAAAAAAAAAGGTTAACACTGACAATCTGTCTGATTGACAGTAGTGCGCCATTTTCGCGCCATGTCCATGTCTGGATTGTGTGGCTGTGATCTGTGTTGATTTTTATTAGGATCGGTTTGGTTGGTGCCGGTGACGCTTTTTATCATATTCACTTCCATTAACGATATAATCACTTCGTATTAAATGTAGTTTATCAACTTATTCATACAATGAACGACCTTCAGTATCTCATCGATAGACAATTTGGCATATGTAAGTTGTGTTTATTTCGTCATAGTTTCTGGCATGGCTGGTTTGCAATGTTGTCTTACGCACTAAAATGTTGCAGGCAGCCGTTATAACTACGACAATGTGCTGAAGCGGCTGGTGGTGGACAGCGCGGAGTGTTTCTACGGGCTGCAGCCCTCGAACACCGTTTATGCGGCCTCCCTTGATCAACAGGACCCTCCAATCTTTGCCTGTCGGTTCTCGGAGGCTGCCGGCTATGAAAACATCCTGGCACTTGCTAATGAAGACGGCAAAGTAGCCATTCAGGTTAGACAAATTAAATTCAATGAAGAACAGGCGAGTGGTCAGAGGTCTTTCTCATGAGTATACCTAGATATTTTTCTGGCATAAACATCATGTGGTTAGTGCTTTACATAATAAGAACATCACACTTGAGTGTAATTCAGTAATTCTATTCCATTCCATTTCACCAATTCCGTTGCATTAAGGTCTAAAATCGTTTGAAGCAGCATCATGCTTGCGCTGCGCTTGTGCCGTGCCTTCACCTTACGCCGTCTCTGTATAATTCACGCCTCAGTCCGTATGGAGTAGCAAGGTTGGCGGTACTTGAGATCTGATATCTTCTTAAAGCTGAAAGCTATATGAGCTAGGCTTTGGCAATCACTACATGAAATGTTTTACTGGGATAACACTGTCTGGTTAGGACTTGGGTACTCAGTACTTAGAGAAAATGAAATTTCCCGGAAATGACACATACAATGTACTTATAGGTAGATTGATTTGTCAACCTCATAACCCCTTTTATTATTATGTAAATATGATTGAAACAATTAGAGCTCTTTTCGAGAACCCACTTACAATTTCATTAGCTACTATGTGGCGCTTGGTTGCTAAAAGGTTGTCGACCGCTGCCTTCAAGGGACACTTCATTGTCTGTCTGTCTGTCAAGAGTGTCAAGACCCTTT
Source organism: Epinotia nisella (assembly GCA_932294315.1). Classification (NCBI taxonomy): domain Eukaryota; kingdom Metazoa; phylum Arthropoda; class Insecta; order Lepidoptera; family Tortricidae; genus Epinotia; species Epinotia nisella. Next base: position 23,944,251 of record OW028674.1, read on the forward strand.
ATCTAGCTAGAGAAAGTATATGTTTGTTAAAACTTTCCTTAGAATGATATTCTATTTTCTGCTGATAACCTACACTGTCTATGGTCTCAAATTATAATTAGTACCATGTGCATGTTCCAGAATACATCAAAGATCAGTTTGACAGGAGCCCTAGAGAGCTTCCAGTGCCACAACAATGCCGTATTCGACCTGGCCTGGGCGCCACGCTCCCTCAATTTTGTTACTGTCTCAGGTATGTACTAGAACTGTTTTTGGCTTAAGCAAATAAGCAATTTAAGTCTTATAAAGTTGTCAAACAAATTACCTTGCTTTTTAACCTGCACATAAATGTCATTCTGATCTTATTGCGAGGGGGACATTTGCAATCTGGACTCGCTCCCCAAGGGTTCTGTACCACCTTACAACATTTTTAGTAGTTGGGGATACAGCTTTTTTTTTTGCGCACATTTCATTTGGTAGGTTTACTTTCTTCAACTAAAGGGTGAACACTATTAAATTTTCGCCTACATTTTTACTTCGCTAGCGAACCTTTTTTGAATACTCTTTTGGAATTTTAAATTTAGAAGGCTCCTGAGATAATGAGACAACCATAAATCATACATTTGTGTTTTATCTATGAAAATGGCGTTACTTAATTTATTCGGTTTATGTACAGTCCACACCAAAGCGCTACCTAGCCAAATATATTGCAACACATCTTTTTTTACCATTGGGGTAAGGGATGAAGGAGAACAAAGAAGAAGGATAGTAATCCTTCTTATTGGATATCCCTGGAGTAGTGTCAAGGGAGAGTATCATGATCATCACATAGTACTGTCAGATTGACGATTCCATACATTCACATATTCGGCGGACATTTCAACCTCCTGTCCAAATATTACTGTTTGAGAGACAGTCCCTCGAGGTGTAGGCTTATTAGGATTCCATTGTTACCTTTTAAGCACAGAATAATCCTTCCTCGAGAGGAACCAAGATTATTATCGCCCAATCCCTCTTATTGCCTCTCGTTTAGATTATGGCGACATTGCATTTGTCGACCTTAGGGAGGAGCTACTTGACAAACTGGATCGCTTGCAAAATATCTGCGTAAGATATCTTTTTGGTCTGCGCAAGTCCGATCATGTGTCCCACATTCGATCCCAGGCTGGCTTCCGATTCGTCATCGTAGAGATCTGGATGTCCTGTCATTTCTTTTCAATGTGTTGTTCAATCCTGCTTCCCCTCCTAACCTTTCTGAGACATTCAGCTTTTTGGCCACGGCTAGTGGTCACCGCCTATGTTCGAACGACAATCTCTTTCTTAGCGTACCGTGTAATAAATAAGACACGTGCCTATAAGGGTTGCGTAACGATGGCTATAAAATTTTTTGAAATAATATTAGTCGCAATAACGCTTATTTGATATAATTCTTGAGTCATATAACAACACGTTATACACGGTGCCCGTGAGTATTGCGAGAGATTTTAATCACGAATTCCTGAGGCTGTAAGGAGTAATAAATGTTATCTGAAGCTAGGTCGAATTATGATTTTTATTTTTTTTCTTATGTTCATACACAATAATTGCTAATCTAGCAAAAACGTGTCTTTAGGACGAGCTGTCAAAGTAGATGGTTAAGTCTCGCAACGTCGCAATCATAAAGGTGTTTCATACTGGAGATTTCATTACAACATTTTTACACAAAAATGGAAATATCTCTAAAACCGAACCGAATTTACTCGACGTTAATTAACATTTTTAACTTAAAATATAGTCAGGAATATCCTGTTAAAATCTCTCGCAATGCTCACGGGCACCGTGTATATTCACATATGACAATATAATTATCATTTTATATAATGATCATTGGATATAATAACAATTAATATAACATAATTTAAGTCTCATGAATATTTCCTAGAATGAACATTTGATATAATGTTAATTTCTTCTAATGTATGTACAGTCGATGCCAAAAATACGTTTACACTTTAGCACCTTATTCCATTGCAATAAGGCGAATAGTGTAAACAATATTTTATGGTAGACTCTAAGGCAGGTCGGTGTAGGTACGACGACGAGCGAAGCGGGGAGTGTTAGGTTGAACCGCGACCCTACAGCGAGCGTGCCCCAGTAGCGGCCGGCGAAGCGCCAGAACCACAAAACAGATAGGTGCAGAAGTCAATCACATTCTTTACAAACTTCACTTTTCATGCCTACGGTCGGCGGTCGCTTTAGGGTTGTCAACTATGGCTTATGCACAAAAAACTATCGTGGTAGTGGCACTCGTTTCTCATTATTTGATTTATTGTTATTAAGATGCCTACTACATTACAAAAAGTTTACAGAACAGAAACATACAAAATTTTATGTTCGTAAATTTTCCCTATCGAAAATCCCTAATAACTTCTAAACGGATTACCCTAGTTACACAATTCCATTGCCCTATCCGTTTTAAACCTAAACCTATCAAATGACACTAAAAACAACACAATATCTACACAAACAAAAAAACATGTTTTCAATTTACGTAAGGTGGCGTGAATTTACCTACCTTACAAACATTTAATTACTTCGTTTATACTGATTCAAAATAGGAAACTATTATATAAATCGATCTTAGATAATATTCTTCGGGGGCCTGGGCGGGCGCTTACCTACCTACCTAACTGTTCTGTGTCGTTAAAACGAACCATCGAAATACAAGCAGATACCTACTTACCTCTCTGGAAGCACTGGTAGCCTGAAAAACGAAATTTCACCGTTTAATGTAGAATTTAAACAACCGTCCACTGAACAGTTATAATAACTTTTTTTTGCTCCATTATTGCACAAAAAAGTTCACAAGACGCGTCTCAAGCGTCCGTGAGCAGTGTCTATGTGAGCGTTGCGCGAGCGCACTTTGTATGTAGATTGACTTCTGTACCTATCTGTTTTGTGCCAGAACTGAACACTACTACCTAATACTTACATATTATATAAGTACAACTAGCATCTGCCCGCGACTCCGTCCGTAACTTAGTCTTATTATATAACTTGAGCATTTTACCATATGATGATTAATAAAAAAATAAGTGTTATACCAGACGATAGTTATACAAAATAAACATTAAATATTTTGAAATTATAACCAAAGTTCATTATATACAATGAGTGATTGATTATATACTTTGAAATTATAACAAATGCTGTAATGTCATGTTAACATGTTTTTAATAAATAAATAAATAAATTATACGGAATGAAAATATATCATTTATTTTTATACCCATCATAACATAACACACCCAATTAAAGCCTGCTTTAAAAAAATTACCTAACTCCTGACTATATACATAAATATATATATTATCTTTTTTGATCACATGCCAAGTGTGTTTTTTTTAATATATATATTATAAAACATGATTCCTGTATATATTTATGGGCTTTTATGTTATTTTTTCTTTATTCGTGCTTATATATCTCCATTTTGTATTCGGGTTAGGTGTATTCAAAAGTTCTTTTTTATTTGTTTCTAACAATTTAACAATTTTTTTAACAATTAAATGATTTATTCAGTAACTAAAAAACACTTTACAATATTAGGCTGGTGCCTCTTTTAAAGCAATCAAGATGCCTGTGTCAAGTTCTGTTTTTAAATTTCAGTTTTGGTACATAATTCAGTTTTGTTTATCGTCATCTCCCACATGTTTATTTATGCTAACTCATTTGCTCAAAGGTTAGTTGGAAGAGATCCCTTAAATGGATGTTTCTGTTTTCACTTCACAATGTTTAATTTACAATAAAGTAATACATACAATTAATAGTACCTAAAGGTACGGAAGGTCCACTGCCTAAGTGATGACGTTAGCTTAATTTTTTTGCAATAGACAATCATAGAGTGAAATAGGGTTGTTAACGTACCACATAACTGAATATCCAAAATTATAACTATTTTAGTTCCTATGTTTGTCATCGAAATGATCATCCAATTTCGGAAATAATAATATGGTATGATAATAAAATAATACTAAGCTGGGAAATCAGGATTAAGTAAAAAAAAATTGAATATAGGTTAATTTTTTACAAAACAGTTGGGATTACCTCTTTTGTAATGTTAGCAAGATGTTGTAAAACTAAATTCGTATAACGGTGTGCGATCAATGAAATTATGTTGTTACTACGTAAATATATGAAACGTCATTGTGTGCGATACCTGTACAGTCCTTGCTAGACTTCCACACTACAGGAGGTTACCATAGACAAACATCGTTTCGTCATCATCATCGTAAGGACGAATCTCTAAAAAATATTATCAGCATCTTGCATGATCCTGCCACAAATTGTAGACTAAGATTTTGGTTTGGTTTTCCAGGGGACCACACAGCATGTCTATGGGATGTGACTGAAAGCACTCCAAAACGTGTCCTCGTATTCTCCAACCACACACGCTCTGTCAAGACAGCTGTTTTCCGTCCCAACGAGCCGTCAGTCTTCGCGACCGGAGCTCGAGACGGACATGTCCTTGTTTGGGACGTCAGATGCGGGCAACCCGCTGTCGTTATCAAACCAGACAACTGCCTCATGAACTGCCACTCCTCATTCACACCAAAAACACCAGGATCACATACTAAAAGACCCCGATTAGATAACCACAGGTCCACCAGCATCACGGGACTAGTTTTTCAAGATGATACTACTCTAATATCATGTGGAGAATGCGACGGTAATATTAAAGTGTGGGATTTGAGAAAGAATTATTCTATTTATAAAAAAGAACCACTACCGAAGCATTCTATACCATACTGCGGAAGTTCAACAAAAAATGGCTACACGAATCTCATCATAGACGATGCCAGAATGAGGTTATACGCCAGCTGCATGGACAACGTGATTTACTGCTTTAATATTTCAACATACAACTCACTGCCGGAACAAAGATACGTAGGACATGAAAACAGCACATTCTACATAAAAACTAGCCTTAGCCCTGATAGCATGTATTTAGTTTCTGGCAGCAGCGACAAAAATGCTTACATTTGGAATCTGAAATACTCTGAACCAGTTGTGAAGCTAGTTGGCCACTGGGCAGAGGTGACGTGCCCTGCTTGGTGTCAAAAAGGCGATATGAAGATCGTAACTTGCAGCGATGATGCGCGGCACAAAATCTGGAGAATCGGGAAAGAGTTTAACACCGATCACTTAGAAATAAAGGGGCAAGCCGAAGTCGTTCCTAGGACTGATATAACCAGCCTACCAAAATGGGGCAATCTGGACAGAACGCCCAGCTCATTAAAACGGAAGTTGGTTACTACACCTGGCTCCTACAGTTCTAAACGCATGCGTTCAGACAGCAATTCCATGAGAAAAACTAAGAGATGTTTAACAGATCTGATGAATGCTTCCAGAGAGGCAGATGATGCCGAAATCTTAGTTAAGAGATTGAAGCTGGATATGGTACCTGAGGATGATGAGCCGAAGTTGCTTCCTGCTGGCATTAAGAGACACAGTGATGTGTTAGATAACACCAGTCCTGACCATTTTTCCTTTGATCCAGGCCAGATGTCCAGCGATTGGAATTATATAGCACCAAAGCCTGGTACTTCCTTTATGACTCCCACCAAAAATTATGAAAAGAGAACATGCAGAAAATTGTCTCCAAAATCGCCTAAGACTATCACGCCGTCCTCTATGCCCAATATTTCGCCATTTAGCGTTTCTCCTACTAAAGTTAGAATAATATCTTTCAATACCCCAACTAAAAACTTGCCCAACTTCGTGATGGACGGAGAGGCTCCTCATCTAAGACTGATGTCACCAGTCAAGAAAAAACAAGACACAACTAATTGGCTCACTCTAATGGTGCGGGAAAAAAAGGGAAAGAATGCCAATCCGGAAGTTATGGAAAAACCCGTTGTTGTCCCACTCAGTCCTAAAGAGAATATCCCGGTAAGGAGAAATTCTGTGACGGAAAAAACGCCCAAATCTGCTAAGAAATCTAGGACACTGTTGACATATTTCACAGTCGCCAATAAAGATAAATAAAACCGGCACAAATATCTTCCCATATTTTCATTAACTTGTAAAATTTACGAATTTCGTACTTCTGGCAGGAGCATTTAACATCAGTACCAAGGATTTTTAACTTGATGCGATTTAGGTACCTACAATGCCGCGAGAATCTCAATCATTTCCTTCTAGTTTGGGATCGTCGTGATTTACTATTCATAACTCATTTTGAACTAGTGAAATCGAACCGTTTAGCTACGGATTATATAATTAGGGCTGTATTAATTACGCCCTGCAGATATTTGCCACTTTGTGGGTTGTATGTATCCTTAATTTAATGAATATAAGCTCAGGTTGATCGTACGAGTTCATGTTATTCAGTTAAAAAAATTAAAGCCACACTAGTGATTGTTGTTCCTATCCTAGCTAAAAGTCAAAATCAGCTTTATCCAATAAGTTTGTCACTTAGAGTTAATTATGCTGGAGTGCTGGGGAATCATCGGGTCTTCGTAATGTAATGTTTATATTTTTAAACTTTGACAATTTTGACATTTTAATTATGCTCTCCGTAATAACGAGTTTTTCTCCATAATCTGGCTAAACAGTGTCTTGCATTCAAATATTTCAATTATTTGGTATTTTTTGCATTAGGTATTTCATCGAGATAGAAACATTCGAAGCCCTGTTGATGCAAAATGAACTGATTTAAGCTTTATGAGAGAGTTAATTGTTTGAGAAAACTCTTTAGTTGTAAGCATACATTTTATTCAGTAACATGTAATAATAGTACATTGCTACGGAGGCCGGGAAATAAGAGGTTGCCGGCCGAGTACATAATAGTTATAGTGCTTTTTTCAAACATGCAATGAAATTAATTAAAAAAAACTCAAAGAAATCAAACTTTAATATCTAAAGAAACTAAAAGTATACTAGCCAAAAAATATTATTAATCTTCTCGACGCCAACGAAGCATATATCCGCACCGCAGGTTCAACGCCAGCGACTGATATATGCGTCAAGGAGCCCAGCGCGATAGCAACCTTCTTGCATTGACATAAGATTTAACTCCGCACTAAATGTCTCGTTGATTTGGCGTGTGGTTGACAAGTTTTCTCTTTGACAGAGCAATGAAAAGGTTAATAAATATATATTAGATACATTTTTCTCGTTGGAACTCTAATAATCATGGTGGCAGAATGTCTTAACTAATATATAACTAACTATAAGCAAAATATTCCTTATAGTTTTTTTAAATGGCTTAACGCCGTGATGCTGTGCCTAGGCCTCCAATTTTGTATGAAATGCCATTACGGATTTCTCGTCTCGACGCGCCCGAAACGTGATACAACGTCATTATTTCATTGCATGTTTGAGAAAATATATTTGTAAAGAACTATTCTAACATACAGAAATAAACTAGGAACTAACGTGTCAGATACATGGAATTTGTAATGTCTACACTTCACATGTCCATCCCGAGTCTCATGCACTGTTCTTTTCTCCTTCAGTTGAAAAATTACAACCAACATGTTTATCAAATTATATGAGACGCTGCCTGAAAAAGAGTGTTAGGTAGGGCTCAATTTCACTGGTCGTTAGAACCGGCATCCCGCGTGCGGTGAGCTCGTGTTATCTTGTTTTCCCCTTTAAAGCCGGGTCCAGACGGACGTAACGTGTAATGTAAGATTACATGTAATTTAGCTTCAACAGTAGACGGCCCACGAATTCAATGCGAATCATAGGCACGAATCTAGTTTAAAAGCTGTTCCACTAGTTGTTGCGAACATGCCGCGCCGAAAGGTCGTGATAGCTGGGGCTGCTTTTATTTGTATGTATTTGTTAACTGAAGACCTGAAGAATCGTCGATGGTGGAAAACTACATTGTATAGGAGACGATCTTCATTTTGTTCTTGCATTCTTCGACATGCGAGCGCCTTTTCTGTTCGCGCTAAAAACCGACAGCCGTCGGATCACGACGAGCGCCGGCACGACCGTTACATGTAATGCTCGTATTGTCGTTCGCCTTAAGCTGGGTCCAGACGAGTGTAACGTGTAATGTAATCTATCGTGTAATGTAACACGAATTCTACGTGTGGACGTCACTACGAGCATTACATGTAACGCTCGGTGTTGATCCATCGGCTGTCGGTTTTTCGCGCGAACACAAAGGCGCTCGCCGTGCCGTCCACACTGTTGACGCTAAATTACACGTAATGTTACATTACACGTTACACTCGTCTCGACCGGCTTTACATTACGTTACGTCTGCACCCGGCTTAACGAAAACAGGGATAGCACGAGCTCCACGCATGCGGGATGCGAATCCTAACGGCCAGTGAAAATTAACCCAAAATTTGGTGGCTGCTGTCATGAAATGAACCAGGAGTTTATAATTGTGCCAAAAGTTGAATTATGTCACTTGCCTGCATCTGTAAATGTCGAGTTTTAGTTTTGTAATATTTCTCGTTTTAATGTCAAGGTACAATTACAGTACCGGCGCCGCATACGAGTACAAATAAATAGTTTACTGTAACTGTGCCATCAGTTTTACTCATTGACGGTCACAGATAACCTCCAATAGATAGAGCCTATAGGGCGACGTGCGGTCACCACGCATTAGTCTTGTAGCACTAATAACCACCCCCCAACCCCGCGCCATATTGTCAGTTTCGACCAAGTGCGCGATCTATACGTGCGTCAAACAACCAACAAATTAAATTTCATTTTGCGTTATAAAAATTACTTATTGCTGTGTGAAGTGGTGTGGAAAAACTCCCGAACGTCTAATTACAAAACCGACGGAATAACATTTCACAGGTAAGTTAAATTTATCATATAAATGTAAATTTCATTCTGTCACGCGGAGTTCATTTTACGCTGGTCCATAAAAAGTAGTGAAGTATGCATGTCCCTTTTCATCAAATGAATATGCCAATATACTGTTCCTTTCTGACGAAAGCACGTGACGCTCTAGTGATGGGCTAGTGACGCATTCGAATTTTACCGATTCAGATTCATTTAAGGAAACAATACATTAATTCATCCGGGCTTTCGTTTACTATTTTAATACGAAAATTCACTAAAGATTATATTTATATCCTTGTCATTTTATTGTCAAAATTCTTTTGTTAAAAAGTCTCATAAAATAGATAGTATTATATACGATATACGATGTAAGATTTAAACTGAGGGGCTACCCCTTCCCTCCCTATCGCTCGAACTAGCAAGTGCGACAGAGACGGAGATACACGAACGAAGTTCGTTTTCGTTTCGCGGTAGGCCCTCTGCATCAAGAAGGCGGCGTGGCGGACTGCAACCGTCTTACAAACTATGAGGTAGAGGGAGACGTAGTAAATTACTATCTCGCTCTATTTTATAGCTTCCAGAGCTTGTGAACAGAATATTATTATAGTAGTAGTACCTACTGGAAGTTTTTTGTTTGGTTTAAGAGTAGGTATTATGTAGTTTTATTTTATTTATATTGGGTAATTTAGAGTATTGTAGAATAATATGTAGTGCCGAAGTTAGCTTTTGCTATTTAGTATAAATATAATGTAGAATGAAATAAAAAAGAATAATGAATACAGAGTTAGTTACCATATTATTGAATCGTATGAAATAATACTTTGATATTATTTTTGCTTTCACATAAGACGACGTCAGGTGAGCGAGATCTGCCGCCTGATTTCGGCCCGCGTAGATAGAAGCCGGAGGCATACCGACCTGCAAAAGTCAATCTCGCACTTTCTTATAAATTTTGTACCGCTCATGTTGTCCGCCGCGCTCGGACGTCTGGACGCGGCAATATACTACTATTAGTGCCACGAGCAGGCCAATACCTAGGTATTGGCCTGCTCGTGGCATGGCGTGGCGTGGTCTTTAGCAGGCCAATACCTAGGTATTGGCCTGCTAAAGAACCATTTCATATAAATACTCGATGTGATTTACGTACATTTTTATGTTACGTGGTGAGCAAAATAGTCAATGAACGAAACATGATAATAATATAACAGCAGAGATGGGCAAAAGTTAACTTGAATAGGAATAAGAATGAAAACAGAATTGTTATTCTTATTCAACTCGAGGTGAATAAGAATAAAATCATGCGCCCGTTATTTAAAATAACATGAAGGTGAATAATTCATGCTACTTTTTATTTGAATAAGAATAAAATCCGGAATAATTATTCCACAAAGGTTTTATTCAAATAAAATGTTATTTGAATAAGAATAATTTTGTGGTTGGTATCATCGGTACAATTTTGTAAGTTAATTTTCACACAATATAGAGTTTATGATAAATTTGGGTTCATTGTTTGTTTTGACGAGTCCTATACTAATGTATAGGACTCGGTGACGATGGTCTGATGATGGAGTCAGGAGGTGGATAGTGGAACTCCTCAATGGCTACTTGTATACCCCTAGAGTTTGGTCTCTTTTGTTTTGTTTTGACGAGTTCTATCTATTACACTTGCTGACGATGGTCTGATGATGGAGTCAGGAGGTGGATAGTGGAACTCCTCAATGGCTACTTGTATACCCCTCGAGTTTGGTCTCTTCTGTTTTGTTTTGATGAGTTCTATACATTAAACTTGGTGACGATGGTCTGATGATGGAGTCAGGAGGTGGATAGTGGAACTTCTCAATGGCTACTTGTATACCCCTCGAGTTTGGTCCCTTTTGTTTTGTTTTGACGAGTTCTATACATTAAACTTGGTGACGATGGTCTGATGATGGAGTCAGGAGGTGGATAGTGGAACTCCTCAATGGCTACTTGTATACCCCTCGAGTTTGGTCTCTTTTGTTTTGTTTTGACGAGTTCTATCTATTACACTTGGTGACGATGGTCTGATGATGGAGTCAGGAGGTGGATAGTGGAACTCCTCAAGGGCTACTTGTATACCCCTCGAGTTTGGTCTCTTTTGTTTTGTTTTGACGAGTTCTATATATTACACTTGGTGACGATGGTCTGATGATGGAGTCAGGAGGTGGATAGTGGAACTCCTATTTATATGATTGTTTACAGAATAAGAATATTTTAAGTAACAACTGTTTTCAAAAATTTAATAAAAGACAGTTTTATTTTACACGTAAGGTCAGTAGAGGTAGGTGTGCCATCGGGGTAAGAGCGCCTTTCATCAAAAATTTCGAAATCAACAGATATTAAAAACAAATGACCTCTTACATATGGATGTTGGATCCATGAAGAACCAAGTGAAACAAGTTTATTGCATGGATCACGGATGTATAATGTTGTTTTGATGAAAGGCGCACTTACCCTGATAGCGCACTTGCCCCCATTGACTATATATATATCTTTTTATTGTCTATTATGTTGGAGATTTGATTACAACTAAAGTGATTACTTCCTTAATTTGCATTTTCATTCCACCTCCCATACCAACACATTAATAATCAATATCAAATAACCCAATATATCTGATATCGCATTGTTCTCAAATATTCAAATATGTTTAATTAACATTGATTCATTTAAAAGTCGCATTAACGTAACAGCGAGTTCCAATCTAATTACAAAATTTACCTCAGTCTATCAAGACAAGTCTAGTCAAGACACATTATATTTGTTTTGTTATAATTTATAACAAAACAAACCAGCTTAATCTCGTAAGTTCATACGAATAGCCATTGAACAGTTCGGTTACCTTCTGGATACGTCAAAATCATCAAGTGCAATGTATAGAACTCGTCAAAACAAGTCACATGAGCCTAAACAAAGGTGTACAAAAGTAGACATGCCAAAGTTCCACTATCTACCTCCTGACTCCATCATCAGACCATCGTCACCAAGTGTAATGTATAGAACTCGTCAAAACAAAACAAAAGAGACCAAACTCGAGGGGTATACAAGTAGCCATTGAGGAGTTCCACTATCCACCTCCGGACTCCATCATCAGACCATCGTCACTAAGTGTAATAGATAGAACTCGTCAAAACAAAACAAAAGAGACCAAACTCGAGGTGTATACAAGTAGCCATTGAGGAGTTCCACTATCCACCTCCTGACTCCATCATCAGACCATCGTCACCAAGTGTAATAGATAGAACTCGTCAAAACAAAACAAAACAGACCAAACTCGAAGGGTATACAAGTAGCCATTGAGGAGTTCCACTATCCATCTCCTGACTCAATCATCAGACCATCGTCACCAAGTTTAATGTATAGAACTCGTCAAAACAAAACAAAAGAGACCAAACTCGAGGGGTATACAAGTAGCCATTGAGGAGTTCCACTATCCACCTCCTAACTCCATCATCAGACCATCGTCACCAAGTGTAATAGATAGAACTCGTCAAAACAAAACAAAAGAGACCAAACTCGAGGGGTATACAAGTAGCCATTGAAGAGTTCCACTATCCACCTCCTGACTCCATCATCAGACCATCGTCACCAAGTGTAATAGATAGAACTCGTCAAAACAAAACAAAAGAGACCAAACTCGAGGGGTATACAAGTAGCCATTGAGGAGTTCCACTATCCACCTCCTGACTCCATCATCAGACCATCGTCACCAAGTGTAATAGATAGAACTCGTCAAAACAAAACAAAAGAGACCAAACTCGAGGGGTATACAAGTAGCCATTGAGGAGTTTCACTATCCACCTCCTGACTCCATCATCAGACCATCGTCACCAAGTGTAATAGATAGAACTCGTCAAAACAAAACAAAAGAGACCAAACTCGAGGGGTATACAAGCAGCCATTGAGGAGTTCCACTATCCACCTCCTGACTCCATCATCAGACCATCGTCACCAAGCGTAATACATAGAACTCGTCAAAACAAAACAAAAGAGACCAAACTCGAGGGGTATACAAGTAGCCATTGAGGAGTTCCACTATCCACCTCCTGACTCCATCATCAGACCATCGTCACCAAGTGTAATAGATAGAACTCGTCAAAACAAAACAAAAGAGACCAAACTCGAGGGGTATACAAGTAGCCATTGAGGAGTTCCACTATCCACCTCCTGACTCCATCATCATACCATCGTCACCAAGTGTAATAGATAGAACTCGTCAAAACAAAACAAAAGAGACCAAACTCGAGGGGTATACAAGTAGCCATTGAGGAGTTCCACTATCCACCTCCTGACTCCATCATCAGACCATCGTCACCAAGTGTTATGTATAGAACTCGTCAAAACAAAACAAAAGAGACCAAACTCGAGGGGTATACAATTAGCCATTGAGGAGTTCCACTATCCACCTCCTGACTCCATCATCAGACCATCGTCACCAAGTGTAATAGATAGAACTCGTCAAAACAAAACAAAAGAGACCAAACTCGAGGGGTATACAAGTAGCCATTGAGGAGTTCCACTATCCACCTCCTGACTCCATCATCAGACCATCGTCAGCAAGTGTAATGTATGGAACTCGTCCATACAAACCAAATTATACCAAACTCGAGGGGTATACAAGTAGCTATAGTATGTATCCGATCCGAACTACATTCGTATTCATGGAACTTTATTTAAAATAAAAAATCAGGATTAGATTTACTTGAATAAGAATAACGCAAGAATAATTCACGTGTGAATTATTCACGGCGAAATGATTTGAATAAGAATAACATGTGAATAATTCACATGTGAATTATTCACGCGTTATTCTTATTCTATTCATGATTTTATTCGTGAATGCCCAACACTGTATAACAGTGACGGCTGTTCAAAAAAATTAAACCATGTTAAAGGATACCTACGCCATGTAAAATAGTTTACTAACAATTAATTGCGGCAACGCTAAAAACCGTTAACGACCAACGCGTCCCATCACTACGCTTCTGGCGCCATGATGTGACAAAGCGCGCTAATTTCGAAACAGCCAATCGCAGCGCCGTTACCGCATTCCCCGCAACCCGCAGCTGTGGTGACCTTTGAATCGAACTAAATCACTCATAGGCTCTATCTATTGGAGGTTATCTGTGTTGACGGTGTTACTTTGTCAGTGATCGATATTTTAATTAAGTAATTATAGCGATTTTACATACGAATAAACGCCTGTCTAAATCACGCAGTTGTGTTTCTTCAACATTAGCAATATTCCTTCTTCATTCCTTGATAGCAAGAAATGTAAGGGGAAAGTCTTTGTTACCTATCGTCGTCTATTTAGGAGAGTAATCGTCTCGGTCTGCTCCGACGGACAAAGAATACTTTGTAAAATTGGTAGTAGTGCAGTCAGCATCAAAAGTAACTACACAATCGAAGATGTCAATAGCTCTTTTTCCCCTTTAAATAAAGACATCTTCGTTTGCGTAGCTACTTTTGATGCTGACTTTACAACTACCTATATGTAGGGGTGGTAGATCTCGTAGAGCCAAAACTCCTCGGGTAACAATAAAACAGCAATTAAGATGTGCCATTGCTCACTCTTTATTACGCTTGTTAATTCAATATATAAAAACAAAATAATTTATTTTAAAATATCACTGATCGTCCGAGGGCCCCACGGAGTGCCCGGTAGGCCAAGTTTGAAAACACAAATACCTTTCTGAACCTTTATTGTTACATAAATAAGGTTCACTATTATAGAAACAATAGTAGATCTGTATCGGTACCTGATATTTATTGCAGAGGTTTTTATTATTGCTTAGATGTAGTGAAACCCAGGGTATCAACACGTAGGGGAGAGGGGAGCAAGACGGGGTGACGGGTAACCCGTCTTACATTGGCCTTATATGGCGACGCAACTGACCAATCCCCGCTAGTGCCTGATGATGCGCTGCTATGATGTTAATCAGTTCGCACAGTGACCGGATAGACAAAAGCTGTCATTATTTTTTTAATTGCAAAAAACATATTTTTTATATTCTTTAATATTTTTGTGTTTTATTTTGTTTGCGTTTGTTGCCTTATTATAACTAGCACCAATTTGATGTTAATTTATTCCTATGGATCAACTATATAACGCTAACAGGTAAAGACTTGTTTGGTTTCAAATACGGCATTGTTATTTTTTTAATAATTTGCCGAATTCCATTAGGCACGCAGGGGCAAGGCGTAATTGAATCTAGAGGGTTCAACTTGTCTGAAGATTGAAAATCAACGTCACGTAAATAAGTACCTAATATTCAGATTCAGACAAGGGGCAGTAAATTGAATATGTAAACAATCAAAACACATTGTTCTTTATTTGGAAATCATAAAATATCCTGGCGATATCCTGGGTTATTTGCAACTCTGCCCAAGTTCAATATATAACAGACATTAAATATATTGAATTATTATTACAAAAATGATGGTTTAATTATGACGTGAACAGAAAAAAAAACTCATTCCATCTCCATCAATATCCATACAAAATCTACTTCATCACATGATTGCCACAAGGTTTCCAACATTAACTTACCAGTCTTAAAATTTTAAATGATAATAATAATAATGCACACCTCATGTGCTATAATAGTTCACTATGTTTTTAGGTAAGCGCTTCCATTAATGTCGGATACTGAACTTACAGCATAAAGTTATCCGGATTTAAGGTCACTACAGACAGACCCATAACTAAATGTTCCCGGTATTTTTTGTGTGGAAATTCCAACATTACTTCCCATGTCCTGATATCCTTCCAACCGTATCTTATACTGCTGTATTCAAGAGCAGTGAGGGTAAAAGGTACAAATATAGTTTTTTTTTTGTTGACATAATTAGATTTCAAAGGGCCGTTGTATATTGTTGCGATATTATTATGGTCAATCATACATTTTCTAGAAAATTCCACTCAGTAATTCTTTGAGGCAAAATGTTGAACACGAATTAGATTTAAGCCGTCAAAATACTTTGAAACCTAGCAGTCTATCAATAAACAAAATTGGGAGTTATTATTACGGCGATTGCCCAGATGGCCTAAGTCAGCAGAAATGCTACATTTCCAGGTTGTTAAGGGGGGGTTTATGTCTAATTTACGAACACGGTGCAAATAATGGTGGACATAAAATATATTCGAAATTTATTCTTAAGCTACTCACAGAGAAATTGCCATCATGGATAAGTTTGTGTAAGATACATCAAGTTCACGACCAGCGGCCATTTGAAAGCATAACAAAAAGGGCCCACGGTAGGACCTCAGCCCTACGGCCACACGACACGGTGTCATAACGGTAGTATTGCCGCACATGGTGACGTAAGCACTTGTTTATTGGATCTTCAGGTGGAGGCTCGTAGTATCAATGCTTCCTGTATAAAATTAAGTTTTGAGGTTTGTAATTTTTTTCTGTTTCCTTTTTCACAACAAAAATAATCAGAAGTCTCAACAATAATCAATTAAATAACAAGGACCGCTTTAAACCATTATTATTTTAAGGTTTTAGGTAACACCAAACCCAAACGTACATTTAGAGTTAGTCTAAATGACTGATAATCAAAATAATGCTAAAAGACTTTAGTTTACTTCAAATGATTAATTAAATCAGTTTAAACGCAAACTAAGGTTATAAAACATCCCATACGGCACTAGCTCAAGCCCGTTGACACGATGTCGGACAGCGTAAGAGGCATATAACAAATATCGTCAGTAATGTACAATTAAACAACACAAAAGTTAAATTCAAGAGCTGGCTTCTGCCTTAAAATTTGTTATACCTACTACATCTATGTCTGCTTATTCTACCTTACATCTATACATACAATCTTCGTCCAAGCGATTTAAAAAAAGTCTTAATACTTTATTTTAATCGTAGGTATTAATTTGTTAAATTGTCTTTATCGTTAAGTTCACTGAATCCACTTGCACCACTTTAATCCCGTTTAACACAACGAGTAACGAAAAGTTTAGCCCTGCTAAATAAAACTACTATAACATACAACTAGGGTACAATACAACCGACAAAACATGTACGACGAGCTCGCGCCTCGCTCACGTTCGCTCGTGCATGAAAGATTGCACCATGCCTAGGCATGGTCCAAACTAGAGTGCACAAATCGACTCGCATAGCCAGGCATCAAGTGAACGATGGCAGGCGCTTTAACAACGTTGCAAAACAATGGGACTCGTGTGACAAGTCCGCATTTGTGCATCCATGCGCGGAATGTCAAGTATTTATGCTTGGACAGATCATGTACGAATCTGAAATCGTCAAATTACTTGAGGATTATCGCGATTAGCTAGCTTTGTTATAGCTCTCAAATCGTGACTCTCGTCATGTTAGATCTTATTCGTATTTTGTTATTCATAGCTGTGGATACCGTTAGCCAAATATCAACAGTTCAAATTGGCGAACTATCTTACAACATATCTCACAAACAACTTATCTTACAATTTAGCTTTAATATCCACAACTAAATGATTGTTAGTTCTACGTTACGTTACGGAAAGTTCCTCTGAGCGTTTCGGCGCGGACTCGTCCTCCCAATACAATTGACATTTTATTTTGATAAAATATTATAAAATCTATGATGGAACCACGCACTTCAGTCTACGTCAAGCTAGGACGGATATCCGCAAGTCGTTAAGATTGAGTCGTGGTTCGAGATCAAATCGTTAAAAATTTAAGGGTCCTTGATAAAAGCGACTGTCCATCTAATTTAAAGAATGAAAATGTACTTATTACTGAGATGACTTCAGCTATAATTATTTGTCTTGTAAATAAGATGGACATTCGTAGTTTTATTACCAGACTCGTCAGTCCCGAGATACCATTTTATCACAACTTGTAACAAAAATATTTTTTGGATGTAGCTAGCTAGCAATGGCATCGCTAAATTAACAATTAAATAAATCTTTGTAATAGTCTCGCGCGGAAGATCCAGTCTATTCGGTGACAGTATAAGATAATATGAAACTCGAGTCGCTCTTCAGAAATGCCTAATCTGTGAGGGGGACAGTCTTACTGTCTCGTCCCATTAACACAATTGTGTTCACGCTTAATTGGAACACAGTTTTAGGTGAATTGTTTACAGGAAAACAACATATGATACGATGATATTCTCATTCCATGCACTGATTCCTACAGCGATGCGTAGCGTTTATTTATCTTTTCGGTTAGATATTAACATCACATTGTTTTATAATGTCACCGAGTCTAATACAAACGTTCAAATCATTGTAACAGTGTCAACACAACGCTCAAAAAACAGTAAATATCTCAAAAATACTACTTAATGACGGTCGTACGATATATCTGTAAGCAGCGCCACTGGATCCGACACGGCGCACGTCCCAACAAAAATACGATTAAACCTAGTAGAAATCAGGATCCTGTCGCTCTCAATACGAGCTTCATCAATCTCTCCATGTTCCAACAATTAATATCTGGTTATACTATAGTCTAAATGTACCTACCCCGACCAAATATCGTAGGAGCCGTCGTTTACCAATAAGTAACAATTTGGACTGAACAACGGCACAATGAAGGAGTTACGACTCAAATAATGTCGGGAATCAGTTAAACTGCGCGATTTGAAGCAACGATAGGTAGAACATGAGTCTTATACATTTGTAAAGAAATAAAGAGCTTCATCCGCACCGAGATGGCACGCGTCAGAGCACGCGCTCGCGCCAGCTTAACCCGCGATCGTGTCGGACCCGCCTCGCCCGTCTAGTACAAGCGTTACAATATTAAAGTCTTCGTTATTTTGTACTGTATCATTATTGAGTGCAAAAGGAACGTCAGCAATAAAAAGATCAAAATAGTCGTGTACAGTTATCAATGATATGGAACGGTGCTGGGATACCTAGGGGCCGCTGCGGGCTCCCGGCCCGCCCTCGGCCCCGGGCCGGGCGCAGCGGCGCGCGCGCAGCGAGCACGACTCTCTGGAACACACAATTCATATTGGTCAAATAATTTATAACAAAACAAAAACGGCCTCCAAATTAGTACTTAACCACATAACACACATGGCTCTTCCATAGTTCCACTTCACTGCTTTGGTTAAGAGCATGAGTTATCAAAATGTATATTGTGAAGTACGGCATTTGAAGAGCACGACTTAATTGCTACTTCAACGAAACTCAAAAAGCACCTACTTATTATCCTCGACGAGTCCTGGTAATTCCTCGTGAATTCCATAATCATATCGAGATCTAATTTATATGGTACCACACTGGGACCTTCTTTGAAACAAAACAAACGATTAATTGGTTTCCAGGAATCCTCACGATGCTACAAGTTACATTTTTACAAATCTAAACCGGCAACACAGGTCGGTCGAATGGCCAGTCGTTATAATGATATATCATATTATAATGACATTACATTGTCAATATATCTATGAAAACCTTTTGTATGTACATAAAAACATTGTCAATTTTAGGAAACACTGTGACATACATAATATTAATACTAGAAATAAGCATAAGCTCGCGGTGCCCACCACTCGGCTCCAAAAAATTAAAAAATCATTCATGGGTAATTGTGTAAGGTTTTATAGCAAACTTCCAGGAAACTTAACTGAGTTATCTATTAATAAATTCAAGAACTATGTGAAGCGTAAACTTATCTCGAAAGCCTATTATAGCACACAAGATTACATGAATGATAAAACTCCATGGAACTAATTTTGACTGAATTTTTAATCTATTATTTTCGTAATATTTTGTTTTTTGACATTAGATTGTTTTGCTAGAAATATTCTACTAGTATTTTTTATACAATTTTTATATCATATATATATTATTCTTTGTTTAAAAATTACTCTAAAAATTAACTGACGATTTGAAAGTGCTTGTTACTAGGCCTACTTGAATAAAGATCATTTTGAGTTTGAGTTGGAGTTATTGGTCGAGCGCCTCAGTGTTCCCAGTTTAGGCCACGAAGGTGGGATTGAGAGTTACTCGGCTTCAACAGATCCCAACTGTCAGTAAAAACCTACAGTTCGTGTGTAGAAAAGATGGATTACCTGCGCGCTATCACCAGCAGAAGACGGAGAGCTCGCCGCCGTGCGCATGGGCGTGCGCGTGCGATCCCACGCCGCGCCACGAGCGCACGCCGCCCACCTTCAGCTGCGACAAACAAACAACATCAATCAATGACTACTCCGCTACAACACTCGCGCACAACTCTCGTGGATATTCTCACCCTTACGGTACTTATCACATTCTGTTTTTGTCAAAAGTTAGGGTTCAAATAAACGACGAAGCTCTTCGAGAAAAGGTAGGTAGTGCCTGCCCTTGCGCTTCGCTTGGCTCATCTTGGCGGGGGCACTGTCGTGCCCCAAGATTTACGCATCCTAGGGCGGCCACATACACCCTGAATTCTGCAAGGGAATTCTAGCGCGGAATTCAGCTCGAATGTGGCGAGCCCCATTCGTAATTTTCTTCTCTGGTCAGGTTCAATGTTTTGTCTTTTCGTTTTTCGTCCCATTTTCTATTTGCCGCTATGTGTTTTGATGAGGTATTCGTTGATTGACTTGGTTATCATATTTTTTAGGGTTCCGTAGCCAAAATGGCAAAAACGGAACCCTTATAGTTTCGTCATGTCCGTCTGTCCGTCTGTCCGTCTGTCCGTATGTCACAGGCATTTTACTCGAAAACTATAAGGTGTATTTGAATAAAATTTTGAGGACAGGTGTATTTTGTTAGCCGCTACATAGTTTTGTAATTAAAAAGACAAATAAAATTTTTTTTAGGGGTGCACTCCATACATAAAACTAAAAGTCAAAAAAAAAATTCTATTGTGACCCCCCGTGTGGCACATCAATCGATAGGCCTTTCAAAATAAATATAAGGTTTCTTAGGATTTTTTTTGATTAAGTCAATAGGCTCGGAGATAATCGCCCCGAAAGTCACTAAAATTCTGTCCCCCCCCCTCTAATTTTTGAACGGTGTATTTTAAAAATATGGAAAAATTCATGGACATGAGGCTTATTAATTTCATTCACCGAAAATTGTTTTGAACAAGATCGGTTCAGAGGTTTTCGAGATATTGCTGAAAAACTGCCTTCCTCAAAGAAAAGGACGTAAGTGCCGTAAAATTTCTGTGACGATACGACCTTTTTAATAGGCACGGAACCCTTCGTTTTGCGTGGTCCGACACGCACTTGGCCGGTTTTTTATTAGGCTCATTCGCAATCTGCCAAATATTTTTCTCCAATATGCTCGGAAATGTGCGCCTTACTGTAGCAAAAATAGTACGGGAAGTTCCTCGTTACTGACAAGCGCAAATTTAAAAAGTTAATAGTACATTACTGCAGACGCCTGGAAAGAAGGGCTTGCCGGGTGAGTAGGTATAGACGGCCGACCGTAGGGAGGCCGGATAGTGATACGAAGCCGGCAAGCCCTTTTCACAGCTAGGCATGTATAGTGCTTTTCTCAAACATATGCAATGAAATAAAACAATACACCACTCAAAATAGTACAATAATTTTCCCTCCAATCCTCCATACTTATTCTTTTTTTTTACGAAAGGCGGCCGTATTTCGCGTGTGTAGAGTTCGAATAGACCCTATTAGGGCCATTATACATAACCTTCTATAATGAATAAAATAAAGAGGATTTTTAATATTGTCTATTAATTTCTATAATGAATAAAATAAAGAGGATTTTAAATATTGTCTATGGTCTCTGGTGACTTACGTAGATAGATAATATTTTAAATTTATTCATCAAGACATTGAATCATACAGGTTTGTATTCTTAATACTGAATACCGAACGCTGCCGCTGCTGCAGCGTTCGGTAAGCTAGATGCCAAGGTCTTTCGCTCGCATGACTTAAAGCTAGGCACAAAGATCTCTATATACATGGCCATTGTGCTGCCTAATCTCCTTTACTCATCTGAAGCGTGGACCGTATATCGTCGTCACATCCGCACATTAGATCGATTCCACTTAAAATGCCTCCGTAAAATCTTAAAGATCAGCTGGCCCGACCGTATACGGAACACCGAAGTTTTGCGGAGAGCCAACGTAGGTGGAATCGAAGTCTATCTTATGAGACGACAACTTCGCTGGGGCGGCCACGTTTCAAGGATGGCGGCGGGTCGAGTGGCAAAGCACATCTTTTATTCAGAACTTGAGGAGGGCAAGCGAAAGCATGGCGGACAACTCCTTAGGTACAAGGATGTGCTTAAGCGTCACATGAAAAATTGTGAAATTGACCCATTGCAGTGGGAGAAGCAGGCAGCCAACCGCCAGAAATGGAGATCTTCAGTGAGAATGAAGACATCCACATTTGAATCCCGTCGATGTATGGCTCTTGATTGCAAACGGGACGAGCTGAAGGCCCGACCACCTGCGGCGGTCAGCTATAATTTTGTAAATGGTGTGCTCACGTGCCCATTGTGTACTCGGGTCTTAGTAAATAAGATCGGCTACGTGAGCCACACCAAAGCACATGTACGACATCAGCGCCAGAGTTGAAGCAGTCGCCGTGGCCGAAACCGGTCAGGAGAGCATACAAAGGTTCGTGTGTAATAGGCATTAACGCGGATATTTTTGGTCCGATAACCATTCTGCCACTAGAAAAAATATAAAATAATAATTCAGCTGTTTAGCCTGTAGATGAACACAGACGCCATGTTAACATTAAAATTTAAAAAAAATTACTTCCCGGCCTAGGCCTTCAATTTTGTATGAAATTGCTTACCAGTTCTCTCGAGTAGTTCCGCCCGAAACGTGATACTTTGAAGCCTGTTATAACGCACGTAAGGACAACATTTCATTGCATGTTTGAGAAAAAGTCATTATTGTACAATTTTAGCGGCGAGGAAAATGTATGAAATTCCTTTACTGTATACTTTTTTACCTTTTAATCATATGTTTTGACCAAGACAAATCACTACAAACAGCCAAATGCTCGTACGTTTAAAGGCCTATCAACTTGCTATAGTAAGACTGGTTAGAATTTACTTTTGAATTGTCATAGACAAAACGATTACTTTTGCCCGAAGAGATCGAAGTGACGTTTTAAAAAAATGTCTCAAATAGTATTAACTGAAGAAATTAAAATATTTTCAAAATAATATTCAAAACGAACTAAAACACGTTTATAGATTTCAATCCCGTTTAATCTTTAATAATTTTAATTGCATAAAACATAAAATTGTAATCGATTCTAATGTTTAAATTTTTTTATGTGAGTCAATTGAAACTGGCACCGTGAGTCATGCCGTGTACATACTTTAAAAAAATAAGTTGGCCGGGAACATGATAGGTTACATATACTACTCGCTGTTTTAAAATTATTGAAAATATTATTTGATTTCCTCGCATTTATGGAGAAAAGCACTATATCTGCCTCGGCGGGAATGGCAATTCGTGGATTCGTCTCTATTGTCGGATTCAGCTTCGCTTTATCCGACAAAATCAACTCATCCACGAATTGCTATTTCCCGGCCTCTGCAGTAATGTACTATTTCATTCGCGTTGACGAAACGTCAAAATGACAGGATACGTAGAGAATAAAATGAAAACCTAGTGACTAACGATAGCAGTGACTAGCTACTAGTGAATGAGGCGAAAGAAGAAAACACTAACACAGAAGGTGACTAGAAGAAAGCGACGAATATCTAACAAGTCGAATTCAGAAGCCGTGAGAAAAACAGTACAGGACGAGTCCCTACCGAAAATATCAGGAAACGAATGCGACGAGACAATATAACACCTGCCCTGATATTGTATGTGCACCTTAAGTTATGTAAGAAACAAGTTTAAATTCCTGAGTATAGAAGAAAATTCAATGTAGGAAGAAAGCATTCGACATGCGATCAATATTTATGACATCAAACCGATACGCAATTACCTACACAAATTACCATAATTATACACTAAACAATTCATTCGAATACCGTATATGTCAGTAGCAACTTAGAAGAAAAACTGGCATGTTATCCACTCTTAAACAATTTCCACAGATCAAATCTCGCAAAAACCAAGTTGCATACCTACCGACTGGCGCAAAAACTGTAATGTATCAGTTCTCATTCCACTGCTGGCCATATACGGGCAAGGGTGGGCCGACTCGGTCTGCGCGCGCAAGGAATGTGGTCCATTGACGACTGTTCAATGGGCCGGAAGAGTCATTGAGACGCGCGGATTTTTATAGTACGTGCTTAGAATGAGAAGTTTCGACAAGTGGTTTTCGCAAAGCCGTATTTTCTTGGGCAGGTACATCAAACACAACGCTATACTTTTATTTATCTAACACACTAGTTATACAAAACTCATTACTAGATAACTTATTCTAAATCAACTTAAAGTGTCGATGGAATTAGAGAACTCTGAGAAATAAAGTTCAGAAAACATCTCCAAATAAACTTCATATTCTTTGCGTTTTTCCTTTTCAAGTAACACACTAAAAGAAAACTCGATTTCATGTTTCTCATCGTTTGTGTGAGAAGATTCTTTACTCCAAGTGTCCAAACCAGGGACTGTTTTCAGTTACGGTTACAACCGGTATCCAACCGGTATCGATTACGATATCGTAATGCTATGTCGGTTACCTTTATCGCGCCAACCATAACGGTTAAGGTAACCTTTATATTATATCGGTTTCGGTTTTGCGTTTTAAAGGTTTCGGTAACCTTTAAAACCCTTAAATAGACGATCTCTACCGATACGCAACCGGTATCTATCCGCTTCATATGGAAAATGAATTGATTGATTACGGGTTCAAATTATATTTAAACATGTTATAGAGTATAGCGTATCGTACTCGCGTTGCTGTTTCCAGGAAAGGGCGATAAATATCCGATATGAGGCTTTTTTTATTACCGCCCGTGGTGAGTACAACGTTTTACGTCTCTCCCTGGCCAGAATGTGGAATTTTCCTTGCGTGCGGTAATTGCTACTTTATGGCCAGGTAAGAAGTAATAGTACATTACTTACATAGGGCGGTAAAACAAAGAATGTCTCAGACCGCAGATATATGACGCCCGAACCGGAGGCAAGGGCGATAAATATCCGATATGAGGCTTTCTTTATTACTGCCCGTGGTGAGTACAACGTTTTACGTCTCCCCCTGGCCAGAAAGTGGAATTTTCCTAGCGTGCGGTAATTGCTACTTTATGGCCAGGCATGACGTAATAGTACATTACTTACCTAGGGCGGTAAAACAAAGAATGTCTCAGATCGCAGATAAATGACGCCCGAACCGGAGGCAAGGGCGATGAATATCCGATATGAGGTCCGATATGCAGTCTCAGACATTGTTTGTTTTACCGCCCTAGGTAAAGTAATGTATGTCATACATACATACATACATACATATAATCACGCCTCTTTCCCAGAGGGGTAGGCATCATGGATCTCCATTTGCTACGATCCTGACAAACCACTTTCGCTTCACTCACCTTCATAACATTTCTCATACATGCTCGTCGGTTTAGGGTACTTTTGACCTGGCCTTTTTGTAAGATTTCTCCAATTTGATCGGAGAAAGTTCGCCTAGATCTTCCCCTTCCAACTTGCCCTTCCACTCTTTTTACATACACTCTCTTCGTTAATCTTCTTTCATCCATCCTCTCTACATGCCCAAACCACCATGTATGTCATACCTGGCCATAAAGTAGTTATTACCGAACGCTAGGAAAATCACACTTTCTGGCCCGGGAGAGACGTAAAATTGTATACTTACCACGGGCGGCACTAAAGAAACGCGACATTCTTTGTTTTTCCGCCCTAGGTAAGTAATGTACTATTACGTCATACCTGGCCATAAAGTAGCAATTACCGCACGCTAGGAAAATTCGACTTTCTGACCAGGGAGAGACGTAAAATGTTGTACTCACCACGGGCCGTAACAAAGAAAGCCTCATATCGCATATTTATCGCCCTTGCTTCCGGCTCGGACCTCAAATACCTGCGATCTGAGACATTCTTTGTTTTACCGCAGGTAAGTAATGTACTATTACGTCATACCTGGCCATAAAGTAGCAATTACCGCACGCTAGAAAAATTCCACTTTCTGGCAAGGGAGAGACGTAAAATGTTGTACTTACCACGGGTGGTAATAAAGAAAGCCTCATATCGCATTTTATCGCCCTTGCTTCCGGCTCGGACCTCAAATACCTGCGATCTGGGACATTCTTTGTTTTACCGCAGGTAAGTAATGTACTATTACGTCATACCTGGCCATAAAGTAGCAATTACCGCACGCTAGAAAAATTCCACTTTCTGGCAAGGGAGAGACGTAAAATGTTGTACTTACCACGGGTGGTAATAAAGAAAGCCTCATATCGCATTTTATCGCCCTTGCTTCCGGCTCGGACCTCAAATACCTGCGATCTGAGACATTCTTTGTTTTACCGCCCGTGGTGAGTACAAAATTTTACTTCTCTCCCTGGTCAGCCTAATTGATTGGGTTACCGGTTCGATACGGTTAAAGAGGAGTTTTCCGGTCCCTGCGTCTCCTCCCTCCTCCTGCACCTCACGCTTTGTTGTATGGTAGGTATAAACATAATTGGGTTTATACGGTGGAAATCTGCCACTTGTGCCAAACTACAGATGGCGACTGAGCCGGACCGGTAGTATTAAATAATTACAACTGAAAAACTTTTTTAAAAACAAGATTTTATTTAAATGCGCAAAAAAGAATAAAATAAACTTTTCTTTTAAAACTTTTACTATTAACTTATAGCGTTATAACACATTTTAGATGATATAAAAGCTTGTCGTAAGAAATTTACCTGAGTATATAAGAGTACCTAAATCTCGCGTCAAGCTTTTATATCATCTAAAATGTGTTATGACGTTACAAGTTGATAGTAAAAGTTTTAAAGGAAAAGTTAATTTTTTCTTTTTAGAGCATTTAAATAAAAGCTTGTTTTTAAAAAGTTGTTTTACAGTTAATTTACTATTTAGTCATCGCTGAACAGGTTTCTCATTATATTATCCGCCATATTGAATTTAGAGTGACGTCACTTTATTTTTCGAGTTATTTTCAGCAAGCCGTTTCATTTGATACCCGTATTGTAGGAGTGCATTAAAAATAACTAGCCCGCCATCTTGGGTGTTCCGCCATGTTAGATTTTTTGGACCCCGTGACTGACCCCCCCCCCCCCCACGACACATCCCCCCTCCCGACACAACACCCCATCTCCCCCTTCCGACTCAATCATCTCTTCCCTCCTGCACCTCACGCTTTGTTGTATGGTAGGTATAAACAAAATTGGGTTCATACGATGGAAATCTGCCACTTGTGCCAAACATACAAACAAAACAGCCAAAACGGCAGCGCCGGCGGTTTAGCAACGACGCTAATCGAAATAAAGGTAACCCACAAATAGAGGTTACCGGAACAAATAAAGGTTACAGTTACAAAACCGCTATTTTGGAACCTATATGACGTAATTTCGGTAACCAAATATAAAGGTTTTTTCGGTTATGCAGTCCCTGGTCCAAACGCAGCAGGCACAGGGCACAGGTCGGAGACCCCACCGATAACACTTATCACACGGAAGGAGATTACCTACTTCAAATTCTTATCTGGAATGCAAGGCTTTGTCCACAACATGCGTGCCTACTTGTTTGCCTCAGTTTCGTTCGATAAGCTAAGCTAAATAAATCATACGTCTACAGGAAGCAATATACACATACAATAATTGAACTCATAGTTATTGGATGTCGTCTCGTGTGCATCGCACACGTCATCTCACGTAACTAAAATAAACCCCATGTCAGTTATTACCACACGACTCAAAGATGTGTAGACAAGGCTCCCGCATAGTGCAAGCATATAATTGTTAACTTAACGCGCGATATTCAAATGAAGCGTTCAAATTGTTGATTAATAATAACATAATTAATAAAACCTTTACAGCACATTACCCCATTGATAATTAAATATTTCATTGACGATGGATGATCTTAAGAGTATATGTAGGTAAGTATACGTATTTACAAATATTCAGATACAACAAGAATGGAAATTTTAGATGTGTCAGCCCTATGCCACTTTAAATTAGAGCTAACCAAATTTAGCCGCAAATAAAAGTTAATTAAAATCCAGATAGCGACGCTGATGGCAATCAGACACGACACGACACGACAAATTGCCTGAGATCCACGGACAGATTTACGTGCGCCCGATTGTAATTGGAGTTCAAGGGTAGCGTTTAGGCACCCACTTGGTAAATCTGCTCACATACCTACACCCTTCGCCATTTGTGCTGTCGCGCCTTGTATGAACTGACGCACGGATTTGGGTTATCAGTTATCAGGTTATCACGGTATAAATTAAATAAAAAAATTAAAGAGCTTTACGTATCGGCATGAATAGACACAGACGAAGCAGAGACTGCTGGACAGACGCATATACTATATATAACATCAATCACTAATGCAGATATTCATCCATCCAGCAGTAAAGAAATGCCCCCAACTTTTGAAAAATTCCGTTCGAGTCTCAACCAGAATTTTTAGTTTTTCTATAAAAAGGTATAAATCAGTTCAAAACCCGGGAATCACATTTCTCCTCTTGTCTATTCTATCTAATTAAGTGGTAACAGTAGATGAAACTTCTTACAATAGGTAGTAGGTACAGTCAGCATCATAAAACATGTATACACTTTTCAACCTTATATCTAAGTAATATGGTCATAGAATGTATACATGTTTATGATGCTGACTGTACCATCCAAGGCGCACTCAAGTGACCATCTGTCAACCTTATAGCTATGCAAATAAGGTTGACAGATGGTCAGTTAAATGTGTTATTGTCGTTACTGTTTGTTTTTGGAGTAGTTGCGGTAAATCATTTCGAATGATAAAATACGTCGACCCAATTTAACATATAAATAACACTATAAAGGTGTTTTCCTCATGATAATTCGACTAATTCAAACGGCGTTACTGGCGCGCGCGATTAACATAACGCGCGTGATGAATTTGATCGAGTTACCGAACAGGCACTAAACTTGATTACGCCGGGTATCTACTATTTTTAAGGGAAACAGGCAGATGAGGAAATTCTTGGCACTTGAATTACATACATAATAATCCCGCCTGTTTGTCGGAGGTATAAAGTGGATAGAGATCGCGCCCACTGCCTAATCACTCTCGCTTGCTTCTTGCTCTTTGAGGTGAATAACATAATAAATGCTTACTTATATCGATATTTATCACTCGCACGAGTTAGTTAATAGTTTGACCTTTGGTATGAAAACACATAGCTCCGACGGCATAGTTAGTACCTACAAATTATAATTGTAGTGTTTCGGTGATAAATGTGATATATTGCAGCATGCTGAAGCTCCACAACAATTATACAGTTATACCTATTAATGGTCTACTGTCATGCCAGATGCCTATCCAAAATGTTCTCAAAGACTTGTAATAAAGGCCTTCCATGCATGTTTATTTGTATCGCCGTACACACATTATGTTGTGCCGTATCTCGTACGTGCACGTGGCCCGCGGACGTGACCGGCATACAGTCTGCAGGTAGCGTATGTTTCGCATTCAAGCAACGTATTTAGACTGGCTTTGTGAGCGATCTTTGGATGATTTCGTCACAAGAAAATATTAGACTTCGCTTGGCGGGGGCACTGCCGTGCCCCCCAATACAATTAATTCAAATTCACTAATACCAATGACTTAGGGTTTCAAGTGATTAAAAGGAGTCAAAAATCAGGCAGCAAGTTAACAATTGAATGAGTACCTACGCATACCGACTATGTTTTTTTTTGTGCTGTTTACTTGACCTGATTTATGTATAGACTAGCTGTTGCCCGCGACTTCGTTCGCGTAGAAGTTTTTATCGTCTTAGAAAATGATTGCTCTCCGTACAAACTTTGAACCCTCTTTTAACCCCCTTGGGGGATAAATAAGAAAAACAATAAAATTAATTTTCTAGTTTTTAAACAAACAGTCTAAAACCGAAGTTACAAATCTCATACTTTAAAAATGCCTTGCTCTCTACACAAACTTTAAAGCCCTTTTAACACTCTTAGGGATGAAATTGAAAAAACTCTAAAATTAGTTTTGAAGTCTTAACATACATAATTAGACCGAAATTTTACTTTAAAAATTTCTTGCTCTCCATATAAACTTTGAACTCCCTTAGGGGTTGAGTTTTTCTAAACGCTGAAAGCACTTTTTTGTATGTTAATAAGTAATCATTCTACTAACTTTTAAGTCTCTAGCTCAAACAAAGAGTTGCCCATACAAAGCTTACCCCCCTTTTTAACCCCCTTAGGAGTGGAGTTTTCTTAAACGCTGAAAGGATTTTATACGTTCTACAAAGTTTTTAAGTCTCTGACTCAAAACATAGTTTCCTCCATACAAACTTTGCATCCCTTTTTAACATTAAAATGCTGAAAGGACTTTATTTGTATTCTAAGAAGTAATCTTGCTACAAAGTGTTGTCTCTGGCTCAAAAAAGAAAGTTTCCCCCATACAAGAGTTGCGCCCCTTTTTAACCCCCTTAGGGGTAGAATTTTCCTAAACGCTGAAAGCACTTTATTAGTATTCTAATCAGTAATCTTTCTACAAAGTTTTAAGTCTCTAGCTTAAAAAATGTTTCTCCTATACAAATCTTGCTCCCTTTTTTCACCCCTTTAGGGGTAGAATTTTTCTAAAACGCTGAAAGTACTTCATTTGTATTTTGATAAGTAATCTTTCTACTAACTATTAAGGCCCTAGCACTAAAAGTTTCCCCCATACAAACTTTGCACCCCTATTTAACCCCTTTAGCGGTGGAATTTTAAAAAAAATCCCGTATCCGTCGCCTACGTTATAAAAGGCAGTTTGGGTGTAAATTTCAAGTTTCTAGTCCCAGTAGTTTCGGCTGTGCGTGTATGAATCAGTCAGGAAGTCTTCTTTTATATACTAGATTATGTGATATTATTAGAATGGATTGCATGAATTATAGTTATTTGACATTTCAGTTCTCAAGAGTTGGCAAGGCAATTCCCTCATGTCTATGGAAAGAGCACACCATCTGCAGTACATAGGAGTGTGTACCTTCTCGATTATCAGCACATACAAGCACTGTTTAGCCAAGGTCAAACACTACAATCATGTGCGCCACAACCAGATTTTAGCTCTAAATGTTTGCAGGATTGATTACATGCCAATAATTTAGGTGAGTCCAACGATAAATAGTTATAGATCGGTCAATCCGCGAAGAAGCGCTCCATTCCTATGCTTAGGTACGGTAAAATACACAGTAGTACGCAATTAAGAGTAGGGCGGGTCTTTTATATTTTTTTATTTTGATCTATAGTACATTACTGCAGACGCCGGGAAAGAAGGGCTTGCCGGGTGAGTAGGTATAGACGGCCGACCGTAGGGAGGCCGGATAGTGATACGAAGCCGGCAAGCCCTTTTCACGGCCAGGCATGTATAGTGCTTTTCTCAAACATATGCAATGAAATAAAACAATACACCACTCAAAATAGTACATTAATTTTCCCTCCAATCCTCCATACTTATTGTTTTTTTTTACGAAAGGCGTCCTTATTTCGCGTGTGTAGAGTTCGAATAGACCCTATTAGGGCCATTATACATAACCTTCTATAATGAATAAAATAAAGAGGATTTTAAATATTGTCTATGGTCTCTGGTGACTTACGTACATAGATAATATTTTAAATTTATTCATCAAGACATTGAATCATACAGGTTTGTATTCGAAATAAAGGTTCGTGTGTAATAGGCATTAACGCGGATATTTTTGGTCCGATAACCATTCTGCCACAAGAAAAAATAATAAATAATAATTCAGCTGTTTAGCCTGTAGATGAACACAGACGCCATGTTAAAATTAAAATTTAAAAAAAATTACTTCCCGGCCTAGGCCTTCAATTTTGTATGAAATTGCTTACCAGTTCTCTCGAGTAGTTCCGCCCGAAACGTGATACTTTGAAGCAGGGATCGGAACCGGTATCAAAAAACCAAAATAATAATGGTTTTTAACGGTTATTACTTCTGTTCTTCCGTATACCGGTTGTTTTGGTCACCAGTATTCGAGAGAAACGAAATATAACGTTTCCGTTGAACATTATTAAACTGGTTAAACCCAGCCGCGCGTCTTGATTGGCGCGTGCCGTTTTCCTCGCGCTATCTCTATTCCACATGAAGAAATTTTGTATTTCTGTTTCATTCGGTTCGGCGCGGGAATCTCCACCTGAGACGACTTGTTTATTTATGTTTAAATGCACTGCCGCCTTGCGCGTCTTTTCTTGCGCCATTGAGGATCAGCTCTGCTTGTTTTGTTAAGTTTGACCGTTTAGTTACAACTTTCGAGGTGCTGTGCAAGTTTTAGGTAAAATTGTTTTTAACCGACTTCAAAAAAGGAGGAGGTTATATGTTTCACCGAATATTCAATTGTGGACCGATTTTAAAAATTCTTTTTTTATTCGAAAATGTATACTCCTGAGATGGTCCCATTTTCTCCAAGTTAGGATCTGATGATGGGATCCTAGAGAAATCGAGGGCAACCCTCAAATTTTACAGGCACGTACTACATGTTAAATGCATTTTCTAAAGTTATTCAGGTATTTGCGTCTGGAAGTCATCACTTCATGTTTGTGAGCTGATGATGGAAGGTACAACTCCTCAACGGTTAGGAGTTGGAGGATATTTTTTGAAATTTTATAAGTACGTATAGACCTTTAACCGTATTCTTTCAAGTTATTTGGGTGAGCACAAGTCAGGATCTGATGACGGGATTCCAGGGGAATTGAGGGCAACCCTCAAATTTTACAGGCACGCGTGTAGTGATTTCGGTATTTTCTATTATAACTCGTGTATTTACCATCGGAAATCGCAATTTTGGTGAAGTGGAACTGATGATGAAGACCACAGATGACTTATGGAACTCCTCAAGGATGTAAAATACCTACGTCAAAGGTTCTGACATGATTCCTTTGAAGTAGCAAATAATGAAGTGTCAATTCTGAGATCCTTGAGGAATCAACGGAACTCCTCAAATATTGTCAGCCCACATATAGCGACTTGGATTTTTTTCTGTAATAATCAACTCATTTGCTCTCGGAAAGCAGTTCATTGGAAAGGAAATGTGGAATTTTTTAAGTACCTACGTGGCTTGGTGGAGTATTGAATTGAAGTCGGTTTAAACTTTGTTTTTAAAGTAAATTATTAGATAATTAAAATCATGGGAAGAAAAAAACAAAATCAAATATACTCCATGTTTAATATTATAAATGTGTTTGTTTGTTTGTTTGTCCGTCTTTCACGGCAAAACGGGGCGACGAATTGACGTGATTTTTTAAGTGGAGAATCTAGTTGAACTCCTCAATGGCTACTTGTATACCCCTCGAGTTTGGTCTCTTTTGTTTTGTTTTGACGAGTTCTATACATTACACTTGGTGACGATGGTCTGATGATGGAGTCAGGAGGTGGATAGTGGAACTCCTCAATGGCTACTTGCAGTGTTGGGCATTCCCGAACAAAATCATGAATAGAATAAGAATAACGCGTGAATAATTCACATGTGAATTATTCACATGTTATTCTTATTCAAATCATTTCGCCGTGAATAATTCACACGTGAATTATTCTTGCGTTATTCTTATTCAAGTAAATCTAATCCTGATTTTTTATTTTAAATAAAGTTCCATGAATACGAATGTAGTTCGGATCGGATACATACTACAGCTACTTGTATACCCCTCGAGTTTGGTATAATTTGGTTTGTATGGACAAGTTCCATACATTAAACTTGCTGACGATGGTCTGATGATGGAGTCAAGAGGTGGATAGTGGAACTCCCTAATGGCTACTTGTATACCCCTCGAGTTTGGTCTCTTTTGTTTTGTTTTGACGAGTTCTATCTATTACACTTGGTGACGATGGTCTGATGATGGAGTCAGGAGGTGGATAGTGGAACTCCTCAATGGCTACTTGTATACCCCTCGAGTTTGGTCTCTTTTGTTTTGTTTTGACGAGTTCTATCTATTACACTTGGTGACGATGGTCTGATGATGGAGTCAGGAGGTGGATAGTGGAACTCCTCAATGGCTTCTTGTATACCCCTCGAGTTTGGTCTCTTTTGTTTTGTTTTGACGAGTTCTATCTATTACACTTGGTGACGATGGTCTGATGATGGAGTCAGGAGGTGGATAGTGGAACTCCTCAATGGCTACTTGTATACCCCTCGAGTTTGGTCTCTTTTGTTTTGTTTTGACGAGTTCTATCTATTACACTTGGTGACGATGGTCTGATGATAGAGTCAGGAGGTGGATAGTGGAACTCGAAAGTTCATACGAATAGCCATTGAACAGTTCGGTTACCTTCTGGATACGTCAAAATTATCAAGTGCAATGTATAGAACTCGTCAAAACAAGCCACATGAGCCTAAACAGAGGTGTACAAAAGTAGACATGCCGAAGTTCCACTATCTACCTCCTGACTCCATCATCAGACCATCGTCACCAAGTGTAATGTATAGAACTCGTCAAAACAAAACAAATGAGATCAAGCTCGAGGGGTATACAAGTAGCCATTGAGGAGTTCCACTATCCACCTCCTGACTCCATCATCAGACCATCGTCACCAAGTGTAATAGATAGAACTCGTCAAAACAAAACAAAATAGACCAAACTCGAGGGGTATACAAGTAGCCATTGAGGAGTTCCACTATCCACCTCCTGACTCCATCATCAGACCATCGTCACCAAGTGTAATAGATAGAACTCGTCAAAACAAAACAAAAGAGACCAAACTCGAGGGGTATACAAGTAGCCATTGAGGAGTTCCACTATCCACCTCCTGACTCCATCATCAGACCATCGTCACCAAGTGTAATAGATAGAACTCGTCAAAACAAAACAAAAGAGACCAAACTCGAGGGGTATACAAGTAGCCATTGAGGAGTTCCACTATCCACCTCCTGACTCCATCATCAGACCATCGTCACCAAGTGTAATAGATAGAACTCGTCAAAACAAAACAAAAGAGACCAAACTCGAGGGGTATACAAGTAGCCATTGAGGAGTTCCACTATCCACTTCCTGACTCTATCATCAGACCATCGTCACCAGGTGTAATAGATAGACCTCGTCAAAACAAACCAAATTAACCCAAACTCGAGGGGTATACTAGTAGCCATTGAGGAGTTCCACTATCCACCTCCTGACTCCTGACTTGAACGAGTACAGTAGTTAAAAAAATGAAAAAAAACCGGCCAAGTGCGATTCGAACTCGCGCACGAAGGGTTCCGTACCATTATCTATAAAAACGGCAAAAAATCATGTCTGTTGTATGGGAGCCCCAGTCCGACACGCACTTGGCCGGTTTTTTTAGTATTTGTTGTTATTGCGCCAACAGAAATACATAATCTTTGAAAATTTCAACTCTCTAGCTATCACGGTTCTTGAGATACAGCCTGGTGACAGACAGACGAACGGACGGACGGACGGACGGACGGACAGCGAAGTCTTAGTAATAGGGTCCCGTTTTTACCCGTTGGGAACCCTAAAAACGCACACGCGCCCTGAATGATGGTATTGGTATGGTACGACTGGCGGTGCCGCACTGCCGCGCAGTCAAATTCGAGTGAAGTAGGTAATTAAAACTTAGCCGTCCATTTCCAGGAAAGAAGCCCGTTGTATGTGTAAGTGAGAAAGAACGACTCATTGTATCTCTAGCGACTTCAAGAACAACACGGAATTAACCGGTTCGGGTTAATTTCGTTCAACAGAAACGAAACGGGCCTAAAACGGTTTTAGGAAAAACATAATTTCAATACCGGTAACGGAAACCAGAAACGCTATCATTTCGGTTTGGGGCCAACGGCCGAAACCGGTTTACAAATGGTAACGGTTTCCGATCCCTGACTTTGAAGCCTGTTATAACGCACGTAAGGACGACATTTCATTGCATGTTTGAGAAAATATAATTATGTCTATGCCACTATGTGTGTGTTATGCATCATTCGCTTGCCCTTATCCAATTTATTTGGGGACGGCGCAGTGTGTTTTTTTTTCTTCCATACCTCTCTCACGTCCATACTGTTTATATCGTCTCTGACGCAGTCCATCCATATTTTCCTTCGCCTACCCCTTTTCTTAGTTACAGCTCTTCACATTCATACCTAATAACCTTCTTTTCTTATCACATGAGTTTCATTCCTCCGCATGACATGTACAGTAAGGGAAATGTATTCACGTACCACCATAGAACCCTGTCGCAATTGACAGGCCGCCGTCATTCAAACTCAGTGATATGTCACCTTATTGCGATAGGGTTCTACGGTGGTACGTGAATACATTTCCCTTACTGTACATACCACACTAACCCTATGAAATCACCATACCTGCTGCATTTTATCAAAGTCTAGCGCGGGGCGGTGTCTACGAGGCGGAGGCAGCGCGGCGCGGCGCCGACGCGGAGAGCCGGGCGCGCGCGCCGCGCACGCGCATGCCGCGCCTGCGCCCGCGCGCCGCGGCTTCAGCGCTTCCAGGGGCGGGGACGTGCGGAACCGGACTGGCGTCTCTATCTGGAAAACCGGGGAAGTGGAACTGTTTGAGAACCATGGCTGTAAACGGTTCCAACTAATCATGTTTTCGTCATTTACACTTTCTTTCAGTTCCAGGAGCGCTAGGCGGACGCTCTGCTCGTATTTAGACGATTTCCTCTACAAACGGTTTACTGGGAAGTGTACGAGGTACGAGCGTAGCGCTACGAAATTGCTGGGAGGGAATGTATTAATTAAGGATCGAATTTCGTTGCACAGACAGTCAGACTTAAATAAAAGAGTGAAAAGTGTAGCTTAGAATAAGTCCCTGTTTTTGAAAACTATGGCTGTAAACGTTATTAGTTAAAGAACGACTTTCGAAGCATCGACTTTTGATGCACAGACAGAAAGACTTAAATAAAAGAGGGAAGTGTAGCTTAGAATAAGTCCCTGTTTTAGAAAACTATGGCTGTAAATGTTATTAGTTAAAGAACGACTTTCGTTTTACTGTTAACGACTTAAACAAAATATACAAACACAAGATAACTGGATATGTCCAGTGGTCCAAAGGAGAGCAGGTATTCAGCAATTATAAAACTATTTTCACCTTTGCTGGTAGTTCATGTAAGAAGATATACATGTATGCCGTTAAGGTGGTAGTGCAGCGCATTACATTAGTGAGAAAGTACTTTAGTTCCAAAATAAGTATTGTGTTGTGTACCTAAATGTATTTTTGGAATGATTTTATACAGGTGACGTGGAGTCCATAGAACTCGATTCCCACCGGCTTACTTATTTTAGACCATTGAGCACCATTGTACTGCTTACAGCTATTTAAGACAAAGTAAGCCAAATTAGCTCCAGCCTATCTATGGATATGTTTGACACCACGCCACTGTAAGACATAGACAATATAGACATGGTTTTATTTAGAAAGTAATTCCCTTCAATCAACAGGAAAATCGTTTACTGGTTTAATATTTGAATAATTACCTACCTAGAAGACACCCGTACCCGTACTGCTCTCGGCGATTAGTACACTTTAATAGGAGCAATAGACACTTTCACAATTTACAAAACAAAATTTGCCAGGTTAGACACACGGTGCAATGATTGTTAACTTCAAACCTTGGTGTCGTCGTCGTCAGAACTCGGCGCACGCGCAGGCTCGTCCGCGTCGTAGGGCTGCGCGGGCCACTTGCGCTTCTCGGGCGCCGAGGGGGGCGGCGACGATGCGCCGCGCCGCCGCGACTCGCCGGCCGTGGCTCCGCACGGCGCCCCGTTTATGACCTGCGCATGCGATGCTAGTGGGCGTGGTGTGGTGTTAGCAAGGCAGGAGGACGACGGTCGTGGCAGCGATGAAGTTTCTGTCGAGCCATACAACTCGTAAAATATCTCCAATCCAGCGGGGCTAGCACAACCGACGCCGCGACGCGACTCGAAACTAGAATAATCTACCCTCCTCATTTTAATTTACATAGACAGGAGTCGCTGAGCCGCGCGCGACGCGACTTTGCAGCAAGTTGTGCGAGCTCCCCAGGTGATCCATTGGCTAGGAAACGATTCAAGGGTCATTTCGTTGGTTCGTTGGCTCGCCAGATCAGATATCCCCTTTACAGCCCAAGTGGGCCGTGGGCCGTGGTTCGAAATAATAAAATTTGTTGATAAATCCTCATCACTGCCATTGTTATCAAAATTCTTCTGCCATATCATGCATTAGAAGACAATGTCTATGGGGCTAGAACATCCATGAGTTCGGTTCGGAGGTTTCGAAAAGAAGACCGACGCCAATACTGTGTAGTCGCTACTACATTAGTAATTACACCTGACAATATTTCTAAGTAAACATATAATTTTTAATGAGGTTTGAGACTTTAGTTTTAATTTTTTTATTTCCATAGCCTGCGAACTAACCTGCCTCAACGTAGGAGCGCTTGCGCAAGTAATTGCGCTAATTACCTATACATGACCTTGCCATTGTGATTGCACCCTAATTAGGAATAATCGTCTTTTTATACGTACTACGTTTTTATTACATTTATCTAGAAATGGAAACACCGGCTATTAATATGATTGTGCATGGAGATTTACAGACGCTTAGGAGCAGCATTTATCGTGTATGTATCAAAGAATCCCATATCTAATCCTCTTTAATGAAGTCGTTTTGATGTAATAAAAAACCATCATATTATTATATATTACGATTCCGTACAAAATTTCATACAAAATACCCGTCTTGCCCCGCCCATTCATTACCTACCTACTCATGACTTAACGAGTAGGTACCTACAGCGCCATTTATCGGTGCATTTTGTTACTAACTTGCGCGACCAACTTAATAGAAAAATGTTTTTTGAAGAATAAAAAAAAAAAACGCTAGATAGAGGTCTCGTTATACTTTTCCGGTAATATTTATTACGTTAATATTAGTCATATATATTATTTTTAAAAAATCGTTTGGATAACTTCGGACATAAGAGGGGGGGGGGTGTTTTTTTTTACAACATTTTCCTTTATAAATGTAAATTTTACCACTGTAGAAAAGAAAACGGTTTTAAAATGTGCAATTCAAGCCCTTTCATATGATACCCCACTTGGCCTACTAACTAGACTTGGAATTTTTGCATTTATTACGACTTTATAAGTAGATTAACACAAAAACAATGTGGAGACCGGATGACTGCTACTTTTAGTAATGAAGCACCTTCAAAGACGATAATATACAGATGGTATTCAGAAATTCAACGTGGCCGAGTATCCTTCACGGAAGCCGCGCGTATACTTAGGTCGACCAAAATCGGCAGTTACGCAAGAAAACGTCCACCTTGTGCGTCAGCTGATAAAAGAAGACCGGATGTGACACCATTCGGAAAATTCAGGAGTCTGGGGATTGGAGTTTGGAATGAGTTAGATACAAATTATTTTACAGGAAGAATTAGGCGTGCTAAAGTTATTTTCCCGTTGGATTCCTCATCTAATGTCTGACAAGCAGAAAACGACTCGTCTCAATTGTTGCCGCAAAACATTGAATAAATTCAACGGAGGAAGCAAATGCCGTTTTTAATTTAGTGTTGTATCAGGTGACGACTCATGGATATACACGCATATCATGAGCCTGAAACTAAAAACCAAGTATGGGTTTACGAAGATGAGCTCAAGCCAACAAAAGTTATTCGCTCTCGCAGCACGGCCAAGAAGATGGTGGTTATTTGTCTCCAAATCGGGTCAAGTGGCGACTATTCCTCTTGAAGATTGTAGAACGGTCAATACCGATTGGTATATTGGCGTAGATTTCTATTTGTTTGCCGAGTGTCTTTGCTGAACTCAGAAAAAAACTCTATTCGCCGCATCATCCTTCACCACGACAATGCCAGCCATCACACTGCTCGGAAAACAAATGAGTATTTGGAAGGTGAAAAAGTCGACCTACGGGGCCGTCCTCCATACAGCTCAGCTGACTTAAGTCCCAACGACTTTTTCCAATTCCCCAAAATCAAGGATAAGTTGCGTGGACAGCGGTTTCAGACACCGGCAAAAGCAGTGGAGGCTTATAAAATGGCCATTTTATCGACCCCTATTTCAGCGTTCAATAGGTAAGTGTAACGACTGGTTTGAACGCATGGAAAAGTGCATAAAATATGTATAAAGGAGAATCTTTGAAATACAATACCTAACTGCATATTTTTAGGGTTCCGATACCTCAAAAGGAAAAACGGAACCCTTATGGATCACTCGGTTTTCTGTCTGTCCGTCTGTCACAGCCACAGCCGATTTGCTCCGTAACTATATACTGGACCGATTGAGTTGAAATTTGGTACACATATGTAAATTGGTGACCCAAATATGGACGCGTAAAGTAAATTAATGAATTTTGAACAAGGGGGCCACTTTTGGGGGGTAAACTGGAATTTAAAAAAAAAAAGTTTTACAAACTGTATTGTGTGACATATCAAATGAAAGGGGTTGTTTTAAGCATGTCAGATATATATTTTTTTTATAATTTTAGCAAAAACCGATTTGAAGTAATTTAGGAAAAAAGACGAAAATTGACCATTTCCCCCCCCCCTTATCTCCGAAACTACT
Source organism: Epinotia nisella (assembly GCA_932294315.1). Classification (NCBI taxonomy): domain Eukaryota; kingdom Metazoa; phylum Arthropoda; class Insecta; order Lepidoptera; family Tortricidae; genus Epinotia; species Epinotia nisella. Next base: position 23,984,622 of record OW028674.1, read on the forward strand.
AGGATTAAAATTCTGAAAAAATATGGAAAATAGTTCCTTGCCTAAAGATTACAGGAAAACCTATAAGTTTGAGTATTCAAAAACACTTATGAAAATTAGATTATATATGGAACCCTCACCACGCGAGTTGAACTCGCACTTGTCCGGTTTTTTTCTATTCCCGAAACTTTCAGTTTGACCCTCGTATAATTTGCATGTTCTAGTTAAATATAAAAATGGGACCTACAAGTACCTAATTGCTCATGGCGTTTGTGATTATAGAGTTAGATTTTCCTGCACGGCTATCACAAGACGGCCCGCGAGCTCTCTCGATTTTTCTCGCACTATACCTCTCTTTCTAAGTGTTCTAATAGAAGAGAGACGTATAGTGCGAGAAAAATCGAGAGAGCTCGCGTGCTGTCTTGTGATAGCCGTGCTGGACGACAAATGAATGTACAATGCAACTCAGCAACCACAAAATGTTCTGGCGTTGAACATCTAAGTATATAATTTCTGGAAATGGTTAACATTTATTCAGCTATAAAACGAGATAAATGTGGTTTCTCGGTAACTTTCTCTGGCTGGACGTAAAATATCGTGTGTTACATTACACGATTTGTAGAAGCTAAGCTCTGTCTGGATAAATGAGCGCTCTTCGTTGAAACGCTGTATACATACATCTACCTACCTTCCTAATTAACGGTAAAAATCTAGAAGTGGCCAGGAATACATATAAATAAGAAACGGTGAAAATGCCTCATTACCCTTTGTGATATTACTAAACATTTTGTGAAGTCACATTTCGCAACCCGCTGAACCCTCTAAAAAATATCTTCATAAACCTCAGCATTTTTTATACTGTAAAATTCAAGAGCCTGCTTCCAAATTCATCTGCATTCCGTGAAATTATGCAGAGACTTTAAGAACATGATAGGAAGGATTGGATTCCTTTGTTTGTGAGTTTTAGGTGTGCAGACAGTGGTTCTTGACTTGAACAATGCTATCTGCGAGAGTTCCAGACAGTTGAAATTCGCTAGATGGAGCTGCCGTCACGTCCGGTCTTTTAAGTATTTTCGGGCATTGACAGCAGGTAAATGAAATATAATTCTAAAGCGATGATAAATAGTTGCACTGGGTTTGTATAGCATCTAGCTAAGTTTGTTTTAGAGATCTGTACAAGCCATTTCTATGAAACGCTTAGTTTTTATAGAAACTGGAAATATATAACGTTGAGGGAAAATTCTGGGAAATGTACAGAACCTTCGATTATTAATAACTACATAGTTCTCATAGATTTTCATCAGTCATTTACTCACAAGCGCGACCTAAGTGGGAACCAAAGTTATGCTCATCGGTTATTTCGATTATTATTTTATTTTCATACATATATTACAGTAATCAAGTCACTTGTCAAAGTAATAATTTATATCTGAAATAGCGGACTCTTCTCAGTGACCTTGAGTTCTTAGTTCACTGCTGCAGCCACGAGGTCGCCATTTTCCCGCCGCGGTCGTTCACCTCGCTTCAAGATGCAGCTGCAAGCGTTACGTCATTAAAACTTTAGGTGTTGTTGACGATGTCTCCTGATTATGTGGAGAAATTAATGACTGGGGTCTTAGCAACTTAATGAAGGTGCGTTCCAAAGAGCACGATTCTTATATTCGAAATCACATAGTTTAGTTTAAACTCATCGCAGTGAGGTGAGCAGCACATGCTGAATATATTGTACGGTACGAAAAATTGCGTTCATTAATTCGTTGAATGTGTTTAAATAGACCCATGTCTCTTGTAACTTGTAGATATCCATCTACAGGGGTGAATGGGCAAATGTATTCATTGATAGCCTCGTGTACTTGTGTCTCTCGCATCAACTTGTATATTCCACGTATCATATAGTTGAATATATTTTGTAGAAGCAGAGTATAACTCACTAGTCACTGGTGGAAATGCGCCTTTTGATACAATGAATGCATTTCAGATAACAGCAGCAGTGCAATCAGTTTAACAGTTTAATTAATTAATGTGATGTTGCCGGCAAAAGATACCTTCCCACCACTTTATACGTTGGCAATAAAGACAATAATACAATTTATAATAGCATCTTTGTACTAGTAGCTCCTCATTGACATTTGCTTGTGCACTACCTACTCAAAAAAAATGATGGCCCGTCCGAGAAACTATTTGAATTGTGTTGACGGTACACAACAAGCAACCACGCTAGACTCTAGCTCCCCTTATCCTTTAGCAGCCTATAGGTACACCCTCTAGCCAGAACTAAGGGTATTAGAAAAAATGTCCCTTCTGTGCCGGTTATTCACAAATTTGCATACTTGTTACCAATACTTGCCAATACAAAGCCACGTCATCGACAAAAGTTACAAGCCAAAACTTGCTGGGGGCAGATTCACTTAGCTTATCCTGGCATGGCCTTTACGTAATTTGCTTGCATTTTATCAAAAGGTATCCATCCTTGTTTTTAGATACTAATCCCATCTATCTTCTCACTTCTGCCTTCATACTTTACAACTGTGCGAGACTGGAAACTATTGTGCGGACATTTAATGAGAAAGTTGAAGAGGGAACTTATCCACCAATACCAGACTTTGAACATGCAGATTTCAATCTGCATACACAAGAAGTAATTATGGTTTTGGATACGATTTAAATTTATTGGCTTGTTTTTAGGGTTCCGTAGCCAAAATGGCAAAAATGGAACCCTTATAGTTTCGTCATGTCCGTCTGTCCGTCTGTCCGTCTGTCCGTCTGTCCGTATGTCACAGGCATTTTACTCGAAAACTATAAGGTGTATTTGAATAAAATTTTGAGGATAGGTGTATTTTGTTAGCCGCTACATAGTTTTGTAATTAAAATGACAAAAAAAAATTTTTTTAGGGGTGCACTCCATACATAAAACTAAAAGTCAAAAATTTTTTTTTCATTGTGACCCCCCGTGTGGCACATCAATCGATAGGCCTTTCAAAATAAATATAAGGTTTCTTAGCATTTTTTTCGATTAAGTGAATAGGGTCGGAGATAATCGCCCCGAAAGTCACTAAAATTCTGTCCCCCCCCCTCTAATTTTTGAACGGTGTATTTTAAAAATATGGAAAAATTCATGGACATAGGGCTTATTAATTTCATTCACCGAAAATTGTTTTGAACAAGATCGGTTCAGAGGTTTTCGAGATATTGCTGAAAAACTGCCTTCTTCAAAGAAAAGGACGTAAGTGCCGTACAATTTATGTGACGATACGACCTTTTTAATAGGCACGGAACCCTTCGTTTTGCGTGGTCCGACACGCACTTGGCCGGTTTTTTAAATATCTAATAGATGATCTTTCGACGACCGCTTTAGCCTAGTTGGTAGTGGCCCTGCCTACGAAGCAAGAGGTCCTGGGTTCGAACCCTGGTAATTATTTGTGTGATGAGCACGAATATTTGTTCCTGAGTCATGGATGTGTTCTATGTTTTTATCTATATAAGTATTATTATCGTCGTCTAGTACCCATAGTACAAGCTTTGTTTAGTTTGGGACTAGGTCGATTTGTGTAAGATTGTCCGCAAATATTTATTTATATATTATAATATTTATCTGCTGATCTGCTGCACAACGTCTTAGACAGTTTCATTTTGTAAGATGTTTGTGCTAATGTTACTTTATTGTTTGACTGTTGTGTGACCCGCATAAGCTTACCAAAATTCAAATTATTGTCAACCGAATGTGAAACTTGCAAAATTGTAAATATTACAAGATTATTTAGTTAGATACAAGTTAAGCCCATAGAAAGGAGACAACAGGTAAAATTCTGTAAAGGTCTGAATGTATTTTATTATACATTCAGACAAATATGAGTATACCGGGATAACGGTAGAGAGAGATTTTATTTTAAAAAAAATTACATAGACTTAATTGTGTTGAATTTGATAGTGTAATTAGTGTATAGAAGACAACAACCGTCGTGCTTTTATTATATTACTGAATTTGAGAAACTTTGGTAAAGTAGGTTTACGGGTCAGATAGTTTAATTAAATTTATTTAAAAAAATCTAAACAACTACGAATTAAAGGTAACATGCACAGCACAGTCATATAACCACAGAACATCAGAATAGTATGAAAATCATTTGCTGAATTTGATATAATTCTGGTGATGTTTTTTTTTTCGTCATCATTATACCTAGGGCGAACTAAATTATATTACACTCTGAGAAATGTTGAATTTATCACGGTCAACCATTGATTTAGTATAAGTAACTAGATACACAATCAGCCGAAAAAAGTGGCCGTCCAAAAGAACCGGCCGATTGACTTTCGGCTCTTTTGCTTTTAGGCTGGTTAATCTGGTTTCGAAACGCGACCGTAAGACTTGACGGTTCTCAAAAATGACAAAAATGTTCAGTAGAAAAATGCGTTAACAGCAAATATAGCGTTATAAAAATAAATGTTTAAGTAAGGTCTTTGATAGCGTAAAGAATTTTTCTCCAATATGCTCGGAAATGTGCGCCTTAGGGCCTGGACACATGTCGCCGTGTTCGGCGCCGTACACGGCGACATGTGTCCAGGCCCTGACTGTAGCAAAAATAGTACGTGAAGTTCCTTGTTACTGACAAGCGAAAATTTAAAAAGTTAAAAGTCATTATTGTACAATTTTAGCGGCCAGGAATATGTATGCAATTCCTTTACTGTATACTTTTTTACCTTTTAATCATATGTTTTGACCTAGACAAATCACTACAAACAGCCAAATGCTCGTAAGTTTAAAGGATAGAAATTTGTCATAACAACTTGCTATAGTTAGACTGGTTAGAAGTTTTATATATTTTAATTGTCATAGACAATACGATTACTTTTGCGAAAGATCGAAGTGACGTTTTAAAAAATGTATCAAATAGTATTAACTGAAGAAATTAAAATATTTTGAAATAATATTCAAAACGAACTACAATGCGTTTAGATTTTAATTCCGTTTGATATTTAATAATTTTAATATCATAAAACATTAAATTGTAATCGATTCTAATGTTTTTAAATTTTTATGTGTGTCAATTGAAACTGGCACCATGAGTCATGCTGTGTACCTACATACTTTAAAAAAAATAGTTGGGCGGGAACATGATAGGTTACATACTACTCGCTGTTTTAAAATTATTGAAAATTTATTTGATTTCCTCGCATTTATGGAGAAAAGCACTAAATCTGCCTCGGCGGGAATGGCAATTCGTGGATTCGTCTCTATTGTCGGATTCAGCTTCGCTTCATCCGACAAAATCAACTCATCCACGAATTGCTATTTCCCGGCCTCTGCAGTAATGTACTATTATGTAAACTCATTGTCATTCCATGACTTTGAATTATTAATTTCGTTACTAAAAATTACAGATTATCACGGAACAAAAACCTAAGGAGTCAGTATTTGTAGTAGGTACGTAAATTATGGTTTTCAATTTAAAATTCCCGAGAAATCCTTAGCGACGTGCAAAGTAGGCCGTACCGCAGTTATAGCACGAGATAGGAAACGTCGACGACGAAGAGCCGTCACGACATTGTTGTGTTTATTTTTCAAGTTTATATAATCATGTAAAAATAAATGTTTAACTAGGTAATTGATTTTCTGATTGTAAATCATAATTATGTGTCGCAACATCACTAGCAGATACCTATGTCAAATACACAATACACCACGCTAAAATGATCTACATATATACATACCTAGTTCTCATCTGGGGGCACTGTAGTGCCCCCGCCAAGACGAGCCAAGCGAAGCGCAAGGGGGGGGGGGGGGCACTACCAACCTTTCCTCGAAGCGCTACGCGTTTTTAGGGTTCTGTACCTCAAAAGGAAAAAAAACGAAACCCTTATAGGATCACTCGTGCGTCTGTCTGTCCGTCTGTCACAGCCGATTTGCTCCGAAACTAATGGACCGAATGAGTTGAAATTTGGTAAACATATGTAAATTGGTGACCTAAAGATGGACGCGTAAAGTAAATTAATGAATTCTGAACAAGGGGGTCACTTTTGGGGGGTAAACTTCAAAAATTAAAAAAAAGTTTCGCAAACTGTATTGTGTGACATATCAAATGAAAGGGTTGTTGCAAGCATCTCTGTTTTTTTAATAATTTTAGCAAAAACAGATTTGAAGTAATTTAGGAAAAAAGCACTTCCGCAAATTTTGATGCTAGAGGTCTGAAAACTGATATAGGGACCCCTTGTTATAAATAATAAAATACATATTTCAGAATTTTTAGTAAATCAGCCCCCACCCTTTATAATTAGGGGATGGAAATTTGTATGGGTTTTCCTATACACTTTGTTAGACCTTACAAAAAGAAATGAGATCCCACTAAAAATATTACATGTAAAGTGATGCCAAGACTCCCTAGCTCATATAGCTTTCAGCGTCAAAAAGATATGAGATCGCAAGTAGCGCCAAGCTTCCTACTCCACACGGCTTAACTCTACCAGCCACGCTCTACAAATTCTATATCTTGGTTAAAATTCTATACCTACCTATAAACTATCTATAATACATGTTACCGGTAATAGCGAGAACCGCAATAAAAAGTGCCTTAGCACATATTTTTATATTACTAGGAGTATCTTGTCTGAAGTCTCTGAATGTCAGGATAAGTTTTCAAGAAAATTCAAGAAGAAACAACTTTTGCACCAAATATAATAATTCGGCAACACCACTATTTAAATGTCATATTTCTATGGAAATTTCACGGTTTATTAGGTGGTGTAAATATTTTAATGCAGACTTAGCGTGGGCGGACGTTATTAACTATATCCTAAATTGAGTATGGTTCAAGTACTAAGGCAAAACATTGCTTAACATAATTTAACGTCGAGGGTTCGCGAGCTTACCTCTAGAGCACCCCGCACCGCACTATATTCACGTATAGGGAGTTATTTATTAAGTACATGCTATTTATAGAAGACCATTACTTTGTACCTTTCTACTTCCTCTTTTCTTCTTGACTTTGAACGAATGGACAATCGGAGAATCTTTGCAAATCGTGGTACAACAAGCATAAAAAGTTTAATAAACCGGTCAAGTGCGAGTCTGACTCACGCATCGAGAGTTCCGTACAAAATTTCATACAACATACCCATATTGCCCCGCCGATTAATTTTGGAAAAATCTTAACAACGCATAGTGTAGTTAAGTCATGAGTACCTACAGCGCTATTTTATCGGTGCATTTTGTTACTAACTTGCGCGACCAAGGAACTCGGTATGGTAGGTATGTATGTTGGTTTTTCAGCGATAATTCTTTATCAAGGGAATTAATTTCGATCCTTTTTATTTGCTAGAAGGTCCTTTCAGAATATTTTCATATTAAAGTACAAACTAATTAACAAATGATTTTTGACGACTAAAAAAATACGATAGATAGAGGGTCTCGTTATACTTTTCCGGTAATATTAATCATATATATTATTTTCAAATTTTTCGCTTGGTTAACATCGGAGATAAGGGGGGAATGGTATGGAGTTGCACCGGCATAAGGGTTCCGTTTTTACCTTTTTGGTCCGGAACCCTAAAAACTCTATCCCGACTACGGAAAAGTAACTATGAATAATATTTTATATATTTGAACTCCAAATTTTCTCCTCTTTGATTTGACCCGCCACACGCTATGAGAGCAAAATATTTTTTTCAAAGTCAGTCTAGTATTTGTATGTGACAGACATGAAATTTTTCTTTTTCATAAAAAACTTAACCTACGTCACCCGGAGAATTATTTTAAACGCTACAGTGGAACATACGTAAATTATACAAACATATCCCTTCCTTTCGGCTCTGTCGTAGTCGGGCAAAAACGTAAGCTGTGCCATCTGGCGATGATAGTTAACACACACCAACCTCTAGTTCTTCTTCTGAAGAGTGGTGATCGTAGAGCTGATCTGGCTCGGGATCAGGTAGCGCGCGCGGCGCCGGCGCGCACGCACATGCATCTCCGCCCATACCTGGAACAAGAGAACAACGTGTAAACAAAATGAGCAAAACTGACAAACGAGCTTCTGGACTTGTAATGGAGACAGATAATCATACGATCACCTTATAAGATAAAATGGCCGCATCAAAATATGACACAAGTCGTAAAATACAGGCCTGTCGTATTTCTTCTCTTGGAACTGCGATCTTTTTGTTAGTGTCTGAAACAGATTGCGGTTTGCGATGCAAAATACACCTGTAATTCTGTTCAAATAAATAAAAGGCACTTTCAGCAACTAAATTTTGTCTTTTTTCCCCCCGTTTTGGAGAAAAGCATAGATATTAGCCATGGCTGGAGACTTGGTATTAATTAACGGTACGAACTCGCAAGTTCGTGAGATTAAAATTAGTTAGTACTAACTAAGCCTACAATTGCCTACTTCCATGCCTCGATAATAAAGGCAGTCTGGTGGTGGTGATACTAGGTATTGAAGATGTTGGCGTAATTGTGTTTCTAGCTACTGCTCACGGAATCGCAGATCTTATCACTGCTATTTTGTCACCTAATTTTTGAACCAGCATTATTAATGTAATTAGCAATAATGACTATACATACTGACGCAGAGGGGACAAGCTAATAGGGAGGACCGATAATGTGCACAAATATCCACACAAAGTGTTGGTGCTTCTCAAAAAGAATGAAGTAAATCTAGTATCTATTTCAAACGTAGCAGGCCAGCGTAGGAATAATCTGTGCTGTGGGTAACGATTTTTATCTTATTTATAAGCGCTAACGTGGTATGGCTAACCACTGCACGGCGCTCTGGCTCCCAGTCAGGTCTATTTAAATTAGCTACATGTACAAACATTTTATTCTCTCTGCATACTGAACTTGGAATAATTAGTGTACTTATTTATAGTTCAATACTGCAACGTTTTTTCTGCCTTTGACTCTGAGTTATTATGAGGATTTTGTTACAATAACTACAAATTAGAAAAGTTGAAAAACCCCCGATATTTTCATTTCAAACTAGCTTTTGCCCGCGGCTTCGCCCGCGTACTAAGAGTAATGTTAACCGTCTACAAAAAAGGTGCATCTCAGTTTCAGTCTTTTATATATTTAGATCGACTCTACATAGACTCTGCATATCGAACATAGACTCTACATATCGAATCTACATATCGACTCTACATATCGACTGTAAATATCGAATCTACATATCGACTCTACATATCGACTGTAAATATCGAATCTACATATCAACTCTACATATCGACTACATATTGACTCTACATATCGACTCTACATATCGACTCTACATATCGACTCTACATATCGACTCTACATATCGGCTCTACATATCGACTCTACATATCTGGACCCCCATATAAAATTTCACCCCCTCTTTTAAGGGGTTGGGTACAGATTTCCAAAAAAAAATGATGCACGATTTTTTTGTTAGTCACAAATAGTACGCATACCAATTTTTAGCTTTCTACCTTGAAAATTGCGGAATGCTCCATACAAACTTCCACCCCCCAATTTGGGGAAGTGGGGGGTTAGAAAGAGACAAAAAGTAGCCTATGTCACTCTCTATCCCTTCAACTATCTCCATATAAAAAAATCACGTCAATTCGACGCCCCGTTTTAGCGTGAAAGACGGACAAACAAACAAACAAACAAACAAACAAACAAACAAACACATACACTTTCCCATTTATAATATTAGTATGGATATCAATATCTCAAAAACGGCTGAACCGATTTTGATGAAACGTAGCTAACAACCATCTCGATAACGTTAGCTTTCGGACAAAAAAAACCGCATTAAAATCGGTCCATTCGTTTAGGAGCTACGATACCACAGACAGACACGTCAAACTTATAACACCCCTTTTTTGGGTCGGGGGTTAAAAAGATGTTTCATATGCGGGAAAACTATTAGATTGAATTTGATTATAGTCGTTGTTGCTAATTATATATTTTTCAATAGGATGTTGTTTCTTTATACATTAATATAATATCTGCACAGTGCACAGTTTACGGACGCCCTGGCTTATAAAACATAAATGCATTAAATCTACACCAGATCAGATCAATACCAGACTAAAAATATCCGGCCTGTCACGATCACGATCACTTCTATGGCCGCTGACCTGAGGGCCTACCGCGAAACGATATTCGTTTTCGCTCCGTCTCTGTCGCACTTGCTGGTTCGAGCGACAAAGAGGGAGATACACGAACGAAAACGAATATTGTTTCGCGGTAGGCCCTCTGTGCAAGAGGTCCCCGAGTACGTTGCCGGTCTTATAATGCCGTTCCTGTAATAAGTTTCTCTCCTAAATAAACATCGAATTATTCACCTCAGGACAAAGCATCTAGTCAATTGAAAACTCGCCGATACATTGATCTTATCTTGAATTCTCTCGAAGTTACGATCTAAGCCCATGGCGTAAGGTCCAAGGCCGCGTGGTTGTAACAGCACAAAGTTAGACTTGCCGCCCCACTACATCTACAGGACCGTAAGTAACAGACCTTATAGTGGAAGATGGCGTGGCAATTATGATGGTGACCACTGATCACGTTTGATGATTACTGATCAAGATTCAGCGCTGACGAACAGGTCACGATGCGTCAATCGTTGCACTGGCCAGTGGCCAGATCAAATAAAATCGCAGAAATGCTAGGAAATTGTAGGTAACATTTTTGTTTACTCTTAGTTGTAAATAAAATTCACCACACAAATGTACCAAATAATAATAATCGGCGTCTCTAGCAGCACAAGACAAGGAAAATCGAAACCAAGAAGTTTTCTGGAAAATTCCTAGTATTCACAATGCTAATGCTATCTTAAACATACTCGAGTCGGTGACGGACGTCACAATCGGGGAGATTAGGTAGAGTCAATAATGTTGATAAAGAACCATTAGGGCAGGTCAGTTTTATGTTCACTACATTGCGCTTAGGGCTACCACTGTCGCAAATATTTACTGATTCACTGTTGTTTTCGAACATTACCCCGCTGTTATTAATGTTTTACTTCGTATACCCTATCCGAAACTGTAAGAATAAATTCTATGAAGCAAGAACCGACTTTGTGCTCTGACTACGAGGTAGCTTTTTGCTTGCGTTTTTATGCAGGATTTACTCGTACGTTTCGGTCGTGTTATACACGCACATTTTTATCTTCATTTCTTTAGCAGGGCTTCTCACTGGATGCTGTGGGTTGTAGGCCACATAAATTTGCATTGATCGTCTCTGCTCGCACTCTCTCAACCCACTGTTAATTTCACTTAGCTAAGAAACGGTAGTGTCCGACCGAAGTTCCGGTTTCGGCCTAAACATCATGTTTCGGCCGAACAGCCGAACCTTTCGGCCGCGCCGAAACTTACAAGATCGTGCTTTCGGGTCACGTTCTCCTTATGTGTCACCTATGAAGGTGTATGATTAAAAAACCGGCCAAGTGCGTGTCGTACCACGAACAACTAAGGGTTCCGTGCCTATTAAAAAGGTCTTATCGTCACAGAAATCTTACCGCACTTATGTCCATAGGGATGTATATAGGGATGGATTTTTTTTAACACTATCACGACACCTAAACATCTCGTTTAAAAAAAATCGGTCAAAGAATTTCACCGATTTTTTTCAGAAGAAGTCATGTCCATAATTTTTTTCATATTTTTTTAAATACACCGTTCAAAAATTAGAGGGGAGACACAATTTTTGTGACTTTCGGGGTGATTATCTCCGACTCTATTCACTCTGCCTATTTTAAAAAAATGCTGAGAAACCTTATATTTATTTTGAAAGGCCAGCGATTGATCAATGTGCCACACGTGGACATACAATTTTTTTTTGACATGCAGTTACATGTATGGAGTACCTACACCCCTAAAAAATATTTTTTTAGTAATTTCTATAAACAGAACTATGTAGCGGCTACCAAATACACCTATCCTCCAAATTGTATTCAAATACACCATATTATAGTATTCGAGTAAAATGCCTGTGACATACAGACAGGCGGACATAACGAAACTATAAGGGTTCCGGTTTTGCCATTTTGGCTACAGAACCCTAAAAAGTACAAGTAACATTGATAATGTTATATAGAACAACAAAACCTATAGTAATAAATGGGTGGATTGCAAAAAAAATTGTACATAGTAACTTGTTTCTATTGTGTAACGAAAGTTAAATAAAAACCCATATAAAATGTATACACAACAAATTGTTCAATATCTATTTTGAAATTACATACGTACGCTATCGATACCTCTAAATTAAAAGTCGATAAATGAGAAGTCACTATGACAGCTCAAAAATGGCACGAAAATTCCGGCCTCTGGTAATTACTGTTACACAATGGAAAAAAGATAAAGCGTAGATTAGATTAAGGCTGTTAACGTCGAACAAATTTTTTGCAACCCACCCAAATAAGTATATTTGAATTAGCCTTTCGAGGCTGGCTGATTGTGATTATAAAAATTAAAACTCAAAATACATCATATCATACTTTGTTAATAAAATTGTTTTATTTTATACCATCTACAATTAACAGGTGCTGCTGCGCCGCTGCCTCAGTATTACCGTTAATTTTACATTTCCACTTCTTAGGGTAGTTTAATTTAGACCCAGTGTCACTATGACAATGTTGAAATTTCAATTCGATAAAAGTGAAACGTAGGACCCCATAATATTAGGCTAGCGAGATGTTTCATTATTCATATATCTGGAAAGAACGGCCCACTGACATTTTATTCAACATATATTACGAGAACAATATCCCTTTGATATTCCGCTAAAAAACGTGCAGGTCGATCAGCGGAGATCAAATGCAACTATTTGCGTATAAACATGCAAATAATTACAGCAAACCACCACCAATAATGAAAAAACCGGCCAAGTGCGTGTCGGACCACGCAAAACGAAGGGTTCCGTGCCTATTAAAAAGGTCGTATCGTCACAGAAATTTTATGGCACTTACGTCCTTTTCTTTGAGGAAGGCAGTTTTTCAGCAATATCCCGAAAACCTCTGAACCGATCTTGTTCAAAACAATTTTCGGTGAATGAAATTAATAAGCCTTATGTCCATGAATTTTTCCATATTTTTAAAATACACCGTTCAAAAATTAGAGGGGGGGGACAGAATTTAGTGACTTTCGGGGCGATTATCTCCGACCCTATTCGCTTAATCAAAATAAAATGCTAAGAAACCTAATATTTATTTTGAAAGGCCTATCGATTGATGTGCCACACGGGGGGTCACAATGAAAATTTTTTTTTTTACTTTTAGTTTTATGTATGGAGTGCACCCCTAAAAAAATTTTTTTTTGTCATTTTAATTACAAAACTATGTAGCGGCTAACAAAATACACCTATCCTCAAAATTTTATTCAAATACACCTTATGGTTTTCGAGTAAAATGCCTGTGACATACGGACAGACGGACATGACGAAACTATAAGGGTTCCGTTTTTGCCATTTTGGCTACGGAACCCTAAAAACCTCGACACGTGTTTCGTGTTTCGTAATTCCATGTTTTAAATTGATGTTTCATCTGCTGACCGTTCAAAGGTAGAATATGAAATAAGAATGACATGTGGAATGTTAGTTAGGTTACGTTTCCATACAAAACCTGTAACTTGGCATCTCATGGACTGTCCATGAGTTGTTGTCCACTCCTTCTATGAAGAGCTTTAAGTGCCATAACCCCGCCTCATTCCTCCACTCGTGTTGGTGTTTGGTTTTGGCGTAGGCTTTGAAGGCCGATATTATGGTTCCCTGTGAGAGTCCCACAAACGGTTCTGGACCTACAAAGTGATTTGTAGACCAGGAGGTCTACAAATCACTTTGTAGAGCTTCAGATGAGCTTGCAAGAAGGATCTTGCAAGCTCATCTGAAGCTCTTATGAAGCCCTCGTGCCCTGGTATCCAAACTAGTTGCACCTTATTGTGCTTTCCAAGGTTGTTCAGTGCTTGGACGCCATTATAAACTAGTCTAGACTCCACTCTCGGCGTCGTGAGCCCTTTAAGGGTCGCTTGACTGTCACTGAGTATATGGATAGTCTACCCTCTGGTTTGCCCGTCTATATTCTCCTGTACACAGGCAATTATGGCATATGTCTCCGCCTGGTGAAACACTTACAAATCTCGAAAGATATTTAGCAGCTCACCAACTGTAGGTATGTACTACTTCGCAATTGTTATCCTGTACTTAGTTCATTTTGGTTATAAGCGTACAGCTTACATATATTATAACATCGGTAGACTGGTGGGCGCATGCATAATTGCCCTCGCCTTGGCAGTGGCAAGGCCACGGCCACGGTCCCTCCTCCCCCCCTGCGCGGTTTTTGTGCAGTGATGTAATCCGCAATTCGGCGCGACGCGAGCGCAACATTGAACATGGCCGCCCGACGCGCTCGGATAAACAGTTGGATTTATTTCTTACGATTCTTTCGAACGAGCGGAAACTCGGTTAAAGTCTTCTGGATCCGCTAGTTATCAAGTACTCAGTACCTAGTTTTTACAAGCTTTATATTAACTTGACCTGTTCATATGTAAGTTGTCCGTCAAAATTTGCAACTCAATTTTGAAGCAGATTTCTTTAACCGCCGATTGAGCTGAAATTTTGGGTAAAAGGTATAGTTTGGATGACAATTCAATATTATGGTACCATCGAGATGATCTGATGATGCAGACAGAAGGTAGTCATGGGATTTCATTACTTAACCGACGTAACTCCGTTGAGTTTGGGCTCGTTAGAATCGTCTCAATAAGTACCTAGTTAGTTGATGACGGAATACAGAAAAGTACGATCGGTTAATAAGTAATGAATTCCCATGGCGACCTTCTGTCTCCATCATCAGATCATCTCGATGGTACCATAATATTGAATTGTCATCCCAACTATACCTTTACCCAAAATTTCAGTTCAATTGGTTAAAGATATACCTATCTGCTTCAATGAGTTGCAAATTTTGATGGACAACTTACATACGAACAGGTCAAGTTAATATAAAGCTTGTACCAAAAATGACATTTTTGACAGCAACATACACAACAAAACTGATCTGAACCCGTTATATCTGACAACACTATAGGCGCTCAAAAGTAACCGACTCGATCAAACGGTACTACTAATATTTAGATAATATTCGGTATTTGGGCCAAAATTCTTTTTAGTGCCTAAAATAGAGATGACAATTTATAAACACTTCTTAAAAAATGTAGATGTCTCGAAATATTTTCCTAGTAGTTTTACGTTAGTTCTCAACCGGGCCTCAATGTTTATTATGAATTTTCCCACCACCTTGGGTTTTATATTACAAAAAAGTCACATTTGGTACTCAAATGACCACTGCGTTACCAGTCCCCATGACCCCTCAAAAATAATGTCCACTGCGTTACCGAACATTTTTTTTGAGCCCAAATATTTCGATAATGGTCATCTTTCGGGTATACATATGTCATTGTGAATTAGAAAATAATAGTTTTTTGAAGATTATCCGAATAAGTAAAAAATTATGGGTTAAAATGTAAAAGGGACGTTTTTATAGGCATCAAAAAGAATTTGGCCCATTCGACTAATACTTAAATCAGCAACTTTTTATGAAACGTTATAAACACTTAGTATTTTCATAAGTTTGGTTTGTTGGTTTGGTAATTTAAAAATAATCTATTACTGCTTTTGTCAAATGCCGTATTGCATACAATTTATAAAAAAAAAATCAGTTACTTACTTCTTCGCCTTGAAAGTCAGGTTAATATCAACCATTTTTGCTGCATTGCATGAGTTACTTAAATCGGAATATTGTAGTTAATGCTTAACTTAATTTATGCAAAGTACGTAGATAGGACAGGGACACATACTAGATACCGAAAACATAAGACTTTACACATTCTAGAGGTTTATCTAGTAAATTGGGCAGCATTTGATTGAACTGTCTATCGCTAGTTTGATTTAAAGCCGTGACTCGCGTGAGGGAAACTCGTTTCTGATATACTCTTAGTTTCCGCAGCCAACGGACGCACTAAGCGACCGCACCGGGACCGCAGGCGCATTTCACGTGCAATTACACACGCTCATGCGCACACCCCATTACACATGCAACACCTATCGAGAGAACTCTCCATTCCGACCTCCGTCGCATCGACAGTGAGGAAAACCGAATGTATTTGGATGTACGATGGTACATTAACATAATACAGACGTCGTCAGTCTCAATTTTAAGAGTTAACTACGTACCAATGTTTAAGTAGTTAGGCCAAACATAAGAAGCTACATTGAAAAAACTTAAGGTTCCTATCTAATACAGGTAGTACCTATAACGTAAATATACAATTCTGAAATCCAATGCAATAACAACAAAAAATTGAGGTAATCGCGTTCTAGAACCTCAGACGCTCGTTGGTTACATTTAGATTAATTTAAAATCAAATTTGTGGATGCAACAATCAGATGTCGGCCTGTATGGAAGAGTAATTTGTCAGGGAAGCATCGGACCTTGTGCCCGGCGTCGCCTCTGTACTATTTCCGGATGAATGGCCACTATTATGCGTATCGAGCTTGTATGTACTCGCCTTCCCGGCCGCCCTGCCAAACTATCCGTCATATAATTGGGTGCTGTGGAGATCTGCACGGAAATAGATGACCGTTTGATTTAGGGACTGAAACTGAATTGAAACGTACAAGCCAATTTAGTGCGAGTAAACAAATGTGTTTATCATTGATGATTAGTTCATAGCTGTTAATAGAATATTTCGATTGTTTATTTAACTCTGTTGGTCAATTCAATCAAGTAGAAAAGGAGGAATAACCTTCAGAACCCTTTGGGATTTGTTAGGCAATTCGTTAGAAACATTAGGCTAAACTAACATTATGGTTTGCATGGTAGTGTATAGACGAAATAAGGTCGCAATAATCCTTTATTGCATTATTAATCAATCATAAAAATATAATATTTATTACTAAAAATAGTGAAGGGTGCAGACGCAGGGTAAAATGCGGAGACGTATCTTTAAAACGTGTGAACCTTGTAAAAGAAATATTCATACATGCTATTTTGGATTCGACTTTATAGCAATGAATGATTCTGTAATTATCAATAAATGGTGTGATAAATACAAGATAGGCATACATAATAGAATACTTAAAGATTATAAATGGGTATACCTAATTCGCTAATTACCTACCTCAGGCCTATCTTTACTATTGACCTGCGGACTACATTCATTATTTACTTCTGTCAGTCAATCAACCAGGGCTATTGAAGTCAATTTTTATATAGAATTCAAACCATTTCTTTTTAAAGAAGTACCATTATAATAAAGAGGTATATATGTTAGTATGTAAGGAGCATTCTCCGGAACAAGTCATTCGATTTTTAAAATTGTTTCATAAGTATACTATACAATAGGTTTTCGCGGACCTGGTAAAGGTTGCGGAAGTCCGCTAAATTCGGGCGGCGCATAGGGCTTGAATTCCAGAATCTCGAAATTCCGGAATCTCGTAAAATTTTTCCGATACCTATTACAATTCCGGAATTGTTACAATGGGAATATCGAAAATTCCGGAACTGAAGTTAATGTACTTATTTCCAGAAATTTATGATAATTTATTTTTAAAGTTTACTATATAACTATATAGTTAAATGCGAATTATTAAAGGTCTGGCTCAGCTTAGGTATCAGTTTGTATTTTGAAGCATTGATTTTGCTCGCAAGTTATCTGACTCTTGAAAATGTTGAGAACCAAGTTTCAATTATTGTTTTACTATTAGCAATTCGAATTTTGCTCCCAGGTCCATTTAAACAGTAGTGGCGTACAGAAAGCTATAACTACAACAGTTTAGAGAGTTTGATCTGCCAGATAAGGCTGCATGAAACTGAAATCGAACGCAGCAACAGTTGCGTTTTTTCGTCAAAATCCATCGGGGCGTGTACTCGAGATGTAGCCATACAGTTAAAAGTTCAGTTGGGATCCTGCAATATACATTATACGTAATTGATTTACAGGCCAAAAATAAATCATCTCCGGAATTCGGGATTTTTTTCGGGATTATATCTAATAATATTTTTAGGGATTTACCTTTTATAATTAAATTTAAGGATGTCACCTCCTTAAATTTAATTATAAAAGGTAAATCCCAATTCCGGAACCAGTTCCGGAATTGTAGGCCAATCTAGAAAATCAGTTCCTGTATTGAAAACCATTCGATATTGCACGCCCTACCTACCTATTGTGGCACTCTTTGAGAGAGGCCTATGTCCAGCAGTGGACTTCTTTCGGCTGATATGATGGTTGTGGTAGTGATGTTTATATAGGCTTTATTTTATTCTTTGTATTACGCGGGCAGAGCCCCACAGCACGGCAGTGATGTTAGGTTATAAAAATATACTTTGCACCCGTGATGCCAATTGTCGTAACACCTATCTAGCTTTGATGAAAACAGTGTAGGCATACCAGGGAAGTTATCTTTTAGCAATTAAACAGGTAACATGTATCACTTTATAATTACATTACAAAAAGTACCTATAGTTGATAATGACCTATCAATCACATCCGCCCACCGGGCACCCACGCTCTCATACTCCGTTACTACTGTAGTATGTAGTATGCGAGCGCGTTGCCAAAACCAACACAGATATCAGTATAACAACAATTATTTCGTGGATTTATTTATAAAAGTTACGGCGACGCCAAAATGATATTAATTGTCTAGGAAGTCGCATATTCAGTGTTACGATCGCCCAGTATGCGTCTGTAGACTGGCGAAACCGTAACATGAAATGTATCAAATTCGCCGTAGACATATCAAAATGTATGAGCATGTATGAGTTTTTGTGTCATACATTCCAACATACTTATAATTTTTTGTATAGCAAATTATGGGTGCTCTACTGACGACGATAATATTTCATATAGGTAACACGTAAAAGGTAAGTACTAAAAAACACAGAAAATATGTAAGACTCCGAAGCAAATATTCATGCACATCGCACAAATTTTGCCCAAGCTGGGATTTGAACCCAGACTGTCAGCTTCGTAGACAGGGTCACTTCACCGGTGATGATGATGGATGTCAAGATATACGCTACTAATGATGATACACTTTAACACATTTATACAGCCAATAATCACTACGCGCGCTTACGCTCGTAACCGATCTCATTGTTTTCCCGTTAAGTAGCGAAAAGCACCTACGGCGTAGGCGCCCGCTAGGCGGGTTCCTGTCAGTAATGAATGTGTTAATACGCCTGCCACACACTCGTCGAGTGACGTGGGAAATAGCGAAGAAAGCAGGTAGAGACATAGTGTGGCATTCTCACTCCCTGTTTTGTCACTTTTGTGCGCCAGTCAGAGGAGCGGCAATTAGTGCGGATAGCGTCGCGATTAATCGCGTGAGTAGTGTATGACCAGAGAGGGCAACATCGCGGCAGCGCGACGAGCAGAGCGGTGAGCAGCGCCAGGAGCATAGTGTGGCTGAGGTATATAAGTGGAACCTCTGCTCGCAGACGCTTACATACACTGCGAAATTCTTCAGAGACCGAGTCTGTACCGGTTCCCGTTCCCGCGCTACCTAAGCGCCCTAAGCGGTGCGGGAATGGTGTGCTTGTGTGACGTTAGAGTTCATTCTAATGCCAATGCCATTCTAAGGCTGGCGCTGTCACCCTCGTAAAATAACATAGGTATCAGCATCTCCATCGACGTCCCCATCGGCCGCACCTCTCCGTCTTGCTTTTTAACCGTAGCTTCGTGACACAGACAGGCCAGTAGTGGTCAGCGCTGTTATTCGCTACGCGCTCGTGTGCCTCACCCCACGCGTCGCGCCTAATGAAACTAGACCTCTGGCTACGCTTCGTTACTACGAATCGCGGCGTCAAGATATATTTGTGGGTGAGCGTTGAGGTGAGCTTAAAACAAGTTATAGAATAGGGGGGGCGAGGCAGTAAACATTGTCAACAATACATACCGGCGTGGCTCACCTCGACCTGGTCGATATATAATGTAGTATATATAATATGTGCATGTTTATTCAGTATGAATTTGATAGAGTAGAGTTTGAAGTTTATGTAGAGTAGAGTTCTCCTACAAAGTTAGCCTGCACCTAATGTTTCTGTTTAGCCTAATGGTTGACCTTAGAGCATGCCTTATGTTATGTGTTATTTATATTAAGTCCGAATTCAAATTATACTCACTGATATCAGTGACGTCGTTCCACTTCATGAAGACGTCAGTACAAAAATCACCTGAAAAGAAGAAAATGCAATAATAGAAATTAATCAACTTAATCTGTTTTTTCAATTCTTGCAAGAGTCCAGGTATGTATCAAAAACTATATATAGGTCATTCATAATTATTATATTAATTTAAATTTGCTTACAGTGGAAATTAATAGCGGATCCAGGGGGGAGGGGGGGAGGCTAGGGTGTTCATTTATGTTATTTAATTGTAGTTGCTCGTACACTACGACAAACGTTTGTTCCTCTCCAAAAACTGGTTCGTATGGCAACGTAAAAAATCTAAGTACAAGCCTATTCTTACAAGCTAGTTTTAGTAGGATCAAGCCCCCCCCCCCCCTCCCTCCCCCTTCTAAACCAAAATCATGGATCCGCCATTGGGGGAAATACATCAAGCACACGTTTGATAGTGTAAATGGGTCGTTCTTCTTTTCGACCGACAATAGCCTGTCCTTCGTCTTATTACGGCATCTCATTTGAGTAATGATGTTTACGGTTTTATAATGTTCGAATGAACATCCATATTATTTTATTAATTAGGGATATTTAATATTTCACTTTCTCTAACTAGCATTTTTTTTAATGTTTTTTTTTTTTCGTAGAATGCCGTGACAGAGTGGTAAACCAAAATGTTGTCCCCACTGAAAGAGTCCACTTTGACACATGTTTTTTTTTAGAAAACAACCGTAAATAAATATTTATATTGGCATATTTATATTGAAGAAACCTATGCGTTTTGTTTAAATCGCACTTCAAAACCACAATTTTCGATAGTTCAAAAACCAAAAAAACAGAAAAACCTCGGTTCATTGTCGGTAAAAAAGAAGAACGACCCAAATACACATGTATTTACATTGACTATCAAAGTAAATTTTACACTGACTGAGTAATTAATAATTAAACATTAATTTGTTCTGCCTAGTGTCCTGGTAATATAGTTTATCTACGTATATTGTATAGCATGTATAGAAACATACGTAGACAATGCGATAAAATCGCATACATATTAATTAACCAAGCATGACTCTGAAATCTACTCAAGATACAGCACGCTGCATAAAACATGTAGCACAGAAGTCTGACTCTGGTCGAAGATGATTTAATAAAATAAATAAGGTTAGAATACTGACAATGTATTCTGAAGGAACAAATAAATAGGTAGGTACTTAAGCCGAACATGTGTTCTTAATAACGAAATTCAAAAATATTATGCATTCGGTCAAATTACTCTTTGGTTTGGAATGACATGACGTTATGTTCAGTGCAGACTGAGCTTCCAACATTTTTTCCTTCTATCTGTATCTAAACAAATAATAAGCACCGCTATTTGAATTTCAGTGTATACGTATAGTTGTGTTGACGTAGTGTAGTGTCAGTGTTGATGTCAAATCATAGTATAATATACACGTTAGGTGCTTCTATTATAACTTATCCCTTGCCATGATGAGAACTGCCCTGTTAGCATAACTTGACTCTCTACTCCACTCGCGCGCGAGATAGACTATCTGTCACCTTTTTGACAGCATTCATCAGAAAGTAACGGACAGTCTATCTCGCATGCGAGTAGCGACGAGAGTCAAGTTATGCTAGCAGGGCTGGTTAAACTTCTGTGCATATATATACCTCTATATTACCTACCACGACATTAGCATATAATGAAATTTCGTTCAACGTGAGAACAATCTCCACAATGGAAGCTCTAATTACAATGGAACGCAAGAGAATCCGCTGAAAAAAGCGCTAGGTACATTGCATACAATGTGCAATGGCCGGTGTTTAGTTAAACTAACTAGGTATTGGCACGCACGCGAGTGACGTCCGACGCACGATTTAAATGCACATGTATTACGATACGAGTATACTACCCACTGCCCCAGTTTGGCCGAGAATCCTTAAACATGAATCTGAGAACGGTTTTTGTACAGTGAATTAAAAATGTCACAATATTAATTAATTATTGTGACATTTTTAATTCTAATTTTAATATAAATTATGTGAAATTTTATACCTTTATCAACTACCTACATTTTTAACATTACTACTTGCGAAGAAATATAGAATTAGAAAGTTACAATTATTATGATTTAAATTATAATTTATTTTATTTCATTGCTGTGCCCTTACAGGGTTCATGTTGAACTGTAATCTCTAATTGAAGAACTGTATACTAACATGAGTGCAATAAATGATTTGATTTGATTTGATTTGATTTATCTGGCCAGGGGGCCGAACAGTGACATTTTCGAATACCAATTTGTTATCAATGTGTTTCGTACGCCTGGCACGTTAGCTCGGGCGCTCGTGGCGCCGCCACCTAAGCTTTAAATTCGCCATGCTAATTATGATATCCACTGACCACTGCTGAAATTAATGAGAAAGTAAACATACGCACGACCTACATGAGGTTACAGGAGATAGACTGAGAACCATATGTATATTATAGTTGTCCCCGCCATTATGATATTTATGAGGCACGACCTTACATTGGTATTGTAATTGTACCGAACTCTTAGATAGTCCAGATAAGAATTTTGTAGAATCTCCATGAATCCAAAATAATGATCGCGATTCGCCTGAATAGGATAAACCTAAGATTTTTTACGATGCCATTCGAACCACTTTTTGGAGAGCCACAAATGTTTGTATGGGAGCAACTACAATTAAAGTACAAAAATACCCAAAAAATTGAGTGCAAGATTGACCTCGCTGGCGGCAGCCGAAACGCTTCACACTAATTGACATAAAAGTATGACGTCACAACTGCTATTTGTACTGATCGTTGTATGGGAAATCAAGTAAATTGCTGTTTAGGTCACGAAATACTGCGTTTAGGTCCATAGTTGTCATACCAATTTGTTTCCCAATTAGCAACCCTATGTTATCAATTTTAACATGAGTCTACATCCTTATTATTAACCCCGGTTGTATAAAGTTGCGTTAGACCAAATAAATATAAGATTGCATCTCAGTAACTCAGTACATATTCTGACATTACTGATCGACATAAGGTCTGTCTAATGGATCTTCGTATAACCGGGGGTGGGTCATATATGTGACGGTTTTTAGTAAAAGGTCCCACTTTGTCGATTCTAGTTACGGAGTTACGGGCAGTTTAGTGAAATATGGCAAAACTTACCGAAAATCAACTTTCGATGAAAACTGATAGAACATACTGTAATAAACCTATGATTTTGATGACGACGCATAAATCTCCATTTTAAGCACCTTTTTAGGGCCTCAAAGTTTAGTGCCCAGCGACCCACTTTGTCGCATACAGAAAAAATCGTCGATATCATATTTGTGACGGTTTTTGGGAAAAGGTCCCACTTCGTCGATATGGAGTTAGAGTAGTTCTTAATACTACAGATCATACGCTATCTTTTGGTGAAAGATTCATGTCTCTAGGTGCTATAGTTATTTTTTTAAATTCTGCAAAGTTGCAGAAGTGAAAAAGCGACAATTGAGAAAACGTTGGTTAAAGTTTGGGATGGCAGAAAACACACTTCTACTTTGAAGTTATGGAGTGGTTGGTATTAAATGAATGGGCATACTTTAGGGATTTCAAATTAGTTAAAATCATGTATGTAACCTTAGTATTTTGAATGTTATGGAGGCTTGAACATAAAAACAGGACGAAAATATGTAAATCCTGAATATGGGTTTATTTCTATATTCTATTATACGGCACGCAGATTTATCATTAAAGTTGTATTTATAAATGGTTTTCCATGCTAAAAAAGACAGAAATAATTCTGTGGATCCTTTTATTTAGTAATTATGTCAAAAAGTTAATAACAAATGATTTGAAGAGTGCCATGCATAAAAATTAAAATACACGTGTCTCTTAATATATAACATGAGATTACTTAAAAAAACATACTTATCAAGCATAGAAAGTATGTAAAATATCAAATTATAAGTACTTTTTGTGTGTATAAAGTTTAGTGATTTTATATAGGTAGGGAGCGTCCCACTTGGTCGGTTTACTAAACTTTAGTGTTTCTTCATTGAAAGTGTTTGTGTTTGGTATATTTTTCAGTTTTATGTATGAGATAATGGTTTGTTATTGTTAATCTAAGAGTCTTTGATACTAACGTCGTTTGTTTAAACTTTTTTAACGTAATTGAACGAAATTTCTTTTCGACTCAAGTTTAGTGACCCACTTTGACGGTTTGGTGGATCATACGCTAAAAAATTACTACAAGTATAAAATCATAATTTATAAACAGGTGTAATTTGCTGAACCAAAAACAGGATAATGACGTCACAGTTCTCGGCACTATACAACACAAGCCACTTGATGCACATTACTACACCCAACCTCTGCGGTAGCTTGCCTCGCACTGATCGCCGTCGCCGCTTGCGCTGCGCGTCGAGCCGACCGGCGTAGGTACATACCCACGTCGGCCCTACACAAAGCGCTTAACGGGGGCGGTGCCTTTGATGTCGCCGACGAGGCGGCGCGGTGACTTATATAAACGTTGCGATGAGTTCGATCCGTTTGCTACATCTCATAGGTTCAATAAGTACACCATTTTTGGTTTGTAATTAGGTATACTGTTTTTGGTTCAGCAAATTACACCTATGTTTATAAATTATGATTTTATACTTGTCGAAATTTTTTAGCGTATGATCCACCAAACCGTCAAAGTGGGTCACTAAACTTGAGTCGAAAAGAAATTTCGTTCAATTACGTTAAAGAAGTTTAAACAAACGACGTTAGTATCAAAGACTCTTAGATTAACAATAACAAACCATTATCTCATACATAAAACTGAAAAATATACCAAACACAAACACTTTCAATGAAGAAACACTAAAGTTTAGTAAACCGACCAAGTGGGACTCTCCCTATATAAAATCACTAAACTTTATACACACAAAAAGTACTTATAATTTGATATTTTACATACTTTCTATGCTTGATAAGTATGTTTTTTTAAGTAATCTCATGTTATATATTAAGAGACACGTGTATTTTAATTTTTATGCATGGCACTCTTCAAATCATTTGTTATTAACTTTTTGACATAATTACTAAATAAAAGGATCCACAGAATTATTTCTGTCTTTTTTAGCATGGGAAACCATTTATAAATACAACTTTAATGATAAATCTGCGTGCCGTATAATAGAATATAGAAATAAACCCATATTCAGGATTTACATATTTTCGTCCTGTTTTTATGTTCAAGCCTCCATAACATTCAAAATACTAAGGTTACATACATGATTTTAACTAATTTGAAATCCCTAAAGTATGCCCATTCATTTAATACCAACCACTCCATAACTTCAAAGTAGAAGTGTGTTTCCTGCCATCCCAAACTTTAACCAACGTTTTCTCAATTGTCGCTTTTTCACTTCTGCAACTTTGCAGAATTTAAAAAAAATAACTATAGCACCTAGGTGCTATAGTTAGTTCTTTTGGTGAAAGATTCATGTCTCTAGAGACATGAATCTTTCACCAAAAGATAGCGTATGATCTGTAGTATTACGAACTACTCTTAACTCCATATCGACAAAGTGGGACCTTTTCCCAAAAACCGTCACATATATTTAGGATCGCGTCTGTCCTGTAAAGAGTGAAAGAGTTGAGGACTAAAGCCTATTTTTTTATCCGTATTCACGACGTTTTCTCGTCTATAATTCTATGAGATAAAAATACCGGCCAAGTGCGTGTCGGACCACGCAAAACGAAGGGTTCCGTGCCTATTAAAAAGGTCGTATCGTCACAGAAATCTTACGGCACTTACGTCCTTTTCTTTAATGAAGGCAGTTTTTCAACAAAATCTCGAAAACCTTTGAACCGATCTTGTTCAAAATAATTTACGGTGAAAGAATTTAATAAGCCAAGTCCATGATTTTTTTCATATTTTTAAAATACACCGTTCAAAAATTAGAGGGGAGGGGACACAATTTTAGTGACTTTCGGGGCGATTATCTCCGACTCTATTCACTTAAACAAAAAAGTTGCTGAAAAACCTTATATTTATTTTGAAAGGCCTAACGATTGATGTGCCACACGTGGGCTAACAATGAAAAAAAATTTTTTGACTTTCAGTTTTATGTACGGACACGGAGTGCACTCCTAAAAATTTTTTTTTTGCCATTTTAATTACAAAACTATGTAGCGGCTAACAAAATACACATACCCTCAAAATTTTATTCAAATACACCTTATAGTTTTCGAGTAAAATACCTGTGACATACGGACGGACTGACAGACAAACAGACATGACGAATCCATAAGGGTTCCGTTTTTTTGCCATTTGGCTACGGAACCCTTAAAACATATTAAATATGCATATAAGCCCTTAATGATTGACTAGGTACTGCAAAAACGACTTTTGTTTTTCTAACTTGTATGACGGGGATAAGTCTTAACATTCACCAAAATTTTGCAGTCTCTAAATGTCGATGAACCCATGCGAATAATCTCTTAAACTCTAATAAAATAATGTTATTACTAGGAGAGCAAACAGCGCTTAGCCGGCCTACATTCCCTGAATCTCTCAGATCGTCGGTCGCCGACCCGGCTTAACCCTCATTTGCTAATTCAGTTTAAAATTAAAACTCGAGGTAGTCACTGGGAATTAAAATTTTAACAGAGTCCGAAATTATGCATGGCATGGATACCGCCATTTTTGTGATGGACAAACTACGAACTACTCAGTAAAACTGAACCGTTTAACTTTGACATTCAATGTTATACAAATTACTAAGTCTAGTCAAGGTCAATATTAATAGTACATTATTGCCGTGGCCGGGAAGGAGGCAATTGCAGGCTGAGTATTTGTTTAAACGGACGAGCTTGCGAGTCCGTTTAATTATAATACGAAGCCTGCAATTGCCATTCCGGCTAAGGCTAATATAGTGCTTTTCTCAAAAATGGGGGAATAATAAACTTTAAATATCGTTGCATAACGTGAAAATATTAATGATTTACCGCCGTTTTTCTTTTTAAACCGAGTCGCAAGTGTATTTTTCCACCGAAAAACGCGAACTATTTGAGACACATAGAAAAACGTCGCGTTTGCAACAGAAAAATACGAGTTGAATTGGCTGAATACGACCTGTGCCGTCTTTTATATGCCGGTTTCAACTTTCTAAAAAGTTTGGTACTCGACAAATAAAGGAATTTATATGTAACATTCCAGGCGATTTTTTTTATTTTGATCTGACCTGACTCTATACACATTACCTTCCAATATGTAGCGACTAACGCACTGGTCCCACCACCGGCGACGAGCGATAAGCTATCGGCGATTTTCTCGCCCAAGAAACGAACAAAAGATAATCGCTCCCGTGTAAATAAAAGAGCGAGATATAGTTCATATAGTTGATTGCGGTGTGAACAGCGAGCGATGAACTATAAATATATATCTCTCTCTTTTATTTACACGGAAGCGATTATCTTTTGTTCGTTTCGTGGGCTAGAAAAAAGTCGATAGTTCATATCTCACTCGCCGGCGGTGGGACCAGTGCCTAATGTACACTTTGCGGGCCATTTTGGAGAAAAATATTTTATTCAATATAGATTTTAACACAATACTTTTTGAAGGTCAAAAGTTCATTTACAATGGGCACATGTTAACTTACAAATATAATGCTGTTTTCACAATATTAATTTTTAGGGTTCCGTAGCCAAAATGGCAAAAACGGAACCCTTATAGTTTCGTCATGTCAGTCTGTCCGTATGTCACAGGTAGGTATACTCGAAAAGTAGGTACCTATATTTCTTGTTAGCCGCTACTTGCCGCTACATAGTTTTGTAATTAATATGACTAAAAAAAATTTTTTTTAGGGGCACTGTATACATAAAACTGAGTCAATTTTTTTTTTATTGTAACCCCAAGTGTGGCATAAATCGATAGGCCTTCCAAAATAAATAGGTATAAGGTTTCTCAGCAATTTTTTTGATTAAGTGAATAGAGTCGGAGATAATCACCCCGAAAGTCACTAAAATTGTGTACGATGTATTTTAAAATTAAAAAAAAAAAACATGGACTTATTAATTCTTTCACAGAAAAATATTTTGAACAAGATCGTTCAAAGGTTTTCGAAATATTTCTGAAAAACTGCTTTTCTTAAAGAAAAGGACTTAGGTAAGTGACGTAAAATTTCTGTGACGATACGACCTTTTTAACAGGCACGGAACCCTTCGTTTTGCGCGGTCCGACACGCACTTGGCCGGTATTTTTTTTTATTAGAACTAGGGAAAATAAAAATATGTCAGGATTACATAAAACAAATTCAAAAGCAGTATGTCAGTAAGTCAGTAGCAGTACACGAGCACTCGGGCAAAAAAAATAAAAAAACTAGATTGGATGGAGAGATAAATTAGATTAGATTAGATCAGATAAGATTATTTATTTCATTATAAAAAATTACATTATAAATTTGCGTACATGTCTAAAAAATAAGATTTTTTATCACAATCGTCAAAATTAATGATAAATAAATATACAATAATTGGACGATGGCAATAAATGTGTACACAATAATGAGGAATTTTATTGTAGGATATAAAGAGCAAAAGTATGCCTTAGTGTATCACGAATCGTTATTTTTATCGGTTATGATTATGAACGAATGTATCAATGCTTTTTTAGTCGCACATAACTAATAGGCCATAAGCGTAATCCTATGCATATACAATTTGATCTAAATCTGATGATTGAATTATGGTTTGTATTTTTTTTATATAAAGTAATAACCGCCGCTTTCTCCTGATGATTTCACTGATTTGTGCCCCCCAGCGGGACCACGACGGTGATTTATATCTCATGGTCCTACTGATTTCTATGTCAATGAAATTATACTCCCTGTATATCCATATCAATATTATAAATGCGAAAGTGTGTCTGTCTGTCTGTCTGTCTGTTACCTCTTCACGCTAAAATCTCTGAATGAAATTAATTATGGAGTTAGTTTGAATCCCGGGGAAGGACATAGCATAGTTTTTACTATCCCGAAAATCATCCCCTAAAGGAGGTAAAATGGGGGGTGAACGTTTGTATGGAGCTACCATATAAACGAGTTTCACGCGGACGGAGTCGCGGGCAGAAGCTAGTAATAAATATAGTACCTCTTTTTTCCACGTAGACAACTGCACCAGAGTGGGACTATAGGTAATTAAAAAAAAAACCGTTTTTTACCCGTGGTCACGTCACACAAGACTCGAGTTTCTGCAGACTGGGCTCCTATTTCTGGGCGGTTTCCCTTCGGGCATCTGAAATTACCTAACCTACCAAACCTACTACCTTGTGTATCGCGAACGTAATAATAATACATATCTGGTGTACTCCCTGCATTTCATTAAATAGTCAAAAGGTACTCTACGTGTTGGCTCAGTTGGTACATATTTTGAAGGTACCTGCTGGCTCCACGCAGGCCTCCCGAAAGTCCCGGACACCATTGTCCCGTGAGCGGAAAATACATATTAAAATAAATATTAATATTTTTATTTTATGTAATCATTCTTATTTTTTGAATAAATATTCAACTACTTAAAAAAAACAATTAAAAATATATATATACAGGGAGTAGAGAAATAGCAGTGGGACCACAAGAAACAAGTCACCCTCGTGGTCCCACTGTTGGGACAAATCAGTGGGACCACGAGAAAATGGCGGCAATAACGCCAATCATCTGCGCCCACTACCCAACAAGCAAAATCAGCTCTTATAGTGTTTGTCAAGCCTATTTTTATTGCACTTATAAGGTACTTGTAGTATACTACAAACAAGGATTTGGGCGCAGTTATAGGAGCATTGCTTTCTTATAACGATCTTATAATCAACTAGCAGAATGTCACTAGGCCCTATAATACACTTACAGAAGTTCTACCAAAATACAATTGCTCCTATAATGTTTTGAAACTACCCATTTATAAGTTCTATAACTCTTATAAGTATCTCACATGAGCATATTACTAGAGCAATCTTATTTATAACGCGCTACTAATATACTTAGTTATTAGTTATAAGTACATTTTACAAACATCTTTACGTTGCGTCGGCCGATACGTGCAGTGGTTTATTTGTGACAAAAAAAAATTAAAAGCAAATGTAAGTATCTATTTTTCTTATAAGTCTAACTAATATAATTTGTATTAGTCTAGAGCATGTAAGTATTGTAAAATACTGTGTGTATAGTGTGTAAACTTACCGGGGAAGTCATTTTTATTGTAAATGTTCACCATATTTTGTTTAATTTTCCAATGCCCATGGAAAAAACGCACATATCATGTATGTTGTTAAAATAATATTCCTACATTTATTGTGAACATTCGCCATTTTCTAAAAAATCTCTGCATTGAGTATGTTATAGGACAATTATAGGTAAATTTGCACTTATAGCAGTTTTAATCCAGATAATTTTCCGCCATATTTACTACCAACTACCAAACGTTTACTAGTAAGGTGCTTGATCTAATAACTTATATGATTATTTAATCTAATAAGGCTCTTACCAAATACAATTTTAATTATAAGAGCATAAGACAAGACTAATAGCGATGTAGACTTGTAATAAACTCAGCTTAGTATATTATAATATCATGTTGTCTTACAAAATGCTATTATAAGATCAAATATTATTCAGGACTATTTGGTTTTTCTGCAAACTGTTATAGGAGACTTAAACCTATAACTGTCTTATAAGATGATCTTGTAGCTAACTAGAAGTCTGTACAATAAAACCAAATGATCCTAAGACTATCTACGCTTCTGAAATGTTATTATAAGTAAAAGTATCCTGTAACTGTTCTGTGCGACAATCTTGTAGCAAACTATAAGCCTGAATTATAAACATGAATGCTCTTGAGTATGTTACCGCTTATCGTATGCTATTATAAGTAAATGGCTCTACGTCAATGTATCTATAGGAACGTTATTAGTAAATAAGTACTTATAGTCTTTATTTATAGGAGTACTTTGCTTGTTGGGTAATTACGAAATGACAGACGAGTCCACAAAGTTCTCACACTTCTTACATTCAGTCCACTTTAATTAGTTTATTTTTGTTCAATAATCGGATTCTATATTTAGAAAACCATTTCCAGGTCCAATGAGTCGAATCGTATCATTATTTATTAGTTATTTAGAAGCAACCTTTCTGCCTGTCAATCACTAATGATGGGTCGATCGACCTTTCAAACCTCAGACCAAGTCGACTCTAAACTCTCGATGATTATTTAATTGTAATACCTAGCGGTAGTTTGACCCCGTTAATTGAATCCCACCAAAACATAAATGTGAAAATGGGAGTCATGAGTGCAAAGTTCAGTAGATAAGCCTAAAATAAAATAATATGTGACGGTTTTTGGGAAAAGGTCCCACTTTGTCGATATGGAGTTAAGAGTAGTTCCTAATACTACAGATCATACGCTATCTTTTGGTGAAAGATTCATGTCTCTAGGTGCTATAGTTATTTTTTAAAAATTCTGCAAAGTTGCAGAAGTGAAAAAGCGACAATTGAGAAAACGTTGATTAAAGTTTGGGATGGCAGAAAACACACTTCTACTTTGAAGTTATGGAGTGGTTGGTATTAAATGAATGGGCATACTTTAGGGATTTCAAATTAGTTAAAATCATGTATGTAACCTTAGTATTTTGAATGTTATGGAGGCTTGAATATAAAAACGGGACGAAAATATGTAAATCCTGAATATGGGTTTATTTCTATATTATATTATACGGCACGCAGATTTATCATTAAAGTTGTATTTATAAATGGTTTCCCATGCTAAAAAAGACAGAAATAATTCTGTGGATCCTTTTATTTAGTTATTATGTCAAAAAGTTAATAACAAATGATTTGAAGAGTGCCATGCATAAAAATTAAAATACACGTGTCTCTTAATATATAACATGAGATTACTTAAAAAACATACTTATCAAGCATAGAAAGTATGTAAAATATCAAATTATAAGTACTTTTTGTGTGTATAAAGTTTAGTGATTTTATATAGGGAGGGTCCCACTTTGTCGATTTACTAAACTTTAGTGCTTCTTCATAAGTGTTTGTGTTTGGTATATTTTTCAGTTTTATGTATGAGATAATGGTTTGTTATTGTTAATCTAAGAGTCTTTGATACTAACGTCGTTTGTTTAAACTTATTTAACGTAATTGAACGAAATTTCTTTTCGACTCAAGTTTAGTGACCCACTTTGACGGTTTAGTGGATCATACGCTAAAAAATTACTACAAGTATAAAATCATAATTTATAAACATAGGTGTAATTTGCTGAACCAAAAACAGTATAATTACAAACCAAAAACCGGCCAAGTGCGTGTCGGACCACGCAAAACGAATGGCCGTGCCTATTAATAAGGTCGTATCGTCATAGAAATCTTACGGCACTTACGTCCTTTTCTTTGAGGAAGGCAGTTTTTCAGCAATATCTCGAAAACCTCTGAACTGATCTTGTTCAAAACAATTTTCGGTGAATGAAATTAATAAGCCCTATGTCCATGAATTTTTCCATATTTTTAAACTACACCGTTCAAAAATTAGAGGGGGGGGACAGAATTTTAGTGACTTTCGGGGCGATTATCTCCGACCCTATTCACTTAATCAAAAAAAAATGCTATGAAACCTTATATTTATTTTGAAAGGCCTATCGATTGATGTGCCACACGGGGGGTCACAATGAAAAAAATGTTTTTGACTTTTAGTTTTATGTATGGAGTGCACCCCTAAAAAAATTTTTTTTGTCATTTTAATTACAAAAGTATGTAGCGGCTAACAAAATACACCTATCCTCAAAATTTTATTCAAATACATCTTATAGTTTTCGAGTAAAATGCCTGTGACATACGGACAGACGGACATGACGAAACTATAAGGGTTCCGTTTTTGCCATTTTGGCTACGGAACCCTAAAAATGGTGTACGTATTGAACCTATGAGATGTAGCAAACGGATCGAACTCATTGCAACGTTTATATAAGTCGCCGCGCCGCCTCGTCGGCGACATCAAAGGCACCGCCGCCGCTAAGCGCTTTGTGTAGAGCCGACGTGGGTATGTCCAGTCGAGTTCTCCAATATCTATACAGGCAAGCATTCAAAAATATCTACGCATGTGTCTTATGACAGTAATAATAAAGCCTGTGTACAGATATTTTTGAAAGGTTGTCTGTATAGATATTGGAGAACTCGACTGTACCTACGCCGGTCGGCTCGACGCGCAGCGCAAGCGGCGACGGCGATCAGTGCGAGGCAAGCTACCGCTGAGGTTGGGTGTAGTAATGTGCATCAAGTAGCGTATGATCCACTAAACCGTCAAAGTGGGTCACTAAACTTGAGTCGAAAAGAAATTTCGTTCGATTACGTTAAAAAAGTTTAAATAAACGACGTTAGTATCAAAGACTCTTAGATTAACAATAACAAACCATTATCTCATACATAAAACTGAAAAATATACCAAACACAAACACTTTCAATGAAGAAACACTAAAGTTTAGTAAACCGACCAAGTGGGACGCTCCCTATATAAAATCACTAAACACACAAAAAGTACTTATAATTTGATATTTTACATACTTTCTATGCTTGATATGTATGTTTTTTTAAGTAATCTCATGTTATATATTAAGAGACACGTGTATTTTAATTTTTATGCATGGCACTCTTCAAATCATTTGTTATTAACTTTTTGACATAATTACTAAATAAAAGGATCCACAGAATTATTTCTGTCTTTTTTAGCATGGGAAACCATTTATAAATACAACTTTAATGATAAATCTGCGTGCCGTAAAATAGAATATAGAAATAAACCCATATTCAGGATTTACATATTTTTGTCCTGTTTTTATGTTCAAGCCTCCATAACATTCAAAATACTAAGGTTACATACATGATTTTAACTAATTTGAAATCCCTAAAGTATGCCCATTCATTTAATACCAACCACTCAATAACTTCAAAGTAGAAGTGTGTTTTCTGCCATCCCAAACTTTAACCAACGTTTTCTCAATTGTCGCTTTTTCACTTCTGCAACTTTGCAGAATTTAAAAAAAATTACTATAGCACCTAGAGACATGAATCTTTCACCAAAAGATAGCGTATGGTCTGTAGTATTAGGAACTACTCTTAACTCTATATCGACGAAGTGGGACCTTTTCCCAAAAACCGTCACAAATATGATATCGACGATTTTTTCTGTATGCGACAAAGTGGGTCGATGGGGACTAAACTTTGAGGCCCTAAAAAGGTGCTTAAAATGGAGATTTATGCGTCGTCATCAAAATCATAGGTTTATTACAGTCTGTTCTATCAGTTTTCATCGAAAGTTGATTTTCGGTAAGTTTTGCCATATTTCACTAAACTGCCCGTAACTCCGTAACTAGAATCGACAAAGTGGGCCCTTTTACTAAACACCGTCACATATATTCTTAAGAGGGCGTTACTGAAATTCGTCAGGAATAAGCGAAAAACCGGATTTTTGACGTTGTATTTCTAAGAAACAGAAAGGTTTTTCTAGATTCTGATTACTTATTTACATAGGTCAATTCCTCATTTTGACACTACCCGCCAGGAATTTAAGAAAAACTGAATGTTTAAACCTAATATACCTGATTACCGACAGTCGTTTTCAGGAGAGAGCGCAGAGGCATAAGTTTGATCCCTCAATACTCAATGATGTCAAAAGAAAACCCAATTGTTTTTTTTTCTTTTCACAATTGTAATATGTCCTTATTGACACTACCCGCCTCTATTTTTTCTAATTTTGCAGGTATGTATACGTAAATCGTACTCAATTACACCATATTTTTCAACAAAATCGTACTGAAAACACGAGGATTTTCTCATTATTGTTGAATTATTAGTATATTGAATCTTACATAACATTAAAGTTCATACTTTGACCAACACAATCCAGTAAAAAAATAAAAACTTTTCTTAAAAATAATATGTTTTAATAATTATTCAAAATTCGTTTAAATTCACCTCCGCGCGGGAACACTTCTCAGTACCGGCTGAGCCGGCCTCCGAGCCAGTCGCGTACCGCGTTTATTTGAGGCTATTCACGAAGCTAACTGACAACGTGTCAGCAAAACAAATATAATTTTGATCTCCGACTGGGTATAGTTGTTACCAACTTCGGGGTCAAGCTATACTGGGGATACATTCGTGAGGCGAGTCGAGACAAGTTATGAATCGCATAGCGCTGCCATGAAATAGTCAATTATTTTACGAGTGATCATGATACTTGGTTGATTTAATTTATTTATTAGTATCAGTCTATACTTGAAACCATAATTAGATTCCAAAAAAACTACGCTTTGTGTTGCTATTATAATGAGGAGGGTTGACACAGGTGAATTTTCATTTTTCTAAATGATAGACGTAGCTAGTTTTCATCATTTAGAAAAATGCAAATTCACCGGTGTCAACCCTCCTCATTTTAATGGCAACACAAAGGGTAGTTTTTTTGGAATCTAATTATGGTTTCAAGTATATCTTGTGGGGTGTCCGCTGCGCCTTCCGGAACGTGGTCGCCTCTCGAGAACCTTCCCGCCCCAACAGCCATCATGATTAGTTAGTATGTATGTATGTTAGTTTGGACCAAATCTTCAAATTAGGTACATTTGCGTATCTTCGGTGACAATGCAAATATCATAGAGCTGGTCTGATGATGAAGTAGGAAGGTGGCCATAGGAACTCCTAAACAAAACAAGGTAAAGCCATCGAGTTTGGGCTCATTTATTTGGTCTTGGCAAATACTCTAGTGCTGGATGATTTCCAGAGTCTGGTGACGGAGCTGGAAGGTGGCCATGGGAACTACTAAAGTAAACAAGATAAACACATCGAGTTTGGGCTCATTTGATTTGCCCTTTCAAACACTGGTTCTGGATGATTTTCAGAGTCGGATGATAGAGCTGGAAGGTGAGGTGGAAGGTGCATTGAAAAGAATTTCAATACAAAATGTACGGGCACGTTTTTTCTTGCTCTTGACTATAGTAGGGGTTTACACTGGAAAGAAAAAAAGGGGTCCTACGTGATTTTGCCACGTTTCCGAGTCTCGCTCTTTATTTCGAAATAAACGACCAAACGAATTTTTACGTTTTATTTGTAAGTCTGTAAGAAACAATTGGTAAGCCATTTACAGCTCACTTTATACTGGACTTTTCGTAGATTCATAGAAAACCAACATTAGTTGACACCTAAATCGCTCAACAATTAAAATCCTTGACCGTACCTGTGAACATGGTTTAAATTTTTGAACGGCTGTGTCACTGTTATATTATTATTATGTTTCATTCATTGACTATTTTGATCACCACTTAACATAAAAAAGTATGTAAATCACATCGAGTATTTATATGAAATGGTTCTTTCTAGACATTTTACAACATTTACTGCCTAGCATTATCGTGTTTATGTCGGACAAGAAGTTTTCGCCCCCTTCGTATTTACATTATACTTACTATAGTGCGTTTTTTAAGCATTAGAAAGAAGGATAAAGCACGAAGCAAGAGGTCTTTTGTATAAGACACTTTATGCCACACAACTGTCAAAGTATCTCAAACAGCTCTTAAAAAAGACTTACATTATTGTTGTCGACCCTAAAATGATAGAAGTGTTTTCATTATTAATATCTTTACCAGATTCAGGGCCAGCTTCATATTGCAAACAAGCCTATTTATATATTTGCAATATGGACTGGTCCCGACTTCACAATGAAAGTGGTTAGAGTACCCAAAGACGACAACTTTTGGGAACAAAATATGCTGCCTAAACTGACCCAGTTTTACAATAATTGTATCCTTCCAGAAATAATTGATCCTAGAAAATCCTTGCCACTAAGAGAAATAAAATTCTAAGAGTGTTTCCCAAAAGTCTGACAAGTTTTTTTTTTGGTAAAGGCTAGTGATATGTAAAAACATAATTTAATTGTAATATATGCTTTATTGTACATCCATCAAGATTGGGATGATTGTAACAAAATAATAAAAGATTGTTCAAAATTAATAAAGCCCTTTTAAAACCACTTGCTAATATTCATTACATTAATTATAAAGAGTCTTCCGAAAAATGGTTAGCGACTTTCTTGAGCTCTTATCTGGTTCTGAATTTCTTTACTTAGGCACATTATTTAGTTTCAAATATACCTACATGTTATTTACTACATACAGGTCAAGTTAATATAAAGCTTTAAAAAAACTCTTAATATACTTTGTCATAGAATTTTAATATAAATAGAAAACATGTGCACAAAAAGCAAATAGTTCTTTGTTTATGTTAGCGCAACATGTTAACGAAGTAATACTTACAATTTTTAAGTGCAAGTATCAATATCGGTCACGCTAACGCTCCAAAGGTGCACTATACTGCTATTCGCATCGAATAGATCCGAACATTGCCGAGCCGTTAGTTCTACCCCGATCGCACTTTCATAGCTAGAAAGGGACGGCACGCGTGACTGGGGCGATCTCGCTGTGAGTGTGGGGGGAGGTAAGTATGTGTGCGTGATAGTGTAGTATCTACACACACAAACGCACTACGTGCTTCAAACTGCCGAATTCTGAGCGAGCGCATTTTACGATAGCACTCTTAAGAACATAATAAATTGTTTTAAATTCTTCTTAAATTTGAAAACTCGAATAGAAAATGAAAAAAGTTTATTTAGATTATAAAAAGGATGTTTACAAATAGTTATATAATTTTGCTTGTGTCAGGAGACACCACTCTTCCAAAAACAAGAAGTGGTAAGTTTAACCCATAATATATAACCCGATTTTAGTATAAATAGGTTGTGTGCAGAGCGTAGCGTCACTCTCGCTATAGCCTGAGCAAGATACGGTCGGGCTATATATGAAAAAAACCGGCCAAGTGCGTGTCGGACCACGCAAAACGAAGGGTTCCGTGCCTATTAAAAAGGTCGTATCGTCACAGAAATTTTACGGCACTTACGTCCTTTTCTTTGAGGAAGGCAGTTTTTCAGCAATATCTCGAAAACCTCTGAACCGATCTTGTTCAAAACAATTTTCGGTGAATGAAATT
The DNA here is from genome assembly GCA_932294315.1 of Epinotia nisella. Taxonomy (NCBI): domain Eukaryota; kingdom Metazoa; phylum Arthropoda; class Insecta; order Lepidoptera; family Tortricidae; genus Epinotia; species Epinotia nisella. The sequence goes on from OW028674.1 coordinate 24,022,799, forward strand.
AATAAGCCCTATGTCCATGAATTTTTCCATATTTTTAAAATACACCGTTCAAAAATTAGAAGGGGGGGGACAGAATTTTAGTGACTTTCGGGGCGATTATTTCCGACCCTATTCACTTAATAAAAAAAAAATGCTAAGAAACCTTATATTTATTTTGAAAGGCCTATCGATTGATGTGCCACACGGGGGGTCACAATGAAAAATTTTTTTTTGACTTTTACAAAACTATGTAGCGGCTAACAAAATACACCTATCCTCAAAATTTTATTCAAATACACCTTATAGTTTTCGAGTAAAATGCCTGTGACATACGGACAGACGGACAGACGGACATGACGAAACTGTAAGGGTTCTGTTTTTGCCATTTTGGCTACGGAACCCTAAAAACAACAATATATAGATATCAGCATTTTTTTCACATCAAACACTTGGTATGGTAATTGGATTTAAGTATTCTTGAACGGTAAAAAAATATGAAAGTAATCTATATAAATTCCGTAAAAATCTGGAGAAAATGGTATAAACTTTATTTACTTTATAATTTACTACTTCTTTATAAGTTCTTTGGGATACGCACATAACCCATACACTTAATTTTGTTAACGAAAATACCTTTTGCATAGGCCTCTCATGAAATTAAACATTATCTCAAGATCGTAAATATTTCATTAGTGCTGTTTATTTCCTGATGCATATATTTTTGGATTCAAGTCGTCAGTCTCAAAATTTGTATATTCAAACATATTTTCATCATAAAAATACTTATAACATTTTTGCTTGCGGGTTAAATTTTTTTCCTAACTTCCGGTCTATAAATTTAGTGATTTCAATAATAAAAGCATATAAACGCCGTGTACAAATAATTAGCCTGATATTGAATTATTTCCAAAAAACCGGATCTTTCTCAGGCTACTATACGAATACGCGTATGTGGCAGTGTTTTGTATAACTACAACTTAGAAAAGTTGAAAAACCCCTAATTTTTTCATTTCAAAGTTCAATATCTCAAAATCGGCTGAACCGATTTTGTTGAAAATAAAAAATATAGCGGATGGAATACTGTCTCGGCAACACTAAAGTTGGGTTGCACTTGCACCAAACCGTCTGTAATCGTAATCTGGTGCAACCGCCCTAAATGTCGACCGAATACTAGTGCTTACAGAACTTGACTATGAAGCTTGAGGTCCCGGTTCGATCCCCGGTCGGGGCAGATATTTGTATGATGAATACGAATGTTTGTTCTCGAGTCTTGGGTGTTTAATATATATTTAAGTATGTATTTATCTATATAAGTATGTTTATCCGTTGTATGGTACCCATAGTACAGGCTTTGCCTAGTTTGGGACTAGATCAATTGGTGTTAATTGTCCCACTATATTTATTTTATTTATTTATTTAAATGTACTAATTCGTGTTTACCTACTGAAGCATAACGGGATGATTTGGCCTGGACACACATCGCTGCCAAATGCCGGGATTCCTGGCAACTGTCATAGCTAATTATATGGACGAAAAAGAAATGTATTTTAACATACTAACTACGTCACCCACCGTGAGTATCGCGATTAAATTATTATTTTTGCCTTTCTTTCCCATTAATAGTAAAAATCTTACACTAGTATATTTAGAATAATAGCTTCCGCCCGCGACTTCGTCTGCGTGGACCCGGGATAAAAACTATCCTATATTTTAATTTAGGCTATAAACTATCTTCGTGTAAAATTTCATCCAAATCAGTTGAGCCGTTTAAGCGTGATTGAGTAACAAACATCCAAACAATTAAACACCTAAACATCCAAACTTTCGCATTTATAGTATATTATAATTATAATATTAGTAGGATTAGTAGGATATGTTCTCTAGAACCTTGATTCTAGAGACGGATAGTGCGAGAAAAATCGAGAGAGCTCACGCGCCGTCTTGTGATAGCCGTGCAGGTGGAGCCACGGAATAAAATATAGCATATATTATGTCCATCCCAAAGAGCCATTCTTGCATGGCTATAACAGGGGCGTTACGTACTACGCCTACAGCGGCGCTAGAAGTCCTACTGGACCTACCGCCACTTCACATGGTGATTAAGTCGGAGGCGCGCAAATCGCTCTACAGACTCTTGGACTGTGGAGTGATAGCAAGCCGAAGAATAAGCACACAAACATGGAGACTAACAGTTTCCTAGTCAAAATAACAAACATGGGAAGCGACAAAATGCTCCCCAAGTATGTATTCCACAGGAACTTCACAACAAAAGTTCCATTCAGGGCTGAATGGGCCGAAAGTCTAGAACCACCAAGGTCTGGTATCGAAGACAACATATGGTACACGGACGGATCAAAAATGGGATCCGGTACGGGAGCAGGCATTTATGCAAATGACTATAGTAGTAGTGTAAGCATGGGTAGTTTGGCATCCGTCTTCCAGGCGGAGACATATGCCATAATTGTCTGTGTACAGGAGAATATAGACAGGCAAACCAGAGGGCAGACTATCTATATACTCAGTGAGAGTGGAGTCTAGACTCTAGACTAGTTTATAATGGCGTCCAAGCACTGAACAAGCTTGGAAAGCACAATAAGGTGCAACTTGTTTGGATACCAGGGCACGAGGGCTTCATCGGCAACGAAAGAGCAGATGAGCTTGCAAGAAGGGGGTCTACAAATCACTTTGTAGGTTCAGAACCGTTTGTGGGACTCTCACAGGGAACCATAATATCGGCCTTTAAAACCTACGCCAAAACCAAACACCAGCACGAGTGGAGGAATGAGGCGGGTTTAAGGCACTCAAACTCTTCATAGAAGGAGTGGACTCGGGCTGAACCAAAGAACTCTGGAAATCCAGCAGGAAGCAACTCAGGATTATATCTGGGGTGTTCACAGGTCACTTCGGCGTCAAGGATCTCTTGGCCAAGATGGGACTATCGAACGGTACAGACTGTAGAATGTGTGGCGAGGAGGATGAATCTATGGAACACTTACTGTGTGAATGTCATGCCCTTGCCAGACAAAGAATGAATCACTTTGGTAAAGGCTACCCGCAACCAAAGGAATTCAAGGTACTCCCACTAAGCTGCATCATCCGCTTTGTGGAAATGATGGAGCGAGCTTCGGAGAAGCTATAAAGGGGAGGGCAAATGCACAAAAGATCCCACTGGGTCGAAGTGTATCCGAAAGGGTCCTCAACTAGATAAGATAAGATAAGAGCCATTCTATATACTAGTGGAAGATTTTTTGAAACCAGATGATTATAGTTTCGGAGATTCCCCGACGAACTAACTTACATTTCACGGACCTTATACCACTTTATTACCAGTATACAATATTTATACTTATATAGTTTTCGGGGATAGTTATGTAGGAATATGGCTAAATAAATCGATGTAGGTATTACATGAATTATAGTTTGGCAGTTCCTGAAACCTAAAATGCTTGATGGTCTTTAGAATTTAATGAAATCACGCCGTAGAAGTCTCCCAAGCCCTTCTGAACTAGTGTTGATAGCACCCATGTTCAATATTTCAAAATACTTGCAGTTACTTATGAAAGCTAGCAAACACCTTAATAAAAGTAACAAGTTCCAACCCAACCAAATCACTTGAGCAAGCTGCCTTAAAAGGAGTCGGCGGACCGGTTTTGCGAGAATACATACATAACCGCGGCCTAAACAAACCGAATCAGATAATGCCACGCGCTTATTGAATCGTAAATATCAAGCGGATGCGGGTTTATCGACAGTTTATTTATGTAAAAGGTTTCAAAGATGATTCATTCAAAAAGTAATATAACACGTCATTATAGTGCATCATGCTAACATGTTGACTCTTGACAGAATGTCACTTCACTCACTGCCAATGATACACTGAACATTGCTCACTTAACAAATAGGGGTGTGGACCCATTTTTTTTATTAGTTCATAAGAAAGAAGGCAAAAAAAATATGCCTTATGACGAAAATCCCATTCAAAAATTACGAAGCTATAACCGTTATAATGTTGCTCGTTAGAGAGAGAAAACGCTCGGAGCCCGTGACGTCACAATCCTCGAGCGTTATAGTAAACTAGCTTCTGCCCGCGACTTCGTCCGCGTGGAACTCGGTTATATCGTAGCTTCGCCCCCCACTTCGCCCCCTTTATGTATACCATAATTCATCTTAATCCGTTCACCCATTTTTGCGTGATTGAGTAACAAACATCCAAACACCTAAACATCCAAACTTTCGCATTTGTAATATTAGTTTGGTAGGATAATATTAGTAGGATGACGATAGTTTCATATGAAGATGCGTTTTGCGGAAAAGTTACAGAAAGTATACCTCCTCTTAAAACTAAATTGCTGTTTCGGTCGCGAAATACTGCGTTTAAGTCTATAGTTATCATACAATTTTGTTTCTATGAAAGCGTACTGATTCTTTTAGTAGCTTTACTCTAGGACATAAAAAAATATTTTTTTATGATTTTAATTATATTTTTTATTTATACTTTATTACAATAATTTGATGGTTTACTATCCATTTAGCAACGCTTTGTTATCAATTTTAACATGAGTCTACCTCTACACCCCTAATATGCTATTAGACTTGCCACAGGAGCAAAAACAATAATCGCACTCCCTTGGAAACTTCCACTACCCTTTTCACCCCTTTAAGGGATGATTTCCGGGACAAAAACTAACAGACAGACAGAGTTACTTTCGTATTTATAATAATCCATACTAATATTATAATAGGATTTTTCTTTTATCCAGAAAGTTATCTCCTAAGGGCGTGAAATTGGGGTGGCTACCAATGCTGAAATTGCGAGTTAATGAAAATAGGCTTGAATTACTTAATGTTAAGAAATAAGTGTTCATAATTATTTATTAGGCAACTAAAATTCAATTGCGATAAAGTAGCTAACGCCAAACCATGGCGAACATTTACTTTCCCAGGCTTTTGAAATTAGTCTTGCCGCTTAAATTTGTTAATTTTTTTGACGTGATTACAACTTAAGACTTCATTATACCTACTGGCTGTTTTGTCACAGAAAATACGTTCCGGATTTTCTCATGTTTTTTGACTTTTTTCTTAACTGCAACGGTTTAATTTATTTTAAAAGTTTCACTATGCGTGTTCGTCGCATGTCGCATTAAACAGGTATCAAATCTAAATATCAGTGTGTCATCACATCAACGTGTGTGAAAAATTCCATGGATCTGCAATAATAGGTACCTACCTACCAAGAAAAAAATAACTTTAAATAACATATTTCGCGGCTTGTTTTTAGCTCTAAATCTAAATATTATAGTTTTAGTACTCTTGTGCATCACGAAACCGAGAACTACATAACCCACTTAGCCTTATGGCAGTATTTAAACTGCCTTTTGGCAGTATATACTGCCTTATTGCAAATAACTCGGGCAAAGCCACAGGATAAAATATAGCTTATATATATCCACCCAGAAACTTCATTACATACACAAATGTAAGATTTTTTGAAATCGGATGACTGGTTCCGGACGGTTACCCTCTACATTCAAAGCTACAACCTCACAAACATTATATTTTTATAATAATATTACCATAGAGAATACATAACGGCCTAACATATGCCGCGCAAGTGCTGTGATGACAAGAACGATGTCAAATGCATTCTGCATCTCATATTTGGAATATTTGCCACTACCAGTTGGCAGCATTGAGATCCCTTTCTCAACGCCTCGTGTTTTTCCTAGCAGTTGGCGGAGCTGCGTAACCTCCGCGACCTGGATTCAGTTCAGGGGTCAACGCCCGCTGCACTCACCTACGATGCGATACTATCGCCTATCGTAGATTTAGCGGTGAAAAACGAAGCCTATGGATTAAGCAAGGTTCGTTGCTTGCTTTAGAATTGTTAGAAATGAATCTACCTATTTTGTTGTAGGTCTATTTGCTTAAAAAGGCTAATAAGTAAGTTGAGTGCGAAATAATTAACATTATTTTTGTTGCTAATTATATTTTGTGAAATTCTAAGGTTTTATTATCTTTTCGAAGGGTGAGAACAACCTAGTACCTATACAAATAGACTTTTCACGCCACTGCTCGGAAATGTGGCAAAAGATGGTCAGAATTCAGGCTTCAAAGCTGGGGTTAGTTGGACGTCGCACGAACAGGCCATCTATGACTTCAAACTGTCCAACAATGTTATTGTTGGACAGTTTGAACAGCGATCGACCAATCACAGGGCCCCGCGCGGTCGCGCCGGCGGGCGCTGCCTGTGCAGCTCCTCCTCCCCCGCGCCGGGCGCGAGGCAAGCGATCCTGTTTAGTATTATGATCTTCAATTAGATACTTAATTTTGATTTAAAATTATAATTATTTGCAATTTCCTCGCAGTAGGCGTGAAAAGCACTGTGTTAAGCCTCGGCCGAAAGTGCAATAGCTGGACTCGTACTTTCGAGGGCCTCCGCTACGCGTCGGCCCTCGAACTAACTCGTCCATCTATTGCTTACTTTCTAGCCTCTTCAACAATGTACTATTGTTTGCTATACTGAACACTATGACTATTTCTGGATACATATACGGATACAAATAAATTGAATTGAAATTGAACACCACCATATCCGACAACAGCACTCGTGAGCGCTCGTCATTGTTTATGCGATTACGGTACGACTAATACACAATTGGGCTGTTTTACTTTTGCTCGATGACCTCAGTAAAGCTTCCGAGCAAGTTGGTCTAAGAATGAACATGGATAAGACGAAGGTCATGTCAAATGCCCATGTAGCACCAACTCTCATTACAATCGGACACTTTATTTACGCTTGAAGTTGTAGACGATTATGTATACCTAGCTAGGAGAGACTGTCCAGTTAGGTAGGTCCAACTTCGAGAAAGAGGTCAATCGTCGAAACCGACTCCGGCTGGGCAGCGTTCGGGAAGCTCCGGCACATCTTTTCGTCCAATATCCCGCAGTGTCTCACTCAAGACGAGAGTCTTTGACCAGTGTGTGTTGCCAGTGATGACATATGGCACTGAAACTTGGTCGCTTACTATGGGTCTCATAAGAAGGCTCAAAGTCACCCAAAGGGCAATGGAGAGGGCTATGTTGGGAGTTTCTCTGCGTGATCGCATCAGAAATGAGGCTATCCGCAGCAGAACCAAGGTAACCGATATAGCCCTCCGAATTGCTAAACTTAAGTAGCAGTGGGCGGGGCACATTGCACGTAGAACCGATGGCCGTTGGGGCGGAAAGGTTCTCGAGTGGCGACCACGTACCGGAAGGCGCGGCGTGGGTAGGCCCCCCCACAAAGTGGACTGATGACCTGGTAAAGGTCGCGGGAGTCCGCTGGATGCGGGTGGCGCAGGACCGGTCAATTTGGCACTCACTAGGGGAGGTCTATGTCCAGCAGTGGACGTCTTTCGGCTGATATGATGGGCTGTTTTACCAAAACAGTTATTTTACGTGAAGCTTATTCATTATCAGGCCTACCCGTTATCAGTAACGTTAACGTTACACAATCCCGGCAATTCGGGCGTTATCGCACGATAGCTGCGCGGGTTGGTGACCTCCTCCAAACAACAGCTGTTACGGCGGTTCTTGTTGTAAATAAAGTACGTCAATGTAGAATAGTACTACGCGACATTGCATTCAAACTGGAATAATCTAACTCCAATTGGAATTTAGATGATCTGGCCTCCTAAGGCTAAGGGGACCAAGGTAATAGAGACATGATACGTTTTATGAATAAGGCGGGAGTTCTCATGTCACTGATAAGCCAGCAGTAGCGCCTTGTATCGTAGACGTATAAAATTGTAAATAGGGTGTTTGAAAGGGGAAACGCAATGACATTAAATATATTCGTTCGTGACATTATTGCTTAGGAGAGTAACACACTTGTTAGTTCAATCTTGACACATTAACAACCTGTCTCTACGTCTCTACGAACCCTATCGCTCACTTCCAAAATATCCTGAACGACATGTAATCGGATGTCGGACTTGACTGGTTCACGTCAGGCATTCGATGGTGTTGTGAATAGCAGTCCTCGCTCTCAGCGTCAGCGCGCGAGACGCGTCCCCGATGTGGCTCATTACTATGGTGCATGGTAGTACTCGCTCGTAAAAACCCGTCCTGGGACCAGTTGGGCTAAACCGGTGTCGCCGAGCTAGGGATGGCCAAACGTTTTCTGAGCTAAACCTTTTTTCTACAAGGACGCAAAGACATCTTAGCTAAGGAACCCCGAGGCACCAAACAAACCATAAATTTACCTTGTGGCCCGTAATATAAAAACTTTTTATATAGCATGGTGGATGGCGGGCCACTAGCAAAAGCTCTTCTAGGTGGTCTAGCGTATCGATTTTAAATAACGTCTTAAAGTCGGTACAATCCCACAAAAAAAAAACCTTGAAAGCGGTAAACTTCTATTCAGTATACAAAGAAAGGCTTCGCCGCCGAATAAAGAGTCGAGTTCTGAAATAATGCCAAGTCCTAAGAAGTATCAATTAAAACTCGGTCCTTGGTTTTGTAATTTTTTTTATTTTATATTTAGTATACCTAATAAGTAAAAATCTAAAGCCGTACGTGCCGTGTAGGACGTACCGCAGTGCTACAATTGGTTACCTTAGGATTTAACCCAGTATTAGGCACGAATAAAAAATCGCCTATATATTTATTATAGGTGAAGCTCGCTTGCATAGAAGTGACAACAAGCAGATATGGAAGCCACTTACATATGTATTAGGAATCCGCATATTTAATGTTTCTAAACTGCAAACATTTCTTATTTCGCTGTCAAATGATGAATTTATGATTTTCAACTATCTGTTTCCTGTATATTTAGTTTACAACCCAATTTATTCCATATCAAAATAAAGAATAAGAGATTAGTTTTAAGTATTTCAATCTGGGAGGAATCAGGGTAATCTTCGTCGGCAACCCTTATCCTTACAAGACTACACTACTACAAGAAGCGTTCGCGGAAATCACGTACGCCTCACGGGCATTCGTAAAAACGTTTATTGTCAATGATCTTATTGATGGGCGTCAATAACTCGATAATACCACTGATACTTGCCTTGCGATGCTTAAAGATGTTTTCAGTTGAACAAACTACATGCTGCCGTGTCAATCCTATCTCATGTTCATGTATCTCAAAAAACATAGTTTTGAGAAAACGCCGTTTAAAGTTTTTTTTTTTGTAAAATGTCATTTACCGAATGGTTACGTGCATTTACAAAAAAAAAACCAACATAAAGGTGAAAGGTTCCTGTATATTATGAGAATTGAAAATGTTTGTGTATGTGTTTTATAAGCTATAAATAACAGAGTTAGGCCTGACAGGCTCGCCCTACTAAGCCTGTCAAGCGACGGTGAGAAAAGTATTTCTGGCAACTAATATTGCGTTTTAAGTCATTTAAAATTGCTTAAAACTACTAAATTTACCAGGTAAGTAAACAAAGTATTAATTTACTCAATTGATATGTTCATTAAAACGTTCGTCAAACATAGGTATATCAGCATTAACATAAAATAAAACTCAAATAATTTACTCATAGGTAAGAATAATTATGTTCATGAGTATTAATGGACTAACATAAGTATTTTCATTAAAAAAACGCAAATAATAAATTGTTATGTAGAACAACATTATTTTCAAAAACAAAACAGATTAACTTAAAAACCGGACAAGTGCGAGTTCAACTCGCGTGGTGAGGGTTCCGTAAAATTCCTATTCTCTAAGCATTAGGCGCTCCATACAAAATACACAAAAATATTGAGAATTTTCCCGTTACTTTGAATACTCAAACTTCTTATAGGTTTTTCTGTAATCTTTAGACAAGGAACTATTTTCCATATTTTTTTCAGAATTTTAAGCCGAGTAGTTTCGGAGATAAGGGGGGGAATGGTCAATTTTCGTCTTATTTCCTAAATTCCTTCTAATCTATTTTTGCTAAAATTATTAAAAAAAATATCTGAGATGCTTGCAAGTTGCAACAGCTCCTTTCATTTGATATGTCACACAATACAGTTTGCGAAACTTTTTTTTTTAATTTTCCAGTTTACCCCCTAAAGTGGCCCCCTTGTTCAGATTTCATTAATTTACTTTACACTTTACACCAATTTACATAATATGTGTACCAAATTTCAACTCGATCGGTCCAGTAGTTTCGGAGCAAATCGGCTGTGACAAACGGACAGACAGACAACCGAGTGATCGTATAAGAGTTCCGTTTTTCCTTTTGAGGTACTGGAACCCTAAAAACTTCATATGTATTGCGACTATAATTAATTAAAAAGACTTGATTAAAATTAAGGTACTCTGATTAGCACTCATTGGACGAAATAGTTAGAATTATTTTAAATGATTAAGTCTGAATATATAAGAAATTGCTTCGTAAAAAGAAAGAAATGTTCTTAAAACTAAACTCTGAATTATTTATTATTATTATTGACCAACTAATAAAATTATTTTAAAAGAAACTAAGTACTGACATTCATAGCTTATTATAATATTTATCTTATTACCATAATAGGAACCAAAATTCAATCAGTCAGGTGGCACGTTAGAAGAAAAATTCGAAAAAAACTGATACAGAATTTGTTTGACATCGACAGATCTTGTCACGCTATTATTATGTAACTTAAAACCAGGGATCGGAACCGGTTTTTTCAAAAGTCCCCGAAGTAGTCTAATATTTTGAATTATTTTAGGCTCTTAATGTAGGACTCTATCATGTATTTAGGTAACATTTTCGTATTATTAGACAGCCTGATCAAAAATGATATTATAATCCAAAGAACGAAATTGAATGAAATGAAACCTGTATTTTTGTATGGTGAAAATACCGATCCCTGCTTAAAACACAGTATTAAGCCATGATTTACTATGGTAAAAACAGAGCTACACGAGTTACATGGCAGGCTCGTATAAGGAATTGGTAAGTTAAATTAAAAACCGGCCAAGTGCGTGTCGGACCACGCAAAACGAAGGGTTCCGTGCCTATTAAAAAGGTCGTATCGTCACAGAAATTTTACGGCACTTACGTCCTTTTCTTTGAGGAAGGCAGTTTTTCAGCAATATCTCGAAAACCTCTGAACCGATCTTGTTCAAAACAATTTTCGGTGAATGAAATTAATAAGCCCTATGTTCATGAATTTTTCCATATTTTTAAAATACACCGTTCAAAAATTAGAGGGGGGGGGACAGAATTTTAGTGACTTTCGGGGCGATTATCTCCGACCCTATTCAATTAATCAAAAAAAAATGATAAGAAACCTTATATTTATTTTGAAAGGCCTATCGATTGATGTGCCACACGAGGGGTCACAATGAAAAAAAAAATTTTGACTTTTAGTTTTATGTATGGAGTGCACCCCTAAAAAATTTTTTTTTGTCATTTTAAATACAAAACTATGTAGCGGCTAACAAAATACACCTATCCTCAAAATTTTATTCAAATACACCTTATAGTTTTCGAGTAAAATGCCTGTGACATACGGACAGACGGACAGACGGACAGACGGACAGACGGACAGACGGACATGACGAAACTATAAGGGTTCCGTTTTTGCCATTTTGGCTACGGAACCCTAAAAACTGAGTATGTAGGTCGATAAAGGCATGTTTTCCCATGCACTTCTAAATGTAGGTACTAAAACCTGCAAATTAGTGGTCATAAGAGCAGCAAATTCGGAGGATAATTAATTTATTTCTTAGCGTGGGTTGCATTGCACCAAACCGTTTGTAATCGTAAGCGGCATTCGTTAGAATCTGAACGTATGGAAAGTTTGGCAAGTTTCTATGAAATCACAGGAGCCGGCGCCATATTTAACGCGGATCGACCCTTATCCTTATAGGGCAAGTGTGATTAACTCATCATTCTAAGAAAACGTAATTGATAAAAAAATAAGTATACCTAGTTAAATTTCTCCAAAATAGCAATGTCTTCATGAACCGAACCAAATCTCTTACACTGTCTCCAAATAAATCTCTTACTTAGTGTCTTATTTTATATGCATAAGAGATAAATCACTACAATAGTAATAAATCAGCTGGAATTGATAAACTAGTGGTTCTGTGAGCTGTACAAAAGAACGCGACCTGCGGAGGACAGTCGGACATACGAAAGATTTTTTGCTGAAACAGAGAACTTCGTTCGCTTCGCTCGCTCGTTCAAATAAATGTATAAAAAAAACAATCATGAATCGATAAGTCAGTAGGTCCTTAAACGAAGAAGAAAAGCTCAATGATGGATTGATACTTTTTGCCGCAAAAATGTTAGATAAGCAAAGAGAAAGTGTTAAATCATAACGATGCAAAACCACAAGTTGTGCAATGTATCATCCATCTCGGTGCAGTTAGGTCTGTAACATTTGCATTTAAACGGCTTTAGATTAGAGAAAAACCTTTATCTGTGCAACAACTGATAGACGGAACAGTATAAATAGTTTCGTTATATAGGAAACAATGATTGTATACCTCTACCTACATGTTATTGTATTGTTTCTCTCTGTAACTGCTTTGTTTGTGTGAGGTGTGCAATAATAGTACATTACTGCAGACGCCGGGAAAGAAGGGCTTGCCGGGTGAGTAGGTATAGGCCGACCGTAGGGAGGCCGGATAGTGATACGAAGCCGGCAAGCCGTTTTCACGGCCAGGCATGTATAGTGCTTTTCTCAAACATATGCAATGAAATAAAACAATACACCACTCAAAATAGTACATAAATTTTCCCTCCAATCCTCCATACTTATTGTTTTTTTTACGAAAGGCGTCCGTATTTTGCGTGTGTAGAGTTCGAATAGACCCTATTAGGGTCATTATACATAACCTTCTAGATAATGAATAAAATAAAGAGGATTTTCCATATTGTCTATTAATTTCTATAATGAATAAAATAAAGAGGATTTTAAATATTGTCTATGGTCTCTGGTGACTTACGTACATAGATAATATTTTAAATTTATTCATCAAGACATTGAATCATACAGGTTTGTATTCTTAATAAAGGTTCGTGTGTAATAGGCATTAACGCGGATATTTTTGGTCCGATAACCATCCTGCCACTAGAAAAAATAATAATTCAGCTGTTTAGCCTGTAGATGAACACAGACGCCATGTTAACATTAAAATTTAAAAAAAAATACTTCCCGGCCTAGGCCTTCAATTTTGTATGAAATTGCTTACCAGTTCTCTCGAGTAGTTCCGCCCGAAACGTGATACTTTGAAGCCTGTTATAACGCACGTAAGGACGACATTTCATTGCATGTTTGAGAAATAGTTATTTACGATACAAGTGCAGAAAATAGGAAATTCGCAACGAGTGGCGATAAATTAAAACACGACCGAAGGGAGTGTTTTAAATTGACACGAGATGCGAATTACCTATTCGCACGTGTATCGTACAACGTTTTACAGTACACATGGTGTTACTTTCCCGCACTAGTGCGGAAATGAGCACTTTCCTTGCATAGGTATGTTGAAGCTTTAAAGAGCCATATGTACTGTAAAACGTTGTACGATATACGTGCGAATTTCCTATTTTCTGCACTTGTATCGTAAATAACTATTACAGTACATATGGCTCTTTAAAGTTTCAACATATGCACGGAAAGTGCTCATTTTCGCACTAGTGCGGGAAAATAACACCATGTGTACTGTAAAGAGTATTTGTATTGTATTGTATTATTTATTTGTATTGTATAGATACGTATAAGAACATTAAATCGATAATGACGTTAGATAAACTGAATATAACTCTAATTTTACACCTAAACATATTTATTAAGCAACATGACAATTCCTCAAAGCATTAAATATTCTTAGAAGCGTAAAATAAAGAATTGTCTGTACGAGGGTCGATCAATAGGTTTTGAGAATCGGCACGATTAAGTTTTCATTATGATAGAACAAATTCTGAGGTCACTTAAATGGGAGGATATTTTGTTACATGTTAGGGGCGGTGTTGGCAAAATTCCGGTGTGATACTCAAAAAAATGTATTTTAAAATTAGAAGTTTATCTATTTTAATGCCACAAAATTAAAAAATCAAACTCGTGTGATATTTTTTTTAAGGCACAGCTCACCTAACAAAGTTCAAGGTAGGTTTTTCTAGCCATCTGTTTTTTAAATGGCTTTTTAGTAGGTAGTTTTTTTTATAGGTCACAAATATATGAATATAAATACGAAGGGAGAGTGAATCAACATAATTGTAGAGCAGTTAAACAAGTTCGTCTAAGAAAAAAACAAAGAAAAAAATATCACTTCTATGGTTTTTATTTTTGCTGAACTTGCCGATTACCAGGTTTGATGTTCAGGCTTGTGAAGTCTATACAACTAGTTACCTACCGTTTAATCTAGACCAACTCTTTAACTATTACTTATAATTCTTTGATTTTGAAAACTCTTCAATTAAATCGGTACAATTGCGTCAATATAAAAAATAAGCCTCATAACGACGACCAAGTTTTTTTTTTGAAGCGAAGCAAAAATATTTTCTGCATAATAAATAACTATGCACGTAAAATAAGAAAGAGTGTATTTAATCATTTAAAATTATAGAGCACCAATAACTTCTGTTTTTTATACCGATTCTCAAAACTTATTGATCACCCCCCGTTACGAGTTATTTATGCATTGTATAACCAATAGCTTAATTATATGTAACATATTGTTGATAGGATTCAGCTAATTTATCCGGTCCGCGTGGTACAGTCAAGGGCACCACAAAGTCTCATAAATATGTACACAGACCCTTGGTGCCCTAGACTGTACGTGCCCTGAGCCATTTTTGTATCAATACCTTTGTAGCGATCCTAAGGCTAGGTTGCACTAAACGATTTGTAATCGTAAGCGGTGTTCGTTAAAATCTGAATGTATGGAAAGTTTGACAAGTTTCTATGGAATGACAGCTGCCGGTGCCATATTTAACGTTGATCAGTGTAACTCGCCCTAAGTAATCAATAAGTTTCGCTGTAAAGATTGTAGACGCAACAAAACCAGATTTGTTTTGAGAAAAATATCCAACAAAATCACAATAATCTACCCGTAAGCTGCCACTATAAATGTGTAGGCCATCGTTCTCCAGAAATCTGATATTCCGATCAAACGGCAGCCTCCTGCGCGCGCGCATAAGCAACATAGTCGTGTGCACCACAATATGCCCTTTCCTGAGCCCGTTTATCGAGTCGCTCTTTATGCCCAACTGATTACCATTGAGCGATGCTAATCGTCGGTTGACGGAGAGAGAACTATCGCGAATGAGCGCGTTGCGATTTGCAACGATGCAAGTTGTATGCTTGGATTGGATTTGGAAAAGTCAAATAAAGATAACTCACTACAATCTAACAGCTCTGATTACCGCTCAGATGAGAGAAAAAGATGTCCAGAAGGGACCTCTATGAACGTGATGCTCACTCTTAAGCCTGCAACACACTGGCGCGGCCTGCGGTGGAGGTCGATAGTAAATTTGACAGCTAATGACAAGTTTACTATTGACCGCCGCGGACAGGCCGCGCCAGTTTGTGAGACCTTACTCACGCGACAAAATAAAGGGTTTACAGGCCGGGTCAGTGGTGAATGCATGGAGAACTCGGTGAGAGAGTCAGTCGGCGCTCGGGCCGAACTCGGCTTATAGTGCTGGCGGGTTGCACCAACTTACGATTACAGACACACCGATCAACGTTAAATATGGCGCCGGCAGCTGTAATCCCATACAAACTTGACAAGCTTTCCGTACATTCACATTTTAACGAACACCGTTGTATCTTCCTGCGAGTCGAGATCAACCAACAGACAATAACGGTGACCCAACGGAGTAAGCGTCGCCATTGTACCTCGTAAATGTTACAAAATATTGACACTGCTGTTTGGTTGTTTGTATGTGATAGCCGATATGAATAGCCGATAGAATAAAAAAAATTAAAATTAAAAAAGTTTATTGAACAAGGGCAGCATTACAATATGAATCACGACCCTGAGTCCCTAGCTAGGAAACCCTGTGTTACAGGGGTATTTATTTCAATTGGCGTAAATTGGGCGGTTTGGTAAAAAAAAGAAAAAAAAATATCGTTTTTAATAGCAAATTAAATCTTAACTAAAAGTTTATTATATAAGAATTATAAAAAAAATTGAGGCCCTCTCCTAGGGGACCAATTACTGAAGATATGGGCCCCCAAATGTTTAAACGTCACGGTAATGAAATTTTGCATGCTTGGTAATGACTATTGGACATGGTAATGACAAATGTTTCTATTTCCATTTCGTTTGATCAGTTTTTGCAGCATCTAAAGAGTACTGTGTTGTGATGTATACAGATTATTTCTAAAATAAAGATTATTACTATTGAAAAGATGAATAAAATACCATAATTATGATTTATAATCATTTATTAATTCCACAAAATTATAGGGTAATGTGTTGGTTACTGTAAGTGTGTTGGCAAAAGAAATTTAAAAAAATCAGTACTCATAAAAACTATAACAACTAGCTGGACTGCACGGGCCTATAGTACTTATTACACAGGTACATTATCTTCATAATAGTTGACTGACGCGCCTAAGCAATTATTTATTTTGTTGTTTCATATCTAACAAACTCTTCTTGTAGCGAGATTAATTTTTGGCCATTTCATACCGACATTTACGAGCATCAGAAAACTTGCCTTTTGCTGACCTTTTAGGGGAGGGACAATGAGATGGACTACAAGACGGGCCAGGAAGTTCATCTTATGGGTTGCGTTTAGATGATGTTGAAAGCCTTTTAGGAAAATGATCACGAGATGGCCCGGGAGGTTCATCTAGAGGATTAATTGCTTATGTTGATGAACGCCGTTTAGGAGAATGATCGTGAGAGGGCACAAGTTATCCCTCGATAATCCCGAGGTCGTCTTCAGGTTCAGATGCAGCGTATCTTTTTGCATCAGTTTTTTTTATCCGTAATGTTCTTGCTCTTAAATTCTGTTGATTGATCTTCGATTTTTTTCTTTGCAATCTCTGGAGTCTTGGTGTTAACTTATTTATTATTAGCAGTTTTTTGCCTCTTCTTTGAGCATACCGTGCTTTTTCTTTTTCTGGGTATTCTTTACACAGCTTAGGGTTAGATTCAATTCTTTCAAGCCGTTTTTTACAGCTATGCATTTTAATAGCATCATCTCCACTTTATAAACTGAAACAAGCAATACAATGATTTTTTTTATAGTTGTATGATTAGTATACGAGAAATACACCAAAATTCACGGAAACTATGCACAGATATAAAAAGCAAACATATTAATATTCGGACTCTCATAAATATGTACATGTAATATTTTATATGTACGAATATTTCTATCCACGGTAGTGACAGTGACTCCGCGGTAGGGACTAACTGCAGATGGTCCTTGCCGTGGAGTCACTTTCATTGCCGTGGATTGAAAAGTCCACGGTAATCCATGGTAATGACTACCATGGTAATAACAAAATCCAGAAATGTCCAGTTGGGTATGCGATATATTAAATGTTCCAGAATGATCTACCGATTAAGACACATTAAATCAGCTAGGTTATAAGATAAAATGGGATTAATACAAACAGTGAGTGTACTTACCGAGGAATAAGACCCACGAGAATGACAACTTATTTTGACAAAAGCCACGGTACGACACTGTGAAAACCAAAATAAATACCAATTTTTACGTGAGCGACGTGCGTTCACTCTGCCATCCGTATAACGATTGGAGGCGTGCGGGGACAGCGGCGGGGTTTATGCGAAACTATTTAGTGAGGAGCTGCACGTCGCATCATATAGTGACACGGTGATGACGAATTAAGTAGGAACCAAAATGTATGATAACGCTGTTAAGTTTTATAGAATACTATTTAATTTGTGCTATCAATAATGTATGTCATGACTATCAAACTTTTGAGGTAAATAGCAATTTCAGTCGTAGACATGCATTTAATAGGTCTTTTTACAGAAGTATTACCGAAAATTGGAAAGTGGACACCCCTTGGTAATGACAATTTGGCCCTTTTGACGAAAATAACTTTCTTATACTTTTATATAAAATAAATTTTAATGAAGCACCAGTTAGGGATTATTCTGTATAACAAGTTATCTTATGACACGGTAAGGATCCTACTTCATTAAGAGGGTGATTTTATCGCGGACATCCAATTTGCACCAAATGAAATAATTACCCACGTAGGACCCAGTTTCGTATCTATACAATTACTTATCTATATATAGATGCTAAATTTTGTGTGTGTGTGTGTGTGTGTGTGTGTGTGTGTGTGTGTGTGTGTGTGTGTGCGTGGGTGTGTGTGTGTGTGTTTGATTAATGTGTGATGCCAGGCATAAAATTCTATAACATAATAAGATAAAATAAATAATAAAAATACCTAAGTGCATTTGAATAGTGACAAGATGGGTGATAATCATTTTATCACGGTCATAAGGAGTTCAGTCTCATGATAATCCCGTTTCATAAGCCACGCAGTCAACAACCGTTTGCTTGGAGGTCTTTTTATGAGGTGACATGTGCAGAACAATCTCATAACTAGAGGAGAAATAAAGGGATGAAATCTCTGGGCAAATGTTGTACGCGTTTTTGGGGTTTTCCAGCGCTGGCGTAAAGATAAGTAAAAACATATGTTCTATCTTTGAGACAATTTCCCACTTGTGTAAAATTAAGATACTGTTGTATCTACAATCATTTGAGCACCCGATTTAAAACAGATGTATGTTAGAGACATGTAAGAGAAACACTCGTATATAACGTAAGTGACCTATGTTAATGGGCGGAATAAAGTTGATGTCTATAAAAGATTCCACATCCAACAAATGATTATTATTACAATCACCAGACAATTAAGAAAGAGATATATACCTTGATGAAACAGACGATACCTCTTAATTCACAACTATTGCTCGCGGATTGACATACCTACTTGTGAGTATTCATTTAGTGGATAGAGCATTCTTCGTAGAATAGAGGCGATTGGAGAAGACGAAATTGAGAGATGCAGACGCCCTAAACGTGTCATGTTCAAAACACACGTAATGAATGAGGACCTTTAGAGTATATAACCGGACGCGGCACGCATCACGCACATGACACGCGATACAGCCTGGCTCGGCTCGATTAGGGTAATCTCTTCGTGGAGTTAATCGTCTTAAGCTGACACGCGTTGCCCATAGGTTTCAAACTAATAGGATAAAGTCATAGCTAGTTAGAAACGTGCACTTCGAAATTAGATGCAACGTTCAACTTGTATCGCACCGCACCTCGGCTCTCGTCGATGTACTTTGAACTCTCATAATATTATTGGCTTTAAGCACGCAATGGCTTTATTTATTCAAAACCTAGCTAAGTTCAATGACTGATTGCTATAATAGGGATGCGTAAATTTACTTTGAAACAAGTGGTTGACAAATTGGCAATTAGATAGATAGATACATAAATCATTTATTTGGCATTTTGCAACATCCAACAAACAAAAATAAAAAAGTAGGTAAACAAAATAGAAGTAGAGAGAAAAAGGTAAAATAACAAGTAAAAACAATTGTGTTACGAAAAAGATTAAATATAAATTAAATAATGACATACTGTGCGTTGCAACAATGCCAAAAAGGTACTAGCTCAGTTTTGCTTTTCTCGCGTGAGCACTGATATTCTGCTAGTACCTCAGAGGGCCTACCACGAAACGAAATTCGTTTTCGTTCGTGTATCTCCGTCTCTGTCGAACTTGCATATATATATATATCGAAGTGGCGGAGGAATGTTATTCCAGCAATTGGTTGCAAGACTTGCAAGATAATGAAAACCGCCAGTAAAGGCGACTGTCCTGCAGAGGTAGCACTTCTAAGAGACATCGTCGTGTTGACCTAGTGCCGTGTTGTGAGTGAAAAGAGACGACACTTATTTTTCTGAACAGATAGTCAGGTTTTTGGTAATTTAGAACAATTATGTTTTTGTTTCGCCGATGTAATTGATTAATGTAAAGTTCGTATAAAACCGGTTTCCATCGGGTTCGATTCTCAAGTAGGCACGATATTTAATTACAATAACAGTCATTTAGTGTACGAATTACACGAAACAATAAGTAGTACCTAAAGTTACGCCACGACCGAAAAAATACGAGCTGTTCGCTGTTCGTAAAGCAGGTACAGTCAAGGAAATGGAAACACGTACATTTCCACTCTTGTCACCATGTCAATAAGGGATGAAAGGATATATACGTGTTTCAGTTTCCAAGAGTTTCCTTTATCGTTCGCACTAGAAACTTTTATTTGAAAAGTATAACACAATAACAAGCAAATGGTCGAGCTTCGATTGTAAACTGGTAATTTTATGACATGTGTTTACCAATTTGAAACTAAGCACTAGTAGCGTAAGCAGCGCTAGCGCAGAGAAAAACGATACGGGCGCAAAGTGCGGGTGCACTGAGTTCACGGTTTCACTGAGATAGATAGATATTTGTTCGATTTACTTATAATATAAACCTATCGATCGGTGTCCGTCTTGAGTGATGTAAAAATGTGATACAGAATATATACCTATGTGGAAAAAAATGTCGTTACATGTAGGCAATTAACGAAACAGCTTGAAAAGGAACACATAGGAACGAATATTATCTACATGTTAAGTTACGCGTACAAATCAAACATTTATGTTTATTTGTTTATTTATTTTATTTATTTTCATACATACAATTGAGAAACTTTTTTGATCTGGAGTCTGGAGGTTATGGGTAATATGATATGTATTACGACCAATACGCCACGAATATAGGTACCTATCACATCAACATCACCTGCCCAACCATGCGTCAATCGAAATGTGCATTTCTCTGAACCGACAACCCTTCTACTTCAAAAAGCAAGTTGACCGTAAAGCAAACTTTCAAGATTTCTCAAACCCCAAAAGGATATAAAAAAAGTTCCTAGAAAGAGGTCCGTAAGTGCAAAGCTGGTCTCACTCCCACTCGCCACAAGCCACAATGGTGTTCCCGCTTGTCGGCGCAGGAGTGGTTTTTGTGCCCGGGCAGGGGGCCCATTCACCGCGCAAATGCCAATTGATGGCGTAAAATGTCGACTAGGGCTGGTAGGCCGAGACAGCTACTGACGCTGTTAAAAGATGTCGTGTAAATGTTGTTATATGTATAAAACATATTAATACTACGTGGCTTTATTTTATACATAAAAGGGTGATTCGAATATAATTATTACAATAAAAGCTTGTAAACATAGTCAGATTTTACATGTGTATATAGTATATAGGTAAGTAGACTATCTGAGAAGATATCATATTCATAACAGTCGTAAGTAATAGTATCTGCTAATACAGATAAAGATACAGCAAAAATAATAAAGCAAAAGTATGCGAAAAAAACCGGTCAAGTGCAAGTCTGACTCGCGCGCACCGAGGAGGGTGCAAGAGAGAGGGTGCGAGACAGACGCAAACAAAATTTCATACAACATACCCATTTTGCCCCGCCCATTAATTTTGGAAAAATCTTAACAACGCGTAGTGTAGTTAAGTCATGTCATGAGTACCTACAGCGCCATTTATCGGAGCTTTTTGTTACTAATTCTTGCGCGACCAAGGAACTCGGTGTGTATGTTGGTTTTTCAGCGATAATTCTTTATCAAGTGAATTATTTCGATAATTCTTTTTTTATTTGCTAGAAGGTACTTTCAGAATACTTTCATATGTACGAATTTGAAGGAAAAAAATTGAACAAAGTATTAAATTACAAATAAAATTACCAATAGATTTTTGAAGGTTAAAAAAATACACTAGATAGAGGTCTCGTTATACTTTTCCGATCATATTCACGTTAATATTAATCATATATATTATTTTCAAATGTTTCGCTTGGTTAACTTCGGAAATAAGGGGGGGGGGGGGGTGGTATTTATTTCAATTTTTTTCTTATAAATCAAAATTTTACCACTGTAGAAAAAAAAGAAAAACTGTTTTAGAATGTGCAATTCAAGCCCTTTCATATGATACCCCCCACTTAGCCTACTAGCTAGACTTCGAATTTTTGCCCCCCCCCTCTTATCCGTCCATTTTTATTGAAATTAAAAATATATATTTAAATTTTTCATTTTCCATATACGTGGATTAGCATTGTTTACAACTATTCCAAATTGATAGCATAAGTAGTTCCTGAGATAAATTGACTTTTTGACAGACAGACAGACGGACGGAGTCGCACTATAAGGGTTCCGTTTTTACCTTTTTAGTGCGGAACCCTAAAAGGAGTACCTGCTTTGTTGGTGTGAGGTGTGAGTATTTGTATTGTACTTATTGCCATTGCCAATGGCGGCTGATTGTCAGTAGGAAATATGAAGTCTAACACAGGGAGGACCCAACCCGATAGAAGAAGACATAACAAGGAAAAGGCATATTTACGTTCGTCAATCAGTTCCTTGAAAACCTTACCTGATACTTGCATATATGCAGTAAGCTTCTATGTGGTCGCGAACCCTGGGTTTCCCGTTGAGCAAGATTCGGAGAAATGGCAACCAATTAATACATCCAGATTTGGAGAGATGTTTAATTCAACGCAATCGGACCGTCGCGAGCGCACGGGACGAACTGAATGCTAAGTGAATACATATCTCGATAAACTGGCTCTGATACGGTTACGATCTACCTGACATAACTACACACCAGTGTTGGGAAAAACGTAATTGAATTACTAATTAATAATTACAATTACAAAAAGTAATTTCAATTACAAATTATAATTACAGGGAAAATGAAATTGTAATTATAAGTTTCAATTACAATTACAAAATGTAATTATTAATTGAATTATTAATTACATTTTGCAATTAATTACTTATTAAATTACAAATTACTTTTGTTTTATAGAATATTTTGATCACTTATTTTTTGAATATAATAAACGATCGGTGAAACGAAAACCGGATAGGATTAGTATTCCGGGATAAAAAATATGCTTAGGTACTTTATATTCTGGAAATATACTATCTGCGTGCCAAATTTCAGTCAATTCAAATAAATATAAATATAGGTACACACATTTATTGTTTTGATTATTACATCATTGCAATCAGACCAAGTAAACACGTATGCTTCTCATTGTTTATAAAAAAGTTGACTTAAAGTAATTTAATTTACAAATAAATGTAATTACAATTACAAATTACAAAGTAATTTCAATTAAATGAAATTTTAATTACATTCAATTTAATTTACGTAATTGAATTAATAATTGTGTAATTTGTAATTAAATTACAAAAAGTAATTAATTACGCCCAACACTGCTACACACTAGTACAATAAATCATTTTATATGTGTTGTTTTTGTAGTGTAATTTTGTGTAGTATTGTTTGTACAGCTTTTGCCGATTGTAAAGGAGTAGGCAAAACCCAAAAAAATGACAAAACCAAAATCTATTTAAAAAATCAACATTTGGTTGGGATAAATTTAATGTCTCAGATCTCAATTCGGAACCATGAGCTAACTTCTTTGTTTACAAAATGATATAGGTTAAAAAGACAGCCATATAGTACTAAGTAATAATACTTAAACTGTACAAATACTAGCATTGAATATTTTGAATACAAGTGTTCATTGTAGGTACCTACAAGCTGCGCAGGCGGTCAAGTGTAGCCTAGCGCTTCTAGAGTCACCTGAGCAAATATATACTCTATTTGAACTATACTAGCGTAACACCTCCCAAGGCCGCACCCGCAACTGAAGTATTTAACTACATGGAATAAATTAAACTTCTTGCATCTGAGAATGTTAGAAACTCTAAATTACATCAAGTATTCTATATCTAAGTAGACATGATTCTCCTATACAAGTCGTACTGTGGCTTTTTCTTCCACATTTTTTCTGTCTGTTTCCTATTTTTATACCTAATAAAAACTAATCTTGTTAAGTTCACCGCTGCATAAATGCTTATATAGTTATGGTTTATGTGCAAGTTTGACAATATCGAATATAGAGTATAACATCACATCACACATATTGGATATATACCTATCTGCCAGTAGTTTTCTTCTTAGCCTGTGGCTGTGACGTAGACTTGAAGTCTAATTTAAATAAAATATAAATATTATTTTACCAACAAAAAACCAGTTAGGTTAGGTATATGTATAAACATGTTTTCCAGGCATTAGAATTATTCGACTGACGCTTAACCGGATTTTCATCCCATGGCAAACAAACAGAAGTAAGTGACTAGGCCTGTTCCTCTTGCTTCGGCTAAACTCGGGTCTCACACACCTCCGGGGTGTTAATACTGAAATTACTGAACGCGGCTGCTGCCACTGATGCACAAACGAGACTACCCTAACTACATGACGGAGTACGTGCTATGCGGTAGAGCGAAATAACATGATTCGGTGTTTTTTAGCTTTCAAACATCGGTTTGAACTTCTGTACGTAAGAATATACCTACTATTAAATGTTCTGTGTGGTGACGTTGAACATTCATCTAGTTTTCAATAGCAAATACAGTAAATGACGGGTCACAGTGATAGTGTTCATCGCATCGGTCCGTAATGAGCGACTGAGAGTGGCTGTCAACAACGATAAGGGAAGAATGGTGCCAAGTAACCTATTAAATATGTATTATATATTATTCCTTGTACTAACCGTCTTTTTAGGGTTCCGAACCAAAAAGGTAAAAACGGAACCCTTATACACTCCGTCCGTCTGTCTGTCTGTCCCAAAGTAAATATCTAAGGAACTTCTAATGCTACCAATTTGAAATTTGGAATAGTTGTAAATAAAGCTAATCCACGTAGGAAAATTAAAACATTAAATATATATTTTTAATTTCTATAAAAAATGACGGAAAAGAGAGGGGGGGGGGCAAAAATTCAAAGTCTAGTTAGTAGGCCAAGTGGGGTACCATATGAAAGGGCTTGAATTTCACATTCTAAAACAGTTTTTCTTTTTTTTTCTACAGTGGTAAAATTTAGATTTAAGATTACCAGAGATTAAGTTAACCAAGCGACAATTTGAAAATAATATATATGCTTAATGTTAATGTAAATAATAACGAAAATCGAGAAAGTATAACGAGACCTCAATCTAGCGTATTTTTATTTATTCTTAAAAATCATTTGTTAATTACGTTTGTAATTTAATACTTCTGTGTTTAATTTTTTTCCTTCAAATTCGTACGAAAGTATTCTAAAAGTACCTTCTGGCAAATAAAAAAGAATTATCGAAATTAATTCATTTGATAAAGAATTATCGCTGAAAAACCAACATACAAACCGAGTTCCTTGGTCGAGCAAGTTAGTAACAAAATGCACCGATAAATGGCGCAGCATAGGTACTCATTGACTTAACTACACTATTCGTTGTTAAGATTTTTCCAAAATTAATGGGCGGGGCAAGACGGGTATGTTGTATGATTTTTTTTTTTTTTTTTCATTAGGGCGACGCGTACGTACGTAAGGTACGACTGGTACGAGTACGTTCTAAAAGAGGTCTTTTAACACACATTTCGTGCACGGATTAAGAAGTTGACCTCAAAAGTCACTATTATGGTCGTTTATTTATGCTATGACTCGTAAACATGAGTTTTGCTTTGCGATAGTAGGTAGAAACACTAGCATGGTGCCTCTTAACTGCTTTTTAGGATTAAATGCATGGGCATTCTATAAAGGCATTGGTTCCGTTTCGTAGTGTGAATTTTGATGAGCATCAGGCAACTTTAATTTCATCGGAATCCGTGAAGTACATACCTACCTATCATAGAGGGATTCCATAAGTTATCTGTGGTCATCATCACTTTCACTTCACAAAATGTGTCGTGTTTAGGAGCAACGGCATTGAATTATTATAAAACATATCGAATATGGGCGTACCTATAATATTTGAGGAGTTCCGTCGATTACTCATGGATACCTATGATCAGATCTTCAAAAAATTTATTATGGAACCACTCTTATATTAACTGATTAGTTTGAGGGCCATTTCAGATGGGCTTCGACCTAATGGGATCCTTTGTGCAATTGCCCCCTCCTTTGTGCCTTCGCCAACGCTTGCTTCAACATTTCCATCAACCTTTAGTTACACTACACTCTCAAAACCTTACCTTCTTTTAAAAATCGGACAACATTGTTTGGTACACAATCATTGCTGAATAAGAAAACTTGAGAACCTCCTTCCTTTCATCGAAATCAGTTAAAAAGGAGTAAATGTCACACAGCGGCCAAGTATCTATCCGTTTTAACAAATAGAAACTGTTGAGGATCGGATTAGGTTACCTAAGTCAGAAAGGCACGTGTAGCAAACTCGATGGGATCCGATTAGTAGCCAGTAATCCAGTCTAACTAAAATAAATTCATATCCATTAAAAGCAATATAAGTAATACTAATGCTGGATGCGGGTGGCGCAGGACCGGTCACTTTGGCACTCTTTGGGGGAGGCCTATGTCCAGCAATGGACTTTCTTTCTCAGTCTTTCGGCTGATATGATGATGATGAAGTAATACTATCTAAATGAGCTCTTCAATAAGCTAACGCACAATGTCAGAACAATTAAAGTACTCAAGACTATCAATCCTGCCCAATCGCAGCGTCATCTCTTCAGAAGTGTTTTTTTTTTAATAACGATTTATATAGATAAGCGGAAAGCACTCGAAATTGATGCTTTCATGAATATAAATAGGCGTGATAATGGCGTGGCGCGGTGATACGAATAGTGGTAGACTGCGTGACGACGTTGATGTAGAATAAATACGTGGTGTACTGCCCCCCGTATTCTGTAACTTGTTTTAAGCTCACCTCAACGCTCACCCACAATTATACCTTGACACCGCGATGCGTAGTTACTAAGCGTAGGTAGATGTCTAGTTTCGTAACGGGTGACCGGCGGGGTGAGCTGCATTTGCGCGTAGCGAATAACAGCCCAGTACTCGCGTGTTGGTCTTTATACTCCGTTTTTTTTAGGATTAGAAATACGGTAAAAAAAGATGCAGTCGTCGTCAACCTTTTCTGCGTGGGACAAATATTAGATATTACGAAGTCCATAACAGAACGAGAACTAGTTAGGCCTATATTAGTTATTTTGTATTTTTCCTATGTAATAAATAAAAGGTGCGTATTTCCACATCAATTTAGTATGTAAATAATACTATGTAAGTATTATAAAATAAAACAAGTTTTATTTTGATAGCCTTAATGAGCCTACGTATCACAGAGCTATGCTTTTAAGTACGATATATGGTGATTACACGGTGGGTGCAAGGCAGTCATTTTTTTTTACTAAATCTAGCATACCCGGAAATTCATCCTTGCTGCAAATTTCACACACCAACTTGTAAATGTTGACCACCATACGTTTCTTATTTGTTGTTAATGGACTCTTATTTCTGTGTCTCTTTGTTTTTGGTGAAGGCAAAACGCTCGGGGGAGAACGAGTCGGTCTTTTTTGCAAGCCACTTGGGCCTACCTCTGGTTGGGTTGGTACATCGCAGTCCGCACGCCACCCCACCACACAAAGCGAAAAATAAAATCTTAATATTAATTAACAAATAGATACTCGTATAATAATCTCGTAATCTGAATTCAACAATTTATTGATTACCAAGTAAACAAGATAAACAACGTGATACGATTGACAATTTTGACAATGTCGACAGCGAAAAAAACGAACCAATAATTTCAAACCTCTTCTTCTTTAGGTTTTTTAATATGCAACCTTTCCAGAAATAAAAAACGAAATTTAAACTAACAGAATCAAAAAATAAATATAATGTTGTAAGTATTATTTAGATATACCTAAATAATGAAAACACTTCTATCATTTTAGGGTCGACAACAATAATGTAAGTCTTTTTTAATACCTGTTTGAGATACTTTGACAGTTGTGTGGCATAAAGTGTCTTATATAAAAGACCTCGTGCTGCGTAAGGCATCCTGCTTTCTAATGCTAAAAAAACCGGCCAAGTGCGTGTCGGACCACGCAAAACGAAGGGTTCCGTGCCTATTAAAAAGGTCGTATCGTCACAGAAATTTTACGGCACTTACGTCCTTTTCTTTGAGGAAGGCAGTTTTTCAGCAATATCTCGAAAACCTCTGAACCGATCTTGTTCAAAACAATTTTCGGTGAATGAAATTAATGAGCCCTATGTCCATGAATTTTTCCATATTTTTAAAATACACCGTTCAAAAATTAGAGGGGGGGGGACAGAATTTTAGTGACTTTCGGGGCGATTATCTCCGACCCTATTCATTTAATCAAAAAAAATGCTAAGAAACCTTATATTTATTTTGAAAGGCCTATCGATTGATGTGCCACATGGGGGGTCGCAATGAAAAAAATTGTTTTGACTTTTAGTTTTATGTATGGAGTGCACCCCTAAAAAAATTTTTTTTTGTCATTTTAATTACAAAACTATGTAGCGGCTAACAAAATACACCTATCCTCAAAATTTTATTCAAATACACCTTATAGTTTTCGAGTAAAATGCCTGTGACATACGGACAGACGGACAGACGGACATGACGAAACTATAAGGGTTCCGTTTTTGCCATTTTGGCTACGGAACCCTAAAAACGCACTATAGTGCTAGCGCTCCAGTGGCGTGGCTTCAGGCATTCCTTATAAAAGCAGGAACATCTTTTACTTCTAATGCGAGAATACATTTCTGTGCCAATTTGTAAGCACCTATCATGCTGATGAACCTGTATTTAATTACACAAGTATCTTTACTTAATGTCAAGTTAAGGAAATGTAAGATCACCATTTATTTATTTACAAATTAACCTTTTCCTCTCACAATTTTCACGAATCCAACGACACATCGTGTCAAAGTCAGTCAAGCCATTTGAATTGTGGTAGTACTGTAGAACTTGCCAAGAAATAGACATGCCCTCATACAGTTATTCCCTAAGATGTTACATTATAGCCTTCCTTTTGCGCAGTCGGATAAAAACATAATTCGGAAAAGACACCATGCAAGTCCTAAGATATTATTATTAGCTTAAAAGCCACTCATTAATTCTCTTAAAAAGCAAAAACCGTCCAATTTATTATGGAACCGTTACTTTCTTGAACGTTTCTTTCGTCGTTCTTTTGAACCCTCATAACTTGTGTTTGGATTATACCAGATAAACTAAATTCTCGGGATATGATGTCAATAGTGCATGGACTTATTAAACATATAAAGTTTCATTTCCATAGCTCTTATACTTTAGATTTTATTGATACCTAAAAAACGCCGATTTCGTCACTGACTCACTCACGTTGATCATCAAAACCCTTAGGGTACTTCCTGAATTCCTAGTAATCTGAAATTTGGTATGTACCTAAGCTAGTATTAGTACACAAACAACAGAAAAATCCAAAAAATTTGAACTTTTACCCCCCAACCTCTTAAACTAGGGGATATGGCGACCGGGTTATGCCCAACCCAACCAAGCTATGCTTTTTAGCCAAGATGTAGACTTTGTAGAGCGTGGCTGGTAGAGTTAAGCCGTGTGGAGTAGGAAGCTTGGCGCTACTTGCGATCTCATATCTTTTTGACGCTGAAAGCTATATGAGCTAGGGAGTCTTGGCATCACTTTACATGTAATGTTTTTGGATCATATCTACTAATTTAAGACGTTAGACACATTTGACAATGATATTACTGTTGCCATATAAAAAGTCTTAAATAAATCTCAGGCTCATCTTTCATTAGCCTGCTGTGGGATACGGGCCTAAGCAATATTAAAGCAATCTTCAACTTAGCAGAAGTTGAGAGTGAAGACCCCAGTGATGTCTTGAAGGTTTTTGTTACGCAGTGGAGCTTAAACAATACTTTATGCTACCTTTACTGATATATATAAATGTGAAAGTGAGTTTGAATGTTGTATTTACAGTGTTTCACAGTTCCAAGAGTTGATGTTTAGATGGAGCATATTAGATATCACCGTACATAAAGCAACGAAAAACCTTATTGTACGGATGGCGTAGGACACACCGTATAAATGTTTTCATGTACGAATGTAGGTATATGAATCCTGAGTGATGTATAATGTAATCAGGCATTTAACTTTTCATTCATTCTTATCTCTTTTTGTGCAATTATCTATCTTAAAGATAGCAAACTAATTAAGGAAATGAGATTATCAATTTGCGATCCTTAAGCGATATATTCAACAATGCCTAATTTTCCTGGATTCATAACGCTCAACAATTATTTTACCGAAAAAGTGATAGCTACTTTCGAACCGATATCAAGCAGTCTCGTTTTACCGAAGTTCATTCAACTTAGTCTCAACCTGACCGGTCTAATATCATTACATTATATCACTAATAGCAGTGATACCTACTAGGTACTCGTGATTAGATAGAGAATGGGGAATGGATGAAAATTTTAGAAATGCCTGATTATTTATGTCCCTTTCAACCTGTTCCTTTTTCGTAATGAAATGAAAGGGACAGAGCTCATCAAGTTCAAGTATTCTGAATTTCTAATAGACCCCACAGTATGAAATGTCAGTGCTCGACATGAAAATTAAAAAGCTACTTTGACTCAAAATCGGATTTTGCTCACTGTTTTTACGCAGCAAAATATGCTTGTTCGAGCTGCTGAGGTGAAAAATATATTAAACATGTGTAGTAAACTGACACTGGCAATGATATTGACTCTTGCAGCAGCTATATTGGTCATTACCAGTGTCAGTTTACCACAGATATTTAAGATAGTTTTTTTGTAATATGAGACAGATCAAGGAAAGTGTCTATTTACCGTTCTTGACCCAAAACGTAAATGAGGAAACTGTTTATATTTTTCAAAAAAAATTGAAGCCGCTGAAAAATCGGAAACTTTTTTCTGGTGCTAAGGAAGGTTATTCCTATCACCAAAAAAATAATCAGGCATTTCTAAAATTTTCATCCATTCCCAATTGAGCTCTCACGGACCCCACTTGGTCTAACCTGAGTCAGAGTAGGATACTAGTATTACTAGTTAACGTATTGGTCTCAAATTAATTCAAATCATCAACAATCAAGGACATCTTCTCAATGCCGTATCACTGTGCCTGTCAACGCCCACGGTTCATTTTATATGTTGGCAACGCCTCATGGATTATTATTTTCTATTCTAATAACGACTATGTTACAACACATTTGAGTAGTTTTATTGAACTATTAATAGGTGTGTAGACTCAAAATTTATTATAACTTCAAAAGAAAATGCCTAAAGACGAAAATTCCATTCAAATATCTCAAAAAATTACGAAGCTACAACCGTTTTAATGTTGCTTGTTAGGGAGGCGTCACGATCCTCTAGCGTCATAGTGAATGACGATCGTTTCATATGAAAGTGCGTTTTGCGGAAAAGGGACAGAACATACCCCCTCTTAAAATTTTGGACACTTATAACTTTGCGATTATTTAACCTTGCGTTGCATTTTTCTCCATTTGATTACAGTTGTAATCCTTTTTCGAGAAAACACAACATTATTTTTTAGTCTAGACCCCTATTACCTACCTATTTCCATGTCTAAATATGTAAGGTTGTGGCAATCTGGCAATTTAAAATATTTACTCGATAGCTACTTTCATACATAGTACCTTGATAACGTTGTTTACAATGTCACGTGCGTACTTTTTAGCATCGGTCGTATTTTTAAAATAAATAATGAAACAGCTGTTATCAGAGTTTTCGGTACATGGCGAATCGATAAAGTTCTGATAAGAAATTGGAGTATTATTTACTAGATTATATAAGTATAAGGAAAACGCAAATTTAAAACGCCTGACTTAAAACGAACTGGAATAAGGAAAGGATCTACTTCGTCTGAGATTGCATGAACTTACGTACTTAGTCTTCGAACAAAGCCTGTTTATGTTTAATCGAATTTGTACTTTTTTATCCTACTAATATTATAAATGCGAAAGTTTGGATGTCTAGATGTTTTACTCAATCACGCTTAAACGGATGAACCGATTTGGATGACATTTTGTACGAAGATAGTTAATATAGATAGATTAAAATACAGAATAGGTTTTATCCCGGGTCTACGCAGACAAAGTCGCGGGCGTAAGTTAGTTTAAATATAAAATAATTACTAACGGCATTTTTTGCCAATTAGTAAAATGTCTACACAGAAGACAAAGTTGGAGCAGGGAAAAACTTACAACCAGAATCCAGATAGAGTTTAGAGAGTGATCATGAACATAAAGCCTTTTAAATATTTTTCTACTCCTGTACTTTTATCTGTCATTTACATAGTCACGAACACTAATATAAAGACATACAAAATAAGTTTGCAGAAAAGTCTATACTCTATTCCCCATAACAGTACGGCACAGCCGTGCTGTTATGTCGCCAAAACGATACGCTTAGCAGCCATACGCTTCTAAACCTATACATTAGGTACTACCAACTTAACAAACCACTGAATGTTTTTACTTTTTAGAAATTTTTGAACTAAAGGCATTGCTGCTAACTTAGGAAAAACCTTTATTCTTAATATGGCAGTACTGGCAAGTTGACATCAATTAAAAACAAAGTTAACTATAGACACCCATTTGTCTCATTTTCATGTTTCCCGAATTCCCGGTTATTTTATAAATTGTTGTCTGAGTTTGCGGCCGTTGTGTTTGCTACAAAATAGTTGGTGTTTCTCAAAAGTAATAAAAATGGATGACGATGAAAATATTGCTTCTACACCAGAAGAAATACACCGGCAGCCCACAAGCAGTGACCGAAAATTTGTTGCCTACTAAATCTCGGCACCTATACGACAAAGTTTAAGAAAAATTTATTCTTTGTTTAATTTTGCATTTTGTTCCATAGTAGCTAGTCGTCGAAAAAGTATTGTATGCAACGTTGTATAACTAAGTCAAAAAACGCTCGTGGCGTCTTTCTTTACAATGTTCGCCTTCGGCTCACATTGTAACCCACGCCACTCGCCTTTTTTGACCTCTCTTATACAACTGTTGCATAAAATACTATAATATTGTCTTACATTAAACCACATAACCCAAAATAGACTTTATCTTATTTTATAGTAATCGAACGAGAGATCGTAGCGAACGAAGTTCTTATGGTTCAGCTTGGGCCGAAAATCGTTCGTATGCCCATTGTCCGGTGTCTGTCCAGATGTCCGTCTGTTCTCCTCTACAGGTCGCATTTCTCAACCGATTTGTGAGCAAGTTCTTTAATTACATAGGTATCAATTTTTTTTGCCGACTCACTTTTTCAAAATGAAAAAAGAAGCTTCCGAGTTATACAGCTCACTCACAGAGCCATTAGTACCTACCTACTAATAATTAATTAATACATATAAATGGGATGATGGGCACAATAGTCGTCAAGAAAGAAGATGGCGGCTAAGTATTTTTTTAATTAGAATAGTCGTGAAGGAAGTCTTCTTTTTAGTGTTTGGGACTTTTGGGAGGGCAGATTCCCAATAATTGGGATTTTAAGATTCTCTATTTTTTTCGTTGATGATTCTCCTTTGTTAACCCATAACTCTATTATTTGTGCACGTATGATTTTTGTAATCGCATTCTTGTCCGAAATGATGGCGAAATCTAGCTAGGGAAAGTGTAAACTCACTTTCAATATAGTTTTCACCTCAGCAGCTCGAACAGGCATATTTTGCTGCGTGAAAACTCCGTGAGTCAAAGTAGCGTTTTAATTTTGAGCCCGAGCACTGTCATTTCGAAAACGTATAATAATTGGTTTCAAACCGTATAAATATATGCTAAATGTGCCTTTGTCTTTTTTTAGCTTTATATGTAGAATATTTCAAAAAATACTAGAAATTATGAGCGAAATTAGTGACGCAGGCTTTTAAAAATAATACGGTTAGTTTTAAGTGTTCACGCGAAACACGTATAGATGCTAAAGTGTGCCTCTGTCTCTCGCTGGCGCGCATCTAGTACTCACTGCTAGCCGCGTTAAGGAGTAATAGATAACAAGTAATAACGAATTAAGTTTTCTTTCTAAATAATTTCTATAATTCAAGACTTATACGTAAAAGCCTATGATATTTTTTAATGTGTATAAGTATGTTCTTACTTATCCATATGGTCGAAACCTGCGAAACTCTCACAAGCTAGTGGGCATCAGGCACCGTTTGGCGAAAACTACCTACCAAACTTAACCACGTCATGGGGCCGACGGTGTACAACCGACTGCCGGCTCATACCATAGAAGCACCGTCACTGATCAGTTTTAAGTCGAGGCTGAAACGATGGCTTATACCTTTTATAGCTTCACTGAATTTGCAGTGTAAATACGACTTAAGTACTGTTTAACAATGTTTTTACTACTGTTAAGTACTTAATTTATTTTTATATTTTAATTTTAACATGTAATATGAATTATTATTAATAAAATATGAATATGAATATAGTTGTATGTATCACTCGAGGGCAAATTTTTATTTACATCTCGTTTTTTTGAGTTCCTCGCTGCGCTCAAGATTCTTACTTTGAATCACACGCTACGCTCGTGCTTCAATTTTAGAATCTTTCGCGTTCTCAGGACTCAAAATAAATACTCGCAGCAAAAAACAACTTTGCTCTCTTGTTGCACAAATAACTATATTAAGGACTAGCTTCTGCCCGCGACTTCGTACGCGTATAAATTATGGATGACATGATATTCTTATGTTTCACCATACGATAGGTACCCACTACACTGATAAATTAGATTATTACGATTTCATTTCTATAAATTATGCGTGTAACAGTTCAAATCCTCATAAACTTTGTCGTCAATAACATTTAGTTATATTGGTTTACTTAATCTTTATTGCAAACGAAGTACCTAAGTAGAAGAAAAATTACCATAACCGGAATTTAAATATAAGATTTCATAATTGAAACAAATGGACCGAGGGCGAGACCCCAAAGATACTCTATATCTCCGGGTGTCTTGTCAAACTACCCCTGAGAGCCAAAGTCCTGAAGGTAAACGGGGAGGCAAGCGGGGCCGAAGGCTGAGCTTTTCGTAGGAATGAAAGGCCCAACGTACCCTTATAGATAGCGCTCCATATGCGAGCCAGAGCATCGAAGGCCCGAGGGCGAGACTCCATGGATACTTACTATCCACAGGTGTCTTGCAAGCGAAACATGAGCCTTAAGTCCCAAAGTTGAGGGGTGAGGCAAGCGAGCCCGAAGGCCGAGCTTTTCGTATGAATGAAAGGCCCAACCAAACCAACCCTTCAGAGAGCGCTCTCTATGCGAGCCCGAGGGCGAGCCTTCACGAACACTAACTAAACCCAGGTGTCTTGCAAGCGAAACCGGAGACCAAAGTCCCGAGCGAGAGAAGTCAGAAGAAGAGCGGCGAGGCAAGCAACACCAAAGGCCGAGCTTTTCGTTGGAATGATAGGCCCAAAGAACCGTTTAAGAGAGCGCTTCCTATGCGAGCCCGAGGACTGACGCACACTATCTCCAAGTGTCTTGAAAGCGAAATCTGAGTTCCAAAGTCCCGAAGGTGAGTGGCGAGGCAAGCGAGCCTGAAGGCCGAGCTTTTCGTATGAATGAAAGGCCCAATACATCGCTTCTATGCGAGCCCGAGGGCCGAAGGCCCGAGAGCTAGCTCATGCGGACGCTCACTATACCCGAGTATTCATAATAATATTTCTGAATGTCACAAACGCTGAAGTTTTATACATAAAAAAATGGTACCTACTCGTACTTAATTCTCCGCGGAATGCGGTTGTTTCCAAATTTTATACCCACGTCTCTTGACGTTGGTGAACTATGCTAATTCGACGTAAGTATTAAACTCAACCTATCATACATCTTTAGATGACCTCTGAATTCATAGCAATTATATAGGAAGACGAAGATCAAGGTTGCTGGATTTCAATATTAACAGCGACGTTATCAGCGACTGAGTTTCCAAAATAATTAGGTTTCTAATGTCTAACAGCTACTATCGGTTGAGATATCAAACATTTTTGGTTATTATAGATAGTCTTTAGCCATCTAGCACTCATTTTCATCCCGTGGTTTTCACGTTTTATCTGTATTTTTTTATAATGTTTGAATGGAGTTCTTTTTACTTTCCAGTCAAGTGTATGTTTATCAATTTTCAAGTCTAAAGCTCATGGATTTGAGGAGTTCCCATACAAAGTTTTGCCCCATTTTTTACCCCCTTTGAACTAATTTTTATCATTTTTACAGCCTATGACCTGGCCAGGGATTTTCTCGACCGATTAAGTAAAAGTTGCATCAAAATCCTCTATTCACGAAGCTTCTCTGCGTTTTTTGAAAAATATACATTTTCCAAAAAGCAGACACAAAAAAATTAAAACTACAAAAAGCGCATGCTGCTGGGTTTGAACTCGGGGACACCGACTCCGTAAGCTATGGGTCAAACCACTGGACTAACTATCAGTTGTAAGAACACGATGAATTTTCGAATATATTGACGACATGTTACCATGGTAATGATACTGTTATAACCCCGCTCTTGCAACATTATATAGTTTCTAGTCGCCTCAGAACCTATTTTCATCCCATATTTTTTTTAAAAGTTTGAATGGGGTCGTTTTTACTTTCCAGTCAAGTTTATGGTTACCAATTTTCAAGTCTGTAGCTCGTACATTCAAGGAGTTCCCATACAAAGTTCAACCCCATTTTCTACCCCCTTTGAACCCTAATCTTTAAGATTTTTGTAGCTTAAAACCTATCCGGGGATTCTCTCGACAGATTAGTAAAGTTTGCATCAAAATCCGTTCAGCCGTTTCCACGTGATACTCTGACAAATAAACAGACAAACAGATAAACAGATAAACAGATAAACAGACAAAAATTCTAAAAACTGTTGGAACGTGTTCTGTTATCAATTCTAAGTATCCCCAGCCAAATTTTTTTCGTTTATCTTCCATGTACAGACTTTCGACCCTCTTCAGCTTTATTATATGTATAGATACGTCGGCCAGTCGGTTTTTTCTACTGTTACAAATTAATTTACACTCGAAAAGCGTCGTACCTATGATGGGTAACCTATCTATTTATCTATGTAAGCTATGGTACAAATTTGGAAATACCTGGCAAAATTCCTGAGTTGTGAATAAAATTTCTGACGCTCAGTAACGGGGGGTATTGAGTTGCCTCAAATACATTTCTAGCTACGTTGGTATCATATCATGATCACAAAATATTACATTAAAATAACATACATTAATGGCTACAATCTTGGAATTCCAAATGCTCTTCGGTTTCAGAACATAGGTATTTGTTAACCCTCATAGCTCTATCAATCAATCAGTACCTATGCGGCAATCGGTAGAAACATTTTTTTCGTCTTCGGCATTAACATTTGAATCCCTTGCTAAGTTCAAGATTCTCCTCACTTCGTCCTGTAGCTAAAGTAAATACATAATGTGGCTCCCATTGTATCACAATATCATATGCTGCATGGTTAAATAGGTATGTTCCGTGTGAAAACCTCTCATTGACATAAATGCCGTATCTTAGAATAATCTCCCAAAGATGTTTTAAATATCTTTGAGAAGGTAACATGGGTGGACGGTTGGACAAGTGCAAAACATGAAATATGATGAAAATAAACTGAAAAACGATATTAATGCGGGCTCCGATGCAGGAAGTGCAACTAACATTTAATTATTATTGAACTAGCTTGTGCCCGCGGCTTCGCCCTCGTACTAAAAGTAATTTTAACCGTTTACCTACAAAAAAGTTGCATCTCAGTTTGACCCGTATGTTCCAATTGAATAGCAATTTGGCACAAATACTTTCAAGAATTTTCATGTTCACAATGTTAAATTTCAAAATCGATGCCATTTTCGAAATTAACGTCCCAAAAAATCATAAAAACGACACTCATATTTAGACATTTTAACCCCATCGCACTCCAACAGGGGAGATGGTATTTCACGTCCGCCACGTTGGATTTTAAAATCGTTGTTGTTTTCGTAATCAGCGACCAGCGACCCGATAAACCATAGAAACAATACCCATGTTGATTTTCAGACATTGTCACCACATTTCCCTCTTTTAGGAGTTGAATTCTCAAAAAACCTGAAACACCTGTTCACTCATTTATCGCTAGGAATAATACTCCTGTGAAGTTACGTTAGTCTTACTTATTTTGTTTCCCCAGACAAACTTTGGACCCCCATATCACCCGCTTAGGGGGTGAATTTTTAAAAATCATTTCTTAGTGCACCCGAACTTATAAGGAACCCATGTGCCAAATTTGGAATCTCTAGATCCAACGGTTTGGGCTGTGCGGTGAATATGTCAGTCAGTCAGTTTCTTCTTTTATATAATTATCGACTCTACATACCTATACACTCTACATATCAACTCTACATATCGACTCTACATACCGACTCTACCATACCGACTCTACATATCAACTCTACGTACTGACAATACATACCTAGTTACGGGCTGGGGGAAAATTAACAAAAAAAAGGCAGGTATTTTTCGTTGGTACAGTCTGTGTACCAATTTTTAGCTTCCTACCTTGAAAACTGTGAAAAGTCCCATATAAAATTTCACCCCCTCTTTTAAGGGGTTGGGTGCAGATTTCCAAAAAAAAATGATGCATTATTTTTTTGTTAGTCACAAATAGTCCGCATAACAATTTTTAGCTTTCTACCTTGAAAATTGCGGAATGCTCCATACAAACTTCCACCCCCCCATTTTAGAAAGAGACAAAAAGTAGCCATCCCTTCAACTATCTCCACTTAAAAAATCACGTCAATTCGTCGCCCCGTTTTGCCGTGAAAGACGGACAAACAAACATACACACTTTCCCATTTATAATATTAATAAAGTATAGTATAGTATGGAAGTATGGATGAATCAGATGAAGATTAATGACAAGGATTTTTAAGCGTAAGATGAAACAATTGGGAACCTAGTACCTATAAATAAATTGGCTTTCCGGTTCGCATTAGATATCCAATTCTTCAATGCCAAGGTAAGTAATTCTCAGTTCCTGAACTAGCTAGGCAAATAGGTACGGATCAAAATCGGAAGGTAGGTTATACCTAGGTACCTAATTAGCATCCGCAACAGAATTAGGTAAGTGGGCTTTCTATCTTGTACCGGCACGGCATCGCGCAGAGTAGGTATTGAACCTTTTTCCTACCTAGCAAATAAACGTTAAGTATCATATTAAAAACCACATATTAGTATAGTTTTATAGAATAAAATTACTCAACACTTAGGGTGGGTTGCACCAACCCGTCTGTAATCAATCGTAAGCGGTGTTTGTTAAATCTGAATGGGAAAGGTTGACAAGTTTCTATGGAACGACAGCTGCCGCTGCCGACGCCATATTATTTAACGTTGATCGGCCTGTAATCGTAATTTGTTGCAACCCGCCCTTAGGTATACATTCAGGAAAAGAAGTGCGATAGCCTAGGTTAGTTCTGATCTCGCTTTAGCGAGGTGTGTCGCTCCCGAAACTCGACACGTCACGAATTCAAGACACACCTCCACCACTACCGATATCGTTGCTTTCAAGGTCGGCCTCCAAGGTCGCCATACTGATAAGGAAAAATTAGCAGTAGCCGCAGTAGGTTTGCTTTATGGAAACAAAAACATAAACGTCTTATAAGATTCTAATAGGATTGTGAGTTTCTCATAGATATCGTGCTCGGTTTACGAGCTCAGCTGTGTTGTTTTTATATAGATTGATTAGAGGAAAGCGCAAGCCGGTGGCTGGCCGGCTTACTCACCGGTGTCGCCGCGGTCGGCCTCGTCGTCGGACTCGGTGCCGGAGTCCCGCTCCTCGACCTGTAACAACAACACGATCAATCCGGACGCCGCCTTTCCAGCCGGTAAGCCGGGCTTCCTGCCCGCTTTTTACAAAAAATATCGCCTAAACCATTCAAGGGTTGTGGAACAAACTGTACACGATAATTTTGAGAGAATCGTATGCGAGTAAAGCGGGCCGGGAGCCGGCGAACGTTCCGCTTCTTTGTTCTCGACCGGGCGGCCATTTTCTGGTGGCGGCGTGACCTTCACGCGAGCCGGCAGAGCCACCGCGGCGACACCCACCTTCTCGGAAACGTTCTCCTCATTCAACGAATGCGTTCGCAGCTTATGGGTTAGAAATTTGAGCATTATTGAGCCTCAGGCTTTGTCCCGCACTCGCTAGAGTCGCTCGCCGGCTTGGCGCGTCGCTGCCGCGGCGGAGCACTTCACGACTTCACGTCTTTGTAGCCAACGAAATACCGTCACGCCTATGGGAAACGTTCTATAAACATTATAACTATCACCGACATATCCGCTATGCACGAGCACGCGCACAACTCGACCACCTGGCTCGAACGCCGAACTACTACTGGAGTAGGTAGAGTAGCTTCGCGTACGACGCAGTCAGCTGAAGTGGGCACGACTCATTAATGTCGAAAGGGCCTAAAGACTATCGCGCTAAATACTTCGCTTCCGACGCGAATGCGTTATTGAGCGTTTGGATTAATACGTGCGGAGGCCGCCGGTGCGTTTCCTCTCTCTACATTCGACTACTATATCTGGTAAAAGACTTTTAATTGGCACGCAAAATGGACTCGCCCGGCGACCCATTGATGACAAAGAACCGGAACACACGAAGATCCGACGCGATTGGACAAAACATATTACAGAATAGGATCGAAATTTAATGCAACATGCTGCATCTCACTCGCGCCCGAACGCATCTCGCTCATAGCGCCTGTGTGTGAGCAAGATGGAGTACCGGTAGGTTATATAATCGTGTCTGATAATAAATCGCTGATAAAAAGTTGCGCATGTTGAACTGATATGGATATTCCAAACATCTAGTGTGTTTTGAACTTAATTGTCTATAAAAAAACATCTCGTTTGCCTCTAAAAATACAGGTAGAAATGATAATCGCATATTTCAAATAACTATTAGAAATTCGAAATAGGTATGTAGTTTTAAACTAATGTTTGTAAGGATCAGATATTAAGTATAAGTATGCAAGTTTTCACCTCACCAACTCGGAAAGGCTTGCTTTATCGTTCAAAATCTGCGCCCAAAAGTCCTTTATATCCGCTAGCGTGGAAAGTGTTTTTGAATTTCGAACGTGTCGTATCGCGAGATCCAACTTTTTTCTATAGGAATAAAAGAAAGAAAGAAATATATTTATTTGGTGTGACAAAGAAATTACACATGTGTTTATACATAAAGGAATGAGAGGTCATTGTCCTGCGTTCAGAAACTTAGTTTTATTCCAACAATTCAATATTATTATTTTGTTAAAATTAAATGAATAATACTTATTCTTTCTTCATTCATTACATTTGAAATATTAATGATTAGACTGACTTATAAAAATACAATACAAATAAAAAAAAATTCAAATGTAGTTTGATTTTTCAAAATTTTCCGATTCGTGCAAATTTAGAACTCACCGTTTAAAAAGTTAACTAGAAAAAACTCCAATACATGGACCTAAGATACTCGGGACAACCTATGGTATTAATAATACCAAGTCCGAGCGAGATGGTAGCATACAAATCTCTATAAGTGTGACAGAAAAGGAAATATCATTAGTTGTCCTTGTCATATGGGTAATTGCCGTCACGAAACTGTAAAAAATTAAATCATAGATTAGATTAAAGCTCTTAACTA
The DNA here is from genome assembly GCA_932294315.1 of Epinotia nisella. Classification (NCBI taxonomy): domain Eukaryota; kingdom Metazoa; phylum Arthropoda; class Insecta; order Lepidoptera; family Tortricidae; genus Epinotia; species Epinotia nisella. Next base: position 24,064,318 of record OW028674.1, read on the forward strand.
TGTACAATTTGTTTGCAATCCACTCACATTAATTACAGTATATCGATTTATGTATAACCAACTGACTTCCGTACACAAATCATGTTCATGAAATCAGGGGCTAACGAAGAAAGTCAACGGTCGTATCCATACTCTGTCCGTCGCTGCACCGCGCATGTCACTCGCTACAGCCGCCATATTGGCGCGCCATCTTTTGAATGTTATCCATGTGATATTGATGATGTTATTTTACTTTACCTCATTCAGGTTTTTGATTTGTAGTTTTTACCGTCGCGTCGCACGTTTCAAGAATCTGAAGAAGTGTTCTGTTCTGGTTTGACACATTTGCGGGTTGGATCTTAAAATAAGTCGCCTTGTTTGAGGATAACTGACGCTGTGGGGGGCTTTTTTGGGTTGTTTTTAAATGATTTAAAGCAATTTCCGCCGCCGGAGATAATTTTTTTTTGATTTTATTGAATATTACGTGAAAGAAATAAGTATACATACCTACCAAAAATCGAATCAGAGCTCTCCACTATCCTGAGCTGAGCATATTTTCTGTTTAAAGTTCAAATTTGTCACGGAGACTCGAATTTGTCAACCCCAACCCCAAGTGGTCTTTGTGGTTCCTACCCGTAGAGTGTGTATAAAAGCCCGGAGGCGCGGAGGAGGGCAGCCGGTAAGCGAATATACATTAGAAAATGTTGTTACCTCGGTGTGAGGTAAACTCTGTGGTAATTTACTATAGTAGGTTATTTACCTACCAAGAAAAGGGTTAAATTTACGCAAGGGACTTGGAAGGGACGTTTTGAGTAGGTAGGTTTGTAATTTTTAGAAAAGCTCTAGTAGAGGGAAGAAGGACATCATTCACAGCAGCTCACATAGTCCCTGGGCGACCGAGCTCTGCTCGGGTGAAAATACGGAGAAAACGAATTTACCCGGACATGAGACCCAGCTAGATCGATTTCTCGCCCCCGTAAACCCCCGTAGTCCAAATTTATTCGAAATCGTTAAGAGCCGTTTCCGAGAACGTGATTGCAAATATATATAGGTACAAATAAGTATTGCTTGTTTAATAGTATAGGAATTTGGAAAAGGACATGACACCAGGGTATTAAATATAGATAGTAACAATCATTTTCAAATGTGTATTTATATGAAAAACATTAACAGAGAGACCTTAATTTAATTTCCACACTTGTACTGGCATTAAAAGACCTCATTACATTTGTTTGTCACAACTGTCTATCTTTTACCTTATTCCATATAACATTAGAATTTTAATGGACAAATTCGTCTATATTTCTTCGTTTATCTAGGATATCAAAGGGAAATATTGTACTATTTTTACTTATTCGATCATTAGTGCTTTTGGTATCTTATTTTCTCGTCCCATTCGTTTTTCGTATCATTCTGTTTCTGACACTCATTCTTTATTCGTCTTGTTCGCTATTCGCAACTACCTTCTTTAGTCAGAATCTGTAATTAGTCTCTCTTAACCTTTTGACAGCGAGGGAGCAAAACAAAACGGTGCCCAACTGAGGCCAGAACAAAAACAATAGCCAGACAAAATATGAATAAAATGAAACTTCTGATAAATATTGTCATGTCAAAATTAATGTACGTATCATAAACTATTAAAAAATGGCTCAAGTTACTTGTAAAGCTTTTTATTACATAAAATTAACGAAAAAGCGCAAAGCGTACGCGCGGCTGTGGCCGTCCGTGGCTTCAGTGGCACGAGTTTTCGTCTGCATCCACAGACGTCTTTCGTCGTCAAAAGGTTAATAAGTCTTATTCGTATTTAGCCACGGTCTTTCTTAGACTGATTCTTTAATTTGTCTAACTATTTTTTAGTATCATTCGTAGTCTATCTTACGTCACTTTCGTTGTTGGTCACTCTCTTTTTTGGTCTTATTTGCAACTCGTCTTGTTCTTTTTTGGGCACATTCAATACTCGTCCCGATGGTTGTTTGTCGTGGTTAACTTCTTCGTTTAAGTGGATTCCTCGACTCGAGTGAACCACGTTCCGTGTATGAGACACGCTTGTGTCTTACGTGCACGTGAAAACGAGATGCAGCAATCATCGTGAATAGCTTTTTTCGACAAATTTCAATAAATGATCTAATAATGATGAATGAAACGAAAAACGAATGGCACGTACCTACTTACAATCAAACCAAAAACGAAAGAGACTAATTACGAAGGTGACCAGCGCCGGAAGTGTTTAAAAAAATGGGTCAAATAAGTAAATGAAGCAAAAAATGAGAGACAAACAAAGAATAAGTCCAAAGAAGACCGTAGCGAAATACGAATAAGACTTATTAAGAGACAGACAAATTACAGATTCTGACTAAAGATAGTTACGAATAGCGAACAAGACGAATAAAGAAGAGTGTCAGAAACAGAATGAGACGAAATAAGAATTTAACGAAAAACGAATGGGACGAGAAAATAAGATACCGTGCTTTTGAAACATACCACAAACTTTTATTTGCGTTTCAATGTAGCTTTCCTTGAAATCGCATGACGATTAAAGCACGATTTTTCTATTCTTATCTGGAACAGGGTATCGGTACTTCTCATTCCGTACAGGGTGTCCGGCCGGTGTGTCGGGTTTCAAGTGGATCAAACTAAAACCAGTGATAAGAGGACCACAATGGCTACCGTCTATACCCGCATCAACGCTTGCGAAAACTGATACTTTCTAAGATATCTTCGAATACGTGTTTAGTTTTCGAACTAACTCCATTTCTATTTTGATAAAATTATTCGGTCTTGGGTAATGAGGTACTGTATTACTTATCAATTCAAGTATATGGTTTTACGCCGACTGTCTAGCTTAGTATGGCGGTTTCCGTCTTTTTAATAATGTAATCATAGTTTACACGGCACACTACATTAAGATTTAATAATTAATTTACTCATAGTTAATTTACTGGGCTACGAAACACAATAGCTTTCTAGAGTAATCATAATAATAAATTTTGAGTCAACAACCCTATTTTAATTTACCTAAACTAAATAGTCGGCATAAAACAAGTTGACAACCTTACTAACTTACTTCTAAGTACTAACAACAAATATATATATGTAATATGCGTACAAATCACAAAAATATGTACTTTACAAACAGTAAAAGGTACGTTTTCAGTCATTTACAAATGCGTCTGCTATTTACAGCACCAAGCTTCAACAAACGTAACTAAGCGAACACAACATTAATAAAAGGCTAGTATTTATAGGCACATCAAAAAAAAAAACTAAATAAAAAATACTGATCCACACAGCTAAAATACTAATTGTTCATCAAAATTCGATTTTGATGTGCAATTGTTAAATTTTGGAGTACAGTCAGTTTTTTTGGTGCGCACAGTCAGTTTTTTTAGTAAACTATTAAAACAATCCAACTTTTAATGCATTGAACTAAGAAAATGTTTTACTTTTAGGATTATTCTTGGATAATTCGGTGGATACAATACGTATTGAACTATTAACGCGTATTCCTTTGTTAGTTACACTATCAATGTTATAAAAGAGATGCATGCGAAGCTAGATTCATAATAAAGAAACTATGAATGCAAAAAAGGTTTACTGTAGATACCATCCGCTAACGTAATGTTTTCTTATATTTAATTTCAGATCTTTTATATTAATGAATATTTGTTTAAAAATAACATTAAAACTAACTGAGAATATCCACCTTCTTTTGAAGATAGTTCAGTGTAAATTTTATGCTAAAGTTAATATATTATTATACACATTATGTAACTGACAGCAGACACACATGATATTAGAAATATATATTCAACAATTTTACTCTTATATAATCACAACGCACGTACGTATACGTACTTGCCACTGGGAGACATACCTGGAACAGCAAGAGGTGTTCCGTGTAGATTATCGTAAAAACATTATATGTATACATAGATTTTAGTACGGTCACGGACTTTAATTGTTGAGCCACTTAGAGCTCACTTTATACTGGACACTTTAAAGTATAACTGTTCAAAAACCAAAATTAGTTGACATCTAAATGGCTCAACAATTAAGTCCTTGACTGTACATAAGTTAACGCCGCTAACAACCTGTTTTTAGGGTTCCGTAGCCAAAATGGCAAAAACGGAACCCTTATAGTTTCGTCCTGTCCGTCTGTCCGTCTGTCCGTCTGTCCGTCTGTCCGTCTGTCCGTATGTCACAGGCATTTTACTCGAAAACTATAAGGTGTATTTGAATAAAATTTTGAGGATAGGTGTATTTTGTTAGCCGCTACATAGTTTTGTAATTAAAATGACAAAAAAAAATTTTTAGGGGTGCACTCCATACATAAAACTAAAAGTCAAAAAAAAAAAAATTCATTGTGACCCCCCGTGTGGCACCATCAATCGATAGGCCTTTCAAAATAAATATAAGGTTCCTTAGATTTTTTTTTGACTAAGTGAATAGAGTCGGAGATAATTGCCCCGAAAGTCACTAAAATCCTGTCCCCCCCCCTCTAATTTTTGAACGGTGTATTTTAAAAATATGGAAAAATTCATGGACATAGGGCTTATTAATTTCATTCAACGAAAATTGTTTTGAACAAGATCGGTTCAGAGTTTTTCGAGATATTGCTGAAAAACTGCCTTCCTCAAAGAAAAGGACGTAAGTGCCGTAAAATTTCTGTGACGATACGACCTTTTTAGTAGGCACGGAACCCTTCGTTTTGCGTGGTCCGACACGCACTTGGCCGGTTTTTTTGTATATGCATTTTGAATATTTGTATTAAATTCCATAATCGCAAATTCTACTAATAAAATTTAGAATAAGATTAAAGGCACTTTAGTTTTCCCAATCAATAGATTGACGCTTTATGCCTAAGGTAATGTAACGCTGCAATTAGGAAATTTCCGTGTAATGGCGGAATCAAGAAGGGCGTTCCAAACTAATCTAGACTAACTATGAAGAAGACTATTAGTCAGAATTTTGTTGGTACCATAACAGTACGCTTAAGTACAGTTCTCAAATATGTCATGTCATGATTATGATCTCATTATAAAAATAATAAATATTAGAGGACAATCTTACACAAATCGACCTAGTCCCATAGTAAGCTCAATAAGGCTTGTGTTATGGGTACTAGACGACGATATATTTAATAGATACAAATACATAGAAAACATCCAAGACTCGGAAACAAATGTTCATGCTCATCACACAAATATTTGCCCTTACCGGAATTCGAACCCAGGACCAGCTTCGTATGCAACATCACTACCAACTAGGCTATTCGGTTGTCAAATATATTACTATAAATGTACTCAAAGGGGATATGATAGTAGGTATTTTGTGCAACGGTTGTATAAGAAGCTTAAAACGCGAGTGGCGTGGGTTGCGATACGAGCCTAGCCCTAGGCGGTTAATTAAAAACGCCGCGAGCGTAATTAACTGTATGAAACACTACTGCTGGGATCGGGTGGGTCAGTGTGAAAAGCTCGTGACGTGATAGGGACGTCACATTGACGTATAATAAAGTAAATAGACGCACAATGTCGAACAAAAATTTCAAGAAATGTGCCCCAAAATGACAATTCTGCTATATTTCAGTTGATGCCAATCGCGTTTACTTATAACCTGCATTGAGATATATGTTTCATATAAAAGAGAACTTAGTTCTTTAAGCTGTAAGGGCCATATTAGCGAATTAGCATCAAACAAATTAAACACTTTTTAGTTTATTGAGATTTTATCATAACGTGACTTGATGGCTCACGTCAAAACTAAATAGCGAATGAATGGAGTCGCATTATAAAATTATTTTAATAATATTGTATAAACAATACAGTCATTTGTAAATAATTGACGAAGCATGTTGCGGATTTTTGCTGTTTGGAAGTATTTTACATGTCACACTTTAATGAATAAAATCTATAATATTGTATTTATTTAAACAGGAAGACGAAAAACACAAATAAATCATGATTATTTATGTTTACAAGTAGGCAATACCTACCTAAACAATTAACACTTAGATTTTTTTATAAATATACACAAAAAATTGTTCGGCGGGCATTACGTATTATCAGTGCAGCTGTCAAGTCAAACTCCTTACAAATTCTACGCACGACTAGTGAAAAGGGAATAAGAACTAGGTATGTAGATCATTTTAGCGTGGTATATTTGACGTATCTAATTAGTCCCTTTACGACATATAATAATGACTTACAATCTGAATATCAATTTATCTTTAGTTAAACATTTATTTTTACAAGATTTATATAAACTTGAAAAATAAACACACGACGAAATCGTCACCACTCTTCGTCGTTGATGTCTCCTCTCTTGTGCTATAAGCCTATAACTGCGGCCTACTTTGCACATCGCTAAGGATTTCTCGGGAATCTTAAATTGAAAATCACAAATAACGTAACTGTACTACTCCAGAAAAAAATCTAATAAGTAGGTACTGACTCCTTAGGTTATTGTTCCGTGATAATCTGTCATTTGTACGAACGAAATTATTTATTCAAAACCATGAAATGCCAATAAGTTTTCATGAAAATCTTGACGCTATCAATAGAACTTAGTTAAAGAAATATTATCTATTAGAAATATATATATTTTTTTCTATTGCTATATTTGCTAATAACGCATTTTTTCACAGATCATTTTTGTTATTTTTGACAACCCAACCGTCAAGTCTCACGGTCGAAAGCAGACTAAACGCAAAAGAGCCGCAAGTGTCGATCGCGCGGTTCTTTTGGACGGCCACTTTTTTCGGCTGATTGTGTATCTAGTTACTTATACTAAATCAATGGGACGTCACGATCTAAGAGACGTATACAACAGCTCTTATATAGGTGACTTAGTGGCGCGTCTCGGTAGTGCTTGCATTCCCATTATTTCGGTTGTAGCGTTATTAAGATGCGCGTTAGTTGCGCGACTCTGTTTCCTACGGGTGCATGGCGTTAATTTCGGACATGAAGCATTCGTCCCTCTCTTGCTAGTACTCTCACACTTTTATAGCGTTTATGTCCGACATAAACGCCATGCCAGTTAGGCTAGTAGTCACAAAAAGTAAACCATACTAAAACTCTTGACGCCTCCACCGCCGTATAGCTTAAAGTTGGCCATACACCGGTTCACCGTAAAATGACACTAGAAAGAATCGATTATCGATTTTGTTGCGGTCACCTGCATAGGTCAAAAAAACCTGCACAGGTCTGTTCATATACACGCTCCGGTCGACCTATGCAGGTCAGGGACCGGAACCGGTTACCCTAATCCGGGTTTTCCATAGGCTTATTTTAGAAGTTGTTTTTAAAACCCTATCTATAATTGTAAATTTATGATAAGGTAACCTTACTGATAGGGTAACCGCATTGTTATGGTAAGCATATCGGATGTGGTAACCTTAAAGTAAACATAATAAAACCCTATTTAGATAAGGTTTTCATACGGTTACCTTATGCTTACCATAACAATAGGGTACCCTATCAGTAATTTTACCTTATCATAAGGTTACCAAGTTGATAGGATTACCAAATCGATAGGCTTAAACTTGAAATGGTTAATTATGATACATGTGCGGAAAGTAGGTCATTACCTATCCGCACGTGTATCATAAAAAATTTTACAATGCATCACGCAAGGAAATAAAAATATGTAAATAAAAGATGAAATTTTAACTGTCATGAAATCTCATTCTCGCACGTGTGGGAATATTGGTCCGAAATCCATTCCCGCACGGCCCCGCGCTCCGCCCGCACCGCCATGCGGGCATAGAGCACTTCCCGTGTTAATGTTGTCCCTATAAAGGCGCACTTTCAGCGCGAGTTCATTGTGAAGGGGTTATCCGGTCCTCGGTGCAGGTACACCTGCACAGGTCGACCTCTCCGGCAGACCGTAACGTGTATGGCCGACTCGAGTGTGGCGTCTATATAAACATGAGCTCGTCCCTCAGGTAGTTCTCATTGTCCGCCACGTAGGTGTGCAGCTGGCGGACGGCGGCGGCGAGGCGGCGCAGGCGCGGCGGCGGCGCGGCGGGCAGGCGCAGGTCCGCCAGCAGCCCGCTGGCGAGCGCCGGCAGCTCGTACCGCCGGTACGGGGCCACTTGCGGCATCAGCTCGTTTTCCAGCTCCGATATACTAAAACATCAATGCAGGATTCACTAACGGTGTAGACTAACTTCACAAATCTTAACAAACCTCTGTTAAATAAAATGCGTTGTCGCTATCTCACAAATGCAAATGTCAAAGTGACTCGATAAAGACAAACGAATTTTAACGGCAACGTTTATGCATAGTCTGGCCAGGGAAAAATGAGCCTTTTTTATATGGCAACAGTAATATCATTGTCAAATGAATGTGTCAAAACTAAGATATGATAACTAAGAAAGTAATTGTTCCATAATAAAATGGACTGTCTAATATGAATAATATTAGCAGTACTCCACACGGCTTAACTCTACCAGCCACGCTCTACAAATTCTACATCTTGGCTAAAAAGTATAGCTTGGTTGCGCACATCCCGGTCGCCGCATAGACTCTCCCGCGTGCAAAAGGTATAAATCTATGATGATATTAATAAGACACGGGTTTCTATACTTTTTAGCCAAGATATAGAATTTGTAGAGCGTGGCTGGTAGAGTTAAGCCGTGTGGAGTAGGAAGCTTGGCGCTAATTGCGATCTCATATCTTTTTGACGCTGAAAGCTATATGAGCTAAAGTCTATTTTTTATTCCATAGACTAAAATGACAACCACAGATGTCAAACGTAGAAATAATGTGACCAGCTATATACAAACAGTGCTGATCTTTGATATCGGTTTGTGAATAACCGATAAAATCTTAAATTTATTTTTGATTCAAAATTAACAATAAATAACATCTACTCACAAAATGATACGAAATAAACAATAAATAAAATTTACTCACTACTAATTCACTATTTACGTTTACGAGAATTTAGTTTATCTGTCATAATCCAAACACAAGTTATGAGGGTTCAAAAACACGACGAAGCGCTTCGAGAAAAGGTAGGTAGTGCCTGCCCTTGCGCTTTATTTGGCTCGTCTTGGCAGATACTCTTACGGGTGATAGCCGTTGACATTGTTTGAATAGTAATCAAAGAGTAATTTGTTTTATCTCCAAATCCAAAAGTTTAAATACAAGTCTCACCTTGCCTGGCGTCTAACTCTATATATTCAATATTACAGATGCGAATGAAATATCAGTCAGTTTCGCATTGACCCGCATTGATATGCGTCATATATTGATATAGTCCTGATGGACTAATAATACTTGCGCAGTTTACATGATGACTGGAGGTAAAATTCTGAGTTTCTACTTAAGAGTAGTTTCAACAAATGAAGTATATAGACTACTGATTCTACAATAATGAAAGTTAATACTTAAACATTTTCAATATATGTACTCGTATCATCTTAGATTTATAGCGTTACTCAATTGGGGAAGGGTTCCGAACTCGTTAAGTGGAACCACTAGTTTTCCATGTTTAGGCTTTATAAGATCTGAAGCGGCTTAAAACTTCAAGTTCAGCGGTAAACATGTAAGGGGCCATTTACATGGTGCAACAACTCGCATACGAGTTTTATTGCTCTGTGAATCCAGCTTTCAATATTATATTACTTCTATATCAAGGTATATGTACTTCCGAGGAGTACCGTATCAATAATTGGTTCCGGAGATTACTCCCTACATAAAACTTACAAACTACAATATCACGGACTTCTCCTCTTTATAATATTGGAATAGAATAACTGCCCGCGCGGCTTCGGGAAAGACATAGGATACTTTTTATCCCGGAAGTCATCCCCTAACGGGGGGAAGAGTTCCACGCGGACGAAGGCGCGGGCAAAAGCTAATAGACTATAAATACCATCAGCATTTTGAAAATGGGTCAATCAACTATTCCTTGTTGTTATTTTGTCCCGTTAGCCAGTAGTCAAATTACAGTTTCTTAAAAAAATGTCACAAGATGGACCATACAAAAAGTATGACATGAAAACTCATAAAAGCGCGGTCTTAAAAAGTGACCGAGGAGACGTAACTACGGCAATATTTTAGTGACAGAAAAAAGTTGTTTCACCCAAATATAACAACAACAATGTACTCACGTAGCGATGTAGTACCGCGCATACTCCTGCTGCATCGGAGCCATATCCCGCACGAGCCGTAACGCGAATTGCAGTAGCACGTCTCCGTAGTGCGGCTTTTTGTAATGCACGCGGGCCCCTAATAGAGGTTGTTGCACTGCAATAACAAGAATATAAAGTTAAAAAGACTATATCGTGACTACGGAAAAGTAACTAGTGCCTCTAAAACCCTGGGTTTTATTATTAGGATGACCCGTCAATTCACGAGTGTCGGGGTGCCTGTGATGCTGTATAACGCATACGTACGCAGCAAACTAGAATTCGGAGCAATAGCATGGGACCCCTTTGAATCCAAATATAGTCTCCTAATAGAAAGAATTCAGAGGAAGTTCGCGAGGCACTTATACAGCAGGTCTTTCGGATATTATCCCTATCTGTACCCCTCTAGGTTTGTACTGGGGATGGTGGGGCTTGAAACACTAGAGCTTAGGCGTAAACTACTGCTCCTTGTACACTACTATGGCCTGCTCAACAATAGGTTTAATAACGCATCCGTGTTGGAACGAATGGGGCTGCACGTTCCTTCTGTACGCAGCGGGCAGCAGCCGGCGCACGCGTCCCCGCCGCGGCGCCGGCGCCGCCTGCTCGCGTGGCTGCGCGCGCGCACCCATCAGGCCGACAACGCTCCCACCCCGAGGGCGTTAGCTCTCTTAAATCTAGTGGCTGTCGAGGGCCACGACTTAGACATATTCTGCGATAGTGTTGGTGGATTTTGCAGGAAATGTGTTAACTTTTTAAATATGTTATATAGAGATTAATGTTAATTGATATGAAATTGTTATACGAGACATGGAATTATTTAGAATTTATAATGATAATTAATGTATGTTTTATGTATTCAAATCATTTGTATCATATAAATTAAAATGAATAATTAAGTAGGTAGCAATAAGTTAGTAAATGAAATAATATAACATTGTACGCGATTTGGTGACTTTACTGTAAGCTACTATGTAAAAAAATTGAATAAATAAATAAATTCTTAAACTATGAATAATATTTTTATATATTTGAACTCGAAATTTTCTCCTCGTCATAAAATTGATGATTTTCTCCCTGACTGTACTTTTTTTCAAAAATCTGTGAATGTAGATTGCCATCACTTAAAATGTTAGGAATGAAATTTTAACGCCATTTTTGCGTGGCGGCAAGGGATCTAGTAGCTGCCCTTACTGCCCCGTTTTAACTTTCCACCCTGTATACTCACTTTGCAGATTGTCGGGTCGCAACAGCACGTCATACAGCCATTCCTCTACAGGTCGACAGTGGCCAACAGCACTGAATACATTGTACGCCAGTTACGTATATACTCACTCTGCAGATTGTCTTGCGAGAGTTGTGCCGCGTACAGAGCCGCGGCAGCCGGGGTCTGCACCAACACGACTCGCACGTCGGGCCGCGAGAGCACGCCGCACAACCATTCTTCCGGCGCTTCCGCGTACTGATCCATGCACGACGCACTGAATATATCGTATACCTGTAATGGAATATGAATAGCTGATAATCAAAGTTGAATTAAAAAAAAAACGACAATTTAATTGTGTCTGAGAACTAATATAAAGACCACTGTCCGACCGCTGACAAGAAAAGAGTTGACGAGCAGCGAGAAATGAGCGATAGTTTTGTAGCTGAACTAGTGCGGCGGCCGATTATTCGCACAACTCGCTCAGTGTGGCCGAATCATACATTCCTGCGCAAATGTCGTGAATGGTCATGATTTCATCGTGAATGGTTTTTTCATTTTAATTTTTTTTTTATATTTACATTTATGATGTTTAGTTTAGTTTAGTTTATTTATTTCATTGTACAATTTTCATAGAACATTTTGACTTACATTATATTATTTATCGTACAACGATCGTCAAGGTATGCAATAATAACATTGATGTTTATAATAATGTGTGAGATATACACAATACATTTGTATACCAACAATTAAAATGAAAATAATATAAAATAAAAAGTCAAGTCAGATGCAATATACAAAACAAAAAACAGTCGGGATATTCCTGTGTGGTATATCTATGATATCTATGGAATATGATATTCCATGGTGTTAATAATTATGTCTCAAACAGCCGATTTTCTTCATTTTTCATGTAGCAACACCTACATGAAATCAGTGTTGACGGGTAGGCGGGTGGTCAGAGTTCCTGACGGCTAGATTGTAAACGAATAGTAAAGTGCAGATTTGTAGTGTTAAATTTGGAGGAAAACCAGGGTGAGCTCTTTCCATAATGACTTTCGATGCATCCTATGATATTGTAACGATTTGGTATCATTTACACAGATCGGACGGTGACTGTTTATGACGTGATGTATTTATGTGCGGCTACATGTCTTATTCTCTTTGAGAGGCGTGACGGTATATCATGTATATGAATAAGCTTTTCCTACAGATCACGTACATGCGATAATACAGTTTTAGTTGTGGAGTTCTTTAGTGTGAGAGGGTTAGTAACAAGTGTAACAGCGTCTCAGGTTCGGTAGTCTCAGCCTCAGTCTATATAAGTATCAATCAGGGGTGCACCCGGGTAATTATAACTGGATCAGTAGCGTGTGGATTGGAACAGTATCAGTTGTGTGGTTAGGAATGTCTAAAAGGGGAGGTTGGAGTCCCCACACCTCATATGGAGCTGATACACACGAGGCGGCAGCCCATATGTCAGATATATAAAGGATTCCGCAAGTTGCTAGAGTATGTTTATAGATGTATATGTGCTAATACAGGTACCTAAGCTAGAGTGCTATAGGTAGTCATTCGCAGCCACGAGAGTGACCAGAAGTGGCTTCGCGACAGCAAACCTGCATTCGCAACGAGTGTTCTGACCGCTACTCTTTCTCACTACTTTACTAGAACTATTGTACCTATTATATATATATATATATTAGGGGACATTCTTACACAAATCGAGTTACTAGCCTATTGAGTTACTAGTTTGTGTAAAGAACCACCATGTAAGTTTCACATTCGCTGTACATTTTGCAAACCTGCGGATCAACATGTTGCTTCTCACTGACAGCGCCCTACCCTCCCGCTCCAAGTCCAGGTCATCCTTCTGTGACGCGGTGACCCAATGCCCCAGGTACTTAAATTGCGATACTAGCTTAAGCGGAACCCCACCTAGTTCCACTGGCGGTACAGTACCGTAGGTTTTTGTGCCTGCTTTGAATATAAGTAGTTCGCTCTTACTAGCATTGTACCTGAGGCCGTGGGCCTCCGCATATCGCTCACAGACAGCGAGTAGTTTCCGAAGCGCATAGACTGATGGGCTCAGCAACACCATATCATCAGCGTAGCTGATGTTGTTGAAGTAGGTACTGACCCGCAACTGAACAACCGGCTCGGGTGTTGCTGAGTTCATCGATCAGCTGGTCCATATATAGGCAGAACAGTCTAGGTGAGGTTAATCCGCCCTGTCTCACCTCACACTTCGTCTTAAAAGCCTCTGACAAGGAGCCCGCCCACCTTACCTTGTTACTCTAGCTGCCATACCAATATTTAAATAGCTCAACCATTTCTCCTGGTACAGCAGCGACACTTAACTTTTTCCATAGAAGATCGTAAGACACCAGATCGAATGCCTTGGACAAGTCCAAAAAACACGCATATACTGGTGTCTTACGATCGGTGTAGTATCGGACAGCGTGCTTGAGGCACAGGATTGCTGTCTCTGTAGATAGTCCGGACCTAAACCCAAATTGGGCGTCGTGAAGTGGCACAATCTTTTCAAGGTGCTTATCAAGCACGCTGTCCAACACTTTAAATACTATGGTAGCTAGTGAGATTGGTCTATAGTATAGTATAGTATAGTCTTAATAAATCATTGTTAATTGCTCTCGGAGACGTCCAAGAGCTCAGTCTATTTTGGAGTCTGATGAATATGTTTTCTATGCTCATCTGTTTCTACTAAATAGACTACATATTAGTATTAGTATTTAGTAGTATTTAAAACCAATTACGGGGACTATTGTACCGCCGACTACCCCGAATTGCAATTTTTTTATTTTCTTAAGTTGTATCTAGGAGGTTTTAAATCAAATAAAACGTATGAAAATGTATTTATAAAATTAATAATTAAACATGTTTAATAGACTTAAAAATATTATGCAGTAATTTAGTCTGTGTAAAATATTTTTAACGGCGTCTTTAAATGCTGTATGCCGAACGGTCTTTGCCATACGCGCCCACGTCAAATTCAACAAATGCACGACTGACATTGTGCAGTTTTTATCGCGATTAGTATTAATTTCGTTTGAAATGTATTTGTTTCCTTGCAAATGTGATGAAAACCATTGTGCGACACGAACGGTAACAATGTTACAAACTCGAGTCATCAAAGCGCTCCGCCTTCGGCATCGAGCTTCTAATAGACTCTCGTTCGTAAATCATCTCTTACCGTACTTGTGGCACAATGTACCATTAATGTAGCGACGCGTGTTGGTGTAAGTGCGTCACATATGATGTATGTACGGATTTGTATACTGCTTTACGCTATATATCTACTGTGGCGTAGGTTGTAGAAGGGCCCATTTGTGGTCAAATGACGTGTATTCGTTGTTTACCCGTCCCGGTGCGCCTTCCTCGAGCATCTCCCTCAGCACGCTGATGGCTTCCATGGCGGGCTCGCAGTCCCGAGCGTACAGCAGGAGGATGTGACCGGGATCTGCCGCCGGGGCGGCTGTGTTCTCAGCTGTGTATTCCGCGTATCTGTAAATAGTACATTGTTTAACAGGGGCGTCAAAGTTAGTCTCGTATAGTCATCAAAAGCCCTCCGCCTTCGTCGTCGTGCTTCTAATAGACTTTTTCTTGTTTGCAATATTCATACGCCCGTGTTATACACAATGTTTTTCATCACAAACGCGAGGAAATAACTAATTACAAAAGACAGAAAAATCTAAGTTTCATACAACCGCACCAATCAAAAATTGACTAAATTGACAACTTTACTTCCAGATCAGTGCTAGTGGAGCGCGCAGCTTCAATATTTCAACCAATCACAGAGCAGTATTCTTGCGGCGCGTGGCCAACTAGATTTTTTTTCAGCCAATCACAGAGCAGAGCAGATTTGGTTAAACCAATCAGATCACACACAAGCTCATTACTCCCTAGGGACTACAAACTCGCCATAACTCCCGCGGGAACAATTCAGGCTCTTGTCCTTCTGTATACAGGCATGGAATAACACCATTTATGAGCAAGTGTGATGAAATAGTAGATTGTACAACAAGTGCATAAAACGCACCATTTTACGCGAGACGTTTATCCTATATATATGGATATAAAGTCGAGTGTAAAATATTTTTCACCTCAATTGCGAGGAAATGAAACAGCAACATGTAAATATTGTATGTGCTAATTTAATTAAAGTAATGTAATACTAAATTAATTTTCCGCGTGCCGCTCCATTAAAGTGGTAGGTATGATTTCCTCTTCGCTTGACGATATTGTTTATTGTTAATCGTAAAACAATTTCAAGTTGTAACACAAATACTCCAATGAAGAAAAAGTAACGATGGTTCCCGCCAATTAACTTTTTTTTTAGTAGGTAGGTACCTACGTGACACCTGACTTAGATCGTTTCAGTTATAAAAACATTTTGTTTTTTATATCTATGATAAATTATTGTTATAATATATTTATTTACTAATATAAAAAAAAAACTAAAGAATTTGAAATGAGACGAGGTAAAAATTAGAAGTTTATTTCATGAATTTTTTTAGTGTACTTTGCCTGTTGGTATTCTTGCCTTGGTCTTAGAATACTAACGAAACTAAATAAAATAAAGAGGTTATTCTATGAAGTTAAAGTGGTTCGTGTGGCTGTTGGACCGATTGCCTTTGGTCTTCGACGAAGATTTTACTTTATGCACTAGAGCATAAAAAGAGACTTTATGTTGCCTACGCACAACATAAAGACGAACTTTTAAAGCATGAGAAGTGAAAAGTAAATTGAACGTTCTGTAACACTATTACCACTTGCCAGAGCTATGCAATGACCTATTCGATGTTTGGATATTTCCGTTTCTGTCGCACTCTTCTGATTCGAGTAACAGAGATGGAGATATACGAACTTCGATTTTCATGGTAGGCGTACGTTGGAATTTGAACTTGGCTCGGCACGGTTACAGTGGTGCCGTGTTTAGTGGTTGGGAAGAGCTTAGGAAATTAGTAGATGTGTACAACAAGTGCATACAATGGCTCATTTATGCCCGAGTTATACACACTGCTTTTCACTTCAATTGCGAGAAAATAACATTTATGCTGATGAGGAATCCTTATTTTAAGAGAAAAGGTGTTAGATTTACTAATAGTCATTTCTAACCTAGCTAGAGCTACTTTACCTAACCTGTGACTTCGACTTAGCACCTTGCGCATGTCAACGCGGGCGCGCACACCGCCCACCACACGAGGCGCGTCCATGCCCGGAGCCATCCATCACCACATTCTGGCAAAGCATCTGTGGCCCTTGCCTAGGCCCTAGAGCCACGTTACATACCTGTGCCATACCCTGATCCTTCCATCACCACATTCTGGAGCATTTGTGGCCCTAGAGCCACGCTACCTACCTGTGCACCCACTGGTGCAGCACCCTCTTGCGCACGTCGGCCAGCAGCCGCGTGTGCGCGGCCCAGCACACCGCCAGCAGCGATATCGTCAGCGCCAGCGCACCCACCGCCCACCACACGCGCGCGTCCACACCCGGATCTATTTCCACTTCCTCGCTTGGTGGGGTACCTGCAATTCACAATTGTTTATTTATCAAAAATAGTACATTATTCGCTGCCCCGATATTACACGGACGGTTCTATGTTACATTGTTTCCACAATATGTGTTATGATTAGTACGTAATTCTATGTGTCTTTAGCTGTATTATGTCCTGCTGAAACCAGGATCTTAATCATCATCATCTCATAATCCAAAAATCCCGATATTACATGGTTCTATGGTGTTTATAAAACTAACAATGGTAACAAAGTCCTATGTTTGTTTGATTGTTATTATTGCATAAGTCGATTTGATACGATAACCTTTCACTATCAAAGTGCATTGCATTGCATGTGTAAAATGATTTGTCATACTTATAACATTAATTATAATACCTAACGTGTGGTCGATCTCTTCAACTAGAGAAACGCGGCCTGCATCGTATAATTTTTCTAGTTTACAGTATCATCCTGGCACATTTTCTTTATTTGGAAAGAAAAGAAAAATAGGCACTATTATTAAAATACTCCAAAGATTTTGAAAAAACCTGTTGTAGGAAAGTCTAAAATAGACACGATTAAATCAATGTACAGGTGGATGCCTCGAGCAGATGTGGATTATTACCTACTACGAAGCTGTTTTAACGAACGAGTCTAGTACCGTGGTAATTTTTAGTGTTCCGTAGCCAAAATGGCGGAAACGGAACCCTTATAGTTTCGTCATGTCCGTATGTCCCAAGCATTTAACTAGTAAACTATAAAACTAATACTGCCACCCTGTATATCGCTCGCCTGTGGCTGGAGCTACAAACACTTGCTATCTCTATGCATTCTTTATTTTCATGATTTATGCCGCATTCAATGAATAATTTTTGTTGTAAATACTACACTACAGACAAACAAAATCCAATGTTACAGAACATAATCCTACTAATATTATAAATGCGAAAGTTTAGATGTTTGTTACTCCGTCACGCTTAAACGGCTGTGCTTAGCCTTTACATTAGTAGATTGAGAATAATAGCAGGGAGTTCCTCAGAATGGTCAGAGTTAAAACAATTTGTTGATGCGTAACGAACGCATTATCCATAACGTGTTTTCCTTCATTAGTAATTCGACTGTTATGATGTCACAGGAACTAAATAGTAATTAGTATTAATTCATAATCATGTACCTATACCCATATAAGATTAGAAAAATCGTGCGTTAATCATCCTCCCTGAAAAGTCCTTATTTATAGAAATAATGTAAAACTAGTAAAATATTTTCCTTTGATATCCGAGATAAACAAAGAAACGTAGAGGAATTTGTCCGTTAAAAATCGAATGTTATATGGAATAGGTATAATAGTACTCTTTCATCTCGCCTCAGACCGCAGACATCAGCGAGGGCGATAAATATGCGATCGATTGCTATCTTTATTACCGCCAGTGTCGAGTACAAAAATATTACGTTCAGTCGGTCGGGTCGGTCTCAATTTGTAGCACAACTTACTCTCAAATGTGTTTTGAATTTTTAAGACCGTAATTTGTCACAATTTGCTAGAGTTGGAACGAGACAGCAATACACACAGGTACCTTTCATTCCAACTATAGCAAGTTTTGACAAATTGTGTTGTGTTGTGACAAAGTGCTGTACATTTTTGCCAAATATCAAATTTAAATGAAATATCGAATGTATTCAAATTAAAGTAATTTTGTCTTAGAGAAAATAAGTATATTTAAACTAACTTCCTTAAATCTATCGGAAATAAAATGCGGGCTGAACAGGTCTGCATTTCACTCAAAATTGTGTTTCTGAAACTTTTGTGGACATGGCAATAATTACTCACAGTATATCAGATCATCGCGGTTTTTGAAGCTGTGGCTCCAGAACGCGTGGAATTCCAGGGAAAATCTGACACAGTACCCTTGTGGAGGGGAGGTCACGCGGCAAATAACTTTGACTGCATCATTCGTGCAGTTGCTAATGATGTCCACCCATCCAGTCTCCTATAAACATATAAAATAAATATTCGCGCATAGAAAACCATGTGTTTTTCTAATAAGTTACATTGTTTCTAAAAGTAGCATTGTCTACTAGTGGCAGTAGTGGCGTATGAAGAAAAAAACACACAATATTAGTGACTTTCGGGGAGATTATCTCCGACTCTATTCACTTCATCAAAAAAATTGCTGAGAAACCTTATATTTATTTTGAAAGGCCTATCGCTTGATGAGCCACACGTGAGTTTGCAATAAAAAAAATGACTTTCAGTTATCTGTATGGAGTGCACCCCTACATTTGTTTTTTAGTAATTTAATTACAAAACTATGTAGCGGCTAACAAAATACACCTATCCTCAAAAATTTATTCAAATACACCTTATAGTTTTCGAGTAAAATGCCTGTGACATACGGACGGACAGACAGACACATGACGAATCCATAAGGGTTCCGTTTTTTGCCATTTGGCTACGGAACCCTAAAAACGGGTCAAGTGCGAGTCTGACTGAGCCAAATAATTTTAATGCAGACTTAGCGTGGACGGACTCTAACTATAGCCTAAATTGAGTATGGTTCAAGTACAACATACTAAGGCAAAACATTGCTTAACATAATTTACGTCACCCTAGGCCGTAAGTGGGATTTTCTGCCCGCTACGCGAGGCAGATTAAACACAGAAGTATTACAAACTTAATTACCAAATAATTTTTGAAGAATAAAAAAAATACGCTAGATACAGGCATCATTATACTTTTTCGGTAATATTACGTTAATATTAATCATTTATATTATTTTCAAATTTTTCGCTTGGTAAACTTCGGAGATAAGGGGGGAATGGTATTTTTTTCAACATTTTCCCTTATAGAATGTAGAAAAAAAAAGAAAACTGTTTTAGAATGTGCAATCTAAGCCCTTTCATACGATACCCCACAATGTGGGGCCTACTTACTAGACTTTGAATTTTTGCCCCCCCCTCTTATCCATCTTTTTTTATAGAAATTAAAAATATATATTAAAAATTTTCATTTTCCATACACGTGGATTAGCTTCGTTTATAACTATTCCAAATTAGCATGAGTAGTTCCAGAGATATTTAACTTTGTGACAGACAGACAGATGGACAGATAGACGTAGTCGCAATAAGGGTTCCTTTTTTAACTTTTTGGTCCGGAACCCTAAAAATCATCGGTAGAGTATAGAGCAAAAAGACGTCCTTATCCTTATAGCAATTTCATTCATGTGATTAATAATGTGTGCATTTAGAGGTACATCGCCAAGTACATGGATAAACAGATGCTTCGATGCCGATGGCAAACGAGAAAGTCTTAATATAATCACAGACATATACTAAGTTCAATAAAAAAAGATCAAGGCATATATACGAGCATGCTCTATGCAGCACATTATGTACCTACATACTTTGTGGTAAAATCCACTCGTAATATATCCCGACGTTGAATGAAGATGGTTGTAGAAAGGTTTTTTTTAACTATCTTGATACTAGACTTGAAGGTTTTCTCGCGTTGGTCTTCAGACAGTTGCGCGAACGAGAAAACGAGAAACAACACTCTTCGCGAATGTCTTTTTGGTCAAATTTCGGTAAATAAGTATCTGACTTTGTGAAATCTTATTCATATTTCCTCCTCCGAGAGTTTATACGGGGTAAAATACCATCATTTTAACTTGATTCCGTCGATAAATAATGTACTGATTAATAAATAAAGACCCAAATTAGATTAATATACTTCCACGAAATTTTTAAAAGAGACTATTGTCAAGAATCTTTGAAAATCTATCATTATTGTTTCCTAATCTGGTCAGAACGGCATTTCAAAGAACTCAATATTTTCCAATTCACGCCCTTAATATGTCCTTGTCCATTGCCATCATTAAGCCATTCTAGTGAATGCTTGAATCCCATACAAATTGCGGTGCATGCGACTTCTATTTACTTATGACATGGTGTAAGGACTGTAATGAGTGATTTAATACTTACGTAGTCTACTTCTTTAAGAGTAGAATTCTCCTTATATTCCTTTGATTTCATGCCGAATACTTGAACATGTATGTAGTGCAGGTTATACGTGACCACGAGCTCAGGTCTGAGAAAGAAGAAAAAAATTTTTAAAGTATTTTTACGTCCAAAAATATTTTAAAACTGAGGATACTGACACGCTGGACGGCAATGCCGATGCGCTAACCTTCTGGTCGCTTGTTGCGTCGATGAGACGCTTCGCCAACTCCTTGCGAGTAAATTAATTAAATGTTCATCTTATTAGGTCAGATGTGTCGTGGTCGTTATTAAACAGTGCACCTGACACCAGTGCTGACTGAAGACATGAACCATCACATACATGCCGTGTATATTAATGATCGTTGTCAAGGGGTCTTTAAACCATAGTATACCCATTAACAGAGAGGGAAAAGTTCTTCCTACTTTAGTGATCGGCGAATGGCGAAAGAATACCTACATCTGTGTGAGTCTGTTAACAAATTAGAAAGGCACAAGTCCTTAAACTAGATTGGTATAGCGTCTCCAGGCGCAAATATTAGTAAAGGTCCAGAACATACATATATAACTAGCTTTTGCCCGCGGCTTCGCCCGCGTACTAAAAGTAATTTTTCACCTCACTAGCTCGGAAAGACCTTTTTTATTCTTTAAAAACAGATAGCAAAACTGCATTTTATCCACATGTGTGCAAAGAATATTTGAAATCCGAACGTGTTATTAGTTACTTTTGTTGTCCGTCTTTCACGGCAAAACGGGGCGACGAATTGACGTGATTTTTTAAGTGGAGATAGTTGAAGGGATGAAGAGTGACAGGCTACTTTTTATCTCTTTCTAACCCCCCACTTCCCTAAAATGGCGGGTGGAAGTTTGTATGGAGCATTCCGCAATTTTCAAGGTAGAAAGCTAAAAATTGGTATGTGGACTATTTATGACTAACAAAAAAAATCGTGCATCATTTTTTTTGGAAGACTGCACCTAAACCTTAAAAGAGGGGGTGAAGTTTTATATGGGGGTCCAGATAGGTAGAGTCAATATGTAGAATCGATATGTGTAGAATCGTCGACGAAATCGATGACTGTATATATGTAGAGTCCATATGTACAGTCGATATGTAGAGTCGATATGTAGAGTCGATATGTAGAGTCGATATGTAGTCGATATGTAGAGTCGATCTGTAGAGTCTATGTAGAGTCGATATGTAGAGTCGATATGTAGAGTCGATATGTAGAGTCCATTTGTAGAGTCAATATGTAGAGTCGATATGTAGAGTCAATATGTAGAGTCGATATGTATAGTCGATATGTAGAGTCGATATGTATAGTCTATGCAGAGTCGATATGTAGTCTATGTAGAGTCGATATGTAGAGTCGATGTGTAGAGTCGATATGTAGAGTCGATATGTAGAGTCCATTTGTAGAGTCGATATGTAGAGTCGATATGTATAGTCGATATGTATAGTCGATATGTAGAGTCGATATTTAGAGTCTATGTAATATTTACTAGTTAAAATAAAGGCTGATTATACATATTTCAGTTGTTTTTCTTATGTAGTACTTTCCTCAGTTTAGTGAGGTGAAAAGATTTGTGTTACACACGGGTGCAAGTTATTTTGACGTCTCGTGTGTTGCAACACTCGCTTTGCTCAGGATTCTATTTTTGAACCACTCGCTACGCTCAGGATTCTATTTTCGAACCACTCGCTTCGCTCGTGGTTCAACCATAGAATCCATTCGCTAGCTCGTGGTTCAACCCTAGAATCCATTCGCTGGCTCGTGTTTCAATTCCACACTCGCGGTTAAAATATAACTTTGCACCCTTGTATAACAAATAACTATTAACCGTCTACTAAAAAGGTGCATCTCTGTTTGACCCGTATGTTCATATTTAATTGCAATTTGGCACAAATACTTTCAAGAATATTCATGTCCACCATGTTAAATTTCAAAATCGATGCCATTTTCGTAATTAACGTCCCAAAAAACCATAAAAACGACACCCATATTGATGTTTAGACACAACCCCATCGCACCCCAACAGGGGAGATGATATTTCACGTCCGCCACGTTGGATTTTAAAATCGTTATTGTTGTTTTCGTAATCAGCGACCAGCAACCCGATAAACCATAGAAACAATACCCATGTTGATTTTCAGACATTGTCACATTTCCCCCTTTTAGGGGTTGAATTCCCAAAAAACCTGAAACACGTATTTACTCATTTATTGCTAGGAATACTCCTGTGAAGTTTCGAATGAAATAGTCTTATTTATTTTGTTTCACCATGCAAACTTTGGACCCACGTATCACCCGCTTAGGGGAAGAATTTTGAAAAATCCTTTCTTACTGCACTTTTAGACCTTATAAGGAACCTACGTGCCAAATTTGGAATCTCTAGATCCAGCGGTTTGGGCTGTGCGGTGATGTCGGTCAGTCAGTCAGCCAGTTTCTTCTTTTATATATTTAGGTCGACTCTACATAGACTCTACATATCGACTCTACATATCGAATCTACATATCGACTCTACATATCGACCATAGATGTCGACTCTACAAATCGACTCTACATATCAACTCTACATACCAACTCTCTCTACATATCTGGACCCCCATATAAAATTTCACACCCTCTTTTAAGGGGTTAGGTGCAGATTTCCAAAAAAAAATGATGCACGATTTTTTTGATAGTCACAAATAGTCCGCATACCAATTTTCAGCTTTCTACCTTGAAAATTGCGGAATGCTCCATACAAAGTTCCACCCCCCATTTTAGGGAAGTGGGGGGTTAGAAAGAGACAAAAAGTAGCCTATGTCACTCTCCATCCCTGCAACTATCTCCACTTAAAAAATCACGTCAATTCGTCGCCCCGTTTTGCCGAGAAAGACGGATAAACAAACAAACACACACACACTTTCCCATTTATAATATTAAGTATGGATTAATCAGTACAGAAGAGACAGTACTCCTGTTACCAAAGTAAGGGAGAAATGGAACTACTCGGCCCATCACAAACTTCTTCTTCGAGATCTTTGGTTAACAATGCTCACAATGCCATTTTACTAGGAAAACGACCCAAGATGATTCATATGAGCTATATAACTAAATATATAGCTATTTAAACTTATTTGTCGTAATCAAATGCAGAGAGAGTGCTTTTTATTACGACAAATAAGTTAAAATATACTGTTGGAACTTTTAATATAAGTATCATAATAGGTACTTCAAAAAATCTTTCACACTCTATCAATACACATTTGGGAGTTATTTCAGGTTTCTACTTCAGTAGCTTCTTTGATGAGCCCGGCTAGCTTCCGGCAACGCATGTGTATTTAATTTGTCATAACTCATAATAAGGAAAATATGAAGCATAATTTGAGGAAAATAATAGACAAACATTCATATTTTGATTAAATCATGCCTGTCATAAGGTCAGAGGTCCTCTAAACGGTTGATATCGCTAAATCGACAACACAAACTTGCGAGGATATTAATTTATCTAATTGATATTGATGCTTAATGCTAAAACATGATTTGTACCCTTACATATTTAAGTGTTGTATATCTGTATTGTTCTCTTTGCAGGTTATTTATCGATGAAATTGACTTCTTTCCTATTTTATTTGATGCCATTCGAATCAGTTTTAAGAGAACTACAATTAGAGCACAACAAAAGACAAAAATGGGAGTCAAAATCAGACATCGCCAGCGACCACAAAACCGGCTCTTACTAATTATCACAGAATAATGACGTCACATATTATTCCTATCCTTACCAACCTCATCCAAACACTCACACACTCACCAAAACATCAATTAATTATTTTTCGTTGTATGGAAAAATAATTAATTGATGTTTTCATTGAGAAATATTGCGTTAAGGCAATTTTTCTCTACTTTTTTTCTACTGAAGCTGTTATAAATTTTAACATGAGGCAACTACCCAATAGTATTGTGTTGTTTATATAATTTGCCTGTTAGCAAAATATAATACCTATTAAAATATAACCTCTGTAGTAAACTCTAGATAATATCTTGGTACACAATACCGCCGATAACCCTACTTCACAACTATCCACTTTTGTGCATAAGATACCTACCTACCTATAGAAAATGAACGCCAACGGAAACGGTCCCGGTCAAAACAACTGGTACAACTTATGAAGAATTTAGCAGGAAAAAGTTGGCCCCATAAAATGTTTATTTTTATCACCGAATATGTATAAAACATTGTGATACCTGTTTTACCTTTATTATTAGTAACGGTTTAGTTTAGTTCTACGTTCTACATACTTAATATCATGCGAGCCAAAACGCCATAGCAACTTCACACTTATGTTGCTAGTTTGTTTCTATTGCACTTTAAATTCTAGACAAATTCAGAGGAAATTTTAAACTCGCGTACAATGATGTTTCTTTTAAGATCCGCAGAGGCCGTAATTCATCAGACATTATGCTGAGTTTTTTTTAGTCTCGAATAAATGATTCTTATTGTTATGAAATTGGACGCAAGCGCAGTACAGGATCACGCTGTGGAGTAAGAGGACAAGAAAAAGCTAGAATATTTAAGAAGACAAGTGAGAGTTTTTCAAAAAAAGTGTACATGTACTTTTTTTTCAGATTTTGTTTTTTTTTTGGTTTTTCTTACTCAGAATCGTTGATACTATCGATCCTCATACAAGAAAAAAAGTGTCCAAAATATTCCATTCCAGATCGTCACATTTTTGTATGTAGTCTTTTTTTATTTATATGGTCGTGACGCACTGGAAAATAAAACTTACATAGTAAAATCTGGGACACTTCTTTTCGATAGTATCAACGATTCTGAGTAATAAAAACCCAAAAAAATCGAAATCTGAAAAAAAAAGTTCATGTAAATGTAAATGTTTTTGAAAAGCGCTCAAGTTCCTAACAGAATAAACTTAGGTACTACCCTCTACTGGGTGTAGGCCGTAGGGATTGAATCAACTCCTTCAATTGAGCAGGTTAAGGTTACATCTTCCCATTTCAACCAAAAGAGCCCATCTCCTGCTCCACGGAACGTTGCCAAGTTGTAAATTACATTAGCTAACAGCTTCACATGAATACACGAACTGGTCAGCGAGGCTAATCAAAAGCAAAACCGGTCGTAATGTTTGCATACATACATTGTACAGGTAGATTTAGCCTCGCAGTGGGGTCATTTACTTACATGGAAATCGCAAGTGAAGTAAACATTTTACGAAAATAGTCATACCTACTTAACATGTTTAGTCAGTGTCAATTATATTTTATACATAATGTATAATATTAATTATACACGTACTACATAAATATCGGATACTTTCTATATACATATACCTTGTATACATGCCTGTTGTCTACCTCTACCTACATGTTATTGTATTGTTTCTCCCTGTAACTGCTTTGTTTGTGTGAGGTGTGCAATAATAGTACATTAAACAATACACCACTCAAAATAGTACATTAATTTTCCCTCCAATTCCTCCATACTTGTTTAATGTTTTTTTCTCAAACATGCAATGAAATGTCGTCCTTACGTGCGTTATAACAGGCTTCAAAGTATCACGTTTCGGGCGGAACTACTCGAGAGAACTGGTAAGCTATTTCATACAAAATTGAAGGCCTAGGCCGGGAAGTAATTTTTTTTTAATTTTAATGTTAACATGGCGTCTGTGTTCATCTACAGGCTAAACAGCTGAATTATTATTTTTTATTTTTTCTAGTGGCAGAATGGTTATCGGACCAAAAATATCCGCGTTAATGCCTATTACACACGAACCTTTATTAAGAATACAACCACGGTATCATTGGCAGATGATTATTGCCGAATCATCTATCATCATCATCATCAGTCGTTCCCTCAATGCTGAGGATCGTGACATCAAGTCCTATTCTTGGTGACCACACTTCTACAAAGGCTCCTATGACCCGCTTTATGCATGGCCTCATTCAGATGTAGTTGCAAGGGAGAAGTGATTTGTGTGCTCCATCTAGCGGGTAGCCGCCTCGAGGCTGCTGGCCCTCAACTTTGCCCATCATAATAATCCTCTGCAAGCTATCCGAATATTGTTGTCTATACTAATGTTATCAAGAGGAAAACTGTGAGATTGTAGATTTGTATGTAATGGGTAATCTCCGGAACCACCAAACCGATTTCAATAATTCCTTCACCATAGTATAGAATGGACATAGACTATGTTTGCCTGCGTTCTTCGCAATACGCGGGCGAAGCCGCGCGGGTAGCTAGTCTAAGATAAAAGTTGATTGAGAAAGCTGTCCACAGTGCTGTCTTTGAATTCATAATGTCATAAACAATAGAGGTACTTACCCTAATGTATAAAATAATATACCTAGTAACCTACTTAATTAAAAACCGGTCAAGTGCGAGTCTGACTCGCGCACCGAGGGTTCCGTACGAAATATCATACAACACACCCGTCTTGCGTCACCCATTAATTTTGGAAAAATCTAAACAAGGCATAGTATAGTAAAGTCATGAGCATGACATGAGTACCTACAGCGCCATTTATCGGTGCATTTTGTTACTAAATTGCGCGACCAAGGAACTCGGTATGTACAGTAAGGTAAATGTATTCACGTACCACTGTAGAACCCTGTCGCAATTGACAGGCCGCCGTCACTCAAACTCGAGCGGTATGTTAACTTATTGCGATAGGGTTCTAAGGTGGTACGTTAATACATTTCCCTTACTGTATGTTGGTTTTTCAGCGATAATTCTTTATCAAGTGAATTAATTTCGATAATTCTTTTTTTATTTGCTAGAAGGTACTTTCAGAACACTTTCATACGAATTTGAAGGCAAAAAATTAAACACAGAAGTATTAAATTACAAACAAAATTAACATATGACTTTTGAAGAATAAAAAAAAACTACGCTAGATAGAGGTATTGTTATACTTTTCCGGTCATATTCACGTTAATATTAATAATATATATTATTTTCAAATTTTTCGCTTGGTTAACTTCGGAGATATGGGGGGGGGGAATGGTATTTTTTTCAACATTTTTCTTTATAAATCCAAATTTTACCATTGTAGAAAAAAAAAGAAAAACTGTTTTAGAATGTACAATTCAAGCCCTTTCATATGATACCCCACTTGGCCTACTAACTAGACTTTGAATTTTTGCCCCCCCTCTTATCCGCCCTTTTTTATACAAATTAAAAGTATATATTAAAATTTTTCATTTTCCATACACGAGGATTAGCTTTATTTACAACTATTCCAAATTTCAAATCGATAGCATCAGTAGTTCCTGAGATATTTGTCTTTGTGACAGACAGACAGACGGACGGAGTCGCACCATAAGGGTTCCGTTTTTACCTTTTTGGTCCGGAACCCTAAAAACTAGTTATACTATAAGGCAGACTCCTTAACTCGAAAAATCTTTCACATTTAAGATTAGAAGTTAAGATTGTAATTATTATGTATTTTTTTTAATGAAATAATCAGTTCAATTTTTTTTTTTACATTGTTGTATACTTGTAATATATAAGTATATGAAATTAAAAACTGCCAATACATCAGTTAATTAATGCGTAACATCCTTTTTTTTTTTTTTGTTTAGGGGGGGAAAATGCGTTACGCATACCACCCGGGTGCAGGGGGTGACCCGACTGGTTATGTGGGACTCCCGTATAAGCTGATGAGACTCACGGTATACCCACTAGTGGCGAGGTCACGGGAACGCTTGCGCACACATCCGCGACCCCGCCGGCGGCAGCCACCCACAAGCGGCTCCCTCGCGGACGCCCGAAGGCCCTCCACGAGAGGCACGCCAGATGTTTTGGCGCGCCTGCCTCCTCCATCTCCACACGTTCAGTAGCGGACCCCCCTGAGTCCGCTACGAGGAGATCATGGGTGCGGGAAATTCCAGCACCCGGTGGCGGATCAGGTATGTGGTTCCGCCACCGACCACGCCTCGGCCGCAGAGGATAGGGAAAGCGGCGCACCGTAATACCGGCATTCCTCCTCCTCTGCGGCCCCACCAATGCCGCTTCCGCGGAACGGCCCCGCCAAGTTCGCAGGGGGTAGGGAGAGTGGCGCACCGTTATACCAACACGCCTCTCCCCCTGCGATCCCGCCTCGGCCGCAGAAGATAACGAGGTACTCCTTTTCTGCTGCGGTCCCTGCCCAACGCATCCTAAGCGGGCAATGCACAGCCCGCTAGGAGCGCTCTCCTCGGGCCAGCCAGCAGGCCCCACACAGGCCGGCCCTGGGTGCCTCTTAGCTTCGCCGTGGGTTGCAGTCCACGGTTACTAAGCCCCCCCGCCCCGACAAGGCGGGCACCCTCGAGGGGGAATGCGTAACATCCTATGCTAACCTCTCCTTTCATCACATTGACAATTGTTGTGACAATGACAATTTGCTGTACATTTAGGGATCTATATGTAAAGAAGATTGCCATAGAACTGCATCATTTTTTAGTTTAGTTATTAGTGTTTAGTATTCGTTTCAGAGATATGGCACATTGAAACCAGAATAATGTTTGAGTCGATTATTTTGTTCGTAAGTGTAGCTTCCGCCCGCGACTTCCTCTGCATGGACCCGGGATAAAAACTATCCTATATTTTAATACAGGCTATAAACTATCTCCGTGCAAAATTTCATCCAAATCGGCTGAGCCGTTTAAGCGTGATTGAGTAACAAACATCTAAACATCCAAACAGTCAAACATCCAAACTTTCGCATTTAAAGCTGCGTACGAATTTGAGCGGCTCAGCCTGAGGCATGCTCGCCCCGCGCGGCGAGCTGCTCGCGCGCCAAATAGTTCCACATAAACATGCGCGGGTGAGGCAGCGTACTCGCGGCGAGCCGACATTCAAAATGGCGTCGACACGATGACAGCTGATTGATTTCGGGACCCACAACACCTTTTGCTTTTCATGTATTTGTATCAATAATTGTTCCAAATTTACTAACAAACTATTACACACGCACGGCTCAGCCACTTGCTCAAATTGGTACGCGTTTTGCGCACAAACATGTTCGATCTTGTCGCTCTGTCCGCGGCACGCTCAGATACACGTCCAAGTTACACGAGGCACGCACACTGAGGCGCCTTTGAGCACGGTCAAGAGACCGCCAATGGCCGGCTCGCCGCGCGCTGCTCGCGGGTTGCTCGCGCACAGCGCGTGAGCGCGTACGAATTTGAGCAAAATAGGCGAGCCGTGCGTGCCTCAACCCGAGGCTGCTCTAATTCGTACGCACCTTAATATTAGTAGGATAAGTAGGAAGTAGGGTAATAAGCACATTACTGGGCTGCTACTGCAAACGCCCGAGAATGGCAGTTCGTATAAGGAGTGTGAGTCATCTGAAAACTTTCGCGGCTCTAGCCCAGACCCCTGGGGTACTCGTTCTAATATTTCTTTGCATCATGGTATAAAAGCAAAGTTGCCACAGTGGATCCCGGGCTCCTTTAGAGTACAACCGGGACAAGTGAAATCAAAAGAATTTTCGAAAAACCTGACTGCTTTTTGACAAATATTATAGCCTATCTCCCACAATTAAGAGGAATCCGACACCTCATAAATCAAAATCCATCAAGCCGTTCAGGCTCCTTTGGCAGTCGGGTAAAAACACTAGGAGGAGGATGGCATAAAAGCAAAAGTAGTGTATTCCCAGTCAGACGGCCCAGGTTATTGATGAGGGGATAGTGTGCAGGGGGATCCAAGTCATCTTCAACCTGAAAACTGGCAGGAAGTGGCGCAGGATCGGGATAAGTGGCGTGATTTCTTTTCGGAGCCCAAGACCCTTTTTACCCGACTGCCGAAGGAAAGAAGGGTTATGATTTGGATAGTAAAGTAGTTAGTGTATTACTCACCCATCCTGCTGGATGACACTGACTGGCTGCAGCTCATTGATGGCATCGAAGCTCTCGAACTTGTTGTCGATGCGATGGAACGTGTAGTTCGGATCGTGTGTGTGCTCGTAGTTCGGCTCGTGTGCGTGCTGATCGACGAAGTCGTTGCTTATCACGTAGCAGCTCGAGAACACCATGTCGAGCGGCAACGAGAGACAGGTCTGCGACAATAAGGCATCATCAAAACACGCCCAACTGTCAACATTTCATAATTCTGAGCCTATAATTGTATTGACCCTCTGTATTGAAAAGAGGAATACGCTAATAGTTTATGTTTTTCACTAGGGCTTGTATTTAATTTATTAATAACTCCAGTTCTATCTATGACGGAATATCCCTTACTTTAGTTTTATCTCAATCGCAAAAAAAAGTGACAACTTAATTAATCTGACATTGTCAGGTTTTAAACTGTTGTTTGTGGTGTACTAAGCTTAAAACACTTTTGGTCAAAATATAAGATTTCTACGACGTTTTGGCTACAATAACGGATACTGATATTGGATTGTACATAAATACGACATCTGGGTCGTTCTTCTTTTCGACCGACAATAGCCTGTCCTTCGTCTTATTACGGCATCTCATTTGAGTAATGATGTTTACGGTTTTATAATGTTCGAATGAACGTCCATATTATTTTATTAATTAGGGATATTTAATATTTCACTTTCTCTAACTAGCATTTTTTTTAATGCTTTTTTTTTTCGTAGAATGCCGTGACAGAGTGGTAAACCAAAATGTTGTCCCCACTGAAAGAGTCCACTTTGTCACATGTTTTTTTGTAGAAACCAACCGTAAATAAATATTTATATTGGCCAGAAAGGAAACTTTAATTAGTTCTAATGAAGAAACCTATGCATTTTTTTTTAAATCGCACTTCAAAACCACAATTTTCGATAGTTCAAAAACCAAAAAAACAGAAAAACCTCGGTTCATTGTCGGTAAAAAAGAAGAACGACCCATCTATCTTTCAGAACACGGATTCGAAGAGCGCGTAAACTTTGTCGTATAGGTGCCGAGATTTAGTAGGCAACAAATTTTCGGTCACTGCTTGTGGGCTGCCGGTGTATTTCTTCTGGTGTAGAAGCAATATTTTCATCTTCATCCATTTTTATTACTTTTGAGTAACACAAACTATTTTATAGCAACCACAAAGGCCGCAAAGTGAAACAACAATTTATAAAATAACCGGGAATTCAGGAAACATGAAAATGAGACAAATGGATGTCTATAGTTAACTTTGTTTTTAATTGATGTCAACTTGCCAGTACTGCCATATTAAGAATAAGGTTTTTCCTAAGTTGGCAGCAATGCCTATAGTTAAAAAATTTCTAAAAAGTAAAAACATTCAGTGGTTTGTTAAGTTGGTAGTACCTAATGTATAGGTTTAGAAGCGTATGGCTGCTAAGCGTATCGTTTTGGCGACATAACAGCACGGCTGTGCCGTACTGAGAGTATAGACTTTTCTGCAAACTAATTTTGTATGTCTTTATATTAGTGTTCGTGACTATGTAAATGACAGATAAAAGTACAGGAGTAGAAAAACCAAATAACGTTACATAATTGACATTGACAATACATATTTATGGCTTATGGCTGCTTATTTTTTCTCGTGAAAGAGGCAATTGGCATTTCACCAATTATGTCGTAGAATTGGTAAAAATACATTTTTTCATTTGTTTGTATTTTTTATATAAAGCTATATTAAGTTACATTAAACATATTTTCGAATCATATATAGATTCAAAGTAGATACTAAACTAATACTAGATATAAAAAAATAATTAAGTCGCAACTGATTCATGCAAATAAGACTAATTGAGGCTTCAGTAAGAATACAGTAATAAATGTAGTAGCATAAGTTTATATTTTGAATTTTTGAATAAATATAAGTAAAAAAATATATACCATTTCAGGTGTTATAAAAATGAAATGTTTTCAATTATTATGCTCAGACATTATTTAATGTACATATAATTTTGTATAAGACAGTATTTTATACACAATTCTGGGTTCCATAGAAAAGTGGTTTGTTTCATAAAAACTAAGTATTACACCTCAATATTACTATTTTATGCTGACTCTACTTGGTAACTTTATATAGATAATCTTTGCATACAAATAATACAAAAACACGGACTTGAACTGTTTGGCCCAAGGCCCAACTGTGTATATATAGACTAAGATTGCATAACATAGATACTAATCTAGAAGATAAAAAAATACGATTTTAAGCTTTTTATTGTAGATAATATCCATTATACATAATAATCTTCCATTATATATTATTATTATTTGATGTTTGTGGGCCTTTAATGTGCCGCTTCGACCAGTGAATGATCTATTGTGGCAGCCCTTTCTTGTTTATAGTTCACCGTTAAGTCACCGTCCATTATATATACATCCTACTCCTAATTATAAATTTAGTTTTTAAACCGTAGTTTAATTACTATGGATAGTTTTTTTGCGACTTTTGGGTCATTTATGTCCTACTGTATTTAAGTGAGCAAAATTTGTGATTTTTTTGTTTGTTTGTAAATGGGTTCTCGAAAACCACTCTAACCTGCTAGGTATTTCCGTATTATCTACATTCCTAGGGTGTCGTATAGTTTCTTGAAGGAGATTTCAACAACTTGAATTAATACCTAAATATAACATGATTTTGTAAGATAAAAAATATAAGCTAAGGACACCAAAGAGTCGCGTATTTTTTTTATATATGTTTTTATGACCCAGGAGAAAGAGCTTTAATAAAAACACTGTGCTAGCCGAAACACAAATTGAGTTGTCAAAACAAGGTTGAGTCCTATGTAGGTAGGTAGTTAAATCTCATAAATAAACAACGACGCCTATGCCTGTGATGTCTTCATGTCAAGGTCACGGGGCGCCTAACAAGATAAAGGCAAATCGCTTTACACACACATTTAAATCACATAGCTTTGGATATAAGTAATATAACAAACTAGCTTCTGCCCGCGACTTCGTCCGCGTAGAACTCATTAATTGCCTAGACTTGATAATTGAAAAAAAATTTGACTAACGTATTTAATAATCGTAATATCAATAAGAATATTGGTCAAGTGCGAGTCGGATTTTAGTTTTCCCATACATTTTGAGACCCGGCGCCTGATGAAGGCAACAAGCAAAAATATTTGGTCTCCATACAAAGTTTCATCCCCTTTTTCGTCCCTAAAAGGGATGCAATTTTACATAAATTATAGCTATGTCCTATTCTGATGTATAAGGTACAAAACTGGAAAGTTTCACATAAATTCGTCCAGTAGTTTTTGAGATTAAGTGGAACGTACATACATACATACTTACATAGTAGGAAGTAGGTTAATTTTACTGGGCATTTTCCGCAAATCGACATCCAACGTGCCTATTTTGCGTGAAAGGATTAGACCGGTTTCCTCCGATGTTTTTCCTTCACCGAAAAGCTAACGGTCAATATTCCGTACAAAGTTCCGAAAAACTCATTGGTAGGTATGAGCCTGGATTCGAACCCACGGCCGCCACTTGAGTAGGAAATAGGATAGTAGTTTATAATGCAACTAGCTTTTGCCCGCGGCTTCGCCCGCGTAGTAAAAGTAATTTTAACCGTCTACAAAAAAGGTGCATCTCAGTTTGACCCGTATGTTCCAATTGAATTGCAATTTGGCACAAATACTTTCAAGAATTTTCATGTCTACAGTGTTAAATTTCAAAATTAATGCCATTTTCATAATTAACGTCCCAAAAAACCATAAAAACGACACCCATATTGCCATCGCACCCCAACAGGGGAGATGGTATTACACGTCCGTCACGTTGGATTTTAAAATCGTTGTTTTCGTAATCAGCGACCACCGACCCGATAATAGTATTTTATGCAATAGTTGTATAAGAGAGGTCAAAAAAGGCGAGTGGCGTGGGTTACAATGTGAGCCGAAGGCGAACATTGTAAAGAAAGACGCCACGAGCGTTTTTTGACTTAGTTATACAATACAACGTTGCATACAATACTTTTTCTACGACTAGCTACTATGGAATAAAATGCAAAATTAAACAAAGAATAAATTTTTCTTAAACTTTGTCGTATAGGTGCCGAGATTTAGTAGGCAACAAATTTTCGGTCACTGCTTGTGGGGTGCCGGTGTATTTCTTCTGGTGTAGAAGCAATATTTTCATCGTCATCCATTTTTATTACTTTTAAGAAACCAACTATTTTGTAGCAAACACAACGGCCGCAAACTCAAACAACAATTTATAAAATAACCGGGAATTCGGGAAACATGAAAATGAGACAAATGGGTGTCTATGGTTAACTTTGTTTTTAATTGATGTCAACTTGCCAGTACTGCCATATTAAGAATAAAGGTTTTTCCTAAGTTAGCAGCAATGCCTTTAGTTCAAAAATTTCTAAAAAGTAAAAACATTCAGTGGTTTGTTAAGTTGGTAGTACCTAATGTATAGGTTTAGAAGCGTATGGCTGCTAAGCGTATCGTTTTGGCGACATAATAGCACGGTTGTGCCGTACTGTTATGGGGAATAGAGTATAGACTTTTCTGCAAACTTATTTTGTATGTCTTTATATTAGTGTTCGTGACTATGTAAATGACAGATAAAAGTACAGGAGTAGAAAAACCATAGAAACAATACCCATGTTGACTTTCAGACATTGTCACCACATTTTCCCCTTTTAGGGGTTGAATTCTCAAAAAACCTGAAACATATATTTACTCATTTATCGCTGGGAATACTCCTGTGAAGTTTCGAATGAAATACTCTTACTTAATTTGTTTCCCTTTACAAACTTCGGACCCCCATTTCACCCACTTA
Organism: Epinotia nisella; assembly: GCA_932294315.1. Classification (NCBI taxonomy): domain Eukaryota; kingdom Metazoa; phylum Arthropoda; class Insecta; order Lepidoptera; family Tortricidae; genus Epinotia; species Epinotia nisella. Next base: position 24,099,857 of record OW028674.1, read on the forward strand.
GGGGGTGAATTTTGAAAAATCCTTTCATAGTGCACCCTTAAGGAACCTACGTGCCAAATTTGGTATCTCTAGATCCAGCGGTTTGGGCTGTGCGGTGATATGTCAGTCAGTCAGTCAGCCAGTTTCTTCTTTTATTTAATTATCGGCTCTACATAGACTCTACATATCGACTCTACATATCAACTCTACATTATGACTCTACCAATCGACTCTACAGATTAAGATAGATGTCCACAATATTAAATTTCAAAATCGACGCCGTTTTCGTAATAACGTCCATAATAAAAACCACAAAAACGACACCCATATTGACATTTAGACATTTCAACCCCAGCTCACCCCAACAGGGGAGATGGTATTTTACGTCAGCCACGTTGGATTTGAAAAATAAACCATAGAAACGATACCCATGTTAAATTATTTTATTATTCGTTTGTATCATAGAACCTATTTTGCGGAGTCTCACACAAATTTCCATCCCCTATTTTAGGAGCTGGGGGAAAATTAACAAAAAAAGGCAGGTATTTCTCGTCGGTAACAGGTAAACAGAGTATGTGTACCGATTTTTAGCTTCCTACCTTGAAAACTGCAAAAAGTCCCATATAAAATTTCACCCCCTCTTTTAAGGGGTTGGGTACAGATTTCCAAAAAAAAATGATGCACGATTTTTTTGTTAGTCACAAATATTCCGCATACCAATTTTTAGCGTTCTACCTTGAAAATTGCGGAATGCTCCATACAAACTTCCACCCCCCATTTTAGGAAAGTGGGGGGTTAGAATGAGACAAAAAGTAGCCTATGTCACTTTCCATCCCTTCAACTATCTACACTTAAAAAATCACGTCAATTCGTCGCCCCGTTTTGCCGTGAAAGACGGACAAACAAACAAACAAACAAACACATACACTTTCCCATTTATAATATTAGTATGGATGGATGTAACATTATGAGATAAATAAATATCAATATCAATTCATATCTCTATACTAATATTATAAAACAATAGTAACTTTTTCTGTCCATCAGCTTGTTACTATTTCAAACAAATTTGCGGAACCATTTTCATGGTATTGGTGACAGGTGTAGAGACAGTCCAGAATGACTTAGGACTTTTTATTCCTGAAATCATCCCACAAAGAGGTAGGTAGGTAGGAGGTGTAGATGTGTGATCATTTCATTGACAAGTTTTAAAAGCTAAATTTTAATATTGTGTTAACTTAAAATAAATCAGGATTTGGATGGTATGATAAGGATGAACCTGATCTTAACATCAAACCTTGATACGCTGATATATCCAGGCCTTTGTAATGTTATGAAAAAAGCGATATTATAACGATATAATTCCGTTATTTGCTGATATATTTCTATAGAAATTTTATATTTACAAAATCATTAATTTTGCTCATTTGTTGAACTGACATGTTCATTTACCACAGCAAATTGAGGCAGGGGGTCCTTCTAAACTAAACCCAACTATACGTCAATAACATGTTACACAATTCTTATGTCATTCAAATGAGATGGTCATTAATTATATAATGTGTGATGTTGTAACATAACTTACGCGAATACAAAAAGCCTTTATTCCCTGACTTTCAACAATTTAATATCATTTTATTTTATAGAAAACTCCCGTGAGAATCAGACATAATGTTGAATATCGCTCGACATGTTTCGAACCGATTCGCGGTTCTTAGTCATGAGCATTCATTAAATACGTGAGTGACCCGTTTTCATTATATTTTTGTATGATTTTATTTTATTTGTTTATTTATTTAATTGCGTCAGGTTGTCAGTGTTCATTGACATAGGCCTCCTTTAAGGTGTTCCAAGTATCTCTGTCTTGTGCCAATCTTTTCCACTTGGGCGGGAAGTCATCATATCAATCAATCAATCAATCAATATATTTATTTGCATAAATAAGGGTATAATTAGGTGTTACAAGTTCTTAGTGTCCTTTCCTTATTTTACCATAATCTGGTGTACAAATATTTAAAAGTAAATGAGCCTGAGTATGAGCCTTAATTTTATGTTTATTGTAAGGGGTGTGTAGAATAATTAAAATTTAGATAATAAAAACTAAAATAAAGAAAACCATGAAGGTCAAATAATTATAACATATGCGAATATTAGATACAAATTTACGCGATTTCAGCATAATATTCAAATGATGTGCCACAACTATAAATAAATGTAGACTCACAGTGTTTTTTTTTTGTTTGGTGGTCGCCTGAAGGGCCGAAGACGAAAGTCCTTATTTTTTCTTCAATTGATGAAAAATGATTTTTTGGGTGCGGGTCGAGGAAAATCCTCACGGACGACTGGGAGGGGAGGCCCAGACAGTGCCGGACTCTTACCGGCTAAAAACCTCAGTCTGCACTCCAAAAAGTGTTGCGGTGATTCATATTGTAATTGCTATTTAAAAAGTATTGTTAAACTTAACATGCATAAATCCACAACCAGGGGCCCATTGCATAACAATTTACAACTTATAATACAAGCGGAAGTCTCTTTCTAATGCGAGGAGTTGAAAAGAGGTTTCCGCTTGTAATATAAGTTACAAGTAGTTATGCAATAGGCCCCTGCTCTTACTAACAATTCATGTTTGCCTAGTCATATATTAAAACGCTAGTTAGTGTAATAACAAGCTCAGAAATCGTACTATCTTTTGTAGAACAACCTTGCATCCACAAACAATTACTGTTTCTGTAATGGACTGCACAGTGACAATACTGAAGTGACATTTGTATGTAACTGCAGTATAAGCCGTTCAACCTTAGAAATCAGTGTTTAGAATACCACACAAGATTACAATTTCAAACAATAAAATAGGCTGGTTGACACCTCAGGGGACCCCGGAGCCGGCGCTTACCTCGCATAGAGAATTTCTCTAGTGATACAAAGAGGTAACGCGGCCAGCGCATTGGAGACCATGCCGCAGGCGGACCTTTTGATGGTGTATTCTTTTTATAGTTTGGTTTTAGTATGTATGTTGTTTTCTTTCTTTATATATTTTTTTAGTTTATGTTTGATTATAAATAATAATATTCAACCAATTATACCATTTTAAGAAAACAATAGAATAGGAATGTTGATTCAAATTTTATTATTACTCCAAAAGACAGAAGGTAAAAAAATATGCCTTTATGACAAAAAATGTATTGTTTTATGAACGGACAATTATCCTGGCTGTGTCCTAAATGGGGCCAGGGCTTGCTATTGAATCCGAAGTATTAGCATTATTATTATATTATTGGTGTTTTGTGGGCCTTTTATGTGACGCTTCGACCAGTGAGTGATCTATTGTGGCAGCCCTTTTTTTGTTTAGAGTTCACCGTTAAGGCCCGTTGCCTCCAGGAAATTCCAGATTCTTTGGGCGGTGATATGTTGTACCTCTTCTGGGTGCATGATGTGCCACCCTAGGTAGGTACTTCTATTTTGCATGGGTATTAGCATAGGCTAACTGCCATCAGACACACCAATTCAAATGACAAACTAGACTTTGATGCTATAAGACTTTGTCAAGTAGGTGAGTAAGTGTATTGTTATAAGGTACTATATACAAATGACCAGCACTATTACTAATTTGTACAATAAAACAAAACCATACTTACAATGTTACATTGTGGTCTCTTAGTTATGTCTTTCATGACAGGTGAATGAGGCTTCGTTGAAATGATCCTGCGCATCAAATAAGAAAGATTCCCTTGGCACGCTCTATTATCATCAGTGTACTTCAAGTTAAGATTCCAGTGTGTTGCATTTTTAGGAAGTTGCTCGCACCATTCCACCGTATAGCGTCCTTCTACATCGCCTTCTGTTTTGGTAAAGGTAGTGTATTTCTTGGATCCACATCGTGCCGTGTATTCTGCAAGTTCTGCGACCGTGGATGACACCAGAAATAACAACGACACTGCCCGCAGCATCGTATTTTCACTCGAAACCTTCCCGATCACTCAATAAACATGTTTCCTTTTATGCTCACGTTTCGACTGTACCACAATATAATCAGTATAAGTACTATTTTCTAAACACAGCTATAAAAAAACTAGTTATGGCAAAAGGAAAACAATTTTGCGAAACTACTATCTATTCCCAGCCTCGATTTACATTCGACTTGACTAAATTTCCCAAGTCCCCCATTTGACAGTCACAGTCACACACCACAGATACAGTAGGTAGGCATTTTCAAAAGATAACAAAGTACTTTGTGGTCAAAAGACATGGACCTATGATACTCAGGACAGGCTATACGTGATGCCACAATGAGAGACGGAAAGGCTCCTATGCAGCTAAATTAAGAACTGGTCTTAAAACGGCTGATGGCTTATCATAAACAACCTACTAAATTTGGGCGGGTAGTGGTTTTTTTGCCAGAACTTCATACTAAATCAGTTGTGACAAATAAAAAAAAATGGAACTATGACAAGGACAACGAATGATATTTCCCTTTCTATCACACTTATCGAGATTTGTATGCTACCATCTCGCTCGGACGTGGTATTATTATTGCCATAGCTTGTCCCGAGTATCTTAGGTCCAATATGCCAAAAGAGCATGGGCGTAATACCTAAACTTGACTGAGTTCGTGTATCTTCCTCTTTGTCGCTTGAACTAGCAAGTGCGACAGAGACGGAGATACACGAACGAAAACGAATTTCGTTTCGCGGTAGGGCCTCTGCGGGCCTACCGCGAAACAAAATTCGTTTTCGTTCGTGTATCTCCGTCTCTGTCGCTCGAATTAGCAAGTGCGACAGAGATGGAGATACACGAACGAAAACGAATTTCGTTTCGCGGTAGGGCCTCTGAGTACTAAGTTTTATTAGTCAATCAAAATTGAACCTTATTTCAAAGCGGTCCGAGCGAGAGCAACTGAACCCGAGGATTGTGTCTTACTTGCACAAGTTGCCAATGTAAAAAAATGAAATGTTGTATAATAAGGCTTAGCTCGATAATAAGTACTATGCCAAATATCAACTCAATCGGAATCCGCGGAGTGGGTCAAGTTCAAATTACTACATTTGCATGTTTCTTTCTTGCTTGCTTGCTTACAGGCAACACCGGAATAGGTAAAACCATGTCAAACTACTATTCACGTACCTAATCAAAGTTAAATACATAAAGTAAAATAAACTAAGTACATAAAGTATCAAAATATTTATGCAGCACCAACCTACTAAGTTGTTTACGACTTGTTAACATTGCAGTTTTTCGTTATATACTACGCTTCACGTCGGGTTCTCACATTGTCGCAATTATTTACGAGCTTAAACAATAGTTTGCGGACCTCACTGGGTATATAGTCATTGTTAATATTATTTAAAATAAAACATAAACCGTGAACCATTTGAATGAATGACATAAATTGATAACTGACTTTTAGCCTTTTTTTAATCATGGACAATTGGTGATACCACAAGGAAATATCTGTCAACAAAATTTGGTTAGCGAGACTGAATATATATGTATACGAATGCTGTGATTCTAACTCATCTTGGCTGAATATAAGAAGTGTAAGAGACAACTATATGAAATATCGTCTGACTTAATACTGCCGGTCTGTATTAGTCTGTGACGAATGCAATTTCGTAGATAAGTCGGCAGAGCACTTATGTTACACACAATACACATTCTCAATATTTATATGTTTGGTTAGACCTGCCTCTCTTTCATTTGCCGCAGAAATATTTGGGCAAATACCGCCAAGTGTGGTACCACCATATCACAACGTCTTGGCATTCAACCATTTAAAAAAAACAGAACTAATGTAAATGTCACCGGGTAAAAGGTTACGAACATGAACCTAGTTCATGGTTACGAAGGTTACTAACAGGTTTAAAAAAAAGTTTGACGCATAAATTGAAAAGTTTTCTTTTCTTGTTCGCCAGATTTCTCAATAGTCCGTAATTATTTTCAAACTTTTTTTCACGTTTCGGCATGGCCCTCTAGATTAGTCGCGTCGCGACATACTCGATTACAATCAAGTAGGCCGTGGCACAGAATAGATAATAGTACAAGTACAGAAGGCTTTGATCTTTACAAAAGCCGCTTTTTTCTTAGCAAAACATTATGATTTATTATGACCCCAGCGCAAGCCAAACGGAACGTTAAGGCTGTTTACGAACGGTGAAAATGAATTAGCTCACTCACCGCGTCGCCGATAGCGAGGGCTGTCAACGACTAAAAATAAAATAAGTAATAATGTATTGCCCATTTATTTCTTGCATTCAAGTAGAGAGCAATAAATGTATATTCTGTATACATTATATACATTAAGTCATTATTTATCTCTAAAATAATAAATCTCACAATTTGGACGAATTGAATAGGTATACCAAGACCGCCAGGCCACATTTTATTGGCTTTGCTGCATCCCACAGTAAAGCAAAATCTTGTTGCTTTATTTTTGAACAGTTTAGTATGTATAATAAAATAAATTAATGCAATGAATACGTTATACGTTACCATGCAACGTACCTAACATATAGAAAAATAGGGATAGTAACAAAATAATAAACCAAATGCAATTGTTCTGAGTATTAAGTACTTGATTCATATATGAAAGTAGACACACCTATAATATATCTTTCATTATTATTCAGTAACTATTTATAATCTATTATGTTAATTTCGAGCGTGCCGGGAGAAAGAAAAACCGGCCAAGAGCATGTCGGGCCACGCTCAGTGTAGGGTTCCGTAGTTTTTCGTCCGTCACAGTAAGTGTCCCCACTTAAGCGTTAAAAAAAATGGGCTATTTTTATTTTGTAATTTTTTTCAAAAACTATTTAACCTATCAAGTTCAAAATAATTTTCCTAGAAAGTTTTTATAAAGTTCTACTTTTGAGATTTTTTTCATATTTTTAAAACTTATGGTTCAAAAGTTAGAGGGGGGGGGACACATTTTTTTTTACTTCTGGAGCGATTATCTCCGAAAATGTTAACATTATCAAAAAATGATTTTAGCAAACCCCTATTCATTTTTAAATACCTATCCAACAATATATCACACGTTAGGGTCGAAATGAAAAAAAAAACACTCCCCACGTTACGTATAGGGGAGGTACCCTAATAAAATAAAAATAAATCACTTTTTATTTTACCACTTTGTCGGCGTGATTGATATACATATTAGTACCAAATTTCAGCTTTCTAGTGCTAACGCTTACTGAGATTATCCGCGGATGGACGGACAGACAAAGCGAAACTATAAGGGTTCCTAGTCGACTACGGAACCCTAAAAACGCGTTATTCGAATTTTTATCATAATTTTTGCAACCCACTGCGATACAATATCTTTTAATATGTGTGTCCTGTGTGTTTGTGAATAAATGTGTCTTTCTTTCTTTCTTTTAGGTGTTTTTCTTTTTATTCATTTCAACAGAAACCATGCAACACGCAAACAGACGAATGCGGCACGTCCACTTACCATATATTTACGATTTCCGTAAGCGTGCGCGTGCGATCCGATGCACAGCGTGGCAGCACACAACAGATAGGTACAGAAATCAATCTACATACAAGTGCACTCGAGCAACGCACACATAGACACTGCTCACGGACACGATATCTCGGACCGGTAGGAACCAGTGCGAGCGCGAGTGCCATCCGCTTGAGACGCGTCTCTGTGATTTGTACCTTCCACCTGTCAGCGTATAGAGCCTTTCTTTTCGCTAGTCAGGGCCAATAAAAACACAATATACTCATTACACCATATAATTATCCAATAAATTAGTCTACAATAAAAAACAAATTAAATTACATTCCAATCTGCTGTGCCAAGACGGCGTACATGCCCAACGCCGTCAATCCGATGACCGAGGCGTTGAGAGCTCGGAAGGCCAGCAGCGACCAGGCGCTCAGAGAGAGCACGGATCCAATGGCATCCTCTAGCAGCGCCCTGTAAATTAGAACAATCCGGATTTATCCAACAAGCGAGTGAAGCGAACAAGTTGCTGTAGCTTGGGCCGAAAATCGTTCGTCTGTCTGTCTGTCACTCTGTCACGCTGTCCGGCTGTTCTCCTCTACAGGTCGCATTTCTCAACCGATTCCCGTGAAATTTTGTGAGCTGTTTGTTAATTAGGTATATAGTTTTTTTAGACGAGTCACCTATTCGAAAAAAAAAATCGCGAGTTCTGCAGTTCACAGAGCCACTATAGTTTTAGGAAACAATCTATCCCCTAAGTCAGCGGTTTACAACCTTTTAGCAGCCAAGGGTCGCATTGTCACTAACCAATATGACGCGGGCAGCACTTGTTAACAATTCGTGACTTTATCAGGTTGACGCGGGCCACACTTGTTAGTAATTTGTTACTTTATTAGGAAAAAGAAAACAGGCAGGGAGGCTCGCGGGCCTTAAGTAAGGATCTTATCTTATCTAGTTGAGGGCCCTTTCGGATACACTTCGACCCATTGGGATCTTTTGTGCATTTGCCCTCCCCTTTATAGCTACTCCCAAGCTCGCTCCATCATTTCCACAAAGCGGATGATACAGCTCAGTGGGAGCACCCTGAATTCCTTTGGTTGCAAGGTGTTCCATAGTCTCATCCTCCTCGCCACACATTCTACAGTCTGTACTGTTTGATAGTCCCATCTTGGCCAAGAGATCCTTGACGCCGAAGTGACCTGTGAACACCCCAGATATAATCCTGAGTTGCTTCCTGCTGGATTTCCAGAGTTTTTTGGTCCAGCCCGAGTCCACTCCTATGAAGAGCTTTGAGTGCCTTAAACCCGCCGCAAGTAAGGATAGAGATATATTAATTAATAAATCTTACAGTACAGCTAATGTGAATACCATGTACTCAGCCCTCCTAGCATAACTTGACTCTCTACTCGCGCGCGTGATAGACTATCTGTCACTTTTTGACAGCAAATTAGAAAGTGACGGACAGTGTATCTCGCGCGCGAGTAGAGTCGAGAGTCAAGTTATGCTAGCAGGGCTGAGAGCTGTAGGCCTTGCGAGAAAAAAAAACATATAATTATCGAACCTGCACGGCTATCACACAAGACCTCTCTTTCTAAGTTTTCTAATAAGAGAGACGGATAGTGCGAGAAAAATCGAGAGAGCTCGCGCGCCGTCTTGTGATAGCCATGCAGCTCACATAATTTCACGAGAATCGGTTGAGAAACGCGACCTGTAGAGAAAAACAGCCAGACATCCGGACAGACATACGAAAGCTTTTTTGCCCAAGCTGAAATGGAGTATTTCGTTCGCTTCGCTCGCTCCTTCAATTATGGGATTACAAATTGCCAATTTCCCACTCCCGAGGCCACAGCTGCTAAAGTGTCGAGAATTTGTCATCCCACTCAGAATCGAAAACATCAACAACAAGTTAAATCAAATAGGTTTATGGGAATATATATATACCAACCATGGACTGCAGCCTAGCTAGCATGATCGATTTTATGTCGAACATAAAGCTTTGGTCCCTGTCACACTTACATAATTGTGTAATTGATTATAGTATAGAGCAGACAACCCTGCATGATAAACTACTCCCATGGGATTATCTTTGCATAGTCGAGGCGGGCGGGCGGTCGCTAAATAGTACTGAATTTCAAGGTGGCGGCCTGATGCAAGATATCAAGAAAAATGTTCTAGGCGGCCAGTCTATACATAGTAATGATGATGTCCTCCCAGACTCCGTCGACGGCGACTTCCTGATAATATTATAATCTAATGTTGGGAAACTTTACGTGCATGGGCTCGAGTGTGACTTGACAAGAGACACAGTGAAGCTGTCCACTAGAGTTACAAGTGTAGTGGTAGGAGGGCTTGAGTCGAGTTTTAGAGAACTGGCGTTTGGCGTCCAGATCTTCGAGACGGGTGCGTTTGAAGTCATTGATACCCGCATTGACAGCAGTTCGCCAGTCCGATCAGGAAGACAAAGGGATGTGTATACCTGTAAGGCGACAAGGCCAGCAGCGCGACGACGATGGGCGCGTGCTTGCGCGGCAGGTCGGAGCGCGTCCACAGCCACACGAGCGCCGCCGAGGCCGCGTGCTGCAGCAGCGCCACGTTGGACTCGGCCGCCGCGCGCACGTAGCGCCAGTCGAACTCCGAGCCCCGCGCGCCCACCCACAGCATCACGCTGCGGGTCACCAACACCTGTGGATGTGTATAAACAAGATAATGTATAACATAATTATCATATGCTGGACTTGGGCTTGGTCTCCCCCAAAGAGTGCTACCATAACCGGCCCAGCGCCACCCGCATCCAGCGGACTCGCGACCTTTACCAGGTCATCAGTCTACCACACTGCGCCCATATAACAAAATACAAGCACTCATAATTTGGAAATAAAGATGACGAGGATGGGAGTAGATCGAACCATTTGTGAATGTGATCGTAATAATATCTCCACACTAACTATTTCTATAGGAAACCTACATTTTATCTTTTGTTTTATAATAGGTTTGACAATAAGTTTGTGTGTAGATGGGACCATCTTTCGAAGCACTTTTCCAATAATAAAAAAAAACAAGTATGTAGATTGGACCTTTGGGGTGGCCAATAAGCTATAGTTTACAAGCTTTTTTATTAACTCGCAATGTATTTGTTCAGGTGGAATCTTGCAACTCAATTTTGAAGCAGATATCTTCAAGGGATTGAGCTGAAATTTTGGATGCCAATTCAAAATTATGGTACCATCAAGCTGATCTGATGACGGCGACTGATGGTGTCCAAGAGAAGTAAGTACTTAACTGATGTAAGTGTGTGAGAGTTTGGGCTCGTTAGAATCGTCTCAATGAGTAGTTGATGACGCTATACAGCAAAGTACAGTCGGCAATAAAAGCTTGTACCAAAACAGAAACTTTGGCAGAAATTTATTTTATTATTCAGTGGCTTTGATTGCAATCCCTGTAATAAGCGGGCAGATCCATACGGGCAAGTGAGTATGTATAATACTACTTTGAATACTTATTATTTATCAGGCAGTGATCCCTGTATGCTGGAATGCAATCTTTACGGGATTCAATCTCGATGGCAGAAAATCTCGTGAAATGAAAATCTCGACCGAGATTTCAGTACGCAATGTTATAATTTGTGTTGGACAGTCCTTGACAAATAATAAATGCTTAAAAAAAATATCATTTAGTGTTGGTGCTTGTGTGCATAATGACTTTTTCGTCCACAAACATTTTTATTCAATATTTAATAGATGTAGTTTTTTGTTTTTAAAATATAATAGCAATACCATACTATTTTGACCATAACACAGTATTTAAAAAATACTATATAGCTTGTAGATTTGGTGAACGAGATTTCAAATAGCTAATCCTGGCTCAAGATTGCAGTCCCTACCTGTATCCAGTTATCTTTCATTATTATATTATTAGTTAGTCTTATAATAATATTGGTAAGTGATGAGTATGCAGCAAACTATTACAAAGTTCTTTAAGTAAATCACATTCAGAGGCACAAGGAGCCACAAGATAAACCATAGTCTCCTTCCAGAAGGTCAGTTTTATAAATTGCTTAAATAATATCTGAAATCATGATTGATTGGTTCTGGAGGTCAAACCCTATGTATATAAACTTACACAGAAATAATGGATGGTAGAGTGGATTGACTATAAAACCATACCTCTGCACTAGCCCAGCCTATAGCCGCCGTGAGGATCTTTGCATGTCCCTTGCCTGGCACGGAGTTGATAGCGAAGTACAATCCAAGGAGGTCAGCCAGGTCAACAGTGGCCTTCAGGATTTCCTGGAATTAGTAAAGTATATCTCATTTTATTGTTGTATTGGTAGGGATTGTTCCAGGCTGCTGAGCAGCTACCACGAATTGTGTAATGAATGACGATTATTTTTCTGTATCTCACTCTATCCCACTTGCTCATTTAAACCAGGGAAGATACACTAATGAACTTCGTCTTTGTTTTGCGGTACATTTACCACAGTCTTTGAATCACTGTGACTATTCATGAAATTCGCCACATTCAACAAAAGGAAGCTGCCGAGCGAGCGCCTACGCCGTATAATACCGCGAGATGGATTACTAGTATAGCGGGTAGCGATTGTTGGCAGTGAATGTGTTAAGGGTAATTGATGAAACTTTATTGATAATGTTTCATTGTTAAGATAATAAACAATTAAGATTTTTCTTGATGAATAAACAATAACTTACCAAGAACACATCATATTCACCCGTTGCTTGGTTTGAATCATAATCGGGGAAGAATGTAGCAAGTAGCAGCATTTTGCACAATTGAGTGAAGATATATAGCCCCCCGGCGTAAACGCATTTCGAAAATGTTGCATATTCTGATCTGAAATATAGTCCTTGCCTTATTAGTATTTTGGCCCAAATCAGTTTAATACTTAACCTAAAAGAATATACTTACACTCCAGAAAACTTGTACGCCATATGATAGGGAGCATAAACTAGCGCGAGACAATTGCCAAAGTGATAGAGTGTCATGGTTATAAATTTTTCAACTTATACTTATTTTAATGTATAATTGAATTATCTAGGAAAGCGACAAATCACAGCTGAACCCAATTTTTTTATCAATCGAATCGAACCGACCAAGCTGTCAAAAGCAGTCAATTGTCAAAAAGTGACACATGACAGACCCCTAATGGTGGCACACACTTGGGAATGGTGTTCGCGTTGCATCGTTGCCTCTGTTTCACTTGCCATAGGAAAGAAAAAGATCCAACACAAATATTTGGGCAACTACCGCCAAGTATGTGCCACCATAAAACATCAACAATTCATTCATAAAATCTTACGCGTTGAATCTGCGTATAGCGGAGTGTTACACACGTTTCTTTTTACGTTACGTGGTTTAAGAACCGTAACAATAATTATTGTTTCTATGACATGCGCGACATGCTCAAAAAATTCTATATCATTGCAAATAACATAATTTTATATATGTAATAAGAAAAGCATCTTATTTTTGAACAATCTTACCCACGTTTTTGATTATAACATCACGTGTCAAAAATATGTGCGTGAAACGAAGTTCAAAATATGATCGCGGGAGATTTTTTGTTGCTTCATTGTTTGATTTATGTCTCTTATTATTTCTACCCCTTTTTATAAGGATAAGGGTTGTTTTTAAAGCATCGGAATAAAGACGAGGGATTAATAGATTACAATTTCGTATTTCGATTTAGTTTGTAGGAACGAAGGAATTAAGAGGGTCGTTTTTGTGGTAAGTAAAGATTATCAATTTTTGTCCATTTTGTATTAATTAATTAGAATGCATAGAAACTTACCAAACAATAATTAAAGGCTTGCTATCAATTAACGGTTGCTTCATATACCTAGGTTATTTATAATACATTGATATCATATAAAAATCGGTTAGTGCATGCTATTTGGTTATATAAATATGTTCTTAAAGTATATTCAAGCTACAGATCTTTTAAGTGCCACACCTATTGACACAATACCTCTTTTTATTCGGTTGAAATAAAGTTATTCTTATTCTTCTTATTTTAAGTATTGAATTTAGGGGTGCGAACAATGTAGAAAGAGACATCATGCAGGGGTTGGTAAAAAAGGGGTAAGTTGTTTAACCCTTTCGTTTTTTAGCACACGCGCAAAAGAGAATGGGGTATGTTAACCAATGGCAGGGCAGGGATTGGAGAATTTGAAATTTATTTGTCCGGAGGAAAGTTTAGCCACCGCTCGGTGGGTGCTCCGGATGGACTCATCAGTACCCTTCCAAACCTCCTAGCAGTAACCTGTCTGTTTTATGCAAATAAGGGTGCTCCCATTTTTGTGTGCACATTGTAGTAACATTTAAAGATGTATAACAGTTTTAGAATTGAAGTTCAGTATAAAGTGGGTGAATTAATTCATCATTATGTGTGGCTGCTGAATTATTGTAATTGGTATTTGGCTGATGGATTTCAATTGGATTACTTTTTTATAGTAGGTAAGTAAGTCCATTCGGTTTGAGTGTAGGTACATCAACAATTAGTAGTTATTAATCTTTATTATTTTATTAAAAATATTTCTAATAATTTAATATCTCTGCAATTACAAAACAGTAAGAAAAATGGTAAACAATATCCTATATTTATCAATTTTGTAAGGGATTTTGCAAATGCTTATAAATAAGGTTATGATTGAAGATGTATACAAATAATTACTTTCAAAACAAAGTTTTAACTGACTTCATTTTAATACTCCACCAAGTCAAATTAACATTTCCACATTTCCTTTCCACTTTACCACATGGACCGCTTTCCGAGAATATATACGTTGATTATTAGTATTATTACAGACGAAAACTATATCACTGTATGTGGGCCGATAATATTTGAGGAGTTCCGCCGATTTGGCACACTTGACATTTAGGACTTTATTAGTTGCTATTTCAACGGAATCATATCAGAATCAGTAACGTACTTTTACAGTTTTAAGTACGAGTTCCATAAGTCATCTGTGGTCTTCATCATCAGTTCCACTTCACCAATTTTATGATTTCCGGGTGTAAATACCTACACTAGTTATAATAGGAAATACCGAAATTACTACCTACATGCGTGCCTTCTATATTTGAGGAGTTCCCTCAATGGGGGATGGATGAAAATTTTAGAAATGCCTGATAATTTTTTAGCACCAGAAAAAAGTTTCAGATTTTTCAGCTGCGACAATTATTTTTGAAAAATATAAACAGTTTCCTCATTTACGTTTTGGGTCAAGAACGGCAAATAGACACTTTCCTTGATCTGTCTCATATTACAAAAAACTATCTTAAATATCTGTGGTAAACTGACACTGCTAATGACCAATATAGCTGCTGCAAGTGTCAATATCATTGCCCGTGTCAGTTTACCACACATATTTAATATATTTTTTAGTAATATGAGACCGATCGAGGAAGGTGCCGTAACTGACCCAAAACGTAAGTGAGGAAACAGTTTATATTTTTCAAAAAAAAATTGACGCAGCTGAAAAATCTGAAACTTTTTTCTGGTTCTAAGAAAGGTTATTCCTATCACCAAAAAAATAATCAGGCATTTCTAAAATTTTCATCCCTTTCCAATTCCTCATGGTTCCCATCAACAACAGAAGTTTTGATAACAATGGGACGACCAGCCTGGAAGAATATACTTTCAAATAAAATAAAAAAATGTACGAATCGGTTCATAAATGACGGAGTTCGGTGGCCCAAGCTGAACCGGAGAACTTCATTCGCTTCGCTCGCTCGATCAATAAAAATAAATATCTGGGGGTAATCTCACACAAATCGACCTAGGTCCCAAACTAAGCAAAGCTTGTACGATGGGTACCTACTAGACGACAATATACATAGTTACCTGCTATAGACAAATAAATACTTAAATGCTAGAATCGCTACCCGCTAGGTATACCTAGTTCCATTATACCATTAGAATTGTAACGGACATATTCGTCTAAGTTACTTCGTTTATGTAGAAAATCAACAAGCATACCTAAACAGTTCAAAAAACCTTGCTGCGAAACCTTAAAATTAAGAGGTTAGAACCATACGCTAAATTGTCAAGCATTGCAGACGACGTGTCGTAGCGACACTACTGGTTTCTATGTATTTCTGTGAAATACCTTTCGTAGCTAGCGACAGTAGCGACGGCGACACGTCGCCGTCATAGAAATATATACATAGAAACCCGGTAGTGTCGCTGCGATATACCGTCTGCTGCTGCTGTCCACGGTCGGGTTCCAACTTCTACCTTAATGGACCAGTAGTAGGCTGCAGGTCTGAAATAATACTTAGGTAGGTAGCGTCGTATTAAAGTGTCGATCGAAAATCTTATCTTGTTAGATATGACTATTAGGTATAAACCTAGGCCAAAGTCATGCAAAATACTTAATAATTATCTAAGCACTGTTCATTTATCATTAATCTATCAAACCTTAAAAGTCTATTGTTAATTAAACCCAACGACCAAAGAAATTAATTAGAAATGAATTTCTGATTCCAAAACTACAACTATAAAACTACTCTCAAGAGAAAATTACTAAAAAGTAAAAAGGAATAAAATAAAGGGCAGCCGGAGTCCACTCACGTCATCCCTCCATTACAGCATTGTCCTGCGACAATGGGCCGGGATAAAGAATCGCGGCCATTAGGTAAATTTCCTTATTCATTTTTTGCGTGACACCCGAGGGTAGCGGTAAAAAGGAGGCGCATTTATCATTGCTCGAGAGCTCGAGATTGAGATCTCGACACTTGAAGGTTTTTGCTGTAATCGATTGGAGTGCAGGTGTCACGCGACGTTTGCAAGATGCGGGTACCATCTTATTACTCGTAGTCTTGTAAAACAAGGCAATTTGATATCAGCCTACATTTAGAAGTAATTAGGTATAAACACTTCTAGCATGGCATTAAGTGACAAGCGCTAAGGTCGTATCGTCGAAGCATAGGATGCGGCACCCAATTAGCACACATATATCACACCTACTTGCCACTCAGTGTAGTACACTCAGCGTCAAATACTCTGTAGCAGTCAAAGTGGCCAAATAGTTTGGTACACCATACTAAGTATATGGTGTACCGAAGTATTTGACTGCTTTGGTTCTACGGGGGTACGTGAATACATTTCCCTTATTGTACCTAAAAAACCTGAACACTACTTACTGCCAACAAATTGAATGTGAACACCAAGACATGTATCTTTCCAACGAAGAGCTCTCCGATCACAAATTCGTCATCAATAATGCGTTATAGAAAAATAATTTCAATTTGGGGTGGCTGCATTATTCCAGTCACGCGGGCTGCAGGCGAGTGCGGCGGCTGATAGCGGCGGGGCTTATCGGAAACGGCTTACGGTGACCCCCGGGCCCGGGCCCCCTGCGACATTCCTCCGACCCTCCGATCGATCTCAATGCAAATACCCACGGTAGGGGACCCTCCACTATTGTTTCTTGCTCGTAATTTTCTTATTGCTTTTCCGAAGTTTTCGGCCGTACCTATGGCTAGGTTAAATATAAAGATGTCTGTATCTGATTTCCTAAGAACTCAGTGTTATTTCCAAGTTGTAGAAAGCTATAAAAGTTACTGCGTAATCATAGTATGACTTATGAAAGTATCATTTAGATGCGTGGAAATGAACACAGTTATTACCTATCAAAGCGAGTAAAAACTTGATTCGTAAACGTTATACGATACTCGTATGTAAGTAATCTACACCGTACGGGGATATATCGAGAATTGTATAACATTTGAGCTTCTTGTTGGCAATGTAATACTCGGTATGTCGAAATTCCAAATGCTAATACTGCATATAAATTCCATCTGGCCTGGAGTTACGGGGTAACATCGAAGGTTCCATTACATGATGGCTGATCAAAAAGTCCTATTCGGTTTTATATGCCACTGAATATTGAGCGACTGTCGTATAATATCCGCAATGAGATGTACGAGGGAGGGCGTGAGATGAGAACGTACCATATCGCCAACGGTGTGTGGCTTTGAATCGTATACTAAATCGAGTCGATTCCGTGGCTTTATAAACAACTAGCTTTTGCCCGCGGCTTCGCCCGCGTACTAAAAGTAATTTTAACCGTCTACAAAAAAGCGCATCTCAGTTTGACCTGTATGTTCAAATTGAATTGCAATTTGGCACAAATACTTTCAAGAATTTTCATGTCCACAATGTTACATTTCAAAATCGATGCCATTTTCGTAATTAACGTCCTAAAAAACCATAAAAGCGACACCCATATTGATATTTAGACATTTCAATCCCATCGCACCCCAACAGGGGAGATGGTATTTCACGTCCGCCACGTTGGATTTTAAAATCGTTGTTTTCGTAATCAGCGACCAGCGACCCGATAAACCATAGAAACAATACCCATGTTGATTTTCAGACATTGTCACCACATTTCACCCTTTTAGGGGTTGAATTCTCAAAATCCTGAAACATATATTTACTTATTTATCGCTGGGAATACTCCTGTGACTACACATATCGACTCTACATACTCGTATCAACTCTACAAAACATCACGTCAATTCGTCGCCCCGTTTTGCCGTGAAAGACGGACAAACAAACAAACAAACACACACATACACTTCCCAATTTATAATATTAGTATGGATTCTTGAGCTTACTCGTTTTGGAATCGTATCTAATCGTTGAATATTTTATTAAGCAAGTGGTTAAAAGGTAGGTACTGTAGTCGCGATATTATGCATTTAGAATGCGTTCCGCTTAGTTACCATGATATATATAAGTAGTAGCCTATTGTATAACGTACGTACTTGGTTTTTTTGGATAATAATTGCTGTACTAGCATTTGCCCGCGACTTCGTCTGCGTGGAACTCGTTTTTATCGTACCTCCATACAAACTTCCGCCCCCCATTTCACTCCCTTAGGGGATGACCTCCGAGATAAAAAGCATCCTATGTCCTTCCCTGGGATTAAACTATCTCCATACCAAATTTTATCTCAATCGGTTCAGCGATTTAAACGTGAAAAGGTAACATACAAACAGGAAAACAAGAGTTACTTTCGCATTTATAATATTAGTATGGATTTGTAGTTACACTTTATTGTGCCGGTTTTGAGAGAGAAAAGAAAAACATGGACATTTGCGCTGAAAATATCTTGTGGTACAGTAAGGGAAATGTATTCACGTACCTTTTTCGCTATTCTTACTATATATGACAATAAGGCATGAAAAGGTACGTGTATACATTTCTCTTACTGTACCTATTCGATGTAAAAACCTATTGGCTAAAAGCAGTTTTGGAAAATATGCATTATTAATTAAATCGTAATTTACTGAGAAAATTACAAATATACATTAATATAATATAATTAAATTGTTATACCTAAATCACGTGAGCCGGCTGCTATTGGGATAGAAAAAATACATGGCCATTGAATATATCATGTGGTATTTGATGTAAAAGACGTATATTGGCTAAAATTAATTTAGCTGGTAAACTGCATAATTGGCGTCGCCGCGAGTTTGCGTGAGTATTATAGGTATGTATTTATTTCATCATCATCATCATCATCATATCAGCCGAAAGACGTCCACTGCTGGACACAGCCCTGTATTTATTTACCACAAGCGATATCTGAATCGAAGTCTCAGTAACAGGGTTTTGGCTACCGCAACTTCTTATTCACGCTCCCTGTTTTCCCCAGATATTTATTCATAGGTCGGCGCGTATTTTTTACTCACTCATAAATATTAAACGCGGCTCATGCCACTAGGATTTTCAATTCGACAGTTTCGCCGGATCCCCTTAGATTTTAGGCTTTCTTTCCGCGGATTAGATCGGCCTGATGTATGGCCGCGGGTGGCGGTAAATCAAATTTTGATTGGTATTTTCTTTGTGGAAAGTCGGAATCGTCCGATGGGAGCGTCGCGTAACGTGGGTTAACCGATCCCCTGGCGCCGCGACCGTCTTATGTGGATTACGATATTTTGTATTTCTTATTCTGAGATGGACGTGCCACGTCGCTGCCCATTTTCGCACACTGAACTATTTCTATGGTTAGCCGCTCCGGGCTTGCTTATTTTGAAGTTAGATCATGCCTTGTACGTCGTTTCAAATTAGTTAGTACAATGTTTGAAATAGGTCAAGAGTAGAGAAGTTTACTCGTTTCATAAATAGGTGCGTAGATCCATAGAAAACGTAACCGTCTTAATCATATCGTATAGTTTTACCGTACTAGGTACAAAGTGATTTATCTGTTACTAGCTGCCCGCGTGGCTTTGCCCGCGTATTGCAAAGAAAGCAGGCAAATCCGCGGTTTAAAATATAGCCTATAACTATCCAAAAAGTTTTACGCGAAGCTGAAATAATTTTTGATACCGATTAGTGGTTCCGGAGATTACCCATTACATACAAACTCATAAACTTACAAAGCTACAATCTTACAGACTTTTCCTCTTTATAATATAATACTATGGTATTGAATAAGTATTTATTTAAAAGTATCTTTACTTATAAGTCAATACAATAATGTATCGCTTGTAAAATGACAAGGCAATAGCACTCAAATAGCTACTTTGAGTTTACTTAGGGGCCATTTGGAATCAAATTTGCTTGGATAAGTAGATTTTAGTGAAATAACTCTGAGATGGCGCGCCCGAGGCGAGTCGTAACCGCTCGTGTGATCCAATTGCGGGAGAGAGCCGCTTCAAACGGATGAAATCAAATTCAGCCGCCCTTTAAATATTTGAACTGATGCTAGATTGGCGGGCGGGGGCCGTGGGGATGCGCCGTACTGTTATTTTCAGGTAAAAAATCGAGCAAACTTTCTCAGTCAGGATTGAGGGCCCCCACGAACGCTCATAATAAAACGTAATATTATGATTGTTTTAGTTTTATTCTTAGAACTCACTCGTTCGTTCCGTAGTCTGATTATAGGTACATAAACATTTTATCATTTACCACAGTAGGTGGGTCGAGTGCAAAAAAAATTACAAAGTAAAGCCTTAATCTAATCTACGCTTTAACTTTTTTCCATTGTGTAACGGCAATTACCCATTTTTAGAGGGTAAGCATAGATTAGATTAAGGTCTTTAACTAAGGACACATTTTTTGCAATCCATCCAGGTAAGTACATACGTTTTATTCTTTGTGACTTCTCATGTATTCCTTTTTTCGCCAGCACAACGCAGCGGCATTCTCTAACAGAAACGTATTGTTAACGAAACTTACAGTTAAGCATAGTTTGCAAAAATTGAAAATCGTGGCGTCGCCCCGCGCCGCCCAGCGGGCGGAGGTGGGGCCTCCTCCGGATAAAAAAGGATCTCAAGAAATGCTCGACCCTTTTTATACTAAATAGATAGCTAACATGACCTGAGTGGAGTTTCAATAGATGCTTTCTCGACGGACGTAGCGACCTGCAAGGAATCGAGGGGCCGGTGAAGTGAGCCGCACTCCACGCCTCCGCCGTGTGTCGCAGTTTTTCCTTTTATTTTTTACGCGAGCCCTCCGAGGGATAAGAGCTGGAATTCTTTTTAAATTGGAAATGTTTTCTAAGAGGATTACAATTTGCGAAGGTGTACGGACGGTATTGGGAATAAGGGATAGCCGTGTAATAATGTTTTGTGTTTAACATGCTTAGAATTCTTTAAGGAGTTTTCAAGTGGGCTTTTATTTCAAAAATACGTTTCTGGATTTCTATTTTATCTGTTTTCCTCGATATTTTTCCTTTGTTCTTCTTTTTGGCTTTGGCTACGAGCATATTACCTATACTCACACTGTATGACGAGCATAGTAAGTTTAGTGCACTATAAACGATTTCAACACGCTAGTAAAAATCATCATCCTCCTAGCGTTATTCCCGGTTGTGCCCTAGAGGAGCCCGGGGTCCGCTTTGACACCTAATCCCAATATTTGGCATAGGCGCTAGTTTTTACGAAAGCGACTGCCATCTGACCTTCCAACCCAGAGGAAAAATTAGACCTTATTGGGATTAGACCGGTTTCCTTCACCGAAAAGCTAACGGTAAATATTCCGTACATTAAGTTCCGAAAAACTCATTGGTACGAGCCGGGATTCGAACCGAAATATATATTTCTAATAAATTTACCCACAATAGACTATTCACACATTACTGTAATCCATTGTGAATAAAAAATAACAACACACTATTAAGGAGTTTACAATAGGCGAACATGTCGAATAGCCGTCGCACGTGATCGCAGTGCATATAAAGCCCTTGCTCTGAGAAAAAAATTGACGAAATTGTAACTATGCTTGCTCTCCTAATTGTATAGCCCTTGTCCCGTTGTCACAAGAGCTACTATGGCGTGGTTTTAGGCTGTTGCTTGGGAATGCACATGATTATCCCTTGCAGTGGAAAGGGGCTTTATTTTTTAAATTCGCCACCGCCCTCGCGACTGTCTGCGCAATTTGACCGGCTTTGTTGTTGTAGTGCAAGAGGCCAAGAGCTGTGCTTATATTTTTGTATGTTTCTAACACTACTATAAAAATAAACATTCACAATGTATGGTGACAAAATAACTATGGAGTGGCTCAAAAATTACGCAACATTTAACATACAACTCGTAAATAAAATGCAGTTTTTTTTTCAGATATTTATTTTATTGTATGAATCATAATGATCGTAAATTGTATAGGTTTTGTATGGAGAAGCACATGGAGCAAGTGGTTTTCTGGGGCGTATGCACTCTTTTGTCGAAATTTTACGTGACGATTTTAATTTGAAAACAAGTTTCTTAGTTTCGTTGAAACAGTTCTGAATGCGCGGATGGTTGTAGGCTTGTTGGTATACGTCTGCGCCTTGAGGTACCATACATCAAGTCCAGTGGGGTTAAACACCACCGTGTATTGCAGGAGCGCTTCAATTTTATTATTATTATTATTATTGTTGATTTGTGGGCCTTTAATGTGCCGCTTCGACCAGCGAGTGATCTATTGTGGCAGCCCTTTTTTTGTTTATAGTTCACCGTTAAGGCCCGTTGCCTCCAGGAAATTCCAGATTCTTTGGGCGGTGATATATTGTACCTCTTCTGGGTGCATGATGTGCCGCCCTAGGTAGGTACTTCTTATTTGCATGAGTGGTCCGCAGGAGCAGAGAATGTGCATTGCTGTCTCCTCTGCCTCCTGGCAGAATCTGCAAGTTGCGTCTTGTTTGATACCCATTTGAAACAGGTGTTTGTTCATTTTGCAATGTCCTGTCAGGATTCTTGTTACTGCGCAGGTTTTGTGCCTTTTGAGTTATAACTTGTAATAGCTCTTTAGACAGTTTGCTATTGAACCCTTTAATTAAGGCCTGTTTTTGTCCTTTGGCGGACATCCACAGCTTAATTGCCTCTGATTTCTTTTTGTGTTGTTTAGCAGTTAATATGCTTTCCGTTTTGTGATACCACAGAACAGTTCTGGGCCGACCAGGGTTGTTTCTGCGCCCTTCCATGCAAGTTCATCTGGTTTTTCATTCCCTACAATATCGGAATGCCCTGGTACCCATCTAAGTATGACTTTGTTGGAATTAGCCAGGGTGTTTAAATTGTTTTTACAATTCTGGACTAGTTTAGAGTAGGACTCTAGGGATTCTAGTGCCAGCAGAGCAGCTTGGCTGTCTGAGTTGATGTAGATGTGTTGGTTCTTTTGGTTTCTTTCGAGATTGATTTCCACGCATTTATTTATTGCGAAGACTTCAGCCTGAAATATTGAGGCCTCTTTCTTCTAGCTTTGAGCTTTGGCTTCTCACCATAGATACCGCATCCCACATCATCACCTTTTTTTGAGCCATCTGTATACCAAATGTGGCTTCCCTCCTTGAAGTCCATTTGGTTGTTTATCCATTTGTCTCTCGGAGGTATTTCCACTGTATACAGTTTGGTGAATTTGCATTCCACGTATGTGTCGTCTGTGGGCATGCTTAGGTTTTTGTTATCAAAAACAAGGGCCTCAAGTTTGATTAGCGCTTGAGAGCGCCATTTTGGCCTTGTTAGTGAGCATATCCTGTAGATGCACTGCATCGCCTCCTTTTGCACTTGCAGGTGGAGTGGAGTTAGATCGAGCAGCGCATCCAAGGCTGCCCCTGGTGTTGAGCATAAAGCGCCTGTTGCTGTTAAGCAGGCTGTACGCTGTAGGCTGCTTAACTTTATGATGGCTGTCTTTTGGTTAGCTTTGTTGCAGAGGCGTATGTGATTATAGGCCTCACTATCGCTGTGTAGAGCCATATAGCAATTTTGGGTCTTATGCCCATCTTGCTCCTGCTATTCGACATGGCCATTTTTGCCTTTTGTGATGATGATGATCTGTCCGACCGTTTTCGGCCATGGCGACCACTCCGACTCCTATCTAGCGTTTTGGCGCTCGTGCGCTCGAATATGGCTTATGGAATCTTATAGCCTTTTGTATTATATTATTCAAATGAGCGTTCCAAGTTAGCCTTTGGTCAAAAGTAACCCCTAGGTACTTGACATCATTTGAGTAGGATATTTCCTGTCCATTCAGTTTTAGTTTGGCAAGCTTGTCTAGTTTCCTTTTTCTTGTAAAAGGCACTAGTACTGTTTTGCTCGCATCGATGGACAGGTCATTTTCTTTGCACCATTTGTTTATGGTGTTGAGCGCTCCTTGCATTAGATTTGAAATTGTGTGGAGGCAGGGACCTTTGATTATGACTACAAGGTCGTCGACATATCCCTGTGTGTCATAGTCTAGGTTGCAAGGAGTTGGTCCACTGCTAGGGTCCATAGTAGTGGGGATAGTACGCCTCCTTGTGGACATCCTCTTGTGGTGTAAAATGTATGCTCAATTGCATTGAGGGTCAGAGTGATTATTCGACAGAGCGCTTCAATACTGCTTCAACGCATTTCAGAAACTTGAACGCCAAGGGGTAATAGAAAAATTCGACAAATCAATGATGAATGCGTGGTTCCCAGAAAAGCCATGGAGGCCATATGGTCCATAGGACATCCATACGACGCCCTATACATGTTCTTCATGATTCAATAGAAAAAATTAAAAAAATCTGTATTTGCATTATAATTCAAATGTTGCGTAATTTTTGGGACACCCATTACTAATAATTCTTAGGAAATGTCAAAGGCTAAATCCTCTTCCCCTATTAGAACTTACTCGAAATTGATTGAACTTTCAGACATTTAAAGACGCTTATCGTAGTTCAAGGAATAAACGAATACCCACCGCATAAACACTTAGAAAAGTTTGCTCAATTTACTTCCTAATATGCACACGCTCTTGATCTATTCCCAGAAACATATTCATACTAGGGTGCTATTTATTGAAAAAATATTTTTCTACGTTCAAAGGGGATCCCATTCGGCTTTAAACTGTAACCACCCACAATAATTGAGTTTCTCTCGAGCTCTATAATGCGTGTGCATAGTATTAGGCGTGGACGTGGCATGTGACAGGTGGCCATTTTTAAATACGTTACACTGCGAACGGAGCATTTTTCGATTTCAATTAATCATTTGACATCAATGTATGTCATGTCATCTCGTCATATAATAACAGTAAAAAAAATTGACGGGATCAGTAATTTGATATAACAATTTTACGAATATAAATATTCGTAAAATTGTATCCGTTATGAATATACGCGGATTGTGGTCAGAAGATAAATCGCCGTTGTTGTTAAAATGTTGAGATGTTCGGTGTCTGTCACACGTGAACAAACAACAGTGCTAAATTATTAAAGAGATGGTTTGTGTAACTATTGTATAACCGTGTAATTTTTTTAAAGTCTTCTTTCTTCTTTGTCATTGTCGATATAAAGTGCATAGTCTTCCTGCAAAGTGGTGTTCTGATTACTCTGAATTAAAATAAAAAACAAACATCAGCATCAATTAGTCTTAATGTGCGTAACACCACCAAAGCAAATAAAATGCAACCGAAATTCTAAAATAGGTACCGCAGGATAGCACAGGCTACTTCCGAATATAATAATCGAAGCACAAAGCATTAAAGAACGCCAGGAAGAAAGACCAAATGGAATGGTGTAAAGTAGACTAATGTTGCCACATATCAAAAGACATTATGCGAGTGCAATACCTCGTCGGAAGTGTCCAAAAGTGGGCTTTATCTGTTATTAAGATGATTTTACTATTACGACTGCCTACATCCTGGGGACACATAAAGGGGAGTAATATGACAGCGGTCATTATACGGAATGCTCTGAAATATAACCGCGGTAGTGATGGCGATGGCGGGGGAACTTTTGACAAGAATGGAGACCGGCGATAAGAAACCCCTAGGATTATTTCGGTACTCAACTACTTTACGTTGGAAATATTTTAAGTACTTACTTATCTACTTTTATCCAAGATACTTTATTAAGGATTTAGTCATCTAAAAACTAAAGCCAAAAATAATTGCTGGTGAAATAATTGATCAGAAATATTCATAATAAACGGAACATAAATCAATAAAAGTTATGGTAGGATTGGTAGGGACCTCTGCAGATTGTAAAAATAACTAACAAGTGCTTCGTGATTAAGTTTGAAAAACGTATAAATTCAGTTTTAAATTTTATTCTCATATTAAGATTTTTTTATTTAGAACTAAACACCGTTATATATAGATCTATTATTTTTCGAGCGTAACATAGAGTGAAAAAAATGGTTTTTCTACTCCAGCACTGTAATTTGACAATTAAAAGGCTAACATCAATATTAAAAATATACACTTTTCGTGATTCCACTTAAATCTATGATCTATGAATTACATTATAATGCTCCGACGGATATTATAATAAATTATAAGCCAACTGGTATTTTTTTTAATTTGCGTTAAAGTGGACAGCGCCTACAGACCATGTGCCAGCGCGAAAGTGTTTTATTTAAATTTATATTTCCTTGACCGCATCCATGACAAAAGTTTATGTAAATGAACTTATTATTACTGTAACTGCCATATTTACAATAAAGACTCGTTTATTATTACGTAAATTACAGATATGAAATAATAATATTATTTTTCCAAAAGATTTATGTTTGAAAAATACATCTACTTAAACAGTATTGTTGTCTATGGTAATAAAAAAACATAAAGCGCGGGAATTTAATTATTTTCAATTGTCAGTTAGGTTCATTGGTAACGCAATTTATTTAACTTTTGAGGTTGTAACTGAATTTGATCCATCTCCAATGCCAACCGCTCCGGACTTTCTACAAAATGAAATAAATATGTCCCAGATCTTAAAACAAAACAACGCGCCAATAATCATAACAAGAAACACCATTCAAAGCCTTCATATTCATTACCATAAATAAAATGTTTGTTTTTACATGTCTCTATTTTTATTTATTTATAACTAAAAGTATAAGTTGGTTCTAGCTGTCGTAGAAAAAGTACTGTATGCAACGTTATATAATTAGGTCTTAAAATTCTCGAGTCTTTATTAACAAAACTCGCTAAAGCTCGTTTTGTTACATCGACTCTCGAATTTTAAGAACCCATATTATATAACTGTTGCATAAAATACTATTTCACATTATGACCTGGTTTTAATGCCTATGTTAGGTTATAAAATCCATCCTGCAAATCTGATTGGTAAAAGCCACGTGCAAAAAAACGCAAAAACGCGATACCATCCCGCGTCTAAGCTGTTTGTAACCCAAGATTATAAAAGGAATCATCCTGGCCATTCGTTCGCCCTATGGTAATAAAAGATACCTACATTATAAACGGCGTGTCCTCGTCCATTAAAGACGGCCGCGAGGCGTGTCGTACTTAAATGTTTTATTGTTTTTTCACGGTTCTGCACGACGATGTAATGATTTTTGCGTAATATGAGTCTATCATGTATTTTATACCTATCTATCTACCTATACGGTCTCGGAGGTCGCGTAGATTCAATGTTCGTAACTCTTCATAGTTATCTCAGTACATTGTTGAGCTGTATGATGGATGATCAAGAAAAAGGGTTGTCTCCACTCGCGTGCATTATCATTATCACGTAAATGACTGATGACGCCTCGCGACTCGATATTGCCATTATCGGGGCTAATTGACTAAACAGCACAAGATAAATTAGCTAAGGAAGCTATATGAGGAAGGTTTATAGAAGGTTTTGTTTTAGTTTTGTGCAGCCTTTGTCTTTTATTTATGAGTGGGTATATTTGTATTGATTGAGTTCTTCTGCTAAGAAGTTAGCAACTCTTAATGTGTTACTTACGATTTATATCTAATCCAACTTTGAGTGTTTATTCCATGTATTTAAATTAATAAAGACATACATATAGGTAATCGTGTAATGTAAACTTAACATGAGTTATACTATTATAGACATCATTTCCATCAAAATATTAAGATACTTCGTCTTCGCCATGACTCCGCAAGACTGTAATCAATCAATTACATTAACATAAAGTTTCTTTATGAAACCGGAAGATTAATATTGCCACCGTGACTGGCCGGCTAATCGGCCGGATGTGCCGCTTAGCGCGTCATATATCTGCTGCTTAATACTCCAACGTGCGATTGGACAATCGCACGTTAGGTATTTTGCTTGTGCGATAGGTTTAACTATTGCAGGGTAATGTTGTGATTTTGTATCTTGGGCACGATATTATAACAACGGTGCGGTTCCAACCCAACATATCACTATTCACTAGTTCTATGGACATCTTCAATATATAAGATTTTCCTAGTCACCTGCAACAACATGCAAACCCTTTGTAGGTACGCTGTAAATAACTTTTTTATTGCTTAAGGCGTTTGACAGTCACATTCCTTGGTAAATTTGGGAGGTTGACTTGCTACACTATCGGTGGTCAATAAATCATTTACGCTCGCGTCATGGTGACGCGCTTTTTACTAACACGATTTTTCCGTTTAAGTTCATAAGCCGACGTGAAATCACTTCCATTTATGCTCCTATCAATTTATCGTTTTTCACTTTCCTGAGATTATGAATATAGAGATAGGGATATATTTTGTGTTTCTTATTTTGCTAGTAAGATTGAATTCATATAATATTCTAATGTTAAATTAATTGGTTATTATAATAATAGACGAAAGCAGTCGAATTAGATTATCAAATCTTAGCTTAAACTATTAGTAATAAAGGATACAGGTATGAACTCCTATGTTGAAGTTTATAGATTGTTATCGTCCGTTTGCCTAGGATTTCTTGTTGAACTAGATATCAATCACGATACTTTGGTACATATTTTGGCATTACATGGTAGCTTTGGCTTCTGATAATTGAATCTTATAAATTTAAATATCTTCACGGTATTTAGCTTCGGTACAAAAGATTCATTCTGAAAAGACTTGAGTTCCCATTACCGATTAGCCTAGTTCTTACCTCGGCGCCATTCATTCGCTCAAATAGAGAAAGTGCCAGAGGCAATGTCGACAAAAACTACGCCGTGCCATAGACAAGCCTAAATATGTCGCTGCAGGTTTAATAGATTCTTTACTAGTTTTTTTACGTGCTAAAGACCGTATTGGTTTACGTTATGTAGACGTTAAGTATCTCGTGATTTCTAATGGGCAAGTTAAATGTCCATTATGACTTCATTTGTATGAGGGTACACTACCAGTGGCGTGCATAGGGTTTTTAGTTAGGGTAGGCAGTTTTTTTTCTGAGGAGACTAATGTGGGGACGAACAAGTTGTGTTTAGCAGTGCACGTCACCAAATTGCAGAAAAGAGAAATTATGCAGAATTAAATTGTTACTAAGTAAAGTACGAGTAATGTTAGAACTTACCAAGGCTATTTCGACTTTCGACAAATTCGCCCGTGTCATTCCATACATTTGGAGAATTTCCGAATAAAATGCACGGAAAACAAAATAATTTCTGTGTGTGTATGCAACCAGTCAACCAGCTAAAATTTTCGTAATACTTTACATGAAATTGACGAGTAATATTACCCCGAGTTTGATCTAATTGCAACTGCGGCATACACCTACCTTTATTAACTACCTTTACCTTATTATTGAACGTTAATTTACTAAATTCGCCGAAAGTTAACTTCCGCAAACACACTAGGTCAATACACCGGTCACAGCTAAAACACATATTTAAGGTTTATTACACAAATATAGAACACGCCAATAAACAGAAACACACGGGAAATTCAATAGAAAACGTAAGAAAATCGCTCCGAACCAAACTATGTATCGCAACTATTTATACAAGAATTTTTCTTTCACAATACAACTTAGTCGTAACAAAAAAATCACGTTAATGGCTTCCGAATCGAATAGCAAATTCAAAACAAATTTTCGTAAACAAAAACAAACAACCTTGACAAATTAGAACGCCCCACATTACGAGGAAAAATCACAGCAACTGGGACTTCTTTCATTTGCCGCATGAAACTTTGTTCTGCACGATATTTTAATAAGGCGAATCTTGAAGTTGCAATGCGCTATGCGCTGATTGGCTGAAATGCGGGGGCAGGTCAGTGGTTGGTCACAATACTCTGAGGGGCTACCGCGAAACGAAAACGAACTTCGTTCGCGTATCTCCCTCTCTGTCGCACTTGCTAGTTCGAGCGACAGACGAACGAAGTACGTTTTCGTTTCGCGGTAGCCCCTCTGTCCGGCGGCCGGACTTGGAAGCATGTGTGCGTGTGATTTGCTTATATGTGTGTGCACTGAGCAAATCCGTACATAGTTCACGGACGATATTTACACAAGCGCACTGTGAGAGTGTGTGCCGTGGCTTAGGCATCGCTCCGCCGTGCCTACTGCCTGCCTTGCGCTGAGCGAGCCTGGTTCGCGCGCAAATTTAAATTGCAGCGCGTCCCGTAATGTGAGTAAAGAAGTAGATTGTTTTAAAAACTATTATAGTATTATCATAGAGAAGAAAAATATATGTTGTGGAGTTATTTTGCAAGGTAGGCACTGCCTATGTGCCTATATGGTAAGCACGCCACTGTACACTACATAGTATGACTGAAGCATGCCTAATGTTATCACTTTAGGATTCGATGAGTGCATGGTTTAGCTTACTACATTGCTTCACAGTTAACTTCCAGGAATGTAGGTATGGCCAGCATATATTTATATTGATATACGTTATAATAGAGACGAGATTAAAATAGATGAAATCCAGAAACTTACGTTATTATATTTCTCATTTTAGGCATCGGGAGCTATAGTTTTAGAGACGCAAGGTTATGCTCGAAATACGTAAAACAGTTTGAATATACGTTTGTTGAGACTTAAATAGTAATACTGTATGAAGTAAATATTCACTATATAAGTATATTTCTCATAAACGAAAGTCACTGCTGATATACGGACATGTTTAACTTCACGAAAGTTCGTTCCTCGGCTTAGGAGTCCCACACAATCCATTAAGTCTGAAAAAGTGGTTGAAATTCAGGCTCATGCAATATACATCTCGGCACTTTTTGTCGCGCGACGCTTTTTACTGCGCTGTTTTATACTACCAGATAAATGGGTAGGAGCTTCGGCACATTTTTTGCTAAATGCCTTGACTTTTTTACTGCACGATATAACGCGTACGTTTTCACTAGTAAGTAGTTACTCAAAAAGCCTTCTGGGGACTCTATGCGATGGCGAGGTGAACCACTTACGGTTTGTATTAATCAACAAATACACAATGAACGAGTATGTGCATACGTAGCCACATGCTTTCATTGCCAGTACCTGGGCAACCGAACTCTGCTCGGGTGAAAATAGGCAAAACCAATACTTATTCCCAAATATGAGATCTAGCTAGATCGAGTTTTCGTTCACGTAAACTTCTATATTGCAATTATAATCGAAATAAAAACGGCTCTACCCAATTTTAATTACATTTAACTAAATACTAAGGAAATTATTACGTGCACGAATTTCGATTCATTCATAAATTAAAAGGTCGACGGGACCATTTTTATCCTACTTCGTTAGAAGGACGAGGTTCTAGATTTGTCTTCAAGTTTTATCCTTTTTAGTGTGCCATACCAATGTTGGTCATTCGGAACACTTATGTGATCACTCAGTTTTTGCCTGTCTGTCTTTTTTCAAAGACCGTGTGACATAGTAAGCTGATATTGGGTGTAATAGGGGGTAATAGGGGGTGAACAGTGTTTGTACCTACTTATTAAATTTTTCTACTTGTATGAACATAGCGATACTGCTATATTAAATTAGAAGAGTTCTGAAAAAAAAATTTTGAAATACAGTACATTGTGAATGCTGTTAATGAACTATTGATTTATTGATGCACAATCCGCGGTAACATTGAGATCCTTGAGGAATCAATGGAACTCCTCATATATTATTACGCGTACAATGATTACCCATGCAATTACTCTTGGACAAAATTATGGGTTGAAGTGGAAATATGTAGGTAGATTAGACATGCAAGAGGTAGTAAGGTCAATTTGGTGAAATAAAAATGGAAGTCCTTTTAGTGTTATAAATTACGAATTGATAGTTACCTGAACACAGACATTAAAAACTCGTGAAAATCATATTTCTGAAAGGTAGAAAGTATAATAACTATATTTCTTCCTTGTTTTTCATAAACGGGTTGTTCCATAGCGCTGATCTATTAATGACCTGGATTCAATGCTAAACTATCTCTATAAGATAACTAGAAATATTTACATGAAAATTAAAACTTCTTTGGCGGAGTTTGAGTAAGCGTTAAGACTGGATTAATTTCGTATATCTTCGTGAGTCTTAGTTCCTACTCTTTCCCAGGGTCTTTGTTATTCAGCGCATAAACCCGCGAATATCTTACGTCGTTGTTGGCGGCAGAAAAATTGACGTGACTTATCTCGCGTTTTTACCCACTAAGCTTCGGCATGTATTATGGATGGAACGCCGCCCCCGGGACTCTACATTCGTTGTAGTTTTCCCATAAAAGAGTAAAAAATCGGTTACCTTGCATAGCTTAGCGCTTAGCGTTGAGTAAAATAAAACCGCATCTGGAATTTAGCGGAATTATGTACCTCTTAAAAATACAATGTGCTATTAGATTTCAATTTTAAATTATGAGATGTTTTCGACTACTATATGTGACAGCATTTCAACATGTTTGAAACTTCATGTTTGAATGAATGAAGCGTTGATGTTTGGCTACATTCTAAGTAACCTTGTAATTCAACCATTCCTAACTCTTTACAGAACGAAAAACCGAATGTCGCTGCAGAGTGTCTAGACTAAAATATCTGAAGAATAATTTCGTTGTGTTAGTTACGCTTCGAATATTCAAGTATATTCCAGCGTGTTATGCTAAAGCTCGACATGTATTATGCATCGCGTCATCCCCCTTGACCCCTGTGCTGTCGGGGTTGCGCCTCGTCTCAGCCGGGGTGGACAGATGGACGTTCACGCATATCCTAACATTGTTGTGAATTTCGACGTTTGAATACGAATGTTTAGGGGAACGGGGCCTACGTTCTTTTGTTTTCAAATAAACAAGATGGAAACTTTTGGACGCGGACATTATTGAGACGCATGGATGCCATTTGGTATTCTAAAAACGTTTAAGTTAAAATAATGGACTGCTAGGTCATTGTATATATTTAAGACTAATTTTGATAGCAGTCTGGATTCGATATTAAAGTCATAGGTATATGTAGATGTAGGTACTAACATAGATCTTAGGAAAGATTGGAGGCCCTTGTCATAACACTCGTATCGATTAGTTCGGCATTCCGGGCAATATGTATGTTAATGAGTGATATCAGAAGCTTTACGGTGTTCAGGTCGTTTGCCGTAATGAATGGCGCCTTTATGTGCTGTAACGCGCTGCGCCACGCTTTATGGCGCAGCGTGAAATATTGCCGGTGCAACAATGTTATCTGTTTATTTATTACTTGTTAGATGGTCATGAAGTCTATTTATACACAAGTCTCAGACACAAGTATGAGGATATTGATAGTGTGGGTAAAAAAACCGGCCAAGTGCGAGTCTGACTCCGAGGGTTCCGTACAAATGTCCTTACACCATACCCGTCACATCACGACCCCATTCTTCCTTGAACAATCTTAACAGCTCATAGTAGAAGTTACCGTTGTACAGCGCCATCTGTATTCTGGTTGTTTGCAACTGCAACTTGCAACTGTTTTTCAGCGATATTTTAGGGTTCCGTACCTCAAAAGGAAAAAAACGGAACCCTTATAGGATCACTCGTGCGTCTGTCTGTCCGTCTGTCACATCCGATTTGCTCCGAAACTACTGGTCAGATTGAGTTGAAATTTGGTAAACATATGTAAATTGGTGACCCAAAGATGGACGCGTCAAGTAAATTAATGAATTCTGAACAAGGGGGCCACTTTTGGGGGGTAAACTGGATTTTTTTTGAAAAAAGTTTCGCAAACTATTTTGTGTGACATATCAAATAAAGGAGGTTATAGTAAGCATCTCAGATATTTTTTTTTATAATTTTAATTTAGGAAAAAAGACAAAAATTGATCATTTCCCCCTTTATTTCCGAAACTACTAGGCTTAAAATTCTGAAAAAAATATGGAAAATAGTTCCTTGCCTAAAGTAACGGGAAAATTTTCAATATTTTTGTGTATTTTGTATGGAGCGCCTGATGCTTAGAGCATAGCAATTTGGGTCCGATTAAAAAAAAACTTATGCAATTTATATTATATACGGAACCCTCACCACACGAGTTGAACTCGCATTTGTCCGGTTTTTTTTTATCACGTGTACCTATATACCGATTTCGTTAATATTTTTTTTCATTTGAAAGAAGGGACAACATTAATCTCATAGAAATTTAAAGACATAATAATACATACAAAAGTTATTAAATTATAAACTTAGTTCAGAAATGGTTTTTGATAAATAAATAAAACATACGCTAGATAGAGGTTTCGTTTTATTTTTCCTTTATTATTTATGTAACTCTTAATCTTATGTAATAATTTCAAAAATTTCTCTTGGTAAACTTCGGACATAAGGGGGAATGGTATTTATTTCAACATTTTCCTTCATAAATCAAAATTTAACCACGGTAAAAAAAAAAAACGGTTTTAGAAAGTGCAACTCAAGCCCTTTCATATAATTCCCCACATGATCTATTAACTAGACTTTGAATTTTGATTTATTGATGGCCCCCTCATATTCATCATTTTCAAAGAAAATCAAAATTTATATTAAAAAAAAACCATACACGTGTGTTGTGTTAGCCTTCTATACAATTGTTCCAAATTTCAAATTGATAGCATAGGTGTGATATGTAACTTTTTTTTCATTAATTCATAATACTTATTAATTTAACTTTTAACTTTGTGACAGACAGACAGACGGACAGGCGGACCTTTTTTACCTTTTTGGTACGGTACGGAACCCTAAAAACGTCAAATCGTTTGAACCTGACGTTTTTTACCCGCACCAAAGTGCGGAGGTGATGGATGTTTACTAACGGCCTAGGTTTCGCGCCTGGCTCTTATAAATATGTATTTGATTCCTGTTACTTTTCCAATTACATATTTAGATTGCATTAAAAACCGGACTTCAATTGGGCATCGACATTGACGATTTATGACATGTCAATTGATTTCACAAAGCTTACTCTATTCGTATTCATGACATTAATGCATTTCG
Source organism: Epinotia nisella (assembly GCA_932294315.1). Taxonomy (NCBI): domain Eukaryota; kingdom Metazoa; phylum Arthropoda; class Insecta; order Lepidoptera; family Tortricidae; genus Epinotia; species Epinotia nisella. The sequence goes on from OW028674.1 coordinate 24,134,814, forward strand.
AATAGCAAAATTGGGTAAATCGCTGGTAGGTCACATTGACTTTTTTTATGAAGTGATATCGTGAGCAGTCAATAAAGGGTGTACCTAAAATTCAAACGGGGCAGTCAGGAACAATCCGAAACTACAAGAGATACGGAAATTTGCTCTTAGGAGTCACGGGAGCGATTTTAGAAAAAAAAACTGCATTCTATGATGTTCGAAAAACCCTCATTCGCGGCCGGGATTCGAACCCGGTCAAATATGTCTAAAATCCGTTTGAATAATAGGGGAGACTGGGTCAATTGGAACGATTTTGACATAAAAGTTTTTAGATTTGACATAATTATTATGTCCTCATTTTAATAGACACAAACTACATACTGTATGTATGTATGTGTGTATGTCTTATTCTTACATACATACATAGATTCATATATACATACATACCTACATACAAACGCTCGAAAAACATAACCCTCCTCTCCTTCGGCAGTCGGGTAAAAAACAAATGGGTTCGATGCCATGAAACTTATGGTTAGACAAGTCCAGACACTAAAGCCGATAATTTCCTTCCTCGAGACCCCGCAGATATAGCACGGATAGTCTAGGAGTTATTAAGCTTTTTTCAAATGACCTGTGTTGCTATCCCCATCCCACTATGCCCCAGTATACCTAACTTATCTAATTAAAGTGCAAAACAACGGTCAGACATAGTAATATAAATATGTAGACATATAATAATTGTTGTAACCAGGCATTTGGATATACGGGTACATGCATTTTTACCATTCTCATAAAAAGCATGCTCCATGATGAAAACGCAGGGGTAGATGAAAAAATAGCTAGCTTTTTATGGGGCAATTATTAGCATATTGCGACCAGTCGCCACAGGAGCCCTACGGCCCCCCATCGGTAGATAAACTTGTTTGTGAAAAAACCGCTCGGATTATGTATCGCGATGATTGTATGTCTTTATGGGTTTCTTTTAGGGTAGTTCTCTAGATTAAGGTGGTTCGCTTTCCATACAAAACGTTATTTGACATTCGCAGGCTAACGGCGTGATATTTTAAGTAACTTATGTATATTTGAATTATCTAACTATTTATAGTATCGGAGGCAACCATAATTAACCTAGAAATAGGAATTAAGCTTATTGAACGGGTGATGTAAGTAGCTTTGGTAGCTCTGATGTTGTTCAATTTTTCCCTCCTTACATAGTGGTTTTGGAATAATGTACGGTCGGTGCTAATTCATTACTTACTCCTAAAAAATATAATCAAAAAATCTATTATAAGTAAGTAGTAGTAGTTAAGTTACTGTAAAAAAACAATGTTAGTTTTAGGTTTTTTTGCGTAGTCCTCAACTACTTATTGAGAGGATTATAATGAGCTAAACATCAAGTTTACTTTAACTTGTGTAGGGTGTTTAGGACTTGCTGGTTTGACCTTTTGTTAATGGTAGTTTAATACTGCATTGCCATCTGACTAACAAAATGCCAAGTCGATTAGAATCCAGGAAGATGTTCAAGTTTGGCTCGCAAAATTTGACGTACCTAAATAAGCTAACATACCAATGAACATTCAAAGTTAAACAAAAGCTTGTGATAATTTCCTACTTTACGACAGATACTATTAAGTACATAAACATAAAGATTAGATCATAGCAACGTGCCTCACAGTAATTTATTTAATTTCATCGTTATTGGCCGATTGTATCATTAATCTCATTAATCGTCCATAGCTCACACTACAGTTATATAAACGTAATGGTATGCGAACATGCACCTACTTCAACCACCAGCCACGCAGGCGCAAGCATGAACTGTGATAATTCACGGAAACTTTTTGTAGACTAGATACAGATCTTAGTCCTATAAATTGAATGATTGTTTTTTTCATCCTTAGAATGTTCCAATGATTACAATTTTGCTATTGCGCCCTTGGGTTGGGGTTGCGCACAAGGAGCCTACAAGTATTAAGTACCAAGGTAACATAGTGTCCATCTGCCTGACTTATGTATCCCTTGTTTTAATTTATGGTATAAGAGAATTTATACACGAATGGCTCTGTAAGCTATAGAACTCGCCAACCTTTCTTTAAAAAAATACATAAACCTATTTTATTTCAAAAAACTGAATCGACAAAAAAAACTACGTTATTATTGAACCTGCTCACAAAAATTCACGATAATCGGTTGAGAAATGCGATGTGTAGAGGAAAACAGCACGGCATCCGGACATACGAAAGAATTTTGGCCCAACATAAAACGAAGAACTTCATTCGCTTCACTGGCTCGTTAAATGAATTGGACTTAACCTCTTCTGGTAAACCTCACCAGGGACATAAGGCCCTAAGAAGGGATTTTCATTTGATTTGACCCCTTACACGGCAACCCCAAGCTCCTCCAACTGAGGCTAGATGAAGTACTAGTTTACTTTATTAAAAACTGTGCAGCTGAAAGTAGTCCGAGGACGGCCCGGTTTTCTCTTTCCGGGAGCATGCCATTTCACACTGTTTGGTCAGGTGGTTGTTCGAGCGCCCCTTGCCTGTAAAATCTTGACCAGCCAACTCCAAAACCAAAACCAGGGAGTAGATTCTAATAATCCGTCGCAAACCTTAACCTGCAATACCTTAGTAGAGTCCTTATTTTACAACTAGCTAGGGTCGCCACCGCCGGCCACGTCGTGGATATATATATACTGTAACTTGCAAAAGAACTGCTCGTATGATATTAAACAGGATGCTCTTATAATTACGTGCAACGTTCCATCCTTAAGGAATTAGATCATTACCATCAGCCATTCCCGTGCGACTTTGCTGTCTTTTAATCAGTCTCGCATAAAGCGACTTTTTACCGCTCTAATAGGATAATTATACCACCATTCGTTCATTACATCTGCAGGATTCTGCGACGCCATGTCTTCAGATTCCTGGCTGCGATTTATTATCCCGAGATGCGCACGCGCTTCTCGGAAATCCCTCCCCTCATCCCGCTCGATATCGCGGTTGTGAGTTAATGCAGTTACGCTAGTTAGTGTGATCGAACACTAACTTCCCAAGTATCTTTATGGCAACTGTGAAAGATACTGTTGCCAAGCATGGAATATACGTAATTCGGTGTTTCACTGCATCATTTAATTATTCATACCTACTACTGCACAACAAATATATTAAATGTCTGTACTCAAACATAATCTCTGTCGTATATGACCTTCATTTCTTGTGTTACTATAAATATGTATTTATTTTTGCGTTTAAAATAAATTTAATGTAGAACAGCTAAAAGTTTCTACATATTGATGTAATATTTCTATATGGTTAAATGAAAAAATGTTCCATAGTCTTGAGAAGACGTTATCATCCCATTTGAATGAGTCTCACTTCATCCATTGGGCATCGAAGCGCACACATGGTCCAATATAACTAGGAGTGAGCAATTTGAAAGCGCACCCAACTTATTGAGTTACTGTTTTTCACTCAAGTTATTTACAAGAGACCCTTCAGGTTCGTGTTTCAAAAATTTCTCCCAACGGTTAGATCGTATTACAAGGCTGGTTGGCAAGTGTAGATATTAGGTAAAAGCGATAAGTAGAATGTAAATTCAAATACATACATAGTCGTCCATATCTAAGTGTTAGCTACTTGTTCCTTCGGCAAGGGCTGGTCCGGCAAGGAAAAAGGTTCGAAAAAGGTGTCTCTAACTGTAGTGTATTTAAGCAGTAACGGTAGCTGAAATAGGTAGAGAACTCGTTTTTCCAAACTTATTATTGATATTGGCTAAAAAACCAAAGAAGAATATTATTTTAAGGTTATTTAATCATATCGTTCCTAATCATTTCTTGGATTAAACATTACCATTACTAGGTATTTTCAAAGGATGGCTTAGGACTAGTGAACTTTGATTTATAAGGTGATAATAAAATAAAAAGAAGCTTATTATACAGTTGACTCGTATTTCGTCAGTCTGTTAGGCACGTGTACCGTTGTTTCCTAGTGTACTCGCGTAGTTTACTAGTTTCGATTCGGTTAACTGGGGTATTATTAACCTAACCTAACCTAACCAACAAAATAAAGCAAGTAACTCGTATAAAACCTTTACGGGTCGGATTTAGAAGCCTACACAATTAAAGTCTAATTTTGATTGCTTTTGATTCTGGACATTAGACCTTTTAGCAGTGACTGAATTTTTTTGCTTTTGCATTTTTAATTGATGCGCTTGCACAATTAATTGACTGACATTCCGTAATGATAGAATTGTCTATCACGTCTGAATAAGGGAATCCATTAAGCGAAGATTTCTTCTCTTAAGATTTCTTCTTAACTCTATAATGTATTATAACACTATTCTAGATCGGATTATAAATACTCATCATGATGGCGAACGAATGACTACGGTAATTAGTATGCCAAAGGATAAATTTAAGTAAAACTAGATATACACGCTTTTTAAATTAACATATATAATAATAAAGATATCCGAGAAGCAGTTCCTTATAATTCTTGATATTTTTAGTAATATTCGTTAGATATAAAACATCTGTTGATAAGAAATAATTTACTTTAAAAAACAAAGTTTTAACCGACTTCAATTTAGTACTCCGCCAAGCCAAATGAACATTTCCACATTTCCTTTCCACTTTACCACATGGACTGCTTTCCGAGAGTAAATAGCTGATTATTACAGGCGAAAACCATATCACTGTATGTGGGCCGATAGTATTTGAGGAGTCCCGTCGATTTGGCACACATGACATTTAGGACTTCATCAATCATATCAGAATCATTAACGTACTTTTACAGTTTTAAGTACGAGTTCCATATAAGTCATCTGTGGTCTTCATCATCAGTCTTCACCAAATTTGTGATTTCCGGGTGTAAAATTGTAAATACACTAGTTATAATAGAAAATACCGAAATTACTACATGCGTGCCTTCTATATTTGAGGAGTTCCCTCAATTCCTCATGGTTCCCATCATCCAACTGAAGTTTTGATAACAATGGGACCAATCTGGAAGTATATACTTTCAAATAAAAAAAACAATTGTACGAATCGGTTCATAAATGACGGAGTTCTGAGGTAACAAACATTTTAAAAAAATACACCCGAATTGAGAACCTCCTCTTTTTTGAGAAGTCTGTTAAATTTTAGTCCACGCTAAATGGGCCGAGCTAGTATTCCACTATAACTTAGCACCTTCACTGGTGAAAAAAGGGTGTTTATTTCGTTTACCTTGTAGGTGCTTAACTATTATTTTCACCGTGGCTTAGCTAGTCGCTGCATTTTTATTAATAGGAATAAGTATCTATTTAAAGGAAATGGGTTTCTTTGCTGGTATGCATCTGTATAGTAAGTCTAAATTGTAGTGGCCAATAAGTACTTACTCGGCACGGTGTGGTCCTACCTAATGCTGCCCATTAGGCAGTGGTCGCGGCATCTTTGACTCTACCACAAGACCTGTACAACCCTCCCTCACCCCTCCGAGACGGAGACGCGAATACCTAATGAGAGCTAGGGCTAGTACAACCTGGCCATATTGTTACGAAGAAATATTTAACTTTTGATAACTGGCTTTAGGATTAATTCAGGTTGTTTTTAGGGTTCCGGACCAAATAGGTAAAAACGGAACCCTTATGGTGCGACTCCGTCCGTCTGTCTGTCACAAAGTCAAATATCTCAGGAACTAATAATGCTATCGATTTAAAATTTGGAATAGTTGTAAACAAAGCTAATCCTCGTGTATGAAAAATGAAATTTTTTAATATATATTTTTAATTTGTATAAAAAATGGCGGATAACAGGGGGGGGGGGGGGGGGGCAAAAATGTTGAAAGAGGTTTTGTGTAAACCCTAAGATACCCTAAAATGTATTATGTCAGACTTGCTTATTCTGTCGCATGTGTCACTATCATACAAATTGAATAAACCGATCCACCTGAACATGGTAGCAGAACTCGGTATTTATTGAATAATTCAAAGTATGTAATACGTAATTATATTAATTATGAGTGAAGAAAAATATTTTACACTGTAGTGAAGATTTTTTCAAGAAATAATTAGTAACAATTTTTAAATTCAAATTCTAACAAGACCTGTCAATATGTCAACTTCGTCAACAAGCTGCAAAATTGATATTGGTAGATTAGAAGGAAAAGAAAATTGGTCAACATGGCGCTGCAAGGTACTGTTACTACTGAGAGGTACTCCTGGAGGGCTGGATGCTGTCAATGGCAATCTAAAGCCACCAACACCACCAGAGTCAACATCAACCCCGGCCGTCATTGCTAGTTATCAAAAAGCTCTACAAGAATATAATCAAACGGATAGTGCAGCGATGCTCATTTTAATGGCTAATATGTCAGATGTTACTCTACAGAAAGTTATGAGATTAACTAGTGCGAAACAAATTTGGGATGAACTACACACCCTATTTGACGGCACATCTGAAGACAAGAGCTATAATCTGTGCTACAGTTTCTTTAGCTATCGCAAAGATCCCCTTCACGACATGTCTATGCACATATCTAAGCTGAAAAATATATGGCATGAATTAAAGGTTGAACTACAAAAGGATGAAGCGAAATATGAACTTCCTGAGATTTTACTCATATGCAAGATTTTAGAAACGCTCCCCGACGATAGTTACTTCCCGTTCAAGTCGAGCTGGATGCTAATGTCAAAAAAAGGAACGTAACATTGAAAATTTGACAGCACAAATTTGTAGTTACGAGAGATCTTTGACAAATAAAGACTACGAGACTTCTGAAGCACAAGCGCTAGTCGTGCAAAATCCCACACGGAAAGCAAAAAAGAAATGCGGGTATTGCAAAATTTTCGGGCATAACGTCAAACAATGTCGCAAGTGGATTTCGGATGGGAAACCTCCCAAAGAACCTAAGCCATCGACAAGCGATGCTACTAATAAAAACTTTAACCTGACTCTAATGGAAGTTGAGACCAATGAAACAGTGACATCCTATGAAGTTCTTGACAATTGGTATGTCGACAATGGTGCTACAAGTCACGTCACCTGTCAAAATGACATATTCTCCAGTTTTCAACATTTTACTAAGAATGAAACGGTTACTACTGCAAATGGATCTACAACACGAGCTATTGGGAAAGGAACAGTTGAATTAATTGCATACGTACATGGTCAAAAAGAACGAATTACCCTATGCGATGTATGGTACGTCCCTGAAATAAAGAGAAACTTATTTTCTGTACTTGCTGCTCAAGATGTACTTGAAAAGAGTGTCTTCACATCTGAAAGAGAATCCTGTCAACTGATACATAATGGAAGAGTTAAACTGATTGGCACAAGAGTCAAAAATGGAGGTCTCTACAAGCTGAAAGTTCAAACTGTCAGATGTCAAACCCCAGAAGTGAACATCGTGTCAACAGAAAACACTTTGCAATTATATCATGAACGATTTGCTCATCAGAACAAAAGACACATCAAGCAGCTGATTGAAAAGGAACTTGGTATCAAAGTGAAACTCGATTCTGAATTATGCACTGGATGTGTATATGGAAAGACACATAGACGTAAATTTGGAACAAGAGAAAGAGCTAAAGAACCGGGTGAGATAATACACACTGATGTATGTGGCCCATTTCCAAATTCGTTCACAAAATTGCGCTATTTCGTACTGTTTAAAGACGACTACAGCAAATATCGTTATGTTTACTTCATCCAGCATAAGTCTGAAGTAAAAGACAAGCTCATACAGATGATTAAGGAAGCAAAGACGGCTGGTCATGTTATAAGAACAATCCTTAGTGACAATGGTGGAGAATTTAAAAATAAAGATGTTGAGAAAATACTTCAATCTCATGGCATCCAACACCGCTTGACAATGCCTTATGCACCAGAGCAAAATGGGTGCAGCGAAAGAGAAAATCGCACTCTGGTAGAAGCTGCTCGTACTATGATGCACGCTCACGAAGAACTCCCACTTGCCTGCTGGTCAGAGCTCGTCAGCACGGCTGCCTATGTTTTAAACAGAACTGGGCCGACTTCTGAAGAAGGAAAGTCACCTTTCGAACTATGGTTTGCGAAGAAACCTTCAATTAAACACTTAAGAGTCATTGGAACAGAATGTTATGCACACGTTCCCAAACAAAAGCGAACAAAGATGTCCAAGAAAGCTCAAAAATGTATTTTAATTGGTTACGACGGTGATGATGGCTATCGGTTACTGGGATTGAACAAGAATAACGAACCTATATTAATCAGGTCAAGAGATGTAACATTTAAGGAATCGATAATAAAATCTGTTGGATTAGCATCAGATGATCCAGAAGTAGATGATCGAAGTCCGACGACTGAAATAGAGATAAACTTCCCTATTCAGGATATAGTACAAGAAAATCATCCGATCTTTGGTGCAAGGGAGGATATAGTACAAGATGACGAAGTATCTTCTGATATGCCTCAAATAGCAAATGATATACCTAGTCTACAAGAGGAAGATCTCGACGAAGCGTATGTTACTCCCGAACAAGATTCTGATGAAGATCATGAGGAAATTCCTTCAACCAGAACCCTCCGCGATAGATCGACAATACACCCTCCAGTTAGATATGATGACTTTATTATGTCTGCTGTTGTTAATGATTCTGATGAACCTAAGACATACAAAGAAGCCATGAAAAGTCCTCAGAAAGCTGAATGGTTAAAAGCTATGGAAAGCGAGGTAAAATCCTTAAATATGAACAAGACTTGGATTATTGTAGATCGACCAAAGGACAGAAAACTGATTTCCTGCAAATGGGTCTACAAAAAGAAAACCAATGCTGATGGAAGCCTTGACAAGTACAAAGCACGTCTCGTGGCGAGAGGTTACACACAAGAGAAAGGAATAGATTATGATGAAACATTTAGTCCTGTTGCTAGAATGGCGACAATCAGAGCAATCCTAAGTGTTGCAGCAAACGAAGGACTCTCTCTCATACAATTCGATGTTGCCACCGCTTTTCTAAATGGTTCATTAAGCGAAGAGATATACATGAATCAACCAGAAGGGTATAATGATGGTACAAGCCGAGTTTGTAAATTGAAGAGAAGTTTATATGGTCTCAAACAAGCTCCGAGATGCTGGAATAGATGCATTGTTGACTACTTGAAATCAATTGGCTTTAAGCAATGTGACATGGACCCGTGCTTGTTTATTCGCAACAAAAACGGAAACAAGATTATAATGGGACTCTACGTTGACGATGGCTTGATTGCCTCAACAAATCAAAACCAATCCGAGAAGTTTCTAAATGAACTCAAAAGGAAGTTTAAGATTACAACGAAGCAAGCTTCCTACTTCCTTGGACTGGAGATCCTGAAGGAAAAGGATGGTACTATTAAAGTTTCTCAGAAACACTATATAAACAAGCTTCTAGAAAGATTTGGCATGAGTGACTGTAAGGCTATCAGTACACCAATGATTAAAGACGCACAGTTGAATACGGAAAAAGAGAATGAAGTCAATTTCCCTTACCGAGAAGCTGTTGGTGCACTGGCATACCTCATGACAGGAACCAGACCAGACATATCATATGCCATAAGTGTCGTATCCAGAACACTGGCTAACCCATCTGCTGAAGATATTGTCAAGGTCAAACGAATCTTTCGCTACCTTAAAGGAACAATAGATTCCGCTATTGTGTACAGGAAAGAACACAAACCTGGAGTGTTAGAATGCTACAGCGACTCTGATCATGGCGGAGATTTTACAACAGGGCGCTCCACTTCTGGGATTCTATGCATGTACTCAGGAGCTGCCGTATCGTGGGCAAGCCGGAGACAAACATCAGTTGCAATTTCAAGCACTGAAGCGGAAATAGTTGCCGCTAGTGAAGCCGCTCGAGAAATAGTCTGGCTACAACGACTATTTCAGGAGATTACTACACTGAAAGAAATTCCCACTCTGCAGGTTGACAACGATGCTGCAATAAAGCTGGCTCAAAACCCAGAAATGCACAGGAGAACGAAGCACATCTTGACAAGACACTTTTATGTAAGAGAGCTTGTGAGCAGTAATGAATTGCGAGTAAAATACGTTCCTAGTGAATACCAATGTGCAGACATCCTTACAAAAGCTGTATCTAAGCCAAGACTGGCATTCATCTGTGGCATTCTTGGATTACATCTATAACGTTTACCAAAAAGGGAGGATGTTGAAAGAGGTTTTGTGTAAACCCTAAGATACCCTAAAATGTATTATGTCAGACTTGCTTATTCTGTCGCATGTGTCACTATCATACAAATTGAATAAACCGATCCACCTGAACAAAAAATTCAAAGTGTAGTTAGTAGGCCAAGTGGGGTATCATATGAAAGGGCTTGAATTGTACATTCTAAAACAGTTTTTTTTTCTACAATGGTAAAATTTTGATTTATAAAGAAAAATGTTGAAAAAATTTCATTCCCCCCCCCTTATCTCCGAAGTTAACCAAGCGAAACATTTGAAAATAATATATATGATTAATATTAACGTGAATATGACTGGAAAAGTATAACGAGACCTCTATCTAGCGTAATTTTTTTTATTCTTCAATAATCATATGTTAATTTTGTTTGTAATTGAATACTTCTGTATTTAATTTTTTTCCTTCAAATTCGTATGAAAGTGTTCTGGAAGTACCTTCTAGCAAATAAGAAAAGAATTATCAAAATTAATTCACTTAATAAAGAATTATCGCTGAAAAACCAACATACAGTAAGGGAAAACAGAGAAATGTATTAACGTACCACCGTAGAACCCTATCGCAATAAGGTGACATACCACTCGAGTTTAAGTGACGGCGGCCTGTCAATTGCGACAGGGTTCTACGATGGTACGTAAATACATTTCTCTTACTGTACATACCGAGTTCCTTAATGCACCGATAAATGGCGCTGTAGGTAAGGTACTCATGACTTAACTAAACTATGCGTTGTTAAGATTTTTCCAAAATTAATGGGTGGGGCAAGACGGGTGTGTTGTAATAATATTTCGTACGGAACCCTCGGTGCGCGAGTCAGACTCGCACTTGACCGGTTTTTTTTCCTAATCCTATGAACGTGAGGCAGGTCATAACTTGATCATGCTTACTGAACGTAACTGTAACGGTGCACTTTTGTGGACATGATATTTTTGTCTATGCACAACGAGTGGATGACTATTTGCGTAATTTATCAGATAGCGTGGATTGGGGAAAAAAACCGATTTGATCAAAGTAAACCCCATTCCACGGTGTTTTCAGTTTAAACTTTTGCTATAATCCGCAACTTTCTGCCTTTTTATAACATCATAATTTGTATATCGTTCGAATAAAGTAAAAAGCCTGAATAAGTAGGTACCTGCATTGACATTAATCTGTCGTAGAGTTGATCAAAGATCGATAAATAATAGTCTCGATCTTGTCAGTGAGTAGGTACACGATTAATCAATACGGCAATTAAGCTTTACTTAAATAGGCCTGATTCGATTTCTTTCCCGATCAGCCTCCGCTGCCGCCCGTCTAGCAATACGTTAAACCTTCTAATCGGTCACGCACCTCAATAAGTCTTCCTAGTCCACAATCCGCGTATATCAGATCACTCATTATCAGGCGCAGGTCTTTGAAGCGGGTAATTAACCGCAATGCAACATTCTCCAGCTTCTAGTTGATATTTATTCGGTGCGCGGGCGCGGCCCTGGTTCTTTGCGGCGCCGACGTCAGCTGTCATCCATCAGTCGCGAGCGACGCGCTTGCGCACCACACACAAGGGCACGCACACATGCTCCGTAAGCAAATTCAAATTTAACGGTACAATGCTAGCGGAATGCAACAAGACGTGGCTGACATTCCGTGGGTCGGGTTGTTCCAGACCATTGACGACAGCGACAAAAAAGGGCCGGACATTCAATAACATGCTATTGATAATGGTCCACTTATACGAGATAGCGGTCGCGGAATTAATATCTGAAATTCCTCGGTGGAGAATAAAGGCGGTCTATTTTGCATGGCCGTTCCGATTTTATTTAAATGCGGCTAGAACATACATTTCAATCATTCATCAATCCAAGGAACCATTTAACAAAAGTAACTTAGCCAGCCCGTTACATCAAAAAGGTTCTTTATAACTCGATAACGACAGAATACAAATTGGATTAGGAATGTATAAGTATACTTACATTTAAGTTCCGGTAAGTTTTTGGATTATATAATTAAAAAATGTATTCATTTGAATAGGAGCAAGCCTCTTGTATGGTTTATATATAGGTACTGCAGTTGGAACTTAATTAAAAAACCTGTGGCTTACAAAATATCGAATGTAATCTTGGTAGGGGTGTGAATAGGCATGATGACTCATGTTTAAATTGATAATTTAGTGTTGCTAAATGGATAGTAAACCATCAAATTATTGTAATAAAGTATAAAGTATAGTAGTTTTTTGTGTGAGGTGTGCAATAAAGAGTATTTGTATTGTATTGTATTGTATAAATTAAAAAATATAATAAGTCTTGGATGTCTTCTATGTATTTAAGTATTTATATCTATTATTATATATCGTCGTCTAGTACCTGTAACACAAGCCTTACTGAGCTTACTATAGGCCTAGCTCGATTTGTGTAAGAATGTCCCCTAATATTTATTTATTTATTTATTATTTATTTAATATCATAAAGAATATGAACATTGAAAGTTTAGAAAAATTAATTTTTTTTATTGTCCAAGTGTAAATTTAAAGCTACCAATAGAATCCTTTCGCTTTTATAGAAACAAAATTGTATGACAACTATGGACCTAAACGCAGTATTTCGCGACCGAAACAGCAATTTACTTGATTTTCGCTACAATGATTATTAGTTCAAATACCAAAGTGTGACGTCAATCAGTATGAAGCGTTTGGGATACCGCCACCGAGGTCAATCTTTGTCACAATTCTTTGGGTATTTATGTTTTTTAATTGTAGTTGGCTGGTTCGAATGGCATCATTAAAAAATCTTAGTCATCTGGTTCGAATGGCATCATTAAAAAATCTTAGTCATCATGCCTATTGAGCCTATGTAGCTGCAGTGCCTTTACTTTTATTAACATATTTGTATTAATTACCTGCCCTAGTAGCCCCCCACAAGGTGGACTGATGACCTGGTAAAGGTCGCTCGAGTCCGCTGGATGCGGGTGGCGCAGGTCCGGTCAATTTGGCACTCTTTAGGGGAGGCCTATGTCCAGCAGTGGACGTCTTTCGGCTGATATGATGATGATGATGATGATTAATTACCTAAACCCTTTTCGATCAGATGACGAGAATCGCTAACACCTATCTCTGCGCTCCAGTGTACTACTGTGTGTGCGCTACTGGGTACGTCTATTATTAGGGTTCCGTAGCCAAAATGGCAAATACGGAACCCAAGTTTCGTCATGTCCGTCTGTCCGTCTGTCCGTATGTTTTACTCGAAAACTATAAGGTGTATTTGAATAAAATTTTGAGGATAGGTGTAGGTATTTTGTTAGCCGCTACATAGTTTTGTAATTAAAATGACTAAAAAAAATTTTTTTAGGGGTGCACTACTCCATACATGAAACTAAAAGTCAAAAAAAAAATTGCAAGCCCACGTGTGGTACATCAATCGATAGGCCTTTCAAAATAAATATAAGGTTTCTCAGCAATTTTTTTGATTAAGTGAATAGAGTCGGAGATAATTGCCCCGAAAGTCACTAAAATTCTCCCCCCCCTCAAATTTTTGAATGGTGAATTTTAAAAATATGAAAAAAATCATGGACATAGGGTTTATTAAATTCTTTCACTGAAAATTATTTTGAACAAGATCGGTCCAAAGGTTTTCTAGATATTGTTTAAAAACTGCCTTCCCTAAAGAAAAGGACGTAAGTGCCGTAAGATTTCTGTTGCGATTCGACCTTTTTAATAGGCACGGAACCCTTCGTTTTGCTTGGCCCGACACGCACTTGGCCGGTTTTTTTAACTTTATTGTAGTTCTGTTGGACCAGCGTCAAAAATTATACCAAACCGACTAATCATACGACTTCCCTTGAAATGATTACAGAAAGAATCGCATTTAGGTACGATGGTAAGTGGTACGATTTCCATAACGAATCCACTTTTGTCTCATCGACTTCAGTCGAAGCTGGATTTGTACTTACCTGACGTGATGCTGAGTTGATGCCTGGCACAAGACAACAGGAGCCGTTACTTCAGAGCGTATCAGATGAATGCGAATATCACGTCTATTCGTTCTGTCGTGTCACGACCAGCCCTGCTAGCATAACTTGACTCTCAACTCTATTCGCGCGCGAGATAGACTGTCTGTCACTTTCTGATTAATGCTGTCAAAAAGTGACGGATAGTCTATCACTCGCGCGAGTAGAGTTGAGAGTCAAGTTATGCTAGAAGGCCAGGGGTCGGATACCGGTATTTTCAGCATACAAAAATACCGGTATTATTTCGTTCTATTTCGTTCTTTGGGTAAAAATATCATTAATTTTTGATCAGGCAGTCTAATAATACGAAAATGTTACCTAAATACATGATAGAGTCCTACATTCAGAGCCTAAAATAATTCAAAATATTAGACTAGGTACTTCGTCGGGAGTTTTTTAAAAACCGGTTCCGATCCCTGCACGACACGTCACGTCAGATAAAAGATTCCGCCTTTACATACTACATACCTAGGCACACTCTCATGAAAAATGATTAGTTTATAACACTTTGTGTAGACGCACTGTTTTTTATTGTTGTAAATAAAAATAGCCACAGATCATCAGAAGATCAATAAGTCATTATGATTCTGAGCTATAATGAAATCGTCATTGGTTATTTTATTGCACAATATATACCTACATATAGCAAGGATTTCCTCTCAAAGACACATGTTCACTTGGATACTTTATAACAAAACAAAATTTGGGCCCTCATTCAGAGTTATTACGGTGGTTTGCATGTTCCCCGCTCTGCCCGCGACATCAGTATGCGCCGCCGCACCGCGGCCCAATTGCCGAATTAGCATACTTAGCGCAGGCGCCGCCGAATTCGCTTGTAGCGCTACATCAAACGGAACACCGCCCGCAACTCGAAAGCAACCTAAAAAAACGTCATACAAAGCTTATTTTTGCCTTTCTACGCTACAGAGATAATGTAATAAATTGCCAAAGAAATTGTAACTCTATAAAGTGTTGCTTAGAGCATTAAATGTGATGAAGATAATTTATAAAAGTGTAGACTTTATGACCGTCAGCCACCGAACTCTGACCCATTGTAATGGACGCAAATTGATCGCTGAGGCAAATTTTTCAAACATATTACACTAACCGTGAGACAGTGCTTTGCTGGAATTTTCTTGGAACTAACATTAGATCATAACACTTAGGCTTGTTAACAACGTGGCGTAATGATGTCACTTGAAAAAAGATCTAATTGATCTCGTTCCACGTCCAATGATTGGTGCCTTTTGAAAAACATATCATTAGTGCAGCTAATTAGCGGCTATATTAAACAAGTTAATAATTTGTACACGTGTCACTATTATGATGAAACGGGTGGATTTTCAATCGCGTTGAAGAAAACATCCGTTATTAATGAAGTCTTTATTAACTCTGGAAAAAACTCAGTATTTGAGATACAGCGAGATCACGAGGCGAGCGGCCATGACACCGATTTCCTGACAATTGAATGATCTTTAAGCGTTATTTTGCATGCTGCTTTGCATTAGCTCCGTTAACAGATCTGCTAACGTTCAATTTTTTTGTAATTGTTTTTTATGCTCGATAATTGCGAATGCTCGTTGCAGTAATAACCGGTATTTATGGAATTTCCACTCTTTAGGTAGGTATCGATTACTGAGAAATACGCCCATTAAATAGGAGTTTCCTTCAAGTACATTAATGTAAAAATAGTTATGGAAAATAGTCGTCCGAATGCAGCTATAGAAGGCAGTCATTCACTGTCAAAAACTACTTATGCTACAATATGCTCGGAAATGTTCACCTTTAGGTACTGTTACAAAAATAGTACGTGGGGTTCCTAGTTACTGATTAGCACAAATGTAAAAAAATATATATCAGATTGTGTCTCTAGCGAGCAAAAATATATCCAACCGTGACCGTTGTGGTTACCGTTTATGCCCAAGATCGAAATAATTTTGCTACCGATTGGCAGGTCATTTGCATTTGACCTTAGTGTAATCTGATGAAAAGTTAAAGAGAAGCACTAACCCCAGTCCAGAAGATGCCTGTTCACTCTAACCTACTTTACAATATCAAGGATTTTAGGAGTTCCTAAAATTCCTCCCGTCTCCATCATCAGACCAGATCAATGGTATCATAATATTGTATTGTCATCGGATTTACATATTTATACATTTCAAATGTCAGCTCAATCTGAAACAGCGAATTGGATCAAAACGAATTTGCAAGATTTGATTGCAGACAAACACCGGGACAGGTGAAATAAAAGCTTGTAAAAAGAGAATAAGTGCCTACTCGTACCTACTTCCTTTAATATTATTATTTGTAGGACTTAACCGATGATAAGTCTCTATTAAAATTTAACATAATGTCAAATATAAACCGGAAATGAATTACGTAATTATTATTTTGTTAAATTCTGAATTTGTTCTGTTTAAAAATAAATAAATTGCACAATCTGCTGCTTCTTCACCAACATAAGTTCCTATACTAAAATACACTATAATGATATTCACTAAATAGAGTCCAAACTTCTAGGCATACGTGTCGAATGAATTTGCACATACTTATTTATTTACCTTCTCTTTATTTATTTATCATCAAAATAAATTGCGTAATTTTAGGCAAACTACACGCGAACTAATTGGCCCGAGTTTTTTTTTTTAAATTTATTTATCAAAAGTACAAAACAATTAACAATGTTATGTTACTCGCCAAACTGCGATAACAGTTTGTTGGCAAGACCGCGCTCATTTTAACTAGTGTTAAGTACCTACGTTAAAACTATGTTAGGTATGCTATGTGAACTACATATAATCTTAAACACTAACTTACACACTAAACATGACAATGCCTGAACACTTCACCCCTGCACTTAAAGTGCTATACTTTACAATTATTTATGTGTTTAATAATTTTTTTAACTGCAAGTATTTTTTTAACCTATATAAGTATTAATGTAATTTTTCCAAAAATGTCTTTTTTAATCTATTTTTAATTCAACTTTGCTGCACTTTTTTTTTGCATTTAGAAATATGATTACAAAATTAAATCATTTTTGATCATTGAACTCTGCTTGTATCGCTCGAATTTCTTTAGTGACGGTTTTTGCATAATCCGTCAGCACCTGCTCACTTGCCACATTTTAACGTATAAGTGCATTCTTACTTTACTCGCTCCAATGGCCGTCATTAATGCCAATTATTTCGGGGCAACAGTACGTTTGAGCGACCTTTATGGAGCAGTTATACTTTCATATTTCCTTAAGGTTATCTTAATAATACCTACGTGGTTGAAGGGAGAAAGTACGGCTTCGATGTAATGAGAGAGGAATTAATTGAATCGATACCTACCTAAGGTTTTTAAATACGTACCATCTATTTCCTTTCATCAAAATATATGTACAATGCTAACTTAATTCTTATGAATAATTCAAGGTGAAAGAGTGTTACATTTCGCAGGACTTGCCCTTTCCGTGTCGAGCCCGTGGGGTATTTATTCCAGTAGACGAGTTTTTTTTTGCGGCACGCCCCACTTTCTCCAAACGCCGATGAAGGAAATTAAACTCTAACATCAGGCGGGAAGGTTTCGTGGAAAAAGAGATTAATTATGGATCTGTGACCTTTAGTTTGGAACAAAGGGTAACGGTGCGCGGGCGCAATTAGCGCAGTGCGTGTCCAACGGGACTCTATTTAGAAGTTGAAGGATAGGAACATTATGTTTTAATAATTTTAGTATCGCGTAAACATAATAGAGGTGCAACAGTATAGATTATTTTACTATAGTAAATTGCATTGTATGATCATTGAATACTATAATACAACATGCTATTTTCAGTATTGAATGAAACATTTCAGGAATATGACATGTTATGCTTAGATTACGGCGTTGGCATAGGCCAAGATCGTTGACTGCAGAGATAAAACTGATACGTACCTATCTTTAGTTTTTTAGGGTTACGTACCTCAAAATGAAAAAAAACGGAACCCTTATAGGATCACTTTGTTGTCCGTCTGTATGTTTGTCTGTCAAGACCCTTTATCTCGGGAATGCGTGGAGCTATCGAGTTGAAATTAAAACCGTATATTCAAGTCTACAGTCCATTGAAGCTGTGAAAAAATCAAATTTCAAAGTTAACGTAATAAAAGATACGGCCGTGTATGCCGCAAAAAACGTATATTTCGACAAATTTATAGCGTACTTTCCGTTGACCTAGAACTATGAAATTTGGCAAGTAATATCGTCTTAATACTAAAATACTGAAAACTATACATTTTATAATTAAGTCAAAAAATATAGTTTTTATTTAAAGTACCTACGTAATCAATCATCGAGGTGAAGTAACAGTATGCGCGGTCAAAATTGTATGGGTGGCCGAATCTTTTTGTTTTTTTTTTTTAAACTTTTAGTAATTTGTACAGAACAATAAAATCTGAAAGCTGTGTATATTTTTAATTAAATCACAAAAAAGGGTCTTTATGCAAGTCGAAATTTTCACTACAAAAACGAACGCTATTATATTATAGACAATGTTTTTTTCAACTTTGATTTACAATGCGATACTATTCATTCTTTTTTCAGTCACCACTTACAAATCTGGATTAAATTTGATATTTAGGTAAAAAACAACTTTGATTAGGTTACCTACTCGTAACTAACTTAGGTATGAACTGTTAGTAATAACCACAATTTCACTTATAAAACACAACAATATAAGTAATTATAGGTTTTGGAAACTGAATTTCGGGAAAAGCTCGGAAAAAACTGCGAGACTTGAATCCTGGAGTATTTATAAATTGTACCTACAAATTTGTACGGAACCCTCGGTGGGCGAGTCCGACTCGCACTTGTCCGGTTTTTTTACATAAGATCCGTTTTCATTGCTTGATTCATTGGTCAATTTTTAAGGCCGCTTTAACTTATTGCAGTATGATAAGTCCTCTTCCTCTTGGTTAAACATTATGTATGAGTGAAGTATCGCTCGCATCACACTTACCACAATGATGCTAACATATAAGACATACACAAACAGAGGCCGGTAATAGCAAATACTTAGAAATACATTATGTATTACAGACATCTCTATCTCTTCCTATCGGTGGCGGGGATTTGAAGTTTTATCATCATTTTCCATTCTTCTGTTAATGTGGTTTTATGTTATTTTGAATGGAATTAGTTTATTTTGTATACAACTAACGATGCGAACCTCGGAAACATGAGTAAGTATCAGTAAATCATATCTTATGGCGAGTAGATATAAAAAATGTCTTAGAAGCGGTAAAGCTCTTAAATAAGCCGGTGAAAAAATCTCAAATCCTCTTATTTTTCAATATCTCATCATCAATCTGAACGTTTCAATTTATTATAGGGTAATAATTCTTGATAAGACGATGTTTTCAACTTAAAATTTGCGTTTTCTACAAAAATACAGGTGTTATTTTTGCGGCTCTAAAAAACTGTTGGTTTTTCTAAAATCAAAATGTAACTTATTCCGAAATACCTAATCATTTGTTTTGACTGTATGATTTTTTTATTCAGTTGTCGAGAGTTGGACGGGCGAACAACACAGCATATCGAGCTAACATTAGCGAAACAACATTTTGAGGGTTGCAGTCGGCTTAGTAAACTGAACTGAATAACTTCACTGAAATTTTTGGTCAATAAACTATTTTTTTATACCTATTTCCAGTTAGATAAGATAAATAATTATATTTTAATATTAAGTTTATAAATGATTTTATTGTTTAATCTCCGACGCTTGCTGCGCCCCTAAACCATGAGGCCACATGTAACCACAATACCTGAATGGACATACGACCGTTTGGCTGGCATGACTGCATATGAACCGCTACATTTTGCATCGCACAATCTCGTCAAGTCGGCCACCGAGGGGGACCCTCGATCGATTGTTGCACGACGGATGCTGGGGCTATGCACGCGACGCACAACTTACTTCCCGGAGTTAACGCGGCGTCTGTGACAAGGGTCGCCTTGGAATAAAACTTTTATTTGATAAATGGCATTATTCAAAGTGTGGATACTTCCCTCAGCTTAAATAAGATTACCTACACCACGGTCAGCCGTGCACGATCAAAATCATCTAACTTAAATTGAGCATACTTAATAAAAAATAAAAAAAGTGGTATGCTTACTTTCACTTTATACCTACATTTCGATTTCTTATACGGCAGCTAACGAGATAGGCCTGTAGTTGTTTTTATCTCCAATGTCTCCCGTTTTATTTTTAATAATTGGCACTACGACCGTTCTCATCAGCTCCGTTGGCAAATAAGAATGCACCACGCATAAATTGAACAGACCCGCCAGAACTCGGGGCAAGTGCGGACCCGCGTGTTGCAAATGCTCGATGCTGAGTCCGTCATGACCAGGGGATTTACCTCTGGACATTGTTTTTATGACTTTTAAAATGAGTAAAAATAAGTAAAAAACAGTGCGTCCGAACGGAGGACAGAGCGGAGTAATGGGGTTGAGAGGCATTCGGGACGGAGCTCGGAAAGAACATTGATCCTATTATGGCGATGGCAGTGCGTGGCAACATGCTTGCCCGCAGATTTGCAAGGTGTAATGAGCAAGTCAAATTTACGCTTTTCAGGGCTTACTGTCAGACGTTCTACACCTGTCTGTGGGTAGGTTTTGCGCAGAGGACGTACAACGCGCTGAGGGTCCAATACTATTGTATTGGACCCTCAGCGCGTACGTATCCTGAGGATGCTGTTGCGGCTGCCGAATAAAGACAGTAAAAAGTTCAGTAGGTACGTATGTACTTTGAGAATAGAGTGCAAACAGCCATTTAGCTCTGCTTTAAAAAATAACTAAGTATGTATTAAAATTAAATAATCATTGTTCCTACCCTACCTAATAAGTAAATAAGTGAAAAAAGTAGCTTTTCTTTTCTATGATGATTTGATTCACATAGCATGACCATGCCTTTCTGGCCTTCGTATACATTCATAGTCCTACTAATATTATAAACGTGAAAGTTTGGATGGATGGATGGATGTACGTTCCACTTAATCTCAAAAACTACTGGACGAATTTATATGAAACTTTCCAGTTATGTACCTTATGTATCAGAATAGGACATAGGCTATAATTTATGTCAAATTCCATCCTGTTAGGGACGAAAAAGGGGACGAAACTTTGTATGGAGCTTTGTATTGCTCGTTGCCTTTATCAGGCGCTGGGCCTCAAAATGTATGGGAAAACTAAAATCCGACTCACACTTGACCAACATTCTAATTGATATTATTTTATTGGCTATAATTTACGACCCGCGGGAAGTCGCGGGCAAAAGCTAGTAATATTATAAATGCGGAAGTGTGTCTGTCTGCCTGTTACCTCTTCACGCTTAAACCGCTGAGGCGATTTAGATGTAATTTGGTATAGAGATAGTTTGAGTCCCGGGGAAGGACATAGGATAGTTTTTATCCCGGAAATCATCCCCTAATGGAGTGAAATGGGGGGTGAAAAATTGTATGGAGCTACGATATAGACGAATTCCACGCGGACGGAGTCGCGGGTTAGTTGCTTATAAATTCGTACCTACTCATATTCCAATATTTGACTGGTCTGTCTGTCCTATTTTGACAACTAACGAATTTTCAGGATTCCATTAAAAGTCTTGTACGTAATTAGAGTTTATGTACCTACTCAGCTAAGTCGCCTCCAGCAAACATGCCTCCAACTGGACCTCATTAGGGAGGGTCGGGTCGCCGGGGTAGGTAGGGGTCATTATCGAATTGTTTAAAATAACGAGGGCGCATGCAACAGCTCGTTAGGTTTGTTACGGATTTTGTACACGATTTGAAACAAATGGGGATTATAATCTTTGACCAATATTGAGTCTCTATAGGGATAAAGTATCTTTTTCCAGTTTTTTGTTTTCCTATTTGTAATAGATATGTGAACTTTTTACATACCTAGTTGTAATGCATCATTGCACTCACCAAAAGGAAATTAATGTAGTTTAAGCTGCAGGTAGCTACCTATCTAGAAAAATTAAATGCATCAATCCTGACTACCTACCTGTTTACCTACCTACAGAAGACTGCTGCCATAAATAACACCACTAGTTTGCTCTGTAGGTATGTGATGTTGTATTCCTAATAGTGACTAAGGTCGCCAGAGGCCCTGAGGATGCGCTTTGAGGAACCTGCCTGTCTACACAACAAATTCTTAAATAAATAAAGGGTCGGTAATATCTACGCTTGTGATTCTTCTGGACTTGCAAGGGTTCATAAGCTACCGGTTTGCGTACCACTCTAATACACTTTGAAATGTCAAAATATAAAGTGGGCTAAATATAATTTACTCTAAAAACAAAGTTCCGACTTCAATTCAGTACTTCGCCAAATCACATAGGTACATCGCCCAACGACACGGGTTCACACTTTCTTAACAAAATCGTCTGCACACTGGCCGTTTCTATTGGTGGATTATGTAAGTAGCAAACGCTTTGAAGTGCATTCGAAAATGCGATAGTACATTAAAAAAACACATTTTCTTTCCAATTTACCACATGAACTGCTTTCCGAGAGCAAATGCATTGATTTTTACAGAAAAAAAATAAGTGGGCTGATAATATTTGAGGAGTTCCGTTGATTCCTCAAGGATCTCAGAATTGACACTTCATTAGTTGCTTCTTCTACGGAATCATGTCAGAATCTTTGACGTATTTTATATCCTTGAGGAGTTCCATAAGTCATCTGTGGTCTTCATCATCAGTTCCACTTCACCAAAATTGCAATTTCCGAGGGTAAATATATATTATATATTTGAAGAGTACCCTCAATTCCTCATGGATCCCATTATCCAACTGGATTTTTGAAAACAATGGGACCAAACTGAAAGCATAGTTACTAATAAACAAAAAAAAAATATGAATCGGCTCATAAATGACGGAGTTCTGAGGTAACAAACATTCAAAAAAAATACAACCGAATTGAGAACCTCCTCCTTTTTTTTGTCGGTTAAAAATAAATAACTTGCGCAGGACCGCAGGTCTCAGAAAGTAATACTTTTCATCTTGGCAAAGAGACACTTTACGTTCAGACGCACTTTTTCATTTTTTGGTTAATTATAATTTATTTACGCAAGAATTAATGAATTTAGTAACATACTAGTTTATAGATATGTGTATAGCGTGTACGAGTTAAGTAGATAGGTACCTAATATTTTACGCGAAGCTGACAGTACCTTCCGTTGTTTGCACGGGGGCAAAAAACTATCCATTTGGTAATTAAATTGACCCCCCAGCAGCCAGAAAGCGGGGGAGAGCAAACTTGAAGAACAAACAGCGGCGGGAACTGCCTGACTACTCGCCGTCGCCAATTAGGAACCTTATTTGACATGCCAACTCAAGCTTGTGTAAGAGAAGTATGCACGAGTAAGTTAAGAGCTCCTTCAATATTCCTCATCGTGACGTTATTAAACACTCTCCACTGTCAAACGGACTGGGGGCTATGACTCAGGGAGTAATAAACGTATACGCTGACAGGTCAGACTCTATCTGATTGACTATCACTTGCTTGGCTTATGGCATTGCAGTCTTTGCTTTGCAAAACATTACCCCGTTGAAAGTTGAAATACATTATTTGAAATTGGGTACTTTCCTGGGTTAAAAATATATAATTCTATTTAGTCCGTCAGTTAGATTATCAAAAAATATTGGACAAAAAATATGAAGATATAGCCCGTTAAAGCTCCGCGTGACGTCACATTATGATAAAAAGTGTACCGTCTTCATCATTTTTGTTTAATTGACAAACAAAAGATACGTGTCCAATATGTTTTGATAATCTAACTGACGGACTAAATATCATTTTTTAGGAAAGTAGCCAATTGCAAGTAGAATTTAGATAAACTAGTCACCGGTAACGAAAACCGAAAAATAAAACATTTCATCGGTTCAACCATGTTCAACTGTACCAAATGTAGAGATAACAATGTAGTAATTAAGTCATTTGCATTTATGTTGTAATTGATGGTGAAGATTAAACATGAATCCACAGAACACTAACATGAATCCTACAAGGACACCCGGTCCGCAAATAACAAAACAATACACATCATTCAATTCGTAGACTATTTGTTAAGTTCACTATGCCATAAAAAAGCGCTGTGTAATCACAATCAAACCACCCCAACTCAAAGTAACCCTCCAAGGACCGTCCCTTAAATTTACAATCTTGCTAACATTACGATTTACCTACACCGAAGGCCTGGTTTAAACCGGGGAGAACAAATGTACAATGCGAAGTATACGCGCATCTAAATAAATTTCCATATCATAACAGCCAGCAACCTGGCAGCGAATCAAAAGCCGTATAAAAATGACACTTTAAAAAACCGTTTCGGGCTCGCAGTGCGCACGCTCGTACGCAAATGATGACCAATCACAAGGCTCGACGCTCCATGTAAATGTGCTATATTCAAATCAGTTTAAAATCAGAGCGCGCATGCACGCGCCGGCGTTTTTTATTGGTGCTTTGCATAAAGGGTTTTTTTACTGAGCACGTGTCCCCTATTGGGAACGGTAAGGGTTGCAACCCTTCCTCAACCCTTTTAGCAGTTTTTTAGTCTCAGTTGAAGCACGCGATGCGTTAGAACGTGTTTTTTGTACCGTTTGATTGTAATAGAAGTAACAATTTGTAATAAAAACTATTTTTAAAGCGCACATCGGTCCTTTAAGTAAATGGAATGCAGTATATTATATGAAAAAAGAAAGAAAGAAAAAACATTTATTCATGACAGATAAAAAAGTACCTAAAATAAAAATAAAACAAAACAAAATTAACACAAATGTCACGAAAAGGTCTCGCCTCAGCATAATGCCGACTCAAGACTATGCGGCTATATGAGCTTGAATTGTTTTTTTTTACATTTTTAAAAGTGATTGTGGTGTGATATACTAGTGAATTACTTTGCTTTGGGTTCAAAATGGCAACACTGACAATCATGAAGACGCTGCCATAGCTCACAACATGTCTGCAGGTATCTATCAACATCTCATGGCTAAAAAATAAATAAAGATAATATAATAAGTACGTAATTCATTAATTTACTTCAGGATTAACAACGGTAGTCTATTCTACTAAGCACTAAGAGGAGCTTTATGAACATTATAAGACAACGCAACTTAATTACCAAACAATTCGACCAACGTCGATGGCTGCTGAACTACAATTGAGATCATTGTTTAACATTTGTGTCAACTGTTTTGATTCTATCCCTGTTTCTTCTGAATACTGTCACGGGAGATTTGGTTGACTTCTTACTGACTTTTTCTGATTTGTACTTTAGCTGAACCGTCTTAGAATACTACTAGCATTAATTGCGAATATTTTAAAGGAATGCTAGTGAAATGGTGAGCGGCGGCCTATGCCCAGCAGTGGCACGTCTACAGGCAATTTATTATTTATATTTTTTTAGTGGACTGGTCAATCACTAGCAGTATTGGTTCCACCCATATTATGTTGACAGTAGATGAACAGCGTCGCCATAACGCAGGGCGCGGCGACAAACAGCCGCGCGACAGGTTTGCTAACACCGTGTTGCTTGACACCGGCAATCAGCTAATGTCTATGTCACATACCAACATCTGGGTAGGTGCGTTTGTTTTGTAATGTCTACAGTTGGTGTTTGATTTTCATTATGATGAGGTGCTGGTTTTTTCCCACGCTTCTGAGTTTAAATAAAAGCAGTACGCTTTTATTTTATGTTTGAAGTCAGAGATTTAAGAAATCGCATCTGGCATTATTTAGTATTTAAGATGTTGTTTTTAATTCAGTACCCATAAATACAGTTTGGATCATTATACTTCAATTTATTCAGAAACTAAGACCTAGCTTAGAACTACAAATAAATATATTCCCAATATCACACATATAACTGTCGTAAGAGCTAACATATTTCTGTATTGCCATGTAGCAATAACGTAAACAGTCCCTTCATGTTCAAATATGATCACTCGCCAAACATGTCGAGTAAACGTTTTTTGCTGTATTTGCTTTCACTCTGGACTGTTTTTTCAGTTCATGTTTCGGAGTTTCGGATGTTTGGAGACAAACGTGCATGCTGTTTAGTTTGGCGTATTTCCTGTAAGCTCCTATTTCATACAAAAATGTACCGCCACAAACAAAATGTAAATATTCTATCTACGGTTGTAAGTTTTTACTATATAGAAAGATTAAACTATATAAAAATGTATAATAAAAATAGCGTACATTCCACCGAGCAGGGGGAAACCCTTTCCTTCCCGGACCATCCATCACCGCGCAAATGTATTTTAATCCACCCAGTTCATGAAACGTGAAAAATGATCCCAGAGCGGGCACTCACACTACCATACTGTGATGTACATACAGTGTTAGGGGGCGCTCAAGACGATGCAGACAGCGCAGTCCATGTTTATTTTTAGTTGAGTCTGCTTCAATGAAAATCAAGGGTTTGATTAGTGTTTTACGTAAGGCAAACCCTAAACTGGCCACTGGTTGTTGGTTGTGAACTGTATAACTATCATAGTCAGTTGTTGTAAGAGTTTATAGTAGGTATTGACATTGACGATTATTAATGGTCCTCAAAAACCGAAAATTGGAAATTTCAGAGTGAGTCTCTTATATTTTTCGAATATGTGAAAAAATTAAGTCTGTATTTAATTTTTATTTTTGGGATAAGATTTAGGGGTCGCCACCGAATTTAGAAATTCTTTAAGGTTTGCATTTCTCCATAGTAAAGTTTTTTTTTTACATTTTACTATTCTAATGAGCTATATTTGATAAATAAGGAATAAAAATTCGAGAAACTATTCGCCAACGTTGCGCTAGTTTATGACATGGACACTTATGTCAAAGTGGCATGGCTTAAATTCGAATGAAGAAAAATTCTCTTAGTTATTTAACTCATATTGCTCTGATATAAAGTCCCCATGTCAAACGTTAGTGCACCGTCGAGGACAGGGACGTGTACCTTAAATGTTTGACGCTAATTTGAAATCAAATTTAAAGTCTTAAAATCAACGCTAGACTCCGTTTTTAGCATATTAGCACATTTAAATTCTGAATTAACTGTAAATTAGTGAAGTCTTTTGATGTTTTCAAATTATTTATTTCCTATTTATTTCAAATGTAAAAAACTTACTATGGAGAAATGCAAACCTTAAAGAATTTCTAAATTCGCTCGCGACCCCTAAATTATTTTTCACGTTATTTTTCACGTATTAGAACAATATAAAAGGGGGCCTCACTGGAAGTTTTTAAGGACCACCGTAACTTACTTATGGCTTAATACGTCCAGTGCCGGATGAATACTATTTGATGCCCTAAGCAATTCTGCCTGTGGGCCTCCCTATCCCTATTTTTTTTCTGCTTGTTCTGGTGCCCCCCAAGATGCGATGCGCTAAGAAATTGCTTAATTTGCGTATGGGCTAATCCGGCACTAAATACAATTTGAACCTCCAAAATGCCCGTGGTCCCCCCCAATATTACGAATAATCTAACTATGAATGACGATACCTAATGGGAGATATATTTGTATGTTCTTTGTTTTGGACGATCATAATATAAATTATTATAGTTTTCACATGTACATGCGAATTTATACTGTATAATTTCTTATCATGAAATAAATTATCTTATCTTATCTTATGCACATTATTGCTTCAGAAAGGCACATGAGTAGAGAAAGGTTCGATGTTTGTGCGGAAGTTAATGTAGTCAAATCACTTTATGACGGCGTATGCCTGTAAATACATCCATCCATCATGGTTTTCATATCTGCTCACGCTGAATGCGCCCAGAGGCCGTGGCTCTAGCTGCAACAATTTGTGTAAGATGATTGATGATCCTTGAGGGAGGTTTAACTTTAACTGTGACTTGTCTAACTTTTTCATAAGAGTCAGCTTCGGTGTCACTGAACATGCCACTAGGGAAAAACGCCAGGGGCTTTAGCTGTATACCGAGAATAAAGACATTTTGAGCATTTAAGCCAACATTTACATGACAATTATGTTAGTACGCTCAAGGACTTTAATTGTTGAGTGATTTAGGTGCCAACTAATTTTGTTTTTTTTAATAGTTAAGCTATGAAGTGTCCAGTACAAAGTGAGCTCTAAATGGCTCAGCAATTAAAGTCCGTGACTGATCCTAAATTATATTTTGGATGCGTTTTAACGCACTAAGGATTGTACGACAGCATACAGAAGCATAAAATAAAGTTTTATATTCATGTGTAGGATTGTTAGTCTATAAGATACTTGTAATATGTGCGTTGTTGCCTAACTAAAATGAATAAATTAAATAAACCAGCCATTTTATTCGAGATTAATTAATATCGAAGATGAAATGGGTTTTATGATCGGTTTATCATCAAGCAAATATTTTGTATATTAAGGTTATGTCCTTTCCATCAACAAGAGTGCAGTTCCCTAAACTTGGCAGTGTGCATTCTTATGCACGTTACACTTTTTAAAAATCTACGTAACAAGTTAACAATAGCCGAGCACTGAAAGGGGATATAGGTGACAATGAAAAAGCTGCACAGTAGGTGAAGATAAGCCTGGCGATGGTATAGGATGATGGGACGGTGTTGGGTCTTTTGCATTTGCTTGCTCTGTCAGGCTACCTGTTTGTCTTGTGGTTGGAGAATCACTCTGAAATTGTACAGTTGTTTCCTGATTTGGCGATGGTGACGGCAGCATGCTGGTATAGATAGCAGTGGTCGCTGCTGGAACATCGTTACGCTCGAAAACGTCGGTTGTTTCATGATCACTGTCAGATAGCAAGTGTAGGTTGTCTAGTGGCAGAGATTGAGGTGAAGAACTACTGCCAGAGTGTGGTGCCGGTATGTATATAATTATACAATTCATCTGCGGATGAATCACTGTTGCTGTCTATTTTTGATCTGGCCCGGGTTGAGGAATAAGAGCAACCACTCTGCGAGCTCTATTTTGTTGCTGTAGCCTTATTTGTGGAACCTGAATAATTAAATAAATATAGGTCTCGAACAGCCTAACTTTATAATATAGTAAAATACTCTTAATAAATAGAACACCGTCATTTGTCCTAAAAACGTCTAATTTTTTGTTCAAAATGGATCTTTAAAGATACATAGCATGCGAAACCTCACATTACAATGAATCTGGCGGTGTATCTTTAAATATACATTCCTAAATTTATGTTAATTTGTGAATCCTTGCATTTGAAGATACGTTGTAAGTATAAATAATGAATATATTTTTACCCTTAATATTCGCTTTTTTAGAAAAAAACCACTAAAACGAGTAGGGTTAAATGATAGAATTATATTTTGGAACACTAATTCTAAATAGTATAGTGTCTATATTAGATTAGGAATTTAAATTAGGCATAAAAAATTAGGGCAAAATGCTGAGGGAAAACAAGAAACCCTCAGTATTTTAAAATAAGTAGCTATAAGGTGTACAAAATAAGTACGTAGTATAAACTACGTATATAAATTAAAACAAAGTAAATACAAGTCAGTTAACATACTCGTATTTATAGAAACTCACTAGCAGATCGTATCTCCAAGCAAATTTTCCGAATGCGTAATATTCTGCATGTAGGTTTCCTCTCATCATCTCAACGACTATAATAATAGAATGTTTTATTACCGATATCTCGAGGATTACTAAAACATCTGTCCCGGAAAATTCACTCTTGAGAGGGTAGTAGAAAAAACTGCAATAACATGTAACAAAGGCGCGCCACCGGCCGATAATACTATGATTAATACCCGGCGTTATCTGCACCGTGCAGGCTCCGAACTACCCCCCTTTTCCCTTCCCACCAGCGTCTTACGACCCTTGCGGACACAAATCAAAAGAAACAGTAAGGGGATAAAAATAAAGCATATATTTGTTTGGATTTGGGTAATGTATAAGGTATTCCGAAGGCGATATAAGAGTTACGGATTTCGCATAATGCATACTATATTCTAGAAGGGAGAGGGTGTCGGGACCGTGACCGCACGTCTCTCGCACGCGACCAACTAGAGAGTTTTTTTTATTGTTATTACTTTAGAGAATCTTGGGGAGGGAGTTTGAATATCGGTTTTAAATCGCATAATAGGAGTAATGGAGTGTTTTCAGTGAAGAGGACCCCAGCATTAAAATGATATACGCAAGCTGGGCTTGTGAATATCGTTTTATTATTATTGGATAACCTATGATTACATGGCTTTTTAAGTTCAGATTTTAATGTGAAAAAGATTTTTTCCGCTATTTTACGAGTTAGCTTGTAGAGTCACGCTTATTGACGTAATATAACTAATCAATTTAACTAGGTATTCATTTGCTTTTCATA
The DNA here is from genome assembly GCA_932294315.1 of Epinotia nisella. Classification (NCBI taxonomy): domain Eukaryota; kingdom Metazoa; phylum Arthropoda; class Insecta; order Lepidoptera; family Tortricidae; genus Epinotia; species Epinotia nisella. Next base: position 24,165,296 of record OW028674.1, read on the forward strand.
TTTTGACGTGAGTCATTCAAGCTTTGAAAGGAGTGGCAATTTTGATTTGCGTTTTTTTTAAATTTTGTAATAATTTTTAAATAATGTAGTTATATAAGTATCATTTGTCAAGATTATAAACATGCGTTACTCATAAAAAGCAATTATTTATCATTCTGTTTTTAGGTGTCTAGTGATTCTCTTAAGATGAGAGTTGAGAGATACTTATCATTACCACCACTCTGTCAAGCTTCCTCATTTACCATTCCGTGTACCCATCAACTATGAATGTTGCTGAAACATAATTACAGCATTTCACGAGTCATTGCTTCAGTAAACCTATTACAGGCACGATAAACATTGTTAATGCGAGCCTTCGGCCGCAGGTGCTATCAATTAATAACCCCCAAATATCATTAGACTGCAGTACGGGTGGGCAATAATTGCCCCACCCTGGTTGTCATATGCACTCCCGTTATGTAGATGTGTAATATTAATGCTCCAACGAGGCGTATGTATGCGAGCCTTAATGGTTCTGTGGGTGTATAATGTGTGATTGTGTGTGAATAACATTAGAGTGATAAACCTTTTTTGTCCACAGCTATTCGGGCTGGCCTCAGCAGAAAGCCACCTGAAACCAAGAAAATAACGTCTTTATGGAGAAGTATGTACAAGTAAGTTGTAATTATATATATAGTGTTCCAGGAGATTTTTACGAGCTTTATAGAGCCTAATATTAATGCAGGTAACTGTACTAACAAATAAACAAATTTATGGGTAATCGAGATTTATGCTTTTATGTTACAGGTGTGTACGTGAAATCTACAGTAGAGCTGCGAGCTGCGGTGACAGTGCTGAGTATCTCTAATGAAACTTACCTGTTACTTTACTTGATGATAGGTAAAACATACAAACGTATACCTACCTATTGTATTTAAACTTTGCGCAAATAAATTATTTTCTTTTATCTTCTTTCTAAATACTTACTCCAGATATTTGACAGGTACCTATTACAGATATGACAGATGGTTTGACAGATATTTTTATTCTCTCATATCATAACCCATTGTTTATGAATAAATGACTTATGACTTATGTGAGTTATGCCTCTACATGGGATTTTCGCTACAAAGCAAAAAAATGCTGCTACGTGCTACGGCGTAGCACACGTGACGTTTGAATGGGTTTAAATATGTATCTATTTACCGTGAAACGTTATAGACATTGTAAAACATCCACCGTAGGTCGTTGGCTACATATTCCCCGTCAGGTAAAACCTAAAAAAATTTTTTTTGAAAATCATTCCTAACAGAAAATATTGGCTCTATTGAACTTTTGTCAAAATTAGCATGTTGATGCTAATATCGATGAACATTAGTATATTCTCAATTGTGGTATTTTCATCGGTTCTATGTACTTACTCGTAACTGAAAAACACCTTTATCTAATATAAATAAAAAACAACTTGTAAGTTGTTGATAGTTGCAAGTGAAGTTTAATGCTAATGTTTAACGCTGACCATATCTTTAGTTAATAGTTTGGATTATTAGATTGGACGACTTCCTTAGCCTATGTAGTTGGTAGTGACCCTACGAAGCAAGAGGTCCTGGGTTCGAATCCCGGTAAGGACATTAATTTGTGTGATGTGTCATGGATCTTGTCTATGTATTTAAGTATTTATTTTCTATATAAGTAAGTTTATCGTTGTCCAGTACCCATAGTGCAAGCTTTGCTTAGTTTGGGACTAGGTCGATTTGTGTAAGATTGTCCGCAAATATTATTATTACGTTAAACAATTAATAAAACAAATAATAAATTAACATGATTATTCTTACTAACCTAAACCTTCACAATCTTGTAAACCTTTTTCAGGTGGCTCGTAGCGGCTACAGCGTAGCGGTGTGCTACGCGCTATTTACGCGGCTACGAGGTGTGATTGGTTCCATTTCAAAAGCTTGCGTTTGATTCTATTGTGTGGCTTTACTGTGGATGTGTGTAATGTGTATTCTAGTCGTGTGATTGTGTATATCATGAACACTTTGGTGTGTTGTGGTGATTGTTTTAGTATAACGTAGTAGTAATCGAATTTAAACTTTCGTGAAACATCTCTAAAATACTACTAATAAATCCACGGCCAGCGACAAGCGACATGGCCGCGAAAACACTCATCCCGAAGAAGAACTCCCGAAGAGTTCGAAACATGTCGCCTGTTGTGACATTAATGAGTACGTGAGTTTAACTGTGGATTTATTAGTAACGTAGTAGTAGTATAACATTACAGTGCAAAATATAATATTTTGAATATGGTTTGTGTAGTTTGAATACATCATTGATGTTAGATGCATCAAGTAATCAATATTAAACGAATTGTTTTTTTTGTAAATAACTTTTAAAATATCTACCTATTTGTAAAAAATGATATTCCTTATATTGTCTTTCATACAAGTATAATGCATATTCGCATACTATTGTACCTATAGCACGTTTACAGACTCGTGTTGTTTCATAAGCATTAAAATAAATCATTACTGAACAATCTTAGCAAACTGCACACACTTTCAATAACCTTTCCACTAACCGATTACAATAATAACTCCAACTCTATACGTCTTCCCGTCGCTTCCAAGTGTGTGTAACGCAAAACCATCATACGTTGCCCGCTCAACCTACATTCTAATCCCCCATTTCTTTCTTTAAATCTCGTATAATAGCGGGGGAGTACAGCTCAAGTTACCATGGTTTGGTTCCATACATATTTCTGCAATTGATTAGACGGGGGCGGTTGCTATGGCGACTGCACTGGCCCTCCCCCCGCGCCCGCGCCGGCGGCCTCACCCCCTCATAAGTCATGACTGTACACATGGACACGCTTCGACGTCCGACCGAGTTGAGATGCGTTGTTTATGGAGCCCGATTGTTCGTTAAGGGCTTGCATAGAAAATTTAACGAAAAGCCATAATATTTGGTTCATTTAAATTTAGACATGATGAAATCATGCATAATATATTAAATACACATAAAATTAGATCTCTGTCTGGAGTGACAGAGGTCGGGTTGAATATTTTTATCAACCGACGAAAAAAACGGAGGAGGTTCTCAAGTCGACGCGTATATATATATATATATATTATTATGTATGACCACGCATAACTTTTTTACAAATAAATACATTACAGACCACATTTGACTGACCGGTTATAGTACATTGTGCCACAAGTAGGGTAAAATTCTTACCGTACGCGTCGCATACAATGTTTTTCATCACATTTGCGAGTAAATAAATAACTAAAAAAGACAAAAAAACTGTGTTTCATACAACCGCACCAATTAAAAATTGACGAAATTGACAGCTTCACTTCCAGAATGGAGCGCGCAGGTTCAATATTTCATTCAACCAATCACATAGCAGTACAGCGGCACGTGGCCAATTCGATTTTTTTCAACCAATAACAGAGCAGAATTCTTGTGGCGTGCGGCCAACTAGATTTGCTTAAACCAATCAGATCATACACAAACTCATAGAAACCCATTACGCCATTACGCGTTATAAAGGCTATTGCAATTCTGTATGCCTGCGCGTTATGAAGCCCTGTACGAGCAAGTGTGATGAAAAAGTTAAAGGCGGCACCATCTTCTTACAAACAATTTACAACCAACGCGCAACGCTTTAAAACAATCGGTTCTTAGTTACCAATGAATGAAGAGTCCTACTCATTCATGCCAAATATTTAATGACGCGGTTTTTGATACACTTCAAATGTCTAACCCTTCCAGTCAATTTACAAGATGATTCTCAACGGTCTTGTTTGTGGTTATTGTGTAAGTACTGTTAAGATTTACCTACATTGGAAACTATTCATCTTACATGCTACAATTTGAAATGTCCTAGGTTCAGATATGCATTGTACTGCGTTTGCCACCCCGGCTCCCAATGGCGGGAGGGTGAGTTGATACAATATTTACGCTTATATTCATTCGATTAAGCCCCACAACTGTTAGTGAAGGCTGAAAATTAGATCAAACTCACTCACTTGAATTTCACAGATAATTTAACTTAGGTTGGAAAAATTGCAGGAGTCGGTGAGCAATGAGCATGGTACTCTTTCTTTTTTAAATACTTAAACATTTGGGTGATAATATAAAATTTTGCTAAGCGATAGTAGAAAAATGGTTACTTACTTTAATTTGAAAACCATCACGAGTTTTGAATTGCACCTTCTGAGGAAAAGTAAGGTAAACGTCCTGGTGCTCGTCACTGACCCAATACATGTCACTTTCTTTACTAAAAACTCTCACTCACTGAGAATTGAACAATAGGTAACAACTATTGGGCATTAAGGTGTTGACCAATTGACCATTGGGACATTTACCTTACTGCAAAGGTAGGGTGGACTGATGACCTGGTAAAGGTGGCGGGAGTCCGCTGGATGCGGGTGGCGCAGAACTAGTCATTGTGGCACTCTTTGGGGGAGGCCTATGTCCAGCAGTGGACGTCTATCGGCTGATATGACGATGATGATGATGATGAAAGTTAAGTTCACTTGTGCATTTTAGGTGCATACTTACATAGTTTAGGTGCCAATCTAACGTAAACCCTGATCAATTCTAAATGTTTATCGGAACTCGTTCTCTTTACCATACCTATTAAATCATAATCATATATGTATCCAGTACTAGTCAGTCGTCGTTTATTCAGCCTCCACACCCCCCATCCCCCCTCAACCTCCCTTATCGTAATTAAGGTTGGCGACACTTCGCTCCTCGTTACGGTAGGTCCAGTCCTAGGGTGCTTTCTACATATACTTATGCATGAGGAATGTTAGCGTATGTAGAGGTGCTGTGGGTTAGAGTTTATTTGGTTATACCTACTTAGTTATGTAGAATGTTTTGATCTTTGGGCATTGTAGCGAGATAAATACGATATTGACTGTGCCAGCAAGTTTGTTCTTATGTATTTTGTACACATATACAGTAGGTACAATTAATTACTGGAGATTTACCGCCTCAAGGATAACAAAAAATTCAAACCAAACCAAAGCATAGAAATATCAGTATGGACTCATGCTTTTGTTAGGGATAATGTCGATTTATAGATAATTTCAAACCCCTACTCAATGCACGAATAAAAAAAAATCGGCCTTAGCCTAACGTACAATACCTACTATCGAAAACCCAATTAAATAACCCAAATAGAAACTTTAACTTTTAAAAATCACATTTATTAAGCGGGGAGGCTAGCGGAATCAATTTACCAACAGAGTTCGAACACCCAACTGCCAAGAGCTCTGTCCTTATGACACTCTCTTGCAAGAAAAGGTCATTACAATTTGGTTGGTCGTGGGGGGGATATAATTAGGGTGAGGATTAGCTGGCGCAAATTAAGTTGAAACTGGAGGGCTTCCGCTTTTGAGACAATCGCACTGATTACCGCGCGGGCGCAGGCAGTTTAGGTAATGAACGAGACAGGTATTGCCAATTGGGTATATTTCTTTGTAAGTGCTGGCAACTCTGTTGTTCAACCAACCTACCTACTGTTCTTTCCTTGAACGCTGTAGGTTCACTTTAATTCGCAGCCACATTAGTCGATTCATGTTTAATGTGTAAAAAAAACGAATTTTCAGGCGAGATGCCTACACAAGTACACATTGGCCAACTGTCCTAACATAATGCGTGCAACATTCTGTTTTATGCATTCTACCGCATCAGGCCAAAACAAAACTGCACTTGCAATTGCAATCTTACTGCCCTCTAGGGAGAATATTCATTATGCATGCCATGCCTCGCCATGTTTGGAAATTTATTTACCGCTGAACCACACTACTAGCATTCTTATCATGTTGCATATAAGGATTAGTTTCGGTTGCTCTCTAGTTTAGCGAAGATAAATGAATGCGTTAATGTATCGCAGGTCGATAATGCACCCCTGGACGTTAAGCCGCTATTTGCATAGGGGATGCACGTGGATGCTGCATTAATTATAGATACATGTAGAGCTACGTTTTACGCATACATTTATCTCTGTCGAAAAATATTATGTACATAAGGCTAGGCACAATTAAAAGCTGGATAAGGAATGATGTTTACCTAATATACAGGGTGGCTCATTCAAATCGGTCAGTATGGGAATGTCTGAAACTATAAGACATACGAAGATTTGTTCTTAGGAACCATGTCACCGATTTTGATAAAAAGAAAAACTGCATTCATACATTTGAAAAAAAAACTCTACCCAGCTCGGGAATCGAACCCGGTTGTTTTGAAAAAATAAACTTACACTTTTTCTATTTAAATATCAATTGTGTAGGTCTTACGCTGTAAACGTCTCTAAGAAACATGATGTCTAAAATGAATAAAATGCATTGTTTTGACATACTTTAATTTATCATAGTAGGTGTTCGAAGTGACCACCGTTACAATATTCAACAAGTTCAGGCATGTAAAATTGTCCCTATGGCTGTTTGTATGTACCTCTCTACTTGTTACGTACACCTTATCATGTGGCATTAGCATTGCATTAAATCGATACTTAAATAGAAAAAGTGTAAGTTTATTTTTTCAAAACAACCGGGTTCGATTCCCGAGCTGGGTAGAGTTTTTTTTTCAAATGTATGAATGCAGTTTTTCTTTTTATCAAAATCGGTGACATGGTTCCTAAGAACAAATCTTCGTATGTCTTATAGTTTCAGACATTCCCATACTGACCGATTTGAATGAGCCACCCTGTATACTGGACGAACTATACAACTAAATTAGTTTCAAATACAGCTATGTAAGCTAGATTTAGGGTAAGGTGTGCGCACTTTTGAAAGTAGACTGATTTAAAAAGTAAATATTGTAGTAATCCAAATCATTTTTTTATTAATGAAACCTTTGTGTTATTTTTTACTAATTAACACCCAAAAATATAATTATAATTTTACATTAGACATAACCCATGTTTAAAAAAAATGGAAAAGCGCACTCTTACACTGCTGGTTGTGCAAGAGTGTGCGTCGAGGAGTGTAATGGTGCGTATTTTAATTATGAGCGCATTAGTCACACCGGTAGAATCCTCGGCCTAGCTAGTGTACTATTCGTGCTACAATTCCTTGCATTCTAAACACTCAATCAAGTCTTCTGCTATAGTTATATTATGATCTTTGGAAACCTCTTGACAACCGCTACATTACCAATTTTTACTTTTTCTGCTTGGCTTAAAATCTTTTGTACCTTTTTTTCTTTTGGATGGTCTTTGAAGTTTGTTATCTTTTTGAGTTTTTCTTACGTTTTGGCCTATTTTTAGGGTTCCGATTCCTCAAAAGGAAAAAACGGAACCCTTATAGGATCACTCGGTTGTCTGTCTGTCCGTCTGTCACAGCCAATTTGCTCCGAAACGACTGGACCGATTGAGTTGAAATTTAGTACACATATGTAAATTGGTGACACAAAGATGGACGCGTAAAGTAAATTAATGAATTCTGAACAAGGGGGCCACTTTTGGGGGGTAAACTGGAAAATTAAAGGGGTTATTGTAAGCATGTCAGATGTATTTTTTTATAATTTTAGCAAAAACAGATTTCAAGTAATTTAGGAAAAAAGACGAAAATTGACCATTCCCCCCTCTTATCTCCGAAACTACTAGGATTACAATTCTGAAAAAAATATGGAAAATAGTTCCTTGCCTAAAGATTACAGAAAAACCTAAAAGAAGTTTGAGTATTCAAAAACACTTATGAAATTTAGATTATATACGGAACCCTCACCACGCGAGTTGAACTCGCACTTGTACGGTTTTTTTTTTAATTGTAGTTAATTTTTCGATTTCAGCTTTATTCAGCGAAATTCCGGAATAGCAGACATGAAACGTAATAAATGATTGAATTGAATTTAATTATTAGAAAGGGACTCGGACTTGCGCTATGGTTCTAGAACGTACCTACGTACATACATACCCAGTGGTTATATCTGTTTATATCTTGAATGGTCAAAAAATCTTAATCTTATAATATACAATACCTTCTTAAATGAAATAAATATACCTTTCAATGCTGCAGCCTACGTTCTACACCTGTTTGATCTATTGCCACAAACATTTGCCCGCGACTTCGTCCACGTGGAACTCGTTTACATCGTAGCTCCATACACACTTTCGCCCCCCCTTTTCACTCCCTTAGGTAATTAATTTTGGGCTAAAAACTATCCTTTGTCCTTCCCCAGAATTCAAAGTATCTGTGCACCAAATTTCACCTCAATCAGTTCAGCAGTTTAAACGTGAAAAGGTAACAGACAGACAAAGTTACTTTCGCATTTATAATATTAGTATGGATTGTTTGAAACGAAAAGGGCTTCCTTATGGCTAAGTTACATGATTTATAGATAAGCTTACTCCAAACGCCTTTTTAGGGTTCCGGACCAAAAAGGTAAAAACGGAACCCTTATAACTCCGTCCGTCTGTCTGTCTGTCACAAAGTGAAATATCTCAGGAACTACTCCTGCTATCAATTTTAAATTTGGAATAGTTGTAAACAAAGCTAATCCACGTGTATGGAAAATGAAAATTTTAAATATATACTTTTAATTTCTATAAAAAAGAACGGATAAGAAGGGAGAGGGCAAAAATTAAAAGTCTAGTTAGTAAGCCCAGTGGGGTATCCTAGGAACGGCTTGAATTGCACATTCTAAAAGGAAAATGTTGAAAAAAATACCATCCCCCCATTATCACCAAACTTAACCGAATAAACGTAGACTCCGCCGCCAACTTGGTGTTTCTGTGGCCTGGCCTCGGCAGTCAATAGTAAACTTGTCATTAGCTGACAAATTTACTATTGACCGCCACCGCAGGCCGCGCCAGTGCTTTACATGCATCAAGCCTCTCACAGACTGCCGCGGCCTGGCCGCGGCGGTCAATAGTAAACTTGATTTTAGCTGTCAAATTTACTATACTATTGACCGCCACCGCAGGCCGCGCCAGTGTGGCACACTACAAACTGGCGCAATTTGTCAAACCAACTTGCAATAGTTGGAAAGAGACAGCCATACACTCCTAACCAGTCTAACTATAGCAAGTTGTTGTGACAAATTGCTAATAGGCCTTTAAACGTGAGCACGTGGCTGTTTGTAGTAATTTGTCTTAGTCAAAACATATGGTTCAAAGGTAAAAAAGTATGTCTCATCCTTGTATAGGAATATTTAAAGCCTGATATAATTTTTAGTCTTTAAATTATTATTTAAAAGAAGGAAAAAAAATATGGATAGATCGAAAATGTAGAAGACAAGCGAAAGACCAGGAAAGAATAGTATAATAAATAAAATATTAAAGTTTGATATTTCAAACTTTAATATTTTATTTATTATACTATTCTTTCCTGGTCTTTCGCTTGTCTTCTACATTTTCGATCTATCCATATTTTCTTTTAATCTTATTCCTTATACTTTGGCTGAACACGCAAAGAGCGCCATGACATTAAAAAAAAACAAATTCGTGTTACGTATAATATTGTTCAAATTTGTTGATCCTTTTATTGAAATTACGCCTGAATACGAAATTTGCGCATATAAGTTCTCATATTAGAATATATTAATTTTTTATGCTTGATCGTTTGATATGCGTTTCGTAAATCTATCGTAGACCGGATCTAAATTATTAAATAGGTAAAAGACAAAGCCATTCTGCCATTTTGACGTTACTGACAGCTTGACAGATGTGGCTGCGATATATATATTAGAAAAAGAAATGAACATTTTAAAGAGGTCAGATATTTAGGAAAATTTATTAACTGTCGCAGTCGCATAAAAACTATCCTAAGCGGAAGCCAGAATAATAATGTACCTGTAAAAAATGTTTCATGTTTTTCCGTTCATGGGAAGCTGAGATCATTCGTGACAGGACAATGTCTGAAATGATACTGGCTGATTCTTTTTTTAATTTAGAGATTTATTATAAGTGGAGAAGTTGCAAAGTCTATATTTATTTCTAAGAAAATTAAAGGCTCTGTTGATAAGGTAAAAGCAGTATGGAAAATTATAAACAGTGAAACTGGAAGAATAAAAAAGAGAGAGCCTCATGAAACCCTTCAAATCGGGGACAACATCATAAACACTGACCTAGAAATAGCCCAGGAATTTGAAAAATTCTTTACAAATATTCCTCTAGAAACAACGAGATCTTTAAATTCGTCTCCTGACTTATCCGAATCACTTTTAAGAAGTTGTTTAAATGAAAGTGAAAATATATTTAAATTTACTCATGTTACTCCAAGTCAAATAATTAAGACGTTTAATTTACTTAATGTTAAAAAAACTGAAGATCTTTGGGGTATTTCCGTTAAGGTCCTGAAATCAGTGATTGTCATAATTGCACCATATCTAGCTGTGATATTTAACGCCTGCGTCGATGATGGAATATTCCCAGACTGGATGAAACTCAGCAAAATTATACCATTATTCAAATCGGGGTCAAGAACAGACCCCACTAATTTTAGACCGATCTCTATACTTCCCGCACTCAGCAAAATTTTTGAAAAAATACTATTGGAACAACTCTTGTCCTATTTTAACTTAAATAAACTTCTTCATGAAAACCAATTTGGGTTTACTAAAGGTCGATCTACAACAGATGCTGGAGTAACACTATTACGAGCCATCTTTAATGCATGGGAAATGTCAATGGATGCCTATGGTATTTTTTGTGATCTATCAAAGGCATTTGATTGTGTACACCATGGTATATTAATCCGAAAGCTTAGTTTCTACGGGGTAAAGCACAATGCTCTATCTCTTATAACATCTTACTTATCTAATAGAAAGCAACGAGTGGAGGTAAATAGAGTACAATCATCTGGGTCTAACGTCACGACAGGAGTCCCTCAAGGCTCAATTCTCGGCCCGTTCCTATTCCTAGTCTATATTAATGACTTGCCCTATAATATAAACAAAAAACATGACATCATACTATTTGCTGATGACACATCGTTAATTTTTAAAGTGAGCCGAAAACAAAACAATTTAGATGAGGTGAATACAGTATTAAGATCAGTTGCTAACTGGTTCACAGCCAACAACCTACTTTTGAACAAAAAAAAAACTAAATGTATTAAATTCACGCTTCCTAATGTTAAGGTCTATTGCAGTGACCAGGTGAAGCTGAATGATGAGGCTCTCGAATTCACCCATAGTACGGTTTTTCTAGGTGTAACCATAGATCATAAACTGCAATGGGGTCCACATTTAGTCTTGTTAGCAAATAGGCTTAGTTCGGCAGCATACGCGGTCAAACGAATTAGGCAACTCACTGATGTTGAGACGGCCAGGCTGGTATACTTTTCCTACTTCCATAGTGTTATGTCATATGGCATATTACTCTGGGGAAAAGCCGCTGACATTGAAACCATATTTATCCTACAAAAGAGGGCAATAAGATCAATTTATCAGTTAGGATCGCGTGTCTCCCTAAGAGAAAAGTTTAAACACATTAATATTCTTACAGTTGCGTCCCAGTACATTCTTGAAAATATCATGTATGTCAAAAGAAATCAGCATTTATTTAAATTAAATCACGAAGTGCACTCTTTCAATACAAGAGGTAAGGACAAACTTGCTGTGCCTCGGTTCCGTCTCCATAAAGTGAATTGGTCTTTTATGGGAAATTGTGTACGCTTCTACAATAAAATCCCTAAAGATGTTTTGATTCTATCGCTTACTAAATTTAAGAAAACTGTAAAAGACCGCTTAGTATGTAAGGCCTATTATAGTGTTAAGGAATTTATCGAAGACAATAACTTCTTTTAAGCCATTATGTCATGGCTCAGTGACATTCTATTTTATTCTACTTTTTTATTTTTGATTACCTACTTTTAAGTGACATTTGTGAACTGTTTGTAGTTCTATAATTTTGTGTGTAGTGTCAGCTGTTAAACTTTAATGTGTATTTCTAAATTCGGTACGATTGACACCTCTGTAGACTATTTGATTTTTGTGACATGACGTTTCTCAAGCACTCTTTGAGTCTATTTGAAATAAAAATATTTTTGATTTTGATTTTGATTTTGATCATGTCCAAGAGAAGTAATACGTTTATTCCAACCACTTTCCCATGCAAACGAAGTCACAGGCACAGCTAGTACGTTATAATTCTAAATATCTTTTATAATTAAAATTATAGTGTCCTTTACAAAGTTAATATGGATGAGCAATATCAACCGGCGACATAAAGGCCACGTAACGGCGCTACATAAAACTAAGTCAATTAAGTGCATTTTACAGCACGCTCCGTCCGCCCGTCCCCCGCTGCACTACACTTTATTAAACGTGACACTATTACCTATCACTTGCCAGTAAATAACGGTATGAAACCTTATCATATTTCACCCTGTAGAGTTATGTCTTATGTAGTTCCTCTACGAATACTTAAACTCGTATTGAATTGTATGGAGCGATTTTCTATTTGCATTTATCGTGATGCGTAACCCATACTTAACGATAGGTAAGTACCTAATAACAATAACATATGTGAAAGTGCTAAGATTGTTGCACACTCTCTGCTCCTGCGGACCATGACACATGCACAAAAAAAGTACCTACCTAGAGCGGCATATCATGCACCCAAAAGAGGTAGTATCACCGCCCAAAGAATCTGGAATTTCCTGGAGGCAACAACGGTGAACGTCTTAACGGTAAACTCTAAAAAAAGGGCTGCCACAATAGATCACTTGCTGGTCGAAGCGGTATATTAAGGCCCATAAATCAATAATAAATAAATAAATAAAATTGTTTGTTGATCCTAACATTTTCCAACTTCTCAAATCTCAACGCATACCTGCATACACGGTAGTAGAATAACTGAATTACCTAATTTCAAACAGCTGAGACTTAAAACAATTATGAACAAATGAATAATTATTAAATAAAGTTATGCTTTTTGTACATTTATGAAGGTAGAACTAGGACTATTGCATTGCTTGGACTCCAAAATCTTGACTTGTATGTATTGTCCTTGCAATTATTACTCAAATAATACACAATATAATGTAGGTACGGTCAAGGTCTTTAATTGTTGAGCCATTTAGGTGTCAACTAATTGCCATTTAAGTGTCCTGTATAAAGTGAGCTCTAAATGGCTCAACAATTAAAGTCCGTGACTGTACACATTGTGGCTCATCACGAAGCAATAAGTAAAATTATAAATGGAAGCTTCGTAAGATGGGTCCCTGAAGACCAGCTTAACAGCTTCCCATGAGGCAGCTTGACCTATTCTCGAATTGCAAGATGTTATTGCCGTCGAAAAATGAAATATGACATACCGTGTTTATTTTTATGTTTTTATGTATGTATGTATACCATTTCAAAATAGAGAATTTGCAAACTAGAAGAAACGTAAACGAGTTAGTAATATTATATAAAATTATTAATAATACGATGGACTCCAATCTCATTAATAATATTCAGTTTCGGGTGTATTCAAAACCGTGTCGCAATCCTGCTCAGTTTCTAGTTCCTATAGCGTCCAACAATGTCACCCAACACAGTCCCCTGGCTCGTATGTGCACATCCTACAATAAAATCTGTAAGGATGTTGATATTTTTTGTTTAAGTCTCAATAAATTTAAAAGTAATGTTACAAAATTGTCACTAAGTTAAATATAACCTTCACGATCTCATTAATTATTTAAGTTAATTGGGAATGGATGAAAATTTTAGAAATGCCTGATTATTTTTTTGGTGATAGGAATAACCTTCCTTAGCACCAGAAAAAAGTTTCACGTTTTTCAGCTACGTCAATTTTTTTTGAAAAATATAAACAGTTTCCTCATTTACGTTTTGGGTCAGTTACGGCACCTTCCTCGATCGGTCTCATATTACAAAAAAATATACTAAATATGTGTGGTAAACTGACACTGGCAATGATATTGACACTTGCAGCAGCTATATTGGTCATTACCAGTGTCAGTTCACCACAGATATTTAAGATAGTTTTTTGTAATATGAGACAGATCAAGGAAAGTGTCTATTTACCGTAACTGATCCAAAACGTAAATGAGGAAACTGTTTATATTTTTCAAAAATAATTGACGCAGCTGAAACACCTGAAACTTTTTTCTGGTGCTGAGGAAGGTTATTCCTATTACCAAAAAAATAATCAGGCATTTCTAAAATTTTCATCCATTCCCAATTATGACCACTGTCATTATGTAGTTAGACTATTTGTACCTATTATTGTCCATTCTATTTTTTATCTAACATGTTGTGCATGGTAGTTATAGAAATGTAAATTTTGTACTATTTCGATGGAACTATATATATGTACACATATTAATTTACATTTTGTTACCTTGCCTAATAAATAAATAAATAAATAAAAATGTATATATATACTAGCTTTTGCCCGCGGCTTCGCCCGCGTACTAAGAGTAATGTTAACCGTCTACAAAAAAGGTGCATCTCAGTTTCAGTCTTTTATATATTTAGATCGACTCTACATAGACTCTGCATATCGAACATAGACTCTACATATCGAATCTACATATCAACTCTACATATCGACTACACATCGACTCTACATATTTAGATAGATGTCCACTGTGTACTTAGATAGGTGTTGACTCTACATATCGACTACATATCGACTCTACATATCGACTCTACATATCGACTCTACATATCGACTCTACATATCGGCTCTACATATCGACTCTAAATATCTCGACCCCCACATAAAATTTCACCCCCTCTTTTAAGGGGTTGGGTGCAGATTTCCAAAAAAAATTTTTGTTAGTCACAATTAGTCCGTATACCAATTTTTAGCTTTCTACCTTGAAAATTGCGGAATGCTCCATACAAACTTCCACCCCCCATTTTGGGGAAGTGGGGGGTTAGAAAGAGACAAAAAGTAGCCTATGTCACTCTCCATCCCTTCAACTATCTCCACTTAAAAAATCACGTCAATTCGACGCCCCGTTTTGCCGTGAAAGACGGACAAACAAACAAACAAACAAACAAACAAACAAACAAACAAACAAACACATACACTTTCCCATTTATAATATTAGTATGGATGTTATTATTTTCATGTTGTTGCGGCAGCACCAAAACAACGAAACACATCTATTTACACACGTTACGCGTATTGGCCTAATTTTAAAACACAAACAAAGCCAATTGTACAAATCGAATATTTCGACTTTCGCTTCGCTTCGACTTTGATCAAAG
Organism: Epinotia nisella; assembly: GCA_932294315.1. Taxonomy (NCBI): domain Eukaryota; kingdom Metazoa; phylum Arthropoda; class Insecta; order Lepidoptera; family Tortricidae; genus Epinotia; species Epinotia nisella. Next base: position 24,180,458 of record OW028674.1, read on the forward strand.
CTTGCTCGTTACGTGTCGCTGCGTGCGGCAATAAAGCTCGCTTTGTAAAAGCTGTAAAGCTCCTCTTCAAACGCCTTTGAACCAACGTTCGAGGGTTCCTTGCAATCCAATTTAAAAAGTAAATCGGACATTCCTGCAGGTATTAACTACGTACAATAACACTTTGTACTCGTAGCTACGCTACGTTTAATTCTCTAGAACACCAATATAACATATTAAAAATAAGTATACAAAACAATTGTCTTGTACCGATCCACTTTTGAAATCTGGAAGACTCTATCCAAATAAATTTTATTTTAGCATTTTTAGTTATCTTTAGAAATAAGTACCTACGTCCTCACTACTAATAAAATAATAAAAAAAAAACAGTCGAAACCGTGAAAACTTGCTTACAATTTTTACAAAACAGAAGCCGATATCAACTATACATACGCAATAAATATAAATATTGTAGCAGTCCTTGATAATTCTTATGAATTATCTCCGAGACAAATTTGGAAAAATTTGTATCCTGACTTTTACGTCTCAATATATTTTTAAATATCGAATGTATATACACAGAAACAAACATCTTTTTAGAGAGAAAATGCAACATACATAATAGAAACACTAGAAATAGGAATGAACTTGTAGCCAATTATTTGGCCTACATTTCATCAATAAACATATTGCAAAGAAATGTTTAGTCCCTGTACCATAAAAACTCCACTCGGTAGCTACCTACGAGAACGTGTGGCTCGCGCGGGCGAACGTCTACGACGCTTGTTATGCTCTTGATTTTTTGCGGGATTTTATTTAACGGCATTCGAAATCAAATCCTAGCCTGATTGCTTCATTCGGTGTTTGCGATTTAGTTTTTATTTATATCTGTTAGTGTCTACGCCATGTTTGCTGGGTTGAGATTTGTATTGGTTTATTTCATTTTGTATATATATAAAGTCAATTATTTCTGTATTGTAGGTACTTGCATACAAAAGTATTACGAGTATTATAACTACTACTTAATGGTGTGATGATTATCTGTTTTATATGTTTGTTCCTGACTGGCACCTTTAACAAAACAAAGAAATGAAACTAGAGTCATAGAATCAGAAATTTAGAATATGAACTATTGTACCTATCCCGATTTTGTTATATTTAATACACTATTTGAAGCTATTCGAAATAGCTTTAAAATTCAATCTAACTTAAAACGTGTCCCCGTAATCTCAGTTTTAGCTTAAGCTAAGGGTGTTGCGGGGGCGGGAGGGGGTGGAGCGATATTATACCGTCCGTAGTTAGCGCACAGATATTAAGAATTCCACGACGTACAGAGTAGCCAAGGAATGCGACACTGCCTCGTTTAGTTCGGGCCGATGGGTCGCTAAAGATCTGGCCCGTGGTCCAGTACATGGAATGTAGAAGAGACGCGTAGTGTAGGTGTGAAGAGAATTATAGCAGGGGCACACTTTAAAAACCCGGTACCTACTGTTGTTTATCATCGAAGATTATTTAAGGGGTTAGTATTTCATATCATAAGATATCAAACATGAAACAATTTACATTTTTTTCAACATTTTACATATTTACGCAATTATTTAGTTATTGCCCAACAAGTGATGGTCTATCTGACTTGGTATCATATTTGCCTGCGTTCTGTTGCGATTACTCTTTCGTTCGAGTTCATGGTCCTGGTGTTCGGCGGCGCTAGCCACGGGCTGTTAGGAAAGTATGGAAACGCTCACGCCTGTAAATAAACACTCGTAGGCAACGCCATGTTTGTGTTTGCGTGTGTTTCGACTCCCACGCTGCCTGTCCGTAAACACGACCTTCGGTTCGGCGCGCGTGGAAGTAAGTGCGTGCAACACAACGCATAACACATGACACTGATATTTTGAGTCAGAAAGACGTCCTGATTCGATAATTTTATACGAAATTTTCTATTCCTTGTTTCTCTCTGTATCTTCATCATACTCTGTAGCCCGAGATTGGAGCGAGCGGCACAAAGTTGGTAATTGAAAAATCTTTCGTCCCCCCACTCCCCTTGGCTGTAGCGAAATTAAACTACACTATAATTACGACTCTACACGAGTGCCGATTGTATTGGCCTCACATATACGTATACACAATCTAGAGTGCCACAATCTGAGACGCTTAAAAAGTAGACAGAATTGTATTTTTTTAATTTTGATGTAAACAATTCCAAGGTATTGAAAGGCTCCATTAAGAACAGTCCGAGTATGAATTAAGTGAGGTTTGAATAAACACTATTCTACATAAGATTGTAATATACTTAGCATCGTCATAAGACATCAGTATTTCAGCAATATAAAACATTCACAACCAACTTTGTAAGTAATGTAACGATGGCGAACTTCAATCACCAGAACAATCTACATATTAAACACCTTCATAAATGTCTATCTGAATAGGGTTTATACTTACTCTAAATATTCACCGCCAATCATCCCATTATTTAAACTCACACAATCTAGCACTTTCAAATGATATAACACTGTCACTTTGCGCCCGCCCTGGGGGTTCCCCCCGGGGGGCGGGCGGCGGCCCGAGGAGGCGCGGGGCCGGCGGCCATTCGTCTCTCCGTAGAAATGTTTTCATTTTTATTTCATAAATAAAGAGTGGAATTTTGCTGCTCGCGTAATGAGCGGGCTACGTAAGCTCCGCAACTTTTGTTCTGTATTTCTTGTTCTTATTCGTGCTTTTTCTTCGCAAACAACTCGTTAAAGAAATCTGTTTTTCTAAAAAAAAAAATTAATGTTGCTTTTGGCGATATTGTACTGTTGACTTACACGTATATTTTACTTAATATGAAGTGATTTGTAGTATTTTTTTTTTGATTGATCATAGTGTAACGTGAATAGTTTCGTAAATCATAAAATTACAGAACATACGCAACAATAAAATGTAGTAAACGACATGTCATTGTATGACATCATACTCCCTATTCTATATATGTGATAAAATTAATCTTCCACTTATAATAATGTGGTTGTACGGAATTCTCGGAAAATGTTAATAAGCAAATTATAATTACATTTTATGTACCTACCTAATGATATACTGGTGGTACCTATTATTTGTGTCGCGATTGATTTGTGTTAATGAATGAAATTATCAGTTCGGAATAATTAAATGGTTCGAAATATTATAAAACAAAACTTCCTTATAAGGATGTTAATTTATAGTGGCTGATATTATAATCAGATTAAAACATCAGTGAAACATGATTATTTCTGAGCAACACCCAGACTTCAATAAACAAAGTAGCCCCGCATAAGCGATGGCCCCGCAGGCGGTCCCGCGGGGCGAATCTACCTAGTTCACTGCAGCAGCCATAAATGCTGTTAATATAATCTAAAGGAGCCTAATGCAGTGAGGTTACAAGTGCACTTATGCTCTTATTAATAACAGCTGGATTCCACCCTCATAATAATGTTGTTACACTTCATATTCCACCGGTATACTTGTGTAGGCAAGGATTGATATAGTTCTTCGTTCTTGAATCACTAAGTGTGTTTGGTACCTAGTTACAACCGCCTTGAGATATAGAAATAGAAGAGGTTCTTATTTACTATTGTTAAGACAACTTGAGGAAACGACTGTTATCCTGTCCTGTATTTAGGATCGTGTTAAATACTTATAGCTGATTATGATAAACATAACGCATTATTAACTTAAATGTTGTTTTTGTGACGCTAAAAATATTGCCAGTGACATGATAATTACGTTTGCAGTCAATTCCTACTTAAATTCAAACATATTGAATGTCGGATGGACACCCCAAGCTATAAATGTAAAGAAATGTAAAGGCACAAATTTGATGAGTTTACAAGATTGCACATCATTTGGGGCCATGTAAGTTTCTCATGCATGCGCCCGATCGTACATGCACCCCGGGATATGAAGTGCGACCTTCTGGCAGTTCTTAAAGTGGAGTAGAGGGGCTGAGTGATTAGGCTACAGGGCTGGCAGTAACCAGTTACCTAACAACGATTGCCTTTTAAAATAGAGTTATATTATTGATACGTATAAAACCAGCAAGTTTATCGTAAACTATGAAATGACGACGAGTGCTATGTTAAAAAGGCAAGTCCTTTAGACCGTGGACGTAGGTGGACACGTTTGCTAGCAATACCTATTGGGTGACAGCCCTAGCCCGGGCCCTACATATTGCTAACATATTCTCGGCTTGAAATTTATTGTAAATCGCGGCGGGCGGGGTTGACCCCCCTGCGTCAATAAACCGAATGGACTTTCCAAATTCGCTACATCGTGTTTGCGTCCGCTTTTTCTGTTCCAGCGAAAAAAACCCCGGCACTTCCGATTTTGTTTATCCAAGGTTTTCCATCGTAATTGTGTGACGCGATTGTTGCCAAAGCGAATATTTATTTGGGTTCCCGTTTGCTTTCCATTTCGCTCGCATTGTGCCGCAAATTCAATTTGTGGACTCAAATCAAATGTTGTCGCAAGAAATGACTCGCAGTCGGTGACTGACGTATCAAAAAATTGATCGCGCGTTCGTTGATGGAGGCTAATTCAGTCCACATCTGCTTCCTAATCACAAACATTTGAGGTTTACGGGCTTGAATACTGCTCGATTTATTCTACAAGGCAACGCATTCGGCAGATTACGCAGAACGAAGCAATAACATTATCCGCGAGGGGACAATCAGCATTAGCCGGAATATATTTCGCGTAAATCTTTCACGGCAGCTTTTATGTATATCGTAAAAAACGAAGTGTCCGACGACCGTCCATAAATATGCCCAGTAAAGGGAACTAGTATCATGCGGCGCATTTCAGAAGTCTCTCTCAGCATATTAAAGGTTCTGATGCGGAAAGTGTTTTGGATTTAGTCATGTGATAGTTTTGAGGACATGGGTCGCTTACGACTCATCTCGTTCGAAAACACACACAAATTATGACTTTATTTCTGAAGCATCATCACAGTACTCAGAAGTGATGGATTGGGTATGGGATTTAGAGGTGCTAAGTTGGAGCAATTATTAACGATGGACCAACAAACGATATGGACGCTTGCCGCAATTAATAATAAGTTAAAGAAAAATAAGCGCTTTATCAATTAATTTAAACTAGGTATAAAATATAATTTTCACTTCTCATGCTCGAAAAGTGTGTCATATTAGGCTTAATCATCATCATCATCTTATCAGCCGAAAGATGTCCACTGCTGGACATAGGCCTCCCCCAAAGAGTGCCAAAGTGACCGGTCCTGCGCCACCCGCATCCAGCGGACTCCCGCGACCTTTACCAGGTCATCAGTCCAACTTGTGGGGGGGGGGGGTACCCACGCCGCGCCTTCCGGTACGTGGTTGCCACTCCAGAACCTTTCCGCCCCAACGGTCATCGGTTCTACGTGCAATGTAGGCCCATAGGCATAATAAGCGGGGCTAAAGTGGTACATTTAGCCCCTAGAGAAAATATGTATACATATTTATGATTTTTAACACATTTAATTTGACCAATCAAAACACTTCACCATACTAAATCCACCAATCACAACTCTTTCAAAAAACATTTCTCTTTGCTATCAACCAACCATAATACAGCTACATCTTAAAATCGACCAATCAATAAACATCAGGTGTTTTTTATTTAGTCCCTAATTCCAAATCATTAAAAAAGAAAACGCCTCTGACCGTTACTAGCGCGTCCAAACGTTCACGCGTGGTTGACTGCATCGAGGCATAAGCTATGAGATTGAGCGGGATGGACTGCTGTCTATCTCGCTTTATCTTGTGCCCGTACGCTGTCCGCCGCGCGGCCGTTTGGATGCGCCTGTACACACGGTCAGAGGCGTTTATTCGTCGAGTCAATATTTTGCATATGTGTCAAAGCAGTTTAGTAAAAAAAACATGCCGCTAAATTGAACAATCTCTTCGCCGTGGAATTTGTTATTGATTGTGGATGGATAATCTTTGTTTTACTATTTTCTCGCAGTCGAAGTGAAAAGTAGAGTGTACATACAACTCGGGTCTGAAAGCCATATTACCCCTCGAAATATTTTCCCTCACTTCGCTCGGTAAAATAACCATCTCGTGGTGATATGGCTTATTTTAGCCCCTTGTCATACAATCTACTATTCTAGAAAGAAGGATGATGATGATGAAAGGGGAGACGATCAGTGATTTCTATTTACCTCCTCTTACCCTCTTTATTGTACTACTACTTGCCCGCGCGGCTTCGTCCGTGTATTGCAAAGAACGCAATAAAGTAGATTAGCATATGCCCTTTCAGAAAGTCTATTAAATATGTAGGTGAAAGAATTTTTGAACTCGGATGCCTATTCCCGGAGATTACCGATTACATACAAACAAAAACTAACTTACAGAGATACAATCTTATAGACTTTTTCCTCTTTATAACATTAGTATTCTTAGAAAATAAAAAGCTTTAGAAATCGATATGGTGTCGTAGAAATAATAGGACTACCTGGGATACAATGTTTTTCATTACGTTTCATTCTCGTAAAACTTCAAATAATGCATAAGCATTATACCTATTACTAATTAATAATAATCAGGTATTCGACCAAACAAAAATACGGTTAAATCTAAGATTCCTGCTTGATCGAATCCAGTCTTAAAAACACATTTACATTACATTTCGCAACCTTATAACTTCAACGTTCCATTGGGTCTGGCCACATGTCTGCGGTGCGGCGCCGCAACGCTAAATTTCGCGGCGCGGCGCCGAAAATACCCGCGTTTCTCGGCACTAAACGCGGATTTCTGCGGCGCCGCGCCGCAAAAATTTGCGTTGCGGTGCCGCACCGCAGAGATGTGACCAGGCCCTTACATACGAATGTTTCCGAGCGAATGAACTGCGCAAAAGACGAGTACTGCACAATTTTAAGCATATGTCGCGAAGTACCAGCCAAGTTCTGTCTTTATTGGGCTCCCTACCGTGCGGCGCCCTAGCGGGTGGAGGGCGGGACGCAGGGTGCGCGGTGCGGGACGCGGGGCATTTTGCATGATCAGCCCCAATTAGTATTTATGGCGTGCGGGGGTTGTTGTCTTTGAGGGTGATTTTGAGAATTGTAAAGGAATACAAATGTTAGTTTCTGTTATTTTATTCTGGGTTCAGTTTAGTATATGTACTTTACTTTTTGATATTAAGTAGGTAATGGTCGCAGACAATATCTATGGAGGTACGTATGTTTGTCTAACTGGTAATAGGTAAGTATGTATGTATGAAAAGACGAAAATTATAACATACTAGCTTCCACCCGCGACTTCGTCTGCGTGAACCCGGGATAAAAACTATCCTATATTTTAATCCAGGCTATATTTTAACTATCTTCGTGCTAAATTTCATCCAAATCGGTTGAGTGATTGACTAAAAAACATCCAAACATTTTAACATCCAAACTTTCGCATTTATAGGTACTATTAGTAGGGTAGGATTAGTATGATAATAGGAAGTAGGATAGTAGGACTCCAAGAGCAATGAAATTCGAAACAAAATGTTCTTAATCGTTTTCATTGCTCGTGCTCATGGCATAGTCAAGTCAACACGTGACTTTACCAGTTAAAGAAAACCGCATCTACGCGTACATACATTGGGTAGGTGGTTATCGAACGAGGGAGCGAAGCGAACGAAGTTCTACATGCTTCAGCTTGGGCCGAAAATCTTTCGTATGTCCGGTGTCTGTCCAGATGTTACGCTATCAGTCTGTCCAGCTCTACAGGTCGCATTTTTCAAACAATTCTCGTGAAATTTTGTGAGCAGGTTCGTTAATTATATAGATTTTTTTTAGTCACTTTTTCGAAATTAAAATAAAAAGTTTTTTTGGAAAAAGACAAGTCTTGCGAGTTCTACAGCTCACAGAGCAGTGGCTCTGTGAGTATGTATCACATCGAGAGGTGAGGCTACGCACACAAAGACACGTTATGTATTGACACGACATTGTCGGTGCGATTTGAGATTTGGTTTGATTCGCCAACAAGCCCCTCCGACCGAGCGACCTTGGTCGGCACCGACCGCTGTAGTATGAAATTTTGCTGCAAAGAACTGTCTACACGGTCGGTGCCGACCAGGGTCGCTCAATCGGAGGGGCGTGTTGGCGACCGTCTAGCAGACGTTTTGGTGTTCTTTATTCTATACCAGCTGCCCGCGCGGCTCCACCGGCGTATCACAAAGACCGCAAGCGAAGCTGCGGGATACAATGTATAGCCTAAGTTTATCCCGGTGGTCAATTCTATATAGTGGTGAAATAGTTTTTGAAATAGTAATTCTTAGTTTTATGTTACGTACAAGTAGGATATTTCGTTTGTAATAAGAAGCCTGTAGTTACGTAATAGCTTTAGAATTTGGCAAAGCTGTATCAAAAAGCTTGGCCATTACACGTATTAGTCCATATCTTGAAAACTAGTAAAACTACTGGACTATTTCTGATGAAACTTGCACTGTAGGTCATAATCCGATTACATAAAAACATACATGTATAAGTAGGTACCTATTTGTTTAGACGCAATCTAAGATCTAAGTTACAATAATAACTGTCGAATTGATATTTAGCATCCTTTAATTTGGAGTCGGTTAAAAAAAGCAGATTCTCAATTCCTATAAATTATGTAGGTTAAGTTGAGGAATGAAAGGGTTCGCCTTTTTTCGACTTTATGTCAATGCCGTGAAGGTTGACAAGTGACCAACCTTTACCATGAGTGATGTACTTACATTGTCAAGGCAATATTCAAATTGTATTATTGTAGAACGTATAACCAGTGAGAAGTGTGACGTACTTAATATTAATCTTCATCTTTAGCCTTATCCCAGTTGCATTCTGAAGAAACCCGGATCCGCTAGCTAGGTACTCTAATTCCAAAATTGGCCATTTCACCTTCCAAGCCAGATGGCAAATTAGAGATTAAATCATTGGCATTTGAGTTTTGAGAAGTGAGTGGTCAACTAGGCTGTTAGAAGTTTCCAAGCCACCCGAATTCGAAATCGGCTTAACGACGGCTGCTTAATGGCTTAATTTCCCGTCCTTCTACAGCACGGTGATGCATTAATAGTACTCGTATTAACCATTCCAAATGGCCATGACCGCTGCCGTCGGCGACATTGCTTAAATTCAATAGCTCGCAAGAGTCGCTAGGCCATGGACACTATTTTAATAACCTAGGACTCGTAGGTAATTTTCCTTTTGTTTTCCTTTGGTTTAATAAAAAGTAACATATTATTCTTATCTATTTCCAGACGCAGCTCAAGCGAGATCAAAGTCTTCGGCTAACCGGCAGGCCAGCGCTGGTAACGGCCTATCCGTCATAACGCGCGCAATCCCTGTTACATCGTGTTCCGTTCCACGCGACGATCGCATCAGCAGTAAACGCGGCCCGATTAAGCCCACGATATCGGAACGAAATAGACCGAGGAGGTACGAAAGTTTGGAAGCATATTGAGATTATTTGAACCAAAGATAACGCTAAAACTGTCTCTTGGTGTGACAGAAAACCAATACGAATGTGAACCCCGACAGTTTAAAACAAAGCTTTTCTCTCAGTAACTGTTCAATTTAGGTATGAACATGCTGCAAAGTTCCATCAGCTATTTAAAAAAAAAGGTACTGAATAAATCAAAACATTCACTAAACATTCCTATTTTCAGCCCAACGCAGTTAAAGACAACTAAAATGATATCACATAATCACAGACACGGTAGACCGGTTATGTCTGTCTGTACGAACTTATCCAATATTTTCAGAGATCGTAACTTTCCGACATGCATGTCCTAAGACAAAGTGTGTTATTTCTCGGGGGACCGCGGGACGGCCGCCGCGAGGAGGGAGGAAACAGTAATATTTTTACGAGCGATTTTATTGTGCGCACTATAAATTTGTCATCGTTGCATTCGCTTTTCGGAATTGTTATTAGCGCAAGATAATAGTATACACGGTTAGGTGTCAAAATATTCAGAGCAATGACGCGTAGTTGCAGTATCCAAGAGGCAGGCTCGCGGTTTTTGAGCTTCCGAAGTGTTATGGAACCGCACAGGTGCAATCCGAATGTGTGTTTGAAGTGTAGTTTCAAATCACGCGGGCCCCGCAAGTGCGACCAATGTGTGCAGGAGGCCTTGAGCCAACTTGGCCTAGAGCGGAAATAGGAAGATAGGTGAAAGAAAATGTCGCGAAGCAGCCGATTGAAACAGCGGTTGCCTGAAAGCGTGTAGGTAATGACATATTTATGCCATCCCTCCTAGTGCGACATTTTTTTTTCACCCCTTCCCTATTTTCGCCCCAGGTCAAGTTTGTTCAGTTCGGGTTGCACTGGGCGGTTCCACAAAACTTACGATTTTGTTAATGCTATGTTAAGTGTTTTAAAATAGATACTTACAATAAGATATATAAATAGGCAAACATAAGTAATTTCGGTAATCTTAGAATGCGTTAAAACAAACTCATTGCTAGCGTTAAATAAAAACTTGCTTACAAGACAGACGTGTAAAGTGTGATTAATACTACTGTATGACGCATCTAATGGCTAACGAGAGCTACACCGGTATTCTCTCAATTAGGGTACTTCACGTTATTCGTACTTTGGCCGTAGTTTGGGGTACGTCATTATGAGCCACTTACCAGAAAGCGTTCCCACAACGGCGCGGGCGCAGTAATAACCAGCGGTCGTCAACCGAATAGCGTTTTTAACTATTGTTACTGCATCTTGTCATTATTTTCAGGGTAGCGATCGTCATAAGACTCATCGCTAAACGACCTTGATTTGGTAACTCATGATTATCGTGATTTTTAAATGACACGAACGAATTTTCTGGGGGAGGCCTATGTCCAGCAGTGGACGTCTTTCGGCTGATATGATGATGATGATGAACGAATTTTCTAAGCGCTGCGCAAATATAAATGAGGTGTTTGCTAATCAAAAGAAACCGAGTGTTTAATTTTAATTTAGAACAGAAGTTTTATCTATTTTAAATGATGAGTTTTGTGTCCTATTTATTGGACACTAACTGCGCTCGCAGCTCCGTGCGCGTGGGATTCGTTCTCTGTCAATTCCAGAGTCCAGGGGTGGATTAAAATAAAGAAAGTAGTCTATGTCCAAATTGATGCTGTAGTTACTTAGGACGTGAAAAGTTAACATACATACATGCATAATTGCTTTTGCATTTATGATATTAATATGTATTTGTATGTTTAACTTAACATGTATTAACATCATATTTTAGTAAGAAAATGTTAACAACTCCTGCCAACCTCTTAATTTAGCGGAGTGGCGACAACACGATGACGCGGCGCTTCACACACCTCTGCTCATGTTCCAGGTTGGTCGTGACCGCCCCGACGCCTACCGACTACTCACGCCTACCGAGGGACCGAGCAATGTTCGTCTACCAGCTGCTCAATCAATTGCTGCTTTTAATCAAAATATTAAAACAACTGAAAATCGATTTTAGTCGGTAGGTTAAAGTTTTCGCATAAGTTCCGAAATACTATAAAATTGCTAAAGTAGGTTTTGGTAATGGACACTTATGATGGACACATCGAATAAACGCCCCAGGGTAGCAATTATTAGAATTAAGAGTCCCTAGGAAACTTAACTCTCCATACAAAGGGAACTCCCTTTGGTTGTCATTTTAAAACGGCATATTAGGTACAGCCAAGGATGAACGAATACGTACATAAATAAGGTCATAAATATATGTACACGCCTTTATGACATTGACAATAGAGTCCTGTACAGATATTTATGTCCTTATTTATGTTCATATTCGTTCACCCTTGACTGTACTGGAATAAAATGAGAGCCAAACTACGTTTATATAGGGAGCCGACTTGTGTCGAGCTTCCTGGGGACTCTTAAGGTGTAAAACTTTTAGTCGTTACTACTAAAATAATTAAACCACAAAATTACGTCGTTTATTAGGCAGTTGGTAATTTATTGTTTAGGTACACATTAACAATATTTACGTAATCGGATATCTAATCAAGAATGTTTGACAACAATTACCTACCCTATGATGAACATTGCCATTAGGTTCTAATACCTAAATTAACAACACAATTGTTTTCCAAAGTAGCAATGCTTGTAAACAATAAACTGTTGTATAAACTTACGATATTTTATTGACCTTTGATACTTGTGTAATTGAAATTGACATCTGGACTTGGCTCTGGCATTGAATTGGCTCTGTCAAACCTGTTTAGTAACTAAAAGTAGTTTCACCACGAAATTGTTACATTGTAGGTAGGAAATAAGGACTAAAATGTTGATTTGTGAGGCTCTGTATCAACGATCAAGAAAATTATTTATTTCGCCATGACTACGTATGTGAGCTCTACTATAAGAGATAGATATTATACATTTGTTCTAAAGAAATTAAGATATTTCCTTTTTGTTTTTTTTAGTCAACTGCTTGCACCTATAAGCTTTTCTGTTTAGCCCAACGGTTGACTGGTAGATAATGCCTTAAGGTATTAAGTTCGCCTTTTGTACAATTTAATACAATACAAATACTCTTCTTTCTACTTCTTCTTTGTACTTTCTGTTTGTGCAATAAAGTTTAAATAAATAAGACCACTGAACTAAATTAATCATAAACTGATAAATAGTAAACTTTCTTTCAAATCAGTGGAAGGTCCTCACATTTATAATCTCCAAAATAAAAAATAATAATTATATAAAGTTTAACTCGATTCAAACGACGTCATGTTTCCTAAGTTATTTTCCTAATGTCAAGACATTTTCTGATTTCCCTTCACTGACTCATTTGGATTGCTCACCTTGTGTACTCGGGTCTACCATTTGAGACGTCGCTTTAGTATGGACGTGTGCTCTGCACTGTAGGTATAATGTATATTATTTACGCAGATAATTTCAACGTAAAATTATGACAAGGAGAAAAGTGCAATACAGATTTTTTATAAAGCGTGAAACGTAGTAGTTTTCTGAAATATGTACCTAGGTGTAGTCTGGGGGCTGTGGCTTTCAGCCTGTAACATTAAAGTATGTATATAGATTAGGTTGAAATCATATTGGTTAGGACGCTTGCTCTCATTACCTTTGGTTAGTGCTGGTTTAAAATAGGGGGCACTAATACAATTCGAATATAATCTCATTAAGTACGTGTGCAGGGCGTTTCGAAATTGACCCTCTAAAGGCTTGCATATTTTGTTGAACATTAACGCCTTCTTCCTCGGATTAATTAACATATTTATTCGGTTGAGTGTGTTATGCTCAGAATTTATGTCGCAAAAATGTAAAACGCATCTTGACTAGGTTTTATTCAACTTTTCTTGGCTCGTCAATCAAATGTAGGTTCACGATTCACTCAAAGTGGCATAATCATAATCTTAATAGGTAATTATCGATTAGTCCTCGTATTCGTATTTAAATAATAATTGCGTTTGATATGGCATTAGCGAGTATTGACAAAACACTTGTCAATATTTACCTACTCAGGCTATCGGGCGACGCTCTGCGCACACGCACGTCGCTTGTGTCAGGGCCTGAATTTGGCGACTAAAAGTCGCTTTTCAATCCCGTCTGAATATCAGTGCGTCCTGTTCACACACACGCGGCTATTCACTTATTCAAGAGTGAGCGCACGAATCAAAATTAATCACATATATGATCTCAAACGTTAAAATCGTTTCAAATTTGGGTATCAGGTGTAATATCCCTGGATTTCAACTTATGATGTCACAATGAATATTGAAACTTGTCTGTTGAAATATCACAACTGATATTCGAAGATTTGAAGTAAAACGGACATCTCGCTTCCTAACGATTCGCACGGTATCTAGCTCAAATTGATGCCTAATCGCAAATCGCGCTGATACGCGTCTGGTGCAAATTAAAAAGAGGAGGGTAGATTTTTCTCGTTTCATATAGCATCATAAAGCGCAATACAGCATCATATAGAGCTAAATCACAGAATGGTGATGAAAATAAGTCGTGTTACCAGCTCCGAGGGCACTGGGATCGCAATCATATGTAGGCACCTATGTAAAAAACAAGACCGTGCAAGCAGAACTGTAATACTTCCGTATTCCATTCCATAAGATAGGAACATTAAATACAGGATTTAGGACAAGCTCTGAATATTATACATTAATTCAGGCGAGTTCTTGGGGATAGTGACCGAGCGGTATGTACCTTGTAGTTGTTTGCTTAAGATATGATAACTTTCTCGATATCGTATCGCAAACAGCCCACACTCATAATCAGATCGGGTACAGAGTATTTTAAATAGGGTATTGACAATAAATAACAATATCAGAATATGTTGACGTAGTGTTCTAGATGAAAACGCAGGTAGTCGCAAATTAAGCCGGAAACCCACTGGCGCGGCCTGTGGTTGCGGTCAATTGATAGAAAACTTGACAAATAAATATGACTACCAGCAACTCGCTCTTGGAGACAATGGTAGCTCGGGCCGTGAGTACCTACCGCTCACAGACTTTAAGCTGATTCTGTATTGCACTAATAGACGGGTCCAGGAACAACACAATAAATATTTATTACTTAATTGATTACTCATTCCTCTTCATCTTAGTTTTATCTAGGTCGCATCTTAAAGGAGCCCGGGGTCCCATTTTGTCTTCCTAATTACTGGATGAAATGGAGGAAGCCCAAATTATGATTTGTACAAATAAATATGGCAATCGTGCTCGTTTTCTGTATATGGACGACGGATTTCTGATTTGACTCAATTTACATAGCTACCTACTTTGGTAAATAAGTACCTAACCTACCAATTTGATCAAATTTTAAGATATTTATTTCTCAAAACAGAATTAAATTTTCATCAATCAAATACAAGTTGTTTTTTTAGATTAACTTACATGGTAGCATGCAGGAGAGAGAACATTGTGTTAAGTAAAACGAAAACATGAGTATTGTATTAAAAATAACATAATATTGTGAAAAAATAACCGTAGAGGGTAATTTTGTATTTTAGTTGAAGGGTAAATGAGAGCGAGCGATGTCCATCGACCGGTTAAGGCCTCCACTACACACATTGGCCGCGGTTCCGGCGCGAACGCGGCTCGAGCGCGATGCTTTTATGCAATCAAACCAGCGCCGACTTTACTGGGTAAGTCCAGTAAATGGTTGTGTGTAAAATGGTCGTCGGCAAAATGGACATCCATAAAACAATTATTGAATTGGTTAGAAATCACACATTTTTGTACGATTTTAAAGACAAATATAATCTGTGGTTAAACTCAGGGATCGGAACCGTTTTTTTCAAAAGTCCCCGAAGTAGTCTAATATTTTGAATTATCTTAGGCTCTTAATGTAGGACTATCATTTAGGTAACATTTTCGTATTATTAGACAGCCTGATCAAAAATGATATTATAAACCAAAGAACGAAATTGAACGAAATATAACCGATATTTTTATATGGTTAAAATACCGGTATCCGATCCCTGGTTAAACTTCGCTTGCCAGATCATCAAATTAATGCCCTTATTCATAATTGTTCATCAAAGCTATTTTTATCTGCCATTTTGGTAGTTGTTTTTGAGGGAAAGGGACAAAACACGTTTTTGTTAAGAGACGTTTGTTAAGTTATATAGCGGGGTAAGCTTATAATAAATACAACGGGCGCATTTTTGCAAGGTCGGTTACTTAATAGCAAATCTGAGATTAACTGCAATTAGGAGAGCAATTAAATCGAGTTTTATGGTTAGTAGGTAGTTGTTATTTTCAATTGCAAATGAATTGTCCTGTTTGTTATCTTAAGGCGAAATTGATACTGGCATAGTATAAAGTAAAAGAAGTAGGGTATCTCCGATCCTTCATTGAATTTTCTTTCTCTCTACTTATCAGTTTTTATCTTCTATGTATGTGGGGTTGTCCAAACGTAGTACCTAGTAAGCGCATAGCACGCGCGTGCCTACACATTAATATACAAATGTAACTATGCAGGCAGACTAAATTATTGTATCACACAAGAACTGCAAAAATAAATACAAACAATAAAACAGCAATAAAAAATAAAATAAAAACTTAAAGGAATAAAAGTTGGCCCAGAGTGCTGTCAGCAGGTAGAGTGCGGCTGGCTGCATTGCCACGCTGGATAGCAATGCTTAGGTACTCTTTGAGCGAAATATAGGCCAGCCTTCTGGCCACCACTATCGCCTATTGCCTATTGTTTGAACAGTTTTTAGTAATCCTACTCTGATACTCATTCTTCTTTGTAAACCCTTTAATAACTTTGTTAATTCAATCTACTTCGTTAATCCTTTAATGTCTTTGGAATTCTGCAATTAAGAATCTCATTTGAAGCTCATCCATCAAAACGATTTACATACATTTATGTACGTCAACAATGCATAATGCCTGTTATTTTTATTTATTTATTATTATGAAACCAAGTCATAAAGAACTTTATTTGTATGAAAAATCTTTTCCATGATGTCTTTTCTTGCAAATTTTCTGAAACTTTTCGGGACTTGTTGATGTTGAATAGGCAATCATCGTATTGAATTCTATAGGTTAAGCAATTCAAATCGTTTCACCTCACTCACGTCACGTCACGTACCATTCCCATTTTATTTCAATATGATTCGCGCACCCGTTCTGATGGTATTGTGTTCCTGGTGGTGAGTAAGGTCGCCGGAGCTCTCGGGGATGTGTTGTAATGAGAGTGAGGAACCCGCGCTCGTCTCCAGCTATCAACATAACTAATCCACAAGTCATTAGAGTGTCGGCAACGCGCATGTGATTTTCCTGAAATCGCATGCGTTCATAGACTATGGTGCCTGCTTGCCATCAGGCAGACTGTATGCCTATTTGCTACCGTCGTAGTATCAAAAAATATATCTGGGGGCACGGTAGTGCTCCCGCCAAGACGAGCCAAGCGAAACGCAAGGGCACTACCTGTCTTTTCTCGTACGCTTCGTCGTTTTTTGAACCCTCATAACTTGAGTTTAGAATATAGGTACTAGATAAACAATATTCTCGGGATATGATGTCAATAGTAGACTTATTAAACGTATAAAGCTTCAATTGCATAGATCCCATACTTTATTAGATTTTATTGATATCTAAAAAAACCCCGATTTCGTCACTGACTCACTCGCTGATGATCATCAAAATTCTTAGGGTACTTCCTGAAGTCCTAGAAAGCTGAAATTTGGTAATTAAGTAGTGTACACAAACAACAACAAAAATCCAAAAACTTGGAACTTTGATCCCCAACCCCTGAAACTAGGGGATTGAATTTTGTATAAGACTTCCACAAATTTTGATGCTAGAGGTCAGAAAATTGATATAGGGACTCCTTGTTATAAATAATACATATTTCAGGATTTTTTGTAAATGACCTCTCACCTTTTAAATTAGGGGAGGGTTTTCCCATTTAGTGGTACACGAAAAAAATTAAAACCCTTAAAACAGGCTAGAAATGACCTTACAGAAATACACTAAAAATATTACCTACATGTAAAGTGATTGCCAAGACTCCCCAGCTCATATAGCTTTCAGCGTTAAAAAGATCGCAAATAGCGCCAAGCTTCCTACTCCACACAGTCCACACGGCTTAACTCTACCAGCCACGCTCTACAAATTCTTTATCTTGACTAAAAAGTATAGAGACCCGTCGCTTATTAATATCTTTTTAACGCTGAAAGCTATATGAGCTAAGCGAGCCTTGGCAATTACTACTCGTATACATGTAATGTTTTTAGTGGGATATATATTAGCTCATCGCCCATAAAAGCGAGCGCGCGAAACACATTTCAACGATTCGCGAAACAAAAATAGACGTCTAAGTTTGTTTTATAACTGTGATGTATGGTAGGTAAACAAGCTCAGTAAATAATAAGGTTTCCGGATACCTCCAGATTGACACCGGAGTCAATACAAGAAATGAACACTTGTTCATACATACGGCAGTAAACTGTTTATCACTTACGTAGGTAAGGTACTATATCATCAGAAATGTAGGTGTGGCTGGTAAAAAGATATTGTAAGTTAGGATACGAAGGGTTTAATACAGTTCATTAACGAATATCACCCTGCATCTATTAAACTCTATTGACTAAAAAAATTAAGGTTTATTTACTGTGGCATTTACACACACATCCTACGTTAGAGACGTAACCATTAATAAGGCAAGTAACAAACTGAATTACGGGATAAAATAATAGGTCGCCGATGGGATTCTTCTAGCCATAGTAGCGCTGTCAAGTATTTGTTTGATAGATAACCTATCAATCGAGGTGCGCAGGAGCGTGCTATTTCAGCGCGTCAGTTTACCCACGGGCGCGGGGACGTTGGCACTTACGCCGTTTGGACCACTCGGTGCCGCGCACGCGCATCTGTCATACTTACTATCGGCAGAATAAAAGTTTTATTTTAATAATTGTCAATTGGTGCATGAACTGGACTTTTATTATTAAGTGTTTTTTTTGTTGACTTTATTGAAAATTTCGTGGTGTGATTGGAGGTGGCTGGAGTCAGTGATGGATCTTAGTCAGGTACTGTCAAGATTTTAGTTATCTGTTCTACGGACATTCTCGGGGTCAGTTTCTATTATCTGCTAATCAATGCTTAATTCGTTCAATGCCCCTTTATTATAGAGATACTGTTTATCTTGGTGGCCATAAAATATTAGGAAAATGTCGGAAAAATATGCAGAAACCTATGCATTTGTTTACCTGCGCTATAAAATAGCATTTAAAATAAAGTTGCAAAATAGCCAATAGCCACTATAGAATAATATGACATTTTTAGTAGCTAGATGTTACTTCGTTTCGTTTTAATCGTTGTTACTTATTGTTTAACTTATTTCCGTTATTGAACAATGACATTATTATTGCCTGAATAAACACGCTTAAAATATAGCCTATAACCACTCAGAAACTCCATTCTACACGCAGGCAATTTGAAATCGGATATGCGGTTCCGGAGATTACCCATTACATACAAAGTTATAATCTCACAACCCTTTCCTCTTTATAATTTTAGTATAGATTCATCGACTTCAGTTTAGTATCTAGTTACTTAACTACTGCACCCCTAAAAACAGTCCAGTCAAACTAAAATCCAGGATCCTGGATTTTAGTTTGGGGGAGGGCTATTCTTTGGTTTGGGAAGACCCCGTTGAGGTAAAATTTATGTTAGAGTTCATATGCCACCCAAGGCTTGAGCCCCTTAGCTCCTCTCTGGATCTACTAGACCCTGAAAACCACTTTGTTGAAAACCTGGGGCATGATTTGACTTCCAAAATGTAACATGTCCCCAGCATGTCATAGGTAAATCCCCTTCCCCACCTTCATGTACAGATGTTTTTCAAAATCAGAATGACAAAGTCATGACTCATGGAATATGATGGGGACACGTCACATTTTGGAATTCGAATACCCGCCCTTGTGTGACATCAACATCCATACATATTCGGGCATTTTCAAATATTGCGTACCCAGTTAGCGAGAGCTGTTAAATAAAATAACTCATTTCACAGTTAAGGCAAGTATGTGTTTATGCATATCATTTATAGATTGAAAAGTAAAAGTAATTTTTCACACAAACTGAATACTTAATTGTGGTCACGAAATTAGCACTGAGTAAATTTTTGATTGCGCCGCACGACAATTGGGTACACAAATGTTTGAAAATGCTCATTCATGGCATGTCACCTCTACAAAAGATATATAGATAGTTCTATAGAGTTGGAATCGGTTCAGTATTTATTGCGTGCACTTTAAGCTGGGCGCTCAAAGAGGCGGGAGAGTTGTGACAGAAGACGATATCTCTTGTCACTTACTTTTTATTTTCTTGCTTTGGTACAATCAACGTCAAATATATGTATACAATTTTAGCCTTGTTACAAAAGGAAAAGTGTAATCATATAGTCTGTGACGTCGACGTAAGAGTATTTATACATATAGGTACATGTCACACGTTTGTGTTTTTTAATCTAAGACTCATCAATTATTATCCAGGAGTCCGTAATGTTTATCTAGGTAAGTAGTCAGTCTTTTTAAAGACTGAATTGATTTAGAAAGAAATTTCGGTACGCGTTCAATTCGATATGCAGTAAGGAGAGTTAAATCCAATCAAAATGACGATTATTTTGCAAGGTTCGACTAGCCCTGTCAGTCAACAACTACTCGTAAGAGGGTTCCAATGAGCCCAATTATATTGTGTAGTTGTGGAGTTACTACGTCTACCCTGTCTCCAACATCAGATCACCTCAATGGTGGCATAATATTGCGTTGTCTCCGAGCTCACATAAATATGCCACAGCTCAGTGTTTTGCATTTTTAATTTTTTTTAATGAGAACTAATCATAACATACATACGAACAGTGCAAATTAATATAAAGCTAGTAAATAAGCAGCTATACATTTTTCATATGACTTTGCAAAGTTATATAGTAGAAAACCAGTAAAGGTCAATTTCCAAGATTTTCCAAAGCAGGAATAATTGATGATAATGATGTCACGCTGGCCGCTCCCTGCATCTACCGTTGTTTATGCAAATGCCAATGTGGCGATAAGCGTGATAACGTTACTCACCGATACCTATTCCTAGTGTTTCGCAATCAACTGACGATGAATACTTAAAGTAAAGCCGCACTTGATAGGTGGCTACACATACAATTAAATTGAGAATTTGTGAGAATTGAATTGGGGGCAATCGAGTCAAGATCATGGTATCACCTGTTCCCACACCAGACATAAAACCGCCTTGAAGTAACACACTGTGTTGGTGTAGCGTCTTGAATTACAAATATGTCGTCCACCATCGACTTATGAAACTGACAGCTGGTTAGCGTTGGTGAAACCGAGGGCTCACTTAGTTATGTTGGTGAACACTTTGTAAATTCCACCTGCGGGGTAGTATAATCATTTTTCACACAGCCATTGTCATCTTGAAATAAAATCAATATACCATTACACGTGGTTGTCTGTCAATTGATATTCATACAGTAGGTAGGTACCTACTGAGAGATAAAACCAGTTCCAGTAAAAAATGCTTCTTTAAAGTAAAAACATAGTGAATAACAAGTTTGCGGATTTCGATGCTTACATTGAAATTGTATACCTACTTTGTATTTGTCTCTTAAGGCCTCCACACTTCGAACGCGAGTCGTGCGCGGCGCGGGGCGGGCGCGGCGCGGTTGATGCACGATATGTGTGTGATGAATGTTTGACGTTCTGCGAGAAGATGGGTGTGCGACGACCTTCTTCTGTGTAATTTTTTTTATTTTGTTTATTCTTTTTTGTTCCACAGTGCTTTGTCGTCTGTCTGTCTGTCAAGATCCTTTAACTCGACAACGCGTATAGGTATCAAGTTGAAATTAGATATGGCTGTTTCTGCCGCAAAAAACGTACATTTTGACACTCTCAAGGAAATCAAAATGTAAAGGGTACTTTTCGTTGATTATACTAGAAGTACAGGCAAAAATCTGAAAACTATAACATTTGTAATTTTGTACGGAACCCTCGGTGGGCGAGTCTGACTCGCACTTGTCCGGTTTTTTTTCATCATAAAGCTCACCTGTCCGTTTTACTTAAAATCGTACATTTTTATACTAAAATTGATTTTTAGCGGAATAGCAAAGGAATATTGTTCTCGTAATATATCATGAATTTCCGCAAAGTAACGCCTGATTCAATAAATTACTAAAATTGATATTCATATTTTTTTCCATCATAAAGGCCGATCGTCATAAGATAGTAAAATGTATATGCATTCGTAATGAAACACATAAAAAAAAACTACCGAAAACATAATCAGAGCAGAGCAGCCCACTTCCACGTGGTCTTGTTTGTCTTACTCCTAGAGTGTATACAAAAGCCCGCGGAGCCAGGAGCTCGCGAAGGAGGTCCTGAGTTGAGCGGGCGTATCAAAGTCAAAAGTCAAAGTCAAAGTGATTTTTATTCTTCAATATAGGCATATTAACATGCACCTATGAATGTCGATAAACTACCACCGGTTCGGAATGAAAATCCCTGCCTCGAGAAGAACCGGCGTAAAAAATTCGACCGAGACCGAGACCGTAAAAATGAGACCGAAGCAAAGTGAGTGTGGGGAGGTGGCGAGCAAAGCGAGCCGGCGACCTCCCGAGCGAAGCGAGTTCGAGTGCGCCAGTGAAACGAAGGGCTGACGAAGAGAGTTTCTGGCGGGAGCCTGGGTGGAGGGCGGAGGAGTGGTGTCCAGAAACGTAGGACTGTCAACTTGACAGCCCTTTGTCTATTAAGTTGAACTGGGGCTTGGGCTCATTGACGAGGATGACATATGTAGATAGAACGATGAAGACATCGACAGTAGAAACGAGTAGACGAGTGTAGAAAGGTCCCAAAAATTATGTTCTTAGTTATGATATTAGTTACTACCTAACAAAATTATGATGTATGTCCGTTATGAAGGAAACTGTTATGAAAAACAAAATTACGAGTTCAAGCCTGTTCTTACTTATGAAATTATAAACGTATGGCGCACGACCCGCGTGAAAAAAAATGTGTGTGCATGTGTTAAATTACAACTTCCGCGGGCCCGCGCTCGATCCGGCTCGACCCGCGTTCGCGCTGCACCAATGTGTGGAGGCCGACATTTTGTTTTAAGTTCACTCAAGTGTTTGGGAAGAATTAATCATCAAAAAATCGCTACACATTTTTTATGTCCAATGATTCATTCAATTTAACATTGCAAGACCCACCCTAACCACGTACCTACGTGATAATCAAGATGACCCATATTCGATCAATTGAATATCTTTCCTATATCAGAGTGCAAACATGCGCGTTCTGAGAAACGTTGCGAATGTTGCCCCGGCGCATAGAGTATGCGAGTTTAATTTATCGGCTGAATAAACATGATCGATAACGTCAGGTGTTTGTGGAAAAATGTGGGCCACGCGCGAGCGCAGGTGCCCTGCCTATAATAACAAGCAGGTTGAACAGATTGATGTGGTGGCAATGAGCGTCGTACTTGTGACGAGAATTTTGAATGTTTAATACTCGTAGTAACAGGTACTACGAGTATTAAAGTGATTTTAAGTACACACTTGAATATAAGCAACAAATAATGTTCTCAGCAGGATGGACGTTTATGATGCTGACTGTACCATGACTAAAGAGTTAATATATGGTTAATATTAAGATAGGAAGCGCTTGTCTTCTTAATAATTTAATTAGAACCTTCTAAAATAATAAATGCGAAAGTTTGGATGTTTGGATGTTTAGATGTTGGGAAGTTTGTTACTCAATCACGCTTAAACGGCTCCACCGATTTGAATGAAATTTTGCACGAAGATACTGAGTTTATAGCCTGGATTAAAATATAGGATAGTTTTTATCCCGGGTCCACGCAGACGAAATCGCGGGCTGAGGCTAGTAATTAATAAAAATAAATCTTTGAAATCTATGCCTGTGTAGCCCTAATAAATAGTTATAAGTTACCCTACTACTAAAAGGGTATGAGAAGAAATACTTAAACACGGTAAAACGAACGAGGTGTCTATTTAAAACGATTGATAATATAATAGGAAACATAGTACCTTTTATGATACGAAGAATACAACATAATAAGATCATTATTGAAGGGAAAGTCAATGAGAAGCGGAAGAGAGAGAGAATGAACCCGGGGAGGGCAGTCATATGGACCAAATGTAAACGTTATATCGTATAATGCTATCAAAAACCAAGACCCTGACATAATAATAATGAGTTATACGCGGTAAATCTCATTCCACACGATCCATAGATCGTCACTTCATCTATAATGTAGGGACCTGCTACACTACGTTTTCAATACGCTATCTCCCTCAAGTACAAGTTTGAACCAATACATTTAACGATTTGTCGGGCCTGCGGCAAATATAACTAGTGCATTGCCTCTCCATATTATATTGTCCATAATTTTAGTCAGACATAAAATCATAATCCTGGCATAGCTTTCTCCATAGACGTCTTAACACTTGTGGAACAGCTCAAACGTAAGTGTCCTTAAGGTATATCAGTAGGTACGTGTAGGATGCACCACTTTAGACTTTGTGACCGTTGAGAAGACTCGACGTGGATATTACGTTATCATATGTTATCTCTTTATCTAAGGCTAATGAATGATAATAATTTGCATAGATCGGCATAATTATTTTTATACTGTAACCCTTTCACACACAAACTCGTGTGCAAAAAATGGCTGCAATAATTTATGTTAGTCACGGCCCGTTATCAAAACTTTTTAGGTGTCTATCTACGTGTAGGTATAAATTATAAAGATTCAGATATGGCGCCAGGGCTCACAGATTATGTGCAGCAATTATAATTAGTGAACATGGTGAAGGTGTGGCTGATAGCACCTGATAGCGAATGATAACGCGGCGGGTTCATGTCGATGTCACATGTCGCATTTTTTTGTGAATGTTCTTCCTCAGAAGATAAAGGTAACCTTCCGTCTGTAACCCGTAGGTCTCATGGTACAGACATCCTTCTTATTTATATGTTAAATTTATGCTAGGGTTAGGGAATTAGGGCTCTAGGGTTGTTTAGGGCAGTTGGAGTTAGAATTGATGGTAACAGCTCTCCCCATAGATTATTTTAGTAAAATCCTGTCAGGATTATACATTTCGCTTAATGCCTGCAACACACTTGCGCGGCTTGCGGTGGCGGTCAATAGTAAATTGACAGCTAATGACAATTTTACTAGTGACCGCCGCGGCCAGGCCGCATGATGCAGGCTTGAGTCTCCGTATCATAATCGATATTTTTTTATGCTTATTAATTTATGGTATGCGTTTCGTGAAGGTAACAATAATGTACACCGGATCTAAATTATTAATATTGGATAGTTATGGTATGGCAATCCCGCCATTTTGATGTCACTGACAACTGACTGAGCTAAGATTTCAAGAAAAAGAAATAACAAAAGATTTTTCGAAAAACCCAACTGCTTTTTGGCAAATATTATAGTCTATGGCACAATTAAATATATCGAAATCCGTCAAACGGTAGGCTGCAGGGCGTGCCAAATAATAAGACATACACACATACTTACTGTTGTAATATAAATTTGAAGTCGGTTTGTGGCAGCACTATTTTGTTGGTACAGCTCTATTATGAAAAAGTAAAGCTGTCATGTTGTTCTCTCGGTTTCAATAAAATGGCGTGTTCTAAAACAACTCTTTTAATACATTAAAGTTATCAGGTTATGGCCCAGTCCACCTGATTTTTCCAAAAGTTCAAGTAAAAACGTTAATGTATTGAGTAACGTTCAGTAGTATACGCGATTCAGTAAAATATCAACGAAAATCGGCAACCGGCTTTTTGCACAAGAAACCGGCATTTGTTTCTTGTGTGGTTTTTGTTCTTCATCAGCAAAATGTCTTCAAACCATACGATGGCACTGATTGAAAAGCTGACCGGAAGAGAAAACTATCCTACGTGGAGATTTGCAGTTCAAACTTATCTGGAACACGAGGAATTGTGGAATTGTGTAACCGCAAAAGAAAAAGTCGATGTCAAACTAGACACGAAAGCGAAGTCTAAAATTATTTTACTCGTTAATCCCATCAACTACGTACACATCCAAGAAGCTAAAAGTGCGAAAGAAGTGTGGGATAACCTTGCAAAAGCTTTCGATGACAAGGGTTTGACACGCCGAGTTGGTCTGTTGAGAGATCTGATAACCACAACGCTTGAAAGTAGTCAGAGCATTGAAGACTACGTGAATAAAATAATGTCGACGGCACATAAACTCAGAAACATTGGTTTTGATGTAAACGATGAATGGCTAGGGTCGTTATTACTGGCCGGTTTACCCGAGATGTATCAACCAATGATTATGGCCCTCGAAAGCTCTGGTGTGGCAATCACAGCTGATTCTGTCAAGACTAAGCTTCTTCAAGATGTGAGGAACTCTGAGTCAACTGCGCTGTATGTGCATAGAGGCAAAGGAGCCCAACCGCAGTTTGCCAAACAAGCTTCAGATAGATTTAATAAGTCAAGTAAAGGACCCAGGTGCTTTGTGTGTAACAAATATGGACATATAAGCAAATATTGTCGGAATAAGAAAGAGAAAGCACAGAAGTCTAATGACAGCACTGGTTATGTGGCTGTATTTTCTGCAACAACAAACAATGACAGTGGTTGGTATATCGACTCAGGCGCGTCTATGCATCTTACAATGCACCGAGACTGGCTGTATGATGTAACTACACCCCCGGTTAGTACTATCAAGGTGGCAGACGACAAGAAACTGTTTGTACAAGCTTGTGGAAAAGTGAATTTGAATGTGATCAACAAAGATGGCAAAATGGAAACTATTAAGGTACAGAATGTGCTCTATGTTCCAGGATTGGCAACCAATCTTCTTTCTGTCAGTCAAATCATAAAGAATGGCTGTCAAGTTCAATTTGACAGAGAAAGTTGCAAAATTTTGAACAAAAACAATGAACATGTAGCAGCTGCCAAAATGATAAACAATATGTACCGGCTCAATACACACAGTGTACCAGCATACATATCTGCATCTAAGGATAACAATGATTGTTATTTATGGCATCAAAGAATGGCACACTTGAACTTTGAAGACTTGAACAAACTGTCAGACACTGCAGGAGTGAAAATAGAAAATAAAGAGAAAGTGATATGCGTGTCATGCCTTGAAGGGAAACAGTCAAGAATTCCTTTTCCCTCTGGAGGGACACGAGCTCAAGCGAAGTTGCAAGTCATACACTCTGATGTTTGTGGGCCAATGGAGGTGCCATCCCTGGGAGGAAGTCGCTACTTTGTGACGTTCATCGATGATTATACCAGGAAAGTATTTGTTTACTTAATAAGTAATAAATCTGATGTGTTTGGGAAATTTAAGGAATTTAAAGCGTGTGTTGAGAACCAGCTTGATTTAACTATAAAGACTCTTCGCACAGACAATGGTCTGGAGTACCTGAGCAATGAATTTAAAGCTTTCCTTAAGAAGTCAGGAATATTACATCAAACTTCTGTCCCTTACACTGCTCAGCAAAACGGTTTAAGCGAAAGAATGAATCGCACGCTGCTAGAACGAGCTAGAAGTATGCTAATTAATGCTAAATTACAGAAACACTTCTGGGGAGAAGCTGTGTCAACTGCAGCTTACATCACCAACCGATGTCCAACAAGAGCACTAGCATACTCAACCCCAGAAGAGAAGTGGAGTGGTAAAAAGCCAGACATCACTCATATGCGAGTCTTCGGTTGTGAGACAATGGTTCATACTCCTAAAGAAAAAGCTAAGAAATGGGATGCAAAGGCAAATAAAATGATTTTTATTGGCTATAGTGAACAGACAAAAGGGTACCGGTGTTTTGATCCCAAAACCAAGAAGGTGTTGATTAGTCGAGATGTGGTCTTTCTTGAGAGCTCAGTTAAAAGAGAGTATGTTATGATACCACTTTCAGAGTCTGTTCCAGAACAGGTCTCACATGAAGCTAGTTCTACCAGCAGTGATACAACTTCGGAGAGTGAATCAACAATAAAACATGAGACAAGTGATGACTCATTTTACACAGAAGATGGTTCATCGTGTGAAGCTGACAAATCTGTAGTTGAAAATGAGCATAATGAACCGAAACATAGTATGATTACTAGGTCGAAACAGAAAAAGGTCGAGCAACCTAACACATATATATGTGTTAATGAAGTTTCAGAGAAGCATGACGTCCCAGAAACATACAGTGAAGCAATATCTTCAGATAATGTGGATGCAGCAAAGTGGAAACAGTCAATACAAGAAGAGCTGAACGCACATGAAGAGAATGAGACTTGGCACTTAATTGAAAAACCAGAAGGAGTGCGGTTAATTGGCTGTAAATGGGTCTTCAGAATAAAAGACGAGCCATCCGGACCGCGGTATAAATCAAGATTATGTGCCAAAGGATGCGCTCAGAAACAAGGTGTTGACTACACTGAAGTTTACTCTCCCACAGTGAGGTACGATTCGGTGCGAATTTTACTTTCAGAAGCTGCTCAACATGACTTAGAAATCTTCCAGTTCGACATAAAGACTGCATTCCTGTATGGTGATGTGAAAGAGGACATCTACATGAAGCCACCTGAAGGCCTGGAAGTTCCTTCAAATATGGTATGTAAACTTAATCGCTCACTTTATGGCCTAAAACAGGCTCCCAGATGCTGGAATCACAAGTTTGATACTGTACTAAAGAAATTTGGTTTCGAAAATAGTCATGCAGATAGATGTGTTTACATTGGTAAAGTAAACAACAACAAAGTATACTTGCTTTTGTATGTTGATGATGGGCTCTTGATGTCTAGTTCTAAAGAGTCACTGAACCAAGTAATAACTGAATTAAAAGGAAGTTTTCAAATGACTTTGTGTGATCCTAAGGAGTATGTAGGATTACAGATTGAAAGATCTGATGGACGTATTTTTATCCACCAGTCCAAGTATATAGATAAATTGTTGCATAGATTTAACATGCAAGATGCTAATGGCAATAACATTCCAGTCGACCCTCATACTACCCTGGAGAAGAGTACTGAGGCACCAGACAAGAACATCCAGTACAGAGAGGCTGTCGGATCACTCATGCACGTGGCAGTGGTAAGCAGGCCTGACATCATGTATGGAGTAAGCCTGGTGAGTAGATATCTCAATAGTTTTGATAACACCCATTGGAATGTTGTTAAGAAAATAATGAGATACTTGAAAGAGACTAAAGACTATGGTCTATGTTATACATCATCGCAATATAACAACAAAGTTGAAGCATATAGTGATGCAGATTACGCTACCGATACCAGTACACGTAAATCATTAACTGGATATGTATTCATGAAAAATGGAGGTGCCATAACATGGGCAACACAGCGTCAACAAAGCGTCGCACTGTCAACAACTGAATCGGAATTTATGGCGGCATGTTCTGCAACTAAAGAAGTTTTATGGATAAAGAGATTGCTAACTGATATTGGTGAATTTAGACAAGACTCTATATGTCTCAATATAGACAACCAAAGTGCAATTTGCTTAATAAAGAATGTGGATTATCACAAGCGTTGTAAACACATTCACATACGGTATAATTTTATCAAAGATAAATATGCGGAGAAAGAAATAGATTTAAACTATGTGTGCTCCAAAGAGCAATATGCTGATATTTTTACAAAGGCTCTTCCTAGAGACAAGTTTCAGTATCTAAGAGACAAAATAGGTGTCCAGAAACTGAAATAACTCAGTATGTAATGTACTAATTCATTTTAAAACTTAAGATGTTTGTTTGTATTGTTAAAGACTGTTTACTTTAGGTGAGAGCTTGTTACGTATACTGTTTTCTTAAATGTGTTCAAATTTGGTGAGAGTGTTGTAATATAAATTTGAAGTCGGTTTGTGGCAGCACTATTTTGTTGGTACAGCTCTATTATGAAAAAGTAAAGCTGTCATGTTGTTCTCTCGGTTTCAATAAAATGGCGTGTTCTAAAACAACTCTTTTAATACATTAAAGTTATCACTTACATATATACATACATACATACATACCTGCATACATACATATACGCTCGAAAAATATAACCCTCCTCTCCTTCGGCAGTCGGGTAAAAAATTAATTAGGTCAAATATTTCGGAAAATTAATTAATAGTTTCAGTCGGATAAAAACTGTCCTACGCGGAATAATATTGTACCTATAAATAGTTATTTGTGTCTCAAGGGAGCAAAATGATGTATTTACAGCGAGGGCGGTACCTACATTTAATCCAGAGTGAAGCGAAGGATTCTATGATAGAATTCTGAGCCTAGCGAGGGACTCTAAGTTAGAATCCTGAGCGTACCTAACGAAGGATTCAAGCGTTAACGGCCCTGACGAAAAAAATATTGCTCCTTAGCTTGCTTACACATACAATTTTTCACACCGACTATGAGGAAAATATAACAGTCATCGATAGTTTTGATTACAGTAAAACGTATAATTTCATATAACGTTGTTAAAGTTAAAACTTGAAATATGTTCATTTTTAATCGATTATGATGAAATTACCATCTATTATTTTATTAAGATCTGTGTTCAATTGGCACATTGCGTAAATGCTACATGACAATGAATAAATTAAACAAGTAGCTCGAACAGAAAAGTAGCATTTTGATCCCTCTCGTCGTGGAGCAAAACTGACTTTTCCGAATGAAAGATGTGTAGAAATGTTTAATGTTTGTCCATTCATGGAAAGCTGAGATCCTTCGTTATAAAATAATGTTTGGATTGATACTGGTTGATTCTTTTTTTAAATTCAGAGATTTATTATAAGTGTAGAAAACTCAACCCCTTTACCCTTGGTAACCAGCTGACAATTAGCATAAATAGATATTCAGAATAATGATTATTCTGAACATGTATGCTACTTGTCGGCTGGTTACCAAGGACTACCCACTTTTTATATCTAAATAAATAGGTAGGATTGAAATAGGTACTCAGACGATTGGGTCGTTCTTCTTTTTTACCGACAATGAACCGAGGTTTTCCTTTTTTTTTGGTTTTTGAACTATCGAAAATTGTGATTTTGAAGTGCGATTTAAAAAAATGCATTGGTTTCTCCATTAACACTAATTAAAGTTTCCTTTCCGGCCAATATACATATTTGTTTACGGTTGGTTTTTAAAAAAAATATGTGACAAAGTGGACTCTTTCAGTGGGGACTACATTTTGGTTTACCACTCTGTCACGGACTTTTACGATAAAAATACGTTTAAAAAAATGCCAGTGAGAGAAACTAAAATATTAAATAATACTAATTAATAAAATAATATGGACGTTCATTTTCGAACATTATAAAACCGTAAAACCATTACTCAAATGAGATGCCGTAGTAAGACGAAGGACAGGCTATTGTCGGTCGAAAAGAAGAACGACCCGATTATGTACGTTAAGTGGGTGCGACGCTAGTGAAGTTTTGAAGGATTACTATTTACACTACGAAACCGTGTTTGTAGAATAACTATAATTTATAAATTCTGCACCTTGATAATGTTGCCAATGCCCATCTTGTGATTAAGTATAAATATATTCAATAATGATGAATTAATTGACACGAGTGCCGAAGTCACCTGTCTTTGTGTAGGTAATTTAAATACATTTAAATGCATCAGCCAGACGATCGTGTCGGATTACCGCGATAACATCATACGATCACTTGCGCCCATCGCCTTCGTTTACATTCAATCGCGGCTTATCACAAAGTGTGCCCTAATAAATATCCATTCATTATCATATAACTAAACATTTATAGGTTTTATGATCAGCATAAATCTTGTCCTTGGACCAGTCACAAGTAATTAACTAACTTCAGAATTAAGTCCGCATGTTCCAATCAGGCATATAAGGTCGGATTCGACTAAACAGGAATAAGGATTTAATCAGGCTTAAATATGTCAAACTTGTATGTGCTGTTCTCGAAATAAGGTACCTATATTCTGGATGTTCCTTTTTTTAATTTTTTTTATTCGAATTTACACTACCTCAAGAACATTCATTTGTAATAGTTATGGCATGATAAGTAGAATTCTTTCACTCCTTCTCACAAATAAGTAAGAGTGCGATGCTAGCTTTCTATATACCTAGACTGTCGTATGCGTGGAATTGAATGTAACGATTAGGTATTCGTGATTGAAATGGCATCAATACAAAGCGATTCTTTTCTTCTTTTGCGGCATCGAATAATCTAAAATGCAATATTTATTAGAGCAGGAACTATGGAAGTCCATCAAATGGCTCGCGGCCAAATGTCCAGGTAACGTAGCACAGTCGACGCAGAGTCGCAATAACTATAGAGTTATTGCACAAACTACGGCCTTGCGTTATCAACTATCTAATTCAAATTCAAATCTTTATTTTACATAAAAATGTGGTACAAAAGCTGGTATAAAATCATGGTCACACACAAATGGACATTAAAATGTCATAATTTCAATTACACTACTGAAATGTCACAATTACATTTTCTGGAAGAGATCGCTCTTCAGCGATAAGACCGCCTGTTGTGTACCTCTACCTACATGTTATTGTATTGTTTCTCTCTGTAACTGCTTTGTTTGTGTGAGGTGTGCAATAAAGAGTATTTGTATTGTATTGTACATTACTAATATGTCATAATTAAAATACAAATCTAGTTACAATAATAAATGTCAAGTGGAATGTTTAAAATAATCAAAATATTCTTCTACAGAGTAAAAACATTCTTGTACTAGCCAGTTCCTAAGTCTACGCTTAAATAATCTTATAGGCAAAACTTTTATGTCATCATGCAAACAATTAAAAATGTCAATGGATAGTAGGTATGCGTTATTGCTGTACAATTGTGTCTTACGATTAGGACAAACGAGACGATTTCGGTATCTTGTACAAAAGTTGCATGTATCTTATTAGCCTAGGTTAAGGTAGTATAATGTTGTATGTCCTCTCAGGACGTCATGGACTGACTTACCAAATTGTATATAACACCTTAATTATAAAATGTACATGACTTTACAATCAATAAATGAATGAATGAATAAAGGTTTTGAAGAGTTCCGGGTGAGCCTTGACAACTAACCAAACTTCATATATCTTTATTGACTTGGCACAGTCAATAAATTCAGATGTCTAAATAGCGGCCTACAAGATGTTAAGACGTCTACGTTACAGATCGCCCTGATGCACTGTTTCTGTGCTATAAGTGCGAGTTTTACATGGCCTGAATTTCCCCACAGGAGTACGCCGTATCTGAGCAGTGAGCAAACAACCATGGTAAGCCTGTTATGCGGTCTGCTTGGAGCTAATCTTAGCTAGTTTCCATAGGGCATAAGCAAACGAGTTAATTTTATTACATAATTTATTGATATGCTCACCTCACGAACATTTGTCATCTAAGCAAATACCTAAAGGTACGGATATTAATATACTCTAGCATATTTAAAATAGGAACCAAGTCGTTTTATTATATGTATATAGTTGGTGCGAGAATACCTACCTACTGCCCATCACTTACTACAATTACTCCCCTTGGTTTCCCATACAAACGTGTCACTTATCGCAAATCATCGAGCACATTATAACGAGTTAATGAGTCATCAATTAGGTTCACTTTATCAGCATCAGGCACGTGTGGTGTTTCGAATCCTCATTAGCATACTTTTGCATTAGCCTGCCTCGTCAGACAGACAGAGAATGGGATAGACCATGCTTACGAAAATTTGAGGCAGGTGAGTTAACAAATTAGCGCATACTCAAACAATGTGCAGTGGAGCGTTGCAGTCCTTTTAAAGGGTCAGGGAGGTCTTGTTGAAGGAACATAGTTTTTGTCATAAACGTGGCTTTAGGAAAAAAAAACACAATCATCGTCTACCAACTCGTTGAGAGGTTACCAATGCGCCCAAACACGGGTTTATCTTGTGTAGTTTTTGAATTGCTATGGTCACCATCTGTCTCCATCATCAGACCAGCTCGATGATGCCATTATATTGCGTTGTCACTGAATTTACACAAGTAGGTACAATACGAGTACAATATTTCAGTTCAATCGGTTACCGGCAAGTGGCTGAAAATGGTTTGCATGATGACAACTTACAACTTAAGTAGGTTCCTCTAATAGTTAGCAAGTTAAATAGGATCTTGTAATAAGTAGAAAATGCTTTTTAGAAAGGTAATTTTTTTTGCTATTTTTTTCTCGGTAGCTTCTTTGTTATTAATTAACATTTTTATTGGGTTCCCTTCGTGCAGCGCGACGCGTATCGTCCATCAACCAATTAGCTACAATTCGATAACTTGACGCGATATATTAGATAGCCCCTATTACATTACAGACGGGGGCCAAATGTTGATCGGGTTGATTAATGCACGCAAATTTAAATACCGTTTAAACAATTACGTTCGCCCTCAGTTATTTATTGATGAGGACTATTTGACTCAACGTATTGTGCAGGTGTATCGGTACCTATCTGTACAATACGTTGAGTCAAACGTGCGTACAACTCTAATTAAAGATAACAATGAAACAAAAGAATGTACAATGGTTGGTTTCAACTATTTTTTCGTCGTCCTAAATAAGACAAACTATACTGCATTACTGTCGTAATTTTAAGATTCGGACTTTTATCATTTGATTGTTTAATTCATTGGCAAAATTGAAGTTGATTGAATAATTTTATTTCTATTGGATTGATTGGTCAACTGCAGAGATAAGTGACCTCCTGCATGCAACTTCTACTATTCAGGGATGCATACCTACCCAACAACTTTGCTGACTGTGCCTTTGACAAGTAGCCAACTAACTTAAATGAAGTTGTCCGATATCGATGTTTATATGGATGTATGAATCGTTAGTGTTCAAGCTGCTCAAGAAAGTGATTCATCCAGCATCATTGATCTCAAGACGTGTCCTATCTCGCGTCGCAGAAATAGCAGCGCGCGGGCCAGGGGGAGGAGTCGGGGGCGGCGCACACGCTCGGCTTCTAACGCCATTGGCTGCGCCGGCGCAACTAGCCGGCTTCCACGAATTATCCAATGTAAATCCAAGGTTTGTTAATAGACGTACACCTGAAATAATTACTACGAAAGTTTATCAATATTTATAGGTATTAGTCCATCGGTTGGGCAATCTGCGCTGAGGCAAGCGGCTTGATGGACGGGGCAGATAATGACATCGCTGACAATGGGACGACTGACGGTAACTATGATTGGCAAGTAGCTCATTAACAGTGGGACCATATCCTGAATAGCTTTGTTTAACGTTCCAACATTGACTTGGAAATGCCTTTTTAGAGTTGTAGGTAGGTAGGTACTACTCATACAGGAGACGTCTCAATCGCACTCTTATCTACTGCTGGCATGCAGGTGACCAAATTTATTACACTGTGGTTATAATTTTTCAAAATGTTATTTTGCCATCAATTTTTTTTCTTCAAAATAAGTTTAAGTGACTGTTTTACTCTTCTGGAGTGATATAAGTAACTTTTTATTTAAAAGACACTAAAAAAAAGATTAAAAAATCACAAAAATATCTGTTGAAATCAGAAATGCAAAAAACTATTATGACTCGTTACATGATGTTACCTCAAAATCTGCATTGACTACTGTGTTATGATCTCGAAGATCAATTTTCTCCGAATTAAAAAAACATGAAAAAAATGGAACATAAGGGGTGACTGCAGATGCTTTAAGGAAGCGTCCTTTTAAATATTTGCTCCTATTACAGGGCCCACCCCGTATATTACAGTAACTGTAAGAGTGAGGTCTGGACCCGAGCCGGCAGCAGGGCGACGAGCGAGCGGACGCTCATAGATTGAACTCGATCAAATGTACGAGTACGACCCGCTCCTCGCTTCGCTGCCCGCTGGCGTTCAGATCGCGGCCCAAGTTAACCTTAAACTTTTTCCGACATCCATCTAATTTTTTAAAAAATGAGTCAAAAGACTGTTAATAAACGCCTCGTTAACATACCGATCACGGATCCAGTACCTACCTATCACAGATCGTCAATTGAATGAATCGATGTTGATAGTATCGATTACCGAAGTTTAATCGAATGAGTAGACGCTGCGGGTCAGATGGCGAGTGTCGCCTGCATGAACGCAGCTGGTGCGTTACGCAGTTTAGCCGATTTATACCAATGCGTGCTTTATTTACTTTATTAAACGGACGGTTGGCTGTTTCAATGCTGTAAGACCTTGTAGCTACTCGGTTTTTTAGCGATTTCGTAGTTCCTTCACCTAATCAGCGTTTCACAGCCTATTCAGCTTTGGCACGCGTGTATGACATTTTTGACCCATCCAAATTCGTCCTTCTCACAGTTAAGAGAAGTAGGGCACCGTCGAATGTAATTCCACTCATATTTGGAGCAGCCCAACTGGGGAAGTACAGAAGACCGCAGCCATAACTTGTTTTATGGGTATAATATATATTTGGTGTAGTGTTCATGACGGTGACTAAGGTCGCCAGATGTCCCGAGGATGTGCAGTGTTGGGAGTGTGGGATCTGAATTTGTCTCTAGCTGTAAACACAAGGAATCCTCAAATCAATAAAGGGTCGGCAACGCGCTTGTGACCCTTCTGGTGTCACAAACGTCCATAGGCGACGGTGTCTGCTTATACCTACCATCAGGCAGGGCGTATGCTTGTTTTCCAGCGCCGTAGTATAAAAAAATAGGTTAAGTACTAAATCATTGAAGTAATTTGCACGGAAACCAATGTGCCCACGATCTTAATACTTGGAAATCTCGTGTGTTTATGATGTAATTGATATGACTTATAAAGTGACATGATGGCATCAATGGAATAACAATCCGACGCGCGGGTGGCGACTGGCGGCGGTCCGGAATCGAACTAACTACGCAAAAACGGCATTCCCGCCAGATTTGAATGAGCGTGTGGTCCAATACGAGGAACCGGAAAAAGCACCAACATCAG
Organism: Epinotia nisella; assembly: GCA_932294315.1. NCBI lineage: Eukaryota > Metazoa > Arthropoda > Insecta > Lepidoptera > Tortricidae > Epinotia > Epinotia nisella. Next base: position 24,216,823 of record OW028674.1, read on the forward strand.
CGTTTAGTTAGAAACAACTGTTACCGAGGCCCGCCCAAGAACGACAGTTTTTCCCTTCTTAGCTCTTTGTCTCCATAATGCGGTCATTTACGTGCCGGGACCAAACTAATGTTTGTCGGAAAAGGGGTTGCATATTCGTGAATCGTGTATAAGAATCTTGGAATGTCTCTTAGAAGAAAAGTCCATATCATAAGGAAGAGAGTTCATCTACTTGATTTATTCAGATTGTAACGGAATACGGTACAGTATTTCGTGGTTAAGATGGAATAATCTTCAAAAGTGGGAACCTATTCTGTTTTTGTTACTTGTAGGTCTAAGTCTTTTTAACTTTTAAAATATCTTTACGGCCTTTAATTTATTAACGTATCAAAGCTTGTGTCCCCTTTGCGATGTCTGATAATAAATTGTCCCGCATACCACTTGCTAACTCGAATGGGACATTCGTTCATTAATTACGCATTAAAAAGCCATAAAATGTCTATTTAGTGTTGATCAGGTATCTAAACATATTGGAAATCAATTGCACTGCGGGTGATGGAAGGGTTAATATGGACAAAATGGTATTTATTCCAACTTTATTGCACATTACAAGAAAGTACAAATAGCCTACTTCTTGCTATATCTCTTCGAGGTAGGTATTGTCTGCCAATCAGCCTTTAGATAAAACTGAAAATAGCAATTTGTGCAGGATCATACAAGCCGAATATGGTGACATACAGCGGTGTCTGCCATTTGAATCTAAATTTTAAGGGCTAAAAGTATTAAACCCAAAGAACATAACTTGATATTATCTGTAGTCAAAATAATAAAACAATTAATTTTATACAAATCAGTAACATACACTACATATATTTATATCATATCACTAACATTTGATTTGACGTGATATCATTAGTAAGTGTCAAATAAACCTTTGCATTTAATTACTGCTCGATATTTTTTATTTTATTAATTACGCTCTATTAAAGAGGGCTAAACGTTAAGTATTAGAATAAAACGGTCATCAGTTAAGATTTGGGTTCGTATGACAAATAAATGATGCATAGGTAATACACGTTAATAATACAATACATTTTGACGAAAATACAAAGATGGACACATTGGGATAAGATTTCTCTCAAGGGTGCCAAGTTGAGAGTCCTACTCCCTTGCATATTTGTCAATTTAAGAGAGATTAATAAATCAAATCGAATAACTCATGATATAATTTGAGAACCCGTTATAAGTAGTTTTCATTTTGGAACCAGGAACCTATGAAAATATTGGCCTTATAATATGAAAAGTTTCCATATAAAAGTAATTTTAGATGAATCAGGGACCTGAAGAAAGTTTTAATTTGTACGGATATTGAAGGAATCATATCTTTACTTTGGTACAGTTTTTAGGGTTCCGTACCTCAAAAGGAAAAAAACGGAACCCTTATAGGATCACTTGTGCGAAACTACTGAGTTGAGTTGAAATTTGATAAACATATGTAAATTGGTGACCCAAAGATGGACGAGTAAAGTAAATTAATGCATTCTGAACAAGGGGGCCACTTTTGGGGGGTAAACTGATAATTAAAAAAAAGTTTCACAAATTATTCGCGTATTGTGTGATATTATCAAATGAAAGGGGTTTGCTGTAAGTATCTCAGATTTTTAAAAAATAATTTTAGTGAACAGATTTGAAGACGAAAATTGACCATTCCCCCTCTCTTATCTCCGAAACTACTAGGCTTAAAATTCTGAAAAAATATGGAAAATAGTTCCTTGCCTAAAAATTACAGGAAAACCTATAAGAAGTTTGAGTATTCAAAGTAACGGGAAAATTCTCAATATTTTTATGTATTTTGTATGGGGCGCCTGATGCAGCAATTTTTACTAATACAGTTAGTTAGTTAGTTAGTGTATATAAATACAGAACCCTAAACACGCGAGTTGAACTCGCACTTGTCCGGTTTTTTTATACGTGGCTGACTATACAGCTGGGTCAGCTGGCTATGTAATGTTAATTGTTTAGTTTATTGAAGTGAATTAGAACCCCTGGAGTTGCGTCAATTCTGTTCAACATGATTGTAAGTACTTACTAGCGTATAACTCATGTCATAATTGATTGTTATTTGTTTAACACTAACCAGTTAGTTAAAACACAGCAGTTAAGTTTCAATTAGCAAACTGTTATGTAGGTACTGTTTAATAATGTAACTAGTGCCTCTGTGAGTTGTAGAACTCGCAAGCCTGCATTTTTTTTCAATATTTAGGGTTCCATATCTCAAAAGGAAAAAACGGAACCCTTACAGGATAACTTTGGTGTCCGTCTGTCTATCCGTCTGTCTGTCTGTCTGTCTGTCAAGACTCTTTATCTAGGAAACGCGTGAAGGTATCGAGTTGAAATTATAAACATATACTCAGGCTTACAGTCCCTTAAAGCTGTAAAAAAATCAAGCTTCTAAGTTAGTAACATAAAAAAAGATACGGCCGTTTATTCCGCAAAAACGTATATTTCGACACTCAAGGGAATCAAAATTTATAGGGTACTTTTTGTTGACCTAGAACTATGAAATTTGGCAAGTCGATATTACTTATACTACAAGTACAGGCAAAAATCTGAAACTATACATTTGTAATTTTGTACGAAACCCTCGGTGGGCGAGTCCGACTCGCACTTGTCCGGTTTATTTTTAAATTTTTAAATAGTGAATCAACAAAACAATTATATACTAATTTAAACGGACCTGCTCACAAAGTTTCACGAGAATCAGTTGAGAAATGCGACCTGTAGAGAACATCCGGGCAGCGGGACAGCGGGACATCCTAACAAACGAATTTTGGCTCAAGGTGATGAAGCATAGAACTTCGTTCGCTTCGCTCGTGCGATAAGTGTACTCGCGACTATTCCATTAAAGAGAATCAAGGTTTTTTTCATTGACTGCTGCTGCTTGCCACGTTCCCAAGGCTACATTATCCTAAAATAATACCCGGTGGAACATTTTATATTACGACCGTGAGTTTTTTAGGATACTTATTATAACATATCCAATAGCCGATATACAGGAGACTGCAGTGTTGGCAGCATCCTCGCTCCACATCACATAATACTAAGGAAAAGGTGGTCCACTGCCTTAGTGATGATGTTAGCAGTCAAAGGCTGTAGCAGGATAACAGAAGAAAAAATGCCCTTCATGATTAAGAGCTGGTTTTTTCCCCCATAGTTACTTATATCTAGTAGTACAATTGTGCCAAGTATTGTTGAAAAATTCCCAGTGGTTCAGCTGGGAAAAAATAAAATCCGAATTCATAAAATATGACTTTTCTCTAATACTGTTAAACTTTTTCATACCATCTTTTTAGGGTTCCGTAGCCAAAATGGCAAAAACGGAACCCTTATAGTTTCGTCATGTCCGTCTGTCCGTCTGTCCGTCTGTCCGTCTGTCCGTCTGTCCGTCTGTCCGTATGTCACAGGCATTTTACTCGAAAAATATAAGGTGTATTTGAATAAAATTTTGAGGATAGGTGTATTTTATTAGCCGCTACAAAGTTTTGTAATTAAAATTACTAAAAAATTTTTTTTTAGTGGTGTACTCCATACATAAAACTAAAAGTCAAAAAAATGTTTTTCATCGTGAGCCCACGTGTGGCACATGAATCGATAGGCCTTTCAAAATAAATATAAAGTTTCTCAAGAATTTTTTTGATTAAGTGAATACAGTCAGAGATAATCGCCCCGAAAGTCACTAAAATTCTGTCCCCCCCCCTCTATTTTTTGAACGGTGTATTTTAAAAATATGAAAAAATTCATGGACACAGCGCTTATTAAGTTCATTCACCGAAAATTGTTTTGAACAAGATCGGATGAAAGGTTTCCGAGATATTGCTGAAAAACTGCCTTCCTCAAAGAAAAAGACGTAAGTGCCGTAAGATTTCTATGACGATACGACCTTTTTAATAGGCACGGAACCCTTCGTTTTGCGTGGTCCGACACGCACTTGGCCGGTTTTTTCATTTGGTTTGATTAAATAGTATATATGTCCTGAAAAAAAATTGAATCTCCATCTTTAACATTTCTGTAAAAAACACGTAAGTCAAAATTTAATTTTTTTTTAATCATTATTGAAAGAGGTACCACTCTAAATGTCATTTCTAAAAAGGCCTTATTTAATGTTCTATCAGTCATATTAGTTTGATGGTTAAAATCGAAAAGCAACAGCGTCAAAATTAAAAAAAATATGTTGGTTGGATTTTGTTACAATTTATTCTTATACCATTTTAACACCGCCAAAGAACTTAAGTATAAATCCTCTTTGTAAAGAAGTAAAAAAAACAATTTTTGACATTTACATTATTATTAGCTTGAAAATATATTTACGTCAATTATCACCATTTCAACTTATGAAATAACAAGATCCTTATTCTAATCATCATCGCTATCTTCATTCACAGTAACACTAATTCCGTGTTTCATGAAAAGTCCGCTTAAAATTTCGGCAGGCCGAATGATTTTCGACAAATATCTTGCATGCGATAGATAATACACAATAGCAGCAACGTGTGAACAACACCCTACTGTCCGCATTCCATTCGCACATTCACAATAATGCCTCGTAATTGATCCAAATCCTATGCTGCTTGGAACATATTTGATGAAGCATCGGTTAAGTTTTCTAGAAATATGCCGAGATTGAACTTTCTTTTTTTACATATTCCAGATTCAATGAACCATCTTCATTCAGTATTTCTGCCAGATATGAAATTGCTTGACTGTATTGATAGGTACCTGCATTGAAATAAATACATTACTTACTTAATTGTATTCAATAATAATTAAAAGATTATTTAAAAATAGAAAAAAAAAATATACCAGTGAAGAAAAAAAACACCATAACATCGCTTTACTGATAAAATATGTTTTATTTTTAATTTCGTTTTAAAGAGGATGTATGCTTAAGTTCTTTGGCGGTGTTAGAATGGTATAAGAATAAATTGTAACAAAATCCATCCAACATATTTCTTTAATTTTGACACTGTTGCTTTTCGATTTTAACCATCAAACTAATATGACTGATAGAACATTAATTAAGGCTTTTATAGAAATGACATTTAGAGTGGTACCTCTTTCAGGAATGATTAAAAAAAAATATTGAAATTTTAACTTACGTGTTTTTTACAGAAATTTTAAAGATGGAGACTCAATTTTTTTTCAGGTTATATATACTATTTAATTTAACAAAATGAAAAAAAGGGTATGAAAAAGTTTAATAGTTTTAGAAAAAAAACATATTTTATGAATTCGGATTTAATTTTTTCCCGGCTGAACCACTGGGAATTTTTCAAAAGAAATTGGCACGATTGTACTACTAGATGTAAGTAACTATATAAACAAAAGTCAGCTCTTAATAATAAAAGGGCATTTTTTCTTCCCTTAACCTGCTACGCCCTTTTAGTCATAGACAATACTACAGAGAATGCTGACGCAATACTATAGAGGATGCTGACGTAAGAAACAGTTATTGACAGATCAACATTCAGTGAAATTAGCTTCATTCTGATGTTACATTAAAAATACTTACCGTCCAAATCTCGAACAGCAGGGGAGACCGGGGATAGTTGACCAAATTTCAGTTTAAACGTATGTATTTTTATTATTAAGGAGTGTATTGTTCTAAATAGCAATTCAACTTTAACTAAAAAAAAATTAACAAGCTCGATTTTATAGATTAGAGACTATGCCTGGGGTAAGTAGACTTGTTACTTGGGGTAGGTTGACCTATGAGATAATTGGTGTCAAGTCCACGAAGATACCAAAAATAATGCAATGAGTAATCATTTTTAGGGTTCCGATACCTCAAAAGGAAAAAAACGGAACCCTTATAGGATCACTCGGTTGTCTGTTTGTCCGTCTGTCACAGCCGATTTGCTCCGAAACTACTGCATCGATTGAGTTGAAATTTGGTACACATATGTAAATTGGTGACCCAAAGATGAACGCGTAAAGTAAATTAATGAATTCTGAACAAGGGGGCCACTTTTGGGGGGTAAACTGGAAAATTAAAAAAAAAGTTTCGCAAACTGTATTGTGTGACATATCAAATGAAAGGTGTTGTTGTAAGCATGTCAGATATATTTTTTTTATAATTTTAACAAAAACAAATTTGAAGTAATTTAGGAAAAAAGACGAAAATTGACCATTCCCTCCCTTATCTCCGAAACTACTAGGACTAAAATTCTGAAAAAAATATGGAAAATAGTTCCTTACCTAAAGATTACAGGAAAACCTATAAGTAGTTTGAGTATTCAAAAACACTTATGAAATTTAGATTATATACGGAACCCTCACCACGCGAGTTGAAACTCGCACTTGTCCGGTTTTTTATTATTTATTAAAACAAATGGCCCGACAACTTAATTAAATATGACAAACATGAAATTATAATAAACAATCAGCCATTTAAACATAATGACACATTTAGGTATATTACCTCGATTAGTCTTTCTTTTATATATGTCCGCATGGTTCTGAAACAAGAACTTTTGGGTAAAACATCATAAATACTGATTTCATTTTATGTGTAGCATGTCCATATGCATATGATGTAGGTTGACTATGTAGTCAACCAGCCTAGTAAAATTTAGTCTACCAGCCCCAAATTTTTAACCACGTGTTATAAACTTAAAATTGCGATAAAATTAACCTTTTGAACGCTTTCATATTTGAATGAAGTGATAACTCACATGCCAAGCACTGTAACTTGATGTATCGTTTAAAACCAATAAAAACAATTCATAATAGATTTTATTCATGATCAAAGTACACCTTCACTCCGACCTTTTTAGTGGTTGTTGGCATGGTGGGCACGACAGCACTCGACCACTTTAGTGGCTCTCGGCGTTCAAAGGATTAAAAACAGCACATGCACAGCATAAAAATATCAGGAATCAATCATTTGTTTAAATACTTTGAAAATCAGTAAAACTAATAAAAATTGGCGTCTTTACAAATAATATTATGATAAAAATTATTACTTACGCGTATTAAGAGTGTTGTTTTCAATACCACGCTGCTTCTCGTAAACGACGTGCATTGGCGACGCAAGCGCTCCCGGTGGGGGGCAACGGATTCTCGGACCTAGTTGGTCGACGCAAGGCTTTCGCGTAGCTCAAGTTTTTGTCAGTCTGTGACCTATGATGACCACTATAGTCAATCATCCCCGGTCTCCCCTAATATAAAGTAAGTGAATATTCTTCAATTATTTTAGGTCTTTCGCCATTTCAGTAAAAATTAAATACTTACGGCGGTGTGCGATATTCGGTGTGGCAATGACCTTGACTGACAACATAGGCCTCCACTGGGAGGTTAAAATTAAAAGACAAGCGTCATTTTACATAATTTTAGTTTCAAGTTTTTGTGTTAAATTGGTCAGGTGTGCCCGGTATACCCGGCTTCCATACACCTGACCAACCGGCGCACCGCCGCCAAAGTTTAGGTAAATACGTATCCCAATTTCCGATTCCTAATAATAATAACCCTACCTACTTATGGTTTAAATGACTACTAATGGAAAAAAATGTAATTCGACTCCGAGCTTTAAGACGTAGACAATGGTAATTAACACACTAATGTAATCGTCTGATCGAGCGGATCGTTTCATCCCTACATGAACGTATAGAGCGCATTCCCGCGTTTGCCAAAATCCCGGGAAACGGCGGAATCCCACGCATTCCCCGCGGTCCCGGGCCACCCGGAGCGCGTCCGCGCATGCGCGCACTGTATACGCAACCCTGAATTATCTCACGATACCACCTTGTCACAATGACTAAATGGTTGCAATCACAAGACGATATTGGTTAATCGAACAGTAGAATTGGTATGACATGGTTCTATGGTGGCAAACGAATAAAATTTGTTGGCTGTAACAATTAAACGTCCATTAAAGAGAAGGAAGGATTTATTTGCATTAAAAAATGCAATTCATAGCGTACAGTCACGCATACACAATGCTCACAAATTTTATTTTAACTTTTTTCTGTGGCATCGTAATTACCACTGTTATGCCTTTTCTCCATTGGGTCTAGATCCGAAGTCCTGGTTATAGTTATCGAGAAGCACTTACTCTGAAAATTTGCCGCATGCTTTCGTTTCTCGCATAAATTGACGGTGAAGATAAAGACAAGGTAGAATTCGTGAGTATTTATGTCAATACGTGTATGCATGCACGTATTTAATTATGCCAAGCCGCAGCAAAGCTTCGTAATAGCTTGTAATCGTATTTGGCGTATTTTCTAAGTATTCAGGATGTATCTCCCATATTTCATTTGCCCGTTAAATGTATTTCTTTAGATTTATATCAAATTTAAGTAGAAGGTATGTTTTTTGGACATGAGCCATGTCAAATTACCATTATATCCTGAATCTGAATAAGACTGAAATCATAGGTACCTATAACTATCAAACGTATGTAACAATTATGCTAGACTTTACACAAAAGTATTTCTTCCTATTTGCAACTGTCCAAAATAGTAATTCAACACATTCTTTACTCAGTACAGAAGTAAAACGGTGAGGGCTGTGAATAATAATAAACGCCAAGGCAACTGCTCTCATCTTGGTACTACGAAGTTCGTAGTTGTCGCTGGTCGCTGGTGTGCTCGTGTGTTGCTAACAAAAAAAATCGAGGTGGCACCCTCACGCCAGGCAAGTTTTAAGTCTATTGTTTTTGGTGGCAACAGTGGCAACTGGAGTTCAAGTCAGTGGCGGTGAATGAGTTAATAAAAGTGCGTAAGCACTGTGGGCATGTGAGCACACGTGATCGGGCTTTTATCTCATTGGGCTTGGTATCAAGCTCAGTGCGCTGTTGAGAATCAAAGTTATCAACTTTCGTGTTGATCAAAGTCAAAGTCAAAGTCAAAGTGATTTATTCTTCAATTTAGGCATATTACATGCACCTATGAATGTCGATAAACTACCACCGGTTCGGAAAGTAAACCTCTGCCTCGAGAAGAACCGGCGTAAAAAACTCGGCGAGGTGTCATTTTTTCAAAACAGTATACAATATATCATATCAGTATCAGAGTATTATAAAATTTTAAAATTACATTGCTACAGTAGAAAGCCTATTTATTTTACGACAGGTTTCTAGTGCAGGATTTTATCGCTGCCAAATATCCCTATCCATGATGTAGTCGTTTATCTTATAATATGCTTTTGAAATAAGTGTCCGTTTTACGACAGATTTGAATTTAGAGTCAGTAAGTTCGGTAATGTGTTTTGGAATTTTATTGTAGAATTTTATACAATTTCCCAAGAACGACTTTTACGCTTTTACTAGCCTGTAAAAAGTTGTTTTGAGCTTCCCTGCGCTTCTGGTAACCTTGGGCCTATCAGTGTTTGTTGGGTAGTTGTATAAATTCTTCCTAACATACATTATTATTTCAAATACGTATAGCGACGGCAGTGTTAGAATATCTGTTTCCTTGAAAAATTCTCTTAATGACTCACGCGACCCGAGGTTATAAATTGCTCTAACAGCCCTTTTTTGTAAAATAAATACAGTCTCAATATCTGCCGCTGATCCCCATAAAATAAGACCATAAGTTATTATACTGTTAAAGTAAGCGAAGTAAACTAATCGTGCCGTTGCTACATTGGTAAGCTGCCTTATTCTCCTGACTGCAAAACCCTCCACATCCGCAAGGATGCCCACTGCTCCCACTCCAAGGGTTATATGTATTATTGTCCAGTTTACGCTAAATGATGAACTATGATTCCAGTTTCTGATTCAATCGCAGCTTGCTGACCAAGCGGAGTCATAGCTTAATAACACCACATTTAATCTAGAAATTTATAATAAGGATATGCCCGGACTCAATGGTTGACATAATAGGTCTTGCGCATGATTACAGCGCAGCGGTAATGGCGGTCGATCGGTTGACCCCGCGCGGTGCGGCGCGGGCACAGGTGCTTTATGGTTATTAAACCAAATCCAATCAGCCGCGCCGCCCGCGCCGATGCTAGGGCTGCCGGATGCTGGAAAATTCAAATTTGTGAAATATTCTACATGCAAAGTTCGCCGATTGTTTGAACAATTCCTAAAGGAACTTTCCAAACGGCAACGTGATTCAAGATATTTAAGCTACGACGATTACATTTCTAACTTTTTTGAGATTTCTATGTAGTGCTTGTGCATGTTCTCAGCCCACACAGGGCAAGCGTGAGGTGTTCGTGTCACTGATCGTAGTTTATTTTCATTTGTTCCCAAAAGGAACGGGCAGCTTGCATCAGAACGACCACACGATCGGCGCTACACATCGACATCGGTACGGAGTGTCATTTAGCTCCAGCCATCGCGTTTATGACGGACATAAAGCATTTGTCCTTCGCACTTTCATATTTGCTAGTAAGCCACGTGCGCATGCACACGTGCACAAGTGCTCGTTCTGACACATGCTAGGCGTACATGGACGCCAGCACATTCGATATATGACAGCAATTCTCCGAGCCAGATATACCTCCGCTGTCCTCGCTCTACGAGGCATGTACATAGGTATAGACATTATAATGCAGGGTCGTGAAATAAGTAAGTAACCTTAAAAACATCCAAGTGGCGCCCCTTCACTCGCGCTCGCGTCGCAGCATGATTGCGTAATGACGCGCGCGCGCATCCTAAGCACGCCACTAACCACCGCACTGCACCGCCATTATAATAATATCTGGATCGATTGTGATTTTAGAGGAAGTCGTTACGTTATTGTGGAGTACTTTTACTTCCTAACTTGAGATTGGTCGTATCGATTACCTACGGATATTGTCTCAAGATATTTACTTGTATAATAAAGCAAATATTATCTTGCACTTAATGCCCAATTAGGTGCTATCATATTTTGTTCTTATTTAATATGTTTAATCGATATTAAAATTAAGATTAGTCTTTTCGACTTCGACAAAGGTCATACCAGGATAAGCTAAGTGAATCTGCCCCCGGCGAGTTTGGGCTGGTAATTTTTATCGATACCTGTGGCTCTACATTAGTAACAAATACGCAAATTTTCAGCCTACTAATTAATTGCCTTTAAAAATTTCGTACTCAATGTAATTTGGTGAAATACACTCAGCCGCAACCATAATGCATAATCCCCGCGAAGCCTTCGTGGTAATTGCAGCCGGATTCAATTTGGCGTCGCTGGCGCAGATCCCGGCGTCATCTGCATAATAACTCGTCTGGATTTAAATTATTTCGGAGGACACCGTGTTATTAGAGGCATAATGCGCTCGGCCGACACAAGAGCACTGAGAGCACGCGAACAGTGGCGACACTTTATTATAGGCAGATTCACCAGTCACGTGTGTCAACGAGGAATTACTTGGCCAAAATGCGAGTTTTGTCGGTAATGTTTTATAAGGTAGGTCATTTTAGTATAGAATTTGTCAATGTCCATTATTAACAATTCGTTCTCAGGGAACAGACGGATCGATTAGACGTGAAATACGCATAGATTGTGTATTGAATTTTATCCCATTTAGGTACTAAATAAGCCCCGCTTTGGGCACAAACTCTTGATGTACCTACATACGAGTTGACCTTAGAATCTTTAAATATATAGACTTTTTAAGTTTACGGCTTTAGCTTCTATAGATGCGTATTCTTCAGTGGTACGCAAATCATGCACCGGCGCCGCCCCACGGATAAAAATAATTGCCCCTGCGACCGCGCCATTACCTCAAACTATACACAATCACCGGCTGTGCCCGTAACCCTGCCTCAACAAAAATTCGTTACAATACAATCGTATTGCTAAACTTACAATACACTGCTCTTAGTGTTAGATGGTCAGATTTACCGTAGTATAGACGGCTCGCAATGAATTGAAACATTATTATTTAGTGTCTAGTTCTTGTATGCAAGGATGATACACCGTGCTCATTACAATATTAATCAATGCTTTCACATCGGCCAGGATAAAATAATAAATAAATACAGTCTTAATGTTGGTTGCGCAATACTAATGCAAGGGTTCTGAAGCAAATGATAGAGTGGAGACAATGAGCCAGTAACAACTGATTCTTGGGCATTTGAATTGATCAGTTTTAAACCTACAGATGATTATATGATCCAAACTTGAATTGTCGTGCAGAGGCTGAACTAGATGAACAAGGTCGTGATTTAGATATTATCCAAGTCACTTTTTAAGCAACAGTTGTGATTATCAATTATGTCCAAAGCCCTAAAAGTAACTAGGTACAGTAGTAATGTTTTTTTATCACATTTGCTCGTAAAGCATTTCATAACGCGCAGCCATACGGAGCTACAATAGCCTTTATTACGCACGTGGGCGTAATGGTTTTTTCTTATATTGTATCTTTCACTTATGCGTCAGTTGTAAAGCAAGGATGTTTTGAGTCCTATACGATGTTCGAAAACGCATTTAAAAATACATAAATCCAAACGTGAAAACACGAATATAACATGATTGTTTACCTAAATTATTTTTTATACTCGTCGACTTTAATGTTTGAATTAAGACTTCGTACACTAAACTAAAACCACTTTTTTTTTCTATGGAGCTCCCAACTCAACTATAATAATTATAAGACAACGCTTTAGACAACTAAAATAAATTCGACCAATCACGTGGCGCCTTTACTATTTGACCAATAGGACGTCGCGTTGATTCCAATACAAAAGACATCAACGAGCCGGCGCACCTCTGCTGCTTTCGGCAGGGCTTAGATATTTTTCATTAGATACCAAGTCTGTTTAATTATTTCTGTTGACTCGTATAAAAAGTATTGTATACAATAGTTACACAATTAGCTCTTAAATTCTCGTACCTTACTTAGGCCACTCGGCGGTACTCCACTTTAAGAGCCCTTATTGTGTAACGATTATATAAAATACTTTAATATTTAAAAATTAAAATGTAGTAATGTAGTGTCTGTGTAAAATATTTTTAATATTGATTTGAAATCGTGGCTGTATACCGAAGGATCTTTGACTTGCGCGCCTCGAGGTAAATTAAAATAAAACCCGGCCAAGTGGGAGTCGGACTCGCGCACGAAAGGTTCCGTACCATATCTATAAAAACGAGCAAAAAAAACCGGAAAAGTGCTAGAAGTAGTGAGGGTTACGTAAAATTGCTATGCTGTAACTGTAAGCATCAGGCGCTCCATACAAAACACAAAAAAATATTGAGAATTTTCCCGTTACATTGAATACTCAAACTTCTTATAAGGAGGTTTAAGTATTCAATGTAACGGGAAAATTCTGTATTGTAATGTAATTTTTAGGCAATTAACTATTTTCCATATTTTTTTCAGAATTTAAGCCTAGTAGTTTCGGCGATAAGGGGGGGGGAATGGTAAATTTTCGTCTGTTTTCATAAATTACTTCAAATCTGTTGTTTCTAAATTAGTTTAGTTCAGTGACGCGCTCGTATTACCCACTAGGTATATTTATTTTCGAATACTGTTGATAGTCTTCTGACAAGAATTACAAGTTAGTTTGAAATGACGGCAATTACGATAGAGCTCTGTTTGTTATGCACTTATAATTGCAATATTAACATTTCTTTTTTAGCGTTATGTACGTATAACTTAATTGCTCTTAAATTATAGTAGGTATAACATTTAAGCGAGAATACAAATACTGTAACTATTGTAAGTAGTGACGAAGCGAGTAAATGCGCCGTGAAACTAGTTGCCACTTACTCGCCGGTTATACCGCGCTGTTAACGTTAACGACAATCGCGGCACTAGTACCACCAAGTACTGCCCATAATCGATCTGGCTGGACCCATGCACGCCGAGCGCACCATTAACATATTATACTTACGGCTAGGTGTTCTCAGGGAAAAAGGACTTAGTGCTGTAAGCGCCTACGATGACTATGCCTTAATGCGAAACCTAATAGCGATATACGCGCCAATCGGATACCTAAGGTACTTAGATACTTTCAGCAGATACACAGAGTATTTTTACATTGCTACACGTGCGTATGACCACTAGGTATATTCAACACTTTTCTCATGTTACGTTATAATCATAATCCATCGGATTGTTGTACTTTGTACAGTCAGTTTAAGAAAATAACTCGACCAATACACACAACTCATAGCAATATATTTATGGATACAATTAGTTACCGGTATTCAGTCTTTACAACAGAACGTGCATATGATTGTTTACCATTATCTACCTGCAATAAACTTTGGACCTATAGCAGGAAGGAAGATCAAGGCGCGCGGTCGGGTCGACCCACAGCCGCAGGCGCAAGTACCCTGGTAGCCGAGCAATATTAGTTCCGACGAGCTCAATCATTGAGCTATTATTTTCTCTTTCACTGATAGTTATTTCGCATAATACGGGTGTAGACACCAAACAAAAAAACCAATAATGATGAATTTTCTCGAAAAAGAATTAAAGATATTTTCAAATGGAGTAAAAAGTAAATAATCACAAAGTTATAAGAGTCCAACGTTTTAAGAGGGGGTATATATTGTCCTTTTTCCGCAAAAATAAATAAATTTTTACTGACGATTTCAAGGCTCTGCCCATCAATTTATTTATAAAAGGCATTATTTAACCATTTAATCAAAAACAGTTACCTACTATTCAACTGAAGAGTTCATGACGAAATCCAACTTATAAGAATTATTACAAGTATAATAATGATAAATATAATGATTAATGTAAATTTATAATGACACAATAATAATTGAGAGAAATTGTATAGTGATGGCTATAAAATATGGAAATAGTACTCGAATGGGAATTTAAAATATATAGGAATATTTGATAATATAGGCGATATCAAATGGATTACCCATATATCTTAGTAAATATGTATAATCATTACCACCCAGATCCTAATTGTTTTTCATTCTTTTTTAATTATTTTAACTACTTAAGCTGAGTCTTGCACGTACCAGTTTTGTTAATCTCCTTTAAAAACTGCATGCATGACAACACATTTAAATATTTGAACACCATGTCATGGTAAAACAAGATTGGCTATAATCATTTGTGTAACATCATTTTGTACTCTTGTTTATACGAATACATTTCTGATTCTGATTCTGAAAACGCACCTTCATATGAAACGATTGTCATTTACTATGACGCTCGATTGGCGTGACGTCACGATCCCCGAGCGTTTTGTCTCTATCTAACACGCAATATTAAAACGGTTGTTAGCTTCGTAATTTTTTGAGATATCTGAATGAGGTTTTCGTCACACACAAGGCATATTTTTTTTCCTTCTTCCTTTTGGATTAATAATACATTTTGAGTCTACAGCTATCCCCTATTTGCTAATGAGTGTTTATTTCAATTTTGCGTGTGGTTAAATTATAAAATGATACGGTTTTCAGCTTCGTTTATTGAATTGATTTAAATGCATTATCGAAAATGGATTAGCTATTATGTAGATTAATTTCCTGCGCCTCTTTACGAAGCTAAAAGTATACTAAACTGGCAACACTGATTAAAAGGTCCGTTGTTAATGTAGTTTAGATTTGTAAAATTGTATGCCAGCTTCGTGAAATGGGTCACAACAAATCTACTAAGTTGGGTAGGTACCAGCAATTTTTTTTTTCTGGTTTGCACCGTCTCAAATTTAACCAGAATTTAGATACAGGTATGATAATGAGTGTCGTCGTGTCCAGCCGGCGTGTGTTTGATCCCAAGGCTCCAGAGCTGTCGCTGCGATGGTAAACAAAGTGAGGTGACCCCGGCCGTAGTTTTTGCACCTGGCCGCGCGCATTCCAACCGCTGAATGTTTGATTAGGAATGCCGGTCGGATTTAATGGCACAGCCGATTAGAAAACAACGTAGCGGGGAAAGCAGACGAACCTTTCACAACAATCACATGCGTATGTTTATTTGTCATAGAGATCTATTTTACTAAACATATTGAATTGGAATCGGGTTTGTATTAGTGTTCTGTTCACTTTTTCGTACATCAAACCTATCATAGAGAACGCCCTGCTAAATAAAATAGAGTCCACTACTTAACTCAATGAGTAAGAGCGGTTTAATCTAATCTGAAACCATTCATTATTGGAACAGACCAATTGGTCTGTAATTAAAATAGAAATTATCTATTTTTCCAAGTTCTCTTCTAGCTCATTCTTTTATTTTTAATAGAATAAAAGTAAGTTTTCCTCGAATGTATATAAATCGACTAACTAAATATATTCACTAGGTAATTCCTACTAACAATATTAAGTAGTGGTGTCATTTGCAAGCAATAATCTCACAAAGTATAAATAATCTCATAAAAAACATTCCATGTAAAAAATAGGCCAAGTCTCGAAACTCTTCTACAGTAAAAAGTTGTGAGATATTTCGTAGAGCCAAGTCAGGCATTCTTATTAATGTTTATTTGCTTGCTAAATAAAATTCTGTAACTTGGGAATGACACAATTTTTGCATACCTAAAACTATGCAGTATTGTGTGATTGCCAAGTTAGAAGCAAGCAAATAAAGATTAATAAGATTGCCTGACTTGGCTTAACGAAATAACTCAAACATTTTTACTGTGGAAGAGTTTCGAGACGCCTATTTTTTACATGGAATGTTTTTTATGGGATCTCAGTTCTTTTTGTAGGTTATTGTTATTGTGTTACTAATGATGCAGCTGGGAATAATATTTTAGCATAGAGTTTGTATGGCCATGTTATTTTACCAACCGCAAATAATGTTTGTAAGTTTTCTAGTGCATTGTACACCTTACTATTTGCAGGAACTACTATTTCTAGGAACTACTACAGTAACTTTGTAATCGCATGTATTTGTATATTAGGATTACAAACTTACTTATGCAGCTTGTATATCTCTGAAACGTGACTGAAATTGCAATATTTTTAGGTTTTTGATAGGCTAAATAGTAGATTGTATGACAAGGGGCTAAAATAAGCCATATTACCACGAGATGGTTCGTGGTAATATGGCTTATTTTAGCCCCTAGGATATTTCGAGGGGTAATATGGCTTTTAGACCCGAGTTATACACTCTACTTTTCACTTCGACTGCGAGAAAATAGTAAAACATAAATTATCCATCCACAATCAATAATAAATTCCACGGCGCAAAGATTATTCGATTTGGCGGCATACTTTTTTTAATAAACTGCTTTGACACAGATACAAAATATAGACACCACGAATAAACACCTCTGAGGCGTCCAATACACGGTGAAGTATTATCACTCGATCCACGCGCTGTCTCTTTCTCATTGCAGTTTTAGAAAGAGACAACTATGGTGGATCATCAGTATTTAATCACCGTGTATTGGCCGGCCGACCGTCTACAGGCGCGTCGTTGACAGCCAGAGGCGTTTTTGTTTTAATAATTATTGTGAGTTAGGGACTAAAAAACACCTGATATTTGAAATTAATTCTAGTTTCTGATTGGTTGTTTTTAATATTCGCTGTAATCTGGTTAGTTGATAGCAAATACAAATGTTTTTCAAAGAGTGGTGATTGGTGGATTTAATACAGCGAAGTGTTTTGATTGGTCAAATGAAATGTTTTAGAAATCATAAATATTTATACATATTTTCCCTAGGGGCTACATGTACCGCTTTAGCCCCGCTTGCTAAGCGTAATATGACACACTTTTCGAGCATGAGGAGTGAAAAACTAATTATGTTTAAAATTTGGACCTTGTGGGTCTGCTAAAAGTAAGTATCTTAGAATTATGTTAATCATTATAAGTCAGTGAGTATGACAGTGACAAAACTAAGGAACTTTGACGGGCAATAGTTCTTAAACGAATAGTTCAAGTTGAATGCTATTGAGAATATATCTTAGCCATATTATCCCCTATATGTAACTGAACATTCAGGGTTCTAGCTTTAGCCAGCACAAAATTACTGGGTGTTGAAAATGGCCTGAATGGCTTCGAGAAGAGGATGCAGGCCGTGCCTCTTTGTTTTGCTCGACTTGGCGGGGGCACTGCCGGGCCCCCATACAATTTAAAAGAAAATACTACCTTGTTAATTATGATTATCACCATACAAAAATCTTATTGTTGCTAAAAGCCCGCAAGCATAGCCGGGCTTCCGCCTAGTGTTCCCGCAGGCTAGTTATTAAGGCTATATTTTAGTTAGAGCCTTCTTTTTGCGGGCGCGTGGGGCCGCGAGCGTGCCCGCCGGCCAATAAATAAATTTAACTAGATTATCAGCAGCGCAAGCGCATGCTGGTAACTTATTACCACGCCGCCCTGCAGCGTCCAAAGTTTCCGTAAAAATAAACCGGTAGGCAAGTTTATACCATTTGCCAGTTCGGGTAAACTCCGAGCTGATAATTTACCCAGTCGGTTTTGTCTTTGTCAAGGGCTTGTGGTCCCGTGATCCGCGATGTTCCAATAAGGCCGCGCACAACGCACATTTGATTGAGTTTAGTTTAATTCATGTGCTTGTGTGTGACCGCACTGTTCGCTGGCGTTCAGATCTCGGCCCAGTGGTGCTGGTAACGCGATAAGCTAGATAATCCTAGATGTTCGAAAGAGGGTTTCTTATGTGACAAAGAAGCAAGGTATCCGGGTTATGTCTCGTGGCGATCAACGACTTTGTTAGACAGTGGACCTTCTGGTATGCTTGAATCAAATAAGAAACAATATCAAATAGGCTTAGTGAACGCGATACCTTCTTTATTATACGTATGATTACTCTTAAATCTTCTGTCTATGTGAGTTAGGATATTGTCGCTAGAACCACGTCGTGCCTTGTTTAAATTGTATTTAGATACAAAGGGTAAGTATGGTTTAATTTCCTTACCTACCTATTTGTATCGACCACTTCCTCATCTATTTCATTACGCTCATAGTGGTTTTCTCAGAGATCTAGCCTCGGTAGCTATTCTTGCTATCAAACTTTGAGCATTTTGCTATGAGAAGCAATGCTAATGAGATACTGCGCTTCATATTGTAGGATATGTTATGAAAAATAGGAAAAAATCAGCATGCTGGCAACTACTTACCTCGGCGCAATGCACGGGGAGCCGATATTCAAACTCGGGCACTTTGCTTTATGGCACTCCGAGCCACACGCAATTACAATACGGCAATATTGCGCCCGCGCATACCCCCTCCCGAGCCGCATACCCCGCTCGCGCGCGTGAGAAGATCCGCTCCTTTATTGCACTTGCTGCATTACTATAAACAGAGCAACGTTAAACATGCGAATACCCACCTTATCACGTCGTAAAAAGTGTCAAGATGACGGCAAATTCATTGTAAGTGTTAAATTGTCGAGCGTTTACACAAATATTATTTCTATAAATAAATTCACGATCTAACACTAAGCGGTGTAAGCTGTTTCGTTAAAACAATTTTCCGCTACAAATCTTTATGCTGAATCAGCCAGTGTTCATTAGAACTAAAGTAGCACGGGGGTAGATCTGGCTTAAACTTGAATGTATGGTAAGAATCGTTTTTAAATATGTATCTTAAATAAAGAGGCTCATTGGATTTCCCACAATGTGTAGAGACGAGTATGGATAGTTTCTTACACGAAGCTGTTAGTTGAATTCGTCTTGATTTGATAGATATAAAACAACAGACGCTGGATTGCGGTAGTTAAGACAAGTGACAAGTCAGCGAACGAGTTATGATTACCAAGCAAAGCCGCATAGCTTTCACAGCCGCACAAAAACCACGAATGGCGTTTAAATCAGCGCGGAGGCAAATGACAGGCAGCGATTACTGCAATTAAACAATCGGCCGCCGCGCTCGGAGGGAAGAGATGCGGGGAAAAGAAAGAGAGGGGGTGGCAAAAACCACCTCATGCATATGCGCCGCCATTGTCCCGAGATGCGCGCGGAGATCACTCATATTTGCGCATGCATAATTGCACGGAGGACGATGCATTATGTATCCACGTATTGTTAGGAACGACGCGCGGATGCACTTTTTATGCCAAGTGACATGCGTACACTTATAATTAAAATGAGGCTGAAATCTGTAGATCGGATGCCAGCGTCGATCGCGATCGAGGCGGCATTTCCTCGATTATCATGCGTTTAGTTTTTGCCCGCGACAATTACGCAGCATCAGTATGCACGCGGCGGCGGACGCGCGAATAATCCGACCCCTCTTACCCCCTCACCGTCCCTCGCCTGCCTTGCGTTTAGTTTTTGCACTGGATCGTCCGTGGGAGACGATGCAAACGCGTTTAGATCCAATCTAACTGCGCGTGAGTCTTTAAATCACCGACGACGAGGAGGTTGTTATGTGTTTTACTTAAGGGGTTTATGATAATTGCTCGTTTGCTACAGCTGCAGGTGCTCTGATGTCCTGAGTTGAGAGCCTTATTAAAGCTCTTATTTCCAACGCTAAATCTTTTTCATGAGCGTTGTGATAGCGCATAGTTTGACTCTGATTTGTTTTGTTGGTTACACGTGTAAGGTCAAGCATTCCATTTTCCATCTACCTATGTACAACACCTACGCGCATTCTTAACAGCGAAAGTGTCGATACTCACGTGACTCACGTGTCGTACCTATAGTCATTTTTGGGGATTGTTATCTTTTTGATTTACACTTCAGTGTTGCGGTATTTTTAGTATTCCGATTATTGATAATGATCACTATACCTACTTGGTCCATACGCTGTCGCAGGAATTCAACAATATAGTTTTTGCATCGAGTCCTAACCAGGGTAGGTTACCTAATACAGACGATCTGATTTTGAATAAAAATGAATATTTCATTTATTCAAAGCGCCGAAAAACTATGTCTGAATATTCGGTCCAGCCGCTGCGCAGGCGGCGCGCGGCGTTACGTTAGCCTGCGACAAAAACCGGCGCATTCATTGCCGCTTGTTAGTCGCCGCGCGGGGGCACACCGCGCCGCGCCGCGACATAATCTACAAACATAACAAACACTTCGGACAGTACTGCAACTTAATCTTGAACCAATTTCAATTGCCATAACAAGTTTTGAAGTGTTAAATCACTTCAGGAAAGGAGTTAGTATCTAAAACAGGTTATGGGCCCCAAATATTTCCAGTGATTGTAATAAAATACTTAGCAGAAAAATCCTGAGTAAGAAAATCAAGGTTTCGCAGTAAGTTTGTTCTTTTTAGGGTTCCGTAGCCAAAATGATAAAAACGGAACCCTTAAAGTTTCGTCATGTCCGTCTGTCCGTAGGTATGTCACAGGCATTTTACTCGAAAACTATGAGATGTATTTAAATAAAATTTTGAGGATGGGTATATTTTGTCAGCCGCTAGCCGCTACATAGTTTTGTAATTAAATGACTAAAAAAATTTTTTTTAGGGTTAGGGTGACTACATACATAAAACTGAAAGTCAATTTTTTTTCATTGTAAGCCCACGTGTGGGACATCAATCGATAGGCCTTTTAAAATAACTATAACGTTTCTCAGCAATTTTTTTGATTAAGTGAATAGAGTCGGAGATAATCGCCCCGAAAGTCACAAAAATTCTGTCCCCCCTCTAATTTTTGAACGGTGTATTTAAAAAATTTAAAAAAAAACTAGCTTTTGCCCGCGGCTTCGCCCGCGTACTAAAAGTAATTTTAACTGTCTACAAAAAAGGTGCTTCTCAGTTTGACCCATATGTTCCAATTGAATTGCAACCTGAAACACGTACCTATCTACTCATTTATTGCTAGGAATACTCCAGTGAAGTTTCGAATGAAATAGTCTTACTTATTTTGTTTCCCCATACAAACTTTGGACCCACATATCACCCGCTTATTAGGGGGAGAATTTTGAAAAATCCTTTCTTAGTGCACTCTTAGACCTTAGAAGGAACCTACGTGCACAAATTTGGATTCTCTAGATCCAGCGGTTTGGGCTGTGCGGTGATGTCAGTCAGTCAGTCAGCCAGTTTCTTCTTTTATATACATATTTAGATCGACTCTACATAGACTCTACATATCGAACATATACTCTACATATCGAATCTACATATCGACTCTACATATCGACTCTACATATGGACTCTACATATCGACTATACATATCGACTCTACATATTGACTCTACATATCGACTACAAATGGACTCTACATATCGACTCTACATATCGACTCTACATATGGACTCTAAATATCGATTCTACATATTGACTCTACATATCTGGACCCCCATACAAAACTTCACCCCCTCTTTTAAGGGGTTAGGTGCAGATTTCCAAAAAAAATGATACACTATTTTTTTTGTTAGTCACAAAGAAAAATAGTCCGCATACCAATTTTTAGCTTTCTACCTTGAAAATTGCGGAATGCTCCGTACAAACTTCCACCCCCCATTTTAGGGAAGTGGGGGGTGGAAGTTGCCGTGAAAGACGGCCAAACAAACAAACAAACACACACACACACATACACTTTCCCATTTATAATATTAATATAAGTATATTAAGTATGGATAATGGACATAGAGCTACTTTGTGAGTTAAAGACGGCTGTGGACGCGGACGTAAACTCGTGCCACTGAAGCCACGGACGGCCACATGATAATATTGATAAAAATTGTCATTTTGACATGACAATATTTTATTAATATTTTGTCTGGCTATTGTTTTGTTTTGGCCACAATTGGGCAACGTTTTGTTTTGCACCCTCACTGTCAAAAGGTTAAATTCTTTCACCGAAAATTATTTTGAACAAGATCGGTTCAATGGTTTTCGAGATATTGCTGAAAAACTGCGTTCCCTGTAGAAAAGGACGTAAGTGCCGTAAGATTTCTGCGACGATACGACCTTTTTTAATAGGCACGGAACCCTCCATTTTGCGTGGTCCGACACGCACTTGGCCGGTTTTTTAATAAATATGACTGTAATCGGCTGACATTTAATTTGGCTTCCTTCTTTGCACTTCGTTCCAATCGATTCTTCAAAGCCCCTTTAGTTTTTTTATTAATATCGGGGGCAATCATATAAGATATCAATACGTAATAAGCAGCCACAAATTAGGTTGTCTCACCACTGATGAGTACAGTACAGCGGGTAGCTGGTCCCGGTGTGCCCCGGCGGTGTCCGGCGCAACGGGCATCGGCCGGCGCGAGGAATGGCGGGCGAGCACAAAGCGCCGCGCATTCAAATATCCCCCACCTCCCCACCCCGGCTCTCGCGCATTCCCGGACTAAAGGATTAAGCGACAGAAATCACTCACTTTTTACCACACCTATTATTTCCAACCTTCACTAAATTAGTTCTAATTTGTGAGCGCATGAAGAAATCAACTTAATAATTTTAGACTTGAACATTTTAATGGTCCGCTCGCATGATATTATGAGAATATTTGCGGGAAATTGCAATCGCTGGCATATCGTTCCATTAAGAAATATACTAGTAACTTTTTGTAACTAAGATTCTTTATACAATATAATATGATATTTATCTATATGATACTAAATGCTTGTGAACCGTTTGGTGTGCGTGTACTCCATTTCATATGGAACATTAACGATCTACTGAATTGTATAAATTTTATGTATGTATGGTAACTGAGTAAAGTCATTAGGTGAAACGAAAGTAGCTAATTTGTCCTACGAGTAGGCGAGCGGAGGAAAGCAATCAGTGCAACGCGGTAGGACTCTAGACGAGTCGACTTGCACCTTGGTCTAATTATGTTTACTGGGCTGTTATTCGGAACGCGCTAATGCACCTTACCTCACCAGTCACGCCTAATGAAACTAGACCTCTACCTACGATTAGGTACTACGAATCGCGGCGGAAGATATTATTGTGGGTGAACGATGAGGTGAGGTTAACAAGTTACAAAATAGCGGGGCTGGATCCGAAACACTTTGGGTAATCAAAATGACTACAAAAGTCATGATGATGTAATGTCATTCAGGCTGATTTCGGCCACAGTGACTGTATATTCTGGCTTAGGTATTAACAATTATTATTAGTACTATTAGAGTGTAGTTGTTCTATTCTCTGGTGAGCTCTCAAGTGACTTACGTACCCTATAGTAGTAGTGTAGGTAGTTATCTCTCTTGTCTAGCCTAGCTAGCCAACGGCTCATCCGTTCTATAGGTACTGTATTGGACAATTGGTACCTAATGAAGACAGCTCGCTGGGAGAAGCACCGCATTAAGGTCGCCGGCGGCGGGGGCGGAGCTGCTGGCCCGAGCCGCCGTGCGCGTGCGCCGCCCAGACATTTTCGTCATCCATCATCTTACACTGTGCTGACGACTTCGTACCTGTACTTTATTTTTGTTGTTGTTTGATATACATGTATACCTTCCAAATGTAAAATGAAATTCCAAATGAAATTGTCATGTTTTTATTATACATTCCTTACTCGATGGAATGCATGAATAAAAAACGAATTCTACTGAACGTGATTATTCTCGTACACGCTAATAAGTGACATATTGATGTTGAATGCGAAACGAATTGATTAGATGCTCATTGTCAAATGTGTGACAATGTGCTACAAAATTCAAGATATCTAAGTAAATTTTGTAGACTACTATTGTAAACGGAATTGGTTTTCGGATTGAAATTATTCATATACATGTAAACAATTTCAATCGTAATACTTTAACGTTAATATTAACCTCATTCAACAATTTTGATTTGTACTGTGTAGTAGGTAGTAGGTACCAACTCCGTTATATATAACAAGCAAGCTGCACCTAGTAAGGTAGTGAGATAACAAACTGTTAATCAGATCTGAATGACGCTGAACGGACGACATTTTTAAACATTCCTACCAGAAAAAAAAATCCCAAAAGGAAAAAGACGACAGTTGATAAATCAGTTATTCAAATCGTTTCCTATAACAAGCTCAGATATGAGGTAGGTACTAGAATCGATAACAGGCAAGGCAACTAACGCATTCTAGTGCGTCTGCGCGGCATCCTAGCGCCACGCTGCGCCGGCGCCGGCGAGCGGTATGATTGACAGAGGAAAAAATATTATTAAGTACCACGGAATGTTCGAGAAAACATCATGTGCCGCTAGTTCACTCGTAATTTAATAAAGAAGAGTTTGAACATTTTTGTCTACGGATTTAGTTACAGGGTCACTTCTAGGGAGGTATAACATACATGTTTATAAGGCAACTAGTAACACCAACCAAGTTTATCCATCACTATAAGGGTAAGTATTGCCGTATTATAACCGGATGCCTCAAACCCACTCCGCTCAATAAGCTCCCTAAAACCCTCTGGCGGGAATTGCGCAGAAGATTGCCGGAAGCCCGCAGAGAGGTGTCGTGCAGCGTCGAAAAACTGAAGGAGGACCAAGACCCAAGCCACCCTTTCCACGGCCATAAACTACACCGTCCCGCCTAAAGAGCCGCAGGAGCTTTATGCGGTACACCGCTGCTATTGAGATTCCTCAGTCTCAGAAACAGCTTGCACACTGGCGAAATACCCGAGCCCCCCCTGAAGATTCTGTTCGCCCCGATGAGAAGCTTCCCGCTGGGCATAATCAGCCATGGCTGATCTGGAAATCCCTAAATAGATTGCGTTCCCAGGTCGGCCGCAGTAAGGAGAACTTGCTGAAGTGGGGCGCCCTAAGTAGCTCAGACGCCCAATGTCCGCGTGTGGGACGGTTCTCCAAACGATGGAGCATATGTTGTCTTGCCCAGCGTGCCCGCAGGCCTGCTCCAAGCAAGACCTTCGAGACCCGACAGACAGGGCTATAGGCGTCGCCACCTTCTGGTCCCGCACAATCTGAAACCATCGACACGAGAAAAAGAAGACGGGTAAGTATTAACCAGAGCTCTGCTGTGCAAGGTTGCGAGACGGCGAACATATCAATAAGAAACATGGAATTCGTCCAAGATCAAAAGTCTACAAACATGGACCACGTTTTCTAGTTATAGTATACTAGTAGGTACGTATACCAACTTGAAATGTAAAGCACCTAAAAAACCTGTTAAAGTCAGCTTTCTTCAGTGCGGTTTAAATCAGCTGTATAATAATCGCATAAACTTCTATCATGAGTATCATGACGTTATTAAAATTTCCAAAGCGGTATGTTATGAGTAAGTACTTTATTTATTTATGGATTACTGTTTTGTAACTGTCTGGTAGGCAACGGTATTTAAAATAACAACTCTACGATATTTATTTTCACTTCACCAGGAAAGGCGTTACTTCACTCAAACAAAAAAAAAAAAACTACATCAAAACATCTGCAGTTTCTGGACGTCTAAAAATGACATTGCTTTCTAATTTCTAGAAAAAAGTTGGATCACGTAATAAGAACCTTCGAACTTCAAAATGACTTTCCACGCTGACGGACAAAATTGACTGCCGCAGATTTTGAGCGATAATGTACCTAAGGCTTTCCGAGCCGGTAAGTTGAAAAAAAAAATGCGTAACATATTTATTATTGCATGTAACTGAACAACACAATTTGGTTAGCCTATACTTGTCAAAAATTGTCATACAACCATTACAACTTTACAACCATACCATGTCATGCACGTTAACAGTGTGCGCGTCTGTGAACAGGGGGCCAACTCGAGATTCTTTAGCGATATCCGAGAAATGTCCCCTTTTCTCAATTAAGACAAATTACCTACTTAAACTAAAAACCCTCAATATAGTTTCTATTAAAACTTACAATTACTAAATAGTGACCGACTTGATAAACTAATTTAATTTTAATGACTTAAAGCGCAGTATTAATTCTAGTTCGTGAAAAATCTCGCCTCAATGGCCGCCTCTGTCATTCATGCCAGTCCATAGAAAACATGTTTTTCCACCTGGGAACCGCTTCAATTACCCGTTTGCATCATGAAAATGTATGACGGTGTCGCCACCTCGCGGTCCCGCGGGAACACTCCGCGAACGTTCGTGGAATCGCCGGTAAAAAACACGAATATCCTGCGAGATATTGTCATATTTCAATGAGTGCTTAGATCTGTCGTGTTACGTTAAAAGGTCGTATCTTCATACGTATTTACTATGACAACATGCCTTTATTTTAATAAAGAACGAATACAGCTTGTCGTTATAGACGGGAAGTGTTCTTGCCGCTCGTTCATTACATCGGCGCGTCACGTGGCAAGGATGCCATTTCCGAAAAAGTGACGCTTTTTCTGTTCTCATTGAAAATGCAATTAATTTTCTGGTTCATTTATAAGCTGATTAATACGCAAGTTTTTTTACCGAGTTATGGGGAAGCAGAAGCTACTTAGCCTTTGAGCCATTGAGAGATGTCGTAATCTTAACAATCCAGGATGTTTTATGTAAAAAAACATAAAAAGCACCTTATTAATATCTGCAATTAACAAGAAGTCTAAGTTGTCATTACAGTCTATTAAATAGATCTTTTGTTCGTCGTTTTGCCTTAAATTACTAAATCTTTGGGTTACGCTAGTCATTGATGCTCATAATGACTGACCTACTGGATGTTTATTACGTCATCAATTTATATTATGCTAAATGCAGAAATAGTATACTACCTATCCTTTATTGTGTAGCGTAAAATGGGCCTGTGCCTGTATCGTACGTTCTTCTCCAAAGGGTCGATGTGTAGGTAATTCGTCAATTAAACCAGGTGGTTTAAATCGTCTATAACCCTCAAAATGTTATCTCGCTCGCTCGCTTATGTTAGCTCGATCTGTGCTATTTGCCGCGCACGGAGATTTAGTAAAATTAGTAATTATAAAAATAGGTTTTTGTCGATAGGTACAGATCATTATTTTTAAAAAGCGAATAAATTTGTTTAACGCCCATATCACAACTATTTGGATACCTAGTCATAATAACTTTGCTTTCTTAAAGTTCGTTTTCGTAAAGAGCTAGTAATATTTAAGCTGTTTAAATTTATGCAAAGTTACCTCTATACAAAAGTAAAAAAAAAAAATAACAAAAAAAATAACCGCCGAAAAAAAACTAAAAAGCAATAAAAAAACCGGCACTAACACGAAAAGAATCGACCAACAAAAACAATAGCGCACTGAAAAGAAAAAAATAATAATTGTGTCTTCAATAACGCAAGTGAATACCTACCCTACAATTAAAATTATAATCTATATCTATACACTTTCTATATACCTAGTACAATCGCTAGGCATATATCAATTTAATTACATCTAGAAAGTATGAACTATATACATACTTCTGAAATCATCACACAGATCTGCGTATTTATATATTTCTTACAACCTGTTATTTTTGGAGTCGGTGCCAGCCTCAAACAAATTTGTGGATGTCTGCACAATACCTATGTATAAGTATGAATAAAATTTTAAAATAGATTCAAACCAAAACTACGTCACACAAACCGCAAATTGACGTTCATCCCTGGTCTCCCCTATAACAAATAACAAGACTTTATTAAGATTGTGACACGCATTTATAAAACTCCGTTAGACTTTTTGTCGGAAAAAAATGTCTTTCAATTAATCTGACATAATATGTAAAGGCCTAAAAACCGGGGCTGAATGTGTCTAAATTACGTTCCATTTTAGTAACGAGAGTTAACATATAGGTACATACATACCTATATTAATTTAAATTTGCACCATTTAATCTCCAAGTTATGTACCTGGGTACTAAATGCAACACTGTCTCATCCTTTTTATCTCAGTATGTTCAGACCACTGTCGTGTCGTGTACGATCCAGGCATACTTCTTTAATATCATTCATACCCTTCTCACGTTCACTCTGAGCATTTAAAAACAACACCGATCTTAATTGACAGCAATTACTTCAACATTAATTACACAAGAATAACGTTATGTTAAACAAATGAATCCGAATCATAGATTCCCCACGCCGCCACTCTCTAATGCGATTATAATAATGGCACCTTCACGAAAATCATGCCACTCGAATTTAAACTTTGATGTAAGTAAGAAAAAATCTAAAAGTTTTGATCGGTTTTTTGTGTTAGGATTTAGAGCTACTCTATTAATGAAGGTGTTTCCGAATTTAACTATCATGTTTATCTGGCTCGATAATTGTTATAAATGAAGCGTAATCTGGCGGAGCAACCATTAGGCGGCCCCGCCGCCGGCGCAGACCGCTACATTATGGAAATCATTCGTTTATTTTGATGATCAGCCGAATATGCTAACAGATCTTTTATTGCCTGTAATTTTCCTAATCGATTTTAATCGAGTTAACCAGGTACCTAGAATCGAAGGTCAGGCCCTAACCTCTTAAAAATTACATGTTATTACCAATATGAACAATAGATTTGATGTTTCGCTAAACTAGGATTAAACTACATGCTACAGCTTAATCTATGCTATCGCAAATATGATCTAAGAGATCAGATCTCTTGTCCAATCTGTCGAAGTAAATATGTACATAGGAACTCAAATAAATCCACATTATTACAAACACTTCCATATCGGTTGGCCGATCGCTCAATACATCTTAAAAATGCGCAATGACATTCCTCCACCCCACACCTTAAGGAAAATCTACAATAACAAAAGATTAGTGTCCACTGCTGGCTCGGAGCTAGTCGAGAATATTCAGCAGTATGACCAAGCATCGATGTACACTAAATATTGCTTACGGTATATTTAATATGAACATCTTATGAAAGCAGTAGTTGTGGGGTGTCGATAAGGTCGCATGCAGTTTCCCACGGCACAGATGTCCTTATGCGCCCCGAGTGCGCTGGCGCACTGAATGATTAGTACTGATTAATACGATTCAGTAATGAAGACGAGTAACGGAAGGTGGCGCCAAGGGTTGCGCGTGACGCGAATCCATATGGTGGGCGCAAAACTTAAGCATAAGATCATGACAAACGAAATATTAAATTGCTGCTGGTAGTGTCTTCAGATATGCATTGTATAGTAGGTATCCACGCACATTTTCAGTAATTCCTTAAACTAGGTACCTATATCTATATTTTATGTTAACTGGCAAATGGCACTGGAAATCTATTTTTGCTTATCGCTTCCGATGCCAATCATAGGTAAGTACATATTTCACTTTTCAATGCGTTTCGCGACTTTCAAGTGATGGCTTTCAAGTGCCCCGAACTAACGTGTCAGAACGAACTCGCCAAATATTATGTACATTTCATTTCAACATCCAATAGATCCATCGAATCGAGGCCCATTATTGCTATACCTACAATGGTCATTCGTTGAGCGCACTCGGTCAGACTGTTCTGTCAGGCCTGCGGGGCTAGCGCAACTGACGCCGCACCGCGACGCGAGTCGAGAAAGCTCAACCCCCTTTTTCTAATTTGTACGGTGCGATTGAGATAGGGGACGCTTAGTCGCGCGAGAAGCGACTGAGCAGCAAGTTGTGCTAGACGTGTTGTTCCTCTTGTCGTTTCGGCTAAACTTGGCTAACGTACACCTCCGCATGTGAGGCGCATGAGCGCGTAGCGAGTAATACAGCCCTGCTATGCGTATGCAAAAATAGTCGGTCAGACATTAGTTATTCTATCGCCAGAGCAACACGCGTAGTGTGGCGTGGGAACGCCCTATCATTCAGGTCACCTGCGTATGATAAAGGCTCCCAAGTCTTAGGTCCCGTCGCGAAATGGAAATTTCAAAATGTTCAACCCGGCAAACGATCGTCGAACATAGAACATGCATGCCAGTTGGGTATTTTCCTCGTGTTAAAATGTATAACGTAGTGTTGCTATATTGATAGTAAATTTAATTATTATTTAACACATTGTAGGAGGTGGCCTAAAAACTATCATAAGTCAACATCATCTAATCATCATCATCTAATTATTACATTAAAGTGTAAATCCATTCCATACTTTTACTTATATATATACAGGGCATCCCACGGCTATGCCACATGGAGGGAAAGTACCTTGAATATTGAAGATGGAACATTTTACTGAAAGAAGACATTATTTTAATTTAAAAAACAATTTAAACTGCATTCATAGATTTTTTAATAATTTCATGGTTGAACCGGCAATCGAACCCGCTACACGAGAAAAAAAATTACCCTGTAGCTTTATCATAGACTCCGCAAAATTAGTACAGGTTCTATGATACAAACGAATAATAAAATAATTTAACATGGGTACCTATCGTTTTTATGGTTTATTTTCCAAATCCAACGTGGCTGACCTGACATGAAATACCATCTCCCCTGTTGGGGTGAGCTGGGGTTGAAATGTCTAAATATCAATATGGGTGTCGTTTTTATGGTTTTTATGGACGTTATTACGAAAATGGCATCGATTTTGAAAAATACTGTAGACATCTATCTAAATATGTAGAGTCAATATGTAGAGTCGACATGTAATGTCGATATGTAGTCGATATGTAGAGTCGATATGTAGAGTCGATATATAGAGTCGATTTGTAGAGTCGATTTGTAGACTTGATATGTAGAGTCGTTATCTAGAGTCGATAGGTACTCGATATGTAGAGTCGATTTGTAGAGTTGATATGTAGAGTCGTTATCTAGAGTCGATAGGTAGTCGATATGTAGAGTCGATATGTAGAAGAGTCTATGTGGAGCCGATAATTAAATAAAAGAAAAAACTGGCTGACTGAAATATCACCGTACAGCCCAAACCGCTGGATCTAGAGATTCCCAATTTGGCACGTAGGTTCCTTATATGGTCTAGGCGTGCACTAAGAAAGAGTTTTTCAAAATTCACCCCCTAAGTGGGTGAAATGGGGGTCCAAAGCTTGTATGGGGAAACAAATTAAGTAAGAGTATTTCATTCGAAACTTCACAGGAGTATTCCCAGCGATAAATGAGTAAATATATGTTTTAGGTTTTTTGAGAATTCAACCCCTAAAAGGGGGAAATGTGGTGACAATCTCTGAAAATCAACATGGGTATTGTTTCTATGGTTTATCGGGTCGCTGGTCGCTGATTACGAAAACAACGATTTTAAAATCCAACGTGGCGGACGTGAAATACCATCTCCCCTGTTGGGGTGCGATGGGGTTGAAATGTGATATCAATATGGGTGTCGTTTTTATGGGTTTTTGGGACGTGAATTACGAAAATGGCATCGATTTTGAAATTTAACATTGTGGAAATGAAAATACTTGAAAGTATTTGTGCCAAATTGCAATTCAATTGGAACATACGGGTCAAACTGAGATGCACCTTTTTTGTAGACGGTTAAAATTACTTTTAGTACGCGGGCGAAGCCGCGGGCAAACATAATATTATTACAATCATAAAAAGATTTCAACTTGAAAGCACTTGAAAGGCACAATATGTATTTTTTTATAACACTTTAAAGTATCGCGCTTTGTACACATATTCAAATTATTGTTTAACACGGGTCTAACGCTATAAATATACATGTTTTGTTTATTTAATTTCGCGTTACACCCGTGTAAAACAATAATTTAAATATGTGTACTTTTTTATTGGCCAAGAGCAAAATAAATTTAAAGATACCAAAATAAACACTGGTTACACTTAAAACATATATATAACAACTATATACTTAAACGCAGTATTTCACGAACAAAACAGTAATTTACGTGGGTTATCATACAACGGTTAGTACGAAGATAATGCCGTGACGTCATAATACTATGTCAATTTGTATGAGCCATTTCGGCTATCGCCAGCGAGGGTCCTCTAAGTACTCTAATTGTAGCTAGCCCATACAAACATTTGATACGCTCAGAAACCTGGTTCAAATGGCGCCGTGAAAAAAATATCAAGTAGCCAATTTACGTTACGTTAGTATCACACGTGTATCAAAGAATTATAAGCATCTCATCAGAAAAAACCGGCCAAGTGCGAGTCGGACTCGCGCACGAAGGGTTCCGTACCATTATCTATAAAAACGGCAAAAAAAATCATGTATGTTGTATGGGAGCCCTAGTCCGACTCGCACTTGGCCGGTTTTTTAGTATTTGTTGTTATAATAGCGGCAACAGAAATACATAATCTGTGAAAATTTCAACTCTCTAGCTATCACGGTTCTTGAGATACAGCCTGGTGACAGACTGAAGGACGGACGGACGGACAGCGAAGTCTTTGTAAAAATCCCGTTCCCCGTTTTTAACCGTTGGGTACGGAACCCTAAAAACTGAATCTATTATTGACTGGCGGCTCTGTGAGCTGTAGACCTCGCGAGTCTGTCTTTTCTTCAAATACATTTTTTATTAATCCCAAATTCTGAGTCGAAAACAATATTTAAACATCGAATCTGCTCACAAAATTTCAAGAGAATCGATTGAAACATACGACTTGTAGAGAAAAGCCGGACAGCCGGACATGCGATAGGATTTTTGCCCAAGCTTAAATGGAGAACTTCGTTCGCTTCGCTCGTTCGATTAATTATTAACTTCAACTCTTCCCTCTCTTGCCATACGGCGATTGAATCCACCACAAATTGTAACGTGTATTATTGAAATATGCATATCAAATCAAGTGTAATTTATAAATATAAATTAGGGATTTAAAAATGATATAATTTAGACATGGCTCTAACATAAACTTGTAAAACTGACAGCTGAAGAAACTGAAGGCCTAACCAATTTAAGTTATACGATCCGACCATGGAGATTGTAATTGCTATATACCTAGTATGAGATTCAAATTAATTTATACAGCTGTGAGATTGGCACAGAGCCGAGGAGTTATACAGAAGGGTGGATGGATACGGATGAAATAAATTAATATATAATACATAATTATGTATTCATAGATAGAAAGATACAGCAACGAAACCCTTTTAAAATGTTGCATTTACCGTGCACATGATTCGCAGCGTGTGAGTGATGCAAAAGCGATGCAAATCCTGCACCTTATACGGCGCTATGCATATGCAAGCGGGTAATTGGGCCTTATATTACGAGAATAAATAACAAATAGGCATTTAATCGTGGTGTAATTGACAGTGAATCATATGACGCGACCTTCAGTGTTACAGAATCTCTAGAGCTGATGTAGATCACGTAAAACCATTATGTAAACTGTAAACAGTATATAATACACATTGAGACAGTTCGTGCGATATGTGGGTCGATCAGAGACATGGATTACCATTCAAATTTGATACGTTTTCATTCTGATACAGTCCCTTCGCGCGTGGGGAAATGAGCACATGCGAAATGTAATTATTTCATCAGCCCTCTCGCGTATCCTACCTATCGCTTTCCTAAAAAAAGTATTAACTAAGAATCAACTGAGTCAAGATTACACTAAGAAAAAAGTGAAATAGAAACGCAAAAGTCTGCTATCTCTCGTCCATTTGTGATATGTTTGTACGTTATATGAGATAAACGCAGATGAGAAAATCCTTAAAAGATTTACCTGCACCTTGCATCCCAACTTCCCCAAATCCTACCCCCATTATGTAACAAACTTTAAATACATAAGCCCGTATATTTTCATGGCCTGTGATTTTCCCACATTGCATTGTAGTGGCGCAGTAGTGGGGGCGTCGGTCGCGAGTGGGGGGTA
Source organism: Epinotia nisella (assembly GCA_932294315.1). Classification (NCBI taxonomy): domain Eukaryota; kingdom Metazoa; phylum Arthropoda; class Insecta; order Lepidoptera; family Tortricidae; genus Epinotia; species Epinotia nisella. The sequence goes on from OW028674.1 coordinate 24,251,125, forward strand.
GGGGGAGCACCTGCCGTAATATCCTATTTATGAATAATGTTTTATTCTAACAGCGTGCGCAAGAACACGGCAGGGCTGCCTCTAATTTGATTATTGTTATTTCGAGGGCGAAAGTTTCGGTGTCGCCTGGAATCATAAATAGGTGACGGAGGTCATTACTTAGCTCTGTAATTTACCCTGAATCGTATTCACATATTATCTGCATGCAAACAGTGGTAATATTATTTTAACATTGCATTGAATGTCAATACCTAAATATAGGTTCCTTTAGGGCAGGTAAGTACTACCAGGATAACTTTAAGATGTGGAGGACCAAAACTGTTTAATAGTATGTCCTTATACTTAACTTCATGAATTTCATAGCCGTTATAGTTACTTGCTATCATAATTAGAGAGCTGCTTATATTGTAAATTGATGTATAAAATGTGGGACATTATAATATGCAAGGCATCACGGTGATTAATCCAATGCCACTGCATCATTAATGCGTTACAGACGGCTCAAAGTCGCGGCCTGAATGCATTTCCAAAGGCCAACAACTGCCATACATTCTTAGAATAAAAATCCAATACATTCTCATACTAATGTTATGCTAGCGCTTAAGTAATTGCAACACTATAATAAAATACGCATTTATCTTTAAGTTTTTAAACAACCTCGGATAAGCTGTCACATTGCGTTGTTCGCTAGATATAAAATGGGGTTTATTAAAAAAGATAAATTCTATGGCTTGACAAATGCCGTGTCAAACAATTGACAGCCGTCAAGCACTAGCTAGTAGCTGGCCGTTTCTCACACGTACTGGAGACCGTTTGTTGCCGCACAAGTTATTGCTTATCGCACGTGTACTACAGCAATCAATAACTGGCGGCGATAGATTCTATGTTCACCTTCATTAATTATGGGAATTATACAATCGACTTCCGTTCCATTCAGTTAATGAAACGAGGACGTAGTCAAGGCCAAATATAGTTAATTTCTCCAAGACAAGTAACTTATCTCTCACTGTTATCAAGATATTCAATATTTTAATTTAATCGCGTTATGCAAGGTAAACCAGTGTGTTCCTAATTTCCTAAACAGTGACGTCATATTTAATTTGCTTTTTAAATTATGTAAGATTCCAGTTCTAAGATGCACTACATAGCCGAGGCAAAATACGGTTTCGAAAAACATTAATTTATAATAGCGTTTTTTTTGTTTATTTCATTTTAAAACATTATTCTGAGATGCTTTATTCAAGAATCCACCAAACTTTCCACCCGGAAGTAATTATATAGATATAAATTAAACATTCATTGTCTTTTTTATTTTATTTATATTGAATATTGTAAAGCAAATGTAAATGAACCTAAATAAAGATAAAAAAAAACCGGCCAAGTGCGTGTCGGACCACGCAAAACGAAGGGTTCCGTGCCTATTAAAAGGGTCGTATCGTCACAGAAATTTTACGGCACTTACGTCCTTTTCTTTGAGGAAGGCAGTTTTTCAGCAATATCTCAAAAACCTCTGAACCGATCTTGTTCAAAACAATTTTCGGTGAATGAAATTAATAAGCCCTATGTCCATGAATTTTTCCATATTTTTAAAATACACCGTTCAAAAATTACAGGGGGGGGGACAGAATTTTAGTGACTTTCGGGGCGATTATCTCCGACACTATTCAATTAATCAAAAAAAATGCTAAGAAACCTTATATTTATTTTGAAAGGCCTATCGATTGATGTGCCACACGGGGGGTCACAATGAAGATTTTTTTTTTGACTTTTAGTTTTATGTATGGACTGCACCCCTAAAAAAAAATTATTTTGTCATTTTAATTACAAAACTATGTAGCGGCTAACAAAATACACCTATCCTCAAAATTTTATTCAAATACACCTTATAGTTTTCGAGTAAAATGCCTGTGACATACGGACAGACGGACAGACGGACAGACGGACAGACGGACAGACGGACAGACGGACAGACGGACAGACGGACAGACGGACAGACGGACAGACGGACATGACGAAACTATAAGGGTTCCGTTTTTGCCATTTTGGCTACGGAACCCTAAAAAATATTAATATTTATCCGGACTTTTTAGGAGCTAATTAAATATTGATTTTTTTGATGTCTGATTTTTTGTTGGATTTTGCCTCTAGGTAACAATTTAATTGATAATATATCCATTACATTAAAAAAATTAGCTATTATAAATTATTTCCAAATATGTCATTTTTTCTATACAAGTTGTCAGTTCATTGCCTGGACTATACAAGACGTTTCTTGACATGCAATACGTGCATTTCATGTGATAACATTCGAAATTTACCATTATCATCAGCCTATATACACCCCACTGTTGGGCACAGGCCTCCTCTCATGAATGAGAGGGAGATCGAAATATTAACCATATTTGACACTAACTTATTGTTAACTCTTAGGGCCCTTGTACAGTCAGCATCATAAACATGTATACATTCTATGACCTTATTACCTAGACATAAGGTTGAAAAGTGTATACATGTTTATGATGCTGACTGTACAATAACCGTTAATGAATGTTTATTAATTTTGTATAAGTAAAACTGTAAAATACTTTTTTCATTTTATTTCGAAACACTATTTTATGATATTTCGTTCATATATACACAGTAATATGCTGAAGATAACGGAAATCCACATAAATACTCTGTACATATTTAGTTTACTACTTATTTCAGACGCCCCTAAATCATAATCCGGAAGAAAAACTAGCCCAAAGCTTTTTCTTTGAATCATTAAAACTAACAAATTAGTTGTAACAGCAATAAAACTACATAAGTGTTTGGAAGTATTTCCATAAATCCGCATTCCGTGGCAACCCTGCGCTTATTGCTTGCTTTGTTTCGCGCGGCGGGGGGCGGGGGGAGCGCGCGCCGGCCGCTTTGTGCGGTAGGGTTGGCGACCAACTACGTACATATTCATTACTCTCATTTGAATCGTTTTGGTAGGTAAATGAAGGCATACCACAATGTGAAGATCCTCCTTCCTTTTTAAACCACCTACTTATTCCTAAGACCGTCTTTTCGGTCTACCATCTTTCACAGCATTAAAACATTTGGGGAAAACCGTCTAATAAATTTATACGCAAAACGCCAATTACCTACATAAAATGATGGCCTAAATCATCCTACATGACACGTCATAACACGACTAGCTCTACTTTCACTCGAGTAATAGAATATTTTAAGAGCAAGTTTGGCCTAGCCATCCATATTTGCTGATGCACCGAAATATGCAGGAAGAATATAAAGTGAATTAAGTGGGGATAGCAAAAAAAACCGGCCAAGTGCGAGTTGGACTCGTGCACCGAGGGTTCCGTACAATCATGTAGGTATGAAAGTATTAAAAATATTTTTTTTATATGATATAACTAAAAATTTACGGTTTTCGCAATTTTTCCTATCTGTGCTGATGTTGCTTCGTACCACAAGATTCTGAGTTCACGGGAAGTACCCTGTAGGTCTTGATTCCCTTGCGAGTTTCGAAAATTTGCGGCATAAACGGCGGCTGTATCTTTTGATTGCGTTGGCTTAGAAGTTTGATTTTTTCACAGCTCCAAGGGACAGTAGACTGAGTATTTGATATAAATTTTAGCTTGATACCTTCACGCGTTCCTGAGAAAAAGGGTCTTGACAGACGGACGGACGGACGGACGGACAACAAAGTGATCCTATAAAGGTTCCGTTTTTTCCTTTCGAGGTACCGAACCCTAAAAAACAATATCGCAGCAGTATTGCCTATCATAACCGTCTGTTAAACATATTTTAATGAAAGGGGTGGTAAAAAATCATTTGTCCTTGTCTGTCACTTCGACGTTAGTAAAAAAGAGATAAAACCTATTTTACTTTAACCAAGTAAGGGCTCGTTAAGTTAAATAAAGAACGGGGTATATAGTCGGAGCATCCAACATTGATAACTACTTATTTAGAATGAAGATTGTCCTGGAATGAAACCGTCTGTAATCGTAAGCGGTCTTCATGTGTTAGTATCTGAATTTATGGAAAGTTTGACAAGTTTATGGAATGACGGCTACCGGCGCCATATTTGATTTTGATCGGTCTGTAATCGTAATTTGGTACAATCCGCCCTAAATAAAATGAATACAGTGCAAATAAGAAGCACGGCAACAAAGCAGGTACAATTAAACGGCGGCCCTGCGGGGACGCGCTCTTTAATTAATGGAATAACTCCAGCCGTGCTCGAGTTTGGTCACCCCCCACTCCCTCCACCCCTTCAGATGGAGGAGGGGGTTCGTGGGGGGGCTCGTTACTGCACTCTAAACGGCGAGAAATCTTTAAAATATCGCCGTGTCGGGGCACATGTGTTTGTTATAAGTTGAGTGTCGATAGTTGGTGTAGGTGGAAGGTGCTAGTATGAATCATTACCACCATCAGCTGCGTAACTAATCCCTGGTTTTATTCTAACGTTAAATATCTGCAGATTTGCAGAACTGTTGAAAATGTAACACAAAGCTAATTTTATGAGGCAAACATGATATTATTCTTGCTCGTACATCTGTTGAAACGAATAGGTTCCTTAACCACCGTCCTCCTCACCTACAGGTTAATTGCGTTACTTTTCAAACAAGCATAGCAATTGTCATTTTCATCTTCAAAAAACGAGAGAATCTATGTCCAAACGCGCGTTCGAAAAGATACGCGGTTGTCCTGCAGGTAAGTCAATTTTGTTCCAAGCATCCGAGCTGGCGGGTTTCGGGAGCGTTAGTAATGAGATGAGGTTTTAAACCAGTGCATCCTCTTGCAACCGACAAGGAGAATGTTTTCTGGACTTAGGGTTAATGGAACATTCTTTTCTCTTTACTTTGTTGCAAAGCATATTCACAATCTTGAAATGAAAAACTCAGCGTCAAACACATCGACAACTTCATATTCAAGTCAAACCACACAAAAGCCAATTATAATGTGACCTTAATGAAGTCTCCTTTATATAATGGGATTAATTAGATAACGCAATGACTATGGCACGGATTACAGAACAAGGAAATTTGTAATCCAACGTCTGAGATTGGCATACCTCGCTCATGCATGCATGCTCATTCGTACGCCTGTTTGGAATTTGCTCATAATAAATTACGTTAAAAACAAAGTTTTAACCTTCTTCAAATCAGTAGCCAAATTGCTTCAAGTTTGCCTATTAAATTTGAAGAGTTCCCTCGATTTCTCCAGGATCCCATCATCAGAACTGGATTTTGGTGACAACGGGACCAATCTGGAAGTATATGCTTTCAAACAAAAGAAATAATTTTTCAAATCGGTTCATAAATTACCGAGTTATCGCGTAACAAACACAAAAAAAACAGTCGAATTGAAAACCTCCTCCTTTTTTGAAGTCGGGTAAAAATTAGGTTACTACGTACTTTTTTGCACTTGTCAAGATGGTTCCAAGCAGAAACAGGACGAATGTCTTGTGTAGTCTTGGAGTTGCTTTGGCCACCTTCCGTCCTCATCATCAGATGAGCTTGGTGGTGCCACAATATTGCTTTTTCACCGAATTTACATGTGGCATGCTTACCAAATTGCAGCTCAATCGGATACCGGCAAATATGGTTTGCAAAGTTAAAGGACAACCTAATTACATAATTTACTTACAGACAACAACAGTACAAGTTAATATTATGCCTATAAACTCGCATATTTGACAAATATGACCTTCCAGTACTCACTAGGTAGGTACTCGTAACTCATGAAATAGACACTTACACTGCAAGCACTCACTCACGAGCAGGCGCGTGCAACCAATGCGTTTACCATCTAATGTCAGTAAGTTAGTAAGCAAGTTCGAGAACACAGGCAATGCAAGATTCACGCTGCATGAATTATCAATATCTAACCCAGAGAGCGAAGAAAGCTAAAGGTTACCACAATGCTGTCTGTTTAGTTGCAATTATTTACACTACTTATCTGATACACTAATTTAGTTACAGGTTTAATATATCCTTTAAAATTAAATTAGATGCAGCGATTTCATAAACTAACTGTACAAGAACTGGTAGGTACGAGAGGTGAAACTAGGTTTTGTCATAAGATAGGTATTAGCCCAGAAATCAAACGCTTTGTAAAAACGTTTGAGATATAAATAAACACATTCAACTAAAACTGTTATTGTGAACCTAAGTTATAAAGTAGTTTATAACCAATACGCTTTTAATTTCCAGCTGGATTTCAATTAATATTTTCTAATGGGACCATCACTACTTTTGAACAGTAGAAACTACAATATGTATAAATACTTAGGATTGATTTTAGGTATGATTATTTCCCCCTCAGTTAAGAACTGACAGTACCTAAATACCATTTTATAGTATGTAACAATAATTTCGTATGTTTCAGCTAACTCCCGGAGGCTCGTGAACTCTGGTGTTGCTGCTCTCATTGCATTGTTGATAGCGGCCATGGAAATTAATGAGTAGTGAGAAAAAAACTTATTTGACAAATCTATATTTATATTCATTAAAAAAATTAAGTTATAAGAAATATTTTGGTACCTTTTGGTAAAGTAACCAAATCTTGTACCCAGTTTCGTAATTGGGAAAAAACCCACATCGTAACTAGCTCCAAAAACATTTCGTCACACTTTTACACTGAAGAGCAATAAAAACGCGTAGGTACCTGAATAGCTATCAATATTTACATAGGTAGCTAATAAAGCATCCAAGGCTCGCATTATTTCCAGCCCGGGCACATCTATACACCTATTCTAAAATTATGGACCTCCATCTTTGTCGCGTAAAAATAGCTCCCGTTCTGCACCTTACATTATTATGATTTAGTGCAGTTGCAGCACTGCAGCCGCCCCGCCCGCGACTGGCCCAGGGGGTCAGTAGGGGGTGGGGGTGGAAGTCAGCGAGTAATAAAGCCGGCCATATTTCACACTTAGCCCGTAATGAGCGCGCGCCCAAATAATTGGATCACGTACATAACTCATTATTACCTCGCACCTCACTTCGCCGTGCGAATGTATCATTACTCCCCTCCCGGCCTCCTCCTCCAAGCAGCTACCATTAGCTGCGTTTCGGCGGCATGGCACTTGTAGGTTTACTTAAACTTTGGTTAGCGGCAACTTTCCTAAGTCGTCGCACGTCGCAGTTTCTATTGTAGTTAAATTTTCGTGTTACATTTTTATGTTCTTTACATGTGTTGTGTGTATAATTATGCATGTTTACTTTCTTATAAGTATGCATGAACCGTGTTAGCATATTACGTAGTCAACTGGAATGCTGTTAACAACATTTTGACGAACCCAGTCAACGTTGTACCGAAGTATTACGCGACATCCTATTAACCGTGTCGATGTTCGTTCAGTCGTGAAGTCTTCGAAACAACCGTTTAATAGCTGGACTACATGGTTATACATGCATGCATATTAGGATATCAATGAGTGCATTAAAATAAACATAAAGTATAAAGTAGGTTACTAAGGTAAATGTCCTACTTAGTGCTTGACACTGACCCAATACTCGACCCTTCCGATCTTAATACATAGCAATAAAGGTGAAACACAGCGTGTCAACAATTTAAATAAAGGTGTCAAACATTGAGAACATTCGTCAATCTCATTGAATTCTTTGAAACGTTTATGTAATTTTTTTCCTATTACGTCCTACATATCCATGTTACCTATCTAATTAGCGTACAAGCATAGAAACAATAATTTAATATAGCAAAAGTAATCGCGACCATATCGCAAAGTGTATTTAAGTAATATTTACAAATAGTTGCAGATTTCTAGTATCAGGAATGGGCACCTCACCGCGCTAGCCCGCTGTCCCACGCAGTGTTATTCAACTTTAGCATTTCGCGGCGCGCGCGCCCCCTTTCCTCGCTGCATATGCATGGAAGAAAGTTCTCGCGCTCGACTACTGGACGACTAAGTAATTGAGCTTTTTTACGCTAGGGATGCCCTATATGTTACTGCAATTGTTTCGATAAAAACTTGATTTACCTATCTGTACAAGTGATCGATTTTAATAACAAACTTATTCATGTGAAAAATGCACTGTGATTTTAACTTCAGTATCTACCTACACGTTGGATATAAACCAGTGTTGCAGCGCGTGAGTTGAGCGAGCGACGCGAGCGTGCGGCGGTAGCGGCCAGCGAAGCGCCAGTAGGGCCGCACTTCTGCATGTATTGTAGATCGTGTCGTAATAACAATCCCACTAATCGTCAACCAGACTTACAAAACAGCGCTGTTTTTTAAAACAGCTAAGTACCAGTAATGCAATAAAAAAACAGCACTGTTTTGTAAAACAGCGGATTATGCTATTCCAATGCGACATATATATTACATCAACACGTTAACAAAGATGAAGTTCATATTAATATTCTCTTAAGTTAAGGAAAATATCTCCTTTGGTACCGTTTGGTAACTAAAAGTTCGTAACCTACTTCGAAACGGGAAAAAAATCCCACTCGGTAACTGGCTTCAAAACGGGACTTTTCTATTACCGATTCGTAATCGCGGTTACGAACCAGCTTCGAAAGAGGAAAAAAAAACCCGTATTGTAACTGGTTACAATACAGGAAATTTAAATTACCGATTCGTAACCGCAGTTACAAACCAGCTTTGAAACGGGAAAAAAATCCCATTCGGTAACTGGCTTCAAAACGGGACTTTTATATTACCGATTCGTAACCGCGGTTACGAACCAGCTTCGAAAGAGGAAAAAAAAACCCGTATTGTAACTGGTTACAATACAGGAATTTTAAATTACCGATTCGTAACCTACAGAATACAGAATACAGAATTTATTGGTAAAATAAGCATTTTACAAGTCACAATTTCATTACAATATACACCCAATATTTTTAGGTTTTTACAAAATGGTAATCAGAAATTCTGTGTTCGTAGCCAGTTACAAAACTTGGCTACCAAACGGAACTACGCAGACCCATTACGTAACTGGCTATGAACAGAGAATTTCGGATTCCCATTTTGTAGCCAGTTACAAAACTTGGCTACCAAACGGTACTACGCAGGCCCATCCGGTAGCCAGCTACAAAATGGGAATCAGAAATTCTCTGTTCGTAGCCAGTTACAAAAGTTGGTTACCAAAAGGAACTACGCAGACCCATTACGTAACTGGCTATGAACAGGGAATTTCGCATTCCCATTTTGTAGCCAGTTACAAAACTTGGCTACCAAACGGTACTACGCAGGCCCATCCGGTAGCCAGCTACAAAATGGGAATCCAAAAATCCCTGTTCGTAGCCAGTTACGTAACTTGGCTACCAAACGGTACCAAAGGAAATATCTTACAGATGCCAATAAACGAGTAAAAGTAAACGATTAGAAGTCAATCAATTATTAACAAGAGACGGATACGAAATTGATCCACTTTTAAGTATTTGCTAATCTCTTGCATTTTATGCATGGCTCAAATTTTCATAATGTAAACGTTTTCTATTTTCTTTTCAACGCCTCTTGCGTGTTGGCGCATGCCATATTGCTCATCATTTATATGAATTGGAGTTAAGGGGATGCATTGCAGAATTATGAGATTTTATTAAACGACGTTCAACTTAAAATAACGAGAACCGAGGAATCGTCGTAACTTTATTCTTATAATCACCGTATTTTTGCACTTATCATCTTGTGGCATTTAAAAAACACATCAAATATTTCACGTGAATATGCGAATATCCCGGATGGCGCCAAAGGCAATACCAGAATATGGCAACTCATAGGTTTCTTTGTTGCAACGTTCGTCAATCAAGTCGCTCGTGCGGGAGTTATAATATTAAGCAGTGATTTTGTAAACGCCGATTAGAGTATTTAATTGGATCCCAGCACGGCTATACCTCTTTTTATCTTAGCAATACTGTCCGAGTCTTACAGGCAGACATCTAGCGTGTAATTGCGTAAACTCGTATGTGTCTGTATACGACTGCTGCTACATTAGGTACTAATAACTTGCAACCTGTTAAGTATGTTGGTTGGTTTTTCAGAGATAACTCTTTATCAAATCAAGTGAACCATTGTCGAGAATTCTTTTTTATTTGCAAGAAGGTACTTTCAGAATACTTTCATCCCTTAGAGCATACATAACGTTATGTATGGTTTAAGTTTCATCCGAATTTGACGGAAAATAATTAAATTACAAACTTATTTAACAAATTATTTTTGAAGGTGCGGGGGGGGGGGGGGGCGTATTTATTTCAACATTTTCCTTTATAATTATAAATTTTACCACTGTAGAAAAAAAAAAAAACTGTTTTAGAATGTACAACTTAAGCCCTTTCACATGATACCCCACTTGGCCTACTAACTCTAGACTTTGAATTTTTGTCCCGTCTCCGTCCTTTTTATAGAAATTAAAAATATATCTTTAAGTATTTAATTTTTTATACACGTGGATTAGCTTTGTTTACAAATACTCCAAATTTGAAATTTATAGCATTAGTAGTTCATGAGAATGAATATTTAACGTTGTGTTAGACACACGCAGAACCCAAAAAATGGAACTATAACGGAGGAAATTGTTTACGTTTCTTCGTTTATCTAGGGTATCAAAGATACATAGTAAGTATAATCCCACGAAAAACATAAATGTGAAAATGAGAGCCAAGTTCAATATTAAGAATATGTGTGGTTGTCAACTTCGCCGGCAAAAGAATTTTATTTTAGAATTACCTAATGAACTTGGCACCCATTTAGATCTCAATTCTTTTGTCGGCGAAGTAGACAACCACGCATATTCTGAATAATGAACTTGGCTCTAATTTTCACATTTATGTTTTTGGTGGGATATCATTATTTTATGTAGAGATTTTTTTATTATTCATTGTGTTTCTCAAGAGATAATGCACGATTTACTATACAAATTACCCAAAGCCCTACAGGTGTGCCTAAAATACCTATTTGAAGAGTTCCCTCGATTCCTCCAGGACTCCATCATCAGATCGTGAGCAGATGACAATTCTACATCACTAAATGGTCTCATCAGGTCGGAAGTCCATCCAAAAAAAAATTTTTTTTTTTCAAATCGGGTCATAATTGATGGAGTTCCTCAGCAATAAATAAATACATATACCAAATTTCATATTTTTATGTTAAATAGATTTTGAGTTATTAAGGAGTCAAAAGTGGCTCCAAATGGTTCGTGTATTAATATAACACACGGCTGCTGCGTCGCCAGTTCCTTGAACTTGGCTGGACACGCTGCCCCGTGTCTAGATATTATAGTTTAACTTATTTCCGATCTCTTTATTTGAAACAAAGATTTTTTTTACGATTTAATATTGTTTTCCTTCAAATGGCATGATGTTCAACGCGCGACTTTTCTAATCTTAGATGGAATAATGTTTAACAGATTATCTGAAGCTCTTATACATCCACTTTTTAATAATATATTACTAGCTTATTTTACTCAAACTTTCATACAAAGATTAGTATCAAAGTGATTGACAATGATAAAGGAATTCACACGGCATTGAAAAAACGTTTATGAATAAGAGCAGAGTGTTACAATACGGTATTTGACTGATAGTCAAGATAGCAACTTTTTCAAAATCGCTCTGTTAATAGTAGATATGAAGTTTGTTGGAAAATAATACAGGCTAGTAACGTCACAGTTTTCATGTGGTTATACAGCGTCCTTTTTTGTTTTTTGTGTATGTATTAAAAAAAAAACTATAAAAAGTGAGCAAAAGTAGGGTTGAGTACCTATTTAATGTGGCCGACTTTTCATAAATCTGTCATTGGAAGCTTGGTCGGTAGAGTTGCTTTTTGAATGGACTATTTTGATGCAATTCGGCCAACTCAAATAATGTCAAGTATAAGTTGTAGCTTGATATTTTCAGAGTCTATTCGTAAGTTTTGTTTGTTGGTAATGTAAAAATAATTTATTTTGCTGTTTTTAAACATCGTGTTGCTCGCCCTGTAGACACACCACTTCCCGAGGATGGCAGGGTAATAGTTACCAACACAGAAAAGCAAAATTTGACCATTTTATTATTGCCTTTTAACCGGACCTTAATTAAAAAGGATACTAAGTATTTTTTTTTGACCTGTACCAGAAAAAATGTCATAGTAATGATGTCTTTCAATTCAACCATGCATAGTGGGATACGAATTCACGGCGCACCGCGCTGCGGTGGCGCGACTCGACTAATCGCGTTATCGTGTTGTCTTTTGTGAGCTGTAGGTAAGTAGGTACCTACTCGTAATTATTTAAGTCGCAAGAAAAAAAATCTAGTTTACAAACATTGTTCGCATTCAACTGTTGTACAGCATAGATATCTTGCAAATAACATGGACGATCCTATTTTGTTTGTACCTGCGCAACTTGGTTACTTCCCTAGGTACATTTTCAGGGTTGTAATCCCTACATCGGTCAACATTGTTTCAACCCGAACAACGCTCAATACGTTGCAAATCGATCTAATGTAACATTTATATGTAGGTACTTACGCTTGAGCCAAGAAATGTTTTACTAAAGCGAATCTATAATACCTACCTGTACTTCAGGGAAGTCTATAGTTGCAAAGCGTCCTTATATCATGCTGACTGGGGGTTATCTACCTACTTCCGTAGATATTGCCATTATTCATCGACACCGCTTAGCTCCAGGGCATATTATTTTCTTATACACAAGGCACTGATGACTGAGGTTTCATCCAGAACCACCTCAGAAGCATACATATCTCTCAGAAGTCTCAGATCCAATATAAGTAAGCAAGTAGTTGCAGTTTAAATGATTCCTTGTCTCCTTAAAAGATTTGCACAGAAATGTGTAACACCAGTGCATCGGCTGACTAATTAAATAGCTGTTTGTATATGCACGACACGAATACTTAGCAACGATTAACCGTTATTAGATTACGAAGCGCGCGATCGTTGCTACTGCGCAACAAGGTGTCATGCGTTTAGCGCGGAGCTCATTATTACGGTATTCATGGTTCACGAAATATCAGATTTCATAACAAAAATATACGTCTAATTACCCACGTTAATATTTAGTAACGATATGGTTTGCATTGATGGAAAGTATTGCTTGTTAACGTCAAGTGAAGCCGGATATAATTACGGATTTAGTAGGTACCGATTTGAAATAGGTATAGTGGCTTATTTCTTGCGGGCATGAATGGCTTGGCTTATACACACGTAAGCTTAGTGTGAGTAAGGACAAATTGTACCCCTGAAAACGTTCGGTGTAATATGCTGTATTTTGTTTTTTCGTTTTAGGTAAGTACTCATGAAATCATGTTTGCATGTGATGGATCGTTAGTGGTTAAACGCTCGTCTCTTTCACTTTATCGGTAATATGAAAATTGATCTCCCTGGAAATCATTTATACCTTATTTCACATTTCGTAAATACCTCCTCAAAACAACATTCATCATGCGATGTTGAATTCTTAACTACCTAATTAAATTGTATAGGGAATTCAGATAGGTCTGGTTATGGAATAATGCTTCCTTCACCGGACATTTTAACTGACATTTCTACAAAAACGTATAAGTAATATCCCCGGCCAGACTTATTGTTGATTCGTACAATGTAACTGACCTCAGCTAAAAAAATAGTAATGTACAGTTAGGGTCTAAAAATAGAAGGTAAACACGTGAAAGTGCTGTGATCCACGCGCGCAAAAACTCCCTGTGTCCGCGCTTGACATTTGAACAGGTGTGTCCTTGTTAAGGAAAATAGCACCTTATTGCTAAGGATTAAAATCATTTGGCTAGACTTGTCAAATAGTTGGAAATGGCCGTCGGATAGACGAGCGCGATACGGCTCTTTGTTCGGTAGCGAAGGCTCACAATAATATAATACGCATAAAAAACTAATTTTAAAAGTTGCGACTTTTTAACGACCTGGGTTGAATAGGCATTATAAAATTTATTATGCCTTTGATACCTCACGCGATGCCTTTGAGATATGTCAATTTTGTAGTAGAAGTAATTTACTCTACATAGTGACACTATTTTGCGCAGTCGTGAAAAAATGGTGACCTTTCGGGTTTCGTGCGTCCCGCCCGTCAGCTTGCGCGTGCGCAGCGCTTGCCGCACTTTATTACGCATAGATATTTATCGTTATGCGACGATGGTATGGACTTGAGGTATTCAAGTGCATGTCGTTTTTTAGGGTTCCGTAGCCAATATTGCTGAAAAACTGCCTTCACTATAGAATTTCTGTGACGATACGACCTTTTTAATAGGCACGGAATCCTACATTTTGCGTGGTCCGACACGCACTTGGCCGGTTTTTGTATAATAATATATGGCTATACTAGACAATATGGACTCAGCTAGGCCACCTTTTCTCTCATCCTTTGTCTGCCTTTGTGCTGCTGAGCAAGGGTACCATTTCAATTTTTACTCCGATCTCGGTCTAGCGCTAGCTAGTTAAGGTGTCTAGCCAATGCTTCAAGAAGATGTCGAGGGAGTCGGGTTCGACCCGCTATAGGCAACAGCCGAAGTCCGATTTTGTTTAATAGATACCTACTTAGGTGTATGAAGGAAAACAGTCGCCCGGCTTGCCTGCTACTCCAAATGAATCACAACAGTGCTACCGACGCTTTATATAGATTTGAGGATTCGCTATGTCGAAAGTTAACAACACTTGATTTGTGATATTCCCGTATTTCTAATTTAAAAGGGTTCTGATGAAGCATAGTACCATGTTATGGATGATAGGTAGGTACAAGTAACGTTATGTCATATCTGGTACGTTGAAAGAAATAATCGTACCTTAGTAGGTCAAAATTTACATGTAAATAACTTTACTAGATATGTAGGCATATGTAGTAAAAGTAATTGATTTAAAGACAAAAGCTCCTAGTTTAGTTTTTATTTAGTTTATTATATCCTTAGCTTCGTATACATGTTTGTTTTATGTTTAGGTATATATTGTATAACTAATGTTCCTTGTCTTATAAGTTGGCTGTATGCATTACATATAAGTATCCATTAATTAAAAATTATATTACCTATTACAATCATTATAAATTCGTCAGTGACTGATAAGTTAAAGATAAAATAGAAAAACGATATTTTCAAGGAATTTTATAAGTAGGTACCTAACACACAACTGACGCGTATAAATATATAAAACCGTAATTATAGTTTTTTCCCGTTTTCCGTGAATACATACCGCAGTATAAGCGATCGTCCGGTTTATACGCATGAAACATGTTTTGCTTTTTTACCTTATAAAGTTTGATTAGTTACATATATTGAATATCTATAAATCTTCATTATAATAACAACGTGATACAATAATCAGATTAAGTCATCATCATTACCATATTACCTATATAATATACCCAGGGACTGTCAAGTAAAACTCATAGTCGAATATAACTGTTCTATTTATCATCTTCGTTCGTGAAATTACATTGTTGTTACATCTTGTATCGAGGTAAGTATAGGTAAGTTTCTAATAAGTATGCTAGCGTTCGATTCGGGCTGCGCAAGAGTGCATAAATCAATAAGGGCGCGTGGTATCGTGCAGATCGCTCCCGCGCACGACGCGCCGGCGCGGTCACGACCCTCCTGCCAAGTGCCAATACGGATTACGCTTCAGCAACCAGTCATCAAGGTAAGTTGGCTCTCTAAGTTTTTACTGAAAATTAAATTAATTACTTAATGATTTTTCCTGGGCTGACGTATTTCGATAAATGCAACTGCTTCAGTTTTTTTGAATTTGAACACAGTTTTTGAAAGACTGTGCTGCAAACGCTGCAAATGAGGAGGAATGCGTAGTATGCGTACCAACCAAATTATAGGTACCATAAATGAGTTGAAATGAAAACCAGTCTATATTTGAAACAAAACCGGTCAAGTGCAAGTCGGTCCAAGGTTTCTGTCTACCACAAAAATCGAATCTCGAAGGTTGTTCCCACTTCATTGAAGGACTTACTTAACTTTTCCGTTTGAAAACTTTTGTCCCACATAGTAAGAGGTCGCGGTCAGGTATATCAACTACAAATAACTTTGTAATGGAAAATTTTATTTTTTGTGATGTGACTAATCTTACAGTTTTCGGATTAATGAGACATTTTCATTTTTAACCGCCGACGCAAAAAGAGGGGTGTTATAAGTTTGACGTGTCTGTGTTTCTGTGTATCTGTGTGTCTGTGTGTCTGTCTGTGGCACCGTAGCTCCTAAACGAATGAATCGATTTTAATGCGTTTTTTTTTGTCCGAAAGCTGACGTGATCGAGATGGTTCTTAGTTACGTTTCAACAAAACCGGTTCATCCGTTTTTGATATATTGAACAATAAAATGAAAAAATCTGAGGTTTATCAACTTTTCTCAGTGTAAGTGTAAGTTAGTCCCGATATAATTATTCTAAGTCAACAGGAATACTGCCATATTTTTCATTGCGTTGACTTAGAAGTAAGTACAAATTTGTTTACAAGTTGAGTTAGGTTTACGTATATTTGTTATAAATTTCAACTTGGTAGGGTACCTTAAGCTGACACCCAAACAGCACTAAAGAATAGACGTTACATATTTTACAAGCCCTTATCATCTCTAAAATTCCACGGTAACCCAAAATATGGCCTTCCGTGGCTCGTGGATCCTCCTTCCGTCATAAGTCTCTGAAGCTGGGATGCGCGCGATGCTATCGCGGCACGCTCCTGACTTACGAGCATGCCGCGACCCTTATTCTGCACATAGACTACTGCCAATAGGAACAGATTGTTCCGTACCTAGCTCACTTTAGATGAGCACAGAAGAACATTTAAACATTATTGTGTTTATTTTTTATTTTGAATCCAGGGACACCTGTCGTCAACTAAATATGTCTATGAGCGTATGAGGGGAGAGGGGGGGGGGGACCGGGTGGGCTGTGCCCATGCCACAAGAATCTGGTGCCCAGTGTTTTTGAGTCAGTAGCAGTACCTACTGACTCAAAATTCATTTAAAAATAACCTGGTGGGCCAGGCCGTGTCCCATCTTGAAAAACAGAAATACACACGCCATGGTCTTTTGTCCGATGTTGCCACAGAAATCCCACGACACGAGGAGTTAGAATGTTCATCCTCACAACCCAGAACCTAAATAGTGGCGTACGGTACGGTTTCAGACGAATTTCATCCCTCGAACGCTCTGGTTGTGGAATGAGTTCCCTGTCGAGATTTTCGCGAGGGACAATTATTATACAGGGTGGCTCATTCAAATCGGTCAGTATGGGAATGTCTGAAACTATAAGACATACGAAGATTTGTTCTTAGGAACCATGTCACCGATTTTGATAATGATGCTTGGTTTTTCACGTACTTATCTACCGGGTACCTACTTTAACTAGAAATTATAGTGATTTGAAATTGTGTTTTGGTGTTAGTGATTGGGGGTGGTACGAGTAACCCGGGTAACCAGAATAAGCCCGGAGGAGGAAACAATTAACGCGCGATGGCATCTGCACACAACTCATGCTCGTGCGCAAGATTAGGCCGTTTAGGTGTAATGGAAACCGAATTACAATTACAATTGGATTGCACTTGTCGATGTGGAAGATATCGCGATTACCTATACCTACTGCGCGTAAGGTACCTACGATTAAATTACAAGAATCGGATCGAATTAGAATTTACCGCCCAGTTGGCTCGAATTAGAAAAACTTCCGTAAAGATTTATATTTTCCTAAATGTTTATGTTGCCTACATAATATTTTATACAAGAATTATTATAAGGCTATTTAGATGGATTATTTAGGCTATTAATGGAGCTCGCAAATTAAAGATACGCTGTAGATAAAGGTTATATTAAAATGAGGAAGTAGGTAGGTATATCTATCATCTACTTACCTATTTAACTGATTTTCTGTTCTGAATAAGCGCTCTGATGACCAGTAATTCGAACTAAAATATATCTGCATCGTCTATGTTATCTTAAATCTGATTCAAAGAGACTCGTATTTTTATCATGATAACGGGTTTATTTGATTTCTAATTATTAGCTATTGCATCGGAATAAGAGGATATCGCATAGATTCCCTGGATTTTATGGATCACCTATTACCTACTTCAGTATTTATGTTTTGTTTTACTATTAAATAATGTGTATAGGTTATGCAAGTTAATAAACGGATGGATGTGTATAGTTGCTAAATAATGGTCTACTTCAAAGTCTACCGCTAAAGAAATATTTAATTAAACGTGTTCACTATGTGTAAAGCTAATTTTCCACCGGACGTGCTAGGAAAAATCTTTCTCTGTTCAACATGTTCTTTTATCTATCCATTGAACAAGTACCAGCACATTCCCGGGTACGTCAGTCCACCGGTTATTTTAATGAGCGCCAGTGGTCGCTGAGATAATCTGTTGCATTTTCCATGCGCCTGCGACGCGGTGCGCGGGCGGTGGACATTGTGTCGCGCAAAAACTCACCGCGGTTACATAATCAGAGCAAGGCAGCTACGACGACGCTTTTCATGACATCTTCCTGTCATTATTAATGTGGTCAATAGTAGGTATCTACCTTACAGTCCTAGAGCTCTAGGAGAGTATTGGGGCTCGTTTATGTTGGCATAAGAACTTATCCCAGAGAGAAATATAGACAGAGATAATGCCATTCTTAATGCTGCTGTAAGCGAATCTAAAAACGAGATTTTTTCGCTGATAAAGCCTCTCACAGACTTCCGCGGCCTGCGGTGGCAGCCAGTTACAAGTAGGTATACTATGATAATCAAGGCCGCGTGTAGCTGAATCATTGATATGATTATCATGTTAGGTAGGTAAATCTATACCTACCTACAACTGGCCGCCACCGCAGGCTGCGCCAGTCTGTGAGAGGCTTAGAAGCTAAATGATTCGCATCAGCTAGTTTGATCTGTCAATTGTCGTTGCCGTTGCCGGCCCAACTCACTGGCACTTTGTATGTAAGTAGCATCCTTTTTGGTTAAAAGTTTGTCAATTGAATAATCTATAGTTGTCTTTGGCAGTGAAATCTATTGGCTGCTCATAGAATTGGTACAACTGACGGTCAGTGACGTGATCTTGCTGCAGTGATTATGTGAGCGGCAGAGTAAGGCTCTGCGCAAAAAGCCCTCCCATTCATATGCGCGGGCGCGGGCGGTTTTTGCGACGCCGGACGTTCCGCGCGTTTTATTGTAAATTGGGCGAGTCACCCGTCGGCCGGCGGTCGCCGCCGACCACTCATTCACATGCACGACCAGTTTTTACCCCGTAATGAATGCTACTCGGCTCTAATGCGACCAGGTGACTGTAATGAGACTGCTCGTCTGCTACCGATTGAAACCTTCGTGTGCAGACATAAGGTGCGCAATATATAGATACCTACCTACTGGGAATTCGATTCTACAGGATTTTATCTTAACATGTTATATCTAGATATATAAGTCTTAGATAACTTAACGACTAATTGCTATACCTAATGTTGCGAGGGTTAATTAGAATTTCTATATAATGTCTATTAAACCTCGAAATAGTTGTTGATCCACTGCTTCAGTTGATTGGCTAAATGGGCGTTTTTCAAAAAAGTGTAGGTATATGATTTTTTTTCAGAATTCTTTTTTTTTTAGTTTATCTTACTCAGAATCGTTGATCACTATCGATCCACAACCATATAAATAAAAAAAAAACCGGACAAGTGCGAGTTCAACTCGCGTGGTGAGGGTTCCGTATATAATACGCAAAAATATTGAGAATTTTCCCGTTATCTTTGAATACTCAAACTTCTTATAGGTTTTCCTGTAATCTTTAGGCAAGAAACTATTTTCCATATTTTTTTCAGAATGTTAAGCCTAGTAGTTTTGGAGATAAAGGGGGAATGGTAAATTTTCGTCTTTTTTCCTAAATTACTTCAACTCTGTTTTTGCTAAAATGATAAAATATATATATCTAAGATGTTTACAACAACCTCTTTCATTTGATACGTCACACAATACAGTGTGCGAAACTTTTTTTTTGAATTTTCAGTTTACCCCCCAAAAGTTGCCCCCTTGTTCAGAATTCATTAATTTAATTTACGCGTTCATCTTTGGGTCACCATTTTACATATGTATACCAAATTTAAACTGAATCGGTAGAGTAGTTTTGGAGCAAATCGGCTGTGACAGACGGACAGACAGACGCATGAGTGATCCTATAAGGGAACCCTAAAAAAAACCTGCATACAAAAATGTGACGATCTGGAATGGAATCTTTGGGACACCTTTTTTCTTGTATGAGGATCGATAGTAGGTATCAAAGATTAAGAATAAGAAAAACCCAAAATAATTGAATTCTGAAAAAAAAGTTAAAAAATGTACACTCTTTTTGAAAAACGCTCTGTCATTTTCAAAAAATCTTTCTGTTAAGTCAAAAGACAAAACAGAATGTGTAACTTTTTTCAATGTTAGCTCATATTTTATTGTTATTACATACTATAAGATCAGTAATAAAATAAGTATGCCTGGGTTCGATTGGTCACCTCAGTAGGTGATCTATATACTATACGTACCAACCACTTGCTACCACTAAATAGCAGTTGTAGGTATGTTGAGCTCGTGGTTCGTGCTTTTCGGAAATCAATTGAGATTCCCGCAGAACACAGCGCGTAGGTAGCTACCTACCTACCTACTTAAACCTGTTAATTTATTGCCTTATTTTAATTGTGCATCGCATCGGGTCGTCGAACGTCGCTCGCGCATTCAATGTAAATGTGATTTAAAAGTAATGGCCTCGTCGCCAATTGACTGTTCGCATACTGCGGGCGCAATTTAGCGTGCGCGGGTGCTCGGGTGCGGGTCTAGTTTTTGCGCGCGTGGCGACAGGCCTCGCGACGTCGCCCGCGGGATATAAATCGCGAGTGAAAAACCGCAGCCGCCATTTTTTCTCTGATTTCTTGTTATGCGCATTCCATAGTTTTTGCACGAACACGCTCCGACAAACGAGCGGGCTCGCGACGCGCGTTTTTGCGGCGAACAATGGTGCGCGCGATGGCGCACTGATTGCGCGGGCGGCGCATTTGCATGCGGGCCAATGGCGGCGCGGCCACGCCCTCCGCCCCGCCCGCGCGCCTATCGCTGCGCACGCGCATCCACCGCCGCGCCTAGCCATTGTTCTGCACTCGTTATATGACAACTTTCGAGATAACGTCCTGGCTTGACATCGACCCTTTCTAGATTATGTAAACATCACATTTAAGGCTCAATAGGTAAGTAGGTAATTGCCTTGCCTCGGTAGGTAAAAACTACCTACCTAATGTGGTAGGTACCTACATGGTACCTGCTCAATCAAAAATAATAAATGTTACTATAATTAATATAGGTACCTTTAAACCATTTAACTTTTTCCTAGAGGGGTCTTGGGGTTTTCTTCAGTGCAAATAACGTGAAACCGTCAAATTTGTGTCGATATAAAGACAAACAACAAGCAAACTGCTGCTGCTGAAAAGCAGTTATCAGTCTTATCAATACCATACATCAACACATCATCAGAGTCATCACATACATCACCAGTCGTATCTCATGTTAGGTATCTACTTAAACACGTAGTGTGTCCCTAGTCCCACCAATTTGTGAGTGCCTGCGCCTACGGTCTATATTTTGAACTAAGATTGAAAAAAGTCCAAACTGCCCAAGATTCATATATAATTTTTTCGTTTTTCAAGGGGGGGAGTTTTTTTTTTTGAATTTTTCCTATGTTGCATAAATTTATTAAAAATTGCCATTATAAGTCTAAGAACAGGAAAAAACTCGTGTACCTAGTTACCTACTGAGGGTACTATTTAACTATTTCCAATAAATAATTAAGACGATATCTGCCAAAAGAATGCAATCTCGAATCGAGATTGGTAATTCGTTATCTCGCGTAAAAATCTGAGGTTGAGTTTTAGCGATTAGAGATCTCATCATTCAGAATGTCGAGATCTAAGATGTTATCATAATTTTATTAAAATTACCTGTGTAGGGTATGTAACAAACACCTACGTACCTACCTACTCAATAAAATCAAACACTACATTGCAGATTTAATTTTTGATTTGCATTATACATACACTACAGTACCTACAGCGAACCTTATGTAATAATGCCATATTATCTGGAGTTCAAGGCATCATAGTAGAGAAGCAAATCTCATCTAAAAGGGGGCTAAGGTTCTTAAATTACCTATATGATAAATGATGGTGCCATAGTATGGTGGCCCCGCACCCAAACCACGACTGCAATTACCAAAATCCAGAAAACGCAAAGACTAAGAATGTGTCACGGTTACAGGTTGTATGAGAACAACCCCAACAGCAGCACTAGAAATAATGCTAGACTCCTACCTTTACATATGCATATACAAAAGGAAGCGGCTGCGACGGCAATACGCCTAAAAAGCCTCAACCTATGGACGAAACTAAACACACCCAACCCGAAGATCCATGACAGACTGATCACAAGTATATCTGTGATGGAGGCTTCTATTGATAAATTACCAAAAACTGCAGTCTTCAGGAAAAACTATAGCATATCATTAACGGAAGACTCGAAAGAGGGGCTAAACCAAATAGACCTTAGAATTTTTACAGACGGGTCAAAAACAAATACGAGAACGGGATGTGGCGTGTTCTCAGAGGATTTTAACATATCCAAATCACTGGGTGAACAAAACACGGTATTGTCGGTATTCCAGGCGGAATGCGTAGGGATAATTGAAGCCTGCAATGCCATAAAGAGACGACAAGTCGAAAACACAAACATACGAATACTCTACCGTAAATCGGTACTACAAGCACTGTGTAGTGACAACATCACATCTAGCTTGATATACGAATGCCACCAAAAACTCACATAGGTGTGCGCAGATAGAAACGAAGTTACTAAGGATATAAACCATCTCTGATGATTAATTTTGAAAAAAACTACATGACCTGTCGATGTAGGAATTTTAGTCTGATATTTCTAATACTAATATCTAACGTTTTTTAAAAAAAACGACTTGAGACAAAAACAGGGTTTTTAAAACACTGTGCATCGTTAGTGACGTTACCAGTAAAAGTTAAAAATATTCCATTTTGTAACCATAATTAACACTAGTATTTGTAAGACAAAAAAGTTACAAAATGGAACATTTTTAACTTTTACTCGGTGACGTTACTAACGATGCATCTTCTTTTTTTCGTTTATGTTGGCATAAGAACTTGTAACAGAGAGAAATATAGACCTGAGATAATGTCATTCTTAATGCTGCTGTAACCGAATCTCAAAACGAGTTTTTTTGCTAATAAAGCCTCTCACAGACCTTAGTAATACAAATATAACGCCTGGGAGTGTAGATATATGTATAATAAGCGAGGCGAAGGGCTTAGCGTGACTGATTATAATATTTAAATTGCCTTTTAATTTAATATTAACCAGTTAACATATATTATTGCAATTTATTATTCCTTAAAAGTAAACATATATTTAATTAGTATATCCGTTAGACGTTAGAATTCATTTGAATTTTTTTGTGTTATCGCGCATGAGTGAAATTCTTTCCAAACCGCCATCTAAACTACGTTTTATAAGGAATACGTTTTTTGAGTGTTCAGTTCATGAATAATAAATACTTACCTACATATCGCTTTACTTAATAAAATACACCGATGAAAAATATACCTATGAAAAATTACTAATTTAAAAGCGAACCAGTAGTTTTTTAAATATATTTACTGTTTTAAAACTTTTATGAGGTACAAATTTATATAGAACAACCCCTTTTCCATATAAATATTTGCATTACATGTTTTTTTGTAGTTTTTAAGACTATTGAAAATGGTAAGTATTTAAACTCTAGGATCATTGTCTAAGTAAGTTGTCGTTTTCTTAAAGGTGCCTCCTTTTTTTTCCACCTCAATGACACAAAACGAAGTGCCCGTATGGAGGCAGGAGTGCCTATGCATTAGGTAGGTATGCGTTTTATGTCGGTAGGTTTAATATAATTTATAATATCACATTAAGTTATACTAACCCCGAAAAAAATTATAAGTAGGTACATTTTGTTCTAAGCTTTAAAAGTCCCAAACGAATAAAACTCCAAATGGATCTTTGCTGAATATGAATCTTCTAGAAGCCAGCCAGCCTCAGAAAAAAGGTTAATTTGTCAAGGAGTCGAACTCGTTAGTTCTCGCGAACGACACGATGCAGGCCAAATAGGGCGCGTGAACATGCCTGTTTTTGCCAGGAGTCGAAGGCCTGACCCGCGGCATCGATCTGTAGTGCAAGCAGCGAACGAATGCTCATTGTCGAATTACTCGAATTACCTTAGTCCCTCTTTTATACCTACCCTGTTTGTTTGCTTCGTACAAGAGAAGAGTGTTGGATCCAAACGGCATTAAATTATTGTACAGTGTATGGTCCACTATAATAGTACATTGTTGCCGAGGCGCGGAAAGAAAAGGGTTGCTTGACGAGGTGGTTTTGCAAACCTAAAACTATGTACCTACATAGGTAGTATTGTGTGATTGCCAAGTCACAAAATTTTATTTAGCAAGCAAATACAGATTGATAAGAATGCCTGACTTCGCTCTACGAAATATCTCACAACTTTTTACGGTGTAGAGTTTCGAGCTTTGGCCTATTTTTTACATGGACTGTTTTTTATGGGTTCTCACTTCTTTTTGTAGGTTATTTGTGTTATCAAAACATACAAATTTATGAATGCAGCTGGGAGTAATATTTTTGCATAGACTTTTATGGAAATGTTATTTTACCCATGCACCGTTTGGGTAATATTCTAGTGCATTGTACACCTAACACTAACACTGTACCTACCTTATTATTACTATTTGCAGGGACTACTATTTGCAGCAACTAACTAAACTTAAAGGAACTATACTTTAAGTAACTTTGTAATCGCATGTATTTGTATAGGATTACAAACTTACTTATGCAGGTTTGTATATCTCTGAAACGTGACTGAAATTGAATGTTTTTTTATGAATCAATAGGCTAAAAACTAATTATGTTTAAAATTTGGACCTTGTGGGTCTGCTAGAAGTACCATTATTAGAATTAGGTATGTTGATCAGTCAGTCAGTGTGTTAGTGACAAAACTGAGGAACTTTGACGGGCAATGGTTTTTAAACGAATAGTTCAATGTTATTAAGAATATATCTAGGTCATATTATGCCCTATATGTTACTGAAAATTCAGGGTTCTATCTTTAGCCAGCACGAAATTACAGGATGTTAAAAATGGCCTGAATGGTTTCGAGAAAAGGATGGTACGGCCGTGTCTCTTTGTTTTTGTCTTTGTATTGTAATACTGTATGTTGTGTTGTGTCACGAATAAATTTTTGATTCTGATTCTGAAGAGAGTAGATCTTCTCGTCTTGCGTCGCGTCGCGGTATCAGTTGTGCTAGGCCCTTTGATTTAGATGAGTTACGCCGCTATAATATCGATTGTAAGTTGAAGACATAAATGCTCAGCTAATGAGTCGATGATGCGTATGGTATCCGCCATCACCACGCGGGCGATGGTATCGGTACCCGCGCCTCGCGTCGCTACATGATGCTCATTACATCGGCTATTACCCGATTAAACGTCTTCTTTACAGCGATAACCGGGAATCCGTGTTAGACACTCTTGTATTAGATGGTAAACTTAAGCGTCTATAACACGCCCTTTTTCTAATCAACCTAGGGTAGGTACACCCGATAACTTAATCGGACTGCAATATGGCGGTTATTCTTTATCAAATGAAGATTATTAGTGCATGAGCCAGTCTACAATGATTACATAGTCAGTGGTTATTATAGAACGTTAATGCCCTACGGCGAGGGCAGTCCAGGCTCTCAATACCAATTTATGACATTCGGTGTTGAATCACGGTAACATTTTAAGGAGGTTCGAATTTTCGAAACGGTTACACCACAGACCACAGGTGATCAAAGAACTGGTAGCTCCCTTGCAAAGCGCTTCGGTATCCCCACTGTAAGTATAAGTAATAGGTAAGGTAATGTATAGAAAGTCCAATCTATAAGGGTCGACGTTAGCTGTGAAATTTACGCCATAACCAATACCAGAGTGAGATGGATGACGTTATGGAGGATTGAAAGACAAATCAAATAAACGTTCAGTCAAATTATTTTCTTTCTAACATACTTAATATTAAAAGTTCTCAGCGCACACCACTGTAGTAACAGTGGTGTACGTTGCGGCAATAATCCTGAGAACATAGACCTACATTAGGAGAGTTATCTACAATAGATTTAAGTGTCATTTCGCATATTCAAATTGTCAAAATGAATGATTATTTCGGAATAACTACTGACGTTCAGATTTTAGGTAAGTTCTTTTTAACAAGTAATTAAACATCTTTTTCCGCTAGACATGCGAAAATACCACTCGTAGTTTAGCAAATAGTAAATATGTAAATATGTAGTATCTGTTCAAGAACTATTTTGACATAGTATTTAGTGTCCTCCTCAAAATTCATAAGTTCAGATTCATAGTGAAATATTGAAGAATATGTTTTTCACTTCTCATGCTCGAAAAGTGTGTCATATTAGGCTTAGCAAGCGGGGCTAAAGTCATACATGTAGCCCCTAGGGAAAATATGTATAAATATTTATGATTTCTAAAACATTTAATTTGACCAATCAAAACACATCGCTGTATTAAATCCACCAATCACCACTCTTTAAAAAGCATTTGTATTTGCTATCAACTAACCAGATTACAGCGAATATTAAAAACAACCAATCAGAAACCAGAATTAATTTAAATATCAGGTGTTTTTTAGTCCCTAACTCACAATAATTATTAAAACAAAAACGTCTCTGGCCGTCAACGACGCGCCTGTAGACGGTCAGCCGGCCAATACACGGTAATTAAATACTGATGATCCACTATAGTTGTCTCTTTCTATAACATGCAATAAGAAAGAGACAGCGCGTGGATCGAGTGATAGATAATACTTCACCGTGTATTGGACACCTCAGAGGCGATTATTCGTGGTGCCAATATTTTGTATCTGTGTCGAAGCATGTTTATTAAAAAAGTATGCCGCCAAATCGAATAATCTTTGGAATTTATTATTGATTGTGGATGGATAATCTTTGTTTTACTATTTTCTCGCAGTCGAAGTGAAAAGTAGAGTGTATAACTCGGGTCTAAAAGCCATATTACCCCTCGAAATATTTTCCCTCGCTTCACTCGGGAAAATATCCATCTCGTGGTAATATGGCTTATTTTAGCCCCTTGTCATACAATCTACTATTTAAGCCGCCTCATTTCAAAGCCAACATTTTGCATCACTATAGTCCCCTTAAAATTAAGAGTAGTGTTAATACGTATGTGTGTCTAATTTGTTTTTCTAAAGCCACTTATACTATAAAGCTACTCTGATAACGTTCATGGCGATTTAGTAAAACGTTTATTAAAGGCACATCTTATAAAAAAAAGTAATGAAATCAACGCCAGATAGACTCACTTGCGTGCATTATTACCTACAGTTTCTTGTCTAAGAACTAAGTTAATCGTTTAGTTTTTACGATAAATGGCTCTTGGATATATTCGAACGTTATTGGATCAGGCTGATGGAACGATAGTAAAGGTAACGAGGGCCGAGTGCGGCAAGCGCCGCGTTATAATATATGTGGCGTCGTTGTCTGGTTCATTACTGATACGCCTTATAAACATCCATAGTCATCACATGGTAAGTAATGATCCTCCTAAGAAATGATGTAATTATCGCGTTTTTATCAATCAAATAATTGCTTTCTAAGATGATTTGCGATTGATATGTGACCTAACAATACGTTTTTAATCCGCTTAGGACAACCTATGTTAAAGAGCAAGCATAACATTGCTTAATTCTTGGAAGGTGTTAAAGGCTCGGGAGTTCGATTTAATTGCTGTTGGGGGTTGAAAAAAAAAGTGGCGCCTGTGGCCTAGTCTATTAAATGGATTAACTGAAGCAATCATCTGGATAAAACGTTTCTCATATCAGATACTACCTAAGTATACCTACCTACTTATAGTGCTAATCAAAATACGAATGATTTGCTGTTATGGGTATTCATTAGATTTTGTTTGCTAAAAGCATATTTTTTTCAATACCTATACTCAGTGGGGTTAGAAAGAATAAAGCACAAAAAGGCCATAAGTTAACATTTCACGTACATTCTGACGTACAATGAAAACGTAAGATATATGGTCTCCGAATAAATCAAGATGTAGGTAGATTAATTGTAGTAGTTGCGTAACTAAGCTTCCAAAGAATAAGCCGCTAATGAACACTGACCTTATTTTAATTACGCCTTTATTTCTCGTGGTTTGTAATAAAATATTGTCTATCTCCAACCCCGTAACTTGAGAACACATTTTGCTTGATGCATCCCTTTTCATAACCTGGCATCTGAAGCATACATGCCCTGGTATATTGACGGAGCCCCGCGATCCATCACCCGTCCATTACTGCGGCTACCGTATTGCCGATCGGATGCCCAAAATAATAAAACTCGTGCCACCCCTATCTAACTCTCGTTTTTCACACCCAAAGGGGTAACTAAGTACCAACTTGGAAAATACAGCTGCTAAAAACCCTGCTTGGAAGTGTTAAGGTTCAAATTAGTGTGTATGGAATGTAGAAGGAGACAAGCGTCGATTAACCGATGACAAAAATTAAACTGCGTGGAGAGGTGGACATGCGGGCGGCGCTAGGGATGCTACTAGTAAGTTTTTGTTAGGTATAGCTTTTTGTGTTCCAATTTTGTATGGTTATGCCATAATGCTACCTGCCTTTCCTTAGGTTAGGTACGTTAGTTGTATTTTGTAACCAGTTTCTTCACTTTTCGTGGATGTGATAAAATGATATATAAATTATTATAACATTTAGATCGTCTTTTTGAATAGTAATATTTTAAAACTAGATTCAAATGTTGCAGAATATTATACAGGGTGAATTAAAATCGGAGTTCGTTTTATTGCGGAAATGTATAGTGTAATGTGTTATGACCAATTGTTGCTACAGAACCCTGTATCTACGATGTTGTAATTGTAACCTAATGGAAGTGTAGAATTTCGACAGAAATACATCGGGTATCCATGTCACACTAGACTATCAAAAGAAAAATGTTACAGCATACGGACTTAACAATATTTGTTTACAAGGCAACAGCGATAGAGGCAACCCTGAGTGCACAGGTCCCACTATAACCGGATAAGCGTCCTAAACGCTCCCTAATAGCCCGCGGCGCCCCCCCCCCCCCCCCCCCCCCCGCGCCCGCCGTCGAGCTCTCGCAATCGCATATCACACATAAACCTCAATTAGAGAGTTGAAATTTTCACAGATTATGTATTTCTGTTGCCGCTATAACAACACATACAAAAAAATCGGCCAAGTGCGAGTCGGACTGGGGCTCCCATACAACAGACATGATTTTTTTAGGGTTCCGGTACCTCAAAAGTAAAAAAACCGAACCCTATAGGATCACTCGGTTGTATGTCTGTCCGTCTGTCACAGCCGGTTTCCTCCAACACTACTAGACCGATTGAGTTTAAATTTGGTACACATATGTAAATTGGTGACCCAAAGATGGACGCGTAAAGTAAATTAATGAATTCTGAACAACGGGCCACTTTTTGGGGGGTAAACTGGAAAATTAAAAAAAAAAGTTTTGCAAACTGTATTGTGTGACATATCAAATGAAAGGGGTTGTTGTAAGCATGTCAGATATATTTTTTTTATAATTTTAGCAAAAACTGATTTGAAGTAATTTAGGAAAAAATACGAAAATTGATCATTTCCCCCCTTATCTCCGAAACTACTAGGATTAATTTGATATTTTGGAATTGTTGTAAACAAAGAAAATCCACGTGTATGGAAAATTAAAAATTTTAATATATATTTTTAGTTAATATAAAAAAGAACGGATAAAAAGGGGGGCAAAAATTCAAAGTCTTAGAAGGCCAAGTGGGGTCTCATATGAAAGGGCTTGAATTGCACATTCTAAAACAGTTTTTTTTTCTACAGTGGTAAATTTTGATTTATAAAGGAAAATGTTGAAAAAAATACCATCCCTCCCCCCCCCCCCCCCCCTTACCACCCCTTATGTCCGAAGTTTACCAAGGGAAAATTTTGAAAATAATATATATGATTAATATTAACGTAAATATTACCGGAAAAGTATAAGGCGACCTCTATCTAGCGTACTTTTTTTATTCTTCAATAGGTAATCATTTATTAATTACGT
Source organism: Epinotia nisella (assembly GCA_932294315.1). Classification (NCBI taxonomy): domain Eukaryota; kingdom Metazoa; phylum Arthropoda; class Insecta; order Lepidoptera; family Tortricidae; genus Epinotia; species Epinotia nisella. The sequence goes on from OW028674.1 coordinate 24,281,299, forward strand.
TTGTAATTTTTATATTCCTGTGTTTAATTATTTTCCTTCAATTTCGTATGAATGTATTCTGAAAGTACCTTCTAGCAAATAAAAAAAAGAATTATCGAAATTAATTCACTTGATAAAGAATTATCGCTGAAAACCAACATACATACCGAGTTCCTTGGTCGCGCAAGTTAGTAACAAAATGCACCGATAGATGGCGCCATAGGTACTTATGACTTAACTACACTATTCGTTCTTAAGATTTTTCCAAAATGTATGGGCGGGCGGGGCAATGAAATTTTGTATGGAACCCTCGGAACGCGAGTCAGACTCGCACTTTTGTTATTCGAAAGAGTATACTCCTGAGGTGGATTGCATTTAAATCAGGATCTGATCATGGGATCCAAGGGAAATTAATTGTGGGCAACCCTCAAATTTTATGGACACGCGTGTAGTGATTTCGGTATTTTTTATTATAACTCGTGTATTTACTCTCGGAAATCGCAATTTTGGTGAAGTGAAACTGATGATGAAGACCATAGATGACTTATGGGACTCCTCAAGAACGTAAAGTACGTCAAAGATTCTCACATGATTCCGTTGAAGTAGCAACTCATTAGTTGCTACTTCCATTTTTGCCCAAATCAATGTCAATTCTGAGATCCTTGAGGAATCAACGGAACTCCTCAAATATTGTCAGACCATATATACATATATATATATATATATATACTTAGATTTTTTTCTGTAATAATCAACGCATTTGCTCTCTGAAGTAGTTCATGTGGTAAATTGGAAAGGAAATGTGGAAATTTTTATGTAGGTATACCTATGTGGCTTTGGCGAATTGAAGTCGGTTTAAACTTTGTTTTTTATTTATTAATACGATGTATTTTTTTCACTCCCAGCCTTATTCTTACGTCTTAAGCGCGAAGCAAATTGTGACTGTGGCAACGTGTGGCAAATTCGTCAGGCTATATGTGATGTGTCATAACGCACGGTAGTGCTATCGCAACCTCATCTGAAAAAAAAAAAGGTTTTTTGTTTCACAATTCCGACTTCTCTTTGTGACTCGTATTGTAATTCCCGGGGCTTTAAAAGGATTAAGTGAAAACGTTTAATATAAGTACAGAAAATCGAAGATATATCTATAGGCTAAGGCCTAGGCTTCATCCCTTATTAGGCTTGGGGACTTTGCAGTACGGGGACTATATACTATATAGAGGGGGCTTGGTGATCAAGGTCAAGATTTAAATAACTATGATGATGATAGTAAATGATTACGCTGATATTTGGCCAAGCTTTTTCCCTTTAAAAAAACAAGTAGAAAATGAATAGGACCGATAATGAGCTTTCTTTGCTTCGCATATAACTTCTCTTTATAATACCTAAATAATCTAGAGGGATAGGTAACTCTGTCCATTAAGTAAGTAATAAATAAATAAATTAAATAATTACTGGCGAGAGTAGCAATGTAACTACATCGGACGAAAACTTCTAACCTTTTCATAAAAACAAAATAGGCATATTTTTGTCCAAGGGTACAGGCAAGGGCACCCATATGTATTCACTCAGAGTTTCATAAATATGTATATTGTTGCAGAAATAAGCTCTGTGTACATATTTTTGAGACTGCGGTGTATACCTACATATTGGTGCCCTTGACTGTAAACACACCCGGGCGGGTGAGCCCGCAGTGCGCGGCGCGACGGCGCGTCCACGCGACGATTACCTGCGCCTGCACACATTATCACGCATTACCTACGCCAATTCGCACTATTCATTACTCATCGTTCTGTCGTTAATGGTTTGGCTTTTCGGTTCATTATTCGCGGTGTACATGCAGTTTTTATTACTAGACCCGAGATTTTTTTTATTTCGGTTTATTTTAACCCATATATGCCCCTTGACTCGAAAACGATCAACGTCATAATATGACCGTAATTAAGTTTGTAGTTGGTGTTGTATATGCCTTCTGATTCGAAAACGATCAGCACTGCATCTGCCCAGAACTATTGTAGATCTCCGATTCTTGTAAATTTTGGATATGTTTGATATAATAGATACCTATAAACGTAAAAACTACTTTTATGGCAGTTGGTATTGGATAAGGACCATTTTTTTTAATGTTCGTAAACGAAACGTTGGGCATTTAAGTGACGAAATATATAAAATACTGTAAGTAAAAGGCAAGTAAATTTAGTTCTATTTATTTATTGAAAAGAGAAAGAATATGTAGGTATGTATCTTTTTAACATTTTAATTTAGGAATGAAATGCAATCAAACATTTGCCATGTAAGTTAACTTGACATTTTTGACATGATGTAACCGTCAAGCTTTTGCAATGAGCACAACGCAATCTTATCGGCTCGATGCCCGCCCGATCATATGCTCAGCATTACACGTCCGCACTGATGAAGGAACAGTGCCAAAAACCCTTTAGAAGGACCTGGTCGCCGCTTATCCATGCCGTATTTTTGGAGTAAGGTTCGAGAAATACTACGCCGAAATTCAAGTGTATCTACGTCGTCGCGATAGTGACTAAAGAATAGTTCGAAGAAATCCAGTGGATCTGACGCGTCTGATATGGGCATGACTGATCTTGGGGCTGGTGCAATCCACTCACTATCTACTGCCGGTGAGTCTCGTTTCACCCACTTACGAGTTTTGGGGCGAGGTGGTCTACTCGGTGGGGCTGGCGGTATATCTGGTGCTCTGTCTCGTCTACTTAACTCTGAAAGCGGAATATCATCTTCGGACTGGCTGTCATCGCTGTCGCTATTACCGTGAAGTACCAGTTCAGCAGGTGCCAGAAGTTGCCTACGTGACAAGTTCTCAAAACTTACATTTGTCTCGTCGCCAGAATCCGAGTCTGAAACTAATCCATCGCCAACCCTGTTGCTTCATTTTCCGAGTCGAAATCATTTACAATATCGACTATTTCGTTGATTGACAACGGCTTGCTTCTTCTGTAACACAAAATGCCTATTTAGTATCATTCACCGCATATTTGCCCACTGTTTCGTTTTCGATACTCTGTTTCAATAAACCCTTTTTAGGTGTCTGAATACAGACAATTATTTATTACAAATACAAAAAAATATGTTTAAGTCATCTAACTTTATGTTCTCATTACACAAATTCCTATATTTTAGTTAATTTGGGTAATTACTTACTTTTTTGTGGAAGATGCCATAATTTTAGCACGCCAAAATCAATTCGCAACTTGCACTGACACATTAACCGCCAAATAAGTTAGGGTACTCGATGAAATCAATGACAACTAGAGGAAAATACCCTTTCCTTGACATAGATGGCGGTGGCATGCACATCCCGAACGAAATGTATACGTCATTGAACTGCAATGACAGCCTCCTTATTTGATTCGTTTTCGAATCAGTAGGCTTATAAGGAACCACTTCAAAGTATAGTTACGAGCATATATGTTGCTGTTCGTTTTCGAATCAGGGGGCATTCAAGGGACCAATTAAAGACATAGTTCTGGGCATGTATGGGTTAACTCTTGATTCAGTACGAATGTGTGGCGGATAGAGTCAATAGATCACAAAAAAAGAAGTACTCTGTTATGATTACTAAGTACTTAGATATCTACTGTACTCGCCTATAATTTAAGATTTTTATGTCCCATCTGTCCTGATGGACAGATTAGGATTAGGTACTAGATAGGTAACTAAGTGCTCTTGTTGAATAGATCTACATTTATAGGTTATTATATTATATTATTCTGAATAGTTTCGAGTTGTCATGGCTTGATGGAAAGTCAATTGATTAACCGAGTTACTATTCAATTCAATGTTAATACAATTTCCTTGAATCAAGCCTTTCCCACTAATGTAAGCGTGAGGAGAAAATTGCATCAATAATGAATTCGCGTTACCAAGATGCTGTGGAATGTGCGCGGGCACAGATTGAAATGTCACGCGTCACGGAATAACGCGCGTCACGAAACGTCACGCGTCATACGGCGCGAGCGCAGACCCGCAGCGGCGCCAATCGGAGATCACCCGCCATTATAACCCCATTTGACACCTCGCACTGTTTACGGATCATCTTCGTATTTAAATGATTTAGATTGATAACCCTTTTTCTACAATGTTTTATGAACACTTTTTACATGTTATAATTTAATTTGCCGTGTGCTCAGGCCTGACGATGTGCACCGTGATCACAATCGGTAACTCAATTCTAAATAATATTAGTACCTATACTTGATCTATTATATATTCCATACGTCTACAATGTAGGTAGGGTGTTGGAACCAAGAGATGAACGCCACACAATATAGTTGAACGTTTTGTCGAAAAATTTAAATCAAAAATTGCGACAAATTATACGCACTCGGGATAGTTTTTTTCCTAATGTGGCATCCCTTTGCCTAGGCTGGTATATATACTCTCAGTGCGATACACCACACACGCGGCGGTGAGCGGTCATTGCGTCCAGGCCCCGCGCAAAAACCCCGTTTGTATGGAAATCTACTAAAGAAATGTGCTTCCAAATTTTCCCAAGTTCTAAATTGCGTATAAAATTAGGTCTAAATGTTAGTTCTAAGTTAATGTTTAGTTATTAAATAATTTTAATTTTGCCTACTGACATTAGTTTATTTAGTGTCTTTATTGTTACTAACCAAGGATATCGATCCGAGATAATATTTTGAATTTGAATTTTGAAAATTGAACGAAACATCTACCTATATGCGTTTGTTTTGTGGGATTCTTGATCAATGCCTTAAATGGATTATGTATTGTGAATTGCATATTTATATTTAATTTAAGAGATATTTCGTGTTCAACTAATGGTTCCAACTTTGTGCACCTGAACGTCGTTCATCTTTTGGGCAAGGTATAGTTTTTTCTTTGTACGCTTCGGTCGCTCGTTCGAAAATAAAATGTGTACAACGTTCCAACTGGGTTAGAAGTCCTTGAAAAAAATGTAAAGTTGGGATTAGTCGCTTACATGTTCATCTTTTAGTTCCACGACCTATGTAGGTACTATACTAGTTATGTTAGGTTACGGTAGTGAGTGCTCGCGTTAAAAATTAACAGGCGAGAAAATATCACCACTCGAAAAGGTACCTACCTCTGCACAACATAAAATATGAAAAGTTCTCTAAATTGAGGCAGAAATCCTACTAATATTATAAATGCGAAATTTGGGATGTTTGTTACTCAATCACGCCTAAACGGCTGAACCGATTTGGATGAAATGTGCACGAAGATAGTTTATAGCCTGAATTAAAATATAGGATAGTTTTTATCCCAGGTCTACGCAGACAAAGTCGCGGGCGGAAGCTAGTGATTAATATTAAAAACAAATATAAAAGTAAAAGATAGAAAAATATTGTTTGAGATCAAATGACTAGGTGCATACCTATTCCTTTTGATGTCTTCGCAATAATTGCGAAAAGCACTATTCAATATCTCGGCTGAAATCGTACTTGATAGATCCATATTTCATTGTATCTTACCTACTAGGTCCTAGATATTGCTAGTAGATAGCATGACATGTATATTTCCACAAGCCTACCAAACCATTTGTAAGTATAAGTAAGCAGATACATATCTACATTTTTTTCGTTTCTGAATCATATTTATATAGCATATCTACTTTTCAATCCAATACCAAAACATTCACATAAGAAACATAAACTTCAGTAAAATCTTAGATCATTACACTCTCACTTAGTTTCGGTCTTTAACGAAAATGAGATGAAATGCTAAAAGTAATTACGTACCCTACCCGCATATTTTAATGTCGCATTTAATAAACTCATTTATTACTTGAAACTAGTCAAAGCTTTCCAGCATGTTCCTTATAAGAGCACGTTTAAAGACATAATTATACAAAGCACTCGATAACTAGACACAAACTGCCGGTACAAGCGATCGCGATCAATATTAATTTGCGACAGACAGGACGGGTGGGGAGCAACTGATAAAGTTTGTATTTTTCTAATGAGATTACGTCTATCTACCGTCATACTTGAAAAGACGGTATAGATCTAGGCACTTTCTAATTCGACTCAAATATTAGCGTATTGCTTAAACACATTGTACCTACCTAATAAACATGTATACTCTTTTCGAGCTTATCTCTAAGCAATAAGGTCCTAGAACCACCTAGAATGTTTACATGTTTATGGTGCTGACTATACCTAGTTTGTGAAGTTTATGTAGAAAAGAAAGGTTGGCTGATTATTCTTCTCAAAAAAAGTCTCATGGGAACGGAGAACGTCACATCACATCACAGACGAGTATCATCTCTATGGTCGCGTAAAATACTTATTCATTTAGTAAAATGTCTCATACCTCAAACATTTATAAGTACAGAAAATAGGCCGCAAATAAGGCACCTTGAGAGGTCTGAATCTCTTAATTCCATCGTAAAGCAAACGTTATTCACAAAAATTAAGAATAAAAGTAACATTGAAGATGTTACTTTTGTTTGTTAGTGTTTTTTGAAAATCTTATTTAAAACTTACTACTTATTACAATAATTACTTATAATGTAACAATAAGGCCCATAAGGGTGACCTTTATTTTGCCTATGGAGTATGGATCATGTTTAGTTCGAATGCACATTGTATTATTCAGCGCTTGAGAGTGGAAATAAGAAGGATCCGGCTAGCCAGGTGGAGTCAGGACGCGACAACTGGACACTGATTGCCAACGACCACCCGGCATCCAATGGTAGCCTTAAGCCTAATGGTGTCGATACAATTGGGAAAAAGTTGGCGCAATAGTGTGAGCACTGGAGCCGGATATAACAGCCATTTGATATCTTATCTGAATCAATCAATTACAGTACTCGCATTTAATGAAATATATGGTTATTAATCCTATGTATGTTTTTGTACAGTAGGTAAGGTAATTACTCATTAAGGAAGCATTACACCGGATACATTATGTAAGAAGACGGGGCAAGTCTTCCTAATGTCATATGCGAGACATTTATACACAATAGGGGGTGTACTTTTTTGACAATGCCATTCGAACCAGTTTTTGCAGAGAAACAAATGTTTGTGAGCAACTACAATTAAAGAACATAAGTACCCAAAAATTTCAGACAAAGATTGATCTCGCTGGCGGCCCAAAACGCTGCATACTAATTGACATAAAAATATGACGTCACAATCTGCTATTCTGTACTAATCGTTGTATGGAAATCAAGTAAATTACTGCTTCGGTCGCAAAACACTGCGTTTAAGTCAATAGTTGCGATACAATTTTGTTTCTATAAAAGCGTAAGGGTTCTATTAGTAGCTTTAAATTTCCTCTTGGACAATAAAAAAAATATTTTTTGCTAAACTTTCAAGGTTCATTTTTTTTTAAGATTTTAATGATATATTTTAATTTATACTTTATTAACATGAGTCTACTCTACACCCCTATTATCGATCGAAACTCCTCCCATACGCTAGGTAACATAAATTTTAGAAGACATTACAAGCAAGCAATCTATTTATTTCAAGCATCGGCATATCAGAAAATTTCATTTCATCGTATCCAAACAAAGTTTTTTTTTTAATTTCTCTCTTGGGTTGTTATATGAATGAGATTATATATATGATAGTAAAGGATAATGATAATCAATTTTCAAAAATTCCTTAAACGATGTTCATTTTTGTATGCAACGGTCTGAAAATCAGCGCTGGGGTTAAGGTTAAAGTATGCCGAGTTGAACCCCTTTTTAGCATCAAATATCCTAGCTCGCTTCTGTAAGTATATTATTGTTCGATCTTTAACTTATCTTTAGTTTTACTTGAACACTAATATGTGTATAAAAATAATGTGGTGTTATGTAAAGTTTTTGCATGTCTATGTATTTATTATTTTAGTGGACTGCGGCCCATGTCCACGTCTTGTTGTGTTCGAGTTTTAATAGTTGAAATCAGGGCGAAAGCTACGTCGACAGCGTTGATAATAGGATAACGATTTGATAAGGGCTCTCATCGGAGCTACCCAGGTTAACTGGTACTCCATCACCGCACCGGTAATCTGCGGGCGTGGACAGAGGAGGCGGTGCGCCCTCATCTTCATTTCTTCGATACCATCGGAAATCCTATTATTGACTTTCGTTTGACACAGAAAGCAAAGATCTAGTAAGTACTGCTCCGTCGGATACAATAATAATGGACAATCTTAGAGGCGTAGCTTTATTTGTTAATCTTTCGGTGCACTTGTTAATATTTCTTGGTATAATGTTTATGTTAATTCCAACACCAGCTAATCCATTCGGACCCTATCACTACACGGAACAAACTTTACATATTGGACAGAAATAAAATTTTCCCTTCGCAAACGCTACGTTCAACAGCCCAAATAAGGAATGCAAAAAAGAGAGACCCAAACACAGATGCCTGTAATCTCAACATCAAACTTATGTGTATGTAATAAAAAAATACAAATAAAACCAGAGCCCCCGAGGATGCAAATCTAGCTGTTAACAAAACGAGTCCTGCAATCAATAAAGGGTCGGTTGCGTTTTTGTGATTCTTCTTGAGTCGCAAGCGTCCATAAGCTACGGTATCTTCTTACCATCAGGCAGTTCGTATGCTTGATGGTAAGAAGCTGCCACCATCATAATATAAAAATGATCAGCCAAGTGTAACCTACTAGTTAATTAATATACGAGTATAACCTAAGTCTCTCGTCTTGACCTCTCCCAGTTATCCTACTTAACTTGACCAAGCAAGCACAAAAATCCACAACAGGCACGTCAATGTAGCACCGCATCAGAATACTCTCCGAATTTATTAGAACGCGCGCGCTCGCCAATTTTCTAATCGTAACTCATCGGCGATCGGCACATTACCTGCGCTGCGCCCGCGCGCCCGTAATGGCCCACCTTAAGGGTTCGCTTCCGAAAATCAAGTTCAGGAAAAATCGGAACATATCTTTGATTAATTGAGGCGTTACTTTGCGGAAACCCATGATAACTTTCTAGAAATATTCCTTTGCTATGCCGCTAAAAACGTGCAGGTCTATTAGAGACAATGAGATGTAAGTATGTAACTTGCTTATGTTTGCATGCAGTCAATGTTCCCACCCTCTCCCCGCACGCGCAAGCATGCAAAGAAATATAAGCCACCACTAATAATGAACAAAACCTCGATAGGTGTTTCGCCTCTCTACGAGGCATTATCATCAGGAGCCGATAACAGGCGATGTAGCTTGCACAACGTCCTCTGAGCATAATACATGCATTTAATTCCCTAAGTGGCATTGTAATTGCCTGAACGTTCACGTTGTTTAATAAATCTCTACTAGTACAAGCCCTTTTTACCCGACTGCCGAAGGAAAGGAGGGTTATGTTTTTCGAGCGTATGTATGTATGTATGTATCATCATCATATCAGCCGAAACACGTCTACTGCTGGACATAGGCCTCCCCCAAAGAGTGCCAAACTGACCGGTCCTGCGCCACGCGCATCCAGAGGACTCCCGCGACCTTTCTCCCGATACATGTATGTATACATGTATGTATGTATGTATCTCTGTATACACGCATGTATCTATCTATGTGTCATATTCTTTGGCACGCCTTGCAGCCTAAACCGTTTGACGGATTTCGACATATGAGGTGTCGTTGGATTCTTCTTAATCGTGGGAGTGACAGGCATAGTGATATTTGCCAAAAAGCAGTTTGGTTTTTTGAAAAATGTTTTAATTTCACTTGTTCATTAGAATTCTAAGGGACAAATTCGTCTACGTTTCATTGTTTATCTAGTCTAGGATATGCAGGTACTAGTTTTACTTATTTCGATCATTAAATGATTTTAAAATAAAGTTTTGTGTTTAAAAATGGTTTTCCTAGAAATCGCATGACCATAAATACCAATAACGTTTTGCCTACATACAATTTTAGCAAAAATCGGAATTTCAGATACTCGTGTCAGATACAGGGTAAGATTATGTACGTTCCATTATTCATAATTCATTTTTATAGGCAATTCATAAAACTGTAATATAATTCAATATTGTGTTTATACATGTTGAGGAAAAGCTACATTATTTTGCGGGTGTTTTTTTTGCTTATTTGAATAATGTAAATCTGTTGAAAGGGCAAGAATTTGTATGAGAAAGTCTCCTGCCAGCGTGCCCTTAAACAACATGGCAGCGATGCACAGGGTGAGCGCAGCAACCAGGCAATTTGCACAAGTAGTTTAGAACGAGATGATTATAAATATCAGATTTAAGCGGACCATAGATCCACTCTGATGGGAATTTCGCAGTGCACTTTAATCTACGTTTCTCTATGAATCTCTCCAATATATCTAAGTTTCTATAAATAATTATATTGTTTAAAAAAAGTAGGTCTTTAGGCACTAATAAGTGATTTCTAATTAGAAAACTTCTGAATAATCCATTATTCTCGTATCCATACGAGTATGTTAGACTATAAAGTTACAATAAAACTGCAATAATATTGACCATAGTAATTCCTCTTCTGAAATTTTTATATTCTTAAGGTAAAAATCTTACGTTAAGATAGAAATCAAAATTAAACTTCTTTATAATTCTTACCCTACTCAGCCATCTCTACATCCAATTCCCACGTTTCAAACCAGTCATCAATACAAAAGCTACCTTATGCTGACTCTCAATTTAGCCTTTTACTTATTAGAACTGATTGTTTGGCTTAAACGCTTTAATAATGTTTTGGAAGCAAGAGAAATTAGGGCGTGACGATGACAACATGTTAAAACAGAATAAACAAATGGGAATTGCGTGGTTATTATAATTGACGATGACAACACGTTACAAAGAATATACAAATGGTAATTGCGTGATTATTATAAAATACTAGGTGCCCGCGCAGCTCTGCCTGTGTTTTACAGAGATCCCAGGCGGGGCCACGGGATAAAAAATCGCTCTGGACATGTATTCTATAGGTACACTGGTAAAATAATTGTTGAAATCGGATGAGTAGTTCCGGATATTACCCCCTAAATGCAAACGTACAAAGCTAATACAATACAACCTCACAGGCATTTCCTATTTATAATACTCGAATTAGTATCAGTATACATTAATAGTTTTTTAATATCAACTTTATTTGGTTTTAGTGAAGCATTTTGTTAGACAGCTGGTTAATTTACCAATTAGCAACTATCGTCCTAAGAATATTACGCAGCGATCCAAGCTTCGTTGACATAAACATGACACCAGTACCGCTAAGTGTCACTAATTGCCATCAACGTAAGCATCGGCGAAGCGATTAGTGAGAGCTTAATCCCTAATTCGCTAACTACGATGTGATGTCGATCCGATTACAGTCGTGAGGCTTCCCACGTTCTCACGGAAAACGGGAGAGGGGGTCAATTGATTGTCCGCCAATTATACAATTGGTCGCTTTACACACAAGTGGTCAGTGATGGCGGCGGCGACGGCGCACGGCGCGGCCGCGGGAGCTGGCGGGCCGCCGCCGCGACCGCGGTAATTGCACGTTTACTTCGTTTTTGCCCTACGCCTGCGCCTGCGGCTGTTCCCACTTTACGCCTCAACACTGTGCCTAATTACAAATTGATGTGAGAACGACGTTCATACGCGACTTGGCAACTGTTCTAAAATTATCTTTTTCTAACCTATTCGTAAACCGGGAAGAAAGCAAAATTATATGGGAAGCCCTGCTTTAAATTATTTTCCAAATTATAGGTTAGAGGTTTCTGCAGAATGGTAACCGATATAGTTCGAGCGGTGATTAATCAGTCGCTGCAAATCATCGCGCGGCGCCCGCGTCGGCGGTACGCAAATTATTTAATTGTCTCCGGTCGCCGCTCTATGATTAGGGGCCATAAATCTAGCGGATCATCGCGAATTATTCAAAGGCGCCGCCTGCGCAGCGCCGACTCATCCTGGACCCTAATAAACGATCTCTACACAGTTCTTAACAATGTAAGCATAAAACACTTGCGACGCTGTTATGCAACGTTGAGACAAAAGCGGAAGGTTGTATTGTTGCGCATTGATTCATGGCGTCCGTTTGTCCTTCCTGCTGCGGTGTCAGCTGATAGCGTTATCGGCGCGCGTGCAATCGCGCCATCTGCGTGAAATATTCCCCAAGGTGCACCAACGTACTCGCGCCTCCCGAAAACTACTTATGTACCTTCCGTACAGCGCTGAAGTGCGGGTTTGCGGTGGCAGCGCGCGCATTGTCCGGTGCCCACGGCTACCTCGCCCGCGTAATTCACGCCAGCACCTTCATCATGCAAAGTGCCTGTGCGTAGTGTGCCATACTAAAGTAGACCCTACCATGCACCGGTAGGGTCTATTTTTCATGTCCGCTAGAGAGATTTATGTCGCGGGGGAGTGCAGTATTTGCTATCGGAATTTGAATTCGCGCGGTGGTCCGCGGCGATACGCATCGTCTTGTTAGCGCTATCAGATGGCCGCGCCTGTAATTGGCACTGGCTGCGCGTGCGCGCCCGAACATATCGGTAACGAGCTGTTATCAATTTTTCATAGTTTATACGTGTCCCCGGAATAGAGAAATATCTGAAGCTATGCCGGACGGTAGTTAGTGAAATATACCGGGAGATTATGGAATGTGGATATTTTGTTTGAGTAAAAGGAGTGTTGAGTTAGAAATCAAGTCCGAAAGATACTCCGTCATTAATAAATGACAATAAACCACAAATATTCTCATATAAGAAACAGTGAACAAGTCATCGAACACGTGTAAATCCTCTCATGTGACAGCTTCCGAGGAGCTATTATCTGCGCATCGGCGATGGGCAGTTAGGCAGTTATGAGCGGGACGTGTCGCGCATGCGCATTAGCATACAATGGCGCGATCCGAGATCTGCGCGCCGCTCCCGCTTTGTTTGCATTCAATTAAACGAGAGGGACAGCTACGGTGACAACAGCGAGTTCGTTTCATTCGAATATATACAAAAATATCTCGAGCGTTACTTCAAGTCTAGTGAACGAGGTTTTAGATCGTCCGATCCACGATGACAGGGGCCTATGTCTAGTTTAGTTTCAACCTCACCTCACCGTTCACCCAAAAATATAATATATCTTGACGCCGCAATTCGTAGTATAGTAACTAAGCGTAGGTAGAGGTTTAGTTTCGTTAGGCGTGACGGGTGAGATGAGGCGCATTAGCGCGTTCCGAATAACAGCCCAGGTATAACCACACAAACTAATGTGAAATGAGAAAGTGTGGAGTGCACCCTTGTGAATTGATGGATAAAAAAAATGTTGGTACATACATATTATTGTAGTAAAGTATTTAAATTATTATGATTAGGTACGTACTGCTGGCTAGAGAGCTGTTACCTAATTCAGGTAAGTCAATTATGGTAAGTAATCCAATATCCGCTTAAATTGGTTAAAATCTGGTAATTCTTGGACGTATTCTTACCAACAGAACAGGATATCAGTTCTATGCTCAAGAGTTAAATAAATCGAGTTTATTAATCCGGTTGAACATTTAACTTCAGCAAGAAACAGAAATATCTACCTAGATAGGTATACGGTCTTTCTGTTACTATCTGTATCTGTGGCATGGATACGGAATCCAGGTTTATAGAAAGAAATGTTTTGCTAAGCAGGTATTGTATCGAAGTTAATTTGACGCGCATAGGCCGATAGGAAAATTGAGCTTTTTGTTTATTTAGCAGAGTGTTTTTCAACCTTTTCCATGGCGTGACCCCTCTAGAGTAAGAAAATATTTCGTGACCCCCACTCTGCGCTGTTCTTAAATTATGTTTTCTATTTTAAAAATATGATGTCCCTACATGTTTTAACACTTTTAACTGACCAAATGTTTCTGTATAATTTAAGGGAGACCTGTTATTGGGTATACAGTTGTATCTAAATTGTAAGACGATCATTATACCTATGTTAAAGCTGTTGGTTTTCTAGTAAAATAAATAAATAAATTCAAGCAGCCGGGACCCCCTTCAAGAAGCTTCGCGAGCGCAGGTTGACAAACACTGATTCAGGAAGTCGCATTGGGTTAATGTAGCCACGAATCTAAACGTGACACTCTGAGTCTACAATGAAATATTACAATTTAAAATGTAACGTCCTATTTCAAGAATTGCTGAACATGAACATCTAGAATTAAATGTTAGCCACAGCACATGATTTCAATCTCCAAATAGTGATGACGATCTTAATTTAGCTCTCAAGTCCCTTAATTCAGTATTAATTCAGTGACCGTTAAAAACTGCAGCCGTGAGCGACGTCGGCACATCAGAGGCTATCAGGGAGGTGGGAGGGAGGGGTCGGAATTGAAAGAGACCGCGACAATTGACTCAGGCGCCGCTAGGAAGGATTATGAATGAGTCTGTGAGCGGACGCCGCTTCGCGATTGTGCTCAAGGTCGAGTGGATACGCTAATTAAGAGCTCTTATAGCTGATATGATATACGAGACCTATCTGTGTTTTTTTAGGATGACTGTTTCATAGGTACCTAGTATACGTAATAGACTTAGACCGGATTCGACCAAACAGGAATAAGGATATAATCTTAGGCAAAAAAAAAAAATATGGACTAATCTTGGAATAAACCTTATTCTTATTAATTAATTAGGCCTAAGATTAACAATAACAACGGTTCTCGAGTGGCGACCACGAACCGGAAAGATCGCGGGAGTCCGCTGGATGCAGGTGGCGCAGGACCGGTCACTTTGGCACTCTTTGAGGGAGGCCTATGTCCAGCAGTGGACGTCTTTCGGTTGACATGATGATGATGATGATGATGATGATGATGATGATGATGATGATGAAGATTAACAATTGATATTCCGAAATTAGTCACATAGGAATTGCTTATTAAGAGACCATTAAATTGGTGTTCTGAGAGTCTCGACTTTAAATTTTCCATCTTAGATGCACACAAGTTTGTATGATAAAACCTCTCATTTCAGGAGATTTAAGATATTGAGTTTTTATCGATTGTCATTAAAGTTCATTTTTGACTTGGCAAATCACGATCTTCTCGGTTGTAAGGGCTATGAACTAAGTATCTGGTCTATCTTCACTACAAATCTGCGAGTGTTGTTCCTGAGCAATGTAAACGAGACAGTTTGTATTAGATAGGATTTCTGTAGGTACAACATGTACATGTTAATATTTGCTCTTGTTTTAATAGAACCTCTTAGTGGCATGCAAACTGAGTGGTTATCGCGTGCGATACTCAGGAGTCGACCTGAGAAAATTGCGGGGATAGCTAGGGCTATAACCAGGAACATCGAAGTTCGAGTATCTCCATCTTTATCGAACTTATATCACTCGAGTGACAGAGAAATTCGGATTTCGATTATATTAGTGCCGCAGTTTAGTGCGTCGAGCCACCAGCGAGACATTTTTTAAACTTATTGAGCACGGAAGTTAGGATCATTTGAAGCAAGACAGGCTTGTGCCAAACCTTTGTAGCAAATTAAAATTAAAAATATGCGCATTTTAACACCGTTATTTCACGAATATGTTTGCAAAACACCAGTATTTATAACACGCTTATATAAGTCGGCTATCCTAAACCAGAATCCAATAGGAACCACTTTTGGAAATAAATACGAGATGCATTAATCAATCCCACTTTCAATCAGATCTTGACGTAATTCATATAGGGAATGGAAACAGGAAAGGAACAAGAAAATAATCCTTAAAATCATGCGATGTAGTAAAACAGCACCGGGGCTCTGGCTGATAATGAACTATAAATGCGTGCAAAATGTGCATATAATCAAAATGTACTTGTACATGACGTTAAATGTATGATGACAAATGCATTTAACGCACAAGGTTAATTTGTTTTTTTTCTTCATGTTCTTTTAACAGATATTAAAATACTTTTTTCTTTGCGTCTTTTCTAAATCTCTGTTTAGTCAAATGGTTAGCTGGTAGAGAATGCCATTTGGCTTTAAGCTCGCCATTTGTATATTTCTGTGTCTTGTGTAATTCATTTTAAATAAATAAATAAATAAGATGTGCAAAGAACAATTGTACAATTAACAACAAGTGTACAATTAGCGTATGTAGGTAGTACCTACTGTACATTTGTCAAAATGTACATTTTACGTCATCTATATTTAGCATATACTTACCTACTACAAGTACTTATAGTACTTACTACTATTTGATTGTTTGCACATTCATCGTGCTGGTCATTATCAGCTGGTTAAAAGAAATCGACTCATTAATAATCGGTCGGATAAATGAAATGATTAGAATGTTTTCGGAACCCATCTGTTTCCAACCGAAACACCAATGGGTCATCTATAACACAGTTAAAACAAAACAGGATTATAACACAAGGTCAAAATGGGTGTTGATTACTGCTCATAGTATATATGTGGAAATTATAGTCGAACTAGTTAAGCCTGCCAGTCGTTATCTAAGTTAATGAAACCACATACCAATCTTAACTTAGAAATGAAGCAGTAGTGTAGTCTGCTAATGACATTACATATATGAAATGACAAAGATAAATTGAAAAATAATAGGGGCGAGCTGGACTCGAACCGGCGACCTTCTGGTATACCGGGCCAGCCGCTCTCATCACTGCTCTCACATACTAATCTATCATCCATCACTTTTTTGGAGTGGTACCTAGTGCTAGCGTAAAAAGAGATGGGTAAATCTTTTGGATGGCCAAAACTTATAATAGGTAGCCCCTCGTTCGGGAGTCAAAATGCAGGTTGGTTATTGGGACGTCCCGCGGCCGACTTCTACCAGTAGATTGCCAGCGGAAACCCTGCTTGGACAAGTGGTTATCCGATCGTCGAAGGTTGATTATAAATGTTAAAATATATATTGTGGCTATCGGGTCCGACGCATGTTGCGCGTGCGCCTGCGACAGTTGGCGAGATCGCCCCCGCGGCAATTAACGGCTAATATACTCATTATCGACGTTTTTGTCACACCTTTTTGCACCGTTTCTAACGCGAACCATTTGTTTGTTATAGACGGGTGGGTTTTTGCGACGTTAGATAAAATGTTTTACACTTACTTATAATATTACGTTGTCTGGCATGTTATACATTCCTAATTGCCTTTTGTTGTGTAGTGGTATGTGCATGGAATTGATGCGAATGCTATTTTTACTTATTTTTCAGTAATTAACTGTAATTAAAGTACATACATACTTATATTTAAGCCTGTGTTCCTAACAGGGCTACCAGAGCTTATGGAATATGATTTTCAGTACACATGCAGCAATTGAAGGGTTTAAAGATGGAGAAAGTACCATTGGGTTGCTAGCCCATCGCCGATAACACAATTTAACCCTATCCTGTTCTCGCCTCTTACTTTATATGTAACACGGAAAACGAACAGATGAGAAAATTGGCAATAAATTATAAATTAGGTAACCTTTGAAACGGTCATCCGCGCATTTTATGTCTTAGTAGAGAATGTCTAAAATTACATCCATTAGGCATTAGCCAAACTTCTTACACTTGCACTTTTATAATCAGCTACATCCTCTTAGAGGAATCCCATGAAGCAATTTCCGAAAGCAAATGTGTCATACGGTGGCAGTAGGTACCTGATGCCGATGCCGTTCGGGAGCCTCGCCGCAGGCTATCCCGCGCACCTGGTGCGGCGCCGCGCTGTGCCCGCGCATGCGGGCCGCGCACCCGAGCGCAGATGGACCAGATTATAGCATTCATAAAACTAACTATGTATGACATAAGAAATTCAATCTCGATCACGCGAGATATAAAACACAGCATGACAAAAGTTTCATCTGATTGATGATTATTAAAACATATACTTTTATTTGATACAAAATGTAGGTATTAGGTACTTTTAATTATATCAAAACATTATAAAAAATAAAATAAAAAATATTCAATAATAATTTTTTTATTTAAATATCTTATTCAGTGGAAAATGCCCAATCTCGTGAGCTCACGTAAATGTAGAAATCACGCAAGACTGGTTTTGTGGTCTCGCGTAGGTCTGAAATCTCGCGAGATTGAATTCAAACTCGAGGTGTAGCTAATTAAGAATCGAGTTATTTCACCTAACGCCACAACTCCATAACATTATGTCATACTAGGGGACATAATGTTGAGGAGTTGTGGCGTGAGGTGAAATAACTCGATTCTTAATTAGCTACACTACACCTCGAGTTTTTAACCCTTGACGAAATCTTGGTGTTACTTTCGAGACGTTTTTGCATTTGTAATAGTATTTGTATATTTACCTAGACACACGTACCTACACGTTAACGTACACAGACACACGTATGGCGGAGGCTGGCTACAGAGGTCATACTACAAATGCAAAAAACGTCTCGAAAGTAATTTACTTGTATCTATGTGTCTGTGTAGGTATCTCACTGTGGCACTATAGCTCCCAAACGGATGAACCGAATTGAGTTTTTTTTATCGAAATTATTGCCTGTCGTGTTTTGAGATGGTTCTTAGCCATGTTTTTTTATGTCCCTCCTGAGATGGTCCCATTGTCACTAAGTCGGATCCCAGGGAAATCGAGGGCAACCCTCAAATTTTACAGGCACGTATTACGTATTTCACGTATTTTTTTAAAGCTATTCGGGTATTTGCGCCTGGTAGTCATCATCTTATGTTGGTGGGCTGATGATGGAAGGTACAACTCCTCAACGATTAGAAGTTGGTGGATATTTTTTGAAATGAAATGAAATGAAATGAAATGAAATGAAATGAAATAGTTTATTTGCAAGATTACGGTTACAAGATCTTAAAAATAATAAATAAACCAACGTAATCAACCTGGATACAGGTGTGCAAATTTTTACGAATTAAACAATTAAAAAACCGGCCAAGTGCGTGTCGGACCACGCAAACCGAAGGGTTCCGTGCCTATTAAAAAGGTCGTATCGTCACAGAAATTTTACGGCACTTACATCCTTTTCTTTGAGGAAGGCAGTTTTTCAGCAATATCTCGAAAACCTCTGAACCGATCTTGTTCAAAACAATTTTCGGTGAATGAAATTAATAAGCTCAATGTCCATGAATTTTTCCATATTTTTAAAATATACCGTTCAAAAATTAGAGGGGGGGGGACAGAATTTTAGTGACTTTCGGGGCGATTATCTCCGACCCTATTCACTTAATCAAAAAAAATGCTAAGAAACCTTATATTTATTTTGAAAGGCCTATCGATTGATGTGCCACACGGGGGGTCACAATGAAAAAAGAATTTTTGACTTTTAGTTTTAAGTATGGGGTGCACCCCTAAAAAAATTTTTTTTTGTCATTTTAATTACAAAACTATGTAGCGGCTAACAAAATACACCTATCCTCAAAATTTTATTCAAATACACCTTATAGTTTTCGAGTAAAATGCCTGTGACATACGGACAGACGGACAGACGGACAGACGGACAGACGGACAGACGGACATGACGAAACTATAAGGGTTCCGTTTTTGCCATTTTGGCTACGGAACCCTAAAAATGTATAGTTCCACGATGTCAAGACTTAAATACTAACACTTACAGCTATTTGTTACATACCTATTATTTTCTTGTCAAATACTCCTTGATACTATAAAAACATTTTTCATGCAGCCATTTGGTCAACTTAGTTTTGAAAGAAGTCATGTTTTCTAATTTAATAATGTCAGGTAACTTATTGTACAGGAGTATAACATATTATAACAATTATTTTCGTATATGGCAGATCTGCAGGGAGGCTGATCTAAAAGGTTCATATATTGAGCTCTTACATGTATTTTACTGGTTTCGCTGCGCTGAGTAAAATATTGCTGGTTTTTCTTGACCATACAGCACGCGTCCCTAATGTACTGACATGGAAGTGGAAGTATATTAAACTTATTAAATAAAGGCTTACAGCTGTCAAGAAACCAAGCTTTGTCCAAGGCACGAACGCATTTTTTTTGCAGTTTGAATGCTCTCTCTATGTCAACAGAATTGCCCCATAATAGCAATCCGTAGCCTAGAACAGAGGAAACGTGTCCATGATACGCCGTGAGCGCAGCTTCTACAGAAACTGTTTGTCTTATTCTCTTCAAGGCAAAGACAAATCTGTCTAGTTTCTTACAAACGTGATCCACATGAGATTTCCAATTCAAATTCTTGTCAATATTAAAACCTAAAAAATTTACAATGTCAACGGTCTCTACATAGGAATTATCATATTTAATTTGTAATGGTACAGGGTTCACCTTATAATTATGAAATTGCATGGCTTTTGTTTTAGTTATATTAATT
Organism: Epinotia nisella; assembly: GCA_932294315.1. Taxonomy (NCBI): domain Eukaryota; kingdom Metazoa; phylum Arthropoda; class Insecta; order Lepidoptera; family Tortricidae; genus Epinotia; species Epinotia nisella. The sequence continues at coordinate 24,301,471 of OW028674.1, forward strand.
TGTAGGTTGTTTCTTTTCAGCCAGCTAACCGTGTCACATAAAGTTTTATTAATAGTACGTTCAAATACGGATATATCTTTAATGTCACTTTTTATTATAAGAGTCGTATCGTCAGCAAAAATAATACAATCTTGATCTATGGAAACTGGTAGATCATTGATTGCTACAAGGAAAAGTAGTGGTCCAAGAATACTACCTTGTGGAACACCAGTACCATTTACTAAAAAAATTGATCTAAATTTTTCCTTAACCATACGCTTATTTCTATCGTTTCTTTGTATAAGTTTTTCGATTTCGGTACACTGAGTTCTTTTCCCAAGATAACTCTCGATCCAGTCGTAAGCTTTACCTCGTATACCATAGGAATACAATTTATTTAAGACAATTTCGTGGTCAACGAAGTCGAAAGCCTTACTTAAATCTAAGAAAAGTGCCATAATAGGGGTTTTCTGATTAATGCTCTCAGATATAGATTTTATTAGGTTAAAACAGGCTAACGTTGTGGATTTTCCTTTACGGAATCCAAATTGTTTTGGTGTTAGTATGTCATATTTGGTAAAAAACTCGTTGATCCTATTAAATATGGCTTTCTCAAAGACTTTCGATAGGATTGGAACTATTGTTATGGGTCTATAATTGTTGGGATCCGATTTATCCCCTTTTTAGGGTTCCGTAGCCAAAATGGCAAAAACGGAACCCTTATAGTTTCGTCATCTCCGTCTGTCCGTCTGTCCGTCTGTCCGTCTGTCCGTCTGTCCGTCTGTCCGTATGTCACAGGCATTTTACTCGAAAACTATAAGGTGTATTCAAATAAAATTTTGAGGATAGGTGTATTTTGTTAGCCGCTACATAGTTTTGTAATTAAAATGACAAAAAAAAATTTTTTTAGGGGTGCACTCCATACATAAAACTAAAAGTCAAATTTTTTTTTTTCATTGTGACCCCCCGTGTGGCACATCAATCGATAGGCCTTTCAAAATAAATATAAGGTTTCTTAGCATTTTTTTTGATTAAGTGAATAGGGTCGGAGATAATCACCCCGAAAGTCACTAAAATTCTGTCCCCCCCCCTCTAATTTTTGAACGGTGTATTTTAAAAATATGGAAAAATTCATGGACATAGGGCTTATTAATTTCATTCACCGAAAATTGTTTTGAACAAGATCGGATGAAACGTTTCCGAGATATTGCTGAAAAACTGCCTTCCTCAAAGAAAAGGATGTAAGTGCCGTAAGATTTCTATGACGATACGACCTTTTTAATAGGCACGGAACCCTTCGTTTTGCGTGGTCCGACACGCACTTGGCCGGTTTTTTAAATAAAGGTTTGACTATGGATATCTTTAGTGCTTCAGGAAAGATGCCATCAGTAAAAGATAAATTTATAATGTGCGAGAGAGGACCACAGATAGACTTCGCACATAGTTTCAATGTTTTTGTTGTAATCTCGTCAAAACCAGAGGCTGTAGTGTTCTTAAGAGACATAATTATTCCGTGGGTTTCACGGCCATCAGAAGGATTCAAAAAGATAGATGCCGTATTGTGTAACGAGTAGTGTAATTTCTTGCCAGACAGATCGGGCTTATTTTTATTTGTCAAATTTATAAGATAATTATTAAAATAATTACATATGTCGTTAGGGTCACTGTACAATATATCATTGATTTTAAAGTTGTCAATTTCAGTGTTAGTAGTTTCGTTTGAAAGAGTTTTTGATATGACATTCCAACTGGCTCGACATTTATTACTATTACTTTTAATGTAATTATTGTTACTTATTCGCTGTGCTTTTTGCATGCAAGATTTAAAAATGACATTGTACTGTTTAAATTTTAGCTTATTTAACCTTCTGTTTAAGTTGTTTGTTCTATATTTTATATATAACGCTCGTTTGGTCTTGCAAGACTTTTTTAGTCCTTTTGACAACCATTTTATTTTTTTTGAACGATTTACGATTTTTACTTTAACTAAAGGAAAACATAGTCCATAAAATAAACAGTAGGTCTCATAAAAATACCCAAATGCTTCTGTAAACTTATTGGAGGCGTATACATCCCTGAAAGATAGTGCTGAAATATAGCCGTGGAATTTGGACAAATTTTCGTCACTATAGTCTCTTTTGTATGCAAACCACGTAGCAAAAACCCTTTGCTTATTTGTTTTGAAATTTTATAGTTACATAAAGACCTTTAATCGTATTCTTTCAAGTTCAGGTGAGCACAAGTCAGGATCTGATGATAGGATCCCAGGGAAATCAAGGGCAACCCTCAAGTTTTATAAGCACGCGTGCAGTGATTTCGGTATTTTCTATTATATTGCTCGTCAATGGCGTTATTATTTACGAGCGTACAGAGCAGTTATAGCCGTTTTACCTCCCACGGGCTATTATGTTTAGTTTTAAAATGTAGAACCCTCTGATTGGCTCTGGAAGTGAAGTTGTCAATTTTTGATTGGTGCGACTGTATGAAACTTAGATTTTTCTGTCTTTTGTAGTTATTTATTTCCTCGCAAATGTGATGAAAAACATTGTGTATAACACAGGCGTAAGAATATTTCATACATACATATTCCACTTACGCCCCTCGTTAAACAATGTACTATTTCGAAAAATTCGTTCTGCCTGCGCGGCTTCCACAGATACGTTATGCTAGATAATATAGTTAGCAGCGGGTGGCGTCAATCTGTAGGGTAATGTGATATTCGTAAAGTAGAAAAGCTGGCGCGGAGTTCTATGGAAGCCTCTCTACTGGTGTAGGTAGCAAAAACTTCTCATGAAGACTTATGTATTTTAATTTAGCCACTTTAACCACTGAAATGCATTAAGTTAATGAAGATAAAACAGTATAAAGACGTATAATTAACTTCTCTCTTATGGACATACGAAGACGAATAAGTATCTCCGACTATCTCATCTGCAAATTATAGTCATAAAGTCTGAGTCGAATACAAATTACATTTAGATGCATTAAGAAATAAACTTAAGTGCAATAGTGTTATACTTATTCCTTAATCAACAAAGTTGTGAGGTATAATAATGAAACACTTATACTTGCTAATGTTGAATTTACATCCTTTCTCAATGTACAATGTCTCAATCTCATCTTAAACTCCGTACAAAGTCAGCTCCAATTATTTTATCGCTTTACAATACCTATGCATTTTACGAATAATAAGCAAAATCCCGTGATTTAAGGTGTGATAAGTTTGTAACCGTCGTATAGTACATTTAAACTGATATCAAAGTCGTCAAAGACAAGTCACATACATTTTTGTCTTATACAATGGAATAAGTGCAAAAGTGTATACAACTTGCAAATACCTATACATACTTCCTACATTCCGACATCAAAGTGATGTAAGTAGGTGTAATATAGTTTTCACCTCAGCAGCCTCGAACAAGCATATTTTGCTGCGTGAAAACAGTGAGCGATTTTGCTCACTGCGTGAGTCAAAATAGATTTTGATGTCGAGCACTGACATTTCATAGTGTGGGGTCTATTACACATTCAGAATAGGTACTTGAACTTTATGAGCTCTTTCATTCATTACAAAAAAAGAATATGACGGGAATAGGTCGATTCATAGTTCGACATTTGAATTTCAAAGTAGACCCCCAAAACAGTTCGGAGCAAGTAACATGTTCGAAAACACACAAATTAACATAGTAATAAATTTAAATGACCAAATAACTACAACTTAGAAAAGTTGAAAAACCCCCGATCTCATTTCAAAGTTCAACATCTCAAAAACGGCTGACCCGATTTTGTTGAAACGTAGCTAAGAACCATCTCGATGTCGTCAGCCGCAAACCGCATCAAAATCGGGCAATTCGTTTAGGAGCTACGATGCCACAGACAGACACACATAGACACAGACAAATCAAACTTATAACACCCCTCTTTTTGCGTCGGGGGTTGCAAATGAATACAAAGAATTGTTATAAATTAAAGAAAAAAAAACATCAAACATCTAAGAATAGAGTCCGTTTTGCTTAAATAGATAAACATTAATTTTCATACTCTGACTAATGAACGATTCTAGTTTTAACAATCTTAATTTTTCGTACACAGTTAAAAACTCGAAAAAACTGATCGTCAAACGAACTTTCTTTCACCTTTTCAATATAGAGTATGAATGACCGGGTTATTGACCTCGATGAACTTGCAAATTGCAATTAAAGTAAAGGGCAGCGGCGGTCCGGCGGCCGCCGCCGCTAGCGGGACTCCATAATATTGCACTTAATTGCTCTTTTTAATACTATGACCGTGAAGGTGTTATAATTATTAACAATTAAAGTCGTCTACCATTATATTTATGGGTGATGGCGTGAAGGATACTTTAAAGTTAGAAGTAATTACTGACACTTTTTTTACTTTCTTGTGTATGGAGACACGCCAGGCCATCTATTCGCAACTATTATTCTTCAATCAGTTTAACTCTTTCCAGTTTGATTTAAATCTTGAATTTTCAACATCTATTCGTCGGGCGGGCTGGACGCTAAGCTCCTAAAGTTCAATAACTTAATATTTCGAACAGGTGATAAAGTTATTTTACAGTAAGCACTAATAAGCTGTCATCGTTATTATGACAAAAGCTTCCAATGGTGGCTTGCCAATAAAATAGTTATTTGTTCAACAAGAGAGCAAAGTAGATTTTTGCTGCGAGTGTTGATGTTGAGTCCCGAGCAAGCGAAAGATTCTATAATTGACGTTACATGACGTTAAGAAAAGTTAAGTCCGTTTGTTTATACATTTTGCTGATACTTGTCCAATGTCCAAGATGCACTTACCTACTTAGAAAACACAGTTCAGCCTCTTTGACGGCATCTGTCAACTCTTGAGGAGTTAAAGCATCGGCTTCGTCACTTGATTCACTCATATTTAGTAGAGTTTTTAGTTTTTGTTTAAGTTATGTTGTATCTCCAAGAAAACATAATAACATTTAAAAAAAACAAACGCGCTCACTTTTTAAAGAATATAAAGTGCGTTCTGAAACTGTATGAAAATTTATATTCGTTCACATTATTTATAAAAACGAAAGACTTATAATAATAAATGTTCGCGATAAATATCACATTTCTTAATTGTATTTTAAGAATAATGAAATACTAATATGATTAAAATAATATTAGAGTTAATATAGGTTTCATATTTTTGTACGAGTTTAACACGAGTCGAATTTTTGTTTCGGAACGCGTTTTTCGTTCCCGCTTTTTGGGGGCCTACTACTAAGGTTTCGTCGAAGTCGAATGACGAATCGACATATTTTACCTCTCTCTTTTTTTGTAACGGAGTGAAAGTGACAGAGAGAATGAAGTTTAAATGTTCCAAGTTTGTATTACACCCAGCAGTATGAAAAGATGACCTGCGACTAACCTAAGATATGAAAAATTAAAAAGTTAGTTTTCTTCACGCTCGCAGCAAAATTGCCTTTTCCTCACTGGTTTCAAGCAGCAAAACTGCCATGTTCGAGCCGCTGAGGTGAAAATGTTATTGGTCTATACAGTTCGCAAAATACGCATACTAAAACTGTCTTAGTATCATTGCCTAAATTTGTATTTTTTTTTCTAATGATTTTTATAGGTTACAGTATTTAAACAGCGGAGAAAGTAATGGGAACTCAATCACGTTTAAACGCCTCAACCGATTTAGATGACATTTTGCACGAAGATAGTTTACAGCCTGGATTAAAATATAGGATAGTTTTTATCCCGGGTCCACGCAGACGAAGTCGCGGGCGGAAGCTAGTAACATATATATTTAGGAGCATAGATAGATATTCGTAGGTTAATAGTTACCAGGCAATCAGGTCAATATGTATTAGGCTCAGTAGTTTGAAGTGAAAATGGAAAATTTGATAGTAATGTATGAGATGATAGCCGCCGTCGCCTTCTTTACCGTTTACCGATCAGGAAAGTGTGGACAATACAACTTACCTTGTCTTATAATGAGATTTAGAAATCTAAGTGTAATTTAATGAGCGAGAGAAGCGAACGAAGTTCTCCGTTTCGGCTTGGGCCAATATTCTTTCTACAGGTCGTATTTCTCAACCGATTCTCGTGAATCTTTGTGCGCAGGTTCAATAATTACTTATACTTACTTATAGATTTTTTGTCAATTTAGTTTTTCGCAATAAAATAAAAACTTGAAAAAAAGACAGGCTCGCGAGTTCTGCATCTCACAGAGACACTAGTTCTATAAGCTTCTTTAGTGCAATTCGGTAAAAATAATGTTCTAATGTTCAGGCCACAAGGCCGCCCGGGCTGCCAGTGTAGAGCTGCACTTAGTGGCAATAAAAGTAATACGCGATGCGCGTGCGCCGCCGTCGTGTAACGTTTACTGCAGGGCTGCTGCTTAAATAAATTCCGAGTGGAAGAGATTTATGGCAATTATCTATACTATCTACTAGTTTGTAATTCTGCTCATAATCATATTAACATACGATTAATCCTACATTATATTGCTGCTATCTACGTGTTTGTGAGCATTTAGAATTTGTATAATTAAAACTCAAACAAAATACCTAATATACCTACCTACTTATGGTATTAGTATTAAAATCTTATTATTACACCCTTGTGTCAAATTACATGTCAAAAAATCTAAATAACTTCAGATAACAATGCAATATATATTATAGGTAGGTATATACTATATACAATACAATAAAAATAATCTTTATTGGATACCTCAATATATGAAACTAGTGCAGAACATATAAACATAAGGTAAACAATAAGGCAGTCTCAACCCTAAAGATACATCTTTTTTTTTAATTTTGCTTTCCACAAGGATCGTGTTAAACATTCTAACGCATAAACATCTTTGAAGAAAAGTGACAGCCCTGTCATTATCACGGAGGGATCGAGATTTGAATATGCAGCGCAGGCGCAGACCAGGAGGGCGCGGGGAGGGAAGAGGATAATCGAAGGGCACAGGTGCAGGGTCAGGAGGTCTATCTGGCTCGACATATTGGTATCATATTTGTATCAGATGTGTTGCGTGCACTCGTTCTGATATGTTAATCTCAGCGCACGTGGAAGCAGCACCGCACACCAATATGATCCCAATATGTTAGTTACACTTTACCTCCAGATCTGTGTTTGGATCCGAGCGCATTTGCATAATGGAAGACTGAGATTGATTAGTTTCGGGTGGTGCCGCGGTAGATTGCTTCTTATAAGCGAGTGTGAGCTGAGTTTTTATAATTGCTTTCACATAATTATAGTATAAAATAATAATGCATCTGCAACCATTTTTGTGTTAGGCCAGTTTTATTAAAATATGACGTATGTAGTGGGCAAAGCTATGTGCAATGAGAAAAGTTGCCTGGTTTTACGGTACCTATCCACATTATATTTACGGCGCAATAAAGGACAAATCTGTAATTGAGGTTATTCATGTAATCTGGTTTAAACTTACTGTAAAAATATCTGCTTAAATATAATAAAGTACCTACCTACCTCCTAAAAATATTGTTTTCGTGTGTCCATTTTTACGGTTAGGCACATTCATATTTGTAAGTATCTTCTTTGCACTTTCTTTGAGATACAAAAGAGATAAAGAATTTCTTTTTATGAACTCACTGTTAAAAACAACGGTTAGCCAGAACAATGCAGTAAGTAATTCATTGTTTCGTCAAACAAAAAACTTAAAAAATATCCTTCATTCGGCGCCGTAACAACGACCGCAGTGAAAGCTTGGCCTTGAGACTAACTGCAGTTAAACTGTTACCCTCTGCGATTATACAGCTACGCAACTGCAATTATTGACATTTCAGAATGTGTGAGGCTCTATACGCAGACATTTTACTTAGTTACAAGTGTTATAACTAGGTATATTTTTTATTGTGCACATAGGTATTCTCACAAAACGTAAAAAATGTGTAAAACTTTTACGTTTATGAGACATGAAAATAGCACCTGCTTGGTGTTATTAAAAAGGTACTATCATTATGTATTTATTTAAATTAAGGTTCATTAGCAGTTGAAGTTTTTACACAGGCAATAATTTCGTCATTACTTGTCAATTTACATGTTTGCAATCCCCTGCATATCTAATGTTTAGAGTAGGTACATCAACAGTTCTCAATTCAAATTAACTCATACGTCCCGTATTGCGAATAAATGAATATGAATATTACTTACATCATACGTTTAATAGCAGCTCTTTTGTAACATAATTAACATAATGTATATACACTGTAATTGGAAAAGTCATTGTTAAATGGTCAAAGAATCGGTATGCACTTCGACGATTCTTACAATCGGAATAAAAAATATCCTTCATATTGTCAAAATAAATATTGATTCATGATAATCATGATTGTACCGTGCAACTATTACAGGTCCTATGTCCAGACTCTATTTGATGAACTTGTACATAGTCGTTAATATACACTCGTATATCGCAATCCGGGCCTCAAAATGTTTTGCTGTTGGCACGCTTCCATGATTTCATATTCAATGCTCAAGAGGTGTTCAGCCTGTGGAAATATTTGTCTGCGACATACAGTCTCGTGCCAATTTTTAATCGAACTATCGAACGCAGCCAGTAGAAAATGTGGAGGCTGAGCTGTTATGGCAGTGTTATAGAAATTAATCATAACAGTTAGTACTTAGGTGCGATTTTAATGAAACTTTCACATTTAATTTCTTATCCAGAGGTTGAAGTGAAGGAGATCGCTTATTAGCTATAATGCATCCTGTTGTTTACTACGTAGGTACTTACTTTTGTTATCTTTTGTGAATTCTGTGTACCTATTCCACTAAACGTACCTATTCAATTTGAATTGTTGTAATCGCGCGCTCTTGTTCAGACACATAGGGCTTTCGTCTCACGGGGAAGTAAGCAAAAATACAACAAAAGAGGACCGGCGATATCAAGGTTTACACGAGTAAGGTCAGTGGTACTCAAGTCTTTCAGGATTGTAACCAGGATTAATTAAAATAGGTTTAAGGTTGCGTTCCGGACACATTCCGCTTAATAAAGCTTATATAATAAAAAAATACCATCACCTAATTTTTAACCCTTAGCCAGGCAGTGGACTATATAGGCCCACATGATTTTGTACTTTAGCTACCTATGATAAGGTTCAAAAGCAATGAAAAGATCGGGTACCCTAGGCTAAGGGTAATTTTGTGACATGTTAGAAGATGTTCAGCATATATTGACGGTATGTGTCCGGAATGAAAGTCATAGGCAAGTATTGATCAGATCACTCAATCTTAATAAGTTAGATGTAGTTGTCATTTGTGCTAGAATACCTTACACCATATAATAGCAATACGTAGGTTCTTAGTACCACATTTAGCATAAATGTGGGAATAAAAGATAAGACTAAATGTGATATCGCAGTGATAGGTTGCTAGCCCATCGCCTACAACACACTTCAACCTTGTTCTCTTAGTCAGCTAGCTATTAGCATGGTATAAAAAAAATTGTACCTACTATATAGCATCTATCTTTGTTTGTTGTATGTAGTCAAGTCAGAATGTAATCTCTGAAACTACTTATCCGATTTAAATAATTGTTCCTGGGGTATATAGAATAGAATGGACTTTCCCTTCCGATTCATAGGGCCCTATAAAAAAGGAGCTGGAACATGTTGATTTGAAAATATGGAAAAATGATGATAAATGGTAAAATGTATACGGTATACATAGTTTTCGTAATTTAGGTTATGATGGTACAATGGAACTGACGTAATCTTAAGTGATAAATGTTTCTAAAAAAATAAAGCGTTAAAAAAGGATTGCATTGAAGATTCCGGCGTCTGTGATGACTAGTTGATAGCGCGATGACTAGAGTAGGTAGTGTATCTAGAAGGAGAGCGCGGCCAAGGAGTTGCACAACGTTTGACACTTTTCGTGCGGTTCTTATCGCATCGCGGATGAATATTCATTCTCACGGGCCGTGGCGGCGAGAGCGGGGCACGGGGCGTGGGAAGCTACCTGTCGCCCGGCAGGGCTGCCTCGGGTATATCCTTGACTTTTGAAGTTCCCAACTCACAGCGCTCAACTTGGTCGCAGTTTGGCCCTATACGTGGTCTTATGCAACACTATTTTGCAGATAAATCATGTACCTACCTACAGACTCGTTTCGAACGATGCATGGCGGACGGTACAGAATTTAGGCTGTGGCATCTTAAACCTTTCTAGTGTATTAACAACAGGGGAATACACATCGTTTTATTTTATCCGCCTTATTACTTATTAGGTACTGCCAGTGTTTGTAATGAATTTTCTATTAAAACTTAGAATCCTCCTCATCTTACTGATATCCCAATTGGATCTAGGCAGAGCCCGAGAATGCTCAGACAACTAAAAGTCTCCTAAATTACGGAGAAATAACTCTCCTTGATGTAGACAACCCTAAAGTGAGCAGCTATCTGTCATCGCAACAGATGAACGTGTCGGCGGCACGTCACATCAGCCACTCATCTACATATCCAGCAATAACTGTGACACCTCCCCAGAATATGTAGAGCGATGAGGACAGCATGTTACTATCACGAGTTCAACGATCTTTGAGTAAATGCAACACGAAATTGTCCCAGTTTCTGTGTCATCAGATTTTTAAATGTGTTGATTTTAAAGATAATAGCTAAGAAAAGGCTTGAATTGTTTGTCTAAGGAGTTTCTCTTTTGTTCTGTTCCTTACGTGATGAAAACATTGCAAAGCGTGTTGGATATATTCAAGGAATCCCCGCTATTACGAGTACACCGCCCGCGCCGCAGCCTTGCCCCGGGCAATGTTGCCTCGGCGCGGGCGCGCCGGGATCATTTCGGCGATCATATTGCTCGGTCGTGTCCGCCCGTGATTTATCTGCGCGATACCGCCCTCCCCCTCCCTCACGGGCGCGCGGTGCGTGTGCGCCGATCGCGCAGATATGATATAATTAAAATGCTCTGGGGTGCACGAGCGCGCGAAATATTACCATACTCGAGAGATCGGGATCGCGCGTCACACCGCGCACGCACGGCTACGTGGGCGACGATCGATTAAACGGAGATTAGTTATGCGCTAATATGAAAATATTGGATTATAAGTAGCTTAAAACATTTTACTTGCTATATTATGTTAATTATGTATGTACATACACTTAATTCAATTAATGATATTATAGCGTATCTAGCGTATCATTTCCTGGAACTGTGTTATTATTAGGTAGGTATAACTCATAATTACAGGAACTATTATAATGTAAGCTGCTACTAAGTTTATTCGACATGTGCTTCAATTTCGAGTATTGGTCTTGTGGCGCATACAAATCATCTATTCAGGGCTCCGATTGTCCTAATTCGGCTAAATGGAGGCAATCACTGGACGCGCGATCGTTTGGTATTCTCATCGGTCAACATTCGGCTCAGTTTATTCAACACCTGATCAAGAAAAAAATATGTTAAGTAAGCGATCAATATTATTAATATTTTGTTGCGAAACGATTCTCACATGGGAGCTCTTATTGCGTTGAATGAGAGTTGCAATTCGCGTATGTAAAGGAGTGTGTTTGGATAGGGTAAGTAGTTGTGATGCGGCGCGCGCGCTGCACACCTGCGCGGGTCGTGCCGCGCATGCGTGGAGGAGTTAACGCGGATTGGGGCGATGCTCCATTATCTTGAGCTTAAGCTGAACATTACATACATTAAGATCATTCGATTAGATGCCTATAATTAACTATAGGCATCTAATGATCTTAATGTATCTGTAAATCTTTGACGTACCTATATATATTTAATTTGAAGGTTTAAAGAACAGACGGTAAATGAGTTAATACGACTTGAGGATATGGAGGGGCTATCTTAATACATTTTGATAAGATTAGTTGATTGAGTGGTACCAAAGCTATAAATAAATGTAAAATAACACGGAGAGATTGTGTTCAGAAATGAAAAACTCAAAACTTATTAAAGCTTCGAAAGGACTTGCAAGTTTAAAGTTATTTAAAGTATGTTGGTAGTATATTGTGGTAAAATACTTTTTTTACTGTTGTCAGATTGGTACAATAAGTGTCAGAGCGGAAGACAGCTCAGTGCACAAGGGCACACCTGCGGAGCTTCGGACGGCCGCCGGAAGGTGCCGCTTAATCGACTAATCTTTTACTTCCGGTCTTTTTTGACAACTTCGATTATTGAAAATTGTAACAGTCGTGTTTTGATAAGTGTTCTCTTCTTCTGTACCTACTAAGTTTATTATTTTATTATAAGCTACATAATATATCTTGACAGTTCATAAGCACTTTCAAAACTGTTAGATAGGTAGTCTAGCGTACACAGTAGCAGTATTTATATTTAGAAGAAGGGAATCCTAACAGTTCAGGTATACTGATCAGCTCTACGTACTTTACTAATCGAAAAAGAAATTGCCTTTGTCCTGTAGGCAACTCTGACAGAATGCATCTTTTCGCTGTATTATACAGTTTTGTCCTCACGCAAATGTGTCAGATGACTTTTGGTATTTGTGATTCCATTTTTTTATCGTGTGACCATTTAGCCGTTTTGATAGTTCAGGACTTCACTACTACATATGTATTATGAATAAGATAGACTTTTAAGAGGGCAACAATGGAATGTCATTTCGCTCATAGCAGTAGCCCAACTGGAGAAGTTACTCCGCTTGACAGAATATCTCAGTCATACGCACATTGTGTTAGTTCCTGGCGGTAGGAAGGATTTCCAGAGCTTCCAAAGATCAACACAACGTGATACTCGAGAGTGAGCGACACACAGCAAAACCTCGAATAAAATAATGGCAATAGTGCCTTACTGACTACCGACAAAGACTTTTTGCCTGAGAACGACACGACGAAATGAGTTATGAAATAGTCACTCAGTTTCATTAACAATCAATACGGCATGTCATCGAAAGCTGACAAACAAATACAAAGAACCGATGGACAAGCAGATTAGCCGCATTACTATTAATGAGGGCAGATCTCCATACAAAGCGTGCGTCATACGCAGGTGCTTCCGTCCCCGAAGCGTCTGTACTCGCGTCTATAAATATCTACACATTTGGCAACTTATGGCCAGCGGATAAGACTCAAAATCGTATAACGTTATTTTAGAACTGACCGTTCCGTACCTCTTTGATGCAGATAACCCAATAGGTCGCATCTCCATACGAATTTCATTTAGACATATGACTTTTTGGCTCGCTGTTGTTTGTGTTCTAACACGCACGCACGTCTCATACTTGATTGAGGGCTTCACGTGTTGGGCAACTTATGTTATTGAGTATCCAGAGATGGTCATTGAGATTCACACTGTGGCTAAGATGCCTACTTTAACTCATCTTTTCAAATAACCTCTTTACTTGCACTAACTGAGAGGTAATATTGTGGAACACGGTTTTCATCTAGGCACATTGCACCGCCGAAAAAAGTGCCCGTCCAAAAGAACCGCGCGATCGACACTTGCGGCTCTTTTGCGTTTATTCTGATTTCAACCGTGAGATTTGACGGTTGTCAAAAATGAAAAAAAATGATCTGTGAAAAAATGCGTTAATAGCAAATATAACAATAGAAAAAAAAATAAAGCGTGGGATAAATTTCTTTAACTAAGTTCTATTGATAGCGTAAAGAATTTTATGTAAACTCATTGGCATTTCATGGTTTTGAATAAATAATTTCGTTAGTACAAATGACAGATTATCACGAAACATAAACCTAAGGAGTCGTTACCAACTTATTCGATTTTTTTATGGGACTTCGTCGTGTGTTTATTTTTCAACTTTATATAAATCTTGTAAAAATAAATGTTTAACTAAAGATAAATTGATATTCAGATCGTAAGTCATTATTATGTGTCGCAACGGGACTAATTAGATACGTCAAATACACCACGCTAAAATGATCTACATACTACATACCTAGTTCTTATTCCCTTTTCACTAGTCGTGCGTAGAATTTTTTAAGGACTTTGTCAGCTGCACTGATAATACGTAATGCCTACCGAACAATATTTTGTGTATATATTATTAAAAAAATCGAAAGTGTTAATTGTTTAGGTATTGCCTGCTTGTAAAAATAAATAATCATGATTTATTTGTGATATGATCTTATTGTTTAAATAAATACAATATTTTTATAATAATTTTATAATGCGACTCGATTCATTCGCTAGTTAGTTTTGACGTGAGCAATCAAGTCACATTATGATAAAATGTCAATAAACTAAAATGTTTTTAATCTGTTTGATGCTAATTTGCTAATATAGTCCTTAAAACCTAAGACACTAAGTCTCTTTTATATGAAACATATATTTTAATGCCGGTTATAAGTAAACGCGATTGGCAACAACTGAAATATAGCTAGAATTGTCATTTTGGGGCCCATTTCTTGACATTTTTGTTCGATATTGTGCGTCTATTTACTTTATTATACGTCAATGTCTAGGCATAGGTATTTCAACGGTTAAATAAAAAAGTTAGAGATAAAGTTTGAGAAGAACTTCGTGTAAGATTAGTACCTACTAAGTACAGTCGTTTTTTTTTACAAAAGACTTAATTTGCAAAAGATTGTTCAAATCAATTTTTACTGGGGTCTGTAGGTACAGATTGAAACTATCTCTAGCAGTGCTTTCTGTTTTTTTTGTGTACCTACTAGACTAGCACACAAAGAAACAGAAATACCTTGAAATTATATTGACATAAAATATTTTTTAGAGTTCATTATAAGAATAGTGCAGTGCATCCAGAATCCAGAATAAGTTGGCGTGAATTTCACTTGAGACCGTCATTAGCAATAACAATAGGCTTAAGTCGCGGCGAGTGCATTTTTTGTAAACACTTGCTAAACACGTGCGGCCGGCGGTGTTTCAAACGATCTTGATACTTTTCCTAGGTATGTTACCTTTCCGTCTAACAATTAAAATTAAGAAAATTGAAGAAAGATTTTTAAATACACCATATTCTAACTTCATAATAAATGTCGGAAGCGACTCTGACACTAAAAGTACCGAATATAAGTAGGAAACAGAAGAAATGTCATCATAACTGAATATCCACGTATTTTAATTTCTTACTTTATAAATAAATAATGTATGTACCTTGTTATTGTATTTGGAATATTTACCGTACCTGAACGTAGCTGTTTTTTAATTATTATATCAATAATATTTAAAACTATCAAGACTGTTGGTCTGCACCAAAACAGGTAAAGCCGAACCGGCTCCTTTAAAATGTTTATAGCTTCTACGAGTGTTTGGTTTATTGCCCGTATTGTTTGCGTTCAAGTGGAATCACGCCAACATATTCTGGATGCACTATACCTCGTAAGTGGTTACTTTGGACTACTTATTTGCGGTTCATACGGGCGTAATACTCTTAAGATACATATAGTTAAATACACGTACATAGTCAATAGGTTAATCATTAAAGGAGCTAAAGAATACGAAAGCGACAGGGTACGATGGGATCTCTAACAAAGTCCTTAAACAATGCGCTAGCGAATTATCAGTGCCGCTTGATTATAATTTTATCTTTTCTGCAAGGCATTTTTCCAGAACCGCTAAAACTGTCTATAGTCAAACCGCTTCATAAAAAGGGGTCAACTACAGACTTGAATAACTATCGTCCTGTCACCCTGATACCGATTCTCTCTAAAGTTTTGAAGAAAATTATGTTCGAAAGAATAACAAGCTTTGTAACAAAATATGAAATTTTAAGCAACTACTACTACTAAATTAAATTGTTTTGTGTATGTTTTGCACCGCATCCGGAATGTGGTGTCTGAAGAAGCGGCTATGACAGCATAGGTACCATGGATATGTTGCATCCCTTTTAAGATATTGCATTGTAATTTGGGGTAACTCGGTGGACGCAAACGAAATATTTAAGACCCAAAAGAAATGCATTAGGGCAGCATGTGGAGCTGATTATCTTGAACACTGTAGACCATTATTTAAAACTAAAAAAATATTAACATTACCGGCTATGTACATTTTCGAAATGTGCATGTTTATTAGAAAACACCCATTAAAATTCAAGGCGATAACTACCACATCAAAGCGAGGTAAATATAGGAACAAACTTATAATGCCAAGGACGAATCTTGCATTAGTCTATAACAATGTTCACGGAATGGCAATACGAATATTTAACTGCCTAACTGACAATTTCAAGGAACTGCCACTAAATTTATTTAAGAAAAACTTGTATAATTATTTACTAGAAAATAGCTATTAGTCTGTTGATGAATTTCTGACTAACTGTAATTTCTAAGAATGTTATGTGAATTATAAAAACGAATAATATGTTCAAATTTAAAATTAAGTACTATGAAATTATACAAGAAAGAAAGAAAGAAGACATTTATTCAGTACACAAAAGACACACAGAGATAAAGGGAGTAGACATACAATACAATTGACACATTGTGTGTGTCTTCGTGGCAGTAAAACGGCCGCTGCCTCAGCATTGTGCCAAGGTGTCAGACAGACACCTACAGCGCTGGTTTTCAGACAGCACCGTAAGTGACCCACGGAACGCAACACAGCATACTATTAGATAGTAGACACATACTAAATAAATAATTAATGTAATAAATCTGATTTTTTAAAAATATAAAACAGTAGCACAACGGGATGAAAAATACAAAGCATAAAACGCGACACGGTTGGGATGTTAAAATGTTATTATTATTTGACCTTCATGTTTTTTGTATTTATTTTACTTTTTATTATATAAATTTTAATTATTCTACACACTCCTTACAATTAACATAAAATTAAGGCTCATACTCAGGCTCATTTACTTTTAAATATTTGTACACCAGATTATGGTAAAATAAGGAAAGGACACTAAAAACTTGTAACACCTAATTATACCCTTATTTATGCAAATAAATATATTGATTGATTGATTAATATTTAAAGTGAATCTTCAGCTATCGATGTCAGATGTATCAACCATCGTGCTCACGTCACGGCGATAAGATTGTCAATTATTTAATTAATGCAATGGTAGACCACAGCGGGGCACATCACTGCGGCGCGCGCGCACGTTCTAAGCTTCCTGACGGTTCAAACACGGCCTTTTCCGAATGTTTACATTTTTAACGAGACCGCAGACCATCTGTATTTCAAACCGTGTGAAAATATACTTATCTAATAAAATCGAATTTAGCTAGTTAAGTAATTTTTCTCAAACATGCAATGAAATGTCGTCCTTAAGTGCGTTATAACAGGCTTCAAAGTATCACGTTTCGGGCGGAACTACTCGAGAGAACTGGTAAGCAATTTCATACAAAATTGAAGGCCTAGGCCGGGAAGTATTTTTTTTTATTTTAATGTTAACATGGCGTCTGTGTTCTACAGGCTAAACAGCTGAATTATTATTTTTTATTTTTTCTAGTGGCAGGATGGTTATCGGACCAAAAATATCCGCGTATGCCTATTACACACGAACCTTTATTAAGAATACAAACCTGGATTATTCAATGTCTTGATGAATAAATTAAAAATATTATCTATGTACATAAGTCACCAGAGACCATAGACAATATTTAAAATCCTCTTTATTTTATTCATTATAGAAGGTTATGTATAATGGTCCTAATAGGGTCTATTCGAACTCTACAGACGCGAAATATATAATAAAAACAATAAGTATGGAGGATTGGAGGGAAAATTAATGTACTATTTTGAGTGGTGTATTGTTTTATTTCATTGCATATGTTTGAGAAAAGCACTATACATGCCTGGCCGTGAAAAGGGCTTGCCGGCTTCGTATCACTATCCGGCCTCCATACGGTCGGCCGTCTATACCTACTCACCCAGCAAGCCCTTCTTTCCCGGCGTCTGCAGTAATGTACTATTAATATTACCTATGATGGTGGGAAAAGCCTTATGTATGACTATTATAAGGTCGCTCCCGACTAATTACAAGCTTTTATTTTTAGTTTCACCTGTCCCGATGTTTGTCATCAAATCTTGCAAATTAAATTTGATCCACTTCCCGGTAACCGATTGAGCTGAAATTTCGCATACATGTGTAAAACGCGTGACAATGCAATACTTATTATGAGGACATGGTGCTGATCTGATGATGGAGCTGGTAGGTGGCCATAGGAACTTCGCAATGAAACGATACAACCTTAATCGAGTTTGGGCTCGTTAGAATCGTGTCAATGAGTAGTTGATGACGATAGTTATACAGAAAAGTACAGTTGGCAATAAAAGCTTGTACGGTCGACGTCAAAATTACGTTTATAGTTTTCGCCTTATTGCAATGGAATAAGGTGCAAAAGTGTAAACGTATTTTTGGCGTCGACTGTGCCAATAATGAATTTTTTGACTAAAACTTATTCTAATGATCAAAATGAGGTCATCATGACAACCTTACTCACAACAGGGAACATAATGTGCATACATAGTGTATTGTTTAAATTAGATGCGGCCTTCTGAAAGATGGAAGAACTTTCCCAGTTTTATATATTCTGATGCACCATGCCATTAAAAGTTAGGCATCTTATGAATTCTGGATATCAGAAATGCATTCTGGAATTGGACTCCAGGGCTTTTTCTGATGCATCAGTTACGAATAAATATTTTATAATTAAAGTCATAACAAACTCCCATCTGGGATTCGTGGAGGTCTTTACTTTATTTATTGTTATAGAATGACACGTTTCTTTGATTGAGTACATTTAATATCTTTTAAATATAGCGAGTATCATCTCCCACGGGTTGCGCGTTAACGAGCGTAGTTAATGACGGAAAGGACGATAAAATTCAAATATTTCGCGCGCTCATAAAGCGCGCCGGCGCATCGGATCCCCCCGCGCGAGGGGTAATTAACCTCCGGTTAATAACTGCAGCGCTATCAAAAGCACAGGCAAATGGACGTCGAGACTCGAGGTGTGATTTCACGGCCGTAAAACGGCGCAGTGAAGTTGTGGGATTCACAGCCTCTTGACTCACCTTACTGCTCATTCCTAGTACCTATACAGGTATCGTGAAAAATAGTACTTATGCTTGAACTCAGAGTTATTAGTTCGTTGGAGGTGAGCACAATGAACAATGAACATGCGTTGTCAATAAACCTGCCACCCAAAAACTGCATGTTAACGTTTTGTGCAGCAGACGTTCCAGCAGCCTCAACAATTTGCACGCCGTGTTCTCCTTGATTTCCGATATCGGTCAAGTGTAAAAATATGTACCTATTCATTAAGATTCCTAATAAGCTTTATATAACATTCATGGTCAGTGACCATTTTTTGATCAACTTTTTATTAATTGTAGTTTCCACTATCGTCTAAAAATAAGCAAACTGAAACTTGGAAAGTTTTAAGCCTGGATTACGTATTCATTTAATTTATATGTATCTACATTTATGTATGAAGTAATTCCTTCTCGTCGTAATATATTAAGAACAAGACTAACATAGTTTGCGTCTATGTTCATACGTATGGTTACTTTGTACTCATTTTATTGATGCATGTATGTTAACAATAAGAAACAACAGAGTCGGCCTAAAACTATATTCGCCACTGAATTAAACCGAAAGTCCTGTGAGGCGAGCGGTCCCGTTATTCGCGGGTCGCGGGGCGAGGGGACCGGGTCGACCTTTTCGTGCGGGTAATCGGTCGGCCCGGCCTTGACCTCTGGACAGGTGCGCCTAATCGTATGCAACGCGTAATGAATGAAATGCAAGCTGCACCACCATGAATGAGCTAAATGTCAGTTTGGTCGCGGCCCGTCCATTGATTGTAAGGGGATAGTGACGTCGTTACGCTGGCTTTTCTACAGGTGCATCGAGTAAATGCACCTAGTAATGCTATCTACTCATGCAGTAGGGATACTTACATATTAGGAGGATAGTTTGAAGTTTATAGTTTTAGATTAGGATAAGACATAGGATAAGACATTCTGATTTTGTTAACATATAAGAATGTTCATTTATTTCATTTGAGTTTGTTTTAATTTTATTTACTCTTAAATTATTATTCTCCACATGTCCAATAACAACTATGGAAGAGCGGTGCCTCTTAGCACAGGTATTTTATACTTAAAAAGAGGTACCATAAACTGATTATTGTAAAACCTTTATGTGACTGAATAAATAATTTTTATGTTTTTATGTTTATGAGAAGGTACAAACCTAAACCTAACAATGCCTTTGAACGTAGATTCACAAAATGACTTTGTGAATCTACGTTCACTGCGGTATTGCCTCGAAGCTAATATTATAACAATATAAGACACTGATCAGATCGCATGGCATCAATTTGTGACGTGGGTTGTACCTTAAGCCAGGAGTCGACAAACTTTCTAACCAAAGAGCCAATTTCAGTAAAAAAAAATATTTTAAGAACCTCACATTTCCTTGAACCTATCTTTATGAGGGGTCCTCGAAGAGCCGCAAATGCCCCTTCAAAGAGCCGCATGCGGGGGGACCCCGCCTTAAGCAAACAAGTGAGTGAATGATTTCAGGAAATTAGGTTTTGATTTAAAAGAAATTAAATATTAAAAGGAGTTCATTATTATTTGGAATTGTTACGAGTAAGCAACCCTCCTACCTCTACGACAAGTTGAAATTTTCCCGTATGCATGTTAGACAAGCCCCCCCGCCTCATCTGTCCACATTGCAGGTCATCTAGTTTCCGTGGCAGCTTTCGTTACGTTGCCACACGTTGCTGGAATAATATCCCACCACCAATAAGAAACTCTCCATCCCTGTTTGCTTTTAAAAATAAGTTCAAAGGCCATTTACTAAGGCAACAACTTTCTTTGGCCTAGCTGATCTGCGACTCAATACGTGTCTGTGCTAAGAATTTATTTTGAGTAGGATATACAATTATTTATTCATATTTGGAGAACCAACAGCTACAGAAACACATCGATTATATAGATAGAATACAATAAGCCAATTACATGCCCCATCAATATTATTATATTAAGTACTTGCAACTCGGGTTTTGGTTTGGTTTTTCGGCAATGAAAATATCTCTGTATACCGTATTTCTTAGCTTAGGTTAATATACTCTTATATAGGTAGTTTTAGTTTATGAAACGGATACTGAAAATCAGCGTCGCTGCACACTGTGTGTCGACTCATGCTGAGTGGACTCCTTTTTTGTAACAACACTAGATTTTTTTTTTTTAGATTTAAGTCTTATGTTATGTATATTCCTGTTGTTATTCCAAAATAAATTTATTCTATTCTATTCTATTCATATGAAAATTTAAAATATCATGTTCTCGAAAAACTCCTGTAGCTACAATACAGTTTATGAAGTATATCAGAATGTCGAGTCGGTATATAATTGGAGAAGTCACAGTTTCAATTCAACCTGTGCGATGCTAAGTCGCGGTCTTTCGGAAGATTATGCAATAAGTATGCGTTTGTTATAAGATTCTTTGAACATTAAATTCCCTTTAACGATATTACCTGCCTGTGTAAGAATAACTGAACTAAATAACTATAACAAAATAATTATTTTAAACAGACTAGCTACCTGACCTTGTAGGTATAATGTACGTACACCCACCCCTGTCCGGCAATCGTGTGCCCAACCAGCGATGGTGCGGATGGTGCGATACTATGAGTGTGACTGAAGCTAAATCGAGCGAAGCAATCGGGGCGCGCATAAGGGCCTGGTCACATGTCTGCGGTGCGGCGCTGCAACGCAAAATTTCGCGGCGCGGCGCTAGCCTAAGATTGAGTTGAAATTTGGTAAACATATGTAAATTGGTGACCCAAAGATGGACGAATGGATGAATGGATGGATGGATGGGATTTTGGGGGGTAAACTGGAAAATTTTAAAAAAAAGTTTCACAAAATGTATTCTGTGACATATCAAAAGAAAGGGGTTGTTGTAGGCATCTCAGATATTATTATTTTTATAATTTTACCAAAAACAAATTTGAAGTAATTCAGGAAAAAAGACGAAAATTGACTATTCCCGCCCTCTTATCTCCGAAACTACTAGGCTTAAAATTCTGAAATAAGAAGTTTGAGTATTCAAAGTAACGGGAAAATTCTCATTATTTTTGAGTATTTTGTCTGGAGCGCCTGATGCTTAGAGCATAGCAATTTTACGGAACCCTCACCACGCGAGTTAAACACGCACTTGACCAGTTTTTTCCTAACTTCTGGTTCATAGATTTAGTGATTTCTATAATAGAAGCTTTTAAATTTACTTATATAAAAGCCGTGTACAAATGTTGGATCACGAAATGATACTGAAACAAAAGAAGGTCGCTTTGCAGGCCTAGAACTCCAATTTTGTATGAAATTCCATTACGGATGTCTCGTCTCGCGGCGCCCGAAACGTGATATTTCGAAGCCCTTCATAAAGAATACAATGTCAATATTTCATTGCATGTTTAGTTATTTGCAGGGAGCGTACATTTCATGCCGATGACAGGCGTATGACGTCAAGCTACATACAGGTGGAAAAAGTTTGAAAAGAGCAACGGCATAACGAACGTTTATTTATCATGACGTATATAGAAGAAAAATTGTGAGGACCAAACTTGTAGAAAATAAAATTTCCTACAATTTTTGTCCTCACGGTTTTACTGTAAAATCAAAAATGGCCGAGTTATTCAAGAAAAACCGTTTTTTTTGGAAAAAACCATTTTTCGAATATACGCACCAGCCTGATTCAGTCTACTTTTTGAATTTACACTCCCAGTGACCCCCCGAGGGACCTACGAAAAAAAAATCCAAGAACTAATTATTCACGGGTAGGGTCGGTTGTTTGGATATAATGACTGTAGTAGGTTATTTGTGTCTCAAGGGAGCAAAATGATGTATTTACGGCGATGGCGGTACATTGAATCCAGAGTGAAGCGGAGGATTCTACGATAGAATCCTTAGTTACGCTCAGGATTCTAAGTTAGAATCCTGAGCGTAACAAAGTATTCAAGCGTTAACGCTCATGACGAAAATAATTTTGGTCCTGAGTGACACATACAATTTTTCACACCAACTATGAGGAAAATATATAACAGTCATCGATAGTTTTGATGTCAATAAAACGTATAATTTATAATGTTTTTTTTTTAAAAATTACGAAAAATTCATAAATTTTCATATAACGTTATTAAAGTTAAAACTTGAAATATGTTCGTTTTCTATCGATTACGATAATATTACAATCGATTATTTTATTAAGATCTGTGTTCAATTGGATTGGCACATTGCGTAAATGCTACATGCCAATGAATAAATTAGAAAAAGTAGCTCGAACAGAAAAGTAGCATTTTGATCCCTCTCGTCATGGACCAAAACTTACTTTTCCGAATGAAAGGTGTGAAAAATATGTTTACATCGTGGTAAACAGTTGCTTTTATGACAAATATACGAACCATAACAACATAGAGTTTTGACGACTTAATTATCGGTGTCATTGTATTAGAAATAATTAAATTATGTACATAATACGTGTTTTAAGTGCAGATTGGGATACATACCGTCTGTTGGAATTAAATCTCGAGCCACTTTAGCACTGCTTGTTTGACAATAACACAAAAATACCTCCACATTATAAAAGAACATTTGCTGCGATTTAAGCATTATTATTTTATTGTGAGTAAGTATACAATATTTTCTTCATTAGAAAGTTTAAACACTTATTTAGCGGATGGTTTGGATGTTTTGACTTTGGCATAATGACTGACTTTGACAAATTATTTCTCGTTTGATCGTGATTTGATTAGGATCAGTTTGCTTTCAAATAGGTTTTAAGATGGTACTTCATATTTTATCGAATTCATAATGGTCAACTGCAGTTGTGTCAAAATTGACCTGAGTGAACTTGCAATCATTTAGGTAGGTACTAAGTTAGTAAGAAAGAAAGAATTCAAGTAAGATTCATTGAACCACTTTTGCATCGTCGTCAGCTACAACAATATTATACATTCAGGTTCTTTAAAATATACTTAAAACTAAAGGTAGGTTTAAAGTAAATATAGGTTTGGTTCTCAACCTCCGCCATGTATGCCTGTCAAACTCTTTACATCATTGATTACATTTTACGACATAGCCAAAAAAATTGAAATACCGCGACGTTGACAGTTTCAATTAAAACGAACAAATAACCCAAATAACGTCACGGATAACTCATTTATGTTAACCATGAAAATAAGAAAAATAGCAGAAAGAAATGTAAAAAGGTAAATATGAGTTATTTAATAATTGTGTGATGGTCGGCTATGAGTCTATGCATATTGTCTCATGTCTACGTCCAAAGCATATTTAAAAATTTCTTAAGAGTTCTCAAATTTAGCATTCAAAAACGTTTATTCCTTGCATTCAACCTGTAATATGAGAGTCTCACATGACTATTAGTATGTTTTGGTATGAAGTAACATCGACTCTATTACAAATATATTGGGTGCAAAAATAAGGCAGGTGTCATACATAATGCAGTTTATTACAATATTTTGATAAATATGTCCGAATGAAGGATCCAAAAACCCTATTGGGCGAGTACGCACTACATATACATGTACTGAACTATTATACAGTACAGAACGTAGCTGTTATACAGGTATATCATCGAAATATAAAAGTTCTGCGAACTTTTATGACAGGGTCCGACTACAGCGTCACAATAAGATAATGACAATTTTAAACAAATGTCAGGATAGCAAATATGTGTGTTATTGTGGAGGTGGAGGCTGCGGGGCGTGGAGGGTGCAGCGCGGAAGCGGAGGCCTTATCGAGCTGGCCCCGTCGCCCGCGCCCCGAACCCCCTCGCGCGAATTTACAATGTACGCAAACCCAGCCTCACACCACACCGCCGCCCGGCCCGTTCACTTCAATCTCCTACTAACATTCAAATTGAGACTCTTTCAACGAAAAGCTAAAGTACACTTTTCTCCGTCATTTTCATTTATAGCTGTGTGCGTGAGATTTTCTCGCCTGGAAATTCTAATGCGCCGCGCGACTGCGATAAAAAATGAGTAGCTCGGGAAACGTGAATACATTACCGAGAGAGACGGCGGCGCCCCGCCCCGGCCCCGCCGCTCCGCCCCAAGCTTATGTATTTTACACTACTTTATATTTTGATCCGATCTGAAGGGTTCTATGTAGCTGAAGGCTCGCAGGGTGGCGTTAGATAACGAGCCAGGCACGAGCGACGGCGTTAGACGCTAATTGTCCAGGAAAAAACCGACAGGGGACGGTTTTTCTAACGCTTCCTCATGGTTAGAGTTCCTCAAAATCTTAAAATATGTCATTTTAATAAAATAACCAAGTGATTACATTGTAAAATGTGATATTTGCTAGACTAGAGTATGCTGAAGGTACCTATAATCTGCGCCCAACACTGATAAGATAAGCGACCACTCAGTCTAGGTTAATGCTTTCTACAACACGTTGAGTTACTTGGACCTGATCCAGGGGTACAGGTAAGTAGTGCCCGTACAGTCAGACCCATAAGTGTCTTTATTTACACATTAACTTGTCATTTTAACATCATCAATGAGTCAGCATACGAAAGTGTCAAATGGATTGAATCGTTAAAGTGTTAAAGTGTTGTTTATACCGTTATGACAACACTTACCGATACAGCTGTAATCAGCGCCAACACTAAAACGTGTTACAATGATGGCTTAACCCTTAAATGCATGATTTTTTGTATAACTTTTTAATAAATTGAAATAGATGTGTCATGTTGTATAGATTGACGAATAGCTGAAGTGGATAGCTGCATATTGAGCCACGGACCATCAAATATACGATGCATATATACATCATTATGCATTTAAGGGTTAAGTTTTATGGACAAAATTTATTGGCGATCTTGAAACTTGTCCGTTAGTATATAGTTTAGTGAAAACCTATTATCATCCTGTAATCTTCTAAGTTAATAAATTACCCAAATTTGTTTCATTTGGATTCATCTTTTGTGTCGAATACTGTATTTTAAAGGTACGGAACCCGCTTTGTTGCTCCAAGAATCTAACACCTGCTCTAAACACGCGCCCGCGCAGGGGTGGCTTACTCCGCTAATAACTCTATTAGTGCACGCGAAACCACTCCATCCACGCACACCTAATCATACATTTATCTAATTAACTTACCTATCTAGTAGACAATTATTTACGAAGTAGGTACCTAAGAACTAAACTTAAACTTTTGACAATAATAAATAAATAAATTAAATAAATAAATAAATATCGTGGGACAATTCACACCAATTGATCTAGTCCCAAACTAGGCAAAGCCTGTACTATGGGTACTAGACAACGGATAAACATACATATTTAGATAAATACATACTTAAATAGATATTAAACATCCAAGACTCGAGAACAAACATTCGTATTCATCATACAAATATCTGCCCCGACCGGGAATCGAACCCGGGACCTCAAGCTTCATAGTCAGGTTCACTAACCACTAGGCTATTCGGTCGTCAAATAATAGTTGGTGACATTTTCAAAACGGACATAATTTTCTGAAACCGAGTTATAAAATGAAAAAGAAATCAATTGTAAGCTCATTCTGCCCAAACACACCTTCCTTATAGGAAAGGCTTGCACATTCATAGATTCAATGTCATCTTGCACAAAGGTAATAAATAAAATGGTGTTAAGTTCCTAAGCTCCCCTAGCTAACGGGTGTCAAACATTAAACAACTTCAAACAATATCAATCAAAGTTGTCAGTGCGATCCTTGTCGTGTGCGAGGCGCGAGCGCAGGTGACTTAAAAGGTTCACAATAGCGTAACCCTAATGCGTCTCTAGGGGTCACAAAAACTTGTCTCAGCTTGTATCGGGACCTTGAATAGCCACGTGGCCCGTCAGGTGGCTCTCAAAGGGTGTTAGACATTTTTTGCGTTTCTTAGGTGAGTCCTCGAGCCTTTTGTTTGTAAATGACAAAAAGAGAACTGTGGTGCACGCTTTGTAACGGGTATTCTGCAAGTAGAGCTACAGTAGCACTTGTGTTATTGTTACAGAGAAGAAATGAGGGTGCAAAACCCTGGTTGGAGTATCCAGCCGCCCGTTTACGACGACTGCTGACTGCCGCCTGCGCCCCGCGCCCACCGCGCCACCAGCGGCCACCGCGGCACCATGCTCTCTTCACAGGTAATATTGACAGACTCCGGCGGTTGGTAAGTCCTTGAGATAAGTTTGCTTCCAGCACATAGCAAGAGGTGCTCAATTTTGGTACTAAGTCCGACAATTCTTATATGTTACGTGACGCAAGAAACTTATCTTAAAAAACCGGCCAAGTGCGTGTCGGACCACGCAAAACGAAGGGTTCCGTGCCTATTAAAAAGGTCGTATCGTCACAGAAATCTTACGGCACTTTTAGGT
Organism: Epinotia nisella; assembly: GCA_932294315.1. Classification (NCBI taxonomy): domain Eukaryota; kingdom Metazoa; phylum Arthropoda; class Insecta; order Lepidoptera; family Tortricidae; genus Epinotia; species Epinotia nisella. The sequence continues at coordinate 24,328,747 of OW028674.1, forward strand.
ACGTCCTTTTCTATAGGGAAGGCAGTTTTTCAGCAATATCTCGAAAACCTTTAAACCGATCTTGTTCAAAATAATTTTCGGTGAAAGTATTTAATAAGTCGTTCAAAAATTAGAGGGGGGATGCATGGAGTGCGGGGTTTTTAGTAATTTAATTACTAAACTAATGTAGCGGCTAACAAAATAAACCTATCCTCAAAAAAATATTCAAATAAACCTTATAGTTTTCGAGTAAAATGCCAGACATACGGACATACGGACAGAAGGACATACAGACAGACGGACAGACGGACAGACGGACAGGGTTACGTTTTTGCCATTTTGGCTACGGAACCCTAAAAAATAAACGATATACTGAGTAATTATCTCCTGATAACAAATATGTAATAGGAAAATTCCTTAATATATGAGAAAAAGTTACCCACCTATTTTGTCCATAGTTATTGATAAGTTAAATATACGCTCTCACTGGCCCTACCTAGTAGGAACCATTACTTACTACCTACTCTTTATCTTTGTTAAAATCTCATAACAACATGGTGGCATTGAATAAATGAAATGAAATCGAATAAATATGAAGCCTCACTAACGTATTGGAATCACTTACTGTCGCAAAATTGTAGTGATAATGAGTCACCAGTCCTATTTGGACTTAAAATATACGTTTACTTACCACCTAGTACATAATATTCACCATTTAAGAAATATATGTTTTTAAAATGTAGATTCGTTTGAGATCAATTAAATCGCTATCCTTTTACATAGAACAATAAAAACGTCGTCCACATCATGGACATGAATACAGATAATGAAATAAACCGATTGTCATGTCACAAGCGTAACTCAGAAAAGTCATAAAACTCGATGGTCGCAAAACAGGCATTTTTATGTGCAGTGGCTCATCTGATACAGGGAATAATAAACGGTGAACTGTTTGCTGCGTATACTTTTTCAGTTCAATCTATACCTAATTTTGGTTGCACACATTATTCACCTTCTTCGTTACGGTTCCCACAGCACACCGCGGGTTCTACAAACTAATACGTAGGTCCCCGAACAACCTGCAAGCACAAACAGTACCTAGGTAGTGCCACCATGGGAACTTCAGGATCGCAATAACTAGTATGCAGGCGCAATATCTTAATCACGGTGATCAAACACCTCAGTGTTCTGAGAAGCAATCTCGGCGCCGAAGCCGACGGTACTGGCTGCGTACCCGATAATCGTCGCCGGCAAAAAGCGCCCGGAACCGTCCGGGAGCGAACGGGTTTGCTTCGCGTGGGACCCGCGACCCGCTGCTGCAAAAACTAGATCTCGCCATGTCGTGATTTGCGTGAGAACGGACCGTCCTGGGAAGCTGGTGCAGGTCAAAATATGCAGCATATGCGCATCTTGAGCGCCAGAGCACGTCCAGACCTGCGAAATAAATTTGGTGGAAGTAATACGTGGAATTGACCCTGGTGAGGTGAAACGCTAAGGGAGTCTTTATGTCTGCATGTTGATTAATAGTCACTGCTTAAACTTCTGAGTTTTTTTAAGCTAATTCATAACAATATATGTTATTGAGAGGGCAAGTCTTCTTTAGTGTGTCAACCAACGCGAATTCACTCAACTTTACCTAGATGCGTGTACAGTACAAGTAAAGTGTTCATGTTTAATAACAGTAAATAACACATGATTGGTCGCCTGTGAGAGTTTTAACTCTCTTTAGATTAGTCTTAGATTGATTTTTATTTAACGCATTGGATCGCACTATCATAGGAACCAGATTTAAATATTATGGTACTATTTCCACTTCATAAATAAAGCGATTACACCATTATCAAGTAGTATACTTCACTCGACTAATAAGCAAGGTGACACCGCTTGCTTAGGCGAGCTAACGAGAAAGCAGATTCGTTTCATAAAACAAACCAGTCGGCAAGAACAGATGTGCAGCGTTTATCCCGTTTAAAATGGAAATAGATGGGCGCATTCAATTCATTCCATTGACTTCAAATTGGCTGGCATCAGCATCCAAACGAAACTCCATTATCCAATTAAGAGTTCAGGCAACTAGCGGAGTAAATACGTACCGTACCTATACGTTATGCTGGCTTCTTTATGGTATTGTGTAGAGAAATGTGAACTAATTGTAGTAGTGGTATTAGTTAATACAGATAATGAAAGAATTGAAGCGCTCATAGAGTTTGGCCAGTAAAAGATGAGCATAGAAAAAAGCATGTTGCAACACCGTGTATAACGCGATAAAAAATAATGATACTTGAACAATTATTATTTTTCTTCAATACACACAATGCAACTGATCAAGCAGAAGTAAGTATAAGTATATGAAATAAATCACTTGACTTAATTCTACTTTATATTTAAGAAGAATAATCAAAATCACTCTCAAACATTTCAATTTGAACGAGACACATGTAGTAATAATAATAAATAAACTTTTTTATGATATTCTACAATGTGAATAGTATTAGAATGATATTACTGTTGCTATATAATAGCATTTTATGCAACTGTTGTATAAGAAGGATCTTAAAACGCGAGTGTCGTGGGTTGCGATGCAAGCCTTGTAGAGAATCGCAATTAAAGACGCCACGAGCGTTTTAGGACCCAGTTATACACCGTTGCATACTATACTTTTGTTACGACTAATTTTAGGTAAATTGAATTTTATTGACTCTTATTATATACCTACCACCTAGATTTTTTTAAATACCTATGATCATCGTATTACTACAGAAACTATATAATTTCTAACTTAAAATTTTAAGTGCAGTCATGTGATTGAAATTTTAGAAGAGGGAATTTTAATAGGTTAAGTGACTACGGAATTTTTATATAACCTACTCACGTGTTTATTGCTCTTAGGTGTATATTGCATTACCTACTAGAGTCATTGATTCATGATTACATATTTACAAACGCTATATCAACTCCAGCGGGCAATCAGTTTCTTTTGCGTGACATTGATATAGAGTAAATGGCAAGTAAACCGATTTATTATTGTGATATTTGCGCTATTATAATATTTTCTAAACGGAATTTAATAGCGTATTTATATAGCTTATGCTAGTTAAATATGTATATGTGAATATCGTGAAAGAGTAAACAAGTGTATTGTGTTTTGTTACGAATAAATGTTTGATTTATGATTTATGACTTTATTGCGATATAATTTATAGTCTAGCTAAAGCTAATAAAGATAATAGTATGCAGTAGAGCAGTATTTAGACATTCGAAGAGCTTTTTCAAAGTAGTACTATTATTGTTTTCCGAAAACTCCCACCAGTAAATACACGACGCTATTATAATAGTATCCCACAAATCCTCATATACTCGTAGGTAGAACACATTCCCGGCGGCGCGGCGCTCAGCACCCACACTCGTATGAAGCAGTTACCCTCGCTAAGGAAGCCGGCCCATTCCGTCTCTCACTTTTTACTCCCCAACCAAATTAATGAATACTTAATCTCTTTCACCGGAATCGTCATCCAGTTTCAAGCCTCTCACAAATGAATACTTACTCGTCGTGCATATAAATGCACGTGACAGACAAAGGAATACAATAAGTAGTCATTATTTTCGAACATTAACAATTACTTACGGACTTACTTTAGCGACACACTTTCTTTCTGAACCTCTAATTATGTACTTAGAAGATTTTTGATGAACAACAACAATCAATCCTTAATTCAGTGGTGACAATAGTTAGAATATTAGAACCACATTGAAAAGCGTAGTTTTAAAAAATCGACTTTTGTTAAACAAAATCCGACATCGTTCCTTGTAGCTTGTAGATCTGTACCTACCTAAGTCAAGCAGTAACAATTACATATAATTTCAACCGGTTAAAAGAATTCTTGTTCTATTGTTCCCATGTTAGGTACATTTTTCATTATCAGTTCGATCAGATCACAAGCCGGGATGATTATTCGAACACATTACATACTACTAGATCCCCCAGATTGGAAATACTCGTACATGGACATATGTCTACGAGCTAATTGCAGAGTGGTGTCAGGCTCAGGCGCTTATCAGTATCAGTGCATTATGCGCTGTCGGCGCAGCGGGCGCGCGATAGAGCCGTCGTGCGCCCGCGCAGCGTGACATCTGACAGATTACACACACAAGAGAACACTACTGGAAGTGATAGAGTTTCTTATGCATATGATAGCAAATGTACTAAAGCTTCCATTCCTGTATCGCAAACATCGAATGAGAAATTGATGTAAATCAGTTTGAAACTCGGAGTGCGTTTACTTTTGGTTACAATTACATGTGAACGGGAACAGACCCAGTTAAAACCAAAATTAATCTATCGTTAATAATAATGATAAAAATGGTTGTCTGTAAAGTCGGTTAAGGGACGATAATTACGTGATAACGTCATAAGAAAACACTGATGAAAAATTGCATAACACGTATTTACTCATTTATCGTTAAGGATACTCCTCTGATGTTTCGAATAAAATAGTCAATCTAATCTTACTTCCTCATACACACTTTGGACCCCCATTTCACCCCCTTAGAGGGTTAATTTTGAAAAATCCTTTCTTAGTGCACCCCTAGACCTTATACGGAACAAATTTGGAATCTCTAGAACCAGCGGTTTGGGCTGTGCGTTGATATGTCAGTCAAAGGAACGGGCCAATGAGTCACACTTTTTCGTCCGTGAAGCCGTCGTTCATCGATTTATAAGACGTTATCACGTCAAAAAACATTCTATTACAAGTGATTCATAGCAGATACAGTGCATAACGTAGATCCAATGCGTTCTAGAAGTAGGTAGGTACCGACTATATTTTTTACGTATACGTAATTTCCGTCGCCATTTTGGATTTGTGTCTTGTATAGGTAGATAAGTAGGTATCAGATGTAGTAGATTCAAAGGTTTCATAAAAAACACATAAAAATTTGTTGTACCTGGGCAATACCATGCATTAGCCACATCGCGCTTCTTTAGTTCTTTGACTTGGCAATTCGGTTCTAACATAAATCTGCATGTCGTGTGTTCTGGGGGCGCGGGGGTGAGCGTGCGGGGGAGGGGGGAGGCTGCCAGGTGCGGGGGCGGCAGATGGTGCTCTGACCCACATCTCAATAATATGCGTTCGAATGTGAACCTTGTTCCCTTGCAATAAGGGTCCCAGCCATAAGTGGGGTCAACTGCTTCGAGTCACAATGGCACACGCGCGGTGTAAACAAAGGACACGCGTTTAATTCATCAATACAAATCGATGGAAGAATTAAATAGTTTATTTTCGGTTGCAAGGGTGTTTAGCAGGCCGGGTGAAACAGTTCGTGTTCTAAATATTACGGTTGCATCCGAACGACGCGACATATTTTAGAAATAATTATAAATTGCAATTACTGCTGACTTTATTGAGTCCCAGTGTGTGTTGTGCATAGCCATGAGAGATTGTCATGAGTACAGTAAGCCAAAAAAGCGGCTACGTTCATACTACGCGTCTAGGGGCAACCGCTCAGTGACGTCAACCGAGCGGAACGTGTCAAACGATTACATATTTCCCATTGCATTTCATATTTCATTTTTGATTAATAATTACTCTGCACCACCTACTGCATAATCTAGTTTTATCTCTTTCTCCGATACCCAAAGGTTGTCTGGAAGAGATCGCTCTTCAGCAATAAGACCGCCTGTTGTCTACCTCTACCTACATGTTATTGTATTGTTTATCTCTGTAACTGCTTTGTTTGTGTGAGGTGTGCAATAATAGTACATTACTGCAGACGCCGGGAAAGAAGGGCTTGCCGGGTGAGTAGGTATAGACGGCTGACCGTAGGGAGGCCGGATAGTGATACGAAGCCGGCAAACCCTTTTCACGGCCAGGCATGTATAGTATATGTAGTGCTTTTCTCAAACATATGCAATGAAATAAAACAATACACCACTCAAAATAGTAGATTCATTTTCCCTCCAATCCTCCATACTTATTGTTTTTTTTACGAAAGGCGTCCGTATTACGCGTGTGTAGAGTTCGAATAGACCCAATTAGGGCCATTATACAAATATACATAACCTACTAGAATGAATAAAATAAAGAGGATTTTAAATATTGTCTATGGTCCCTGGTGACTTACGTACATAGATAATATTTTAAATTAATTCATCAAGACATTGAATCATACAGGTTTGTATTCTTAATAAAGGTTCGTGTGTAATAGGCATTAACGCGGATATTTTAGGTCCGATAACCATTCTGCCACTAGAAAAAATAAAATAAAAAATTCAGCTGTTTAGCCTGTAGATGAACACAGACGCCATGTTAACATTAAAATTAAAAAAAAATTACTTACCGGCCTAGACCTTCAATTTTGTATGAAATTGCTTACCAGTTCTCTCGAGTAGTTCCGCCCGAAACGTGACACTTTGAAGCCTGTTATAACGCACGTAAGGACGACATTTCATTGCATGTTTGAGAAAAGAGTATTTGTATTGTATTGTATTGCCATTTTTTCCGACTACCTGTCACTCGTCTTTTTGACCCTGTCTTGTCTCCGGACATATTTGTTATTTACATATAATATTTATTGGAAATGACAGTTTTCCATCAGTTTTCGTCTGACACTGACACTATGTTCGTAATTAGAAAACCGTAATGTTAGCTTTTGCCAAAGAGGTTATCAATTCAAGGGCCCATTCGATAAGACATTTAATTGTCTTATGGGTGAGTTATATACAGGTACATTGGTGATAAAAGCTGCCAGTTCCTCATGCTCTGCCTTCTTCGGCGTGCAAATTTGGTCTTAAAATAACTCGAAATTAAACATAATATAAAAATAAAAGTTATTTAAGTACGTACATTCATTTAGGCTTATATAATCGTTAATTGAATAAAAACATTTTTTCAGTAACCATTTATGTATTTTTTTTAAATAGCATGTTATAAATGTGACTGTACATAATGAGAGGCCGTAAATGACGAGTGTGGTTTTATGAAACGAGCGCGAGCGAGTTTCATAATAAGATCACACGAGTGTTTTAAGGTCTAATTAGTTAATTACCTATGTGCATAGTAATTTATCTACACACTTATAATAAATCCTCAATGATGTGTTCGGGAACCATTAGAATAACCGCCACTGCACCCCCATGGGCGACTAGATTTCAAATCGTAACCAACATAAGTCCATAACAAGATCTAGTCGGTCATGATTTGCTCTGACCTCTGGGCCACGCTTCGAAATTTGAAAGTCATTACTTTAACCAATGATGTAATATAAAAAAGAGGTAGATAGGTTATACGCGCTCGAAAAATGGCACACTGAAATTTAGTCAATTGGCACAACTTGCCTCAGTTTCAATCAAAGTCGTCAATGGAAACGTTAGCTGTCAGATTTGGTGGCCATTTTTAAACTCGAAATTTGGTATAGACAACATATCTATCTTTTTTATATTACATCATTGACTTTAACAACATCGATATCTTAATGAAAATACGTATAAAATTACCTTTTATTTTTTAGCGGGTTTATAGTATGTGTGTAGATAATAGTATATTACCGCAGAGGCCGGGAAACAGTAATTCGTGGATGAGTTGATTTTGTCGGATGAAGCGAAGCTGAATCCGACAATAGAGACGAATCCACGAATTGCCATTCTCGCCGTGGCAGATATAGTGCTTTTCTCCATAAATGCGAGGAAATCAAATAATATTTTCAATAGTTTTAAAACAGCGAGTACGAGTATGTATGTCAATGAAATATCATGTGCCCGCCCAATTTTTTTTTAAGTATGTACACGGCATGACTCATGGTGCCAGTTTCAATTGACACACATAAAAAAATTTAAAACATTAGAATCGATTACAATTTTATGTTTTATGTACCTAAAGATAAAACGGATAAAATAAAGATTAAACGGGATTGAAATCTAAACACAATTTAGTTCGTTTTGAATATTATTTCGAAAATATATTTGAGTTAATACTATTTGAGACATGTTTTAAAACGTCACTTAGATTTTTTGCAAAAGTAATCGTTTTGTCTATGACAATAAAAAAAAAAACTTGGGAAAACTTTAAACACACTACAAACGGGTGCAGTTTGTCACACCAACTTGCAATAGTTGGAAAGAGACAGCCATACATTACTAACCAGTCTAACTAAGTCTAAGTTGTTATGACAAATTGCTAGGCCTTTTACGAGCATTTGGCTGTTTGTAGTAATTTGTCTTGGTCAAAATATATGATTAAAAGGTAGAACAGTAAAGGAATTTCATACATTTTCCTGGCCGCTAAAACTGTACAATAATGACTTTTAACTTTTTAAATTTGCGCTTGTCAGTAACGAGGAACTACACGTACTATTTTTGCTACAGTAAGGTGCACATTTCCGAGCATATTGGAGAAAAATATATTAATTCTCATGTCACGGAGCCTTTTCGGCAGTTTATTAAATAATGTGATGCACATACAGGCAACGGGTCGCCTAATAAGGCCCATTGTAAATTATTTGAAACATACGTTTAATCAATGTTTATACATTAGGTACTATGGTCTGGAACATTGAAAACTGCTCTACTATCTAAAATTATATTCGGAATGGCCAGTAAAGTATATAATAAGCTTCCAAAATCCATCCGTGATAGTAAGGACCTTTCACTTTTCAAAAGGATGTTAATTGAATTTCTGCATGGCCAAAAAAGCCTACTACACAGTGCAGGAATACTTAAGAGATACCTAGTTAACAAGATAGTCAGTGGAGGATAGTCAGTTTGACTCATAATTAATATGACATAATGCATGATTTACCGATTTTTTTATTTAATAATGTAATACCTAATGCCAAATGTACTTTTGTCATTTGCTGATGGCCAAAACATAGTGATTCTAGACTGATTCTTGTAACACCAATGTACTTGTACCTACCTATGTTTTACAAACAAATAAATGAATTAAATTAAACTGGTCGTACAATATACTTTTTAATTAAATATATTCAATAAAATATTGAACATATCCCAAAATTAAGGCTGTGGGCTTCTTAGGGGTATGAAAATGAAAAATTGCTATAAAGCGAGAATATCTTTTTTAAATACAACAAACACATATGTGGGATTCTTTTTATCAGTCTGTATCATTACATTTAGGTATAAATAATTTCTTTATACAATCTTTTTTTTTTGACGTACAGAGGTACTTTTAGTTAGGGAGCCCACTGAGGGCCTTATTAGGGCACGTTTGGGGGAGAGGGGGCATGACGGTGTAGTTAACGTTTCAAGTCCAATAAAACTATAATAGGTGTTGTTTTTAAGTTTTCGTTTCATTTTAATATCTCTAGTAATCAGTCTTTGATAATCAATATTTATTAGGAACTCTAGTTTGATAATTCAGTTAAAAAATCAAAAAACTTGCCATCTCCGCATCTTGCCCCCTAGATAGGGTAAAATGGGCTATCCCTTTGGGGCAAGATGGGGTATTGGGACATAATGCACATTTTAAGAATTTTACAAAAAGCAATAGGCGAAAAGCTAGCTGTCAAGCTATTGCTACTTGATGTCGAGCTTTAGCTTTGGTCACCCCTTTTTTGTATCCTTTAACCCGAGATCCGTTCTTGCCCCCACGTACCTAATGGAATTCGTCAAATTTAAAAAAAATAACAATGTTGTATTTGAAACCAAACAAGTTCTTACCTGTTGGCGTGATAGTTGACCCATAGGAATAAATTTACACCAATTTTGTGCTATTTATATTAAGGCAACAAACGCGAACCAAATAAAACGCAAAAATATGAAGGAATATGATAAAAACAGTTTTTTGCCATTAAAAATATACCTAATGGCAGCTTTTGTCTAGCCGTTTACTATGCAAACTGATTAACATCATGGCGGTGCATCATCAGGCACTAGCGGGATTCTGATTAATTAGTTGTGTCGCCATATAAGGCCGCTACCCCGTCTTACCCGTCACCCCGTTTTGCCCCCCTCTCCTTCAGTTCAATGAAATCTCGTAAAAATACATAATAAATCTAAAATAACAGTATTTACCTAAATTGTATGTTAAACAGATTGGTAGGAGGTAATAAAATTTGCGTTCTTTTTCTCAATTTGGAATGATATGTATAAAGAAAGATTGAACATTTGAAAAAAGTGCCATATTTTAACACGACACAGCAACTGTATTTTTTTTCAAAATAGCAGCGCTTTGGGGTTGATACTGAAATGTAGGTACTTTTGCTTTTGACCGTAACCGCATGTGCTCACGCAAATTGAAGTAGTTTTGACAACCATAATTGCGAGTTTTTAAAGGAGCCTTATTAGGAGCCGGGCCATCCTTGGTTCACCTACCTTATTAGGAACTTAAGAGTCCCCAGCACGGTCAACTCAAGTCGACTCTCCATACAAACGTAGTTTGGGTCTCATTTTAACCCGGTATAGGTACCTATTGAAATAACATGAAACTGTATATACACAATGAGATCCACTATATCTTACTCGGAAACTAGTTTCTGTTGCTATACATATTATTAAACGAGCAATATTTGTATTAATTCTTTCCCTCTCATCCATGAGAGGTGGCCTGTGCCCAGCAGTGGGACGTACATAGGCTGATTTATTATATTATTATTATAATATTTGTATATCTATATATATATATATATATCATCATCATCATATCAGCCGAAAGACGTCCACTGCTGGACATAGGCCTCTCCCAAAGAGTGCCACAATGACCGGTCCTGCGCCACCCGCATCCAGCGGACTCCAGTGTGTGTTAAGAAGGGTAAAAGAGATGAGAGCGATCTTGAACACCAACCGCACTAGAAGGGGGAAAATGATTGGTCATTTGATACGGCACGCCAACTTCTTTAAAACCATAATGGAAGGAAAGATAGAAGGAAGGAGAGGCAGGGGAAGACCACGGCGCAGTTATATGGACCAAATAAAGGAGAAAGCTCGTGTCGTGTCAGCAAATCAAAGGGCTGGCGTACGACAGAGAGAAATGGAAAATACTCAACTGACAAGAGGATAACTCTTAAATTCAAGAGGGCAAGGTGTTTTAAAAATGTACCTACTTGTGCAGTTGACGATATTTTTTTATAATTTTTAATTTAAACGCATTCGGGCAAATAACTGTGTTAAAAACCCTCTGAAAATATAAACCACATATCTAAGAATCCTCTCCTTTTAGAACAAGTTGTCACTGGAATCTTGTATTGTGAGTTCCGTGACAGCGAAAAAACAAGTGACGAGCTGTATAAATACCCGGCATATTCACCCGTTACAATAAAGTATCCCCGGACCCGTTGTCTCACGGTGTCAAAAATAACAGCTAGAACTGCTACAATATTCCCCCGAATTGCCGTGGATTGTGGCACTATTCTTCCCGTAAAAGATTCGACTATTTTTGTTTTAACGGTCAGGTGATATTTTTACGAAATTAGATCCATACGTTAAGCAACCAGATGGCAATACAGACGAGTGATCAATAGATCCATTTCGTTATCTTAGTGATACCGTGAATAGTCACAGTATCACTTAGGAACCTCAATGTTTACATAGTATTCCTCAAATATGAAATTCTAACTGTAGATCTCAAGGAGGTAGAACCTTATCTATTGTGGGCTCGTCTATGGCCCCCGGCGCTATCCCAATTGCATCGATCGCCGGTATATTCGTTAATGTGTAATGAGCATGTTAATTGTGAGCGATTCGGGGTTCAAGTTCAGAGGCAGCCATTGACCCCGCGCGCTGTGACGTCACGCCTCGCCGCCCGACACTTTCCTAATTCTCCAGCTTAACAATATTTAATTAACTACAATAATCACCCGCAAGGGCGAAATGATATCCCATCGAGTGACAGCTTGCTCGATAAACGAAAATACTCCATTCTTGTGTCGAAATAAACATGAATGAAAATCGTGAATCCTTTTTACTTCAGCGCCGATTCTGGCGGGCGGTTTTTGCTGCGACACTTCTTGCTGAAGCGACAACGTATCTTGAGGAATGCGCTACCTACCGCAGCCTCGGACCGGGTTCGGAGCGGAGCGGGCTGGCGCGGGCGGGCGGACGCGTATGTAAAACTCCTCGCGAAGGAAAATCCATAACGGCACGCGGAAAACCCTTTTAATATACGGCACGTAAATAAGAGGCTCTCGCGGGGCGGCGCGGTGCGGCGGGGGAGTGGCGCGCCATTGGCCGGCGCCGCCCCGCCCCCGCCCGCGCGCGAAAAAAACCTCTGGAAAAAAGCGGGTCGGCGCGGCAGTGTCTCACCGACGCGCTTAGTGGGCGGACGCTCGCTCCGGAGAGACGGCGCGACCCACGACCGGCGGCCGCGGCCGCGCCATGCCCGCGCTGGCTCTGCGCGACCAGCCGCTCGACTGCTCCATGCGCCTGCGTGACCTGCCTGCCTGGCCACCCGCGCCGCCGCGCGCGAGGGACCACGGTCAGTAGTGTGTGCCCAGTGCCCAGTGTTCTCAGTGAGACAGCCAGCCCGAACCGCGCACGCCAGCGGGCCCGGTCAGCGCCGTGCCGCCACCCGACATAAACAAATAGTGCACCCCTGCCCGCACGACCGTCGCTTTGACAGCGCGATTCTTTAGCGGCTTTGATCCCATTCTTCGCGACCCCTGTCGCGAGTTGTGCGTCTCTGGGGTCAGATTTACGCGCTCCATTATTGTCATTCGTCTGACCCCATCGTTATACAAATTTAAACCGATATCAAATGTCTGACACAACATTAAACGTGCTCACCCTCGGCACCAGGCTCACAGGTATGTGCTTTTGAAATGTGAACGAGCCGATAAATTATGCGATAAACTTGCACTGGCCTTCATGATGCTTAGTGTTGTATTCATAATTGACACCAAATATTTGATTAGGTTTAATTTGTTATGTAAGAAATTAATTGAGTAATAAGTACCTAGGTAGGCTAGGCTAGGCTAGGTAAAGAACTAGAGAGCAATACAGGAATAAATTACTGTTACCAAAGGCAAACTTAGAATTGTATAGAAATAGTCCCCATAATAAATGTATTTTAATAATGAATAAAATTCCTAATACAATTAAGCTTGAACCTGGGAACGCAATATTTAATTGAAAACAAATTGGAAAGGCTATTACTAGAAAAATGTTATTGAGTGGATTGCAAAAAAATTGTACATAGTTAAGAGCTTTAATCTAATCTATGCTTTAATTTTTTACAGTTTCGTGAGGGCAATTACCCATATATTTTATATATATATATATATATTTTATATGGGTAATTGCCGTCACGAAACTGTAAAAAATTAAAGCATAGATTAGATTAAAGCTCTTAACTATGTACAATTTTTTTGCAATCCACTCTATTACTCTGTTAAGGATTTCTTAAATGATAAAAGTTTAAAAATAATGTTATTAGATTAATTTAATGTTACTATTTCTTTTTAGACAATGAGTAGACTGGTACCTATATAAATAAAATTAAGTAGTTAGGTTTTAGCTATGTTGTGTGTCCTTTCAGGGCGTCATGGGCTGACTTATGCAAACCAACTTGTGAAATACCTAAACAATGACAACATGACTATACAATGAAATAAATAAATACCTTTGATGACTAAGGCCATATACATCGGCCAAATAGGAATAAGGACTTAATCCGAGGCTAGACTTCGAAACGAGTATATTGTGTTTTGGTTCAAACCACAACGTGTTTTCATAATTGTACCAAGATTATTTTGATAGTTATTGTTCTAACTAAATGATCATTCAAACACAGACTACTTTTTGATCAATTTAACTTTATTTATTTATTAATACAGTAATCCAACTATGCCATAGAAATAGGTGCCCCAGAAGCGGTTCCGTAAGTGTCAGAAAATATTAACTATTTCGCATACTTTGAAAGAACGAAATTATTACAAACACACGTAAATATCCAAGGTGTATTAACAACCCTAGGGGTCATAATTAATCTCCGGCAACCCTTCCGACCCCGCGCAATATCAATATTGTGCGACAACAAATATCTGGACATAAAAAACGTCAACAAGTCGTTCGGACATAATCCTTTATCAGAAGTAACGCGGGTCAGGTGGCGCGCGCGCCGTAAGACGAGGTCCCGGGCGGCGGCCACCCTCCGCAAATAATATTAACTCTCTCACTCCTTTGTCGCCTCAACTCGTGTGCAAAATGATTCCTTTGACACGCCCCGCATGCACTTCACCTTTTTATTGTGAACTGGAGTGTTGCTTTTCTATTTGGACAGGGAAGGGCTCTTAATAATAAAATTGGCTCCGTCTTATGCCGTAAAAGCTTTAGATACCTATTACTCAGGACCCTACTGTACGACAGCAATTATCTATTTAGTGTGACTAAATATTAACCCATTCAAGGCCAGTGACTCAACATATGAGCCATGCCTCTACGTGCGATTTCCGCTACAGAGCGGAAAAACGTTGCTACACGCTACGGCGTAGCACATGTAGTAAGTAGATGAGCGTTTTCATCCATGTCATACAATTATTGTATTTTGATGAAGACATTTAAAATATAGTAGGTACATATCGGAAAACAAATCTCTCTAATCTCATAAAATATGTAGATATATGTGTCAAATTGTAAGTGGTTCCTGTGATATAGTGTGGACAATGAAACTGTAACACCTTCGCGGGGCACAATTTTCTTCATATGTCCAAAAAAAACCACATATTTAAGCGTAGCTCAAGCTCTCAGAAAACTCAATAGAACTAGAAATGTAATTACGAGGAGATTATGATAAATTGAGGCACTCGTCTCTATCGGATGTAGGTACAACATCTAGTACCAGTCAAAAATATTACATTAAATATTAGCAAAGCTACACAGATTTAGATATCAGGCTTTTAGAATTGCTCCAACTTGAGCTTACAACCCTTGACACTTCATTAGCTATTTTTATTAACTTAAAGTGAATAGTTATAATCGAAGATATATTTAGGTCTCAAAAAAATATTAAATGGTTAAACTTTCACATTTATACCACTACATATTACAGTAAACTTGGATAGTAATTTTGATGAGTTGAATGAGTTCGATTAGCTTGGTGCTTAAACGCTTTTTACAAGATTTTTTTTTAATATTTGTCAAATTCTTACACTCATATAACACATATAACTAAATTAATTGTATTGAATAAATGAAATTGAACACACAATTCGAATTGTAATAATTAAGTCTGACACAGCTTTCTATTGTGTAATTATCGTTACGTCAATTGATTTGTAAACCCATGCCCTATCAATATTTCCATGAGTATTAAATTTTTTTAAATAAATAAATATATAAATATTAGAAGAAAATCTTACACAAAAAGTAAGCTCATTAGCGCTTGTGTTATCGGTACTAGACGTTGATATATTTAATAGATATAAATACTTATATACTGACATTATTATTATTATTGATGTTTGTGGGCCTATAATGTGCCGCTTCGACCAGTGAGTGATCTATTGTGGCAGCCCTTTTTTTGTTTATAGTTCACCGTTAAGGCCCGTTGCCTCCAGAAAATTCCAGATTCTTTGGGCGGTGATATGTTGTACCTCTTCTGGGTGCATGATGTGCCGCCCTAGGTAGGTACTTCTTTTTTGCATGAGTGGTCCGCAGGAGCAGAGAATGTGCATTGCTGTCTCCTCTGTCTCCTGGCAGAACCTGCAAGTTGCGTCTTGTTTCATACCCATTTGAAACAGGTGTTTGTTCAATTTGCAATGTCCTGTCAGTATTCTCGTCACTGCGCAGGTATACTGACATAGAAAACATCCAAGACACAGAAAAAACCATTCATGCTCATCACACAAATATTTGCCCTTTAACGGGTTTCAAACCCAGGACCTTCAGCTTCGTAGGAGCGTCACTACCCACTAGGCTAACCGGTCGTCGATATTTTATTGTCATCACACTTGCTCGTAAAGGGCTTCATATCGCGCAGGCATACAGAGCTACAAAAGCCTTTATTACGCTCATAGGCAATGGTTTTTTTCTTAAATTGTATCTGTTACCCATGCATCATTTATAAAGCAAGGTTTTAATTCAAATACGATGTTTGTAAACGTACCTGTTTAAAAATAAATCTAAACATAAAAACCCAAATAAAACATGTTTAACTAAATTATTTTATGATTTAAAAATTAAAAATAATTAATTTGTGTCGGTGTAAAATATGTGTAACAGTGATTTTAAATCGTGGCTGCATGCTGAAAAGTGCCTCACGCACCTCACGTCACGTTTAACAAACTGGACGATGGACATTTTGTATTTTTATTGTCATTAGTATTCTTGGTTCAAATGTATTTTTTCCTCGCAAATGTGATGAAAAACATTGTATGTGACATGGATGGTAAGTTTATTTTCATCACACTTGCTCGTAAAGAGCTTCATAACGCGCAGGCGTACAGAGCTGCAATAGCCTTTATTACGCCCATGGTCGTAATGGTTTTTTTCTTAAATTGGATCTGTTACTCTTACGTCAGTTATAAAGCAAGGAGGTTTTAACTCAAACACGATGTTTGAAAACGTATTTATAAATAAATTTAAACGTAAAAACATAACCCTCTATTCCTTTGGCAGTCAGGTAAAAACATGAAGAAACTATGATTAACAGAACGATTTAAAGATTTAAAAACTTAAATGACAATTTAGTGTCCGTGTTAAATATTTTTAACTGTGATTTTAAATCTTGGCTGTATGCAGAAGAGTCTTCGCTCTAAGTGCCTCACGGCAAATTCAACAAAATGGATGACTGACATTTTGTAGGGTTTTTACGATTAGTAACAATTTAGTTAAAAATGTATTGGTTTCCTCGCAAATGTGATGAAAAACATTGTATGCGACATGTAGGTACGATAAGATTGTTACAAACTCCGCCTTCAGCGTCGGGCTTATAATAGACTCTCGTTCGTAATTCATATCTTACCGTACTTGTAACACAATGTACTATTACAAACTCGAGCCATCAAAGCCCTCTTCCTTCTAATAGACTCTTCTTCGTAAAAACGACTTACCAACTTCGTGGCACAATGTAAGTACGCTGAAAAAAATGTCACTTTGGGGTAATCTTAAAATATCGAGATGTCCGTCTAAATTAGGGGCGTTGTCTTAAAATAAGGAGATATCATGTCAATATTACGCTATAATTGAAATGTTTTAGGACGTAATAGAATTGTTTGGGTAGATAATAAAATATTACGATACTTGTCATAGTAAAAATCGTCACTTTCATCGTACTTTTTGGTGATGTCAGTATGCTCCCTACTTTTAGTGAATTCATCTTAATTTACGGTGAACAGTTTTCTCAGTGTACTATTGTTATATCGGTGTGCGGTAAGACTCCCTATAAGTTCAAGTTATACTTAGACGATGAACAGTGGCCTTAAGTTGAATTCCTCAAAAACATTTGATCACACATGCGAGTTACAAAAATACAACTGTTTATTATTTTTGTTGAAATGTTGTATACTTACAACAAAAACCAACAGAAAAGTAAGTGACAAGGAATAGAAATAGAGATAACTTCACAAACAATAGCTTTATAATGACGTTATCGTCGCATTCACATTAAATTACATTAAAATAACAATTGAATTGACGCTGACGATAATGTAATCGAAATGGTGGTGCTGTTTTCCATCAATTACCTGGTAATTTGGGTGTAATAATGTCATCAATGTGTGATGTTTGTTTACGCGTTATTACGCGCGGCGGCCTGCGCGCGCACTGCGCCTGGGAGCGGCGCGCTCTTTACGGCGCGCACGCAACGCACCTGCGCTAATTGTCATTTGGTGTAAATATTCTACCAACTGGGGCCCATTTCCCGACCAACGACCGAGCGACCGACGAAGTTATACTGGTTACAATTTTACACGTTTAAATTGGCAACACTGACATTTAACCGATAACGACTGGCTATTTGATCGGTGTTGCCTGTTTAGACATGTAAAATTGTAATTTGTAGCTTATTGAAACGGGCCACTGCTCACAACTGAACTGTTCGACATTGTATAGTATTGGGATCCGCAACTTGCTGAAACTCATTAGTAATAATAATGACTAAAATCTATTGAGAAAATGCCATTATAACACAATAGTACATTGTTTAACGAGGGCCGTAAGTGGAATATTGCTAACGAGAGTGTATCAGAAGCCCGACGCCGAAGGCGGAGGGCTTTTGATGACTCGAGTTTGCAATATTCTTACGCCCGTGTTATACACAATGTTTTTCATCACATTTGCGAGGAAATAAATAACAACAAAAGACAGAAAAATGTATGTTTCATACAGCAGCACCAATCAAAAATTGACAACTTCACTTCCAGATCAGTGCTAGTAGAGCGCGCAGTTCAATATTTCAACCAATCACAGAGCAGTATTCTTGCGGGGCGGGGCGTCGTGACCAACTAGATTTTTTTATTCAACCAATCACACAGCAACCAGATTTGCTTAAGCCAATCAGAGGGTTCTATTATTAAAAAAAAAAAAACCATAACGCCCATGGGCGTAATATAGCCCATTACAGCTCAGTACGCTTGCGTATAATAACACCATTTTCGAGCAAGTGTGATGAAAAATATCTAGACTCTTTCTAGAGCAAGATTCCAACCTTATTATAGGATCCTATCTGGGTATTATGGTTTTGAATTTAGTTTTACCATATGTAGGAACGCCATGGAAATAAACTAGAGTACTGAAATGCGACCAAAAGCACAGACCTAGGTATATCACTGTGGCGTCATTAATGTCTTTTTTATTTAAATAACCAAGATTATAAAGTGTCTTGCTTCAAATTAAATTAACATGGAAGTCATTAAATTGTAAGCGTTATAATTAGTAGTATTTTATGATTTAATGTCTAGAGATAAAAACCACGCATAAAAAAGACATAGTATGGATACATTTAGAATACAATACAATAAAATACTTATACATATATGTATATTGAATAAGAAGACTAATAACAATGTGACGAAGGAAAATACTATTGCCGTTCATAAATTCAGTCAAATGTGGTAGTATACGAGTAATTATATTGCGGATTATTCAATAAGTAATGCTTGTTTGTTTCTGCACCAGAAATGACATAAAATAAAGTATACTTATATGCTGATTCATAGAAGCTATTTTAATTTTGTATAATTGAGATGTAACTCGACAGTTCCAATCACCGTTGTAACGCCTGCAAATGTATTGCTTTAGAGGCTAATATTGATAGTTTGTGCATACCTATCAAGTATTTAGATCACAAGTAACGAGAAAAGAAATAATATATGGCAAATAAAACAACTGAGTAAAAGTTCTCGGTGTAACAGGTGCAATAAGCTCTTCAATGGTGTTTAGTGACAGTATAAACTTAAATTATAATATTAAATATTAATAGCTACTATGTATAAAATATATTATTAACATATTAATATTAGTATTTATTGTAGTTACATATACCTAACTCCTACCTGTACTACCTATTTGAATTGATTAATTGATTGTTATTTAAAAAATGGATAAATATTACTATAACAATAAATGAGACTTCTTTGAATCGGTCGTATACCTAAACGAAAACAACCCATTTCGTTTTTTCACATAGGTATTAAATGAGAGAGTTAATCAATCAAATTATTATTTAATGTTAAGTTTCATTTCAGTAATTAGCGCTTCATAATCTGTAATCATTTCAGAAGCCTTTATTTATAATAATATAATATAAGTTTTAAACCTTAACGAATTCACTGCCGACAACGCACATGTGCGTTTGCCTTCATACAGTTCCTAGGGGGCGTAGTTGGCAGCGAATGCGTTAAATTGAACATTTCTAACTATACTATTGTAATGCTACTAAGTGCCCAAACTAGATGTAGTGAGACGAAGAGTTCGCATCTAAATGTTGTATCCAAAAATTCTATCGGTGTTTTTTTTTTACCGTTTCAGACCCGGCCAATAAAATGGTGCGAGTTGATTACATTTAATTGTCAAATCAAATACATGAAAGGTTACAACACATTCTATATTAATACACGAACTCTACTGACGAATCCGGTACGATATCATTATTTTATTTTATGACACAGAACATAAAAAAGAGTGCATCAGTTTAATTCAATGTTATTTCCGTTGTGATTTTAATTTAAATGGGGATCACTTACAATCTTCAATCAGCACTTAGTCAGTTGCCACGCAGCTTGTCCCGCGTTATGCTTTTCTGGCAAGATGTGTGGCCGCGGCTATGAGCGTGCGTGCGCGCACCGCGCACCGCGCCGCTCCGCGCACTTAATGTCTCATTATGCGTGTCTAATTAATTTCATGCTTATGCAGATTTACCGCGATACACATCGGCCCAGCTTGGTTCTCCACCGTGTTATTAATGTCGACTACATTAAGTGCCTAATTATGATTTCAGTTTGTTTATTCAATCGTCGTGCGGGTTTTTTTATAGTTGTCGACGTCTCAACATCATGGAGTCAATTTATAATGTACTCGTAACTTTATTAAAAGAATGAAGTTTGGTCGGGGGAGTCGCGAGGACACGTCGCGTGACGAGGCGTGTCGCGCGGTAAAATACTCGTTACCACTGTGATTTATTTTATTGCTCACATGCTAATTTTAAATATTAATATATAATGAGATTAATGAGCATATTATATATTTCAGGCAATAAACTCATAAATTTAAACGCTTCCTTACACGTATTCAATCGAAAATACTTCACACTTTTGACCGGCTCTGCAAATAGCATTGCGGTTCTCTATGTTTTCGTAGTATTGTGGCACAGTATTTTCAGTTAACGATAATAATCTTTTTCTCCAATATGCTCGGAAATGTGCGCCTTACTGTAGCAAAAATAGTACATGAAGTTCCTCATTCGTTACTGACAAGCGCAAATTTAAAAAGTAAAAAATCATTATTAGCGGCAGCAACATACAGTTTTAGCGGCCAGGAAAATGTATGAAATTCCATTACTGTATAATTTTTTACCTTTTAGTCATATGTGTTGACTAATACAAATCACTACAAACAGCCATTGCCTTTAAGTTTAAAGGCCTAGCAATTTGTCATAACAACTTGCTCTAATTAGACTGGTTAGTAATGTAAAATCCCATCAAAAACATAAATGTGAAAGGCTGCCAAGTTCGATACTATGGGAATGCTTCGCCTATAAAAGAAGTGAGATCTGAATAAGTACCAAGTTCCATAAAAATACCTCAAATCATAAATAGTTATAGGAATGCACACTTGATTTCCAGCAGTTTTTAAGGTACATTTTGAATAACTATTACGTTACATAGAAATACCTTAAATTATAATAGTCAGAGAAACGCACACCGGTTTTTTTAGCAGTTTCCTGATAACATTTATTATTTTCAGTACTTTTTAATGATGTTACTTGGCAAGTTTTCACACACCACACACCTTTTCAATGCAATGAATCGACACCTTTGGACTGCAATGTGTCAAGTATATAATTTTCTATTAAAACTTGCCAAGTTACATCATTAAAACGTACTGAAAATAATAAATGTTATCAGGAAACTGCTAAAAAAACCGGTGTTCGGTTCTCTGACTATTATAATTTTAGGTATTTCTATGTAACGTGATAGTTATTCAAAATGTACCTTAAAAACTGCTGGAAATCAAGTGTGCATTCCTATAACTATTTATGATTTGAGGTATTTTTATGGAACTTGGTACTTATTCAGATCTCACTTCTTTTATAGGCGAAGCATTCCCATAGTATCGAACTTGGCAGCCTTTCACATTTATGTTTTTGATGGGATTTCATTTATTTTTGTTAGAGTATATATGATTTCCATGTTCTTGAATTTGCGATTTTATTAGTTGTAAAATTAGAAATTATTTAGACTATGCGAGAAAAAATAGTCTTTTCATTTTTGTTTGACTGATTTAGCGCACCTAGTGTACCTAGTGACCTGCTTTGCACTTCGTAAATCGTAGGTTCGGTTCCCGCAACAGACACACACAGAGTGGTGAACAATTTTATAGTTCTTGTCTTTAAGACAAACATGTATTGTCTTAAATTGGTATGTATCTAAATTTAAATAAGTCTTATCTCATTTCCGCTCCATACCTACTTATAGTAGAACAAAATTACACATTTGTTGTTTTCGAAACTGACTCACACTTGGCCGTTTTCAGATTTTTACTTTATTTCGACCTAAAGACAAACCTTCGAGCCAAATTTCAGGTCGGTACGACCATTGGAAGATAGACCCATTTAGTTCATTATGACTTCATAGTAGAACAAAGTTACACCTTCGCTATTTTTAAAACTGACTCACACTTGGTCGTTTTCAGATTTTTCCCCTTACTTTGACCTTAAGACCTATCTCCATGCCAAATTCTAAGTCAGTACGACCATTGGAAGTGGTCTATGTTTTTGATGAGTCAGTGAGTGAGTGTATAGTAAAAATAGCGATTTTCTGACGTCAATATCTCAAGAACTGCTATAGGTAGAATAATGAAATTTTGTATTCTAGACAATTAAGGGGATGACAACAGACACTCGAAATTTCATATGCGTAGATAAAATATGTTTTGAGTTATAGGGTGGTCGAAATTGGCCCGAAATGGTTCGTGTAATATAACCCACGGCCGGTGTGTCTCTTTTTTTTTGCTCGAACTTGGCGGACACACTGCCGTGTGTCTAGATGCCTGTATCTTTCCAAATATTTCAAGTTGGTGAGACAAAAATTGCACCCGTTTGTAGTGTGCTCAAAGTTTTCCTTAGTTTGTTTTTCAATTTTCATAGACAAAACGCTTACTTTTGCAAGAGATCTTTATTCAGTTAATACACATTTTGAATTCCGGGGAAGGACAAAAGGATAGTTTTTATCCCAAAATTAATCACGGGAGTGAAAAGGGGGCCGAAAGTTTGTATGGTGCTATGATATAAACGAATTCCGCGCGGACGAAGTCACCGACAAGAGCTAGTAAGAAATAAAAATGTACATATGTTGATTTTTTTTCATTTTCCATACACGTGCATTAGGCTCTTTAAAACTATTCCAAATTTCAAATCGATAGCATTAGTAGTTTTTTACCTTTTTGGTACGGAACCCTAAAAAGTGCAAGTTTAAATGTTACCACGGCATCTTCGAAAGACCTAACTAAAAACGATTACAGAATCAAATATTAGATGATTTAATAAAAATAGGAATACCAACAAACATCGAGCGCTAAGTAGGTTCCGAGATAGAAGCTCACCTGTCACACAGCCCCACCGACGCACTCCTTACGCATACTTTATTTGCAATCCTTCTGAAATTCATTGTCTGTTTCTTCAGGCTTTAGTTCGAGTCAGTGTCGTGTAGACAACATGGTTATTACCCCTCGGGCGTGCAGCAGCGTCCTGTGACGCGGGTCGAGGCGAGACAAGTGTTAACATTGAACGTGCTCCCGTTACGGCCGTATCGATTTTCGTATGTGGGGCAATGTTTGTGTCCGCGACGGGCCATGTGCGTAAGCCGTGGGCGGGGGCGGGGGTGAAAGAGTGCGGGGGGCGCGGGGGCGCCTAATTAACCACCGCCGGTCAATGACACCAACGGATTCTCGTCTCGAGAATCCGCATCACCGAAATAGAAACCTCGAGTTCTGCGAAGTGATCTGTTGCACGGCTAATCGCGAGAAAATCCCGATGTGTTTTTACTGAAAATGTTTCTAATAGAGTCGTCAGTCTCGTCCGATTAGCATATCGTTAGACATGCTGGCGACTCACGCGATTTCGTGTTAACACAAATTATTGTAACTGATAACGCGTCACCGCTTCGCAAAAACACTTGCAGAAGAGAAATCAGAGATTGAAGCGTCCAGCAGCCGCGCTTCGCGTGATAGTCCTACGGCCAAATTTGGATCGTTGTGTCTCATTTGCCTTTTTCATAATGATATGTTTCACTTAATTGATAGAATAATTACTTCTTGTGTACAATCACGCCCAAGTACTCGTAGAATCATAATACCTAATCGGCGATGTAGCGACACAACGACAGTAAACGGTTTGTCGGCGCTGCTGCCGCCGATTTACATTCCAGCCGCACGTCGGCGGGGGAGGGACGCCCTCGGTCTTTCTATTCTCAAATTGGATTTAAACATTGTGAATTACCTTTCTTTGATTCGCGGGTTAGCCAAATGGGGACGATTTATGGAGTAAATAGCGAGCAGGTCGGGTCCCGCGGGACGGCGCGTGGCCCGCTAGCCGGCACTATTTCACGCGCGCGATTTACTGAGGGGGGGCTCGTAACCCCACTTTAAATAGAAACTATCCGCTCGTTTATTTCCCTACGTCTAATGCGATGCCGTCTAAGATAAGCCGAGGTCCGCCTCTCAGGAACAAAACAACGACATCGACCGCTGCTTCCGTATTTTCTGTGCGACGTCGGTTATCGGCTCCGCTCTCAAATTTAGTTTTTTGTTATAAATAATACCTACTCCGTCACACTTCGAGTGGCCCTCCCAAGAACTCTAATTCTCCTCCGTCTCGGTCATTTCCACGGATCTATGCCCGTTAATATTCCTAAAGAGCTCATTTCTATTTTGGTTCTCATCACCAAGTAGATATACTAATTGTACTTTTTCGGCATGAAAAGTTCACTAGTTCAACATTCAGCATGAATTCCGCTAAATAATAAAATCCTAAATTGTTAGCCCGTTGCTAAATACTATGCAGGTTGCTTGTCTGTGTCTATCCGATTATTTAAGTCTATTTCAATGTAGAAAGTTTAAATAATGGCCCCAAAAGTTCACCAATACGTCGCTGACCGAAGCCTCCCTTGGGTGAAGTGACCCTTTAATACTTCACCTCTGAAGGGTAGTCGGTGCATGTCTCAGAGTCCGCGCGGCTGCTTAGTCGGTGTTTGCGTCCTGCGACACAACACTGCGAGGAAGTGCGACAAGTGTTAGTACAACAACGTGATATTGAACCTAAGTACATGGTCTTGCAACAGAGTTGTGGTGAATTATTAGCAGAATATTTTGACAGATTAGATTGACAGGACTAAATTTTATTTACAGTAGCCATTAAGCGTAATAAAATGTAATCTATGCCATCTACCCGGCTAGTATGAAGGTAACCTTTTTTTTACATAGGTAAATTTCGTGTTTTCTCGCCTTTTATCGGGCTATTCGGGTTTATCGATATTGATCTTATATTTATATCGGTATAATGAGAGAAAAATTGGTTATGACAATTTCTGAGTGATTGATTTTTATGCGTAAAACTATGTAACACATTTAAGTACTATATTTCATTGTGCTAGTCATGCTGTCTGGATTTGACAGATTATATTATTGACAGGACTACATTTATTGTGGTGTCACTGAGCAGTGAACAGAGGGGTAATCACGTAACGTTACGAACGCGCGTTAGGACAATTTAACTGTCATTTTTCTATACAAAAAGTGGCATTTACATCTATCTGACGCGCGTACAATACCTTACGTGATTGACCTAGGGATAGCTTTCTACATAGACAGCCAGAAAGCTATCCCGCAGGTCAATCACTTAGATCTAAATGTCACTTTTTGTATGGAAAAATGACAGTTAAATTTAGATCTACCTGACGCGCATACAATGCGTTAGGTCATACTTGATTGGACACTGACACATAACACAAATGCATATTTATACTACACTGACTGACAGTGACAATACCATATACCATGTCAATACATGATGTGTTGTGTGTGCGTGGCCTCAACTGTCGAAACGATGCATATGGCCATATTGTATCAAGCGATACACTGACACCTGATACTGGCTGTCACATATCATCAAGTATGTAGTCAATTCTGAATTAAATCATGAGAATGGTAGTGATTACTCAAAGCACTTAAATACAAAACTAACCCTATTTATACATACTATGTATGTAGGTAAGCTTAACTAACTATAGATATGCATTTCTAAAGATCTACGGTAATGTTTCGCAAACTTAAGTATGATTTATGAACGCTTTATAAAGGAACTATCTGTCTAGATTTTAACAAACATCATTGAAATCCAGACGATGTTTACCAAACCTGATATAAATTAATAAACCACTACAATTCGTTTTTGCAATCAGGCTTTGAGTAAAATACCATATTTCACAGCAATCTACACGCCGCAGGGAAAGCTCAATCAAAAACCTCATTAAAATGCTTATTAACGTAATATAATGAGTATGATGTAGTTCTCGTTTGTTGAATTAGACTACCCTCATTACCTTCTGTCTCACTGCGCATGGTCACAGTAGATAATATATGAGTTTAGCTTAAAGCAGTAAAATATATCTGTACAACCGTCCGATGTAACGCACTAACACAGACACGGCGTACTCAGTAGTGGATCCATTTAGTAGGGTCAAGCCCTCCCAAAAGGGTTAACCATTGCGCGTCCTTACAATACCTACATCAGGTAGGCCTACATCAGGCCGCGCAAGTGTGCGTGGCAGGCACTGATTGTGAATGGAGTGCCGGTCTAAAATAGTTGAGATACTACTTTAGCTGATATATTTACTGTGGCATGAACCCGGGTGCGCAAGCGCCACGTTCGGCCCTAATAACTGCGATGCGGGATAATTTATGGTCTCTGTTTGGATTATTCTATTAAGTTTGAATGCAGAAGGTCGGTCCGCCCCCGCGATTGGCGAGAGGACGCGGCGCGGTCGTTGTGTTTGCAGCGCACGCGCGGGCAACGGTCATCGCCGCCGACGCAGCTGCTGGACCACGCGACGAGAGGCCATTGTGTCCGCAGTCCGCACACTCCGACTGCACCTTCATTAAATAACTGAAATCTGTCACGATCGGACATTCAATGACCGATTGGGAAACTGCTAACGTTTTTATATTAATATTTTGCCAATTGACACATAACAGCTATGAGTGTTTTTTTTTTTTGCCGAGGTTGCGTAATGGCTTTTAGTTTAAAGTAGGGCGTTCAATGAAGAATATCTTGCCTATATATTAGTGGGGTGCTTAGGTGTCAACTAACCGACCTACGACCTTTCTTATTGATAGGGTTAGAACATTTGCTTAGATTAGTTTGAATTTAAAAGTAAGTACAAAGTAAGGAGTCGTTTTTAGTTTTTTATTCATTTTAGTTTAGGACACACTTCCAAAACTAAAATGAATAAAAAATGATTATACTATTTTACACAAAAAACATACACTGCTAAAATTATATCCCTTCCTTTTTGCTTTGTTGTAGTTGGGTAAAAATGCAGAACGGATTGTTATGAAACTTAGACTTCAGAATAGGCCACAGGGTACAATTTATAAATACATAGGTACTAGTAGGTATATTCATTTCCTGAAATGGTTAAACAGAGGTTGAAAGTGTGTTTGGGCATCCAGGTGTTTTAAAGAGTGACACAGAAAAAATATTACAGCGTTCTTCAAAATTCATTACCTAACAGGTTTAAAGGGAAATTGAAGATTAGCTTGAGAAACAAGTTATCTCTGATGAAACTGAGTTCAACCTCTGAAGAGTTTAAACTACACCTGCATCACATCAAACGAAATAAAACCGGTCAATTACGAGTCTGACTCGGGCACCGAGGGTTCCGTAGAAACTTTCATATACTATACCCATCACAACCCCGCCTTATTCTTAATAAATCTTAACAATACTGTCCTAGTCCAGAATGCCGACTCACAGACGCAGCACACAGGAGTGATCACTGATCATCCAAAACACAAACAACAGGTTCCATAGTGGAGGTATAGTCCCCGAGTAACACTAATAAACACACTCTCCTTCTTATAGTTTCTACGTCGAACTAGCGTTAGCGCGATCTAAATTACGGACAGCGACATTTAGCGTGTATTTGCGTTATCTCGTATGTGACGTGTGAATATGTAATGAATAACTTGCAACCGGGTATGTTTGTTTTTCAGTGACAGTTATTTATCAAGTGAACCAATTTCGATCATTAATTTTTTTTTTCAAAGATAGGTAGGTACTTTCAGAGCTTTTTGTTTCTGCATACATAAGGAAGAAAATAAACTCGGCAAGTTTTAAATTACAAACTTAGTTCACAAATGATTTATGAAGAAAATATGATTGGAAGAGATATCGTTATACTGTCCTGATAATATTTACGTTAAACTTATTCATATATATTAATTTCTAATTTTTCGCTTGGTAAACATTTTCCTTTATAAATCAACATATTACCACTTTAGAAAAAAAACTGTTTTAGAATGTGCAACTCAAGTGCTTTCATATGATACCCCACTAGACCTACTTACTAGAGTTTGAAATTCTCCCCCCCTCCCCTCTCTTATCCGTCTTTTCCAAAGAAATTAGGAAAAAAACTATACACGTGGATTATATTTGTTTGTAACTGTTCCATAATTGAAATTGATAGAATTATGAGTTTCTGAAATATGTAACGTTGTGACACACAGAGTCGGAACCCTAATTATAGTCTAATGCTGTTTTCACGCTGAAAAAGGTGTGTGCATACGGTAGGGACTATTATACCTATACAACTCATGCATATCTAGTGTTGTAAGTTATATCCATAATTTTACAAATATAACAAACAACATCTTTATTACTTTTAATTGGGACTTTTTAATTGTATAACGAAGCAAATATATTACAATAATTTGGAAGAATATGAATAAGAAGAATAACTTTATTACAAAAACGACACTGGTATATATAGGTACTATAACATAATAGGGTAGTTTCTTCATGTTAAAATTGATAACGTTGTGTTGCTAAATGGATAGTAAACCATCAAATAATTGTAATAAAGTATAAAATATAATTAAAATCATAAAAAGATACGGGCCTTGAAAGGTTAGAAAAAAATATGCATTTTTTTATTGTCTAAAAGCAAATTTAAAGCTACCATCCTTACGCTTAAAATGTATGAAAACTATGGACCTAAACAGCAATATACTTGATTTTCCATACAATGATTAGTACAAATATCAAACTTGAAAAAAATACTTGCAGTTAAAAAAATAATTAAACACATAAATAATTGTAAAGTATAGCACTTTAAGTGCAGGGGTGAAGTGTTCAGGCATTGTCATGTTTAGTGTGTAAGTTAGTGTTTAAGATTATATGTAGTTCACATAGCATGCATAACATAGTTTTAACGTAGGTACTTAACACTAGTTAAAATGAGCGCGGTCTCGCCAACAAACTGTTATCGCAGTTTGGCGAGTAATATAACATTGGTAATTGTTTTGTACTTTAGATAAATAAATTAAAAAAAAAAAAAAAAACTGAGACACTTCATACTTTAATGTCAATTAGTATGAAACGTTTCGGCTGTCACCAGCGAGGTCCGCCTTTAACTCATTTTTTTGGTTATTTATGTTCTTTAATTGTATTTACTCCCATAAACACATTTGTTCCTCTCCAAACACTGGATCGAATGGCATCGTAAAAAAAATTAGGACACAAGCCTATTATAACACAATCAGTGCCAAGAACCCGCTAGGTGGTAGGTTCTCTGCTCGCAGGCGCTTTCCTCTACATACGGTGTTCCCCGTGTTAACAGCTACGAGCGTAGCGCTACTAAATCTTTGACACTGAATGTGCTTAATGCCTGTCAAAAACATGAATTGTGCAGCAAACTTTTTTTTTATAAGTGCTTACAGCTCCCAGTGTATAAAATGGAAGAATATATAGATATATTCGAACGAGCGAGCAAAGCAAACGAAGTTCTATGCTTCATTATTATATATAATAAAACATAATTGTAATTGTGACATTTTAGTAGTATAATTGAAATTGTGACATTTTAATGTTCATTTTGCATGCCAGTTTCTGGTGGAATGTGTGTGACCATGATACAATTTTATACCAGCTTTTGTACCACATTTTTATGTAAAATAAAGATTTGAATTTGAATTTGAATTTGAATTCAGTTTAGGCCGAAAATCGTTTGTCCGGTGTCCGTTGTCCCGCTGTCCCGCTGTCCAACAGTTCTCCTCTACAGGTAGCATTTCTCAACAGATTCTCGTGAGATTTTGTGAGCAGCTACAATAATTATATAGAATTTTATAGCCGATCCACTTTTCCGAAGTTACTACACTTCGAATCCTAATAGGGTCTGTTAAGTTCACGAAACCAATATTGTATGTCGAATCTAATAGTTATATTTTGTTGCAGTGTCGGCGCGCGGTGACGTCAGCAGCTACTTCAACACACAAATGGTGCTCGACCTTAACGGTAAGCGCATAAAGTCCATATTAACACGGCTACTGCTCATTTGGATGTCACGAGCATTATCTAATTATGTTTTTGTGACTGTTCGCGGTCAGCGCTAGTTCCTGGGGTGTGGTTCGATACCGCTAGCCACACAGAGGTTGTTGAAAACGATGGCTCTAAATCATCTCATTCTGAAAAACATTTTAGTGTGGTAAGACGGTCACCATGAACATTTTTTATGTTTTTACATCAACAACCAAGCTTCATCTTAATAAGAAAATCTGGTACGCCACGCTATCATTTTGTGGGATTATATTATATATGAATCAAATTGAATATTATGAAAATCAGAATATAGATATACTCGTAAGTGTAATTATACATAGGGGTAGAGGCACTATTTGATCCGTCGATACTAGTTTATGGTTCTTTCGTCCAAATATTATCCATATTTCTATTAACTCATATCTTCATAGACGCCAAATCAGCAGAATAGAGCTACTAGTATCGTTTATATGCTCTAACTAATCTAAACAACTCATTCAAAGTGTGAACAGTTAGTGCGGGATATAAAGTTGAGTATTGTGTTGTGTGGAAGCCGGCATTAGGTTCTTGAGATAATCGCATGAACCAAGAGGCTATTCGGTTAGTGAACGTTTGTTTGACTCTAACCTACGAGTAATTGTGCATCATCGTAATCAAAATGCGAGGTGCACGATACCAGGAAACAGACAAGAAACGATGACTATTTTTTTTTGAGACATGATGAATCATAGAATATGGATAGTTGCCTTAACGTAACAACACTTAGATAGTTGCCTTAACGTAATAACACTTAGATATACAAGCATCTCGGCCGATAAAATGAAAGTGATATTTTCTGAATGGTACTTTCTTTTAGCGCTTTTAGGAAATAACTGCATTGTCTGATACCATGCAGTACGGCTCCCGTCGCTAATCAGCCGCCACGGAGACAACGCTGCACATTTAACCCTTTATTTGACGTTGTCTATTGTGATATACACTCGCAAATAAAAATTCTACGCAAGTTGTTTACTTCTTTAAAGATATATTTTTTTCGAATACTGGTAACTTAATCTATGAGTAATTGGTATTAAATTATTTCATAGTCATGGCAACACTTTTAGCTCTCAGTCTAAAGCCAAAATGGCTAAACGCCGCAAGCAGCCGCCGCTTCGCAAGGTATTTAGCGTTATTTTTAATATTTATAACAGTGTATATGCATAAAAATTGATAAAACATGGTAATAGATATATCTTGTGACCAATTCCATGATTTATACATTGTTTTTTTTTTGTTTTGCATCTTCTGTGGCCGTCTAATCTTGTTTGTATATCACAGTATACAATGCCAAGTATGCACGAAATGACCTCAACATTTGTGTGTATACTGTGGTATACATTGCCAATTCCACGATAAATTAACATTTTATTTCTATGTATACTGTGATATACTTTGCCAATTTTCTGGTTTTTCCTTTTTTGGGTTAATTTTGTTTTGTTTTGCTTGATAACAGCATGTGGTTCAGACTAGATCAGCCAAAATATTGGCCCTTATTCCTAACGAAAATGCCCTTTCTGAGACAAGTGATATGTCCGATGATGAAATAGAGCTAGACTATCATAAGATGCTTTCTTCGCCTGAATGTTCGTCTGCAACGCCTTCTCTTGATTCTTCTTATACTTATACAATAATAACTATGACATAATTAACCAAAGTGAACACCAAGACCAGTTTTGTAATCCTGACGAAAGTGCCACTTTGAACCCGATTTTACAAAAAAAAAATAACGACACAGAACACGGAAACCAGTCTCGAATTTTGACGACAATATCCGTTTGACCCCGATTTTCCAAAAGATTTGTCCTTCAACAAACAAAGAACCCGACTATTATAACATCCCCTCAATTTCGTCACTGCCATCTCTACCATCTGTGACTCCATCTGTTACTGAAACCCCGACGACATCAAAACCCTCCACGAGACAAACAAGGAAAACGAGGGCCAAGAAGCAAATTGCCCCAGTTGCCAAAAGAACTAAAAAACTCAAAAAGTTTATCCTCCAGTACAAATGGACAAAAGCCGCATTTCAACATGCCGCGTCTGTACCGCGGTACCGGTGTCGAGTTGTGATTTTGGCATTCCAACTCTTGACTGTAATTGGTTTAGTATTTCCAAGGAAAAGGGAGGTGAAAACTGCTATGGGAAGCGAAAAGCGGAGTGAGATTTGTAAGCCAGATCTTGCACTCTGTCGTCTTGCTTGTGAAACAGTGCGGGGGTGTGTCCGCGTGGGCTCGCCCTTCGGGCCTTCGGCCTCGGGCTCGCGTAGAGATAGAGCTCTGAAGGGACGCTTCGGGCCTTCGGCCCTACGCGGAGCTCGGCCTTCGGCCTCGCATGCCTTGCCGCGAACCTGAGGGCCTTTGGCCCTCAGGTTCGCTTGTAAGACACACGGGGATAGGGTTTCTGAGAGCGCGCTCTGAAGGGACGCTTTGGGCTTCGGCCCTACGCGGAGCTCGGCCTTCGGCCTCGCATGTAAGACACTTGGGAATAGTAAAGTGTCCGCGTGGGCTCGCCCTTCGGGCCTTCGGCCCTCGGGCTCGCGTAGAGAGCGCGCTCTGATGGGACGCTTCGGGCCTTCGGCCCTACGCGGAGCTCGGCCTGCGGCCTCGCGGGCGTCGCCGCTCACCTTCGGGCCTTCGGCCCTCAGGTTGGCTTGTAAGACACACGGGAATAGTAAAGTGTCCGCGTGGGCTCGCCCTTCGGGCCTTCGGCCCTCGGGCTCGCGCAGAGAGTGCGCTCTGATGGGACGCTTCGGGCCTTCGGCCCTCAGGTTCGCTTGTAAGACACTCGATGCAAATTCTGTCAAAAATTGACAACTGTTTTTTGCATGAAATGTGATGTCAAGTTATGTTTCGTGACTGAGAAAAACTCCAGAAATTGTTTCCTTAATTTCCATACAAAATAGCACAAATTATGAACAATTTTCCTTGTTTTGTGTATGTTTTGATGTTTAACAATAAATAATTGAACATATTTTTGTTATTTATTATTCAAAATCCTTTTGGCTAAATTTGGCGTTGTCTATCTCAGTATACAATACCAAATAGGCATAACACTTCGCTTACTTGGCATTGTATACTGTGATATACATTGGTTTTCAGGAATCCTGAAATCATTAGAATTTTTTTAATAATTTTTCCTAGCATGTTTATCACCCTAAATCTTAGAACAGTTGTCAGATTATAAAATTTACACGATTTGTATTCATGCCAAATAAAGGGTTAAATTAATACCATTTCACAGCGGACTCGTTTTTGTGGTCGCATTTCTAATTTTCGTCTGACGCGTTTTTATACGCGTTAATTACGCGATGAATGGGCGATGCGGCGCGGCGCGGTGCGGCGCGGCTGCGCGTGCGTCACGCCGGGCTTTGTACGCGACTCTTATTCAAATGCCGCGGCAAAAACTGATCGGTCGCATCGCCGTAATGCCCTAATAACCGTGTAACTCGACGTTTTACTCTATTTTGATGACAACGAAACAACACAAGCGGGTTCGACGAGACTTCACGTGATAAGACTGGATTGTCAGAGTACCTACTCAGAGTGTGTCACCTAGTCTAGATGATGCTTGTTTTGCAAAGATATAGGACTGTCGTGCGTACCAACGTTATACAGTATACCTATATACATACTTACCATGCTCTATTGTCGAACATGCTACTGAGACATGAAATTAGTTAACAATAATATTGGCGCTTAGGTAGTAAAAGGTGCGAAAACTCTAACCAATATGATTTCAATCTAATATCATTGCGTCAGTTTCGCTTTGTTAAACTGAGTCACAAGGAGAGTAAACGATATTGTTTTGTTTTTGAGATAGTTATACCTATGTTGACTTTCCAATAGAGCTAACACACGTGTCGCCATTTACAACAACATATCACGGGCAGTCCCTTCGCTACACCCTCGTACTCACCGCCCTGCTTACCTTATGTTTTAATTTGCACTAGTGTACCCCTTTCACCCGTGACACACGTACAAAGCCCGTCAACATCTCATTCACCAACACATCTGTCGGTACATTTGAAACATCCGGACAGCGTGCACTACCTAGTTGATCGTATTGGGGACATTTACATGTAAATAGTATGGTGTCGATATATCATGTCGTGGTGACGTGCTTTCCGCACGCGCGCGTCCGATGGGTCCCGGCGCTGTCTTCGGTGACAAGTGTACGTAATACAAGTTTAAATCTTACGCGGCATTCTAAGACCGACGCTAATTTATACTACTTAATAATAAAGTGGTAATGTCTGTGAAATGTACGTTTGTATGTAAGGGGTAATCTCCGAAACTATTACTTTTGCTACGATTATAAAAAATATTACTCTTTCTTAACCTGCGTTCTTTGTAACATGCGGACGAAGTCGCGCGGTCATGTATACCTACCTCATTCCAGATTACATTAGAACTTTAACGGACAATGTCGTGTACGTTTTTTGGTTTATCTAGGATATGAAAGGGAAAAATTGTACTAATTTTACTTATTTCGAACATAGTGCTTTTCAAACACAGCTATACGAAATGTTTGCGTTTCAAATTGGTTTTTCTAATCTTATATGGATAGGCAGCATAGGGTATTGTAATACATACGTTTGGTATAAAACGAAAAGCGAATGAATTGAAGCCGAGCGATGTTCGGACGCGCACGGAGCTGCGGTCAACGATTGCGCAAAAGAGATTGTTCACAATAAAATCAGTAATTTAATAAGAAAATTACGTTCCAATATTCGGTTGATTGGTCGAAATTAGTGACGGGTTGATAATTTAGCTTTCTACGGTACAAAGAGATCCATCTCATGATACCGCTTCAGTCAAATAGAACTGTTTCTAATTTCAGATAGGTATCTCGTTAATCGCGGCGAGTCGTCGCGTCGCCTAATATCTGATCATTTAACATTCTGACGCTCGTGCGCCGTCAGACCGACCCGGTCGCGGCTCGTTATCTTCGCATCGACGTCTAATTCTATAGAAGAGCGTAAACAAGCTGATCCTTTTCTATTATTTAAAAGGCTCTCAAGTATAATTTGATAATGCGCTAGACAAAAAAATGCTTCGTCCGCTTCGTAGAAAAAACGCAGCGAAATTTGAAATTAGATAAACAACGGTCAAAGCTTGGAATCTTTTTTTATAAAATATTTCTTATGAATATTAATAGAGATAAAATTTAAAGCGAGCAGAAAGAAACTTGTAAGTCATCGGGCGATTAGATCTCCGCTATGAGCGATGTCCACCGGTGCACGCGCGGCGACCTGGTATCTAAGAACTATCTTTATCCAAGCTAAATTGTACAATCAAATCACGCATCCATAAATTAGTTCAACAATTTCTTCTATTAGAATCATTTAATTATAAGATTGATTAAAATATGCAAAAAAAGTTCAGTGTTGAAGAATTTATTTTGCTCTATAAAGCGACAATGTAAGTTAAGGTGTAGTGGCACGGAACTACGCCGTGCCGTATCCGTACCTTATCGTCCGCGCAAAAAACAGTGTACACATTCCATAGAGAGAACTCGCCAGTTACCTACTCTGGAACATTATCATTGACTTTACAAGAAAACTTATCTATACATATCTACCTATGTTTCAGCATTAATAATGATAGTTGCATTACTATATGATATATGCTCTATTTTGTTTACCTAATTTTGCTAACCCTTATAATTGGGTAGAAGGTGTAAATATTTCCCAACCATATTTTACGGTGCTCTATTCGCTTTGAAGGAGGCTAGATCCCACTGTGTGTCAAATTTAAAACGTATATTAATTTGTGTATGCCCAAAACTACTTAAAGACTTGAAACAAAACGCATTTTTTTCCGACGCTTGCCAAAGTGACAACGTCTGTTGGAGTGTTGCCAAAACATGGTCATTTCGTGTAGGTAAAATAAGTTTTAAAAAATCCGGTATTTTATAAAACATTGTGTTATGAATAGATTTTGAGTTGTTTTATGTTCTTGATCAATAATAAGTGATTTTCGTGATTACTTTAAAATGTCAGGGTTATTAGGAAGTTTGTGGGAAATGTCATACTTCTGACTGCTACAGAAATTTATTTTGTAACAAGTGGGAAATATTTTACTTCTGACCCTTAATTAATACATTTTTTTTGCTGATCATATAAAGTACCTACAGACTACCTACATTGATGATGCTTTACATGTCTTAGCCTCGTGAGAGTACCCACGGGTCACGACTAGGCCCTAAGAGGGTGCACTCTGCACAGTTACGGCAGGAAGCTGGTTACGCATGCGTAATGTATGCGCGCGGGAAAGCGGCTAGGATTCTTTACGTCTGCGCATATACTATGCGTACACGCACAATAGCACAGGCCTTCATCGTTAAACTGTTGTTGAAGCTATGACAACTCCGTTATTCTTATAGCCTAAGATTTTAATGTTACAACAACAACATTACATATTTGTGCATGTAATTGTTATTGTTTGGTCTATAGGGGTGTGACCTAAGATTTTTTTACGATGCCATTCGAACCAGTTTTTGAAGTTTATAAAAGCGTAAGGATTCTATTGGTAGCTTTAAATTTACTCCTTTATACTAAAAAAAACATTTTTTTTCTTTCAAGGTTTTGCAATTTATACTTTATTACAATAATTTGATGGTTTATTATCCATTTAGCAACATTACGTTATCAATTTGAACATGAGTCTGCACCCCTATTAACGAGAGTTTTATGAATAAATTATAAAATAACATTCCCTGCTCTCATTACATCAAACTATGATAAGTGTGGGCAATATAGATTAGAATCAGATATAATTTACAACGCGTGATATGTGACACCTTGCTGTATAGAATGCGCTTATTCCTAGAGCTACTCATCTCGGTGTTGTAAGTGCATTTGCATGCGGCCTCCGCCGGCCCCGCTACCTGCTCACGTGCATCTGCCATTTTTTTTTGCCTCACCTCGATCTCTCGATCGTCGAACAATCACTCGCTTGCATATTTCTTTCTATTTCCATTAGTTTTTGTCGCCGACTGCGTCTGCGTCCGACGTGAATAAGATTTTTTGTCTTTTTTCCAAATTTATTACTAAACGTGCGACGGATCACAATGACGCCATGCTAATGATAATATTGTTGCACGTATTGTGCGGCCTGCTGCTGTGCCGGTGAAGGGCCCTGTCGGACATAATCACTGGAGACAGGATCTCCGGCTGTAGATTACAGTACTGCACTCGCCCTATATCTCACTGCTATAGTTTCCGAATAATTGCAATGAAAGCTGCACTATCGAACAATCAAGGGGTTTGTACTTAATGGCATATTATTAGTGCTTTCTAGTTGTTCCGCGGCCCTGAAGCGGCGTCGTGTCGTGACGCGACGCGCGACAAAAACGCGTTAGGTACACCGTGATGCGCGCTTTACACTAATAGCGTCTGCGACGTGACCATTCAGCCGTCCTGGCCGACAATGAACACCAAATTCAAATCTGTTTTTTACGTCAGCCATAATATTGATCTTAAATATTTCAATTACAGAGATGTGTACCTATGTGAGCGCCGGGGCTTTCAAGCGAATGGTAACGGTTGTCATGTCACGAGCCGATTCTACGCCGCGCATATAATATTCGCGTGGTAATCCGTCCAGTATTGATACTTGGAACATAACTGAATTTTTAATTCTGAATTTAGATCGGCCTGATGGAATAAATAAGGTGTAATTAGGGTAGGAAATTGTAATATTCTTTATAGACTACATTAATTTCCAGAATATTTTCATAATGAAGTATCCACGCGGCTTTTTGCGGTCGATTAAGATCTTGGGTTAATTACATATGCGCGGTGTGCGTGTTTCATCTCCAGAACGATAGCTGACATTTGTACTAATTGTGGACGGCTCACAGCTGCCCTGGGGCTCGATCTGGGAGACCGGCAGGCATTTTAGCTGTCATCGAGACTTTTGGGATTCCGCAATCGATACAGTTTTGTATCTAGTTATGAAGAAAGCACGCTGGATTTGCCACTACAAGTTTGCAAAAACAATAGTCTTAATGTACTTGGAACCGTCTTAAACGATCATAATAGTACCTATCTCTATCCACTATGCACCGCCTGGCTTCTCGCTACAAAATTGACGCTGTATTTATGGAAACGTGGGTAAAGCACCATGAGAGCTGGCTGCATGCGGGCGCCGCGTCATGCCATGCGTGATTACGATCGGTGCATGCTGCGCTACCGGGGCGCGGGCGCAGGTAGCTTTACCTGACCGAAAAAAATTGCACTGACCCCCGCAGACCACACCTTAGCCGAATTTTTGGTAGATGTCATAATCATATTCTATTTTACATACAGGGACATAACAAGCTTCATCATTTTCTTAACATGTTTTTACAATAAAACATCTTGATTTGTTTCAAAAATTACATTTAATAATTAGGTAGGTACCTCCCTTCTATTTTTACTAATGTCAAGTTTCATATATTGGTCGTGTAAAACAACAAGTATGCCGGTGAGTGTGGTTCACACCGCTCCGCGTGGGGCCCGATGAAGCGCATCATTTCCATAAAAATGCGTTTAGCACATGCAAAGTGCGTCGCAATGAAATGGAGATGTACTAGCGTGCCGCCCGGCTTTACTCGGCCTGGTAATCTAGATGCCCATATTCCTATAATATTTAGTATCGTACAGTTTTCATTGTTTTACCTGAAATCAAAATACTATGCTTACGTTTGCTTGGACTACGTTTACTCATCTATTCATCTTGTAGTACTTTCCTCACTTCTACTAATCACCACACAGACAAAACGCGCCTACTGTGCTTATTCTAATATCTCACAGACACTTAGCGAAATGCGAACTGTTCTCGTTTCTGTGACACGCAGCCATTGTGCCTTATTTAGCGGCATTCGTTTCCATAATGTGAGTTTTATTCAAAACCACGTAATTTACGGCCTTTCGTGGCATTAAATGATTGATACCTTCCCCTCCGCCCGCGTCGTCGTCTCTATACCCTGCGTATACAAAAAATATTTGGCGAAAATAGTGCCGAATTGTGCGTATGCAAATCCTTTGTTCGGTTTCTATAGTCGAGTTCAAGCAATAATGACTTCTTTGTCATGTATTTAAAGAACAAAATGCTTTCTTATACATAGCATGGAACTCAAAGCATTCCACCTCGATGGATTACCGCATGCGTTTATAATTTCTTATGGTTCTTAGAAAGGCCGATGGACGAATGGAGAGAACGATTTGGAACGATTTATTGCGCACATTTGGGAAAACATAACTGCAAAATTTTGATGCCGGTTTATTGTGACTATCGAATATTACTAGTTCTGTCGTAATTTTTTATCCTGCAGCTGCGCGAAAAAGTAATGGCGTAGACAATGTAACGGATTGACGCATGCCACGCATGGCCGGTCGCGCAGTATCAATTGCAATTAGCAGCGATAACATCTACTTACTTGCCATAGGCTTCGGTTCGACAGTTGGATACTTCTGTCGCCATGTACAAAAGGAATGGCTACCTTTCAGCAATATATTATGAAACATCAGCACGTTAATGAGGATCCGTGGATTTGCAGTTCATCGGAAAGTAATTACTAGGTACATAATGCTTATCAAGTCATCATGTAACGTAAAATGGGATGAGTAGGGATTGCGGAGGGAGTAGAGATGCGAATTCAGTTTCTTTTTTCAGTAGCTACTTTAATATTCGGGCACAGGTTGCTCTTAAAGTAATTTGATTATATTTTTAGACATATTTTTTTCTTTTTTTGTCAACAATTAGTTGCCAAATCATACAATTTTAAAATACAAATGCACTGTCATAATTGATGCTAGAAAGTTGCGGATTTTTGTTTGAATTTAACTTCGTTTTTATGTGAAATTTGCCAAAGTAAGAGTTCTTCAACCTTTCGGATATTGTTTATATACTTACGAGGCTTATTGAAAACAGAAAAACTTAAGTTATATTTTTCTTATTTATAATAGTTTTAACATAGAAAACAATTCAACCGCATTTGAGGATCTTTATGGGGTGAGTAGAATTGTATTAAGTGGTGAATTGGGACGACAACGGGGACAGTTGGGTCATGAATGGGGAGAGTTGGTGTTACGAACGGGGTGTACCGGGATGATAGAGGGGGAAGTTGGTGTTTATAGTTCAGGGTTGTCAATTTACATAAGTAGTCAAAAGTGTCTTACATTATGATAAAATGGTAAATATTATTTAAAAAATATTGAAGTATCGGCGGAGTTGAAGAAATTGCAAATTAATTTAATATATCATATTAAAATGTGCTTTTATTTCATACAGTAATACAAGTATACATTATTTGTGTGGCATGATCCTATAACTAAAATTTGAGGCCTTTTTACACAGAACTTGGCACCCATTACTATGTAGATACGAGTATCAATACTCTTAATAATTAATTTGCTTATTGTTAATATTTGAACTTGCCTGTAATCCATTTCACATTTATGTTTTGGATAGGATTCACCTTACTAATTCCATTTAGACCAAAGTAATTTTAAAAAATCTACTTAAAAAAATATTCCTACGTCATAAAAATAAAGGTCACAACTTACAGAAAACATTAAATCGTTTATGTAGGAGCATAAATAAAACATAATTTTGTTACACAAATAAAATATTCTCTTGACAAGTCAAGCTATTGTCATATTCCGAAAGTGTCAACCCTAGCAATTTTCCCATCTAACCCCAACTACGGGTTGAGCTGGGATTGCCTACTATTATGTGTTTATCGTTGAAACTATGAATTGAAACCACAAATTATCATTGACAAACTAAAATTCATACATCCAGAACACATTTTTTTGTATATAAATCAAAGTGCTACATATAAAAATAAACTTTTATCCAGGTTTGAATTTCGATTTCGTCCCTACCCATTTTACGGTATACCTTATGCATTTCACCATGTTACGATGTTTACGCCTCACGAAATTAACATACTGTATCTCGGTATAATATACTCAAAATACGTTACTAGTAGTAGCCAAGAATTAATCCGAGTACAGTTATAAAAGGATGGAAAAGTTGGCAGTCAAAATACAAGGGGTGAAATAGAAAATAATTCGATTGAGATAGTTCTGGTTTTGGTAGAGATTTGGTGTAGGTATGTAAGTACTGTACCTACTCAAGAAAGTTAAGTTTGTAGACGTTGAAGTAGTTATTATTCGATATTTATTGATTCATAGAATAAAACCAACAACGTCGGCTTACAAGAAAACTATAAAATCAACAGACCAATCCAATGTTTTGCTATGAACAAAAAAAAAGAAAGTGAAGAGCATGAATAAACATCGAAGAAAGTAAAAAAAATATATGCGATCAAACCCAATCAGCAGTTCGACGTGCCCATTGAAAAAACCCTGCCCCTCCTGACCTTAGACTGGAAACTAAAAATAGCCCTCAATATAGAAGCCCTAACCCGTTAGCCAGCGTCGGGGTGCCAGCCGCTAATTACCGCAGTTAGCGGGTGCGGGGCGCGGGGGCTGCGCGGGCGCGGGGCTAAAGGTCCCGCGACCCCACACTCCAGTTACCGTGGTCCCGTTACTCGCCATTCACTGACATTTCGTTTTTGTGCTAATCGGGGGTGAATAATGCAGGCTAGACCTAGGGCATGGGGTCGAGTGGGGGTAGCGGCGCACGCGCAGTGTGCCCGCGACCCTTGATGACGACTGATGGCCTCAGGTGAGATCTGATCTTATTTATTGATATTGCTTTAATCTGATCTGTCGGAGTAAGGAGGGGGGTGGATGCTGTACCTCATGTGTTTGACCCTCCCTGACTTTACCGGGTCCTCTCTTACCGACCTAATGTCACATTACAGTCATTATGTTAATTAGGATTACCGCACTAACTGCCACTTTTTTACTTAATTTGGAACTTGTTTTGTAAAACCCATGCAATTTGGTCACAAGCAGTGACAAACAATGTTAATTATTCCATGTTCTGCTCTTGATGGGATTTGACAACTCCGGTTTCAAAAAATAACTCATAAGATGCTCGCGTGAGGTAGTTCGGTACACCATTTCCCCACCTACCGCTTCAACCCTTCGCTGAATTTTTACGAGCGTATTCACGGTAAGTCCGTAATTAAGTTTTAATTTTTTATCGCTTTCACCGAACACCATAATGCCGAGGTCCGCCACGGCTCAGGGTATGTTTTACGGTTATTATTTGATGCGGCACTGCGGTGGGACAGGCTCACATTCACAATATTGCTTATTATTTTTTAACTTTTTAACGAATTAGGGATGGCAATTAGAGTCGGAGAAAGCGCGCCGCAAAAAACTCGC
The DNA here is from genome assembly GCA_932294315.1 of Epinotia nisella. Classification (NCBI taxonomy): domain Eukaryota; kingdom Metazoa; phylum Arthropoda; class Insecta; order Lepidoptera; family Tortricidae; genus Epinotia; species Epinotia nisella. The sequence goes on from OW028674.1 coordinate 24,371,251, forward strand.
GACAAAAGGAGAAACGGCTTTCTAATTTACTGACGGAGACTAACAAAATAAGGAAACAATCGGAATGCGAAAATTGCATAACCCCCGTTTTACGACGGACAATGCGTGTCGTAAAAAACAGTCGGATGTGCGAGGGTTTTCCGTTCAGGCAGGGTTTTACAACGGGCGTAACGAGCGGACGGCCGGCAGCGTCGCGGCGCACCTAGCTGTCCTGGCCCTAACGGGACTGAGCTAAAAGTTTTTAATTACCACGTAAATGATTTTTAATGTCTATGACATTAATGATTGTTATATATAATTATCAAGCCTATAAGAAACTAATTATTACCAGTATTGTTTTTTGCAGCGGAATAATATTTCTTATGAATAAAATTATGCCTTCGGGCTCGGCGAGATAGCGTGTCCATTCGATGTGATAGCATATACGATGTGGTGGATGCAGCGCAGGCCGCGATTGGATGGAGTCGTCTAGACACCGGACCCTCCTCTCTCCACCCCGTCGGGTCAAAGTTCGTGCTTAAAAGTTACTGCGATTTAAATAACTGACGGTCATTCTCTGGACGTCGTTTGAGCATACAGAGTACAAATTTTGTAGCGTCCAGGCGTAAATGTTGCCAAAACCGGTGCCCAACAGCCAATAGTTTTGTCGTTATTGTCTCTTTTGATGGTGGAAGTGGTTAATATGTTGTTCGCGTTAAAAAAAAATTAGAACTATTTCTACGCTCTTTTGAAATGTAATTATGTATTGATACAACTTAATAGAAGTCTACTAGGCCTATAAAAAATTAAAGAATTTTTAATTTTTAATTGCTACCTACCATTACCTGTCTGCGCAGTTATTAAAAGTAGATTTTAATTCTCTTTACTGTTCAATATCCTACAATTATCTGTTAGTAAAATGAGCGCGGCAGATCCATAAAGTGACTGTGTTAATATACTATGTCCTCAATCTGACACGCGTTTAATACTTACCTTTATATCGTTTGTAAATATAGTTTAAGGTTTACACTTAAAAGGGAGAAAAGATGCTATGAACAAGTTAAGCAACGCCGTTTGTCGTACGATGGCAATAGTGCGATTGTGGAATGTGTAAAATAGGGCAGCTTGGAGGCACTTTAAATACAGGGTAATGCGTGATAAGTTGTGTTCTTCGTGTAATCATAAAACACGCAATATTCCCCGGCATAGAGCGGTACTCATCTCTGCGACACTAAGCCCTGTGTCCTCCAAATATCGCATGGTATTTGTTGCTACGAGACTCGCGTGTCGCGCAACATGTGCAAGACTTTCACATGGGGAGTGATTAGGGCTGCCAACTTTCGCTGACAAGTTTTTTTTTCATGTGGGAGTTTTATCTCTATCTATAATCTAGACCTGCTGTAAAAGTATTTATTTTTATAATCAATATATTCATTATATATCGATACAAGTATATAAATAATAGAAATTAAACCAAGATCTCTTACTTACGTTAGTTTGCTCAGTGTAAACATAAATGACCAGGTTTAGTAAGCCCAGGCCAATTAGTGTCTTAATGATGTAATAACTTTACTTAAAATTTATCTGCACAAATGAAAGGTCTTTCACTGGTGAACTAGCAGCCCTGAAGGGCGAGCTGACCTTTCCCGGTCCCGTTAGAGGCACCTGCAGCACGTTACGGTCCCGCTATCGCCCTCTCCCTGCGCCCCCGCCCTAACTGTCGCCGCCGATACATATACATTATCACCTTTAACACTTTCACTCACCCAAAATTCTAGGCTGCCGACGACTCGACTGCTGTAGTTATGACGTGAGGAACGCATGCTCGAAAACTGGAACCTGGTACCTGGTGTATCTTGGAACTCTGGTAGAAACATCTTGCGTGCACTTTACCTGCATTGAAACATGGGTAATGAGTCTATTACCAGTAGTAAACGTCTGTGGGATTTATAGTCTACATAATTCAATTTTCATGTTGGAGTCCGTTCTTTTCAAGGTGTACATTTATTGTACAATTCGTAATCAATAATCATGCTTGTGGATAGCTTTTTGCCGCCACTTATTTTGCGTTCAGTTGAATTATAATAATTCTAGAGAGGCATAATTTAATCGAGCAACAGTGGTGTTATACATAATTTGGATCGAACAAGTAACGGGTGCCGTAACGAGCTGCGCCGTCTGATTGCTCTTGTTCTGTTTTGGTGTTCATCGGCGAGGCCTGTAGTTTGGGCGCCGCGGCCCGTGCGTTGTGCCGCGATCTAATGATATCACGCGCATGGTAATGCGTTACTTATGGTACAGGCGCTGCCTAAACTGCTCCTTCAGCTTTCGGGACCAATACAATATAAATCGGAGGTAAACTATAGTTCAGTGGTAGTTGACGCTCTAGGAAACAAAATGCTCGAAACTTTGCGTCTAGTTTCGTATTATTTATAAATACCCAAACTAACATTTTGGTGTCAGCTAATGGTATTATTATAAGATTATAACCTTAACCTTTATAAGGGTGCTTGCTGACGCTCTTTAACTCTTATTGCTTTTTAGTTGTTGCCGTGGAGTGCCTTATAAAGCTTAAGGTGTTATATCTACTATAAGGTGCAGGCAGAGACTTTATAACAGAGTTAACTCACTTGTAAGTATTGAAACTTTTTCTAACGCTTAAGGTGTTATTTGTAGTGTATTATAATTATAACACCGTTATGAAGGCAAAGCCTGCACAATATTCTTGACTAAAGGTGTTGTAACTCAATAAGCGTTATAGTTGAGTTAACTGACGCCTAAAGCTTTAATGTAAGTTCGCCGTTGTTTTGGTGAGCTCTAACCTACAAATTGATTAGGTTATTCAATATTTGACATCAAAATACTTCATTATTTATGTTATTCTTGACATTCTATGGATGCCACTAAATTTAACATGCCACTGGTTAAGAACATGATAAAAACTTTAGATCTAGAAGTTTTATTGGAAATCTTTAATAAATCCTGGGCGCGTTAAAATTGAGATGGGAAACATGGTATACACTTACCGTAAAATCTCAAGGGCAGATTGTTTTCACTTAATGTCACAAACACTTCCAATTTAATTCACTTTCAATTAGTACGACTCCATAGCTGTCAAATATTAATACCTACTAACTATCTTCGCCATTTTGTCGGTAAACTATATTTGTCTCATAATTTTATAGTAAAGAAAAGAGTAAGATGCTCACTTGAAACTGGGTGAGCGCAAGAGTGTTATAAGACTCTACTACGTTACTACGGTGTTTGTAGAGCGTTGGTCAACACTATAGGTGTCAGGTAACACTGCTCTATAGGCTTTCTAACACCTTTATCTGTAATACGTGGGCCTCTTTCGTGGTTATAAGGGTGTTAGAGCATGCTATAACACCTTTTTTACAGGCATTCTTAACACCTTAACACTTGGCTGGAACCGATATAAGAGTGATATAAGGGTTATTTTAACGCTAGTGTGCTAGTTGGGACGTGTAATATAGGAATGACCCTATGAATATTGTGAATTTCGTATTATTATTTTTTTCTTTTAGTTAGCTGCGTGCGTGTCGTAGCATCTGTTTACGATAATTTTATTCAGCATTATACAGAAAGCCTATGTCTAAATAGAAAGACATTGAAGTGAACATCACTATATTGAGGTTATGATTAAATTACACCTATCAATTTTACGATTCACATATTGGAATGATGACATTCGAACACGTATGCGTCGTACGACTTCTGACGGTGAGCGTCCGCGCCATTACGCGGGGTGGCACGGGAACCGCTGCTGCCTCCTACATCCGTGCGTGCGAGCTAAACCCGATTTTGTGGCCTACGCATACGGCCTATATTAGCGTACTCAAAAATGTAATCTCCGCGAAGGTGTTACCGCGTACGATAGAAATCAATCGGCGGCGTATTGCTCGGATATTAGAATACATTCAAATGCGGCCGCACGCGCACAGCCGCTCGCGCGGCCGCTGACGGCTCCCACGCGCCGTGCGAACCGGGCACCGGCAAGCATGCGCGATCGCGCCGTGTGTCAATTTAAATTCATATTCCATCGCGATCATCTGATTGGCGTGCGACCGCCCCGACCGCTGCTATTTCGATCGATTCCGACACTACAGCCGGCAAGCCTTTAAGGGTATTCGAAGCCTAATCCTTTAAGCAGCTTCGAGGCTTTGCATATTTTGCGCTCCAATGAGCTAACGGTCCCGTAGTCGCGGATTAGCGCGCGGTCGAGTGACTCGGGGTGATCTTTGCACGTCGCGCGTGCACCTGCCGGGGTCAAGGCCGCGGCGAAAACGGGGCGTGATTCTATTAACTTTATGTGACATGTTTTTAACATATTATGACAACAATATCTGTAGCTACACAAAAAAAAGAAAAGTGCTGATGATTACGTTCCTACGGCTCGACAATAATGTAAGCAACTTTGAAAGGCAGCAGTGAACTGTGAAACAATAAGATGCCAATAGACAAGTGCATTATTCCATTTGGTATTCGCGAGGGGGCCGAGTATGGGTCAGCGTCTCGCCGGGGGCGCTGTTGACACTGCAAACATCTTCTCTTCATGTATCTAAATTAGACCGGGTATTTGACTGGCAGTCTTTTCATTTTCTTTTTTGGGGTTTGTTACCTCAAAAGGAACCCTTATAGGATTGTGATCCTATAAGGGTCGTTAGTATCGTTAGTCGTCTGTCTGTTAAAACAATTTTTTTCCAGGGACGCGCAGATGTATCAAGATGGAATTAATTATCAAATGTAATCTCTTGGAACTGCGTGTAAAAAATCGAACTTCTATGACAACGCAATCAAATTGAATCAAAACCTGTATGGAGTATTTCTGGTTAACGTAAAATCATGAAATTTTAAAAGGATCTATGTCTTATAACACAAGTACATGAATAGATACGAAAACCGTAAATTTGGGATATTTTTTTTTGCGATTATCCCCAAACATATTTGTACCTAGTTGGTAAACTGATCGCAATTTGCAACCTATGTAGAATGTGGATCTATGGGGACAACAGTTTTTCAACTGCAAAGTACTATCGCCTAAGGATAAGGGATCAGACTTTCTGATCAAAATCGTCTGCTAATGCATGGCGAACGCTCGAAAATGATTCTAGAGGTGTGAACCCGTACCCTTGGGCGATAGTACCTAAATATTACCCATTCCTGTGATGCAGGAACTATTTGTTTAGCCCCAAATGTGTACTGAATCCTCAGTTCGCGAGTCTGACTCGCACTTGAATGTCTTTTTATTCAGTTCAAGATAGCAGGTTTCTAAATGTCTTTAAAACTGTCTTACTGACCGTTTAGTGGAACTGATGGCGTGTTATCCCAGGGGAGTGTTAAGACAGTCGGGCGTAACTTATGCATGTAAAGCGATATTAGGCCCGCGAGGACTTCCGCAGTCGCCGGACATTCGTCACCCCTCCCGTCTTTTCCTCACCCCCACAGACCCTGCTGGTGTCTCCCGCGTCATGTTGTTTTAAATCCATCCGTCTTGTCCCGAGAGCCCCTCTGCCCTAAACGCTTCGCGCAAACTTATGTTTACCGTTCAACTAGGACTGGAACATAAGCGAGGTACGCATTGTACATTTTCAACGCTTTTCCATCGACACTGATTCCAACAGCAAATAAAAGTTTGTAAAAGTGGACACCGGCCATTTTCTCTCCAAAAAAGATTAATGGAAACAGCGGAATATAGGATGATGGTATAGCAATTTGAAAATGCTTAAGCAATAGACTATTGAATAATGATCCCAGAGGATCAATTTCAATCGTAACTTCGCATCTCAATATGATTTCAACGTGTTGCGCGCACTCGCTCTAGCTCCTTAGATTAGTGTATGTATACCTAAGCGCTGGATGCAGGTGGCGCAGGACCGGTCATTGTGGCACTCTTTGGGGGAGGCCCATGTCCAGCAGTGGACATTTTTCGGCTGATATGATGATACCTAAGCGCGCATACTCATACACTGATACCTACTACATCGTGGACCAGTATAAATATTTTTCTCTAGCTTTTTCTCTTTTATGTCTCATGATTACAAATAAAGAACTTACTTACTTACTTAGGTTGTTTGGTTAACATAATTATCATATATTCATGAACCTCCAGGTATTTCTGCTTTATGTGTGTTGGTAGGTACGCTATGTGTACCCCATATATTTGTTTATGTGACTGTTTGTGTTCTAAATAAACTAAAAATAAAATAAAAATATTATGATGCAAATTGATCTGTTCAAGGTTCAAGTAGCAGCAGGTAAACAATAAATCACTTGACGATTTGATCTACTTGATTTCCGTTGTTGACTAACACTGATTTGATCTGCATGTGCGCTGGCTGGGTAATCGTTGCAATTGCCGTTAATTGCGTCCTTCCCGCCGCTCCGCCCCCGCGCCGCCGTATGCTAATCTGCTAATGGGGCGCGCGTGCGTCGATCCTCGTACCACCTGTGTGTGACCATGCAGCTATTCGATTCACAACTTATTATAAATCTACTCATCCCTTGTATATCTTGACCGCAAAATTAGTAACAACTATACGTAAGCAGAGGTCACACTTATACTGGGTATTTGAGGCTAGGTGTCGGTGAGCAGTTGAGCACTGTAAATAGTGTGCCTGCCGACGCCACTCACACCGAACTATTAGCATCCAACTATATGCATGCATTTCATAAAATACAAATACCGGCGATTCAAAGGACTGACACCGCTGACAACATAAAATATATCGTAGCATGTATAAACGTGAATATTATATTAAAGGTGCCGCACGCATACATCGTATTGCATTTGTAACTGTCTGCGCAATATCGATTATCTAAATGCCAGTCGGGATGCGTGCCGACCGCGAGCCACCGGGCTTGTAACACCATGTCCGTTCCGCTATTCGGAGATATATACAAATTACTTTTACTCCCTTATAGCTACTGAGCTTAAATAACTTGTAAATATTAACTACTTAACCTGCTATACCGCGCAATGGTCATAAACTCATAATACTCGTACCTACTTTAACCAATTCACTGGGCTAGGAAGCTATCTAGCCGAGTGAATTGATTAAAGTACTATGACTAATTTGGTTACTGTTTGTTGGTGTACTTTGGGCCGGTGTCGGCGCAGCCGCGGTCGCACAGACGGACGGCTGACAGTTTTAGCACTGCATTAGCATAATCGCATGCGCAATGAGCCTGCAGTTACCCATCGCGCGTTTTTATGTCTTAACAAGTAAAAAAAAATAGTTAAACAACTCATTTAAATACGGTAAGTGAGTCTAGTCTGAAACTTTTTCCTTAAGAACTGTGGCAGGATCTATGGATCATTTAGCGGTGAGATTATACGATACTATATTCTATTTAAATTTCGGAGCCGTAAAGTTAATTGCATATTAGTAATAAAGTGATTATAACACACGCACACGTGCGTGTAGGTTTTTAGGTACGCTACGCACCGCGAACACCGATGTGAACAACTTGTTTAAAGTGAACAACTGCATATTGAAAAGTAAAGTCTTACAATATCACTTTGGCGGACTGATTAATATTATGTTAATTTAAAAACTAGATTTTATCTTTACGATAAATAATTAAGCATCATATCAATACATTTTTCGCAATACTACAGAATAAGTAATAGTACTACGTACAGAAGGTTCTCTGTTAACAAATTCCCTGTTTAGGTACGCCAAACGTGCCTGAATGTGGCTATTTCTTTCTATCGCATGCAACCCGTTCTTTCGGAGGCGGAGCCTTAGAGCTAGGGTTACCGCCAGCTCGACCTATTAGAATAGAGGTACGTTAGTATAATAGTGTATTTTACTAACGATATTACGATTATTCTTTATTTACTTAGGATCACCCAACTACACAAAAGCTGTGTAATTTGCCTGTAGGTTATGACATCAAAACTGCCTGTTTCTGCAAAATGTAAGACGAAAACGCACAGCTCTGTGTTACCTACATATATAAACATAATGTGAAGAAAAATTATTTCCAACCAATATAAATAGACGACGCGGCATATTTATTTTACGAGGCGAATGACGATGCAATGCAAAGCGCGAACGCGTGCGTCCCGTAACTGCGCGCGGCACCCACTGATAGACCGCCTAAAGGCGGCCGGCCGGCATGTTTTTGTGCGGCGCGACGAAACCAAAGAGTGAACCGGCCCTGGCAATACACCGGGAGGATAGAGCTACGAGCTACGACGTAGCACTCGTAACGTAGCTTAGCAGAGAATGTGTGAATAAATCCGTGTAAGTAGCCGTATTGCCACAAGAATGGAAACATAGCAGTTATTCATTCATAATTAGGTTACTATTTGTAGAACCTAATTAAAATTATGTAGATGAATCTACTTATATCTGCTTCCAAAAACACATTGCTAAAACAATATTCATAAACTTTAAGTGCCTAATAATATGAACGCCAGAGTTTATTTCACTCGCATCCGTGTATAACTTTAATTAATTTAATAACATAGTGTTTGTGTGTGTGATAGCAGTAATTATAATATTTTTAAACATTGATTGATAAGCGTGTACAAATGCTGGCATAATTATAATTACTTACGATGTGTGCGCTCTGTGTGTATGGACTGTGTGATTGTGGGCATGTGTTTGGCCGTAATAAGTCGAAATCTGCATATGTTAATGAGCGATTATGGGAGCGCTTAAATCATAATAATTAGGAGTAGCGGCGCGGTGCCTGAGCACGGTAGGCAGGGCTGCTAAAAGTAGAAGCCAGAGGGGTAATCTCGTTACGTTTTGAACGCGCGTTAGGATAATTTAACTGATATTTTTTCATATAAAAAGTGATATTTAGATCTACCTGACGAGTGATACAATGCGTTACGTGATCGACCTGCAGACCTATGTTTAGTTAGAGAGATGTCCAAAGCTGTGTTTTCATATATTACATTTGACAACTAGGAATTGTCAACCATGCAAGGTGCAAGCATATAATCTAAACACATCTATGCACTATCACACATGTCTGGTGGAAATTCGCCCTAAACCTGCGCTTCTTACAAGCAGCTCCTATGTTTCGTAGCTTATTTCGCCAATTTGTATGAAAACACGACTTAGCACATATGTAGTGAACATGCAGCCTAAAGCCAGGCTACTTCGTTGTAAATACTCCAATTTCGTGGAAACCAAACCAAAAAGTCTATATTTATTTAGTATCTAGATGCAGCCCTACTGTGGAATATTATAATGAATGAATGAGATTATTTTCAACTACAGCGTACGTGAGAATATCTTGGGTATCCAAAAGAGTTTCGTTGGTTAAATAGTTTATGACAACTCATTCTTGAAATAATTCTATATTATTTTGTGTTTTCTGTGATTTAGATCTAAATATGGCATGTGATGTATGCGTATGTTATTCCAAAATGATCAATCGTAAACAAGATAAATATTTTACCAACCAATATTTGTATCATGTAAAGATGGATGTAATATTAGATCCGTACTTCACTCACCCCTTTTTCCGTCTCAAGTTTACGACGTTTGTTTGAAGGGACGCCGACATGCTTCTATTCTAACTCACTTTCGCAAACTCAAATCGACCTTTATCATGAGTATCTGTACCTACTCTAGTACCGTCAATTGATACTATGCATTTTTACCACAAAAGTGGATCAACTTCATTGTTATAGAGTACGTTCCGCTGTACTAAAGTTATGCTAATGTTAATTAATAAGAAATAATACTATGAGTATTTAATTACAAGGCCGAGTCAGCTTGCCACACACACTTAGAATTTAGAATTGTTCACGATTTACAAGACTGATAAGATGCGTTCAGCATGTTCTAATGTAATCGCAGTTAGCTTAGATTATTATATTACCTACGAGTAGTATTTTCTGTGAGCAGTTGAGGTGACCTCTTAACTTTTAGGTGTCCCTAGAACACGATATTTTAACGCAAAAATGTTCGTTGTTAGGAATATTTAGGGTAGGCTTTTATCCAGTGTACGTTTTTGAATGAAATTTATTATGATGATGATAAAAAAATGATTGACCGAGCTACGTACTTTTGTGTAGTTCTCAAATGAGCCCTTGGAAGCGTCCACAAAAAGGATGAATGAAAACGCACCGTAAAACTCGATTAGTGTACCACGGCGCAGTGTCACTCGGATCCACGACGACGTCACGCGCCAGCGCCGAACCGCAGACACTTCATTTACGGCTATCAGTTACTAACCAATTGTCCGCGCCTCTAATGCACTTATAATGAGCTGCTACGACGAAAGCGACCGTATTGCGACGACTGAAGGACTGTGCAGTTATTCGAAGGGAGTAATGAGACGTGTTGCCGGTCTTGTGTTCTCATCTATTTCCCTATACAGAATATTCCATTAGTGAAGTTTACGATAGACTGAATATTTACGAGTATATCATTATCAATTTGATTATCATGTAACTATGATTCCAGCCGGTTCTTAGACATCATACAGGAAAGTTTTGGGGCTAAGTGACGTCATCTAACCTTACCAATCTACTATACAAGTAGGTATAAGTTATATGTAGGTAGTATAGAAGGAAGGAGCAGGAAGTGGAGATCAATAATATAACTATTACGATGCATGCTGTTACCGTATTGATTATAAATTACATATAATGTATGACTACCTAATGGCGTTTATAGATTTGTTAATTTTTAGGGTTCCGTACCAAACGGGTAAAAACGGGACCCTATTACTAAGACTTCGCTGTCCGTCCGTCCTTCCGTCTGTCTGTCACCAGGCTGTATGTCAAGAACCGTGATAGCTAGAGAGTTGAAATTTTCACAGATTATGTATTTCTGTTGCCGCTATAACAACAAATACTAAAATGCGAGTCGGACTGGGGCTCCCATACAACAGACATGATTTTTTTGCCGTTTTTATAGATAATGGTACGGAACCCTTCGTGAGCGAGTCCGACTCGCATTTGGCCGGTTTTTAAGACACTTCTCGTCATGGCGTACCTACTAATTTATCAAATTAATGCTCAATGATAGTCTATCTTTTCTGAATATTTTTGTAGCGTTTGTTTGTCTTTGGTTTGGCTGGATTCCTGTTAAATCAACAATGGTTACCAATGATTTTCGTTTTAGCTTTTGCATGGCGATAGAAAGGTCTGTTTTCTCAGGTTTTGAGTGTAATTTGATTGTATGTAGAGTATTTAACTACAAATAAAATTGGTAAATATTTAATTAAAATGGAACTTATACATTTTGTGATTTATTATTTATTTATTCTCGTAGGTATCTTATTTTCTTAATTTTTTACATTAAATCGTGTTATAACGATAGTAAAAAACAGGACGAAAACTTTCATATTCTGTTTTCAGCGGTATTTGAACGACGCTTATACATTCCGATCATTTTGTGCGCCGTTTCGTGTCGTATAAAATGCACCCACTTAGCTCGCCTTTGTTTTTAAAACATTCATTTCCAAGTCCATCTCAAGTAGTCCCCATTTGGCATTCATGAACGAATTTAGCATTTATATTGACCGAGCACTCGGCCGGCGAGTGTTGACTATCGAAATCAAACACCGACATTATCGGTGCATTACGTCGGCAATATCCGTCCCTGGGGCCCTACGCCCCGGGCCGGGCCCCGTTTGCGTTGCATTTACATGTTTGTGAAGTCCGGCGCTCGTGGCCCGCGTGTTGGTTTATCTCCGCGCGCCAGCCGACCCTTGCCCACGGAGCCAGAAGAATCGCTATCGATATTCCGTTACCAACCACGCACGCTTCACCAAACATCCATCCCGTAAGCAGCCCAACTGCCGTGTGCAGGATGCCCGACAGACTTCTCGAACTCCTTTCGGAGTTTATCTACGGATCTAGTTTAAAATTCAATTCGCGATGAAGCTTAAACTGCCGATACATGTTTGGAATTGGCTCCCGGTCCCGCGCATTCCGGCGGCGAGCGTTTATTCCGCTTATCTGAATTTTAAATTCGCTCCCCGTCTCCCGTCCCCGCCAACCCGCACCCCGGCGTCCCAATCACCGTGGCAGCAACGCACGGCTGCGGTGTTTTCCGAGCGAGTGCCCGGCGCCCTCGCTGGCCACTCATGCTAGGCCGCATCTTGTCCTCGCCGTGCTCTGTGAGGCTGTGCTCGACTCGTTCAGTCGAGCTAAACTGACTCGAGCCTCTGCAATATCAAAGTAACGAGCTTCAGAAGAGAGCGCGTGAGTAATTTTCAAGAATAGCTGTAGGTAGTAGGTACAGTTGGATTTACTGCCAAAAGGATGCCATGTCTACGTCCCGACAAACTCGCTGATCTGCTGAGTTATGTATCAATTCTGTTATTTAGTAGTTTACTTAACTCCATTAGCTCACGTTTTTCAATAACGGTAACATCTCTGATAAAGTATTTTCACACAATTTCGATAATGTCGATGACAGGCGTTGCCAAGAATTCGTGTGTACTTAGTGTAATAAAGTGTTTTAAAAGTCGGTGGCCGGTAGCGCTGGTCACGAGATTTAATACCAGCGTGGGAATCCCAGGAGCCGCCGGTAGCTAACTGCGCGCTTATTACGTTAACCCATATTTTAGATTCCGGGACAATTTGTAGCTATGGCCGCCGGCGCCGCGCGCCCTTTGATCCTGCCCGCGGCTTCTGCCGCAGGATTAGCATATAGTAACACAGCAATTCATTGGTGGGCTTCTGAGCTGATCAGATACTTAACATGGATCTGAATTAATTTGTCAACTGAATTTATAATTCATTCTAAAGTTTTTTTTCTTCTAAATAACTATAGGTCCATGTACTTAAATCTTATTGTTCGTCTTTCTCTGAAGTGCATGGAAAGTGACCGCTTAATTAAGTTCGTAAGAAATCGTGCCTCTGTCTGTGACCGCTGGTTGCTTCCCAGCGTGGATTAGCGTGACATCTCGCATACGAAAACTAATTTGGTGAACGCAAATGAAGCGCGTGAGAGCGGATGCTGCGCGACACGCACATCTCGCGGAGAACTAAACGCAATCTAACGTAATAAGTATGTATATGAACCTTCATAATTGACTCTCACTTCCCATGCCATCTGACAGGTTACATCATATCCTATTTTGTTTTAGTTTTTTACCCTATGTGAGTTTTTGAGAAAGGCCAAGCTGCTTTCGCAACCTGCATCTAGTAGATCTAGTCAGTGCAGACGGGCGGAACATGCAAAACGAGCGTGCCCTCGCATGATTACTTCGTAAATTAATTTAGGTGTCGGTTCTCAAGGCGCTGCTGCTATCGGAACAATAACTTTAAATCCGGAGCTGGCGTGCGGGCAGCACGGGTAATTGAATGGTTGCGTGCGCGCCGCCCCGCTCCGCGCCCCGCGCCCCGCCCCGCGCGGCGACAGCTTGAGCAATGGCGCGGATTTGCATGCACGTCCCGCGGCTGCTCCGGCGCAGACCAAGCAACCCGCCGCGGCTCCCCGCCGGGACAGGCCTCTAATGGACCGTCTACCGGCTACAACATCTACACGCTTACTGCACTAATTATTAACCACGATAATTGAATTTTCATGACATTCCAAACTGTGTTTAACAGTATTGGTATACATCGATGCGGAAGCTCACCTTTTGAACACTCGATTATGTAGGAACCAATCCATAATTCGTATCAGTATGCTGGCCACTCGTCACCGGTTCAACCAAACAGTGCATCAATTATACCTATAGTTCCGCGCACCTGCGTCAATGCTAGGGTTGGCACAAGCAACTATTATTTTTGGGGGGCCACTTACACTCGGAACTAATAACCTGCACAAATGTTTGTAGACAGCTTGTCGCTGGTAGTCGTTCGTGAGTAACTTTCCGATAATTACGTTGACATTTGAAAACTAATTCGATAATGCATTACCGCTAATGAGATGTCGCACAGGTGTCATAACATTGACTGCTTTATTTATTACAGACTTAGATTTATAAAATGACAATAATATTAGATATCACACCAGTGAAGGCACTGAGCTTTATCTATCATACTCGTACTATTTACCTATTCATAATATTATAGAAATATTACATGTCACAATTATAAATATAAATTGCATACTACTGATTATTAGGTATATTTTATAAATCGAGCATACATACATATTATTCAATTATTATTATAAATTACATTAAAAAAGGCATGCCCATTTAACCATATTTTTATTTTATTATTGAAGATGGCTTTACATTCCTCTATCGTAATTTATGTTATTTGTATTTTTATTATTAATTTCATGAAGGGCAGCATAGAGGGTTCTCTATCTTTTGCCCGAATTTTACATTCCATAACGTTTGATTTTCCATAATATTCATTTCACATATTTTTATTTTCCATTATGTTGTATGCCCGAATCATTCATATTCCATAAACTTTATTTGCCATAATTTTACTTGATAGAATATTCATTCACCAAACTATATTTCTGCGAGCCGTTCGAATGTTGCGAATGTTTGGTTCTAGCGCTTCACCGGCCGCTGCCGCGGCACGCTCGCTTCGCTCGCTCGGCTCGCGCGCTGTAGGGTCGCAGTTCTACCTAACACTCCTCCTCGCTTGGCTCGTCGTCGTACCTACACCGAACTGCCCCCCTATTCTGTAACTTGTTTTAAACTCATCTCAACGCTCACCCACAATTATACCTTGACACCGCGATGCGTAGTAACTAGCGTAGGTAGAGGTCTAGTTTTGTATCGGGTGACCGGCGGGGTGAGCCGCATTTGCGCGTAGCGAATAACAGCCCTGCCTTAGAGTTGAGCTGGACCGAAGGCGGTTTATTCAGATTAGTATCGGCATTTATAATCCTATTCTTACCTACATCAAACTATAGATACAAAATGTATTTGTGTGATGCCATTTTTCACCTTATTACATGGAAATAAGGGGAAAAATGTATACATCTTTACGTAGCCGATCACACAAAAGTAATTGTTAAGAACGTTTAATTTGTTATTTCACATGTAGTATGGCTTTTGAAAGTTATGGCAAATGATTTTATTGCATATGAATATTATGGATTATAAAGTTTCTGAAAATGATATTATGGTAGGTAAATAACAGTTATGGCCTGTGAATTTGTGGGCAAATGAAATTCGGGCAAACGAAGGAATACCAGCATAGAGACCTTTCCACGTGACTTGTGGTTTCCCTCTTACTAATACTAATAATAATACTAACCTGCAAAAGTACAGGTCAGTATTATTACCAATTTTCCACAGTGGTCAATAAGTCCAATATAGCAGGGTGCATGTGTGTTAATCACTTGTAAGAATGATCTGTTTCCCGTTATTGGCATGTGAATACCACTGCATCCATAATAATTCTGTTGAATATTTACTCCGAATAAGTAGCAACATTCATTTTAATTAACAACCAACATGTAACAAGCTCCGTTTGTAGCGGGCTCGAGTGCAGAACATTCCTAACAACAAATTAAACTTAATTATCGGTTTCTTATTCATACCAATTTCCCATTGAATAAGGACAGACGTAGATTGATAATTCGTCTTAGAATTTGTTTACATCTCCATCGCGCCAGGCGTGACGTGCCGCCATTGTCTCTCGCAGCCGCAAACAGATCTCGACTCTATTGTCTGCATCATACAATGCCTTTTCTTTGATAGTATTTGAATCTAAGCATTACAAGGTGTAATGAAATTGAAACCTTAGTGGTTGAGAATAGGGCGTAAACTTCGTTCTCAGAGGGTTTGTTTGTCTATTGCGGCGAGTAATTGTAGCTGCAGCTAATTAAACGCGGTGACTGTTGGAACACAAACAGACACACGTCACTGCCCCCTCCCCCGCGCCGTTCCCGCCCGGCTACTCATTACCCTGTGTCGGTACAATACCACGGATCACATGTGATCGCCGCCCGCGGTGCCTGTGGTAGGCTTTTGTCTGCAACACTGGTCTTCATCAGCCCGAAGCAATACCTCGATAACGAAGCGCCTACCATTGCTCATTCCATGCGTAACTCGCATGCTTCTGTCTGAGGCTGTTATGTTGTGAGTCTACGCTATGAGGTTTCAATCTCTTAAAATCGTAATTCTACTTCGATAAAAGTTAGAAATTAGGGAAATTTAATTGAAAGTGATGACTTAAAACGTTTCGTAGGCATCCTGCAATATAGGTATTTGTAATCACTATTGCGACATGAAAATGATCGACAGTTTTGGATCATGACATTAAAAATAAAGTGCAAAAGTGACACCACCCCTTTCATACTCTACTATACACGTCATTATTAATGTTATTATGAATGCGACAGCAGTAAAATTATTGATAATTATTTTATACAATATTAACCTTGGTTTCTTATTTTTATAAATATAATTTTAAAAAAACTCATAAAGCATCAAGCGAGGGCGACAGCACCCATGATGTTAACTCTGGATGCGAACCGGTGACAATTAGGTCCCTCGCACACTGCTATCTGCTATCAGTCACAGGCTGCGCGCGCTAATATCGCCATTATAATAATTGCGCGATGCAATTAAAAGCGTTTGCATGTGACGTGATGTGACGTTGCGCTGCGCGGGCGCAGGGCTCTATCTGTGCCATAATTAGGTGATGAGCGACCGCCGGTGCTCGCGATAAACATACAGAACGTCGAAAATGTATCGTAATTCCTATAATGTAGGTTATCCTATCGACTTAAGCTGGCCATATTATTATTGCGCAATGTGATTAGAAGCCTTTGCACGTACCGTGTTATGACGTCATATGACTGTGACTAATGCGATTCTTTTCAATATATCATTACGTTTTTAACAACCTTTTTTAAAGCATAGTTGTAGAAATTGCCATCGTATTTGTTATATTTTATAACAATCAAAATCTGTGATGAAGCTATAAATACAGTACCATTATTATCACCCTCAACTTGATCGGCAAAATTTTATCACACAATTTCCAAATAACTCCAAAAAAATGTACGCCTTATATGTGGCGGCTGACAGATTTGGTATTGACTAAGCACAGTCAAGGAAATTAATGTTAGTACACACGCTCTTGTCGTAATGACAATAAGGAAAACAAGGTACTTACTCGTACTTGTTTCAGTTTCGCTGGCCTAGCTTTCGCCACAAAATAGATAATAGTTGTACTTTCGTGAGCATACAGGGTAGAAAAGAATGGGCCAGACTCCGAAGCGGTCGCGTCGTGCGGCGGCGGCGCGCTTTGAGCCGTTTATTAATTACCCCCCTCCCCGCGCACCTGACGCCCCGCTGCGCAGGAGCTCCTAATTATTCAGCAGCAGCGAGGGGCCAGAGCAGACCAGGAGATCAATATGGCTCGTCACTTTGCATCGCAATGTGATTTCAATGTGTTGTCCGCGCGTTTTGATACGTTAACTCGGCGCTCGTCGCCTTCTACTTCCTTAAGTGCATGATGTTATCACATTAATAAAGCGAAGCGGTGAGCCAAATTGACCTCTACATATCATCGCATCAGCAGAGGCGCTGGTAATCAGCCGTTTAGCGACGAAGATGGTCTGTGCCTGTTAAGGTTCACATCCTGGCGTGCTAACTGGAATAGTCAATAGTCTACGTTACTAATGAGTGCATTGAGGCAACCGATTCTAGTGTGTACGAGAATTTTCCGCGACCAACTAGATTTTTTTTCGAATTAGAGGTCTGATAAGATATTGATGTGAATACGTATAGATGAATTATCGAGAACATGGAATTGCATTTGTAGTGGTTGTATAGTCAACAGCAAAAGTAGGTTATCATTTTTTCACCTTATCGCAATGGAATAAGGTACAAAAGTGATAACTTACTTTTGCTCTTGACTGTACGAGAAAATAGAAAATTCAAATATAGAATGCCTGTAAACATACAATACTACTACATATGCCATTCCATGCTCTCGTTAATTTATCTATAACCAATATCCACTCAATTTTTGGATGCTTTCATAAGACTTAATCTTTTTACTTATTCTATTTGATTTTGAACTAAAAGCTAATAAGAAGACCAAGCTTTTTAAAGAGGTGTATTAATTCAATATCATATAATTATAGGTAGTTATGTTCTTATAAAAGAAAAAATGCTGCTTTGAATTAGAATATATAATTGCTAAGAAATATTATCACAACAAACATCATTCATTCAAATTGAAGTAAACCAAATTCCTTTGACCGCTGTCAAAGGACTTTGGTTTACTTCAATAATTTTATTGAATTTAAATTAATAAGTGAAATGAAAGTAATAATTAAGAATACTATCCCAATTATACAAAATACTAGCATAGACGGCACTCCCAATCTCACGGGTTTCCGTGAACTGGCTGCACTAGGCCCGACACATTCAGATATAAATTATAATAATTATTCCAACACTAATTTGAATGGAGGGAATTTAATTATCGTGCTACATGCGCAGTGCAGGCTAATTAACGCTAATCACTCACTTGTGAAGTTCACAGTTCTTGGAGGCTTCTGAGACCACCAACTTCTCTAAAATTGATTCGGTAAGACCTTCAGGAATTTTATTCTTGCTAAAATCAAATACGAATTGTATTAGTAGGAGATACTCTTGCTTCCAGTCAGGAAGCAAAGGGGCACTGTTATTTACACTTATTATTTAATTTATATGGATATGGAAGACCGAATGGTATCACAGAGTACCTATTCATTAGTTAAGTTAAGTTGTTTTAGTTATCTTTATTTTGAAAACATCACGTATAAAACTGTACGCGATAAAATCTGGGCATACCTGATCTCAAGATTTAAGAAGTGATACCTACATCTGACGAAAAATTTAAAAGTCGACTGAGAAACTTTTCATTGGAATATCCTATTCGATAAATGAGTATTATGACATTACCAATTAGATTTATTATTTTGTATTGTATTGACATCTGAATTGTACCTTTGTACCTAATATTTTAAATATAGTTCGACGTACTTTATTTCTAGTTTGTAGGTGATCTTATTCCATAACTCATTTTGTAATTTGTTGACATAATGCTTGTATTGTTTATTATTGTGATAATTATGACATTGTTTAATATCTAACGATCACAATATAAATTCCTAAAAATTGACTCTATGTGTAATTTTAAGTGCAATAAAATTGTATGTTGTGAAAAAAATAAAATCTAAATCTATGCCCAGATTTTATCGCGTACAGTCTTTAGTAGGAGATACGAATATAGACACGAATTTCACCTTATGTTAAATGGATAAAAAGTATTTTATATCGAATTTAGTATATTAAAAACTATTTTGCTAATGGTTTGGCTAAAAATGGATGGCAAGAAAAAAGGTTTCATACTTTCGATTAGTATTAAACTTGTTCGTTAAAAAATTGAGTGCAATGTATAAGGAAAAAAGTAATTATTGAATTTTTAATTATTCATAGTCTGGCCAGGATTTTCTTAGCCAACCCATGGCGAAATTACTTTTAATGTAGGTACTAAATTCGATATAAAATACTTTTCATCCATTAAACACACGGGTGAAAGGTAGTAGTAGAAATATCTGTTAACTACGTATCTTAATTGGTCTAAATGGTGTCTCCAAATTATCTCAATGGATCATCGTCATTATTTGTTAAGATTTGTTTGTTTTTGATTCAATGAACTCGTAGTTAATTACTTATTAAGGGAACTAATTAAATTAATTACTTTAACGATACCATAAAACATCTTTGCAGTTATTGTATAGCCAGTTTATCTACTTTAGCTAAGTGATTTAATAACTTAATAGTGAATTATGGATATTGTGGTACAAACTGAGCGACATTCTAGTTCACAAGAATTCGCCACCCTGGCGACGCGTGCGCAACCCTGCAAACGACATCAACGCGTCGTTTCTCTCGCACACTAAGATCTATAGGTACTTGAGATTGATTAATACTGAGATGGGTTAATACTTTATTCTATTCAGGGATCCGTTTGTGTTACATAGCGTTTTAAAACCCCAATATTTGTTAGAGTCAAGGATCAATGTGCATTGTGGTCTAGAACAAACTCCCTGTGAACTTGAAAATGGAACATTTTTCAACTTAGCCTCATAAATTGGCTCAGACCGTTGTTTTTATAGTGTCAAAGCTTACCTCGAGCATAATTAAATAAATGTAACATACATAATAATTGTATGAGCTTCTTAATTAAATTGTGACTATATTTCAATTATTCGAGTGTTTTTATTTTTATTAAAAGGAATGTCAAATGTTTTATTAATGTGTCATTCGTTTTTTTTATAATGTAATTTGTGATTGTTGTTAGGTAAATAATAGTTGTGACATTTTTTTAATGATTGCGCCTGCTCGCAGGCTAAATACGCTGCGCGTACCATTTCTGTAAGAACACTCTGACTGAATCTTGAGCAAATAAAATTTCTGATTCTGATTATGTATTTGAGTTGGCCGAATCTCATCAAAGTAGTCCATTCAAAAAGCAACTCTACCGTCCAAGATAGAAGATTCCAATTCCAATGACAGTTTTATAAACAGTCGGCCACATTAAATAATCTCAAGTAGGTATACATTAATTCATACATTTTTATTCTAAGAATGTTAACAGTTTACATCCTATGCTCAGTGATATATCTATGTAATCTCATTAACTTTTGACAGCAGCCGTCACACCACGTAACAAATTAGCTGTAATTTCTCGCGAAAGTGCGAATTAGAGTGAAAATGCGTCTTGTCACTTGTTTGTATTACGCTCATTACTGCGTCATGGGAGTGGGCCCGATGCGGGCGCAGCGGCCAAGCAGTTCCCGCTCCTTCTGGGACCTGAGATTTCCCTGGGGGCAATATTCATGACATTTCATTGCATCTCTGTCTATGACACTGGTGGTGATATCGGCTTTATGTTCTATATTTCATAAAACGAGTCATCATGGCCAATGAAAACTTTATTTGAAGCATACTATGTCATTGATGTAGGATAAATAAATAGTACAACAATTGCAAGCATACGAAATACGTAGTAAATGGTCGAGTACGCTCCACACAATGAAACTATTAAGATTAACATGTAGAACTTAGTACCTATCCTATGTGAGCTTAACATAGGAAATGGCTGTTATTCCTATAAGAGAAGTAGTTTGCATAAAGTTTCTTTCTACTCGCCCCTAGATGGCGCTTTCAATGTTTACCAATTAGGATAGCCCATTGGTAGTCAGTGTATGCTTTTGCGAATAAGATTCGATTTTGCGATCTTATTAGACGTAAAACGTCTTCCGGTTAATCTTATGACTTACACTATTCGATGCCGAGATGCCAATGAAATTGTCAGTGAGGTTCCAATAGGATTTGTGATTTATTTGTTTATTAGGCAAGGTAAGAAAATGTAAATTGAGTTGAGTAAGTACTGTACTTGTGAATTTTGAAGCTAGCGTTGCATTATGTTTTATTAAATTATGTTGTATTTTTTTATTGCACACAACATTTTTGTTATTCAACTGTTTCTATGAGTAGGTAAATTTGGTGGCACGTGCAGAAAGTGCATTGTCATCGAGCCACGTCATTTCATTGCTCGTCATATAATGGAGACGAGGCTTAAACGTATTAATATTAATATTTTAAATGCGAAAGTAACTGAGTCGGTATTGAGCACCTTTTCATGCTTAAACTTCTAAACCAATGTAGACAGGTTGAAACACGGTATTAAGAAAGTTAAGTGCCAGAAATGCTCCCTTAAGAAGGTAAAGTGGGAATGGAAGTAGGTATAGAAGTGCAATCAATAATATTCAGAGCAATGACGCGTAGTTGCAGTATCCAAGAGGCAACCGGATGGAAGTTGGCTCAGTTCGGGTTGCACAGGGCGGTTCCATAACACTTCGGGAGCTCAAATACCGCGAGCCATCCATTTGCTACTTGGATACTTCCTCGTTTAACTATAAGTTAAACGAAAAATAAAACAGGTAAGTAAAATATTGCCAAGAATATACTGTGTACAATACCTACCTATACAGATATAAAATAAGGTTCTGTCAAAAATTTAATTTTTGGTACTAGTTTTTAATGCCAACTGTACTTTTATACCGTCCTCAACTTCTCATTAAGACGATTCTAACGAGCCCAAACTCAACGGGGTTACGTCGGTTAAGTACTGAATTCCCATGGCCACCTTCTGTCTCCATCATCAGATCAGCTCGATGGTACCATAATATTAAAACTATACTAAAACTCGATCGGTTGAAGATAACTGGTTCAAAATTAATTGGATTTTGAACCAGTTGCATGCCATGAATAGATTTTTTATCTATAAGTAGAGCCCCTCTTGTACCCTATGTAATAAGTAATCTAGTTGTGGAATAATGGAATAGGCATATGTTTTGTTTGTGTTACACATTTTCTTATATGTAATGTCTACTACAGGTCACATGCAAACAAGAGACATGCAAGAGGGACCTTCATAAGTTTTTTTACCTATAGTACGTATGCAGCATAACATTGATATGATTTCTTCTAGCCCAAGAGAGCCCTACCCTGCTATTTGGATGTACCTACGCGTGGCATGTAGGTTATTATTGACTTAACCATTCGTCTTTAATATTCATACACTAATATGGTATTCAGTGTTAGCATACTTATGTTTTAGTCAATGCACCCAATATGGAGTAATCGCTCCGCAAAAATATTTGCTATGCTCTGACGCCTCGAGAAATGAGGATGTGTTTTTATAATCCCGTCCGTTAAGTTATTACTTATTATAGTGATATATAAATTATAACTATTCTGGGTTCAACGATATAACTTAATTTAAACGAATCAAATATTTTTTTACGTTAATTAAAGGTGAAAGTTACTCTTTACGATCAAAAAAATTCGCTTCTGACATAAATTTCATTTTTGCTACAAACTTTTATTGTCAACTGTACTTTAATTGTACTACATACATAGGTACATAGTTACAATATCGTTCCGTTTTAAAATGTGGATTATTGTTAGAATTAACGTAGGTATGTAATCATCATCATATCAGCCAAAGGACGTCCACTGTTGGACGTAGGCCTGTAACGTATAACTATTGCTAAGGTACTTTACCAAGAACTATAGTCAAAACTATAGTCAGCATCTTCCCGAGCAGGTAGTACCCTATAGTAACTACCTGTTGCTCTTGTAACATGCCCGGTGTTCGGTACTGCACGCTCGATAAGATCTGTAGGTCGGCGCGGGAGTTGCGCAACTGGCGGGAGCGGGACACGAGAGGGGGAGGGGGAGGTCAGTGACCCCGTGTGTCGATTAATAAATGAAGATAACAAATGAAGCGCGCGCGGACAATGCGCGCCGCGCGGGCGCAGCGGCCACCGCGGAGAGGAGGGGGGCTAAAAGCACCGATCTAATAATTAATCACAACGTCTTACTGTGTTGTTCTAGTTAGAGCAGTGACTACGCAGTCAGAGATTCAAGGAACCGCTTTAACGCAATTTATCGTTTCATTGCGAATAATACTAGGGCAATCACCTCGTAAAATTTAGGACACTTCTAATTAACATATTTTGTGTATCAATAAATTCAGAGTTGTGGTAACCTTTATGGCGTGAGCAGGACCTCAATTATCGACATAAAAAGTGTTATTTGCATTGCATTAAGTTTATATATCAAGTCGCGACGCGCCACGCTGGTCTGAAAGTTTGCCTAACCTAACGCAGGAGGTAGGCACCCAGGCGGCGGCGCGGGCCCGCTCAAAGGCCGTATCGCCATGAATCGATATTTCCGCCGCTAATAAAGCGATATTAATTATCTAGTATTCAAATCTGAGCGCGCTCGTGACCGCCTCCCCTCCTCCGCGTTGCGCCGGCGCACCCCTGCGCGCGCTCGTCATTAATATCG
The DNA here is from genome assembly GCA_932294315.1 of Epinotia nisella. Taxonomy (NCBI): domain Eukaryota; kingdom Metazoa; phylum Arthropoda; class Insecta; order Lepidoptera; family Tortricidae; genus Epinotia; species Epinotia nisella. The sequence goes on from OW028674.1 coordinate 24,395,023, forward strand.
CCGGTCGACGCTCCGGAGGCTGCTCACGACTGGAGCCTGACTGGGGTAGCCAGAAACGAACAGTTTCGATACGATTCGCGCAAACTGCCGCTTCACGGTGTGGTGACTGGATGCGTCACTTCCGCGGTTAATTTACGCACTAGCTCGTAATATGGCGGCAAAAAAGGTGACGTCCGTTTTTCGAACAGTTTTTGAACTGTTTGCTTTTTATCTTTTTGCTTAGCTAGTTCTTGATTACGAGTTGCAATCAATACCAATGTTTCTTCAATCCAAGGTAATAAAAACACAGGTAATTTCGAATATTCTAAGCTTGTAATTATACTTATGATGTTAAAAAAATACATATATGCCCAATGCTTTGGTATGCCCCCGTCGCGCGTAGGTAACTCCATAATTAAATAACGAACTAACCTACTTAAACGTTGTAATGAGAATGTAAATGTTTATAGGACGAAGAATTGCTTTCACCACATTTTATTATCTTACAATCGCACCATAGTGTGTTATGGATCACAGTGAAGGCTTGAAACTTAACAGAAAAGCTCGTATCGAATGTAGGCATCTTTGTAGTTTGTGATAGGTACCTACAATAATAATAGCTATCGGTTATTAATAAGTGAAATATTACGATAATAAATGTTATGTTAAAATATTCCGATATTCTTTAATAATGTCAAATTTATAATCTGATAAAAAATGGATTAAGTTATGGGATTAAGCATTGTATTATATCACCAATTAATAATACAACGTTCAGTTATAGTTGCCTACTGTGACGAACTATTATCGAAGGGTGCATTTTAACAAAAATACCCCGATCGTTCACGGAATTCGAAATCGCAGTTATAATGCTTGACTGGCTTTAAAATAACAAACGGATCGAACGGAGAGAAGCGCAGGGGCGCGCACGCACGGATCGGGATGATTTGCACATCCCACTCCATGTAGTCAGTATACCGCGTCGCCACGGCCATTGTGACGTCCTCAATCAGGATACTACTCTTCTGATAACATTATAAATATAATGGTGCTGATAGACTTGAGCATTCCCTTGTAAAAGAACATCGAGCATTCGTCATTTTTAAATGTGTCCAACTAAACCATGAACAGAGCCGAGCATAGAGGCAAACGTCACAACGAACATTTTCACGATTATTCTAGCGAATTGCTCGTCATAAAATGTATTCTTCACAAAGATGTCATTCTTGACGGTCGCGTAACAAAATTGCTTGGCTCGGCAAATCGCTCGAAGCAAATTCTCTGTCTTTTCGCTAGAATGCTCGCTAAAACACTCCTGTTTCATTTGTGAGCTTTTACCTGTAATGTAGCCTTCGCTAGAATGCTCATTACAGGTGAATGCTCATCAAGAGTATCTGCACCTTTATAATATACCTAGATAATAGCGTAGTATGATAGTCAGTTAATACACATTCTCTCACACTCCCTCATCCTAGCGTTAATTTCGGTGGCATCCTCAGATGTTTGCTGAAAAGCGGACCCATTTTTCATTTATTTATGTCCCTTAAACGGGTGATTACGGATAGTAAAAAAACCGATGGTCAATATCAATCCGCATACGTTTAGTAATAAAACCGACAGGTTGGACGTGACTTAGACATCGCTTTATTTAGCCTTAACCTGCCATTTTTTTTGGAAACTGCCCAGTTACAAGCTGTAAGCTCTTAACTATTGACCGCAGGAAAGACGACTTTGTTTTACATGTATGACCCATAAACAATCCATAAACTAATTCCGATCAGACTTTTTATTGTCTATGCTTTTTACTAATAAGACTTACAATGGCGGCTCTGAGACATTCTGTAAATACCAGTTAACTTAACCGTTACACCTAATACGAAATTACAGTAAATAGAGGATCATAATCGCTAATACGACATAAGGAAAACACATACCTACATACATGTTTAATATGATGCATACTTACACTACAGTGCATCTAACCACGGGGCTTTAAAGGCGAACGTCCACAAGATGCGGGTGAAGATGTTTTCATATTGACCTTCTGCTTGACAGCTAATGGGTGCCGCTGGCCAAGGTTGATCTGTTCCTCACACTATATGTGTACAATACAACTAAGTATGTACAACTTTTTTTGTTAATAAAATAATTGTTTTTCCTAGGTACATACCTACTCCAGACGGTAAAAAACATAGACATAGACATAGAAAAGCTTTATTTAACATCATATTTTATACATGAAATGTACAAATCAGGCTTAAGATTAAACTTAACTAAAACTATACAGTAACGTACGAAGCATAACAATGTATGATACTAACAAGTGAAATCATAAGAATTTTCGAAAAACCCAACTGCTTTTTTACAAATATCATAGCCTATGTCACTCCCACGATTAAAAGGAATCCAACGATATTTCATATGTCGAAATCTGTCAAACGATTTGGGCTGTAGGGCGTGCCAAATAATAAAACATACACACATACATACATAGATACATACATAGGTACATAGATATATACATACATACATACGCTCGAAAACCATAACCCTCCTTTCCGTCGGCAGTGGGGTAAAAAGGGGCTAGACTCCGCAAAATGTTGCAGTGAGTATCTACGCAGCAACGCTGATTTGCAGTGATCCTTACATTATATTACCTTTACTCATAAAAAAATATATGTCGTAACGTAACGGAATGACAATGTATTTGATACATATGATTAATTTCTGTGGTTTGGTTATACTTATATGCAAAATAAATAAAAAATATATAAATATATGATGGCATATGAAAAGCATAGAAGACGGAGTAGGTAACAAGCATATATAAAAATGTAATAATAAAATTTTAACTATCACGTTTATAATAGCCATCAGAGATACGAAAGCAGGACTTGACATCGTGTGTCACGTTGCCAATAACATTGATTTTGCAATACATTTCTTACACAAATATAGGTAAATTGATATGTAATAGATATATAGATATACATAGTTTTGGCAATAAATTATATTGCCAAAACTGTGTACATAAGATCTTATATCATACATTGATAGGTATCAACTGTTTACCCTTTTCAGGCGTACAATATTATTGAATTTAAAATTAAACTCAATTTAAAATTAGCCAGCCATTCCTTCAGTACCTGTTTGAACTTAGTACTATCGAGTGACTTAATATATGCAGGTAAGTTATTAAAGATTTTGATTCCCATAGCGTAGGTACTGTTGCTAATTATGTAACTAGAAGGCCTAATTGTAAACATATATATCATATCTATATTGGGATCTTAAATTAGGGTTGGAGTCACTTTTTTTTTATAAAAATATCGTGTCGTTCCTTGACAGTAACACAAATTTCTAGTAGGTATGTAGTACAAGTCAGAGTTAAAATTTTATTACTTCTGTTAAGGATTCCCCATTTTTAAGATTGAATATTATTCGTAGGCTTTTCTTTTGTAGAAAAAATACTGACTGTACATTTACTGAATTACCCCAAAAAATTATGCCGTATTTAAGTATAGGATAGACATTTCCATAATATGCCTTTTTTGAAACTTCTATTGACGTTATTTTGGTCAATATACAGCGCGTATTTTTAATATTACCTCAAATTGTAACCAGAGGTAGGTGTTAGGGCTGTGAACCGATATTGCAAGAAAATTTTAATTTAATCTTAACTACCGAAGCGTAATTAATTTTTGAAAAATTATCGAGCAGCAATGTATTGCGTACACACATTTGACTCATGGAAGAAGCGGGTCACTTGTGATGACAGTTGTGACGTTGCGTCAGTAAGATAAAGTAGTGATCCATTGCGTGCTGAATTATTTTATATGGACAAAAAAGTTGGTAGTAGAGAAATTTCTTGCAATATCGGTTCATAGCTCTAACACCTACCTCTGGTTACAATTTGAGGTAATATTAAACATACAGGCTGTAGATAAGGCATAACCAACTTTTGGCTCTCTTTTTTGTTTATTATTTGTGTGAGATTTCCAGTTCAGATTGCACTCTATTGAAGTTTGTGTTTCCTAAGAAGTTTATGTTTGTAACTTGTTCAATTGTTTATCATCAATTGTTATGCTTAAATTTTGTGGTATCTGCTTATAATTAGTAAACTGTACAATTTTTGTTTTATCCAAATTTACACTATTATCCCATAAAAAACATTTCATGTAAAAAATAGGCCAAGTCTCGAAATCGATCTTTTACATGGAATGTTTTTTTTTGGGATCTCACTTCTTTTTGTAGGTTTATTGTGTTATCAATACATACACATTTATGAATGCAGCTGGAAATACTATTTTTAAATAGACTTTATATAGAAACTAGCTTGTGCCCGCGGCTTCGCCCGCGTACTAAAAGTAATGTTAACCGTTTACCTACAAAAAGTTGCATCTCAGTTTGACCTGTATGTTCCAATTGAATTGCAATTTGGCACAAATACTTTCAAGAATTTTCATGTTAACAATGTTAAATTTCAAAATCGATGCCATTTTCGTAATTAACTTCCCAAAAAACCATAAAAACGACACCCATATTTAGACATTTCAACCCCATCGCACTCCAACAGGGGAGATGGTATTTCACGTCCGCCACGTTGGATTAATCGTTGTTGTTTTCGTAATCAGCGACCAGCAAACAAACTTTGGACCCCCATTTCATCCGCTTAGGGGGTGAATTTTTAAAAATCATTTCTTAGTGCACCCGAACTTATAAGGAACCCATGTGCCTAATTTGGAATCTCTAGATCCAACGGTTTGGGCTGTGCGGTGATATGTCAGTCAGTCAGTTTCTTCTTTTATATAATTATCGACTCTACATATCAACTCTACATATTGATTCTACATACCGACCCTACATACCAACTCTACATACCGACTCTACATATCGACTACATATCGACTCTACATATCAACTGTACATATCGACTCTACATATCGACTCTAGATACCAATTCTACATACCGACTCTACATATCGACTATACATATCGACTCTAGATACTGACTCTACATATCGTCTCTACAGATCAACTCTACATATCGACTCTACATATCGACTCTAGATACCAATTCTACATACCGTACCGACTCTACATATTGACTACATATCGACTCTACATATCGACTCTAGATACTGACTCTACATATCGACTCTACATATCAACTCTACGTATCGACTCTACATATCGATTCTACATCGACTCTACAAATGAACTACATATCGACTCTACATATCGACTCTACATAGACTACATATCGACTCTACATATCGATTCTACATATCGACTCTACATATCGACTCTACATATCAACTCTACATATCGACTCTACATATCGACGCTACGTACTGACACTACATAGTTAGGGGCTGGGGGGAAATTAAAAAGGCAGGTATTTTTCGTTGGTAACAGTCTGTGTACCGATTTTTAGCTTCCTACCTTGAAAACTGCGAAAAGTCCCATATAAAATTTCACCCCCTCTTGTAAGGGGTTGGGTACAGATTTCCAAAAAAAAAATGATGCACGATTTTTTTGTTAGTCACAAATATTCCGCATACCAATTTTTAGCTTTCTACCTTGAAAATTGCGGAATGCTCCATACAAACTTCCACCCCCCATTTTAGGGAAGTGGGGGGTTAGAATGAGACAAAAACTAGCCTATGTCACTCTCCATCCCTTCAACTATCTCCACTTAAAAAATTACGTCAATTCGTCGCCCCGTTTTGCCGTGAAAGACGGACAAACAAACAAACAAACAAACAAACACATACACTTTCCCATTTATAATATTAGTATGGATATGGATGTTATTTTACCTACCGTAAACAACGTTCGTATAGTTTTCTAGTGTGTTACACTAACCGCTTGCAAATACATCATATAGTGCACTGTACCTACCTTGTTATTATTTTATTACAAACTTACTTATGCAGTTTGTATATCTCTGAAACATGACTGAAATTGCAATAAAATAACTTTTTTAATTAAAATCTAATTATGTTTAAAATTTGGAGCTTGTGTGTCAGCTAGATGTACCTTAGAAACTTTATGTTGATCATCATAGGTCAGTAAGTCAGTGAGTATGTCAGTGACAAAACTAAGGAACTTTGACGGGCAATAGTTTTTAAACTAATAGTTCAAATTGAATGCTATTGAGAATATATCTAAGCCATATTATGCCCTACCTATATGTTACTGAAAATTCAGGGCTAGCTTTAGCCAGCACAAAATTACAGGATGTTGAAAATGGCTTGAATGGTTTCGAGAAAAGGATGGTACGGCCGTGCCACTTTGTTTTGCTATCCAGTTTTGTAATCCAATCCATCCAGTCAATCTTAGGTAGCTAGTAGAGTGTGAAGCTAAACCAAAGCTACTTATATTCCTCAACTGTAAGAGAAATCATGACTATTCTTGCACAGATACATGGACCTACTTTATTTACATTAAAAAAAAGTTTATTGAGAACAGCCATCCACTAGTCAAAATCTTTTTTGTTTCGTTTTTTATGAAATATAACTTGGTTTGCCATGTAAATTGTTCAAGTACCTATTGGACGTATCGGCTAGGCTAGGTTGGTAGACTAGTAAACACAAGTTTAGTTTTAATAGAAATACCAATCGTGATAGCTAATTACGATCACACGAATGCAAATGTTCGTGTAAAATATCAATCGTTTTAGCGTAGTAAATATTAAAATACCGACTTTTCTACCATGTAGGAGACTCAGTGTCAATAGTGCAAACAGATTGCCCTTGCGAATATGTAGCTCGGTGCATGAGCGTAATTCGGTTAAGTGTAGGAATGCTGCGTTCTGCGAATTGACGAGGTGGAGATCGGGCGATAATGTCACGCGTCACGCGCTGGCGCCCGCGTCTGCACACTAAAAACTCAGTCTTGAGATGACGATAATAAAGTCCAGTATGGTATGTAAGGAGTGACGTGCGTAATTACAATTAGCGAGTGATAGCATCCTCGCTTCGGTGTCGCCGACGCGACACTCCGCTGCGCCCGCGCTCGGTGACGCGACAGTTTCCGCCAGTCTTTTATATTCATCCTCCGTTTATTGATGTTTTAGCATAATTCTTTGTGTACGACTATTGAATTATGAAATATTATTTTCAACATCGAACATGCATTTAGGACTTTCCGTTATGAATGAGACAATAGCTTCCAAATCTCCCCCTTTTGTTCTACCGGTAGCGGTGGAAATTTGATCAGCTTCAGGACAATAAGACTTGTCGGGGATGTGCAGCTGTGCTGCCGTGCAATACTTAAACAACAGTAAGTGCAAAAAGTGAGTTTCGAGAAAAACGCAAAAAACCCTTTCAAACATGTTTTTTTTGGTATTTTCGATGATTATTTACAAATGCTTGAATGTCAAAATATAGCATGGAATACATGAAATACGAATAAGTGAACACTTTTTTATTTTAACAATTATTGAATAAACTATTGCTATTTTTCAATTTTTTATACTTTTACTGTACTCTCGAAAAGAACTAAAAACACAATAAATGCAGAATAAAGTGCAGTAAAAAAGCGGATTACTGCAAACAACCCTCGTACACTAGTAGCTACTTGAATTAATTGCAAGCTAAAGTACAGTATTCATAACAATTTACTGTAATTTACTTAGTAAGATACCAACACGTCGTGGTACAAATAAGGTATGTTAACAAAGAATACACATATGTATATTAAAAAAATGTAATTCACATCAATGATTAAAGTGCAATTGTATTACACATAAGAAATTAAAATAAATATATCTTACTAAGTAGTTGTAATTAGTAGTAACCCGTCGAGTATCATTAAAATCGGACTTTTTTCCATGGCACTTAATCTTTTATGGCCAATATTCTTTTCGATCTTGTATTCATTTTTCTGCAAATAGAAATAGAATACTCATGTACCTAGTAAAAGTCTTAATTTAATTTTAAACGCACTTTATATTTGTATACACATAAACAAATTAATAACAAACTAGTTAGTGACCGGGTCCAACCAATAAAATAAACAGACAGACAGACAGACAGACAGACACAATCGCACCATAGAGGTTTTTACCTTTTTGGTACGGAACCCTAAAAACTGAAATTATGTCATGGGACAGGTTCATTCATATTAAAATTTATCATCAAAAATCAAGCTATACGTAAATTCAATCCTTGGAAAGCAGCAGCGTGTGTCGGAGGTGTGTTAACTATAATACTTATACCAGTTATACCTAATTGGGGATTATTAAGGACCGTGTTTGACAACTTGTAGGACGATCGACGGCACCGCATTTTATCAATGGTATCGATATTATCTAACTTTTGCCCTACAATGTAGTTAATCTATCTAACTGAAACGGCACTTGAAAACTACTTAAATCTCTCAGTTTACATAAACATACATAGATAAATACGAGTACATTCATAGCTTCATTTCATACTAACAACCTCAGCAAGTTCAATAAAATATTGTCAGAATATTAGACAATATTAAGTCCACTAAACATTTAAAGCAATGTAACAAACAATTGTTATAATGAAAATGGTAATATATATAAAAAAAATCGTACGCAAAGTAGGTATTGAACACTTGCTTATCTCGGCAGTCCAGTGTTACACGCGCCCAGTCCGCCTCACACAGCGTCGGAGACAAAACTGAAGAGCAATATTCAACCTAATGTACAGTAAATTGCCGTCACGATTGCAGTGGACACATTTGAAAATAGCCAAACGACAGTTTAAATCACAGTAAGTGAGCATTTTTACTGCATTTTAATTAGTAATAATGCTGTAAATTCAAAAACATTTCAAACACAGTACAAATATTTTAGAACATTTATATTTTACTGCATTTTAAACAGTTTTCGGTGTAAGTATTAACTTCTCTTTACTAGTTAATTTAGGATGGACAGGAGACCTTTACTGTATTTTAATCAGTAAAGTCTAAAAATTCACAGCCGTCAACTTTATTACGGCAGTTTAGTTAGTTTTACCTCAATAATTTACTAAATTCTTCTAATTTACTGTACATGGAGGCTTCGATTTTTATATGTTCCCATTGTCATAATCGCACTTGGACTATATACACGTGTGCGTCTCGACACGGTGGTCCAAGATCAAGAAAAAACAAAAAATTGCAAAAGTAGCACTTACTGTTGTTTAAGTATTGCACGGCAGTGTGGTCGTGATAGAGAATCGACGATAACGGTTTACCTAACAAGAAAACATCAGTCTTCGCATAATTTTTGCCAGCCACCAGCAGATTGGTTCAAACCATCACAACAGCAGATTGATGTTGTGATGGTTTGAACGAAGCGCTTCGAGAAAAGAGAGGCAGTGTCCTTTGGCTAGTTTTGGCGGGGGTATTTCCATGCCCCCAGATTTGTTTTTTTATTGTTCTAAATAAATCTATACTAATATTATAAATGGAAAAGTGTATGTGTGTGTTTGTTTGTTTGTCCGTCTTGCACAGCAAAACGGGGCGACGAATTGACGTGATTTTTTGAGTGAAGATAGTTGAAGGGATGGAGAGTGACATAGGCTACTTTTTGTCTCTTTCTAACCCCCCACTTCCCTAAAATGGGGGGTGGAAGTTTGTATGGAGCACTCCGCAATTTTCAAGGTAGAAAGCTAAAAATTGGTATGCGGACTATTTTTGACTAACAAAAATATCGTGCATCATTTTTTTTTGGAAATCTTCACCCAACCCCTTAAAAGAGGGGGTGAAATTTTATATGGGTGTCCAGATATGTAGAGTCGATATGTAGAGTCGATATGAAGAGTCGATATGTAGAGTCGATATATATTGTAGAGTCGATATGTAGAGTCGATATGTGGAGTCGATATGTAGAGTCGATATGTACAGTCGATATGTAGAGTCGATATGTAGAGTCGATATGTAGAGTCGATATGTAGAGACGATATGTAGAGTCGATATGTAGAGTCGATATGTAGAGACGATATGTAGAGTCTATGTTCGATGTGTATATGTAGAGTCGATCTAAAATACATAAAAGAAGAATCTGGCTGACTGACTGACTGACATCACCACACAGCCCCAACTGCTGGATCTAGAGATTCCAAATTTGGCACGTAGGTTCCTTATAAGGTCTAAGAGTGCACTAAGAAAGGATTTTTCAAAATTCTCCCCCTAAGCGGGTGATATGTGGTTCCAAAGTTTGTATGAGGAAACAAAATAAGTACCTAAGACTATTTCATTCGAAACTTCACAGGAGTATTATTAGCAATAAATGAGTAAATACTGTTTCACGTTTTTTGGGAATTCAACCCCTAAAAGGGGAAAATGTGACAATGTCTGGAAATCAACATGGGTATTGTTTCTATGGTTTATAGGGTTGCTGGTCGCTGATTACGAAAACAACGATTTTAAAATCCAACGTGGCGGACGTGAAATACCATCTACCCTGTTGGGGTGCGATGGAGTTGTGTGTAAATATCAGTATGGGTGTCGTTTTTATGGTTTTTTGGGACGTTAATTACGAAAATGTCATCGATTTTGAAATTTAACATTGTGGACATGAACATTCTTGAAAGTATTTGTGCCAAATTGCAATTAAATTGGAACATACGGGTCAAAATGAGATGCACCTTTTTTGGAGACGGTTAAAATTACTTTTAGTACGCGGGCGAAGCCGCGGGCGAAGCCGCGGGCAAAAGCTAGTATGAAATAATATAAAGTTGTGGCAACTAGGTCTTCTTGATATTGATGGTAAACCCATTAGCTACATCATACCTATTTTTTTAACGACGTAAATAATTGTAATCCTGAAGAGAACTATTTATCCAACTTTTGCAACCTTTTGCATCTCTTTGATTAAATCTGTATTTAATACATGTATGATTTTATACCTATATGTGTCCAATACATTAACTGTACAGCATTTACTTTTACTTGTCCATACAAATAACCTAAACAGATTGAAATGAAAGTGGATGCCTTCCAACACCCTTACAATTTCGTCAATATTCTGGAGAAAATTTCGCTCCAATTGGCAGCTTCATCTCCGTACTCCAAGCACCGAGCGGTCGCAAAATAAGTTAATTTAGGCGGCACTTGAGCCATAGAGGTGGCCAAGCTTTGTACCTCGTAGGTGAGGACAACCTCGTTACGGAATATGCACTTCAATCTGCGGGCCTTCCCTCCCCCGTCCGCCCGCTCGCGCCCGCCCGCGGTACGAGATGTTGATGGATTATTTGTGAAGTGCCTTTCAACTCGTTCGCGCGTTAAAACGGAGGCAATCCCTCCGCCACCGTGGCCTGTGTTTACCTAATCAGTTTATTGGCCCCCCGCCTCCAGCCACGTTAAATTTATTTCCAGCAGCCCCACGCCCCGCACCTCGTCCCGCTCAGCCCTCGCCCCGGGAACCCTTCTGCCTCCTGCGCGCTGTTCGACACGACCGAACACTGATATTACATTTATTGAAAAAAAAAACGTAAAACTCCTGAGAAAACTTCCTCGCAAGCTGTGCGCGGCTTTTACATTTTTTACCCCAAAAAAGTGTGTCAGAGGGGAGCTCAGGGCGTCCGGGGTGCGGAGAGAGAGGACAGGTCGCAGAAAACAGTTTTTTAGCGAAAAAACGAAGGAGCTACACAATGGGTGACCCACTTCCCGCCGTGGGAAGGAATAACGACTGCTTCTGCGTTTAAACTCACGAATTTGTGCAATAAAAAATGCATTACCCCATATTTTTTAAATTCGCGGAGAATAAAAAGCGCGTCGCGGCTTTGTGCGTGGAAGAAGGGTGAGATTTATGTCGGAAATAACGGTTTTCGCAAAAAAACTCAGCTGCGACAAACACAGGCGCGCCTACTGACACACATCGAGCTATTATTTCAGTGTTTTATACAATAGTTCATCACCGCGAGCAACGAACATTCCTGAAGATACGACGCAATAACCCCGGGTTCCGTGCAACGGCCACAGCGACGGTTAACGGTTTCTTAAAAAATGCTCTCATCTCAACAATAGGCACTGACTTTATCTCGTCTTCACCGTTTAAAACAACCAAGTCTAAATGTTAAGAACTAACGTCTGGCAATGACTTTGACGTATTACGTGCGAATCCCTGTTAATTCCAGTCTAGTTTCATTCATTAAAGCATAATTATCGACTACCTAATTAAAACCATATACCTACTACTTTCTAGGGCAAAAGAGAAATCATTTTACTGAAGTGGATGCCAAGTTTAGATGGCCGTCAAAGAATAGGTAGGTACTGAATAACTTTGACAAAACTGATTATTTAAACTGCGATTAAATATAAAGTGTAATTAGAAATTAAATTAAATTGCAAACAAACATACTACTATAGTATTCAGAATTGCACACAATCAAATATACCTCTTTTCCACAGGCTAGATGAAATTCAATCTTATGTCAATGTCATGTACCTACCTAATCATGTAAATAAAGACTTTGACAGAAACAAAAAAAACTCACTTTATCTCAATTCTGAAGTTAGTGTGGTTTACACAAATGAGTAGATGTAGGAAATGTTAACATGTCGTCGAATCTCGTGATTTATGTTTAAATCTATACATTAGTTTTAGATATACGACGAAGATCTCCCGAAGAGTTCGAGACCTGTTGCCCGTAGTGACATTTAAAAAGGGAGTTGACTGTGGCATGTTTTATTAGATATTAAATGATTAACGTTTTCAATTAATGTCAGCCAGTCAGTCAATTCACAGTTTTAGGTAAAAAAATACAAACAAATTTATCATTCATGGGTAACGTCTACGTTTTTACATCTTTAGCATAACCAACGACGCGACGTGTTGATAAACTTATTTAGATTCGTCCAGTTTTACTCTGATTTTTATTAGTTATATTTTGAATGACTTGAAATTTGTGTGATCGTAACTGCGAGCCACGCGAGCAATTAGGGGTATCACTCATGTTAATGGGGCCAGAATGACGGTGTTTGCGTCCAGGGCGGAAGTGGTTATTGGTGTAGCCACGTAGCCGGCGCATTGTCTTGGCTCGAGCTCGCACGCACTTCAACAGGGTTTGTATTTCGCGAGCGAATTCACGCGCAAATTCGTCAGTTTTTGTTCTGCGCAAGATACAGCGTCCTGGCAATGGAGGGGCTGATTAATAGTGCACCATTTGAATCCGCGTTTACCGTAAAAAATGCATATTTCCGATCCCGCATTCATAACCTTTTTTATGCAAACGGTAATTTTAAAATCCGTTTTGTTATTCCTTCGCTAGCGTGAGATACTTACTCGATCCTTTTGATCCGAATTTTTTTGCAAGATCAGAGTTTTTGTTGTGAGTGCGTTAACGGATGTAAATGAGACGTTGCGCAAATCCAATGAAGTGATTATTACCTGATTCGGCACCTTTACTTTACGATGAGCTGCATACATGAAAGCATTCAGGTTAGAACGGCTAGTGCCATTTGTGCGAGCGGTGCAGTGCAATATGTAAATGCGGGAACGGGTTACGCTGTGATTGTGCGCGTCGCGTGCGGGAGGAGGAGGAGGCGTATGCAAACGAGGCGAGGCGGGGCCTGTCTTCCCCTCCCCGCGCCTCGCCTCGCGCGCTCACCTGCGTGTTCTACAACGAGCAATCTGTTCCGTGCGAGATGAAAAGTGAAACCCGAGGGGCGCCGCGCAAGGGTTGCTGCGCGCACGCACCGCGCCCCCCCGTGCACACCGCACCCCCGCCGGCGCCCGGCAACCCTTCCCGCACGTGCCCGGTTGGTACCTAGCTAGCGCGCGCTATGTACTTACGACGCAGTCACCGCGACAATGGGGCCGATTCACTTTCAGATTATTGTTATTAGCGGCAGATGAGCTGACAATAGTATAACACGCGATACGTACAAAGTAATATACGTGCCGGTGGCAATATCGAATATTACATTTTATCGTTACAACAGGCTAACGAAAGTCATCAAACATACAGCTTTGTGGTTCAATTTCATCAACAACAATTTGCATAATTTTATTTATGTAAACAAATTACCTACCAAAGAAACAAAGCCAGTAAATTAAGACTGGAATAAACTAGTTTCAGAACTTACCTGACCTAATACTGTTAAGTTAACGCCTGGCCAAGATATACCTACATATATTGTCCCGTTAGCTCTCATGCACGTTTTCCGTTTTTTCATGAATATCTTTTACACGTGGTAAACTTGGCAATATTACAATACTTAGCTTATCCTCCACCATAATTACCTATTAATCATAAAAAAAAACAAATTAATGTTTATTAGCTGTTAAACATAATAGATACTTAACTAAAGAAATGTTATACCTACCCACATGCCGTTAATGTGTAAATATTTTAATAACCTTATGAAGATGGCTGGAAACCAGCATACTTTTACATTATCTAGTATCTACCTATTTATGACTTTTATTAGGAAAAATATGAATAGGTTGTAACAAGTAGGTATGCCATTTTCGATCCGCGTGGAAGTACCTACTTTACTGAACCTTCATGGAGGACTTCCCTGACTTCGACCTCTGTAAGAATGTTATAATTTATAATGTATTTCCTAAATCCCTGCGGAATGGCGACGTCATTGAAATAGTTTAGGTTGCGGAATGCCACGCGGGCAGCGGAGCGCGAGAGTTTGTTTAAAGCGCATCAGGGCCGGAGGGCATGGCTGCCCTCGCCGGAGGGCGCGCTTTGATGTCGCCGTCAGACGTTTAACGCTCCGCTAAACGCTTTTCATCTGCAATTCACTCCGCTAGGTTCAAAGATGCACCTCGCCTGTTTCCCTGCAGCCATTAGGTACATTAAACAAACGTACCTATTTCATTATCCCACAACTAGATATAGTACATACTCTTATAGGTATCGGCAGGAGAGTTAGAGAGAGACATTAAAACGGGATGTTGCGTAGGTATACTCGTATTATCATTATCGCGTATGTACAATTATGACGTTTTATTGAAACCGTTTTGTCTTTTCAAAAATAATTTAAACTAAAATACATACTTTCAAGAGACTTTTAGTCAGTCTTACTTACAGTTTGCTGCTGAACTTGCTATCGTATCGGTACGAAGAAAAAACACTAATTTCAAAATCCCACTGTCATTACGTGACGTGTTGTTGTGTGCGTGACCTATACCTCTATCGGACAAAATGCTTTATCCTCGTTTAAAACTCTAAATAAGTCGCCCTTAGTGCTAATATAATATCACTGCTGACGTTAAACTTCATGACTAATTAGGTAACCCGCTATGTATTCATAAGACAAAATTATATAATTATGAATTATAGGTAAAATGCGCGTTTCAAAGTACCTTTTATTAAAATTGGAAAGAACAGGCGCTACTATTGGAACCGGAAAGACATGTCAAATATACTTAGATCAATTTCTCATTCTAAAAAAGCCTCTCCTATTAATTTGAATTTTAATTAAAACGCTATTAAATCTAACTTGTACTGAGATTTAGGTAAATGATGATTTTAGCCGCTTTTCTAATTCTTTCTATTTTTAACGCCAAAAGATGGCTTTTTAATTATTACATAATTAACATTAAGTAAATCAACGATTCAATGTAATCAAAACGTGGTGACCAATGGTGGAATTTCTAGCGAATAAGCCGCAACAGCGCAGCCCTTTGTGACGGTGCCTGCAGTGGTGCGCAAAAAACCCTGAATGGTGTAAAATGAGCCGCACAATGCGACAGCGCAGGCCCGCGTCATTTCGATGTTTAACTGCAAGAGTTGACATTCAATGCATTCGCCAAAATACGACCATTATAGATTTGCTATGTTTTGTGCTAAGCCATTGAAATCGCATGACTGAAAGTGTGAAGGCATTCAAACTCGGCTGGCTATAGTTCTAGATACTTGGTATTAGCTGTCGCAATGTGACCTTATGACAACTCTTTTGGTTATAAATAGTAGACCTAATTCAAACACGTGTGATGCGTTATGCATTCTTTATGTGGTGTGCGTTGCCGCAATAGTTCATAAATAATTGATGAGCGAGCCGAGCTAGTTATTTAGATAATAGTAATGCGTGCAGCTATTACTTCTGAAATATGACTATCAGTGGCGGCCATTAAACGTGATTAAAGTAATTTACAATGTTTATTCGGCCGCGAGCGGCCCGCATACGGCACGCGCCGCCCCCGCGACCCGGGATCAAACGCTTAAATAAAATAGAGTTAACAGCGACTAAAGGGTTGACGCGTGCCCCCTTCCCCCGCTGTCCTCGGCAGCTGCGCTCGCGCCGTTGTGACGCAGCCTTTATTTTTTGTTCCGAATTCGATTTCAATATCGCATTATCGGCGCGACATCGGCACTGAGTGATATTTGATTATGTCTCCGTCCTGCCCCCGCGCCGATACCACATGCATCCTTTCGCTGACGAAAGTGATATTGCTAAAGTTAAAGAAATATGATCGCAAAAGGTGTGCGGACACAAACTACAGCCTTGGCTAAAACTATTGAGCACCCCACGTTTTCCTTTGTAACTTATGGATAAAGTATTATTTTTAAATTTCATAAATACACGAAGACGTAAAATATAATAAGTGTTAGAACATGTGCAAATCATTAATATATATATATATCATTTTGAAATTGCTATTTGAGTGGATTGCAAAAAAATTGTACATAGTTAAGAGCTTTAATCTAATCTATGCTTTAATTTTTTACAGTTTCGTGACGGCAATTACCCATATATTTTATATCGGTAATTGCCGTCACGAAACTGTAAAAAATTAAAGCATAGATTAGATTAAAGCTCTTAACTATGTACAATTTTTTTGCAATCCACTCATTTGCGTGTGAAAACTGAAGGTAGAAAAAGTCGGGTTTTACAATAAAGGTTTAATTGTATATTTTTTTCACGGAATTTCCCTTAACGTCAATAAATATAACGAATTTTTCCGATAGATACACAACTACAAGGTGCATTTATATATTTTATAATAGAAATTATAAAATATATAAATGCACCTTTTAAAGGACTTTGACTTTTGTATGAAAAACGCATGGGTGCTCAACACTTTTGACCAAGGCTGTATATTTAATCACAATATTACAACATTAGATAAGGAATTTAAACATTTAAAAGTATCAAGTTATACAAAGCAAATTTATAAAGCTAAAATGATGTGTAAATCGCGCTTAAATAAGTAGTTTACTAGCAAAGGAATTAATCGTTATTTTTTTGAATAATGATCTTTGAGTGTTGATAATAAGTATATACTCGTACTTGCACATTTGTGGTTCTTAAATGCACAATGGGCCACTGGGTCCTTACTAAAATTTACGATGACACTGAGGGTATTTCAGAGAATCCTAATACATAGGTACTGACCTAGCTAAGTAGGCAGGTATAGAGAAATACAAGTTGCTACGCAAGGCTTCGTACGCGTATAAATTATAGCCTGAGTCCTATATTGATGTCTAATCTACATTACTGGAAAGTTCCGTCTAATATTTTTTTTCGATTAAGGACTTACCTACATTGGCACAGACTTATATTATTTAATAATATTTAACGCGATAGGTACTATTTATAATTGTACTTTAATTTTTAATTGTCACGGATACATATTTAGGGTTCCGTACCTCAAAAGGAAAAAAACGGAACCCTTATAGGATCACTGGTGTGTCTGTCTGTCCGTCTGTCACAACCGATTTGCTCCGAAACTACTGGACCGATTGAGTTGAAATTTGGTAAACATATGTAAATTGGTGACCCAAAGATGGACGCGTAAAGTAAATTAATGGATTCAGAACAAGGGGGCCACTTTCAGGGGGGTAAACTGGAAAAATAAAGATAAAAGTTTCGTAAACTGTATTGTGTGACACTACAAATGATATTTTTTTTAAATAAAAAAATATCCTAATATTATAAAAATTGTTTGTTTTATTTATTTAAACGTGTTTTATAGTTGTTTTGACGTATTAAACGATTTAGATGGGGTTTACCTGTTATTAGGTTTACAACAACGAAATTTAAATTTATTTTTCCTAAAAAACTTAATTTCCTAGGTATGAAGAATTTCTAAAATGCAGGTACCTACCTCTTGTATAAAGCTATGTGGAATTTAATTATAGTTTAATACTAATACAGTTTTATATCTGATTCATGTATAATGAAAATTTTAATACCTCAGTACCGCGCTCAGTAATTGATCCTCTGATGGCCTTTCAAGATTCAAAGGCTACCAAGAAAGCTGAATAATTTATACATTATGCTAATTTCAAATTTAATATCTTTTGAATTGTATAAGACTACATAATCATAGCCAAGCCAAATATCTAGACATAAACTATACCTATACTTTATTGAAAAAAAAACTAGCTGAGTTTATAAAAACCAACATGCAACCCATTTTAGATTCTTACCTTAAAACAATTGGATAGGGTTTCTTCTACTCTCCATACCGTAACTTTTTGAACGACAACGAAGATTTTTTTATTTTACCACTTGCATTCAAAAGCGGCATCTTTTGATCGAAATGAAAGAGGATTTGATGCAACTAAAAGATAAATTCTTG
Source organism: Epinotia nisella (assembly GCA_932294315.1). Classification (NCBI taxonomy): domain Eukaryota; kingdom Metazoa; phylum Arthropoda; class Insecta; order Lepidoptera; family Tortricidae; genus Epinotia; species Epinotia nisella. Next base: position 24,413,510 of record OW028674.1, read on the forward strand.
ATAGGTATGCAATATGTGACACTAATGTGTTAAGGGTATTGCCAATGATGTAATATAAATAACTGCAACTTATCAAAGTAGAAAAACCCCCGATTTTTTCATTTCAAAGTTCAATATCTCAAAAACGCCTAAACCAATTTTGTTGAAAAACAATCTCGATCACGTCAGCTTTTGAACAAAAAGACTGCATTAAAATCGATTCATTCGTTTAGGAGCTACGATGCCACAGACAGACACACAGACACGTCAAACTTATAGCACCCCTTCAAATTGCACACCCCTTTTGCGTCGGGGGTTAAAAAGAGGTAGATATGTTGTCATACAAAATTCTGTGTTTAAAAATAGCCATCAAATCTGACAGCTAAAACACGAATTGACGACTCGAAACTGAGGCAAGTTGGTGAAATTAACTCAATTTTAGTGTGCCACTTTTGATATGATTATAACCTATCTACATCTTTTTTATATTACATCATTGGCTATTGCCGTCTGCAGTACAGCTCTCGCCAGCTAATCGCGTCCAGCTTTAAAGGAATTTAATTTGGACTAATGTCCCCTCCCCTCTGTCCCCCGCACAAACAATCAGCGCGTGTTTGCTGCCGGTGTGTACACTCATACTCTGATTACGGCCCCCGGGCCGGACCGCTCGGGACCGCCGGAGACCGCCGGCTGATTGCCTCACAATGTCACCTCCATACAGTTCACCCACTTCAAATTGCACTTCGTGTCATAAAATTATGTTAGCTAGTGAGAAGTTTGACATTTTCACTAAAACGCTATTTTGACAGTGAACTTTTAAGAAGTTCAGTCACTTCGAGCAACGGATGGACATGAAATTAGGTGTCGGTATGTAGATCCGCTGCCGTGCAACAATAAAATGCTTATGTATTTATATACAGTCAGCAGCAGAAGTAGCTAAGCGGGCCGGGTGTTCAAAATGACCTGCACACGACTTTATTCTTAAGGAATTAAGAGCGTGTGTAAGTTATTTTGAACACCCGGTCCGCTTAGCTACTTCTGCTGCTGACTGTACAGTCGACGTCATACATTTTTCTCCTTATAACAATGGAATAAGAAACAAGTGTCTTTGACTCGACCGTACAAAAAACTTTATAATCTTAACCGGTTCCAGTGTTATAATAATAACGTATACGGAATACACGTAAAATTGACTGACTCGTAAACAAGAAGCATTTTTGCTTTTTAAGCGTAGTGACGTAGATTTTGCGTTGAAATTACGCATCCAAAGAGCACATTATTGTAGGGTCTCGAAATGGCTGTATTTTAATAATCCGCCATGTGCGTCAAACTGGTTAGTTCCCCGCGGCAAATTAATCGCGTCACCGATATCATCACGGGTCGCGCGTAAATCATAACCCTTTTCTCCCGCGACCCCCGTCCCGCGGGTTTGCATACCGGTTGAAGGGTTGCCCAATCGCGACACTGATTTCCATACGACCTGCGCCCCGCCGCGTCGGTGACGCCCTGCGATCTACATATGCATAGACTGCTAGAAAGGGGCGCTACTTTACATACATTTACATAGTTTAAAGTCGCGCCTGCGTGCGGGGCTGCCGTCGTAGGCACCTATACTATAAATAGTGTATGGGGTAGGTTATATTTGTCATTTTGTTCGGATTATATTTTTACTATAGGTACTCTTATTGTTTTGCGTTTTTTCTACGTACGTTTAGATAATATTCTAAATAATAATCAATTCTTAAACCTGATAAATAATGATAAATAATAATCATATTTGTATCTGTTTACCATGCATCCAGCCTTAGTCAGTACATTTTGCACTAGATGTTAATCCTTTTAAAAGTTCTACAAAACGACATTTTTATAAATAACAATACCTCACAGGATAAATCGGAAATCCCTCCTTTAAATTGAAAGACTACTAAAACATTTTGAAGAAATTTCGCACCCGAGTGCAGTTTGCCCTCCCTTCAATCTTATTAATACGAATTGCCCTCCGCTAATACACAATAGAACTGAATAATCTATGATCTGCCCTCCTCGATGCCCCCTCACCTCCGCCGCCGTCTGCCCGTCCGTCTGTCCGCGATAGCATTGTAGAGCACATAAACAGGCGCGATAATGGACCCTCCAACCCATTTCCCGAGAAATTCTAAAACTCAATGGAAATTCCATTTGGTATTCCTCGTGCGAGGGGCCCCCACTAACTAATTTCGGAAAAATCTGTTAGCGATTCACAAAGAATACGCACGTTGTGGACATCTTGTGCTGACATGTTATTTTATTCTTAATAGAAATATGTAGGTGCATTAAATATATTTTTCACATCTCATGCTCGAAAAGTGTGTCATATTAGGCTTAATAAGCGGGGCTAAAGTAGTACATTTAGCCCCTAGGGAAAATATGTATACATATTTAAGATTTTTAACACATTTAATTTGACCAATCAAAACACTTCACCATATTAGATCCACCAATCACAACTCTTTCAAAAAACATTTATCTTTGCTATCAATCAACCAGAATACAGCTACATATTAAAATCGACCAATCAAACATCAGGTGTTTTTTAGTCCCTAATTCCAAATCATTAAAAAAGAAAACGCCTCACGCTAAATTGAACAATCTATTCGCAGTGAAATTTGTTATTGATTGTGGATGGATAATCTTTGTTTTACTATTTTCTCGCAGTCGATGTGAAAAGTAGAGTGTATAACTCGGGTCTAAAAGCCATATTACCCCTCGAATTATTTTCCCTCGCTTCGCTCAGGAAAATATCCATCTCGAGGTAATATGGCTTATTTTAGCCCCTTGTTATACAATCTACTATTATCTGGATAGCGAGTATTATGTGTGATTGGTCGTGCAGTCATAGATAAGTGTGAGCTTGATCTGTAGAAATCACAGATTAATAAATAATAATCGATCACTAATGTTTAGAGTTTGTAATATGGTGAATTGTGTACTCGACTCTTGAAAATATTGTTCACTCTTAGAACCGCACATATTACGATAAAATACGCATATAATGTTAAGAAATGCCGTGTGACCAACTCTTTGCAACTGAACTCAGAAAATATCGTAACAAGTTAGTGACGTATACAATGGTCAGTGAAAGACGAACATTTCGATTTACCTCCAATGAGAAAGTAAACTAAGTATAAGATTACTGTCTAGTTCAAAACAAAAACAGATCGACCTAATTGTCAAAGGACAAACAATATCACGGGTCACCGTCAGGTGTCCGACCAGCTAACTATGGCCACACGTATGCGCGGTGTGTATGTATCTTCTTGCATGTGTGCAGCTGCAGCGGCTATTGATTAGCGCCGCATCTCGCAATCAGCGCCCCCGCCCCCTCGCACCGCCTGCATCACGACATGTTGCCACTTCGTATCTCTCATTAACTGCTAGTTATCATAATTGTTAGTGGCATTGCGTTTTTCAATGCCAATTTGCTTGGGAAAACTGAATTCAATATTTTTAAAAGTTTTAAGTCATTGAATTAGTACACAAAAATATACCTACAAAGAAAATGCCTTGTCCTGAGCGTAGCTAGTAAATGCAAATCCGAGATATTACATGCCCACCTCTCAGGCAATACGCGTTATTTTATGTAGGTATACAAATACATGTACATAAGTATTTAATGATGTCCTTTCTTGCTCACTGCCTTTGTCTACGGATGATGAAAGTGAATAGTTTTAGCTATTTCTAATATCACTTGCTTTACCAATGTACTCCAAATATGACAGCAACAGTACAATTTTGTTATTGGTGCTTGCCAAATTTTCAGTAAGCACAATTTTTTCTCCCATGGTTCTCCTAAATTTGACTTAAATAAATAGCGTTATATATTAATCTCAAAACCCAAATGTAAATGGCTTCTTCCCCTAACACATTAGACTTTTGAATTAATCTCAACTAAAAATCCCATTAACGGCACGAGTCATGAAACTCGTAAATCATTTATATTAAATGTCGCGACTGATGCGTAATTTCACGGGCAGCCTGCGCGCGGGCAACCCTTCCGCGATGCAAATGATCGTGCAAGATGGCGTCTGTGATGGCTATAATCTGCGCACGGGATAAACAGGGCGCGGCATGTGCAGTTGCGGGGAATAATGGAATATATATAGATGGGGAAAAATCTGTGTAAAACTCAACGCACTTTGAATTACATGGCATTTTGACAGGTAGATTTGGAATGTTCATTAAATGTTCAGGCAGGCCATATTTGCCACTTTGGCTGAGTTTGTCTCTCACATATCTATGAGGTGCAAGTTCACCAGAACATGGCTGGTACTGCCGGACAGTGACATTATTGGGCCTCTCAGAGACTGGCGCGGCCTGGCCGCGGCGGTCAATAGTAAATTTGTCATTAGCTGTCAAATTTACTATGGATCACCGCCGCAGGCCACGCCAGTGTGACGCAGACTTTTTTCATACATAGTCTCACTGTCAGTGTCTCATAAAATGCGACAACCTTAACTAGACGAAGGAGCAGGTGATCTGCTATAGAGCAGGATGGCATGATTTGAGTTTTTTAGCAACTTTCTTCGGTTTTGTTAGATAGTGTATGTAAGTCTTATTATTTATTTTGTGTATCAGACACTTTATTAACTGAATCCTAAATAAGGTTGAATACCGGGGCTTCATTTGGAACGAACTACTGACGCATGTATGTTAGATTGGAAACGAATTACTACACTCTTGCTCTAATGCATTTAAATATTTTCTACTGCCAGCTAGAGCGCATTAATCAATACGATTCTAATTTAATCTCAATCCATCAGTAACGCATTTCAGAATGTAGTGCCTGTAACACGTTATTGTTATTTCGACCACCATTCATGTCATATGACTATAATATCTCTGCCCTAACACCGTCTAACACACATTCTATTGAAAACTATGCAATATATGGGAAGTTTGTGGCTTATGCGTGTCAAATATAGACCTGCGCTGCTAGCATAACTTGACTCTCTACTCTACTCGCGCGCGTGATAGACTATCTGTCACTTTTTGACAGAATTAATCAGAAAGTGACGGACAGTCTATCTCGCGCGCGAGTAGAGTCGAGAGTCAAGTTATGCTAGCAGGGCTGGAGTAAATCTAAATATATCTACTAAAACAAAAATTTAAAATACTCGGCAAACATCCGTGAGTATGGATCATTATAAAAAATACCCGAAAATCTAACGCACACGTGTGTGGCTGCTATATTATTAACATCACAAAGTAATCAACTAATAATCAATATATTCGGACACAAATGAAACCACCCACTTGTTGGAAACAATTTCCAAGCTAATACATTAATAATGAAGAGTGTTGAATCACAGCAGTCGGTTCGCCGCCCCCGCTCAAATATGATGCACTTTTTATGACCCCGTGTAAACAGCGCGTTTGCGACCCCCTCCCACCCTGGGGTGACCCCGCGGACACGCAATAAAACGCGCAAATATAGAAATCAGTGTCCGCCGCGAGCCGCCCTCTACGCGCTACGGCGAGTCGGCTACGTTGACCGCCCGCTACGGCGCTACGGCGTAGCACTTCTACTCAAAGAAGCTTTTGATTTTAATTGTGGTACAGTCAAGAGCAAAAGTAAGTTATCACTTTTGTACCTTATTCCATTGCGACAAGGTGAAAAAATGATAAACTACTTTTGCTGTTGACTATACGTCTTTAAATTGGTTTTGCTTGACAGAGCCTTTAATACACATTTATAATATTACAACAATATTTAGCTGTATAGCTATCTACCCCTACCGAGCCACGCTACAGGCGTGCCGATATAGATAATCTTGCAAGCCGCACATTGGTTCAATAAACGAAACGTTTGAGACGTTAACGGTGCCTTTAGAAAAATATAAATGTAGTAATATATATAATGCGAAAATATTGAGTTTGGCACGAAATACAAACACATATTCGAAATTTGATTTTTTTCTTACATTAGTCAGCCCTCCGTGATTTGGCGCGTAAGTTGTACATTTAAGCGCCATATTTATCTTAAGATGTTGACTTTTTGTTAATGTGTCCTCCTAAGTAGATACATCGTGTGTATTGTACTTTTTAGTAGTTAATATGCTACTGGAATCTAATACACGTCGCGTCTTTTATACATGATAAATGAGACACCTCCAGCAAGTGCTAAAATGATTGATGCTTTGCCTACTAATGTGTTTTTTATAATAAAAAATGTATAAGTGTTTTGTCCAGTACTCCGTCGCTACTTATAATGTAAAATTTGCTTGCATTGACGTATAATAAAGTAAATAGAACAAAAATGTCAAAAATGTGCCCCAAAGTTACAACTCAACTTTCAGTAGTTGCTACGTTTACTTACGAGTATAACCTGCATTAAGACATATATTTCATACAAAAGAGAACTTCGTTTTTTAGGCTTTAAGCGCCAGATTAGCAAATAAGAATCAAAAAAATTAAAAACTTTTTAGTTAATTGACATTTTAGTATAATGTGACTTGACTACTCACGTCAAATCTAAATAGGAAATGAATGGAGTCGCGTTATAAAATTATTTGTATAATAATTTTATGTATTTAAACAAAAGACCAAAATCATAACTAAATTAGGTTTATTTATTTTTACAAGCAGGGAATACCAGAACACATAACTTTCAGAATTGTAAATATACACAAGACATTGTACGGTGGGCATTACATACGGTCACGGACTTTAATTGTTGAGGCCTTTAAAGCTCACGTTTTACTGGACACTTCAAAGTCAAAATTAATTGACACTTAAATGGATCAACAATTAAAGTCCTTGACCGGTACTTGCAGCTGACAAAGTCCTTAAAAAATTCCACGCACGACTAGTGGAAAGGAAGTAAGAACTAGGTATGTAGATCATTTTAGCGTGGTGTATTTGACGTATCTTGTTCTGTTGCGTCACATAATTATTACTTAAAATCCGAAAATCTATTTATCTTTAATTTATTTTGTATTACGCAGTATCGCTGCTAACGAATTTATAAATTTCGAATTAAAGGAAAAATTGACTCGGTCCATTAAATTTTTAAATTTTTCCTTTAATTTGCAATTTATCTTTAGTTGAACATTTATTTTTACTAGATTTATATAGACTTGAAAAATAAACACACGACGAAATCGTCACGACTCTTCGTCGTCGACGTCTCCTATCTCGTGCTATAACTGCGGCCCACTTTGCACGTCGCTAAGGATTTTTTGGGAATCTTAAATTTAAACCATAATATAAGTAACGACTACATAAAATAACTGACTCCTTAGGTTTTTGTTCCGTGATAATCTGTCATTTGTAGATACTAACGAAATTATTTCTACAAAACTATGAAATGACAATGAGTTTACATAAAGTTCTTTACTCTATCAATAGAACTTAGTTACAGAAATATATCTTATCCTTTTTAGGGTTCCGTACCTCAGAAGGAACCCTTATAGGATCACTCGTGCGTCTGTCTGTCCGTCTGTCACAGCCGATTTGCTCCGAAACTACTGGACCGATTGAGTTGAAATTTGGTAAACATGTAAATTGGTGACCCAAAGATGGGCGTAAAGTAAATTAATTAATTCGGAACTGAAAAAAAAAAAGTTTCGCAAACTGTATTGTTATCACATATCAAATGAAAGGGGTTGTTGTAAGAATCGTCGATTTTTTTTTTATTATTTTAGCAAAAACAGATTTGAAGTAATTTAGGACAAAAAGACGAAAATTGACCACTCCCCCCTTATCTCGTAAAATTCTAGGCTTAAAATTCTGAAAAAAATATGGAAAATAGTGCCTTGCCTAAAGATTACAGGAAAACCTATAAGAAGTTTGAGTATTCAAAGTAATGGGAAAATTCTCAATATTTTTGTGTATTATATACGGAACCCTCACCACGCGAGATATACTCGCACTTGTCCGTTTTTTTTTTTAATCTATTGCTGTATTTGCTATTAACGCATTTTTTCACGGAACGTTTTTGGCATTTTTAACAATCGTCAAGTCTCACTGTCGAAACCAGACTAAACGCAAAAGATACGCGCGAGTCGATCGGACTGTTCTTTTGGACGGCAACTTTTTCGGCTGATTGTGTATCTAGTTACTTTATACTAAATCAATGTTGGCTTGCGATAATATTATCAGAAAAATGTACGACGTATGTTTATTCAAATCAGTTGTTGACTGTTAATCACGAGTGAAGTTATCACATTTCTTAGTAAGCAGTGGCAGTAATAATAGGTTCGAGCTAGATTCATACGTAATATCCACCTGTCTTCGTCAATCCTCTTGGAAAGTTGATCGAACATGCCTTATATATACCTTAGAACATTCGGGAGCTCATTAAAAGGCTGTATCACCACAAGCATGCGCGAGCGCAGCCGCTGCGTTTTTTCCTCCGACTCGAACCCGATATCGGAATTCGCGCATCGCCGCAACCCGCCGTCTCCCCTTTCCCAAAAAAATTGAACAGCTTTTAAACGCGGATAGTTCGGCGAAAGCGAAAAAAAATCATCTCAGGTAATCGAAATAATGGCGAGGACGCGCGAAAAAAATTCACTAAGGGCCGAAAAAAATAAACGGATTCTAACAAAAAAGTTCAATTTTTAATTCGACGGTTGCGAGTTGAGGGGTGAGGGGTCGCGGCGGGGGGTGGTGGTGCGCGCCGCGCGGCGCTCGGCTCAGACGCCGTCCGACCCGCGCCGCGCTCGCTCGGCCGCGCACTCGCTTTACTCTCTGCACTCGTGCTCGCTTCGTTGTCGACTCGCTGTTGGCTTCGCACTGACCTGCCATGGTGCTATCGGCGTGCGTGCGCGCTGCCTCGCGCGGATATTGCTCCTATCGTGAGTATTCGTACCCTTTAACGATTGAGCATTGGCTCTAGTTTATTGCTGCATGTAAATTAATTCACCGGTCAATGCAATTTTGATATAAACAAGCAAGTTATTGCAATAAACTTATAAAATTCTAATTTTGTGAAACACAAGCTCGTAGAACAAAATTGTTGTGAATCGTGTTAATTGTGTTTATTAAGTAACAACCAATTTAAAAAACGTTTCGGATCTGCTCTTGTTTTCTCTATCACTGAGGATCTGTTCCACTACAAGGTTTCAATATGTAAAAAAAGTAATTCAGAACAGGAACGTTAGTAAGTACCATTGTCCGTACTAAATTCCAGTTAAGTACTTGTCTCTACCTATATTACCGATGTCAATCAACTGCATATCTGTTAAGTTCACAAAATCACAAAAACAAGTAGTAACAATAACACGTCAATATCTGGAACACCTGTCACATTTTCTTCTTCGTTAAACCGACAATTGCTAGAGGTGACGCTGAAAATTCAACTTGTTTATGTTTATGTACTCTTCTTACCCCTTTTGAGACAAGCGTGAATGTATGCATGTATGTACAGTCAAGGAAATTGAATGTTTATCACTTTTGGACCTTAATACCATTTCATAGAGTCCAAAAGTGATAAACATTCAATTTCCTCGACCGTACAAACAGTATCTAACTGAATGACAGGTTACGGGTCCATTTTTTTAACAACATTAAAGTTATTGCATACCCATTTTTGGGCCAGCGTGAGTTTTTGCAGGTATTTACAAACAGTATCTATCTGGTGATAGGTTACAGGTCCATTTTTTAGTCGACATACAAACAATTACACACACTTATTAAGACTTAGGGTTTAAAATGAATCGGAAACAGTCATACATTTGTACTTAAGTATTTGATGCGCGTAAGATAGGTATATATTGACATGAAGGCCCTATCGTCTCACTGTTAAAATCGAATAAAAATTGTTATTAAGTTTGTTTGTTTACATGCGTTCTGGAGATCATACAATTTTAGTTAAAAGTAAATAGCAGCAAGAGCGTCGTTACCAATTTGATTCATATTCAATTACATTTGCATGTAATTCGTGCGAGAATAGTTGAGCATTAATAATTTAACATTTTAAATGATAATCACATGAGGGTCGTTCTTCTTTTCGACCGACAATAGCCTGTCCTTCGTCTTACTACGGCATCTCATTTGAGTAATGATTTTACGGTTTTATAATGTTCGAAAATGAACGTCCATATTATTTTATTAATTAGTATTATTTAATATTTTAGTTTCTCTAACTAGCATTTTATTAAACGTATTTTTATCGTAGAAGTCCGTGACAGAGTGGTAAACCAAAATGTAGTCCCCACTGAAAGAGTCCACTTTGTCACATTTTTTTTTTTTTAAACCAACCGTAAACAAATATGTATATTGGCTGGAAAGGAAACTTTAATTAGTGTTAATGAAGAAACCAATGCATTTTTTTTAAATCGCACTTCAAAATCACAATTTTTGATAGTTCAAAAACCAAAAAAAAAGGAAAACCTCGGTTCATTGTCGGTAAAAAAGAAGAACGACCCATGAACTTATAATTACAAAACTAGTAATTGATTCACCGCTGATAAACATTGAGGGTCAATTTTACATATGGGTGGAAAGCAAAAATTTTGTACATAGTTAAGGGCCTTTTAATCTAATCCACGATTTAACTTTTTCCAGTTTCGTAACGACAACTACCTATACATTTTATATGGGTAATTGTCGTTACGAAACTGAAAAATGTTAAATCGCAGATTAGATTAATAGGCTCTTAACTATGTATTTTTTTTTTTTGCTTTCCACCCATATAACGACCTAGGCCCAAACTAAAAAAAACTTTTACCATCGCCAAGACAATGAACTGACCATCCGTGCAATTTAAGTGCATTGTAATAAGGTTCAATAAAAATATAGGTTGGTCAGTTAATTGTGTTAGCGTTTGTACTATTGGCTCAAGACGACGATATTCACACAATTAAAATTATAAAAATTCTAGACTGAATAACAAAATATTCTTGCTAGTCACACAAATAAATGCCTTCACTGGGATTTGGACCTGGGACCGCCAACTTCGTAGGTAGGATCACTTCTAACTATAGGCCAAAGTGGGCGTCACATCAAATGTGCCCTTAAGAACATAATGTGTAACAAAATAAGAGACAAATAAATAAAGTAAATAAGTTGTAATTAGATTAAACCTAGAAATCTTTAGCTAAGCTTAGCAAATAATCATAATTAAAATGACAATGTTAGGTCTACCACAACAATATAGTATGTATAACTAGATACGTTAATTTGGCACTCTTTGGGGGAGGCCTATGTCCAGCAGTGGACGTCTTTCGGCTGATATGATGATGATGATGATGATGAACTAGGTACGTAACTAAAGAGGTCTTTAGACCTGTCTAAATGCAGTGCTCTAACTACACTCACACTCACTGACTAGAGTGAGATGGTTTATCATCCCTCCATTCCCTCCCCCAGTTAGTGCTCTGCTTTTAGCCAGGTCTAAAGCCGCCTAAGAAAATAAGTGAGTATGAGTATGAGTAAAGTTTTCATGTTAATATCGACTCCATAGTCTTCTTTCGTCTTACCGTGCGATGAAAAATCCGAGCCCTGATCATAAAAATAGACTTTGGGCTAAGTTTATTAGTAGAAAAAAATTGCAATTATTTATTGAAATAAAGTTAAATTTTTTTTATTTTTATACATTGTGTAAAAAGTATTGTAATATTTCGCCGCTTTAATTATTTTTAGAAGTCGCATGGTCCGAATAGACATAAAAGAGATCCAAAGCCTGTATAGTGCGACAAATGAATCTATTGTTATTAAATTTATGCAGACTTTTCTATTAAATTGAATTAAGAAAGAAAATGATACAAAGTCCAAGGAAAAGTAAAAGTTATTGTAACTAATCCATTTACGTATAAGTATAAAACATAGTAGGGTTCCTTTCGTTACACCATTAATAACTCAAGAACAGCTAAACCGATTTTGATAATGTTTGATTTGGTGAATTTGTCTCCGTTTCGAATAGCAGAATAAATCTAAAAACATGGAAAACGCGTGGAAAATAAATGAATGTAAGTACATATTCATTTTTCATACTATATTTCATTTTGTATGGCGACACGAGGTTCGCGGGGTCTGCTAGTATTTCATATATATATATTTTATTTTTTATTTATTTAATACAATTTTTTTATTATAGTTACAGTGTTGCTCATAAAGCCACTATTTAAAACCTGGATGGTTTAGGCAATAGTTGGCGAGATCGCGCGGTTCATCCCGCGTTCCTTAAGTTAGTTACCTATTATATAACAAATTGACATAGTTGGCTACAATTTTATTCCTTACCTACGAGTACACTTATTCATCTAAACTTAGGTAGTACTTTTTAAGTAGCTTCTTACATTTGTCATGATTAATAATGGCATCGGTAAGGTCCTGTAATAAGTTCTTGGGCAGGTTATTGCAAAACCGTTAACAACATTCTAACCATTATTTTTCTACTTGGTAGATGTTGACCCGGAATCACATAAAGGTCCGCTTCTGCAACACTCGTAATAGATAATACCGCTATTTGTCATTAACTGTGACTCAAGTTTCGATTACACCTTAATTGTCTGTTGTCAAAACATGTTTTGTCGATGCTAATTGACGGATTTACCTATTAAGTTATACCAATTCTACGGTTATTTACAACTAAAAGATGATCAGACTGGCTTTGGGAAACCTACCTAATTATTTTTGTATATATTTTTTTCCTACCATTATTGTAGCAGTTCGTTATAATATTATTTTTAAAGCAAAACGCCGATATCGGTTTTAGGGTTCCGTAGGAACAAGGAACCCTTATAATTTCGCCATGTTCGTCTGTCTGTCCATCTTAAGCTTAGTCCAGTGACCCTTACTACTAGAAAGCTGTACCTAATTCGGCATCCTACTAATATTATAAATGCGAAAATTTGGATGTTTAGATGTTTGTTACTCAATCACGCTCAAACGATTTGGATGAAATTTTGCACAAAAATAGTTTATAGCCGGGATTAAAATCCCGGTTCCACGCCGACGAAGTCGCGGGCGGTAGCTAGTGGGTATAATTATAATCAATCACGCCAACAAAATGTAATTTTTTTCTTTGTAAATCCATGATCCACATCGGATATTGTTGAATAGCTTGTTCAAAAATTATATGGGTTTGCGGAATATTGAACGAAATGATGTGCCGTAGCTTCCCGAACGCGGCCCTACCGAGTCGGAATTGACGATTGACCTCTTTCTTGAAGTTGGGCCTACCTAACTGGACAGTCTGTCCTAGGTATACATAATTGTCTATAACTTCGAGCGTAAAGTGTCCGATTTTAATGGCAGATGGTACTACATGGCTATTTGATATGATCTTCGTCTTATCCATGTTCATCCTTATAGACCAGTGTTTTTCAAAGTGTGGGCCGCGGCCCCCTGGGGGGCCGCGGCACATATCCAGGGGGGCCGCGAGGATCAGCTTCGAAAGAGTCTCGTGACTACAGTCAGCATCATAAACATGTATACATTCTATGACCTTATTACGTAGACATAAGGTTGAAAAGTGTATACATGTTTATGATGCTGACTGTACAAGGAATGATGTTTTTTTCAAGCATGTTCATTTTAATAAAACACAATAGTACATTTCGATGCTAGTGCGGAAAGTATGTCATTACGCCACGAGTACCGAGATATCTCGCCTACGGCTCGTGGCAAGACTCGGGACGAGTGAAGAATGACAATTCCGCACGTGTATCGAACGATGTTTTTTAATACAGTTGCGAAAAAATATGAAAAATAACAAGTAAGGAATTTGAAACTTTTATATTATTCATTCTGTAACATCATTGTAATACAGTTGAAAAAAATGAAGTTTAATACAGTTCTATCTTATTTATTTGTTATTGACATAATAATTAATGGTACACTTTGTCCAAGGAAAAGTAAAAAGCACTAGTGCGCGAAAACCAACTTTCCGCACGCTAAACAGCTACGTAAAGTAGCACTTTTTGAGCAACTGTACCTATTAAAAATCATTCTTATGTAGACGTGTGCATTTATTTAATTACGACTATAAAATGTAATTTGTATATTTTTAATTCAGTGCGAAGAATGAGCTTGTTTTATTTTAACCAATTTATCAAAACGTGGTTCCTGTTGCGATACGCAGACTATTAAATCATTTTCCAAATTCAATCTATTCCTCTTCTTTGTTTTGATATCGACCATTGAAGAAAATGACAGCCCACACAGGCTTCCTTTGCTAGATCGGGATATTCAACCATTCTCTTCACCCAAAACGCACCGATTGATACGGATACAAACTCCAATTTTAGCATCCTATCAGGTTCAAGTTCTAGAAGAGCTTCTTTCACAGTGTGGTTGTAATCGGCCAGCACCACGGATCTATTCAGAAAGGGATTTAATATGCGTTCCAAAACGCATGACTGATTGAATGATAGAAGGGTGCATTCCAAATCTGTTAAGTTAATAATTGGGTTTTAAGTTTAATCATACAAATTGGGTTTTGGGGGGTCGCAAAGGAATTTTGATGGTCATGAAGGGCCGTGACACCAAAAAGTTTGAAAAACACTGTTATAGACCAACTCGCTCGGAGGCTTTACTGAGGTCATCAAGCGTCCTCCACAATCTCAGCCAAGACTACTATATCGTCAGCAAACCGAAGGTGAGCGATGCACTCTCCGTTGATGCCTAGCCTTCTCCAGTTCAGAGTCCAGCGGTGAGCAGTTTTGCCTTGTCTGACTCCCCGCTGCAGCGGGTTTCAGATAGGTTACAAGTTCCGGTCCTGGGGTTGGACTGACATTGTGGCGATCTCGTACAAACACTTCAGTACATCGTAGTGGTAGTCTGCTTGGCAGCGCTGGAGAGACCGTAGTACAGCCCAGGTTTCAATCGCATCGAAGGCTTTCTTGTAGTCCACAAACGTTAAGCAGATGGGCAAGTTATGGGTGTATATATATTTTTTTAATAATATCAGTAGCAATAACGCTCATTTGATATAATTCTTGAGTTATATAACAACACTTAATATATTTACATGATATAATTATCATTTTGTATAGTAATTAAGTTTACTGCATAATTCCTATAATGAATATATATGATATAATGTTAATTTCTTCTAGTGTACAGTTAGCATAATAGTTTTTGGTAGACTCTAAGGCAGGTCGGTGTACGCGAGGAGGAGTGTTAGGAAGAACCGCGAGCCAAGTGAGCTATTACCCTTATTCCGATCAAAAATAATGAATAAGGGATATGCGTTTCATAAATTGGACCGAATCCTGTAGGCCCCAATTTAGTAAATTAGAGATATTGACTCTTACTTCCATGTATATTTGTAAAACTTTATGATTGCTATATTTTCATTACTTTATTAACTTTACCAATCTGTTGTAATAAAAACAAGATACATGATAGTTATGTTATATAACTTGTAGTAAACCGGGGTTACTTTAGGAAAAAATGGGGCTACTTTGATAATTTTGAATGTAGTATAAAAGTAGACCTATTTGAAATTAAGAAGATTTAATCGAGTATACATCAAGATAGAATACTAAAATATCCACTGCCACAGTTCACTCACAAGTAAAAACAATGATTTCGGAGAAAAACCTATTTGATCAAAGTCACCCCCCGAATCAAAGTAACCCCGGTCCAGCGTATGTAACATGAGAATTATACCATATTATGTTATAATAAATAAGTGTATTAGGTATATATATTTTGAAATTATACCAAACGTTTAAAATATACTATGAATGATTATATCCTTTGAATTTTTTTTTTATATCAAATGTTAATGAAAATATATTATTTATTTTTGTATGATTACACACTCAAGTGATACTCCTCAGTCGTCTGTATTATAACCTGTCGGAGCGTATGGATGTGGTCTACGGTACCAAAGCCTCTTCGGGAACCGGCTTGTTCGCGAGGCTGAAAGTCATCGCCTTCGGCGTTCGCCCTTCCAGTAAGACGGAATCGAAAAACTTCTGAAAGGCCGTAAGGACCAGTTTTCCACTTGCCTTCAGGGATTCGGCTGTTATTCCGTCTTCACCGGATGCCTTGTTGTTCTTGAGCTGTTTAAGAGTCATTACAATCACGTACAGGCTAATGTCCAGGATATTATCGGTATGGTGTCGGGTTAGTCTAGCTCTAGGGTCCTCTGCCAGACTAACCTTGGGTTCGCGATTTGATGTGTATAGCTGTCCGTAAATACGCTTTATCTCATCAAAAATCACAGGTTTAGAAGAACATTGCAACTTGGCGAGCTGGCTCTGCACATCTGCCCAACAGATCTCTCGGGAACACTTTAGAGCCCTTATTACCCTGGATGGCCTCTTCAAGCAGTTTTTTGAGCTGCCGTTATAAAATCGCATCGGCTGAAGATCTGTAGGATCCTTTCACTCCTTTCCTTCATGAGCTGAGTGGATCTAGAGAGCCTTTTAGTTGTGTCATTGTCTTTCATAAAAAGAACAAAACAATGTTGCCCTCGACTAGACTTCCGCATAATGTAGATAGACCTGTCTACGAACGAAAGGTTTAGCCATACGACTGAGCATAGGCCCGACCGCGAGCACGTTTATAGACTCGTACTGCGGGCTAAGGTAACTCCCGCGCTGTATTGAATTGACTAGACAACCCCTTCCCACCCCCGATAGATCGATTATTTGCGGCATAAAAGGGTCATTCTTGAGAAATGGATTATCTCATTCCCCTGATGTTTTTTAAATAAACAAATTTCAATCTAGTTACAATAAAATATTAAATTTTATTTCATTGTCAGCATGTTTTTCGAATAGGCACCACTTTTGATCAATTTGGTACAAAAATATACCTTAAAGTGGTATATTTTTGTACCGAATTGAAACTTTAGCTGACAGGGGAATGATAAAAAAATATAAATTTCAATTTGACGCTAATATTTTACTGGTTTTATTAGAAAATTATCTTCATGGACATAGTTTATTCCATTGATAGCGGGACTGTAATGTTGCATTATAAATTAAATTTAATATTTCAAATGTTTACTTCTATTTCCACAAATACTACTCGTTTATATACAATAATTAAGTAATATTAATAATAACCGTTAAAAGCCCAAAATCGAAAAAAACTAGATACAGTGTGATTCTTCTCAGGTACGGAAATATTATAGGTCGCCTAAGCGCCGCAAGGCGCTGATACAAAATATCTACACCTTTACTAAAACCCAGAAATAAAAAAAAATATCAAAGGCATATATTATTCTTGCTAGGTTGATAACTACAAACAAATGGTAAAACAAGGAAATAAAAGTTATATTTTAAAGCAATGCACATTATAGGTCTACAATTGTACGAGTAGATCGCGATAACACCTTTTTAGGGTTCCGATACCTCAAAAGGAAAAAACGGAACCCTTATAGGATCACTCGGTTGTCTGTCTGTCCGTCTGTCACAGCCGATTTGCTCCGAAACTACTGAACCGATTGAGTTGAAATTTGGTACGTATACCTATGTAAATTGGTGACCCAAAGATGAACGCGTAAAGTAAATTCTTGAATTCTGAACAAAGAGGCCCTTTTTGGGGGGTAAACTGGATAATTTAAAAAAAAGTTTGGCAAACTGTATTGTGTGACATATCAAATGAAAGGGGTTGTTGTAAGCATGTCAGATATATATATATATATATTTTATTTTTATTTTATCAAAAACAGATTTGAAGTAATTTAGGAAAAAAAGACGAAAATTGACCAATCCCCCCTTATCTCCCAAACTACTAGGAGTAAAATTCTGAAAAAAATATGGAAAATAGTTCCTTGCCTAAAGATTACAGGAAAACTTATAAGAAGTTTGAGTATTCAAAAACACTTATGAAATTTAGATTATATACGGAACCCTCACCACGCGAGTTAAACTCGCACTTGTCCGGTTTTTTCACTACACTATACTCGTACACAATAACATTTTCTACAAGATTATATAATAATTGTTCTCAGCTAACACGCACATAATATATATTTACTTAGAAAACATTAATAAAATATAGCATTGATTTTATTATTAATCAATTATATTTGCCTTTTATGACAGTCAAACATGTTTTATATAAATAATAATTAAGTAGGTACGTAATTAAGATTCTACCTTGAAAATAATTACCTATAGGTTCTGTTCTTCTACCTACCAACTGTTCAGATACGGATAATTATTTTTATAATGAAGTAATACTTATCGTCATTCTCAGATATGTACAGTAAGGGAAATGTATTCACGTACCACCGTAGAACCCTATCGCAATAAGGTGACATATTACTCGAGTTTGAGTGAAAGCGGCCTATCAATTGCGACAGGGTTCTACGGTGGTACGTGAATAGTTGAATACATTTCCCTTACTGTACTTACTGTACTAGCAAGCGGTGTATGATCCTATGCATTGGTCAGATTATTACGTTTTAAACCCAATGGTTAACTTGTTCATATGCTTAACTAAAATAATTTATTTAGAATTTCGATCAAGGTAATAGAATAAGATTATACCTAGTAGGCATTTTCTTACAGTATGAAAATGTATTCAACTGATAGAACATGGTTTCCTGTGAGAGAACCTGTCTGTTAACTTAACGCTATATTATTTTGTCTTAAAATAGACCTTAATCGGGCTGTGTCGAAGCCTCGGTGGATTAACAATGTTGATTATTTAATATATTCATTGACCAAATTATAAAAGTCATAATTGAGTGACGCGGTAGACAATCACTGCTTTACGCAAAGTGATGCAACTCTAATTCTCTCAGCTTTCCATTAAATGTTGTGTTTTATGTATGTGTGTATTTTGAAATTATGGTAAAAAATATATGGCAAAGGCATAAGATCGTACAGTATGTCGTTTATATTTTCGATAAGGAACATATACAGGGTGGAAAGTTAAAACGGGGCAGTAAGGGCAGCTACTAGATCCCTTGCCGCCACGCAAAAATGGCATTAGGATTTCATTCCTAACTTTTTAAGTGATGGCAATCTACATTCACAGATTTTTGAAAAAAAGTACAATCAGCGAGAAAATCATCAATTTTGACGATATTTTTTTTAATGGCATTCGATCCCATTTCTATTAAGGATCAAAATACTCTTTGGGACCGACTAAGGTTTGACTACTAGAACGCCCAGAAATCAAAGAAAACTTTTTCCATACAGTGAGTATGGGAATCCCAAAGTGCAAGTAGTCCTTTAGTTAGACGATCATCAAATTGTATGGAGACGGAGAATTTCATTTAGATTAGAAATGAGAGAATTCATTCCATTGTAAAAAAAAAAAACAAACGCATTCCCGTATTCATAAACGTTACCATGTGTACCAGTACTCACGAGCGGACAGGTGCTGTAAAACCCTTACCTTATAAATTTTAAGTTTCGAACAGAATTTCTGAATACGGATGTTAGTATTCTTTTTACAAACCTTTTACAGAATAAAGCTGGCCGTCATTAAATAAAACCAGAATTGGCATAAAAAACTACATGAGCAAAATTAGCTTTGGGATTCCCATACTCACTGTATGGAAAAAGTTTTCTTTGATTTCTGGGCGTTCTAGTAGTCAAACCTTAGTCGGTCCCAAAGAGTATTTTGATCCTTAATAGAAATGGGATCGAATGCCATTAAAAAAAAATATCGTCAAAATTGATGATTTTCTCGCTGACTGTACTTTTTTTCAAAAATCTGTGAATGTAGATTGCCATCACTTAAAAAGTTAGGAATGAAATCCTTATGCCATTTTTGCGTGGCGGCAAGGGATCTAGTAGCTGCCCTTACTGCCCCGTTTTAACTTTCCACCCTGTATATAGGGTGGACCATAACTCTTTTCACATTTACATACATAAATGTATGTAAATGTGAAAAGAGTTATGGTCCACCCTATAGAATACCTACGACTTTTACTGTGTCTTTCAAAAAACTTCAACCTGACAACTGTCTCAACCCGACTGCCTTTAATAAAACTTAGCCTATACGTAGGCTACTATATATTTCTACAGTTTCTGACAAATCTATAGACACCTCAACCATCGCGGATTCAGCCGCCCTTTCGACGGAACTAGATTCAGTCGCATCTCAAGTAAACAATACACCTCCATCATGAGGAGATTCGAGGAAATAAAGAAAAACTTCAAGATAAACCGCGACAAATATTTTCGGAAGTTACCGATATTGTCCGGAGAATTTTAATATGCTGAAAAGCCGCTTTAGCAAATATGACAGCACAAGCCGCTCATATTTGTCATAGAACCAAAAACCTAGAAGCCGAGTTCAGGGGGTCAATCGCAGAATCACATTTCGCTAACAAATTTGATTCCAATCTGTTTCGCTCGCTGGCTTCCAGACACGCTGAGCTAGCGTGTCAAAAGGAGCGAATGGAACTTATGAAATTCAGGGCTAAGTGTCGGATGGTCGCGAGTACTGAGGACTGTCTAGACTAGCGCAGGACACCCTAGAGTAGGTATTACCGCGTATCATGAAAGAGGCCTACGTTCAATGATAGACGAATGATGGCTGTTGATGAAACTTGTATATTAATATTTTTTCTAGATTGATCCGTTGTTAGCCCGGTAACGGAAATGGAAATGTATACAATAAAACAAACAAGAGAAAAGACATTTGATTGACGCTAATGCGTTTTTTTGTGAACTAGTGCATAAAACTATTAAAAAATATACCGACAGAGCATTTGTCCCGCAATGGTTTCGTTACATTTGTAACAAATGTCTCAAAAAGGATGCTTAATCCACGGCCGCAAAAAACAGACGACTGTCGTTTTTTACACAAAAAACAGCGATGCAACCCGTGAGACGTCTATATCTAGTTTCTGTGCCTACCCTTTTGTTATGGGGTTATGTCTTGATGTATTCGCAAATCCCTTCGTCAGTGCCCGCCCGCGTCCCTCTATAAAGTGCATGAAGGGATGATCCCACGCAGGTACGACTCCCACGCAGTGCAACCCCGGACTTAATGCATGCATTATAATCTCTGCATAAAGAATATCGCACGACATTCAATTCGGCGATAAAAAGTTACGATTGAATCTGGCCCTTTGTACCTTATCCCATTTTTGTCATGCTTATTGTTAAACATATTTAAATGGAAACAACCTTACAAAAATGTGTACATACCTTTTTGAGATTCGATATATGTAGGAAGCTTTACAAAGATCGAGGAAGGTAAAATACCAAGATCTAAAATACAAAAAAACCACAAGGTAATTCACAAATAAATAAATCAGACGAATAAAGATACTTATACCTAAATGACATATACGTTACGATTTCTCACATAATACTCATGATTACCTAGGAATATGCTAACTACGTATAAGTATTAGGTAGGTACAGTACCGGACTTTAATTGTTGAGCCATTTAGAGCCCACTTTATACTGGACGCTTTATAGTTTAACTACTAAAATCAACATAAGTTAACACCTAAATGGCTCAACAATTGACCTTGACCGTACGTAGACTTTTTTTCTCTCGTAGCGTTCTCGTAGCTTTGCTACGGGCCAATTGTTATTTGCCGAGATTTGCATCTAAACAAGCCGATAATCATTCACGCTCTAATACCTTCTGGTTTACCGCGGCCTCGAATATTAATCAAGTATTTGTTGGTTTAATTAGATTGTAGCGACATGTGATACCCGAATGTGCTGCGGTATCAAGTCAAACACGGAATTAGAATAGCAATGATCCGACCCTCGCGCCTCTACAGCTTCAGCTGAGCCGATTAATCCAACTAATTACTTAATACCCCCCCTTGTGGTTGTAAAGCAAGCCTGCCCGATTCCTGTTAGTCCACAGCTAACCTTGTACTAAACCGCTTGGTACTCGTAATAGGTACCTAGCGGTTAATTCTAGAGCTTTTGATGAGCGACTTCAATTTTATCTGAAAGCAATTTGAGGTACAAATTGTCATTTAATCGGCTTAGTGTGATCCGAGGCGTCGCGGGTGTCAGAATGGAGTAATTGGAGTCGTGTGGCTTCGGCTGATGCGGGCCCCGCGGGGCGTGAGGGCGCGGGGTGGAACACAGTCAGGTGGTCGCACATCAGCCTCCAGGTGACTCCAATCTCACTCGCCTTCAAATTTTTTCTATAACAAATACACCTACTAGCAAATAATAAAACATTTGTTTTTCTTGTTGTTTCAGAAGAGTCGGGCGAGCTCATCAAATCGCCCTCCCCGCCACCCAGCCACGGTATGTGTTTTACTTAATACTTAGGTATTTACAGCAAATTATCCGATCATAACCGTAGCCATATACAAGATGTTTAATAGCGTGTAGTGTCGATGATATCAATAAATTTAACACATCGCACCATACTCGAGATCTCATTAAAACGTCTTGAATGCCACCCCTAACAAGCATTAAGTTTCATACTTGCATCAACCTGAAATAACATCTTGTTTGTTCAATCCCTTCCATATTTTTTAAAAGAAGAACTGACGCGCACTAAGTGCTATGCCACAGCTTTAATAGCAATTTATCTTAGTGAACATCATCTTAGCGGCGTCTTTGTTGCGCGACACGCGCGGGGCGGATAAGCGCGCGTCGCGACAAAAAATCTCACCCCTTTCGCACGCGTCGCGTCGCAACCCTTTCGCTTTCTTACTGTCACGTCCCGAACTTATGGGACTTTTACGATTATCAAATTATTTTCGAAGTGCTGTGATAGATGAATTGATTTATTGAATCGTGAATGTCAAATCTTTTAATTAGATTTTGATTTTAATCATTTTTTTTTATTTACCTATCGTTAACTTAAAAGAATCGGTAAAAAGACGGTTTAATACCGTAATAGAAAAGGCTACGGTAAAAATGTAGTCTTCTTCTAATACCTATATGTTATGACATTTATGACTAACTTGACGAGGCGAACACGTCAAGTACGGGCCCGGCCACGACATCCAGCCGAGCGGCGGCGGCAGTGGCGGCGGTTTTTCTAATTCATTGCGTGTGATCCCAACTAATCTCAGTGCGAGACGCGCAACGCACTGTGCGTTGCGCGTCTCGACCGCGCAATAAACAGATAAAACGCTTGCCGCGCCGCAATTCGCGCAATGTCGTGGCTGGGCCGTTACTCGACGTTTTGTAGCTATTACGATATCAAAATGGCATTTCTGGCGCCCACTTATTCTCACAAGTTCAAAATTGGTTCG
Source organism: Epinotia nisella (assembly GCA_932294315.1). Classification (NCBI taxonomy): domain Eukaryota; kingdom Metazoa; phylum Arthropoda; class Insecta; order Lepidoptera; family Tortricidae; genus Epinotia; species Epinotia nisella. The sequence continues at coordinate 24,436,587 of OW028674.1, forward strand.
CATGATAAATATAATTTTAGGATAACTTTGAACCCAAGACAAACAAGAGTGATTTTTGCACTAACTTCGTTTCACGCTTTAAATGCGTAATCCTCTAGGGTTCACATTTGCATTTAATTTCCGGATGCGGCCGTGCGACACACGCCGCCCGCCCCTGCGACAGGCACTAACGCAGTAGATACATACATATTCATCAATGAACGCGAACCCACTAGAAACTAGCCAATGATGATGGTCCATCAAATATCTTCCCCTCCTTCGTAACAGTTTCAATATAGGTTTTTGACTTATAAAACTCGCTTGTTATTCTTTAAGGATGTACTAAATTGGCATATCTTAGGTTACACTTTAGAATTTGACGTGTACGACATGCGATGGGATAGTTATGTGAGCGTTTCAATAGTTTTGAGCCGTAGCATGGTTGGCCGTGTCACGCGATAGGTGATAGGATAGAGCGTGCGTCACTGGCTGACACCGTTCGATAGGACGAGACGACGCTCTTATCTTGTCACTTGTCGCGTGATAAGGCCAACCATGCTACGGCTCCTGGTCGTATTATGAACCATATAGCAGGTGTATATTTAACGTGATAGCGGTAAACATATTCTAGCTCGAACATCTCAAAACACTCAAGTCTTATACTTGTCATGTTATGAAAAATGTTGCAATTTATCGATAGAGTTTTTCCTAATACTACAGCGGTGGCAAACAAGCATACGGCCTGCCTGATGGTACGCAGAGACGTGGGTATTTATGGCTTTATCGTGTGATAAACACAACCATGGTGTCTTCAGGCCTACAACAAATTCACCAGGGCAAGATGTTGATGTTGCCTGTATGTGGTTACAGACGGGTCGGCGAGCGGCGAGGGCGAGGGAGAAGGCGAGGCGAGCGGTGACGAGCGGCCGCCGTCGCCACCGCGCGCGCCCTCCGCGCCCCTCCCGCACCCCGCGCACCCGCACCACCCTGCGCACGCACATCATCACGCGCACGCGCTACCGATGCCGCTGCATGCGCCGCAGCCGCCCAATGTCTTCGTAAGTATCAACAGTTCTTAATTTATTTAATTGTTAAGTCACATTCACTATTAAACTACAGCCAAAAGACTGTCACTCACTCTGTCTGTGTGTGTTATAAGGTCTGACTCGACATATTGCATACTTGTTCTCATACGTTAGCCAGCGCACATGGTATACCTCCAGTATACGACTTTATATTAAAGCTTTATTGAGTTGGGTATTTTTCTTAGAACTATTAGTTTATTAATAGGCATGGTTAACGAAATATAATTTGCACCGATTCGCCATAGAATTTGTTCGTGGAATGGGTGCAAATTTTATTTTCTCAACTATACCTACTTACACGTCTCAAACCTAGGAGGCCCTTAAAATCCTCGAATCTCGTAGTCCGTAATTATCAATCTCTCTGTCGCTCGAGTAGATGCGGAGAAGACCGAATTTCGATTTTAGTGGTTATACAGGGTGGAAAGTTAAAACGGGGCAGTAAGGGCAGCTACTAGATCCCTTGCCGCCACGCAAAAATGGCATTAGGATTTCATTCCTAACTTTTTTAGTGATGGCAATCTACATTCACAGATTTTTGAAAAAAGTACAGTCAGCGAGAAAATCATCAACTTTGACGATATTCCATCTGGCATTAAGCTCGCCATTTGTACATATATTTTTTGTATTTTGTGCAATAAAGTTTAAATAAATAAATAATTTTTTTTTTTAATGCCATTCGATCCCATTCCTATTAAGGATCAAAATACTCTTTGGGACCGACTAAGGTTTGACTACTAGAACGCCCAGAAATCAAAGAAAACTTTTTCCATACAGTGAGTATGGGAATCCCAAAGTGCAAGTAGTCCTTTAGTTAGACGATCATCAAATTGTATGGAGACGGAGAATTTCATTTAGATTAGAAATGAGAGAATTCATTCCATTGTTAAAAAAAAACGCATTCCCGTATTCATAAACGTTACTATGTGTAGGTACAGTACTCACGAGCGGACAGGTGCTGTAAAACCCTTACCTTAGTAAATTTTAAGTTTCGAACAGAATTTCTGAATACGGATGTTAGTATTCTTTTTACAAACTTTTTACGGAATAAAGCTGGCCGTCATTAAATAAAACCAGAATTGGCATAAAAAAACTACATGAGCAAAATTAGCATTGGGATTCCCATACTCACTGGATGGAAAAAGTTTTCTTTGATTTCTGGGCGTTCTAGTAGTCAAACCTTAGTCGGTCCCAATGAGTATTTTGATCCTTAATAGGAATGGAATCGAATGGCATTAAAAAAAATATCGTAAAAAATTATGATTTTCTCGCTGACTGTACTTTTTTTCAAAAATCTGTGAATGTAGATTGCCATCACTTAAAAAGTTAGGAATGAAATCCTAATGCCATTTTTCCGTGGTGGCAAGGGATCTAGTAGCTGCCCTTACTGCCCCGTTTTAACTTTCCACCCTGTATAGCTCAGCCCTGCTAGCATAACTTGACTCTCGACTCTACTTGCGCGCGATATAGACTGTCCGTCACTTTCTGATTAATGCTGTCAAAAAGTGACAGATAGTCAACCAGGCGCGCGAGTAAAGTAGAGAGTCAAGTTATGCTAGCAGGGCAGGTACTAAGTATCAAGTATAACAATGCGTTATATGTAAATGCTCTCATTTCAAGCGCAAGCAAGCTATGGCACTTAAATTTAGTTTAAAATCATAATAAACATGAATATGTTGTCGACAGGGTGGCAGCGGCGCGGGTTCTGCGCTGGCGCAGTTACAGCACCTGCTTCTTACACAGCACGGCGCGCACTCACTCCTGCTGCACACACAGGTACTTCACAACACACTAAATAAATAAAAAAAATCTAGTAAAAAGCTTTTAAAAAGATCCATTAGACCTTATGTCGGTAAGTAATGTCAAAAGGTTACTAAGATATAATCTGACATTTGGTTTAACGCATCTTTATAAAACCGGGCCTGAGGATACACGTTTGGCTAACTCTTTCTCCTAGCGTTTTTGCCGGTTACACCCTAAAGGAGCCTGAGGTCCACTTTGGCATCCTAATCCCAAAAACTGGCGTAGGCAATTATTTAACGAAAGCGACTGCTATCTGATCTTTCAACCTAGAGGGAAAACTACCTTGTTAGGTTTAGATTGGTTTCTTCATGACATTATCCTTTAAATATCTAACGAAATCGACCTCCAGATTGAAAGTCGCATACCTTGCCGATCGGCTATAGTGGCTTCCTACACTTTTGACTAACTATTTATCGCAAATATAAAGCAGGCTTTTTAGTTTCATCATTTGAACTTAAATTTCCCGTCAACGAATAGTTTTTCATGACGATGTTTTTCTCTTTAAGAATGGAGGACATCGCTTTCAGTGACAAAATGAAACGCAACTTTAAATCTATTCTTCTATGAGATACTGGTTAGTACTACACTGAACCAGCTGATAACATTTGAAATAATTAGATATGGTTTGGTAATTGACCAAGATTTACTACCTATAGAGGCTCAGGGGTTAAATACAGATTTATTTGAAAAATGGTAGTTTATACATTATTTGGCTTTTGATATAATCTGATTTCAAGATATGAATGAAATGGATGTGGATATCAATGGAAGTAAACACCTGTGGGCGTAATTCTATTGTGGTTAGCTTAGGTTCGGCGCACACATCAGGTTCCCGAATTCGACGTCTGTCACAAATCGCACGCTGCTTAGTTTTCTTTGAAAGAATTCCTAGGATGAACTTACAATTTGTTTTTTAAGACAAGTAACGGCAAATAACCATATTTTATTAGTGAAAATCTAACACTCTTTCTAATATAGTTTTGGTATCTATCTACCTATCTACCTATATATATATATATATATATATATATATATTACGCGAGGCCGATTCTTGTAAATACATGCCGTCAGATCTACAGTTATGGTCTGATTTTGATAAATGGTATGTCATTAGATTCGTCTCATGATGGAGATTTGCAATAAACTCTTCGTTTTTTCATTTTTAATCGAATACTAAAATTTTATTTAAAAAAACTACTGGGCGTTGACCACGTGTCTTTGGCTGAGTGACGTCACGACAAGAATTGAACATTAGTAAGTTCTTCAGCATAAGAAATTATAAATGTTGAGTCAGCCAGATATGGATACAACACTAAGAAAATTAAGATTATAGAAAATGAACGACCTTTTACAATGTTTACAAAAACTGACAGACGTATTGCGTTAACTGTGGATTTATTTTTTTATTGACAGAGATGTCAATATTATTGGCCATTTTTCTTACCTACTTCAATAAAGTTTATATAAACTTATTTTCCCATATTCGAGATGTTAGGAGAAGAATGAGCTTTAAACCCATAAATTGTCGTGGACCCCATATACGGCTCGTGTTAACCTTACTTAGCACAATTACTAAAATTTACTTCCACTCGATTACTAAAATTTCTTCTCGGATGCTGGGGACTCCCATTGACGACTTTGTTGACCTGACTTGAATACCATCCAAATTATTTCAGGTTCAGATAATTATATTTCGATTACAGATAGGTAAAAATTGAAATTCTTGCAACTCCAGAAGAATCACAAGCGCGTTGCCGACCCTTTATTGATTTGAGGATTCGTTGTGTTGACAGCTAGAGACAAAATGCAGGTTCCTACTCTTAATACAGCTCGTCATCGGGAGCTCTTGTGACTTTATTCATCACCAGGAACACAACAACAAAGCAAGTATTCTGTAAGGTGAAGGTAGGTACTTACTTCCCCAGTTGGGCTCGAAATACGAGTGATATTTGACGATATTGTTGTACGATTGTTTTTTACGCTTCAGGTGATTACAATAGTACCTGTTCTGTTTCAGGTGCAGCAGGCGGTGGCGCAGGCGGCGGCGCAGCAGCTGCAGCAGCTGCAGGCGCGCGCGGCGGCCGGCGCGCACGCCGCGCACGCGCATCTCGCGCCCGACCGCACCATTGACCTGCATTGCGGTAACACTCTCTTGCTAGCATGTGACGACAGACATGATGGTGCGATACCGCTCCGACATATCAATGTCCCATATACCTATTGATCTAGATGTCAAGCCAAGTTCAAAAGAATAGAACTGGCGACGCAGCGGCCGTGTGTTATTACACGAACCATTTGGAGCCACTTTAACTCAAAATCCATTAAACATGAAATTTGGTTCATTTATTAAGACCCTTTTAAGGCTAGCTAGAACCCCAAATTTCATGAATATAGCTCAATCGGTTATTAAAATACATACAAACATGTAAAAATCGGGATTTTTCTCACTTACTGACTCACCTGATATCAAAAACCTAACCCCCTTCCAGATAACCAAGCTGAAATTTGGCATCCAGCTGGGTAGTTGTGTTGTTAAGAACCTAAGATAAAGAAACAGTGTTTTTTTACGATTTGTAATATTATCCAAAAAACAGTTTTTATTTGCATACTTAGCGCCTATCGAATTTGTAATAGCAAAAACTAATTTTAGTTTCGAAATCAACTAGAGATAAAGTCAGCACAAGATCGTGATAACAGTCCCAATGTTATTTGAACCGCATAGTGTAAGTATAGTACAGTCAGAGTCATGTAGTTAGTAGCAGCCAAAGGGGCAAAATAGATTGTAACACATCCTTGCTCCAATTGTAATAAGGACGTGTTACGATCTATTTGGCCACCTTTGACTGCTACCAATTATATGATAACCGCCTTATTTCTCCATTGTAGGTAGAATTTCCAGTGACGTCAATTCTATTTTATCACTTTGCTATTCACTACGAGTCTACATTTTAATAATAACCAAACACGCATCAACAATGTTTACAAATATTTGTGAAATTACATAAATGGCGCGCAACAATTTTTTTTTTCATGAAGTTCGCGCAGTGCACGCGCAGGTGTTGACATAAAATTGTTTTCTTGATGAAATCTCTAAACAGCCAACACAAAATAAAATAAATATTTTCGTAATCAATATGTAAAATGTTATTAATAAAAGTAGATAGTTCTACTAAATTAAACGTTTCTATATCATATCCAAGAAGAAATAATCAATTAATTCACAAAAAAGATTTAATTCTTTTAGTCGAGTAAGAATCCATTTGCCATGAATTAAAAAAACTGTACGACCCGGTTAACTTAAGAATGCGCCGTATTCATACATACACCTTGCTGCAAGGTGCCAACTTGTCTTAATCGGGATATAACTATAAAACACGAGTGCCGTAATGTTATAAAACACGCGTGTTTAATACCCAGGATTATGAGCCTAAAAGCGACGTACCTAATAAAGGGCGAGTCACGTTACGAGCAAATGTGTTGAAAAGAAAATTTTACTTAGGAGCCTATAAAGTGTTCATCTTTTGAAAAGATTTTTTTCCTCGCAAATGTGTTGAAAAACGTCGTATGAAACGCGTGAGCTTTGATAATTACATCCTAGGCTCTCTTCTCACGCTCACCTGCGGCTCGCTTGGACAATTCCGCCTCGCATGTAATCATCAACACTTTCACTCACTTCACTTGTATCAAAATGTACTTGTATCACTTGTATACTTACCTCTGGTTATTTACCTGTAGTTTCCCGACGTTTCGGATATGTCACAACATCCTTAATCGCGGGAAAATTCTAAGTGAGGAATCCAAGAGTGTGTTAATTATATCTACACGATTAAGTCCCGTTTGAAAACATATATATATATTATATATATATCAAAAAATAAAAATATATATCGGGATACCGTTTCAAAATGCTATAAATTACAATCTTACAAGTCCAACCTGCAACACTGGTCAAACAGCCAGTCGTTATTGGACGAGCGCCTCGGTGTTGCCAGTTTAGACATTTAAAATGGTAACTTGATCCACTGATCATTTTGCACGCATTATGTCATCCGTGTTATCCTGCGTATTCACTTGACAATCTCAATTAATTTCTCAGCAGAACACATCGTATCTTGAAAAACTACCTTTTAGAGGTCACGTCTGAAAAAGCATTCACCAGAGCATTGTCAATTTTTTTACTTGCATTGTATAATCGAAATTTGTTGTAGGTACATCAAATCTAAAGTAGTGACAAAACGTACTTATGTGTCTGTCAATTTTATAACCAATTTACGGTATATATTTATTAACTTTAAGTAATTTATGTCTCGAAATGCTAACCTACAGTGAATATTTAATGCCCCCTCTGCAACGGTATCTATTACCTAAATATAATCATAAAATCTCACTTCCTTTCGTATGTAAATAAGTGAGGGAAATATTATAAAATACGAGTGCATGTCTACATTCCTGGGATGATTTCTCGGAAATAAGATGCGTGTTTGTGTCGTCAGAAGGCCGCTCCCCAAGTCCACGGCGCACGCCACCCGGCGCGGGCGCCTTCCTGACGCCGATGACGCCGGGCTCCGGGCGCGCGCGCTCCCCGATGCACGCGCACGCCCACGCGCACGCGCACACGCCGCTGCACGCGCACGCGCACAAGCCGCGCGCGCTCGAGCCCGCCGCCGACGACACCGCCGACCTTGAAGAGCTCGAGCACTTCGCCAAGACCTTCAAGCAGCGCCGCATCAAACTCGGTGAGTTCACTTTTCCAATGTCCTTTCAATTCGTTGCATTTCAAAGTCTATACATATATACATGCTTATTTATTGTCCATAGGGTTCACTCAAGGTGACGTCGGTCTAGCGATGGGCAAGCTTTACGGAAATGACTTTTCCCAGACCACGATCTCGCGCTTTGAAGCGCTGAACCTAAGCTTCAAGAACATGTGCAAGCTGAAACCGCTTTTGCAAAAGTGGCTTGAAGACGCTGACTCGTCGCTGGCGGGCGGCGGCGGTGGTGGCACCCCTGGGCCTGGTGCGCTCGCCGAGGCGGTGGGCCGCCGCCGCAAGAAACGCACCAGCATCGAGTCAGGAGTGCGCGTCGCACTCGAGAAGGCCTTCCTGCACAACCCCAAGCCCACCAGCGAGGAGATCGCCGCGCTGGCCGATGCGCTTGGCATGGAGAAGGAGGTGGTTCGCGTCTGGTTCTGCAATCGCCGCCAGAAGGTAAAGCGCACTCGCCACGAGTCGGACGTGCTGGCCGGGGTCGGCCCTCCGCTCACTAACGCCGCTTGTTGGGGTGTGCAGGAGAAGCGCATGAACCCGCCGCCGGGCGAGAGTGCGGGTCCTGGCGCGCTGGCACTGTCGTTGCCGAGCGCGCTGCACGCGGCCGCGCTGCAGCCGCTGGCGCTGCTGGCGCGGCGCCCGGCGCCGGGAGCCACCGGCGACTGACCCGGCGCGCCAACTCTCGCGCCGCCCTCACATATCCCGTCGCTGTAAATAGGCGCCGCCGCCCCCCGCACTGTACATACGCATATTAGCGGGCGGGCGCGCCGCGCCGGCTAGTCCGTAAGTCTATCTTATAATGTGAATTCTATTTATGTTTAGTGGAGCTCCGGCTCGAAGTGTAGCCTCGAGCGCTGCGCATGCGCGCCCGCGGCCCCGGTGCCGCGATCATATCAGTAGCGCGCCGCGCGTGCGTGTATGTACGGTGGATGTGTAGAAAACTATCTATATGTTACAATAAAAGATGATAGAGACTATTACTCTGGGTTTTATTCATCATACTCAGAAGAATTCCCTTTCCTTTTCCTGTTCCTTCTCCAAAGTAGTTTACAGTGTACGTAGGTACAATTTGTGGAAGTGGTACAGTCAAGTGCAAAATAGGATACATACTCGTACAACCATAGAACTTATTCAAACATACATATGTCCCATTGCATATATACCGGTGATATGTTAAGGTTTCGATACATAGATTTGAGGATTCATTCTATACATATACACTTGACTACTGTACCTACTACGTGGAAGTAAACATAATATTTTAAGAATATTCGTGTCGTGGGACTTTGACTCGCCAACAAAATTGTAACTTTGGATTATGTTACCAAATATAAACATTGTGAGTGTAATGTTATTGTTATGCCATCTTAATGACAATATGACTACTAAGTGCTGTACAGTCAGCAGCAGAAGTAGCTAAGCGGGCCGGGTGTTCAAAATAACCTACACACACTCTTAATTTCTTAAGAATAAAGTCGTGTGCAGGTCATTTTGAACACCGAGCCCGCTTAGCTACTTCTGCTGCTGACTGTACACGACTTTGTTTACGTGGACACGTTTTTCCGTAAAAATAGGTGGGAATATTTTCCCGTGGTTCAATTTGGTACATTTTGTTGCACATTTGATATAACTCAAACACAATCTCCACATCTTTCAAAATAAATAATAATAATAAATAATACATACTAATATTTTACCCTTTTTAGGGTTCCGTAACCAAAGTGTGAAAACGGTATTACTAAGACTTCGCTGTCCGTCCGTCCTTCCGTCCGTCTGTCTGTCACCAGGCTGTATCTCAAGAACCGTGATAGTTAGAGAGTTGAAATTTTCACAGATTATGTATTTCTGTTGCCGCTATAACAACAAATGCTAAAAAACCGGCCAAGTGCGAGTCGGACTGGGGCTCCCATACAACAGACATGATTTTTTGCCGTTTTTATAGATTACGAGAACAATATTCCTTTGCTATTCCGTTAAAAAACGTGCAGGTCGATCAGCGGAGATTAAATGCAACTAATTGCGTATAAACATGCAAATAATTACAGCAAACCACCACCAATAATGAAAAAACCTCGACACGTGTTTCGCCTCTCTACGAGGCATCATCAGGAGATGCTGGCAGGAGATGTTGCTTGCACCACGTCCACTGAGCAAATGAGCCGTCTAGAACCGTCAGCCCTATTTATAGTCTGACCCCCCATACTACCATGCATGCGTGAATGAGACGGAAAAATACGTAACAGCGGTGATGACGCAACATTCAACTGTTCGTTAATAATCACGCCTCTATTGTTGTACCTAATTATTTCTAATTGTTCTAGAACACTTAAACGCAGTCCTTTTCCGCAGACATGCAAGATGTTGAAAGAATGATTGTCAGACAACGCATGGTTTTCCTCCAATAAATGTTTTGCGAAATTAGACTTGTCCGGGTGATTATGCCGATACGACGCAATATGTTCTTTATACCTCGTGTGAAAACTACGGCCTGTTTGTCCCACAAATTACAATTTATACCCACCTGTGATGGTATTCAAGTCAGGTGAATAAAGTTGCCAATGGGAGTCCCCGGTATAGGCCAGTCAATATCGACACAAAAAAAGGCAAACCTCGCAAACGCGCATGTAACTACGATTTTTTTATATGTTATTAGTTCCCCTGAGAGTAGTTAATACCCAAGTTTGCAACCCTGAAAACCCTGTGCTACCCCCATGGTGCTCGAAAATAGGGAAATTTTGGCACTTGTTTCAGTTCATTCTAAAAAACTACTCTAAGGAAGCGTTTTTCAAGTACATTTGCTTATACTTTAATAAAGCTTACTAAATGTGCTACAATTTGAGCTTAATTTTAGCACTCTAGGTCCATTGGTTGCAGAGATACAGCTAGTCAAATGTGGGCAATTTTTTTTTAAAGTATACATTTTGTGGTAAGGTCATTTTCTAAGACACGTATCGGCTAAACTAATGCTCGTAGCTAAAAGTCATGAGAAAAGATTATATAGGAAATTTAATTAGCTTCAATTCAATACCAAAGTAGGGCCTTTAAGCTTCATATTTTCCTCAAAAATGATAAAATTGTAAAATATTGGATTTTGGCTAAATAATAAAAATATTGTACTGAATAAAGTTGGTATTTATTTCTTTAAAAAAACGGGCAAGAATGTGAATTTAACATTTTAGATGTAGCATATGGTTTCAAAACAGATAAACGTAAGCATGTAAAAATCAACATAAACATAAATTTAAACTAAGTATAAAATAATAATATTTACACGGTTGCAAAAACAATTCAGACTTTAGCACTTTTGGAAGGACCAGATCTCATCCAGCCTAGATCAGTGTGGGGGAGTGGTGGATGAGGGATAATGTTTTCTGGAGAAGGTGGCGGGTCGGTATATGGTGTTGGGTCGTTCACATCCTCGTCCTCCTCGTCCAGGACGATAGGGATGGCATTGTTGCAATTTCACCCGTAGCAAAAGGAACATAAGATAAAGCACTTGAGCCCAGCCTTTCTGCAAGTGCACGACCTTAAACAACCTTTTTTTGCATTTGCAAGCCACCATTTTAAGCAGGGTCTGAGGAGCGGGCTCTGCGAACATTGTGACAGGCATAAGACCTTGTTCACTGGTCGCCCATCTCCAGTCACTCGGGTTTTTGTCAACCTCTAACCATTTTTGCACTTGGTGGTAGGTCCTCCAAGGATGATATTTTACAGCCTCTGTAGTTGGGGGCAGGCAAGCAAGGTACAAATGCTGAGTATCGCAGGGTATTCAGTGTACCCTCATCTCCTCCGTAGAGTTTCATCAAGATATTCTCGCCCGCATTTCCTACGTCTTCCATGTTGGAGTTTGGATCAAGGAAAATGCTGGCGAGGTCTATCCAGTCGGGGTTATTTTGAGGACGTAGCACCACTACATTTTGGCTTGCCAGAAAAGGGCCAAGGTTGTGTCACACCCACTGATGGCATGCAGAAATAAAACCATCCCGCGTGGACCCTGCATTTTTCCACATGTAATAGTACATTTTTTAACGAGGGGCGTAAGTGGAATATAGCCCGACGCCGAAGGCGGATGGCTTTTGATGACTCGAGTTTGCAATATTCTTACGCCCGTGTTTTTCATCACATTTGCGAGGAAATAAATAACTACAAAAGACAGAAAAATCTAAGTTTCATACAGCCGCACCAATCAAAAATTTACAACTTCACTTCCAGATCAGTGCTAGTGGAGCGCGCAGCTTCAATATTTCCAATCACAGAGCAGTATTCTTGCGGGGCGGGGCGGCTTGGCCAACTAGATTTTTTTTTCAACCAATCACAGAGCAACCAGATTTGCTTAAGCCAATCAGAGGGTTCTATATTTTAAAACTAAACTTAACAGCCCGTGGGAGGTAAAACGGCTAGAACTGCTCTGTACGCTCGCAAGTAATAACGCCTTGACGAGCAAGTGTGATGAAAATGATATACCTATCCTTTTATGTCACACTTATTGAAAATTCAATACTAACATCTCGCTCGGTCGCAGTGATGATTACTCAGGACAAGCTATAGTATATTACCTACGAGCATTAATTTAGCCGGTACGTGTCTTAGAAAAATACCGTACAACAAAATTTACACTTTTTTTGAAAAAATTACTTTCTTTGACTTGTTGTATCTCTGCAACCAATTGACCTAGAGTGCTGGGGTTAAGCTCAAATTATAGCAAATTTAGTTAGTTTTATTAGATTAGAAGTAAATATACGTGAAAAACTCTTCTTTAGAGTAGTTTTTTAGAATAAACTGAAACAAGTGCCAAAATTTCCCAGTTTTTCGAGCATGATGGGGGTAGCACAGGGTTTTCAGGGTTGCAAACTTGGGTATTAACTACTCTCAACTAACCTAACAACATATTAAAAAATCGTAGATACATGCGCGTTTGCGAGGTCTGATGTCGATTTTGACTGACCTAGTATCCGAAAAGAAATTTTAGTATTTAGTCGAGGTTCGTTTTCTACATCTTTACTTCAAATTTGAAGCCTATCGGTGCCTACGACATTGTGCTAAGGTAAATAAACCCTATATGGGGTCCACGACAATGAATGGGTTTAAACCTCATTCTTCTCCCAACATCTCGAATATGGGAAAATAAGTATATAAACTTTTTGAAATAAATATAAACATGGCAAATAATATTGACAACTCTATGTCACTAAAAAAAAATCCACAGTTGACATGGTTGACACAATACGTCTGGCAGTTTTTGTAAACATTGTAAAAGATCGTTTATTTTCTATTTACTTAATTTTCTTAGTGTTGTATCCATATGTGGCCGACTCAACATTTATAATTTCTTATGCTGAAGAACTTACTACAGGTTTGAGTTCAATTCTTGTTTATTTATTTTACATTGTCATCTCAAGTCAAAACAGGAGTTAGGTACGTCACGTGACGTCACACAGCCTAGGTCACGTGGTCAGCGCACGGTAGATTCTTTAAATTAAAATTTTAGTACTTTTTCAATAAAAAATAAAAAATCGGAGACCTTATTGCAAATCTCCAACATGAGACGAATCGAACGACATATCATTTATCAAAATCGGACAATAACTGTAGATCTGATGGCATGTACAAAAATCGGGCTCGCGTATTATATATATAGAATAGATAGAATAGATAGATAGATTAAGGCTCTTAACTAAGTACTTATGTAATTTTTTTTTGCAATCCAGCCTTATACCCTTCGGCCGCCAACGAAACCAAGGCTACGTAACCAGTTACTTACGGAGAATTATTTTTCTTGCTACGTAACTAGTTAGTTATGTACAAAGATTTCTGCTTCCTTGTTGGAAACCTGTTAAGATCGCAAAACACTACTTGGTTAGGTTCGTTAATTATCTTCAGATGCCCGAAGGGCAGCAAACAGACCAGAAATAGAAGACGTCGAAACCTGCCGAATTACGAAAAAAAATGTCGCATTGGTTTCGTACACAGATTAAAATTTCTTCGTACTTAACGGGTTACGTACCGTTGGTTTCGTAGGCCGCCGAAGGGGATACTTCTACTTAAAAAAAAAGAAAGAAAAGAAGACATTTATTCACTACACAAAAGACACACAGAGACAAAGGAGTAGACATACAATACAATTGACACATATTGTGTGTCTACTAGACGTGTGCGCCGCGCCGCCGCGCCGCCGCCGCCGACGATTTTTCCACGCCGCCGCCGCCGATAGATTTGACCGGCGTGAAATCGGCGTGGCGTAATTGCGTTTTTTTCGGAAAAGTGATAATTATCCTATGCAATTTATTCAAGTAACTAATTCCAATGCCGAATAAGGAGTCTCTACGGCACATGTCAACTCTGTAATTTTCTACATTAAAGAGTTTGCCTTAATTCGCTTTGAAATAAAATAAAAATCTCCAATTCTGCAGTAGGTATACGTATACAAGTATACACGCATGATTATAACATTCTTGCGAACATACACGCCATGGCAGATATCGTTGGCTAAAGTCACAAACCTCTTAATTCCATTTTTCAAATCATGCTTTGGCACAGTTATACAATACAGTATGTGCTTTGGGACGTCAACGTCATGAAAAAAATAGAAAATAAGAACAATTAATGTATTAAAAATCTAAAAGCATAAAAAAACAAATGGACATCTTGTAATGATATTTATAAGTACTACTGCTGCAAACCTTACTTATTTCATTAATTTTATTGTGATGTAACCTTGATGTCAATTAAATAGGTTTTTTTTGTGCCTTCTGTAAAATTGCATCAGATAGAGTTAAAAGGTTTGCGACTTCACGCAATAAGTAAATGTGCATTCGTTCCTGTAATTCTTGAGCACGTGATTTTATTTCAACTAACAATCTATAATTATAATCAACTGGGGCATATTCCAGTAACTAAAAGTTGTTTAACTTATTCCATGAAGAATGTGTTTCCTAATAATACCTCTAGTCGGGTCTGGGTATACCACAAAGGGCAGATTCCATGGTTGTCTCACTATATAAGAAATGCTCTACCCGTAAATGTGACAACTATCCAACTAATTATCTCACTTATATCCCTTGCTGGTAAAGTTCTATTGTATATTATTCCAAACAAACGTCTGGAGTACTACAGAAGCGGACAAATCGCAATAGAGCAAACGGGCTTTGTTAAAGATAGAGGCACAAGGGAGCAGATCTTAAATATCAGGCAGTTAATCCAGAAGAACAAAGAATTTAAACATACACATGGCCTTTTGCTTCATCGATTACGCCAAAACGTTTGACTGATAGATTAGCGAAAAATGTTTGAAGTGCTTGGGAAAATGGGTATTATACCTGAACATCAGTCCTTTTTGGTGGAAAATCTATACTTGGACGGCAAATGTCGTGTCCGGCTGGAAGACATGGAGTCCAAACCCATTAAGACCAATCGAGGCAGGGTTGCATACTGTCCCGGCAACTATTCGTCTTGGTCGGCGAACACATAATGCGCGGACTGCGCAGAGTGCTTGAGAGCTGGCAGGGCGGCATCCGAATTAGTGAATAACAATTTGCAATACATAGTTGCCTATGAGACTGAACTACACTACACTTCTAAAGAAAGTCGAGTTGATGAGTGCACAATACGGCCTCCACTTAAACAGGAAAAAATGAAGCTAATGTTCATAGACAGAGCTGGGTCGATGCAGAGGGCACAGGAACTACATGACCTGGACTTTGTAGAAAACTTTGTCTACTTAGGCTCACAGATCACCAACAACGGAGACTGTATAAAGAGGTCATCAGAACATCGAAAATTGCTTAAATAGCAGAAAAGCGCTTGAAAAATATATCGAGAGCGCACCCTTATTTTCTCCATTTTTCTTCATGCCTCTGAAACATGGACTTCAACTACATGCTTCCAGAGAATAATGACATTATTTGGCCACGTGGCCGGCCAAGACCAATCCAGCTTGGAGAAGATGATAATGGTTGGCTGCGTTGAAGAAAAGAGGAGTAGAGACAGAGCACCCATATGATAGATTGATGTATTCGGCGATGCCACGGGCGTCAATATCCAAGGTGTAATACAACTAGCCCAAAGTAGAAGGTTTGAAGAATGTTTTTGAAGAACTGCGCTTTTAGTAGTCACGACCCTCATCCTTGAGGAACCGACAAAGAAGAAGAAAAATCTAAATTCCTAATTGATACATCTTTTTAATTTTTTGGTGCAATTAAATTTCTGAAAATCTTAAAACTGATTTATTTCACCATGAGAATTTACGCTTTATTGTTATTTAACCATAAATCGAAAAAAAAGTACCACGCCGATTTCACGCCGATCACGCCGCCGCCGCCGATCAAAATCCCACCGGACGCCGCCGCCGATGATTTTGCCATCGGCGCACACCTCTAGTGTCTACCTAATGTAACACCTATGTAACAACAACATGAATGCAATAAATTACTAGATTACTTGTAACGCCATCTCTTGGCGGTACGCGGAACCGCGTGAAAGTCAAGCGCTCATAACTCGTGACAGTAGTAAAGAGTGGTGATTGACAAGATAGTATCCCAGTCTGCCGATAGATGTCAGGCACCGCGAGAAATGTCTGCTATAGCATGCTATAGCGATGGAGTATAGTACCTACGGTCGACGCCAAATAGTAGATTGTATGACAAGGGGCTAAAATAAGCCATATGACCACGAGATGGAAATAATTCGAGGGGTAATATGGCTTTTAGACCCGAGTCTACTTCTTCACTCTACTTTTCACTTCGACTGCGAGAAAATAGTAAAACAAAGATTATCCATCCACAATCAATAACAAATTTCACTACGAAGAGATTGTTCAATTTAGTGTGAGGCGTTTTCTTTTTTAATGATTTGGAATTAGGGACTAAAAAACACCTGATGTTTGATTGGTCGATTTTAATATGTAGCTGTATTCTGGTTGGTTGATAGCAAAGAGAAATGTTTTTTGAAAGAGTTGTGATTGGTGGATTTAAATGATTTGGAATTAGGGACTAAGAAACACCTGATGTTTGATTGGTCGATTTTAATATGTAGCTGTAGGTATTCTGGTTGGTTGATAGCAAAGATAAATGTTTTTTTGAAAGAGTTGTGATTGGTGGATTTAATATGGTGAAGTGTTTTGATTGGTCAAATTAAATGTGTTAACCCATTATGACCTGAATTAATTTATGATCTTAGAAATTGATAATATTTTAATATATTGTTTATAAAGGTCCCCTTAGTAATTTTTAGTAATTAAAAGTTAAATTAATTTATTACTTTTGGAAAAAACAATGGGTGCCGTATGGCACCGCTAGGCTAATACGTAGTATTTACATCTCCCTTTTCATATATATAAATCTACCGTTTGCCAGCTATTTTTACGGTATTTTTATGATTTAATTTTAGTTTTAATGTAATGGAAGGCATGAATGAATAAAAGATAACGTTGTTTTACACATTTATTATTAGTATTACACCATTTTTGTTTTTATTTACATACGAACGTGAAACTGGTAATTGTAGGATGCACAGAGCCCTACGTTGCATTTGTTGCATTGCAGTCTTGTCTGACTCTTGCAACCCTCCAAGGCACATTTGCGACGCGATTCATTAGGTACCAAGAAGTGATTCCAGCCATCATAGCGTATGTTATCAGTGACTTCGACTACCTCTTCCGCGGCGTGAAGAAGAACGGCCTCGTGAAGCACGCGACCCGCGAAACGACGTAAGAGATGGTCCGGCCACAGGCTGCACTTGCGTATTTCCTCGAGTGGTGGCTCGTGTACGACGTGGTGACAGAGACCTAGACGCCAACACCACTTCGCACCTGGCATTAAGTTGCCGACCTGTCAGATTCTTTACAAGCCTACCCTCATCTTCGTCGGCCGAATCTTGATCAGGAGCCGTAGCATGGTTGGCCTTATCACGCGACAAGTGGCAAGATAAGAGCGTCGTCTCGTTCTATCGAACGGTGTCAGCCAGTGACGCACGCTCTATCCTATCACCTATCGCGTGACAAGGCCAACCATGCTACGGGGCCAGAGTCGATTGCAGGCTCTGGAGGTTCAATATAGACCATCCGCGGGTCAAGGTCATCGTCATCTTTTAGAAGGGCTAGTGCCTCATGCAGTGTACAGCCCCTATAAAGATAAATGAATACTAATTACCGCCCGACAACCCAAAAATAAACATTGACTCTCATAATTCGAAAGACAACATATCAGCCTAGAGGTGCCATACGGCACCCATAACTTTTCACGTGCGATAAACCAAATACGCAAACAAAATTAAACAATATTACAATAATAATATCCTCATAAAATAACATACTAGTAAAATAAAATGCATTTGAACGCTGAATTACACAAAATAAATAAATTATGACCAACTTACTTGAGAGCGAAATCCATTTTTGCTAATAATTTCACAACACTGACTTGTTGACGGTAATGCCGGTGGCAACAAGTGCATAGGTTGAAGCGAAGCAATAAAACTGATAGTTATCTCGTTCTAGCACCGCATCGACAGCTAATCACCAAGATTCACTGTTTAACACGCGCATATGGCGCGAAAATATGAACGCGGTAAATTGGGTGCCATACGGCACCGCTAGGCTATAATGGGTTAAAAATCATAAATATGTATACATATTTTCCCTAGGGGCTAAATGTACTACTTTAGCCCCGCTTATTAAGCCTAATATGACACACTTTTCGAGCATGAGATGTGAAAAATACGTTTACACTATTCGCCTTATTGCAATGGAATAAGGTGCAATAGTGTAATCGTATTTTTGGCGTCGACTGCACATGTAAATTGATTGGGCAATCAGTAGGGGTGTAGACACTAAATAAAATAATCAATAATGTTGTATGAGTGGATTGCAAAAAAATTGTAGGTACATAGTTAAGAGCCTTAATCTAATTTACGATTTAACTTTTTACGGTTTCGTGACGGCAATTACCCATATAAAATATATGGGTAATTGCCGTTATGAAACTGTAAAAAATTAAATCATAGATTAGATTAAAGCTCTTAACTATGTACAATTTTTTTGCAATCCACTCGTATTTTCTCGAAAAAAGATTAATAATGTAGTCAAATGGAGAAAATATCAACGCAACAGGTTAATGAGTGGATTGCAATAAAATTGTACATAGTTAAGAGCCTTAATCTAATTTACGATTTAACTTTTTACAGTTTCGTGACGGCCATTACCCATATAAAATATATGGGTAGGTAATTGCCGTTATGAAACTGTAAAAATTAAATCATAGATTAGATTAAAGCTCTAAACTATGTACAATTTTTTTGCAATCCACTCTAATTTAAATCACAAATTTATAATTGTCCAAAGTTTTAAGTGGAGGTATATATATTATATTCTGTCCATTTTCCGCAAAACGCACCTTTCTATGAAACGATTGTCATTTACTAAGACACTCGATGGAACAAGCAACATTAAAACGGTTGTAGCTTTGTAATATTTGAGATATTTGAATGGGATTTTCGTTATTAGGCATATAACAGCTTAAGTTAGGGTAGGGTTAGGGTATTGACTGCCCCTCGAGGGTACCCGCCTTGTCGGGGCGGGGGGCTTAGACGGCGGACGGCGAAGCTAAGAGGCACCCAGGGCCGGCCTGTGTGGGCCCGCTGGCTGGCCCGAGGAGGGCGCTCTTAGTGAGTGCCTCCTTATCTTCAGCGGCTGAGGCGGGATCCCAGGGGGAGAGGCGTGTTGGTATAACGGTGCGCCACTCTCCCTACCCCTTGCGAACTTAGCAGGGCCGTTCCGCGGAAGCGGCATTGGTGGGGCCGCAGAGGAAGAGGAATGCCGGTATTACGGTGCGCCGCTTTCCCTATCCTCTGCGGCCGAGACGTGGTCGGTGGCGGAACCACAGACCTGATCCGCCACCGGGTGCTGGACTTTCCCGCACCCATGATCTCCTCGTAGCGGACTCAGGGGGGTCCGCTATTGAACGGGTGGAGATCGAGTAGGCAGGCGCGCCAAAACATCTGGCGTGCCTCTCGTGGAGGGCCATCGGGCATCCGGGCGGCTGCCGCCGGCGGGGTCGCGGATGTGTGCGCAAGCCACATGGCGGCGAGGCGGCAAGTGGGGGGGTTTTTAGTGGGTATACCGTGAGTCTCGTCAGCTTAAACGGGAGTCCCACATAACCACTCGTACAGTCAGGGGCAATAATATACATAATAATATGTACATAAATAAGGACGTAAATATCTGTACACGCCTTTATGACATTGACAATAGAGTCCTGTACAGATATTTATGTCTTTATTTATGTACGTATATTATTACCCCTGACTGTAGGTACTTACCTTAGGCGAAGGACTATTATTCAGATGACGCGTAGTTGCAGTATCCAAGAGCTCGCGGTATTTGAGCTCCCCAAGTGGAACCGGTGCTACCCGAATTGAGCCAACTTAGGGGGGGAATGTCCGGAGGTCGCGTTTGAAACAGCTTTTCATTATATAACATTATATAAACAGCGTACACACTTTCAGGCAAACTCTGTTTCCATCGGCTGCCTCGCGACATTTTTTTTTCCATTTAGCCCCCCCCCCCCCCCGTTGCACGGGGCGGTTCCACAACGCTTTGGGAGCTCAAATACCGCGAGCCATCCAGTTGCCTCTTGGACACTTAAACTACCGCGTCATTGCTTTAACTATACTTATGTGTCTTACTAAAGCCATAGCCGAACGCACTTAAGTAAGTAGGTATGTACCTACAGATTCATCGCAAGTAGAATTAAAGCCTGACTAGGTATGTATGTGACCGCAGCCCTGAACAATCTTGTAATACAATAACATGACGAGTGTTAGATAAATTCTCAATGCCATACTAAGTGAATAGAGAAACAAGTTCTTATAAAACGTCGCGCGTCACTACATAGTTCGCACATATTAGTAAAGTTGTTATCTTTCATGGGTGATCTTTTCAACGCTTATTGGATCACTTTGTTGTCCGTCTGTATGTCTGTCTGTCAAGACTCTTTGTCTCGGGAACGCGTGTAGGTATCGAGTTAAATTAAAACCATGTACTCAAGTCTACGGTCCCATAAAGCTGTAAAAAAATTCAAACTTCTAAGTAAACGTAAAAAAAATGTTACGGCCGTTTATGCCGCAAAAAACGTATATTTCGACACTGTCAAGGGAATTAAAATTTATACGGTATTTTCCGTTGACCTAGAACTATGAAATTTGGTAGGTAATATCGTCTTATACTACAAGTACGGAGAAAAAACTAAAAACTATACATTTGTAATTTTGTATGGAACCCTCGGTAGGCGAGTCCGACTCGCACTTGTCCGATTTTTATATGTAAGGATATAAATGGCTAGGATAATTACTAAAATATTTTAGCCCTTCGTATCTTTTAAATATTTAGGATATTTAGGATAATTAACTGATAAGATGATAAAAAAAACCGGCCAAGTGCGTGTCGGACCACGCAAAACGAAGGGTTCCGTGCCTATTAAAAAGGTCGTATCGTCACAGAAATTTTACGGCACTTACGTCCTTTTCTTTGAGGAAGGCAGTTTTTCAGCAATATCTCGAAAACCTCTGAACCGATCTTGTTCAAAACAATTTTCGGTGAATGAAATTAATAAGCCCTATGTCCATGAATTTTTCCATATTTTTAAAATACACCGTTCAAAAATTAGAGGGGGGGGGACAGAATTTTAGTGACTTTCGGGGCGATTATCTCCGACCCTATTCACTTAATCAAAAAAAATGCTAAGAAACCTTATATTTATTTTGAAAGGCCTATCGATTGATGTGCCACACGGGGGGTCACAATGAAAATTTTTTTTTTGACTTTTAGTTTTATGTATGGAGTGCACCCTAAAAAAAATTTTTTTTGTCATTTTAATTACAAAACTATGTAGCGGCTAACAAAATACACCTATCCTTAAAATTTTATTCAAATACACCATATAGTTTTCGAGTAAAATGCCTGTGACATACGGACAGACGGACAGACGGACAGACGGACAGACGGACAGACGGACAGACGGACATGACGAAACTATAAGGGTTCCGTTTTTGCCATTTTGGCTACGGAACCCTAAAAACACTCTCCCCGACTAAACCTCTCATAGGGTTTAGACGATTGTAGAAACAAGTTTATTTATGCTCACAATAAAAATCTGCAAATACAATCACTAAACATAAACTTAGTTGATTATTTTTAACCGATTTAAAAAACGAGGAGGTTAATAATAGATTCCTGTCCACTATATTTTTTATGTATGTTCGCCGATGTCTACGTCAATTGTGGACCGATTTAAAAAATATATTAATTATATATTCGAAAATGTATGCTCCTGAGATGGTTTCATTGCCACTAAGTCAGACAGGATCTGATGATGGGATCCAAGGGAAATCGAGGGCAACCCTCAAATTTTACAGGCACGTACCTACATATTACGTGTTTCATGTATTTCTAGATATTCAAGTATTTGCGTCTGGAAGTCATCACTTCATGTTGGTGGCCTGAGGATATTTTTTGAATTTTTATAAGTATCCTTTAATCGAATTCTTTCAAGTTATAAGTCGTGTATTTACCCTGGGAAATCGCAATTTTGATGCAGTAGAACTGATGATGAAGACCACAGATGACTTATGGAACTCCTCAAGGATGTAAAGTACGTCAATGATTCTGACATGATTCCGTTGAAGTAGTAACTAATGAAGTGTCGATTCTGAGATCCTTGAGGAATCGACGGAACTCCTCAAATATGTATTATCAGCCACATATAGCGACTGTTTTTCTGTAAGTAATAATCAACGCATTTGCTCTCGGAAAGCAGTTCACGTGGTAAATCGGACAGGAAATGTGGAAAATTTCATGAACCTACCTACCTATGTGGCTTGGCGAAGTATTGAATTGCAAGTCGGTTTTTAAACTTTGTTTTTAAACTAAATTATTTCTCGTCTCGAATGGAGCGAAATTTCTCGAGTTTTCTCGAGTTCGAGGAGGCTCGAGCAGAAACCCTATTTCCGCCCCAGTCCAAGTTAACAACTCAGTTCAGGTTGCACAGGATGGTTCCACAACACTTCGGGAGCACAAATACCGCGAGTCATCCGGTTGCCTCTTGGACACTGCAACTACGCGTCATTGCTTTAACTATAGTAGCACAGAACAGTATAATAGTATTACATAGCTTTCTATCACTGAACCTTTTTTCAGGCAGAGGCTTTAAATGCCGGCCTGAATACGACGCATAGAATTGCCCTATCCACGTAATAGCGGTGCCTTGCTAAGTTCATATTAATGTTGAAGATTCATCTCTTGTTGTCTACACCCTATCATAAGTTGACTGATGGCGCCGTCAATATAAATTCGTGGAATATTCGTGAGTTGTGTTATGGAGAAAATATTGCGGAAGTGCAAGTAAATTAACAAGTTTATTTTTTCTTGCAAAGAGCGGCCGCACTCGAAATCTACTAAAATAAGTAGGTACGTAAACTTTATGCAAATGAGTGAACGACACAGTTTTTCGAACAAACAATAGCTCATTATAAGATTTGTGGATGGGGTCAACGCCGGCGCACCCACAGCTGTCTTGTCACACTAACGTTGCTATACCATTGATATATTTACTATATTTGTTAGTGTATAAATAAGCCAGGAATTAATAACTCAAAACTAGGTGACACTGATCTTTAATATCATCATAATTAACCCGTCGATATACATGTTATTGTGAAATTAATATTTTACAATCGTCTGGATGGACGTATTTGTAACAGTAAAAACTTCACAAATCTAGCTGACCACTTCGCTAGAGTAGACTAACTATATAACTCCCGATTAGCAACAGCTGTTTTGAATATAGGAATACCACAGGAATATCTATTACTCACACTCAAGTACAAACTGAGATGCTTTATTTTGCTCGCTTCCTGTGGCGTGGCGTCAAACATACTCTTGCAAGCCGCGGCTTGGTTTTACTCCAAGAATTGAATAATAAGACGTAGGTGAATGTAAATCAGTAGTGATCGAGTTCTATGGACACCACGCCCCTGATCGCTTCAGCCATCGTCGCTCGAATGTGAGGGCGCGTTGAACGCGAGCGGCGCGGTGGTGCGGACGCTGACCCGCTCGCTAATGAGCCCAGCACACACGCTCGCGCCCATTCGAGCCGCGCCGTCAGTGCTCCGCGACCCGCGAGTGCCGCAACCGACGTGTATCGCGATATCAGGTGTTATCAGTGTGATTAGATAGTGCGTCAACTCGCCCGCGCAGGACGCACTCCGCGACGCGCCCGCACCGAGCCAGCCGCCATCACGCCATGCGGAGCAAGGACCGCCTCGCCGAGCTGCTGCAGGTCAGTACCACCTTCAGCCGACGATGTTTACTCTCTCATAACACCTGTGTAACAGTTTGCCGAGCGTGACATCATAACAAAGACGAGCAAATATTGTGATAGTCTTTAGAGAGCCGTTGACACGGAAAGTGCCCGTAATACCCGCTCTTTTGTGAATCTCGGTGTCTTAATCCGTGGGCGCAAGTATTGTAACAGGATAACAAGAGCTTCCGCTTAGTTGTCGCTCGCTGGTCATCGTCATACTGTTTCTTTGTAGGTATATTATTTTTATTTTCCTCTTTAGCAGCAAGGTATTATGTAGTCCTGTCTAGTCGAGACTTTATCGAACGACGAATGAGGAATCCTACAGTTTGCTACATCTTTAGGAAATAATGATACTGTAGCATATTAAGTTTTGTAAGTATGTGATCCCTGGAATGTGTGTTACAGCGAGCAGAGGCGTCGGGAGGCGTGTATCAAGACACGGTTCTACCAGTGGAAGAAGATGAGGAACCTTCGTCAGGAAGCCTGCCTCCCGAGATGGATGCCATGCTTCAAGAGGCGAGTAACTCTCGTGACTAAAACAAATAAAAGTACCTAATGGTACCTAATATGAATCGGATTTTGTAAATTGGATTGGTGATAGAGACAGTTAAGTCAACTTAAATTGTAATGATTATATTGGTATGTTATACAGCGTGTAAATTTCATACGGGCGATTAGTGTCGGTCCTAAACAATTTTACATAAATTTTGTTAGCTAACTGCATCATTTTTTTTCATATATACATAAAATAATTGACCACTCTATGTATTTATTCACTACACGTTATGTCATTTGTTTACGGCACCAAGACGACACCCATTAAATGTCATTAGAAAGATTTGAATGCGAAGACGGCTGCGGAATACCCATCATATAACATTAAATTCCCCATATGATAATATTTTATATATACAGTGTTTTTTTTAAATGGGACAGTATGGGGAAATCCGAATCTAAAGGAGATAGAGGAAAAGTGTCCAAGGAGACATTAGGTGTTTTTTTATGTAAACAAATTTGGCTCATTAAAATTTTTGGTCAAGCGTGAGTTGTTCTTAAAAAATGATAAAGTTGGTCATTTTTTTTTTGACGCGGGTCGACTCTGTTTCATGTAAGGATTATTTCATTGTATGGAAAGAAAAAAATCTGAACAGCAGAAGTTGGTCAAATTTAATGAAAACTAATCTTCATACAATTGCAGTATTCGCCTTTTAATATTGCTACAAGTGCCTAGGCGTGTAAAAAAATATTTAAAATTATTCCATTTTTAAATTTCGATAATCCATAAGAGCTCCAGATGATTCAAGAGAAGAACATTTTTTTTAATCTTCGTAAACATCATGGCACGCGATAGTCTTGAAATTATAAAAAAAGAATTCAAATTTGGAACGAGTGGCCCCCAAGATCGCCCGACTTAACGCCATTAGATTTTTTCTTATGGGGTTACCTTAAGGGTCGAATTTATGAATCCCGATACAACTCCGTACAAGAATTAAAAGATGCTGTTTACAACACTTTAAACACAATTCACCATAAGTCTCTGTTAAATGCAACTAGAAGTGTCTTGAAGCGTGCTCGTACCTGCATAAGACAAGACGGCGGCCACATCGAACATTTACTCAAGTAATAAACCAACTGTATGAAGATTAGTTTTCATTAAATTTGACCAACTTCTGCTGTTCAGATTTTTTTCTTTCCATACAATGAAATAATCCTTACATGAAACAGAGTCGACCTGCGTCAAAAAAAAAATTGACTAACTTTATCATTTTTTAAGAACAACTCACGCTTGACCAAAAATTTTAATGAGCCAAATTTGTTTACATAAAAAAACACCTAATGTCTCCTTGGACACTTTTCCTCTATCTCCTTTAGATTCGGATTTCCCCATACTGTCCCATTTAAAAAAAACACTCTGTATACTGTATTTAACGTAATAAATTTATTCAATGCAAATAAAAAAAATAAAAAAAATGTCATTAAAACGTTTGTTAAGTCAAATCAGTTTGAATCAGTTACATTTATCGCCGCTAGGACGTACTTCAAAAAGTTATTAACTCTTTAAGAATTAAGCTATTTCACAAAACTGCTTTCTCATATCAATTGTGCGGTCGAAAACAATGGCTGGTTAAAATACACCCGTATGAAATTTACAGCCTGTATAGTAGCTACAGCTAGTTGTTCTACATGTAATTTATAACCGGTTGCATCTAAACCTTACTATTAGTTTATCCACTTATCTCTATGATTGAGTGTGTTTTAGAGTTTCAGTGAACTTTTTTTTATGTATATCAAATCGTTCAAACATATAAACGTCAGTATAAACTATACACATGTCAAGCATAATAAAAAATCCTCCAATGACCAATGCAATTGAATGTGTGTATGCGTGGTAATGCTAACGATCGTGTGTTTCTGAGGAGACAGCAGATTGTCAATGTGTGGTACAGCATATTGCGCGATTGGTGTCAGTGCAGTTAATGTAAATTATTAAGAAAATACAATTAGGCAGCTAAGTAAATATTTATTGAAGAATGAGTAGTTAAATCGTTTGTGAGTTACACATTTTCATACAAATGTGGAGACATAATGGGAAAATAAATAACATGTAAATTTTGATAACCTATATATGAGGTATACCTACTTATTCGTTTCTGGCACATTATGTGGACTTATCTTAACTTAGCGTAATATGTATAATTGTATATGAACGAGTAATAAGAACAATCAAATGTATCAGCTGTAAATGTTTACCCGCGTATGAAGGAAGTATCTAGGTAATTGTGTGGAATTCAGATTGTGTGCATGACCTAATAATTATTACGTTATACCAGCAGCATTTAACTTCGGACCGGATTTAGTAAAACTATACACTACATTTGGAAAAACTACTAACGTTTTCCAAATGCCTTTCTTTTGCAGTAGCATATACATAACTTCATGGTAGTAGAAATCTGCTGTTCCTATTTTACCGGATGTTCCATCAAAATTCCACTGAATTATGACGTCTAAACTGAAATTGGTGGCTAAATTAATCGCGTCATGCACCAATTGCTGCGACCGTATCATGACGATCATTAGCGCATTAATTAATTGTTGACACGACGCATTCGTTAGCAGCAACATACACGGCCTCGTGCGCCGTACCTACGGGAAAAAGGACTTTAAACATGAGTAAATTTCTAATTTTAAATAGACCTTTTGATTCAAATTTAACATGTTAGTGCTAACTTTAGCCCCTCTCTTGCGGCCATTTATTGCCATGGTAAACAAGATAGTGTCAGCAAGGCCAATAATATAAAATCGTAAATTCACTACATACGACCATTATTAATGAGATAAGGTGTAAGTTTAACTAGTTAGTGCAAACCATTACACCTAAATTTAGCTTAACATAGCACATATATGCGCAGTGATTTTCAAATGTCATTAAAATTTACTAGACTACCTAGATCGCAAGATGAATAAAGTGTCCGTTACTGAAAGGAGGAAATGAACAGTTAACGGTGATACTTGCTGATTTTCTGACAGTCTTAACGAAAACTGTCGCTTCTGAATGATTAAATAGCGTACTCTTTGGACATCGGCATAGATCGCGATCGATAACAATGCGCGGTCTGCGTCTGCGCTGACACCGTTATTATCTGCTGCACTTGACCCCCGATGCACATTATCTTACACCTCGATCTTATTTGTGTGCATGAGCTAATAATTATTACGTATTCTTATTATTATACGACTGCCGACATGGAATATTCAGTGTTTTTACTTAAGTACTTGACGTTTTTCATTGCCCTCATTGGCTTAATAAATGACTTAGGTAGGTATTCATTATGTACTTTTATACAAGAATAAGATTGTGATATGAGGATAGGTATGACCAGACATCGGAATTTAAAGGGCAAAATTTGATGACAGGTAGGGGGAGTTCCTATCCCTATCGATAAACTGCTGACTGCAACGATGCTTTTCCCATATACCAGTGAACGCCCCCAGCACGGATATCACAAGAGGGCGCGCGAGCTCTCTCGGTTTTTCTCGCTCTATCCGTCTCTTTCTTATTAAAAAACTTAGAAAGAGAGGTATAGTGCGAGAAAAATAGAGAGAGCTCGCGCGCCGTCTTGTGATAGCCATGCAGCATTGTTTGTTAGTGTCAATTTTTTTGTAAGTAGGTACCTAATATTCTGGAGACGATCGATTGTAAAATTCACACAAAGCATATACCTGGTTATTATTATCTCTGTATCAAACATCTTTAAATAATTAGATAGAAATAGCTTACGTACTTGACATTACAACAATAAAGAAAAAAACGATGATAACTGAAGTTGAAAAAATCTTTTTAAAATAAATATGAAGGGAATTAATGTATTATTTCATTTTTATACTTTCATTTGAACTTTATATTTACAAACAAAACTTGGAGCGATCACTAGTATATGGAAAAAGCATCGATAATTGAGTTTATCGATATGGGAACTCCCTATACCTGCCATACAATTCTGCCCTTGAAATTCCGATGTCTGGATATGACATAATGAGGCATTTATAGTAGGTCTGAGGTAGGTATTAATAATTTATCAGCTTCAGCCCGGGACATTTAGTTGAATTTGGTTTCAATTCTGGAGTAAAAGTCGTATCTGGGGGCACGGCAGTGCCCCCGCCAAGTCGAGCAAAAAAAAGCGGCACGGCCGTACCATCCTTTTCTCGAAGCAATTCAGGCCATTTTCGACCCCCCTATAATTTCGTTGTGGATAAAACAAGAAACCTGAATTTTCAGTAACTAATCAGGCATTATATAGACACGGTATATTTGAAATTTCAGTCAATTTGAACCAGTAGTTTAAGAATGACAACTTGTTAAAGTTTCTAAATTTTGTCACTCACTGACTGACTGACTGACTCACCGATCATCAAAAGTCCAAGGCACTTCTAGCAGACATAGAAGCTTCAAATTTAGAATACAAATAGAGTTTAATGTCTTAATCGTGGGAAAACCTAAATCGGGGGGCACGGCAGTGCCCCCGCCAAGTCGAGCAAAAAAAAGCGGCACGGCCGTACCTACCATCCTTTTCTCGAAGCAATTCAGACTCTACAAAAAGAAGTGAGATGCCATCAAAAACATCCTGTAAAAAAACCCAAGTCTCGCAGCTCAGTCTTTCTACCGTAAAAAGTTGTGAGATCCATGTAATACCAAGTCGGTTAATCTATTTAGTCTCTACTTAAAGGACCTTCTGTCTTAAGTTATTACATAAGTTATTATCATGCCAATATTAAAAATATTTTACGTTTTAAACAAATAGATCGACTTGGACATCGCATGATTTGATTATTAGTATGTATCACACTACACAGCACGACGGGCCAGCAACGAACAGCAACGAGAGTTTCAATCGCGTGAGGCGCGATAGACTAAAGAATCTAATCTAATATAATTGTAATATTCATTGTGTTTTCATGCGATGTTCAAGTCGATCTATTTGTTTAAAACGTAAAATATTTTTCAACACACCTGCTCGTAAAGTAGGTCTTATTACAGCGTATTTACACTGATAATGCAGAATATTACCCATGCCGTGCCTTTTACATTACATTATTGCACTAGTGCCTTTTCATTACATATCTTTTTAAATATTAGCAAGAAGTATTAATGTTTCGAAAACAGCTAAGTAGTTATTTGCGTAAATATAAAATTCAATTCAAAATGTGATAAATAATTAAAGAATTTCATGAAACTGCTTGTTAGCTTGTTGGTATTTATATTTTGACGGTGTATTTTTACCTATAAATACCCAATTTCAAAATTTATAAATATGTGGCTGATTAGCTACTTTGCCGGTGCCCTTATCTCAGACTTGCGCGCGCATGCAGCGCTGAGCGCGCGAAAAAATAAAAAGTGATAGTCTTTTGCCCTCAAAATCAAAAGATAAATACATGCAAGCCTACGCAAATTTCATTCAATGGAAAAATAGCAAAAATGGAAGCTCTTTCTCAGAGAACGTGTTCATGGCTTACTTTAGTGAACTGGCGAAGAGGTATAAACCTAGTTCGCTTTGGTGTATATATTCTATGTTGAAGAATAAAAATGCAATTGACATCAAAGCGTACACCAATCTAACTGCATTCTTGAAAAGACGTTCAGACGGCTTTTACAGTCGAAAATCCCAGGTTTTAACACCTAATGAAGTGGAGAAGTTCATTAAAGAAGCACCGGATAATCAATATCTAGCGACAAAGGTCAGTTCCACTATTTAGTTTTGTATTCATTATTATAATATTTGTAGGCGGTATTGTGAGTGTTGATATAATAGGAACTAAGTACGATTATTATAACTTAATTATGATTTTATTTATTTTCAGGTCGCATTAATATTCGGAATTACTGGTGCCTGTAGGCGTCAGGAATTAAACAACATTACGACAAAAGATATAGAGAATCACGGAGAGATGCTACTTGTCAAAATTCCGAACACTAAAAATAAAATTCCTCGGTCATTTACTATTCACGGACCATTTTATGAAATAGTGAAAAAATATGAAAGTTTACGTTCAACAAAAGGAAAATCTGACCGGTTCTTCCAAAATTTTCAAAACGGCAAATGCACGAGTCAGCCTATCGGAGTGAACAAATTTGGATCGATGCCTAGAGAAATTGCCAAGTTTTTAGGCTTACCACAGGCTGACGCTTACACCGGACACAGTTTTAGGCGGACTTCAGCTACATTGCTGGCTAATTCAGGAGCCGATATATTGACTTTAAAACGCCATGGGGGATGGCGATCTAATAATGTCGCCGAGTCATATATTGAGGACTCCATCCAAAATAAAGCCGACATAAGTGCCAAAATAACACAAGCAATCCATTTGGAGCCACAATCCAAGAAGTTCTGCCCTGAACCGCGTCCTTCCACCTCATATGCCAATGATGATTTGGGATTTCATACGTTTGCTAATGATGAAACGCAATGTTCTTCTACCTCCTTTCAGAATGTTGCATTATCACCGACATTTACAGTTACCCAAGAACAAAGCAATGAAATAATTAATAATACAATTAAACATAGGTACAGTACAAATGCCTCATAAGGCGGTAGCATATCATTTCAATAATTGTACTTTTAATAACTGTTTCAATAATTAAAGTTTTTAAATAAATGTGAACTTTTATTTACTTTTCCTCGCAAGTGTGTTGAAAAACGTCGTATGAAACACGTGAGCATTGGTCATTACACTTCTCGTCTCCATTAAGCCTTCGCCTTCGGCTCAGGCTTAAAAACCGACTCGAGTGTAATGACCAACATAGCACACTTGTATCATAATGTACTATTTAATATTGCCATGATAATAACTTATGTAATAACTTAAGACAGAAGGTCCTTTAAGTAGAGACTAATAAATAGATTAACCGACTTGGTATTACATGAATCTCACAACTTTTTACGGTAGAAAGACTGAGCTGCGAGACTTGGGTTTTTTTACAGGATGTTTTTGATGGCATCACTATGATTTATACAATTTAAACGGAATTTTCGGCGAAGTCCCTGTAGATGTTCGTTTCATGTTTCTGGTTATTTCATAGAGGCCCTCTGAGAACCCAAAAATATATATAAAATATTATAAATGTGAACAATACAATGATTAAAGAAGAAAAAACTTAAATAAACTAAATTAACCTAAAATGAAGATAATAAAAATGAAATCAATTTATTTTTATCATCTTCATTTTAGGTTAATTTAGTTTATTTAAGTTTTTTCTTCTTTAATCATTGTATTGTTCACATTTAAAATATTTTATTTAAACGTAACTATAATCATATACTTATATCATTTCTAATACTAGATACTAAAACATCGAAATGGGCATGGTAGAATAAAAAGATTAAACGATGTTCATGCCAATATCGATTTTTCCTGTTCGCAATTCTGCACAATCTGAATTCCACACAATAGAAACCCATAATATTTTTGAACAAGCTATCCAACGATAGGTACCCCACACCATATATGGATTTAAATATAAAAAATGACATCCCCACTACGTGTAGGGAAGGTAGCCTAAAAAAAAATTTTTTCTACCGTTTTGTCGGCGTGATTGATTTATATATCCATGCCGAATTACAGCTTTCTAGTAGTAAGGATGACTACGGAACCCTAAAAAATGGATGCTGTTTGACTGTAGAAAGTCAACAAGGAACCCTTATAATTTCGCCATGTCTGTCTGTCCGTCCGTCCGTCTGTCCGCCTGAGACTTAGCTTAGTGATCCTTACGACTAGAAAGCTGTAATTCGGCATGGATATATAAATCACATAATTTCGTTAAGTGAGATTTTAGACGAGGGAAATACCATTATTAACATAAACTTGATTGTGTCGTAAAATAATGAATTGTTTGAGCTGGCTGAGTTAAAAAAAGGAAAATAAAGACCAAACTTTGAGCAGGAAATTTTAAGCAATCATGTGCTTATAGGTTAAACCAGATAAACATTAAACAATCATATAGTCAAGAATCATGTACCTATGTGAAAATCAGTTATTTTTGTTTCCTAATCTAGTCACATCTCAGAACAACGTTTCAAAGAACGCAATATTTTCCAATTCACGCCCGTATTTAAGGGAGATTTTGAAGCGAAACGAAGGGTTTTTGAATGCATGTGACCAATAACTTAGAAACAAATTGCAGCACCCACGCAGCACCCAATGATAAGTATAGGCTTCACGCAAAGACTCTGGCGCTCGATCATCTATGCGCCCCAAGGTAAATGTGGCCATTATAGGATTAACAAAATGATGAATAAAAAACAAAATAGAATTTGCGTCACATTGCAGGCGGAGGTGGCGGTGCGGTGGGCTGGGGAGCTGGCAGCGCTGACGGCGCGGCTGCGTGCGTTGCACGCGCACCCTACCTTCCACACCAGTCCCGGTGAGTAGATTAGACGGCTCATCCCTAAAAATGAAATCTGACTGCATGTAGATAGCGTTTCTAAAGTCTATGCTGGTATCATAGACTAGTAACGCCATCTACATATAGCCAGTAATTTTAGTTTCAGTGATGGAAAGAATCATGGGGGGAAACCACGGGGAAACTGACGTCCTGGTCTTTGGAGTCTGCTGAATGCGGGTGGCGCAGGACCAGTCATATTGGCACTCTTTGGGGGAGGCCTGTGTTGACCAGTGTTCTTTCGGCTGATATGATGATGATGATGAGCTCTATGACTTTGCCTACTCTTAATATATTTAGCACAATAGTTAACATTAAAGATTTCTGTAACTTAGCTTTAAATCTTCCCCGTTCATTCATTGCAACCACCATCCACACTATGTTCATACCATTCACCCAAATCTTATAACAACTCACTGCTGATCAAATATAGGTAACATTCCCGAGAGTCGACTTTACTAAATGTATGCAGGTATTGAATTGGTTTATTGAATAGGTTTTTTAGGGTTCCGTACCTCAAAAGGAAAAAACGGAACCCTTATAGGATAACTCGTGCGTCTGTCTGTCCGTCTGTCACAGCCGATTTGCTCCGAAACTACTGGACCGATTGAGTTGAAGTTTGGTAAACATATGTAATATGGTGACCCAAAGATGGACGCGTAAAGTAAATCAATGATTTCTGAACAAGGGGCCTCCTACTCTTTTTTTACCCAAACTGGAAAATTAAAAAAAAAATCGCAAACAACAAATAATTGTGTGAAATATCAAATGAATGAATAAAAAATGCTGTAAGTATCTCAGTTTTTAGGGTTCCGTAGTCAAAATGGCAAAAACGGAACCCTTATAGTTTCGTCATGTCCGTCTGTCCGTCTGTCCGTCTGGCCGTCTGTCCGTCTGTCCGTCTGTCCGTATGTCACAGGCATTTTACTCGAAAACTATAAGGTGTATTTGAATAAAATTTTGAGGATAGGTGTATTTTGTTAGCCGCTACATAGTTTTGTAATTAAAATAACAAAAAAAATTTTTTTAGGGGTGCACTCCATACATAAAACTAAAAGTCAAAAAAAAAAATTAATTGTGACCCCCCGTGATAGGCCTTTCAAAATAAATACAAGGTTTCTTAGCATTTTTTTTGATTAAGTGAATAGGGTCGGAGATAATCGCCCCGAAACTCACTAAAATTCTGTCCCCCCCCCTCTAATTTTTGAACGGTGTATTTTAAAAATATGGAAAAATTCATGGACATAGGGATTATTAATTTCATTCACCGAAAATTGTTTTGAACAAAATCGGTTCAGAGGTTATCGAGATATTGCTGAAAAACTGCCTTCCTCAAAGAAAAGGACATAAGTGCCGTAAAATTTCTGTGACGATACGACCTTTTTAATAGGCACGGAACCCTTCGTTTTGCGTGGTCCGACACGCACTTGGCCGGTTTTTGTTTATATAATTTTACCAAAAACAGATTTGAAGTAATTTAGGGAAAAAGACGAAAATTGACCATTTCATCCATCAAAGTTACGGGTTACTCAATATTTTTGTGTATTATTGGCGCCAAAAGATCTTGTACCTAATAGGTGGCTTTCGACCCTCAGTTAACAATCTGCTATTTAAGGTGAGACGGTACTTATGTAAGAGACATTCAAACATTTTGATATGATTTTACGCTCTAAGTAACTAAGTTAGGTATAACTTATTCTCATTTCAGAGATGCAGGATCAGGCGGACAGCGTGGTGACGCAAGCGCATGCTCTTGGCCTAAAAGCGAGCGGCGCGCTACGGCAGCTCGAGCAGCGAGCGAGCACAGCCGCAGCGGAAGCGGGAGCGGGTGGCGCAGCGGCGCGAGCGGCACGGCTGCAGGCGGCCTGCTGCCGCCGCCGCTACGCCGCTGCTCTTGAGCACCACCACAGCGCGCTGGCGGACCTGAGGAACGCGCGCCGGCGACTGCTCGCTGACCAACTCGCGCTTAGTAAGCCTACCATTTAGTATTTGAATCCTTTAGACCTGTTTATGGCCCGTTTACGAAGCTACAAATCCGAACTGTCAACATTAAGGCACTTGACCAATAACGACGGACCATTTGATCAGTGTTGCCAGTTCAGACCTGTAAATTTGTAACTTGTAGCTTTGCAGGCCGGGCTTCCGACGAAAAGGACTCCATCGTCCATCGACATATAAATCGCTTTACGCTATGGCCGCGTTTACAGATTAGCCCCTTCAGAAGCGCCAGAGCATCACAAATACAATCATATGGCGTTGAGTATACACAGTACCTACACACGTAGGTGGTTAGCGTTTTCACGCTCGCCTGATCGCCGCCCACATGACGTTGCGTAGAAGTCATGCGTTCCCACACTTGCCTGACGTTACAGAGGGATACTATGGAGAAGTAGGAAACCCTTCGGAATGCAGTGTCAACGATGAGCACGAAACTCACACTGCGCTCAAAAGGACCCACATACTTGAACATAAATAGTTCGTGTTCGTACATCCGTTGGGTAAACCACGTCGCAGAATTATTTTCAAAATTAATTGTCGGCAACGGTATCTCGTTAGGCGGTTCTCTGTTCGATATTGGAGTGTTGGGGATGTGTTCGTAACAAAGCAGAAATAAAATCAAGATAGACATGCGTGTGGCGCTCCGAAATCGTTGGCAGTGAATGTATCGAACGTTTTTGCAAGTAGGATTATGTTCATTTAGGAAATTTGCTTTTTTTGTTTTGAGATAAGGAGACTTAAATACCTATCGTCTATTGAACTTGGGACCGCAATATTTTGTATTGCAGTTATTTAACTATGTATAACGGGTATCAATAGGAGGATCCTTACACAATTTGTAATTGTTTAACTAAATTTATTTATACTTTATAAGAAATTTAATGGGTATTACCTGCTATAAAAACGTAATTAAGTGTATGTTCGTTGCTCGTTTCAGCTAACGCGGAGATCACAGACGAGGAATGCGAGAGACTGCTGGATGACAATCGTCTTCAAGTTTTCGTCGACAACGTGAGTTTCTTACACTTTGTAAATAATAATAACTATATTCGTCATCATCATTATTTAACCAGGAAGACGTCCACTGAACCCAGGAATCCCAAGGACTAGGCTATTCTACATTTCTTAATTAATAAATATAGAGGCAGAAAGTACAACTGTATCCTTTGGCATCGAAACCTCAGTCCGTGGGGTCCCCAATGCGCATAAGTTTGCGGAAATCGCGAAACGTCTGGTTGATGTAACTAGTGACCGAAGAGCTGGCGGCTTTGTCGCGCAACGCATCAGCATTGCAATTCAGCGAGGAAATGCCGCCAGCATCCTCGGTACAATGCCACGAGGGGCTGTTTTAGATTTAATTTAATAATATTAAAAACAAAAATTAGTTAATAATGATCATTATCATCTTCTTTATAAGTATAAAGTTAGAAAATAAATAATTTTAGTTAATAAAAAAAATTGAGTTTCAAGTGAAACTTAGAATTTTTAGACTTAAACGTTTTGGACAGTCGTAAACTACTCGTTAAGGTGATTCTAACAAGCCTAAGCACTAAGGTTGTCATGTGTAGGTAATTTATGATTTCCTATGGTTATCTTCCGTCTCCATCGTCAAACCCGTTCAATAATATCGTCATATTTGTCGCCCGACTTAAATATGTGTATTTACAAAATTTCAATTGGCCAATAGGTATGATGACTCATTTTTTTATCTATTTTACAAGCTTTATTATAACAAGCTATAAAAATATTATTTATTTTAATATTTGTGAATTACAACTAAAATATTTACATGTATTTACCAATTTCTTATAATGTCCCCTAGGTCGGCGCTCTGCGGTAGGGTGCCTGTTAAAATTGATAATTTAGTGTTGTTAAATAAATTGTAAACCATCAAATTATTGTAACAAAGTATAAATTAAAAAATATAATTAATAACATTAAAAGATATGAACCCTGAAAGTTAAGAAAAAAATTGCATTTATTTTTATTGTCCAAGTGTAAATTTAAAGCTACCAATACCATCCTTACACTTTTATAGAAACAATATTTTACAACAACTATGGACCTAAACGCAGTATTTCGCGACCGAAACAGCAATTTACTTGATTTTCCCTACAATGATAAGTTCAAATACCAAAGTGTGACGTCATACTTTTGAGTCAATCAGTATGAAGCGTTTGGGATGCCGCCAGCGAGGTCGATCTTTGTCACAATTTTTTGGGTATTTATGTTCTTTAATTGTAGTTGCTCCCATACAAACATTTGTTCCTCTCCATAAACTGGTTCGAATGGCATCGTTAAAAAAATTTAGTCATCATGCCTATTCCGTTCAACCTTTGCAAGTAAATGTGTAAGACCTTCAAGACTGTATAACAAGATTCCTGCGTTAATTTTCAGATCGAGGCAGAAACGCGTGAGGCACGGCTCGGACTACGCGAGGCAGAAACGCGGCGCGCGGAGCTAGCAAAAGTGGAGGCAGCATTAGTGGATGTTCGCGACCTATTCGGACAGCTGCAACATCTCGTAGCTGCGCAGCAGGACCAGCTAGATAGCGTGGAGTACTTCGCGCTGCAAGCCACCGAGCACGTTGGTGTCGGACAGCACGAGCTACTGCAAGGGAACGTATTTCGAAAGAAAACCAAGCAGGTGAGAAATGTGCAATAGTTGATGTTCCTGTAAGTTCACAATCTGTTTGCGCAGGCGCACGTAGCAGGGTCTGCTGGTATCGTATCACAACCAACTAAATTTAATTACCCAAGTTTACCTAATTTAAATTTCGGCAAAAAGCCCGTTTCTCGATAACCCGGAAAATTCGGGCAAACAATACAGTTGAGAAATGACATTTAGTGATTGCGATAGGTAACCGGATCAGCTGCGTAGCGTGGATTTTGCACGGCAACTAACGTTAGCCAGCATGAGCTGCTGCAAGTGTACGTGTTCGGGAAGAAAACCTAGCAGGTGAATATTCTGAAAAGATATCCCAGACCTTATCGCGCAGCTGCAGCAGCCCTACGCTGCAGTAACCTACCTAGTAGTCGCCCAGCAGGATCAGCTGGACAGTGTCGAGTGCTTCGTAAGAAGACCATTTCTGGGCCTAAAATTGTATTGTTAGGTTAGGTTAGTACACCGCTGATATTTCACTAACAGCTACCTCATCAGCATTGCCCTAGGTTTGAGGACAAATGTGGAAGAAGCTCACACAAATTAAATGGCGGGGCATCAAGAAGACCTGGAGGTCTATTCGACTCAATGTATATCATATCTGATCATGTTTCTAGCGCACAAATTCTAAAACGTTAGGCTTTGAGCTTCAGGAACGGGTGCGAGGTACAATATTCTACAAATCATATTATATCAATATTTGTGTGATGAGCATAAATATTTGTTTCGGAGTCTTGGTACAGTCAGCAGCAGAAGTAGCTAAGCGGGCCGGGTGTTCAAAATGACCTACACACGACTTTATTCTTAAGAAATTAAGAGCGTGTGTGGGTTATTTTGAACACCCGGCCCGCTTAGCTACTTCTGCTCTGACTGTACGTATTTAAGTATTTATATCTATAGGTATTATATAAGTATATCGTCATCCAGTAGGTACCTATAACACAAGCTTTATTGAGCTTACTTTAAGCCTAGTTCGATTTGTGTAAGAATGTCCCCTAATATTTATTATTAATATGCACCTACGCCTAATCAGGTAGAACTCCTCATGAATAAAATCTTCACTACCTTATAAATAACCATTGTTCTTTTGTTTTCAGAAAAAAATCGGCCTGATTGTATGCATTTCGGTGGGCGTATTTATAGTCCTGCTGGTGCTCATCTACA
The DNA here is from genome assembly GCA_932294315.1 of Epinotia nisella. Lineage (NCBI taxonomy): Eukaryota > Metazoa > Arthropoda > Insecta > Lepidoptera > Tortricidae > Epinotia > Epinotia nisella. The sequence continues at coordinate 24,475,327 of OW028674.1, forward strand.
CGTAACCTCGTTCCTGTAGTTGCCTTGCAGACGTAAGGTGCATTGCGCTTGCGCCGCCTAATCTGCGCATAACACTTCACTAGTCAATCCAAAGTTTCAACGAAACGACATTTTAGTCAATAATGACAATAATAAAGGTATATTTTATTATATTTACTTAGTTACTTAAGTATCTTAAAAAATAAAACATAATTTAACAACTATTTTTTTCATTAAAACCTCCGTTTTTCAAGTCGGTTAAATTAAAAATACGGTCACGAAGCTGTCATAAAAATAAGGATTTAAAAAACTTAATTTTTAGTACAAGCCTAACTGTCAGATTGCGTGACATTGCATTTCAGATTTCACTCGAAGGTTCGATCTTCTGGCTCCATCATCATCATCAGATCAATTTGACAGTACCTATCCAATTATACTACCTATTGTCATACGTACTAGCAAAAAGTTTCAAATCATTACGAAGAATGGAAATGGATGAAAATCGACTTCAAGATTTAATTAAGGTAAACGTCCGAGTGCTCGACGCTGCCGCTGTACTAATATATGGCATGGGCACTCTATCTCAAAGTGGCATGGCTTAAAATCGAATGAACAAAAATCCTCTTAGTTCGAATTTAACCCATATTGCTTTGACATATGATGTCCTCCCAGACTTATTCGTCGACGGCGAGTTATAACAAAAGTACATATGAAGTTATTATTAACTTCATATGTACTTAATAATAACTTCATATGTACTTTATAAGCTTTATAGGCTTGTAAAACATTTTGAATTTAGTCCTTCGGTTAAAGCGACCTCTATTGGTTTAGTATATTAGAGCGCCTTCTATCGGTAGTATTAGGAACTAGGTAAGTCCGCTTTATTCAAGTGCAGTGTACATCGCACGCTACGCGCACCACGTGGATGCAGCTTACACTTTACGTTGTTTCGGGCGCGGCCGATAGATGGCGACACTTGTTACACTTATTGAATTCATTAGTTAGATGGTGAACTAGTGTATGACATGGGCACTTTATGTCAAAGTGACATGGCTTGAATTCGAATCAAGAAAAATTATTTTAGTTCGAATTAAACCCATATATATTGCTTTGACATAAAGTGCCCAATATATACCTACTAGTAGTGCACCGTCGAGGACAGGGACGTTTGACCTTACATAATTACTATCTATTCTGTGCCAAAAGGCACCAATCGCGCTTTTTTTTAGTAGATTTGCTACTTAATTTATATTTTTTTACTTTTCATTTTCGGCTCCTAGTTTATCTAACTTAAATCATTTACAATGACTAAACGACTCGTTGACGCTTCAGGGGACGATAGTTTTCATTAGCAATACAATACAGAGAGGTAACGCCGCCAGCGTTATGGGTTCCATGCCGCAGACGGAACTGCTGGACGGGATCTTTTTTCTATTACTGGGTTATGTTAATTCATTTTGTAATTACTTTATAATCATTTCTTTGATCGTTTATTTTATTTATAATTTTTTTTTATGTTGTTCCTAAGTAGTTGTATATTGAAGTAATATAATAATATAAATTTAATCAACCGACTTCAAAAAAGAGGTGGTAGGTACTCAATTCAAAAAAAAAACTAACTAGGTATTGATTATATAATGTGCATATTCATAACTACTTATTGAAAGTTATATATAACTATTTGTTCTTTCCACAAAATAGAATAAGAAAATATTTGGCCACCTTAAGTGAATTGTAAATGCATCAACTTCATCTTTTTAGGAAACGCATTTTTTTCCCCCCAAAACAGTTTGTTGGTTTGTTTTTTGGTTTTTTGGTTTTGGTTTTACCTATTAATTCCTTTTCCATTAGGTATCTACTTATCAACCTAAATTACCTATTTGAATGCCTGACCCTTTCGTGACCACACATGTTTGATAGGTATACTACCTATCAAACATGTGTGGTATGTTTGGTAGGTATCTACAATACAAAAACTTTTTCAAGAAAAATATCCAAATCGCCAAATCGTTTATTCCACGTCTTCTAACTTAACTGATGGGTCGTAGGTTAGAACACAACATGATGATGATGATGTCCTCCCAGACGTATCCGTCGACGGCGACATCCTGACAAAAATTATAATCTAAGGTGACTAAGATATACCAATACCATGGCATAACGTAGGTACCTGTCAAATTGACTGGTTACAATTACATAGTTAATTAATTAGAGCTAATTAAGTTAATTGCCTATATTTAGCCACAAGCAGGTTTAGCGCGGTAAACATTTTTTCGATTCATGTCGTTGATGTTTCTCCGGGCAATTTGGCATATTCAAGTCATGACAATCTGGTATTTGATTACCAATTGCGATTACATTGAATCGTTTCAGTTGGTGAGCTCTCGCTTTCGTGTGAGTGATCCTAAAACTCAAGGAACAGTTGTTACTCGCATCATTTTAAGAGGAAACAGTATTATTCCTCTCACGGAACTCTCCCAGTGCTCTCGACAATATCAGCTTTTAAACTGCCCGCCGCGGGCGCAGAAAAAGATAAAACAGGGGATTAAATAATTAAGTTATAATGTCCAAAGTTTTAAGAGGGGGTAATATTTCTGCCCCTTTTCCGCAAAACGCACCTTCATATGAAACGATTGTCAATTACTATGTGACCGAGCGTTTACTCTCTCTAACAAGCAATATTAAAACGGTTGTATAGCTTCGTAATTTTTTGGTGATTTTAAATGTGATATTCGTCACAAGGCAAATTTTTATGCCTTCTTTCTTTTGGAGTAATAATACATTTTGAGTCTACAACCCTATTATATCCAGAACACCGTAGACAAATGGTATTTTTTATTTCTTTTTCGAATAAACTCGTCAACTGCGAATATCAGGTACCTACCATATGCACAGAACATCTGGTAAATAATGACCAACTAGAAACTGGATAAGAGCGCACCGCCAACAAACTGTTCTACAGTTTGGCGATTTTTTCAAAACCGTTCATGAAATAAACTAAAAAAAAAGTAAGAAAAAAATACCTACATATATCGAATATGAATTTCATATTTTTTTTTTTTATTAATAAATACTATTTATTGAAATAAAAATACAAGATTATAATTAACATTAACTAAGATAAATTAAAACTAAGTTAAATCTAAAAAAGGCCCTTTCATATTGTTGGAATAACCTATTTATGGCAGAATGCTCATGATGGCTCTGGAGTACCTACTGTGTGTATGAAGGTCAGCTTTATTTTAGGTATAGTACATTCCATTTCATAAATGAATATACGGTTGCAGCTTAGGCTTGTTAGTAGCGTTCGTTTTTATAATCAACTAGCTTCCGCCCGCGACTTCGTCTGCGTGGACCCGGGATAAAAACTATCCTATATTGTAATCCAGGCTTTAAACTATCTTCGTGCAAAATTTCATCCAAATGAAAGGTTGAGCCATTTAAGCGTGATTGAGTAACAAACATCTAAACATCCAAACTTTCGCATTTATAATATTAAGTAGGATTAAGTAGGATGAATTCTATAGGAAATATCTTTGTTAAGGACTTGCTTTCTCTCTTTAAACAGGTTTTGGATATCAATTGTAGGGAGTGAACTTACTGTTGCCTAATCGGTTACGTGCGAGATGCAGCTGCAATTTCTTCAGTAACTAGGCAGCATGATTGCCGAGTCATTTTGAAGCGTATCGAATAGAAGATATGGCTATGATAGGCTATTTGATGGACTGACATGGAAACTATATTTCAGGTATCTGAATTGCTACAGAACAATATACTGTACTTAACTTAAACCTTATTTTTTAGGGTTCCGTACCTCAAATGGAAAAAACGGAACCCTTATAGGATCACTCGTGCGTCTGTCTGTCCGTCTGTCATAGCCGATTTGCTCCGAAAGTACTGGACCGATTGAATTGAAATTAGGTAAACATATGTAAATTGGTGACCCAAAGATGGCCGCGTAAAGTAAATTAGGTAATGAATTCTGAACAAGGGCCCACTTTTGGGGGGTAAACTGGAAAAAGAAAAGTTTCGCAAACTGTATTGTGTTGTGTAACATATCAAATGAAAGGGGTTGTTTTAAGCATCTCGGTTTTTTTTAATAATTTAAGCAAAACCAGATTTTAAGTAATTTAGGAAAAAAAGACGAAAATTGACCATCATCCTCCCTTATCTCCGAAACTACTAGGTTTACTACTTAAAATTCTGAAAAAAATATGGAAAATAGTGCCTTGCCTAAAGAATACAGGAACACCTATAAGAAGTGTTTAATAGGCACGGAACTCTTCGTTTTGCGTGGTCCGCCACGCACTTGTTTATTATTGAACTCCTCAAATCATTGATGATATTCTACACTTAAATCTTCTTAATACTATCATGAAAGAAGTATTGGAAGGATGTCATAAAGAAGGACAGTTAAACAAGCATTGTATGTTTAATAGTAATTTATTTCTACAATTGTATAACTAGTTAGGCACACCATTCACAAGTTTTTTTTGGTAGAATATAATAGAACCATGAATTCCAATGACTAAAATTATAAATGAGCAAATAAATATTTGAATACTTCAAATTTAAACTATGCGTATTAATATTTACTTCCTATGTTTAACAATTGGTTGGTTTAGTGTATACTCAATTGGTCAAGGTAATCTGGTAACTGTTCATTTATTTTCTTGTTTAACTAAGATATAGGTATAGTGCTACAAATGCATAGGTACTAACTAATAACCTTTCAGAAATAATCATTTATTGATGATTTAGATTTTTGTGCTCGATGATAATTAAACGGATATAACAAGAAAGTCTTGTTGTGCTGACCGCATAACACAAGAATAATCCAGTAGTATAAAGAAAATGCTGAGTCAGTCATTGCTGCGCCATGACATGGCACACAGGAGTCGTAATTTATGTCACTATACTAATTATCTAATCCAACAGGAAATGAGTAACATCTCTAATAGGATTTTAAAGCCTGAATGTGATTTAAAATGGCTGCATGTTAGAATCACGCGCGTCGGCGGCGGCGCACCTCGTTGTCGGCGGGGGCGGGTGTAGTGGTGGTGGTGGTGGCAGGGTCGAGGCCCTTTATCTCGAAGGGCCCGCGGAACAGTGGCTGGAACAACCGTAGGAAGCTCTGGTACCGCACCGCCGAGTTCTGCAACACACACACACATCATTGCTTCTTACTCAAACTTTTTTTTTTAACTAAATACAAGATGATGATTTGATGATTAACATTAACTAAATTAAAGTAAAACTAAGTTTTATCTAAAAAAGGCCCTCGAGGCATTGTACCGAGGATGCTGACGGCATTTCCTCGCTGAATTGCAATGCTGCCCTGCTAGCATAACTTGCATCTTTACTCTACTCGCGCGCGAGATAGACTGTCCGTCACTGTCTGATTAATGCTGTCAAAAACTGACAGATAGTCTATCACGCGCGCGAGTAGTGTAGAGAGTCAAGTTATGCTAGCATGGCTGATGCGTTGCGCGAGAAAGCCGCCACTCAAACTTAAGTTGGTGTTCATTTTTGACAAAAATTACTATGACAAAGAAGGTGACGTGGTCTTTGTCTTCTACTTATCTCTATTCGATTCACTCAATAGTTATTTGTGTCTCAAGGGAGCAAAATGATATATTTACGTCGAGGGCGGTACATTGAATCCAGAGTGAAGGGAAGGTTCTACGATAGAATCCTGAGCGTAACGAAGCGTTAACTCCCATGACGAAAATAATATTGCTCCTGAGTGACACATACAATTTTTCAAACCGACTAAGAGGAAAATATAACAGTCATCGACAGTTTTGATTTCAGTAAAACGTATAATTTCTTGTGACAATTTTTTTTAATCTAACGAAATATTCATAAATTTTCATAAAGTTAAAACTTGAAATATGTCCCTTTATAATCGATTACGATGAACTTACAATCGATTATTGTATTAAAATCTGTGTTCAATTGACACATTGCGTAAATATGTATGCCAATGAATAAATTAAAAAAGTAGCTTGAACAGAAAGAAAAGTAACATTTTGCTCCCTCTCGTCGTGGAGCAAAGCTTACTTTTCTGAATGAAAGGTGTGAAAAAATATATGTGTCGCGACATCGCTATTCTTTCAGTGGTCGAGCATCACAAGCAGTATCGCGCCATTGCCACCCATCGAAAACAATCCCAGTACGTGCGTACACGTACAGGGATTGTTTTCGATGGGTATTGTAAACGAAACTGATAGTGAAACGACAAAGTGTCAAGGAGGATGCTTCAAACATTAACCTTTCAAATGACTACGTTCTATTCATATTATTGTATCTTCTGAACCTTGGCTTTATCAGCAATTAGAAACAACTCAAGAATACTCACCGATGGAATCGGTGACCTTCAGTTAATTAACATACTTCTGTGTGCCTGATTACGTACATATTATGAAATACAAAAAAGACTATGGTCGTGACGTAATGATGACTTATTCATTGTGCTTTTACTCAACACTAATATTGTCTTCGTATTATAAAAGATGATTGGAAAGTTCAAAAGGCACAAAGTAAAAGCGTTAGTTAACGTTTTGCGTTCCAAAAGTAGGTAGTTATACTATTTGTGTAGTATATACATAGTAAAGTACAGTACATAGTAAAAAAATGGTTACCTGTATGACATCTCCAATGATCTTAGTAGTCTTGATAAGGAGCGACACGGATGGTCCAAACAGGTTCCCCGGAAAGTCCAAGCTCACTTTGTTCCGGTCGAACACGGGGATGTCGTCTGCCGAACTCGTCGGCGTCTGTCGCTGAGGGCGCGCGAGCGCTGCGGGGCGGGAGGTAGGCCCGGCTGGGCGTCGATGCGGTGACAAAGGCGACACTAGGAGATCCTCTTGAGTAGCCCTCGACGGCTGACGTGGTGACGTAGGCCGCAGCCATGGAGTAGCCTCCTGTTGACGCGCTGATGTAGGGAGTCGCAGTAGATCCGGGTCCCTCGCCTGGCGCCTCCACGTAGTGCCACTCTGCACATAACGCACAGGCTCGCATCGATCCGCACTCGCTCGCTGTGACTTCCCTCCTGAAACTCCTGCACGCAACCGCTCCCTACCACTGTATGTGTGCTTGTATTTCAGATTATTTCGTCTAATGTATTTGTGAACGCTGGTAGTATGTCATAAGAACGATACATTTATTAAATGTAATACAAAATATAATAAATAATATTAAGTAGGTACCGTTGAAACAGATGAGATGACAGACGACGTTACGAATTACGATGATAGCCTCGGATAGTAACATAAGAAGCTAGGAGAAAGAAGAAGGCAGGTAAGAAACAGAAATAAGGACTTACGCCTTACGATTCAGGCAACAGATAAAGAAAATACAGATATAATGAGTTCGTATAACATATTATATTTTATTGTTTTACAATACAATATATTTATAATATATTAAATAACGCACACAGGGTGTAATGTCAAATTATTGGTCGTGTTGTCGGTCTGGGCGGAGTCTCCTGTGAACGGGCGCGAAGGAGGAGCGGGATGAGTGAGAGTGACAACTATGGCATGGTGTGTGCAAAGTGTGTGAACAATGTGTTGATGGTGTGCAATACTTTCGGTGCGGGCTACGATCACGTCACAACATCATCCCCAGGGTAGGCGGTCGGTGCAACCATTTTCATTATCCCTTTTTTGAAACGTTTCAGTTGGTCAGTCGGCTAGCACACGAGCAATCTTACAACAATACATAAAAACTTTTTATATAAGTATATTTACAACTATTTATAATCAGTTTGTAAATATGTAGGAAGCACTAACTATATTCAACATATTTACAATAACTATTACTACTTAATATCAAACGTTCATTAGTTATGTTTCCTATTGATTTTAGCATAAGGGATATGTTAATGGAACTTAGATAATTCATATGCCTACCCAAGGGATGAAAAAAAACGCATAAAAGTCACGCAAAATGAAATCCAAACGCTTCAAGCGAACAAACATCATCGCTTGAAGCGTCGAGTAATTTCGCTTCCTTTTGCCTGTCTTACGATAGCGCATCGGAAAGTTTAACGTGCAGTCGAATTACGAAGTAATATGTGGGCTGTGAAACATCATGCAGTGCTAAAAGTGAACGCACCGGATCACCTTGCGCGGAGGCCGCGCGGTGCGGTGAGCGGGCGGGCGCAGACTAGACAGACTAGCGGGGGCTATAACACTGGCGAGGGGTAGCTAGACTCCTAGCTGTGGCTAGCGACAGGCTGGCGATAACTAAAAATAATCAAGCTGGGACTAGATATAGACTAGCGGTCTCAAGCGACAGAAAATCGCTGCATTTCCACCAACGATTTATATGAAAACATAGCTTACCTTAGGACTGGTGGAAATACAGACTTATAAGACTCAGTACAGGACGGGCTGCCTGCAGTTGAATACAAGGGGAGCAAGATGGCAAACTTATCCTATATAATAATTATATACAAGTATAACACTACCAATTTTCAATCCTCGATTATCCCACTAATACCATACCACTACATTAAATAGTTTAATAATCATTGAAATCACATTTCTTGCATTTTGTTTCGTTAACATTTTACTTCCTTCGTTAAAATCGTAAGGTCAAGCCTCATTTGCGACTTGTAGAACCCAACAAAATGTCTGCAAAGAAAAAAGAGTAAATTGGTTTATCTTATTCATTACATTGCGACACAACGGGTTAAAACTAAGTGACCTCGCTATTTGTTTTCATAACAATTAAACTTACTTGTTGCGGACGGTTATATCTACAATTATGAACTTATATTCAAACAACGTCCGATTGTCTGTCGTCGTCACAAGCCTTGTTATCTCAGATTTCATTATTAGGTGTAATATAGTTACCATATATAAGAATATAACAAACGTCAACGGAGTTATCAATTATTTCAACTTTCAGAAAAATACCGTTAGTACTTATACGGAAGATAAAAACAAATTATGAAATTGTAATAATATTTTTAATTTTGGAAGTCGGATATGACTCAGCATAAATATAAACCTATTTGTTACAGTGTAGGTATTGCACGCCAAATACAACGTGCATCGGATTTTTTAAGGTCATAAGAAGTGATATTCACCGGGTAATATCAGCACCGGGTTAAATGTTTTGCGTCTTTGAAAATCGGGCGAATTTAGAATGATATTAATAACATTTACCTAACTACAACTGCAGCTTCAAAATTTTACTAAATTAACCACGAGGCCACTACGTTCCTTATTAGTACTTATAAGATCCGCCATAGACGGACTGCTTAGAGCAATCGAGACCAACGGCACGAGAGCAGTCGTCATGCATGAGACCTCGACTGCTCTAAGCGGTCCGTCTATGGCGGGCCTAAGTACTCGTACTTGTATATACAATATAATAAAATAAAAGGAATATTGCATGCTACTCAATAAATTATGCTACTTGTGGCTACGAGTCTAGTATCTAGTTAACTAAAAACTACTTACACCCTGACTTGGGAATGTTTTATAATTATTTATTTTGAATCTATTTAATTTTATTAACTGGCCAAAACCTTTAAAATGGTATACATTTTTTCACCAGTGGAAAACTCAGATGAAATTAACACCTCAATGAATTTCTGTCGGGCATAACATAAATCAATCCCAGTCCACTACAGTGCAGCAAATGGGTTTCAGGACGAGCGAGGGTCTAGTGCAGACAAACAAACAATTGGAAGGAATATGTTTAATATCACCACCATTCACCTAAACCTATTTACAATATAAATACAGTGCCGCGGCGAGAGGGTGCCACAGGCGTGAGCGGGAGGGGAGGGAGAGCCACGGACTGTACAGGCGGCTAAAGGAATGGGAGAGGACGGGAACAGAGCTAGGAGACAGTGCGGTGCATTAAGAGGAATCATCATCCTCCTCCGAGGAGTCAATGGTTTCGACGGTCGCGCCGGCGCCGGCACCGCCCGACAGTGAGCCTGACAGCGACGACACGAGCGACAGCACGGAGCCCAGCCCACCTCCGCCGGCGCCGCCAGTGCTAGCGCCTAGACCTCCGATGCCACCGGATCCGCTACTGCTGCCTCCAGAAAGACCACCCAACAATCCGGATACAGCCTGAATCTTGGGCCCAATGAGCTGCAGGAACGGGCCTGCGATTTGGCTCACAAGCCCACCCAGGGACGCTAACCCATCGTTGCGCGGCGCTTCAATGCCGAGCGCGCGGTTCTTTTCAATGTTGGTGCGGTCCAGGGTATCCACTAGTCGCGTTTTCGCATCGATGATCGAGTTGACTTTCTGCAACACAGAGGTGCGTGTCAGTATAAAAGTACGAGCGGTGGTGAAGCCACATGTAGAAGCCACATAGAAGACAAACGACAGCAGGCTAGCGGCTAATGGGCGTACTTACCCCGAACGCGAGCCCCAGCACGGCGTTTTTGATGCCGAAAGAGGCCTGCTTGAGGCCCTCCAGCTTGCGCTTAGGTCTCCCCGCCACCTCGCCCTGCGCCTCCTGCACACACACAGACACACACGACCGTCAACACGTGCGTGCACACAAACATAGACACCACACTGACACCATAAAGCACTTCACCATCACCAGTTATGCCGTTCGCACCGAGAGAAAATTAGTTCCCATCGAATCGCAAGCATTTGTTCACCGAAATAGTTCACAGCATTCAAATCAACGATTTAATGATAGATTAGCGCCGGAACTATAACACACTGGTCTATAAAGTGTTGTAATGAGCTACTGTCGGCTGTGAGAAGCTAAGGGTCGACTGCGTTACGCAAATATTGAAGCGATAATTTTATTAGGCGCGTTTAATTTTCAGTGTTTTAGATAAAGCTATAACCGAATTAGGTATGAGCTATTACCTCAACGTGCAAAGGGAAGATGAAATTACCTCATTTAAGATAACACCGAACATTACAGGCACTAACATTACGCCTTCACCTGGTTGCGGTGTTAGTTATGTAATTGAAAATATATTGGAGTGTGATGATACATCGCTAATCATATCGCAGACGTATCACATTGCCCATTTCAAACAAGGGATACAAACGCGGTTTGCGATAGGCTACTTCAGCACACCACATTCAGGTTTATGACCCAACTCAACCCATTTAAATTTAATGTGGCAGATTTTCACTCATAAATATTGTCAGTTTAGTTTTTTTTTTGTATAGATTAGTGCATATAATTCTTTATCTACGTTTTACCTGCACATTTGAAATTACGAGCGTACCAATGAAATCTCAGATTTTTGTCCTTTTGTAAACAAAGGACGGGGATCTGTTTTGACAGTTTTTCTTTTTAGTTATGTTGTTTTAGTGCTGGTTTTAGTTACCTAATAAGAAGTTGTTCGATATGATACCGTATTCAATGTCAGTTTTCGTAGTCAACTTAGTGATATTAGTTTTTCACTTTTGCGAATTAGTCGTTGCATATAGAAAAAAAGCGTGTCGGACCACGCAAAACGAAGAGTTCCGTGCCTATTAAAAAGGTCGTATAGTCACAGAAATCTTACGACAATTACGTCCTTTTCTATAGAGAAGGCAGTTTTTCGGCAAACCTTTGAACCGATCTTGTTCAAAATAATTTTCGGCCAAAGAATTTTATAAGCACTGTGTCCATGATTTTTTTAATAATACCTAAATAATAAAATATCTTTATTTTAGACCTTCATTAATCCATATTTTGTTAGTTGTTTAAATATAGCGTTCGAAAATTAGAGGGGGAGGACACAATTTTTGTGACTTTAGGGGCGATTATCTCCGACTATATTCACTTAATCAAAAAAAAATGCTGAGAAACATTTTTTTACAGGTATATCGATTGATGTGCCAAACGTGGACTTACAATGATATTTTTTTTTTGACTTTCATTTACATATGGAGTGCACCCCTAAAAAAAATTTTTTTTAGTAATTTCATTACAGAACTACATATTATGTAGCGGCTAACAAAATACACCTATCCTCAAAATTTTATTCAAACACACCGTATAGTTTTTGAGTAAAATGCCTGCGACATACGGACAGACGGGCATGACGAAACTATAAGGGTTCCGTTTTTGCCATTTTGGCTACGGAACCCTAAAAGGATATGGACGCCCTGCTAGCTGACAGCAAGAAAGGCGTCTTCCCTTCTGCCTCATCTATAGATTAAGCATAGACGAGACAAACTCACCACCGATACTCGATGTATCATACTATTTTAGCGAATATAGATTTTAGTCCCTGGATGGTCATTCATTAGTATGTATTGGCTGATATCACGGGTGCGGGTCGAGGCCGCCAGGCGTGCGCGAGCGCCCGTGGCCAAAACGAATTGCCCAACAAACCCGTCCAGCACTCGCCCGAGATGCGCTGCTTCGAGATAAGTAGTTTGCGACACAAGAATTTATACATAAAATGTTGAAAGCTATGCGACTGGTTCAATTGAGTTACGTTTTAAACTGACTAACCTTTACGCGTATGACAGGAAAGCAAAATCATTTTACAGATCCAATGTAAAATTAAGTCAAAGTTCATAAACACGACATGCCAGTCGTACAATTAGCCCAAGCGGACCCAAAATTAGATCTCTGATCAATGTTGTATTGCCAGTAATACATGTTGAGGGAAAAACATTTCTGCAATTGTAAAACGTTAATGTTAGTGGTACAGAACCCTAATCGATTAAGTAAGGCACGGGGTCTGCACGGAATTTTCTGCATGTTATAATTGCGGTGCATTGTGTTGCATCACTGGCTGGGAACTAGCATTACGTGCAAAAAGCTCCTCGCCCCCGCTGCGCCCGCGCAGATGAGACGTTACGCAACAGTGCACTGCGCTGCTCTATCACTGGATAAATGCATAATTTTCTTCAACGAACCATGATTACCACATAATAAGCTTAGCGTGCTATAAGTTTATCTTTAATTTATGAAAAACAAAGCGTTATTGCATTGGGACTGCATTAGGCTTGGCTACCTCTGGCAAAACGTTGAGTGGACGGATACATTTTGGGGTCATGAACGCCGTAAATATTAAATATTAATGTATGTGGTCATTTGCAAACCTAGTTGCTGTTAATATTGAAAGTAGTTTGTGGGAGGACCACTTTTACGCGCATGTGCCTTAAGTTACGTGGTGCAAGGTCGCGCGGGGACACACATTTGCAAAATTATGAAAAGTTGATTCGGTGGTCAGTCATTAACTGTGTCGATGAGTGTAGTCATTTGGGAAATGTTGATTGCGATATTATCATTATTGACGCAAATGTATTAACTACAAAATAAGAACAGTCTTGAATACGACGCCAAATTACCACAAACGTACAAATTTATGACCCGGATAAAAAAAAACCTAATGAAAAATTTTGATATCGGCTCATGTGTATGACACATCATTCTTTGGTTCTCTGACAGCAATCTTCGCGTGTTTCCGCGCCGCCGACACGTTTTGTTCTAACCAGGTAACCACATTGCAATTGAAATGGTTTCATTTTGTAATATTTTTTGTTTATACATATTTGATATAATTTGTGGTGGAGGGTACGTTTACAAAACTATACAGGAAAGCCCTCCCAAAGAAGTAATGTCAAGCGGGTCAAATACACTGAACATAATGTACTTATAAAGGAGTGACACGACACGAGGTTTTCTTCTAATTTGCCGCTTGATCCTACTTCCTGGGCCACCATGTATAATAAATAAATAAATATTTTGAAAAATAAGATGGCTTGTTTATTAGTAAATATATAATACATAGCATTGTAATAGTCTTCATAAGAAATCGTAATTTAAATAAGTACGAAATTAATTCGTCAGCGGTTGCGAGAGAAGCAGGAGAGACAGAGCGTCAACGTAGAGAAATATACAGTCAACAACATAATAACAAAACAACAATAAAAACAAAATAGACATTTAAACAACAAACACAAACTACAACAAATAAACAATTAAAAAAAATGAATCCAAACTAAACTTATTTAAAATGCCGTTAAGCATCCGCTAATATGATAGTTCAGCGGGTCGATCACGTAACGCATTGTACGCGCGTCAGGTAGATCTAAACGTCATTTTTTATATGGAAAAATGACAGTTGGATCTACCTAACGCGCGTTCAAAACGTTACGTGATTACCCGCCATGACGTAAATAAATGCGAAATAGGACTTGTTTGAAAAGTTATTTTATTCAATGATAATCTTCTAAAGTTTCTAATCACTATGAAAACAAAATACAATCTGATCATTTTAACATAATATAACGTTAGCAAAGTGATTCAATAAGTCCCAATTTCGCTTTTTACAGAAGCATGTAGCTGCAGACAGTATAGAGCAATGACACCCAGTCACCTCTTGTAGCAGCCTGTTCAGTTTAGAATGTTTAGATGATTCTCAAAGCGCATTTTTAAACTCGACATTATGATAATTTGATAATAGTAAATCAATAAGAAGGTAATTGAAAACGTTTATGAGGAATTTAAAGATACGCAGAGGTTAAAGCTGCACTCAGCCGCAGTTGAGCTGACACTCTATTTACAAGAATGGCTGCTATAGTGTTTCATGAGATGGATCTTTTGCAAGATTTAATATATGGGTACAAGTGTGACCCCAGCCAGCGGGTCATATATGAATGCCGCGTATTGATGTCGGCTCACGGTTATTACATGTAGGTATTATACGTGGGACACGGCCACACTTCGATCATTTATATTCAGTCAGATTATTTATGTATATTAACACTAAACCGAAGAAACTGGAGGAGTAAATTTATAAAATAATTTCCTTTTTACTGTAGTTTTTCATTTAAATAAAGTAAAATTGAAATAAAGTAAAATATATTATCAGGATTTTAAGTGGGGGTAAGAAAAACAGTATCCTTTAGGTAAATATCCCTTAAGCTTTCGGACTTCTCCAATGTTTCCCTTGCCTCATCTGACCTTACTTTGAAAAAATAAAAATCATATTCTATGGATCCTCAGACACAAAGTTACATTCTAGAAGAACTGGTTGAAATAGATAATCCTAAATTTCCTTGGTTGGACCATGCGACGACTACGATCGCCCGCATCGGCATCGAAGCGCGCTCCCTTTGTGGTTCTCGTAATGAATACATAACGAGTTGCGAAACAACTGCGCGACCGAGCGACCCTAGCGGCCCAGCCACAGCGTGCGCGGCAAAGCGCCTGCTTCGGCAAATTATATTGCTAATACATCTCATTACTAATGCCCGTTTGACCTGCGCTATGCCGCAAAGTAGGTATGTCAGTAATCCCTAATTACTACACTCATCATTACTTTAACCTAACTGATTCTAGGAGTTTTGAGAATCCAAAATGTGAAGTTTGTACAAGAACGTAAATAATTTGGATGTTTGAAGTGCGTATTGCGCCGGCGCCTAAATCACGCGTTGCGTAGCCGCGCGTGAGCACATCGCGTACGGCACACATACATGACCCACTTGACTTCGTTTACCTTTGTTGTCAAATGCCTTATCTGGCAGGCTCCTGGATCGACCAAGTAATTAACAATTGATCGGATGAATGAACTTCATTTACAAAGTTGTATGGTTTGTGATTTGAATGTTCTGTTTGCGCCTCCCACGCTTTATGCACAGGTATACATATGCGCGTCGTGGTCAGCACTGAGTTCCTTAACTGAGTGGTAACAGAAGAATGTAAAAGTATGAAAGCGACGTGAAAGGTTTTGAGGTTGTAGAAGGAATGGAATTTACAATTGTAAAGCTTATCAGATCTGGTCTGAGCTCAATAACCGTGCACGTCACTGAAGTTTAAGCATGATGATGAAGATAAGAAAACTTATTTCAGGAAGGTATGAATAGGTTTGCTTGTATGAGTGAGCCTCAGGGACTTATTGCTAAGTTAGTAAAGCACATCTTCTCACTTGTTCGGGCTGCAGTGAGTTGTCTTCGGCGAGCTGTCGGCGCGCGCGCGGCCGCGGGTGCGTCGGGGTGGCGGCGGCGCAAGCCAACGCGAGCGCGAGTGTTAGCGCCACTAGGCGAATGTGGGCGGGAGTGGTACGTGTGCGCGACATGGTGCTGGCTGGGAGACTGCCTGTGCGGCCGCTGCGGCCGACCGCCTGCGCCTTGGAGGAGGGGATAAGCGTGTGGGGGCTGACACATGCTTCGTAGAGGTGAAGCGACCTTCGCCTCGCCGTGAGAGCTCTACGCAACTCTAAGGGATGAGGATGTATATTCAGTCGAATGCAAAACAATATATCTATGTATCTGTTTGTAGTTCTTCCGGGTAGCATATTTAAAATTATTTTTATCGTCTTAATTAGTTCTACTTCGCCGTTACCACTGAGGGTCATTCCTATCTTCCAACTTATCCAACCCAGGTTCAATATCCAACTGGATAGGTTGCATGATAGGAAAGACCCACCAGTGACGTATTGAGTCTGGAAAACATTAGTTGTGCTCGCGCGTAGTTGAATATGTGTAAGATGTCGTTCTAACCTAAACCACTCTTAACCTTTCGTATGTCTAAGCACTGATCAGTGCTATTGAAAATTGACTCTAGGACTGAAACGAAAAAAATTATAATCGTTCAGCAACGTCAGTGTCAATACATTCGAAGAGTTAAAAGTACGTATAAATATTCCGGTGTAATGTAATTTAGTCTTTGCTTCGATATATGTACCAATTTCTATATAAATTCAATGGCTCGACAACCTTCAGAGAGTCTTAACCTCTCACCTGAATTGTCGTCACTGGTCCCGATTCTGCGCCATTTCTCACCAGTGCATGGTTTGAAAATCGCGTAGGCCTGATTTGACAACTTGGTTCCACCGATACGCGGGACTTCCAACGCATTGCAAGCCTATTGACTTATCTTCCCCCATCCTTACCACGTAGAGAATGGAGTTTTCGGGTTCCAATAATGCTGAGTCTTTAGGCGTTCTTCCCGACTATGGAACATCCGACATATAGTAAATGCATACATAACTCACATGTGATAAGCATCATTTTGATACCTATCTTTACGAGCGTGATTAACATTATCTCTGCCAGTAATTACAGTCCACTTGCTCTGGCAAGAATAAGGTACAGTAGAAATCATTTACATCTATGCAATACCGCCATAAATATCTATGACCAAGACCCTGTGCCTACAACAATATAGGTACTTTAGTATAATGCTTTTCACAATAGCTGCTCAGATGTAAATCATTACAACTGTAGCATACATATGACTAGTATTGAGCATTGACGCTGTCAACAGGGTTATTGTACATAATCTTCCTAATGGGTATTATCGTTGTTAACTGTGCGCGTAAACGGTCGAGATGCATTAATATTTAATTGGAATGCGAAATATAATTGTCCTATTGACCCCCTTGATTAATATTGGAATCGTCACCTCTGTTTTTCGAATACCATATACTACTTGCAAACATCATAACTGGAGAACCACTCAAATCACTATTTTACCGCGATTTATTTTTCTAACGTTTATCTAGAAGAGACAATTACAACTATTTCCGTATTTTTGTAATAGTCAATGACAAAACTTGAGTAAATATTAATTTATTTGGCCCTCGTAAATGCTAATTAGACGGAAAAAAATAAAAATATTATGTAGCCCGCAAGGCTCTTTTCAATGCATGCATAATAATAACATAAGACGTAAATTGTGTATATTTATTTTAATTACGATAAACGACATTTTCATACTTGAGTTTGGACACAGCACACGCGTTGGTTCCCGTCCAATTCAAAAACTGACAAGTGCAACAACACACGACAATTCATCTGCTAATGGCATCGTATATTTACGTGAGCAGGCCTATTCTTTATTCAATTTAGTATTCGACGACTGGTTTAGCCTAGTGGGTAGTGATCCTGCCTACGAAGCTGACGGTCCTGGGTTGGAATCCCGGTAAGGACAAATATTTCTGTGATGAACAAGAATATTTGTCCTGAGTCTTGGATGTCTTACGTGTATTTATGTGTTTATATCTATTCAATATATAGTCGTCTAGTTCCCATACCACAAGTTGCACAAGCCTTGTTGAACCTATCATACTTGTTCGATTTGTGTAAGATTATCCTGTAATATTTTAGGTAGACTTGGCGGGGGCACTGCCGTGCCCACAGATAGTATTAATTTATATGTAAATTTATTTGATTCAGAAAAGTAAACATCTCTGTGCTTGACAATGACCCAATAATTGACACTTTCAATCCGTCAAGAATTAAACAATGGAGTTGAACGATTTGTGTCAAATTTAGTTTTTTTAGTTAAGTTGGAAAGTTTACTATTTTAGGTGATGGTACATTGTTATTGTTATCTTATTAGTGTTTACATTTATTGTTAGCGCACGCCGTTGGAGCAATTAAAACTAGACAGGCAGAAAAGGCATATGCTGTTATTATGTATTTGTGATCATTAAGAAAGCCTATGATTGCTGCGTTCATGTCCTTTACTGGGAATACATTTTAGCCTTTTTATGGGCTACTTTTAAGCATGTTAGAAGTCCATGTTGTTTGTATCTTTGTTTTAAGAAACTGTCAATATGTTATATTGTCTCCTGTCTAAGGGGACAGAAAAACAACAAGAAATTGTTGATTGGCTCATCTAAAACGTGCACTTTCGCACTTGCATTCTTGTCGTGATTGTAGTCGTGTAGCGCCCTTTTGTGCAAACTGCAAAGTAACCTCTTGGCAGTCTGATCATTTTGATTTCTTCATTTGTTAATCGTTGATTATATCTTCTAATTGTATTTAAATTTAATTATGACGACCTTTATTACGACCTCATCAAAATCTATACTAGCTTCCACAAACATATCATATTCATATTGATGCTAATACTGCCCAAACAGTATAATTACTTTTTCATATCTCGTGCTCTGAAAGTGGGTCGTTGTTGTTCTGAAAAACCGGACAAGTGCGAGTTCAACTCGCGTGGGGAGAGTTCCGTATATAATACAAAAAAAATATTGAGAATTTTCCCGTTACTTTGAGTACTCAAACTTCTTATAGGTTTTCCTGTAATTTTTAGGCAAGGAACTATTTTCCATATTTTTTTCAGAATTTTAAGCATAGTAGTTTCGGAGATAAGGGGGGAATGCTCAATATTCGTATTTTTTCCTAAATTACTTCAAATCTGTTTTTGCTAAAATTATAAACGTATATAGCTGAGAATGCTTACAACAACCCCTTTTATTTCATGTCACACAATACAGTTTGTGAAACTTTTTTTAAAATTTTCCAATTTACCCCCCAAAAGTGGCCCCCTTGTTCAGAATTCATTAATTGACTTTCCGCGTCTATCTTTGGGTCACCAATTTACATATGTGTACCAAATTTCAACTCAATTCAGGTCTAGTAGTTTCGGAGCAAATCGGCTGTGATAGACGGACAGACGAGTGATCCTATAAGGGTTCCGTTTTTTTCCTTTTGAGGTACGGAACCCTAAAAGTGTGCAGTAAGTAATACGTTTCTGCTCTAGTGCAGAAAAGTAGTATATCCCAATTGGTCCTCGCCTTTTAAGCATTATGCGGGAATTAATTCTAATAAATATCAATACTTACCCCGACACTGATAAAGGAAATAATTTTATTCTTACTACTTCTTAGTTCATGGAATTTATTTTATTAAATATAAAATATGTTTATGTTGTAAATTCATTACATTTATTTTAGCTTAAATATTCATTAGGCTCTATAAGGTGGTGACAAATGGAATACACCCACAAACCTTTTTTTTAACTTATAAAGTTGTGAGCTAAGACAGAAACGCATACAGCCGCTCTTCAATGAATACTAAATAATAAAAGGCTATTTTCGTCTATCACAATTAAATTATGAAAGTATGTTATTTATATAGTTTTGACTTTAGGAAATACGAATATAAATGCTAGTTTGTTATTAACATGTTAGTGTGTTTCTTACTTAAGAAATATTTTTCTCTGTTTTTTTTTTACTTTCCTCGTATTCGATATGAAAAGTAGAGTGTTTAACTCGGGTGAAGGTTACCCATTTCTGACTCGAAACATTGGCGCTCTCACTTCGTTCGAGCGTCAAAATCTCTCGTCATAAATGTGTGCCTTTCAGCCCTTGGTTAACAATCTATTATACCCGGTCAGAATAGTTGACGAAGAGAAGATGTAAGAATTCAACTGAATTCGGTATAAGTAAAATTGTAACAAGTAAACGGGTCACATGCCTACTTCCCAATTTGACTACATTTTCATTTGCAAATGCATCCGTCCTCTTTCGAACCCTGTATTTGCAATTGCATAGACTATTTACTAAATCAAGTGTGGCACGTCGGAACCGCGAGCGCTTTGATGTTCAACGCATGCGCACCTCGAGTACTACGCAGGCGCTACCTCGACTCAACGCACATGAGTATTAAGAGTTCCCAGGACACTCGAGACAAGTGGGCTCCCCATACAAACGCAGTTTGGTTCTCATTTTAAAACGGTGGGCTGGAATAAAATGAAATTTTGTAATAGTTTCTGATGCTATAATAGAAGAAATAAGTTTGTGTCAAAAATTAAATTTTTGGTATAAGCTTTTATTGCCGACTGTACTTTTCTGTATACCGTCATCAACTAATCATTTAGACGGTTCTAACGAGCCCAAACTTAACAGGGTTACGTCGGTTAAGTACTGAATTCCCATGGCCACCTTCTGTCTCCATCATTAGATCAGCTTGATGGTACCACAAAATTAAACTGTCATCCAAACTATACCTTTGTCCAAAATTTCAGCTCAATCGGTTAAAGATATCTGCTTCAAAATTGAGTTGCAGATTTTGACGGACAACTTACATTTAAAGGTCAAATTAATATAAAGAAAAGTAGTAGTAGTATAAATATAGAGAAAAGTAACTTAATATGCAAAACTTCTCTGTGCATCGATGTCATTCCAGCATGCCATTTTAAAATGAAAACCAAACTACGTTTGTATGAAGAGTCGAGCGTCCCGGCGACTCCGAAGTACGTCAACATTCACTGCCAACAATTTCGTAGCACAGTGCTCGTAGCCGATGCCGTGCTTTTCCCGCTAAGTAGAGGTATGCGCCTGCGAACAGAGCGCCCGCTAGGCGGGTTCCTGCCAGTGAAAGTGTCAAGTCATATTTTTACTTTCCTCTTTTGTTACCATTTTTTAATACAATGTATTGAGATTCTTTAGAATTAAGAAAATATTCATATAAAGGATTATCATAAGATTACGAAAACATGGCAACAAAGGAGGAAAAATAAGTGTACGCCTTGACGTAGTTAATTGGTACATTTTATTTTGAAATGCTCACGATTCTTGTACATCATTGACGGCCAGCGCCTACCCTGCTACTCGCGCGCGAGATACACTGTCTGATTAATGCTGTCAAAAAGTGATAGATAGATTGAGTTTGAGTTTGAGTTATAGGTACAGTACGGGGTTCTTGAAGGAAGAAGTGTACTGGTTTTTAAAGAGTCGGCAACGCGCATGGTAGTTAGAACTATGGAATCTACGGAGTTGCAGGCGTTCATAAACCACGGTAACCGCGTAACGGTAACATAAAGACGGGACGTACTCTTGTTTGCCTTTGAAGTGGTATAAAAAATATGAATATGTACCTATACGAACACTGTTCGACTTGCAAAATGTACCCAACCTGTCATAGGAATATCCATATCCCCGGTTTTAGTGAAAATCGGAATCACTGTGACATGAAACACAAGTGATATCCTGGGGACATCCCCTGTAAATTAGGAAATAACTTGAAAAAGATTTATTGATGAAGAAAATTATGTGGCCAGGTACTGATAGGCATGTCTTCCATCATCATCATCATGTTCAGCCCGTAATCGCCCACTGCTGAGCATATCCTCCATCGCCGCTAGATAAATGGTAACCCGTGTCAATCAAAAACACTCCCCGACGGTCGTGTTTTTGGTCATCGTCACTCGTTAGGAATTACCTACTTTCCGCACTTGTATCATAAATAACTATTAACGGCGAAGGTGATGTTACTTGGTGCGATGGTCATTTTTATTTTATTCTCTTACTTGTTAGGAACATCTACTACATTGCACAAAATGACAGTGATACAGCTATGTGCGGTTGTGCACGTGGAATTGTCAGCCCGGTGGACTCCTGCCAGGAGTGGGGAAGGGGAGTTGAGAAAGCTGTGTAATAATCGTAGGCCATAAGTCACAAAAAAATTACCAATTTGAATATTTATGATCTTGTAAGTTTTGGCAATTCTACATAATATTAACCCGCGGTCGTGGTTGCGAAAAAGGAAGCTGCACATAATGACGTCATCGAAGCAGACATTAATTCGTAAATATGGCCTGTAGAAATAAAAAATAGCAATAAACGTTACGGTATCGTCTATTCTGTTAAGTAATCGTGAATAAAATTATTAATACGATTATTCATTGTAAAACTATATTTGGTAACATGTGAATGCAGTTTTTGGTTCGGTTTTAGATAACTTACACAAAACCAATGAATTGGTATTATCTAAAGTGAACTAATACGCATAATGGCATAATCATCATCATCATCATATCAGCCGAAAGACGTCCACTGCTGGACATAGGCCTCCCCCAAAGAGTGCCACAATGACCGGTCCTGCGCCACCCGCATCCAGCGGACTCCAGCGACCTTTACCAGGTCATCAGTCCACCTTGTGGGGGGCCTTACCCACGCTACGCCTTCCGGTACGTGGTCGCCACTCGAGAACCTTTCCGCTCCAATGGCCATCGGTTCTACGTGCAATGGCATAATATTGCAGCATAAGTCACCAGTCTTACAAGTATGGTCGCGTTTATGTCGGACATACAGCATTGGTCTCTATCCTCTCTCACTTATATACCTACTTGCTAGCAACGGACAAATGCTTTATGTCGGACGTAAACGCGATCATGCTAGACAGGGCTATGGAAAGTTCATATAGAGTTACTGGGAGTAAAGGCATCGGTTTCCTGCTACATTTGCACTTATAATTTGGCACTTGCTAATTTAAGCATCGAGCAGACTCGACGACTCGCACTGCAAGGATAATATTTAATGATTTTAAGACAACTGTTTTATTTTATTGCGAATTCTGTTCAAATCTTACTAAACAACGCAGTATATGTTGTTGATTTTAGACTGTGTGAAAAGGAATTTAGAATATCCCTGGACTACTCGGTGGTACAGTCTGCAACATAAACATGTATACGTTCTAGATGGTTCTGAGCCCGTTCCTTAGCGATAGGGTCGAAAATTGTATACATGTCGGATGGATGCGGGTGGCGCGGACCGATCTCTTTGGTACTCCTTGGGGGAGGCCTATGTCCAGCAAGTGGACGTCTTTCGGCTGATGTGATGATGATGACGTACATATAAGTACCTACTTCAAAATACAAGACATGTACTCACTCTGTATTGTAAGGAGTGAAATATAAAGTAATATACAATTATATAAATAATATTTGATTATTGCGGGTATGTCTGTATAACTGTGTATATTTGATTAATAAAACATTAATCGGTTGTGAACTTGACTCCTTTCGGTGGCGCTGCTGTCGCGCCCCGCTACTTTCGCGCCGTTACGGGTGTTACGACGATTGATGGCGTGATCGGAGTGGGGACGGACCGGCATTGGGTTCATGGCTGGGATCGAGAGCGGTTCTGTCTTGAGAAATAATTTATTGTAACAAGGTGTAATTGTGTGTCGGCTGCATAAGAAATCAAAGTGTAATCGTAAAATAATGTGGGAAGAATAAATTAATATCGAGAGCTATTGGTTTTCATCGTTTAAACTCGTCGAACCCAATAGATCAGAAGCCGGGATCTAACAAAAATCAATAGGATTTTTGCCACGCCACAAAAACGTAAGCAGCTTTTTTTCACTTTTTGATTTTAGCAGTACTATTTGTGTGCACTGACCGTATTCACCATTACGGAGTTAGTCCGCAGATTTATGCGGTTGGTCTTGCATGTTTATCTTGCTGGGGCACTTGCTGGAGATGGAAATGCTAGATAAACGAATAGTTAGAATATTTTTAGGATTAAACTGTATTTATCGATACGGAGGTAGTCCGGAGATTTATACGGTTGGTCTTGCATGTTTATCTTGCTAGGGCACTCCCTAGAGATGGACATGCTAGATAAACGAATAGTTAGAATATTTTTAGGATTAAACTGTATTTATCGATACGGAGGTAGTCCGGAGATTTATACGGTTGGTCTTGCATGTTTATCTTGCTGGGGCACTCCCTGGAGATGGACATGCTAGATAAACGAATAGTTAGAATATGTTTAGGATTAAACTGTATTTATCGATACGGAGGTAGTCCGGAGATTTATACGGTTGGTCTTGCATGTTTATCTTGCTAGGGCACTCCCTAGAGATGGACATGCTAGATAAACGAATAGTTAGAATATTTTTAGGATTAAACTGTATTTATCGATACGGAGGTAGTCCGGAGATTTATACGGTTGGTCTTGCATGTTTATCTTGCTAGGGCACTCCCTAGGGATGGACATGCTAGATAAACTAAGAGTTAGAATATATTTTTTTGGGATTAAACTGTATTTATCGTTACGGAGGTATTCCAGTGATTTATACGGTTGGTCTTGCATGTTTATCTTGCTGGGGCACTCCCTAGAGATATTATCTTTTAGCTAGGACATCACACATATGTAGAGTCGATATGTAGAGTCGATATGTAGAGTCGATATGTAGAGTCGATATGTAGAGTCGATATGTAGAGTCGATATGTAGAGTCGATATGTAGAGTCGATATGTAGAGTCGATATGTAGAGCCGATATGTAGAGCCGATATGTAGAGCCGATATGTAGAGCCGATATGTAGAGTCGATATGTAGAGCCGATATGTAGAGCCGATATGTAGAGCCGATATGTAGAGCCGATATGTAGAGCCGATATGTAGAGCCGATATGTAGAGCCGATATGTAGAGCCGATATGTAGAGCCGATATGTAGAGCCGATATGTAGAGCCGATATGTAGAGCCGATATGTAGAGCCGATATGTAGAGCCGATATGTAGAGCCGATATGTAGAGCCGATATGTAGAGCCGATATGTAGAGCCGATATGTAGAGCCGATATGTAGAGCCGATATGTAGAGCCGATATGTAGAGCCGATATGTAGAGCCGATTTGGTAGATAGAGTCGATATATGAAAAGAGTCGATATATGAAAAGAGTCGATATATGAAAAGAGTCGATATATGAAAAGAGTCGATATATGAAAAGAGTCGATATATGAAAAGAGTCGATATATGAAAAGAGTCGATATATGAAAAGAGTCGATATATGAAAAGAGTCGATATATGAAAAGAGTCGATATATGAAAAGAGTCGATATATGAAAAGAGTCGATATATGAAAAGAGTCGATATATGAAAAGAGTCGATATATGAAAAGAGTCGATATATGAAAAGAGTCGATATATGAAAAGAGTCGATATATGAAAAGAGTCGATATATGAAAAGAGTCGATATATGAAAAGAGTCGATATATGAAAAGAGTCGATATATGAAAAGAGTCGATATATGAAAAGAGTCGATATATGAAAAGAGTCGATATATGAAAAGAGTCGATATATGAAAAGAGTCGATAGAGTCGATGTGTGTAAAGAGTCGATGTGTGTAAAGAGTCGATGTGTGTAAAGAGTCGATGTGTATAAAGAGTCGATGTGTATAAAGAGTCGATGTGTATACATGTGTATAAAGAGTCGATGTGTATAAAGAGTCGATGTGTATAAAGAGTCGATGTGTATAAAGAGTCGATGTGTATAAAGAGTCGTGTATAAAGAGTCGTGTATAAAGAGTCGTGTATAAAGAGTCGTGTATAAAGAGTCGTGTATAAAGAGTCGATGTGTATAAAGAGTCGATGCGTGTAAGAGCCGATATCCATATAAATACTCCCGTGAGTCAGTATAAAGTGTTTAAACGCAAATTCTGCAGTTTTCTAATGCGAATGGTGTAAGTTTCAGACATGGACGAAGACCCAGGAGTGTTCCGATCAGGGAACCGGGGTCCAGACCCACCTGTGTTCCGATCAGGGGACCGGGGTCCAGACCCACTTGGGTTCCGATCAGGGGACCGGGGTCCAGACCCAGGAGTGTTCCGATCTGGGGACCGGGGTCCAGGCCCAGGAGTGTCCCGATAAGGGGATCGGGGTCCAGGCCCAGGAGTGTCCCGATAAGGGGACCGGGGCCCAGGCCCAGGAGTGTTCAGTTAAGGGGACCGGGGCCTAGGCCCAGGAGTATCCCGATAAGGGGACCGGGGTCCAGGCCCAGGAGTGTCCAGTTAAGGGGACCGGGGCCCAGGCCCAGGAGTGTCCCGATAAGGGGACCGGGGTCCAGGCCCAGGAGTGTCCCAAAGTCAAAATCAAAGTCAAAGTCATTTATTCTTCAATTTAGGCATATTACATGCACCTATGAATGTCGATAAACTACTACCGGTTCGGAAAGTAAACCTCTGCCTCGAGAAGAACCGGCGTAAAAAAAAAACTCGGCGAGGTGTCATTTTTTCAAAACAGTATACTATATATCATTTCAGTATCAGAGTATTATAAAATTTTAAACAGTAGAAAGCCTATTTATTTTAGGTACGACAGATTTCTAGTGCAGGATTTTATCGCTGCCAAATATCCCTATCCATGATGTAGTCGTTTATTTTATAATATGCTTTTGAAATAAGTGTCCGTTTTACGACAAATTTGAATTTAGAGTCAGTAAGTTCGGTAATGTGTTTTGGAATTTTATTGTAGAATTTTATACAATTTCCCAAGAACGACTTTTTCCCTTTAAAGCCCGATAAGGGGACCGGGCTCCAGGCCCAGGAGTGTCCCGATAAGGGGACCGGGTTCCAGGCCCAGGAGTGTCCCGATAAGGGGACCGGGGTCACGACAACCACGACTGCAATCCAAGTGAGCCCGGGCTAAAGGGGCAGGATTCAGTCACTCAATTACCCAGGAGTGCCCAGGCGAGAGGGCCGGGGTGTACATCACAATCGTCCATTGGACCCAGGAGGCCAGGAGTACCAGATCAGGGAATACTTATAGAAGTATGGACGCCGAGGGCAGCGATCACCTACATCCCCATCGTGGAAGGTGACCGAGTCGACCACGTCTAGCTATATAAAGATAAGATAAAGATAAAATCATTTATTTGTCCAACGTAGGTTACAGGATGTTAAAGAATTATGGTCAGTTTCACTATGTGGTTACGGCTTACAAATTGTTGAGCATGCATGTCAAAGTCACTATCATTTATTAATGAATTTATGGTATAATACTTCTATGAGCTAGAACATTTTTTAAAGGTTTCTTATATTTAAGTAGTGGATCTATAGCATTTAAACATTTAGGTAATTTAATATTACTAGATTCTGGAGGTATCGAAGTTCATCACCAGAAGGAAGGCGATACGAGAATATTGTAGCGAGATTTAGAATCCAGTGATGACGATGCTGGTACTACAAGTACTACAAGCTTATAGATAAAAAAAAATTGTATCTGATTATTTGTGCGATGTGAGGTGTTCATTTAGGATCATGATATTTTTAAAGTAATTTTTTTACATACGAGTAGTATTTACATTTACTTGTGTAAGTAACTGTAGATACTCGTAAGATTATGTTACGTATGTAAGATATTCCCTTAGTCTGTAATGTTGATTTAAGGCGCGAGGTCTCGCCTTGAACAGGATGGCCGAGCTGTAAGGAGTGAAATATAAAGTAATATACAATTATATAAATAATATTTGATTATTGCGGGTATGTCTGTATAACTGTGTATATTTGATTAATAAAACATTAATCGGTTGTGAACTTGACTCCTTTCGGTGGCGCTGCTGTCGCGCCCCGCTACTTTCGCGCCGTTACGGGTGTTACGACGATTGATGGCGTGATCGGAGTGGGGACGGACCGGCATTGGGTTCATGGCTGGGATCGAGAGCGGTTCTGTCTTGAGAAATAATTTATTGTAACAAGGTGTAATTGTGTGTCGGCTGCATAAGAAATCAAAGTGTAATCGTAAAATAATGTGGGAAGAATAAATTAATATCGAGAGCTATTGGTTTTCATCGTTTAAACTCGTCGAACCCAATAGTATTTAAGTTCAGAAAATTATACGCTGCGCTGGAGCTGTATATGTCGCAAGTGTGATGAAAGCTGTGTTGTGGCGATAAAACCCGTCTCACATTAACACACTTTTAATTCAGTTGTTTCGTCCAAACAATTTAAAAATTGCAGTATCTCAGCGTGTCAGTAGGTTTCATTATAGATCTGCGGTTTTTGACTCAACGGCCACAGCAGACTTGTGTATATATATTAAAATCATTATGTGAGAACCCATTATGACGATGTTCTTATGTCGTATTAACAATATCACAGCTTCACAGCTATGTCTAGTACCACAGTACACCGTACCAACAGTAGTAGGTAAGAAACAATATAATTGGACACGAATATTAGAAATCTCTGAAACGGGAATTAATATTATATCGTCTATAGGGACATATCGCAACCAATATTGTACTTAGTACAATTTTACGTTTTAGGGATGTCATCGGGATCAAGATTCACCGTGATACCTTTTTTTTATAGGGAGGAAAATCCGTTATGGATACCTCCACGCCACGGGGATAGCGCGGAGGTTATGTCGGACTCGCACCGACTAAAAACCCCCCCGATGGTCCTCCTCGACGCATTTCGGACGGCTCTGGGATCTCCTACGGAACGCACCAGTGCCGCCCGATTGCAGGTCCCAACTGCAACCGTGTACCACCCCGAGGACCCCTTTTAGTCGCCTTGTACGACAGGCAGGGGATACCGTAGCCGTATTCTAATGCCCGGGCTACAGGGCGCAGCGGCGACATGTTATCGTCGCCGTCTCCTCCTCCCAGCAGGATCGGCACGCTCCCGTTCACGCTCTGCTGTCTCCTTCTACGTTTAGAATGCGACTTTAAATGTTTCTTCACTTCTCATGCTCGAAAAGTGTGTTATATTAGGCTTAGCAAGCGAGGCTAAAGTAGTACATACTTATAGCCCCTAGGGAAAATACTCGTATGTATACCTTATTTATGATTTCTAAAACATTTCAATTTGACCAATCAAAACACTTCACTGTATTAAATCCACCAATCACAACCCATTAAAATCATTGATATTTTCTATCAACTAACCAGAATAAAACTAGATATTAAAATTGACCAATCAGGAAACAGAATTCATCTCAAACATTATGTGTTTTTGATTCCCTAATTCACGATCATTAAAAAAAACCGGACAAGTGCGAGTTCAACTCGCGTGGTGAGGTTTCCGTATATAATTTAAATTTTATAAGTGTTTTTGAATACTCAAACTTCTTATATGTTTTCCTGTTATTTTTAGGCAAGGAACTATTTTCCATATTTTTTTCAGAATTTGAATCCTAGTAGTTTCGGAGATAAAGGGGGAATGGTCAATTTTCGTATTTTTTCCTAAATTACTTCAAATCTGTTTTTGCTAAAATTATAAAAAAATATATCTGACACAATACAGTTTGCGAAACTTTTTTTTAAATTTTCCAGTTTACCCCCCAAAAGTGGCCCCCTTGTTCAGAATTCATTAATTTACTTTACGCGTTCATCTTTGGGTCACTAATTTACATATGTGTACCAAATTTCAACTTAATCGGTCCAGTAGTTTCAGAGCAAATCGGCTGTGACAGACGGACAGACAGACAACCGAGTGATCCTATAAGGGTTCCGTTTTTTCCTTTTGAGGTATCGGAACCCTAAAAACGCCGCTGACCGACTATAGCCGAGTCTAAACGTTCAAGCGTGGTTGACTGCATACATAGCATAAGCTAAGAGATTGTACGTTTGATTGAACTACTGTCTATCTCGCTTTATCTTATGCCTCGTATGCTGTCCGCCTCGCTCGGCTGTTTGGACATGCCTATAGACGGTCAATGGCGTTTATTCATGGACCTATGATACTCGAGACAAGCTATGGTAATACTAATACCACGTCCGAGCGAGATGGTAGCATACAAATTACGATAAGTGTGACAGAAAGGGAAATATCATTCTTTGTCGTGATTAAGTATGAAGTTGTGGCAAAAAAACCACTACCCGCCCAAATTAAGTTGGTTGTTTATGGTAAGTCATCAGCCAATTTAAGACCAGTTCTTAATTTAGCTGCATAGAAGCCTTTCCGTCCCTCATTATGGCATCATAATTATATAGCCTGTCCTGAGTACCGTAGGTCCATGCGTTTATTCGTGTTGTGAATATTTTGTATCTGTGTCAAAGCATGAATATTTTGTATCTGTGTCAAAGCAGTTTATAAAAAAAAACATGCCGCCATATTGAACAATATTTTATACCTTTGCTATTTCGCTAAAGCATGGCATTAGCGAAATAGCAAAGGACGCGGGAAGGTGGTAGAGAAGGAAATGGCATGCTGGATAAACCTCCTACAAGGTAGACTGATGACCTGGTAAAGGTCGCGGGATCCGCTGGTTGCAGGTGGCGCAGGACCGGTCATTGTGGCACTCTTTGGGGGAGGCATATGTCCAGCAGGGAACATCTTTCCGCTGATAAAATATGATGATGATGATGACTTATTGGCGTAATTATTCCCATTGCATAAATAAATATTCCCTCAACTATCAGGATACGGTACAACATGGATTATCTCTGTCTAAGACACCAGTGTAATGATACAATGAGACCACGATAAGACATAGAAAGTGGAACATATTTTTTTAAGTAAGGCATCCCTATAAAACATCAATATCATAAAAATATTGTCAATTTCATGCGCCTGCGTTATCGTAAGCAAATTTGCAGGTCTAGATTCTACGAGCAAATTTCGGCTGCTTTGGGCACTATACGAAAAGGCCAAAGGGCACCACAATTCTTTTTTTTTAAATGTTAATAACTCCATTTTGCGATGATTAATAATTGATGAACATATTTTGAAATTGAAACATTTAGATAAGAATACCATACGCATATTGTAATTGCTAGTTTGAACGGAACTTTAACCAATCATATAAGTAGTTGCATAGTCCGAAAATTAGAATAAATAATGTAAAAGTTACACAAATCCTTTTCCCACTGCGAAATAATAGTTAGGGAAGCGTGTTACAATATTGACACGTGGCTAAGTTAATATTATTTGTGCCGGCGGACATTTCGGAAACCATCCGGTGAGGCTACATATGTTACTATTACTAACTTGGTGCAACAACCAAAAATAACCTACGTCATGAATAGCCTAGTGGTTAGAGAACCTGACTATGAAGCTTGAGGTCCCGAGTTCGATCCCCGGCCGGGGCAGATATTTGTATGATGAATACGAATGTTTGTTCTCGAGTCTTGGATGTTTAATATCTATTTAAGAATGTATTTATCTATATAAGTATGTTCATCCGTTGTCTAGTACCCATAGTACAGGCTTTGCCTAGTTTGGGACTAGATCAATTGCTGTGAATTGTCCCACGATATTTATATTTATTTATATTTTTTCTATCTTCAATTAAATCCTACTATGTCGATAGCTACAAAATTTATTTTGCCATAAGAACGAAGAACTAAGAACCTAAAAAATCGTTTGATTTCCTAATAGTTAATCGCATCACACACATTTTATGTAAATTTGATGTCAGATGTTGTTTTGTATCAATAAAGTACATGCAAGTATTATGCAAGCCGGCCTGGCACAGCTCGAGAAGATGCGCGCGATGCTTGCGCATCGCTCGAGTGACACTTGCAACAGCAACAAGATTGATCACCAATATAGATTTTAAGATTAGTTAATATATTGACAACCGCTTCAGTAATTATTATATGATGTGTGGAGTTGGAGGCGCCCCTAAAAAATATTTTTTAATCATTTCATTACAGAACTATGTCGCGGCTAACATAATACACCTATCCTCCAAATTTTATTCAAATACACCTTATAGTTTTCGAGTAAAATGCCTGTGACATACGGACAGACGGGCAGACAGACAGACGAACATGAAGAAACTGTAAGGGTTCCGTTTTTGCCATTTTGGCTACGGAACACTAAAAATGGATTAGGGTTTGACCCACATTTCAGTAACAACGATTGAGTACAGCGTGAACTAAGCAGGGCACCAAATTGAATATTACGCAGCCGACCAGTTGTTTTTATGGTTTACTGCAAACTTAACCGTGAATTACTTGATGTCTACTTATTTTCTTACTAACTTAGCAGTTATATGTGAAACGTGGTTGATATAGATAAATGAGATGACACAGCACATTTATCTACATCAAACTCGTTTTTACGCCCAATGTTCCTAAAATTTCAATATAAATTACATTTTAATATATTTTGACGTGACTTTGGCACTCTTTGGGGGAGGTCTATGTCCAGCCGTGAATGTTGATGATATTTAGACGTTGAAAATATTATACCTTCGTAGTATTGGGCCTTTAACATGTGTACTACCGTAATAATTTATTGGCAACATAGTTTATTATTCTTCGATTCTAAGTATAATATACAACGTGTATTTTTAATATTACCTCAAATTGTAACCAGAGGTAGGTGTTAGAGCTATGAATGATATTGCAAGAAATTTCTCTTAACTACCAACTTTTTTTGTCCATATAAAATAATTCAGCACGCAATGGATCACTACTTTGTCTTACTGACGCGACGTCATAACTGTCACAAGTGACACGCTTCTTCCATGAGTCAAATGAGCAGGGAGCGAAACTTTGGTGCTGATGACAGACGTATGACGTCAAGCTACATATAGAGTGTTTTTATCTAGATTATAGATACCTTATCAAATAACAACTTATTGGCACCTCTTTTTCATGTTAAAAACAAGATTGTTGGAAACAACAACCAATTTCCGTTTAATATTTTTTTTATTTGTAAATTGTTTTATAATCGAAGTATTATTGTTTCCCTTGAGCGAAGTCGCTATGGAATGGAGTCCATGGAGCCCGTATTTGCAGAAGTTTTTTCGTTTTTTGTCAATAAGAAAGAAGATGCGATATTATGTTAAAACTTTAAGCGTTCTGCATACTTCGTCATCCAACGAAACATTTGTTGTGTTGTTTCATTTACTTGAGGAAAAATATTTTTTGTTATAATTGTATTACCCAATAAAAAAATGCTATTTGTATCGTTTCTTAATATTTAGGTACATATTTTTTTGTATACATATATCAAACATTTTTATAACTAAACATTGATATTTATATTACCATTATAACATTATTAAGAATCATTGAGGTGTTGCAATGTTGTTTTAAAAAAACATCCTATATGCGACTTTGCGTCATAGTGACGTCACCGGCACCAAAGTTTCGCTCCCTGCAAATGAGTGTACGCAATACATTGCTGCTCGATAAATTTTCAAAAATTAATTACGCTTCGGTAGTTAAGATTAAATTAAAATTTTCTTGCAATATCGGTTCACAGCACTAACACCTACCTCTGGTTACAATTTGAGGTCATATTAAGAATACACGTAGTATAATGTTTGTAGCCTACGATGTGTAGCGTAAAGCAATGTTTGAAGTCTTTATCTTTGTCTGCCTGTGTACCAATTTACCTAAGTAAGGCCCTTAGAGATGCGTAAGGAAGAATGCAAAAGACTGATCCTTCGATTCGACTCTTGAAATTGATCTTAGGTTTGTTTTCTGCTCTAAAACAGGGGCACTTGTTTCCAAGATACATTCATTATGTTTGATTTATATATGTTTGATATTTTTTAGCACTTAAAGGTTATATTATGATTAAGAAAAGAAGGTACTTTACGAGTGTTTACTTACAAGTGAATAAGGCTTTTTGACAGCAGCATAAAGCTACGACTGCCGATGGTATTCAAAAATTATTGCAACTTTATTCGGATGCCACGTTGGGAAATAGGTTGTATAAGAAATGTTTGTTTGAGATTAAAAGACAACGCTGTGTGTAACGGAAATAATCACGTACCTGTACAGGCTACTAAGCTAACGTGCTAAACAGTTTAGGTGAGTATATATAAACCTTATTTAACTCGAAAAATAAAACAATACCAATGTAATAACGAAACTTTTAATGATTATTTAAAAAAAACTAAAGTTAAAACTGAAGTAGCAAAGGGGCTAGATCCGGATCGGATTTTCCTCATTTCACAAACGTGCTTCATTTTACGCGGTCAACCCCTGGTGGCGCAATCGATGCTGATCAGGGAATCAACAACTTGCATAAGTTTTATCGTAAATATCGCAACTTAACGCTAAAGCCAGTGGGTATATCTGAGACATACGGGTAGCATTTCAAATTAATTATGGTGTGTTACTGGCACCGAGCTTGTTGTTGAAAGACAGTAAAGATCAAGTTGAATTGCAAATGTACGACTCAGATTATCCCCTTAGATTGCGTATTATTAACTTGTAAGTCCAATTAATTGAGGTGTGCACGAAGTGGAAATTCACTAATGTGCACATTGACAGCCTCGGGCGGGAACAGACCCGGCGCAACTGGCACGGGTCTGATTGCGCAAGCGCATTATAATGCTGCTTAATCTGAATCTAGTTTTCAGAGCCGGTGAAAACTAAGCCAAGGCACAAACTGAGGCCAGCACTTTATTAAAAATATATAATCGATACCCAGATTTTTTTGAGATTATGAACGAGGTTAATCAAATGCATGGGAGTCAAACATGCATAATGAATGAGATGCACATAAAACGTAACCATCGATTATTTTGATAAAACTAATTTCACTAACATTATACTAAACAACAATGATTAGCTAATTACAATACGGCACTGAAACGGTTTCTGCGTTTCACACTCGACCCCAGCTGCAGCGACACTGCTGGAAAATGACAGCTGTCACAACGACCTTACTGTCACTGGTACCCTTTAACTGTTGACAGTTGACCCGCCCGGAGTCGCCCCTATTGTCTGCGCGCATTAGTATGCCTCGCTCCTATACGCAACACTAGGCACCGACGCGACAGTACACGAGAGATTGATTATGGAGTCGACGCTAATGAGTTTGATTATTCCAATGAAATATGTGAATTTGTCACATCTAAGCCCAAGGACCTCTTGCAACATTAATGAAATCCACGTTACTCAATTTTATAGGCATATCTGCCACACTGACCCACAGTAACCTGCCATAAAGACTAGATATATGTACGTCGCTGATGTGCCAACCAGGAGCTAGCAAATGTCCATGCTCATCACACAAATATTTGCCCTTTTTTTCCTGAGTCTTGGATGATTTCCATGTATTTAAGTATTTTTTATCTATTAAATATATCGTCGTCTAGTACCCATAACCCATAACCACACCCAGTGTAGTAATAATTATTATGAGCGGACAAGTAGGAAGTACTTGGTCCCCAAAATATATAACGATATACCGTATGATATAAGGGAATGTAAAATACTTAGAATGTTTAAAAATAAAGTGAAGGAATTTTTCTTAGAAAAAATAAAATCTAAACTGGAAATGTAGTCTAAGTAAAATGATCACGTGAGCTGTACCATTATCAAATAAAACTATGTAGATAAAGTAACTAGCTATTAGCTAAGAGCCTACCCATCTATTGTGCTGTAAGGGAGTCCCTCTGCCAACAAACTGTCCTGCAGTTTGGCAGAAGAAAATAATGTAAAGCAAGGGTTGTTTGACTGAATAAACTTTTTTTTCATTTTTTCATTTTCATTTTTTTTCATAACACAAGCCTTAATTGAGCTTACTATGGGACTAGATCGATTTGTGGGAGATACTTATTTATTTATTTAAAACAATATTCACAATCTATTGTACGTGTGCAGGTATGTACTTTGACCACAGACAGTCTAATTTTGGGAATGAAATAGCTGTCAGATCATATAACTTTTGACGTATTTACATGGCAAAACTGACACTTTCAATCCCATTGATACATAGATAGTATAATATATTATGTGAGCTATTAAAAAGTTTTTGGACAAGCTTTCACTATCCACGGCGTTTCTCTCATTGAAACAGTTGCTACCAAAGCCAAAGGATTTATCTACATTTTAATTTAGGATTCTAATATTAACAGTTGTACTTGAAATAGCACTAGTTAGTTAAATTGTGTCCGACAAGCGAAGGGTTCTATGAAAATTATTTCATTTCTGTCATAATCTGGGACGCAAATTGGCTACAGAATTGTGTGTAAAATCTTGCCTCAAAATAGTGAATTAGACGACGAGTGCATCAAATAAGCCATTATATCAGAGGCAATTTAGATTTCTTTTCTGTGGTGTATCTGACTCTGGATAGCACTTGATTGTATTCGTTTTAGATGTTTTTACTTCATTAACAATGCCATTTTATACCCAGCATAAGAACTAACATCACGAAATTAAAAAGTGGTAGGTAAACACATTTAATTGAATTTCTAAGTAACTAGGGCATTTGACTTTAATATGTGTCGCGCGCTTATTCTAACACGTAAGTTTTATTTAAACAAATTGGAATGCGAGCGATATGTGCCAGATTGACCCCAGAACTGCAAAATTACTCCGTAACTACTTAGAACACAACGGTGTCAGTTATGTAATAAATTCCCATATTAACCATTATCCCACAACCTGCATCGATGCAAGTGGCCGCTGCCAAAAAGCTGTGTGCAGATTGCTCCAGATGCGCGGCCGCGGCACACATCCGCGCGTCCGAGTTCTACTTACCACAGATACCGTGCGTGTGCGCGTGCGCTCACGTAACCGCGCTGACGTAACCGTGCGCGTGTGTGCGTGCGTGATCTTCAGCAGCGGACAATGACCTGCATCAATACTGGCAAAGCCTGGATGAAGACTACTTAGGTAGTCCAAGTACTAAACACTACTTATAGGATGGACTAAACCGGAATAATTCCTTAATCTTCTATTGTACAGTCGACGCCAAAAATACGTTTACACTTTTGCACCTTATTCCATTGCAATAAGGCGAATAGTGTAAACGTATTTTTGGCGTCGACCGTACTTCTATTGCATATACTCGTAATATAATACTGATCTAAGAATACTTTATTTTCTTGTTTGATGTATTCTTCACTTAATGAGGGATTGGACTGGCCGGTCAAACCAATTACAGAGTTACTTTCGATCAAAAAGTAATAATACAGTGTGATCGGGCCGTATCTGATACTACATAACGAGAACAACGCCTCTATTCGACACTCACCTCAGTGGCAGGACTCATTACACATTCGATCAAGTACCTATGTATGCCGCTAAAGTACAAAAATATGATTAAGTGTCAAGAAGTCCCATATTGAAAAAATATATCGACGTTTGAATGGAATATAAAACAACAAGCCAAGAAAGCGAGTAGGTACGGTAAACGTCCCTGTTCTCGACGGTACATTACTGTATGACATGGGTACTTTATGTCAAAGCAATATGGGTTAAATTCGAACTAAACAACGAACATTCAACAACGAAATTTAAACCACTTTGACATAAAGTGCAATGTCATACAGTAGTGCATCGTCGGCGAATAAGACGTTTATCTCTTACCTATTTATAATGATCAATCAAACAATTTACGAGTCCCGAGCAGAGAATTTAGAACAATAAAACGTTTAAATTTTCAATAGAATAAAGTCTGGATTTATTCCCTTTGTGCGACCGACTCCGATGATATTTACTTTAGCTGATTTGCCGACAGATTGAGCAAGTTTTTGCATAAGTAGCTAATACTTTGTCCGCCTTAAACTCCATTGCAACTAAATAATAAACTTAACTGTGTATTGTAATTGTGTGAGGTATTATAATTTGAATATATGAATGTCTTTATGTGTGTTTATTTTTATTTGTATATTAATAATATTATGTTACCGTGTAAGCGTTTTGGTAAAATACTGTGAGCTTATAATGTGTGTGTTTTTTAATAAATAAATAAAATAAATAAAGTCATTTCAATCGCATAGAAACCCTATAATTTTAGATACTTCATTATTTTTATAACAAATGCTTAGAACAAGGTGTTTCTTACACATATCAGCAGGGCGTTGATAAATATGGTTAAAGGTTTATTGATTTAGTGTGTTTGACCATATTGGCGAGAGGGCGCGGCGCCGGAAGTGCCTCTTACCGCCAAAACCGGCGGAAATGGCGCAACACCCGTCACCCCGGACCAAGACTACATCGCTTACAGGCTCCAAGATATTATACTTACTTGTCATACACATATAGATACAATTAATTACTATATTTAATCTGAAATTTTGATTTATATTATACTGTCCATACCTACGTACCTACCAGATTTTTATTAGACATGAAAATAATTTAGCGATTATTATAGACTTACCAAAATTGCGTGTCACATAGAGGCCGCAGTGCTGCAGATAACTCTATGGTATAAGCCGGATGCATACTGATCTGACGTGTCGTAACGCGACAGAACAATATCGGTTTTAAATATTTAAAGATAAACTCCAAAAGGATAGTTTTATCCTTTTAAAGTTTAGCTTTAAATATTTACGTTTATATATACGTTTTTTTGCAGCATAAACGGCCGTATCTTTTTTTTACGTTAACTTAGAAGTTTAATGTTTTTACAGCTGGACAACAAAGTGATCATGTAAAGGTTACAAACGTAACCTTTACATGATCACTTTGTTGTCCATCTGTCTGTCTGTCAAGATCCTTTATCTCGGGAAGACGTGGAGGTATCGAGTTGAAATTAAAACCATATATTCAAATTTACAGTCCCTTAAACATGAAACTTCTAAGTTAACGTAAAATAAGATACGGCCGTTTATGCTGCAAAAAAACCTATATTTCGACACTCTCAAGGAAATTGAATTTATAGGGTACTTTCCGTTGACCTAGAACTATGAAATTTCTTATACTACAAGTACAGGGAGACATTTGAAAATTATACATTTGTCATTTTAAACGAAACCCTCGATGAGCGAGTCCAACTCGCACTTGTCTGTTTTTTTTAAATCTTCTGTTAATCTCTGATCAGTCACAACAACTATGATTTAGTTTATCGGATCCACTGAAAATCAGCGTCGTTGCCGTCTGTGTCGACTCACGCTGAGTGGACTCCTTTTTTGAAACAACACTACATTCCTTTTTAGGGTTCCGTAGTCGACTAGGAACCCTTATAGTTTCGCTTTGTCTGTCCGTCCGTCGGCTAATAATCTCACTTCAACCCTAACGTGTGATATATTGTTGGATAGGTATTTAAAAATGAATAGGGGTTTGCTAAAATCATTTTTTGATAATGTTAATATTTTCGGAGATAATCGCTCCAGAAGTTTAAAAAAATGTCCCCCCCTCTAACTTTTGAACCATAAGTTTTAAAAAAAAATAAAAAATCTCAAAGTAGAACTTTATATAATCTTTCTAGGAAAATTATTTTGAACTTGATAGGTTAAATAGTTTTTGAAAAAAATTACAAAATAATTTCTGAACTAAGTTAGTAATTTAACCGTATAAGCAGGTGTTTATTGTACCAGTAATTTCTACAAAATCACAATGAATGTAACAAATAGCCCATTTTTTTTAACGCTTAAGTGGGGACACTTACTGTGACGGACGAAAAACTACGGAACCCTACACTGAGCGTGGCCCGACACGCTCTTGGCCGGTTTTTTTAGATTTAAGGCCTTATGTGATGTATATTCGTGTTGTTGTTCCAAAATAAATTTATTCTATTCTATTATTATGAACTAATACTAAACTTGACAATAACTGTCAGGTTTACTATTGACCGCCACCGCAGGCCGCGCCAGTCTGTGAGAGGCTTTAGAGGCTTCATACTTCATACATACATATTCACACTAATCGGATACGGTCTGACGTGACAGCTTATTTTGTGTCAGACGTCAGAGCGCATCAGGGAGCATCCTGTCAGTTAGGTATGAATATGAACTCGGCTTACGTACACACATATTAGGATATTGGTCCCAGACAACCATCTTTGGCAGCCGGATATATTTACGGAACATACGAATTATATGGGTCATTTCTTTGACTTCATCCTTTGCTTTGGAAGGGGATTTCCGCTTTCATCATAACTCCAAGTATAGGTATCTACGGATACCTTTACATGATGTGCGTAATTACGTTCTGAGTAATCGAGTCATACGAATTAAAGGCTTTGTAATGTTATAGGACAATAACCCAGGAATATAAATCACAACTGATTGCCAAATATTGCAATCTGTAAGTACCTACCTACACTAAGTACGACAAAATACATATACTTGAATATCAGGAATTTCTCTAGGGATCCTGTCCTATTTACCAGATTGACGCATAGTACAAGGTTTTCTGAATCAGAGACGATATTTGTAATTGTTTAATGTTTTTATTCTTATTACATTATCTGTAACCTCAAACAATTCCATTATACAGCTTTGAAGCAGATTAGTGTTTTTTTTTATCTCAGTAACGTTCACCGTTCAACTACAATACAAATCGAATCACTAAATGAACAAAACTATATCGTGCACATAATGGAGAAGTGCAGAAACATAATATGAAATATGTATACCATTAAATTAGTTTATCCTTCAATTTTTCATTAGTTTCATTATTAGTGCGTGCAAGATGTATGGTAATAACATTAATAACAAACTATTATATAATTATAAAGTATTAGTTTTGTGCATGCACGTCAACTAGGTATGATAACCTACTTATACATAACTTCAGTACGGGGTAGTCCTAACGATTTTCATTAAATATTTTATGAATGAACAAAAATGCCTACAACATGCCTACAGAACCATTATCAATAAATAAAGTAGGGATCTAATAAGATAGGCTGGCCTTTAGGCTACATACATGCAATAGACTCGACAATTGTAGAGATGACTCCAATGCCACTGATATTAAAAACTCACAAAAAAATGAGGCAAATTAGTTTAGCACCAAAGAGCGACGAACACTTATACTCTCTCTAGGTATTTGTAAAGAAGTTATGTAAAAAAATACATAAATTGTCCATTAAACATAACTAAATAAAGTGTATATCGCTTTATTTTTAAAATTAAAGATTTGGGTGACATAATCACGATCTTTCAAATTTCATCTATCAATTTTAATTATAGGTCAAATAAACTTTAATTAATTTTTAACTTTACCTTTAACTTTAGTTAATTTTCCTAAACGGCGACAAAGCAATTTATAGTAGGTATGTACATTATGCTATGTGAATCGTGATATCACTTGTACTCGCGTTAAGAATTTTAATTGAATACAGAATGTGCCTACGAGATTATCATTACTATATCTTCTATTAATCAGGCACCTTATTTTTGTTCTATTGGAAATGATAGCCAAATCGTTATGTTCAGGTGAATGAAAAATGGCGCTCGAGAATGAAAGTGACCTACTAATTTGATCCCTTGCTGGACAAGTGACTCGTACGATA
The DNA here is from genome assembly GCA_932294315.1 of Epinotia nisella. Classification (NCBI taxonomy): domain Eukaryota; kingdom Metazoa; phylum Arthropoda; class Insecta; order Lepidoptera; family Tortricidae; genus Epinotia; species Epinotia nisella. Next base: position 24,516,668 of record OW028674.1, read on the forward strand.
GTTTAATGTTTGGATGATAACCTTTTACAGAGTCAGGCAGTTTCGTCTAATGTTATCTTGAGTCATCTGCTGTTGGCTTTAGACAATGCGGCGCAGGGTCGCGGTGGCGAGAAGAGTCATCCAAGTCAGCAGGACACGGCTTCAGGCTGAAGGCGCGGGCGGCGCGGGCGCGGCGCGCGCGGGGTGAGGTGCCGCAGCTACTCGGTGCGCCGGCGCCGTCGTCGCTCACTCGTTCGCGCGCTCTCGTCCAGCACGCACGTGTCCGCGCCCCGTCGGCTTCAACGCTTCAGCCGCGACCCCACGTGAGTGTCGCCCCGCTCCCGCTTCCGCCACCGCTCGGTAACGTACCGCACACACACTCACCACACAGCCGCGCGGTTGCATAAGGACGCTTCCGCGTCGCCGCCCGTTATGAAACGAGATCGAAAGTGAAGCTAGCGCCACCGCGCGGACCCACCCGCTACTTATAATTAAGCGAAATAAACTGAATGCAATTGTGACGTTGCCTCACCGCGCAACCTCGGACACCGAGCCAGTTTCGACACTCGCGCTAGAAATCACTTTCGATAGCATTGAGACCGCTACGCCGCCCCAACCGGACCAGACAGTGCGCCCCCGAGCTTCGACCCCGGAAACTCCCCCCCCCCCCCCTGCCAGAACTGCAGCGGCAGCCTTCGGACTTGATTAGATATCGATCAAGGTCATTAAATATATCATTTCCGATTTATCTCTTAACCCTTAATTTGATAAGAACTAACGAAGTTCCATAGTTTATATACGGCCAAAGACTTTGTACAGCCGGCTAGACACTGCCAGATTAAGGGTTAGCATTCGAGCATAGCACCTAATTCTTTGTCAAAATGTTACTCTTATCACTTTCAGTAATATCCATAGGATAGATCACATAACTTTCATTCCAAAAAAAAACAACTATACTCACTTACTTAGGTATTGCATGATGCCCTGCTGATAGTACGTTATTGTGAAGACGATAATTATGGTTAATTCCTGTCACTGTCGGCCCGAAGCCGGCGTCGCGCCTCCCGAGTCTCGTGCACGTGGGGTTGCGCAACCCTTCTGTAACCAAAACAAACTACTCAAGCAGAAACCCAAACAATATCATGTTTATGTTAACTTATTACACTTCAGGGATTACTTGTCACATAAAATCAAAGTACAGTCGGCAACCAAAAATAAATAAATAAATATTATCTTACTAGATATAAACCCTTAAATACATAGGAAACATCCAGGAGCCAGAAACAAATATTAATGCTCATCACGTAAATATTTAAAATTTTGGGATTAGGACCGACCAAAAATGTTAAGCCCTTGAGTAGGTAATTTGCCATAAAAAAAACTTTGAATTTGACCGCCAATGGTGTCTACTTCGTTATTATTTCAAAATGACAAGGGTTTCAAGATTTTCATGAGCCTACCTATAATGTTGTACCGGTTCTCCAGGAGGTCCGCGTGACATTGCACCCGGATCGTGACCGTGACCCGCTCCCCCTCCGTGGCCGCCTCCTCTGACCTCAGCGGTGACACGGCTCATTACAAGTAATCGGCTCGCGGCCGGAAAATTTGATTATTTCGGACCAAAACCGAGTGACACTCAATGAATTAGAAAGCGCGTTGGGATCGACGTGCGCCCGCGCAGCTAGTTACCTAACAGCGACTCCTGCCCCATTCAAGCGCGCGTGTGCTGTCCCCGACAATCGCTCGCCGCGGGCGGGTCCGCTTTGTCTCACCTAACCTGGACAGAAAAGCGAATTCAATACAGTTTAATTTTTGGGTCATACATATCATTTCTCTTGTACGTGTCAAAAAAATCTCCAGTCAAAAGTCAAAGTAAACAATAGCGCCTGACGTGTTGCACAACGCGGGTCCCGGTGACTCGGCGCGCGCGCATTCCACGCGGCGCGTGGCGCAAGCGCCCTCCTTCCGACTCGTTTCCGCTCCTTCATTAACACTGCCCTCTTCACTCTTTGTTACCCGCCGCCGCCCTTTAAAGTTACGCCCATTGTCACTAATTGCTACCTAAAAGATACAATTGAATGGCCTAACAACAACAAAAGATATAACATATTCGGCAACACAAAGGGCTGAACATAAGTCATATTAAAGTATTTTGACACCTGTAAATATCAAGTATCAGTGGAGTGGCTTACGACAATCTTTCTGTGTTGACTGGTTAGGACGTCTTTCGTGCATTTAAAAAAGCATTTCTCAAGCGTTGGTACCACACCATGAATAGTAATGAATTGCACCATGCGACCTACGACCTGGCTCAACAAGACACTTGAAACGAGAAAAAATTATAGGACTAGAACACATAGACATTCAGGCGTAGTTATTTAGTAAAGTTTCGCAACTTTATATAACACAAATCCTGACACCTTTAATATTAATACACTTTACTAGTAAACACATTTTGTCATCAACTACTTCGCCACGCCCTTATTGTAGAAGCCTGCTTCACTGATTGGATTTAAACACCTCATTAAGTGTTCAGCTATGACGCCCGTTCAAAGATCACCAATTGTTTGCCTTCGTCATTTAACACATCGTTTGTTTAACTAGATTAATGGTCAAGCGAAATTTTGCACGTATCCAGGGAGCGATGGCCATAATGATGTCACTGTGTGGCTCTAAAAACCAGTTCTTCTGCCAAAAGGCTATTAGCATGTGCATGTTTCAAAACAGTATCAACAGTGTCCGATGCTAGAGGTCGAGCACCCTCGCCGTTGGTACTTTAACCTCTCGAGCTGCGTCCGAGGAGGGTAAACACTTGATCCGTGGAGCAGGCACGTGGGGGGTCAAGGTGCAAGGCCGTCTAAGGAGACCTAGTTAGGACATTTAAACATTTAGTCATTTTCCAGATAATCTGTAATTTTGTCAGCGCATGTCAATTGTTTAACCTCATATTGAAACAAGGCTGCGATTCAATGATTTAAACAAAAATGCGATGATTTACACGAAAGCTAAAAAAATGGCTTCTCGAGCAAACATTCTACAACTACGACTTTGACATTTGGTAATTCCGTAAAATCAAATTCAATAGACATAGAATGTAAAATTAATTAGTTAACATGTAAAATTTTCGATTTTATCAATATAAGACAAATAGTAGGGATGGTCCCAGGATCCCTAAGATATCTTCTTATCTCTTCATTCAAATTTTTGAAATGCTGACTGACATGCTGGTGACAGATTTTGATTCTTGAATTGGTTTCGTGATAATCCTATCAAATACTGATATGTTTCAAAAAGAGTACCATCTCATAAAATTAAACAATTATGCAACTGTTGATCGTGAACAAATACCAACTAACAAAGATTAGCTATTTATTTGTGCGATTCGGCACGGCTATTAGCCGGCACGCCGACAGACCCCCGCACGCGCGTGCTCGTTAGTTCCGCGCTCCAATTCCACACGCTAACGAGACCATAGCAATTCAACACTTGTTTTATCGGTACCTAATATGAACTCCAAACAATACCTAATGATACCATCGAACTGACTAACCCGTTCGAATCGAACCCAAAAGTTACATAACTTATTGCACGAGGTATTAGTGTCAGTGATAGTATGGATTCGGACATAGATAGTAATTTTGATTTAACAACATTTTCAATAGAGGATATGAATGATTCGATTAAGAATGTCGAAACGAGTGTTATGTGAAGGTACATTCAAACGAAAGTAGTGTAATTTTATAGCGACGACGAGTATCAATAGAGGGATTAATTAAACTTTGCTGTCTCTATTTTGCACAGAAAACCCATAAAGTCGGAGTATTTTACATTTTAAGACATGATATTTGCGGTAACTGTTGCTACTGCGCATGTAGCCTAGCTCATGTTAGGCAGCGGTCCACTCACTGGTCAAATATTGATACAAATCCAGTGGTGTGAAGTGGCGTGGCGCATACTAATTACTAACTGACGTATTACTCTAATCGTTCTATAAACTAGGTAGTCAAAATAATTCGTTTAAAGAAGACAGAAATGCTTTTAACATAGTACTTATAATTTTACGAAGCAGAGATCGAATCCTAATAACAACAAAATTGACACTGAACGACCCCTTTCTGATCATTAATTTTCATGTCACACACGCCGCTATAGTTTTAAAATAAACCCATGCAAAGTTTATTCAAATAATTTGCGCACGTTTGATAATGACGTACGTGTAAGAATAAAATTAGTTATCGTGAGATTTTTTTTATGAGAATCACATAAAATTGTAAAATCTATTGTAACGCATGTCAGCAAGGTAGTGTGGTACCGTGGTGGTACCACACTACCTTGGCATCTCTCCATAGTATTGTATAAATTTATATGCAGGGTGCATATATTTATAGTTACTATTAAGAAGTCAAAACAAACGGATTGCTAAACGGTAACTGTTGAAGTTAATCTTCCTATACAATTAAACGAGCAATATTTGTATACAGGGTGACGGGAAATTCGACGTTTTCCTTGAAAGGGGTTATTCTATAGCTCATTTGCAATGATTTAGATCCAGTCAACCGGGGGTCAAAACTCGTTGGTTTGCAAGTTATTCAAGTTTTTAGTTTTTTTAGAAAACCCACCTTTCGGCCTAAAACTCGTAATTGTGAAAAAACTAATTAAATTTAGACCTCAATAAAGCATTTATTTAATAGCCAATAAATGACTAATGAAGAAAAAAAAAAAAGATGCCAAAACTTTTCAAGATATTGCAAAGAAAAGCATTTAAAGTCAAGTTTTTAAATTTTGTTCCAAATTTTGTAACACTTCGAGGCATTACTTAAAAAAAAAGTATGACACTTCGCGTAAAAATTACATAAATTAGTTTCTCAATTCATAAGCTTTCATGAAAGGTACAATTGACGACATTTTTGTAATATTTTTTAATAATAATGATAATAATAGCGGAGCAGGTAGGCAGCGTGCCTTCGGCGACGCGACACAAACAAACCAATTAAGGGTCATTAGGTTAATTGTTCATTTTGGTTTTTACGTATTTTTTTCCTTATCTTACTCATTTTCATGCGGTGGGGGAGTACCTGGGAGAGGGACTAAACTAGGCTTGATAATTCATGCATTAAGTAATCAATCAGTTAGTTTCAACTTTCTTTGAAATTTGGACGATTATTGACAACTAAGCTTCCTTTGCAAATGGCTGCTTACGAAGTCGCGAAGCGATGTCACCTGTCAGTGTGTCAGTGTTGCCAGTTGTCCCCGCGGCCGCAACCCCTGGGTCACCAATGATTGCATGATACTCATCTCCTATATACATTGTAAAGCCAGTAATTTGTCGCCACGTAATTTACAACATAATCAACTAACCGCCACCGTTAGCCACTGAGAAGCCTCATTACCGCCATGGATTCTAACGTGTGAAGGGTCATACGGACTTGTAATGACCATACTTACATAATTAAGTTTTAACCGTTAACAAAAATTACAGGGTATTGTACAACAATTTTTATAAAGATAGCTCCCATATTTGAATACGTCATGTTTAAGAATGGATTGAGCAGACAACCTTCGCGCTGGATCGGTGGCACCCAGACGCAGCGCCGCCTTAATGCGATGATTATGAGATGAGATTAATGAGTGCTGCGACCGATATACAATCTCCGTTAGCATTTCCACGTGGTGTGCATTAGTGAGGCTCTGTATGGCCACAACTCATGCGCACATGTGCGCGTCGCGGCCTTGATCTTGTATGCAGGCGCATCTTGCACCGCTCCATCGCGCGGTCCATATCGAGAACTGGAACTCTAATTTTTATTCTCAATATCTCATACTAAAAACACTAGAATGTGAGGTCATCGGAAATCGTCACTCTTCACACTTGCGCTATCACATCAAATTATCTTATTAACGAAATGACTTCACATCAAATTCAAGCACGTAGGGCCATTAAATGCTCTGAGTTTAATACCAGATAAATATCCTGGTTATATTGTTCTGACCGTGACTTCGCTGCCCCGTATAACGAGTCTCGATAAAATATAGTAATCTATCATTTATAGTCTAATAAACAATTGATTATTCATTATTTAAATTAAAACTTCATATCAACTTCACAGACAGTAAATTACATACACCTACCATCCGTTTTGCAATCATCAAGCGGTTAACTTGTGTAGCGACTATAAAATCAAACAACTCAATCCAAGTGCGCATGGGCCAAGTTGTCAAGAAGCGAGTGCTAATGACGTGACGTAACAGAATGCATTCTGTTCCGAGACATGACACTCACTCTAAACCTCTTAGGTATACTGTACAATGTAGATAAGTATGTAAGCAATTTTATCTTTTGTTATATAGCTTTTTGAAAACGTTATGGTACAATGAATATATAGACGAAAACCCTCATTGCAAATAAAACCATACGTACATTTATTTAAACAGCCACGGAAGTTAAATTTAATTGTAAAAATTGTTGAACAAATTGATCACGAACGAGATTGTTATACTTAAAGCGTGAAGGTTGCCGGCCATGTCGGTTGGCGAAGGCTCCGCGACAGGAAACACGGTCTAAAATGGAAGAATGGCAACAGGGCCAGGTTTGAACCCTGGACCCGCCGTGGTCACATTGCGTCGCTCCCATGCATTGCGTCACGCACTCATCACTTTCCATGTAGTCGTTGCCTCATGCGATGCATTAATTTATGCGCCGCCGTCTATTGCGAAGAATTATTGTGAGAATAAAGATGTAAGTGATGTAACTGGATATGCAGCCTTTTTCAAAGCGCTATTTGATACCGCATAAAGCTACACAGCATAAATGTACGGATTTCCCTGTGGATTATAGACCTTATATGGTACTTAAATAATATGGCTATATGTCAGCGGTCGTCGCCCTCGCCTTTTGGTGGCGTCACATCTCCGCATGCGGTTTTTCTCGGCATAATTACGTCTTGCAAAATCTCGTTGGTGGGTGTGTAACTAGGAATATAACAGTTATTATAAAGTACAACTCTCGTTACTGAATATGGTGTATATAAATTACACAAGCCGGTAATCAAATCGTTAAACTTTTCTCTTTAACAAGATGAACAATTATTTTTTAGGGTTCCGTGCCTCAAAAAGGAAAAAACGGAACCTTTATAGGATCACTTTGTTTTCCGTCTGTCTGTCTATCTGTCTGTCTGTCAAGACCCTTTGTCTCGGGAACGCGTGGAGGTATCGAGTTGAAATTAAAACTATATACTTAGTTGGTCGATACCGTAACGCATTGTACGCGCGTCGGGTAGATCTAAATGTCAATTTTTATATGTAAAATGACAGTTGGATCTACCTGATGCGCGTTCGGAACGTTACGTGATTACCCCCCAGGGGGTACAGTCCCCTTTTGAAAAAATAAAACTTCTAAGTTAACGTAAAAAAAGATACGGCCGTTTATGCCGCAAGAAAACGTATATTTCGACTTAAGAGAATCAAAATTTATAGAGTACTTCCCGTTGACCTAGAACTATGAAATTTGGCAAGTAAAATTGTCTTATACTACAAGAACAGGGAAAAATGTGAAACTATACATTTGTATGTACGGAACCCTCGGTGGGCGAGTCCGGTTGTTCTCTAATTACGTTTATGGGAAATAATTAAAAGCATGCATACGTATATTTTGAATCTTGCTGAACACTATATCTAATCACATGCTTTTGTGAACAAATTGAAATTTTATATTTATCTAGGTTTTTCTTGGAAAATACAAAATTTCAATTTTATTAGCCATCAAGTTTCACGGCCTCCCCACTAGTGCGCTCTACAACACAACAGGTTAAAGAAATCTCACAAACCACGAGCTTTGCCTCCAAATATCATGACACGCATTAATTAAATTTCGATACAAAAAGCGCAATAAATGCAAATCTGTGTCGAATGGCGACCCGCGCCGTGGCGCAAGCGCAGAGTCAAGGGCGCCGTCGGTGGACAGATTTGAACAGTTGATGAACACTGTTTATCAACTTCCACAGTCAGTTTTTGGGATAAGTAGGAACAGTTAGCAGCAAAAGTAGCTACGCGAACCAAGTACCTACCTACTAAAAATGACCTACTTACTCTAATGTGAAGAGAATAAGGATTGTCTAGATCATTTTGAGCTTCTGCTGCCGAGTATATTATGGAATAAGGACTTCATTTTATGAATTACATTGAATAATACAACAACAAAAAATACAATAACACATTTCTTATTTTTTTAACATGTATGCAAATTTGTAATGTAATTTTTTATCATGATATAAATAATCTAATCTAATAGGAAAATAATCATATATGTAGGTACACAGCAGAAAGAGCGAAAGAATGTCCATTGTACTACTTGTATGTCTAATTATTCGTGTGTTATTGGATTAATGTAGCATTCACAATATATCATGTCCTTTCATGTCTTCATGTCCTTTCATGTCTTCATGTCCTTTTACTTTCTTAGTTTTACTTCGACCTAACAAAAAACGAGTTTATTCCAAGGTGCAGGAGTAGTTTGGTATAAAAAGGACCATTCATAATATTAATTTTAATCTTGTTGACATTTAGGTCTTTTATAATTAGTATTGTATTGTAAGTATAGTTACATTTACGGAAGAGACGAAATGCGATCAAAATAATTGATAGTTTTAAAACCGCCCAACGATTACCAAATCATCTTACAACCCGAACGGCACGTTAATTATGGGTCATTAGCGCTATATTTACGGGCTAAAACTGATTGGAACTTACCATTTCCAAACGGAACATAAAAACCGATGTTAAAAGATAGTAATTATAAATAACGATTTTTTAATTGATGTGTGAGTCGTTTTGTGCATGCGTTTTCTAGTGTTAATACATAGCCAAGTAGTTGTGAGCGAGACGCAATCATCATCATCATCATCATATCAGCCGAAAGACGTCCACTGCTGGACATAGGCCTCCCCCAGAGAGTTCCAAATTGACCGGTCCTGTGCCACCTGCATCCAGCGGACTCCCGCGACCTTTACCAGGTCATCAGTCCACCTTGTGGGGGGCCTACCCACGCCGCAATATTGAAATGATATTAAAAGAAAATTCAATCAAATTGACAGGTTCAAAATGAAACCCTTAGCTTTGAGCCATTTATCTGTTAGCGGTGAGATAACGTTATCACTCGGCGCGCGATCAGCTGAGCACTTTCGCCGCGGTAGACCGAGACAGACCTGCGCCCGGCCAGATGCGCGCGAGCAAGACAGCACGAATGACGCAACACGGCACACATAGCGTCACGTAATCTTTGTTTTTGATTTGTTTGCATCCGTGTTTGTGGGTCAGCGCAGTGGTCACTCGGTCTATGGGAAGTTTAAGTATATCTAGAGTTGCTGATTGAGTCATTATTGACTTAATGTAACAAGGTTATTAAAATTAAACGAAAAATCTGAACTATTATTTAATTAAGTGGAGATAATAAAGCTTTACCTAATCGAGTTCATATTTCTTACAGTATTATATACATATTTCTTAGTTATATTACAGCCATTTCGGAAATTATATTACATCGCTGCATCGTTACTGCATGTATGCATAAAGTTTACGAGTCATAACCGAATAGTTTTGATTAAAACCAACTATAATAGAGGCGTTAGCATCTGAGCGTTAGGGTAATAAAACTCTGCTATCTGCTTCTCGCTCGCACTCATCCTTAGTTGCCGGCGGGTTTTATTACCCTAACGCTCAGATGCTAACGGCCCAGGTATAGTAAGAGGTAATAAGTACCCTCTTAGGCCAACTTACTTTCAAAAACATGTCGTAAATTAATTCGTTGGAATCGTGAGCAGCCTTCGCCGTTCAATTCAATCATTACTTAATTACATGTAAAAGCCTTTAAACAGGTTGAATTAGATTGATTTCAAAGTCAAATAAGGCACTGCATACACTGCACATTTTGTTTTTTTATTGACGAACTGTGTTCGCAATGCGGTCTGTGTCTTTTATTTTAGTTATGTTATTTTGAATAATTAATTAAAACTTCTAAAATATGTAAATGTTTACTTCATTGGTCTATCACTTAATGCACTTTGAATTAAATGCCAAATCACTGGTGACATCACCACTAGTATTTTACTTAAAAAATACCAACATTTCTCGCATCTAAATGTTGTTTATCGGGAAATAAAAAATGTACGATAAAAATGCTACAACGAATGAACAAATTGTAATAGCCGGAATCAATGAGTCAGTTTATGCAATATTTGCTTAAAAACGTTCGCGAATCACAATAGTGGGTAATTCGGCGAATTTGTATCATCCGGTTTACCTTAAATTTGCTAACTGGTAATGTTTTACTTCAGATAAATCAGGTTTACAACAATTTACTTTGAAAATAGAGTTTAAACCGACTTCAATTCAGTACTTTGCTAAGCCACAAGGTACATGGAATTTTCCACATTGCCTGTCCAATTTAACTCATGAACATAAACTGCTTCCCGAGAGCGAATGCGTTGTTTATTACAGAAAATATCGAAATCTGATGATATTTGAGGTGTTCCGCCACTTCAATTTTGACACTTCAACGGAATCATGTCAGAATCTTTGACGTACTTTACATCCTTGAGGATTTCTATAAGTCATCTGTGGTCTTCATCATCAGTTCCACTTCACCAGAAATCACTACACGTGTGCCTATAAAATTTCTCAATTTCCCTGGGATCCCATTATCAGATCCTGACTTGGTGACAATAAGACCACCTCAGGAGTATAATCTTTCGAATAAAAAAATAATTTTGAAAATCAGTCCATAATTATAAAACACACAACATAAAAAAACATACATACAATGGAACTTAGATCCTAAAAAGTCGAAGTCGGTTATAAACTTAAATCGTTCTTTTTGGATGTGTTTTTTCTTCATAAGTGAGTGCAATATAAGACAATTACAAAGTCACAATAGTCAAGATCAAAGACGTGTTTATAGATTTCTTTAGAATTAATAATTTAATTTAGGATAATTTAGTCAGTGTAAAATAATTAAATCCTAGTAATGATTGATGAACAAACAAATAATTCACCAAAAAGTTAAGGCTTTAATTTTCGATATTGTTGCTAATGTTACTTACATAATGAACGTTAATAGCTGAAACTTATTAATATTTTACATACATTGTAGCTTACAATTTATTCTGCCTGTCATAAAATATTGCCACACTGAGGACTTTTACGACGCGGCTTGGGTCGGATATTAAATGTCACAGACTAGAAACAGGAAAGTTCATTTGGTTATTTTACTTCCACTTCGAAATCATTTCCGTAAATTGACGATTTGTTCAGTTTGTTGTGACTTGCTTGAAACAATTGTGAATCTGACTCGTGAAAGTGACCAACTATGGCCTATTTGCAGAATAAATATTTGATTACAATACAACCCATAGATAGCTCTTAGGCGCTATTATTCAAAAATATTCCAGGTAAAATACATTTTGTTATTTAAATCGCAATATATTCTTGGTTTCTAACCTTGGAAGCATAGGTACTTACAATTTAAAACGGTTTACACTTTTTCGGCCGAATAGTAAGTAAATAATGTCTGAATTAATTTGAAGTGCCATTGACGTACACTCGTGGTCAAAAAAGTAATCGACCTCACTAGCTATACTACATTCAAAGGTGATTGACATTGATAGATACTGATCTAAAAAGACTATATATGTGAATATATGCCGTTCCTAAGCTTGCTTGGAGTTATCTTGTGTAGATTATAAAAGTTATTATCGATAAACAATAGTATTGTAAAAAACTACTTTGAATCGTGTTTGAGTCATTCTGCAAATGGTGGGTGCCAATTTATTTGTACCATACTATTACTATAGTAATACGTAAAATTACAAAAAAAATGGTTTTATCACGCGTCGTAGCCGAGAGCTACGGGCGCGCTACGAGATAGCTACGAGTTTTTTTTTCTAACCGAACAAATGACTTCAACGCGCGTTTGTTCTTCAAAATCTGATAATCTCGTTCTCATACAATCTAAATATACAGTTGTGCATAATTATTTTCGAAGTTTCAGTTTATAATCAAGTTGGGTATTAAGTGCAAGGTGAATTAATTGTCAGGAATGCCTTAATGAGTATAAAACAAAATATGTGTATAAAATTCAAATCACAGGCAATTACTAGAATGTTCGGAATTGGTGCAGTTTTTACAGTTTCCGCCAACAATGCAGTTGCAACGTCGATTGCGCATGTGAGCAGATTTAACACAGCCATGAGTAATGTTCTAATGCCTCTATTGTATTGACATAGTTTACTTGTTTTTAGTTTTTACACGTTTAATTTTATTTTATGCTTCTGCTAATATCTGGAAATCAACAGCGTGTACCTAGGTCGATATAATTGCCTTTACCTATTTAAAGGCAATTATTTCGACTATTCTATAGATGCGCTTTGAATATTGTGAGAATTGACCCCCAGTAATAAAGTAGCATAAATAAAAAGTGTTATGCTGGAGTTGCGTTGCATACGTAATGCTATGCAACCTAATTTTGTGACTGTTTATAAGTTTTATAACATTAATGTAACAAAAACTCTCACCCAACTTTTCACGACCTTCTCTGCGATTATGGGAGTGTAATTGCCCATAAATATCATAATTCGGGCCCGTGCCCTCGGCCTTCGTCGTGCAAAAGCAAAATGGAGCGCGTAATCGCAGTAATTAGCTCACTGCACCGCGACCTCACAAAAACACTCGCGATTTCGAACGACCTACCTTAAGGTACTTGTTTGTATTGACAAATTAGCAAACCTCAACATTGATTGATATTACGGTACATTGGTCAGTTGCAGAATATAAATTATCATTTGATCTAAATCTGCTCTTATTTAAAACATCTGAAGTAATTATTATGAAGCTAATTAGCGTCAACGCGACATACGTAAAATATAAAAAACGGCCAAGTGCGAGTCGGACTCGCCCACCGAGGGTTCCGTACAAACCTGTAGGTATATAAGTAAAAATATTTTTATTATATGATGTAAGTAAAAAATTACGGTTTTCGCAATGTTTGCTTCATCTGTGCTATAAGACGTTGCTTCGTACCAAATTTCAAGATTCTGAGTTCACGGGAAGTACCCAGTAGGTTTTGCGAGTTTCGAAAATTTGCGGAAATTTGCCGCATAAACGGCCGTATCTTTTGATTGCGTCGGTTTAGAAGTTTGATTTTTCACAGCTCCAAGGGACAGTAGACTTAAGTATTTGATAGAAATTTTAGCTTGACACCTCCACGCGTTCCTGAGAAAAAGGGTCTTGACAGACGGACGGACAGACGGACAACAAAGTGATCCTATAAGGGCTCCTTTTTTCCTTTCGAGGTATGGAACCCTAAAAAGGCAAACGTAATTTGTGTGATATATTCGAAATATAATAAATATTTTTATCAACAATTCGACATTTTTAATCGACATATAAATAACCTTGAACACAAAGAACAAATCCGCGGAAGTCGAAGTTGTTGTTAAGCTGACACATTAATTGTACTTTAAATAAGCTTAAAGTTTTCCGCGTAAAAAGTTTGGTAGGTATTATTTACGGCATCACAGGTCGTTATGGTTGGAACACTGAAATGAAACACCTACCTATATTTTATAACGTATACCACATTCACACATATGAATCATACACAAACTGAAAAACAATAAAGTCCCTTCTATTCCTGAAAGATCTGGACACTCAACCAAATTTAAGTCTCTGGAAATATAGTTAGAGCAGTCCCAACGAGAATTTTGCATGTATTAAAATTATCAGTTAATAATTTCTCCAAATCCAAAGTCCTAACTATTCACCGCAAAAGAGCCAAATTGCAACCTAAATCTTTTCTTAATTTTTAGTCGTGTGGCATTAAATATGCAGAAAAATCCCATATGGGTTATTTGAAAGTAGTTTTTGTAACGCGACGTCACAACCAATGTCAACTACTTTTACGCAGCGTCCTTGCGCGCACACTGCGTTGAACTTTAACGGGGCTACTTTTACACTCAGAAAATCTTATTTTTATAAGTACCAGTATGAAGTGACTGAATAATAATCATTATGTGTACGATGTGAAAGTTGTTAGACGAGGATCAATGTTACTGACATAAGAGCCCGCTTTTAACAACAAAACAAAGTAACGTAAGCAATACGTTATCCTCTTGCATTTTAAGAAGCATTGCTTAAGTATAATTTCCAAATTATATTTTTATGACACATTTCATCATTTAGATTTTGGACGAGTGTTATGAAAGCAGTTTAGACCGCGCAGTAGGAACGCGACATGAGAGCTTTGTACACTTGTCCATGATTATCATTAATATCATTATGTACACGTGTACTGTCGGCGTCAAATATATGTTTATACTTTGGGTTTTGCACCTTATTTTGTAATAAGTCGACTATAGACTGTAAACGCCTACTCAGCTATCAGCTGGCCAAGGCTTGTGACATACCTACTATTTAAATTACCCCAGTTAGATAAATATGAATTTACATCTATGTCTTTAATACGGTCCGGTCACCATTTTATATCATAGCTAAAATGCTTACTGTAATATTTGTCCAAAACATTGAACATCTTCCCTCACGTTTGACGAATTATGCAACTTAGTACCACAATTTTCACAGGTTATCCCATCAGAACTTGTTGAATATAGACCACCCTCTAACATTTACCTCTGACCTGCTCTCGCCGAAGGCTGCTCGCAAGGCTCTGCTAATTGCGCAACGCGAGCGCGTCCGGGGGGCATCACTATACTGTTACGTGCGCGATGCGCCTTTCTAAACGCTCTTCCTGTCAAGATAGGTGAGAGACTTGGTTAATGGCAGTTGGTGACATGTTTACCATATTATCACATTTGTGAAAAGTGATCGGCGGCGGTGTGTTCAATTTTGATATTCGTAGCGCTCTAAGCCACATTAAAATGAAGTGAGCATATGACAAATATCAGATTAAGAACAGACTGGCAATCGAAACCAGACTTAGCAGGAGTATCACTCTAGGTTGATAGGTAACTTTAGTTTGATAAACAAGCAATAGGGGGTGCATTCAGCACTACCGTTTTTCTTTGCGCATCAATGGCCTTTCACACTTAAATATATGGCAGATAGGTATAACAACTGTTGTTACGCCTAATGCTCATATTTCGCAATACATTCACAGTCTTCCGTGGTATATAATTGTGAGAGTGTTTAAAAAAAAAAACATTTATTCGTGACAAAACACATAAAAACAAACTGTATAGACACAATACACACAAACACATTTGCCACATTTAAGTGCTTAAAGAGTTGATGGATAATAATAGCGAAGACAATGAGCGTCGCAGGCACAAGTGCGTGACTGCTAGCGCAACAAGTACCTATTTAAATAATTACTATTATTTTCGTATAGTTAATTCATCAAAATTATTTAATATATTAGACGTGTGCAACGGTAACACCTTCGTCAAACAAAATTACAGTGTTCTACATAATTCTGAATTATTAACGAATTCTCGAACACACTAAAGATTTTGCAATAATTTTGACATCTTTCAAGTTGCGTTGCACATAATTATTATACCTGAATAACAGTGTGAGCGGCGTATGACATAACCAATCACCGCAATTCACTGATATTGGAACCCGGTCGTTAAGCCTTCGGGTATTTTCCTCTGACTCAGTCCGGCGAAAAGACACTTGCAACACTGTCCTGCCCTATCCCCACCTTTTCTCTTGTCACAGCTCTATGGTCCAAGTGACTAATTGCTTACCGAAGGTCCCGTTTGCGCAATAAAGGTCTCAAGTTCGCGACTAATCGTTTTGTTTAAACAAACTTCACTAAGCCGACCATAGCCTCTAATTGCTGCATGCTCATTCAACTTTATTAACACATAAAAACGAGAGTAGTTTGTTAAATTCAATGCTACTTAGTCGTTATTTTGTTCTAAATATGTTTTATAGTTTCCGTTAAAGTAATTAAAAATCCTATTAAGAATTTCCGCTAGACGTAATAACATGCAAGACTGGTAATACGAATATAGATACATGCAATTTTTAAGATATTTGCCTACCAATGCTGAGTCGAGGCATAAGCCCATCTCTCCACGTTGCCGAACAATAGCTTGCAAGGTAGTCTAGTCAAGTGATAGAATTCATACTTGTTATAAATCATAGTCATATCAATGTAATAATCCCAGTAACATACATTTGCAAATTAAAAGCATTCTAACATCAATTCCAACAAGTACCATGGCATAATTAGGAAAATATGTTCTGCAGTCAGTCCCACTGCTTATGTAACATCTTGTCTAGACGAAATACAAAAATTTGTGGTTTGAAAGTGATACTAAAGTGCAATAAATTAATTATCGTATAATCAGTATAATTACACCCAGTGATAAAGCGCTGACGATTAATACTTAGGTACCAAAACATGCAGTGCATGCATAGATGCGTAAAACGAAACATGCAACAATTCTTTCTCCGAATTAATCGGATGTTTGTGTGCTTGCGTAGTAACACAAGCATTTGTTTCACGGCCCGACTGATCTGCGAGGATGGGTGCGTTTGCGCAACGCGCAGGAAGGGCTGCGCAAGCGCGTTCTTTTATCTATTCAGTGTCGAAAGCGTTTTAGAATATGTATATCTTTACAATGCGCACTGACCGCTATAACAATACAAGATCTCCTAAGTGGTTGTAGATCTAGGCGACGGAGTTCAAATAAGCAAACAAAAATATGTAAAAATAAAAAATGTAACTTTGTTTTATCCACGTGTGCCCTTTGCTCTATCGGTTTACTGACACCACTTCGTCTTTAGCGTATACAAATGATCGGATACCACGCATACCAACGATCTCAACTGCATTATTTTATTTAACAACATTTACGAAACTCTCGACGTGTAATAGGACTATGGAACACGTGAAGCAATTGAGACGTAATAGGTCGTGCACTACAAAATGCTTCCCGATAGCGCGCAACTTCACCCGAGATCTATGAATAGCAATATGTATACGTAAAGCTGGCTCTCGCCGCTCCCCTGACTCAGAAGGTGCTTAATCATTATAAGCTTCTATTTACTTGTCCGACTGTTTATGTAATCAAATGATAGAAGTCAACGTTAACCTATTTCTTGGTGTTGCAATGAGCTAAAAATTTGCATGTAACTCGGAAGGCGATACAATATAATAGTTTGATAAAAATCGTCCGATGATGGATGCCACAACAACTGTACAAAGATACAGATTTTTTGGAATTACCCCCATGTCTGCAAAGAAAAGTACAGGCTAAGTTCTTAGTTTGTCTCAAAAAAATTGTTTATCTACAGAATCATGCTCTAGTTCTCATCACACGTTGATGATGACGTTTTCATTCTCTATATTGACCAGATGCCCGTGCAATTCCACTCGTCCATATCTCTATAAAGCCTGCATCACACTGGCGAATGACAAGTTTACTATTAACCGCCGCACCAGTCTGTGAGAGGCCTTAAGTAGTCTAGTAAAAGATTTTTTGAAATAGTTTATGTAGTTCCAGAGATTCCTTCTACATACAAAATTATAAAGCTACACCCTCACAGATCTAGTGCATCCTCAAAGATGTTGTCCATGTGGCCCTTGCACCACTGCATAGTGACGTCACGCCACGTGCATTGCACTTGTTATATATATAAGCGCTGCGTCCATTGGGCGGCAGTCCGCGCGCTGACGGGATCTCACGCGCATACATATAATTACTGAGGATTCTCGGAGACGGAATAGACGATCGCTGCTTGACCAGTAGACCACTCATAAATTATGTGAGTATCGAAGCGCTTTTATTCATGAGATTTTGTTACATGGGTCTTATGGTGATTTAGGTGCTGATTACCCGACTGGCTCAGAAGGAGGGTTATGTTTTTTTTAGCGTATGTGTGTACTTTGTATGTACGACTTCGATGACCGAATAGCCTAGTGGTAAGTGAACCTGACTATAAAGCTTGAGGTCCCGGGTTCGATCCCCGGTCGGGGCAGATATTAGTATGATGAATACGAATGTTTGTTCTCGAGGTTTGGATGTTTTATATCTATTTAAGTATGTATTTATCTATATAAGTATGTTTATCCGTTGTTTAGTACCCATAGTACAGGCTTTGCCTAGTTTGGGACTAGATCAATTGGTGTGAATTGTCCCACGATATTTATATTTATGTGCCAAGAAAATTCTATTTCATGGGGAAAATTATATTACAGTTCAAACAGCTTGATGGATTTTGACATATGAGGTGTCGTTGGATTCCTCATAATCCTGTGAGTGACATAGGCATGACATATAGAATATGTGAAAAAAAGCAGTTAAGTTATAAAAATCTTTTGATTTCACTTATTCTTCATTCTTATTCACTATAGTTGGAGGGGCATGAAATATCCTTAATTTTGGTCAGACCAAAACTAGCGGCGCGTTCGCCATCAGAAATTAAGCTCCATAGCCTTTAACTTTTGAGAACAGAATACAACTTTTATTTTTCTGTCTCTATATGACCACGAAGAAAGAGTTGGATCAAAGAGTGGTTCAATATATCATAAAAATTTATGTGCATATACTAAAAATATATATATATATATTACTATTATTACTGGCAGCCTAAACGAGTATTTGCTATTGCTCTAACCTGTCAACTCGACCCGTCACTCTAAGGCCTCTCACAAACTGGCGCGGCCTGGAAGAGAATAATATTATTAATAATAGTAGCCTCTCTAACTCGAAATGTCAAATCAAATGACGACGGCGCCGGTCGTAGCAGTGCTACGACGTAGCATTGCTGCAGTCGTAGCAGGCGCTATATAAGCGTGTGTTCCTCATTTAATGACTGTAATATACGCTAATAAGTAATTATTAAGTTGGAGTATAAAAATATAAATTAACTGTTTCCTATAAAAGTATCAATCATGTGAAACGTTGATTGAATCATAAATTACTAGCTTTTGCCCGCGGCTTCGCCCGAGTGTATTTTTTGCAATAATTGTTGAATTGTTACGCCGGCAACGGCCTACTAACTTTACTTCCCCTAAGAAATTAAATAACCCTTCGTCGTCATACACGAACTTTGAAATTTCTAAATTTTTAAATGAACGCTTTCTCGGTACAACTTCTATTTCACCCCTTTAGGGGGCAAGTTTTAAAAAATATATTCCTGGATAGGTCTACATATTATAAAAGAAACCTGCTGTCCTGCTTTCATGTGATGTTTCTAGTCACAGTTTATCATTAAAAATCACACATTACTTATGTGAACTTCTAACCCCCATCTTAATCCCTTCAAGGGATGAATTAGAAAAAATGCTCTAATCAATGTTTTTGATTGTACATTAGGAGCTTATGACAGAAGTTTTAAACGTCTAACTTTAAAAACGACATGTTTCCCATATAAACTTTCAACTCTTTTTTAACCCCCTTAGGAGATAATTTTTTATAGTAACGCTAAATCATTTCTTTTGCTTTTTAGTTAGGATTTTTCATAAAAAGATTTAAGTCTATAATTTTCCAATGATTTCCACACAACGGTTCCAGCCCTATTTGTCCCCTTAAGGGTGGAATTTCGAAAAATCCTTTCTTACACGTCTTTTTAGTACACATCCACGTACTGTAGAAAATATACATATATATGTTCCAAATTTCATGCGTATATCCATAGCGGTTTAAGCTGTGCGCTGTCTGTCAATCGGTCAGTGACGGAAGAGTTTTATAATATTATATATAGATAACAGGCACATACGGTTTCAATCATGAAATTAATGAATTGAATTGAAAGTCAAACTGACAACGCGTGATAACTTATATCTCCCCATAAAGTCTAACCTCAGAATCTATACAAGTTACATAATCAGTCGATATTCCCTACAGGGAAGTTCACTGCAGACAATATATCAAACAGAGTGTTGTTATGGAGGCATACCACAATAACATACCTAGTGCTACGTTTGTTTACATTTAATTTATAGGAAACAGTGTAGAAGGAAGTGCATACACAGACAGACAAAAGGCAACCGTGTATTCGTTTAATACGTTGTTACTTCGGGCGTTGAGCACATATAATTGCCGGGCGGTGGTTCAATACCTGGGCATTATAGCTCGCAGGGCCTTATTAGAGGACATGTGGTAGATTAATACTGGCGTTTGTTTAGACACTTGTAAACTTGTAATTACCTGATGCGGGTTGTTAAAGTTAACGCACATCATAACAAGAACGCCTAATAGATGTGGTTTTTGACTCAATTGTACCATTTAGGTATGTAACAACAGTTCATCAATTCGTTTGATGAAAGAAGATTGGAACTTTCGAGCTAAGCGAACGAAGTTCCGTTTAAGCTTGGGCGAAAAATATTCCGTATGTCCGGCGGCTGTCCGGCTGGTTCTCCTCTACAGGTCGCATTTCACAACAGATTCCGTAAAAATTTGTGAGCAGGTTCAATAATTTCAAAGGTTTTTGTATCGATTTAGTTTTTCAAAATATATATTTTTTAAGACTCATGAGTTCTACTACTCATAGAGTCACTAGTTTTCGATAATTAATCTTATGAACATTTGCCAATTAAAATTAACTTTAACTTTACTTCGAAACACTTTGAAACTCACCAAATAATGATGCGTTATTAGAGTTCCGATACCTCACAAGGAAAAAAACGGAACCCTTATAGGATCACTCGGTTGTCTAACTCACCAAATAAAGATGCATTTTTAGGGTTCCGATACCTCAAAAGGAAAAAACGGAACCCTTATAGGATCACTCGGTTGTCTGTCTGACCGTCTGTCACAGCCGATTTGCTCCGAAACTACTGGACCGACTTAGTTGAAATTTGGTACACATATGGAAATTGGTGACCCAAAAATGGACGCGAAAACTAAATTAATGAATTCTGAAAAAAGGGGCAACTTTTGGGGCGTAAACTGGAAAATTAAAAAAAAATATTCGCAAACTGTATTGTGTGACATATCATATAAAGGGGTTGTTGTAAGCATGTCAGATATTTTTTTTTTATAATTTTAGCAAAAAAATATTTGAAGTAATTTAGGAAAAAAGACGAAAATTGACCATTCCCCCCCTTATCTCCGAAACTACTAGGATTAAAATTCTGAAAAAAATATGGAAAATAGTTCCTTGCCTACAGGAAAACCTATAAGAAGTTTGAGTATTCAAAAACAATGAAATTTAGATTATATACGGAACCCTCACCACGCGAGTTAAATTTGTCCGGTTTTTCGTTTAAGGAAACAAACATGTTTTATTTAATAACCAGAATCATGAGTTAATTATAAGTGTGTAGCGGTAGAGGAAACGCACTGTCGTCAGGAAGAACCTAGTGCCACAGATCACAATCCGAACAACAATAGGGGTGAATGCGGTTGTCATGGGTGCCAATTATTAAGGTAACTGTTTTATTTCGTAACCATTCACACAACTGTTGCGTGAATAAGTAATTAAAATTTTACATTCATATTCTATCCATTTGTGAAATTTGCGGGGTTTTCCTTGCCCAAATATAGTTAGTGCTACAATCTACACGCTACTGGAGCTAATTTCTTATTTCGCCACCGGCGGCAGCTCAAGGCAACGCCTTTCCAACCCAGACCAATCGGTTTATTAATAAACACATAATTTCCTTTTACGCAAGCGACCAAAGGGGTCAAACGCTGTTATCCACCTACCTGTCTGACTCATCCGATTTGAATAGGGTATTGCCCAATTCTTGAACTTAGAAACATTATATAATCCATAAAGGACAGTTTGGAATCGTTCATTATCTCTACTTTGCTGTAGCATTCAATTACAATCACGAGTGATTTATAGAATTGTTTGAACGCTAAGATTACATTAGCTCTGCTTACAGCAAACTAGAACTCCGCCTACGGGCAGCTGCATATCCTTCTGACCTGGATCGGTACTACTTTTACTAGACCTAATCCATATCTACCTAGAATAATCTGTAAGAAATAAAACAGAAAAAAGGTGGTAAAGGTCGTGGGAGCCCGCTGGATGCGGGTGGCGCAGGACCGGTCAGTTTGGCACTCTTTGGGGGAGGCCTATGTCCAGCGGTGAACGTCTTTCGGCTGATATGATGATGATGATGATTAAATAAAACAGAATAATCAAAACCGCTTTGAGATAAGCATTAAGCTTATGACTCTTATGAGCAATTGTTTTCAAGTGGTACTAATTAAAAATATATATTTTTCTCTTTTTTTAATAAGTTTACGTGTACTCTTTTACTCTTCTGGAGTGATATAAGTAACTTTTTATTAAAAAAAAAACACTAAACAAAAATTAAAAACCACAAAAATATCTTTTGAAAACAAAAATGTAAAAACTATTATGACTCACTACATGATGTTACATCAAAATCTGCATTGACTGCTGTGCTATGATCTCGTGGTGCCATCTTGGCACATTACTTGGAAGTCATTACTTTAGATCAAAACTTCTCCGAATTAAAAAAAAAATTAAACAATTGGACACAAGAGGTTGCTCTAAGGAAGCGTCCTTTTAAATAGTTGCTCCTGTTACAGAGCCCACTCCGTATCCTAAGTTAGTTTTATTCTATGTTGGCCAATTAAAGATCACGTTTTTCGGGTTTAATTGAAAAGATTACATGTGTTCACAAAAAGGGTAGGCAGCAGCTTACGTAAAAAAAAATTTTCAGTGCTACTTTTAACAATCGTATGATTAAAGATCACGAAAATGCCATCCTCTTATACTAGTGAAAAAATATCAAAAGTTTAGTTGTTGACAGCATTTATTTTTAGACTTTGTGAGTGATTTGCCGGGCAAAGTCCTCTCCCTTTAATGGGACTAGTATAGGTACAGCCTTGTTATGTGTGTATTAAGAAATACATTTCAATGAGCAAAGATATGTATGTTCAATCTTATTTGATTAGTAAATAGACATAAACACGTTGATCCTCATAGTAAAAACATTTTGATACATCTCCTCAATAATTACGTTAACGTTTTTAAGACTTTACAATAGATCAATTATCTCGATTGTTTTAGAAAAACTAGTTTTTTGTGACATGCGATTATCGTGGAGTGGATAGGGCGCTAACTAGGACTAATTGAGGGTTATTGACAGATGACTGAAGTAATTGTGGACGCTATTTATATGGCCACGTGCAGGTTAATCAGTTAATCTCTCGTGAGACAGCGACGACAACAATGATACAACGACCGCTATGTAATTCAAGTTAATAGACAGGTGAATCAAACTTTTTCATTTCAGAAACTCCGACAATCCTATCCTACTAAATATAAATATTATAAATGTGAAAGTTTGGATGTTTAGATGTTTGGACGTTTGTTAATCAATCACGTTTAAACGGCGGAACCGATTTGGATGAAATTTTGCACATATATAGTTTATAGACTGGATTAAGTTTTTATCCCGGGTCTACGCAGACGAAGTCGCGGGTGGAAGCTAGTATTACATAAAATAAATGACACGCGGCTTTAAATATATATTCACTAGCTTCTGCCCGCGTGGAACTCGTTTATATCGTAGCTCAATACACACTTTCATCCTATTTCACTCTCTTAGGGGATGATTTCCGAGATAAAAATTATCTCATGTCCTTCCCCGGGACTCAAACTATCTTTGTACCAAATTTCATCTAAATCAGTTCAGCGGCTTAAGCGTGAAGAGGTCACAGACAGACACACTTTCGCATTTATAATATTAGTATGAATTATCACTTCTACACTGCGAGTCAAATTGATCTAATTAATCTGTTCATTGCTTTCTGACCGAATTATCAATTATGAAAACTTTATTTTAGAAAGACAGTTCGATATCGTTAGAAGTTTTGCTTTACACTTTAAGCAAGTTAGGTTCAGCAAATATAATTATTATCTGAATTGACGTCAGGATGAATAATTAACCACCTTGTTATCAGTAATTTCAACGCTTCAGTTGGTTGGCGGAAACTGAAATATCACTAATAACACGTTTTGGAATCTTTATTAACATTACGATTTAATAATGATAAAATTTTGCATTGTTTTGATTAGAAGTTTGTTATACAATATTTTTGCTTACAACTTTACGGTATGTATCCTGGATATCCTTTGCTGTATCCCACGCTCTTCGTACTTAGGAATGGTAGGATATGACAAGCTAGAGGAAAGGCGGAAACTGGCCCTCGTTTCATATGTAGTTAGATTACTGAGAGGCGAATTGTGCAACCCCGGGGTCCTGCACGCTGTGGTGTACGTGCTGGATCGGCATACGGGGCGCCGCCGCCGGCCGCCGCTGCTGGCCATACCCGTTGCTCGCACCAAGCTGCTGAAAGAAGCCCGCTAACGAGGGCGCTTCGCACTTTTGATAAAATTACGCTCAAGCAGGAGCCGTAGCATGATTGGCCTTATCACGCGACAAGTGACAAGATAGGAGCGTCGTCTCGTTCTATCGAACGGTGTCAGCCAGTGACGCACGCTCTATCCTATCACCTATCGCGTGACAAGGCCAACCATGCTACGGGGCCTGGACATATTTACGTGCTCGTGATCTCACTAAGGCCGCAATGTTCATATTGTGTTACGTCTGGGTTAAATGTGTATGATTAATTAACCAACTTAAAAAAAGGAGGAGGTTAAATATTCTACTGTTTGTATTTTTAGGGTTCCGTACCTCGAAAGGAAAAATCGGAACCCTTATAGGATCACTTTGTTATCCGTCCGTCCGTCCGTCAGTCCGTCCGTCTGTCAAGACCCTTTTTCTCAGGAACCTGTAGAGGTATCAAGCTAAAATTTATATCAAATACTCCTGAGTATTCTACTGTTCCTTGGAGCTGTGAAAAAAATCAAACTTCTAAGCCGTTTATCTAATGATATAGCCGTTTGTGCCGCAAATTTCCTCACATTTTCGAAACTCGCAAGGGAATCAAAACCTACAGGGTACTTCCCGTGAACTCAGAATCTTGACATTTGGTACGAAGCAACGTCTTATAGCACAGATAAAGTAAAAATTGCGAAAACCGTAAATTTTTTGTTACGTCATATAATAAAAATATTTTTAATAATTTTAAAGTTACTACCCCTTTCCTCATGAACGCGTAGAGGTATTAAATTTAAATTCATATCAAATACTCAGGTCTATAATACCTTTAAGCTGTAACAAAATCAAACTTCTATATCAACGCAATCAAAAGAAACGGAACCCTCGGTGCGCGAGTCCGACTTGCACTTGGCCGGGTTATTTATATATGTTCACCAATTTCTCTGTCAATTGTGGACTGTTTTCAAAAAAAAAATATTCGAAAGAGTATACTCCTGAGGTGTCCCATTGCCATTAAATCAGGATCTGATGATGAGATCCCAGGGAAATTGAAAGCAACCTTGAAATTGTATAGGCACGCGTGTAGTGATTTTGGTATTTTTTATTATAACCCTCGGAAATCGCAATTTTGGTGTAGTGAAACTGATGATGAGGACCATATATGACTAATGGAACTCCTCAAGCATGTGTAGTACGTCAAAGATTCTGACATGATTCCTTTGAAGTAGCAACTAATGAGGTGTCAATTCGGAGATCCTAGAGGAATCGTCGGAACTCCTCAAATATTATCAACCCACATATAGCGACTTGGGTTTTTTTCTGTAATAATAAACGCATTTGCTCTCGGAAAGCAGTTCATGTGGTAAATTGGAAATTTTCATGTACGTATGTTGCTTGGCGGAGTACTGTATTAAAGTCGGTTTAAACTTTCAAAGGGGTTTTTAAAGTAGTTGTTTTGCTTTATATTGTCAAGGTATTCTTAATATATGTACTTGTCTTGTTACGTGTAATGATAGATTTAACTTGTTTTAAATAAATAAATACAAATATTTTACTTCTACAACCGTCGAGTCCTAATAATTAAAGTGGAGTGTGAATTGTTGAATAATGGTTAATGAAGTGGTGTGACGCCACCGCGATACACTTAGACGGTTGGCCAACGCGCGTGTGCCGCATGGTACATCCGACAGCTCTTTTGTGCTAAAACATAAACAGTGTTAAAGCGTAAGTACAGAGCGCTTAGCGGTGTCGAAAGGAGTGCGACCGCGGCACAGCACTAGTGCGGCTAGAAATGGCGACTCATTAACAGCACGCAAAACTTAGTTAATTGCCTACAAGTACTAAATTATAAGTAGCAACTTGCATCACTTTACCAGTGTGCAGCGATCGTTCTAGCTAAGTTTGTAAATATGATTAGTTTAAACTACTCATTGTAAACCTAAATGCCAGGCTTCTGTCACTTTAGATATATTATTTGAAACATACCCTAAACAATGAAGAAAGTTAAAAGGCATTACTAATTAAAATAAGTTGTGACATTAATATTGCAAAAAAAGTATGTTTTTGCTGGTCAATAATACGAAAAAAGACGTTTGTCTTAACACTTGACCTTTAAAAATTTACCTGTTTACAACTTTGCCCGGTTGCAGCTGAGCATGTAACGTTCCAAGTCAGGCAGAGGTCGCTTGCGCAACGCGCCGGGCCTGAGCGCAGCACCGACCAGAGTGCGAGTCTGTTGGCTGTGCTCCCTCTGTCCTCCGTGACCTCCGTGAATGGTTACTGCTGACGGATTACCCCGTATGGAATTCATAAGATCCATAAAATATTAAAATCATGAAGTAGGTGCAAGATTGTTTCGTATTAATTAGGTAGCCATGAACTAATAGCTTCGAAGTTTTGGCTAACGTACCTACTTGTTAACCACATACTCGATTGGTGAAGAAATATAGTAATAACCGTGGTTTGTAATTATGTGTAATTCACAGCTTTAGCAAATGATAATCACGACCATTCCTTCAACGAGTGGTTGACTTAGAAGAAGATTAGGTACAGCTCGGAAATTGATAAATTGCATGCTTCTTGCAATAATTTTCAACGGCAATAATTCAACAGTGATAAAATAATGCAACACCACTTATCGATTTAATCCAGTGCAATTTAGCGCCGAGAGTAGAACACGTTGCAAATCTCTTCCTAGATCAACGTTACCTAATCTACCGCAAGATCCGCATCTCATACTGTTTCTAAATAGTTAATTCTTATCCAACAATGATATGTAGAATGCTCTCGCGTAATCCGAGCTTTTCTCTCATTTCCCAATACCTCAAACGTATACCTACATGTATACGTATGTGCGGTAGATCTATGTTCGTTTATTTCCATATATCGGCGCTTATGTGGTGTTATCATGTTGAAACAACCTGAACCGGCTTTCTGCCGGCGGTCTGTTTCGCACCGGGTCACGAGACCAATTAATATCTCTATTAATCAAGCAGACAAACCACCAATTTACTCAAAACTATTGCAAACCGAAATCTTAAAAAATATATTAGGGATATTTTTGGAACTAGTTAGTTGCGACATTTGTGGTGCAAGCAATGATAGTAATGGTTCTTTAAATATCTGACGCGAACGAAGTTTTTTTTTCAAAAGTTCAACACTAGCATTTTTCTATTTCGACAAGTTCAATTTGTTCTTCCTTCTTATTGGTTTCCAAGACTATTGAATCGAAGAGGTCGCCTCGAGAATCTTCACATATATTGAACCAAACAAATCGTATTTCGCGGACGTAGCTAATTACCGCGATTAGTAGAGCGACGCGCAATTTTTTATAAGGAGTACAAAAGCGGAGATGCCCTAATAATACTCTGCGTCTAGAAGCACGCAAGTCCGCCATTGGGTTGGCCCTGCCCTTATCTTTAACCACCATCTCACTATATTTTACGCCCTTGTATTGAATAAGAAATATAGTAATTATTTGCGTTTTTGGACACGCAAGTCACTAATGACTCGAAAACATATTTAACTAAACATGCAAATCATTTACAATCGTAGAATCGCATTAGTAAGAAACATTATTCAATCCTGCGGATCGCGTGCCCCCTGTCCCGGCACAGTAGCCAGAGTGTTCAGTCCATCCTAAACTACGAGTATTGTTAAAGATGAATATTCATAACTTATTTATCACGCAGTCAGTGATATCTTTGTGCGAACCTCGACCTGCATTTTAACAATCGGTGTTTAGTTACAGCGTTAAAGTTATAACTTATTAAGAGCCGCATAACTGGCGAGTGCAGAATCAACGATATAGCCTATACGTGTTATTGTAAAGTAGATAACAATGCACTGTTAAAGTCTATATAAGCAGCGCAGGTTTGAAATTTATATTATTGGTTTTTGAAAGGGCCTTCGATCTTTTGTCGCGTTCAGTAACCAAGAATACTTTGCGGCGCAAGTTTACCAATACCACACGTAATGCGAGTCCGTTCACCTTGCTCATTCGACAGTTGCATTTAATAAAGTGGCCGGTGTAAGGTCAGGCTCGAAGTCAGCCTGCCACCCCGAGGGAGCCGCGAGGCCACAGCAGCGGAGCGCGAGTAGGCTCGCTCTACACATGATCTCTGTCGTGTGTCGCAACTTTATGATATGATCGCAGCTTGCAAACTAAAACGTGGTCGCACAGTAATTTCAGACATTTATGGGTAATTCATGCACATTAGCTTGAGACCTACTTTAGTAAAATCATTCAGTATGAATCCTTCTACGCAACGTTTCGAAACGACAGTTTGTTTAATAATTTCATTAGTATAGACCAATTACTTAAATGCGGGTCAGTGCGTGTTTTGTTAGCTGATTAAACCATTGAGCGCGATGTCAAAACTGAGACCTAGAGGTTTATAGCGCAAGCGCGTGCCGTGCCTGAGCACGGCACATTACACACACACAGACACACACATGTGCGGCACCAAATCGAGCTGGTGAATCAATTTTAACCTTTTCCTTTTATTTTCCTGTGTCTCATTGTAAATGTTTCAGTGACCTTTTTCAATTGTTTTTGTTCAAACTCGTTGACGGCACACTACGCGCTCGAGTCAAGTTTCCTCGAACTAAACCGTGTTTCTCGGTCAAGGAGAAAGTAACTTTTATTGCTCATGTTAGGTCACATTACACAAGTTGACCCAAAAAGACATTTATAGAGAGACATGCGAACTAATAGCACGTCATCGCATTATTAATCAAATTGTTTATATCTGCAGATTCTGAAGGACAAGCAGTACCTGTAGCAGCAACACGCCGCATCGAGTGACGACATATACCTACACACAAGTCCACACAAACGACCATGAGGACGTCCCTATTCCTGGCGGGTGCTTGCGCCCTGCTGCTGTCTGTCAGCGCCGCACCGGCTCCCGCGCCCGCGCCTGCGCCCGGACCAGACCCAGCGCCCGCCGCTGCTCCCATTGACGACAACACCCCCGAAATTATTGAGATTATTGCCCCCGCCGCCAGTGCACAGGTTAGTATTGGAAGTTCATTTGCATGATCTCCTATATCACATAGGATCGATTGTTGACCACAACATAGAACGAGAGATTTTTGAAAAATACAATTTTTCCCGCCCCTTTCAACTATTTTTCTTTAAGATTTTCAGAATATATGACAAAAATCTAAGTCATTTTATCATCTTTAAACATGCCATCATCATAGGTAGACAGACACTTTTGTCATATAAATAACAAATTAAATGCTACTTCAAAAACACCAAAACATTTTACGCTTCCAAAGCGTCAGCGCTAACAATGTCAAAGCACGAGTAGGTGTACTGGCTTTCAGACGAATTATGCTTCTGATGGCCTTGCAAACGTCTAAAAGACTGCGGTGACACCGCATCAGGCAGGCCATGCGCTGGTTTGTCACCATCAAGTTTATAAATAAAAAGGTTTACTTTCGCTTCATAGTCATAAAGAGTTTGTAGTGTGGCATGCGTACTTTAAAATGGCGTTAATAGGTTAAGTAATCAATCGAGATATTTTGTAACATTTCTGGTCAGGGAAATTCGAAAGAATGGTCAGGGAAAGTCAGGGAAATGTCAGGTAATTTTCAGGTTTTGCAGTGGACACCCTGTATCAAAACGAGATACGAGGCTTTCAAATCCTTGCCATACGTCTGCCACGTAATTATACCTCCTAGTATAACAAGAAAGCGCGCAGGCGTTGTATAAGGAGGGGATATGCTATTACTATCGCTTAGAGGTTATCGTAGTAACTCTGCGTCGCGTGTATAATAGCTGTCACATTTATCTTCTACAGTAATTTAATGATGCCACAACACGCGCTCATTAGGTACACCGGCAATTAATCTCGCGCTTCCTTCCGACGAGTGTTTGAACGTTCATTGTTCTCCAAACGAAATGTATTTCGTTGTTTTAGCGTGCTGATTCATATCATTAGATGACGGATTATTCTGTAAGATTAATTTTTGCTAATCATCAGTTGCCAATTATATTTTGTCTGTGGTATTTCAGGAAACGCTGTCGACGCTAAACCTTGGCGCGCCAGGCGCCGAGCTCAGCGACCGCAACAAGCGCACCATCGGCATTCTGCGGCAGCTCTTCCCTACTCTAACGCAGGTAACTTAACCATCTGGTATCTGCCTGAAATCTAGCAGATTTCCACATCTCAATTACCATCGGTCGAACACCGTTGACGTTACAATAATTGAAATGAACCTATTACGGTTTAATTTCCCCAGAGTGTGTTTTAAGGATAATCCAAACAAAACTGATTTTCTAAGCAGTTGTATTTGTACTTGTCTAGTTATATTTTCCATACGGAGAATGCGCTCCGCTAATTGAGATACGATTCTTTTAGTACCGTAGTGGGTTGTGTTTTAGATTATCGAACAGAAGGTGCAGCAAATCACTAGCGTGGTGCTTCAAACGTTCGGGCCGGTGGTGTTACGTGCCTTCCTGGGCAATCGTAACGGAGGTGGCGGCGGTGGCGACATGACAGGCGGCGGCGGTGGCTCCATCGAACTTGATGACGATGATGATGATGACGACGAGGCCACAACTACAACAACAACTACCGCTGCGCCCGAGCGCCGGCGTCGGCGCTGGGCGCTAGTCTACCGCCCGGTACGAGGGCAGGGCCACGGCATGCAACCGCGACCGATCAGTATTGACACATTCACCCACCCTCAACCTCTCTGCTAGCTCACTAGCAACCAGGCAGGGGAATGAAGCGATATTGATCGGGCGTAGCGTGGCCCCGAGGCATCCCCATCGCACACGCACTAACCCTAGCCTGCCCCGGACGGCAGCGCGGGCGCGCGCAGACCGCGCGCCTTCATAGTCATCGTCATCGTCACTCATTGCATCCCCACATCATCGCCCCATCACGATCATGCATGTAATATCGCATGTCTTGCAGGAGGTGCCGGAGCAGCAGCAGAACTTGTTGTCTGGCGCCGAGTCCCAGCAGGCGGAGGTCCGCGTAGCCTTTGGCGACCAACAACAGCAGCAGCCTGCCGAGGCCCGAGCCGACGATGACCAAATCACTGCCGCGCAGACCAACACCGATGCCATTGACGAGATCACACTCGAAGACGCCGATAACAGCGAAGAAAACAGAAATAAGAGGTGTATATCGCTTTCCATACTATACTAACAAAACAATACTACCTATTTCATACGAAATCATGGAAATCATCTTGATTACTCGCCTGCGTAAAATAACAAAGCTTTTATTATTTTATACCTGATAACGCGTTCACAAAAACCAATCGTAGGAAAGTAAAATTGTACCATTACTGTCACAGACGTTATAGTGTAAACGGTGACTACCTCGGTGCTCCCACGCGGAGCCGCAACAAAGGCGTGCTTGAAAGCAAAGCATTGTGCTTTTTTGTGGCGATTTTCATTTCGCACGATCCGATTTCACGCTCAACCCGCCAGGCGAAACAGTTGTGCGCCTAGCCGACCACTAAATCCTATCATGTGGATATTACCTACCTATATATAGTATTGACTTGACCTATGGAACTTTCCAGATTCCTGAGTTTCGGTGGCTCGTCGGGTGGCCAGAGCAGCGCCGGTGGTGGTTCTGGAAACTTCCTCTTCGACATCGTCAGGGTGAGTCCCGCACAACCTACAACGGACCATCATACAGGACATTTTTCTATTTCTTTTCTTTTATCTGATAAACTTAACTTTCATAAACTGCAAACTTAACTTATTATAACTTTTCAGATAATCTTTTAACTGTGAACATCTTTGCATCATTTTCATTCAAATACTCAATACTCATACGTGCCTCTATCTTAACTTTTTCAAATCCTGTCACTGCCGCTGACTATAATTCACTGGTTAGACACTGTACCTCTGTTTCTACTTGTACATTTTCGCCTCACACATACCAGTGCAACTCAAATTAGCAAGGAATACCAAAAGCCTGTGTAGTCGTTTGTATGCAATGTGATGGCCACAAAGGGACCGCGTAAGTTGAGCACGGGAGAGATGTTAGTCGGATGGTTGAGGGCTGAGGGTTGTTGCAGCGGCCAGCGGAGGCGATGGCGCGCGCCGCGGGATCGGCCTTTCGCCTGTTCGCCGGCACCGACTCACTCAACCTCGGCCTCACCGCCTCCCACTCCGCCACGCTGGACTCTTCACAAGTACACAAACAAACAACAAACTCCACACAACATGCACATAGGCAGCTTGCTCAAGCGTGAGCTGGCCACGTAGTGTAGAGAGCACCTCGTAGTTGACTAGTTCTGGTGTACAATGCCGAGCACAGTTGCTGGTCGCAGGTCGTCGTTGTTAACGTCGTTATCGTGAATGTCGCAGTCGCCTGTAGTATAGTCGCACAGCTTAAAGTAGTTCTGTAGACATACTCATTAACAACTAACACATTACCTACATATGCCTTCCGCCTTTCCTTTCCTCCTGTTCCACATATTCTCTTCCGCGTTTCTGGGGTCATCGAGAATCATTCATATATCCTAACGCACCTGTACCAAGTCGATGCACATTCTCTAACAGTCCAGCGCAATCGATATTACGTGTCACTTGCGCAACGGCCGCTAATACCTACTCGCTCGAGCGCGCTGCTTCGGAAGCGGCGCTCGGACGACTAACATTTCATAACTTTGCAACACGCTGCTCGTTAAAACTTTGAATAGCCAATAACATTGTTTCTGCCATCGGCTAATCATATATGCCGCAGTTGGCAAATATATCGAGGGCGCAATGCGCGAGTGGCGTGTCGCAACGCAAGCATACGGTTTATGCCAATTCCTAACTGTCGTATTTATATTTTGTAGCTGGTAGCCGGGTCTTCAGGTGGCTCGTCCGGCGGTGGCGAGGCTATCGGGGGAGGCACCGACGGCGAAGGTGATGATGGTGCCGCTAAGGGCGACAACCTCACCGAGGGCGTCCCCGGCCCCATCACGCGGTTGTTTATCATCGCCAACCGGGGCATCGCCAACCTGATCCAGGACCTCATCCTGCGATTGGCTCAGACCTCCGAGCGGATAGTCAACTTCAAGGCGCGACTTATCACCTCCATCATCTAATCGCCTCGCGCGTAGAACAATGCTAGTGTACTAGTGTAGTGCGCGTGCACCGCGCAGGGAGCCAGGGACTGACGCGCCAGGGAACGAGCGCCGCGCCCGCCGCCGCGCCGGCGCCCCGCTCTCTGTTTTCTCCGGTGCCGGCGCCTTCCCCAACCCTTGATCCTCATAGACTAAGAGACCACCGAACCTCGAGGCAATGCTTCTCAAAACTATTAAACTAAATTCCGCGTGTAGATAATTGGAGCTTTGTATTTTTCGAGAAATGTAATAGCAGTGTAAATCTATAGCTATAAATTAATGTTATGCTTTATTTTCGTTCATCTAATTATTACATGTTTCGAAAAAGCTGTAATTCAAAATATCCAAAGTACCTATAGTAACTTAATGTCGTCGAGAAGTCGATATTGTTGTTGATGTGTGTGAATTGTTATTTACTTTAGTAGTTGCACGAGAAGAGCGCACGAGCGTTTAGTATCGTACATAGTTCTGAAACAGAAGTTCCTAATCGCTTCCCGCGACCGGTGGCGCCACTTACTCACTTGCGAGGTGCCTTGCCCACCGGTAGATGGCACCGTTCATATTTATTTCGCCTGCTGCACGGATTGCACCGCGTAAGCGCGTGCGCTGGTTCCCTGGCTCTTAACTGTAAGTGTAGTAGATAGTCGCGGTGCGCCGGCCTCCGGGGCCGCAGATCTGCTCAAGCTTTTTTTTACCTAACGTGACAATGTCCAAATCGTTTTTATGTTTGTAAATATGTATTATAGCGGAATTTGTGTAAAATAAATTTAGTTAGTTACAAAAAGTATTTGTATAATTTATAAACTACCCTCTTCCCGGATCCCACCCATCATTCTCCTAATGATTTTCAATATAACATCGATTGAATGCCAACAGGTAGATATATCGGAGCGAACACGGTAGATGCTCATAAATATCTGCAAATGACTCTACTTCCATTCATTGCCGAGCACCAGTTATCTACTTTTGCATACCTAATAGGTATTTTTGGCTACAACGCCGACGCTACTGTACACAGTGTACCTACTCATCGGCGTACACGGTATCCAGATAAAGCTAAATTGGACGCCCATCGGCCCATCTTACGCCGCGTTAGGGTGCATAATTAAGATATTTATGAGAACATTGAAGTATACCTACAGATATTTTTATTTGATAGCGACTGTACAGTCAGCATCAGAAGTAGCTAAGCAAAATAACATCCTCGAAATGACCTACACAGATCCTTATTCCCTTGAGTTCGGGTGTAGATCATTTTGAGCACTAGGACCGCTTAGCAACTTCTGCTACTGACTGTAGACAGGCTTCATCATAAGACTTATTTTTTGCTAAATAACATAGTGTCAGAAATAAAAGGAAGACCAAAGATTGTAACATTTGCTGTGAAATTTTGTTCAGAAAAATGAAAAGCTGCCATAAGGGCATACAACTGACATTATCATTTTAAATTACCTATTACTGAGAGAGGAAGCGAAATAATCAAAAGAGTGCGACTTTGTATTCAACAGAACAGGACTCATTTTGAGCATTTGATAAATTAAATTGTTTAATTTTGTATTAAGTATATTCAAATTCATGGTCTTCCTTTTATTTCTGACACTATGTTATTTAGCAAAAAATAATCCTTATGATGAAGCCTTTCGATCGGTATGATAAAGCTACAGGGTATTTATTTTCTCGTGTAGAGGGTTCGATTCCCGATTCAACCATATACTTATTTAAAAATATATGAATGCAGTTTAAATTGTTTTTTAAATAAAAATAATCTCTTCTTTCAGTAAAATGTTCCATCTACAATATTCAAGGTACTTTCCCTCCATGTGGCATAGCCATGTGGGACGCCCTGTATACCTATCTACTAAAGCACCGCCGTCAAGCAACTTTAAAGTCAATAGTCATTGTGGATCATTGTATTGCTTTAAACTAAGTAGGTACCTATGTCACCTATGTGTATATTGCCTCAGTTCAATGACCATGAACAAACGCTTTTAGAATATTTTTCGTTTATATCGTGTTCATGAAAATTACCTATTTGATCTTATATATCGCGCCATTTTTAAATCCACATGGGAAATAGGTATTTACGTTTTCACGCTTTTACAACTTTTGAGGAGGATACATTATTCATTTGATCAAGATTTTATATATCGTTTAGCATGGTTTCGAACATCATTTAAAATAGGAATCAGAGGAACACGATGTAATACCTAAATATTTACAAACATTTGCATGGAAATCAAACAAAACGACAGGTCTTATATAGAATGGTAAGGATCGCTTATAGGTAGGTAACTATGAATAATTATTGAGGAAGGAATCGACCAGTTTAGCGACGCAGCCGATGCAGCACCGACGTCGCGCGGCGGCGTCGCTCGCACGTAGTCCTTGCCGGCCTGCTAGTAGCGGCTCCAGCTGTGCTCGCGACGGCGCCGGCGCCAGCGCTGGAAAGGGCGCCGGGCACCGCACTAGCAACGGCCGCGCGGCCAGCAGACGCGGGTGGGACACTCGTATCATGTGCAAGGATAGGGCACTGCAGGAGAACCAATACGCAATTACTTTAGTTTCGTATTTATTCCTGAGTTATAATATTTATTTTTTGGGTAAATCATCATCCTACCTTAACATAAATTTTACTGGGAATAGCAAATTTTGCTAAGAATAGAAGGGTGAGCTTCAGCCTTAAGCTCGCATTTTTCCAAATTTTCGAATGGGCTTAAATAACTTAAAATCATTCAATCGATGGATCTTAAACATTGGGTAGGTATATTGGTTTCGCCACAGTCCGTCTTTAACATAATTTTGTAGGAAATAAAATAATGAATATATTGAAAAAATTACCAAAAAACTCTTGAAAATTTTAGTTTTACAGCTAACAACATCCGTCATTAATTTATCTTGAAAATAATATAAAAAGTAAATTAAATAAACGAAAAATATTATTGAATAAAAGTAACTATGTGATTTTCCAAAATCATTATGAAAATATTGTCATTTTCGTTTTTTTTATAATGGCTCTTTTACTCGTATTCACACTCTAATGATCTTGACCAAATCCGCGTTTAAATTCGAATCGAACAGTAGGTACCAATAAGGCTTACATCACATTGGCGCGGCCTGCGGTGGCGGTCCACATAGTAAATTTGACGGCTAATGACTATAATATACTACTTGACCGCCGCGGCAGTCTGTGAGAGGCCTTATATAAACGTGCATCAGCGAATTACAACGTCGTGATATCATTCAAAGACCTACGATACTCAGGACAGGCTATGGTAATAATAATACCATAGTATCCTAGGTTCATGTAATACCACGTCCGAGTGAATGGTAGCATACAAATTTCGATAAGTGTGACAGAAAGGGAAATATCATTTGTTGTCCTTGTCATAGTTCCACTTTTTTTTAATTGCCACAACTGATTTAGTATGATGTTGTGGCAAAAATAAAGCATTATCCACCGAAATTAAGTTGGTTGTTTATGGTAAGGCATCAGCCATTTTAAGACCAGTTCTTAAAATAGCTGCATAGAAGCCTTTCCGTCCCTCATTGTGGCATCATGTATAGCTTGTCCTGAGTATCATAGGTCCATGTTCAAAGATGTCATTCATTGACAGTTTGACACTGACAGTGTCTGTGACAGTGACACTGACACTTGCTTGACTGACTCACTGGACAAAGACTACAACATACATACCTACTCGAGTTTAAGGGTTGACGAGATTTTGTTTTGTGCTGTATTTCTAAGCTTAGCGATGTATTCAAGTTTATAACATAAAATAAAGAAAAAGTACAGTACGGCCAGTAGATAAAATGGCACTGTACGAAGGTATCGCGCTGATCCAAGAGAAACAAGCAGTGGTGCTCGACCTCGGTTCTGAGTATACCAAGTTAGTACCCTATTCGTTAACTTATATAAAATGAAAAAAGCACGAATTCATTGTATCCCAAAGAATATTACGCCAGAATATTACACACAGTAGACTAGAAATAAATAAATCAAGTACTTAGAAGAAAGTTAAGCTGAAGTCAAACCAACCCCAAGGCTAGTTTTGTTATTGTTGATTTTACCTATTGCTCCATAGCAGGTTGACTAATCATGATGAGTCCTTGTGGACTAGCCTCATAAGGATTTAAAAAGGTTTTTGATAGAAGTGGAAGAATATCACAGAAAAACATTTAGCTTTAAAAATATTGATGAAAGTAATAAGTATGTCACAACATAAAGCATGCCTTAAAGCTTGCTCTTTAAAAGTAACCATGCTCTAACTAGGTGTACCCAGGCTGGGTTTCCGCAACTTGACGTCATAATTGCGCCTATTTTGGGTATGCTGATGCTCTAACAATTTTCTATGTGTGTAGATTTGGGTTCACAGGTGAAGCAGCGCCACGCTGCATCATACACTCCCAGTTCTGGAGCCCAGAGCTGCGCCGCTACAAGAGAGTCTATGACTATGCCAATGAGGATGAACTGTATGATAACCTTGTGCATATGCTGCATCTACTGTACTTCAGGTAAGGGATTTATGAAAATTGATAATTTAATGTGATTTATATTTTCAATAAAACATTTTAGGCTACTTTGTGGGGGATTTGCAAAAGGTGGAGAGGCAGATGTTTTGATTTATTCTGATATATGATCTGTGACAAAATCGCTTGCAATGCCTAATTTTTCTACATTCACCCCCTGTTCCCCGTGCTCATGGGGTACCTAAGAGCACCCTTAGTATTGTAGTAAATGCCTATAATGCTAAGTGTACAATTGGGAATGGATGAAAATTTTAGAAATGCCTGATTATTTTTTTGGTGATAGGAATAACCTTCCTTAGCACCAGAAAAAAGTTTCAGATTTTTCAGCTGCGTCAATTTAAAAAAAAAATATATAAACAGTTTCCTCACTTACGTTTTGGGTCAGTTACGGCAACTTCCTCGATCAGTCTCATATTACAAAAATTATATATTAAATATGTGTGGTAAACTGACACTGGCAATGATATTGACACTTGCAGCAGCTATATTGGTCATTACCAGTGTCAGTTTACCACAGATATTTAAGATAGTTTTTTATAATATGAGACAGATTAAGGAAAGTGTCTATTTACCATTCTTGACCCAAAACTTAAATGAGGAAACTGTTTATATTTTTCAAAAATAATTGTCGCAGCTGAAAAATCTGAAACTTTTTTCTGGTGCTAAGGAAGGTTATTCCTATCACCAAAAAAATAATCAGGCATTTCTAAAATTTTCATCCATTCCCCATTTTGGCTTGACAAAATCTAGCTTTAGCGATTTTACTACTTTTAATAAATACTACTTTTTTCGCCACTCACAACTTTTTTTCTATAAGACTTACAGATACATAAATAATGTATGACAAAATTGTATGTAATTTTATCATTTTTAAACTTGTCATAGACACTTTTGTCACAGACATGACTGCAAGTGCTATTTCAAAAATACCAAATAAATGGCCCCTTCAAACGAAGATGGTTGCTAACGCGCCAACGGCCCGAAGTTGGAAAAATGCATTTTTTTTCTTGACCCCATATCCCAGCAATATAAATCAAAAAAAACTTCCTCTCCACCTTTTGCAAGGCAATCTATGGAGGTAACTGCCCACAATGTGGCCTATTTGGGGACATTCACTAAATAAAAGAAAGTCTTAAACAATGCTAAGTTTGTTCAGTTGATATTGATACTAAAGTGATCTTTCTTGTTTAAGAGGGTACACACTAGCGCAACTGGTAAATAATTGTGATTATTTAAATTTAACGATAGACATTTAAAAAAGGATACAGCCTGTATTTTTATGTTGCTGGATTTGTCAATCTATGCGTCCTAAGTTAAAACGGCCGTTTTTCTTTTGAGTTCATATATTTACCAGTGGCACTAGTAATAGCCGTAAAGCACAGCAAGCACTGTAACACCCTCTTAATCTTTACTAGCATTGGTCCATGACTGTGTCTGTTTGAACACTTTGAACTCCTGTTTCAACTACCATCCTCAGATTCATCCCTTAATGGGATGATTTTCGATTGTCTTAATCCAAATTATGAACTATCTCTATGCCAAATT
Source organism: Epinotia nisella (assembly GCA_932294315.1). Classification (NCBI taxonomy): domain Eukaryota; kingdom Metazoa; phylum Arthropoda; class Insecta; order Lepidoptera; family Tortricidae; genus Epinotia; species Epinotia nisella. Next base: position 24,556,101 of record OW028674.1, read on the forward strand.
TTATCAAAATCGTTCCAGTTGTATGAGATTGAGTAACAAACATCCAAATGATACAGTAGTGCCTTATTTTCTGGAAACAACACAAATAAATATTTTGAATATTGAACATTCTTACCTTACCAGAATTCCAAATCTGCACTATTGTCAATCAGATTGAACCGGTTGAAGATTTACACTTTTAATTAATGTATTGTTTGTTAGGTTTTCTGCTCTCTAAAATACATTACATATTTGTAAAACTGTCAATAACTATGAGTATATAGAATGTTTTGTCAAAAGTTTTGAAAACTCAATAGTTTTAGAGGCAATGTTTTTGGAATTTCATCATTATCATCATCGTCAGCCTAATACGTCCCACTGTTGGGCAGCAGTCCCCACGATGGCCCAGTGCGGGTTGGAGACGTTTTGGAATTTATAGAAAAGAAAATTTAGTAACATTGGTAAAGTACCCATTATAATGTTGGTTGCAGGCACGTGTTGGTGAACCTAAAGGAGCGGCGCGTGGTGGTGGCGGAGTCCCTGCTCACCCCCACGGCCTTCCGCGAGACACTCGCCAAGGTCTTGTTCACACACTATGAGGTAAACTATAACATAAGTTTTACTAGTAGTTTATGTGACTGTACATAATGAGAGGCCTTACATCACACGAGTGTTTTAAGGCCTAATTATGTACAGTTATATACACTACTTTATCTACACACATATGATGATGATGATGTCCTCCCAGACGTATCCGTCGACGGCGACATCCTGACAAATCGACACACATATGATAAATCCTCAATTATGTGTTCGGGAACCATTAGAATAACCGCCATTGCACCACCATGGCCGACTCGATTTCAGATCGTGATCAACTAGATGTCCTTAACAAAATCGAGTCGGTTAAGATTTGCTCTGCCCTCTGGCCCACGCTTCGAAATATGAAAGTCATTACTTTAATTGTATTTATTGTATTGTACAATATTGATATCTTAATGGAAATACGTACAAAATTACCTACGGCCAGAGACAAGTAATTTATTTTTATAAATTTTATTGATATAATGCTGGTCATTACTGCCAGTTTTTGAACGCATTTTAGCGGGTTTAAAGTATATGTGTAGATAAAATCATTTTCTAATTCGCCGCACGTTGCATGCGGTTAATAATGTTAAGTGTTAAGTTGCGGTTAATAGGCCCAAGGTTACCAGAAGCGCAGGGAAGCTCAAAACAACTTTTTGCAGGCTAGGAAAAGTGAAAAGGTCGTTCTTGAGAAATTGTATAAAATTCTACAATAAAATTCCAAAACACATTACTGACTCTAAAATCAAATCTGTCGTAAAACGGACACATATTTCAAAAGCATATTATAACAACTACATCATGGATAGGGATATTTGGCAGCGATAAAATCCTGCACTAGAAATCTGTCGTACAATAAATAGGCTTTCTACTGTAGCAATGTAATTTTAAAATTTTATAATACTCTGATACTGAAATGATATATTGTATACTGTTTTGAAAAAATGACACCTCGCCGAGTTTTTTTACGCCGGTTCTTCTCGAGGCAGAGGTTTACTTTCCGAACCGGTGCTAGTTTATCGACATTCATAGGTGCATGTAATGTGCCTAAATTGAAGAATAAATCACTTTGACTTTGACTTAAGACGACGGCAGTCGGCCGCATTTGGTGACCGACGGCTACAATCGCTTACGTATGCGACCGAAGCAGTGTAATCGCCGTTTTACAATAGTATTTTATATAATCGTTACACAAAAGTAAGGTACGAGAATTTAAGAGCTAATTGTTACAATACTTTTTATACGAGTCAACAGAAATAATTAAACAACATTTATTTTATTTGTGAGCTTTTTCGCCGTTGCATATCGCTCTATAAGTGCATCTTAATTAACAAAGTTCAAATACTTACTAATTAGCTTGCAATAAAAACAAATGTACATATCTGTCCTGTCTGCTATTTAGGTGCCGGCTCAACGTCGTCGACGGCGGCCGTCGTCTTTTGCACTGTAGCCAACGTGACGTGCCATTGGTCAAATTTATTTTAGTTCAGTAAAGGCGCCACGTGATTGGTTGAATTTATTTTAGTTGTCTAAAGCGTTGTATAATAATAATTTCAGTTGAGTTGGGAGTTCCATAGAAAAAATGTATGTGGTTTTAGTTTAGTGTATGAAGTCTTAATTCAAACATTCACAACATTTTCTAGATTCACAGACTTACAGACATAGACTTGTACTTCTTTAATGTACGATATGCATGTAATTTTGTATTTAAAGTGTTAAAATTGGAGATGTTGGTGTTTTTGGAGACGTCCTTATGAAATGTGATATGACAGGTGTCGGGGGTGGCGTGGGCTGACAGCGCGCGGCTGTGCGCGCTGACGCTGGGCGCGCCGATCGTGCTCGTGGTCGAGATCGGCGCTCGCGAGGCAGAAGTCTGCGCAGGTCAGTGCACTCGCTACTTGCATGTTCTTAAGGAGTATGATATGTCAGGTGTGGGGGGTGGCGTGGGCCCAGGAGATAGACAGCTGCGGTCCAAGAAGTTACCAGGACCGCACTGCGGGTAACTATACAAATGGGTCCAGATCGCACGGCCTGGAGAGTTTCCACAGTCGTCACGTTCCTCAGAGATGAGGATACGACCAAGAAGAACAATTTAGTACAGTAATGCCACAGTTCAAAAGCAAAACAAAAGTGAAAAAGCGGGCGCCAATTGTAATTACCGTCTTTTAGTCCTAGCGTTTGAAGCGCTCGGTTCTAACGTCATTGTCGGCTCAAGATTATTTCAGCAGAGGTCAAACATACCGCTGAAACTTTAATAAAAAAAGCCTCAGTACCGGTATTGGCTTACGCCTTCATCAAAAGTGGACTCTGATATTCGTCTCTTTTAATTGTATTTGCTGTCGACGACAATGACGAAAAAAATAACGCCTTAAATGAACTGAATATTCACCCTACAACATTTAAAACATGATTTTAATCACTTTTTGGTCAGGCCTCACATCCTTTTGGAGCTTGAGGCCCTTAACCCCCTTTCGCTGGACCCGCTAGGGACATTCACTAACCGCGAGTTGCTAAGGCATTGATATACCTATTCTGTCCCTTATGCTCGATTTACACGTAGGTATTAAGTGGTTAAGTAATTAACTAAATTTTAACTTAAGTAATATTAAGTGACGACATGCGTGTAAATAATCAATTTAGTTACTTAATATTAATTTAAAATGCTATTTTTCCGAATTGCTAAACTTAAGTGGCAGTGGGCGGGGCACATTGCACGTAGAACCGATGGCCGTTGGGGCGGAAAGGTTCTCGAGTGGCGACCACGTACCGGAAGACGCGGCGTGGGTAGGCCCTCCACAAGGTGGACTGATAACCTGGTAAAGGTCGCGGGAGTCCGCTGGATGCGGGTGGCGCAGGACCGGTCAATTTGGAACTCTCTGGGGGAGGCTTATGTCCAGCAGTGGACGTCTTTCGGCTGATATGATGATGATGAATTTAAAATGTAGTTACGAGTAATTACTTAACAACTTATAGTATTTGCATTCCTATTTGCATTATTTGACAGCCGTCATCCCGGTGCAATACACGTCAATGATGACATAAATTGTACTGGGAAGACAGCTGTCAAATAATGCAAATACTGTACGTGTAAATCGACCATAAGTGGCATTCTCGTATCGGGTTGATAAATGAATAATAATAAATAGAGTATTGAAACCAACTTTCATGTGATATCATCATAGAGGAAAAATAAGTATAGAGGGCCACACACACACATACAAACACGAGTGTCAAAAATGTAAGTATAGACAATAACACAAGTGGGAACGAGATACAAACTGACGTCACGACTAATGTAGGACATGAGATGTTAAGGATGTATTAGTCTTCTGGTACTTCTCAATTTAGTCAGGTTAATTTACCTCTTTTTTTCGGGCATTCGCTAAGACTCCATTCCGTCTATGAAATGCTCTATTTACGTGTGATATACACTCGTAATACAGTAATACCCCGGTTTACGTGAGGGATGCGTGTTGGAGAATATCGCGTTATGCGAACGTCGCGTATAACGGGGTCAAAAACTTACTGTCGTGAATTAACTTTGACACAACACGAAATAAATCGCAGTGATTTGCCTAAATACCTCACGCCACCCCGCCATGCTGTTTTTAAATTTGACCAATCCGGGCGAGCGCGTAAAGCGGGGCAATTTAGCGCGAAAATTTGAAATGAGCGTATAGCGAATCCGTGTAAAGGGAGGTCGCGTAAACCGGGGTATTACTGTACTCAATTTATTACGTTAACAGTGGTACACGGATCGGTGGTGCTGAAGGCGCTGCAGACGGCCCCGCTGGGCGCGCTGGCCGTGCGCGCCGAGCTCGCGCGCATCCTCGACGAGGACAACAACGCCGAGCTCAAGTTGGAGCCCTCGGTGCTGGAGGATATCGCGGGTGAGATGAGGACCTAATAGGGGTGGTGACACCAAATAAGATAATTAATAATGTTGAATTTTCTCGAAATGGATTAAAAATATAGTCACATGCAGAAAAAAGTAACACAAGACAAAAAATCACAAAGTTATAAGTGTTTAAAGTTTTAATTTAAGAGGGGGGATATACCTAATACTCTGTCCCTTTTCCGCAAACACACCTACGCATGAAACGATTGACATTTACTATGACGCTCACGGGTTTTCCCTCTATGAAGCAGTATTAAAACGGTTGTATCTTCGTAATTTTTTTGCCTTCTTTTGAAGTAAAAATAAAATGAGAGTCCACGACCTTATTAACGAGACCGTAAGAATCGCATTGTAAGCCGTTGATGCGCTTTCAAACCTCTAAGTAAGCACTTACCTACTCATTTACACCACACAATAAAACTACAAATGTTATGTTTTTATTTAAGAAAGGATTCGGCTGCTATTTTGACCTTTTTTATCAGTAATCCGATTGCGTTCAACTCATGTACGTACAGTCAGCAGCGGAAGTAAGCAGCAGTTAAGCGGGCCGGGTGTTCAAAAGGACCTGCACACGACTTTATTCTTAAGAAATTAAGAGCGTGTGTAGGTTATTTTGAACACCCGGCCCGCTTAGCTACTTCTGCTGCTGACTGTACACCGCACAACAAAACTACAAATGTTGTGTTGTTATACACGTACAATTGTCTCATAAAGAAGCCACGCATACACGTCACTTCAGTTTAGTTTCTACCAGTAAAAACATAATCATAAGTTTCTGTTTTCAGTTAAAACCTGCTTAGTGACAACACGCGAGCGAGCGCTACAGTGGGCCTCAGACTCCCCGCCCACGCCAGCCAAGAGTGTCCGCTACCCGCTGCCCTCCGGAGCCTCCATCACCGTGTCCGGCCGCGCGCGGGAACTCAGCGCAGAGCCGCTGTTCCTTCGCGACAACGAGTATAGCTCGCTGCCTGATCTGGTGCTGCAATGCATCATGCAGGTACTGTGTACACTAAGTAACTTGACACCTTAATAGTCGCGTGTCCGTATTATTCAGCCAAGAGTGTCCGCTACCCGCTGCCCTCCGGAGCCTCCATCACCGTGTCCGGCCGCGCGCGGGAACTCAGCGCAGAGCCGCTGTTCCTTCGCGACAACGAGTATAGCTCGCTGCCTGATCTGGTGCTGCAATGCATCATGCAGGTACTGTGTACACTAAGTAACTTGACACCTTAATAGTCGCGTGTCCGTATTATTCAGCCAAGAGTGTCCGCTACCCACTGCCCTCCGGAGTCTCCATCACCGTGTCGGGTCGAGCGCGGGAACTCAGCGCAGAGCCGCTGTTCCTTCGCGACAGCGAGTATAGGTCGCTGCCTGATCTGATGCTGCAATGCATCATGCAGGTACTGTGTACACTAAGTAACTTGACACCTTAATAGTCGCGTGTCCGTATTATTCAGCCAAGAGTGTCTGCTACCCACTGCCCTCCGGAGTCTCCATCACCGTGTCGGGTCGGGCGCGGGAACTCAGCGCAGAGCCGCTGTTCCTTCGCGACAACGAGTATAGCTCGCTGCCTGATCTGATGCTGCAATGCATCATGCAGGTACTGTGTACACTAAGTAACTTGACACCTTAATAGTCGCGTGTCCGTATTATTCAGCCAAGAGTGTCCGCTACCCACTGCCCTCCGGAGTCTCCATCACCGTGTCGGGTCGGGCGCGGGAACTCAGCGCAGAGCCGCTGTTCCTTCGCGACAACGAGTATAGCTCGCTGCCTGATCTGATGCTGCAATGCATCATGCAGGTACTGTGTACACTAAGTAACTTGACACCTTAATAGTCGCGTGTCCGTATTATTCAGCCAAGAGTGTCCGCTACCCTCTGCCCTCCGGAGCCTCCATCACCGTGTCGTGTCGGGCGCGGGAACTCAGCGCAGAGCCCCTGTTCCTTCGCGACAACGAGTATAGCTCGCTGCCTGATCTGATGCTGCAATGCATCATGCAGGTACTGTGTACACTAAGTAACTTGACACCTTAATAGTCGCGTGTCCGTATTGTTCAGCCAAGAGTATCCGCTACCCACTGCCCTCCGGAGCCTCCATCACAGTGTCGGGTCGGGCGCGGAAACTCAGCGCAGAGCCTCTGTTCCTTCATTCCTTCACATGAACACATTTGTATCGTGTCGCTGACACTATACAAATGTGTCCTTTGTTCAGCCCTTTCTGAGTTCGATCGTACCTACCATCGCCAAAACAGTTAACTGACCATCCGTGCACCTTATGTGCATTGTGATAAGGGTAACGAATGGTCAGTTAACTGTGTTGGGGTTTGGACCTGTCCAAGTGTGCTGCCGCTGTAAACAGTTCGACCATAGAAAATTGTGGCGTCATTACCCAGTTTTATGCTCCAAGCTTCTTACAAATAGGGCGTCTTAGACGTTCCACAAAAAGTAGCTGATTTGACTATCAGTCAAATACTGTATTCCCAAAAAGGACAATTGTCATGTTTAATCAAGATGTGAGTTACTTATACTTTTTGTATTTCACGAAGGCAAGTTTCGGATTTGACGAAATTAGACTTTAATGTCATAATACTTAACTGTAATACCTCCGCCACACTATGCTCGTCGCGCTGCCGCGACGTTGCCCTCTGGCCACACGCCGCTCTGCGCACGCGATTAATCGCGACGCTCCGCACTAGGTTACTTGTCTGTATTGCCGCTCCTTTGACTCGCGCCCAAAAAACCGACAAAACAGGGAGCGGTGGACATGACGAGGAGCAAATTGAGGGCATGACGAGTAACAATGCCACACTATGTCTCTGCCTGCTTTCCTCTCTCTCGACAAGTTTCTGGAAGGGGGAACATGTTACAATGCTAAAGATTGTGCCTACGCGTTAAAATCTGGGCATACCGCATTTTTTTTAAATAATCCATAGATAAAATACTATAAAATAAAAATACAATCACATCAAAATGTATGAGCTAGTACCTACCTATGAGTTTTTGCGTTATACATTCCAACATACTTATTCTTTTTTGTACAGCAAATTCTGACAATGGTCATTCACGTTCTACTACAATACAATTATCGTATTTACATTATAACAAGATGTTTTACGAAAAGCTACGGTAGACGGTAGCTTAGTGGTTCAGGCATGCGGCTGTCAAGCGGCGGTCGTGGGTTCGAATCCCGGCTCGTACCACTGAGTTTTTCGGAACTTATGTACGAAATATTTACCATTAGCTTTTCGGTGAAGGAAAACATCGTGAGGAAACCGGTCTAATCCTTTCACGCAAAATAGGCACGTTGGATGTCGATTTGCGGAAAATGCCCAGTAAAACTAACTAACGCTTTTTAGAATATCATCTGACCAAAAAGTTACATTAGTTGACTGGTTTCTACTCGGGGTATCCAGCAAGACTGTCCACTTCAAGCACTGAAAGTCGTTTTTGTATGGAAGGCAATTATTTAACAAATATCAGCCAAAAAGAAAATGGACTAAAGTGGTAAATATCTCCTAACTGCCCCAAGCAGAAGTCAATTAAAATAAAAACCGGCCAAGTGCGAGTCGGACTCGCGCACGAAGGGTTCCGTACCATTATCTATAAGAACGGCAAAACAATCACGTTTGTTATATTGGAGCCCCCTTAAATATTTAATTCACAGATAGACTTACGGACAGCGAAGTCTCAGTAATAGGATCCCGTTTTTACCCTACCTAAAAACTGCTGTTTCTTAATAAGCAGTTGGGGGGAAAATATACTAGATCAGGTATGCCCAGTGTGTGTTGCCAGTGATGACGTATGGCACGGAAACGTGGTCGCTTACTATGGGCCTCATAGAAGGCTCAAAGTCACCCAAAGGGCAATGCAGAGGGCTATGCTGGGAGTATCTCTGCGTGATCGCATCAGAAATGAGGCTATCCGCAGCAGAACCAAGGTAACCGATATAGCCCTCCGAATCGCTAAACTTAAGTGGCAGTGGGCGGGGCTCATTGCACGTAGAACTGATGGCCGTTGGGGCGGAAAGGTTTTTGAGTGGCAACCACGTACCGGAACGCGCAGCGTGGCTAGGCCCCCCACAAGATGGACTGATGACCTGGTAAAGGTCGCTGGAGTCCGCTGCGCATCGAGCAGCAGGACCGGTCATTGTGGCACTCTTTGGGGGAGGCCTATGTCCAGCAGTGGACGTTTTTGGGCTGATATGATGATGATGAGGTATGTCCAGATTTTATCGCGTAGTCTTTACATCCTGTTGGTGTCGTTGACAGTGTCCTATCGACGTGCGGCGCGCCCTCGCGGAGAACGCCCTGCTGTGCGGCGGCGGCGCGGCGCTGCCCGGCCTGCGCGCGCGCCTCCGGGCCGAGCTCGCGCATGCGCTCACCGAGCCTCCATACAGGTCATTATACTAAATCTATATATGCGTATATCTATGTCAATATGGCAATAAGTGGGGAGAAGGATACATGGAAGACAAAGTGAGGTCTTTCGGTCTCGTTTTTCAGCTTGTCTGTGTGGTCAATTTAATGACTAAAAACAGTATAATGACTTAGATCATAGAAGAGAACATCCTGTAGGGTTTAGATTTAATTGTATTTGTCAAGATTTATTATCGATTCTCTCCATAATTACTCGGCTGCGATGAGTTCGGGAATAACATAGCTGGCACATGGCAAAACTGTCGCGTCATCATCCTCCTAGCGTTTGCTCGGTTGTATCCTAAAGAAGCCTGGGATCCGCTTTGGTACCCAATCATTAGTTTTACGAAAGCGATTGCGACTAGACCTTTTGGAGATTAGATCAGTTCCCACAGGATGTTTTCCTTTAGCGAAAAGCTATTGATCACTTTTAAATGATATTTCGTTAATATGTTTTTTTTTATAACCCCGTGTTACGAGCCGGGCTTCGCACCCACGACCTTCTGATTGAAAGTCGCCTAGCTTTTTCCATGTAGATATCGATCGTACAAATTGATAAAATTTCTTACAGACAAGTCAGCCATCCGTGTCAATAGCAAAAGGCGATGAATTCAGTAAATTTACCTTGTGGCAATACTTTTTTGACACAAAAGTCAAAAAAGTATTGCCACGTTCCTGTAAGGTTTCTTACTTTAGGCAAACTTGGAGCAGTTCTTTTGGCTGAAGGCAGACTGACTCGAACCAATAGTTTTATCCGTGAAACATTTTCAGCTCCCGCCTACACCTGACCTCACTAAAGTTCCACAACGCCCCGGCGCATGCCAACTGCGTGTCCTGGCTGGGTGGGGCGCTACTGCTAGCGGGGGCGGGCGCGGGCGTGGGCGAGGCGGCGCGCGCGGCGCCGCGGGACGCGTTCCTGCGCGAGCGCCGCCTGAAGGACTGGGTGTGTCTGCTCGACAACACGCCGCCGCATCACCCTGCGCGGGAACACCACCAGATCTAGGGATGTGAAAAATAATCGATTATTTCAAAAAATCGGTTATTATCACAAAAATCGATATAAATAATATATTTTATTTTATTCGTTAATAGGTTTAATTTAGAGCAAAATAATCGGTTTTTATTAAGTGGAAATTACTAAGGGATATGAAAAATAATCGATTATGTAATGAAAAATCGCTTGGTATTTTCATAAAAATCGATTTAATAATCGATTCGGGTTTTGAAATAAATCTATAATTTTTTAATCGATTTTAAGTCCTAGCATAATAATCAATTATTTAATAATGACGGAAGTCACATCTTTAACCAGATCTAACACGCTGCTGCGCTTTATTCAGTGTTACATATAAGGTCGTAATCCGTCATCTACACTAGCTTGGTTGTATACTCTAAATGGGGAGTGAGACCGACCTGCACGGCTATCACAAGACGGCCCGCGAGCTCTCTCGATTTTTCTCGCACTATACCTCTGTTTCTAAGTTTTCTAATAAGACAGAGACAGATAGTGCGAGAAAAATCGAAAGAGCTCGCGCGCCGTCTTGTGATAGCCGTGCTGGGCTAGAAACACAAAATAAGAATAATCGTGTTGATCACAGAACACTAAATACTATAGAAAGAAAGCGATGTGGGCGTGGCACCCGCGCCACTAGTTTGAGCATGCGCTCTTAGCTTTCGCGCCAACGTCACCTGATCGCCGTGCAGTCGCTCACACAGTTGTAGGCGACGTGGAGGGGGAGAGGTGGCGACACCGGCCCCGATAGAAACCGCGCTTGATACGCCTTCTATAGTATTTAGTGTTCTGTGGTGTTGATGATCGAACTTGTCCATCTATTTCACTCTAGCTTAATGCTGTGATGGAGACGGAGCCGTGTATTCGATAAGCTATTTATTGAAGGATGACTGTTTTTGTCGGCGATATACGCATTTACTTGGATTAAGAATACAATGACCGTACCTGCGCCACCCGCATCCAGCGGACTCCAGCGACCTTTACCAGGTCATCAGTCCACCTTGTGGGGGGCCTACCAACGCTGCGCCCTGGCGCAGGACCGGTCATTGTGGCACTCTTTGGGGGAGGCCTATGTTCAGCAGTGGACGTCTTTGGGCTGATATGATGATGATGATGAAGAATACAATGATATCTCTTATCTGCCTATCGCTTATGTTTTTTGCACATATTTATCTAATTTATCTTATATGTAACCATGGACCTATAATACTCAGGATAAGCTATACGTGTTGCCACAATGAGGGACGGAAAGGCTCCTATTCAGCAAATTAAGAACTGGTCTTAAAATGGCTGAAGGCTTACCATAAACAACCTACTTAATTTGGGCGTGTAATGGTTTATTTGCCACAACTTTATACTAAATCTGTTGTGGCAAATAAAAAAGTGGAACTATGACAAGGACAACGAATGATATTTCCCTTTCTGTGACACTTATCGAGATTTGGTCAGGTAAAGATGAGCCTAGAAAAGAGCAGCAAATTTACAAAAAAAACAGCGTGTTGCAACACTGTATAACGTGATAAAATAATAATGATACTTGAACAATTATTATTTTTCTTCTATTCACACAATCAAGCAGAAGGAAGTAGTTATATGACATAAAACTCGTTAGCATCTTTCTACTTTATATTTAAGAAGAGCAATCAAAAACCACTCTCTAAAATTTCAATTTTGACGAGACATGATAGTTAAACTTTTTATGATATTCTTCAATGTGAATAATATTAGTACCCTTTATTTCTCTTCAAAAGCAAGTACAGTGCAATTTATTATAGAAAAGTTACTTTCTAAGTTACCATATCAAGCATCAAGATTAGGACATCATACTGTTTTATGTATTTTTTTACTTTTACTCCTTGCTTATTTTAGCAAGGTGAATTTGCCAATTTCAATGTATGGATGTTTGACATATTTACACACGAGGAGAATGTTTGGTATACATTTTGAAAGTTTTTTGGGAAGGATCGGTCCGGAAACCTAAAACAAATAAAAATTATGGACATCATCCGTCATGCCAACATGACGGATATTGCGGAAAATGTATAATAAAAATATAAATTACATGCACAAGTACAGCAGGGGGCCTACCGCCAACGGCATTCGAAGTTTTCCCTCTCTGTTGCACTTACGTACGAACTCGCAAGTCTGACAGAGAGGGAAAACTTCGAATGCCTTTCGCGGTAGGCCCTCAGCGTATTTTAGAGCCTAGTGTTGTGTACTTGAATATATTTAAAAAGAGTAGCAGTTAAGGGAGTCCATTGACGAGAGAAGCGAGTAGAAATTGGTAGACCGTGGGATGTTATTTGGTAATAGAATTCTACCTCGTACAGCATGGACCTAAGATACTCTGGACAGGCTATACGTGATGCCACAATGAGGAACGGAAAGGCTTCTATGCAGCTAAATTAAGAACTGGTCTTAAAATGGCTGATCGCTTACCATAAACAACCTACTTAATTTGGGTGAGTAGTGATTTATTGGCCATAACTTCATACTAGATCAGTTGTGGCAAACATAAAAATTGGAACTGACAAGGACAACGAATGATATTTCCTTTTCTGTCACACTTATCGAGATTTATATGCTACCATCTCGCTCGGAGACGTGGTATTGTTATTACCACAGCGTGTCCCGAGTATCTTAGGTCCATGTCATACAGTGAATAACTAAACTACTATAGTGAAAATGCTCTTACATCCAATATTTGGCAGCTGTCATCACAGTAAAATTTATGTCATCATTGACGTTTATTGTACCGGGATGACGGATGTAAAAAAATCTAATTATAATACTATTTCTGTAATCTGTGTAATACTATTAACTATATCATATTACTGTTGCCATATAAAAAGTTGCCATATGAAAAAAGGCTCATCTTTCCGGCCAGACTACCATCTCGCTCGGACGTGGTATTAATGTTACCATAGCCAGTCCTTAGTATTATATAGGTCCATGTATGTAACTTATTTAAGAATTAAAGCTGCATAACGGTGTTAAAAATCGTTTTATTTTCTCGTAGATAAAACAATGGGTAAGAGGGGTTATAATACCGTTTTCATTGAAGCTCGGCGCGAATGACAATTGTCACCTCAGTGCTTGCACAGGTTGGCACATGTTGGGGATTGGATGGGGAAGTACAAGTGGAGAGGAAGATTAGCGCAAACTCAATGAGATCGCAATAACTACTTATTCAAAAGCGAAACACATACAAACTATAATAATAAGCCAGCAAGCATCCTGACCTGCCTCACGAGGTAACCGCCATATGGGATGTTAATCCGATGATCATTGTCCCGATAGCGAAGTCTTGCTAGATTGATGGGTCAGATACAGAAGGCGAACCTAACACGGGTCGATCTGGATAGTCAGGAGATCTCTGTCGCCCTAACCACCGGTAGTTAAGGCCCCGACTCGCTGCCGTCGCTTAAATTTTTTATAATGTATTTGAAATTTTTACATAATAAATAGGTAATCCGAGTTCAGAATCAAAAATAAAGGTCGCGGTTTTGTACTTAGTCGTTAATCATCCGTTTCTAAACGCAAATCTTTTATTAATAGAAGTTTATGCGACTGTACATAATGAGAGGCCACGAGTGTGGTTTTCACACGTGTTTTAAAGAGTAGAAAAGTAATAGAGTGAAATTCAATAATGACGTGTATTGCGTGAACCAGAACGCGCATTTAAAAAACAAGACAACGTGAGCTTGTCTTGTCATTCAGATTAATCTGTCAGTGTCAATCTAAATATAATAAAAATCTTCCAACACCGCATTTCAATAAAATTTACGAAATCCAAATAAAACAAAGAAAAGGATGTCGGACGTAAAGATCGTCGCGGCGTCGATCGTTAGTTTCCTGAAACAGCAGCTCGAGGGATCGGAACTGAGTGCCGACAGTCGCGAGAGCGTTGAGGTTGCCGTGCAATGCATAGAGACTTCGTTCGAGCTAGGGGCGATCGACTCGGCGCGGGCTGTTGATCTGCTAGCGCTCGTGCGAAGCACACAAGGCCCCGGCCCGGGCGGTGCCGCCCCCGCGCCCACCAACGCGGCTACTAGCGCCGCCGCCGAGCAGCTCAAGAATGAGGGTAACGAGCTGATGAAGGTGGAGAAACACCGTGAGGCGCTGGAGCGCTACTCGCGCGCTGTTGAGCTAGACCCCCGGAATGCTGTGTACTTCTGTAATCGCGCTGCTGCTCACTTCAAACTTGGTGAGCACGAAGCAGCCGTGGCCGACTGCACCGCGGCGCTGGCGCTGCAACCCGACTACAGCAAGGCTCACGGGCGGCTCGGGCTTGCACTCACTGCGCTCGAGCGGCACCGTGAGGCGCGGCAAGCGTATGCGCGCGCTGCGCAACTCGAGCCAGACAACGAGTCCTATCGCCAGAACCTACGTCTTGCCGACGAGCGGCTAGCGGCGCGTGGAGAACGCGGGCCTGTGGATCTGGGAGGGCTCCTGCAGAATCCGGCTCTGCTCAACATGGCAACAGAGATGCTGGCGGATCCCAACATGCAGAATTTGATCTCTGGGCTAATGACTGGTACGCAGGCGCCAGGTGGACAGGCCGCTGGGCCGGGTGGCATGAACGCACTGCTGGAGGCAGGGCAGGCACTGGCACAGCACATGCAGGCGGCCAACCCTGAGCTTGTTGAGCAGCTGCGCCGCCAGGTGCGCCCCCCTGGGCCCACACCCCCGCAGTGAGTGCCACGCATTGCCTTCTCTTTGGGACTCTGAGCCGACCTGTGTTTTGTCTCTAATGGACGGAAAGTTACTAGATATATGATCATTTCACCCTCCATTCCAATTAAATCTGTATATTGGTGACTGGAGCACTCTGTACTGTTTTCAATTTGATGAACTCGTCACCTAATCTCATATTCATTGTGAATTTAACAAATTCCATGCATAGCAAATTTTATGTTAATGTAAATATATTTGAACCTTATGATTATCTTAGACTTGCCAAATTTCAAACTCTAAAAGAATTGTCCTAAACTTCAATTCTGATTGAACCAATTTGGTCATAATTCATAAATCTATTTTGTAGGAAATACTATACAAACTTTCACCCCCCATTTCATTCCCTTAGGGGATGATTTCTGGAATAAAAACTATCCTACGTCCTCCCTGGGGACTCAAACTGTCATACCAAATTTCATCTAAATCGGTTCAGCGGTTTAAAAAGAAAAGGTTACAGACAAATAGACACACTTTCGCATTTATAACATTAGTTTGGATAAACACAAAGGAGTCAATGACCATTTTTATAAATTTATTGGAACCATTCATTATTCAGCCAGCTTCTCATGCCAGTCAGTTCCCTATTTGGTTGTAGAATTAAGTTACTCTTAGGGTTCATTAAGTTCAAGGTAATTGTCATTATGGGATGTAAATTTTCTTATAATCAAATTATTTATTGGGTAAACCTACTTAAATTGATTTATGCATTTATTTATTGCCAAATTATGTATGTTTCCTTTATGATATCCCTGGATATTGATTCTGTTTTAGCATGTAATACTAACAAATGTGCACTTTGTGTACTACACTCAAGTGCCAGGAAAACAGGTGTACACTTTGCATACAAAATATACACGTTTTCATTGCACTTGAATATATATACATATATCTTATTTAAATATATTGTACATCTCATCACACAATTCAAATTGCATGGTGCTACTTGTCACAGCATCACATGCATCGACACGTCACCGGGCGTCACCATCATAGAAATACATAGAAACCAGTCGTGTCGCCGCGACACGTCTGCTGCTGCTGTCTGCGATTGGGTTGCAACTTGTACCTTAACATGCAATTTCTTTTAATAGCAGAAGATGCTAAAGCTATAAAGCTAAAAATTTCTTCGGTTCAGCCACGCCGAGTACCTATCATACGTGGGAGCGAGAGATCGGATCTCGCTTCCATGGATGCCGCTGCCGCTGGAAATTGTGGCTGAGCCCTTCGACTAAAGGTGTCATGTTCAGATAATTTGTGACGACCTTATTTGCTATAACATTGTGATGACGAATGTACCTACAGTTGGACACACAAATACCTACACTAGAAAAATTTAATTCATCCATGCATCAGCAACTACATACTAGGTAGATAATGATAAGAATTTAAAATACATGCTGTGCAGCCTTGCGCTGCGCCGCCAATGTGTAAATACAGATATGTATTGTAATTATATGTGGAAGAAAATTATGTTTATTGACAGTATATTTAAACAGACAATATGGTTAAAAATATCTGAGCTATTTTCTGAAGTAGCGATTATCAGATTTCATGGAAAATATTTGCTCCTTAATGTACTCTGAGGTCTCAGATATATTAACCGTCTCGTCTGTATAAATATTTAGACTGTACATGGGTCGTTCTTCTTTTTTACCGACAATGAACCAACGTTTTCCTGTTTTTTGTGCTGTATTGGTGTGCGATCAAAAAAATTACATTCTGTTTTTTTAATCAGGACTAATTAAAGTTTCATTTGCGACCAATATACAAGTGTATATATATATATTAATAATGTGACAAAGTGGACTCTTTCAGTGGGGACCACATTTT
The DNA here is from genome assembly GCA_932294315.1 of Epinotia nisella. Classification (NCBI taxonomy): domain Eukaryota; kingdom Metazoa; phylum Arthropoda; class Insecta; order Lepidoptera; family Tortricidae; genus Epinotia; species Epinotia nisella. Next base: position 24,572,553 of record OW028674.1, read on the forward strand.
GATTTCCCATTCTGTCACGGCACTCTACGAAAAACAAGAGAAATAATATTAATCAATAAAATAAGATAAAGCCGTAAACATCAATACACTAATGAGATGCCATAAGACGAAGGACAGGCTATTGTCGGTAGTAAAGAAGAAACGACCCATATATTGCACAATGTTGACATCAGCTGTCGCGGGCGTCTCCACGTGATTATCTCCTTAGCTAAGATATGAAATTGGTTTTGTTAATAAATTTATTTGAAAAAGCCGTTTTCTTTTCTTGACTTGAACACATACGTATAGGTATCAGATCAGTCCGCAAAGTAAAAGCTGCTCGTCCGGGTATTTGAGTGCAGCGGAGCGCATTTGACTACCATGTTGACTGTGCAACTCGATTGTTAAGTATATGGGGCTTTTCTATGCTAAGTGTAAACGTATTATTTGCTGTATATGGAAATAATTATTTTATGAAATACCTACCATACCTAGGTACCTACCTCCTATACCGCTGACACCAAAAAAAATTTTGGCATCGCACAATCTTATTAGAATCACATTGCAATTTGCAATACTTACAAATTTTCTGTGAGCTAACATACGACTATTCGGGTAGGACATGAAGTCTGTCTGTATACGAGTATATAGGTCGAAGCCGTGTGGAGTGATGCCAGCCGCGTTGATTGATAGCTATACTTTCAGCACTGGCGAAGTTATTTGAGTCGATGCAGGATAAGCCTTTTTTGAGCGACACAACACGGGTTCAGAACGAATCGATCCGTAAATACTAACCTAACCTTTTAACCCTGGGTGACACCATCTCCGAGCATCTCGATAGAGGTATACAGGTTGATGTAGGACTTTACTTTGATTTCCAGAAGCTTTTGATCGCTTAGATAATGACGTACTGCTAAGAAAGCACACTAGCCTTTTCTCCAAAGCTGCTTACTTACTTTATCTACGAGTTGTCTACGCGATCGACAGCAATATGTTCGTCACGGTGCTTCGTGTCGGCGTCGTACCACACGAGGTCCAGTGTCAGCCCAGCCAGGGTTCCATATTGGATCCCCTCTTATTCGGATTGATGGTGAATGTCTTGGTTTCGTTCATCAAACATTCAGTCTGCTGAATGCTGATGACTTTATTAGAACTTAGAACTAATTTATTACTTACTTAGATTAGATCGAAGGGAAGATTGCAACACTTTGCAAGAACACATTGACTCGGTACTTCAATGGAGTATCAAATCAAATCAAACATTTATCAATAATAAGATTCTGTTCAATACATCCGAAGTGTTGCGTATGTACGTGTAGTCGTTCGGCTTCTCCACTACTTGCACAGTATCAATTAGGTAGGTATAACAGTATTAGGGGCATTCTCACATGCTTGTTGTCGTTGCTTTAAAAACGTGTTCACTCCTACAGGAGCAATAAATTGTAGCACCCATCTTTAGTACCTCTGCACGGTTATCACAAGACGGCGCGCAAGCAGTCTCGCGGCGGGATAGACTGTCAGTCTCTTTCTCGGCGGGATAGACTGTCCGTCTCTTTCCAAGTCTTCTAATTAGAAAAAGACAGATAGTCTATCTCGCGCGCTGTCTTGTTATAACCGTGCTAGAACGACCTCGGCAGGGTACACCCGCCCTGTGAACGCGAACTGATAGGGACATGGACATTGTATTAATTATGATAGAATGGTAGATATATATTATTAATCTCATGCGTTCCTATCAGTTGGGTTTTGTTGAATCCGTGTATAATCTTAAGTACTAAAAACCGGCCAAGTGCGTGTTGGATCACGCAAAACGAAGGGTTCCGTGCCTATTAAAAAGGTCGTATCGTCACAAGGGGTCACGTAAGGGTTCCGTTTTTTGCCATTTGACTACGGAACCCTAATAAAGTGCCTATGCAAGATAGCAGGTGGGTGATCCGGTTGGATTGTGTAGCGGGCTGTCAACAAATTAGGTTAATTTAAACTTATATTTATTACACTTAGGCCTGATTCGATCAAACAAGAATAAAGACTTAATCTTGAGGTTAATCGCCGAAATAGTGGGAACTAATCTTGGAATAAACCTAAGGTATACTTTGTTTGGTTGAATCCGGCCTTAGAGAATGCAGTTGTCGACAATGTTACCTGTGGCCGATTCACGAAGCGACAAAGTTACAATTGTATAAGTCTAAACAGGCAACACAGAGGCGCTAGACCAATGACGACTGTCCATTCGACCTGTGTTGAGGCTTATAACATTGTAGCTTCGTGAAACGGGCCACAGACATCGCAATTCATACCTACCATAAGAAAGGACATTAATGGGTAAATAAAATAAGTATAAACCATGACTTCTTAACTATTTATTACTCTATGTATAATTTACGATACCTTTAATAAATTTACATAAAATTATGTACACACAATAGCAAATGTAAAAACGTTATTTGAGTGCCCCGTTCAGTGGTAGCAAACCTTTTCTGAAATTATATCTCGAAGCTGGATGATCACACGGAACGGGACACAAAATACATTCCAAATATCTAACGCATATAAAAATCTGTATCTATTTACATAGAGCTCCCCGCGCTGCAGGTTTCGTCGGCTAGGACAATATTAGAGTAGACAAGCTGCTACAGGGTAGGTATAGCGAGTGAGCCTCAACAACCCCTCCTTACTTATTGTAGCAAAGGCACTGAACAATCTGAAGGTTCCGTATAAATGCAGTACTTTGATTGTGAAAATGCTGAGTGAGTTAAGCTAAAAAATACATGAAGAGTACCTACAACAGATATAACCCTAGAAATTTCTTTCATTGACCATAAAAGGAAATTACTTACTAAATATTATATTACGATCGTTTTTGTTTCTGCCCTGGCTGGCTCAGAATCACCTAATAGGAACCACTTAATTACTGTAACTGTTTCAATTAAAAGTAGGTAGGTATAATGTAATGAGGAAAATCAACGAAACCAAACTTAATGTTAGCGATACAAAACATATGCACGACGAGTATATTATGAACTAATACCGATGATGATGTAACTAAACGTAATTCTTAGAGCACCGACTTCACCTTGCCAAATAAATTAAGTATTTAACCTAAATAAGCAATGGGAGCAGCGTTTAAAATATAAATTATCAAATACTTGCTCAGTAAAATAAAAATCTTAAATATCTGATAAATAAAGAGATAATATTGACGTCAACATTCTGAAATAATTTAGACCATTCATCTCTTGAGACCCATATGATATGCGAAATGCGACTTTCATTAGAGCCACACACATGTGGAAGAGCTACGCTGCTCTCCGCCACAGCACAGAAGTAAGGAAAGCTTCGGAAGTCACACAAACTCACAAGAGTGAAGCGAGTGGGAGGACACATCGGGTAAGTAGGTGTGAGTGCGTGACGCAGACAGTGTGCGGCTTATACAAACGAGTCCCTCACAGCAACGATCACACACGAGCGTTCGCTCGTCACATCGATAGCAAAACAAACTATATTTACCGTACGTGTTCTCAATGCACTGAAAATATAATCTGTTTTATAACAATTCAATTCAACAATCATTTGCGGCGTAATTAGATTTTATTATGCATGATAACCGCTTGTCTTAAATCGAATGGACCGATTGATACAGATAACCGAACCCGTTGGCGGAAGAATATAAAATTGTAAAGCTAGGTAATGAGCATTCCTTTACTGAAATCTTAAAATATGTTAGGATACATGTAGCCTCTTTTCGTATACGTTCGGTATTGATGCATCAATAGATAAATTCGATTCACAATATCCAGCGGGCATCGGCGAAGCGATAATTAACAATTTATCCTAGAGAACTGTCTCACAGAATTGTAACCGAGGGTTGCCAACGTCATAAAGCCAGTCTACAGGATAAATGGAAAGACATGATCGCCTTCATCGCTGCCCATGGAAGAGCGCCTCCTTACCAATCCTGTATCGTCTCAGTTCCGCTTCGAGGGCGGCACGAGATGCGGGGGAAGGTCGGCCGGCAGGTCGTGTCCGTCGATCTTCACCTGGATGAGGTGCATGGCGAGCGCGAACTCCTCCTCGTCGAGGAAGCCGTCCTTGTCGATGTCGGCCAGCTTCCAGATCTTGCCCAGCACCGAGTTGGGCAGCTTCGACTTCACCATCTCCGTCTTGGCCGCTGGAGACAAACCGCCAGACAGCTTAGCAACTAGTGCTATCATCTAACTTACACTAAAGTAGAGCCTCGATAATCTGAACTTCAAAAAAACAACCCCTGTTCGGACTCACGAAGCATTCGGATTATAGTATGTTACAAATAAAACACGAGTATATTCTGAAAATGGTTTCTTCTGTATACCCATAATTGCGTAGCAGAATAGTTAAATCGAAGCCATCATTTTCTTCTGATTCATCTTCCGTTGTATTGCAACAAATTGTTCGGGCCAAAGAGGCTTCCAAGATTTTGAAAAGGTCAGTAGTCTCGGTGGGGGAGTGAGGGGTCACTTCAGCCTGAGTACGGATAGTCGAACCTCCAAGTTACTATTTAAAGAATATGCTAGTTTCCCAAGCAATTATATATTTTTATACGATTTGCTAGTATTGCTACTATGTTTGGAAAATGTGTTGTTCTATTTAATAAGTTTGAAATGTTTTCCGCGTTTTCTTAAATTTTATGATTGCTGTGAGAATCTTTTGTCCACAGGAGACTAGCTTATTGCAAATACCTATTTATTTTTCTGTATAATGTTAGGTTGATTGATTAATGACAATTTGTGAACGCTAACATGCACTTGAAAATAATATTGCTGCAGTCTAATTTATTAACTTATTAAAATTACAGTCACAAATTACCTAACCTTTTGAACGCCACTTTCAATGAAGTAAAAGTTGAGACTCCATTATCATCATAATTAAACACGATTTAATTGTACTCTATGTACGTGTGCAATAAGTGCGTAGATCATTACCGTGTGGATAGATCCCTCAACAGTCGAGTAGGATAGGTGAATCAGCCAAAGGTTAAATAGGTGACCAACATGCTTTTGAAGTTAGGTCAAGGGGATGCAATATCATAATTACTTTTGAACTATACGAAATAGGAAAAACATTTGACGCATGCATTTTTGAATGGTATTATTAGGAATCTAACCTATTTCTAAGTCATGTTCCCCAATTTATTCACAAACTTATACAAATGAATACAAACCTATCAACCACAATTAATTAAATTTAGTGAGTCGTTTGAGGACTTTCACCAAATTGGAGCGAATGAAGAGCTGATGCAGCGACTCAATCCGCATCAGCTCCTCCTCAGGCCCGAACGCCAGAGCCTTGGACCTGTCCAGCCACGACACAGGTGTCCTCTCTACCAAAAACTCTAAATACGGCTCTCCAGTTATCACGTACACTACACTCAGAAATATAATCTCGGCCGTTATCGTTATTGTTACTATATTCAAAAGCAATAAAAATATAAACTTGACCGAGTGAACAATAGGCTGAAAGAAAGTGGAGTTTTCCTCTGGCAAATCTAGGTTATATCTCGGTACTTCTTCGACGTTCGAATCGTCTTCGGAGCTATCGCTACTTCCAACTTTATCTGTGACTGGGGAACAGGGTCTACTAGGAACGTACATGGATCTATCTACACTAGCTCGAGTGGACGGCAGACTGTGGATAGAGACGGCTGATGATAGCATGTCGTCATTAGACCGCTCGTTCACCAAGTAATTCGCGATCAAGTTACAGTTGTGCGTGGCCACTGTCAACGCGCCTGTTAGCCTATGAAATTCCTGATCGGAAGGGTTGTTATTAGAAAGCGTCATGCAAAGTTCAGTGAGCAGAGAGCAGTTGTGCGTGGAGGAGAGTAGCGCCTGCAAGGCGTCGTGAGCTCTGAGCCCTGTGGCAGTGGGAGACGTACCAGCGCCGGTGACCTTGCCGTCGATGGGGTTGAGGCCCCGGAACATTTCATCGTATCGGGGCTTCTCGCGGCTGCAGATCCATTCAGGGTCACCGTGGCCCGCGTCCACACCTTCTCCGCGCCCGTAGCCGAACGGCGACACCTGGTCCTCTACGCCTTCGAACGCTCCGCCTGAAAAGTAACGCAATAACAGGGTCAATAATGCAATTTGATCCATAAGAGTCACAACAGGCACAACATTAGTTGTTAAATGAGAGTATGCACCAGGATAATATATTAAAGAAAGACACCTTTACATATAAGGAAAAACAATGCTGGTACAACACAGACGATAAGTATTTAGCGAATGGAGTATTTCATCTGATGCCGTTTTTTATCGATTTGTCATACGTTGATTATTATTAAACTGTTGATCTTGAATACATGTTTCAGAATGTTTTCAAAAGAACCGGTTGTTAATAAAACAAGTGGAAGACCGTGAAACTTAACAATGTCCGCGTTACTTCCTCGTGCACCTGGAGGCACGTTTCAGCGCCATTGCCAGATCAACACATATTGTTATTATAACAAGCTACAAATAATACAACGGAAGCGTCAGCTCACCCGCAAACAACGTGACCGCATCGTCATGCGAAAATTATGGTACCGCCGCTAACGAACCTAGCACTAGCACATAGTTAGTAGTTACTAAGTAATTCCGCATATAGCCTAGAAATTGAGGTTCGCAAACTGACCAATCGATGTAGGGCAGGCGGTGAGTCAGGCGGCGAAAGGAGGATGGAGCCCGATTCGGCTGCCAGTCGTCGCCGAGAACCATATGCGGGTGTCATAAACTTATTGGCATTAATATGTGTCCCATCAATCTCATTTCAACTCCTTAATGGTATCAAGGAAATACAGGGCAATGTTAAATACATGTATTGGGATATTGGGTGAGCGATGTCAAGTGATATACAAAGGAGCTCGGTCAATGAAGCACCTCCATTGACAGAGCTCACAGTGCATGGTATAGTAGCAGGACACCGGAGCCATTCACAGCCGGTAATAGGCTCGGAACTAGGCGCAGCAGCAAATGGTTGCAGTCCGGGCAGGGTTGACACTTTTTGACATCTGCGGTACATATTTTGAGATCTTTAGTTCAACTAAGTAGGTATTTAATTGAATGCAGGTCGCGCTTGATTCTATATATGCCTAAAAACAAAAGCATGGGCTTTGGACTGGATTCAAAGAGTAAGCTATTGGTAACAGCTTCTAAGGAATTGAGTAATATTATGGTCACGACTTTCAATAGTGAGAATAGATAGTAACAACCCTGGACAGCGTCCGAGCAGTCGTACTAGTCATTATCTCGACTCGAGCGCAAGGCCGGCAATTCATGTCCATCCCCTCTTTGACAGCTGACTACAGTATCTTTTTTATCGGCCCTTTTCATTTCATGACCACAACTATTGTTGTATGAAAAATAGTTTTTTAATCAATTTTCTTACGCATAAGCAAATTGCCGAGTCAAGGATATTCGCGACGATGTAGGTCAAACTTGGTCTGCGGTAAAAGTGAGTCAATTGAAGCTTAGAATTAAACGGGCCTCCTGGTATAGCTGCAAGAGGCATTGCTCTTAAATGCATCAAATAACCTGTGACATTCACTCAATAAATAGCACCGTTTAATAGTCAACCTTCGTACTGGTGTAATAAATCAAGCGGACTGAGAATTGAGCAAATTGGTGTTGTTGTGGATTGCATCGCCCACGAATGACAAACAAACACACCGCAAGCAGACAGGCACCCACTGATACGCAAATAGACGGGCTGACACGTGGTCGCCACAACTACCAGGATTAGTCATACCTATGATTTGCTAATAAGTATGGATACCTATGGTGATTATTTAAAACAGTTTCCCAGGGAAAAATAAACGCATATTACGTGTCACAACACAAAGCAAATTGTAAACGTCAGCGATTCCATTATAATGAGTAAGTTAAGTTAATGTACTTAGCGCATTGTACGATGTCGTGTGGTTAACTTCCCGTTGTTAGCGCAGTGTGGCGTGGTTTACGGATGCTGAGCTGTATGGTAGATCCCATAAAAGTTGAGATCGTGCTGCTGACAAGGAGTCAAGCCAGTGGCTGGCGCACGTTGCATGTAATCCCATATTAATACTTGCTCATAATGTTCATCATCATCATCATATCAGCCGAAAGACGTCCACTGCTGGACATAGGCCTCCCCCAGAGAGTTCCAAATTGACCGGTCCTGCGCCACCCGCATCCAGCGGACTCCCGCGACCTTTACCAGGTCATCAGTCCACCTTGTGGGGGGCCTACCCACGCCGCGCCTTCCGGTACGTGGTCGCCACTCGAGAACCTTTCCGCCCCAACGGCCATCGGTTCTACGTGCAATGTGCCCCGCCCACTGCCACTTAAGTTTAGCAATTCGGAGGGCTATATCGGTTACCTTGGTTCTGCTGCGGATAACCTCATTTCTGATGCGATCACGCAGAGAAACTCCTAACATAGCCCTCTCCATTGCCCTTTGGGTGACTTTGAGCCTTCTTATGAGGCCCATAGAAAGCGACCAAGTTTCAGTGCCATATGTCATCACTGGCAACACACACTGGTCAAAGACTCACGTCTTGAGACACTGCGGGATATTGGACGAAAAGCTCATAATGTTATTTTGTTCCTATAAATACATAGGTATTTGGATTTTGCATAACTTGGCACTCATTTAGATCTCCATTCTTTTTGCGGCGAAGCCCACAGCCAAGCATAATTTTTGTATTGAACTTGGCTCTCCTTTTTTACATTTATGTTTTTGGTGGGATATCATTACTTTTTGTAAAGAAAACTAGGCAGGTATTGAGATTTCTTGCGTTTCCGTGTTTTTATGTAGATTTACTTCTGTTCTGTGTATAATTATGTGGTGCCGCGCGCCGCCGACGACACACCGTTGGCCGGTTGTTTAGCGCGTATTACAAGTTTTTTGTATGGGGACACCACTTATTTTTTGACATAACTTTATTTTTATATTTCTGTTATATATAGCCAATATAATAATACATATATTGCGATAGTTTCAAATATCTGCTTGTAACGGTTCCAAAGCTACAATAAAAAAAATTGTATGGGGACCCCCGTATTTTTTAACTTTTTTTTATTTTTAGATTGTTTCCTACGCTTACACACAATTACCGAGCTGGATTCCAAATTTCATCCTTTTAGGTCATCTGGAAGTTGGTTATGTTTAGGTAGGTACTATATGTCAGTCAATCCTAAAATTTACGCCTTTTTGACCTTCATATCTTTATAACCGTTTGAGCTAGCTTCATGAAATTTGGGCTTCTAGATGTCCTTATGGATATAATTAAACACACGTAGTTTTATGTGTTTACGTTAAAGAGGTTTTGAGTTATAGAAGGGTCAAAAGTGGCACCAAGTGGTTCGTGTAATATTACACTCGGCGCTGGCTAGCCAGTTCCTTTGCTTTAACTTGGCTTGACACGCTACCGCGTGTCTAGATACATCGTCATCTGGCTGCAGACTTAAGCCTATATTAAAATAACAATTTATGCGCTTCCATCGCGGAAATGACGCTACATTCCAATTCCTTATGGGCAAGAAAACCATTTGCTTGCAATGGAAAAAACAATAATATGTGGCAAAAACTTCCTATGTGTGGCAGTATTTGTTAGTCAGATGAAATAGGTAGGTAAGTATCTAAACATAATATGCTAAGGGTTGCGTGAACTAGAATCTAGGTTAGGCATATGACGTCATGTAAATAGTTCTTACTCCGATAACGGTTAATTAGGTCCCAGTCCCCACTGACATAGTTATATGAGGCAGATGACTTCCACATGATAATGCACGGTAAACAAATCATTGATCAAAGTCAACACAGACTCACGGACAACTCGATAGGTCTGCATGATTACAATAAAAAGCCGCAATCATTGTATGAAACATAAATATAAGCTGGTTATCTCGGTTTATGGGCTGATCATAAAGGCAAACTCGTTAAACCGCTTACAATGCTAAGGCCTCTGGCGCTGACATAATAATCAGGTAATCTAGCTATTACATGATGGAACCAGGAGAAAGTGGAGGAAGCAGAACATTTAGCGACGGACGGCGGACAAATCGATTTATGATTACATACTCGCACACGATAGCACGGCACGCCAAGCTGTATCAACAATAGTAGTTTATCGTACAACAATGGAGAGATCGAAAACGAGCTCGTGGGAAGCCTGCACCGCGAGGGTAGCGCAAGAAGAGGAACATTAGCGTCGCGTCGGACGGCACAGGGAAGGTCAGGCGACGGACAGGATACCTGTATCCTCGGCGTAAGGAGGATGTGCGTCCGCCGCCCACCGGCCGTGCATCGGCGCCCTGTAGTAGCCGCGCCTGCCGACCGCTTCCTCATACTCTGAGAAGTTAATGCATTCATAACGAAATCAAACCTCCCTTCTAATTCGTTTATTCATTCGCCCATTGTTTGCAAAGAAAAAGCTGTTTCAATTTGGGAACACTATTCTAGATTCATTTTCGGAATGTAGGTACCTAATACTTATAGCAAACTCCCAAAAACAAACTCTTCTGACCAATACAGAGTCAACAATACGCCGCCGTGATAAGGTGTTATCTTTCGCCAGCCGGCAACTCGCTCGCAGTTTCGAGAGATAACCAAATGGAATAGAATAATTTATTGGAAACTTATTTTAGCGCCATATGACAAGAACCTGAACTAGGATTCGCTGAGTTTCAGACAAAAAGAGGTTCAATTTAATTATTTTTATTTTAAACATAAACTTACATCTTATCATAAATAAATAAATAAAAAATAAAAACATACATAACGTTGGAAAACTAATGTTTTCCAGTTGACTCAGTAATGATTATTTCAGCTGCAAAACTAGGGCGATCATAAAGGTCAATATGAAATAATTTAACAAAGTTCAAGTTTCTTTATGCACCGCTGATATAGTTACATGGATGAAAAAGGTTGGTTCAAGGTGTTAAAATTCTTTCATAAAAACTATATACGAGGCGTCTACAAACGACTTAAATTGTATTATAGATGGCTTGTTTTGCTAATACACTACAAGTAGTAACCGATTGTTTGTTTGCAGAAAGGTGAAAACAAATGGGAGCAGTGTCGCCTTGCGCATACAATCACGTGCGCGGGCGCGCACGTCGCGTACGCCATTATCATACACCATCGATCGCACAATGGCACCGTTAGGTTATGTGCAGGATCATTCCAACCGAACCCACGAGCTGCTATTGTTTGCCAAAGCTTTGGGAATGACATCATGTGAGCATACTAATACGAGTAGACAAGTAGTGCTTACACAAAGATAACGAATTGCTAATTAAATTTTACGGCCTTTTTGGCGCATAGTTTCCAACGACTAAAAGACAACGCCGTATTGCGTTTAAAACGGGTAGAAAGTGCCGCTACCCGCATCTGATAAAGGTACTGCTCGGTTGACAGTCCCTCATATTGTACAGCCAAAACAAATTGGGCAGCTAAGAATACTAAATATGCCAATAAAATAGGTATCTGTAGGAAATCCCCAAATTGGCTATAAGTGCAGCATGAAGGAATGGGGAATGGATGGAAATATCAGAAGTGCCGATATTTTTTTGGTACCAGCACCAGCACCAGTAAAAAGTTTCAGATTTTTTATCTGAGTCATTTATTTTTGAAAAATATAAACAGTTTTCTCACTCACTTTTTGGTCAAATGGTCAACAGACATTTTTCTTGATCCGTCTCATACGAGTATTACAAAAAAATATCGCAAATATCTGTCGTTAACTGACACTGGTAATGACAAATATAGCTGCTGCAACCGTCAATATCATTGCCAGTGTCAGTTTATCACAGATATTTACGATATTTTTTTGATAATATGAGACGGATCGAGGAAAGTGCCGTCCTTGACCCAAAACGTCAGTGAGGAAACTGTTTATTTTTTTCAAAAATAATTGACACCGCTGAAAAATCTGAAATTTTTACACCTTTCTCTGGTGCTAAGGAAGGTTATTTCTATTGCCAAAAAAAAATCAGCCACTTCTAACATTTTTATCCATTCCCAATTCCTAACATATGAATGGCATTATAGAAATTTGGGTTTTTCCTAAAAAGCGACAAAAGGAAAGAACAATCCAGATCCAGTTTCTAAGGGTGGCACAAAGCCGCAGTAGGGCTTGCCTTGCACAATGGCTCTCAGACTGCAAAATACATGCCTCACTTTAGGAAATCCCCAAATTGGCTATAATGCCTTTAATATAAGTGCAGCTGGAAGGAACTGCTAAGTCCTAACATATGAATGACGTATAGTCATTTGGGTTTTTAGGGTTCCGTAGCCAAAATGGCAAAAACGGAACCCTTATAGTTTCGTCATGTCCGTCTGTCCGTCTGTCCGTCTGTCCGTCTGTCCGTCTGTCCGTCTGTCCGTCTGTCCGTATGTCACAGGCATTTTACTCGAAAACTATAAGGTGTATTTGAATAAAATTTTGAGGATAGGTGTATTTTGTTAGCCGCTACAAAGTTTTGTAATTAAAATTACTAAAAAATTTTTTTTAGGGTTGTACTCCATACATAAAACTAAAAGTCAAAAAAAAAAATTTCATCGTGAGCCCACGTGTGGCACATGAATCGATAGGCCTTTCAAAATAAATATAAGGTTTCTCGGGAATTTTTTTGATTAAGTGAATACAGTCAGAGATAATCGCCCCGAAAGTCACTAAAATTCTGTCCCCCCCCTCTAATTTTTGAACGGTGTATTTAAAAAATATGAAAAAATTCATGGACACAGCGCTTATTAAGTTCATTCACCGAAAATTGTTTTGAACAAGATCGGATGAAAGGTTTCCGAGATATTGCTGAAAAACTGCCTTCCTCAAAGAAAAGGACGTAAGTGCCGTAAAATTTCTGTGACGATACGACCTTTTTAATAGGCACGGAACCCTTCGTTTTGCGTGGTCCGACACGCACTTGGCCGGTTTTCCTAAAAAGATTTATGAATTTGCTTCAGGGATGCATCATGTTCGGATCAGATCTAACAGATGGAAGTCAGTACAAAATTAAAGTTATTTAATTTTGTAGCGATCCCGAAGTGAAGCATGGTTTATATAGGCTATCGACAGTGTGAACAACTATGTTACCAAGCCAATTGAGACTCAATAGCATCAATTTCTTCTCGCGACAAAGGGAAAGAACAATCGAGATCCAGTTCCGAGGGTGGCACAAAGCCGCAGTGGAGCGGGCACAATGGCAGCCGCACGCGCATGATGTCACAGCGGACGCGGGAACAATGCCTCCACAATTAACTGACTGTGTTCCCGTCTATCGACCGAAATCGACTGATTACAATCATCCAGCGGAATTGGAGCGTCCATTGATCGCGCCAGTGTAATGGTTCCTCATTATAGTGAGACTTTAACTTTACTTATATATCGTCAGTGCCGGTCTTCAGTTTGCTTCTGAGAAGATCGTCGGGCGAGGGCTAGACAGGAAGACGGACGCCGCAACGGGCATTGAGTCCAAAAACGTGAAAGTTAAATTGCATTGCCACGTGTCCAATGGTTTCCAACATTATCAACGTGGCAAAGAATACCGGTGTCAAATCGGTGACACTGTAGCTTTGTAAGTTTATATGCAGGGGAGTAATCTCCGCACTGAGTTATCTGGTATCTAAATTATTTCACCTGTGTATGATTGTACTAATGGTCTTTCTGGAGAACATTATAGGCTATATTTTATTCCGTGGCTTTGTCTGCGTCCTTTGCAATACCTACGCGGGAGAAGCCGCGCGGGAAGCTAGTGTCCAATATTTACATTCGTACACTAATGAAAAATGGTGGACGTTGTTTAGGATTAAACATTATGGTCGTAATAGGTTAGGTACTCTTTAGGAATGTGTGTTTTTAATTTCATATCCTGTCCTAACAATTGCTCTACCATGTGTCACTTAGTCTGGCATTTCTGAACGTCGCAACTGTTTTACAATAGACGGTATGCTGCGCGGAATTTGGTGAACAAATGCAATTCAGACCAGCGCGTTGAGGCCGCGGCCGCGCCGCCGGCGCCGTCACGGGCGACGGCGCGGAGGCGATGCGCTGCAATGCTTTGCGACACTGCACCGATCGATCCGATACCAGAATAGTTCTTATATCAGACCATCTAGAATGGATTTCATTGTTATTTCATCGCGTGGCGTAACGAGTTTCACTCGAGGCTGCGATTTTGAACAAATAACGCAACTTAATACCTAATCTATGTAAATTCATAACGTGACTTCACTGATTATAACCAAATAAGTGTGAAAATTCAACGACCTACATCGCGGTGGGTCATTTGGTTGTGTGGTCGACAACTTTTACCCGCTATTTCAAAATAACACAGTGACAGCGTGCACAACATAATGTTACTTGCATGCAAAGCGGCCAACGACCTTTTTCATGCTATAATTACTTTTAAATATTGCATTACATGGTGGATTGACGTACTGGGACATTAAGAGCAGTCAGGGCTCCACTGATATTAGTCACCCCATTCCGCCCACAATGTCGTATGCATTAAACATGTGATAATTAACGCCCCAGCCAAGATACAACTTTTATTGTCGCATGGAGTACTTTATAGTAGGCACGACAAAAGCCTTAAGAATAAGAACAAAAGGAATAACTGTAGAACTGCGCCACATTTGATGCAGACAATACTATGTAAATAGCTTAATAGGCGAATCGAATGCTGACTGGGGTTTCTCTATCCAACAGCCATCTAACCAGGTTGACTATCATGTCTAACAAGACAATCAAATTGCGTTTGATGACACATCCAACTATCGGTACTATGGAGAATTATCCCATTCAATTGCAACAAAAGCATGTTGTTCCGCCGTGTTAGTACACTTGTACAATGGAGTATCAGACGCATCGGCGTGTGCGCACCGCGCGGCGAAAGTGCTCGTCGCGCTCCCATTGGCAGGGCGGAACCAGCAGCCAGCACCCTGTACGGAGCCTTGACATTCATGCTGAACGCGAAACAATTTCCAGTTTAGAAGGTGACTTGCCACTTTCTGTAGTGCTATAACGTCTTGTTAACCTAGCGACCGAATTTGTTTGACATGAATCGTGACATAAGAAATTTTGAACACACCGCGGATGTGGTGTTTCATTCTAATTTCATTAAGTACCTGAATGCATCTCCTGAACTCCCGACTTCATTGCCTTGACAAGATTAACGCAAGTGATTCTTGGACTTTACACACAATCAGTCGCTTCATTGACAAATTTGTGACTCATGAGGAAACAACAAATTGTGCAACAGAAACGTTATCTGAAATTTAGGAAAGCAAGCACTTTGCAGGGTGAACCTGATTTAATAGTGTGTACAAAATTGGTCTTTTGTCTGTAGAGTCTACACTACACCCTTGGATTCTTTGGACTACCTACAGTGAACACACACATCTCTGTGAAATGAAAATCAACTATTTAATTATTAGAGTGAGAAAAATTAGTTAGAGAATTTCTACAATAAGTATTTTGTCACAGAGTAAGAGAGAATAGGACTAAAATTCTTATTAAAAATGTAATAGTTTATCATGGATGAAAAAAAATATATACTGGATGTCACATTTAAATCGGTCCGTATGGGATGTCTGAAACTATAACACATACGAAGAACTCTTCTTAGGAACCATGTCAACGATTTTAGTAACAAGAAAAACTGCATTAATGAATTTAAAAAAAACCAGTTGAATGTTGTATTTTAAAAAATGGAGGTCATTTCGAAAACTTACTAAAATAAATTAAATGATATGAAAACAATGCATTTTATTCATTTTAGACATCATGTTTCATAGTAAAATTTACTGCTTAAGACCAATCGATATCTACATAGAAATTGTGTTAGTTTTATTTTTCAAAACTTCCGGGTTCGATTCCCGAGCTACGTAAAAGTTTTTTTAAAATGTATGAATGCAGTTTTTCTTCTTATTAAAATCGATGACATGGTTCCTAAGAACAGATCTGCGTATGTCTTATAGTTTCAGACTTTCCCATACTGACCGATCTAAATGAGACACCCTGTATATTCGCAAATGTTATTGGGTTATTGGTGACGTGTAAATCCCCTAACTACTCATTTTTTTGTTACTGTCTGACGTCTGTCATGTTATTTTCGAATCGTCAACACTGCAACAGTGATACACTGAGAACAGGTGTTATCGGATCACGCAGACAGAGGACTGCGTTATCGATCGAGTGTTTGTATTGCATGCAAGTAACTGCATGCACTCAAATGCAGTTTACCAATGGAAGCTTATATTCTGTACTCATTTTAGTCGCATTTAATATGATCAAACATTATGTGTAAATCTTCCACATTTTATAGATAAAGTGCAGCATTAGTAAGTTTTGTATATTAGGATTGATATCGCTGGAAATGTCAGCTATAATCTAGTCTAATTAAGGAAAGGACTGCCATAGAACGTTAGCCACTGAATTAAAATAATAAATATGAACAATTTGGGACATGATGTGCCAAATTTTTGAGTTTAGCGTGTTTAACTGGGTGCACGCCAGTGCCCCCGGCAAGTCGAGCAAAACAAAGAGGCACGGCCGCACACCGTCATTTTCTCGAAGCCATTTAGGCCATTTTCGACGTCCTGTAATTTTGTGCTGGCTAAAGCTAGAACTCTGAATTTTCAGTAACATATAGGGCATAATATGGCTTAGATATATTCTCAATAACATTCAATTTGAACTTTTAGTTTAAGAACTTGCCTGTCAAAGTTCCTTAGTTTTTTCACTGACACACTTACTCACAGACTGATCAACATAATTCTAAGGTACTTCTAGCAGACCCACAAGCTCCAAAATATTGCAGTTTCAGTCACGTTTCAGAGATATACAAACTGCATAAGTAAGTTTGTAATCATATACAAATACATTTTGTAGTTCCTGCAAATAGTAATAACAAGTGTAGTGCACTATACTATGTACTTATTTGCATGCGGTTAGTGTTAGATGTACAATGCACTAGAAAATCCTACTATCCTACTTCCTACTAATATTATAAACGTGAAAGTTTGGATGTATGGATGGATGGATGGATGTACGGTAAACCTTGGCTAATCGGTGAAAGTTAGGTTTTGTGACAATATAATATTAACTATCAATTCAATTATTTCTGAAGTATTACTTAGTAAAAGTTCATGAATTTGTCTACCATTTCTGAACTTCTGATTATATGGATGATGTACCAAATTAATTTCATAAAAAAATTTATTGACACATGTAAAAGTAGATAATTCGGTGATATTCAGGTTAATATGTGACATGTGCTTGGTGCAGGATTAAAAAATAGAAAATTGTTACTTTTACAATTCTAAAAATAATTGATGTGTTTAAAAACTATTACCCTAAAGGGTTTTTCTTTAGTTTTTGCCATATTTTCATTTGTTTTTTTCTTATTTTTTTCACCTTGCACCAATCAACTAATATTGTTAGACGTTACACTTTTTTTTCTTGTTTTCAGTGGCTTTTTGCTGCTTAGGGACGTTACACTTAAACTTATTGATTTGTTTGACATATTTTTTTTCTTATTTTTGACGGATGCGTTCGGATACTTGCTGCACGTTGGCATGTTGAATGACAGTGCCGCCACCTAATGGAGATTATTACGAGCCGTAAAGATATCGAGTAATTCCGCTATTAGACTATAAGTAACTATGACCGAATTACTTCATATCACCGATTAGCCAAGGTTTGCCTACGTTCCACTTAATCTCAAAAACTACTGGACGAATTTATGTGAAACTTTCCAGTTTTGTACCATATATATCAGAATAGGACATAGGCTATAATTTATTTATTTATTTATTTTATTTATTTATTGATAAACAATATATTTACACGGCATTACAGACAAGCCAATACACCGAGAAATTAAACATTACAAAATAATAGATACAAAACATATTCAACATGGACAATAACAATAATATAGGTGACATCAAACAAAAGTACTGGACAGCCTATCATCCATCGACTCACAAAACCTTAGACATTCACGGCACACAGTCGCCCATCTCCAAGCAAACAAGTCACATTCAGGTGCCGATGTCAAGAGCGCATTGAGCAGCGTGAGCGCGCGCGGGAGCGGCGAATGTATGTGCGATACCGTGCGCGCCGTGCGTTTATGTCAAATATCATCCCTTTTAGGGACGAAAAAGGGGGTGAAACTTTGAATGGGGCTTTGTATTGCTCGTTGCCTTCATCAAGCGCTGGGTCTCAAAATGTATAGGAAAACTAAAATTCGACTCGCACTTGACCAAATTTCTAATTGATATTATTTAATAGGCTATAATTTGTGTCATCTATTTTAGGAGTTCTACGAGGACGAAGTCGTGGGCAGAAGCTAGTACTACATAATTTTAGGTATGAAAAATTAATAAATGCAGTAAGGTTGTGTGATGCAGCACCTACAATGCAGTTTTGGTATAATGTCAGCAACCCATTAGTCAGACACCCGGATAATACACAAGTTCCAAAAGCGACCTAATTTAAATACCTAGGCTCGGTAATAGCGGAAAGTGCAGATATTGAGGCCGACGTTGCACACCCAGTTAATGTGGCATGGCAGAAATGGCGATCGCTAACCGGAGTTCTGTGTGGGGCGTATGCCCGTGCGAACAAGGGGTAAGCTCTATTAGACAGCGGTAAGACCTGCATCTGCAAAAACTCCATGCGAATGAAATGTACACACGTACATACGTAGCAGTTTCAAAGTGGCCCTCATATTTGAAAAACTCGCTGAATGTCAACTTCAATGATATAGTCATGTAATGCGGAGAGACGAGGAACATGTACAGAAAGCGTTGCGCCAACCAGAACGTAAAAAAGGTCGAGGGCATCCACCTGCTACTGTGGTGGACCAATATGAGGAAACTACTGAAAGTAGAGAATTTACCCGACCCGAAAACCCAGGACAGATTGTCTTGGCACCGAATATGGGAGAGAGGATAGCCGACCCCACCTAAAGTGGGAAAGTGCTAGGAAGAAGAAGAAGAAGAAGCAGTAAAGTTGTGTGATTTCCAAGTTACAGAATTATATATAGCAAGCAAATAAAGATTAATAAGAACGCCTGACTTGGCTTGGCTCTACGAAGACTTGGCCTATTTTTTACATGAAATGTCTATTAAAAATTCAACGCAATGTTGTGATGTGAGTAAATGATCTATTAAGAGGCTAGTTTAGCAAGTATCATGTCCAAGCTAACGAGTCGCCAGTGGCCCGAATTGCTCTTCCGGATTAACGTGGGTCGCGTGCGCATAATGTATAACTGGTGAAGCATAGATCATGTGCAAGTCCGTAATTAAACTGTAGGTCGTAAAAAGGATTTGCGTTTTATGCCATTTACTTACACAGTCATCAATGTCATTTTGTTGAACGAGCGAGCGAAGCGAACGAAGTTCTCCGTTTCAGCATGGGTAAAAATTCTGTCCGGTTGTTCTCCTCTACTAGTCGCATTTCTTAACCGATTCTCGTGAAATTTTGTGAGTAGGTTCAATATTAATTTAAAAACAAACTGTCGTTTTTTTTTAATACAGGCTCGCGAGTTCTGCAGGCCCATAGTCATAAGGTTATGGGTATGATGTTTTGACGTCTCATAGTTGTAATATACCTAATCAGTCTTGGTAATATTAACTAAAATAAATTAAAACTAAGTTAAATCTAAAAAAGGCCCTCGAGGCATTGTACCGAGGATGCTGGCGCTGGCGGCATTTCCTCGCTGAATTGCAATGCTGATGCGTTGCGCGGGAAAGCCGCCAGCTCTTCGGTCACCAGTTACATCGACCAGACGTCTCGCGATTTCTGCAAATAACTTATGCGCACTGGGACCCCACGGACCGAGGGTCTCGACGCCAAAGGGTACAAAGTCGTACTCTCTGCCAAGGCCTCTATATTTAATGGCCACCTTCCAGCTCCATCATCAGATCAGCACCATTTTATCATAATATTGCATTGTCACGCGTTTTACACATGTATGCAAAATTTCAGTTCAGTCGGTTACCGGGCAGTGGATCAAATTTAATTTGCAAGATTTGATGACAAACATCGGGACTGGTGAAACTAAATAAAAGCTTGTAAAATAGGTATAGATATCACACGTTACATTTTCACGTAAGATAATTAAAAGGATGAATTTTCTCCAGCGATGTTTTTAATTCTCGGGATTATTAACAGACACTGGTTACTGCAAGAAATCTAAGTAAAGTAAGATTAATATTATAAAATGCCTCCCAAAATACAGAGAAACCGCCACCAATTGAATACATTCTCCTCGTTACGTGTATACTTACTTAATGCCAACAAGCAAATTATATTGACGGCGATAAAAATATGGAGCGTTGATGGCAGTTTCGACAATTTTGTGAAAAGCGAAATTATATTTACAACACTCGAAAGCAACATTTCTCCGTATGCCAAGCAACTTAAAACTATATCAATACAATGGGGTGTGATGGAAAGATCCGATTGGACATTTGACGCTGATTCAGCGCGCCGTCAGCGATGACGAATGATGACATAACCAAGAAATACTTAATACCTCTATACCGAGAAAAATACAAAAGTGCCAATAACATTTCCACGGAACATCGAAAGACAAGTTCGGCCGTACCGTACCTACAGAGATATCGCGTTAAAAATTAGAACAATTAAGTGGCTAGAGATAGGTTCCATAGCTGATAGCCACACACTTATGATAGTTTTATGATTATAGCGTTAATGGTTATAGTCACTACGATGCTTCCTATATTTAGAATGTATCTGCATCAGTGATGAAGGTGAATAAAGTTGTTGGCCTTGGCCGTGATGGTACCGAGGGTTCCGACAAAAAGCGATCTAAAAACCGGACATCGATAAACAATTGTTGAACCAGTAATCTGAAGGCTGTGTTGTGATATAATGGAGGATCAGCGCTCAGTGCACAATGAGCAAGGGCGCAGGCCACGGATAGGTGCGCCCGCGCCGCCGTATCGCACCGCTCGACATTACCCGACCAATTTACACAAACACCTTTATCATTATCAAGTACCTACGGCGAATTCAGCGTTCACGTGAAACCATGACGTAAACTCCTGGTAAATAAACGAGGACGCCTTAACAGGTTATAATTATCACTAGACACTTGATGTGAAGGATCTGCATAGCGAGGCGATCGCTCGCTATGGTTCCGTGTCTGTTCGTGCTAATAATACATTTCTGCATTTGAAGCGATTAGAATCGCCAGGTTACACACTTACTAAAGCACACTTGGTGTGGAGTAAATGAGTAACACAGTGATATCACTGATAACGGTAACCCTGCGATATACCTACATAGAATACGTAGATTAAGAGACGTCGATACGATATATGTATTGCTTTCACTGCGTAGGGATTACGTAATCTGCGGATATAATACTTTACGCAAGATTCAATCATTCGCAAGGAAGCTAAAAGATGCCGGTAACATAGAATTAATTTTATTAATGTAACGGCCGCATTTGCATATATATGAGAGCATCAGAGCATTAGGCCTCCATCTCCACTGTCACATTATCTTGAACGAGCAATCAATTTATCAATCAGAGAAATTATTAAGACCCTTAAGGCTAACTAGAACCCCAAATTTCATGTATATAGCTCAATCGTCGTTAAGATACTAACATCTAAAAATCGGGATTTTTCTCACTGACTCACTTACCGAATATCGAAAACCTAACCCACTTTCAAATGACCTAGCAAGTTGAAATTTGTCATCCAGCTGGGTAATTGTGTAGTTACAAGTCTGAGATAAAGAAACAGTGATTTTTTTACGATTTGTGATATTTAAAAAAAAATAGTTTTGAAATTTTTAAATCGATATAAGTCGACAGCCACGAAATTGTTAATATTGAACTTGGCTCCCACTTTCACATTTATGTTTTTGGTGGTATTACAAAATCAAATGTACACCAAAAATTATAATTATGTTCATAACGTGTTGGTTTCGGAATGTGGAAGTACCGCGATACTACACATAACATATCATTCACATCTTAGGTCGCCAATTAGGATTGTTCATTTTTTTTCTTAAGTGCTAATTCGAAAACCATTTCGAGATATGAGGTATTCAAACAGTTTCCGACATTTACTTCATCAAAATAATGGATGATTAAAGATATTTCAGCATATATCCGTGTGACCTTTGTTTGACCTTCCGTGGACCTCCCTGTTGGCTGAATCAGAAAAGACTTCGGTCATTAAAAAAGAAACACTTATCGAACCTGTGGTATTCTCCGTCACTCACTGTCAAGCTTCTGTCAAGCCACTATAAACTGACTTTGACAGAACTGTGAGACACGAGAGGCGAAATTTAAATATCGTTATTTGTGATTAATTTAATGGAAGACATGGAAAATTACATGAAATGTTATTATCCAACGTGTAAAAACGACTCCAAAAATAGCTCGAAAACGATAGTTCGCATCCGGGAAGACTTGCGTGAAAGGTGGTGTCGTGAAGCCAACGTGGAGTATTATCAGTGTTATACACAATACTGCTGCGAGGATCACTTCGAAGTAAGTATAAAAAAACCACATGCATTCAATTCATTCAGTTTAAAAAATATACATTTTATAAATTCAGAAAGGATATCTACTAGACTCATCAGACTAAAAGCTAGCTTTATGGGCAGGTTCAGTAACAGAGTACATATATGTATTACACGCCTGTGTTATGTATGTGCGCAGTTTTCTCGTGGTCCCATTGATTTGACCCATCAATGGGACCACGAGGGAGACTTGTTTCTTGTAGTCCCATTAGGTTCTATTGAAATGAACTTAAACATCCTGTATATGTATGTGCGCTCCCACTTTTCTTCCAACACTAGGTAGGATATGTTCGTTAGGTGTATGATATCCTGGTATTTCAACAGTTTTTTTGCTGTTTGCCCTTCGGGCATCTAAGGATGCCTAACGTATCTAACCTACCTATCTATAACCTATCTTTGACAACATATCGACGGTGGAAATTTCAAATGTCGTAAGCGACAAAAGCTTGCTTGTCCCTTACGACATTTGAAATTTCCACCGTCGATATATTATGTGCAATTTATATTATATACAGGAAGTGAAATGTTATTAATGGGACCACGAGAAAACGGTGTGTATGTGCCCTCAAAAGGGGTAAGTAGAGCATGTGACAGTATTTACACACATATTTAAGATTTCCCTAATATATTTTGTTTCTTAGCTTATTTACATAACTTTTCATATTTGTTTATATTGCAGCCTGAACAAGATTTGACAAACAGCAACTTTAAGTCTGAGAAAAAAACAACCGACATTTAAACCTACAGCGAAGCTAAGAAATGTTGGAGCTACTTTACAGGAAGGGAATATCTAATGTTGAAAATAAAACATGTTATTTAATTCAGACCACTTTTTATTAATTTTGTAAATATATAAGATAAGATGAGCTTTTATTTCCTTATTACAGAGTTATTGACCATATTTTATGCACTATTTTATAAATAAAGTTTTATATTGTTTGTTTTTTATTATTTTACACTAATACACTCAAGAGCAAAAGTTCCAAAGCTTTACAGGTTTCCCTGTCTTTAGCTTTTCTTCCCCAATAGCATCCCGCTGTCGTTTTGATATCACTCCATCTTGAGAGTGGTCTTCCTTTTCTTCATGTGCTGTCCATGGGGTCCCATTCTAATGCTATCTTTGACCACCTTTTGTCTTTAACTCTTAGTGTATGCCCAGCCCATTTCTATTTGAGTCGCAGCGCTTGTTTGACTACATCTGTGGCATTGGTTATTTTTCTGATTGACTTGTTTTTTACTCTATCTCTAAGTTTGAATCCCAGATAGCTTCTCTCCATTCCTCTCTGACATACCTTCAGTTTGTACAGCGTTTTTTTGGTTAGGGGCCAGGTTTGGCATGCATAAGTGAGACATGGGAGTAGGCAGGTGTTCATGGGTTTAGTTTTTAATTTAGTAGGCATTTTACTTTTGAAAATTTCCTTCAGGGACCAATACTTACTCCATGTGAGTATTATTCTTCTATCAACTTCTTTTTCAGTGCTTGATTTAAAGGAAATGAAGTGACCTAAATAAATGTAGTCTTCAACATATTCTAGCGGTGACGAATCTAGCATGATCTGTATAGGCTGTCTGTTTGTCATTACTTTTGTTTTGTCTTCGTTTACATGTAATCCCACTTTTTTGCTTTGAGTTGCTAGTGACTATATATACGAGTATATAGGTGCTTAATGATGTTATTTATGTAACATGCATCAAAAGTTTCCCATACTAAGATAACATTCCTTGTTACTTCGAAACATGGGTCAGCAACACAAAACAGAGGCTTTTTCATGCACATGCAAGCATGTGGCATTGTATTTGGGTTTTAAATTTATTGCAGAAATTTCAGAATGAGAAATTAACACATTTAGAATGACAATGATGACATTGACAGATGTCTACAAACCATCGATTGACATTTAAAACTTTTTTTTCTATATTGGGCGTGTGCATAGATTCAGCCACTAAATGTAATTTACGAGAAGTCGTATCTCATATTTTCAAAAAATTATAAAAAATAAACGGAGCTATAAATTGCTAAACTGTTGAAATTAGTTTCTTAAATTACTCTATATTTTCGAAAAATAAAATAAAAATGGGGGGTTAAAAAAAATGAACAATCCTAATTAGGTATGTAAAATTGCTGAGACGAAAGATCAAAATCCTTTCAAGTCAATGAACCTTTTCATAACACCTATAGTTCTCACTTCTAAGTTTTGGAAAGATCTGACTGGAACAGTTGGAAAAGTTAATTACTTACGTGGCGCAACGAGAGCCGAGCGAGTTGAGGGGGCACTGAGAACAAAAGGAGGTCGGATTTTGACATGCACCGCGCGACATACACACATTTTCGGCAGAGAAAAATACCGTTATTTTGTATTAAATTATGACGTGACACTATTTAGCATAGAAAGGACAAAGCAACAATTAAGAAGTGGAGAATAACGCAACAGGTTAACGGCATCACAAATGGGAAGAAATACCTAAATAATTAAGTGTTGATAAAACTATGGAGCTAGAATAGGCTAATTAAATAAATAAATATTAGAGGTCAATCTTACACTAATCGACCTAGTCCCATAGTCTCAATAAGGCTTGTGTTATGGGTACGATATACTTAATAGATACAAATACAGAAAACATCCAAGACTCCGAAACAAATGTTCATGCTCATCACACAAATATTTTCCCTTACCGGGATTCGAACCCGGGACCTTCAGCTTCGTAGGCAGCGTCATTACCCACTTAGGCCAACCGGTCGGTCATATAGGCTAATTGGTAATGACTTTTGAGGGAAATCTGACGCATTAATTATGGATGGACAAAACCCGGGACACCCTAGAGTTATTAGCATGTTACTTTACGTTTCCTAATATGATTATTGAAGTGGATTTCACAGTTGTTAATTGTTGAAGGTTAATTGGCCTCGGGCTGATGGCAGGTTTCAAGTTTCAATTAAAATTGTGTATCAATCAGTCAATCTGCCGGACGACGTCCAACGATTGGCCTCGGTACGAGCGGCTGATGCAGGCGATTTTTTGAGGAAAGCCACACGCGAGGCGTTGATTTTACGTATATCTATTAACTACACTTTTACCGTCTACGTCTTCTGAAAAAGGATGATTGTTTTTATATTTTAATCGGTTAGAATGATCTATATATCACGCATACGGAATCGTGTTTTTCGAATTTGTAGCTATATGATAATATAAACATATATACTTGTATGTCGTTATGACGACATAGCGTCCTACCCAGGTTTACTGTATCTTGATTTAACGTAGTTAATGTCAATAATAGAGGTTACAAGTTAAATGTAAATTGTTATTTTGTCATAAATTTATGGAAACTAATGTTATTCATACTTTCTATTTTATTTCATAAGGCAAGGAATATTTAATATGATTAAAGGCTTCATATTATTCAAATGAGACAAAATTATTTTGCCAGCACATAACCGCCCGAGCATCGAGCATAACCATCCTGTGCAACTGATTGCCATCATAGAAAGCTAATATAAAATTAGATTGTCCGAAACTGGAAATTTAAGACTTACTTTGATGCTATTATATAATTATGTTATTATATATTTTTTTACGTCATACCTGGCCATAAAGTAGCAATTACCGCACGCAGAAATTTCCTGACCAGGGAGAGACATAAAAATTTGTACTCACCACGGGCGGTAATAAAGAAAGCATCAGATAGCATATTTATCGCCCTTGCCTTCGGCTCGGGCGTCAAATACCTGCGATCTGAGACGTTCTTTGTTTTACCGCCCTAGGTAAGTAATGTACTATTATACTCCATAGTCCATACCCAGAGTTTCCTTAAATTCATGAACAGGACAGTTCATTATACACTTCTGGTTTTAAAAATGTGCAAATACAGGGAAAAATAAAAAAAGGCAACGATAGCATCTAGGTAATTGCGTATATAGTACACATACAGAGACGCATTAGTTTACGACCGAATGCTGACTGACATGTGGAGGTAGGTACCTATTGTTGTGTTTGTCGATAAGACTCTTTATTATTCATCGTGTTGGCGAGGCTACCCAGATGTGGAACAATTCGTTCTAACTTTCGGGACAAACAAGTATTTTGTCAAAATTGTATTCATGTGTTTAGGTTAGCTCCGTCCATAGGTGGCAATTACGTCCCGCCACGCATGCGGAAAATTCGTGCTCAAATGTTCCGTGCCTATTAAAAAGGTCGTATCGTCATAGAAATCTTACGGCACTTACGTCTTTTTCTTTGAGGAAGGCAGTTTTTCAGCAATATCTCGATACCCTTTGAACCGATCTTGTTCAAAATAATTTTCGGTGAATGAAATTAATGAGCACTATGTCCAGCTATGTGAATATATATATATTCACTTAATCAAAAAAATTGCCGAAAAACCTTATATTTATTTTGAAAGGCCTATCGATTCATGTGCCACACGTGGGCTCACGATGAGAAAAAAAAATTGACTTTTAGTTTTATGTATGGAGTGCACCCCTAAAAAAATTTTTTTTAGTAATTTTAATTACAAAACTTTGTAGCGGCTAACAAAATACACCTATCCTCAAAATTTTATTCAAATACACCTTATAGTTTTCGAGTAAAATGCCTGTGACACGGACAGACGGACATGACGAAACTATAAAAGGTTCCGTTTTTGCCATTTTGGCTACGGAACCATAAAAATGTGGTATTTAACTTTTGATTACGAAACCTAATTCGTTACATCCTTAAACCGATTTACGTTATACCTATTTAAGTTGTTGTTGAAATCCGTTATCACGATTGACACCGCAATAAGATCAATAATAACGACAATCGTGTTTTTACTCTTCTAAAAGAGTAGTAATGTATCTCTCACGAGTGCACTGGCCGCATTCCAGCGAAGGGCACGAACCATCGGCTACCGAGGAGCGTGGTTAAGTAGACTAAGTTGCGTGCAAGTAGTGTCAGAATGGGCGGTAAGAGGCAGTAGGTACTTTAATTATTGGGCCTTTTTATCGGTGGTTGGCCGCTTATGGACGGGTCAATGTGTAAGCTAATCCGATGCAATCACAATCAGGACGTGTCTGCGCGGGCGCGCTTCGGCCGCCACTTTCCCCGCCGATCGCGAACTACTCTACTTATCAAATATTATTGTATTCACAAAGCCTCGACCTGTAAGCAAGCTTGATGTTATAAACTAATACAGTTCAATAACAGGCTCGTAGGAAATTAATGAGGATCACAATTATGATCGCTGTTTTGACGGTACCTATCGAAACGACGACATCATACAGTTCAGATCGCAATCATAAAATTATAACATTCATTTTCATAATCTCACTTTTAATATAATGAAATCAGGTATCGAATTCTCAGTTACGACCTCTTTTCCACAGCAATCTGGCGCAGTCATTATAGTACAATTTATAGCACTATTGTTGGCCATGGACAATACATCAAATTATTCGAATTCCCAGAGCTTTTTCATCTAGTAACATAGTTATATAACTACAAGAAAGTCACACCCGTATAGGAAAATATATTATGACCCGATTGTGTAGTCAAACCCTTCTTTACTAGTTGCCGAAAAAGTAATCAATGATCTAGAATCTAGATTATTTAAATCCATGGATCTATCTATCACAAGCGAGTCAATTTTGTCATCTTTTAAAGCTTTCAGAGCAGATCTGAAAGCCGTTTTGAATAATTAGAAGGAGTCCGAACTTTGAGAAGAGCCAAGATCCAGGAATTTGGAAATTTTTGGCACATCGCGTCAATGTTTTTATTTTGCTAGGTTTGTTTACATTAATTTTCTGGAGGAAGTTATCGCGAAATTATATCGTTGGAGTTGCACATCGATGGCATCTTAACAATTTCTTACAGTTAATGAAATAACTCATTTAGCGCATCCAGCTACACATGCTATTTTTTTTCAGGTTAGGTATGGGAACCAATGACCAATAAGGTGTAGAGTGGAGAGCAGGTATTACGGGCGCTCTTGCTTAATAAAACAATACTAATAATAGTTATTGTCTCAGCTAATAAGCCATATCCTTATCAGATAGCGTATTCAGGTCAATATCTGAGATAGCAGTATCTATGTAGTTACGCCATCGTTTCGCCGTATATATCACCATGTGTAAGAGAGATATAGATATGCACACATGCGGCACGTAGCCTTGAGAACGTGACGATAAGAGGAACTCCTTGCATGGAAACATCAGAAATTACACATGTTATCTATTGTTCGAAATATGGATTGCTCAATGGCGTTAAGCAATTGGACTAATCTTTTAAATATGTAAAGTTACCCCTTGGCTGTTAAGTTTTATAAATCAAGGTGGGTAATTTTGTAAATATTAAATCAATTCCCGCACTGAAAACCAGAGTTACCTTGAGTTGAGAAGACCAGAGAGGCCGTGTTTAGTTTAGAGCTCAATGTAAAGTTTTTTTGGCTTTTTCTGGCTACACAACCAGCTTTAGTTCGCGACCACCTTAAGGAAAAGTTTTTTCAATTGAGGCTTTTTTTTTTCTATGTTTAATCTGCAATCAGTCTCCAGGACTATAAGCGGATGTGTTGTAGATGTTGTGGCATGTAGAGCGAGTACTCCATTGAGCACATTCACTCGTCTTTAAATGGCGTTAGTAGCAGCGCTGGTCCAGTTTTAGGAGGTCATGTTGTTTCAGCCTATTATTGTAGTTGTGGCTGTACAGGTGTGCTGCCAGCTCGTTTGGATCTTGGACAGTCTCTTTTTGTACTTGGCTGTCGTAGCTCTGATCTCCTCCTTGACAGTTGCCTTTTGTAGGTAATCATGGATTTCACTGTTTCTGGTGAGTATGGTGATATTTCAATTGAGTATGACTACAATTCTACAGACTCTATTGAAACAGTTAGCCATATGTATTTTCTTATTGCTTAGAGAATAGGTACCTATCAACTAAAAGAACAAGAAATTATCCTTTTAGTTCACCAATTTATCTATGTGGCTGCTAACTGGCACATGAAATTAGGTGGTCCCTAACCGGCGAAATTACCATATTATGGTTCATTGTTATAGAAATCTGAAAACATGCACTGCAACAGACAAGGAAAAACCAAATTAAGTAATTGAAAAATACTGACCTTTGATGAACGGCTCGGAGACAACATTGATATCCTCCTGCGGAATAATGTCCATGAGGTGTGCAATGTCGGTAGCCAGCATATGGTCAACTACTTCAAGGAGCTTGGGCTTGAGAGGATGGAACTTGGTGAAGTCATGGTTGGCCAGAGTTTCCTGCATTTTTTTGATATCAGGGAAGTCGCCTGGCGAGATCTGCTGTTCGCGCTGTATCCTGTCATACACTTGACCCAAGTTTTTGATGAGCTCCTTCTTTTTGCCATCTTTACCAAACATTGAAGGCATTTCTTTCCTTAATTCACTGACTATGTACGCATGGACTTTCGCAAGTCGCGCTCTTTTGATTAAATCGTTAAGTTTTCGTAGGGCGGCATTTCTGGGGAGAGACTGCATGTCTCTGAAGAGATCCTGCTCCTCATCCTCGAAGAGGCGGCGGTTGACGTCATAGCGCAGCGGCTGATCCCAGAAGGAGCCTATGTAGACGCGCGCCACCTCGGGCGTTTGGAGCACCTTGCCTAAAGACCACATGAGCGCGCCGTACACGCGCATCAGCTGCTGGTGATCTATCATATCGGCCTTGTTGAGCACGATTCGGATCTTATCGTCGTGTCCGCGCAGCGCCTCTATGCTGCGCCGGAACTCGTCGGAGATGTCGAGCTTGTGCGCGTCGAACAGCAGGATGATGCGATCCACACGCTCCGCGAACCACTCCAGCACGCCCGTGAAGTCGTACCCGCGATCCACGCGCTGCTTCTCACCGGAGAGGATACCGGGGGTGTCCACGATGGAAATACCGCGTAGCACTGGCGATGCTACCGTAGAACATTGGAAGCGGTTAAGGAACGCGTTTCCGAACTTGCTGAGCGGTCGGAACTGTTTTTTCGGATCGACGACGAGCGCGTTTCCGGGGATCACGCCTTCCTTCTCATCGAACATAACGGCGATGAAGCGGTCCGTGGTGGGCTCGGGCCCGATGCGGATGCCAGGGAACTCTCTCTCCAGCAGGTACTTTATGAACGTCGTTTTGCCGGTCGAATATTGACCCACGAGCAGAATCATGGGCTTAGCATCGAAGTCCGGTTCTTCCAGCTGCGGCGAGTGAAAGTCATGGAATTGATAATGCTGTTCAAGCGGCAGCAACTTCTGCTTGTAGATCTTTTTGAGTCCCTCGACGACATTGTCGATGCTCTCTGTTTTTTCACCCTCCTTTTTTAACCAGCTAAACATGGTGGCACTTGTAGTATTGTCGAGGGGGAACACTCAAACACTAATTCACTCACTGCACTATAATAAACGATTACTTTACGACAATACCAACGAAACCACCACGTTCATCCTCTTGCACGAAAATGAAGCGATTGACGTGTGTGACGTGACTTTATCGATGTTGCCAAGTCATGGACAGTCATTGTCAAAAGTATTATTTATTTATTTAATAAGAACAATTTACTGAATACTTAAAATTAAACATTGTCCCACAAAACTGTAGTAACAGTTTGACTGTGGGATCGACAGTATCTAGGTAAGACATAAACGTAAGTAAAAGTGTAATTATACTGTCCATAAATCAGTTATACTAAGCTTACATGGTACTATATGAGTAGATCTAAGTAATGCTTTTTTAATAGTCTCTTGAATTTATTCTTATTTTTTTCACTTCTAATGGTAACTTTTCTGAATCAAAATTAATATTTTTTGTATTCAATATTCAAGTTTTAAGACAATTTTTTTATGGCTTTAATAGCCAATGGTGTATTCGAATTTTCTACCTCAAAGCGGTTTTATACAACACTCAAACAGTGTGAAGTGAACTTATTGACTTGAATAGAATTTAAAGTCAAAAATGTCAAAATTGACAAATGCGATTTGCGAGAACGTGATGCCAAGACCAAGACCAAAGACTACAATATACATACTGAGATAGACAGGCAACTCGGCCAAATTGAGAAGGCATTATATGCTTGCGTACAGGCGCCATCTACTCCCTAGATGTCAAAAACTTTTTAAAAAAAGAAGGAACTTCTGAATTCGGTCGTATTTTTTAAATCAGTATTTTCAATGTTTGTTATAACTGTTTGTGAAATGAAACATAAAAGTGAGGAATTTACATATTTATTTAAGTTAACCTAATGTTATTATAATCTACAATTGTAACATTTTACACTGTAGCCATTTATTACATTGATATTTCTATTAAATTAATTTGGTTCAGCAGTACCTACCTATCAAAGTCTTGCTTACCTATTAATTATTAAGTACAATTGTTATCATAATTCTTATTTCTATATATGGTCTTTTTCGATTCAGTCTTTAACATTATTATTATAATTATTCAGTTTCAGATAGTTATTATTCATCATACAAAATATCTGCCCCGACCTGGTATAAAACCGTCCAGCGTAATAATTAATCCGTCACGAAACTGATATTTAGACCTTTTTCGTTTTTGTGAACGTGTAATGTATACAAATATGGGTATTCATATACGTATTGCTCGTATTATATTCATTCACGATCAAATAACTTTAATTTAATTATGTCACGTACAAGGGAATAGACTTATGTCACGCAGACATTGGCGGTGCCGGTTAATGTACGGCCCGATAATACGCGTCCATCTATCTTTCTCTCTCTTTTTTAGCATAAGTTAAAAAGAGATAGAGATACAGTGGACGCGTATTATCGGGCCGTACATTATGTTTATGACGCAGACACAATGTTGTGTTGCCATTATAGAAGATACTATTCTCCTCATATTCACTTACAGAACGCGTATCAATTTCCCTACATCATCAAAAATACTTATATGTAACAACACTGTCTTTTTAGTTCGCTAGTTTCCTAAAACTAGCGTTGAGGTGGCACTGTTTTCAATAAAAATCTGGATTTGCATTAAGTTCTAAGTTGCCATAGCATGACCAAGACACATAGACACATGCAATGCAAGTATGAATGAATGAAGTAATGCGATGCGACATTGCTAGGCGATGTGTTGCAATGTTGTGATTAAAGACTGAAATTTCTTAGGAATACCAAGAATAGCTAAAAAAAATCATGACGATATTTCACGACGAAGTAGAAATTGAGGACTTTGAGTACGACGAAGACGAAGAAATGTATTACTATCCTTGTCCATGTGGAGACAGATTCCAAATAAGTAAGGTTAGGATCTAATTGTTTTCTAATTTATTTATTTAGCGTATAAAATTGTTTATTCCACTTCCACGGTTGTTTTCCAGGAAGAATTAATGGCAGGAGAAGAAGTGGCAACATGTCCCAGCTGTTCTCTTGTTGTAAAAGTTATTTACGACTTGGTAAGTAACGACCAGCCAACCAAACTTATTAGTTATTAAATAAATATTAGGGTATAATCTTTCAAACATTTACTAGCCCCATAGTAAGCTCAAATAAGGCGTGTGTTAGCGGGTAGCTAGATGATTCACCCTCCTAACGTTGTTCCCGGTTATACCCTTAAGGAGCCCAGGATTCACTTTGGCCCCTAATCCCAAGGTATGGTGTAGGCACTAGATCTGCGAAGCGGGACCTTCAAACCCAGAGGGATAACTAGATGTTGGTTCTTGTTTCCTTTCTGAGGAAACTCCCTCAAAATGTTTTACTTCATATATATTTAATAGATATAAATATTTTTTCCAAGACTCTGAAACAACTATTCATGTTCATCACACAAATATTGAAGAACTTGTGTAAATTGGTAACAGTTTTAAACTTTTGAGGATTCAGGATACTAGCACAGTAGATGTATAGCTTAAAGCAGTAAAACAAACATCCAATATGACACTCACATAGACATGCACTGCTACATACAATAAACTTAAGGGGATTTTGGCGGACATAATATATGTCACATAGAACTGATTTTCAATGGAACACATGTCTAATAGCAATACTCCAGCTAATGTCCATATTTACTGTGACACTAGCACAACAGGTTTTTCTGTTGTGCTAGTGTCACAGGAAGCAATATTTCCTGAGCATTAAATTTATTTTATTTATTTATTAAATCAACCATTTTACCACATTTTTTTTTATTTAGGAGAAGTTCAAAGCGGAGGCAGAAGAACTAAACAAAGAAGATGGAGAGAAGGAAGCAGTCAAGGTGTAACATGACTGAGCAGTCAAGTGTTGAACATGAACTTCCTGCACCTGCTGGCCCAGGTTTGGAGCCCCAAGAGGACAAAGTCCTCTTTGATGGACAGAGTGTTCTGTGATTGTATTGTGATAATTGAAATAAAGAATAATTGAGAATAAATACGTTTTGTTGAAATTCCTTGAGGGACCATCCACATATTACGTCACGAAAAATTCTGACTTTGGATCATCTTTGTATCAATGGTAAAATAAAGTTGTGGTGTATACTATCAACGCATAAATTTAACGATTCTATTGATTGGTACAAAATCATGTAAACTGGGATATAACTAGCTGGTAATACAATGAAACTATGGAAATCATTCAATAGGTCTATTTTACACTCCATAAATAAATGCATTAAACTTAAAATAAATAATTAATTTAAATATAAGTAATAAAACAGATGTTGACTAGCTATTAAAAATACTTTAAAAACACTTAGATATTCGAGCTACATTCACTTGTATTGTCAGTTCTGCTCACAGATCACAATATCATGTTTGTGTTATTTCAATACCTCCATTGCCTAGAATTCACCCCCATAATGAGAAGGATTGGAATGGCAGCAATGAAATAATTATTAACACTAATAATAAGGCCTGCTCCAACTAACAACTCCCAACTTACTAAGAGAATACAATATCACGGATATAGAGATGCTAGATTACAGAATTTTATCTTTGGATATGATATTTTGATAATTATATTTATATTATATTTAGATAGCAAACCTTCTATTCGGATTAATAATCATAAAAGTACTCAGTGAAGGAAGGACAAGCTTGAGCCAAAACCTGAACATTGGCAACCATCATAAAACGATGCTATAACAATTTTTTTAACACTATCATATAAAAATATTGGAAATGTAACTAAACAAGCGATTTAATATATGTACAAAATGTACTCTAGTCAAGTGTAAAGCAACAAATGCCAGATTGAACTGGGCAGGTTAACTAAACAGATCTAAATGAAGATACATTTATTGAAATCATCAGCAAATCTTATTTATTACTAATAGTAATGGAGGATGCCAGCACAAACAAAAATAAATAAAGTTAAGTGGATCTAAGAAGTACTCCTGCCCACTCATACTATAATATTTACATTATAAAATACTATAAATAATACACCTAATAGTGCTTTTAGTTAATTCTTTACTAAAGACACTGAAGAATGGATACTTCCTAGTTTACTTTAAAATTTATTACTGGCGTTCCCACCTCAAGCACATACGCAAACATACCCCTGGCTAGACTTATTAGCTTCCAACATTACAGTGCAAAGAAAATTATTGCGTGCTGGGTTTCATTATGAAGGTCATTTATGTAATTAATTAATACCTATTATTCTAATGAACGCAGAGACCTATTTCATAAAGAAAAACATACATATGGTTTATGAAATAGGCTACTACAACTGCCTGAACGGCTAGCACGCCTGGCCCTATGGCGTCACATCTATTGTACAAAATGGAAAGACATGGATAACTTTGATTTCAAACAAGATGTCACGCAACCAGTTCTGCTAGCTTTTCTGGCGATTAATGAAGTCTTATCTAAGTTTTTCATGTAAAACAGTATGTTTCACTTTTTGTTCTTTGGATTTTTTATCACACCAAAATCTCTTTTTAATTTGGTTACTTGACTTTTGTTAGTGTAAGTAAATATTTGCCAAAAATATTTATTGGGAGATGAATAACAATTTCAGACTCAATCATTCCATTCATTCTTAGTGGGAAAAGATCTTTTATTCTAAGTTGTCCCCAATTGGGATTATTTTTCTCAAAAGTTCCCACTAAGGACTTTGGGGTCCAACAGCATGTTATATTCCAATAAGAAAGAAATACATGATTGCTGTTTAAAATCATATATCTAACCGATCTTCGCATGAGATAGTAGCGGATTCAGGGGGACGGGTTAGGGGGCTCAAGCCTCCTCCAAAAGCATCTGAGTCCTTACCAAAATCTACGACCCCCCCCCCCCCCCCCCCGCCCCCCCCCCCTCCCCAAAAGCAAAAAGCCTGTATCCGCGGATTAAATGTTGTTCCTAGGAATTTAATATTTAGATACATGTATTTATTTCCAACGTTTTGACAATGGATGCATGAATAGTAGTTAGGACTTATCGCAACTGTATATAACAATACAAGTACTCTGTCTCTACCCCTCTCTCTAAATTTGAAACTGATTTTGTTTCATAAAAAAATTGGGAATGGACTCCAAATAGAATGTATGCAGCAGTACAACATCAGATTTCTATGATTAGCTCTTAGAAACGTCAATGGAATCGGGACTGAAATGCTAAATAATTTCATCGCGATTTTGAATTTAATGTCGTTATGTATTAGAGACGGCGAGTGTAGACTGGGGAGGACCAGGCAGGGCGCTGAATGAAGTTAGACCCGTTCGAAAAACATATAGAATCTTATGCCGCATGATATAGGGTTCATTTTAAATGGACCTTGGCGGGGGCGGGGCGATGGAAGCCAAGATTAGCTCTCTTAGAAACATTAATGGAATCAGGACTGAAATGCTAAATAATTTCATCGCGATTTTGTTTTTTATGTCGTTATGTATTAGAGACGGCGAGTGTAGACTGTGGAGGACCAGGCAGGGCGATTAATTAAGTAAGACCCGTTCGAAAAACATATAATATCTTATGTCTCTTGATATATGTGGGTTTATTTTAAGTGGACTTTGGCGGGGACGGCGCTGTGGGTTCGAAAAACATATTCCTATACTATTAAACAAGCAATAATAGCAATATTATGTATATAAATATATTTGTAATCACGTTCTCCAAAACGGCTCTAACGATTTCAAAGAGGTTTGGAATATGGGGGTTAACGGGGGCGATAAATTGATCTAGCTGGGTCTCATGTCTCAAAAAAAATGTTTTTTCCTTATCGTGTCTATTTTCACCCGAGCAAAGCTCTGTGCGCCCAGGGACTTGAGCTTATGCCGCTTGATATAGGGTTCATTTTAAGTGGATCTTGGCGGGGGCGGCGCGGCGGGGGCAGCGGGTGGCGCCGCGGGCAGCGCGGGGGGCGCGGGGGGCGCGGGCGGCGCGGGCGCGTGGATGCTGAAGTGCTTCACGGCAGCCTCCAGCGCCGCGCCGTTGCCGCTGAAATACGCTGACACCGCGTTGTGGAAGAGAAGGAGCTGCTTGTTCATCACTTTCACCTGGAACCACATTGGAGATATTAGAGCCAATAGGGTTGGGGACTCTAATTTTATTATTACTCCAAAAGAAAGAAGGCAAAAAAATTTGCCTATTGACGAAAATCCTATTCAAATATCTCAAAAAATTACGAAGGTACAACCGTTTTAATATTGCTTGATAGAGGGAAAACGCTTGAGACCCGTGACGTCACGGGTCTCGCCGAGTGTTATAATAAATGACGGTCTGTTTTGCGGTGAGTGAAGGTGCATTTTGCGTTGTTGTTGTGTGGCCTGGCCGCGGCGGACAGTAGTAAACTTGTCATTAAATTCACTATGGTCCGCCACCGCAGGCCGCGCCAGTGTGATGCAGGCTTTATTCAGGCTTAAAGTTTTCCCGAGTTTTTTTATTGTCATAGACAAAACGCTTACGACGTAAGCGCTCGAAGTGACGTTTTTAAAACTGTCTCAAATAGAAATAAAAATATTTTCGAAATAAAATTCAAAACGAACTAAAATGTGTTTAAATTTCAATCCCGTTTAATCTTTAATAATTTTAATTACATAAAACATTTAAAATTGTGATCGATTTTTTTTTTATGTATGTCAATTGAAACTAGCACTATTAGTTATAACTTCAAATATGTTTCTATCAAACATTTCATTTTTGGTACAAGCTTTTATCGCCGACTGTACTTTTCTGTATACCATCATCTCATTGAGACGATTCTAACGAGCCCAAACTCAAGGGGGTACGTCGGTTAAATACTGAATTCCCATGGGCACTTTCTGTCTCCATCAGCAGATCAGCTCGATGGTACCATAATATTGAATTGTAATCCTAACTATACTAATACCCAAAATTTCAGATTTTATATTATTTGATTTCGTTGATTCGTATCTATAGTCGGATTCAGCTCCGCCTCATCCGACAAAATGACCTCATCCACCAATTGCTATTTCCCGGCGTCTGCAATAATGTACTACTATACTATAATGTGTTACTGTACCCTGTTTTCGTGTAGCAACGCCAGTTTGACGGCCGAGTCGTCCCGCAGCCGCTCGTACTGGCGCCGCTGGCGCTCGATGCTCGCGAGGAGCAGCGACGGCGGGTTGCCGCCGCGCGCTTCTAGCTCGCTGCGGTACGCGTCGTATTCCACCCTGTATAATGCAATCATAAACTTATTGTATTTCACGAAGGCAAGTTGGGCGCTTCTATTATTATGACGTTAAAGTCTAATTTCGTCAAATCCACTCGCCTTCGTGAAATGCAAGAATTAAAATAGTTTTGGAAAGAGATTATGCAAAGCTACCATACAGAAAAAAACCGGCCAAGTGCGAGTCGGACCACGCACAAGGATGGTTTCCGTGCATTGACGTATAATAAAGTAAATAGACGCACAATGTCGAACAAAAATTTCAAGAAATGTGCCCCAATTTGACAACTCTAGCTATATTTCAGTTGATGCCAATCGCGTTTACTTATAACCTGCGTTGAGATATATGCTTCATATAAAAGAGAACTTAGTGTTTTCAGCTGTAAGGGCCATATTAGCGAATTAGCATCAAGCAGATTAAAAACTTTTTAGTTTATTGAGATTCTATCATAATGTGACTTGATTGCTCACGTCAAAACTAAATAGCGAATGAATGGAGTCGCATTATAAAATTATTTTAATAATATTGTATAAACAATACAGTCATTTGTAAATTATTGACGAAGTACGTTGCGGATTTTTGCTGTTTGGAAGTATTTTAAATGTCACACTTTAATTAATAAAATCTATAATATTTTATTTATTTAAACAGGAAGTTAGTGAGTGACATCCAACGTGCTTATTTTGCGTGAAAGGATTAGACCGGTTTCCTCACGATGTTTTCCTTCACCGAAAAGCTAATGGTAAATATTTCGTACATACGTTCCGAAAAACTCATTGGTACGAGCCGGGATTCGAACCCACGACCGCCGCTTGACAGTCGCATGCCTGAACCACTAGGCTACCGTAGCTTCTTTTAAACAGGAAGACGAAAAACACAAATAAATCATGATTATTTATTTTTACAAGCAGACAATACCTAAACAATTAACACTTTCATTTTTTTTTATAAATACATATACACGAAACATTGTTCGGTGGGCATTACGTATTATCAGTGCAGCTGTCAAACTCCTTAAAAATTCTACGCACGACCAGTGAAAAGGGAATAAGAACTAGGTATGTAGATCATTTTAGCGTGGTATATTTGACGTATCTAATTAGTCCCTTTGCGACATATAATAATGACTTACAATCTGAATATCAATTTATCTTTAGTTAAACATTTATTTTTACAAGATTTATATAAACTTGAAAAATAAACACACGACGAAGTTGTCACCACTCTTCGTCGTTGATGTCTCCTATCTCGTGCTATAAGCCTATAACTGCGGCCTACTTTGCACATCGCTAAGGATTTCTCGGGAATCTTAAATTGAAAACCACAAATAACGTAACTGTACTACTCCATAAAAAGTCTAATAAGTAGGTACTGACTCCTTAGGTTTTTGTTCCGTGATAATCTGTCATTTGTACTAACGAAATTATTTATTCAAAACTATGAAATGCCAATGAGTTTACATGAAATTCTTTACGCTATCAATAGAACTTAGTTAAAGAAATATATCCAATCCTTTTTAATTTTTTTTCTATTGCTATATTTGCTATTAACGAATTTTTTCACAGATCATTTTTGTCATTTTTGACAACCGTCAAGTTTCACGGTCGAAACCAGACTAAACGCAAAAGAGCCGCAAGTGTCGATCGCGCGGTTCTTTTGGCCGGCCACTTTTTTCGGCTGATTGTGTATCTAGTTACTTATACTAAATCAATGTTTCCGTGCCTATAGTCCAGGCAATGAACTGACAACTTGTATGGAAAAAATGACATATTTGGAAATAATTTATAATAGCTAATTTTTTTAATGTAACGGATATATTATCAATTAAAGACGACCGAATAGCCTAGTGGTTAGAGAACCTGACTATGAAGCTTGAGGTCCCGGGTTCGATTCCCGGTCGGGGCAGATATTTGTATGATAAATACGAATGTTTGTTCTCGAGTCTTGGATGTTCAATATCTATTTAAGTATGTATTTATCTATATAAGTATGTTTATCAGTTGTCTAGTACCCATAGTACAGGCTTTGCCTAGTTTGGGACTAGATCAATTGGTGTGAATTGTCCCACAATATTTATTTATTTATTTAAATTGTTACCTAGAGGAAAAACCCACCAAAAAATCAGACATCAAAAAAATCAATATTCAATTAGCTCCTAAAAAGTCCGGATAAATATTAATAATTTTTTTTTATCTTTATTTAGGTTCATTTACATTTGCTTTAAAATATTCAATATAAATAAAATAAAAAAGACAATGAATGTTTAATTTA
This sequence comes from Epinotia nisella, assembly GCA_932294315.1. Lineage (NCBI taxonomy): Eukaryota > Metazoa > Arthropoda > Insecta > Lepidoptera > Tortricidae > Epinotia > Epinotia nisella. Next base: position 24,612,930 of record OW028674.1, read on the forward strand.
AATCTATATAATTACTTCCGGGTGGAAAGTTTGGTGGATTCTTGAATAAAGCATCTTAGAATAATGTTTTAGAATGAAATAAACAAAAAAAAAACGCTATTATAAATTAATGTTTTTCGAAACCGTATTTTGCCTCGGCTACTATTAAAAAGGTCGTATCGTCACAGAAATCTTACGGCACTTATGTCCTTTTCTATAGGGAAGGCAGTTTTTTCAGCAATATCTCGAAAACCTTTAAACCGAACTTGTTCAAAATAATTTTCGGTGGAAGAATTGAATAAGCCACATGTCCGTGATTTTTTTCATATTTTTTAAATACACCGTTCAAAAATTTGATGGCGGGAGACACAATTTTTGTGACTTTCGGGGCGATTATCTCCAACTCTATTTACTTAATCAAAAAAAAAAAACTGAGAAACCTTATATTTATTTTGAAAGGCCTATCGAGTGATGTGCCACATATCGACGTTCAAGGATATTTTTTTTTACTTGCAGATACCATGTATGGAGTGTACTCCTAAAAAGTATTTATTTAGTCATTTTATTACAGAACTATGAAGCGGCTAACAAAATACACCTGTCCTCAAAATTTTATTCAAATTTTTCGAGTAAAATGCCTGTGACATACCGACATTGGACAAAAACTGGCGCTTTGTTTTTTGTGACTCGACTCGCTCATACAGGGTCTCACCTGGCCGCCTCATACTGGCGTATGGTGAGCAGTGTGTCCTCCATCGTCTTGTTGGTGAGCGTGTTGAGCGAGTTGTTGAAGAAATGTAGCGCCGCGAGCAGCGTGTCCCCGTGCCGCGTGAGCGCGCGTTGCGTGTCCGCGTTGTACAGGAACCTTGCGAGGAATAGGTAATGTTAGTCGAGGCAACATTATCGCGGTAACTTTAATGTGACACACACAAAATATAAGCGCGTCTGAATACCGAAGAGCAGATAATTACTTCAAAAAAATAGCCAATCCAAATTAGACGCTTGAGCGACCGTTCAGTCCGTGCCGTGCGCAGTTTAATCGCAGCACGCTCGCTGCGTACCTACAGTGCTTTCTTAATGTGCCTCGGCTGTCTATCGCTATCACACTGGGTCTAACATATTTGAATGCGGATGAGTAGTTCCGGCGAATACCCCCTACACACAAACTTACATCTCACAAACTTTATCTGTTCGTAATTTTAGTATAGGCACAATAGGCACATATCATCCTACTAATATTATAAATGCGAAAGTTTGTATGTTTAGATTTTTTATATTTGGATGTTTGGATGTTTTTTACTCAATCGCGGATTAAGATGAATTTTGGTATACATATAGTGTATAGCCTGGATTAACATATGGAATACTTTTTATCCCGGGAATCATCCCTTAAGGGGGTGAAATGGGGGGAGAAAGTTTGTTTGGAGCTACGATATAAACGAGTTCCACGCGGACGAAGTCGCGGGCAGAAGCTAGTACTTTATACGTCTGTAATTCGGGGAGGCACTGGGCAAGTTCCGCGAACGCATCGCCGAGCTGCCGCTGCGTGGCCGAGCTCAACCGCAGCACGCTTACACTTGTCCCACTAGGCCCCGGTCTACGCCACCTACTCTATAATTACGCAAGGTACTGACTGTGTCTGTAGCTCTGGCGAGCGTTGCGCGAGCTCCGCGAACGCGTCGCCGAGCTGCCGCTGCGTGGCCGAGCTCAACCGCAGCACGCTTACACTTGTCCCACTAGGCCCCGGTCTACGCCACCTACTCTATAATTACGCAAGGTACTGACTGTGTCTGTAGCTCTGGCGAGCGTTGCGCGAGCTCCGCGAACGCGTCGCCGAGCTGCCGCTGCGTGGCCGAGCTCAACCGCAGCACGCTTACACTTGTCCCACTAGGCCCCGGTCTACGCCACCTACTCTATAATTACGCAAGGTACTGACTGTGTCTGTAGCTCTGGCGAGCGTTGCGCGAGCTCCGCGAACGCGTCGCCGAGCTGCCGCTGCGTGGCCGAGCTCAACCGCAGCACGCTTACACTTGTCCCACTAGGCCCCGGTCTACGCCACCTACTCTATAATTACGCAAGGTACTGACTGTGTCTGTAGCTCTGGCGAGCGTTGCGCGAGCTCCGCGAACGCGTCGCCGAGCTGCCGCTGCGTGGCCGAGCTCAACCGCAGCACGCTTACACTTGTCCCACTAGGCCCCGGTCTACGCCACCTACTCTATAATTACGCAAGGTACTGACTGTGTCTGTAGCTCTGGCGAGCGTTGCGCGAGCTCCGCGAACGCGTCGCCGAGCTGCCGCTGCGTGGCCGCTGCGGCCGCCAGCTGCGCCGTCAGCGCGCAGCTTAACCGCAGCACGCCCGCGTACTTGCGCTGCGTTTCCCGCAGGGCTTCGATCTGGGCTTCCAATTCTTCACAAGAGAAATTACAACTTGAATTCCCGCTGCAATCCTTGCAGAGATGGCATTCAGGCTTCATACATGTATGGGGAAATGTTTTAAGTCACTTTCCATATAATTTGGGCAGCTAAAATTAAGTTTAACAGATTGAGTAGTTAAATTAACATCAATTGAATTCCCAAACCAGTTATCAAACAAAGCTGTAGTCAGGTATGCTGCTGTATATCCCTAGCATGATAATTTTGGGTAAAGACTCACTTAACATGCTCCTAAGAGCACCAAAATAGTTTCTTCTTTGCATTAACTATGGGCCAAAGGGAAGAAGCTGTATATCGGTAGCATGATAAGTTAGGGTAAACACTCAGTTGAAATGCTCCCATCTGAAGAGTTTATTCTTATAATTGAGAGTTGAAAAATTCTGACTACACCCTAGCCTAAAGGCATCATAGTAGGTAAATTTAGATCCCAGATAAATAACCTACTAACCAGTGTCTACTGTGCGCGAGGTTTTGCCGAGTTTCTCATACAGCAGCTGCTTGGTGCACTTGTATGTGGAGAGGGACCAGGAGCGCAGCGAATCGAGGCGTGAGCCGCCCGCGCGCAGCAGCGAGCCTGCGCCGGCGCCTGCTGATACGTCTGGTGGCGCTGAAACAAGTAGAACAACGTATTCATTGTTACACCTGTCCGATAATGTCAATAGAAATTTTACGTGACGCGCGATATGTCAAGTCAAATCACGTGTTATAGGTTATAGGTGTACGCGGGCTGGGTTTCCGCAACTCGACGTGCGCCTATTTTGCGTATGGGTTGGCACTACTATTATTCGTGTTTCGTGTGATGCTGCTGCCAATTTGACGATCTTTTGTCAGAGCTCCTGGGTTCGACTCCCGGTAAGGCCATTTATTAGTGATGAGAATGTAATACCTGAGTCATCGATGTTTTATATGTATCTATATATGTTTAAAAGTACGTTTAAAGGTACGCCCGCCCCAATGCTTAAAAAACGGTTACGGTACGGAATCGCAGTGACATATGACGTTATTGACATGGAACTTCATACTAGGTAGGCCGTATCCGTACCGTCACCGTTTTTTGAGCAACGTTGTGGCCGCACCTTAATGCTGTCTAGTACCCATAGTACAAGCTTTGCTTAGTTTGGAACCAGGATGATTTGTGTAAGATTGCCCCCAAAATATTTATATTTAATATATTATGTCGCGGGACATGCATCCCCTGGAGATTGCATAAAGACTACTAATCAACAGTCTCACTCATATTATCCCATAAGCAAATTGATTTCACTCTCAATAGGTGTAACAAGTATGCAACAGTACAGTTTGTTTTTTTTTCATGAGTAAATGTTTTTTTCTTTCATTTTTTTTCTTTTTTCTTTTAACAGAATGAAATGCAAATAAACTCTTGAGGTGAAAAATAACTAGCTTACCAATTTTACTTATAAGTATATTCTGATATCAATTTAAGATAAAGAATTATTACCATATGCTGGTGGGAAGGTCATTGAGCGTGAGGCAGGAAAGCTGGGCTCAGTGCCGGATGTGATAGAGTCACTTGACTCCCGCAGTGGTGGAGTGTCTTTGAGCATCTCATGGATGCTGCGTTCTGACTGCCTGAAAGCAAGTAAAACAATCCCAATTCTATGGAGAACTACTGTATTGCTAAGCTTAACCAAGTGAAGTAGACAACTGAGCAATTTGAAAATGTATACATTATGTTAGTGTACTAATGACTGGTGTGGGTAGACCCCGCACAAGGTGGACTGATGATCTGGTAAAGGTTGCGTGAGTCCGCTGGATGTAGATGGCGCAGAACCTGTTATTATGGTGCACTTTGGGTGACACCTAATTCTAGCAGTGGATGTATTTCAGCTGATATGATGATGACTTGGCTGGTTCAGAGTCGTGGTGGACGCCGGTGTGTTTTTAGTGGGTATACTCCTCGGATGGCGGCGGGAGGAGAGAGTACCACATAACCCCCAAAAAGGCGCCTTCCCCGGGTTGGGTAAAAAAAGGCAATTACATTGTATTGGCAATGTAGGTACATTTTGTCGAAAGTGGATATTTTAGTCTTATTAACATTTATTACAAGATTATTAACATCAAGCCATTTCAATATATCATTCATAGTATCATTACTTTCCTTTTCGTAATTATTAGCATCGTTACATTTCATTATTACAGTGCTATCATCTGCAAATAAGACCATAGGATACTTGACATGCTTAGGAAAGTCATTAATATTAATGAGAAACAACAATGGTCCCAAAACGCTACCTTGGGGCACACCTCAGATTATTTTACGTGCACCTTTCTTCTTTTCTTCACTCGGAATATTCCCACGAATGCCATACGCGTACTATTTCTTAATGAGTAAAACTTGTGATCCACATAGTTAATGCCTTAGTTAAATCCATAAAAGATAGCCCAAATACGTTGTCTCTTATCCATTGATGAAATCAAAGGCTACTAGATCATATATATAATTAAAGTGTAGATGAAAAATATTCATTTGGTTAAACTTTACAGGTTTATAACTTTTCTTGTATTGCAGATATTTTAATATTTATAGGATAGTGTTTTTTCAATTACTACCTAATAGTTTTCATATTTATTAAATGTACTTAAAAGTTAAAACTTTATGAAAATGAACTCTGAGGAATATTTGATAATCAAGCGCTTTCACGCACTTAGTCACCAGAAAGCTTTTGCCGGTTACTGATAAGCCGAATGAATTCAATTGTACAACACTGGATATTTTTCCATGTAAACCTCGTTAGAGAAGAGAATCCCAGAGTTAAATCAAAATCAAGATGACGCAGCTTCTACCGCTGTTAATAGCATTGAGTACGCGTCTCAATTAGACTAAGCGACCTTAAATTACAAGTATTACAACCATATTGTTTGTTTGTAACATTGTAGTGTTTAAATTATTGCTATGACTCACCACTTCGACATCTCAGGAGATGTAAGTATGACTTTTGTCAAGAAACACTAAAATATAAGGGAAACTGCTTCACAGTTTCACTAATTGCACCATTTTTACTGAACTACAACTCGACAAGAAATACCTACTTTACTCCAGAGAGCTTACAAAATTTTGACAGAAGTTTGACAGCGCCGTGCAGTAGCTTCAAGACTTTTTTTAGGTCACCAACAAATGCGTGTCTAACGTAATGAAAGTATTTGTACATGGATCTACATATAATACTCTAAATAAAAATAGAAATCTATGCTTTTACGTATTTGTAATATAAATTGAAAAAATGTAAATAATCAGCTTACTTATTAGGGTAAACACATAAACATAGTAAATATTTTTTATAATTTTTTGGGTAGTAAAAAAGCATGAAACAGCGATTTGTTTAAGTATTGAAATATGCCTTATGAAGCACACTACATACGATGCAATTTGACACATTAACCGACAGACGCAGGTATATTCGAAATGAGACAGCAATACATGACTGGCGCGGCCTGCGGTGACGGTCAATAGTAAATTTGACAGCTAATGACAAGTTTACTATTGACCGCCGCGGCCAGGCCCCGCTAGTGTGATGCGGCTTAACTGTAACTGCATCTCTGTCACGAATTGCATCATTTGTAATGTGCTTTACGTATTTGTGTCAGGGATCTAATATTTTGAATTATTTTAGGTTCTTAATGTAGGACTCTATCATGTATTTAGGTAACATTTTCGTATTATTAGACAGCCTGATCAAAAATGATATTATAAACCAAAGAACGAAATAAAACCGGTATTTTTGTATGGTGAAAATACCGGTATCCGATCCCTGCTCTCCATAAACATAAATATACTTTGGCCTCTACTCTTCCACTTCCTCTAAGATGTGGTGTCATGACATATATCTTTATTATATTTGTTTCAAGTTGTCTACAATTTATTGTACACACCTAAAACGAAGTTCGTTCGTGTATCTCCGTCTCTGTCGTACTTGCATATTCGAGCGACAGAGGGGGAGATACACGAACGAAAACGAATTCCATTTCGCGGTAGGCCCTCTGACTTAGATCGTTACATACTTGACTTGCTAGTTCGAGCGACAGAGACGGAGATACACGAACGAAAACGAATTCCATTTCGCGGTAGGCCCTCTGACTTAGATCGTTACATACTGAGGACCTACCGCGAAACGAAATCCGTTTTCGTTCGTGTATCCCCGTCTCTGTCGCTCAAACTAGCAAGTGCGACAGAGACGGAGATACACGAACGAAAACGAATTTCGTTTCGCGGTAGGCCCTCTGCTCAGCATGGCTATCACAAGACGGCGCGCTAGCTCTCTCGATTTTTCTCGCACTATGCCTCTCTTTCTAAGTATTCTAATAAGAGAGAGACGGATAGTGCGAGAAAAATCGAGAGAGCTCGCGCGCCGTCTTGTGATAGCCGTGCAGATATAGCTATGATAAATTATTGTTATGGTTTAAATATATATAGGTACTTTACTAATATAAAAAAAAAATTAAATGAGACAAGATAAAAATTATAAGTTTATTTCATGAAGTTTTATTGTGTACTTTGGCTAGAGTCCGACCAGCGAGTCGTGACAAAGGCATTTTTTTCGAGTTCTTTATATGGCAACAATTTTACCTATGAAATAAGCTGTCAGTTATAAGTACCTATGACACCGCCATACATTTCGTGTTACCAGCATGCGTTTTTTTCAAATTTGCCGCCTTGTTCTTGTGTCACGACTCGCTGGTCAGACTCTATTGGTATTCTTGCCTTGGTCTTAGAATACTAACGAAACCCTATTTCTGTAATCTGTGAACGAAACGAAGTAAAATAAAGAGGTTATTCTATGAAGTTAAAGTGGTTCGTGTGGCTGTTGGACCAATTGCCTTGGTCTTCGACGAAGATTTCACTTTATGTAATAGAGCATAAAAAGCGACTTTATGTCGTCTACGCACAACAACATAAAGACGAACTTTTAGAGCATGAGAAGTGAAAAACATTTTTTTGCACACTCCATACATAAAACTGCAAGTCAAAAAAAATTATTGTAAGTCACGTGTGTCACATCAATCGATAGGCCTTTCAAAATAAATATATGGTTCCTCAGCAATTTTTTTGATTAAGTCAATAGTCTGTCTAATGAAAGTTGAACCTAGTAGTTATTTGATTCGCAACACTTTGTCTCTATGTGTGTCTATCTGAGGTGTCATGTCGTATGTCAAATTTAAATTTCTCTGAGAAAGTTGCGGCTGTGTGAGTGACCCTGTGTTACCCAGTTAAATTTGCCGCAATTTTTCAGGTTCAGCTTTCATTAGCCAGACTCTAGAGTCGGAGATAATCGCCCCGAAAGTCACAAAAATTGTATCCCTCCAATTTTTGAACGGTATATAAAAAAAATATGAAAAAAATCATGGAGCTTATTAAATTCTGGCACCGAAAATTATTTTGAACAAGATCGGTTCAAAGTTAATTGAGATATTGCTGAAAAACTGCCTTCCCTATAGAAAAGGATATAGAGCCGTAAGAATTCTGTGACGATACGACCTTTTTAATATGCACGGAACCCTTCGTATTGTGTGGTCCGACCGACCGTTTTGATTGTTCAAGTATTATATTATATGCCTATTAGCCTATGTCACTCCCACGATTGTGAGGAATCCAACGACACCTCATATCGTCGCTTGTAATATGAATTAACGTAACCGCCAAATGACGATTTTTCAGGAGAGGCAAAAAACTAATTTGAAAAATAGAAAATGTTAATAACTTTTTACACACTTATCCTATTGTAATGATGTTTGTAGCAATTATCTTATATTTGCGAGATCTTTTTACTAATCGAGGTCTTAAAAAGACTGCTATTATAATTAAGAAAATAGCATGGCGCTTACGTTAATTTTTTTACAAAAAAGTGGAGTTACATTAAGATTTATTTCAAAAAATTCAGAACAGGAAACACTGCTTTAAGGTAAGTCACAAAAAAGCTGCAAACCATTAAAGTAAGTAACATAGTTTTCAAAACGTGGACTTACATTATAAGAAGATAATTTTAGTACTTTCAAACTTATTCACTTGTAATAACGTCCAAAATAGAATAAATTATTTTGTTTTAGTTAATGTTTGGCAGGGTAGTCAACTATAAGTAAAACAGGTTTATACGTACGAAACAGTTCTAATGTTAATATAAACCTTGTTTTAAAACAAATTCAGTCTCCCTCTCTCTCTCACTCTCTAAATGTGTGTGGAAATCTCTTTAAGTGTGTAATTTCCAGGCAAATAGTACGCATTGTCGTCGGTAATGAATTAAGATGATTGGTAAGGCCCGTCTTGTTTCAAAACCTTGTAAAATCGTTACGGCGAAGCAAATAATAATAAAAAAACTCTTAAAATAACTGTTGATTATTTATTTCAGAAACCAATTTAAAAACGGCAATGTCTTTTGCGTTGTAATGTAAATAAACCAAATTCATAAAAATGTCAGTGATGGGCCTTACTAGGAACCTAGTCGCCTAATAAAGCCCGTTATAAATTAATATAAATGTACCTACATTTAATCAAAAGGTAGGTCCCCTTTTTTAGTACTAGTCGTGAAATACTTATACTTGGCAATGAAATCTATTTAATAAAGTACCGAACGAAAATAACCCAATATTTATGCCACGGGCCTTCTTAGGCCTATCAAAATTAGAAATTGCTATGGAACGAAAATAACTTAAATTTAAATAGTTGTCATATTACATTGATTTAAACTTTGATGATTCTCACACATCGTTGTTACTGAACGGGACTAAATCGCGTATAATTAGGTAACTTATTTAAACCGAAAGTCCTTTCTACAAAACTACTGTCATTTTTAGGGTTCCGGACCAAAAAGGTAAAAACGGAACCCTTATGGTGCGACTCCGTCCGTCTGTCTGTCTGTCACAAAGTCAAATATCTCAGGAACTACTAATGCTATCGATTTGAAATTTGGAATAGTTGTAAATAAAGCTAATCCTCGTGTATGGAAAATGAAAAATTTTAATATATACTTTTAATTTGTATAAAAAAGGGCGAATAAGAGGGGGGTCAAAAATTCAAAGTCTAGTTAGTAGGCCAAGTGGGGTATCATATGAAAGGGCTTGAATTGTACATTCTAAAACAATTTTTCTTTTTTTTTCTACAATGGTAAAATTTTGATTTATAAAGAAAAATATTGAAAAAAATACCATTCCCCCCCCTTATCTCCGAAGTTAACCAAGCAAAAAATTTGGAAATAATATATATTATTAATATTAACGTGAATATTACCGGAAAAGTATAACGATACCTCTATCTAGCGTAGTTTTTTTTTATTCTTCAAAAATCATATGTTAATTTTGTTTGTAATTTAATACTTCTGTGTTTAATTTTTTGCCTTCAAATTCCTATGAAAGTGTTCTGAAAGTACCTTCTAGCAAATAAAAAAAGAATTATCGAAATTAATTCACTTGATAAAGAATTATCGCTGAAAAACCAACATACAGTAAGGGAAATGAATTAACGTACCACCGTAGAACCCTATCGCAATAAGGTAACATACCGCTCGAGTTTGAGTGACGGCGGCCGGTCAATTGCGACAGGGTTCTACGGTGGTACGTGAATACATTTCCCTTACTGTACATACCGAGTTCCTTGGTCGCGCAATTTAGTAACAAAATGCACCGATAAATGGCGCTGTAGGTACTCATGTCATGCTCATGACTTTACTATACTATGCGTTGTTTAGATTTTTCCAAAATTAATGGGTGGGGCAAGACGGGTGTGTTGTATGATATTTCGTACGGAACCCTCGGTGCGCGAGTCAGACTCGCACTTGACCGGTTTTATTATAGTAGGAAAATACGTGAAGTCATTAAAATCAGAAAACATCGCAATCTCAACTAGAATGACGGTTTGACATAATAAGTGTTGTGTGTTGGCCGTTGACAACCCTAGTGTACAAGTGATTAATATAGACCAAGTGCGGGTAGTTCAGAAAATACTCTCTTGGGAGGATGGATGGATCATAAAAAACTATATCGTAACTAACTACTATATACTGAACAAAAATTCAATCCTAAATATCTTAACGAGAACACGTTATAATATTAGTTTATTTAAAATTGGTTGTTTATTGAGATCTCTTAATTAGTAACTACATTTGTAATATACATGGTATAGCAGGTAATATATGTGTAGATGGAAACACAAATAGATAGAGACACTATACATGTAGTGCGCTTTCATAGAAAACTTTACTTGAGTTCAATGAAATCTCGTTTTCCACTTGTAGGTCCGTAAAAAGCACGCACGTGACATAAAAATTGATGGCTTCAATTGTAATTTGTTTTATAAAACCTGTGATAATTACATTTGTGATTCAATCTAATGATATTTAATTTATGAAGTTATTTTCGTTTAATTGCATTTTTTCGTTTTGATTACAAGAAGGCCCAAGGTCTACATTATGAGTTATTTTTATTTCTGTGTTAAATAGATTTAATTATAAAGAATATTTCAGGACTAGTACTAAACAAGGGTATTAATTAACAACGTTTTGAAATAAGCTACCGTACCTACCAGTACGTAATTAATTGCGTTTATTGTCAAGTGACAATGTAGTTTTTTTTTTCCCGAGATCGATTCTAGCACACAAATGTATGGATTCGCTTTAACGCTTCAAATGGAAAGAAATAGACGGGAAGTTCCTAGTAAGTAAATTAACGTATACTCCAAGTCAGTTTAAAATAAATACACAAAATTTAATGTAACTGCCAAATTTTATGTAAATTTCCCGTATTTTGTATGGAACGTATGCCTGTTACATTAATATACATTCTATACAAAATACGGGAACTTTACCTAATGTTATATGTACAGTAAGTAAATACATACTTTGAAACCAATTTGATTGATTTTGGAATATTTATAACTGTGATAAACTATAACCTAGTTTACAATAACACATTTTTGTTCCACCATCACCCACAAACTTGCTAGAAGCGGCACTGAAATGTAAATGCGCTGTGCCTGCCCCTTTTGGAAATATGTTATGTCTTGCCATACAATATCAATTAAGTTTTAAAATTAAAAATCTCTGGTTTGGGTACATATTTGCAAGAATTGTCTTAAAAACCAAGCGTAGTCACATGTAATTTAACCACCTTTTTTATTTTTATCTAACTTTAACGTTAGCGTAACAGACAATCAGTTATAATGTGCCACCAATTGAGTAATGCAAGAGTCATTTCGATACTCATCTGTATCAAAATGACTCTTACATTACTCAGTTTATTACTTGTCTTTAACTTTGGTCGATACGTTAAATACGCAATCACAGATCTGTCGTTACGTTAACCTGTTAATAAGAAAAAAAAAAAATGTGACATACATTAAAGAAAATACGGTAAAGTTAAAAAAAATGGTGTTATTCTGGTTAACGTAATCGACATTTTTTTCAAGATATCGAAATTTTAATAACAGCTATCGACGGAGCATCAAATTTGCAGTCGAACTGTATATATAACTCAATTTCGGTATTTTGGCGGTTACGTTAATTCATATTACAGGCGACGATATGTCAAAATTCATCAAGCCGTTTGGTCTGTAGCCCGTGAAATTGAATTTTCGTGTTCATAACAACATAATAAATACGTTCGAAAAATATAACCCTCCTCTGACGCAGTCGGGTATAAATATTCTGTCTAGACGTGTTAGGTACCAACTCGTACTAGATGGCGTTGTGGAGGAGGTCTCGTAATTTCTATATCTTGCCACCTAGTAGGACTAGGACGTGTCTTCTTCTTTACGCAGCTTAGTATTAGAAATTGGCAGCCTTTATTATTGACTCAGATTTTTAGGCATTTTGCCTGGAAACATTCTACAGCTTATTTTAATATTAATATATTAGGAGCATGATTCTGCCGGGATATCAATCAATCATTACGGTTTACCTGTGGGTTTACCCAATCATTATATAGGTACCTATAGCGGTTATTTTTCCGTTTGTCAAAGGAATGGGGAAAAAACAACGCCACCATTACGATATGTGCTTTATTTTTATTATATTTATGTTTACTTACATCTAAGCCCAATTTATAAAAATATACAAAATCTTAGTGTGAACTAATTACGGTGTACTTAATAGTGAGATTCTTCGTGAAGGCTGGTACACAATAAATAAAGTACTTGCCTGTTTTTAATACCTATTGCCTATAGTTAACACACCTACACTAGGTAGGTACTTACTTATTATTTAATTTGTTGGTTTTTTGGACCTAGATAATGATGAATATACATTCATTTAAATTGTAGGTAACTTTTAGGACTCGTAATACCAACTCGTAGATATTAGATAAAATAAAAATAAAATAAATAAATATCGTGGGACAATTCACACCAATTGATCTAGTCCCAAACTAGGCAAAGCCTGTACTATGGGTGCTAGACAACGGATAAACATACTTATATAGATAAATACATAGATAGATATTAAACATCCAAGACTCGAGAACAAACATTCGTATTCATCATACAAATATCTGCCCCGACCGGGGATCGAACCCGGGCCCTGAAGTTTCAGTCAGGTTCACTAACCACTAGGCTATTCGGTCATCAAATAGGATAGGTTAGGTACTTTAATTTTAAACAAGTAGCCTATGTAGTCATGTAGTATACTTATACCTGCACAAGTGTACAAAAGTAAAAATACTAAGTACCTGCATAATACAATAGTACCTTGATAAGAACTTATAAATAAATACTAAATAGGACAAATGTAGGTATATGACTTGGACTTCGGCGACACATTGATGGAGTAGGTAAACCAAAGGAGTAGGTACCTAAACGGTAGAGTTAGAAGGGTCATACACAGATTTAGGTTCACGTCTTTCCTGTGGACATTGTCAAAGTAAGGCTATGGTCTCCTATAAATCACTCTGTACGCTGCGTCACAATGCTTACTTTGGATATGTAGTCATCGGCCACAATAGTACTTACATCTCCATAGTAAGCGTTGTGACGCAGCATACAGCGTGATTTATAGGAGACCATGGCTTTAAGGGCTACAAAGCCTAATTTTTGGTTGGACTTTGTTTACGAATTTTGTTTTTAAGGTATTACCCAGAAGTACCTAGTGTTAATCAAATTTCCGTTTAGATTAATTATTGCAGGTAGGTACATTTTATACTACTTAATTTCAACGGTAACATTTAGAGTTAGATAACGTATACTGCGTATACATCTGTGTACCTTGCACAATTTATAACGGGGCGTAAGTTCGAATTGGGACACTTTAGGAGATAATATTTAACATTAATTATATACAGTTGCATACACTACTTTATCTACACACATATCATAAATCCTCAATGATGTGTTCGGGAACCATTAGAATAACCACCATTGCACCGCCATGGCCGACAAGATTTCAAATCATGACCAATTAGATTTACATAACAGTATCGAAGGCTCTGACCTCTGGGCCACGCTTCGAAATTTGAAAGTCATTTCTTTATCGATGTAATATCGATATCTTAATGAAAAAACGTACAAAATAACCTACGGCCAGAGATAAGTTAATTATTTTTATAAATCTTATTATAGAAATAGAAATGTTTATTTGCAAGAATACGTAAGTACAAAGGTGTTACAATATTTTAAACATAGTTCCAGTATTCAGCCATAGCAGCATGCAAATGTTTAAGAAAACAATTAATTATATTCATTTTAAGTCTAAGTACCTGTATAATATTTATTTGTTACAGTCTTGCTTCCATATATTCCTTTACAGAGTAAAAACAGTATTGATATACTGCCAGTTTCTGAACGCATTTTAACGGGTTTATGCTATGTGTGTGGATAAATTTAGTTAATGCTAGATTTAGTGAATAAGTACCTACAGCAATTACAAATTTCCGCGAGTGTAAAACAGCAGAGATAAGATAATTATTTTTTCATCACACTTGCTCGAAAATGGTGTTATTATACGCAAGCGTACTGAGCTGTAATGGGCTATATTACGCCCATGGGCGTTATGGTTTTTTTTTTTAATAATAGAACCCTCTGATTGGCTTAAGCAAATCTGGTTGCTGTGTGATTGGTTGAATAAAAAAATCTAGTTGGTCACGACGCCCCGCCCCGCAAGAATACTGCTCTGTGATTGGTTGAAATATTGAACTGCGCGCTCTACTAGCACTGATCTGGAAGTGAAGTTGTCAATTTTTGATTGGTGCTGCTGTATGAAACATACATTTTTCTGTCTTTTGTTGTTATTTATTTCCTCGCAAATGTGATGAAAAACATTGTGTATAACACGGGCGTAAGAATATTGCAAACTCGAGTCATCAAAAGCCCTCCGCCTTCGGCGTCGGGCTTCTGATACACTCTCGTTAGCAATATTCCACTTACGGCCCTCGTTAAACAATGTACTATTATAAATCTTATTGATATAATGCTGGTCATTACTGCCCGTTTCAGAACGCATTTTAGCGGGTTTATGCTGTGTGTGTAGATAAATTTAGTTAATGCTAGATTTAGTGAATAAGTACTTACAGCAATTACAAATTACCGCGAGTGTAAAACTGCTGAAACTATATACAATAATCACTTCACGCAACGTTAGTAAAACTTCGCAAATATCCACGTTAGGATATAGGTAATACGCTACCGCCAATGCTACGCTTTACCATTATTTGAAGCATTAGCCTGTCTAGTCATGTAGAGGTCACACATCGCAAATCACTGTAATGGTCACACATCGTCCCTTAGCTTTAGAAACACTGAGCCCCCGCCTCAGCCTAGAGAGGGCTGTCGCTCCACGGTCAGCCAAACAGGTGCGCGGGCGGCAGAGCGCGGCGGCAGCGTAGTCTTATCTCCTCAGGTATATTATGCTAAAGTCTAGTCATGTTATAGATCACGTTAATATATTAGTAGTTTATGTTACTGTACATAATGAGAGGCCTTAAATCACGAGTGTGGTTTTATGAAACGAGCTTCAGCGAGTTTCATAATAGGATCACACGAGCGTTTCAAGGCCTAATTCTGTACAGTTGCATACACTACTTTACCTGCACACATATAATAAATCCTCAATGATGTGTTCGGGAACCATTAGAATAACCGCCATTGCACCGCCATGGCCGACTCGATTTCAAATCAATTTTTTCCGCGCCCGAGCTGTCGCTGACTAGCAGTGTCTCCTGCGGGCAGCAGGATGCCTTCATAGCCCTCTGTTGTCTTGAGGACCTTACAGACTCATCTTAGGTACGTATGTGCTTAAGTTTAGTTATGTTATAAACCACTAATATGAGGCATTGGCCCGTCACACTACACATCGCAAACTGCTGCAAGGTTCACACAAAACTGTCCCTTAGCTTCGGGAACACTGAGCTCCCCTGAGCCTAGAGAGGGCGGTCGCTCCACGGTCAGTCGAGCAGGTGCGCAGGCGGGAGCGCGCGCAGCGGCCGCATCTCCGCGCCCGAGCTGTCGCTGACTAGCAGCGTCTCCTGCGGGCAGCACGACGAAGTCTTCATGGACTCCGTCGATGTCTTGTGGTTCTGAGGAGAAAGGGTAACATTATTTTTGGAGGGTATATGTTTCGGATGGTTGTTGGCATGTTTTATAACCAATAGTTATAGTGGAACGTTCAAGATATACTCGTACGTTTAATGGGTGAACAATAAGCTCTCTGAAAAAAACATATCACAGCTAGCCATCTAGGCTCAAGGACAGGCACAGTAGTGAGGGCTCAGGAACAGGTGCAAGTACTCTTGAGGCATCTAAGGACACTGACCCGTTTGAAACAGTGCGCGAGCGCGTGGCTCAGCGCTCGCAGGCAGCGCGGGCGCGAGCGGCGCATGAGCACGTAGAGCACGGGGTCGAGCACGTAGTTGAGCAGCATGAGCAGGTCCGACACGGCCCCTAGAGGAGCTAGGCGCGGCCAGTAGCGCGGGCTCAGGGACAGATACAGGGACGAAGTTATCTGTAAACAAACAACGTTGTATTATCTTAAGAAAATTCATAATATATATCTGACGTATGCAAGTTAAACCCAATGTAGGTATGTCACCATAATTGCTAATAGTTGACACCACGTTGATACATATTTCTTCCCTCTTTTCGTATCTAGGTACACTTAGTTAGTGATGTGTAATTGAAACTATATGGCGTCAAAAGTGTCAAAACATTCGATTCCAAATATTAAGTCTAATTAGCCAGGGAGAGATTAGATAGGTAACCAAAGTATATCTAAGTGGGTATTACAGATTTATGAGTTCAAAAGTAGGTACCAGTAGGTAGGTACGTACGTAAGGTAAGGCCCTGTCAAATATTTCAATGAGGTTAGCATTAGCACCCATAATGTCCTAGTAGGTTAGGTCTATGTAACTGCTTTGTTTGTGTGAGGTGTGCAATAAAGAGTATTTGTATTGTATTGTATTGTACCTATACTATTTTGCTTTATTTGCCAATGCAATGAAACGAGTCCGTATCGTACATCTGCTGCGCGCAATACGAGCAAGAATCTTCAGGCATGGGTCCACACCATTACGACTTCCTAGTGCTATTTGTTTTACTAATAGTTCATCAGCGGTGTTAGTAAGTACTCGTATTCAAACACTTACAATAACTGATCTAAGATAACGGCACCTATTAACGAGCGCATGATTTTCGGCACCTATTACCGCGGTATTTACAAATATGCGTTTTATAAGCATACGGATTGATTTCCTTTGAATCTAAGCCCACACAATTAAAGGCTAGTTTCTTGACTATCGAATGTGTTTGGCACTAGTGAGAACATCTTTGTGAAATAAATGAGTCCAAAAGTGTCTGTGTCCGTGCCGGCAACGAAGGAGCAGGTCTTCCCATACAAACGCGCGACGCTTCACGTAAGTGGACTCGAGTTGTATTAAGAGAATTGCGTATTATTTGTATCAATTATTTATGTACCTTACCTTTATGTTGGTTTATTTTAATGTTCTTTGTGACTCAATATTGATATTTAATCTATTTGCTTGCAAATATGTTAAAAATGTAAATTGAATTTAAAAAATGTAAACTTCAGTAATCGGTAATTGGAAATGCTTAATAATGGGCTCTTATTCAAAACATTGCTTGAGTACCTCGTTATTAGGTGCCATTACCTGCATGAAAATTGGAAGCAATTTGGACAACAAGTTGTAATCAGCGTCAATGTACCCAATAAATAGGCTTATGTGTTGATTGTATTATTGGAATCTAGTAATAAACTAAATGAAATGCAGTCAGGCTTTTAGTTTATTTATTAGCTTGTTATATTTGTCATTAGAAACGTCGCAGGGAGCCAATAATAATAATAACCCGCCCACTCGCCTTAATTGATCCATAGGAAAAGCGTAATTCCTTCTCCCATTGTTGGCCGTAAAACATCCTGGGGAGAGTGGGGAGTAGGTGAGGTACAGTCGACGCCAAAAATACGTTTACACTTTTGCACCTTATTCCATTGCAATAAGGCAAATAGTGTAAACGTATTTTTGGCGTGGACCGTACGTACATGTACAGTAACACGTACCTTTTTCGCTTTTCTTACTGTGACAATAAGGCATAAAAAGGTACGTGAATACATTTCCCTTACTGTACATACGACCTGCTATGTGATTCACGACCCGTCTCGACTCAGCTCATCACTAGTCCTTAGATATAAACTAACATTCGTGCCAACTAGGGTGAGTATCTACCAGCGAGGTAGCGAAGCGGTGGGCGAAAAAAAGGCACCAATAGCATTAAATAAATAAAAAATCTTCAATGGTGCATTGCTAGCCTCGCTTGCGCATCTTTTCATATTGGTGAATTTTTTCCTCGCACACCGCTCGGGTGGATGCTCATACTTACTCACACTGGCTTTATTTCAGGCAAGTTGTTCGTAAGCATTGTGAATACCAGCCCTAATACGACGTTCCTAATGGTAATGAAACTATTGAAGAAGCGGCGCGTGCCAACAAAAACCAGCGGGTTAATCCATAAAATTGTTTGTAGGCAGACCATTATCTGGGGGCACGGCAGTGCCCCCGCCAAGACGGACCAAGCGAAGCGCATGGGCAGGCACTACCTATACCTTTTTTCAAAGCGCTTCGTCGTTCTTTTGAACCCTCGTAATTTATGTTTGGATTATACCAGATAAACTAAATTCTCGTGTTATGATAGTGTACTTATTAAACATAAAGGTAAAGGTTCAATTGCATAGCTTATACTTACTACTTATACTTTAGATTTTATTGATACCTAAAAAACGCCGATTTCGCCACTGACTCACTGAATCACTCACGTTGATCATATAAACCCTTAGGGTACTTCCTGAAGTCCTAGAAAGTTGAAATTTGGTATGACAGCTAGGCTAGTATTAGTACACAAACAACAGAAAAATCCAAAAAAATGGAACTTTTACCCCCCGACCCCTTAAACTAGGGGATGAAATTTTGTATGAGACTTCCGCAAATTTTGATGCTATAGAGGTCTGAAATTGATATAGGGACTCCTTGTTATAAATTTCAGGATTTTTAGTAAATCAGCCCCCACCTTTTAAATTAGGAGATGGAAGTTTGTATGGGAAACCATACACTTCGTTAGACCTTACAAAAAGGAATGAGATCCCAGTAAAAATATTACATGTAAAGTGATGCCAAGATTCCCTAGCTCATATGGCTTTCAGCGTCAAAAAGATATGAGATCGCAAGTAGCGCCAAGCTTCCTACTCCACACGGCTTAACTCCACCAGCCACGCTCTACAAATTCTATATCTTGGCTAAAAAGTATAGAAACCCGTGTCTTATTCATATCATCATAAATTCATACCTTTTGGATAGTCTATGCGGCGACCGGGATGTGCCCAACCAAGCTATACATTTTAGTCAAGATGTAGAATTTGTAGAGCGTGGCTGGTAGAGTTAAGCCGTGTGGAGTTGGAAGCTTGCCGCTACTTGCGATCTCATATCTTTTTGTCGCTGAAAGCTATATGAGCTAGGGAGTCTCGGCATCACTTTACATGTAATGTTTTTAGTGGGACGTTATTGTCCTGTGGACTAGTAGTAATGGTTTAAAATCGAAGTTCAAACATTATTGGGCCTCTCATTCCTTAACAACTATAGGGATGTCTTCGATTATGGCTAGTCAGGCAGATTTTCAGAATATAAATGCCAAATTGTAATAAGGACTTCGTGGACGGGACCAGTCGACTCTTAGCTAATAAGAAACTATTTGTGCTAGTCATTGAACTTAATTAAAGTCGCCATTCCGTAGTAGCTGCACATAACGCCTCGTTTAAATTCCGTTCGGTTCACATTGGTGAGTTTAAAATTTCAATCCGGTGTTTATCCATTTACTTATTGAGACAATGAAGTATATGTATTCGCTCGTCGCGTCGCTCGGCGCGCATACAAATCAGGTATTTAATGGCTTATCAATTATAGCAAGAGATAATTCTATTCAATCTGAAGCATAAACCAAGTAAATAAATATATAATAGAGTGTGTCACAAAGGAGCAATAGTTGATTGTTAACCGAGGGTTGAAAGCCACCCATTTCCGACGAGATATTTTGGCGCTCAAACGAAGTGAGTGGGTGGACTATTTCCTAGACGCGCTTATATTGAAAAACTAACTTTAATCCTACCAATATTATAAATGCGAAAGTTTGGATGTTTGGATGTTTAGATGTTTAGATGTTTGGACGTTTAGATGTTTGTTAGGTACTCAATCACGCTTAAACGGCTCAACCGATTTGGATGAAATTTTGCACGAAGATATATTTTCGATTAAAATATAGGACAGTTTCTATCCCGGATCAACGCAGACGAATGTGTTTATAAATACCATATATTAATAGAGAATTAAACCCATTGTAATTATCAACAAGCTTCAAAAATCAACACAATTTTATTCAAGTGTGGCTGAATAAGTTTCTGCCATTGTTAATTTTTTTTAATGACTTTTAGGTAGCGGATTTGTAGCGGATACATTAAGTTGTAAGTACCTACGACCGCTTAAAAATGTATTCAAAAGTCTTCAAATAGTTTAAGCAGCTGCAGCGCGACTAAATATCAAACTTGAAAAAAAAACAATAATGAATGATCGACAAGACTCAGCAATTTTACAGTGGATAGAACCGTATGAAAATTATTATCGGTATTCCTTGCGCAGTGAATTTAACGTAAATGAAAAAATAATAACGTTGAAAAACACGTCAACAGTAAACAACGCCAAATTAACTGTCGCAACCAAAATGACACGTTGTCATTTCATAAACTAAATACTTCCTAACTTGTTATTGAATTATAGATAAGAAGTTTGAGAGAAATAAATCATTTAATCGTTATTTGTTTAGTCATAACATAGGCGACTCAATTACTCTCTGTGTGAATGCCACCACTTGTCCGGACGGACGCTAAAGGCCTGCGCAAACCGGCGGAGCGCAGCGCAGATAACTTTAAATTTATCAATGTATATTCTTTTCTATTTTAATTAGATTAAGGTATAAATTTGAATGTTCTGAGACCGACCTCGGAGCATCACGGGGGATTTCTACTCTGCGGCATCGAGGAGCCTGTTAGAGGATACCGCGGCGGTAAGCGGCGGCATGCCGCGGCATCCCCCGCTATGCGCCGAGGCCTCCCGAGTGAACCGGGGTAGCGGGGCTGCGGGAGGGGAAGGCTTGGCGCAACTCGGATTTTAACCTCCGCAATGCCGCGGCATCCCACGGCATCCCACGGCATGCCATGATCGGTGATTCGTAGACCCGGTGCACTTCGGCGCATACCGGGGGATGCCGCGGCATGCCGCCGCAGAATCGTCGGCGCACTTTAACGCCGCGGGGAGAGGATATCGCCGCGGTATCCCCCGGTATGCGCCGAAGTGCTCCCAGGTGCGCTGGCCACCGCACGAGCGCCGGCGGGCGCTCGCAGTATCGCGGGGGATTTTCCCTCGTCGGTGTGCGCTGCGCGGAGTAAATCCTCTTAGGTGATCGGCGCTGCGCTCCGCCGGTTTGCGTCTATTACCTATAATATAAGTTAGTGACTCAGGAGTGATTCGGTCTTGGAATTCAATATTAATCAAACGTTGTTTATTTGATACGATCGCGAGTCAGTCAACTCAGATTGGTACGATGATATAAAATCAGACGCCCTTGTTGGTATTTCAAAATTATTCGGAAAGCTGCAGTCAAAGCACTGAAACATAACAAAATGTTCGAGTCACAGAATACCACGTTCTGTGGTTCGAGTAAAAACGTAAGCTACCGTTAAAAAAAAAAGTAAGTAGTGTATAGAAATAGCTTTGCCACATACATTTTACTCATGGATAGTAAAGTTAGTTATAAGTACTGATAGCATTATTTACACCCAAAATAGGCACATATGACGTCAAGTTGCGGAAAGCCTTGGTGATTTTTAGGGTTCCGTTCCTCAAAAGGAAAAAAAACGGAACACTTATAGGATCGCTCGTGCGTCTGTCTGGCCGTCTGTCACAGCCGATTTCCTCAGAAACTACTGGATCGATTGAGTTGAAATTTGGTAGGTATACATATGTAAATTGGTGACCCAAAGATGGTGCAGAAAATAGGAAATTCACAACGAGTGGTGATAAATTAAAACACGACCGAAGGGAGTGTTTTAAATCGACACGAGTTGTGAATTACCTATTCGCACGTGTATCGTACAACGTTTTACAGTATACAGAGTGTTTTTTTTAAATGGGACAGTATGGGGAAATCCGAATCTAAAGGAGATAGAGGAAAAGTGTCCAAGGAGACATTAGGTGTTTTTTTATGTAAACAAATTTGGCTCATTAAAATTTTTGGTCAAGCGTGAGTTGTTCTTAAAAAATGATAAAGTTGGTCAATTTTTTTTTTGACGCGGGTCGACTCTGTTTCATGTAAGGATTATTTCATTGTATCGAAAGAAAAAAATCTGAACAGCAGAAGTTGGTCAAATTTAATGAAAACTAATCTTCATACAGTTGGTTTATTACTTGAGTAAATGTTCGATGTGGCCGCCGTCTTGTCTTATGCAGGTACGAGCACGCTTCAAGACACTTCTAGTTGCATTTAACAGAGACTTATGGTGAATTGTGTTTAAAATGTTGTAAACAGCATCTTTTAATTCTTGTACGGAGTTGTATCGGGTTTCATAAATTCGACCCTTAAGGTAACCCCATAAGAAAAAATCTAATGGCGTTAAGTCGGGCGATCGTGGGGGCCACTCGTTCCAAATTTGAATTCTTTTTTTTATAATTTCAAGACTATCGCGTGCCATGATGTTTACGAAGATTAAAAAAAATGTTCTTCTCTTGAATCATCTGGAGCTCTTATCGATTATTGAAATTTAAAAATGGAATAATTTTAAATATTTTTTTACACGCCTAGGCACTTGTAGCAATATTAAAAGGCGAATACTGCAATTGTATGAAGATTAGTTTTCATTAAATTTGACCAACTTCTGCTGTTCAGATTTTTTTCTTTCCATACAATGAAATAATCCTTACATGAAACAGAGTCGACCCGCGTCAAAAAAAAAAATGACCAACTTTATCATTTTTTAAGAACAACTCACGCTTGACCAAAAATTTTAATGAGCCAAATTTGTTTACATAAAAAAACACCTAATGTCTCCTTGGACACTTTTCCTCTATCTCCTTTAGATTCGGATTTCCCCATACTGTCCCATTTAAAAAAAACACTCTGTATATGGCTCTTTAAAGTTTCAACATATGCACGGAAAGTGCTCATTTCCGCACTCGTGCGGGAAAGTAACACCATGTGTATGTAAAGTAAATTAATGACTTCTGAACAAGGGGGCCACTTTTGGGGGGTAAACTAGGAAAAAAAAAAGTTTCGCAAACTGTATTGTGTGACATATCAAATGAAAGAGGTTGTTGTAAGCATCTAGTCTAGACCTTCTAGTCTAGTAAGCATAACATGTATCTATCATAAATCCGAAAGAACCCAATGCCAGCAAAAAGATTGCTACAGAAATGAAATTAGTTACTATAAATTGAAAACCCCTAATTTTATTATTTATAACATACCTCGATCAAAATACGGATTGCATTATTTTATACCTACATCACTTTTCATCTCACTGATAATATGAAGAATATTCTCGTCAAGCAATACCGACATTTACTCTGAGCCCTTGTTATAGTGCAAGTTATTATTATTAAGGAAATAGAATAACAT
Organism: Epinotia nisella; assembly: GCA_932294315.1. Classification (NCBI taxonomy): domain Eukaryota; kingdom Metazoa; phylum Arthropoda; class Insecta; order Lepidoptera; family Tortricidae; genus Epinotia; species Epinotia nisella. The sequence goes on from OW028674.1 coordinate 24,636,496, forward strand.
GCCAAAAGGCCGCATCTTGTAAAATAGCAGATTTGATGAGATGTTTGAGTGAATGCGTACCTACAGGTTTGATGGCGCGGTAAATAGCAAATGCCGGAGTGTTCCAACCGATTACCTTTCACGCTTTTCCAAATAAAATAAAAATATTGGTGCAAATATTGGCGTCGAATCTTGGATTCGGAGTTAGCTAAGTCGCCTTGCCTCTGACCTCTGACTCAAAATTAGGTAATTGAAGTCACTGAGTTATTGGGTATGGTAAAACCATAATGAAAAAAATCTTAGTACTTATTAGGCCAAAAACTTAAGATCCCAAAGGCATCATATATAAAAAGTAGCTGTTAAGTACTTACTATACCAGAAAAATATTCAAGTAATTTAACTCTTTTACTGCCTTGAATCAAAGCGTTTTTTTGGCCTGAATCACACTGGCGCGGCCTGCGGTGGCGGTCATTAGTAAATATGACAGCTCATGACAAGTTTACTATTGACCACCGCGGCCAGGCCGCGCCAGTCTGTGAGAGCCTGAGAGGCTAAAAAGGCGCAAAAAATATGGTCACGCGCGTAGATAGCGCTACGACAAGGTTGGTAGGTAAATAGCGAATGTGAGTTAAATGGGACGTTTATACCCTTTGGGTTAGCATAGCACATTTATTATTTAAAGGAAACTTATTTTAGACACAACATAATTTTCATTCTTTTGAAGTGTTTATTTATGGCTTGCTAAGATATCATGACATTGGAAAAAGGTGTTATAAAATGATGAAATAGGGTTTAGCACGAGTCCGTAACACTACCTATCATTGCAATTTACGTAGCTACGTTTCTCTTTATCTGACCCTTTGACATATATACATATAATGAGATTAATGAGTTTGTGGGAAGGGGACAAAAAAAACGAGGTTACACTTATCAAAGAACAAGCGAAAGTGTCTAGGTACGTGTAAGTACTTAGTTAATGTTCAGAGCAAGATACGGTTAAGTAGCCATTTTGTAAACTTTATCTTAGTTAGGTATTTAGATAACTCTGTGAAATGGTCGCTTGTCATTGAGAGTCGTATTGTAAAATCCCATTGCCCTACTTGCTGTCTCGTGTGGACAGATACAGATATTTGAACAGATGAGCATTGTATTTTAGAAATCAATTTCGTTGTTTACAAATCGAGTAGTTAGGTAGGCGTCTATATAGTTATTATCACATCATGTCGTAATGTATATAGGTTGAAATGTTTTTACCCACTATGTATTGCTTAGTAAACTAGGTAATAATATTTAAGTGTTATGCTTGAAAGTTGGATATCGCGTTTTAATGAAAAGGGCTTATTTTTTAATATTTTAGGCTGGCGTTGCGTGTTCGCGTTGCGTGGTTGCCTCTCTTTCATTTTTCATAGGAAGGAAAAAGATGCAACATGAATATTTGGTCAAATAAGCGTGAAGTGAAGTGCCAGCATCGGGATGCGCTCGCCCAGTTATCGTTATACCAACCCCTTCAAAATTAGTCCCATTGTCCAAACGAGAAAGACAGTCATAAATGATTTTGCGCAGCGCGGTTACCACCTTCCAGGCGTCCATTTTTTTTAAAGGAAAATCATTACTAGCGGATGCCGAAGTGGAAACAAAATAGCATGCGAATCGCCAAGGCCGTGAATGAGCGAACTCGTTTGCATCTTGACAAGTGTCGTAACATGCGTCCAGAATATCAATCCTTATAATGTTTACTGATCAGCTATTGTGAGTACAATGTTTTTATAAATGGCAGTAGGTATTGCGTTGTTTGTCCAGGGTTTGCCGTAATAACAGTATGTCAAAAGTAAACATGTAATGTACGCAGCAATAAAATCTTATTAATATAAGTAAAATAAATCGCACTAAAAGATTTGTCCACCTCTCATGCTCAAAAAGGGTGCCGTATTAGCCCGAGGACGCCACTCAGGCCTCATCTCAGCGCCAGCAGTTAACATCCTTTTCTTGAAACGATTCTGCGCACTTTTATCTTAATTAGCCCCATTTAGTGAGATTGCAACAAAGCGTTCACCGCGCGTGTTTTTTTTTATCATCTGTTCCATCTGGGACACGCGCGTAAGGCACGCGACTTGTAATCTAAGGGTCGAGGCTTCGAATCCCGGCTCGTACCACTGGGTTTTTTCAAAAAACGTATGTACCTACGAAACAAGTATCTTTTAATATTCTCTATTTCTGTTCTATTTGATATATCAGTCGTTTTTCGAAAAAAATAACATCGTGAGATAAATTCGGTCTAATCCCAGTAAGACCTAGTTTTCACTAAGTTTTCAGTAAAACTATTGCCTTTGCCGAAATTTGGCATTAGGTGCCAAAGCAGACCCCGGCTCGTTTAGGGCACTAGCGGAAAAACTCTAGGATTAGGATGATGATAGAAAATATTAGCTTTATCTAAACCTTCACAGGTAAACTTTGATAACTTTCCCATGCAAGTGTACGCTGAACTATGTTTATCGCATAGGATGTTAGAAGTTGAAACGTGTCGAAATGGTTGTTCAGCAAACACATTAGATGTGCTTCTACATTAACTTGCAGGCGCTAATAGGTAAGTAGTAAAGCAACTTCCTAAACTACATCCATTCTTAGGCCAAGAACAATATTAATTAAATGGACCAGGAGTTGAAAAACATAACAAATTCCTAACAATAAGTTTAAGTTCCCGCACCCATTTACAAAAATCCTGACTTGGTGAACATACATAAAAAAAACCCGGACAAGTGCGAGTCGGACTCGCCCACCGAGGGTTCCGTACAAATTTCTTCCTACCTCGGTTATTGATTACGTAATTTAATAAAAGACTAGGTATATTTTTTAGAATTTAATTACAAATGTGCATTTTTTAGATATTTCACTGTACTTGTAGTAATAAGATGATATCACTTGCCAAATTTCACAGTTCTAGGTCAACGGAAAGTACTCTATAAATTTTGATTCCCTTGAGGGTGTCGAAATATACGTTTTTCGCGGCATAATTGGCCGTATCTTTTTTTTACGTTAACTTATATTCATATTCATATTTATTCGTTGCAACCATGGTATTTACAAAGGTGTTCTTAAAATCTTACCAGTACAAACATGGACCCTACTAGGGTGTAGCAACAGGTTTAAACTAAACCTAAGGATAAAAAATAAAATAAAATACATATAAATTCTGCACATTAACAACATATTTTTTATAAAAAAGATATCTATTTTAATACTTACATCGACACATAACATAATATGACTTATAACTAATAACCCATGAACTCTTGTAGATAATATGGGCATTCCGTTACAAGATAAGCCTTAAGTTTATTTACAAAGATATTATATTTTGCTTCATTTCGAATATATGGTGGAATATTGTTATAGATTTTTATAGACATAGCGTAAGGGCCTTTGTTAAACATTGTTAGTTTGGCTTACCTAGAAGTTTGATTTTTTCACAGCTTTAAGGGACTGTAGACTTGAGTATAGGGTTTTAATTTCAACTCGATACCTCCATGCATTCCCGACATTAAAGGGTCTTGACAGACATACAGACGGACAACTAAGTGATCCTATAAGGGTTCTGTTTTTTTCCGTTTGAGGTACGGAACGCTATAAACAGTGATGCTAATGACTGAGATAGTTTAAAATGTATAGGATGAGCCTTGTTGCACTGGTTAACCACACAACTCGGTGAAATTAGGTACGTAACCAATTGGCAGGAATTATCCTAGGTTTTACACAAAGCGTGTCTTCTTAGTTGTTCCTAATTGTTCACAAACGCTATCCCGACGCAAAGAGAGAGTGTGTATCTGTCTGTGGTGTCGTAGCTCCCAAAGGATGGACCGATTTGAATGCAGTTTTTTTGTGTCATAGATAATTTTAACTCAAGTGCTTTTAGCTACGTTTCAACAAAATCGGTGCAGCCGTTTTTGAGATATTGAACTTTGAAATGAAAATGTCGGGGGTTTTTCAACTTTTCTAAGTTGTAGTTATTACACACAGGCGTTTCTTCCTATTCGCAAGTCGGTCTAGCATATGTAGCATAATTAATTGGCAGTACAATAACTTAATACCATCTGAGTTTTGATAAAAAACAAATCGAATCTTATCGAGCATCATAAAAAAAAACTGAGTATCTCTAATATTATTTTTGTTTTCAGCGAATACCAGAATAATAACAGAAAAGCTTAGTCTCGTTTGAGGGCCAATTTTCAGTAATAATTATGAACTTAATTAGTTAAGTTAACCTAGCACTCCGTTCAGTGTTGATCTAAATCATTCACATTAATAGAATGCAGGTAATCTAAAGCACCTGAACATAATTTAGTCACGAAAATAAAGCATGCAATTGATAACTATCGTTGATAATATATACTGACCTAAGAAAGCTTAGAAAAACAAGCATTATTTATACAAAAATTTCTTATGTATAAGCCCGACAAGCCGTTATTTGACCCTGAGGTAGTGTCGCTGTAAACCGCATAATATATGGCAATAATGTACATACGTCATGTATAGTCGGGACAGTGTGTATTGGCTTTGAGTTGTTTGTTGAATGTAAAAATTCTATGGTTTATAATAAACACCTATTCATCTATATTTGATTCCAAGTACTACGAATTCGATATTTAAATATTCGTCAGATTGTGACTCCCATGACTCTGACTCTGATGTGTCGCTTTCAAGACCGCCGACTTCAATTATAAAAAGACCTTTTTTCTATATTATTCTTCAATTTTTATTGCAATATATTTTAATAAGAAAATAAATTACTTATTAAATCCAAGCAAACTAACCAGTTCAATCAATACCTACGACCGCACTATAAAATGTCAATACCGGTCATGTCAACAAACAATTTCAAGACATTGTTTATAGAAATGCTAGACAATCCGGCATCCTTTTATTGTTGTAAATATTTAATTATATATGCAAAATAAGCTTCCTAAGCTTGCTATGGATTGCTTTCGGCTTATGTAATTTATTATTATACGAAGAATTTCGTCTTCCTTGCTGTTTGTTTACTTTGGTGACATTCGATGACTTCTAACGTCTGTTATCAAACTGTACTCCTTGCCAGTAATAAAATTAGTTCCATTAAAAATCCGCAACGTGGCTAAGGTCAAAAAGAAACTTGATTGGCTATAGTATAATAGTAGATTGTACAACTAGGGTTTAAAATAAAAATATTTTCATTTCATTTTAAGTTTTTATGTCGACTGTACTTCATTACAGGTTCCAATGAGCTTAATCACGACGGGTTTATATATATGAAAAAAAAACGTCAACCAGTCAGACATCATTGACGTCTCCTAGCAATTTAATTTATATAAAATTGACTATATCATCCTATAATCAAATACATGAGTCCGGCAGACAGACAAGTCAGTGATACAGCCCTGCAAGTGTAGGTGACGCCTAAAGTGGCTCCAATCAACTGTTTCGAAGGAAAACTACAAGATCAAATTTGAAAGATCGCTATTTCTGACTGTTTCTGACATTACTAAATACACAACAAGCGTATCTAACGGCAACAAGATTTTACTTAGATAGTATTGGTCCATTGACTGCATCTCCAAGGAAAATATCAAGCTACGCCTGCGCGCTTACCCATTTTCTTTCTAGTGTCAATTATTGTTAATGTTTACAAATATTGTGACATTCAATTTGTATTGATAACATTTAATTTTCTTAGTTTATTTAGTTAGTCTAGTTACAGTTATTTTTAATTTTTATGTGTCTATATTCCGTGATTGTGTCTGTGTACTCTGTGTATACTTATTACTACATTTTATATTCTGCCTGTTGCCTTCAATGGCATGCTGTGTGTGCAGTAAATCATTTACTACTTCAAGAGGCCTACATATTCATCAGTCGCGAACTCATCAGGTCCGTATTCTTCCTTCTAGTATCATTACCACGCAAGGCTCCGCAAACCTCAGCTCTTCATCGCCTCCATCCGTCACCGCCTTGGCCGACTTAAACATACTACGCCTTTAATCAAACGAGTGCCACGTGGTGCGAGATCAAAGACTAAAAAACCGGCCAAGTGCGTGTCGGACCACGCAAAATGAAGGGTTCCGTGCCTATTAAAAAGGTCGTATCGTCACAGAAATTTGACGGCACTTACGTCCTTTTCTTTGAGGAAGGCAGTTTTTCAGCAATATCTCGAAAACCTCTGAACCGATCTTGTTCAAAACAATTTTCGGTGAATGAAATTAATAAGCCCTATGTCCATGAATTTTTCCATATTTTTAAAATACACCGTTCAAAAATTAGAGGGGGGGGGACAGAATTTTAGTGACTTTCGGGGCGATTATCTCCGACCCTATTCACTTAATCAAAAAAAATGCTAAGAAACCTTTTAATAATTTTGAAAGGCCTATCGATTGATGTGCCACACGGGGGGTCACAATGAAAAAAAAAATTTTGACTTTTTGTTTTATGTATGGAGTGCACCCCTAAAAAAATTTTTTTTTGTCATTTTAATTACAAAACTTTGTAGCGGCTAACAAACTACACCTATCCTCAAAATTTTATTCAAATACACCTTATAGTTTTCGAGTAAAATGCCTGTGACATACGGACAGACGGACAGACGGACAGACGGACAGACGGACAGACGGACAGACGGACATGACGAAACTATAAGGGTTCCGTTTTTGCCATTTTGGCTACGGAACCCTAAAAAGTATAAAATAAATTAATAGTTTATAAATACTAGAAAAACACGCTTTTATAAATGCACGTAAAAACCAAAAATAAATTATGAATCGTTCAAGTTGTCTCTATTTCTGGGCTGAAGTGTAAACTATGTACTTTTAATTATAATATTTGATTGTAAAAGCGTGGGGCGCTGGAACAGGAAAGACTTTCTGCAGCTTCCGTCAGGAAGTTATTATTAGTATTTTTTTACAAGAAAGCCTTTCCTTTTCCAGCGCTCCACGCTTTTACAATCAAATATTATAATTAAAAGCACATAGTTTACACTTCAGCCCAGAAATAGAGACAACTAGAACGATCCATAATTTATTTTTGGGTTTTACGTGCATTTATAAAAGCGTGTTTTTCTAGTGTTTTTTTTCATATTTTCACCCGAGCTGAGCTCGGTCGCCCAGGTCTTATTACTACGTTAATAAATAGAAGTTGATGTTTGAGTACATATTTTTACATCTTTGGTTTTATATTTATTTTTGATCTTCACTGTACCTAAGTACGAGTACATAAAATAAACACAGCCAGCCACTTGACTCTAAAGAGTTATTAGGTATATTATAAGTATAGAACATAATACATATACGTACTTACATCGTTTTCTATTCCAAACAATAGCAGCGAAGCAGCGAAATACTTTTTCTCAAACATGCAATGAAATGTCGTCATTACGTGCGTTATAACAGGCTTCAAAGTATCACGTTTTGGGCGGAACAACTCGAGAGAACTGTAAAGGAATTTCATACAAAATTAAAGGCCTAGGCCGGGAAGTTTTTTTTAAATTTTAATGTAAACATGGCGTCTGTGTTCATGAACAGGCTAAACAGCTGAATTATATTTTTTGAGTGGTGTATTTATGTAGGTATTTCATTGCATATGTTTGAGAAAAGCACTATACATGCTTGGCCGTGAAGAGGGCTTTCCGGCTTCGCATCACTATCCGGCCTCCCTACGGTTGGTCGTCTATACCTACTCACTCGACAAGCCCTTCTTTCCCGGCGTCTGGAGTTTATTCTGGAGGCTTTTTAATAATATGACACATTTGGTTACTTTTTCCATTTGACTTATCCGTTTCTATGGTTTGTCAATCGTCTGAAGAAAAAACAAAATGTATCGCATAAATGATCATTTAAAACGCAGAATTGTTGCTTAAAGCCTGCATCACACTGGCGCGGCATGCGGTGGCGATCCATAGTAAACTTGTTATTAGCTGTCAAATTTAGTATTGACCGCCACCGCGCCAGTCTGGGAGAGGCCTTATGCGAGCAGGGAGTGTCCGTCACTGACATTGCTGATGAATTGGCCATCATGGTAAGAAAGGTCAAATGTACTTATATAGCAACAACTTACCGTACATATAGTACTGTCTATTTGTATATAATTATGTTGTTTCTTCGTCAAAAATAATACTAATTATCCGAAATTATTTTAGAGGAAAACGGTTTATTTATGGAGGCAAAGTTGGGCCACGAAGGCGATATTACAAAGCATGTGTCATTTGGCCGACCGAAAAAGATCTCTTCCTTCCAATACCAACAATTACTGGAGGACGTAAGATACCGATGATTCGTCAACACAAGCACTTATGCTGCTCTATACACGGTGGAATATAATCGGTGATCAGGAATCCAAAAATCTTAATTATCAATCTACACAGAAACCAATACGTGAGATCTCGTGCAGTATAGCTCACAATCTAATTAATCACACTTAATTAACATCGGTAAAATGTACACTGACTGAATAAATTGACACCCTACTTTTATTGAAGGGAAGTTACTCGTAAGTGTACATACGTCAAGTGCTTGCTGGCTTTGGCGGGAAACTAGACAGATCAGACGTCAATAAATGATTGCCGCCATTTGTTATCTACGTTACGTTACGATTTGTTAGGGTGACAATAAATTTTAATTAAAATTTAATTTCAACTTAAAAATTAGTTATGATAAAAAAAACTTGGTTCCACTTAAGTAGGTACTACATAAACGTGACCGCCATCGATTACTGAATTAGAAAAATGGGTTCCTGTTCACCGATTATATTCCACCGTGTATAACGTGTCTGTAAACACGGCTTACACGGCGGTGGTGAACGACGAAACTAAAATTGAAGTGAAGTTACATATGCATGTTATGCTAAAACTAGGGAAATAATTTTGATTAAATTTAACATAACAAGCAATTTCGTAGATATATAAGCATGGAAGATTCAATATACTTAGTCTAATGAAATGTGGCTTACATGATTCCTTTGGCGGGATACCACATATGGCACGAATACATTTTTTCTGACTTCTGAAAACTATCTCACGGTCAGTGCAATTACCCCAAAACATAATTCCATATCGTAAAGTCGAAGTTACATTATGCATGATATGCTACAAGAACCGCTAATTGACTTACTACTTTTCTAAAGTTATACAGAGCATAAGAGTATTTGTTAAGTTTTTTACACATTGTTTCTATTTGGTTTTCCCATGTCAGCTTATTGTCTACACTTAAACCTAAAAAGTTAGTGACATTTGTTTCTTTTATTACATGGTCATTATAAACGGTTGTCTATTGTTTGCCCGATTCATATACTATAATAGTACATTACTGCAGACGCCGGGAAAGAAGGGCTTGCCGGGTGAGTAGGTATAGACCGGATAGTGATACGAAGCCGGAAAGCCCTTTTCACGGCCAGGCATGTATAGTGCCTTTCTCAAACATATGCAATGAAATAAAACAATACACCACTCAAAATACGAGTAGTACATTAATTTTCCCTCCAATCCTCCATACTTATTGTTTTTTTTTTACGAAAGGCGTCCGTATTTCGCGTGTGTAGAGTTCGAATAGACCCTATTAGGGCCATTATACATAACCTTCTATAATGAATAAAATAAAGAGGATTTTAATATTGTCTATGGTCTCTGGTGACTTACGTACATAGATAATATTTTAAATTTATTCATCAAGACATTAATTGAATCATACAGGTTTGTATTCTTAATAAAGGTTCGTGTGTAATAGGCATTAACGCGGATATTTTTGGTCCGATAACCATTCTGCCACTAGAAAAAATAAAAAATAATAATTCAGGTGTTTAGCCTGTAGATGAACACAGACGCCATGTTAACATTAAAATTTAAAAAAAATTACTTCCCGGCCTAGGCCTTCAATTTTGTATGAAATTGCTTACCAGTTCTCTCGAGTAGTTCCGCCCGAAACGTGATACTTTGAAGCCTGTTATAACGCATGTAAGGACGACATTTCATTGCATGTTTGAGAAATAATCATTTGCCCGAACTACGCCTGCCCGAATTTCATTTTCTCGAATGTTTCGTTTACCATAAAAGTTATTTGACATACTCTTGTTTATCCGAATATTGGATGTCATAATAATACGAATGCTATACGAATTGTTTTCCATTTATTATTGTTTGCAATAATATTATTTAATAGAATATTTAAACGCCATACTAAATATTCATTCCAGATGTTTGTATTTGCACTATGTAAAATTAAGCAACTTACATAGATTTAAACTTGTGTTTCTTGTTGTGTCGTAATAAATATACGAGTACGATGATTGATTAATAGTTATTTACGATACAAGTGCAGAAAATAGGAAATTCGCAATGAGTGGCGATAAATTAAAACACGACCGAAGGGAGTGTTTTAAATCGACACGAGTTGCGAATTACCTATTCGCACGTGTATCGTACAACGTTTTACAGTACATATGGATCTTTAAAGTTTCTACATATGCACGGAAAGTGCTCCTTTCCGCACTAGTGCGATAAAGTAACACCATGTGTACTGTAAAATTGTTTTCTTTCTAATACTTGTTGGTAATAATCCTATCCTTTTTTCTGCGAGCCGTTCGAATGTTGTGAATGTTCGGTTCTGGCAATTGCCACTTCGCTCGTCGTCGTACCTACACCGACCTGCCCCCCTATTCTGTAACTTGTTTTAAGCTCACCTCAACGCTCACCCAGAAATATATTTTGACACTGCGGCGCGTAGTAGCTAAGCGTAGGTAGAGGTCTAGTTTCGTTAGGTGACGCTGTTTTAAACTCACCTCAACGCTCACCCACAAATATATCTTGACACTGCTGTGAGTAGTCGCTAAGCGTAGGTAGAGGTCTAGTTTCGTTAGGTGACGCATGGGGTGAGGCGCATGAGCGCGTAGCGAATAACAGCGCTGCCTTAGAGTTGAGTTGGACGGAAGGCGGTGAGAATACGATGATGAGATACTTTATTAGGATTATAGATTATAAAGTTAATATGACATTATGGCATGTGATAGTTATGGGTTACAATGATTAAGGAAAATGAGATCATTGGTATTGATATTATGGAAAAGCTTCTGGCAAATAATTGATATGGTAAACAATGAGTAACGAAATTATAAGAAACAACATTATGGCAGTTGAATATTATGTATGGCAGATAAAATTAGGGCAAATGAAATTCTGGCAAGTAACAGTATACCAATTATAAACTACAGTCAAGTTGGATATTTTGTTAGTCTGTTGTTTAAAATTCAATATTTTAGTTTTGTCAAGATTAATTTTCAAGTTATTGTTATTGAGCCACTCTATTACCATTTCTAAAGTCCTATTTAAGTATGTTATACCTATTGATAAGTGTTGAAATCTACATTTGCATTTTCTGACGAATAAACCCCGTATTTGACCTTGACTGTACTACACCATAAACATTAAACCCGTCGTTACTATAAGTACCTACTTAAGATATTTTAATGGTGATTGTAGGTACTGATGTACATACAGTTGTATTCGGCGCGCGTAAGATATAATTTGATTGCTTTGATCATCCCCCAAGCAGGCGTCTCGGGGAGATTTGATTACCTACTCGTGTAAAATCTTCTGAGGGTACAAAAGCATTTTATCGTGTCATTTTAAACATCTTTTGTCTATAACTTTATATATACATATGATTATTATAGAACTTGCGGTCAGTTACCTAAACTGTGTAAAATGTAGATATTAGAGTAGGTAATATAATTGTTCGTCAAGAAAATTGTACACATAGATCCTTTTAATTAAAGCAGGTACCGTGCAAAGCCATGAACTTTGACCCACTGATTTACGCGGGTCGCTAAATGCGACCATTCTTTGAGGATACGGTTTTACACAGTTAAGGTCACTTCTTGTTGAAACTAGAGTAACTCCATGCATACCTCGTGGAAACATGGTATTTTTTTTAAATGTGGTATCTGGTAATGAGCAGGTCATGATTTTCAAGAACGGAATATACTAACTTCCGGCGTACTTCACGGCGACTGCCATCAGTCTACTGAAGGCGACCTCCTCGGCCGTAGCGGGGTTGTGGTGGTCTGCCTCGGCAGCGGGCACAGCCGCTCTCTGCCGACAGCTATTCTCGCATGACCGGAGCCTCGCGCGGGCGCTGATCTCGTACATACCTGAGTCACGGTCAAGTTGCAGTATACTAGGATCACGCACGCATCAAAGTTCACTCACCATCTGCGGCAGCCAGCAGATCATAAACAGCACTGAAAGCGTCGCCATCAGTCTACTGAAGGCGACCTCCTCGGCCGTAGCGGGGTTATGGTAGCCTGCCTCGGCAGCGGGCACGGCTGCTCTCTGCCGACAGCTACTCTTGGACACGCGCCGCATGACCGGAGCCTCGCGCGGGGCGCTAATTTCGTACAGAGCCCGGATCACGGCCAGGTTGCAGTATACTAGGATCACGCATAGTAGTGTACCTGGAAGAGAGATTTTTTTTGGAGACCAGTGTGTGTAATTTCTTAGATATTCAGATGGCGCTTGTGCCAAATGCTAGGTAATTGATAAGTATGTTTTGTGTTCATAAGATAAATACAAAGTAGAATTGAGATGCTTGCAGCAATATATACATATGTTGAAATGTATGAGTTCACAATACCGAGAAGAGTGGTGAATACCATAAATAAACAACGATAACTGTTAATCATTCAGAATAGCCATTCTATGTACATTTAAATAGAACTTGGACATGGGTCACTACCAAGATTGATAAGAACGTTATTGCACAAGATACAAACCCACAAACGCCTTGATTAAATTAACATTTCGTGGCATTCTTCTTTGACATTCAGATAATAATCGATAAATGACGAAGCTTGCTATAAGCAACTAATAGTAGCGGCTATTCTGTACATTTTCCGGCTCACCTCGTTGACTATCAACCGTAGCAAGCTAGCAAGACGAGTAAGCTAGCAACGGTCTTGGCGGAGGAGTAGTGTGGCGACCAGCCACTTGTCTATGGTACTCGAGGAATAAGTTTGATTTATGTCGTATGGAAGATTGTTTGATGCATTTTAGTTGTCACAATATAATTATTATTTGAGTTTATTAGTTTAATTATAGGAGACCTGCTTATAGCTACGTTTAATTATTCTCCGCCGGAAGGTTTCCTATACTACATTACCTTCCCAAGGTAAGTTAAACAAACAATCTCTCTTCTGCCCGTGGTGAGTACAAAATTTTGCGTCTCCCCTTTGTCAGGGGATTTTACACACGTGCACCGGGCCGGGCGGTAATTGCATATTACAATAACAGCACATCAGATCTCTATGCAAACTCACCGAACATGACATAAACCCAGGCGTACACGATGTCTGTGGTCTCGACGGCGTTGCGGTAGCGCGAGCACGTGTGGGTGGTCTCGTCGTAGTAGAGACCGAGCCCAAGAACCGGTGCACACGTCAGCGCGGCCGCCCAGCCCCATACCACGAGCAAAGCCGTACGGATCACATAGTATGTCACTTGCTGTAACAAAGGCAACCTTGTTAGTTTAAACGAGATTGAAGCGGTTCACAAAATTATTGGTCGCATAGAGTTTTCGGAACATAAACAAAATTATTTTGAAAGTTGCGTGTCATCTCAGGTTTGTGTAAAAAGGACTTGCTTTTACATGACTTTTGGAACCTCATGCAAAGGCTGTTGTGTATTACGTACATACTATAAGTATTACAATAATTTACTTTAAAAACAAAGTTTAAACCGACTTCAATTCAGTACTCCGCCAAGCCCCGTCGTTACTTAAAAAATTCCACATTTCCTTTCCAATTTACCACATGAACTGCTTTCCGAGAGCAAATGCGTTGATTATTACAGAAAAAAAATCCAAGTCGCTATAATTGTGTGGGCTGACAAATTTGAGGAGTTCCGTTGATTCCTCAAGGATCTCAGAATTGACACTTCATTATTTGCTACTTCAACGGAATCATGTCAGAATCTGTGTCATCTGTGGTATTCATCATCAGTTCCACTTAACCAAAATTGCGATTTCTGAGGGTAAATACACGAGTTATAATAAAAAATACCGAAATCACTACACGCGTGCCTATAAAATTTGAGGATTGCCCTCAATTCGTGGGATCCCGTCATCAGATCCTGACTTGTGCTCACCTTAATAACTTGAAAGAATACGGTTAAAGGTCTATACGTACCTATAAAATTTCAAAAAATATCCTCCAACTCCTAACCGTTGAGGAGTTGTACCTTCCATCATCAGCTCACAAACATGAAGTGATGACTTCCAGACGCAAATACCTGAATAGCTTTAGAAAATACATTTAACATGTAGTACGTGCCTGTAAAATTTGAGGGTTGCCCTCGATTTCTCTAGGATCCCATCATCAGATCCTAACTTGGAGAAAATGGGACCATCTCAGGAGTATACATTTTCGAAAAGAATTTTTAAAATCGGTCCACAATTGACGGAGAAATCGGCGAACATACATAAAAAAAAAATATTCGGTGAAACATATAACCTCCTCCTTTTTTGAAGTCGGTTAAAAACACATATTCACGACCACAGATATTGCAGCACAAGATGTATCTTGAGGTCTAATTGGGATTTTGGTTGTATGTATACAACCAAAATCCCAATTAGACCTCCAAACCACCCTTCCTTTCCCCAGTTAGACTATCATCATCATCATATCAGCCCAAAGACGTCCACTGCTGAACATAGGCCTCCCCCAAAGAGTGCCACAATGACCGGTCCTGCGCCACCCGCATCCAGCGGACTCCAGCGACCCTTACCAGGTCATCAGTCCACCTTGTGGGGGGCCTACCCACGCTGCGCCTTCCAGTACGTGGTTGCCACTCAAGAACCTTTCCGCCCCAACGGCCATCGGTTCTACGTGCAATGTGCCCCGCCCACTGCCACTTCAGTTTAGCGATTCGGAGGGCTATATCGGTTACCTTGGTTCTGCTGCGGATAGCCTCATTTCTGATGCGATCACGCAGAGATACTCCCAGCATAGCCCTCTCCATTGCCCTTTGGGTGACTTTGAGCCTTCTTATGAGACCCATAGTAAGCGACCACGTTTCCGTGCCATATGTCATCACTGGCAACACACACTGGTCAAAGACTCTCGTCTTGAGACACTGCGGAATATTGGACGAAAAGATGTGCCGTAGCTTCCCGAATGCTGCCCAGCCGAGTCGGATTCGACGATTGACCTCTTTCTCGAAGTTGGACTTACCTAACTGGACAGTCTGTCCTAGGTATATATACTCGTCTACAACTTCGAGCGTAAAGTGTCCGATTGAAATGGGAGTTGGTACTACATGGACGTTTGACATGACCTTCGTCTTATCCATGTTCATCCTTAGACCAACTCGCTCGGAGGCTTTACTGAGGTCATCGAGCATAGTACTCAAGTCCTCCATGGTCTCAGCCAAGACTACTATATCATCAGCAAACCGAAGGTGAGTGATGTACTCGCCGTTGATGTTGATGCCTAGCCTTCTCCAGTCCAGAGTCTTGAAAACGTCCTCCAGTGCAGCGGGGAACAGTTTTGGGTGGGAACAGTTAGACTATACTTATTAAGATTTTTCATTTTCCCAGTTCTATGGAATAAATTAAAAGAAGCTATCCAAACCATTTACTTTAGATTTGTACGTTTAAACGTAAACAATACGTACTCC
This sequence comes from Epinotia nisella, assembly GCA_932294315.1. Taxonomy (NCBI): domain Eukaryota; kingdom Metazoa; phylum Arthropoda; class Insecta; order Lepidoptera; family Tortricidae; genus Epinotia; species Epinotia nisella. Next base: position 24,652,154 of record OW028674.1, read on the forward strand.
TTAAGTTAACATCCGCATTAGATTCCTAAGAAGATTAGCGGTAGGTAGGTACTAAGTTTACTTCAGAAGTTGGTAAAACTGTCCAGACACCGTTAGGGACACGATACGAAAACAAGCTAGGTAGCTACTCGTATAGTAAGAAGTTTGTTCGGCGATAAAACGCAAGGGGTCGCAGCGCAAATATTGGAAGACTTGTAACAAGGGCGGGGGAGTACAGTCGACGCCAAAAATACGTTTACACTTTTGCACCTTATTCCATTGCAATAAGGCGAATAGTGTAAACGTATTTTTGGCGTCGACCGTACCTATACAGCGGTACAAACATAAGTTCACTCACCTTAAGTAAGTAACTTAAAACAAATCAATCCTAATCCTAGTCTAGGTACTAATAATAATTAAGTAAGTTGTAGTGGTTAATCAGTTTGCTTGTGTTATGGTGGTAGGTATAATAGGCAACTTTGTCCGTGCATTTGGTCAGTGGATTGAAGACCTTTCCTATGAAACTAATTTTCGCAAAAACGAGCAAGGTTGTCCCGACACTAAAAAAAATTTAGAATCATGGATAGATTTACTTTTTTTTAAATTATGTATCACAAATTTAATTTCACCTTATACACTACATGCATACCTACCTAATCGACATTGTCGCTGAAGTCCAAACCGTTTCATATTTATAATAGGTAAGTACTTATTGATACAAATATTAGCAAAATAAAAGCGTAGAATGTAAAATAAAAGCGTAGAATAGGTAAATACAAAAATTGTCACTTGAAAGGAAAATTAAGGAAATTACATTAATTCAATTGCCTATCTTATTCATTTGGATGAAATTGAGAATTTGATTAAAACGCTGTCCTTAGTTGCTAACAAATTTTAATTAGAATTATTTTCCTAAAGAAAGATGTGACTGATGAATCCAGTGTCATAGAGTTTTTAATTTCAGCCATTATTAGATTTAAAATAATTGATGAAAATCAATTTGTAAGATCTGTTTACGTTTCTAACATGCAAGGACTATGTAAAAATAAAAAATAAATTAAGCTACCTTTAAGTATGTACGACTGTACATACTGACTAGTAGCAGAAACAGTTAACATAACAACTCGCTGAATATGATCTATGTACGTACACTCAGTCATGTGTCAGTAATATCCGGTTAGGTACTTTTGCTGCTGACTGTCCAATCGCTGATTTAAAAAGTTCATCACTAAGCTTATTAGCTTGTATTGAAATTATGTCGTAGTAAACATGTCCATTCTTCGAGAATAGGTACTTTTTATTACTGCAATAATTCGGTCTTGCAGATTATCATTATCACCCGCGCTGGTTCTGATAATGTTGCACTTTGTTTGTGTGGCGACGCGAGACGCGGGTTTGCTTGCAGGGTAAAACGTTCCAAATCAACGTCATTCGCTCCGGTTGTCCATATACGCGGCCTATAGAATAGCGCGTGTGGAAAAGAGAATTACAATTCAAAACGTATACTGGAATAGAACCCCCGACCTATTTGCTACTTACACAACAGGACACAAATCTGTGATTCAAACGAGATGATGCGTATGACCACTTACGCATGTAATCAGGTTGGACACGGGCTCTCGATTCACTAATGTGTTTTTGTAAAATACCGACCGTTTGGTTGACGTGGTTAAAAATGACGAAATAGTGGATACAACGTTCACTATAGTGGACATAGCATAGCAGAGTGTTAAAACTTAAACTTGATGGATTGTATTTTCAGAGACGCTTTTAATACTGATTGTTCGGAAATAAATGAACATTATATTTTATTATTGCACCAGCCAAAAGGTAAATGTAGTTAGAATGCACGATTGGATTAAGTAGCTATTTGTAAATTTAAGTCGATAAAAGATAAGGAAACAAGGCGTTATAATATAAATACACATAAAACGAAACATTTAGGTTCTAAAAACTGGCCACTGAGCACAGCATAATAACGAAACGTACCTATTTAGTCTCATTATATTATAATTAATTTAATAATAATCGTGTCTAATATTATAGTCTAATTATGAACGAAGCGGATGCTGGCAAACACGATTCGTATTAACAACATACAGGGGTTCGATTCAAGACGTACAAAGGCATCCCAATTTGATTTCAATGTGTTCCGCTCGGAGCGCGTGGAACCAAGCATGCGAATTACTTTGAAGTCCAATCAAAATCAAATCGAAACGTGTACCGTGTTGTGAATCAACCCCTTGTATAAATTCAAACTTTATTTATACGCAACGCATGCAATTATTCAGCGCACGCGCGCTAGGGATCAACAACATTTGACCGAGCAAAGTGCGCTTCTCGATGACTGAATTCATGAACAACCACTGCGTAAGGTCAGCAAGAGAACCTGTGCGGACGAAACCCTTAATAAGATCCACAATTTGGCAAGCTAAGTACTAAGAACTTTAACTACTTAGCCGTTTTCCTAACAGGATTACCAGGACTAGAACTTAGAAATTTTACTTCAGTATTCACCACAAGTTTCGTTTAGTTGGAATGCCGATAATAGTGAGAAACATTCCTAAACAAAACAAGTGCTACAGACGCTACAGTATAGACATACATATTTAATACATATATAAAATATTATAGGTACATTGTGTTGTAGGTCACAATTACAAGTCTTACAACGCAATGTGTGTTATGCGGAAACCTACAAAATTTTGTAAGAAACTAATAAGAAAAGGGCACGGAAGATCAGAGCAGGAGCCGTAGCATGGTTGGCCTTGTCACGCGATAGGTGATAGGATAGAGCGTGCGTCACTGGCCGAGACCGTTCGATGGAACGAGACGACGCTCTTATCTTGTCACTTGTCGCGTGATAAGGCTAACCATGCTACGGCTCCTGGTACCGCGAAACGCCAACTTCAGTCGTTCATTTATATATCTCTATTTCTATCGTGAGCAAGTGGCGGAAAAAAGGGGAGGCCCAGCAGTGGGACACAAAATAGGCAATTAAAAAAAAAATAAAAAAAAAATTCTATCGCACTTGCATATTTGAGCGACAGAGAGGAGCATACAAAAAATTACCTACACATATTTACGGTAGCCGCTCAGAATGAAAAACTGTGGAGTAAATAGTGAGTAAATAGATACAAAGGCTAGGAAAATCGAAATCGCGCTAGTTGTTTACGATTGTTTACATGTATATGTAGGTAGGTATATCCCAGTCGGATCAAGGACCAACTTTGTAACTATTAATTATTGTCTTAAAACTGGATTGCTAAATATTGCAGCCGTAACTTTGAAATAAAACAATGCATAATTATAACAAAAGCAAGACTCAAAAACGGTATTTTGGCAAAGCATTGAAATAGTAGTTTACCTACGAGTTAGGCCAGCAGAGCAAAAAACCGGCCAAGTGCGTGTCGGACCACGCCGACCACGCAAAACGAAGGGTTCCGTGCCTATTAAAAAGGTCGTATCGTCACAGAAATTTTACGGCATTTACGTCCTTTTCTTTGAGGAAGGCAGTTTTTCAGCAATATCTCGAAAACCTCTGAACCGATCTTGTTCAAAACAATTTTCAGTGAATGAAATTAATAAGCCCTATGTCCATGAATTTTTCCATATTTTTAAAATACACCGTTCAAATATTAGAGGGGGGGGACAGAATTTTAGTGACTTTCGGGGCGGTTATCTCCGGCTCTATTCACTTAATCAAAAAAAATGCTAAGAAATCTTATAAATTTTTTGACTTTTAGTTTTATGTATGGATTAGACCTTAATTTTTTTTTTTTCATTTTTATTACAAAACTATGTAGCGGCTAACAAAATATAGTTTTCGAGTAAAATGCCTGTAACATACGGACAGACGGACAGACGGACAGACGGACAGACGGACAGACGGACATGACGAAACTATAAGGGTTCCGTTTTTGCCATTTTGACTACGGAACCCTAAAAACCGTTAGTTTAGGTACCTACGAAATTGGCAATGTGAAAAGTTCGTCAATTCAGATGAAAGAGCGTCGAACTCTAGATTGAATAACTGCAGCCCGAATTGACCAGGAGATCAAATTGGTACGACATTTAGCATCTGTCTGTGGTAATGTCTAATGTGTTGCTCGCGCTCGCTTCCACGTAGGCCAAGTCTAACGTGTCTTAAAAATCAAAATTACAGTTATATTGTCCTAACCAAGTCCTAACGCGCGTTCGAAATTTTACGTGATTACCCCTCTGTAATAATGATGTGTAGGTATTTAAAATGCGCGAATTCTAAAAAAAGAACAATATCTTGACATCACATAAGATCAATCTCACTAAAGTCAAATTGATGTGTACCTATAGGTACATAAGTACCAAATTTTGTTTCATACGAGCATAGAGTTTCATTTTTGACGAGGCGTATAAAAACAAAATGTGCTCTTTCCGTTTTACGTAGTGGTTTGATAGGGGCATGTGCATGTTGTGTTTTGGATAAAACATATTTATGTTACTTGTAAAAATTGGAGAAACTGAGATTGAGCGCCATCAACGGTGTCAACCAAAACCCTGCGGGGCTAGCGCAACTGACGCCGCACCGCGACGCGAGTCGAGAATGCTCTACCCCCCTTTTTCTAATTTGTACGGTGCGAGTGAGATAGGGGACGCTTAGTCGCGCGAGAAGCGACTGAGCAGCAAGTTGTGCTAGACGTGCAGTAGGTGACAAATAAACGTTTGAATTAAATCGCAGCACGAGAAATTAAAAAAAAATAACTTAGGTTTATTTTCAGGGGATATTTCACTGTTATCTTTTTTGATAAAACTGTTCAGAACTAAAACTATCATTAGTTAAAATTTAGGTTCATATGGAAGACACACACACAGTGGCGGATCCAGCACGTCTAGCACAACTTGCTGCTCAGTCGCTTCTCGCGCGACTAAGCGTCCCCTATCTCACTCGCACCGTACAAATTAGAAAAACCGGCCAAGTGCGTGTTGGACCACGCAAAACGAAGGGTTCCGTGCCTATTAAAAAGGTCGTATCGTCACAGAAATTTTACGGCACTTACGTCCTTTTCTTTGAGGAAGGCAGTTTTTCAGCAATATCTCGAAAACCTCTGAACCGATCTTGTTCAAAACAATTTTCGGTGAATGAAATTAATAAGTCCTATGTCCATGAATTTTTCCATATTTTTAAAATACACCGTTCAAAAATTAGAGGGGGGGGGACAGAATTTTAGTGACTTTCGGGGCGATTATCTCCGACCCTATTCACTTAATCAAAAAAAATGCTAAGAAACCTTATATTTATTTTGAAAGGCCTATCGATTGATGTGCCACACGGGGGGTCACAATGAAAAAAAAAATTTTGACTTTTAGTTTTATGTATGGAGTGCACCCCTAAAAATTTTTTTTTTGTCATTTTAATTACAAAACTAAGTAGCGGCTAACAAAATACACCTATCCTCAAAATTGTATTCAAATACACCTTATAATTTTCGAGTAAAATGCCTGTGACATACGGACAGACGGACAGACGGACAGACGGACAGACGGACAGACGGACATGACGAAACTATAAGGGTTCCGTTTTTGCCATTTTGGCTACGGAACCCTAAAAAGGGGGGTAGAGCATTCTCGACTCGCGTCGCGGTGCGGCGTCAGTTGCGCTAGCCCCGCTGATGTCGTCCGTGTCGCTAAAGCTGAGACTTTAGTAGGTACAATACTATTAAAATCAGTTAACGATTCGGCTTTTCTCGGATATCATCACTTAAATCCGGAGACGGAAATGACACGAAAAACATTACCGCGATTTCTTTTAGGTAGCATTCAATTTGAAGTATCATAAACGCAATGTATAGCACCTGCCAAGATGACATTACTAACCGGTGACCTAAGAAATTTATTATGTAGAAGCGACATGAATTTGAACATTTATTATTTAATGAAGCTATACTTGTATACAATATACAGGGTGAGCAATCCAAATTGGTCAGTATGGCGGTTTTGGAAACCATAACAGATAGCGAAATCTTGGCTTAGGAACCATGACGTTGATTTTAGTAAAAAGAAAAACTGCATTCATATATTTACAAAAATACGTGTAGGTACTCGGCCCAGGAATCGAACCTGGACTTTTTGAAAAATTAAATTTCGTTATTTTCCTTTGAATATCGGTTATGTAGCTCTTAAATAGTAAATGTTACTAAGAAACATGATATCTAAAACTAATAAAATGCATTGTTTTTAAATAACGAAATTTAATTTTTAAAAAAGTCCAGGTTCGATTCCTGGGCCGAGTACACGTATTTTTGTAAGTATATGAATGCAGTTTTTCTTTTTACTAAAATCAACGTCATGGTTCCTAAGCCAAGATTTCGCTATCTGTTATGGTTTCCAAAACCGCCATACTGACCCATTTGGATTGCTCACCTTGTATAAAAAAATATATATAAGTCAATATCTTACTGTTTGATGTTAGTAACAGTACGATATTACGTCGGATTAATAATTGATAATAATCACCAAATTAAAAAATTTAAAAACCGACTTCAACCGATTTTTGTTGATATTTCATAAACTGCTTGACCGATTTTGATAAAATTTGGTAGAATCGAAAATTTTCACGAATGAAATTAGCGTTCATAAACATGCGCATAAACGAACTTCGTTCGTGTATCTCCATCGCGACAGCTCGAACTAGCAAGTGCGACAGAGACGGAGATAGGTACACGAACGAAGTTCGTTTTCGTTTTGCGATAGGCCCTCTGGGGGCCTACCGCCAACGGCATTCGAAGTTTTCCCTCTCTGTTGCACTTACGTACGAACTCGCAAGTCTGACAGAGAGGGAAAACTTCGAATCCCTTTCGCGGTAGGCCCTCTGGTCAGCGAGTTACGTCAAAAGACGTCTTTTCAAATTCTTTATATGGCAACAATTTAGCTATGAATATGCTGACAGCTTTCAGCCCTTAAAATTTAGGTTCGTACCTACCCATGGACGACACACACACATTTTGTAAATATGAATGTGCATGTGTAAATGTTATGATGATATTAACATAGGTACGTGAGCTAACTAGCGATACACTGGAGTCGCTGGACAGTAGTAGTGTTGTGAATCAGCCGCCGCGCGTGACGAGCAAGCAAAGGGTTGCCATTACAAAGTCGTAAAGCCATTTTAATATATTTGCTATGTTGTATGTTTAAATTTATTCACTGTTTGAACTATTAGAATCACAGCTTCGTCTGCGAGGCCATTAGATTAGATTAGATTAGATTATTTATTTCATGATAAAAAATTACATTACAAAGCATACATGTCAAAAAAAATAAGATTTTTATCACGATCGTCAAAAATAATGAAAAATAAATATGCAATAATAGGACGATGTCAACAAATGTAAAAGTAGCTACACAATTATGAGGAAATAGAAAAGTAAAAAAAAAACACAAAGCAAATATATCAAACACCTAGGTATCGTCATTCAATTTACAAAGAAAGCCCGATTGATCTGGCCCTCGCCTCTGTGCTTGCCTTATCCGGCCGGCCAGAGTGGAGTCGCAAGAGCGGAAGCGGAACCTATGCTCCAGGTTGGAAGTGTAAAATGTCCTAACGCCGGCGGCCTGCTGAACGGATTACCAGGATCTGGCTTCCGCAGACTCACCTCTTTACAACCTCACAGCCGCTCTGAGGTGTTGCTCCATTGTCGCACTGTGCGTGCGACTGTTTTGTGGGGCCCACTTAGCGAGCTGGCGAGTCACCGCCTGCCTTTATACGATTCTGAGACTAATTGTCACGGCAGGTGTCCGCTAGTCTCCTCCTATAACCCATTATCCAGTACATCCAACATTCAACTCAATAGCCCATGACCTTAATTTCCATCGCAGTCACAGTGCTGCACTGCAATAGTCTTTGCACCTGGCGGGGACCATCACCGGTTGTATCATGTTGTGCGCTCGGAGATGGTATCCGCTGTGTGCATCCCTTGCTTTAGATTATTGTTGTCTTAAAGGGCCTCTGCGCTGTTGGCTTCGGCCCCACGTATGCCTTCCAAAGGTCCGGGATCCCATGGTCCCGAGATATGGCAAAGACATACAAATAATAATAATAACTTAACATGTCAAATCAAGATTCATATACTCTTTAACATATAGTGTATAATGAACTTTCTGCTAGTTTTATGAAGACTGGAGCTAGTTTGGTTCGAAAATATGACACAACAAGCTTGTGTCCGCGACTCTGTCCGCGTGAAGTTACGAATAAAATAGTCGATCTAATCTTGTTTCCCCATACAAACTTCAGACCCCCAAAGGGGGTGAATTTTGGAAAATCCTTTCTTAGTGCACCCCTAGACCTTATAAGGAACCTACGTGCCAAATTTGGAATCTCTAGAACCAGCGATTTGGGCTGTGCGTTGATATGTCAGACAACGGAACGGGACGATGAGTCACACTTTTTCGAGCGTGCAGCCGGCGTTCATCGATTTATAAGACATTACGTTATCACGTCAAAAAAAGGAAAGACTTGTGAATTCTACAGCTCACTGGCACTGTGTAACATGAGTTTATTTAGAAAATAAATAACTAGTTATGTTCTCGAGAGACCACAGTCAGTGGCGAGATTTCGAGATTTACAAGATCTCACGTGATTGGGCGTTTTTTACTGAAAACGTAATGCAAATGCTATTAATTCCATTTAATGCTTATTAACATGTGAAATAAAAATAAAATCTGCATGTAGTGATTTATAATATCCGTTTGATTTCAAATAAAAAAAAACATTTCAAAACTATTTTTGATTATTATTTATTTGATCGGGTTTTAATATAATCAAAACATTGAAATCGAATAAAAGTAACTTTTAATTTGTCTGTCATATGAAACTTTTGGAAAGTTCAGTCTCGCAATCTCGCGAGATCTCGTACGAAAATTGTACGAGACTCAGTTTCGTACAATATGGACTCTTCTGCAAAGGCAGATTACATTATTAACATAACGACAAAGTTGGTAATAAGGAAAGTTACGGTTTAGCTGACATTGTAAACAAGTTAGCAAATAAAACTGCAGAAAAACAAGGGTTGTTGATATAACGCGGAAGTAGGAAAGTGATATAAGCCTCGATTGGAAATGTTTCACGGTTGCGGGTGGGATCGTGCCAACTGCGGATCTTGCATCTAAAGATATAGGACGAAGAGCAACAGCTTTCAGAACAAAGATTGCTATTCAGCTACTAGTTTGGTCTAAGAATTTATTGCGATCGTTCGGAACAAAAGCCGGCTCGTGGTTTTATTACACCTAGTAGACTCATGTAGATAAATTTTCTACATGAGTCTACTTTACTTTACCCAAGGCTGTATAGCCTTGGGTAAAAGTATTAAGCACCTAAGCGTTTTCGTTTTTTATACATTATAAAAAATACTAAATATTAATAAGAAACTCTAAATTGTTCAATGTACTCTAGTGACTTTAGATTTATCAAATACCAAGACTTTTGGACTGGGCTGTTATTCTTAACGCGCTCATGCGTCTCACCTCACCCCAACCGTAACGACAAATGCGGCGCGCGCGCGCGCGGCCTCAATATATATTTGTGGGTGAGTGTCGAGGTGAGCTTAAAACAAGTTACAGTGTAACGGGGCAGTAAGTAAATGAAGTATTTTCTACATAGATAACATCCCTGTATAGTGGGGTTAAAAACCCGCAACCTCGAAAGCTTCGTGGGGAACAACAATAAATTGCACCACATCGTCCGCGATGGCGGTGTTACAGTAATTGTTTAATTAAGACTTTGCTAAGTCGCACAAGAACGCGACAGCCTGGCGCTGACGCGCGACGCCACAGTGACAGTATTACCACCAGTAGGTGTGGCCGACTTTTCATAAAGCCGTCATTGGAATTGGAGGACTGAGTTTTGCTTTTTGAATGTACTACTTTGATGCAATTCAGCCAACTAAAATAATCTCTAGTATACTTATACTCGTACAGACTGTTTAATACACTAAATAAGCTTCTGTCAAGAAATTTTATTTCTTGTACAAGTTTTTACACCAACTCGTTGGTACTACTATACTCGTAGGCCCAGCCACGACGGCTTTATCTTGTGTAAGTAGTTTAGTGGTGACCAGGACCACCTTCTGTTTCCATCATCGGGCCAACTCAGAGATATGCTTAGTTAACGAACTTACATAAGTAGGTACCTATACCATACCAAATATCAGCTCAATAGGATACCGACAAGTGAAAAAAAAAAACTGAAAAATGGTTTGCAATTTTTTAAGGCCAACTTACAATACTTACGTACGAACGTTGTGTGTATAGCGATCTATCATTCTGATTTTGATTTTAGAGCCACGATAGAACTCGGGGTCATTTTCTCTTTCAATAGGTTTTTTTTAATTGTAAGATATGAAGCGCGCGGCAACCGTGTGGCACGGAGTACGAAGATAGGAAAGAAAAGTTAAGCGTGAGATTAAAAAAATAAAGTTAGGTACTTTCATTCAGAATCCTCTTTTTGTTGAGACATGCTGAATAGACGTTTTGTTGAATAGAGTTAGTTTATTCATGAGAAATAATCTAAATTTAGAGAGCTACGAGTATGATCAAAGATCGAAATTGGAGAGCAAAAAAGTAACATTGTTGCTAGTTACATAACTGTGGTGATGCAGATGAGGGGGAGCTCAAATGGCATCCTGAGAATGATAGCAGAGAGGTGGGACTCGGATATTCTCCGCCGCTACACCGTCCTTCACGTCTTACGTCCAAATAATAAGTAGTTTATGTTTACGTTTATGTTGCCTTGTAATATTAGTTTACTAACGTAGTTTATAAGTGTTTTGTAACTAACAATATATGGATCTAAGGTATCTGAAAATAAATAATTTTTATTTTAATTTTTAATTTTCATTTTATTTATTTATTTATAAAAGAAAGCGTTTTGATCACGGAATACTTAAATAAGATGGAAGCGGCGTGTTAGCTAGTTACTTCGGGAATCTGCGTAGCCAGCCCCACACAATCATAACTGAATGCGTACATGTCAACACTACTGCAAATCGCTTCTAATTGGTAAAAGCTTTTAATTCCATTACGATTACAACTGTTATAATTTTTAGAACGAAAAGTAACTCAAAATTGCATTACTTGCGGTCTAATTTCCAATGCCAAAAAAATGTCACGTAAGTCTCTTCTTTATCAGTATATAGGAGTCAATTTCGAAAGGGGTTTTCAAGTATGGAAGTGATATGTGAATAGTCTTGATACATGTTCTCCTTCTTGAATTAGAGCATAACTAAACGTGTGTGAGCGTGACGCACTTTTGACGGAAATTGACATTGACTTTTTGATTGCAAAATGGACGCCCTGTTCAAATGAACTTGACGTTTGATTACGTTCGAAACCAAAGGTCTTATGTTACTATGACACTCTATGGTGATACACCTATTTGGAAATTTAGAATACGAAAAAGAGGTGAGACTAAAATCATAATTATCGATATTTTATATTCTAGGTATATAGTTTATATATTATATGGTATATATATGCATATAGTAAAATAAAAGAGGCCCTTATTTCTTAGAGTAAGAGTATTTGCGTACTGCGGCCGATCCGAACCTGATAAATATCAGTCTGAAGTAGCAGTTAGTAGTGCTATTTGTATGAGAAATTACATTACCTAAGAAATCGGGTAACGTAATTTTGATCCAGTGCGCGTGCTGAAAGCAACTGTCAGAGAAATTGTGTAGCTCACGAAAACATGCTAACAATTTTTAATTAAAATACGTACAAGTTTTAAAGTATTTTCAATTTTTTTTTTTAAATATGGTACATCAAGGCATTTAAAATATAACATTTAAATTCCTTGATATACGATTGCCATTTGTTTCATTAACAAATAATCATTTCTTTGACATAAATAAATTCATAAATCGCTTCACGCAGACAGAGAAAATATTTTTGCCAAAGAAATATTTCTTGTCTTTAGTGGGTCTATTAGCTTTTAACATAAAACCAAATTGATTTAAGAGCTCAACTAGTAGACCCCACCAAGTCAATCTGAGTATTAATATTTTTCATCAGAATATTCAGGGTTTTTCCAGCAAGGAACTAGAAAAGAAATAGACTTATTTTTAGACAATGATGACTCACAAGTAATACATACTACTTGTAGTAAATATATATGTTAACTTTAACATTTATATATTAATACATGTTAAGTATTTCCAATAAAAAATATATTTACTAGATGACAAATAACGGATGTATACTACAATCAGCCCTATTCATTTTATAATAATTTTATTGAAATCGAATTCTGTCTGGGTTACAAATAAAGTAATACAATTTTATCATCGATAAGTACATACACTCTAGGCATGGTACCACTCTAGTCATACTGACAATCGCCCCGTTAAAATGACAAACGCGAATAACGCGATACATTGCTGTGACATTACGGTAGTTCCTTAATGTGCGGCTTTAGCTAGCAAGCAATGTAAAGCATGCATATCGTTTCTATCTTACCAACGGAGTAATGGCGAATGTCATAATCGATTGCGTATTTATTCAAAAAACACTTATTTCAGTACTTACCGGTGATAGGAAATCGCTCCCGGAGGAACCTTTGGGTCCCTGTTTGCCTGTCGGCACGACAAAATTGCACAATACACCATGTTTTTATTTTTAATACGGCAAAAATCGTCACCCACGGTCAAATAACATCTGATCTGCGTTTTGACAGCGTTTGACAGTTTCATGGGCGTCTGATCATAACACCGGCTACGCGCACCCCGCCCATTACCGTTTCTATAGTATTTACTTGTTCTGTGGTTTTGATACATGCAAATTAGCCTACTTTTTAACAGAAATTTATCTGTGATATTAATCGTAGGTATTTATTTATACAAATATATTTAAATGTACTTTATTTATTTTAACCATTATTTTTACGTTTATGTTCATGTATTGAACACTCTTATTTAGATAGAATACCTACTGATGGTAATCATAACACTGGTTCGTGGCGGTCGGTGTGTGGTTCTAAGACAAAGCGCCATTATGGTTATATGGCGCTGCCATCGCGATATACCTAAGCTCTGCCATATTTAAAAAAAGTACATAAAACACTGACGTAGGTATTCGATTATAAATACTTATACCTTTTTGACTGACTTCAAAAAAGGAGAAGGTTCTATTTTCCACTGTATGTCTTTTTTTAACCCCCGACGCACTGAGGGGTGTTACTCGTATAAGTTTAACGTGTCTGTGTATCTGTGTATCTGTCTGTGGTATTGTAGCTCCCAAACGCATAGACCGATTTGAAAGCGGTTTTTTTGTGTAATAGATAATTTTAACCCAAGTGTTCTTAGCTATGTTTCATCAAAATCGGTTCAGCCGTTTTTGAGATATTGAACTTTGAAATTAAAAAATCGGGGGTTTTTCAACTTTTCTAAGTTGTTAGTTATTATGTATGTTCACCAAGTCAGGATCTGATGATGGGATCCCAGGGAAATTGAGGGCAACCCTCAAATTTGATAGGCACGCGCGTAGTGATTTCAATATTTTTCTTTATAACTCGTGTATTTACCCACTGAAATCGTCGTAAAGTGGAACTGATGACGAAGACCACAGATGATTTATGGAACTCCTCAAGGATGTAAAGTACGTCAAAGGTTCTGCCATGAACTAGCAACTAATCAAGTGTCAATTGTGAGATCCTTGAGGAATCGACGAACTGCTCAAATAATAACAGCCCACATATATAGCGATTTGGATTTTTAGGGTTCCGTAGCCAAAATGGCAAAAACGGAACCCTTATAGTTTCGTCATGTCCGTCTGTCCGTCTGTCCGTATGTCACAGGCATTTTACTTGAAAACGATTAAGTGTATTTGAATAAAATTTTGAGTATAGGTGTATTTTGTTAGCTGCTACATAGTTTTTTAATTAAAATGACAAAAAAATATGGGTGAAGTCCATACATAAAATTGAAAGTCAATTTTTTTTTTCATTGTAAGCCCACGTGTGGTACCAATCGATAGACCTTTCAAAATAAATATAAGAATTTTCAGCAATTTTTTTTGATTAAGTGAATAGAGTCGGAGATAATCGTCCCGAAAGTCACAAAAATTCTGTCCCCCCCTCCAATTTTTGAACTGTGTATTTTAAAAATATGAAAAAAATCATGGACATATAGGGCTTACTAAATTATTTCACCAAAAATTATTTTGAACAAGATCGGTTAAAAGTTTTCGACTTATTGCTGAAAAACTGCCTTCCCTAAAGAAAAGGACGTAAGTGCCGTAAGATTTCTGTGACGATACGACCTTTTTAATAGGCACGGAACCCTTCGTTTTGCGTGGTCCGACACGCACTTGGCCGGTTTTTCTGTAATAATCAACGCATTTGCTCTCGTAAAGCAGTTCATGTGGTAAATTGGAAAGGTAATGTGGAACTTTTCATGTACCTATGTGGCTTGGCGAAGTACTGAATTGAAGTCTGTTTAAACTTTGTTTTTAAAGTATATTATTTACCAAGTTATGTCAACATGCTACGGCTATCGTAACTTAAATCCCGGTGGTTAGACAAGCATAAACAGTTAAAAAAACTGTAACTCGACTATGTAAAAGTAACTGAAAGAATGTTAGCCTAATGTCACCCGGAGCATAATTTCAAATTGATTGACACCTGATTTATCAAAATCGGTTCAGTATCTTAAACGCTACGGCGGAACGCACGTAAGACTGCTAAAACATTATCCCTTCCTTTCGGCTCTGCCGTATATACCTAGTCAGGCAAAAACTAATCTTCTTAGAAAATCTCAAGGATCGAGCGCTATCGGACATATATTTGCTTAACATTCACCATCAAGGAGCTAATACATGTTTATGAAAGACGGAACCAGTATAAGTATGTACTATGTGTGTCTCTGTGTGTCTTTTGTGTAGTGAATAAATGTCTTCTTTCTTTCTTTACAATACGATTAAAATCAGTTAACGATTCGGCTTTTCTCGGATATCATCGCCTAAATCCGGAGACGGAAATGACACGAAATACATTACCGCGATTTATTTTAAGTACAGTCGAGTTCTCCAATATCTATACAGACAACCTTTCAAAAATATATACATGTGTCTTCCTATGTCAGTAATAATAAAGCCTGTGTACAGATATTTTTGAAAGGTTGTCTGTATAGATATTGGAGAACTCGACTGTACCATTCAATTTGAAGTATCATAAACGCAATGTATAGCCTTTGAGTATTAAGCCACACACAAGCCAGTGGCTTAATACTCAAAGTGTATACCACCTGCCAAGATGACATTACTAACCGGCAGACCTAAGAAATTTATTATGCAGAAGCGACATGAATTTGAACATTCATTATTTATTGAAGCTATACTTGTATACAATATAATATAAGTCATTATAAATTGGTAATGTCTTAAATAATTAAAACATGTCAATGTATTATAAAAAAAAAAGAATACAAGTCATAAAATAACAATTTAACTTAAACTAGAAATACAGGCCCCCTCGAGTCGTCCCTGGCGCAAAGGTACCCATCACACTCGCCGCGTTTCCACGTTGAATGGCGACGGACAACCTTTGCACCAGGTACGACCCCACGCGGGTATATAATATATATATATATATATATAAAAATACATATATAAGTCAATACTTTACTGTTTGATGTAACTAACAGTACGATATTACGTCGGATTAATAATTGATAATAATCACCAAATTAAAAAAAATCAAAACCGACTTCAACCGATTTTTGTTGATATTTCATAAACTGCTTGATCGATTTTGATAAAATTTGATAGAATCGAATATTTTCACGAATGAAATTAGCGTTCATAAACATAAATGTATTATATACGTCAAACTGTTTTTATTGACACTAAGAAGGCAGACTGTCAAAATAGTCAATTATTTTTCTTATTTCAATATAAAGGTTGTGTTCGTTTTGAGCTATAAAGGAGGTTTTGTTACTCATATCGTTCTTGTATTGTATTCAATAAAACAACGAGTAATATAATTAAAGGTCATATCTGTAAATTGATAACTCTATGTGAGAGATGAGGCATTCACGACCATTATCGAGGTTGGCCGAATCGTAAACTGATTTTAATCGTACTGTACAGTATGGAAAATGTATTCACGTACCACCGTAGAACCCTATCGCAATAAGGTGACAATATCACTCGAGTTTGAGTGACGGTTCTACGGTGGTACGTGAATACATTTCCCTTACTGTACCTATAATCAGCAGCAACAGTAATCATGACCACTATGTTTTTGTCTTGTTAACACAAAGTTTTAGCATCCGTTAGAATGTATGCGCTTTTTTCTATCTTACCAGATATATTAAATTTAGTCTAAATCGTCAATGATGTAATTTAAAAAAGAGCCTCTTTTTATTAGTGTTCCGTACCTCGAAAGGAAAAGACGGAACCCTTATAGGATCCCTTTGTTGTCCCTCCGTCCGTCCGTCTGTCAAGACCCTTTTTCTCAGGAACGCGTAGAGGTATCAAGCTAAAATTTATATCAAATACTCAGGTCTACTGTCCCTTAGAGCTGTGAAAAAATCAAACTTCTAAGCCAACGCAATCAAAAGATACAGCCGTTTATGCCGCAATTTTCCGCAAATTTTTGAAACTCGCAAGGGAATCAAAACCTACAGGGTACCTACCTACTTCCCGTGAACTCAGAATCTTAAAATTTGGTACGAAGCAACGTCTTATAGCACAGATACAGGAAAAATTACGAAAACTGTAAATTTTTAGTTACATCATATAATAAAAATATTGTTAATAGTTTCGTGATGGTTGAACTTTTACTTATATACCTACAGGTTTGTACGGAACCCTCGGTGCGCGAGTCCGACTCGCACTTGGCCGGGTTTTTATATAACATCATTGTACCTCGTAATAAAAGTGAACGTAGCTGACTTGTAAGCATATATCTTTTAATAAGGAAGAGTACCTTTAAAGAAAGAGAATCGAAGCGGGGGAGGCGATAAGCCTCGCTATTCTGTCATTTGTTTTAAGCTCCTCACTGTTCACCCACAACTATGTATATCTCGATGCCGCGATTCGTAGTAACTAAGCGTAATTAGAGGTCTAGTTTCGTTAGGCGTGACGGGTGAAGTGATGCAAGTGAGCGCGTTCTGAATAACAGCCAAGGTCAGCAGAGCAACGACTGTCGACTGTCGCTTGTCCCTGGCAATGCTCAATGTTCCCGGCAAGGTGAAGGACGGAACGCGGAACACCAATCAGATGAACATGAATTAAATATTTGATTGTAAAGAAACATGAAACACGGCATTTTCTCGTGCCATTTTGTCTCCGATTTAGAGAGCTTCAAAAATGTTGTGTGGCATTTTTATTTAAAATGTACCTGTGCCACGAGAGCGTAAGGCTGGCCAACTTTGTATAGAAGTACTGATCTGACGGGACACATTATTTTGCTATAGGTACCTAACTCTCGGAGCGTTTGGAACTGTGGTTTGGAAATGTTGTTCAGTTCAGTTTGTGAGTGGAACAATGTGGTTCAATACTGTTCCAGTGAGTGGTTATCTATCTTTTTGCCCAAGGGAGCTAAATTCAATTTTGCACTCTGCACGCTCCTCATAGACCACATAGAGATGAATCCTTTAAAAACATTATTCTGATAATACGTAATGTCAGTAGCCTGTTTAAGGAGACACTTTCATTGAGCGTATTTTTAAATACTGCACTTTTGGTGCAGGAGCGTTTAGGGTCTCATATATTGTCAATCTGTGTCAAAGAAGGTAAATTGATACCTAGTGATAATTAATTGTAAAATAGTAATTAGGTAACAATTAGATAATAAGATCCTCTTTTCCCAGATCCTTGACTGGACCTGGTGGACCCGTAGTGAAGGATCACTCCAAAATTGCAGCAATGACACCCATCTGGTATAACTTGACTCACCTTCTGGTACAGAAAGGGCCTGGTGAGCGCCAGATACCGCTCCAGCGCCATAGTGACGGCGATGCAGACGCTGCCGATGCCGAACATCCGCATCACTACGCGGATGGCACAGTAGGCGCGCGTCGCGCCCACCCACGGGAAGGTCTCGCTCACCACCATTGATGTCATCATTCCCACCTGTCAAATACCATAAATACAGCGTGAAATAATATTGACCGTTCAAATTTTCACAGTGGATTCGTTAGCGAAAAATAAAAAATACGTGTTTTTTCTTCAGTATTTTTCAGTACTAAAATATTGAGACACAGCAGCTGAAACATATCCTAATATCCATGCGTTCGTGGATACCGCTGTAGCGCGCTGTGCGGGAGGCGGCAAGCGCGCCCCTCCCCCGCACCGCTAACCCCGAGCGTCACTCAGCTCCCGATTATCCACACGTTACTAAATTATTATTTATTCGGACACCACATTTTTATTGTGAAAATTTTACCTATGTTTTTTTCTTCAGAAATTGCATCTTTTATTGATACCTAGGCAGCTAGCAAGATACGTTTTATCGTTATGTTTTACGTGACGTCTCAGTACATTTTCGCCGTAAAACGTGACGATAAAACCTATTGTGCTAGGGCCTCTAATGCCGGGGAAAAATATGAACGGTCAATAATATTTCACCCTGTACAGTAAAGTTGCTGTTGGCGCGCAATCAGGAAATCCCTGTTCCGCCAAGGTAAATATAGTCTCTCTTCATGCATGGGTTAAAAAAATGGGTATACACGGATAGATATAGTGGACGCCGATTATTTGGTTCCAATCCAAATGTCCATTTTTCAAAACTTTTTAATAAGATTTTGGGAAAAAAAAGAAGATATATGGAGACGGACTACAAAACTGGTTGGCAACATCTTTCTGTTGATTGGATGTCTGCAGGGATCTACACAATATATGCAGTGATCGGCACTGTCCGTGTCCGCGGGGTTCCGAGTAGAAATCCAAATATTGACATGATTGCAATCCCGTGATCTTGTTACATTGTGTAAAATACTAAGTTGCACCTATCTCCTATTTTTTTGCATTCATATCATCATCATCTTCATCATTATCAGCCTGTCATCGCCCACTGCTATGCATAAGCCTGGCTTCGAGTACCTACGCCACTTATCCCGGTCCCGTGCTAGTCTCACCCAGAAATGACCCGCGGTGTTTTTTACTACTCATATCATATCATATAAAATAATGTATGTAAGTGTTGAATAATGTAATTATTTGAAGTGCAACAAAACCCTTTTCCCGACTATTGCTTGCGTTTAGAAGCAATAAGCAGTGGTGAAACTTTCATGTACGCTGATGATGTCGCTGTTGTTGTGCACGCCTCGACATATGAAGAACTCGAGAACAAATTGAATGCTACTGCCGCAACGATCGCCGATTGGTTTAGAAACAATGGTCTTATTTTAAACACCCAAAAAACTCACCTCATGAACTTTGACCTTTCTGGCCGCCCAACGAGACAGTTGTTCGTATTAGCTAAAGGTGATGCCATTAAGCAAATCTCCAATTCAACATTCCTGGGGTTTGAGCTAGATAGTGGACTCACCTGGAGCTCTCATATTAATAAGATGTGCGGTAAACTCGCTACAGCATGTTTCGCCATAAAACGATTGGCGAGAATACTCCCGTCGGAAGCGGTCCGCTCCTGTTATTTTGCATCGGTGCATGCACACCTGCAGTACGGGGTCGAGCTATGGGCGAGTGCCGCAGAGTGGGAGAGAGTGTTTCGTCTCCAGAAGCGCGCGGTTCGAGCTATAGCGCGTGTCCCGCAAACAGTTTCTGCGAAGCCTCTCTTTAAGGCCCAAGGGATTTTAACGCTGCCTTCACTTCTAATATTAAAGCTGGCCGTGACCACTCGAGAGGAGGTGGAAGCAGAAACTCCTGCAGGGAACGAAATTTCACGTAGGTACGCGACCCGCAGCGCGCGCGCTGGAAAATTACCCCTCCCGTCACTCAGACTCGAAAAGTCAAAAAAGCTTGCTCACGTCTTGGGTCGCAGGGTCTACAACCATCTGCCAGCAGAAATAGTTGCTGCCCAAAGCTCGTCGTTATTTAGGACGAAACTTAAGAAGTGGCTGATCGAGCAGGCGTTCTACCATTATAAGGAGCTATTTTGCAATATTTCAAAATAATCATTAGTTATTTTATTACCTTGTTTATGTATAGATACATAATATGTGTACTCATTTTGTAAAACCTTGACATGTAATTTATGACATTACCAATAAATATGATTATGATTATGATTATGATTATGATTATGACCAAACGCATAGTTGAAACTGGTGAAAAAGATGGCTAATTTAATATTCATTTAAAAAATTGATTCCATCCTTCTCTGATTTACTGATAAAGATTGAAACCAATTTCTAACAGCAAATATGTTTTTTGAAATGTGCGCCTTACTGTAGCAAAAATAGTACGTGAAGTTCCTGTTAGACAAGCGCAAATTTAAAAAGTTAAAAGTCATTATTGTACAGTTTTAGCGGCCAGGAAAATGTGTGAAATTCCTTTACTGTATACTTTTTTACCTTTTAATCATATGTTTTGATTTTGACCAAGACAAATCACTACAAACAGCCAAATGCTCGTAAGTTTAAAGGCCTAGCAATTTGTCATACCAACTTGCTATAGTTAGACTGGTTAGTAATGTATGGCTGTCTCTTTCCAACTATTGCAAGTTGGTGTGACAAATTGCACCCGTTTGTAGTGTGCTTAAAGTTTTCGAGCGAGATCCAACTTTTTCTATAGGAATGAGAGGTCATTATCTCATTATCCTGCGTTCAGAAGTAGTTATTATTATTTGGATAAAATTAAATTAATAATACGTATTCTTTCTTAATAACATATGAAATATTAATAATTAGACTGATTTATAAAGATACAATACAAATAAATAATTTTAAAATATAGTTTCCTTTTCAAAAAATTTAGCTTCGCGAGTGCAAAGGAACGCACCGTTTAAAAAGTTAATTTAAGAAAAAACTCATATGTACAATTAATTTTGTTTTGTTCTAAACTAAAGCCACAGTAAAATCAAAATCATGGATATTATTTATGGATGCTCTGCATATATCAATTTTAATTCCTGCTAAGTTAGCGGAAAAAGTAAAATATGCGTATTTCTTGGGTACTCACGGGGAACCTCAGCCATACTTTGACTTTTTTAATGTAAGCGTGGAGACTACTTAAAGATGTAAAAATGTTTGTTAAATTTTTTCATTTAATAACTATAAAATGCTTTGATTTTTATGAGATTTAAACAAACTTTTATTGAAAATGAGTATAAGTACTTAAGGTCCAAATGACTTTCATTATATTTACAATTTTCCTCGCGGTGGTGAGGTGAACATTTGTGTTTCGCTCGGCAGCAAAGTTGGCGTCTCGTGCCTTCAAAGCCTCGCTATGCTCAGGATTGTACATTTGAACAGGATTGTTCATGATTCAATCTTACAACCTTGTCAAAATTAGAACTATTAATTAACGTGACAAAAAGCATGTTTTTAGGGTTCCGTACCTCAAAAGGAAAAAAGCGGAACCCTTATAGAATCATCGTGCGTCTGTCTGTCCGTCTGTCACAGCCGATTTGCTCCGAAACTACTGGACCGATTAAGTTGAAATTTGGTAAACATAAGTAAATGGGTGACCCAAAGATAAATTAATGAATTCTGAACAAGGGGGCCACTTTTGGGGGATAAACTGGAAAATTTAAAAAAAAGTTTCGCAAACTGTGTTGTGGTTGTGTGTGACATATCAAATGAAAGGGGTTGTTGTACCTAAGCATCCCAGATATTTTTTTTTAATAATTTTTTTATAAGTTTATATTGTAGTTCTCCGCCATTGTTTCGTCTTACTACTCGCATATTACTCGTACCTACATCGAAAGTGATATCACGTGTATATACCTACTATCAGACACAGGTGGTATAATAAATCATCACATACTCTTTCAAATTAACTATTCAAAACTCTCTCAATCCTCAATGAAAAGAACTAAAATACACTTATATATTGATTTTTAATACTTACATTATTTAATTTGACATTAAACTGATCATTGACGCCGATATCACATTTGAACCGGGTGTTATTTATTTTATTTGAACAATACATGCAATCACACTCTCTCTCGAGTTTCAGGTTTCAATGGATCAATGCCGAGTTTGCGAATATATTGTGGGATGTTAATTAAGTCGTGACCCAAATATCAAACCGTGGCGCGAGGACAATATTAAGTTACATTTATTGAAATAAACAAGAGACGCATTCAACCGAAAATTCAAATTCAAATGTCGGTTATTGGCGACACCCACACTTTGTGTAGGTAGGTGTTGCGTAGGAAGCGCAATCATAGGCTGTATGAAAAATACACAGAATAGTAGAAGGGTTGAAAGCCACCCATTTCAGTCGAGATATTTTCGAGACTGAAATGGGCGGCTTTCATCCGAGTTAAACCGTCTACTTCTCATTTCGAATAATAGGAATATAAAGAACACACAGGAACAACGTCAAAAAAAATACAAAAAAATTATAAGTAGTCCAAGATCACATATTGAAATTCGGCGGTATAGGTTTTGCCCATGGACCTCGGGACAAGCTATGGTAATAATAATACCACGTCCGAGCGAGATGGTAACATACAAATCTCGATAAGTGTAACAGAAAAGGAAATATCATTCGTTGTCCTTGTCATAGTTCCACTTTTTTCTGTTTGCCACAACTGATTTAGTATGAAGTTATGGCCAATAAATTACTACCCACCCAAATTAAGTAGGTTGTTTATGGTAAGCGATCAACCATTTTAAGACCAGTTCTTATTTTAGCTGCATAGAAGCCTTTTCGTCCCTCATTGTGGCATCACGTATAAGCCTGTCCCGAGTATCTTAGGTCCATGGTTTTGCCGTTGCTCAACAAAGTGTAGACCAACTTTAAATATTGTTTGCGCCGCGCTTAAATAAATAACGTTACCGTAATAATAACTAACAATAAACATCAAAATAACAATTCAGTTTAACGAAGTGTGGCTGTTTGGGTTTCTGCCATTGGTCATTGTTTTTTTAGGGTTCCGTACCCAACGGGTAAAAACGGGACCCTATTACTAAGACTTCGCTGTCCGTCCGTCCGTCTGTCTGTCACCAGGCTGTATCTCAAGAACCGTGATAGCTAGAGAGTTGAAATTTTCACAGATTATGTATTTCTGTTGCCGCTATAACAACAAATACTAAAAAACCGGCCAAGTGCGAGTCGGACTGGGGCTCCCGTACAACAGGCATGATTTTTTTGCCGTTTTTATAGATAATGGTACGGAACCCTTCGTGCGCGAGTCCGACTCGCACTTGGCCGGTTTTTTTATTACTTTTCAGCCCTAGAGGTGACATGCCTCACTTTCAACCCGCTATTCACATAAACAATGACCTACTTTCAGAGTATGAGAAATGAAAATAGAATTATATATACATACCTGATTACCACGTCTCTTTCAGCTCATGAGGCGATGTTTATTTGATACGAGTGCAGGTACCAACTTACACATATCGACACATAGGCCTCTCCCAAAGAGTGCCAAAGTGACCGCTCCTGCGCCACCCACATCCAGCGGACTCCCGCGACCTTTCCACCATCACCAGTCCACCATGTGGAGAGGACCCACGCTGCACCTTTCGGTAGGTACGGTCGATGCCAAAAATACGTTTACACTTTTTGCCTTATTGCAATGGAATAAGGAGCAAAAGTGTAAACGTATCTTTGGCGTCGACTGTACGTGGTCGCCACTCAAAAACCTTTCCACCCCAACGGTCATCAGAAACCACGCAGAGAAACTCCCAGCGTAGCCCTCTCCATTGCCCTTTGGGTGACTTTCAGCCTTCTTATGAGGCCCGTAGTAAGCGACCATGGCACCTACAGATATCTATATTAATAAATCTTACCAATGCAACGATGTCATTACAGGCCAAGGACGTAAGTAGTAGCAGATGTTTCCTATTCCGTACTCTCTTCTCTCCTTTCCTCAGACACACGATGGCCACTCCGTTCCCGACAATACCGACGATGTACACCACTTTCAGAAGAATGCTGAATATCTTCCTAAAATGTGGAACCGGGGCCAACGATGTCTCGTTCGCGAAGTGATGCGACTCGTTGAGGAAATGGTAGGTGAGGTTATCGGGTGATAACGTTGTTATATCCATCATGCTGACGTCTGTGTCTTCGTGATACTCAACTTCACCTTTGCATTATTTTTGTATTCGTTTGTTTTGCTTTAGTTCGTATTTTTTACCTACATAGGTGTCATGTATTTTATGCACTTTTTATCCAGTCTTAAAGTAGGGATTTTGTATAAGTTTTTATAAAAACTTAGTTGTTAAGTCGAATTGCATAGCTCATGTTCTGTCCTCCTTGACCTCGTGCACACTGAAAGAAAGGTTCAATGTTAGAGCAGTGACAATGAACATATACGTGAATAAGTAGGTATGCTTGGTTATCATACATATTTATTTGAAAATTACCTATATCACATTTAAAACAAAGCGGAAAAACGGAAGCATAACGCTTGTTAAAAGCTTTGCAGACGCTCCTGTCCCTTAGATAGTTCTATTAGAAAATTCCGCCTTGCAGTCCGCCGCGTTTTGCAAACTGTACGATAGAGCGAGATAGGGGCACGAGCGACCATGGTTTTCTCGCTCTATCTTATAGCCTGCAGGGCCATGCAGATGCGGCTTTATATGCTTTGAATAACATGTCAACTTGGTATAAATTGTTGCGCCGGTAAGTTGGGAACTGGCGAATACAATATCTACCTATTGTGTATATTACAAACTTCGTATGGTGTACTATTCGATCTAACCATAGAGGTTATCTGTGGATCTAACGCAACGAATTGGGAATGGATGTAAATGGTTTGGTGATAGGAATAACCTTCCTTAGCACCAGAAATTAGTTTAATATTTATTTTATACGGCACTTTCCTCAATCCGTCTCATATAACAAAAATATATCTTAAATAAGTATATGGTAAACTGACACTGGCAATGATATTGACACAGATAGTTAAGATTTTTAGGGTTCCGTACCTCAAAAGGAAAAAAACGGAACCCTTATAGGATCACTCGTGCGTCTGTCTGTCCGTCTGTCACAGCCGATTTGCTCCGAAACTACTGGACCGATTGAGTTGAAATTTGGTAAACATATGTAAATTGGTGACCCAAAGATAGACGCGTAAAGTAAATTATGAATTCTGAACAAGGGGGCCACTTTTGGGGGGTAAACTGGAAAATTAAAAAAAAAGTATTGCAAATTGTATTATGTGACGTATCAAATGAAAGGGTTTGTTGTAAGAATCTCAGTTTTTTTTTATAATTTTAGCAAAAATTTGAAGTAATTAGGAAAAAGACGAAAATTTACCACCGGCCTTATCTCCGAAACTACTAGCCTTAAAATTCTGAAAAAAATATGGAAAATAGTTCTTTGCCTAAAGATTACAGGAAAACCAATAAAAAGTTTGAGTATTCAAAGTAACGGGAACATTCTTAATATTTTACGGAACCCTCACCACGCGAGTTGAACTTGCACTTGTCCGGTTTTTTTTTAATAATATGAGACGGATCAAGGAAAGTGTCTATTAACCGTCCTTGACCCAAAACGTAAGTGAGGAAACTGTTAATATTTTTTAAAAATAATAGACGCAGCTTAAAAATCTCAAACTTTTTTCTGGTGTTAAGGAAACCTATTCCTATCACCAAAAATAATCAGGCATTTCTAAAATTTTCATCCATTCCCCATTGGAATCGTTTTGAACATTGTCGGTCGCGCACATTCATTGTGACACGTAGGGAAGCGAGCTCGCAATAGAAATATCAAACAAAGTACCTGCTAATTGATGGGTGATTAGAAAGAAACCTCTGCAACTGACTATTATCACGTAGTCGCACTAAATACGCAGACATCTCCTCAAAATCAGTAATTGTTGCCTCAATTTTTTTTTAATTAAACCCTAATTTTGGTGCCCGCTTCCGAGGACCTATAGTTTTCGGTAATGATAGAATACAATTTCGAAAAAAAAATTAGGTTACGTCCCACACATTTTTAAGTATTGTTCATACAGATGCATCTCATTTAACTATAGTACGCCCAACCATCTAACTCGTCGTTGAGTCTTTCATGACGCGTAGGAACTGAAGATAAACTCAATTCTTGTTTAGCCAAATTGAAACTACATAAGAAAGGCACTGGTCCCACCGCCGGCGGTGGGACCAGTGCCAAAGAGCACATTGGTTCGGCTATTCATTACGTGTCATGGCTGTGACGGATCGGTAGTGAAAAGGTTGCAAATTATACCGCTTTCGTATTATCATCGGCTTATCACCCTTATCGAAGCTGTAAAGTTCAACGAGCTACCTTGCTATTACTGATAAAATAAAACATTTTTTAGCAATAACATTATGTCTTGCAACTATCATTGTAGCTTGATTGTTCTTTTTTGGAAATTGTATGAGATGTTGATCAATTGTGCTCCGAGAGTCGTTTGGCAATCTGTTTAAGACGCATTTTTTTATTATATTGTGATTTGAAGCACATGCTTACCTTTACCTTTACCCCGTTTACCGTAGAGATAAATAAATATACAAATATTTGGGGACAATCTTACACAAAGCGACCTAGTCCCAAACTAAGCAAAGCTTCTATTATGGGTACTAGTCGACGATATACATACTTATACGTATAGATACATAAATACAACACATCTAATAGAAAACATCCATGACTCAAGAACCAATTGTCATGCTCATCACATCACACAAATAAATGCCCTTACCGGGACTCGAACCCGGGACCTCCGGCTTCGTAGGCAGGGTCACTACCATCTAGGCTACAGAAGTCGTCAGAACTCAGTATATGTATTAAATAAGGATAACTATACATACTCACGTACTGCATATTTTTAGACTTCCCGTTGCCTGTTTACAGATTAATCCAAATGATGGAAAGAACGCGCTCACGCGTATTCAATATCTAGTGTAGGGAAGAAATAATTTCTATACTTTTAAATCCTTGTTAATTAAGCGGACATTCATTTTAAAAATCATACCATCTGAATTTAAAGTCATTTCAAGTTTAAATAAATGGAAATCAGTTTTTTCGTCACTTCACATGGCGCTCGCATTTTAATTTTAAGGTGTTTCGAGAGCTCCTTTCACATTGAAATGCGAATGCGATGTGAAGTGTTGAACCAAATTGAAGTAATAGATGGATTGGCCTATTAGGCGTATATTGGGTTCCTTGGTAGTTGCGGAGAAATCACAGAGTAGGTAATATTTTTAACCGACTTCAAAAGAGGAGGAGATTAATATGTTCCACTGTATAAATATATATATTTATGTATGTTCGCCGATTTCTCGGTCAATTGAGGACCGATTAAAAAAATAAATTGGAAAATGTATACTCCTGAGATGGTCCTTATTATCACCAAGTCAGGATCTGATGATGGGATCCCAGGGAAATCGAGGGCAACCCTCAAATTTTACAGGCATTACAGCGTATTACGTGTTTCATGTATTTTCTAAATCTATGTAGGTATTTGCGTCTGGTAGGTAGTCATCACTTCATGTTGGTGGGCATGTCATGGAAGGTACAAGTCCTCAACGGTGTAGTGATTTCGGTATTTTCTAGTATAACTCGTGTATTTACCGTCGGAAATAATTTTGGTGAAGTGGAACTGATGATGAAGACCACAGATGACTTATGGCACTCCTCAAGGATGTAAAGTATATCAAAGATTCTGACATGATTCCGTTGAAGTAGCAACTAATGAAGTGTCAACTCTGAGATCATTGAGGAATCAACGAAACTCCTCAAATATTTTCAGCTCACATATAACCACTTGGATTTTTTTCTGTAATAATCAACGCATTTGCTCTCGGAAAGCAGTTTATGTAGTAAAAGGAAATGTGGATTGTTTTATGTACCTATGTGTATGCCTTGGCGAAGTACTGAATTGAAGTCGGTTTAAAGTTTGTTTTTACATTAAATTATTAAGTAAAGAAATTAACAATAAATATTTCCGAAAGAGCATTCAAATAACATAATGATAATAACAGATAATGTTTCTCTAATTTGTATTTCATTTATTAAATCTAACCATATATTTATCTTATTTTATTATACCTATTGACTAAATGTTTTATAATAATACGAAATACCTACGCTTCGACTGGATTTGATTTAAACTTGAAGAAATCTTAACTTGAAAATAAATGTCAAAAATGTATGAATTAATCAAATTGAATAAATTTCATTCTTAGTTGATCGAAGTAACACGACTAGAGATTACTCCAAGATAAGTCCATACCATTTTGAAGATTTTTCCAGTTTTCCTTAGATACCCCAGTTTGTTCGAAACCGGCATTAGAAAACCCCCATAAACTAAGTAAATGTCACCTGCGTGTAGATATGCGTACAAAATATTAGGAATTATGCTAGGTTACGCCAATGCAGGAGCAGTTTTAAATGGTTACATTTTCCAAGTCTGATTCCTGCATTATACGAGACATTAGGTAGGTACTCCGTTTCCATTCATTATTTGAAGAGTAGGTAAGCACAATACATAAGTAATTCAAATGTCTCGAATTATTTATTTATTGTCGCTGTCGGATAAAAACTATCCTAAGCGGAAGCCTTAATAATAAACTACCTATAAAAATGTTTTATGTTTTTCCGTTCATGGGCAGCTGAGATCCTTCGTGACAAAACAATGACTGAAATGATACTCGCTGATAATTTTTTAATTCAGAGATTACTTACTGATAACAGTGATAACTTTTGACATTAACAAAATAATTTATTTTGAGATTTTATCATAATGTGACTTGATACAAGTTGTTATTAATTGAGAATACTTAACTAAGGATAAAATAAGCTGAAAACTAATCGAAAAATTTAAAACTAATTACAAAAAAAAAACCGTCTAAAAGTTCCGCCTGCGGCATGGACCCCATGACGCTGGCGGCATGGACCCCATGACGCTGGCGGCATTTCCCCTTTCCCCATTTATTTTTATTTTTTCGTTTAATCTGTTTTATAAAGGTCTCTTAAGTTGTAAACAATAAGGTATAGTAGCAAGTTTCACGTAGCCAGCCATATTTAACAACATTTTTTTTTTTATATTTGAATTTTTTCCTTTGTTATGTTATGATCGATAGAAAATTAAATTTTACCTAATTGCAATTTTCATAAAAAAATATCAAATATAAAGTAGCGAATTTCAAAAGTAAAAATTATGATACTATTACTATGGCTCTGTATGGCAGCTTTCCACAGCTTCCAAGTTACAGACGTAGTAAGACGTCACACGCGATTTATACCATGTTTAGGCCTCTCACAGACTGGCGCGACCTGGCCGCCGCCGCCGCGGTCAATAGTAAACTTGTCATTAGCTGTCAAATTTACTATTGACCGCCTCCGCAGGCCGCGCCAGTGTGTTGCAGGCCTTACTCATTTTCAAAATGTTCTTAAAAACCAGGTGAGGTAATATCGGAAAACGTTCAGGTAACATAATTTTACCGAAAAGGTTTTCGATTTAGGCATCATTCATTACATGTTTTGCAATGTTGTCAATTGTTAAGATCGCCGGCATCGATATCGACGAGGAGGAATATATCTAAACTATATGTAGGTAAGCAAAGTTGTGAATAAGTGTCACCAATCTTTCAATGTACCTCCAATAAAAAATATTTTTCATCGAACGAGCGAGCGAAGCGAACGGAGTTCTATGCTTTAGCTTGGGCAGAAAATCGTTAGTTGTCTGGTGTCCCGCTGTCCAGCTGTTCTAATCTACAGGTCGCATTTC
This sequence comes from Epinotia nisella, assembly GCA_932294315.1. Taxonomy (NCBI): domain Eukaryota; kingdom Metazoa; phylum Arthropoda; class Insecta; order Lepidoptera; family Tortricidae; genus Epinotia; species Epinotia nisella. The sequence continues at coordinate 24,681,948 of OW028674.1, forward strand.
TCAACTGATTCTCTTGAAATTTTGTGAGCAGATTCGTTAATTATATTTTTGACAAGTCATATTTCGAATTTCAAAAAATTATAATGTTTCAAGACAGGTTTGCGAGGTTTTACAGCTTATAGAGCCACTAGCTTAATTATATGTATAACCATGGTACTTATATAAGTATATATATAAAAAACACTTACCGACAAATAAAATAAAATTTACTCCATCGGTCACAACCAATCGCTAATTCACTCACTAATTTAGTTCGTTTCGTAAATTAATTGGTTCAACATTAATTTCGTAACTGGAACATAGAATCTGTAACTGAAGTTGTAGCCAGTTCGTGTGTGTATACGTGAGTTTGGCGCGAAACCGGGCTGCAGCAAACGCACTCTTCGGCGGCCGGCGCGGGCGGTGGGTTAACACTGACTAAACAAGCACTGGAAACTTTGGGGACTATACGGTCTCACTCACAACAGTTTTGGGGGCGCTTAATGTGCAATGGATCTACGTCGTGTGACATGACCGAGTGCTCGAAAATACATCGGTACATGCTCTAACGACAAAATGTAGTTTTTTGAGTGGGTACCTTTTCTAAGTTATTTATTAACAATATACAAATTAAACTAATTATGAAAAACATATAACTTGAATATACAATTAAAACTAACTACAACTAGTGGCTCTGTGAGCTAAGGAATTCGCAAGCTTCTTTAAAAAATAAATTTAAAGAGGGGGCATGACGAGACAGGTGGCTCGCGCCCGAAGAGCAGACGAGCCCGTGGTAGCTGAGGCTATCTATACAGGGGGTCCACAAGAAGCACAGCTGTGGACGGCACAGAGATCAACTCCAAGCCAAAGACCGGCTATGCGAAGCGTCTCTGGGTTGATAAAGGTGCCGGTGTTGACGAAGGATAGGTGTGACCTGACTCTTGGCCTAGACGATGCCAGAAGCTTCGCTCGGTCCCTGCCTGTCGCGGTGTCTAGAAGTGAGTTTAGGGTTGAAACTGATGCTATGGTATCTGAGGCCCTTTGTATCTTAGGTAGGGACCGAAAATTTTGATTAGGGCCAACTAGCCAATGCTTTGAAACCTCAACCAGGCACGCTGTCTCGCAGTTTGTGGCCGGAGATGCTAGAAGAATTTTAACTGCGAGATCGGCGGTGCTTTGGATTGAGGCCAAGAAGCCGGCAGAGCAACACTTGAAATTTTACGGGTACCCAAGTTACCATACCTTATCGGTAAGGTGTCTTCATTAAAGATGGATGCTCCTACTAATATTATAAATGCGATATTTGGAGTTTAGATGTTTGGATGTTCAGATGTTTGGATGTTTAGATGTTTGGCTGTTTAGATGTTTGGCTGTTTAGATGTTTAGATGTTACTCAATCACGCTTAAACGGCTGAACTGATTTGGATGAAAACTTGCACGAAGATAGTTTATTACCTGGATTAAAATATAGGATAGTTTATATTCCGGGTCTACGCAGACGAAGTCGCGGGCGGAAGCTAGTTTGGAATAAATCTGCTAAGACAGTCGGCGAATAGCCACCTCATCAAGGCACACGTTTAATTTTGAATTTTGACAGTGAATTATTGAATTAAATGCCAAACTTAATATATGTAACTGGACCGAGGGGATCACCCTGCTGACAATACTCTGCCGAAAGGATCTCATTGTTGGATTGGATGGGCAGTTTGGATAGACTAGTGTCACTGTAGTTAAAAGTTATAAATTTCCGGAATCGTTACCTATTTTAATTTCGTTCAGCAGGGTGACTATTAACCGAATTAAAGGCGTTCTGTACATTTAATTTTAAAAGTACTGGCGAAAGATTTTATTAATTAGAATAGTAGTTCTGGAGATTACCTACCCCGTACATACAAACTTACAAAACTGCTGGCTTACATTCGAGATAATCACATTTCAGAAACTTATCTCTTTTTATAGTTTGATGTGTAGATACTCTTATCAAGATAAATAGCAGTTGTCTTTTGTTAATTTGAACCTTTTAATCATGTAAATTTTGAGACATAGTTCTACAACATGAGTGATGACGCCGCAAGCTGAGGTTATATTTAGAAATAAACCGCATTTTACAAGCTTTCTATTAACTTGCAATGTACGTAACTAACTATGTTCCTAACTATGTTCGGGTGAAACCTTGCAACTCAATTTTGAAGCAGATATCTTCAACCGATTGAGCTGAAATTTTGGTTACAGGTATAGTTTGGATGACAATTCAATATTATGGTACGAGTACCATCGAGCTGATTTAATATGGAGACAGAAGGTGGCCATGGGAATTCAGTACTTAAGCGACGTAACCCTGAGTTTGGGCTCGTTAGAATCGTCTCAATGAGTAGTTGATGACGGTCTACAAACTTGCGAAATAGGCAAGTGTTGAGGTTGTCATGACGGCATATCATGGTTTCGTGGCATCGACGTTGCGCTATGGCACCATGTACTGGGCAAACTCCACAAACAGAGAGACTGTCTTCAAGGCACAAAAGAGGTGCATATAAGGGCAATCCGCGGACTCAAGCAAACAGACAGTTGTGTGTCACATTTTAATAATTTAAAAGTACTAACATTGCCCTGTCTGTATGTATTTGAGGCCGCGGTGTTTGTCAAAGCAAACCCAACTCTTTTTAAAATGGTCTCTGAGTTCTTTCCGCGGAGCACTAGGTATGGTGAATATATATTCACAGAGCCTGCAAATACTGCGTTAAAACAAAAAAATATGTTCTGTGTCTCTAGTAAAATATTTAATAAACTTCCCGATAGGATCAAAAACTTACCATTGCCAATATTCAAGACAGAGTTAAAAAAATTGCTTACTAAAAAATGTTTTTATAGAATATCAGATTTCTTGACATGCGACAGTCTATAGCACGGAAGTGGCGTGTTAGCTAGTTACTTCGGGAACCTGTGTAGCCAGCCCCACACAATCATAACTGAATGCGTACATGTCAACACTACTGCAAATCGCTTCTAATTGGTAAAGGCTTTTAATTCCATTACGATTTCAACTGTTATAATTTTTAGAACGAAAAGTAACTTAAAACCGCATTACTTGCGGTCTAATTTCCAATGCCAAAAAAATGTCACGTAAGTCTATTCTTTATCAGTATATAGGAGCCAATTTCGAAAGGGGTTTTCAAATATGGAAGTGAAATGTGAATAGTCTTGTTACATGTTCTCCTTCTTGCATTAGAGCATAACTAAACGTGTGTGAGCGTGACGCACTTTTGACGGAAATTGACATTAACTTTTTGATTGCCAAATGGACGCCCTGTTCAAATGAACTTGACGTTTGATTACGTTCGAAACCAAAGGTCTTATGTTACTATGACACTCTATGGTGATACACCTATTTGGAAATTTAGAAAACGAAAAAGAGGTGAGACTAAAATCTTAATTATCGATATTTTATATTCGAGGTATATAGTTTATATATTATATGGTATATATATGCATATAGTAAAATAAAAAAAGGCCTTTATTTCTTACAGTAAGAGTATTTGCGTACGGCGGCCGATCCGAACCTGATAAATATCAGTCAAAGTAGCAGTTAGTTTAATAGTGCTATTTGTATGAGAAATTACATCCTAAGAAATCGGGTAACGAAATTTAGATCTAGTGCGCGTGCTGAAAGCAACTGTCAGAGAAATCGTGTAGCTCACGAAAACATGCTAACAATTTTTAATTAAAATACGTATAAGTTTTAAAGAATTTTCAAGGTGACTATGACATATCATAGACAATAATAAAATATGGTATATCAAGGCATTTAAAATTGAACATTTAAATTCCTTGATATACGATTGCCTTTTGTTTCATTAACAAATATCATTTTTTTGACATAAATAAATTCATAAATCGCTTCACGCAGACAGAGAAAATATTTTTGCCAAAGAAATATTTCTTGTCTTTAGTGGGTCTATTAGCTTTTAACATAAAACCAAATTGATTTAAGAGCTCAACTAGTAGCCCCACCAAGTCAATCTGAGTATTAATATTTTTCAACAGAATATTTAGGGTTTTTCCAGCAAGGAACTAGAAATAGACTTATTTTTAGACAATGATGATTCAAGTAGTATGTATATAGGTTTGATGAACGTTTATGAATAAGGGTATACGTATTAATTTTAGCCCTCATGATTGCAGTGCCCTTGCAGGGCGTCACATCTTTATATCTTTCTTGTTTTCATCATCTGTAACCTGCAATGTGACACGCAATAAACATTTCTATTCTGTTCTATAAATTACAGAATAAATTGACAGAATATAATATGGACAGAATTAACGTACAGTCGCGGAATGAAAAGGTTAGCCACTTTTCGACCTTATTTGAAAGCGTTAAGGTCGAAAAGTGGCTAACCTTTTCATTCCGCGACTATACAAATAAATATACTTAATGGTACCATACCAACCTACATAGATAATAACTAAATGTTAATTTTAACATTTATATATTAATACATGTTAAGTATTTCCAATAAAAAATATATTTACTGGATGAAAAATAACGGATGAACTACAATCAGCCCTATTCATTTTATAATAATTTTATTGAAATCGAATTCCGTCTGGGTTACAAATAAAGTAATACAATTTTATCATCGATAAGTACATACACTAGGCATGGTACCACTCTAGTCATACTGACAATCGCCCCGTTAAAATGACAAACGCGAATAACGCGATACATTGCTGTTACATAACGTTAGTTCCTTAATGTGCGGCTTTAGCTAGCAAGCAATGTAAAGCATGCGTATCGTTTCTATCTTACCAACGGAGTAATGGCGAATGTCATAATCGATTGCGTATTTATTCAAAAAACACTTATTTCAGTACTTACCGGTGATAGGAAATCGCTCCCGGAGGAACCTTTGGGTCCCTGTTTGCCTGTCGGCACGACAAAATTGCACAACACACCATGTTTTTATTTTTAATACGGCAAAAATCGTCACCCACGGTCAAATAACATCTGATCTGCGTTTTGACAGCGTTTGACAGTTTCATGGGCATCTAATCATAACACCGGCTACGCGCACCCCGCCCATTACCGTTTCTATAGTATTTACTTGTTCTGTGGTCTATAGTTATATATAAGATTTAATAATATACATTTAATTCAATTGGGATTGACATCTAAAAATTGAAATTGTTATAATAACCTATTACGTTGACATATTGAATAATTCTATAAAATAAAATAATTTTAATTATTGTTGAATGTAGACTTCAATGTAAATATATATAATTTATTAATTGTACACTAATATTATGTTAGTATGCAGCATGTTTTTGTATGCCGAAAGGCAAAACATAGTGGACCGAGATTTTTTTACTATACACCTCAATTTGATGTACCTATGTTTACAAAATAAACACTATTGACTATAGGTATACAGAAAAGTACAGCCGGCAATAAAAGCTTGTCCTTAAAATGAAATGTTTATATATTATAGATGCACAGCAGAATACACAATACCGTGGCTCTATGCTGCGTACGGTGTAAACAGGAGACTACCCTTAGTAGCCTTAATGCTACGGCGTAGCAATATCCCAATGTTTCGTAGCTAATATTCGCCATTCATGTTCATAATCGTACCATCTTATGAAAAAAGTAGTGGAAATTTAAAACCTAGCTCGTACCTAACCTAACGTTCAATACTATTATATATACAATACGTAATGTCTCATTTCTAAAAAAACAAATGAGCACCAAATCGGCCTCATTCGTTCAACTAGGCCATACAAAAGTTGAGTTTTTTTTACTCAGATATTCATTTTCAGTAAGTTATGGAAACGTTTTCTTATAATCCTTCTAAACTGGTTTTACACAAATACAGGGTAGGTATAGTTCACATTCCGTGCCAAAGATTTCGTAGCGGTACAATCGTAGCCGATTACACGAGGAACTCCGTATGTAGAGCAAAGCATACGGGCTGAGCGCCCACCTAGTAGCGAGCGGGGCAATAAAGTCCCAAATCAAAAACTGTCCCAACTCATTCGCATTTGAGATGTCGAGACAGTACATTAAATACTATTTGGGAGTGAGCATAACGAGCCTTAAAACAATGGCGAATTACGCCATTCCTGGCGCGCGCCATCTACTCCCCAAATATGGAACTACACACACTTAGGCACAGGCACATACTCGTAATATCATGGTGTAGTACCTACCTATGTGTTGCTGTGTATTGCGAATTGTCTTCCGACTATTGTTCTTATTATTTCACTATTGTGTCCAGGAAAAGTAGAATAGTTTGTTGACATCGTTTTATGACGATATCACGTACATATCTGATATTACCCTTCCTTCTATTGGAAGTGTTATTAATCCGCCCAATAAAGAAGGGTTTTCTAAAGCGGAGGTCTAAACTTTAACTTCGGGAATTCGATCCTTGTTTAACCGTCATTCAGCTGCAGTCAATTAGAATTTAAATTAAATTTTATCGGATTACATCAGTTATAAATCTTGTAACTGAAGCCACTGATCAAAGAAACGCATAATTTAGTATTTGAGATTGACAAAGTTACGCCCAAAGTGTTTATTGCACCTTTGACTCAAACGAAGTTTAAAGTACAAAGAAAATATGTACCGTGTAGGTGCAAAATAACCACACCTGATAGGTTCACAGAACAATTTAATGTTCTGTGGGTAGCGCAATACAAGAAGAGCAAGGATTTATCAACAAGCCTATTTAGCGATTCAGTGATGGGAACGTTTGTGACTTTTGTTCAGCGATTCAATAGTAGATTGTATGACAAGGGGCTAAAATAAGCCATACTACCACGTGATGGATATTTTCCCGAGCGAAGCGAGGGAAAATAATTCGAGGGGTAATATGGCTTTTAGACCCGAGTTATACACTCTACTTTTCACTTCGACAGCGAGAAAATAGTAAAACAAATATTATCCATCCACAATCAATAACAAATTTCACTGCGAAGAGATTGTTCAATTTAGCGTGAGGCGTTTTCTTTTTTAATGATTTGGGATTAGGGACTAAAAAACACCTGATGTTTGATTGTTCGATTTTAATATGTAGTTGTATTCTGGTTGGTTGATAGCAAAGAGAAATATTTTTGAAAGAGTTGTGATTGGTGGATTTAAATGATTTGGAATTAGGGACTAAAAAACACCTGATGTTTGATTGGTCGATTTTAATATGTAGATGTAGGTATTCTGGTTGGTTGATAGCAAAGATAAATGTTTTTTGAAAGAGTTGTGATTGGTGGATTTAACATGTGGAAGTGTTTTGATTGGTCAAATTAAATGTGTTAAAAATCATAAATATGTATACATATTTTCCCTAGGGGCTAAATGTACTACTTTAGCCCCGCTTATTAAGCCAAATATGACAAACTTTTCGAGCATGAGATGTGAAAAATTATGAAAGTAATGATTCAGATTCATTTATTTCATGATAAAAAATTACATTATAAATTTGCATCTCTCACAATGTTTAATGTAGGTAGGTAACTGTTCAAAAGGAGTGTAGTTATAATAAGGTGTGAATAAATGCATCGTATTTATACTCGTACGCGTAGCAGATTTAGAAAGTCCAGTGTCGGGTAGAGGTCGTCAAAGCTCCACTTTTAACCGACTTCAAAAAAGGAGGAGGTTATATGTTCCACTGTATTTTTGGGGTTCCGTACCTCAAAAGGAAAAAAACGGAACCCTTATACTCGTCGGATCACTCGTGTGTCTGTCTGTCCGTCTGTCACAGCCGATTTGCTCCGAAACTACTGGACCGATTGAAATTTCGTTAACATATGTAAATTGGTGACCCAAAGATGGACGCGTAAAGTAAAGTAATGAATTCTGAACAAGAGGGCCACTTTTGGGGGGTAAACTAAAAAAAATAAAAAAAAGTTTCGCAAACTGTATTGTGTGTGTGACATATCAAATGAAAGGGGTTGTTGTAAGCATCTCAGATATATATTTTTTATAATTTTAACAAAAACAGATTTGAAGTAATTTAGGAAAAAAAATGAAAATTGACCACCCCCCTCCTCAAATTATGGAAAATAGTTCCTTGCCTAAAGATTACAGGAAAACCTATAAGAAGTTTGAATATTCAAAGTAACGGTTTGTGTATTACCACGCGAGTTGAACTCACACTTGTCCGGTTTTTTCTGTATAATCAATTAATCAGGTAGGTACCTGAGGTACCTACATGACAGGACAAATAATATCGCATGCAGTGAATGACGAGTGTCGAGTGCTGTGGTGAATGAATGTATTGCGGAAAACCGCAATCAGTGCGCGGCGCGTGCGCGGCACGAGCCTTATAGTCCAGGCAATGAACTGACAACTTGTATGGAAAAAGTGACAAAATTGGAAATCATTTATCGGATATATTATCAATTAAATAGTTACCTAGAGGCAAAATCCAACAAAAAATCAGACATCAAAAAATAAATAACTTAGTCTAATAAATAAAAAAGTCGGAATAAATATGAATAAATGATTTAATCTTTATTTTGGTTCATTTACATTTGCTTTAAAATATTCAATATAAATTAAACAAAAAAAGACAGTGAATGCTTAATTTAAATCTATATAAATACTTCCGGGTGGCAAGTTTGTTGGATTCTTGATTAAAGCAACTTAGAATAACGTTTTAAAATGAAATAAACAAAAAAAACGCTATTAATGTTTATATTATTAATGTTTTTCGAAACCGTATTTTGCCTGGAGTATTAGCTATGGAGCAGCGTGTAGTGTAGTTTGTTGCTCTTATTGGAACGACAATGAGTGAATAAAAGGTACGTGTTTCATTTTCTGTACCTACCTCATAAGTCTCATAACATTATGTTACTCACATAATATATCTAGGTTACTGTGTTACCATCTGTGTTACTGGAGACGAGCGAAGATATTAGAAGAATAAAGCTGCTCTAGCATCACTCGGATGAGTATCCGAGTGATGCTAGAGCAGCTTTATTTTCCTCTAGCACTACCTACTACCCCAAACAAGTGGAATTAAAAGATTTTTCAAAAAATTAAACTGTTTTTTTGCAAATATTATAGCCTATGTCACTCCCAAGATTAAGAGGAATCCAACGACACCTCATATGTCGAAATCTGACAAACGGTTTAGGCTGCAGGGCGTGCTAAAGAATACACACATAGATACATACATACGATCGAAAAACATAACCCTCCTTTCCTTCGGTGTGTACGTTATGCACGTAAATACCATCAAGATAGTAACTTTTTTTTGTGTGGATTTTGCAGGTAGGACGTATTTAGATATTAATCAAACACGTAACAAAAAGTATAAAAAGGAATGTCCTAATTTGACAATTAGGACAAACGGAAGTGTTAACACGTGGAATTAAAAGATTTTTCAAGAAACACTACAGCTTTTTTACAAATCACTCCCATGATTAAGAGGAATCAAAATCCATTGTGCCGTTTGGACTATAGCTCGTAAAATCTGGGGGCACGGAAGTGCCCCTGCCAAGTCAAGCGAAACAAAAAGGCACGGCCCTACCATCCTTTTCTCGAAGCCATTCAGGCCATGTTCAACATCCTGACCCTGAATTTTCCGTAGCATATAGGGCATAATATGGCTTAGATATATTCTCAATAGCATTCAACTTAAACTTTAGTTTAAGAAATATTGCCGGTCAAAGTTCCTTAGTTTTGTCACTGACATACTCACTGACTTATGATGATCAACATAATTTTAAGTTACTTATCTTATAACAGACCCACAAGCTCCAAATTTTAAACATAATTAGTATTTAGCCTATCAATTCATAAAAACCGAAAAATATTGCAATTTCAGTCACGTTTCAGAGATACACAAACTGCATGAGCAAGTTTGTAATCCTATACGCGATTACAAAGTTACTTTTGCAGTTCGTGCAAATAGTAATAACAAGGTAGGTACAGTGCACTATACGATGTATTTGCGAGCGTATAGTGTTAGATGGACAATGCACTAGAAGACTATACAAATGTTATTTGCGGTAGGTAAAATAACATTTCCATACAAAGTCTATGCAAAAATAGTATTCCCAACTGCATTCATAAATGTGTATGTATTGATAACCACAATGATCTATAAAAAGAAGTGAGATCCCATAAAAAATATTCCATGTAAAAAATAGGCCAAGTCTCGAAACTCTTCCACCGTGAAAAGTTGTGAGATATTTCGTAGAGCCAAGTCAGGTATTCGTATTAATCTTTATTTGCTTGCTAAATAAAATTTTGTGACTTGGCAATCAAACAATACTACATAGTTTTAGGTATGCAAAAAAATTATAAATGCTTTTAAAGTTGTGTGATTCCCAAATTGCATAATTTTATTTAGCAAGCATATGAAGATTAATAAGAAAACCTGTATTGGTTCTACGAAATATCTCACAACTTTGTACGGCGGAAGAGTTTCGAAACTTGGCCTATTTTTTAAATGGAATGTGTTTTATGGGATATAATTCTTCTTGTCTACATACATATAAGTACATAAACACGCTCGGAAGACATAACCCTCCATCTGAGGCAGTCCTTTTCAAAAAAGCGTTAAGATTTCGGTAGGAAGTGACACTTCATGCAAAACGTTCGCAGCGCAAACTACTTGAATGTAAATTAACCTGTTGAACAATGGGCAGATAACGTCTATGGCTCTAATATGGTTTGTATGGCGCGTCCAGAGGTATTCACGTTCACCGACAACTCCTCTGAGGCATTGGCATGAGACAACACCATTGTAAGTCTGACCTACAATTCAGCGTAGTTGCTACGGGTTTAAGAATGAATATAGATAGACTAAGGGTGGGTGGTGAGGGTGAGGCGCGATAACGGTTAGTGAATAGTGTAGCCGCATTTAAGGTGGGCATGCTGCCACGACAAGCGCCCGTGACTAACACAATGTACTATTAAACACACAATTAGAAGTCTAGTAATTAGTTAATGATGCATACAATGTTACCGCATCATTCTGCGGTTGAATATTTGGTTCATACGTAACTGGTATTAATAACGATTAATGAACTATGAGCGCTTACCAACAAGTGTTTAAGTGGGAGTGGGACGAATGCTACATGTCAGACAAAAGCGATCACGCTAGTTAGACAGTTAGGTACTACCACTTATACCAACAGTTATACCAACTTGAAAATCTCTTCTTTTTAACCCATTCAGCGCCAATAATGCGTTAAACTCGTTAAAGTATTACTACGGGCGCTTTTCGCGACATATGTAATTTAGCTGCTACGGACTACGGCGTAGCGCTACGAGCGTAGCGTACGAATAAATTAATGAACGGAATAAGATTTGGATCGAATTAAAATGCTAGCTGTCCGAGGCAAACGGCACTGAGCACGCACTAAACCGCCAAAGGCAGAAGCATGAATTTTGGAACACGTAAGTATTCTTCAAGGGACGAACAGGCGCACTAAGGAAGGATTGACATGATGACATGTGATATTTATAATATTATTAATAAATGACTTAAAAAAAACCTTTATTTTTGAAGGTAGATCTACGAAATTTGAGATTTTAACTTTTCAGTTAAAAAAAACCGGCCAAGTGCGTGTCGGGCCACGCGCAGTGTAGGGTTCCGCAGTTGCCTGTCAGTCTTTGTTACAATCGACACGCGCGCGCCTGAATTTGTACGAAAGTTGGCCTTTCCAAGTACCTACAGTTTTAAGTCGTTCGACTATATTACTTTTTTTTTTTTAACTAGTTATGTCTACACTTATCCGTGATAGTTTTCCTTTTAAATTTATTATATGTACAACTGCCATGATTTGTTTCATATAGCCAGCTAGATTTTTTCGTAGTAACCATTTAGCCAGCAGAGGGTGGGGGGGGGGGGGGAGAGACATTTGACTCCAACAAAAATTAGGGCTTTAAAACGCTATATCACGCAAACGGATTCCTGAATAGAAATATGTTATGCTAATATCCAACGATACCCCACACCATAGAATTACCAAGAAAAAAATACATCCCTATTTTACGCGTACTAAAGTACGCGTAAAATAGGGATGTATTTTTTTCTTGGTAATTCTATGGTGTGGGGTATCGTTGGATATTAGCATAACATATTTCTATTCAGGAATCCGTTTGCGTGATATAGCGTTTTAAAGCCCTAATTTTTGTTGGAGTCAAATGTCTCTCCCCCCCCCCCCCCACCCTCTGCTGGCTAAATGGTTACTACGAAAAAATCTAGCTGGCTATATGAAACAAATCATGGCAGTTGTACATATAATAAATTTAAAAGGAAAACTATCACGGATAAGTGTAGACATAACTAGTTAAAAAAAAAAAAGTAATATAGTCGAACGACTTAAAACTGTAGGTACTTGGAAAGGCCAACTTTCGTACAAATTCAGGCGCGCGCGTGTCGATTGTAACAAAGACTGACAGGCAACTGCGGAACCCTACACTGCGCGTGGCCCGACACGCACTTGGCCGGTTTTTTTTAACTGAAAAGTTAAAATCTCAAATTTCGTAGATCTACCTTCAAAAATAAAGGTTTTTTTTAAGTCATTTATTAATAATATTATAAATATCACATGTCATCATGTCAATCCTTCCTTAGTGCGCCTGTTCGTCCCTTGAAGAATACTTACGTGTTCCAAAATTCATGCTTCTGCCTTTGGCGGTTTAGTGCGTGCTCAGTGCCGTTTGCCTCGGACAGCTAGCATTTTAATTCGATCCAAATCTTATTCCGTTCATTAATTTATTCGTACGCTACGCTCGTAGCGCTACGCCGTAGTCCGTAGCAGCTAAATTACATATGTCGCGAAAAGCGCCCGTAGTAATACTTTAACGAGTTTAACGCATTATTGGCGCTGAATGGGTTAAAAAGAAGAGATTTTCAAGTTGGTATAACTGTTGGTATAAGTGGTAGTACCTAACTGTCTAACTAGCGTGATCGCTTTTGTCTGACATGTAGCATTCGTCCCACTCCCACTTAAACACTTGTTGGTAAGCGCTCATAGTTCATTAATCGTTATTAATACCAGTTACGTATGAACCAAATATTCAACCGCAGAATGATGCGGTAACATTGTATGCATCATTAACTAATTACTAGACTTCTAATTGTGTGTTTAATAGTACATTGTGTTAGTCACGGGCGCTTGTCGTGGCAGCATGCCCACCTTAAATGCGGCTACACTATTCACTAACCGTTATCGCGCCTCACCCTCACCACCCACCCTTAGTCTATCTATATTCATTCTTAAACCCGTAGCAACTACGCTGAATTGTAGGTCAGACTTACAATGGTGTTGTCTCATGCCAATGCCTCAGAGGAGTTGTCGGTGAACGTGAATACCTCTGGACGCGCCATACAAACCATATTAGAGCCATAGACGTTATCTGCCCATTGTTCAACAGGTTAATTTACATTCAAGTAGTTTGCGCTGCGAACGTTTTGCATGAAGTGTCACTTCCTACCGAAATCTTAACGCTTTTTTGAAAAGGACTGCCTCAGATGGAGGGTTATGTCTTCCGAGCGTGTTTATGTACTTATATGTATGTAGACAAGAAGAATTATATCCCATAAAACACATTCCATTTAAAAAATAGGCCAAGTTTCGAAACTCTTCCGCCGTACAAAGTTGTGAGATATTTCGTAGAACCAATACAGGTTTTCTTATTAATCTTCATATGCTTGCTAAATAAAATTATGCAATTTGGGAATCACACAACTTTAAAAGCATTTATAATTTTTTTGCATACCTAAAACTATGTAGTATTGTTTGATTGCCAAGTCACAAAATTTTATTTAGCAAGCAAATAAAGATTAATACGAATACCTGACTTGGCTCTACGAAATATCTCACAACTTTTCACGGTGGAAGAGTTTCGAGACTTGGCCTATTTTTTACATGGAATATTTTTTATGGGATCTCACTTCTTTTTATAGATCATTGTGGTTATCAATACATACACATTTATGAATGCAGTTGGGAATACTATTTTTGCATAGACTTTGTATGGAAATGTTATTTTACCTACCGCAAATAACATTTGTATAGTCTTCTAGTGCATTGTCCATCTAACACTATACGCTCGCAAATACATCGTATAGTGCACTGTACCTACCTTGTTATTACTATTTGCACGAACTGCAAAAGTAACTTTGTAATCGCGTATAGGATTACAAACTTGCTCATGCAGTTTGTGTATCTCTGAAACGTGACTGAAATTGCAATATTTTTCGGTTTTTATGAATTGATAGGCTAAATACTAATTATGTTTAAAATTTGGAGCTTGTGGGTCTGTTATAAGATAAGTAACTTAAAATTATGTTGATCATCATAAGTCAGTGAGTATGTCAGTGACAAAACTAAGGAACTTTGACCGGCAATATTTCTTAAACTAAAGTTTAAGTTGAATGCTATTGAGAATATATCTAAGCCATATTATGCCCTATATGCTACGGAAAATTCAGGGTCAGGATGTTGAACATGGCCTGAATGGCTTCGAGAAAAGGATGGTAGGGCCGTGCCTTTTTGTTTCGCTTGACTTGGCAGGGGCACTTCCGTGCCCCCAGATTTTACGAGCTATAGTCCAAACGGCACAATGGATTTTGATTCCTCTTAATCATGGGAGTGATTTGTAAAAAAGCTGTAGTGTTTCTTGAAAAATCTTTTAATTCCACGTGTTAACACTTCCGTTTGTCCTAATTGTCAAATTAGGACATTCCTTTTTATACTTTTTGTTACGTGTTTGATTAATATCTAAATACGTCCTACCTGCAAAATCCACACAAAAAAAAGTTACTATCTTGATGGTATTTACGTGCATAACGTACACACCGAAGGAAAGGAGGGTTATGTTTTTCGATCGTATGTATGTATCTATGTGTGTATTCTTTAGCACGCCCTGCAGCCTAAACCGTTTGTCAGATTTCGACATATGAGGTGTCGTTGGATTCCTCTTAATCTTGGGAGTGACATAGGCTATAATATTTGCAAAAAAACAGTTTAATTTTTTGAAAAATCTTTTAATTCCACTTGTTTGGGGTAGTAGGTAGTGCTAGAGGAAAATAAAGCTGCTCTAGCATCACTCGGATACTCATCCGAGTGATGCTAGAGCAGCTTTATTCTTCTAATATCTTCGCTCGTCTCCAGTAACACAGATGGTAACACAGTAACCTAGATATATTATGTGAGTAACATAATGTTATGAGACTTATGAGGTAGGTACAGAAAATGAAACACGTACCTTTTATTCACTCATTGTCGTTCCAATAAGAGCAACAAACTACACTACACGCTGCTCCATAGCTAATACTCCAGGCAAAATACGGTTTCGAAAAACATTAATAATATAAACATTAATAGCGTTTTTTTTGTTTATTTCATTTTAAAACGTTATTCTAAGTTGCTTTAATCAAGAATCCAACAAACTTGCCACCCGGAAGTATTTATATAGATTTAAATTAAGCATTCACTATTTTACGCGTACTAAAGTACACTAAAAATTTTTTTTTCAAATTTTTATTCTACCATTTTGTAGGTATAATTTATACAATATACTTACCCATACCGAATTACAGCTTTCTAGTAGTAAGGGTCACTGAGTTAAGCCGCAGACGGACATATGGACGGATATGGCGAAACTATTAGCGTTCCTTGTTGACTACGGAACCCTAAAAGGTTACCTTGAAGCATTATTGGATATTCGTCCTTTAAAGGGGTGAAAGAGGATGTTTAAGACTACGCCTGAAATACTTTAATAGCAATTATCCTCTAAGGCGATTAACGAGATCCACGCGGACGAAGTCGCGGGCAAAAGACAGTCAACTAATAAACAAAGAAAGATGACATAAAATTAAATACCTACCTCGTTAAAACTTGAACTACCTACTTACAAAAGGAGATTACTTGCAGGAAAACTATTCCTTGATAAAACATGAATTATGTTTGACAATGAACATTAACTTGTTCAAACCACTCTGTCGACCTTCGGTTGACTATGAGACAGCATTATGTATGTATACGTATATATATTTACGTGAACCTTCTGGATTGTTCCACGAAATTAACACCATACCTATATTTAATACGAGGCTGTCAGCTTTAAGTTCGTTATCCACCAATATAGCGATGTCAGCATTCCACATTTTGTTATATTTCGCCATAATATAAATAAACAGTATTAATACTTATTTTGTACCAAGATATATAAACAAATACATAGTTATACAGCGCTGAGCAGACACCGTAGACTATGGACGATGACAACAACAGAGGAGTCAGCTGCTTTCAACATCCTGGCACATCCTGGGAAGGAAGTTATCTTTTACCTCACTTCACCACAAAATACTGACACTTTCACCTTATTTACAGGCAATTGACAAAAACTAGGGACTATGAATGGTATTTTGCATGACAAATATACGAGTACAATAGCTAGAATATTTTTATTATTCAAAAAGGCAGTAGTCCGCCACCCTATTTTGAAATTATTCGGCTTCCCATTCGGTAACCTACCACTGACATCACCCATCAACCCACCCATTCATCCCAATCCGTTCCACCATACCGGTTTAAGACGCACACCCTCAAAGTTGTTTCTTTTCGACAAGATCTGTAGGGCGCGTTATTGGTGGCATCTAAAGGTGCGCTAGAAATCTAGTTATAAATTCTGGCATGAACCGCGCTTAGTCCTTACGTATCAGCTTAGTATGACCGATTTGTAATGTTCGTGTTAACAATACCGGTATTTTTTCCCTTTGGTGTGTTAATTCAAATTTAAGGTGTGTAATCAAAGTGGTTTTCCTTGTTATAAACTTTCATCGGGACCTTTGTTCCGGATTCTCTTTTCAGTGTGTGCTAATGGTGTATAATGTGATTTTAACTAAATAAATAAAATTAAACGTGTCTTGTGTGTGAATTTATTTTATTTTTTATTTATCACCACAGTACCTACTAACATCACCACCATATCAGCCTTAAGACGTCCACCACTGGACATAGGCCTCCACCACAGTGTGCCACAATTACCGTTCCTGTGCCATCGCCACCCGCGTCCAGCGGACTCCTGCGGCCTTTACCAGCCCCGCTATTCTGTAATTTGTTTTAACCTCACATCACCCTTCACCCACAAGTATATCTTGACGCCGTGATTCGCAGTAACTAAGCGTACCTAATCAGAGGTCTAGTTTTGTTAGGCGTGACGGGTGAGGTGAGGCATGCGCGTTCCGAATAACAGCCCTGGTCATCAGCACACCTTGTGGGGGATCTACCCACGCTGTGCCTTCCGGTACGTGGTTGCCATTCAAAAACCTTACCTAGACTGAGGTACTTAGGTAATCACAAACAACTATCCAACTATAATTTACTTTAAAAACAAAGTTTTAACCGACTTCAATTCAGTACTCCGCTTCGAGTGTGCCTATAAAAATTGAAGTTCCCTCGTTTTCTCCAGGATCCCATCATCAGCTCCTGACCTGATGACGATGGGACCACTTGGAAAGGATACCTTTTCAAATAAACAAAAAAAACAAACCTGTCCAGGTGTCTTTGAGTAATCGGGAAACATAGGTACATAAAAAAGAAGATTCCGAACGAAGAATTGAGAACCTGCTCCGCTTTTAAAGTCGGTTAATAAAGAAGCATTCAGTGGACGCAAACCCACCGGAAGAGGCGCGTGAGTTCACCTCGTAACAATCAATTATCCGTCTACGGCCTCTATCAGCGCCCTATCTATGGTGGACATCTGCCTTTCGTCGCTGGCAAAGTCATCTACTAAATTGCCCAAAA
Source organism: Epinotia nisella (assembly GCA_932294315.1). Classification (NCBI taxonomy): domain Eukaryota; kingdom Metazoa; phylum Arthropoda; class Insecta; order Lepidoptera; family Tortricidae; genus Epinotia; species Epinotia nisella. The sequence goes on from OW028674.1 coordinate 24,699,696, forward strand.
CACTGTTAACACAAGCACTAGGACAATGACGCGCTTTGATCAGGGGCGTTCTATTCTAGTTAGTTTTTTACCTACAATGAATTTAAGGGTTAGGCTCGTAAAACACACTTTCCCGAAATGTGCACTTTCTGTAAAGGTGCATTTTTTTTAATCATCATTTTTCCGTAAAGTACACTGTCTCTAAAAGTGTATTTCCCGATGTACACTTTGTCAATAGGTGCACTTTCCCAAAATGTGCACTTTCGCAGACTTATTTGAACCTGCGGTGCGGATATATGCGTCGTTGGCGTCGAAAAGGTTAAAATAAACCATGTTTTTTTTAAACCGCCCAGGTTGGACCACGTACAGATGTAATGCATTATTGTTTTCCATCGTATTTTCTCGGAAACGTTCGTATTTGTCAATGCTACTTCAGTTAACCTCAGTACTTTTTGTACTGTGATCGACTGAAATACCAAGACACGTTCGTACGTTTTCGTGAAAATACGATGGAAAACAATTATGCACTACATCTGTACACCGAAGGGCTCCGTGCCTATTAAAAAGGTTGTATGGTCACACAAATCTTAAAGCACTTACGTCCTTTTCTAGTCATAGGAAAGGCAGTTTTTCAGCAATATCTCGAAAACCTTTGAACCGACCTTGTTCAAAATCATTTTCGGTGAAAGAATTTAATGAGCACTATGTCCAGCTATGTGAATATAGCCTTAGCCCGTAGTTACATGTATACTTAACAATAGGTAGGTAGTATAGTAACCGTCGGTAGCTTCTGAACGATGATAACATAGATAACTATCTGTTAGTTCGATTATTTTGATCCCATTGGAGTGGACAAACCGCTATTGAATGTGTTATTTTATTATTTACGTAGGTACAGTCAAGAGAAAAAGTAAGTTATCACTTTTGTACCTTATTCCATTGCGATAAGGTGATAACTTACTTTTGCTGTTGACTATACTACCTATTAAATAAATAATAAGAGACGGTAATAATACCGTACCCAGCAGAACCTCGTAGCACCGCTACGCCGTAGCGTCACGTACGGTTTCCATCATGTGGTTATAAGAGCTGTGTGGAGGAGTACCTTTTGAGTTTTATCACGACACTCATTTGTTTTGATTATTAATGCTTCATGGCTTATTCAGGTTTCGCTTTATAACTGTTTTCTGTTACTAAAGTAAATACTGAAAAGTGGTTCATTGGCATAGATCCTATGTTTACTTTGCTAGCTATATTTGAATGGTGGTAACATTTATTGTAATTTTAGGAAAGCGGTTTTCCTTGTTAGGTTTATTTTTAGATTAACAAGTAAATTTGGGTTCTTTTTCATACCTACTGATTTTTTTATCACTATCCCTATTCATTGGTTTTCGTTGGAGCAGTGTGTACGCAGCATAACGGCACTGAGCAGGTTCATAAAGAAATTAAAATTAAAATATTCGTGATAAAAACTCACACTGTCTATTTGCTGTCTATGATGACAGTCGTGATTTTTTTGTGATTTTCACAAAATCACAAAAGTACAAAAATAAGCTATGCAATAATCTCCTAATCACCTATAGTTTAAAACCCAATATAAGGCCTCATCTCTTCTCCTCGATATCTCCGGGTGCAGTCATCATGCCGCTGTGGCTTGCTATGGTTGCCATTGTGACTATCATGATATTCGTTGTCTTGCGGGAGTATCGTACTGCATCGGTAATTATCGAATTCTGATAATATTACGTAATTCTAGTTTTGCATTTAGAGGTGAAGGTACAGTGACATCATACGATAAAGAAAGGATATCAATGCAACACAAGTCAAAAGTCGTATGGCGTGTAGGGCCACATGCCAGTTACGCGACTATCTCAAGGACAAGATTTCTTCAATTAAAGTTAGTAGGTAATAATTCTGCAGACCCAATCCAAAAGCCAGACGTATGCAATATATCAGTAGTTACAATTAATAAGGAATTAGGAATCTACTATAAAAATAAGACAATATCCTTCAAGTTCAAACCGGCACAATAACCGCTGTGACGATGCAAAGTTTATTTTGCTAAGCAAATAATATGCGCTCTCTGTCAGGCTATTCACAGCTCTCTAGTTAAGTGTCATGATCACGTTCATCATGTGATATGTCAGTTTCTATCAGGTATCACGTATAGAGAGCCATGGTATAACTGGAGAAAAAGGCCTCCTGCGGCCTGCTGTGACGCTGCAACTATTTGCTAAACTAACTAGGTAACTAACTAAACTAACTAAGATTTTTTAACGTTGCCATTCGAACCAGTTTATGGAGAGGAACAAGTGTTTGTATGGGAGCAACTACAATTAAAGAACATAAATACCCAAAAAATTGTGACAAAGATTGACCTCGCTGGCGGCATCCCAAACGCATCATACTGATTGACTCAAAAGTATGACGTCACACTTTGGTATTTGAACTAATCATTGTAGGGAAAATCAATTAAATTGCTGTTTCGGTCGCAAAATACTGCATTTAGGTCCATAGTTGTAATACAATTTTGTTTCTATAAAAGCGTAAGGATTCTATTGGTAGCTTTAAATTTACACTTGGGCAATAAAAAAATGCAATTTTTTTCTAAACTTTCAAGGTTTATATCCTTTTATGATATTTATTATATTTTTTAATTTATACTTTATTACAATAATTTGATGGTTTACTATCCATTTAGCAACACTAAATTATAAATTTTAACATAAGTCATCCATCATGCCTATTGTCAGTCAAGCCGTAGATGTCAGCTATGTTCCATTTCATAAGTCTCTGTAGATACAGTTACCTCCAGCGGTATTAACATTTGTCAATGGCTTAAGCAAGTCGTATAATAGTATATTTCACTTTACTTTACAGACACGTTTTGAGCTGAAACCAGAACAGACTGAGAAAGTAAAGGAATGTGGATACGAGTACGTCGTTCAGTCACAAGATGTTCCAATATCGGATCGGAAATCGAGAGGACACACTAAAAAGGTCTCTGACTATAAGATGCCCCTCGTAGGTTTGGAGTATAGACCATGAACTAGTTGATATCACAACAAACTAGTCTTTACTAATACCTATTATAAGACCTACCTACCTAATTATAAGTTTGTGAGTGTGTAACTTTGTAAGTTTGCGTCCCCTCCACGCGTAATCTCCGGAATTACTCATATAATTTCAAAAATCCTCTATATACATAGAATGGAGTGTCGGGATAGACATATGCTACGGGTAGGTAACTATATTAGTAGGTATATCGTATAGGAAAGCTGCGCTGGCAATACACTAAAGATGACGATCCTCCGATATGAGGGTTTTCGCACAAGGTGACTTTGTATGAAAAATGACTCAGTTCCGTATATTTTTTTGTCCACTCCCCATTACATAAAAATCTGGGGGCACGGTAGTGCCCCCGCCAAGACGAGCCAAGCGAAGCGCAAGAAGTACCTACATTTTCTCGAAGCGCTTCGTCGTTTTTTTGAACCCTCATCAAACTTGTGTTTGGATTATACCAGATAAACAAAATTCTCGGGATATGATGTTAATAGTGCACTTATTAAATATATAAAGTTTCAATTGCATAGCTCTTATAATTTAGATTTTATTGATATCTAAAAAACTCCGATTTCATCACTGACTCATTCACGTTGATCATCAAAACCAGGAGTACTATAACTTATTTTGTGCCTTAGGGTACTTACTTAAGTCCTAGAAAGCTGAGATTTGGTATGTAAGCTGGTATTAGGACACAAATCACAAAAAAATCCTAAAAATTGGAACTTTTACCCTCCAACCCCTTAAACTAGGGGATGGAATTTTGTATGAGACTTCTGCAAATTTTGATGCTAGAGGTCTGACAATTTATATAGGGACTCCTTGTTATAAATAATAAAATATGTATTTCAGGGTTATTAGTAAATCACCCCCCCACCCTTTAAATTAGGGGATGGATGTTTGTATGGGTTTTCCCATACACTTCTTTAGAAATTACCTTACAAAGAGGAATGAGATCCCACTAAAAACATTAAATATAAAGTGCTAAAAAGTATAGACTTATTAATATCATCATAAATTCATACCGTATGCACGCGCGAGAGTCTATGCGGTGACCGGGATGTGCCCAACAAAGCTATACTTTTTAGCCATGATGTAGAATTTGTAGAGCGTGGCTGGTAGAGTTATGCCGTATGCTATGTGGAGTAGGAAGCTTGGCGCTACTTGCGATCTGATATATCTTTTTAACGCTGAAAGCTGATGAGCTAGGGAGTCTTGGCAATCACATGTAATGTTTTTAGTGGGATTTGTATTTGGTAGATTGAGCAATGTACCCTAATATCAGTAGTAAGCTGATTACGACACCCAGATTGGTTGGTCCGTTGCGCCCTAGGTACTTACCTTGATACTATTGCAAAAGAATACCACCTAGTTATCCGCATTAAATACGGCTACATAATCTTAATATCAATTTTCACAGACTAGGCTAGGACTGAGGTTAGACAAGTCGTTCCCCAAGCATAAGAGAGACCCGCGCGTCTTCGTGGACGGTGAGGAGATTGGAGATGAGCCCTATTCATAAATCCACCATGTGACCGGACTTTATACCATGATAAAGTTTTATAACTCCGTTGATGAATCTTCATTCCCGATGTCTACCTGTCAAGTTCTGCAAAATAAACTGGTTAAATTATTTACGAGAATTTTATTGTGATTATAGTGGAATTCTAAACCTATCCCATAAGACACCGTGCTTCATTGATAAAAAGGGGCTTTTCGCCTGGCGAACAATGCGAACATGCCTCCACGAAACAAAATGTCTACAAAAAAGATAAATAAATTATGCAGAATCTCGGTTTCATCCGATAAATCCAGTGTGTAACAGTTTCCTGTCGATACAAGCTGCTCTCAGAGCCTCGCTCCGGGTACACTCCAGCAGTATACGAGTAGGTAGGGTAGACCGAGGCGAATCGGATCAATTTTGGGTTAGTGTCAAATAAATACAACTTTTCAAAGTGACACATTTTTTGTTAATATTTTTCGGCACACAAGGGTTATCGATATATAGAACCCCGAAATCAAATAAAAAAAAATACAATTATTTTAATTTTGCCAATTAAAATAGAAAAACACTAAAAATATTTATTTATTTATTTATTTATTTAAACTTTATTGCACAAAATACAAAAAAATATATGTACAAATGGCGAGCTTAATGCCAGATGGCATTCTCTACCAGCTAACCATTGGGCTAAACAGAGACTTATAACAGGTGCAAAGAAAAAAGTATGATAATTTCTGTTACGAATATACTTGAGGAGAGAGGAAAAAAAATACAAATGTATTATACACTACATATAGACATACATAAATAAAAATATATAAGATACATACAAAAAGATATACTACTACATATTCAATATATACTACCATTATGTGGATGGATTTTAGTCGAATTCTTGTTTAAGCAGATGCTTACGCAGCATCCGCTTGAAAGCAAACTTGCTTGGGGCTTGTCTGATGTTGAGAGGGAGAGAATTCCAGAGACGGCTTGCCTGTACGGTGAAGGAGTGAGTCATAAAACTAGTGCGGTGCGAAGGTATGGATAGTTTGAGGACACGGGAGGTACGCAGCTCACAGCCTGGGCGAGGGGTATCGAAAATAAATTTACTTTTGAGGTATCCTGGAGCAGAAGGCTCAGACAAGATTGAAAAAAGGGTGCAAAGTAATCTGAGGGATCTACGACGGCGAATGGAGAGCCAGTTAAGTTTAATAAAGTTAATTAATAAAGTTAGTTAAGTTAAGTAAATATCCGACTCGCCCAATTTTTAGAGGCGAAACGGATCACAAAAAACTCCTTCATGAGATGAGTCCCCGGGCCAAGGTACCTACCTAAAATTTCCTGAGTCATTTGCTTCTGGGCGAGAACTTGAAAAATACTCCAGAAAGTTGTAACCATGTAGCCCCATAGACGTCAGCTAGGGCACCGAGCATGGGTTTATAGCAACGGGAGCTTCCCAACCAAATAGCACCAGCACAATTGTGACCAGCTGACGTCGTTTCCACCCCGTTATAGCCACCTGACGTTTTTATTTCCTCAAAATATAAGGTTAGCTATCACTCGATAATATTAATAATCGGCAGCAAATGACAAAAAAATAAAATATCAACGTGTTTGGGAGGCTGTCTTTGCTAAACCCACTAAATCCACACCCTAGCTGACGTGCACGGGGCTACATGATATGATACAACTATCTGAAGTATCTTACAATAAGTTAACGCCCAGGAGGAACTTGGTAATGAAAATCTATTACACTACGTAGGTTAGGTACTTACCAAGCTCGCGGACCAGAAGAGGTCTACTGGAAACTGGAATATTACGTATTAATGGACCACTTTTATAAAATAACAAGGACGTCTATTTGGCAAATTATAAACAACTTCAATCTATTAGTAGGTGTCAGTGATTCTCGGGGTGCAACGTGGCGGATTGCGCGCAGCTGATGCGACATTACTGACATTAGTCAGTGTATGAAAATGTATGGCGCCGTTTCCGAAGTCTGCGATCGGCCGCGATGCACGGAATTGCACCTTTACACATTCGGTTAAACCTACGACCGAGTGACGTTATCGAAGTAGATACCTACCTACCATAGTGGCGGAGCGCGTGAAAATTTTCGATGAAAACCGAAGCAAAAAAAGTTATGACAGAGTTTAGAGTAGGTATAATAAATAACATCAATAACTATGGGAATCGGCTTGTATGGGCGCTCCGCCAATGGTACCTACCTACCTACCTACTATCTTATTCATTTACCTACACTAGTTTTTAGCTGTGTGCCTACAGACAGAGCCATTGATTCCAACTTGAAATTTATAGGTAGGTGAGTTCCTATCTACAGGCAACCACATATCCTATTAATATATTTGGGAATTAATACATAATGAAACACGATTCGTGACAAGACAAAACAACATTTATTCTTCTCAACAATGACAGATCTCCGCAAGCAAGGAGTCGGTACACACCAGCTCCTCCACCCTTAATTGGGGAACCTGGAGCAATTATACAGTACAACTATATTAAACCTTATAATTAATATTTTTTCGAGGTCTCAAGAATCTCCCGCTGTATTCTCCTGCCTCTACCGACGGCGGGGGAATCTCTCCTTCTCCTACAAGCGACGGAATCCCTCCTGCCACTACCGGCGGGGGCAACTCCTCTACCTCTAGCTGCTGCGGCAGCTCTCCTACCCTTCCCCGCACCTCTCCTTCCGTCGCGTCATGCCATTCATCTACGTTTGCATCTAAATCTATTAGTTCAAAAGGCGTGGACGAACCAGGCGAAGAATCGGGGACATGACGGTCGGAATTAGTATCAGCGCCGCTGACGTAACGCATCAATTGGTCGATGTGACGTTTACAAATTAAATTGTTAATGTCTAATTTAACTAAATACATTCTGTTTCCCATCTTTTTTGTGATCTTTCCCTTGTACCACAGTGGCTTCCTATTTACATATGAGCGGCACCACACAGGGTCACCTACGTCAAAAACCCTGGTATTATTGTTCGTCTGTACGATCTCCTGCGAAGGTACCGGCTGTGTCTGTCGCGGAGGGATGATCAAATCTAGTCGACTGCGTAAATCACGACCCATCATTAAACGAGCAGGAGACACACCAGTCGAGCAATGCACCGTGTTACGATACTCAAACAAATATTCTTGTAGTTTTTCATTAATCTTATGTTTACAAGTCTGAGTACTCAAAATAGCCTTTATCATCTTTTTACAAGTTTTGACGCTATTTTCCGCCTGACCATTACTGCATGGATGGTAAATTGGAGAAGTTAGGTGCGAGATACCGTTGGTCTTACAGCAATCTAAAAACTCCTGCGATGCAATTTTAGCGTCATTATCGGACACAATCGTTTCAGGGAGGCCGAACCTAGCAAACAAATCGTTTAACTTTAAAAGTAGATCTTTGGTTGTAGTGCCGCCTGACATATCTAGACACTCTACCCATTTACTATATGCGTCAATGACTACTAAATAAGTAGTTTGCGCTATGGACATGTAGTCAATATGTATCCTAATCCACGGTCCCTTAGGGCGCGGCCATGGTCGCGGCGCGGCGCGCGGCGGCGCGGGACGCAGCGCCACACACACGCCGCACGCACCCACCGCGCGCTCAATGTCGCAGTCGACGCCGGGCCACCATAACCGAGAACGAGCGGCGCTCTTGGTTTTTACGATACCTTGATGTGAACGATGGAGCTCGCGTAGAATATCGTTCCTATGCTTAGACGGAATCACTACTCGATGCCCTCGGAGAAGGCAGCCTTCGACTAATTCTAAATCGGTCTTGCACAGGAAATATGGCAGGATATTCTTGCATACAATTTTCCGCGGCCAACCGTATTTAACATATTTTATTACCGTTTGAAGCACGCTGTCACTGGACGTCGCTTCGCGAATGTCCTTGTAAGTGACGGGCAATCCTTCTAATTGAAGTGAATGCAAGGTAGGTGAGTAATATTCGGACTCTTCCCATGTTTCTTGACTCGGCTGATCCAGCGCTGCCCTTGAAAAGAAATCCGCAACTACGTTTTCCTTACTCGATGTGTAATGGATCCTATAATTGTACGCGGAAAGGAAAATTGCATATCTAACCAACCGTGACGCTGTGGTAACAGACATGCCGCCCTTCTTGCCGAAAATCGCTAGCAAGGGTTTGTGATCCGTCTTAAGAATGAAGGGATCTCGTTTGCCGTACAAATATTGATGGAAGCGCTTCACACCAAAAACAATTGCGGTCGCTTCTTTTTGAAGTTGGCTGTAATTTCGTTCACTTTGACTGAGAGAACGGGAACCAAAAGCCAACGGGCGCTCGCGGCCGTCGGCGTCGAGTTGCGCCAAGACAGCGCCCAGACCCCTAGGTCCCGCATCCACGGTAAGCACGAGCTGCGCCGCCGGATCAAAATGCGCCAGGACACGATCGCTACAAAGTTCCCTTTTCATCCAGTCAAACGCCTCCTGATGCCGTTCCGCCCACTCCCACCGAGTGCCGTCCCGTAGTAGCACGTGAAGTGGGGCAAGTATTGCCGAGGCATTGGGAACAAAATTTCGGTAATAATTTGCCATACCTAAAAAACGTTTCAATTCCGTTATATTGGATGGTTTGGGAACTTTTGTGATAGCCTCAACCTTTTTGGGACATTTGTGTAAACCATCCTTATTAATAATATGGCCCAAATAAGTTACACTGTCCTGGAAAAAGGTGCATTTACTTTTTTCTAACCTAAACCCTGATTCATGGAATCGCTGGAAGACTTCCTGTAATCTCTGCAAATGTATGGCTTTAGTCGGCCCCGTCACACAAACGTCATCGAGAAAAACTGTCACACCTTCAATTCCCGCCAAGAGGTTCTCGATTGTGCGCTGGAAAATTGCTGGCGCACAGGCTAGCCCAAACACGAGCCTCTTATACATAAATAACCCCTTGCTCGTATTGATGGTGGTCAGTTTCTGAGAATCCTCTGACAGTTTAAGTTGATTATAAGCCTGACTACAATCTAATTTTGAATATTGTTGACCATTGCCTAACTTTGCAAACACCTCCTCTATCCTAGGCAAGGGATATTTGTCAACGAAAATGTCATTATTTAACGTTACAGAATAGTCCGCACAAATTCTAATACTTCCATTTGATTTCGGAACGGGCACAATAGGCGTCGCGTAATCGGAATGGTTTACTGGTTCCAATATACCAACCTCAACGAGTCTTGCTAGCTCGGCCTCCACTGCATCCTTAATTGCGAAAGGTAAAGGGCGCGCTTTACAAAATTTTGGTCTCGCACCTTCCTTCAACTGTAAACTTACTTCAGATCGCGTGTAACAACCTAACTCCTTGTTAAACAAGTCTTTATACTTGCTGATGAGTTCTTGTAACTCTGGTTTTTTAACTGAAAACAAATCAATTTTATTCGTTGCAGATGTTATACTCAAATTGAATTTGGACATAAACTCTCGGCCTAGCAACGGAAATCCACCGTTGTCAACAACATAAAACCTCACCTCTTGAGTCAAACCTTCATAAGTGACATGTGTGTGAAAATACCCTAAGGGTGAAATTTTATGCCCATTGTAGAAACACATTTTGACACTGGTCTTAACAATTTCTTTCTGAGAGAAATAAGTAGAGTATAACTTACTCGAAATTACATTCGTGCTCGACCCGGAGTCTATTTCCATGGTTAATTTAGTACTTCCATCCACAATTATAGAAACTAGGAAAGGTTCGTTATTAACTGACCTTAGGTTAAACAGCTGACATTCTTTGCAGTCACTACAAACAGTCGAAACCGCATCGTTGGAGCTAGAGCAAGGCTCCACGTTAATATTGTTAACAGCTCTAGTCTTAGAGCTGCACATCTTCATGAGATGACCTTTTTCCTTGCACCTTTGACAACGATAGTTTTTATACCGGCAAGTTTCAGCCGCATGGCTTTTCATCCCGCAGACCGCACACCGATCTTCTTGCCTTAGAACCTTCCCAGGTGCGCTAGAGCGACCAGGTCGCGCCCAAAACAAAGGCTCCTCCTTAACAGCAGTAGTCGACGCCACGGCACACGGCATCGTTGCACGTGCCTCCTTCGCGGCCACCGTCTGCTGCGCTATGTCCAGGGCCTTAGCGAAAGTTAGTTTTGCTTCATCCTGTTCACACACTCGGTCTCGTACAGCTCCGGGTTTGAGCCCGAGTACGAACCGGTCGCGGTACACCGTGTCCAAACAGCTACCGAAGCCGCAGTGTACAGCCAGGCCTCGCAGCCGAGCTGCCCAATCTTCAACACTTTCCTCCTCTGCTTGCATTGCGTTGTAAAATTTACTTCGATCCGCAAAAGTCGCTCGCTTAGGGGTCAGGTGTTTACTGAGCACTTCTATCAACTCGTCAAATGTGGAACTTTCTACCTCCTTCGGGTGATGCAAATTCCGGAGTAAAAGGTAAGCTTCGTCTGACAGATGAGTCAATAAGACGGCTCGCTTTTTGTCTTCTGAATCTATTTCATTTAGATTAATGAATTGTTTCACTTTGTTGTAAAATATATCCCACTGTTGAGATTTGGGTTCAAAAACACTTAACGTGCCGATACTCATCGTCGCCAGATAATATATTTGGGAATTAATACATAATGAAACACGATTCGTGACAAGACAAAACAACATTTATTCTTCTCAACAATGACAGATCTCCGCAAGCAAGGAGTCGGTACACACCACCTATACTATTAAACGAGCAATATTTATTTGCAATCACGTTCTCGGAAACGGCTTTGAAACTGAAAATTTGGGTTTACGGGGCGAGAAATCGATCTACATAGGTCCTCGAGCAGAGCTCGGTCGCCCAGGGACTTTGTACATAATCTGTACAGTCAGCATTACGTAGACAATAGCAGCTAAAGTAGCCAATTACTGCAGGAATATCGATGTGTTACGAAAATGTTACGATATATTTGGCTGCTACTATCTGACGTATGGTGTTTTATGATGGTGATGTAGATACTTTAGTTGTCTTGACTGTACCTAGTTATTGCATACCAGCTAGTTACTAAATAAACAAGTTATAAAATAATAGGTACCTAAACAAGAATTAAAAGGGTTAATATGAAATTAGCAGGTATATTTTTAACAAAATTATCAATCTAGGCTTTCTAAACTTAACCGGCAGTGCTAATAGCCATGTTGTAGGTAGGCTATACGTAGGTGGCCGTGCCCAACTACGCTTACCTTTACGTAGATAGTAGGTACATTCGAGATCCTACAACAAAGGTAGGTAAGTTGTCTGCGTTATTTTTCGTATAATTTACAGTAGGTTCTCAACATAGGTACCTATTCTTAGTCACAACATTTTATAAGAATCCACATGTCTTCTTTTAGCAATAAAGAAACGTTAGATTATTGGCAAATAGTATTTCAGACACATGATTAAATTAAACTTAACAGAGATGCACTGTTCTTGTTTCGTTTTTTTTTAATTTCACGTACGTGCATAGGTACATCACTAATAACAAAGCAACACTACACAGGTGATATAGACACTTGAGTATTCTGCCAATTAATCTTTGAAACTTTTCTCGCGCGGGTTAACATAAGTTCGGCGATGGGCGGGTACCATCAGGAGGCGAACGTTCTTCTTATAGTACGGGCAGAAAGGTTCATCGCAGCCGTGCACCTCTGCTTCACCGAGACCGGGTGCGCCTCGGGCAAGCAGTTCGTCTCCAAGCGCAAGCCTTCTGGCACAAGCCAGGAAACACGGCCCACACACTGCCACAGCGCACACCGCCGCCAAAAACTCCACCAGGAGCATAGCCGCCTCAACCCACAACATAATGGCTGTTAGCACTCTTCAATCCCATAAATAATTGCTTGTGTTTGAACAGAATTGAAATTAAGATTGTAAAAAGGTAAATTATGACAATAAATTACAGCGACATTTTTTTTAAAGCCATTAAAAACCATAGATATCAATAATGTATTGCCATAAAAGATCATGACCAAGGAGTATGTTTGCTATTCAAATATGACTAGATTTGTCTTGAAATTCTGTCAAACGAAAGCAACCAAAAAACGACTGTGTTCTGACCATGATGATTGCATTTTGTTTGCGTTTTTTTGAAAGATTTACTCTCACATAATTCGGAATAAATCGGACGTAGACCTAACTACCTTTTAAGTGCTAATCCATATATAGGGTGTTTGGTTGGTAGCTAGGTGCAAAGCTTTAAGGGGGTGACAGTCGGGGTATTTTTGAGAAACTTTTAATATGGAAGCAACCCTGAAAACGCAAAAAAAAAACAGGTGTCCCATACTAAAGTTCAGTTCCTATTCGACCAAAGTGTATGGAGAGCTGATTTATATTTTTACGAATTTAGGGTTGCTCCCATGTAAAAAGTTGCTCAAAAAATCTCGAGTATCACCCCCATAGAGCTTTGCACCTAGCTACCAAACAACCTGTATATATTATGTATAAATATCTACATTGCTAAAGTGGCGTTTTAGACCTTTCTATTAGCGCGCTAACCTGGGGAAGTTGAACTATATCTCGCTCAATAATAATAATAAGTAATAATGAGCGAGACACGTGTTATAACATTCAAATACAGTAGGTACTTTTTGCTGAAAGGATCTATTGTTTTTTTTTGTTTGGACAAATAAATGTGGGATTCTTGACAGACCTCTTAATAAAACCACCTTAATTGTAATTATTTCCCTTAAGAGGACGGGTAGGGCAAGCCTTCTCCATACAAATTTTGTGCAGGTTTTTCTTCGTTTGTGTTTGGGCTATAAATATAATTTTTAGGTCAGTATACTTATTTTTCTGTTAGCTATTCACTGATGTTATTATTTTTTATTTTTATACTTTTTTATATTTTTTTAATTTTAATTATTTTTATATCTAACAAAATTTTAACATCATGTGCTGCGTAAATTCAATATGAACAAGCAAAAAAAAACGAATATTCTGTAGTGCCAAAACCGACGAAAAAAAACTTGCACAACGTTTGTATGGAGAATGCCTTGCCCTACCCGTCGCCTTAAATCACGCACGCGCTGGTTCCGATCAAATAGTTCTCCCCATCCCTTTCACACCTCTTGTCATCCTTCTCGCACACTTACGTTCCGTTTCACCTTATTCCCTTACGTTCCATTCCTACATAAAGATGAAATGAGAATCTATGTAAACAGGAATGACAAGCTTATTTTATTTCACTCTAAAAGTATTAACTGCTTTTTATCATAATTACGTAAGACACCTGTGATAGCTAGAAAGTGTTACGTTACAACTTGAAGAAGTAGAATAAATAAAAAGTTTACATAATTGGTTCCTATTTACTTTTATTTGATATGTATCTACCTATAGTAAACTATCCGAAATCTTTATTTACATTTGTTCTTTCTGAAATTAGCAAGCATGAAGCACACAAAAATGATTTTTCCTTCAAGTGCTACCAAATTAGATGATAACTTATTACTAAGAATGTTAAATGTTTTTCCTAAACCTATAACACGCTTGACGTTGATACATTCAGATGACAATGTTTTTGATTTTCTGAGCTGTTGAGCTTCTACCTTATTACTATCTTTTTTCAGGAACTGTGGCATGTTTACTGTTCCATCCATATGAGAAAGTGGATCCTGTATAATCGAACCACAATCACCATGCATAATGTCCCCTTTTTGAAATTGATTAGCTATACCACACTTTTCAAATAACTCTCTGTCACTGACAGATCCACCATATGCATCCGAAACAAAGTTGACACATCCTGCACCAGAAATTCCTACCAATACTTTCAGTGTGTTGGCTGGTTTGTGTAGAGCTTGTTGTGAAACTGGATTTTGTGGTTTTTCAAATGTTGTTTCCATGCAATCTATAATTACTGTACTGTTATTATTATTAGTCTTCATTTGAGATATTACATTTTCATCAATGGTTTCTTTTGGTACCGATATATTCAGATCCTTGAACTCGCAGTAAAGGTAATCAATCCATTTTATGAAGCAATCACTTACAGAAGTTTCACTTATTTCAAAATGAAAAGATAGCTCTTTATTACACATATTTCTTCGCAATTTAATTAGTGTTAAATAAAATTGATCAGCTGGTGTTAATATACGTTTCCCTCCAGCTGGCTGCAATGATGGGTAGTGCTTTAAGTTGTTCACACCATCTCCGAAAAGGTTGAAGACAAACATAAAATGATTATAATTGTCAAAACCAGTGTAAAATTGTACTACATCAGGCTTTTCTATGAGATTTTCAATTTGAAACAAGTTTAATGTGCTTTTTCTGTTACTCTCATGTTCCGACAGATTGGCAGTATAAGTTAAGCTCTCTTGACATTTGCATAAAGAGCATTGTACTGAGACATCCTGATTTGAATGTTCAATCTCTATTTTTATCTCTTCAAAAGTCTGGAAATCAAAGTATTTTAGTTAGGTCATTTGTCACAATAAAAAAGTCCTAGGAACACTACTAAAATAGGCATTTAATGAGACTATGATGCAGTTTAAGAAGAGGAAGGTTCCTGTGTTAAATGTGTAAAAAGAAAGTCTTTTATTTACTTACAATATATCCTTTACATCGATCTTCCTTTGTATTTGAACAAAATTTTACAGTTTCATGTTCCTTTAGATATTGAAGAGCTCTCTCTGCACATTTTCTTTTAATTCCCTTTCTCTCTACACTTTCCTGATTCCAGGGAAAAAGGCTAGGCACCACTTTTGGTTTTAGTCTAGGGATAGCTGAAAAATTTTCAACAAAAGATTACAAGACATGAATTTGAAGTAAAACTTATTCAGTTATCAAGTTTCTGAAGCAAGCATAAACGTAATGTTATCTAGGAATAAGAAAGATTATTACTTACGATTTTCTGTATTTGATTCTTTAGGTAACTCATAATCGTCAGGGTTGAAATGTTTTTTACAAACAAGCGCATGTCTTGAAGGGGTATAGTTTTCCCTGCGAATCGCTACTAACCACTGCTTTGTGACAGTTTTATCTTTCGGAAACTTATGTCCTCCTTTTTTTTCCGAACAAGACGGGACTGCGCAACACTGCGGCATGCTCGATAATTCTTTTGGGTTTCACTCCTTGTTCATAGGATTTAAAATGTTCTGTTTTCATCACACCGCCGCACCGTTAACAAGTGGTTAACAACAAACTTTGACAACTATACCACAGACAGATTACTAATACTGAGGGCCACAGACTAATACAGACCCGTGTTCGGATCGGATCGGATGATGGATGATTGACATTAGTCCAGGCAATGAACTGACAACTTGTATGGAAAAAATGACATATTTGGAAATCATTTATAATAGCTAATTTTTTAATGTAACGGATATATTATCAATTAAATTGTTACCTAGACGCAAAATCCACCAAAAAATCAGACATCAAAAAAATCAATATTCAATTAGCTCCTAAAAAGTCCGGATAAATATTAATATTTTTTTTTTATCTTTATTTAGGTTCATTTACATTTGCTTTACAATATTCAATATAAATAAAATAAAAAAGACAATGAATGTTTTATTTATATCTATATAATTACTTCCGGGTGGAAAGTTTGGTGGATTCTTGAATAAAGCATCTCAGAATAATGTTTTAAAATGAAATAAACAAAAAAAACGCTATTATAAATTAATGTTTTTCGAAACCGTATTTTGCCTCGGCTACATTGACATGTCACGCAGTCACGCAGACAGCGCACCACAAAGTACTTTTTGAATTTTGTGACAGCGCATGAGCGCACTCCGCTCAGCGCAGCTGCAGAGGCCGTGGCTTTGGGCCGTGGTAGGGAGACGATGTCATAATAATACGAAAAGTGAAAACTCGAATTATCACAAAATTGGTCATAATATCAAGTAATTCGATGCCGACTCAATTGTGTTACAATCTATACAGTATCTAGTATACATAATACGGAAAAATGGGCACAAAAATCATGATTGGGTAAGTTACTCAATGTTTTTTCTATGATTATATTACATATAATACTCAATGCAAGCATGCTATATGAAGAATGAGAGCCATTAATTCTAATATAGTTACCTTTAGTTTTAGACAAGCGAGAACAAACAATTTTTTTTTATTTAACATATTATACATTAACTTGTAATCGGGTTATTGTATGTTAATTTGTGTTGGCCACCTCATTTACATATTATATTAATATTTTTAATCAATAAATTGTATTAGCTACATACTTTACGTAGTCTCCGGTCTGTTGTTCGTGTTTATTTTCCATTATGGGAGTATGTAACAAGCCTTTTACCAGACACATCGCACTGCTTTTGGCATATTTTCAAAGTTAACTTCATCAAATTGTTCTGATATTTTAACACTTAAAACAATATTCTTATGGACAGGGTTTTAGGTTTGTCAACTATGGTTGCGACATTCCTAGCGACCCGCCTGTGCAGAGACCTGCTTATAACCTATGAGCAGACCTCTCCTGCTTTTGAATACTCTTGGTAAGCAACAAATAAAATTATTGACCTTTTGCTGCCCAACGTGCAACAGAATGCCCACCTTTAAAGTCAATTTTAGGGCAAAATAATTTCTACTCTAGTTTTTAAATAACTATTACAATTTTGTTGTTTTTTTTTGCATTGCAATTTGGTAGTGCAATTTCAAGTAAATCCGAATTTCTTAGTATATCTCCTCAACCAAGAATATCCTTTTAATTTAATAAGTTGTTATTATCTCTTATAAATCATCCAACTGTTTTAGTTCTCCTGCAGCAATATAACCCATTTTATGCAAAACTCTTACATTACTTTCCACTCTAATACACCAGTATTATCTTTCTTGACTTTTGTCCTTTATTGACTAAGTTCACAAAAAATATGTAATTATAAAATGTCACATTTTTGATAGGGTCTTCCACCTACTGCTGAATCTTGCTGGGTACTCTACCATCCTGCTGCCGGGATTTGTAATCTACAAGTACATACAGCGAACAAACTACTTTGACAAAATTAGTAAGTTATTATTGTGTAAAATTATTTCACAAACTTTTACAGATACTACCAGAGGTCAGAGGGTGCAATTCTATTGTAATTTCTAATGTGTATGTTGTAAATTGTTGCAAAGTTTACATTCTTACATTTTTTTTACCTAGCTTGTCATTCCACCTTTTTGGCAAATATAATGAACTTGCAGTAGCGGTGCGTCCATACAAGCCGACTGTCACCGGCTTGCCTAAAATTTCTTTTTAGGCAAGCCTATACAGCCTTAGCCAAAAGTCTTGAGCATGTTTGCGTTTCTCATACAAAAGTCAAACTCTAAAAGGTGCATTTATATATTTTATAATAGAAAATTATATATCTATCGGAAAAATTTGTCATATTTATCCACATTGAGGGAAATTCTGTGAAAAAAATATACAATTAAGCTTTTATTGTAAAACCCGACTTTTTCTAGCTTCAGTTTTCACAGGCCAATAGCAATTTCAAAATGATAAATATTAATGATTTGCGCATGTAAACACTTATTAATTTTATTATACATATTTTACGTCTTCGTGTATTTAATGAAATTGAAAAATAATACTTTAATTCATAAGTTACAAAGGAAAACGTGGGGTGCTCAATACTTTTGGCCAAGGCTGTAGGTTATGTACCTACTCCAAACTCTTTCATAACTTTTTTTGTTCCTGGTTGCCAATCGAAAATTTTCACGCGCCGCCACTGTAAACTTGCCAATGCGATTGCGCCAATAGTGGTGTTATATTAATTTATCACAACAGTTAGTCCTCCATCCTAATCAAACAATACAGTGTATGGTAGAAATTATTAAACGTGGCCGACTTATTTTTAGCTTGTCACTGGAATCGGAATCTTCTATCTAGGACGGTAGAGTCGCTTTTTGAATGGACTACTTTCATGCAATTCGGCCAACTCAAATAGTCTCAAGTTTAAATATGGTCGTCATATTAAGGGAAAAATGAAATTAGCTTGCAGTGGCTGAAACGCAAAGCATAGAGATTAATTTAATGAGGTGTTGTTGTGTTATCAATGACTTGATGGCTGACCGAATGTATTAACCGATAACATCGTTTTACATTTACTGTTGATTTTTGCTTTATACTGCATCCACAAGACTATGCTATTTAGAATCGTAGGCATAAAGACAGCTTTTCATTTGGAGCTAAACTGAGCGGCTACCGCTCTTATTCTCACTTGCCAATTCCAATGACGTAGAGGGTGTACTTTGTTTTCGTTTCGCGGTAGCCACTGAGCTTTTCATACAAATGACCCACAACTTCGTAGCTTAACCTGTCTTTGCCGATTTGCTTGATAGCTTAGCATATCTTTGATGGGCGGAAAAGACGGGCAATAAAAATAGCCAAAATGTGCAGCATTATAGTATGTAATTAATAAACTTCATACAAATAAATACAAAAAACATTAAAATATAATATAGCAAGGTATGTATCCATGTATTTTATGTTTGGTAATGAGTATCAGTCTCAGCTTATGCCAGGTAAAACCTACTAGACCGCGAGCTACGTGCATTTTTTTGTCAGTCACTTACTCCCGTGCCATAACTTGTGAGAAGGTTAAGAATGTTGTATCATGAAGCCCCGTGGACGTCAGCTGCGTCTGCGTTGGTGGGTTGACCAGCAGCAGCCTCGCAAAGATGTAAAAAAAATCATTTCATAACCTCCCGATTCATTTTATCAGTTAATCCAATATTATGACGAAAAACAATCGTCAGCTGACTGTACAGTGGTGGAAAGTCCGTCAGATGGTCATACGAACATGTACAAAAAAAAATCAGTCATTTCCTCTCAACTGAAATTTTGTCAGATGACAGTTTATATGCTATTATAAATATATCAACGCGTCAGCTGGTTCTATCGCGGTGGAAAACTCGTCAGCTGATGCCCTGAAATTTGTAACGCAGTAGCCCGCGTACTAGGCACAATTTTTTGTCAGTTACTTTCTCCCGTGCCATAACTTGTGAGAAGGTTAAGAATGCTGTATCATGAAGCCCCGTGGACGTCAGCTGCGGCTCCGTTGGTGGGATTCGAAACCGTATTGAGCTACTTGAGCTTCAGGGAAAAGTTAAAGGCTCCGAAAGAGAGAGATATCTGAGATGGATGGAGTCCAGGTTAATAGGCAGTACATATACATGCAATCAGCAGAAAGTGTTGTCAACCTTGAAAGGTGACTATGGTTACTATTGAGACTGAATCTTGTTCCAGGCTCACCGAGCTGCCTGTCCCGCAGTCTGTTCGCGTTTTTCGGCGACCCGGGCGAGCGGCTGCCGACCACCGACGCGCCCAAGCCCGAGGACAGCCCGCGGCGCGAGGCGGCCGAGCTGGCGCTCTGCTTCAGCGGACTCATGACCGCCTACCTCGTGTGGGGGCTGTTGCAGGAAAAGATCATGACACAGGTAACAGGGAGGCCAACAAACCCGCCATAATGGTCTACCATAATTAGACCCCGGATTCTTGTCGCGATCACGTGACAAAAGGGTGACTTGGGGAGTAAATGGAATAGTAGAACAAGATAATACTTAAATTATAAGATAACATAAAAAAGTACGTCATATTTTTTTGGTATACAATTATTTCGTCCCACTGTTCCATTCAGGAAATGGTATATATAATATGTGTATATATTAGAATTAACTATTATCAATGTATGCAACCTATACAAACCTATATGTATAAGTTTGACCTTAGATATAAACTGTTTGCTTTATTGGCACGTCACTTTAATGTATCAATGTGTCAAGTCACACTGTCTCATAAGGCGTATGTTTTGTTTGTTGAATTGAAATAAAATAATGTCTCTAAATAAATATCTTGATAAATATGACTTTTTAAAAGTAATCGACAACAAATTATTTTGTAAGTGGTGTATCACAAAGGTAGCCTCGAAAAATGACACTATCCGAAAACAAGTCATTTAGAACAACTATTGATCTGTTACGGAGAGTCCGTTAACAATAGAGCGACGTCGACATTTTAATCTTTTTTTTTTGTATTATCTTATCTTAATAAATCCGTATTAATTAATAGGTACTGTTCCATTTACCTACTCCCCAAATCACCCTTTTGTCACGTGATCGCGACAAGAATCCGGGGTCTAACCATAATATAAGACAGCGGCCGATCGCGCTCTACTTCAGCGGGCTCATGACCGCCTACCTCGTCTGGGGGCTGTTGCAGGAAAAGATCATGACACAGGTGACAGGGAGGCCAACAAACCCGCCATAATGGTCTACCATAATATAAGACAGCGGCCGATCGCGCTCTACTTCAGCGGGTTCATGACCGCCTACCACGTGTGGGGGCTGTTGCAGGAGAAAATCATGACACAGATAACATATGTAGATTTGTTGGGAGGCCAACAAATCTACCATAATGATCTTCATAATGAATCTTAATATGAGACAGATACGTGAAATTAGGGGTATAACTCACAGCTAAATAGTGGCGGGCATTTCTACCAATGATTCAATCATCTTGATCTACATCATATCAGACGAAAGTCGTCCAGTGCTGGACATAGGCCTTCCCCCCTTCCGCAAAGAGCGCCACCAATATCGGTTCTGCGCCACCCGCACCCAGCGGACCACCTTGATATCTTGATATATTTGGGTCAATTAGTATTTTAAATTATAAAGTGGTTTCTTACAGACTTACACAATGGCGGACGGCACCAAAGTCAAGTTCAATGACTCGCAAATGCTGGTGTTCATAAACCGTCTCCTCGCGTTCTGCATCGCTCTGGGCCGCCTGCTGTGGACCAGGACTCCGCTGTTCCCAGTGCCGCTCTACCAGTTCTCATACTGCTCCCTCAGCAACATAGTCAGCGCTTGGTGCCAGTATGAAGCGCTTAAGTTTGTCAGCTTCCCTATGCAGGTAACTTTCTCCTTCCAGAGCTACACAATAGAAAAACATTGAAGTTTAACGACGCGCACCTGCTGGTGTTCATAAACCGTCTCCTCGCGTTTCTTTTGCATCGCTCTGGGTCGCCTGCTCTGAACCAGAACTCCGCTGTCCCAGCACCGCTGCATCAGTTCTCCTACTGCTCGCTCAGCAACATAGTTAGCGCTTGGTGCCAGTATGAAGCGCTTAAGTTTGTCAGATTCCCTATGCAGGTATGTTTTTTTTCCAGAGTTATATAAAAGCGGATCGCTAAACTTCTTCCAACTGCTGGGGAGCAACAGAAAATGTAATTGGGTCAATCAACTATTTCTTATTATTATTCTGTCCCGTAAAAAAGGTTGCAACGTGGACTTCTAACTTGCTTAGAAGATGGCCCATAGAAAAAAGGGGATAGAAATGCCAACGAAATCCTACATTCGGTGAAATTAGAAATCCATGAAATCACAGTTTTAATAATGATTTAAGAGACGTAATCATTTTAAAGAAAAACAATTCACTCAACCCAGGCCACTATAGAACATTTTCACAGTAAACGTCAAAGTGACCTCTAAGGCTAATACAAATAGCAGGGTGTCAATAAGACAGGGTTCTAGAGTGGCCTAGGATTCAAATTGCAACCAATTTGAATCCTAGGCTACTCTAGAACTCTGTCTTACAAACTGTACAACAAAGATACCAGGGCCGTAGGGTGTAGAACTCTAGAGCATTTAAACTTCTGTAACAGATGGGCATTATTCGAATAATTATTTATTCGAATAAACATTTTTTCGTCAATAATTTATTCCCGAATAAATTATTCGTCTACACTTTCTAATAACGATTGTCTCATTCTAATTTCATCCCAATAAATCTACGAATAAATCCTCGAATAATCCCCGAATAATATTAAAAAAAAAAGAAAAAAAAAACATTTATTCGATTTAGTTATTTTTTTTTATTTAAGAATGCGGTTGCTAGTTTACAACAAGTACACGATCACTTCAATTGTATGTACCTATTTTCAAGTATTATACCTTTTTCTGATAATTAACTATATTTTTGTTGAATAAATGGGTCGTTAAATAAAACGATATATGATAGGAAATTCTGAATAGATCTGGTTATAGGATTATCTTTAGTAAGTGCAACCGCTAATCTATAAGACTGCTAAAACTTTAAACTGGAAACTCAATTTGACGTAAAACGTGCCTCTTTAAATACAATCTACTTATGATTAAGGTTCAAATCGATATCAGGGCATAATGGTATTGATCAATTTGTTACACAGATTGCATTGGGCTTACAATGGTCTTGTAAAACGCCTAGACCAAATTGTAATTTAAAAGGTTTAGCAAAAAATGCATTATTATTTAAAATAAAAAGAGATTAATTTTCACTTTAAATACATATATTAGTAATAGAATTATATATTTTCCTTATTAAAATCAAGTAATAACATACTTTCAAATAGGTTAGCAATAAATATTCAAAATGCCGTTTGTGTAGTAAATAGTAATATCATGTTTTGTTTACGCATTCTTAACAAAATAAGCACATTTAACACCATGCGAAATAGTGCAGGTGCGCATAGCGCGGTAAATTTAAGGTTCAGGTAGTCAATTAGACAGATAATGAAGAAGTTATTCGACGAATAATTTATTTTTTCATTCTTTATTTGCGAATAATTCTATTTATTCTTATTCGTTATTCGTAATCGATTACATTTCGCCCATCTCTGACTTCAATGGTGACAAAAAATCTAATTTTAGATTTAAAATAGTTAGTATATTCAGTGTAAATGTCCAGATCCAAATATCAGAATATCAAATGTCTATGGATTACGACAGATAAGACATGAAAACAAGAATGACATTTTTTAATAATTTTAATTTAAAATTACAAACGATTTACCACTTATAATACAAGTAGAGGCCTCTTGTTACTTAAAGGAGTTGAATAGAGGTTTTCACTTGTAATACAAGTTGTTAAGCAAAGAGGTTATGTGGTAATTTACATTGGTTGTTATCATGTTCTAATAATCGTGTCGCATTACAGGTGCTATCCAAGTCGTGCAAAGTAATCCCGGTGATGCTCATGGGCAAGGCCGTGTCGGACAACAAGTACGAGTTGTACGAGTACGTGACGGCGGCAATGATCTCCGTGGGCATGGTGCTGTTCATGCTCGCCAGCAAGGCCGACTACGCAGGTATTATTTCTACAAGTCGGGCAAGATCCCGGTGATGCTCGTGGGCAAGTGTCAGGCAACAAGTACAGATACTAGTGGCGGCGGGCATAATCTCCGTGGGCATGGTGCTGTTCATGCTCGCCAGCAAGGCCGACTACGCAGGTATTACAGCTACAAATCGGGCAAGATCCCGGTGATGCTCGTGGGCAAGTGTCGGGCAACAAGTACAGGTACGAGTGGCGGCGGGCTTAATCTCCGTGCGCATGGTGCTGTTCATGCTCGCCAGCAAGGCCGACTACGCTAGTATTACAGCCATAAGTCGGGCAAGATCCCAGTGATGCTCATGGGCAACTTTCGGGCAACAAGTACGAGGCCTACGGCGTGACGGCGGCCATGCATCTCTGTGGACATGGTGATGTTCATGCTCGCCAGCAAGGTCGACTATGCAGGTGGTGCAGGTGCTATACAGACTTCCCTATTTTTTAATACAAGCTTTTATTTTATGCTATTTTTGTTTAATTGTAACAAATCTTGCAAGCGCCCGAAGCCCAATCAAATTTTTTTTTACACGTTTCTTTACAAACAATAACATGGTTCAATTAAATTTAAGTCAAATTTTAACACATTCAGTGCCAACGGTTTCGTAGCTGGGAAGATCCTATAGGTAAACTATTTATAGAGGAAAGCGCCTCCGAACAGAGCACCCCTCTAGCGGGTTTCTAGCACTGAAAGTATGCAAGAGAGTTGCATTTGTTTTGTTTCTTTTGAGAACCATTTGGTTTAATAACAACGTATTTTTTCCTGTATGCGGCCATATTTGACGACCTCTGTAGCCTAGTTGGTAGTGACCCTGCCTACGAAGCCGGAGGTCCCGGGTTCGAATCCCGGTAAGGGCATTTATTTGTGTGATGAGCACGAAGATTTGTTCCTGAGTCATGGATGGTATCTATGTATTTAAGTATTTATTTATGTATATAAGTATGTATACCGTCGTCTAGTACCCATAGTACAAGCTTTGCTCAGTTTGGGACTAGGTTGATTTGTGTAAGATTGTCCTCAAATATACAGGGTGGCCCAGAAAAACGTTGACATAGAATTATAAGAAGATTATTTTATTACTTACACCAAATTCATAAAATAACATTAAATAGTAAAATTCAATATCTTGAAATAAAAAAAAAATAACTGTCTTCAAAATATCCTCCTTTTGCACTGACTCACAGACGCAAACGTTTGGTAAAATTATCGACGATATGCCGCAGCTCTTCCAAGGAAATTTTTTCCCACTCCTTCGTAAGTGTTGCTTTTAGAGCATCTATATTTTTATGCTTGGACGCACAGGCTCTTGACTCTAGGATTGACCATAAACTATAATCCATTGGGTTTAGGTCAGGCGAGTAGGGTGGCCATTCTTTGGAGCTTATAAATCCGGGAAAATTGTCCCTACACCACTGCTGCACACTACGAGCCCTATGGGATGGGGCAGAGTCTTGCTGGAATATCCACGGTTGGTTACCAAAATGTTGTTGACTCCAAGGAAGAACTACGGCTTCAAGAATATCTCTTTTATATATTTCTTGATTTATTTTGACACCTTTTTCTATAAAAATAAGGGGTGTTTTGCCTGTAGAGCAAATCCCACCCCAAACCATAACGGATTCCGGCTTTTGTCGGTGAGGAATCACTGCAATTGCTCCAGGACGACTAGGATAATACATTCTATCATTTTGGTGATTATGGGCCTGTTCAATAGAAAACAGTTTTTCATCTGAAAAAAGGATGTGATTCCATTTTTCAGCCGCGGCACGCTTCTTAATTAGATGACATCTCTCGAGGCGAACTTTTTTATCTTTATCTTCAAGAAGTTGTGCCTTACGCAGTATGTACGCCTTCAAATTGAGGTCATGTGCGACAATACGTTGCACCGTCGAACGGCTTATACCCAGGTCTCGAGCCATTTTTCGGACTTTGGTCCGTGGATTACGATCAAGTCGTTTTTTGATAACGTTTCGGAGCCTGGGAGTCCTCACAGTCCTCTTTTTTCCTCTTCCTGGGCGGTCTCCAATATGGCCGAGCTCATTAAATCGCTTAATAGTCTTAGACACAAGTTGACGACTGACACCGACCGATCTAACTATCTCACACTGTCGTTTTCCAGCCTCGTGTAGGGAAATTATTGCTCCACGTTGCGAAGACATGGCAAAAATATTAAATAACCAATAGTTTTAAACACGCTGTCTATTTTAAATGGCGGCAAAAACGTGTCAAAACGCAATATAAAAACAAATGAATTCGAACCGCGTTCAGTTTAAAAAAAAATTTTTTTTTAATTTTGTCAACGTTTTATTGGGCCACGGTGTACATATATCTCTGGTTGTATTTATAAGAAACAACTTTGTTTTTTGTTAATTGCTTGACATAATAATCCACTATTCTTTTTTCTACTTGTTATAAGCAGTAATCGGAATAGGTTGATTTTTTTACATACACTTAGTAGAATAGAGACAAAAAGTGGAGACTTCCATACGACTACAATTATTTTCCGGGATTTCCCGGATTAAAAAGAAAGTGAAATAATTAGATTCCCATAGTGCATCCCGGAGGTATTATACATTCACTAGTAACAACATTACAAGTTTTTATGGGAAATTATAAGTTCAGCAACTAAAAAATACTGATACGGACCGCAAAAAATTGCTGATTTGTTAGGTGGTTAGGTCTTATTATGCTGTGCCTTTAAATAACACACATTTTTTTATTATTTTACATAATTTCAAAACTCTCCGTCTTTTTTACTCCGGTTTACATGTTGTGATTGTGAAATATATAGACATAATAGTAGTCTTATCTATTGTTTTGCTCGTGATTTCTATTGTTATCGTGTAAAAGAGAAAGCAGTCGTCGTTATCACTTGTCGCTGCTACCTTTTTTATGCATAGAATTATATATTTTTTAAGTTTAGAGTACAGTTTCATACAATCCTTTGTTGAGTACTGACGTGTTTATACTGTGTTTCTATGATATTTCACCTGATTACCTGGCCTGAATTTGGACACTGACTTTGTTTTGATTGGATTTGACGATTACTGGATACTGAACACATCACGGATACTGCAAGACTACCAAATTTTAAGCTAAGCTGATGTATCAATATAAGAAAACAAAAAGCTCAATTGTACGGCCGCGAACTTTGATTGTTGATGATTTGCCAATGTTTGTAACTTTGACACATTGATGTAGGTTTTCTACGTGGTGATATTCATATAAACTCAAACTCAAAGATTTATTCGTGACAAACAATACAGAAATACTTATCTACAAACATCACCAAGCAGTATAGAGGCATTTTCATGATTTAAAAATATTCTTGGGATAGCCCGTTTGCCTTAAAAAATTGTATTTTGTGTCTTTTTGCAAGTTGGCAAGCGTTGATTTATCTATTTATTTTGTCTCTGTCTATTTTTTTAAGGAATGCGTCGAAAAAGTTGATTTAAATTTTTGGTCAGATAATTTTCAACTTACAAGTGGATTTTAAGCGTCAAAAAAACCGACTGAACATTGAAAAATTAATGGTGATATATTTCAATTATCTAAAAGAAAATAATATTAGTAGTTTTGTATAAGAGTATTTGTATTGTATTAGTTATGATTGTTATGAATAAGATCCTGAGACTGACGATACATGATTTTGTATTTGTATACAGATTTAGTTTCGAGATTATTTGTATTTAGATTAAATATATATACATATATATATATATATATATATATATATATAGAAATATACAAAAAAATGCGGATGCTGGATGCGGGTGGCGCAGGACCGGTCAATTTGGAACTCTCTGGGGGAGGCCTATGTCCAGCAGTGGACGTCTTTCGGCTGATATGATGATGATGATGATGATACAAAAAAATAAAATAAAGAAGTATCCATTTATATTATTGGTTGTTTTATTTTATGCCTATTGATTGTATTGGACAAAAATAGGCGTTGCATTGTTATTTACCCAATTTATAACAATATTAATTACTTAGTAAATTTTCGGGGCTTCATTCACGAAAAAAAATGTTGTCGTAAGGAAGTCTCCACTTTTTGTCTCTTTTCTACTAAGTTTAGGTAAAAAAACGGCCTATTCCGATCACTGATGAAAAACTGTTTGTTTTCCAAAATATAAAAATAATTATTATGAAATGTATCCGTTTCTAGTGGGCTCGTTCTCTCTAGTCTCCGGCATCGCACTTCTCGCGCTATACATGTGCTGCGACAGTTTTACGTCGTCCTGGCAGGCGCGGCTGTTCGCGCGCACTCGCGCCGCACCTCTTCACATGGTGTGCGCAGTGAATCTGTTCTCGGCCGCGCTCACGGCCGCCGCGCTGCTGCAGAGCGCCACCGCCACCACCACCGCCACCGCCGGGCGTTCGTTACTGCAGGTACACTATACATGTGTTGCAACAGTTTCAAGTCGTCCTGGCAGGCACGGCTGTTCGCGCGCACCCGCACTACGTCCCTTCACATGGTGCGCGCAGTGAATCCGTTCTCGGCCGCGCTCACGGCCGCCGCGCTGCTAGTAATGCACGTTTAAAGTGCACGTAAGCACTGTTTGAACTACCTAATTAAATCAAGCGATTATGACCCTTGTTTTTGTCCCCCAGCACCCGCAGTTCCTGAGCGACGTGATCCTGTTGTCTGTGAGCTCGGCGCTCGGGCAGCTGCTCATCTACCGTACCATCGCGCGCTTCGGCGCCGTCGTCTTCACCATTATCATGACGTTACGTCAGGTCAGTTCCTTCTTGTCCCCCCACAGTTCCTGAGTGACGTGATCCTGTTGTCTGTGAGCTCGGCGCTCGGGCAGCTGCTCATCTACCGTACCATCGCGCGCTTCGGCGCCGTCGTCTTCACCATTATCATGACGTTACGTCAGGTCAGTTCCTTCTTGTCCCCCCACAGTTCCTGAGTGACGTGATCCTGTTGTTTGTGACTTTGGCGCTCGGGCAGCTGCTCATCTACCGCATCATCGGTTGGTAGATTTAAACCTATAGATCTGTAGTTTTAAAACGTAACCCAGGGTTTCCTAACTATATCCTAATAGGAATCTCCTTAACCATGGCAACTATTGACAGATAAAAGTTGATTCACCCATTTTAATCTTGAAATTGACAAAAGGTTCAAATCTTTCTACGTAACTAGAGTAGTGAACGCTTCGCTCCGAATGCAATCCCACAATTATGTTCCCTTGTAACACAATATACTGATTAACGTCGTTCTTGACCTTTCTAATTTCCAGGCTGTATCCATCCTCCTATCATGCCTGGTGTACGGGCACCACATATCGTCCGCGGGCGTGTTCGGCGTATGCGTGGTGTTCCTGGCCGTGTTCCTGCGCGTGTACTGCCGGCAGCGGCTGCGCCGGCGCCGGCCCACCTAGCGCCCGTGCAGTGTTAGTGAGTGCGACAGGACGCGCGGGAGACGGGAGAGTCAAGTGTAGATAGTGAAAACAGGAATAGGCATCTACTGCAGAAGTGCTTTGCGTATATGTTGTTCGAGGCCCTGTTACACATAGAGTCACCTGTACAGTGTTAGTAAATACGACGAGAAGACGCGTGAAACGGGAGAGTCGAGTTTAGATTAGTTGAAAGTGGAATAGGTAGTTGCAGTTAGAACAGAATAGGTAGTGAACTTCGCAGGTGCTGATCGTATCATGTCTGGTATTTAGACATGGGTTGTAGTCTGCGGGTGTGTTTTGCGTATGTAGATAGATAAATAATTTATTCGTTTGCTATATACACACAAGATACAAAAAAAATACAACAAACACAAAACTTAAAAGAACATAAAAAAAAGTTGTTCGCCTAGTACCGATACGACGGGAGGACGCGCGTGAAACGTCAGTCAAGTGTAGATTAGTAACAAGCATTAACAGCTCGTAAAACGGTATCCACACTACGGATTTTTAGGGTTCCGATATCTCAAAAGGAAAAAACGGAACCCTTATAGGATCACTCGGTTGTCTGTCTGTCCGTCTGTCACAGCCGATTTGCTCCGAAACTACTGAACCGATTGAGTTGAAATTTGGTATACAGATGTAAATTGGTGACCCAAAGATGGACGCGTAAAGTAAATTAATGAATTCTGAACAAGGGGGCCACTATTGGGGGGTAAACTGGACTTAAAAAAAAAAGTTTCGCAAACTGTATTGTGTGACATATCAAATGAAAGGGGTTGTTGTAAGCATGTCAGATATATATTTTTTTATAATTTTAGCGTAAACAGATTTGAAGTAATTTAGGAAAAAAGACGAAAATTGAGCATTCCCCCCCCTTATCTCCGAAACTACTAGGATTATAATTCTGAAAAAAATATGGAAAATAGTTCCTTGCCTAAAAAATACAGGAAAACCTATAAGAAGTTTGAGTTTTCAAAAATACTTATGAAATTTAGATTATATACGGAACCCTCACCACGCGAGTTGAACTCGCACTTGTCCGGTTTTTTTTTCGTACAAATGGTAGCCTATGTCACCTGGAGCATAATTTTGAATCGATTGACGTCTCATTTATCAAAATCGGTTCAGTATCTTAAACGCTATGGTGGAACACACGTACCTAAATACAAATAAGTTTCTGTCAAATATTTCATTTTTGGTACAAGCTTTTATTGCCGACTGTACTTTTCTGTACACCGTCATCAACTTACTCATTGAGACGATTCTAACGAGCTCAAACTCGATGAGGTTATGTCGTTTCATTGCGAAGTTCCTATGGCCACCTTCCAGCTCCATCGTCAGATCAGCACCATGTCATCATAATATTGCATTGTCACGCGATTTACACATGTATGTAAAATTTCAGCTCAATCGGTTACCGGGAAGTGGATCAAATTTAATTTGCAAGATTTGATGACAAACATCGGGACTGGTGAAACTAAATAAAAGCTTGTAACATATTCCGCTAAAAACGTATCCCTTCCTTTCGGCTCTGCCGTAGGCGGGCAAAAAGAGGCATGTAGTGCAGTTAGAGAAGAATAGGTAGTGAACTCTTCAGACGCTGTCCCTGTATGTCTGGTTGTTGTCTGCGGTCGCGTTTTTGCGTATATTATACGACGAGAAGACGCGTGAAACGGGAAAGTCAAGTACAGGTTAACGGAGAAGACCGGAATAGTCTAGTTAGAACAGAATAGTTACTGAACTTTGCAGGCGGTGTCTTTCCTACGTTGTGGCTCGTCGCCTGAGCCGCCTGCTGTGTAGTGCTACTGTTGAGTATGCCGAGATAACGCAGACGGGAGAGCCAACTGTAGGTTATTGGCAAAGAGCGGAATAGGTTGTGCGGTTTGAGTCAGTGACCAATACCAGTATTTGGTATAAAAACTGATGGTCGAATTTTCATTGGACTTAATGCTTTTCCCTAAAACAGTAAACTTTTCAATCCATCTAATCGTGTAGAACTCATTAGGTTAGGTTAGATTATATTTTAGCAATTTTAATACTTTGCAGATTTAGGAAAAAATACAAAGGTCGATTGGTACATTCGATCATGTTTTTAGAAACTAAAACGAATTAAGTCTTTTAATTAAATTAAACGTTTTAAATGTCACAAAGCGCGATATACTCAAGCAGAAATTCCCGTTAAGTTAATATTAAAGTCTGAATCAATTATTTTTCTCGTCTTAAAATTCCACGTTCGCTTCCACGCCAATATAATTATATAATTATTCTGACTTAGTTATTGACTAGCCCAATTTTCCAACAGTAACAACTGTTGGAAAATTGGTTTAAAAACGTACTGATTTAGTTACACACGACACGCGCAGAGCGCAATAGGCTTTTAGTGACTAAGAATATTGATGTAATTTTCACTGTAGTGAAAATACTAGGTTTTCGTTTGTTCTTGGTAGAGGCTTCAAATTTGTCACAAATTAAGCTCTTTATGTCGATACCAAGTATGTATAGCAGGCCATTTCTGTGCCAGCTTCTAGTACATAATGTTCTTAGCCTATTCTATTCATGATTTCGATGAAGCATGTCAGCATACATCATTATGTACACACTCATTTCATAATATGGTGAATGAATTGATTTTTTTCAATGCCTACAGTGCAATATATGTACATTTTTGTATTCAAATATATTGATTTAAGACGCTTTTGTATATCGAATCAACATTAATATGTCTAAGTATTTTTACTTATTCTGGTTGACTTTATTACATAGCTTGTATTACGCAAAATATTCCAAAGAAACTCTTTATATTGTATTCTGCATTATATTTTAATCATTCTTGGATTTTCAAGATATAATGACTTAACTTTCATGAATCATTTCTAGCGGAGTGGATTGACATGATAAGGTCTGTTATCTATCTATTCTATCTATATATATAATACGCGAGCCCGATTTTTGTACATGCCATCAGATCTACAGTTATGGTCCGATTTTGATAAATGATATGTCGTTCGATTCGTCTCATGCTAGAGATTTGCAATAATGTCTCCGATTTTTAATTTTTTATTGAAAAAGTACTAAAATTTTAATTTAAAGAATCTACCGTGCGCTGACCACGTGACCTTGGCTGTGTGACGTCACGTGACGTACCTAACTCCTGTTTTGACTTGAGATGACAATGTAAAATAAATAAACAAGAATTGAACTCAAACCTGTAGTAAGTTCTTCAGCATAAGAAATTATAAATGTTGAGTCGGCCACATATGGATACAACACTAAGAAAATGAAGTAAATAGAAAATAAACGATCTTTTACAATGTTTACAAAAACTGACAGACGTATTGTGTCAACTGTGGATTAATTTTTTTAGTGACATAGAGTTGTCAATATTATTTGCCATGTTTATATTTATTTCAAAAAGTTTATATACTAACTTATTTTCCCATATTCGAGATGTTGGGAAAAGAATGAGGTTTAAACCCATTAATTGTCGTGGACCCCATATAGGCTTTATTTACCTTACTTAGCACAATGCCGTGGGCACCGATAGGCTTCATTGAAGTAAAGATGTAGAAAACGAACCTCGATTAAGTACTAAAATTTCTTTTCGGATACCGGGGACTCCCATTGGCAACTTTATTCACCAGAGGGCCTACCGCGAAACGAAATTCGTTTTCTTTCGTGTATCTCCGTCTCTGTCGCACTTGCCAGTTCGAGCGACAAAGAGGGAGATACACGAAATACCATCCAAATTATTTCAGGTTCAGATAATTATATTTCGATTACAGGTAGGTAGGTATAAATTGTAATTTGTCAAACCGATATGACTTAATACTGGAAAACAAACCAGTATTAAACTATTTAGCGGTATAAATAGTCAAATGCAACTATAACCGGTAAAATATTATTTTAAACCATTAACGGTCCCCGATACAGTATTCTTTGATCTGTGCTGATACTAATAATAAACAGGTGTAATGTCTGTGAAATGTAAGTTTGTATGTTGGGGATAGTCTCAGAAACTATACCCATCGTATTCTAAAAATCCTTTCTTCAGTACCTATGTTATATATGTAGAATGGACCTACGGGAATATGTGCTATAATATTTTATCCCGTCGCTCCGCCTAGGTTCTTTGTATAGGTACGCGGTGGAGCCGCGCGGGCAGCTAGTACATATATATTTATATTCATGTAAATGTATTACCTGCTCACCATGCCAGCCCAGATAGTTTGTAAACGTTATATGTTGTATTTATCATTCAGTCAATTTAAAATTGGCTTAACATTTTAAGTATAATAAGAATTATGATTCCAGTATTCATACTTAGAAGGAAATGGTTAATATGTGTCGCAAAATCATAAATACCTAGGGTGTCACAAAAGTCACGCAAGATCTGGAATTTCAACGCTGCTTCAACATTATAAATAAATGTGAGAATTACTGTTTTCTTTAAAATAACCCAAATCTTGCGTGATTTTTGGGCATCATTCAGCAACAACATGACGTGCATAATTTAGTTTTTTCTGGTAAAGACAATACTTAGTTTTAATTGAGTACATGTATCAGAAAATATAAATTGTATTCTTAAGATGACTGTTACATTTATAATACAAATTATTCATACAAATATTGGAAACGTCGGACATGTATAAATGAAGTTAATATATTTATAAGTATACCTTCTTATTGATTGTGTCACAAAAATGATATATTTTATTGCCTTATTGGCTTATTGCACAAAACAAAAAGTATTAAACTGTATGAAGTTACTTGAGCGCGATGGTGTTAATTGAACTAAGATCTAGTAGTAAAATGTTTAGTACCTTATCTATTTGTTACTCTACGACCTCAGAATAATTAATAGTACCAAAAGGTACACTGTCTGAGAGATGACGTTACTTAGCTGTCATTTTCTTGAAATATACAATCATAGACATGAGATAGGATTGTTTATGTGCAACATAACTGGATCATCCACTGTCTCTATCTATAACATGCAATGCGATGGTGGATCACAGTATTTTGTCACCGTGTATGGGCCGCCAATATCTTACTCGTAATATTATAAACCCTCGAAAAATTGTGAATAAACTGACCGTGTTGATAATCTGACGGTAACATATACACGGTGATTTTTAATCCGTGATCAGGAGTTGAAAAATATTGATAACCAGCTAATACTGATTTCAATGGATGACGTCTCCATACAATTACATCACTGTTTAGTTAATTAAATTTAATGATAATGTTAATACTAATATACAATGAATGTTTGGTCACCCTACATTTCTTGAAGTTAAATAGCTACATTAGGTACGTCAGATTTTCGCTTTGGCGGAAAATTTTGATAGGTCTTACGTCAATAAATTATAAAATCTACTTGTCATGCATGTGACAATTGTCCGTTTATTACTCTTAATTTAAAAATTTAAGTAGATTTTAGTTTCATAGATTTAAACTACCATTAGGGTGACAAAGATCTTTAATTATAAAGCAATTCTTAATTCCGTTTTGTTCAGAAAAAAAAGAAGATTTTTTAGTTAACTACGAGTTAATCGTTTTTGGCGTCAAATCCTGAATTAGGAAAATTAGTTCCTGATCACGAATTAAAAATCACCGTGTATATGAATGTTATTGTGTTCGATACGCTGTGACAGCCCTAGCTGGACCTACACCAGCACGGCTATCACAAGACGGCGCGCGAGCTCTCTCGATTTTTCTCGCACTAGGTATACATCTCTTTCAAAGTTTTCTAATAAGAGAGAGAGAGACGGATAGTGCGAGAAAAAACGAGAGAGCTCGCGCGCCGTCTTGTGATAGCCGTGCAGGAGGTACTAAAGACAAACGTCATTTCGCGCCTAAACGACAGTGGGATAGGCCTGCTACGACTAAGGTACTAAAATGTGGAGATAGTTCCAAGTCCTACTGTATTTACTAGAAAACGGCGGATGCATTATGTCTGACCAACCAAACTAGACTACAAACCAAGTAGAAGTAGTTAGATACAGGTGAAAAACTTAAGTAAGGCCCCTTGCATGTAGTCGTGGACTGTTCATATAGTTACCTAGGCATTTGTTTTGTTTGTGTTACAAACTTTTTATAAGTAACTCATGTAAGAGGGGTCTTACTTATGTTTTGAAGTGGATATTTCTTTGCTCGCGTTCTTGTTTAGGGGTACAGTTCAAAATGTATCACGTGACTTCCGGAATAACTTTCTAGAGAAGCCTAATCTGATTTCAAATAATGGTTCGTTACATGTTTTAACCCTTCTTTATTTGCCATTAGTTGTTAAGAGGGCGTTACTGTGCACACTAGCGCCACTGGTAAATAATTGTGATTATTTAAATTTCACGATAGATATTTTAAAAAGGAGGCCACTACTCACTGTATTTTGTATTTAAGTACCTTCTGAATACACCAAGCTAGTTTGTATGTTGCTGGATTCGTCGATCTATGAACTCAAAAGAAAAACGGCCGTTTTTACTTTGGACGCATAGATTGACGAATCCAGCAACATAAAAACTAGTTTGGTGTATTCAGAAGGTACTTAAATACAAAATACAGTGAGTAGTGGCCTCCTTTTTTAAATATCTATCGTGAAATTTAAATAATCACAATTATTTACCAGTGGCGCTAGTGTGCACAGTAACGCCCTCTTAATCACAAAATGCTATTGAATTGTCATTTTTTTGACAATTGTTATTAAAGTTCATTTTTAACTTGGCAAATCACGATTTCTCGGTTGTAAAGGGATATATAACGATTTATCTGTACTTATACAATAAGGATTTTAGTGGATTAATTCAGATATATATTTTACGGGTACAAGGGTTCCATAGCCAACAAAGAAGTATCCACTTAAACTTAATTAACGGTTGTATCTCCGACACAACCCGCTTCTTTTTTGCGTAAGTTGGATATCGATTCTGACAAGCTTCAAAGCCTAAATCCTGAATCACACTGGCGCCACCGCAGGCCGCGTCTGTCTGTGACAGGCCTAACAAGTGCTCAGTATCTCAATTGCCTCGCTGAAAATAAGTTGGTGTGTGCGATGACCGATGACCATGAGTCATGGTAAAAAGATCCTATTCTTCTAATGCTGCGTTTTGCTGTCTATCCTAATTAATAAATGGACCGGAATTAAATTATAATAGAGTGCAGTATTCATTGTTTTATTTATACATAGATCATGGGCAGTAGGTAGGTACCTATCAAGCATGCCTTTAACCCGGTCCCCGGGGTCTTTAACCTTTTAAACGCCGTACGGGCACATGATATCAGCCACAGCTGAAATAAACTTATTTAGTTACCTAGTTGGTCTGAAATCTTTCGTGCTAAGGACATTTCCGGCCTCTTCAAATTGAAATTAGTAAAACGTCAAAGTATTTTCTGCCAGTAAATGTGACATAAAAGAAAAATAAAGTCAAGTCAAGACCCTTCTACGATAATCAGTTTCTGTCAGTTGTACCTACATGGATGGTTGATGGATGGTACGTTACATGGTAAATGGTAGTGTGAAGAAGCACTGGTGTTTTGAACTATGCTGTTTTGGTTGAATTCTCCGCCGAATATCAACAGCTATTATGAGTTCAAGGAATTCCAGGCTTCCAACAAGAACTAAATTCTCCTTGTAATATTGCGCAAAGAAGAAGAAAGGTAAGCTTATATATTTCTATCTCTGTAAAATAGGTTGGCGCATTCTAAATGAGGCTATTTGGGTTAGGGTGTAGTCACGGTGTAGCAAAGGGTACGCAGGACTTAAAAAAAATCATTGGTGGGACATCATTGTGACACATAATTTTATATGGTTCTATCGTTTAGAATACACCAAAAAACAGCATATTTTATGTGAAAAACTTTCTCTAAAATCAAGAATGCCTGAGATATTGGAACTATTGCGTTTGCTAGGTTAGGTTCGTTAGGTAGCTTCAAGTAGCTTCTAATGCCCGAAGGGCAAGTTGCCCAGAAATAGGAGCCCCCAATAGCGGGGTTCCGTTAAAACTCTTGCGTTACAAAAGAAATGCTAGATATAAATTATTTGCACTTTTGATCAATTTTTTTTCCAAGTCTTCTTTGTTTACACCCCAACCGAGCTGTGTAAAACGCGCGTCTTCGTTTAAGGTCTGAATTACATACACTGGCGCGGCCTGCGGTGGCGGTCAATGTTAAATTTGACAGCTAATGACAAGTTTACTATTGACCGCCGCGGCCAGGCCGCGCCAGTCTGTGCGGGGCTTTACACGGCGCCGGTCCTACGCACGTAGCCGCGACGCCGCGACGAACGCGGCGTCGCGCGGAGGGGCGGTGTTGTTCCTCCACGGCACCAGAGTGTTGAGGTAGGTATCTTCTCAAGGCTCCCCCTCGAGGGTGCCCGCCTTGTCGGGGCGGGGGGGCTTAGTAACCGTGGACTGCAACCCACGGCGAAGCTAAGAGGCACCCAGGGCCGGCCTGTGTGGGGCCTGCTGGCTGGCCCGAGGAGAGCGCTCCTAGCGGGCTATGCATTGCCCGCTTAGGATGCGTTGGGCAGGGACCGCAGCAGAAAAGGAGTACCTCCTTATCTTCTGCGGCCGAGGCATGATCGCAGGGGGAGAGGCGTGTTGGTATAACGGTGCGCCACTCTCCCTACCCCCTGCGAACTTGGCGGGGCCGTTCCGCAGAAGCGGCATTGGTGGGGCCGCAGAGGAAGAGGAATGCCGGTATTACGGTGCGCCGCTTTCCCTATCCTCTGCGGCCGAGGCGTGGTCGGTGGCGGAACCACAGACCTGATCCACCACCGGGTGCTGGAATTTCCCGCACCCATGATCTCCTCGTAGCGGACTCAGGGGGGTCCGCTACTGAACGTGTGGAGATGGAGGAGGCAGGCGCGCCAAAACATCTGGCGTGCCTCTCGTGGAGGGCCTTCGGGCGTCCACGAGGGAGCCGCTTGTGGGTGGCTGCCGCCGGCGGGGTCGCGGATGTGTGCGCAAGCGTTCCCGTGACCTCGCCACATGGCGGCGAGGCGGCAAGTGGGGGGGTTTTTAGTGGGTATACCGTGAGTCTCATCAGCTTATACGGGAGTCCCACATAACCACTCGGGTCACCCCCTGCACCCGGGTGGTATGCGTAACGCATTTTCCCCCCTAAACAAAAAAAAAAAAGGTATCTTCTCAAGGCTGCCGAGGGGCACCGTACGTTTGCGCGTTGCACTCCGTGTCCCTACGAGCCGTACGTTTGCGCCTAACACATGGTCAAGAACGCTTTGAATTAGACTTTCACGAGATGACGATGCAATGCAAAGCGCGGACGCGTGCGTCCCGTAACAGCGCGCGGCAACCTCTGATAGACCGCCTACAGGCGGCCGGCCGGCATGTTTTTGTGCGTCGCGACGAAATCAAAGAGTGAACCGCCCCTGATAAGAGTGCGATCTGTTTGCGTGGCGATGGGTGGCTACGTGTTATGAATGCCTACATTAGACCTAAGTGAGGCGATGGATGTTAGTCTGTCCACGGTACCGATGTAATTAATTGTTTAAGGTGTTATTTGTCTAGTTTAGATTTTCTGTAATGTCATGTTAAATATTTTTAATAAATAAATAATTTCCTCTCGACCATTAAGAAAACTTTGCTCTCTATTGATACCTACATACTTAATAATTATTATGATGTAGATATTTAAAGTAACGACTACCTACCCAATGAAATGAAACCATTGTTCGTCGGCGTTCCACAGATCATACCAGTAATTGAGGTAGGTACATTACCCACTACAAAGGCCGGAACTAGGGATTGTCTATAACGCACGCTGCAGGCACCTTCCTTCCCGGCCTTTGTAGTAATGTAGGTACTATTAGATACTCTAACACTCTAGTAATAAAAGTATATTTTATAATTACGTTCATGTTGGTTCTAGCTAGGCGGAGGACAGTAACTAACCATGTTATGTATTAGTTTCACAAAAGTGATCTTCACGGTGCTGACAGCCATTGTACTGTCGCCGTATGTCATCCAACGTGCCTGCTCCGTGCGGCCTTCGCGGGCTAGCACCTCCGTGTGCTTGCACCGCTACCAATCATGAAGGTATGTAGCAAATGCTTCAGCCACACTATGCTTCTCGCGCTGCCGCGATGTTGCCCTCTCTGGGTACACACTGCTCTACTCGCGCGATTAATCGCGACGTTCCGCACTAGGTACTTGCCTTTATTGCCGATCCTTTTGACTCGCGCCAAATCACCGAGTGTGTCGAGTCGAGATTTGTCGATTTGGCCCAAGAAAAAAAGTGTCCAAAATATTCCATTCCAGATCGTCACATTTTTGTATACAGTCTTTTTTATTTATATGGTCGTGACGCACTGGAAGAAAAAACTTACATAGTAAAATATGGGACAACTTTTTTATTGTATAAGGATCAGTATAAACGATTCTCAGAAAGTTCATGTAGGTACACTTTTTTTGAAAAACTCAGCACGACATCTTTTCAGAAGTGCTCGGTTTTCGTTTGTACGAATTAAAAAATGCCAATATCTTGAAAACTAAGGCATTTTAATTAAACCTAAAATTAAATAGGTATTCCGAGACCTAGGTATTTAGCAGCCCTATTAGCTGTCCACGGATTATTCTCGGTTTACGGGACACCTTGTAGAAACGTGTACCTACATACTTTCAGGCAACCTACTTAACTAAATATCATCAATGAAAATCAAGACGCCCCGAAAAATTCGGGACATCTGGTCATCATCAGCAGCCTATATACCTACCTACGTCCCACTGTTGGGCACAGGCTTCTTCTCATGAATGAGAGGGAACGGGCAGTAGTCCCCACGCTGGCCCAGTCAGTGACATCTGGTACCTAACCATAATTACAAGCTCTTGGGAAATAGGCCCCAGCAGAATGTAATAGTTATTTGTAGGTACCTACCTCAAATGTACAGTCACGGACTTTAATCGTTGAGCCATTTAGAGCTCACCTTTTACTGGATATTCATATTATTCATAGCTTAACTATTAAAAACCAAAATTAGTTGACACCTAAATGGCTCAACGATTAAAGTCCGTGACTGTACTTAAGTAATGAGGACTTTGGTATAAGTACCTACTTCTATTTTTTTCAGATTAAGTATTTTTACAATCCGTTTATCTCAACAACCCAACCTGAAATCTTTTCCGAATAACCAGCATGCATAAACTGTTCAAAATAATGGATAAATTAACAAGATAGGTAAGGTTAGTATGTCATACAGATTGAAATATTATGTACCTACCTAGCATGAATGTATTTTTCTATAGTGAACGAAGCTAAGAAAAAACCGGCCAAGTGCGTGTCGGACCACGCAAAACGAAGGGTTCCGTGCCTATTAAAAAGGTCGTATCGTCACAGAAATTTTACGGCACTTACGTCCTTTTCTTTGAGGAAGGCAGTTTGTCAGCAATATCTCGAAAACCTCTGAACCGATCTTGTTCAAAACAATTTTCGGTGAATGAAATTAATAAGCCCTATGTCCATGAATTTTTCCATATTTTTAAAATACACCGTTCAAAAATTAGAGGGGGGGGGGGGACAGAATTTAGTGACTTTCGGGGCGATTATCTCCGACCCTATTAACTTCATCAAAAAAAATGCTAAGAAACTTTATATTTATTTTGAAAGGCCTATCGATTGATGTGCCACACGGGGGGTCACAATGAAAAAAAACATTTTTGACTTTTAGTTTTATGTATGGAGTGCACCCCTAAAAAAATTTTCTTTTGTCATTTTAATTACAAAACTATGTAGCGGCTATCAAAATACACCTATCCTCAAAATTTTATTCAAATACACTTTATAGTTTTCGAGTAAAATGCCTGTGACATACGGACAGACGGACAGACGGACAGACGGACAGACGGACAGACGGACATGACGAAACTACAAGGGTTCCGTTTTTGCCATTTTGGCTACGGAACCCTAAAAATATCTACCACATGAGTAAAAACAAAAAAGTTTTACTATAACTATATACAACACTATTTATCTTACAATTAGGTCGAATAAAAAAAAGCGGTCAAGTGCGTGACGGACCACGCAAAACTAAGGGTTCCGTGCCTATTAAAAAGGTCGTATCGTTACGTCCTTTTCTTTAAGGAAGGCAGTTTTTTTAGAAATATCTCGAAAACCTTCGAACCGATCTTGTTCAATACCATTTTCGCTGAGATAATTTAATAAGCCCATATATCCATGATTTTTTTCATATTTTTAAAATACACGGTTCAAAATTTAGGGGGGGGGAAACAATTTTAGTGACTCGTAGCGATTATCGCCGACTCTATTCACTTAATCAAAAAATTTACTGAGAAACCGTTTATTTTGAAAGGCCTATCGATTGATGTGCACACGTGGGCTTGCAATGTTTTTTTTTTTTAACTTTCAGTTTTATGTATACTACACCCCTAAAAACATTTTTTTTGTAATATAATTACAAAACTATGTAGCGGCAAGCAAAATACACCTATCCTCAAAATTTTATTCAAATACACCTATAGTTTTCGAGTAAAATGCCTGTGACATACGGACGCACAGACAGACAGACATACATTATGGGGGGGGGGAGAGGTAGCCAAGAACATCACCAAATATCACAGGGGGGGGGGGAGGGGGTCAAAAAGTAGCCGAAAAAACCTCGCGTGATTTATGCACAAGCCCTTACTTAGATATTGTATTGTAGGCCTATGCAGACCGCGTATTTTACTTACCTACGTCTGAATAGACCCTAAGTGTTTCTGTTGTTTTCAGATTCTAAGTGCAATGCCACCAATACCTACCCAACTCGAAGCATTTTCCGATTTTACCTTACACAATATACACACCTGCAAACAAGCTCGTTCTATTCTAACTAATACCTCGGTTTGGTGATAACAACGTACCTAGTCATCGGGATACCTAAGGTTAGTTTATGTAGGTAGATACTCAATGATTAGCATTCAATTCTCCGAATATTGTGTACCTACCAGTGGGCAACCCGGAAAAAAAAAAGTTATGGATGAGGGAGGATTCAAAATATTACATTAACCTGAATAATAGTTTCATTTTATGCATATTTTTACTGTTTTATTTTCTACGTGATTTTTTCTGGTAGTGCTGCGCCCCTTCCGACGCATATGACCAAGAACGCAAAA
Source organism: Epinotia nisella (assembly GCA_932294315.1). Lineage (NCBI taxonomy): Eukaryota > Metazoa > Arthropoda > Insecta > Lepidoptera > Tortricidae > Epinotia > Epinotia nisella. The sequence goes on from OW028674.1 coordinate 24,741,886, forward strand.
GGCCAATAAACGCAAAAGACCAAATTCACATATTTCCAAAAACGCAAATGACCAAATACGTGATTTACCAAAATGTTTTTACGCGTGATACCAAAATCGCAGATGTCCTTATCTTAATAAGCAATGTGCCATAAACGCAGATGTCCAAACCCTAAATACGCTGATGACCAAAATAACTTTGTGAACTCCTTGGAGGAATATCGACCGATGTCAAAACATTTAGAAAATGGTAGGTTAGGTTCGTTAGGGTTCTTCAGATGCTAAAAGTTCGTAACCAGCTTCGAAATGGGAAAAATAATCCCGTGTTGTAATTTCGGATTCCCATTTTGTAGCTCGTTACAAAACTTGGTTACCTACCTACCAAACGGTACCAAAGATTCAGATGTCCGAAGGGCAAACTGCATAGAAATAGGAGCCCACGAAAGCTGGTCTCCGTCAAATTTAAGGAATGATATGTAAAAAAAAATTGTCAATATTAAATAGAATATTAATTTATATTATTAGGCGTGTTATTTGTATAACATCATTCATTAAATGTATCATTTCCAATATGTTATTAATTAAATTTAACCTATTGTATGTTTTACAGCTATCAATAATTGAGTTGGGTAAACATTGGCCTTTTGCGTATTTGATCATTTACTGACATGATCATTCACGAATAGACAAGTTTAAAAACGCGATTTGCCTAAGATGTATGTATTGGCCTTTTGCGTTTTTGGTCATTTGCTAGCATGGTCATTCACGAATTAACGAGTTTAAGCACGCGATTCGCCAATAAAATGTGCATTGGTCTTTTGCGTTCTTGGTCATATGCGTCGGAAGGGCTGCGCCTAGGGAATGCAAACCGGTTAACCAAAAAACCGGTAAATCGGAGCTTTTAGAGCTCGAATACAGCCGGATACTAACCGAAATGACCGCAGTCGTTTTTTTGCCAAAAAAATATCAATTAAAACATGTAAAGTAAAAAAAAAGGCAAGTCGTATTAAATATATAGTGGTAAAATAATACTGACAGGTGTCACATGAAAAATGTACACTGAAGAGCTTATATACGGACTAGCTTCGGTCCGCGACTTCATCCGCGTGGAACTCGTTTATATCGTAGTTCTATACAAACTTTCGCCCCCCATTTCACCCCTTTAGTATATGATTTCCGGGATAAAAACAATCTATAACCGATCTCCGGGATTAAACTATTCCCATAGGTATGAAATTTAATTTCAATCGGTTCAGCGGTTTATGCGTAAAAAGGTAATATACAGACAGAGTTACATTCGCTTCGCGACTTCACCTGCGTGGAATTCGTTTATATCGTACCTGCATACAAACTTCTACCCCCTATTTTACCCCCTTAGGAGGTGAATTCAGAAAGATAGAGTCTTTCGCATTAAATAGTATTGATTACCTGTTCTAATCGATCACATTTACCGCATTGAATAATAGTGCAGCGCTCATAAGTTATCACAATAAGTACATAATTACGAAGGTGCGTTGCCTCTCTACAACATGCCCACTCCACTTACGTCCGGCTCTTCAAAGAAGCAGAAGAGGTTCGTGGATGTCATTACACTGTACGTACGTGTTCGAAATCAGTCAGTGAGAGAAAAAAAACAATTTGACGGAAGTGTTGTGTTGTGCCGTGTGCAAATTTTCAAATGATTCGGCTTAATTAGCTGAAGACTTAGGTGTGGTACAATTATGTTAAATTACCTATGGTGATATTGTTCATTATGATCATACATTGCACGTTTGGTGGTTGCTTTGTTAGTAATTAAAGTTTTATAATTAGGAAATATGAATAACTCCATATCACCCAAATGGACCCTTTTACTAAACACTGACATATTTGTAGCATTGTCTTAAAATATTTTTGAACAATGAGGCCCGTCGGTTAGTTTATAAACAGCGCGCGATTCGGTGTCACAATACACCCTGTACCACGCACTTAACATAATCGAATTGAAAATACCTAATTATTCCGTATTTAATGTTAAATAAATGTAGACTGACGTTTTTAAAATAGGATTAGTATAGGTAATCACATAAATGCTATCCCTAATTAAACGCAACAGGGGTGCGTTAATGATCTCTTATAGCGCGACAACAGCATTCAATTTTAATCCAAAAAAAATAATACTGAAATAATTACCTGACGGTACTTAGAAGCTCAATTCCGAATCGTGTAAATGCGACTTAATTAATTATCGAGATAATATGCGAATCGAATCAATACATGATATGCGTTGATATTCTAACATGCAAGCGAGGACAACGCAGGTAGCTGCCCATTCCAGAATAAGAGTCCCATGTACCTATGAATCTCGGTGAGGACTTTCTCGTTTCAAAGTTACCAAAAAGTAACCTACCTATGTAGGTTATTATATTATATTATCTCGGATTCGGATTTGTATTGTAAGAAAGATTTCACACAACGCTGCACGTTCACTCGTAATAGTACATTGTTTAACGAGGGCCGTAAGTGGAATATTGCTAACGAGAGTGTATCAGAAGCCCGACGCCGAAGGCGGAGGGCTTTTGATGACTCGAGTTTGCAATATTCTTACGCCCGTGTTATACACAATGTTTTTCATCACATTTGCGAGGAAATAAATAACAACAAAAGACAGAAAAATGTAAGTTTCATACAGCAGCACCAATCAAAAATTGACAACTTCACTTCCAGATCAGTGCTAGTAGAGCGCGCAGTTCAATATTTCAACCAATCACAGAGCAGTATTCTTGCGGGGCGGGGCGTCGTGACCAACTAGATTTTTTTATTCAACCAATCACACAGCAACCAGATTTGCTTAAGCCAATCAGAGGGTTCTATTATTTAAAAAAAAAACCATAACGCCCATGGGCGTAATATAGCCCATTACAGCTCAGTACGCTTGCGTATAATAACACCATTTTCGAGCAAGTGTGATGAAAAATCATAAACGCATTTCAAACGGTTGTCGCAATTCCAGCGGCATCGTGGTACCGGGCAGGATGCAAGCTCGCATATATCACGGCAAGAAGGCGCATGCGCGCGAGTGTCGGTGTAAGAAGTGCCTCAACTTCAGCTGGGGTACGATCTGCTGCGGCTGCCACTGCGCGTGTAAAAGGTACCATTTAACAGGCATATTTTAACAGTTTAAGTATAGGTATCTGCCGTAGGCGTCTGTTAGGTAAGGCCGCAGGTTTTCATAAACGTTCAACAACCCAATTTTAGCGAAGACGCCGTTAAAGCTCGTTTGCCACTTTGTCATTTATGTTCGTAAGAAAGGGAAAACACACTTTATTTCTCAGAGGCATTTTAAGTTTTACGAATAAGGGGGTTAAACTTTACGTAAGTGCACCACCCGTTTGACTGGAGTCAAACGCCTCCTTAGGCCCGGTTCGCACGAGCGCTTTTTCAACAGGCGTTAAAAAAACTTTTACTGAGTTCCGTACGCTACATTCGATTTAATGTCCAACGCCCAACGTCGAAAATCGAACAGTGCTCGATAAAAAAGAGCCGCGTTTTAAAATCCCCTTCCTGTGAATAATTACATGGTTATCAAGTTGTGTTGTTTAAAAGTTTTTTTAACGCCCGTTCCAAAAACGCTAGTCCGGACCGGGCCTTATAATGGATTACAGAGTTAGTATATTTGTCTAAAATTGTTATCTACTAAGTTAGCGTAACTAAATCCAGATAATAAACATGTCAGATATACATAGATATAGTAAATAGGAATTTGAGTATCCGTCAGGTAGGTACAGTCAGGGTGAACGAATACGTACATAAATATCTGTACCTGACTCTGTCGTCAATGTCATAAAGGCGTGTACATAATATTTATGTCCTTTTTTATGTAAGTACTCGTTCACCCTTGACTGTACTTAGTTCAGCTCCATATTGCAGTCATCATTTTCAGTCGTGCGAGCACTTAGTATTTTGTTTAGAACAATAAGCAACTCATATCTACATTTCAATTTACGTCAAGTGCTTAAATAACCAAGTGATAACCGTTTTACTTAAGTCGGGCTCCTGAGAATTCGCATTTTTCTAAATAATGGAAACTAGCTACATCCATCATTTAGAAAAATGCAAATTCACCGGTGTCTACCCTCCTCATTTTAATAACAACACAAAGGGTAGTTTTTTTGGAATCTACGCATAAGGAGTAATTTCGCTCGGCACGACGCGCGCGCTTGTCTAGCGCTAATTTCCATTTCCATATTACCTGACAAGCCTGTGTGTTCATTTTATTCTTTACATGCTTGTCGTGGCTTGGCAAGCGCCCACGAACTCTAAGCCTTTACAAATGCTTGGATGCCATTTACACGCTTGCGAGTGCGTTAGTGAGTTCCGGTCAGGCAAGCATGGCAGACGTGGGCGTAGAAGTTGTGACGGCTTCATGCGTTTGGCTTGACAACGTTGGAGCCAACGTGTGGATACGTCGCAAGCGCTTGCCACAAGCTCCCTTTGATCTGTCTTCAAAAACCAACACCAGCCCGGATCGCGACAAGGTCTTACAAGCTCACGCAAACCAAGACAAACAACCCCGTTCACACGCTTGTGTTTGTGGAAGCTTGTGGAGACTTGCCAAGCGTGTAATCGTACCAATTTCAGAATTACGGAGGATCCCAACGTAATTACATACTGAAGAATGGGGGAGATCACGAGATTGGGAGCCATGGCTAGGGTGCTGGTCATATTCGGCATGGTAGCCGGGTCTCACCAGGTCAGTACCTACCTCGTGTTGTATTAACAACTAAACTCACACAAATCTTCAGGAGATCCGTCTACCGACAGTTTAGAGTTTTACATTTCGTTTTACAAAAAAATATGTTTTTAAACTTAATCATTTTAAGTACATTTATGTATACCTTCTCCGGAGTTGGGAATGAGGTTTAATGTTTCTGCAAGAGAGGAAATGAATGATGTCTTTCTTGCTCTTGTTCCTGTCTCTTTCTATAGTCAATTTAAAATTCGAATGCCAATTTTGTGAAAATTACAGAAATTTTGATCTTGCATTCCATTTTCAGTTAATTAATTTTCTAATGATATTTTGCAGTCGAGAATTCACGGCGCTGGTACAGTTAAGGGCACCAATATGTATACACCACAAATTCTCAAAAATAATTACACAGACCTTATTTCTGCAACAATAAGGTTGTAGTATAATCTACAACTTTGAGTGAATACATATTGGTGCCTTTGACTGTACCTAAATGACAGGTTAAATTGTGTTAATTTGTGCAAAGTAATATTATTAAATTAGGGATTAATCTCAATCTGACGTACCTACGTTTCGCATTCCGATTTGATTTATATTGTGTTTCGCGCGCTCCTTCTGTTACGTTTGCTCAGCGCGCGAAATAGCACTGATATGGCACGTGTGTTAATTGTGTTACATTAATGACCCCCAGTATCTTGAAATACCTGTGTTTTTATTTGTTTCCAGGCTTCAACTGGTTGCAAGCACTGCGCGGTAAGTAAAAAGATAATTCATTATCGGTATATCGCTATACTGCGATGTTTTTATTTGACTTGCAAAAGTTGCAAGCCAAACTTGCCTATTTATATCACGCCTTAACTATCAGTTTTTAAACCAGAGTTAAGTTTGGATAGGTACCAAACTATAACGGTTAAGGTACCTAGTTATTAAAGGATTTTGTTGCCTGAAAAACGAATATGTTGTAAATCTTTCTAAAATTCACTATAGAATGCATTTACTACATAGCGTTGGAATGTTTGAGTTGAGATAATACAAGACATTTATCTACAGTCCGTGGGCAAGGAAGAGAAGGCCATGTTTCGCACTCACTCTGACGCTTGCCTGCTGACGTCCAAAGCTGACCCAGCCCAAGTGGAAGCGCTGTGCCGTGGCGAGCTGATCGACTCGCCTCAGCTAAGATCTCACGTGTACTGCATCCTGCTCAAGTGTAAGGTGGTCGGGAAGGACGGCAAGCTGCAGAAGACAGCTGTTCTTGACAAGGCTGCTGTACGTGGGAACGGGAAGGATGTCAGTAAGGTAAGGTTGTTAGTTGGCGAGCGACTAATTCTTGATCTTTTGGACATCAAATGTAATGTTAAGATTTAAGTATTCATCATGCCAGGTATGTGAATTTTCTATGGTATTTGATGTAAGGATCATTGTCTGCGATGCGTTATTTGTCGCATGGTGTAGGGGTGAGTGGGCGAATATGAATAACCGTCAGTCTGAACCGCGTTACAAATCATGTGACTCCGAAAGAACCATTTGGACGCAAAGTAACTAATGTACAGCTGAGACAAGAAACATTTTTTTTCTTTGTATGAGACGCACAGTTGCCGCGAATTATGATTACCTCAGTGCCAAAACGAAAAAGAGTCTTCAATGGCGTCCGTGGTCTTATTATTATTTATTTGTCAGTAAGATTTACTTATACATAATTTTGTAGCTCAGATACAGGCTGAATGTCAATGAGTCATTTTATGTGATGCAGGCTTTCAATAGGTGGCGGTAGATGTATACCTATTTGATGCGATGATGATTTGCTGAGCCAGTACAGGCAGCAGGAGAGCTACGGAAACGAAATGATATACACAAGATTTGGTTGTCAATATAAGGCTAGCTCATGCAGATCATTCTGACCATGTTATTTCGCTGCTTTTGCTGCTGACTGTGCTACTTTTTTTACAAATATATCATTGTTTTTAGATCTTGGAGAACTGTTCCGCGCACCAGACTGGCGACACACCGGAGGACCTAACCTGGGATCTATTCCGGTGCAGTTACGACAAGAAAGCTATTCTTTTCGAGTACATGCCCACTGCTATGAGTACAGTAAGAGCATAGCTCATTAGCTAGGATGTCGCTGCGCTAGTGTCGCATTGTATTGCTAGATGCCGCTGTCGCCTGTCTTGTTATCACCGCCTTTATTTTTTTGCACTCTGTTAAAAATGTAAATTAGTAGTGTTCTCCTGAATAAAATATAAAATAACATAACCAGATTTATCTTTCATAGTAAGAATTTATCGGTAGCAATAATTGATTTAGAGTATACGAGTAAGTAACTAGAAATACAAACAGCTGAAAAATATGGCCGTCCAAAAGAACCGCGTTTAGTCTGGTTTCGATCGTGAGACTTGACGGTGGTCAAAAAATTAGTAAAATTTTCCGTGAAAACGCATTAACCCTTTTCCAGGCCGGCAGTTGAAAAATGACAGTCAGATGTCAGTCTTATTCATTGACATTAATATATTATTTTTGACAAGCAGTATGGGGTCGATATAACGCCTCTGCCTGGAAAAGGGTTAATAGCAATAGAAAAAAAATTAAAAAGGGTCAACAACTTATAATAAATAATCTGCTCCCGCATATGATACCGATCACTATTAACCTAAATTAATGGTTTATCCCATTCGAGTCCATGCATCGCTACGTGTGCTACGCCGTAGCGTGTAGCAGCGTTTTTCCGCTCTGTAGCGGAAATCAGAGGCATGACTCATATGTTGAGTCACTGGCCTTGAATGGGTTAAACACCTACCTACTATCTATCTACATATACCTAGTACTAGGAATGTACCTACCACTGAATAAAAACACTTAACCTCAGGAATTCATTCGATTTGTCTTCTGAGAATACATCCTTGCGGATTAAGTGGCATCCTTTGTAGATGGCGCATTGGAATTTCCGGAACTTGTTACTTATTCACTGTGAAACATTAAATAAAGTTCTCACAATATCGAAATCCACGTAACGCAATGAAACTTCCCCATGAGATCAGTAGGTTTCCCATATCCCCCTCTGCCTCTGTATCAACTCCTGCCTGACACTGGTATTTGGATTATAATAGATATAATTTTTGAAAAATATAAACAGTAAAATATTTGACGCAGCTGAAAAATCTGAACCTTTTTTCTGGTGCTAAGGAAGGTTATTCCTATCGCCAAAAAATAATCAGCCACTTCTAAAATTTTCATCCATTCCCAATAGTCCTATCGTGTTAATCATTGTATAGTTTCACTAACGGTAGTAGTTCAGAACTTCAACTAGCGAAACTACTTAACCTATTCCACAAAGTACTTTGTTATATACAAAGCCAATGACTCACATATGAATCCATGCCTCTACGTGGGATTTCCGCTACAATGCGGAAAAATGCTGCTACGCGCTACGGCGTAGCACATGTGGGTTTTGATTCCATTGCGAGTATCAAGATATAGGTACATACACTAGCATATATGCCGGCCGTATATTTCGATTGCGTTGACTTGAAGTTTGATTTTTGTCATAGTTTTAAGGGATTGCATACCTTATGATATTAATTTAAATTTGATACCTTCATGCGCTTATAAGAAAAAAAAGGGTTATAGATAGACGAGCAACGAACTGATTCTATAAGGGTTCCTTTTTCCATTTGGGGTACGGAACCCAAATTATGACAACGGTATAATTCGTGTTCATGTGACAAATTAACTATTAACAAGTACCTATGTAAGTACGTTGATCGTACAGTTACGGATTCGTCATCGTCACCGAGTCAACAGCCCTGCCAACAGTCGAATCATCGCGGATCCATAGATCAGTAGAAGGCCGGTACATTGTGAACACATCAAATATAGTTATTTAGATACAATGTGACGCACAGTACTTTCCTAATTAAAAAAGATAGATAGGATTGATTGGTAATAAATTAGGCTTGCATTCAGGTACCAACGTTTGTAACTTTTCTCTAAGTACTTTTAGTGCCAGATTCGATATTAGAAATATATATACTTACCCTTATCTGTTATTTGATGATCACAAGGAATATTTCATGTTAAATAATATATGTAGGATAGATCGCAAATGCGTTGCCTAGCCAAAGCCAAATTTCCCGGTAAGTATTTTTTTCATTAATTACGAAGTTGCCAGGTATATAGAGGTAGAGGTCATAATATATCGGACACATATGCTACATGTCAAACATGTAAGTATATTATGTTCTGATTAAGGCTGGGTTGCACCAAACATATATTTGTGTAGAGATGTAGAGCCTGCTTAGAAGAATGCAGCTAGTCATGCAATAATATCTCATACGAATACGCACACAAACATATCTACGAATAGATTTCAGTCAAATATTTTTGATCGTATTCTTCTGTGAGACATTATCGCAGCCATCGCAAGTTACTGTACTTACCAGCCGGTTATTCGGCTCCATTTTTGTTAAAAGTTCATGCATATGTAGCTAGGTTTATCTAAATTAAAGGTAGGTATAGGTACTCATATCAACAGAACGTTGAAAAAGTCTCCACGCAGCTAACCATTCAAAACTGACTTTTGACGAAGACTTGATCATTCCGATTATCAGACAAGTTACGCATATTCTCTTTGGGTATATGTACACACACCCAGAGAGAAATCAAACCCTGAGTACTGACAAAGTAAATACCTACATAATCAGATTAGCTGGTTACCAGTGGCACAACTCAATATTCAGGTCATCGAGTATCCAGTAAAGGACTAGTTTGTATTTGCATCTTCAAGTAGGTAGTCCTTTATGCAACGGTGCCAAATCAGCATGTCATTAACAACATTCACCGGAGGCAAAGCAAGTGTGAATTGGCCCGTGAGATCAGCAGTGGGTGGCAGCGGCAGCCCACGGGACCAGCGCTGCAGCGGCAGTATCGCGCGCGCCTCGGTCCACGACGCCATCTTGGATTTATAATCTGTTGAATTTTTTAATGACATTTACGCGCCAAAGTTGAATGGTGGATTGTGGCAAGTGTTTTTGTTTTATTTAATTTTCATTGTTACGATTGGTGTAGTGATTCAATTTGGATTTTGGATGCTAATGTATGGATTTCGAGAGCGGTTTCGGAATATTGTCGTGAAACGTAAGTATGAGGACTATAATACTTAGTTAAATAAGTATTACGTACTTGTGAGTGGTAGACGTATTAACATGAATACTGCCGAGTTATGCAATGCAGGTAGTTACATTGTTGCATAGGTAGTTAATTTTCACGTTTATGATCAGGCTTGACGTTTTGCTTGCTTATTTGTTAAATTTAAAAGATAACGCTCTAACTACACGCGATAAGTATCAGGTACCTACAATAAGATTTCATTCTTGATTACAGCAGTTACCTATACATTTACTAAAACAGATTTAAGAAGGAAAATTTCACAACTTGAAATTGTCATTGCTGCTTCGAGTACCTATTGTAACTAGGAAAGTATGTACACTCATTGACCACCATTGATCGTCTAACTTAAGTATGTAGGTATATTTCTGTAAGTTTGTTGATAGATAATTCATGTTTTAATAGGAAAAGCCGATTGCCGATCTATATACCTCCTACTTACTCTAGGTACCTCCTACTTACTTACAAGCACCAAGCACACTTGGTTTGTTAGTAAAAACCGAACAAAAAGTAGGTACAATTAGTTTTTTTTTGCTAAAAAGAATCTCCCTTCAAAGCGAAGTATGCGAATTTTTAAAGTTACCGAAGCCCGGAGACATACTCTGACGATTTTTTGTCCAGCGTGGGAATCGAACTACTCGTTTGGTAGGGAATGCGTTCGCGCATCGTTTGAACGCCGGCGCCGATATCTGGCTGAAGGCAAATTAACCAGGCATCCAGACGGTTGGGATATGGTGGATTTAGTGCAGAATGTTATCAACGGTGTTTACGATCCAGAAAAGTTATTGGTGAAAAAATTATAATGCATTTTATCGCGTTTGCAGTAAGCAGTGTAGAAAGATCGGGTAGATACGAAATATCCGATCTACACAATTTTCAAAAATGTAGTTTCTACCTAACTATATATTTTAACATAGGCTATTTTAGTGTTTACTGAATTCTTATTATTCATCAAATTTTTAGAATATTGGTACAAAAACCGATTCAACTTAACAATCTAAGGTAAACGTCCCAATGTTTGACAATCTAATTTTAATAATTCAAATAGTAGGTATATTGTATTGATACGAGGAGGATCTTAAGGACTTATAATTTCAGAGAAATAGAAAAGACAACTAGTTGCCCATATTTTTAGTTAAATGGAATATTATTTTATAAAAATAAAAAGTACACGATACATAAAGCTTTTAAATTTTTTGGACTCTTCAAACTACTCATACTAAGCAAGTTTTACCGTGAAATAATATAAACGTTCTATCCACTCTCCATAAAAAAACTTTATATCAGGCTCAGGGCAGGGTGATACCCGCCTTCGTACGACCCAATTCGCAATTGCAAAAACGTGTCGAAAGTAATTTACCTGTGCTTAATACTTGGTCCGGAAATAGAAGATAGAAAATTATAATTGTAATCTGTGTAATCTGTGTTCATGTCAAATGGTCCTAACAACGTTACTCTACATAATTTCAGAATAATGGGAACATTAGGGTCTACCTACACTAATGGCTAAATGGTTTATTTACCAGCATACTATACCTTAATAGATGTATATCTACAAGCCACTCCGTCCATCATACCTGCGCGCGCGCCGTGGGTGGTTGGAGGCTGGTCTTTTGGCGCTACACTCATAACCAAATATCGCCGATATGGCATATCGCCCATAAGGCCAAGAAGCACGTTTCGCAAGACCTGATTTAGGTTTGTTATAGTCATTACGGATTCCATAAATAACTTGGACAAAGCAGGGCATAAACATGATGGCAAATGGCAATAAAATTATAAACCGATCCGTATGCTTTTATTGCAATGCAAATTAAGATGATTTCACGCCATTTGGAGGAATTCATTTATGAATCTCATTAAGTACGTGAACTGTTGAATTAATAATCAGCATGCACCTTGAAGGTTTATTTCATGGCACCATGGCTGCACATACTTAGGTATTACTTATTAAGTGACACGTGTACTTTAAATAACATTCTTTGCCCACCCGCATTGCAGCATACTAAAATTACGCAGTCGAGTCGGTACAAATGCAAACATCATGAATGGATGTAATGAATCCGTTCGTGGGATACCTAACACAAATATCTGCACAAGCAATACAAATCTGGAAATTTGTATTACTTAATTCAATGATGAATAATTTGCTACTCAGCTAAAAAAGTATCGTACCTACCTACTGTAATACAACATTTACATAAATAATCGTTAAGAGGAATTACTTACCTAAATATTGACATGAAATGACGAAGACCTAGTTACATTTTCAAATATAAGACGGATAAACAATGCTGAGACAGCGACCGTTTCACTGCCGCGAAGACACACAATATGTGTCAATTGTCATGTATGTCTACTCCTTTGTCTCTGTGTGTCTTTTGTGTAGTGAATAAATGTCTTCTTTTCTTTTTTTCTTTTTTTTTTATAACGCTTGCCAAGCGCATCACATTATAAAAGTGAACCAGTGTGTCCGATCTCTGAATGTGCATAATCCATATAAATCTGCTTTGGTTCTGTAAAGTCTGTTCACCCCAATTTGTGTACAATCAGCAGCAGAAGTAGCTAAGCGGGCCGGGTGTTAAAAATGACCTGCACACGACTTTATTCTTAAGAAATTAAGAGCGTGTGTAGGTTATTTTGAACACCCGGCCCGCATAGCTACTTCTGCTGCTGACTGTACCTATAGATGTCAATATTCGGTTAATGTCTTATGTAGGCAAAACACATTTACTCTATATTATGTCATAGGATAAATGAGTGGATTGCAAAAATATTGTACATAGTTAAGAGCCTTAATCTAATTTACGATTTAACTTTCTACAGTTTCGTGACGACAATTACCCATATAAAATATACGGGTAATTGCCGTTATGAAACTGTAAAAAATTAAATCATAGATTAGATTAAAGCTCTTAACTATGTACAATTTTTTTGCAATCCACTCAAATAATCACTAACATCACTTGGTTTCTGCACTCGTAGAGTTCAATTAGAGGCAGATCTTAAATTTACCCTATGCACACTATCCTAAGATACAGGCAATTTTTTTTGTCTTTCTAAATAATTTATCTTACTTAGCTGTGATGTGAGCACTTAATAAGCGCAAAATTGCACCATTACCGACTCTGGCGCATGACTTTACATGTTTATTGACATAATTATTAGAATCGACGGCAGTGGGCGCCTCCCACAGCTACAGCCATGAATCATGAACGAATAAAGTATAGATTATTAAATTAAAGCGGTACAAACTCATTTGTCAGCAAGTCAAGTAAAAATATTATGACAAGTATTTTAACTAAAATCAGAGCAATCGAATCAACATGGTCCGTTTGATTTGGGATCTTAACATCATTCGACATTCTTATCCAAAGTCGATCTGTCGATCCATTCTTCTCATCTTATCGGTACAAATAGGTTGTACTAGTACGTCCAGAGTGCACCCTTCATAGTTTATGGTTTATGGCTCTATCAGATAGTAAATAAAAGCGATCTAGTATAACATTTTACCAATTTGTAGTAAGTACCTAATTGGAGTTACGTAGAAAGTTATTTGCCAAAAATTCATTTAATTGAGTTTTAAAACATCATCATCGACATACCAGCCGAAAGACGTCTACTTCTGGACATAGGCCATACTTTTTAAACAACCAGTCCTAAAACTCCTATACAAGTGGAATGACTTAAGCTATCCGTTTACTTACTCGCGAAAATGCGGACCAAATCGGTTGAATCGCGTAAAAAACATGATTTTAACAAACAAACATCTGATTTTTTCGCGTAAATACGGATTTCGCTAGGTACCCTACAACGACACACTTATACCTAAGTTGCTTGGATGAGATAATGATCATATTTATCGTAAAATGGATAACTTTTATGTTCAATGAACCAAGGCCGTATATTTTGTACGGCGCGGCGTGGACATAACTTTGTGTCAAAAACGAAACTCGGTTTCTCCAAACCGTGTTTATTCAAATCTTCAACACGGTTCCATACTCCTATGAAGCCGTGTTGTAGATTTGAATTAATCAATATTTCAACTACTAAAATGTATCATGAACTGATCGATCAAAGTACTGTGTTTACTTTTAATTTTATATGTTTAAGTAAATATCTACTAACGTTCATTTATCCTGTACTATTAAACAAGCAATATTTGCACATATATATTTGCAATCGCGTTCTCGGAAACGGCTCTAACGATTTCGATAAGATTTGGAATATAGGGGTTTGCGGGGGCGAGAAATCGATCTAGCTAGGTCTCATGTCTGGGAAAATTCGTTTTCTCCGTATTATCACCCGAGCAGAGCTCGGTCGCCCAGACACTATGAATGAATACTAGATTTTACAAGTTGCAATCAGACGTTGAGTGATCGATTTTAAATTACGCTAAAGACCTTTCAAATAAAGTTTCTGACGCAGTATTTTTTTAAGCACTTCAAGCTATATACACATCTATGGTCAGCTACAAAAAGCGCAAATGTGTCGTAATGAGGTACTGTCAGCGTTCGCGCCTACATCGCCACTAATATGGTATGCGTTAAACTAAATCATAGTTCTTAGAATTTGATGACGAATTTCGGTGATTCCTGGTGCTTCTAAATCATTATAAATAAGAAATTAATTATGTAGGTATATTGGGATCATCCGTAAAAAAATGCAATACTAGACTATAATGTAGATTTTTTTTAATGAAACCTCTCTTTAATAAAATAAAAATTAAATGTCAAGTGTTTAATGTGTCCGGTCAAGGACGGTCAACAGACAATTTCCTTGATCCGTCTCATATTACAAAAATTATCTTAAATATCTGTGGTAAACTGACACTGGTAATAACAAATATATAGCTGCTGCAACTGTTAACATATGATTTTTGATATATAAAAAAAAACTACGCTAGATAGAGGTCTCGTTATACTTTTCCGGTAATATTCACGTTAACATTAATCATATATATTATTTTTAAATTTTTCGCTTGGTTAACTTCGGAGAATAGGGGGGGGGGGGGGGGGGGGGTGATATTTTTATCAACATTTTTCTTTATAAATCAAAATTTTACCATTGTAGAAAAAAAAGAAAAACTTTTTTAGAATGTACAATTCAAGCCCTTTCATATAATACCCCACTTGGCCTACTAACTAAACTATGCCTCTTAACCGCCCTTTTTTATACAAATTAAAAGTATATATTAAAAATTTTCATTTTCCATACACGAGGATTAGCTTTGTTTACAACTATTCCAAATTTCAAATCGATAGCATTAGTAGTTCCTGAGATATTTGACTTTGTGACAGACGAAGTCGCACCATAAGGGTTCCGTTTTTACCTTTTTGGTCCGGAACCCTAAAAATACAATAGATTTGTATGAAAAATCTATATGAATTTGAATTTGCTTTTCGTTCTCAAATTGTTACTACTAATTTCAACTCTAGATGTGTAGCTGTTTGCTACTTTAATTATTGTAGGTAGGTATTCAATATTCAATGTGTCAAGGATTGACATCTAAACAGTTCACATTAGTGTCTACGTATAATTGTATGGTATTTTAATCTGTTTAGCTCAGCACTATTTTACTTAAATATTTATTAGATGATGGATCTGGTTTAATCGACGAGTCTTGAGGAGTAATCACGTAGATCCAACTGTCATTTTTCCATATAAAAAAGACTTTTAGATCTACCTGACGCGCGTACAATGCGTTACGCGATCGACCACCTGTTCTTGCTTTTTAGTCAGTGGTATGCAGCCGCTAGACTGTACATAGAGCTATTTATTTAGCCCGTGATTATAATAATAGCGTAGGACTAAGTGCAAATCCTGGTAATGCGATTTCGCGCCAAAAATATCAATGAGTAACCGATTACCGAAGACGGCGGACAAGATGGCGACCATAAACCATAACAGGCAAGACAATGTTGGCATCGGCGAGATGCAAAATGGGCAAAATGACCATTGGCAGGGCATAAGGAAATAACTCGAGGACGGCCAAAACGCGGACAATTTATCGACCACTGTTTTTGGTGTGATCAGATTGTTATAACTAAATTGGCTTTTATTGAATACTGACTTATTCGGGAGTGATTGTGATTTTGGCATGCCTGCGTAGGTCTTTAGCTTGGAAATATTATGACATATACCTACTCTTATATACCTTGTACAAAATAAACACAAAACTAAGTTTTTGTTATATATTACATATACCAAAAAATGAAAGAGTAAATGCGTCTATACGTATAATATAATAAGTTCGTTTATTCATCATTTTCGCCACTGGACAAGTCAAATGTGGTGAGGGTAGGTAAGGTATGTAGAGTCTTGCGCATGGGAGTGCAGATGGCGGCCGTTCCCACCGTTGAGTTTTTAGTGGATAGAAATTATACCACATCCTCCGTGACAGGGTACCCGACTCGCAGGTTTTGTCCATGAAAAAAAAAGTTATAATATCTAAGTAGCTTCGGACTTCTTAATTGATCTCGTTATTTTCTCCCGTCAAGTATGTGTAGGTATTCATCAGAATCGAACGCTTCCGTTAACTTCGAAAATCATACCTATAGTTTTTGCAGAATTATTTATAGGTAGGTACTTTCAAAGATAATTATATAATGATACCTATGAGTTGTAACTTGTATGCACAGATAACCTGTGGAGGTTGTCCGTGCTTGTATGACTTATTGGTGTTAAGATTGAAATGTTATATATAATGGTTGTTAATTATATTAAAACAATATAGGTATTATCAGTTTTTCCCGCTCATGGGACATGATGTCCCGGACCTTTGGGAGGCGTGCGTGGGGCTAGGTACCTACAAAGTACCAACTGAGCCAACACGTAGAGGCCCTTTTGACAATTTAATGGAATGCAAGGAGTACACCGAGCGGATGCTGTCCCTGCCCGTGTCATGGGACGCACACAGAGACAGCACCCGCTGGGGTGTACAGGGACTATTACTGGTTGATGGAATCTAAATAAAACGGGTTATTGGGTGAAAATGATGGACTAGTGACTGGGCTATTGGTGAAACATCGGACGCCTGCCTAATAAAACTGTTTCACTTTTTATCTCTGGCAGACGGTGACTCGCCAACTGCTAGATGGGCCCCTATTAATAGCGACATTAAAAAAAGTTTTATTATTATGATACTGTGTGTATAATATTTACTATTTTACCTATTATACGAGTATACTTAGGTAATCTAACATTTGGATAAATTGGCGCTCGGCCACTGTGTCGTTTGATTTATAATTAGATGGTTGGAGTTTCCGGAAGTGCCATAAATAGTTTTATATTTTGGCATACGAGTGTGTTTTGACTTTTTGTCAATATTCGCTGGAAAAAAGCTCTATCTACTACCATTGTATAACTTATACTTTGTACCGTTACACACCTAGCAATTTATCTTAACAACTTGCAATAGATAGCATGGAAGGCATGTATTGCTGTCTCATTCCAACTATAGTATAAATAAGTATAAGTGTTAAGGAAATGCATTCCAATATTTTGTGATTTGCAAGTGTGTATAATAGCCGAGGCAAAATACGGTTTTGAAAAACATTAATTTATAATAGCGTTTTTTTTTTGTTTATTTCATTCGAAAACATTATTCTAAGATGCTTTATTCAAGAATCCAACAAACTTTCCACCCGGAAGTAATTATATAGATTTAAATTAAACATTCATTGTCTTTTTTATTTTATTTATATTGAATATTTTAAAGCAAATGTAAATGAACCTAAATAAAGATAAAAAAAATATTAATATTTATCCGGACTTTTTAGGAGCTAATTAAATATTGATTTTTTTGATGTCTGATTCATTGTTGGATTTTGCCTCTAGGTAACAATTTAATTGATAATATATCCGTTACATTAAAAAAATTAGTTATTATAAATTATTTCCAAATATGTCATTTTTTCCATACAAGTTGGCAGTTCATTGCCTGGACTATAATCTTTCGAATGCGTTTTATACAAATTGACTTCAAGAAACATTGCTATATAAGGAAGTGCCAAGTGTCGTCAGTCGCAAAGTTAACAGCCCTATTCGTCATATTTATATTTGCATGTTACCTTCTGCTCATGTAATATGAAGAGATTATATAAAACGACAAATAACTTATATTGAACGATTTGAGCCCCAGTTAATTTTCAAATGAAAATATATTTATTAACGAAAGAAAGCAATACAAAACATAGTGGCTATGCCCCCACACTAGGCTGGGCCTGTCCCGTGGAAACCAAACAGTACAGATTTACAATTTCGCCGCTTAAAAATAGAGCAAGACAATGGTATGTGAACTTTTACAAAGTAATATGCAAATAAGAAATAATAATAATAATGAAAGACCTACCTACTCGTATTATGATTAACTATTTTGAGGAGTCGCAGTAGAAGTTAGTGGAAAGTTAACAATTTTATTTTACATGTTTGAGTGTGTGTGTGTGCGTGTGTGTGTGTCTATGTGCGGGACAGTGAGCGTTATGACACTACCTGAAGTATGATTTCTGTTCTTAATTCCAAGATAGTAAAAGCGTTAGTAATTTCTTTTTTGCTTCATGGACGCTGCAATGTCTAAGTTCAATCGCTTTTGCAAATGCGGTACCTATTTATTGTTATCAAGGTATTTCATTAAATTTTTATTAAGTAGGTTACCTTTAGAAAAGAAAGAAAAGAAAAAAACATTTATTCGTGACAAAACACATAAAGACAAACTGTATAGACACAATACACACAAACACATTTGCCACGAAATGGTCACAACTCAGCGTGATGCTGGCAGCGCCAGCGCTGGTCTTCCATTGTGACCATTAAGTGAGACACGCACAATGACGCCACGATCGCACACGAGGACAATTTACAAAAATAATCATAAAAATAAATAAATAGGAAGAACATAACTATTAAAAGGAATATACAATAAATTAAATATAAAATAAACATAAAAAGACATCTTATAAAAATTTACTCTAACACAACATGCATGGTCGTGTGGTAGCCACTTAATATGAAAAAAAAAGAAAAAGACTGACAAGTCTATGGTAATGATTTACGATCTAAACCACGCGTATGAAAAATGGTGTAGCCTTGGGAAGTAAAAACTGATATTCTATAAGAATGACTGGGGCATCATCAACTCGTGAGGAAAAAGTATGGGCACTAACTAAATTTTTCCTCCTTAGTTGGAAAGCCCAATATACCAACTTAAATCAATTCTTGGGGAAATAAACATAATTATAAACCCATAAGAACAGCTCATTAAAACCACAACGACCTAAACTTGATTTCTCGACTATCTGTGAATAAGACAAATGAACAAACAAATATGGCCCCGAATATTAACCATAACAAATAAGAGCGCAGTGTACCTACGAACAGCACGTAGGACGACCATTACCACAAGAACAATCCAATAAATGTTGTATATGTATTCATGTTTTGAAGACGCTTATGTCATTTGGATTGCCAAGTCAAACCATTAGCGGTGAAGAAGCACTCATGTCCAAAAAAATAGCCCACGCGCCGGACTACCGCAAAAACTATTGTCATGGAGTATTGACATCACAATTGACTGGCAAATTGTCAGACTCCGTTGATGTCAGTGTCAATTCATCATACCATTTTTAGGAACTATAATTAATTATATTTAGGCGAAGGCAGGCTAGTTTGGCAAATTTGCTTACTCGCAGGTCCTAAAGAGACCAAAGCTCTCGACAAATTGGCTAGTCTCCAATGACTTAAAATAACCAGAGTACCTATCAAACCATTTGGTAGGCACTTATGTTATTTTATTGTGTTGTATTCCGGACAAAGGTTAAGTATGGGTCAAGTTGCCACGAGGGAAGCCAGTCCTGTCAAAGTGATCTAAATTGATAGACATTCAGATGTTGACTAATGATTGCAAGGATTAATTACATACTTACAAGTCAAGTGCACAAAGATTACTTTTTCTAGATAGCATAAACTCAAATAATTATCGTTTTCAAGCAGAGTTTTTCGCGACGACAGCGCCTAAAGGATATAAATTTTAATTGATGCCCTAAGTACGACAACTGACAAGCGACTTGGCGCACACTTGGTAACGCATTTTGTCATTATTTTCCACTGGATGTGTAAATGTGTCATGTCACCACGTCTGGCCGCGGGGGAGTGGGTTCGATCACCATTCACGTGGGAGCTGTAATCGGCTCGCTGTCATTACTGGTATTATTCGTAATTGTTAGGTCGCAGTTTGTAATTTTGACACGTTATGCTGTGTAAGGTGAATTACGCTGCAATTTCGAGGCGTGTGCTGCTTCAAAATGCCGGTATTTTAAAGCTGTATTTTGACTTTGCATCGGGTCGATCGCTGTCCTGTCGACTGTTGCTTGAGACTCAATGTAAACTATATATCAGCCATTTATTTCCTTAAATAAAGTAATTAATTACAAAGTTGGGTATATAAATTCTCTTGTACTCGAATTTTACTCCGTTGTAATCCACAATTTTCTGTCTTGGGCTTTTGATACCCAGTTTTCACCTGCTAGCTTTTTTATTTCATATAGCCATCTCTCGGAGGGTCTTACCTTGACCATCCTACTAATATTATAAACGTGAAAGTTTGGATGGATGGATGGATGTAGGTACGTTCCACTTAATCTCAAAAACTACTGGATATATATGAAACTTTCCAGTTATGTACCTTCTATATTAGAATAGGGCATAGGCTATAATTTATGTCAAATTTAATTCCTTTTAGGGACGAAAAAGGGGATGAAACTTTGAATGGAGACCAAATGATTTTGCTCGTTGACTTCATCAGGCGCTGGGTCTAAAAATGTATGGGAAAACTAAAATCCGACTCGCACTTGACCAAAATTCTAATTGATATTAGGTATTTAATAACACTTTGTAAATGAAAAACTATATCTGTCTACGTGTCCCGTTTTCCCGCCTAAATGGCTATATTGGCTATATCGATTTATGAGGATGAAAACTCATATTTTAATGAGAGGAAATAGGGAATTAAAGTATGAGGAACCGTATTATACGCGGACGAAGTCGCGGGCGGAAAGCTAGTATATATATATTTATCTCTAAATTCTATTATCTCAGAAACTAAGTTTTATTATTAAACAAACATATCTGACCTACAGGACTTTTACTTTCTACGGTTACTAGCGATAATCGCTTTTATAGTCGAAGGTATCCCGCACCTAATAAGTATTTACTAACTGCCTATTACGAGTAACATATACACACATTACCTATAGTGTTTTTGCAAAATAAAACCCATTTGAGGCCATTCAACGCAACGTGTGCTACGCCGTAGCGCGTAGCAGCGTTTTTCCGCTGTGTAGCGGAAATCGCACCTA
This sequence comes from Epinotia nisella, assembly GCA_932294315.1. Lineage (NCBI taxonomy): Eukaryota > Metazoa > Arthropoda > Insecta > Lepidoptera > Tortricidae > Epinotia > Epinotia nisella. Next base: position 24,763,108 of record OW028674.1, read on the forward strand.
AAGGCACGACTCATATGTGAGTCATTAGCCATGAATGGACGAAGGGGATGTCTCAGTGCGAGTAAACCGCGTCCCCATGAAAGAGACACTCATATTGTAACGCTCCCCCCCCCCTCTTTTCTGCTTACCCCTTTTCTCCCCCCTTAATTCTATACAATAAAACACTCCCGACTTTAACTACTTTCATCTTCCCAAAACTACCCCAAAAGTAATCTAAATCACTCGTATGTTTATTGGATACAAATTGACATTTCTGAATCTATTTTTATGGCCTAGAAGAAAGATTGTGATCGTCTAGTATGTGGTTAGGATCTCTAGAAGCGAGTAGCAACCCTGATTCTTTTGCAAATATGAGGATTTACTGGAAGATAACCTAGTTACTTAAGTTAAGTGAATGTTTAAAGAAAGTTAAGAGGATTTGCCTAAACTTATTATAATAATGTAAGATCTAAGACTAAGAGTAATAATATAAATAATTAATTAATTTATTGGTATAAAATCCCCGACCCTGGATAATGTGCTTATATTATGTACAATATCCATTTGTCCATTCACCTCTGAAAGAATGTGATACTATTCTTACCATTTTATAATTTAATGGTGCATTATGTTGTAAGTGCATTTTATTGCTAATTGTTGGTAAAAGTATTAGGTATAAAGAATAACTCTAATTGATCGATGAATTTTATATTCTTACAAGATCTTTTTGTGAAGAGTTTCCTGGTGTATTTTGGAATATCAGGAACGCCACTGGTATAACCACATTCCATCGTTGGTCGGGATGGGGTAAGGACGCCTAATGTTCATTAGCTGATGGGAAATGGACTATTATTTAGTCATCTTTTGATTATTATGGACCTTTTATCAATGGTCTTCTTTTCTCTACAATTAAGGATTGAAGTCTCTTGAGCTTATTCTCAACAACTGGATTTAGTCTCTCTCCACCTAAGAAGCTCTCTTAATAAAGAGTTAACAGGCAATATCTCTATTTCCCGAGATCAAAAACCAAGCATACTGATAAATGAATTAGTCTACTTTCCAAGTATCGCAGAACTAACTCCCAACTTTGTGTTTCACTCGGTTGGTATACCAGATACCTAGTTATTAAATATCAAGGAACTATACTATTATTCTTAAATAGTAATAAATACCCGGTGGGAAACTTTATCCTTTTGCAAAGATAACAGCTCTACAACATTAACAAATGAAATTATACTTCTTTAAATATAAACAACCCACCTGGCTAATAAACATGCCTACGAACCAAAGTTCGCCTATGCGCTTTAATGCCCTTAAATTAAAATATTATAGTTCATTTCATTACATTAATTATCTAGAGGATATTACTAATTAAATATAACCCAAAGATGTCAGCTTTATTAGACTGAGAATCCTTTCCCTTCATTTACTGTCTCTTTATTATTATCATTATTATTTAACTTTTTATTGAACTCTAGTCAATTACTGACTAGTATTTCATTTGTAGGTTTAAATATAATTACTCTTAATTCTTAGGCAATTAAATGAGCTGGTGTTTGATAACTTCTAGTTCTCTCCTGCTCAAAGAGACTCCCCATCACTACAAAGCATTCGACAAAGTATATAATTATATATTTAATACCTAAACAGTAGTCTTTCATAAACTACATAGAAAAGAAAGGACTGAAAAGAAATTAACACTATACTATCTCAATCATTACTCATTATTCCAGCATTTTATAAGTTTATCTTTTAGCTCTGTTATTCTCTACAATATAGTTTCCTATGAGAATCTAACATGTTTAATAATTTAATGTAAATGAATGAATGTTCAAGGGTAAGTATGCTAATTCAATAAATTTCTAAGAGTTGTAAAGGACTTATAATGATTTTAAGTCAGTTTATTGGGCTTAAGAATGTAGAGAGTTATGGTTCCTGTAAAACTTAAGTTATTACATAGAAATTTCAGTATATAGTCATTCGCGAAATTGCATAAATTACCTAGAAAAGTAAAATCCTTTAATGACTCACAAATATATACATTAACGAAGGTAACGAATTCATAAAGAAACGCACAATTTTAGTACAATGCAAATTAAAAGTCATTCCTGAAAAGCAACATAACAAAATCTTCTTCTAGTACCTAAAAGGGACACACACTCACACTAAACTAAAATAAAACATATCTAAAAACGCTCAATTACCTAGATCGAATATCACACAAGACACAAACAATTTGTAGCTCAAATTCCTAGGGAAGTAACATATTTGAATAAAAACAACAGAACCTAATTTGCCTGAATTATGCAATCAACCTTCTGTCATCTTATTTCATAATAATAAACAATTAACAGAACATTATCGGACTTCAGGTTCTACATTATTAATGACTTTCCTTTAATATCTAAGTTAATTTCTTTAACATTCATCCGATAATGTAGATTATAAAATCTCTCACCAGGGCAGCTACCGCCTTCCCCGTTCAATTCAGAATCTGTGTCAATTTCAAAGTTGTTTAGGAAACTACTGCGCTTCCAAACTCCACTCCTTAGCGGCTATAGTCCAGTCTTCCTACGCTCCACAGCTCCCTGAAGGCCGCTCTCCTACTCCAACTCCAGAAGACCCGCCAGGGCCTCCGATCAAAGCTCTCCAGAGCCCCGACAGAAGCTCCAGACTTGTTCGCATTAACACTTCCACAATCCACTGCGTCCCAAGGACCTTTACACCGCAAACAATTATCACTATAATTAAACCGTATAATCACGCATTAAAACGTTACAATACCCGACAATCACGCACTGAAACTCTATTTAATACAGGTAGGTATGAACGCCCAGACCGACAGCGATTCGACCTATTTACTTTGAAACTCCGAAATCAACTAACTCCAAAACCTCTTCCCCATCCCTTATATAGCCTCGGCAATTTTCCCGCCTTTCTATCCCAAAATAAAAGATAAAAAAAGTAAACAAAATTAGTACGATTAGTATCTTTAGTTCGGTGTTTGACCCCTTCCTCTTCCCGCCAATAATTCCACAGATCCTACCTTCCACTATGAAACGTCAAAACCAATCTCGTTACATTTTCCCTCTCTTTCATTTTAAACAAATCAAACAGAAATAGCAGATTTTGATGAATTAGCGGGAAGTTTCATGGTAAAGGCATATTTTCAATTAAATGTTTTTAACTATTTCATAATGATTTTGCTTTAATATAGACTAAATAGTTTATATTTTTGATATATGAATGTGTATTAATGATCTGCATAAGGTATTTTTGTTATTTCTTGTGTATTTCTTATATAATTTCCTAACCTTAAATAAAACAAATTTCATGTTTGTCAGAAAATCCGTTTAATTCATTTCTTTAATAGTACACTTTTTAAGTACTGGATAATTTCTATGGACTAACCTTCTCTTAATTAACTTATTGTTTAACTTAATAACCAAATGTGTGGTATAATTTTGTCATTAGATTTTGAACTCTATAGCCCAGACTATAAGATTGATTTTTACCAGTTTTTTTCAAATGTTTCTCAGTGAATTTATTTGTCAAGTAAATGCTATTATCTGGCAATGATATCTCTTATCTCTAATTTACATAGCTTAACATTATATATATATATATATATATAGAATATGTGCGAAACCAGCTAGGTGGATTCGTCACAGCTTTACCCCCTACAAATGAAGAAGGGAGAAGGTTTACCTGAACCCTTAGCCATTTGTACCCACATTATATATAAATATATACATTTTTTTTTATTGATATTTGACCCCCCCTTTTGTGTTTATGTGGTGAATAACATGACCCTTACCGAAAGGAAGCTACTCTATCCAACGAAAATTCCAAATATAAGAAACTCAATGTCATGAAACAAATTCTCCTTCAGCCAGCTAAGTCACACCTCATCTTGAAATGTCTGGTTGTGAGTCAAACAATACCCTAGTGGTATCAAACCTTGTCCATTCTCGTAGAATCTAGGCACTTGACCTTTTGATTCCGCCACCAACATTGCCCTGATGTAAAGACTAGACAAAATTTCCTTCATCGAAATGTGAAAGCCTTTCATTCTTTGATAACCTTGGACAAATATATCCCATGAATCGATTGTCATCTGTAAATTCTACATTGAACAAAACAACTTCCTCTTTTCGTGGCTTAATGTTCTGTATTCAATTAGAGCAAATCAAATCCGTACCTCCTTTTTACCTTGAATTGTTGAAACAAATATATTTCAACCGGTTTAATATTATTATCACATTCCTCAAACTCCGGCGCTGAAATTCGACATTAGTTTATGTAAACCACTGTAAAACCAGCTCCGTTAAACTTCTTCACCAATGATCAGTCAATTCATCTATATCATCTATAGGCAAGAAATAACACATCTCGCCCGTAAAATATAATAAATTTATAAATATATAATATAACGAGGTCTTTGATGATTAAGACTTACTAAGACAGATACAGACTACTTGTATTTCAAATCATTTAGCGTACTACAAGAAATTCTGCATTTCTAACAGTCAACACAATGATAATCTACTATGATAAATCACAGCTACATTCGTGAGAAAACCCTTTTCAAAGTTCTGGTTCACGAGCGTCGTACCAAAGACTCGTGTCAAAGGCTAATAAAGTAAAGTTCATAGGATGTAAAAAAAAAACAAACTTCTTGATTTTTTTTTTCAATAACAAATGTTTCAACAATTCTCAGATGATACCTCATTATCGAAATTGTCATTAAATGGCAACTCAATAACTACTTCCTTATAATATATTATATGTTTTTCCTATCTCTACCTATGTCTTAGGAATAAACGGGAAAAAAAGTAATCAAAAATTTTGATTTAATATTATATGTATTTTTGATAATTTTGAATAGTTATGAAACTCAATGAATAGTTTTTTTTTTTTCGTATTTAAATACAACAGAAACTTCTATGAAACATGTAAGTACATATATCCAGATTATCTTACCAATTACCTTTTTCAAAACCATATTACCATTCAGACTTGATTTACTCCACTTAAACACAGGGTGTGTGGGACGCTTAGTTTGATAGCTTCTTGTATAGTATTTATGTGTCAAAGAAATGCACCTTAAATAGGTATTCTAAATTTTAACCTAGCTCCAATTTTTCTTTGTCCACAACATTGTAATTTCCCCTTTTTTTTCAGATTGCAAATATCAATAACTATTGATCATATTTTGGACTTTGTGTTATTAAACTAAACTTATTCATACAAAATCATTCTTCATCTCTTACAACCTCCTTTTATTCATCTCTTTTCTGCTTATCTTTCACACTTCCCTCATTAAATTTCATTCGACAACCTTTCACAGCCTCCTTATTTTGGCCTAGCATCGTCTAGTTCAAATACCCAAAATCGTTTTAATATGATCTTTAAGGGTCATTACCCCCAATATACTATAACATATCTCCACTTTTCAACTCCAATGTCTCACAAAAAGACATTAGTTTCTAAAAGTAAAGTCATAACTCAAATTGAATTATATTTTACATAGAATACATTTGATCATACACTATTAATACTGTAAAATCAACGGAAAGTACACTATCGCAACTATGCTGTGTGTTCGCTTTGTTAAATCAATTACGCTTAATCTTTTTACACCAAGTATTTATTACGCCTCCCGCAACACTAAATGCTAATTACACACAAAAATATTTTAATTAAAAGTCAAACTACTTTTAATTTATTTTATTACGTCAATGCTGATTTATCTAACGCCAAAAATTGTATTTTTTTTTTTTAATACGCCAACTGCCTCTACGCAAACCGTTATGTACATCTTACGCTTCCAGTACTATTATTTTGTACCAACCTTAAATAAAGCTCGAAAGGAGATAATATTATTAATTAATATTATCAAAATAATTAATTAAGAATTAACAATCTTTCCTACATAATTAAAGGATTTTCGTTTACATTTCTTCTTCCTATGTAATTCAGCTGTAAAACAATTGAAATCAAAAGATCCTTCGAAAATTCCCAATCGCTTCCCTAGAAAAACCATAACCCATGTTACCCCCCACGCCGACGAAGAGGAATCCCACAACCATACGCCTAAATCCGCCATCCGGTCCAGGCCGCAAGCCGCGCCAAAAAACACAAAACACACACATACACCTATACGCCCAAAGAAACATAACCCGTCTTCGGCAGCCTGCTAAAAAAGGTAAAACAACTCGTTATAATAAGACCTTTCAAGACATACTAACCCATCCCGGCCCGTGACGACACATATGCGGCCCTTCACCGTAGACGCTTTCCGCTACATACGAAGGAAACCACTGGATCGGCCACAAGCGCAGCGCGTAGCCTTTCTGGACACCCGTAACACAGCAACAGCACTCACACCATAACAAGTATTTGGCTGGGCACTCGCGCAGTGTTCGTAACACGAATAAATGATGACCGTAATCATAATCACTTCACTCAACCGGCGGTGAATTCTCCTCCCGCTCACAGTCTCGCACTCTTAGCTTTCGTTACTCAATACACTTAATGCTTACATAGCTTAGATCTAGTTTTTTTTTCTCATTTTAGCTACTAGAACTCGGTATATTATACCCTTATTTAAAACTAGATAATTTTCCTTTTTCCGTATTTGTTTACCAACAAACATTCGCTTCGCTTTCAAAATCCCACTGACGTTTCTCATGCTGATGACGTACGCGTCGATGCGTTCCAAATAAAATTGTTCGTTCGAAATCCTAAAGACGCAGCTACACGTTTTTCTTACACGAATACCTCGCTTTTGCTTGAAAATATCATCTGTTCTTGTAATCCTATAAATTGAAATTAGATCACTCTTCCTTGTTCTTTTTCCCTTTCTTGTAGTTCTTAAGTATGATTTCTTGATTCAATATTTGCTAAAAAGTGAGCAAAAATTCTTCATCTGTATTTTTCTTTTTACCGCGAACATGTTGTACCTTGAAGTCTGCAGCAGCGCGACGAAATCCCGAAATAAACCATCCCTGTCAGTGCGTTATGACTACGTAACTAAACTCGTTTCTGCAAACATTTCCAGTTCGAAATCCGTCCATCTCTTTCACTCTTATGGGATATGCACTGGGTGCGATAGCGAAAGAAGTGTTGAGCTCCAATTACATGCTTAAAACCCGACGTTTTATTTCCTGTTTCTAAAATGTCTAATTTCACTCCTTATCGAGTTTCAATCCTACAACTTAACTTTTAGACATTTGCACTCTCTTCTTTCCGTCACAATAAAATAAAATTATTTTCATAGAGCCAGTTGTCTATTTGTTTCATATTTAACTTGATATTTGTTTCAGCCCATATCGATTTCTGAGTTGTTCATGTTACTCGATATTCCAACTTTCCATTTCGTTCTCGTTCACAATATTTTTTTCTCAAGGATTCCTAACCATTTTTCATAATCGCTTCTAAATTTCCGACGTTAACACAAGGCGTGTGAAACAATCGTTACTAAAGTTCCATGCTTCTCAACCACACCGTAGTCTGTGTTCTGAACCAATGACAGGTATGGACCTTCGGATTGGTCGAAGCGCGATACTGTATTCAAAGTTGTTTAGAAAACTACTGTAACGAAGGAAAGAAAAATATGTTCCCAATTTTCATATAATATTTTTTTTCACAACAATATTTTGATCTCCAATTTTTCTTTTATAGTTTTTTTTTTTTAAAGTAGCCCGTTCTCTTTTTTTTTTTTTAACAGGTTATTTTCAATAAAGTTGTTGTTTGTTTATTTTTTTAATATGATTAGTGATTTGATTGTGTCAAATTAGTTAATTCCCTGTACGCCTTGGTTGTTATTTCACCGCGAAATTGGCAACATTGAAGTCATGTCAAGTTGGCGTGACTTCACTAACTTAAAGATGTTGACAACCGATCAATATGGAAACATGATTATGTTCCATGTATCTAATACTGTTTTGAAGTAACAGTTGCATATCCGTCCTACATTTATAAGTAATATTTGACAATCCATACGATCTGTTTCTGAATCCCATCACTAAATATCTATAATTGTCATAATTTCACTTGCCTATTTTGTATGTGTTTTCCAAGTGAGCAATGCTGACGTTAAGACGCGTTGAAAGGAGCGAAACTATATCACGGGTTTGTGTAAATGAACAGAATACTATTTTTATCTACTTGAAAGGACCCGTAAGTAATTGAATTATGTTGTATGTAGTGTTAACATCCCTTTCTTCTCACTACTAATCTTTACATTCAAATGTTTGTTATATACTTTAGGACGTTCATACTTCACTTATTCTATGCTAGTACTACAAGAAATGTGATCCCTTGACTTCTGACAAACGTAAAGATGAATTTAAACTTATAACCTAACGCTACTGACCCTATAAAACAACCTCTTCTCTGTTACCCTTTGAAACTTATCTATGTATCGTATTTTCAATTACAGATGTTAATCTATAGCAAGGCTGTTATTAATTCCTCATGGCCTGACATCACAACTTGGAAACTTAAGTGACTTCTGTGTCAAAAATGCATTTGTGATGACCAAACATTGAACCTTCAATACATCACATGAACATTCTACCCAGACCCCTTGCATCACCTGCTTTGGATAAACAGTAAGTTACCTAACATTAATAGTTTTATGTGACAAGAAATTATGTAGGAAATGAAACTTTGCCGACGGTAAATTTATACCAGAGACAAGTTATGAGCAAAAGTTATATGCGGTTATAAGCAAAAGTGTCAGAATAGAAATGAAATGAAAGTGACTACTCCCATATGTACATGATACATACAAACTTACATACAATCCATTTCCCTTTCAAACCCTAAAATGGCAACCACAGAACCAACCTGCTTTAGACTATTACTCTGTTGACGGACTTTTAGTTTGTTTAAAACAAAATATATTAAATATGACCTAGAATTCAACCTTTTAAAATATTTTCACACTCATAATTATTCAAAGACTTGCCAATGAACTTTATCCCTGTACTAATTGTATGATATTCAAATTCAAAATACCCAGATCTGTCAACCCAATCCATATTTAATCAATAATTACAGTATTAACACAAGCATAAGGGTTAGTATTAATAAAATAAACAGTTAAAAGGGATGTATTAGAGTGATGACAGGCGTATGCAACTATGTATGCCACCACACCAACAACGAATCCTAGAGTTGGCTAGTGCGCTCAAGTTGTTCTTTGAGCCACCGCCTTATTCTTATCCCATTTTTACAAGTGAACTATTGTTTGATTTCAGGTCTTCCTGCTCGCAACTACAATAACGGAAATCTCTGCGACCTACATAATACCTTTATTGCTATACTCTACTAATAATCTACTAATATAGACTCTACTAGGGTCTGTATTAAACGGTAAATTTTAATTAATTATCTATACAATAACCTAATGCAACTATAGCCTATTCGACAAGCTCCCTACTTGTATTCTGTAACTGAGAAAAAGATAAATTTAGCTATATGATATAAATCAAGGTATAAATGTGAACTGAGGTTTGAATCACCTGACTACTTTATGACTACTCCCCTATGAGAATATCACTCCATTAGTCATGAAATATTGAGTAAGGTGGCAAATAAGCATATCTTCCCACCAATGACTAACATGTATTGCATACTATTATCCTCAGTCTTTTATAAAACCACTGCTGTCCCCACATAAATATGATGATTCATCCTTTATACCCTTAATCTATACCCAAATATCCCTATTGCACTCCTCACACCAACAAAGCAGTCACAGAAAGAAACCACACAACAACATGCAGGCAGAGACTGTCAACAGGCGGTCCCACCGCTGAAGAGTGATCTCCTCCAGAAAACCCCTGAGCATCGGGGATAGTGATAACACTAGAATATGCAGAAAGTGGCGCTGAAATTATTATAAATCTACCCAAGTACTAATATTTTCCTTTGCAACTAAATAACTAGTATATTTTTCTCTTTTCAGAAACCTATCAGTACTGCACTGCCTACACATCCAAACTAGAGGCCCAATTCTCTGTCTAATACCCTATAGACCCCAACTACAGTGTAATGATGGACTCTATACACCCAGGATCAAAGGTATATACCCTCATCATCATATCAGCCGAAAAACGTCCACTGCTGGACATATCCTACTTGCAGAAATTACTTTCTGTAACTCAAATTCTACACAACTGGTCTGATTTTGATGATTGGTTAGTCTAGTGAGTAGTGACGCCGTCCACAAAGTCAAAGATCCCAGGTTCGAACCCCGGCAAAGTCACATACTTGCGCAATGAACACAAATACTCGCCCCCAAGTCCTAGTCGACCCTCTTGCATTCAAGTACTCATATCCACCATAAATAATGACGCTCAGCATCCACATCACAAGTCTCATTGTGCCCACCATATATCCAATTCGACTTACAAAGAGACTTTGTTAATGTTAAAATGGTATTCCTGCAAATCTCTCTCTATAGAATAGAACCAATGATAATAAAATTACTATAACTTTCTTTTCTGGGAATAAGCACAGATGATTATGAAAATGATTATTATAGCTTTTTCTTTTTCATGGAAAACCATCCTTTCTTACGATTTTGATGATGATTTCTTTTATTTTTACTTTCTAAACGCCTTCAATATGAATATTAGAATAACAAAAGTAAGGCATAACTCTAGTCTCTTAAGTTCCCCTGATATTTTATTTCCTGCTATATTACAGCTATAGGTAATTTTAATGGGTTTTATTTTTCTTTATGTTTCCAGAAGAATCCTTGCTACATTGGAATGGTACCCTCATGACACCCAAATACTCAGAATTCTCATGTGAAACTTCAAACAACATAACATTTAAAGTGATGGTTTCATGATCTGTTTAAGAAAATCCATATCAAGAAGTCTACACAGCGCCCAACTACAAAATTACTCTGATGAAGATTATATCTTTAGTTTTTAACTACCTGAATAGATTTGGTTTTTCTTGAGCTTCTGTAATTTATTCATTTAACTTTATTTCCTTACTTATTTTTATATTGGCTTTGTTTTTAATTTTAAATGCTTGTGTGATGTTATCTTCCTACTTTGTGTGAAATAAACTTTGAGTATGTAATGGCCCAACTTAATAAAATATTCAGAACTTTAACAAGTGTGAACTATGACTAGATTATGGTTTTAATAAAATAAAATTCTAAAACCTGCTATCAAGTAGGTATGCTGTCTAGTGTTGTTATGTTAAGGAGCTTTCTTTTTCCTATCCTAATCTACTCTCGCCTTGGCTGTGTGTGAGCTTGCTCTGTGTTATCCTACTATAAACCAACCCTTATTGTTTGGACTCGAACCAAATCTTTGATTAAGAAACATAAAAATGCACCCTTTACCCCCAACCTTCTATAATCTTTACCTGGAGTTTGGTATTTTTTTTTTTTTTGCTGCCAGCTTATTTATAACTATTCTAGCCTTATATTGACTATAACTCTAGTCTTGCATACTTCATTCTGACAATATTACATAAAACTCTTCTGCTAGGTCTAGTAAGATCCGACCAGCTCTGAATTATCTCATTTCAGGACTGAATAATTGAAAATTGGTTTTTTGCTGCTATTAGGTTTCCAACTTTTCCCATAGATGTCACTATAATTAAAGTTGTACTAAACTCAAATTATAAACTAAATCCTTCTGTAGATACAAACTACCATAGTCATTATCTCTTAAGTGTACTCGGCAAGCTCGGCTGAATTTCACCTTTCCATACAAACATAGCCGCTCCTACTACAAAGTTACATACCAGTCCACTATGGAACTCTACACATACGACTGATCCCCAGGCCCGCAACCAGTTATTACAGCTCTAGTCTACAAACCAACCAAAATACAACAAAATCAAGCTTCGTATGGTAAACTTGATTTCACTAAATCAACCACAGACTCCAACCTATCCCAAGTACACAGTCCCAGAGCAAATCAGCTAGCCACCCCAAAATGAAAGCTTAATCACGCCTCCATGAAGATCCGAGCCTACTGCGGACTCCTAAATTCTTAGTCCTTGTAATAAATCATCAATCCTTGATATCAACTATCTAATCTATAGCCCCCCTAGCATGGTTTTCTAATCTTGACCTATGCACTAATGAAATTTGACATAAATTTAAATGTCATAATTTTTCTCTCAACTATTTAACATAAAATATCGCCATGCCCCTTTGCATTACACATACATCGCCACACATTACATTTTTTAATTATAGTCATCCATTAGCATAAAGAAAAAATAGAACAAAGGATCCCACTCTCATCTATAAGAGTGACAAGAGGCTAATACAAACATCACCATTAGCGAGAGCGAGACAACGTTAAGTCTCCTGTCCAACTGTGTTCGCACTCTTTCTCTGTCTGTCATCAGTTCATTCATCCTCACTCATCAAGCTGTTAAAAATTGACGTCACAATAATTTCACAATCAAACCATAGATGACATCTGTGATTCAGTCACACAACGAGAAACAAACTCCGCTCGCGTATTCCTGTCCCCGTCACACTCGCTAGTTCGAGAGAAAGAGACACGAACTAAGTCCATCCCCGTCCCGCAGTAGCCCGTCTGAAGTTTAAATCGTAAACAAACCCTGGTACTTTTCAACACTACAAAACCATTGTCCCTCTCGGCCTCCCAACCTTCAAATACCCTATCCTACAATTAATAGACAAATCTAAACAGTTGTAAATTATGTATTTCATTATGCATGCTAGTCTGATGGAATTGCTTAAGCGCGTCACATTTGTAGTGATTGTTGACCACTATTTTCTTTGTAAAGATACATACTTCGCTCTAATTCTGCAATGAATCAAATTATACCTCAGTTTGGCAATTATTCTAACATAAACTCCGATAGTAAACTGAATAGATAACTATTCCACTTAAAATGGTAACAGTGAATATTAAGGTTAGTTTCCATGTGTACCTATGCGTTTGTGATAATAATGAGTGATAAACAATGAAGCTAAGTGAAGAAGTGAATTTATTTGTGATTCTGTGCATATAATTGGATTATTTGCTGTATTTATATCTTAAGGTAAGTGAACACTTCCGCTCCTAAGTCATTCAGCAATATCTCCCAAATGTCATGTTTTTTTTTTTCAGATAAAAGGCACAAGCATACATAAAGAACCCAGAAGAACCAGTTTAAGGATGATTAGGCACTAGAAAACTCTTAGTACTAACGTCTATTGATATTTTTTTTTTTTTAATATTCCTAATGTATATATAACCTAAAATTGATACCTTATTAACCCTATTTTATTGCACTAATTATAACCCACAAAGTCTAATAATAAACGCTATTTCCTACTAATGTCAACTAATTGAATGAGCTCCAGCAAATGCTACCAATTTGCCCCATAACACAAACAACAAATTGTGACAAAAAGTCACTTTTTCAGAAAAATCATAATTGATTCCAACAAACATACATACGTACATACATACATACATACATCGATCCTGTCACGGCTTCACCATATTGTAACGCTCCCCCCCCCCTTCATTCTTCCTGCTTACCCTTTTAATCTCCCTTAATTCTATACAATAAAACACTCCCGACTTTAACTACTTTCATCTTCCCAAAACTACCCCAAAAGTAATCTAAATCACTCGTATGTTTATTGGATACAAATTGACATTTCTGAATCTATTTTTATGGCCTAGAAGAAAGATTGTGATCGTCTAGTATGTGGTTAGGATCTCTAGAAGCGAGTAGCAACCCTGATTCTTTTGCAAATATGAGGATTTACTGGAAGATAACCTAGTTACTTAAGTTAAGTGAATGTTTAAAGAAAGTTAAGAGGATTTGCCTAAACTTATTATAATAATGTAAGATCTAAGACTAAGAGTAATAATATAAATAATTAATTAATTTATTGGTATAAAATCCCCGACCCTGGATAATGTGCTTATATTATGTACAATATCCATTTGTCCATTCACCTCTGAAAGAATGTGATACTATTCTTACCATTTTATAATTTAATGGTGCATTATGTTGTAAGTGCATTTTATTGCTAATTGTTGGTAAAAGTATTAGGTATAAAGAATAACTCTAATTGATCGATGAATTTTATATTCTTACAAGATCTTTTTGTGAAGAGTTTCCTGGTGTATTTTGGAATATCAGGAACGCCACTGGTATAACCACATTCCATCGTTGGTCGGGATGGGGTAAGGACGCCTAATGTTCATTAGCTGATGGGAAATGGACTATTATTTAGTCATCTTTTGATTATTATGGACCTTTTATCAATGGTCTTCTTTTCTCTACAATTAAGGATTGAAGTCTCTTGAGCTTATTCTCAACAACTGGATTTAGTCTCTCTCCACCTAAGAAGCTCTCTTAATAAAGAGTTAACAGGCAATATCTCTATTTCCCGAGATCAAAAACCAAGCATACTGATAAATGAATTAGTCTACTTTCCAAGTATCGCAGAACTAACTCCCAACTTTGTGTTTCACTCGGTTGGTATACCAGATACCTAGTTATTAAATATCAAGGAACTATACTATTATTCTTAAATAGTAATAAATACCCGGTGGGAAACTTTATCCTTTTGCAAAGATAACAGCTCTACAACATTAACAAATGAAATTATACTTCTTTAAATATAAACAACCCACCTGGCTAATAAACATGCCTACGAACCAAAGTTCGCCTATGCGCTTTAATGCCCTTAAATTAAAATATTATAGTTCATTTCATTACATTAATTATCTAGAGGATATTACTAATTAAATATAACCCAAAGATGTCAGCTTTATTAGACTGAGAATCCTTTCCCTTCATTTACTGTCTCTTTATTATTATCATTATTATTTAACTTTTTATTGAACTCTAGTCAATTACTGACTAGTATTTCATTTGTAGGTTTAAATATAATTACTCTTAATTCTTAGGCAATTAAATGAGCTGGTGTTTGATAACTTCTAGTTCTCTCCTGCTCAAAGAGACTCCCCATCACTACAAAGCATTCGACAAAGTATATAATTATATATTTAATACCTAAACAGTAGTCTTTCATAAACTACATAGAAAAGAAAGGACTGAAAAGAAATTAACACTATACTATCTCAATCATTACTCATTATTCCAGCATTTTATAAGTTTATCTTTTAGCTCTGTTATTCTCTACAATATAGTTTCCTATGAGAATCTAACATGTTTAATAATTTAATGTAAATGAATGAATGTTCAAGGGTAAGTATGCTAATTCAATAAATTTCTAAGAGTTGTAAAGGACTTATAATGATTTTAAGTCAGTTTATTGGGCTTAAGAATGTAGAGAGTTATGGTTCCTGTAAAACTTAAGTTATTACATAGAAATTTCAGTATATAGTCATTCGCGAAATTGCATAAATTACCTAGAAAAGTAAAATCCTTTAATGACTCACAAATATATACATTAACGAAGGTAACGAATTCATAAAGAAACGCACAATTTTAGTACAATGCAAATTAAAAGTCATTCCTGAAAAGCAACATAACAAAATCTTCTTCTAGTACCTAAAAGGGACACACACTCACACTAAACTAAAATAAAACATATCTAAAAACGCTCAATTACCTAGATCGAATATCACACAAGACACAAACAATTTGTAGCTCAAATTCCTAGGGAAGTAACATATTTGAATAAAAACAACAGAACCTAATTTGCCTGAATTATGCAATCAACCTTCTGTCATCTTATTTCATAATAATAAACAATTAACAGAACATTATCGGACTTCAGGTTCTACATTATTAATGACTTTCCTTTAATATCTAAGTTAATTTCTTTAACATTCATCCGATAATGTAGATTATAAAATCTCTCACCAGGGCAGCTACCGCCTTCCCCGTTCAATTCAGAATCTGTGTCAATTTCAAAGTTGTTTAGGAAACTACTGCGCTTCCAAACTCCACTCCTTAGCGGCTATAGTCCAGTCTTCCTACGCTCCACAGCTCCCTGAAGGCCGCTCTCCTACTCCAACTCCAGAAGACCCGCCAGGGCCTCCGATCAAAGCTCTCCAGAGCCCCGACAGAAGCTCCAGACTTGTTCGCATTAACACTTCCACAATCCACTGCGTCCCAAGGACCTTTACACCGCAAACAATTATCACTATAATTAAACCGTATAATCACGCATTAAAACGTTACAATACCCGACAATCACGCACTGAAACTCTATTTAATACAGGTAGGTATGAACGCCCAGACCGACAGCGATTCGACCTATTTACTTTGAAACTCCGAAATCAACTAACTCCAAAACCTCTTCCCCATCCCTTATATAGCCTCGGCAATTTTCCCGCCTTTCTATCCCAAAATAAAAGATAAAAAAAGTAAACAAAATTAGTACGATTAGTATCTTTAGTTCGGTGTTTGACCCCTTCCTCTTCCCGCCAATAATTCCACAGATCCTACCTTCCACTATGAAACGTCAAAACCAATCTCGTTACATTTTCCCTCTCTTTCATTTTAAACAAATCAAACAGAAATAGCAGATTTTGATGAATTAGCGGGAAGTTTCATGGTAAAGGCATATTTTCAATTAAATGTTTTTAACTATTTCATAATGATTTTGCTTTAATATAGACTAAATAGTTTATATTTTTGATATATGAATGTGTATTAATGATCTGCATAAGGTATTTTTGTTATTTCTTGTGTATTTCTTATATAATTTCCTAACCTTAAATAAAACAAATTTCATGTTTGTCAGAAAATCCGTTTAATTCATTTCTTTAATAGTACACTTTTTAAGTACTGGATAATTTCTATGGACTAACCTTCTCTTAATTAACTTATTGTTTAACTTAATAACCAAATGTGTGGTATAATTTTGTCATTAGATTTTGAACTCTATAGCCCAGACTATAAGATTGATTTTTACCAGTTTTTTTCAAATGTTTCTCAGTGAATTTATTTGTCAAGTAAATGCTATTATCTGGCAATGATATCTCTTATCTCTAATTTACATAGCTTAACATTATATATATATATATATATATAGAATATGTGCGAAACCAGCTAGGTGGATTCGTCACAATATCTTCCGCGCACGAGAAAAGAGATGCAACACTCTTCAGGAGTGGCTTTTTTGGACAAATTTCGATAAATACCTAACTCTATGAAGATTTATTAATATTTTCCATAGTAAGAATTTAGATGAGGTAAGATATCATAATTTAAACTTGTTTGTGGCGATAATGATGTATTATTTGAGTAGGATATGTACTTTGTACGTTGGTTTCTATCGATAAAATAAGCATTTAAGCAGTCATATGTTTCGGTTAAATTAGACAAACATTAATTTAATATATCTGAAAATCAGTCTTATTGTTTCCTAATTTGGTAAGAATGGCGTTTCAAAAAATTCCAATGTATGCCCTTAATTATAACGTTGAAGTGCCCTACAATTACTTTAACTGGGAAAAGTTTTCATGCGTTACCTGTAGGCATAATAAAAACCTACATAATTGCTTGAAAATAAGAAACGTAAAATGTACTTCGTTTAACAGGATATCAATTAAATTCAGAATTGCATTTGCCATAAACGTAACGTTTGCCATAATCATCATGTGTCATCATAATTAGTTTTTCTTAGAAACTGACAATTTTTCAGGAATTTTATAAAAGAAACCTAACCTAAGATACAGGGTTCCATACAAGGTTTATAAAAAATGTCGTGAAAATGTTACCGTTTCAGAGAAAAACACTTTTATGGCAAATTATGATTTTCAAACACTAGCGTTAGGCCCAATGAAATTATGGATATCGAAGGTATCCGCGTTTATTATGCACAAATAGTATATAATAAGTAGGTTTAATTGATTATATATATATATATATATATATATATAAATAGGGCCATGAACGGATGTAATAATTGAAATATAGTGAAAGTTAGAATCGAGTAGACATACTTACGAGTAGGTAGGTACCACCCTTTTTTACAAACACAAAGCTTAAAATCAGCTCAAAGCGGGGGCGAGCTACAGTTATCATCCGTCATGCTTACAATATTGTCAAACGAAAGCAATTGCCGATAGTGGAGCAGCACTCAAATCCGCGTGTCGCGGGGGAGTGGATTACGCGTGCGTTTGCGCAACGAAATTGATAGAATAATCTATTCCACAAAACTTTTCAATTGAAGTTGATTTTGTATTAAGCCCGCGAGTGCGCGAGGAATTTCCACACTCGCCAATCTTCACCTGTCAGAAAGAGCATGGTAATAAGTACAAAACCGATTCCAATTGGGAATGGATGAAAATTTTAGAAATGCCTGATTATTTATTTGGTGATAGGAATAACCTTCCTTAGCACCAGAAAAAAGTTTCAGATTTTTCAGCTGCGTCAATTTTTTTTGAAAAATATAAATAGTTTCCTCACTTACGTTTTGGGTCACTTACGGCACCTTCCTCGATCGGTCTCATATTACAAAAAAATATATTAAATATGTGTGGTAAACTGACACTGGCAATGATATTGACACTTGCAGCAGCTATATTGGTCATTACCAGTGTCAGTTTACCACAGATATTTAAGATAGTTTTTTGTAATATGAGACAGATCAAGGAATGTGTCTATTTACCGTTCTTGACCCAAAACGTAAATGAGGAAACTGTTTATATTTTTCAAAAATAACTGTCGCAGCTGAAAAATCTGAAACTTTTTTCTGGTGCTAAGGAAGGTTATTCCTACCACCAAAAAAATAATCAGGCATTTCTAAAATTTTCATCCATTCCCCATTAGCTTTAGTGCAATAGATCGTTAATGCACTTTATAGCGCAACGCAACGCTAACGTTATCAAATTACACACATCATGCGTCTATTAGGGTGTATTCACCGTTGAAGTTGTAGGTACTTATACCAAACTGTCGTGTTTCTTTTAGGGTTCCGATACCTCAAAAGGAAAAAAACGGAACCCTTATAGGATCACTCGGTTGTCTGTCTGTCCGTCTGTCACAGTCGATTTGCTCCGAAACTACTGGACCGATTGAGTTGAAATTTGGTACACATATGTAAATTGGTGACCCAAAGATGGACGAGTAAAGTAAATTAATGAATTTTGAACAAGGGGGCCACTTTTGGGGGGGTAAACTGGAAAATTAAAAAAAAGTTTCGCAAACTGTATTGTGTGACATATCAAATGAAAGGGGTTGTTGTAAGCATGTCAGATATATTTTTTTTATAATTTTAGCAGAAACAGATTTGAAGTAATTTAGGAAAAAAGACGAAAATTGACCATTCCCCCCCCCCCCCCCCCTCATCTCCGAAACTACTAGAATTAAAATTCTGGAAAAAATATGGAAAATAGTTCCTTGCCTAAAGATTACAGGAAAACCTATAAGAAGATTGAGTATTCAAAAACACTTATGAAATTTAGATTATATACGGAACGCTCACCACGCGAGTTGAACTCGCACTTGTCCGGTTTTTTAAGTTAAGAAATGCTTGGTTATTTCCTAAAGTGATTAGGTATAAGTACCTCCATGCATACAGTTATAACACGTACTCGTAACTTCCATAACCCAGATTGGATCTGAGAACTATGATAAAGTTAGGTAATAGTAATTATGTAAATGTACCTGGGTATATAACACAGCAGAAAGTAGAGTCAAAAGTGACTGAAAAACGTATTTATTTTCTAAAGTATATAGGTACAAGATTATAATTAACATTGAGTAACTAAATTAATTACGAGAACAATATTCCTTTGCTATTCCGCTAAAAAACGTGCAGGTCGATCAGCGGAGATCAAATACAACTATTTGCGTATAAACATGCAAATAATTACAGCAAACCACCACCAATAAAAAGCAATATTTAGGTATCTAATAGCAAAATTATAGCAATCAATATGAAAGCATCATGATCCTTGTGGTCACTACAATAAATATAATCCTGAAGTCAAATTTACATTCTCTTTTAGCCCGGTGGAGTATGAATATCTCCATTAATTAGCATCGGATTATGTATCAAATCATGTCGGTCTGGCGACATGTTTGAAAGCCCGCATCCTCCTACGGGCGGCACAGGTTCACCAACTTACTAGTGATTTATCGAGGTTCTTATCAGTCTGATATAACGTCGATTATCGCTTGACATGCATTAGTTCTTAGCTGCTGTAAGTGGGCCGCGTGGGCGATAGCTGCCGCAACTGGCTGCAGCCGGGTCGCTGGGAGCACACAGATACAGTAGGCTCTGCTGGGTTTGTATTTCACACCGTCTGAATAAATATGGCGACCAATTTTTGGCTGCCTCAACTCAAGCTTAGAGCTATTGTATATTAAGACTTGGGTGCGTGTCAATTGATGGTCCCGAGGCTTATGTGTCGATTGAGAAATTAATCCAGTTGCAATCATTTAATTTAATTAATTAAACATTTCTCCTTTGTCCACAATACATAGGTATACGTAAACCCTAGGATAAAGTATTAGTGAATTTGTGTAGCATGGTGCACGGGAAAAAGAAAGTTCTCATTTGTTTGTCTTATATGTCATCCATCAATAACTCACACAAAAAAAGCTATCTATTGCATTGAGCAATATAAAAACGCGTACAATTTATATGAAACTTCAACACCATGTTATGGCCTACTGTGAGTTCTTTACCGATTACGTCCAACGCCTATTCACTACGAATGTTAATTTGCATAAGGCGGCTGCAATTAAAGCGCATTTACGTTATCACGACGGGCGAGATAGCCCGAGATATGCTGAGATAAGCAAGATTGTAGCAAATGGGTGGTTGCCGCTAATTGAGGCACGTTTAGGTTTGCAGATCATTTTAGGGTCCCGTAGAAGGTAAAGAGTCAACTTGATCGAAATTCAAAAGATCGAATATTCAATTTAAGTTTTGTTTAAGAATTGAACTGAGCATAAAGCGGATGTCGTCAATATTTTGTATTTGTATATGACGATATACGTATATGTATTCTTACTAGTCTTATAAGTTTCCACAAAGCAATAGTACCATACTTTCAAAAATAAATTTTGATAAAGGATAGAGAAAGATATTACAGGCAAGGCAAGGGCGCATAGATGGGGGTAGAGTGGCTTCTCTGGACTTTATACTAGAGCTGAAAGAATGCTCATGGGAAGTTCTTCTTACAAGAACCATGAGCGCTCAGTTTACTCAGTTATCTACTTCCCATGAGCCCACCAGAAGCTGCTCTTGCGTTGACCGATTGCACCTTATTGGTGCTTATTGGTGGGTTTATTACCCAGAGGGCGAAAGGATCTTCATATCCCTATGCCTATGTTTTTATTTGGATGATTTAAATGTTAAATAACGAAAAATTATGTCAGCCTTTTAACATCCACATACTTTTTAATTTCGTTCCTTTGTCACAGTTCGATCCATAATTGCACAACATGTTAAAATTAGTGTCGAATATCTCTTGCCAGCCTGTAATTAATGTTCAAATGGTTTGATGTGTACATTGGATAAAACTTGTTTCTTTGTACCTAACCCATAATATAGCCAATAGTTCTTAAATTTGTAGTTACTACTTAATTAACATTGCAGCTAAAATCAAACAAAGATTCCTGAAAATCCAAGGTATGTGCTAAAACACTCTACTATAGATACCTACTATTTATCAGAAGATAAATAATGGACTGGGAGCGCAAAAATTCCTACCATAAGAAAGAACAAACAGAAATTTCGGACTGTATAAAAAAATGATTAGTAATTGTCAGTATGGGGCATGATCAATTTAGGGAAGTCTTGCTAATAATTGTCAGTCAGTTCTGAGTCAAAGGGCTAAGCGGAACCGTTTCCGCGACTCGCGAGTGCCATATAAGGCGGCAGTCTGCCCGCGCCCGCATGCGCGCCGCGCGCATCGCACGCGCAGCGGAAGCGCTAAATTCAGCGCAAGAAACTAAATACCCAAAACCGTGCGCGCCTGCCAAATACGGCACGAATCTCGAGTTACCCCCGCGCGCTGGCAACTCTGGCAAGTCGCCGCATCCACGAAAAACACGTAAAAACGCATTTATTTTCGTAGCGAGCCGCCTCTAAATTTAGGCCGTATGTTCGCATGAAAACTGAAAGTAATACGAGCGATTTTGGTTCGGGCCGAGATGTCTGTATTTAGATTAGAGTGCCGACCTCCGGCAGTTGATAACGACGCGCTTTTGCATAACCTCGTCGCGCGCAGTCGGAGCGCGGGCACCGCGAGTGCGATGCTGTGTGATAGTGCATTCTAAATAATAACTGGATTTGGATGTCACAAATGCTGCCCGAGGGCGGAGGTAAATATTAACATCAGTTTTATTTACTGTGACGTAGAAATCTTCAGTAGTATTCAGCGACTGAAATTAAAATGTAAACACAGAAAGTACTTCTTTTAAATTAACCATGTTATTTAAGTGCCTAACTTTTAAGTGTTTACATTTTAAGGATTTCCTGACGTAGATTAGATACCTAGCAAGAATTGGCTTAAATCCACAGGCTAGCTAACCTAGTTACCGTATCTAGTTAATCGCAATAAAAACATTATTTTATCGTGCTTCTAACATTATTTAACTGTTTATGTACAATGCATTATAAGCACCTACCTAGGCGGCTGCTTAGTTTGTATGGTAGGTAATGTAATTTGATCGTGTATAAATTGCATCTTCGGTCTCGCGATGGTAGAGTTCGTGTGGCCTGGTTCTCACAGAACTCCCATAGATATAGCATTTTAGCTACATAATTACCTACCTGATGGTATGAATAGCTTACGTAATAATTGACAATAGCGTGTAAAAGGTACCCATTAATTAAAAGTTTTAAATTAATTAATTAGAATTAATCGACCAACCATGAGTCTTACACCCAACTCTTAGGACCAACTGGTTATCAAATAATTTCATACGTATAGTTTTATGCTACCAATATATCGCATTTACCTGTGACCACGAACAAACGTTGAAACAACAATTACTTAAACTTTGTCATCATCCCTCTAGCGTTCTTCCCGGTCTACCTTATTAAAAATATTATCACTTGAAATCTAGGCACTTTCTCTACAAATAAATAATACATGTTCTTAAATACGTTACGTACGTTACGTTAATACGTTTTATTGTTAGTAATGGGGCAAAATATAACAAGTTAACAATGAAGATTAAATATTTGCATAAAATATATCTTTAGTAGTAGTAACGGTAGATGACCTTGGTTATAGTTTATGACGCCAGGAGACATGTCCTGCATCGCTGATGACGCCTACTGACTCAGTGCATTGCATAGGTAGGTACTACTAAGAAACGTCACCTATCATAACAATCTAGTATGTATTTAATTACTAATGCAGCACTACAATCAAATCAACCGCATTGTAATTACCTGCACAAAGAAGTACCTACCTACCTATATTGGAATTCAGTACTTTCATTATTTTGGAGGGACAATTTCGGAATGGTTTAATAATATTAGAGGACAATCTTACACAAATCGACCTAGTCCCATAGTAAGTTCAATAAGGCTTGTGTTATGGGTACTAGATGATGATACGGTTTTGATGGTTTATTTTTTTATTTTCAGTTGAACAATCTTGGTCTTTCCCTTGCGTCAGCGCATAGACAATTGTGTACGACTGCGCACTGATACCCAAATAATATGAATTGGATTTTAAAAAATGGAATGCTAATTTGCTAAACCGAGGTGTCCATTTCGTTCTACAGTCAGCAGCAGAAGTAGCTAAGCGGGCCGGGTGTTCAAAATGACCTGCACACGGCTTTATTCTTAAGAAATTAAGAGCGTGTGTAGGTTATTTTGAACACCCGTCCAGCTTAGCTACTTCTGCTGCTGACTGTACGTCATTTTGCGATTGCTTGTTAGGAAGTCTATAATGGCTAAACTCGGCAAATTATTTGAATTCCTGATCAAAACGCAATAGCGGGCATGAGCTCCATTTGAATTTAGCCTCTTACGAAGTACTCGTACCTTTTCTAAAATAGAACCTACAGCCCAGAATTTAGTATAGGATTCGGGTCTATTAGGATTACTCTTGCTACATTCTTAAGTAGGTACCTATGCCAAAATAAACGATTTCAGCAGAACTCGAATATTGTTCTAGGAGAACACGGACGTAAAATACATGCATGACCTGGTAACTACCTACTAAAACTATGAGTAAATATAGCCTTTGAAAGCGATTTGCCAATGCTCAAGACAAATAGAATGTGGTTTGAGACCTGGTGGGTACCTAATTGAATATTTGACACCTCTCGCATAAGGGCAAAGAGCCGCTATGCTTGTTTGCCAACACATGCACAATCTTGATGAAGATCTCTTACCCCGTTGACACACGGTCTATAGTCGCGAGATCTGTCAGCTACGTAATAGTGGCTGTCTTGTTATGCGGGAGACGCTAAATAAACAAATTGGAGCTGGCATAGTTTCCAGTGCTATTGACAGAGATGTAACTGTATATTAGTAGAAGTGGTAATTACTGACTACAGGCTATCTCTCTAATAGGGAAATAGCCAGTGGTCAGTACCATCCCATCATACTTTAATATCAAGAAAATCTGGCCGTTATTAAATTTCAAGTTACGTTACGGACTTGCACCGTTAACAGTTATAAATGTAACCCATATACCGGGGTTTGCCTGTAACAGGAGCAATTTAAATGTTGACTATAAAATATCCGCAGTTAGCCTATATCGGTTCCAGTATTTCAAAATGACCTATTGAATTCTGAAAAAAATAATTAAAGTGGTGATCCATAAAAGTAATGAAATTTGAGATTAGGTACCATATCGTACTTATCGTAGCATGTTCTCGTAAGTCCTTAAATATCTTTGTAGAACACTGGGCCCAACTTATGTCATAGGTAGTTACGTAATAGTGTCTTTGTTTTCCATCAATTTTGTTGTTTTTTTTTTTAATTTACAAGTATTTATGTAATAGGTAAATAATATTGATACAGGTATTTTAGTAAAATAAACGAACTCACGCATGCTACTTCAAAAAAAAAAGTTTTTTTTTCTAGTTTTTTTTGTTAAACCACATGGAATTGATTGCTGATTGGCTTAATAATCCACCATTTCATTTATTGCTCCTATTACAGGCAATACTCCGTATATACATTCATTGCCTGATTTATCTTGAACGCTGCGTTGGTCTCCCAAGTATTCCTAGTATTTACCTTAAACAATCTAAACCAAAAAACATTGTGGCTTAAAAGCTATTAGAACAATATATGATAAGCAGATAATAGTGATAATACTAGCATAACGTTAATAGGATTATGCCAGCATAATGTTAAGCATCCTTACCGGGCGTTTTGCTTTGTAAGATACCATTAATATTGCTCCTACGCATCCCACAAGCCATGATTCATTCCACAATGCTCCTAATACGGCAAATATTAACATTCATGTATAATTTATAAGAAAATAAAACCGTATTCGCTTTGTTTTGATTTCGTGTCAGTTGCCTAAATAAATATGTGTCATTCCCATAGGTATGTTGCGGTTGGCGGACTATAATAAAAACAGGAAACGCTTGCACATTCTCAATACAACCATTACAACGTACAACCTATTGGTAAATAGAGTATAAGATGTAAATATGAGATTTGCGGACTATAATAAAAACAGGAAACGCTTGCACATTCTCAATATAACAATTACAACGTATAACCTATTAGTAAATAGAGTATAAGATGTAAATATGAGATTTGCGGACTATAATAAAAACAGGAAACGCTTGCACATTCTCAATACAACCATTACAACGTACAACCTATTGGTAAATAGAGTATAAGATGTAAATATGAGATTTGTATGTACCTTAAAAACTCTTTTAAAAAATGCAGTGCAGATTTCTAACTAGGATATTCCCGTCCTCAAATTAGAAACAGTCAACAGAAACTTCACAAGACACAACTAAACTGGCACGCGCTTTCCCGGCATACTTTCAGAAGTTTCCAAGATACAATAAACCCAAAACATCTACTACTTTTACCCATATACCCAGTCGTGTTTACGTTCGAAGAATGCCCCAATTAAAAGGTGTCTTACGCAACTAGAATAAGGTTAAATCTGCCGTGACATGCGTGCCCATGACGTGGTTCACTTGGACGTTTGCCAGACTGCGTATCGTGACGTCACGAGTCGTTGTTCACATGTGTAGCGTCCGTAATGTAATGATTGTGCTTTAGTAACCCGTCTCTATGAGCTGAGATACTCGTACGTCTACTGTTAGACAGGTCTCGCATGTGCTAACTGACGTGTCGATATGGGAAACTAACGGGTTGCACGCACTAGCTCTCGCTTGCGTTTGCGCGGAATGAGATTAAATTTGAATGAAATAGGATGGTGGAACCATAAGATGAACGCCACCCAATAGTTGAATAAATTTTACGCACTCGGGATATTTTTTCCTAAGGCATCCCTTTGCTGAGGCGTCCAGGCCTCACGCCAAAAACACCGTTTGTATGGAGATCTGCTTCAGAAATGGGCTCCCAAATTTAAGCTCTAAATTAGGTATAAAATTGAACGTACATGCATTGTTTTGCGTGATATGGATTCTTGATTAATGCCTTTAATTGATTATATATATTTATATATAATTTACGAGATATTTCGTGTTCAACTAATGGTTCCGTGTACCTGAGCCAATAGATGAACGGCGTTCATCTTTTGGGTAAGGTATAGTTTTTTCAAATGCTGATATAAATTATTATTGTAAAGATACGTAGAACTTATTTTATGGCTTAAATGAATCGTTTCCTGGCCGTTGATTTTTGAACCAAAAATTGAACGTGAATACCGATTCGCAACACGGTTATATTTTGGAGTTTGTTCTAGTATGAAAAGCACCATTGTTCAACATAGAAACTCGCCCAGAACATGAACGAATAAAATTAACTCGTGCAACTTTTGTCTTGCCCCACCCATTAATTTTGGAAAAACCTTAACGACGCATACTGTAGTTAAGTCATGAGTACCTACAGCGCCACTTATGGGTGCGTTTTGTTACTAACTTGTGCGACCAGCGACCAAGGAACTCGGTATGTATTTTGGTTTTCAGCGATAAATCTTTATCAAGTGCGATTACTCTTTTTGTATTGGTAGAAGGTACTTTCAGAATACTTCATACGAATGTGAAGGAAAACTATTAAACACCTAATTAACAAACGATTTTTGAAGAATAAAAAAAATACGCTAGATAGAGGTTTTGTTATGCTGATTGTATTATGTATAACCTGATTGAGATGAAATTTGGTGCAGAGATACTTTGAATTCCGGGAAAGGACAAAGGATAGTTTTTATCCCAAAATTAATTACCTAAGGGAGTGAAAAGGGGGGGCGAAAGTTTGTATGGAGCTACGATGTAAACGGGTTACGCGCGGACGAAGTCGCGGGCAAAAGCTAGTTATTAATATGTAAAAAACAGTATCTTATAATTGTATCCATTTGTAATTAGGTAGGCTGCGCGGTGATACGTTTTTCTTCGTCAACTATTTTGGTGTCAAAACATTCAACTATTAAGCACAGCGTTCATCTTCTGGGCTAAATGGCATACTTCACCATAAAACCATTTGTAATAAAATACTGTACTGTAATAGGAGGGTTTAAAATAGTAATGTGTACAAACTAGGTTACAACTCCTCGAAAATAAATTGTAAAGTTGGGATAGTTGCTTAAACGTTCATCTTTTGGTCCCACGACCCTCGTACTGTACGAAATAGTTTGATTTTGCTTGAGTTAGCTATGGTTTTGATTCATTTATGATTGGCGTTTTTGTACTACAGTTAATTACAATTGACCAACGATACAATGCAGGGGGAGTTGGGGCACCCCGATACGTTTTTTATTGTAATGGCTATAAGATATTCATATTTCTTTTAATTTTTATCAAAAATTCTTTATCTAATTAAGTTTTTTTCTGAACCTCTAAAAACGTGTTTGTGCATGACACACGTGAGGTTTTGATTAGTCGTCGGTGAAACTCTGGCAGCCTATTGGTTGCGTAATAGCCATGCACCTTCCTTGTGTGAATGAATGAACCTTCAGCTGTTTCGTTCAATTTTAAAGTCCATTGAATCTATGTGCCCCTTTTATCAATGGCAGGGCTTCCAATCCAGGGATCCCGCCTTTTTAGGATGGTTTTCAATACCGATATTTAAAATATATTACCGGGATCCCGGTATTCTTATAAAGTAGCGAAATATGCTAAAGATGCTTAAATATCATCCACCAAAAGGACCAATTTCGGCTACGCCACGGAGTTAGTAGTTTGTACATGTGTCTAGATATTTTTTCCCCTATGTTTATAAGCCAGCAATTGTCTCTGTAAATCGACAGCTAGATATGTCTACCAAAGTACGGGAGATGGAACCAGAAAACAGAAAAATGGAATCCATCCAGTTACTGACGCTGCAGTGACTGCATAATGTACTTATTTAATAAAATATTGATTGTTTTAGATAGTTTATAATCTCACCTTCGTAAGGTATAACAATTGATTTTAACACGATATTAATAAGCTATGACATGTCAAAGAGCCCATGAGGTAATTGAATGGAATTTTTAATTTGAATCTTGATAGTTGAGATGCCAAAATAAAAACAGTGGTAGTTTAGCAACCAGTTTAGTCATAGTTCACCTTTACAAAATAAAGACTACATTTATAAACAACCCTTGTTGATTTCGAAAACTCTTACATTATGTTTTTAGAAAGAAAGAAAGAAGACATTTATTCACTAGACAAAAGACACATAGAAAAGGGAGTAGATATAGGTACCTATACAATGCAATTGACAATTTTTTTTTTTTTTTGGACGTCATTCATTTCTAATTTATGCATAGTGTGATGAAATGAAACACAATCATCGACACAGATCTCTAATACAACTTTTTGTCGATGTGGTTGCACATACGTACAATGTTTTTTTCTTCATATTCTTGCAAAATCAGGTGATGACCAACAGCACAAAACGTAGGGTCAACGTATAATACGGGAAATGGGTATATCATACATATGTTGACGAGTAGGTATATTTACTTGGGCCAGCTAGCCTCTTTCAGCAACAGGCAAGAGAAGGAAGTTGACCGCCGAGTCGAGAACACTGGTCTAATGAAGAAGCAACCTTCCTTTGTCACTGAAGCGGAAACTCGTCCTTTTTTCCCTGTCCTAACCTACGGTGCGCAAACATGGTCGCCCACAGAGATTCAGAAGTCCAAATTGAAGGCTTTGCCAACGCGCTATGGGACGTAGTATTTTAGGTGTTAAAAGGACGGATCGGGTCCAAGACACTACGCTGTGTTCAAAAACACGCATAGCTGTAGTGGGTGTGAAAACAGCCAGGCTCAATTGGGACTGGGCCGTCCACGTCTGTCGGATGCATCCAGACGGATGGGCTAATATAGCTACCAAGTGTGGGTGCCACATAACGGGCGACGCAGGCGGGGCCGTCCTGGACGCATTCGTCAGCGATTGGGCAGAAGAAGCACAATAGTAGGGACTCATGACAATCACAGGGAGAAGCCTTTGCCCGACAGAGGGCACTGAATAGGCACAGAAAAAAAGTACTTGCAAACATTTTCATTTATCAAATTAATTTGGATACAGCTACATCACTAAGTTCATCAACATCGTGTTATAATCGTCTTGATGCAAACAAATGTGCAAAGAAATTTACTAAAAAGCTTGTTTTAATATGAAATTGTGAAAAAAAAAAAAATTGTCTCGAATCCCGAGATCGATGAGGATAGTTCCGGTATTAATACCGGCTTCGCTAAAGGTCCGGGATTCGGAAGCCCTAATCAATGGTACCCCTTTCCCCATATATGTTGGTCTATTATGTCATCGAAGTTATTTTTCCAACTTAGTAGGCTACACCGGTATAAATATCGATACTTATCAGCGTCTAGTAGGTATCTAGTAGACACCACTCAATAAATTTATTTTAAACAGTTACTTAGGTAGGTACTTAATGAAGTTATTTTTTTTTGGTTTTACAATTACTCCTTTCAATCAAAAAAAAAACCAAACATATTTTTACAAATAAACTGATAGAGTCTGCGAGTCGTTTTATAGTGTTTACGTAACACGTTGGGTTACGCCGCCCAATTAGCAGAATAATTAGGTAATAGCTAATTCAAATTTAGTCGGCTTTCGGTGTTCCAGCCGGATGTTCAACGTGGGATGCTCGTTAAATAATTATAACAAACTTTTTGTTTTTGCCCATATTGAGTTTTAGTTGTTAAATAAGTAGGTACTTATTCTGCAAACTAAGCGTACCTAAGCACATTACCTACTCCGATTACATAACTATAGTAGATACTATAGATAGGTCTGGTATAAATAATATATCTACCGACCATTATCAAGTAGATAATTGGCGATCATTAGGTTCAGTGATTTATCACATTGATTTTACAGTAAACTGGGGTGTCTTGAAATGCAGGGGCGGCAATGTAAATTCAGTGAAAACTACATATACTTAACTAATAGGTAACTTCAAAGGGTTAATAATACAATAACAGAATTTTGTTTAAATATTTGGTCAACAGTTCTCCATGTCCACCTTATGAGTATGGAAGTAAGCAAGTAAGTCATCTCATCTCTGTTTATATATAGCGGTGCGTACATAATACGCGGGCGCGCATGAATCACTGTGTTTACTATTGCGCTTCATAATCGACTCAATAAGACTTCCCAGCTGTCAATTCGCATCAATGGAGTTTGTACAAAACATTATTATAGTAGATTGTATGACAAGGGGCTAAAATAAGCCATATTACCACGTGATGGATATTTTCCCGAGCGAAGGGTAATATGGCTTTTAGACCCGAGTTATACACTCTACTTTTCACTTCGACTGCGAGAAAATAGTAAAACTAAAATTATCCGTCCACAATCAATAACAAATTTCACTGCGAAGAGATTGTTCAATTTAGCGTGAGGCGTTTTCTTTTTTAATGATTTGGAATTAGGGACTAAAAAACACCTGATGTTTGATTGGTCGATTTTAATATGTACCTGTATTCTGGTTGGTTGATAGCAAAGAGAAATGTTTTTTGAAAGAGTTGTGATTGGTGGATTTAAATGATTTGGAATTAGGGACTAAAAACACATGATGTTTGATTGGTCGATTTTAATATGTAGCTGTAGGTATTCTGGTTGGTTGACAGCAAAGATAAATGTTTTTTGAAAGTGTTTTGATTGGTCAAATTAAATGTGTTAAAAATCATAAATATGTATACATATTTTCCCTAGGGGCTAAATGTACTGCTTTAGCCCCGCTTATTAAGCCTAATATGACACACTTTTCGAGCATGAGATGTGAAAAATTTATTCACAAAAACTAGTTACAGACATTATAAGACATAGGTATATATAAGGCATAATATATAGATCCGGAGTGTAACTTTAGTGTGCACAGAAGGATTTAAAACATTGAGACAATATAAGTTGCTAAGGAGGTAACAAAAATTGTAACAAGTTGTTATTTACAAACGTAAGATGTAATAAGTCGCTAAAATTAAAACCAAAAAACTAGAACTAAGTAGAATCTAGTCCGGGGACCAAATTCAGGTCTAAAAAATCCTCTTCCGTCGCCGAAGACCGTTGTCGCTTGCGCTTGATATTCCGTATCTATGTTGCAAGTACCCTTGCTATGGATCCTTAGGTCCAAGCCAACCTTACTTGCAAGTTGATACACCTGCTGAGCAACAGACACGGCTTATGCGAAAGGCCTACCCTTTGAGGTTGCGAGATCAGACGGCCATCGCTTTTGTAAAGGTTCGAACCGCCATTCTTATCATGGAAAATCATATCAGATGAGAGTTGCATTGCAAGGACTCCAGCCGTTGCTTTTTACAAGGGGCCAGAAATGCTGGCCACTTTGTACCCCAGTAACTGGAGAGTAGTTGCCGTAAAAGGCGAGTCTATTTGCGCATGCGTTGCGAAATTGGTATCATCCTTTATTTTGGGACGCGCCTTTCGCGGCGCGCGTATTTCGGGCGCGCTCGGGTTACCTCGCGCTAACTCACTTCTTTTCACCTCTTTGGACATGCGGGTTCGACTGTCAATCATTCTGGTATTTTTATCGAGTCATTCGCGCTTTACAGCAAATATTTATTTGCTAAGGTACCTACCTACGTTTCTAACCATACGTAGGTTTTATTTACCTATAGGTATATATTATGTTTTTTTTAATTACTGAAATTTAGTTTAAAAACTTCAGTAAATATATACACGTACCCCTTAAACTATAGATACCTACGTAAAATAAAGGCATTGTTTATTTACAAATAGATAACATTCAGCTTTTTGATGTAAATCAAAGATTGACAATATAGGTAACAACTGGGCATCTAAGAAAAAATCAATACTTACCTAAGGACAGGAGATCGTTTACTTCCGTCCTTGTAAGTGCTCTCCTCTTATTACCTTCAGAAACAATGGAATTTAAATCTTGCGTGACTTTTAGGACATCCTATAATTCCGAATCGTTCGATATTTACCTACCTAATCTTCGTTCGTAGGTATTGGATAAGTTCCCTTTTCTCTGATTAAGCATGTCAGATCGGCTATTATCTAAACGCTGCCAGCTAGTGCCGCTAGGAATCTAGACAACCTCCAATCAGCAGTGCAGGTTCCTCTTAGTATCCAATCGCTTCAAGGAGTGACCTCGATGTATTCCTAGGTCTACACCTAGACGAGAGCTAGAGGCTCTAGACCTTTAAATATGTATGGCAACGTAAATTAAACTTCACTATTCGGCTTTTGTGTTCATTGTTCGAAGAAGGCAATAACTAATAGTTGTACTACGTCTCAGGTGTTGTGTTAGGTTACATGTAGACTAACTTTAGTGTTGACTAATAGTAACTATATAACCTGGTGTTGTTGTTCCAGAAGTGATGCGCCGCGTGGCGTGCGCCGACGTGTGTCCCGCGCCGCTCGCGCCGCCTGCGCCGCTTCACCCCGCTAACAGGTAATGCATTTCAATACCTGTTGGAGACAAGATAATAATAACTACAACTTAGAAAGGTTCAAAAACATTTTCATTTCAAAATTCATTATCTCAAAAACGGCTGAACCGATTTTGTTGAAAGGTAGCTTTCGGACAAAAAAAAACCGCATTAAAACCGGTCCATTCATTTCGGAGCTAAGATGCCACAGACAGACACACAGACACAGACACGTCAAACTTATAACACCCCTCTTTTTGCGACGGGGGTTAAAAATACAGATTACCTACACATTATGCACAAGATGTAGGCAACTATAATTGTGAACGTATTTCGTCGGTATCTAGCTCATAGAAGAATATTAGTCGAGCTAAAACATGATCTGATTACTCAGTTGTATCTACCTACTTTCATTTTTTTGATTTGGACTACAACGAAGCAGTGGGACATATAAAGACTGACGACGATGATGATTAAGTTTTGAATGTACTCGTATATGCCTTTATTTACGTTTTATTTATATTCTACTTTCTAGTTTAATCAAATTGTTTTCATTACCTTTCCAGGACATCAGAAAATAAAGAACTACTAAGGCAGCAGCTGCTGTCATCTAGCAAGGCGCGCGCGGACAAGGGGGAGCCGCCCAAGCTCAAGCACCGCAGCCGTCAAAGAAACCGTTGGAAGCTCAAGTTCCACCACCAGGCCCTGCCCCAAGAGTACCTTGACCACTACGAACAGAGCCTTCAAAAAACCAACAAAACAAAGAAACCGGAAAAACCTAAACCGGAACCCGTTGACCTCAATAACATCACAAACGAAACCTTCAAAATATGGGCGCAAAGACTAGCAGGCATTCAGAATGAGACCGGGTCCCTAACTGTACCAAACATACAGAACATGGCCAAAGCACCCAAGAAAGAAGAGAAGAAGAAAAACCCGGCTATTGCTCCGAGCAAGATCGTCACTTACGAGGATCTGCCGTACATGGGGGAAATGACGTTAAACAATTCCAAGCCAAGGAGAGGCCGTAAACCCAAGAAGGCAGATATTTGCCATCTCATTTATGAGAACTACGGAACGGTTGTACCCGGACAACCTCCACCTCAGGTGGAGAGAAGTCAACTCAGCTTATGTCCACCAACTCGAAGTGACGCATTGAGTACACCCAAAACTGACTTACAAAACAAAATCATCTCTAACTTATTAGAAAGAAAGCTGTCCCAGGAGAATAAGAAACGGTTGGAAACTCTGACGCCACCACAATTCGCCAGCCCCGACGAGCCCATGCCCGAGGCGCCGGTCACCATCGCGGGTCCCCTGCACAGCGATGACGAGCCCCTCAATCTGTGTATAAGAGATTTGCACGAACTCAAGATTCAAATTCAAAAGAAATTCGGCAACATTTACACGTCGCTACCTGAAGTAAAGATTGAACCTGAAACTGAAATCATCGACGATAAAGAACAACCCAACGCCATATCTGTAATACAAAGGAACACCAATCTGCCTGCCACGGCAAGTAGTTCGCCTGACCTATCACGGCAGAAACTAAACGTTTCTCCTACGCTATCAGAACCTGCTCAATCGACGGCGGGCCCGGATGGAGAGGGTAAATTTCCAGGCTACGTATACTGGCCCAACGCGGGGATATACATGCACCCTTTAGCCCTTCAGACGCAGCTCCTGTATTATCAGAGGCTAGCAGCATCAGGACAGTTGCCTTTCTCGCCAGAAGGACAAGAGAGATTATCTACCCCGAGCAGTGTCAGTGAGAGCATATCCACGGAACCTTCGCCGCCAGTAGAAGATAACAAGAACAAGTTGGTTCTGAAACAAATGTCGGAGTTATTAGACCCTAACGTGATGAAGAAAACTAAAGAATCTAAAAACCCGGATTTAGGTAAGATGAAAAGAACTTCTCCAAATCCCGTGCCAGTGCAAGCACCTGTGAAGCGGAAAAGATCGGCTATCTACATTCCTCCAGTGCCTACCAAGACTAATTCCACGACACCAACGACGGAAGTCAGCATCTGCAAATTCAAATTTACTGGAGGATCAAAGCCTTCTTTACAAGAAAAGAAAATGCTTTCCGTAGATTCTGGAGGAAATTTTAGATACTATAGCGGGACAGGAAACAAGGGAAATAAGGGATATGATTACTTGCATAGAGACTCCAATCAAGGCCGAGCTCAGTTAGCAGAGGCGTCTGCTTCCAGTCAGCCTAAAACCGTGGCACCAGTGCCAGCTTTAACTAAAGAAGACTTGAGCAAGAGGAAGCGAAAATCGAGGAAGAGTCTGCAAAGGGAAAAGTTGGAGCAAACCTTTAAAGAGAAAGGTTTTCTGATTCAAACTCAGCAACTGCAGTCGGCAGAGGGCGCCACGTACTGCAAGTTTAGGCAGTTGCGAAAGTTTACGAGGTATTTGTTCAGGAGTTGGAAGGATTACCTACCAGGGGAGCTGGATGAGAGGACTGGTGAAGCTGTGAACCCGCAACCGTCGCCCTCTGAGGGCCCTGCTAGTGAGTGGGGGTGAAGAAAATAACATTTAACCTATTTCCAAATAGTGACTGTTCCTAAATGAGTGCTCCGCGTTGTTATAAAGTTGTGCTGTGCCCGTCTTGCTAATTAGTGAAGACACTGTTGACTAACGTGTCCAAAACTTAAAAGTTCGTATAATACAGTACAGCAAACGTTTAAAAACTGTTAGTACTAGTACTAAGTATGAAACTGTATAACACGGTTGACCTAAGGACTTTCTAATAGGACTGTTTTAATATAGGCCAAAGAGCGTTGTATACTGGCTACTAAAGTGCATTTAACTTGCTGTAGTGAGATATTAAATTAACTTTGAAATTTTTAACAGGGGTAGGTGTTCATCGTGTCCGTCCAGTATTTATTGCGGTAAACTTTATGGTTACAATTGGGTACTTTACTGGGTGAAATAAATATAATTCTATTTAGTCCGTCAGTTAGATTACATAAAAATACTGGACACGTATTTTTTTAATTTTATAAATCTACTAAATAAAGTACCTATACGTGTCCAATATTTTTAGATAATCTAGCTGAAGGACTAATTTTTTTTTTGTTTTAGGAAAGTAGCCATTACATATTTCACAAACCTCAAACGTTATTATCCTAGCCAATACATAATAACTTAGCTATAAATCAATAATTAATTAAATAAACACAAAATAGGTTTATGAACAGCATTGTTTACATAAATTTGTTGCAAGCGTCCATTGCGGTTGCAGGCTACGGTGACCGTCAGGGAGCCGTACGCTCGTTAGCCACCCACGTGGTATAAAGTAATTTTAATAGGGGGTTTTAAAATTGATAACGTAGTGTTGCTAAATGGATAGTAAAGTATAAATTAAAATCATAAAGACATTGACATTGAAAGTTTAGAAAAAATATGCATTTTGTTTTATTGTCCAAGAGTAAATTTAAAGCTACTAATAGAATGCTTACGCTTTTATACAAACAAAATTGTATCACAACTATAGACCTAAACGCAGTATTTCGCGACCGAAACAGCAATTTACTTGATTTACCATACAACGATTAAAAATATCAGATTGTGATGTCATATTGTAAGTCAATTAGTATGAAGCGTTTTGGGCTGCCGCCAGCGAGGTCAATCTTTGTCTCATTTTTTTGGGTATTTATGTTATTTAATTGCTCCCATACAAACATTTGTTCCTCTCCAAAGACTGATTCGAATGACATCGTAAAAAAATCTTAGTCTACACCCCTATTGTTGGCATAAAGATGTATACAGATATAGTGAAAAAACCAGGCCACGTGAAATTGATCCATATGTCAGTGTCATAGACTTTAACCCTTTTCCAGGCCGGCAATTGAAAAATGACTATCGAATGTCAGTCTTATTTACTGACATTAAGATACATGTTTGACAGGTTGTATGTGGTCGATATAAAGCCTCCGTCTGGAAAAGGGTTAACAGGGCAATCGTTTATCTGTACTTAATGATGCACTAAATATAAATATATCATGTTAACAAAATGAGGTTTGTTCTAATAATGTGTCTATCCAACCATAAAATTTATCTTTTAGAGTTGTGCTTTGTTAAAAATCGTTATCTTTGTGTTATGCATTTTAAAACTTCGCTTGGAATGAATCTGACACAGATAAGTTGTTTTATATGACTTAGTGAGAAATGAATATAAGTGCCTTATTTTAAATGTATAATGTTGTGAGGGTACAAATAACTAGATTACAACTATTTATGTAGAGATAGTAAACTAATGAAACTAGTCATTTGACACCTCTAACGTAGGATTATGTAATTAGCGTTCAGAGTTTACTGAAGCCACATTCACCATACACGAGTATGTAACCATGTAACCTAATGGTGTTCATAGGCGTTTTCACTCAAAATTGTACCTTTCACTATTTTTTCGGAATTTTGATTTTTATTACTCTCTTAATCATGAACCATCTTGATTATGATAAAATTGATAAAGAAGCAGTATGTGACGCTTCTTCATACATTTTATATGTGCCGTCATATAGCGGAAACATACAAAAAATTTAAGTAATTTGCGCGGTTAACACAAGACTGCGTTCGAGCAGCAGATACCGAGCAAGTACATTTAGCCAGTTAAAAAACCAGTTAGTAGCCATGTAAAAAAAAAATCAGTTGGTCATTATTTAGAACCATTTATTTATCCAAGGTTACCTCCCCAAGAGAAGTGTCTGGAGGTTGTGGATTTAGTAAACTAACTTTGTTCTCGAACAAATGTACATACAGAAACAAGCAGAGTTATTCTAGTCATTAATGTTAAGTTTTTTACTTGATTGTTAATGTAAATATAACGTTTAATAAATTAATATAAACTGTTTTGTAATAAAACCACGTTTTGTACTTCATATATAATTTATTACAGAAATAACTAGTTCTGTGATAAAAAAGAAAAACAAAATGCAACAGGAATGTAATATACCAATTAAACATTTGATCCATATTTTGTATGATTTCTGAAACATAACAAAAGGAAGGAAGCCCATAGTAACCGAGGTTACACAATGTATACCCTATACCTGGCATGTCCCCTTACGCCTTGACAAACCCTCATGATTTCAATATAACAAATAGTAAATTTTCCTTACAAGCTAAGCTAATCGTAAAAATCTTTCCAAAACATTCAGCAGTCTGCATACCTTGTGCATTCTTATAAGATTATTTCTATGCTAAGATTTCAACTGGAAAAAGTACTATATGCCAACACTACATATTAGCATATATAAATGTTGCCATATAAAACCATCCAACTAAGTTTCATAAAGGCACTGAATAACAATGATATATAAAAATAGCGTTCTTAAGTTACACATATACCAATATAGAAATGTATTGAAACAACCTGTGTGAGCAAATAAGCTCCATATATGCTTAGGAACTAGATTCAAAATAAGAAAAAAAAAACTGTTTCGCTCGGAATGTATCTCAACATACGCAATTAATTTATAAAGGAATGTTATCAAACATAACCGAAATAAATGAATTTTCTTGTGACAGGCTGATTTAGTTCGCGCCCTGGGTCTGTTAGCATCTAACACGATTTATTGTTTTACGTGACAAAATATTGAGTATTAGCTTTAACAAAAATAATAATTATAAGCCCCGATTAGGCCACCAGAGAATAACACACAATTGACGAATTGATAAGACAAGAGCAAACAAGACCCACTCGCGACTTCCTATTCGACACTACGTAGATATACTTGGCAAGTCATACAATTGTCCCACGAACATGCTTAAAAGGCGAATGATAATCGTGCTACCTTCACTCTACGTGTTTCTCAGCGAGATATAACGCATTATCCGAGACGATGACACAACAATCATAGGCCCGGTACTTAACCTTTGGAATGCCGCGGCCGCTGGAGTTATTATTCTCGACGCTACTAACCTATAAAAGCTATAGAAAAACGAGCCAATCGCTTGGGGGTCGTTTGAGCGCCAATCCACGTTCCGGCTGTATAACGGGATTCCGCAGATCCACGTTCCGGCATTCCAAAGGTATACCATGTCAACAATGTGTGATGTTAGAGACCGGCACGATAGTAAAGCGGCCCGTGGTGCTCGTGGCCTCTAAGCCTTGAGGATGGCCTTGGCGGCGGCGGCGATGTGCGGCGCGGAGATGCCGTACTTGTCGAGCAGCGCGGCGGGCGGGCCGGAGCGCGGCACCTCGCGCACGCACACGTGGCGCACCACCACGTCGCGCTGCAGCGCCAGCGCCGACAGCACGGCCTCGCCGATACCACCTGCACATGATACGACTGCTGTACACCTGGCTAAATACCTGCTAACTGGGGGAGGGGAGTTAAACTACCTCGTACCGCTTTATTGATAACGATATTTGTTTCAGGCATCATTTATAACGACAGAAAGAAACAGATTTTCTAATAATAAGCGATTATAGTGTAAAGGGGGAGGTTCAAAAAACGTGGCAGATTAAGGTTAATTAAAGTAATGTTTAAGTCACGTCTAGCCTGTCGGTTTTGTTACTATCCGTAACTGTCCGTTAAGGGGACAAAAATAATGAATATGCCCAATTAGAAAGAAAGAAAACATTAGGTGAAATAACTTACTGATTGAAGACAAAAACTATTGGCCTCTGCCAGATACCTCCAGGTTAAAGATAACGTACTCGTCTACATATAGCACATTATTGCCGAGACGCGGAAAAAAAGCCTCAAATCGCATATTTATACCTGCGATCTGAAATATTCTTTGTTTTACCGCCCTAGATAAGTAATGTACGGTCAAGGACTTTAATTGTTGAGCCATTTAGGTGTCAACTAATTTTCGTTTTCTATGAAGTGTCCAGTATAAAGTGAGCTCTAAATGGCTCAACAATTAAAGTCCGTGACTGTACTATTATATATTCTTTGCTATAATTATATAATTTTATATAATTTTGTTCGAACGCTACTGACCACGGCGCCCGACGGCGGGCGTGTGAGTACGGCGCACGGTTTATCTAGCACCGCCTAGTGGCCACAGACGTATGATACGCATGTCGCTGAATTAGTTAGTCCAGTGCTTCTTTATCGGAATAGAACAACAGCATACTGGCTGGACTGTCAAGCGGTAAGTGATACTTTCAATCTTGAGCGCCCCAGCGGCGGCGACGGATGCATGCCTTTTTTCTGTCTCCATAATAAACAGTTCTATGAGTTGATATGTAAAGTACTCTATGAAATTACACCTGCCGGTGAAAATCTACCTTTAAGAGTCTCTCCATACAAACGTAGTTACGCTCTCATTTTAAAACGACTAGCTAGTTTGCTTTGAAACTTTGTACTTAATAAGTTAAGGTATATCCAGGCCAGGTCTATAATTAGTTTATATAGCTTCAGATACCACACTAAAAAAATTACAGCGAATTTAAATTTTTCTTACAAAACTTGTTTTTACTGCATTTTGTTTGTATGGGAAGGTGAAATTCGGCCGAGCTTGCCGGGGACTCTTAAGGTATTTTGTTATCCACATCACACAATTTACTTATTTCCAACTTGTCAACAAATTTAACCCTGAAAGCAGTCCAGCCAATAGTAGGTTCGCAATCACACCCAAAGTGCGCGCCTAGAAGTGTAAGTTACCGGCTTGGTAGTGGTCCTCCACGACGACGACGCGGCCGCCGCAGGCGCGCGCGTGCGCCAGCACGGCGGCCTCGTCCAGCGGCTTGATGGTGAACGGGTCCAGCACTCGCGCGTTCACACCTGTACGAGTACATGCATCATTTTATAATGGTAAAACTACATGGCTTATCATTTTTGAATTTTCTATAATTACACCAAAAACCATTAAAAAATGGTTGTTTGTAAAACCAGTTTACGGACGATAATTTTACGTGATAACATCATAAGAAAAAAATTATGAAAAATTTCATAACACGTATTTACTAATGTATCGTTAGGAATACTCATGTGAAGTTTTGAATAAAATAGTCGATCTAAACTTACTTCACCATACAAACTTTGGACCCCCATTTCACCCCCTTAGAAATGAATTTTGAAAAATCCTTTCTTAGTGCACGTCTAGACCTTATAACGAACCTTCGTGCCAAATAAGGAATCTCTAGAACCAGCGGTTTGGGCTGTGCGTTGATATTTCGTGCGCGCAGCCGGCGTTCGGAACTGGACAATGAGTCACACTTTTTCGTGCGTGCAGCCAGCGTACATCGATTTAGAAGACGTTATCACGTCAAAATAACTTACTTGTATTAGATTAGGTTTTAAGGGTCTACTTTGCGACAGCAAGTGTGATAAGAACACGACAAATTTAAAGCGCTAAAGTATAAGTAAAAGTAACGTAAAAATAGTCGTTTCACTTAATGAAGTCTGGCCCCTTTCTTGTTAAGTGAAGAAGCGGAACGAGAACTTTATATACGACATAATATTCATAATGAAAAGGAAGTTTTACTCGATTTCAACAGTCTAGTTTTACGTAGCTCTTCTAGTTACTATATTTTTTTAGAAATCAGATAATTTGTTCGAACGTTACTGACCACGGCGCCCGACGGCGGGCGTGTGAGTACGACGCACGGTTTATATAGCACCGCCTTGACCACACACGTATGTTACGCATGTCGTTGTATTAGTTAGTCAAGTGCTTATTTAATGGGAGTTATTGGCATACACATAATTTATATCCTGGATTAAAATATAGAACACTTTTAATACAAAAAATTAACCCCAAAAGGGGAACAGGAAACGAGTTCAAGCGATCGAAGTTGCGCCCAAAAGCCAGTCTATTTTATTAGTACAGTAGCCGGCAAACTTCTTGAGCATTAGATGACGTGGTGGGGGAAAGTTTGCGCATCCTACACTTACGATCAAAAAAAGGTCCCCGCTTTTATGGAATTACATTTCTTTCTGTAATAATACAATACAATACAAATACTCTTTATTGCACACCTCACACAAAAAAGCAGTAATAATGTGTATCTATCATATTTAACTAATTACTAACTACTCGCTTTGGAATGTAATAAAAAAACATCGTACACCATTTTTCTTGCCTGTCTTATTACAACTACGTTACTGAACAAACAATTTACGAATTTATCAGACTACAATAATACCTCAATTATTGAGGTATTAACTCTGACAAGAAAGTCAATGAATCATTATTTCAGCAAACTAACCGCTTACCATCAGACGGGCGGTACGCTTCTTTGCCACCGACGTGGTATGTAAATTAAAATCACTTTATCACTGACCGAAAGTGTACAACGGGACGTGGCCGGGGTGCGGGACGCAAACGTCAACCGATCTACCAATCAGGCGCTCGACACGGCACCCCCCGCGCCAGCACCTCACCGCCCCCTCCCGCGGACACCTAAAATTCGCTTCTGCGCAGCCAAGGTCATTTGCTCAAGTTGTTTGCCGTCTACTGTACAGTCAAGTGGTGAGTGCTACCTTCAGCCTTGAGCGCCTCAGCGGCGGCGACGGACTCGTGCAGAGTGATGCCAGCACCGATCAGCAGGACCTGATCCTTGCCGGTCTGTTTGACAATCTTGGCTTGCCCCACCTGCAAAAGTATTCAGTTGTAACTCCGAAGGATATAGCTAGGAAATCTTAGTAGTATATAATAATAATAATAATAATAAAGCCTTTTTATTTCCCGTCTTCTATTTGTTACATTTGTGTGTTTGTTTTGTATTTCAATTTTCTTGGACAGGAACCCCTATCCGGGTATAGGCCTCCTCCAGTCTAGTCCAGTCCTCTCTGTCCCTGGCCAGCCTCATCCAATCTTTTCCTGCTGTAGCTATGATGTCATCGCTCCACCTTTTCAGAGGTCGCCCTTTTCGTCTTTTTCCGCTAGGTCCTTTCCATCTCGTCGCTTCTATTGTCCATCGCTTATCGTTGTATCGTGCCAGGTGGCCAGCCCATCGCCATTTTAACTTTTGACTGTGGTTTAAGACATCTAGTAATTTTGTGCGTTTGCGTATGAGTTCACTCCTTATTTTGTGTTTTCTTCTTATTTTTAGGAGGCTTCTTTCCATAGCTTTCTGGCAATTTACAATTTTTGTTTTTATTTTGGTACTGTATGTCCACGACTGGCAAGCATATGTGAGGGTCGGTAAAATGCATGTATCCATCACTGTTTTCTTTAGATGGAGCGGATAGTTCCCTTTCACTATTTCTTTGAGTGACCAGTATTTTTTCCAGCTCATATTTATTCGGCGTTCTACCTCTTCCTCTTCATTTTTGTCTTCGAATGATATTTCCTTTCCTAAATATGTGTATTTATTTACGTATTGAAGTATCCTTCCTGCCAGTTTAATTTCATGTGTGCAGCCGTTTGTCATAAGTTTTGTTTTGTCTTTGTTCAT
This sequence comes from Epinotia nisella, assembly GCA_932294315.1. NCBI lineage: Eukaryota > Metazoa > Arthropoda > Insecta > Lepidoptera > Tortricidae > Epinotia > Epinotia nisella. The sequence continues at coordinate 24,806,404 of OW028674.1, forward strand.
CAGAAGACCCACTTTTTCACTCTGCTTGCTTAATAGGTTTATATTTTTTTCTAGCTTTCTGCTGCTTTCAGCGAAGAGGACTATATCATCTGCGAACCTGAGATGACTTAGGTGTTCTGTACCTATTCGGATTCCTTCGTTTTCCCATTTTAAGTCTTCAAAGATGTTTTGCAGCACTGCTATGAAAATCTTGGGGGAGAGGGGATCTCCTTGTCTCACTCCTCGTTGTATAGGTATTTCCGGTCCCCGACTCTCTAGCTTGACACAGCTGCTGCTGTTCTCGTATATGTTTTTCAGCGTATTTGTGTATTTTTGATGTACTTGACATTTGTTTAATGCTTCCCAGATTGCATCGTGTGATATTGTATCAAATGCTTTTGCGTAATCGATGAAAGCCACATATAGCGGTCTGTTAAACTCCTTATATTTTTGTATTACTTGCTGCATTACATGAATGTGGTCAATTGTTGAGAAACCTGACCTGAATCCCGCTTGTTCTTTTGGTTGAAGGTTTTCGATTTTGCCGCTAATTCTGCTTAGTAGTATAGACGTAAAAAGTTTGTAAGTGCTAGGAAGAAGGCTAATTGGGCGGTAGTTGCCTATGTCTTGTGGGTCCCCTTTTTTATATAGCAGAATTATATCCGATTTCTTCCATTGGTCTGGTGCGTGTCCCGTGTCTATAACTTTGTTGAATAGGTAAGAAAGTGGGCGTGCTAACATAGCTATTCCAAATTTTAATGCCTCGTTTGGTATGCCGTCTGGGCCAGGACTTTTTTCTGATTTGAGTTTTTTAATATGCCTTACAACCTCTAACTCATCCACTTTTGCGGGCTCGTATTCAGTCTCTTTATACTGCATAGAATGATTTCTTCCAACAGCGCAAGTTCCAGTGTTATTTTTATATAGGTCTTTGTAGTAGTCTGTGGCACATTGTATAATATCTTTCCTCATGGTAGTTTTTGTGGTTCTCGTTTTTAAGTTTTGTATCCAATTTTTATGTGTGCTTAGTTGTTTATATGCTCTTTTTGTACTTCTGTGCTGTTTGAGGTTTGTTTCAATTGTTTGTTTTCTGTAGTCCGCGTAGTCCTGCTTGATGGCCTTGTTAGTTTTTTTGAACAAATTACTAAGCTCCTCCTTCATTGTGATAGTTTTTTGTTTTATTTTCAGTAGTTCCGAGCTGTAGGTTTGGTGAGGATTTTGTGTGCATTGCTCTGTTTCTCTTCTTGTTTTTCTTTTGTTGACATGCTCCTTTTAATGACGTGTTCTATTTTATTGTATAAGGTCTGGGCGTCCTCGTCATCGTCTATAATTGTCAAATCATTGGTGTTGATATCTAAGTTTTTTTTGTACAGTGTTATTTCTTCTTTTGTTTTGAAAGTATTCGAGGAAGATTTGAATGTCTTCCTGCATAAAAAAAAAAAAAAAAAAAAAAAAAAAAAAAAAAAAAAAAAAATCTTAGTAGTATGCTGGCCCTTATTTCACCAACTTGACAATTGTCACCTGTCACTGACAATTCGTCATACATTGCTTGTTCTAGAAATGAAGGTGGCCGCTAGGTTACCTGTGGAACCAGCAATGTACGGAGAATTGTCGTTGTCAGGTGACAATTGTCAAGTTGGTAAAATAGGGGCCTGATCGTGACTAAGACTTGACTATCAGATATACGAAGTACGTATTATGGGAGCAATTATAGTGGTTCGATTACTCGATTATGTAAATGTTTGCACGCTCTATTTTCGCTTTATTTGTAAATACTTTCAACAATGCCCAAGTATATTTTTTTTCTTAATTAGAATCAAGTGCTCATGATTTGGAGTAAGAAAAACTCAGACTTTCCAACGGCGACTTTTTCTTTTGGGCTTTGTTTTATTCAATTTTGCAAATATTTGTAATTTTCTCGCAATCAAAGTGAAAAGAGGTGTGTATAACTCGGACATGAATTAGCCATTTTACTCCTCGACTAAACCATAAAAAACGTCTCAGGTAAAATGGCTCACTTTATGCACTTGTTGTACAATCTACTATTGTAGAGGAAAGCGCATATAAATAGAGCTGGGCGCTTCCTATCCGGTTTGACCCTGAAAGTGCTGACCTTGAAGAGCTCGTCGTTGGGGTAGAGCATGGTGGTGTTGGGGCGCGAGGTGCGGATGTAGCAGATGCCCTTCGTGTTGGCGGCCAGCTCCACGGCGCGCTCGGTCGACACCGCGTCACTGAACAAAGCATTGTAGCAAGGTTAACCCTTTGTATGCCTTATCCATCCGACTACACTGACGTTTTCAATACCGTCTTGAGTCCTCTGTCATTTGCAAAGCTATTCTATTTACTTTCTTTACATAGTTTGAATAGGTTAGTTTGTTCGAGCGCTACTGACCACGGCGCCCGACATCGGGCGTGTGAGTACGACGCACGGTTCACTCTAGCACCGCCTTGTGGCCACACACATACGTCATGTGCGTCGCTGTTATGAAGCGGTGCTTACGTTACTATCTTACGGATAAACCGATAGGAAATTGTATTGACTAGACTATATAAATGTTAGAGGAAAATTCTGAGACTGTAGCTTTACATACAGGGTGATCTCCAGAACCACTTGTCTGTTTTCAAAAAATCTTTCATGTCTGCTGTGCATAGAATGGTCTTTCTGGATGCATATACGCTATATTTTATCACGCGGGTTTGCCTCCCGTCTTTGAAACACGCGGCTAATCGGTTATAAAAAAACTCCGTAACATGAACTGGTCTCACGTATAAACAAGTTTAACATTTTATGGGGATGTAAGCGTTCAAAAAAGCGAAGGTGGCGGGGAATATAATAATAATAAATCACGAGGAGGATAGACTTACGAGGGGTAGAAGACGGTGGCAGTGGGCACGGCACGGAAAAGCGCCAAGTCCTCGAGCCCCATCTGCGAGGGACCGTCCTCTCCGATGCTGACGCCGCAGTGGGAACCAACCAGGTTGATGTTGCTCTGGCTGATGGCGCCCATACGGATCTGAAAAATAAGAACAAGTGACAATTGTTATCTGGGCTAATCAATTACTTGTTGATGTTGGTTACCATGGTTACATCTCCTGGAAGATCCTTTATAACTATGATTTCATAGGGTTTGAATCCTCAAATCACCTGTTACTTTGTGATAATGGTAAACCAGCACGACTATCACAAGACGTCGCGCGAGCTCTCTCGATTTTTCTCGCACAATTCGTCTCTCTCTTATTAGAAAACTTAGAAAGAGAGGTATAGTGCGAGAAAAATCGAGAGCTCGGGCGCCGTCTTGTGATAGCCGTGCTGTTTTGTGACGTAACATTTCCTAAGCATACTAGAATTCCGTATTCTAATCATTTGTCCAAGAAATTATCACTGGCTTACTGGGACAGAATAAAATAACAACAAGAAAAACTTGATCGATTCAACTATGCTACAGCACATCAGCAATGACTGAGTGATGAGGAGTGCATAACGCCCCAACGTATAGCAGGCGAACAGGTTCTCGCCGGTTTACAGATCGGATGCACTGTCGTACCTGGTCGAAGGTCCTGGTGAAGAAGGCGGCGAAGGTGGAGACGAAGGCGACGGTGCGGTCGCGGCACGCGGCGCCCGTGGCCACGCCCACTAAGTTCTGCTCCGCGATGAAGCACTCAATGTATCTACAAATGTACATGCACTTATATTTGTAATAGTTGCTTGACATTAATGCGTTTCTACGTGTCATGTCTCTGGGATTAAATCTCTCAATTGGGAATCGATGAAACTTTAAGAAATGCCTGTATATTTTTTTGGTGATAGGAATAACCTTGTTTAGCACCAGAAAAAAGTTTCAGATTTTTCAGCTGCGTCAATTTATGTTGAAAAATATAAACAGTTTCCTCGCTCACGTTTTGGGTCAGGGACGGCACTTGATCGGTCTCATATTACAAAAAATATCTTTAAATATCTGTGGTAAACTGGCACTGGCTATGATATTGACAGTTGCAGCAGCTATATTTGTCATTACCAGTGTCAGTTTACCACAGATATTGAAGGTATTTTTTGTAATATGAGACAGATCAAGGAATGTGTCTAATGACCATCCTTGACCCAAAACGTAAGTGAGAAAACGGTTTTTATATTTATCAAAAATAATTGCTAAAGAAGGTATTTCTATCACCAAAAAATTAATCAGGCATTTCTAAAATTTTCATTCATTCCCCATTGATCTGGAATTAAATTAGCAAACTTACCTGTCGGGGTACGCGTTGCGCAGTTTGTCACTGAAGGTGGAGTTCTTGGTGTCACCGTCGAGGGCGATTACTCTGTAAGAAATAAGCGTCCGTGAATATAATGAAGCAATTTTCGACAGAATGTACATGAATTTGTAGTTAATTAGAGGGAATAAATATACGTCATTATATAGGTATGATGTTTTTTTTCCGAGCAGTGAGTAATGACTACTGACTTCAAATCAGAAGGAATGCATGGATCTAGTTAGATATTAATCACTAAATTTTTGGTCACGTAAAATATCTCTAACCCACTGTGCCTGAGTAAAAACAACTCATTCTCACTTCAATGAGAAGGGGCTTGTGCCCATCAATGGATCCTATAGGTTAATAATATTAGTGAGTGATATAGATGACATCCGTCGGTTACGCAGTCCAGAGCGAGTACTCGGGATGTTCAGCTGCTTGAAGAGCTGTTACGCATCCTAGATTATACTGGTGGGACCTTTTTGGACTTCGTCAAAGTCCCAAAAGAGCTGAACGCACTCCGGGTTGTCGAAAAGACTGAAACAGCGTGGGACTGGGAAGCCTCTCTGAATATCCACTGTGGATTGTCGCGCCGCAGCAGTAAGTAAGTGATGTGTCACCTCAGGTTGGTGTCGGCGATCTTCTTGAGCGCGGTGCCGTAGGCGAGGCGCGTGGCGACCTGCTCGCCCGGCTTGTAGGCGGGCGGCGACGACAGCGTGATGTCCCCGATGTGCACGCGCGGCGCCTCCGCTAGCGGCGGCTTCGGCTTCAGAGAAATCGTGTTGTTCTTGATCTGAGACTGCAGGTGCTGTACAGGGAGTAACATAGGTTTTAAAGAATGACATTGGCATAATCATTATGGTTAATAGTAGATTGTATGACAAGGGGCTAAAATAAGCCATATTACCACGAGATGGTTATTTTCCCCAGCGAAGTAAGCGAAAATTTTTCGAGGGGTAGTAGTTCAATTTAGCGCCATGTTTTTTTTTACTAAACGGCTTTGACACAGGTACAAAATATTGACTCCACGAATAAACGCCTCTGACCGTCTACAGGCGCTTCCAAACGGCCGCGCGGCGGACACCGTACGGGCACAAGATAAAGCGAGATAGACACAGTCTATCCCGCTCAATCTTATAACTTATGCCGCCATGCAGTCAACCACGCTTGAACGTTTGTACGTGCTATTAATGGTTAGATGCGTTTTCTTTTTTAATGATTTTTTTGATAGAGTTGTGATTGGTGGATTTAATATGGTGAAGTGTTTTGATTGGTCAAATTAAAATGTGTTAACATCATAAATATGTATACATATTTTCCCTAGGGGCTAAATGTACTACTTTAGCCCCGCTTATAAAGCCTACACACTTTTCGAGCATGAGAAGTGAAAAGTGAGTTTATTTTTACGTGTCCTAGTTTCCCAACACCATCAGCATAGCATACTGTAGCTGTGTCACAACTCAACCATCTCGCTTGCACTTTACAGTTTAGAAAGAGAATGTTAGTATTTGTGCGTGACAGGGAATAGGGCTGTCAGTTTGTACAGTCACAGACTTTAATTGTTGAGCCATTTAGAGCTCACTTTATACTGGACACGTCATAGCTTAACTATACAAAAAAACAAAATTAGTTGACACCTAAATGGCTCAACAAATTAAGTCCTTGACCGTACTACCTGTTGAGAGAATTTAAAAAAAATGGAGGCATACACTACTGTTTGATTAGTGTTAGATGATGTGTTTCATATGGTAACTATCAACGAATCCCAAACCAATCCGCATGATGTGCCCCCGTACAACAGATAATTGGTGCTACTATAACAGGCTGAAGAAAAGTGTAATTGATGTGCGGTAAGAATCAGGATACACAACTGAACATTGAAGGCAGACCTACCTATGGGCTTAAGAACTATGTACTTGATCACAATCACATCAAAGCCATAGGAAACTTAATTGTCATAGAGGTTTGTGGTAGACATGTGCCACGCCGGCGCGCCGCCGCCGCCAACCATTCTTACGCCGCCGCCGCCGGTATTTTGAACCGGCGCGGAAAAAAGGGTAATGTAAGCCTTACGGTTCCTAAAATTTATGATACCTACCTATTTAAACTCGAATTAAGATTTCCAATGGAAAACTCTAAATCTAATTCCTCTCTAAGCCCTCATGAGCACTTTTAGTGAACGTTTTCCACCCAGACACGTCAAAACAGTAGGTTCTTAGTGTAAGGTTAGTCCCCCAACCTTCTCTTCTTTCTTTGGGTACCGCCAATCTTTGGTGGCGTTAACGTTCTAAGTACCAAGTTTGTTTTCAAGCATAGCCTCTAGAGACGTTGCTGAAGAAGTTGTCATGATTTCAGTAGCGATGATAAAACCAGTTCATTGAAACTTGTATTAATGTGATATTCGTTTTTGTGTCGCAGAGCATAGTAGCGTAACAAATATCTGATTAACTATGAACGTGTATAGCCAAAATGCGACTTTATTGAAGTCACTTCCAATGTGCTGAATACATTTCACTCTTCTCTTAAATTGGAGTAATTTTTTGTCTATGTAGTTAAAAAATTAATATAGTCTATATTTTAATTTAAATCATTTTGCAATCTGAATCCATAAATATTTGCACAATGGGTAGGTATCAGTATTCATCATAACTTAGCGTTAACACCTGAATATAAGGATTTTCTACTGAAATATATAGATTTTTGTCACGCCGCCGCCACGTTATTTTTGCCATCGCGCCGCCGCCAGCAAAATTTTAACCGGCGCACATGTCTAGTTTGTGGTTGCTACTGTTGCTAGATGTTCTCTTGCAATTTGATTCTACCCTTAACTGCCCTGCTAGCATAACTTGACTCTCGACTCTACTCGCGCGCGAGATAGACTGTCCGTCACTTTCTGATTAATGCTGATGAGACTTTCTGATTAAGTTATGCTAGCAGGGCTGTGAGCAACCTCATTAGATTGAAGAGCTGGATTGTATAGATAGTGTTCGAGTGCTACTGGCCACTGCGCCCGATGGCGGGCGTGTGAGTACGACACACGACATACTGTGGCACCCACTGACTGTAGTGCATAATTTGTGTGCACCACTGAATATTAAGTCAGGTGCTTTTTACGTGTTAAATGGATCAAGTCAATTAATTAACTTCTTAGTATATGCTTATAAATATCAAAAAAACTGCAAATAGGGGTTTAGGGGTGTAGACACTAAATAAAATAATCAATAATGTTGCATTTTCTCGAAAAAGGATTACAAATGTAGTCAAATGGAGAGAGAGAGTTTAAATAATCACAAAGTTAAAAGTGTCCAAAGTTTCAAGAGGGGGTATATTCTGTCCCTTTTCCGCCAAACGCACCTCCATATGAGACAATTGTCATTTACTACGACGCTCGAAGATCGTGACATCACAATCCCCGAGCGTTTTCTCTCTCTAACAAGCAACATTAAAACGCTTGTAGTTTCGTAATTCTTTGAGATATTTCATCATTAGGCATATTTTTTGCCTTCTTTCTTTTGAAGTAATAATAAATTTTGAGTCACAGTACACACCCCTATTAAATTAAACAATTTCCGTTTTTCAAAAACGATTTTTGACAGTATCAACTCACCTTGATGATCTTCTCCCCATCAGCACCCAGCGCCTTGCCGTGCCAGTTCTCCAAATCCTCGATGCCGGGGAAGCCCTTGCCCTTGAAGGTCTTAGCGACGATCGCTGTGGGCTTGCCGGTCACCGAGGAAGCCTCGTCGAAGGCCTTCACCAGCTCAGTGACGTCATGGCCGTCGACCACCAGGGAGTGCAAGCCGAAGGACTTCAGCCGGGCGTCGTACACTTCGACCTGATAAGGAAAAGTTCCGTATAAGTGACTGGAATATCTTAGGATGGCATAAGTACTTTCATTCAGTGGTTTTCGTTTATATTTAAATTAAAGCTGATGTGAGGATAATCTTTTATGAGGTAATAGTGATTGATGATCAATGCCCAAAACACTATAGGTACAAAGTTTTAGGTTTAGAAGCCCAAGCGTAAGCGAAGGTATTCTAATCAATGCAAATAAGAATATGGGTTGAACAATTTAATCTTTGCCTTTAAAGATAGAAAATAAATACTGCATTCATGGACTTTCGAGAGAAACCTCGCTCTTATGGGCTTTTGTTACAATTGTCTCATCAAATAGTTCTAGCCTGGATCTCTCCATTTATTTTATAAATTTTGTCATAATTGCAATTATTTGTTCGAACGCTACTGACCACGCCGCCCGATAGCGGGCGCGTGAGTACGACGCACGGTTCGCTCTTGCACTACGAGTTAGCAATGCACAATCAGTGTGCACTGCTGCAATACTTGAAGTGCACATTCATACTTGTTTGTATACACATTTAGCACAGTTTGTCTACGATAACTAATGAAAATGACGAGTTTTCGCTTTATTACTGTGCATATTAAATAAATTGCCTATGTTGCCAATCTCGGTATAAACGCCTTTCACGAGATTGTATGAATGTGAAGCAGAGAGAGTGGCCTGTTTTGGCTGTTATCAACTTATATTTTTTGTTTTACTAATATCCAATCCTTACATCAATTCAATTGTAAAAGTACAAGTAGTTGCAACCCCTATTAAGAGGCAACGCGACCTCCAGGAGCGACCCATAGGTTGCAAAACACTGGTTTAGATTATAAATATTTTTGAGCGCCTATTTGTGTCAGATATTAACGCAGGCAATTTATTAAAGAAATATTACTGAGGCCAGGTGATATCCTTACGAAAGCGTAGTAAACTCACTTGGTGCTGTAGCGAGGTGGGCTCGGACTGGCCCAGGCGGTTGACATCGAAGATGACGACCAGGTTGTCTAGTTTGTAGTGGCTGGCGAAGTGCAGGGACTCCCAGATGCTGCCCTCGGCCGCTTCGCCGTCTCCCACAAGGCAGTACACCCTGAACAACAATACTTCTATTATATGCTTGAATTGAGTTACATTGTGAGTTTTACATGGTATAATAGGGGTGTAGAAGTTCAGTGATTTGATTTAGTCTCAACTATGAGCAACCTCAATATTTCGAGCTTGATTCAGATTCAGATTTTTTATTGGTAAAATCATAGTACATTTACAAGTCATAAAATATTAATTTAACATACAATTTACAATTATATTTTCGGTAGTTAAACATTGGTACAGGGGTCATGGAGAAATTCATTTATGTTGTAGCATGCCATATTCATAAGCAAGTCATACAGTTAAAAAAAAACCCTATCGCTTGTCGAGTTTTTGATGTCAATCGGTACACGATTGAATAGATATAGTGTTTGAGTGCTACTGGCCACTGCGCCCGATGGCGGGCGTGTGACTACGACACACGACATACTGTGGCACACACTGACGTGATGCACGATTTGTGTGCACCACTGTATATTCAGTACAGTGCTTTTTATGTTTATAATGAAATGACATCAAAAATATATGCATTTTCATAGTAAAAGTAAGTGTTAAAGCTAACTATCCTACTTCCTACTAATATTATAAATGCGAAAGTCTGGATGTTTAGATGTTTGGATGTTTATTACTCAATCACGCAAAAACGGCTGAACGGATTAAGATGAATTTTTGTATACATATAGTGTTTAGCCTGCATTAACATATAGAATACTTTTTATCCCGGGAATCATCTCCTAAGGGGGCGAAAGTTTGTATTAAGCTATGCTATAAACGAGTTCCACGCGGACGAAGACGCGGGCAGAAGCTAGTTACTAATAAATAGGATCTCTTTAAAATATTTGGCACTGCAATAGGTGTTTTAACTAAGAATATATAGTGAAAGCTGATGTCATAACAATAAAAACCCCATCATTGTAATTTCCATTATTGTATCATATTCAGACAATGATGGATGAATTCATATGATTCATAAAATTAAATTCCGTACTTTTCTGACGTATCGTACTGATGACAAGGCATGTCATCATCAATTATGTTCTTTTTTTATTCACATAGGTTTCGCGAAGCACGGTCACTGAGACTTTAACCAGAGCCCGGATTTTTCACGGCAAAACACTATCGTAATCTAGCCAGTGGTAGAAACATTATTTTATCGATATCGATAATTGTGTAGTAGAAGAAAAAACGTCACCAAATAAAATAAATACTTAATACAAAAATTACGTGAAGTTTGTATGAAATTATATATTAGAAACAGATGCAATTTTCCGCACTCGCGATTCCGCAATGGACAAAGTCGAATATTGCAATACCTTATGGCGTTTTCGGAAGAAAATTACACTTCTAGTTTTTTATTAAAAATATAAAACGGTTGTTTTGCACACTGTAGTCAATAATGTAAAAATATATCGGCATGTTATTTTTATACCTATATATTTACCTAATAATACTCGATATCGAAAAAATAATGTTTCTATCACTGGCTAGATTACGATAGTGTTTTGTTTTGCCGTGAAAAATCCGGGCTCTGCTTATAACGTATAGGCCAGAATAGCCAAAACAATTCGAAGTGGAATGGAGATCGCGAATGGGGCGCAGAAGTGTAAGAAGACAGCCCGCGAGATGGATTAACGATTTGATACGAGTGGCTGGGAAATATTGGATGTAGAAAACACAGGACCGCACAAAATGGGCTAAAATAAAAACCGGCCGAGTGCGTGTCGGACCACGCAAAACGAAGGGTTCCGTGCCTATTAAAAAGGGCGTATCGTCACAAATTTTACGGCACTTACGTCCTTTTCTTTGAGGAAGGCAGTTTTTCAGCAATATCTCGAAAACCTCTGAACCGATCTTGTTCAAAACAATTTTCGGTGAATGAAATTAATAAGCCCTATGTCCATGAATTTTTCCATATTTTTAAAATACATCGTTCTAAAATTAGAGGGGGGGGACAGAATTTTAGTGACTTTCGGGGCGATTATCTCCGACCCTATTCACTTAATCAAAAAAAAATGCTAAGAAACCTTATATTTATTTTGAAAGGCCTATCGATTGATGTGCCACACGGGGGGTCACAATGAAAAAAAAAATTGACTTTTAGTTTTATGTATGTGCACCCCTAAAAATTTTTTTTTGTCATTTTAATTACAAAACTATGTAGCGGCTAACAAAATACACCTATCCTCGAAATTTTATTCAAATACACCCTATAGTTTTCGAGTAAAATGCCTGTGACATACGGACAGACGGACATGACGAAACTATAAGGGTTCCGTTTTTGCCATTTTGGCTACGGAACCCTAAAAAGACCTGACACAACTCGTAATTGAAGAGGATAGGTACCTGTAGGGCGCCTGGTCGAAGTACTTCCCCACGTAGGCCATGCCGGCGGCGACGGCGAGCCCCTGTCCGAGCGAGCCCGTGCCCACGTCCACGAAGTTGAGGCGCGGCGTGGGGTGCCCCTCGAGGTCGTTGTCCAGCTTGCGCAGGTTCTTCAGGTCCTCCACGGGGAACAGGCCGGCCTCAGCCCACGCGGCATATAGGATGGGTGCGGCGTGACCCTGCGCGATGTGGTTAGGAATAAGTAATGGAACGTAAAATATAAAATCAATGTACACTCAGCGTCAAATACTCTGTAGTTGTAAGTCAAAGTTGCCAAATACTTAGTTACACCATACTAAATATATGGTGTACCGAACTATTTCACTACTTTGGTTGCTACAAAGTATTTGACGCTGAGTGTACATACTGTATAGGCATGACATCTATAATGCAGCCCTGTATGAGTAGCAGGAGAAAGCATTCTGTTTCTTAGTTGCACCTTTTCTCATCGCGCGTTTTGTGCTAGCTATGCTGGATAAGTCAAGGCGATATTGGCCTTCTTCTACTACCTACCTCTCTAATTAGAGGTAGGGCACATGTTTTCTCTCTCTTTTCTTAAATAATTTAGGATAGGATGCCAAGAGTTCTTAAGGTACGGATGCAAGACGATGACAAGATTAGAATGAGAAGATTAAATTGAGAACATTTGGTATCGTAAAACATTCAAAGACATTGTATCATTTCATTCTTGTTATGAGCCTGTTAACGTCATATTTAAGGCCTTTAAAAGTTACGCATGACCTTTGACGTAATGCCCGAAGGTGTACTTTGAACTGATCTGTTGTCATATCATATCCATATGTTTTTATATCACACAACGGCCGACTGAAATGTGAAATTAGTTTTAAGCATACTTGCCATGGTGCAATTATGACATGAAAGGAATATCTTTCGTCGCTGTTGCTTTCATACAACGAACGCAAAAGCGATCGGAATGCGTGGTGGCAGAGTGAGTAGCCTGGGGAAAATCTTAGGCGTGAATTATACAGAGGCGGCGTAAGGTGAAGGCGCGGCGCAGGCATGATGCCGCTGCTGCTATGACAGCGACGCCCGGCGACGTGTCGCTAGCTACGAAAGGTTTTTCATATAAATAAATAGAAACCAGTTGTGTCGCAGCGACATGTCGTCTGCTGCTGCTGTCTGCGGTCGAGTTTCAACTTGCACCTTAATACAATCGAATAAGGTCCACTGGTGAATTACACTCAAGCGTAATACACGTCGCCTGTAAGGCGCGGCGCAGGCGCAGCGCAGACATGATGCCGCTTCAAAACGTTTTCTTGAGGCGCTGTATAAAGCTTGCGCATCGAAAAACTGCCTTTTACAAAACGATTAATAGAATAAATTTCGATCAAAGTGGAATTTCGTTAGCGAACGTTTCTGCTTAGTAAACATTTACTGATTAATAGAATAAGAACTAGTTCTATTGCTACAGATTCAAATTTTCGATACGTCTCTTCGCCTCTGCTATATAATTTTAATCGCGTCCATGCCGTATCGGTTCTACGCCTGCGCTGCTCCTCGCCGCGCCTTCACCTTACGCCGTCTCTGTATAATTCACGACCAAGGGAAACCTCTTAAGAATGTGTTGCATGTTAAATAGAACAGTGGAACACTGCTGTTGCAAAAAAGTATTACCTTGGAGAGGATGAAGCGGTCGGCGGAGGGGTCTCTGGGTGCGGAGATCTTGTACCGCATTGTGTGGAAGAACAGCACCGACATGATCTCCGCCATCGACGCGCATGATGTCGGATGTCTGCAGGGGAAATATACTTTAGAATTGACGATATAGGGACACGTAAAACGCATGATTCGGTGAAGTCTTTCTAATTGGTCACCCTGGTCAAGTGCCCAGGGACCCGCAATTGATGGGATTCCCAAGGGAATGCAATCTCCTTGTTGGAGCCTTTAAGTCGCCCACTAGCTCCTGCCGTTTACCAAAGTGCCAAAGGGACCCAATGAGTTAAATACAACCTATCAAACACTTGTGTTCATTTTTCAAATAAACTTTTGCCGTCTCAATATATTAGTTACAGCTCCCACCAAAAGACCAGATTTTTTAATGCAAATCAAAACTCATAAAGATCCTGGCTGATTCAGAAAAGTAAAGGTACTATTATAGCGTAACTTTATTTGAGAAACAATAATTCGTTTTTAATGGAATTCTATAATATGGTAGTTAGAAAAAGTTTCCGGTGCACTTTGTATAGAATTTCAGTACAAACTGAACCCGAAAGTTTTGCTCTTGACTATATATCCTATCCACTTTGTTAATTCCTTTACAGTTATAGGTATAGGAGACAAACGCGACGAAGCCACGCGATACTGACGGGCGAGGCGGCACGGTATAAATAAGCGCTGAATTTTAATGCCACAGTGTAGTGTATCTGCTATTGCACACTATCCTACTAATTATCGTCGATTTCGTTACAGTATTATATAACAAGTAATTGGCCTGCATGCAAATGACCTTATGATCAGAGGTTTAATTCTTTAATGTAATTTATAGGATACCTTTCGTAAACTTTGTGGATGTGGGTCCTACAAGAACACAGCCCTGTAACTGTGTTTTAGTGTCAGATAGTTTCAGTTTCAAGTAATTTTAGTAACATTACCTCTACTAGGAAAATAACTATATGTAACCAAAGCTAAGTTATGCACACAAAAGGTAATTCATAATCAAATTTACTCATCATTATGACATTTGAATGTAAACCTTATCTCTACTATCAATTAAGTCGAAAATAGAAAGAACCACTGGTAGAAGAAATTAGACTCCACATTTACTACATTATTATGTCATTTTGTGCTCAAGTGATAGTGTTACATAGCTTTGTATTATACATATTTCAGTGCACTCATTATCTTGTTCTAGATAGCTTATCCAATAATTATATTATTTATTTATTTCAAAAGGCACAGTTACAAACTTAAGCATTCGTTTTTATATTCAAAAGTTTGTCATACATTACAGTCTATATTAACTCAATTACAACATCAGAGAGTATTTGCAAAGTACATGGCAGCTACCTATAATAATGCCTAATTGAGTTTTTAGAAGGAGAGATGCACTAGTTATCCATCCATATTAGATAATTACAGAGTTGATGAGATTAAAATGCAATCTGTATTTAGAATGCCAAGATAACTATAATTCATGACCTTGAGAATCAATAACATCCATCATTTTGTATTATAGTGAGTTTATTCCACTACCCAAACTTGAGATATATATATCATTTGATACAGAGAACAAATGCAAAGGAAAAAATAAACCTGATCGCCTACAGCCCAACACAGGACACTGTACCGGCAATATAGGTGGGCAGGTTCGGGTCCTGTCTTGGGCTGTAGGCGATCATGGTTTATTTATTCCTTTGCAATTGTTCTCTGTATTGAATGATTTAAATTTCCTAGTGGTAACTTCCACGTTAAATCTATAAAGAACAAAAAATATTTAATAAAAATAATTTGTTTAGGTAAGAGGTTGAGATAGGTCTGCAATATTATCAGTAGTAGTCAATTATGTCACACAGGTCACTAGTCACCTATGATCCTATATCAATGACAAGTTAAGGTTATTTGTGTTACTTGTGTACGATGTACCAAAAGTATATAACTCTACCCAACAAGTTGATAACGTACTGTCTGACAGAGATGGGCATTAATCGATTAATATTTTAGTTAACTAATCAATCGACTAAAAATATCAATCGTCAGTTTTTAGTTGCAACTAATTTAGTTGCGATTGAATTAGTTGTGAGAATGTTCGACTAACAACTAAATTAGTTTTAGTTTCAATCGACTAAATTTCACGATTAAATCTATAATAAAACTACGTAGTCGCTCGTTTTTGCATTTTATATCTTACAATATGTAACTACAAGTAGGTATGTATGTAACATTGGAGGTACTCGTATATTGTATGTAACACTTGTAACTATGTTAGTTTGGGTAGAATTTTGCGACTTATTTTGAAGCAGATGTCTTCAACCGATTGAGCTAAAATGATGTATACACATTTAATTTGAAATGCTTGAATGACAATGCAATATTATGGGCCATAATAGTATTATCTAAATATATAAAAGAAGAAACTGACTGACTGACTGACTGACTCAACTGACTGACTGACTGATCTATCAACGCACAGCCCGCTGGTTCTAGAGATTCCAAATTTGGCATGTAGGTTCCTTATAAGTTGTAGGGGTGCACTAAGAAAAGATTTTTCAAAATTCAACCCCTAAGGGGGTGAAATGGGAGTCCAAAGTTTGTATGGAGAAACAAGACTATTTTATTCGAAACTTCACAGGAGTAATCCTAACGATAAATTAAAAACACGTGTTTCAGGTTTTTTTGAAAATTCAACCCCTAAAAGGGAGGAATGTGGTCACAAAGTCTGAAAATCGACATGGGTGTCGTTTCTATGGTTTATAGGGTCGCTGATTACAAAAAAAACCACGATTTTAAAATCCAACATGGACGTGAAATACCATCTCCCCTATTGGGATGCGATGGGGTTGAAATGTCTAAATATCAATATGGTTGTCGTTTTTATGGTATTTGGGACGTTAATTACGAAAATGGCATCGATTTTGAAATTTAACATTGTGGACATGAAAATTTTTGAAAGTATTTGTGCCAAATTGCAATTCAATTCGCACAATGTTTCATATACAAAGTTTGATTTATTATAACTGTGTTTTTTATTTTTTTATCTTATCACATATGAACATGTTATTGTATAAACAACGTTGATTTATTGATAATTTTTGCTCTTAATTATTATTTTTAATATTGCAAGACTAACCTTATATAGTTTAACTAATTACATATCATGGTTGCTTTTATATTTAATATACAAAGTTTGATTTATATAATTGTGTTTTTTTTAGTGTTATTTCACTAATGCACAAAGTACCCAGTTTTTAATTACCCTTACATAAGATAAATTTAATCCAATTTCAGAGAGATTAGTAGCAAAATAATAGTTAGAACAGAGATCTCACTCCTTAGAAATGGTCAAAATATCGTAAATAATACATGACTATTTTATTTTTAAACATACGTTAAAATGTCCTAATCAGTCTGTCAACATAGCCATACCGAGGTTTTCTATTCAATTTGCTTCTAACATTAGTCGCAAAGAATTTAGTCTAACTAATTAGTCGATTACAAAATTTAGTTGTCCGAAATCAATCGGCAACTAATTTAGTTGCAACTAAATTAGTTGCACTCTGTACAACTAC
Organism: Epinotia nisella; assembly: GCA_932294315.1. NCBI lineage: Eukaryota > Metazoa > Arthropoda > Insecta > Lepidoptera > Tortricidae > Epinotia > Epinotia nisella. The sequence goes on from OW028674.1 coordinate 24,823,189, forward strand.
AATTGATCAATCGTCGTTTTCAATCGTCAATCGCAACTAATTCTTGTAATTTTAGTTGTTAATCGTTAGTCGATTACATTTTGCCCATCTCTGCTGTCTGATGAATAGCAGACGCCATAGCCTATTGATGCTACAACCGCAAAGAGCAATGCGAATCCTTTATTGATTTGATGATTCACTGTGTTGATAGAAAGCTTAATGATTATAACTTCTATCACTGTAAAATTTTGATTTTATTGGGCTTATCTTGTTCTCCTAAGCATCTTGGGAGTCTCTCACTATTGTCTTACACTTATGGAAAAAGAACAATAAAAAGTTGATTATTCATTCAATATGAAATGAAAGAGGTAGGTAGGGCTCAGTAGAATGTCATCTTGCGAGGAGTTAGTCTAAATTTCACAGTGAAAAGTCATAACTATGGCAACAAGCAAGAATTTGATGCTTGTAAAGTCAAAGTGTGAATGGTACACAAGAACGCCAACATCTTTGCTACAAGTAAACAAAAAAGATGAAGACATGATAATGTATAACCACATTGAATCTTTGATGTTAACTAGTTGTATCCCATATCACTCGCGAAATTTGATACCCTGATGACCAAATTTGCCATTATACTAACTGAATTTTGATACAGTGGATTGACGGGCATGTATATCTCCGGACTAATTTTGGCCCACTTGTGTCCACGTGTGCCCCGTTCCCCGCCCAGACCAATCACGGTGCACGATTGGGCGACCTCATGTCAAATGCTGGGGGTGCGGCATAAAGGCGGAAGATGTCCAGGTCCGTCAAAGAGGGGCAGGTGGTAAAAAGGCCGGAGATCTCGGGGCCTGGGTGATGATTTACTTAAGTTACTTTGTCATTAAACATGATCTAAGTTTTGCCTAACAGATCTCTTCCCGTGAAAATGCCCAGGCTTGGAGGAAAGTACGACTTTGATACTAGTACTATTTTTGATCTCCAGATATAAAATTTAAGTGAGATGATCCTGTTTTATCTTAAGATTGACTGGTAGAGAATGCCATGTGGCCTTATGTCCGCCTTTTGTATAATAAGTTTTCTTTAGTGCAATAAAGATATCCAAAAAATGTGTTAGGGTGATACTCCACTTGTCCTAGATCTTAGTCCAATGTGTAATTGCGTGTCACATTTTGCTTTAACACAATGCACAGTGGTCAAGATTCTTGGACAAGTTCACCAGTACCACCCTTATCTATTATAAAAAGTTAAATAATCTTGATTTTACATATCTACTTAGTCATTTTAGTTTTATCCCAAGTGCACCCCAAAAAAAGCCGGGATTTGCTTGACATTTAAATCCATATATATTATTGAATACCATGTATTGCAATTGCAATTGGGAGAAGCTAAAAAGATTATTAATGTTTATCTTGATTGCTATGATTGTGAGCAACTACAAATTATCTAATAGTAATATCTGATTGTAACACTTTTATCATAATGACATGACACAGCAATATTTTAGGTGACTGATATGTGTGAAGAGAGCGGGCGACCTTGGACCAGGCCGGTGAATCACGTGGTCCTAACCTAGCGTTAGCAAACCAAAAACATTACATCCTGTACAATAAAATGAACAATGCTAAGGATAAAACAGTCGAAAGTCCACCGGAATAATGGCTTACGCACTTCTGACATTGCAATCTAATTTGCATAACATTTCGAACGCCGGCTAGTCAATCAAGCCATACACAAATTCATAACTATTATGGCTAAAGTTGCCCGAATTGTGGTGTGTTACTGCGAATACTATTAAGAGAGTCAATTCCACAAAGAAGTTATTGGAATCTAAATGGTTATAAACTCTTTTCTAACCTTCATTAGACCTTCAAAATCAACAAGGTACTGACGCTATGAGGTTAGGGCACTTACCCGGACTTTGACGCATTTGTGGCGACTATGCTGTCGATTCTGAGCTTATTAGCGATGTCCTTGAGGGCCTGGATGTCTACGTTTTTGTCACCCTTCATTGTGGATTTAGGAATATTTATCACAGAATATTATAAGACACCACGATGTTGGAACAGGCTATTGACCACCCGCCGCGCGCTTCAATAGAGAAATGTCAAATACTGACGTTTGATTTGTTTTTAATAACCCTGTTCCCTGTTCCTCTACGCATGCCAATGCCATGTGATATGTGTGTGTAATATTTATTTTCTGTTAGATTACAAAATAATCAAAAAATAATGGGATAAACGACACGGAATGTTTTTTATAGAACGCGACCTTTAATATTTTATTATAATGATTTGTGCTTTTTGCTGCGCCATCTTTGCATTGCACTACATATTAAAGTTGTTGATACTTAGTTCGACTACTCGACGCTAGAGGGCAGCGAAAGGACACTCTAGCACTGTACCATAAAAACTCTACATATGTTTTCATTACAAGCTTTTTTCTTTCTGCACTGTTTGTATGCAAGTATATATATATAAATAAGTAAGTAAGCTATACTTTATGAAAATATTTTTTCAGCCACTGGCCAGTATCCGATTGAGCTGAAATTCAGCACTAAACAAGCTACCTATAGGTAGGTCGTTACGAGGGCGGTTTGATAAGTAACTTGTTTCGGCCACTAATAGATGGCGTTTGCGGTAACTGTCTATTTATTCTTAAAGTTTGATATCTAAAAATAATTAATCTGTGGCATCAAGTCATCTCCAGCGGGAATTTTAGATTTGACAGCTGTTGGAAAAAAAGTAATCGAAGGAGATCGGCGAAATGGAGATAATTGGAATTCGTAGAGTGATTCAATTCTTTTTTTGGAAGGTAAAACAGCAAAAGAAATTCATGAAAAGATTTTTCCTACGTTGGGCGATTCTTTTCCTTCATACGAAACAGTTCGGCTTTGGGTAAATGAGTTTAAGCGTGGCAGGACAAGCATTGAAGATGCACCTCGACCTGGTGTTCCAAAATCAGCGGTTTTACCAGAAGTCATTGATAAAATCCATGATTTAGTTTTAGCTGACAAAGATAGGTATAGTGCGAGAAAAATCGCGAGAGCTCGCGCGCGCCGTCTTTTGATAGCCGTGCTGAGGCGTTTTCTTTTGTAATGATTTGGAATTAGGGACTAAAAAACACCTGATGTTTTATTGGTCGATTTTAATATGTAGCTGTATTCTGGTTGGTTTATAGCAAAGATAAATGTTTTTTGAAAGAGTTGTGATTGGTGGATTTAAATGATTTGGAATTAGGGACTAAAAACTAAGTGTTTTGATTGGTCAAATTAAATGTGTTAAAAATTATCCTCTAGCGGCCCAAAGACCTTTTAAAAGGTCTCCAGTTCAGTAGTGGTTCCGGCCCAAGCAATAAGTCATTTTCAACTTATGGATGCCCAACTGTGCTTTTAAAAGGTCTTCAAATAAAACCTGTCGTAGAAACTCAAATATCCCGTGCAATGATTTAAAATGGTTTCTGAACGAAAATGCCATGTTTGACGTTTACATTAGAGGTTGACAATGACAAAAGAAACTAAAGGACGTGAAGTATCAACAAAATGAGTGTGTCCAGTATGGGTGACAAACATGGCGGATGTAGTGCTGTCCCACTATCGATAATACAGCGAACATGTTTATCGATAAAATAGACAGATTTCAGAACATAAAGGTTATAAGTACATTATTTTATATGAGCTAATTGAAAGTGTAGTTTTTTTTCAATTATTGATTGTATCAGGCATTACTTAGCGGAATTCCATGATTTATAAGAGGAAAATAATTCTTTGCTATTCTGCTAAATATCATGGTTATTACGAATGTATTTATTACATGCAGTCAATAACAACAAGCAGTATTAGATTTTCCTCTTGAGCTGCTCCATGCATAACCCTAAATGTGTACCTACTGTAAGATTCAATAACATCTTCTGTATAATTCAAATCTTGCGTGACTTTTGGGACAACGTATTTATTAAGTATTTTATTTTACAATCATGTTTCCTTTTAAACGGCGTGAAATGGAAGTGATATTCATATAAATAATAATAATAAATAAATATCGTGGGACATATCACAACAATTGATCTAGTCCCAAACTAGGCAAAGCCTGTACTCCATAGTACCCATGTACTAGACAACGGATAAACATACTTATATAGATAAATACATACTTAAATAGATATTAAACATCCAAGACTCGAGAACAAACATTCGTATTCATCATACAAATATCTGCCCCGACCGGGAATCGAACCCGGGACCTCAAGCTATATGTATATTAACAAATTACAAGTCGACGAGTGAACATGAGAAAATAATGATTTTTATGTAGGTACACGACACGATAATCCGTCCACTTTTAAAATAACATGAGATGATAGTAATCCATACTTTATTAGATATGCGGAAGTATGACTTTCGGTACCCTTTCATGCTTAATAGCACAAGAAATAAAAGTTAAATTGGCAGAAGAGTCCTGGAAAAGGTACAGGCAAGTATTATGTATTGAAAATTTAAAAAGCGTAAAGAGAACAGGGTACTCCAGCAAAATGTAGAGAGCAAATGTTTCTTTTACATTGTCTTATATTTTCAGGTCCAATTGCCTCCAACCATTTTTTCTTGGCATATTGGTAACCTTTAAAAATAGCTATATTAGCGAATCAATGAATCTTGTTTAGTTTCAAGGTACCTACTATAAAATTTTACCAATCTTGACAACCCAGACTTTTCAGGTTTTGTAAATTCAAGATACTGGCTCAGAGCTCACTGGTTATAGAACTAGAAAATTCGGTATTGCGAATGACGCATCGCCATTAATTATCGATATTTTCAAGAACAACCCTAACTGCCACTCAAAGGTAACTTTCAGTACAAAAATATCGAAAATAAAGCTAAATCCTATTACAACGTATAACGAATCTTAATATGTGTACACATTACAACATAATGCAAATGCTCAGCTCTCGATAATGCTTAAATTATCCAATATTTCAATAAAAATACATTTACGTACCGGTGCAAGGATAAACTTTGCCGATTTGGGCCTTTTCGTAAGCCACATCCAATAATGCTGCAGCTGGGCATGGTCACCACATTCCACTTATCCGTGTTCTTTCAGCCTTGTGCAGTTTATAATTTTAATTAGAAAGATATTTTAATATTTTGATTTGTTTACATGTGTCGTTGACAGATGATGTACCCACTAAACTGACGGGAACTGACATTTCGTGGCAACAAATATGGCGATTTTGGGCAACATTTGACATTTGATGATTAATGTTCGGTTCTGACTGTTATACTACCATCTCTTTTTTAATAGCCAAATGGTGCTTGGTTAAAATGAGACAGTGCTATTTTGGAGAAGTTTACGTCTAAACAGATAAATACACCCTGTCCATTAGTTTCTTTTGTCATTGGAGGTTGATCTGTGGAATGTCAACTGTCAGTTTGGCAGTAAACTTATAAAATATGGCGAGGCGTCGCGGACGTGCTAAGTAAATCTATTGTTTTCTCAGCTATCTAGACAGATTTCTGTCATGTTTTTGTTGTGATAGATGCCTTATATGTCCATATTTCTATATTCATACGTATTTAACACATAATGTAGGTGTTAATTAATATATGACGATAAATATTTCGAAGACATTTAAAAAGGCATACGGGCGTCTACATATTTAAGGATTTTAAAATGCATATGGGCTTCTAGCACGTTTTTAATTTCTTTTCTGTACACTACTCGTGAACAGTACGAGCTATGAATACCCAATGTTACTTTTTTTAATTTGTACAGACGTTTTAGCTATTAGGAAATGGCCAATTAGTTCTAGTCCATTAATAAATGCCCTCGCCCTACGTACCTGTATAGGATTTTAAAAGGTCTGTGGGCCGCAACCCCGTTTTTAGGTATAAATTCAAAATCATAGATTTTGGTGCTAAATTTAAGATAGAATTTAAAATTTCACAACTAAATAATACATATCATAATACCAAATAGGCACTATATTATTGAAAAACTAAGGCCATTGTTAAGTAACACGTACACAATGCTTCAATTTAATTAAAACACGTAACAATGGTAGGTACAAAAAAAATATGTAAAAAAATATATATGAAAGTTTGAATATGCATTACATTTGCTGAATATATGTTATTATACAATAAAAAACCAAAATAGTAGCATGGTAGGTATCACTTAAAAAGCATAAATATGCATTTTAGAAAAAACATTTGGGGTGTCGGCCCAGAGACCTATAAAAAGGTTATTGAATTTCGGTGTTTTTTTGTTCTCTTAGCCTTCTACTCATACCTCATATGATGCACAAAAAAACTTGGGCTCTTACGCCTACCCAAAGGCAAAATATCATACACCAAAAGTCCTGGGCCGGAACCGTTCAAACCTACAAGAAGGACATTGGGCCGCTATCCCAACTTTTGCGAAAAAGCTCTGGGCCGCTAGAGGTTATAAATATGTATAGGTACATATTTTCCCTAGGGGCTAAATGTACTACTTTAGCCCCGCTTATTAGGCCTAATATGACACACTTTTCGAGCATGAGAAGTGAAAAAAAATATAATAAGTACCTAATTAAAAAGTAATTATTTCAGTAAAATACCCATCTGTTGTTCCTTTAAACAAACACTAGGAGGTACCTACCTACATACTTATCTAGTTTTTCTGGATCGCTGCAACATAGTGAGTTTCAGGTTGGTCATCTGCTTAGATTTTAGCATAAAACCGTGATTGATGGCGACAAGAACCTCGGCCATAGTGGGCGGCGTGCGACGTAATAAAAACTAAATGAGCGAAGTTTTGGCGGCAAAAACTAACAGTCGCCATCTTGCGTCTATAGGCGATGGCCACGACACTACACGTTGTAGGTGTACAAGCTAAATTATATACCTAGGTACTTACTACATACCTATTTACCTAAGTTAGGTACTAAGATTAATTTTATACTATTTTAATCAGTCTAAGTTCATGTTTTTTTTTTTGGTGTCGTTAGCCTATGATAATGTCCCTCTGGCTGGAACTAACGTGAATATTATGTATATTAAAGTTTGATATATTTTAAGTATCCCAATCTCTATAAAGAACTAATAATTCTTTTAGTGCCAATATTCTCTTATTTGATTTATTTTCATTATCAATAAACTTTATTGCACAATACAAAAGATAAGTACAATTGGCGGACTTAATGCCACAAGGCATTTTCTACCAGTCAACTATTGGGCTAAACAGAAACATTTGGTACAGGCATTTAGCTTTGTAGTAGAACTCAACTCCACAAAAACAAATACTTACATACTGAAATAAGCATAAGTACACATAAACCTACAACATAATTATTATATACTTACATACATATTATCATATCAGGTACCCAGCAAAAATTATTATGATGGCAACTACTCTACGAGCTTATCAAAGAGATACTTGCGTTGAATATTTTTGGTTAAGATCACGTTTTAACAAATCACCTACACCATTTTTAAGGCTCCGTACCTCAAAAGGTAAAAAGGAACCCTTATAGGACGACCACAATATGACTGGAGGAAAAGTAGCTTAAATAGATTAAACTAATATTTACCTAACTACTACCTACCTGTTTACATATTTAGCTACTTTTGCTTCAGTGTTTTGCACCTAACTCACATCATAAAGTACGAGTACCTATGTATAACGATTTTTTCAGACTGGTGCAGAGTTGCAGACTTCTATTATGTGAATATGTAAACGAAATCATAATATTTATAATACAAATAAGCCACATGGGCACTTTTACAAGTCACTATGTAAATCAATTGTTGATTCTAAATTATACATACGTAATTCATAGGAATATAAACTACATTATCAGATGATTTACATGTAAAGAAAAAAAGAAAAGTTAACAATGAATAATTATTTATGTGTACCTATTGTTGATTCTAAATTAGACATAGGTAATTCATTAGAAAATAAAGAACATTATCAGATGATTTACATGTAAAGAAAAAAAGAAAACTTAAAATACCTAATTCTTAGAGATGTATAAAGTCTCTGAGGGTATGGTAATTGATGTTATGCATCATTTTCTCAGTGTATCTTGAATTACCTCTATACTATAATCCCTCATTATTTTCCATAACGCAATCAAAACATGTTTTCCGCTCAGCGTATCTCACGTATTCATATCCATTTGCGACATTGTATGAGTAATATTCGGAACGACGCGATCAAACGCGACGCGATATTGGATTGATTTCGAACGGCAAAATATCATACACACTTACTAAAGTAACTTTGCTCTCACTACCAACCCTATTCTTAAGTGTATTAAGGTCTATGTTAGCCTGAAGTGGGTCTTAGTGTAAGTTGGTAAAGGTTTACGATAACGCGGGGGTGGCTATTCTAAATCGAGCTGACGTATTATAGTCGGACCTTTGCTTTCACCTGATACAGACAGCTAAGTGAGGATATGACTACAAAGTACAGTAACCACATTTATACGTACAGTGTTTTTGTAAGCGGCAATTCTGAAAAAGTATAAACGAAATATGTTGATACAATAGGTACGTAGGTAATTGGGAAAGAGGTGTGACACGATAATAATAAAGAGGTAATTCTGTGAAATGTAAGTTTGGACCTTTATAAGTTAAGGCTACGAAGTATTCTCGGATGCGGCGAGACGAGAGGTTAGAATTTCATGCATATGTAATATGAGTTAATAATCCCTATATACTGCAAAGTGACCTTCTTTTGTTTCAAATTCAATTTGTGACACAACATCATGGTGCTCCATTTATAAATTCATTGCATGTTTGAGAAAAGCACTACTTAGGCCTTGTGCACAATTAAGTATTTTTCTATAGATAATAAGTATAATACATATATCATCACATTCATCCCTATCCAGCCTCGTAAGTTAGTACGTACTAGGGCATGCAATCCCGGGATTGATTACTACTACAATACCGGGATCCCGGGATTGCATGCTCTAGTACGTTACATACTTCTGTTTTTTTTTTTACAACAAAAGTACCTAAAGTAGAAGATGGTGTTAAGTTAGGCAAATTCGCTGTAGGTAGGTAGATAACACTATACATGTTAAGCAAATTAGGTTAATTTGACTTCTTAAGAAAATTCTCTATGCTGAACCTAAATCCATCACCACAAAGGATACCAAACGCTATAACTAGTATCTGGATCACAAGGAAAATCTTTATGTCTGATCTCTATTTCGGATAACAAGTCGTATCTATATCATACCCCGACTCTCCGCTATCATAAAGGCGCAAACGACAGGGCCACGGGCAGCAAAAACAGTTCGGATAAATAAATATAAAAACAATAAAACTGTTGTCTATGGGCGGGAGAATGGCCGCGCGGGCGGCGCGGTGACCATGCGAACACTGCGAACTCAATTTGTCGCTGGTTATTCGGAAAAAACTTTGAGGTAACGCTTTTTATTTCAAGTAGTTGACGAGCTAAATAGTCTAAAAATCTATTGTAACACGAATAGTAAGTATTAGGTATACAGTACTCTATACTTACTTATACAGTGTTTTAAGAAGTTGTGGCTTTGATAATAACTGTCAAGTTTACTATTGACCGCCACCGCAGGCCGCGGCAGTGTGTTTCAGGCTTTAAGCATGCGCTCTCTCTAGCGTTGGTAGACAAATGCGTGCGTGCACATTTTACAGTCAGACGATTAAAAAAAACTTTTTTACATTGGTTGTTACATTACAAAAGAATGTTTTTTTTTAACATGTTAGCTTCTACGTAGTATACTAACTTCAAATAGTAGTTAACTGTTCACGACTGCATGTATATTAATACACTTGGTTTTAATTTATCTTAGTTAATGTTAATTATAATCTTGTATTTTTATTTCAATAAATTATTCATACACTCTAGTTACATACTCGAATGCATGTATCACTGTAAAGTTGTACCTGTGTCCTGCGGGCCCCTGAACCGTGGCCCCCCTGGCGTGGGGTGGTGTTTTCAAATTCAATTGCGCGCAGTCCCGAGGCGATCTTTCTGCCCGAATTGAATATCAATCGCCGTGGACTGGAGTGGACATGGCGCCTAAATTAAAATGTACTGCATAGTTGCTTAACAAAGGAGATAGGAACTGAAGGCTTACAAAGAGGTCTAAAGGTTGGTAGCATATTCTGCCAAAGTCACACTTATTGACATTTGTATGCTACCATCTCGATCGGACGTGGCATTAATATTACCATAGCTTGTCCTGAGTATTATATTTAGCTCCATGATGTAAGGGCATTAGATACTCCCTTATAATATGAGTAATCGTTTTCGAAGTTTTACGAAGTTAAGACTGCCAAGTGGCGCATCCACAGGCGCCTATCCTATCCCCGACGGTCAAACGCATATATACGTTCAGAAATTGTTAAAGGGGACTTCTTGAACTTCGCAGTCAGTTCGGAAATGGTATCATTGCACAGTGACGCGAGGGAAAACTAAATATTTTCCCATTCCTCCTTACGACTTTGATTTCTAATCTGTAAATACAAATGGCGGGTTTGATATTGTAATCTGAAGAAAATAAAAATATTGATGGAAGCTCTTTGTTATTTAATCTTTATTGCGCAAAAGAAGAATTCATAGTACAAATGGCGGGGCGGGCAAGCTCTTTGTTATGATTACATTCATGAATTCTGTCATATAATGTTTGTTTAGATCTAGATGGATTTAAGTATTCGTAGTAACCAAAGAATACACTTTTAGTAATTCTAATTAGAAATTGTGATGAAATTGGTGTCCTGTCGTTTCACCAAAAAACATTTCGCAAATTTACACTTAACAACCAACGATTAGCAAAATTTTGTTTTGACAGTTAAATTTTTAACAACTCTACTTTCTACAAATGACTCATTTGAATCAACACGCAAATTTACATTTTATAAATGATCGATAGGACAAATGAAATTTTAACAACTAAAATGTAGAACCTATCAAAATAAGCATAAAACCTCAAATAAACTTTTTTCTGAGATCAACCAATGCCAAGATAGTGGTGTATAAAGTTCAAGTTTTTCAAAGTACCTACAACAGGAACAAGGACTTAGTGGCAAAACCGACTTGGATCATCTTTGCTTCGCTTTCGTCTTCGAGTTTTTTTTTTTTTATAAAAGAGTGGAAAAACTTGTTTGCAAAAAAATATTGTAATTTTGCAACACAAAAATTGTAAGTTTTATCCTACGTACTATATTAGTGAACCGATGAAATTACTACGCTAACAAGTGCCTACGCCAAATCTCGGAACTAGGTGTAACATCCTCCTAGCGTTATTACCGGTTGTGTGCCACAAAGGAGCGCGGCGTCCGCTTTGACACCTAATCCCAAGATTTGGCATAGGCACTAGTTTTCTCATACAACTGGGAAAAAACGCTAAGAGGATCATCATCATCATCATCATCATCATATCAGCCGAAAGACGTCCACTGCTGGACATAGGCCTCCCCCAGAGAGTTCCAAATTGACCGGTCCTGCGCCACCCGCCGGTCAATCGTCGGCGGTCAATCGTCGAATCCGACTCGGCTGGGCAGCGTTCGGGAAGCTCCGGCACATCTTTTCGTCCAATATCCCGCAGTGTCTCAAGACGAGAGTCTTTGACCAGTGTCTGTTGCCAGTGATGACATATGGCACTGAAACTTGGTCGCTTACTATGGGCCTCATAAGAAGGCTAAGAGGATGATGAAACAAAATAACTGTGATCAAACGCTCGCGTTAAAGCTGACTATTTTAGAGACAATTTATCTCTTTGATCTGTTGACTCACAAACTACCTACACGCAGAATATAACGTGCAGGGGGAAAGGTACATAGATACTTACGTAGTTACTGAAAACATATACGGAATGCATCGTCTCTTGGTCTTAGTATCCAGCAAATTGGCAAGTCTTTGTGTTGTAGTTATTTCACTCGTGTAAATAAGGCACTTCAAAGGCTCTTCTGACGCGAGAGTCATTTTACTGCCACGCTATAGCATACTGTCACTATCGCTTTGACAATAGGTAATTTGTTAGCACCTGGATAATTTTCCAACACAGCGGAACCTTGTATAAGTACAGAATGTGCTTATTTTACTACGTGGTGTCCATCAATTTCACCGCACCTATGGAAAATTCCACGGGTTACTTCTTATCTTTTCTGTGACTCAATTTAGGATTTTGGAGTATCATAAATAGTTATTTGTTCAACAAGAGTGCAAAGTAGATTTTTGCTGCGAGTGTTGATGTTGAGTCTCGAGCATGCGAAAGATTCTATAATTGAATCACGAGCGTAGCGAGTGATTCAAAATTAGAATCTTGAGCGTAGCGAGGGACTCAAAGACACGAGATGCAAATATCTTTGCTCTCGTGTGATACATACAACTTTTCACCTCAGCGGCGAGAACATATAACGCAAAGGAATAAAGCACCACATAGAAGCAATAAAATCATTTTTATGTAAAAAATCAAACAACAAATAACATACATATGAAATAACAAACATTAACTACAATTACTCTTTCCCATAACATACACAGACACATGACGACACATACTTTAGATATATGGAAAAAAGTTAAGTCCGTTTGTTTATGCATTTTGCTGATACTTTGTCCAATGTCCAAGATGCACTTACTTAGAAAACACAGTTTAAGCTCTTTGACGGCATCTCTCAACTCTTAAGAAGTTAAAACATCGGCTTTGTCACTTGATTCACTCATATTTAGTACAGTTTTTAGTTTTTGTTTAAGTTATGTTTTATCTCCAAGAAAACGTAATACCTACGTATAATATTTAAAAAACTTCAAACGCTTTAACTTTTTAAAGAATATAAACTGCGTTCTGAAACTGTAGTTAAATTTATATTCATTCACCATATAAAAAAAAAAACTAAGACTTATAATAATAAATGTTCGCGACAAATATCGCATTTCTTCATTGTGTTTTAAGAATAATTAAATACTAATATGATTAAAATAATATTTAAATTAATGTAGGTTTCATATTTTTATACGAGTTGAACACGAGTCGAATTTTATTTTGTTTCGGAACGAGTTTTTCGTTCCCGCTTTTTGGGGGCCTACTACGAAAGTTTCGAAGTCGAATGACGAATCGACATATTTTATCTCTCTCTTTTTTTGTAACGGAGTGAAAGTGACAGAGAGAATGAAGTTTAAATGTTCCAAGTTTGTATTACACCCCACAGTATGAAAAGATGACCTGAGGGCCTACCGCGAAACGAAATTTGTTTTCGTTCGTGTATCTCTTTGTGTGTGTGTTCTCTTTGTCGCTCGAACTAGCAAGTGCGACAGAGACGGAGATACACAAACGAAAACGAATTACGTTTCGCGGTAGGCCCTCTGCGACTAACCTACGATTTGAACAATTAAAAAGTTACTTTTTTTCACGCTCGCAGCAAAATTGCATTTTCCTCACTGGTTTCAAGCAGCAAAGCCGCCATGTTCGAGCCGCTGAGGTGAAAAATATATACCTACTTATACAACTAAGCGATATAGTAAGAGGAAAGTTAGGTTGCAGTATCCTACACTTTCAGGAAAAGGAGAGACATTTTCCTAGACGGACGGACGGGTACGGAGTCCTTCATAGTTCAAGGGTCAAAACTAATTACAAGTACATAAAAATGAAAGGTACCCAGATTTTTACAACAAACATTTTCTTGATCGGCACATAACCCGAACTGGCTAGGACGAGTTAAGGCCACCTTTAACCCTTGTATTTTACGGCTACACGCCCAAAAGGTTAAGAAGACATAAGTTATACAGGTGGTGGTAAATATTTTGCGCTACAGGGTGTATGGAAATGCGGCCAATAAGGGCGTTTACGGTCGATCGTAAAACTACCGCCGCGAATAAATATCGGGCTGCTGTTGATCACAGGGATATAGCAGCACTGGAATTACCTTAGGTATTTGTCAGAAGGTAAATTACTTAAATACAATAAAAATCATTAAACATTTATTCTCCGTCTCATCTAGTTCCCAGTTCCATTGTTTTTTTTGACGGTGGTCTCGCATAATGCTACTGCTTAACATATCATGCGACACTTCACTTCTTAATTTATCTGTCTGGTCTTGCGAGCTTACGGTGGCACCGTGCGTGCGATGTCATGTGACAAACGCAAGCATTATGTGTATACTAGCTTCGTCTGCGTGGACATGGGATATAAACTATCCTATATTTTAATCCAGATTATAAACTATCTTCTTGCAAAATTTTATCCAAATCGGTTGAGCCGTTTAAGCGTGATTGAGTAACAAACATCCAAACATGTAAATATCTAAACAACATCCAAACTTTCGCGTTTATAACACTAGCGTGCGCCCGCGACTTCGTCTGCGTGGACCCGGGATAAAAACTATCCTAAAATGAAATTATAGCCTATTAAATAATATTACTTAGAATTTTGGTCAAGTGCGAGTCAGATTTTAGTTTTCCCATACATTTTGAAACCCAGCGCCTGATGAAGGCAACGAGCAATACAAAGCTCCATACAAAGTTTCATCCCCTTTTTCTTCCCTAAAAGGGATGAAAATTGACATAAATTATAGCCTATGTCCTATTCTGATATATAAGGTACATAACTGGAATGTTTCATATAAATTCGTCCAGTAGTTTTTGAGATTAAGTGGAACGTACATCCATCCATCCAAACTATCACGTTTATAATATTAGTAGGATTAATTGGAAGTAGGATTAGTAGGATTAGTGGGATTATAGGGTTTACATTAATTAATGTTGTTGTATTTTTCTTAGATTTCAGTGTGTACTTGGTTGGTTCTATATGTTATTGTACACGGTGTAAGTTTGTCTATCTCATTCTACCTTCCTTCCACTCAGTTGCTCAAAGGTTAGCTGGAATAGATCTCTTATAGGGATAAGTTCGCCTTTGTACCTACTTTAATCTTATACCTATATCATGTTTATGTTTTAGCCTTATTGTGTACATACATGCTTACATACATAATATGTATCCTGGAACAGGTGAAATTTCGATTGCGGTGTGTTCTCTCTGACTTGGCTCTTTCAGTGATTTGCTTAGATCAGTGTGCTGGCTGGATACAACACCGGAAAGCCACTCGCATCGGAGAGGTTAATTCTTTTTGCTACGCCATGCTTAATATGTTCAACTGTTCTAATTTTCCGTCTTTGATTCAATACGGAAGATGGACGATTTTATTCCATGTTATATTGCATGTGGGTAGCAATCATATTGTTCTACTTACTTGCGCTGCGTTTATCTAGACGTATTTGATATACTCGTAAATAATGATGGTGGACAAAACAGCTATGCGAGTTAAAGTGTGTAGCTTGCTATATTGCCATTGGGGGCGAAAAATCTGTCATCAACACGCGCACGCGAGTCATGCCCATTGGAATGCTTAATGGTTTATATTCCAGGCAAAATACGGTTTCGAAAAACAGTAATTTATAATAGCGTTTTTTTGTTTATATTATTTTAAAACGTTATTCTAAGATGCTTTATTCAAGAATCCAACAAACTTTCCATCCGGAAGTAGTTATTTAGATTTAATTAGGTTTAAAGATCATTTTATTCTCATTAAGAATTTTACAATTCACTTATTATGAGAACTTAAAATTAAAGATATATGTTAGAATTTAATTTAAGCGATTTAATTTAAGCATGCATTGTCTTTTTTGTTCGGTTTATATTTAATATTTTAAAGCAAATGTAAATGAACCAAAATAAAGAATAAAACATTTATTAATATTTATTCCGACTTTTCAGGAACTATTTTTTTTTAATGTCTGATTTTTAGTTGGATTTTGCCTCTAGGTAACTATTTAATTGATAATATATCCGTTACAATAAAAAAAACTGCTATTATAAATTATTTCCAAATTTGACATTTTTTCCAAGTTGTCAGTTCATTGCCTGGACTATTATTTTATCATTAATAGCGTTATTGCTGTACTGTATAAAGTATCCAAGCTGTTGCCAATGATTGTAACAAAGACATGCGGACGGATGTGAGATAGGAAGTTTGTAGGTGACCAAGCTGGACAGACAGAAACAACGAACGAACTTCATGTTTGATTTTGATTCTGAAATTGGTAAGCTTTCTAATATACGAGCAATGACATACCTAATAAAATAATTGTTCATGTAAATAATGTAAAACCAAATAGGTACACAACAAGAAACAACTGCGTCATAAGAAATCTGTTAAAAAAAGCTCGTAAAAACGAATAGTATTTGACCTTCCGTTATTACTTTTATTCGTCACATGAGGCGTATTCATGGCAATAACAGCATAGTTCTGCGCGGGAGCGTCGCAGGTGCTCGTGCCGTAAACTTTTACCGTTCGCGATTATAACATAAAACCCCGACACGCCGATACACTCGCGGCTGCAGAAGGGGTAGCCAGAAACAACTGTGTACTGTGCGGCCAGTAGTTAGTCTACCACTCTGTCATCTCGCGATTATAACTGCTGATACACTCTCGGCCGTAGAAAAGATGGACACGGTATTTCTTAGTCGTGGTCAGTCGTGCTAGCCCTTTACAACACTTGCTACTACGCGTCAACACATCATCACGCGCCATATGAAATGGAAACTAAGTAGGGACTAGGGAATATAATTGTGCCTTAATTTAACGGCGTTTCTAAGTAGAACCAGTCTTATCTTAATGGGCAGACAACACAATACTTTTACCATATGTTGACATTTATAGGTGCAGATAATCACGTTTTTTTTTATTAAATTCGAAATAATACTAGCTATTGCTAAGTTTAGGCAACTAAGTAGCTCACCAGTTGGCTATCGGCATAGGCTGATAATAACAGGTGCAACTTTTCTAGGTACGTTATACACGTTCTTGCGTTTAACTGTGTGCATGTTTTCGCAATAACATAATGCGTTACCATCGGCTCACCGCGGTGTTAACAAGATCATGTTGTTTTTACTCGCGAGTAGCGGGCGGGTAGGCGTGCGCGGGGCAGCCGCGTGCGCGGCACGTGCGAGTTGCGTGCTCCCGCTGTTATGTTTACAAGTATTACAAGCGAGATTATCTGGCAACTTCGAAGTAAGATACAAAACAAATTATGTAGGCACAGTCTAGAGTTGACATGGGTGACAAAATAATAGTTATACCTATAATAAAAGTTAGCTATAAAATGTATATAATTATATGGCTAGCGGAATCCTTGAATCTTAGAGTCTCTGTCGTATACTGTCTTCTAAAGTATATCTATATGTATATATGACATTTATATTATTGTATGTATGTATTACTACTACCTAATCAATTTGTAGGTTTAACCAAAACAATGGCGAACTTACCTTAAAGCTTTAGGCGTCAGTTAACTCCACTATAACGCTTATTGAGTTACAATACCTTTAGTCAAACGCCATTACTCTTACAGTGTCTTTAAAGTTTATCTGCCTAACACCTTAAGCGTTAGAAAAAGTTTCAATACTTGCAAGAGAGTTAATTCTGTTATAAAGTCTCTGCCTGTACCTTATAGTAGATATAACACCTTAAGAGTTAACGAGCGTCAGCTAGCACTCTTGTAAGTGTTTAAGTGTTAAAAACAGATTAAAGCTTTAACATCTTAAGTGTAATTGCTTTGAGTAACACTCTTATAACACTTTAGGAGTTAATTATTTTTCTTAACTCCTTTATAACACTATTAGTTCCAACTGAGAACATTGTAACTCACTTATAAAGGTTAAGGTTATAATAATAACCTTAGCTGACACCCAAATGTTAGTTGGGTATGGCATAAAGCCCGCCTGTTGTACGATACGTTTTTTAATGTATGGTAGTGCAAAAAAGAATGAATAAATACACATTTATTTATTGGTATTATAAATGGACATTGAGATTTTTCTAAAGTAATTTTCAAGGGTCTCTGTCTAGCGAATAAACCCACGGGGAAAAGATTAAACTCAAGGGGAAAAGATCTAGTTAATAAAAGATCCAGATAAGAATAATATTTCTGTGGATAAAGGATATAATTTTCAGATTTCTCGTTACCGTAGAATACCTAACCCTTTTCTGCAACTCTAATTAATCATGGCTGCCCAGCGACGGACATGTTTAGCAACAAGCTCATGGTTTAGCGCCGCGTGCCAGTCACGTGCCAGTCACGCGCTACTCGCGTGCCACTCGCTTATAAAGCATAAACAACACACTAATATGATAGTGTTTAAAATGTTGCTACACTTTAAATTACATTTTAAACCTTAGGATTATTGTAGCATTGCCCTTGTTTCAGTCGTAAGCTGGTTGTTTATACAATTTGATAAGCGATTTACCTACTCCTTTGTGAGGCTTATACTTTTACTTAAATACTTTTCAAAAGTGTTTTAGTTTCACAAAGTCACCTTTAACTTATGTAAGTAGGTACTCGACTATAATGCTATGCGCATTTATAGTACCAACTACAAACACAATTATAATGCTATGTAATAAATCTAATTAACTATAATGTAACTAAAATGTACCTATAATAAATCTAATAATGTGATATAAATGACAGTTTGTAAGAAGTTTGCAAGTTTAATAAGGCCCTCTTGTGAAGGGAAGCTATTTGTAAGTAAGGGTATTAAGTGGTAAAGTTATCAGTAAGTCAGTAACAACGAGTATAGTGTTTTGTGTGTAGGTAGGTAGGGGAGAGGGGGGCATGACGGGGTAGTTAACGTTACAAGTCCAATAAAACTAAAAATGCTATTGTTTTTAGGGTTTTTAGGGTTCCGATACCTCAAAAGGAAAAAACGGAACCCTTATAGGATCACTCGGTTGTTTGTCTGTCCGTCTGTCACAGCCGATTTTCTCCGAAAATACTGGACCGATTGAGTTGAAATTTGGTACACATGTGTAAATTGGTGACCCAAAGATGAACGCGTAAAGTAAATTAATGAATTCTGAACAAGGGGGCCACTTTTGGGGGGTAAACTGAAATTAAAACAAAAAAAAGTTTTGCAAACTGTATCGTGTGACATATCACATGAAAGGGGTTGTTGTAAGCATGTCAGATATATTTTTTTTATAATTTTAGCACTAACAGATTTGAAGTAATTTAGGAAAAAAGACGAAAATTGACCCTTCCCCCCCCTTATTTCCGAAACTACTAGGACTAAAATTCTCAAAAAAATATGGAAAATAGTTCCTTGGCTTACTTACAGGAAAACCTATAAGACGTTTGAGTATTGAAATTTTGATTATATACGGAACCCTCACCACGCGAGTTCACCTCGCACTTGTCTGGTTTTATTTTATATAATATTTATCTCAGGTAACCAGCCTTTTATAATCAATACTTATTATGAACTCTAGTTTGATAATTCAATTACAAAAAAAAAGTAAATGTTGCCTTCTCCCCCTCCTAAATAGGGTAAGATGCCACCTATGTAGGGCAATATGGGGTACCCCTATATTGCAAGATGGGGTATTCCTGTGGGGCTAGAAGAGGAAAAGGGACATGATGCATACAAAAAAATACAAAATACTATAGACGAAAAGCTAGGCGTCAACCTATTGCTAAGTCAAGTAAATGCCGTTTCTACGTCTTCATCATCGACACCAGCACAGCTGCAACGTGCCCAATTTTGCATGCAGCACACGCCATCCAGCCTTCTGTGGACTCTAAATAACTCTCTCTAACTTTTTGACAATATAAACACGGAGTATTTTCCGAATCACTGAGGCTATTATCTGACGATGTTGATTTACTAGCTACAACTTTGGTAATCTTTTTCTTTTTGTATCCTTTTACCCAATACCCCATCTTGCCCCCGCGTGCCTAATGGAATACGGGAAAATATTAAAAAGTAACGATGCCATGAACCTAGGATACTATGGACAGGCTATACGTGATGCCACAATGAGGGACGGCAACAAAGTAGATGATACCCGTGGGGTGGCCATGTAACTAAAAATTACCCCATCGCGTCCATGTGTTTATTTTAAATAATGCGCTTTTATTGTAACTAGTTTTTAATGAAGCTTTACACATTCATTGCCTAGCAGGCGCTGTTCGCAGGCACTAGTAATATTCAGTTTAATAACATGAAATATGATTCTAGTAACAGAACATGTAAGTAATTAATAGTCCTTGTGCAAGCGGCTTATCTGTGTTTCTTATCAGCACTACAAACTGTATAGAGTGATCAGCACAGTTATCACAGGACGGCCCGCGAGCTGTGTTGCGGCAAGGTAGACTGTCCGTATCTTACCTTTCTAAGCGTTCTTACTAGAAAGAGACGGACAGTCTACCTCGCCGCGATGTGTCGGCAACTTAATTAATTATTATAAAGCCTGAATCACACTGGCGCAGCCTACGGTGGCGGTCCATAGTAAACTTGACAGATAGTGTCAAATTTACTATTGACCGCCACCGCAGGCCACGCCTGTCTGTGAGAGGCTTTATTTAAGTCTCTCACAGACTGGCGCGGCCTGGCCGCGGCGGTCAGTGGTAAACTTGTCATTAGGCTGAGGCGGATAAAATAATGATACTAAGGACCGAAATGAGACACAACCATATTAAAAAAACATTTATTTATATAAGGTTATCTCTATTTAGGTTAGGTAGGGGTCGCTTACTGGCCTTTGAATAATATTAATTTTGTATACATATTTCTCAATCCAAATACTCCGTGTACGCACATCCTCATTTAGTGGAAACCTAGAAAATAAAACATATTATTTTATATTAAATTTTCAAAGCATACGGCTCATAGAAAATTATGAATCATTCTATACCGTCGATCATCTTTACTTATCTATATCTATCTGTCTTACTAGCTGTCCACGCGTCTCCACCTGCGTATTAGAAAGAACCCGAGCGGAGGCGCAGATGCAGGATTTTTTGTTATGGGATGAATAGTTCTGGAGATTACTCGCTACATTTTTATGAGTATAGAGTAAATATAAGTATATAAAAATAGATCCCACCCATTTTATACGAATGTTATGTAATAACAAGTACGAGAATTTTGTTAAAGTATAAATTACCCGAGAAATGGGGTATTTTTAAGTTGTATTGGCTGATATCCCTAAAATGATTGCAAAGAAGCTAAATCGAGAAGACATTCTTAAACCTGTTGCAGCTTACCATAAACAACCTACGTAATTTGGGCGGATAATTTGTCAACGAATATTTTCTTGAACAATGTAAACAATGATGTTATTTCTATTATAATCATCTAATTTAACAAGATTTTTAGCGTAATGTAATTTTACGATGCCATTTTTACGTATTGCGTATAAAGAAAAGTGAAAAATGTTCTACTTACGTGTGAAAGGTTATATTTTCATCAGAGTGTTCCGACCGGCTTTTACAGCCGAGAACACAGCAATATACCATTTTTTTGGCACAGTCGGAACACAGGCACCTTATTGTGAGTAAAATAACTTTAATCGCGTCGATTTAAGTCACATTAGCATTAAATAATTTAGGTTATTCTAGCTAGTATGCAGCTACACGCGCGCTTTGTTGGGCACAACCGTTGTGCCCAACAGAAAAAAAGTGGAACTATGACAAGGACAACGAATGATATATCTCTTTCTGTCACACTTATTGCGTTTCGTATAGCACCGTCGCGCTCGCTCGTGGTATTATTATTACCATAGCCTGTCCATAGTATCCTAGGTTCATGTAACGATGCCGTATTTGAAACCAAACAAGTCCTTACCTGTTGGTGTGATTGTAGATCCATAGGAATAAATTAACACCATAATATACTGTATAAGAACCACATTTCACCACTTTTTTATAGTTTTAGAAAATATTATTATTCACATAATTATACAAGTAAAAGGAATACAGCAACTATATGCAGCAGCAATATGTGTCAATTGTATTGTATGTCTACTCCTTTTATCTCTGTGTGTCTTTTGTGTAGTGAATAAATGTCTTCTTTTCTTTTCTTTTCTTTTTCAACTGTTTTTTTTTATGAGCATCCCAGTGCTCGACACTGGTCCTGTTCATTGACACTTTATCATTAACTTTCAGAGTAACAATTGAAATGAACAATATATGTGACTGTGTCTGGGAAAAGGGACCACTTTGGCGGTATGGAGTTATTAATATCTCCTAAAACTAGGCAAAATTAGCTATTCAGTGGAAAAAATAATCATTGTCCTAGGTGCAATCATTATTTTTTTATAATTTTTTAAACATGCAGTAGACAAAATGTACGAATAGAAAAATATTTCAAAATGTATGCTCGTGAAAAATACACTTCTACTAGGAAGTTATGGAATGATTGATACCAAGTTAATCTACTATCATCAAAGATTTTTGATATTTAAGGTATTAATTACCGATTATCATTAAAAACCGTAATTTTCGACTAATTTTTAAAAATGCATATAACTTGGAAACTAAAATCCTCACGTGGTCCCTTTTACTAGACACAGTCACATATGTCAACTATTGAGCACTATAAGGTGTCGAGCATAGGGATTTCTGCCTTACTTTATACGTTTTTGATTTATATTGGAAACTATAGGTCTATTTAGTACTAAAGATAGCCTGTACGAATATCTTTGTATGACTGTTTGTTTCATATTAAATAAATAAACTAAAATAAATGTTTGTGCTGATTATATTAAAACAATGAACGGAGACCAAATAAACTGCAAATATGTTAAGAAATATGACTAAAAACTGTTTTTTGCAATTAAATATGGAATGACACCTTTTGTCTAGCTGAGCCGGTCACTGTGCGAACTTATTAACATCATGGCGGCGCATCATCAGGCATTAGCGAGATTCTGATTGGTCAGTTGTGTCGCCATATAAGGCCGCTTTACCGTCTTACCCGTCACCCAGTCTTGCCCCGCTGTCCCTACTGTTGCAAAATAAGAGAAGAACATCCCAAACTATATCTTTAATCTTTATTATAATTAAGTATGTTTTTTAAACAAGCGAGCGAAGTAAACGAAGTTCTTCGATTCAGCTTGGGAAAAATTCTATCGTATATCCGGCGTCTGTCCGGCAGTTTTTCTGTTCAAGTCACATTTCTCATTTGATTCTCGTCAAATTCTGAGGACAAATTCTATTATATATAGCGATTTATGGTTCATTCAGTTTTTTTTATGAATTTTACAGCTCACAGAGCCACTAAATTTTATACTTATTGGTTTCTACTAGAACAATTAGGTATCTACTAATTTGAATTGACGCTAACTAAATACTTAAGTCACTCTAATATTTTACACTCTTAATGGTATTTTTGATCTAAAAAAAATCAATAATTTTCGATTCTCTATGAAACCTCATTCCTCTTTCCCCTTCATTTCCCGACCAGAGCAGGAAGTAAGAAATATGGTTTTATAGTCTATGTTTTATATTTACGTGTGTTATGTTCCACCAATTTTTATAAATGAGGTGTTCCTACTTCCTACCTTTCATACGAAAAAAATTTTTTTTTTCAGTTAAGTAGTTTTCCGTAATCGGGTTACAGCTTTTTGAACTCGGGAGTATATCCAATCACGTTGATAGCTATGTGCCTAGATTTGACTAAAATGTATATAAAGAACATCTTGACTGTACAGAAATGTTAATCGATAAGTCCCACCAACACACACATTGATTTGATTTTACTGTAAGTTCACTAACATAAAAAAACTTGAAGAGATTATCTTACAATAGAACAATTATGCTCTCGACTGTCCCAAAATATTAATGTAGGTATAGGAACTAAGGGCGCGGCATTACCCAGCAAAAACTTGTCCAACTCGGGACTTGTCTAACTTGTATCTGTCTTGTACAAGTTGACTGGATCGCGGCTGGTATTAAATAGCTGCCATCATTAATTTATCGTTCGTGAGGAAATTATTACAATTCGTACTGTAAGGACGAGTTGTTTCAAAACAACGATAAAAGTAAGCTTACAACCTTTAGAATCTGATTGTATGGGGAGATTGACGGTTCTCTATGGGATGGTAGCCGCCGGCGTCATATAAATATTTAACATTAAAACCGGTGTGTAAAATGTGTTTTCATCTCTCATAATCTGAAAGAAGATAATTTTTTTAAATCTAAATAGCGGGTTGAAAGTGATGCGTGTCTCCCCTAGGGCTCAAAAGTATAAAAAAAAGCAATGGGAGAAACCTGTACAGCCACACCCACACCTTCATAAAATTGTATTGATTTTTGAAACTTTTTAATTATTGGGCATGTTTTTCAAGTGTGTTACTAAATTAATTATTTCATGACTATTGATTGCTATTTGGAGTCTTTTGAATACAATTGAAGCGTTCGTGCTGCGAATACTTCAATATAGCCGCTACAGAACCGCGTCCTAAAGTCATTAAAATGTGAACAATGGTAGAAACCTATGCAGCCACACTGCCATAGATTTGTGTTGATCTTAGAAGCATATCCTATACTATTAAACGAGCAATATTTGTATATAAATATATATATACAAATATTGCCTGCCTGCGGTGACGGTCAATAGTAATTTTGACAGCTATTGTCAAATTTACTATTGACCGCCACCACAGGCCGCTATCCTCTCCGCATTCAGGCCTAAATCGTTTGTATCTCATGAACCTAGGATACTCTGGACAGGCTATACGTGATGCCACAATGAGGGACGGCAACAAAGTAGATGATACCCGTGGGGTGGCCATGTAACTAAACATTACCCCATCGTGTCCATATGTTTATTTTAAATAATGCGCTTTTATTGTAAGTAGTTTTTACTGAAGCTTTACACATTCATTGCCTAGCAGGCGCTGTTCGCAGGCACTAGTAATATTCAGTTTAATAACATGAAATATGATTCTAGTAACAGAACATGTAGGTAATTAACAGTCCTTGTGCAAGCGGCTTATCTGTGTTTCTTATCAGCACCACAAACTGTATAGAGTGATCAGCACAGTTATCACAGGACGGCCCGCGAGCTGTGTTGCGGCAAGGTAGACTGTCCGTATCTTACCTTTCTAAGCGTTCTTACTAGAAAGAGACGGACAGTCTACCTCGCCGCGACACAGCTCGCGGGTCGTCCTGATCTACTTAATTAATTATTAAAAAGCCTGAATCACACTGGCGCAGCCTACGGTGGCGGTCCATAGCTTACATAGCTTGACAGATAGTGTCAAATTTACTATTGACCGCCACCGCAGACCGAGAGAGGCTTTATTTAAGTCTCTTACAGACTGGCGCGGCCTGGCCGCGGCGGTCAGTGGTAAACTTGTCATTACAACTTGTCAACTTGTATGTCTACTCCTTTGTCTCTGTGTGTCTTTCGTGTAGTGAATAAATGTCTTCTTTTCTTTTTTTTTCTTTTTAGGCTTAAGGCGGATAAAATAATGATACTAAGGACCGAAATGAGACACAACCATATTAAAAAAACATTTATTTATACAAGGTTATCTCTATTTAGGTTAGGTAGGGGTCGCTTACTGGCCTTTGAATAATATTAATTTTGTATACATATTTCTCAATCCAAATACTCCGCGTACGCACATCTTCATTTAGTGGAATGGAAACCTAGAAAATAAAACAATTTATTTTACATTAAATTTTCAAAGCATAGGGCTTATAGATAATTATGAATCATTCTATACCGTCGATCATCTTTACTTATCTATATCTATCTGTCTTACTAGCTGTCCACGCGTCTCCACCCGCGTATTAGAAAGAACCCGAGCGGAGGCGCAGATGCAGGATTTTTTGTTATGGGATGAATAGTTCCGGAGATTACTCGCTACATAAAAGCCTTGCCTCTTTTTTATGAGTATAGAGTAAATATAAGTATATAAAAATAGATCCCACCCATTTTATACGAATGTTATGTAATAACAAGTACGAGAATTTTGTTAAAGTATAAATTACCCGAGAAATCGGGTATTGATTGATAAAATGATTGCAAAGAAGCTAAATCGAGAAGACATTCTTATACCTGTCCCAGCTTACCATAAACAACCTACGTAATTTGGGCGGATAATTTGTCAACGAATATTTTCTTGAACAATGTAAACAATCATGTTATTTTTATTATAATCGTCTAATTTAACAAGATTTTGAGCGTAATGTAATTTTACGATGCTATTTTTACGTATCGCGTATAAAGAAAAGTGAAAAATGTTCTACTTACGTGTGAAAGGTTATATTTTCATCAGTGTGTTCCGACCGGCTTTTACAGCCGAGAGCACAGCAATAGACCATTTTTTTGGCACAGTCGGAACACAGGCACCTAATTGTGAGTAAAATAACTTTAATCGCGTCGATTTAAGTCACATTAGCATTAAATAATTTAGGTTATTCTAGCTAGTATGCAGCCACACGCGCGCTTTGTTTGGCACAACCGTTGTGCCCAACAGAAAAAAAAAGTGGAACTATGACAAGGACAACGAATGATATATCTCTTTCTGTCACACTTATTGCGTTTCGTATAGCACCGTCGCGCTCGCTCGTGGTATTATTATTACCATAGCCTGTCCATAGTATCCTAGGTTCATGTTTGTATCTATATTTTTATCTGTATCAAAGCAGATTATAAAAAAAAACATGCCACCAAATGAAACAATATTATCGCCTTGGAAAAGTAGAGTATAAACTCTGGTCTAAAAGCCATATCTACCTACTAAACTCGAACAATTTTTATCGAAAATAACCATCATGGTAATATGACCTATTTTAGACCCTAGTTATACAATATACTTAATTTAAGACATTAAATTAACAAAATGAAAAGGACATGCTCAAATGCTCTAACCTTCTAAGCCTCGCCACTTCAGCGTGGTTAAAGCGCTGGAGTGGCTTTGAACAATAGGAGAGAGCCAAGGAAGACCACAGACAATTTATATTAACACTAGCTTTGTGATAAGACTGAATAGTTAAGACAGACAAAGCTTTTGAGTAAGCGATACCATTTTGAAGGTGACATGCATTTGTTCTATAACAAATGTTCTAAAACTATTTCAGTGCGCCTGACGCATATGCTGCACTTAGTCTCTACGCTACACCAAGAATCGCTACGCGCTACGCTCGTAGCCGATCGCGTGGCTTTCCTCATATGTAGCGGAAAGCGCCTACGGCGTACGCGCCCGCTAGGGGAGTTTCTGGCAGTGGAAGATTGACTTGCTACGGCCTACGGCGTGGCATTTCATTGTTAGGCTATTCTCTTAATTTCTGTAAGCTCTTATATTCTGTAAGCGTCTATAGGCTATGAATTCCTCATGTCATCAGGTATTCTAGTTGGCTACCATTGATGCATAAAAAGATGAAAGTTTCAGCAGACTTTCAAAGACGCGGGCATCAAACAACTTTCCGTAAATGTTTTCGTATAAAGACATAAGTCCACACGCCAGGTGATTGAGATTACGTCCCGAAATCATTTCTATTTTTATACGTTTTTATACGATTGCGCCTTTTATAGCTTGCCTGTGTCGCCATATTTAAATTTTATTCGCCTTAATGTCGCCACACACGCCAGTGCTTGCAATATCATACCTATACTGCCAAGTTAATCGTACACCCCAACGTACAAAATTGAATCTTATTAGTACGTGTTAAGGTTTAACTCATATTTTATCGGGTGAAAATGAAATGGTTCCCTGTATACAGATGTCGGCATATAGAAACGATTTGGGAGCAATGTTTTTATTTAGAATGATGCCATTTGTTGAAGGTTTTACCTGGGGGTTTTGATTCGAACGCCATCTTTGGGCTCCAATTGATACTTTGCATGATTGGAAACTGAGAATAATGAAATTGGGAGAGCGAATAGCAATGTTTACTTTTGTTTGCGTCAAAGATGCAGCGTGTTTTGTATAGGTACCTACCATTCTACGGCATTTATTTTTCTCCCGTATTAGGCCATGGATTATGGTTTAATATTTTATTGTGTTAAATGAATCTGTTATCCGGCTACATTTGAAAAGAGAATCAAAAATTGGTAATTTACTACAACCAGTAAATGTTTACATGTATTGAGTTGTGGTTTAAAAATACCAAAAAATTCCAGTAACTCCCTTACTACGCAAAATATTAGAAATGGATATTGGGATAATTCTGACACCCTCTGATGTATTACACCTTTAGACTTTCGCTTGAAACCATTTCCCCGGAGGTGCCCCGGGGACACCCTGTAGATTCACTTTCAAGTCCAACCTACCAGTACAATGCAGATGAAACCTGTCCTTGTACCGTGAACACCTTAACAAACACCGGTGAATAAAGTTCCGTCATAAATTAAATCACAGCAAATCAATGGAGCACGTAACCCAATAAAGGTGCCACTGCACTGGCGTGAATTTTTTCCTCTAATTAAGGAGGGTGCCGCGTGCGCGTGGCATCGCGTAAATCATCCGCCTTATTAAAAGAATTCTACGAATCGAACCTCCTTAAGAAACCTTTAAGTACCCACAAAGAAAAAATCACCTTAACAGAAGAGTACACGGTCGGTTTCAGATTGTGTAAGCAATTGAAAAGTCATTGATAAGTAGGTGCAGAAAAGTAATGCTTTTTAATATCGCCAAGTGTGAATGATTTTGGTGTATTAAGGCAGCATTGGATTTATTGCAGTAAGTGGAATCAGCAACATCTGGGGGCACGGTAGTGCCCCCGCCAAGACGAGCCAAGCGAAGCGCAAGGACAGGCACTACCTACCTTTTCTCGAAGAGCTTCGATGTTTTTTTAAACCCTCATTAATACTTGTGTTTGGATTATACCAGATAAACAAAATTCTTGGAATATGATGTCAATAGTAGACTAATTAAACATGTAAAGTTTCAGTTGTATAGCTCTCATACTTTAGATTTTATTGACATCTATAAAAACGCCGATTTCGTCACTTGACTCAACTAAGTCATGATGTTGATCATTAAAACCCATAGGGTACTTTCTGAAGTCCTAGAAAGCTGAAGTTTGGTATGTAAGCTAGTATTAGTACACAAACAACTTAAAACTCCTAAACATTTGACCTTTTGCCCCCCAACCCCTTAAACTAGGGGATGCAATTTTGTATGAGACTTCCGCAAATTTTGATGGTCTGATAATTTATATAGGGACTCGTCGCTTATTTCAATTCAATTCTATTTCATTATTTCAGGCTTTTGGACCCATATGTGTTAGTTACAATAAAATTAAATAATAATATCATCATAAATTCATACCGTATGCAACTATGCACGCGCGAGAGCCTATGCGGCGACTGGGATGTGCCCAACAAAGCTATACTTTTTTAGCCAAGATGTAGAATTTGTAGAGCGTGGCTGGTAGAGTTAAGCCGTGTGGAGTAGGAAGCTTACCGCTACTTGCGATCTGATATATTTTTAACGCTGAAAGCATTTGTCATACATGTTGTCATATATAACCTAGGGAATCTTGGCAATCACTTTACATGTAATGTTTTTAGTGGATCGTAATTTTTAAAATAGGCTCTAAACTTTTTTATATTTAATAGAAAATACTGGGTTGCTGCTTGTTGCGTATTGTTCCACCTTTAGTGAATCATTAAAAAAAATGCTACCGTTTTACGGTGTGAGGTGTTTGATTTCTCTTAGTTTTCGTGTTCCATACCAAAATATCTAAACGAAAATTAACAAATGCTCGGTGATTGTCCGTCGATCTGTTATAGGATTTTTTATAAACAGAAACCTTAACATCATGTCTACCATCATCATCCTTGGTACTGTGATAAAGTACCAAAAAGTTCACATAATTTAGCCTGATATTATTGTTGAGGTGGTTATTTTGAAGAATTTTACTCCCAATTTTACGCCCATTCATTACATAGCTACATAAATAAAAAAAATAAAACGCCCCCGACACTTACAACGTAACTTAGAGCGTAACTGAGAATTTTCCCGTTACTTTGAATACTCAAACTTCTTATAGGTTTTCCTGTAATCTTTAGGCAAGGAACTATTTTCTATACTTTTTTCAGAATTCAAAGCCTAGTCGTTTCGAAGATAAGGGGGGGGGGGGGGGGATGGTCAATTTTCGTCTTATTTCCTAAATTACTTCAAATCTGTTTTTGCTAAAATTATAAAAAAAAACTGAAATGCTTACAACAACCCCTTTCATTTGATATGTCACACAATACAGTTTGCGAAACTTTTTTTAAAATTTTCCAGTTTACCCCTCAAAAGTAGCCCACTTGTTCAGAATTCATTAATTTACTTTACGCGTCCCTCTTTGGGTCACCAATTTACATACATATGTTTACCGAATTTCAACTCAATCGGTCCAGTAGTTTCGCAACAAATCGGTTGCGACAGACGGACAGACAGACGCACGAGTGATCCTATAAGGGTTCCGTTTTTTTCCTTTTGAGGTACGGAACCCTAAAAAGCACTTAAATCGCTTCGTACGTTTGGGAGCGCCGATGCAACAGACGGATACACATGTTAAACTTATAACACCCCTCGTTTGCGTCGGAGGTTAAACATGACAGAACAGGTGTAAAGTGACGCCAGCGCGGAAATGTGTTAAACCGTGTAAACGTTGCCAGCATCAGTATAAAATACGAATTGATTAGAAATCCAACGACAGGAATCAATCTTGTTCATAACTTATGATAACTTGGAAACAGCAATAGAAAACTACGTAAGAAGTACACTACAGCGGAGGGGTTGTGGAGGGACATTATTAGCCGGGGCTGAATCCGGATCGAATAAAATTACACCAGCGATTGAGACCGGCTACAGCGGGAACGAGTACTGCCTGAACATTAGGTAGTCGGGTCAAAGCCAGGAAAAATCCCTAGGCGTTCTTCCCG
Organism: Epinotia nisella; assembly: GCA_932294315.1. Classification (NCBI taxonomy): domain Eukaryota; kingdom Metazoa; phylum Arthropoda; class Insecta; order Lepidoptera; family Tortricidae; genus Epinotia; species Epinotia nisella. The sequence continues at coordinate 24,853,873 of OW028674.1, forward strand.
TGGACAATAAAATACGGTTTAGGTACACAAGAATGATGTTCTGGTCATACGAGTCATAGGTTGCAAAGGCGCTTTACATGCCTGTATGGGTCCAGTGCCAAAATTATGCCAAGGCCTTAACTTGAGATGTGTCCACAGGAAAGACTGACCCTAACTCATACTAAATATTTTTTTGACCTAGTTATTTATTTAATCATGTCCCTCCAAAGAAAATCAAATCTAACGAGAGACACTGAACACCCCAATGGTCGTTCGACTATAATATAATCCGGCTGTCACGATAATAAGTAAAACTCGTGTCTAGTCTAATCATACATTTACCAGAGACGCATAAATTGGAGATTCCTCTCAATGAAAACATAAAACATAATATCCATATAGTTTTAGCACCTTTTAGTCCACACTAAAAATATCATTTAGCAAAGTCGTAGTAAATTCTTGTCAATTACAAACTAAACGAATCAGCCTGTACCCGATCGGCCCCCAATTCATTCGAGCATATTTTCATAAATGCAAACATTCAGAAAGAATTTCCTTCGAAAGCTCATAAATATTTCCCACTTTTACTACTCCCACCCAAACTTGAAGGAATAAAAGCCAACTTTATAAGGTAGGTAATAGGGCTTAGAATGTATTGTTTAGAAACAGTAATAAGCGCGTTTTTAAACGAGAACAGGGAGTCGGAATTAAAGATTAATCTGAATCTCCAATAAATATTGGAACGCATTCGGTTTGAAATTGGAATCGAAGAATTGGAACTTATTCCGGACCCATTTGTAGATGAGGTGTTTTTCCTGGGAGAGTTATGGCGACGCGAGGCCAAATGGTTAGGATGAAAAAACGGTCAAGAGTCAAGAGAGCACTTGCATAATTACACGAGTGGAAAGGAACATACAAACTTAGCACTTGGTTTGTTAGTTTATGTAGTTTAGTAGACAATAATTACATTTTAAGTCGTACAAAAACGGCAAAAAATTTGCTTCTTTTTGGTTGTAGTCGTGACATTCTGATATAGGTATATTGACGTAGATGAAGTTCATCTATCAGAACAAAGTCTGTCATGTCGTGTCTAAAGATAATTCCGCAATTATGTATAATACTTAATTTAAATTAATAAATTATTTGTATATGAGAATGATATGGAGTTACATCACAAAAAATATAATGCCAGAGATTTTAATTTCGCATTTCAATATGATATTAATGTTGTTAAATTGCAATGAGTCGTACTTATTCTTGATCGATGCCCAGCCCCGTATTGTTTTAAGCTTACCTCAACACTCACCCATAAATATATCTTGACGCCGCGATTCGTAATAAGTAAGCGTAGGTATAGAGGTCTAGTTTCGTTAGGCGTGACGCGTGGGGTAATGAGCGCGTAGCGAATAAGCCCTGAACTATTTGGATTGGGCATGATTCCACATGCATTATTGCATTATTCTATTTTGTATTATGTAGGGTTATTTACATATAAATCGTATTTGCTAGTTTTATTAGGTTTTTTTAGTAGCTTGTTCGATTATTTATGAGATAAATTATTGAATAAGCACTAAAAAAATAAGAATATGTAAATACTTTTGTAAATGACGTATAACATGGGAATTACGTAAAATCGATTAAAATTACATTCCATACGAACAAAGTGTAAAACTTGCATTAATTAGACTACAACGACGCATTACTAACGCATGAATAGTATTTTATGGTGCATACAATTTGATTAAAAGAACTTTCCATTGTTAAATATTTAAATCAACTTCAATTAAAACAATTTATAATTGTAAAGTTGTTCGGAGTGGAACCCTCTTCAATATCATTTTCGCACATTTTTTTGTAATATCTGAAATGGAAGTAGTCTTACGTTAATAAGATTTTTTGTTAATTTTGTGATTACTAAAGGGTGAAGGACTTATTCAATTAAGATGATTTCTTGCCTTTTTAGATATTCTTCACTAATTAAAACAAAATAGTTAAAGAGTCATCTTAGGGATTCGCTTCCGGCAAGCTTTGCCCAGGAGCCGTAGCATGGTTGGCCTTGTCACGCGATAGGTATACGGATAGGATAGAGCGTGCGTCACTGGCTGACACCGTTCGATCGAACGAGACGACGCTCTTATCTTGTCACTTGTCGCGTGATAAGGCCAACCATGCTACGGCTCCTGAAATATGTAACTTGGGTTTTCACAAATCGAGAGTGAAAAGGTATAATAATTATGTGCATGTTTATATATCTTCATCATCAAGTGAGTTTGTGATCTTAAATGCTTGACTGTTTTCTATGTCAAAAAACAGGCAAAGAGTGGATGGAACTGGTTGAATTTGGTAAGTAAATATACTTCGGTTCCCAAATTCATCCATAAGATAAGAATCACCAGTTAAAAGTTTGACAATAAGGCTATTTTTATGCAGCTGGGTTGTGATTTGAATACTTATTTAGAATACCTACTTACACGCTAATTATTGATAACAATTTTAATTGGAAACTGTCTCCTTATTTTATATATTCTTTTTATTTTACTCATCAGAATTAACCCCATTGGTTTTAAATTAGGTTAAAATTACACGCAGTTCACGCTAAGTTTATACAATGACGTAAGCGTCCCACTGTGTGACACCATCCCAATTTATTCATAGCTATGAAGCAGGGTGTCAATAATTGAAAGAAAACAGTGCCATACGACCAGAGTTTACTTTAGAATGTATAGAATATGTAATTAATGTCACTAAAAACTTACCAGTGTGTATATATTTCTTGGCAAAATAACCAACTTAGATTTCACCACTTTCCATTAGCTTTTCTAGCATCGCCAATCGACGCCACTGACCGGATATAAATCCTAGTCCTCGTAACCCGTAAATCTGCTCCATTAACTGGCACTTAGCACTTAGCTGAGGGGGTCGGGGACCTAATTCAATTTGTTCGACCGCTGTCTTGACGATGGGTAATTCGGCTTTGATTGTTTTTGGTGCAACATTGGTTATTAGCAGACATCGTTAATTTTGTTAGCATTTTCGGTGCAGCGTAGTGTTATTAACGGAATTGTTACAAAAAAATTCAATCATAATGCCTAATTAGCGTTAATGATGTTAATATTTTTTCTTTTTTTTATATATTTTTTTTAAATTGTTGTTTTATAAAATATTATAAAAGTAACTGCTATGTGATGGATATTCTAGTCTTGCTTTGACATTTTCAGTATAGTGAGAAAAACAAATGAAAGCTTGAGAAATATATTATATTTGGGACGTAAATATAAATACGTCAATCAACTTTTTCTCCTGCATGCAGACTGCAAACTAACCTTCCAAAAAATGGAAAGAGTATATAAATATATATCACTCTAAGCTTATATTTCCTGAAACATTAGTAATTAAATTTTGAAGCAGCTACTCCAATTTTCCGCTTACACATTTTGCTATAGATCTTATTTAGCCGGCGGTTTCTTTCCGGGTCGCGCTAAAATGTGGTGCACTTACGTGACACTTGACGACGTATGGGCCCTCTAACTAGCCGAGACAAGAGTGGAGGCCACAATGAAGAGTTAACAACGTTTAGAGCGCCGCCAGTCTAGGAACTTTACATCGGTAAAATACACGGGCAATAAGGATGTCGAGACCAATTAAAATACTCATTGAATAAAATAACTGAAAGTCTAGGATTAAAATACAAAGACGGAGTTATACTCGTATGTGTGAAAAGTCTTAAAGAGACAAAAGGACTTGTTTTGTTACACCAAAGACGTACTCGTCACATACAGGCTTCCTGGCTGAATTCCATGGCCAGGCGGATAAGTTCCGCTGCGGAATTCAACCGAGACTCTCTGGTGGAAGGTCCATTTTGCATGGAGCAGCTCCGGTCGGAATCAGCCAAGCGGAATTTGGCCTGTTTGTGGCGACCCTTAGGAGTCGTCAGGACGCTCGACTCTTCATACAAACGTAGTTTGGTTCTCACTTTCAAACGACATGCTGGAGTAAAATTAAACTTTGTAGACACAATTGGATCCGCCATATCTAGGTCGGCAACTAGTTTTGGTTGCTAGAAATTATAAAAAAAAATAACTAAAAAAAGTTCTTCGTAGTAGACTTCTTTTCTCTCTATTCTTTTTCCATTATAATGTCTAGCAACAAAACCTAATTTCCGATCTAAATACGGTGGATCCCATTGTCATTTTTTTATGTTGTTCCAGCACGCCGTTTTAAAATGAGTGCCAAACTACGTTTGCTTGCATGACTCTTAAGCTGCTACGAGCTACGATGTAGCAGACAGCTACGCCTTAACCCATTCAAGGCCAGTGACTCAACATCTGAGTCATGCCTCTACGTGCGATTTGCGCTACAGAGCGGAAAAACGCTGCTACGCGTACGTAAACACGTAGCGATGAGTGGCCTCGAATGGGTTAAAAGAGTATGAATATCTACTTCATGATTTGCTTCATTTACGTTGAGAGACTGCACTTTCGCAGGCTTTCTGACACATGAAAACGATCGACCACATCGAAAGTTAATAAAATAGGCTGTACCTCTAGTATATTTTTTTCAGATACGAACACGTTAACGAACGCGTTTGCGTTTAGTTTCACTTTGTATGGCAACTCAAACAGCGCCTCTGGTGGTAACTATTAGGAACTAAAATAGCGAGTATAATTTTTTTTTCTATGGAGCTCCCAACTCAACTGAAAAAAAACCCAACTGTTTAGACAACTAAAATAAATTCGAGCAATGTAACGATTATATAAAATACTTTTTTCTACTCCAGCACTGTAATTTGACAATTAAAAGGCTAACATCAATATTAAAAATATACACTTTTCGTGATTCCACTTAAATCTATGATCTATGAATTACATTATAATGCTCCGACGGATATTATAATAAATTATAAGCCAACTGGTATTTTTTTTAATTTGCGTTAAAGTGGCCAGCGCCTACAGACCATGTGCCAGCGCGAAAGTGTTTTATTTAAATTTATGTTTCCTTGACCGCATCCATGACAAAAGTTTATGTAAATGAACTTATTATTACTGTAACTGCCATATTTACAATAAAGACTCGTTTATTATTACGTAAATTACAGATATGAAATAAGAATATTATTTTTCCAAAAGATTTATGTTTGAAAAATACATCTACTTAAACAGTATTGTTGTCTATGGTAATAAAAAAACATAAAGCGCGGGAATTTAATTATTTTCAATTGTCAGTTAGGTTCATTGGTAACGCAATTTATTTAACTTTTGAGGTTGTAACTGAATTTGATCCATCTCCAATGCCAACCGCTCCGGACTTTCTACAAAATGAAATAAATATGTCGCAGATCTTAAAACAAAACAAGGCGCCAATAATCATAACAAAAAACACCATTCAAAGCCTTCATATTCATTACCATAAATAAAATGTTTGTTTTTACATGTCTCTATTTTTATTTATTTATAACTAAAAGTATAAGTTGGTTCTAGCTGTCGTAGAAAAAGTACTGTATGCAACGTTATATAATTAGGTCTTAAAATTCTCGAGTCTTTATTAACAAAACTCGCTAAAGCTCGTTTTGTTACAGCGACTCTCGAATTTCAAGAACCCATATTATATAACTGTTGCATAAAATACTAGTTGAATACTACTTAGTGATAGTAGAGTTCGATATTCAAACGCTCTGGGGCGCGTTTGAATATCGAATCGTATTTCTCTATGTTTTTCGATAGACTGCTGTCTATCTCGCTTCATCTTATGCTCCGTTTGCTGTCCGCCGTGTTCGGCCGTTTGGACGTGGCTATAGACTGTCAATGGTGTTTATTCGTGGTGTCAATATTTTGTATCTGTGTCAAAGTAGTTTATTAAAGAAAAAAAACATGCCGATAAATTGAATAATCTTTTCGCCGTGAAATTCATTATTGATCGTGAATGGATAATCTTTGTTTTTTACTATTTTGTCGCGGTCGAAGTGAAAAGTAGGGTGTATAACTTTGGTCTAAAATCCATACTATCACTCGAACCATTTTCCCTCACTTTGCTCGGGAAAATAACCATCTCGTGGTAATATAGCCTATTTTAGACCCCTGTCATACAATCTACTATGAGATAACAAGTGAAATCAAAAGAATTCGAAAAACCCGACTGCTTTTTGACAAATATTATAGCCTATGTCACTCCCACGATTAAGAGGAATCCAACGACACCCCATACATCAAAATCCATCAAGCCGTTTAGGCTACAGGAGGCCACAAAGTAACATACATACATACATACTTACATACACTCGAAAAAAATTACCCTCCTCCTTTGGCAGTCGGGTAAAAAGGATATTTAATACTCTACCTACTTACTTTTCCATGAAGTTAACTAGGATTTCGAGCTCGCACTGGTTCTCACTTTGACTAACTATAAACTAGGTAGGAACTTAAATTACTTAAATATTTACACAATTACAAACTGAAATGTATTGCAGCGAAAAGGCAAGTTAAAGCACAACTTTGTCGTCTCTGTGCATTTGTAGACAAATATGCAATATTAAGAGTAAACATTGCCATATATCCACATTGATTGTAAGGCAAGAGCACGGTGGTTAGCAATGATGCACGGTGGATTAAAGCTTATGCTGGGCAATCTTTTTCAGAATAATTATATTGTCGTCTCTGTACGAGAGGTAGAGAGCGTAATATTTAATTGTGTTGTATGCCATGCCATATATATAAGTCAGAGTCTTCAAAGCAGTTAATGGTTTCGCTGCCCAAGGATCGTGATACACCTGATCAGGCCTTTAAAAAGGTGGGTTTGGATTATTGCGGCCAATTTGACATTAAGCAGTCCTCAAAACGCAACAGCATCATCACAAAGGGGTATGTTGCTTTATTTATTTGTTTCGCCTGCAAGGCTGTTCATTTAGAGGTAGTCTTTGACATGTCCACCAATACCTTCATGGCAGCGCTTACAAGATTTATCGCTCGTCGAGGAGTACCCTCTGACATTTACTGTGACAACGTATCTATTTTCAAAGATGCCAATATTCAGCTGAAAGTTATGTACACTTTACACAATAGTGAGGATCTTCAAAGTGCAGTTCACAGCTATTCACTTCAAAAGGAAATTTATACGTTTTCACTTCATTCCACAATTTAGTCCCAATCACGGTGGTATCTGGGAGCGTGGAATACAATCATTAAGTTCCATTTGAAATTTATTTCTTCATGTAAAAAAGATGTTGTCAAGTAGCCGATTTTCTTTCGCCCATATCTAGGTTGTTCTATGCCCCGCGTGAGGCGTCACCGTCGATGCCGCTAATTGCAGATTTACCGTTCGCGCCGGCGCCGGCCGCGACGTATGTGCCGCCGGTCCCATAAGTGCTAAGTGCTTGTTTTATTGGCTTCACTAGCTGAATTGGTGAAAATCGAACTCTTGGTTTTTGTGCCAACGTTTGGAACCGCACTTTATGTTTTTGTAAGTTTAAATTTGCATTTTATCATCGGAGCATAAATAGTCTAGGATTCTGGATTTTTACATACACATTTTGGACGTAAGAAAGCCTTTCTTATATATTCATGATAAAAAGAAAATTGGCTAAAACGTGCAATACGTAAGTTACTTAGTTGCTTTTGTCTATGGTGGAAGTACAAAAAACAAATTGATCTGCAAAAACTCTCCGAAGCGAATCCGCGAGACCTCTCTTGGCCCTTGAAAATTGTTGCTGAGATGTACCTTTTATGTAGACGGTTAAAATTACTTTTGGTACGCGGGCGAAGCCGCGGGCAAAAGCTAGTTATTATTATAAGTACGGGTACTACCCCTATCTTTACCCCACCAGGTACTTGCTGGGGATGTTAGGTTTTAACTCAGTAGAGGTTCGGCGTAACACCTTGCTCTTGAACATGGCGTGTAGCATTATAAGGGGCGAGACTGATTGTTCGGATTTGGTTGGATGATTCTGTAGTCTTTTTGTCCCTACCAGCTACAACAGAGGTCGCAGCCATCGTCTGCTGGCGGTGGAGACGACTTGCACGGTAGCGCGTAAACCCTCGCCGATTGTATGCGCATGTATGCTTCTTAATGAGCTCCTTGCATTTACACCAGATTGCGATTTGTGACTAATGGAATAAATTGTATCCAGCTCTGTTAGGGTTTTGCGAAGCTCATTTTTAACTTTTTATATCTTATTGTCTGTTATTTATATGCTGTTTTCTTTTGTCTTTATTTGGTCAGTGCATAATAGTTATTAGTATTGTTTAAGTTTATTAGCGCCTGGGCATGCTGTAATGCTGATATTTTTTTGTATTTTGCAATAAATAAATATTTTGTCTGCTTACTTTATTTCTGTACTGTTCTCATATTCTGCCCCAGCCATAGAATAATAATCATAATTATTTTCAGTTTGGCCTAAAGGTTGGGCTGGTAGAGCATGATTATGGCATTACGTTCGCCTTTTGTATTTTTAACGTTTTATTGTGCAATATAGTTTAAATAAATAATTGATACACGGCAAAACCAAATCGAACACCTACTCCGATTCCAAGAATAACAATCATATTTCTAATTCAGTAATCGCCAGGAGTCGAAATAAAAATCGAAGTAAACGTTAACAATCCAAGTTTTTAAATTACATGAAAAACTCACTTAAGTTAAAATTAAATAATAAACAATGCGCATTACTTGCGAATGTTGCCATTTAGTGAACTTTTTCAATCCGCTGCGGCTACAATTTATCGGTTTTAATTCGGCCGGTCGATAATGTAGCGTCACTCGATACAACACAAAATTAATGTTAGGTGCACCGAGTGCTAGGGACGGGGGAATGTCGATGAAATTACCTGGGCCGGAATACCATCCGTGATATTTGGCAGAAAGGGACATGTCCCCACTTTCATGTCTCTGTCCTTCAAAATCAGAAGGTCAGAGTCGTCAAAGTAACAAGTAGTAGTTTACCAGAACAGTTAAATATCTAATGGAATACCAACCTTTAGGGGCACCTATTGGAGATTCAAATTGACACAAGTTTCCGGTATGCTGTAGGACTTCCATGTGAGGTCTTTCAAAATCAGAATGACAGAGACATGAAACAAAACTCTGTATATGCTAGGGGTGTCTTCTTCTGTCAAAAACGATAACCAAAACCACCAACTTGGAAGTCAATTTTTATTCGATTCTCGTCTGTTTCGCATTTCAGTATTTTGCGCGTTTTGCACGTGAGGATAGTTAATGTGTTAAAAGGGGTGTGAAATATACTGAATACAAAAATAGACGCGGAAACGATGACCAGAATATAGGCCCTAAGAACAACTGAACTAATGGGCTAAACAAGTAGGTACCTTTTAGTAAATAGGTTAGTAATAGTAAAGTCAATCGCCAAACGGTTAAGGGAGGCAACGGGTGACCCTCGCGCGGGCAGCTTTCTTGCGCAAAGGATTGCTATTGCAATCTAGCGCGGGAATGCTGCTTGCGTGATGGGTACGCTTAGATGATAGATACGACGGGTAGATATTCTTTTTTTAATGTTTAGTTTATTTTAATTTAGTTTCAGCTAGTTTCAATTCTAATTTAACATTTATATCACTTCTGTACTCTGGTTAGTAATATGTAACATATTTCCGAATCAACCATTTGTTTTGTATCTTGTAGGTAAGCCCAGCAACCAACACTTTGTCAATGTCTGTAACATGCATTGGAACAACAATATGCAGTTAAGTTAATAAGGTCATATATCGACAAAGCCCCACCTAGCCGGCAGTAAGCAGCGCCCGTTAATCCGCAAGTTTTCCAATAGCCGCGCACCTGCGCGGTGTTTATCGTGCCTTACTGCCCGCTCACAATACATCGAACGACTCTAATCTTGTAATCTTACAGTGCATTTGGTCAGTCGCTGGAGCTACGGTGATCGACATGGCAGAGACGTACGCGTTATAAAGCCGGCCGGATCAAACATATTTTATTTTATATATGGGGACAATCTTACACAAATTGCACTAGCCCCATAGTAAGCTCAATAAGGCTTGTGTTATGGGTGCTAGACGACGATATATTTAATAGATATAAATACTTAAATAGATAGAAAACATCCAAGACTCAGAAACCAATATTCATGTTCATCATACAAATATTTGCCCTTACCGGGATTCGAACCCAGGACGCAGGCAGCGTCACTACCCACTAGGCTAACCGGTATCTGTCGTGATGCTCTCTGATGCACTCTGATGCCTGACACAAGGAGACGCCACGTAAGAGCGCATTATATGAGTAGGAATCAAACTATTCTAAAGTCTAACCCCCTTACTTATAAACGTGGAATAAGCTTGGAATAGTTTATCCATGCTTTGTCACTTTCTGTCAGATGCACATGTCACAATTACAGATAAGGACAAAGCATGGCATAACTATTCCAAGCTTATTCTACGTTTATAAGTAAGGGGGTAAACGTATAGAACCGATATAGTTCTGTCGCTTCACAACACGACACGCCAGGTAAGTATAAATCCGGCCTAATCTTCTCTATTTCTGACATTTTCATTGGTCATATATCAGTTTATATCAGTATATATTATATCAGTTTCAATTAGACGATAATTTAAAACAATGTGATGACTTCCGAACGTTTGAACGAAAATTAAAACAATATTTTATTAACCGACCTTACTACTCAATTAAAGAATTTTACGCTAATGCATTAGATTAATTAACGTTTACGTTTTTTATAATTTAAATTTTACTGATTTTTCTGACATTTACATATATAATTAATTTTCTTTCGAACCTTAGGAGACATAACATATTTTATTATTTTTGTGATTATGACACGTTATGACATTGTATAATTATTGCTTCAACTTTTGCTTCCTATTTCCATTGTATTATTATTATTGTTTTGACTCATTTAAATTTAATTAACTACATTGTATTTGCATGCCTTTAACTATGTTTTACTGCGAATAAATGATTTGATTGATTGATAGGGATGTGTCAATTAATCACACTGTAGTCACTATTTTCGCGATCATCATCTATTCTTTATGACATGTGTGGAAGCACATTTTGTCTTTTCTGTACATCAGACAGGACTTCAAAATGTAGAATCAAATTTAGTATTCCATACTGCTTTAAGGTAAACATAAGTTTAGTAAACACAATGATAAATCTAGAGCAAGGTGATGTTTTGCACCGATTCAGTCGTGATACATGGCGATACAGTTTCGGTATAGTATCCTACCTTCTCCATTCTTCCTTTACCTGCGTCGTCTAAAATAGGCGTGTTAGTTTACTGGACAGACAGATACCGACTTATCGCATATAAGTGGTCCGTTAGACCAATTTTGGTACGAAATATTAAAAATAGGCAGGTACCGAAAAAATTAATCACCGAAAAGAAACGATAAAAGAAACAATCTCCCCGCGGGGAATTGAACACCGGTTTCCTTATTAGCTGCAATCAATAAGTTGGTTGTTTAATTTTAGCAGTAGTTTTGTTTGCTGTAACACACCAAACAGTGCTAACCAGCTGTACGATAGTGGTGTAAGTTATCGATAAATGCAGGTCCTGATAGCTTTTTGGGGATTAGGAACCTTGACGAATTACATAAAGATAATCGATGAAAAATCAAGTTACTGACTAATCATTAATTTGATTTCCTCGAAGTAATTTTATTGTTTGGTTATATTTATTTATCGACATTTTGGCGATTACTTAAGCTCGTTCGTACCTAATATAACTTGTATCTTAACTTTATCATATTTATAGATCAGACTCTAATAATTACAGTAGCTGTATTAATTAAGTAATCATCATGAAACTTATACATATAATGACTTAAATTAACGATATTTAACTATCCGTTGTAGTTAATCGTGTAAACTCCACTCTTAATGCAATTAAGGCTTATTTACACGCGCAATCAGCCCGGCTAACCTGAGTTTAGTAGTTACAGCGAAGTAACGGACAGACCGCTGACGCAGTTTGTTGCTAATTACCCTTTACGTCTTAGCACCGTGCTAGCATGGTCCACCTCGACCATTCTGGCAGGGGACGGTAAACCGCGATTCACAACCTTCATGAGCTCTTTCAATAGAAATGGCGGCGTGTTTTCGAAAAACGATTGCAGCTTTTAAAGATCTATAACAAAATTATTAGCAGAACTAAGGTAACCGATGTAGCCTTCGGAATAGCTAAACTTAAGTGGCAGTGGGTGGGCACATTGCACGTAGAACCGATGGCCGTTGGAGCGGAAAGATTATCGAGTGGCGACCACGTACCGGAAGATGTAGAGTGGACTAATGACCTGGCACACAAGGGTGACTGATAACCTGGTAAAGCTCGCGAGAGTCCGCTCAATACGGGTGGCGCGAGACTGGTCAATTATGACACTCTTTGGGGAAGGCCTGTGTCCAGCAGTGGACGTCTTTCGGCTGATATTATTTGCTCTTATTAGTTTTAGTATGATTGCCTTTTCCGCCTTAAAAGTTGGTCGAGGTCTCTGTTCATTGGCATAGATATATCTATACCTACCTACATAACATAACATAACATGTACCTAATATACAACGAAAGGGAAATATTTTAATCCGTTAAAGTGCAGCAGGAGAAAAATATTGTTATTTCTCTATATCCGTTCACTAATAAATGTTACTGCGGTTGCAATAAATGATAATGACTAATAATATTCGGCTAAGCCATACCTAATTAAGTAGTAATATTAGACGATGCCCGACAAAGAACACGTATCTACCTGCCATAAGTGAGTTTAACGTATAAATATATATACAGGGTGATTCAGGAGACGTGAGCAGGACCAACCCTACACATATACAGGAAATGTTAATGGATCGTTCACCATCGTAATTAGGTTCAACACCGTTATTTTTTTAAATTTATTTAGGTACAAGTTTCATTTTCAAATCATGGTCACCCTACATAAGTAAAAAAAACGAACTTTAACTTACCAATGCTGGTTCACATGCATAGCTTATAATCTACTGAATCCATAGGGTTCAACCTGCTCACGTCTCATGAATCATTCTGTATGAACGAAATACACAATATACTTGAGATTATTTCAGTTGGCCAAATTGCATCAAAGTAGTCCATTCAAAAAGCAACTCTACCGTCCAAGGTAGAATATTCCAATTCCAACGAAGTTTTATAAAAACTCGGCCACATTAAATAATCTCAACCATAGGTTAAAGTAGCTATATAAATGTTATGAAACTATTTTCTGTATCAGTTTTTATTAACTGAAACCGTTTCAAAAACGATAAAAGCATTTGAACTAGTAAAAGAACGTTATTTTTGATAAAAGTAATGTGACTTGTATGTTGTCGCATGTAAAATGTCATTAGAATTAGAATCTTTTACCTTAGACGTTAGGGTTGTCTTTTGAATGGACTCTACTTTGATGCAATTCGGCCACTGAAATCTCAAGTATATGTTAAGGAGAGTGCGTGCTAGCCCCGGCGGTCATTTTCGCGAGCGTAATGACCGCACCATTAGCGCCATGTTAATGAAGGAACCTCGTCCTATAGCTATTCAACCAACACCTCTATTACATGGTGTTCTTAACTAGCACCGATTTCATACCACTGATGACAGTAGATAAATGTTTGTTAGTTTCTTGGTCAGTTTCTTGAGGTGCTTGTGTTGGGCCATTTTTTTGTAGAGCGAGAAAATATTTTTCTTTTAAGCTTTTTGTCTTTTATGTCTCATGATTAGGTTGTTTTGTCAAGATACTTATCATATACTAGCTTCTGCCCGCGACTTCGTCCGCGTGGAACTCGTTTATATCATAGCTCCATACAAACTTTCGCCCCCACTTCGCCCCCTTAGGGGATGATTCCCGGGATAAAAAGTATTATATATGGTAAGCCAGGCTATACACTATATGTATACTAAAATTCATCTTAATCCGTTCTGCCGTTTTTGTGTGATTGAGTAACAAACATCCAAATATCTAAACGTCCAGACTTTCGCATTTATAATATTAGTAGGATTAATAAACCTCCAGGTCTTTTTGCTTTAATTATGTTTGTTGGTACTCTATGTGTACCCCATATATATTTGTAGTGACTGTTTGTGTACTAAATAAACAAAAAAAAAGTAAATCAGAAATGCTGGCTTTGACCAAACCGGAATAAGGACTTAAACTGAGGTTAAACATCAACTTGTATGCACTAATCTTGGAATAAATTTTATTGTGTCTGATCGAATTGGCACTAAGGGTGAGCTACACCAGGCGTGGCAGGCGGCTGCCTGTAATCGTCAGCGGTGTTTGTTTAAATCTGAATATAAGGAAATTTCGACAAGTTTCTATGGAATGACAGCTGCTGGCGCCATATTTAACGTTGATCGGCCTGTAATAGTAAGGCCTACATAACACTGGCACGGCCTGCGGTGGCGGTCCATAGTAAATTTGACAATTGTCCGCCGCGGCCAGGCCGCGCCAGTCTGTGAGAGGCCTCAGCCGGTGCAATCCGCTCTGAGTTTATAAGTACAAATTCGCTGTCAAGACATCCATACCGTGTCAACATGATTATTGATCAAACCACTCGCATAACGTTATATCTAATAATCGGCAGCACAGGGGTTTGGAAATGGACCGAGATGATTCCATTAGGCAATGACACGGTCCCTTACCCGACCGCTGCAGGGACGATGTTCACTCACTGTGAACGGGATGAATTTAAGGTTTGCTTTATTCAATGTTTGCAAACGATTGTCAAATGAAGTTGGGTGTTTGAAATTGAAAGTTGTAGCGTCTTTTGTTTACAGTTTTTGCTTAAAAATCGCAAAACTTGCAGAAGTTAAGCGTGACAGCTTACCTTTTCGACATTAGAATTGTCACAATTCAAGTTTAATTCTCAAAGCTGCATCCTCAAACCAAATGGAGTGACCACGTTGATTAGGTTAATTAAACAGAAACCCATAGTTTATTAACAAGAACAAAATGAAACAATTTTTTTGATGATATGCTTTTAATAATGCAACAAGTTTGCAAGACTTATTAACCTACTTCAAAATAAAACGCACCGGTTTGTAATATCAATGGGATTCTTGAGGATACGAAGAAACTTCTCAAATAGTGGTACACACATATAGCGACTTGGTGTTTTTGTGTTAGTAACTTGCTGTATGAAATAAGAACATTACCTATGTAATGAACTGGAATAAAAAAAAAATTGAAAATTAAGGAAAAATCACGTTAAGATGATGTTCCCACCTACTTACTTAGTTCAAGTCTCGGTGACGTTGAATAGTCCAAACGATTCTGGTCAGGAAAAAAATACAACAAAAAGACAGTCTACGAGTGTGTTGAGCTGAGCCGGGTGGACGTTGCGAATTAAAGGGCTAATGAGTATTCCAACATCCATTAAGAATGTGTCTCCATAACATTTCAATCAGTTCAGTAGATTATTTGAAACCATTTTATTAAAAGTATAAAGTCATATTCGCGATCGCGTCGTGGGGTAGAACCCCTCGTCATTAGAGCGGGAGGGTTTAACTCGGTTTGCCTACGCGCAACGATTGATTTATACGCGTTTATGGAGATTAAAAACTAACTCGATTGAACTTTTAATCGCAAACGCAATAAACGAAGTTATTTAATTTAATGGACGGATTAGTTATAGTAAATGTTCGTGTGTGGATAGTGTTTATCTTTAACGTAACGAATTACTTTAAAAAAACCATTATTAATTGTTATGTATTAGATAGGGGGTAGTTTATACTAACATATTATTTGTATCTGAGGGTGGGTTTAAGCTAGGCCGTTCAGTCTGCTAATATACGTACTACATATCACACGCTGTCTTTTATTTATCAGTGGCTGACGAGGATAAAGTGTAAAGGCCATGTCTATTGGAAGAATTGCCGAGTTCGACGTCCAAAGTGGTAGCTGGAGGTCATATTGTGACAGGCTGGAGAGCTACTTTGTCGTCAATGACGTGGAAGAGGAGCGGAAGTTGCCGACGTTAATATCGGTAGTTGGTGACGCGGCTTACGAATTAATGGTAAATTTGTGTAGCCCGAAGAAGCCCGCCACGATGACCTACGAGGAAATAGTGGAGGTGATGGAGAAACATCTGCAGCCAACTCCTTCTGTGTTGGCGGAGCGGTTTAAATTTCGCCAGTACCGACAGGTCAAAGGTCAGACAACAGCGCAGTACGTGGCGGAACTTAATAAGATGGCGAGATTTTGTGAGTTTGAGACGACATTAGACGAGAACATGCGGGATCAATTTGTGTGCGGCTTATTGAGTGATGCGGTAAGGCAGCGGCTATTTGCAGACGGAAAAATTAAATTCAAAAAGGCAGTGTCATTAGCGTTATCGCTAGAAGCGGCCGAACGTGATTCAACGGTGGTCGAGGGGGGCGGCGGGGCAGCCGCTAGTGGCTCGGGAACAGAGTTACATAGTACATCAGTACATAGCGTTCGTTCAGCGGGGTGCATGGCGTGCGGTGATTTTCGTCATATGCAGCGGCAATGCAAATTTAATAGTTACGTGTGCAGTCGGTGTAATGTTAAAGGACATTTACGCCGCATGTGCCCAGCTTTAAATGGCGAAATAGGCGGGGAGGTGCCAAGGCACTCGTCAAGTGGCAGCACCGGGAATCCGGTCTACTATGGCCGACGCGGAGCAGGCGCAGCGGGCCGAGGCCGGTACGCGGCCGCGCCGGCCGGTGGCGGAGCGCGGGGCGCACGCGCAGGCGGTCGCGGCAGGGGCCGTTTTGGAAGTTCGCGCATGCATTGGGTGGATGACGATGGCCAGCTAGACCAGGAGGAAGTAGACGAAGGAAGCGAGGAACCTATTTACCAAATGAGCCTCGACCAGTACAAACCGGTAAGCATGCCAATGTGTGTGAATAACAAGATTATAACTTTTGAAATTGACACTGGGTCGGCTTTAGCGTGTATTAACAAACAGACTTATGATACGTTGTTTAAAGATATACCATTAGAGCAGTGTAATCTGACCTTGAAGTTTTATGATGGCAGTATAACGAAACCGTTGGGATTAATTGTTGTAGATGTTCAATACGGGAATGTAAATAAGAAATTAGATTTGTATGTTATCCATAGGGGTACTACTAGTTTATTAGGTCGTCAATGGTTGTCCGAATTAGGAATAACTATACCGAATCTAACTTTATGTGAAAGTATTCTCTCAAGTGAGGTGGTGTGCAAAAATAAAATTACGAATGTAATTTCCAGTCATAAGGAGTTATTCGATGGGGCCCTGGGTGCATTCACCGGCGGGCGGGCTCGGCTGCGCCTGCGGCCGGGCGCGGCGCCCGTGTTCTGCCGCGCACGGCCGCTACCCTACGCGTTGAAGGACCGGGTCGACGCTGAACTCGACGCCATGCTGCGCGCCGACGTCATTGAGCCGGTGGAGCACTCCGACTGGGCCACGCCATTGGTAATTGTAAATAAGCCAGACGGATCTTTACGATTGTGTGCGGATTACAAGACCACATTGAATCGCGTTTTGTTGGTGGATAAGTTCCCTATTCCCAAAATTGAAGACTTGTTTGCACAACTGAATGGCAGTAGGTATTTTACCAAGTTAGACTTATCGCAAGCTTACAACCAGATTATTTTAGAAGATGACGGCTCTAGGGATTTAACAGTCATAAATACGCACCAAGGTTTGTTTAGGTATAAGCGGTTAGTCTATGGCCTTTCATCTTCTCCAGGAATATTTCAGAGAATAATGAGTAACCTTTTGAAACATATTCCTAATGTGACATTTTTTTTAGATGACATTTTAATAACTGGAAACACGTTAGACTCACATTTAGGTAGTCTACAACAGGTATTACGGACATTGAGCAACAATGGGTTAAAAATAAAAAAACAAAAGTGTTCCTTTTTAGTGCAAGAGGTTAAATATTTAGGGTTTGTGATTGACAAAAACGGAGTGAGGGTAGACGAAGACAAAGTCAAACCAATTTTAACAATGACACCACCTAATAACGTCTCCGAGCTCAAATCGTTTATTGGCATGGTAAATTTTTATGGCAAGTTCGTTCAAAACCTTAGTGAGTATTTAGCGCCCTTGTACGAGTTATTGCGGAAACACAGGAAGTGGTCGTGGTCGGTTGAACAAAATAGGGCTTTTGTACAGGTAAAACGATTATTGAGTGAGGCACCAGTGCTAGGTCACTATGACGCTGCACGTGAACTGGTCCTAACGTGTGATGCGGGACCTCGCGGCGTAGGCGCCGTGCTGGCGATGCGCGCTCGCTCGCGCGGGGCGCCGGACACTGTCATCGCCTACGCTTCGCGGGCGCTCACGCCTCCAGAACGTAACTATAGTCAGATTCACAAAGAGGCCCTGGCGATTATTTTTGCTACAAAAAAATTTCATCAATTTTTATACGGTCGACAGTTTACCTTGAAAACCGACCACAAACCGCTAGTAAGCATATTTGGACCCAGCCATGGTATTCCCAGCATGACGGCAAGTAGGTTGCAACGCTGGGCGTTAATATTATCCGCGTATGACTTCAATATAGAATACGTAAGGTCGGAAAATAACATGGCGGATGCACTTTCTCGACTAATAGCGGCACATAAGTCGACGGGACCCATCTATGAGGACTGTCCGGAACAAACGTATTTACATTTTGCGACTGACGCTATGCTTTTAGATTATAATACGATAAGCAAAGAAACCCGTGATGACGTATTATTAGGTAGAATAGTGAGTTATATTAGAGACGGATGGCCCCATGAAACGGAGATTAAAGAGTTGAATCCTTACTTCAATCGTAAATCAGAGCTGTATACAGAGCTGGACTGTGTTATGTGGGGTCACAGAGTTGTGGTGCCGACGGCATGTCGGGAGCGAGTCCTTCAAGAGCTGCACGAGCCACATATGGGGATCGTAAAAACAAAAGCGCTTGCACGTAGCTACGTGTGGTGGCCCGGTCTAGACGAGGCGGTGGAGGCTATGTGCCGCGCGTGTCCCGTGTGCGCAGCGGTAGCAGCGGCGCCGCCGCGCCACACACCCTGCCCTTGGCCCTACCCTAGTCGCTCGTGGTCTAGGATTCATCTAGATTTTCTAGGTCCAATAGCAGGAATTAAGTATTTAGTACTCGTGGATGCTTATTCGAAGTGGATAGAAGTAGCGGAAATGACCAGTACTACCTCCAAAATGTTAATTAAAAAACTGAGCGAATATTTCGCTAGGTTTGGCTTACCTAAACAGATTGTTAGTGATAATGGCCAGCCGTTTGCAAGTGACGATTTTAAGAATTTTTGTGCGAATAATGGAATAGACCAATTATTTTCAGCACCCTACCACCCGGCATCCAATGGAGCCGCTGAAAATGCAGTCAAACTGTGCAAACGGGTAATTAAAAAAGCCATAATTCAAAAGACTGATATAGATACAGCCTTAAGTACATATCTATTAATGTATCGTAATACCCCTCACAGTACCACAGGCGAGAGCCCAGCTAAGATTCTCTTAGGTCGTGCCGCGCGTACCCGCTTAGATTGCCTTAAACCCGATCGAGAACAGAGGGTGAGTAGTCTCCAACGCCGGCAAAGAGAGGCTGCGGGGGGGACACGACGTGAGTTCGGAATAGGAGATTTAGTATGGTACAAATTGTATAATGTAGGTCATGCGCAGCCCAAGTGGGGTGCTGGTAAGGTATTAGAACGGATAGGGGAAACTGACTATAAAATAGAAAGCTCATTGGGAATAAATCATAGGCATATAGACCAACTAAGAAAACGCGATTCAAATGGTGTGGTGAAGGAAAATACACAACGTGGCATGGCGTTGGCATATCCACCGGCTCAGATAACCGCAGTCGAACCGATCGAGGGGGTTTCGAGTTCAGGGTCGGCGGAGAGTGGAGGTAGTAGTCGCGAGGGGGACAATACGCGCGCGGAGTCGCGCGCAGAGCCGGAGTCGAACCCGCTGTCGGAGCTCGCGCCGCCCGACCCGGCCGCCGCTGAGCGCACACGGCCCAATCCACTAAGACCCATTATAAATCCACCTATACGCTACGGTTTTGAGGATTACTTTTAAGTGATATCTACTGGAAATAATTGTTAGTTTTAGTAGGTAATAATAAAAGTAAAAGGTGTATATAAGTATATTCTAGTTTAAGTCTAACTAATCAGAATCACAATAAGAACTTGTTAATTTCCTTATATATCGAGGTATTATTAGTTTGCTGTGTAAAACACATGTGTTGCCTTTTGTTTGAAATAAAGTAACACTCTTTGTTATTGTTAAATATAAACCGGTAGGGCGTATGTTTAGTTGCCACCGTCGCCGGGTTGACAATCCAATGTTTCATAATATAGTATCACAATCTGATCAGCAGTATAGCAACCTCCTCACCAGTATGGTCAACCCTCTAGATGTAAGTACCTAGTAGTCGTAAGTTAGAAAATAAGGGTGGAGATGTTATGTATTAGATAGGGGGTAGTTTATACTAACATATTATTTGTATCTGAGGGTGGGTTTAAGCTAGGCCGTTCAGTCTGCTAATATACGTACTACATATCACACGCTGTCTTTTATTTATCATTTTTTAAATCTAAAATACGGTGACTGCTAGACGCTAAAAATTATGAAAATGCCTATTAGCAAAGACGGCCTTAGGGATTCTGTTCAGAAAGATAATTATAATTAATAACAATTCATTTTGTTGTTAATGTGTTAATGCTCTTGGGGAGAAATATACGAATAGGCATATGTGTCTCTAAATTAAGTTATCTTAATATGTACGTGTAGTTACTAGCTAAGCACTAATTCCATTTCAAAATACGAGTACCTAAAAGTGATTTGACCCCAAAGATTACTTCATTCTACTCGCTTTTTCTGAATATTTTCTTATAAGAACAGGCTGCTCTTACCTAATTCTGTAAGCCTCCAATAGCATACATAAGATAATTTAATTTTTGCATTCGTAAATGTTTCGTCGCTAATTGCTATATCATAAAACGCCCGTTAAATGAGACTACATAAATAACTTATAAGCGTAAATTTCCAAAAGTTTGTGTAGGCATGGGCACGTCCGAGCACTATCGTGTCTGAAAATCGTCTGGACAAAAACACGTGGGGTGACCCGCGGGCGGGGGCGGGGCTACCGCTCCCCCAGCCAATCGAGAGCAGTTTTCATCATCTGTCTCATTCGCCCGTGTTGTGATTCTATCTGAATGCGCGGTCACACTACTCGATTCTTCATATCGGTAGATTTTTTTTTATCGCTGTTTAAAGTTTCGCAACGAATATGGTGGAGCCGCAATTCGTATAGAATGTTGCCAATTTTGCTGTTTAAAGATTCTTGTTGTGTACAAGTTAGAATCGATGCATTTAAGAACGAACGCATTTAATAATTTAATTTTGCTTTCTCTACAATAAGAGCCAATGATATCTGTGGTAGTATTATTATAAAATATGTTTTCATTTGAATTGCAGGTGCAGATTTCAGAAATGTTAAACGAGCAATGTAGATATAGGAGTTACCTGTCGTCTGTCACCACATGTCAGTCAATTTCATGATCTTGAGTTAGAAATTGATAGCATATACTAAGCTAAGCACTAAGACTAAGCATAAGTCGAGGAATGAAAAGGTTCGCCACTTTTTAACTTAGGTCCAAAAGTGACGAACCTCCGTGATTATTGTTAAAATTATCATAATAAAAATATGTAACTTTGATTATATAGTTCCCAAAAATTCCCTGACTAATCTCTAAACTTACAAATTATCGTCCTAAAGGCCGACTATTAAATCTCTACCGATTATTACCAGATTTACGACCGAAATAACAACAATAATTAGAATCTTTATTCCTTATTACCTGTGCAACAGAGTCCAAAATAATTCATAAAAGGAAAACGCATAAATATTAGGCAGTCACATAGATCTTTATTTTCAATTGTATAAGGTTTAAACTTGTTTGAAATAACGCATAAAAGAAGGTGGTAGTTTAATTTGGGTCATATAATGGACCGTTTATAATGGCCGACAAAGCAAAGGTGTTGGTTTAATTGATGTAGGGATGAATGGAGGAGCGAGGGGTGCAGAAGAGTTGCCAGTTATAGCGGGACAGTAAGCGGAATGAAAAATAGCGGGTTATGAGCAAAGCGTTAGTAATTTTTTAAGTCCTCATTAGGTGAAGTATAAGAATGTACCTACCTTGAAATATTTGTATGAGCATTTAACAAATTTATATACATTTGATTACATGTTTATTTTCATTGTCACCGAACCTAATACGATGCTTACAGATTCTTTGAATGGGGAATGGATGAAAATTTTAGAAATGCCTGATAATTTTTTTGGTGATAGGAATAACCTTCCTTAGCACCAGAAAAAAGTTTCTGATTTTTCAGCTGCGACTATTATTTTTGAAATATAAACAGTTTCCTCATTTACGTTTTGGGTCAAGAACGGTACATAGACACTTTCCTTGATCTGTCTCATATTACAAAAAAACTATCTTAAATATCTGTGGTAAACTGACACTGGTAATGACCAATATAGCTGCTGCAAGTGTCAATATCATTGCCAGTGTCAGTTTACCACACATATTTAATATATTTTTTTGGATTATGAGACCGATCGAGGAAGGTGCCACGTAACTGACCTGAGTTAAAACAAAGTATGTATTCCCCTACAGTAAAAAAAAATATCTAAACCAATTATAAAGTAAAATCATACCTAAAATAGAAACAATTACCTACTAACAACACACATTTAAGAGCACTAAAAAATAGCTACATTTTGTCAGAATCGTTATTAAATACATTTCAGACGAAGCGTACTCGTCTTCGTCTATATTTTTATCCGACTGCTTCAGAAGGAGAATTATGTACGTATGTATTTATGTACCTACGTATGTGGACAAGAAAATTCTATTTCACGGGCTACAGTCCAAACAGCTTGATGGATTTTGACATATGAGGTGTCGTTGGATTCCTCATAATCGTGTGAGTGACATAGGTTTACAGTATTTGAAAAAAGCAGTTGGACTTTTTTTAAATCTTTTGATTTGACTTGTTGTAAGAAAAGGTTAGATAAGTAAATTCTCTCGCCCGCACTGGTGCCGCACCCCGCGTATCCGGGCGTCGCGCCGGGGCGGCACATCCGGCCGCACAAAAGCGCAACAAACCGATTGTGAGTGTAATTAATCGGCAGCCCTATTGAGCTCGCAGACACTTCGGTGACGTTTTGGCTGTTACTTTATGGCAGATTTTTATCTCTTGGCTGAAATCAGGGTTGAGAGTTTAGAGATTTATAATGGTCTTTAATTTGCTGTATTTTGTGTCAACTTTAATAAATTATACATTGTTACAATTTATATTCTAAGAGTAAATAATATATTCCCATACAAGTATTAATTAAAAAGGTATACTTAACTATAACTTACTATTATGTAATTGTAGGTAAGTAACCATAAAGAAATTAAGATGATCCTAAAGCTTATCTTAGTAATAATTTAGAATCTCCGCCCGTAAATTATGAATAAATATAAGTAGGTACTTAGGTACTCACGTTTATTGATAAAATACTTCCTCCCTTATAATACCTATAATATCCATTGAATATTAATTTTAATAGATATTATTATCTCACAATTTAACCCAATCAATTAAACTATTACCCAACAAAAAAAAACTTTATTGTTAAAAAGTCAGGATGTAGCTTTTGTCAAACTAATAAATAGCTTTATTGTTATTTATTTATGATAGCTGGAGCTTTTTAATTTGCCCAAAGCTTTTTGGGATCGGAGGGGTGTAAACCGGGGTAATGTTGTGGCGTTTTATATAATAATAAGCTTTAAAGTCGTTTTTTAGCTTTTGTGACCATGAGCCGGATGTAGTCGGAAACTTTTAATAGAAATTTAGGTAGGTAAGTAGTAATAATGGGTTTTCTAAAGCACCGGGTTGTTGTGTACATTTTTATATGGTCTTGAACATAAAAAAAAAACCGTAACTACTTAGTCGGAAACTTTTTAAACATATTATGAAATAAGTATATGATTTGGAATGTGAATTCTCAGAACACACTTAAATTTTAATTCATGTACCTACCTAAATATGATAAGATTAAGGTCACTAACTGGTATTTTTTTTATGAATATGTATGAAATCAGGATTCGTTTCTAATGAGTTTGAGACTTTTTTGCTTTATTTAATCCATATTAATAATATAACGATATTTATTTTAAAAATAAATTATTAAAATTAAACATATTATATAGTGTTTTTAAGCAGGTGACTGGTTTAAATAGCAATTTATTGAAGTGCTTGAACCTAGTCACCATTCAGGTCGGTAAATCACCTTATAATTCGCAAATTTGTCAAAGATTTATTTCCCATTCACTATCAATAACAAACAAACAGCTGCATTACATTTGTCGGCATCGACAAACTATACCGACCGCGACAGCGGAGGGGGGACAAAAACTGCACCCGACTTAATTATAAAGAGACAAGAAACGCCATCAAATAGCCATTCCCTCAATCTACGCTCTTCTGTTAACACCACTCGTGTTCCTACCCTCTCTAGCGTATACGAAAAGGAGTGAGGGAGCTATAGTTTTGTGAGCCCGCCTTCGAAGGGGCGTTGTCTATAAGGTTCAGATTGACTGGGCGGTCTCTATCCAGTTTTTATTTGGCCGGTTCGGTTATTTTCATTTGCAGTCGCACCGCGCGCGCGGCCGCCCGCGTAACGGTCGTGCTTGTGATGACAGTAGTGCCAAAATAAGATTGCTGCACTAGTGCGACATTGACCTGTGAACTTGTTGATTGCTTTCGAATTGGCTAAGTGAACTGTTTCTAAAGGAGAGACTTAAATTCTTATGAATAATTCAAAATTGGACTTGATGACTTAACATTCGTGTATTTTTAAGAATTTCATTGGACTTTTGAGCATTTGGCAATTGGGCATGTTTTAAAAGACCGCTGCCCTTAAATACTGTGTTTAGACTATAAAAATGTCGGAATTGCGCGGCTCGTCTCCTTTATCGCGTAACTTGGAGAACGGTTTTGGCGCGCCGCTGGCGGCGCTGAGCTCGCTGGCAGAGGCTCCACCGCCGGCGTCGAACCCGCACGGCATCGATCACATACTGTCGCGGCCGGTGGTCGGCTCGGTCGGCGTCGGCGGGATGCTGACGCCGAGGCTGTCGCTGGCGGCGGCGGCGGCGGGCATGGCCCACTATCTGCAGCACAAGCCGCTCTACTGGCCCGGCTTCCAGGGACTCGTGTCTAATCCAATGGCGTGGAGGGACCGACTGCAGTCCAGTAAGTTTCATTTTTTTTATCTATTAACTTTACCTTGCCTATCTTGGGGTTAGGCGTCGAAGCGGACCCTGGACTCCTTTGGGGCACAACCGGGAATAACGCTAGGAAGATGATTAACTTTACTTGTATCTACTTCCTAGCCTGGGCTCCAAGCTGTGGATTCAAGAGAGATTAAAGCCAAAACGAAATCGAGAACTTGATTTAACTACAACTTGTAAGTCGATCTTTACTAAGTAACTTTTTGTGCCTTGCAAATTTTGTGCAATTGTCTTACTGAACGTTAGGTTAGGTTAGTAAATAACTTTTTTCTGTACTCCAACCTAAGTTATATTAATTAGCAGTGACAAAGCCACTTGGCGTTATCAAATATAATATCTGTCAAAAAATCTAAACCTCTAACTAAAAAAGGGCTGATTACATTTTAGGTACTTATGACCTAATAGTATTTGTGCTCTTATTCATCGGTTCTTCATAAAAAAATTGGGAAATCTTCACCATGATGCGTATTTTGAACATTTTAAACACGGACTGAAAGAGGACTAGACAATATATAGAACTTTTAAATATTTGAGCATTTATTGAGTCACGAACTAAGAGCTATGTCTAAATATGATCTACTTAAAACAGATCATAACTAATATCAAAATACATAACAATAACTTTAAAATGTCATCAGTGACAAAAGAAAGAAAGACATCAACGCGCTCTAACACTTAACAAGATTTACGATGATGTCACAATGTCAAGGCTCACGGGTTTTCATTCATTTGTTACCAGATATTATTTATTATATTACGAGTATGTTAAAAAGCTCACTACGCATAAAAAAAAACTAATAGACTAAATTTTTAAACACGGTTTCATAAGAAGAAGTCAATTGCCTTTCACCATTTTAATATAAGCAGATGTAATTCTGACTAAGTACAAATTTCACTCCCACCTTAACATTAAATAAAGCATCACCCTTTCGCAACACAAGCTGTAACCTCTTCCGTCGGGCGGCTTCCGCCGGAACACGCGCCGCCATTTGCGGAGGCTTTACGGCTGTTCACGGCCCGGAATGGATGTACTTGGTGTCGCTTCCGGGAAAGACATTTGCCAATTGTAATAATATGTTTGAGTGCCTATTACGGTTATAAGACGGTATACTAACATATTTAAGAAGTGTGATGATTTTATTTGGTACTAGCTGACCCCGCGAACTTCGTATCGCCATAGAAAATATATGAGTAAATGAAAAAAAATAACGTGATTTTTTTCATGTTTATAATGTAATGACTCACGCTAGAACGGGCCGTTTTCTAAGAAACATGACGGCATTTTTGCGCGGCCGAGCCATAACCCGTGTTGACACCGAGCCAATTCTGAGCGTCGGCCGTGGCTCGGCCGGGCTTGGGTATGGCTCGGCCGCGCAAAACGCCGTCGTTTTTTTAGAAAAGTTCTAGCGTGAGTCATCCTTTATTCTGCTATTCGGAGCAAAGCCCCAACAAATTAAAACCATAAAATTGGTTCAGCTGTTCTTGACTTATAAATGGTGTAACTAACACGAATTTATTTTATATACTTATATATAACATAAATACATAGATTACATTTTACAGTTCTGAATGGCATGGTGTAAATGTTATTATTATTCAGTAAAAAAGGCGTATACACATTGAAAATATTACAGACACTAAAAAAAATTCATGCATTAGCTTACTAACCTAGACGTTATTAATCGAGACTTAACGCCTATGCAACGAAAATATGTTTATTTTTTTGCTGGCTCAAGCTTCGTAAATTAAAGTAAAGTAAAGTAAAGTATTTATTTATTATAAACTGTGTACAAAGGTGTTAAATAAATTTACAGAACCAACAGTCGCCCATTTCGAGCATACCATATTTACCTTAACACTAAATTATAACAAGTTTATTCTATCCTATTAATGGCAGGCATTTTTTTCTTGATTTGTGCAATACGGGGAGTATAAAAATACTTGCAGGTTACCTCGTTACGCACAGCCTAATTTCACACCGCTAAATTCTTTACAATATTTGTAAATGTTTATTGGTATAACTTTTACTCATCAAACATCATTATTTAACTAGTGGCTCTGTAAGCTGTATCTGGAACACGCGAGCCTGTCTTTTTAGGGTTGCATACCCAAAGGTTAAAAACGGGACGCTATTACTAAGACTCCGCTTTCTGTATCTATTTACCGTGATAGTTAGATAGTTGAAATTTTCACAAATGATGTATTTCTGTTGCCGCTATAACAACAAATACTAATAATATAAAAAAAACACAGAATAAAATAAGTATTAATTACGCATAAGAGCTCCCATAGAACAAACAACTTTTTTTTTGCTCGTTTTTATACACAATAGTACAGAACTGCACTCCGACTCGCAGTTGCCCGGTTTTATTCAATCTTTATTAAATTTAAAAAAACTGAATTGGCAAAAATAATCTATATTATTCAACCTGCTCACAAAATTTCAAGAGAATCGGTTGAGAAATGCGTCCTGCAGAGGAGAATTACAGCTGGATAGACGCCAGACGTACGAAAGAGATTTTACCCAAACTGAGTCGAGCAACTTCGTTCGCTTCGCTCGCTCGTTCAATTAATTCAATGTTTGGATGTTTGTTACGCTTAAACGGCTCAACCGATTTGGATGAAATTTTGCACAAAAGTATCCCGGATCCACGCAGATGAAGTCGCGGGCGGAAGCTAGTATTTCATAATAATTGATGAGTTGTTGGAGAATGATATCATCGTCATTATACTTCATAACGCACTAGCGACAACTACGTATTAGCTAGTCCTTTATAAATATGTAAAAACTACGTTTACTTTCTAAAAAGGCCATAAATATATCATATCAGTCAGTACCTACATACAGTGTGTAAGCTACAGTGAAACAAAAACTGAAAGTTATTTTTTGTAGACCATAATCATGAATTGAGATCAAATGATATTCATAAACCTTCTTCAAACCTATTTTATACAGTTAATAGATTCTCTGTCACTTTGATATTTGTGTTTGTCAGGAAAGATCAAAACTCATACTGAGCCTGACAATTGCTGTCAAGTTTACTATTGACCGCCACCCCAGGCCGCGCCAGTGTGTTTCAGGCTTTAAACATTGCACAATTTATGATGGTTCGTAGATCAAATACTTTACGAGATTGAATAGTGATATAACCCTGTCATGATATACGCAGTTGTCATATCAATGTAGGTACACATTAACTAGTTACATAATTTACCAGTTGCCTTGATAGCCATCATAGAGTATAATGAATATAGCCATGTTATGAAAAGACATATCTACCTATCTATTTTTTATCGGATGGTTTTTAGTTCAGGATAATTGTCTGTAAGTAGGGTTTTTGTAACGCTGCCGTTTACATACTTAATAGCGGCTTATATAGTTCTATACTATGAGCCAAATCAACTATCCAAAACAGACAAACTGGACCCAAAATTCGTGTATCATTATTATTAAATAAAATAATTTAGTTTCTCAATTTTGTACAAACTCATGGACACTCTAATAACTTAATTATTTTGTTCATTCCGGTATAACGCCGTAAAAGATACCTACTCTTGTTTCTACAATTCCAATTTGATTAATTTGTTAATTACGAAATGTCTACCAAAAAGCTTCATATCCAGTAACACCGTTACGCTTCCTAACGCCAATAACACTTGATCAAATTACAGCGTAATCGCGTCGCAGCTTATCCGATAACAGACCGCGCGATACGGCGAGATATCGCGCGATATCTGGCGATACCGCGATTAATAAACTCGCGCGTATTACAGGTTTAATGCGTGTAATCGGGCACTCGAGATACGCGCTTAGCTTTAATTACGAAAGTTGTGGGGGGAAGGGGATTAGATAGTTTTCGAGGTACCTATGTAATGAAATATCCTTATAATCAATCTTGATTTAATGTATAGGTAAACATAATATGTAAGTCCTTTTCTGAAATACGACAATAGAGGATATAAAAAGCAGCATCGACAAAAAGAATCCGTTTTCATTTTTAGGTACGGGCAAATAAGAAAATAACTGAATACCTATGCTTCAAAAGTAAAGAACATTGCATAGCTGCTGAGGCATCTTGGGTACTCAAATCATAGTAGTAGGTATTAACCCTTTAACTGCCATCGTCTGATATACCGGACTAAGTGACAGTCTACATCACTTTGATTTTTAGGGTTCCGTAGCCAAAATGGCAAAAACGGAACCCTTATAGTCTGTCCGTCTGTCCGTCTGTCCGTCTGTCCGTATGTCACAGGCATTTTACTCGAAAACTATAAGGTGTATTTGAATAAAATTTTGAGGATAGGTGTATTTTGTTAACCGCTACATAGTTATGTAATTAAAATGACAAAAAAAATATTTTTTAAGGGTGCACTCCATACATAAAACTAAAAGTCAATTTTTTTTTCATCGTGGCCCCCCGTGTGGCAGGCACATCAATCGATAGGGCTTTCAAAATAAATATAAGGTTTCTTAGCTTTTTTTTGATTAAGTGAATAGGGTCGGAGATAATCGCCCCGAAAGTCACTAAAATTCTGTCCCCCCCCTCTAATTTTTGAACGGTCTATTTTAAAAATATGGAAAAATTCATGGACATAGGGCTTATTAATTTCATTCACCGAAAATTGTTTTGAACAAGATCAGTTCAGAGGTTTTCGAGATATTGCTGAAAAACTGCCTTCCTCAAAGAAAAGGACGTAAGTGCCGTAAAATTTCTGTGACGATACGACCTTTTTAATAGGCACGGAACCCTTCGTTTTGCGTGGTCCGACACGCACTTGGCCGGTTTTATGACTAGAGTTGAACATTCAGAATAACTTTTTTACCGTTCTGCGGTTAAAAGGGTACGTAGTAAAAACGTAAAGCTAGACACAATTCGTGTCGAATCCGTCTCGGCGCTTGCACGTTTTAATAAAGCGGTACTTATTAACCGATAGCAAGAACGCCTCGTGTAATGAGTGATAACAAAACACAATCATTGGCGACAATATGTACAATAACACTTCATTTCATGCTATCGGCGCTTTCACGAAAGGAAACTTTACGGGTGTATGCGTGCGTAAATGAATATTGTATTTATCGTATCCAAAATGACACTACAAAGAATATAAAGCCCATCTATCTGACGACAAGACTTCCGGAAAGAAATCGGTTCATCTGTTTGGGAGCTACGATGCTAGAAACAGACACACAGATACAACTCTTAAACTTATAACACCCCTCTTTTCGTTAGGGGTTAAGAATAGGATATATCTCGGGGTATGCGCTACGTGTGCAAAACAACACAATTTTAATATCTACTTAAAATTTTTGCATAGGTACTTCACATAAATCCAAAAAAATAACAGTAAGACAGAGGTGTTTTTTTTTTCAAACAACGTTAAAGTATTTGACTCAGAAATAACTTACAGAATAAAATAATAGATCATAAACTTGCGCTAGAAGCATTAGGGTAGGTGCAGAAGTACTAACACAATTTGACGTGTGACTTATCACGTGACAAACTTAATCCTTTTCTTTCTGTAGGAACATTTTAGCCTACGAGCAATATTTGTATGTAGGTATATTTGTAAACACGTTCTCTAAAACGGCTCTACCGATTTTGATGAAACATAAAATATAACACAGGGGTGAAAAATCGGGTGTGTAATGGGTATAAAAATAAATAATTCATTTTCATTCAGTATAATATCATTTGATATAATTTCAAAGTATTTAGTCACTCATTGTATAAAATAAACGATTTATATAATTTCAAAATATATATATGTTTATAGTATTTTACTTTGCACTTAATTTAACATGCCACTCAAAAAACAAGAATAGAAAATGATAAAAACTTTAGATATCTATTTTATTCTTCATAAGTTTTATTGGAAATCTTTAATAAATCCTGGGCGCGTTAAAATTGATATGGGAAACATGGTATACATTTACCGTAAAATCTCAAGGGCAGATTGTTTTCACTTAATGTCACAAACACTTCCAATTTAATTCACTTTCAATTAGTACGATGGAGTCGGAGAGCTGTCAAATATTAATACCTACTAACTATCTTCGCCATTTTGTCGGTAGATTATATTTGTCTTATAATTTTATAGTAAAGAAAAGAGTAAGATGCTCACTTGAAACTGGGTGAGCGCAAGAGTGTTATAAGACTCTCAGCTAACACTTTAACCGTTACTACGGTGTTTGTAGAGCGTTGGTCAAGACTATAGGTAGGTGTCAGATAACACTGCTCTACAGGCTTTCTAACACCTTTACCTGTAATACGTGGGCCTCTTTCGTGGTTATAAGCGTGTTAGAGCACGCGATAACACCTTTTTTACAGGCATTCTTAATACCTTAACACTTGGCTGGAACCGATATAAGAATGATATAAGGGTTATTTTAACGCTAGTATGCTAGTTGGGTACCTATACATAAACCCGGTATGAAATTGTACTTGGTTGCAAAATTTCATATGTCCTTTAGTGACGTAATTATGTACATTTCTGGAGCTTCATCGCTATAGTATTCAATAAAATATCGTTATAAGTATTCAGCGTTGTTCATTTAATTGTCCAGCGCCCCATTGAAACCAAACCTTAGACGCAAAATTTAATATTCCAGAACATTCGGTTATTAATTAGCAAGGGCGCGCTGCGGCCGCACTGGGCCCGAATGAAGTGGGACACATTTTTTTAATGACCCCCCTCGGCTCACACCCCACGCCCACATCCCCCGTGCATCCCATATGTCGCCACGAATTAAAATTTCAGCCAAATGCAACTGTTTTTATTTTTTTTAGTTCGGAGTTCGGATCATGTCGCTTTTTTTTGGTAGCGGTTAATTGAATTGTTTATGTAAAATACTTGTCTCGTTTTACTTCCCAGTATGGTTAAAGTTTTTGAATAACGTATTTAGTACATATATAGTTATTTATTTATACATATCAAGCTCCCGTAAAAATATGTTTTTACAAGACTGCCGCGGAAATGTTATTCGAGCTTGCTACCCTTGTGTATATGTAGTAATGTACCTACGTTGCTGGTTGTTCACATGTATTGTTATATTACACAAGCTTTAACGCATAAACTTCTCAACCGAAGTGTATCTCGAAATGAAACTCTATAATCATAAAACTCTCCATAAAATCTGCACGCATCGTCAAAAAAAAAATCAGCATAACAATTTTCTAACAATTACCTCGAAGCAATTATAGTACGGTCCGCATAAAGACCGCGCAATCTCGCCCGGCCTAATGAAATTAAATTAAGCATAACATAATTCCCACCCCCACCAGAGAGAGGGGAGGGGTAGGAACCGCACATTTTCGCTTTCCCCCGTCTTTGTTTTTCGGATGATACTCTCAGTGTGACCTTGTTTCTACGTAAAATGTAGTTAAATGTTGGTGTTTGGTAGGTACATTGCGTTGTTTTATTTGAGCAAGTAAGTAATTTAGATGGGAATTTTACTCGATTGTTTTGAATGTTCATGAGTTCATACGCATTATTAGAGTAATGAGCAGCATGGGTGCAATAAGGAAAATAGGTTACCTACATATTGATAAAGCAAAAAAGCTACGATCCTAAGTAGGCTTGCACCAGGGATCGACTGTAGTTCATATTTTGCCTGCTTGCTTTGAGTATTCTACTGTTGACAATGCACAACAAGGCATTCTAGTGCAGAAGACATAGAAAGATCTTGTCAATATTTTGCATGCTAGTCTCTCCTAATTATATTTAAGCAAAATTAAATTACTGTTTTCTCAGTAAGTGATTTATGTAAATCTTTTTGAGAAATAAATGTCTTAAACAAACCATCTCGGATTAAATTCCAGTTATCATGAAAATATTCAGTTCAATGGGCTACTCAAGTAGCTATTTTAAACTGATATTTATTACCTAAAACAATGAAAGGCACGCATGGACATGAGTCGTTTTCAAATTACCAATCAAGATAGAAGTGGATGCTACGCGTCAACATATTAATGTGTACATAGCCTAATAAAAATCAACACAGTTCGTGTAACATTCACAAGCGGCTAAAGAAGAAAGTCAATTGAACACGGGTTTAACAGATAGCAATACGATATTAATATCCAAATCCATATTAGTAGGGCACGATAAGGGCGCTGATTTCATTAGAGGGCACTGTGGGGTATCGCACCCTAAGCATTCCGATGCGGACAAATGGAGTGATTGTTTTGGCGTGATATGCCTTGCTCTTATTAGGAATGGGGCGATTCGGCTCGTTTTAAGGATAGCTTGTGATATGGCGTCTATATTGACTTTTCCACCGACGAGTGCTAAATATTTGAGATTCATCAAGATATAGAAAGTCAACACAGTCAGTACCGACATTTTCGTAGCGCTACTACGAGAAAGAAATCCGTCTAGCGGTGAACAAAAGCGCTTTTACCAGTAAGTTAATTAGTGTCGCTATGCTACGTAAAGATTTAAAAATACATACGTTCATAGTCCTATTAATCCTACTAATATTATAAATGCGAAAGTTTGGATGTTTAGATGTTTGGATGTTTATTACTCAATCACGCAAAAACGGCAGAACGGATTAAGATGAGTTTTGGTATATATATAGTGTATAGCCTGGATTAACATAATTATAGAATACTTTTCATCCCGGGAATCATCCCCTAAGGGGGCAAAATGGGGGGCGAAAGTTTGTATGGAACTATGATATAAACGAGTTCCACGCGGAGGAAGTCGCGGGCAGAAGCTAGTTTATTATATTTTTAAACACTAACTGATTTATTTATATATTTTCCCTTTAAATACAAACACAAATCTCAAAGTGACAACAAACGAACTTTAACGGCATTTTTAGCTATAAAAGGTAAGTACAGCGAAGCGATATTTTTATACGGCTGTAGACCAAATAGTCTCTATATAGCACCATTGTGTTCTGCCGACTGATAACACACCCTTAAAGGTGTGGTGAGGGCTGTTACAAGCCTGCAATAGGGTTATACATCACTAAAATACATCAGTTTTCCCCGAATTTCAGTAGGTACTTACATTTTTTTGTTTCATTGAAAATTATTGAAAGTAGGGTCTTCGCTTTTTATTTTGACAATATTTGACTGGAAATACATCAAACTACTCACTTTATTTAACACGTCTTCAGGTTAAAATGGATGGTTTAACTATTGCAAATGTATCGAGGAAAAAATGTATTGGCTGACGACATGAAACCAAAAAGAATACGCATTTGTAATGCTCAAGTTTTTTTACTGTTAAAAAAATATTTCTGGGTATACAATGTTGGTTCGGTACTAGTTCCTAGTTCGGTGGTAACCCTGCGTGCGCCGTGTTATACACGTATCGCGCGCCGGTGCGGCGTGTCGTCATCGCGGAGACAATATGGCGGATGCTTATCTGCTTACATTGTACTACACGCCAACGATGCCGCCTTCTATTACATTATCAACATTGTATTTGGTAATTAGGCGGTGACAATGTCACGAAAACATGGAGGGTAGGAATGGGAAATGGACAGACGGATCGATAGACAGAAAAGATGTTATGAAATGACTTACACGCAGAATTTCCCTATACTTAAATTATTCTTGAGCGTAAAAAGCCCCTCAAAAATAATCAAACGTGAATTTTATTATAGACTTATTTTATTCATCCTTAAAATTAGAGAACCTGTAATAGGTAAGGTAATCGTCCCAGTGCTCGCGAGACTGGCTGAATTTGTCTCAACAATTGGGAATTAAAGTATCTAACATAGGGAAAATTACCTTATTTATTGTTCGTAAGAAATAACTGTACCGTAATAAATAATACGCGTTTAAAGCGTATAATTAGATAAGACCCCTTACATACCTTTGTCTGGTATAATATTACATAATGTGGTTATCATGAGAGAGCAATCCTCCTTTCTTGAATTGTCATGAGCATGACTAACTTAATTCACGGTACATCATCTTGATTATAATTCACATACTGCCCCTCCCGGGGACTGTTAACATTAACTCCCCACATCTTATTAGCGAGACGTAAACTCTATACCTACCGTACGCGTTTTAATTCCCGCGTCAAATGAGGCTACTTGTAATTCCCCCGCGCGGCGTAACGCGCGGTAAGAGACGCGTAAGTTCGCGATATGTGCGAAGTTCACGCAGTAATTAGCGAACAAATGTAACAAGCTTCTTTGAGGTTTAAGCATAGGGCTGGCAATTGCGCCAAAAGTTGCTTGGTGCTGTAAAATTTAATTAGTCACATGGAATACTAAATGATAGTCAGATGCTGGGTTAATGCATAATGCATGATTTTAGTGCAGATACTAAAACGATTGTTCTTAAGTTATTTTGGTACTTACTTCTTAACTTTGTGTAAGTTATTCAGAAGGTCTTAGAAAACTTAAATTGTCTTTTCGTTGGATAAGTGTAGTCATTGTTATGGCTTTCAGACGTAACGTAACTTTTGAGACCCGTCGTAAAATGAACCTTTGGAATCAACTTAGTAACCTATTTTGTAATAGAATTGAAAACGGGGTTTTATAAACATATAATTATGTGAAACATTATGAAAATTGCAAACATTTAAGACAGATAATGTTTTTTTTGGAAATTCAAAATGTCTGTCTTGTAAAACAACAGAAGATATGTGGTCTGGTCGGAAACCAAATATCAGCAACCTGAGAACGTTTGGCTGTGATGCCATGGTACACCTGCCTAAGGAAAAACGGAAGAAGTCAAGAAAGATGATTAAAAGCAGAGATGCTGTATTTCTTGAATCTACATTAAAAAGGGATTATGTTCTTTTGGAGCTCACTGAGGAGTCCCCACACACATCCGAGCAATCAGCTGAAATGTCAGACGATAGCGAAGAAACACTGACTGACGGATCTTATAAATCAGTTACTTTATTTTAATTTTATTTGTATTTATTTCTTACACAAAATGTGAATAACTTAATCTAAGCATTCTGCATCCTATCCTATTATTTACTTTCACGTATAAGAAGCCGCTACCGCCAAGGAAGTATGGATGCATTTTCTCGAGCTTTCGATGACTCCGGGCTAAGCCGTAACGCGAAGTTGGTCTGCCGCGCGACCTGTGCTACCACACTGGCAGCATGTTTGAATGTTGAAGAATATGTGAGCAAGATTGGCTTTAGTGTGGATGATGTGAGTGGCTCGGCAGCCTGCTGCTCTTTGGTCTGCCGGAATCATACAAGCCAATGATTATTGCTATATAAAGCTCGGGTATGAATATAAGTTCTGACTCTGTGAAAGCTAATACAAACTAACTACTAGGGAAGTTTGTATAAATCTTTCCTATTTGTATCTATTTACAAAAATTACACAACTTTACTCGAAATATCCAGTCAATATTATAGTGTGCGATAGTCATCCTTTTTTCCAAACATTTTACAGGCAACCCTACTGAATTGGGTACAAACGAGCGCAGATTTTATTCGCACACGACGAAATAGATTCACGCTTGTACCTATTGCTCAGAAAAGGGTTATCTTGGTAAGGAATCGTTCTTAGTTCCGCCCTTTTTGCCCGAGGGGCATTCACAGCCTAACTCACAAATGTGTACGTTTTTCAACACTATCTCAATGGCATAAGATTGGAAATTGTGTATATATGTGAACGTGACTGTACGCAATAAGCTTGCGGTGGTAGGACCGCAATCTTACACGAATACACTCAAATGCGTCCTGAGATTATGTTTCGAGTTTTATGCGACTGTATCAAATGTGAGCCATTGTTTTTTAACATTTAGTGATGTAAATTATGTTATTTTTAAGCAACGTTGAATCTGATGCTTATTTTTTATGTTCAATATAACAAAAATAATTTCCTTTTGAAAACCTCCCTTTCTCTATTTAGTACCTACTCGTAAATATTTATAGTCTAAGGTACTTGTCTAAATATGTATAGACATTTTGTCCAAAAAGGTCATTCAAGGAAAGTGTTGGATATCGTTTTCTTGAGCCGGGAGACATAAATATCATAATATATGCCAATAGCTCGAAAACTAAGTAATTTTAGTTAATGTTAATTATAATCTTGTATTCACCTTTATTTAAAAAAAAAGTAATTTTTACAAAACCTAAAATGTAATATTCTGAGAGGTATTTAGCAGCCCTACAGATGTACACAGTTTACGGGATACCCTGTATATATACCATTATGCCAGATTTCATGTTAGGTACATACCTACGTATATCTTTGTTCTTAAGATGTTCATTTTACTAACCCCTTCCTAAAACTTAAACGCCAAAATTTTTTAATTTCAAGTTTTGGACACGATAGCTAAGAAATGAACGAACATAGATGAACAGAGCGTTCACTTATTATAATGGAAGCCAAAAGTTGAACAAGTTAATTTTATTCGTTCATGTTCTGGGCACAATGGTGATTTTCATAATAATACAAACCCCAAAATAACCGTGTTGCGAACAGCGATTTTCACGTTCATAAAGATGAACGTGTATAGCAAGAAAACAATTCTATAAAGCTATAAACGTTTTATGTATATTTTCAATAAGAATTTATATCAGCAATTGAAAAAACTATACCTTGCCCAAAAGTTGAACGCCGTTCAAATATATGCAATTCATAATAGATAAACCATTAAAGGCATTAAACAAGAATCTATATCAAGCAAACCAATGCATGTAGACGTTACGTTAATTTTTTACGTAATTTAGAGCTTACATTTTGGAGCGGTATTCTTAAGTAGATCTCCATACAAACGGTAGGTATTTTTGGCACGAGGCCTGGACGTGACGACCGGTCACAGCCGCGTGTGTGGCGTAACGCACTGGAAGTATATATACCAGACCAGCCTCGGCAAAAAAAGCCGCGTTAGAAAAAAATATCCAGAGTGCGTAAAATTAGTCGCAATTTTTTTGGCAAAACTTTCAACTCTAAATAGATGTCAAACCCACTCTAATCAGATCAACCCAAGGTCATGTCAAACAAACCCATAAGAATCTACATTTTAAGCACCTATATAAGTTAATACCTACTTGAGCCACATAATAAAAGTACATATACCTACCCTCGCCCTCTACACGCGTTAACGTCTCCCCACCGTTAGCTCGTCGTTACCCCTCCCCGCTCCCATGGGGGGAACGGGGTTGAAGGAACGGTGCTTTGTAACTACGTTGGTATTGTAAATGCAATCTTTGAAAACACGGTTTTTAACATGGTTAAGGATCATAAAATACTTACCTAGCTACAATAAAAAAATCTCTTCTGAAAGTAAAAGGGTATACTGACTGAAGCTGTGATATAGGAACAAAACAGACAATTTTGACTAATGCCTAAATGTCCATTGTGATGTTCCTTAAATTACTTAAGGTAATTTATTTAATAAGATATATTAAATACGTGAAAAGGAAATAATCTGATTCTTCGGTGGTTAATGTGCTGATGTTAATAGGTACCTAGTAAATGAAAGTTTCGTTATGAACAAAGAATATAGTATAGTTCAATAATCAGCACAGATTGACGGTTTTGTAAAACCATCCTGCCTGACGTTGTACTTACGAAGCGATTACCTCTCCCTTATTCAACAGACGTTTAATAATACACAAATTTAGACCCCGGCCGTCACTACGCTTATTGCAATTATTGTAGCGATTGTAATAATGGTAGCCATTGTAATAATTGTAATTTGGTGTAACGCTGCCGCGAATGCTGTTGCAGCTCGTATCAGAAGAGGTTTTATTGCGGTGCAGACGTGACTGGAATAATTTCGCAACTCGAAAGGGTCGTGGAGATTTCGGGTATTACAAGTGCAAGGGTTTGATTAGGTGTTCCAGTTACATGCGGTTTTAATGTTAAAACTCCTTTTAAAACCTCAATTATTTCTATTTAACGTTTGTTATTCTGCTAATCTTGGGCTTTTGATTATTTATAAAAAAGAATTGTGTCGCCTAGAAGCCACAAAATTATCGATGCACTGTCGAACCCCAATTAAGTTTCCATTTCTATGATCAGGAGGTAAAAATTGTAATATTTTTTTATCGTCCTATTATACAACCAAAACTATCCCCAACTGAATAATTTAATAAATTATATATTGATAATTCAACGTTCTTTCTTATCCTTTCCCCAGATTCCCATCTGGGGCAGATACAGTATTGTAAGTACCAATTTTTAGTTATCTTGCTTTAGTTTTATCGGATACTAGTAAGTCATAAAGACAGCCAATGTCTATGCAATGTCGCGTTCCTTTAAAATAATGAGCCTGTTGTAGCTAGTTTCACTTTAAAGAGATATTGTACCATTCATTACGTATGGTAATTATACCTCTGCTTAAAGCAATAGCGCCATCTATGAACTAAATGAAAAAGCTCCTAATTGATGCCACAATGTCAGCAGAGCTGAGGTCTAAGTGTCATACCAAATGAATGGTAAAGATACCTCTCAATAATGAAACTAGCTCCAGCGGGATCATTGACATTGATTAGACATTGGCACATAGGCTAGGGTTGCCATACGTCCCGGTACGCCGGGACATGTCCCGGTTTGAAGTATGGTGTCCCGGCGTCCCGGCCGATAAGCAAATTGTCCCGGTTTAAAAATCATTCTTATTTAATAGAGGGCTGGACTTGGTAAACAGTAATATACCTACAATAAACGACTAAACCTTTTAAAGTAACCTATTGTTGTAATAAAAGTTCCTTTTTTTCTATTTTTACTAGTTTTTAGGGTTCCGTACCTCAAAAGGAAAATAACGGAACCCTTATAGGATCACTCGTGCGTCTGTCTGTCCGTCTGTCACAGCCGATTTGCTCCGAAACTACTGGACCGATTGAGTTGAAATTTGGTGAACATATGTAAATTGGTGATCCAAAGATCGACGCGTAAAGTAAATTACTGAATTCTGAACCAGGGGGCCACTTTTGGGCGGTAAACTGGAAAATTAAAAAAAAAAGTTTCGCAAACTGTATTGTGTGACATATCAAATAAAAAGGGGTTGTTGTAAGTATGTCAGATATATTTTTTATATAATTTTAGAAAAAACAGATTTGAAGTAATTTAGGAAAAAAGACGAAAATTGACAATTCCCCCCTTATCTCCGAAACTACTAGGCTTAAAATTCTGAAAAAAATATGGACAATAGTTCTTTGCCTAAAGATTACAGGAAAACCTATAAGAAGTTTGAGTATTCAAAGTAACGGGAAAATTCTTAATATTTTTGTGTATTTTGTATGGAGCGCCTGATACTTGCTCTAAGTATTCTAGCAATTTTACGGAACCCTCACCGAGTTGAACTCGCACTTGTCCGGTTTTTCTGGAAATGTCCCGGTCTCAGTCCTCACATTTATGGCAACCCTAACATAGGCAGTCTTTATAATTTACTAATCTCTGCTTTTATTTAGTTACCTAGCTTCTGCCCGCAACTCCTTCCGGTGGAATTCGTTTAAATACGTACGTACATGTACGTAGCTCCATACAAATTTTCATCCCCCATTTCAACCCCTTAGAGGATGATTTCCGGGATAAAAACTATCCTATGTCCTTTCCCGGGACTCAAACTATTTCTATACCAAATTTTACCTAAATCTGTTCAGCGGTTTAAGCGTGAAGAGGTAACAGACAGACACACTTTGGCATTTAAAACATTATTATGGATTTCACTGACCGATAGATCAGCGCACAAAACCTATACGACCATAAAACAAAAGAGATATAATTATTAAATACTTTATCCTTATTACTTAAAGCTAGGAACCTGTAGCTGTACAGTGTCGCAAGTATACTATTATGTCGCCCATAACCTACTAATCCTACCATCCTACTCCTACTAATATTATAAATGCGAAAGTTTGGATGTTTGGCTGTTTGTTACTCAATCACGCTTAAACGGCTCAACCGATTTGGATGAAATTTTGCACGAAGATAGTTTATAGCCTGTTTTAAAACATAGGATAGTTTTTATTCCGGATCCACGCAGACGAAGTCGCGGGCGGAAGCTAGTATAAAATATATTGAACTTTTATAGAAATAACTTTCCGTCCCGTTTTATAAAACAATATAGTTCTCAAACTCCTAACACCCAGTCTCATAACCCCGAATAGTGGTGCAATATTAACAGTATGCATTATGCATGGACAGCATGGTGGAAAAACTACGCCGGCAGAGGCTACTCCGAGTATAACTAGTACTAGCACCGGCTGGTAACTTGGACGTTGGAAATTGACCACCAGGGAGTAGTTTCGAATGGACAGGCTGGAGAGCAGTTATTAGTTACTAGGTTTTTACAGACACCAACGAGAAAATAGTTTAGCTTTTGTTAAAAGCCGAACACAATGTAGATCGATAGAATGATACCGAGCTACCGAAAGAGTCAGACACGGCAATATACGAGTATAACCAGTATCATAATTAAAAATTGAACATACCGGTAGGTATTTATATGTTATAAAACGAATTGGATTGCATTGTTGTGCCATCAGGTTATGGTAGCCGAATACTTTCAGTTTGATATAATACAGTGCGAGGTAACAATGCAGAATTTGAAGCATAAAGATTTCATCGCGTTGCTTTCGGCATGTTTTTTTAGTCCTTAATCTTTCTACTTTACACTTTCGGCGCTCTGATGTGCTCGTACCATATGACTCGACTAGTCCTCTATTTCAATCCCGTTATCTAATTAGCTGTAACGCTGTGTGTGACGTAAACCCGACAAGTGGCGTTTCAAACGTATTTACAGCCTTAATAAATAAATACATAGCTCAAATTAGGAGGCACGCAGTTAGCCGTACTAAATATTGTCAAACAGACGTACAAACACCGACCAAATGAAACCAACCAACCTAAAAGAAACAGCATAAACTAAATCCTACCCTATTTTCTTGTCTATAAAGTTGAAAGGCATTTGTACACACTGAACCAGTTTCGCATTAGGACTTAATGTGTTGGTGAAGGCACTTTCAAGCCAATTGAGACTGTAATGCACTGGGATAGAGTCTAGTATGCCGTGGAGCTAGTGAATAGGGGTTGGCGCAATGTGGTGCAGGAATCGATGTAGTTTCCAATGGGAGATACTGACGGTCCTTGTAATTACTTGCTAATCAAGAGTCGTTAGAGGGCTTTCATCTATTAGCAAAGTTTACAATTCTATGCACATTTGTAAAGAAAACCTTCGATCCGTCTGATACTTACAACGTTGGTGTAGTTATAATGTTAGGCAGCAGTATGAGGACTATTTTGTTCTATAATATAATCTTATTTTACGCTGTCAGAGCTTCGTTAGAATTTCCTGTAACGGGCCTTAATAGATATTTAAGAAAGACGCGAAGTGGTACCTTTTGTTTAAAACATTTAATATCTTAAACCATTATTATTGCTATTTATATTTAATAAGGGCGTGAGCAATTATTTCAGAAATTAGCCACACCTCAATTAAATATTACTAGTCGCAAGTCGTTTTAATGCATGGATGTACTGATGATACAATTTGTATCAAGATGCAATACCTACTCTTGTATTACCTTCTATGCCTACAGTAAAAGTCATTACTTTCTTTACTAAATAATAGTTAATAATAATAATTCAGAAAAACAGTAATAAATCTCGTAGACTACTTACCTAAAGGGTGGAATAAAAAAAATACATACCAGTGATTTCTTAACTAATTAAATTACATAGGTAAATATTCAGCCCGTAAATAATTCAGGAAATATGTGGCGTAATAAAACCGGCGACGATACATATAATGGGGACGACATAAATAAGGCTACCTCAGAAAACAACCCCGGTTAATATTAATGAACAACTTCTGCAAGTCGCTAGTAACCCTTTATTCGATTTTGTCTATTGTGATAAGATAATACACTAGCAAATAAAAATTCTACGCAAGTTGTTAACTTCTTTGACGTTTTTTTTTATCGAATACTTAATCTATGAGTAATCGGTATTCAATTATTTCTTAGTCATTGCATCACTTTTAGCCTTAACCCGGCGAGCATGATGTGAAAAAAAGTTACATCAAGCATGTGGCAGGGTATGACATACCCAAAATTTAATGCACCATAATATAGTTGTTATTAATGTTATTTTATTTTGTTGATAATGCATAGTTAAATCATTAATTAGTTAATGGAATTAAATCGAAAAAAAGTTT
This sequence comes from Epinotia nisella, assembly GCA_932294315.1. Lineage (NCBI taxonomy): Eukaryota > Metazoa > Arthropoda > Insecta > Lepidoptera > Tortricidae > Epinotia > Epinotia nisella. Next base: position 24,897,251 of record OW028674.1, read on the forward strand.
TAATTATGAAATTATTTTTATTTATTCATGTTTTTCTTATACTATGTAATTATAGGAACAATAATTTAGGGGTTTAAAAAAATCAACAATAAAACAAAAAAATAACTCTTTATAATATAAATCAACTTTAAACTGAAAGATACTGAGATTTTCTTCTTAAAATAAAGTAATTAAAATTTTTAAGTAAAAAGTATGACTAATTACTATGATTGAGATCCGGAATTTTTTCAATTTTGCATGCTACAAACATTATGGGCTTGCCGCAAGCGTTGCAGGAGTGTTTGGTTTTTATATCCTTATGTATGGACAGTCCTGGTATCCGACATACCGTCCAGATACATTTACATGTCTAGGTGAAGGCACACCCAGTTATTTTTCCATTTGCCTGCGGATATAGCTTTGAATAATTTTTTGTTGATTTTCTTGAATTTAAGTATTCATAAATAATAAAACAATATTAACTAAAATAAATAAACGCGTCTCAAACCTATACAATAAAATCATAAAAAAGAATTAAGAATAATAAAAAAAGTTAATAAAATTATTAAAAATGTATACTTAAAATAAATACGTCAAAAATGAGGCAGGGTATGACATACCCGAGACTGGTTTGTGCACGAATATTCCGGCCAGTGTGTCACGCCACACTGTGATCACGCCATTATCCCCTTTCGCACACCCCTGCCTCCAGCTACTGAGCGAGCTAGTGTCGTCAGTCGAAGATTTAGAAAATATCAATACTTTATAATACTAACAGGGTATGAGATACCCTACCTCATGCGCGCCGGGTTAAAGCATACATCATCATCATCATCACACATATATATATATATATATATATATATAATTTAACCAATCCTATGATTTTAATAATGTTTTGTTTGCTTTTGCATCATCTGTGCCTGTCTAATCTTGTTTGTTTATCACAATATACCTGTGCAATATACCTAAGTGCAATGCCAAGTATGAACATAATGACCTTAACATTTGTGTGTATACTGTGGTAAACATTGCCAATTTCACAATAAAAATCATTATAAATTTAATTTTACTTAGATTTAAATGTTTATTAAAGAAAATCTACAGTATTTCCACAATAAAGTTACATTTTATTTCTATGTAATTGTGATATACTTTGCCAAATTTCTGGTTTTATCATTTTTTTATTAATTTTGTTTTGTGTTGCTTGATAACAGCATGTGGTTTAAATTAGATCTGCTAAAATATTGGCTCTTATTCCTAACGAAAAAGCCCCTATTGACACGAGTGATAGTCCGATGATGAGATATAGAATGACTATTATAAGATGCTTTCTTAGCCTGTATGTTTGTCTGCAACGCCTTCTTTTGACGCTACTTATGAACGCCTTATTTGCTTTGTAGCTATACATACACTTCAATACAAAATATATTTATTATCATTTAGGTATAACGTTTAGATTTACAGTTTCTGAGGCCTCCCTTTTTTAGGATTGCAGAGCCTGTGTTAGGACGCCCTGCTCTTCCAACAATTTTAACAAAATAATTTAACTAACTGTAAATAATACTCACAAGTAACTAATAAAATAAATGTAAACAATAAAAGTAAAAAAATAAAGGTATTTATTTTTGAATTTGTTAAGCTGCATGATGATATTAGGTCGTGCAGGAGCCGTAGCATGGTTGGCCTTGTCACGCGATAGGTGATAGGATAGAGTGTGCGTCACTGGCTGACACCGTTCGATAGAACGAGACGACGCTCTTATCTTGTCTCTTATCGCGTGATAAGGCCAACCATGCTACGGCTCCTGGATACACATATCAACGAGTTTGGGCTTCATGACATACATGTTACCCTTGAATATGGTATGTGACAGCGCCAGAAAATGTCGTCTAAATTAAAACAGTGATCTGTTTTCCTGGTTTCGTGTATGTTTTGAGGTTCTATAATAAATAAATCAACATATTTTTGTAATTTTTTATTCAAAATCCCTATGGCTATAGTTAACTTTGTCTATCTCAGTATACAATACCAAATAGGCATAACACTTCGCTTCTTTGGCATTGTATATTGTGATATACATAGGTTTTCAGGAAAACTAAAAACATTAGATTTTTTTAAACAATTTTTATAGTATATTTTCACCCTAAACCTCAAAACCGTTGTCATATAAAATTTGCACTGTTTGTATCCATGCCAAATAAAGGGTTAATATGATTTTATATAATAGGTAGATACATGAAGCAGGTTGGTATACCAAAATCTTTGCTATAGCGCCGAATCGTTCTATATACCGTAATTCATGAGAAATACATTTGGGAATAGTCTTCTCAAAATAGAAGGCCCGGTTTACTAAAGATCAATATTTTTTTATACTCGTACATTAGCGTTCCCTCCTTCTTGATGCTATCTCGTAGATTATTCAAGTGTATAAACCGCCCCGCGTGGTCGTGCTGCAGGTTTCCCCTGGATTTTCTCCAGGCTACTCTCCAACCACGCACATAGTCAGGGATAAAAAAAAACCTTCCTGATGTCACATCCTAATTCATTCATGGCCAGTGACTCACATAAGAGTTATGCCTCTAAGTGCGTCTGGTTTTCGCTACAGAACCGAAAAACGCTGCTATACGCTACGGCGTAGCATACGTAGCATTACGAGGCCTCGAATTGGATAAACTATTGTAATGTGTACAGGACAGAGGCCTATTTTTTGTTCCTAATTTTGACTCATAGCCAGATTTTGTTCAAATTGACGTAGGATAACAGTTTGAGTGCCAAGAACCCGCTAAGTGGGCACTCTGCTCGTAGGCGCTTTCCTCTACAATGGGTTTTTCCCATGTTATCAGCTGCGAGCGTAGCGCTACGAAATAGTTCGCAGTGAATATGATAAAGAAAGTGTATCTAAATCCAATTTTGATTTGGCAAACAAGATATTTCACAATAAGTATATCATGAACAGGTACCTACAGATTGCGACAATAAACGAATCCTTACATCGAAATGTTCTAAACAAACATAAACCAGGCGAATTCAGTGTCTAACCCCGCAAGTACAGTCGCGCATCCCGCCCCACGGTACACTCGCGAACGTTCAATTCAATTCCACTTTATTTATCGTCCTGTACAGTCGACAAAAGAGCCATAAGTCCCCGTTCCATATAATTAAGTGCTTAACCGAATTATTTATAACGTGATTGTGTTTATTTTGATGAAACGCCAATGTTAATAATGACTTCGCTCTCCCATTTAATTTAATTGTGTAGGTCGTTTATTTTGACGTTTTTACTTGGAGAGGATATTGATATCTTTAGAGGGTGATAATGGCGAGTAGGTATGGGAATAGGCTTTTAATTATAAAATACCTTATAATATTTTCCAAATACAATACAATTAATACAAAAAATCTTTATGGCTCACCAAGAAAACAACAAGACGGATGAAACTTAGGAGGGAACATTACCTGAGCCTTTTTACAGATTTAAGAATTCTAGATCAGTATTTTTGTCAAGCTGACATAAGGGACCACGCACTAGTGAAACACTCAAATATCGAAGTTTCGTTCTCGACTGTTTCGTCCTCCGAAATTAACCCAATCGTAACGATATTTTTAAAACTGAATAATAAGGAAATATTTAATGTCGGACTGTTTGATTTTTGCGGTCATTGTTGAGGGATTAGTATAATAAGTCTATTTTTGTGGTCATTTGTATATGTGTGTTTCTAGAGATTCTTTCAGTAATCCGAACGCTGTGTCATTAAAAATATATATCTTCTGTTTTTTATTAGCATTTATTCTGACGCTACCATGTTTTTATCATACCACCCCTCCCGCGGGACGCGCTTCATCATAACGTTCAGAGCGTCGACCGCGCGGTTTCATGAGCCTTTTATTTCCCTTTTCCAGTTGAGTTTTTAATTTTTGAGTTGGACCTGGGAATGATGAATATAAAGTAAAAATAATAAACAAATATAGCCTGTTACTTAATTAATTACAAGTGAGAATTAAAAATGTGCATGGGTCTTAGGGTGTATTTTAGGTAGGTACCATTTGAGTAGAAAATGCATGAAGCTAAAAATACTTGGCGATACGCAAAAACTCCGAAGAGTCATTAGTCCGAAAGCATCATTATAACAAAATTTCAGAATTCCGAACGCCATATTCCGCTAAACTGAGAATACGACGCAGACTTTCTATTGAAAGATAGGAGTAGATAGGTAAGGCAAGTATTACATTCTGAAAAATCTAAAATTCCTTTAGTGGAAAATGGTTTTCAAAATTTGAATTTCCTTCCAACACCTGATTTTTTGAAATTATATAGTATATATACCTACTATATTATAGGTACCAAAAAAAATAACACCGTTTGATATCATATTCTTAAATACATGAGAATATTTGTAATTAGATACTAGTGGAAATTGCCTATTTCTAATCGCACTGAACTCGGTTTTATACAGTACTTTCCGAAAACCTCTCTCGTATGTCCTCAAATTATATCAGCATAAGTTTTTATGCGTTGGTTCATTCCCCCATTTTAGCAATTACACTGGCATGCGTCCAACTCACTTACATACACATGATATACATAAATGAAGTAATACGACCAGAACTTATTATATTTAAAGTTAAAAAAGAAGAGTTAACATATAGGTAAATGTTTATACATTTCGCGATTGCTTTGATTGACTTTCAATTGGACGTTCAATCAAGTAGAGTATTAGCTAAAGAGCAATTGAAATTAAATGTGGATTCAAATTGGTTTATGGGGTCTTTCTTGTGTCAGCAGAGGGCCTGCTCCCAGGAAATCCCCGGAATTATACATAATTGAAAAATATTAGTGTATTTTTTGCATTTTCACGTCTATTCGTTGTACAGTCACAGACTTTGTTGAGCCCTTTAGACCTCACTTTATACTGGACACTTCATAGCTTCATAGAAAACCAAAATTAGTTGAGACCTAAATGGCTCAACAATTAAAGTTCTTGACCGTACCAGGAGTAGGTACTATTCGCGAGCCACGACACTAATAATAATGCAATTTTCGTATATACAAGTTAGAGAAACACGCCGTTTTTGACTCGCTAAGATAGAACCTTGTCAATTAGTATTTGGGTCATAATCCGATTTAGGTTCGCGCCTCTTCTGTGGACATTGCCAAAGTTAAGGGCTTGGTTGCTTTTGGTTGAACTCTGAATCCGCATTAACGGCGTCGCCTCTTCTATAATTCTATGCAATAAAAACTTATTGTTAATAAACATAAGCCCTTGACTATTGACCACAGAAAAGACGATTTTGGTTTTTTTGGCTGACAATTACCCATTTGATGGCTGTCTGTAACCACAAACTAATAAGAGATACTACGTTCTGTAACAGTGGATAATAAAAGCTTGTAATAGAAATGAAATTGTGGACAACATTTTAGTATGATATGTAACAAGTAGCAGAATGTTATAACAATGGTTTATGTATTTTGTTAATTGACTTTGAGCAAAATGCATGGTGGGCATATTTTACTGTATTAACAAATTGAATGCTGATATGATAAAATACCACATGTCAAATCTATCATCTCAAATGACCGATGGTTAAATTTCTGGCTAAAATGGTGAAAGTGCAAGGCTGCTGTGATTGTGTTCAAGGCTATCCGCTGTATGTCGCGCACGCTTTCCATACAAAAACGCGAGCGACGGGCGCCCGCTGCGGGCCGTTTCCCGTATTATCGACCCGCCGCGTGCGTCCGCGCGTGCTAAAGCAGAAGCCCTACCTGACATAAGTATAAAGTTTGGGCTGAATAACTGATTCGTACTAAGTTATTACGTTCCCTACAATCGCGATCAATAGAATGTGTCAATGGTGTAAGTAGCTTTGTACGTAGGTATTACTAGGTTTAGCCGACTTTGATTTAGACTGAAATTGTATTTTTGTAGGGGGTTTATTTAATAATCCCACCCTGGATCCTAATAAATACGTTCAAAAAGCTGTTAAAATTGCTTTATATTATAAATAACTAATTGCACCAAAATTGTATACCAAGAACCGGAAGAACCGGGAATCCCGGTACCAGCAGAACTCAAAACCGGAAAATTTAAATCTTGGAACCGGCCGCGGTACTGCAGGCCCAGCACATAAGTGTAATGAGCGCAACGCAATGATATTGAGATGAGACGGAAATGAAACACTATTGATGTCTATACTTGTTGTAAATAAACAAAAATCTTTCAAAGCCTGCAGCGAATTTATCGGTGTGTTTTGACTAATAATGGAATATAAGATATGTATATGACTAATAATGGAATCTTATTCCAGTGAGCAACGGCGCGTTGAGCGCATGCGCACAAGGCGGGATGGACAAGGACGGCAAGAAGAAGCACACGCGGCCCACCTTCAGCGGTCAGCAGATCTTCGCGCTCGAGAAGACGTTCGAGCAGACCAAGTACTTGGCGGGGCCGGAGCGCGCCAAGCTGGCGTACGCGCTCGGCATGACCGAGTCACAAGTCAAGGTTGGTTCATTGTTTATAACTGCTGACACTAACATTCCGACTGCTGGGCAAAGGCCTTCCTCTCTTTCTTCCATGCTCGACTGCTAAACTAGATCAGTCCTCCCAAAAAGCTTCGAGGCCATCCCGCCATTTCAGTCTGGGTCTGCAACTACGATGAACTCTATTTGTTGGGATCCAGTCAGTAGTCTCCATCGCTCGTCTTCGTCGCTCTCAAGACGTTGATAATATTGTAAACAATCTTTGGACTAAAAGGAAACAGATCAAGCAGACTAAGTATACTATGTTTTTTTATTTATTTATTGATTAAGACTAAAAGAAAATACTTGATTACAATTCAATGCAATGCCCATCTTGGCAAAACCTTTAGTAGGTTTGTTTGCCGATGGGGAGTTCTTGACTACTGATCTCATTTATATTAGCTAATTTAAAGGTGGGTAATAATTTAGGGTAGGTAGTTATACAACTTATTTTACAGTTTACAGAATATAGTTTAAATTTTTACATTTTAAAAAGTGCATCTTCAGTAAATATCGAAATAAATATCGGGTCCATAATGCGCAAGTTCGTTCACATTTCTATTATGTAGGTTTGATTAGGCTTTATTTTATAAAAAAAATGTTTATTTAACACAGCATTTGGTTGGGCTAGAGCGCATTTGCGCTAAGCAAGACTGAGATAACCACAACAGACTAAGACAGACCAAGTACTTTGTGGGGCAGAATTCAGCTAATCGCGTATTATATTAAAGACACTGTTTATACTAGAATGGGAGTGGAGAGCCAACTTGGCATCAGCATGATTATTTTTGGGGTACTTTCTCTATTGAACCACTTAATGGATTCTGCAGGCTAAGATATTTTTATACTTTCCATTATTAACTATTCATCGGAGATTGAAATGTTCACTTAGTGGTTTTGACAGTTGAACAAATGTGCTATCATTTCCAAAAATATTTTTCTTCATAAAGTCAGCTATAGACTACCGGCATCCAATCTAATTAAGTCCAAAAACAGTGACAATTCACCATGCCGTGCACATGTACATGCACAATTAACTCGGCCTGTAATCCGATTACAGAGATTGAAAAGTCAATCACTTAGCGGCGCAGTCAAACGGGATTACCCGCGGACGGGCGCAGTTGCTCTATATTGGCTGTGTACATTTGTAAAGTCGAGATCAATGTGTGTATGATACATATCTAACATGTACCTATGTATTGAATATGGTGCTATTTGACGTAGGTATATTTATGATCTTGCATAATAGACCGCTTCCAAAAACTAGTCCCAATTAGGGGTACCACTGTAACATATTAAAAAGAAAAGACGTCTGCGATGATTGCAATTCTATATCTATTATTGGTAAAGTAATCAAAATCAAATACACAAACGCAATTTTTCTGACTACAATAGAAGTCTACATTCAGTGTCACGCTTATTAGCTAGTATTTTCTTTGATTATCTCATTATTATTTCAACAAATATCTGCTCGTAGTGACACGAAAGCACTTTATTTAAAAACTAAACGAGCAGCTATCAATTAGGTGAACATAACGCGCGGCTATAAAGGCCCGTTTTTATTCTAAACTAATTAAGGGTGTGACCCTCAAGTGACGCTAAATGGCGCGTTTACGCTGTCGACTGATGTTGGGGACAAAACCGAGGCTCTTACCCTACGGCGTGTGATGGCTCCAAACCGACATGTTTACCCTATGCACCGATGGTGACAAAGCTAGGGTGACGCGAGTTCACAGTAAAATTCTTTGGACCAGTATTTCAAACAACCTATTTTATTAATAAAGGTATAGTTTGGTTTAGTTTAAATGACGAAAAGTACTTAAAACCATCTATTATTCATCCATCTATTATCTGTTGTTTTATTGATGTCTTCATGTAGGGTAACAAAGGAAGTTGTAAAATCCCACGTTAAGTGCATTTTCGTAATTTTAACTAAAACTTATAGTTATACGAACGAATACCATTGATAGGTACCAATAATACCTCAAGTGGTAGCTCAATTAACAGTAACTTGATTACCCAACATACGGCGAAACCCACTAAATGGGTGTTATGCAATATTTTTTATTATAATTTTGTAAAAGGTCAAACATCACTGAACCACAAGTTGGTAGTGTAACAATTGTCTTTAATATTCCAAATGTCGTAAATTCCTTCGAGGTCCTTCTTAGAAGTATCCTCATAGCAAATAAGAGGGACTTTTACGGGGGTAAGTATTACTTTGAGGGGCAATTCTTCGCTTGCGAGAAGTTAAAATACTAGCAGCTATAAAGTTACTATGTTACGGCCCAAACCCAATGTCGAGGCATTTACCCCACTAGTTGACGTGCTAAACTATAGGTTAGGGTCCCTTTAAACGCTGCGGTCACGGGCATTTAGATCTGTAGAGGGCGCTGCTGTGTAATGGAGACGCTGGGGTCGGTTTGATAAATGAACATAAATTGAAATAATCATGAAGTTAAGTGAATGGAACAGTTTATTGACATAGATCCTATCTCAGGTTTACTTTATATACTATATGTATTTTTATATAAGCGCTTTCTCAGGTCGAAAATTTTCTTAGTCGCATCTTTTCATATAGGTACCATATTTTTTAAGTAGCGTTTTTCACATTGTATTTTTCCGGCAGCAAAGATCGTCAAGAATGTTTAAATTATAAATCGATGAACGCCGGCTGCACGCACGAAAAAGTGTGACTCATTGTCCCGTTCCGTTGACTGACATATTAACGCACAGCCCAAACCACTGGTTCAAGAGATTCCAAATTTGGCACGTAGGTTCCTTATAAATAAGGTTTAGGGGTGCTCTAAGAAAGGATTTTTCATCACCATCACCCTCTAAGGGGGTGAAATGGGGGTCCAAAGTCTGTATGGGGAAACAAGATTAGAACGAATATTTTATTCGAAACTTCACAGGAGTATTCCTAACAATAAATGAGTAAATACGTGTTATGCAATTCACGTAATCACGTGAAATTATCTCCCTAAACTGACTTTACAGACAACCATTTTTTTGTAATATGTTGTACTTAATCTTACACTATTAATTGTAATGTATGTCATTTATGCATTTTTCGTTTTTAACCTAATATCTCTAAAAAATCAAAAACGCGACTTCAAAAATATGGTGCATGAAGACAAGCGAAAAAGAAAATTCACAAGCATTAAATAAAATATGTGTGAAAATTAACTACTATGAAAAAATACTTATCGCGGCGTAAACTTAATCTAAACATTAAAAATTGATACCTAGTAAATAAAAGCTCACCATATTAATTATTAGCTAACAAACACTTACTTAAAGTCAAAATGAAAATCATACAACAGTCACCCATCAAATATAATTAAAACCGTCATCCATAGCCAAACGTCACAAACTGTGGCAGTAACAAGTCTCCCTTGTGAGGGCACAAATCGCATTATACTAAGTGATACTTACCATTTAGAGGGTGCGTGTTAGTAGTGCCAAGTGGAGCGTGCCTTTATGCGTTTGGAAAATCAAAAATGTGAATAGGTAGGTACGTCGTTTTTTCACATTCGACATGAAAATATTTCAGAGCGGTTACGGACTTTTTGCAGCGATACAGACAGCGCGTTTTACGAACGGGCGACTGTCACCGCGACACTAGTCATTGATCGCCTGTCAAATTTACCAGTATCGATACTGCTTCGCGTGATTTAGGCCTCTCACAGACTGGCGCGGCCTGGCCGCAGCGGTCTATTAGTAAACTTGTCATTAGTCAAATTTACTATGGACCGCCACCGCAGGCCGCGCCAGTGTGTTGCAGGGCTAAAACCTCTCACAGACTGGCGCGGCCTGGCCTCAGCGGTTAATAGTAAAGCTGTCAAATTTACTAATGACCACCGATAAGCAATTTAGGATAGTTACCATTTTAAAATCCGAAATCAAGTGTGAATTTACTGTCCAACTGGACCATTCAATTAGGCTGCATGTATTGTAATTGTCAGAAAACAGGTACAACATTTATTAGGCTGTGGTCTGGACGCCAGCGGGCAGCAGGCCGACGTGGGCCGGTCATACATTGAACTCGATCAAATGTATGAACTGCTGAAGTTCTTTAATCTTTCTCCAATCATTTTATACACTACACTAATTATTCGCCGCATGCAATGTATTCAATTTGTGCAATGACAGTCTACTTTCGCACATTATTTATTACTATCACCCGCTTTAACTGACTTACCCATTTACTGTCAATAATTCCGTCGGCCCATGACTCTTGGTAGTTGAGTGGAAGTAATGCGATGAATGGATGCCGTTACATTTGCACTCAGCTTGCAGCGTCAATAAAATGATCAATCATCGAGCCATGATCATCTTGGTGGCAACGCAACGGGTCTATTCTGATTTTATATCGTCGCGATTTAATTTTTTTGCATTTTAAATAAGAAGTGCAACAGAATTATTTTAACGTTGCAATTATGAGTAGGTACTATAATTATACGTTGACATATACCTCTTTTTAGTTATTATCGAACGACGGAACGAAGTGAACGAAGTTCCTTGCTTCAGCTTGGGTCGAAAATCGTTCGTATGTCCGGTGTCTGTGCAGCTGTTCAGCTGTTCTCCTCTACAGGGCGCCTTTCTCAACCAATTCTCGTGAAATTTGTCATTTTTACGAAATTCAAATAATATTTTTTGCAAAAATGACAGGCTTGCGAGTACTAGCCCTAGCCCCTACGAGATATATATTTTTATTAGAATGCATTCTACCTACATCATTTTTTTTACGAAACAAGTACCTAGTGTTCGCATTATTTTTATTAAACAAAGATGAAATTACCTATACGTATAAAAGGGTATAAAGTACATAGGTACTGTACTAAGTATTGGAATTAGTCCGATTCTGGTTTATAGATATTGCTTTTAGCAGCCATTATACAAAGCCGATTAAACATATTCCGTATAATATCCCACTTAATAATCCTCCATATTAACTTAATAAAATAAACAATTGCTTAGAATTAATTGCATCAGTGCAACACATGTGTAAACACAGAACCCCCTGCATCTCCCTTGGGATTAATTTATCGAATGTCAAATGGGCTATGACACTCGCTCAACCAACTTATTTCATATATCAATCAACCTATAATGTACTCTGTACTCATTGCATTAAGAGCTGATGCATATCCCAGAAAAGTTGGTTTTAGTGTATAGGGGAATTGCAAAATACAAACATACATTTACATATGCAACCAATCGTGTCGCATTCTAATAAAGTTGACTTTGGGCTGGCTGGCCGACAGGTTGCAGTGGTAATCCGTGCCCCCATGGTATGGTTTTTAGCGCAATTTGTGAATGGAGATGATCCGCGATACGTTGAGCGTTTAGCGTTATAAAGGATTATTGTGTAGCGACTAATGACTGTAATAGAGCCTAAACTGTCAATCGTGCAAATGACCGCTAATATATATCACCAAAGTAAAAGTGTTTTCTCAAAAAAATGAACTTAAAAACATTATATTAACCATCGTAATTGATTTTATTTCTATTTTTGAACGTAATTTTGATGGTACATTATATGAAAATGTGGGTTTACTCAAGATTCTTAATGACGATGACACGGCGTAAGATGACGGCGACGCGTTAAACACCACTCTCATTTGCATAACTTGTGTAAATGATGCAGTCTATAATTCAGACAGAGATTGATAGCCGAGGACAGTGTATTTTTAACCGACTTCAAAAAACAAGGATGTTATATGTTCCATCCTCTGTATATATATTTTTTATTCATGTTCGAGATGAGCACAAGTCAGGATCTGATGATGGGATCCCAGAGAAATCGAGGGCAACCCTCAAATTTTATAGGCACGCGTGTAGTGATTTCGGTATTTTCTAGTATAACTCGTGTATACCCTCGGAAATTGCAATTTTGTTGAAGTGGAACTGATGATGAAGACCACAGATGACTTATGGAACTCCTCAAGAATGTAAAGTACCTACCTACGTCGAAGATTCTGACATGATTCTGTTGAAGTTGAAGTAATGAAGTGACAATTCTGAGATCCTTAAGGAATCAACTGAACTCCTCAAATATTATCAGCCCACAACTACATATAGCGGAAAGCAGTTCATGTGGTAAATTGGAAAGGAAATGTGGATTTTTTTATGTACTTATGTGGCTTGGCGAAGTACTGAATTGAAATCGGTTTAAAGTTTGGTTTTAAAGTAAATTATTATGTAGACCTTTAAATTGCAATATTATACTGGGTTATTGGATAAACCAGTTGTTAAACGAACAGCTACTAAAGACATATGCCAGTAATTAATTTACTCCATTGATTTTTATTTTTTGACGTTGTCACATTGCCATTCAACATGTTTTCAGGTTTTTTTTGGCGTACGTTTACCTACATATAAAAAAAATCGTGTTATTAAAATACAATTTAAACAAATAGACGCCAAAAATACACCCAGGCACATATAATAAAGCATTTTTTGAAATTTGTTATCTAAATGTTTTGCCGTAACACTGTAACGCAATAAAATTAAAAATAAAAACGCATTTCGAACCGCCCCAAACCGGATCGCAATATAACAGCACAGATAAAAATTACCCACTTCGTATCAATGTGAGAAACATGACGGACACAAAACGAATTCAATTTTTTACTACACCATAAAGATGATAACTGAAATGATTTGCATTTTGAGTAGGAGAGAAGGAATTATGACGCGCAATAAGAAGGTTATGGGGCTGTATATCAGGGCGAATCGTTAAGTTTAGGGCCAGCGAGTCAGGTAGGACAACATTAGCGGTGAATCATTATATTTATGATGTGGATGATAGTGAGATATTCCTAAATTGAATAGCGTCAAGTATTACGCACCTTGATTTACATAATAATCTATGTATACCTAAATATGAACATATCCAATATCTGATTCGGTGTCGAGTATTTAATTGAACACCCACGTGAGTTTTGTCTTTTATGGGATGAGTAAGGGAGACGATGGTCTTAAAAAGGATTAAAATTTACTGATTCGTAATACATCTTGTTTTTGCATTTTAATGCAGTGTCCTAACTATTAAGGGTAAAAACACAATTTTATCTACACAATGTGACAGCTGCATTAAAAATTAATAAGAAAATATCTCTCCCTAAATCTCAACGACACTCGCAAATTATATTTCAATGGCGTTTTAAATTATCACAAAAAAAATCCGTAACGCGATTAAGCATTCATAAAATATCAAAACACATTAAAATTAAATTACTGCGTCATCCATCACGATAATTTAATATGGTGCTTCCCCTAGAAAGAGAGGGTAGTGCGCATAACTATTAAGTGTGAGAGGGAAGGCAGAAAGTATCGAAGTCATCTACATGAGTTTAAACTGTCGTTTGTCTTATCTGTGTGATGTCATTAGGCGTTAGGGGGTCTATTTTGAATAAAGTGTGGCGATTCGATTACCTATGTTCTGATTTATTCTGGAGTGAAATTAAAGCTCAATTTTTCATATTCGTTCGAAACCAAGAATTCATGTCGCCACGCCACACGTGTTTTTCGCTTTTTAGTGAACACTGCCTATGAACTGAGTTGCTAGTTTAAAAAGCCTTCTACAGTAATTTTCAACCCGTGCGCATCGCGATCACTGAGGGGCGCAGCAACTATTTTTTTTTGTGATTTCATCAACGACTCTGTACCTAATATAAAACTAGCTAAGCGGAGAGTGTTCGCAAAGTATTTGTCCATACTAAGTAGATCGCGCAGTGAAAAAGATTGAAAAACTGCACGAAGTAACACAGAGGTTTTTTTACTCAAAGCCATACCTACCGACAAAACATAGATATATAATCCTAGATACCGTTATCCACTCAATATTGTACCAGCACTGATATAAATTTGCCGGGTGAGATACATGTCATGCTATACGAATTTAATCATCGTTTCCCGAAGACATGTCTACACGACGCACATATGTCGGCCCCACCTGTAGATAAACGATAGCGCGGTTATTAGTTTGTCACGATGTGTCGACCATGTTATATTTGCGAGTATGTGATAACAACATGGAATCCATATGTCTATACGAATATTGTTATGATTAGAGAATATCCTATGTATTTATTTACGTTATGCTCATAGTTAAAGATTGAATATTCACCAGATGAATGACCTCGCATGCTTGGCAGCTAAGTTTCAAATATATGAAACATTGCTTCGCACTTCTCTGGTGTACATTCACCCTAATCTAGAAACAGTAAAGGTATCAAAAAATATAAAAGGTATTTTTCCATTATTTGATTTTCTAGAATGCTTCGCTTCATAAGAAATTTCTTAGAAAATCAAAGGTGGTCAGACATTTACCTATTGGCAAACAGCCAATGAGATACTATGTGGGCAGCATAATTACCTATAATACAGTATAGTTTATTTAAATCTATCTTTTCAGTTATTAGTAGCAATAACAATATTCCTACTTACTTAAGTGACATCGATACTCCTTCCAAAAACAAAACCAATCACACAGACACCGACCCAAATCTCTTTTGCACTCCTCTGCTTTTCCTATAATTGCGAAAAGCGAAGAAATCAACTCAAGACTACCATTATTAAGGTTCGAAATGCAGTGTCGTAATTACTCAAGGAGGTCGTTAATGTGTAGTGAACTCTATTGTATTAGACTTTGGGTTGAATATTCAATGCAATGATAGTTAATTGTACTGGTTTGGGCAATCAATCGATTGAGCCGATGACAATAGCAGGGTAATCGAACCCCATCAATTGAATACAGCCGCGTTGATTGATTCCGTGGATTGTTTTTGAGCCAGTCCTTTTGTTTTAATGTAAAATTTGAGAAATAAGGTGGTAAGTATTGAAAAAATCTAAGATATCCTGATTTTGTAAAGTCGAAATTAAATAGTCATCTTTCCAAAGAAATATAATAAATAAGCACCTATATATACGTAGAGGAGAGAGGAGAGCAATAAAATAAAAATAAAAAACTTTTTTACGAAATCGTTACCTACTTACAGTTGGTAAATTTAGTACGCAGGTTTACTTATAAAAAAATGATTAAATACAATCTACAAATCGTACATATTCTTCTTTTAATCATAAATCTTAATAGACAGTATTCGGAAGCTTGTTTTTTTCTATTTTTTTTCCACAATTGTTCTGCTTATCAATGGAGTACTTACTTCTTAAATGATATTTATCCATTAGTATGTACGTTTTTCAATCGTTTATAATATGTACATACCAATCAATATCATTTAAGAAGTAAGTATTCCATTGATAAGATAAAATGTAACTTGATAAGTTACATTTTTTTTTCCTAAGGGGCATATCCCTTCACTACATTAACACAATATTAAACACAGTACGAGTGCAAATATGGCATAACAATAAGACCGCAGCCAATCACATCCCTCCACCATCTGTCGCACCATCAGCTGTTTTGGACATTGTACTGTAAGTATATATAAGTATTTACCATATCTGCCATATGTAATGAAGTATCACATTTAAGTATAATATAAATACAATAAGAGTAGAGAATCATTCAGTTAGGTACTAAAAAATATCGCGCACATTAGTGTGAAAGGAACAATGTAACCAGGTAATTTGGCAAGCAGGATGTTCGACTGAAATTATTCAGTCGAACATCCTGCCTCCAAATTACCTGGTTACATTGGTTCCTTACACGTTCGGAATATATTGCTTATCACTTATAACAAAATCGAATCGAAAAGAAATGCCAATTGTCGTAAATAATCAGTCACAATTCAGCAGGGCAGTTTTACTGTAATGAATGCGGTTGGGTCTTTTACAAGACCTAATTTTGTCTACTGCGCCATACCAGAACCAGAGCTCACAAAATAAAAGATGTATAATTACTAGGGTCGTTTATTTCCATGGCAGTAACAGACTGGTATACATAAAAAATACAATTAAGATTTGCTAGGCGTGCTAACTTTGTACAAACTTTTCTAGAATTGCTCATTTAGGTACTAGTTTCTAGGCTATACTCGTACATCTGCGACTGCTAACGTGATAGAGCTTAGAGGCTTTCAACCAATTCAATTCTCGAACACTCAATTAGGTAGGTACGTCATTTTAATGTTCGACATTTATATGAAGTTATGATACTGGCTGCTATTCATCATTTTGTAACTGAAGGTGAAGGGCTAACACAGCTCGCAGGGCCCATAGGGAAGCATATTGTAATGCTAATATGGAAATAATACATCTGCGGTCAATATGTTGCCATACTAATACTATTATTAAATATCGTTATTTACGCCCCTCTTGTATTGTTTCTTGATGGATGAGACATGCATGCTGCATAGTGTGAGTTTTTTTGCAATTGTACTGCTATGTTTACATTATTAATACATAAATTATATACCTAGTCCGTTGAAAAATTTGGAACAATTATCACCAAAGATTCAAACGTACGATACTTCAGCTGGCTCTTTAGGTAGTATTCTTAAACACACAAATCATCAACAAAATCTTTTTATTCCTCCGGTTAAATTCTTTATTATTTTTATAAGCTCATTCAATTATGAGGATCAGGTTGTTATAAGACACAATAGAAAATAAAATTACCAGTTTTTATTAAACCTAGTCCGGTAATAAATCGTGCAATTGCGAGATAATACTCGTACAAAAAATGTTATAAAATTAAGTATTACGGGTATTAAGTCGACCAATTTTCGGCAAACCCCACGCTGGCCACATGTGGTGAGCCGCGAATATTCAACCGATTTGTTTACAAACCCTTCCTGAATATCAATCGTAAAAATAAAATTCTATTTCAGCTCAAATCCACAATCTCGCGCACCCTAGCGCAATCTTACTGGCGACTTAACTATGGAAACGTATGATTGATTCTTTCACGTCTCGCGTCCCTTTTGCACTCGGATGTCGTTTCTATATTCATCTCATTTTCTCTCGTTAAGCTGGGGACACATCTGCGTACGATCGGTTAGGGCTGTCGACATGTGGTTTTTGAAGAATTAGCGAAAAATTATACGCGTTGAATGCTGGGATTTTTATAAATGACGGTTTTTTGTAGGTGTCGCCCCTGACGTGTGCTATTATGACACGTCATGTTGTTTGACGTATGATATTTTGGGACAGATTTTTCTTATTTTGTTTACTAAATTGTTAGTTACCTGATCAAATATAAGTATTAATAAAATGAGGGAAACTTATGTCTCGTCTTAGGTATTCCATGTTCATTCCCATAATATCTTAACAACATCATTTGAAACATGTAAATTAGATATACATATTTACTTGATCTACCTTTGCATAATTTTTATTTAACGTAAACGCAGATAGGTACTTTAAGTAGGTATTACCGAGGTAGGAAAAATATGGAAATAATAGTTATAAGTAGGTAATTAAAGGTTTCAGTAAGTTTCCGGTCACTAACCCAGCGAAGTAAATACCCAGCAGGAATAATCCCCCACACCCACACTTCGTAATGCCTACTGTTACATATTTTTACAACTCGACCTGCCATAAACGGGCGAGTTAACGAGCCCAATCAATTAAGGGCCCCGTCTTGACAAGTGTTACTGTGCGTGCGCCGAGGAAAGCTGCCCTCTTTATAAGTATAAACCGGCATGCGGCTGCGAGTTAGTTTCTAATATAATTTGACCCCCAGTTTTATGACAAGTTTGAATTGGAGGCTTACAGTTATATTGGTCTGCCTACAGCGCAGTGCTGAATTGTTTTGTGAACGGCTGCTTTAACAGAGGTATAATTTACTATGAGAGGGTGGGTGTGAGTATAGTAGGTAGGTATGTGCTACTAGTATGAAGGTACTTACACGTAAATTTATGGGAGAGTTAACTTCGATTAATGCTCATGAAGTCATGATCTGTTACTACATAAGATATCTTCTTACTTTATCATAGGCACCAACGGTAGTTACCTGCTACTTCTTATCACTACCTACACGTGGTTAAATATACTTAAATACTTTGTTTTTTCTTTTGATGACATAAATACATAAATATATATTATTGCGAGTCAAATATACTGAGATATGTCTAGAACGTGCTAATTTCAAGTAGCAGAATAATTTGAACTATAATGGCCGTACCGCAGTGGTTTTCACCAAGACATCAGAAAATTTAGTATAATTTTTTTTTACGCACCTTTTTTTTAATTTATAAGATTTAGTGAGAAAATAATAATTTCTGCGTAAGCCAAACTTGAAATAATATAACAGCAGACTAAAAACAAAACAAAACAATTGTTGAAAAACAATAAACGGCGCGGATCTCACGAAATCCCGCAATAATAAGGCCCGTGATTGATACAACAATGAAATCCCTTGTCGACGCCGCCATTTGCATTTTTATGGGCGCCGCCCTACGCCCGCTCTGCCGCCCTACGCGCCGGAGTATGTGTGTGAATGGGCCTTCATTTAGAATTTAAATAATAAGATAGAAGGCGTTTGGTGTAATTAATTTGAGATAAACAAATTTTTCAATCATAATATTTCGAATTTTATAAAATGTAAATGCCTAATCAAAAAGAAATTTGATCTCACTTATTTAAGTAGGTTGTAAATTAGATTAGATTTTTAATTTCATGATAAAAAAAATATTACAAATTTGCATACACGTCAAAAAAATAAGACTGTTTATCACGAATCACGATCATCAAAATTAATGAAAAATAAATATACAATAATAGGACGATGTCAACAAATGTGTACACAATAATAACGAAATAGAAAAGTGAAACAAACCCACAAAGCAAATATATCAACCACTAGGTATCGTCATTCAATTTACAATATTAATGTCTATTAGAAAAGATATATTATTTTAGCTATCTAACTATCACTGGTAGCGAAACGATATAGAGAACTGTAGCTTCGACAGACGTTTCTGTAATTGCTTTTAAATAAGCTTCAATTTGTTAATCCAAATTAAGAAGCATAATTAAGAGTCCAGACCGTGAAACTGCTGTTCTCGAAACGAAAGGCCGTTAAAGTTCTTCAGACAGACTTTAACGCGCATATAGATAGCGAGGTGCAATCGCCTTCAAACATTATCTGCACAATTCAGGACGCTCGCTTCGATATATCAATATATCAATGCTTCGGCATTGAAATGAGAAACTTTCCTGAAAATGTTGTTTCAAATAAATTGCGTACAATCGAATGGTAGTATCTACCTAGCTAGCATGATCGCGTTTATAACGGACATAAAGTATCCGTCGCGCTCTCACTTACATACTTTCTAGTAAGGACGTATTGTGTACCTACGACCGACATACAAGCGATCATGCTAGCTAGGCTGGTGGCGATATGTACACGTAACGCGGTACACGGGTGATGAAAGTCGCGCCGCTATTAGTCACGAGTGACATTTCCGTCGCAGCCTTAATAGGTTTCTAATTAATTTTAATACGGGCATTAGCGGCCGAATAATAATGTAATTGACAGAGCCAGCCTTATACGGTTTGTAGAATCAAGTAGCTAGTATGACGACAAAAAATAAGTGAGTTATTAAATCATTAAGGTTTTTAAAATCATGGCCTCCATATATGATGATATGATAATGAATTAAATTTTGATGTCAACTAAACATCAAAGAGAAATGACTAAAATCTGCTCGATATTTATGCTTGTTAGAGCAGTGTCAGCTGAAGTAATACCTACATGGAGATTTAGATGACGCTTTCTTTAAACCTGATCCACAGTTGGTCATCAATCGCTCACAATTAGAACGTTTATTAGCTCATCTGTAAACATCTTGTTATCCGGCTTAGACGAAGACGTCGACAAAACGCTTCACG
This sequence comes from Epinotia nisella, assembly GCA_932294315.1. Lineage (NCBI taxonomy): Eukaryota > Metazoa > Arthropoda > Insecta > Lepidoptera > Tortricidae > Epinotia > Epinotia nisella. The sequence continues at coordinate 24,917,550 of OW028674.1, forward strand.
TTTTACGGAGCGCAAACAATTATTTATGGCTGCGAAAACAAGCAAGCACCCTAACCGAAACTAAAGAGACGGTCAAAAAACAACCTTAAACAACCCTTATTTAAGTCTCAAATTATTTAATCCGTGGAAAGCGACTCTCGAGCAAGATTAATAGGGCATAAAACGTAAGATAATACAATATACAAGAAGACACGTTGTTAAACGTTCTCTTGACGGCGGCACTGACAGTCTCTATCCATCTCTGTTGTCCCCGTGTATTTTCTGAGTGTCTGTCTCTCTCGCACAGTTTCAATTATCTGCGTAATCCCTCAATTACGTGGACAGATGTCGCTCGCGTCTTCGAGCTTATGTGCCAGTTTAAAGTAGCGTCGGCAAGCAATCACTGTTCATGAGATTTGGTGGTTTCATCGCAGAAGTTTGAATGTTTTAAGTTAACAATATCATTTGAGTGGCATGGGTGGTAATATTTATGAGTTTAATTAAAAGGAGTGGATGTCAGACAACCTATAACATTAACACTTCTACTGTCAGGAACCCGCCTAGCCCTAGGTGGATCAGCAACGAGCGTAGCGTGTAGCGATTCTTGGCAGATTCATTTGATTACAACTATAAACATATTTGTTAAATTTCTAATTATGTCTTCAGCGCTTAAGTCAAACTCATACCAACATTAAAAATGTTTCATTTATTAAAAAGTAAGAGCTAGATTAATATTGCCCCTAAGCCTTACAATTATTTTGCCGTCGCTACACCCAAAGGGTCGGGACACGAGTTAGCTAATAATTAATATTCTAATTAATGTTTAAATTAATCGCCAACCGCGGGGCCCTTAACCGACTGCGATTACGGAGGTTAACATTCATCCCTCATTACGGAAATTTAGTCGCAGGTGTTTTTGTTAAGGATGTCTGTAATAAAGGACGTGTTTTAGCTTGCATTCCTGACTATGTTTTGTGTTTATGTATGCCATAGATTCAGTTTTACACAGTAAATAGTAATTCCTTAACATGTAAAATACCTACGTTTCATGAGGTCCGATTCACTGGTTGATAAATAATAAGGCAAAATACTTACATATTTGGATATTAAAGGCTTTTTGAACTTTGTGCGAAAATATAATTCCAAAATTATTTCAAAGTGACTTTTTTAAACAAACAACTTAACAATCCAATGATGTATGTAACTACTATGTAGGTAGTTACATAAACACCAAGCGCACCATAGGTACCTAAGTATCTTACAAAATTAGTAGGTAAGAAATTGTTGTGATAAATTCATCTTAATCTGTAATAGTTTTATGAATATAATCAATAATTAAAACACTCGTCCGAAATTCGTCGAAAATAACAACCGTGAACGAACCGCCTTAAACCCGTGTAACCGTCGATCTCGTTACTCTAATGTCATTAGTAGCGACATTTTCACTTACCAATCCAAAAGACCCTTACTAAAATTAAAAACGCAAGTGAATAAGATACTCTAATGTTCAAGACATAAAGTTCAAATGGGAATAAAAGAATAAGGCTTTATTCTAATGGATTTAATGAAACCAACGCGCTACCGAACGGCGGCACTCACACACAACATCATTACCATTTTGACACCACCCAATCTTCCGACTCACTTAATCATTCTATTCATTCTTACCAAACTACCAACATCGTCCCACGTAAAAACTAGTTGTATTTCTCTATTATTAAAGTTGAATTTTATTTAACTCGTTTACGTTATAAGAACGTATCGAAATGGTATTTGATGGACGGGTTTGACAGCTGAAATAGTAATCGCAATTCGAATGTGTGGTAAGACGATTTTTAATCGATTTCTAGATTTAATCCGTCGATGTTGGAAGTTAATTTACTGGCTCACGGTGCATTTGATTTTGTGGTTCAGTTTATTGATTTTCGAGTTTTTTTCTTCAATTTAGAGTGACCCGTTTATTCAGCGTTTTCATATTTAAGCCAAATATTGGCAACACAACAATTACTTTCGGTTATTCAAACCAGTATGTCAAATAATTTACTTTAAAAACAAAGTTTAAACCGACTTCAATTTAGTACTTCACCAAGCCACACAGGTACATCAAAATGTCCACATTTCCTTTCCAATTTACCATATGAACTGCTTTCCGAGAGCAAATGCGTTGATTATTACAGAAAAAAATCCAAGTCGCTATATGTGGGCTGATAATATTTGGAGTATCGTTGATTCCTCAAAGATCTCAGAATTGACTGTCAGAATCTTTGACGTACTTTACATCGTTGGGGAGTTCTATAAGTCGTCTGTGGTTCTCATCATCAGTTAATTCCACTTTACCAAAATTGCAATTTCCAAGAGTTAACACGAGTCATAATAGAAAATACTGAAATCACTACACGCGTGCCTATAAAATTTGAGGTTTGCCCTCGATTTCCCTGGGATCCCATCATCAGATACTGACTTGTGCTCACCTGAATAACTTGAAAGAATACGATTAAATATCTATACGTAACCTATAAAATTCAAAAAATATCCTCTAACTCCTAACCGTTGAGGAGTTGTACCTTACATCATCAGGCCACCAACATGAAGTGATGACTACCAGACGCTAATACCTGAATAGCTTTAGAAAATACATGAAATTCGTACGTATACGTGCCTGTATAATTTGAGGGTTGCCCTCGATTTCCCTGAGATCCCATCATGAGATCCTGACATCATTATCTCAGGAGTATATATTTTCGAATAATAAAATGATTTTTAAAATCGGTCCACAATTGACGGAGAAATCGGCGAACATATTATTACCTCCTCCTTTTTTTAAGTCGGTTAAAAATAGCACACTTAAAGCCCACACTGGCGTGGCCTGTGGTGGCGATCAATAGTAAAATTGACAATAGCTGTCAAATTTTGTATTGGCGGATGACATGTTATTCTAGCTTCCTTAAATCTTTTAAATGAATTTTTTGTATGCTTGCCTGCATACTAAATACGAGGACATGTACACTATATTCTAAGGCCATGTATGTACACACACATACTGTATTCTATCAATTTTTTTTTTTGAATTCGAATAAATATCAAAAAGACGGTCAAAGATTTTATCCAGCTGAGCAAGCGATGTTTAGAGCATATCAACTGTCAGTTTTACTCCCAAAAAAAATGACAGTTGATATGTTCTAACGCGCGTTACTCGTAAATTAGGAAAAAGTTCTCATCTCCTCTTATTCTTTCCGTGTTCTTTATTGGATTTTTTCCGGAACCAACAGGCCAAGCTCGACTCGCACTTGACCAACCGTAGATAATTATCGACGCCTGTATTTACGGCGGCTGACGCTTTCATTTGTCACGCGACGGACGGACGGACTGAGTGATATATTAATCGATGATATTAAGATAAGGCCGACTGAGACGCGGAATGAGAATAGGTAGATGTAATAAGTAGCTGTAATATTTCTAATCATGCTTACATTAAGGTAAAATTCAGCATTATTAGTATTTAGATTGTGTTCAGTCAAACAATTTGATGCGTGACTATAGATTATAAGTAAGTGGCATTCCTTAATCCGGTTGATGAATGTCATTGATACCCCGAGCAAATAACTTGGTTAGTCAAGTAAGCTCGGTTGTCTTGTCAAAAGGGACCTGGGTAGGATTCCTATACAATTTATATAGATCCCAAATGTACAATAACAGTCTTAACTCTAAAATAAGTTAAGATTTCAGAATTTTATCCTGATCTGAAAAACATTGTCAATGTTCCACGGAAAATTCTAAAGTAATCCTCAATTTCTTAGCATATTACAGAAAAGGAGCGATGGACGCACAGCGAATTTTTTTACTCTCCAGTTTCCGAAAATAGCTAGGTAATAAATTCCACTTGATTACAATCCAATGTAATAATCATCTCCGTTTTCGTTACGCCGCATGTGTAACCGTTTTAAAACACGGCCGCGCGGCAGTTTAATCATATTTATATGGTGAACGAAGTTCTGCTGCAATACGGTAATTGTGTGTGGCGCTACGGTATCGATGCAGATGATAATGACGGATAATCTATGGCTAGTGTCGCGATTTACTCGTGTGTTCGTGAAATGCTCGTTTGTGTCGCAGCAAAAGTCACCATGTGTAACCGCTTTTACACACTGTATTGCAGCAGGAAAATCTACCTTCACCATATTAATTTAGATTAAACTGTTCTCTCACGCTGTCAGTCTAATCACGCGTGTAAATTCCTAGATTAGTCACGCTACCTCTTAATTGATTTAGAGTGTATAAGCGAGCTAACATATGATCTATCGATACCATCTCGACAAATAGAATAAAGAGGCTATATAGTCACTGTGATCATATCCTGGTTGATTAGATTACTAGACGTGTATGTTTTGCAAGATTATAATTTGCTCGGAGAAAATAAAAATAAAACATTCTAGCCAGCGAGTCGTATCACAAGCATTATTTAAAAAAATGACAACTATCTTACCTTTTAAATAAGCTGTCCGTTATAAGTAGGTACCTGTTATGCCGCTATGTAACCAGCATCTTTTCCAATTTGCCGCATTTTTATTACAAGCTTTATATTAACTTGACTTGTTCGTATGTAAGTATGTTGTCCGTCAAAATTTGCAATCCATTTTACAGTCACTGGCCGTTATTCGAATGACCTGAAATTTTGGGTATTAGTATAGTTTGGATGACAATTTAATATTATGTTACCATCGAGCTGATCTGATGATAGAGACAGAAGGTGGCCATTGGAATTTAGTATTTAACCGTTGTAACCCCGTTAAGTTTGGACTTGTTAGAATCGTCTCAATGAGTTGTTGATGATGGTATACAGAAAAGTACAGTTGGCAATAAAAGCTTGTACTGAAAATGAAATTTTTGACAGAAACTTATTTTGACACAACTCGCTGTTCAGACTATAAGTATCAAATCACATGTTTAAAAAGTCATTGAGCACGTGCGAAATTTCAGAAATTGATGAGTATTGCAAATTAAATAAATAAACCTATGTATTCAGTGACAGACATTCTGTCAGACGCGAACTGGACCGCCCTCGAAAACATAACTACACAGTCTATAATAATGGCGAAATAATCGGAATAAATGATTATCTGTCAGCACAGGCACCAAATATCACCTCACATCAGCCCATATACCATATTACTCTTGTCTATAACGCACCGTATCATTCCCTCCCGAGGAGGAGGACAATCGATAGCACATTATTCATATGAGCCGACGACGCGCCCGGGCTGTCGGCGACCAGGGAAAACTGTAGAGTTGCAAGTTAAGTCAAATCTTTTAATAAAGTAAAGACGTACATGTAAAATAAAAATGCAATATATACATAAAAATACAATAACATTAAATAAATCACTAATTTACAAAATAATAATGTTAGTAAAACATTGGCATTGGTAATGTCAACAAGATTATTCAAAATTATACAATTCCTTAACGCTTTAAAATATCGCTCTTTATCACTATATTTTTACGGCTGATGTCTCATGTAATCCTACATAACACAATGGAAATTGTACTAAACGCCTGCTGATTTGGACCATAAACTTTGCGATTTATCAGTACCTATACTGTGTAAGACATACCGTCTCAATCGGCTACAATGTTTTTATTATTATTGTTAAATACAAGATAATCAAAAAGATGTGGCGTTAGATGAGCTAGATATGATTTAATTTTAACATTGGCATGCTATTCGTAGAATTTTAAAACATTTAGGTACTTGGTTGGTTGAATATTGAAAGCTGTTGATAACTATTATCCCTTCCTACTTAACACACTTATCGACTTTACAGCTAGTAAAAGCAATACATTTCTTATGATTGCCTTACTTACGGTTACGCTCCTAAGATTCTGTGTTTAGTGTATACAGGAATGGTATGTTTTTTTTTGTATTGGATATTCCATTTCTATTTTGTTTGCCAACTTTATACTATTGTTAAATTGTTTGTAATACCAATTCAATAGGCGATCATAATTTACGTACTAGTAAAACTTTATTATTAGGGCACGGCAGTGCCCCCGCCAAGTCGTGCAAAACAAAGAGGCACGCCGTACCATCATCCTTTTCTTGAAGCCATTTTCAACATCCTGTAATTTTGTGCTGGCTAAAGCTAGAACCCTGAATTTTCAGTAACATATGGGACATAATATGCCTTAGATATATTCTCAATAACATTCAATTTGAACTTTTGGTTTAAGAACTATTGCAAAGTTCCTTGGTTTTTTCACTGACACACTGACTGACTGATCAACATAGCAAGCAAATAAAGATTAATAAAAATACCCTGAAATAGCCGAATGGCTCTACGAAATATCTCACAACTTATTACGGTGGAAGAGTTTCGAGGCTTGGCCTATTTTTACATGGAATGTTTTTTATGGGATAACACCTTTTTCGAGACAGCTCCACAGTGTCCCTGTTCCGTCTTCGCCGGCGTGTCGCGGTATTGCATTATCTGCTCGACTCCATGTATACTTTGTTATTGCACACTTGTTATCTTCTTCTAATACATGCTCCATATTACGCCGATTGAACTTGCAGCAAATAGCGTTTGCAGCTCTGCTGTCTGATCAAACGTCGGGAATATTGAATACTGTTGGCTCTTTTTCAACTCACAATGCAAACGAGGTGTGTTATAAGTTTAACCATGTCTATCTGTGTGTCTCCTCTGTGCCATCGTAGCTTCCAAACTGATGAACCGATATAATAGGGTATTTTCATCCATCACAATTAAATTATCAAGGTATTTTTTTAATACGTATCATCTTCTTGGTAATCAGAGATAGTCTGTGGTTTCTGCTCTTATGACGTCACGATAATGGCGGCTGCCGTTTTGACGCGAATATATAACGTTCAAATTTGAACCATTTCTTTTTCAATCTCTTTGCATAAAGATATATTATTTTGAGGAAATAAAAATACGACATTCTTACACAAATCGAACTAGGCCTATAGTAAGCTCATAAGGCTTGTGTTACAAGTAGTAGACGACGAGATATATAATAGATATATAATACTTAAATACTTAAATAGAAAACATCCAAGACTCAGAAACAAAAAATATTCATGCTCATCACACAAATATTTGCCCTTACCGGGATTCGAACCCAGGGCCCTCGGCCTAGCAGGCAGCGTCACCACCCACTAGGCTAACCGGTCGTCAAAATCAAAATTGTAGAATAGCCTATTAAGTATACTTACCTACACATTAGCTAAGTAGGTACATTATATGTTGAGTCCGGTGTGTTTTCAATTTTAAGTTTTCTTTGCATATGTAGTATGGCTAGGCAATGAAAAAATATATACACCACATTTTTATAACAGTAAATGTTTATTTGATACAATCATGTTTTAATTGGAAACAGTGGTTTAGCTGCTGAAATAAATAGTACTTACCTACGACGATACAGCTTTTATGGTACCTATTTTATAATTAGGTAACCTCTAAAAAGCATGTCACTTCCACAATTCAGATTAGCGCCTCAACATGTCTTCCCATAAAACTTCCTTTTCCTTACATTTCCTTTTGACCCATCTTCCAATATTTCCAAAGTCCACAGTCTGTCACATTATTTTAAATAGCCATCAAAAACATGTTGGCCGGCCAATTGGAAAGACATTAGTCGGATCGATTCCCCGCTACATGTGTCTTTCCCCCTCTCCCCACGAGTGGGGGGTAGGGGGAGGCCCCCGAATGGACTGCTTGGGCCAGACGTTTTCGGCAAATGTAGACAATGGTAGTTTAAATACCTAGTGCCGTATGGATGACTAAAAATATTTTACTCGTTTTCATGAAAAAATAACTGTTGAGGTTTGTGGACGATGCCTACAGAAAAAGTCTACCTGCGACACCGACAATCATATTGATAGAAAAAAACCAGTCAAGTGCGAGTTTGTCTCGCGCACCGAGGATTCCGTACTAACTTTCATACATTATAAATTCACACCCCGGTTTTTTTGAAAAAATATTGTTTAAAAAAAAAGCGCTTCGAGATCCTCAGATAATATATATTATTTTAATTTTTTTGCTTGGTTAACCTAGGATATAAGAGGGGAATTTTATATTTTTTCAATATTTTCCTTTATAAATCAAATTTTTACCATTGTAAAAAAAAGTAAAACTGTTTTAGAACCGTCCTTTTTATATAAATTAAAAATATGTCTTAAATTTATCTTATGTAAAATTTTCTATACACATGGTATTTACAAATATTCCAAATTTCAAATTGATACCTAGCATTAGTAGTTCCTGAAATATTTAACGTTGTGACAGACAGACAAAGAGACGGACGGAGTCGCGCCATAATGGTTCCGTTTTAAATGGTCCGAGCGCTAAAGACTGTTTTAAAGAATTTACGACTTTATTATTTGAATGTTATGGTTGACCTGGCATAGGTCGCAAAAACCCGTTGGGTGTGGGTTGCCAGGACCTGTCATTGTGGCACTCTTTGGGGGAGACCTATGTCCAACATTGGACGTCTTTCGGCTGATATGATAATGGTGATGATTTTAAAGTGGTACATCACTTTCTTGACTCAACTTGCAATCTTCTAAGAGGATTACCCGGAATTTTATATTCACCAATACCACTAGTCATATGAGAGCGTTCGACTTTACAATATAATCAGATATGTTTATTTTCCTAATTTATCAAACACCTGCTACTGTACACTTAAACCCTTATAAATTTATTCGTTAAATTACGTTTAATTACTTTTAAAAGATTTTATGTTTTGCTATGTTGTCATATTACACTTAATATATTAGCCACGTATTTTTTAACTCGTGCTTTCAGGAAACTATAGGTCTGTTTTTCTGTTTCTTTTATCTTAGTCAAGGTTTATGCATGACTGTTTGTTTCCTAATAAACTAAAAAAAAAAACGCCTCGTAACGGTTATTAGTATCTTATTCGTTCATTCGTTCTAAATACATCAAAATATTCAAAATACTAGCCGAACAAACATTACAGCGATTATTATTCAGCAAAAATATAAGAACACCCTCCAATAATAGATACAAGCACGGTGTCTATAAAAGGTACGAGCGAATAAGCAATAGCGATCGACTGGAGACACGATAATGCTGTCGTGCGTATGCGGACCGCGCGGCCTTTATTATTATATCCACATATTGACTCGGGCTGGGCGAAATTCACGGCAAATTGGTCTAAACTCAACATTGACATGATGTTTATACAAAAATATATTTATGCTTAAAAATATTGTCTAAAATAATATGACTATAGTGAATATTATTAGCATTGCTCACAATCAAAACCCAAAAGCGCCATCATGTCACAATCAATCAGCTTCACCTGTAACGAGGAAAATTGATCGCAAAATCATAATGGCTATCATTTAAAATAACACCACAGATTAATAAAAACCATGCGTGTCCATAAAAATCAGTGTGGCCATGAAATTTGATGCGCCATCATATCGATATTATGAGGATCTCTTTCGATACCATTCGATTGTATTCGATTCCATTCGATTCTCAGATCGATTCATGAATATATATTGCGCTTTCACTCGGCCTGCCTATGCGAATAATGAATTCGTTTATCGTGATTATGTTCTCGATTCGTATGATGTAATTTATTTGCATTTTTTCTGTATAAAGAATATTCGACGGCAATCGATGTGCGACTTGTATTTGATTTTGTCTCTTTTCTGATTGGATCCTTTCATGTTTGCCAACAATTTACTGTGGAGATATTACAATAACTTACCAATAGCCGAAAACAAAGTAAATAATATTATCTAGAGCAATACTACCTACCGAAATTCGCTGCAACATATACCTACCTATAGTTTACAAGAATTAGATCTAACTAAAAGATTATAACAGAAAACTGAATTTACCCATCTGAATAGCTAAGTCCACACCAATTATGCCAGCGCCTATTATGGTCTTCTTATAGATATTAAATCATATCCTCTATCTAACCAAAGACTATTGAATTTATATGCATTGATAAATAATTTTTGTAATAAAACTCTAAAATTGAATACGTCACCACTCTTACATGTGCATAAAATGTACCAGAGTCACTTTTGGTTAGTTTTGACACCATTTTTAATTAAATCTTTGCAAGCGAACGATTTACGAAAAACTAGCTAGTTGCGTTAATTCTGTATGCTGATATACTGTAATAAAAAAACAGACTGAATAGATCGTAATTTAAATAAAATGGTATCTTTATGACGGCATACTTTTTTACAAGCTTCTATTCATTATTTTAGTAAAAACAAATGTATATATTGATAAATTATATTATATACAATTTTTTACTCATGCTGTACCTACACAGTGTGTGACTTCCATAAGAACATATATTTTGTTGTCAAAAAAGTGCAGGCCGCTTTTCAAGACATGCGTCACTTAATGACATAATCCGCCGGTCTCTTGCCAGCATCAATGTGCCTGCTCTTCTTGAGCCGCCTGGCATTGTCAGAGATGATGGCAAAAGACCTGATGGTGTGTCTCTGGTTCCATGGAGGTTGGGACGGATGCTTGTGTGGGACGCTACATGTGTAGACACACTGGCACCGTCTCACCTCCAACGGACTACTTCTAAAGCGGGTGCAGCGGCGGAAAACGCCGAAAATCTGAAATGTAATAAATATAGAGGCCTCGGCAGAGAGTACGACTTTGTACCCTTTGGCGTCGAGACCCTCGGTCCGTGGGGTCCCAGTGCGCATAAGTTATTTGCAGAAATCGCGAAACGTCTGGTCGATGTAACTGGTGACCGAAGAGCTGGCGGCTTTCTCGCGCAACGCATCAGCATTGCAATTCAGCGAGGAAATGCCGCCAGCACCCTCGGTACAATGCCTCGAGGGCCTTTTTAGGGTTCCGTAGCCAAAATGGCAAAAACGGAACCCTTATAGTTTCGTCATGTCCGTCTGTCCGTCTGTCCGTCTGTCCGTCTGTCCGTATGTCACAGGCATTTTACTCGAAAACTATAAGGTGTATTTGAATAAAATTTTGAGGATAGGTGTATTTTGTTAGCCGCTACATAGTTTTGTAATTAAAATGACAAAAAAAAAAATTTTTTCGGGGTGCACTCCATACATAAAACTAAAAGTATTTTTTTTTTTCATTGTGACCCCCTGTGTGGCACATTAATCAATAGGCCATTCAAAATAAATATAAGGTTTCTTAGCATTTTTTTTGATTAAGTGAATAGGGTCGGAGATAATCGCCCCGAAAGTCACTAAAATTCTGTCCCCCCCCTCTAATTTTTGAACGGTGTATTTTAAAAATATGGAATAATTCATGGACATAGGGCTTATTAATTTCATTCGCCGAAAATTGTTTTGAACAAGATCGGTTCAGAGGTTTTCGAGATATTGCTGAAAAACTGCCTTCCTCAAAGAAAAGTACGTAAGTGCCGTAAAATTTCTGTGACGATACGACCTTTTTAATAGGCACGGAACCCTTCGTTTTGCGTGGTCCGACACGCACTTGGCCGGTTTTTTTTGACACTCTTCGGTCTAGACACTATGCACTCCGATGATGCTTGATTGATGACTATAATGTAGTGAGACTTGTATTTCAATTTGGAAAGGATTTATTGACGAAGTGACATAGCTGGAATATGAACTACTAAGAATAAAATTATATTAGGAAAACTAATAATAATGCTTTCGAATTGTAGTAAACTATATAAAGGCGGGCATATAAGTTTATTTTTTGCTTTCTTTATCTTTAGCCCTTAGCATGTATAATGAAGCATGCTTCATTAATTTATATTTCATTATTTAATTTAAGTGTTTCAATGGTATGATACCAACGCTCTTACAGTTCACACATATTATTTCAAAATGGTAAATTGATTTCTCCCGATGAAAAAAACCTAGATTGAAGTCACAGGTGACAGTAGAGCGACTTGTTTGTCGCCGCGCATTCGTCACACACGTAAACACAAATCGCCTGTCGAAAAATAAAACACCATTTGTTACCTATCCATTTACCCGGGCGGGTATCAGGGTCCATTAATAACGCGGACTTATCCGGCCTAATCTGGTTCATTCCCGCTTTCCGCGAACGATTCTTTTTCGCGCCAAAAAAGCCGCCATGTCCGTCCGCGTAGATTTATTGCGTTCGCGGATTAAACGCTGGATAAATAATAAAACCGCGTATAAAACACTCGGTGTGTGATTCCGATATCGGATATACGAACGTTTCTGCCAACGTAGCCGACCAAACCCGGCGCAGTTACACTCCGTTCTGTTGCGTTGTCTGTGGAGCGAGATTCCTTTGTTTTTCCGACCTGGCAACATTATTGTCTGCACCAAAGAGTTGGTTAGATACGGCACTGAATGTAGGGTTGTTTGCGCGAATTTTCAATTTGTTTCGGCGGTTTCCTTTATCGGGCTCCTCTCCGGGGACTGAGATATCCCCCTGTTATTGATAGTCGTAACGGCGTAATTGGAGTGTTTACAGCCGGGCCGATGGGCTATCAAAATTATTCTAGTAAACAAAGTTCCTATACAGTTTATTACTCTTATCTATAAAATAAATAACGGCAACTCAATTCTGAATTAACTTTTGAGACTTCATAATACACTGTTTGTATAAATTGCATTCATAAAATTCTGAAAGTAACTCATCGGGAAACAATCCAATTAGTATGAATACTAAGAATTAACGTGACAAAATTTTGTAAGTCTTTACTAATAATTATATCCACATTTGACGGTAAACGGTTAAAAATTCTTTGTAAAACAACGTCTGAAATAAATGAAACTGGGAAGGTGGGAAATTTCATCATCTCTAATAATACCTACGGATTCTTATTGGTCCACAAAAGTACCATCAAGCAACTAATCATATTAGTAATATTCAAAACTTCATTTTGTTTGTAATTTGTTTCTGCAAACGCATCACCTTATACTGATACACACGTAATCCCATTAAACCTTCACATTACTCCATATCACTAAACAAATCAATCTAATCGCCCCTAAATAACAGTAAATACATTGCAAAATGTAAAATAATGCACCCTTCACACGATAAGATGCGCCCGCGGTTTGCTGGCAAACTGGCTAATACCTTAATTTAAATTTAAATGACATCTAAGCTCGTGGATGATAGGGGCTCGGGAGTGACGTTGTGTTTTGTTTAATGGTTTTACACGTTCCGGTCAATACAGTGATTTTGCAATAAATTACTTTTATTTCCAAATATCCCTGGATGCTTTTCAAACCCAAACTCACTATATCGCATGTATGTGCCTATACCAGTTTGAGGAGTTACGTCAATTCTATTTGAGCAATAAACGTGTATATATATGAACACGCTGCAAGCGCGCCGGTCAAAGGCTTTAGATGATAAGTTCTAGATGGTTGAAGAAATAATACTACCTTGTGCTGTAGCCCCCGGTTTATGGTGCAGTGTCACTAATTACATAAATTAAATACATACATTAACTATATAGCCGGATGCAATGTGATTAGACTATACAATTAATTTTATAATAAAGTCACGGAGTTAAAATAACTATACGTGTGTACCACCATGGTGGATGTCAATGCATTGACGGAAGCAAAGGAATGTTTCCTGAGGGCCTACCGCGAAACGATTTTCGTTTTCGTTCGTGTATCTCCGTCTCTGTCGCTCGAACTAGCAAGTGCGACAGAGACGGAGATACACGAACGAAAACGAATATCGTTTCGCGGTAGACCCTCTGAGCTATTTTCTAAAAGCTACATTATTAAAATACCATACACAAAAATAAAGACTTTAACATATTGTCTTACTAATAAAAATACCTGTTGAAGGATAGTCACGTGCCCAGTGCCAATAAGTTAGACAACGTAAACAATGGTAATTTCGTTCGAAGCAGTTGTAAAAGATATGAGTATTTTCAAAGACTCGTACAAATATTTATAATACAAAATCAAAGAATATAGGAATTAATTATAATGGCAACGCTAGGTGCGTCATTTTCTCGCCACCTCTAATACCAACATAACGGCGTGTCACGCCATAAAGACGGCTCGCACGCTAATTCCAAATTGATGAGTGGCTTACACGCTGATAAGGCGGGGGTGGTACCCTTTAAAATTTCAAGATTTAAGATAAGCGGTTTACATGTGGTGGCTTTATTTTACATTATATTACGCGTTTTGTATGATTGAAGATAAAATGGCGTGTGTGTGTTATATGTAGGTATTAGGTAACATTTAGTATTTTTATTTCATAATCTGACTAAAGTGGCACACACAGACAATGATAAACTAGCAAAAGGTGTTAATTTTGATAGGTATATATATATTTTAATTTCTATGATTTTCATATCAATTGGATATGTGATTTATTGAAGGCGAATCAATTTTTTTCTGCCCATGGTTGGGTCGCTCTTCTTTTCGACCGACAATAGCCTGTCCCTCGTCTTATTACGGCATCTCATTTGAGTAATGATGTTTACGGTTTTATAATGTTCGAATGAACGTCCATATTATTTTATTAATTAGTGATGTTTAATATTTCACTTCTAACTAGCATTTTTTTAAATGTTTTTTTTTTCGTAGAATGCCGTGACAGAGTGGTAAACCAAAATGTTGTCCCCACTGAAAGTCCACTTTGTCACATGTTTTTTTTTAGAAACCAACCGTAAATAAATATTTATATTGGCCAGAAAGGAAACTTTAATTAGTTCTAATGAAGAAACCTATGCATTTTTTTTTTAAATCGCACTTCAAAACCACAATTTTCGATAGTTCAAAAACCAAAAAAACAGAAAAACCTCGGATCATTGTCGGTAAAAAAGAAGAACGACCCGGTTACGTCTCCTGGTTCATTTTTTAAAACTGTGATTTTATTTGAAACTGGGATTTTATCCAGCAAATGTAGGGGTTTGTTGATATTTTAACCCCTTTTTCTTTGGGACGTCTTGCAAGCAGATTAGAAGTCCATGTTGCAATATTTTTTCTAAGAAACTCTATCATGTTGTCTCCTGGCTAACGGGGTAGAATAACAACTAGATATATAAACCCAAATAATAAATCCATGAAGCCAAACATCTTATCTATAATATTTACTTGTGGGCATTAAAGGTATTTTAATTTAAATAATATTAATACGTATTAATACTGAGAAAAAGTTAGTATGTGTAGGTAAAATTTAAACCTACTAAATTAAATAAAAGAAAAAATATGGATAACCTACCTAGTTTTCATTCATGTCCCATGGTCACCTTATATAAAATGAAGGCGCTGGTTAATGAAAAATAAGCAGCAAAAGTTCTTCCTTGCCAACTGTAACAGAACTTGAAACGGAGCCAAAACGAATAACGGGCGAAATTTAAAAACTCCAAAATTAATAAGAAAAGGTGAAATCCATTAGTCATGTCGGGAAAAAATTAAAAAACAAACTGCTATCAAAAATCTCAGCCGTTTCATTAACTTGGACAAAAAAATGTCGCCCGAAGATAAAATTTTAAAGGTACTTTTCTAAATTAATTAATAAGGGAGAGGTGAAGCAGGGAGAAAAATTAAATGTCAAAATTACAACAAGATTTGCTTTAATTATGTCCGTTAGGGGCCCGTGGGGTGTACACTAATTACATTTTCTTAATTTGTAAGCTTCCTCTTGTTGCATTTGGGCTTGTCCGGTGACTCCGGTGCTGCCGTCTTTGGTGACTTGTATTGGAAAAGTTTCTTTTTGACAAATTTTAATCGCTTCTGGCGTTCGTACAAGCAAAAAGTGATTTACGCTTTCAATCTTGTACTAAGTACTTCTTTTTATATTTATTTATTTATTTAAGGACCACCAACGGATAACACATCTGAACAATACATATTTTGGTTTAAATACAAAAATCTAAGTAAGATGCTCAGCCAGACCACAGCTCACACATGTGTGAAATCAAGCAACAGTTCATCATCTGTGAAAATTTTAACGGTATAACTATCACGGTTCTTGAGATACAGCCTGGTGACAGACTGACAGACATACAGACGGACTGAACCCTAAAAAGTATCATATAAAATTACAATACTTATATTAATTATTTTCGCCTATAAAAAAATGTAGAATTTTTGTAAATTACAGAAGTAAACATATATTATATAGGTAGATTACAGATGCAGATCGAATCAAGTAGTAAGTTACAGGAAATTAGAATTACCCGAAGCCAACCAGGATGTAAATGGTAATCACCCACTAGACTCCAGTGATATAAGATACGAAACAACAGATTATTTAAATTTACTTTTAGTATCATGGAAGATATCTATATATGTACCTCTGGAGTCCGGAATATGGTTATATAGCCGTACCGTTCTTGAGATTGGTGAGTTACTTTGTTCGATTATGTTCTTCTGAATTTATCCCTAAACAGCCTTGCGAGGTAGCCAGTTTGGAAATGTTATTTGAATATAGTTTAATAATTCCGGGCAGTTTATACCTACCTCTGCTGTTGACTACTTTATACAAAAACATTAGGTCAAGCGCTTTTCGTCTGCCACTAAGAGATGAAAGGTTAGAATACTTCAGACGCTGTTGGTATGACGTTAATGACCGTGTTTTAGGAAACGAATAGCTCAAAATCGCCAAAAATCGTTTTTGCGCCCATTTCAATACGATTTTTGTGGACTTCGCAGAAAGGCGTCCAAACCATATTCAAGATGGTTTCTTACCAGGGTGCTGAATAGCAATACCTTATGGGCTTATGGGTACTTGAAGTGCTTGGTATTCCTTGCCACAAAGCCCACCACTGCAGAAGCTTTTTTATTATTAGGTCTAAATGAACGTTAAAGGTCAGCTGGTCATCCAACATTACACTCAAATCGCGTTTGGAACTTTTTGCAAGATTATACCGTTTAATGAGAAGAAAAGATCATAATCTATGTGATAATTGTGGCAAAGTAGAAGATCTAGTCCATATTTTGATAGAATGCACCAGGTTTAGTTGTGAAAGACAAAGAATTTTAGGAAATATACTAGATAATACGACATCTATAAATTCGATACTTGCTGATCCTATGTCTGATGATGCCTTGAAAACCTATATGTTCTAAATATCATAAATACCTAGAATTAAGTCTTAACTGAAAGTTGTTAAAAGCGTTTTCTCCTATGAGGCTGGCATTGTCACCAAGAGTGTACAAAAGCCTCTTTAAAATACAAGAATAAATAAAAAAAAGGATTATACCGTTTATAGCGTATTGAGTGCGTACTGAAATTTTGTTGCGCGTAAACGTTATGTGATAACATTTATATGGTAAAATGGAAAATAAAATATTCAAGAAACTGCAGTGCTTTGCTAGTTGCTAGTTTCTCCTAACATAAATGGAAGTACTTAGTTGGGTTATTATAATAGAACATACATGTATTAGAACATACTTAATGTATACGCTAAAGACTGCTCGTGGATTTTGACAAAATCATTAAAATGTTGTTGTAAATTAATGTACTATCGCCCAAGGGTACGGGTTCACACGTAGGATCATTTTCGAGCGTTCGCTATGCATATGCAGACGATTTTGAACAGAAAGTGTGTACCCGTACCCTTGGGCGTTAGTACCTACCTACGTACTATTATTTCTCAGTGCTACACTTGCCTTGTTTTTGCCACACGGATAACCGTCCTTGATTACGTTTCTAAGATAATGCTAAATGCTTCACATTAACATTTTTATATCCTCTTCACTGAAAAAAAGGGGTTCACCCACCGGGGGGTAAATTGTAGATAACTGAGTTTATCGCTTTAATATCTCCTCGTCTTTAAAAATTTGCTAATGAGTTTTTTTAATAACGCAATTTGGCGCTTCCCTAATCCTTCCCTTGATTTAGAGACGTCACGTCATCCCAGTTACTTCCGCAATAAACTTTTTTTAGTTGAATTTGTTAATTTAATTTTTGCTGTGCCTACTAAGAGTTGAGAGATAAGTGATAATTTGTTCTCAACCACCCTTTTTTGCCAATTGTTTCTATCTAGAGTACTCTCAAAATAATAAGTAGGTACAAAAACTACACGGTTAAACTCACGTATTAAATGTTACTACGGATGACATGTTTCGAACTATTCGGAAGAACTTATTCAGGATGAGTGTTTTCGCGGCAGTGTCACTTGAAGCACCTTGAAACACTCATACTGAAGAAGAACTCCCGAAGAGTTCGAAACATGTCGCCCGTAGTGACATTTAATACGTGTCTTTAACCATGTAGTTATTAGAAGGTATTATTTTAATCATGTCTCACAAAAGTTTGAATTCGAGAGTAATCTCACTTCTAAAACCTTCTTTTTCCACAAAACACAGCACTGCACAGCACCCACAATTTTCAATTTTAATGGAAGAAATCTCGTCTTGGACTCTTGGCTATATTACATCGACATGAGTCAAATTTTATTTCTTAACCTGGATTGGTGACCTGGATTCTACCAGCTTGAGATTCAAAACAGGACTAACCTTAATAAATTAATTGAACATGCATAATATTATCTACTGGGAATAACATAATGTTGTTGCTCTAACTACAGTTTTACTAACGCTATTCCGTGGGAACCGGCCACAGATCAATAAGTGATTAGGGCCAATCCAACGCTTATTCTCCGATAATGGCCAAATAATCATTATTAATAAGAGTTACTGAAGCGCGGATTATTGCCACGTTTCGTAAGGCTAGTGCGGTGAATGCCGGATGAACCGCTAGATATTTTGTCCCCAACTTAACTAAGCCATTAGTTAAACAAATCTAGCGGAAAAGTTCGCGCGGAATTTCACAAGCTAAATTCCGCTTTGGCTACCACCCCACAAATCTTAACGGGCATCGCAAATATTTCACTTTAGTTCTGTGGTAGAAGAAAAGCAGTAGTACTACAGTTGAGTTGAAATTGATAGTACATTGAATACATATACGAATCTCTATAAACGAAATTCTATGAACATAGGTACACCTACCATCGACGACTCATTATTTAACTGACCATTGTTGAACCCTATTGGAACTAGACATATTATGGTCTACTAATGGTCTCTGTATTCCCATCATCATCATTGGCCTTATACATCTATGAAAAGATGATTTAAACAGCGTCCATATTAGAGGTGCGGCACTTACGTTACGTGGCTTGTAAGGCCGATACGGGAACGACAGCCGCGACCGCATGATTGGCAAGTAAATGTCCTGCCCGCAGATGAAAGAGGAAGAGCAGCGCGTTGGTGTCTTAATTCGCGATTCGGTCTGATGGTAGACTGTTCAATATATCGCTCTTAAACTAAAAAAAAAACATCGCGAAGACTTTTATGTATTCCCTTACAGTGCGTCTAAAAAGGCCGCGATGATTCTTCAAAGGACAGTCTCATAATACCTTGCACAGCAGAGCGCCTAAGTAAGGTAATTAATTACCGAGTTTATTTATATGTCGTTTTTTCGTTTCGATTTAAGTGTGGTGTTCGTGAGGAAACGGTCTAATCCCAATAATATCTAGTTTTCCCTCTGGGTTGGAAGGTCAGATGGAAGTTGCTTTCGTAAAACTAGTGCCTATGCCAAATCTTGGGATTAGGTGTCAAAGCGGACCGCGGGCTCCTTTAGGGCACAACCGGGAATAACGCTAGGAGGATGATGATGGTGTTAACGAACTTGGTATTATGCACTTCAATACCTAAGTAGTAAATAATTATCAGAGTTAAGTATTCTTAGGCCCTAATTATAGTCTTAAGTATCATACGCATTTTTGTGATCGACTAATCAATACCAGCGGTCATTTTGTAATTCCATACAGGTACAAACAGCGTTCATAAATAACCTAAAAATCTAAACGAACGCCAAGATACCATCTGAATGCATAGAATGGAAATTGCATTCCATTTCCATTCCACGCCGGTATCCATTAGGCCGACGTTTCCATCGATCAAACGCTCCAATTTGTTCCTGGCCACAAATACCGAAAGTCAAAAAAGAAAATAACTCGGATAGATATGGTCTGTGATGCAATGTTTGTTATGGCTCTGCAGTTTTTGGCGGATTGTGAAAAATGGTCTATAGAATTGATACTTGCATAGGTACTTGCAATTAAGTCTTAAAACACTCGTGATTTAAAGTCTCTCATTATGTACAGTCACATAAAGTACTATATTATTATTAATATATAAAATTAATAGAATTTAAATTATTTAGCATCTTAGACGACCGGTTAGCCTATTGGGTAGTGACGCTGCCTACGAAGCTGAAGGTCCTGGGTTCGAATACCGGTAAGGGCAAATATTTGTGTAATGAGCATGAATATTTTGTTTCTGAGTATTGGATGTTTTTTTATGTATTTAAGTATTTATATCTATTATATATATCGTCGTCTAGTACCTGTAACACAAGCCTTATTGAGCTTGCTATTATAGGCCTAGTTCGATTTGTGTAACAGTGTCCCCTAATATTATATTTATTTATTTATTATAAAGTCAATTAAATTTGAATGATCTATTAAATCTGGTGTTCTGCCTTTTCTCCGAACTTTTTTTGTCCGAATTTCATTTGCCAACCAACATTTCGCCGATGCTTCACTTTGACAATCAACTATTAGCAAATTTTTGTATGACAACGTTCCATTTGGCAGAATTATTATAAAGCGGATTATTGTAATGACTCAATACTTTTGGCATACTGATCATTTGTCAAATCTTTCACTAGGCCTAACAACTATTAAACGAATAATGTTTCGTCAGTGTAACAGTGCCCTTTTCATATATGAGGCAACTTTTTACTTAAACGAAGTAAAATATACACACTAAAACTGGATCTTTAAAACTATGACTGCTCTTGTACTTGCCTTAGACAAATATGATGCTCATTTGGAAAAAAATATATATATCTATCGTTACAAAAAACATTTCACAGAGTCCAGTTAGGTGCGACGACGAGCGAAGCGAGGAGGAGTGTTAGGTTCAACTGTGTCCCTACAGCGCGCGAGCCGAGCGAGCGAAGCGAGCGTGCCGCGGCAGCGGCCGGCGAAGCGCCAGAACCGACTGTTTTTTTTATTCCTTCGGCATCGCGGCCCCTCATCGGTCAAAAGTCGGTTCTATGAAACCTCACTTATTGCTTAGAATCGACTTTTTATTGTTCATAAATATTAATAAAAAAACCTATGTAAGCTCTGTAATTAAAAAACAAAAACCGACCTGTATAAAATTTGCCCTAAGTGAAAGTTACATCCTTGTATAGTATAGCTTTTTTCAAAGTCTAACACGCATACTTTTGGCACCAGATTAATACCATGTTCATTTCCATACTCGATCAATAACTCAAACATTACATCCTAAGAAAGTTGTCTTTGTTGGTGTATAAACAAAAACATAACGGAAACGTCTTCGTCTTAAAAAAACCCATTTGGTAATTATTAATTAACTAAATGTATATTATACCGACTAAACCATAAATCACATGAAAATATGTATTTCAAAAAGTTCCAATTAAAAACCGAGCCCAAAG
Source organism: Epinotia nisella (assembly GCA_932294315.1). NCBI lineage: Eukaryota > Metazoa > Arthropoda > Insecta > Lepidoptera > Tortricidae > Epinotia > Epinotia nisella. Next base: position 24,938,999 of record OW028674.1, read on the forward strand.
ATAGAATTGCCAAACATTTAGTTGGGAAATGAAACAATTCCATAAAATTCAATTACAACATGATCATTCGGCGAAATGACATTATGCGAAAGATTGGTTGCGATGTGATATTCGTACATAAAATTTTCGGAGATGATTTAGAGAACCATTAAATCTACATGATAGGAATTCCTTGATTGTATAGATACATTGTTCAGTTAGCCACACTTTAAACGTTTTTCAGAACTGTCTAACAGGTAAACTGCTTATTTGAGTGGTAGGTATAGTTAAATCAATACGGCAATATAATAACAAACTGTCTCTATATAATTCTAAATTTGGACCAGGCATTTTAAGAGGCAGATGGGTTTAGCTCTTTTGTTTCGAAAATTGACGTCCTTGATATTGTATTAATAATGAAGAAGCTAAAGTAAATGAAATGAATAAACTAGTTCTATTTGAATTTACGGTAAATGATTTACAATGAGGTTCGTACCCCAACATAATTATTTTATAACGTAAAGAAATACCTACTCCGAATTCGGCCAGGGGGCCGATTTTTGACTTTACAGCGCTCAAAAATTAAATAAAAGTAAATACGATTGTAGTGTCAAAATTGCAGGCACTTACTTTCTACCGATAGAATTGAATACTCGAGTGATCAATACCACTCGTTCTTCAATTTTCTATCGCTATTTAAAAATAGCATTTTATCATTTTCGAGTGAAAGAGTCGAGCGCTCGAAAGTCAAAAATCGGTCCCCATCAGGAATCCCGTGTGATGACGGTGGCTCACCAGATCTTACAAGGATGTTGTGATAAGTATAGAGACTTATTGTTACCATAAACAAATGTAAAACAAACGCAATCTCCACTTATCTAGGATAGACAAAACCCTTTCCAGTGTATCCGCACATCATTAGCGATCATTTGTCACTACACCCTTCCGCTAATGGCGCCCGCTTAATGGCCCCACTCGTACATGAGTCGGATTGTAGCCTTGTGTTGGCGGACCTAATTTGGTTTAACTCTTCATACAGTTTCGAGTCTGTGTGACGCGGACTTTAGATTGGGTTTAAAAACTTAGTGTTACGTGTAGGCGGCGTAAGTACAGGCATATTTGTAACGACTACAAAGTACTTGGTAAAATACATATATTGGACGGTTTCTATAATTTTAGCAGTGATTAATTTGAGTTGCACATTATATAAATATGTTGTGCAACTTAATTTAATTCAATACAGTCATAAAATGCTTCAAAATTGGTTATATTGTTATTAGAGCGTGTAAAAGTGCAAAAGTGGCTGTTTTCTTCCTCACCCCGACGTTAGCACGCAGAGCACGCGTCGCGAACTACCTCACTGCGATGAAATGCTTGATTTATTACACCTATTGACAGATCCAACGATTCCGTAGTCTATGGAGAAATATTATATGTAAAACTCTTGGCTTTCTATTACAGAGTACATCTACAAGGTACTTTACTCCTTTTGATATACCAATTCATTAGGATCGTTAGCAATGTGCTTTAATAACATTTTTTTTTTAAACCAGTAATTTAAATTTATATCCATTCAATGCACTCATAACAAAGAAATAAAATATTCTCCTTATCATTCAAATTAATTGCTCGGAAAACAACATGGCGGACATGTTAAGACGCCTTTATTCGACGACGCCACTGAAAGCGCATTATCTCTATCAAGCCATTACAGAGCTCTCTTGTGAAAAATAATAGATATTCACATAATTATCCCGACCCTCCTCTGGCGCGTGAGACGGCAATATCACTGTCACAGCATACGGCGAAGCGGGACGGCCATATTTCGTTGCGTGCGTCTTTAAGCACTTAAGTAATTGAATGCAGGGGGCTCGGGTAAGTTGGGGCATAAAGGAAGACTGGAAAATAATAATATAAGTAATAATGTTCGCGGCGCGGCGTGAAAGGGTCGCAAGTTATGGAGACTACTGTAGTCGTAAATATAATAATAAACATACGTCACGATGTTTGTTGGGCAAACATTGAGTTTATCCAACTTGTTATGAGATGGGCGGTAACTGCTACACAAAAGGTGGTTAGCTTGAACCTGGAATGGAACCAGTTATATTCTCTATAGCAAATTAACCTTGAGAGATTCTTTGCCGATGCAGTCTGAGCGTGTTCCTATCTAGAATAACGCACCTAGCTCTCGACTGAATTCTGAAATCAGGTAACGTGGTAATTAGAGTGACATTGTTTCAGATGTAGGTATTTATATTAAGTATGTGTTCATATTGATAGTAACCCTAGCAGAGCGTACTAAAACATGATTATGACTAGATCAACCAGTAAATAGCAATAATACATGGCACTCTAAAACATTAGGTATCTTTATACCAATCCCATCCTATGCCAGACATTTTTACAATGTAAACTATGTAGTAAATAGACACAACACATAAACATGAAGTTCGTCGCATCATGTTGGCAGTAAAAACAAATGACGCAATAATAATGCGACTAACTTACGATGTCTTGTTTTGTACGCTTCTATTTTTTATTGCTATTTTGTTGTGTGTTAGCTTTATTTTTTCAATTCTGTTTAATGGCCTACATATATAGTTTCCTCTCGGTCGTAAAGTTCTATCTGGGAATTAGAAAATAGGTACCTACTTGTATCTATTTAATTTATATTATAAAACGGGATTGATCATGAATAATCTTGGTATCTTTCTACTTAGCATATTTTAATACGACTTCAGTGTCGAACAAACTCCGCTGGGTAAAGAGTATACTTATTTAAAATGTCTGACTTTAGGGCATTTTTAATTCTTATTGTGTGTTAAAATTATTTTCAAACCAATTTTAGTTAATTTATAGAGAAAATTTGACACACTATTCCGCAAAATAGTGTTCATTTCACTCTGGAGCGATCAGACAACTTTTTAACAAATATTTACCTAATCGTAAAAGTTAGTGTTAGTGTGCAAGAGCGCAAAATCAAGAAGACACTAGGAAGGGAAATTACATTGACGCGAGAATAAAAACAAAACCTCTTTCTTAGGCACGATAAATGCGTAATTTTATTGATATGAAATTAAATATGATTCAGTCTTCATCTCGAACCGCAGAATTTAATACAGTAGAGAGTATACATCTCAACGTGCCAAAGTATTGTAAAGCTACGATAAAAATAAACCAAATATTTTAATGGGTTCACACTGACCATAAAGCTTAAAAATCACACAAATCAAGTTTTATTTTCAATTTGATTTTTAAGGGGTCGTATATTAAGAGTGCGAAATGAAGCTTTTATGGCGTTATCGCAAGTTAAGGGCCTAATTAATAAAATGCATTGGAGGTTACACTTTGGTCTGCATTTGTCTGTTGTGGGTAATACTCGTAGACTACGAGTAATAAAGGAAGTATGCCGTTGCCTTTTTATATTCCAACCTTTCCGGGGATACCTCCACCGCTAGCATTGCCGACAAAGATGAGATTAATTACCATTTACTTATACCTACTTACTTAGCAAGCATGGACGTTAGCGGACAAATACTGCAAACATTTTCCAAGCTCGGTTAAAACAAAAAGAACTTCACTGGGTATCGTCAGCAATAATATAATATATCCGTGAATAGATAGCTCAGGTAGGCACGAGTAGGTACCAACACTTAGTACCTACTGCCTGATAAAAAACAGATTTTCGATTGTATTATACAATTCAATCAAGTTTTGACACCATTAACATAATGCCAACATCATAATAACGGTGGCATCTGCTTCAAAGTAAATCACCCAGCCCGGAATCGACAAGCATCCTTCTAATAATGAGAATGTATTTATGACCTAATTAAACTGCCGGCTGCCTCCCGAAACCTACAGAGTGAGGCAGACTTACACTGGTCTAAATAAGAGAAAGAAGGATAGCACGGGGCAGACGCCAGTGATTAATGATAGTTATATGGCTGGTTAAGTACCGTGTAATTTGCAAAACGACCCTTAATTACCGTAGAACACGGCTACTATCTCCATCCTTATCGCGCTTAAGTCGTTTAAACGGGCGCGAGGGAGGGCAGCTTAAGTTGCTGGTTCAACTTTAAAGGCGTTGTTTAATGAGGCATTATGATGTCGCTTGAGCAGATTAGGTTCACATGGCGCTGAAAATTTGTTTGCGCGCTCTTTATATTTGGCTTTCGGGAGGTAAACACGGGCTTGAATTTAGTAGCGCATTACAGAGCCCGCGACATAAAGGTGTTTAAGTTTCAAACTAATACACGCCTTCATATTCGCCTTTTATATTTGGATATTGTTTCTTGCCATAAATAGTTAGAAATATATTTAATACAAAATGGTGACGACAAAAGTTTTGCTATCACATACTCGTAACATTCGTTATAGGCAATTCAGTATTATCTTTAATTGTATTTAAATTATGTTTAATTTAATATTGAATATCTAAAGGAGTTTACAAACTTCATAAGGAAATATATTGCATCGACAATGTAAAACAGTGAGCAAAGTCTTAATCTGCTTCTTTTTCACAGGTATGGTTCCAAAACAGAAGAACAAAATGGCGGAAAAAGCACGCGGCCGAAATGGCGACCGCCAAACGTAAGCAGGAAGAACTTGGCGACGAGTGCGACGACCAGGAGCCTCAGGACAACGACCCTTGCAGCGACGAGGACGATGCCAAGCGACCACGCCTAGAGCTCCACCACCCTATGCACCACCTCCCTCATCACCGTCAGTGATCACTCCCGACAGGCGTCAAAGACAATGAACCCAACGCCTGTGCAAAAACTAGTGCTATCAGTGATAATGCTTACAGACCCAGTGACGAATGGTACTCCTTTCCCGACGAAAGCCCTTGTGATCTGTCCAACTGGCAGGTTAAAATGAATAAGTTTGAACAGAGCATGGCGGAGAATGAGAGAGAGTTAGCTAATACGAGCGAGGTGGACAGTGAACAAGGTGTAAGTGAGACGAATGACGATGACCAGCCTATCAATTTCGCGTATTACCACTTTTGATGTGATGCGAGAGATGCTGTTCACCTAGGAATATTTTGACAGCTTTGTTAATGTGTTGCCAAGGTTAAATTAGCGAAAAAGTTCTTTATTTTATCTGTTACTAAACACTCAGGTCACCATTTTAATAATGAAAAAAAAAGCAATGAGACAGCGTATTCGTATTGAATATAAATCGGGTAGGGTAATATAAATGGCCTTTTTCGCAAGTTTGATTGGCCGAAAATATAATTGGTCTAAGACCTCAGAATAATGTTACAAAGTTTTTATTTTAGTATTTATTTTAAGCTGAAAAGTTTTATATGAGATGTACAGCATCCTTAGTACTGTAAAAATGAAGCTTGATCTATAATTTTGTAAATAGCTACATCTTAGTAGTCATGTGATAAAATAAGTATTTATTATAGTTAGATTTTACATGGTACTAAATGTATTTTGTGAGTAATTACTTATAATTGTAAATTTTTACGCTCCCGGTGCCAATTTTCCTATAAGTAGAAACATTTAGTATTATTAACCATAAAACCTGTGGTTGTCTGCGACATATAAATTACGATAAGTTACAGTATAACTTTTGCAGTGACATGACGTTATCGTCATCTACGTGTGATTGCAGTGACGCCCGTATCTGGGTCATACAGCTTGAGTAAAACAAAAGTCATCTTTCCTGTGGTCAATAGTTAAGGGCTCCCGTGGATATAAATAATGTTTTAATTGCATGAAATCATATTAAAAGAGACGCCATTTATGCGGATTAAGAGTCCAACCAAAAATTAGGCTTTATAGCCTTTAACTTTGGCAATGCCCTCAAAGGAGACGCAAACCTAAATCTCTGTAATTTATATTTCACAGTAGGTTGATCTTTAAAATAGTCATTAACGATAGGCATATTGGAAGAAATCATAAGAATCAAATAACATTAGATACTGATTGTTTAATATATAAACTATTCGAAATCGCTGCACAAAAATCATAGTAAAGATACAGCTATTTGAGTCCATTAAATTAACATCAGTTGTCATGCTAAATCCTCCAACTTTAATAATGTTTTTCGATTGAGACTTTTATTGATATCCAGTTATAATATAAAATATATTCTTGTCATAATTCAAGAATACGAAACCCACCTTTCATATGTAGTACCAGCACTATTAGACCACCAAGAGGTCCGTTTCGTATAATACCGAATTTTCTAATATGAAAGTACCTAATGAAACTATCCGACGGCGGTTGGTACCATTTATTTCCAATGAGGTTGCAGGTGGTTGTGCCTGCTATAGATAGGCAGATGAACTTAACTAACGAATATAATGTCTCATCGGGTCAATGTTTTGATGATAATGTCACAAAATTCGTGGTTACCCCATTAAAATCTAACTTCCGTTGCTATAGTCCAGGCAATGAACTGACAACTTGTATGGAAAAAATTTCAAATTTGGAAATAATTTATAATAGCAGATTTTTTATTGTAACGGATATATTATCAATTAAATAGTTACCTAGAGGCAAAATCCAACAAAAAATCAGACATCAATAAATAATAATTTAATTAGCTCCTGAAAAGTCGGAATTAATATTAATAAATGTTTTAATCTTTATTTTGGTTAATTCACATTTGCTTTAAAATATTAAATATGAACCAAACAAAAAAGACAATGAATGCTTAATTTAAATCTATATAACTACTTCCGGATGGAAAGTTTGTTGGATTCTTGAATAAAGCATCTTAGAATAACGTTTTAAAATAAAATATACAAAAAAACGCTATTATAAATTAATGTTTTTCGAAACCATATTTTACCTGGAGTACTAATAAACATGCTTATCTCGGGCTTGATAATTCGATGACCGTTTAATTTGTTCAAGCCTCATGCAATAGCACGACGAGAGAAAATTAACCCACTCGTTGGCATGAAGTATTATTAGTGATGTTTCGTCACCAGGATATTCCTAGTAACGTTCTCGGTAACATTCCCAAGAAGTAAAAATATTGGGTAACTTTCAACATAATTTTATACAAACTTAGTTCTATATTACCTAACTAACCGAATGGTTAATTCACATCTCATCGCCACTCAAAGCAAAGTAACTTCGCTGTCACCACATTCATAGTGCTTAAGAAAAACTTGTAAATATAGATATATTTTAAACGTGACACTGGAAGATCAAAGCAAAATAATGAACTTTGACGACGACACTGTCGCCTTGCAATATGTAAATTGTACATTTAAGTTAAGAAATGTAAATAGATATTTAAACGAATTTAACAATTACTGTAATTATAGAAACAAGGATTGATAACCACGCAAGTTGTATATACAAATAAGTTAATATCTACCTATACATTAAGTCAGTGCCGATGAGTAAACTGATATTTTAGTTGTATCACACCATACCATACCTCTAAATAGCACAGATTAATTACAAAACTCAGCTCTGTACAAAAATTTGGATAGTTAGTCGAATCGTGTGACATTCCTACTCAGGAATTGAGGTCTCGATATCGGTACCTAATATCAAATGAATAATACTATTCATAAAATACCTCAATACAATTTTGTAGATGTACCTACATACGAAGAACCTACATTTGAGTTCAGTGTTCGTATCAGAAAATATTTCCGTTGTTATCAATGTATTCTGTATTATAGTGAAAATGCCCTTATATGCAATATTTGACAGCTGTCCCAGTACAATTTATGTCATCATTGACGTTTATTGTAATGGGATGATAGCTGTTAAAAAATCTAATTACCTATGCGTTTATTGGAAGGCACTGATCAGTTAGTAAACCTATATTTAAGTACATTGACACCACAATCAAATAAATCTAAATTGTATGATACGCATAGCTTGGTTACTGAAAATTTACCTATTTTCCAATTGGCATGGTCAAACGTTGTATCTCTTTTGGTTTTTCACATAGGAAACACATGCATTTAATGGGACTAGGATACAATGGACTGCTCTCACGTTTGGGATCAGTTTTGCTTTTATAAGATCGAAAAATATTTTCAAACATACATGTGCCGGAAAAAGATTTCTAGTATAGTCTGCTCCAGAGAAATCCATCCAATTCTGCATAGAATCTTATACTATCCAGGAGTTCGATGGATTACTTGTCTCTGCAGCTGACTGGTCCTGATATTTATGGGCAAGAGAACAAAGTAAACGATCACAGAAGTGTGAGCAGTCTATGAAAGTTGTATAATTATGAACCGTCATGTTGTAAAGGAGGTTATAACGAGCTTCAACAAGTACCTATTATGCTTGTCATTATCATAGTATCCCGTTCACACCGATCGAAGCTAGATTGTAGACTTGCTGTGGGGTCGACATAAGTGGTTGAATAAAACAGTTAGTCAAAACATTACATGGTTTTATTATTATTCGACGTAGCCGCATCACAATATCAAAATGTAATATGCAATTGACCCTTTTTGTCCAGCGACGGAAAAATCAAAAGACGGGTCAATGAATGTAAACGTATAAAGACCTGCACATCCTGCTACAACATACAAGAATAATGACTATTATGAGCTCCTTATTACTTGAATAATATGGGAAGTTTCCACACAAAAGTCCTAATTTATCAGCTAATACGTATCTTTACTTCCACTTCCTTTCTTCTTCCACGAAATTAAAATTCCACTTCCTGGCCAAGAACAGACGTAAAATGCTGTACCTACTCACAACGGGTGGTAATAAAATAAGGAAAGCCTCAGATCGTATATTTAGCGCCCTTGCCCGGCTCGGGCGTCAAATACATGCGATCTGAGACATTCTTTGTTTTACCGCCCTAGATAAGTAATGTACTATACAGGAAACGGGCCGAACATAATAGTACATTACTCACCTATATAGAGCGGTAAAATAAAATGACACGAAATATGCGTGTCAGTAAAAAATACAACTATTGACCTTCTATTGACAAACTACCTAGGTACATTATTTTAATAGAGTCGATATAAAAATATCTGTTATTTTCGTATTTCCTTTGAATATAATGATATTCGAAGAAGACGCAAAAGACGATTGCAAATAACATTCACCCCCAAAGGGAATCAGAACTGAAAAATAATTTCCAACATCGATTCCGTTGCAAATGAAAACCCCCGATTCGAGACCCGGTGGAAAACATTTCAAGAGTTCTTTGTTCGCATCAATTTATTCCTGCAAACACCGTTTATCGTATATATAGCTGCTTACATTGGAAGTGATCAGAAAAGCCCTTCGAAAGGCAATCGAAGGAGCCCGGCCAAAAATCGGGACGCGTACCCTACGTTACCATGGCGACCGGCTAAATCTACCACCGTCACACGAAGAAAAAAGTACTCTAGCTGACTTCAATAAAGTTGAATTTCGATTGGGTTACAACGAGGCGATCCTGTGGCGTCACTTGCGAATGTGGCTTGTAGTTATAAATGTAAAACAGCGCTTTACTGTTCCATATTGAAGTGAGACGCGAAATACGGTTTCTGCTTTCCTGAAGCGAGAGGCCATTATTCTTGGGAGGGCCGAGGGTGCTAGGGAGGTATTCTTTCATTTGTTGTGGCGGTTCGCGATAAGGTGCGTCTACCTTTTATTTATGACTACATTTTAAAGTGGGGGTAAGTATGTTACGCAATTTGGTGTGATTCCTCTGCGGGATCATGTTCCCGGATTTGGGCCTGATTTATCTGCCTCTAACACGCCGCTTGTTTTGAGCGCTCTTGATTTAGGGGCGCGTGGAATTTCAGGAATTACTGGTGAGAAGCGGCAAGGGTGATGATCGTGAATCGTAAGTTTTTAGATGTGTACATAGTTATCCTACATGTTTGGTATACTGCTTTTTCGCCAAAATATGTTTCGCCTTTCACCTCGCAACCAAATTTTCGCAGAAGCTTCATTTGGCAAACCAATCGTTGGCATTACTTTACTTTGCACTTTTCTTATTTGGCAACATTTTCATAATGTAAAGTTTTACTCAACAAACTTTTATGTGGCGAATAATTATGAAGCAAATGATTTGCTTAGGCAAAATGCAAATCGTCAAATGTAATTTGGGCAAAATAGAAACAATATTTTTTGGAGGACTCTAAGGCAGGTCGGTGTAGGTACGACGACGAGCGAAGCGAGGAGGAGTGTTAAGAAGAACCGCGACCTACAGCGCGCGAGCCGAGCTAGCGAAGCGAGCGTGCCGTGGCAGCAGCCGGCGAAGTGCCACAACGAAACACTTTTTTAATACATTTGACGAATATATAAATGACATCTTAAAAAAAACCAGGTAATAATTCGCCTAACAATAATTTATCCAATCAGTAGTTGGGAAATGATATTAGTGCGAACTGCGAAACGTTGAGTTGGGAAATAAAACTACGCCCGAATAAAAATATGGAGTTAAAATTTGCTAAATAATTTTCGCCGAAATATTAGTAAACTGTTTATAGAATTCAATGATGTTTTGGACAAAGAAAATAATGTAGGTAACCAGTGAAATAAATGAAGAAAGTACTTCCCTGCGTGGTGTCAGGTTAGAATACCCTTTTTTCCTGTGGGCGGCGTAAGAGTCATACCAAGGGAACAGGGTTGAAGTGTGCTGTGTGCGACGGGCTAGCAACCTATCACTGCTATATAACACATTTTGTCGATCTTTTATACAACACTAGCTTCCGCTCGCGAATTTTTCTGCGTGGACCCGGGATTAAAACTATCCTATATTTTAATCCAGGCTATAAACTATCTTCGTGCAAAATTTCATCCAAATCTGTTCAGCCGTTTAAGCGTGATTGAGTAAAAACATCCAAACATCTAAACATCCAAACTTTCACATTTATAAAAGTGGTACTGGAACGTATGTATGAACTTACTTCAAAAAGTTTAATAAACCACTAGTTTGAGGGCGAATTTCTAAAGCCGGATTCATACTTGTCTATTAGTGTGAGGCTGACCCGACCCGTCAAGTCGATGCGCATCAAATGAACGTGAATATAACCGTAATTAATAAAATTAAACACGTCACGTCTGACATTAAGAAGGATTTATATCCTAGACCACAAGACATTTAAAAATAGAAGTAGCATGAGTAATTGGTATCTATTATCTAATAAAAAACACGACGTCTTTAAGAGCTGATGAACACTTGCCCTTAAGAAAATTCATGCAATAAATATATAATTACTTTAAAAACAAAGTTTAAACCAACTTCAATTCAGTGCTTTGCCAAGCTACATACATAAACATTTCCACATTTCCTTTCCACTTTACCACATGAACTACTTTCCGGCAAATAAAGTTATTCTATTCTATTCTCTATCCGAGGGCAAATGCATTGATTATTACAGAAAAAAACCAAGTCTCTGTATGTGGGCCGATAATATTTTAGGAGTTGATCACCTTGTTGGTACTTCAACGGAATCATATCAGAATCTTCGACGCATTCACATCATTGAGAAGTTCCATAAGTCATCTGTGGTCTTCTTTATCAGTGCCACTTCACTAAACTTGCGATTTCCGGGGGTAAATAGACGAGTTATAAAAGAAAATACCGAAATCACTACATGCGTGCTATAAAATTTGAGGGTTGCCCTCGATTTCCCTGCGATTCCATCATCAGATCCTGACTTGGTAACAATGGGACCACCTCAGGAGTACACTCTTTTGATTAAAAAAATAATTTTGAAAATCGGTCCACAATTGACGGAGAAATCAGTGAACTACGTTAAAAAAAATACATACAGTGGAACGTCGGTTAATAAAAACATTTATATTTAAAAGCAACATGGGATCCGACCCTTAAATTTCACATTTCAATTTAATCCATAGGTCTAGTTCGATTTTTGTAAGAATGTCCCCTAATATTTATTTATTTATTTATTTTATATCAACGTGTTGCGCGAAGCGAGTGCGCGAAGCAGAATAATATTGAAATGTGAAATGTAGGTGTCAGATTAAGCCGAGATTATCCAGCTCAGGAAGTATTTACAGCTGAAAAGTGCGGAATTACTTATATTACTTGTATACTAGGAACTTAATGATACACCAAATTAACTATCAAGTTAGCTGCGACCATTATTATAATTTATCTATTGAAGGAGTAATATTTAGTGCGTACATCAAACGCGCAGAGGCCACACAGGCGGCGTCCGTATTCTGGCAACGGCTGCATCACTAGTAGATTGATGAAGAAAAATTATATATATATTTTTTTTTTTTCTCTTTGGGGGAGGCCTATGTTCAGCAGTGGACGTCTTTGGGCTGATATGATGATGATGATGATGATATATTTTTAAATTTATTGATTAACACAAAAAGAAAATACAATACACACAATTCATTACAATGCCCATCTTGGCAAAACCTTTAGTAGGTTTGTTTGCCGATGGGGAGTTCTTGACTACTGATCTGTAATATTAGCTAATTTAAAGGTAGTTATACAATTTATTTTACAGTTTACAGAATATAGTTTAAGTTTTTACATTTTAAAAAGTGCCTCTTTAGAGTTTTTCTTATTTTACAGCCTTTTACATATAAGTTTTGTACATGTTCAGGTAATTCATTTAATTTTAGGCAGTAAGTGTGAGTGTTTTCGAGCACCATATATGTTATTATATTTAGGTAGACAAAATTGACTTTGGGATGATAATTTTCTTAATCTACTACATCTTTTCTTCACTTTGAGTTTTGCAACATTGTGATATTCTTCAATTAAGACAGCAAGTTTCATCTTTTTTTTGTACAGGAAGTAGTTTACAATATTTAAATAGTTGTGTATAGTCGGTTACATAATGCTTTTTAATATTTTTTGGGACAATAGTTTTTAGTATTCTAATTTGTAGGTTGTATATTTTTTCCATATAAGTCTTATTGGTACCTGTATTTTTTTTTTGGTTAACTTCATTGTCGCCGCAATATACCGTTTTCGTCGATAATGGAATTGTAAATTCCTATTCATGCATATGATCGAGACAGCCTCTGCAGCCAAGCGGTAAGACACGCGACTTGAAATCTGGAGGTCCCGGGTTCGAATACCGGCTCGTACAGTCACGGACTTTAATTGTTGAGCCATTTAGAGCTCACTTTATACTGGACTCTTCATAGCTTACAACACCTACAATAATGACACCTAAATGGCTCAAAAATTAAAGTCCTTGACCGTACCAGTACATTTTTTCAAAAAACCCATGTATCATTTGATATTTAACAGCGGCTTTTCGGTGAAGAAAAACATCGTGAGGAAACCGGTCTAATCTCAATGTTTCGTTTTCCCTCTGGGTTGGAAGGTCAGATGGCAGTCGCTTTCGAAAAACCCGTTAGAGCACTACCGCTATGAGGATGATGATACCTACAAATGATCAATAGATCATATACCTACACACATTTGAGGAACTATCGTACTAGTGCGGCTGCAAGTTATACCCGTGAATGCTGCCACCAGCATTATCCTAAAAAAGACATGTTATTTATTTATACTTTACTAACTTCCGCCCGCGACTTCGTCTGCGTGGACCCGGGATAAAAACTATCCTAATATTTTAATTCAGGCTACATACTATCTTCGTGCAAAATTTCATCCAAATCGGTTGAGCCGTTTAAGCGTGATTGAGTAACAACATCCAAACATCTAAACATCCAAACTTTCGCATTCATAATATTAGTAGGATTGCACAAAAATAAGGTACAAAATAATGGCGGACTTAATGGCATTAAATTTTAAAGTTATACATACACCTTTATATTATGTCAGACGTCAGACTAAGTATGTGCCCTAACTTGTTAAGTTAGGGCACATACTAGTCTACATGTTTATTAATCCTTAAGGTATTCAATTTGTTTTTAAGGCTTCCGTTTGGCAACTAACAATTTAATTCCAATCTCATCTACAAGTAACATTGATCGCACTCGTAGTCTGCTATTTGTATACTCCTAAGAGAGTTTATAAATCAAGACGCAATTGTCGCATTTCTATAGGTACGTCCACAAAACTGGGCCCAAGTGCCACACAATTTAAAAACGACGTCATACCAGCCCACTTGGATATCGCTTCTCGCCTCCAGAATCCGCCGCATTAAGAAACAGCGACGCTCCGCGGTGAGTGACGCACGTCGGTAGATTTACTGCGTCCGTTCGTCCGTCCGTCCGTCTGTGATTTACTACACTCACACTGCCCATGCCTAATTAATATCTTATTCTTTACAAGCACGGGATTACAGTAGCGATTATAAATGGACTGAAAAATAATAAAACAACTGAAAAATGCTCTGAAAGATTAATGGTTTTTGTGTGAAATGGTAACTAGGTAAATCAAAATCAGTCATATCTGGGGCATTTTGTACCTACAATGTTTTGTTCGATACTGTCAGTCGTATTTTGACCGATGCCTTGTATTGGTTTTCGAGTGGTGAAAAGCCTGTGATTTATCAGTTACACAGAAATTTCATTTAATGCTGTAGTGGTTCTATACTTAGGTAGGTACTATGCTATACTTCTCCAGCTAGATTATACACTCAAATTCAAATAAAACGGGCCCTGTTTGCTCTTCGGCGTATTATGAGCCTGCGATAGGATTACCAAATGTGCCGTGATCGACCGATCTTCCCAAATACCCCTCGCATGTCATAAAATCGGTTAGCTAACAAAGCGTCATTAAAAGACGATTTGAATTAAGTTTTATTGTGGCCAATACGACCAGTTTGTAGATGAGATAGTTTTATCAGCATCGTAAAGACGTCCCGTTGAGCGTAAAACAAAGACACACAAATCACGGAGTTTTTTTCCGTACGTATCTACTAAATACGTTCTGGAGGAATGAGTTCTGTGAATGTATTAACATTACGGTAGGTATAGAAGTGAGGCTGCATCGGTCAAATCTGGAATTTTTCACCGTTCCTTCACATAAATAAACGCTTTTCATAAAACCTAACTTTTAGTAACGGTTTTTTTATGAAATTTCCCATTACTGCCTAATATGATAATTATTTTGTATTGTGTGTTAAGGTCATACAAATAATGAAAAAAATCATCTGACAAAATAATCATGACACGATTGTGAAAGTTACCGACATTATGGGGCAGTACCGGTACCATTGCACGATCTGGAACTGAGATTTCCGGGACCGAGCCCGTACCCGGAATTCCTGGTACTTTGGTACTTTTGAGTAGCTTACGTTTTAGTTTCTTTATTTTATTTTGAATGTCAAATCTGGAAATTTTATGCACTGTTAAATTTAGTTAAGTAAATATAGTCACAATTCAGAATATACATAACTGGATATTAGTAGTCGAATTAACAAAAAAAAACCAGTCAAGTGCGAGTCTGACTCGAGTTCCGTACAAACGTCCATACACCATAGCCGTCGGTGTGTTGACGAAGGTAAGCCCATTCTTTTGTGTCGATGTGATTCGATTATCTTAATCTGTCAGTATCATTGAACGGGACTTCAGTAAAATATTATTACAATTGCTATAAAATGTATATTAAAAACGTGTTTTAATCTGCAAAGGATATTTAGGTTATGTATAAATGGACCATCAAAAAGTAACGGAATGGAGACCTAATAAAGACCAAAGATCATATCAAAGTTTTGTATCAAAAAAATTGTGAGTATAATTTTTAGGTTTGTTCCCAATTCTACAGATTTCTCTATTACAGATTTCCAATTCTACAGATTTTCAATTCTACAGATTTCCAATTCTACGTATTCCCAATTCTACGGATTCCCAATTCTACAGATTCCCAATTCTACAGATACCCAATTCTACAGATTCTCAACTCTACGGATTCCCAATTCTACAGATTTCCAGTTCTACATATTTCTGATTCTATAGACTCCCAATTCTAGTCTAACTATCGCAAAATATAAACACATACAAGTGTGATCATGTGATTAGAATTAGAACATTTATCGGAGCTTGTACCTTTTTTTCCGAAGAGATAAAACCTATTTATCTAGATTAATAATTACTGGTTGCTTATCGTATCTGTAGACATGAGAATCTGTAGAATTGGGAATCTGTAGACATGAGAATCTGTAGAATTGGGAATCGGTAGACATGAGAATCTGTAGAATTGGGAATCTGTAGACATGAGAATCTGTAGAATTGAAAATCTGTAGACATGAAAATATGTAGAATTGGGAATCTGTGGATATGAGAATCTGTAGAATTAAATCTGTAGACATGGGCCCAAAGGATATTTTAGTAGGTTACTAACTCGTCAATACATTGACATTTATGTTAGTATAAAATAACCTTATTCCTTCGTCTTACCTGTAATGTATTTTGTAACTTAATGAACAATATCGACATTATAGCCGCAGTTTTATGATTCCGTCACTGTCGTTTCCGTTACTGTCCATTTTTGTGAATTAGTGTTTTATTTTCTATTTAATTAATTAATAAGAAATAGTATAAATATGATAAAATAAGGAAATGGGATAAAATAATTGAGTTGCGGACCTTATAAATATTATTTGATTAGCAATGAAAATTGTAAGTCGTTTTTGCCATTTAGTAACGGAATGGTTGAAATAACTCAATTTTCTTTAGATATTTATATTATTCCCAGAAAGTCTTTGGTAATTGTCATAGTTTAACATGTCTTTAAGTGAATAGAACAAATTCTTCAAAACACAGAGTTCGTATAATTTATATAAACAAATATATGTTGTAACGGAAGGGAAAAGAAATTGGGGTCAGGCTGTATCAAAAACACTATATTTAATTTACGCGTATTTTACAAAACTATTGCTTAAGGTATCCTAAGATAGAAGAAGAAGAAGAAGTCAAAGTCTAACAACAGACTAAACAGAAAAATCAGTTTTTGTAATTGGTTGGTACACTTTGAAAAATAAATGCTCTAATAACTTGCAACCTAGTATGTTTGTTTTTCAGTGATATTATTTTTATCACGTTAACCAATTTCGATTATAATTTTTTTATTTGAAAAAAGGGACTTTAACAATAATCTTATAGGAATTTGAAGGCATAAAATTACATAAAAAGTACCTAAATTACAAATTAAGTTAAGAACTGATTTTTGGTAATTAAAAAAATGAGCTAGATAAAGGTATCGTTTTATTTTTTCTGTATTATTTATCTTACTCTTAATCAAACGTTAATAATTTAGAAGAGAAAATAAGGGGGGGGGGGAATTGGATTATTTTACCCGACTGCGCGACGCAAAGGAGGGTAATGTGTTTATTTCAACATTTTCCTTCAATATTAAAAGTTTAACCTAACAGTAACAGTTTTAGAAAGTGCAACTCATGCCCTTTTCTTATGATACCTCACTTGATCTATTATTAACTACACTTTGAATTTTTAACCCCCCTTCTATTCGTCACTTTCATAGAAAATAAAAAAAAACCATACACGCGTGTTTAGCCTTCTTAACAAGTGTTCCAAATTATTGTTATTGTTGTTATTGATAGCATAAGTAGTTCCTGAGATATTTAACGTTGTGACAGACGGACAAATGGACCGAGTCACCATAAGGGTTCCTTTTTACCTTTTTGGTATACGGAACCCTAAAAACCAGTGATCACCAAATAAATTCATTTAATCAAAAAAATTGCTGTGAGACTTTTTTAATTTTATTAAAGTCCCAACGATTGATGTGCCACGTTGATTATTGATACATTTTTTTACTCTATGGAGGGCGCCCCCTAAAAGGTATTTGACTACACAACTATATTGCCGCTTACAAAGTACACCTAGATATTCAATTCTTTTTAAATTTCTGTGACATACGGCCAGACGGACATGACGAATCTATTAGGGCTCCGTTTTACAACGGAACCTTAAGGCCGACCTCACACAGAACGAATACAGTCACTAAAACATAATCTGAAATCACTGACGAGCAAATAAAACATTACTTTATGCAGAACTTCTACCAGAGAGTGTACTTTTTTTGCTCTTGAGTGGTCCATGAATTCAGACTGTGTGAGCCCAGCATAGAAATGATCTTTCAATCTCTTAACTCTTCCCATTATGATACATAAATTAAATGAGATCCGTTTCATTATACCTACCTAGGCAAACGATTATAAATGGCAAACAAAACGATCATGTTCAATTAACGGACATGCGTAAGTATGTGTAAACAAAGGAATATAAAAAAGTCTCACTTGTACCAATAATATACCTAAATAATGAAGTTTCAAAGAGATACGAGTCTTCTTTAAGAAGATTTGTAGGTATTTGCTTTATTTATGTAATTATATGTAACTTCATTTCACAGGTTAAAATAGATGACACAAACAAGGTGGAGTGTATGAGCACCGAGCATGCCATTTTTTGACTGCCTAATACAGTCACGAGCGCGAACAACTAGCGCTAACTTAACACAACATGAAGTAACAATAAGAAAAAGAATTGCCTTACTTGGCATTATTTAATTTATTTAATTGAATCAATGAAAATTGCTATAGAAAGTGCAAAAGTGCCATCCAATCTGGGATTTTATAATTTAATCACCATTATAACTACACATACAGAGGCACCGCCTACCTATACGAAATTGCGTGTGATTGTAGACAGGCCCAATAAGCAGCCACACCTACGACCCGCCGTGAGCCGCGGCCGGCTTTTATGATCCGTTATTAATTTTAATAAAATCGGCAATAACACTATTAACAATTATTGCCACGAATTGATTACCGATGTTATCGAGCATAACAGCTATATTCCACGTAATTACGTATGTTATTTCATTGCGTCGAATAAAATAAACTAGTACTGTAAGTATACAGTTATTTGCAACGTGAAAACCGTATTTTCACGTTTACTCACTCGTCCCTTATGAAAAACTCCTTAGACAGTACCTAAATTTAAAAAAAAAGATCACACAATCGAACGGCCGCCAATCACACAAATTTTTATAATTGATGATTATATAACAGTACCTAACCTATCAGGATTTGTAAAATGTATTTTTTTCCCCAATAAATATCTGTATTCATCAATCTGATCTATAATTAATACAGTAAAGTGGACTTAGCCGGATTGGACCAAAACGAATAAGAACTGGGGGTAAACTTCAATATTGTACCTACTTATACTTTTTTTCTAACTTTACTATTTATTTTCTAAATTACATACCAGATGATAGTAAACATTAAGTAACTAAATGAAATTAAAACTAAGTTAAATCTAAAAACCGGCCAAGCGGACCACGCACAACGAAGAGTTCCTTGCCTATTAAAAAGTTCGTATCGTCACAGAAATCTTACGGCACACAAACTTGTCATCAGCTGTCAATGCTATGGATCGCCACCGCAGGCCGCGCCAGTGTGATGCAGGCTGAATGAGGGCTATCGTTTTTGCGCTCACTAGTTGGCACCACTGGCGAGTAAGGTCCAAAAAGGTTAGTACGGTTAAAGTTTGTTATTACGGGCGTAAAACCAAATTTACATTTAAATCATGCTTTTAAAACAATAAATAAATAATTTAAAATATCAATACTGATTATTATTATCTCCGAATTAATTTTGCACCTCTTTTTCTTATACCTAGATCCGCTTTTTAAGCACTGATATTCATTGAAACGTAATGTAACTCATATTTGTCGTAATTAAATCAGGTAGGTATAGCAAAATATTTATAACATTATTCTAACTTTATACCTATACTGTGTTTTTGTACACGGTGTAAGCTTGCCTATCTCTTTCTACCTATCTTCCTCTCAATTGCTTAAAGGTTAGCTGGAAATTCGCCTTTGTACTTTGATCTATTGTGTGACATGTAAATTCTCTAACATTTAGAAATCAAACCTGCGTAGCTCACCCAAGCAATAGCATTTTACCTTTCGGAGACCTCAAAGTCAAAAGTCAAAGTCAAAGTGATTTATTCTTCAAATAGGGCAAATAATTCACTCGCGGTAGCTCTCATTGCATTGCAATGCTGTTGGTGATGCGTTGCGCGAGAAAGCCGCCAGCCCTTCGGTCACCACTTATACTTAGTATGTTACGCATTAAGTTTTTATTCATTTTAGTTCAGTTTAGTATCATCTTTTACAGATATTTTTATTTTATTAAAAAATTAATTCAGCTATAAGAATAAACATAACCGCTATATGATTTTAGAACACCACGCATATATACCTTAAAAATAATGCGACAAAATATTCCTCACTTACAATAAAACAGCCTAACCAAGGACGATAAAGGAGGTATTAAACAGTTTTAAAATGCAGTAAATTATGCATTTAACGACGAGGGCTGCCATTAATCAAACGAAGCTAGTTTTTATTGCATGTAAATGAGAGGTTGTTGAGCCTGCTTGTACGAAGGCTTGATGTGCCAGGGGGGCAGGCAACGGCGATAGTTACATACAAGTAATAATTGAATTCGATGTGCGCGGGCTGGGTAACATCGGAGACAATATGACTAGCGGTTCTAAGAGCGACAGCAACTTTTTGCAGCGATACAAATGCCCGTTTAACAAACGCGTGACTGTCCCGCGACACTGGCTATAGATTACGAGTCAAAATCACCTGTACCTATCGATACTGTATCTCGTTTGTGTTGATTTACACGTGATTCGACACAAATGCGCGGCACGTTTAAAAAACGGGATGGGCCCTAATAGGTACAAGTTAGACACCCTATACTCCACGACGTTTTTCTCATCCCCAATATTATAGCGCGTGTCAATAATGTGGCCATGATTTAAGAACGATGTTTATTTTACTTAAACGAATATTTAGCTGTCTTATTTTTAAAGTGGAAAGGTTTGATTTTTAAAGTGTTCCAATCTACACTTTTATCGAGACGTGTCTCCATCATAGGTTTGTATCAAAAACAACCCTATCTCTTAACCCTTTCATTAAACTACCGTATGCTAAAATTTGATCGTCCTGTACAAACAAAAAAATCCCAATAAATATTGCACACAAGTGAATACAATCGTTATTATATAATAATGGCATCAATAGATACCTGCTGTTGCTGGGCGATAACTGAATGACTAAGTTAAGTAAATTGAAAAGCTTTTTCAATACTGCCATCTGCACTCGCACTTGTCTGGTTTTTTTTATCTAAAAAAACCAGACAAGTGCGAGTCAACTCGCGTGGTGAGGGTTCCGTATATAATCTAAATTTCATAAGTGTTTTTGAATACTCAAACTTCTTATAGGTTGTCCTGTAATCTTTAGGCAAGGAACTGTTTTGCATATATTTTTCCGGAATTTAGGCCTAGTAGTTTCGGAGATAAGGGGGGGGGAATGGTCAATTTTCGTCCTTTTTCCTAAATTATTTCAAATCTATTTTTTGCTAAAATTATAAAAAAAATATATCTGACATGCTTACAACAACCCCTTTCATATGTCACATAATACAGTTTGCGGAACTTTTTTTAATTTTCCAGTTTACCCCCCAAAAGGATGTTCAAAATTCATTAATTTACTTTACGCGTCCATTTTTGGGTCACCAATTTACATATGTGTACCAAATTTCAACTCAATCGGTCCAGTAGTTTCGGAGCAAATCGGCTGTGACAGACGGACAGACAGACAACCGAGTGATCCTATAAGGGTCCCGTTTTTCCTTTTAAGGTATTGGAACCCTAAAAAGGGGTTTAAGTATTTACCGTCGTCCGTGACCGACCTTACTGAAGTCGTGCACTGTTTATCCGAAGGGCATCGAACACTAAAACCTTGCATTTACGTTTTTAATATTGAGGTTTTAGGATTATGCCCAATAACCCAATTTCCTCTCGAGCGCACGGCAATCTATCAACTGGGTCCAAATATTTGACGTTTACTCGAAACGCTGATTCATAAAAACCCACGGACATACCTTGGTTTATTACCAACAATCCGTCCGTCCGTCATTAAAAATCTTCATCGCCGCAATGACATAAATAACTACGGATTTATACGTGTATTTATTTATTTACGTCTTATTTATTTATGGCGTAGGTTTAATGGTTTTTTGA
The DNA here is from genome assembly GCA_932294315.1 of Epinotia nisella. NCBI lineage: Eukaryota > Metazoa > Arthropoda > Insecta > Lepidoptera > Tortricidae > Epinotia > Epinotia nisella. The sequence goes on from OW028674.1 coordinate 24,960,904, forward strand.
GTCTGTGTCTGTTGGATAGTTATTGTCGGGGGTCTTGGTTGATTGAAACGTTTTAAATCTTCAGACATATCGATAAGATCTTGATGCGCGACGCGAGTGACAATGCTAATTAAAATAACGTTACTTGGAACAGTTGGAACACGATAGTGGTTATAAAAACTTGGGTTTAAGTTTTTAACTCTAATAGTTAAAAGGCTATTCAATTTATTTTATTTAGAAAGTTTTTGGTTTGCCATGCTTTGTTTTTGATTTAATGAAACAAAAAACTGTTAGTACATTTAAAAACATTACACTCCTTTTCGTTGGGCAGTCGTGTAAAAAGAATTATTTATTATCTTAAGCACGTATCATTAAAACACTAGAGAACAAAGCGGCTAATTTACGCCATAATATATATGCAATAAATGCATGCATGCGTGATATATATACACTTTTCGAAAATTGGTCAGTAAGAACTTTTGAAATATTCCCCTGATCTGCAGACCCAAGTAGGAACACTTTACTAACGGAGAGTAAGATATTAATATGACACTTACTTCGCTCTATTGTTCTGGAAGCCTGGAACATTATGTTTAGTCTCCACGTCTTCGTGGCATGCGGCATGCTCAACCTTTTTGCTCCTGATTTAGCGCGCGTAGAAGCGAGCGCGGATGTCAAATGCTAAACCAATATCAATATCATATAACAATTCGAGTAATCTGACCTTAGAGACCATGTTATGGATCGAGCAGATGGTGTACCGCGGGTGGGTCCCTTTCATGAGTGCACCAAAATGTACAAAGCGCGAAAAATATTATTATGTACCTAATGATATTAAAGAATAATCTAGACTCTAAAAAAATTACATATAAAACTATGTTTTATCAAGGAATAAAGGAAATGAAAAAAATCAACCAAGTGCGAGTCGGGCCATGCGCAGTGTAGGGTTCCGTAGTTGTCTGTCTGTCTTTGTTACATCGACACGCGCGCGCCAACTAGATGCGGTTGCGTCGGCCGAATTTATACGAAAGTTGGCATTTCCAAGTTCACATTAAGTTGGTCGACTATTAATCGGTAACTAGTTATGCGTTCTTAGCCGTGATAGTTTTCCTTTTAAATACATTATATTTACTATTGCCACGATTTTTTTCGCACTCCCAGTAGTAGCCATTTAGCCAGCAGGGGGACACGACTTGAATAAAATGAGGGCTTTAAAGCCCAATATCACGCAAACGGTTCACTGAGTTCAAAAATGGTTTTTAAATCCCATAATCTTTTTGAACAAGCTATTCAACGATACCCCACACCATGAGTTTAAAGAGAAAAAATATTTACATCCTTACTTGACGTGTAGGGGAGGTAGCATAAAAATGATTTTCAAGATTTTATTCTACTGTTTTATCGGCTTGATTGATTTATATACCTATGCCAAATTACAGTTTTCTAGTCAGTAAGGGTCACTGAGCTAAGCCGCAGACGGACAGACGGACATGACGATTGGCGATACTATAAGGGTTCCTTGTTGACTACGCAACCCTACGCGTGGCCCGACACGCACTTGGCCAGATTTTTATCGAAGATAATAGGCAAAGGTGCCCTAAGCATAAACAAAGTGTCAAAATTATCTGATTTTTTAACTTAATTGTACTTTTTATATTATTATTTTTAAGCAACCTTTAGTTTAGAAACAATATCAGAAAAAATAACACCAAAAGGATAATAAGTAATTATTTATGAAGCTTTATAAATGATTTTCATAAGAAATGTCTAATTTTATTAACAATTGTATTTTAGCTTGGAACGTGTCGAAATATCACATTACAACAGGATATTTTGAGTCCAAACAACACACGGGTATTTTGGGAGGAAGCGATACCATAGACTTGTCAGGGGTGTTGTTATTGTAACAGTTTTAACATTTTTTGACAGTTTTACTTAGGTGTGAAAATGTCACAGTTGTACAAGCCTAAAACCTAAATTTACTTAGAATAATTTATTTTCTTTACCCAAAACTCACCTAAATATTTAGATAGTTAAATAAAAAATCGAGCTCATTATTGTGAATGAATGAAAATGAATTTTGGTTTTGAAATATTAACTTTGACTTGAAACTTATTCGAGAATTTTGCCGTTAGTAGATTTTATCATTATTTATGTACAATTTAACTGCTGGCAATAGCAAGTATCGCACATCCCATAATTAATATCCTAGATTAGTACAACAGTAAAGGCCTCCATTCAAGTTCACACCTCATTGGGCCCGCATCCGGTCACCTCCGCACTAAATTAATCGACTTCACAAAAGTATTATAAATTCAACTTTAATAACTCTATAGAAAAAACCCAAAACTGTTTATCTATTATGCGATATTTGTCTCTGTGGCTAGTAGCATAGGGTTTAAAATGATCGGTAGTGGTGTAATCCTGGCAATAAAAATATGACTATAGAGTATAAACCGGTAGCCAAAGGTTGTGTTTAGGTTTTGTATCAATACAGCGCTGACGGATTATTCGTAGGGAAGGAAAATGTTGTTTTATTTATCGATACCTATCTAATTTTAATGTTCGAGGATGCCCTGCATTGAATGATATTATCCGAATTATTTCAAGTAGCATGCGATGTGATGTCTATCTGTTTAATTGACTAAGTTACATAGGTATGGTACAGTCGAGTTCTCCAATATGTATACAGACAACCTTTCAAAAATATTTACACAATGTGTCTTATGTCAGTAATAATAAAGCCTGTGTACAGATATTTAAGAAAGGTTGTCTGTATAAATATTGGAGAACTCTACTGTACATGTTTGAAATCATAAAGGAAAAAAGAAGAAGAAGGAAGAAAAAAAGAAAAAATAATCTTTGCTGACCTAAGTTTTAAATTAATTTCCATTTTCGAGATACAGGTTTAGCGCTTATAATGTTGCCAGTAATATAAATTCAACCTTATATATCGATACCTCAGACAAAGAAACAAAGATAAACGGAGCATTACAAACACGTATATTGATGCCAGTTTTTAACCATGCCAAATAAGTAAAGCATACGTTCACGCAAAAATTTAGGTATTAACTAAATTACACAAAACTCGAAATGTGTAAACTTGACAACATTGCGACACGTAATGAAGAGTTTTGTGCAATTTAGTTTGTATATGTGTGCGTGAGCTAAACTTATTTGGCATGGTCAAAAACCGGCTTCACTAGGTTGTTCGTAATGCTTCGTCTATCTTTCATTCTTGATCTGAGATCGATACCTTAAGATTCCCTTGCCCCTGCCCTAAGTCCACCATAACTAATGATACGGGCATCATTAGTGTAAGAATTACTGCTCTCACACATCTAATATCTCTTTCCCTCCTACGCGTAATTTGAGCCATGTCAGTTTGTGAGAAAATGGAACCATGCAGACCGTAAGTTACTTGAAAACTTGCAATATGGGTACAAATGTTGTTTCTACTCTTTTTTTATATTAAAATATAATTTTGATAAGCTGCACTAAACAAATTTTACCAACATTTAGTGAATTACCTGTAATCATTAAGTATAATTATAAATATACCTAAATAACCACATATTAGGTTTTCTTTGTATTGTGTGATAGTACTAAGTGAGATAATTGGTTAGTTACACTCGAAGACCTCATGACCATGAGACACGTGAATTTCTAAAGTCGTAATAAAAACGACGTTACTATAATTGTTATGAAAGCCTACCGCTTCCCCGTACTATAATATAAACCCGCAGACCCACCCCTCATTCATAGTGTTATTCCTACCTGCAACTTCCTTCCTATAGCGATCCATTACTCCTTGAATGACATTCCTACTTTGACAGCCTAATGGGCCTGCTGACACTTTACTAAGTTACATTCGCGCTTTCAAATTAAATTCAACTTTATCTCTAGTCTAACAAAGTTCAAACTTGAATAAGAGTGCAATAGGTGACGATAATTGAAAAAAGTCGGGACACGCTTAAAGATATTTAGCAGGATTTTAATTATGATCCTTAAACGTTTCAGTGTTAAGGTAGAAAACAGCCGAGCTAACTGATTTATTTTTCTAGTATAGAGTAAACTAAGGTGACGTAAAGTCGCAAGCGCATTGTGATCGGTGCCACGCTGTCTGGCGTGGACTTTTTTTCTTTTTTTTAAAGGTGTCACTTACAAATGGGGTCGACTAATGATATTAGTTGATGACGGGGGATGGTTAAGAATGTGTCAAGAATGTAATTTTAAAAACTTAGTGGGTTGACTAGATTAAGTTTGAATGTAGTGACTGTAGCGACCAATGACATGTTTTTACGATAATTTGACGAATATATGTACTCACTCAAATAGCATTATTATCATTATAATCACATGTTACACTTCTTAGCACACCCTCCTCTCATTTACAGAGGGAAAGACAATAGCATAGCTGTATAATATGAAATTAATGTTCTTGCATCATAAAGTCTAATAACATTTTATATACGTAATAAGAGCTCTATAGCCGAGTGGAAAGTCACGCGACTTTAAATCTGGAGGCCTTCTAACCCAGGGAGCCAGTACATGAAGGATTTGCAAAAAAAAGTACGAAATATCATTTCATTTTTAACCCCCGACGCCAAAAGAGGGGTTTTATAAGTTTGACGTGGCTGTGTGTCTGTGTATGTGTGTGTCTGTGTGTGCGCGTGCGTGTGTGTGTGTGTGTGTGTGTGTCTGTCTGTGGCATCGTAGCTCCTAAACGAATGGGCCGATTTTAATGTGGTTTTTTTATCCGAAAGCTGACGTGATCGAGATGGTTCGTAGCTACGTTTCAACAAAATCGGTCCAGCCGTTTTTGGGATATTGAACTTTGAAATGAAACAATCTGGGTTTTTCAACTTTTCTAAGTAGCAGATATTAACAGTTAGTCCAGGCAATGAACTGACAACTTGTATGGAAAAAATGACAGATTTGGAAATAATTTATAATAGCTAATTTTTTTAATGTAACGGTTATATTATCAATTAAATAGTTACCTAGATGCAAAATCCAACAAAAAAGCAGACATCAAAAAAATCAATATTTAATTAGCTCCCAAAAAGTCCGGATAAATATTAATATGTTTTTTTATCTTTATTTAGGTTCATTTACATTTGCTTTAAAATATTCAATATAAATAAAATAAAAAAGACAATGAATGTTTAATTTAAATCTATATAATTACTTCCGGGTGGAAAGTTTGTTGGATTCTTGAATAAAGCATCTTAGAATAACGTTTAAGAATGAAATAAATAAAAAAAACGCTATTATAAATTAATGTTTTTCGAAACAGTATTTTGCCTGGAGTAAGTAGCTTTTCGGTGAAGAAAAGCATCTTGACTTAACGGTCTAATCTCAACAAGGCCTAGTTTTCTCTCTGGGATGGAAAGTCAGATGGCAGTCGCTTTCGCTAATGTCTACGCCAAATCTTGGGATTAGGTGCCAAAGTGGACCCTGGGCGCCTTTAGGATACAACCAGGGACAATATTAGGAAAAATATGATACGTAATAATTCAGGTATGTATGTATGTTTACTTTGGAATTTCAACCAATTTCATTACTAATTCCGGCAATCAATTTACGTTCCTACCTTTTTCTAGAGATCAAAAGACCAAGTTTATTTTGTTTAATGCCAACATGATGCCAACGGTGAATCGTTACTTTTACCAAAACTTACAATAAATTTCGACTTTACTAAACAAAAAACTACGAAAAAAACAACAATTACGTTTACGCGACATTTAAACTAGTCGTGAATGGACTCTTTCATTCGATTCATTCATTCAAAAAAAAACCTTTAAAATCCAGGTAAACGCATATTTCCGGTCCAATGCTTTGTGCATTGGAATAGGAGGAAATAGGCCATAGAGTATTGCAATTGACTTTATTTCTATTGGTTTTTATTGCTGTGCATCTCCCAATATTAGGTTGGATTCACCTATTTAAAATTCGCAACACTGAACTTTCAGCATTTAGAAATACATACCATTTTACTATGACTACTTTATAACGTTGCTTCTTTTGTCAAAATTGCTTATGTTTGCACGTTTGATTGTCCCGAGGTGTACAAAGTGATTGGATTAATTTCTTTGTCGCTGTAAGTGATACAGAAAATCGACTTAAAATTTAGTTTTGTACGTGCTTTTGTGAATGGACAGGATTAGTTTAAATGGCAGGCGTTATTTGGGGTCCTATCTGTGAATACACTTTGATCATAGAAACTCCAGTAGGTAACAAGCTTCGGTCACAGAAAATAGGTCTCCGTAGTCCTGTAATTAGTAGTTTGTATTTTTATTATTATTAACAGAGACCTCGAACAAATATATTTGTAAATATTAGGTAATACTACAAAGTTTTAGAGACTCTTCTCTCTGAGGATATCTGTAGGGCTATGGGCACCTTTGTAAAACAACGTGCAATACTTTTGCACCGATATGGTACCAGCATTATTAGCCCAAGTCTAGACCTAACCACAAGCAGCACCTTAGCATTAGCCAACAGATGAAGCGAGGCAAGACTAGGAACGTTAAATATTGGCAGTGAAGTGTCATAATGTCATTGGTTTCATCGCCTATGCAATTATAATGTGGTGGAAAACATCAAATAAACTAGGTACCTTACTTTAACTTTTCTTCATATCATGCATGCAATAAGAAATTAAATTATGTTAACAGATTTTATTTATTTATTTGCGGATCTTGGGGAAAACTTGACGTGACCAGAGTAGCGTCACTCTCCAGATCATTTGACGCATTACAAGAACAATTAAACGGGCTAAAGTATAACACGCGTTACATCGAGGACAATTAGGGGTAACTAGTTGATTAGTTGTAGCAGAGGCACCACTCAGCGTCGAGGCAGAAGCCGTTAGACCAGCCGAGCGAGCGGCACAGGCTGGCGCAGGCGCTGTTGGTGCACTGGCGCGCCTCGGGCGCAGACAGCTGCGCGGGCCCGGAGCGCACCAACATCGCTGGCATTTGCTCCACGCCAGACAGCTCTAGGAACATAGAAGACCATTAATGTCCGTCCTCATGGTGAAAAAATTGTGTTCGATCATGGTTCTGATTGTACACTTACGTATGCTGAAATTTTGATGTATAAAATACTAATGAACATGTAATGAACGGTCGTACCGACTAGATATTTGTGTACTCTCTTGCTTTAACGTATTGTTAAAAACTGCTATACGAAAACGACAAGCAAAAACCAAAGTGCTTAAAGTAGTTCGACTAAATACTCAAGTATGATAAACACTGCCTTAGAATATGTTTGACGCCATATTAGTACCTACTATATTTACGGAAACTAAAACAAGTAAGTATTAATAACAAAAAAGTATTTGAACAAGTACGGTCGCGTTCTTGAATTTAGGACCCTTTTCGCAAAATTATTCTTTGTATTCCTATACAATTTGACGGGATTGTCAACCTTAAGTGGGTCCTAAATTAAAGTTTGTGACTGTTAAGTCATGGACTTTAATTGTTGAGCCATTTAGAGCTCACTCTATACTAGACACTTCATACCTGAACTATAAAAAAAGCAAAATTAAATGACACCTAAATGGCTCAACCAAGGACCGGAGAACCCCTTTTTAGGCTTAAGCCTATCGATTTGGTAACCCTATCAATGTAGTAACCTTACTGATAGGGTAACCCTATTGATATGGTAAGCATATCGGATGTGGTAACCATAAGTTAACCCTATTGAGGTAGGGTTTTTTTTGGGTTAACTCATGTTTACCTTATGGTTACCACATCCGATATGCTTACCATAACAATAGGGTTACCCTATCAGTAAGGTTACCTTATCATAAGGTTACCATTATAGGGTTTTAAAAACCACTTCTAAAATTAGCCTATGGAAATCCCTGATTAGGGTAACCGGTTCCGTTCCCTGGGCTCAACAATTAAAGTCCTTGACCGTACTACGGCATTAACTCCCAAATAGGTAGTTTATGCACATTTTCAAATTTATTTTGTTACCTTCCGCAGGCGCTGCAAACACTGGCCCGAAAAGAGCAACCACCACCGCCACAACCACCAACAAGTTGATGCCCTGCATTTTCACTTTGAGATCAAAATACAGGAGAAAATAATTGTCAATAGTAGCTTTGATTGAAACTGTGCTGATATAACAAAAAGGTGGCCTTTATATATGGTTCAGAAACTCAAGGGTGTTGTTTTCACTCTTATTTTGATATTGATAAAGGTACTCGAAATCGACACGTCGTTATCACTTCTAATAATTAGAGCTAGCTTATTGCCCAGGCAGTGTCTGGATTTGTTTTTTTTTTAATCTTAATGTTTTTATGGAATAGTCAAAGGGCAGAGGCCATATACAAAAAAAACCGGACAAGTGCGAGTCGGACTCGCCCACCGAGGGTTCCGTACAAAATTACAAATGTATAGTTTTCAGATTTTTCCCTGTTGTAGTATAAAAGGCGATATTACTTGACAAATTGCATAGTTCTAGATAAACGTAAAGTACCTATACATTTTGGTTACCTTGAGAGTGTCGTAATCCTTCCAGCCGCCATGGCAACTAAGTTTCGCAACCAGTTGTGATGCAAGACTTTTTATTCTTTTTCCGCAACTAATTGCCAAACAAGACTTATTTTTCTTTCTACGTAACTGGTTGCGTACAAAGAATTTCTAAAAAAGATTAATTTCGACGGAAGAATGTTTGTTCTTCGTATGCAACCATTAGCATTATTCAAAAATAAGCGTGGGTCATTCGAATTGGCAATGTGACGTTGTTTTAAATCCCTTATAATCCTTATAATACGGGTAATATTCTTTAGTTGTTATACTTCATAAATAAAATGTAGAAAACCTTAATTCCAAGCAGACGCAAGTATGACTAATGTCAAGATGATCAATGACTGTATTTTTTTCTTTTCATGACGGTACATTTGGCCATAACTACATTATTGAAATAGTTTGAATATAGATTGACCAATTACGAAAGTTGCATACCAAGAATAAAAAATCCTCCACCGCAACTGGTTGCGGAACTCAGTAGTCATGGCATACTAATTGCGTAGAAAGAAATATAAAGTCTTGTATGGCAACTAGTTGCGGACAAAGAATAAAAAGTCTTGCATCACAACTGGTTGCGAAACTTAGTTGCCATGGCAGCCGGAAGGGTCGTAATATACATTTTTTGCGCCATAAACGGCCGTATTTTTATTTCACGTTAATTTAGAAGTTTGATTTTTTCACAGCTTCAAGGGACTGTAGACTTGATTATTTGGTTTTAATTTCAACTCGATACCTCTACGCGTTCCCGAGATAAAGGGTCTTGACAGACAGACAAACGGATAACAAAGTGATCCTATAAGGGTTCCGTTTTTTTTACTTTTGATGTACGGAACCCTAAATAGCTTAGGAAGGTATATGAAGTAAGGTTTTGTTCTTTATCCTTAAGGTAGTGGTAATTCAATGGTGGCGATTAGTCTATGTTAAAACGAAGATTCCCATCTAACTATTTATTTATTAGCTATCTCAATATTGTGTATGGATATCTTCTGGACAATCCTCGTCGTGAGGCATCTACTTATGTAAGTACCTACATCGTGACTGTACGGTTTTATGAACGCTATCATTCAATATAGTTTCGACTGCACAAAAAAAACCCTTCGTCGCCTTTATTCCCAAACTGCTTCAGTACCTAACTTACAGGCACTACTTACGCGCATACAAACATAAACTAACAAACAAACATACACTGACATGCGTACAAATATCCAATAAGTAGATCTGATGACACAGTTTTCTGGCGCATTTTCCTCATTAAATGCGCAAGAGTGGTTCGAGTGTCGATGTGATAGCGATCTAAACTTCTGAGACCGAGTGCTTCTGGGGAGAACCGTGTTGCCTCATTATGTAAACAAAAAATATAATCTAGTCTAGTGCTACTTAAGAAGAGAAAACTTTATTATTATTAATGTTGCATTATAATTTATAATTAATTGCTATCATTTACATTATTTATTACCCTACAGTTTCTGCATACCAAGTTGACGACCGACGAAACATGTGAAACATGAAATAGCAACAGAGATAATACCATGACATACTATCGTCACTCTTGTTTGCGGAGAATTTAGTGCAGCGTAATACATAATTTGGTACAAAAAATACAACACTATCAAAGTGTGTGTATGGAATTTTATTGTCTAGATAACTACCTACAAAGAATCCAATTAAATAGCTTGGAAAAGTGACAGGGAGCTGAAAACCTTACCGATGTACTAAACATCTAAATTTCACCAATTATGTGGATGTCGATTAGCGCCAAATGCAATAAAATAAATACAAGGGGAAGTATAAAAACCCTCGGGCAATTAGTGGGCACATTTGTTACATCCGTCATATGATATGTGATGTGATGACGCCGTCCTATCACAACACGCCTGTGATGACAACCTGTCAATCTGAAATACCCTTGCCCTCAGTTTTTTCAGACATGACATCATCAGTATTCATTCTGTTTGACTAGCTAGGAATACTTAGTCAATTATACTATTTTCTTATCCTCCACGACCTTGTCAATTTTTTTAATAAATATAAATATTAGGAGACAATCTTACACAAATCAAACTAGTCCGATAGTAAGCTCAATATGGCTTGTGTTATGGATACTATAGACCAAAAAATAAAAATTAAGGGCAGTTACTTATACCATGCTACGTTCATCATAAACTAAACAAGTCGACAAAGACGCTACCGGCTACCACAGCTCAGGTCAGAGTCTTGAACACATTTATTTTCTTTTTACATTTTAATATGGCGCCGTTCACCACAACGGCTTAACATCAATGAATTTATACCTTTCAAATCGTTACTTCCAAATACCTTACAAGGCCAGAATATCAAGAATCCTTCTTTTGGAGTGGGTCTATACAAAGCGAGATTCATAATAGGCTGGCCAAAGTACGATTCGTGGAGTCGATAAACTCTCAGTCGTGTTTAATACTTGGGACAAAGGACCACGAGCTTTAGTTATGTTTTTAGGGTTAAAATGATAAATTGAGAAACCCATTTTTTATTAGATCCAAAATGCAAACAGCATTTTCATTTCGAGTTCGTATAAGTACGTATTGTGGTTTGACGTACAGCATGCATGAGCTATAAGTAAACTAAATGCAGTTAACAGTGACGTGCGTAGGCGCATCGCCACTACCATAGCAGCTGCACTTACAACCCCACGAATTTCAATGGTAGGACATTTGTAAAAATAAATAGTTAAGGAATAGTTAACTGACTTATACAAAAAACCAAACCGGACTATAAACCCAGCGCCACATGACAAATTCCTATATCTGTTCTATCCGTGAGCGACAGGTATCGCTTGACCTATCGCTAACGAAATTGTTGCCAGTTATGTTAATCCTTCTATGAATACCATTCATAACGCATAAAGGCAACTCGCCTGAGAAAACCAATTAAGTCTGACGTCTCATTACGTGTAATTAATACGCATCTCGGAGCCAAGTCTCGAAGTTGAGATAGGTTGTAAATCGCTTAGCAATGGAAGTTACGGAACCCTGCGCCGTGAGAAGAACTCGCGCCCGCGCACAGTTAAGACCGGTAGCCCACAATGCAGCCCGTTTGTCAGCGATTTGTTCGTTTTGGGCCGTTCGTTAGCGGCCGCCTTTAATTATTATTGCTACTTATAAACTACAGGCTGTTAGAAGGTTTATAGTACGGTTTATTGAATTTTGCGGCGGATTTAATTGCATGAGTTCAAATCTGAGTATGGCTTTGATTGAGCACTATAAGCATTCTAAACCATTGTTACTTCTGGCTTCTAGGCTTTATCTTTTTAAAGTAAAGATATAGTCGACTTCAAAGATATGTATGAATTTTTCTCCTTAGTATAAAGGAATAAACAATATAAAAATAATCATACCTAATGTCATGAAAATACTTGATTACCTATACCCTAGAACCCTCTTTGCAATACGTGAGCTCATCATCAGATGCAACCTATCTGTATTTCATTCACATAAATCATTTTAAACTTGCACTACACAAACAATATTTCTTGTATTATTGCACTGAAAAGTATCAAGGTTGAAAATACTTAAGTAGAAAAAGATTATTTGCAAGAGTTCAAATTTTGTAGCTGGGTTTTGCATTGTAAAGGCAGTCCAGTCCTAGGGCCATTCGTGTCAATGGAGGTAATCTTTTCACAGCGTTACATGGGGCTGGCAAAAACAGAAATTCCCTAAGTTACCTCTATGAAAACTTAGCCTCTATGAAGCTCGCTAAAATGAACCAGTTATTTTCTTCATCATTCATACATACGTCAAATATGTTTGTTCAAGAATTGTTTTGTAAGTATAGGTACTTACAAAACAATTTTTGTGAGAACTTTCGTGAGACATGTCTAAAATACTACTAATAAATCCACGGTTAATCTCACGTATTAAATGTCATGACAGACGACATGTTTCGAGTTCTTCGGGAGTTCTTCAGGATGAGTGTTTTTACGAGCGCGTGCAATTTCATTCAAGCGATTCAATTCAAGCGACATTGCTGCGAAAACACTCACGCTGAAGAATAACTCTCAGAGAGTTCGAAACATGTCGCCTGTCGTGACATTTAATACGTGAGATTAACCGTGGATTTATAAGTAGTATTTTAGGTAGTAAATCATTGTTTGTCCTATTTCTATTCTACCTACATATATGCTTAATCTAGGCGAGTTGACTGACATACGGGGGCAGACCATACATTTTAACAAGATCTTATAACCTGCAATTGTTGGTATGATGTCACTACGTACCTACGTACATATATTGCACTGCAAACTAATTTGACCGAAATAACGGGTCACGTTGTATTTTTTAACTTCATACTATACTATATCAACGATAAAGTATATTGTAAGTATAAATACATCTCTTCTATGTTATTACGTGGTTTTTTGTAAGATGATTTAGGGTCTTTAAGATGCAGTGATTATTTATTGGCTCGCACTGTCTCAAATTGCATTAGCAACCAGCACGGCTATCACAAGACGGCGCGCGAGCTCTCTCGATTTTTCTCGCACTATATACCTCTCTTTCTAAGTTTTCTAATAAGAGAGAGACGGATAGTGCGAGAAAAATCGAGAGAGCTCGCGCGCCGTCTTGTGATAGCCGTGCTGGACGATAAGTTATTACTCTAAAGCGCTCGCCCATAATGCGCATGTCAACCTTACCTAGCGTCCACTTAGCAAGTAAACAAATATATTTATTTAATAACTTTTTATTGCCCTAATCCCCCATATATTACCGTGATAAGAAGATCACCCGCTAATATATTATCCTGTATTATCATACATACATATTATAATATGTTGGTGTGGTTGTCGTCTTTATAGCAGCGCGTGCGACGGTTCTTATGATATTATAATAATATATTGCGGAACAAATGGTTTGGAGTATAATTTAAATGCTTAGTTTGTTTATTGAGGTGGTGACCTTTGCTTCGTTTGTTTACTTTGATTTTGCAATTAGGTATTACTTACATACTTTATCATTTAATATTTGAATCTTTGTGATTAAGAATATTCTATGAAAGTTGAACCTAGTTTATTTACGAGAGATGTTGCACTGAGGTAAAAAAAAGGAGAATGTGTATAAAAAAGTCCATACTGCAACAGATTTCCATTCTAAATCCGCCGCTCATTATAACAAACGCGTTGTCAGATCATCCATATGTCCGTAACAGTCCAAATCGAATGCCAAAGCGCACACAACCGAGCTGTCAATCAAATACGCACAAAAACGTCAATCCAGTGATTTTCGACACAAATCGCATTATTTGTTGATATATTTAATTTCCACCAAATTGAATAAAAGTCGCGGTAAACGAAAATCACTGTTATCTGTTAGGCGATAAGGTGCAAGTGTAGTGAATTATCAGTTTATGTGTAATATGAAATGTTTAGGAGCAAATGGTGTGAAAAGCACCGATCGGTTACATTTAAGCGGATTAATACGTGATGGGAGAATGGGATAAAAGTTACAGAGTTTGGCTAAATTATTTCTATGAATATTGTTGTTAAAAGAAATAACTTTTTGACGCGTGACGGTAAGCTATTTTATGGAAACATGTACTTAAATCACATATTATCGGTTGTGAACAGGTTTGAATTTCGGTTGTTCTAAAAATAATAGAAACAAAAGAAATGGGATTTTATTTGTTTCAATAAAATGTTTAAATTCGATTGAAACGGGGTGTGCACTGCTACGAGGTTATTATGAAAAAAAAACGGACGATCAGAGAGGCGTATTGAAGAGGCTGCCGTCAGGATATAAGGATATATGTAAATACGTTCCTATAGATACATAGTTGGCTCAGTAAAAGCTATTTTTGCCGCAGTAGCTAATTAATATTGTTCTGTAGCCTGCCTAGTACGCTATTTCTTGACCACCTTCGTAACCAAAAGTCACAATTTAAACTTCTAAAAAGTGAGTTTTATTTTTCGCAAAATGACTACTGAGTAATAACCCAACACGCAATTTAAAGCTTCCACATCCATAAGTGTAACGACTATAAAGTCAAACAGTGTTACACTCCCCTAAAAGAAAAATGAATTAAAAGTCAACGGAACTGATACAATCTTACTGCCTGTTGGCAAACGGGCTAACCTCCCGCTAAAGTCAACAAGGACAATTAGTCAATGGCACATCTGCTCGGCATTGTACGGCCGACAAATTGTCGTTAATGTGCCCGAAACATCTGACTGTTCAAGGTGCGAGTGCTACGCGCGCGAATTACACTTAATACCATTGCCATTGATACGAGATAATCCGTCGATGCTAATTTGATTTCCATCACAGATAGTGTTGATGATTGTTGGATCTGAAAAAAGTGCTCTCGATAGGATGTTGGTATCCAATTGATAATAAGTAATGTAAGTACGTAGGTATTTGATGCTAATCAAAAGAAAGAAGAATGGAAATTCAGAGTAAAATTATTGTAATCTGAGATACAATAGGTACACAGTCACGGACTTAAATCGTTGAGCCATTTAGGTCTCTACTAATTTTGGGGTTTAATAGTTAAGCTATGGAATATCCAGTAAAAGTTGAGCTCTAAATGGCTCAACAATTAAAGTCCGTGACTGCACTTATTCATATGTGTATGTGACTTGTTTATTACATTGGATATTCGATTCGAGACTATAACCACTCTCGTATGTAATCAACCAAATGTAATCAAGGCTGGGCATACCTATATATGATTTTTCTTGACAACTTTTATCCACAAAAGTTAATTAGAGCTGACATAACTTGATGTTAGATATTTCATATTGTAAGTGTGTACGTTTGCTGAAAAAACTAATTGGTACTTACCTATTTAATGCGATCTCCCATATGTTCAAAGACTTGTTCATCCCGCTTTCATCAGTAGCCAGGTTATAATACTTATAATTGGTAAGGCCTCCGCCCGACGGCGGCGGCATATTATTGTGGTACCTGACCCGCCATTACCCGAAGACTGGAGATTTACCGCCGACGGACGGCAACACGTAGACTGAGCACACAGTACATTGCTTGTTTGAATTTACTACGTATACCTAAAACTAAACTAAAGCAGTTATATTTTGCTCTTATCTAGTAATCAACAGCCCTACAAATGCAGGTGGGATAATACTCGAGCCATCACTTCAGGTACCACCACTTGCTATCACTTTTTAACTTCTGTTATTTTTTTCATGTGCTATAGCGTGTAACTTGTGCTAAAGTCTGGGTAACTAAAGTTGCATTCACTACACACAATTACTCAGCAACACTGTTAGTTAATGCATAATAATATAGGTTCCTAATGGTTTATTATTAAAACACATAAAAATATAAAAAAATATAGTAAGTACATTGAAAATACAATTAAAACTAGATTTAAAATTAAAACTAAAACTAACTTAAAAATAGCTTAATAGATTAGTTGTCGTTGACGTTATAGGTGGTTATAGAGGATGTATTATGTGTGGTGGTCAAACTGGTCTGAAAAGGGGGTTTTATAGTTCGTATTATTTATAATTTTGTTGATGATATAAGCAGACAAGCCTTAAGAGGCTTCAGTAAGATTAAAACAGTGAATGTAGTAGCATAAGTCTAGATTTTGAATGAATAAAAGTAAAAAAAAAACCTAGTATTAAATAGAACCGAATTTCGTTGAAATTACGTATAACACGCGACGTCATAAGGTAAACGTTAATAATTGAATGAGCGAGCGAAGCGAACGAAGCTCTATGCTTCAGTTTTGGCTGAAAATCATTTGGCTGTAGTCCAGTGTCCGGCGTCCAGGTCCAGTGTCCGGTGTCAGTCCCGCTCACCTCCTCTGCATGTCGCATAATTCTCAACTGATTCTCGTGAAAATTTGTGAGCAGGTTCGTTAATTATATAGTATTTTTGTCGAGACACTCTTTCGAAATTCAAAAGTTTTTTTTTGAAAAAACTAGTTTAGTTTATGTTTGACACCTTAATGCCTAATAGTTGACAGCTATTGTTTACCTATTTACCTAGCTTAGACATGATATTGAACGTGTCATACTCGAGATAATCGGTAGGTAAAAACAAACCCCGCAATGTACACGCCGCTACCCCTTCTCGGCCACTAATCGTCAAGGGTCGCTTGATGAAGGTGTGGGCGCGTGATTTCTGTCCCTTGTGTTTATTCCCCAAATTAGCCCTTCAAGTTTTCTTACACTTGTTATCGTAGGACGGATTCAGCAGGTCACAATAGGGGTGTAGACACTAAGTAAAATAGTCAATAATGTTGTATTTTTTCCAAAAAAGATTTTACAAAATCATTTCATTTATTATTTCAATAACAATATACATTGCATTTGAACATTTCACAAAATAATAAAGCTAACAAAATATCAAACATCTCAAGTGCACATAACAAGATTTAAAATAGACAATACATAAAATGTCATACAAGTGCAACGCTAACAATAATTTTGTATTTAAAGTTTTATATTTTACTTTTTATATTAATATTGTAAAAACCTAACTTAAGATAAAACATAAATAAAGATATAAAAAATAATAATATAAGTAAAAAATAAAATAATATTAGTTAACTGTTACATCATAAAGTCAAACAAATTTAATTAAACAAGTCAAAATTATTCGGATGTCAGTGATTGTATGGGATTCGGATGTTAGAAAATGTAGTCAAATGGACAAAAAAAATCAACGCAAGATGTTAAATAATCAAAAAGTTACACCAGTGTCCAAAGTTTTACGAGGGGGTACCTATATCTGTTCCTTTTCTGCAAAACGCACCTTTATAAGTATGAAACGGTCGTGACGTCACGATCCCCGAGCGTTTTCTCCCTCTAACAAGCAACATTAAAACGGTTGTAGTTTCGTAATTTTTTGAGATATTTGAATGGGATTTTGTTCGTAAGGCATATTTTTTTGCTTTCTTTCTTTTAAAGTAATAATAAATTTTGAGTCTACTACGCCCGTATTGCTTATTATAAATACAAATGAATGTGAATAATTTCGTCATTTTCTTTTTTGGTGGTAAATAAATAAATAAATATAAATAAGTACCGTAAATGTCACTATCGGAAGGTAATTAATTACTCTGTGGCGTCACTCATGTCAGCTGTCATATGTGACGTGTTCTGCATCACGCTATCGAAGTTTCTAAAATCAGTTGCATAATACAACATCCAAACACACTATCATGGGAATTCGTTCCCTGAGAGATCTTCCTCTTGCCGTGTCGTGTATTGTATATTCGTATATCGTATATAATAATATATGTACATGTACATAACTCTTGCCTGTAGATAGTCAGCCTTTGTACAGTCGACGCCAAAAATACGTTAACACTTTTGCACCATATTCCATTGCAATAAGGCGAATAGTCAATCCTTCTAATCAAACCATACCTATTACCGTTAACACCGTCGTGTTCCACACAAAAGCCGTAAACATTATCATTAATTAATTATAGTATCAAACGAGCAACATTTGCAAATTCTTTTGTTTGTTTGTTAATGTGCTCTATACGAGTATTTAAGACTCCAACGATCTCGATGAAATTTACTGTACGATGGTTTACGTGGACGAAAAATAGATATAGCTAGGTCTCATTTCCGGAACAAACACGAATGAGAACTAAGTCTCACGAGTACTTGTTATACTAGACTTAGGTAATATGCATCTACCAGCGATTAGCATTTAAGCCAAGTAGGTAATAGCAAGCTTTCAGTTAATAAATCAGCATTATCAAAGGCTGACCGGGTGGATATTCACATTTTTGGAGCAAGTAATGAAAGGTAATGTATTTTTTTTATGTGTCGGATTTTTACGGCTACCAGCGACTAAGACTGCCAAAGAAAACGTATTTTTATGTACTATTGTACCTACCCCAAGTATTGCAAGCTTGGGTCAATAAAACAGTTCCCGTCTATGTTCACGTAGGTATTGTTATCATTAATTATTAATCGGATTATTATTATATTATTCGACATTAATTTCGCGTTCTATTTGATCACGATTTGAATAAAAGCGAAGTTTTCTTCAATTTGCCGAGGCGCGATGTAACATTTAAATTGGTATCTTTTCGTGGGCGTCATATTCCTTCCTAATGTCTTCGCATAAACTGGATGAATGAGGTACTGATGGCAAAATAATGTCTCCTTACATTTAGTTTAAAATATTATTTCGTACAAAATATTAGTATGTTTCGTAGAATAGGAAACTCAAGCAATCGCATTTAATTAGTATAAGTTAGTATACTTACTATGGTGGTGGTACTGGTGGTATGGTGGTGGTGGTGGTTTAGGTTATGGTGGTGATGGTAGGTACTATGTTGCTATGCTGATACAAAGTGTATTTTTGATAAACAGATATTTTTCAAGAATTTTTATAACTAGGCATTATCTTTGTCCTTTGCACATGATGGAGTAAGTATAATGCATTTAAGTTTAACTCTTCTTAAGGTACGTTTATGGACAGGCGACGCAACGGAATGCGCCTAAAGGTTCGACCACACCGCCGCTTAAAATACGGTTACGGTACGGAATCGCAGTGACATAATTATGACGTTATTGACATCGAACTTCACTACCCGTACCGTCACCGTTTTTTGAGCACAGGTGTGGCCGGACCTTAACGCAGAATATAATAGTTATAAGATCAGTAGGTATAGTTAAAAACTCTCCATCGATCGGCACACAAACCTCTTCCAGGTTTTTCCTAGATGGGCATTGTACTATATCATGTATTTTCTTTTTTTCTTAATCAATAAATAAAAAAAAACCGGACAAGCGCGAGTTGAACTCGGTTCCGTAGGTATATAATCTAAATTTCATAAGAGTTATGAGTGCTATACTCTAAGCATCAGGCGCTCCATACAAAATACACAAAAATATTGAGAATTTTCCCGTTACTTTGAATACTCAAACTTCTTATAGATTTCCCTGTAATCTTTAGGTAAGGAACTATTTTCCATATTTTTTTCAGAATTTTAAGCCTAATAGTTTCGGAGATAAGGGGAGGGGGGAATGGTCGATTTTCTTCTTTTTTCCTAATTTAGGTACTTCAAATCTGTGTTTGCTAAAATTATAAAAAAATATATCTGAGATGCTTACAACAACCCCTTTCATTTCATATGTCACATAATACAGTTTGTAAAACTTTTTTTTTAATTTTCCAGTTTACCCCCCAAAAGTGCCCCCTTGTTCAGAATGAATTAATTTACTTTACGCGTCCATCTTTGGGTCACCAATTTACACATGTTTACCAAATTTCAACTCAATCGGTCCAATAGTTTCGGAGCAAATCGGCTGTGACAGACGGACAGACAGACCCACGAGTGATCCTATAAGGGTTCCGTTTTTTCCTTTTGAGGTACGGAACCCTAAAAATAAAGAAATATGCCTGCTTATAATTGTTTATGTACAGTACACAGCGAGCGTTTCCATAGTCGCCTGACCGCACGCGCGTCATCTGTCCATAGTCAAGTTATTATTATTACAAAGCTGGTTATGTCATCTCTTTTCAGGGGTTATTTTATAGAGCCAACATAACAATTTCTATGCTTACCATCCCAAAACTTCCTAAAACCAATTTTTAAAAAATTTAACAGCGTGTCATTTGCGAAGATTCCCGGCGAACGGGGGTGGGTCGGGAGGGGGTGGCAAAGTAATCAACAATTTAAAATTGGAGCTAATCCGGGATGGCGGTAATCGCTGCGATCGCTCCACGGGAATGGCGGTGTCCAAGTTCCCGGTGGTGAGACTTCGATTTTGAATTGGAGATATTCCCGGGTCGAATTTCGGTCGTCGAGTCGAGATATTCCTGTAGCCATGTGGTGTCATTACTTTATGATCGCAAAAAGAGGTGTTAGGACATCACCGTAATGATATCGGATGTCTTTGTGCGCATTCCAAATAAATTCTACTTACATTCAAAAGTACACGCGACTTGGTTTTTTTTTCTTATCACTTCGAAAAACGTGGAAACCCCTCCACGTCGGTTAAGCACATAATATGAGTATTTTTTTTTAATCTCATTTATTTTATAAGCCATAGATCTTATGATTATGTTTCCTATACAAAATTATACTTAAGTTTAGATTTTTAGAACCAGAACTCCCCTCTTTCTCTATCCTCATGGACACCCTTTTAAGGTGTTTGTTTTTCCTTGAAACGGCAGGACAAATTGACGCGTCATCGTCTCTTCCTCCTCTCGCTCGTCTTAACGTCGCTTTTAAAAATATACCTGTCTCATTCTTAATAACGAACGATAATCCTCGCGTGATGCCGAAATATTTCGCTCATTTAGGTGAGAAATTGATGAGAAATAATTTAAATGGTTATACAGCTGAGCAAGTGTCGTGAGAATTCATGAAACTTTGATAGAAATAGGTACTCATCTGGTACAGTCAGCATCAAATAGAGTAGCAGCCAAAGTAGCCAAATCGCAATACATCTTAATTACTATTGGGGTGAGGATGTGTTAGGTACAGTGTGGGTACAGTCATGGACTTTAATCGTTGAGCCATTTAGGTGTCAACTAATTTTGGTTTTTAATAGTTAAGCTATGAATATCCAGTAAAAGGTGAGCTCTAAATGGCTCGACGATTAAAGTCCATGACTGTACGATATATTTGCAATTTGATAAAATAGACACACTCTCGGACTGAATAAAATAATGTCTTTCCTGTTTATCGAAACGACACTAAAGCCTAATTTTCTTATACTCGTATATGGGCATATAGCCTTTGAAAGTAATAATAGAATTGAATACCTAAGTATCTAAATAAATTAACGATATTTGTTGGTAAATATTTTATAATAAATTCCTTTACCCTTGATAACGCCAATGAAAACTGTTTACAGAGCCATTAGCGGATTCAATCAATTAATCATTTAATTTAATTATGAAAGTTACAGATGTTTTGCACCTAATGGCGACAGTCCAGGGTTGATGAAGATGTATCTGCTGTAATTATTTTGAATGCTTCATTAATATTCTTAATTGAACCTTCAGTGAACGTGTAAACGTGAACGTGGTTTTCTAGTTACCATACCGAAGCTATTCATATGTAAGATAAGACAAATCGTGCGTTAATTGGCATGCGATATCAAGGAAAACCAGCTTGAAAAGCAATAACATTTACATTGTTGATTGTTATGTTTGAAAAGCACATAATAATCAAAATAAACACTTACTTAAAGGACAATTAATATTTTACTTTGATATCCTACATAAAAGAAGGATTGGTCCGTTAAAAATGAAATAGGATCGATCGGTTACGAGCGTAGCCCGTAGCGATTCTTGGTACCTAGTGAATGTGTACTACAAAGCGAAAAACACCTGCTACGGGCTACACCGTAGTGGTATGAAGAAAGCAGCGCAAAAATTTGCTGAACCCAAAATTCACCTCGTTGTCGATTAAATATAATTCGATCATAATTATTACGGGTACCAATTTTAAAATGATTAAAAACTGAAAGCATGAATTTAAATGAAAGTTACTAAAAATAAAATCAACTCATGAAAAGTCTACTAGCGCCCTCTTTCAGGTGGGAATCGAATTGCGTAGTTCATAATTTAATCCGTTCCGACGATAGAAAGCTTGCATCAGTGGTAGTGCAGGCGACAAGTAACAGATGGCGTTGTAAGCATGAGAATGGTGTTAAGTATGAGTATTATTCTAAAAAGTGAGACGTGCTTTCGCTAGATGCCGCCATTGCATCCTATTCAAATTATTCGTTTCGAATAATTTATTATAATTATAATACATAAGCGCTCGAGAACGAGAACCCTAACGACATCGATATAATTTATTTATATTATAGGGGACGGACTAAGGGATAGAATTTATATATATTCTAAATTCTGGTAAAATTCAAGTTTTAGTTTGTGCCAGATAGAAGTCACATAAAAATACTTCTTTATCTTGTCGTTTAGGCATGACGTAGTGTATTATTTATTTAAATACATAATAAATGTATAAATATTTAGGGGCAATCTCACACATATCAATTTCTAGTGTATACTTAACCCGGCGAGCATGATGTGAAAAAAAGTTACATCAAGCATGTGGCAGGGTATGACATACCCAAAATTTAATGCCCCATAATATAGTTGTTATTAATGTTATTTTATTTTCTTGATAATGTATAGTTAAATAATTAATTAGTTAATGGAATTAAATCGAAAAAAAGTTTTAATTACGAAATTAATTTTATTTATTCATGTTTTTCTTATACTATGTAATTATAGGAACAAAAATTTAGGGGTTTAAAAAAATCAACAATAAAACAAAAAAAAATACTTTTTAAAATATAAATCAACTTTTAATTGAAAGATACTGAGATTTTTTGCTTAAACTAGAGTAATTAAAATTTTTAAGTAAAAAATATGACTAATTACTACCATACCTAGATCCGGAAATTTTTCAATTTTGCATGCTACAAACATTATGGGCTTGCCGCAAGCGTTGCAGGAATTTTTGGTTTTTATATCCTTATGTATGGACAGTCCTGGTATCCGACATACCGTCCAGATACATTTACATGTCTAGGTGAAGGCTCATCCAGTTATTTTTCCATTTGCCGGCGGATATAGCTTAGAATATTTTTTTGTTGATTTTCTTGAATTTAAGTGTTCATAAATAATAAAACAATATTAACTAAAATAAATAAACGCGTCTCAAACCTATACAATAAAATCATAAAAAAGAATTAAGAATAATAAAAAAAATTAATAAAATTATTAAAAATGTATACTTTTGACGACCGGTTAGCCTAGTTGGTAGTGACACTGCCTACGAAGCTGAAGGTCCTGGGTTCGAATCCCGGTAAGGGCAAATATTTGTGTGATGAGCATGAATATTTGTTTCTGAGTCTTGGATGTTTTCTATGTATTTAAGTATTTATATCTATTATATATATCGTCGTCTAGTACCTATAACACAAGCCTTATTGAGCTTACTATAGGCCTAGTTCGATTTGTGTAAGAATGTCCCCTAATATTTATTATTAAAAAAAAAAAAAAAAAAAAAAAAAAAAAAAAAAAAAAAAAAAAAAAATACTTAAAATAAATACGTCAAAAATGAGGCAGGGTATGATATACCCGAGACAGGTTTGTGCACGAATATTCCGGCCAGTGTGTCACGCCACACTGTGATCACGCCATTATCCCCTTTCGCACACCCCTGCCTCCAGCTACTGAGCGAGCTAGTGTCGTCAGTCGAAGATTTAGAAAATACCAATACTTTTTAATACTACCAGGGTATGAGATACCCTGCCTCATGCGCGCCGGGTTAAGTAGTTTGTGTTAGATTATAGGAAAATAAAAACTCAACTCTGTTTTTTTCTATAAATATTTTTTTCAGGAAATCGTGTTATGGTTTTTGTAAGAACAAAAAGCAAGATATATCTATGTAAATACTTAGCCAAGACAAGAATATCGGAAAATTTATTGATTTTGTTTCCTAGTTCAGTAAGCCTTTAAAAAATCTCATTTTAGTCAATGATTTCAGTAGTGTCTTTAGGTGTCGTTGGGGTCCCATACGCCAATGACCTTCGATCTGAATCCCTTAGTTTTTTTTATGTTTTTTGTGGCTTATCATATTAACATCAACAGCTTTAAGCAATATAGTATCCCATATTTACTTCAAACATCACTGTCTTTGACATATTTGGCATCAAAGTTGAACAATTTTAGACCAAAAAACAGGTTTTTTGGCCATAACTTTGGTGTTAATTAGTTTAAAATCATAACCCTACACACGTTTATAGAAACATCAGAGACGAACTCAAATATGTAGATTTCGTATATGATAGATCTTTCACAGCAATCTAGATGCGAAAAAGGTGTTTTTTTAGACAAATGTTTAAAAAATCATAAAAAAATAACTGTTGATTTCTTTCAAAATATGGTATACAAAAATGGAGATTAAAGATTGAAGAATCGATAACCGTTTTCCTTATAATTATAATTGTAGTGCAAAAGTAGGAGATGCGATTCAAAACTAGTCAAAAATCGATGAAAACGGCGGGTAGGGCCTTAATACATTCGCTGCCGAGAAACGCTACGCGCTACGCTCGTAGCCGATCCCGTGGTTCTCCTCGTATGTAGCGGAAATCGACTACGGCGTAGGCGCCCGCTAGTCGGGTTCCCGGCACTGAATGTGTTAAAGAGTAGTAAGTTCTTACCTACCCATAACAAAGAGTTCAGTAAGTATATTTAGATAATTGGAGACTTGTTTAAGGAAAGTAGGAGCAGGAGCCGTAGCATGGGTGGCCTTGTCACGCGATAGGTGATAGGATAGAGCGTGCGTCACTGGCTGACACCGTTCGATAGAACGAGACGACGCTCTTGTCTTGTCACTTGTCGCGTGATAAGGCCAACCATGCTACGGCTCCAGGACAGGTTTGTTAAGGTACGAGTATTTAATATTTATAAACAAAATAAAATTATCGAAAACTATTTATTTCTTCACGAGTTTACTATGAGCTAAAGCTACCGCAGGGCATTGCCTTCCAAAACGCCTAAAACAATATTTTTGTTTCCATTTTTCTAATATTATTCATAATAGTAAATTTACACTGTTTTGGACTTGCATCATATAACAAGACAGGAAGCGGTTGACAAAGCAACTTCAGGAACTGATTTCGTCGAAACAAACATTACTTATTCCATCTATTATCGAAAGTGGTCTTAAAAAAAGTTCATATTTAACCATTTCCTTGTCAATTTAAATAATTGTTTATCTATGCCAATACCGAATCATAGACAATGTTTTTAAAAAGTAAAATCTTATTTATTATTTCATGTAATTCAAATTGAGATATGTACATTAACTATACTAATATGTATGTGGAGGTAATAATAAAATCGTTCCTTGTAATAAAGCAAAATAATTACATTAGGCTGTACTTATATCGAATGAAAATAAAACCTTACACTACGTTTATAGAGTCGATTATTGCACAAAATTAATACATACATTGGCTTTGACACTTTAAATTATTAAATCAATTTTTACAATAACGACACCTTAAAAATCTTTAACATTTCTATGTTACCTTTTAGCAACTTATGGTGGGTACTGATTTAAATAAGAATGTTAGTAAAATTATTCAATTACACTAGTAAACACGGTTTTCAATCAAAACACCATTTAAAATGAAGAACTTGATTTTAAAATCATGATTACTACGTTACACTTAGAGGGGTTACACACGATTACTTTTTGCAGCGCTACAAACCGATACAGTATCGAATCGACACAGATGATTTTGACAGGTGATTTATGGCTATATAGTCGCGTAGTAGCGACAGTCGCGCGTTCGTGAAACGCGCGTTATATCGCTGCAAGAACTCGTCGTGTATAACCGCTCTTACTCTCTTTTTTGGGATAAAAATACAATGATATTTGTTAGTCAATCAAACAAAGAACCTATCGCTATATATAGTCAGCGTCATAAACATGTATACACTTTTCAACCTTATATGTAAGTAATAAGGTCATGGAATGTATACATGGTTATGATGCTGACTGTACAACAGTTTTAAAGTAAGCCAAACGAAATAATATCTATTTCATTTAAATTATGTACTTAGTTTATATGTAGGTATTGTGTTTACTGTTATTTTTTGGGCCATAGTGTCAATCCGACACATTTTAATGAATAATACCATCGATGTTTCTAAGTAAACCAAGCCTATACAATATTTATCAAGGTGCCACTAAACATCGCGATGCCAGCCGATTTATCAAAAACATGGAAACCATATTTTTTTGGATTAATTAACACCATGTCATCAGTTGGTCGATCACGTACCTAACGCATTGTACGCGCGTCAGGTAGACCTAAAATGTAAATTTTTGTTTGGGAAAATGACAGTTAGACTGTCCTAACGCGCGTTTGAACCGTTACGTGATTACCCCTCTGATGTACAATTTTATTTAGATAATAACAAAAAAAAAACTTCATAACTTTGTTAATGATAAATGGTCTAGGTCAATTTGCACCATCATACCTTCCTAATCGGAGAAGACAGAGACGCGTTATAGCAGTGACAGAATGAACGCTTCATCAATCTCTTTGGGGGAGGCCTATGTCCAGCAGTGGACGTCTTTCGGCTGATATGATGATGATTTCATCATCAGATTCATCTCTAGCTCTCTCTCTCTCTCTCTCTCTCTCTCTCTCTCTCTCTCTCTCTCTCTCTCTCTCTCTCTCTCTCTCTCTCTCTCTCTCTATATTATACCTATATCTCTCGCTCGCACCATTATACCTTCCTATACAAGGGAGGCACTGACAGCTAGGTATAGCAGTGACTGAATAAGCGCTTCTCTTCGGTCCGTGTCGGTGAGAGATCGACTAACACATATACTTAACTGGTTCATTAACCAGTCGCTGCATGGGACCGCGATGTCAT
Organism: Epinotia nisella; assembly: GCA_932294315.1. Taxonomy (NCBI): domain Eukaryota; kingdom Metazoa; phylum Arthropoda; class Insecta; order Lepidoptera; family Tortricidae; genus Epinotia; species Epinotia nisella. The sequence goes on from OW028674.1 coordinate 24,987,818, forward strand.
GGCAAGGGGTTACCTACCTACTTCAGAACACAATTATAGGCGCGTTGCGCGGACCGCGTGAATGCGCGTAGGGGCAGAACGGCGCTAGCCAGGTCTCAAAAACATTTTGCCTATGTACTCGCCTTAAGCGCCTCATATTAACCCATTCCCGGCCCGTGACGACACATATGCGTCCCTACGCCGTAGTCGCTTTCCACTACATACGAGGAAAACCACGGCATCGGCTACGAGCGTAGCGCGTAGCGAATCTGGGCACTGAATGTGTTAATACATTCAGTGCCCAGAATCGCACCAACTACAGACCGATCAACGTTAAATATGGCGCCGACAACTGTCATTGCATAGAAACTTGTCAAACTTTATATACATTGAGATTTAAACGAACACCGGCCGCTTACGATTACAGACGGTTTGGTGCAACTCGCCCTAATTCAGTTCGTTCAATTACCTTTTGCGACACAGCTTTGAACAATATGCTGAAAGTAGAAAAATATCGCCACTGGTATTTGAATTTAAGCTTGTATACAGACAGAGTATTTATGAATCCAAAAGAAAATCATTACATTGGGACAAATTCAATCTACAGGTGATGCGGCTACTTTTTTCCGTGCTGTATTAGTAAAGGATTTTGCAATTTAAATTAACAAGGTAATCAGAAATATAAATATAGGTAATTAATAAATCGGCAAAGCCGTGTAACCCTCATTCAGTTAAGTTATAAATCTCAGTTACATTTGACAGGAATTAAAGTATCTACTACTTAGGTTCTAAACTCAATGGCTTGCAATAAACTAACATTTTATAATCATTATCATATTTAAATTAAACGTTTTGAGCACTACATTCCAACAAGACGGCGCGAAAATTAAGAAATGAGATGCTTCAATTATCTTTTACAGTATAATTTTTGCTCTTTGACAGACTAGCACCTCAAACTTCTAAAACAAACCGATTGCCTTCTAAATTTTACATTTCCACATCTCTACTGTCAAATTTAATTTCTTTCACTTCTTCAGGGTTAAAACTCTTGACTGAGACCTTTCCTATTTCGGAAATGTCCGTACTTGACAACTTATTGGTAATCTTAGTAATAGATATCCTACTTTCTATATCATTAGCATCACAAATGCTCTCTAATATTACTCCTTTCTCAACTTTCCTCGGTTTTGGCACTACACTTTGGGTGACTGGCTTAGTACCCCTTAGCTTATCCGTGAGTATCTTATTACAGTTCTTTTTAGACATATCTATAGCTAAAGGATCTTCTTTCACTTCTTTTGCGTCTTCTTTCTTATCTTCTGGCTTATTCTGTTGTTTTAATTCGGCGACTTCTGCATTTGAAATATTGTCTTTCTTCTTCCATTTCGTTCTTCTGTTCTGGAACCATATTTTTACCTGGAATTAAGAAAAGTGTATGTTAGGTCGTTATTTAAATGATTTTATTTTGTGTCATACCTAATCGAATGAAATACTATGAATGAAATCATAAACTAACACCTACGCGTACTAAAATAAATGAAATGAAATGTAGGTACTTGTATGAAATCTTCAAATCAAACTAGCTAGGTACATCGAAAGTGAAGTGAAATGACTTAGAACATGTTGAATATAACATTGCAGATCAAGTACTACGTGTTGTTGTTACGCTCACTCATGAGGATTTACGTGTCCATGTATGTGTACTAATAGTATTACAATACCTTTTCGAATAAATCATAGGTACTCGGAAATTTTGATCAGTTTAAATAAACCCGCAATTGTGACTCTGAAATTAAATCAAATGTGCTCAGCCGTATTTTAATGTCAGAATCCCTCAATTGATTCTTCGTAAAGCTGCAGAGATATTTAAACTCCTAGTTATGCGGTCAGCTGTCGTACGAGTACTTCATCCATAGTTTACAAGTTTAGAAAAAGACAATCTTTGATACAATTCGGCCAGGTCAAATAATCTCAAGGATACACAAGAGTGACAAAAAAAAAGTTCGGGAAATCACCTGGAATCCCGATTCACTGAGTTCGATTCTCGGTTTCAATTTATTTGTGTGCTTTGATTTTTGAATCAAGTTTACAATAAAATTGTGGTGTATTTTCTTCATTAAAATTACGAAACATTACAATGTTTCAGTAAAAGCTCATTCATCTAAAATGTAAGTCGGTTGAAAATTTTAAAATTGCTAATGTACATTTTAATGATCGCCAGCGTACAAAAGCAATAACCGAAATGTATCCGCTGTTTAGACAGTAGTGATATCACGCATACATACGCGTTAACAAACAGTTAATTACGCCGTGATCGATCCGCACCCCGGGGAGCTAAGGGATGGACCAGCCGATCAAGCTACCGATATCGACGTTTCCCTAAGGTTAACAAGATACAGAGATTGACCAACCGATGAATGTACTGATATCACGATTCCTCGATAATTTCAAAAGATGTCAAGGAAATTAAAAAAAAAATTGTATAAATAAGGTGATACTTAAGTCACGTCTAACCTGTCGGTTTTGTTACTAAACGTATGCGATTGACATCGGCTGTCGGTTTGGTTACTATCCGTAACTGTCCGTATAAGGGGACAAAAATAATGAATATGCCCCAATACAGAAATGGACTAGCCAATCGGATATAATATTAATAAGAGCATTAACTGTTAATAAATTAACGGATTCCGATATAAAATCATCAACCGTCATCCCATCCGTGCGTACTGTTTACAATTTTCATGTTGATTCACTAAATCTAAACGCGTTATAAAATCGTACATACTGAATGAAATATATCATAAAGTACCGATCATAAAATATTGGGTGTTCTAACATCGCTGATCATAAATTAAATGAATTCATTTAAAAAAATCGTCGGACTGCATAAACATTTACCCCCTTATTCATACAACTTAAAATGCCTCTGCTAAATAAATTGCGTTGTCCCTTTCTTACAAACACAAATGTCAAAGTGACAGATAAAGACAAACTAATTTTAACGCCATTTTAGTTAAAATGGCTTGTAGAACGTTTATGAACACGACCTTTAATTACTTGCATATTGACAGAAGCAGGTTCCAGAAGTACTAAATGTAGATTTCATCAAATAAATATTGAGATATTTGCTAATAATGACAGCGATCCATCTCGGACCACAATGGCGGCACGGGCAGCGTCGCCGATGTATCCGCGTGACGTTTCACTTCGCTACGATGTCACGTAGAATTAGTGGGTAGGGTTGTTCCTCTCACCGCAAACACAATTTGAATAATTATCATTATATAATAATAATAATTATTATTAATTATTATAAGTTATTTATAAATTAAATCAAAACGAAGTTAAATCTAAAAAAGGCCCCGAGGCATTGTATCGAGGATGATGGCAGCATTAGTTCGCTGAATTGCAATTCTGATGCGCGATGCAGTTACATCAAACACACGTTTCGCGATAAGTAACTAAGATATCTTTTTCTAGTTCCTGAGGACCATGATCAGCGCTTGGTGGAATATGGAATTATCTTGACAAAATTATCTCCTAGGAATAGATTTTCCTTACCTATAGATAAATGTTTAAAAAACAGTTATCTGCGAGGCAACACTTGGAGATAACTAGCAATCTCTGAGGAAAAAAAATCTCCACAGATAACCAGTTACCCGACCATAGTTATCTTCAAGGAACCAGGGCTCATTTGTAACCTTTTTTTTTCTTACTATTCAAGTATTGAAAAAAAGTCCAAAAACAGTTATCTGCGAGGAAAATACTAGTTATCTCCTAAGGATAGATCTTCACACATAATCAGTTGATCATAGAACAAGGAACAAGGCAAGCAAGCAAGGGCAAATGAGGTAGTTGATGTTTGAACAGCTTTTAAGTCTAATAAATAAAATACCCAGTTGAGTAACTGTAGGTATATGTTTTGATATGTAAAAGCGCTAGTATACGTGACATTAACAACATAGAAACGTTGTACAACCGCCGATATTTTTATTTCAAAGTTCAATATCTGAAAACCGACTGAAAGGATTTTGTTAAAACGTAGCTAAGAACCATCTGGATCACGTCAGTTTTCGGACAAAAAAACCGCAAATCGGTTCATTCGTTTAGGAGCTACGATGCCACAGAAACACGTCAAACTTATAGCATATTAAACAACGCCTAACTATCAACTTAGTTAAATATCATTTAAGATTATGTCAACTAAATATCACATTGCATATTGCGGCACCTGACGCAGTGTCGCCCGAGATTAGACATGTCTCGGCTCTCTAGGGGACCATTTTAGCTGTAGCTTGCGCCAATTGACTTAGATATTAAATAGACATATTACAGCTGCATTCCCATTAGGGGTGTAGACTCTAAATTTATTATAACTTCAAAAGAAAGAAGGCAAAACAAATTGTCTAATTACGAAAATCCCATTCAAATATCTCAAAAAATTACTAAGCTACAACCGTTATAATATTGCTTGTTAGAGAGAAAACGCTCATAGATTGTGACGTCACGACCATCGAGCATCATAGTAAATGACAATCGTTTCATATGAACGTGCGTTTTGCGGAAAAGAGACAGAACATACACCCTTTTAAAACTTTGGACACTTATAACTTTGTGATTATTTAACCACTTGCGTTGCTTTTTTCTCCATTTGACTAAATTTTTAATCCTTTTTCGAGAAAATACAACATTATTGGTCATTTTATTTAGTGTCTTTTGCCACTAGAGTACGTTCATCATTCATTAACATTTTCAGAGCGAGTGGGCGCTCTGTTCGTAGGTGCTTTCCTCTATATATGGAGCTCCCCATGATATCGGCTACGCGCGTATCGCTACGAAATATTTGGCAAATATAAATACCGATAGATTACATTCTGTTTACGCAATACAATGGCAAGGCTACACGTTCAGTATTTATCACGTCAGTACTGTAACGTATTTCGTAGAGTTCAGTCGTGTATCGTGTAATAAGTATGGAGGCACGTCTGTCTCCATTGCTGGCGCGATTCGTACTGACATATCGTTGTACTATGTATCTCAAACAATGAATGTTATAATGAAAATTACCCTTACATGTAATAAAAACGTATGTACCTACCTACTTTATATCCTGCCTGACATGTAAAATAATGTGTTTTACCAATAAAATTCTGATTCTGATTCTGATTCTGACTTACACAACATTCGATAAATATCCGTAGATCACAGTACTTATTGTACGTATTGCCTTTGGATTATTTAATTTGATTGTAATTTTGTATCGCAAATAATATTTTTTCATAGTTCTGGTAATCAATCTCTTGTTATCCTCGTAAAATTTCTAATTTTAACTTTATATTGACTCGGAAGACTAAATTTGGGGGTATAATGATGAAATAATATTATTTTACTTTTGTTTGAATAATCGGCAAAGGGAAAAATACTGGACATTAAAACAAAAAAAATAATCTTCACATTGTCGGCTATATTATACTTTGTAGAGACATAACACATTAATGTTTTTTTAAAGTCAAATACTCTTTCCATTTAAGAAAAGAAGGTCTAAAAAGTGTGCAAATAATTAATTACAGTATGATACAAAAATAACTAAAAAATAACAACAGCCGGGAATCCGCGGGACGAGATTTTCCTACTCTGTGACCACTGACCACAAAATAGAGTCTCAGTTACCCTGATTTTTTTTTTATTTAAGAAAAATATAATTCAATTCTTAATTTACGTTTTTGCTGTTGAATATTTATTTCTTTTGAAGATATCCAGTATTTTTACCAAAGTCGATTTAAGGGTCTTTATTCTTAAAATAACAATATCTGAAAATACTTGCTATTTCATATTTCTGCATACGCAAAAAATGTTACGTAGATGCATGCAATTTGAGAATGGAATGAGACCGTTGTATGTTTATATTGCCACTTGATTTCAAAAGTGATGCAACGCTATGGAAGTATGTAATATTGGCACAAATAGAGTATATAAACACGTCTTTAGAAAATAGAAAAGCTTCGGTACACATGCATCCACCAAAAAGTTTTATCCTTCAAAAAAATTATTCTATAGACCGTGAATTACTCAACCCTAAACCCGCCGACCCACACCGGAATTCACCGCAATGCAATCCACTTGCAAACATGCACATAATTATTATTGATTGCACATTAGCAGCGCGAGCGAACAGGATGCAATATGTCAGTTTGACCGTGTGAGAGAAGGACCGCTGGGGCACAATGCTGTGTTACATGTCAAAGCCCTAATTGTACTGGTTGATATCGCTTTAATAACGGTTGACTGATGAGTTTGGCTAATTAGTTTGGGTTGTGTGATCCGCTGCCTCTAATAGCCTTTATGAGATTGCACACTGACATATTATGAGCAAGCCTAATGCTATATCACGCGTATTATGACTAGTCCACAACATTATAGTAAAGTAAGGGTAAAAAAAAAAAAAATTATGGCGGTTCTATTGTAATTTCCTTCAGTAGGTAATGTTAAAGTATTTCCTTTATTTATAACAAAAAAGATACGACTTTTCCGTAAAATTAACATAAACACTAAAAAAACCAGCCGTGACAGATGGACATAGAGACATCGAGGTAGGTAATTTCCTAAATTAGCGTAATTTTTGCGTGATATTACGCCTGAGCGTATTACAACGCTTAAAGTGTTCCGTCAGACGGAATTAAAATAGACGTTATTTTATATACATAAAAATGATTCCAAAATTCTTTAAATGAATACCTAAAAGTGGCACGCCCAGCACTATCATATTGATTTTCAATTTAATTTGATGAGAACTTGTTTATTAAACGTTTGTTTATTGATGACTCGGTTTATTCAGTTGATGATTGTAATCCGTGCATATTATATCAGAAAACTGAAATCGGAGCGAAATCTTTGGAGGTGTATTCTAAGGAGGTTAATCTATATCCATATCAAAGAAGAAGTCTGACTGATCATCAACGCACAGCCGAAACTATACTAGAAACTTGAAATTTACACCAGAACTTCCTTTTATAATGTAAGCAATTAATAAGGCGGAATTTTTAGAGATACTACCCCTAAAATAGGGGTGCAAAGTTTATATGGGGGATTTTTGATAGAATACAAAAAAAATCGGCCAAGTGCGTGTCGGACCATGCACAACGAAGGGTTCCGTGCCTATTAAAAAGGTCGTACGTCACAGAAATCTTACGGCGTATACATCCTTTTCTATAGGGAAGGCAGTTTTTCTGCAATATCTCGAAAACCTTTGAACCGATCGTGTTCAAAATAATTTTCGGTGAAAGAATTTAACAAGCCCGATGTCCATGATTTTTATCATATTTTTAAAATAAACCTTTCATAAATTAGAGGGGGGGGGGGGGGGCACAATTTTAGTGACTTTCGGGGCGATTATCTCCAACTCTATTCACTTAATCAAAAAAATTGCTAAGAAACTTTACATTTATTTTGAAAGGCCTATCGATTGATCACACGTGGACTTACAATGTTTGTTTTTTTTTTGACTTGCAGTTACTTGTGTAAGGAGTGAGTGTACCCCTAAAAATTGTTTTTTGTCATTTCATTACAGAACTATGTAGCGGCTAACAAAATACACCTATCCTCAAAATTTTATTTAAATGCACCTTATAGTTTTCGAGTAAAATGCCTGTGCCATACGGACAGACGGAAAGACGGACAGACGGACATGACGAAACTATAAGGGTTATTGCCATTTTGGCTACGGAATCCTAAAAAGTGCTTCCAGCGTTTTAGTAAATTTCACCCCTAAAGGGGTTAAAAAGGGGTGCAAAGTATGTATGAGGAACACTTTTTTTGACCTAGAGACTTAAAACTTTGTAGAAAGATTACTTATTAGAATACGAAAAAGTACAATCAGCGTTTTATAAAATTTCACTCCTGAGGGGGTTGAAATTTGTATGAGGGAAACTTTTTTTTAGCTACAGACTTAAAAGTTTGTAGAAAGATTATTTATTAAAATACAACAATGTGCTTTCAGTGGTTTGAAAAATTCCACCCCTAAGAGGGTTAAAAGGGGGCTCAAACATTATATGGAAAGCAAGAATTTTTTTAAGTAAGATATTTTGGTCTTAGCCTGTATGACAAAAGACTACAAAAATAAATCCAGAGTTCTTTGAAATGAGCTATCGGTGATTTCTCGCCCAAGAAACGAACAAAAGATAATCGCTCCCATGTAAATAAAAGAGCGAGATATAGTTCATATAGTTGATCGCGGTGTGAACAGCGAGCGATGAACTATAAATATATATTTCTCTCTTTTATTTACACGGAAGCGATTATCTTTTGTTCGTTTCTTGGGCTAGAACAAAGTCGATAGTTCATATCTCACTCACCGGCGGTGGGACCAGTGCCTATGAGGGGTAAAAGGGGGTTCGAAGTGTGTATAGAGAGCAAGACATTTTTAAAGTAAGAGATTTGTAACTTTGGTTTTAGACTGTTTTATTGAAGACTAGAAAACTAAATACCGCGTTTTTTAAATTAATTCCATAAGGGGGTTAAAAGTCATTCATCCCCTAAAGGGGCTAAAAAGAGTTGAAAGTTTGTACGGGGAACAAGACAATTTTAAAGCTAGGGCACTGTAACTTCGGTCATTTGACCGAATTTACAGTTTTAGTATTTACTAGAAAACAAATTACAGCGTTAAGCGAGATTAAAAGGGGTTGGAGGTTGTATGAGGAACGAATAATTTTAGAAATAGGTAAGGGAATTCATCTGTCATACATATACTATTTGGTCAGCCATTTATTAGTCAAAATACATACTCAAACTGCTGGCAGAAAAGTAGGTTAGGTTAAGTCAGAACTGCGACCCTCACAGAACCGAACAGCTACCAGAAATGTATGTTAGGTTAGGTTAGAACTGCGATGCTCACACAACCGAAAAGAAGGTAATGTTTGATGAAAACTGCGGATCATTTTGTTAATTTAAGAAGTTTATTTTGGCTAATCAAAATAGTTTATTCTCTAACAACGTTAAATAGGGACTAGGGATGGAAATAGAAAGTTCTAAGTACGTCTTTTGGCATAAGATAATTTTGCTTTCAAAACTATACAGGTAGCCCCGGACTAACGTGTGTAAAACTACTGAACGGATTCAGGCAAAAGTTTCCAGTAATAAAAAAAAATTCGCTTAGTAAATATTTACTATATAGAAGATATATATTTTCCTGTAATAATTATGACGAAAAAAAACAATTAAAGTAGTCTGATGATGACATTTAAAATATATTTTTTTATAAAACGGACGTTTCAATTTAGATTTATTTAACAATTTAAACCTTTTAGGCTTGAACCCAACAAACAGATTTAGATGAAATTTGGCGTAGAAATAATTAATTTGAGGCCCTTGGAAGGATATAAGATAGTTTTGCGGAAATCATCCCGATGGTAAAAGTTTGTTTGGGACAGCGATAATTAAGCTTGCGCCTAATAAAGTTTTATAGCAATTATTTTTATGAGACGATAACACGTTCTACGCGGACGAAGTCGCGGGAAACAGCTAGTTAGCAAATTGGCATTGCTAATAGATTAGCAATACCGATTAAGTATTAGCATGTCACGTTGTATTGCGTGGATGTGTGTAATAAATATAGCCCTAACGTGACAATCTCACAATTTTGCTAAACTCTGCTTCCGCGTTAATAGTCAGCTAGATAATATAACTAACTCATCCTCCTAGCGTTATTCCCGGTTGTGCCCTAAAGGAGCCCGGGGTCCGCTTTGGCATCTAATCCCAAGATTTAGCGTAGGCACTAGCTTTAGGAAAGCGACTGTCATCTGACCTTCCAACCCAGAGGGAAAACTAGACCTTATTGGGATTAGACCGGTTTCCTCACGATGTTTTCCTTCACCGAAAAGCTAACGGTAAATATTCCGTACATAAGTTCCGAAAAAATCATTGGTACGAGCCGGGATTCGAACCCACGACCGCCGCTTGACAGCCGCATGCCTGAACCACTAGGCTACCGTAGCTTTTTATAATATAATATAATATAACTAACTATTATAATTAATTACAGAACTATGTAGCAGCTAACAAAATACACCTATCTTCAAAATGTTATTCAAAAACACCTTAGTTTTTGAGTAAAATGCATGTGACATACGAACATGATGAAACTATTATAAAGGATTCGTTTTTGCCATTTTGGCTACGGAGCCCTAACAAACTTTATCAAAAACTGAAAATATCATCCAGGTCTATAGGTCATTTGACAATGGCAATAATGCGTGCAAAGGGCTGACAGTGGTTGAAATGCGCGGGATTAAAACAATATCTGACCCGAACAGCCGAGCGTAATCGAAGATAGTATTGGGAGCAAAGGAGCCGTCATTGATTAAGTGGGGGAGTGGATTGAGGAGGGGGATGAGTAATTGTAGATTAACAGGCTTAGTCATCGGCCTCTACATCCGCCGCTAAGATTCGTAGGGATGGCATCCTATCGATATTATAATAGAAAATTAATTCAGAATCGAGGGAGTACGTATCCAGTACCAACTGTATGAGATTATTATGTTGTTCTTACTTGTACAAGTGCGCTTGTGACTTATTTTCAAAATAAATATTTCAGTTTGTTAGCTACTTGATTTATTTTTGGACGAATTTGATATACGGGAAGTACCTAGGTAATCATACTAAATGAACAATGAACAGGATTTGCCAAAGTTTATTTTCTCCGAAGGCATTTCTGTTTTTGACGACCGAATAGCGCTAGTGGTTAGAGAACCTGACTATGAAGCTTGAGGTCCCGGGTTCGATCCCCGGTCGGGCCAGATATTTGTATGATGAATACGAATGTTTGTTCTCGAGTCTTGGATGTTTAATATCTATTTAAGTATGTATTTATCTATATATGTATGTTTATCCGTTGTCTAGTACCCATAGTACAGGCTTTGCCTAGTTTGGGACTAGATCAATTGGTGTGAATTGTCCCACTATATTTATTTATTTATTTATTTTATTCTGACATCATTGACTATTCCAAAAACATTCATTTAGTAGGTATAGAATAGAACCATAGAAAGAATAGGTTAGGTAGTTACGTGTATTTTATTTATAGAAGCATTGAAATTCCACTGAAAAAAAGTAGTTCGGATAATAGCTTTGTACTCGTAAGTTTATAAGTTTGCAAGTTTGTATGTAAGGGGTAATCTCTGGAACCACTTATGTGATCTCGAAAACTCTTTCACCTACATGTAGAATTAACTTCTGGATAGTTATAGGCTATATTTTATCCCGCCGGTTTGCCTGCGTTGATTGCAATACACAGGCGAAGCCGCGCGGGCAGCTAGTTCAATATATATATATGATGAAAGAATTGTTTAACTCAAATTAGAAGTTTACCCCTCTCATATAACCCTACAAACTTACAATCACACAGACTATATATCTTTATTATATTAGGATAGATAAGTAATAAGAGTACTTAATAAAACCTAGTTCCAGACTACGGTCTGTGGTCTTTCAGGGATGATCAATCGAATAGCGTGTGATGGAACATCGCCACGGATCACCATTAACTGAGTATTAGTATGATCAATGACGCTATAAAAATCATATACAAATTCTTATATATTACCCGCACTGAACATTTTACATTACAAAAACACCCACGCACTGTTTCGGGGTGTTAATTGTATCCCAAAGGGTATACCTATTCACGGAGTGCATGCTGCACTCCACGCGTGCTGAAGTTAGTATTCATCAATATCCATATTTACTGCCAATTATAATTTTATTTCGATTAGGTACTTTACGAGTATAAGTAATAAGTATTTAAGAATATTATGTATAAAATGCACAAACCATTAGTTTAATAATCATAGTTCGCTTTCGTACTGATATGATCTACTTTGACACCTTGACACACATACCTCGTCACATACCTAAACATACCACAATATAAACACATACAGTTAATTAAGTGGCAAGCCGCGCAAGTGCGAGACTGATCAAAGGATAATTAGTTTGTCTAGAGTCGTGTGATAATAAGAAAATTACACTACGTAAGTTTATAAAATCAATATTAGTTAAAACGTTTTAACGACGTCCTACTAACGACATCAGCCCAGCTTGGTTTTATCGTCACGTTTTACGGCGAAAATGTACTGAAACGTGACGTACAAGATAACGATAAACCGTATCATGCTAGGTACCCAGAAGACGTCAAAATTGGTTTAACAAACGCGGTAAGATTAAATACGTTCATATTACGTTACTATAAGACGTCCTACCAACGCAGTAAGAAGTCGTCTATATTACGTAACTCTAAAACGTCCTGTCCTAGATACCAACGCGGTAAGAAGTCCATACCCGACGTACCTATCTGCACCGTGGGAACTCAGAATTATACCTACACTTTGCGCTCCTCTAGCGGGGTTTTGAGCCGGGGTTGGCACACGCGCCCACGGCCGGACGCTGCTTACGCGCACAATAAAAGTTGTGACCAATTATAAAAAAAATACTTCGTCACGAAAATATTCGGCGCACTGCAGTGTTGTGGGGTGGTTTAATAATAAAATACCTACTTTATATACCTTAGTACTAATTATTTCCATGACAGGTACCTACAAACTAGTGAGTTTGAACAAAGACGTAAATGTTTTTACGGAACATTGACCTTTTAATACCTATTTCAAATAGGTGATAATTTTTTAATGCCTGCCTTAGTTTCGGTAGGTAATTTTGTATAGATACCAACCCCGAGCCTCCGGCAAGTTTAATCTGCCTCTGTTATTATGTCCAAATTATTTACTTGTTTGTATTGATTTCATATTTATCCCTATCAAGCAGCAATTAGGTAGTATAATAGTTAACTTAGTAAGATTTGCGGGGTAAAGTACCTATAGTAAGGCCTAAGAAAGGGCGTAAACATTGTCCTTGCTATAGGGACTTATGACCTTTTGGAAGGGCTGAAATGCAATCGCGAGGATGAAACACGTAATCAGAATATTTTAAAACAACTTATACCTAGTGACTAATTCCAAGTTTGTAATGCTACTTTTAAAATATTGTTATTACATTATTTATATAAATATTGCACGTAGAACCGATGGCCGTTGGGGCGGAAAGGTTCTGGAGTGGCGACCACGTACCGGAAGGCGCAGCGTGGGTACTGGGTAGGCCCCCCACAAGGTGGACTGATGACCTGGTAAGGGTCGCTGGAGTCCGCTGGATGCGGGTGGCGCAGGACCGGTCATTGTGGCACTCTTTGGGGGAGGCCTGTGTTCAGCAGTGGACGTCTTTGGGCTGATATGATGATGATGATGATGATGATGATGATACATATTTACTTATAAATTTAAAGATGGAGAAAAATCATTCAACGCTACATTAAGGTACAAATTGTAGACACATCATAATAAAATGATTTATGTATTAAAATTATTAATATAATAAACCCTTTTTTATTTCACTAAACTATTAATTATAAAATCAGCGGTGTCAACCCTAGCGTCGGTTATTCGGCTCGTGCGGGCAACGACCCGCGCGTTCAAGGTCGCTCCATTGTTAAATTTAGTAGGCATGAAAAGCGTTAGGTATGCGCTTTTTTATTCAGACTTGAGTATCTGTTCGTAGAACTATTATTTAACCTGTGCCTACGTATCAAATAATTACACCGACAATACCGACGAGATATTAAAGAGTTATATTAATACATTTTTGTGCTTCATAAATTGATAATAATTGGGTAGGTTACTAGGTATGTGGCTAATAATACAATAATTCCGTCATCCCCATAATTAGACTAATTAATCAAATGGCTAATTAATATTCGGAGCGCAGTTCCAAGCGCAATGTGTTGATAGTGTAACGCTACAGTGCCTATTTAGTATAATGTACGTTAGGTATTAGATTAACGTACACTCGAGTTTATACATTTGTGTAGGTACTTACGTTCCCAAAAGTTCAAAAATATCTGAGCAACATTATCTCTTAACAATAAAGTCGAATCACATATTTTGACCAGACTACCTAGCTCATCCAATTTTAAAACGATTGTGCCCTTTTTATGACAAGTCATTTTTAATCTCCATTCCTCGCTATCGTATTTGCTGGAACGTAGGTACCTAAATGACGAAAAAGCAAGTATTCTAATATTCTACTAATGTCATAGTAGGTACTTAGGTGCTACGTGTATCACGTAATTTCATACATACAGCCTGGGTCAAAAGTATTGAGCGATGCGTTTGTCATACAAAAGTCAAACTTTAAAAGGTGCATTTATATATGTTATAATAGAAAGTTGTGTATCATCTATCGGAAAAATTCGTCATATTTATTGACGTTAAGGGAAATTCCGTGAAAAAAATATAAAATTAAACCTTTATTGTAAAACCCGACTTTTTTCTAGCTTCAGTTTTCACACGCAAATAGCAATTTCAAAATGATATATATTAATGATTTGCACATGTTCAAACAGTTTTTTTGCACATGTTCAAACACACTTTATATTTTTTACGTCTTCGTGTATTTATGAAATTTAAAAATAATATTTTATCCATAAGTTACAAAGGAAAACGTGGGGTGGTCAATACTTTTGGCCAAGGCTGTAGTTATTCCAGAGACCTAGAGTAATCATTAATCATTCATTCATGATGAATGGGTCAATAATATCTATCATGCATGACATTCGTCAATGTCAACAAACGCCATGTCCGATAGAATCTTCTTTAGTTTGCCTCTGAAAATGACGTCAGCGATGAGTTTTTCAATGTATTTGAAAGAGAGTTATAAGGTTTAATTCCTATTACATCAAGTGATTTTTGAGCCTTTGCGAGCCTCCGCGCCGGCGCGACCAGCAAGTGCTGGGCGCGCGTGGTGCGCCCGGGCGCGTGCAGCTGCGCGCGAGTCTGCATGACGCGAGCCTGTGCCTCACGTACATACAAGCCTCAAGGATAGATACGCTAGGTAATGTAGGTAAGTATATTCAGTTGTCTAAATAAGCTCTGCGCAGGATGATCGTGAGGCTTATTTGCTATGAGTCTAACGGCCCGTTTTTGAATTTTAAACGTCCTGTCGAAATCTGCTGCAGTCGCCCACAGATCGACACCGTAAATCAGGATTGAGTAGAAATATAAATAGTAAGCTTTCTTTATGTTTTCAAGCGATAAGGTAGGAGTTAGTCTAGATAATGCGTAACACGCCGAGCTAAGCTTACTGAACGTGACGTCTATATGGGGCTACCACGTGAGACCGGCGTCGATTATAGATCCTATAGATACTTTATTGGGTCCACTTGGGGTACCAGTACATTACTTGATAGTATGTTGAGCTGGTCACTCATTGTGTTACGTAGTTTAAAATTGACGACGATTAAAATTATGTTTTAGATTTGGCACACTATCCGCGTTTACTATTATATGTGTGTCGTCAGCGAATAGCACGTATTCAAAGTCGGAACAAGCTACAGTGATGTCACCTTTCCTTTTTTAAACAGGAAATATATCTTATTATTAATTCACTGAATTTGGTCACCGCACGATACTATGTTACTCCACCCACAGCATGATTGTATTAATTGTGTCAATAACGCAAATGAGGGTGACCAAACTGAATGATAAAAGTGTTAAATATTTTTTTCATAAAATATTGAAAATAAGAAAGATGTTTTTCCATGTACCTAGTAGTATTGAAATGGCGATTAGGTATTTTGAGAACCGTAAAAGTAATTCTTGATTATAGTATACGTCACCAATCACCCTATAGATTCACGTTCAGGTCTGCAGCGTAGGTATTTAAAACATGCCTACTTATATGTAATCGAACCGTCATCGAATAACACAGGCCAAATATCGAACTGAATGACCAAATTGACTATTGCTAAGTCCAGTGACGACACACGATATTGCGTGTGGGACGTGCCTCGGACGTCCTCTGTCAATCTGCCAATCAGCAGTTGGAAATA
Source organism: Epinotia nisella (assembly GCA_932294315.1). NCBI lineage: Eukaryota > Metazoa > Arthropoda > Insecta > Lepidoptera > Tortricidae > Epinotia > Epinotia nisella. The sequence goes on from OW028674.1 coordinate 25,003,722, forward strand.
ACTATCGAAATAGAGACTATAGTCACGAACACGGATTGGACGAGTCAGATTGAACATCCAATCTTACTAATCGTAAATGAGAAATATAAAACTACTTGTTCAGGTGGCTCTGCCTGCTTTTCACAAAAATGCAAACATAGGTAAGCGCGGGACATAAATATAGCATACGTTTTTTAGAAAACTTTATTATACACTCAAGAGCAAAAGTTTCGGGTACACTTTGTATAGAATTTCAGTACAAACTGTACCCAAAACTTTTGCTCTTGAGTGTATCTATTGTGATAACTAGCTGACCCACGTATTGCAAGGAAAGCAAGTACCTAAACCTGCGGGATAAAATATAGCCTATGCCCATTTAGGTAGAATAGTTATTTACGATACAAGTGCAGAAAATAGGAAATTCGCAACGAGTGGCGATAAATTAAAACACGACCGAAGGAAGTGTTTTAAATCGACACGAGTTGCGAATGACCTATTCGCACGTGTATCGTACAACGTTTTACAGTACATATGGCTCTTTAAAGTTTCAACATATGCACGGAAAGTGCTCATTTGCGCACTAGTGCGGGAAAGTAACACCATGTGTACTGTAAAGTCCATTTTATACACGGGTGAAAGAGTTTTTGAAACTGCATAAGTGGTTACGGAGATTTCCCCCTACTTACAAACTTATAAAGCTACCATCTCAAAGACTTCTCCTCTTAATAGTATTAGTATAGAATAAAAACTGCAATAGGTTGAGTACTTTTTACCTCTTCTGTAATATTATTTCTCTTTTGTAAGAATTGTAGATAACAATTCCGATATAGCTAAGATGCACTAATGGATGACGCAGCTGGGTGGCTGCCAGCACTTGACGCCGCGGCCAAAAACTCTGCAGATATTGCGATGGCATTGCAGTGAGATGTGACTGGACTGGAAGAGTCGGGGGCAAAGGTTGAACAATATTAGGAGCGTACTTGGATCCTTCTGTCCTTTTAAAGCTGAGTTTCCACATCATGTTTTTCATAATTTAACATCTTTATTTGATAAATATTTTTGACAATTTAAGGTTCTGTTATTAGAATTATGCTTTCTCGATTGTAAAGAATCTCAATAATTATATTGTATTGAAAATTTCTACACGTAATGACGTGTAGAATGTGTGCCTAATGAGGCATACATTTTGACCAACAGTGATGCCGCGTAAGTAATTAAATTTAATCTAGTGAACCACCTTGCGTTTACCATAATCTATCGTTCTTATTAAAGTTCCACATATGATATTATGCGTACTTTTGCCTAACCAACTCGGTACCAAACTCGGGGAAGTACTCACATAGGTTCACATTTTTATTAGGATGAAGTCAGATTTCAAAAACATCTGCTTGGTTTTCTATTAACCCGTCATGCGGGAGTCAAAATTGTCCAATCGACTTTGAGATGTAAAACCATCGGTTCAAACCAAATCATTGGCACGGAATCGTACCTAAGCATAATGAGGAGTTAATTAATTCAAATGTAAAAAAAGTTATACCTAATGCTGCTGAACCCCTGGCTTGAACTTTAAACCAGTTGACCTCTTGTACATCTTTAGTAGTTAAAACGAAGAATGAAAATAATTATTGGACCACATTCAGTCTGTTCTTATATCCCCGTGCAGTCAAGTTGTCTAGTGCATTGAGACCTGCGCTTTCATATCGGAACTGCATTTCTCGAGTGTTACCTGCCTCCGGGGACTTTGATGTTGCCAGCTCACACTCGCAGATTGCCGACGCGAGTGTTTACACTTATAGACACTGTATAAAGATTACAGATGTACGTGGGTGCAGTCAAGCGTAAAAATATGGAAGCATTAAAATTCTTCATAAATGTGTATCGAACTTATTGTAGTGATATAAAAGAACAGAGTGACCATATTTTGAGATATTGAGTTCAACTATATTTCACTGAGACTCTAAAGCCACAGTTTCAGTCTAGTGTCACAGTTTTGATTGATGCCTGCATAGGTATATTCATTCTAATCGGTTTTTTTAAAGATGATTGTTTCAAGCTAGCACCTAACGGTTCGGTTTAAACTGAATGCAACATTGAGTTAAATATTTACGTAGTAAGTCAATACTTGTGGAAGAAAAAACTTTTTTTTACCAACAAGAGCAACTTGCAGGAGCCGTAGCATGGTTGGCCTTATCACGCGATAGGTGATAGGATAGAGCGTGCGTCACTGGCTGACACCGTTCGATAGAACGAGACGACGCTCTTATCTTGTCACTTGTCGCGTGATAAGGCCCAACCATGCTACGGCTCCTGAATTGGTTAATTATCATATATGTTTGTTGGTGCAGTCAGAAGTTAAATATGTTTTTTATACCTACAAGTGTATTCGAAATTCGAACCATAGGAACATTTTATAAATTTTCCAAATAAAATAAAACCCTATAAATAAGGTCAATTTACCTAAGTATACAACTTTTAACATTGGCAAACAACATGCGTCCTCGTTTATGATCGTCAGAGTCGACTTACTCAACTCGTATGGCGACACTTTTTTCCATTTCTTTGCAATTTTATTGAATGTTAACGTAGCATATTATTATTACTTGGCCTCGTTTATATCAACAACTAAATTAGCATTTACTATATTAGCTGTAGGTACATAAATAAAGTTCACATTCAGCTATGGCAAGGAGAAGCTAGATCGTTGGATGTTATATCGCCTGCATTTGGCTTTGGGTTGACCAACTTTTTACTTGTTGTTTTTGTGTCCCGGTAAGCAAGGAGACCTGGGGCCCATTGCATAACAATTTACAACTTATAATACAAGCGGAAGTCTCTTTCTAATGCGAGGAGTTGAAAAGAGGTTTCCGCTTGTAATATAAGTTGTAAATTGTTATGCAATGGGCCCCAGACAATTGATACAGCTTCTTAGAATAATAATTAAGTGTAATATATAGACTACAGACTACCTAGTATGCTAATATGACTTATTTTTTATAGACCCATTATTGTTCTAGCTTCCGCTTAGGATAGGTTTTATCCGACTGCGACGATTAATTATATTTCTGAAATATTTGACCTCATGCCATTTTGCATTTCTTTTTCTTCAAATCCTAGCTGCCATATAAGTATCTGTCAGCTGTTTGTGACGTCAGAATGGCGGGATTGCTATAATCTCTCAAATATTATTAATTTCGATCCGATAAACCTTCACGAACCGCATACCAAATGATAAAGCATATAAAAATAATCGATTCTGATATGGGAACCTATATGCACAAAATTCATATTAAAGCGTAAATTCAATTAATTTATCAACAATTTTCACTAAATTAACACTTCGTGTGATTCATTTGATTATGGCTAGTTGTCAAACGTCAGAAGTCTGTCTTTTTTCTCTGTCTGAGTGTTTTTATTAATTAAATTAAATCAAAATTAAATTAAATTGTCATTTATTTCAGATGTGCATCCATATGTTTACACAATTAAAATAAGTTTTTTAAAATATAATCAATAAAAATAAAAACATGTCAATTTAGAATTTAATATAATAATGGCATCGCGCTCTTAACGCCAAAAACCAAACAGACGCCAAAAAGTATATGTGGGTTTCTGCAAGGCTATAGTATACTGAGTATAAGTAAATATCACCCCAGGAACTAACACAAAAAGAAGTTGATACCCGAATCGGAAACTCTTGGACAAGATACTGGTCTCTAAAAGAAATAGTGAATAATTTACTTTAAAAACGAAGTTTAAACCGACTTCAATATAATACTTCGCCAAACCACATAGGTACATAAAAAACTCCACATTTCCTTTCCAATTTACCACATGACCTGCTTTCCGAGAGCAAATGCGTTGATTATTTCAGAATAAAATCCAAGTCACTATGTGTGGGCTGAATATTTGAGAAGTTCCGTTGATTCCTCAAGAATCTCAGAATTGAACTTCATTAGTTGCTACTTCAACGGAATCATGTCAGAATCTTTGACGTACTTTATATCCTTGAGGAGTTCCATAAGTCATCTGTGGTCTTCATTATCAGTTCCACTTCACCAAAATTGCGATATCCGAGGGTAAATACACGAGTTATAATAGAAAATACCGAAATCACTACACGCGTGCCTATACAATTTGAGGTTTACCTTCGATTTCCCTGTGATCCCATCATCAGATCCTGACTTGTGCTCACCTGATTAACTTGAATACGATTAAAGCTCTATAAGTACCAAAAAAAAACAAAAAATATCCTCCAACTCCTAACCGTTGAGGAGTTGCAGCTCACCAACATGAAGTGATGACTACCAGACGCAAATACCTGAATATCTTTAGAAAATACATGAAACACGTAATACGTGCCTGTAAAATTTGAGGGTTGCCCTCGATTTCCCTGGGATCCCATCATCAGATCCTGACTTGGTGACAATGGAAGCAGGAGTATACATTTCGAATATTTTTTTTTTTTTAAATCGGTCCTTAAGTAAAATCCGGTATGGAATTTAGTAATAAAAGCCTATTATCTATTATCATTTATTTAATACAACTTGCTCCTACGCACATCATCCGCCATTACAGGTCCAGCTTACTGGACCTGTAATTCTTAAAGGGCGGATGTGCGTTTTGCAATAAATAAATGATAATAGACTTATTTATGGGGCTTTTATTAGTAAACTCCAATAGGTTATGTGCCCAGCCACTGCGAAGCCTCAGGTTTGATATACCAACATCATAAGGGTAGAAACACAGTACGATTAACGTAAACAATTAACACTAATTTAATATATTGTTATATAACCTTTAAGTTATCTTGAGATAATAGCCTCTGTTATAAACTCAACAGGACCATCTAGAAAGTTGCAGGTTGTACGACGTTTCATAACATGTAATTTATTTATTTAATACTCGTATATAAAGTCCATCCTATGTCCTACCTGATTGATCTAAAGCCACAAACATCTACTAAACTTTTAATTACTTGATAGATTGGATTACAACAACATGACTGTGTCCTCCTATGCCCAAGAGCAAAAATAGGTATACACGTTTATTCCCACATCCCTGTGACATTCCCATACAAACGAAGTCACAGGTACAGCTACTTTATTAAAATATGGGCATAGTTTTTAAGGAGTTGTAATCCTAATCGACCGGTTAGCCTAGTGGGTAGTGAAGCTGAAGGTCCTGGATTCGAATCCCGGTAAGGGGAAATATTCGTGTGATGAGCATAATTATTTGTTTCTGAGTCTTGGATGTTTTCTATGTATTTAAGTATTTCCCAACTAGCGTAAAATTACCCTTATATTATTCTTATATCGGTTCCAGCCCAGTGTTAAGGTGTTAAGAATGCCTGTAAAAAAGGTGTTATAGCATGCTCTAACACCCTTATAACCACGTATTACAGGTAAAGTTGTTGGAGAGCCTGTAGAGCAGTGTTATCTGACACCCATAGTGTTGACCAACGCTCTACAAACACCATAGTAACGGTTAAGGTGTTAGCTGCGAGTCTTATAATACTCTTGCGCTCACCCAGTTTCAAGTGAGCATCTTACTCTTTTATTTACTATACAATGATGAGACAAATATAGACTACCGACAAAATGGCGAAGATATTTAGTTAGTAGGTATGAATGTTTGGCAGCTTTAGTACGCGGGCGAAGCGATGGAGTCGTACTAATTGAAAGTGAATTAAATTAGAAGTGTTTGTGACATTAAGTGAAAACAATCTGCCCTTGTGATTTTACGCTAAGTGTACCTATACCATGTTTCCCATCTCAATTTTAACGCGCCCAGGATTTATTAAAGATTTCTAATAAAACGTATGAAGTTGAAGAATAAAATAGACATCTAAAGTTTTTATCGTTTTCTATTCTTGTTTCTTGGCCAGTGGCATGTTAAATTAAGAGCCATCCATAGAATGGCAAAAGTAACATAAATAATGAAGTATTTTGATTTCAAATATTGAATAACCTAATGTATTTGTAGGTTAGAGTTCACCAAAACAATGGCGAACTTACATTAAAGCTTTAGGCGTTAGTTAACTCAACTATAACGCTTATAGAGTTACAACACCATTAGTCAAGAATATTGTGCAGGCTTTGCCTTCATAACGGTGTTATAATACACTCAAATAACACCATAAGCGTCAGGAAAAGTATCAATACATACAAATGAGTTGTTCAACACTTCTAGTATCTGGTCTTACAACACTCTTGACCAACTCTGTTATAAAGTCTCTGCCTGAACCTTATAGTAGATATAACACTTTAAGCTTTATAAGACATTCCACGGCAACTACTAAAAAGCAATAAGAGTTAACGAGCGTCAGCAAGCACCTTTGTAAAGGTTTAAGTGTTACAAACATGGTAAAGCTTTAACATTTTAAGTATACTTGCTTTGAGTAACACTCTTATAACTCTAATACCTGTTTAGCAGCGTTCAATAAAGCTCTAGTAACTACTACTAGTAACCAGTAGTAGTACATTAGTTGGGTTATATCTATTATATACTATCGTTGTCTAGAACCTATAACACAAGCCTTATTGAGCTTACTATAGGCCTAGTTCGATTTGTGTAAGAATGTCCGCTAATATTTATTTGTTTATATTCTATGAAACATCAAGTTATTCACCCAGATGGCTACAACCTGTAAAATACAAGTCATGAACATTTTGGGACGTAATAACCAAACGCTTCACGTACTTCTAAAATGTCAAAGCAACAAACGGAGTCAACCAAATGATATCACCAAAAAGAGGCTAAGGAAACGGCGAAAATATCAGCAACACCAACTCCATAAAAACTCGTATATCTACAACCAGCAGCAGCATAAATTATTCGCAGTCATTATCCCTTCTGTATATATTTACACTATTATATATCTATATTTCCTTTCACAGGGCGCGATGCCAGTATTCGGTCTGGTTGTCATCCTTCGTTTCCCATCTTAACTGCACCAGCCCCTCACTCCTGTCTTGTACTTATTGGCTCACTGGTGCCTCAGATAGGTGGGTCAGTTGACCATGCCGGAGCGGCAGATATCCCCTTCGACATACAAGAGAGAGCCCGAGTGCACTCCCTGTCTCAGAAGTCTCAGAACTCGTAGCTCCGGACAGGAACTGTTAAGGTTTCCGTACACCCCTGACTGTCTGTCTGTATCCGCAACGCGTGCCCTCGAGCAATGTCGATGCGCCTCTTCGACCCTCCCTCCCGGGCATGGCCAACGCCTCCGGGTCCTTGCAGCAGAATGCTGGCTGGATGAATCACCGGAATGGAACAGAACGGAACGGAATTGACCCCATGGCAACGAGCAACAAAAAAAAAATAGATAGGTCTTTTTGCGCGTTGGGCGGTGGAACAAACCCTCCCTCCCGGGCATGGCCAACGCCTCCGGGTCCTTTCAGCAGAATGCTGGCTGGATGAGTCACCGGAATGGAACAGAACGGAACGAAATTGACCCCATGGCAACGAGCAAAAAAAATTGATAGGTCTTTATGCGCGTTGGGCGGTGGAACAAACCGGTTGTCACAAACGGTAATATCATCCTTGACGATCCTTCCGTATAACATTAGAGAAATTGTGCGTAAATCGTAATACGATTTCAAGGAAAACCATAGTGATACACAAAAATATTATATCGTTATGTTTGAAAAACACTTAATGATCAAAATGAGTAAATTTAGTACAATATTTACCTTTGATATGATATCTAAGATAGGTACACGAAGAAACGTAGACAGAAATGTCCGTTAAAATTCTAATGTTATGTGGAATGAGGTAGGTACCTATAGATATACTTTGCATATTATATTTTTCTTTTACTAAATGGAAAACTCCTCCCCGCCCTGCTGATCCAACAACTATGCTCATCATATTGCTATTGCTTCATGCTTAAATAAAGGCAAACTTTCGCGAATTATACCCAGAACCTTAGACGTTTGAAATTAAAATCTTAGTAAGTACCTACGGATATAATAGGGTAACAATGGAAAGTAACGCATTACAGATCGAAGCCCAAGAGACATAAATGTAAGCGTGTGTCGAAGGTTCCAGGGATGATTCGCGAAAGTTTGCCTTTATTTAAGCATGAAGCATTAGGCATGTCACCAATGATGATGGCATAGTTGTTGGATCAGCAGGGCGATGTAGAGTTTTCCATTTATTTGCAAAATTAACGGAATGCCTCTACGGTACGGTACTAACGGTCTACTGTGCGTCAATCACTTGACCTCGTTTTTATAGACCACCGGACTAGCATATCTCAATAAATTTGCATCAAAAGGCAACTATAAAGAACCTTGCATTTAAAATGAGGTTCTTTATACCAGGCATAAAAACATCGAAACATCATCTAACACATCTCCCAGATTGTCTCACCTTAACGATTTTCTTATTGGACATTTAGTTTTTCTTTCGTCAAAAGAAAACTCTGTTACAAACGACCACATTTTTTCATCGAACAAATTCGTTCAGCGAATGGGTGCCAAACAAAACAGCAATTAGTATAATCAATGAATTTTAAAACGAAAACGTGCTCACGCGCATTCCTGCCTCGCTGTCATTGGCTAGCCTAATCTAGGCCGTTGAATTCACGCGCTGCGATTGGTCAGCTCGTATTTACAAGTATTTGGCAACGATTCAAGGGGTGGAGCGTGAGGCTGGAAAATAAGACCGGTTTAATTTAAAACAAACGAGCTGTCAACTGTCAGTTTGACTGTTATATTGACAGTGCTATTTGGGTCGTCTATTAATTAACACTGTGATAAATGGACTGATATTATACTTTCATTTATTGTTATCTTGGGTAGGTACTACTAGATATATATTTATATACGGGATATCTGATTTTTTTTTTATACTCAAATGTTTGGATCTGCATTCAACACAACAACAAACGGTTTAAACATACATACAAAAACTAACGCCTGTATTTCAAAGTCGAATACCTCTAAATAATCTTGCGGGTCTAAGATGGTCACGAATTTATCATATATCGTTGTGGATACGCCCATCCGTCACACACGCACTTGCACACTTATCAGAAGTGACGGATGTCTTATCGACAGCGATAAGTGATAAAATTAGATCTTAGGCCTTGTGAGATGGATACTAGATCTAATATGACACAATTGTATAATACAACAAAAGCTCCAACATTTTATCGAGTATTCCGCACTAAGCTAATTTAAATATTCGGGTACCGACCTATTAAATAACTTTTAATTTTATAGCGACTAATTAAGGCAGGCTCAAACGGCGACAAGACCGTCGCGCGCGCACCTTTTACAGATAAGATAACGATCTAGAAACGTTGGAATCACGCGGCCACACGCCCTTTTGTTTTGTCCTTTTTTTCATTTGTAAAAAAATATCTCTGGCCTGACTTATGCTTTATTTTTAAGTGAAAATGAAACACCTATGAAATATTTTGGCTCACATAAGCCAAGAACTATCTTCCTATCTGAGAGTATCGGTCTAGATAAGCTACGATGATATATATAATACTAGCTTCCGCCCGCGACATCGTCTGCGTGGACCCGGGATAAAAATAATCCTATATTTTAATTCAGGCTATAAACTATCTTCGTGCAAAATTTCATCCAAATCGGTTCAGCCGTTTAAGCGTGATTGAGTAACAAACTTCTAAACATCCAAACCCAAACATCCAAACTTCCGCATTTTATAATATTAGTAGGAATTTTATAATATTAGTAAGAAGTAGAATAATGACACTTGTATGTACCTAGTCTAGTTTTTCTTCGCTTCTATAATAGAAGCCTTAAAGTAAAGAGTAGGCAGAGAAAGAGGTTACCGATTATTAAAAAATGTAAGTACGTGCTCGTAAAACAAAACAAAATTAATAACAATAACTTATTAATATTTTAATGCATTTGCATAATGCCATCATTCTGCTGATGCTTCGTCCGCTTATGTCTTGTAACTATATACGTGTTTTCTGTACTTAGGCCTCGCCTTGTTCCTAGGCCGCGTTTACGCACAGGCGTAATTTCGCCCGATACCCGGCCTACCTACTTATATGTCTTACTGCAGTTATAATGATCTAGAAATGTTTAAAACCACACTAGGATGTATTGGAGAACGCCAGTGCCGCAGACATTGTTCAATTTGTGGTTCAATTCAGAGCTGCTACCGCGAATTAAAAGACAACTTCGTTCGTGTATGTCCATCTCTGTCGCTCGAATATGCAATATGCGATCGGACTTTGTTTTCGTTTCGCGGTAGCGGTAGCCACTCACAGAACTGTCGCCAATTGTACGATAACTGAACCTTGATTGAGGGACTGTTAGCTAAATAATTTAGGTATAGAAAATAACAACCTACTATTTACTTTACACTCCGTCTACCTCATTTTAGTATAACCCATCTTATTTAAGCTTCGTTCGTCTATGCCCATACGCGTACGCAATTTGAAAAGCTATCCCACATATTTAATTTTACAAGGCATAAAGTCGCCATATCTGAGACGTAGCATCGTTTCCAGAAAGGCTTAAAACTACTACACTTCTATAAAGATGAATCTTTTCAGTTTTCGAAGCGCGTCGCCTTATTTAAGGCGCGGGAGGAACCAATTAAGCGTAAGGCGGTGTAGGATCAATTAAGGCGCGTGTCGGTGCATTTTTATGCAAATGCGCTGCGCCGGTGGTCTGCTCGTGCGCAGGCCTGCAGCCACGCGCGGCGCATGCATTAGATGGACTCATGGACATAATATAATACCTACGTGACAACCTACATACATATATGTTTTACACTGTTTTATTTGTATGTAATTTATAAGGCTAATACATTGTGATGTCATGCTACAAGCACAAAACGTGGATTAAAATAGTCCAGTAAGTATACGTACAGAATTAAGAATGCTCTGGTGATGGAATCACGTTTATTACATTTCGGTAGGGGAAGTATGTACAAAATGACATATAGTTTTATTTTTGTATCATAACTTTTTATTGATTGTACACAACATAGCCATAGTTTGCATCAATCATCTTTGGTCCTTAGATTATCGAAACTGATAAACATTTTTAGCAAAAATTCAACAGAAAATAAAACAAAAATTATTTAACCGAGATCAGCCATAATCCATTTTGTCCATATGCTTCGGACAAAATGACATATTGCTAATGGACAAAATGACATATACATAAAAGCTATATAATTAATGGCATAGTTCGCAAATTAAACGCTAAGTTCTTCTTGGAACATCTGAGCAAGAAGCGCGAGCCTAATGCGAACATTGTACCTATGCACCGCAACCAGTCTTCTCCGGGCTCAGATCGCGAATAATAAGGTCGTTAGGTCGTTACAGTATATGCAAGCGCAGTCCTGTTCATCATCATGAGAAAAGTTAGGAAATTCTTCTCCTATCTTTAAACATTTTTTTAGTGGCTTTGCGTTTTCTCTTGCAAGTTAGTTCCCGTGCAAGTCAACTCCAACGAACTCTGTCGTGTTTTTGGTTTAAGTTTACCTTGACCACTAAAAAAACGCCCTTTTGGGACCGGAGAAATCACCTCAATAGGAACAGAGAGAACAGTTTATAAAAACCGGGCATTTTGGTACCTGAAAAAAATGTTAAATCCAATCAAAAAATGAATGTCAAACGCTATGTACAAAATGACATACCTATGTCATTTTGTCCGTTATATATGTATGTTGTTTTGTCCGTACCCCGTTTTAAAATAGTAAAATTTAAAAATAAAAATAACAAGGACTCTTTTTCTAAAAATAAGTTATTTAAGACGCAAATAAATGTTTAAGGAATGAAAAAAATGCTATATATATAGGTAAAATAGCAAAAAACTTACCATTTGAACAAAAACTCTCTCGGTATGAAATAAACTCGGAACGTGTGAATACTTATCGTCGGCCATGACACCGAGCCGAATGAAATGGTTGCGTTGAAAACTTGACAGATTATACAAGGTATTTCTGGCCACGTGGTGTCACTGTCAGTTTCGCGTTAAAGTCCGCCAAATTCAAAATAAGCCGCCTGTGTCATTTTGTACATATATGTCATTTTGTACGTATTTCCCCTACCTAGTAAAGTATAGTCGGCCTCATAAGTAGCTGAACACCTAAGTACCTAGTCGTTTTCACTCGTTTGACAACTTCATATGGCAGTTTAACATGACGTTCAATGCGACACGATACAAAGGTGTTAACCCCCTTGTGAGGCCGACCGTACAAATTAGGAACCATCTACGAAGATATCAATGGTTACAAAGATGAAAGATATTTATAAAATCGGTTTCGTCCAAAATATTGTGTGTTAGTCTTTCACTAATAAAATAATTTTCGAAATACTACCATAACCATATAACGTGTTGGTATATAAAAACGAAAAACACTACACAAATCATTTTGTTACATTTATAAATGTTTCTTATCTCTAGTAGACTTAGTACCAATTAATACATTTTGACATAATAATTTTATTGTTCTAAGTTAAGGTCGGGTCAAATCAGAAAGTAAAGGAAATGGAAGAGGACAGAAACGGCTGGCGATTGCTCTTGTGGAAAGAAGAAAAGAAAAAGATTTTTTTCATGCATTAAATACATATATAAACCCCAATTGCCGAAAGTAGGTAGGTAGTAGTACACGGTGTTATAAATTGAAACATGGAATGTTTACAGGAACTTCTGTATACAGGCATGGAATAACACCATTCACGAGCGAGTGTGATGAAAAACCTATTATGAGTATGCTTGGACATCTACTCGTATTTAGTATCCCGTGGCTATTCCCTATTCAGTGTCTACTTAGTAAGACCAATTAGCGACTAATTCGGCCTATCAATCCGGTTGCATTCGGCATATCTATACTTATCCAGTCAAACTTTGAGCTTATTAAGCAATGTATAAATACATATAACATTTTAAACTTTCGCGCTTTGTACACATTTTACTAAATATTACTGTTGAATACGGGGCGATATTTATTTTATTTTATTTCCGACGTTTCGACGCGGGTTTTACAGGCGGATAACCGTCGTCTCAGCCAGTTGTCAATAGAGACATGGGTTAGTAGGTACACAACATTTAACTACCCTACAAAACTACCCTAAATGTCACGTTAAACCCGTAAATGACCATCTTTTAACTCATTCACTGCTGAGTTACGCAGTATACCTCTGACGCATGTAAGTCGTGATAAGCTACTCTAGATACACTCAAGGATGAACATTTTAATTTATATTTGGCCTTAAACCGGCTAAATTAGTTCTGTTGCTATGGTAGACATGTATCTACAACTACATAATATATGACGTTTCGTCAATCATCGCTAGGCTATTTCGTGCTGCCCTAACACTAACCGCACAATTGTACTAACTATATTTGTCTCCAAACCTCAGTTATGGCCAGCGCAGCTAGTGGCAACCGCAAACAGTTCGCCTACCAATGTAGTTCTAGCTACTAAACATTCCTATAATCGTGAGGTTAAAGGCTAATATGCAAGTGTTGTTGTTAAATTTACCTACTTGACACTCAATTTAGCAACATATATATATATATATCTTTACAAGTTGAATACGTTCATAAACTCCCTTTTTAAACGCCTCTACAATTGGCTACTTTTCTAAAAAAAAATTTAGTCCGTCAGTTATATTATCAAAAAACATTGGACACGTATTTTTTTGTTTGTTAATTAAACAAAAAATGACGAAGATATATTGCCTGTTAAAGTTCCGCGTGACGTCACATTAGGCCAAAAAGTGTACCATAATCTAACTGATGGACTAAATAGAATTATATTTCTTTACCTAGGAAAGTACCCAATTCGGAATATCATACTGTTTACAGTTAATGCATTGTACGAGTATATTTCACCTTTTCTTCTAAACACAAGATAGACTTTTCAAGGAAATTTCGGGTAGGTATTAGCTATTTTGTACAGTCAGCGTCAAATACTCTGTAGCAGTCAAAGTGGCCAAATAGTTCGGTACACCATACTAAATATATGGTGTACCGAACTATTTGACTACTTTGGTTGCTACAAAATATTTGACGCTGACTGTACAATATTATTAGTAACATCAAAGTTAAGACAACACAACGAAGAACTAAGGTCATTAGGAAATTCACACGTTAGTAAACTTGATTTGTCTACTTTTTTGTAGTAAAAGTATTGTCTACTTTTTTCTCTAGATTCTATAGAGTTTATTCTACCCACAATACAAATTAATGATCTCAAATGTTACATATATGTATTATTACGATTACGCACATACCACCATCACATCACCTTACACATTTTGTATCCCAGCACAATATTGTAAATCGTGTTCTTATTGACACGAAGTACCTAACTGTGAAGAGGCCAGCATGCATTTAGGTGTGTAAATTTTCTAAAAATTCTGAGTCAATTCGCTGACCCGTAGTTATTTTAAATAAAACCTTAATCGCTTCATATAATTATTACGTAGGTCCGTACGTACTCCTTCATATTTAATCGTAACCCGTAAAATTTAATTTCACTACTGAAAAATTCCGGTCTGCCCCTCTACACTGTTAATATGGGGCGTGTCCTCTCGGGTTTTGCTCAAACAATTTCGCGTAACTTTATACACAGGCCACTTATTTAAAATAATGAACTTATACCGTCGTTGAATGCTTATCGGTGCCCTGGCATTGGTCTAAATATTAACAACAAGTAACACGACGGTACATTAAAGCGGGCGGTCTCTTTGAAGTTGTCCCGCGCGTGACCACTGTAAAGTGGACAGTTTTTTAAATGGGCTTATTTCTTCCGCAACTATACTTCCACAAGCGACCTAAAGCTAGGTAGAACAAGGTTCATTTTCTAAGACCACCGAAATGGAAATATGCATTTTTGGAAGTCACTCCTGCGTTGAAGTGCCTTTTCAATTCCTCCAATGGCCTGATTGGTTGAGTTATAGTCACCATATTTGCTATACGCCGTTATTTGAGCTGTAATTGCAGAAATAAGTAGACATTAACCTCCTCCCCCTCGTCTATTTACAAAAAATTAACATGTTATAACTTTAGGCAAATATACAATTAAGTATGTGCACTGGCATCAAACCTCACAAATCATAATATGTGACATTTTACACGTAAAGGTACTCTATTGTCGGTATTGAGTTATGGATGCCAGCATAATATGGGTACTACAAAATATGCTCTTTAAGATGCTAAATAAAACATTCGCCTAAGTAATATACTTATTTTTTAAGAATTTTTGATATTCACTTGTAGAAATATCCAGTTTTGAGATTTGAGATGAGCTTTGACAACTTCAAAGTTTGCGGGTGTAAAAAACTTAGTCTTAATGTAAAGTTACGGTAATGTGGATTTAAAAAGGATCTACATATCATGCAGTTCACGGTGGAATAAATATTATGTCTAAGATTGAAGGGATTTTTGAGAAATTATAAGATTAACAGCATGATACAGTTTATCGTCAACGTGCAATACTGTTCCTGTCGCATTCACCGCCAGCGCCGCCGCGCCGCGCCGCTTAGGAAGGTAGAAGCCATACGTACTAGTACTAGGCGTTTGGTACCTTTGATATAGTCACGGACTTTAATTGTTGAGCCATTTAGAGCTCACTTTATTCTGGACACTTCATAGCTTCATAGAAAACCAAAATTAGTTGACACCTAAATGGCTCAACAATTAAAGTCCGTGACGGCTACTTTCGAAAACTTAATTATTGATGATCATACGCATGTAACAAATCAGGCTGCACTTATTTTATTCACTTAATCTTAGTACCTACTTACGTATTACACCGCCATGCGATGATAATGTTCGGGAGCAAGGGAGCAAGGATCATCAATTTTAATCCCGAACACAGATTATACAATAGTTGCCTCGAATTTGTGGATAATTAACAAAGAAAGGATTCATGTTTAGAGATCGCAGACACACTATCGATTTTGAATGAATTTGGATGATCAAAAATAATGTTCAATATTGCCGCCACTTTTTGTAATTCTGACCTTGGGTTTTCGTTTAGAGATCCCTGGGGACACCCAGTTATCAATTTAAATGAAATTTACGGGTTAACAAAAAGGTCCATCATTGTCGGTCATAACAGCGACCGACAATGATTGACCCCGGTCGTTAAACTTTGGAGGCGCTTCTTTCCTTGTTTTGATAGAAATCTGTGGTGTTTTTGAATTGGACTAACACCTAGAAGCTAATTTTGAACAAAACAAAATTTGACAATTGTTTTTAGTACCTACATTATTAAATCAACAATATCTCGGAATCTAGAACCGACAAAGCACTTTTCCGAATACCATATTTGTGTAACTTTTAATTTAATTTTCTATTTACCAACAATTTTATAGTTTTCCTAGTTTGAAACATCGACTAGCAAAACTACTACTAGATACTTTTCGCTCGATATTTTTTTTTATTCCAAATTCCAAAAAAATGGCGGTGTGTTAAAAGTTGCTAAATTTAACATTTCTTCATTTGAAAGTGTTGTATCACACTCGAGTATGGCGAACAAGTCGCATGATTGGCGATGTCGCTTTTATCATCGAGACACTGTCGAATAACTCTCCTGAAGTATGTACCTACCTAAACATAGTGCGTTTAACTCGGTACACCACACTTCAATCACGGCACTGCGGTTTGGCTGTTATAATCATAGTACATATCTACGTCTACGCGTGCAGTGTATACGTTCCTCGAACGACAATACGATCAAATAAAGAATGATAGCTATTTCGAGCATTACTAGAAAGTTTGTACCAATTCAGTATGTCCATGCACTATGGGGTCGCAGGGTAAAGCGGAGCAAGCCTCATGCAGCTCGAACCAAAGGCGTACGCCGTGCAAGCAAACTATCAAATGGCTCGCTTGGCTCGTTGAATGGTCATTATGCGGCGTGCGTACCCTTATGAGCGAACCACGTGATTTCGGCAGCCGTTCGTGCGACATGTAGCATTTCCCTTCCAGATTTCATAATCAATAGGTACTACATAATTTACTTTAAAAACAAAATTTTAACCGACTTCAATTTAGTACTTCGCCAAGCCAAAAAGATACACGTAAATTTCCACATTTCCTTTCCAATTTAACACATGAACTGCTTTCCGAGAGCAAATGCGTTGATAATTATAGAAAACAAATCCAAGTCGCTATATATGAGCTGATAATATTTGAGAAGTTCCGTTGATTCCTCAAGGATCTCAGAATTGACACATCATTAGTTGCTACTTCAACGGAATCATGTCAGAATCTTTGAGGTACTTTACATCCTTGAGGAGTTCCATAAGTCATCTGTGGTCTTCATCATCAGTTCCACTTCACCAAAATTGCGATCTCCGATGGTAAATACACAAGTTATAATAGAATATACCGAAATCACTACACGCGCGTCTATAAAATTTGAGGTCTTTAGCCCTCAATTTCCCTGGGATCTCATCATCAGTTCCTGACTTGTGCTTACCTGAATAACTTGAAAGAATACGATTAAAAGTCTATACGTACATATAAAATTTAAAAAAATATTCTTCAACTAACGGTTGAGGAGTTGTAGGTACCTTCCATCATCAGGCCACCAGACACAAATACCTGAATAGTTTTAGAAAATACATGAAACAAGTAAAATTTGAGGGTTGACCACGATTTCCCTGGGATTCTAGGAGTAGGTATACACTTTTGTTTTTTTTTTAATTCAGTACACAATTGACGGAGAAATAGGTACATTAAAAAAATATAACCTGCTCCTTTTTTGAAGTGGTCGTTTTTATTTATAAAGGAAAATGTTTAATATAATAAACCCTCCCTTCCCCCGCCTCCCTTATGTCCTAGATTAACCAAGTCAACAAAAATCATAGGTATGTATGATTAATATTAACGTAAATATTACCGAAAAAGTATAACAAGACCTCTATCGGCTCTATCTAGCGATTTTTTTTTATCCTTTAAAAATAATTTGTTAATTAAGTTTGTAATTTTATACTTACTTCTGTGTTTCATTTTTTCCTTTAAATTCGGATGAAAGTTTCTTGCAAATAAATAAAGAATTATCGAAATGGGGAATGGATGAAAATTTTAGAAATGCCTGATTATTTTTTTGGTGATAGGAATAACCTTCCTTAGCACCAGAAAAAAGTTTCAGATTTTTCATCTGCGACAATTATTTTTGAAAAATATAAACAGTTCCCTCTTTTACGTTTTGGGTCAAGAACGGTAAATAGACACTTTCCTTGATCTGTCTCATATTACAAAAAACTATCTTAAATATCTGTGGTAAACTGACACTGGTAATGACCGATATAGCTGCTGCAAGTGTCAATATCATTGCCAGTGTCAGTTTACCACACATATTTAATATTTTTTTTTGTAATATGAGACAGATCGAGGAAGGTGCCGTAACTGACCCAAAACGTAAGTGAGGAAACTGTTTATATTTTTCAAAAAAAATTGACGCAGCTGAAAAATCTGAAATATTTTTCTGGTGCTAAGGAAGGTTATTCCTATCACCAAAAAAATAATCAGGCATTTATAAAATTTTCATCCATTCCCAATTGGTTGACTTGATAAATAATTATCTCTGAAAAACCAAAATAAGGGGTTGCAAGTTGTTAGTAACTAGCTTCTGCGCGTGACTTCGTCCGCTTAGAACTCGATAAAAAAATCCCGAGGGTTATAAATTATAGCCTATTCGATAATTAAATAATATATATTAGAAGTGTGTCAAGTGCGAGTCGGATTTTGGTTTTCCCATACATTTTGAGACCCAGCGCCTGATGAAGGCAACGAGCAATTTGGTCTCCATACAAAGTTTCATCCCCTTTTTCATCCCTAAAAGGGATGAAATTCGACATAAATTATAGCCTATGTCCTATTCTGATACATAAGGTACCTACATAACTGGAAAGTTTCATATAAATTCGTCCAGTAGTTTTTGAGATTAAGTGGGACGTACATCCATCCATCCATACATCCAGACTTTCACGTTTATAATATTAGTAGGATGTAGCAACAGTCTTATAAGACATACGGCACATACAAGTTTACGCAATTACACGCTAGATGTCGCTGCCTGTAAGACTCGGACAGTATTGCAAATATTTTTTTCAAAATAAAGCGGTGTTGTGCATGTATAGTGTAGGTATGAAAGTTAGTACAGAACCCTCGGTGCGCGAGACAGACTTGCACTTGACCGGTTTTTGAACTTGTTTCGCTTGTTTCATATCGGATGAGTAGTTCCGTAGATTACTCACTACATAAAAACTTACAATCTTACGAGCTCACAACCACAACCTCATAATAGTCTACAATAAATAAATAAATAAATATTAGAAGACAATCTTACACAAATCGACCTAGTCCTATAGTAAGCTCAATAAGGCTTGTGTTATGGGTACTAGACGACGATATATTTAATAGATACAAATACTTAAATACATATAGAAAACGTCCACGACTCGGGAACAAATGTTCATGCTCATCACACAAATATTTGCCCTTACCGGGATTCGAACCCAGGACCTTCAGCTTCGTAGGCAGCGTTACTACCCACTAGCTAGGCTAACCGGTCGTCATGATAGGAAAAGTCTAAGAGTTAGACATAAGGCTATATTTTATCCCGCGGCAACGCCAGCACGGCTATCACAAGACGGTGCGCGAGCTCTCGCGATTTTTCTCGCACTATCCGTCTCTCTCTTATTAGTAAACTTAGAAAGAGAGGTACAGCGCGAGAAAAATCGAGAGAGTTCGCGCCCCGTCTTGTTTATACAGCAGACGGCACGCGAGCTGTGTAGCGGCGAGATGACTATCCGTTTCTTTCTAAGTGTTCTAATTAGAAAGAGACGGATACCCTATCTCGCCGCGACACATCTCGCGCATCCTCTTGTGATACTGATAACCGTGCTGGGTTCTCTGTAATAAGCGGGCGGAGCCGCACGGGCACCTAGTTTTTAGGGTTCCGTACCTCAAAAGGATAAAACGGAACCCTTATAGGATCACTCGTGCGTCTGTCTGTCCGTCTATCACAGCCGATTTGCTCTGAAACTACTGAACGGATTGAGTTGAAATTTTGTAAACATAATGTAAATTGAAGACCCAAACACGGACGCGTAAAGTAAATTAATTAATTCAAAACAAGGGGGCCACTTTTGGGGGGTAAACTGGAAAATAAAAAAAAAGTTTCGCAAACTGTATTGTGTGACATATCAAGTGAAAAGGGTGGTTGTAAGCATCTCATATTTTTTAAAAATAATTTTAGCAAAAACAGATTTGAAGTAATTTAGAAAAAAAGACGAAAATGGGCCATCGCCCCCGCCCCTCCACCCCTTATCTCCGAAATTACTACTCTTAAAATTCTGAAAAAAATATGGAAAATAGTTCCTTGCCTAAAGATTACAGGAGAACCTATAAGAAGTTTGGGTATTCAAATTCAAAGTAACGGGAAAATTCTCAATATTTTACGGAACCCTCACCATGCGAGTTGAACGGTTTTATTTTATCCGGTTAACTTAAATTTCACGTGATCACTTTTGATCTTCAAAGGATTATGGAGTAAGTATAATATGTTAAAATGGTTTGTTTACATCGCATGTTTTTTTAATTGATAAAAATCAATAAAAGAGTATTATATGATTATATCCATCCACTGTCAATAACTACCATAACATACATATTCCAAAAACAAAAATAAAATGCACTGTAATACATTTCCGAGCCAAACAAGAACTAATCTTATTAGCACAGCAATACGCTTGATTCGTTCCCATGATACTAGGGTTGCCAACCGTAAGCTAATTAATTTGAGAATCAAAGTTATACGAAATAAAACAGAACCTCGCAGGCGCAAACCGTGCAATTATACCTAATGATTATATATATGAAACGTTCAAAATTAAACGAAATAAAAATAATATTTTCACCTCACTAGCTCGGAAAGCCCTTTTTAGGGTTCCGTAGCCAAAATGCCAAAATAGGAACTCTTTTAGTTTCGTCATGTCCGTCGTCTGTCCGTCTGTCCGTATGTCATAGGCATTTTACGCGAAAACTATAAGGTGAATTTGAATACAATTTTGAGGATACCTAGGTGTATTTTGTACGGAACCCTTCATTTTGCGTGGTCCGACATGCACCTGGCCGGTTTTTTATTCTTTAAAAACAGACATCAAAACTGTATTTATCCACAAGAGTGCAAAGACTATTTGAAATCCGAACGTATTATTAGTTACTTTTTTAAACATAATAACATGTAAAGGCTAGTCCAGACAGGCCAATTTTTATTTTATTATAAATTGTCTGATCAAATCGGGCGGTGTGGACGCCAAAATAATTTTATATTGAATTATATTCAATTAAAAACATATAGTGCAAACAATTTTACTACATGATTTTAGCAACACTTAAAATCTTATAATAAGCAATTTTATTATATTTCAGTTGTTTTTCTTATGTAGTATTTTCCTGGCTTTAGTGAGATGAAAATATTTGTGTTACACACAGTTATTTTACGTCTTGTGTGTTGCAACACTCGCTACGCTCAGGATTCTAAGGTTGAACTACGAGCAGCGAATAAATTCTATGGTTCGAAAATAGAATGCTGAGCGAAGCGAGTGTTACAAAATAAAATCCTGAGCGTAGCGAGTGTTGCTCGCGTTTTAATTCCACACTCGCGGTTAAAATACAACTTTGCACCCTTGTAATAACGGATAACTATTATTTGCATTCTCAAGACAAAGTATTATGGGAATAAAGACCTAAGTTTCTGTATGTAGATGTATGTGTGTAGATCTATATCAATTGCTATTACTAGAACACTGTGTAAGCTGGTGGACATGTCAAACTTGCTATTTAATCTTATATCAAATTCGTAGTGAACCGGCTGAGCTGTGTATGTTTTTCGAGTCCCTAATATTCCTGCCAGGCTGAGCTGTGTATGTTATTCGAGTCCCTAATATTCCTCGCGCGCGACATTCCTGGAGGGACGCGTCTGTAATGGAGCCGTCTGTTGTGATGTAAAGGGTTAATTAGGGACAAGCCGGATTAGCCGGGATTGCGCGCTCACGGCCATCATCGCCATTGAAAACGTGTAAGTGACGCGTCAAAGACCACTCGGCATTGCTTCATTCTCCTATTTTGTTGAAGTCATCACTAAATCTAGTTCATAATCTAATCATATGGTGTTACTAATAAAAATTGTATGATGTCAATTTTGACACCGCCATACGTGAACTATTCTATTTTAATTAATTACAAAACAGTAATGATTTCTAAATAATGGTAGGTAATGCACTTACCTAATATAACCTACCAAATATCCAGGTATTGGGCCCAGCCTTTCATTTGATTCATCTCTTTCACAGTGGCATTTTTTAAATATGTTTGGCGCGCTTACACAAAGACACACACACATTAACACGGCACGCGTGAATGCGAATGCCTGAAACAGACTGAATTGTTTTCGCAAGCAACGGGTAAAAATACTTACATAGATTAGATACATTAATTTAGAAATATTATTCTAGTTGTTATTGTATGTAATTCACATAAGTTTTAGTTTAAAAAACGTGTTAGTTATATACAAGTTTTTATTACCGATCCCACTTTTTTAGTACAGTCATCAATCATCACTTACTAGTTTAGGAACCCTCCCAGAACCCTTAGAACCCTCTAATGAGCCCAAGCCAATGGTTTAACTTGTCTCGTTAGAATTTGTTATGGCCACCTTCTGTCTCCATTATTAGACCAGCTCGATGGCTGCGAACTTACACAAGTAGGTACAGTCGAGTTCTCCAATATCTATACAGACAACCTTTCAAAAATATCTGTACACAGGCCTTATTATTAGTGACATAAGACACATGTGTAGATATTTTTGAAAGGTAGTCGGTATAGATATTGGAGAACTCGACTGTACCTACCCATGCTAAATCGGATTTCGACAAGTGGTTGAAAACTGGTTGGTAAATTTTGAAGGACAACATACCTACTTACATACATACTAACAGTGCAAGATAAATATTAGCTTGCAGAAATATCGTAAATTAGCATATTCTTAACCTGATTAATATATTGTATACTACCTACAGTCACCTTTACTAGGTAACATTATGAATGAACGATGAATGCCAGCCAAGAACGGCGAGAGCCTTATTCTCAAATAGCATGCACGCGTGGCTTCGCTCGCGTATTGCAAAGAACGCAGGCAAACCCGAGGCATAATTATATAGCCGGAGATTACCCATTACATACAAACTTACATTTACAAAGCTACAATCTCACAGGACTTTGCATCTTTATTACAAGCTTTATATTAACTTGACCTGTTCGTATGTAAGTATGTACTGCTGTCCGTCATGCAACTCAATTTTGAAGCAGATATCTTTAACCGATTGAGCTGAAATTTTGGGTAAAGGTATAGTTTGGATGACAATTCAATATTATGGTACCATTGAGCTGATCTGATGCCATCATCAGATCAGCTCAATGACCATATACAGAATAGACAGAATGTGGCCATAGGAATTCAGTCCTTAACCGACGTAATACCGTTGAGTTTGGGCTCTTTAGAATCGTCTCAATGAATAGAACAGTTGATGACGGTATACAGAAAAGTACAGTCAGCAATAACAGCTTGTACCATTTTTTTTTAAATAAACTTATATATATAGATTAGGGATATGTCTTTCCCGGAAATATCCCCATATTACTCTAATTTGTACGGGGAATATTCTCAGCTCGGGAATATTCCCGGGAACGGAACGTCACTAACGCAACGCCACACATTGCGGGCAGCGTCGCTACGTGCGCTATCATCACGCCATCAACGCGAGGGGGCGCCAGGATCGATGGCCCCGCTAATAGGCGTTATGGGGAAATGACGGTGCGATATCATTCCGCGAACGGCTCATTATTTGGAAATAATTCTGTGTATGAAACGAGTAATAGGGGTGTAGACTCAAAATGTATTATTACTCCAAAAGAAAGAAGGCAAAAAAATATGCCTAGTGACGAAAATCCCATTGATATCTCAAAAAATTACAACTATGCTACGTCCGTTACAATATTGCTTGTTAGAGAGAGATAATGCTCGAGGACGTGATGTCACGATCCCCAAGCGTAGTAAATGACAATCGTTTCATATATGATGACTATGATGAGTCATGTTAAAATTAATAACATAGTGTTGCTCACAGAACAAGTAAATACTATAGAAACGGTAATGGGCGGGGTGCGCGTAGCCGGTGTTATGATTAGACGCCCATGAAACTGTCAAACGCTGTCAAAACGCAGATCAGATGTTATTTGACCGTGGGTGACGATTTTTGCCGTATTAAAAATATAAACATGGTGTGTTGTGCAATTTTGTCATGCCGAGAGGCAAACAGGGACCCAAGGGTTCCTCCGGGAGCGATTTCCTATCACCGGTAAGTACTGAAATAAGTGTTTTTTGAATAAATACGCAATCGATTATGACATTCGCCATTATTCCGTTGGTAAGATAGAAACGATATGCATGCTTTACATTGCTCGCTAGCTAAAGCCGCACATTAAGGAACTACCGTAATGTCACAGCAATGTATTGCGTTATTCGCGTTTGTCATTTTAACGGGGCGATTGTCAGTATGAATAGAGTGGTACCATGCCTAGTGTATGTACTTTATCGATGATAAAATTGTATTACTTTATTTGTAACCCAGACGGAATTCGATTTCAATAAAATTATTATAAAATGAATAGGGCTGATTGTAGTCCATCAGTTATTTGTCATCCAGTAAATATATTTTTTATTAGAAATACTTAACATGTATTAATATACAAATGTTAAAATTAACATTTTGTTATTATCCAATATGTAGGTTGGTATGGTACCATTAAGTATATTTATTTGTACGTTAATTCTGTCCATATTATATTCTGTCAATTTATTCTGTAATTTATTGAATAGAATAGAAATGTTTATTGCGTGTCACATTGCAGGTTACAGATGATGAAAACAATAAAGATATAGATGTGACGCCCTGCAAGGGCACTGCAATCAGGAGAGGGCTAAAATTAATACTTATACCCTTATTCATAAACGTTCATCAAACCTATATACATACTACTTGAGAGTCATCATTGTCTAAAAATAAGTCTATTTCTAGTTCCTTGCTGGAAAAACCCTGCATATTCTGATGAAAAATATTAATACTCAAATTGACTTGGTGGCGCTACTAGTTGAGCTCTTAAATTAATTTGGTTTTAAATAAATTTGAGCCTGTGGGAGAGGACAGGTTAAAAGCTAATAGACCCACTAAAGACAAGAAATATTTCTTAGTCTAAGAAATGATATTTGTTAATGAAACAAATGGCAATCGTATATCAAGGACTTTAAATGTTCAATTTTAAATGCCTTGAAACCATATTTTATTATTGTCTATGATATGTCATAGTCACCTTGAAAATACTTTAAAATTTGTACGTATTTTAATTAGAAATTGTTAGCATTTTTTCGTGAGCTACACGATTTCTCTGACAGTTGCTTTCAGCACGCGCACTAGATCAAAATTTCGTTACCCGATTTCTTAGGATGTAATTTCTCATACAAATAGCACTACTAACTGCTACTTAATCGGACTGATATTTATCAGGTTCGGATCGGCCGCAGTACGCAAATACTCTTACTCTAAGAAATAAGGGCCTTTTTTATTTTACTATATGCAAAATATATATACCATATAATATATAAACTATATACCTAGAATATAAAATATCGATAATTATGATTTTAGTCTCACCTCTTTTTCGTATTCTAAATTTCCAAATAGGTGTATCACCATAGAGTGTCATAGTAACATAAGACCTTTGGTTTCGAACGTAATCAAACGTCAAGTTCATTTGAACAGGGCGTCCATTTGGCAATCAAAAAGTTAATGTCAATTTCCGTCAAAAGTGCGTCACGCTCACACACGTTTAGTTATGCTCTAATGCAAGAAGGAGAACATGTATCAAGACTATTCACATATCACTTCCATACTTGAAAACCCCTTTCGAAATTGGCTCCTATATACTGATAAAGAATAGACTTACGTGACATTCTTTTGGCATTGGAAATTAGACCGCAAGTAATGCAGTTTTGGGTTACTTTTCGTTCTAAAAATTATAACAGTTGAAATCGTAATGGAATTAAAAGCTTTTACCAATTAGAAGCGATTTGCAGTAGTGTTGACATGTACGCATTCAGTTATGATTGTGTGGGGCTGGCTACGCAGGTTCCCGAAGTAACTAGCTAACACGCCGCTTCCATCTTATTTAAGTATTCCGTGGTGTTGCTAAATGGATAGTAAACCATCAACTTATTGTAATAAAGTATAAATTAAAAAATATAATTCATATCATAAAAATATATAAAAAATTAAAGTTTAGATCTTTTTTTATTGTCCAAGTGCCAATTGGGTCAAACTGCCTCGGGTTAAGCCAGTCCTGTCAAGCAGGTCTAATTTGACAAACATTCAGATGTACTCTATGAGAAATTATTGCAAACCAATACACAAGTCAAGTCAAGTATAAATTTAAAGCTACTAATAAAATCCTTACGCTTTTATAGAAACAAAATTGTATGACAACTATGGACCTAAACGCAGTATTTCGCGATCGAAACAGCAATTTACTTGATTTTCCGTACAACGGTTAGTACCTACCCATAGCATTGTGACATGCGTGACGTCATATTTTCAAACTAGCTTTTCTTAGTCTCAGCACATAGATTATGTATGGGAAAAACTAAGACTGTTACTAAGTAAATTTTACCACCTAGAAGTTATAAGGTTCCTCTCGGTACCTTAAAATGTTTGTACTTCGCGCTGGTAGATTCTTTGCTGGGCTATGCCCTCCACTGCAATGGCCTGACATTTAAAACTTACTTAGACAAACTAGAATCCCTTCAGTTAAGATTTTTGAAACTACTTGTACCCAAAAAAGTAAAAAACTCTTGTAAAAACGACTATAGAAAATTTTATAAAACTTGTAAAATCCTTCCTGTATCCTTAAAACATAATTCCTTTTGGCCACTAACAATCGGGAGCAAACCCTATGCTAAAAACTACTCATCTTCATAGCACTAGGTCGCTGTCCACTGGCAAATTTGATGTGCCAAGAGTTTATAACTACTATGGAGATAGAACATTAAAAAAACGTTTGCCACATATCTACAACAACTTGCCTGAAGATATCAGACTTGAACAAAATGCACGCTTATTTAAAAGAAAATTTAAAAAAACATTTTATACAATCCTGACACTAAATATTTATTCATACCTACATAAATATAACATTAGATATATATTACCAAAGCATATATTATATTACTACTGTAGAATTATGTTTAAGTCGAACTATTAACTAGTTATGTAAAATTAGATAAGTTATTATAATAAGTCTTCCTGCAGTCAAACTGTTAAAACAGTTTTGCAGGACTCAAAGTAGGTGTTTTTGTAGATTTTTTTAATAACAAATAAATAAATAAAAAAATAAAAATCAATTAGTATGAAGCGTTGGGGACGCTGTCAGCGAGGTCAATCTTTGTCACAAGTTTTTGGGTATTTATGTTCATTAATTGTAGTTGCCCCCATACAAACATTTGTTCCTCTCCAAAAACTAGTTCGAATTGCATCGTGAAAAAAATCTTAGTCATCAAGTCTATTGTCCACAACATTAAATTTGATTTGGCCTCAATTTAATCGTTCCCTATCCTATATTGGTAGGCAATAAGGTTGCATAACTAGTTGCAATGCGATGACGGAATTAAAGTTGGCACTAATTCAAATTGTAGTAAATCATAAAAAGATCACAGAAATGTGATGGTCCCCACTTTTTTAAATTAAGTATTTACTTACTAAATAGTTCAGTGTTCATTAAGTAAACGTAATGTTCAAAGGAACTTAAATTATGACATCCTCTAAGTACATATTTTGATAGGTATTCAGGACTAATGGACACTTATGACGTAAACACATTCACACTTATCCATGAACGACATTACTTATTAAGGTGTCATGTATCACGTAGGCATGTGTTTACCACATACCTGACCATTGTCTATTATATACGATGTAAATTGACACTGTCTGTACGAAAGTGTGTTCAAGTAAATTATTTACGTAATATTTAATTGTTGACATGTATTTTTGCTTTATGAGAGTTTTCTTGTCCTAATATTCTGGATTTGCTACCCGCATTTAATTCTTGAAATATTATACCTAGAGACTATTATATCTCGAACAAGACTTAAAAACATGTCAGCAAAGGAAGTAGTAGAGAATGTAGCTAGAAATAGGGGAATTATGAAATTTTATTTTTGTACCAGTTATTTACATAATATTAAATGTAAATTAGTCCGCAGGATTGATAATATTCAATCCTCCAAATATCAGGATTGAGATGATTGTGCTGGATTGCATTCCCTAGTCGCTACACCACGTCAAAACGTCGTGCGATCCCTGAATTAGAATGATACTTTGATTTGCAAGTATCTATCATGTGACAGTATTACATAATGTATACTCCACAAAACATTCTAATCTCAAACTTTGTTTAACATTTTTGTAAACGTGTCAAATAAAAACTAATTTAGCGTTCCGCGAACTCAATCCGATGGCAGACACTAATCGCGTGGACACGACGGACAGGATTCCACTAAACAGATATATTAGTAGTGTCGCAACTAATATTGCTGGTTCTCGAAAACCGGCGAGATTAGGAGATGAAATGTGACGTGTTAGATTTTGTTCTTAGCAAAAATCTGTCAGTTTAATGTAAATGCTGACGTTTTTTGCGTAATCCATGTGTGGCGACCAACTAATGCGTGGTAAATAATGGTAAAATTTGTTCATAGTAAACACGTGTTTGCTGATTTTTGTATCACATTGCATTCTACTGGAAAATTAAATAAATGCTACACATCAATTATTTTAATTAAATGTTAATCGTTAATAGAATGACATAAATATTTGTTTACAAGACGTACCTAAATATCAATCAATACATCGTGGGAACGAAGTATGTACTCGATAAGATACGCATGTGTTACGTCTGTCGGTACATAGAGTGAACAATGTAAGTACTAACATGTGTTAGTCAGGATATAAATATGTATAAAAAAAAACGAGTGCCGTAATGTTATAATTATAAAACACGCGTGTTTAATATCCAGGATTATGAGATAGGTAATAAGAAGCGCGTTACGATCAAATGTGTTGAAAAATGTATATTCACAAACCTTCAACACAATAGGTATATATAAAGGGCCCATTAAGTATAGCCAGCTACGATATTATGACAAATGACAACTACATAGTGGGATATTTTTGCCGGGACTAGTTTATTAAGGTTTATTTCTAGACAACTGAGAATTTTTCTACAAACTATGAAATATCTTTCTCTTTTCCAAGCATAAGAGCTCATATGTATGAAGCTACATCTCTCTTCGTGTCCTTTTTCTCCTCATCTTAGATGGATCTTTTGCACTAAGAAATTAATCTTATCAAAATATGTTTACCAAGTTAAAAAAAATTGAATGCCGTAGCATTAATTTTTTTTGGTATGTATGCCAGGAGTCTTAGCATTCACGATTACTGAATCGACATTTATCTCGATGTCATAGTTCATTAGCCAAAGCTCGTATATTCATATTTCAATTGTTGTTTTTACGCAAGCGCAAGAGTTTGAGATTGAAATAGCTATCAGTTTATATAGACTTTGGCGTTTTCATATGGCAAAACTGTCAGCTCTAATCCCATTATAGTACAGGTTTGAAAATTAGATAATAATAACGTAATACGGAATTCAAAAGGAGGAAGAGAAGCTCCAAAAGGCGAGCCATTTTTACCAAATTACAACGTCGGAATCAAAAGTAGCAACAGCGATCGCTATTGCCATTGACTACTGGGGACGTCTTTGAGTACATAAAGTTCCGATGTGTAATAAAAAATCGGTTGACGCGCTTAAATTCTTATTCTTGACATCTCGTCCGCCGGCCGTATAGCTACTTCTGTTTGAAGTTAGTGGAATTCGAGATTAATGTCGTTTGGACTTGGATGTTGGGCATTTTTCTGATTGAAAATGTAACGTTTATTAATGACTTATAGAGAATTTTATTTTTATACAATGATTCTATAAAGTTTGTTTAAAAAACATATTGATTAATCTATACCTATATATATTACGCGAAGCCGATTTTTGTACATGCCATCATATCTAAAGTAATGGTTCGATTCGATTCGTCTCATGCTTGGAGAGTTGCAAAAATATCTGCGGTTTTGCTTTTTTATCGAGAAAGTACTAAAATTTTAATTAAAAATAAAAACTACTCTGCGCTGTCCACGTGATTTTGGCTGCGTGACTTCACGTGACGTACCTATCTAACTCCCTTTTTGACTTGAGATGACAATGTAAAATAATAAACAAAAATTTAACTCAAACCCGTAGTAAGTTCTTCAGCATAAGAAATTATAAATGCTGAGTCGGCCAGATATGGATTTATGGATACAACACTTTATTTTTAGTACAGTAACAGTATTTTTACAATGTGTACAAAAAACTGACAGACAACTATTGTAGCAACTGTGGATTTATTTTTCCTTTGAGCTTTATGGCAATATTAATTTGCCATGTTTTTTTTACTTCAAAAAAGTTTATATACAAACTTATTTTCCCATATTTGAGATATTGGGGGAAGAATGAGGTTTAATAACCCATTAATTGTCGTGGGCCCCATATACGACTCTGTTAATCTTACTTGACACAATGCCGTAGACACCGACAGGCTTCCCATTTCCAGTAAAGATGTAGAGAACGTTGCTAAAATGTCTTTTCCGATGCCGGGGACTCCCATTGGCGACTTTTTTCAGTTGACCTGACTTCAATACCGTTCAAATTATTTCAGGTTCAGATAATTATATTTCGATTACAGGAAGGTATACTTTGTAATTTGTCACACCGATATATATAACTATAAAATAAAGGCACACATAAACCAGTAGCTATTTATTTCTTTAATTGCTTACATGTGTTTTACAGGGTGTTAAATAGAGTGACCCGTACCAACATACTTATTTAGCGGTATTAAAATATTTAGCGGTATAAATAATCAAATACAACTATAATCGGTATAATAAATATTATTTCAAACCATTAACAG
This sequence comes from Epinotia nisella, assembly GCA_932294315.1. Lineage (NCBI taxonomy): Eukaryota > Metazoa > Arthropoda > Insecta > Lepidoptera > Tortricidae > Epinotia > Epinotia nisella. Next base: position 25,034,841 of record OW028674.1, read on the forward strand.
TCCCCGATACAGTATTCTTAGATCTGTGCCGATAGGTACCTACCTACTAATAATAAACAGGTGGTCATGTCTGTGAAATGTAAGTTTGTGGGTTGTAGAGTGGCAAAGTTTATTAGTTTATATGTTGGGGGTAATCTCAGAAACATCATATTCTAAAAATCCTTTCTTCAGTAGGATAACCTACTACTACTATACGTAGAATGGACCTACGGGATTATGTGATATATTTTATCCTGTCATTTCGCCTGGGTTCGTTGTATACCTACGCGGCGGAGGATGCGGGCAGCTAGTTATATCAATTATTATGATGGTATTAGTTTTGTCATTGTGTCATATACGACCTACGAGTAAGTATATTTACACCAAGTGGTATGTTATCAAAACTTCTGTCTTAAATTTGACACAGGTACCTACGCATTAATACTAGTGGTCATTGGTATGGTACTGTCAGCATATTGTATACAGTTTTCGACCTTAACTCTAAGCAATAAGGTAGAAGAAATTCAAGTCAGACAGAGATTATCGTCAGATTATGAACACCGTCAGTCTATAGTCTTACTCGTGATATTATGAACTCTATAAAAATTGTGTATTATCAAAACCGTTCACAATTTAATGCATTATTTTTCGTTACCTAGTTTATAATTTTTTAATGTAAATTCGTCATATTGTGAACTATGATCAAATTGACATGATTCGGAACGCACCCTGATTGGTTGGACGACTTATTCCACTAACCACTTACATCAGCATCCACTTACGTCAGTCAGAACATGATTGTTTTTTTGTCTGAATTTTTATTCAATTTATTTCGTCGCCTGGCAGTGTCGACGGAACCCCGCTGCGCGGTGGGTTCTGGGCGGTTTGCCCTTCGGGCAACTGAAGCTACCTTACTAACCTAACCTACCTATTCTTTGGGTATGAGTTCCGTAGCATGCCGATTTGATCTCAGTTCACAATTTGAGGATGCGACATTGATGGTTTATAAACTAACGAAAAATAATGCGTTAAATTGTGCATCGTTTTGACAGTTCACAATTTTTCGAGAGTTTATACTTAATATCGCGAGTAAGATTATAAACTGCCGGTGTTTACAATCTAACGGTCACATATACATGACATGTTAATGATGCTGACTGTACCTAGTAGTTTGCAACCAATTGTAATGGCTTTGGCACCCAAAATGTAAGTAGGTAATTTCGGATGCAACAAAAATACAATAACCAATCACAAGTATTTTTTATTATAAAATGTGACCGGGAAATTCGCAGTACGTTTCAAATACTGCTTTTCATAAAGACACGAGAATAATCCCTAGTCTAGTAGGTAGTTGTTTTTATGGACAAAGGTTTTTTTTTGCAGCATCTTTTTAGCACTTCGCTTTATATTTTGTCTACGAATTAAAATCTGCTATCCTAGACATTTTGTAAATATAAGTATGGATCGCTTCGCTAATCGCCGACGACAGCCAGACATCGAGTCCAGCACCGGACGCCCGCGCAGATCAATCGCGGCGTCGGAAGCGCGCAATTAACGCACTAGGTCAGAGCAGGCGCATTAGCGAGAGTAGCTCTCAAGATATCATAACTACCGCTTGTGATATATGGCGCCGCCCACAACTTATAACATAATAGAATAAACAGTCAGCAGCAGAAGTAGCTATGCGCACGAAGAGGTCAAAATGATCTACATACGTCTTTATACTCTTTACTATAAAGGATATAAGAACTTATTTAGATCATTATGAGCATCTCGCGCACTGCTGAATGTCATATACATTTACAGAAAAAATTGTTAATGCCCGTAAATAATAGGGATATGTTTACCTCAATACTGTGTTGCTGTTTGAGCAAAGGCCAACTTCTCAGTCACATGTACCTATACCTATGCATTAATATTCCACGGTTTTGGAAGTGCACTTAAAATCAGTTGGTCGATCACGGAACGCACTGTACGCGCGTCGGGTAGATCTAAATGTCAATTTTATATGGAAAAATGACTATGGGATCTACCCGACGCGCGTTCGGAACGGCGTGATTAATCCCCAGGTGTACAGTTTTCACATCGAAAACTTTGCTTGCAGCTTGACATAATATGTGAGAATTTCATAATTCACTATAAAGCTTGTATGAAACACTGAAAGTGGAAAAAAAATACTATTAACGAACACTATTTGCAATTTGATTTATTTGGAAATGGGCTTTCGAAAACGCTGTAGCTGTTTCTATGGGATTCGTAATAAGTGAAATCTTACGCGGGTGAAAAATTAATTTAACTAGGTCTGGTTTCGGGAATATTTTTCCGGGTTTCCAGCCAAGACGCCGACAAAAACTATGTTGAAAAAAATGTGTCTAAAAAGGTGTAAGCGACAGAAAAGCTGTCGGCAAATTGCTTGGTATATTTTTTTTATTTCGAAGCCCTACTTGCTTGGCTTGGCAACTACAGTTGCAATTTGGGGATATGCGAAATCTGGTTGCCACAAGCAAGTAGTTAGGAATTTTTTGCCTACTTCCTTGCAAGAAGCTAAAATCTGCCCCTTCCTACAAATAACACGAGATCGCCCTAAGGGTGGATCACCGCGAACGCAGGCGATTGTACCGTCTGTAATCGATCGAGCGAGCGAAGCGAACGAAGTTCTATGCTCCAGCTCGGGCCAAAAATCGTTCGTATGTCCGAATGTACGCTGTCCCGCTGTTCTCCTCTACAGGTCGCATTTCTTAACCGATTCTCGTGAAATTTTGTGAGCAGGTTCGTTCTTTGTTGACTTACCGGTGAAAGAAAAATATCGATAGTGAAATATCATTAGTAAAAATCAATAGTGAAATAGCAATAGTGAAATATCAATAATAAAATATGATATTTTATTATTGATATTTCACTATTGCTAAAATTAGTAAGCTTATTACACTAATGATATTTTAAATACCATTAGTGTAATAAGCTTACCTACTAATTTTGAGCATTACTTTTTTTCGTCTCTTAACAACAACAACAACAATAATAAAACAAGTGAAATCAAAAGATTTTTTGAAAAACCCAACTGCTTTTTTGCAAATATTTAGCCTATGTCACTCCAACGATTAAGAGAAATCCAACAACACCTCATATGTCGAAATCCGTCAAACGGTTTATGCTGCAGGGCGTGTCATAGAATAAGACATACATACATACGCTCGAAATATGTATTTCGAGCGTATGTATGTATGTCTTATTCTATGACACGCCCTGGGTGGGTTATGTAACCCTCCTCCACTTCGGCAGTCGGGTAAAAAACAGGTAGCGAGTTCTACAGCTCTCAGAGCCACTAGTTATATGTGTCATACTTATAACTACTACATAAATTCAATAAAATCATGTCAATTTGTCACATACAAATGTTGCTACAAGGTACAAGTCGACTGATTAACCCGTCTCGTTGTCGCTGACCTGAGGTGACTCAATCCCAGACTATAGTTAGTAGTATAGATAACGTTGTCACATATCAATTTGAACATTATTTTTATGTTTTGATTTATAATGTTTTTTCAGCACGCATATACCGCATGCGCGCCGCGCTGTTAGTGTTTACGTCCATTCCCAGTAGTCCGAATCCACAAAGGAAGTACCTACACTACAGTAATAAACACACTCATACTTATACCCCTCATAATACTTAAAAAACCTCTATTGACTAAAATCTGTTTAGTCCCTTTCTCACGAACACAAATGTCAAAGGAACAGATAGAGCTAAAATAGGTTTGATGAGCGTTTATGAAGGCCAATAATAATGGTTGGCACCCATCGTAGGTATTCATAATTGAAAGCACACCCCTGCGCTCTTAAATCCATTTAGTAACATTATTTGACTAATTTTACGAAGTTATTACCAAACAAGAACTTATCAAGAGCCGCTAATTCCTCTTAACCCCGTTTTATCACTATAGAGTGCTATAACCTCTTGAGATCAATAAGATCTGTCACTGATTCACAACTGAAAATACTCCCGCGGATCACGTCATCCGAGCCGGCTTCAAAGTGCAGCAGCCGACGGCGGGCAAACTGAACCTTAACCACCGGTAATAAGAGCTGGAACGTCGCGGGCGATTTGCGAGGAAATTGCTCAGCCCATAACGTGGCGATAAATGTTTGACGGCCTAGTACGCGGTTAAGGGGAAGTTGTGGTTGGGAATAGTTATTTTAATTCGTGTCATTAAAATGGTATTGTTTATTTATTGGGACATGAGAAAAGTGCCAGCTCAATTAAGAGTGGTCATAAACATGTTAAACCTAATACGTTCAGTTTTTTGTAGCACATATGTGTATCACATCACTCGCATATTTTTTTATTCCGGATACCTTCTCTTATTTGACAAATCCTACTAATCCTACTCATATTATTGTATTATATGTTATATTATATTATATATTATAAATGTGAAAGTTTAGATGTTTGAATGTTTGTTAATCAATCACGCTTAAACGGCTCAACCGATTTGGATGAAATTTTGAACGAAGATAGTTTATAGTCTGGATTAAAATACATGATAGTTTTTAGCACGGGTCCACGCAGACGAAGTCGCGGGCGGAAGCTAGTTTTCCATAATGTTTTAAAAGACCTCATACATTTTTCATCGAGGTCGTACAATTTTTAGATTCCCTTTTAAGATCATTGTATGTAGGTACCTAAGTTAAATTAATGTGCTTTATAAAAAAACCTGAAAAGTTAACAGTTTCAGGAAAATACACCTATTCAATATATTAAAACTACTTAATGAAACGTTAAGGCAATATTTCCTTTTAGGTTTTATTTATTTTTAATGCATACGAGGGGCGATCAATAAGTTTTGAGAATCGGCATGATTACGTCTCATTATGATAATTTCTGATTGTTTGTCATACTGTGTCACTATTCATTAATACAGTGAATAAATAATAAAAGGTTAGTATTCATTTGTTTTTCTTTAATAGCTAAACAAAAAATGATGGTATAGAACAAATTCTGAGGTCACTTAAATGGGAGGATATTTTGTTACATGTTAAGGGCGTTGTTGGCAAAATTCTGGTGTGATAATCAAAAAAATGTATTTTAAAGTTAGAAGTTTATCTATTTTGATGCCACGAAATTAAAAAATCAAATTCGTGTGATCATTTTTTTAAGGCACAGCTAACCTAACAAAGTTCAAGGTTTCTAGCCATCTTTTTTTTAAATGGCTTTTCAGTAGGTAGTTCTTTTTGTAGGTCACAAATATATGAAAATAAATACGAAGAGAGAGTGAAGGCTTGTGAAGTCTATACAACTAGTTACCTACCGTTTAATCTAGACCAACTCTTTAACTATTACTTATAATTCTTTGATATTGAAAACTCTTCAATGAAATCGGTACAATTGCGTCGACATAAAAAATAAGCCTCATAACGACGACCAAAAGTTTTTTTTTTGAAGCGAAGCAAAAATATTTTTTGTATAATAAATATGCACGTAAAATAAGAAAGAGCGTATTTGATAATTTAAAATTATACGGCACCAATACCTTCTGATTTTTATACCGATTCTCAAAACTTATTGATCAACCCTCGTACATGCATAACCAACAGCGTAATGCATTTCTACGAATTATAATAGAATTACGTAGCAAATTACAGATTCTCACTCTTACGAATATATCTATCAATTCATAAAAATACTATATTGTTTTAATTTCCGAGTTATTTACGTAAATAAATGGACGTTTCAGGGCAAAAGTTAATGCTGGCAACAATTTAGTGTTGCTTCAAGTTTAAATACATACTCATTAATTAGGTACTCAATTCTAAACCCTATATTCCCCTTAACATCCATTTTCGAACATCGTCGTATTATTGCAGCATACGTCATACAAACGACATGAACTACACTTTGATCTTGTCTACAAACAAAAATCCACCGTCTACATTACCATTTAGGACTCACTTTTCATTAACAACTCCTCACAGTCGCTTTATGTCATTTCCATTTTATCCCCGAATCGGCTAAAATACTTTGAACCTTATCTGCTTAAACTTAAAGTCGATTTTGTTTATTTTCTTAAAATTACTACCGGGTGTATTTGACACAAGAGTATAATTGGTGCGAAATGGGCCGCTCTCGTATAAACTGTTGCTGAAATACATGACCAACGTAAGTGTACCTCTGAAAAACGTGCAGCTACATACATTACAGAGATCCATGCATTTTAATCAAGTATCAGAAGTAAGGTATTTGATCAAATACTCCGTCTTTGCTTTATTTGGGGAAGCTTTGCGATCTTTTTAATAGTTTTTTTTGCTGGAACTAAGGCAGGTAAGTGAAGTGAAGTAACTGGTTAACAGCATTATCAGTCACAAGCATGTCTAAGAAACTTTTCTTGAGCCTATTTAGATTTTAATGTCCAGTAAAAAAGCTTAAAAATACTCAGGCGATCTGTATACGTACTATAAATTTTAATGTTGTAGAATTGTTTAGTTTTTGATCATTATTTCATTATGTATTATTTAATTAAACATTCCCTAGCTCTAGTCTTGTATGTTAGATCAGTAATAATAATTAATTTCAAACAGCCACATCTTCAAATCAAATAAAAAACTGGCTACCTCATGGATGCCTTTCATCTTCCGATCCAAGAAATAAAACCTTTTTTATACCCATCAAAACAAAGAGGATGCCCGGATACCTCATTAAGCTTACGAGGGCATCTTACATCCCTCTCACGCGCAAGGATTTAATAGATTGCGAAAGAGAAACAAGATCTTCGCAGACGGATTCGAAATTAATTGAGCTGTTATAGCTAATTTGCTTTACGATTTTGAATCATATTGCCAAGTCGTAAAGGTTAGATAATTGCTGCATTGAGAAGGGTGAAAGATATTTTGAATAATCGAACCTAATGGCTTTATTTGTCTTATGCCTTAGCAGCGGAGTAAATTATTAACTTTTAAGAAGTTGATTATTCTGCGAAAGTTGATAATGTAGGTGTAAAAGTCTGAATTTTGATAAGATTGTATATTTGACAGCTGTAATTAAATTAAGTAGGTAATTAAATATACATATTTGATATTCAATTTTTTTTTAACTCTTGGTTTTAAACTTAAAGAAAAAGATATTTTTACATTTTTCGCCTTAATATCATGGATTAAGATGAAAAAGTGTACCTAAACATAATCTTTGATGTCGACTGTAGGTACCTATTATTATATCATGCCAGAAAATATGTTCTTAATTCAAAATTACTTTCATGTTTTCCGCTCACCAACAGAGGAACATTCACCCCGCATGCACCGAGATTCCCGCGGGATTATGTACCCAGCCTTAACCATCGCTTAGCATTCAGCATAAACAGAGCCATAAACAATAACCTCTCAAAGTGACAGGTTTATTCTTACTTTACGGCCGCTTATTAAGGACCGATTTAACCCATTCCGTCCGTAAAGCGTCCATCATCCTGTTTTCCTGCCGTCCCTTTTTAACGCGGAAGAAATACATGTTTTGTCTCACTGAATATGGTTTATGAGTTTTCGAAGTGAAGGGTTTTTAATGCAGGGACGGGCGATGTCGATAAGATTTGATTTTCGAGTATTCGGCTCATTAGATGTTGATTGTTTATTAACAAAGTGCCACGGAATTTAAGTTGTCAACGATTTTTTAAAATACCGCCCGTTTTCAGATTTGGGTAAGGCATAATAAACGAATAACAAATTAGCACGGAAAACAAAATCGTTTTTCCCATATGTTTGGACGTATGTTATCTTACTTATCTTAAACACCAAAGCCACTACACGGACTTTGTTGAAACGTTTCAGTAATACAGCATAGGTATCTAGGTACAAGCTTCAGTCCGGAATCTCGTAAGCGTAAACTATAGCCAATATGTTTGTTGTTGTAGAAGCAATGTCTCTTTCACAAATTCTACGACGGCTTGGGTCATGCCTGATAATACTCTAACAGCTGTCAAGCCATCTGCATCATTTATTTATTTATTAGGCACACAAAACAGATAACATTCATTACATAGCTTGTATAAAATAAATAAGCGCTGAAAAGAAAAAAACCTACCACAGAAAAATATTTTTAAAAATGCTAAAATTGTAAAAGCCTATTTTAAAATAAAAACCATCAAATCAGAGTTGCCGACATTTCCCGTCACTAACCCAACTTAAGTGCTCCTGCCACATCCATTACCATTAAACCAATAATTGCCATTACATACTAAACTTTATGTCCATGCAATAAGCAAAACAAACGGGTTCACCGTCCGCAGATGTTACTTTGCAGGAGCGCTGGTGATTTTATTTGATCGTCTGTGAATGTCCCCTAGTCCTGAGCCTGCCGCGGGGCAAATGCCTTTTGGCCTGAGGGGGAAATGTCCGCTTATACCTCAAAACTGAGGGTTAGAAACTGGCAAAGGCATATTAAATGAAAATACTTAATTGTTTTGCATATACTGACAGGGGTTACGGTATATTTTTCTATTGTAAAATTAGTTTATCTTTATCTGTCACTAGCTTTTTCCCGCGGCTTCGCCCGCGTACTAAAAGTAATTTTAACCGTCTACAAAAAAGGTGCATCTCAGTTTGACCCGTATGTTCCAATTAAATTGCAATTCGACTTATAATATCGACTACCTATTGACTCCAGATAACGACTCTACATATCGACTCTACATATCGACTACATATTGACTATACATATCGACTCTACATATCGACTCTACATATCGACTCTACATATCGACTACATATCAACTATACATATTGACTCTACATATCGACTCTACATATTGACTCTACATATCAACTCTACATATCGTCTACATAACGTCTCTACATATCAACTCTACATATCGACTACATATTGACTCTTCATAACGACTCTACATATTGATTCTACATATCGACTACATATCGACTCTACATAACGACTCTACATATCGACTACATATCGACTCTACATATCAACTCTACATATCGACTCTACATATCGCGACTATACATATCGACATTACATGTCGACTCTACATATTTATATAGATGTGTACAATATTTAATTGCAAAATCGATGCCTTTTTCGTAATTAACGTCCCAAAATACCATGAAAACGACACCTATATTGATATTTTGGACATTTCAACCCCTTTGCACCCCAACAGGGGAGATGGTATTTCACGTCCGCCATGTTGGATTTTAAAATCGTTGTTGTTTTCGTAATCAGCGACCCGATAAACCATAGAAACGACACCCATGTCGATTTTCAGATTTTGAGACCACATTCCCCCTTTTAGGGGTTGAATTTTCAAAAAACCTGAACCACGTGTTTACTAATTTATCGTTAGGAATACTGTTGTGAAGTTTCGAATGAAATAGTCTAACTAATCTTATTTCCCCATATAAACTTTGGACCCCCTTTTCACCCCTTTAGGGGATGAATTTTGAAAAATCCTTTCTTAGTGCACCCCTAGACCTTATAAGGAACCTACGTGCCAAATTTGGAATCTCCAGAACCAGAACTCCCAAAATACCATAAAAACGACACCCATATTGATATTTTGGACATTTCAACCCCATCGTATCCCAACAGGGGAGTTGGTATTTCACGTTCGCCATGTTGGATTTTAAAATCGTTGTTGTTTTCGTAATCAGCGACCCGATAAACCATAGAAACGACACCCATGTCGATTTTCAGACTTTGTGACCTCATTTCCCCTTTTTAGGCGTTGAATTTTCAAAAAACCTGAAACACTTGTTTACTCATTTATCGGTAGGAATACTGTTGTGAAGTTTCGAATGAAATATTCTAACTAATCTTGTTTCCCCATACAAACTTTGGACCCCCATTTCACCCCTTAGGGGTTGAATTTTGAAAAATCCTTTCTTAGTGCACCCTTAGACCTTATAAGGAACCTACGTGCCAAATTTGGAATCTCTAGAACCAGCGGTTTGGGCTGTGCATTGATAGATCAGTCAGTCAGTCAGTCAGTTTCTTCTTTTATATATTTAGATTGTAACCAAACACATTCGAACTAAAAGCATGCTAAGTTTTGCGAGGCTTAATAACTACCTATGAAGCTTACTCTAGCTATTTTTTATTACTACGCTTGGTTACCGAACATTGAAAAACTGTGTAAAGCAACTGAAATCACCATAAAGCACTCTTTTTTTTAACCTAAAACGTATTAAGAAATTCGGTGAAGAAATTGCAATCGATTAGAATTAGGTATCATTCCGCTTTGTCGACTCCGTTCGTCGACAATGACAGTGAGTTATATTGGAGACGTTATAAACGCCGGGTAAGCAAACGAGAGCTCGCAAAACAAGAACGGAGCAGTGGAATAACATAAAATATCTTTCTTAAAAATTCAGACAGTTGGCGAAGCCCGTTTTTTTAGCGCATTTACTTATGATATTGACTTTAATCCAAAACTAGGCTCCCACCTAAATTAATATGCTAAAATTATATCCGTATTAAAGCCATCCAAACTAATTAGTAATAAATCAGTGAAAAACACAATAAAATCAGCGCTGCTTAAGTATGGAGCTTATACCGCAACTACATGCCATGCCAATAGAGTTTGGTACGAAATTCTAGAGCTAATCCTTAACGAGCAAACTTAACAATGGGGAGTGACAATAAAGTGCAAAATAATCGTTAATCTACTGTCGCAATTTGTTCTGTTGACAAACCCGGTTTTTAATAGCGTTTTTAAATGTCAGCAGAGGGATCGCTTAATGTGATAAGACACGCCTGAGCGGCGCGATGATTTGCGAGACGCTTCGAAACGCAGCCGCTTTACTTTGAATTAATAACCAAACGAAATGGTGACGAATGGGTGAAACTGCCTGTGAAGATTCGATTACAAATATTGTGCTAATATAAAATAATAATTAAGTAAGCTTTAATAATGCTATGGGTGTTAGTCATATACTGTACTTAGGTAGTTAATTGTGGCATAGCCATTCATTTTACATAAATAACAATTACCTACTGGGAGAATTTTGGGAATTTAACTTGATAAATCTGCTTTTTTTAACAATAATTCCGTAAGCTACGCAAGACAGTTAATCACAAATGAATATAAAAACTCGATTAATTACACAAATTTGTTTTGACGAAAGCTTTTAAACTTTCCCTACCGGCATCAACTCTGGCTCAGTCTCTGGTCGGAAAGCACCAAGTCTCACAGAACATCTAGTGATAAAAAAAAACAGAATGCTAGCTTCTAGTATCAATATTTATATTCACTAAACATGTTGTGCTCCCATATGAAACTAGCCATGTTATCTAAGTTTCAAGGCGTTCGACAACTCAATAAATATAGCTGTTCCTTTATTTGTGGTATAAAACGACTATGAATTTATGTTCAGCGTTTAAGCACACAAGCCGACTACCGGCCCACCGGCCGACAAAAAACGTTCAAAACATAAAAACACAAATACTTAATGTTATAATTATACCTCTTTTATCTCCACCTTCCCATTTATCTCTTCAAATAGTTCAAATAGGCGTAGAAAAACATTTTATAAGTAATAAAATTAAACCCTCTTAATATTACGAATTCTTCAGCAGCGACAGTACAATAATAATGCCCTATCCAAAATCATAATATTACTTAAAATTATCCTTTAAAATAGTACTTAATGACACAACTGAATAAAGTTGAGTATCAAATACCACACTTACGTAAGATACAATAATACGAAAGTTATTCCAACAATTGCCAGTCCATTCGAAAAACTACCCTGCTGGCGTTGGCGGTTGCTCCTTACTTTTAATAGTTTGAAACTTTGAAACAACGTAACTGCCAAGTGTCACAAGGTTTACTTTCCCTTATACAATGGCTGACGAGAAATGAAGCATTGGAACAATAAACACGGCGCTGGAATAATACACCTAAATCAAAACTAATTTATGAGTCGCTCAGACAAAACGCTAAGCCGCGGTTTCAGGGTTCCGTTGTTAATAATCCATGGTTCGCTGATACAGACGCAGTTAGCGGCCACCGTACCTACATGGAAACGGTATAGGCATTAGGTTAGCTGCTTTTTTTAAATGAAATTTTAGAGCCTCATCTTCACGAGAAAACTGGTTTTTGATAAAAAATTGTTAAAAAATAATTAGGTCATAAAGTAAATTGACTTTAAGTTTGATATATCTAGTCTAAATAATAATTCAACTTGTTGCCCATACGACTCCGCGTATTAGTCATAATCAGGATTGTGTTAGAAAATACATTTGCACTTAACTTAACACTAAGTAGAAATCGCAATGTTTATTCAAGGTTTTGCTTAGATGGGCATTGTATTTTATTATAATCATATATTTTCTTTTTGTCTTAATCAATAAATTACAGTGGAAATTATAGTAAAATTGTATTACTAGGTCCCAACTAAACACCAGCTACAAATTACATAGGTAGGCAAAACCGCGGGTTAAAATTAAAACGTGTACTTTCTGAAGAAGATATTTTTAAAATCAGATGACGCCCTATAAACTAACAAGCTCACAAAGTCACGAAATTTATCTCTCTACAATAATTACTACTAACCAGGGATCGGAACCGGTTTTTTCAAAAGTCCCCGAAGTAGTCTAATATTTTGAATTATTTTAGGCTCTTAATGTAGGACTCTATCATGTATTTAGGTAACATTTTCGTATTATTCGACAGCCTGATCAAAAATGATATTATAAACCAAAGAACGAAATAGAACGAAATAAAACCGGTATTTTTGTATGGTAAAAATACCGGTATCCGATCCCTGCTACTAACTGCCTGCGCGGATCCGGCTGCGTATTGTAAAGAGCACAGGCAAACCTGTGGGATAAAATATAGCCTTCCAAGTCTATAACTAAAAACATGTGAAATCATTTTTAAAATCGGGCTGGAGCTCACAAAACTACTTTTACCTCTTTATTGAACGAGCAAGCGAAGCGAAAGAAGTTCTCCGTTTCGACGATAATTTTTATGGAAACTTAAAAAAAAAAACAGACTCGCGAGTTCTACTACAGCTCACAGAGCCATTAGTCCACCACCATCCATCCACTTTCTTCCATGGACTTCCAAACTGATCTGGGTACAGCGGCTCTGGTCAAGGTCGGCCGTGCTGCCTTTTTAATATCGTCCGATTAGCGGTCTCCCCACCTTGGTGTCCTTCTCGAGGTCTCCAAGGCAACACTCGGCTCCATCTGTCATCATCCCTGCGATAGATATGGCCGGCCCATTGTCATTTTAATTGCGCTAATATTAGTATAAAATTATAGATGTAATACAAGATGAACCATACAATACGGAATCCTCGCCGTTAATCAAAGCTCGCCGCCATTTTGAGCGTTATTCTTTCCAAGCCACCCGCCCGGCGGAAGATAATTCAAATTAATATGTTTGGTTAATAGCCCCGCTTCCGCCTCGTTAGCTCGCCTTTTGTCAATGGAAATTAACCTTTTGGGTTTATTATTAAATTGCTGGTTTTTAACCTTCGTAAAGTTCTAGGCTTGTAGGGAATTGTCACTCGCGTTTCGCTTTTTAACCCCGACGCAAACGAACAATTGTAGACAAGCCGTCGACGAAGAGAGTTATAAGCTTAACCCATTCAAGGCCAATGTCTCAGATATGAGTCATGCCTGTACGTGCAATTTCCGTTTCAGAGAGGAAAACCGCTGCTACGCGCTGCGGCGTAGCACACGGAGCGATGCGTGGCCTCGTAAGGGTTAACATCTGTATCTATCAGTGGCGGCGCGTGGAAATTATCGATGGGAAACCCGAAGCAAAAAAATTATGAACGAGTATGTACCTGTATATTTTACTCAAACCGGTGGGAATTGACTTGTATGGACGCTCCGCCACTGGTGTCTCCGGCTGTGGCATCGTAGCTCTCAAACAGAACAGTATTTTTTAATCGAAAGTCTTATCTGTCAATGTGATGGTGTCTTATGCATTTATGTATCCATGTGTGCTACACATGCACCGCCAAGAATCGCTTCATGCTACGCTCGTAGCCTATCCCGTAGTTTTTCCGCTAAGTCGCGAAAAGCGGCTACGTGTTAAGCACGACGGATATTCCTCTATGATTGACTTTAGTAAGCTAAGCGCTACGATACGAATATGCTATACAATTAACGATGTAGCATAGCCGCGCTCCAAATGAGATAGACATGAGATGGGGTTAGAATTTAGATTAACATTAAGAACCTTCTATGTTTTTGCTTTATTTCAGAGCCTATCGTGGGGTTCGATTTGCAACGGGCTACTCCCGTATTGTGATTATATTGGATTTGTATCAGATAGGTGAGCTTTAAATGTAATGTATTTATCTCTTATTATACCCACTTAAGTGATATTACCTAGCACACGCTACGATTATACGTACGCATTAGATTGCTGCTAAGAACTAAACGAAAACAAGTACTAATAAGTTAGATGTAAGTATTAAATTATCATAGGTATGTGAAACACGCTGGGGGAGTAGCGGGCCGGCCAGCTAATGAGTCGGCGCGTTTGATGCGCACGCGCACGCGTCCGCGCCTGCGCGCTGACAGACGCTGAAGGATGCGCGGCTGTCCCGCCAGCGGCGATTATACCATCGATTAAAGCTATCTATACCAATGTAATAAAGAGGTAAAATCTGTGAGATTCTAGCTTTGTATGTAGAGAGACCGAAACCACTTATCCGATTAAAAAAAAAAAACACCTGTGTATGTATGCCTGCGTTCTTTGCAATACGCGGTAGCCACTAACTTATGTTGTTGTTATATCAAGCCGCTTTGAATCTATTATTATTGTGAGCCCGTAGTATCCCACTGCTGGGCAAAGGCCTCCCCCCACTTTTTCCAGTGCTCCCGATCCCGATCGATAACCATTAAATGGAATTCATAGCATTTGTATAGGTACGTTTTCAATAAAAAACGTCCAATCTCGCGAGATCTCGTAAATCTCGAAATGGCTTTGTGGTCTCGCGAGATCTGGTCCAGGTCTGAAATCTCGCGAGATTGAATTCCCTAGAACGTACCAGCCCTAAATTAGGCCGGCTGAGTGCACCGAGGACCGAGTATTTTTACACGCCCTGTTGGGCCGAGCTGCTTTTTTTTAAGAATCCTTAATAGGAAAGGAAGGGATAATAAATCATTATAAAATATTACAGCATGACTAAAATAAATATAGTTATATAGAAATGGTTACACAAAATATATAATCCCTTTGAGCAGCATGATATCAACAGTTCATAACTAAAATAGGTTTCATTTTAATTTCGCTCGAATGTATTTTTAATTCAACGGGCTGTAAATTTTGACAATAGACGTTACCAAAGCGTAATCGTACTGTGGGAAGGTAACTAAAGTAGAATCTACGATTTAGACGAACTAAACTGACAGGTAAAAATGCACAAACGTGGCCATAGTGTGGCCAGTGCTGTTGATATCGATATTATTAAAGGCCAAACTATGGCCGTATTTGTGCATTTTTATTCGTCAGTTTAGTTCGCCTAATTGTAGATCCTATTTTAACTTATTACGTGTTTAAAGGTTTCATTGGTCTAGCTAGTTTAGTAGTTTAACCAACGAAGTATTCCTTAGTATTATCGGATCTGTAAAATGAAATTTTAGAATTTTCATCAACAGACTTCGCATCAACCATATCAACCAAACTGTTTATAGGTACTGAATATGAGATTATTATAGCAATGTTCACCTCTGTCCGTCCATATATTAAAGGTATGTTTGTCTGAATTTTTACCCGTGTCTCGTTGACTTACAATATAGTACATTATACAGACCTACTTAGGGCGGTAAAACAAAGAATGTCTCAGATCGCAGGTATTCGACGCCCGAGCCGAAGGCAAGGGCGATAAATATGCGATCTGAGGCTTTCTTTATTACCGCCCGTGGTGAGTACAAAATTTTACGTCTCTCTAGCGTGCGGTAATTTCCACTTTATGGCCAGGTATGACGTAAAAGTATTTACAAATAAACTACCACTTATTACAAACTTCTTCAGTCACCTAACCAAAACAAGCCTAATAAAATTCATCCTTCTCATATTAGTAGTTACTAAAAAATTTGCCAAGAAATCTCTTCCAATAAGAGGTTCAACCAATAATAACGCAGACATCTATTACATTCCGCTTTGCAATATCAACATACACAACTTTATTTCTACCCTGGATTTCAAACCTTTGATCCTTATTGCCAACCCCTGAAGTTGATATTTCAATAAATGTTCAAATTAGAACGCATCAAAACCTTGCCTTTTAGTATTTCACATATCGTTCGCGTATTTTCTCCTCCCTTTTATGTTGGTTGGTAATTTGAACGTTGTTCTGCAGGCTGAAGGTTGCCGTTGCATTGAAGCTATTTAATAATATGTGAGCTTTGAAAAGTAAACGTTTTATTCTCGGGTGGATTTCTGTAACCTGGCAACCTTGGATGGTGCTCACTCAGTCATTTATGATTCCATGTCGCTTGGCTTTATTGGAATATAAATTCTATTCTTATATTAATTCTATAATATACCAGCAATATTTTACTCAGCGCAGCGAAACCAGTAAAATACATGTAAGAGCTCAATATATGAACCTTTTAGATCAGCCTCCCTGCAGATCTGCCATATACGAAAATAATTGTTATAATATGTGTATACTCCTGTACAATAAGTTACCTGACATTATTAAATTAGAAAACATGACTTCTTTCAAAACTAAGTTGACCAAATGGCTGCATGAAAAATGTTTTTATAGTATCAAGGAGTATTTGACAAGAAAATAATAGGTATGTAACAAATAGCTGTAAGTGTTAGTATTTAAGTCTTGACATTGTGGAACTATACATTTTTTAATTGTTTAATTCGTAAAAATTTGCACACCTGTATCCAGGTTGATTACGTTGGTTTATTTATTATTTTTAAGATCTTGTAACCGTAATCTTGCAAATAAACTATTTCATTTCATTTCATTTCATTTCATTTCATTTCATTTCTCAATTAAGTAGGTATAGGGTTGTTATCACGTTAGGTATATATTATTATTGATTTGTGCAGGTATAAGTACAATTTGCTTGGTGGTAATATTTTTGAGTCGATATAGACATATTTAGCTATCTGGCACACGAATGAAACATTAAAGTATACCTACCTATGTTGAAATGAATTTTGTTGTTTTGCGTCCATAATCAAGCGTTGATATCTTTATTAACAAATATACATTGAAAATGGATTTCAGTAAACAATTAGTGTCAAACTATATTTTAACGCACAAATCGTGCGTTAAAAATATTAGTATTATTTTTATATATTTGAAAAGCACTTTTTTATTTTTATTTATTTAATACAATTTTTTTTATAATAGTTACAGTGTTGCACATAAAGCCACTATTTAACCTAATGATCCATATAAGTAAAAGTAGCACAATGCTTCCCTTTGATAACTATACTAGATAAATGAAGAAACGTAGATGAAATGGTCCGTTAAAATTCTAACATTATATAGAATGAAGTATAGGAGCGTAAGTGGGGTGTGTCGTACAGGCCAATTTACCATCCGTGTAGGATATTGATTAGAGATTTATGTTTCGCGTTTTATTTGGTTAGCAACAAGCGCCCACAACCACGCGCGCTGAGCTAATTAATGCTCGACAAACATTAATATTGATCCCAAATTGGAATCCAGAGCGTAAGACTCAGGATGGTCTTTGCTTTTTTACCCTTTTTCTTCAGCCGTCCCGGACATAATCCTGCGTCAGCGCTGTTTACTTAGCCGATGTCAGTTAATGTCTTTACGCGACTCTGCCATCGCGAGGGTTTTGAATCAGATTTTTAATACATGTATTACAAATAACTAAATAAAACTGTAACAAAGCTTTTGCTTTATGCCCAAATAAAGAAGTTTGAAGTAGATCAGTGAAACTCGCTGACGTGATTAGTACATTACGGCAGAGATAGAGCCGTAGGCGAGGTCCGGCTATAATACGAGGCCAGGATGGCTATTACAGTCGAAACAAGCATAGTGCTTTTCTCAAAAATGAAACAAGAAAATAAGATAAAAATATATTTTGGAAATATATATATAATCAACGCCGCACACCGCGTTTTTAAAGCCCGTTTTTGACGATTTACACTTGATTCGGTATAACGTTTAAAAAAGCAGTGTGCATAAGCCCTAAGAAGGCAATGAAGGTAATGATGATGATGTGGATATAGGAACGCCCGGCCGGAAACAGGCGGGCTGTCGATTGCTTAGAACAGGTAATGAAGGTAATTGCTTATGTATATTAAATAACCATTAATTAAGCATAAACGAATAATTAACTTGACGGTATACCTACCATCTATGTAAGTTCACCACAAACAGATAGATATTAAATAGAAACAGTATGTAAACACTATTTTGTTAAGATTATACCTAATGAATTAAATTATATTGTCTTATCAATATGACGAATTAAATAGTACATGAACTGTTACTAAAGACAAACAAAAACCTGGAACCAATCCAGCTCTATTACCAAATTAACAAGTTGGGATAGAAATAAACACTCCCCTAATTTCCGAGTAAAAAGTGTCAGGAGCACTATACAAACACAGATGTGTAAAAACGCTTAAACGAGCGTGGGCCAAAGAGTAATCGTGTAAAGCAAACTGGAAACTCGGTAAAAAGCTAGAAGCCACAAAGAATTCTCACAGTGCTAACAACCATTCAGCGCCTTGGTTGCATCGCATTATTATATTACTGAAGTTCCTGTAGACTTGGATGGCATTTTAAGTTATTAAAAAATATCTGAAATGATTAAAAAAATCATAATTTAAACTAAATAGAGCACACTGCTGTTAAAACGTAATTTTCAATTTTTAAAACTTTGGGATGTTGCTAGAGATTTAGGGCGAGCTACGCAATGCCGCGAATATATTTATCTCATTCATTTTTCTTCGTGATATCTCTGTTCCGGCGAAGAATCGACAAAGAATGGTTTTGATAGTAAAAAATTATAACTAACTTTAAAAACAGAGTTTTGACCGACTTTAATTCAGTACTAAGCTTCAAGTGTGCCTATAAAATTTGAAGAGTTTCCTCGATTTCTCCAGGATCCCTTCCCCAGACTCTGACCTAATGACCATGGGACCACATGAAAACGGTCTAGGCATCTTCGAGTAATCTGGGAACATACATAAAAAAATTAAAGGTCCCGACAAATTGAGAACCTCTTCCTCTTGAGTCGGTTAAAAAACATTAATGAAGCCAGTTCAAGGATCGCATACTTTCGCTAATAGGGTCTGCCTCCCCTGTTGAGCGATGGGCGACAATCCCTTTAATTTAAAGACAGCATACACTCCATTTCTACTGAAAAAAATATGCTTTACCAGTATTTACCAGACGCAGTTTTATGTTACCTATAAAACAATTTTGAGGAAATAGTCGGAAAAATCTGCGAACCTGGCGTGTATGGAAGCGCATCCCAGCGAGGATCGCAGGTATTTCCGACGGCTTGTACCTAACAACTTTTAATAAGTACCTATGCATATGCATGAATAAATATTTTGCACATAAAATTTTAACTAACGAACAAAATCAGATATAATTATTGTGGTTTTAAGTGTCCAATTTCTTTTCATCTTTGCCCTTAAATGCTTGGCCGCGGGAGACAAAAACGCACTTAACAAATGACATATGGTGAGAATGGCCACGTACAGCGTGTTCACCAATATGTAACTAAATATAAACCATTTGGTATAAAATACTCTCACACGTAGGTAACAAAACAATTAACATTTCATTGTAAGTACATTCAGTGTTCATATTTTTACTATCAAACTAATATCCTATACATCCAACTAATATTATAAATGCTAAAGTTTGGAAGTTTGAATGATTTGATGTTTAAATGTTTGGATGTTTGTTTCTCAATCACGCTAAAACAGCTCAACCTATTTGGGTGAAATTTTGCACGAAGATAGTTTATAGCCTAGATTAAAATATAGAATAGTTTTTATCCCGGGTCCACGCAGACGAAGTCGCGGGCGTAAGCTAGTTACAGATATTTGTAGCGCATTATTGTAACTCGGTTAAAATATTGTTAAAGGGGAAAAAATAAGATTAAATGAAACATGACCGCATGACCGAAACGATACAATTTTTATAGACCCGAATGATACTTGATGAAAATAATAACATTAGATTCTCTATCTGTACGTGTCGTGTGTTCTACGTTAAATCGATCAAATAAGTATGTGAATATTAATCTCTTTTAACGAGCTAACCTATATTATGTAGGCAGCTATAACATAATAACATAATGCCTGACAGCGACACTGAAACCGATGAATTATTCAAATGATGGAAATCTAAATTAATTTCAATTTTAGCCCGCCTGTATAGCCTAATCCCTCCGGACGGTTCAATTCATTTCAACAAATTACAAAATTCAACCTTAACTTGATGTGAACAAGGTTCACATTGGGTTTAATGTTTTAGGGGTTATAACAGTTGAAAGCAAAGAAGTGGATCAATTAGGACTGCGCATTGGAATAACATTTATTTTCAAAAGAAAAGTGAATGCGCGTTATGCGCGTACTAAAGTTACTTTAAATGAGTTATTGATCTCGTTGTAATAAGGATGAGTTCAGAATACATTTGTTTGTCAAATACTTCTTTTCGATTCTGAAATGATGATTTCTCGGTAGTGAGCGATGGTTCAAAACAAGCGTTAATGATCTGATTCGAGAAATAAGGGTTCAGGGAAGATCTATTTGGGAATTGGGGGCTTTTTCTAATCTAGCGGGAATAAATGTGACTAGAATAGCTTAATGTTTGACAACTATCGAATGTAGTCGGTCGTTAGAGTATTAAGGAGAGCAGCTAGTGAGGAGTTTGATTAAGATAGTAGGCACATGAAAGGCATAGCGTTAATAAAACTCAATTCCCAACGGTAAAAAAAATAATATTCTGTGTCAGTTGAGCACCTAATCCTTTTGATGAAAAAGTAGATCTGGCTTGGGGATATGTTAGACGCTACGCCACTATTTATTTATTTATTTATTTATTTATTATACACTATAAGTAGTTAAGTATACACTATAAGTGAATACAAAGCACATACATATTAAATTCGACAAAAACTTAACGGAAAGACAATAATCTTTTAACGCCTATTATCAATACCAATTAGCGATAGCTCCCGCCACGTGGGCCCACTCAGTTTTTTGCCGCCCACTTTTTGCCAGAGGTCGTTAGCGTGACGTGCGTTTGAGTTAATTGACGTCTCCGCGACACGTGGAGGACGACACGTTTATTATTTATCCGGGATTTGACCTGCGAATGCCGCTTAAGTATTATATGAATACGGCATGCCGGAGTAATCAAGCTACTGCGAACGCAAGACAAGGAATCATGTTTCTGTTTTATTAAAGGATAGGTGCCCGGTGCCGGTGCACGCAAAGCCGCCGGATATAATATGCTATACAGAAAAACATTCTATAGACAGATGAAAGAACTTTTGAAATCTGACGATTCTTGAGATTACCCCTTAATACAGACAGACTTCAGACAGTGCTCCAGCACATCTTTTCGTCCAATATCCCGCAGTGTCTCAAGACGAGAGTCTTTGACCAGTGTGTGTTGCCAGTGATGACATATGGCACCGAAACTTGGTCGCTTACTATGGGCCTCATAAGAAGGCTCAAAGTCACCCAAAGGGCAATGGAGAGGGCTATGTTAGGAGTTTCTCTGCGTGATCGCATCAGAAATGAGGCTATCCGCAGTAGAACCAAGGTAACCGATATAGCCCTCCAAATTGCTAAACTTAAGTGGCAGTGGGCGGGGCACATTGCACGTAGAACCGATGGCCGTTGGGGCGGAAAGGTTCTCGAGTGGCGACCACGTACCGGAAGGCGCGGCGTGGGTAGGCCCCCCACAAGGTGGACTGATGACCTGGTAAAGGTCGCGGGAGTCCGCTGGATGCGGGTGGCGCAGGACCGGTCAATTTGGAACTCTCTGGGGGAGGCCTATGTCCAGCAGTGGACGTCTTTCGGCTGATATGATGATGATGACAGACAGACTTACAGAGACGCATCTTTATAATATTAGTATAGACTATCCGTATCGCGGCGAATCTTGATCCCTATGACAGCTGTCATTTTAGTACAATTTTACGTTTTAAGGTTATAAATTGTACGGAGATGACAGCTGTCATAGGGATCAAGCAAGATTCACCGCGATACGTATAGCTTGCAAAGGCAGAACATAGATTCAAGATTTTGAGCATGCGTTTAATTCAAAAATTTCGTTCCAATTTCAAAAATCAGGGCGTTACTTTCCACTACCGCCACGGACACGTCACGACACGCGTCGCTCATTACGCCGCTAGTTTTAATTAGTGCCGCCATATGTGTCTAGTCACGTCGCGGGGGACTCCCCCCTCGTGCGATAGTATAATTATCTCGGAACGTTTAACATCGTGGTCCAAGGTATTTAAGAAAAAGACGATTGAAAAATAATCCTTTATAATAAGTTAGAGTTAAGTGATAGGCCATGACTCTTAACGAGAAGATAATGTTTGATCCTGAGGTAGCAGTTATTTGAGGTTTGATCAAATTTAACTAATTACTTGTGAATATAATATATAATATTGCTGCTTGTAATATTACAATCCCAACCTTAGCTATACTCCAAAGTTGAAATGTATATATAGCTTTTACATATGACTTATTTCTGATTGTTTCGAAATTCTAATTGACTCGTATAGTCATACGAAATACGAGTAGAGATATAAGAATGCTTAACATGTGTTTATGTTATTTGAATTTGACTATTCAGCTGTATTCCCTTCGTAAAAACTTCTCAATAAATTAACATTGTGACATTCATTTCAATAGCAAAAATGTCTTTGACGATCGGTACTTATTACAGATACGGCAAACGAACGCCGAAGAATAGTTTGTACTTATATACAAATGTACACTCACTAGTAGATTTTTATCTACTAATTATATTATTATATACTAATTAGACTAGCCGAACTCTCGCCCTCCCGTGGCTTGCGCCCGCGCACCGTGCGAGTAGGTACTCCGAACCGTTTAATTTCGTAGATTTTCCCGGAACCACAACGACGCAAGCTGTCATTTGTTTACATTTACAGCTGCAACGACTTTGCAGGCCCTCCAACCATTATTGACAATGTCTAACCTTTCTAACACATCCGTTTAAAGTCGATTATCGCCTGAATTATGTTACAAATAAGTTGGGTAATGGACGCATTGACTAATTGTGCGCCTGAGTGATCTGAGATCCAACTCGAAAATGCCGAATATTTATTCTGTTTTCATCAACCCTAATGCCTTTCTTGGTCGAAACTTTAATGATTGAAAGAGATTTGTCCAAGTGACACATGGTTGCAGCCTAATGAAAGTAAAGTGTTGATGTAAGGGTGCTTAAGATTAGTGGATTTGAAGAATATGTGGTTAGTTTATTTATAGGCTTCAGATTTATGATGTGTAAAGTAATTTATTTAATACGGTGCAAATTGTTTTCAATTCAGAATGAAAATAGCTATTTAATCATAAGATTCATAAGATAGCAAAATGAGTTTAGAGACAAAACTTATTTTCTCAATTTTTTTGTAATTTTCTCGGAAATTTTTGCAACTACCGTAGGTACCCAGACTTAATTATACAGTACACCTACTGTAAAGGGCTCAACAAGCTTCCTCTTGGATTATCCATATAACATCCAGTCGGAGTAAATGTGTCCCCTAGTCCCTCGAAAACTTAGAAAATAATAACATAAAAGTTAACTCCGCCGTTAATATCCCAAAAATGGACTTACCTGAGTTTCGGTCACATTAAGCAGCTTCGCCATGTCCGCCCTCTCCCCCGAGGAGAGGTACTTCTTGACCTCGAACAATTTCTCGAGCTCGAAGATCTGTCTCCCGGTGAAGGTGGTGCGCGCCTTCTTGCGCCGCGCGCCGCCGTCCTCCCCCTCCTCGCTGGTGAGCGAACCCTCTCCACCGAGAGGGGAGTGCACGTCCTCAGTTGATTTCTTGCGTTTGATCAGCTTGGAAGGATCTGGAAGAAAAATTGCTTTTAGAAGTGCATAGGTAATATTTTAGAAAAGCATAAAGCCGATTCATTTTAACCGGATAATAAGTAGCTAATGTACACTTTAACTTTAAACCCACCTTAATAATAGTACATTACCGCTGAGGCCGGGAAATAGCAATTCGTGGATGAATTGATTTTGTATCAACCGACAATACAGACGAATCCACGAATTGCCATTCCCGCCGAGGTAGGTATAGTGCTTTTCTCCATAAATGCGAGGAAATCAAATAATATTTTCAATAATTTTAAACAGCGAGTAGTATGTCAATAACCTATCATGTTCCCGCCCCCGCCCAACTTATTTTTTTAAAGTATGTACACGGCATGACTCATGGTGCCTTTCAATTGACCCACATAAAAAAATTAAAAACATTAGAATCAATTACAATTTTATGTTTTATGTAATTAAAATTATTAAAGATTACACGGGATTAAAATCTAAACGCAATTTAGTTCGTTTTGAATATTATTTCGAAAATATTTTAATTTCTTCAGTTAATACAATTTGAGACATTTTTTAAAACGTCACTTCGATCTCTTGCAAAAGTAATCGTTTTGTCTATGACAATTAAAAAAAAAAACTTGGGAAAACTTTAAGCACACTACAAACGGGTGCAATTTGTCACACCGACTTGTAATAGTTGGAAAGAGACAGCCATACATTACTAACCAGTCTAACTATAGCAAGTTGTTATGACAAATTGCTAGGCCTTTAAACTTACGAGCATATGGCTGTTTGTAGTGATTTGACATGGTCAAAACATATGATTAAAAGGTAAAAAAGTATACAGTAAAGGAATTTTATACATATTCCTGGCCGCTAAAGCTGTACAATAATGACTTTTAACTTTTTAAATTTGCGCTTGTCAGTAACGAGGAACTTCACGTACTATTTTTGCTACAGTAAGGCGCATATTTCCGAGCATATTGGAGAAAATAAATTTTTTAAAATCTGATGAAGCGGTATCGTAGATTATTAATATTTAAAAGGTTTTTTTTTGGTGACTGTATTTTAGTATGGTATAGTTGGGGTAATCTCGAAAACTACTTATGTGGTTTACACCAGTCTAAAGAATGGACTTTCCGAACGGACATAGTCTACTTCTTATCCCGTGCCCGTGTCCCGTGCGTATATTAGTACATTATTATGTAGGTATGTACTTATTGCTGACGTCATCAGAAGGTAAATACGCATAATGAAATGATGCGGTAAAGGAATTTATTATTAAAATTTATTGTATAAGTATTATGTACACTTTGAGAATTAGTTGCATATTACTATAAACAAATAATAATAAGTAATTTATTTATATATTTATTTATTTAAGGATTGCCAATGTAATGACATGTAAAATACTGAATTTTATAAATAAATTTCTGAATCTGAATCTATGCCTTTACATAAAGAACACTTACTAACACAATGTAACGTAAACTAAATCCAGATGCGACAAGTCTATTTGCAACCGCAGATCGAATATATCGAGTAGATTATTGCCGGGATGCCGGCGGTGGCAGGCGCGGCCGCTGTTAGCTCACTCCAGGCTAAATCTCAATGAGTTAAATAGGATCACTACATTTTATACTAATTTGAATATACGTGTCTAACCATTTTGTACGCAAATAACTATAAATTAATTTGTATGTAACAAATGAACGTATCGGAATTCAATAATGTAAACAATATACAATTGATGAAATGAGAGAGAATGGGAGAGGATCTGTGTATTTTGCCCTGTTTGGCCTGCAGAGCGGCCAGCTACAGATGTGTGTAGGGATAACCTCTCTGGGGGCCAGAGGGAAAATGGGAGAGAATCGTACCGCCAAAAAAGTGTACGGCTGGGACGTACGGCCTATCGAGTGGCCAAGGTTTCGCTTCAAACGTACCTAGTACCTATAAGTAAACAACAATAACGTTTTCTAATGTGTGTTTTTAATGCAGTTTTTAAATATATTATACATTCATTAATATTACCTACAACCTGATAAAATAACAGTATAATTCAATAACATATTTCGCCAATCCTCGACAACCATATTTTATAAGCTTTTAACTGAATGCGCTGGTTAAAAATGAATGATACCTCACCAAATCGGGCCATCAGTCAGCGTCTCCGGTCGTTAATTCAGTTTGCTTGTCGCCAATTAAAATACTTGGCCGAGCGCTCGAGTACTTGGCAGCTCGGCACGCTCGGGGGTTCACAAGTGTTTGGATTGCAACTAAACTCACAAAGGAATGGTTTCAAGGTATTATACGGAAGACCTGTAAAGTCGATGGTTAATCCAAATGGTTGGTTTATATACTATCTATACTAATATTATAAAGAGGAAAAGTCTGTGAGATTGCTTTGTAAGTACAAACTTAGGGGTGGCTACAAATGTAGGGGTAGTCTCCGGAACTACTCATCCGGTTTCACCATTGGCATGGGCTATATTTTATCCCGCGGTTTCACATGGGTTCTCTGTAGGTAAATCTGTAATACGCTGGCGGAGCCGCGCGGGCTGCTAGTCTTTGCTAAAGAAGCTGCCTTTCCTAATAACAATAATGCTCTCGAAAAGATTGGTGCCAAACGAATGAACAACCATTCTTGTATTTACTTTTGATTCTTCGTAGACATAATTAGGTATGTCGTTCAAACGCGTTTAATAACGTAATAATAAACGCGCATATTTATCCGATTTAGTTTTTATACATGTTTAAATAAATAAATAAATATTAGGGGACAATCTTGCACAAATCGAACTAGCTCTATAGTAAGCTCAATAAGGCCTGGGTCGTTCTTCTTTTCGACCGACAATAGCCTGTCCTTCGTCTTACTACGACATCTCATTTGAGTAATGATTTTACGGTTTTATAATGTTCGAAAATGAAAGTCCATATTATTTTATTAATTAGTATTAATTTAATATTTTAGTTTCTCTATCTAGCATTTTTTTTTTACGTTTTTTTTTCGTAGAATGCCGTGACAGAGTGGTAAAATAAAATGTTGTCCCCACTGAAAGAGTCCACTTTGTCACATGTTTTTTTTTAGAAACCAACCGTAAATAAATATTTATATTGGCCAGAAAGGAAACTTTAATTAGTTCTAATGAAGAAACCCATGCATTTTTTTAAAAATCGCACTTCAAAACCACAATTTTCGATAGTTCAAAAACAAAAAAAACAGAAAAACCTCGGTTCATTGTCGGTAAAAAAGAAGAACGACCCGCCTGTGTTATGGGTACTAGACGACGATACATATGTACGAGTATAATAGATATAGATACTTAAATTATTAAGATACAAATATTTATGCTCATCACCAAATATTTGCTTCGTAGGCAGCGTCACTACCCACTTAGGCTATCCGGTCGTCAGACAGGGATTGAAGAAATGGTGAATTCAATTTTATTTGAAATTTCGTTTACCATAAAATACATAGTCAGTTCGTCCGACTGTCAGATAGTAAGTTAAGCTTCCATATTGTGCGTCCGCAATAAGCAGACTTTATCTTTGCCGAACTAAGTTGACTTACCAACAATAATAAGTACAGATAAATGCTAAACTGTAAAGGACTGGCTGGACTATTTCACCGGAATGGCGGCGCCGTAAACATTTGATGAATTTACAATACGGCATTAGACCCGTCCGTCCATTTGATTTACAAAGCGGCAAGGGATGAGCGAGAAGCGATTGATTACACATCATGCGAAACAATACCGTCACGGATGACAAGTACCTATTTTTTTATTGAAATCTAAAACTTTATTTACACGGTGAAAAAGAGGTGAAGAAACCTTGATCGACTCGAAGTAGGCAACGATAATTTTAACACTCAAAACTCAACAGAAGTTTTTCGAATCTTTTTCACTGCAAAACCGTTGACACGACTAACCACAAGGTCGCAAAGATTGCAAGAAGAAGATTGTTTGATTGATTGAAAGGCGAAAATTGGGAGAACAAATCGTTGACTCGGTAGAATAAAAGCGGTTACACACGGCGACTTTTTGCGGCGCCACAGTATTGATAAGTATGGTGCCTTTGCCAGGTGCTGATCTGTGCTGGCTAGTGTTAGCAGCCACATGTTCGTGAAACGCGCGTTTAGACCCCAAGTTGATGACCTATTCCCGCCACCTTCCATCCCTCGCAAGCTGTCTCCGTTTGATTTAGTGGCGAGTTGGTTAATTGCCCTCAGTAATGACGTTCTCTTGTTTATAGGTTATCCTGATTTAGGTAATTATTGGTAGCATTCAGCTAATGAACGTTAAAAGGCCCAGTTATAGGCGCCGGGTGTGTTTAAGTGATGAATAAAACATATTTTATTGGTCCCATCGGGATTGAACTGTTTGAAGATATCAATACGTTTGTATTGGCCGTCAGAGGGTATTCTACGTCGAGCAATCGGTATTTTATGGATCATTATAGTGCATTCAAATATGAAGCCGATTTTTGGCACCACCTTTGAAATCATATAATAATTTAAAACTTATATAAGAATATTTTCAAACCTATGTTGCTATAGTAGGTACGAACGCAAAAGGAAACCCATCCAAACTATGTATATTCTTATTATCTGACAAGCTGAGAGCACCCATGAGAACAGTGTTATATATACAGCTTTGGCCAAAAATATTGACCACCCCACGTTTTCCTTTGTAACTTATGGATAAATTATTATTTTTCAATTTCATAAATACACGAAGACGTAAAGTATAATAAGTGTTTGAACATTTTCAAATCATTAATATATATAATTTTGAAATTGCTATTTGCGTGTGAAAACTGAAGCTAGAAAATGTCGGGTTTTAAAATAAAGGTTAATTGTAAAAAAAAACACGAATTTTCCCTTAACGTCAATAAATATGATGATTTTTTCCGATAGATACACAACTTTCTATTATAAAATATATAAATGTTTGACTTTTGTATGAAAAACGCATGAGTGCTCAACACTTTTGACCAAGGCTGTAAGTACCTACTACTAGTACAGTATGCCTACATTAATTAAATAATACGTGAGAGATTGGACTAACATTAATCCCTATTAATTCTACGTATTTACGTAAAATAAGATACGATAGCGCCATTCTGTGAACGCTGGAGTCATCATAACGCGAAGTGTCCAATTGTCCGCCGCACAGGCAGACGTGAGAAAAACACGTTAGGTAGGGGACACAGTGATGTACTTTGGCTACGGAACCATAGAACCTCCAGAGCCAGAGCCATTTTACATAAGGGGTTGCACAAACGGCTCCTGTCTCACTCGCACTGTGCTAATCAGAAAGAGATGGGTATAGATTATGTCGTGTTGCGTCGCGTCTTACCTTCATTCAGTCGCGCCAGCC
Source organism: Epinotia nisella (assembly GCA_932294315.1). Classification (NCBI taxonomy): domain Eukaryota; kingdom Metazoa; phylum Arthropoda; class Insecta; order Lepidoptera; family Tortricidae; genus Epinotia; species Epinotia nisella. The sequence continues at coordinate 25,064,231 of OW028674.1, forward strand.
CCGCTGAGCTACAAGTAACAATTTCATAGGTATTATCTAAACCAGTATTGCTGTAGTCAAAAATAGCACAACGTCCCTGGTCAAACAACTCAGTAGGTATTGCAAATTGTAAATGGTAGCTTTGTAATAATAATGAGCCCCTGATGGCAACAAAATAAACAAACCACTGGGGCGATAAAAGAAGAGAAGATCGTTTACATAGGTACGTACTCGTTAAGACCGTGCACACAACACATAATCTAACATCATCAGGTTTTTTTAGGGTTCCGTAGTCAACGAGGAACCCTTATCGTTTCGCAATTTACGTCTGTCCGTCTGCGGCTTAGCTCAGTGACCCTTACTACTAGAAAGCTGTAAATAAATCAATCACGCCGACAAATTGGATTTAAGAATCCCTCCTCCCCCCGTGCTGGCCAAATGGTTACTACGGGGTATGTGAAAAAATGGCAGTAGAACATATAATTAATTTAAAAGGAAAACTATCACGGATAAGTAGACATAACTAGTTAATGAGTAATAGACGACCAACTTAAAACTGTACTTGAATAGGCCAACTTTCGTAAAAATTCGGGCGACACAACCGCAACGTTTAAGGTTTTAATTCCGTGCATTAATCGCGTGCGGTTGACGCGCGCGGCTGATGCGACAATAGTCAGTGTATGAAAATGTATGGCGCCGCTTCCGAAGTCTGCGACAGACGCCTGGGGCATTTTCATCGCGATGGAGCGCGCGATTTAACAACAACAGACAGGCAACTACGGAACCCTAGACTGCGCACTGGCCCGACACGCACTTGGCCGGTTTTCTTATTATTAAGTAATACAGCAGTACTAACGTACTAATTACCCCTGATATAGACTTGACAGTTAATTTTAGCTCTCTATTTGTACTTTCCTTCTACATAATAAAAGGACAGAGTAGGTTACCAGTCGCCCACACTCCTAACTGACCATTCGTGAACCTTATATCAGTGACATAAGGTTCACAAATGGTCAGTTAGGAGTGTGGGCGACTGTACGTACAGACACGTTCATTCACAAAGGCACGCCTTAATCATCATTGCATACTTACTATTTGTCGAGAATAATCATTACACAATGTTCCAATTGCATGTTTTCCATAGTTAATCTAAATACATTCTTCAGTTTTTATTTTTACTATATTATAAGATTCTGTGTTTGCTCAGGTTTCTTGTTTTAATGCATTATTTTTCGATCGCCAATCGCTCCGCTTATAACTTCGTCGTTACCCTCTGATGACGCTTGCCTTCTCCAATAAGATATCCATTACAACACCTTACACGTGAGGCCATGAGTGCCATATCGCAGGCCAAAAACTATAAATACACAGACTCACCTGCACTTATAATAATAGAACATTCATACGGGGTTTATAAACAGTCAGCTTCCTTTTTGCCCCGGCTTTTCTCGTGCTTTGTGCGTTGCACAAATGTTTTGTAAGTTGTAAAACTTATGTTTTTTTTCATGCGGTGACTTAACAAGTGTTCATGAGTGAAATTGCGTTAAATACCTAGTTTCCCTGTTAAAAAAATGAAACCAATTTAAATATTATTACATCAGCCGTCCAAGGGCCTGTTATTTAAAAGGCCTTCTCCTTTTTATTAATGGAGACGAACTGAGTTTCATTTATTTTGTTTATTTTTAAAGAAACGAATCATATTATATTTTAACCGACTTCAAAAAAAGGAGAAGGTTCTCAATTCGGTTGTATTTTTTCAATCTTATTATGAACCGATTCGTACATTTTTAAGGGGTTCCGTAGCCAAAATGGCAATTAAACGGAACCCTTATAGTTTTGTCAGGTCCGTCTGTCCGTCTGTCCGTCTGCCCATCTGTCCGTATGTCACAGGCATTTTACTCAAAAACTATAAGGTATATTTGAATAAAATTTTGAGGATAGGTGTATTTGGTATCCTCTAGTTTCATAATAAAAATGACAAAAAAATTTTTTTTATGGGTGCACTAGTACCTATACATAAAACTGAAAGTCAAAATTTTCTTTTCATTGTAAGCCCACGTGTGGCACATCAATCGATAGGCCTTTCAAAATAAATATAAGGTTTCTCAGCAATTTTTTTGATGAAGTGAATAGAGTCGGAGATAATCGCCCCGAAAGTCACTAAAATTCTGTCCCCTCCCCTCTATTTTTTGAACGGTGTATTTAAAAAGTATGAAAAAAATCATGGACATAGCTTATATATTAAATTCTTTCACCGAAAAGTATTTTGAACAAGATCGGTTCAAAGGTTTTCGAGATATTGCTAAAAAACTGCCTCCCTTAGAGAAAAGGACATAAGTGCCGTAAAATTTCTGTGACGATACGACCTTTTTAATAGGCACGGAAGCCTTCGTTTTGCGTGGTCCGACACGCACTTGGCCGGTTTTTTTTATTTGAAAGTATATGCTTCCAGGTTGGTCCCATTGTTATCAAAACTTCAGTTGGAATTGAAGGAACTCCTCAAATATAGAAGGCACGCATGTAGTAATTTCGGCATTTTCTATTAGGTATAACTAGTGTATTTACTCCAGAAAATCACAAATTTGGTGAAGTGGAACAGGATGATGAAGACCACAGATGACTTATGGAACTCGTACTTAAAACTATAAAAGTACGTTACTGATTCTGATATGATTCCGTTGAAATAGCAACTAATGAAGTCCTAAATGTCAAGTGTGCCAAAGCGACGGAACTCCTCAAATATTATCGGCCCACATACAGTGATATGGTTTTCGTCTGTAATAATCAACGTATTTACCCTTGTAAAGCAGTCCATGTGGTAAAGTGGAAAGGATATGTAGAAATGTTCACTTGGTTTGGCGGAGTATTAAATTGAAGTCGGTTAAAACTTTGTTTTTATAGTAAATTATCCTATCACGGTTAAGGGGCTCCCCGCGCTTTTGAGTTGTAACTCCTCCGTCAAAACTATATATATATTTATGGCACAAATGCTTATCGGCTTAGTTGTTATTCAATCCTTTATCTACAATTGCATCTGAGTTTTTTTGAAAATAATGAATATTTTTTTTTTATGATTTATTCAAATATGGTCCAAAAAAGCTCTGTTTTCGTTATAAGTATGTTGTTTATGCTTTTTTGTGTACGAATTCCACATGTTACTGTCCCTTATTGACGTTTCTAACAACTCATCAGAGATTTTTGTTTTAAATTCATTTTCACAAAAGTTACGTCCAAAAAACTGGTTTTTTGGCCTAAATTTGCCAAGGTTTGGTGCCATATATATCGAAAACTGTGAGTTTTGAAGTAAATATGGAATACTATTGCGGTAAACTTCGTTGTTAACGCGATAAACCATAAAAAACATGCAAAAACGGACAGTTACAGATCGAAGGTCATTGGGAGATGGGAGCCCCTTAATACAAATTTTCTTGTCAGTTTTTCTTGCATGGCGGAGAGCTAGAGGTTATAATAATAATCTTACTTTTATTTAGCTAATGAAAGTTCAGTTGCAATCGAAAAGCGAATGTAATAGGAACTTCAACTTACACCTCCGCCTAACTATATCCTACTCCATACGGCATGCAAGATTAGAAAAATTGTGCGTTAAAAAGCAAAAACTTTAGTACTGTTATAACTATTTGAAAAGCGTTGATGCATGATCAAAATAAGTAAAACTTATGAAATGTTCCCCCAGATAAACAAAGAAACGTAACTAATTTCTCCGTTAAAATTCTAATGTTATCTAGAATGAGACTCACAGACTCACATAAAAACGCACGCAAATCTATCCCGCTTTACTGTGAAAGCAAATTTCCCTGTCACATATAATAATCTCAAACCATGTTGTTTATCCTCCAAGGTACACGTTTCCTGCCAAACCTCAAGCAGCTGGGCCCCATCGGCCGTCTATATAGAGATTTACATCTTCCGTCCGTTTGTTTGTTTAGACACACTTTAGCACAATAGCGTTGAGTTTTATTTGCGGTTTTAAATGCGTGTGGGTTTTGTTACGAAACTGAGGTGTTGTAACCGTTATTTTTTTTTATTTTTTAATTTTAATACATAATATACGCGATAAAATCCGTTTAAACTGTATTCTTTAATAATATATAATGAATAATATATAATCGCGGGAACTGAAGACCATATTATTGTAATTATTTAATTCGAGGATGTGAAGCGTTGCTAAGCTATAGCTGCCTTAGGCACCTACTTTTTATATAAATATAATAATAATAATATCAGTGGAAAATCTTACACGAATCGATCTAGCTCCATAGTAAGATCAATAAGTTTGTGTTATGGGTACTAGACGACGATATATTTAATAGATATAAATACTTAAATACATAGAAAACATCCAAGACTCAGAAACACATAATTCATGTTCATTACACAAATATTTGCCCTTACCGGGATTCGAACCCAGGACCTTCAGCTTCGTAGGCAGCGTCACTAGTCACAATCACAACCCACTCTAACGGCTAACCCCTCGGTCGGGATCGGGATAAATAATTAGTAATCTGACAAACCTTTTTTATTAAATAGGTACCTCCTTACTCATTTTTAAACAGGTGACACATCACTGAGTTGAACAAACAGAGCCAACGAAATGTTAGTTTTTCCGATTCGTGCGTTTTACTTTTCCACATACAATAACAACAACATGCCAGTCACCTGAGGTAACTTTAACACTCACCTTGCACACTGCACAGCCGGTTTACATTACAGCGAGCATTTAACCCTCTCATTATCTTCCTTCCTATTTTCTCAGTAATTTGAAGCCAGATTGGCAATGGACCCGTGTCGGTAGGCATAAAACAATGGCGACCGCAGCCCCGCCCGCGACATCAAAGCCACTTTACGGCTGCGCCTGCGCGTTATTTATCGCGCTTCTAACTAGCGTTACTTGCGAATATGAATCGCGCTATGAATTAGTAGTCTGAATCGCGCTTAATTGCCGCTATAAAATTTTAATAGGGGAGGTAACATATTAACGAGCTCAAGAATATGCTGTAACTCCTTTGACAAAAGACTTATATTATATAGCTAGTACTTTCGCATGATTGTTTAATGGGTAAGAAATATTTTGCAGGCGCTATCAAAAATCGTAAGTTATATTATTTTATTGTTTTGGGTATTGAAAAAAAAAAACGTTTGGTTATTTTTTGATAAGGTACTTTTGACCGAAGTAATTTAATCTAATAAAATAATGAGGACACTTTACTCGAAATTAATGGTAGGTAGATATACAAAGACCCACGCAAGTAGTATTCACTGGGGGCAAGTTGGTTAATTGCCCCCAGTCGCTCTTAAAGACCACGAAATCTTATATTTTGTTCATGGTACTTACGCCAAATTTAATGAATAACAGTCGTGAGTCCATCAGCCGCGGATGCGCTTACGCAAGGATTTATTGCCCTGGCAACCCCGGCCGAGATTAAAGGTGCTCCCAGGAGACCAAGGGGCGGTTATAATTAGTGTTTAGCGAGAACTGCTTTCTGTCCATTTTATTGTTTAGTGTAGTTTAGAAGCTTCAGTTTGAAGTGCTTCGTGCGTTTTTTCACGTTTCCGATAACTTCAGAATTATACCTCATTCCATATATAACTTTAGTTTTTTTTCTATGTTAGGTACTTTATTTATCTAGGACATCAAAGGAAAATATTGTACTGGCGTTTGAAAATGGCTTTCCTTGAAATCGCATGGCGATTAACGCACGATTTTTCTAATCTTGTCTTGAATATGGTATTAGGTACAAAGCAACGTACCTAGTTTACCGTAGAGTTTTTTCATTCAAAATAATTTAATGTTACAAAGGTAAAATAAAAATAAGAATATGTTGCATTATCTCTGCTACCCAAAGGTTGTATGGAAGAGATCGCTCATTAGCGATAAGACCATGTTGTTAACGACTTTAAGCTATAAATATATTCCGTACTGTGTTATTTTTCGAGGTGTGCAATTAAGTGTATTTGTATTGTATTATGAATTGCCTTCTTGAATTCGACGGGGAACTCGGTTACTTATATTTAAGTTAGATATTTAATTTAAATAACTATCTAGTTAAAAACGCCTACTTGTTCGAGTTGGAGATTTCCCTGGATTTCCCTCAGGCCACCAGGCATTCCGATCGCTTTACCGGGCTCGACCCATAAAGCAACAGCCGGGTTAAAACAAGAGTATCGCTAGTTGCGAATAAATCAAAGACCCACAGCTGTAAGTGCAGTAAACGACAGTCGGCGTTGCCTACCCAGTCTCAATCGTTAGACTAGTAATGAATGTATTTTAAAGTCTGGATCTTCAAAGATCAGTAACTGCGCAATAAATCGCCGCTCGCACATTAGCTATGCAATTTGCAGCCAACAAGAACAGGCCGTAATAGCGCTATTATCCTGTATTTATCGACTAGCAACACCAACTATCTACAAAAACAAATAAGCGGAATATTTGACACTTCTAATCAAGCTAAACTCGAGAACTGTTTGGTAATTTGCATTCTAAGATAACGTGGAGATCATATGCCTAATAGCGAATTATAAATTCCTGGAACACATGGAATACGTATAACTAAAGTTGACCCAAGTACATATATCATTATGACATAGGAATTATATGGACGTACCTAATAATAATCACAATTATTGAATAAATGGTCATAAAATACTCGTATATAAAAATACGGTTCTTCAAAAATATCACCACTTAAATCACTCTTCAAAGAGTCCCCTCCCCCCTTCTTCAGTTGTGTAAAATAAAATTATTCAACAATTCGCAAATAAAATTTCAAGTTCAAAATAATCCAGGTACCAAGTATTAGTAGTTATTATGCTACATAGACATATAAGATAAATAAACATACTCGTACAATCCAAATGGAAAGCGACTCAGGTTATGCCTGCACAAGCAGTCCCTACGGACTTGTGATAAACAGACCCCGCTGGCACTAGCCTCCCTGTCTTTACCCATCCAAGTGAAGCATGACTATTACTATGGGACTGGTTCCATTTGTGTAAGATTGACCCCTAATATTTATTTATTAAATATAGTTAAGTAGATATCAGAGTGTAGTGTTAGGTGTTATAAAGATATATGTTTTCAGTTGAAGTTTTGTTAAATAAATGCATTATAATGTAAGGAGTAGACCTATATTTAACTAAGGCTAGTCTAAACTAAATATCGCGAGAAAATGAAACGATATCGCATGACAGATGACGTGCGGACGCAATCCGATTGCCTACGCAGCAGGGTTGACGCACTTTAGATCTTTAAACAATTATATATACCTCTTTGTAAAAACATTCCACAAATCTTCGCCAAAAATGAACACCAAGTACCTACCTATTAATAAAGAATCAATAAGCATCAAGTTTATTAAAAAGTGTATATTAACATAGTTATGATGGCCAATCAAATTGATTTTATACAAAAATACGACGGTATTAATTGCCTTCATTGACAGGATTTTTTTTTAAACATAATTATTTTAGGTAAGTACCTAAAGGATTTTTTTCCTCTAGGTATATATCTTTACCGAAACGAATTGACAACATGCTATGCTTGACAAACACAAAACGACTGGCGGCGTCAGCTTTAATCCATATCCCTACCTAATTCCATACTAATATTATAAATGCGAGTGTGTCTGTCTGTCTGTTACCTCTTCATGCTTAAACCGCTGAGCCGATTTAGGTGAAATTTGGTATAGAGATAGTTTGAGTCCCGGGGAAGGACATAGATACTTAAGGGGCTATAATGGGAGGTGAATTTTTTTATGGAGCTACGTATAAACGAGTTTCACGCGGACGGAGTCGCGTGCAGAAGCTAAGTTTCATGTATTTCAATGTTTTTATTTTATTATTATTGTACCCTAGAACATATTTTTAAAAGAACGTCTTATTATATTAGCTAGAGTTTAATATTTAATAAAATCGAAGTAGTCGTCTATATGTATTGTATATTCTATTTGTCCTACAATAAATACAGTAATTACAAGCTTTCACTTATTATGAATCATAAAAGAGTAAGTTGAACGATCGCCAAAGGTAAATCCTAGCATGGCTGCTAGGATTTACCATGTCGACCGAGTCCAAAACACTACGCTGCGGACAAAAAACTGCATTGCTGATGAGTGATGATAGTGATTGAGGTCGAGAAGATGGTGAAGGTTTTAGTTGGGTTGGGCTGGTAACGTTTCCCGTACGCATCTACGGCTACCTATGTGTTTGCGACATCTTTCCAGAGACGTGGCATAACAAGCAGTGCAAAGAAGGAACTGTCTCAGACTTACCGGGACAATAATGAAAGGAGATCGCGAAGCATGCCTACTTATATCATACAATATTTGAAATAATTTACTATAAAAACAAAGTTTGAACCGACTTAAATTCATTACTTCGCCAAGCCACATATGTACATAAAAACTTTCACATTTTCATTCCAATTTACCCCAAAAACTGCTTTCCTAGAGCGAATGCATTGATTATTTCAGAAAAAAAAATCCAAGTCGCTATATGTGGGCTGATAATATGTGAGGAGTTCCCTTGATTCCTCAAGGATCTCAGAATTGACACTTCATTAGTTGCTACTTCAACGGAATCATGTCAGAATCTTTGAAGTACTTTACATCCTTGGGGAGTTCCATAAGTCACCTGTGATCTTCATCATCAGTTCCACTTCACCAAAATTGCGATATCCGCGAGGGTATAATAGAAAATACCGAAATTATTACACGCGTGCCTATAAAATTTGAGGTAACCCTCACTTTCCCTGGGATCCCATTCCATTATCAGATACAGAGTTGTGCTCACCTGAATAACTTGAAAGAATACGATTAAAGGTGTATACGTGTATCTATAAAATTTCAAACATATCCTCCAACTCCTAACCGTTGAGGAGTTAACGTACCTTCCATCCATCATCAGCTCACCAACGTGAAGTGATGACTACTAGACGCAAACACCTTAATAGCTTTAGAAAATACATGAAACACGTCATACGTGCCTGTAAAACTGGAGATTTGCCCTCAATTTCCCTGAGATCCCATCATCAGACCCTGACTTGGTGACAATGGGACAATCTCAAGAGTATACATTTTCGAATAAAAATATAATTTTAAAATCGGTCCACAATTGACGGAGAAATCGGCGAACATACATAAAAAAATATACAGGGTGCTTTCGGAGTCATGATCCGGACTTACCAAAAGCGAATAAGATGGTCAAACTAACAACTTTTCCCAAGGAACCGAGAACGAAATCGCAAAAAAATCAGCTGTTCCATACATTAACTCTCAATTAACCACAGTTAACTCTTAATTGGCTCTTAATTTTTTACGATTTCGTGGTTGGTCCCATGGGAAAAGTTGTCCAGTATGACCATCTTATTCGCTTTTGGTCATTCTTGCTCAACGACCCCGGGATCACCCTGTATATACAGTGGAACATTGAGGACGGTTAAAAAGTTCCGATGTTATATTTTAGTTTTAATGTGAATGTCCCACCAGAGATGTGCAAGTGTTTTCATATATTTGACACCTCGCTAAGTTTCAAATATATGAAAACATAGCTTCGCGCCTCTTTAAACGATGCAATGTACGCGTAGCGCGGCACATGAAGCGTGTCGGACAACGCGCATGCTTTTACGAAAATGCTCCCATAATTTGCGATATTTTTATTATTAATAGTATTCCCGCGACTCGCAACGATCCGCTTTTCCATAAACGAGCCCTTACCTACTAAAAACAGAATAATTGGTCACCCACCATCTTAACCTCTTTATTATTTACTCCAGTAAATATAAAATACCAACGTCGTTTCGCCAAGGATACTGGATATTATAATTTTACCGTCCTGTACTTCAAACATTAAAAGCAATCTCCCAGTGAATGTATAAAATACGAAACTATTAATCTCAGCATTCCAAATAAACAGCATCGATTATGTTGGTCAAGCGCGAGTCCTTTCTGTTGTTATTGAAACAACTGTATTATTTTGAGCCAATTATAATATTCGTAATATTATTAGGCAATTTGCGTTTAATTTTTCGTAGAATCTTCAATAGTAGAGACTGGAATTGAATGGCATGAATTTTGTATGCAAGGCTGCAAAGTTGTTCTTTGGCGCAAGTGCTTGTATTGAAAGCCGAGCTAGCGTAGGATTGTAAGATTGAACCATGAGCGAAGCGAATGGTTCAAATGTCCAATCCTGAGCATCTCTATGCATGGTTCAGTTGTTTGGCGCCTCGTGCCTTGAAAGCCTCTCTAGGCTTTCAAGGCACGAGGCGCCAAACAACTTTGCTGTCGAGCGAAGCACAACTTTTCACCTCACCACCCGTGAGGAAAATTATAAATACAAGGAAAGTCATCTGGACCGAATACACATTTTCAATAAAGGTTTGTTTAAATCACATCAAAATTAAAGCATTTTATAATAATTATTTTGCATCTTTAAATAGTATCTCCACGCTTACAATAAACAGTCAAAGTATTGGTGGGTACTTAATTTTGAAAAAGAAAACTACATTTTAAAATTAAGTATTTATTTGCATACTTTCTTGTAAGAAGTCTAATTATGATTTCATATGTAATTAATAAAGAATAAGTATTATTAATTTATATATCGAGATAGAGCGTCCCGTTCGAAATTCAAAAACACTTTCCACGCTAGCGGATATAATGGACTTTTTCTCAAAGTTGCAATGACATGGCAAGCCTTTCCGAGCTGGTGAGGTAAAAAAATTGTTATATCAAGATTTGATTGATTGAATTCTATTTTGTAATTAAGTACGACACGGAACCCTACTAATAAACCAAGCACTTAAAACGAAAAAACAGGAAGGTAATAAACGTTCCATTTTCGATTGCGACAATAAACCCATATTAACATCTCAACTGCCATTAATCCGTACAAATTTACTTCTAAAAATAAGTTGGCAACCCTGACGCGGCCGCCACAGCTGCATCGACCAATAGCTTATTGCTTGGACGTTCTACGTTCAAATTACTGCTAGCACACATTCATATGCAACGCAAGAAACGCCTTCAGCACTCAATTAGCACGTAATAAGGAGCAAAATACTACGTTACATTGTTTCCCGACTGCAAATCGGTAAGTAAGTATGAGCTCTATTAAAATGTAACGATATAGATCCTGCATCCTCAGAACCTATTGGTCTAATGTAGTAAAGGTTTATCCAATACGTGCTACCAATAGCTTTCGGGGCATGCATAGGAGATGATGATATAAAATTAGAATGGCGGTATATCAGGCGCATTAATACTGATTGATTAAGTACAGCGTAGTGTTTCTTGAAAGGTTAATTGTGGTTAGAGTGGCTCTCGGGGCTAATTCAGCTCAGATAAACGATAGGCGTCGATGGATATTGGATCTCTATATAGTTTAACTCTTAAGTTATCTATATGAGTGTGTGCGTAATTAATTAACTAGATTAAAGAATTGGTAGACCTTTATGTTTCAGTGTTATATGTATTTCAGCAAATTACGTTAAAGTTTCGCAGTTTCACTAAATTTTACGAGATTTCTTTAAAGGAGTACTCAGTGTACTTTTTCACACATATTTTATTCTTCCAACTTTATTGTATGTAAGTAAGTTAAACGCCCGAAAGCTGCAAAAGTAATGACCAATAAAACAATAATAGTCTTATCATACTCAGTTCGTTCACAGTCGGTATAAAATTAATCATAGAATTAAACGAACAACTATTTGAGTAAGGCATTTTGATGCACCACTATAAACGCTTAATCGGTTTGTATTATATGCCTAAGCGATATGCCTCGCGAGTCATATAAGGTAAAACATTCATTAATTGACAACTAAAGTGCCAAACATCACTTCCAGCTTTAACAGGATAGGCATCATTATTGCCTTGCTGAGCGTGTCAATAATTGGAGACCTGTCGTAAATAGGCAGCAAGGTAAACTGAACAAAAGTATGAAAGGTCTCATTAATCTTCAGAGGCAATTAATGTTTAAACCTTCCCGGCTAGACTAGTGATTGAAGCCGCACGACAAAGTTAGCAAAGTACTTGCTTTAACGACGTTGCGCGTTTTTACAGGATTTTAACTACGACGTTTATTTAGGTCAAACCTTGACCATTTTTCCGAAATTTTGTTCACTAGTGTATAAGTCAGATGTCAATGCAATAGGTACTATGGTACCATACAGCTGGCCCGACGATGAAGACAAGGTGACCATAGCAACAAGATAAACCCGTCGTGTTTGACCTCAATCAATGTGTAGGGCCTAGTTGATTAGTTACAGATGTAGTACATAATTGTTTTCCATCGTATTTTCTCGGAAACGTTCGTATTTGTCATGCTACTTCAGTCAACCTCAGTACATTTTGTACTGTGACCGACGAAGACGAAGTAATCTATTTTATTTGACATTTATAAACATTTTCAACTATCATGCAATTCTACGTACTTACCTATTATCTTGAAGTTAGAACAATTACAACTAAATGAAATCAAAATTGACTCACCTTTCACCATCTTCTCTTCTTCCCACTCCCGCTTGGGCACGGACAGGTTCAGGGGCTCGTCCTTCACGAACTCGCACTCACTAGTTCTCACTCTCTGCAGTAACTGCTCCTGCAGTTTGTTCTTATGCACACTCATCACTCGCTCAGTCTGCACTTGAGCACTTTTGTACAGATGCTTCTTCATCTCGAACCTCTTCACACTCATCAACTGACTCACAGTCGACTTCTGATTTAACCCTAATATATATTCTATCGAATGCGGCGTAGGCTTCTTCGGTGGTTTCCCATAAACATGAGGGTGCCATGACAATTCGAAATCTTGTACTTTCTCTTCTGTTCCTACGTCTATATTCTGAGTATTATCATCTATTTGGTCTTCCAGAGATTCTAATTCCTTATCATCGTCTACTTCAATTCTGTCGCTATCTAGATAATCCCCGTCGCAGAAATTATGGGCTTCTATGAGTCTGCTGTCGGCTTGCTCTATAACGTTGGGTGTGTTGTACGCGACGGTTTGCATGTCTCTTTCTTTCTCGGTGTCTTGGCTCATGTGTGTCCTTTTCTGTTCAGATCCGGAAATAGTGTGTCATGTTTGTTTTATGATGAGATCGGTTTAATGGCTGCTCCGCGTTTGATGCTGTTTGATGTTTCCTGCAACACATGCGGTATTGAGAGATTGATTTAGCTCCACTTAAGCGCTAATTGCGCGGTGAACAAACAAACACAGAGGGAATGTAAACAGTTTTGTTGGCCATTAATTGAAGCATTCTTAGTGTCGTGGTTTTTGACTACTTATAGCTGACCAAACAATGATAGTTTACCATGCACATATTGCACATATCGCACCTATGTTCATGTTGTTATCTACAAGTCTCATATATAAGAAGTGACATGTCTTGATTTTCAGTTGATATTTGTTTTACTTATTATGTATAAAAAAACTCAAAAGAATGTATCATTCAATTTAAAACAAAACGTGAGTAGTCATTAGTCAACCATGTCCAAATATTTATTGATTTAGTGTCAAATATATGTATTGAATATTGGAAGCCAAAAAGGAAGTTTAACATGGGAAGCCAAAAATATGTTATATAACTTTTTAAATGATTGTGTTTTCATGTGATAAACCAATTCTTTTTGAAGCCTAAATCGTCAGCTATATCAACTTAAACGAATAATATGTCAATGCCAACGCCACCCCTAAAAATAAAGCATTAATTCAAATCGACAAAGAAACAATGAAAAGTACAATCGCGCCTGAACGCTTCAATAAAAACCGTGCTGTATCTTGTACCAATAGCAACTCATCTTGTCGACTTAACTGTACTTACTCACACAATTGCAACCAACGCAAAGTAATTTGAACCTTACCCCGTAAATTACACGGTTGATTATATAATAAAAACATTTTTTCAATTGGTGTGAGCCTCATCGGTGAATGCTGATTGATTTTTATTGCAAAGAGATATTAGGGTTGTGCCCTCAGTTGGTTTGACGTTGTTTATGTGGGGCTCTGATATCGATGCAGCAATGAGACAGTGTCAGTTATCGTTAATGTGTTATAATTTGAGACATTTGTAGTTATAGCTCGTTAAATTGAACGTGGTTTTTAAATTGGGTGCGGTTGGTAAGTACTCGTACTTAAATATGAGATGACTGTTGATGGCTATTAAGTGCCGACGACTACCGATTAATGGTTATCGAGTCACTTGACTTAGAGTGAGATAGTGTAAGTCATTTACATGTCTCTCTAGAATACAATTCTAAATGAAACTGACCCTAAGTTATCAATTATTAAATAGAGCATGGTCGAATTGAGATTTATGTAAAAACTAATGATAATTACATCCTGAAGGCCAATTAGTAAATTATAAAATTAGTTTTCTAATAATGGATATAGTTTCCCCCATTTCAAAAGACAGTAGATTTATTCATTATAATTTTTTAGGTTGAATTCATGATTAAAAAAACATTTCAGTAGCAACCCTAACCGTACTAAATTGAAACAAAGCTCATGGCAAAAACATGTTGTATCACTGAACGTGTGGATCTATACGCATACAATTACATCTACACACGTCGACAAGTATATCGATCGGCAGGGGTTGTGGACCTTTATCTGTATGGGTGTTTATTTTATTAATAACTGGGAATGTGCGAGTAGCATATCGTATTTTTTACAAGCTTTTATTTAGCTTTCACTGTTCGTATGTAAGGAAGCTGTTGTTCTTGCAAACCATTTTCAGCATATTGCCGGTATCCCATCGAGCTGAAATTTGGCAAACTTATGTATGTTCCGTGACAATATTATGGCACCACCTACCTATCTGACGATGTAGACAGAGTGTGGCTACACCAACTTCTAAACTACAACAAGACAAACCCGCCAATTTACGTACCCATACCTTAGTCAAATGAACATAAATCTGGAGCATTTTGCAAGTAAGTATCAACATTGATATAACATGACGTTCCTGTCATATAGGCACTGGTCCCACCGCCGCGCCGGCTACAGACTATAAGCTATCGGCGATTACTCGCTCAAGAAACGAACAAAAGATAATAGCTCAAGTGTAAATAAATTTATAGTCCATCGCCTGCGCGGTGTGAACAGCCAGCTATAAACTATAAATATATAACTCTCTCTTTTATTTACACGAAAGCGATTATCTTTTGTTCGTTTCTTGAGCTAGAAAATAGCCGATAGCTCATAGCTTACTCGCTCGCGGTGGGACCAGTGCCTTAAACTGTTTTTATTAATTAACCAGGCAATGTGACAACCATGTCATGATATCACTGTAATAACTGTTCATTCTTGCAGTGTTCCAGATGAAAGACTCTTGTGAAAATGACAAAGATTTATTTATATCTGACTAGCTTTTGCCCGTGACTTCGTCCGCGTAGACGAAACTGCCTTAATCCGTCGAACGTGGATAAGTCAAAATACCACTTCAAAACGTAACTCTATAATTACAATAAGTAGGTTCCAAATCCAAATTGAGTTACGAACACAGGTGTGTTCGGTAGCGCACTTGACAGGTTAAGCGATGGTTGCTATTAGATTCCCCATAGGCGTAGTATTAATTTTCTCATTCTCATAGAAACTTTCATTTTACACCCTTCTCCATTCTCGGATCTCAAACTATTTGCATACCAAATATAGGTTCAGCATTCAGCGGTTTAATCGTGAAAAGGTAACAGACAGATAGAGTTACTATCGCATTTGTAATATTAGCATCGATTTCTAACGATTCATTCCTATAACCATTAGTACCTATCTATCCTATTATTTACAGAGTAGTGATATTAAATATTGAAGTATGGTGTTTGTTGGTGGCGCGTGGTAGCGTTCTCACGGTAAATCGATATCATTTGTAATGAACAGGAATATTCAGAACAAATGCCGTAATAGGTATACGTTGGCGAATATGACCACAATGTATTAATAATGGGAAATATTACTTATTACGGTTTGACGACTCAAATAAATTTTCATCAAATGTTGTGGTATTATAAAAAAATATATACCTGTAATAACCACATTAAACTAAACTAAAAAAAATACATATTTGAGAATCATATCAAGTTCAATCAACAAGATAAAACTTATGATTAAAAAAACGCAATCAAATCGATTCATTCGTCAATTCGTTTGTGCATGTGTAAGTAAGGTACATACATGTTAAACTTATAACATAACCCCCTCGTTTGCGTTGAGGGTTAAAAATATAATTATAAGAAAATTACTAAATTATGTTATGGAAAAACGCAGATACCAAATTCCGTCTCTTCCATAATATGAGGCCTGAGCCCAGCAGTGGGAAGTGTAGGTATAGCCAATGATGATGATTACTTATAAAAGTTCATGACCATCGGGTTAGATAGATTAGGTTATTTTGATTACGAAACTTGAGGTTGCCGTGTTTTGTCCCCGCTAAAACGCAATAGTTATCTTGGACATGAAAATTAGTGTCCGATCGGTTTTGGCCAGTTTCGGCCAAAAAACGTCCGAAACTTCGGCCTTGCCGAAACATGTCAGAATTTTCTTATTGAATTCTGCTCCCAATACTGCATACATACTCGTAACATAAAATAAAATCAACCCTTACGAGTGACGTCTTAATTAATTAAATTGTTTCTCAGTAGTTTTATCCGGACGAAGCTAAAGCGACAGCCATTAAGTTTTCAAGCAAACACGGTAAGCTCCACTTTCCCAATGACTTGCGAGTAAATTGAATGCGCATTCGTCCAATAATTCCGTTATTACCAAATGTATGAATATGAAATGGAGCACGTTCATACGTAAAGCCCGCTTACACAAGCCATTGACGCTATATGTACTTATATTTTGTTTCATAATTGGAGCAGAAAAATATTGATCCCACTAAAAAATTACATGTAAAGTGATTGCCAAGACTCCCTAGCTCATATAGCTTTTAGCGTTAAAAAGATATCAGATTGCAAGTAGCGCCAAGCTTCCTACTCCCTACGGCTTAACTCTACCAGCCACGCTCTACAAATTCTACATCTTGGCTACAAAGTATAACTTTGTTGGGCACATCCCGGTCGCCGCACGTGCGTACGCGTACAGTATGAATATATGATAATATTAGTAAGCGATGGGTCTATACTTTTTAGCCAAGATATAGAATTATTAGAGCGTGTGGGTGGTAGAGTTAAGCCGTGTGGAGTAGGAAGCCCGGCGCTACTTGCGATCTGTTACCTTTTTAAGGCTGATAATTAAGTATATGAGCTAGGGAGTCTTGAGTCACTTTACATGTAATATTTTTAGTGGGATCTCATTCCTTTTTGTAAGGTAATTTCTAAAGAAAACCCATAAAAACTTCCATCCCCTAATTTAAAGGGAGAAGAAGGTTATTTAAAAAAAACCTGAATTATGTATATTATTATTTATAACACGGAGTCCCTATATCAATTTTCAGACATCTAGCATTAAAAATGATGATACCTAATTGTGTAAATATTATGATCTAATACGAATAATACGCTTGGCTTCTGTGCCCTCAGATAATATATTACAAGATATATTATAACGTTAATAATAAAGGTTGAAAATTATATGAACTTGACTTGCATAGAAATTTGTCTGATATTGCGATGACAAATATGAATCATGCTTTACCTTGTAATAAAAACTTAACTTAGAACGAAAACAAGCTATGAAACTTGACTGGAAAAGAATACCTGCCCTATGATTACATGGCATTGAATTCGACTTTTACACTTAGGTATATTTTTACTGTATAAGTAATCAAGTTTAAATAAATACGTAAATAGACTTTTTAGACAAATGGAACAGACGATTCGTCCAGAGTACACAGAACCCAAATAGTAGCACAAAACAAAATATTGTGTAATAAATCCAATTGATAAATCGATCGATTAGTAGAAAGTTAATCGACATTCGTATCGATCTTCTTTACCATCGATTTTTCATCGACTCCCCGCTGTGGAGACTCACCTAGTTATTATTGTTACTTCATAATTAATGGTGCTACTTATTTAAAATTAGATTAAATAGTTTAGTCATCCGAAAGGCTTGCTCGATTTCAGAGCCTGCCTTCTCCAACCAACATTATTTATCATCAGTGCGTCCCGTCCCACTCTCGCCAAACTAAGCATCTGTAAACGGTTGGGACATACTTTACGATTTGAATGTGTACAGTCAGCAGCAGAAGTACCTAAGCGGGCCAGGTGTTCAAAATGACCTGCACACGACTTTATTCTTAAGAAATTAAGAGGTTATTTTGAACACCCGGCCCGCTTAGGTACTTCTGCTGCTGACTGTACTAGTATACTAGTGACTCTGCGAGCTGTAGAACTCAAGAGTCTATCTTTTTTTTGAAAACTGAATACTTAGACAAAAAAACTATATAATTAGTGAACCTCCTCACAAAATTTCAGGAGGATTGGTTGAGAAATGTGAGCTCTAGAGGAAGCAAATTCACACAAGATGTACATATTATGTACCTAGCGTGCATTTTTAAAATAATAATTTACTTAATTTATTTTTAATTATTTTTCTTGTCAAGCTGGCTTGGGTTCTGTGTGCAAATATAAAAGGAAAATCACCCATGAGTTGACAATTGACTCGGGAGATCTACATAGTGGGAGTGCGCTTTAACCTATTTTTTTAATTGCAATGTCATCTTTCGATATCTAGATATATTTTTAATTAGGTACAGCCAAATCCCAAATTAAATGTGTCAAAAATTTATTACTTATTAGTCTTACGAGAAAATAATTAAAAATGTTGATGACTGGGCTGGGCTACTTATACATCGTACGTCAATCATGTAACGCGTTGTACGCGTGTGAGGTAGATCTAAATGTAAATTTTTAT
Source organism: Epinotia nisella (assembly GCA_932294315.1). Classification (NCBI taxonomy): domain Eukaryota; kingdom Metazoa; phylum Arthropoda; class Insecta; order Lepidoptera; family Tortricidae; genus Epinotia; species Epinotia nisella. Next base: position 25,083,077 of record OW028674.1, read on the forward strand.
ATGGAAAAATGACAGTTGGACTGTCCTAACGCGCGTTCGAAACGTTACGTGATTACCCCCCCCCCCAGACAATCGATCGCCAGCCAATTACGACAGCAAATAAATACCTATAGCACAATTACACAGTTAAAACTTTTATTGAAAGGTGTAAAATCCAATAGTACCTACCTAGCTCTGGTGCTGAAATAGTACATTACTTACGTTACCTAGGACGGTAAAACAAAGATTGTCTCAGATCGCAGGTATTTGACGCCCGAGCCGAAGGCAGGGGCGATAAGTACTTATGCGACCTGAGGCTTTCTTTATTACCGCCCGTGGTGAGTACAAAATTTTACGTGTCTCCTTGGTAAGGTTGTGGGTGGTTTTGTAGTTATAGATGTATACATGGAGCGGGAAGTAGCGGGATATGGCAAACAATCAAATTGCTTACTACATTGATCGTCGATCGAACGAAATTTCTCGCTCAGCCGGGGCTCGCCTCGCTAGTGTAAAAACATAAAACTCGTTAGGCGGGTGCATCGGGCTCAGTACAGAAATTACGTAACTTTTCGAATGAGCGTAAACAAACAACATCTGTCATTTTCACCATAATAAAATTATAGTTGATATTATTAAGTTCTAACGTGCATTGCTGAATGCACTACCTATTTTTTTAAATAAATATTTAATAGTTTATTTGTGAATTATGTTCAACACATTGTTATGAATTATAGCCAAATCTGTTTATACTCATATGTCAGTAGCAGCGTTCTATACCCCATTACTTCGGCACCTGCACTTGGCCCGTTAGCACTACGTGCTACGAGTCAAAATGAAGCAAATGCCACATTGCACCAAAATGATCTACGTGTGTCCTTGGTTTGCACTTCAGGTTCGACCTAGATGCATCCGGAGTCCCTTGTCGACCCCGGAACCGCAGGCACCATTTTAACGGGTGCATGTAGTCCAAGATTCATTGAGATCAAGTTAAGAGCACCCGTTAGGCGGGTTCGTAGCAGTCAAAGTGTTTATACGACATTAATCACACAATGTTTACTAACACGTAAGTAATTACATACACCGTTTTGCCACTATTTAGGGCATGGAATGACGTCTATAACAGAAGCTGACTTGCAAAAACGTCAATTTATAAGAAATGCGTCGCCGTTAATTACTATACTTACAATCTACATACATAAGGGCCTTTACTTTTCTCTTGCAGGCTTTTACACTATTTTAAACCAAAATAACTGAATACCCAAAGACCGTTGCAAGAGTTTTTGCACTAAGTACCTAATAAGTAAATTATTTAATGAGATAGTCCGTATGAATGAATTCACTATTTTAGATACATAATGAAAAAATATTTTTATTTATAACTAGCTGCCCTCGCGTCTACGCCTGCGTATTTCAAAGAACGCAGGCAAACCCGAGGGATCAAACATGGCATATGTGCATCAGAAAAGTCCATTATATACGCTTCCGGAGACTAAGCATTACATACACACAAACTAACATAGCTCCACAGACTTTCCCTCTTATAATATTAGTAGGTATAGATAAAATTCAGTTTCTTGTTGTACATACCTAATAAAACGCTTAATTACTTGGCAGTTTCATTCCTTATGGAAATGACTAAATAAACGTTTTGTTACATCATAAAACCTGAATCAAATCTAAAACGAACTTCAAAAAAGCGCGCGGAAATGTAACAATTAAGGGGCATCAAACGCGGCTTGCCTAACGTTGCCCGCCATATTGGATTTGCGAACAAGCCTACCACTTCCGACGTTCTCTATTTAAATTTTATCATAACCATATTTTCCATGCTGCCCATATTAATTTACTACGCGATGTGACACTCTATGTCATTGGAATAGAGTTTCACGTCCTGTTTAATTAGTTTCCTGATGAATCAAAACTTGGCCGGTTGATATCAAAGGGGCCACACACGACGAACAGGACTTCCGCGACTTTGTACGTGGCTATCGCTACCGATTAAGTTCATATTGAGTTGTCAAAGCTGAATCAATTTTACTTTTACTGGAAATTGCATGATGTACCTACATCCAATCTAAAAGACGAAATTTCTAGGCCTCAATTAGGGCAAGAAGGCATGAGGACCATCATCCTGTATTTCTGATAAGTGGAAGGTGGAACTATGTTTGTACCATTAATAGCAGGTTCAATCTTTACCTGAATAACCAGCTGCTGCCGCGACTTCGTACGCCTATTCCTATTCTGATGTCTATGCTACATTAGTGGACAGTTTCGTCAAAATCAGTTCAGAAGTTTTTGCGATTAAAAGAACGGAAGTACTTATCGGCACAGACTTTCACGTTTATAATTTTACTAGCTTCTGCTTCTTCTGATCTCGTTTATATCGTAGCCCCATTCAAACTTTCGCCCCCCATTTCGTCCCCTTAGGAGATGATTCTCGGGATAAAAAATATTCTATATGTTGATCCAGACTATACATTATATATATGTGTACCAAAATTCACCTTAATCCATTCAGCCATTTTTGCGTGATTGAGTAAAACATCCAAACTTTCGCATTTATGTATAATATTAGTAGGATTAATAGATTAGATGCTAAAGATGGCCGGTTCCGATCTTCATCACTACTTTTTTTTTCTTCATAATATTAGTAATTAGGAGTATTGGACTATGGTGACCTCTGCGACCCGCACTTGAACTGCAACATCCGCAGGTTGCACGGCAACAGCCACCAGCCAACAGATTGTCGTGGTGTGCCGTACACAAATTCGACCTTCTTTAGTAAATTGTATACGACGTTTTTTGATTTGCCGTGTAACATAGAAAATAAAGTCGCGACCAATTATCGTGTATGATATTTTGGCAATCTATGTAATTAAATTTATTATAGATTAGCTGATAGGACAAGCTATCACACAATTAATTGTATCGAATAATTATCACAAATGGCTTATTATTTTATAGGTAGGTTTTGTGCTCAAAATAATGTCGGTAGGTACTTACTGATAAAAACTAATAACTATAACGACATGAGTTTGATATTGACACTAGGTAGGTATATCAATTTTTCTATAGGGTATCCCAAAAATTACACGGAATTATCGGAAAAATAACACCATTGCAAGAGAAGATAATAGTATAATACTACTAATTAATATTATGTTAACAATTATGTACAATTATATAACACATTTACTTCAATGGTATATATGTCTTTCTGTCTGTTTTCTTTCACTCTTCAACCCTTAAAACCGATATTTTTGAATACATATTTTTGATTATATTGAAGTTTAACTTAATAAATTAAAACCGATATTGTCAAATTGTGGATATTACGGAGACTTAACAATATTTTTAATAGATTCCTCGAATCAATAAAGGGTCAGCAACGCGTTTTTTATTCTTCTAGAGGCGTGGTCGAATTTTTGTTACTTCGATATTTTACCTATTTAAACGGATTTAAGGGCATTTTCAAAAACATGTACTGTACCTGATTAGCGTGAGCCGCCAAACAATAGTTATTTGTTCAACAAGAGAGCAAAGTAGATTTTTGCTGCGAGTGTTGATGTTGAGTCCCGAGCAAGCGAAAGATTCTATAGTTGAATCACGAGCGTAGCGAGTGATTCAAAATTAGAATCTTGAGCGTAGCGAGGGACTCAAAGACACGAGATGCAAATATCTTTGCTCTCGTGTGATACATACAACTTTTCACCTCAGCGGCGAGAACATATAACGCAAAGGAATAAAACGCCACATAGAAGCAATTAAATCATTTTTATGTAAAAAAACCGGCCAAGTGCGAGTCGGACTCGCGCACTGAGGGTTCCGTACAAACTTGTAGGTATATAAATTATTAAAAATATTTTTATTTTATGATGTAACTAAAAATTTACGGTTTTCGCTATTCGCTAGTTTCGGTTTCCTTTATCTGTGCTAATATAAGACGTTGCTTCTTACCAAATTTTAAGATTCTGAATTCACGTGAAGGACCCTGTAGGTTCTGAGGGCCTACTGCGAAACGAAATTCGTTTTTGTTCGTGTATCTACGTCTCTGTCGCTCGAACTAGCAAGTGCGACAGAGACGGAGATACACGAACGAAAACGAATTTCGTTCCGCGGTAGGCCCTCAGATTCCCTTGCGAGTTTCGAAAATTTTCGGAAATTTGCGGCATAAACGGCTGTATCTTTTGATTGCGTTGGCTTAGAAGTTTGATTTTTTGACAGCTCCAAGGGACAGTAGACCTGAGTATTTGATATACATTTTGGCTTGATACCTCCACGCATTCTTGAGAAAAAGAGTCTTGACAGACGGACGAACGGACGGACGGACGGACAGCAAAGTGATCGTATAAGGGTTCCGTTTTTTCCTTTCGAGGTACGGAACCCTAAAAACAAACAACAAATACATATGAAATAACAAACATTAACTACAATTACCTACTCACTCCCATAACATTAACTTTACATGACATTAAGAAAAAACTAAGTCCGTTTCCGTTTGTTTATGCATTTTGCTAATACTTGTCCAATGTCCAAGATGAACTTACTTAGAAAACACAATTCAGCCCTCTTTGACAGTATCTCTCAACTCTTGAGGAATTAAAACATCGGCTTCGTCACTTGATTCACTCATATTTAGTACAGTTTTTAGTGTTTGTTTCAGTTATGTTTTATCTCCAAGAAAACGTAATAAAATTCAATCGCGCTAACTTTTTAAAGAATATAAAGTGCGTTCTGAAACTGTACAAAAATGTATATTCATTCACAATATTAAAAAAACTAAAGCCTTAAATATTCGCGATAAATACCGCTTTTCTTCATTGTATTTTTAAAATAATTAAATACTAATATGATTAAAATAATATTACATTTAATATAGGTTTCATATTTTTATACGAGTTTAACACGAGTCGAATTTTATTTTGTTTCGGAACGAGTTTTTCGTTTCCGCTTTTTGGGGGCCTACTACGAAGGTTTCGAAGTCGAATGACGAATCGACATATTTTATCCCTCTCTTTTTTGTAACGGAGTGAAAGTGAGAGAGATAATGAAGTTTAAATGTTCCAAGTTTGTATTACACCCCGCAGTATGAAAAGATGACCTGCGACTAACCTACGATATGAAAAATTAAAAAGTTAGTTTTCTTCACGCTCGCAGCAAAATTGCATTTTCCTCACTGGTTTCAAGCAGCAAAACCGCCATGTTCGAGCCGCTGAGGTGAAAAAATTATTTCAATGTCAGTTTTGTGCCGGCGAAGTAAGTAGTCAGCTTGTATAAAATTAACTTTTTCTTTTCAATACAAACCTTCACCACCTTAAGGGGCTGATTTCGGGGATAAAAACTGTCATTTGTCCTTCCCCGGGACTCAAACTATCTTTATACCAAATATCATCACAATCAGTCCAGCGGTTTAAGCGTGAAGAGGTAACAGACAGACAGAAAGACAGATAGACAGGCACACTTTCGCATTTATAATATTAGTATGGACTATGGACATGCGCAAACACGTTATTTAAATGGAAAACAAGTTCATTTTTACATAATTTACATGCTTAATTTTCGTCACAAAACTGACACTGAGTTAATCTTTGTTTAACAACTCACGCTAAATCGTTACACAAATTTTAAAAAATGCCCTTTAATGAGATTTATTACACGCATAAATTACCTGAATGACATTTAGGAACCGTATTTTTTAAATATAAAAATACCGATGACCAATTTCGGCATCTCGTTTATTATTTCATATTTATGCATTCCAAAAGATTTATCTATTTTTCAGCGTCATCACCTAAATACAATATTGAAATTCCGAAAAATATCTGGACTCGAGGATTTTTTTCTTTTGTTTACCTTTCTTTTGTGAATACCCTGTCCCTAGTCTAAGTATAGCAAGTTGTTGTGACAAATTGCTAGGCCTTTCTTACGAGCATTTGGCTGTTGTAGTGATTTGTCTTGGTCAAAACATATGATTAGAAGGTAAAAAAGTATACAGTAATGGAATTTTATACATTTTCCTGGCCGCTAAAACTGTACAATAATGACTTTTTATTTTTTAAATTTGCGCTCGTCAGTAACGAGGAACTTCACGTACTATTTTTTCTACAGTAATGAGGCTTCTAGACGGGCTATATTTTTACGGAAATGTGTGGCCGGCAACTATTTTTCTTTCGGCAACTTTTCGAGCATATTGGAGAAAATAAATAATATACATTTTACTAGGTCCTGACTACACCTGACGAATACCTATGTGCTTTAGGTAATAGACCTGTACTCTCGCCGCTTCTGAATACTGGTATTAATTGTTTACATACAAATTTAGGGGCATTCAAATCCGCCATGTCGCTTATAGCGTGTGTTACTGTGATATTAGAATATCCAATATTATAGCGTCAATATGAAAATACAATTAAAATAAACGTGAACTGAAGAATATATGTGAATACCGGTAACGGATTAAAAAAAAGTACGGGAAGTTAAATAGCAAGCAAAAAATGAAAAAAATAAAACCTTTTACAACCAGATGCAATTTTATTTCCGATTCAATCGCAAACGGATGCTAGAGTAAAGCGGCGTACATTTGCATTTCAGATGGCAATATTTTTGTGTTAAATCGAATTTTAATTTATTTAGAGGAATGGAGGACAAGACGGTTATACATATCTACGACAGGGAGTACCTATAAGATTATCTGCCCTTGCGCGTGTCCATAAAAATCCATCACGATCCATCTCAAATTACTGAACAATGATTTTTCAAGTTCAGAATTGAATCCAATATATGCAGAAAGTGTAATAAATAAGCATGTGTGTTTGCGCGATAGCTACATTTAAATATGTTTCGCGTTCTCTTTCACGCGCGCCAAGCTAATAGCATGTCAGACAGAACGAGCTCACTATATACATACATACATTCAAATGCGATGTAGATGTGAAAGTGATGAACCGATAGATAACAACTTAGATTAACGTTACGGTATTTGTACTATTTATTTCTTAAATGACCGGTCCTGCTCCACCCGTATCTATCATCAGCGGACTCCCGCGACCTTTAGGTACTCATCAGTCCACCTTGTGGGGGGGCCTACGCACGCTGGGCCTTCCGGTACGTGATCGCCACTCGAGAACCTTTCTGCCCTAACGGCCTTCGGTTCCTGCGGGTGGCGCAGGACCGGTCATTGTGGCGCTCTTTGGGGGAGGCCTACGTCCAGCAGTGGTCGACTTTCAGCTGATATGATGATGATGATGATGATTTATATAACAGATAAAATAAGATTTTTCATTGTTATATCATTAGGAAAATAAAAACCGCTTCATACCTCAACAAACACAAGCCTTTTCAAAAGCGTAAATGTTGTCAAAATGTCCAGAATTATCCCTGAAACTCATTGACTTCCAAACACTCTATTTATGAGCCAAACACAGTAAATAATAGACAATAGTTAACATAACACAGGCCCAGATACTAGTCTAGATTACTTAATATCGTAAATAGGATTAAAAATAAAGTTTGAACGGAGCGCGCTCGCGATAATCTTTCCCAACCACATGTACGTATTATACATACATACGTTTATTTTAATTTCTTATCTGTTTCTACACATTTGATTACGCGACAGCGGGAGCGGGACAAACTCAAAAATAGATAAAATGTGTTTTGAAAACTTATTTAGTGGTGGCCGCAGAATGCACAAGCGATATGCATCCTTTACTAAATGTACTAAAGATTATAAATGAACAAGTAGGTAACTGTCTATTTTGCAACCTTTCTGAAACTTCTGGATTGATCTAGATAAAATTTGGTACCTATGGAGATAGTTCGAGTCCATTTATCGTAAAAACCACCAGCACAAAGAAGTATATCTGCTTTGAAAGTGCTTGTTACTAGGCCTACTTGAATAAAGATCATTTTGAGTTTGAGTTTGAGTTTGAGTTTATAATGGGAGTGCAGAACTCAACGTGGCCAAATCGCGACCAAAAAACGAGTCCAAATAAAAATATCGAAGCTGCTCTTTTTTTTTTAAATAGATACCTACAATATAATTTCATCGCTTACGGATGCCAAAGTAAATGTTATGTCTCTTAAATATGTTGACCTCACACCAATGGTAAACAAGGTGGTTAGCAACAATACACTAACATGAAAAGCCGCGTTCGAGTTAAGCCATAAACCTCTAATTTGAATAAAACTTTGAATTAATTATACTCTTTAATTATATGTAAAGTGGTCACCATTTATATTATACAAACAAGCAATTGTATAAAAATAATTTAATCTTGTTTTGGTGTTTGTCACACAAGTTAGTTACTTAGATAATAACTTGCTAAAAAGCCTTTCGCGAGGTTGCACACTATTTTTTGCAATATATGTATTTTAATTAAGTAATGAAACAGAAGAATCCCAAAAATCATAGAACGGATACTACATTCGTACAATGAACGTAATAGATAAATACACATTTCGCCTTAATAATAAATGTGTGTTTACATATCTTCGACGTCGATTGTACAAAAGATCGTGACATTTATTCTAGCAGTATGAACTTTATTTATTTAATAAACATGTCTCTTCTAATTATCGGTCACACTATCACCTTCAATTGTTATTATCGCTCCTTTTTACATAGTGGCATAAAGAACGAGAATAGTCTATGGATGTGCTTATTAGTGGTCAAACTTGCGAATGAAACCACAGAGCGGAACGTGTACGGTCGACGCCAAAAATACGTTTACACTATTCGCCTTATTGCAATGGAATAAGGTGCAAAAGTGTAAATGTATTTTTGGCGTCGACTGTACCTACCCTAATTTATATTCAAGCAATAAATATTTATAGTCGAATCCATCAACTGATCTTTGACTCAAATTATACCTATTAAATTATATTAGATTTAATGAATACCTAATATGCCATTGAAAGTTCCCAAATTCATTAAAAAACTACACCAATAAAATATTATTGCATTGCTAAAACCCAATTAATAGTAAAACTTTTAAATTTTACTAAAATGCGGAATCAAAACAAATTGATTTATCAATAAAAAAGTAATTAACACATTTTATAATACACTTACAGTGCATCCACATCCAATCTTCCAAGTCACAACACAGGCACAATTGATAAAAAAACAAATTTTGAACAAAGAATGTTGGCACTTCCGAATTGTAAATGTCAACGCATTTCGGCGGGAACGGAACAATAGAGTCACTTTAATGATGTCAAGTCTGCGCGGAACGGGCCGACTCTGCCGTGGTACTGAACGGACGAAGCGTTCATTCGTCTGTGTGGGTGTATACGAGAATACGGTCGCGTGTGGGTGTGAGGGAGACAACGAGCGAGCTGTTAACGCGGCGATCCTCGCAGTTAGACTAACTCACATCCAAATCGCTTAATTTTATGAGTTGTTGCCTGCCCCATCCCCTCATGGGACGAGTGGTGTGACTTTGCCAGGACGTCTATATAATTTCTTAAATTAATCTAGACTTTCATGAGACAAGTTTAAAATAATACAAATATACGGTTAAACTCACGTATTAAATGTCACTACGAGCGACATGTTTCGAAGCGAACTCTTCAGGAGGTCTTCTTCAGAATTGGTGTTTTCGCGGCGGAGTCGCTATGGTTCGCGTAGAACAAGCTAGCTGGACAAAATTATTTTATTATTTATATCGGTTGCTATACGCATCTTATGTACATCAGGGAGTACCTATAAGATTATCTGCCCTTGCGCGTGTCCATAAAAATCCATCACGATCCATCTCAAATTACTGAACAATGATTTTTCAAGTTCAGAATTGAATCCAATATATGCAGAAAGTGTAATAAATAAGCATGTGTGTTTGCGCGATAGCTACATTTAAATATGTTTCGCGTTCTCTTTCACGCGCGCCAAGCTAATAGCATGTCAGACAGAACGAGCTCACTATATACATACATACATTCAAATGCGATGTAGATGTGAAAGTGATGAACCGATAGATAACAACTTAGATTAACGTTACGGTATTTGTACTATTTATTTCTTAAATGACCGGTCCTGCTCCACCCGTATCTATCATCAGCGGACTCCCGCGACCTTTAGGTACTCATCAGTCCACCTTGTGGGGGGGCCTACGCACGCTGGGCCTTCCGGTACGTGATCGCCACTCGAGAACCTTTCTGCCCTAACGGCCTTCGGTTCCTGCGGGTGGCGCAGGACCGGTCATTGTGGCGCTCTTTGGGGGAGGCCTACGTCCAGCAGTGGTCGACTTTCAGCTGATATGATGATGATGATGATGATTTATATAACAGATAAAATAAGATTTTTCATTGTTATATCATTAGGAAAATAAAAACCGCTTCATACCTCAACAAACACAAGCCTTTTCAAAAGCGTAAATGTTGTCAAAATGTCCAGAATTATCCCTGAAACTCATTGACTTCCAAACACTCTATTTATGAGCCAAACACAGTAAATAATAGACAATAGTTAACATAACACAGGCCCAGATACTAGTCTAGATTACTTAATATCGTAAATAGGATTAAAAATAAAGTTTGAACGGAGCGCGCTCGCGATAATCTTTCCCAACCACATGTACGTATTATACATACATACGTTTATTTTAATTTCTTATCTGTTTCTACACATTTGATTACGCGACAGCGGGAGCGGGACAAACTCAAAAATAGATAAAATGTGTTTTGAAAACTTATTTAGTGGTGGCCGCAGAATGCACAAGCGATATGCATCCTTTACTAAATGTACTAAAGATTATAAATGAACAAGTAGGTAACTGTCTATTTTGCAACCTTTCTGAAACTTCTGGATTGATCTAGATAAAATTTGGTACCTATGGAGATAGTTCGAGTCCATTTATCGTAAAAACCACCAGCACAAAGAAGTATATCTGCTTTGAAAGTGCTTGTTACTAGGCCTACTTGAATAAAGATCATTTTGAGTTTGAGTTTGAGTTTGAGTTTATAATGGGAGTGCAGAACTCAACGTGGCCAAATCGCGACCAAAAAACGAGTCCAAATAAAAATATCGAAGCTGCTCTTTTTTTTTTAAATAGATACCTACAATATAATTTCATCGCTTACGGATGCCAAAGTAAATGTTATGTCTCTTAAATATGTTGACCTCACACCAATGGTAAACAAGGTGGTTAGCAACAATACACTAACATGAAAAGCCGCGTTCGAGTTAAGCCATAAACCTCTAATTTGAATAAAACTTTGAATTAATTATACTCTTTAATTATATGTAAAGTGGTCACCATTTATATTATACAAACAAGCAATTGTATAAAAATAATTTAATCTTGTTTTGGTGTTTGTCACACAAGTTAGTTACTTAGATAATAACTTGCTAAAAAGCCTTTCGCGAGGTTGCACACTATTTTTTGCAATATATGTATTTTAATTAAGTAATGAAACAGAAGAATCCCAAAAATCATAGAACGGATACTACATTCGTACAATGAACGTAATAGATAAATACACATTTCGCCTTAATAATAAATGTGTGTTTACATATCTTCGACGTCGATTGTACAAAAGATCGTGACATTTATTCTAGCAGTATGAACTTTATTTATTTAATAAACATGTCTCTTCTAATTATCGGTCACACTATCACCTTCAATTGTTATTATCGCTCCTTTTTACATAGTGGCATAAAGAACGAGAATAGTCTATGGATGTGCTTATTAGTGGTCAAACTTGCGAATGAAACCACAGAGCGGAACGTGTACGGTCGACGCCAAAAATACGTTTACACTATTCGCCTTATTGCAATGGAATAAGGTGCAAAAGTGTAAATGTATTTTTGGCGTCGACTGTACCTACCCTAATTTATATTCAAGCAATAAATATTTATAGTCGAATCCATCAACTGATCTTTGACTCAAATTATACCTATTAAATTATATTAGATTTAATGAATACCTAATATGCCATTGAAAGTTCCCAAATTCATTAAAAAACTACACCAATAAAATATTATTGCATTGCTAAAACCCAATTAATAGTAAAACTTTTAAATTTTACTAAAATGCGGAATCAAAACAAATTGATTTATCAATAAAAAAGTAATTAACACATTTTATAATACACTTACAGTGCATCCACATCCAATCTTCCAAGTCACAACACAGGCACAATTGATAAAAAAACAAATTTTGAACAAAGAATGTTGGCACTTCCGAATTGTAAATGTCAACGCATTTCGGCGGGAACGGAACAATAGAGTCACTTTAATGATGTCAAGTCTGCGCGGAACGGGCCGACTCTGCCGTGGTACTGAACGGACGAAGCGTTCATTCGTCTGTGTGGGTGTATACGAGAATACGGTCGCGTGTGGGTGTGAGGGAGACAACGAGCGAGCTGTTAACGCGGCGATCCTCGCAGTTAGACTAACTCACATCCAAATCGCTTAATTTTATGAGTTGTTGCCTGCCCCATCCCCTCATGGGACGAGTGGTGTGACTTTGCCAGGACGTCTATATAATTTCTTAAATTAATCTAGACTTTCATGAGACAAGTTTAAAATAATACAAATATACGGTTAAACTCACGTATTAAATGTCACTACGAGCGACATGTTTCGAAGCGAACTCTTCAGGAGGTCTTCTTCAGAATTGGTGTTTTCGCGGCGGAGTCGCTATGGTTCGCGTAGAACAAGCTAGCTGGACAAAATTATTTTATTATTTATATCGGTTGCTATACGCATCTTATGTATGATTATAGTGATTTATTTTTTATTTTCGAAATAACAGGTTTTTATGGAAAAAATAACATTTTATGGAAAATTGTATTTAACGAATGTACAAAAAAATCTTATTAAATATACTTAACCTACTTATTTTTAACATACTTATTTAATACATTTAATATACCTATTTAAAAATATATTTATTGAAACAAAAAAACATTTACAAAAAAATATTATCAACTACTTAACCATTTTTTGGACTTAATTATACAAAACATGTTACAAGTCATCATCACTATCATCAGAAGAATTATTTTGCATCACCTCCAATCCCATTCTAATCGCGGTTATACTAGTATCGGCGGTCAATAGTAAATTTGACAACTAATGAAAATTTTACCACTGACGCCGCGGCCAGGCCGCGCCAGTCTGCGAAAGGCTTAATAGTAATGTGTGTTGATTATGCAGGACCCCAAATCAGTACATCTGCGTCTGTTCTGACACGTTATTTCGACGTGCGTGGGAGCGATCGTGTAAAACAGATCAATATGATCAGAATTGAAGACGACGGATTAAAATAGACTTCCATCCCGGCTAGCACGATAGATTTTATGGTCACATTTTACGGCCTAAATGTACTGAAACGTCACGTAAAACGTGACCATGAAACCTATCGTGCTAGCCGGGCAGGTCAAATGAGGTTAGGTACTGTACGTGTATGTACAAACACAAACACTGAGTTGCCGTCATCTACTGGTATGCAGGTACGCAAGGCAAATGCTATAATACCCTCCTTAAATTCCAATTAACTGATAAAAACAATAATGATAGTAGCAGTAAGTGATTACTAATACGCCAATCAAACATCGATTTAATGCTTGATAGTGATATCGTCTATCGATCGAAATTTAAAGTATGAAATGAACTAATTGATATTTTTTCCTCAATCATTGTTGTCTTTCACAATACATTACCTAGTGAGTCAATAGCGTATTACTTAAAGGTATTTTTTTTCGTTTGCATTAAATGTTATCATTGGACAATCGAAAATGTGACGGTCTGGGTCCGTGACTATAATTTAAAACGAAATGAAAACACACTTTTTGTTTTTCCGTGCTTTTTTCTGATTATATAAGGTAATTAAAACGAATAGTAGCGAATACTACGGGACTAAGCGCTGAGACTATATACTAATTAACCTATAAACTGACATTGCTGCCTGTCTTAATTTGCATGAGTAAAAACTCCTTTATACAATCGACCATCATAGCCCATCAACAGAGGCAACTATGCGTTAGACGGAGAAAAACATACTTCCACGCATTCCAACACATAACTACGTCTCTGAGACAATGTATGAAAATCGATTTTAAGAGCGGTTTTACACGGCGACTTTTTGCAGCGATACAAACGCGTGACTGTCGCGCGACACTAGCCATAGATCCCTCAAAGTCAAAATCATTTGCTTCGATACTGTATTGTATTGCGTTTGTAGCGCTACAAAAAGCACCGTGTCCAACCGCTCTCATGTTTGAGCTATCGGCCTAAAAAAAGTTACTGTATTACCTACACGACGTAATCCTTTTACTCGTTTACTTTTAGCATTTAAAGTATTTGTTTGAAATTTCAGCATTTTATTGAAGAAATAGCAAATTTAAAATCAGCCACCGACAATTAAAAGATGTCAACGCGGTCAACCAAAAGTAAAATAGTTTACTCCAAAATTACTTTGGTCATTACAATGTTTACATTAAATTTCAAGTTTTAGTTTTATTTCTAAGGTGATTTCTCAGCATAAAGTAATTCATCTATAATCCATGCTTATCAAGCACGCACATATCTACTAAATGACTTTGTTAATAACTCGTATAAATAAGATAGTTCCGTTAAAAACTTATCAGATTATTTTATTTTTAGGTGATAGATTAAATTGAAAACAAGCAGGTAAGCCAATATATTGGCTACAAAGTTAATTTATCAATATATATTGGTAGTTTTGAGAATAATTCAGAAATAAGTAACCGCTTATAAAATCTGCTCCGGAAAAATCCAGCCCCAGCAATCCCAGCATCCAGCTCTTTCATAATAGTAGGAGTAGTGAGTGTAGTGACATGAGCTATTTATGTTTAGTTACACTCATGTGTGACTCATGTGGTGTCTATACTTGAAATATTTCACTCTGCTATATGACAACGCATGTGTTTTATTTTACGTTTATATTTACGTAGGCCTATATGCCGTGATTATTTCAAAACGTCATTTTAAACGATACTCATCCGTAAGCCGTGACATATCCGAGCCAGAACTTTGATATTATCTAAAAGCACACACTAAGTTAATGTGTGTTACATTAACCGCCGGTGGACGCCAATTTGTATGAGAGTGGCGTCAGAGCGTGCTTTCAGAATTTAATAACTTACTTGATATCTTTCCTAATATTTGATAAACTTGAATTATCGATCTAAATCACAGTAGGTACTTAATTATCCACCACGCAGGTTTCATCTGAAATACTCAATAAAAAATGCAACAAACTTCTGCAAATTGTTAAACAAACAACGCCACGACAAGATCACAGCGCCGCTCAGCATTTAGCGCCGGTACAGTAGCAATAACTCAGCGCAGGAAATCACGTCATCGCTCTATTACAGCACGCACACATCGATGCCGCACTCACACACACAGTGTACGATGGATGAAGCGCGTTCGGCAGAATACGGTGAGGCTTTTCAGTACGAGCTTTTGGTGAAATCTCTGTATTAATAATTATTATTCATGTGCCCAGTAATGGGATGTAGGTAGGTATTAGTAGATGATGATGATGAAAATGATCGTGATATATAGGTATTTACAACCACCCTCAAACATACAAGTCGACGAGTATAAAAACGTATATTCGACACTCTCAAGGGAATCAAAATTTATAAGGTACTTTCCGTTGACCTACAAGTACAGGGAAAATCTGGAAACTATACATGTGTAATTTTATACGGAACCCTTCGTGCGGAGTCCGACTCGCACTTGGCCGGTTTTTTTATTTTTTTACCTAAGTCAATCGTAAGATTACAGAAACAAAATGAAAATACCTAACACGCGCATGGCACACGTCGGAATTATCCCTTTTTGTCGCGACTTGTACTACATCCGCACCCGCAAAAACTTCGCATTGATTTTCACGGATGCGGATGCAGATGTTGATATTGATGCGGAACTTCCGCGGGTGCGAATATTTGCAACATCCCTGATCCCAGACCAAAGTATTAGTGTATATATGTTGATTCGTTTCGATTTAATTATATTAATTATTATTTCGGTTTAGTAATAACATACCTAACCATGGAAAACAGCTACTTTCACGTAAAGTACGAGATAAATGATGGCTGTGTCTATAATTTTTCCAAGCCTTTTAATAACTTGATATACATCCAGTAAATAGGAAAGAAAATTGTAAGTTTATAAATCATACCGACTACCAACCGCTTGCTGGCATTCATTGTGTTGAAATTTGGCTAATTTATGTAAATTCGGTGACAAAGCAAGGTGGTTTGATGATAAACCCATCGTGGGCTCTGTGTAGACGATTTCGACGATTTTTACCCCTTTGGCAGTTACGATCGAAGAATGTTTATTCTTTGTACGAAACCAGTTGCGACTGAAGAATTATTATTCCTTGTTCGAGACCGTTACGATTACAATACACTACGTAGGTTAGGTTTTTAAGGTTGCTTCTGATGCCCGAAAGACAAATAGACCAGAAATAGGAGCCCACCTCAGCGAGGATCCATCGAAACTGTCGAAATACGAAAAAAAATCGTAACTAGTTTCGTACAAAGAATAAAAAATTCTTCGATCGCAACTGGTTTCGTACAAAGAATAAACATTCTTCGATCGTAACTGGTTACGAACTTCTGGTTTCGTGCGCGGCCGAAGGGATTTTGACAGTACAGTCAGAAAAAAGCTTGCTTAGCCTATGTCCATCCCGGAGGTCTAGTCTAGATAAACAAGTGAACGATTTTTTAAATCGGGTTATTATTTCCGGAGATTACCCAAATATAGTTACACACAAACTTACAAAGCTGCACTCTCACAAAGTTTCACACTCACAAATTTATCTCGTTGTAATATTAGTGAAGATGATAATATAAGTGCACCTCCACAAAGGTGGAGGCCTATGTGGAGCCATGGCTGTTATCCCATTCAAGGCCACTGACTCAACATATGAGTTACGCCTGTACGTGCGATTTCTGCTACAGAGCGAAAAAACGCTGCTACGCGTACATACACGTAGCGATGCGTGGCCTCGAATAGGATATTCTTTACGCGCTTATGTGCCTCATCCCAAGCGTCACGCCTAACGATACTAGACCTGTACCTATGCTTATAATTTGTTTTTTTAACAGCCGATATTTGACAGTAGTCATTCAGGTACAATGAACGTCAACGATGACATAAATTGTACTGGGATGACAGCTGTCAAATATTGGATGTAAGGGCATTTTCACTATAATTACTCGCGTGAGCTTAAAACAAGTTACACAATAAAGGGCAGCAGTGGACGTCTTTCGGCTGGTATGTTAATGATAATAAATAAATATTAAGGGAACAATCTTCATGGTCATGTTCATGCTCAACACACAAATATTTGCCCTTACGGGGATTCGAACCCAGGACCGTCAGCTTCGTAGGCAGAGTCACGACCCACTAGCTATTATTGTCACCACAGACAATAGGCTTCTGTCCTAAGATTTTTTTAAGATATCATTCGAACCAGTTTTTGGAGAGGAACAAATGTTTGTATGGGAGCAACTAAAATTAAACAACATAAATACCCAAAAAAATTAGTTAAAGACAGACCTCGCTGGCGGCAGTCGAAACATTTCATAGTAATTGACAATGAAGTATGACGTCACAGTTTGATATTTGTCCTATTCGTTGTATGGAAAATCAAGTAAATTGCTGTTTTGGTCGTGAAATACTGCGTTTAGGTCCATTGTTGTTCTACAATTTTGTATCTATAAAAGCGTAAGGATTCTATTGGTAGCTTTAAATTTACTCTTAGACAATAAAAACATGCATATTTTTTCTAAACTTCGAAGGTCTCAAGGATCTTTTTATGATTTTAGTTATATTTCGTAATGTATACTTTATTACAATTATTTGATCGTTTAATATCCATTTAGCAACACTACGTTATCAATTTTAACATGAGGAAACTACCCTATTGTATCAGTCGCACCTGTGTCAGTCGAGCGCGCCGCCCGGCCGGCCCCTAATTGTGTGCGTAGCGCCATTGTTATGATTATGTATCCATTTGACATATCGCTGTGCTGTAATTAAGCCGGATTACGCTAACGTTTATTAATGTCCCGTTTACGCGACTCTGGCATTCGGTTTTTGAGTAAGTATATGTTCATGACAACATTTTGTGCTTTGATATTCATATGTGACATACGATTAGAATACCGGTACTAACATTGTTTTCGAGAGGTGAAATAGGTTGAATTGGTTGATTTTGAGACGGTTGGAGGAAAATAATACAAACTGCTTAATTAAAACAATAATTTGGGTACTGTGGACGTGAGACGCGTGATGAGGGCTGTCTAGTGAGTGAAAATACATGCAAGTCTGTAAATTAACTCTAAAGCCTGAAACACACTGGCTCGGCCTGCGGTGGCGGTCAATAGTAAAGTTGACAGTTGTTGTCAAAATGTGCCGTGCAGCTTAGCGGCCTGCATGTCTATAAACGCGACTTCCGTGCTGTTCAAAAAATATGGAATTATGTCCACCAATATGAATAATGTGCTCGTGCATTCCCACTTTACTAATATTCACCCTAAATAAATACTACAATAAAGTAATATGCAGAGATTTAGCCAGTAAACTAAAACAATACCTAAGAAACCGTAGCGGGTTAATTACAGGTTACGGCGTAGCTGCTACGCCGCGCTACGCAATGCTACGATTGTTTATGCGTGCTTGCGGCGATAATAATGTAGCTACTTTAAATATTGCGCTTTTGCTTATTATTGAATATGTTTTACATAAGATAATATCAGGTCTAATTTGTTCATATATATTTTATAAATTTCATCTTCTATAATGCAAAGTATGTATTTACTAAGTATAAGGCAATGACTAGCATATGGGTCATGCCCCTACGATTGATTTCCGCTACAGAGCAGAAAAATACTGCCACCATAGCGTAGCTTTGAGTATACAGGGTGAGTAAATCAAGAGACACAATAAATATAAAACGTATGTTCTTAACGGTTCCCTTGTCAACACTACGAAATTCAGCATTCCGTAGATAAACATATAATATTAATTTGCCTGAAGTCATGATTTATATACAATATACAAATGTTTTATAAAAAAACATAAACGTCCGTCCACCAAACCTATTTTAGCTAAAATATAAATCAAATTCGATTGTCTTTATCATTCACTTTGAAATAGTTTGTGGGGAAGGGACAAAACACATTTCAGGTTACAAGGTTCTGTTAAATTTTAAGAATAAGAGGGTTATCATGGCATTGATTGCTCGCTGCACACATAATTAATACCCAGCCTTAGCGTAAACTTTCTACGTAACGGTTCATAGTTTTATATTCAGAAAACATTAGATTTATTTATTACACACCCAAATAAAAACGGATCTCAACCATAATCCACAATAACTCTTAAAAACCTAAGTTATAACTTAGTTTCGGAGAAACGATACCAAACAGAGAGTTAACGATCAATAAAAACGGCAATAAAACATAAGTTATACTTAATAGAGCTGTTAAATGTTCGTATGTAAGGAAGCGGGGGTGACGGAATGGCACTATAGTAATAACAAAAGCGAGAGTGACGATAATTATACAGCTTACCGCGTACACAGGGACAAGTGCAGGAGTTCATTTGTTTCGTTACTTCGTATTGTTCGTGTTGCCATCTAGTTTTATGGCGTAGATACTAGCCCAAGATACGAATAGAGGCTCGACCATCACCCATCTGTTTAATGGATGAAAACTATTGTATTGAATGTAGTACATAAAAAAATATTTAGCCAGTGGGTTGGCTAAAAAAAACCAGGCCAGACTATCAATGATTAAAAACTTAAAATACGGCTTTTTTCTTAAATATTCTACGAAGTAAAAATTTTCTTTTTTTTTCCTGGCCTAACTATTCCGTTGGTAGGTATAAACTGTTAAGTCGAAACTAATAATTTACACTCTTCTGTTACGTTTATATATTTTATAGGCTTCATACTTTCGATTAGCAATGTAAAACAAAAAGTAAATTTTGTTTTTTTTTCTTGCCCGGAATTTTACGCACATTTTTTTTTGATTTACAAAATTTCGTTATAAAATACTTTTCATTCAAATGGGTCAAAGTCGTGACTCTATTCTATTCGTAACTCCTACTATACGCTATAACTCGCGAGAGCAAACGCTTCCCTTATTAAATAAAGGTATCGACATGGGCGCCCGCGGCGGGCAGTTAAGTATGGAAAGCGTGTGCCTGCGCGATGTTTTAGCTTAGTGCACGCCTCAGCCACAACTTGAGAGGCCGTGCGCCATACGTGAGAGCGAGAGATCCGACTCTCGCTCTCACGTATGGCGCACGGCTGCGGTGCCGCCGCAGCTCGAAGTCAATGTTTAGCGCCGCACGCGAAGTGCAGCTTCAACACGCAACGAACGAGACGCTGTACGCGGCGCGCGGCGTCAACCGAGAACCACGCCTTACAATACGGCTATCACAGGACGACCCGCGAGCTTTATCGCGGTGACATAAACTATCCGTAGTTTTCTAAG
This sequence comes from Epinotia nisella, assembly GCA_932294315.1. Lineage (NCBI taxonomy): Eukaryota > Metazoa > Arthropoda > Insecta > Lepidoptera > Tortricidae > Epinotia > Epinotia nisella. The sequence goes on from OW028674.1 coordinate 25,103,549, forward strand.
TGTTCTAATCAGAATGTAAAGTGCACTAAAATGTAAAATTGCATTTTCGCCTTATTACAATTCAATAAAGCGCAAAACTGTAAACATATCGTTGCTTAAATACAAAAGCGACACAACTCAAAAAAAATGTCCACCAGGTGTCTTTGTGCTACTCAATAAAAGTTGTGTTTATAATACCGTGTCTGCAATAAAAGTGATTTCCATTTTTTTTTGAGTTGTGTCGCTTTTGTATTTAAGCAACGATATCTATAACGGCCACCGTACACATTATTTTGTGGTATTCAAAATTGATACTTATGATTTTCATTTTAATCTAGGACTCCTACATACGAAATTCCATTACTATCAATAAGTATAACAACTGACGTTCACAGACAAATAACGTTTACAAACATAAAAACTGCATTAATTTTGAGACATTCTAATTGCCTCACATAGCTCAACTTTACAGGCACTCAATAAAAAACCGTTTTTTTTTTATAAACTATTAAGAACTATTAAGGCGGCCTATTCACTTAATCTCCTCGAGGCAATAAAATCGGCTTTAGAACGTCTTTATGTCGCACAGCATGTTGACATTTTTTGTCCGGCTTAGAGTGTTAACGACAAAAAATTCGACGTAGCCGGTCTATGATATTTATTTTAATAGCCTCAATGCAATGTGTTTCAAGAATCTCCACCTATCTTTTTGCAATCAAGTTCCGTAATTTACATACCTACCTACAAGGAAATAATATAATTTATATATAATATTATATTAAATAATAAAGGAGGTCTATCTGGCTCAACGTAGTGGTTTGATATTCAATTTATTTTTTACCTCGCCAGCACGATAACGTTTACCTACTTTATCGATCAAATCCTGCAAGGAAGATTTCAAATCCACTTTCCATGCTATCGGATATAATGACGATTTAATCCGCTAGCGTGGAAACACTTCAAGCTTTCAATACATAATCGAGTACTAATATCACATTAAGATGTTCCCCCGCAAAATTCGGCAAATAAAACATAAGGCTACTCCAGTTATGTATGCTCTAAGGGCATTACTTATCGATATTAAATAAAAAAAACTCAACTGAAACGGTCCTGGATGGTCCGAACCCGTTTGTAAATTAGAACCCGCCTGGACGGACGATCGACTGTCCATACAAACGTAGTTTGGGTCTCATTTTAAAACGACATGCTAGAATAATATGAAACTTTGTATACACAATGAGATTCACCATATCAAGTCGAGTTCTAGAAACTATTTATAAAAAAAAAATTAGTGAGTAGAACGTTTTTCATACAGTCTCTAATCGCTTTTTTTCTATCATATTTCTATTATAATTTATAGCAACAGAAACTAGTTTCCGACCTGGATATCCCATCGTGTATAAAAAGTTTCATGCTATTCCAGTATGCCGATTTAAAATGAGTACCAAACTACGTTTGTATGGAGAGTCGACTAGAGCCGACTGTGCTGGGAACTCTTAAGAACACGGGTATTCGGACGAGCGAGTAAAACCTGTAGCGGGAGCCCTACTTTCAATACAAGCACTCGCGCCGAACACAACTTTGCAAACTTGCATTAAGAATTAACCTATTGCTGCACACAATCATGAATGCTTGGCGCGTGTACTGAGAAGCGAGCAAACACGACAAATGTAAATCTGATATCTAATCAATCTTTTTTAGACTTAATTACCCTCGCTATCTTCATAACTATCGTTAATAAACGATAGTTATGAAGATAGCGTAAAAATAAAAGAACCGGCCAAGTGCGAGTCGGACTCGCGCACGAAGGGTTCCGTACCATTATCTATAAAAACGGCAAAGAATCATGTCTGTTGTATGGGAGCCCCAGTCCGACTCGCACTTGGCCCGTTTTTTTTGTATTTGTTGTTATAGCGGCAACAGAAATACATAATCTGTGAAAATTTCATCTCTCTAGCTGTCACGGTTCTTGAGATACAGCCTGGTGACAGACAGACGGACGGACGAACGGACGGACGGACAGCGAAGTCTTAGTAATAGGGTCCCGTTTTTACCCGTTGGTTGGGTACGGAACCCTGAAAATGGTGACAATAGTCACGCATTTTTATTTGTTATAAATAAAAGTAAGACTATCAGTTATTAATCCATTTTCCAAGGATTAAACATATTAGTTTAATCCTTGGAAAATGGATCTTTATAATGCGCAGGGCTACAAATGGTTTTACAAAAACTCCTTGGCAGTAGTATGGCGGCCATCTCGGAACCGTCGGAAAAGTATAGCATGGTGATTTTCGTGAATGGCTACTCGATGATGATTAGCTGTATAAAAATTAGCCTGATACAAATGGTTGAATTGGTTTTTAGGGTTTCGTGCCATCAATGGCACGCGTGCCATAGGTTCGCCTACCCTGGCCTAGATACTTCTTTTTTCATCGACTATCGGAAAATATAAGAATTTATGTGTAACAAATCGTTCGACTTTCGTAATTTATCGATGTTCGATTAACGCCCACGTGATTGGGCCGCCGGTACCAACGCTATCACAATCATTTTCCTTTTCGTCATTATGTAATTAGACCCCGGAAGGGGAAGGGATACTTGGTACAAATGACCGGAAAAAATGTGTCAGTATCTCCCGGTCTGAATCCGCGATTACTTTATGGTAAATGATTTCTAATGTAACTAGTGGTTCTGTGTATGAATGATGAGTGATGGTTGTAATGGATGGTGGGTGGAATGGGGAGTGAACTATGTGGCATTCCACTTTTTCACCTCATACTTAATAGGTTACATAGGTTACATTAGAACTGCATATGTCCAAGAGAAGAAATACGTTTATTCCGACCACATTCCCATGCAAACGAAGTCACAGGTACAGCTAGTAATATATATATATATATATATATATTAGACTAGCTTCCGCCCGCGACTTTGTCTGCATGGACCCGGGATAAAAACTATTCTATATTTTAATCCAGACTAAACTACCTTCGTGCAAAATGTTATCCAAACCAGTTGAGCCGTTTAAGCGTGATTGAGTAAAAAACTTCTAAACATCTAGACATCTAAACATCCATACTTTCGCATTTATAATATTAGTAGGATATAAGAATATTAGATTCAAATCACGTCTCAGTTTTTGCGCTTTAGCACCAGGACAACGTCTAAGCGCTTGAACTATTTTTGATGTCAGGCTAGATGTAGGCAAGCCAACCTCTATACCTACCTACTACTTAATAAGTCATTTAGATAATGTCACTTGTAAGACTAAAAAACATTTTTTTTTTATTGAAAGAAAAGAAAGAAAGAAAGAGGACGTTTATTCACTACACAAAAGACACACAGAGACAAAGGGAGTAAACATACAATACAATTGACACATATTGTGTGTGTCTTCGTGGCAGTAAATCGATCGCTGTCTCAGCATTATGCCGAGGTGTCAGACAGACACCTACAGCGCTGGTTCTCAGACAGCACCGTACGTATTGCGATCAATGTGACAATTTCAGTAATTACAGTGGATTTAAGTGCACAGAAGATAATTTAATATAAAAAATTGTGTTTATTACTGATTAATTGACCGATAAGGTATTTAATTACTCGATTATAGATAGTTCCTAATTAAGATATGATACAGAGGGTAACACGTTTAACAATTTTTATTTACCATCTCTAATTTATCATCATAGGTTTCAAGTTTTTTTTGTTTTTTTTTATCCTGTTAGCATTGCTTAACATATATTTATGTATGTAAGAAATATCGTCAAACCATATACAATTGTTTCAGTTCGTGTAATAGCCTTATCAAGTTATCGTTATCACTCTTGTTTTATTCACATTCGACAGGAAAATCAAATAACGGGATCGAATTTCAATCCTTAGGAGTTCAGAGTAAGTTTGTCACTGTGTATTCTTTTTGAATGTTGATCATTCACATACACATACTAGAATAGCTTACCTACCATTTTAGTGTCAAATAAATTTTCTTTGAAAATAGATTTTCACTTCCTTGCCTTAACCCTTTACTTCGCAAATAAAAAAATAAAATACGAGAGTTGAAGCCTCGTAGCAACATGTAGAGCAAAACAAAGTCTACAAAAACATTAAAAAGAGGGTCAAAAATTGTGTAGTTTATTTTACATTACGAATTACCGGGGTTAAACTATAATGTCTCGATAAGAAACTGACAAATACAGTCAGTAGCAGAAGTGCTACGCGGTCGAAGACAAGTAGATAAGTTTGACCTCTTCGTACGCGTAGCTACTTCTGCTGCTGACTGCTCATGGCGACCCTCAAACTATCAGAACGGAAGTTATCGATCAAAATTTATCCCACAGCAGCATTTATATCTCGAAATAAAATGCCTTCTACACATTATGGGACCCTCTTGGCTCCTGATTGCCCAACTATTTTAACTCTATTTCGAAAGAGTATTAATTTCTATAGACATTTAAAGCACTTGCCCCGTTTGTATATGCAAAGTAATAGCTATGAAGTTTTATTGTAATTGCTATGTTGACGTTAAATGTGGTTCTCTATCTCGATGAAAGATTTTGATGATATTTATAATATGTATATAAGTACGTTAAACAACTTTTGTTTTCAAAAACATATTTTGCAAAAAAAACATGAGCATTTTTACATGACAATTATATTTCAGGTTCTTAGAAGAAAATCATACTCACTCCATTTTATAAAAAAACGTAGTAAAAAAAAATGAAAACATTGAATAAGACTTCCATTCTAAATTATTTCAACATCAATTAATGTTTTCATCATGATTGGATTCCGTTTCAACGAATACGAATCAATGTTGGCGAAAACATTGGTAAAGGGTTGTGGGAAGTGCTCCACGAGACCGAAACACGTGGCACACAAATCACGTCTCCACACAATCGACGAACACGGACCTTAAATGCGGAACATGTGGTGTATTATGATACACAATAATGAATCATCTTATTGTCGTAAAGAAATCAAAACTTGGACATATTTACAGTCAATACAACATAAATCATTCCAACAGACTCCACCTCTTGGCACAAAGCGCCCCTTTAATTAATGGCAAGAGTTTTTCCACCTTTTGTTGCAGCGGGAAGGGCTAATTGTCCCTAATTAATTGGCCCCGGCATTTTTACCCCTTTTTATCCCTCCACCCGCTTTGTTTAAATTTTAGCTCAAACAGCGAGAGTTAATGAAGCCTTTATTGTTTCTGCTGATCCATGGTTTCGCCTGTGCATATTATTTGTGATTCGTGACATATACCTATTCAACACAAAATTATTTTAGCTCTTAGTTTACGGTATCCGTGAACCTCAAAAGAAAACGTCACTACACATTGTCATCATCAATTTAAGAGCTAGGCTCAAACATTGTACAAATAATTAATTCCGTAAGCCAGGACACGCCAGGATAAAGTCGCTTTTTTAATAGATGTCTTATTGTATAATTATAACCAATGCACAATGTTCTGATATGACTGCAGTGACTAAGTTCGTTCGACGTTATGTTACCAACTTTTATTATACATCAGCTCTGTAGTTTTGTTTAACTTTGTACCTAACTAACTATGATCAACAAAATTGCTCTGGGCTAATAAAACATTATAAACACTCATTTCATCTGTTCATTGTTTCCTGCAGGCCCTTAGGCAAGCCGGATTCAAACTCGCTGCACGCTGTAACGCAATACAAAGAGCAACAGAGCGGGAATCAATTACAGGGATCGCTTCATTAGCCGCCGATACAACCTCGGCCGGGTCGTGTTTGAGCTGGCTTTTGCTACAAAGACGACGTACATTGCGGCCTACGCGGCTTGAACGAGCGAACATTCGCGAACTTATTTCGACCACAGAGAACGGAGTTTAGAGTAGGAAATCTACCACTTGCACCTTACAGAGATACGAGTACTATTATGAAAATAAGATTAGGGGTCAAATAAATAGGACAATCTTGCATAAATCGACCTAGACATGTAAAATTAAATCGAACTTTTCTAAAAAAAATAATTACGGATTGGAACACAAAACTTCATCAGTGAAAGCAATAGTGATATGACGAGTTGTTTGGTATCTTATCGATGATTTAATAAAGCTCTATAGTGTGTATATATCATGCCTAATAATTTTACAGCATGACCAAAACATCTCCAACATACCTATACATATATTATGTTTTCGAACTGTCAAAAAATATGCCTTTTCTTATATCAAAATCAAATCAAAATAGTTTATTGATACAGTGACACAATTTTAAACAAAACATGGTTTCTCTGACATACTGGTTACCGAACACTGTTTTTTATTTAGATTGATGTGATTGCCCGTGTCACCTGCACTAGGCTATGCCTGTCTCGCAGGATGACACTTTACGTTTGATTGCCCGTTATTCTATTACTAGGCGCTAAAGAATTTTACATTAAATGTGTAGTACAAATATCTGACGTGATCAACAAAATAATGATAGTAATTGTATGTATCCTAGAAATTAACTGTATGCCACTGGAGGTATTTACATGTTTGTTAGATTTTGCATTTGAGAATGAGTGAGGTATGTGTACGTGATCGCGAGTGTGTGTGTGTGTGTGTGTGTGTATATGAGTCTTATGTATATTGTTGTGATACTGTTTCTTCTGTTTTTCTTTAATTCAGGTGCTTAGCCAAGCTTTGACTTTATGTTTAACTTCTCTAGTGGAGCAAGTTTTGATGTCACAGCTATTATTGACTTTCTTATATACGGATAAGTGCCTGTATTAACCCGAATCTTTTAGCAAAATGTGATTTAAGTATTGGTAAAGGGATGATAAAGGTGCGCTTTTTCAGTAGTTGATTGTAATTTATGAATTAGGTTGTAACGTAAAAACGTTACATAACCTTCGTTATTATAAATAATTAACAAATATAACTAAAACCCTTATCATAAGCACTTACCTAAATAATAACAACTAAAATTAAATAATAATATAAAATATGTTAAATGGTTTATTTCGTTGCGGCACGTAATTGCCTGACGAACTGTACCTTACTCGCAGCTGCTTTGTTTTCAAACCGGTAGAACGAGCTGTGCCCCCCGGCGCCCGCGCCGCTCTCGCGATAGCCGACCGGCCACCGGCCGCGGCAGACACAATTAGCAATCGACGCCGGCGCACGTACGCTCTTGGACAGTGTCATCACACGTCGCGCCTGCGCTTTCGTCAACATTTTAATGATGTTAAATCGTTCTGGGCACTAGATAGCCCCGAGTTGCTTTTCACTAACTTCAGTGAGTGTTAAAACCCCTAATATATTGGGTAAGTGCTGAACATTCCATAAGAATTAGTTGTAAGTAGGTAGATTTAAGGGCGAGGCTAACGGTCTTTCCGTTAGTATGTTTTATTGCTTGTTTTTGCTTTAGTGACGAACTTAGACGCATTTCACTTTCTTCCGCTAATTGTTTACAACACATTATTAATGTTTTTTTTATATAAATTAATAATAAATTTACATTAAAAAAGTAAATCACAATAAATTAGTACTCTTTTTACATTTCATTTTGTAAACTCCGTCTGACTGTGACATCCGCATTTCACCAAGCCATTTCACCATCACGCAGTAGGTACTTTCTTCCCTGCTTCTGCTTATGCCGGTCACAGTCAACGGAGATAAATACGGAACGAAGTTTATTTACACGGTGGACGAAAATTCCAGGGTGCTACCTTGTGGCTCAAGCACTGAACCTACATTCCTGGTGCTGCCGGCTGACGTCCCTCAGCCCGTTCCATCTCCACGGCGGTCCCGAGATCCAGGGAAGTACTGTCGTGGTGGCAGCAACACCCCGTAGGAGCCAGGGAGCATAATCAGACGGCTTCAGAATTCACCCCCTTTCGACTTTGTTTGTGTGCTCGCGACGTGGGCGGGTATAAAATAAAGACAATAGCATATTTAATCTTGTTTTATTTCTACTCGCCCGTCTAAACGTAGCACTGGCGCCCTTACCGTGGTATAGTTAAGGTCTGATTTTGCTCCCAGGTGGGTCGTTGTGGTTGTGTGTGTGCTTGATGTTTTTTTTTAGTTTTGTGAAACGTTTTTCAGTTTTTATTTTGGTTGCCAGCAACTAGGGTGTACGGATTACTTTTTTTTATTGAGTGTTGTGAAATTGTTATTTGAGTAGTACAGTCGGACACATTAATTGTGAATTATTATGTACATGTGCTCGTTTTATTTATAATTAGTGTATGCTTTTGCCTTATCCGCTAGTACAGTCGGCCAAATTAAAAAGTTATTTTAAAAACATTAAATATTTTTAATAAAAAATAAAAATAGTTATTTTACATTGTTTTGTTTTTGTGTCCGTACACAATAGTTGCACTTTATTCGCTTTTTTGTTTATTTTTATTTTTGTGAACATATTTTTTTTTTTCTTCTCTTTCGTTGCGCTTATTTTTTCTTTAGCCATTCGCTTATTAGCAAAGAAAAAAAAACAACCAAAACGTTCATAATTAATTAAGTGAATCTGTAACAGACGGAGTATTTTGTTGTTTCTTTGTTTTTCTGACGGTTTGTTCAGCATTTATACAATTTAGGTGCGGTTTTATTTCTGACACATTATATAATGGCGTATCGTATTAAATTCATGTCGCTCCAGAAATCTGAGTTGGAGTATGAGGTTTCAATTCGTGGCGAAACTCCTGCCTCCACAGTTCAGGACCTGCGTAAGCAAATTGCTAAATGTGGACAGCTATTTCTGTCAGAGGATATACTCACGAGTCCGTTTGACCCCGTAGAGGATATAGATGGCGTTGCAGTTGTGCTTGAGAAAATTAACTCTAATTTAGACACCAAGCCTCTGGACAAAAACACCTTGCTCCGAGCACAAAATCTGTTACACCACCTATATCATCGGCTTAACCGCATTCATTGTGAGGATGAAGATGAAAAAGAGGCTTACGACCAATGCGTCACCAAATTTAAACTTTGCTCCGATCGCTTGAATTTGCTTAAGGATAGCAACTTAGTAGATCCGCTTGCCTCATCCTCTAATGAGCCCCAAACTTATTTTGCGGCTTTTGCTTCTCCATTTAATATTAATGTGACTTGTGATGGCAGCGGTGCAAGCCAGCTGTCAAAATTGAAGTACGATGGCAAAACCTGTGTCAGGGCGTTCATACAGCGTGTCTCCGAATTCTGCGAGGCAAAAAATATTTCGAGTAGCAAACTCCTACTTAACGCCACCGAAATATTCACGGGTGATGCGATCCATTGGTTCAGAAGCGTCAGGGAAAAAGTAAATACGTGGCATGAACTGGTCGTACTATTGAGGCAGGATTTCGGCCAGGCTGATTTTGATTACAGGCTGCTATCCGAAATCAGGTCTCGCACTCAGGGAGAAACGGAAAATATAGTAATTTATCTGTCCGTTATGTCCGGTCTCTTTTCGCGTCTCTCAACCGCCTTGTCAGAGAACGACAAACTTGAGATACTCCTTCATAACATTAGGCCGTGTTACGCGAGTACTCTATCTTCTGTTTCTGAGATTAGGACCATAGAAGAGTTGAAAACATTGTGTAGGAACTACGAGAGTATACAGTCGCGCCTTTCCCAATTCAAAGAACCTCCGCGACCAAGTTCAGATACTATGGCACCTGAGTTTGCCTATACTGGTGGTCAATCTAAAATTAGGACGAATTATAATAACACCAATAGTAATGGACAGTTTAATTTAAATAAATATAGATACAACAATAGTAATTATAACAAATCATATTCAAATAATAACAATCAAGTTTTACATCCTAAGACTAACCCTAACTATGTAGACGCTGTTGCTTCTTCGTCACCCAAGACACGTTTTTGTCCGAGATGTCGTGTAGACACCCACAATCTGCGACAGTGCACGGCAAACAAAGATGATATTGTTTGTTTTGTTTGCGGACGAAAAAATGTTAAAACGCCTGACTGTCCAGATTGCAACAAAACTAGGAAGCAACAGCCAAAAAACTAATCGGTCAGAATTGTGTCAATGATAGTAATGTAGCTAAATTTGATAACGAAGATTGGCAAAAGTGGTTACGTACTGTAAATTTGTTTTTTCAATCATATAAAATTGACACAATTCTGCAAGAAAACAATAAAAACGATAACAGACCTTACGTATCTGTAAAAATCAACGATGTTACTATGTCTGGATTGTTAGATTCCGGCTCGGCAGTAACTATTTTAGGTAATGGTGCTCATTTCGTACTCATTAATTGCGGACTGAAAGTAGTACAAGGTGAATTTATTTCAGTCACGGCCGCAGGTGGACAATTGTTGCGGAGTGAGGGTTATATTGTCATTCCATTACATTTTGATGGCAAGTTTCACATTTTGAAAGCTTTTATAGTGCCAGGTATACAAAATAACCTCATTCTGGGCGTTGATTTCTGGCGCGCATTTCAAATCTGTCCAAAATACCTTAGCAGTATTGTCTTAAATACTGACAAGGTCAATGAGGTTTTACCGAAACCAGACGCTTTTATTCAAGGTTACAATAATTTAGACGATTCACAAAAACAGCTAGCTGATAACGTCGTTAAACAATTTGAAGATATTTCTTTTCAACGCAAAGGTCTAGGTGTCACTAACTTAATCACACACCGCATTGACACCGGTGACGCTAGCCCAATCCGTCAGCGTTATTACCGCTTGTCACCAGAGAAGCAACGTATCCTAGTTGAACAAGTTGATGAAATGCTCGCACTTGATGTCATTGAGAAGGGTGAGAGTAGTTGGTCATCGCCAGTTCTGCTCGTCAACAAAAGGAACGGACAACCTCGCTTCTGTTTGGATAGCCGTAAACTGAACTCGGTGACGAAACGAGACGCGTATAACCTGCCATACATTTCAGAGATCTTGGACAACCTCAGGGATGCTCGTTACTTGTCCAGCATTGACTTGTCCAAGGCTTTCTGGCAAATTGAAATTACTCCGGAGGACAGACATAAAACTTCTTTTTACGTACCAACAAGGGGGACTTTTAATTTTAAAAGAACAGCATTCGGTCTGACCAACGCTCCTGCTACTCAGCAAAGATTGGTGGACCAGTTGTTCTCAGAGTTCGATCTTAAAGTGTTCGCGTACCTAGATGACATTATCATCGTCTCGAAGGATTTTAATAGCCACGTATCCTTACTTCTACGCGTTTTAGATAAGCTAAAGCGTGCGAATCTAACTGTAAATTTAGATAAATGCCGTTTTTTCAGTAATCAGCTAAAGTACCTCGGTTATATAGTCGACGGTTCCGGTTTGCGCACTGATCCCGCTAAAGTCGAGGCAATCTTAAATTACCCCACGCCTACTAGCCGCAAGGACGTCAAACGATTCCTAGGAACTGCGACCTGGTACAGACGTTTCGTCCCTAATTTTAGTACCATCGCTGCCCCGTTGAATAAGCTGACTTCATCGAAAAAAGGATCACCGCCTTTTAAGTGGACCCCTGAGGTAGATTTTGCTTTCCAGCAACTTAAGGAGTGTTTAGTTTCTGCTCCAGTTCTCAGCTGTCCGGACTATAGCAAACCTTTCGAAGTGCATACCGATGCCAGTAATTATGGGGTAGGCGCTATGCTGACTCAGACCATCGATGGTAAAGAGCACCCGATCGCGTACATGTCAAAGAGCTTGTCACCAGCTGAGAGGAACTACAGCATAACGGAACGCGAGACGCTTGCTGTAGTCACAGCCCTAGAGCATTGGCGTTGCTACGTAGAAAATGGACAGCCCTTCACGGTCTACACTGACCATAGTGCACTCAAGTGGTTCCTGTCCATTAGCAACCCAACCGGTAGATTGGCTCGGTGGGGCGTTCGCTTGTCGGGTTTTGACTTCATCCTTAAACATCGTCGGGGCGTTGATAATGTCATACCTGATGCCTTATCGCGGGCACCCGTGAGTGCCATTTGTACCTCGAACTCCCATTTGAACTCTGGTGATACCTGGTACACCAACATCTATAATGGTTGCTTGCATAGCCCGATCGATTTTCCAAATTATATAATTAAAAATAACTCTTTGTACCGATTGTCCAAAAACAAGCACGAACTTACTTCCGAATTTTCATGGAAATTGGTTGTTCCCGCAGAATTACGCGAAAAAGCAATTATAGAAAACCACTCGGAGCCTACTGCCGGTCACATGGGCATTTTCAAAACTTACCGCAAACTTGCTTTGCGCTTCTATTGGCCAGGCATGCACGGGGACATCGTCAAGTTCATTGGAACGTGCGATAAGTGTTTGTCGTATAAGGCTCAAAACCATCAAACCCTAGGGGAAATGGGGAGACCTAAACAATGCTCTCGCCCATTCCAAATGATCTCGATAGATCTGATGGGCCCCCTGCCAACTACTAGGAAAAGGAACAGCTACATCTTTGTCATCACTTGTTGCTTTTCCAAGTATTGCTTAATATTTCCCATTAAACAGGCTACTGCAGAAATAATAGTGAAGATTTTAGAAGAATCGGTTTTCTTGGTACATGGTGTTCCTCAAACAGTGCTTATGGACAACGGTACACAATTTGCTGGGAAAGTAATGGACAATTTCTTGAGGTCGTTTAATGTTCCCAACGTATATTACACTCCTAAATATACTCCTCAGATTAATTTGGTTGAGAGATTTAATCGTACGGTTATATGTTGTATTTCTACCTTCGTGAATGATGATCATAGATCATGGGACTTGTTCATTCCACGAGTCCAGTTTGCGATCAATTGTTCAGTCAATGAGGCGACAGGTTTTACGCCTTCATTCTTAGTATACGGCCGAGAGCTGGTATCATGTGGAACACACTATACAGATACCGACATTGGGAAGGAAGTGTTGTTTCTACCTCGCGACGTCTACGCCGAGAACCAAGGTTGTCTGTCCTCGATTTTTGATGACGTTCAGAAGAGGCTTTGGCATGCCCATTGTAAAAACACCTCTCACTACAATATGAGACGTAAGCCTGCTGAATTTAAGGTGGGTGACCTTGTCATGAAACGTGCTTACTTCTTAAGTGACAAGGGCAAACATTTCACCAAAAAGTTAGCACCAAAATTTATTAGGGCGAAAATTATAGCTAAAAAGTCCCCATTAGTGTATGTGCTTCAGGACTTAACAGGAAAAGATCTGGGCACCTGGCACATAAAAGATCTCAAATTGGTTGGTCTTAATAAATAATATAGTATGTATATTATCATGTATAATTATTTAAATTTGTATAATTAATTTTCTTGCGTCTAATCATCTTTCAGCACTTGTACCTGTCAGGTTTCGAGTTCTTGTAACAAGTTACCTCATTATATTATGATATTAGGCGTCAGCAAATATAAAACCAAGACTAAATTAATTGTTGACGTCACTATGTAAGCGTGATGTATGAATGAAGAATTATGGCAGCGTAAGCACAGGTACTCAGCCAGTGCGGATTTTATTACAACTAGATGTAATAAAATCCTTCACGACGCGCGGGGGTACTGTAACGTAAAAACGTTACATAACCTTCGTTATTATAAATAATTAACAAATATAACTAAAACCCTTATCATAAGCACTTACCTAAATAATAACAACTAAAATTAAATAATAATATAAAATATGTTAAATGGTTTATTTCGTTGCGGCACGTAATTGCCTGACGAACTGTACCTTACTCGCAGCTGCTTTGTTTTCAAACCGGTAGAACGAGCTGTGCCCCCCGGCGCCCGCGCCGCTCTCGCGATAGCCGACCGGCCACCGGCCGCGGCAGACACAATTAGCAATCGACGCCGGCGCACGTACGCTCTTGGACAGTGTCATCACACGTCGCGCCTGCGCTTTCGTCAACATTTTAATGATGTTAAATCGTTCTGGGCACTAGATAGCCCCGAGTTGCTTTTCACTAACTTCAGTGAGTGTTAAAACCCCTAATATATTGGGTAAGTGCTGAACATTCCATAAGAATTAGTTGTAAGTAGGTAGATTTAAGGGCGAGGCTAACGGTCTTTCCGTTAGTATGTTTTATTGCTTGTTTTTGCTTTAGTGACGAACTTAGACGCATTTCACTTTCTTCCGCTAATTGTTTACAACACATTATTAATGTTTTTTTTATATAAATTAATAATAAATTTACATTAAAAAAGTAAATCACAATAAATTAGTACTCTTTTTACATTTCATTTTGTAAACTCCGTCTGACTGTGACATCCGCATTTCACCAAGCCATTTCACCATCACGCAGTAGGTACTTTCTTCCCTGCTTCTGCTTATGCCGGTCACAGTCAACGGAGATAAATACGGAACGAAGTTTATTTACACGGTGGACGAAAATTCCAGGGTGCTACCTTGTGGCTCAAGCACTGAACCTACATTCCTGGTGCTGCCGGCTGACGTCCCTCAGCCCGTTCCATCTCCACGGCGGTCCCGAGATCCAGGGAAGTACTGTCGTGGTGGCAGCAACACCCCGTAGGAGCCAGGGAGCATAATCAGACGGCTTCAGAATTCACCCCCTTTCGACTTTGTTTGTGTGCTCGCGACGTGGGCGGGTATAAAATAAAGACAATAGCATATTTAATCTTGTTTTATTTCTACTCGCCCGTCTAAACGTAGCAAGGTCTAATCTTATTTATATTTTCTCCAAATTATCGAAAAGTACGTGACGATTGATGATTGTTAAAATATAGTAACATAATATTACAACAGCCAGGAATGTATTTGTTGCATCGATAACAACCGCTGCAGTTCGCGCAGTGCGAGGAATCGAGAATCGGTGGACAGCGGCTGAATCGATATAGATAATGGCCGATTACTTAGAACTGACAGCCCTACGGAATTAAAGGGATGCCACCAAGCAACTATCGATACTAAAATGTATTGTACAGTTTATGCACATACATATGAAGACGTGTACAAACTATGGTTTCACTAAATGTTGTGACTATGTAGTCATAGTATCAAAAACATAGTTATAGTTAACTATGTTTTTGATTTAACAGCAATTACAGTTCCGCAGTCGACAACTGCAACTAGTTACGCCACGCCCGTCTATCGATCTATCCGTCCGCGGCTAATCTCAGTGACCCTTACTGCTAGCTGTTATTTGACATAGGTATTTTAATCCATAACGCTAACAATTATGCAGAACAAAATATTGAGAAAATAATTTTTAGGCTTCTGCTCCTACAGCAGTAGGTAGGTACAGCTCGCGTTAATAAACATAAATAATTGAATCCTACGCGCTATGGAGCGCAGTATTATAGGTGTCAAAAGGACGGATCGGGTCCGAAACACTACACTGCGCTCCAAAACACGCATAACTGATGTGGGTGCAAAAACTGCCAGGCTCAAGTGGGACTGGGCCGGCCACGTCTGTCGCATGCATCCAGACAGGTGGGCTAATATAGCTACGAAATGGGTGCCACATGATGGGCGCCGCAGACGGGGCCGACCTAGACGGAGATGGCGGGACGACCTGGATCTATTTCTCAACAATTGGGCGCAAGAAGCACCTAGCAGGGACGCATGGAGATCACGGGGAGAGGCCTTTGCCCAGCAGTGGGACACTCAATAGGCTCTTAAAAAAAAAAGAAATTGAATCCTAAGTAATCGGGAACTCTATTCTTCATATTAATTACAGGTAGGTATTAGACCGACTATGATAGTCATGCGATAGCATGATAAATCTTATCCGCGACAACCATCGATATTATTTAAGATGACTGAACTCAATAACATGTGGTTATCCAATGTTTATGCGATTGCTTACAATCAAAAAATAAAATTAGTGTTACAAAAAATAAAAAATAAACTACGCAAAGTAAGATACATATCGATAACAGCAATCACGTCACAGCACTAATCTATCTTGCAAAGCATTGTATTGATTTTGTGCCTATTTTTATTTGGTCGCAGCCCACCTGGGGAGGTTAACCGTTCCATTTATGAAGTCATCCTGCTTTGTCTAACTTTATACTAATACGTCATTTCTAATTCAGTCGGGTAACCAAAGAGATGACATGACAGAGGCTTCTCATGGGATGGAGTAAATTGGGATCACGTAAACTCTATCCCCTATGACATAGGGTCGAAAGTAGCGTTTTCCTTTGTGGCTACAAAATAATATCTGTAAATGGGAGGATATTTTTGTGATGAACTAGCAGTTAAGGGGGAATTTGTCTTTATTTGAAGGTGTTTTGTTGATATATTGATATTCTGGGACAATAAAAGATATATGCATAGCTATTTTGCTATTCTGTAACACTAAATGTCTACTGAATTAAGAGAATGATAAATGATTCCATCATTCGCGTCGTACATAAATATATTATAGTGGCAATACCACCGCTGGCTACAAATCAGGAGGTAATTCTTACCGGATTATACCATCTATAACCAAATTCAAATACAAAATTTTCAGGATCATTTAAATAAACTTTGTAAAAGGTCAAGTTTGTTTAATAACAATCCTGAAAAGTTTACAGTTTCTAAGAAAAACTAACACTTAGGGCAAATGATGATTAGACAAATAAAATCATTGATTTCATAAGTGACCCAATCCCAATTCTTGTCATTTAGCATTCTGATACAATATGAATCAGATGTGCGCAACCGTTTTAAGGAGTAAACCCGGTGTGCGTGGAAGGAAACGAGCACGCGTAACATATTATTAGTATCACATTGAAATACAAATTATATAGTCACGTTGACCTCCAGGATGATAACTGGTAGCTAACTGGACTCTCGTGCGATTAATAAGGCAGTTATTCTTGTCAGTAGAGAATAGTTAACAAATGGTGACTGACTACAAGTGTTGGTGAAAAACGCAATGTCTATATTAATGATAGTCCTTGGGCGACCGAGCTATGCTCGGGTGAAAATAGAGAAAATACGACGAAAACGAATTTTCCCAGACATGAGACCTAGCTAGATCGATTTCTCGCCCCCTAAATCTCTATATTCCAAATGTCATCGAAATCGTTAGAGCCGTTTCCGAGAACGTGATTGCAAATTTATATACAAATACTGCTTGTTTAATAGTATAGGATATAGATATTTAATATATACAGGGTGGGCCCTGTAACAGGAGCAAAAAATTAAACGGTAGATTATTAAGCTTGTGAGCAATTGTTTCTAAGTGGTTTTAATTGAAAAAAAAATTTTTTTTTGGTTTTTTTTCTTCAACATAAGTCTACATGTACTTTTTTACACTTCTGGAGTGATATAAGTAACTTTTTATTTTAAAAACACTAAAAAAGTTAAAAAAAAATGAAAAAAATCACAAAAACATCTTTTGAAAACAAAAATGCAAACATTATTATATACATGATGTTACCTCAAAGGAAGAAAGGATATAATGTCAGACATCAGTGAGATTGTAGCTTTGTAAGTTTGTTAGTTTGTATGTCTTTCACCTGCGTGTAGAATGGACTTTTTGGGTGGTTATAATAGGCTATACGTGGATTTGCCTGCGTTCTTTGCAATACGCGAGTGGAGCCGCGCCAGCAGCTAATATGAATACAAGTGGGTATATAACATTAGTCATATATTATCTAGGTAATTTATTTATTTGCTTATCGTTAAATTCTCAAAAACGGCTCTGACCACTTCGATCAATAGGTCACTAGGATCAATGCGTAAAGAGTGGATCGATCCCTTTACTATTATGGAATCGTCCGTACTGTACGAAATACATCCAGCAATGCATTTTCACCACGCGAGAACTTTCTTGCGCGCGATTTAGGCTATCCGTGTCTTTTCAACTAGAATACTTAGACAGAGACGCGTCACACGCGAGGTGTTATGCCAGCTATGCTGATAAAGACAAAGTTGGATAACCAATTATATAATTTTGATTCGTTCGAAACCCTAGCACCAAGCAACCCTTGGACCCCGATAATATCACCTTACACGCCGCCAGGTTTCTGTTGCTAACCTCTGGATAACATATAAATGTAATTGATAGAGGGTTGTGCGCCTCTGTACGCGTTAATAAGATTAGTTAAGCAATAAATATGCGACATTAATTAGACCGCAGCATATTGATTGAAAAGTAAATTATCAACAGTAAAAATATTGTTCGGGTAGTCCTTATCACTAAGTTACATGAAGTCTTGAAATCATTTCTAAGTAGGGATGAACTTGGGTCTGAAAAAAGTTATCACTGCTTAACCTCTTCGCCGCCAATCAAGACATCCAAAAGAGACACTGTCACGCTAACATCATTGTTACAAGTGAGCATATACAAACCTTGCTTGAAAGACTGAAGGTTGCTTTGCGACAAAACATGACAACCGTGTTCTTGGCGTTCAAATGGTTAAAATTTAGGGTCAACTTGCGAGTCCAGGAAACAGGTAGAAATTAAATTGGAATATGAAATGTACGACTCAGATTGGCGCCCGAGCGAAATTACCTAATTGAACGTCCGATTTCAATAAACATAGGTAGGTAATTATTTTTTCACCTCAGCGGCTCGAACATGGCGGTTTTGCTGCTTGAAACCAGTGAGGAAAATGCAATTTTGCTGCGAGCGTGAAGAAAACTAACTTTTTAATTTTTCATATCGTAGGTTAGTCGCAGGTCATCTTTTCATACTGCGGGGTGTAATACAAACTTGGAACATTTAAACTTCATTATCTCTCTCACTTTCACTCCGTTACAAAAAAGAGAGGGATAAAATATGTCGATTCGTCATTCGACTTCGAAACCTTCGTAGTAGGCCCCCAAAAAGCGGAAACGAAAAACTCGTTCCGAAACAAAATAAAATTCGACTCGTGTTAAACTCGTATAAAAATATGAAACCTATATTAAATGTAATATTATTTTAATCATATTAGTATTTAATTATTCTTAAAATACAATGAAGAAAAGCGATATTTATCGCGAACATTTAAGTCTTTAGTTTTTTTATATTGTGAATGAATATAAATTTTTGTACAGTTTCAGAACGCACTTTATATTCTTTAAAAAGTTAGCGCGATTGAACTTTATTACGTTTTCTTGGAGATAAAACATAACTGAAACAAACACTAAAAACTGTACTAAATATGAGTGAATCAAGTGACGAAGCCGATGTTTTAATTCCTCAAGAGTTGAGAGATACCGTCAAAGAGGGCTGAATTGTGTTTTCTAAGTAAGTTCATCTTGGACATTGGACAAGTATTAGCAAAATGCATAAACAAACGGAAACGGACTTAGTTTTTAGGGTTCCGGACCGGACCAAAAAGGTAAAAACGGAACCCTTATGGTGCGACTCCGTCCGTCTGTCTGTCTGTCACAAAGTCAAATATCTCAGGAACTACTAATGCTATCGATTTGAAATTTGGAATAGTTGTACACAAAGCTAAGCTTCGTGTATGTAAAATGGAAAATTTTAATATATACTTTTAATTTGTATAAAAAAGGGCGGATAAGAGGGGAGGCAAAAATTCAAAGTCTAGTTAGTAGGCCAAGTGAGGTATCATATGAAAGCGCTTGAATTGTACATTCTAAAATAGTTTTACATTTTTTTTCTACAATGGTAAAATTTTGATTTATAAAGAAAAATGTTGAAAAAAATACCATTCCCCCCCTTATCTCCGAAGTTACCCAAGCGAAAAATTTGAAAATAATATATATGATTAATATTAACGTGAATATTAGCGGAAAAGTATAACGAGACCTCTATCTAGCGTAATTTTTTTTTATTCATCAAAAATCATATGTTAATTTTGTTTGCAATTTAATACTTCTGTGTTTAATGTTTTTCCTTCAAATTCATATGAAAGTGTTCTGAAAGTACCTTCTAGCAAATAAAAAAAGAATTATCGAAATTAATTCACTTGATAAAGAATTATCGCTGAAAAACCAACATAGAGTAAAGGAATAGTACATTGTTCAACGAGGGGCGTAAGTGGAATATTGCTAACGAGAGTCTATCAGAAGCCCGACGCCGAAGGCGGAGGGCTTTTGATGACTCGAGTTTGCAATATTCTTACGCCCGTGTTATACACAATGTTTTTCATCACATTTGCGAGGAAATAAATAACAACAAAAGACAGAAAAATGTAAGTTTCATACAGCAGCACCAATAAAAAATTTACAACTTCACTTCCAGATCAGTGCTAGTAGAGCGCGCAGTTCAATATTTCAACCAATCACAGAGCAGTATTCTTGCGGGGCGGGGCGTCGTGACCAACTAGATTTTTTTATTCAACCAATCACACAGCAACCAGATTTGCTTAAGCCAATCAGAGGGTTCTATTATTTTTTCATCACACTTGCTCGTCAATGGCGTTATTACTTGCGAGCGTACAGAGCAGTTATAGCCGTTTTACCTCCCACGGGCTGTTAAGTTTAGTTTTAAAATATAGAACCCTCTGATTGGCTTAAGCAAATCTGTTTGCTGTGTGATTGGTTGAATAAAAAAATCTAGTTGGTCAAGTCGCCCCGCCCCGCAAGAATACTGCTCTGTGATTGGTTGAAATATTGAGCTCCGCGCTCCACTAGCACTGATCTGGAAGTGAGGTTGTCAATTTTTGATTGGTGTAGCTGTATGAAACTTAGATTTTTCTGTCTTTTGTAGTTATTTATTTCCTCGCAAATGTGATGAAAAACATTGTGTATAACACGGGCGTAAGAATATTGCAAACTCGAGTCATCAAAAGCCCTCCGCCTTCGGCGTCGGGCTTCTGATAGACTCTCGTTAGCAATATTCCACTTACGCCCCTCGTTAAACAATGTACTATAAAACTAAACTTAACAGCCCGTGGGAGGTAAAACGGCTATAACTGCTCTGCACGCTCGCAAGTAATAACGCCATTGACGAGCAAGTGTGATGAAAATGTATTAACGTACCACCGTAGAACTCTATCGCAATAAGTACCGTAGAACTCGAGTTTGAGTGACGGCGGCCTGTCAATTGCGACAGGGTTCTACGATGGTACGTGCATACATTTCCCTTACTGTAAATACCAAGTTCCTTGGTCGTACGGAACCCTCGGTGCGCGAGTCAGACTCGCACTTGACCGGTTTTTTTCTTAATGTCATGTAAAGTTAATGTTATGGGAGTGAGTAGGTAATTGTAGTTAATGTTTGTTATTTCATATGTATTTGTTGTTTGTTTTTAGGGTTCCGTACCTCGAAAGGAAAAAACGGAACCCTTATACGATCACTTTGTTGTCCGTCCGTCCGTCCGTTCGTCCGTCTGTCAAGACTCTTTTTCTCAAGAATGCGTGGAGGTATCAAGCCAAAATGTATATCAAATACTCAGGTCTACTGTCCCTTGGAGCTGTCAAAAAATCAAACTTCTAAGCCAACGCAATCAAAAGATACAGCCGTTTATGCCGCAAATTTCCGCAAATTTTCGAAACTCGCAAGGGAATCTGAGGGCCTACCGCCCGCGGAACGAAATTCGTTTTCGTTCGTGTATCTCCGTCTCTGTCGCACTTGCTAGTTCGAGCGACAGAGACGTAGATACACGAACAAAAACGAATTTCGTTTCGCAGTAGGCCCTCAGAACCTACAGGGTCCTTCACGTGAATTCACAATCTTAAAATTTGGTAAGAAGCAACGTCTTATATTAGCACAGATAAAGGAAAAATAGCGAAAACCGTAAATTTTTAGTTACATCATAAAATAAAAATATTTTTAATAATTTATATACCTACAGGTTTGTACGGAACCCTCGGTGCGCGAGTCCGACTCGCACTTGGCCGGTTTTTTTACATAAAAATGATTTAATTGCTTCTATGTGGCGTTTTATTCCTTTGCGTTATATGTTCTCGCCGCTGAGGTGAAAAGTTGTATGTATCACACGAGAGCAAAGATATTTGCATCTCGTGTCTTTGAGTCCCTCGCTACGCTCAAGATTCTAATTTTGAATCACTCGCTACGCTCGTGATTCAACTATAGAATCTTTCGCTTGCTCGGGACTCAACATCAACACTCGCAGCAAAAATCTACTTTGCTCTCTTGTTGAACAAATAACTATTATAGAAACAAAACTGCATTGCGTTACGTACTAGTAATTCTCGATTATTATTCAAACATGAATCATGCTAACACTGAATATTGGGAATAAAATAATAATAAGGAATTTTTTGATTGAAGCACGGTCGGGTCGACACCTCACTCTTCTTAACTGCAAAATACGGTTTCGAAAAACATTAATTTATAATAGCGTTTTTTTTGTTTATTTAATTCTAAAACGTTATTCTAAGATGCTTTATTCAAGAATCCAACAAACTTTCCATCCGGAAGTAATTATATAGATTTAAATTAAACATTCATTGTCTTTTATGTTTTATTTATATTGAATATCTTAAAGCAAATGTAAATGAACCTAAATAAAGATAAAAATTGATTTTTTTGATGTCTGATTTTTTGTTGGATATTTCCTCTAGGTAACTATTTAATTGATAATATATCCGTTACATTAAAAAAATTAGCTATTATAAATTATTTCCAAATCTGTCATTTTTTCCATACAAGTTGTCAGTTCATTGCCTGGACTAATAGGCATACATAGGTGACTGATTAAATCCAAGTTAAACCCAACACGTTTTGCAAAAAAAAAAATGCATTACATAGTATCTCTTTCAAAGACAAGCTGGCACGGGCAACACGCGCTAATAAAAACGAACGACTGTGTTTTCGACATTTTACACCACGCACCTGATAATGAGTCCTAAGATAAATCTGAAATGCATTTAGATTCTAAGTAAGTACATGGTACCTACATTTACAGGTTTTAAAGAGTCGACATTCTTTTCAACAAAAATGGCCAGCAATGGTTTTTATTTAGCAAATGATTTACAACTTAAAACGTGTCCCAAAAGTCGATGTCAAGACGAAAATTGGTGATATCATAATGACCAGTTATCAAAATTCAAAGTTCAATTTTCATCGAGCAAAGAAAAAGAAAATGAAAACTTGATTTGTTTTTTTTTATATATAAGGTGCAGGTTTGTGAGAAACAGCGTGATATTGAAAAACAATACTCGTAAGTTATAATTTTTATAGTAATATTTTTTGTAATAAATAACGACAATTTATTCGTTATTATTAATCTTCAAATTGATTAAAACAAATGTTTGATTCCTGCTCTTTTCATGCTGTGCCATTCCTTTTGAGTTTATTGCAATTATTTATAGATTATGGCACGTGTTTAAAAATTGCAAGTGGGGTTTGCGGCTGGTAGACTAATTTTATAAGGGGCTGGTTGACCCATCGTGAACCCATACCATGCTATTCTGGACATGATATATATAAAGTGTACTCAGTATTTATGATTTTTATACCCAAAAGTTCTTGTTTCAGAACCATGCGGACACATAAAATAAAGATTAATAAAAGCTGTCGGAGGATCAGGATTTGTCTTAATAAATAAAAAAACCGGACAAGTGCGAGTTTAACTCGCGTGGTGAGGGTATACTCAAACTTCTCATAGGTTTTCCTGTAATCTTTAGGCAAGGAACTATTTTCCATATTTTTTTCAGAATTTTAATCCTAGTAGTTTCGGAGATAAGGGGGGGAATGGTCAATTTTCGTCTTTTTTCCTAAATTACTTCAAATCTGTTTTTGCTAAAATTATTAAAAAATATATCTGACATGCTTACAACAATCCCTTTTATTTGATATGTCACACAATACAGTTTGCGAAACTTTTTTTTAATTTTACATATGTGTACCAAATTTCAACTCAATCGGTCCAGTAGTTTCGGAGCAAATCGGCTGTGACAGACGGACAGACAGACATCCGAGTGATCCTATAAGGGTTCCGTTTTTTTCCTTTGGAGGTATCGGAACCCTAAAAATTATTAGGTATTTAATTATTTTTGGTATTTTTAACCTATTTCTTCGTTGACTTTGCACTCAGGTCAACTTACCCCAAGTGTAAGTCAACCTACCCCAGGCGTAGGGTAGGTTAACTCGTTTTCCGGTTTCTTTAAGATCGAGCTTGTACGCTATATTATAATTCCTAGCGAGTTATTTGTAATTTTTTTGCAAAGCCTAATAAGTGTAACCATTCGTTGATTTGATTATTAGAAAAATATACTCAAAAGCAATAAAAATACAAACGTTTAAACTGAAAGTTGGTCAACCATCCCCGGCTACGACTTCGGCTATCACCCGTTTTCGGCTTGACGTCGACTTGTTTATAAGTATGACGACTTGTGGCCGTTCCCGTTGACTGACCCATTTAAATTGTTCACTCTGTATCCTTTACTATCAAACGAGCAATATTTGTACGTATATATATATTTGCAATCACGGGGCGAGAAATCGATCTAGCTAGGTCTCATCTGGGAAAATTCGTTTTCTCCGTATTTTCACCCGAGCTGAGCTCGGTCGTCCAAGGACTAGTACCTAATCTCACGTATTTCTGTTACACAAACTTTAGTACTGATACTCGTAATATTATGATAAAAATGGCTCAATAACCCTAAACTTCAAAATCGACATGTGTTGGGACATACCGTGTATAGGTTTCGAAATTATTGCAAAGCAAGTTTGATTTGTTTAAACACGTATAATTATGCTTCATTTGGAAATTGGGTATTTATTTTAATCATTTATAACCGACTGACGAATCAAACATTTTGACTAGGTAGGTTATTACTTAGAGTATGTACGTGATATACTCGTAGCGTCGTAGCACCTTTTCAATCACACAATCATGTACATCAATCATATCAAGCTTTCCTGTAAGTGGTGGAGGTCCTGTCAAAACTAAAAGCCTGAAGCTAATAAGCTCAACTTATTAACGATTGCCGATAAGGCAATCACTGGGAGCTGATGTGCCATCAAAACTCTCAAAAACATGCTCAAGTGCTAAATTGCGTCAGATGAATACTAAAATATGTAGATACATCACGCGGCTACGATTGCCCTAATAAATATATATTAGAATCGTTTCCACACCTGGGAGGATATTAGCACAAACGGAAAAAACCTGACAAGTGCGAGTTCGACTCGCGTGGTGAGGGTTCCGTAAAATATTGAGAATTTTCCCGTTACTTTGAATACTAAACTTCTCATAGGTTTTCCTGTAATCTTTAGGCAAGGAACTATTTTCTATATTTTTTTCAGAATTTTAAGCCTAGTAGTTTCGGAGATAAAGGGGGGAATGGTCAATTTTCGTCTTTTTTCCTAAATTACTTCAAATCTGGTTTCACTAAAATTATTTTAAAAAAATATCTGAGATGCAAAGTAAATTAATGAATTCTGAACAAGGGGGCCACTTTTGGGAGTTAAACTCAAAAAAAAAAAAAGCTTCGCAAACTGTATTTTGTGACATATCAAATGAAAGAGGTTGTTGTAAGCACAACAACCTCTTTCATTTGATATGTCACAAAATACAGTTTGCGAAGCTTTTTTTTTTTTTTGAGTTTAACTCCCAAAAGTGGCCCCCTTGTTCAGAATTCATTAATTTACTTTACGTGTCCGTCTTTGGGTCACCAATTTACATATGTGTACCAAATTTCAACTCAATTGATCCAGTAGTTTCGGAGCAAATCGGCTGTGACAGACGGACAGACAGACGCACGAGTGATCCTATAAGGGTTCCGTTTTTGTCCTTTTGAGATACGGAACCCTAAAAAGTAACAATCATTTGCTTATGCGTGATCTCTTATTGTGCGTCCAACATTCAGGAAACGAATCCAAGTTGTAACGCATCTACAGCCGCCTAGATCTACTTACTACCTATCACGTAAAACGTAAAACTAATCGTCACCCAGATTAGGCGTGTCCATTTAATAAGTAGCTATCAATTACCGAGTCCCACAGATAACGTCGTCCATGATAACAATTCGGCAGTAACAACCACGCCGCCACCATGTGTGCGTGTCGTCAAAAGAAAGCTTCGTTCTTCATCGAAGACATACTGAAAGACGCTAAACCATACAAGAACATCAGCAGTGAACCGAAAGTGCCGCTAACATGCTCTGCTCGAGAGAAACCAGTCATATTCGAGGCCAGCAACTTGAAACCAGAATATATCTACAACGATGCAATTCGATTCGATAAGATCGAGAGAGAAACCCAACTCAATGTGATTTGCGAGGTTGAAAAAGAACTCGAATATGGAAGAACTTATCTGGAACATAGGAGGAATACCTTTCCACTTTATCCGACCGCCCTAAAGCCCAGTTTCCCTTGGCCGCCATATAAGAAAGATGCGTCGTTTGCCAGGCAGTTCAACTATTACAGTGACTCTATGCTGAATTCCGATCATATCCTGAGGAGCCAGCTGGCTGCTAATAGATTCGCGTCGCCATACGCACCGCAACCATATGGATTTAATAGAGGTGAGAAGTCGGCCACCTATCGAAAATCAATGTGAGGTCTTTTTAACCCCCGACGCTAAAAGAGGGGTGTCATAAGTTTGACGTGTCTGCAGTCTATGTGTCTGCATGTGTGTCTGTCTGTGGCATCGTAGCTCCTAAAGGAATGGACGAGATGGTTCTTAGTTACGTTTAACAAAATCGGTTCAGCCGTTTTTAAGAAATTGAACTTTGAAATGATAAAATCGGGGGTTTTTCAACTTTTCTAAGTTGTAGTTATATAATTTCAATAACAATGAGAGGATCTATCTCACTCGGCTCAGAGGAGAAAAGCTAGAACTTATGACGTCCATGCATCTTCCTTATATAAAAAATGCAAAATCTGTGTATGAGTGGCTCCGCCTGATAGGTCAGCATTTACATGAACATCATTATTATAGGTACCCAACCGTGCTAATTAGGTCAAAGCATTACACGGTGTCGCCACTGTATCCACTTGCTTTCACGTGCCACAACCATGCACAGTTAAAACCCGATTGGTATTTCTTTGGTTTATAGGCAAATAGTCGTAGTGTCGTAAAGCTTCAGTACAGTTTTTGTTATCTAGATTTTTAAAAATCTAAACGCGAGAGTTATCAGTTATCATATTACTATGGAACTTGAGAGAGTTGAAAGCATAGGCTAGCATGGTTTTTTTGGTCTAAATGCTCAAAAAGTCTGACCAATGATGCCGCTCTATCCATAAGAAGGCGTGCGTAGATGGATCACTCCTTGGTATTTGTTACAAGTGGTTAGACAGAGATATTTAAATCACGAGATCTCGAGTTACGATTGGTGGAAACGAACATAAGAAAGGTCTGTCGATTCAGACTATTCAAAACGACGAATCGATATAGTGTGCCTACCTACTTAATACCTATAGATGTGATATCATTAACGGTTTACTTAATCGAAGATCGCAACAAAAATCCGTATGATCTTGAATATCGCATCGCATACCTAATGAATGGGATTTTTGCTGGATCGTCGCGATCACGATTTCCTTATTATTGATCGGAACAACGGATTGTTCCGTATATGGCCCGCTAAGTTATCTGCAATTTTGTACAATCCAATAGATAAAAAAAGTAATCCTTACCTTAGGATACATTAAAAGATAGCACATGGATAGCACTTATCTTTAAATACATAAAAAATAGATTATTGGACTGTAGCAACTACAGATAAAGGTGCAATAAAATCATTCAAGAATAGGTACTATCGAAATCACGCAACTTAACTGACTCTGATAATGAGAAATAATCAAAATTTTGCGACAAAGTTTTACCTAGAAAAAAGATGAACACCGCCATTTAAAGAATATATTATTTTGATAACAATACCTGCTTACAATAATGATCAACCTTTTTTTTTTGGTTTTGTCCTCCCATTTTCTACTCGTATTATTCACTATTATATTTTTCAGAGGTATTTTTGTACAGATTATCGACGTAATATTTAAATTATTTAGTACATAAAAAATACATAGATAGTACTGTTTCTATTGCCCCCATTTTTTTGTTTCAACTGCCCCGTCAATCTCTTTGTAAATATGAAATTATGTAGAAAAATATCGGAAGCCTCTTGGTACGAGTAAGATAGTATGAAATTTACTAGAATATCTATACTGATAGTGGTTTATTCAATATTTAAAAAGCGATTATTTGTTTTTGATTTATAAAATAATATACCCAAAAACCTTACTCCATGTGGTAAAAAGAAATATATCCTCGTAAAAAAATCAAATGCCGCGAAACTTATGGTTAGACAAGTCCCGCCGATACCACCAATAGTCTAGATTAAGCTTGTTTCAAATGACCCGCATTTCTATTGACCCCAGCCCTACCTAGTTTAGATGATAATTGATAACTAAAATTATGTTTAGTAAACCAAACTAAAATTATGTTTACCTATTAGTAAAAAGTACCAGTAAAAACTAACAAAGTTCCCACCTTTGCCCGCAGTATCCCCCGGTTGGAGTTCATGCTCATGGTGGGTAGGCGGCAGACGCAAAGGCGGCCAGGTGAGGTTCAGCGCCTCGCAGACCAGCGCTCTGGAGCGGCGGTTCAGGGCCAGCAAGTACCTCAGCCCGGACGAGCGGCGAGCGCTGGCGGCTAGCTTGCGGCTCAGCGATCGCCAGGTGATCTATGGAATATAGTTTGGTCAACAAGAGTTACTCAAATTTGTCTTAGTAGGTACCCCGCGTTGGAGTTAATGGTGGGTGGGCGGCAGACGCAAAGGCGGCCAGGTGAGGTTCAGCGCCTCGTAGACCAGCGCTCTAGAGCGGCGGTTCAGGGCCAGCAAGTACCTCAGCCCGGACGAGCGGCGAGCGCTGGCGGCTAGCTTGCGGCTCAGCGATTGCCAGGTGATCTATGGAATATAGTTTGGTCAACAAGAGTTACTCAAATTTGTCTTAGTAGGTATCCCGCGTTGGAGTTAATGGTGGGTGGGCGGCAGACGCAAAGGCGGCCAGGTGAGGTTCAGCGCCTCGTAGACCAGCGCTCTAAAGCGGCGGTTCAGGGCCAGCAAGTACCTCAGCCCGGACGAGCGGCGAGCGCTGGCGGCTAGCTTGCGGCTCAGCGATCGCCAGGTGATCTATGGAATATAGTTTGGTCAACAAGAGTTACTCAAATTTGTCTTAGTAGGTATCCCGCTTTGGAGTTCATGGTGGGTGGGCGGCAGATGCAAAGGCGGCCAGATGAGGTTCAGCGCCTCGCAGACCCGCGCTCTGGAGCGGCGGTTCGGGGCCAGCAAGTATCTCAGCCCGGACAAGCGGCAAACGCTGGCGGCTAACTTGCGACTTGGCGATCGATTATTGTTTGGTCAAATGTATTTCACAAGGAAAGGTATCCAACTGTCCGGCTTATTTTTATATAGTTATGTTATAGAGTAGTCTAAAATAACAGACATGTATTTTTTTTAGCTACCCAAACTCAACTTTAGGAGAAATTGTCCTTCAAAGTACTGAAAAGTGAACAAACCCTCTAACTTCTGTAGAGAGAACATGAAAAAATAATCGACACGGGTTTTGTTATTTCACCTCAAACTCATCTATATACATATATAAAACTCTTGCGTTACTGGTCTATTGACAGACAGCGCACAGCCTAATCCGCTGAATATATAAGCATGAAATTTGGAACTTATATTTTTTTACAGTTAGGAACGTGGACGTGTACTAAAATAGTAGATTGTATGACAAGGGGCTAAAATAAGCCATATTACCACGAGATGGATATTTTCCCGAGTGAAGCGATCTGTAACACGTGCGTAAGAATATTTCAAACTCGAGTCGTCAAAAGCCCTTAACATAAATATAGTCATATCTTGCAGATGGTCCCACTAGATATATAAATATTATCTTAAAATATTTTATAAATTAGCACCTCGTACGTAAATAGGGAATGCAATAACCGATCATATTTAATTACCAGTTATGATTTCGGTTACGATGGAAAACTAACCGGTTACGGTTATTTAATGTTAAAAACTAGGAAATTCTTGGTTCATATCATCATCATATCAGTCGAAAGACGTCCACTGCTGGACATAGGCCTCCCCCAAAGAGTGCCAAAGTGACGGGTCCTGCGCCACCCGCATCCAGCGGACTTCCGCGACCTTTACCAGGTCATCTGTCCACCTTGTCAGGGGTCTACCGACGCTGCGTCTTCCGGTACGTGGTCGCTATTCGAGAATCCTTCCGCCCCAACGGCCATCGGTTCTACGTACAATCTGCCCTGCCCACTGCCACTTTAGTTTAGCGATTTGGAGGGCTATATCGGTTCCCTTGGTTCTGCTATGGATAGCCTCATTTCTGATGCGATAACGACGAGAAACTCCCAACATAGGGCAATGAGACCCTTTGGGCGACTTTGAGCCCTTTTATGAAGCCCATAGTAAGCGACCACGTCTCAGCGCTATATGTCATCACTGGCAACACACTCACTGGTCAAAGACTCTTGTCTTGAGACACTGCAGAATATTGGACGAAAATATGTGCCGTAGCTTCCCGAACGCTGCCTAGCCGAGTCGGATTCGATGATTGACCTCTTTCTCGAAGTTGAACCTACCTAACTGGACAGTCTGTGTACCTAGTATACATAATCGTCTACAACTTCGAGCGTAACGTGTCCGAGTGTAATGGGAGTTGATACTACATGGGCATTTGACATGATCTTCGTCTTATCCATGTTCATCCTTAGACCAACTCGTTCGGAAGCCTTACTGGTCTCAGCCAAGACTACCATATCGTCGGAAAACAGAAGGTGATGTACTCGCCGTTGATGTTGATGCCTAGTCTTCTCCAGTCCAAAGTCTTGAAAACATCCTCCAGTGCAGCGGTTAACAGTTTTGGAGAAATAACATCTTCTTGTCTGACCCGCCGCTGCAGCGGAATAGGTTTAGAGTTCCGGTCCTGGAGTCGGACTGACATAGTGGTGTTCTCGTACAAACACTTCAGTTTCGATATGCCGCTATATCGAAACTGAAGTGTTTGTACGAGAACACTTAGCACCGCTGGAGAGACTGTAGAACAGCCCAGGTTTCGATCGAACCGAAGGCTTTCTCGTAGTCCACTAACGATAAGCAGAGGGGCAGGTTATACTCCTCGGTCTTCTGTATAACCTAACGGAGCGTATGGGTGTGGTCTACGGTACTAAAGCCTCTTCGAAAACCGGCTTGTTCGGGAGGCTGAAAGTCATCTAGCCAAAATCTTGGTTAAACACCAGAAAATAACTACTGTCATTTATATATAAAATTAAAAGCAGCGAAGTTGGCCAGTCAATATTTGTATAAAAAGGATTTTTACATTTTGGTCTATAAAGGTTTGCCAAGGTGGTTACATGGGGAATAAAATATTTTCCCTTATTACTACCACGGCGGCTAGTTGTAACAACGGTAAAAAACCCGTGCCCGTGCTACTACTGGTAGTAAGATTGGTAGTAAGACGGGTAACGCACGGGTTTTTCTAGCCATCTTTTTTTTAAATGGCTTTTTAGTAGGTAGTTTTTTTTATAGATCACAAATATATGAATATAAATACGAAGGGAGAGTGAATCAACATAATTGTAGAGCAGTTAAACAAGTTCGTCTAGGAAAAGAACAAAGAAAAAAATATCACTTCTATGGTTTTTTTTTTGGCTGAGCTTGCCGATTACCAGGTCTGCTGTTCAGGCTTGTGAAGTCTATACAACTAGTTACCTACCGTTTAATCTAGACCAACTCTTTAACTATTACTTATAATTCTTTGATTTCGAAAACTCTTCAATGAAATCGGTACAATTGCGTCGATATAAAAAATAAGCCTCATAACGACGACCAAAACTTTTTTTTTTTTAAACGAGCAAAAATATTTTCTGCATTTTAAATATGCACGTAAAATGAGAAAGAGCGTATTTAATAATTTAAAATTATAGGGCACCAATAACTTCTGTTTTTTTATACCGATTCTAAAAACTTATTGATCACCCCTCGTATATACATGGTGAGCAATCCAAATGGGTCAGTATGGCGGTTTTGGAAACCATAACAGATAGCGAAATCTTGGCTTAGGAACCATGACGTTGATTTTAGTAAAAAGAAAAACTGCATTCATATACTTACAAAAATACGTGTACTCGGCCCAGGAATCGAACCTGGACTTTTTGAAAAATTAAATTTCGTTATTTAAAAACAATGCATTTTATTAGTTTTAGATATCATGTTTCTTAGTAACATTTACTATTTAAGAGCTACATAACCGATATTCAAAGGAAAATAACGAAATTCAATTTTTCAAAAAGTCCAGGTTCGATTCCTGGGCCGAGTACCTACACGTATTTTTGTAAGTATATGAATGCAGTTTTTCTTTTTACTAAAATCAACGTCATGGTTCCTAAGCCAAGATTTCGCTACCTGTTATGGTTTCCAAAACCGCCATACTGACCCATTTGGATTGCTCACCCTGTATATGCTATTGGGGGTAGACTTATCTTTTATCAACCAGATCGTGCTTAACCTTAAAAGTAGGTACCTACTATCAGACGATCAAACGGGCACAGCTATCTGAAAGAGATGTAGGCTTCCAGATTTCTAATTCTAACCGGTACCTCTACGTCCCGCTGGTCCGCTGAACCGTTCGATGTTCTATACCTACCTAAGCACTGTTATTGGATAAACATTCGTGCTCAAACATCAACATCACAAACAGAAAGTTACAGTAGGAAATGAGCTTTTCTAGGGAAAAAAAACATGAATTAACTTATATTATTTCAGGTCAAAACATGGTTTCAAAACCGCCGTGCAAAATGGCGCCGTCTGGCGCCCGACTTGTCCGACGTGGGCAGTCCGACCACGGACGACGAGAGCGACGACGACATGCACTACACGGGAGCTGACCAGTGTAAACCGACAACCGGATTTACTTAGGTTAGGCACGATTATAATATTGGCAAGCCATGTGTTTTTTTATCGCAGGTTTATCCTGTTCCATTTATAGGTCAAAACTCTGATCTGGTCTATTGCCGCGTCCAGACGCCCGAGCGCTGCGGATGGCATGAGAGGTACAAAGCTATAAGATAGAGCGTGATAGGGTTACAATTTTACCGGACGCCGTGCATGTCACCTACCCACACGGACCTTAATCACGCGGAGGACTGCAGTGCGTCTGCACGCACCTTATAAACGATCCACAAAAGAAGCGCTGCTGCCATACTTCTTCCCGCAGACGAAGAAAGCGCCCCTTCCTCTCCTTTGCATCCTTCTCATTACGCGCCGCGTACCTAATAGTTAGTCATACCTATATAAAACGCTTGACCCTCTCGCACTTTCCGACTAGTGATGGACTGAGGATACTGGTGATCTGCTAGGGAGGCGGTATTCGAAAGCTCTTATCGACAACTCGCCTATGTATAGGTACTTATTATCCAGTCGAGTCTGATCTTCGGTGAATCTGAGCTACGAATCTCGGGGCACAGTTACACTAGGGACTAATGGAGAACTGTTTACCCATCTGTTAATGTTCTTTTACCTTTTTGGTGGGTATTAAGTAACTTAATAAACGCGTTACTGTAGTTCACGGCGCGTAAGTATCTTGTCTCGCACTGCGTTCTTACTCTCTTGCACCTACTAAGTATTGTGTTAAAATTTACCTAACTACAGGTGTATTTTTGATTTTACGAAAACGATATGTCTTGAAAGAATCGTACAGCGGACCAAAGCAGCAGACTTGCTTGGTATATACTTAATCAAATAGACAGTGTCAAAATACAAAGCAAAAAGTACCTACCTAGTTATGTAAATAAGATATACATACTTTACTATCTGCCTAAGAGAATGGTTGACTTAAGGTTCGACCACACCGCCGCTTAAAATACGGTTACGCTTAGAGTATACATAATATTATGCTCTAAGACGGTTACGGTACGGAATCGCAGTGACATATTATTACGTTATTGACATGGAACTTCATACTAAGTAGGCCGTACCGTCACCGTTTTTTGAGCACCGGCGTGGTCGAACCTTAAATCGACTAGCCGTGTTTTCCCAAATATTTGTGTTGTCCAGAATGAGTGAAAAAAAATCCCAGGACAGGCAAAATTCAATCTTATGACAAGGGCAGACTGACAGGGAAAAACTTTATTTCTATTTTTCTTTGCTTAGACCTAACGATCAAGTCTGGTTGCCGCCCCGGTTCCAGTTCCCTGACACGGTTTTGGGATCAGTTCCCCAAAGCGGAACCTAGCGCTTTTTCGCGTTCTTTTTTTCTGCTGACATTATCTAGGGTGGTTCAACCAAAAGATGGACGCCACCCAATAGTTCTACGTTTTGTCGAAAAATTTTAATAATAAAATCGCTATACATTTTACGCAATCGGGATATTTTTTTCCTAACGCGTCATCCCTTTGCCGAGGCTGGCATTTAAACTACCAGATATATACCTAAACATATATGCTACTACATTTATTGCTTTAGTCTTTCTGAGGCCTCTAATGGATTATTTATCACAATTATTTATTGCATATTTATTGTTAATTTAAGAGATATTTAGCGTTCAACTAATGGTTCCAACTTTCTGTACCTACCTACCTGAGCCAATAGATGAACGGCGATCATCTGCTGGGCAAGGTATAGTTTCTGGGCAAAATGGCATACTTCAGCATAAAACCATTTTTAATAAAATACTGTATTGTAATAGGACGGTTTAAAGTAGTCATATGCTATCTCGACAATATTTGGTATATCGTATTTAAAAAATGTGTACAAACTACAAACTAGGTTACAAATCACCGAAAAAAAATTGTCAAGTTGGGACAGTCGCTTAAACGTTCATCTTTTGGTTCCACGACTCTATATTCTAACCGCGCCTACACAGTGGGAAAATTTCAAGATAAACAGATAGACACAGGTGAAATACAATCTTACATCAATTTCATAAAGACTGACAGAGAAACACTTTTCACACTTTGTCTGTAATAATCTTAACGCAAACAGCTAAATTACATTAACAATCAATAGCAATACTACAGTCTGAATATGCCAATAATCTCAAATTAACCGATAATAAGGCATAATACCACCGTAATCCAACCAGCATTGATAAAAATAATACTCAATCATGATAGTTTTTTACAAATCTTTTAATTCCATACAAAAAAAAACAAGTTTAAGGAAAACCTCAAAACAAACAACACCATTAAAATTGAAGTGAAACATAATAAATAAACTCTTTATTTACATCTTATTTCACCTAATTAAGATAGGCCCTTAAAGAACTTGCAGTCAAACATTTACATCTGAGCAGAACTTGAATCAAAAATATCTGAAACCGACTCTACAGGGTATGTCTTCCATTCGAACTATTTGTAGTTTTAATGTAAGTATGCAAAAGTTTATTTGACACTACGAATGACGTCGGGTCGCTAAAGGCGGCCTTTACACGGTGAAGTACCTATTTATCGTGATATTGTTCTAGCTGTCTCTATCGCGTGTGACTTTCATAAGAACATTTATTTTAAGGGCTGAAAGTATAAGCCCTAATGAACGTAAATTGGTACCTCTAGTTTAAAAAAAACCGGTTATTTTTTTTCAGACAAATTAATTCGGCCCGCATTGTATTGGTAACAAAGCTAACAACTGACAGTAACTAACTCTGCCTCTCTGAAACGTCAAGTGAATGTTAGCAGTACATTGCTGCTCGAGAAAATTTTAAAAATTAATAACTTTCCATTAGAAAAGGTAATTGTTATATTTTTTCGATAAAACGGTTCACAGCACTGAAAGCTATCGTTCCTTAAAATAAATGTTATTATGAAAGTCACACGCTGTATAACAAGCAATCGTGGATCGCGTGATAAATACCCACGCATTGGCCGCCATATGCGAGATTTGAATACAATAAACACAACAATACAATATACAAGCTTATATTATAAGCTTTGCTTGGTTTGGGACTAGGTCGATTTGTGTAAGATTGTCCGCAAATATTTATTTATTTATATGGACATTGAACGTTTAGAAAAAATATGCATTTTTTTGTATTGTACAAATTTAAAGCTACCAATAGAATACTAATACGTTTATAGAAACAAAATTGTATGAAAACTTCGGACCTAAACGCAGTATTTCGCGATCGAAACAGCAACTTACTTGATGTTCCATACAACGATTAGTACAAATAGCGAACTGTGCTGTGACGTCATACTTTTATGTCAATTAGTATGAAGCGTTTCGGCTGACGCCAGTGAGGTCCGTCTTTGACTCTTTGCGTATTTTTATGTTATTTCATTGTAGTTGCTCCCATACAAACATTTGTTTCTCTCCAAAAACTGGTTGTAATGGCATCATAAAAAAATCTTAGGTCACATGGCTATTACTCTCTTTTTACAAACTTTTATTTAACAAACTTAATTTACAAAGAAAAGCCGTAGAAATCAGCACACCCAATGTAGTACACAATAAATCTTAAGCCTCTAGTATCTTCCTCTGGAGGGTTGAAAAGCTTTTTATACATATAAATCCTTGTAATGAAAACATTCCTAACTTTTATGGACATAAGCATTTAAAACTCACCGGAAACATACTTTTTTACGAGTGTATTTGAACAAAGTTGGACAAGAAAGATTTATTCACAGGCCACAGACCTAACGGCTTGATGGATTTTGACAAATATATATGTGTCGTTGAATTCCTCATAGTCCCGATATATAAGCTACTATAATACTCGAATAAAGCAGTTACGTTTTCTGAAAAATCTTTTAATTTCACTTTTTAGGTCTATCTCCCTCTGTCCCTGTCTTTATTTCCAGATATTTATCTCATATAATGGCAGTATCGGCTTTCTGTATTTTTCTTCTCTAACTTTGTTCTGTACTCGACATCAAAAACCCTACACTATAAAGGTTCGACCACACCGCCGCTCAAAATACGGTTACGGTACGGAATCGCAGTGACATATGACGTTATTGACATGGAACTTCATACTAGGTAGGCCGTTTCCATACCGTCACCGTTTTTTGAGCACCGGTGTGGCCGGACCTTCATGTCTCTTTTAAGCACTACATCATTACATCTTGTTGTGTCTGACCCTGGACTTTCGACCAGAGATGGAAATTTGTAGTGCTAAATTGACCTGTTCGTTTGTTTGTTAGTGAGGAACAAATCTTGGAACTGAATTTTGAATCAGTTAACCTCAACCGATTGAGCCGAAATTGTGTGTAGGTCATCCAAACTATAGTTTGGATGACAATTCAATATTATGGTACCATCAAGCTGATCTGATGATGGAGAAAGAAGGTGGCCATGGGAATTCAGTACTTAACCGACGTTACCCCGTTGAGTTTGGGCTCGTTAGAACCGTCTCAATGAGTAGTTCATGACGGTATACAGAAAAGTACAGTAGGCAATAAAAGCTTGTACCGAAAATTAAATTTTTGACAGAAACTTATTTCTTAGATAGTAAATAATTATTATTAGGTCTTATACTTTTAGTCCTAACAATTCCAGTTCGAATGGAAGAAACACGCTTTATGTACCTACTGCAAAGGCACAAAGGGACGTTCACATATTTTAGAACCGTTTTGTAGATGTCACCGTTTTCCTGCGTACAGTCATCATCAGAAATACTACAGAAACTTTGAACTTACCATGGAAGAATAATACAAGAGGACCGCCGATAAAGCCTGTGCAAAGCCGCGTTCCTTTCTTACAAATAATTTACTAAACATTATATGCTACTACTTAGGGCGGTTACACACGGCGCCAATTTGCAGCGATAACACTAATAGTCATATATCACTTGATATCTGTCAAAATTACATAATACGGCGCGCGAGATGTGTCGCGGCAAGAAAGACTATCCGTCTTTTTCCAATTAGAACAGTTAGAAAGAGACGGATAGTCTATCTCGCCGCGAGACAGTTTGCGCGGCGTCTTGTGTTAACCGTGCTGTATCGATACACGTAATTTTGACAGGTTAGATTAATTTCTGATGCTAACTGGACTTCGAGGTTTTGCTTGGAAATACCTCGGCCATGTTCATCGATGCTTGTTGCGAATGGTGCGTTTAACAGCTGTCATATCAGTATTTTTTAACGCTATATTATAATTGTACTGCACGGGTATCACAAGACGGCGCGCGAGCTCTCTCGATTTTTCTCGCAACATCCGTCTCTCTCTTATTAGAACACTTAGAAAGAGAGGTATAGTGCGAGAAAAATCGAGAGAGCTCGCGCGCCGTCTTGTGATAGCCGTGCTGATGTGACAGTTGCCATAATATGCGCTAAGCTTCGGTAAAAACACTAAATTGCGTAATTTGACGCGCTTATAGATTATTTAGGTAGTCGTTATAACGCCGTAGCATAAGAAAATAGCACGTTAATGTTTTTTAGGGTTCTGTACCCAAAGGGTAAAAACGGGACCCTATTACTAAGACTCCGCTGCCCGTCCGTCTGTCTGTCTGTCCGTCTTTCACCAGGCTGTATCTCATGAGATACAGCCTGGTGAACCTTGATAGTTAGACAGTTGAAATTTTCACAGATGATATATTTCTGTTGCCGCTATAACAACAAATACTTAAAAACAGAATGAAACAAGTATTTAAAAAGGGGCTCCTATACAACAAACGACTTTGTGCTCGTTTTTATAGATAATGGTACGGACGCGAGCCTTGTGCGCGAGTCCGACTCGCAAGTGGCCGGTTTTTTAAAAATCGTACCTATTGACTAGTTATAAATATCGGATATTAAAAAATCGAGACAATATAGACGTCCGTGAGTATTTCCAATCTTAAAGACATTATTTAACAATTGTACAATTTTGCACACAAGGATAACATTGATAACTAATTGAAAATGAGATATAATATTATATTAAATTTCGCGTAAAAGTAAATGTCATTTGCGCTTCATAAATATCACATCTAAAACATTATACTTATCTAAATAGACACCGATCTACAATATGTATATAGTATCTACTTATAAAAACTGTATTGCATATAACGTGAAAGTACTAATTTTCGACTTAACACCTTAAAGAGACTTGTAGCTTTAGCATAACTTTAATTGGTTCGTTGACAGAAAGTCGAAGGCTCTTTGGCCTTAAATATTTTAGACACCATTAATATTATTTTCAACCTATAGGTACCTAATTGAAAAATGATGAAGTCTCAGCGAAGAAAGTGGTCTATCACTAATGTATACATAATAGAGACAAAAGTAGTAGAACAGTTTCAGTTGATTTACTAATTGTACATTTGCAGTATTCTTATTTTATTTACAAACTGACCAAAAGTAACATTATTGAAAGGTAGAAACCCTAATGTCTTAGACAAGTATCAAATATAACACTTTAAACTCTTGCGGTTTGTACACATATTTAAATTATTAACCCAACCCGTGAAAAACAATAATTTAAAAAAGTATCAAATAATACAAATCAACGCAAGTTTAATAATTATTATATTTATACAATCACGGTATAAGATATTTTACATCAATTCGTCTTTTTTAAGTCAAGTGCTACATCCTTATACATAGTAAAATTGACAGTGCTCATGACTCTCTCTCTCTCCCTCTCATATTCACACACGGCAGTAGTATTTCCTTCTTTCTCAAAAGGGGGAAATTGATATTCAGGAAAAGCTTAGCTGTACTATTTAGCGTTTAATGGGACTTAGAGAAAGAATTAAAATTGGTTATCAGTTTGGGAGTTATAGAATGTGTACTGACAGTGTGTATTGTGCATTCTATACATTATGGAAATATGTTTTAATTGTTTATTTAATAAATAAGTAGCGAAACAGTTAAGTATGTAACTCGTTTGAGTATGTACACTTATAGAGTACTTTTATATCTAAGCATATTCGGAGTCATACATCTGATTTAAATATCAGATTATCTCATTGAACTGATCAGAGGCATGCGCCTATCTTCAGCTATGTTACTTTTGCAAATTATTCCAGGAAACGTTACAACAATAATTCGTAGTCGAAAGTAGAAATCTTGATCTAGACTTTTATTTTACCCTTAATTTAGCATGACAATTAGAAAAACGACTTATGGATAAACTCTACTAGCCGCTCGCTTTAAAAGCCATCATTTCCTTCAATTTCAATTGTACCATTCTAAATTGGAACAAATGCATTCCTTTTGTTTCGATCAAAAAAACAAAACAAATTCCATTCTATTTCCTATTATAGTCAATTCAAATTTAATTGCCTTTTTTGTATAGCGGCTCGAAGATAACGTCCTTCGGACTATTCGACTAAACCATTAAAAACTGTTAGTGTCACCAAATACTGTCAGTAGACATTGCCCACAATACCGGTGTTAAGTGAGTGCCCCGGCGGACAGTCCCGTTGAAATAGAACTGTGATTCCGCCTAGCCCACAGCCTTAGCGTGTCGCTAGGGCCGGTGATTGTCCAGACTCACCAAGGGTCCCACACACACTAACACCGCGAGCCCTATTCGGCTTTCCTGAGCGCGCCGCGGGCACGCCACGCCTTCAGCAGGCTCGTGGCGAAGTACAGCTGGAAGAAGTGCACCTGCGACGCCAGCAGCACGAACGCGTACCACAGCAGACCGTAGGGGAGGCCCTGGAACGTGACGATAACTTACCAATACTTATGTGTGTCTCAAGGGAGCAAAATTATGTATTTAGGGCGAGGGCGGTACATTGAATCCAGGAGTGAAGGGAAGAATTCAAGCGTTAATTCATGAAATAATTTTGCTCCTGAGTGACACATACAATTTTTCACATCGACTACGAGAAAAATATAACAGTCATCGATAATTTTGATTGTAAAATGTATAATTTGTCTTTTTTTTTTTAATATTACGAAAAATTCATATATTTTTATATAACATTGTTAAAGTTAAAACTTGAAATATGTTCGTTTGTAATTGATTACGATGAAATTAAAATCGATTATTTTATTAAGATCTGTGTTCAATTGGCACATTGCGTAAATGCTACATGCCAATGAATAAATTAAAAAAGTAGCAAGCTCAGAATAGAAGCATTTTGATTCCTCTCGTCATGGAGCAAAACTTACTTTTCCGAATGAAAGGTGTGAAAAATTATATTTTGACCCAATGCTTCATCCTCCATCCTCCAAGCACTGTCCCGGAGTCTCCTTTGGCACGTAGGTAATTCTAAGATTACGCGTAGACACTCATTTTCAAAAGCGACTGACACTGGACCTACACAGGGTAAACTAAACCTTGTTTGGGATTAGACCGGTTTCTTTCACCAAAAAGCGATTTTTTTTTAAACCCTAGTGGTACGTGTTAAATTACGGTAATAAAGTCAGTGGAATACTTGAAGAAATGTATATTAGTTTTTGCACACAATGAAGGACAAAAGTGGAATGACATAGATAGAATATGAAAAACAAATATCAAAAAGATTGCAGGGTGTCAGTATTAAAAACCTAACAAGATGGTTCAACACCCCCTGTAATATGATCACCCTGTATATATTGTTATTATATTCGTTTATACAAGTAAAAGAAACATATCAAACACACTCTGTACACATAACGTAGAAACAAAGCCGAGAAATATAAAAACCCTGTATATACACCTACTTATCATAAACTATGTACCTACACCATACTACCTACTATGTAGGTACACCTAATCTATACCCAAAGAATTTGTACACTTGTAGTGTTTAATTTTAGCCAAAGGTTTGGCTAGAATATCGGCGATCATATCGTGAGTTGGAATGAACTGGATATGAAGGTCGTGGTGTGATAGTGCTTCTCGAATAAAATGGTGCTTGATATCGATGTGCTTGGTGCGGGCGTGATACGTGATATTATGTGCAAGTTTGATGGAACTTTGATTATCAGAATGTATGGTCATGGCATGACTAATGGCGAAGACTTCATGAATGAGGGTTTTGAGGTAAATGGCTTCCTTGCAGGGTTCTGCTAGCGCCATATATTCCGCCTCTGTGGTGGATGGCGCGACAGTGCGTTGTGTGCGCGCTTCCCAGGAGATTGGCCCTCCGCTCATCATAAAAACATATCCTGAGAAGGATCTTCGATCGATGATGCTATTGCCGAAATCCGCGTCCACATATCCCGTGACATTCGTTTGGCCATTCAGAAATTGTAGTTTCATGTCCGTGGTAGCTTTGAGGTAACCGAGAGCTCGCTTTGCAGCCTTCCAACAGCAAAGGTTTGAACCCACAACCTCCTGATTGAAAGTCACGTGCCTTAAGGCTCGGCTACTGGCTTATATATTGACCAGACGCTTGTCAGCAGCAAATAAGCTGTAACGGCTACGATTACATTACGTGGGAGCTAAAGGCTGCGCTCCGATCTCTCGCTCCCACGTGTGCCGCCGGTAAAAGTCGTGGCCAAGCAATAAACATTCATTGAGCCCTTTATTCGGGGCAAATTATTTTGGTACCTAGGTATTATGGTTAGCTAAATATGTTTTGCATATCTGCGTGTTTTGTAGCTGTACATAAGCAACTCGATTAAAATTACAATAACTAAGGTAGCCAAGGCACCATCTCGTTGAATTTTTGCTATCAAACATTTAAAAGTAATCTATCACTCCCACGATTAAGAGGAATCCAACAACACCTCATATTTATGTCGAAATCCGTCAAATGGTTTAGGCTGCAGGGCGTGCCAAACAATAAGACATACAAACATACATACATGTACACATACATACATACATATATACATACATATGCTCGAAAAACATAACACTCCTCTCCTTCGGCAGTCGGGTAAAAATAAGTCAGAATTTGGTCCACAGTGATAATATAATAGTAGATTGTATGATAAGGGGCTAAAATAAGCCATATTACCACGAGGTGGTTATTTTCCCGAGCGAAGTGAGGGAAAATTGTTCGAGAGGTAATATGGCTTTCAGACCAGTTATATACCCTACTTTTCACTTCGACTGCGACAAAATATTAAAACAAAGATTATCCATCCCCAATCAATAATAAATTCCACGGCGAAAAGAATCAATTTGGTTGGCGGCATGTTTTTTTTTTAAACTGCTTTGACACAGATACAAAATATTGACACTACGAATAAACGCCTCTGACCGTCAATAGCCGCGTCCAAACGGCCGAGCGCGGCGGACAGCATATGGGGCATAAGATAAAGTGAGATAAACATCTGTAGGTAATCTGATTAGTTGATAGCAAATACAAATGTTTTTTGAAAGAGTTGTGATTGGTGGATTTAATATGCTGAAGTGTTATGTTATGATTGGTCAAATCATTTGATTTGACCAGTCATTTAAATTAAAAATCATAAATATGTGTACATATTTTCTCTAGGGGCTAAATACTACTTTAGCCGCTTGCTAAGTCTAATATGGCACACTTTTCGAGCATGAGAAGTGAAAAAGAATTAATAAAAGTTACTAGACCAACCTGCCACAACTCCACCTCCACCTCCGAGCTGTCATCCTCATCCTCGTCCCTTGAGAGGTACCTCCACACATCTCCACAGTAGTACAGTATGCAGTACAGCAGCGGGCCGAAGCCCAGGACTCCGATGCCGTACACGTAGCGCCGCAGCTGTCGGATGTTGTTGCGCTTGATCGCGGACAGGCCCAGGAACGAGAGCAGGAGCGACAGACACCAAATGTACTCCCACCAGAGAGGCTGGAATCAATTTTTTATAAACTAGTAAATGCAAATTAATATAATAATGTAATAAGAGTGGCACCACGAGGGATTTGGTTATACTTTTAGGTGGAGTATTGGCAGTACCTAAAACACTGTAGGCCTAATATCAGCCTTCGATTTTTTGTTTCAGATTTATTAACGTTTAAAACATTTTTTTTTATTAAATTTCTAGCAACAGAAACTAGTTTTTGACCTAGATATAGCAGATCACATTGTGTATACAAAGTTTCATGGCATGCCGGTTTAAAATGAGAGCCAAACTACATATGTATAGATAGTCGAGCTTCTTGGGGACTCTTAATAATGCATTGTTTGAGTTGGCTGAAGTAAAAAAGGAAAATAAAGACTCAATTCTGGATTGTTTTTGTATAATGAAAATGTTAAACAATCATGTTTTAGCTTCTGAAACCAACAAAATATATAGTCAAGATAAATCCATCCAAAAAATTATTTCATTGTATTTTCTATAGCCTCAAAATCACATAATTTTTCCATGAATTGGAAGTGCTGAAGTTGCTGCTTATCTGCCTTGTGGCTTTACTCAACATTAAATCCATGTTATATTTTTATGAAGCATAAGTAAACTTTATCAAACTCACTATTTTCCTCAGTTTGCTACACACACACACACACACACACACACACACACACATATACAAATATTAATAGAGATCATTAAAGTTCCAACTAAGCAGCCATTAGACGATATTTAAAACTTGAGTTTGAGATAGGACTTCCAATCCTGGGATTTAGTAGTGGTAATACATCCAGGGATTGCAAGTCCTGGTTTGAGATCACACTTGAATACAGTTTATAAACATGGGTACTACATGTCTTCAGTACTCTAATCTTTGAGAATGAGAATAAAAATTAAATTAGGTAAGCTCGAGTTGAGTCGCTCCTGAACTGTAGATGCTTTGCCAAATAATAAC
This sequence comes from Epinotia nisella, assembly GCA_932294315.1. Classification (NCBI taxonomy): domain Eukaryota; kingdom Metazoa; phylum Arthropoda; class Insecta; order Lepidoptera; family Tortricidae; genus Epinotia; species Epinotia nisella. Next base: position 25,147,877 of record OW028674.1, read on the forward strand.
AATTGTAGTATAACAACTATAGTACCTGTGGTATCTGCAATTCTTCAATTTCCAGTATGAATATGTCAAGCTTATCCAGGATGTCTGCAGAAAGCTTTGCCACCATCACAAAGAACAAAACATGGTGAAAGAACACACAGTACTTCAGCCGAGATTTGTTCAGAGCACTGCAATACAGAGAAAACAATTAACTTTAAAAATTGAGCTTGAGTAATCAAAATAAACACAATTTCATGACACAAGCTCAAACCTTGGAAGACAATATGCTGTCCTCATGCCACAAAATAAAACTGATAGACGACGCTAATGCATTCTATCGGGATTAATGTTTCAAATAAACGGTGCGAAATGTTTCTGTATCTTTGGCTTCTGTCTAAAAATAATTTGAGTGAGCGAGCCGTCCCCTGTCACAAAGCTATGGGTTCTAACCTTTAGAACTAATTATAAGCTAACCAAAACATATAATGTAGTCCTTATAGTCATTAATTCACATTTATAAGTTACCTGATTTGATACTGAGCCGCTATTTTCTCCCTATGCTCGAAGTCAGCGCCGTTCGTTCCTGTTACCATAACACCACCTCTTGAAGCCATTTTTGTAACTAAATCGCCTCTCAAGCCAGAACAATATATGCCGAAACGGTATTAAAAAGCACTAAAAGTAAACCATTAATATAGATTGATGTGCATATAAAAAAATTCAGCTGATGTATAAAATATTTTCCGCCAGACGAAAGAAATGATAGATTGGAACTGCCAAAAGTGCCAAATGTGCCAACGTTTCAAGGTTTTTAAATTCCGTTCGGAAATTGTACGATGAGTTTTGGCTACAGGTTTGTTAGAAATGAATTAATAATAATTTTACAGAAAAAAACAGCTTTTTTTCAAAAAAACAACTTTAGAAAAATAAAGAAATTTTAATAACTGTGGTAATAATTCACAGATGTTTAAATATCAGTAATTAGCGCCATCTACTGACAATTTACAGAATTAAGGGTTTCGTGTGTTTCGTCGCTAGGTCGCGCTTTTTTACATTCTAGTTTATTTATTTGTGGCTAGGTGGCGGCTACTCCGGGATCGGGAGCATGGTTAGGCAACTTAATTTCTCTTTGAACTTAATTGCCAGCCTCAGAAATTAATTCAGACGCCCCCTTGTGAATCAAATTGTAAAAAAATATGGATTTCGAGCTGAAGTACTCAAGGGCGTCGGTCCTCTTGACATTTTACTTGCGATCTGATATATTTTTTTAACGCTGAAAGCTCGAGCTGTCGAAGACAGTGTATCTATAGGATCGACAATGCTAAAGTTCTAAAAATACCAAAAGTGGGCAAACTTGAATTTTTTAATTTTTAGGTACAGTCTTTTGAGTAGTAGGTACGGTACCTAATAATTCCTAAGATAAAAACACGTTTTAACGCTGCTAACTGCTAACTCACACAAAGATAAATATATATAGCTTTAAGCGTTATGTTATGTATAGTATAAGTAATCCAAATCCAAAACGTTACATACAGAACCTATACCTAAAGAAAAAAATAAATAAAAAAGTTTGCAAGGTTTTACGGTATCCTAGACCAGACCCTACCAAGCCGGTTTAACATTATGTTCGTATTCGTGCCTGTACGTACCTACTGAGTTAGTGTATAGGTAGGTAGAATACTTGAACTTGTTATTTATTCGATACCATTCCTTGGAACGAGGAAGGCTAGTGTGAGGAAGATGGAAAAAAATATATTAATCATATTTTTCCTTACTGTTACTAGTGTTGCGTCGCAAGATGAATCACGTGAGTACATAATTATTTACCTTCCTATGTAAAACTTCTAATCGAATCATCTTATAATATGCACCTTTAGATATTATCACTGGGTGACTGGCTGAAGGTTTAAGGCGAATTCACCGGAAGGCTTTTAGGCCCGAATCACACTGGTGGCGCGGTCTGCAGTGGCGGTTAATAGTAAATATGATAATAACTGCCAAGTTTACCATTGAACGCCACCGCAGGCCGCGCCAGTGCGATTCAGGCCTTACTGAGATTAGTGCAATAAGTACTTTGTATTATAATTGATTGTTTGTTACACTCTCGCTCTTACGCCCAATTAGCCATGCACTAGGGCGCAGGTAAAATCGTACGCACCATTATGATTATACTCTAAGTAAATGCCACTCAGTAGCGAGGGCTTTATGCGATTTTGACGTAGGACAACTCCATACCTAGGTACCTTTCGTGGAATCCGAGTGACAACCCAATACAAACAAGTTCTAATAATGATTAACTTAAGGTTAACTGGGAGATATCCCTTACAGGGATAAATTCGCCTTTGTACCGACTTCACTTATTTTGTCTGTATTTTACCAGTCTTGTGTAGGTACAATAAAGTATTTACGTGGATACATAATGATTCTAGAAATATGCAAATCATTGAGAACGAGGATCCTCAACGATGGGGACCATTTCGAGCCCCGACGATGCTACTTCTGTGAATGCAGTAATCAGACCCTAAACTGTGGTGACCAGGAGCCTTCTCTGTGCCCGAAACCGCCCTGTCAGACCGCGGTGCAGATATCCACGCCAGACCGGTGCTGCAAGATTTGCCCAGGAGTAGGATGTAAGTTTCTATCCCATGAAAAAACATTCCATATAAAAAATAGGCCATGTCTCGAAACACTTCCACCGTAAAAAGTTGTGAGATATTTCGTCGAGCCAAGTCGGGCATTCTTATTAATCTTTATTTGCTTGCTAAATAAAATTTTGCAACTTGGGAATCACACAATTTCACTGCATTAATATATTTTCGAATAGGTAAGGCAAACCTTGGCTAATCGGTGATAGTTAGGTTTTTTGACAATATAATATTAACTATCAATTCAATTATTTCTGAAGTATTACTTAGTAAAAGTTCATGAATTTGACTACCATTTCTGAACTTCTGATTATATGTATGATGTACCAAATTAATTTAATAAACATTTTTATTGACACATGAAAAAGTAGATAATTCGGTGATATTCAGGTTAATATGTGACATGCTTGGTGCAGGGTTAAAAAATAGAAATTGTTACTTTTACAATTCGAAAAATAATTGATGTGTCTAAAAACAATTACCCTAAAGGGTTTTTCTTTAGTTTTTGCCATATTTTCATTTGTTTTTCTTCAGTATTTTTTTTACACCTTGCACCGATCAACTATAATCGTTAGACTACTGGAAATTATTACAAGCCGTAAAGATATCGAGTAATTCCGCTATTAGACCATAATTAACTATCACCGAATTACTTCATATCACCGATTAGCCAAGGTTTGCCCTACCTAAAACTATGTAGTATAGGTATGGTAGTAGGTATTGTGTAATTGCCAAGTCACAGATTGGGTCTGCTAGAAGTACCTCATTAGAATTATGATAATCAGCCAGTAGGTAAGTCAGTGAGTGTGTCAGTGACAAATGGAACTGTAAAGTTCAAAGATATGAACTTGTGTTTTTGTGGATCTTGACGATCACCATAATGTGACAAGAATAAAGCAGTTTATATTTAATGTTAGTGTTGTTTTATTTATAGTAAAAATACGTAAGACAATTTGTATATATCCGTAATTGACATATAAATTTTCTAACAGTGAAAAGTATCCATGGTAACCAAATCATAGAGTTGGTTCACCATACTTCACATCCTCGGAAGTTTTAAGAATTTAAAGATAAATTCTTCAGTCCCATTCTGAAACTTAAATCTGTTAGTCTGGGCCCGAACAGAGGCTTTGTAAGCATGTCAGCTAATTGAATCTCGGACGCAACTTGATTGACATCAAAATCTCCATTGGCAACACATTCCCGAACGAAGAAGTGTTTCAGTTTAATATGTTTTGTACGCTTGTGATATTCGTACTTTGGGTTGTGTGCGAGATAAACGGCTGACTTGTTGTCTAAGTTCAAGACAGGTTTCTCTATTTTGGTTAGATCATTGAATAATCGATTCAGCCATAAAATTTCCTGAGCAGATTCACTCGCTGCTATTATCTCCGCTTCAGTTGAAGATATCGACACTGTAGGTTGTATCTGGCTTCTCCAGCTTATAGCGCCACCAGAGAATAGGCACACTATACCGGATGTTGATCTTCCAGTTGTCTGGTCTCCTCCATGATCTGCGTCGCTGTAGCAGACCAAGTGTGACGGCGTGTTTTTCGAGAATGTCAGGCCCTTATCTAACGTCCCTTTTAAATAGCGGAAGACGCGCTTGACAAGCATGACGTCCTCCTTAGTAGGTGCTGCAAGGTTTCTGGATGCGACTCCAACAGCGTATGAGATGTCAGGTCTCGTACCTACTGATAGGTAAGCTAAAGCACCAACAGCTTGTCTGTAAGGGAAGTTTGTCTTGATTCCTTCATCTACTACCGTTTCATTTTCTTTAATGATTGGTGACGGTGCTGGCTTGCACTTGGACATGCCATATTTCTCTAGGACTTTCTTTGTGTATGCCTTTTGGCACAAGGATATGGTGCTATCCTTTCGCACGTTTATTTCCATTCCAAGGAAGTACGACGCAGGTTTGGTAGTAATTTTGAATCTTCCTCTAAGTTCATTCAAAAACTCTTCGACTGCTTTTGTCGAGTTGTGCGCTACAAGCCCATCGTCTACGTAGAGAGCTACAATGACTTTTGATTGGTCTTTCGTTCGGACAAATAAACACGGATCTGCGTCACTCTGTTTAAATCCTGATTTTAACAGGAACTCTGCGATGCATGTGTTCCAGCAGCGTGGTGCCTGCTTTAAGCCATACAGACTGCGTTTTAACTTACAGACCCGCTTCGTTCCATCTCGATAGCCTTCGGGCTGTTTCATATAGATTTCTTCCTTTACTTCGCCGTTAAGGAAGGCGGTGGTTACGTCGAACTGAGTCAGTTTTAGGTTTTCGCGAACAGCCACTGCTAGTAGCGAACGCACAGTGCTCAGTCGAACCACTGGACTGAACGTCCTGTCATAGTCCACTCCTGGTATCTGGGAATAACCTTTAATGACCATTCTGGCCTTGTACCTTTCGACGGAACCATCAGGGTTCATTTTTATTTTGTACACCCATTTGCTTGGTAGGGCTTTGCGTCCGTTAGGTAGATCGACTAGGTCCCAGGTGTGATTGTCCTTTAATGACGTCATCTCGTTTTTCATAGCTTCCTGCCACTTGTGTTTATCAGGAGATTCCATCGCTTCTTTGTAAGTGTCAGGTTCTTTGGGTTTGTGCAGGTTTTCAATCTCTTCAGCAGCTGCCATTATAAACTCGTCATATCGCTTAGGAGCTGAGATTGTTGACCTGTCTCTCAAAGATCTTGTTACGGTTTCCTCAGCATCAATATTGACAGGTTCGTCATCATCGACATGGTTGGAACTGGAAAGGGACTCGTAGTGGGACTCGTAGTCACTTTCGTTGTTTACATGTTCCAGTTGTTCCTCTAGTTCAACATCTTCAGTGCTGTTGACCAAATTTTGTTGCAACGAGGTGTCGAGATTTTCAATGTCAGTTTCGCTAATGCTGTCAAGTGGTGGGCCGTCTCCATCTTCAATATCGTCAAAGTGTATTGTTACTTCCGAAGCCAGAAGAGCTTAAAACCAAAATATTTGAAGAATTTGAAGCACGTCATAACCAAAACATGACCAATATCGACGAACCTGAATCCTCCTATGAAGAAGAAGCATTATACGCGTCCTGCCGAATTTGCAAACGAAGAGGTAACATCTTCAAACGCAAGAATCACAAAGTATGTACAAACTGCTGGAAGAAAAACAATGAGAGATCTAAGAAACAAAACATTGACTCTCATCGGAACAATTATGCTACACAGTGCCTTCTTACACGCAACAAGAAGCCTGAGAACAATATTTGGATCCTGGACAGCGGCTGCACATCACACATGACCTATCGACGAGACTTATTTAAAAATATCGAGAAAACATCCAGAAAACTTAACTTTGCAACTGAAGATTGCACTGCAGAGATTGAAGGAAAAGGTACAGTCTCTTTCATTTCAAAAAATGGAGACGGTGAAGCCCTCACTCACCTGAAGGATACACTGTACGTACCTAGTCTATGCACGAACCTACTGTCAGTAAGCAAGATGACAGATGCCGGCTGTTCTGTCCTCTTTACAAAGAACAAAGCGACAGTCAGCAACCCAAAAGCTGGAATAACTCTCACTGCTCACAAACAAGAAGATGGTCTCTACCACATCAAACCAAGCAAGCATGAGTGCAACAACCTGGCCAATGATAAAGATGACATAGCTCCGACATCCTCAAAGAAAACGGACTCGGCAAACATGAACATCTATGACTGGCACAGAAAACTTGGGCACATGAACGCCAATGATTTAAAACATGCACTTCAAAACCAAACTCTACTCGGTTTGAACTTCGATGCATCAGAAACATTACCGGAATGTGAAACCTGCATTCTAGCTAAAATGCACCGAGTACCAGCTCCCCGTGAGAAAACAATACAACGTACATCTGAACTCATAGAAATCGTTCACACCGATGTCTGTGGACCTATCCGAACGCCCACATTAAGCGGAAATAAATACTTCGTCACCTTTATTGATGACTACAGTCGCTACAGTCGAGTGTACATGCTGAAAAACAAGAGCGAAGTCTTAGAGAAATTCAAAGAGTTCAAACAGATGGCAGAAACTCACACAGGGAAGAAAATAAAAGCCTTACAATCGGATAATGGCACCGAATATGTCAACAAAGAATTCGACGCTTACCTGAAACGCTGCGGGATACAACGAAGGCTTAGTGCGCCTTACACATCGCACCAAAACGGATTAGCTGAAAGAAAAAATCGCACTCTGATCGAGAAAGCAAGAGCCTTACTCATCGATGCGAACGCACCTTTAAAATGCTGGGGCGAAGCTGTCATGACTGCAAACTACCTATCTAACAGGAGTCTGAACAGTGCCATTCAGAACAAGACGCCATTTGAAGCCTGGGTTGGCAGAAAGCCGTGTATTAATCACCTGTATATCTTTGGCTCCAAAACGTTTGTTCTTATCAAGGGCACTAGTGGTCACAAATTCGCACCAAAAGCTTTTTAGCCAAGCACAAAATTACAGGATGTTGAAAATGGCCTGAATGGCTTCAAGAAAATAATGGTACGGCCATGCCTCTTTGTTTTGCTCGACTTGGCGGGGGCACTACCGTGCCCTCAGATATAAGTTGCTACTTCTGTGAATTCCGTTATTGGGCCCTGGTAAACTAGCTGGTCGATTGCGTAACGTTTCGTACCGTGCCTAGGTAGATCGAAATGTATTTATTGTATGGGCAAATGACAGGTTGAGTTAGCCTAGCGCTCGTTCGAAAAATTACGCAATTACCTACCCCTCTGGAGTCTGCTTTGTGCCCTCAGCTGCCCTGTAAGACAGCAGTGCAGATATCCACACTGGACGAACCTTACATGTGATAATTTAGGCTTGGGACTTTTGTATTTGTATGCTTGCCGTGGTTCTAGAATCCACGGAGTCGCCGTATGTTAAAATACGATTTTCTTTTCGAAGTCAAATCAAAGTAGATAAGTACATATTAACTTGTATGTATATAATTATACTCAAAACACTCTACTATTAGTGAACAAATTAAATTAAAACAAATACTTTAATTAACAATAACAAAAATGTCTTCTTCAATCTAATATTATTCGGCACTTCTGAATCTCTGATGAGGTACTGGCTTTTGGAATCAGTGTATCATACTCATCATCTTTTACTGTTTCGTGTTCATCATTAAAATGGTAGTAAGAATTATGTTTTTTTTATTTTGCATTTTAAATTCTGGGTGGTTTACTTTGTTCCATGCAATGTTGCAAATAACGAGAAACAAACAGATGTAAATAAAAGTTACTCATATTTTCAGTCTTTTTCTGGTGATTTTGGTTGTTAACGTGCCTAGGATTACCTATAGATTTTTTGAGTTTCAAGCTAGTATCACACCCGGAGCAATAAATGAGGGTCTTACCTTCACTTACTGCTAGTTCGTTGTAAGGCTCTATCCAATCTAAGAACAAGCTATTTTCACCACAGTTATTGATGGGACAAACTTTTAACATAGTTAACTATAAACATTTTTTTCTGCTTTGAAACACATAAAGAAAAAACATACTTACAAGATTTTTCATCATATTTTAACTTCTTATACTTATGGCTCTAACCAAAACTCAATTTTGCAGGTCGTAAAACTATTCATTTTAAATTATATCAGAAATTGCTTATACATAGTCTTCAATTAAAAATGTCAATTTATTACTCAAGTAAATATTTTGTTTATTATTTTTTATTTGTAAAATAGTTGTCAGTAGTCTGTCCCAACACAAGTATCAAAGAGGATGCTTAATTAAGTAAATCATATACATCCATGCATATCGCGTCATCTGTGAACTGTGACTTGTGTGTATGATTCATGATAAAATTAATTGCAGTCATAATAACGTGTTTATTTTTACACTTTGACTTTGATTTCGCAAAAATATTTTAACAAAATAGCGACTCCGTGGATTCTAGAACCACGGCGAGCATTCAAAAGTCCCAAGCCTAGTGATACTGATAATATCATTTAATGAGTAAAACAACCGTCCACCTAAGAGAACAACTATGTTTTCATACAAGTCAGCCAAGCTAGGCTACGAACTTCATATGTCACTTAATATGAAAACGTAACTTAGTTTTGGTGGAAAAGCAACCTAAAGTTGATTGTTTACCGGCGAGGAGAGGCGAATCTATGGGAATTTCATAACGCACGGCTATCACAAGACAGCGCGCGAGCTCTCTTGATTTTTCTCGCACTAATCCGTCTCTCTTTTATTAGAAAACTTATAACAAGAGGTATATTTCGAGAAAAATCGAGAGAGCTCCCGCGCCGTCTTGTGATAGTTGTGCTGCTGTCAGCGATAAAACAAATGACTTAGGAGCCGTAGCATGGTTGGCCTTATCACGCGACAAGTGACAAGATAGGAGCGTCGTCTCGTTCTATCGAACGGTGTCAGCCAGTGACGCACGCTCTATCCTATCACCTATCGCGTGACAAGGCCAACCATGCTACGGCTCCTGAAGTAGGTAGGTAACCCCTTGCCATGACATCGCGGTCCCATGCAGCGACTGGTTAATGAACCAGTTAAGTATGTGTGTTAGTCGATCTCTCACCGACACGGACCGAAGAGAAGCGCTTATTCAGCCACTGCTATATATACCTAGCTGTCAGTGCCTCCCTTGTATAGGAAGGTATGATGGTGCGAGCGAGAGATATAGGTATATATAGAGAGGGAGAGAGAGAACTCAATCGCGTGACAAGGCCAACCATGCTACGGGGCCAGGACACACGGCCGAATTGGAATTTCCCGCAACCCCTTGCCTCTTCTCGAGTATGAAAAACCTCTTTTAATGACGTGCATTGCTTATGTATTGATAACTATTTCAGCTCGCTGCCGCTTCAACGGGATGTCAGTTGAGGACGGAGAGGGCTTCCAACTAGATCCTTGTGGAGCCTGCAAGTGCCATAACGGCAAGTTGACATGCTCTAAAGAGTGTCCCGTCCCAGCTCTGGATAAACTAGTCCCCATGTCCCCAAGCTATGAAGCTTCGAAATAAATCCTAACCTAACTCATTACTTTTTTTTCTGTATCCATTCAATCTTTGGTCCAGTCAGGCCTGAATTTACCGTAATTGGGAATGGATGATTTTTTTAGAAATGCCTGATTATTTTTTTGGTGATAGGAATAACCTTCCTTAGCACCAGAAAAAGTCTCGATTTTTTCAGCTGCGTCAATTATTTTTGAAAAATATATAAACAGTTTCCTCACTTGCGCTTTGGGTTTAGGACGGCGAATAATGGTAGCTTTACTTGATCAGTCTCATATTACAAAAACAAAATCTTAAGTGTCCAAGTCCGTGGTAAACTGACACTGGCAATTATATTGACAGCTTCAGCAGCTATATTTGTCATTGCCAGGGTCAGATATTTAAAATATTTTTAGTAATTAGTAATATAAGGCACTAGTCCCACCGACGAGCGATGAGCTATCGGCGATTTTCTCGCCCAAGAAACGAACAAAAGATAATCGCTCCCGTGTAAATAAAAGAGCGAGATTTTGTTCATTTGCGCACTAGTGCGGGAAAGTAACACCATGTGTACTGTAAAATAAGTTAAATATACGTTGACGTGCACTCAAAGTCAGCTCACATAATTTCTATCACTATATACAGAATAGTCAACGACAAACGTATATGATTACACTTTCTCACCGTAAGTATATCATTGTAGCAAGGCGAAAAATGAAATATAGTGTAAATAAGACTTAGCTCGATAATAAGTACTAAGCCAAAATATCAACTCCATCGGAAACCGCGGCGTGGGTCAAGTTCAACTTACTATCATTTGCATGTTTCTTTCTTGCTTGCTTGCTTACATACAGGCAACACTGAAATAGGTAAAACCATGTGAAACTACTACTCACGTACCTAATCAAAGTTATACGCAAATATTAGAACTAGTACATAAAGTATCAAAATATTTATAATAACCTACCAAGTTGTTGACGACTTGTAAATATTGCAGTTTGTCGATATAGGTACAACGCTTCACGTCGGGTTCTCACATTGTCGTACCTAATTACTTATGAGCTTCATTGATTTAGTATAAGTAACTAGATACACAATCAGCCGAAAAAAGTGGCCGTCCAAAAGAACCGCGCGATCGACACTTGCGGCTCTTTTGCGTTTAGTCTGGTTTCGACCGTGAGACTTGACGGTTGTCAAAAATGATCTGTGAAAAAATTCGAATAGCAAACATAGCAATAGAATTTTTTTTTAAAAGGATTAGATATATTTCTTTAACTAAGTTCTATTGATAGCGTAAAGAATTTCATGTAAACTCATTGGCGTTTCATGGTTTTGAATAAATAATTTCGTTAGTACAAATGACAGATTATCACGGAACAAAAACCTAAGGAGTCAGTACCTACTTATTAGAATTTTTTTATGGAGTAGTACAGTTACGTTATTTGTGGTTTTCAATTTAAGATTCCCAAGAAATCCTTAGCGATGTGCAAAGTAGGCCGCAGTTACAGGCTTATAGCACGAGATAGGAGACATCAACGACGAAGAGTGGTGACGACTTCGTCGTGTGTTTATTTTTCAAGTTTATATAAATCTTGTAAAAATATATGTTTAACTAAAGATAAATTGATATTCAGATTGTAAGTCATTATTATATGTCGCAAAGGGACTAATTAGATACGTCAAATATACCACGCTAAAATGATCTACATACCTAGTTCTTATTCCCTTTTCACTAGTCGTGCGTAGAATTTTTAAGGAGTTTGACAGCTGCACTGATAATGCGTAATGCCCACCGAAAAATGTTTTGTGTATATGTATTTATAAAAAAATTAACGTGTATTTATGTTTTTTGTCTTCCTGTTTAAATAAATAAAATATTATAGATTTTATTCATTAAAGTGTGACATGTAAAATACTTCCAAACAGCAAAAATCCGCAACATACTTCGTCAATCATTTACAAATGACTGTATTGTTTATACAATATTATTAAAATAATTTTATAATGCGACTCCATTCATTCGCTATTTAGTTTTGACGTGAGCAGTCAAGTCACATTATGATAAAATCTCAATAAACTAAAAAGTTTTTAATCTGTTTGATGCTAATTCGCTAATATGGCCCTTACAGCTTAAAACACTAAGTTCTCTTTTATATGAAGCATATATCTCAACGCAGATTATAAGTAAACGCGATTGGCATGAACTGAAATATAGCTAGAGTTGTCGAATCGAATTGGGGCACATTTCTTGAAATTTTTGTTCGACATTGTGCGTCTATTTACTTTATTATACGTCAATGATGAGCTTAAACAATACTTTGCGGACCTCACTCGGTATAAAGTCATTGTAAATATTATTAAAATGATTTTTTTTACATCTAAAGAAATAATAATTTGAAAATACACCCGATCTATGGGCCTAAGTCAGTGTGATTGACACGCGAAAAACAAAGAATCATGTTTTTATGTGCTAATTTGCACTCCGGGATTGTCATTATTAAGTTTAGGTAAATACCATCGATCGTAGGTACTCAGTATTAAATCAAGATGCTTTTCTTCGCTGGAAATAGTTGCGAAAGTGCTCGCTGCCCACGGTGTAGCCATTTTTCGGATTGGAAGGTCTACCTGCCTGCCACCTTTACTCGCATCAGCTCAAGTAGGTACATTTTATGTAAGTTCTCTAGATCACTGCAAAGTCACATCTCATTTTTAATCGGTGTAAATATTGGAAAAGTAGGTAAGTCAAGATCTATATAGTAATTTGATGAGCCTGTGGGACAAATAATGAGTACCTATGTATTCCAGCATTTAATTCTTCAAAAAAGCATTTATATACTAATATATATTATACCTAATAACTACCTAAAAGCACAATCACAACTTCTAATAAGGTCGCCGCACTAAGTTTCGTACGAATTCAGCCCCCTAACGTCGTTTTCCACTTCTTGGTTCACTAAGGCGATCTAAGCTCTTCTAAACCGACGCGGTTGACTTGTACTTATATTATACCACATTAACACTGTTGCAATCGCCGCATGAATTTACTCAACCGCATGCAGTGGCGGTAGACAAATTCCGTGTTTACACTACTGCTTCCATCTATGAAAGTCGATCGTAGCTGTCACGAACGAATGCGGCCAACTGGTGGTGCACGTAGGTACACTGTTCCGCTCGTAGCATAGGTAATTGTAATCACATGCATCGGACTAAGGAATGCAATTGCCTCATCACTCTTTTAGCCTCTCACAATCATCGTCTAGAAACTTCATTCTTTTTTGAGTTGAAACGGGTGGCATGTAATTAATTGTACAAGTCTAATAACTTCTACCCATTACTAGCCTCTGTTTCATATTTAGTTCATATTGGAGATTATCGTTTCCATCTTCTCTTTAAGCTCGCTAAACGTTGGCCGGTCATCAGGATTGAAGGTGCAGCAGTGCTGTATCAACTGGTACCTACGGACAATTTTATTAATAAACTAATAATTTGATGATGATGATCTGTCCGACCGTTTTCGGCCATGGCGACCACTCCGACTCCTATTTAGCGTTTTGGCGCTCGTGCGCTCGAAGATGGCTTATGTAGCCTATCTTTGCGGCAAAGTTCCGTGCACATTGCGGGCACGTAAGTACGCCGTTCTCGTAATTGTATGCTATGGCAGCAGGTGGGCGGGCCTTTAACTAATAATAATTTATTGTTAAGATTAAATGAGAGGATCGTCGATCGACCGTAGAATCTGTCTAAATTGATGGGTACTGATAACCACCCAATCTCAAACGCGTTTTTAAGATACACACTACTATTGAGCGGACATCGAGGTCAAAATGAAATTTTCAACATATAAGTCCTTACAAGTACTTTCGTTTTCGTACCTACCTAATGTAGCTAGGTCTAAATAGAATCGAAAAACCTGAGCTCATTTAAGACTGGATTATAGTACAAGATACGTACATCTGATCACTGCAGTTCTTGGGCCTCTCCATCCGCTTGCCCATTCTTAAGTAGTTGTACAAGTAGTGCACAGGAATACTAGCGTATGGAGTACTCCCGTAAGTCAATATTTCCCACGTGAGCACCCCAAAGGACCATCTGTAATATTAATGTTAAATTATTCAATAAAAAGCGAAACGGAACGTTGATGTTAAAATCTCGTCACGTTCTTGTTGAAAGTTTAGACATACCAAACTCTCATTATGGTCGTGTCGTATAATACGAGACGTGGTGTAGTTATTATGGCAGAGCGACTCGTAGGCGCCGTTCACCAGGCGAGCAGCTTGTAGACCGTGCACTTGCGGTAGGTAGGTAGTTGCCAGGCCGTAGCGTAGCCACCTTTAGCACACGCGCTTGCCTGAAACCAGCACCTTATGCGCCGCCAGGTGGCGCTTAATGAACTGCGACATATCACACTCACTCACACATCAGACTTGGTCGTATAGTAGTTATGGCAGAGCGATTCGGGGGCCATCCACCGCACGGGCAGTTTGCCGGCCGTGCGCTTGCGGTAGTAGTCGGAGTCGCGCACGTCGCGCGCCAGCCCGAAGTCAGCCACCTTTAACACGCGCTTGCCTGACACCAGCACATTGCGCGCCGCCAGATCGCGATGAATACACTGCGGCAAAAGGCATTCGCTATAGCTCTTAACCAACTTTAGAACAACAAAAAAACTTACAAAGGTTGCATACCCACCCCACACGATGCCAGATATTCCATCCCTCTGGACACTTGCAGAGCGAATTGCACAAGATCTTTATGCTTCAGCGTTAATTTCTTTTCTTTCGAATCACCACTGTTCCTGCAAAATAAAACTCGTGGATTTGGATAGTGATCAAACTGCGAATGATAAGAAAATTACTTCAACTATATGCTCGCACATTTCCACATCCCCTTTTCATCTCACCACATAAAACACTTTCCTAATTCACGTCGATTATTCGAAGCTTTCATCAGATCTTCACAAGATTCCAAATTGGAACATTTTTTCCAATAAAAATAAGTTGCCGTAAAAGGGTCGTTCTTCTTTTTTACCGACAATGATCCGAGGTTTTTCTGTTTTTTTGGTTTTTGAACTATCGAAAATTGTGGTTTTGAAGTGCGATTTAAAAAAAATTGCATAGGTTTCTTCATTAGAACTAATTAAAGTTTCCTTTCTGGCCAATATAAATATTTATTTACGGTTGGTTTCTAAAAAAAAACATGTGACAAAGTGGACTCTTTCAGTGGGGACAACATTTTGGTTTACCACTCTGTCACGGCATTCTACGAAAAAAAAAACATTTAAAAAAAATGCTAGTTAGAGAAAGTGAAATATTAAACATCACTAATGAATAAAATAATATGGACGTTCATTCGAACATTATAAAACCGTAAATATCATTACTCAAATGAGATGCCGTAATAAGACGAGGGACAGGCTATTGTCGGTCGAAAAGAAGAACGACCCAAAAATAATGTATAATAGGCATCTGATAGCGTGACCAACTGTCAGTCATACCTGAAAATACCTGTAGGTACAAAAGACTTGGGAACCTTCTTCAAGGTTTTGAAGGTGGTTAATGAGTAGTCATAATGCCTGGACTTACTCAAACGGAGTGTGTTTCTTCAAGTAGTCGCGCAGACAGCCGTTGGCCGCGTATTCCACCACTACATAAAAGGGACCATCCCTGGTACAGCAGCCCAGCAAGTTAATGATGTTCTCGTGCTTGCCGATCATCTTCATAATCTCCACCTCCGAAACGAACGATATCATATCGGCATCTGAATGGCCCTCTGAAAAAGGTTCCTTGTCAAGAAAGGCAAAATAGTCTACTTTCCTTGTACATTTCAGCCACGTCAGTGTTGTGAGATTGAGCTCGGACGAGCCGTTAGGGCTAACGCGAGTCTTCTCAGTACTGCATAACGCTAGTCTTATAGCTTTAACGGCTTCAGTCTATAAGTAAGGCTTAGCCGAGCGCTAAATCGCAAAACTATGCTACATACCTACCTTTCAACATTTTAACTGCAACGATATTTGGCATGTCACTATGAGAAATATTACGATATTTTGCTTGAACCACTCTTCCAAACTCCCCTTCGCCGAGGACATTGCCCAAAGTCAGATATTGTCTATCAATTTCCCATTTAGTATCGGTTGGGAACACATACTCTGATGCGCGTCCATAATGCGGGTACTCGTTAACCATGTCTGAGAGCCTTTGTCTTTCTATTTTCACCTTAGGCATTATCTAAAACAAAAATAATAAAAATAAACTCAAGTCGCAGCTGCAGCCGGCACTAATGCTGCGGTCTGAGCAGTGGGGTGACGAGCGGACTTCCATAGATTAAACAGGATTTATGAAAAACAATTATGAAAAAATGACCTGCCGCTCGTCGCCCCGGCCCGCTGGCTTTCAAACAGCGGCAGCGCCCTTCTATTTAATGTCTTATAATTAAATGGGGACTTATAAATTGCACTAATGGGCCAATCAACTATTTTTTGTTCCTCGTTGCCATAGTTACGTTCCCTGGGTCACTCTCTTAAAGTATGATTTTATGGGGCTTAAAACCACTAAACACTTGTTTTGTGGAGATAATTTCAAATTAATGATTTAGGTACTCCATAGTAAACGCGCCGAGAATATAAGTTGTGACGTCATAGCAAAAGCCCGTTTAATATAGAGCGCTTTCGGTGGATGCCGGCGATTTTAATTGCATAATATAATATCCTGAAAAAGAAAGCATTTACTCCAGGCAAAATATGGTTTCGAAAAACATTAATTTATAATAGCGTTTTTTTTGTATATTTCATTCTAAAACGTTATTCTAAGAAGCTTTATTCAAGAATCCAACAAACTTTCCACCCGGAAGTAATTATATAGATTTAAATTAAACGTTCATTTTCTTTTTTATTTTATTTATATTGAATATTTTTAAGCAAATGTAAATGAACCTAAATAAAGATAAAAAAATATTAATATTTTATCCGGACTTTTAGGAGCTCATTTTTTTATGTCTGATTTTTTGTTGGATTTTGCCTCTAGGTAACTATTTAATTGATAATAATATAATAATAGCTATTATAAATTATTTCCAAATTTGACATTTTTTCCATACAAGTTGTCAGTTCATTGCCTGGACTGATTACAAAGTTTTAATGCTATTCTGGATTTAAATATAATTCTAGATTATACTTTTGATTTTCGTAATGAAATAAAAACATGCAAGTTTCCTATTACGTAACTATATATAGGTTATATATTATACTCTAAGTTAAAATAATCCCTAGATCACAATTATTATTTATACTTCATTTATTTAATTAGGTACTTACCAAAGTACCTTCAGGGGTGTAACCGTTACATCTCTCGGTTTCTATAGAGACTACTTTAATCCATTGCTCAAACATCACTTCTCGTGCTGTCTCAACGGCATGCGTCTTCAAAAGTCTCTCACTTTTGAACTTTAAAAACACCACCAGTACGATTATCAAACTTATAATGAGCAATACTGACAAAGTAGGTGTCAGATATTTTGAAGTTGAAGTGGTATATCCGTTGTTACTAGGCTCACCTAAGGAAAAATGAAGTTAAAAAGCTTTTTAGAAACAACTAGCGATCCATCCAGTTCTTTGCATGCAGAATTTAAATGTTATTGAAAACCTTGTCACATTCGATCCACTAGGTTATGAGTTTATTGCGATTATATAGGTAGAGTCCAGCGAGTGTTGCAATAAATGTTTACCCTCGCATTTTCAATGTTAATTAGTGCAGGGGCGCTCTTTATAATTAAGATTGGGTTAACTCTTATATAAACATGCATTCATAGAGGATGTTAAAATTCTGTTAGGCATAATGACATTATTCTTACCATTCGAAGGTACTCTGGCAAACTTGGTAACTCTAAGAAAACCGGTAGCTTTGTCAGTACCAATCGTGTTATTGGTGGTGCACATGTACCAACCTTCATCTTCTTTCGTAGCGTAGCTAATAGTCAATGTGTTATAGGAAGTTGCATATTTATCCTTAAAACAAAATAGTCAGTTTAACTAAACAAGTTACAAGGAAAAAAACAATTTAAATATACAATCCAGCATGAACGATTTTATTACTATTCGTAGTTCTAAGGCGATAAAATTATAATTTAAAACTTGAATGCAAAAATTATTTAGTACCTCTTCTAATATATCCTGACGCCACGGTTCCTCATACGGTTGACATTATTTAATGTTGTCGACTTTTAATAAAACTAACATTGGAAGAATCTTCTACCTTGTACGGTAGAGTTGCTTTTTGAATAGACTACTTTGATGCAATTCGGCCAACTCAAATAATCTCAAGTTTAAGTTCAAGGTTAAGCGTAATGGTCAGAGGTATAGTTTTGTTAGGGCCGTTAGGGGTAACGGGTGAGGTGTGGCGAATTAGCGCGTTCCGAATAACAGCTCATTAAATATCAAAGGCGCAAGGCGAACTTACTTTTAGTTGAATCACTTCTTGGGAGGCGTTATTTGCGGATCCTATGAGCTTTGCCCATCTGACAGAATAGTCCGTAAGATTGACCGTAGGACAAGACAGTACGATGGAGTCATTGATTAGGACCGTCATATTTCCCGGGTAACCTTTCTGGATATACGGAAATTGTTTTGGGTATCCGGCTAAAAGTAAAAAACCACATAAAACAGTATAAACTTCTTAGAAGTTCATAGGTATCCTTTTTTTATTTGAAAGTATATGCTTCCAGGCTTCAGTTGCATGATGGGAACCATGAGGAATTGAGGGAACGCCTCAAATATAGAAAGCACGCATGTATATAGTAATTTCGGTATTTTCTATTATAACTGGTGTATTTATACTCGGAAATTACAAATTTGGTGAAGTGGAACTGATGATGAAGACCACAGATGACTTATGGAACTCGTACTTAAAACTGTAAAAGTACGTTACTGATTCTGATACCTATGATTCCGTTGAAATAGCAACTAATGAAGTCCTAAATCTCGAGTTGGCCAAATCGACGGAACTCCTCAAATATTATCGTCCCACATAAGTGATATGATTGTCGTCTGTAATAGGGTAAAGCCGACGAAATTTGCGTTTTTTTTTTTAACGTAAGTCTGCTTTTGTGTTATATTTTGTATGGCGAGTAAAACAAATTTTGTGTTATGCATAACACAAAAGTATCACAAAAGTGCCAAATAAAAAACAAAAAGTAACACAAAAGCAGATTTACGTTCAAAAAAATAATGCAAATTTCGATGGCCTTACCCAATAATCATCGTATTTACCCTCGCTCGGAAAGCAGTCCATGTGGTAATGTGGGAAGGAAATGTTCATTTGGCTTGGCGGAGTACTAAATTGAATTCAGTTAAAACTTTGTTTTTAAAGTAAATTATGCTTATATATACCAACGACTTGGTTAACCTAAAAGTTGACCATGGATACGTCCAGTCGGTCTTACACAGTTATCGTATTTGAGGGGTAAAGCTTGATTTCGGTGTTTGAGCGAGCGAATATGGCTCTGGGGATTATCGAAGGGGTTAAATTACAATCTCCTCACGCTAAACGTAAATAAAATAAAATAGCTGCCCGCGCGGCTCCGCCGTGTATACAAAGAACCTAGGCGGAGCGACGGGATAAAATATTATAGCACATAATCCCGTAGGTCCATTTTACATATATAACATAGGTACTGAAGAAAGGATTTTTAGAATACGATGGGTTTAGTTTCTGAGACTATCCCCAACATACAAACTTACATTTCACATACATTACACCTGTTTATTATTAGTATCAGCACAGATCAAAGAATACTGTATCGGGGACCGTTAATGGTTTAAAATAATATTTTACCGGTTATAGTTGCATTTGACTATTTATACCGCTAAATAGTTTAATACTGGTTTATGTTTTCCGGTATTAAGTCATATCGGTTTGACAAATTACAATTTATACCTACCTGCAATCGAAAAATAATTTGGATGGGATTCAAGTCAGGTGAATAAAGTTGCCAATGGGAGTCCCCGGTATCCGAAAAGAAATTTTAGTACTTAATCGAGGTTCGTTTTCTACATCTTTACTTCAAATTTGAAGCCTATCGGTGCCTACGGCATTGTGCTAAGTAAGGTAAATAAAGCCTATATGGCGTCCACGACAATTAATTGGTTTAAACCTCATTCTTCTCCCAACATCTCGAATATGGGAAAATAAGTTAGTATATAAACTTTTTGAAATAAATATAAACATGGCAAATAATATTGACAACTCTATGTCATTAAAAAAATTAATCCACAGTTGACACAATACGTCTGTCAGTTTTTGTAAACATTGTAAAATATCGTTTATTTTCTATTTACTTAATTTTCTTAGTGTTGTATCCATATGTGGCCGACTCAACATTTATAATTTCTTATGCTGAAGAACTTACTACAGGTTTGAGTTCAATTCTTGTTTTCTATTTACTTAATTTTCTTAGTGTTGTATCCATATGTGGCCGACTCAACATTTATAATTTCTTATGCTGAAGAACTTACTACAGGTTTGAGTTCAATTCTTGTTTATTTATTTTATTACATTGTCATCTCAAGTCAAAACAGGAGGTACGTCACGTGACGTCACACAGCCAAGGTCACGTGGTCAGCGCATGGTAGATTCTTTAAATTAAAATTTTAGTACTTTTTCAATAAAAAATTAAAAATCGGAGACCTTATTGCAAATCTCCAGCATGAGACGAATCGAACGACATATCATTTATCATAATCGGACCATAACTGTAGATCTGATGGCATGTACAAAAATCGGGCTCGCGTATTATATATATAGATTATATATGTTTTACTTAAAATACACACCTGCTTTCCTACTAATTATTTGCTATGTAACTGTATGGACATGAGAGGATCAATTCCACTAAATATCTAGGTGTTATCCTTTTTTTTTTGACGGTGTGAAAATGCTTTACGCATACCCCCGACCCGGGAAAGGCTATTTGGGGGTTATGTGGGACTCTCTCCTCCTGCCGCCATCCGTGGAGCATACCCACTCAAAACACACCGGCGTCACCCGCATTGCCGTTAAGGGGGTGCCATGGGATCGCGAACATTCCACCACGACGCCCCTCGGCGGTCCTAGATCAGCGCCGCGCATGGCATCCACATTGAATATGTAAATTGTAGGATTGGAAAAATTCTATGGATTTTTAAAATACTTAGACGTAGCAATACGCTCCTTAGCCAGCTTTGTGTTACCATAGCGCAATCCATCATGAGCACTAGTGTATGGGCTGTATGGGGTATGAGTATTACTGTATGGGGTGGAGCAAAAAGTCTAATTTTGAACGATACAGATTTCCCACTAATGAGCTGTATATATCAATTATCATGTAATCAACTAACAATGAGAAAGCTGTATCCTCTGCTCTATATACTAAAACTACATACATAACACATTGAAATATGACACAGTACTACTTTCTAACAGACGTAAAAACATTGCTGCCCCCGCCCCCTGACAACTTGCAGATCTAGCATTCGCTCAAAGACAGTATTTATCACAATCTGTATACCTCTATAATAAAATAAATACTAAACTTCAGTTAAACCAGTTTCAACACTACAAATGCGAGAAAGTTATATATAGCGGAATGGCTTAAGACGCTCACTTATTTATAGTTATAAAGTAACAAAAGTCAAAATGTAACCCACGAATTTCAGGTATACCACACAAACACACAAACACGCACGCACGCGCACGCGTTCATTTTTGCAAACTATTCTTCTGCCTCTTTCTGGTACTCGATTGAGCTGAAAGTGGGCATATTTATGTAAATTCGATGACAATGCAATCATTATGATAATACCACGAACACGATAGCGCCAGAAGGTGACCAAAGTAACCCCGAAACTACACAAAATAATCATGTCACCACGATAAAGCCAGAAGGTGGCCAGAGTAACCCCGAAACTACACAAAATAATTATGACACTGCGATAGAGCCAGAAAAGGTGGTCAAAGTAACCCCGAAACTACACAAAATAATTGTCACTACGATAGAGCCAGAAGTTGGCCAAAATAACCCTGAAACTATCCAAAATAATTATTACACAACGATAAAGCCAGAAGGTGGCCAAAGTAATCCAGAATCAATAGAATTGACGCCACTGGAAATTCTTGGCGATGTACCTACAATATATGAGTAATAACTTAGAAGCCTATGCATTTTTCATCTTATGAAAAGCACTGCACCTGAATGATTTTTTCCCTCGCAATCGTGTTGAAAAACGTCCCACGAAACGCATGAGCTTTGATAATTAATTACATCCTCGGCTCTCTAATCACGCTCACCTGCGGCTCGCGCGAACAATTCCGCCTCGGATATAATGATCAACATAGCTCACTTGTATCACAATATACTATTATACTTGTTGAACGAGAGAGCGAAGCGAACGAAGTTGTCTGCTTCAGGTTGGGCCAACATTCTTTCCTGGAAATACGAAAGATGTCCAGTTCTTCTCAAAGTCAAAGTCAAAGTCAAAGTGATTTATTCTTCAATTTAGGCATATTACATGCACCTATGAATGTCGATAAACTACCACCGGTTCGGAAAGTAAACCTCTGCCTCGAGAAGAACCTTCTCCTCCACAGGTCGTATGTTTCAACCGGTTCTCGTGAAATTTTGTGAGCAGGTGCGTTAATATAGAATTGTTTAGTCAAGTAATAAATAGAAGTCGTATTAGACACGAATGCTTAGACTAAAACTTTTTCTTACTTATTGTTAGCCGATGAACACGCGCTGTACAGCCCACAGAGTTACAAATGCGACACGTGTAGTTGCCACTGTCCTCGGGCACCAAGTCATTAAGTAACAGACTCCACATGTCATATGTAACGGGGAGTACTCCTCCATGGTCAGTCCTCTTCACTGGCGTGACATTATCTTTGTACCACGTGATATTCGGGGTGGGTGTACCTGAAAACATCAACTGTAATGTCAGATAGTTCGACAGCAATAAGTCTTAGTCCTTTGGGGTTATCTGATCCCACAGACAACTTAGCCTGCGGGCTCAGTTGACCACTTTCCTTTTATTGGCGGGTAACTCGACCTCGCTCGACCTACTAAGCGGCCGAATCATCCCGTGGAATAAATTAGTACTACGTTAACAAATCCTTTATTTAGTTTAGGTATGCCGAACGAACCTAAACGTGGCCATCCCTTTCTATCGCATGCAACGCTCTGCGATAGAACGCGTGCGTGCCGTAGCAGCACCAACATACCCCCTGGGGCCGGTAGGCCAGCGTGTCCTTGTAGCGGCGCGACCAAATCACGGAGTGAGCCGCCCCTGCCGTGGGCACGGTCAACCACTATCTAGATCTATCGCTTAGGGGTGAGTGCCCACCAGAATGGTGCGAGGTTGCGAGGCGGTGAGCGAGGAAAAAATCCACCAATAGCGTGGCTGGCCGCACTCGGGCGTCGCTTCCTATTGGTTAATGTTTTCCTGGCTCACCGCCTCGCATCACCTCTCACCGTTCTGCTGGATGGATACTCACCCAAAGGGTCTACTCAGCCCGCGTAATAAGAGGCCAAAATCCACCACATATAACTACAATCTCAATGGTAAGTTAGCTAATAGTTAGCAGGACATTGCAAATTGAACAAACACCTGTTTCAAATGATATGAAACAAGACGCAACTTGCAGGTTCTGCCAGGAGACAGAGGAGACAGCAATGCACATTCTCTGCTCCTGCGGACTACTCATGCAAAAAAGAAGTACCTACCTAGGGCGGCACATCATGCACCCAGAAGAGGTACAACATATCACCGCCCAAAGAATTTGGAATTTCCTGGAGGCAACGGGCCTTAACGGTGAACTATAAACAAAAAAAAGGGCTGCCACAATAGATCACTCACTGGTCGAAGCGGCACATTACTTAAAGGCCCTACCAACAATAATAATAATAAATAAGTTAGCTACGCACCTATAGATAAAACCCAATCTCTCGATTTTTATATATATATATGGGAAATAGATTTCCAGACGTTAGTTCCATTCTGGCATTCCTCATAAATATAAACTAGAGGCAAAACATTTCGTTCGAGTTGGGCATACGAAAAAGTAAATCTTTAAACAAAATATCTCACTAGTTTATTATTAATCATTTATTTCGAACCATACGTCCATATACAATCATAAATACAAAATAAAGTGAAAAAATTATGAAAAAATCATGTTATCCTTTTGATGCATTTCGACAATCATAATTCCTCTGTAATATCAATAAAAATACTTATGTACAAGTTTCTTGGACATATTATATTAATCGGTGACATGGGGCGATCCATTGAAAAACACACAGTAACAGGATATAAAATGAGTTGATTCTGACGTACATGGAAAAACGCAAATACTTAAACATCCACATTACAATACCCATTATTCTGGTAGTGGCTATTGTATCACTGCGACCATTGCTGATCTATTGCAGAGATCGGATACCGGTATTTTCTCCATACAAATTAAACCGGTATTATTTCGTTCTTTGGTTAATATTATATCATTTTTGATCGGGCAATTTAATAATACGAATATGTTACCTAAATACACAATAGAATCCTACTTAAGAGCCTAAAATAATTAGACTACTTCGGGGATTTTTGGAAAAACCGGTTCCGATCCCTGATCTATTGTGATCTTATAATACTTAAGGGTCTTTTATTGAGCCTACGCGTAAGAGCCTGGCCACATGTCTGCGGCGGCAGCGCCGCATCGTAGATAGGATGTAGATGCGCTTGTCTGCCACTTCTGCCAGTATACAAAATCCGTCTGACATAAAAATGTGATATGAGGGCTGCTAGCTAACTAACCTAGCTAGCTAATTAACCTATTTTGTGGTCATGTTTTAATTGACGTTTTGGGCCATTTGAGCCGTAAAAGTTGATCGTGCTAGCTGGGTAGAAGTAGCTGAAAATATTTATATCATCAAAAGGCCTCTGGAGAAACCTTAGTGCGATTCTATGCACTTTGCACTTTTATTTAAATATAACATAAAAGGAAAATTATGTGAAGAGGGATACACTACAGAATAGCAGAATATTTTTAACTTATATGTGAATTAAATAAATAAATAAATAAAGAACGGAACCCGTGGAAATAAAATGTAGATATGTTATTGATAATAAAATGTAATTAAGTAATTTAGTTAATGATTGTGTAATTTAATGTACCTATGTAATTTGTTTACTATGGACGTCACTTTGGCACTCTTTGGGGGAGGCCTATGTCCAGCAGTGGATGTCTTTAGGCTGATATGATATTGATGATGACGTCATAAAGAGATTGTAAAATCCAATTATGAAAATAAATAATATGATAGGTATTATGATATGATTGCATCCGTCTTGCATTGCAAAAAATAGATACATTAATCAACGTTACCTTTTGGTTCGCATTTCATAATAACTGAATTTCCAGTAGGTTTATATTCTTCAAACTGGCTATCAATATTTTTTAAAACTGGAGCTGCAATTGCCGACTGTGTACTGTTCTCCGTTTTTTTCTCGTATTCAAATAAACCCATTTCATCATAATGTGACGTATGGTATATATCTAGCGCAGATTTATGTAGATTTGTGTATTTTTCTATATTACCTGGAACATATTTAACATCTTAACCAATCAGAAGCATAAGTTTTTGTAATCACGTTCTCGTAAACGATTTCGATGAAATTTAAAGCGTTAACAGGGGAGAATAATCGATCTAGCTAGGTGGGAAAATTCGTTAGCTCCCTGCAAAACACGATAAACGCCTAGCCAAGCTCGGTCGCCCAGGTGCATAATATAGTTAATTGAATTTTAAATTCCTGCGTTTATTTGGGAACCATAATTATGAAACTTACCGAAATCAAGGTTATAAATAAAATGTAATCGCATTGTAAACACAAGTGAAAATAAGGTTTTAAAACTCATTCTACCACTGTCTGGCACAACACTCGTAATATGAAAATTACAGTAATCGAAAGAAACTCATGTAAAACAAACAAAAGTATTTCGTTAAGAAAAACATGATTCAACTAGGACTGTGGCAACAATAAAACTTGCTACGTCACATTGACACATTAAAGAAGAAATGAGCGTTGATGAAGTTTTACAAGGAAACACTATTATATAAACACTATTAGATCTTGTTCTTGTGACTCATTGAAATCATCAACTAGTACGAATTCCACGCTAATGCCTTGATCACACGTGCCGAGTATATATAGTGGCCGAGACAGTGCTCTCGGCCGAGCAAAGTGGCGAGCGTGTAAATAAAACAAGGTCCGAGTGACTCGCTCGCCACTTTGCTCGGCCGAGAGCACTATCTCAGCCACTATATGTACTCGGCACGTATGATCAAGGCATTAGGGTGAGTATCCAATCCACAGAGCTGTGCAAGTTTGCGAGGCGGAGAATGAGGAAAACATCAACTAACAGCGTGTCTGGCCGTGCTCGCGCATCGGTTCCTATCGGTCCATTTTTTCCTAGTGGATACTCATCCTTAAGAGGGAATGTTTCAGTTTAGCAAACAAGCACACGGCCTACCTGATAATAAGCTGACATCGTAGCCTAATGACGCTTGCGACTGCTGAAGAATCCCAGACAGCCCCATGCCGTGCATGGAGGCAGAAGAAACGACTAAACATATTCTACTGGACTGCAAGCAAGCAGGGTCTCCAGACACACTATGGAACGCAGTCAGCAATACCAAGACACTCACTAATTTTCTAGAGGAGCTGGGGTGGTTAGAGTTGCGGCACCCCGCCGTTTCACGCAAAATAGGCACAGGATGTCGATTTGTGGAAAATGCCCAGTGCCCACTAACTAACTATCACAAGCGCCGATCGTTAATTTATTTGAGGATTCGTTGTATTGATAACTAGAGAGGAAAGGAAAACCCTCCTTCCTCTCAACACAACACATCCTCGGGATGGTGATCTTACTCACCCCACCCCCAGGAACACAACACCACATTTTACGGCTGCGTTCTTCTGTAGGTTAGGTAAAGTATAATACCTTTAATTATACCTCCGTACTTCCGCCTTTGGCCTGCTCCTTATATGATCATGATGGCATTCCGCTTTCTTTTGTCAGTGAATTAAGGGGGGTAAATAGGTTTGTAATTTTTTTCATATTTACTTAATATAGTATGAAAAAAACCGGCCATCAAGTGTCCACTGTTCTTCTTCCAGTTCTTACTCCGCTACTACTCACTTAGTACTTAGTACTCCGAGAACCCACCGAAGACTTAACAAAACTCCATTTCGAAAACTGACTTGTACCCGAACTTTGTCTCTTTATATACCTACCCCTTTCCGAAGGTTCTAGACTGTAATTTCGATCTTTGTTTTGAGTGGCATAGGCTTTTTCAGATAATCATCCTACGTCCACGTTTCTCGAATATTCCAAGCCCATACATTTGTCAATAAATTTCCGTAAGCATCGAATGTTCTATTCGCTTACATTTTCTAGAACATTCCATGCTACTCTGCGTTTTGAAAATATACTTGAATTGACGCCACTGGAAATTCTTGGCTGAGTAAAAAACCTGTTGCCATCATAACTAAAGAAAATAACTTAGGAAACGATAATCATCATCATCATATCAGCCGAAAGACGTCCACTGCTGGACATAGGCCTTTTTTTTTTGTTTAGGGGGGAAAATGCGTTACGCATACCACCCGGGTGCAGGGGGTGACCCGAGTGGTTATGTGGGACTCCCGTATAAGCTGATGAGACTCACGGTATACCCACTAAAAACCCCCCCACTTGCCGCCTCGCCGCCATGTGGCGAGGTCACGGGAACGCTTGCGCACACATCCGCGACCCCGCCGGCGGCAGCCACCCACAAGCGGCTCCCTCGCGGACGCCCGAAGGCCCTCCACGAGAGGCACGCCAGATGTTTTGGCGCGCCTGCCTCCTCCATCTCCACACGTTCAGTAGCGGACCCCCCTGAGCCCGCTACGAGGAGATCATGGGTGCGGGAAATTCCAGCACCCGGTGGCGGATCAGGTCTGTGGTTCCGCCACCGACCACGTCTCGGCCGCAGAGGATAGGGAAAGCGGCGCACCGTAATACCGGCATTCCTCCTCCTCTGCGGCCCCACCAATGCCGCTTCCGCGGAACGGCCCCGCCAAGTTCGCAGGGGGTAGGGAGAGTGGCGCACCGTTATACCAACACGCCTCTCCCCCTGCGATCCCGCCTCGGCCGCAGAAGATAAGGAGGTACTCCTTATCTGCTGTGGTCCCTGCCCAACGCATCCTAAGCGGGCAATGCACAGCCCACTAGGAGCGCTCTCCTCGGGCCAGCCAGCAGGCCCCACACAGGCCGGCCCTGGGTGCCTCTTAGCTTCGCCGTGGGTTGCAGGCTGGACATAGGCCTCCCCCAACGAGACCTATAATATTTTCATCTTATGAAAGGATTTTTTCCTTGAAAATGTGTTGAAAAATGTCGTATGAGACGCGTGAGCTTTGATAAATTACATCCTCGGCTGTCGTATCACGCTCACCTGCGGCTCGCGTGAACAATTCCGCCTCGGTTGTAATGATCAACATAGCTCACTTGTACAGTCAAGTGCAAAATATGTATCGATTTAATCCGCGCATAAATATGTACCACAACATTAATCCGCTGACATAAGAGCGATGGGAAATATTTATGAGTAAGTTGTATGCACCCATGTTTTTGCATTTGACTGTGCTGTATCGCAATGTACTATTATTTAAACTTTATTGCACAGTAACTAGCTACAAATACAAAAGTCCAACTTAATGCTATGGCATTCTCTACTAGTCAACCTTTAGGCTAAATTGAAAATTAGCTGGTGTTGGATATGAGAACAACACAGCACAGAAATAAAGTATGCGGACAAATTACTGATATGTTATATTTTATAATTCCAAATTATGTAAATATGAATAGTGGAGAAAGAGTAAGCTTGCACTTTTGTCTCAGGCAACTTTGGCTCCCCCTGCGAAGGGGGGTAAGGGTCATCTCCCGAGGTCTAGTATGTGCTATATATTTCTGCCTACCCGTAGCTACTAGGTCAAGCTTCATTTCATTTTCGTTTAATTTATTTTAGGATCGAAGGAATTGATTAGGTAATGGATTTAACTTTTTACGCGTTCATACAAAAATTCAATTAAACAGCAATTTTTTTTTAAGTGTTTAATTAATCGTTAAGCACCGTGTTACATAGGCCGATGTAAAACATTATTATTTCGATTATGATCCAACTGAAATGTAAACATTATTTCCATCCATGCATGCCAAACAATCTTGAAAAAAAACCGGCCAAGTGCGAGTTGGAAGAGTTCCCGACAGATTACAGATATGTTATCGGTTTATTAAAAAAATAAACCGATAACATATCTGTTTATTTTTTTAAATCATCTATGTAGGTCGTACCTACTTATACGATTTTTTTTAAATTGGGCCGCCGTTTGGAAAAAAATGCCGCCCTACCATTTTGCCTGGGGAATTGTAAGATATTTGTTTAAGAAACTCTCACCTACATCTTATCGGTTTTGCAGGCTATTGATGTACTTTTTGATTTTCTCATGTAGCCCAGAAGTATAGAAGGTTGTATCGCCATGTAGGCGATACGACCTTCTATACTTGCGTGATCGAATGAAACTTTGTAAGAACAAAGTTTCATTCGATCTCGAAACGTAAGCGGGGAGGTAATGTTTTAGTACCAACCAAATGTTGAGTAAGTATGTTTGCCAAAAACAGCTACTTACCTACCGAGATTTCCTAATGCAGAAAGGAGGTGCATAATGACTCTCAAAGAAAACTTATATGGCTTATTACTTTACATTTCTTAATTTAGGACTTAATTAATATTCATATTTTATAATAGTTAACATTTTTTGATACAAAGTCTTGCCTGGGGTAACTTAGTTAAGAATACACTAGCGAATTGTTCAAAGATGATCCTTCACTTCTCTGTTACAATAATCACATTTCATTTAATTTTAGATGAATTTGACTGAATTTTTCCTCCGGCATTAAATGGCTAAGGCTGGGCTCACGCACTTTGAATTCATGCATAGAATTCAGTATCTGGAGTCCACATTCTGGACCACTCAAGAGCAAAAAAAGGTATACCCTCTACTAGCAATTCTGCACAAAGTGTATAGTATTATTTGCTCGCGAGTGATTCAGTGACTGAATCCCGTTCTGTGTGAGGTGTTAAACATTATTATGATTATTCGATTACGTGACAATAAAAGCTAAGTTTGAAATCTACATTATTATTATATTACTTCATAATCTTCCTAATTAATTACTAATAGTAACTATAGGGTACCTAACACAAAAGTCGTAGTAATCAAAATCAGCGTTTCTGGGGGGCGATTTTTGACTTTCGAGTGCTCGAAAATTAAATAAACGTAAATGCGATTGTAGTTTCCAAATTGCAGGCACTTACTTTCTACCGATATAATTAAATACGAGTGGTCAATACCACTCGTTTCCCAATTATCTACTGCTATTTCAAAATAGCATTTCATAGTTTTAGACAGTTTACTCCAGGCAAAATACTGTTTCGAAAAACATTAATTTATAATAGCGTTTTTTTTGTTTATTTCATTCTAAAACGTTATTCTAAGATGCTTTATTCAAGAATCCAACAAACTTTCCACCCGGAAGTAATTATACACCGTGGGCGTTAACAACCCGAAAGATTTAAACCAACGATTTTAGAGCCTACTTAGAGTATTTAAAGTTACATAACATATAGTCCAAAAACCCATAATTTAAGAGATATTAATTATTTAAAACAATTCACAAGTTACAAAATCTCAATTGTAACACACCCTAAGGGCGTGAGGTAGCCACCTACTACTTTTACACGCAGACGCACGAACTGCATGGTTGTTAGCCAGTTTTACTTAATTAAGTTTGGTATCTGTCCTACAAAAAGGTTTCATTAGCGAAAAATTTTCGTCGCGATAAAAGGATGTGACTTGCAACTAAAATACAGCGTAGTGCTTTAAATAATAATTATTATGATATCACACAAGTAGCTTTCCTCTTTTCTCTTATCGCTAAGACTAGAAATCTAGTCTTGTCTACTTTTGTTCTGTCCTCAATCGCGAGAGTGCAAACTATTTACCTTCACTGATAGTTTGAAATTGATGTCACTAAAATGACATATTTTAAATGATTACTGATTGTCACGCAAGATAAAATCACGTTGAAAATTTGATTGACTGTAATAAATAAATTCGCCATGCCGCATTATCCTTCGGCTTATTTAGCGGATGGCAACTCGCTCCAGGCAGTCGCCGAATACCGAAGATGCCCAGATCGTCGTCTACCTCATCATTCTACTTTTGTGGATATCCACCGACAGTTTCGGGAAAAAGGGCTTAGAAAGACTCCAAGGGAAAGCGCGATAAATCTAGATGTACGAACAGATAATCGAATAATGAATTTGATTACAGAAGATCCAACGTTATCGTCAAGAGCTGTAGCACGACTAGTCAATGTTAATGTGTGTAATTATGTCAATCCTAGCCCGCCCGGTCACCCGACTTAACTCCATTGGATTTTTTTCTATGGGGAACTCTGAAAGATAAGGTATACTCAACACCAGTGAACTCTAGAGAAGAATTATTATGAAGAATTGGAACGGCATCAGAAGAGATAAAGAACACTTTTGTGAACCTAAATAATGAAATCCGTTTAAGATTAAATCTTTGTGCTGAAAACGGTGGTACACACTTTGAAAACCTAATACATTAAATTAATAAAAATGCGTAATTGTTTAACATAGTTGTTTACTTTATTTTACTTAGTATAAATTAACACATCGAGAATTTAAAATACGTACTGATTAGCATGATCGATATTATAACAAAGTAGGTAATCATCTCTTTCCAGCTATAGTATGAGGTAAAACAATAATAGGTATGATTTCTTTCGGATATAATCATGGTTAATGTTTTTGGTTACGTCAGTCAAAGGAAAAGATATCAACGCAAAGTATCAACAATAATAACTGCACTGTAATGTTGTGGTAACTACTAAAGTTTGGATACCTACAATTTGTGGTATTTTGTGGTGCCAATAAATTGAAATAATTTCAACGTAAACATCATGCTAGACATGACACTTCTTGTCATGGAACACAAGTCACTGCATTCGCCGTGGATCGTATGATATCGGAGTGATTCGTGAAGTGTCATGCTCGCTCTCTGTTTCTCAACTTGTGATTAATTAAACTCGCTCACTCTCTGGAGTAAAGGTTTGTTCACAAAGAAGCGGTCAATTAATATGATTTAATTTGTACTGAAAAAGTAATTTAATTAAGACACATAATTGGACCCATGTTGATATAACATTATTTACTCGTACTGTCGTCAAAAATACGTGGTTTAAATCTTTCGGGTTATTAACGCCCACGGTGTATAGATTTAAATGAAACATTCATTGTCTTATGTATTTTATTTATATTGAATATTTTAAAGCAAATGTAAATTAACCTAAATAAAGATAAAAAAATATATTAATATTTATCCGGACTTTTTAGGAGCTAATTAAATATTGATTTTTTTGATGTCTGATTTTTTGTTGGATTTTGCCTCTAGGTAACTATTTAATTGATAATATATCCGTTACATTAAAAAAATTAGCTATTATAAATTATTTCCAAATCTGTCATTTTTTCCATACAAGTTGTCAGTTCATTGCCTGGACTAGTTTTCGAGTGAAAGAGTCGAGCGCTCGAAAGTCAAAAATCGGCCCCCAGGTCTCTCTAAAGACATGACTATCGCCTTCACATAGGTTCTTACGACAACATTGTTACATATTCGTTTAGGTTTTCTGGCGGCGGTCCGTTTTCCCTGAAAAAAAGAGCAACATAAAGGAAATCATAAACATTTGCAGTTTTAACAGTCATTATTAGTATAAATAATATTTGTGTGATGAGAATTTATATTTATTTCTGAGTCTTACATGTTTTCTATGTATTTAAGTATTTATATCTAATAAAATATTATATCTAGTAACTACCTACAACACAATATCATTGAGCTTACTCGGACTTTGGGGCTAGTTCAATCTGTGTAAGATTCTCCCCTAATAAATATTTATTATTATTATCCTACTAATCCTACTAATATTATAAATGCAAAAGTTTGGATGTTTAGATGTGTGTGACGACTGAACGGATTAAGATGAGTTTTGGTATACATATAGAGTATAGTCTGGATTAACATAAAGAATACTTTTTATCCTGGGAATCATCCCTTAAGGGGCCGAAATGGGGAGCGAAAGTTTGTATGGAGCTACGATATAAACAAGTTCCACACGGACGAAGTTGCGGGCAGAAGCTAGTTTACTATAAACTAAGATTAGTAAATAATATACGTCATTTCTGTAAATTATTGAAGATTTCGTTTTTTGATTTTTTATTTTGTAATTAAAATTTGAAGTGCAAAATCCACTATTAGTTTATTGTACCATATTGATACAATGCACAGAGGAAAATTTTTACCCTGTTGATCCAAGTGAATGTTTTTGAAAAAATATTTGTTATCTATATATAATATTCTAATATTACTTTATACATAATATAGCTAAAATTGGTGGGTGTCTCGTAAATATTTTTTTTTGAAACTTAGAAGTGATAATTTTACTACTTATAAGGATATTTGGAAATCCATTTTTTTAAAATAATATATCTTTATTACTTAAATAATGTATAAGTTTCAAAACAATCCGTTGAGTAGTTTAGATAAAAGAAAATGAATACCAATTTTGGTTTTTTTTAATTTTCTCAAAAACCTGCAGCATTCAGGATATTTTTTTTTTTGTTAAATATCATCTTACATCTGGACTAATAAATTAGCAAAACAGCAATTGGCTTCTGGGGCCGATGACCATACCAAACACGGCTATACCCTTTTTAATATTTATTCGAGATTTGTTCGAGAAAATACAACGCTATTGACTAGATTATTTGGTGTCAAGATCCATGTAACATCCCCATTTTAACAATTGTTATACACAAGTATAGTCATTAAAGTTGTGACAAAATGTACGACAGATTATCGAATTGGATATTGGAGGTTGGAGTTTTTTTTGTTCAACTAACTAGACTACAAATATTGTATCCTTACGGAAGGTTCAGCATTTTCTTCATAGTGCCGACGATGTCTTCGAACGTGGGCCGGTCTTCTGGTTTAAACGCCCAACACTTTCTCATCTCGTCGTACCTTTAAATAATGTATAGTAAAAAAGTTCAATATGGTACTTTACCATAGGTGGACATTTATATTTTCCACTTTACCACATAAACTCGTTTTTTGGAGACCATATGCATGGGTTACTGAAGAAAATACGCTATATAATCGCTACAAGTGGGCCGATAAAATATTATTTGAGGAGTTCCTCAAGGGTCAAATAATTATATCCGGGACTTCATGAATCCACCACTTCAAAATGTGTACCTTTTTTGATGAGGAGTTTAGGTACTCGTAGTTGCTACCTCAGCAAAATCTCATTAGAAATCTGTGAATTCCCTAAGTAGGTACATCGCTAAGGAGTTCTACGTAGGTACACGTCATCTGTGGTCATCTTCGTCAGATCTTCACTAAATTTATATGAGACGGCCCTGCAACTACCTCCCTTCTTTACCTTATAACCTCTCCATGATATCTGACTGGTTTGCTGCTAATAATAACTTAGTGTTGAATCCGAAAAAAACGAAATGTATAAAATTCACACTAGCGAACTCAAATGTAAACTTAGCCTCAAATATTAAACTTAACCATAGAATTTGTAAAGTCAACTGTGTATTCTTAGGTATTACGTTAGACTCTAAACTGCAGTGGGGTTCCCACATAACTGCGATAGGAAGTAGGTTGGGGTGTGTAATGATCGGTATAAAAACAAATAATATAATTTCATTAGACCGCACAATGCGAGTTGCAGGAGCTGCCGCTGAGTGGGCGGCTACACGTAAGAGGGACAAGTACGCAGTGCTCTCACACTACTTATTTGTCCCTCTTGCCGTAGAGACTTCGGGATGCTGGTGCTCCGAAGGAAAATCTTTCCTTAGGGAAGTGGGGCGCCGCCTGCGGGAAAAAGGCCTTGACCCCCGCTCCGGGTCATTCTTATTGCAAAGGTTGTCCATTGCAATCCAACGCGGCAATGCGGCGAGCGTAATGGGCACCTTTGCACCGGGAATGACGCGGGGTGGGCTATTTGAGTAGTTTTTATATATCAGCTTTTTTTTTCTGCCTTAATTTCTAAATTATTCTATTACATTTGATTAAATAAAAATTTTATATAGCCAATTTCATTGGATATAACCATTTTTGATATAATTTCAAAGGGTAGAATCATTCATTGTACATAATAAACGTTTGGTATAATATCAAAATATATATTGTTATTTAGTATAACTATCATTCGGTATAACGCTTATTTCTTATAACCATCATAGAGTATAATTCTTATTTGATATACATCTCATATTGTATAATGATCAAGCGGTATAATTGTATTAAAACTATAACGCCTGAGACGAGACATATGTAAATGTTATGTTTTATGTGCAAATTGCGTTTTATTTACCTAAGCTAAACTACTTTTTTTCCGTTCTAACTTAACGTAAACCTAACCCAACCGCCAGCGTGTCGACGTCACCCCGCTTCGCGGGGTGCCTATTTCCGCTCTAATGGACACAAGTGAACCCTAACCTAACCCACCCAATAGTACAATTGTTACGAGTGGTTTTTTTACTGCGGGTGGCTTTGCCCCCCGAGTCCCCTTTATGGGGGGCTTCGCCCCCCGTCCCCCCCTTTTTCTGGCTATCCTGGCTTGATTATATCAACTGTACATTAGACGGAATGAGCATTATATCCAATGTTCAATATAGCAAATATGCATTATACTTAATGTAGGTATGTTATACAAAATATTATTATATCAAATGATCGTTATATAAAATGATAATTATACCATATGCAAATATATTAAGTGTTGTTATACAACTCGAGAATTATATCAGATGAGCGTTATTGCGAGTAATATTATATCAAAAATATTTATAGCCATCGTTACGCACCCAGTAGGTTGAGCTCCGCTGCTTTTGCAGTCAGGAGTACAAGGCAGCTTACCAATGTAGCAACGGCACGGTTAGTTTACTTCGCTTACTTTAACAGTATAATTACTTATGGTCTTATTTTATGGGGATCAGCGGCAGATATTGAGAATGTATTTATTTTACAAAAAAGGGCTGTTAGAGCTATTTATAACCTCGGGTCGCGTAAGTCATTAAGAGAATTCTTCAAGGAAACAGATATTCTAACACTGCCGCCGCTATACGTATTTGAAATAATAATGTACGTTAGGACGAATTTATACAACTACCCAACAAACACTGATAGGCCCAAGGTTACCAGAAGCGCAGGAAAGCTCAAAACAACTTTTTACAGGCTAGTAAAAGCGAAAAATTCGTTCTTGGGAAATTGTATACAATTCTACAGTAAAATTCCAAAACACATTACCGAACTTACTGACTCTAAATTCAAATCTGTCGTAAAACAGACACTTATTTCGAAAGCATATTATAAGATAAACGATTACATCATGGATATGGATATTTGGCAGCGATAAAATCCTGCACTAGAAATCTATCGCAAAATAAATAGGCTTTCTACTGTAGCAATGTCATTTTAAAATTTTATAATACTCTGGTACTGAAATGATATTTTGTATACTGTTTTGAAAAAATGACACCTCGCTGAGTTTTTTACGCCGGTTCTTCTCGAGGCAGAGGATTACTTTCCGAACCGGTGGTAGTTTATCGACATTCATAGGTGCATGTAATAATATGCCTAAATTGAAGAATAAATCACTTTGACTTCGACTTTTGACTTTTAAAAAACCAGCCAAGTGCGAGTCGGACTCGCGTACGGAGGGTTCCGTACCATTCTCTATAAAAAGTGAGCAAAAAAATCACGTTTGTTGTATGGGAGCCCCCTTAAATATTTATTTTATTCTGTGTTTTAGTATTTGTTGTTATAGCGGCAACAGAAATACAATCATCATCTGTGAAAATTTCAACTGTTTAATTATCACGGGTCATGAGATACAGCCTGGTGACAGACTGACAGACGGACGAACAGCGAAGTCTTTGTAATATGGTCCCGTTTTTACCCTTTGGGTACGGAAACCTAAAACTTTCAAAATTGGGCAACGTGTTAAAGACTTACTGATGGACATAAAGTACCTACATAAAAAAGAACACGAATATGAATTGAGACCCTTCTTTCAGCTATAGAAGTTGGTTTAAAAAAAAAACAATTAGGATTATGCCATATATCATTCATATAATTGAGAAGAACGAGATGAATCTAAAGGTTTAAAAAAATAGCTTCAACCTGTAAGCATGAGCAGTTATAGGTACTATATATCATAATATCATGATTATTTTATCCACATATTTTTTTATTAGTGTTACTCATCCTCATCGCTAAGTGGTAAGATTGGCAACGAAATGTATCATAATATGGTTCACCATGTAATACGATGTAATATACCTACCTACGTCAATGACCTAGAGATTGTGTAGGTATGTATGTACTAGTGGCTCTGTGAGCTGTAGAACTTGCAAGCCTATATTAAAAAAAAAATTAATTTCGAAAAAGTTACTCGACAAAAAAAAATATAATTAACGAACCTGCTCACAAAATTGTAGGAGAATCGGTTGAGAAATGTGAACTAGAGGAAAACAGACGGACACCGACATCGTGACAGACGCCAGACATACGAATGATTTTCGGCCCAAGCTGAAGCATAGAACATCGTTCGCTTCGCTCCCTCGTTCGACTAACAATATTATACATATACCATGAGTATAATATTTGTATTAAATTACGTTTATTTGACTCACATTTCATCGCTACAGTCCACCGGTTGCTCAAGTCTGTTGTTTGTTTCTAAATGGTTGTATAACTTGTAAACCGATATTTTGGCGTAAGGAATTTCACCAAATGTCATTATTTCCCACGTTAGGACGCCAAACGACCACCTGCAAAACAAAGGTTCATTACATTAGGGGGTACGTAGGTACTTCGAATTAAATCAAGATTTCCTGGATTAACGTTTTTTTCTGGAGGTCTACCTGACTTGGTACCTACCTACATATATTGATATTATGTTGGTATGTCAATACGATTTGCTGCACGCACTTGTTCTAACACTATAAGGGTGTGAGCAGCACACACCAATACGATGCCAATATGCTGATAGGGAATTCGATCTTTAATTTTTCAATGCGGAAAACCTTCATAAAATATTATATACAAAACAAAATATTATTAATAAAACTCAATTCAAAGAACACGCATTTTGCCGTGCATGAGTGATATGACAGCAGAGCTATCAATATTCATATATTATCTTGTTTGATGTGAAAATTTCTTACGACAATTATTAAAAGAGCAACATTTACTTGCTATTTACTATCTAAAAAACATATATTATTACAAATAGGTTGAATTTGTAATACTTAACTAGAATATTCGTCAACTTACACATCAGAGCGCTTGTCATAATAGTTCTGTGCCATCGATTCGGGTGCCATCCACTTCATGGGAAGTTTACCAGCCGTGCGCTTGCGATAGTAGTCAGAATCACGTACGTCCCGCGCCAGCCCAAAATCGGCGATCTTCAGAATGAGATCTTCTGAGACAAGCACGTTGCGCGCCGCCAAGTCGCGATGGATGCACTTTAAGGAGCAACACACTTTTACCCACAATATTACATAATAACCGAGCGTTCATTATACAATCTGTAACATGTAACAGTAATTCTTCAAACTGAGTTATAAAAGAACTTACGCCGCGCGAAGCCAAGTATTCCATCCCTTTAGCGGCCTGCCACACAAATCCCATCAGCTCCCTCTGCGTCAGAGGCTTATCCAGCAAATTATCCATAGAGCCGCTGTTAACACAGAATAACACATCAGTAGTGAAGGCCAATCTCAACGATGCATGAGTGATTGTGAAAGCCAACTTACTTCTTGTGAGGTTTGTGGCGCTTGAGGTAGTCGCGAAGGCAACCGTTGCGCGCATACTCGACGATGACGTAGAGGGGGCCATCTTGTGTGCAGCAGCCCAGCAGGTTGATGATGTTCTCGTGCTTGCCAATCATCTTCATTATCTCCATCTCCGATACCAGCGACACCATGTCTGCATCCGTATAACCGTCTGAAATACAACAATGTAATTTCTTAATTGGAAAAAGCTGATAACAATATTATTTTTATATTCTGGTTAAGAAAAGAACGTCTATAGGGGCTACCGCGAAACGGGAAAGAACTTCGTTCGCGTATCTCCCTCTCTGTCGCTCGAACTAGCAAGTGCGACAGAGACGGAGATACATGAACGAAGTTTGTTTTCGTTTCGCGGCAGGCCCGCTGGTCTGATAGACAGTCTAGCTGATAACTTTATACATGTTATGTATCGGGCCCTTAATTCTTACCTTTCAACATTTTCACTGCTACAATAGTCTTGGCATCATCCTCTGAAACCACTCCATGCGACTCAGCTTTTACCACTTTTCCAAATTCTCCTTCCCCAAGCAATTGTCCCGTAAGGGAAATTTTCGATCTCGGAATTTCCCATTGAGCGTCTACTGGCATTTGATACTCTGACATTAATGTGGTGTCATTTCCTATGATCCCAACCTGGGTTAGCCTTTGCTTTTCTATCCTGACTATAGGCATTACCTGAATAATTATATTTTTGTAAAAAACACGTTTTAGAAGTTTATATAACCATGTTGTAATGTAGTACAAGGTGGTCGTGGTCAATGAATAGTAACGGGACAAGTCTAAAATGTCTTGGAAAATTGATTTACATATTTTATTATCAAGATCATATCTAAGTAAAAGAAAAATACCAAATCTCCTGTTTCGGACAGCGGTTTCTCCACCGTAACTTTCTTTAACCAATATTTAACAATAACGCTGCTGTTTCGTCTCCTGTACACGGTTATTCCAATAATGATTACGATGGTCAGAAACAACACAAGAGCCGCGGCGATTATGCCGGCCAGTTGGCTGTTTTGTAGAGTTGGGGAGTTTTGGTTATCAGCCGTCTTGTTTATATCGAATCTTTCGTCTGTATAATGGCTTAATATTGGATCTGTAACATTAAACAGATTTGACGTTAACCATGATATTGCAATAGTTTAAAAATTAACAAAAAATAATGCGTTAAATTGTGAACGGTTTTGACAGTTCACAATTTTTCGAGAGTTTATTATAATTATGGCGAGTAAGATTATAAACTGACGTTGTACAGTCGCCCACACTCCTAAGTGACCATTCGTGAACCTTATGTCACTTGACATAAGGTTCACGAATGGTCACTTAGGAGTGTGGGCGACTGTACACAATCTAACGGTGATATATACATACGAATAATATGGTATAGATTAGATACTTTAGTATATTTTTAACATAACCGTATTAACCATTACAATTATTTACCTCCTACAACAGTGAGATAAGAGTACTTGATCGTTGCTGTGTTCTTCTCGAACAGAATACACGTGAAGTACCTGTCTTCGTAACCAGATACATTTCGCAGGGTAAGCTGGTTTTTCTTATTCTCCATTGTATAATTCTGAAATCAAATTTCGTACTATTAGAATCACTAAGAAGTCACGTCATCACGTTAAATTAAAATTCAATCAGGTCCTGTATTCAACACGCACTGTACCTTTATTTATCTTTTGCTTAGATATTTGTTTCAGTAAAAAGTTTCAGTTTCAGTTTATTTAATTCATTAACAATTTTCACTGTGTTTGAATGTAACATAATAATTAATAAAACATAATTAATAAGTTAATAACATAAGTCAAACAATTAAATTACAATAACTAGTCAAACAATTATTTTACAATAACTAGTCAAACAATTAAATTACAACAAAAAGTCACACAATTAAACCACAACAAGATATTCCGTTACAGATAGTCTAATAATACAAATAGCCAAAACTGTGACGTCATACTTCAATCTCAATTAGTAAGAAACGTTTCGGCTACAGCCAGCGAGGTCCATCTTTAACAATTTTTTTTGGGTGTTCATATTCTTTAATTGTAGTTGCTCCCAACCAAAACATTTGTTCCTCTCCAAAAACTGGTTCAAATGGCATCGTAAAAAATTTTAGGACACAAGCCTATTGACCGTGGCAGATTTTTAGTCTAAGTACTAGTAGCCATCCGTAAATCCCTTTCCTCAAACGATTATATTTCATTTAGATGTTTTGTCAGGTCTTTAAGCACTACTAAAATATATAGGCAGTAAGAAATATGGCAGCAGTCAGTAGCATGGTGTACCTCATAAAAATATCCCTCCACATGGAAGTAGGATGCGTTGTCGAAGAGTTTGTTTTTCCTAGAGCCGACCCAGTATATCATGCCGTTGCCGTTGGCCGAGTTAATGTCGCAGTCGATTGTCGCGTCTTCCGTAAATTTTACGGTCTGGTTTTTGAACTGGTTGGAACCATCAGGTGCTGTGAAAAATAAATGGGATTAAACTCTTCTTCCAACTAATCAAGGTCAATTTATCATGGCCTATAAGTCAATTACAGACTTTACAAGCAATGTCAAGAAGGTAGACAACGTCTTTCATGACTGTGTAAACCAATGAGGGAATCACTTAGTCCCTTGCAATTTACGATGGTACTAGCTTCTGCCCGCGTGGAACACGTTTATATCGCAGCTGCATACAAACTTTCACCCCCTATTTCGCCCCCTTAGGAAATGATTCCCGAGATAAAAAGTATTCTATACGTCAATCCAGGCTATACAGATTATGTATACCAAAATTCATCTTAATCCGTTCAGCCGTTTTTGCGTGATTGAGTAACAAACTTCCAAACATCTAAACATCCAAACTTTCGCATTTATTATATTATATAGTAAGATCATGGTACAGATTGATCTACACTAGTAATATTATAACTGAAACGGAGATCTTCGTCGCTTCGCTCGCTCGTTCAATTGTACATTTCAATATTATTAAAAACTAGCTTCCGCCCGCGACTTCGTCTGCGTGGACCCAGGTTAAAAACTGTCCTATATTTTAATTCAGGCTATAAACTATCGTCGTGCAAAATTGCATCCAAATTGGTGAGCGAACAAACATCTAAACATCGAAACATCTGAACATCCAAACTTTCGCATTTATAATATTAGTAAGATTAGCAGGATATAGGATATTATACTATTGTAAGTTTACACATAACTTCATTTGAGGTATGTTATCTCATTTGGGCTCATACTAAGTTAACAAAAACATCAAAAGTCCTTTTTCCTGTGGTCATTATTTATCAAACGGCTTGTGTGCGTGTAAGTTATGTTTTGTCACACATAATTAAAAGAGGAAACGCCACTTATGGGTAGGTACTATGAGTGTAATCAAAAATTAAGTTATTTAAATAAATATAGTTTAAATTTCGATATGTCCAAGACGTGAATCTTAATTTCTAAATATCTACCTAATTCTTATATTCATAATATCCATAGTTAGTATTATAAATGCAAAAATAACTATAACTGTCTATGATGAAAGGGGGCGAAAGTTTGTATGGAGCTACGATATAAACGAGTTCCACGCGGCAGAATCTAGCGCTCGTTCCCTAAATATCAGAATTGCAAAATACTAGATTGCTGATTTACCCGATTTCTAAAATATCAAATTCCCAAAATACCAGACTTTTCTTGTTATTGTGTTTCTGTATATCAGATTGCCATAGCAACTTGTTCTCAATACACTATGTTCCATTTAAAACTGAATTCCCATAATATCAGATAATGAAAACACCAGGCTCGCAAAACACAATGTACTTGAAACACCTAGTTTCTTAATATACCAGATACTCAATATACCAGAATGCCAGTTTATTTAATTCCCAATACACAGGATGCTGATTATACTTGATTTCCGAATGCCTAATTTCCTAAAAGACCAGGTTTTTACTATAGTAGATTTCATAAGTACAGATAGACAATTAAACCAATTATAAACATCAAAATTTTATTGTAAACATTTTATAACTTAGTTTACTTTATCAAACCAGTTTTTCAATAAAAGAAAGTAGGTAAGTTAAAAAAAAAACAAATTAGCCATTCTTGGTGAAAAAAAAATTTCGTCAATCTACGAGTATGTAGCTCTAAATGTAAATACATATTACCATTGATCGGAATCAGGTAGTGCGAAAATACCTACGGCGTGTGTACGACGTAACATAGAGTGGTTGAAACAGTAACAAAATATTTTTATTTTTTCGAATCACGGTTTCTTAGAATATATTGCAATGCTATTATTAGACTGTTTGGCTAAATGGCCTCAGGCGATTTTTTACATTTAGTTAAATTGGGTTTGCGTGGATGCACCTGACCGTACTTGTTTGATATTTGATATTTTGGAGATCTGGTGTTCTGAAATCTGGTATTTTGAAAATCAGATTTACCGGAAATATGTTGTTTGAAAAATCATGTACACTCGGCGTCAAAAAAATCGCACATTTCGAAAATTTCGTTTCGAGCGAATATAGCTCTTACGGAATGTACTGTACCCCATTAATATGTATATCATTTTAAAGCTCAATCAACAACCTTTTAAATGAGTTACAAAACTGATATAAAAACGAACATAGTATAAAGAATATCTGGTATTCCGGGAATCTGATATTTTGATGAGCAGGTATGTCGGCAATCTAGTATTTTGCAATTCTTATTTTTAGGGAACGAGCGGAATCTAGCACCTAAGTTATAGTTATACGGTATAACTATGTACCTACTTATGTACCTATATACCTAGATATAATACCTATATATATGTTGTTAGTGTTGTAGGTGTTCCACAATAAAAACACTGATTGAGAGAAACGAGATTGGTTTAATTTTGGAAAATTACCGACACCACGTGATACATTTGAGTGAGCAGTAGGTACGTGTGTCGCGCGCGGATAGACAGAGGACGACTGAATGTCGAGTCAAACCAAGACCGTTAGTACTATGTCGCTGCGTCACACGTATATCTACCTTAAATTTTGACTTAAAAACTAACAGGTTTAAATTACCGCAGTACCCTATAAAAATACATAAAAATAACAGTTTAAAAGAAACCTAATATTGAGCACGTCGCTAACACGCCCCACCCCAGTGCTGGCTCAGCACTCATGAACCAGAGGGATTCTAGCGACGCGCGCCGCTGACCGTCTCAGAACGCCGGATTTAGTTCTTACCTCCACCAGCCTGATCCGCCCATCTTTGCCTGGGAATACCTGCTGCACTATCGCTTTCAGCCAGACGTTACGCGGTGCTCCCGGGTCTACAACTAACACGAGGTCTCCTACCTGAAGTGGTGTCTGCTCTCGGTTCCACTTTCTTCTTGGAAGCAGTTCTGGCAGGTACTCCTTAACCCACCTTTGCCAATACATATCAGCTAGCCGTTGACTCTTCCGCCATTGCTTCCGAAGAAACAAGTCGGAATCGTCAAAGACCCCTAAAGCGGGTGAGTTAGGAGATGAGTGGAGAAGAAAATGGTTTGGAGTTAAAGCTTCTTCACTCCCCGGCTCAACTGACACGTGCGTCAAAGGGCGACTATTTACGATGTTCTCCACCTCTGCCATGAGGGTGTTAAGAACTTCGTCCTTCGGTGCACGCTCTTTTAAAATAACGCTGAGACTCTTCTTAATGCTACGGATCAAACGCTCCCAAGCCCCACCCCAATGGGGACTTGCGGGGGGAATGAATTTCCATCCTGATCCATTATTCATAGCGACATCATTAATCGCTTTGTTGTCAAGTTCCTGGATAGACCTTTTCATCTCTGTATCAGCTCCTCGTAGGTTGGTGCCATTATCCGAGTAGAAACAGTCAGGCCATCCTCGTCGCGCCGACATGCGACGCAGTGCCATAATAAGCGAGTC
Source organism: Epinotia nisella (assembly GCA_932294315.1). Taxonomy (NCBI): domain Eukaryota; kingdom Metazoa; phylum Arthropoda; class Insecta; order Lepidoptera; family Tortricidae; genus Epinotia; species Epinotia nisella. The sequence goes on from OW028674.1 coordinate 25,192,441, forward strand.
GGTAGTGAGAGAATGTACGATCTCCAGATGGATCGCCCTTACCGTCAGGCAGGTAAATATTACCCCGTACCTCTTTTGGCGCCCTCTCCCTACCACCACCTCCATAGGCCCGAACAGGTCCAGACCGCAGTGCGTAAACGGCCTCTGATGATGTGCCATTCGACCTTGAGGTAGCTCACCCATTATAGGAACACTCGGCTTCGCTTTACGTATTTTGCAAAACATACATCTCGTTGCTACATGTTTAACCGTTGGTCTCATCCTAGTGATCGCATATTTTTGCTTGAGGTTGTTAACCACGGTCTCCTGGTTGTCATGAGCAGCTTTGACGTGGTAATGTCTCACGAGCAATCTGGTCACATGGTGCCGTCCGTCTAAAATAATCGGGTTTTTCATACCAGCTGGGACGCCGCGCGCAGCATTGATACGACCACCGCAGCGAAGAACTGCGTGCTCATCCAGGTAAGGCGACCAGGTAAGTATTCGGCTATTTCGATCAATACTTACGGCTTTTCTAATTGCAGCTAATTCCGCGCCAAAGCATTCTTCTTGTACGAGTTGCACCAGAAGAACCTCGGCCCGCCGCATCAGCTCAGAGTCACCTAGTGTTTGTTTTCGGCATATGTGCACGAACTTGAGTACATAAAATGTGCTCCTCAACAGCCGCAACCATGAAGAAAAACGTTCAGGATCCGGGATAGGTAAACATGTAGCAGATAAGTCATCGATAAAATGTATAACCTCTGACCTTTCAGCTAGGACATCAGTCACAGGACTAATAACAGTACGTGGCCAGGATGACTCATCACCTCGTAAAAATAAAGGACCCCTTAACCATTCATTCTCAAACAGCGCGCTATCATAACTATCACGCGTCGCAATGTCCGCAACGTTCAATGCAGTAGGTACGTACCGCCATTCATTACTGCGAGTGAGCTCGTCGATTTCTCCCAACCGGTTTGCTACGAATGTTTTATAACTACGCGCATCATTGTAAATCCAGTGCAGGACAGTCGTAGAATCGCTCCAAAAATAACGGCGCTGAGCCACTAGCCTGTGTTCCTTCTCTAAACTGTCTGCTAGCCGCGCTGCTAGAAGCGCTGACTGTAATTCTGCTCGAGGTACAGTTAGGTTTGACTGGCGTGACCCTGCACTTACTTGCTACGAAGGCGACAAATATTTTATTATTGCAACTCCAACGCCAATAAGCCACTGCGCACATCGCCTTTAATGACGAGTCGCAGAAAATATGCATCTGTAAATCATTATAGGTATTCGTAGCCGATCCCGGCGTCAACGCGGCACTGACTGGCGGCGTAGCAGAGGCAGGTTCATCGGCTACGCTCGTAGCACTGCTACCCGCTGCTCGGCTGTCCGTCGCGCTCGCACCTATGGGACTCAGATAACACCTCGGTATACGTACATGACGCATTTGTTTTAAAAGAATAAGCCACTCGGCCCACTTATCGAAAATATTGTTTGGAATATTTTCGTCCCAACCAATAGACAATTGCCAAAGAGATTGTAACATAATTTTACCTTGTATGGTAAATGGCGACAGGAAGCCGAACACGTCGAATATCGACATAATCACTTGAAGCATGGTTCTTTTTGTCGGTACTTGTTTACCACTGACTATATCGTTAGATATGCGCTTGAGTGACAAGTCAAATCCAAACTCGTCTGCAGCCGGGTACCAGATAAGACCAAGTGTTCGCTCACCTTCATACTGTCGGTCTAATTTGAACCTTAAGGCCACCGGCCCTAAGGCTTCTTTTGGCACGCTGTCCAAGACCGCCTCACTGTTACTTGTCCAGTTGCACATTTCGAAGCCGCCCTCCTTGTGAATAAAAGTAATATCTTTTACTATTTGAATAGCTGCCGCTTCGTCCGGCAAACTATCTAAATAGTCATCCATGTAGTGTTGCTCGCAGATAGCGGCAACTGCGGTGGGCATTGTGGCCACAAAACGTTGAGCGTTTTTATTTTTAATATATTGCGCCACGAAAGGGGCACAATTTGCACCGAAGACCAGTGACGTCATAGCATAAGTGTTAACTGGCTGCTTACAGTCAGTCCTCCATAAAAACCTCAGTGCGTCCTGGTCCTCGGGTCTTATTTTAACCCTAAGAAACATGTCACGAATGTCCCCGGCCACAGCGTATCTGTTCTCCCTAAATCTTACCATAATGCCGAACAGAGACGCGAGTAGGTCGGGACCTTGTAGTAAGTAATGGTTCAAGGACGCGCCATTACTTATTGATGAACAATCGAAAACAAGACGCAACTTTCTTTTGTTTGGGTTATTCACTCCAAAATGCGCTAAATAATAGGTGCGCTGAGAAGTAGATAGCGGGTCGCTGACTTTCTTTGCAAAATCATTTTGGAACAAATGATTTACTCGATCCTCGTACCTCTTAGCATACTCACCGTCCGCCGCCATCTTCTTTTCGACTCCCCTTAACCTTTTTAAGGCGTTTGGATAACTGTCAGGCAGCACGCTATTCTCGTCTCGCCACGGCAGACCCACTTGCCACCTGCCGTCAACAAAGGTTGCCGTGCGGTCCAACTGGGCTATGGCACGGACATCCTCACTGTTTTGACGAGGCTTGCTACACACACCTAGGGAGTCAATTAAAAAGAAACGTCTTACTTCTTCGTGAAGATCACGGAGCGCGTCGTCGTGGGCGCTCGGGTGCGGATCCGCCGCCAGGAGCAGGCTGGTGTGGGCAGCCTGAGCGCGGCCGCCGCCGCCGCTGGGAGCGCGAACAACACCGTGCACGCACCAACCTAGGGGGGATCGCGTAGCGGACGGCTCATTGGGTTTACCTACACATATTTCTAGCGGCATGAGTAAATTATAATTATCCTGCCCAATTAATACTTCAGGAGTACATGAACTGGCTTCTAACATTAATTTATCCTTTAACTTTTGCAAATGGGCATATTTATTAAAATCGATTGACCTTGAGTTTTGTTCGGGAAGTTTCAAATTATCTACACCTCGCACATTTATATTAAAAACATTACTTTCGTTGTAGCCAGACACATTAATAGACATAACTATAGAAGTACATACAATATCGCTGTCGCTCCACGCGCCGCTTACGCGCATAGTCTCAGTGCGCCCGCGCAGACCGGCGCGTTCGGCGAGCGATTTACTAATTAGGCTTACACTCGATCCGTCATCCAAAAGTGCTGTTGACGTAATAATACCGTTAGGTCCATGTATACTTATCGGCACTACCTTTAGCAATACTTTACGGGCACTTAAGTTTATATGCGTCACTGTTTCCGCTGAAGGGCTGGACTCGACTATTTCCCGCGCGTCGGGAGATCCCGCTGTAGTATCCTTATCGAGATTGCGATCTTGTAGGTAATGCAGTAACCGATGGTGGGCCTCGCCGCACCCGTCCTTATCGCAGGCCGGCGCGGAGCAGGTTTCACGGTCATGCCGCGAAACTAAACACTTGAAGCAAACTCCGTGGCGCTTGACATGCCGCCAGCGGTCCTTTCGCAACGCCTTTTTAAACGACTTGCACTCAGTTAGCATATGCTTTGCCCCGTGGCAAAATAAACACTTATTGTCACTGCGCGTCGATTGCACTAAAACTGTCTGTTGGCGGTTAGTGTTATTATTATCACTTTTGCTTCTCGGGTTATACTGATAACCGATGTTGCGCGGGTCCGTGGCGTGAATGTTTGCTGTTGTTGTGATTTTAACTGCTTCATTGTTCAAGAAGTCGCCGAGTATTTCTAGACGTGATTTCTTGCCCTCGGTTATTATAGGGAAACTGTAGTCAGACCATTTTGATATTATGACTGCTGGTAGTTTAGATAAAATAATATTGGCCATGTTTATGTCGTGTAGGTACTCGTGGCGGCCAACTGCATGTACGGCTGCGATGAAGTTCTGCACCTTTACTGAAAATGACACGATGTCTTTGCTGTACTCATTTGACATAGGTGGAAGTCTTCGTAATCCTTGCATGAGCCGGTTCAGAATACTTTCAGCATTACCACATACTAGTTCTAAGGTTTTCATCACTATGTCGGGAGATGTGGCACTAACCATTAGGGCTGAAACTGCTTCTCTCGCCGGTCCGTGGAGACACTTCCTCAGTCTCCATAAGTTCTCCTTCGGGCTGAATCCGCACACCTCGGTGGACTCCTCATAAGCCTGCTTAAATTGTAGCCAGTCCAACGGGTCACCAGAGTAATTTGGCAAGTCTCTGGGAGTACATAATCGGCTAAGCAGGTTTTTCTCGGTCCTTTGATTAGCAGAACTTGCGGCTAGATTTTGAAGGGCACTAGCGAGCATTTGAACCGTTCCATTACAGGTGCCGGGGTCGACGGCCGCCGGCGGGCACGGCAAGCCCGGCTGATTACCATGATCGGGGGCTTGCAGTACGGCGGATTCAAGTTCACGCTGGCTTTGTTCCAACCACATTTCCACTTCACTGTGCTTATCGGTGTGGGCGTCTTCATGTGGACTGTATTTCTCTTGTTCCTCTTCCAAGTTGGCTAAATCAACTTCAAGCTTCTTTTCGATGAGGTCCATTTGGATACGCGCTTTCTCTTGAGCCGCTTCTAGTTCCAGCTGTTTCCTTCGAGCCAGCACAGACGATGATGAGGACTTGGACTTTGCCCCCGTTAGCGAGGCGGGCGTACGTGGCTGGCGGAGTTCCGACTTTACGCTACTACCCGATATTTTAAGCGCGGGGATAATTATGTGCGTTTTATCCTTAGTCTCATTGTTCTGCGTAATTCCATTAGTTGGCTGAGAAGGTCCTGGTAGCTGGATTTGCCTATCCTGCTCTTCTTTGTTCTCGAGCTCCCTGCGCGTAGTGCTGCGAGTGTTCACCATCTTCTTCGGCGTGTGGAACATAAGATCCGATCGAAGTGACCACTTTGTTAGTGTTGTAGGTGTTCCACAATAAAAACACTGATTGAGAGAAACGAGATTGGTTTAATTTTGGAAAATTACCGACACCACGTGATACATTTGAGTGAGCAGTAGGTACGTGTGTCGCGCGCGGATAGACAGAGGACGACTGAATGTCGAGTCAAACCAAGACCGTTAGTACTATGTCGCTGCGTCACACGTATATCTACCTTAAATTTTGACTTAAAAACTAACAGGTTTAAATTACCGCAGTACCCTATAAAAATACATAAAAATAACAGTTTAAAAGAAACCTAATATTGAGCACGTCGCTAACATATGTATTTATCTATTATATATATCGTCACCTAGTACTCACAATACAAGCCTTATTGAGCTTACCGTGGGCCTAGGTTGATTTGTGTAAGATTGTCTCGTAATATTTATTTATTTATTATTTATTTATTTATATAGAGACATAAGTTAGGATTGATTTGAAATGTATATAAATTAACGTCAAATTCTTACCTTGTACGATTTCGACCCTGAAAGTGACGTTGGGCATATTGAAACACCCTAAGCTTCCACAAGCCTGAGAAATCTCGCTACTCTTATTCACCTCTATCTTCACCCCATGGTTTTCACCGGATATTATCGTCAGTTTGTTTGCATCTGAAACTATAATATAACGTGTTTTTTTGGTGTTGTTATAGATAAAGGTATTAAACTGAGCTTATTCAAAAGGATTTCAATGTATTACAGTATTGTACATTTAGACCTCTGGTTACGACAATAGCGCCATCTACATGCGAATGAGATCTCCGGAGTGACCAGTGCAATTTCGAAAAACACGAATTTGTACAGACATTGTCAGTATTTGATTTATTCATCCATGTGAGTGATTAAATTCATAGAAGATTGTCTACCACTGGACTTGGATTGGTTCGAGAATAAATAGCAGTAATAATTATTCATTAGTTTACTTAGTTCAATTTAAATCTAGAACTTACAAAGGGGAACACTTATCTGACACTTTTTGATTTATCAATACTTACACGAGTCGAATGTTAGTTTTGCGAGACCGGATAAAATAGTTCCAGAGATAAGTACATTGATGAGTAGGGACTCGATCGGTCCCACCTTTTTATTGAATCCAAACATTTTTCATCACAGCTTTCTAGAACCAAAACAGAATAAGATCGGTAAGTATAACAATAGCTTATAGCACAGAAGATACTTGTTGGATTTGATTTATTTTAATCACAATCCATGGCATACCTATCTTTACTAAGCCTAATTTAAGAAAAAATATTGGCGGTCCATCCGGTGCTAGTAAGTATAAAGTCACGCAGTGTAAGTGACACCGTAACAACGATAACTGATATTAGGTACATACATCGAAGGCGTTCGATTGCGTAGATCATCTGACTTTGCTGACTAAACTTGATCACTACGGTATTAAAGGAAAAGCTCTGGCATTGATACAGTCTTATTTGTCAGGTAGAGTTCAACAAGTGCTGGTGAATGGAACTCGGTCAGCAGGGTCCGCCGTTAAAATTGGTGTTCCCCAAGGGTCAATACTGGGCCCTCTTCTTTTTTTGACCTATATAAATGATCTACCATGTGTCTAAAGTTGTGCTATTCGCAGACGACACTTCACTTATTTTTAAAATTAACAGGTCATCTCCGACTGTAGCTAATATAAATAATGCTCTTCGATTGACTCATGAATGGTTTACTGCCAACAACCTTGTACTTAATGCAAAAAAGACAAAATGTATACACTTTAAGCTACCCAATGTTAAACATCTTATACAGGGAGTAAACATTAACGATGAGACTTTAAATGTTGTCGAAAGTACAGTTTTCTTGGGGATAACAGTAGACTCGAAACTACAATGGGGTTCTCATATTACTGCTCTTTCGAAAAAATTAAGTTCGGCAGTGTACGCCGTGAAAAAGATAAGGCTGCTCACTGACATAGCTACGGCGAGGTTAGTTTACTTTAGTTACTTTCATAGCGTCATGAGCTACGGTATTTTGTTATGGGGTAGAGCTGCCGATGTTGACACTATTAGGGTTCCGGACCAAAAAGGTAAAAACGGAACCCTTATGGTGCGACTCCGTCCGTCTGTCTGTCTGTCACAAAGTCAAATATCTCAGGAACTACTAATGCTATCGATCTGAAATTTGGAATAGTTGTGAACAAAGCTAATTCTCGTGTATGGAAAACGAAAAATTTTAATATATACTTTTAATTTGTATAAATAAGGGCGGATAAGACGGGGGGCAAAAATTCAAAGTCTAGTTAGTAGGCCGAGTGGGGTATCATATGAAAGGGCTTGAATTGTACATTCTAAAACAGTTTTTATTTTATTTTCTACAAAGGTAAAATTTTGATTTAGAAAGAAAAATGTTGAAAAAAATACCATTCCCCCCTTATCTCCGAAGTTAACCAAGCGAAAAAATTGAAAATAATATATATGATTAATATTAACGTGAATATTACCGGAAAAGTATAATGATACCTCTATCTAGCGTAATTTTTTTTTATTCTTCAAAAATCATATGGTAATTTTGTTTGTAATTTACAAACACAGATAATACATCTGTGTTTATTTTTTTTCCTTCAAATTCGTATGAAAGTGTTCCGAAAGTGCCTTCTAGCAAATAAAAAAAGAATTATCGAAATTAATTCACTTGATAAAGAATTATCGCTAAAAAACCAACATACAGTAAGGGAAATGTATTAACGGACCACCGTAGAACCCTATCGCAATAAGGTGACATAGCACTCGAGTTTGAGTGACGGCGGCCCGTCAATTGCGACAGGGTTCTACGGTGGTACGTGAATACATTTCCCTTACTGTACATACCGAGTTCCTTGGTCGCGCAACTTAGTAACAAAACGCACCGATAAATAGCGCTGTAGGTACTCATGTGCGTTGTTAAGATTTTTTCCAAAATTAATGGGTGGAGTAAGACGTGTGTGTTGTATGATATTTCGTACGGAACCCTCGGTGCGCGAGTCAGACTCGCACTTGACCGGTTTTTTTTGTTTTACAAAAACGTGCAATCCGAGCGATATATGGCTTGAAAAGACGTGACTCCCTAAGAGAATTATTTAAAACTATTGGGATTATGACCGTGCCAAGTCAATATATTTATGAAAATATTATGTATGTTAGGAAGAATCAAGAATTATTTCGTAAAGGATGTGACATTCATAAGATAAATACTAGGAATAAATTCAAATTGGTAGCAGTAAGTACTAGGTTAAGTAAAGTTCAAAAGTCATTTGTGGGGCTCTGTACACGCTACTACAACAAGTTACCAGATCATGTTTTAGACATGTCTGAAAATAAATTTAAGTCCTTTGTAAAGACATCTTTGAAAAATAGAGCTTATTACAGATTGGACGAATATTTACCAGATAAGGAGATATGGACAAATGTCAATGACATTACTTAATTAAGTTACCCGTTATATAATACTATGTAGTTATGTAAAAACTTGACATTCAAAAAGTGTTCGCCATGAATTTATTTTGAATAAATGAAATTGAATTTGAATTTGAATTTACCTATATTGGTTTCTGAGTTTTCTGACTGTTATCCTCGACTGAAAAACGTTCGCAATGATCCAAGACAATAAAAAAAAACATGCAACATGCATTACAAGACATAATATATTTACTGCGAACTGTGTAACTTTTATTAATTCACGAATATTTTATTAACTGAATAAGTATGTAGTTTAATTTTTTTTTACTCACGTGTTGTATAAATCTTTGTAGGTATCCGAAGCGCATTTTTAATTCTAATCAGATTCAATGTCTACAAATACAAATGAGAGAATTCATACCCAAATTTCGTGATGGGCAAGTTTTGCAAATGACACAAAATATTTAAAAAAAACCATGCAATCAAAAATATGGAAAATTGGTATCTAGTGGATGGTCTATTTTAATGACATTTCATTGTCTAGTAATATAATACAATTCTGACATAATTATTTTCAGTTTCCGCGATTATTACTCATTAAAATTAAGTATTTAACAAATAAATAAATGTGATAAGTTTATTGGCAGCCACATATTTTTTTTATTTTGCACAGTCATGAAATTACTCATCAAGATGGTTCTAACGATCCCTAACGCAATCGCATTTTGATTTCTAGTTTCGGATTTCCTATGGCCCCTTCTCTTTCCATCTCTATGACCAGCTTGTTAGTATTAAACTTGCATAAATATGATCAGTCTGATATCAGTGGTTAAAAATGGGTTGCAAAATTTAAAAAAAAATCCCTTTTTGCAAACTAACAAAACATCTCGGGACACATTACCACTGTAATTTAATCAAAATTTGAACAATGTATCATTAAAAACCATCCACCATATACGGTATGTGGCCTATGACTGGGTCGGGCAGGTACAGTGACGTACGGGGATTCCTATTACAGCTTCTTCATACATAGAAATACATTTTATTCCAAGTTAATACAGTCAACTCTTGCCAAGGTTTACAGTAGAATGACCATACATTTTTTTATTCTTACAGCTTATTCAAAATGTTATTTAAATTCATAGAAGCTGAGCCGTTCTATTTGCCTCTACACTAAATACCTAAATAGAAACGCTAGATCTTAAGTTATTGTAATTGTATAATAATTTAATAATGATTAAATAATACTGTGCTTACCGTTGCTCCCGTTTGAAACGTCACTTCTCAACACTGAACAACGGTAAATTAAAATGGTCACATGCAATTACAAAATTATTAGTTTTCCTTAATCATGGTTTCCTCATTTGGCTGTAAGTTGATATTATATATGTATTGGCTATGTTTATTCGTTTCTGAATGAGTATACTTTTATTTGTTTGTAGTACTTACAAGACTATGATAGGTACCTGCATTTCACCAACAGTTTATGTTTAGATATAGGTGCTTAATATGTACCTTCCTCTACATCTTTATACTTAAAAATTAAATCGGTTCTCGTGGTAAATAAATATCACTCAAAAATTAACATACATACCCAAGTGCCTTGCTCGCGCAAATTAGTACCTAACAAAATAAACCGATAGATGGTGCTGTACACATACGCTAACTTTTACTATACCTATGTGGTAAGATTGTTCCGGAATAATATTTAATCGGGTCGAGACGGATATGGTGTATGAAAGTTAGTACGGAACCCTCGGTGCGCGAGTCAGACTCGCTCTTGACCGGTTTTTTATAACCAGTGATGACTGTTAGGTACTGTTACTGTGTTTAATATATTGTATGTCCACTCGCAAACAGAATACATTGGATGTTCTGATAAAAAGATTCCCAGCTGAATTCAGGATGTTTCATTAGATGGTTCATTCGTTAGAACTATTATATAATCTGTGGTTCAGTTCGCGATTTGGCGGGTATTGTAGTTGTATATTTTTTTAAAAGTTCCATAAAATTTGATTAATCGCAGTGATCTTACTGCTAATGGCTTATTTACAGCTAGAGTGCGTGTGGCAATATGTAGCAATGTACAAAAGGCAGAACAATCTTACAAAAGTAGCAATTTTCAAAAAAAAAACTGGAAGCTTTCACGAGAACTTAAAGCATGGAAGTGGAAGTTAGGCGTAATTATGCACTAGTGACTGGGGCGTGCCGAATATTACGTGGGGATTCAGACTGTCCCCTGCTGGTCTCGCAACTGGTATGCCTTTTCGTGCCCCCTCTGTCTCAGTTAGAGTTTAATTTTAGACCTAGAAATAACGACTTACTGGCAGTATCAAAAGCGCGTACTGTGTTCTACAGGAAATCACCACTAGTTCGCGCTTTAGATTACCTAAACACGCTTCTCAAGTCAGCACCTGACTGCGATATTTTTTCAAGTAGTTTGAAGATGATATGTGATGAATGTAAAGTACATTGTTGAAGAGGCTAGAAAGTAAGCAATAGATGGACGAGTTAGTTCGAGGGCCAACGCGTAGCGGAGGCCCTCGAAAGTACGAGTCCAGCTATTGCACTTTCGGCCGAGGCTTAACACAGTGCTTTTCACGCCTGCTGTGAGGAAATTGCAAATAATTATAATTTTAAATCAAAATTAACTATCTAATTGAAGATCATAATACTAAACAGGCTCGCTTGCCTCGCGGAGGAGGACGAGCGGGCTCACGCCGGCGCAACCGCGCGCGGAGCCCTGTGATTGGTCGATCGCTGTTCAAACTGTCCAACAATAACATTGTCGGACAGTTTGAAGTCATAGATGGCCTGTTCGTGCGATGTCCAACATCCAACTAATAACCCTAGCTTTGAAGCCTGAAATCTGACCATCTTTTGCCACATTTCCGAGCAGTGGCGTGAAAAGATATTATGTGAGGCGATGGATGGCGTCCGTCATCAGTTAGTTGTTAAGATTATTGTTATTATAAGATTGTGTTAGTACTTAAATAACATTGTATGCATTTGACAGTGCCTTGGTGCACTGTCAAATGCATAACACAAATTACACACTGTAATACTGTGTAATTTGTTTGAATAAATAATTAAATAAAAATAATGTTTTCGTTTCGGAAGTGCCCTGATGAATATTATAAAAAAAAACGTAACTTTCCACATAAAAAGTTTCACAACTTGAAAATTTCTCGTTAGTGCATTGCTAGGTATAGCTACCAGTAGGTAATATTATAGATCGTGCAAAGTGAATAAATAAAACAAAGTATTACTTTTAGGTAGTTTATATATTCTGTAGGTATGGTATTTCTCACAGTATACAATATACGTACAACATGTACATATGGTTTTGTTTCCTACGTTTCCTCATACCCTTACATTTCTAACAAAATATACAAAACATATCTTACATTGATTACGTAATGTTCAAAGCCCAATTCCTGTTTTGCTTTTAATTAGGTATTTGATTTTTGTTTATCTTTGAATTAGTGGAATTTAAATATACTTACCTAGGCGTAAATTAAACGGAAAATGTTGTCGACATGATAATCGTTTCAAAATTCCCCGACTACAGGTGCAGTCGACGTCATAGGGCATTTTTTCGCCTTATCGCAGGGGAATAAGGTGCAAAGGTGTAATAGTAGATTGTGTGACAAGGGGCTAAAATAAGCCATATTACCGCGAGATGGTTATTTTCCCGAGCAAAGTGAGGGAAAATTATTCTAGAGGTAATATAGCTTTTAGACCAGAGTTATACACTCTACTTTTCACTTTGACTGCGAGAAAATAGTAAAAATAAAGATTATCCATCCACAATCAATAATAAATTCTAGGCGAAAAGATTATTCAATTTGGCGGCATACTTTTTTTAATAAACTGCTTTGACACAGATACAAAATATTGACACCACAAATAAACACCTCTGAGGCGTCCAATACACAGTGAAGTACCTATTATCTATCACGCGATCCACGCGCTGTCTCTATCTCATTGCATGTTATAGATAGAGACAGCCATGGTCGATCATCAGTAGGTATTTAATCACCGACCGTGTATTGGCCGCTTGACTGTCTACAGGCGTGTCGTTGACGGCCAGAGGCGTTTTTTGTTTTAATTATTGTGAATTAGGGACTAAAAACACCTGATATTTGAAATTAATTCTGTTTTCTGATTGGTTGTTTTTAATATTAGCTGTAATCTGGTTATTGATAGCAAACACCAATGTTTTTTTAAAGAGTTGTGATTGGTGGATTAAATACGGTAGTGTTTTGATTAGTCAAATTAAATGTTATAAAAATCATAAATATGTAAACATATTTTCCCTAGGGGCTAAATGTACTACTTTAGCCTCGCTTGCTAAGCCTAATATGACACACTTTTCGAACATGAGAAGTGAAAACATAATTATTTTGGATGTCAACCGTGTACCTACGCACGTCAGGAACTGCACGCACAGTAACTATTCTGAGTTTGTGTGTCGAGACTATTTAACGATGCACTTTAACTATTATACACCCTTTGTAGGCATGCGAGTAAGAACGAAGTACCTCGTCTACTGGTGAGGAGAGGTGCAACAATGCGTGAAGTTTTATTATGTCTACAATAAAAACAATGACTAACTACCTACCTCATCCTATATCATCACCGGCAATTTGAAATTTCTGGCACCGTATTATTGCGTCTTCTCGCCGGTGAAAAACCTTAATATAGAGCTGTTCATCAATATGAGCAACCCTAGAACCTAGAGAATAACAACAACAAAGTACCTTACTACTTAGGTACGATTATACATACATACATAACAAATTGAACTTTTCAATTGTCCTTTCAGTCCCACCCTACTTTTGTTTACTATACTTGTAAACCACGAAGGTTTAAACTGTGACATCTTGCTTACTTAAAAAGCTTTTACATTTAAACATATAAAGAAATACAATTTGGGAAGATTATCTGAATAAAGGATGACTCACGCTAGAACGGGCCATGTCTGGCCTGGGCCGTTTTCTACGAATAAGAAAAACGACGGCGTTTTTCCGCGGCCGAACCACGGCTGGGCCGTGCCGGCACCGAGCCGCTTCCGAGCCTCGGTTGGGCTTGGGTAAGGCTCGGCCGCGCAAAAACGAGGTCTTTTTTCTTAGAAAAAGGCCTGGGCAGGACACGGCCCGTCCTAGCGTGAGTCATCCTTAACTCATCATTATGATTTATGACTAACTCAATTCAATAATTTATTCAATCCCGACAGCAGATTTTTAAATCACTAGATTATTACCTTATTAAAATATTTACAATCAATCTCATTGATAATCCTTAATTTATAAGTAATCTAAGTTGTATTTATTATTACCTACTTAAATTTACTAATAATATTAAGTACAAGGACAATATATTTGGTGGTGAAATGCATTTTACAAGTCCGTATTACACTCTATGCAATTTAAATAAGACCTCGGCACGAACGTGCGGCTGGTCTTCGCAATCTAGTTTTATTTAAGTGTTAAGGATAGAGACATATTAAGTAACACTGTTTTAAGGATAATGGCTGACAAACACAAAGGAGTACCTACCTAATTAACATGGGACAAACAACAAAACGCAAATGAACAAGGCTTCTGCTTGAGGGGAAGTAATAAATAATACTTTTAATAATTTTAAAGGTTTTTTTTTCCTTTCCGTTTTTTTTTACGTATATACCTACAGGTTTGTACGGAACCCTCGATGCGCGAGTCCGATTCGCACTTGGCCGGTTTTTTTTTTATATCTTCGATGTATTCACTTACCACAAACAGAGAATTTATGTGTCCCAAATTTTTCACACATGTTTCCGCTATATGAGCAACAATAAAATAATATAGGAAATAAGGGACACTGGTTGAAACTTGCAAATAAAATATGGAAACGATCCCTTTATTTCTTGTCTAAATAAATAGTAAAAACACAATATTTCATAATTCTGAGAAAAAATAAACCTACTTAACAAATGAAACAAAAATAAAGATATATTTTTCGTAAAAACCCTGTAAATATATATATCCCTGTGGATATATTGCATTAATATTCTACATATACATGGTGATTTTTAATCCGTGATCAGAGGGGTAATCACTAGGCTGGTCCTTAAAAACCGAAAATTTGTAATTTCAATGAGGCACCCTCTTATATTGGTCTAATACGTGAAAAAATTACATCTGTTTTTTTTTTGGATAACGGGGCTTTAAGATGTGCATTTACCCATAGTAAGATATTTTTTATTATATTTAACATTTTACTTTTTTAATGAGCTGTATTAATTTGATGATGGGAAACGAATAATATTGAAAAAAATAAAAAAAATCATTAAGTCAATTAAAGACTGTCAAACTTGACACGTAGTCTCAAATGTGACGTACCTAGATTTAATTGTACACAAGCCATTCCAGAAGCAAAGTGATTGATACCATATGTATCTAAGGGTTAAGTATATACATACATCAAATTATCGCTTTGGCGGGAAATTTGATAGACCTTACGTCAATAAACTGTAAAATTTGAAAGTTTATTACTGTTAAATAATGATTGGACACAGGGTTCCTTTATGAAACAATTTTGAAGGTTTTAGTTTCATAGATTTAAACTTAAATGGACAATTCTGTTTAATAATCCTGCACGATTGTGTAAAGGGATAGGTGTACACTTAGAAGTGATAATACGGACTATTGATAGCAATAAGAATATTTAACATTAACGAAATAAATATGTACACTCCTTTACTTAATTATTTGCAAACTAGACCCTATATATTACATACCTCTCTTTTTATTATGTATACTATACAATATTATTTGTCATGGATAATTGATTTACTCATTATTTTCTGTATTTTTGCACCAAAACTGGTAAACAATATTTGTATTGTACAAAATCTGTAAATAAATAAAGTACTTTGGTTCTTAAATAATATAGGTCCTATTTACAAAGCAACCATGTTTTTCTTAAAATAATAAATAGGTGCTTTTATTTGTATTCTTATTTACAATATTGCCAGAATGATTAATATGCTTATAGTACTAACTTCATACTTAAATACCATATTTGGCGGTCGTCGTTTTGCTTTGTCAGAGGAAACTCGAAACACGTTCCGTAATGATAAGAAGAGGTTATTACGTAAATCCAATAAGCCAAAATAAATAGATAGGTGTTAAAACTCAGTTAGCACTGCTTGGTGTCATGATTTCGTTTGTTGCCAACATACAAAAAATTGTATTATAGTAAAATTTCAAGTTCTCAACAAATTACTTTTATATTAAACCTAATTGTACTACATACTAAATTCACAAAGAAATTAAAATGTTAATAATATAAAAATTAAAACTCAGTCATAATAATTTACGTCAATAAAAATACATTGTTTTTTTCTCTACTTTAATAAATTTATACATCTAGGTGGGAAGATTAATCTCAGCGTATGAATCGTATAGTTGTTTGCCTCCAACTAAGCTTCATCAAAAAAGCTTATTAAAAAAACTATATTTTCAATAAACTATATTTGTACAATCAAGATGATTTTAAAATAAAATATTGGACGGTTACTGGTTTCTCCATTTTCTTTCAGACAGCAACTTAACAGATTACGGCACGTGAATAGAGCTGAGAAATCAACGGAGGGCACCTCTTATCGACCATGCTGGAGCCAAAAGTTATGATTATTTCCATACATCATACACGCACACCATAAACTAAAACGCAGTTTCATGAATAAAATAGGATTAACTCAAATGTCCAAAACACCTAATCCACTCCAAAGTATAATATATAATTTCTCGGTAGATTATCTTCATCACAAGGTAGAGGCTTCTGAACATCTTTTACAAATTTCTTCATCTAAGTAGTTCGACTTCGTCGTTTTATGCGTTTAGCTACTGGCTAACTACCAACTTTTTGGACCCTAGGTACTCATGAAAGCTTTTTCCTAAGGTTTCTAAAAAAAACATTATGGTTGACGAATTAAGCATCCAAGCGACCGTCTTTTTGGACATTTTTCTTGCAAGAATGGCTTTAAGCCGCCAACCGATTCAAAAGTTGGAATAGATTGTTTAGGTCCTATTTCTCTCTGAATGGGGACTAATTATTGCTTATGAAGGGGAATTCGCTGTCACTCTCTTCGTCGGAGGAGCCGTCGTAGCTGGAGGGCGGCGTGTCCAGCTGGGGCAGGCCGAGGTCCAAGTACTCCTGGTTGGCGGTGACCGTGAGGATCTTGTCCAGATACTCCACCAGCTCAGCAAACGATGGCCGATCATCAGGCTTAAACGACCAACAGTCTCGCATCAGCATGTAACTGAAAATTTTAAGAAATATATTAGCAACAAAGAATTAACCTAAGCTTTTCTCTTTCTACTAGGTGTAAAAATTATACTTTGTAAGACATCCTGCAAAAGTTCTACAGTGACCTAGGATTCAAATTAGTTGACTGTACATGAACATTTCCACTATACCACATGAACTGTCCCCTCGATTTTTCCAGGATCCTATCGTCAGATCCTGAGCTGATGACCTTGGACCACTTGGAAAGGATACCATTTCAATCATTTTTTTTTTAATTGGTCCAGACGAATTGAGAACCTCCTCCATTTTTAAAAACGGTTAAGAATGGTCGTCATTTCGAAGAACTACCTAATTAAATTAAAAGATATGAAATACAATATATTTTATTAATTTTTGACGTCACGTTTCATACTAACATTTACTGCTTATGACCTACCTACATAATCGATATCGGAATAGAAATTATGTAAGTTTTTTTTTCAATACGACCGGATTTGATTCCCGACCTGGCTACAAGTTTTTTTTCTAAGAGAAGATCTTTGTATATCTTATAGTTTCAGACTTGCCCATACTGACACATCTAAATGGCCCACCCGGTAATAAAATCTAGTCTGAAATAAGCTAGGATTTGAGTTACAAGGCTTTCCCGGATAAAAGACAAAGGCGGAGCCGTATATTTACAGGTGACAATATGTTTTAGGCAGAGGAATAGTTAGGATTACAAACAGTAATGTTGAAAATGAATCACACCTGTCATTCGGAAATAGTACATTTCGGTGCTAGTGCGAAAAGTATGTCATTACTTCACGAGCACCGAGATATCTTGCCACGAGCCGTAAGCGAGTGGCAAGACTCGGGACGAGTGAAGAATGACATTTCCGCACGTGTATCGAACGACGTTTTTTAATACAGTTGCGAAAAAATAAGAAAAACAACAAGGAATTCGAAACTTTTATATTATTCATTCTGTAACATCATTGTAATACAGTTGAAAAAAATGAAGTTTAATACAGTTTAATACAGTTCTATCTTATTAATTTTTTATTGACATAATAATTAATGGTACAATTTGTACAAGAAAGCACTAGTCCGTGAAAACCAACTTTCCGCACGCTAAAGTAGCACTTTTTAAGCAACTGTATTAAAAAGTAAGTTTTGCTCCACGGCAAGAAGGATCAAAATGCTTTTTTTCTGTTCAAGCTACTTTTTTTATTTTATTGGCATGTAGCATTTATGCAATGTGCCAATTGAACAGAGATCTTAATAAAATAATCTATTGTGATTTCATCGTAAAATAAATTAAATACTGACATATTTCAAGTCATATCTTTAACAACGTTATATGAATATTTATGAATTTTTCGTAATATTTAAAAAAATGTCACAATAAATTATTCGTTTTACTGAAATCAAAATTATTGATGACTGCTTTCGGCATCGAGACACTAGGTCCTTGGGGTAAGGGTGCGCTGGAGCTCCACAGGGAACTCAGCAAAAGGTTAAGGGAGGCAACAGGCGACCATCGCGCCGGCAGCTTTCTCGCGCAAAGAATCGCAATCGCTGTTCAGCGCGGGAATGCTGCCTGCGTGATGGGCACCCTGATAAGAGGCACAGGTCTTTTATTTAATTAGTTATTTTATTTATTTTTTCTAAGTTTAAGATTTAGTTATTTTAATTTAATAATAGTTTTAGTAATAATTTTCATAATGAAATGTACACCTAATATTGTCAATTTCGAATTGATGACTGTTATATTTTTCTCATAGGCGGTGTGAAAAATTGTATGTATCACTCAGGAGCAAAATTATTTTCGTCATTAGGGTTTACGCTTGAATCCTTCGTTACGCTTAGGATTATATCGTAGAATCCTTCGCTTTACTCTGGATTCAATATACCGTCCTCGCCTTAAATACATCATTTTGCTCCCTTGAGACACAAATAACTATTGAATCTCTTTGGATTATACTTACATTTCTAGACTACAGCACGGTGGTTTCTCCATGCGATGCCCAGCGCTCAGGTGCTGGTACATGTATTGCCCCGCCACAGTCGGGTATGGTGTGCCACCAAGAGTCATGATCTCCCATAGGAGTACGCCAAATGACCACCTTTAAATAATAAACAGATTATATAAATTAAATAAAACTAAATTAAATCATTATTCCCATCATTGACAGTCGGCTTGCTCTATTTGCTTAAAGCTATGTTCGTGCATTAGCTTACAGCTCAATCTTGTCGTTATGCAATATATTGGCTCAAGAATATGTCTGCCCTCTAGAATACAGAAGACAAGACTTACACGTCAGTCTGCGTTGTGAACACCTTATGGTATAACGACTCGGGAGCCATCCACCGCACAGGTAGCCGGCCTTCAGTCTTTTTCCTGTAGTAGTCGTTACTTTGCACGTCTTTCGCGAGCCCGAAGTCAGCGATTTTAAGAACACAGTCATCGGACACAAGAACATTGCGTGCTGCTAAATCTCGGTGAATACACTGAAATAAATGACAGTTTATACAATTCTATTTTTGAATCACACCACTAAAGAAGGAAATATTAATAGTAGGCACTACCAAATAAGTAAATTGTTTCTTAAAAAGTCATAACTTTGAATTAATTACTTACTCTTCTTGATGCTAAATACTCCATCCCTCTAGCGACTTGATATGAAAATGATACCAGATCCTTTTGGGTGAGGGTCTTCTTATCTTTTAGTTCGTCTGTTGGTGATTCGTACCTGTAATGTAATTTGTGTAATTAATCATGTGTATCATTTTTTGTTTTTTGTGAAGCAGTATTATTGTTCGCTAGTTTTGAATAAACAATAAACTTGCTTTAGTGTCAAAATTATAAGAAACCAACGAAATTATGATTATTAAAATATTAAATATAGTTAACTGGGTGCGTAGCATAAAGCTTAAATTCACAATTTCTGCGCAAGGAATCCCAAAAGAAAGCACTTCTTATATTACCTATTTCCAGGCCTGTGATTTCTAAGGAACTCCCTTAAGTTTCCATTCGGTGAATACTCCACAATAACGTAAAGTGGGCCATCTTGGGTACAACAGCCAAGTAGATTGATGATATTCACATGTTTTCCAATCATCTTCATCATCTCCATCTCTGATACTAGAGCCATCATTTCTGCATCCGTATGCCCCTCTGTAACAAAATAAAAGTTATAGGCAAAAAGAAACAACGCTGTCTAGACAAGGTAGTATGTAATAGACAACTACGCATTTAGTTTTTTAAATCTTAATAAAACAAAATACCTTTTAACATTTTGACAGCTACCACTGACTGGACGCCCGGTTTTAGAATACCAACACATTCTGCCTTCACCACCTTCCCGAATTCGCCCTCTCCCAGTATTTTTCCCAAAGAAAGTGTCTCCCTGGGTACCTCCCAGTCAATGTCTATTGGCAGTTCGTACTCAGACATCACCATGGAATCGCTTGTGTTACTTTGCATTTGTTGAAGCTTTTGTTTTTCGATTTTCACCACCGGCATTAACTGGAAATATGAATGTTATATTATATATTTTTTGTACGAGGTTATATTAAAAGCACTTTTTTTAACAACAACTTATTTATGCTCGTATTTACCAATGCCTCCTCAGCACTATTCGGTGAGCCGTCGTCGATCTGTGGTTTCTCCACGGTGACTTTCTTTGTCCAATGCGTCACAATGACTGCCCTCGCTGTTTCCATGGCAAGTTGCTTCTTGAGCTTCTCTTGTTTCAGCTTCTTGAATATCATTACGACTATAATAGCGGCCACAAAAAACATGGCGCCGAGAACAGCTGTCAGAATGTTGATGAGAAGAGTGTGCTTGCCGTGATCGGGCACCGCTGTTACTGGTATAGCTAAACAAATAAAAATAATTGTTACACGGAATAGTGGGAAAAAATCTGTAGTTTGCAGTGCGAGATACTGGAAAAAAATCTAGTCTAAGACCATCCGGGTATGGACAACTAAGAGAATTTTCGATTATTTGTTATAATTAGATACATGTTGTTGGCATTTCTTTTAACTTACAGTCCAAGACAGTTAAGTAGCCTTTTGCCGTTGCGTTTCCAAGAGTATTCATCGCAACACAAATGTACCAACCCTGGTCCTCTTGGGTCACGTTAGCTATAGTTAGCATTTCAGGTTTATCAGTTGGGTCGTCACTCTGAAATACATTAAACATCATGGCATCATCGCTAAAATATAAAATGCATTTAATGTCATGCCAACTCATATAATTTACTATTAGGTGCAAGATTATACAACGAGGAATTATTATAATTTAATTCGATATTTTATTAATTAAAAAAGGATGAGATTCAGTATTATGATTATTATGATTATGATTATGTCAATATTATGTCTTTTTGTGTTGTTTGGTGTAACTTTTTCTATACATTTACAAATGAAAGTCGAATGTAGTGTGCGCTGTATATGTATAGTATATGTGTAGTATTAATGGACATGCAGTTATTATTACACAGTGTCAGACTAACATGCGACTGTGTCACAGCTCACGCCCATGCTTTAGTCAAAGAGACCCTCACCGTCAAAATAACCAGATTATCTGTATTATTGAAAGAGGTCATATTCTCGTACTCTTCATACTTTCTAAAGAACACCCAGTAGACGACATGATGCAAATCGGACAGGAATTCACAGTAAAATTGAGCCGTTTCTCCGACTAGTAGGGTCAGGTTGCTGGGGCCTTTCGTCAAGACAGGTTTGGAGAATAGACGTTCTAAAATAATAACATAAACTGATCTCTGTGTATAAAATATACCTTCTTGATACAACTAAATTTTCAAGCTCTACAAAGAAAATTGCGGAAAGGGGATACATTTATACCATGATTGTAATAATAGACACTAACTTATAGGTACCTCCACCAGTTACACATAAGCATAATATTTTAACCCCAATGATCATGTGCGCACCAGACACCAGAGAACTGTAACCCGATGAGTATTTAGTATTTATGATGATGAACCGATCTAACAAAAATACTTAACAAGAACCATAAGACCATATAGAATGTGAAACCTTAAAATTCTCGATGAAGTTGAAATAATGACATGCAAGGGAATTTAGTTATACTATAGTTGAATGAGGTATTCAGATTATGAGAATTGACAAATTAGATTCCTTTGCAATTTTTATTTAATTCTAACCGAAACCTATCAACCACCACCAGGATCTGAGTAAAAACCTTAATATCAAATCCCTCTGGTATTAATTGCTCGTTTGGCCCCACTTCGCCATCTTTGGCCGTGAAATTGTCATATGCCTTTAACCAGTATAGGAACGGTTCCAGATCTGATATAGGCGGGCAAGCCAGTTGTATGGTATCGTTTACCACAGCAGTTAGGTTTCCTGGATATCCTTCTTTAATATAAGGCTTCGATGGATAGCGCTCTACGGGATTTAATAATACATTAAACATTTTTAAGCCTAGTAATCAAAGTAAAATCGTTATCAATATAATCATACAAACATACAATTAACTACCGAATAATCGTCCGAGTGTAATATTCGGTTAATTTTGAAAAATATTGGTTGGCAAAATAAATTCGATTTCAAGCTAATTAAAGTTTGTATTCGAAGTGTAATGTCGTTGACATATTTATTGTAAGGTAAATGAAATTACATATTTCAACTAAAACTTCGTTAATCAGTGTAGCGATCTACAATATCCCCGATTTAATTAGATTTTTACTTGAATGCTTACCTTGCACCTGAAGATTTACGGTATGGCTGATACAACCGAGCTCGTTGCATATGAGGCATGTGTAGTTACCGTTGTCAGTTTTCGATAGTTCATCGAGTGCTAACCACCACTTCCCGTAAGTCGGGCGGAAGTACGATCTTTCTATCGAGCCGTTGTTTTTGAACCAAGTTATGTTTGGCATCGGATTACCTGTAATTATGAAATCGGGCTCACACACACACACACACACACACAGACCCATGACATATGACACACGGGATGTTTTCATTTGATTGAACTTTCTTGAACCCTTAGATTAGATCACTGTAGGTAGTAAGTAGGTAATAAAAGAAAAAAAACCAGACAAGTGAGAGTTCAACTCGCGTGGTGAGGGTTTCCGTATATAATCTAAATTTCATAAAAATATTGAGAATTTTCCCGTTACTTTGAATACTCAAACGTCTTATAGGTTTTCCTGTAATTTTTAGGCAAGGAACTATTTTCCATATTTTTTTCAGAATTTTAAGCCTAGTAGTAGGGGAGATAAGAAAATGGTCAACTTTTGTCTTTTTTCCTAAATTACTTTGAATCTATTTATGCTAAAAAAAAATTAAAAATCTGAAATGCTTACAACAACCCCTTTCATTTGATATGTCATACAATACAGTTTGCAAAACTTTTTTTTTTAATTTTCCAGGTAACCCCCTAAAAAGTGGCCCCCTTCTCCAGAATTCATTAATTTACTTTACGCGTTCATCTTTGGGTCACCAATTTACAAATGTTTACCAAATTTTAACTCCATCAGTCTAGTAGTTTCGGAGCAAATCGGCTGTGACAGACGGACAGACAGACGCACGAGTGATCCTATAAGGTTTCCGTTTTTTTCCTTTTGAGGTACGGAACTCTAAAAAAACCGTTGTTGAAGCTATCTATTTATCTAATCTTTATAAAGGAAGAACTTATAGTACAAAAGGCGGACTTAATGCCATAAAGCATTCTTTAGCAGTCAATCTTAAGGCAAAGCATATTTGCGTTATCTTACCATCGGCAGCACATTTCAGCCGAATCGAACTCCCAGCTGGTTTCATATCCATGTTAAACAGTTTAGATGGGTGCTTAAACTTAGGAGCAAATTTCGTCTTAGTAGCATCTACTTCTCCAGCATGTCCATGATCATCATCTTTCTTTTCATCGTCAGCATCGTTATTGTTGTCATGGACTTTCATTACATTTATTTTGCTCGTTTTATTACTTATAAAAGCCTCTTCAATGGTGTTGTTCTCGACTAGTGCAGCGGCCTGGTTCTGATCTACAATTTTTGCTGCATCGCCTTGGTATTCTGAAAATTAAAAATAAAAGCTTTTAAAAAAAATACCTACACGCCATGCAACCAAATCTATGCTTCTTCAACCAAATGAAACGGTAAGAAATAGTTTCAGTTTTTTGTAAAAATATGTTTAAGGAACAAAGCTAAATTTCAGATTACCCCTTGCTTAAGGTATTTAGAAATCTAAGATTCACATTATATGTATATTTAAAATGACTGATACAAAACATTCTTCCCAAATGGTGCAGAACACTAACTGAACACATTGAAGATATGAATGCATTTTCGCACTGGCCGGAATTTGCTGGGCAATGTTTACGCATCTGGACGCTCGTTAAGATGTCAATAAAATGTAATAATAACTAAATGCACTCTGGAAAAGCGAGGTTGAGACTGACTTGTATGTAAGAAATTTCACTCTATAGTTAAAAGCCTATTTATCTGGTCAGGCTAGTGTTATTTTGTAAATCTCGAATATCAATCCCGTTACCATGTGAGTGTGAGTTACTAAGTGAATATTAACAATAAGTTTTTCAGAGCTTATGTACATTTGATATTTTACCATTAGCTTTTCGGTGAAGAAAAATATCGTGAGGAGAACTGTATACATCCGCAAGGAAATTCAAAGATGTCCCCAAATGTGCGGGAACTAATGCCCATTACCTCTCATAAGGAGAGAATGCCTGTGCCCAGCAGTTTATAGGCTGATGATGATGTTGACGAGAACCTGCGTGTGCTGCGAGTGCGTGTTGTAAATCAATAATATATGTACCCTAATACCTTCTATATCGTATACATCAGCCTCATGTTTGATGGTGACATTATATCTTTTCGAGTTGCTGGCTTCATTGACGCACGAGTATACACCGGCGTCTTTGGGTCTGAAACCTTTTATTCTTAGCCTGAAAACAAATGACAAGGAAATTACTATGGATGAAAACAATATGTTTTATGGGCCATTTACCTAATTCATATTTCTTATGTTGGTAGCGATTAACAGAATACGTTGAGAGTTGCGGATTTTACTAGCACACAGAAGGAGCTACAACAGGCATTCTTAGAAATCCAGTTCTATTCCAGCACAAGCAATAATCCCCTAAATATTTCCAATCGCTTAATGAATAGCTTCATAATCCGTATAGGCGTATGAGCGATGGTTGTTGTTGCTCCGGCCTTGTTGTGAGATGCCTCGAATAGAACAGCGTGATATATGACTTGCGCAGGCGATTCGTACTACGGACTCGCCAATATCGGTTAAGCTTGGATTAAATGCGATTATTGAAACCTTTCAAATATGCTTGCTATTTTGTTTGTAATTCCCTCATATTTTTAAGACAAACGGCGCAGGATTTCATACATGATGCATTTGTTACTTTCGACGCCTCCGCAAGTTTAAGGGTCATAGCTAATTTCTAAGGTATAGGTACAGTCAGGGACATTCCCGGTCGACCTTTTAACAAAATTTTACCTTGGCCGGCGCAACTAGCTAATCCCCGCCGCTTCGGTACTCCAGACAAAATACGATTTCGAAAAACATTAATACAAAATAGCATTTTTTTTGTTTATTTCATTCTAAAACATTATTCTTTCCACCCGGAAGTAATTATATAGATTTAAATTAAATATTCATTGTCTTTTTTATTTTATTTATATTGAATATTTTAAAGCAAATGTAAATTAACCTAAAGAAAGATAAAAAAATATTAATATTTATCCGGACTTTTTAGGAGCTCATTAAATATATTTTTTTGATGTCTGATTTTTTGTTGGATTTTGCCTCTAGGTAACTATTTAATTGATAATATATCCGTTACGCGTCGATCGGACAAACGAATATCGCCCTGAAGGAGGTCGACCGGGAATATCCCTGACTGTACCTATACTAAACTTGCTTGATGGGTGCTTACCATTGCCTCTGTTGCATGAGTCGTCCGTGTAGTTCTACAGGCACTCCATCTTTATACCACCTGATGGTCTGGACTTGGCCTCTTGTTTTCGACCCGCACACTAGTCGGAGGGTTTCGTTTGACCAGGCTTCGCGCACGGAGTTTGAATCATCTGTGGACAAAGCATAAAGCTTAATATAAACTCAAGTATTAAAAAAATCATATTGAAATGTATTTGGACAGGTCAGTTAACCGAATGGAAGTTAAAGATATTGGAAATCTCTCAGAATGGACACAATCTTCAGCTATGGAGAGTAGCCATTAAGGTTTTAAGTTTATTATCAAACGAGCGAGCGAAGCGAACGAAGTTCTATGCTTCAGGTTGGGCCGAAGATCGTTCGTATGTCCGGTGTGTGTCCCACTGTCACGCTGTCCGGCTGTTCTCCTCTACAGGTTGCATTTCTGAACCGATTCTCGTGAATTTTGTGAGTGTTCTTTAATTAATTATACAGTTTTTTTGTCGAGTCACTTTTTCAAAATTAAAAAAAAATGATTAAAAAAAAACAGGCTCGCGAATTCTATATTATATAGTAGGTAGTCTATAAAAGTAAGTATATTGTGGCCTACCCATAATACAAGGTCGATTTGTGTGAGATTGTCCCCAAATAATTATTTTTCTTACTGGAATTTACAATTGTATTTACAAAAAATTTAGAATCTTCAAATATGTTGAATCAGAAAAAAAGACCTCAAAAAAAAGAAAAAGCTGATACCTCAAATCTGATTTAATTAAATCGTATGGCATACATTATTTTTGCCACTCTTTAGCACACCCGATAGGATAAAAGGTACTTTGTATTCATAAGCTGCCAAAGATAATATAATGAATACACCCCTCCTAGGCATTCGTAATTGAAATCTGTAATTGAACATGTCAACATGATAACGATGTAATTAAAAACTCAAAGAACATTGAATTTTATATTTGCGCAATAGGGTTGTGATTCGGTGAACACCGAAAAGATTTGAGTTAAAAATAGGTTGTGACTTAACTGCCCGCAAATATTGCACTTTGGGTATCATTTGAAATTAAAATTTATCTCAAGGCAAGGAGATTCATTTCTGCACGGGGCTCTAACCAGGTAACAAGGAGAAGTAATGAGTTTCACTCTGGTTGCGGGTTAAAATAATATGCAAGCAAATTTATTGCATTCAGGTGCGTGCAGTTCTATATTCGTATGCATTTCATTCCATTCGGGTTAAGTTGAGTTGTAAACAAGGATGCTGCATTCGTATTCAAGGAAATACTTATATAACTATATTTAATATCCATATATGTAATAATTGATTGCAAATACCATATTATGTTATTCGAAGAATCAAACTGATTCACGAATTATATCAAATTAGGGTGGATTGCAAAAATCTACATAGTTAAAAGCCTTAACCGAATCTACGATTTAACTTTTTTCAGATTCGTAACGGCAGTTACCCATACATTTTATATGGGGAACTTTCGTTACCCAATGGAAAAAAGTTAAAACATAGATTAGATTAATGCCCTTAGTTAAGTTTAGTTAAATGTATCTACATAGTTATGTAGATACATTTTTTTTGCAATCCACCCTTTAAGCGAAACAATATCCTGGCTGTAATAAATATACTTACTTTATATATAATATCCCTATAGTTATCAATTGTCATAGGTACCTAACTAACAACAATCTACTGTGACTGTGACCCATTAGCCCATTACCCTATCTATACCTAACCGCGCTGCTAGTAATTTAATTTATAGCATGACAAAATTATTGATACCTAACCATCCGATCAATCAAATAATACAGTCCCATGAATTTGTTAAAAAACTACCTACCTCAAAGTTATATCAACGCAATTAAAAGATTTGTACTATTTTTATACTTAGATAGGTACTCGTGCATTTTATAGAGGGATTATTATTATTATACTCGTAAGTAATTAAATGATGTAATAACATTTTATACAGTGTTATATACAGAAAAAGAAGTAAATATTTACAGAAATTGGCAAAATGGTGATATTGTTATGTCACGTCCTTGTTCAAAATCATCGAGGTTATTGAGGTTGAGGCAGTAAAATTGAAAGAGGTCTTAATTTTTGGCGACGTAAAACGAAATGTACCGTGAGGCATGACGTGTGCATGTGCGGCACGTCCCGAGTCTCTTGTTGCAACTTAATTATTTGGCTGAAGACCCGGCTTTGTTAACATGTAACATGTATCGTAAGTAGATAGGTTCTATAGATGCCTGCTAAAGGTATATAGTCTCTACTTCTATACTATAAGCAGGAACAGTCTGTCAGATCATAGCTTTCTAAGTTTGTATTTACTGGGTTATCTATGAAACTCAAAAATTATTTCACCTGGACTTTCTGGGTAGACATAGGCTATATTTTATCCGGCGGCATTGCATAGTTTTGTACGTCCACCATGAAGGTCCATTCTGTATAATGGCAATTTTTTTTTGAAATTGGATGAGCAGTTTCATAAATAATCCCCTAAATTACCAAAATATAACTTACAAATCAGCTACAAATTTACATTTCGCAGACATTAATATAAAGATACATAGATTACATGGATATTTCGTAAACATATAATATTATGTTATATTTAAGTAAGTATACTCAAGTGATATTGTAAACGTTTCAGCAGTGTTTGTGCTTTGTTTGGAAAGTGGACGCGGTTGAAACTTTAACGGGCAGCGAGATTTGTGGCCTGTGAATTATGGCTCTTGTAGGGCTGTGGACTAACGCAACCAAATTCGTGTACATCAATATCGATAATCACTGCTATTTTCGCCTCCCATATTTTGTTTACAACAATCAATGATTATGTCCTCCGTTATGTAGTTAGATGTACCTGCGCTATTATAACATTCACTGACGTAATCGCAACTTCAAATCAGCTGGTCTACCATCAGATAAAATGAAACCTTGGTTTTTGACACTATTCAACAGTGTCGGACGCTTTATCTTTATTTAATCAAGTGGAAACTTTACGGCTTCCGAAAGTACCAACCTATCCAGCGCAAATATCGATATCATACAGGGCATCCCTATTTTCTTTTGCAACTCCTTAAAGTTCGATGCAGTGGTTGCATGTGTCGAGCAGATGTAGGCACCCCTCAGGGCCAAAAAGATCCTAAAAAAAGGTTGTCCTCGGAGCTCAATCAGCGATTTCTGTGTTTTTGGAAACAATAAGAAGCGACATATGTGCGTGAGAATACGAGGTTTTTGCATGGTGCCGATGTTATTACAATACTTTGTGCTACATCTACGTTTCGGGTGACGAACGAAGGAATTCCCCAAATACAGACTTTACAATTAATTGTAAGTTGTGATTTGCCGTGGCAAATTTGTAACTGATAAATGTCGGTAAAAACGACAGGTACTTTTTTACAGTTGTAAAAAACAGTGTTCATAACAGGGTTTTTAGGGCTATTGAACAGGGTTTATCAGCGTTACATTTTACAAAATCAAATACGTCACTGTAATACAATTCAAGAGGAAATAAAAGAAAAAGAACAATTCTAAGATGGTGATTTATGACCTTAAAATGTGGAAAGCTCTGGAAGAGGCCTTTGTCAAAGTATAAGTTGAGGTTGAGATGTAACAGGTTACAAGGTTGCCTTATTTTATTTTTATTTTAATATAATTACAATTTTGTAGCTTTATAAAATTATTTATACTACGACAATTCTACAATTATGTCGTATTTTTGCAAAATTGTCGGATTGTAATAATGAACAGGGCCCTGACGTATTGACATCGGGATTGTCTACAATGAAATGAATGTAAAAGCCCTAGGCGATAGTACCTAACTATCGCCTAGGGGTACGGGTTCACACTTTCTGTTCAAAATCGTCTGCACAAGTGCACATGCATAGCGTATAGCTAGGATCATTTTCGAATGCTCGAAAATGATCCTAGAGGTGTGAACCCGAACCCTTGGGCGATAGTACCTAGTAAAAACGATGTAACAACTTTGAATTAGGTAACGTTGAAATTGTGACCAAAAATAAATTTGATTTTTTTTGCACTAGAAATCTTTGATTTATAAAACAGTTATGTGTGTATAAAACAAACGACCGAAAGTCGTAGGTAGAAAAAGGTCTAATAATCTTTTTTTTTTCAAACAGCATTGGGGTCCTTTTCCGTTACAATGGTATGATCATTAAGTTACCTACATTACAACAGACGGATAACAGTAGGTATACGAATTTGACAATTCAAAATTAATACTTTTGACGTTCTCATTATAATATTAAGCACAAAGACCACCAGGGCAAAAGATTAGATGAATTGAAGGTCCCATTGTTTCAAAATCCCATAAGGCTCCCTTTAATGGAGGCAGATTGTATGGTGTAGTCCATGTAACAATTAGCGTGTCGAACAAAAGGTCTTAACAATTTAGTTACATATTGTTAACACGACACATGTCGCGTTTGTAAAATATAGGTTTAATCGGTACCTACATATGTGTTTGTCACATAATATATATAGGTACCTACCTATCAAACAATGAGTAAGTACCTATATTTACTGTACCGTTTACCAATGACACATTATTTAAAAAAACTAGGTATAGAAGACCCTAAGGTCGCGTTTACGCACAATTTCGCGCGCTTGTCAAACGCTGTCGATTCCCATAATTCTGATACCTATTTTTATTTACGGTTACTTTAGACCATGCAGGAATGAGCCTTACTCTTCTTTAGTTATAAAATTGATAGAAAGCATTTTCGTTCATTGGGTTTAAAATCACCGTTAGGTAACGATAGTCCGGGGCGCAATTCCAACTGTCTTAATAGATAGAAGGGGACATCCCTAGGAAGATCGTTCGATATTTCACATTGCAATTTTTAGGCTAGTTCTGGCTCGGCATGCGTGGAAGCTTCCGATTGATAACCTATCGGTATGCGAAACTTGGTACCTAGTACCTACCATGATGACTTGACATTACATGCATTCATAATAGGTACCACAATATAAAGCTATACCTACCTGCTCACTAATGTGATGAGGCGAGGTAAGGAAATTGGCATGTAAATAGGTATAGTAACTAAAATAAAAAATACAGGACCTACTATCAAAACATTTCCTGATTAAACTCTTGTTTTATAAATACACTTTCATATTGCGTAAATTAAGACTTAGGTACGAGAACCAAGCCTTAACATCTACATACGTATATATTACATTATAGGTAGGTAGACATCTACAGTACGGTTTAGTTTCAATAAACTAAATTCACTGAAACAAGGACAATAACCGTTAAACCAATCGTTATCCTAAAATCCAAAATGTAACTGACTGACGAAATATCTGGGACGCGTTCTTTTTGAAATTGTTTTTCACGTATGGCTTTTTGATTGCTTGGATCATTGCCAAGATGAATTATTCGCGCGGCCGTCTTTTAAAAAGCCGTCTACCGCGTGCTGTTCGTTAATGTAATTCTTTAAACTATATTACGGTACAATTTACGTATATCTATCTACGTTGTAATATTGTACGTACGCTCGTAAGAACTTATGCGATATTTTTTGGCGACTATGACGTAGACGTCTTTTTGCGTCAGTAAGAGGATTTGTTAGATATGAGCCCCGAATGCATTTTTCCCCATTGGGTTTTTATCCCCATATGCTTTCTGCCACGATCGTGTTTTGTCACATGTACTTTTTTATTGTTGTTTTTTGTCACAACTCAATTTTTTTCCCGATATGCATTCTGACACAATCGTGTTTTGTCACATGTGTTTTTTTTTTACGTCACCCTAGGCCGTAAGTGGGATTTTCTGCCCGCTACGCGAGGAGAAAATCTAACTTCCTGGCCAAGGCAAGACGTAAAACTTTAGACCAACCACGGGCGGTAAGATCGCAGGTGTTTGTGGCCCGAACCGAAGGTGAGCATTCACGAATTCACCACCCTAGGTATGTAATGTACTATTATTGTTGGTTTTTGTCACAACTCAAATTTTATAATCTCAGTTTTTCCCGTCGCAAGCAGTCATAAGCGCGTAATTTAATAATCTCCGTTTTTCTTAGTACCTACATACAGTCTCAAGTTGACATTATTCAATATTTGTATAGGTACCTACCTGTAGTATATTTAGATTTAAGTAGATTTATTAATTTCATGATAAAAATTACAATATAAGTTTGCATACGTGTCAAAATTAGAAGAATTCTTATTAAGATCGTCAATAATAAGAAATACTTTAGAATGTAAGTATTCTAGTTCTTAGTTTTGCCACGTTTTGCTCTGTTCATTTTAACAATATTATGTTATGTTGTTATGGTTCAAGAGTAGGTTTGTAAATATATACCCAATGGGGAAAAAGGTGTTCAACAACAAATCTATAAGAGATACCTACGTGTTTTACAGCGCCTGCGATTTTATTACAGCAACGAAACACAAGAAGTTCTATAAGTAACTGAGATTGTTCATTTTACTGTTCTATATTTAAAACACGCCTAATAATAATTATGAATAATAATGTTTCCAACGAAAGTGTCGCACATGGGTCGTTCTTCTTTTCGACCGACAATAGCCTGTCCTTCGTCTTACTACGGCATCTCATTTGAGTAATGATTTAACGGTTTTATAATGTTCGAAAATAAACGTCCATTTTATTTTATTATATGTATTATTTAATATTTTAGTTTCTCTAACTAGCATTTTTTAAACGTATTTTTATCGTAGAAGTCCGTGACAGAGTGGTAAACCAAAATGTAGTCCCCACTGAAAGAGTCCACTTTGTCACATATTTTTTTTAAAAACCAACCGTAAACAAATATGTATATTGGCCGAAAAGGAAACTTTAATTAGTGTTAATGAAGAAACCAATGCATTTTTTTTTAAATCGCATTTCAAAATCACAATTTTCGATAGTACAAAAACCCAAAAAAAAGGAAAACCTCGGTTCATTGTCGGTAAAAAAGAAGAACGACCCACATATTTTTTTTATTATCTGTGATGCTTATTCCAAACAATGCACACATTACGTTGCGCACCGCGATCCACAACTTGTGTCGACCACACCATACCATTTTGCTGCATATTAAGTACCTAGTTCTAGTCTGCGCAGCGCAATAGATATTGTGTGAACGCTGCAAGTCGGATCATCTTTTGTCGCGCACGGCGCAACGTTACAATATTTTTACATGCAAATCATTATTTACTTAATTGGCGAATTTGAACATTAGCACCTAATAAAAACAACGTGATATTTTTATACAAAATATTTTAGACACAGATGCTTTCCGTTATTTGGTACATAAGTACCTAATCATTTGTCTGAAATTTCAATGCTCTACATTGTAATTTCAGACCTACGCAAGATTGTGAATCAAATATTAATCTATAATTAAACACATCCCAATCGGTTTTAAATGTTCCCGTTTATCTTTTTAGACGTGTCATCGTAATTCATACTTAACCCTATTATTAATGTTATTTATACGTTTGATGAATAAATGCGTCTTATTCTCCAAAATGTCCGGATTGTTTTATTACGTCTAAGATCGTGATATTCTTAGATCGTTAGGATTGCTATTTGATTTGCGATGATTGATACGGGAATGATGCATTCAAATAATTATTAGAAGTTATTGGTGAGTGTGTGAAAACAGGAACCCGTATAGGATCACTTCGTAGTCTGTCTGTCTGTGTAAGCCATTTTCCCAGGAACGCATGACGGTATCAAGTTGAAATTAATATTAAATACTAAAATGTCTAATACCTTGATGCTGTGAAAAAAAAAATCAAACTCAACTCAACGTAATCAAAAGATGCGGCCGTTTTAAATGCCGTATTTTTTGATAATCGCAAAGGAATGACCTACAAGCAGTTCCTACTTTCCGTTGACCTCATCATCACTATTTAAGAGCCAGGCTCTTGTCAGTGGAGTAACCTCCACAGATTTTTGTCATTTGCCAGCCTCTTGACGTCTTTGTACGACTTGTCTGGTGGTATTTGGCTGGTGTAAGTATGTTCCTTCCTCTGCCTCTCATTCCTTTGATCTTGCCCTCAACAATATTTATAAAGAAGCTTTTTTTATCAAGCCTCGGCTCTCCCCTACCACCGTCAAAACCTCTTCGTTTGTCTTCCTTACTGCCCAGCTTATTCTTTCCATCCTCTACCAACACCACATTTCGAAGGCTTCTAGCCTTTCTCTATCCTTTTGCGTCAGTGTCCACGTGTCACCCGTACAATGCAGTACTCCAGATATATACTTTGATTAAACGTTTCTTGGTTCTCTTAGATATACGGTGGTCTTAAGTAATTGTTTTTTGCTGTTGAAGGCTTTTTACTCGACTGCCGAAGGAAAGGAGGGTAATGTTTTTCGAGCGTATGTACGAAGCACCCTAAACATAAATCCAGGTGAAAAACTACCCATCGCTTTTACTACATTTCTTAAAATAATTATACGAGTATTGTTTGGCTTACACATGAGCTGAGAAGCAAGTTAGAAACCAGTAAATCAAACACATTCCAATTAACATATGTGAAGCTTTTTATCTACCGAGATGCTTTGTCCGAAGCGCAAAGGAAGTGGGACCACTTATTATGTACCACACCGCCCCGTCTTCCCCTAGGCTAGGCGAAACCGCCAAATATGGCTGCGGATTAAAATTATGATCAGGCTTCACGCTGGAGCGTGATGATGACGAGCCAATTGTGGAACGAAGCATTTCGTCTGACATTAAGAGTTATAATTTTAAGAGTAGACGCCATAAAATCTTGAGTATATCTACGTGATTTATATAGGTATATGACATAACATTATGACGTTATTACAGCCTTAAACACGAACCTTGTAAATGTGAATAAGGATCTTGCCAAGTCGGTGACCTACATAGTTATGTATGTTTAAGTTAGATGACCACTTTTGCCAGTGACTAAGAATATAAATAAACTACAGTCGTATAAATTTACTAAGACAAAGAAGCTGCTAATTGTG
This sequence comes from Epinotia nisella, assembly GCA_932294315.1. Lineage (NCBI taxonomy): Eukaryota > Metazoa > Arthropoda > Insecta > Lepidoptera > Tortricidae > Epinotia > Epinotia nisella. Next base: position 25,226,994 of record OW028674.1, read on the forward strand.
TCCAAATCAACAACTCCAACCACAACCATAGGTATCTATGTACCTAAAAAGTAATTGTGTAAATAAATCTGCTGTTTTACGGGCGCGCTAATTGAGATTTGTTCTCGCAAAATAAATGCCGAAGTGATGGAGGCCGTTAGTATTGTTCTGGACGAGCTTGTTTCGATCTCCTCATCCCATACACGACATCGAAAACACCAGCGTCGTGCTTTTTCTTTTCCTACATTATTACCCGGTGTCACACTTGGATTTTGTCTGAGAGTAGTTGATATAGTGTCAATTGCAATTTCGCATATATAACTAATACGTATATATAATAGATATGTAGGTATGTCTAAAAAGTATGGAACAAAAATTCATTCATAAACATAGTTTATTTTTATTTCAAAATCACCGGAAACCGTTCTCACTCAGGCGTTCTATGAAATCGATTTCCCACAAATCAAACTAATTGAACGCAACCGAAAGAAACGCACGCGCACCTCTATAAATAACACAAAATGGCGCCCCTCGCGCGTGGGGGACAAAAAATACAAGCCGGGGAAAGGTATTAGCAGTTATGCTTGAACTTTAGCAATACACGTGTTTGAAATTAAATTGAGATTTATTTGGACGGTTTGAGACGCAAATTTAATAATCTTTGCCACTTAAATACGGTTATTCTTTATCCAGTTGTTCCTGTACTAAAAACAACAACTCGGCGTCTTAGACGTTTTAGTTAATCGATCCGCACAATACGGATTCCAGTGCTGACAGTGCAGTGCCTATAATACTTACCATTCTATTTGAACAAGCTAGATGTAGAATCCAAAGTTGTTGTGAGAAACTAATAAAAAACATATAAAATATATTTTATTGAAACGCAATATTGGTAGCATTCTGAATTTATAAACTACAAATTATATGTATAGAAACAGCAAGCTCCACAAAGAATAACCTATATATAACAACTTATATTACAACCAAATGCCACACATTCCTTGGAACTCGTATCATTTCCTAACCACGTTTTGGAAATAGACATGCATATTTGGCATAACTACAAACCATTACAAGCTACGACTACGGAGGAAGCCGTGTATCACATTACAATTTGACAACATTGACGGGCCGCGAACTTCCTATAACCGCCGTTTTGAGACACGAAAAGGCGGAATGAAATCTTGTTCGATTCCCGATACCTGTCTGAAAACACTAATGTCCAACTTGCCACTAGAAGTTCTGGTTTGCTTTAGTAAATAGTAGATAATAATTATTTTACATACTTATAATTTATCACTCTATGTTTCCAGTGGATGTGATAGCGGCCTTATGACAAAGTGACATCACTGTCCTAAACCCGGTAGTATTATGCTGGCTTCTGCAAAACGGTACAAAAGTCTCAGGTTTTTGGACATTTTTTTCTACGTCAAAACTTATATTTTTGACCATTACGTTTTTTCTTCGTCTGCGATAGTTTTAAAAGAGGAAACGGATGTCGGTGTCGTCTTTATTATTTTATATTATGAAAGTAGATTGTTATTAAAAAATATATTTCCTTTCATCTATGCGACGACCTTTGAAGTATGATGAAATGTCGTAACATCTCAAATATTAGAGTGATATAATGTAGTTACATGTTTTATGTGGTTTGTTCAGTATTCATTGATTTGTAGCTTTCTGAAAAAAGAATGATTCTATAATCATTGTGAGAGTCATTGCAATTATACGTGGTACTCGACAAATCCCATTTACCACAACGAGTGTTTTACCTCCTTTTTTGTCATAAGGGTTTTTATACAAAGTGAGTTGAAGATTCAAGTGAAGTTAAAGCCTTAACATATTAAATCATTTTTCTCAAAAACCACTATACGTAGTTAATAACTAATGATAATAATTCTAAAGTAGAAAATACGAAACCTTCAAAAATAGAACCAATTAAAAAACGCACGTGAAAAGAGCGTCAAGTATCGATGACGATTCTAAAACGATACTCCACTCAATTTTACAGTCGATTTCACCAAACTTATAACTTGAACTTTATCCGTTTAGGATAGAGTTCGAAATATTGGATACAGTTCCAGCTCCTGTATCGTAGCTGAGTATCGCATATCACACGTCATAGCAGCGTTTCAGTGTATGACGTTTGGAATAGCGACGTTTCCGGTGTTACCAGGGAAATTCTCAACTATTTATCGTAAACAACTTGAAAAATGTGATAGAAAAAAGTAACGTGAGAGTTGTCTGTCACTTCAAATAACCTATATTAACTAATAACTATAACATAACTAATAAAATAACTGACAATTAACCTTAACTAGAAAATATACATTCTGCAAAACTTTTAGTATTTGGAGTATTTGACTAATGGGTATTTTTTGCAGCAAATTATTAAAAGTAGAACGAATCATAATGACAAACATTCTGAAATGGTGGTTATTTATAAATAATAACATAACCTGTACCTGGACAACTTCATCAAAGTAGGGGGCGATTAATGTAAGCAAGTCAGACCGTTGGCTGAAAGATACAAGGCAAAAATGTTAAAAGTATAAATGAATACAGCTTTAGTTAGACATACCTAGTTGGAGTAGTCCTGTTGGAGAATTCCTGCAGTGAGTTTATTTAATTATGATGATTGATACAAACCGAGATATGAACAATAAAAACATTATCCTGTAGATCGATTTGGCTCGATCGAGTTTTATTTTAATATGGTGCGAGAGTTGGTGTCGGTCATATCCGAGGCACTGTAAATGAAGATTAGTTGTTATTAACAAAAAATCATGTTAAATAATCACCTCCAATCCGTGCCGCTTGCGTCTGATCCATCCCGTCCCATAAATATAACAAGTACGCTATAAATCATTACAAATCCTTTGTTTCGCAGCATAATAACATTCATTGACGCAAGCGCAGATCTACGGACGCGTGAGTGCAAAATGCACTCAATTCTAGTAACAGGTAGTTCAGTAGTTTATGAATTACTAAGGTTGCTAATTCATAAAGTATTTTCCTGAAACTTTTACGTCTCTAATAATTATGGGTACAACAACATTTACGCCTCACAAAATCTCTCGAAAAAACAATTGAACTCTGACTTAGTAATAATAAAGCGTCTACAGAAAGTTTACAATTTTATAACACCAATCTGTAGTACGCGACTCTAAATATAGCAGAATAACGAATGTCGTTAACCTCCTGGATAGTGAAAAATATAAAACGAAATAAAAATAACTACTCAGTACTAAGTAACTACAAAGTTACCCAATTTTTACAGGAGGAGGTTGTAACAAGCTGTAATTTAAATAGCAGAGCATGTACATATGTTAGTTAGTTTGTATATGTCAACCACTCATCATAAATTTGATCAAGGCAGCTTCGTACAGTCAAGTGTAAAAATATGGGTGCATACAAGTTAATCATAAATATGTCCCATAGCTTTTATGTGGATTAAGGTTGTGGTACATATTTATGAGCGGATTAAATCGATACATATTTTTGCACTCGACTGTATGTACCTACAATAAATATGTGATAAAAACTACTGTAATCGTCCTCCTAGCGTTATTCCCGGTTGTGACCTAAAGGAGCCTGGGGTCCGTTTTGGCACCTAATCCCAAGATTTGGCGTAGGCACTAGTTTTACGAATGCGACTGCCACCTGACCTTCCAACCCAGAGGAAAAACTAGACCTTGTTGAGATTAGACTGGTTTCCTCACGATGTTTTCCTTCACCGAAAAGCCACTGTTAAATATCAAATGATATTTCGTACATAAGTTTTTGAAAAAACCCAGTGGTACGAGCCGGGGTTCGAACCTAAGACCTCCAGGCCCCGTAGCATAGCTGGCCTTGTCACGCGATAGGTGATAGGATAGAGCGTGCGTCACTGGCTGACACCGTTCGATAGAACGAGACGACGCACTTATCTTGTCACTTGTCGCGTGATAAGGCCAACCATGCTACGGCTCCTGATTGAAAGCCGCGTATCTTACCGCTCGGCAGCAGGGTCTCAATAAAAACTACTTGTTAATCTTAATTTAAAAATATATTTTACTAGAAATTTTTCAACACATCACCACTCACTATCAACTTTAAGCTTATTACGTGCTATATTGCGCAACATCATTTCCTTCCCCCTTTATTTCCTGAAACTAGTATTTCAATCCATTTCGTCCAGTCGGGGCCCAATTTAGCTGTCGCCGCCGCCGAATAACCTGGCCCTGTAGGAAGTCATTAGTCAACGGGCCCGGATGCATAGTGTCTTTACAATTAGAGCATTTAGACCATTAAAATGGTCAGGAAACTTCATAATTATGTATTGTCAAAAGCTGTTATTAAAAGCAAAAGTAATTTAATTTGAAAAGGCAGAGTAGAACGCTAGCAGTCTATGTATTGTGACACATAGTGTACAGAATGTTCCCGGAATGTGGTTATTAGGTACTGGAGTGAACGATCTATAACCACGAAATAGTATTCGATTGAGAAGAAGATTTGAAACGAGACCTGCAAAATTACCGTAGCGTCCATTGGATCCTCATTAAATCCTTCTCTAGTCGATCTAGCCAACACAGAGTACTAAACGTGACATACCTACGTGCTGAAAACTATAACAATCCTCCTAAAACAATCAGTTCCGTACAGGACTAAACGAATATGATAAACGTTGGCCAAGTTTGGCACAATAATATTGCGTATAACAGTAATCGAGTGCCTCATACGCGCATCGAGTACAGTACGCAAAATGTGCCGTTTCTGGGACATTCTGTTAAAACGTAAACGTCCGAATTCTCGACGGTGCACTAGTATATGGCATGGGCACCTTATCTCGAAACAATATGGGTTAGATTCGAACTAAGAGGATTTTTCTTCATTCGAATTTAAGTCTTTGACATAGAATGCCTATGCCATATACTAATGCACTGTCGAGCACTCGGACGTTTACTTTAATACCTATAAATATTGCTATTGCACAATTAAAGTACGTTATTTTCTACTGTAGAGGTTATCTGTCAACCTCTACATTGCTGGCTTTGTAAAGTCAGTAGTGCTGTAGCACTACTCTTATTTTCAATCAGGCTGTCTGTGTAGCTTATAAAAAGAAGAAGATTGAAGACGTTGAGAACCCTTTAGCCTCAGGAAAACAAAAGTCCTGTAACTCTTGTTATGCAGTAAAATAAAGTCATTAATAAACTACTTCAAAAACATATCTTCGTCATTCCACTACGGCTCACACGCATCCGCACTCTCCCGCTTTACAGTACTTTCAGTAACGGACACTGTCCACAATTCTTTATTCGCATCTTTTGATACACATTAGGAACAAATTTGACACGCCACTGTATAAACCGCGCTACAAATTACGACATAATCGTGTCCATAAGTAGTAGGTGAATGCGACTACATTTCTTGCCAATAAACACGACCAATACTGTACAAAAAATGCTATAAATGCTGCTTTGTGAATATAACCATAATGTCTGCTGACTGTACCGAGGCGTCAGGCTTGACACGTAATGCACTACAAAAGGATCGGCCATGACTGCAGAATAATGGATGCAGTTTCATTCGGCGATGCATGGGCTCGAATCGTAGTTAGCCTATTAAATACGATATTAATATTACTTCGACTTATTTGATGATCCTGTGGTCGCAAATAATATATGGAAAAAATGTCTAAGTTCTTTTTTATTTTATTAATGGTTGAGTGCGCTTCCACTTCGTTTTACATATATATTGCTTTCGCTTCGGTAGCCACTTGTATACAGGGTGTATTCCTTCATTTCCGATAACTCAGGCATACTTATAATAGCCGTGTACACTCAGAGAATCGACGTAAGGTACTTAGTTTTTCAAAAGTAAAAAGATAAAAAAAACGTTTTTCATAAAAAAATATTAATTTTATTACCAACTGTTAATGTCCAAGAACCTTAAGAGTTAAATAAAAGTAATTGTCAAGTATGACAATATTCGAATGACACGCACGTCAAGAAAACAACACGCACACATACACGGCCATAATAGATAGACGACGATTTGGTGCAGTGATTGTAGTCTTGCTTATTGAGTTAGCGATCCCGGTTTCAAGCCTTTACTTACACTATACTGAGAGTTATTTAACGAAAATGATTTCTTGAATATCTTCGAAATGGTACGAATTAGAAAACTAGTGTATTAGAGAAGTTTACTTCGCCTTATCTTAGGAATGCGTCCTCGAAAGGATCGGAATCCAAAAAAAATACGGTGTATAATCAGTGGCATCGGTGATTTAAGAAATCTAGCTTATGTTCACATTAACAGTTGTGACTGTATACGTTTCATTCGACAGTTCAAATCTTAATTGAAAGTATTGAAAACAGAGACAGGCACCACATTCAGAATGGCTAAGTATTAAGAGGTCTGGCAAATCTTGCTGCTGCCAAACTCATGTCTCACTCGTATTATGCAAATTAGAAAGAACAGGGTAGTTTTTCTCGCCTCGCTTAGATGATGATGTTGTGCGTTATGTCAACATGTAGTAAATAACTAATTAACTATAGCTCCCTCATTCAATAATTTCACCCGATTTAAGCCCCAATATTTTTTAACAACAACAAGGTGGACCGATGACCCGGTAAAGGTCGCGGGAGTGCGGGACATGCGGGTGGCGCAGGACCGGTCAATTTGGCACTCTTTAGGGGAGGCCTATGTCGATATGATGATGATGATCAATTGTTTTCGACAGTTTTGTATTTGGATTATAAGTTCAAGTAATCTTCATTTAAAACATATAAGGGAAAAATACCTACATAGCCCGACTATAACAAAATTAACAAAGCCCACACTGAATCTGGCGAATTCCTCATCGCGCCGGTATCTCCCACAACGGCCGGAACACAATTATTTTCCAAAAACATTCCAGCACATGTGCGAAGTAAGTGAAGCTGCTAATGGTGAGATTAGGCATTTCCGCTACTCCTGCGCATCTCAGATGTTAGCCGTGAGTCAGCCGACTAGTCTGCGCAACTTTGCTATGCCAAAAAGACGCATGTTTAATTAACAACGAATGTTTATAAGTCCCTTTTGGTTTAGTGTATAGGTATAGTTAGTAAAGTAGCCAGGATTGTGTTGCGTTATGCTTAGTTGTAAAACAAGGGAATCTGGCCTGAGTTTATGTTGGGGAAGAAGAGTGAAGCAAAAGATCGTCTGAATGAATTTTGATTGGTATGAAAACTATAAAATGCATACGTTCAAAATATGGGTTACGAAATAAAAATTACTCATATGTTAAAAATCATTTTACTATACTTTACCTACTTAAATATATTAATTTAGTCATATCAAAATCGTGAGCTTATTTTTATCATGTGTTTAACTTGTGTGAATCTACTCCAATAGTATTATGACCCAAACAAAGGTATACGTTTTCTAAAATTATTAGGAATACATACGGGAACACCCAAATACTCCGAAATATTTTATTCCGAATTTGCTAATTCCGATTTTCAAAACTCTGTATTTCATAATTCCTAAGACTTATAATTTCGATTAATAAAAAGAAGCGGGTTGTGTCGGAGATACAACCGTTAATTAAGTTTAAGTGGATTCTTCTTTGTTGGCTATGGAACCCTAAAAAAAAAAGTGCGAATTTGACTCGCGTACTGAGGGTTCCGTACTGAGCAAACTGTACTTAAAAAATCACAGAAATTACTGAAATTCACTAAAATCTGTATAAGTACAGATAAATCGGTATATATAGCAACATTGACTGACGTAGGTCATTTGACTCGCGATACATTGAAAATGGCGGTCATTTCAGCATTATTTTCATGTCCGCCACATAAACTAAATAACATTTTGCGATTAACAACTAATGGCAAATAAAGAAGGATTAAAACATGTAACAAACAATTATTTGAAATCAGATTAGGCTTCTCTACAAAAAGTTATTCCAGAAGTCTCGTGATACATTTTGAACTGTACAAGACAATACAAGAACGCGAGCAAAGAATTATCCACTTCAAAAACACGAAATTTATTTTGCCGAATTTTATAACTCCTGATGAATGAAAAGCGCGAAGTGTCATTAGACCGAAAAACAGTAGGTATACCGATTATCAATCAACTCGAAAAGGGCAAGTGTAGGTACGACGACGAGCGAAGCGTGAAGGAGTGTTAGGAGGAATCGTGTCAACCGCGACCCTACAGCGCGCGAGCCGAGCGAGCGAAGCGAGCGTGCCGCGGTAGCGGCCGAATACTTTTTTTACTACCTAATACTTACCTACATAAATGAAATGAAATGAAATGAAATGAAATGAAATGAAAGTTTATTCACGAGAATATATGGTAGGTACAGCAGATGTTATAGCTATATTATTGACCCTTAATATATTCTGCCTTGAGGCATGTGAAAATAATTATAATGACATATCGCACCATATTAGTACAATTTGCAAAGGGTTATGTTTGCTATATGTTTTTTTTTATACCAGTACTATTGTTTAGTCGGATTATTATAGGTCGGTATTACATTCGGAATTTGAAAAATCGGTAGTTTAGTATTCGGATTATTATTCAGTTGAACTTCTTATTGTTCGGTGTATTGTAATTCGGAATTTTGATCCTCATAATTGTAACCGTTAGACCTTTTAAATTTTCCGACGTAGGTATAAAAATCGCATTTATGAAGAATCGGGATAGTTCATACTAGGAGTTTTAAAACATTCGGCATTATAAAAATCGGTATTTTAAAATTCGTGTATCCGACTTTCAGAATCTAGTTGTTCGTTTTTGTTTAGTGTACCCATACATATACGGCAGGAAAAAAAGAAACTTAATTTTTAATGTAACATATTTGAGATGAACATATGTATTTAAGATTTGTAAACAAAAATAGGTAAGTAATTTGAACCATAATGGGTTTGTTTTTAAAGCATATTTATTGTATACTGTGTATAGTATAAAAGTCGCGTTCTAAAACTACTAAAGCAGATATTATAATCACAGATAACCTTTTCTTGGAAAGCAGTTCAGATTTTGATCAGAGAAACTTACCAACTCTCACTCACGCTAGCTTAGTTTGCCAACATTAATTTGTCGCTAAGTATATTATGCTTAGTAGCTGTACCCATACTAATATTATAAATGCGATAGTGTGTCTGTATGTTACCTCTTCACGCTTAAACCGCTGAACCGATTTAGATGTAAATTGGTATAGACATAGTTTGAGTTCCGGGGAAGGATATAGAATAGTTTTTATCTAGGAATTTAAGCCCTAAAGGGGTGAAATGGGAGGTAAAAATGTGTATGGAGCTACGATAATAAACGAGTGCCACGCGGACGGAGTCACGGGGAGAAGCAACTCTTGAATAAACTGGATCTAGTTTTAGAATATGTACTCGTATTATATAACACGCTCCGTTGCATAAAGTGGACGCTTTTAATATCTTTATTAAATGCTGACAGAGATTCCGCTCTAATCTTTCTTGTTACGCCGTAGATGTACCTACTGAACGTTTCAATTGTGACTTCTTTTTGTCTCAGTCAAATATTCCCGACACTCCGAGGACACTGCTGAGAATCGCGGTTCCAAGTTGAGTTTTATACAAGGCTTGATGGAGCCGTCAGTCTAATTATGTATATATGTTTATCAGTTTATCGAAACGGAACGATGGCGGTCAATCGTTTGGCAATTACGCTGCAGTACATTGACAGGTATCTCTCTATTCTGTATATACTCTCATTTTCTAATGTTTAGATACTTTGTAATAAATAATAAATGATTAAGTTATTAGCGTGTCAATTCAGTAGGTTAGGTACCTACCTCTACCTAGTTATTTTTACAACATACATAAATAAAACTGCATTCCCCCTGTTGTTACAATGAGGTAGAATATTTGTTAATTTAAGTAGTCTATGAAATAACACACTTTATAACTGCTATAATATGTTATTACTTTGACTTTACTGAAAAGTAGCACTGAAATAGCCAGCTATATCTAAGGCTGAGTGTACGGTAGGGTTTCAGCGACACTTATAATAAGTGCGAATGAGTAACGGCGCGGTGTCTGGCGGGCGTCTCGCCGAACAAGGCCATGATTCATCTCGTCGCTAATAACTGGACTACAATCACGGGAGGTGCAATAAACAGTCCATTTCATATTGGGGACGTGCTGCCTCGAGACTTGTCCGATACTACGGTAGGACGTGAAAACGACAGAAATTAGTTGACTAAAGGTCTTGATCGAGACAATGCAACTTGACCGTGACATTGTATTTATTTATCTTAACCGTACTTACGATTTTATCTAAGTTGTCTAAAGCACAAACAATTATTGTATCTACACATGATTGCAAAAATACACTTAATAAGATTTATTATTACATAAATCAGCCATTATCATATACGTGTAAGTAAACCGTGTATACAAATTATGATGAACTCTGCGAACTCGCAATGAATTACAAAACCCGACAAGCGTATTCCATAACAAATTCACCTTGCCTACATTTGCGCTTCATTAATCTCCATTACAATAATACTGTCTCTGTCTTTCTAAGGCTTTTGTCTCATTCTATTTTAACGATTAAGGCCTTAATAATTGAACTTCCATTGCCTATTGCAGCGGCGAAGACTAGAAAGTTGTTGGTCTAGGTATTGTCTGCGTCCTATGGTTACCCATTAAATTATTGGGGTTAGACACCATAATAGACACCATAATAGTCAATCAAACGATACCATAACTACTATACTAGCATTTCCCGGCTAGAAGATAAATCTAGTAAACGAAACATAAATTTTGTGATAGATTATAGTTGTGAAAGTGTTTTGCTTTCAGAAATAAAGCAATAAATATTATTAAATTGCCACAAAATTATTACAACAAATTCAAATGATATTATGCGATTTTTTATCAATATTTTGCAATAGTGGGTGAATTTGCACAATATTTTACCGTGGACGAACATAGATAAAAGCGTGAATCGCCAACAAAAACCCTAAATAGATTAAAACCAGTTAGTAAAACACTTTAAATTCGAGTTTAAAAACGTCTCAAGAAGTAAAATCAACACGGCTTCCGTTGTTCGCGCCGTGCTCAGTTGTAAAGTGTAGAGCAAATAACATTATGGCAGTTGAAGTGGTCCACACTACCACACACACACACTACAAAGTCAAAGTCAAAGTCAAAGTGATTTATTCTTCAATTTAGGCATATTACATGCACCTATGAATGTCGATAAACTACCACCGGTTCGGAAAGTAAACCTCTGCCTCTACTTACAGTCAATGCTTTTGTTTCGTACAAAGTATAACCGACAGAGAAGAAAATTTGCATAATGAACTTTGCCTTTTCGGAGGTTCCGTTTTCAAGTCCCAAAATATAAGGTTTCATGGAACTGTCGGAAATTACATTCTGCAATTAGCTTTCTGTGCTGGTAAAATAAAACAATTCGACGCAGAGAAAATTTAAAAATTAAATATACCTGATGTACAAGTGGAATACCATGACCTCGGAGACTAGAAAAATAAAATGACCGTGCAAATTTGCAGCGACCGCAAACGTCTTATCTGCCCAACCACGAAGTTTGACCCCAACCGACATAGACAAAAACCCAGACACAGAAAAAGTACACTAATTGCATGAATGCATATTGCCTAAGTTTTTTGGAACGTCAAAGGTCGGTGATCGGCTGTGTAATATAATAATGAAACGAATGAATGTCCTTCACTGTATTGATTTTTAAATAAATAATTCTGCCCATAAATATAAATTAATAAAACGAGGTAGGTACGGAGGGATCCTTTAAAAACAGTAACTTCTTTAAATTGTCAAAAGTATAGATCATTAGATAGGCTTCTAAACTACGTCTCTTGACGAACCGTTCTCACAAATACAAAACTATACATAAAACTAAATATGGTACAGCGATAAGCTGATTGCAAAATTGAAGTTATTTTGGAGAAGAAACTATAGGAGCCTATGAAAACATTAACACATTTTACACAATCCACGAACTCCATTCCCGGGCAGGGTATTTTACCGAGAACCAGTGCTTTCAGAGTAAACAGCTACTCGGGTTTCTACCTCGTAACTAATTTTGGTTTTATTTACTACCAAAACACATGGATTGATTTGTTACTGTTCAGTCACTTCGTGAGTAGCAGCTGGAGGGTTGACGGGAGTATACCATGATGACCACACAAATAAGGTATACATTCATAAATTCAATCCCACAACCGCAAACTGCGTCAATGTAAAGACTGACGTTTACTTTATCAGCAGGTCAATCACGTAACGCATTGGACGTACTATCGCCTAACGCTACAGGTTCACACCTCTAGGGTTATTTTCGAATGCATTTCCAAGCGTTTGCTATTTACATCATCCACCAATAGATACGGCCAGTGATTGTTTCACCAGTAAGTCTTGTGACTTAATTTTAATTTATACTATCTTACCAATACGGTACAAATTAGAATGACTCCGAAATTCCTGAACAGGCCTTTTTTTAGCACTGCGTGTAACCATGTAATAATATCAACTTCAGGTAGATCTAAATGTCTCTTTTTGTAGGGGCAAATGACAGTTGAGTTGTCCTAACGAGCGTTCGAAAAGTTACGTGACCACCCCCGGATCTTCACACTTCTGGCAGCACAATACATTTCAAGACGTAGGTACATAATCAATCACATATAATAAATAAATTACAGCTATAAAAAGCATCAGACTAGTACCTAAATAACGCTCATGGAAACCTTGGCCGGTGTCGGTTTCAGCGCTACGTACGGCTACTAAGTAAACATTTGTACAGAAAAGTAGCCTTGAACCCGCGCTAATGGTAAGGGACAAGAACTGGAAATAGCCTGAATGTACGGCGGTAATAATAGACAACCGCCCTTTGCTTTCCTTTGTGTTTACTTACTCGTATTGATTGGAAATTACTATAATGGTTAAATAATTCCAGCCGATTGATAATAGTGAGATCTAACAATTGAATAATTCGTACATTGTGATACAAGTGAAGTGAGCTATGTTGAACATTACATCCGAGGCGGAATTGTTCACGCAAGCCGCAGGTGAGCGTGATAAGAGAGCCGAGGATGCAATTATCAAAGCTCACGCGTTTCATATGACATTTTTCAACACATTTGCGAGGAAAAAATCCATTACGTCACACGTGGCCATTTGGTAGCAATTACCGTACGAACAGTCTTACACAAATCAAACTAGCCCAACATCCCCAATAAGATTTGTGTTATGGGTACTATATACGACTATATATATTTACACTAGCTTTTGCCCGCGGCTTCGCCCGCGTACTAAAAGTAATTTTAACCGTCTATAAAAAAGGTGCATCTCAGTTTGACCCCTATGTTCCAATTGAATTGCAATTTGGCACAAATACTTTCAAGAATTTTCATGTCTACAATGTTAAATTTCAAAATCGATGCGATTTTCATAATTAACGTCCCAAAAAACCATAAAAACGAAACCCATATTGATATTTAGACATTTGAACCCCATCGCACCCCAACAGGGGAGATGGTATTACACGTCCGCCACGTTGGATTTTAAAATCCTTGTTTTCGTAATCAGCGACCAGCGACCCGATAAACCATAGAAACAATACCCATGTTGATTTTCAGACATTGTCAACACATTTTCCCCTTTTAGGGGTTGAATTCTCAAAAAACCTGAAATATATATTTATTTATTTATTTAAACTTTATTGCACAAAATACAAAAAAATATGTACAAATGGCGAGCTTAATGCCATGCTTACTCATTTATCGCTGGGAATACTCCTGTTAAGTTTTGAATGAAATACTCTTACTTAATTTGTTTCCCCATACAAACTCTGGACCCCCATTTCACCCACTTTGGGGGTGAATTTTGAAAAATCCTTTCTTAGTGCACCCTTAAGGAACCTACGTGCTAAATTTGGAATCTCTAGATCCAGCGGTTTGGGCTGTGCGGTGATATGTCAGTCAGTCAGTCAGTCAGCCAGTTTCTTCTTTTATTTAATTATCGGCTCTACATAGACTCTACATATCGACTACCTTTCGACTCTAGATAACGACTCTACATATCAACTTTACAAATCGACTCTACATATCAACTTTACAAATCGACTCTACATATCGACTACATATAGACTATACATATCGACTCTACATAATTAACGTCCCAACACATTTTCCCCTTTTAGGGGTTGAATTCTCAAAAAACCTGAAATATATATTTATTTATTTATTTAAACTTTATTGCACAAAATACAAAAAAAATATGTACAAATGGCGAGCTTAATGCCATTCTTACTCATTTATCGCTGGTAATACTCCTGTGAAGTTTTGAATGAAATACTCTTACTTAATTTGTTTCCCCATACAAACTCTGGATCACCATTTCACCCACTTAGGGGGTGAATTTTGAAAAATCCTTTCTTAGTGCACCCTTAAGGAACCTACGTGCCAAATTTGGAATCTCTAGATCCAGCGGTTTGGGCTGTGCGGTAATTATCGGCTCTACATAGACTCTACATATCGACTACCTATCGACTCTAGATAACGACTCTACATATCAACTTTACAAATCGACTCTACATATCGACTACATATCGACTACATATATACTATACATATCGACTCTACATATCGACTCTACATATCAACTCTACATATCGACTCTACATATCGACTCTACATATCGACTCTACATATCGACTCTACATAACGACTCTACATATTAAGATAGATGTCCACAATATTAAATTTCAAAATCGACGCCATTTTCGTAATAACGTCCATAAAAACCATAAAAACGACACCCATATTGATATTTAGACATTTCAACCCCAGCTCACCCCAACAGGGGAGATGGTATTTTACGTCAGCCACGTTGGATTTGAAATATAAACCATAGAAACGATACCCATGTTAGATTATTTTATTATTCGTTAGTATCATAGAACCTGTAGGTACTAATTTTTCGGAGTCTCACACAAATTTCCATCCCCTATTTTAGGGGCTGAGGGAAAATTAACAAAAAAAGGCAGGTATTTTTCGTTGGTAACAGAGTCTGTGTACCGATTTTTAGCTTCCTACCTTGAAAACTGCGAAAAGTCCCATATAAAATTTCACCCCCTCTTTTAAGGGGTTGGGTACAGATTTCCAAAAAAAATAAATGATGCACGATTTTTTTGTTAGTCACAAATATTCCACATACCAATTTTTAGCTTTCTACCTTGAAAATTGCGGAATGCTCCATACAAACTTCCACCCCCCATTTTAGGGAAGTGGGGGGTTAGAATGAGACAAAAAGTAGCCTATGTCACTCTCCATCCCTTCAACTATCTCCACTTAAAAAATCACGGACAAACAAACAAACAAACAAACAAACACATACACTTTCCCATTTATAATATTAGTATGGATATATAAAATATATCCTAAATTCAGAAAGAACCGTCAGCCTTTTGGCAGGATGGTGACCAACTAGGCTAAACCAGTCGTCAAAACAATTAAAATAAGATAACAGCCGATGTGTTTTTAGCATGCCGTGCGTATATGTATCTCAAAAAGTGGCATTCCAAGACAAGAGTCAAACTGATATTATGAAGCTGTAGGTAGGTATATTTGCGTGGGAACAACATATTTTTTATTTAAGTACCACACTTACAACAGCAGCTACTACTAACCCCTAATCAACTCAATTAACTTAGTTTTAATTCATCTTAGTTAATGTTAATCATAATCTTGTATTTACTTTCAATAAATATATACCACTCAAAAATATATTTTTCATATTAATTATTTTAAAATATTAATATTAATCCAATGCGTTATATATTTCATTTAAATTAAGAATGACATTATATATTATTAATAAATGACTTGAGACAATTTGACTACAGATCCACGCACCAACCAAGTAAATGTATTATCCAAAATGCATATTTTTTTAATTCGGTGGCATGCGCTTTAATAACACCCAACCGTTTGTTTTTATATCATTACAAACTTGCATTTTTTGCGTAACGTGACCTGATGTCTTTTTGGAATAAACAGCGACAAAAAAGGATAGCAATAAATCAGCAGGACCTATAAATTAGAACAAGGCAAGCGTTGGATTTTAAAATATTAATAACTATCAAAATATTGAGATAATACTCCCGAGAAGGTCTCTATGCTATATTTTTTTGATCATTACAATACTAGTACTGTGGATATCTTTGTTTTCACGGTTTAAGAATTCTATAAATTTATTCATAATGAAAAAGGCAAGCAATGGAGAAGTAAGGAAATACCAAATGTTAATTAATGTGTTATGTGGTGCACAAAAGTACCATGTAGACAAAAGTGAGCCGAACTCAGCTTACTTTATACATATGTAAGTTTTTACTTCTTATATAAGGCCTTAGGAATGCACTGTTAGAATTGTGAAATTATCCCCACGGGGCACGAGGTGAGGTATACATAAGTACCTACGCGAAAAGTAAAAAGACGATAACATAAGATGTATTTCTCTACATTAATAATAAAAATGAGTTCGAAACACTAAGAACGTAGTCATGAAGAACAAAAGGGCTTCACTATTGTCTGTTAGCCATTACCTATTCAATATGTATGTACCTTGTCCAATCATGAAAAATAGTATTTCGTTACCAGTGTCTCTGTGAGCTGTAGAACTGGCAAACCCGTCTTTAAAAAAATATATTTCAAAAAGCAGAAACGCCAAAAAAATCTATATACTTAATTACTGAACCTCGAAAATCGGTTGAGAAATGCGACCTGTAGAGGCTGTAGAGCAGAACAGCTGGACATACGAAATATTTTTTTCCCAAGCTGAAACGGAGAAATTCGTTCACTTCGCTCGCTCGTTCAATAAGCTGTCTTGAAATACGTTTATTGCATAACTTATTTTGAATTACTACATTCGTAATGTATGTAATGACTCTGTTCATACCTTTTGTATTTTTTTCGTTTAGAAAACTTAGCCGTTAAAAGATTGATTATGTCTACATGTCGGCTATAGAAAAATTGGCTTTATATACCTAATGCTGCCACTCCATACATCTCCTGTTCCGACAGAGCACATGTGCTGTGTGAAAATCATAACAGAACTGCACCGCTTTGTGCAGCCGCTAACAAGACGTTGTTGGCAAAAAATGTTTATTGATATTATCATTAAATCCAGCTACCGGAGATAAAAAAATGTGGGACCTGTTTTTATGAGAGATTAGCACGTACGAGTAGGTACAGGTTGTATACAATTCATCAAGTCGAATAAAAAGTTTGTTGTCATAAGGATTACAGAGCTACTGCGGATTTCCGCAAGTGGGCTTAGATTTGAGACCGATCTGTTGCAGGTTGAAATTAGGTGAATCCGCAAAACGATTTTATGAGATTATTAGCTATTTAGTTAGGTAACCCAACAGGAACAATGACGCTAATGACAAGTTAAGACCCAACGAGAATAAGGATTATTCCAGGTTACTTCCATTGCATCAATCTAATGTTCTGTATTGTCTGATTAAGTAATTTTTCTAAGTTTGGTAAAATCCGGCCTGAGTATAGTTTAATAGGCGTACCTTTTTTAACTGCCAAACATCTGTTTGCATTTGACACACTGGCACAAAGAAGCCTCTAATATCCAATTAGTCAATGCATTTAATTAAGCCCAAGTTCAGTACAAATTTAACTAGCACAAAATGAAACTCAAAAACACGCGGCTAATAAATCCAGACAGATGCATCCAAACCGAAACGACAAATTGCATATATCCCTTACTGAAATTTCAGCAAAACGAGAAATGAAACAACGACATCTGGGCACCTGAAATATACTAAAATATGGCGGAATATATTTCCTAGAATAGCAACAGACTGTAAAATGAAGACGACATCTGCTTTCAAAAAGTTACGACAAAATATATTTGCAGCTGCTGAAGTAACTTTTTTTGGAAAAAACAGTGCTACGCTCATTAGAATAAGGTTTGTGCGTTAGCAAATGATCTGAATTTCGTGCAAAATTTGGGCAGTTACCGGTAAGAGTACAATTTGTCATATGGCTTGGACAGTGTTGATGTTCCGACGATTCCTTGGTAATGTTCATTTGGGGGGTAGAGCCATTAGGGCTTACATGAAAACCTTTTTATTGTTAATTTAGCTGAAAAAAGATTAAGAACACTCATGCCACGAATATACATAACGCTCAGATTATTATTAAAATAAATTAAGAAATATGAACATAAAGAAATTGCTTTTCTTAGTCCGTTCTGAATACCAAAGCCAACTACGATGTACTTATTTCATCAACGCAAACTAAATAAATAGCAGGATACATTTTCCTTGCATTTCTTAAGATGTTGCAATGTATCTTAATTCCAGTATGAAATAGGATCAGCTTCCCTATGACAAATATAGCTGGAGCAACGAACCGGGTATCATAGCAAATATTTACCGAGGGCAGCTGCGCCCGCGCACAGGTCGGGTTGCTGCGAATACATCAATGCCACGCGCACTGCAAGGAGCGGCGGCGCGCATGACTTGCATAGGGCAAGATAGAACATTCTTACCTGACACCATTTGGAAGTGCATAATTCGTTACCAAATTAGTCAAATTACTTACGATTTTAGAACTACTCGTGCCCTTGAAGCTTAATTTTAAAACTACTTGTTAGATTATATTTTTGATTTGTGTAACTTAGTCACATTTATACTAGTCCCTTCGATGCTAGATGCAACACGCCCGAAATGTCGAGGTGAATAACTATTTACTATACTTTGTACTTTAATTTTAAGTAGCGATATGACATAGTATAATACAGTGCTTACGTTTTCTACTTTTGGTATAATAATCTCAACGATAGTCAACGTTATCAATATTAACTCTGTAAGAATCTTTCAGGATCATTTCCAGCTAATTTTTAAAGGTATATCATAAATTCATAACTAACCTACTACAATCGCTGCAACTTTGACAAAGCCCAACCATCCCAAGCGTAAGTATATAACTCCTAACCTATTTATTCCAAATCAAAACTGGCGTTTGTATGAATCAGCTGCTGACGTGTCATTATTTACGAGCACATTAAATTTGCGTGCGCAAGGAAAGTGACAAGTAAACTCTTGCGCATGTGTACATGCCCTTTCGGATGACTTATTGACAGCTGACAGGAGCACGCAGCTGCGAGGTAATGTAGAGTTATGAGCGACACTCACACTTTCCATTAAAATAGCAATCTGAATTTCCATTAAAATAGCAATATGAAGGTACCGACCGTGGCTTCTAATATTTGACCCACTAGTATGAAAATTCCTATCGTAATTTTCATGACATTGTTGTCATAAGGGCTCATTACTTCGGTTTAGGTGGTAATAAGTACTCGTACTCGACTCTAGCTAGTCCAGTCCAGTCAAGGAACCGACAACTTGTATGGATAAAATGTTGGAAATAATTTATAATAGCACATTTTTTTTATTGTAATGGATACATATTATCAACTAAATAGTTACCTAGCGACAAAATCCAACAAAATTTCAAACATCAAAAAAAGTATACCTTAACTAGCTTCATTTTTAGGGTTCCGTAGCCAAAATGGCAAAAAAGGAACCCTTATAGTTTCGTCATGTCCGTCTGTCCGTCTGTCCGTCTGTCCGTCTGTCCGTCTGTCCGTCTGTCCGTCTGTCCGTATGTCACAGGCATTTTACTCGAAAACTATAAGGTGTATTTGAATAAAATTTTGAGGATAGGTGTATTTTGTTAGCCGCTACATAGTTTTGTAATTAAAATGACAAAAAAAATGTTTTTAGGGGTGCACTCCATACATAAAACTAAAAGTCAAAAAATTTTTTTTCATTGTGACCCCCCGTGTGGCACATCAATCGATAGGCCTTTCAAAATAAATATAAAGTTTATTAGCATTTTTTTTGATTAAGTGAATAGGGTCGGAGATAATCGCCCCGAAAGTCACTAAAATTCTGTCCCCCCCCCTCTAATTTTTGAACGGTGTATTTTAAAAATATGGAAAAATTCATGGACATAGGGCTTATTAATTTCATTCACCGAAAATTGTTTTGAACAAGATCGGTTCAGAGGTTTTCGAGATATTGCTGAAAAACTGCCTTCCTCAAAGAAAAGGACGTAAGTGCCGTAAAATTTCTGTGACGATACGACCTTTTTAATAGGCACGGAACCCTTCGTTTTGCGTGGTCCGACACGCACTTGGCCGGTTTTTTTTTCTGACTTCAGTCAGAGTAAAAAATGAAAATATTTTTAGCTTTATTTTGGTTCATTAACATTTGCTCTATAATATTCAAGATAAATCATACAAAAAAGACATTGCTTGCTTCATTTAAATCTATATTATTACAACCGGGTGGAAAGTTTGTTGGATTCTTGAATAAAGCATCTTAGAATAACGTTTTAAAATGAAATAAACAAAAAAACGCTATTACAAATAATGTTATTCAAAATCGTATTGTTCCTGGAGTACTCTACCGATTAATAGATGTCAAAGTGCTAGGTTATTATGAAAATGTAAGCAGCAATGACATTCATAAATGTGACATTACATTTAATTGGACAAACAATAATGACAAATGGCGATCTCAATTCGACTATTAATGTAAGTATTTATCTTGCTGCAAGACATTTGATAATGATCTCTTTAGTATGGAAATATTTAAGGCAACATTCGCAAGGAAACTTGATTTGGTCCCGTTTGTTGAGAAAATAACATAAATTTATGAGGTTTATGTTACAAGTACAAATCTGGCAAGTTTCTCCGCGCCTGAGCGTGTTACAGAATATCCCGGCGTTGGATTCAGACGTATGCCGAGTTTGTGCATAATGTGTTTTACAGAATTCGTGTGATCGTAATCCAAACCTAGCATTAATCCAAATAGAATAACATTTGCTTTGGTTCCTAGTACAAAATCTCAATGAATTTCGTACAAAGTTCAAAGATAAACTTGAAAGTTTTGTGAATTAAATACTTTTTTTTTTAACCCAAAGACTACTCTAGGATTTGTGTGGGAACAATGAGCCTTATTTATGTACATATTTAGAGTTACGAATTTTATTACTAGCACCTAGAAACTAAACAGTGATACAGAAATGACAATCGTTGAAGCCTCACTAATTCCTACACAAGCATCATGCACCCTGACTGGGTTCCATCACGACCGCTCCCGAAGTGGCGATGACGCTTAAAACGCCGTAAACATTTTATAGTCTGAAAGGAAAATAAATAGTTTTTCGCCCGTTCCACTTAAGAGACTTGTGCAATAAAATCTTTACAACTGTAAGAAATAGACTTCGGGTTACTGTGGAGTAAGAAGTCCATTGTGCGGTGCTTCAGCGGCCGACCACGGCGCGTTGAGAATACGTGTACCCCGTGAAATTGTAGTAGGGTTATTATGCCGGTTAAGCGACCACCTTCGGTTAGCGACCACCTGAAAGACATGGTTTTTTTCAATTGAAGATAACATCATTTCTACAGAGCCTATTGAAACAGTTCGCCGTATGCATCATTGATTGTAGTTATACAATATGAATTTACATTACTGTTTGTTTATAAATAATAATGTATACAATAAAAGTTGTACTTACTATATTATCAATAAATGTCTAAATAATCAAAAAACGAGAAAATATAAGCTTTCAGTTCACCAACTCAGCTAACCAGCACATGAAATTAGATGGTCGCTAACCGGCGAAATGATCCTAAACGTTGCCAGGTCAAAACTTATAGGTCAAAGCCCCTAATATTTTATTCTATATCTGATTATTTCCGAACACAATATTAGACATATACTATGCACTTGCTATTTAGGCATTTTAGATTTTGAAATTTTAAATAAAAACGTTTAACAAACGACCTATGTATTGAGTGAGAAATACTAATTATGAAGAAAACTTTACACGTAATATATTTATTTACCTTTATTTCTGACGTTTCAACACGGGTTGCACCTAGCAATGCACCGCGGAGAAGTTTCCAAAGTTGCGAAAATTCTAATAAGGAAAGTTCTCAGAACTTAAATTTTATAAACACTGAAAACATGTCAAAAACTCTCTGGATACATACGTTATCAGCTGTTTAATTTGTCTGCTTAAAGAATAATAGATTATACATGTAATTAATTATACATCCATGAAAAATTCACAGCAGATACTTTCTAAAGGAAACTTACTTATAAATTATCATGTAAGTTTCCGGAAATTTCTGATAACTTCCCTGATATTTTGAGAATGTTCTGCAACTTGTACATTGCTAGTTGCACCGGCCGTGGTCTCAGATGACATACTTTTTAGGGTTCCGATACCTCAAAAGGAAAAAACGGAACCCTTATAGGATCACTCGGTTATCTGTCCGTCTGTCACAGCCGATTTGCTCCGAAACTACTGGACCGATTGAGTTGAAATTCGGTACACATATGTAAATTGGTGACCCAAAGATGAAGGCGTAAAGTAGGTAAATTAATGAATTCTGAACTAGGGGGCCACTTTAGGGGGGAAAACTGGAAAATTAAAAATAAAAGTTTTGCAAACTGTATTGTGTGACATATCAAATGAAAGGGGTTGTTGTAAGCATCTCAGATATTTTTTTTATAATTTTAGCAAAAACAGATTTGAAGTAATTTAGGAAAAAAGACGAATATTGACCATTCCCCCCCCCCCCCCCTTATCTCCGAAACTACTAAGACTAAAATTCTGAAAAAAATATGGAAAATAGTTCCTTGCCTAAAGATTACAGGAAAACCTATAAGAAGTTTGAGTATTCAAAAACACTTACGAAATTTAGATTAGGTATATACGGAACCCTCACCACGCGAGTTGAACTCGCACTTGTCGGGTTTTATGAGATCATATTAATATCCTATCAGTGCACTACTTATGCACTAATACTTATATATTTTTTATTTTATTATATCTTTTCACTACTACAGGTCACGTATACTCGATACGATATAACCGATTTAGAAGGAAAATATACTAAACCGATAATAAAGAACAAACTGATAATTGTCACTCCGGCTATAACGAGCTACCATTTATATTGTTTAAATACCACCACCTAAACTGCGGTAGGGCAATCGGCTGCCAGAGGAATGGGTTATAAAAATTTGACATTTATCGCTGTTTACTAAACTGGGCGTATTTATTGGGATGAATGTAGTAGCTGCGACTGTAAATTGTATGTTATTATGTTCATCGTATTAAAACCAAGTTGAGACAAGTATAATTAATAAAACAGTATTCTACTTATGTAGAATTTCCTTTACTTGTATTTCATTCATTTTATTACTTGTGATGAGAGAGCAGATCTAAGAGCTAAACTTTGATTTTAGTAAATAAATAATAGGACAGTCAACCAATTTGAATTCTGGGCCACTTCGTACCTTGTCACAGTGACAATGGTATGAGATTTCTAGGGGCTTTCATATTGATTATCACTGTGACAAGGTACGAAGTGGCCCAGAAATCAAATTGGTTGATCGTACATATTCCTAATACCGTAATACCTAACCTAACAAACGCGCTTCATTTCTTCCACTTCCAAGAATTATCATTATCAACGTTTTCCTATTATAACATCTTGCTTGTGATTATTACTAAAACATACAGAAACACGCATTAAATCGTAATCATTTACATCGTAAGAATACAAATAACACCCTAGAATATAAAATAATTGAAAGAATAACGTCACATATAATTAAAACTTTACAATCATATACGACAATATTCTTCCAACAATGCAAAATTCATAATAGGTCACGACATTACGAGGTCTGCTTGAAGCATCACGATTTATTATGTTGGTACACAATCACGTCAGTTTCCCAGCAAATATTGGCGATGCAGCAGTCGTGCCAACATAACAGGAGGCACGCACTGCTCGCGTCCGTCAGGATGGCAACACTTGATTTGTAAAGGCACCGACTTCCGTCGATGTACGCGCGGCGTTCTATACGATTGTCTAACTAAATGTAAAAAATGTCAAGTTTACTATAAATGTGTTTAATTTCTTCTTAAACTTTGATGAATGACAATAAAGTTTACAGTTACCTATAGAAAAAAAAATATGTATAGATTTTGTTATTTATATAATAGTAGATTGTACAACAAGTGCATAAAAGGAGCTATTTCATCTGAGACGGGTGGAGGGGTAAAATGGCAAATTTATGCCAGAGTTATACACACTGCACTGCTTTTCACTTCGATTGCGAGAAAATAACAAACATTTGCAAAATTTACTACTACATCCAGCAGAAAGGCGAACTTTGCAAGCATGAGAAGTGAAAATGTAATTTGAGTTGGGTTTAATTTAGTAAGGCCTTTGTAATAATTCAAGTAGGTATCCGACTAGTAGTGAATATATTTATACTTGCTCGGTCAGACCCAAAGCAAAGCACATTTGTTTAATGATTTTGCTTGGTTAACATTGCAACGATGGTGTAAAATTGTGATTCGAGGCCATCTGGAACGCCAATATATAATGACAATGTTTGTTTAGGACAAGATCAAGCCAAATATTGTATTGAGCCTTCGCAGAATGTCTTCATAGCAAACACATACTAAAGCAAAAAAGTAATAACAATATTTATTTTGTATGAAAGTTACGGTGTTCGAGACATTAAGTATTCGATAAGAAAGGTGCATTTGTACAAACAACAAGAGATAAGACATCCAAACATTCGAGCTAGTAAAAAGTAGGCTGTGCTGCATGATTTAAAAATACGTCAAATTTTAAAAATAGTAATGTTTTTCCAGGATTAAAATATAACGTAGGGGCAATAAGTGCATTGATAAATTGTATCGTGCAAGCAATACAGCCTAATTCAAGCTATCGAGCCAACGGTACGAGTGAAAAGATCACCGACCAGCCTAAACTGATCTCTCCACCTTCCCCCGGCGTTACCGAAATAATCTAAAGACGACTCCCAAGACGGCAGTCAAGGGATCATTTTGGTTGGCCATTATGATAATTGTGGCAGCTTCCTGCGAGTAATTAGAACCAAATGAGAGGGTTGAGGCACAATCGATTTGTCCCCGTGACGGTGTTAAGGTTTCCGCTGTAATTATAATTTCGTGTGTAAATTTGTTAATTATAAAATATGTGAGAATAGATTGTACTTATTCCTTACTTACATAAAAACAATTAGTCGTTTAAATTATTTCAATATGTTTGTAAAATTAAATTCAAATGAATGACGCGTTTAGTACCTGTGCAGCCAAGAATTTATTGCATAAAGATACATCATATCCGATTACCAAAATAATATTTAAATTCAAGCATATGTTGTATGCAAAATGATGTCGCCGAAAACTTTATATTCCGCTCAACGTATCGAGATTTTTGTCAATACGTTAAATATGTATGATGCACGAATACCAAATCTATAGGTTCTGATTATGGCTATAAAAATTCCGGATGCATGTTTGGTCTTTGTTATAGTCATATCATATACCTATTAGTACGAGTGAATTCGATATTTTATGGCATTTAATTTAACGTCAGTAACAATTTTTTTTTTGTTACTCGTGCAACTAGAATATAAAATGTCATCCACAAAAATAGTGGCAGTAAAAAAAACTTACCCAAATTAATATCTCGGGCTGACGATCCGCAAGCCATTGCCAGAAGAACGACCGTGACAGCGATTGACATTTCGCGCCAAAACGCAATGGCGGCCCGCGTCATGTTTCACGATTTCAGCTCTTCTTGTTGGGATCCATTAGTTTCTGGAACAATGCAAACGGACCGTTTATACAGTAGTTTAAATAGAACTGGAGGCTAATAATATATTGCTGCATTCCCTTTTATTATGCACAATACCGCGAAACAAAGGGTTGGAGAGATGGAGAGTAATTATGTTTGTGTTCTACCTATCAAATATATTGGATTGATATTGACAGAACCAACAGATTTATTTATTTAGGTTTGCCAACAGGTGTAATACTAAATACTTGTTACAGATGACTGAATATATGTATATATTTTTTCTTTTCAGTAGATTAGATAGGCTACATAATGATTGTCAAAAAATGTTAACTACATTCACATGATGGTATATTTTACATGTTAGTACAGTAAAGCCTCGATAATCCGTTGGCTGTACGGAAGAAACTATTTCCAATTGCTTATCGATCAGCGAAGAGGAGAATTTCACAGAACCCGTAACTGATGATGAGATCACACTTATGCAAGAGACTGAATACTCTGGCAATGACGAGTCTCTTATTGACGATTGTTCTGCTCTAAATGTCAAGAAAATTTCCCACTCACACGCTATATCGGCACTAACCACTTGTTTGCACTGGGCTGACGAAAATGGCCTGTCGTTACCCGAATATGATGCTGCGTAATTGGAGGGATAAAGCCATTTCTCGGTCGATAAATAGCCCGGCTAGCTAAATTAGATGAGTTCTTTAATAAGTGACTTTACATTTGAACTATCGTGACTTTCCAAGTGAGTTTTCACCGATGTTCCTTTAATAAGTTACTTTATTTGTTGATTGGGAAGTTCTTTTTTTTTTTTTCAGAATACTCGTGTTTTATTTCTATCATACTATAATCCGAACGCTTCGTGAGTCCGAACAGGGGTTGTTTTTTTTTGAAGTTCGGATTATCAAGGCTCTACTCTACTGTAAGTATATCCCTACATATAGGTACAGTACTGTCAGTATTGTTTATTATTTATCGTTTTTAAATCTGTAATATTTCAGAGACCTCCAATACATTTACTTCTCTCATCTCTCCCGCAACCGCAACCAAAATATTGCATAGGTACGTTACGTATTATATGAAAATATTATTTAATATTTAAAAAACATTCTAAAAATATATGTTTCAGTTGAAGGAATCCCGCTCGTTATACTAATACTAAACGGCCGTATTTCAGAGATAATTGACGTTCAGAATTATGGCTATATATCGCCCATAGGTGTTGTGGCTTAGTGAAATGGACGTACTTATCATAATTTCAGCAGATGTGGGATAACTTACGATGTTTACAGAAAAAAAAAAACAAGTTCCAGTGTTAGTTAGTTGGGTATCAAAAATAAATTATGTGAAACTGATAATCTAGTTCCAGCATTTTTAATAAGTAGGTTTTTAATAACGCTGATACCTAAGCATGCAGATAAAACTTAGAGGACACAAATGCGGAAATTGCTAACGTGCAGTTGCCTAGATCACACTAACGATGACGACTACATGCCTATAATTCCAATATATTCAAACTGCCAAACGTGAAAAGATGATTAGTAACGACTAGTATAGAGGTTGAACTTTACACGCACTCAAAACTGTCTTGGCAGATGAGTATCCAGGCCCTTAGGACATCTGTATCCACGCCACGAATAGCTCACAGCAGTAAAAGCCAACACGTAACGCAGTGCGAAGTCGTCTCGAAAAGTGCGCGAGAGCAATAATTGTCACCATCCAAGCCCTTTAATAACCGGAGAGATATAGGAGGCTATTCGTAACCTCCATTTGTGCATTGCGATGAACGTATTATGATTATTGGTATATGATATTTTATTTATAGCAGCGCATCCCTTTTAAAGGTAAAATCCACTGCATACGAGTATGTCTGATTTCAATCATACCTAAGTGTTTTGTTTTGTGGTTCATAAGACGTACATATATAAATAGTTTTTGCAATTGAAATAACGGTTCTAATGCTTCTATAGATTCAACTCCTAAAAGTACTAAGCATTAATTCACAAGTACAAATTCTGTGTAAATCTTGAACGTTTCAAGAGACAATGAACATGACTTCCTGTCGGGAACATGTATACATCCAGGATTTATCCAGGCGCAATTTGTAATGGCCAGTCATTACTCATAAACAGATTTCAAAAGATTTATGCACATACAAAACGAGGTCATCCCAAATGCCGCGAAAGAAAAACATTTTCAGTGGTATTTAGTCGTTTATTTTTAAAATAATTTAACTCACCGGCAGTACACGGCGAGAGGTCGTTGCCTCTGTATAAAATTAAACATTAAAATAAACAAGCATATAAAATAACTCGGTTTTGATTCACACCGATGGGTTTGGTTAATGAAGGGGTTGATGCTTTTATAAATGTTCGGTGTCGCGTTTCGTTTGTTTTTGGATTGAGGTTAGGATGGTGATAATGATAAAAGGTATCTTATCGTTTGAGTAAATATTGGATACAAACTAACGACGATTTCAGTTGAATAACATAATTAATACATTCTGATGAACAAATTCGTCGATAGTATTTGCGGGCAAGGTTTGTAAAAAAAGACCAGTGGGCAATAAAAGCTCGTCTCAAAACTGTTTTTTTTTTGTTATTTGAAACTTACTTATTTTACTGTTGTCTTGTTCACGTCACACTTCACAGTTTGACTAAACTGTTTTCAATTCATAAAAGCGTGTTTGTCGTTTTCATATGTATGCGTAAGCATGCATTCCTTTTTAACTTAAATAAATTTTGATAAAAACCACGTGACCATTAAAGTTAACATTTTACAGCCCATCATAGACGTACCTAAATAGTTTTCATAAAGACACTTCTTTTAACACCTTAGTTTCTGTTTAATGTTATTTTTCATTAGATCATATAACACGTGCCGGTATATTAGAACCACAATAAAAAATATATAAACAGTATAGTCACCTCAATAGTGTTCGTGGGTGGGACTGGTTTTGGGGTTATATACCGATTTAGGTTCTGCAATTTTCTTTACGTCATACCTGGGCATAAAGTAGGAATTACCGCACGCTATGCGTTATTTACCCGTGGGTTTTTACCCACTACCCATCTCTTTGCCGAAGGATCTTTGCTTTGCGCGCCTCACGGCAAATTGAACAAAATGGACGATTGACATTGTATTTTTTATTTCAATTTTATTTCTTTTCAAATGTATTTGTTTCCTCGCAAATGTGATGAAAAACATTGTGTGCGACACGGACGGTAAAAAAAATTACCAACCTCGTGACACAGTGTACTATTTTTATGGCTGAGTTTCTTCTTTTAAGTATACTATATTAAAGGTCAAAATTACGCACTTCAAAGACGAAACTTAGGAACTTGATCAATATTTTATTGTAAATTTACAGTGCCCCTGCATTACCTACATTGTGATCATTGTGATTATTTGATAACTGTATAGCCTCGTAAACAAAAAATACAAATAAATCAAGCAAAAGCTTATCAAAGCGTTTCTCAATTTTATAAACGCGTATATTTTGTAGCTTATATTTAAACTTTGTACTGTATCTACTTGTACTGCACCAGAATATCGAGCTTGCTGAAGGGTTAGACCGGTGTTGCCACATTTAAAAATGGATACATCAACCGATTGCTTTTTTATTGTATTGTAACCCCGCGTTAAAAATAGCTTTCAATAAGCTTTTTGTGGTTGATTTATTTGTAACAAAATGGGGAGTTTTTTGAGAGGTGTAAATTTATTATTAAGTTCTTTGCTTTTGATTTAAGCCTTTTCTATTTACAAGCTTCTTATATATCTGTTCTATGCATTCCAATACGTAAATCAGGTTGAAGTTTATTGAATATATATTAAATTTAGTGTTGGCATAAATATGTAGTTATTCGCTTATTGCGTAGTTTCATGGGCTTCTATTGATCGTTTGAGTGCTAGATTTATGTTACGATTTCAAATGATTTCTGGAAGGTTTAGAAAGGATATACATTTCTATTGATGCCTACCATACCAAAATTCAGGGAATTGACAGTCAATTCAATACAGATTCCGTTCTAGTGACACCATTTGGACGTTTCAATCCAAACTACAATAGAAATAAATGCCCACTGTTCTGGTAAACGTTCCTTTACATGACAATCATTCAGGACAGGTTACACAATCTTTTGACTCCAATCTGCAATCAGTCGGACGTGTGTTTATACAAGAACCGTGAAAAAAAGGTGCATGTATTAAGCAATAATGTGCTGTAAGTCCATACAGCAAGGGATTTTTACAGGGGCTGCATTTCGGTGGTTCTGCTACTACGAAACGCACTGGGTGCACTGTTTTACCGTTCACACAAATAATTATATAACGAGGCCTCTAGACAGCAGATGGCGGCGTTTTTTATATGAATATTAGTAAACAGTATGCTTTATTGGAATATACAGCGGGATTAGTTTATTTAGGAGCTCTTCTAATCTTGTTGATTACTTCAGTTTTCTTTATTATATTGTAGTCATGTTCGTAGTACATTGAGGTGTTACAAGTATAGGGTGGTAGGTACATGACACCCTGTAAAGGGCACTCACTATTTTTGGTTCTTACATCTAGATTCATAATATAATTAAATGTGTTGTGAAGATTATTTATACTATAACATATTAAATGAATAAATTACCTACCTACCTAATTCACGTATTAGCCCTAGAAAATAACATTAAAATAAAAATAATTTTGATTGATTGATTACCTTAGAACAGTAATCATTTATTTGAAAACTATAAAGATTTTATAATTGGGGTACCTACTCGTACCAACCGTTAAGTATAAAAACGCCAAAATCTTCAACATTCGATATCGCTGCAAAGAAAAAAGAGAACATTTGGATACTTTACCTAATGGCTATGTGCTCTTAAGAAACTCATAAAACTGTTTAAATTATACTGTAAATATGCCTTGACTAAATTATGATCATTTAATCTATTACTACCTAACCTACCAACTGTTTAGGTGCGCCACGCTGTCTGTACGGTCCGTACGGTTTATCAAGACGCGTTATCGCTTTAATATAAATGTTCCATTTAAAATGAGTACATAATCCAATCTAATAGTACTAATTCCGAACATTTCACTATTTTTGGCCTATCTCCTACCAAGCAGCAAATAGCACAGCGTCTATCACGCGACCAAAAACTAACAAATCGGCGCCGCTTGTCATTGGTGGCCGCCTTAAACAAACATTATAGCTGGGCATTAGTAACAACAATAAACAATTACTGTATATTAACTAATCGTGTGCAATAATTAGTACTAGCTACAACTATAAACAGAATAAGGTATCGAGTAACTGAAATTATGGTTATCGCTAATTTTATAGCTTACTGTTATTGCCGCAGCGTTAGTTATTTGCCTTGCTGATAATTTTAATTGATTTTTGATGCGATACACTTAACCTCTTGTATGCTGGGACACTTACAGCGCTAAAGGAATTTGAATTTTTTGTTTCTGACACAGATTCAGATTTGATAGCCCTGATCGGTGCAGATCTGCTACTAAGCATACGAAAGGTTATCCCCTTTCAAGTTTAATATTGTAAAATATAGTCAATTACATTTCATGTAACGGATAAGAATAGAAACTAGAATTAGTATCTTTATTTTATTACCCTCAGTATCGAAGAACACAATTACACTTTGCTTGGTAGCATTCTATACCTGTCACACATTACTTTAAAACAACCAATGAAATCCACCGCAAACCGCAAGCAATCAAACGGCAATACTACATGGGTTCAACCGCAGCGCAGTTTGAATGCATGCGCGGTTTGAATTTGCGTTCGAAATTTAAAACATCCTGTGCTAGGAAGCGCGCGCACGTGCCCGTAAACTTCCTGTGCGCTAGCGCCGCCGGTTGGGTTTAAACTAATGGAACGTGAGCTTTGCTTTTGAATCTGTGGACCTAGAATTTCTTTCGATGATCACATGATTTCGTGTACAGAAACAGAAGCCGTTAAATCTAACCTCTTCGTTTCTTCAGTAATAAGTGTTTATTAATTTATTTTCTTTCTCTCTATCTATGTACCTATACTGATTGTATCGTCAGCCTATCACTGGTTAAATCTGCTTATCTATACCAATCCAAAGATTCCAAATAAGTCTATGTGCCCTATGATCTGTACTCCACTCGTCTGGATACCCAGAGTAGTAGGTATCTTTGAAACAATCGTGGTTAGTTTGGGCTTGGACGCAAATTATTTTGTATTTCTTTGATATGTAATGTCTTTATGTAATAGAATGCCTCTATTTTCATATCAAATCTTTGTTCCAAGTATGCAGTTCCAATACGTATGTTTGACAACAGACATCTACAGACACTCGTCGGTGGTCCCATCCGACGGAACATTAACTCCGGCGCAGATGCTTTGGTTTCGAGAGCACTCCAACTATAAATGGAACACAGGTACAAAAGGGAAAACCTGACCACTATGTTAATAATACTTAATCCACTTTTGCTTGAACTGTAATACATACCTATTTTGTATTCAAAATTCAATTATTAATCTTGATGTAAGAAAGCCTCAAGAGCTCTCTGTCATTTATCCCACAAATATTTTGTGAAAAGGGTGTTTTATTTCTCAAAGACGTAAAAACGACTGAATGGATTTAAGGATCAAAATCAGGAACGAATACTAAGCAGCGTCCTGTAGACATAGGCAATACAATAGTTGACAGTTTAGGTACACATAAAAAAATAAGTCACAAAGCCAGCGCCAAAATTAGGCCTTAAAAGGTCTCACAACTTTGGATACCCACAGAAAAGACTGAACACTAACTCGTACACATACAAAAAAAAACTTCACCCTTACATAAAAGTTGGCGCATGGCCAGCTTATACCTACATAGGTTAACACAAAAGATACGTTACTTACGACCGGTTAGCCTAGTGGGTAGTGACGCTGCCTACGAAGCTAAAGGTCCTGGGTTCGAATCCCGGTAAGGGCAAGTATTTGTGTGATGAGCATGAATATTTGTTTCCGAGTCTTGGATGTTTTCTATGTATTTAAGTATTTATATATATTATATATATCGTCGTCTAGTACCTAGTACCTACCTATAATACAAGCCTTATTGAGCTTACTATAAGCCTATAGTTCGATTTGTGTAAGAATGTCCCCTAATATTTATTATTATTCCGATAAATTATATATCTTAAGAGATGTACTCTCTGGGCCCAATTCTGAAGTTCACACGCAAAGTCACCGGCAAATGCTAGTTTACAGCAAGCTGCGAAGTAATGAAAATTATTATGCATCGACATATTGACCACAAGTTTACATGTACTGCATATTCTTCACGGTATTAGGGTCATATATCTTGTTTGGTCTACGGTTTCGCAGATAGCACGGACAGACAGTAAACAGCCCCGTTTATATATAGTTTTGTTTGGCTTGAAAGGTTGAGTGGCCAGCGAATTCCTCGGATGAAGGTAATCTTTGTTCGTAGGGATCGTCGGAGGTTATATTTAAACATACATTTTTAATAGCAGCTTTCCTTTAACTGGATCATCTGATAGGTGAAGTAATACACCTAACATACAATTGTGTATCAAATGTTTCTCAAATAATAATAAACAAATACAATAATATTTTGTTTTAATTCTCCTACTGAAGATTTGATGGACCTTACTCAAGAAAACATACGTTACGGTTTCCTTTCAACACAGCACTTAAAACTTGTAAGTAAGCATCGTTTATAACCGAAATACAAACCATGCTTTTAGTCATCTAAGTGCTTTTGGGCTTTCTTTCTCAAGTACCGTAACCCTTTATGGTGTACCTACTCTCTTGTCGTACTTTGAAATCTGGTATTTTTAGAATGGAACAGACATTCACCTATCTACAAATTATCTCAAGCAACAAAAAGCATTGGTGCGAAAATATCTGTGTAAATGATAGCTAACTAGTTTGATGATCTAACCGGCGTTGGTCTATCTAACGGGCAGGTAAAAAGTGAGTAATATATAACATCGTGTAGAGACTGTACAGTCACACAAAACAACCGTTTACGCTATTATTATAGTCCCATTCATATTTTATCATACACGGTTATTAGTAAGTACCCATATAAATATACTATTACAAAAAAAGACCCCCAACTTTCCCACAATACCCACCGATAATTCCTATTTAGTGGGAATATTTTCTATTATTCTATTCAGAATATTTCAAACAACAATCATAAAAATAAACTATTGAAGTTACTTAAATTCGCGTAAATATCGATGAAGTGTGAGCCGAAATACACACTAAAGGTTCCGTACGTTAATTATGAGCAGCTGATATTGTGTTAACTAAAATCTTCTGTACCAATAAAACATTAAAATCATGTTATACCTACGCGAGTGCCCATGCACTCACCAGGTACCTACTAGGGCAACCCAGCCTATTTTTTCACCCTAGATAACAATGTAATCCAGCAAATTGGGTGCACTGCTTTAATTTGCATTTAAGGTAAGTAGGTATGTTTAATTAGGAAGGATTGTAATTTAGCCATACGAATAAATAAATTAAGATCGTCATTCTAATTCTAACAAGTCTCTTATGGCCAATGAAAACCAATTTTTAGAACTGATTACTTAAGTGTCCCCTGGATGCTCGACTCTCCATACAAACGTAGTTTGACTCTCATTTTAAAATGGCATGCAGAAAAAACATCGGACAATTGCGAGTTGGACTCGCCCACCGAGGGTTCCGTACAAAATTACAAATGTACAGTTTTCAGATTTTTCCCTGTAGGTACTTGTAGTATAGACGATAGTACTTGCCAAATTTCATACGTTAAATAGAAAGAAGAAGAAAGAAACAAAGATACATTTATTCACAAACACGCAGGACACACATATTAAAGAATAAAATAAACATGTGTCTCTGCGGCAGTGAAACTGGCTCAGCATTAAATACACGTTTTTTGCAATATAAACGGCCGTATCTTTTTTTTTGAAGTATGATTTTTTCACAGCTTCAAGGGACTGTAGACCTGAGTATACGAGTATGGTCTTAATTTCAAATCGATACCGTTCCCGAGATAAAAGGTCTTGACAGACAGACAGACAGACGGACAAAGTTCCGATTTTTTCCTTTGGAGGTACGGAACCCTAATAATAGAGATGGAAGAAGTTTTTCATTGTAAACTTTTTCTCTATTACAATTTCTAGCAACAAAAACTAGTTTCTGGCCTATGGTAGATCCTATTGTGTATGTACATGAAGTTTCAGTTTATTCCAGCATGCTGGTGAAAGCCAAACTACGTTTGTAAGGGGATTCGTTTTTGTCGAGCGTGCTGGAAACTATTAAAAAAGATTGTAAATGGCCTCACGTATATACATTCAAGGTTACGTAAATACCAATACCCACTGTATTGGTATTCACGTAAACGATAAGCACAACAAATTATCGTTTTCTTTGACCACAAGGATCCCTGATTCGGATGGGGCATTGATATGACCGGCCTTGTTCTATTACTGGTCCCCCAGTCAGGGCTGCGGACCTATTGTCCCGACGATTTGTAAAACATCGATAAGTGCTGAGATTTACAACGAGGGACGCGGGTATCGAATCATCGATAATAATAGCTTCAAATGCAAAATCAGGGATTTGTTGTTGAACCTTGAACCATAGACTGACTGATGTGATTCAGATAATAGTGCATCAATGCTAAAAATTGTAACGCATGCTGTGGTTGCCTATTATTAGGGTTACAATTAGACATTACATAAGAGCTTGTTTTTTCATAAAATGTAACATTGTGAACTCCGTTGGCAATCCTTAAATAAGTAAATAAATAATTATATTTGATTTTTGAGTTAATAAAAACGTAACTATATAAGGTATATATGTTAAGTAACTAACTCAAACTGTCTAATATTATATGTAGGAAAAGCGTCGCATATAGGATTTTACATACATAACATAGGTACATACATAAATAAAGAAAAGAAAGAAAGAAGACATTTATACACTACACAAAAGACACACAGAGACAAAGGGAGTAAACATACAATACAATACATATAATCGCGCCCGTTTCTCGGAGGAGTAGGTAGAGATCATTAATTTCCACTTGCTACGACCTTGACAAACCTTTCTTGCTTCATTCACTTTGATGACGATCTTCATACATGTTCTTGACCTGATCATTCTTTAGGATTTCTCCAATTTCCTCGGAAAAAGTTCGTCGAGGTCGTCCCCTTCCAACTGTACCATATACACTCTTTGTCAATCTTCTTTCATCCATCCTCTCTATTTATTTTATAACTCTGTTTTAGTTTGTATGCCGGGATTATATGAAAATGTTGCCAGGTATAGTGCTTCTTATATGTATGGTAGTGAAGGCCTTTTATATAGGTATTGACAATTATTAAACGATAATCAAACTTTAAGCTTAACGCAAATAACGTTACGAGTTTTTTATAAGTAACAAAAATCTAAGGTAGGTAAATGTAAACTAACGTAGTTTTTAACTTAAGTAAACAGCCCGATACCTCGCATATCACAACACATCGACAGCGAATGGTCAGCGCTTCAATTCGGCACGCCGCTGCAGCCATAACGGCCGCTGTCATACGTGGTTAGAATTACGCACGCCAATGTACGTACACACACAGGTAATTAATCACTCGTGGACCTTATTTGCAAGGGGATAAGATCTAATAATGGTCAATTTAGAGCGTCGCTATTTGTTGCTGGGCATTACCATTAGCCACATTAAAAGACGCATGTACGTAGGAGAACTATGTCACTTACATCTGTATGGTTCTTGCAACAAACCGCCTTGTTCAATAAGTATTTCTTACTACCGTTTAATATGTAACCGTTGTGGCCGCTGCCACTGGTGACATTTTTTCGATTGACTATAAGGAGCCTACACGGTGTTAGAATTGGTTTATCAGATCTTAGTGAAGTCTTGAAATAAGATTTAGCTTACATTTGTTACTTATTTTCATTATTTTTTACCTAATTAAATATAGTTAATTAACAGTGTGAAATAAAGAGACAATACAAAACAGCTCTCCGCGAATTATTTACGTTTATCTTACAATTTATGGTTTTTAATGTTTATCAATTGTCATTCATTAAAATCATTAACCACTTTAAAGAAAAAGAATAATCCTATTCGCCTTAAGATACTACAAAATCCACGAAAATTACATATGCCAAGCAAACTTAACAAAACAAAATCTGATATGAAAATAGAAATTGCAAACATTCCAAATATAAAATCCCCGGCAAATGCAAAATAATTTATATCAAGCGTCAAAACATAAACAGTGGCGATTTAATTCGCATTAGTGGCTCAGGCCAGATAAAACAGCCAGTCCACAACAACAATAACGAAAATAGCACTGCCAATTGTTCATAGTACATAAGTGCATGCAATTTAATAAAATCTTTAATCTGTGATGTCTACAGCCCCAAATGTTAAGTCATTCAGGGCGGGAAACCGCGAATTACTAGTTTTAACGTGTCTTTAAATGTAGACGTTTTGTAACAAGTGAACAGTCTGCATCCATTTATATCTGGCCTTACATTATTTATGGTTCAGTCCGCCGATGTTTTCACGTCCGATATATCGAGTGAAATATACTCGATATAATACCCTTCGATATAATCATAACTCAAATACATTACGGCGCTATTTCTGTCAGTGCGGCGATCACCCGTGTTCACTGGTGACGGTTATCGACATTAATTTAATTTATTTTATCGATTGTGGTGCAGCTCTTTTTGTTTTTATAGAGACGTAAGATTCAGATTGTTTTAGAGGGAAAGTCGTGCGGTTTGATTTCCTTAAGGAATTGATACCTAGTAACATGCAGCTTTCCGCCCATGGACAAGAACAAACATTATGTAGTACACAGATAATTTCCGCTTTAAGTCCCTCTACAGTCCATTAGTTAGCACGTTAATGTTAACGGAATTACGCCCGCTGTCGACACCTAATTGATTGCAGCGTGCTGTGCTTAATATCCGTGCCTAAATCACTTTTATTAACGCGCAAAAGTGGTTGTAAATTGAAGCGTCGTATAAATTTTCTCAAAATAGCATACCTAAAGATTTCTCCATATTACTCTGCAAGTCCGGGCGATCATTGAGATGACTACAATATAAACCAAATAAATACGAACCTCTTTTATATTTTAGATCCTGGACTATGTGTCCGTCAAAGGCAAATAACCATCTGGGTCTTCTACGACTTATGTCGAAGGAAATTTTAAAGTTATACTTTTTTTTTAATGGACCGAAAAAGAGCTGTAATGGACTGAATTTGACATGTTTGAAGAGTTTCCTTTGCAACAACTTTTTATGTATATTAGTTACATCCTGTATAGTTGTGATTATTTAATGTGGCCGACTTAAAAATGTCATAGGAACTGGAATCCTTCTACCTTGGATTAGAGTTGCTTTTTGAATGGACTGCTTTGATGCAATTCGGCCAACTCAAGTAATATCAAGTATAACTTGTTCGGATGTTCCAGCCTTGGAGATCATCTGTCTATGATTTACTATTAAACACACCGAATCTAAGAAACTCTTTGATATCGCTTTTATGTTCGCCGGAAATAAATTTGTGTCGTGTTATTCAAAGGAACATTTAGTGGTTCGGAGTGTTTTATCAAATCTCGAAGGCTATTTTATTAGATTAGAGTTATATTTAAAACATGCTATAATTCTCCTAAATTTGCTTAAAGAGACGCAGATGCAAATTAAGTACCTAAAAATATATAACTCTTCTAGTAACGACGTCTGGATGATACTTAAGTACAAACAAGAAAACAACTGGAAATGTGACACGGTAACAAGCAAGCATACGAGCAATCCACATACCTAATAGCAAAGTAAGCTCTACGAATATTTGACAATTTCCATTGCGTTAACTAGGATGGAAAATCACATTTCAATAATTTATTTATACTCTTTCAACGGGTAGATAGGTGTACCTACCTACGTTTTAAATGGTTTACCTTTGAATTCGTGCGAAGACTCAGAATTCACCAGAGTGCTCGCGAATTATTCCTAGCGAATGCTATCATCTTTATATATAGCTAGTGTTTACGCCGTGGTGTCTGTTCTGCCATCAGTTCCCCGTAGCGTAGTAAAACTGTTGTGGTTTAGTCTAATATTAGCTGTAATCGATTGTGGATGAGTCAATCAGGCTTTCTTTATGATTAGTTTAATGAAAATGAGATTTTAATCTCAAAATGTTGAGCTCGTTATGAACTATTACGTGACATTAAAATCTCATTTTGAAAAAAAAGTGACCATACATTTTCTTTCCGTGGACCCTTCAATTGGTTTAAGTATCTAAACTATCCAAATGTAGGTACCTATTTATTGATTATCAAAATGAAGACACATGCATAGATTTTTATATAAAAATAAAATCTATACAAAATATCTAGACCTATGAGCGGCGCTATGCACGTATAAATTTGTGGTCTTCTCTTGAAAAAATAAAGTGTCCTGCTATTCATAATGAAGCGAAACGAGGGTAAATTTTCTAACTAATGTCAGATTCAACTTGATTCAAGTAGAAATCTCTCAGCTAATAATTGTTTTTTGGCCGATTTTAACTACCAAATGCGCAATTCAAAAGGTCTGCTTTCAGCAAAGGATCAGAAATGAGATTAATACCGAATTATATGCAGTGATTTCAGAGAACTATTTAGTTTCGTCTTTCAAAATCGTCCTCAAATGTGACCAAAAAACATATATTGCCATTCGTCCATGGTTGCGTTTGTGGTCACATTAAATACTTTCTGCCTGTGATGTCGGCAATAAAAGCAAGCTCCGTTTGGATATCCGTCAGATGTTTATTTTGGTAACCACGGGGTCTCCTGTTCCAATATAATCTATCATTTTAATGGCCGAGGCTAGGAAGTGGAAAGTGGTTTGATTTTTAGCTCGCGTTGATTTGAATTTGTCTAATGTCAAAAGATAAAACACGTGTGTGGGAGCGTCATTCGTCACTATATTCTATAACCCAGTTTCGATGTTTTTCTATTACGTAAAAAGTGCGATTTGGGTCACAAAAATTTGGGTTGTTATTTGTCATTTCTGTGTCTGATATACTTACTTAATCATTATAATACAAAACAAAAAGTCGAATCGGGGGGCATGGCAGTGCCCCCGCCAAGTCGAGCGCGAAGCAAACACTGCCGTACCATCCTTTGCTGGAACCATTTCACCGCATTTTCAGGCCCCTATTTGAGAAACTCTGGATAAGACCAGAACACAGAAATTTTCGTCTCGGCTCGCCTACACAAGTATTATTGAAATACGCAGCTTTATCAAGCCTACAATTGACTGGTTATTGAATCAACGTTTTCCAAGTGGCAATTTTCCATCGTCAATGGGTAGCGGTTTTGGCGACAGATTGGTGCAATGGTGTCATGTATGGAGCAATTGGAGCACCTGGTTTTGTACCCTTGTGTACCCTTCAACGGCCAAGTCACACAACATTAACTATACTAATAAAGAAATCGCAGTAAGGAACCTTAGACTTGGCACGACTTTGTCTAGATTTTATTACTTTTTAGAGATAAACAAGCAGCTCCATCGAGACTTGGCTAGTTTTTTACAGAATGTTTTTGGTGGGATATACTTTACACGCTAGCATAATAAGGATGATTAAACAAATGCAATGATATTTGTTGATTTTCCCCGCACACCGCTCCGCTACCTCCCAAGCTCTGGTGGAAAATCGCCCTTAGGTGTCCTTAAATTTCAGCATTTTATATTATTGCCAACCATACCTACATCGAAGTTTTTATGAAACAAAATGCATAGAAATTTACTATAGGTAGGTACCTTTTTCCATACAACATTAGAATTTTAACGGCCAAATTCGTAAAATATTGTACCTACTAGTTTTACTCAGGGATATCGAACATTCAGTACTAATTACTAATGTTTTTTTTGAGTTTGATAATGGTTTTGCTTGAAATCGCATGACGATTAACGCAACTATCTTTGCAGTTGTACTACATCAAACCGAACCTTTGCCTAAAGCGCGTGTCAAATATAACCTCCGTAGCCGAATGGGCCCCAAACTAGCCTAAACAATAGGGGCGGTGTATGTGGGCCAAGCAATACGCTAGATTGGTTAACTGGTGTGCACAGGCAACGGAGGTAGTGGTTCGGCGTAATAGCACGTTTGTATTTTGGGGCTATTCATTTATTCCGTAAGACTTTGATGAACATTTGCCTTGTAAAGTAAGACATGTTCGGACCCCTTCCCTCTCCAAATCGTGTTATTGAATATTTAAGCCTTATTTTTTGCTTTTTTGGCGTTCTCTTTTGGATGACACGAGATGGGCCAACGCTGGTCCAGTGCGCGATTGGTACTTCATACTTTGAATTTCTTCGCAGATGTATGCATGTTTCCTCACGATGTTTTTCTTAACCGTACGCGCTAACAGGTTGCAGCCAAATACGAAAAGCACGTAGCTTATGATGGTTGCGTTTATCGCGTGACAATGTCAAGATAAAGCGATCGATTATATCGCTTGATGGAAAGTGACGAATGCTTAGACATATCGTTTATCACATGACGATCGTGGGCACAGTTCGTTTGTTTTATTTTAATTGTTATTATACATATTATTATTATTCCAATGCACAGCAGGTTCTGTGGCCCTTTCTCAAGAATATTTGAACATACGTATTTAACCTTAACCCTTGGTGTCTGTACTGAGAACGGCGGTTAATAGATTACACTTATTTAAGACAAGTACTTTGATATTAAGTGATTTACTAATTCACTTTAATTTGATTCTTGTCAGTATTATGTCGTTAGTATAACTTACTTGGAGCATTTGTTTGATATAAATTTACATACATGCTGGGATTTAATAAACTAGACTGTATTACATAGGAATAGAAGTCAAATCTGTGCAGCAACAATGAATATGTACTTTACACTTTTACTGATATCACAATCAAAGGCAATTAGGGTATAAGGATGTTGTCGGTAACATTTCTACGCGGATGTCAGGTTTATTTATGACTAAACTTTAACCCTTGCACTTGTTAGTTTTAACATTAACCCTTAGTTCGGTATCCTGCAGGTGACTGAATTTTCCAACAATATATTATTGCATAGTAAATCATCGTAAGTTTCATATAAATATGTGACGAGTTGAACACATGGCATGGAATTGAGGATCACAATAGAGAATTTTGTAATTTGAATTTATAATCATCATCATCATCATATCAGCCGAAAGACGTCCACTGCTGGACATAGGCCTCCCCCACAGAGTGCCACAATGACCGGTCCTGCGCCGCCCGCATCCAGCGGACTCCGGCGACCTTTACCAGGTCATCAGTCCACCTTGTGGGGGGCCTACCCACGCTGCGCCTTCCGGTACGTATAATTATGATTCCGGTACGTGAATTCCGGAATTTATAATGTAATCAACTAATCATATATCAATACTAATACATTAATTATTAATCATGCTGTCAATCGCTCTCGCAGACGTCCAAGACACAGGCTTAGCCTAGTTTGGAGTCTGATAGATAAGTCATCATTGTGTTACCTTTTGGTTACTAAATTATTTTGTATTTTTTTTGTACATATTATAAAGAGGAAAAGTCTGTGAGATTGTAGTAATCTCCGGAACCACTAATCGGATTTAAAAAAAAAATATCACTGGCGTATAGAATAGATTTTACGGATAGACACAGGCTATGTTTGATCCCTCGGGTTTGTCTGCGTTCTTTGCATACGTGGGCGAAGCCGCGCGGACGGCTAGTTGGGTGTTTTTCAAAAAAAGTGTACATGAACTTTTTTTTCAGAATTCAATTTTTTTGTGCTTATCTTACTCAGAATCGTTGATACTATCGATCCTTATACAAGAAAAAAACTGTCCCAGATTTTACTATGTAAGTTTTTTCTTCCAGTGCGTCACGACCATATAAATAAAAAAAGAATGCATACAAAAATGTGATGATCTGGAATGGAATATTTTGGACACTTTTTTTCTTGCATGAGGATCGATATTGTCAATGATTCTGAGTAAGATACACCCAAAAAAATCGATTAAAAAAAAAAAAGTTCATGTACACTTTTTTTGAAAAACGCACAGTAAAGAAGTTTGATTCTCAGACCGAAAAACGTCGAAAATTATCTGTTAAATTGTCACAGTGTCAATAACACCTTGAGAATTAGACAACTTTACTGGTCAAACCAATAAAAAGATGTTTGAGCGTGGCGAAGACATAGACTTGTTCGTACGACCGACACCCATCGTTGACAAAATCACTCATTCCGCGCTCGTACTGGCTCAGCGGAGTTCTTTACGGGCATCGACGTATGTTTTAGGGTTCCGTTGTATTGTAGGATATATTTGTACATAGTTAAGAGCCTTAATGGGTGAATTGCAAAAACATTATACACAGTTAAGGGCCTTAATCTATGCTTTAACTTTTTTCCATTGTTTAACAACAATTACCCATATAAAATGTATGAGTCATTACGCAATAGAAAAAAAACTTAACATGTACAATTTTTTTGCAATCCACCCTAACCTAATCTACGCTTTAACATTTTTTCCATTGTGTAACAACTATTACCCATGCATTTTATATGGGTAATTGTTGGTAAACAATGGAAAAAAGTTAAAGCATAGATTAAGGCCCTTAACTATGTACAATTTTTTGCGGGTGGATTGCAAAAAATATATGATACCTACTATAATACTTAAAAGTAGTTACCAAAATAATCAAATCATAACAATTATTACATTTAATTACCCGAAATCGTCCAAGTCTAAGGAACACGAGTTGAACGGTTTGGTGTATTCAACTGATTCTGCTAAATATAGTGTACGCGTTTGTGTCACTGATTTACTTGCTGAAAATATATATATCCTTCTTACTAGAGTAAGAAAGATATATTGCAAGAGCACTAGCACCAAAAAAAAAAGAAATGAACGAGCGTATGTTTTGAGTGTATCTGCTACTGACATGATTACTGGTGGCCAAACTATAAATTCCTTACGTTGAATAGGAATACGAACAGTCGGGAACCTATAAACTTAAGCGTCTAAGCCCACAACCTGCTCAGCTTAGTTCCAGTTTCGTAAATAACCGATATTACCCCAGATACGACTAGGAAAGCTTAGGCCAATCATGATTAAGTATTTAATTAAATGAAAATTATTACCCCACGAATTCACGATTATGAGCAAATGCCTAAGGTATGTAGTTATCTAACGTCTCAGAACTAAAGCTAATGTGACTCTAACATATCTATGTGTGTATGTGGCTAATGTGTGTCTTGTCTAACTACTGATAATAGTACATTACTAACCTAGGGCGGTAAAACAAACAATGTCTGAGTTCGGAAACATTTGACGCTCGAGCCGAAAGCAAGGGCGACAAATATACGATGTGAGGCTTGCGATATGCTTGAGTACAAAATTTTACGTCTTTCCCTGTCCAGGAAGTGGGATTTTCCGCACGCGTAGCGGTCAGTAATTGCCACTTTATGGACAGTTGAGTGTGAATCGAAAATTGAAAGATTATTTAAGCGATATTATTGAAGTTATGGATTAGGTCATATTCCTGCATTTAGCGCCAGAGCCAAGAATACACTTATACCAAACAACACAATAACAAAATATATTTTGTGGACGGAATCCGACATCAAAAAGCCTGGAACACTCTTGTCTCAATTTTTAAATCAATGCAATTCTAGGAAACGAACGCGGGGCTATTCTCAATTCGCCTCGTGTTTGTGAGCACGAATGTCGAATGACA
The DNA here is from genome assembly GCA_932294315.1 of Epinotia nisella. Lineage (NCBI taxonomy): Eukaryota > Metazoa > Arthropoda > Insecta > Lepidoptera > Tortricidae > Epinotia > Epinotia nisella. The sequence continues at coordinate 25,271,472 of OW028674.1, forward strand.
ATCGAGAGATAACATCTCGTAGACAATAAGTGTCGTGTTGACACCTCGGGAAGTGCTTATCTGCATGGGTGGTAAAAAATGGTGTGGATAAATTTGTGATAGTGGAAGTATATACTTTTTGTGCCAAATCTTATGACTGTAGAGTAAGCCAAGAAAGGTGGCCTACCGCTTTTTTGGCTTGATGTAACATGCCGACCCCCTGTTTCAACTTATACATAATAGTGACATTTGCCCCTCCAAAATTTATTTTAGTTCAATTATTGTCTTTTAAAAACTGGTAAAATTTTTTCCTTCTAACTTCAGATGTTTTTAAAGAAATACCTACGTGCGCGTAATAAATCATCACCACTGTCAACAACGCATCTAGGTTCTTGTTCTAGCCAATTTTTCATATATTGGCACCACAACAAATAACAACTAAATGCCACACACAGTTGAGATTATGGCTTGTGAGGCATTCAAATCCTTTAGACTAATAGCGCATCTTATAATTTAAGTGCTGTCTGGCATTTATTAGAGTTGCAAAACCTACACAAAAGCCCTATTGTAGTTAATCGGTACAAATTAATGTAAACGAACCCAGTAACCTCTCCAAATGTAAAGTACAACGGGAACAGTGTACAAACGAGCCGATTTCACGCGACAAGCGCACATTAGCATTCCTTGGTCGTTAATATCGAATTCCTCAAGCTTGTCGTGACAATGGTTTCTTGTAAGTCGAGTGGTTTACAGAATAGGACACCGAATCTCACTTTCGAAACTAAAATGCATTAAGCTTGGAATCAAAAACGGCAGCAATTTCGATCTTATTGCGCGTCAATTAAGTCTAAAACTGTGCAATATGCGAAGAAATTCGGTGCATGATTGGTAAAGGCGAAATGTAAAAATAGACCGTTACAATGTTTTGCAGCTAACTTCTGGGAATGACGTGATTGGTTGGTTATTACTAATTAGTTTTTGTGTTGAATACGTAATTTATTGTTTTTTTATTGATTTGTTTATGGGCGCGTTTTCTTGAAAGAATATTATCACGTGGATCATAAATTTTATATTTTAATCATGACGATCATATCAATTCAGCATGTTAATCACAGTTAAAAATGTCTATTAAGAATGTTTTGTTTAAGAAAGTCTCACAACAGATTTAATACCAGATACTACCTCGTACCTGACGCTAAAATAAATACTGAATAATATATGTAGGTATAAATTATGACGTGAACCTATCAACCTATGCTTGAAATACTACATACCTAATACTCGTATGTTTATAATTGATAAACATATGTAGATGTACTTCTATAACGAAGGTGACATTAGCCATCTAGACAAGGACTCGGTCACAAGGAGCTAATTGTTTAATTAATGATTGATTATTCATCCAACGCCTTTATAGCATGTTAACGTTGTTGTTACTGTGTGACATACATACACTTTGGTTACTTGAACAAAGACTTTCTACAGAAACGCGATTGCCGCTGCTGAGCCCTGAATGTATTAACTTTTGAAAGGAGACATCCCTGGGATATCGCTTCAGTTTCGTTCTGATTTCTGGATTTCGTTCTGGTTTGAAGGACGAAAGTGGGGACAGTGAAAACTTATAACGTACTACATCGTGAAAGTCAGATTTGAATGCTATGTAGACATTAATTACCTACTTTGAGTTTGTTATTTGTTTACTATTGAGTCGAGTCAATAGTTTAAGTTCAGTTCAAATCAATACTACAAACGATGTCTTAGATTGTGAAGGCGACGTAAAAGTGTAAATCTTGATTTTATATCTTGTAAACACCCACTAAATAAGAAGTAAAACCACGGACGATGCCGACGTTCATATTTTACCCATTTACATGCAAAACGTCATTTGATTACCATTTAACAATGTCGGTTTATTTACAGCGGAATGATTGACGTAGCTGCCAAGAAACTTAATTTCAAACTTTATATATTATAAGCTAAAGTCCACAATCCAATGGAAAAACAAATAGAGAAGAAAATAGTAGGGATGCGAATGTATTGCATAAAATCGACATGGCCATTTTGTTTACCATTGTTATCCGAGTTGTTTATCGTCCTTTTATGGCACATGGCAGTGTCCATAAAGTTGTTTATATAACCATAAATATAGGCATACAAATTAAAACAAAAACTGGGCAAGTGCGTGTCGGACCACGCACAGCTAAGGGTTCCGTGCCTATTAAAAAGGTCGTATCGTCACAGCACAGTACTTACTTATGGGAAGACAGTTTTTCAGCAATATCTCGAAAACTTTTGAACCGATCTTGTTAAATAATTTTCGGTGAAAGAATTTAATAAGCCCTTTTTTATAAATTCACCGTTCAAAAATTAGAGGGGGGGATTTAATTTTTGTGACTTTCGGGGCGATTATCTCCGACTCTATTGATCTATTCACTTAATCAAAAAAATTGCTGAGAAACCTTATACCTATTTATTTTGAAAGGCCTATCGATTGCACATAAGGGTTCCGTTTTTGCTATCTTGGCTACGGAACGGTAGGTAATGTAACAAAGTTTCCTATAAAAGTAAGGTTTTAAAAATAGTTTTTGCAGTCTTAATCTGTTCGAGTTAAACGTTGAGTGTTTCATTCGTTTTTTGATGGATTTCTGGATTCAATGTAGCTACTATTAATGAACCCATAAAACACATTTCACCTTTCTATAAATAACTATTGGTATATTTCGAATTATACGAAGAAATATTAAATAATAATTTCTCGTCTTCATTTACATACCACAGCCGTTAATATCAGTGGCCACTAAATCTTTCCCATCAAATCCGATTAATATTTCTACCTATATACCATCTCCGCTTCCTTGTACGTGATGCGCATGCGCCGGTCTATGGTGGACACTCAGCCAGGACGAGAAAGAGGGTCTTTGGTCACAAGGGTTAGGCTTAGAAGCAGTATTTTAACTTTTACTGTTATGTAGTTGCATAGTTAATTTCCTGGATCTTCAGTAGGATGTTCTGCTTTGAGTGTTAACTTTATACCTACTTTTAACTTTCGGATCGACTAAAATTACTTTTCATCATATTGATTCAAACTTTAATTAGGTAATGATTTTCCTTTGACAACTGGTTAGCCTAGTGGGTAGTGACGCTCCTTACGAAGCTGGACGATTGTGAGTTGAGTTGAGCATGAATATTTGTTCTGAGTCTTGGATGTTTTCTATGTATTTAAGTATTTGTACCTATTAAATATAATAATATCGTCTTTTAGTACCCATAACACAAGCCTTATTGAGCTTACTATATAATGGGACTAATTCGATTTGTGTAAGATTGTCCCGCAATATTTATTTATATTTATTTTCACACACGATTGAGACAATTGCGACGTGTTTTACACTTTTAAATCAGCATCAGATGTATTCGTTGCTTTTACAAAGCACCAGTAGATAAATATTGAATTAAATGTACCTACGTACTTGGTTTTTTTAAAGATGATTTACTACTTGAATGACAAATGGTATCGTTATACTAGTGCACAACGACCACTATGCTTGCTGCATGTCGAAATACTGTAATACTTGTACTGTGTTTCAGCCAATCATCTATATTCGTGGTAGCCGGTGGAATATTATCGGAGCTTCCGGTCCCAGTCAGTGACTTGTTCCCTGGACGTTTTTGACTGGCTTGAAAGACGTTTCTGAACAATGGAGAGGAAACGTCTGCCATTTAGAACTGTTTAGCGAATTTTTATGTGTTAGAGACCGGTGTGATCTGTGATTGGCATTAACTTGATCAATACAAGCCAGAAACACTGAATTTTTAGTTCGTAAGACAGCTTCAGACTAGGATAAGTAGTCAAAAAATCGCTAAGTCCACGAGTGCTTACGTTAATTCCGAGTAAAAGAAGCAGCGACATAGTAAACATTTTATTATAGTCCTAGATGCAGGCTCAGAAAGTGATGCGGTATGTACCCTTAATTTTTGGTTACATATGCTTAGGAAGTTACTTTTCTCTACAGCAGACTGTGGGTGGGCCAAAAATACTAGTTTAAAGTTAAAACCCTTTTTCAAGTTGTTGTTGTTACCTACTCGTATTTATCTCGTATTGTTCTAATATGAGCTAATAATCAGGAATTTTGGTCTGTAGCTTTAGTCCAAAATCTTAGATATATTTTGAAGCCAACAATTAGTCTTCTTATTTCTTTAACTTCCAGGAACATTTTTTTAGCTTCCTGCCTTGTTGTATTTTGTTTTATATTTTGTATGCATCAATTCCCCAGGATAACATGACTTGTCAGATTACTAGCTAAAAAGGTCACAAAGATCACAATGGCGCCTCAAAAGTCAAAACAATGACTTTTCGCTGCAGGACACTTGTAGCCAGACGGTACAAGTGCAGCACAACGAGCCCTATTCACTGCAGAGCTTAATGTTTTTGACGAATAAGGGACGAATGGAGTTCACTTGAATTGTTAACTATTTTGTTTGTAATACTTATTAAGTTTCATCATCATCATATCAGCCGAAAGACGTCCACTGCTGGACATAGGCCTCCTCCAAAGAGTGCCACAATGACCGGTCCTGCGCCACCTGCATCCAGCGGACATTAAGTTTAACGTTTTAAAAAACAATTTCAGTATTGACGGTAGTTAGGCTTCATCATTCATCATTGTCAGCCTGTAATCGCCCACTGCTGAGCATAAGCCTCTCTTCGAGTACGCCACTTATCCCGATCCCGTGCTAGTCTCATCCAGAAATGACCCGCGGTCTTTTTTACGTCGTCAAAGTTAGGCTTACCTCGTCAAAATTAGTATTCGTTCCCGAAATTCATTACAAAATTTATTCGCACGAAGCGATTTGCCTCGCCTAATGAATGGAATTCGCTCCTAGACACAGATGACGTACCTATTTCCTGACGATTGCGATTTAGGTGCCTTCAAAACAAGAGTGAATACTTATAGGAGTTATAGGCTATTATTGAACCAGTGAGCTTCAACTTAGGCTCTGTCGTCGCTTACTATCAGATAAGACTAGGGTCAATCACAGATCAGTCTTATATAATGTTAATTGGTGTCCGCTATCCTTGTGTTTTATAAAAATGTGAAATTTTCAGTCTGGGTTGATCCAAGCTTTTCAGTTAAATCTGATTTGTATTTTATAATTCTCTGGGATCACTGGGGATCTTTTTACAAATTTAAGTACCTACTTGCATTATACTGTGACAAATTTCAAGTTTAACGTTGAACTAATAAGTATGCGTCACAAGTTTAAGTAGTATCTTGTGTATATGGCTACACTGACACACTGATATTTATTAATAAATTACAAAATTTTGCGACTCTCCCCCTTTCGCTAGTATTTGTAAGTTACAACTCTAATCTACAGCGTCTGGGCAGGGGACAACAGTTTGTCATCCTTGCCACACAGCAGCGCTTGTACGACTACTACACATTATACCTACAACTTAACATAAATGTGGATACTTATGTACTTAGCTCTTTTCAATGTCAGTGACCTTACTGGGATATCAGTTAAATCCAAACATAACAATAATATTTGTACATACATAACAATAATATTTGTACATACATACATACATATGTACCTAATAAATAATATTTGTACCTAACCCAATATAGGTTTGGGGCGTTTTCTTTTATAAGTGTGCCCACGGGGTTTGACGTGTCCCTTGAGTTTATCGTGGTAATTCTTTCCATGGTTGGTCAGGGTTTAACTTTTTCAATAGTACTTACTTATTTACTTGCTTCTGTAGTGTACTTTTTTTCTGCCTACCTATATTTTTTTCTTGTATTTTAAAAATGTGTTATTCTCTATTATCTCCGCCGTTGCCATCTACTCATTGGAATGTGTTTAGACGACCCTACATTTTTAATTCTGGTATACAGCTCTGTCGGTTTACTACCTACTTAAAAACCCTGCATTGGAATAGCTAAATCTCAAACCCGTCTAAAGACAATGCCGTGCGACTGTCGACAGAATTAATTGAAATTTATTGCGTCTCATCCGCGATTCGGACTCCTAACGACACTCCACGCTTGTACTCCTTCAAGCGAAACTGTACTTTAAGATCTAACTGGCAAGGTTGCAACTGCATTGGATTTTAAAACCCAAAAGGCTTTCCCAGCCTGTATAAAATCAAACTAAATTCGATTTTATAGTCTAGGTGACAAAGTTAATTTTGCCGTGAGATATATGGACGTGTCCGGTCCGTATTGCGCGTCTTAATATTTACGGTCGTTGGACAATCGAAGATAATGGTGGCACTCATGTGATTTGAGGCAATCGTGGTTGCGGCTCATTGAATTAGTTCGACGGTTGTTTTGGTTATTCGGGACAATTTATTTTTTTATTTCGTTAGTTTAAAACGGGATAACTCGAGCTCCCCTATAAAAAAAACCCCTATCTCCCCCACAGATGAGAAATATATAGGTACTAAACAAGTACCTATTTTTAACACGCTTTTAATAGTTTTTAATCTAAGCATTTCAAACAAAACAAAACTAGTACTTAAATAATTTCGTAACCAAACAACGCGCTCCCATAGATATAAAATTCTAAACAAGGACAACCCTTTTTCCCATAAAATCTGGGAAAGTCCATTAAAGGGAGTTTAGGAACATTACTGTCCTTATTTTAATGACATCGTGATGCACGTTTAAATGCATTGAGTTACATCGTGACGTGTGGTCACCCCACTAATAAAGTAAAAGACTTCTCAAAGCAGTTAAATTAATTAATTTAAGACTCTATGCATAAGTTTCAGGGTCGAATTTTGAATGCATTCGTGTTTTACTTCATGCTCTTTGGTGCTGAATGACATTTTAAAACATTTTTGTAGGGTTTAGGTTCTGGTGGTGGTGACCGTGGCTTTGTCGCTGTGTTGCTTGTAGGAAGCTTGTATCTCTTTTAAACAATAGGTACACATTACAATAACAACACTAAATGTGTTGAAGTAGAGATCGGAACAAAACTGTTTTCTAAGGTATACATAGTATGTAGGTATGTAACTAATGTGGGGGAGTTTCGTCGGTTCTTACTGTGTAGTTGCAACTTGTTTACTTTAATAACTTTCTATGTTACTTTCAGCCGTCCAGTAAGTCATTCAGTTATTAAGGAATAAACATAATATTAATTTATGTGATATTATACCAGGATCTCTTTATAAAAATACTGTAGGTACCTACTTAGTGAATAGTGTGTAACTCTCGCTAGTGCTTCTCGAGGCAGAGGTTTTCTTTTCGAACCGGTGGTAGTTTATGGACATCCATAGGTGCATGTAATATGCCTAAATTGAAGAATAAATCACTTTGACTTTGAACTACTCTGAATGAACACTTTTAAATAGCCGACCTATCCGCCACAAACCGCTAATCTATCTAACTGTACATCAGAAATTCCGTTTATATGTCAATCAGTTTGCCACATAGTAACACGTCCAATTTACCGCGATTATCATTCACATCGCTCGCTCATTCATTCGGTCATATCGTTCGTTCAGTCATGAGGAAGCGAGGCGGATATCGCCGGGTCTTGATGGATTATTGTGTCTAGACTAGGCGTTTAACTAAATCTTAGGTTCGATCAATCTTTGGAACGAGTGAGCACATATAGGTACTGATAGGATTCGATTTTGTAATAAACAAATATTAGAGGACAATTTTACACAAACCGAACTAGTCCCTTAGTAAAGTCATTTAGTATTGTGTTCTAGATACTAGACAACAATATATATAGATAGATATTTAAAAGGTACATAAAAAAACGTCCAAGACTCACAAACAAATATTGATATAAATAAATATTTGCCCTTACCTGGATTTTAAGCTAAGACCGTCAACTTCGCGTGCAGGGTAACTAGTTCCTATGGGCTAGCTCGTCAAAAGTAAGGATTTTGGTACAGTAAAGTAAAATCGCTCGACTTATTTAGGTATGCCCTATGGTGGTGTAGATTTATTTAAATTCAATATCTAGCTGGTGTCGTGTCCTATGAGCAAATCAAAGGGCTGGCATACGACAGAGATAAATGGAAAATACTCCACCGACAAGTTTGTGATGATCATTATATTACAACAGGACCGAAGCATTAGACATTCGGCCCCAAATCATGCCTTCGTTGTGGACCTCATCATTATCATCATCATATCAGCCGAAAAACGTCCACTGCTGGACATAGGCCTCCCCCAAAGAGTGCTAAAGTGACCGGTCCTGCGCCACCCACATCCAGCGGACTCCCGCGACCTTTACCAGGTCATCAGTCCACCTTGCCTTGCCTACCCACGCCGCGCCCTCTGGTACGTGGTCGCCACTCGAGTACCTTTCCGCCCCAACGGCCATCGATTCTACGTGCAATGTGCCCCGCCCACTGCCACTTAAGTTTAGCGATTCGGGTTGTGGACTTACAACATCATAAAGACGAGGGTTTCAGCCGTACTGCAGAAGAGATTGATTAAGTGATAATACGAGTAAGTACCTAATAGTGTTTATCATAATGATGTCACGAGTAGGTATTACAATGCAAGACGTACCTAATAAATTGGCATTTGTATACACTGTACACCAATGAAACGAAATAACGTTCGACAAATTAAAAAGAACTATTATTTACTATTCACCCCGTGTATGTTACGTGGCGGAATTAAAATTGACGCTGCATCCCATACAAATATAGTAGCTATTCAGATGAATTAAAATTCAAGGAAATTCAATGAACCTGCACTAAGGATGGGTTTTAATGAACTAGCCAGAACGGCGGCCATATACAAAGGGACTTAATTTTATTATGATTTATACAAAAGTGGTCTGTAAAATAGTAGTTAATATTAACGACAACTTTGCAAGAAATACATATTATGATTTCGTTAAAGAACCGTTACTTATCTAATTGAAACCTATTAGTTGTTTCTTTAGTTAAAAAAAACACTGAATTAATATTAAAAGGCTCTATGAATTATATTAGACAACTGAGCTAATAACAACCATGGTGACACTTTTTGCATAACGCTGGAACCAAACTTACATTTTGCCATACCAGTGGAATAACAAAAAGAAAACTGCATTATCTCACATAGTGTTAAGTGTTACAAATACGTAAAACCTAGACCATCCCTCCACAAAATTTACTGCAGACTTAATTGTCTTATTTATATTTTAGACGTCATACTCACGCCATCACTCTATAAATCATTCTATGAAGACACTGCGATAAATAAAATACTATAAATAACGACTCGTTAAAAATATCGTTATTTTATGAACAAGCAATAGAGTACATGCAAAGGGCGATGGTGCTGGCCACATAGAACGTGATTAAAATAGAACGCATGTGACAATGAAAAGAGAACTACATTGAAATAGGCATTCAAATTTGGAATGTGCTTTAGTCCGAACGTTTGATCGTTGTTGGAAAATGTTTTTTTTTAATGAATGATTGGCGTTGTAGTCGTTTACTTGTTTGGGTTAATAAGCGAGCAAGCCACTCGTTTCGCTTTACACACAAAACAAACAGCAAAGCTAGATTTTTGCAGTTTTATCAAAAATAAGATATGTGTTAGGACAGATTTGAATATCAACAATGTTTATATTTAAAGTTTGACTTAGGTGTTTTTAAGAATAAAACGTAGACATCATATTGTTATTTACCGAAGCTAATATGATTCAAACGCGTGGGCGATTTCTATGAAACAGTAAATCCCAATATCACATCCAGAAACTTATACATACGAAGTGTAATATCACACTCGATTATGAGGCAGAAAACAAACACAGGCTTCAGATGGTGAGAATGTTGAAATAGAAAATGCGGTACATTACAATACGAGAATGTGATTTGGTTCACGTGAGCGCACCAATCTGTTTTCCAATTTATTAGCGTTTATTTTCTCGGAAGAAAATGTGAACGACGGAATCATACTTGTAGAAATGTTTTCATTTTAAATTTCGAACGAAGTCTGTGAGTTGGATAATCTGTTATTACTACTTTATATTACATTGCAAAGCTAATATGTTTTTGTGAAAAATAGGCGTAAACATGTATCACTTCACCCTTTCTTCAATAGTACACATTGTATTATTACGACGCAATATATGTGATTGCGCATTACGTCAATAATTCTTCTCTTAGGTATTCATACCTTTTCTCATTCCTTGAGGATGATACATACTTGTGGATTCATAGGTTTTAACAACAACATAACCAGACAGCAGTCATTAACACCCATGTTTTAAAAAAATACGAGTTTTTTTTTATAATACACAGATAAAAAGTTCTTCTTAAAAACAATAACATAACGAAACTTTTTATAGCTTGGTTATTCACATCTAACCATCAAACTCTTTGATACGTACATGAGTGGGAGTTTTAAAAAGTGTTTGTTTCTTGTTCTATTAACATACGCGTAACTGTATACTTTTACGTGTGACTCCACTCGCATAATTTAATTTATTTGGGACACATTGAAAATAACCTACCCTACCACTCGATTGAATAGACATCGAACGTTGTTAGAAATGTAGTAACATCTACCTCAATAAGGACGACTATGTACCTTTACAAAGTAGGTATATCTACATACCTATACGGGCCTATAATTTTAGGAGTGTGAGATGCAGAACTCGCGACCGTCTTTTTATCATCAACTGAATCGACAAAAAAAATAGAGTAAAGGAGAACAGCCTGACATCAGGACTTCCAGACCTACGAACGAATTTTGACCCAAGCTGAAACAGAGAACTTCGTTCGCTCGCTCGTTCTAAAAGTCTTTAAATGTCATGTCATTATTATAGGTAGATGCATAACGTATATATTATTTTGTTTCGGAACACTACAAATCCATGTGGTATTATAATAGAATACGTAATAAAAGGAGTTTATTGACCACTAGAATAACAAAAGCAAACAATGATTAATTAGCCTTATTTTTTCATGATATTAATCTCCGATTGCGAAGGACTGTATGACGATTGACAGATAGATCTTGATTACATGTAAACGTGTCGTGATGATTACTGACAGATGTGACTATTCTACTGGTGACGCTCGCAAGCTCGTATGATGCGTCAGTTAAACTGGGTGCCCTTTGTGTGGCCTAATGATTGTCCTAAAATCCTTTGGTCGAACATTTTTGGCATAACGTTGTACATTTAGGATAATCTTTTTTTTTGCATAATTGTTGATTGTCCTAATTCTTATTGCTCCTAATACTAAATATTATGTAGTCGATAATCTAAACGGCGAAATGCCAGAACCGAACACTTTTTTACTACCTAATACTTGCATATTATATAAGTACAATTTACAAAGCGTTATGTTTGCTATATTTTCTTTATTTCTTTTTATTTTCCAATTGAGGATATGTTTAGGAATTATTAACAGTAGTCCAAACAGAATTAATACCTACATCTAATTAATATTTATTTTATAACTAACTAATTAGTACATTGTATGTTCGATAATTCGATGTTCGACTCAATAAATATTATGCACAACAATAATTAGGATAATCGATATTATGCGTTACGATTTCGGCGAAAAACTATTATGTTCAACAATTAAGTATCAGGCCAAAAATGGTAGGCGAAAAGTTGTTATGCGACAAAGAAATAAAACAACGAAAAATTATGCCATAACATTTAGACCCAGTTAAATTATACTGAAACTTAGTAAGCATGGTACTATATTCATTTCGATGTATTATTAAATAAGAAGAAAGAAAGAAAGAAAGATACATTTATTCACAAACACACAGGACACACATATTAAACAATAAAATAAACAAGAGAAACATATAAAACATGAAACAAAGTGTGTCTCTGTGGCAGTGAACCGGACACTGGCTCAGCATTATGCTGAGGTGTCAGACACCTACAGCGCTGATTTTCAGCCAGTACCGTTGGTGACTCACGGAAACGTCATACAATTTTAATATATAAACTACATACTAATATATTATTAGGATAGGCGAGAGAGAAATAAACATAAATACGAAGTGAGATGTATTGTACGGCGCTACCTACATGCAGCATCAATCAAAGCAATAATACTTACATTAAAATGTATAAAACTTACTTAAATAAGACAAGAATTTACAGATACGGTATCCTTAGTGACACGTAAAAATTATCTAGTTTTGTCTGTCTGTTTGTGTTTAGCTTCGGAACCCACGTGCGAGGCACACGTTCTTTAGGGTCCGGATACAACAGAGTACCTTCAAAGTTATGGAGAGGACGTTACAATACTTTTTGAATCATGTTTTAATGTTGTGCCATAAAATTTTATTATGTCCTACAAATTTATTAATATTTCCAAATTTATAAAAATTATAGATTTCGTAAGATGCATAGCTACTTACTACATATAGAAACATTTAAACGAAACAAACATAGATCATTCACTTGCTTAAATACATTTAAATCACCTTAGCTGATTGCCTGGTGTTAATCATTTATGTACGAAGGAGATATCCTAAGCATATAAATGACCTGTTAATTACATCTATTTGTGAGCAGTGTTTGCTTATTTAATTAATAGATAAGAGTTCTTTTTTTAGGGTTCCGTAGCCAAAATGGCAAAAACGGAACCCTTATAGTTTCGTCATGTCCGTCTGTCCGTCTGTCCGTCTGTCCGTCTGTCCGTATGTCACAGGCATTTTACTCGAAAACTATAAGGTGTATTTGAATAAAATTTTGAAGATAGGTGTATTTTGTTAGCCGCTACAAAGTTTTGTAATTAAAATTACAAAAAAAAATTTTTTTAGGGGTGTACTCCATACATAAAACTAAAAGTCAAAAAATTTTTTTTCATCGTGAGCCCACGTGTGGTACATGAATCGATAGGCCTTTCAAAATAAATATAAGGTTTCTCGGGATTTTTTTTGATTAAGTGAATACAGTCAGAGATAATCGCCCCGAAAGTCACTAAAATTCTGTCCCCCCCCCCCCCTCTAATTTTTGAACGGTGTATTTTAAAAATATGAAAAAATTCATGGACACAGCGCTTATTAAGTTCATTCACCGAAAATTGTTTTGAACAAGATCAGATGAAAGGTTTCCGAGATATTGTTGAAAAACTGCCTTCCTCAAAGAAAAGGACGTAAGTGCCGTAAGATTTCTATGACGATACGACCTTTTTAATAGGCACGGAACCCTTCGTTTTGCGTGGTCCGACACGCACTTGGCCGGTTTTATTAAAGAAATCTCGTTTTAGAAATTAATATTGTTTTTTAAACTTGGCTAGCAATAGTAATCGTTACTTTAAAGAAAGGACAAGTACGAGTTCAATTCGCGTGGTAAGGGTTCCGTATGTAATACACAAAAATATTGAGAATTTTCCCGTTATTTTGAATACTCAAACTTCTTATAGGTTTTCCTGTAATCTTTAGGCAAGGAACTTTTTTCCATATTTTTTCAGAATTTTAAGCCTAGTAGTTTCGGAGATAAGGGGGGGAATGGTCAATTTTCGTCTTTTTTCCTAAATTATTTCAAATCTGTTTTTGCTAAAATTATTTAAAAAAATATCTGAGATGCTTACAACAACCCCTTTCATTTGATATGTCACACAATACAGTTTGCGAAACTTTTTTGTAAAATATTCCAGTTTACCCCCCAAAAGTGGCCCCCTTGTTCATAATTCATTAATTTACTATACGCGTTCATTTTAAGATCACCAATTTACATATGTTTACCAAATTTCAACTCAATCGGTCCAGTAGTTTCAGAGCAAATCGGCTGTGACAGACGGACAGACAGACGCACGTGTGCTCCTATAAGGGTTCCGTTTTTTTCCCTTTTGAGGTACGGAACCCTAAACACGGTAGTTTTACCCTTCAAATATCATCTTAAATGTATCTGATGGTGGATCCCTACTGAGACGCTCAAACAGATATATATTACTAAGACATTATTTTTACATTTCGCACTAAATATTGAATTACACTGTCCACCCACACCTCTGCCTCTATATGTATATCATTTATTTGCTTTTCTATCTTATTTTAACACATATGCCAAATACCATAAACGGTACCGAGGAAATCATCAAAGTATATGACAGGGGGGGGTCAGAAAGTGGTTAATGGGATAAATATTTTTCACTTCTCATGCTCGAAAAGTGTGTCATATTAGGCTTATCAAGCGGGGCTAAAGTCATACATGTAGCCCCTAGGGAAAATATGTATAAATATTTATGATTTCTAAAACATTTAATTTGACCAATCAAAACACATCGCTGTATTAAATCTACGAATCACCACTATTTAAAAAGCATTTGTATTTGCTATCAACTAACCAGATTACAGCGAATATTAAAAAAACCGGCCAAGTGCGTGTCGGACCACGCAAAACGAAGGGTTCCGTGCCTATTAAAAAGGTCGTATCGTCACAGAAATTTTACGGCACTTACGTCCTTTTCTTTGAGGAAGGCAGTTTTTCAGCAATATCTCGAAAACCTCTGAACCGATCTTGTTCAAAACAATTTTCGGTGAATAAAATTAATAAGCCCTATGTCCATGAATTTTTCCATATTTTTAAAATACACCGTTCAAAAATTAGAGGGGGGGGGACAGAATTATAGTGACTTTCGGGGCGATTATCTCCGACCCTATTCACTTAATCAAAAAAAATGCAAAGAAACCTTATATTTATTTTGAAAGGCCTATCGATTGATGTGCTGCCACACGGGGGGTCACAATGAAAAAAAAAATTTGACTTTTTGTTTTATGTATGGAGTGCACCCCTAAAAAATTTTTATTTTGTCATTTTAATTACAAAACTATGTAGCGGCTAACAAAATACACCTATCCTCAAAATTTTATTCAAATACACCTTATAGTTTTCGAGTAAAATGCCTGTGACATACGGACAGACGGACAGACGGACAGACGGACAGACGGACAGACGGACATGACGAAACTATAAGGGTTCCGTTTTTGCCATTTTGGCTACGGAACCCTAAAAACAACCAATCAGAAACCAGAATTAATTTAAATATCAGGTGTTTTTTAGTCCCTAACTCACAATAATTATTAAAACAAAAACGCTCGGGAAAATACCCATCTCGTGGTAATATGGCTTATTTTAGCCCCTTGTCATACAATCTACTATTAACCAAAAGTAAAAGAACTTCTCAGCTCCACGGCTCGTCCTGTTCGAGGCAACAAAAACACATTGTTTGCCACGTGTTGCACGCGGCCGGAATGCTAAAGGGCCCAAGTTTGAATCCCGGCAGAAGCCTCAGACCTTGCCAGCCCTATTGAGATGTAGCTTTAATTGTTTAAATGTGTCAATGTCGTGTTTTTGCTGCTAAAAGATCTTCGGACGGTTGGTTCAAAAAAAGGTCTGGATATTCATTGACATATTTATCTAAAGTTTGGTCCGTAATATTTTAGCTGTGTCAAGCCATGTGCATTTGTTTTTATTTAAGGAAAAAATGAACGTGAGGTAATCGTAAGTCATCAAGAGCTACATAGACGTAGAAATGTAAAGAAAAAGTAAACTGAATTAACTGCGGCCTTCTTACAGATATTATGTTTAGCACCAGCCACCGATGGCTATGGTAGGTACCCAATAGGTATTTACCACACTCTATGCATTTTCGGCTTATTCAGACAGTTTTAAGAAAATAATTAATATAGTAATAATATTCTGTAACAGGAAACTTATTTGTTTGTATTTAAATCATTATTTCTAAAAATAAAATAAATAACTGCTTCGATGTAATCTTTACTCACGGAAAATTCATTTAAACTTCTTTACGTCATCACGTATCCGCTTTTGTTATATCTCGAAAGAGAAAATATTTTAATTAAGTATAAAAATATTAATAAATGGTTGTGCCTCGCCAAATTAATGTATCCATCCGGTATAAGAAAAGATTAAACGTTTGTAAAGGATGTGATTACTCCAGATCTTTATATTATTAAGGATGTTGGATGTTCTGCTGCCAACTTCGCGGATACAGGAAAGGGATGTCAAAATATTTTCGAATGGGTGTTACTGACTTTAAATGAGTAGAGTACTTCTTTACGAATGTATTTTCAATCCTCAGTGTTATGTAAAAGCTTAGGACTTGTTGATATATTTGGCGCCATTTCAGTTTCTGCCAAATTTCAGAAGTCTTCTTTCATCAGTAGTTAAGGAGGATTTTTATATAACAGCTCCATGTTGTTTTTGTAGAACCATTAACGTTTGTTTACAAACCTATCTAGACCTGAAGTAGTCTCAACTCTTGGCAAGTCTGTCTGCCAAATGTACAAATGTGAGATGTTTCAAATATCAAACAAGCAGATTTGACTGACTGTAATATCACAGATCAAGTCAAGTCAAGAAATCTAAAAAGCATATAATGTTGAGACTGAAATCGGGGGCGACTGAATATACATTTACTTCGCCATATAGCCGAATTATTTTCGCATTACTTGTGATAATAAAACACTATCTCAGATTTCCAACTGTTTACCCGGATGGATCAAGCTAAAGTAATTATGTAGCTGAAACAACTCTTTTCCCTAATGTCACCCCATTATAAAGTAATATATATCGTTAATTTTTATCAATACAATATTATAATATTTAATAACCTAACTGATTATGGATCAAGTTCATGCCCAATTACAAGTGTATCCTGAAAACGTCACGATCTTAAATTAAACTTACGAATTCTGACTAAAAACATTACCTAGAATTATGAATCATTATTTCCTAATTATGTTCACACATAAACATATGCATGCCAACGTTCTATATTTAATTATATCTTAAAATAACACAAATCGACTTACCAGCTTCTCGGAATGAATACAATCCCCGTACGGGGCATCCGCAAACGGCTGAAAAATGCACTTTCAACTGTCAAAATGGATATCAAAGTCACTTAGTACATGAACACAGCACCGACCCACGAACACTTCAGTACGGTTTAGTCCTTAATCCGTCGAAACGAACGAGTTTTTTACAGGAGTGGTCACACTTAGAAACGTCTACACGCTCCGAGCTTTAATTCAAGACTGAAGATAATCGAATCGAGACTCGAGAGCTTTCAGCGTAGCGATGCGTTTGCGCCGTTTCACGAGTGCGCGGCAAGAATACGACTATCCCTTTCCACATTATTACACGCGTACGGCAAGAGTGTTAGTTGTTGTATTGCGGTCTCGGTCATACCTAATGTCAGCGGGGAAATTAAAGAAAACGTAACATGGGCGCGTTACGTAATGGTCAGCGTACGCGATGATTTATTTGTCCCGTGATTAATGATTTTCATGTTTTCCTTAAGATTTTCTCGCGTGTTTTGGCTATGGCATTTATTTTCGCGTTGCGTTAACTAATTGCTGCGAGTCGTGGGTTTGAGGTGATAGTTATGCTTTCAACGGGAGCTTGTTATCAATATGTCAACTATGTAAGTTTAGTATACCTGAGATTTTTTTTAATTCTTCTGTTTTCTGTTTCATTAATGAACTTTACATTCGAAATTCCATCGAAATTTCGAAATTTTTAATGCTGCTCGTGACATCGACGGTTTAGCTGTAGGTACTTCACTTGTGTAGAACTTAGGCAGTGAACTTCAAATGACATCACCGCAGTTCATAATAATGATCGTCGTGTTAAGAACTGTCGTTAAAAGGACAGTATGTGGTCAGAGAGCTTATTGAAAAATTGGTATATGTAAAACCTATTTCCGTCGCGTTTCGCGCGAATTAGGGGTATATCTCTGTAAATGTGTGCGTAAATCATCCGGCCACATGTTTTCTAATTTTGAAATTTAAAGTTCATCGGGAAGAGATCAGAAATGTCACACGATACATTCGTCCCTTTCATTTTACTCCTGACGTCAATTGAGCCTCTTCTCTTGTTATAACATTTTTTGTATACTATTTAGATTTTCCTTTTTACCAACTAAATATATGTATAGAGTAAGTTGTGACAGATAACTCAACTAAATCAGAATTAGATGTCGACATCGGCGACTTATATTATTTTTTTGCGGCAGTGAACGTGATGGGTGTCGTCTACTACTAGCTAGTAAGTGTTGTATGTCTTTACATCTTGCGAATAAAATTTTTGGTCCGTCCATTTGGGTTAAAATCTGGCATACGTCTGTAACTTGGATAAAAATAATTATGGAGGCTGAAGGTTGCCATAGGAACTGTAATTAAATAAAAAATGCAACCCCTTTTTTAAATGCAATTTGGACTTGTTTCAAATATTTTCGTGTATACAAATTATATGAAAAGCAAAATACAGTCTACAATAAAAGCTTGTCTCAACAATTTCTGTAACAATTCATAAAGAAAATTATGTTTTATTAATTTGACTACGTACTCTGGTTTAAGCTGTGATTTGACTGCAGAACAAATCTGACGAATTATCTCAATGGCAGTTTAATACGAAAGATAAGTATATAAATTTCTACTGGTGGTGGGAACCTATAATTGGCTTTCTGTTACCTACATATATAACTATTGTACAACTGTTAGCTGTTGGTTCTCCGAATAATAAATAAATAAATAAAATAAATAAATTATAAATACATATGTGTACTACATGCATTACCTATCTCACTGGTATAAGACGCATAGGTCATTGTGGATAATGTTTCACATGGCTTTGACTGCCAGACACAAATTGTATAGATATTCTTGTCCCCTGTTTAGTTTACATGTATACATGTGCACAGATATTTGTAGGTGCGTGTTTGCCTACCCACATATACATTTGTCTCCCATGGATGTACTGATAAATGATCACATGTTTTGATTTTTCTGATCGAATTGTCGCATGGATATTTTTACCTTACACATTTAAATAGATATTTAAAATTGGGAAGGTAATACATAATATTATTATTGACCTTGACTGTAATCAATACCAAAATATATTTTTCTTAAGCTCGCCTACATGGTAAAGTAAGTAACTTTTTAATTATGCCCATTTTAAACAGTTTAAATGATTTAAATTTTAAGCTCCCCGTTTTATGTTATGATTATGACGGCAATTTACCAACGAGTTAAAGACGTTACAAGTTAAAATGTCGATTTCGACAAACAACCCTAGTTTATCGATGTGCCTAATTATCGACTACGGCACATTATTTTTCTGACCGTGAATGTATTAGTCTAGACCCCCCTCCCTAATATTCTTCCGTATAGAGCGCGAAAGGGACAACTGCACCTCGTGCCGATATGACCTACAAAAAACTGGCGAAAACGGGGTTCGTAGTATCCTATTTTCTCTTCCAATTTTGGACCAATTTTAGTTTTTCTTTCACTTATGTTACAAAGAGACATTTGGCTATATTTCTATATTTTCTGTTTTTCTATTGTACAGTCAACGTCAAAAGTCAGTGATCAAAATCAACATTTCAAAACATCTCCTAGCATAAGGCCCCAGATATAACAAGTTATACCAAAGTGCCAGTTTTAACTGAAGTTTTAATTAGTCAAAAGAAAATGATCATACAACATCGAGACAGAGAAACGAAGTGACAAATCAATGTTTCAAATCGAAATAATGATACACGATGTCATAATTACGTCTGCAGTCAAGAGCAAAAATAGGTTATCGTTTTTCACCTTATCACAATGGAATAAGGTACAAAAGTGATAACTTACTTTTACTCTTAACTATACTAGATACTTTAATAAAGAATTTAAGACAGTCTTACAACACCCTAAGGACCAGAATGACGTACATACAGTCAAATGCAACAATATGTATCGAATATATCCTTACATAGATGTAACGAAGTTTTTATTTCAACCGCATAAAGAGCACTGAGACGTAATTATTATTGAGTACGAGTATATTAATGCATCCATTATTTACACTTGACTATAGCACTTATCAGAAAATTCGATTTTTTTCACGACTCTCCAGCTGTTTTGAGTAACGCGAGTCCTGATTTTATTGCGTACCTATCCTTAATATTCATTGTGCAAATTTACATGTCAACCTGGTCTAAGTAAACATTACTTTTAATTAGAGAATATACGAATAATGAAACCGGCATTACTAACAAAAAATACGCGATAAAATCGTGACTCGGTTTACATTTACGTGGATTACCCATTTCGTTTTTAAGAAGGGTTTTTAATATAATTAAATAAAAATTCAATTATTTTAGACCCATTTATTATTTAGTAGTGTAACTCGCTGAAAAAAAAACTTCTATTTAACTAAATAAAATACTTTACACTTAGTAAATAATGTAACAAAAATAACATTTAAGTACTTAATAACGTGTATGTCCGCCATCATTATCTATATATAATATCTTGGAGCCGGCTTCCCATTTTGATCGCACCATGTTTTCGCAATGGTCGCTTCCTCTAAACGACTCCCACGTGTCATAAACATGCTCTCTAATATTTCGAGCTGACCGAAGTGTTGTCTCATCCCAAGCTTGAACCATCAAACCCCATAGGTTCTCTATGGGACTATGGGGTTGATGTCCGGACTTTTTGAGGGAAACGGTAACAACGTGACGTTACGGCGATTTGCCTGGAACCATGCCGTCGTGTAGCGAGCCGTGTGCACTGAACTGTTGTCTTGCACGAACGGGAAAGGCGTATCTGGATAGAATATCTTCACAGTCGGAACTAGAGTGTCGTTCAGTATATCGACGTATTTACGGCTGTTTAGGCGCCCACCGATTTATACAAGTTACCCTGGTCCTGCAGAGGACATCCAACCCCAAAAGCCAACATTTATCCTCCCGCTAGATATATCCTCAACAATGTTTCTCTGCTCATATCGAGTGTTATTCATCCTATATAGAGTCAAACGACCACATTCACTCGATGAAAAGGTTTTTTCATCAGAAAACACCGCCTTTTCAAAATCAAAGTTGCGGTACCGTGTCGCAAACTGTAATCGTTCATCTTTGTGTCGCTGTGTAAGTTTCAGTTTTCGTGCCGGATGACGATATAATGCAATCCTGCATCTTCTAACCGCCGACGGATCGTGGATGTAGACACATTTACCTCGAGTGCAACATTCCTAACACGCATGAATTTGACGCCATTGGCTTGAAATTGACGCACAATTCTTTTATTTTGTAAATCTGTAGTGCACCGAGGACGACCAGTTCTCCGAGTAACACTCACATTGCCATGCGATTCCCATCGCGTTATCCATAACTTTACTGTGTTTCTGGTAACACCTGTACGACGCATGATCTCAGCAACTGGTAAACCATCTTCATGTAAGGCAACAATGCGATGTATTTCGTGATCAGAGATATGATGAGTGTACTCCATTTGTGTTGCTTATTGCGTTTATTTTAAATTTTCTTTATCATTTATATTCTAAATGATAATAAGCATTAGGTACGCACTCGAAATTATCTTCACTTTATACCCAATGAATATAAAATGACATTTCTACCGCAGCGTCAAAAGTGACTAACAAAAGAACGACAACATTTCAAATTGTTCCAATGAAAGCTCGGCAAAAAAAGGATTTATTAAAAATATTTCCAAAAATCAAGCTGATGTAATAAGAACTTATTTCAAATCTTGGCGGACACGAGATAGTACTAGTCGCTTCGCATGTTTGGTCTGACGAATATAACCGAGATTAACCGAACATCTAACATGTACTCCGAAATGTCCTAAAAACCCGTATTTTAAAGATAATCACTTTAATTTGAAACACTCAACAATGATTTTAACTGTTTGAATGGCATGTCACTTAGTTTTCAAAATTCGAAATAATGGTGATTACTTACTTATGTCACATTACGAGTTAATTTACTTCTGATAAACTGCAATAGTCAGTAACATGTGACTTAATTTATTGTATATATTATTCTGGGACCCTATTTCATCAGTTTCTTTTGATGTTGACTGTACTCGAGAAATTCGTTTGCTGAGTTCCTGTTTATGGCGCCGAAAGACGGCGTTTTTCGTAGTTTTGAAAGGTCTCTAATTATTAAAATAAACAAATAATTAGGTTAAAATTAAACATAGGGACATGTCAGAGGTAGTTATATATTATATGAATACAAAATATTTGCTCTTATGTTATTATACAGGGAGTAAACGGGGAATTACGCTTGTATGAAGAAATGCCCACCCGCGCATCGTCTTAATACAGGCTGAATGCCCCATAATAAATGGATCGTTTCTATCTATTCGCAACGAAACTATTAACACATAGTTTGACATAGTCCTGCAGAAACAATTTATACTGGCACGCACCAAATAGTCGTATTTTTGCATCTTATCCGTTCCGAATCATATGATTTCCAAAAAAAACCATTTTATGTAATAATTTTTCAAATTAAACCTCTTACTTTCAGCATTTCCTATACCAGAATTCAGTATTCCGGTAACAAACTATTTAAATTTTAATCATCATTGAAAAATACAAAGTTGCGAGGGGTTGTCCGCTAGTAGGAAACTATATCGAAACGCGGAAGTGAGTTTCCTCCAGCCGCTGCGGGAAGATAATTTGTAGCATATGTCTGTCGCTACCTAGAAACCGTTAAAAGTTGCATTTCAATTGACATTTCTCGGTAAATGAGAACGTAGTTTGGCAGTCACCCAGTTTCTTGTTATTAATTGTATTATTTACTAGTATGATGCACGAGCGATACAGATTCACTTTTTTCTTGTGTCTTTGTCAGGTAATAATGTATGTTATGTTGTGTTACGAATAAATGTTTGATTGATTGTTTGGTTCAGCATAAATTAACAGGAAAACAATGTGCATTTTTGTCCAAAAATAACGTATTCCTAAGAATTATTGACTTTTCTAGCTACCTCAATGTGTAGTTCTTTGCATTATCTTGCTATGGCAGAAATGTTTCATAACTGTTATCATGACATAACAATTTTAAATCTACAGAGATCTATTAAAACAAAAATCAACCTGAGCTTCCGAGGGCCTAGCCCAATATCGAAAAGGTAACCAAAAAAATTGCCATCTTAACTCACGCACTACCTAGTATACCTATCTAAAAATGTCTAGGAAAGATCTCCGACCGATGTGCGATAAAGATACACCATACAATGGTAGTTTTTGGCTAACAATGGTCAAATTTTTTAAACTCGCCTTGGCGCTTAAAACTAGCCATCCCTCTGCAAAGAGTCCAAATGGTGAGTGTGAAATATGGTCTTCAAATCAATCAAGCCAAAACCAAACTGATGTTTATAGATCAAGCGGGCTTACTACAACGAACAGGCAAGACTTAGCCGACTTGGAAACAGTGCAAAAATTTATCTACCTTGGGTTTCTGATAACCACGGATGGCGACTATAAGAAAGAGTTGGTTAGAAGAGCGGTGAAGCGGTTAAAGAAGATCTGAGGAACAGGGGAGTCAGCGAGAGGACCAGAGTCAAGCTGATCAGAATTTTTCATGCCTTTCTGTACGTTGACGGTCAATATACTCCAGTGAGGCCGGGTGAAGGAATTTTATGTGAAATTTTATTTTAAATTAATTTTAAAGCCAAGTCCCGCAATTGTATCGCAAATGTACCGCAAATCTGAGCATTATGGTTGGCAATGGCAACCCTCGACAGAACCCACTTGGCGAGCTCCGTAAACGTTATGCATTTGCATTTAATTTTAGGTATCCTAATTATAATTATAGTTAATCTAACTATTTAAGTATGTCGTGATGCTTGAATACTCCGCTATTTATATGCGTATAAACAATAGCATAAAATCGGACGAAATAAGAGATTATTTCCAAAAAGCGTCGACAAAACAGGATAAATTGTTTTAAATCTTCAATTTAAGTATGTATGAATCTATGGGAACCGGATCTCAGATGGCTTCTTAAAAAAACAATAAATAACATTTACTTCCTTAGCGGCGCGTGCCGCTATGAACTATAAAGCACACTCTCCATTGAAAGATATTCTTATTGGACAAATAAAAATATTTAGTATATTTGGATTAGAGAGCTTTTAGTACCCAAAAGCTGTTCTTACAAAAAAGACTAGACTGCGATAAAATCTCTACTAATCTCAAAATTTTGATAAAATCTTGATGTAACAACAAACAATTTAATTCACTTTCAAACCCATTCATAAGTGAGCGCAGGGTGGATAATTGAATTCAAGTTTTCAATCCAATTTTGGCGCTGCAGAAATGGGGCCAAATGACTGCTAATTAATAACAAAGAGCATTTTTTTTGGGAAAAAATTAAGATTTGCAGTCTGTCAAATAATACCAAAATTCAATGAGAGCTCGACTGCGTGTAGCTGGCTATAGCTTAGCTGTGAGACTGTGGCTACAGCCGATAGGACCAGGGTGCCCGTTCCGGCAGGAAACGGATACTTATGTCGTTGGTTGATTTAAGTTTCTAGTGGCATAAATTCGGAGCGCGTGCGGCGACCCACTGATTGATGGATGAATTTGGAAATTAGAACTAATAGTTTAAATATTTAAATAGCACGTTTTGTATGGGTAGCCGTACATTACGGAAGCCAAACGCCAGGATAAAGAGGTGTGCGTTGCCTTTTATTATATGAAAGGAAGTTACAGTTTTTGGACTGTATATAGGCCCGTTTTTAATACACTTACTTGTTCAACGTAACTCTTAAACTCAAACATTATTATTACAATTAAACCTTTAAAATATATTAAAAAAAAAAAAAAAAATTGCGGACAATCTTACACAAATCGACCTAGTCCCAAACTAAGCAAAGCTTGTACTATGGGTACTAGACGACGATAAACATACTTAAATACATAGAAAACATCCATGACTCAGGAACAAATATTCGTGCTCATCACACAAATAAATGCCCTTACCGGGATTCGAACCCAGAACCTCTTGCTTCGTAGGCAGGGTCACAACCAACTAGGCTAAAGCGGTCGTAATAAGCTACATTCTTTAAGAACTTTACACTTGATCCCCTCGGGAAGGAATCGTCGTACTAATTATACGACTAGCCCTTTCAGACCCGGCCAATACAATTGTGCGGGTTGATTACATTTAATTGTCAAATCTAAAACATATGTCAATATACTTCATTTTACGTTAGTAGGGTCTTGTTTTTCCGGTCTGAAAGGGCTAGAATCATGCGTTTTCTTTTCCAGCCCTAAAATTAAATAAATTCATAATGGCTACTTTTTGATCACTGCAAGCGTAGCGTGAGCAAACGCTATAAAATCTAGTTTTATTATTTTCTGATTTGCGTTCTCGACTTTATCTTGTCATTTCTGATTACAGCTCTGAAGTCATCCTGTATATCAAGTGTATCAAGACACGCCTTTCAGCTGTAGATAGATTCACACGGGCAGGGCAGCAGTCATCGATAACTGACCGAATGAATGGATGAATGAATGGATCTATTAAAAGCACGGCTATAATTGAACGAATGAATGGAACGAGCGTGAACGCAATCGTTCATTGTTGTTTTATGTCGATGGAAATTGAGTTTATTTTGAACCTGCATTAACTCGCTAGCATAATGGGGAGTCTCCAGAACTGTGTGAGATAGCAGAGCGGTGAGCGCGAAAAAATCCACTAACTAAGAAGAGATGCATGAGCGAGGTTAGGAATGCTATGGATTTTTTCCTCGCACACTGCTTCGCTACCTCGCACGCTCTGGTGGATATTCAACCCTACTCCGGTCAATATAAAATAAAAAATATACATAAAATAATTATATTTTCATCACACTTGCTCGTAAAGGGCTTCATAACGCGCAGGCATCCAGAGCTACAATGACCTAAATTACGCCCACGGGCGTAATGGTTTTTTTCTTAAATGGTATCTGTCTATTGTAGCTTATGTGTGATCTGACTGGGTTAAGCATATCTAGTTTGCCGCGCGCCACGAGAATTCTGCTCTGTGATTGGTTGAAAAAAATCCAGTTGGCCACGCGCCGCAAGAATACCTCTGTACTGCTCTGTGATTGGTTGAAATATTGGCGTCGGGCTTCTAATAGACTCTCGTTCGTAAAAAGCTTACCAACCTCGTGGCACAATGTACTATTATAGGTAACTTATTTCTGTGCTCCGTTCTAACTGATCTTTGCAGTTTGAAATAAAACAACCGTAAATAATTTGATTTTAATTACTGGAAAATATTTGAGATCTAATAAATAACTCGATTTTTCTGATGTAAATTGATTTACGTAGGTACTGTATTATTCCATACTTTGATAAACTGACGTCTCATCCAATTTCATTAATCATTGCCTATAACAATATTTTACAATCGCTTTTATTTATGCCCCATTCACATAGCTACTATAGTACAGTATGATATTTTTTACGTGAGACATGTTTGCATCTGTGGTTTTATTAACATTTTCCAATATTGTGTCACTAAAACATATGCTTATTTATTTATTTAAACGCTATACTTAGGGTTGCCAACCTTAATGCACAGATTTGCTGTACATTTGCGATCTAATTGCGGGACTTGGCTATAAAATGCGGAACTGGGCAAGGAATCCGTAAACGTATTAAAAACTAAAAATTCTTTATTTCAGACCGGTTGATCCAGAGGCTTTGATTTGGTATTGAAATGCATGAAAATTAAAACAGGTTTACTTTCTAAACATTTATTGCACATTAGCGTATAGATTTTATGACTTATGATTATGAGATTATGACATAAACATTATATAGGTGACATGGAATGGGTCCGAAACACTACACTTCCGCTCCAAAATACGTATAGCTGATGTGGATACAAAAATCGGCCAAGTGCGAGTCGGACTCGCGCACGAAGGGTTCCGTACCATTATCTATAAAAACGGCAAAAAAATCATGTCTGTTGTATGGGAGCCCCAGTCCGTTGTTATAGCGGCAACAGAAATACATAATCTGTGAAAATTTCAACTCTCTAGCTATCACGGTTCTTGAGATACAGCCTGGTGACAGACAGACGGACGGACGGGCGGACGGACGGACAGCGAAGTCTTAGTAATAGAGTCCCGTTTTTACCCGTTGGGTACGGAACCCTAAAAACTGCTCAAATAGGACTGGGGCCCGGCCACGTCTGTTGCATTTTGCACTGCATACATCCAGACAGGTGGGCTATACTACTATAATATATTTTTATTTATTTAAACTTTATTGCACAAAATACAAAAAATGTACAAATGGCTAGCTTAATGCCACATGGCATTCTTTACCAGCTAACCATTGGGCCAAACAGAGACTTATAAGAGCTATATAGCTACCAAGTGGGCGCCACATGAACATGACTGGCGACGCAGACGGGGCCGACCTAGACGGAGATGGCGGGACGACCTGTATATATTCCTCGCAATTGGGCTAGCAGAGACGCATGAAGATCACGGGGAGAGGTCTTTGCCCCCTCAATAGGCTGATTAAAAAAATCAAATAACTAAAATAGGTATGTCTATCTCGAAAAGTCAAAAAAGCTTGCTCACGTCATGGGTCGCAGGGTCTACAATCATCTGCCAGCAGAAATAGTTGCTGCCCACTTAAATACATACATACATATATAGGCTGATAAACACATTACCCTCCTTTGCGTCGCGCAGTCGGGTAAAAAGTGGCTGATCGAGCAGGCGTTCTACGATTATAAGGAGCTATTTTGCAATGTTTCAAAATAATCATTAGTTATTACCTTGTTTATGTATGAATACATAATATGTGTACTAATTTTGTAAAACCTTGACATGTAATTTATGACATTACCAATAAATATGATTATGATTATCATAAGCCAGGTTCTTATATTTTTGTCATTAATACATATTTAATTTTGGACTATAAACCACTCCGTTCTGCCATACTTGAGACACTAGTTTATAAAAAAAAAATGTTTAACAAACGGCACAACTTTTCCGTTATGTTTCAATATCAATGTTGGAAGAGACAAGAGCGTGTCTGTAATTTTAATAGCATCGAACTATCCCGTTTTGTCTCTTTCAAATGTATTAATAAGTTCATTCATATACCTAATGTGATGTAGTTTGGAGTATAAGAAAAAGCCAGTTCCATAAGAGAAACTACCTGTATAAGAAGGCTTACTTTTGCAACTTTTTTGAGAGCGTCCTAACTAAATTACCCCCTACTGCAATACAAAGGTAACCTTTCGCCCACACGCGCCTCTTGTAAGTATTGTTTTACTCCATTATGGCTGTTAAACAAAAAACGACTCATTGACATAGAGAAAAGAGTTACAATTGGGAATGGATGAAAATTTTAGAAATGCCTGATTATTTTTTTGGTGATAGGAATAACCTTCCTTAGCACCAGAAAAAAGTTTCACGTTTTTCAGCTGCGTCAATTTTTTTTGAAAAATATAAACAGTTTCCTCACTTACGTTTTGGGTCAGTTACGGCACCTTCCTCGATCGGTCTCATATTACAAAAAAATATACTAAATATGTGTGGTAAACTAACACTGGCAATGATATTGACACTTGCAGCAGCTATATTGGTCATTACCAGTGTCAGTTCACCACAGATATTTAAGATAGTTTTTTGTAATATGAGACAGATCAAGGAAAGTGTCTATTTACCGTAACTGACCCAAAACGTAAATGAGGAAACTGTTTATATTTTTGAAAAATAATTGACGCAGCTGAAACACCTGAAACTTTTTTCTGGTGCTGAGGAAGGTTATTCCTATTACCAAAAAAATAATCAGGCATTTCTAAAATTTTCATCCATTCCCAATTGGTTGAATTGCATATCTAAAGAAGTTTGTAAGACTGTGCATCTCAAACATGACAAAAACGAGATTTATTTAGATTTAACTGATTTAACCATACTCGTTATGCGAAATTAACGTTATTCGCCTCTGGAAACACAACAGCCGCAAAAAAATTAATATTATTGAATATACGCGGGCTGGGTTTCCGCAACTCGACGTCATAATTCATAATTGCGCCTATTTTGCGTATGGGTTGTTGGCACTACTGTGATTCGTGCCAACATAATTCCACCAGGAAGCCTAGCAGACCCTTTATGGTACCGAGTGACCCCGGTGTTCTTAGGTGCTTTTCCCGGTATTCTGCCACAACAGTGCATGTCAGGATGACGTGGGTGGCAGTCTCTTCCTCTTCCATGCAGGCTCTGCAGAGAGGACTGTATGTAACACCTATAGTGAAAAGGTGTTTGTTTAATTTTGGGTGACCAGTTATGGCTCCTGTCAGAAGACGGAGTGCCGGCCTCTTTAGCTTCTTTAGCTTCCTTAACAATCCGGGGTTGATTGTCCGGAGGGCCTCCCTGGTTTGCCTGCAAGTTCCCAGGGTGTTCCAATATTTTTGGTGTTTAGTGGCAGTGAGCTCCGCAGCCATGCCGGAATTGTGGGTTCCGGTCCTACGGCTCTTGACTCCGAACCTTCTCTAGCCAGTGCATCCACTGCGTCGTTACCGCGTGAACTGCTGTGCCCTTTGATCCATTGCAGGGTTATTTCGCCGTTATTACATACCTCTGATAGAATTTTGTGGCACTCGTGTATCAGCCCAGAAGTCGTACTATGCTTTACTATCGGAAAGTATGCGGATGCTATACCTCCCTGGAGGCGATTGCGCGAGCGGCCATTATTATGCCCATACACTCTGCCTGGAAGACTGTGTTATGGGTCCCTAATGGTGTCGAGATGCGTATGTTTAGATCCTCCGAGAATACTCCAGATCCGGTGCCTGACCTTGTCTTGGACCCGTCCGTGAAGATTCTTAACTCTCTGGGGTTAAGTCCTTCCTGGGGAGTTTCCTTTAGTTCAACTTTGTACTTTTTGTCAAAGACGAACTGTCTGGCAATGTTGTCGGTTGCTGCCTCTACATATAAGAGGTTGCCTACCTACGGTCTCGTAGAGTATCTCGTGTGAGGAACCCTGGGAGGTCTCTCGAGGTGCTGTTTTTTGAGCCGTATGTTTAAAAACCATTATATTATTAGGTATTATCGCCGTTATTCATAATAAAGACTGATTAAACTTATTTTAGTTAACCTACCTAAAGATACCTTTACATACTCCTAACTATTACTACTAATACTCGGATTGAAGTCCTAAAATTATGACTAAGTTTGATAACAGGCGACGATTTACCCTAAATACTAATTACGAGCGTATGTCCCCTTTCTCTCTATGAAGTACACTTAAAAAGTGAGTAGTTACAGTAAATAGAAAGGTTGAGGATCTCTGACCTCACACAGCATGCGTGTAGGTACCGGATAATAAGACAACCGCGAAATATAAAATACGACAAAATTCAACATATAAAGCAGTAAACATGGAAAAAGGCAGTCGGAGAAATACCTACTATCCTCTGAGTTATCGCGAACATGACCACAAGAGAAAGTGAAAGGTAAATAGGAATTTTGGATTATTATTGTGGACGAGTAGGTATACAAATACGTACAAGGGCAATATTTTCAGCACATACAAAACCGCATGAGATGTGGGACTCTTGTTACTCACTTTAGTTATAAAACAAATCTAACCTAATTGGCTCATTGCGATGATTTTTGTTCTACAATGTTAACAATAGGTATGAAAAATATGCAAATAATTGTTGGTCCATAATATGATCGGCGGCCAGTGAAACTGTTAGTGAAGTGGCAGTACTGCATACCTAAATTATGGTCTTAAAGCGTGGCAGTAAAAAGTAACCACTACCATGCTTAAAGCCAGTTGCTCATTGGAGTCATTGTTCATGAACACAGTCGTTTAAGAGATTTATGACGCGGAGTATCTATAAGGAAATCGCTAGGAATGGGCGGAGCCAGCAGAATATGAATTTATGTGGTGATGTGAATTTTACTCCAATCACCAGTAAGTAATAAGGGCTTTGCATTGGCCACATTTGGCGATCCGGTAAGCGTTAAATATGATGTTTATTTGACTCCTAGGAGCCCACCCGTGACTACAAGTGCTTTAAATTACACAAACCAATAAAGGGATGTATTTATTACGTGACTCGTCCCAATCCGACAAAAAAAACCTAACCTGAACCCTTTTCATTTAAATACCTACGTATAATATCTACTTACTCGTAATCTTAGGGACCGATAGCTTAAGGAATAAAATAGTATAAATTGTTTTAAATTATTTTAATTTTAATGTAACTAATGAAATTTTTATGTAATTTATATGGAATGATTGTTCTGAAATAAAGTTTTTTTTTTTTTTTAAGGTCATTGCGAATAAGATTAAAATTTAAAAGCATAGTTTCAGGCCGCGGACTGGACGCCAGCGGGCAGCGGGGCGACGAGCGGCAGTTCATACCTACTCTTCATACATTCGGAGCGACTTCAATGTTTGGGCAGCCGCCTTACCGATTACTTTATCTAATACTAATATTATAATGTGGAATAGTCTGTGATGTTGTAAGTTTGTATGTAGGAAGTAATCTCCGGAATTCTTTCAGCAACATATAGAATGGACAATGGGTTATATGGGTGGATTGCAAAAAAAATGTACATAGTTAAGTGCCTTAATCTAATCTACGCTAACTTTTTTCCATTGTGTAACGGCAATTACCCATACGTTTTATACGGGTAACTTTCGTTACATAATGGACAAAAGTTAAAGCATCTTAGATTAAGGCTCTTAACTATGTACAATTTTTTTGCAATCCACCCATCAAATCGTGGATCCGCTTGGGTTCTCTATAAACACAAGGACAGCTAGTTCTTAAACAGGAGTTACAAAAAAGAATAAAATTCTGCATAACATTACGCCTGGCCTGTCTGGTTCATACTTCAGGGCTGTTATTCGGAACGCGCTCAAGCGCGTCACCTCACCCGACACGCCTAATGAAACTAGACCTCTGATTAAGCTTAGTTACTACGAATCGCGGTGTCAAGATATATTTGTGGGTGAACGGCGTGTAGAGGTTAAA
Organism: Epinotia nisella; assembly: GCA_932294315.1. Classification (NCBI taxonomy): domain Eukaryota; kingdom Metazoa; phylum Arthropoda; class Insecta; order Lepidoptera; family Tortricidae; genus Epinotia; species Epinotia nisella. Next base: position 25,303,243 of record OW028674.1, read on the forward strand.
ACAAGTTACAGAATAACGGGGTAGGACCGATACATATCCAATGTGCTGTGACATATCGCAACATTTTCGCGACATCTGTTTGTAATAACAATGGGCAGATATCTCAAAATGAATTGTTCCTGTCAAGTGTAACGCAGAGAGTCAGAGACTGATGTTCGTCGATCGGCCTGATATACATATGTAACTACAACAAGACTTGTACAGTCGAGTTCATAAATATATGTACGTTCCCCTTAACAATAAAGTCGTGCTCACATAGTTTCATTTCCAAGTGAATATTGTAAGTATCGCGGCGAATCCTGATCCCTGTGATAGGTGTCAACTCAGTACAGTTTTACATTTTAAGGTTATAAATCGGACGGAGATGACAGTTGTCATATGGATGAAGATCCACCGCGATATGTATACAAAATTAATAATGTACTATTTTCAAAATAAGTTCAAAGGCTTGCGCTATTTCTTCTACTTAGCTGAAATTGTATCACTAATAACACTCTATAAACATCGTTTTTTGGAAAAATTAAACTAAAATAACTAAAAAATGGTGGAATAACCAAGACAGAACAGTGGTCTACCAAGATATTTAATAATTGACAGGCTACGCTATTGTGACGGATCGATAACTTAGATAAGTTATTTTTTTTTAAATAAAAACTTCTCAATATTCAACAATTGTTAAAATTTGGCACCGTTAGATAACTAATCATGAATGAGAGTATACATAGTCTTTTTCACCTCACTAGCTTGGAAAGACCTTTTTAGGGTTCCGGACCAAAATGGTAAAAACGGAACCCTTATGGTGCGACTCCGTCCGTCTGTCTGTCTGTCACAAAGTCAAATATCTCAGGAACCACTAATGCAATCGATTTGAAATTTGGAATAGTTGTAAACAAAGCTAATCCTCGTGTATGGAAAATGAAAAATTTTAATATATACTTTTAATTTGTATAAAAAAGGGCGGATAAGAGGGGGGGCAAAAATTCAAAGTCTAGTTAGTAGGCCAATTGGGGTATCATATGAAAGGGCTTGAATTGTACATTCTAAAACCATTTTTCTTTTTTTTTCTACAATGGTAAAATTTTGAATTATAAAGAAAAATGTCGAAAAAAATACCATTCCCCCCCTTATCTCCGAAGTTAACCAAGCGAAAAATTTGAAAATAATATATATGATTAGTATTAACGTGAATATTACCGGAAAAGTATAACGAGACCTCTATCTAGCGTAATTTTTTTTTATTCTTCATAAATCATATGTTAATTTTGTTTGTAATTTAATACTTCTGTGTATAATTTTTTTCCTTCAAATTCGTATGAAAGTGTTCTGAAAGTACCTTCTAGCAAATAAAAAAAGAATTATCGAAATTAATTCACTTGATAAAGAATTACCGCTGAAAAACCAACATACAGTAAGGGAAATGTATTAACGTACCACCGTAGAACCCTATCGCAATAAGGTGACATACCACTCAAGTTTGAGTGACGGAGGACTGTCAATTGCGACAGGGTTCTACGATGGTACGTGAATACATTTCCCTTACTGTACATACCAAGATCCTTGGTCGCGCAAGTTAGTAACAAAATGCACCGATAAATGGCGCTGTGGGTACTCATGACTTAGTAACTACACTATGCGTTGTTAAGATTTTTCCAAAATTAATGGGTGGGGCAAGACGGGTGTGTTGTATGATATTTCGTACGGAACCCACGGTGCGCGAGTCAGACTCGCACTTGACCGGTTTTTTTATTTATTCTTTAAAAACAGATAGCAAAACTGCATTTTATCCACATGTGTGCAAAGAATATTTGAACTCCGAACGTGTTATTAGGTCCTTTTTTAAACATAATAAACACGTAAAGGCCAGTCCAGACAGGACAATTTTCGGCCATCTGATTAAATTGTCTGATTAAAACAGGAGGTGTGGACGCAAAAATAGTTTTATATTGAATTGCATTCAATTAAAAACATATGGTGCTAACAATTTTATTAAATGATTTTACCTTAAAACACTTAAAACTGTAAAAAAAAACCGTACAAAAATGTGAAACCACAATATCTGATTTAACGTTGCATAATAATTGTGTTATTTATGTAATTACTAGTTAAAATAAAGGCTGATTATACATATTTCAGTTGTTTTTCTTATGTAGTATTTTCATCGGTTTAGTGAGGTGAAAAGATTTGTGTTACACACGGGTGCAAGTTATTTTGACGTCTCGTGTGTTGCAACACTCGCTTTACTCAGGATTCTATTTTTGAACCACTCGCTATGCTCAGGATTCTATTTTCGAACCACTCGCTTCGCTCGTGGTTCAACCATAGCATCCATTCGCTAGCTCGTGGTTCAACCCTAGAATCCATCCGCTGGCTCGTGTTTCAATTCCACACTCGCGGTTAAAATATAACTTTGCACCCTTGTATAACAAATAACTATTACCATGCCTACGTTAAATATCATTATATGTATAGTAATGAGTGAGACAATTACATCTTTACTTAGACTAAATGATGATCCGTTATATATAACTATACTACTTCAAGTAAAATAACAATAAAATAAAAAACCGGCCAAGTGCGAGTCAGACCACGCACAACGTAGGGTTCCGTGCCTATTAAAAATGTCGTATCGTTACAGACATCTTAAGGTACTTACGTCCTTTTCTTTAAGAAACGCAGTTTTTCAGCAATATCTCAAAAACCTTTAAACCGTAATAATTTTCGGTGAAAGAATTTAATAAGTCCTACGTCCATGATTTTTTTCATATTTTTAAAATACCCCGATCAAAAATTAGAGGGGAGGGACACAATTTTAGTGACTTTCGGGGCGATTATCTCCAACTCTATTCACTTAATCAAAAAATTGCTCAGAAACCTTATATTTATTTTGAAAGGCCTATCGATTGATGTGCCACACGTGGGCAATGAAAAAAAAAATTTACTAACAGTTTTATGTATGGAGTGCACCCCTAAAAATTTTTTTTTTTAGTTTTTTAATTACAAAACTATGTAGCGGCTAACAATATACACCTATCCTCAAAATTTTATTTAAATACACCTTATAGTTTTTGAGTAAAATGCCTAAGACATACGGATAGACGGACAGACGCCCAGACGGACAGACGGACAGACGGACATGACGAAAGTATAAAGGTTCCGTTTTTGCTATTTTGGCTACGGAACCCTAAAACGACACCAATAACACCAACAATCACGTTTAAATTTAACCGATAGTTCATGCACACAAAAATGACACTTACTGCATTGACTAAGTCATTTGACATTCGTATCATCCCATATTTAATGATATGAACTATGTCCTCATTATATAATTCCTCACTTTTGCTGCATGTGGGTATATTGAACGTAGGTGGACAATAATAGCTTGGTATTCCATTCGACACGCGAATGTAGAATGATTGAAGAAAGTAGGTTTTGTCAATGGTCCTTCTCTGTGAGCCATAATGAACACGATTTTGATTTATTGACAAGTGATTGAGTAGGGAAGTCTAGTACGTACGATTGAATTCGGTATCGTCATCAACATATCAGCCGAAAGACGTCCATGGACACCACGCCGGACATGGGCCTCCCCCAAAGAGTGCCGCAGTGACCGGTCATGCGCCACGAATACAGTATCATCATCATCATATCAGCCCAAAGACGTCCACTGCTGAACATAGGCCTCCCCCAAAGAGTGCCACAATGACCTGCGCAACCCGCAATACAGTATATCACAACATTAATATTTTTTTATATTGCCAACCAACAAACCTTTCAATAATAGGTAGTCGAAAGATATCAAGCTTTAGGTAGGTAAGTAATTTTTGCTATTTTACATTTTTCAATACTTAGTATACTTACTTACCTAAAGACTAAGAAAGAACCTTTTAGGTATGACCATAGAAATTGGATCGAAAACGGTGACGTCACTTCGTACTGACAGCGTTTTTGAGGTTTCATAGAAAAACTGATTTGACTAAATATCAGTCAAATACCGTATTGGAAAAAGTCCACAGTCATTCATAAAAATATTATCTATGAAAAAATAAGGGATCCTGCATGCAAGATGGGTAAAAAATAAGTAAAAGAGAATACTTCTTCAATTTGTTTTTTCTCTGAAATTTCGAACACACAATATAGTGGAATATACATCTTCCCCTATGTCCAGGTAAGTAGGTACTTCAGCAAAATGTTTTGCTCGCTGGGCATAGGAGGGTGAATATTCTGCGTTTTTAAGGCGTTTTTTTTTTTTGCGTCATTGTCCTCGACAGCAAGTACTATTAAAAGAGACGAATATCAGGGTCCTCTTTTGATGAAGTCATAAGCCAAAACCAGTACAGTCTTTTTTTATTAAAGTTTCCGCGGTATGTTTTACCTCTGCTGAAATAATCTTGAGCCAACAATGACATTAGAACCGAGCGATTCAAACGCTAGAAGATTCGCCCAGAAACGACGAACAAATATAACACCTCCTGTTATAGTAAGGAGGTAGGGCAGGCAAGCAAGGTGCTCATAATATTTTGAGCGTTAGGTACAGCCAAATAGAAGAGAACACAATTCATATGGCTCGCGACAAAGCGCTTAATTGATCGAGAGGCTATGATTGCTTAATCCGCGCTTCTTATTACATGGGTCTGGGTCTTGCTTGCCATACATACCTCTCCTTCTGCCAGCACTCCTCGACCTGGTGAAGCCGTCATTCAGCAACCGGCGCAAGCGCCATCTATAAATACTTGGCCGCGCCGGCGCGTTACTAACGACTTCCTACGATGCGCCCGTCTGTCTGTCGCAACTATTGTACGGACTTTGACAAGGCTATAATAGTGTGGAGACTAGACTAGAAGTTACCGTACAATTCATACAAAAGTAAACAAAATTTCAGCGCTGACTACGTAAACTTCATAAACATAAACAGGCAACAGTCAGTGAAAATTAATAACTTTGAGCAAAATGGCAAGCATTATTCACTGCAATTTACAGCCTTTCACAACATTTTTTAAATATTTATTGTACCTTTTTAGGGTTCCTTACCCAAAGGGTAAAAACGGGACCATATTACTAAGACTCCGCTGTCCGTCCGTCTGTCTGTCTGTCTGTCCGTCTGTCACCAGGCTGTATCTCATATCATGATAGTTAGACAGTTGACATTTTCACAGATGATGTATTTCTGATGGCGCTATAACAACAAATAAATACTAAAAAACATAATAAAATAAATATTTAAGGAGTCTCCCATACAACAAACGTGTTTTTTTTTGCTCGTTTCTATAGATAATGGTACAGAACCCTTCATGTGCGATTCCGACTCGCACTTGGCCGGTTTTTAGGGTTCCGTACCTCAAAATGACAATAACAGAACCCTTATAGGATCACTCGTGCGTCTTTCTGTCCGTCCGTCACAACCGATTTGCTCCGATACTACTGGACTGATTGAGTTGAAATTTGGTAAACATATGTAAATTAGTGACACAAAGATGGACACGTAAAGTAAATTAACGAATTCTGAACAAGGGGGCCACCTTTGGGGGGTAGACTGGAAAATAAAAATAAAAAAGTTTCGCAAACTGTATTGTGTGACATATCAAACGAAAGGGGTTGTTGTAAGCATCTCAGATATATTTTATTTATAATTTTAGCGATAACAGATTTGAAGTAATTTAGGAAAAAAGACGAAAGTTGACCATTATCCCCCCCCCCCCCCCCCCCTTATCTCCAAAACTACTAGGCTTAAAATTCTGGAAAAATATGTATGGAAAATAGCTCTTTGCCTAAAGATTACCTACAGGAAAACCTATGAGAAGTTTGAGTATTCAAAGTAACGGGAAAATTCTCAATATTTTACGGAACCCTCACCACGCGAGTCGAACTCGCACTTGTCAGGTTTTTTTTCAATAGCTAACCTTCACCTTATCTACTTGGTGTTCCTAAGACCAGCTATACATAATACTGGCAAGTGTAATGAATGGGCGTTAGGAACCCCTCTGCATCGTTAAAATGAAACAACTCTCTCCACTCATCACAACCGACAGGACATCATTAAGCATCGGACTTAGCCACAAACAACTAGTCGGTATAAAAAAATCATCGCGTCTAAAAGCGGAAAAAACGAACGGATACGCGGCGCACGCGTCGATCTTTTGACAATTAATCGTTTCCTGGCCGCTTCGCGGGTCGGAAGGGATGAAATGTGTCACGGGCACTTTGGGATTTGATAGCTCGTATTTTTAATCAAGCTCGTTGTCGACATGCTTCGAACCGGAGATAGCAAGGAAGATGCGGGTAGCAACGTCTAGAAATACATCTCTAGATTTATTTTATATTTCTAGACGTTATTACAGGTAGGATATTATACATATGGAGGAGAAGTTTGTGAAGTTAGCTTTTCGAGTTTGTATATAGGGGAGTAATCTCAGGAACTTCTCATAAGTTTCAACAAATCTTTCACCAGTTAAAGTTTTTCTGGAGTAAGAATTTTTGAATCGCTAGGCCGTATGCACTTACATGAAAAGCTTACGGTTAAATATCAAATGGTATTCAGAACAAAAGTCCCAGAGTCAGTGGTCCGTATCCGAATTTGGATCCACAACATCCGACTAATAATCCTGTCTATCTGCAGCTAAACGTATGGAAAATTGCATTCGTAATCGTCGGTTAGTATGCAGCGGCGTGAACAAGATGTTCATCTGGCTTGACGTATTGATATGATATTGGTATGACGTTGGCCGCCCGCACTCGTTTCCACGCACGCCAAGCATAACGTGCCAGAACGACACGCAACAAATGTCATATCAATTTTACATTAAAGCACTCAATCAAATAGACCGGCAATCAATCAGTATCTATAAGGAGCGACCTTGCGTGGGCGCATTGTTTGATAAACAATCGCGACACGCGTTTGGTCGACTATCTGTGCATCTTTAACATCAACTACGGGCTAATTGCATAAAGCATTACAGGGGATCTATTAAAGACACAGATGTGATAAGAATTTGATTTGAAAGTGTTTTGAGCGCACAAGGGCCAATAAACTAATCTGTCAGACCGAGCGTTCGAAACATACTACATACATTCACGCCTGTATTCCGAGAAGGGGTAGGCGTAACATTTAAATATGCCTCAAGCAACCGGAGAATATATATAAAAGTTTGGAGGGATTTTCACGAATATTTTTACAGGAATATACTTTACTTATTAACTAATTTGAGACATAAAGAATGTAACATGACGAAAGGCGGATTGTCTTGATAATTTATACATCAGTTTGTAGTAGGTAGGTACCGTATAGTCGACGTCCAGGATATGTATTTTTCGCCTTATTACAAAATGCAAATGCAAATGTGTACAGTATACATATATTTCCGGCGACCGTGGCTCCTCGAACCAAATTTTATTAGTGGACTGATACAGAAAATAGTTTTCTGATAGATAAATGACCAGTGTCACAAACATTTTAACTCGCCCATGCTTTAAAGACTTTCGTTGTCTTACATGCCGTACACTTACTAAATCAATCTTTACAGACTGGCAGCATGACAAATGTGTCCAGTTTCTAGAGCAATTATGTATCTACCAATATTCAAGAGGACTGCGTTATTTCCGTGGCTATGAGGAAGATTCCACAATCGGGTCACGCTCGAATTCTTCACTTATGACTCCTAAGAGTGCAGTTTTAACATACTTTTCAGTTCGTTTTAAGAATCTTCAAATCTCAAGCTTGTCGTCACCGATTATACATTGAGAAAGACTTTAAGAAAATGTAAATGGCAATTTTTTGAAAATTCGTGAATACCATTTTCTTTTTTCTCCGTTCCGGTTGCTACCATGGGATACGCCTATTGTTGAATGCTCTGTTTTTTGCGGAAGCACCATCATTATAATTTGACCTTTCAACCCACAGGAAAAACCTTCTTAAGTAGGCTAGGTATTATGTATATAGAAGCCATAGAAAGTTGAAAAAATATTAGTAATGTCACGAACTATCTGGTTGATTGTCTGGTTGATGTAACTCGTGACCGAAGCACTGACGGATTTCTCGCGCAACGCCAGCATCCTCGATCAAAAAGGTAAAAACGGAACCCTTATGCGACTCTGTCCGCCTGTCAGTCACAAAGTTAAATATTTCAGAAACTACAATTGCTAACAATTTGAAATTTGGAATAGTTTTAAAGGAAGCTAATCCACGTGTATAGAATAGGAAAAATATTTTTAATATCTATCAAAAATGACGAATAAAAGGGGAGAAAAAATTCAAAGTATAGTTAGTAGGCCAAGTGGGGTATCATAAGCTGCACATTTCAAAACAGTTTTTTTTTACAGTGGTCAAATTTTGATTTACCTATAAAGGAAAATGTTAAAAAAATACCATATTTTTTTTTAATATTATAGGTAATATACCGTAAAATTATAATCAAACGTCTATCTACCCGCGTTTTTTTTTTATTTTTCAAATAAATAGTTTTAAATTAAGATTGTAATTTATTAAGAAATAATATCTGAATAACATACATACGAGGTTGCAAGTTATTATAGTAATATAGCACGAGTCATATTCAAGTTTACGCAATTTGTTTCGGATGATCACTCCTGCGTAGGGAATGCATTTGACCGGTAATTTACCAAATATTAGTATGAAAAGACGGTAAATTACCGGTAAATTTACCCGTAAATGCATTCCCTACTCCTGCGTCTGTGAGTTGGCATTCTGAACTCGGACAGTATAGTTAAGATCTTTACAAAATAAAGCGGGGTCGTGATGACAGGTATATTGTATGAAAGTTTGTACGGAACCCTCGGTGCGCGAGTCAGACTCGCACTTGACCGGATTTTTAGACTTAACTTAGTTTTAATTTAGTTAATGTTAAGTATCATATTTTAAATACTTTAGAAAATATACAGACGTGTGTTGTGTACATTGTAGAATCCCGCCCCAACTCTGTCTCTTGTCGTGGAGATCATCAAGTAACGCCGGCACTGCAGCTAGCGCGAGCTCTGGGAAGCAAGGCCAAGACAATTGGTTTCGATTTAGCCGATCACAGGACAATTGATCGCTAAGTTCAATGATAACGCGGCCGGCTATATAGTGCAAGCGCATCTTGGTCTTTTCAACCGTCTAATATTATAAATGTGAAAGTTTGGATATTTGGATGTTTGGATAGCTGGACATATATCCTGACAAAAGATGGACCATGGAAAGGCCCAAAGGGGGAAAGAAATGTCGGAAGACCAATAAGACGGTGGGTTGATGATATAAAGAAGCTGGAAAAGATTGGATATAACTAGGCAAGGACAGGGAATAGGGTCGGGGCAGATATTTGTATGATGAATACGAATGTTTGTTCTCGAGTCTTGGATGTTTAATATGTATTTAAGTATATATTAGTTAATAAGAAATTAATTGTATGAATATTATCTTGTAATGCAGGTTCTTTAATTGAAACCACCACGATTAATTTAAGACAAAGGTATATTGGCAAAAAATCACACCACAGTAAACAGTTTAAGAAAACAGTAAGTCAAGCGCTAGCTAAGATTAAATAAAAATAAAAACTAAAACTAAACAGCAACAGCAAAGGTAAACTAAGCGCAATGGAATGATTAGAAGTTAAACGAAGTTACACAATTTAATTAAGGCGAAGCGAAGCATACAAAAATTACTACAACTCAAACAAGCATGTGCAGTGGCAAGTACTTATGGAAAACAAGGCAAGATTAATATGTACTAAAAACTATATAAAACGATGTACATACAAACAGGCAAGTACTAAAATCATTAATTAAGCAAACAAATATCAATTGTTAGCAACAGAACCTATTATAGCGTGCGCAACTAAGTACATAACACTAACTATGAAATAATATACGCGGACGAAGTGCGCTTCAGATATTCCGTATTACGGATGTATCTTTCTGCACCTAAACCTAAGTGCAAAGTGTACGACCTAACAGATAGGATGACGTCACGACTGACCGGCACGTTCCGTGCTACGAAAGCAATACCGGGCGGACGCGATGCTTGCGTTCGTCAAGTCAGTTGTGCCGTCCCAAGTCGTTGAGAGCGGCGCACTGCGCGAGACCAACTGACCGGAGCGGCGGCGATCACAGGCTTATATAGCGGTCGCGCAGGGGCGCGGGGCCTGCGAGCGCGCGGGCGCAAGGTCCTACGTCACTAACTGCATCTAAAGCCGCGCGTTATTACTACGCGCGGTGGTTTCAATTATGACTCGTTACAATCTCCCCCTCTGGCTCCGAAGACGTCTCGGCGAGGAAGCCAGATCACTCTGTTGACGAGGTGGACGACCACGCGGGCGAGAAGTGCGCTGGGATGCCTGGGATGCTTCTGGTGCGGCTTTCTTTGGAGGGCGACCTCTTTTGCGGATTGGTATAACAGGCGGTGGCAATGGACTTTCTTTATCACCTTGATAAGGGCGTAATGCTGAGGCGTGATACAATCCAATGCTACAGTCTGGATGGCTAGGGTCGGCAATATGAAAGGAGCTCGGTCCATGGCTGCTGAGAACCATATATGGGCCATCACGCCGGGGTGCAAACTTAGCACTGAACCCTTGAGAGGTTTTGCTGACGGCATGTGTTTCTACCATTACTTGGTCTCCAGGCTTATAATTTGGACAGTTTCTTCTGCTCTTGTCGACATATTCTTTTCTCTTTTCTTCCTTCATTTCTTGAACTTCTCTAACTTTCTTCAATGTGTCTGCTAGCAACGTCAACTTTGGTGTTATTTCAGGGATGACATTTTCAGACAGGATGATCTCGCGTAAGTCGTTGGCGTTGTCATCAGGAGTACGCAGTTCACAACATAAAGGCATACGGAGGAACTGATACATGTCAACCGGTGTGAAGAAGCTAGTTTTAGTTTGATCCTCTTCTCTGACTTTGATCTGCCAGTATCCAGCTCTCAAGTCGACATTAGACATGAAGGGTGTTCGTTTCGCATTATGCAGCAAATCGTCGATGCGAGGCAAGGGATACACGTCAGTTGTTGTAATGGAGTTGAGCTGCTTATAGTTAACACAGACTTGCGTTCCCCCATCCTTCTTGGGAACCATAACAACAGGTGCGGACCATGATGGAGACATGCATGGCTTGATTATCCCTTCTTCGAGCATCCTACTGATTTCTTGTTTCAGTATTTCAGTTTTTGCAGGTGGTAACCGATACGGTGGAACAGAGATGGGTCTATGGTTGCCAGTGTCGATAGTATGCTCTGTCTGCGTCGTTGGCTTTCCATTTGAAATGAAAACCTGCTCATTTTGTCTCAGTAACTCTTCTAACTGCAGAGTCTCCCCCTGGCTGAGAAAACCATCCGCTACATCAATAGACGCAATATCTGTAGTTGGGGATCCAAACAGCTTTCTAGAAGCGGGCGATAAATTGGGAAGAGGTTCCTCAAACACATTTACCGCATCTCTGTACAATGAATCTATAATGGGAGAATATCCATCGAGCTGTGTTGTACGCTCACGTTTCGGTGGAGTGTCCAGATCGATTGGTATCAGAGGTCCATAACTTTTGGGAGTCTCTTCAGGTGGTAGTTGGCTGGAGCTCATTCTTCGTGCAGATATCGAAGGGGCTTCATCAGCTAGCTGTGGCTCAAGCTGTCGCTTAGCGGCCATTTTTGGGGATACTTGCAACCCAACACTAAAGGAAGGTCCGTATGGACGGCTCAGACTCATTTCTGTGCTCTGCTTGGGAGTCGTGCATTTCTCTGGAGTTGACAACAATGGGGACAGTAGTTCTGGTAAGGCGACTTCAGAGACTACTTCGCCGATAATTGTTTCACACACATCTTCCTTGTGCAAGTCGAACACAGTTGACGGGTCGTCTAGGAATCGACATGTGAGCTGAGGAAGGTTGATGACCATCTTGGCATCTTCAATAAAATCCACTCCTAGCAGGGTTTTATTGGTTCTGGCTTGTGGCAACACAATAAATGGTGTAGGTACAGTTTTACCATACACGACGACAGGCGCGGTGACCGTGAACACATTCTGCATCTTCGCAATCCCGTCTGCAAATGTGATATACATCTGCTCTTCTTTAAATTGAAATCCTTCTTCTAAAAGGCTTTTATATAAATGGTACGAGGCAACACTGGCCTTAGCACATGTGTCAACATAGCCAATTGATTTTATATTCCCAATTCTGATCGGGATCGTAGACCGTAGACGACGAGTCAAGTCAATAGCGCAGAAATCGAATTCCTCGATCTTCACTTTCTGGACGTTGCATTTCGGACATTGGCTTCGAACAACGCCTGGCTGTCCACATCCATAGCACTTGAACTTTGGCTTCGTAGGATCAAAAGTTGAGGTCGTAGCCACTGGAGGTGCTGGACGTGCTGGTGCTGGTTTCTCAGATGTATTGTCCCTTATCTTTGCCAGTTTTCTACAAACGTCAGCCGTGTGACCCGGTGCTCGACAGTGATTACACCGTAATCTCGACTTCGTGTTATAACTGTTGACTGTCCTGTCTATCTTCATTGCTCTCTCACCTAAACTTCGCTCAATGCTTCTGGCCTTTTCGGATAACTCCTTGAAATTTGCTATTGATTCTCTCGCTATTCTGTCTCTTATTTCAAAACGTATCTGCCCAAATACCATGTCGATCTCATATTCTTCTGTGAGACGAGGAGGTGGTAATTGTGCTATAAGTGCACGCTTCTGTTGTATGAATATCTCCGTGGGAGTGTTTAGATCCTGTTTGATTTCAACGATTTCTTGAATTATTTCGTACGCTGGCTTCTTCGGTGCATAAGCGTGACGTAGTCGATTCACAAATTCTCGCCATGTATCTATCTCATGCTTGACACCTTGCCACCAAACTGCAGCATCTTCTTGTAAGATTAAGGGCAAACCCTCCAAAATTACGGTGTCGTCCAACTCTTCCACTTTTTTGAAGGTGGACACGCCAGATATAAATGCTTCCACTGCTGTAGCGTTTCTAATGCCATTGAATCGTGCTGGACAGTCACTGAGTAACGTTCTCTTCTTTCCATTACCAACCGCTTGTAGAAGTTCTCTGAACTGTTTCTTTGACAAACTCAACATCGGGGATGCTTCAGTTTCACTCGATGACATCTTTGCTTTGACTATCTTCACTGTGTCAGACTTCTTGTCTCCTCTAGGTCTCAAGTTATACCGTAGTGCCTCCACGATTGGGCGCCAGATTGTAATGCAGGTTCTTTAATTGAAACCACCACGATTAATTTAAGACAAAGGTATATTGGCAAAAAATCACACCACAGTAAACAGTTTAAGAAAACAGTAAGTCAAGCGCTAGCTAAGATTAAATAAAAATAAAAACTAAAACTAAACAGCAACAGCAAAGGTAAACTAAGCGCAATGGAATGATTAGAAGTTAAACGAAGTTACACAATTTAATTAAGGCGAAGCGAAGCATACAAAAATTACTACAACTCAAACAAGCATGTGCAGTGGCAAGTACTTATGGAAAACAAGGCAAGATTAATATGTACTAAAAACTATATAAAACGATGTACATACAAACAGGCAAGTACTAAAATCATTAATTAAGCAAACAAATATCAATTGTTAGCAACAGAACCTATTATAGCGTGCGCAACTAAGTACATAACACTAACTATGAAATAATATACGCGGACGAAGTGCGCTTCAGATATTCCGTATTACGGATGTATCTTTCTGCACCTAAACCTAAGTGCAAAGTGTACGACCTAACAGATAGGATGACGTCACGACTGACCGGCACGTTCCGTGCTACGAAAGCAATACCGGGCGGACGCGATGCTTGCGTTCGTCAAGTCAGTTGTGCCGTCCCAAGTCGTTGAGAGCGGCGCACTGCGCGAGACCAACTGACCGGAGCGGCGGCGATCACAGGCTTATATAGCGGTCGCGCAGGGGCGCGGGGCCTGCGAGCGCGCGGGCGCAAGGTCCTACGTCACTAACTGCATCTAAAGCCGCGCGTTATTACTACGCGCGGTGGTTTCAATTATGACTCGTTACAATCTTGTATATAAATAATGTATTTAAGCAACATTAGACCTTTAAGTACTAAGTACTTATAAATGAAAATGAGTAGATTCTTAAGCACCTACGTAGGATATTATATATATATATATATAATAGTATAGGATGTAGGATGATAACTTATTTATTTATCTAAACCTACTTACTTATTATTATAAAGAGGACATGTCTGTGAGGATATAGCTTAGTATTTTTTTTTGTTGTTTGATAATCTCAGGAACTAAGTATATATTTATCTTTATATAAGTATGTTTATCCGTTGTCTAGTACCCATAGGGCTTTGCCTAGTTTGGGACTAGATCGATTGGTGTGAATTGTCCCACGATATATATTTTTATTTATTTATTTATAATCATGGAAAAAGTTGGAGGAGGCCTTTACCCAAAAAGGAGTCCATATTTCAATCAAAGAAAACTAACCATAATAACAACAACATAAAGTAACTACCTTCACAACTTACTAATAATAATAACGTTTGAAATGTAACTTAGTATGAATTGTATAACGTATGAATTGTATAGTACATTACTGCATAGACCAGTAAGTAAGCCATCCTGGACGAGAATGATTAAGCCGTCCAAGCCGAATGCGCGAGGTCCGGCTATAATACGAGACCAGGATGGCACTTATGGTCGAAGCATGTATAGTGCTTTTCTCAAAAATATATACATTTCCTGACCAACTTATAGTTTGATGTTCAGCTTTCCACTTCATTAACTTTTCATAATTTGTATATCTCTCCTTGGACTTAGGTGGAATTAGTTATTTGTTCAACAAGAGAGCAAAGTAGATTTTTGCTGCGAGTGTTGATGTTGAGTCCCGAGCAAGTGAAAGATTCTATAGTTGAATCACGAGCGTAGCGAGTGATTCAAAATTAGAATCTTGAGCGTAGCGAGGGTCTCAAAAACACGAGATGCAAATATCTTTGCTCTCGCGTGATACATACAACTTTTCACCTCAGCGGCGAGAACATATAACGCAAAGGAATAAAACGCCACATAGAAGAATAAAAAATCAAACAATAAATATATATGAAATAACAAACATTAACTACAATTACTCTTTCCAATAACATTACCTTTACATGACGTTAAGAAAAGTTAAGTCCGCTTGCTTATGCATTTTGCTGATACTTGTCCAATGTCCAAAGTGCACTGACTTAGAAAACACAGTTCAGCCTCTTTGACGGTATCTCTCAACTCTTGAGTAGTTAAAACATCGGCTTCGTCACTTAATTCACTCACATTTAGTACAGTTTTTAGTTCCTGCTTAAGTTATGTTTTATCTCCAAGAAAACGTAATACGAATAACATTTAAAAAGTTCAATCGCGCTAACTTTTTTAAAGAATATAAAGTGTGTTCTGAAACTGTATATAAATTTATATTCGTTCACCATATAAAAAAACTAAAGACTTATAATATTAAATGTTCGCGATAAATATCGCATTTCTTCATTGTATTTTAAGAATAATGTAATACTTAAATGATTAAAATAATATTAGATTTAATATAGGTTTCATATTTTTACATGAGTTTAACACGAGTCGAATTTTATTTTGTTTCGGAACGAGTTTTTCGGTTCCGCTTTTTGGGGGCCTACTACGAAGGTTTCGAAGTCGAATGACGAATCGACATATTTCATCTCTCGCTTTTTTTGTAACGGAGTGAAAGTGACAGAGATAACGAAGTTTAAATGTTCCAAGTTTGTATTACACCCCGCAGTATGAAAAGATGACCTGCGACTAACCTACGATATGAAAAATTAAAAAGTTAGTTTACTTCACGCTCGCAGCAAAATTGCATTTTCCTCACTGGTTTCAAGCAGCAAAACCGCCATGTTCGAGCCGCTGAGGTGAAAAAATTATTTCTCGCCAATTCCGACTCGGCTTTTAAATAGGGAGGCGTGCAATCTATGTATGTCGCAATCTGACACAATTTTTTTTCAAAGTGTACCAACGATGAGAAAAATTTTCTGTTTAGTCAATTGTTAGAGTTTGACTTTCTTAGGGTTTAAATTTAGTCTTAGGTATCCTAATTAAGTATTTGTTTTGTAAAATACGTCCAAATTTAATAAACATAGCGATTTTAATGCAGGTTGACCCCAATTTCTTTTCCCTTCCGTTACAACATATATTTTTTATATAAACTATACGAAAGCTGTGTTATCAAGAATTTGTATTCTATTCACCTAAACACATGTTGAACTTAGATAATTACTTAAGATTTTATAGGAATAATATTAATATCTAAAGAAAATTGAATTAGTTCAACCATTCCGTTACTAAATGACAAAAACGACTTACAATTTTCATTGCTAAATCAAATAATATAAGGTCTGGCAAATCAAGTATCTCACAAACTTAACCAATAATAGTTTTTTTTTAATTAGCAGATTAAATTAAATAAAAAACAAAACATACATACATACATACATATAATCACGCCTCTTTCCCAGAGGGGTAGGCAGAGATCACGGATCTCCATTTGCTACGATCCTGACAAACCACTTTCGCTTCACTCACCTTCATAACATTTCTCATACATGCTCGTCGGTTTAGGGTACTTTTGACCTGGCCTTTTTGTAACATTTCTCCAATTTGATCAGAGAAAGTTCGCCTAGGTCTTCCCCTTCCAACTTGCCCTTCCACTCCTTTTATATACACTCTCTTCGTTAATCTTCTCTCATCCATCCTCTCTACATGCCCAAACCACCTTAACATACCCTTCTCAATTTTCGATCACAAAAATGTAACGTAACAGTAACGGAATCATAAAGCTGCGGCTATAAATGTTCATTAAATTAAGTTACAAAACATGTTACCCCTGAGACGAAAGAAGGGATATGTATATTTAATACTCTGGTTTCGATAGTTTTACAGAAAAATTGCTTTTTGGCGAAATTCGGACGAACGATACAGTAGGAAAACAAAATTTAGTGACCTTTAATTAAATTTTTCTACAGACAACAATGCACCATAAAATTTTCAAATCAGGGATAATAACACTTTTCCGGTGGCCAAAATTGCAAAAACTCCGCGGCCATTGTTACGGACTTTTAGTATTCAATCAATACATCGAAATGTCGCAAATCGATCAAGATAAAAGTTTATTAATACCCATGGAATGAATATCAAATGAATGGTACCGAGAAATTCATAAGACGCATGTCTTGCGAGTTTCTCATTTCCCAGTAGCCCGGCGGATGCCAATATTCTTTGTGGAGCAAACCTAAATCCTGGGGCTGCATTGTCATTAATAATTCGTACCGTACCACTCCATTTGTACTTAAGCATCTGATGCCAATCAGGAAGCACTCGCTGCAATGTAGGCGCGCAGTAAACAATTTATACTGACACTGACATGCGACAGTTTACTGGAAGCCAAATGTGCAAGTGGTCTTAATATCCAGAATTTTTATTTGGAAGTAAAAAAAAAAAACACGATTTGGGAAAATTGCTGGATGCGGGTAGCGCAGGACCGGTCATTGTGGCACTCTTTGGGGGAGGCCTATGTCCAGCAGTGGACATATTACGGCTGATATGATGAGAATGATGATGATGATTTGGAAAAATATTAAAGAAAGGATCATGATTTTACTGTAAGTGTCGTTTTCATTATATAGCGCGTGGATTTTCAGTGGTGATACTGGTGATGTAATCGATAAGCTGTCATTTGATATGAATTAAAATATAATGTCAAGAAAACGATAATTTGATCATCGAAAGCGATTGCATAAACTTTACATTGTCTGCCATTTTAACCCTACCGGAAACACGATCTAGCCCAGTATAACTAATATCTTTATGTTCTATTCTAAACTGTAACAGCATAAAACACCTCTTTTCTTGACACTAACGGCGCCGTTGAAAAAACATAACTTGTCAGTTGCAACATCGAACATAAAAACTAATGGGACTTTATTTTGAATCTCGACCACTATCGGACCATAAAACTGATTCAGTAGCTCCGCTCAGAATTAAGTTTGCGGTTTATTCGTTGTTGACTTTGTACGTCAGCGTTGGTGGCATTTGTTTGGTTTATTAACTGCGCTTCTGGCGTCCGTTCACGTAGATTCGTCTCTAAGTAATGTACCTGTCGCTGTCGCTGAATTGTTCGCCAATTTTCGGCTTTATTACCTATTATTACAATGGAGTCCGCTGGATGCGGGTGGCGCAGGACCGGTCATTGTGGCACTCTTTGGGGGAGGCCTATGTTCAGCAGTGGACGTCTTTGGGCTGATATGATGATGACAATGCTATGAAAGTTCAAAAGTGACGAACCTTTTCATTCCGCGACTACTGAACTCATGCGAATACAAAGGTACCTAACTAAACGTTCATTATAAAAGAAAAGTAAAGTTAAAAAGTAAAGCTAAAGTTTGGCCGCATATACCTACCTACAGTAAACCACATATATGTGTATATAATGTAAGTAATATCTAAACCCTTGTAGGTGCAAAACAAATATATTATGTTATATGGACAGTACATAGGTGCTTAGAAAGATAGGTGTTGTGTCTACTTATGCATATTTATAGCATACAGTTAATAATCGCTGAAATGACGGACTCAAGCTATTTACAAAATTGTATACTTATGTAATTGTATACACGACGAGAAAGAAACAATTATGATCATTTTAGAAGAGATTTTTGTTGCTTGTGGCTACCACAGTTGCCAATTTCGCAGACTCCTAAACTGATTGTGGCAACAATGTAAAGCAATTTAGTGTACCTTTTTTAAAAAATCCAAAATCAAGTGAGTGGATAGGTTTACATTTAGTAATTTCTTAGAAATGTTTTATCTAATTTTGATGATTTTATGAAAAGTGTGCACATGATGTTACACATAGTCTTGCATCTCTTTCTCAAAAAGACCTCAATGCAGCCAGACCAATTAATCAGACGCAAAAAAATAATAGTATCTATAACAACTACACATATAATGTACTAAACATCATACAGACATACATTTCGACTAAACATAACGGTGATTCAAAAAACAATGCGCGATCTCAAATCCTTGACATGTTTTCTAGCAGGGGCCCAAAGTCGGTCGATGGCCAGGTAGGCGGCCATTGGGCTCGTCGCCGAACTAGTCCCGTATCCACTCGACCCAGCTGCTATTGTGCCGATTTGTGCATGTGATGAGACCTCTTCAGTTTAGTGACGCGACGGAGACATTTATAAGTATATCGATAAAAGTAAAATACCTAATGCTTACATTGATATTGCTCGAATTGGTTTATAGTTTTATATACGATGTCATAATATGTATATGTAGATGTTTTTAATTTTTATACCAACATTGGGATCGTGTTTTATAGTAGGTACGTCAGTTAACCTTAATAGGTATATAGTATTGTATACCTTCTTGTATAGAATTTTGCATTTTTCCATTCTAAATTAACAAATTAAAGAATAATATAACCCACCGTTACACCGTCCATACAAATGTCTGAGATCTACGCGAAGCATTTTAACTGCAATAAGTATTCCTGTCCATTATGTAGATGAGGCGAGAGATATACCGTGCCCACACACTAAGTATTTTTAAGTTTAATATAGGTATATTTAAACTTTATATTACTTGCTTTAATCGATAACTGTTGAACAGTCCTAACGATTTAGTTCCCCTGCGCGTACGCGCATTAACTTCGTTATTCAATTGACCATCTTGCATTGTGGCCCAATGACGGCACTTTGCCCAAATTACGTGCAATGTCATGATTTGGTACTTTCCAATCGACCATTAAAATAAATTATTAGAGGACAGTAGTCCTCTAATAATTTATTTTAAAAACAAACTTTTAACCGACTTCAAATCAGTAGGTACTTACCCAAATTGCTTTAAGTTATAAAATTTGAAAAGTTCCCTTGATTTCTCCTGGATCCCATCATCAGATCTTGACCACGGGACTACCTAAAAAGGAAACGCTTTCAAACAAAAAAATAATTTTTCAAATCGGTCCAGGCGTTTTCGAGTACCTAATCGGCGAACATACATGAGTGGATTGCAAAAAAATTGTACATAGTTAAGAGCTTTAATCTAATCTATGCTTTAATTTTTTACAGTTTCGTGACGGCACATAAATCCTTTCCGTTTATGAAGTCGGTTAAAAATTTCAAGTCATCTATTTTAGTTTTATAAACAATAATAAACCAATTTATAAAAAAATATATACATAGTTTCTCGTCTATTTAAAAGACAGTACCTGGAAGCCAAAGCCACAATTATTCACACACTAGTGTGCACAGATGTTATCTGTGCACACTACCTACTTAAAAAATAAAAAGTACACAATCTAATTCGATTACCTATTCATAAGCTACCTGCGTACGTAGATGTTAAAATTTAAATAATCACCCCAAATAACTAATTTAAAAGAAAACTGTTTTTATTCACTGAATGACTTCTTAAGTGTAAATAGATACTTACCATTAATATTCTTAAAGTAGGTTATTCTAGATATTAACATGTAATTTAGGTTAAGTACTATAATTTCTTAATGTGTACCTGGTCTACGTTTGAGACAAGGAATTGCAATACCCTTACAGGGTGTCTTGTACCATAAACTGTGATAATTACGACCTGATGTATGTCAACATGAGAGCAATAAAGTATTCTATTCTATTCTATCATAAAGAGGAAACATGTGTTAAGATTGTCCCTCTGTGCGTTTATAAGTAGAGGGTAAACTCTATAGCTAGTCTGAAATAAAGCGAACAAGCTTTCTTTATATTCCGAAACGTACACCTATTCGACATAATAGGATCTTATTAATAGCCAAAACACAAAGAATACAATTAAACCACAAGGTACGCATAGCGGTAAAGTCAAAAATAAACAAACTAAAGAATGCACCCACACTGTGGGTTCGTTTAGCATTCATTATAAAGTAACTAGGATGTTGGAAATCAAGGCATTAACAGTTAAAACAAAATGTGAAGCAGACAATTGGTACAAAGTACTGTTAGTAGTCGGGAAGTAACCTACCCTAGGTTTGGAGTTTGAAATCTGCGCATGCCTTACGAAGGAGTTGAGTCTATACCGAGTGAAAGCTCCAACCTGCATTACGTGGTGACAGTCCTGTTTGCAGATTAATGTGGTCGTGGTTGGATTAGCAAGATTAAATTAATTAACAATTTATAGTCAAGTTTAACACTGTTATCTGCTAGGAGGACAAATCAAATGGTATTTTTATACCTTCTAAACATGACAGTCGATATGTCCTCAGGCTCGTTCGTAAAGTTACGCAACTACTCTGCTGCATTACAAAGCACAATGCGTGGGGTTTTTTACCCCGCAAATGTAAGCTTGAGCAAAATTACACTTAAGTAGGTACTAATTAAAATTCTAGTCGTAGGTATCCCATCTTGTGTTCTCTGAAAGAAATTGTTTATTTAGCCTTTACAATACGTTGATGAGCTGCTACTACACAGGCTGAAGATTTTTATATACAAACAATGTACATGTCGTTGTAATCACGACAATGCTACCGTTTGATGGTGTTTTATGTTTTTTCTTTCTTTGATTCGGCGCCGTTTGATGCTATGAGTGATGCTGCGGTATGCGCCCGCGTTACTTTAGATCTCGTTCTAATTACAAATGGATTTTATTTGTAAGACTATCTTTGAGATTTAGTACGATTATTGATGGTACGTTTTAAGTAGATCTGTTTCTTGGATACAAATGAAAGCTTGTTAAATTAAAAACAATTTCTTTCGATTCGGTATATTTTGTTGTATTTTTGCGAAGTACCTACTACTTCGCAAAAATACAACAAAATATACCGATGTTAGACTTGATTTTATTACTTACAATACCCTGGCAAGCTTTTATACGACTGAAGTTTATATTACAAGCTTTAGGTTAATTTAACCCTTGTTATAATATCAAATCTAAATACAGTCAAATGTAATAAGTTTCTGCTAAAATAATATTTTTGGTACAACCTTTATTGCCGACTGTACTTTTCTGTATAGCGTCATTAACTACTCATAGAGACGATTCTAACGAGCCCATACTCAACGGGGTTACGTTAGTTAACTACTGAACTCCCATTGCCACCGTCTGTCTCCATAGTCAGATCAGCTCTATGGTACTATAATATTGAATTTTCATCCAAACTATACTTACTCAAAATTTCAGCTCAATCGGATAACGGCTAGTGACTGAAAAATGGATTGCAAGTTTTGACGAACAACCATGCAAGTTAAATAAAAGCTTGTAAGCATATTGGTGGATACAACTTACTCACTCATACTCGTAAATATGTCCCGTGGCTGTCGGCGGATTAACGTTTCGGAAAATATTTATGAGAGGATTCAATTCAATTCAAACATAATAACAAATACAGAAAACCGCACAAGTGCCAGTCAGACTCGTCCACCGAGGGTTCCGTACAAAATTACGTTATTACTTTTGAGATTTTTCCCTGTATTTGTAGTATAAGACGATATTACTTACTAGGTCAACGGAAAGTACCCTATAACTTTTGATTCCCTTGAATGTCGAAAATATACGTTTTTTGTGGCATAAACGGCCGTATCTTTTTTTTACGTTAACTTAGAAATTTGATTTTTTCACAGTTTCAAGTTATTGTAGACGTGAGTAAATGGTTTTCATTTCAACTTGATACCTCCACGCGTTGACCAATATAAAGTTTAATACTTATCTTACTAACATCACGCCAATTTTAATTGCTTATCTTAATCACAAATGAGATATATTCTAAGATGTTAATAACTTATTGAACATCAAATCATATTGTAGAAGCCAAACCCAAAAGTCATTACAATAAGTCATAGGGATAACCATTCTAAATTCAGTCATAGCTCGACACCTTTAATTTGACAATAAACGTAACGCTTGCTCTAAGATGTTACTTTTCGATTCGGTATATTACAAATGCTAGGTGTATCATTAAATTGGACGTCTCTATCACCATTCGCCCACGACAGTTGTTAATGAAACAATAATATGCTGGGTATATTGCAGGCGCATAGTATGGTCTTAATTACGGAGACATGTACGGGTAAACCTCGGTATAAAACCAATATGGTTGCTCTCCATTTCACCATAGAATCAGTCCACATAAGATTATCAGGCGAATAAGCCAACTTGACCGTTAATCAAAATGTTCAGAATAAATTTGGCAAAAAAACATCGTGTCGATAGAACAAATAATAATCCTTCACGGCTTATTTAATGAAATAGTTTCTTTCTTACCTATGTATTAAATCGTGGAGTTATCATCTGGCCTCCTTACTCGTTCGTCACTGGGTTATTTCGCCGAGGGGACAGTGGCAATGTACGATTAGTGTTTTATAATATTAATTGGTCTAACTAGACCAATTTAAGAGAGATAACTTGAGATTATTTTAATAAGTCTTAGTTTTACATTTTTATGACGTTGACCGTGACACTGACTTTTCTTTATCCATTCTTGGCGGCCAGGAGCCGTAGCATGGTTGGTCTTATCACGCGACAAGTGACAAAATAAGAGCGTCGTCTCGTTCTATCGAACGGTGTCAGCCAGTGACGCACGCTCTATCCTATCACCTATCGCGTGACAAGGCCAACCATGCTACGGCTACTGGTGTACCTATAATCCGTATAAGGAGGTGGTTACATAAAGCAAAATAAAAGGTACCTTCCCTTCATGTTGCCTACTTTGCCTAGCCGTGATACATGCAGTAGATACGTACTTAAACTGACGTAAAAATGTAAGAGGATGAAAACTTTTAGATAACCAGAAATACGATAGGTATACTTGAGATTATTTGAGTTGGCCCAGTTGCATCCAAGTAGTCCATTCAAAACGCAACTCTACCGTCCAAGCCAGAGGTTCCATATCCAATGACAGTTGTATAAAAAGTCAGCCACATTAAATAATCTCAACCACACTTTATAATACAGCCTAACGCAAACAGGTGAACTGAGAACAGACCATGTAGATAAAGGATTGCATTTAATTGCAAGCTCGACGCATTGGGAATAAATTAATCTTACTGCAGTACGCCTGAATTAGCCGTTAATAGAGCGCTGCGTCTTAAGTTAACTTAATTTGCTGTATTGTATATTGTATCAGCATCAGATAAATCGAGCTTATACGAATGTCGTAACACATTTCTATTCCTATAGTAATAAAGACCCGTTTCATTGACATAGGTATTGGCTACTTTCTTTGCTCCGTTTTTTTTAATGCGTTGATTTTAAGATTGGGTGTTATCTAGGTATGTTTAACCTATCACTAGATAATAAGATCACTGATTAAAATATGTAATAAATATGTATTCATATCAGCCGAAACACGTCCACTGCTGGACATAGGCCTCCCCGAGTGCCAAAATGACCGTACGTAATGTATTCCTACTACGTAATACTTCATGTTATCCAACAGTATAACTAACAGACCAATAGTTAGAAGCTAGGTACAATATGTATAGCGCTCATTTGCCAGTGATTAGCGCAGCGGATGTCCAATTGCCCGTCGTTCTGTTGACCGGTACATGGGGTTGTCCATTTGTCTAATCAATACTAATAAGTAAAAATCAAATACTGCGTCCGTTGCTCTCTCTTCTCCCTTGCTCTGCCTGGGAACGATATTCGTCTACTAAAATTATTTGAATCCGTAAATAGAATCGAAATTGATCAGATTTTAGAAGTTTTGTTTAAACACAAAACTTCTAAAATCTGATCAATTTCGACTAAAGTCAGAACAAAACAAAATACACCCAGCAAGCCGAAATTGGGCTAAACAGAAATTTTTAAAAGACACAAAGAAAAATTTATGACATTATCTGTCAAGAAATGTTTTGTAAGTTTTTTTATACTACGACTGTGGCAAACAAGCAGACGGCCTACTTGATGGTAAGCAGATACCGTCGTCTATGGACGCTTTGCGACTCTAGAAAAATCACAAGGCCGACCCTTTATTGATTTGAGGATTGGGTCTATTGATAGCAAGAGACTAATGTCCCTACTCTCAAGTCTCAACACAGCGCATCGTCGGGAGCTCTAGGGACCTTTATTTTATAGGTACTCACCACCATAAACACAACAAATACCCTCAAAGCAGGTAGTGAAAGAAAGAAAGAAAGAAATATATTTATTTGGTGTGAGTCACAAATTACACATGTGTTTATACAATTGAAGTGCACCAAAATGCATGCCACTCAGGATATACTAGCAGCAATATATGCTGAAGGCGCTGGTTTTCAGGGCATCCAGTGTGTGATATTTCAGGACACCCAGTGTGTGATATTTCAGGGCACCCAGTGTGTGGGCACCCAGTGTGTGATATTTCAGGGCACCCAGTGTGTGATATTTCAGGGCACCCAACGTATGATATTTTAGGTTACCCAGTGTGTGATATTTCAGGGCACCCAGTTTGTGATATTTCAGGGCACCCAGTGTGTGATATTGCAGGGCACCCAGTGTGTGATATTTAAGGGCACCCAGTGTGTGATATTTCAAGGCCCCCAGTTTGTGATATTTCAGGGCACCCAGCGTGTGATATTTCAGGGCACCCAGTTCGTGATATTGACCCTGTTGGTAGTGACCCTGCCTACGAAGCAAGAGGTCCTTGGTTCGAATCCCGGAAAGGGCATTTATTTGTGTGATGAGCACGAATATTTGTTCCTGAGTCATGGATGTTTTCTATGTATTTAAGTATTTATTTCTTTATATATAAGTATATTTATCATCGTTCAGTGCCCATGGTACAGAAGCTTTGCTTAGTTTGGGACTAGGTTGATTTTTGTTTATTTATTTATAAAGTGAACGATATTAGTGAAGTTCGTAGCCTACCTACGCTTTCGAAAAATGAATGCTAAGTTGTGAAAAGGAAGCAAGTAAGAAGCTGCGAAAAGCTCGCTTAGTCTATTGATTGGTACAAGAAAATCAAAGGAGATTTTTTGATTATTCTAACAGTAAGATTGTAATAGTTAGATTCCGTTTTATTTCGTGGTGCTAAACATTATCCCAATACTTGCTTAGTTAAAGTGTGCTACCATTCCTGTACCTAATATTAGAGAACAGGTGTGTTCCCTCACTCTGACGTTGCAAGGTCAATGTTGCATTTGTGGTTGTGTAGCTTTTAGATGGAATGGGGCTAAGAAAACACGCTTCTGGGATAAAGTGCTACTTCATGGCCATTAGAAAATGTAAAAAAATTCAACCGTGATTAATAGCTGCAAAAACTAGGCGGTTACTGTGCAAATTGTTAATAATATAAATAAAATGAGTATTAATAATGATAATGGAAATGAACGGCTTTTTCATGTAAATATTATACTATTATTTAATGGTTTTATTTTAAGTATTCGCTGGTGTATTGTATTATTTATTTTCTTGCAATTACCATTGATTTTTAGTCCTTCCAAAATGCATAAAATCGGCATAGTGTGAGGGCCACACTCCCGCAGTCCATACAAAAAAAACTCATTCGTGAACATAAACAGACCCGACCCACTCAAGTTAATTTTATCTTTTCCATATCGCTCTCACTCCAATGGCCATAACTCGAAGACGAATACTAATTTATAATTCAATACATAATCGCATCAAGCACTAACCCTACGGAATTAACCGAGCCAAAATAGGCATACCTAGTTCTAAATCCGCGCGATATGTGCTGTGCACTATACTATAACGGCGCAGGCGCAAAACATCCTGCCACTACATTCACAAATAATGTCAACCCAGGTGAACCAGAATACTAACCGACGCCGACGACTACACCACAATATCTGCCGCTATTCTGTAACTTGTTTTAAGTTCACCTCAACGCTCGCTCACCCACAAATATATTTTGACGTCGCGATTCTACGAGTAGTAACTACACGTAGGTAGAGGTCTAGTTTTGTTAGGCGTGACGGGTAGGGTGAGGGCGGTGAGGAGCATGAGCGCGTAAAGAATAACGGCCCAGGTGTCAAGTTATACTAGAGAGGATGAGTAGAATTGAGATGGGTTGTGAATTGCGTAGCTGCGCATGCGCATGAGTCGCGGAAACGCGCCGGTAAACTTCCTGCGACGTGCGCCAGCGATTAGATCGCGCTTGGGCTTAGCGCGTCGTTCGTTAACGAGGCGTTTGTTCACTTCACATATAGGTACAGTCGGTGGCAGAACTAGATGCGCCGATGTAGCTAGGTAGGTACGAAGAACTCAATGTGACCTGCACGAGACTCTAATATCCACACGACTGCTTAAACTGCCTTAAAGTTAGAGCTTGTACGGACCATTTTAGTGTTAGTGT
This sequence comes from Epinotia nisella, assembly GCA_932294315.1. Classification (NCBI taxonomy): domain Eukaryota; kingdom Metazoa; phylum Arthropoda; class Insecta; order Lepidoptera; family Tortricidae; genus Epinotia; species Epinotia nisella. The sequence goes on from OW028674.1 coordinate 25,330,527, forward strand.
ATCTCTCTCTGTGTCGGTCTCTCGTGTCTGAGGATCGTGCTGGTCAGCATCAAGGTTGCACCTGTAGCGGATGATCTGCCTCCACCGGTTTCTGTCCTGCGCGTCTCTTACAGCCGTGTAGAATTTGGAGGACGAGGAGCTTTCTTGTTGGTGATGCAAAAGTCGACCCTGGAAGTTAACGACACTGAAGTTCCTTTGGGCGGGGCCGGTCGGTTTCTCATTTTGTTAGATTCGTAGTAGGCCAGTTTCTGATTTTGTCATATTCTTAGGAGGTCAGTTTCTTTTTTGGCGGTATCGTAATATTTCATTTCCTTATTTTGCCAGCTTCGAAGTAGGACAGTTTCTTATTTGGTTAAATTGTAAGTAGGTTATTTTCTTATATTTTTCTTTTTCTGAGTAGGTCAGATTCTTATTTTGTCGGATTCGTAGTAGATGGATCATCATCATTTAACCTTTGTGGCCATTAATTTTATGTTAGGTCGTGCATTTTACGTATCAAAATGTAGAAATACAATATATAGAAGAGAATATACCTATATATATATATATAATAACTACAAACAGTAATGACCCACTTACTACGAATGCGACAAAATAAGAATCTGACCTACTCAGAAAAAGAAAAATATAAGAAAATAACCTACTTACAATTTAACCAAATAAGAAACTGTCCTACTTCGAAGCTGGCAAAATAAGGAAATGAAATATTACGATACCGCCAAAAAAGAAACTGACCTCCTAAGAATATGACAAAATCAGAAACTGGCCTACTACGAATCTAACAAAATGAGAAACCGACCCACAGTGTGGGATTTTTCCTCAATTTTGCGAAACACTACTTAACTGTTTAATTTGTGTAGTTTATCAAATGATAGCGAACATTGAAACTCCCGCGGTTCTATGTCTCACAGTTTTAGAGATTTTCGATAAATCGAGAAACAGCCATAGAAATCCATAGAAATATGAAAACTATAATTACTCACATTTCATGCCTCTTTTTAAAGTCATCCTTATAAGTTAATATAAAGGTAGTTTTGATATACCAATATGATTTACTAAAAGTTTGATATGATGACTCTTAGAGGCATCAATCAATCAATCATCAATTTTCTAAAAATTTGAAAATATTTTTTTCTCGATAATCTTACATCGGTCGCATTTTATTTTACATTTTTTTAATAGTTGATAAGAAGCATTATCACTACGAAAAAAAAGTAAATGCAAATATGGCAGGATTCGCGAGATATGAATTTTTAAATATTCAAGTTAGGGTTGTCACACACTAGGTAGGTTAACTTTATTTTCAGTTGGGGTGTGGTGTCACTTCTTGTTGCAAAATTGTAGTATGCTTAAACATAGAAACATTCGAGGGCCCGTACAACAACAAAAAGCATTACCACTAGCAGAACGGTTGTGTCAGTATACTCTGTTGAATCTCTGATGAAGGGTATCATGTGGCATTGGGAAGGGGTCCGCCCTCGTCAAGCGCTTGCTTAAACCCAATTCAATTCAATTCAAATTCTTTATTTCGGATAAGTATCCAATGCTATTACATGATATCTGGAGGAGCGGGGGTGAGGCGTCATGGAGCCGTTAAAAACCCATGGCGCTGCTTGGCCTCAACAGGAGCTGACGTTCTGATGAGGGATGTCCTTTCGGGCCTCGACCAGGGGACTTAATGCTCGAGGGGTAAGAGGGCGCCAAACGTCTTGTTGGTCAGCGAGTGGCAAATGAGGAACATGATGAAGGCAAATAAATTTCGAGTATTTTGTGCATCGTGTATTTGGCAGCGATAAAATCCTGCACTAGAAATCTGTCGTAAAATAAATAGGCTTTCTACTGTAGCAATGTAATTTTAAAATTTTATAATACTCTGATACTGAAATGATATATTGTATACTGTTTTGAAAAAATGACACCTCGCCGAGTTTTTTACGCCGGTTCTTCTCGAGGCAGAGGTTTACTTTCCGAACCGGTGGTAGTTTATCGACATTCATAGGTGCATGATATGCCTAAATTGAAGAATAAATCACTTTGACTTTAACTTTGTGGCTGAAAAGTATGAAATGAAATGAAATAATTTATTCGTGACAAAGCTTAATCATGCAATTACAACTTAAAATAGTATGTAGAATCATATGGCTGGTTTAATATACAACTTATGGATACTACTGTCCGAAATAAAGAATTGAATTGAATTGAATATGATTAGATTAGATTCATTTATTGCGTATTGAAAATTGACATTATATTTTACAAATTTTCTTTGTATACAAATAAAATGAATTCACAGACAGCTCGTCGAGTACATTTAATAAATTTGTTACAAATAATTTCTAACAATAATAATTAACAAAGACAGACAGAAATAGTTAGCAATTTAAAACAATATTGATACTAGGTACCTAATAATGTCAGTCACTATGCACAAAATACTAATACACGGTTGGCAAATCATTGAGATTAGTTCTCTGCCAATAGGAATGTTGTCCGAGCAAGCCGGTGAATCCCGCAACCAATTTTGGCGGTATGATCGTGAGCATCACACTCGAAAAATAGACCAAAATACTAAAATTTTGGACCTTTTTCGGCGTGCTCTCAAATCTTCGTACCCTTTCATTTCACATTTGTCTTTAAAAGACCGCCATAGTAAACAAAAACGATTACCTATACCGCCTAAAGTTATATCACTTATACCTAAAGTCTACTGAGCCACATACTGCATATGCCCGAAAATAACGAAGACGACAATTTGTCATTCGTTTTAGACAAACGACTTTATTATTCTGATGACGATCAAACTTCCAATTTTCCAATAAATTATTGAAGAATTCATGCCAGTCAAGTAAGAAAAACAGAACCCTCGCCTCTGAACTCTGATATTATTTTCGTTTGTATGTGATAACCCTATTTCCATAGAAATGGACCTTAGAAACGCTATAAATCCCAAATCCCATAAGATAAAATCGTCAAAATTTAAGGCATGGTAGATACACTCATCATACGTCTTTTAGAGCTAAAATAAAATGCGACCGTTAATAAACTTTAAAAAAATATTAATAATAAAAACAATATATTTATATTGAATATCATCGGGTTTATTAACTTTACAGTCTTGTATTTTTTTTACGTTACTGAATATTGTTTCCTGAAATTGGAGACGAAAAATTGGGGCATTATTGACATTCATTACGAAAATAAAAATACAAACATGTTTTGATGACGTCATGGATCTGATCTTTAGAAATTATTAACTAGAAAATTAAACGAGATATGTGGCTGGGAGTTTCACTATGGGCTTTAAAAAAGTATTATGCAGCGATTAAAATCATAAAAAGGTAGTGAACAAAATTGAGGAAAAATCCCACACTTCGACCGGCCCCGCCCAAAGGCTAGTACCGAAGTCATTTACAAGAACTGTATTTTTATTAAATTACCAACTAAAAGTCACCATCACTAAAGAGTTAAATTCAATGACATTATTACCTACATTCGTCAACAATATAAACATTGCACTGAAATAAATCATATATTGTATTCATATCACAAATAACTTTCGCGCATGCATGCAAACATTGGATGAAAGACAATTCAATTTAAACCTTATTTCAGTATAAAAGGGTATGCTTTGCTTATTAGCCACGATCTAATTAGGTCCCCTATATTCCGGAATAAACGGAACATGGATAAATCTACGCATAGTTATTTGGCGAATATTGCCCATAAATTGTCTTGATTTAGATGTGAGCCCGCGAAGTGACGTGTTAGGTATTCTTAACTCCTAAAGGGTGGTAAAATATGTTTAGCTATAGAGATTAATTTGAACCTACATTAACTATTTCATACGGTGCTGATAAAAAGTTAGGCGTGTCAAGCGGGGCTATCTAAAGTAGGTAGCTATATGAATGTGTACCTACCTCCCAACTAACATTTCGGTGTCAGCTAAGGGTATTATTATAACCTTAACCTTTATAAGTGAGTTATAATGATCTCAGTTGCAACTAATAGTGTTATAAAGGAGTTAAGAAAAATAATTAACTCCTAAAGTGTTATAAGAGTGTTACTCAAAGCAAGTACACTTAAGATGTTAAAGCTTTAACCTGTTTTTAACACTTAAACCTTTACAAGAGTGCTAGCTGACGCTCGTTAACTCTTAAGGTGTTATATCTACTATAAGGTACAGGCAGAGACTTTATAACAGAATTAACTCTCTTGTAAGTATTGAAACTTTTTCTAACGCTTAAGGTGTTAGGCAGATACACTTTAAAGACACTGTAAGAGTAATGGTGTTTGACTAAAGGTGTTGTAACTCAATAAGCGTTATAGTTGAGTTAACTGACGCCTAAAGCTTTAAGGTAAGTTCGCCATTGTTTTGGTTAACTCTAACCTACAAATTGATTAGGTTATTCAATATTTGACATCAAAATACTTAATGAGACTGAATGTAAATAAAATTTATTGAAATAAAAATACAAGATTATAATTAACATTAACTAAGATAAATTAAAACTAAGTTAAATCTAAAAAAGGCCCTCGAGGCATTGTACCGAGGATGCTGGCGGCATTTCCTCGCTGAATTGCAATGCTGATGCGTTGCGCGAGAAAGCCGCCAGCTCTTCGGTCACCAGTTACATCGACCAGACGTTTCGCGATTTCTGCAATACTTAATTATTTATGTTACTCTTGCCATTCTATGGATGCCACTTAATTTAACATGCCACTGGCCAAGAAACAAGAATAGAAAATGATAAAAACTTTAGATGTCTTTTTTATTCTTAATAAGTTTTGTTAGAAATCTTTAATAAATCCTGGGCGCGTTAAAATTGAGATGGGAAACATGGTATACACTTACCATAAAATCACAAGGGCAGGTTGTTTTCACTTAATGTCACACACACTTCCAATTAAATTCACTTTCAATTAGTACGACTCCATAACTGTCAAATATTAATACCTATACTAACTATCTGCGCCATTTTGTCGGTAGACTATATTTGTCTCATAATTTTATGGTAAAGAAAAGAGTAAGATGCTCACTTGAAACTGGGTGAGAGCTAGTGTTATAAGGCTCTCAGTTAACACCTTAACCTGTAATTCGTGGGCCTCTTTCGTGGTTATAAGGGTGTTAGAGCACGCTATAACACCTTTTTTACAGGCATTCTTAACACCTTAACACTTGGCTGGAACCGATATAAGAATGATATAAGGGTTATTTTAACGCTAGTGTGCTAGTTGGCCTACATTATGATTTAAAAAACATTTTAATTTGACCAATAAATAGTTATTTGTGTCTCAAGGGAGCAAAATTATGTATTTACGGCGAGGGCGGTACATTGAATCCAGAGTGAAGCGAAGGTTTCTACGATAGAATCCTGAGCGTAGCGACACTGAGTGACACATACAAATCATACAATTTTTCACACCGACTTGAGGAAAATATAACAGCCATCGATAGTTTTGATTTCAGTAAAACGTATAATTTATTGTGATGTACTTTTTTAATATTACGAAAAATTCATAAATATTCATGTAACGTTGTTAAAGTTAAAACTTGAAATATGTTGGTTTTTAATCGATTACGATGAAATTACAATCGATTATTTTATTAAGATCTGTGTTCAATTGGCATATTGCGTACATGCTACATGCCAATGAATAAATAAATAAAGTTGCTTGAACAGAAAAGTAGCATTTTGATCCCTCTCGTCGTGGAGCAATGTCGAGTAGTCGTGGATGAAAGTTGTGAAATAGTTATTTATTTGTTCAACAAGAGAGCAAAGTAGATTTTTGCTGCGAGTGTTGATGTCGAGTCCCGAGCAAGCGAAAGATTCTAGAATCTTGAGCGTAGCGAGGGACTCAAGGCACGAGATGCAAATATCTTTGCTCTCGTGTGATACATACAACTTTTCACCTCAGCGGCAAGAACATATAACGCAAAAGAATAAAGCACCACATAGAAGCAATAAAATCATTTTTGTGTAAAAAATAATCAAACAACAAATAACATACATATGAAATAACAAACATTAACTACAATTACTCTTTCCCATAACATTAACTTTAGGTACATGACGTTAAGAAAAATTAAAAAACTTCAAATGCGCTAACTTTTTAAAGAATATAAAGTGCGTTCTTAAACTGTATTTCAATTTATATTCGTTCACCATATAAAAAAAGTAAGACTTATAATAATAAATTCTTGCGATAAATATCGCATTTCTTCATTGTATTTTGAGAATAATTAAATACTAATATGATTAAAATAATATTTAAGTTAATATAGGTTTCATATTTTTATACGAGTTTAACACGAGTCGAATTTTAGTTGGTTTCGGAACGAGTTTTTCGTTCCTGCTTTTTGGGGGCAGTAGGGCGGTTTCGAAGTCGAATGACTAATCGACATATTTTATCTCTCTCTTTTTTTGTAACGGAGTGAAAGTGACAGAGAGAATGAAGTTTAAATGTTCCAAGTTCGTATTACACCCCGCAGTATGACCTGCGACTAACCTACCATATGAAAAATTAAAAAGTTACTTTTTTCACGCTCGCAGCAAAATTGCTCTCATAAAAATAAATATGACGATTTTTTGCGATAGATGCACAAATTTCTATTATAAAATATATAAATGCACCATTTAAAGTTTGACTTTTGTATGAAAAACGCATGCGGGTGCTCAATACTTTTGACCAAGGATGTAGGTACTGATATAGCAGTAAACAGCAGTCGTATTTCAAAAGCGATCTTTAAAGACTAATTTTAACAAACCTACGCGAAATCCTGTACCCAGTTTCAGTCTTAGTTCTTCTACAAAAGAAACCATGTAAATGGGAAAAGGACAAGAGTTACTTCCTTCTGAGTGTCTGCAAGTAGGTAAGTCAGTGTTCCTGATCATACTGTTTCCGGTGTTTATTATCTCAACCATCAATAACCCGAGTAGATCGAAATCGAGTAAATAAACTCCATTGTTTTATGGCTAAATGTTCTACAAACAACTTCCGATGTTAACTATGTTAAGTGATTTTGGAGCGATGGCGAGAGGATGTTTGACACGGTTATGGAATTAGGAGTTTGTGGATAAAACGAAATCGGGTGAAGGGAAATAAATGGGATTTGACATTAAGGATATAATTAGATGCATTTTGTTGAATGTAACCCTTCTATCATCATTACCTACTTACTATTGTAAAATCGAAATCAATATTCAATATTTATTTAGCAAATAGGCGACTTGAGCTCTTTTACATATCAAATGGCAAAATCTTACAATAATACAATGCTCTTTATTGCACACCTCACACAAACAATGTCTTCTTTTCTTTTCTTTTCTTTTTCTTTAAACAAAGCAGTTACAGAGAGAAACAATACAATAACATGTAGGCGGTCTTATCGCTGAAGAGCGATCTCCTCCAGACAATCTTTGGGTATCGGAGAAAGAGATAAAACTAGATTATGCAGTGCAGTATAAGATGGTGCAGAGATTGTTATTAACCAAAAATCAAAATAATTATAAAAATAAACGTACATAAATAGCTCTATATATAAACATACATACAGAATCATACATATATACAAATAACACATCAAGTCACTCGCCAAACGGTTGAGGGAGGCAACGGGTGACCCTCGCGCAGGCAGCTTTCTTGCGCAAAGGATTGCAATCCAGCGCGGGAATGCTGCCTGCGCACAGTGTGGGATTTTTCCTCAATTTTGCGAAACACTACTTAACTGTTTAATTTGTGTAGTATATGGAAACTATAATTTATAAGTTAATATAAAGGTGGTTTTGATATACCAATATGATTCACTAAAAGTTTGAATTGATGACTCTTAGAGGAGATATCATCAATTTTCTAAAAATTTGAAAATATTTTTTTCTCGATAATCTTACATCGGTCGCATTTTTTTTTAGTTGATAAGAAGCATTATCACTACAAAAAAAAGTAAATGCAAATATGGCAGGATTCGCGAGATATGAATTTTTAAATATTCAAGTTAGGGTTGTCACACACTAGGTAGGTTAACTTTATTTTTAGTTGGGGTGTGGCGTCACTTCTTCTTGCAAAATTGTAGTATGCTTAAACATAGAAACATTCGAGGGCCCGTACAACAACAAAAAGCATTACCTACCACTAGCAGAACGGTTTTGTCAGTATACTCTGTTGAATCTCTGATGAAGGGTGTCATGTGGCATTGGGAAGGGGTCCGCCCTCATCAAGCGCTTGCTTAAACCCAATTCAATTCAATTCAAATTCTTTATTTCGGATAAGTATCCAATGCTATTACATGATATCTGGAGGAGCGGGGGTGAGGCGTCATGGAGCCGTTAAAGACCCATGGCGCTGCTTGGCCGCAACAGGAGCTGGCGTTCTGCTGGGGATGTCATTTCGGGCCTCGATCAGGGGACTTAATGCTAGAGGGGTAAGAGGGCGCCAAACGTCTTGTTGGTCAGCGAGTGGCAAATGAGGAACATGATGAAGGCAAATAAATTTCGTGTATTTTGTGCATCTGTGGCTGAAAAGTATGAAATGAAATGAAATAATTTATTCGTGACAAAGCTTAATCATGCAATTACAACTTAAAATAGTATGTAGAATCATATGGCTGGTTTAATATACAACTTATGGATACTACTGTCCGAAATGAAGAATTGAATTGAATTGAATATGATTAGATTAGATTCATTTATTGCGTATTGAAAATTGACATTATATTTTACAAATTTTCTTTGTATATAAATAAAATGAATTCACAGAAAGCTCGTCAGGTACATTTAATAAATTTGTTACAAATAATTTCTAACAATAATAATTAACAAAGACAGACAGAAATAGTTAGCAATTTAAAACAATATTGATCTTAGGTACCTAATAATGTCAGTCACTATGCACAAAATACTAATACACGGTTGGCAAATCATTGAGATTAGTTCTCTGCCAATAGGAATGTTGTTCGAGTAAGCCGGTGAATCCCGCAACCAATTTTGGCGGTATGATCGTGAGCATCACACTCGAAAAATAGACCAAAATACTACAATTTTGGACCTTTTTCGGCGTGCTCTCGAATCTTCGTACCCTTTCATTTCACATTTGTCTTTAAAAGACCGCCATAGTAAACAAAAACGATCACCTATACCGCCTAAAGTTATATCACTTATAAAGTCTACTGAGCCACATACTGCATTAATTCCCAAAAATAACGAAGACGACAATTTGTCACTCGTTTTAGACGTGTCGTCACTTTATTATTCTGATGACGATTAAACTTCCAATCCAATTATCCAATAAATTATTGAAGAATTCATGCCAGTCAAGTAAGAAAAACAGAACCCTCGCCTGTGAACTCTGATATCATTTTTGTTTGAATGTGATAACCCTATTTCCATAGAAATGGAACTAAAACTTAGAAACGCCATAAATCCCAAATCCCATAAGATAAAATCGTCAAAATTTGTACCACTCATCATACGTCCTTTAGAGCTAAAATAAAATGCGACCGTTAATAAACTTTGAAAAAATATAAATAATTAAAAAAATATATTTATATTGAATAGCATCGGGTTAATTAACTTTACAGTCTTGTATTTTTTTTACGTTACTGAATATTGTTTCCTGAAATTGGAGACGAAAAATTGGGGCATTATTGACATTAATTACTAAAATAAAAATACAAACATGTTTTGATGACGTCATGGATCTGATCTTTAGAAATTATTAACTAGGAAATTAAACGGGATATGTGGCTGGGAGTTTCACTATGGGCTTTAAAAAAGTATTAAGCAGCGATTAAAATCATAAAAAGGTAGTGAACAAAATTGAGGAAAAATCCCACACTGTGTAGGGGTCAAAATTTAGATAGTCTTTTTTAGGGTTCCGTAGCCAAAATGGCAAAAACGGAACCCTTATAGTTTCGTCATGTCCGTCTGTCCGTCTGTCCGTCTGTCCGTCTGTCCGTCTGTCCGTCTGTCCGTCTGTCCGTCTGTCCGTATGTCACAGGCATTTTACTCGAAAACTATAAGGTGTATTTGAATAAAATTTTGAGGATAGGTGTATTTTGTTAGCCGCTACATAGTTTTGTAACTAAAATTACAAAAAAAAAATTTTTTAGGGGTGCACTCCATACATAAAACTAAAAGTCAAATAAATTTTTTTCATTGTGACCCCCCGTGTGGCACATCAATCGATAGGCCTTTCAAAATAAATATAAGGTTTCTTAGCATTTTTTTTGTTGTACATTGTACAGCGCCAACTCTATTTTGTTTGTTTTTCAGCGATAATTCTTTATCACATGTACCGATTTAATAAAAAAACCGGCCAAGTGCGTGTCGGACCACGCAAAACGAAGGGTTCCGTGCCTATTAAAAAGGTCGTATCGTCACAGAAATTTTACGGCACTTACGTCCTTTTCTTTAAGGAAGGCAGTTTTTCAGCAATATCTCGAAAACCTTTGAACCGATCTTGTTCAAAATAATTTTCGGTGAAAGAAGTTAATAAGCCCTATGTCCATGATTTTTCCCATATTTTTAAAAGACACTGTTCAAAAATTAGAGGGGAGGGGACAGATTTTTGGGACTTTCGAGGCGATTATCTCCGACTCTATTCACTTAATCAAAAAATATTGCCGAGCAACCTTATATTTATTTTGAAAGGCCTATCGATTAACACGTGGGCTTACAATTTTTTTTTTGACTTTCAGTTTTATGTATGGAGCGCACCCCTAAAAAGTTTTTTTTTGGCATTTTATTACAGAACTATGTAGCGCCTAACAAAATACACCTATCCTCAAAAATTTTTCAAATACACCTTAAAGTTTTCGAGTAAATTGCCTGTGACATACGGACAGACGAAACTATAAGGGTTCCGTTTTTTTTGGCTACGGAACCCTAAAAAATGCTAGATAGCGATATCGTTATATTTTTCCTGTAATGTTTATGTTACTCTTAATCATATGTAATAATTTCAAAATTTTCGCTTAGGAGCATTAGGAGACTTCGGAAATAAGAGGGGGAATGGTATTTTTTCAACATTTTCCTTCATAAATCTAACATTTACGTAGGTCAAGTCAAAGTCAAAGTCAAAGTCAAAGTGATTTATTCTTCAATTTAGGCATATTACATGCACCTATGAATGTCGATAAACTACCACCGGTTCGGAAAGTAAACCTCTGCCTCGAGAAGAACCGGCGTAATAAACTCGGCGAGGTGTCATTTTTTCAAAACAGTATACAATATATCATATCAGTATCAGAGTATTATAAAATTTTAATGTTACATTGCTACAGTAGAAAGCCTATTTATTTTACGACAGGTTTCTAGTGCAGGATTTTATCGCTGCCAAATATCCCTATCCATGATGTAGTCGTTTATCTTATAATATGCTTTTGAAATGAGTGTCCGTTTTACGACAGATTTGAATTTAGTGTCAGTAAGTTCGGTAATGTGTTTTGGAATTTTATTGTAGAATTTTATACAATTTCCCAAGAACGACTTTTTCGCTTTTACTAGCCTGTAAAAAGTTGTTTTGAGCTTCCCTGCGCTTCTGGTAACCTTGGGCCTATCAGTGTTTGTTGGGTAGTTGTATAAATTCTTCCTAACATACATTATTATTTCAAATACGTATAGCGACGGCAGTGTTAGAATATCTGTTTCCTTGAAAAATTCTCTTAATGACTCACGCGACCCGAGGTTATAAATTGCTCTAACAGCCCTTTTTTGTAAAATAAATACAGTCTCAATATCTGCCGCTGATCCCCATAAAATAAGACCATAAGTAATTATACTGTTAAAGTAAGCGAAGTAAACTAACCGTGCCGTTGCTACATTGGTAAGCTGCCTTATTCTCCTGACTGCAAAAGCAGCGGAGCTCAACCTACTTCCTATCGCAGTTATGTGGGAACCCCACTGCAGTTTAGAGTCTAACGTAATACCTAAGAATACAGTTGACTTTACAAATTCTATGGTTTCACCATTAAGTTTAATATTTGAGGCTAAGTTTACATTTGAGTTCGCTAGTGTGAATTTTATACATTTCGTTTTTTTCGGATTCAACACTAAGTTATTGGCAGCAAACCAGTCAGATATCATGGACAGGGTGTTATTTGGTTCAATGAGTTCAGTATCTTTCCTATTAACCTTGAACAGTAACGAGGTGTCATCGGCGAACATGACAATGCCTGATCTTCGGCTTACCATATATGGTAGATCATTTACATAAACAAGGAACAGGAATGGACCTAAAATAGATCCTTGAGGTACTCCCATCTCCACCACTGTCTCTGACGAAATGGCCCCATTTATCAAGTGGGGTTGAATTGCACATTCTAAAACGGTTTTTCATTTTTTTACCGGAAAAGTTTAACGAGACCTCTAACGGACAGACGGACATGACGAATCTATAAGTGTTCCGTTTTTGCCATTTTGGCTACGGAACCATAAAAAGGCCCTCGAGGCATTGTACCGAGGATGCTGGCGGCATTTCCTTGCTGAATTGCAATGCTGATGCGTTGCGCGAGAAAGCCGCCAGCTCTTCGGTCACCAGTTACATCGACCAGCACGGCTATCACAAGACGGCGCGCGAGCTCTCACGATTTTTCTCGCACTATACCTCTCTTTCTAAGTTTTCTAATAAGAGAGAGACGGATAGTGCGAGAAAAATCGAGAGAGCTCGCGCGCCGTCTTGTGATAGCCGTGCAGACGTTTCGCGAATTCTGCAAATAACTTATGCGCAAAAAGAATTATCGCTGAAAAACCAACATACATACCGATTTCCTTGGTCGCGCAAGTTAGTAACAAAAGATAAATGGCGCTGTAGGTACCTAACTTACTCATGACTTAACACACTATGCGAATTTTCCAAAGATTTTCAGATTTTTCCAAAATTAATGGGCGGGGCAAGACGGGTATGTTGCATGAAATTTTGTACGGAACCCTCGGTGCGCGAGTATGACTCGCTCTTGACCGGTTTTTATTTTTTGTCGATTCAGTATTTCAAAATTCAATTAAACTAAATTGGAAAGAAAGACAGGCTCGCGATTTCTATAGCTCACAGAGCCACAGAGCCTCTATCCCACAAAAAACGTAAATGTAAAAAAGGAGAGCCAAGTTCAATACAAAAATTATGCTTGGCTGTGGGCTTCGCCGCATAAAGAATTGAGATCTAAATGAGTGCCAAGTTATGCAAAATCCAAATATGTATTTATAGGAACAAAATAACATTATGAACAAGTATTAAACTCTATTTCTTTGCTTTATTGGATACCTATAACAATTGCTGTTATTTAACAATGTGAGATCTTAAAGTAGGTTAGATTATATCCGGGTCGTTCTTCTTTTTTACCGACAATGAATCGAGGTTTTTCTGTTTTTTTGGTTTTTGAACTATCGAAAATTGTGGTTTTGAAGTGCGATTAAAAAAAAAATGCATAGGTTTCTTCATTAGAACTAATTAAAGTTTACTTTCTGGCCAATATAAATATTTATTTACGGTTGGTTTCTAAAAAAAACATGTGACAAAGTGGACTATTTCAGTGGGGACAACATTTTGGTTTACCACTCTGTCACGGCATTCTACGAAAAAAACAAACATTTAAAAAAATGCTAGTTAGAGAAAGTGAAATATTATATATCACTAATTAATAAAATAATATGGACGTTCATTCGAACATTATAAAACCATAAACATCATTACTCAAATGAGATGCCGTAATAAGACGAAGGACAGGCTATTGTCGGTCGAAAAGAAGAACGACCCATCCAATGGCGCAGCACAACTCACGTGTTGCGTAGGTAGTCTACTCGTATTCTATAAAATAAAATTAAAAAAGCAACAAAAAACTTCACTTAACCAATTAGCTGCAGACTTATGCAGGCATGCGAACGCAGGCATCCTGCACTATCTGCGCCTCGTTAGAAACCTATGTTTTATTAACAAGACAAGATTCTGTAACTTGTGAATTAGTTTAGAATACCTTACTTCGAGCGCTTGTAGCTCACACGTTTTGTCGCCGGAGTATTTCGCAGTCAATATCAAGATCATTTAGATAACATAATTATAAATCAATGCCGTATTTAACGATTTTTACAGTACACATGGTGTTACTTTCCCGCACTAGTGCGCAAATGAGCACTTTCCGTGCATATGTTGAAACTTTAAAGAGCCATATGTACTGTAAAACGTTGTACGATACACGTGCGAATAGGTAATTCGCAACTCGTGTCGATTTAAAACACTCCCTTCGGTCGTGTTTTAATTTATCGCCACTCGTTGCGAATTTCCTATTTTCTGCACTTGTATCGTAAATAACAATTACGCAAAATATGCACCTTTATGTTTACCTTAATGACATGAACAATGTAGGTATAGGTATACCTTTAAAAATATCCTCATTTTACACGGAACACCTTAGCTTCGTCATGTCCGTCTATCCGTCTGCCCATATGTCCGTCTGTCCATCTGTCCGTCTGTCCATCTGTCCGTCTGTCCATCTATCCGTCTGTCCGTCTGTTCATACGTCACGTATTGTGTTAGCGGCTACATAGTTGTACAATGAATTTACTAATATTTTTTTCGGGGTGCACTCCATACATGTAAATGTAACTGCATGTCACTGTGCATGTGCGTGTGTGTGTGTGTGTGTGTGTGTGTGTGTGTGTGTGTGTGTGTGTATGTGTGTGTGTGTGTGTGTGTGTGTGTGTGTGTCTGGGTGTCTGGGTGTGTGTGTGTGTGTGTCTGGGTGTGTGTGTGTGTGTGCTTACGTTCACTTTAAAAGGAGATTTTCATCGTGACAACCAATTTTTTTTTTAAATGTCTCTAGCTTAAGCTTCGGGGACGTTCCTCTTGCAGGTGATGTGACAGCTATTCAGTAAATTTTCTCAATAGTCAAAACTTGCCAATTTGTGTTTTAGCTGCATATCTCTTTTTATATTACATCATGACCACTACCTAGTAAGTAGGTAGATGTTTAAATAGTAGAGTCGTTGGATAAACAGAGTCGATTAAAATGTACATTAAATAAAATACGACCAAGTACTTGTGATTCTCCGCACATCGGGATTCCATGCTCTCGGTGTTTTTCTGCTTACTTATTTTTAATCGTCGCTGTGCGCTGCTTTATGCGTCCGTGCAATGACAATACCGCGAAGGTGGTGAGAACATTCTTTCATAAAAATGCAAATTGTTTTTAGCTCTTACTGTGGATTTACTTTAGATAGGATCCACATAGGACCAGATGGTAGATTGTCGCAATTTTATGCATCTATACATATTTATATTTGAATTTTTTTACTGAATGTCGAGACGCTTAGATTTTTACACCATGGCGACAATTTATGTCTTGCATTATTGATGGATGGCACGCTTTTGGACACGTGACATCCAAACACAAGCACACCACACCTTACATAAACGATAAAAAATTCAATCAATTTTGTTAATTGACTGGTAAGCCGTCGCCATTTAAAAAAATGTTCTCAAACAGGCGTCTCACAGACTAGCGCGGGCTGGCCGCGGCGGTCAATAGTAAACTTATCATTTGTCATTTGCTGATTTTACTATGGACCGCCACCGCAGGCTGCGCCAGTGTGTTGCAAGCTTTAAGCTGCATAGGAGCATTTCTGTTTCTTAGTGTGAGTATCCATCATCAGGCTATACGAGGTTGCGAGACGGCGAGCGAGGAAAAAAAACACCTGGCCGCGCTCGCGCATAGCTTCCTAAAGGGCCCTTTTTAGGGTTCCGTACCTCAAAAGGAATAAAACGGAACCCTTATAGGATCACTCGTGCGTCTGTCTGTCCGTCTATCACAGCCGATTTGCTCCGAAACTACTGGACCGATTGAGTTGAAATTTGGTAAACACATGTAAATTGGTGACCCAAAGATGGACGCGTAAAGTAAATTAATGAATTCTGAACAAGGGGCCACTTTTGGGGGGTAAACTGGGATTTTAAAACAAAAAGTTTCGCTAACTGTATTGTGTGACATATCAAATGAAAGGGGTTGTTGTAAGCATCTTAGATATTTTTTTATAATTTTAGCGAAAACAGATTTAAAGTAATTTAGGAAAAAAGACGAAAATTGACCATTCCCCCCCCCCCCTTATTTCCGAAAGTACTAGGCTTAAAATTCTGAAAAAAATATGGAAAATAGTTCCATGCCTAAAGATTACAGGAAAACCTACAAAAAGTTTGAGTATTCAATTTCCTGCTAATAATAGTACGCGGCAGGGACACAAAATTTCGAATCAGCAATCAAAAACAGCCTTGCGTGCAAAAAGTGTTTATGGCATGGCACCCAAATTGTATAATAAGTTACCCAATTTAGTAAGACAATCCGAAATGCCTCTTTTTAGGAAATATTTGTTGGACTTTTTGGGACAAAATGCATTTTACTCATTGAATGAATTTTTTGACTATAATCCGCATGTTTATTAAATCTGATTATTAAATTGTAAAAAATTGTAAATATAGTTATGCATGTGAATTGATTACCTTATGAATTGTATATATTGTATGTCCGACACGATAGTAAAATTGATATGGAATTAATAAAATTGTATAATGTTCTATTTCTTAATTTACAATAAATGTTTATTTAACAGTCTCATAAAATTGTATTAGAATTATTCCGGAATTGTGAAAATAGTTATAGTTATAATTATTATTACATTGCGATGCCCTTGCAGGGTACATGTTTGGTACATAAGCTTAGTGTAACACCATGTAATCTTAACAACATGTATGCAATAAATAAATAAATAAAATAAATAAATAAAATAAATAAATAAAATAAATAAATAAAATAAATAAATAAAATAAATAAATCAATCAATCAAAGTAACGGGAAAATTCTCAATATTTTACGGAACCCTCAGCACGCGAGTTGAACTCGCACTTGTCCGGATTTTTATATCGTTCACTACCTCGCAACCTTAAACAGCTCTAAGCGGGTAGCGTAAGAGAAGAATATTTTACAAAATGATATGGTTCCTAACCTTTTAAATATCTGACTTTAGCCCGTAGTTAGCTTAACCGCTCATATACATCATCTCTGCATCCGCATCCGTTTTCGCTACCAACTCAGGGGCTACCGCGAAACGAAAACGAACTTCGTTCGTGTATCTCCGTCTCTGTTGCTCGAATAATGAGCAAGTGCGACAGAGAGGGAGATACACGAACGAATTTCGTTTTCGTTTCGCGGTAGCCCCTCTGATACCCCCAAATAATAACTGTTTTACCGGGGTAAGTAATGTTGCTATCGCCATCTATCATCGATTGCAAACATAGGTAATGCTCTACATATAACAAATCTGAAGATGTCGCTAGCCGCATGCAATTTTTTTTTAAACATACTTACTAAAATAATAATATCATACAAACACAAAAATAACACGAGTAATAAAAAGTGACAATAGTAATCGATAAAAATCGGCATTATTTCTTCATGACCATTCTTTACGGCATCTGTGGACGCCCAGCTGACAGCTGTCATTTGTGACGGAACTCTATTAACATTGACAATTCAAACAAAACCATTAAACCACTGACGGTGACTTCGCGTCGATATTAAAACCAGATTTTTAATAGGCCGAATACTAATTTAGAGCCAGGTACATAATCACTTGTTATTCAATGAGCCAGTTTACTACTTCAACTGCAATAAATCGTGAGCAATCTGGTTAAATTCCAGGTCTTCATTTTAATCAGTTTTACGTTTAAGGATTTTTTATACGCAGCAGTGAGTCAAACGTGAGTGACAATCATAACAAACAAAGCGATCCTGAATCATATCGTTTCCTGATCTCTCAAGCTTGAGTTTAGAAGTAAATGGTGGTTTAGTACCCTTCTTTTCATTCAGTACGTATATTTAACTAAATATCCGTACATTCCTTCGACGTAGTTTAGCAAAAAGGATCCAACCCACACGATGTAAAATTTGAATTACCTACTGGCTAAATTAAAAGACACATGTTTTAATGGTGATTCCTGGATGGTTGGATCCTTTTCATTAAACTACATCTTCTATCCACGCAACACATAATAATTCAAAGCAAATCATTTATAAGTAACCATATTATTGAGCTGTAATGTATTTTTATAATAAGTTAATGGTCATCATTATATAAATATGTTGACCTTGATGAATGCTTATTGTAAATATTAATTGGAAAGTTAGTTATACAGAGTGTTTTTTTTAAATGGGACAGTATGGGGAAATCCGAATCTAAAGGAGATAGAGGAAAAGTGTCCAAGGAGACATTAGGTGTTTTTTTATGTAAACAAATTTGGCTCATTAAAAATTTTGGTCAAGCGTGAGTTGTTCTTAAAAAATGATAAAGTTGGTCATTTTTTTTTTTGACGCGGGTCGACTCTGTTTCATGTAAGGATTATTTCATTGTATGGAAAGAAAAAAATCTGAACAGCAGAAGTTGGTCAAATTTAATGAAAACTAATCTTCATACAATTGCAGTATTCGCCTTTTAATATTGCTACAAGTGCCTAAGCGTGTAAAAAAATATTTAAAATTATTCCATTTTTAAATTTCGATAATCCATAAGAGCTCCAGATGATTCAAGAGAAGAACATTTTTTTTAATCTTCGTAAACATCATGGCACGCGATAGTCTTGAAATTATAAAAAAAAGAATTCAAATTTGGAACGAGTGGCCCCCACGATCGCCCGACTTAACGCCATTAGATTTTTTCTTATGGGGTTACCAAGGGTCGAATTTATGAATCCCGATACAACTCCGTACAATAATTAAAAGATGCTGTTTACAACACTTTAAACACAATTCACCATAAGTCTCTGTTAAATGCAACTAGAAGTGTCTTGAAGCGTGCTCGTACCTGCATAAGACAAGACGGCGGCCACATCGAACATTTACTCAAGTAATAAACCAACTGTATGAAGATTAGTTTTCATTAAATTTGACCAACTTCTGCTGTTCAGATTTTTTTCTTTCCATACAATGAAATAATCCTTACATGAAACAGAGTCGACCCGCGTCAAAAAAAAAATTGACCAACTTAAAAATTTTAATGAGCCAAATTTGTTTACATAAAAAAATACCTAATGTCTCCTTGGACACTTTTCCTCTATCTCCTTTAGATTCGGATTTCCCCATACTGTCCCATTAAAAAAAAACACTCTGTATAGTAAGGCTGTTCTATTTGGCACTTAAATAATATTATAGAATAAAACTTAGCATTTACCGGTTTAACATGACTGTTAAGGTGTGTTTGTTATGTGCTAGATTGTTCTTATCAATCAGGGATTTTGGCAAAGTATATTAATATGTATCCTCTTAAGACTCACCAAACAATACAAAAAGGCCTTGAAATGTAAATCAACTATTGAAGGAAATAGAGTGGAAATTCTTTTGTTACAAAATAACAACCAAAACAAGACAAATGCAGCTGTGTACTAGGGAATGCAATTTCGATCTCGTCCATATTTTACGATACTGAGTCTTGAACAATTTTCGTATGAGATCTCGCGAGATTGCGAGATTGAACTTTCCATATACCTAGAACACTACATGACAAAAAGTTTCATCTGACAGACAAATTAAAAATTACTATTATTCATTTTTTAGGGTTCCGTAGCCAAAATTGCAAAAACGGAACCCTTATAGTTTCGTCATGTCCGTCTGTCCGTCTGTCCGTCTGTCCGTCTGTCCGTCTGTCCGTCTGTCCGTCTGTCCGTATGTCACAGGCATTTTACTCGAAAACTATGAGGTGTATTTGAATAAAATTTTGAAGATAGGTGTATTTTGTTAGCCGCTACATACTTTTGTAATTAAAATGACAAAAAAAAAATTTTTTAGGGGTGCACTCCATACATAAAACTAAAAGTCAAAAAAAATTTTTTCATTGTGCCCCCCCCGTGTGGCACATCAATCGATAGGCCTTTCAAAATAAATATAAGGTTTCTTAGCATTTTTTTTGATTAAGTGAATAGGGTCGGAGATAATCGCCCCGAAAGTCACTAAAATTCTGTCCCCCCCCCTCTAATTTTTGAACGGTGTATTTTAAAAATATGGAAAAATTCATGGACATAGGGCTTATTAATTTCATTCACCGAAAATTGTTTTGAACAAGATCGGTTCAGAGGTTTTCGAGATATTGCTGAAAAACTGCCTTCCTCAAAGAAAAGGACGTAAGTGCCGTAAAATTTCTGTGACGATACGACCTTTTTAATAGGCACGGAACCCTTCGTTTTGCGTGGTCCGACACGCACTTGGCCGGTTTTTTTTTTTGACTTTATTAAAACCTGATGGTTAATTATTTTTAGTTTAGTCTTGTTTTTTTTTTTTTAATTCAATGGATGTTATATATGCAGTGCAGATTTTATTTTTATTTCACATAAGCATTAAATGGAATTCCTGGCATTTTCATTACGTTTTCAGTGAAAAACGCCCTATCTCGCGCTAACTAGCTTTTTGGTCTCTCGAGATCTCGCCCAGGTCTGAAATCTCGCGAGATTGCATTCACTACTGTGTACCAATGGAAAACAATTTAAATTCCTTCAAGGGATTAAGTCTTTGCAGGAGGTTCTAAGGCCCATGGGCAGTGGCGGATTTACCAGCAGGCTGAGTAGGCTGGAGCCTAGGACGGCAGATTTTAGGAGTGGCAAATTTATGATTGTGAACTAGAGTATCGAATTGCAGAGATCAGTAAGGGCGGCAAAATTATAACAGCCTACTGGCGGCAAGTGTGTAAATCCGTCACTGCCCATGGGCCTATAAAGAATAGGCAAATAATTTACATTTATGATTGATACAATAAATTATTGGCTAACTCTTCATTTAAAAAATGGTATTACATACTAACAATGCATTTTTGATGGTTCACAAAAAGTTACTGATTTGTATCAGTCAAATACCATATCAGGCAAATATTTGGTCTCATACTTCAGGCTCACCCTTGTGTTGTGACTATATTTATTTATAATTAAATGTTGATTATCCCTAATATAATATTTGTCACACTATCCTGTAAAAACTACCTATTGGGTACAGGAAAACTATATGAGTTGAGCACTGACCAATTGTGTTAATGCATTTAATAAACCTTAGAATCAATAATAGTCTTGTAACATGAAACACTTTGTATAAAAAACAATCTTTACTCTGATTTATGTTTTCATACCATCATCATCATCATATCAGCCGAAAGACGTCCACTGCTGGACATAGGCCTCCCCCAAAGGGTGTCAAATTGACTGGTCCTGCGCCACCCGCATCCAGCGGACTCCCGCGACCTTTACCAGGTCGTCAGTCCACCTTGTGGGGGCCTACCCACGCCGCGCCTTCCGATACGTGGTCGCCACTTTTCAAACCATAAACTTTTTTTTTCATACCATATACTCGGGGTAACCATGGTGCAAATCACAACTATGGCATACACGGCACACAACATGCTAAATGATAATGATAAAATGATTTATTCAGTAACTAAAAAACACTTTACATATGTGGCAACTTTGGTCGAAACTTATTTACCTACGGGTGCAAATACCATGTTTTCGAAAAATGCTATGTGATTTGAGGAGTGTCTTTTCAAAAGGACTTATTTTTTTCGTAAGGGAACTTCTAAAGTATACTTTACGGTTTAGTCAATTAGATTTACTTTTAAAGTGATACAAAAATAAAAATAAGCCGTTTTGAAAAGACACTCCTCATTTATAAGTAACACAGTTTATTTACTAACTAACTTCTTTAAACACTCAACACTTTATTAAGTTAATGGTTTGTCAACTTCACAGTTTTTTTTTTTTCAGATAATGGCTGAACGTGATCCGATAAGCGGCTCAAGCCGCGACTACGGCGCGATTGGCGCGCCCCCGACAGTCGGGTTTGCTGACTTCAGCCCAACAGAGCTGTACAACCTGAGTGAAGGCATCGCTGACAACGTCAACAGCATCAACAGTGGCCTGCGGTCCTTGGAGAAGATGATGAAGCAAATTGGAGGTCCCAATGACAATCTGCAACTTAGGGACAAAATGTAAACATTTTGCTGATTATTAATATAACATCGTATAGGTATAGATAGAAATACATAGACAAAATTACTTAACACATCGTGAGAGTAAGGGCATTAATATTCTTCAGAGTTGGCAAGACAGCAACATTTTTGCAATATCCTATACTATTAAACGAGCAAAATTTGTATACACCTGTATATATATGTATATATAACTCTAACGATTTCGATGAAATTTGGAATATAAGGGGTTTACGGAGGCAAGAGATCGATCTAGCTATACCCTGTCTATTTAACAGAGTTAGCAAAGCTTCTTTCTGTTGCACTTTTGTATGAAAATGAAAGGGACAATTGCACTTGAAAGCGTCCGCACCGTACGAGCGACAGATGTTGACTAAATTTTGACAGGCATGTAAACCTACCTTGTGCCTGTGCATCGTCCTTATCGCTGACCAATTACGTGCATTCTCTGTTTTCTAGTACTAACTCTGTTAAATAGACAAGTCGTTTTCTCCGTATTTTCTCTATTTTCACCCGAGCAGAGCTCGGTCGCCCAGGGACTGATTTTAAAATTGCATGTCTAAGCCTTAAAAATAACCCCCAACGCAAAAAGAGAGGTGTTATCATTTTGACGTGTCTGTGTGTATGTCTGTGGCATCGTAGCTCCGAAACGAATGGACCGATTTTAATGCGGCTTTTTTAGTCCGAAAGTCTTTTTTTTTATATCGAAATGGTTCTTAGCTAGGTTTCAACAAAATCGGTCCCCTGCTAGCATAACTTGACTCTCGACTCTACTCGCGCGCGAGATAAACTGTCCGTCATTTTCTGATTAATGCTGTCAAAAAGTGACAGATAGTCTATCACGCGCGCGAGTAGTGAGTAGTAGAGTCAAGTTATGCTAGCAGCACAGTACCCATAGTATTTAGTCGACACCAAGAATCCGTTTACACTTTTGGAATAATCCATTGCAATAAGGCGAATAGTGTAAACGTATTTTTGGCGTCGACCGTACAAGCTTTGCTTGGTTTGGGACTAGGTCGATTTGTGTGAGTCCACAAATATTATTATTATTATATTTGTTATAGTCACGACACCCAGCAGAGCGTGAACGGGTCTGTGTCGGCGACGGCGCGCGACATCCAGCGGCTGGGCGTGGTCGCGCGGCGCGGCGACAAGCCGCAGAAGCTACAGGTGGAGCGCCTCACGCAGGCCTTCAAGGATGCGCTCGACAAGTACTCCTCGGTGCAGAAGGTTCGTCTTGAAACTTCTCTCATGTGACGACATCCAGAACGTGAACAGAATTGACCGAGTAAATAGGTGCTCCACTTCACGCCTCGGGTGAGATCGGCTGTCTGGCGCACTCAGTATCTCCACGACTGGCAAAATTGGTGGCCATATTTTACAGTGTTGCTGGGTGACGTGCAATCTTGACTAGACTCTTTTCCTTCGAAAGTTTGAACCTTGTGTATGTTAGTTACCACTATCTATCCTGTACCAAACCCTGTTCATCATCTGAACATTGGGAATTTTAGTATTCTTTTCGAAGTTATTTGTTAAATTCGTTACCTTGTATTTAAAGCTTCACATATTTTGCAGCAAGTGTCAGAAAAGATGGCGGCCCATATGCCGAAGCAGCCCCGCAACCGCGGGGACCCGTCCGCCCTGGAGCGACAAGCCATCGCGGACGACGAGGAGTCGGCGTTGCTGGACAACCAGCAAGCGCAGGTACACTTTATCCTACAACTGCTATTGTCCCAAGTGTCAAAGATTGCGGCCCACATGCCGAAGCAGCCCCGCAACCGCGGGGACCCGTCCGCCCTGGAGCGACAAGCCATCGCGGACGACGAGGAGTCGGCGTTGCTGGACAACCAGCAAGCGCAGGTACACTTTATCCTACAACTGCTATTGTCCCAAGTGTCAAAGATGGCGGCCCACATGCCGAAGCAGCCCCGCAACCACGGGTACTTGCAGCCAAGAGGGAAAACTAGACTTCATTGAGTTTAGTCAGTAACGAGATACGGGCGCGCAAGTTCAAGACATCATTAACGCGTGCGAGAGCATACTGTTTATTTTTAACCCACTTCAAAAAAAGTTGGAGGTTCTTAATTCGGTTATATTTTATTTAATGTTTGTTATACCTCAGAACTCCGTCATTTATGAACCGATTCGTAAAATTCTTTTTTTATTTGAAAGTAAATGCTTCCAGGTCCCATTGTTATCAAAACTTCAGTTAGATGATGGGAACCATGAGGAAATGAGGGAACTCCTCAAATATAGAAGGCACGCATGTAGTAATTTCGGTATTGTCTAATATAACTAGTGTATTTACACCCGGAAATCACAAATTTGGTGAAGTGAAACTGATGACGAAGACCACAGTTGACTTATGGAACTCGTACTTAAAATAGTAAAAGTACGTTACTGATTCTGATATGATTCCGTTGAAATAGCAACTAATGAAGTCCTAAATGTCAAGTGTGCCAAGTCGACGGAACTCCTCAAATATGATATGGTTTTCGTCTGTAATAATCAACGTATTTACCCTCGGAAAGCAGTCCGTGTGGTAAAGTGGAAATGTGAATTTGGCTTGGCGGAGTACTAAATTGAAGTCGGTTTAAACTTTGTTTTTAAAGTAAATTAATCTACTTTACTAATGAATAAAATTCGCTGTGGGTTTCAGGCGCGTCTCGTTCAATTCGAAACAAACATGCTGTTAGAGCGTGAGCAGTACATCCACAAGATTGAAGCTGACGTGCTTGATGTGAACCAGATTATGCTCGACTTGGCCAGCCTCGTCCAGCAGCAGGGGCAGACCGTGGGTAAGTGGCTAAATGATCAACGCTAATCACACACATGCGTCAGAAGGCTACGGCCTATTTTCTCTACGTATGGATATTAAGCTGCTACGGACTACGGCGCGGCGCTACGAGCGTAGCTTAGCAGTGCCTATTCAAAATATTGTGTCAGTCATCAGCGTCAGTGGCATAAGTGGACTATTTATATTGCCCCTCGAGACAAGGTTCATGACATCCTGATGTCATGAACCTTGTCTCGAGGGGCAAGCAGTCATTCTCATTTAGAGTCACACAGGTGTGTAGCACTGGCATAGTGTAGTTTTTTACCCAACTCCGCGACGATGCAAACAAGGGTAATGTTTTTACCAGTCTATGTATGTATGTTTGTTCCTTTGTGGCACTCTAGATCAAACACGTGGGTTGATGAATCATACGTCAATAGCAGATTTTTTTCTGTGTAACTTATGTACGAGTATCATCATTTAAATAACTACTTACCTAGAGACAAAATCAAACTAAATATCAGATTAAAAAAAATGATAAGTAACTTAGCACATAAATTAGCTCCTGAAAGTCGGAAAAACATTGATAAATATTAGTCTGTATTTTGGCTAATTTATGCTTGCTCTATAATATTCAAGATAAAACAAAAAATTAAAAGACAATGAATGCTTCGTAAATCTATGTAAGTTTAAAGGATTTACAGTTTGTAGGATTCTTGAATAAAGCATCTTAGGGTAAAGTTTTAAAATAAAATAAACTAAAAACACGCCATTATAAATTAATGTTTCTCAGCACCGTATTTTCCTGGAGTATCAATGTTAACTCGGGGGAGAGTATTGTTTTCTCCCATCGCTTTTTCTTAACCCATTGGAGGCCACGCATCGCTACGTGTGCTACGCCGTAGCGCGTAGCAGCGTTTTCCGCTCTGTAGCGGAAATCACACGTAGATGCATGACTCATATGTTGAGTCACTAGCCTTGAATGGATTTAACTATTCCATTTTATTCTTGTATATTAACTACAGTATTAACCTTTTCACACCTTTCATTCGGAAAAGTAAGTTTCGTTCC
Organism: Epinotia nisella; assembly: GCA_932294315.1. Classification (NCBI taxonomy): domain Eukaryota; kingdom Metazoa; phylum Arthropoda; class Insecta; order Lepidoptera; family Tortricidae; genus Epinotia; species Epinotia nisella. Next base: position 25,356,369 of record OW028674.1, read on the forward strand.
ACGACGAGAGGGCTCAAAATGCTACTTTTCTGTTCAAGCTACTTTTTAGGGTTCCGTACCCAACGGATAAAAACGGGACCCTATTACTAAGACTTCGCTGTCCGTCCTTCCGTCCGTCCGTCCGTCCGTCCGTCTGTCTGTCACCAGGCTGTATCTCAAAAACCGTGATAGCTAGAGAGTTGAAATTTTCACAGATTATGTATTTCTGTTGCCGCTATAACAACAAATACTAAAAAACCGGCCAAGTGCGAGTCGGACTGGGGCTCCCATACAACGGACATGATTTTTTTGCCGTTTTTATAGATAACGGTACGGAACCCTTCGTGCGCGAGTCCGACTCGCACTTGGCCGGCTTTTTTAATTTATTCATTGGCATGTAGATGTGCCAATTGAACACAGATCTTAATAAAATAATCGATTGTAATATCATCGTAATCGATTAAAAACGAACATATTTCAAGTTTTAACTTTAACAACGTTATATGAAAATTTATAAATTTGTCACAATAAATTATACGTTTTACAGAAATCAAAACTATCGATGACTGTTATATTTTCCTCATTATCGGTGTGAAAATTGTATGTGTCACTCAGCCCTGCTAGCATAACTTGACTCTCGACTCTACTCGCGCGCGAGATAGACTATATGTTACTTTTTGACGGCATTAATCAGAAAGTGATGGACGGTGTTAACGCTTGAATCCTTCGTTACGCTCAGGATTGTAACTTAGAATCTCTCGCTACGCTCAGGATTATATCGTAGAATCCTTCGCTTCACTCTGGATTCAATGTCCCGCCCTTGCTGTAAATACATAATTTTGCTCCCTTGAGACACAAATAACTATTTCAGACACGCTTGAAAGTCACATGGAAGCGGCCAGTTCCAACGTGGAGGCCGGCGTGGACGAGCTGGCCAAGGCCGAGCAGCACCAACGGAGCTACAGGAAAAAGATGTTCATCCTCATCATCATCGCCATCATCGTTGGCATTATATTCATCGTATGGATCATCAAAGCTTTCAGATAAGCTAAGTTTTGTATATGATTTTGTTCTCCAAAGTTTGTACTGGCAATCTTATGGTGTTGCCATATCCGTGGTCACGACTGATTTATGTGTACCAGACGAAAATCGTTTTTGTTTTAGAAAGGGCATTGGATAAGTGTTGTCATTATTTGTAAAAGTGGTTGATTATGATAGATCTATTCAAAATAAACATATTCTGTTATAAATGTAATACTCTAAAATGCATCAAGTCGATATATTTGCAATATATATATTCCCATGGGTCAAACTGAACAGTTATAAAAAAAAACTCAAATATCTCGGCTCCGATGTTGTTAAACTCGTTTAATTTATATATATATGCATAAGAGGTCTTCTAAACCATTATAAAAAAAACATCCTTGGCCGCTGCAAAAAAAAACGTAATTTTTTTACATACAAGGTTACCCAATGCCCCTTAAATGCCAACAATTGTTTAATTTACATTTAGTTAGTTACTAAACTATTAGTCGTGTGGTTTCCAGGACCTCTTTGCCGGTTGTCAATATAGCCGAGTTTTAACAAATTTTTTATGCCATTGCATGTTATTGACTGCCGACAATGCGGTACCTTTTGCCTAAGAATGACTCATATTAAATCATTTGTGTAATATATTTCAATGAATCTTGCTCCGAGCTATAAAGGTTTGACTTGTTTATGGATACAATAATCAGCATTAAATATTACTTGTATGTAATCAATCAAAGGCTGTTTGCATGAATACTGCATGAACTGAAACAAACTTTGTTGTGATACATACACACATGTTGTACCTACATGCGCCAATGTATGTTATCATCATGCTTAGTTTTACGTAAACCCCCAAAAACACTTAAGAATAAAAAAATGTCTGAATAAATGTAATAATTGGGGGCTACAATGTAAATAATGTCCTCACATTTATATAATTCTTGCTAGGTAGTTCAAAATACTTTATTCTATTTATTAAATTTTCGTAGTGAATCACTTTAGGTATCACACATTTTTTATATAAAAATGCGTTTGTATTGGCCTTTTACACTATTATGAGCGCTTATCCACAATATTCGAAGTATGCGAATCCTTAATTAAGTGTGTCGTTTTTATCAACTACTTAATATGAAGGATAAATCAATCAGATAATGAAGTTAATTTTTAATCTATTTTATGTTTCAACAAACGTAAATAATCAATGAGATCCCATCAGGACACCGCTTTCAGCTTCGGATTAAATACGCGCTTATACTAAATATAGAGTAAGGTCTCATTTTCCAATACCTCATGCTACATGGAGTACATGGATACTTCCAATTCTGATACATGTTTGTTTTATAAGTGATGTTTCATTTTTTTATTATATATTTATTAGAGATTTCAATGGATTAAAATGTTAAGTTTCCTACAAATTATAAGTATTATCAGCTTATGTAATAATCTACATCAATGTGTATTTATATAGCTGTGTATAAGGCCTCAATTAAAGTAGAACTTTATTATATAGAAAGCAGAAAACTAAATGTAGTTAAGCATACATTAGTGAGTTTGCGCAATCTTCTGTATAGATTTCTGCTGACTATAGTTATGTTATAAATAGTTATAATCCATTCTAGTTAGGAATGTAGTCGTTGTAATAAATTATAACTTTAATAAACTTTTTAACTTGAATTATTACGTTTTATTTTGACACTGACAGTGACAATTCGACGTACATTTCTCTCTCTTCTGTGTCAACAAGTAGTGCCCAGCGGTGATCTACTTCTAGACCTCTTGATTCTCAGATGACAATTGTCAAATTGGTAACGGTGGCTTTTCACGACCCTTAATAATACAATAGTACCTGTTCTAACTGGTAATTTGACCAGTGTTGCCAGCTTAGTTTTATAAAATTGTTACTTATAGCTTCATAAGGCCTCTTAAAGACTAGCGCGGCCTGGCCGCGGCGGACAATAGTAAACTTGTCATTAGCTGTCAAATTTACTATGGACCGCCACCGCAGGCCGCGCCAGTGTGATGTAGGCCTAAAACGAGCCATTGGTTGTGTTCCTAGGGACTTAGATTGCTTGGCATGTGTGGCCCGTTTCACAAAACTACAAGTTACAATTTGCACTAAACTAGCAACATTGAGGCGCTCGACCACGACTGCCCATTTGACCAGAGTTGCCAGTTTACACTTGAAAAATTATAGCTTCGCGAAACGGGCCGCTGGAAATCATTCGTATTCGTACACAGCACATGCGCCAAGCCTTAAGGTGCCGCTACACGTACGAAATTGGCGGACTGTATGCAGTCCACCGCGTGATTTATGCCCGTGCAGATAAGTGCCGGAAGCACGGCGGCTGACCAAACCAAGGTCACTCCGTACTAGGTTTTCTGTGACCTTGCTTGGCCGTCCGACGATTTCGCTCGTTTGGCGTCGCCATAGAGAAAGTGGTACGAAATGCCCAAATGCAGCCATTTGGAGTAGCACTCGCATCTACATTCCCAAGTTTTGCAGAGTTAAATCATAAAGTTTCCTTGAAATAAAGTTGAAAATGACTTGCTGCAACAATGATCAGGTTGCAAAATATGCACTGTTGACGTGTCAATTACCCTATTTCCGTGAAACGTAGATACCAAAGATAGTAAAGCTGTTTTATATGGCTTTCTATACACGGTGATTTTTAATTCGTGATCAGGAACCAATTTTTCTAATTCAGTTGTGGATGCTAAACACGACTAACTCGTAATTACCTAAAACAAACGTTCTTTTTTAGCTGAAAAAAACAGAATTAGGAATTACCTTTTAATTAGTCATTGTCACCCTAACGGAAGTTCAAATCTATGAAACTAAAACCTCTATGAACAACTAGTTCCATAAGCCACCCTCAAAACCCTTGTGTCCAATTATTGAATTAAAAGTAGGTAATAAACTGTCAATTGTCACATGCATGACTAGATTGACAAGTAGATGTTAGAGTTTATTGACGTAAGACCTATAATTTGCCGCCAAAGCGCTGAAATATAGGGTGACCATACATTCAGTGGATATTAGTGTTAACATTTTTATTAAAGTTAATGAACTAAGCAGTGATATAATTGCATGAGACCTCGTCCATTGAAATCTGTTTTGGCGGTTTATTAATATTTTTCGTCTCCTGATCACGGATTAAAAATCATCGTGTATATAATATGTCAACAGATGAAAGTATTAAAAAAACATCATTTTTGGCAACCATTTTTTTATTGTGTACAAAATGACATACCAAACACTTCATCATAATGTGTCCTTCAAACAATTTACAAGACACTATACTTATTTATTAGATATAACATCAACTATTGCTTTTATTGTATTGTTTTTTTACACCTGTTACTTTTAGCAGCCTGGCTTCTTATATTACAAAAAGCTAGTTAAAAGAAGAGAACAATTAGATGCCAACTAAAGCAGTAGGTAGTCAAACAAACATGAATACCAACAAATCAAAATTAGACTGTTTGCTACTCATGATACAATCGAAAATTTAATTATCAAATATTTTATGCTTTACGTTTCGTTTTTTCATTGAATTTTCACACTTTATTGGTTAGCAACATCTAGTGAATGCAATCTCGATCTCACGAGATCTCATCCATATTTGGTTAAGGCTGTCGAAATTTGCGTTTTTTTTTAAATTTAGGTAAGTGCTTTTATGTTACGGATTGTTTTATATTTGGCACTTTTGTGATACTTTTGTGTTATGCATAACACAAAATTTGTGTCACACGCCATACAAAATATAACACAAAAATAGACTTACGTTCCAAAATAATTCAAATTTCGTCGGCCTTACCCATTTTATAAGACTGAATCTCGTACAATTTTCGTGCGAGATCTCGAGAGATTGCGATATTGCACTTTCACAATTTTAATCGGACTGATAAATTAAAAATAACTTTTATTTTTAAATTACATTAAAAGCTGGTGGTTAGATAATGCAATCTCGCGAGATTTCAAACCGATACGAGATCTCGCGAGACTGGTTTTGTGGTCTCGCGAGATTGGGCGGTTTTACTAAAAACGTATGCAAATGCCAAGAATTCCATTTACTTAATGATTAACAACATGTGATATAAAAATAAAATGACATACGATTAAAATTCAACTGGCCTGTTGTAAAAGGTATTTTCACTATACCTGTACAAACGCCATCACAGTTAACTGACCATCCTGTATTTATATTGAACCTTATTACCATGCATATAAAGTGCATGGATGGTCAGTTAACTGTGTTGGATTAATAATTTTCCTGCGTTACGATGTAATATTTGTATGCAAAAATTAATTAAATTAGGTTCAAATTCATTTACTGTTAGATAAGCTTGAAAATATAATAAAAAAATGGTAAGACCCCTAAGGTCCATAGAGTAGAGAGGTAATTTGTATCTGATATTAATCTAATTCAATCATATTGCAGGCCCATTCTCGTCGTCATCTTGATACATATCGAGAAATTGTATGGAGGTTAACGAATTTATTCATAAAACAACATTAATATATCTTTGTTTGGACGATGGTTCAGGTCAGATAAAGGTGCTGATTAAACCTATTTGACGTGTGTTACAAAATATGTTTCATAAACTTTCGATAAACAACAACATGAACGTTAATTAATAAAGGGTTTATTGATTAATGTATCACTATTTGATAGATTAGATTTATTATGTAGTCAGCTTCCGAGAATTTAAGTTCTATGATAGATATGGATACGTTTAGTGGATATTTTCAGTTATTTCACGCTTATCAATGTCTTTTGAAACAAAGCTACAGTGAGGTATGCAAACCTGCGCAGTATTCGATTTTGGACATAATCTTAGGTATTGGAGCGCCCGTGTGCTGAGCATACGCTCTAAGTTAACCTGCGTGAATTACGCCATGTTGGTTCTGCTTTCTTTTTATGAATAAGACCGTAAGTATGCGGTATCGCCACCCGCAATCCATATGAATCGTGATGGCGCCGAGAATAGGCCCCCTTGTGTTATAATACTACCGAAGTTTCGCTTGCCTTTGCTGCCAAAGTGCGTATTTCGAGCAAGCCATATCTATCATTTGGTTGAGGTGTTTCGTGAGTGATGTCGCTAGTGGAGTCAGGTCGTGGAGCATTTTGTCCTGTGAAATAACAATTACATTTAATAAAGGCTAAGGCTTAGTTACTTTGTAATACGAGGTAATGAAGGATGACTGCCGTAACCGCTTGCGGTCAAGTGGGTTGGGCCGTACGCTCAGTGAGCGTTATTTATTGTCAACACAGACAAAAAATCAAGTAAATAACTTATAATGGAATTATCATCCTTATCTCCTTCCTAGAAGATTCTAAAAGAACTAACAAGTCGCATGCAAGTACAATGATTACCGTAAACCGGGGTTACTTTAGGAAAAAATGGGGCTACTTTGATAATTTAGAATATGTATAAAAACAGAACTATTTGAAATTAAGAAGATTTAATCAAGTATAACAGCAAGATTGAATACTAATATATTCAATGCCACAGTTCACTTCCAAGTAAAAACAATGAGTTCGAGAAAAACCTATATGATCAAAGTCACCCCCCGAATCAAAGTAACCCCGTTCCACCGTATCTAATGTGGTTTTAAACGGCCTCAGCTTGAGGTTCCTGAACCGTAGCATCGTCACCTCTCCGCGCGCGCGCTGTTTGCCCCTGAATCAGTGTCACTGCTCGCGCAATAACTCTCCTATGTACAGGTTCCATCTTAACTCTGTAACCTAAAGCATGTCCTCATGATGCCCGCGTACCTCAGCTTGAGGTTCCTGAGCCGCAGCAGCGCCTCGTAGAACTTCTCGGGGCGGGCGCGGGGAAGCAGCGCCACAGCAACAACATCCCTTCACACAGATTCTATCTTCACTCTGTACCCCAACGTTCTGCCCCATGATGCCCGCTTACCTCGAACGGCCTCAGCTTGACGTTCCTGAACCGCAGCAGCGCCTCGTAGAACTTCTCGGCGCGCGCGCTGTCCGCCTCCTGCGCGGGCGCGGCGGGCGCGGGGAAGCTGCGCCACAGCTCGCGTAACAACTCCCCCGCTGACAGGTACAGACGGCTCAGCTCGGCTTTCACGTCAGGCGGTATTAGCTCTGTGGAGGATAAAATGTTGTGAGTGTGGGCTTTACGTTCTGAAAGGTCCGTTGGAGTTGGAGAGCACAACCACCGGCGCACCCATGAGCCCGGAGCCCGGGAGCCGACTAACTAAAACGAGAATCTTCGCAGACTTAAAAACTAGCACACTGGCTCATTGGGATACTTTTTTTGTTCGTATTTTACAGTAGCCGGCTTAGGCTTGTCGTCTTAACCGGTAGTCGGAGGACTGCGTCTTGTAAGGTCTCCCGAAGAACCGCATTTTGGCTCGTTGGTACGTTGTGTTGCTGCTTGTAATACTTGGTTCCGCTTCCGCCATCGGTACCCAGGCTGCCGCACGCAGTGCTCTCTGTCGCCTAACGTACAAGCGTGCCGGGGCTCAGCTCGCCCAGCGCCGCCACGCAGCCCGCCGCGCCCACGCGCACCGGCCGCGCGCACTGCTGCCCGCTCGACCACGCCTGTACACTTACGCGCCATGGCGGCGGCGTGGTGCTGCCGCATGAGCGCGCCGCCGGGGCTCAGCTCGCCCAGCGCCGCCACGCAGCCCGCCGCGCCCACGCGCACCGGCCGCGCGCACTGCTGCCCGCTCGACCACGCCTGTGCAATAGTATATTGTTTAACAAGGGGCGTAAGTGAAATATTGCGAACAAGAGTCTATCAGAAGCCCGACGCCGAAGGCGGAGGGCTTTTGGTGACTCGAGTTTGCAATATTCTTACGCCCGTGTTATACACAATGTATATCATCACATTTTCGAGTAAATAAGTAACTACAAAAGACAGAAAAATCTATGTTTCATACAACCGCACCAATCATACATTGACGAAATTGATAACTTCACTTCCAGATCAGTGCTAGTGGGGCGCGCAGCTTCAATATTACAACCAATCACAGAGCAGTATGCTTGTGGCGCATGTCCAAATAGATTGTGTTTTCAACCAATCACAGAGCAATTAGATTTGCTTAAGCCAATCACATCACACACAAGCTCATTACTCCCTAGGGAATACAGACTCGCCATAACTCACGCGGGAACAATTTAGGCCATTGTCCTTATGTATACAAGCTTGGAATAACACCATTTACGAGCAAGTGTGATCACAAATCTTTTCACCTCACTAAATCGAGGAAAATACTACATAAGAAAAACAACTGAAATATGTATAATCAGCCTTTATTTTCGACTCTACATATCGACTCTACAAATGGTACATATCGACTCTACATATCGACTCTACATAGACTCTACATATCGACTCTACATATCGACTCTACATATCGACTCTACATATCGACTCTACATATCGACTCTACATATCGACTCTACATATGGACTCTACATATCGATTCTACATATATTATTGACTCTACATATCTGGACCCCCATATAAAACTTCACCCCCTCTTTTAAGGTGTTAGGTGCAGATTTCCAAAAAAAAATGATGCACGATTTTTTTTTGTCATAAATAGTCCGCATACCAACTTTTAGCTTTCTACCTTGAAAATTGCGGAATGCTCCATACAAATTTCCACCCCCCATTTTAGGGAAGTAGGAGGTTAGAAAGAGATAAAAAGTAGCCTATGTCACTCTTTCTCCACTTAAAAAATCACGTCAATTAGTCGCCCCGTTTTGCCGTGAAAGACGGACACACAAACAAACAAACAAACACACACATACACTTTCCCATTTATAATATTAGTATGGATTATGTTTAAAAAAGTAACTAATAACACGTTCGGATTTCAAATATTCTTTGCACACATGTGGATAAAATGCAGTTTTGCTATCTGTTTTTAATAGTAGATTATACACCAAGGGGATAAAGCACTGTTTTATGTCACGGGAGCGAATTGAATCCCGAACGTAACGAAGGACTCATAATTTAACTCCTGAGCGTAGCGAGGGAGTTATAAGTTAATTCCTGAGCGAAGCGAGGGAATTAAGACTGAGTCCTGAGTGCAGTGAGGGGTTCAACCGCCCAAGACTAAAACAGTCTTATCCCCGAGGTGTATACTCTACTTTTCACACCTTATGCGAGACAAGAAAACAGGCTCAGTAGATAAAAACACTTTCATCACTCGACATTTTCAATATTATTTTTGAAATTAAATCTTCTATAGGCACCTACAAGAACTCGATTTGTTCGTCACGCGTGAACAAAAGAAGGCGCGCGACGTTCCAAATTCGAAAGCACAAGCCGTGGTCCTAGATTCGAAATTCGAATTTCGAACACCGCGCTCCTCCGGACCGGGGTTCACACGGAGGCAAACTTCATTTATTTTGTCAAATCAAGTAGGCCATGGCCTAGGACAAATTGTGTTTAGCAAAATTAAACTTTATGCATATAGTAATAAGAATTATGAAAAGTGAAATCATATTATTAACCAGCGGGTTATAATGAAATTCAGTACAACATTATAACCCGGCTAATACCAAGGGATTTAATGTCTTGCTTTCGGTAGGGTTTACATGACCTATAATTCGGCATTGTCGAGCATGTGGTTTGAAAAGAATAAAAAAGGTCTTTCCGAGCTAGTGAGGTGAAAACACTCTTATTATAGAGAGTTCAGTCCCAAAAGCGCTTCTACCTACGCTATGAACAAATCACAAACTATAGGTCGATCGCTCAATTGAGACGGTGCAGGGGGGGGGCAGAGACAGGGAGCTGCCTCTCGCTACCCACCCGGCATCCTTTGACGTCTCCTCTGCACCCCTGTGACGTCACAGGCACCGTTACAGTTAAACGGTAAGTGTGTAAGTGTAAGTACGCAATGAGGAGATGGACGCGTCGTTGTGCGTTGACCGATCTATTAACCCGGATCAAAACTGGTCAGCCAAGGTCAGGGTTTATTATTTATTTATTACTAGCTTACGCCCGCGACTTTGTCTGCGTGGACCCGGGGTAAAAACTATCCTATATTTCAATCCAGGCTATAAACTTTATCTTCGTGCAAAATTTCATCCAAATCGGTTGAGCCGTTTGAGCGTGATTGAGTAACAAACATCCAAACTTTCGCATTTATAATATATTAGTAGGATTAGTAGGCTTTAATTCGTTTACACGGTATTACAGCGAACCAATACGCCGAGAAACCATTATGGAACGCATGTCGCTTGAGGCTGTCTCGGTGCAAATAAAACAGCTCACTTGACTGCCGCATGAAAAAGCGACCTTTAATTAACGACGTAATTTAAACCAGTTGAATATAGCTATTCTTTAAAAAATATAAGGAACTTTTGCCTTCATTACACAAATTAAAAATAATTAAACTATATTTTTGGAACCGATACGCAAGTCTTAATAACTACACATCTACACTTAACACACCTCAAGAAAAAATGTTATAAAAGGCTTTAAAAAGAGTTCGCCATTCCTCAAATAAGCGAAACGTTAATAAAAGCCGGACGGATACCTTAGCATTAAGCGACATTTATGAATCACAATTTCTGTAAAATGAAACAGTTATTTAAATAAAAACAGAAATATTCGTTTGACAGAGCTCTTACCTGACATATTGAAGCTAGCGCCGATAAAGGAGGTGGGTGACTCGTATTCGAACTTGATTGGTTTACTTGCGATGACGGCCCTAATAGATACCTTTCAATCTGCAAAGGATAATGGACTTTATGAATTAACAATAAAGCAGACATTTGAACTTTGAAGACAGTTAAATTATTTCATTCTAAAAGTCACACACAAATTAATGTACAGTTATTTTATTGGTTTAGGTGCCAAAGCGGACCCCTTTAGGGTACAACAGCGAAAAACGCTAGGACGATGGATGGACGGATGGATACAGTTGTTTTATCTTAAGAAAGCGGGTGAGCCATGATTATGTGCTACTACACGAACTTTAAGCGTGTGTGCGTAGGCTCGGAAAAGTGCTGTAGAGGTTTGATGTTTTAGCGGACTGGCCAACACAAAAAAAAACAGCTCCTATATTTAAATTTAAACAGCTTATTGAGTAAGCTGTGCTGCAATCCTTGGTCCGAGTATTCTTCCAAGTATGCAACGACCCCATACTTAATCACCGTGGCGCTACCCTGAGCTAGGCCACGTCCCATTTTAGACGGTAGTCCAGCTTCGGTAAACACATTTCCCCAACGTTAAAAAAAAGGCCACGTCCCATAGTACTGAACTTGACAAGAGTTACACAGAGACAATGAGCATGTTTTGTATATCTACTCTATCTCACACAATCATGGCTGTATCGCGTTCATGAGATAAAATGTGTGAAAAAGTAAGTTAGGAATCAAATTTAAGAAGAGGGTAGGGAGGGTATATGTTTCTATTTTACCTTAGATAACTTTAACTCCTGTGCACCTTCATTCCTATTGGAATCTTCTAGATCTTCATAATGTATCTTCTCTAATATTCTCTTTCTCTTGTTCACAGGTTCTGAGGCACTCTTCTCATCTGCTGGCCTCTTTTCAGCGGTGCCATTTGTTTCTTTAACTCCATTTTCTACCACTTTATTGTTATTGTTTGCAGTTTTACTATTGCTATCACTACTACTAGAATTTGTTTTTTGACTAGCTTTGAGCACCTGCAATGTGATGTTTTGTTAAAATTTAATTCACAGTATCATGTTACCAGATTACCAGTACCTAGTAATTTCGTTACATGAAAGTGTAGCGACATATGCAATGTTTGTATCAGCAATTTTGTGTACGCTAGCTACACCGAGCGGGGACCCGCCAGTCTCCTAAAGAGCGCGACGACATTCACACGTTTTTAATACAAGTTTATACCGCGGCCCCCGCCTGGTCATTATTGTTACATGGTTTTTCTACGCTAATATTTCGTGATAAAATTTGTGAACTTTTATGGAGTCAGATTAATAGGAAATAAATAAGTGTTCGAACTTTTGAATTTAATTGATCACCACAATAGGGAACCCCAACAGACGTGTGAGACGTAAGCGTATAATACGACAGTTATTATTGTCAAAGTTAAATTCATCTAGAACATGGGTTTGTCACAAGGAAAACAGGAAGCAGATAACTCTCACAACGCAATTGCTATAGCAAAAGTCGAAAATTTATCAACCCAAGTGGAGTCGAAACTGAACTATGTTGGTATTGGATTGATTATATTGGGTGTATGTTTGTGCATAACTTTTTGTTACTTCGTGAGATCAAGATGCAGGCAATGTGCAAAGGCATGGGTGCAAAAGACAGTGGGAAATATGCCACCCACGGCTATCAGAATCCATGGTGGTCCTCTGACCACACAGCAAAACCCACAGCAGCAACAAACTTATCAATAAGGTATCAAGTGTTAATATGTATTCAGTGTAAGGTTTAGCAGAGTAGTCAACTTAGTGAAATGTAAAACAACAGCATAGTTTCGTCATAACAAATGTATTTCGATAACAAAGTATAATGTTACAGTTGAGGATGTTTACCGTCGCGTATCAAAGACGCGGACTCAGCGTTCATAGTAAATGTGGAACGATAAGGAATGTTGTATACTGGTAGCAAAGTTATTTCTGGGTACTACTGTAATTAGATTTAAGTTTTTTGACTGACATCGTTTCTATTCTTTTCTTTTCAAAAAAGAGAAAGAAGGGAAGTGATGTAGCGACATATGCAATGTTTGTATCAGCAATTTTGTGTACGCTAGCTACACCGAGCGGGGACCCACCAGTCTCCTAAAGAGCGCGACGACATTCACACGTTTTTAATACAAGTTTATACCGCGGCCCCCGCCTGGTCATTATTGTTACATGGTTTTTCTACGCTAATATTTCGTGATAAAATTTGTGAACTTTTATGGAGTCAGATTAATAGGAAATAAATAAGTGTTCGAACTTTTGAATTTAATTGATCACCACAATAGGGAACCCCAACAACAGCATCAAACTAGAGAATGCAATCTAGATCTCGCGAGAACGAGATCTCGTCCATTTTTTACGACTCGAAATTTGTACGAGACTCAGCCGAGTCTCGTACAAATTTCGTACGAGATCTCGCGAGATTGAACTTTCCATATAAACGCTACATGACAAGTTTCATCTGACTGACAAAATAAAACTTACTTTTATTTGATTAAAAATGTATTAAGGACGTTTAATTATATTAAAACCTAGTGGTTGAATTAATAATAATCAAAAAAGTTTTTTAATTTTTTATTTAAATATAATGGGATATTATAAATTACTACAAACAGATTTTATTTTAATTTCACATGTTGATGATTATTAAATGGAATTCATAGCAGCATACGTTTTCAGTGAAAAACGCCCAATCTCGAGAGATCACTTAAATCTCGAAATCTAGCGAGACTGGTTTTGTGGTCTCGCGAGATCTTGCCTAGGTCTGAAATCTCGCGAGATTGCATTCGCTACATCAAACTCAAACATACGCTATGATAATATCAATAAGGGATTTTCAGAATATGTAAAGCCTGTCACAAACTGGCGCGGCATGAGGTAGCAGCCAGTTGTGATAAAATAATAATTATATCAATGATGCAGTATACAACTGGCCGCTACCGCAGGCCGCCACGGTCTGCGAAAGGCTTAATTCACTAGCTTGCAGCACTGTGGTGAAATTTCTCGGGGGTTAAAATCCACCAATCATCTTCTACCATTTTGGAAATAATTATGTATGTTAGGAAGAATTTATACAACTACCCAACAAACACTGATAGGCCCAAGGTTACCAGAAGCGCAGGGAAGCTCAAAACAACTTTTTACAGGCTAGTAAAAGCAAAAAAGTCGCTCTTGGGAAAATTGTATAAAATTCTACAATAAAATTCCAAAACACATTACCGAACTTACTGACTCTAAATTCAAATATGTCGTAAAAAGGACACTTATTTCAAAAGCATATGATAACATAAACGACTACATCATGGATAGGGATATTTGGCAGCGATAAAATCCTGCACTAGAAATCTATCGTAAAATAAATAGGGTTTCTACTGTAGCAATGTAATTTTAAAATTTTAGAATACTCTGATACTGAAATGATATATTGTATACTGTTTTGAAAAAAAGACACCTCACCGAGTTTTTTTACGCCGGTTCTTTTCGAGGCAGAGGTTTTCTTTCCGAACCGGTGGTAGTTTATCGACATTCATAGGTGCATGTAATATGCCTAAATTGAAGAATAAATCACTTTGACTTTGACATAGTCCTTTTGCTAAGGGCAAAAAGTATGACATTTTGGAGTACAGCAATGCCATTTGGTACGAATGTTGTACACGTCAACCTAAGCCCAAAACGCCCGGTAGCCAGTTTGTACTCCGCGACAGTTGGGGGGGAGGGGGGGTCAAAGTTAAGACCTCCCGGCGCTCAGAAAAAAATTCTGGCGGATTAATTTGGACCTTTGTGTCAAGTTTGGTATCGGTATCAGGTAACTAGTTGATGCCCAATTCATTCCTCATACCAGTTTTTTAGGGTTCCGTAGCAAAATATGACACAAGACTTAAAATAATAAACTTTTAGTAGTTACGAAATGCAAACAAACCCTCATATTTTCATATTTTTGTATGAAACTTGGTTTATAGAAAATACTGTTTGAAAGCCCATTTTATGCAAATTCAAAAAACATTAACATTAAATATAAATTTGACTATTTTAAATGTAAAATAAAATATTGAAAGTACTGCGACGTTCATCAGCGCATTGTAGGGGACGGCAAAAAGTCCCGAAAAATAAGTACTACAAACAAAAAAAAACAGCCAAGTGTGAGTCTGACTCGCGCACCGAGCGTTCCGTACAAATTTTTCCTTATCCCATCCCATCTTAACTGGTAGGGCCCGGTTAAGTTAAGTTTGCACCTAGTACGTATGGCGCTGCATACAAATGAGGTCCAAACTTAACGTAAACGGGTTGTCCTCATACAATTATTGAAAACACAATTTTTTATGATTTAATTAGAAATGTATAGTTTTTAGATTATTTCCTGTACTTGTAGTATAAGACGATATAACTTGCCAAATTTCAAAGCTCTGGGTCAACGGAAAGTACCCTATAAACTTTGATTCTCTTGAGAATGGCAAAATATACATAAACGGCCGTATCCTTTTTTTGCGTTAACTTAGAAGTTTTATTCTTTCACAGCTTCAAGGGACTGTAGACTTGAGTATATGGTTTTAATTTCAACTCGATATCTCCACGCGTTCCCAAGATAAAGGATCTTGACAGACAGACGGACCAACGGAAAACAAAGTGATCATATAAGGGTTTCGTTTTTGCCGATTGAGGTACGGAACCCTAAAACAAAAAATCCATAGCTTCCATAATATTTATTCATAATTGTATTTAATAGATATTCTTCTATTTATTATTAAGTAAAACAAATGTATTTATCTCTCATTACCTGTCTTTCTTCTTTTTAATATTATACCAGCTGCGCCCCGCGGTGTTACTTGCGGTTAAGAAGTTGCCTACGTGTTAATCCAGGGTGTCAGCTACCTCCATACTAGTCCATACCAAATTTTATCAAGATTGGTCCAGCCAACTTGAGCATATTAAAAAGGAGAAAATCAGGCAAAGAGAGAAAAATACATTTGTTTTACTTAATAATAAATAAAAGAATATTTATTACAATTATGATGTTATTGTAAGCACTTTAATTTAAAGATATTATGAGAGCTATGAATATCTTATTTTTAGGGTTCCGTACCTCAATCGCCAAAAACGATCCCTTATATGATCACTTAGTTGTCCGTGGGTCCGTCTGTCTGTCAAGACCCTTTATCTCGGGAACGCGTGAAGATATCGAGTTGAAATTAAAACCATATACTCAAGTCTACAGTCCCTTGAAGCTGTGAAAGAATCAAACTTCTAAGTTAACGAAAAAAAAAGATACGGCCGTTTATGTATATTTTGCCATTCTCAAGAGAATCAAAGTTTATAGGGTACTTTCCGTTGACCTAGAGCTATGAAATTTGGCAAGTAATATTGTCTTATACTACAAGTACAGGGAATAATCTGAAAACTATACATTTCTAATTAAATCATATAAAATTGTGTTTTCAATAATTATATGAGGACAACCCGTTTACGTTAAGTTTGGACCTCATTTGTATGCGGCGCCATACGTACTAGGTACAGTCAAGAGCAAAAGTAAGTTATCACTTTTGTACCTTATTCCATTGCGATAAGGTGAAAAAATGATAACCTACTTTTGCTGTTGACTATACAAACTTAACTTAACCGCGCCCTACCAGTTAAGATGGGATGGGATGAGGAAAAATTTGTACGGAACGATCGGTGCGCGAGTCAGACTCGCATTTGGCTGATTTTTTTTTTAGTAATACTTGTTTTTCGTGACTTTTTACCGTCTCCTACGCTGCGCTGACGAACGTCGCAGTAATTTCAATATTTTATTTTACATTGAAAGTAGTCAAATTTATGTTTACTGTTAATGTTTTTAGAATCTGCATTAAATAGGCTTTTGGACAGTATTTTTTATAAACCAAGTTTCCTACAAAAATATGAAAATATGAGGGTTTGTTTGCATTTCGTTACTACTAAAAGTTTATATTTTTAAGTATTGCGTCATATTTTGCTACGGAACTCTAAAAAACTGGTATAGGAAATGAATTAGGCATCATCTAGTTACCTGATAACGACACCAAACTTGACTGAAATGTCCAAACTAATCCGCCAGAAAAAAAACTGAGCGCCGGGAGCTCTGCACTTTGACCCCCCCCTCCCCCCCAACTGTCGCGGAGTTCAAACTGGCTACCGGGCGTTTTGGACTCAGGTGGACGTGTATAATACCCATACCAAATGCCATTGCTGTACTCAAAATTGTATACCTCTCCATACTAGGATTCCCCTTAGCAAACGGACTAACATCATTAATTTGATTGGTGGATTTCGACAGCTCACAGGTGACATCAAATTACATAATGCATTCTATAAATCCGTTAATGGTATTAGTATAGCGCGTTTTCGTGTATTGATACTACTTTACTTATAATAGTTTTATATCCGACTCGTTAACATACCATAATAGAATGTTGGTTGAATCGTTTAATCATGTTTCGGTGTATGGAAGTACTGTCGCCTTTGTCCTTTTCCGCGGGGGCATCGTCGTCCGTCGGTAAAAGAGGGATAGGCTCTGTGAATTTCGGCAGATCCACCTGAAAACGTTATAATAAGTAAAAGACTTATCTAGGTAATAAGGGTGTAGACTAAGATTTTTTACGATGCCATTCAAACCAGTTTTTGGAGAGGAACAAATGTTTGTACCTATGGGAGCAGCTACAATTAAAGAACATAAAAACCCAAACAAATATTGACTTCGCTGGCGGCAGCTCAAAACGCTTAATACTAATTGACATAAAATGATGACGTCACAATCTGCTATTTGTACCTACTGATTAGTACTTGATCAAGTAAATTGCCGTTTCGGTCGCGAAATACTGCGTTTGGGTCCATAGTCGTCATAAAATTTTGTTTCTATAAAAGCGTAAGGATTCTATTGGTAGCTTTAAATTTACTCTTGGACAATAAAAAAATGCAGTTTTTCTAAACTTTCAAGGTCCATATCTTTTTATTATTTTAATTATATTGTTTAATTTATACCTTATTACAATAATTTGATGGTTTACTATCCATTTAGCAACATTACATTATCAATTTTAACATCAGTCTACACCCCTATTATAAATTTGAATGAAACCAAAAACAATATTATATTTGAACACAGCTCTATTCTGAAGCGTTCAGGTGTTTTGACTCTTTCTCTAATGTTAATAAAAGTAGCTTAGAGACAAGGAAATAACGAATACATAAAAATATGCATCCGAAATTATATGTAATGGAATATTTTCACAACCAAGACTCCGCCTTTTAAAGACTACTATAAAATGTTCAAACCGTGAGGTCCAGTGTGGTGTGTTTCATTGCGGAGGCGATGGCATGGTCGTCTAGTTTAGCACACTCTCCAAACAAATCTTTGCTGGATGATGATGCTATACGGTCTCTGTGAACAAGTGAAATCAAAAGTTTTTTTACCCCACTGCTCGGAAATGTGGCAAAAGATGGTCAGAATTCAGGCTTCGAAGCTGGGGTTAGTTGGACGTCGCACGAATCTATGAATTCAATCTGTCCAACAGTGTTTTTGTAGTCCAGTTGAAGCAGCGATTACAGCCCTCCCCCCGCGCGCCCGCGCCGCCCCGCTCCTCCCCGCCGCGTCAGCGAGCGGGCCGCGCTCTTTTGTATTATGATCTTTTATTAGATACCTACTTCATTTTAATCTATACTTATAATTATTTGCGATTTCCTCGCAGTAGACGTGAAATGCACTACGTAATGTCTCGGCCAAGAATGCAATAGATGGACTCTTCCATCTATTGCCTACTTTCTAGCCTTTACAACAATGTACTATTTCAAAAACCCAACTGCTTTTTTCAAATATTGTAGCCTATGTCACTCCCGCAAATACATACATACATACGCTCGAAAAATATAACCCTCCTTCTGAGGCAGTCGGGTAAAAAATACCCAACAATAAGGCAAGTACAGATTTAAGAGAGTTACAAGAAGCATCGCTCGTGAATAGTTTCACTGCAATTATAATATAATAGTAAGTAAGTAAAAAATTATAGTATCCTCAAACCAAACGGACGACTGAGCCAATAAACGCCGGTGGCCGTAGGGATGGCGGCATGTCGATACTGGATTTAATTAAATGTCGATAAGATTGATTATATTTTCATTGCTTAATAATGTAATTTATTTATATGTTTTTATTAGTTTAAGTTATTCTCAATATCGTGCTGATACCGTAGGTCATTAGTAGGCTTAGGACTTTTGGATGCTCGCCGTGGTTCAAGAATCCAGGGAGTCGCCATTATAGCCATTATATAGTATAAGCCTAGTCATTAGTTATAGTGCTCACAATATTTTATGTTTTTTTTTATTTAAAAAAATTAAGGGCTTACACGTTTTAACTTGAATTTAAAAAAAGGAAGTGGTAGGGCTTATTTTTTTTAAATTGTAATGTGTAAGGTTGTACGCTATCAAAGTCAAAATTATTTGCAAGTAACGACTACTTATTTTTATTTACCCTCAAAAGTTTTCAATATGCAAGAATTTCGTCATGGGTAACTTTGAATTACAATTTAAAAAAAAAAAACTAAAAAGATCAAGTTCTCTAGTCCATAATATTTCTAATGTGCAATAATGCCAAAAAATATTTAAGGAACTTTATTAATTTGCCTATTTTGTGCGAAATTCTTGCATCTTGAAAATTTTTGGGAGTCAATAAAAAAAAATATAGACATTAATGGCAAATAATTTTGTCTGATAGAACCTTACACATTACAACTTAAAAACAAGTGCGTGTCGGACCACGCAAAACGAAGGGTTCCGTGCCTATTAAAAAGGTCGTATCGTCACAGAAATTTTACGGCACTTACGTCCTTTTCTTTGAGGAAGGCAGTTTTTCAGCAATATCTCGAAAACCTCTGAACCGATCTTATTCAAAACAATTTTCGGTGAATGAAATTAATAAGTCCTATGTCCATGAATTTTTCCATATTTTTAAAATACACCGTTCAAAAATTAGAGGGGGGGGACAGAATTTTAGTGACTTTCGGGGCGATTATCTCCGACCCTATTCACTTAATCAAAAAAAATGCAAAGAAACCTTATATTTATTTTGAAAGGCCTATCGATTGATGTGACACACGGGGGGTCACAATGAAAAAAAATTTTTTGACTTTTAGTTTTATGTATGGAGTGCACCCCTAAAAAAATTTTTTTTTGTCATTTTAATTACAAAACTATGTAGCGGCTAACAAAATACACCTATCCTCAAAATTTTATTCAAATACACCTTATAGTTTTCGAGTAAAATGCCTGTGACATACGGACAGACGGACAGACGGACAGACGGACAGACGGACAGACGGACATGACGAAACTATAAGGGTTCCGTTTTTGCCATTTTGGCTACGGAACCCTAAAAAATAAGACCCCATATATATTTTTAATTCTAGTTCAAACGCGTAAGCCCTTAGAATTTTCCAAAAATAATTATAAAATTTTTTTTGGAGGCTGGAAGAGGTAGCTAAATGACCTATTCTACGTGCAGTAACTTAACTTAACTTTCTCCAGCGGTTGCCAGCTGTGAGTCTTGGGTTGTCTTCCCATCTAGTAGTAACGTCCTTTATTACGCTTACCGTACTAATCAGAGACTATTAGACTATTTTTGGCCATTGACCATTGCTGTAACTATGATCTTAAATGACAGGCCGCAAAACATACCTATGAAAATAATGAGATTGGAAAAACTTGGTCCAGAATTCAGCTTCCGTCATCTTATTGGGCACATAGTCTACGTGTTTCTTTCTGACAGCAGGATATGTTTTAAATATAGCGTCTATTATGTCCTGTGTGAGATTGTATTTGAGGCCATTGCAGCCATCTGTTTGGGGCTGGATGTCTGCCAAAAAAGCTCCAGAGACACCTGAAAATAAATAAAAAGGCGTCTTTATATCAAACTCCATTGATCTGCAGTCCATTTGACCTCGTATTCATGATTGAAGATTTGTAGATAGCAGACATTTTCTTTTCTTTATGCCCGCATCACCTTATTTGACCATTATACTTATTTAGTATTTCAATCATCATCATCATTTCAATCAATTCTAAACCCTGCTTCCTTAACCCTTAATTTGACAAAAACTAACGAAGGTCCATAGTTCAACGATTCTGGTCATAAAAAAAAATACAAAACACGGCCGAAAACTTTGTACAGCCGGATGGACACTGCCAAATGAATGGGTTACCATTTGAGGCCAAACAACACTACGGGTACGCGTAGCGTGTAGCTGCGTTTTTCCGCCTTGTAGCGGAAATCGCTCATACAGACATTACTTATATGTCCATCATGAGCCTGGAATGGGTTGATCTAATACAGATTAGGTTAAATGTTACTTACCAGCCTCCTGCTTAATATTATTGGATTCCGTGTAATGTTTAAGAGTGGGTGTGTTCCAATATTCTTCACTGTTAATCACTTTTGATATCACTAAGTCTTCATATAAATGCTTTAGAGTTGGATGGAGAGACAACAACCTAGAAAATTAAGTGGAATCCGTTAAATGATTTACTGGGATTAATCAAACAGGTTGAGGATGTGCTGTGTTGTGAGTGTGCCTCCACTTGTATATAGTTGTTAACACAATGAATAGTCAAATCAATAAAGTGGCCCGCAACCATAGGCGACAGTGTCTGCTTACAATCGGGCAGGCTGTATGCATGTTTGCCACCATCATGGTATAAGAAGTTGACGGAGAAAGATTTATTAAAAATCCTAGTGTTTATTAAGTACTAATAAAATGACTTGGCATAATATCTAATGTAAGTAAGTAAGTAAGGTCTTTATTTGCATTAAATGTGGTTAACAATAGGTCTTATGATAATTAACAAGTATCACACATTTAGCCGTATTATAGCATGCAAAATATATGTTAAACGATCTAAATACATTCCAAGCAACCTTTTAATTAGTCAATGGAATATAAAAGAGAATTAATGTCAAGTAATAATCAAGAAATAATATTTTGTTAGCAAGCTTAAAAATCAAAATATTCTTTAATATTGTAATAGTTATTTACGATACAAGTGCAGAAAATAGGAAATTCGCAACGAGTGGCGATAAATTAAAACACGACCGAAGGGAGTGTTTTAAATCGACACGAGATGCGAATTACCTATTCGCACGTGTATCGTACAACGTTTTACAGTACATATGGCTCTTTAAAGTTTCAACATATTCACGAAAAGTGCTCCTTTTCACACTAGTGCGGGAAAGTAACACCATGTATACTGTAAAAATTATTATCTAATAGCCAATTATACAGGGTCCGTTTGAATCTTTTTATGTCAGAAATTTCCTTAATACCTAATGGTAAATGATTAAATATTTTAATTGACATTATGTGACAGTTTTTTTCAAATAATGCGGTATCAGATATTGGTACTGTTATCTTTGTAGGATCTCTAGAGCGTAATCTAGGGTTTTCCACTACTTTTGTGAATAAGTTAGGGTTAGACTTAACAAGAATGCCCATTTCTAAAACGTACAAACTAGTTAAGGTCAGCAATTTAAGTTTTTTAAATAGAGGTCTACAAGATTGTAATGGCCCTTTCCCACAAATAGCCCTGATACATTTTTCTGGCTCATAAACACCCTTTTTATGTCGGTTGAATTTCCCTAAATAATAAGTCTGAACCTAATGGATATATAAGTAGTTGTGATTACTTGTGATGCGCTTACACCTCACATTTACATTCCATATAACATTAGAATATTAATGCACATATTCATATTCGTTTCTTCTTTTATCTAGGATATCACAGGGAAAATTGTACTAGTTTAACTTATTTTGATCATTAAGTGCTTCTGGAACATAACAATACTAACGTTTTTGCGTTTCAAAATGGTTTTCAAAGACATCCCATGACGCTTAACGCACGATTTTTCTAATCTCATCTGGAATAGGGACAATTTAACTACTAAGTGCATCACAAATATTCAAAAGCTGATGCAACATAATATCATTATTATATTCATATATACTCTACTTAAATTCACAAAACAAATTAGTGCAAGTCTCACCAGATTCCTCTCAAACAGTCTCAACACTCAATTTAAAGGAACTCATACCTGGATTTCATCTCAAGTTCTCCATCAATCTGCCTCTTGAACTTCGGTAACAGGTTCACCAGCAGGGCCTTCACCTGATCCCTGTCTTGTGCCTGGGCTTCTGGGCCACCCGGGTTGACAAAGTGGAATGTGGAACATGCCCCATCATGTAATACCACTTGAAGTTGCACTTTTGGCTTACCAGCTGGAGATATTTTTTGGGCTAAAAAAATTATAAATGGATTGTAATAATTACATAGATTCTTTTTATTAATTACATTTATGCAAAACAAATATCATGATATACAAATTACTTAAACACACCTATAAAGATATTAGTCTTGTAAGTGTAACAGGTAATCTCTTAAATTCATCTAATGTAATAAAAATCTGTCACTAGTATATAGATTGGACCTTGTAGCATGGTTAGCACAAGATGGTGTGCGAGCTGTGTCAGGCAGGGTTGACTGTCTCTTTTTACCCCGACTGCCAAAGGAGGTAGGTAATGTTTTTAATTAATTAGAACACTTAGTGTGAGACGGATAGTCTATTTTATTCCACCACTCTACCCACATCATCAACATTTAGGAGCTTGGCTCTTGTCAGAATAGGTGCCAGTTCTTTTTATCCACAGACCAGTGCTTTTACCCGACTGCCGAAGGAGGATTATATTTTCCGAGCGTATTATGTATGTATGTGTGTATGTCTTATTTTTTGGCACGCTCTGCAGCCTAAACCGTGGATATCAACATATCAGGTGTTGTTGGATTCCTCTTAATCATAGGAGTGACATAGGCCTTTGTAAAAAAGCAGTTGGGATATTCGTAAAATCTTTTGATTTCACTTGTTCACGCTACCCTAACATGGGGTCAACCTTGTCTATACTAATTTTATAATGTACTTGAAAAACAAAGTTTTAACCAACTTTAATTTGGTACTTCGCCTTATTTGAAGAGTTCCCTTGATTTCTCAAGGATCACATCATCAGATCCTGACCTGATGACGAATGGGAAGCCACCTAGGAAGGATACCCTTTCAAACAAACATAGAATTTTCCAAATCGGTCCAGGCGTCTTGAATTAATAACATACACAATTATTCAGCGAGACCCTGTTGAGTCAGTAAATCCTAAGCTCAAGGAGGAGAAGAAATCATAAATGAAAAATAAAAGATTCCAACAGATTGAGAACCTCTTCCTTTTTTGAGGTTGGTTAATAAATAAGTAATGTATGTGAAATTTAAGTATGAATAGTGAGTAATCCCCAGAACTACTCATCCAATTTCAAATGTTCTTTCCCCAATATATAGAATGGACCTGCGGGATAGACATAGGCTATCTTTTATCCCACAACTTATATTAAAACCCGTCTTACAAAGAAAGCAGGCAGTGATTGGAAAAATATAGTTATGCAGAAATCAAGATAGGAATGAATCGCTGTAACGTTTTGGTTAAGACTGCCATGATGCACAAATGTATGATTCAATAAATAAATAAATAAATCAACCAAAGTACATTATCTGCCCATGTCAGTCTCATATTAACTTTATGTTATTGGTCACTTTTTGTATTTTTTTGGTGGTCACTTTCTGCAGCGGTCAGTTAATGTTAGGACTCTTCCAGTTATTTGAATGAATCTAGATTCAGGATAGGCTCAATGCATAGGGATTGATTAAGAAAATCATGCAAATTACACTTATTATAAACTTGACATACTAAACCAATTTCGTTCTAAATATTGACTTACTTTTAATATCAGCATACTTATGCGAAACGGCGACAGTGTCTCTATTTTCCAGCATCCATGCCAATCTCTGGTTCATCACATACAGTGTACCGTCACCTTTCTTATACCGTACGTAGCCCACGCTAAGCAAAACATCTTCCGAAGACGTTGTCATTATTACTGTCTATAACCAGTCGGTATCTTAACCCAAAAATATTAGTAACACTAACGAAACAAGTAAAAATATTGGCCCATGACAATTAGAGTTCAAGATCGCAGACCAACACTGCGTATCTTTAAAAATAGTGCAGTATACTTTTACTTATAACATATAAAGAGAGTGTTTCCTTGAAATTCCGTTGTTTATAAATGCTTAAATACAAAATACGACAAAATTGTGAACTTCTTTTACAAAACCAGTCGACCATTTGCAGTTTTGACAAAACTGACATGACATGACAAGCCATGACAGAATACTTACCATAGTCAAATTAACCGTTTACGTTACATGTTGTTCTGTACACTGAGGGCCTACCGCGAAACGATATTCGTTTTCGTTCGTGTATCTCCGTCTCTGTTGCACTTGCTAGTTCGAGCGACACGAACGAAAACGAATTTTGTTTCGCGGTAGGGCCTACCGCGAAAGGCATTCGAAGTTTTCCCTCTCTGTCAGACTTGCGAGTTCGTACGTAAGTGCAACAGAGAGGGAAAACTTCGAATGCCGTTGGCGGTAGGCCCCCTGACCACACTGTCTCATTGTACGTTTTTGGGTTCCGAGTCAAATGCTATTTACTACTCTTATAATCCTATCCTACGAATATTATAAATGCGAAAGTTTGGATGTTTGTTACTCAATTACGCTTAAACGGCTCAACTGATTTGGATGAAATTTTGCACGAAGATAGTTTAAAGCCTGGATTAAATATATAGGATAGAATATAGGATAGTTTTTATCCCAGGTCCACGTAGACGAAGTCGCAGGCGGAAGCTAGTAATAAATAAAATAATATAATATTCTCGAAAATGGTCGTGCCACGCTCTATTGGGATCGATCTGTCATCACGGACATGACTATTCCTGCCAATAATAGGCCTGTTATCGTGCTGACAGATCGATCAAAACGCCAGGAAGTGCTCGTCGACATCACCATCCCCCATGACTACAACCTTCGTGAAGGCCGAGAAGGGCAAAGCCAGCAAGTAGGTATCTAGACCTGAGGGCCTACCGCGGAGATACACGAGCGAAAACAAATTTCGTTTCGCGGTAGGCCCTCTGGCTCACGAGTTAATCGCCATGTGGGCTATTGATTCGACGATCATCGTCCCGATTGGTCCCGATAGTCGTTTCTGCAAACGCAACCGTCACCTTGTACTTGACACGGCGCGGATAGTCAGGAGGTTCTTACCGGTAGTTTAGGCCCCACCCCGCTGCCAGCGGTACCCGAGGTTAGGTTTTTATAATGATTTTATAGTTTTTAATTTAACTTTTTATATTAATATTGTAAAAACCTAATCTAAGAATAAAAATAATAAAGATTTTTTTTTATTATGATACGACTCTCATTACAAAAATATACCAATGACTAAGCAATAGTAAAACAATTTCTTGTAGAGATTGGCCGACTATGGATTTTGCAGGCTATGTCAATGATGACATATGATGACATGAATTGTACTGGGGTGACAGCTATCAAATATTGGATAGTACTAGTTAGCCTAGTGGTTCAGGCATGCGGCTGTCAAACGATGGTCGTGAGTTCGAATCCCGGTTTGTACCAATGAGTTTTTGGAACGTATATGCGGAATATTTACCGTTAGCTTTTCGGTGAAAGAAAACATCGTGAGGAAACCGGTCTAATCTCAATAAGGATCTCCTTTTCCCTCTGGGTTGGAAGGTCAGATGGCAGTCACTTTCGTAAAACTAGTGCCTATACCACCTGGGGATTAGATGTCAAATCGGACCCTAACTCCTTTAGGGTACAACCGAGAATAACGGTAGGAGGATGATGGATGAGTTAGATATCTGGGCATGGCAGTGTCCCCGCCAAGTCCAGCAAAACAAAAAGCCATTCAGACCATTTTCAACATCCTAACATGGCTTAGATATAATCTCAATAGCATTCAATTTGAACTTTAGTTTAAAACCTATTGCCCGTCAAAGTTCCTTAGTTTTCTCACTGACATACCTACTCACTGACTTATGATCAACATAATTCTAAGGTACTTCTATCAGACCCACAAGCCCAAATTTAAAACAATTAGTTTTTAGCCTATCAATTCAAAATAAACCAAAAAATATTGCAATTTCAGTCACGTTTCAGAGATATACAAACTGCATAGGTAAGTTGTAATCCCATATAAATAGATTCTGTCTCAAGGGAGCAAAATGACATAGGCATTTTCGGCGCAGTCGGTATTTTGAATCTCGAGCGAAGCGAGGGATTCCTAAGTAGAATCTTGAGCTAGTGTTTTCGCCCAATACGGAAATAATTTGGCTACCGAGTACTTTTCACACGTACTATGAAGGAAAATCCCTCATTAGAGAGCAAGAATTATTATTTTCTGAAGAAGAAAAGTACAACTTTGAACCGTGATATGATAATTATTGTTTTTTTATCGATAGTTTTTCGAAAAAAATTAAATTAAAAATACTTAAAGATTTTCTAGCGAGTTCTACAGCTCACAGAGCCACTAGTTTTATTTTATTATGTTATGATAATAGTTTGTAGTTGGTTATGATGTCCGTACATATGCTACTTGAAATTATGCATTTTGTTTTTATGGCGACTGAACGGCACCCGGGTAAAGAGAGATCGCTCGTGTAGTGTTTGGTTGGGCTGTGACGCATTTGTCGGTCGGTAGGTATTGAATTCATTTATTACTGAACGCATCGCAATGAGACCGCCATTTTTATAATTTGCTCTAGCAACACCAAACATTGACAACCCAAAATGCAATCATGGCGCACGGGGCACTGTGTTTTTAGAATGCTGAGAAGTTTTTACGTAAACACTTCATTATTTTGCTTTGGAAACCATTTAAGTGTTTTTATAAATTATCCGTAACTGTTGAAGATTGTAGTATTGCATACATGTGTGTCCCAAACTTCAAGTCAACGTCCATTCGCAGTCTCATCTCTGTACTACTAGACACTTGCAGGTACTGGAGTCCTGAGAATTACTGTTTTAGCCCTCCTGTCGTGTGTAACATGGTGGTGCACAGCATTAGAACCAAAAAATGCGGCAGTTTATTTATTTATTGATCATGTATATGCTGTTGGTTTTAATAAATCCGGTATTTCAACTTGTTCCAGATAACTTTGTTGGTGTCATAATGTCAGAGGCGTACGCCCGTGAGATACTGCGAAGGAATGTTGCGCAAATATGCCAAACTATCGGTTGGAATGGTATAAACTCAACACCACTGGATATTCTGATGCATGTGCTTGAAAAGTACATCCATACACTTGGGACACAAGCCAACAGATATGCTGAGCAATTTAATAGGACTGAACCAAATTTACATGACCTAGGATTAGTGTTTCGAGATCTAAACGTGCAATTGCCCGAATTAGCAGAGTATACACGCAGTGTTCCACCTGTGCCACCACCAGTCCCTGTTGACAAGTTCCCGAAGCAAAAAGAATCTAATTTGAATTTTTTGAAACCTGGCAGCCATGAAGTCGTTACAAGACCAATGCATGTGCACGAACATCTGCCTCCCATGTACCCTGAAAAAGAAAGGGATACTCCCATTGTTGCTGACACTATTGAAATTCGACAAAATGGTATTGACATGGTTGAGACCACTAGTACAACATGCACTAGCCCGGAAATATCAGTCACAGATAGTCCAAAGAAATCTAAAGATATTTTCAAACGACCAATTGACCCTGTCTCATTGCCTAACAGTAAAAGGCCAAGGTTACGGATGGATGAGGAAGAGCGAACAAGAGAAATCAGCAGTGTCATGATGACTATGTCTGGCTTCCTGTCTCCTGCTAGGGAAGGCAAACTGCCAGAAGCCAGGCCTCCTACTATTATATCAGAAAAACACTATGACAAAAATAAGGCAAATTCTCATCATTCAAATGTTGCAAAACCACCAACATTGGAAAAAGGTGATAAGAAGTCTAAGAAGAATAAACAATTGAATGGTAAAATTATGAAAAGTAAAAGGAAAGATAAGACTCATAAAGGTGAGAGTAGTAAATCTAGAGATAGTAGTAAATCAGATAAATATCCTCCTGGCTACTCAATGAAAAGTAAAGATGTCCATCCAACACATCATAATCATGTGACAATGCCGGCGCCGAGGGTAGCACCCCCTCACAAGCCGCCTCCTCCGCTGCATAGTCCAAGTCCTAGTTCGAGCCTTAGCCCGCGACCGGCACTCCCGCCGCCCGCGCCCGCCACCATCATGGAGCCTATCCGCCCAGTCATTAAAGAGGAACCAATTGATATTCCACCACCATCAGTCCCCAAACATTTTGTGAGAACTGAAGATTCAATTCCGGTACCAAGAAAAATACCCATCCACAAATCACCTCTTGTATCAAATTCTTTGCCAATCCACAAACAACCAACATCCAATTCTTTTCTACGTGAAACAGAAATTAAAAAGGAAATCATTGATGAAGAAGTAAAATTGGCTTCCCAACCTGACAGATCTAAAATAAATATTTTTAAAAGAATTACGAACAAATCAAAAGAAGATAAAAATGCTCCAGAGGTTGTTACTGATAAAACACAGTCTGATGGTATGATCTCAAAGATGCAGAATGCTGCACATGAAAGTGAAAGTGTTATACATGAAAATGTTAGGGTTAAATCTGAAAATGCAATTGTGAACAATAATAATAGTAATGCATTAGATTTGTCTAAAGATATGGACCTTAGAGCTAATGAAGTGATAAGCATAGATGATGATTCAATGGAAGCAAGTCCTATGGGCCACCCCAGATTTATGCCCTTAGATCTGCGCCCAAGTTTATCAATTAATAAATCCCTTCAAGCACCATATCCCAAAGATGTAGCTAGTGTCAGTCCTAAAATTAATAAAAAGGAAAGGAAACACAAAGAAAAGAAAGATAAAGCAGCTGAAAAAGCAGCAAAATTGGAAGCAAAATTAATAAAGAAGCAACAACAGCAGTTAGCCTATGAAATGGCTAGAGCAGAGAAACAGAAAATGAAATTAAGCAATATGAAATTACCAAAATCAAGTAGGCCAAAGAATGAATCAAAAATGCCACAAATGCATTCTGGTTTTCCATTCTTTCCAGCCATGCCGCCAGGTAGAGGCTTGATGCCGGGCCCAGGACTAATACCACACTCCAACCTCATACCGGGAGGTGATTTTCTTGCTCTAGCTAATAACCCAGCATTGAGAGGTTTACCTCCTCCAGGTTTACTACAAAACGCATTTTTAGGTGCAGGAGGCCCAGGTTTAATTCCCGGGCCTGGTTTTCTGCCTGGTGCACTTGGCCCCGGCATGAATCCACTCATGCCACTGGGTAATTTCCCCCACTCCTCGCGTTCCTCTTCAAGTAAAATTCCTCCCATGTTACGACGCCCTAGCTTAGAAGTAATTCCTGTAGATAACGACGAAGATAGAAGTATGCGTAAGTCTCCCATGTCGCGCGACAAGGACCGACACGATAAGCACAAGTCACCGACCATTCCAAATATTCTTCAAAAACATAAAACAAAATCACATAAAGAACACAAATCGAATATGTATAAAATGCCCCTTATACAACCTGATATTACGATAGAGTTAAATCCTCCTAAAGTAGATCCGGTGAGGCAAGAGCCGGTGAGAGAGCCCCCGCCCCCGGCGCGGGCACCCTCACCCGCGCCCGCGCCCGCCCCCGCCGCGCCGGCGCCGGTGCCGCCCGAGCCCGAGCCGCGACCGAGGCCACTCGACACGCCACAGCCCGAGATTTCGCAAGAGCGGGCCCTTGACAAATCGGAAAAGAAAAAAGACAAATCACATAAAAAAGAAAAGAAAGATAAAGCTGGCATGAAAATTAAGAAGAAGAAAGATAAGAAAGATAAAAGTGAAAAGAAAAAGGACAAGGAGGAGAGGCAGGAGGGCAAAGAAAAGATTAAAAAGGAAAAGAAAGACAAGAAAAAAGAGAAAACCGCCGACGGCTTGGTACCCAAACTGACCCTGAAGCTCAATTCATCCAACTCGAATTCCCCGATGCCGCCGAGCTCGCCGGACATTTTCAAACTTAACATTAAACCGGTGGTTAAAAAGGAGGAGGAAGAGTGCTCACCGCTAAAGGAGGAACCCGTCCCGCGGGAACACAGTCGATCGCCGGAGCTGGCACAGATATCTGCGCTCGTGACGGGCCCACCGAAGCAGAAGCAATCAAAGCACAACCATGTCGGCGAGGCGGAAGGGCCCGGGTCGCCGCCGCCGTCTAGCAGCTCGCCCGCAAGGAAGAACCGACCCCCTTCGAGTCACACGAAATACAAGCGGATATTGTTCAAGCCATTGTCGAAGAAGGGCCACGTGGAGCTGGACGACGAGGGCGTGTCCACGGCGGAGGAGGTGGCGCCCGCCCCGGCGCCGGGGGACAGGCCGAGCGGGCCGCTGCCGACGCCCTTCTACATGGACGAGCAAGGTAACAAGATCTGGGTCTGTCCGGCTTGCGGGCGGCAAGACAACGGGTCGCCCATGATAGGGTGCGACGGCTGCGACGGTTGGTACCACTGGGTGTGTGTGGGCATCACGGAGGAACCGGGCGCGACGGAGGACTGGTTCTGCAAGTCGTGCCTCGCGAAGCGGGAAGCCATGGTGCTCGCGGGCGTCAACTCCGGCAAGAAACGCGGACGGAAACCAAAAGGAGAAAAAATCAGAGACTGTAATTGATACGGATTTTTCGTTGTTACTGAGATTAGGTATATTTTTTTTTCAGTTCGGTAGTAAATGAGCAATTGGAATGTAAATTGTTAATGGATTATTGTTGAATGATATCATGAGAAAAATGTTTTCATCCTTTATAATTTAATTGATAGGATAGAATAAGTATAGATGATAATTGAAAATTTTTAACATAAAATGTTGAACATAAAATAGTGTAGTTACTCGTAATAATTACCATAATTTTAATATTTTGTTACGATTTCTCTTAACTGCCGTCGGTCGGACGGACGCCGTGCGGGCGTGTTATGCACTTCTCGCGTGTAATAAACATAGATGATAATATAAGATTCTTTTTATATTGTACAAAAACTGGATTTACTTAAGAAATTGGTGATGTATAAAGTATGTAATGTAGTGAATATTTAA
This sequence comes from Epinotia nisella, assembly GCA_932294315.1. Lineage (NCBI taxonomy): Eukaryota > Metazoa > Arthropoda > Insecta > Lepidoptera > Tortricidae > Epinotia > Epinotia nisella. The sequence continues at coordinate 25,388,142 of OW028674.1, forward strand.
ATAAACAGATAAAGGCTGGATGAATTTTCAGCCAATATTTGAATAATATTTTCATATTATAATTTTAATATAACCCTGTTTTTTTTTTGTTAAAGTTGTTCCTCCAATTTTTATGTACAGCATCATCAGTAATTAGGTACTTGGAGAGGGAGGCAATGTAAATTTTGATTTTAGCCAGTGGCCAATTAAATATATTGGTACTCGAAATTGTAGTCGGTTATTTATTCTACACTTTCCTATTAGGTACAGTTTTTACCCATTAGTACCTAGACTACTAAGGATCCGTATTTAGAGAACGTCATTCGCATGCGTTAACTTTTCCTACTTATTTCAAAGCAGTCAAGGCTCAAAATTGCAGATGGCAGCATATATCACGTCGTTTACTACCTATATAATCGGTAAAACCACTGATCTACTAACTCTCGGCATTATAGGTACAATGAGAAGAAACATCTTTCTATGCATTGGTAGCACGCACATTACCTGTATATAATGCTGTCCCTTTCTAATCTTACGCTTAGCACTAGCACACACCAGCGCGACGCGGGCGCGTTAAAAATACTAGGTACATCGCGCGTCGTGACGTATTACCATAAATTTGAGTGCGCCCGCGTCGCGCAGCTGTGTAGCGAATTTTTTTATTTCTCTTAACTGCTCAAATAAGGATATCACCAAACTAATGCCGAGGACTGGATGAAAAGCGGGCTGCGGGGCGACGAGCGACAGTTTATACGTTCGAGCGACTTCAATGTACGGGCAGGCACTCGTCGCCCCGCAGCCCGCTGGCGTCTAGTCCGCGACAAGAGTAGAATTAGTTCACTCAAATCCGCCACCCTTCAATACACGAAGCGAAAAGGGTGATATGTAGTTGGCATAAAATTCGAGTAGGTTTTAATTATGGTTTTATACCTACGAGTATACCCCCTAATACCCATGATGGGACGTGGATAGGTGCGTGGCAGACTCGCAGCTAATGGTGGCGTGGCACCACACTTGGCGGTATTTGCCCAAATATTCGTTCACCTTCCTAAGGCTAATGAAAGTAATGCAACGCGAACACGCAACCCCAAGTGTGGTCCCACCCACCATAAGAGTGAAGACTCTAGGTGTAACCAGTGCAGTGGGGGGAAAAAGTAATTGCAATACAAATTTAAAAAATACTATTACAAATTGTAATTTTAATTTATAATTAAAGGTAATAACTATTAATTGCATTTACAATAATAAATTACTAAATGTAATTTGTATTGCGATTATAAATTACCTTTTGTAATTATTATCTTTGTATTGTTTCTCTCTGTAACTGCTTTGTTTGTGTGAGGTGTGCAATGAAGAGTATTTGTATTGTATTGTATAATTTGGTATATATTTAGTTCGTAAAATTACCAATTACTTTTATTTAATAAAACATTTTTTATTATTGACCGAGTGAGCGAAGCGTCTCCGTTTCAGCTCGGGAAAAATGCTTTCGTATGTCCGTTTGTCCAGATTTTCTGGCTGTTCCCGCCCACAGGTCGCTTTTCTCAACCAACTCTCGTAAAATTTTGTGAGGTTCGTTAATTATATAAAAGTTACGAAAAATGTAATTTCAATCAGAACAAATTACAAACTAATTCAAATGACATGTATTTCAATTAAATGTAATTCAATTACATATGTTATTAATTACGCCCGACACTGGGTGTAACAGTAGAAGAAAGCAGTTGTTTATTAAAAGCGTTTAAAAAAGTGTACAATAAACTTATTTTTGCAGAATTCCATTTTAAGGGTTCCGGACCAAAAAGGTAAAAACGGAACCCTTATGGTGCGACTTCGTCCGTCTGTCTGTCTGTCACAAAGTCAAATATCTCAGGAACTACTAATGCTATCGATTTGAAATTGGGAATAGTTGTAAACAAAGCTAATCCTCGTGTATGGAAAATGAAAAATTCTAATATATACTTTTAATTTGTATAAAAAAGGGCGGATAAGAGGGGGGGCAAAAATTCAAAGTCTAGTTAGTAGGCCAAGTGGGGTATCATATGAAAGGGCTTGAACTGTACATTCTAAAACAGTTTTTCTTTTTTTTTCTACAATGGTAAAATTTTGATTTATAAAGAAAAATGTTGAAAAAAATACCATTCCCCCCCCTTATCTCCGAAATTACCCAAGCGAAAAATTTTAAAATAATATATATGATTAATATTAACGTGAATATTACCGGAAAAGTATAACAAGACCTCTATCTAGCGTAATTTTTTTTTTATCTTCAAAAATCATATGTAAATTTTGTTTGTAATTTAATACTTCTGTGTTAAAAAAAAATCCTTCAAATTCATATGAAAGTGTTCTGAAAGTACCTTCTAGCAAATAAAAAAAGAATTATCGAAATGAATTCACTTGATAAAGAATTATCGCTGAAAAACCAACATGCAGTAAGGGAAATGTATTAACGTACCACCGTAGAACCCTATCGCAATAAGGTGACATACCACTCCAGTTTGAGTGACGGCGGCCTGTCAATTGCGACAGGGTTCTACATTGGTATGTGAATACATTTCTCTTACTGTACATACCGACTATACTGAGTTCCTTGATCGCGCAAGTTAGTAACAAAATGCACCGATAAATGGCGCTGTATGTACTCATGACTTAACTACACTATGCGTTGTTCAGCTTTTTTCAAAATTAATGGATGGGGCAAGACGGCTGTGTTGTATGATATTTCGTAGGGAACCCTCGGTGCGCCGAGTTCCTAGGTCGCGCAAGTTAGTAACAAAATGCACCGATAAATAGCGCTGTAGGTACCTACTCATGACTTATCTACACTATGCGTTGTTAAGCTTTTTCCAAAATTAATAGATGGGGCAAGACGGGTGTGTTGTATGATATTTCGTACGGAACCCTCGGTGCGCGAGTCAGACTCGCACTTGACCGGTTTTTGTGTGTTCTTCTTACTCAGAATCGTCTATCGATCCTTATACAAAAAAAAGATTGTCCCAGATTTTATTATGTAATTTTTCACGCCACTATGTATAAAGAAAAGATAGCATACAAAAATGTGTCGATCTGGAATGGAATATTTGGGACACTTCCTTTCTTGTATGAGGATCGTCAATATTTACGATTCTGAGTATCAAGAATAGACAAATTGGCAATTGAAACAAAAAAAGTTATGTACATGATTGCTGGAAAACGCCCAAGCTATCAATAACGTGATTAAGTGAAACAACAATACACAGGAATCTTTTTACTTTATAAAAAAACGTGTATACAATAGATATTAAAGCGTAGTAAATAAATGTCTGGTTTATTAAATCTTGCAGGAGTACTTTTCAGAGAGCAAGTAAAATGTTGTAATTTACATAAGGGGCTTGCTATAGTTCCTCGTATTAGGAAATAAATGCAGCATGTCCTTATACGTTAAATTAAATAATTTATTGAGCAGTGTTGCTTGCATACAAGATCCATTTGGTATGTATTACTAATTTTAACTTAAGTAGTTATCTGCGTGTCCATACTGATACTGATCTAATTCCAGGTTTTGATTTACTAATCTACAACAAATAGAACTAAAACTATTTCAATGACTTTAAACAAAAAAACCTTTAGTCTTAAAAGGTAATTAAAATATTTATTTCACATAAAACTGGCTAACAACTCAACAATCTACATCATTATTCACACCTTAGTTTTTACTAGGACTTGTTTTGGCTTCTCCTATGCTTTCTGGACCTGGTACGATTGGTTTGTCTTTGTTCCAATCTTTGAGACCTTCTGGTAATGTGGTGTCCTCATCTAAAGATCCTGTGCCTTCAACAAACTCCTCATACGTACTTTTTTCCGGGAAAGGTCTAGGTCCCAATAACTCAATCATGTCATCTCTACTCAGAATTTCTTGCTTTAGCAATCTCTCTGCAACTTTCGTGATGTTGTCCTTATGTTTTGTTAATAGCGTCGTTGTGAACTTATGCGCCGAATCAATTAACACTCTGACTTCAGTATCGATGAGCTCTGCGGTTTTCTCAGAATAGGGCTTATCTATGACCATTTCACCAGGCTGTGGCATTTCAAATGACACATTACCGACTTTAGCGTTCATACCATAGTGGACTATTTGGGCATAGGCACTTTGTGTTATTTTTTTCAGGTCATCTTGTGCGCCTGTTGTAATCCTGCCAAAGAAGAGTTCTTCACTGACTCTTCCACCAAGAGTCATGCACATTCTATCAAAGAGCTGTTCCTTGCTGTAAAGGTATTGTTCTTTGGGCAAATACTGAGCATACCCAAGGCCTTTTCCTCTTGGGATGATGGAGACCTTGAGCAGAGGGTCTGCATGTTGCAGGAACCAGCCGGCGACAGCATGCCCTGCCTCGTGGTATGCAACAATCTTCCTTTCTTCCGGCTGAAGTACATTGGATTTCTTTTCCATGCCAGCTACAACTCTTTCAATAGCTTGTTCAAAGTTCTTCAGTGTGATGTTATTTGCCAATTCTCTGGCAGCTATCAGGGCAGCCTCATTGCACACATTTGCTATGTCTGCACCAGTGAAACCTGGAAATAAAATATATATTGTTAAAATTGTATTCCTGTGATAGTTCAGGAAATGGGGAAATACAGTCAAAGATTCAGTAGTGACATGAATTTTGCGTGCTGGTTCATAAAAATGCACAGAAACAGGCATTTTTTTTAGCAATAAGAGGCTGTCTTTCTTGCAGGCTAGAGCAGTATGCCGATACTGTTGACTATATCTAAGCCACCTTTACAATGGAAGATCTAATGACAATAAATAAGTATAAATAAAATATCTGATCCATGTTCTTAACAAGATCAATAAGATAAGATAATGCTGCTCTTTTTATTTAATTCAATCTGTTTTTTTCTGAAAATATTTTTAGCATATTACATCTTTTTTATCTAGCTGATGGTTTGCTAGGTATGCAAATTGCCATATTCAACATAGCCATCATTAGACAAATGTTTATTTCACGCCACTGCTCGGAAATGTGGCAAAAGATGGTCAGAATTCAGGCTTCAAAGCTCGCACGAACAGGCCAACTATGAATATTAGCGCCGCGCTCTTTTGTTTAATATAGAGTTGCCATAAGTGCGAGGACTCAGACCGGGACATTTCAAGAAAAACCGGACAAGTGCGAGTTCAACTCGGTGAGGGTTCCGTAAAATTGCTATGCTCTAAGTATCCATACAAAATACACAAAAATATTGAGAACTTTCCCGTTACTTTAAATACTCAAACTTCTTATAGGTTTTCCTGTAATCTTTAGGCAAGGAACTATTTTCCATATTTTTTTCAGAATTTCAAGCCTAGTAGTTTCGGAGATAAGGGGGGAATTGTCAATTTTCGTCTTTTTTCCTAAATTACATCAAATTTGTTTTTGCTAAAATTATATAAAAAATATATCTGAGATGCTTACAATGACATGTCACATTCATGTTCATTTGATATGTCACACAATACAGTTTGCGAAACTTAAAAAAAAAAAAAACAGTTTACCGCCCAAAAGTGGCCCCCTTGTTCAGAATTCATTAATTTACTTTACGCGTCCATCTTTGGATCACCAATTTACATATGTTCACCAAATTTCAAATCAATCGGTCCAGTAGTTTCGGAGCAAATCGGCTGTGACAGACGGACAGACAGACGCACGAGTGATCCTATAAGGGTTCCGTTATTTTCCTTTTGAGGTACGGACCCCTAAAAACTAGTAAAGGTGGAGAAAAAGGAACTTTTATTACAACAATAGGTAACTTTAAAGTAGAGATGGGCCGAATACGGACTTTGCCGATGGTGCCGGTTAATGTACGGCCCGATAATACGCGTCCATCTATCTTTCTCTCTCTTTTTTAGCATAAGTTAAAAAGAGATAGAGATACCGTGGACGCGTATTATCGGGCCGTACATTAACCGGCACCTCAAATTGTCTAAATTATTGATTACACGGATTGCGGAGTGTTGTTATTGTTATTATTTGTTTTGGACTTTAAAATGAGCGGAACTAAATTTGTCGGTAAGTATAGTATGAATGATTTATGAAATAAATCATTCATACTACGTGGACGTCTTTCGGCTGATATGATGATGATGATGATGGATGACGAACTAGGTAGGTAACTAAAGCGGCCTTTAGACCTGTCTAAATGCAGTGCACTAACTGCACTCACACTCACTGATTCGAGTGAGATGGTTTATCATCGCTCCATTCCCTCCCCAGTTAGTGCACTGCATTTAGCCAGGTCTAAAGCCGCCTAAGAAAATAAGTGAGTATGAGTAAGAGTAAAGTTTTCATGTTAATATCAACTCCATAGTCTTCTTTTGTCTTACCGTGCGATGAAAAATCCGAGCCCTGATTATAACTTTGCAAAAATCAATTGACCACATTTGAATCAAGAAAAAGCTAATTCATAATGAAGTAACGTATCAAAGAAGAAACTACTACTGCCTACTGAGAAAAAAAAATATCTCCTGGATTGGCTGATAAATAATTGTAAATGCTATATTCACCTGGAGTCAATGCAGCCATTTTACGTGCCAAATTCTCCTTGTTTATGGTAGTTTTCAATGGTTGGAGATGTACTTTGAAGATGGAGGCCCTGCCCTTAATATCTGGTGCTGGCACAAATATTTGTCTGTCAAATCTTCCAGGTCTAAGTAAGGCCTTATCAAGGATGTCTACTCTGTTAGTAGCTGCCAGAACTACAACATTAGTGGTTGTGTTGAACCCATCCATTTCTACTAGGAGTTGGTTAAGAGTGTTTTCTTGTTCTGAATGACCTCCAAAACTGCGGCCTCCTCTCTTTCTACCTACTGCATCAATTTCATCAATGAATAAAATGCAAGGGGCATGTTTGCGAGCCATTGAAAACATATCTCTAACCCTGGAAGGACCAACACCAACAAACATTTCCAAGAATTCAGAGCCAGAGACAGTAATGAATGGGACATTAGCTTCCCCGGCAGTAGCTTTAGCCAGCAAAGTTTTACCAGTACCTGGAGGCCCAGTGAGCAGGGCACCTTTGGGTATCTTGGCTCCCAGATCCAGATATTGCTGGGGGTTCTTCAGAAAATTGACAAACTCCATAATCTCAATCTTAGCCTCCTCACAGCCTGCAACATCTTGGAATTTTACACCAATGTCAGTAGGATTGATCAGTTTAGCAGTTGAATCCATCACACCTCCAAAGAGGCCACCTCCCTTGCGGCCTCCACGGCCCATCATGTCAGCTGATCGGCGCATCATATAAATTAGGAACCCAATTATAAGCAGAGTAGGCAACATGCCAGTTAAACTAGAAGCTTCTACTTCTGTCTTATAAATCACAGAAATAAAGTTTGGTGGGTCAACAGACATTTCAATTTGTGCGTTTTCCAAGTTCCTCTCGAAAGAATCTACACTGCCAATAGCAAACCAGATAACCTTGTTCTCAAGTGCTGCTCCTGATTGTAATTTCACTCTCACCCATTTTTTGTTGATTACTTCGAGTTTTTCCACTAGGCCTTTATTGAGGTACAGATTCACGAAGTCTCTCCAACTTATTTCTCTATATCTAAGTTCGAAGTAGGCTATCGAGGCGAGTAAGGTTACGACACCCATAGCACCAAACATCATCCATTTTTCCCTATCGCCGCCTTCGTAGGAGCCGCGACCGCCGCCGCTACCCGGGCCTGTGTTTGAGAACATATTCATATTCCATTTGTCATCTTTTGAAGAGCCGGGTCTGGATGGTGGTGGTGAACTTTTTGACGGCGCAGGGCTGTCATCTTTGTCTGGCTTTTTCTGGTGCTTTTGGCTTGTACTAGGTTCGAAATATTTTTCAAAGCCCTTGGGAGGTTTCTGACAAAACCTGTACCACTGGTTCAGTACCGAATCCAGAGCTGCAACACCAACTGGTTGAATTTTATGGCCATTGAACTGCAATTTTGATAACTGGGTTTGTGTTAACCTGAGTCCTTTCCACATGTTGATATATGGAAATGACTATTTACACTGATGAATAATTATGTATATTTCACAATGTTATTACAAGTTAAATAAGAACAACGTCATAACAATAATTATTTGTGTGAAATGACTTATGACAAACACGGTTAGAAATTTCTTGTCAGTACATAATACATTTTTTACGATTTTTTAGTGTGACCACAGATTATCCATTAATCAGTAAAATCGTATTTGGTGTGTTCAAGCTTTACGTTCAGGAACTTGAATTTAATCCTAATGAAAGAAAATACTGCTCTACTTACATTTCTAAACGGAAATCAGACATTTAATTTTCGCAGAAATAAGAAGAAAATAATATGGTTCATTAATTGTACTTTTGTGTTGTGCTATTGACAACGGGTTAATGAATATAAGTGATATGTGTTTTAATGGTGCACATAAAGGTTTATGATATTAACTCATCAAATCTTTTCAAACAGTGTGTGTTATAAGTAAATTCGATATAAATAAGTTATTGTCATTATGGATCAAGATAAACCCGAGGGCTCTTCGAATGCATCGAACCCTGGAAAGAGGCCACGACCTTTTATACTACAGCCATGTCCAAAGATCGCTCGACTGTCTATGTACGACAAACCATCTACAAACTGTCAGAAAAGTTCTAGGACGAGTGTGCCAAAGAAGACTATACTTCCATACAATATAAGTGATGTACCAGTTTCGGGTACTCCCGTGCCAGAAAAGCGAGTTCGTAAGGCAGGACCTTATCTTTTAGGGCCTAAACTGGGTCCTAGTCCCGTGAAAAGCATAGTCCAATGTTTGGCAAGAAAAGAAAAGACTGATGATTTTTATCAAATAAAAATTTTGACTTTACGACATGAAGATCAAGCTGAGACACAAGATGATAGACAGGGCAAGATGCTGTTGCACACAGAGTATTCTTTACTGTCTCTGTTGAAAGATCAAGATGGAGTCATACACCATCATGGACTCTTTAAGGTATGAATCTCAGAAAAGTCATTAATATTCATCCAATAATTGCACCATTGAAAAGCAATAATAGGCAAACCAATTATATTTTAGACTAGGAATACCTAATATTCAACCTTGAGGTTGTATAAGCATGAGTGTTGCATGAAAATTTTATGACTGATAAAGATCAAGAGGGGTGTAGACTAAATTTATTATAACTTCAAAAGAAAGAAGGCAAAAAAATATGTCTAATGACTAAAATCCCATTCAAATCTCTATACATTGACAGAGTAGTGTAGTTATACCAAAGTAAAAGAAAAAAAAAGTCTTCCAATATATGTACATTTCCAGGATTATGCACTAGAAGAAGCTCCAAGTTATTTTGGGGCCAACCGAGCATATAAAGGCAGTGGCTCAGGCCGCATTTACACTGGTCGTGTACGGGAGAGGCTCTTTTTAGTCCTTGACTGTGTTAATGCTCACCAGTTCAGTGAAAAGGGCAGTGAGCTCATCAATCTGCAGCAGTATGTGACAAAAGTCAAGAAAGTCCCGGAGAAAGAAGCCCTCCTGATCTTCTATGATATTGTGCGGGTTGTAGCTAATATGCATAAGGTAAATGTATTACTTTTTATTATTTATAAGATCTTATCTTGTCCTTATGACATCTCTGGGATTAATATCCCTTATATATTCATTATATCAATAATATTTTGCAATCGAATTTTTATTTAATGATGTTTTAGTATTTATTATGTGTAGACATGAATTTAAATTATTGTTGTAATTTTTTATGCTTTACATTCAGTGCCACTTACTTACACTGTCGTTTTGGCCCATGTTAATTTATTTACTCTTGATTGACATAACTATAACTTTCATTATATTATTATACTATAACCGACATTTTCATTTCAAAGTTCAATATCTGAACCTATTTTTTAGAAACATAGCTAAGAACCATCTCGATCATGTCAGCTTTTGGACAAAAAAAAACCGCATTAAAATTGGTCCATTCGTTTCGGAGCTTTTGGATGCCACAGGCAGACATGTAAAACTTTCATTTGTAACGTCAAAGATTAGATTTGTATTAAACGTACAGAGAGTAGAGAGACTATTAGCAATTTAGCATAGCCTATTTTAGCCTTGTTTTGAATTATATTGTTATTTTTTATTATTACAGAGAAATGTTGTGCACAGAGATCTGAAACTGGGCAACATTGTGTTGAACCAGAGAACAGGCAGGATCACCATTACTAACTTCTGTCTGGGTACACACCTTGGCAGTGACAGGGACCTACTGAAGGACCAGAGAGGTATTTACACAACTTAAGTAGGTTGCCATTATTATTATTGATTAGGACCAGTTCTTAATTTAGCTGCATAGGAGCCTTTCCTTGTAACAACGCGTATAACTCTTCTGTAGATATCTATACTATAAGGCCTGAACAAAGACAACAGAAAAGACAAAAGGTAAGATATGAGTACATGCCATTGTAGGTATTTGAGCACAACACATGTGCCATAGGGTTGTATTTACCCAGTTTCACTTAGTTTCTCCACAAAAACAAAACTATTTTATATGATATTTATTTACGATAAAAACATCATTTTTGGTACCAGCTTCCATTACCTACTGTATTTTTTTCACCAACATTAACTACTTATTGTGATGATTCTAATGAGCCCAAAGATGACGGGTTCATGTTATGTAGTTTAGGATTTGTCATGGCTGATTGAACTTGCAAGATTTGACCTAAACATGCAGATGAATTAACCTAGCATACTTCTCTATGTAGACACTTCAAGTTAGATAAAAGCTCATAAAAACATCAACACTAAGACTAAGACTTACTAGCTGCAGGAAAGCGTTTATTACACCTTCCTTGATTTCGCACGCTAAATAGGCAGAGGAGTATCAGCATCTCATCCCAAAGCATTGCTGCGTCCCTCTAAGGATGCTCAGCATCTCATCCCAAAGCATTGCTGCGTCCCTCTAAGGATGCTAAATTGAAGAAAGAACACTTAAACTTTAAACTACTCCAGACACAATAGAAATAACAATAGAATGACGCCTATAGGCGTCTACTGTCCATCAGCCTGTTAACAGCCATGTTCTCACAATTCCAGGATCCCCGGCCTACATATCACCGGATGTTCTAATGTGCAAGCCGTATCTCGGCAAGCCATCAGACATGTGGGCGCTAGGAGTGGTGCTATACACCATGTTGTATGGACAGTTCCCATTCTGTGACACGAGTCTCGCGCAGCTATTTAGCAGGATTCAAGCAGCCAGTTATAATATACCGCCGTAAGTAATAGTAGTTTATGTGACTGTACATAATGAGAGGAGAATTATAATAGGAGCACACGAGTGTTTTAAGGCCTAATTATGTACAGTTGCTTACACTACTTTATCCACACGCATATCATAAATCCTCAATGTGTTCGGTAACCATTAGAATAACCGCCATTGCATGACCAACTAGATTTCCATCGAACAGTATCAAAGGCTCTGGGCCGAAATGTAAAAAAAAAAAAACGAATTTTGAAAGTAATTACTTTATCAATATTGATATCTTAATGAAAATACGTACAAAATAACCTACAGCCAGAGACAAGTTAATTGATATAATGCTGGTCATTATTACTACCAGTTTCTGAACGCAATTAAGCGGGTTTATTTATAGTATGTGTGTGTAGATGAAGTATATTATGGTCTGAAAGTCATTGAAAAAATCCTATCGTCTTATGTGGCTTATGCCTTTATTCATCATAACTATTTCAGTTAGTCCTTTTTGTCACTTTGACATTTGTTTGTCAGAAAGGGAAGAAACACTATTTAGTTAAGAGAGGGTAAGTTTTATGAACATGGGGCTAAATGGTGTTTCATTAGATGACGGTCTCAGATCAACTGGGTAATCCATATAAAATACAAGGGAGTAACAGGTGGTTGTGAGAATGCATTTGCTGACACTGCTATTTTCATGAAGTGAAAACTATGTTACAACCATATTTAGGACACATTGCAAAATGTAAATCTTGAAATGACCAAATACCAATGAATCTCTTTCTCTACTATGTCTTAAAGAATTGAATTCAAGACAATTTATATATTCCAGTGATGGCAACTCTGTACAAGTTTCGGACAACACTGTTTTTCTCATCCAGAGGTTGCTAGTGAAAGATCCAAAACACAGACTCCTGGCCGATGAGGTAAGAATTTAATAAAACTACCAGTTTTTAATGTTTTCATATCAAGCCATCAAATATTCTTGAAACTTACTACTTTGCCATGCCACATACATGCACACGTTCTTGCAACTCAACCACATAAAATGCTTACGCAGGGTTACTGCAGAAAATACACAAATCACTTAGGTTGGCTGATAACATTTCAGAAGTTTACTCGATTACTCGTAGATCTTATCAGCACGGCTATCACAAGACGGCGCGCGAGCTCTCTCGATTTTTCTCGCACTATACCTCTCTTTCTAAGTATTCTAATAAGAAAGAGACGGATAGTGCGAGAAAAATCGAGAGAGCTCGCGCGCCGTCTTGTGATAGCCGTGCAGTTCCCAGGTACCAACTTTCAAATAAAAAATAATTATCAAAATCTGACAGCATTGTAAAGAGTTATCGCTGAATATACATAGAAAAAAAACCGGCCAAGTGCGAGTCGGACTCGCGCACGAAGGGTTCCGTACCATTATCTATAAAGCAAAAAAATCATGTCTGTTGTATGGGAGCCCCAGTCCGACTTGCACTTGGCCGGTTTTTTAGTATTTGTTGTTATAGCGGCAACAGAAATACATGATCTGTGAAAATTTCAACTCTCTAGCTATCACGGTTCTTGAGATATAGCCTGGTGACAGACAGACGGACGGACGGATGGACAGCGAAGTCTTAGTAATAGGGTCCCGTTTTTACCCGTTGGGTACGGAACCCTAAAAAACAAACGTAAATACGAATTGAGAACTTCCTCCTTCTATTGAAATCGGTTCAAAGGCAAAAACCAATTTGTTATAATATGGAACCAGGCGAAAATCAATTGATTATTAGTACAAATGTTTTACCTAGGGCGGCAAAATGAAGAATGTCTCAGATCGCAGGTATTTGACGCTCCAGTCGAAGGTAAGGGCGATAAATATGCGATCTGAGGCTTACTTTATTACCGCCCGTGGCGAGTATAACATTTTCCGTCTCGCCCCGGCCAGGAAGTGGGATTAGCGTGCCCGCGTAGCGTGCGGTAATTCCTACTTTATGGCCAGGTATGACGTTAAAGACAATTGAGATAAGACCCGGTCACAATATCTGTGCAACCTCCCCGGAATGCGACGCCCCTCCCGCTTCCTTTTACCTCCCCGCGATCGCCGCCATTTGCGTTACACATCGTATCCCGAATGCCGACATGACGTCACAGATATTGTAATATCGAACTCACGAGTAGCTGAAGACTTTGGTACCTTATCACCCGTTCGACAACTTCGTATGGCAGTTTAAAACTTTATTTTTTCTGAGGCCGACGGTACTAAAAGCGGCTGCAGTAACGACCATATTCCACAGGTGTTAGACCAGCTGTCGAGCATCATAGCCAGTTCGGTGATAATCCCAAACATCCCCGACGATTTGCAAGTTGTGCCCGAGGTGGCGCTGGAGGAGGAGAAAGAGAAGGAAAAACCGGAGGAGAGGAAGGCTCTCACTCCGGTGCCGGATGGCACGGGGGAGAGAGTGCAGACCGCCACTGTGAGTAGCTTTGATTGGTAAAGGCTCTTCCTTGATATCATGTTTGTATCCTGAAGGAGTCTAGAGGGGTCTCCTCATTAGTTAATTATTTTTTCTCCAATATTCTCAGAAATGTTCGCCTTACTGTAGCAAAATAGTACGTGAAGTTCCTCGTTACTGACGAGCGCAAATTTAAAAAGTTAAAATTCATTACTGGACAGCTTCAGCGGCCAGGAAAGTACTAAGCTACATACTTTTTTACCTTTTAACCATATGTTTTGAGGAAGACAAATCCAAGGACCGGAAAACCCCTTTTCAGGCTTAAGTCTATCAATTTGGTAACCTTATGATAAGGTAACCTTACTGATAGGGTAACCCTATTGTTAAGGTAAGCATATCGGATGTGGTAACCATAAGGTAACCATAAATTAATCCTACTGAGATAAGGTTTTTTAGGGTTAACTTATGGTTACCACATCCGATATGCTTACCATAACAAATTACCTTATCATAAGGTTACCATTATGGATAGGGTTTTAAAAAAGACTTCTAAAATTAGCCCATGGAAAACCCTGATTAGGGTAACCGGTTCCGGTCCCTGGTACGAACCTACGACCTTCGGATTGAAAGTCGCGTGCCTCGCCGCTCGGCAACAGTAACTCCCGACAGCGACTCTATTAACAGCTGAAATTTTGTAATAGATTATTAGTGGTTAGCAGCATTCATTAGGCATTCTCTATCAGGGTTTGAGTTGTAGAAAGTTTATCCAATCACTTATCGGTTTCAGGAGGAAGTAGGCGTTTACTGCGTCCCCCTGCCGGACTTCTTAGCTCTGAACTTCCCGTCGGCGGGCCAGCCCGCGGCGCCCGGCGCGCCCGACCCCGCCGCGTCCCCGGCGCAGAGCCCGCGGCAGATCACGGTGCAGAGGATAGGCAGGGACGCGAGGCCACTTAACCAATCAGAAATAGCCAGGTATATATGCCTGCTCGGCCTCATAACTGGGCCTCATAAGAAGGCTCACAGTCACCCAAAGGGCAATGGAGAGGGCTATGCTGGGAGTATCTCTGCTCGATCGCATCAGAAATAAGGCTATCCGCAGCAGAACCAAGGTAACCGATATAGCCCTCCGAATCGCTAAACTTAAATGGCACGTAGAACCGATGACCATTGGGGTGGAAAGGTTCTCGAGTGGCGACCACGTACCGGAAGGCGCGGCGTGGGTGACAAGGTGGACTGATGACCTGGTGAAGGTCGCTGGAGTCCGCTGGATGCGGGTGGCGGAGGACCGTTCATTGTGCCACTCTTTGGGGGAGGTCTATGTCCAGCAGTGGGCGTCTTTCGGCTAATCTGATGATGATGTGCCTACTAGCTTCTGCCAGCGGATTCGACCGTCGTAGCTCCATACAAGCTCATCCCGATTTCCGGGATAAAAACAATCCTACGTCACTGACACTACACACTGACGCACGCAGTGCACAGACAGACACATTTTCGCATTTATAATATTAGTATGGATACTAATATACTCGTAATAAGTATGTGTCCTACCGGACTTACCTCTGAACATCCATTATCCAAGCCAGCGAACAGATCACTGTGCACTGGCAGGGACACCAGCCTACTTAACGTCGGAACTAGCCAGATCTATACACCCACACAATAAAATAATAATGATAATATAATAATATTATACTATGCATCCCTCGTCGATTTTTTCTTAGCTGTGAACTCACAATGTACTTACATATTAATGATAAAGACGGATTTTCGCACAAAAACGTATGCCTGTCTAGTTTAGCCTGCAGGGTATGATCAACCGCCTTTCGTGAGGTAAAATAATCTTCAGTTTTATAATATGAACGAATACTTCCAGGTACCAACACATGTTCACAAACAACCCGTCCCGAGAGCGGCCCGAGCCGCCCCGACAGAACTTCGTGCCAGAGCCGAGACCAGAGAACTCCAGGCTTCGAGCCTTAGCCCAACGGATCCCCCGTCTCAACCCCATAGTAGCCAGCACGTCCGGACAGTCCACTTCGGGAGCCTCCGCCGACTTTCGGGTCATTCCGTGGTCTGAAAGATCCAGGTTACAGTTTGACAGATCATTAGATCAAGATTACGTTCTAAGATTACCGGTTCTAGATCTTTCCAGAATGACACAGAATAGAATTATGAATCCGGCGCCGGTACACTCGGTGAATTTAGAGTCTGTTATGAACAATCCGAGACCTCCGGCAGATAATAACGAATTCGACTATAATTAAATTAAATAATATTTTATTTCATTTGGAGACTCATCGTTACCCGATTTATAAAAGAGACGTTGAAGTTGTAAATTTTATTTGAACAATTTGTTTCGTGGGATAGGTAGCAGCTGACTACTCAAAGATGGCCGCACTTTTTACTGAATTTAGATTTAACCCTTTATTTTTGGGAAATAGTCAAAAGATTAAAACTAAAAAATAGGCAAATACTGTGAATTTTCCATCACTGCTGATACTGCTCGATTTGCGCAGTCTGACAAATTTACCTACGATTTCTCCTTCTCTTTTCTTATTTCTCTAACTATAACAGATAGGAAGAGATGGATTTCTCGAGTATTAAACTATAATAGGTACCAAAACTGCTGTATCGAACGCTAAAACTCCTAATTATTATTCGAAACTCATAAGTATGTGTAATCAATGTTAACTATATTTTTTACGTGTTTATCGGGTATTATAATCTAATTATTTTAAGATACGACAAGTAATGCTCTAACAATGCAAAGTTCGTATTACTTAAAAGTGATTCGTCCATGGTTTTATTATGTATATACATCTAACATTTAAGTTTGCCAAAATACAATGTATTATTATAAAATCTTTCAATATTAAGTTTCCAAAATAATGTACCATAGTTCCATAATTAACCTATGGTAAAGGTTTTCTTTTAAGTTTTAACTAGGTAGGCTACATTAAGGACTTGCAATTAGCGAAGACTGGGGCATTCCAGGAAAATATCGCTTATTGTCCCTGATATCTTACATCCTATTTTTGACACATGTTAACACCCATATAACGTAAATGCGCATGGCATGACCTATCGAAATAATAAATAAAATCAAGTTTTATTTTGACATTAAATTGCTACATTTAAGTTTTTAAATCTTTAAATCATTCTGTTAATCTTATTTATTCGTGTTATTACGTTTAAATTTATTTATAAATACGTTTTAAACATCGTGTTTGAGTTAAAACCTCCTTGCTTTATAACTGACGTAAGAGTGACAGATACAATTTAAGAAAAAAACCATTACGCCCATGGGCGTAATAAAGGCTATTGTAGCTCTGTATGCCTGCGCGTTATGAAGCCCTTTACGAGCAAGTGTGATGAAAACTACAATACGCTGGTTTAAGGTGCAAACAAATGAATATAGATTTCTTTTCTTTCATAGTTATGTAGTATTTTATGATAACAATTCACCATAAAAACAGTTACGTACCATGTCTTTTTATTTTTATTTTAGTGTCGTGCCGTAATCATTCATTTCGATTCAGATGGTACGTCCATAAGTTCTCAGAAATCGATAAAATTGATGAATATATAACAGACATAAAACACGATATGAAAAAAATATTGAAACATTCCAATAAACTACGAACTCACTTTTACCGCGCACCAACGCGAGGTTTTAAAGTCGGCAATAAAATCGATTCGGTTTTCCATTCACTATTCGTTAATAATCTCTAAATATGACAAACGACACGTCTTCGCATCATCACTACAAACGTCAATGTGACAGCGTCAAATATAAGATGTAAGATGTCAGGGACAATAGCTCGAGAATTTTAAAGCCAAATTATGAATTATTATCCCCTCTGAGACAGTAGTACTACCAAGTAGTTCAACTGGTAGTACATGATACACCCTAGGGTCACTAGTACTACCAGTAGTACTAGTGACCATAATGGAAGACCGGTAGTACAACTGTCCTTGTAGTCTGAACAAGAAAAAGGTACATGTACTTCTTTCCAACACTAGGTAGGTTAGGTTCGTTAGGTATCTTCAGATGCCCGAAGGGCAAACATACCAGAAATAGGAGCCCGCAGAGCGGGGCTCCGTCAAAACTGTCGCAATACCAGGAGACCATACATTAATAGGAGGTTCTGGTGGTGAAAATGGAAAAAAAGTTAAGGTTCTCCTATTAATGTATGGTCTCCTGGTATTTTGACAGTTTTGACGGAGCGCTCCTATTTCAGAGGGCCTACCGCGAAACGATATTCGTTTTCGTTCGTGTATCTCCGTCTCTGTTGCACTTGCTAGTTTGAGCGACAAAGAGGGAAATACACGAACGAAAACGAATTTTGTTTCGCGGTAGGCCCTCTGGTCTATTTGCCCTTCGCGCATCTGAAGATACCTAACGGACCTAATCTACCCAATTACATTAATTTAATGAAAATATTTTCATATTTTAATTACTTGGAAGTACTACTGTCTCAGACGGATATTATCAGTTCAATAATCGGCTTCCTTGCATTATCTGAATTATATAAGTAGAAGACAGAATATTGTCACGTAGGCGACATTCTCGTGGAATGGCTATTATAGTGTCATGAATATCTGATACTTTGTATCTACAGCACTATGAGAATGAGTCGCAATCAATTGTTAGTTGAAGCAAAGTCTACGTTGTTTTATGGACATGTATATTTTTAGAAGAAATAATACGAATTAAACAGCTATTATGCGTACTTGTGTAAATATGATAGTTTATGTTGTAAGTAGTTCAATTTTGTTACATTATGTTAGATGTCAGATATTGGTGTCTTTAGAATGAGTGACGACAGATGAATCCAATTAGCCATTCGTTGTTATTATAAATGAAATAATTTTAATTTGGTGTTTGTGAATAGGGGTGTAGTACTCTAATAACTTCAAAAGAAAGAAGGCAAAAAAATATGCCTGATGACGGAAATCCCATTCAAATATCTCAAAAAAATTACGAAGCTACAACCGTTTTAGTATTGCTTGTTAGAAGAAAGAAAACGCTCATAGATTGTGACGTCACGACCATCGCGAGTCATAGTAAATGACAATCGTTTCATATGAACGCGCGTTTTGCGGAAAAGGGACAGGACATACCCCCTCTTAAAACTTTGGACACATAACTTTGTGATTATTTAACCTCTTGCGTTGCTTTCTTCTCTATTTGACTACATTTTTAATCCTTTTTCGAGAAAATACAACATTACTGGTTATTTTATTTAGTGTCTACACCCCTATTTTTGGTTAGGTTGTAACTGTGATCTTATCGCTCGTATACTTTATAACATTCACTGCCAAGAATCGCTACACGCTACGCTCGTAGCCGACCCTGAGGTTTTCCCGCTAGGTAGCGGAAATCACCTACGGCATAGGCGCCCGCTGGGCGGGTTCCTGGCAGTGAATGTGTTAAAGCAAAAAAAAAAATGCCTTTAAAGTCCTTAATTTTTAGGAGCAGGAAAGTAATAATCGAATTTAAACTTTCATGACACATGTCTAAAATACTGCTAATGGGTCAATCAACTATTTTTTGTTGTTATTCTGTCCCAGTAAGCCAAGAGACAACAGTGACATAGTTAAAAATACTATAAATTGGACTCCTATCATGCTAAGTATATGCCTCACTTTGGAATGGATTTACCAATAGGTATATCAAAAACATGTATTTAGTGGATTTAAACCCCAAACAATCATAGCTTTAAAGAGTGACCCAGGAGACTTAACAATGGCGACGAGCAACAAAAAATAGTTGATTGAGTAATAACTCACGTATTAAATGTCACGCCAGGCGACATGTTTCGAACTCTTCGGGAGTTCTTCAGGACCGAGTGTTTTCGCGGCAATCAAGCGACAATGCCGCGAAAACACTCGTCCTGAAGTGCTCCCGAAGAGTTCGAAACATGTCGCCTGGCGTGGTGAGTTTAACCATGGATTTATTAGTCGTATTTCAGGAAAGTAATTTTCGTTTTTACAAGCCTATATTTTACTTGCCGTATCATCCTACTAATATTATAAATGCGAAAGTTTGGATGTTTGCAAACAGCTCAACCGATTTTGATGAAATTTTGCTCGAAGATAGTTAATAATCTGGATTAAAATATAGGATAGTTTTTGCCCGGGTCCACGCATACGAAGTTGCGGGCGGAAGCTAGTACTAAAATAATTGAAGAAAATATGTCAACGGTATTGAAGTTGTAATAAGGTTGAGTTTTACTTGTTTTGATTGTCACGTCACCTAACGATATTCTTATTCGTAGAAATCAATGCTGAAGTAAACGGCTCAAAGTTGATATATACAATTAGTGGGTAATGTTAATCTGCTAACTTTAAAACTACTGTGGTAGTTTGTGTGTACTTAAGGCTAAAAACACTTTCTTATACTTCCAGTGTTCATCTTCTATCATCGAATATATAAATATTGACCCGGTTTAAATTTAAGTGAAGATAAAATAAGATGGTTGATAATAATTTAAAAGTAGCTAAAATGAAAAAAAATAAACTAGGTATCTGTTGGTGGCTATTCTGAATTTCTAAGTTTTATAGCTGGATTTTTGAAGTGGATACTTCTTTGCTCGCGTTCTTGTATAGGGGTACAGTTCAAAATGTATCACGTGACTTCCGGAATAACTTTTTGTAGAGAAGCCTAATCCGGCGCCGTGTCACTCGCTTATATGCGCTAATTACATTGATTATAGTGACATCTAAGCGGGGCGCTCGTGAACTATCTAGGTAGTCTAATAGGTATACTTAGTTGTTAATTAGGTTACTTATGCTAATACGTCAGTCCACATACATATTCGCAGATGTCGCCCTCACTCCATAGTAGTGTGGCGTCATCTAGCGACTCAATCATTATTGCTATACACTGCATCGTTCATCTACGAACCTAGATGCCGCTGATAGGCATACTAGGTAGGTAAATAGGTCATTAGACCTTGTTAAGTATTAACATCTGATTTCAAATAATTGTTTGTTACATGTTTTAAACCTTCTTTATTTGCCATTAGTTGTTAATCACAAAATGTTATTCAGTTTATGACGGACATGAAAATAATGCTAAAATGACCGCCATTTTCAATGTATCGCGAGTCAAATGAGCTACGTCAATGAATGTTGCCATATATACCGATTTATCTGTACTTATACAGATTTTAGTAAATTAATTCAGTTTTTTTTATTAGGGTTCCATAGCCAAAAAAGAAGTATCCACTTAATCTTAATTAACGGTTGTATCTCGACACAACCCGCTTCTTTTTTTTTCACATCAAATATGTAGAATATTTTATCGCTTCATCACTGCCAATCATCATCATCATCATGTCAGCCGAAAGACGTCCACTGCTGGACATAGGCCTCCCCCAAAGAATGCCACAATGACCGGTTCTGCGCCACCCGCATCTCCACTCCAGCGACCTTTACCAGGTCATCAGTCCACCTTCTGCCAATGCCTTCACTCATTTATGACACATTTTATATTAATAAACAAGTAGTTATTTTTTATGTGTTTTAATAAAGTTAGATATTCACCCCAATTCCTTTGTAGCAGAATATGTAGTTGGTAATGGTTCATTATTGCAGAGGCCGGGAAATAGCAATTCGTGGACGAGTTGATTTTATCGGATGAAGCGAACCAACCCAACCCCCAACTAATTTTTTAAAAGTATATATACGGCATGACTGGTGATGCCAGTTTCAATTGACATACATATTTTTTTTTTTTAAATCGGTCATAATTTTAAATGTTTGATTTCATCATATCAGCCGAAAGACGTCCACTGCTGGACATAGGCCTCCCCCAGAGAGTTCCATATTGACCGGTCCTGCGCCACCCGCATCCAGCGGACTCCCGCGACCTTTACCAGGTCATCGGTTCTACGTGCAATGTGCCCCGCCCACTGCCACTTAAGTTTAGCAATTCGGAGGGCTATATCGGTTACCTTGGTTCTACTGCGGATAGCCTCATTTCTGATGCGATCACGCAGAGAAACTCCTAACATAGCCCTCTCCATTGCCCTTTGGGTGACTTTGAGCTTTCTTATGAGGCCCATAGTAAGCGACCAAGTTTCAGTGCCATATGTCATCACTGGCAACACACACTGGTCAAAGACTCTCGTCTTGAGACACTGCGGGATATTGGACGAAAAGATGTGCTGGAGCTTCCCGAACGCTGCCCAGCCGAGTCGGATTCGACGATTGACCTCTTTCTCGAAGTTGGACCTACCTAACTGGACAGTCTGTCCTAGGTATACATAATCGTCTACAACTTCGAGCGTAAAGTGTCCGATTGTAATGGGAGTTGGTACTACATGGGCATTTGACATGACCTTCGTCTTATCCATGTTCATTCTTAGACCAACTCGCTCGGAAGCTTTACTGAGGTCATCGAGCATCGTACTTAAGTCCTCCATGGTCTCAGCCAAGACTACTATGTCGTCAGCAAACCGAAGGTGAGTGATGTACTCGCCGTTGATGTTGATGCCTATCCTTCTCCAGTCCAGAGTCTTGAAAACATCCTCCAGTGCAGCGGTGAACAGTTTTGGAGAAATAACATCTCCTTGCCTGACTCCCCGCTGCAGCGGAATAGGTTTCGAGTTCCGGTCCTGGAGTCGAACTGACATAGTGGCGTTCTCGTACAAACACTTCAGCACTTCGATATAGCGGTAGTCAACTTGGCACCGCTGGAGAGACTGTAGTACAGCCCAGGTTTCGACCGAATCGAAGGCTTTCTCGTAGTCCACGAACGCTAAGCAGAGGGGCAGGTTATACTCCTCAGTCTTCTGTATAACCTGACGGAGCGTGTGGATGTGGTCTACGGTACTAAAGCCTTTTCGGAAACCGGCTTGTTCGGGAGGCTGGAAGTCATCTAGCCTGCGTACGAGACGATTTGTAATGACTCTCGAAAACAGCTTATAGACATGGCTCAGAAGTGATATGGGTCGGTAGTTCTTCAGCAGGGTGTTGTCACCCTTTTTGAAGAACAGCACCACCACCCCTCTGTTCCATGCCTTTGGCGTTCTCCCTTCCAGTAAGACGGAATCGAACAACTTCTGAAGGGCCGTAAGTATTATTCGAAACTCATAAGTATGTGTAATCAATGTTAACTATATTTTTTACGTGTTTATCGGGTATTATAATCTAATTATTTTAAGATACGACAAGTAATGCTCTAACAATGCAAAGTTCGTATTACTTAAAAGTGATTCGTCCATAGTTTTATTATGTATATACATCTAACATTTAAGTTTGCCAAAATACAATGTATTATTATAAAATCTTTCAATATTAAGTTTCCAAAATAATGTACCATAGTTCCATAATTAACCTATGGTAAAGGTTTTCTTTTAAGTTTTAACTAGGTAGGCTACATTAAGGACTTGCAATTAGCGAAGACTGGGGCATTCCAGGAAAATATCGCTTATTGTCCCTGATATCTTACATCCTATTTTTGACACATGTTAACACCCATATAACGTAAATGCGCATGGCATGACCTATCGAAATAATAAATAAAATCAAGTTTTATTTTGACATTAAATTGCTACATTTAAGTTTTTAAATCTTTAAATCATTCTGTTAATCTTATTTATTCGTGTTATTACGTTTAAATTTATTTATAAATACGTTTTAAACATCGTGTTTGAGTTAAAACCTCCTTGCTTTATAACTGACGTAAGAGTGACAGATACAATTTAAGAAAAAAACCATTACGCCCATGGGCGTAATAAAGGCTATTGTAGCTCTGTATGCCTGCGCGTTATGAAGCCCTTTACGAGCAAGTGTGATGAAAACTACAATACGCTGGTTTAAGGTGCAAACAAATGAATATAGATTTCTTTTCTTTCATAGTTATGGAGTATTTTATGATAACAATTCACCATAAAAACAGTTACGTACCATGTCTTTTTATTTTTATTTTAGTGTCGTGCCGTAATCATTCATTTCGATTCAGATGGTACGTCCATAAGTTCTCAGAAATCGATAAAATTGATGAATATATAACAGACATAAAACACGATATGAAAAAAATATTGAAACATTCCAATAAACTACGAACTCACTTTTACCGCGCACCAACGCGAGGTTTAATTTAAAGTCGGCAATAAAATCGATTCGGTTTTCCATTCACTATTCGTTAATAATCTCTAAATATGACAAACGACACGTCTTCGCATCATCACTACAAACGTCAATGTGACAGCGTCAAATATAAGATGTAAGATGTCAGGGACAATAGCTCGAGAATTTTAAAGCCAAATTATGAATTATTATCCCCTCTGAGACAGTAGTACTACCAAGTAGTTCAACTGGTAGTACATGATACACCCTAGGGTCACTAGTACTACCAGTAGTACTAGTGACCATAATGGAAGACCGGTAGTACAACTGTCCTTGTAGTCTGAACAAGAAAAAGGTACATGTACTTCTTTCCAACACTAGGTAGGTTAGGTTCGTTAGGTATCTTCAGATGCCCGAAGGGCAAACATACCATAAATAGGAGCCCGCAGAGCGGGGCTCCGTCAAAACTGTCGCAATACCAGGAGACCATACATTAATAGGAGGTTCTGGTGGTGAAAATGGAAAAAAAGTTGAGGTTCTCCTATTAATGTATGGTCTCCTGGTATTTTGACAGTTTTGACGGAGCGCTCCTATTTCTGGTCTATTTGCCCTTCGGGCATCTGAAGATACCTAACGGACCTAATCTACCCAATTACATTAATTTAATGAAAATATTTTCATATTTTAATTACTTGGAAGTACTACTGTCTCAGACGGATATTATCAATAGTGTCATGAATATCTGATACTTTGTATCTACAGCACTATGAGAATGAGTCGCAATCAATTGCTAGTTGAAGCAAAGTCTACGTTGTTTTATGGACATGTATATTTTTAGAAGAAATAATACGAATTAAACAGCTATTATGCGTACTTGTGTAAATATGATAGTTTATGTTGTAAGTAGTTCAATTTTGTTACATTATGTTAGATGTCAGATATTGGTGTCTTTAGAATGAGTGACGGCAGATGAATCCAATTAGCCATTCGTTGTGAATGAAATAATTTTAATTTGGTGTTTGTGAATAGGGGTGTAGTACTCTAAATTTATTATAACTTCAAAAGAAAGAAGAAAAAAGAATATGCCTGATGACGGAAATCCCATTCTAATATCTCAAAAAAATTACGAAGCTTAATATTGCTTGTTAGAGAAAGAAAACGCTCGTAGATTGTGACGTCACGACCATCGCGAGTCATAGTAAATGACAATCGTTTCATATGAACGCGCGTTTTGCGGAAAAGGGACAGAACATACCCCCTCTTAAAACTTTAGACACATAACTGTGTGATTATTTAACCTCTTGCGATGCTTTCTTCTCTATTTGACTACATTTTTAATCCTTTTTCGAGAAAATACAACATTACTGGTTATTTTATTTAGTGTCTACACCCCTATTTTTGGTTAGGTTGTAACTGTGATCTTATCGCTCGTATACTTTATAACATTCACTGCCAAGAATCGCTACACGCTACGCTCGTAGCCGACCCTGAGGTTTTCCCGCTAGGTAGCGGAAATCACCTACGGCATAGGCGCCCGCTGGGCGGGTTCCTGGCAGTGAATGTGTTAAAGCAAAAAAAAAAATGCCTTTAAAGTCCTTAATTTTTAGGAGCAGGAAAGTAATAATCGAATTTAAACTTTCATGACACATGTCTAAAATACTGCTAATGGGTCAATCAACTATTTTTTGTTGTTATTCTGTCCCAGTAAGCCAAGAGACAACAGTGACATAGTTAAAAATACTATAAATTGGACTCCTATCATGCTAAGTATATGCCTCACTTTGGAATGGATTTACCAATATATCAAAAACATGTATTTAGTGGATTTAAACCCCAAACAATCATAGCTTTAAAGAGTGACCCAGGAGACTTAACAATGGCGACGAGCAACAAAAAATAGTTGATTGAGTAATAACTCACGTATTAAATGTCACGCCAGGCGACATGTTTCGAACTCTTCGGGAGTTCTTCAGGACCGAGTGTTTTCGCGGCAATCAAGCGACAATGCCGCGAAAACACTCGTCCTGAAGTGCTCCCGAAGAGTTCGAAACATGTCGCCTGGCGTGGTGAGTTTAACCATGGATTTATTAGTCGTATTTCAGGAAAGTAATTTTCGTTTTTACAAGCTATTTTACTTGCCGTATCATCCTACTAATATTATAAATGCGAAAGTTTGGATGGTTGCAAACGGCTCAACCGATTTTGATGAAATTTTGCTCGAAGATAGTTAATAATCTGGATTAAAATATAGGATAGTTTTTATCCCGGGTCCACGCATACGAAGTTGCGGGCGGAAGCTAGTACTAAAATAATTGAAGAAAATATGTCAACGGTATTGAAGTTGTAATAAGGTTGAGTTTTACCTGTTTTGGTTGTCACGTCACCTAACGATATTCTTATTCGTAGAAATCAATGCTGAAGTAAACGGCTCAAAGTTGATATATACAATTAGTGGGTAATGTTAATCTGCTAACTTTAAAACTACTGTGGTAGTTTGTGTGTACTTAAGGCTAAAAACACTTTCTTATACTTCCAGTGTTCATCTTCTATCATCGAATATATAAATATTGACCCGGTTTAAATTTAAGTGGAGATAAAATAAGATGGTTGATAATAATTTAAAAGTAGCTAAAATGAAAAAAAATAAACTAGGTATCTGTTGGTGGCTATTCTGAATTTCTAAGTTTTATAGCTGGATTTTTGAAGTGGATACTTCTTTGCTCGCGTTCTTGTATAGGGGTACAGTTCAAAATGTATCACGTGACTTCCGGAATAACTTTTTGTAGAGAAGCCTAATCCGGCGCCGTGTCACTCGCTTATATGCGCTAATTACATTGATTCTAGTGACATCTAAGCGGGGCGCTCGTGAACTATCTAGGTAGTCTAATAGGTATACTTAGTTGTTAATTAGGTTACTTATGCTAATACGTCAGTCCACATACATATTCGCAGATGTCGCCCTCACTCCATAGTCGTGTGGCGTCATCTAGCGACTCGATCATTATTGCTATACACTGCATCGTTCATCTACGAACCTAGATGCCGCTGATAGGCATACTAGGTAGGTAAATAGGTCATTAGACCTTGTTAAGTATTAACATCTGATTTCAAATAATTGTTTGTTACATGTTTTAATCCTTCTTTATTTGCCATTAGTTGTTAATCACAAAATGTTATTCAGTTTATGACGGACATGAAAATAATGCTAAAATGACCGCCATTTTCAATGTATCGCGAGTCAAATGAGCTACGTCAATCAATGTTGCCATATATACCGATTTATCTGTACTTATACAGATTTTAGTGAATTAATTCAGTTTTTTTTATTGGGGTTCCATAGCCAAAAAAGAAGTATCCACTTAAACTTAATTAACGGTTGTATCTCGACACAACCCGCTTCTTTTTTTTTCACATCAAATATGTAGAATATTTTATCGCTTCATCACTGCCAATCATCATCATCATCATGTCAGCCGAAAGACGTCCACTGCTGGACATAGGCCTCCCCCAAAGAATGCCACAATGACCGGTTCTGCGCCACCCGCATCTCCACTCCAGCGACCTTTACCAGGTCATCAGTCCACCTTCTGCCAATGCCTTCACTCATTTATGACACATTTTATATTAATAAACAAGTAGTTATTTTTTATGTGTTTTAATAAAGTTAGATATTCACCCCAATTCCTTTGTAGCAGAATATGTAGTTGGTAATGGTTCATTATTGCAGAGGCCGGGAAATAGCAATTCGTGGACGAGTTGATTTTATCGGATGAAGCGAACCAACCCAACCCCCAACTATTTATATATACGGCATGACTGATGGTGCCAGTTTCAATTGACATACATAATTATTTTTTTAAAATCGATCATAATTTTAAATGTTTTATTTAATTAAAATTATTACAGATTCAACGGGATTGAAATCTAAATGCATTTTAGTTCGTTATGAATTTAATTTCGATAAATATTTTTAGTTTTAAAAACGTCACTTCGATCATTTTCAAAAGTCGTTTTGTCTATGATAGTACAAAAACCGGTCAAGTGCGAGTCTGACTCGCGCACCGAGGGTTCCGTACAAAATTTCATACAACATACCCGTCTTCCCTCGCCCATTAATTATGGAAAAATCTTAACAACGCATAGTGTAGTTAAGTCATGAGTACCTACAGCGCCATTTGTCGGTGCATTTTGTTACTATCTTGCGCGACCAAGGAACTCGTTATGTATGTTGGTTTATCAGCGATAATTTTTTATCAAGTGAATTAATTTCGATAATTCTTTTTTATTTGCTAAAAGGTACTTAATTGCAGAATACTTTCAAAAAAATTAATCACAGAAGTATTAAATTACAAACTTAATTAACAAATGATTTTTGAAGATTAAAAAAAATACGCTACTTTTCCGGTAATATTTACGTTAATATTAATTAACTTTCGGCCGAATATCTGGCCGCCGGACATTCGGTATACGGTATCCGGTCAAATCATTATCCGTTGCATCTCTAGTTTTAACCCATTCAAGGCCAATGATTCTTATATGAGTCACACGTCTACGTGGGATTTCTGCTACAAAACGGAATAATGGTGCTACGCGCTACGACGTAGCACACGTAGCGGCCCGTGAATTATACCCACAAAAACATAAATTTTCAGATCGACTGTTCCTGATATCGCGGCATGCATGCATATTGACTTATAAATTGTCGTTATAACGGAACTTCCCATTCGACTGGTACTAAGACAATTTTTACAAGCAGTAAACGAATCAACCGAATTGCAGGAAAATGCTTGCACATATCGTCTTCGAGAAGAGAGGCCATCGGACACAAAAGCTTCAGAAACCATAACAAAAGCTTTTGTTGATGGTCTAGGAAACACCTATACGACCAATGAAAAGGAATGGCATACCTTATACGCGATGTCTCTCATAAAATACTTGAATAGGAAAAAGTGGCGCTAGCGGGTAGATTTCCACTGAATATTTTGTTGTAGGATCTTGGATCAACTTACTGGGTCGGTTGAAACCAAGGACCGGAAAATCCCTTTTCAGGCTTAAGTTTATCGATTTGGTAACACTATCAATATGGTAACCTTATGTTAAGGTAACCTTACTGATAGGGTAACCCTATTGTTATGGTAAGCATAAGTGGATGTTGTAACCATAACCCTATTGAGATAGGGTTTTTTAGGGTTAACTTATGGTTACATTATGGTTACCAGATCCGATATGCTTACCATAACAATAGGGTTACCCTATCAGTAAGGTTACCATATGATATGGATAGGGTTTTAAAAACAACTTCTAAAATTAGCCTATGGTAAACCCTAATTAGGGTAATCGGTTCCGGTCCCTGGTTGAAACAAGACATAGGTAGGTTTGGTTGTTTGGTTCAAACCTCTACCTACGTGTGTAGGTTGGTACAGTTGTACTGAATAATAAGAAATATAATATAACTAGGCCGCTTACACAACGGGCCAACAATGATGACTGGGAAGTTGGACATATGATATGTTGCGATTACGGCAGTGTTATATACTTGTCACGTTATTCACGTTCTAATAAGTTATATCAAAGCCGTATGTGATGAGTGTGTGTGAAAATACCACTTGTGGTTTATAAGCTGTTGCATAAGTGCTTTCTAATTTCGAGTTATTTATTAATTAGGATGCGGGTGGCGCAGGACCGGTCAATTTGGAACTCTCTGGGGGAGGCCTATGTCCAGCAGTGGACGTCTTTCGGCTGATATGATGATGATGATGATGATGATTAATTAGTCGGCAAAAGAACTTAACGAACAATTTTTTTCAGATTTATGCATTAGCTTTTAAAAAGCGTTTCAAAAACGGTCACCTAGCGTATACCGAGTCAGATAATTATCTGACTTTAAAGCCCCTTAAAAAAACACTATATTCGTATTGAGCCTTTCCGACTGTGTGCCATCTGTTAAAAAGTTTACGACCTGATTCAAATTCGATTTTTATGATTGTTTTAGTGCACATGTTTACGAGGGGTTTAAATATTGAAACGAGAAGTAATAGTCCGTAAACGATTGAATAATCATTTGGTTGATTGGTCTATCTCTACTCAAATCACTACTTTAGATGATAAATTTCGAATTTTCTTTGAGAACTGGCCAAGAATTTGATTTCCTTTGTGCACGTTTAAATGTGTCATTGGATAGATTTTATGTTGTCTTGCCTTGCTATATTTCCCAGGTTGGTCGTAGACGAATAATGGTATCTACCTAACCTTTACATAATAAATATAAACTTGTAGGTAGTTGACCACGGGTACTTTATTGTTCTAGGACTCAATCTGGTGACGAAAGGTGTAGTATTTTTTGGAGCTTTGTTTTACTAATTACTAATCTATTGTTGATAAACATCTGCATGTACCTACGTCAGTTAATTGCAACAAGATATGTTACACGAGCTATTAGTAGAGCTGTAGAGCCGATAGGGCGTAGGTTTCATTTAAATTACTTATTAGGTATTGCAGGTAAATTGTACCAAATTTGGTCAGACTATGACAAAGGGGGCCCGTTAAAAAGACATAGAATTTTTTTGACCAAAAGTGAAAAATATATAGGAATCATAAAACACTCAGAATATTTTCAATCAAAACGCTAAAATAAGCATGTTTTATTGTCTGAAAAACAAAATATTTGAAGCCCCATATTTCCGCCATTTTTCATTTTAGAGAAAAAAATTTCAAATAAAAGAAGCTTATTTTAATGTGTTCTACACGAAACAATAATTTAAAATAGGTGTCATAATGACACCACTTCACTCGAAAATTTTTTAAGTCCCCGGCCCCCTTTATCATAGTCTAACCCCAAATTTTATTTATTTATTTGAATTTTTATGCACCATAAAAGAACTTAGGTTCTATACCAGTCAGCCTTTCATAGCAATTAGCACACCAAGTTTGAGTGGGACCTCTTTGTAGTAGAAAGAGGTCCCGACTCAAATTCGGTGTTCTTAGAAAAACAACAAGAAGAAAACAAAATACAGTGCTTGACGGTGTCAGCGAAGGTGACAATGCATCACGCACGCGATTTAAATGTGTTTTTAATTAAATATACATTATAACGGCAATGAAAACACGTGAATTAAAATATAATGAATGTAATTATGTATGAAAGGCACAAGCTACGTAATATAAATGTTTCGTATCATTTCGTGTAGTGCGCCTGAAAATGTCACGTCTGCCATGCTGCCACTGCATCGGGGTAAGTCTATTTGAACCATAGAATATTCTTGTCATCACATATCGCATGTTTAATGCAAGTGTTGTCGAATAAAAAAAAAGACTTCAGTTATACCTACATACGAGGAGATAATATTTAGTATACACATATCTATAAATTAAGCTTACAACAATAGGTAGGTAGGTACTATACTTTAAATCGGAAGAATTCGATAGTGTTTATGTGCTATGAGTAGGCAGCTATCTATATAACTACCTATTATTTAATGTATAAATTGTTCGTTTACCCACGAAGATGTTTCATGTTCGCGTCTGGTAATATTAGTGAAATAATTTTAAAAATTCTCACCCAACTGCAATTTCTCAGTGTCCAAGCCGCGTCAGAGCTGAACCCGGTTAAATGAAAACTAATTTTAATATTAATGCTCGCTTACATATTGCTGGGAACTTGCTGGTATAATAAATAGAGAAAGATGACTGAACGGCTCCTTTTCCAGTCTAGATTTTAGTGCTATTTATTATTTCTAATTTGCTTATTTTTTAAGTAGTTAATACGAATACGTCTACACACTCCTTAAAAGCGTAGAGAGTGCTACGTCGTAGACCGTAGCAAGTAAGTTGCGTAGAGGAATTGTAGGTAATAGGTAGGTACCTACGTGCTACGCGCGCGGATACAACATGCACATGATGAGAAGAAGCCAATTATACTAAGTATGTCACTTCGTATCACAAAGTGTTTCACTTTAAGTACGCTGAACTGACGTGTTTAACACGAGAGCTGATTGCAATGCGAAACTTACGTCTCTTTAATGTATGTATATGCGCTGTTACCTAATTAAATACTGAGAAATGTAATCAACATAGTTCTGTAGTTTTTGCGGTAACTAACGTCCTCACATACTGCCGCGTTTATAATAAGTATTACAAAAACAGGTGATATGATAATGGTGAATGAAACTACGATGCTTTTTGAGACTAATAACTACGTCATTTATAATCAACGATCTAAACGAACGTATAGAAACATACATGAGTATTATTTGATAAAATCAAGCTTATTTGTAAGCCGCTTATAGCAGGTAGCTATGGTAAATAAACTTTAAATGTACGGTCTTGTAAAGTGTACCATTACACTTAAAATCACATTTCCCCTAACTCGCCCCAGGCAAATCGGGTAGTGTTCCAAGCGTATTACTTTTTATTTACCGTACGGTATTATATTCGGGAATTGTTATTCGGATTTCTTACGGGCTGATACGAAGAATATTAATGCACATGTGATATTGAGGGTGTTGTATTTATCAAAAAGCTGTCGGTAACATGCGATGATTATGAAGATCTTTACATAGGTACGCGTGGTTAATAGCCATTTTCAATAAATATACATACATATACAAACTTATGTTGACGAATGTCGTTTTAAAAGATGCTTTCGTTTAATTGTTTAAAATTTACCTTATAATACTCATATACAACAAAAATATATAGGCACCTACTGACAGGGAAACGCTTTAAACATCTATCATCTTTAGTGATTGTGTTTATCACATGACACGGGAAAATATACAATCCGTTCATCGTTGACTGCCACTTGGCACTAATAATTAACCTGCATCTGAAACTAAGCGTTCCAAATCGATTGCGTACACTTTCTTTGAGTCGTACAATATTTCCCAATAGGCACAACATCCCTTGAACAAAATAGTTCAGTTTATTTGGAAGTCTCGTCAGATATGCCCTTTTGTTACGGCGCGTAGTCAACTCAGCATTAGCATATTAGGCAGCGCCCGCGGCATCAGATCCTTAGATACGCGCTTTTGTCAGCGGAATATCACAGGGTGCTCCGAATCGTTACTGGCGTATCATTTTATTAAGTGTTAATGCTTCAAACCAAATCAAACTTGTAATATATATACCATACCAAGATTTCCTTTTTTTGGCAGTGAAAAAACGTCGAGGTTAACGTAACACCCACACCGCTTTGTGGAACTTTCGGTCCCATTTTCTATCGAGCGAGAACTTTATGTAATCTTGTAACTAATACTTTACAACGAAACTACCTAATGTTACACTGTCGACATACTCGACATTATTATTTATTTAATTTAATAAGAACAATTTACTTAATACCTACTTAAAATTAAACATTGTCCCATAAAACTGTAGTAACAGTTTGACTGTGGGATCGGCAGTCTCTAGGTAAGACATTCATAGACATAAATAAAAGCGTAATATACTGTCCATGTAAAAGTAAGTTTTATCAAAGAATAAATGAAATGAAATTAAAAATTGCACAATGTTCGCCCGATAGAGAAAGGAACCGAAAATCGGCCTGGACCTACCGTAAGGTTGAATTTTACACAAAGTACTCTCGATAGAAGATGGAACCGAACATCGACCTGGCCTTACTGTAAGGGTGATATCCGGCCTTTTGTTACATAATGTACGATTGTTCACTCGATAAAGGATGGAATCGAAAATCGGTCTGGCCCTACCGTGCGTGAGGGTGAATGTTACACTATTAGGTACATAGAGTATGCTCGATAGAAGATGGAATCGAAAATCGGCCTGGCCTTACCGTAAGGGTGACATTCGCCCTTTTAAATAATCTACGCTCGATAGAGAATGGAACCGAAAATCGGCCTGGACCTACCGTAAGGTTGACTGTTACACTATTACATAAAGTACGCTCAATAGAAAATGGAACTAAAAATCGGCCTGGCCGCGTGATATTCATTTCCATATATTTGACACCTGGGGCCCATTGCATAACAATTTACAACTTATATTACAAGCGGAAACCTCTTTTCAACTCCTCGCATTAGAAAGAGACTTCCGCTTGTATTATAAGTTGTAAATTGTTATGCAATGGGCCCCTGGTTGTCAAGCATGCGAGATGTCAAATATATGAGAACCCACTATTCTCCCCCAACTCTGCATTTAAAACTATTAAATTAATTATAATGCGCAGAAAAAATACATACTTGAGTCGAGGTAAATATTCTCGAACAAGAAATTAATTAGGAACATGTTAAATTATCTCGAATGTAGCAACGTTATCTTGAGTCAATCATCTTAATCATGAGATTTATCCTAATTTCTTTTTTGGTCAAAGCATTTTTTTTTGTAAAAGAAAACAGTTCATTTGTTTTCGATTTATAAAACACTGCGCTGGGGCCACTGGATTAAAAGGTATTTGAGATTTTAACGAAAAAATGAAAATGTATCACCCTTGGTCGAAAGTTCCGGGAATGAAAGATTACGCGTTGCTGGCGCCCGACGCGAATATATCACCCGAATGTCATCAGGCCATACATTATTTATTACCCTACCTGCGCTCATAATAACACGATTTTCTATTGTTATTCTGATTTTGTTTTACGATGTTTTTTATATACAATTTATATTGAAAAATTGAAATATTGTGTTCATTTAAAAACATTGTGCAATTAAAAATACTTAAACAATAACTTATCAAATAAAAATTATGAACTAAACTAATTATTAAAAACTAAATTAAATATATATATTATACTATGTTTAAGCATATATATACTATGTTTAAGCATTATCTAAGTCATTTATAAATTACATGTTTGTGAGACGAACTCTTCGTTAAGAGTAAATACTAATTTAGCAGTAAACAAAAGAACAATTTCTGTATTTTAATACACTAATATATATATATATAATAGTTTTAACTAATTATATTCTTTTAACAGATTGACCGGATTCGATTTGCCCTGGTGTATGAAAAACTTAAAATTTTGAATGAAGTTTATGATTTCCCATCACTGTAGTATTTAGATTGCTCACCTGTAAGTATGTTTAATTATTTTCATCACACTTGCTCGTCAATGGCGTTATTACTTGCGAGCGTACAGAGCAGTTATAGCCGTTTTACCTCCCACGGGCTGTTAAGTTTAGTTTTAAAATAATAGAACCCTCTGATTGGCTTAAGCAAATCTGGTTGCTGTGTGATTGGTTGAATAACAAAATCTAGTTGGTCACGACGCCCCGCCCCGCAAGAATACTGCTCTGTGATTGATTGAAATATTGAACTGCGCGCTCTACTAGCACTGATCTGGAAGTGAAGTTGTCAATTTTTTATTGGTGCTGCTGTATGAAACTCACATTTTTCTGTCTTTTGTTGTTATTTATTTCCTCGCAAATGTGATGAAAAACATTGTGTATAACACGGGCGTAAGAATATTGCAAACTCGAGTCATCAAAAGCCCTCCGCCTTCGGCGTCGGGCTTCTGATAGACTCTCGTTAGCAATATTCCACTTACGCCCCTCGTTGAACAATGTACTATTCTAATATCTAGTAAGTCACTGCTTTGATTTATGAATGGACTGATAAGATATTTATTCAAGGTAGTTAAACCACATTTCCGTGCTCTTCTGTACGATATGCTACCTTTAGATCCGTAAATAATATTAAATCATTATAGGCTATCGATTTCGAACATTATGCTATTATTTCAAAGGAGCAAGCAATAAAATGATACATTAAGTTGACTTACGGAGCTACCTCCAGTTGGGGTCGAGGCTTTTGGCCCGTTTTTAGCCATTAGACTGATTTATTGTGACGTATCTTAGATGACTCCATGTTTAAGGGAGACAAATGTCACCTATAAAATAAATTCCACCGTAGTATAATTATTTGTTCCTACGAGTATAAGATCGTTCAATTCACAAGGAACCGCCCTGCTCCTTCTGCCTTCTGCGTACAATACGGTATTTGACTAAAGTCAAATCAGCTTCTTTTTATGAATTAAACGTCAAAAATGCTCCGCTAGTATGGAATTAATAGGGTTACTTGCTTGTGACATCTCATCAAACCACGTCCTTATTGTTAGTTTTTTATGAGTGTAAAAACCTTAATAGCAATAAAATATAAAATAGCAAACATTAACGAGTATTTTCGTAATAATACTAATAATTAAACGGTTGAACTCACACATTAAATGTCACTACGGGCGACATGTTTCGAACTCTTTGGGAGTTCTTCTTCAGAATGAGTTTTTTCGCGGTAGTGTCGCTTGAACCGGCCAATTATTAGTACTGTTTCAACATGTCTTACTAAAGTTTAAAAAAACTTTTTTTTGTTTATTATGTTAATCTGTTACTAGTGAAAAAATAGTAGATTGTATGACAAGGGGCTAAAATAAGCCATATTACCACGAGATGGTTATTTTCCCGAGCGAAGTGACTGAAATATTTCGAGGGGTAATATGGCTTTTAGACCCGAGTTATACACTCTACTTTTCACTTCAACTGCGAGAAAATAGTAAAACAAAGATTATCCATCCACAATAACAAATTCCACGGCGAAGAGATTGTTCAATGTAGCGGCATGTTTTTTTTTACTAAACTGCTTTGATTGATTCCACGAATAAACGCCTTTGACCCTCTACAGGCGCATCCAAACGGCCGCGCGGCGGTCAGCGTACGGGCACAAGATAAAGCGAGATAGACAGCAGTCTATCCTGCTCAATCTCATAGCTTATGCCGCCATGCAGTCAACCACGTTTGAACGTTTGGACGCGCTATTAACGGTCAGCATGGCTATCACAAAACAGCGCGCGAGCTCTCTCGATTTTTCTTATGACTTTTGATAGTCGTGCTGAGGTGTTTTCTTTTGTAATGATTTGGAATTAGGGACTAAAAAACACCTGATGTTTGATTGGTCGATTTTAATATGTAGCTATATTCTGGTTGGTTGATAGTAAAGAGAAATGTCTTTTGAAAGAGTTGTGATTGGTCAATTTAATATGGTTAAGTGTTTTGATTGGTCAAATTAAATGTGTTAAAAATCATAAATATGTATACATACAGTACCGGTCAAAAGTTCAAGTTCACCCTTTGTTTTTGGTACAAATTTGTACTTTTGTGCGATAATGTTTTGCAGTTCAGATGTCGAAAATTGTTTCCAACTGATTCGTTATTGTTTACGGAGATGTGTTTGATTAGTCAGACACAATTTACGTAGATTTCTAAACAACTGATTCCCTAAAAACCAACATTGTATCTGATCCTTGTACGTTTTAAGTACAATAATATGCAAGCCCATATATGGCCCAGCCTTTGCTGTCATTCCTATAAGATTTTAGGGAATGCGTTGTTTAGAAATGTACGTGAATTGTGTCTGACTAATTAAACAAATTTCGGCTTCCGAACTGCAAAAAAATATTGTCCAAAAGTACTCATTTGTACCTAAAACAAAGAGTGAACTTAAACTTTTGACCGATAGTGTATTTTCCCTAGGGGCTAAATGTACTACTTTAACCCCACTTATTAGGCCTAATATGACACACTTTTCGAGTATGAGAAGTGAAAAATACATTTTTTTTCACTGTTGTCAAATACCCTATTATAAACGGGTAAATTTTGTTAGAAACGGATATAAAAGAGTTCTTGAATGTGCTGAAGCAAGAACGTGCCTATAAAGTATTCATTGAAAGTTATGCAAAGTCTACTTGTTTTGTAATCGATCTATGTTTATAATTATGAATATTGGAGACAACTAACTAACACTTTAAAAATGTAGGATAAATACAAACTTAACTAAAAGTTGTGGCATTGGCAAAAAATGGAAAATACACACCCGATTCGCATACTTTTCTTGACGACGGGCGTAACGTGTAATGAGTACCATGTAATAAGGAAGAGATAAATGGCGTCAAATAAAGCAGACAAAATACATCATAACGAGACGTATATGTAAGTTCAGCTTCAGTCGATGAAAACAAATAATTTGAGAGATACACGGCTGAGTTATGAGCAGATATTTGTTTGGTATAAATAGGGGGATTTGCTAAACTTTGGTCCCTTGGATGCGGCATTTGATTCATGGTAAAAATGCTACGAAAATACTTGTATTACTTGCCTACTCATCTTAGAAGAACAAAGATTTTATATATAAAATATAGTACCTACCTATCAACTGAGACATTAAGTCATTAATTACATTCCCTTTGCCTAATTAATGCATATTTATCCCGGTCGGTCACAAGGCAACATTTGCGAACGATTCCAATTCAATATATTAAGTCAAATAGAGCCCGTGCAAATTTCGTTCATATTTTTTTAGATTAAACACATATACCAACTCCAGTAACTTACAATCGTACGACAGCACCGGTGTGCAAATGTGATGGGCATTAGCCTCTATCGCAGAAGGGGATGGATGCCTGTCATTTGTTTCATCTTCACTGATGGCTTCCTATGAATTGAATTATATTTGCTATAAGTAATTTTATTACTCTTTTGTTTGTCTTTCGTAGCTGAACATGTATTGTATATTGTGATGCAAGATATACTTTTACCAAAATACTTTGCTCATTTGTGTATATCCCGACGGCTGTAGGTATCTACACTTGTCACTTAATTTAAGACCTTTGTACTAACCAAATAATAAAATCAAAATACAATAATATAATGACAATGTGTTATTTACCTAAAGGTATAACTTATTATAAGTATAATATTAATCGTCTGTTGGTTTATGAGTGGTATAATATCTAATGCTTATAATACTTAGTCGGGATAAGTTCTGTCACAAGGTGAGAATTTAAAAATTTGAACTCTGCCCTAAAAACAAGCCACATTTGAATTGTGAAGGTTGTACGAATTAAACAATAGTACATTTCTCAAATACGCTCGGTAAAGCCTCGCATTTTGTTTGGAAAACGAACACGCGAAGTGCAAATTTTCATCCGCCAAAATTTAAAAAGTTAAATTTCTTCCCTGCCTAGGAATATAATTAGGAGTATTATTAAGTAAAATAAAAAAAAGAACATTATTTCCCGCTGCGTTAAACTTTTTAAAATCCTGTTAGTGCCATACTAAATAGGTCTCGACTAAGAAAAGATCACATTCAGCCAAAGAAAATCACCCGCGATCCGCACGGTTTTCATGGTGATATATCTTATGTGTTTAGGTGAGAAGAAAATGGAATGTAATACTTTAAAATCGTATGTAAGTTCATTTATTTGAGATAGTTGAAACATGTAATTAACTAAATGTGTTATAATTATTAAAAAACCGCATAGAGTGTAAAAGCTAGTGTGAAAGTGAATATCGCCTTTGAAAGAAGTCGTAGAAAGAATTTCGTCCAGATCATCTTCTAAATACAAACCTTATAAAAATGGGTTCAAAGATCGCGGGCACTGTTGAAGCGGTACGCGAATAAAAAACACCGCGAAATCCTGTTTTCGGACGAATTTTTTTTTTACTGTTTAGGAGACTTTTAATAAATATAATGATGAAGTTTATGCTACCAACAGCGAAGAAGTGAGCAGCCGTAACCTCGGTTGGCTTAGAATGTTATATTTAGGCCTCACTGAGGAGTTTTTCTGTGAAAAAGGCGTGAAAACCAAAATACCGTCCTAACAAACTTTGTTGAACCTTTTTCACAGACAATATTCAAAGACAAGCACTGGCTATTCCAGCGAGATTCCGCGCCGGCTCATACTCGTAAAGCAAGGAACACGCAATCCTGACTCACCAGACATAAAATTGACTTCATCAGGCACCAGGATTGGCTCTCCTCCATCCCGGATCTAAACCCCCACGATTAAAAATATGAGTTAGAGCATGAAACGAACTTGGAGTCGCTGAAGGCATCTCTCGTCTAAGCAGCAGCACAAATCGACATAGATGTCGTGCATGCAGCGATTGATGATTGGCCGCGGCGGTTGAAGGCTTGTATCGACAGTCAGAGAGGGCATTTTGAATAAATGCCTTAATAATAAAAACCTTTCGTTTGGTACATATGCATTATAAGACCAATTATTAACAAAACGTACCTATTATTTATTGTTTTACCTGTGACAGAACTTACGACCCGGCTAGGTATATCAAGGTCCTTGCTTCTTTTAACAAAACAGTAGAAGTAAAATAAATGTAAAATGACCGTCTTTGACAACTATTGGACTGTCTTAGAATAAGAATAAATTTATTGCCCAAACCTTAAACCTTAAATTAAGAGATACAGACATAAACAAATCTACAAATAATATTATCCACTCATAGGTACGAGAAAGAGACTAAATTATGCTTTGCAAAGTCAGTAAGTCTTATGGAAAGTGACGACAAGCCGAAAGATGTAAAACACCGATTCATAACCTGTACTTGTATACTCTTGCCTTGAAGATACCTAGATTGTCAATCTAAATAATACGTATTTGTCTCAAAACAATGTTCTGTGTGTATTCTTATTTTTGGTTAAATCCGGTAAATGCAATACGTAATAGTAATAGATTATTAACAAGGGGCCACTTTCGAAAATTTTAAATCACTTTATTATCCTTCATTCAACATTACTAGCTAAAGGAAATCCCCTTGTTAACATCGATCGTCGGTAACTGGAGGATATCAAATAGGATGTCGCCTCGAGGCACAATTTGTCTAATGTTAACCAAAACTATCTCTAATGGATTGAATTTAACTTGTAAACAATATTATGAAATAATTTTCCATTTGGCTGAGTTGCGGGTACTGATCATTAAACATTTACTAAATGGTTTCGGTATCTGGGAGGTATATAGTTACATATTGTACCTTCGCTATAGGACAAATTTAATCTTATACCGTAAAACGGGGCTATTTGACACAATTTTTAGACTAAAACATCAATAACTCCTTTTTCAACACACCTGCTCGTAAAGTAGGTCTTATTACAGCGTATTTACACTGATAATGCAGAATATTACCCATGCCGTGCCTTTTACATTACATTATCGCACTAGTGCCTTTTCATTACATATCTTTTTAAATATTAGCAAGAAGTATTAATGTTTCGAAAACAGCTAAGTAGTTATTTGCGTAAATATAAAATTCAATTCAAAATGTGATAAATAATTAAAGAATTTCATGAAACTGCTTGTTAGCTTGTTGGTATTTATATTTTGACGGTGTATTTTTACCTATAAATACCCAATTTCAAAATTTATAAATATGTGGCTGATTAGCTACTTTGCCGGTGCCCTTATCTCAGACATGCGCGCGCATGCAGCGCTGAGCGCGCGAAAAAATAAAATTACGGCCGCCACCTTTTAAATGGGTTTCTGTTTGTTAAGTTTATTCACAGTATTGCATTTCGTTAGTGTTGTTTTGTAAAATGTCGAATTTAGATAACGAAGAATTACTTATCGAGTGTACGCCGTCAGATATCATAGTTGAAGCGCAAAATGCGAGTGATAGTCTTTTGCCCTCAAAATCAAAAGATAAATACATGCAAGCCTACGCAAATTTCATTCAATGGAAAAATAGCAAAAATGCAAGCTCTTTCTCAGAGAACGTGTTCATGGCTTACTTTAGTGAACTGGCGAAGAGGTATAAACCTAGTTCGCTTTGGTGTATATATTCTATGTTGAAGAGTACCGTGCAGAATAAAAATGCAATTGACATCAAAGCGTACACCAATCTAACTGCATTCTTGAAAAGACGTTCAGACGGCTTTTACAGTCGAAAATCCAAGGTTTTAACACCTAATGAAGTGGAGAAGTTAATTAAAGAAGCACCGGATAATCAATATCTAGCGACAAAGGTCAGTTCCACTATTTAGTTTTGTATTCATTATTATAATATTTGTAGGCGGTATTGTGAGTGTTGATATAATAGGAACTAAGTACGATTATTATAACTTAATTATGATTTTATTTATTTTCAGGTCGCATTAATATTCGGAATTACTGGTGCCTGTAGGCGTCAGGAATTAAACAACATTACGACAAAAGATATAGAGAATCACGGAGAGATGCTACTTGTCAAAATTCCCAACACTAAAAATAAAATTCCTCGGTCATTTACTATTCACGGACCATTTTATGAAATAGTGAAAAAATATGAAAGTTTACGTTCAACAAAAGGAAAATCTGACCGGTTCTTCCAAAATTTTCAAAACGGCAAATGCACGAGTCAGCCTATCGGAGTGAACAAATTTGGATCGATGCCTAGAGAAATTGCCAAGTTTTTAGGCTTACCACAGGCTTACACCGGACACAGTTTTAGGCGGACTTCAGCTACATTGCTGGCTAATTCAGGAGCCGATATATTGACTTTAAAACGCCATGGGGGATGGCGATCTAATAATGTCGCCGAGTCATATATTGAGGACTCCATCCAAAATAAAGCCGACATAAGTGCGAAAATAACACAAGCAATCCATTTGGAGCCACAATCCAAGAAGTTCTGCCCTGAACCGCGTCCTTCCACCTCATATGCCAATGATGATTTGGGATTTCATACGTTTGCTAATGATGAAACGCAATGTTCTTCTACCTCCTTTCAGAATGTTGCATTATCACCGACATTTACAGTTACCCAAGAACAAAGCAATGAAATAATTAATAATACAATTAAACATACAGTACAAATGCCTCATAAGGCGGTAGCATATCATTTCAATAATTGTACTTTTAATAACTGTTTCAATATTTAAAGTTTTTAAATAAATGTGAACTTTTATTTACTTTTCCTCGCAAGTGTGTTGAAAAACGTCGTATGAAACACGTGAGCATTGGTCATTACACTTCTCGTCTCCATTAAGCCTTCGCCTTCGGCTCAGGCTTAAAAACCGACTCGAGTGTAATGACCAACATAGCACACTTGTATCATAATGTACTATTATGTCCGTAACAAACATTTTGGTTTTTTTTTAGATATAAAATGCATAATGCTGCATGGTCTCGATACTACACATGTCTAATATGTATATGCCTCTATGTTTGATACAGACCGAGTACTTAATATTTTTTTAAAGAGGTGTTTTAAATACCTCAGGTTTGGGGCTTTATTGAAATTGATCGGT
The DNA here is from genome assembly GCA_932294315.1 of Epinotia nisella. NCBI lineage: Eukaryota > Metazoa > Arthropoda > Insecta > Lepidoptera > Tortricidae > Epinotia > Epinotia nisella. The sequence goes on from OW028674.1 coordinate 25,430,883, forward strand.
TTCTAACTGATTTTTGCTAAATTTTGTTGCAATTTCTGTTTAACACACAACTATGACAATCGCCTAAGGTATTGGAAGCAGAATAACTAAAAAAAAATTGTATAATTTTTAGGATAAAAAAATGACAAAGTTGTACTACACTTGATGGGAGCAAAGAAATCGAGCTACCTTCATATTTTTTTCCAATTTCTGTTTTATGGAAAAACTGCCGAAGGAAATGTGGAAAATAGAGTTTCGTCTGAAAGATAATTTTGTTTTCTATCGAATGATTTTATTTTCAAGTGAAACACCGGTGATTTTCCGTACATTTAGGGCGGAAAACAAAACTCATGTCAAAATGGCGTCGTAGCTTTGAGTATAGCAGTGGGCTTAACTGGAGATGTCATACACAGGCGACCCCCTCCGGCAAAGTACATTGGTCAACTGTTCAACCACGTTATATAAAACTACTTAAAGTCGCTTCACCGTCATTTTGTATCGTTCCGTGTCACGTGACGTTTCTCTCGAAAAATGGTGACTTGTGCAATATTATCATGTAAAAGGTTATCTGACAGCTCAAATTCGAAACAAGTTCGCGTTTCCTATCATAGGTAAGTATTTTTACTGACTATTAAATGTGTATTGAAATACAATCTCCATTTAAAGAAAATACCGTTTGCGATACGTAAACGACAGAACGTAAACATGATTACAGTGGTAAGGGGTCCAATCGGTCTTTAGGGATTCATTCATGCAATCACTGCAGTTTGTTTAATAGTCAGTTTTTTTATTAGATATTGAATTAAATAGTAGGTATATATGTATGTTACATTTAAATCTTGTAAGGTGAATCAGAAAAATTACTTTTCTCTGGACTTACGATGTTGAAATTTAGTCTTAAAAAGAAAAGAATTGTTGGCAAAAAAAAATCTAGGTAAAAGGAATACATTTAGTGCGGGACTATGGGTGTATGTGTTATTCATATACTATTATTTATAGTATTATACTTTATTTAATATAATTGTATGTCCTTTTAGATTTCCAAAAGATCCCTATATAAAGGAGAAATGGAGAACAATTTGTAATAACGAAAATTATTCTTGGAAACTTACACGTACAAGTGTTATCTGTTCGGAGCACTTTACTCCGGAAAGCTACAAAAATTATCACGTGTACAATAAACTTATTGATTTTAAACATCAATAAAAGTACTATTTAATAAAAGTTTTAAGCGGGTCTTAAAAATCCCTACCAGAGAATTTAAATTAATAAATATGTGGTCATTCTAATAAAATTAACAATTTATTTTATTGCTTTCTCTTTGCTCATTTATGTTTTTAAGTAACTTTATAAATGTGGTGAAAGATGAGCCTTATTAAAATATAATTGCATATACATAGGTTCTTGCAAATACCAATCAATAAGTATCAGCCCGGAAAACCGCGGGCGAGAGTTCAGTTTAACTGTGCGAGAGGGCTAAGGACACTAGGGCATATAAATACAGACAGACATATATACAAACAAATATTTTTTTGGGTAGTATCTTCAATGGACAGAATTTTCACTTTTACAATTTTATTTACTGAGTGTAGTTTTATTTACACTGTATTTAATTCTATAATAATGTATAATTTAATTTTCAAATTATTTCATGGGTGTGCGTTGTTATTATTTTTATAAATAAAAAAGAGCTATGAGAAAAATTATTAGAAATATTTTATAATAAATAGTATACGATAATTCAGTTCATTCATCAAACTAATTTGACTCATTCTTCAGATGTCTTCGATGTGTCCCATCACTAACTTGTTCGTATGTATGCTGTATCAGCTTTACGCGAAAACTCTGTCTGTGTGCGTGTAATTTTTGATGTGTTGAATTTTTTTGTAGTGTGCGTTTATCGCAACAGCAAAACTTGTGTCTGTTGAGTTATTCATCTTTTGGTGGTGTGCTGTACGTGTTTTACCTCGCCCCCGCCAAAAGTGGCGAAAAAATTTGTTCGAAGAGTTTACGTCATGGCATTTCCAGTGGTTTAATACTCAAAGCGTCGTAGCAACGCAATGAAAATTCGAGTGTAGGGAAAAATTACATGGAAAATTAAAAAAAAACTTTCAGTGTCTTGTATTACCTCCTCTAGCTCTACGAAATGCGTTCATGCGATTACACATGGGTCGAACCAAGTTGCTGACGAATTCTTGAGGGATGCCCGCTCAATCCGCTTCGACGGCGGTTTTCAGCTCATGGAGGGTTTCAGGAACTGGATTTCTTTCTCGAACTCGCCTTTTCAGTTCGTCCCAGAGGTGTTCTATCGGATTGAGGTCAGGACTTCTTGCAGGCCAATCTATGACGGGAATATTGACGCTCCTAAGGTAATCCTTGGTGATTTGGGCGGTGTGCGGACTCGTATTATCCTGCATAAATAAAAAAATATCACCGATAAAGCCCGCAAACGGGACCCCATGTTCCGCTAAGATCTCCTCTATGTAGCGATGAGCAGTTAAGCCTCCTGCATTACGCCTATTAGGCTCTACGACGAAAACAAAATCGGTCTTCGCCTCCAATGAAATACCGGCCCAGACCCAGACCAGACCATGACAGGTCCCCCGCCATATGCAACCCATTAAAGTTGCTCTCCTAATCTTCGGTAGACCCTTTTTCTTCCATTGTTAATTAGGTATTGGGAAGTGTCCAATGAAACCACCGCTGAGCATATACTGATTTATTATTTTGTTTCGTGCCTTTTCCAACCTACCTAAATCTCAATTTACCCACATTATAAATACTGACAATTCCCCTTTTGAAAAAAGAAAAACAAATGTAATATGTTAACAACTATATTGGTTTAAACTATAATCTTGCACATTATATTTTATATTATTACATCATTAGTTATTCATAAGTTTTTAAGTTCATTAATATTTTCTCTTCAAAAATACATGACTTTTATTATAATTAAGTATATTGTACAATAGCTGCTTAAGTCTTGTTTAATTCAAATATTTACAACAGTATTAGTTATTATTTCGTAGGTACCTATAAGTTTGCGTGCTGTTCTGTGCATGCAATGAATACATTTATAAATATGTGTAATTTTTTTTTTTTTAATTTATAACAATATTAAATTGGTTATTATCTATTTAATATTACACTCTATTATTAAATGAACAAGAATAACAAGTTAATTTGTTTTACATACGGTACAACATTTTATTCGATGTATTTACTTAGTCTAGTTGCGGCGAGGTTACGGTACAGGGTAGATCCACCGATCAGGAGGAATGACTGTCCTGCCAAAACGAGTAACGTAAGTAGTATTGTTTATTTAGCGGCTTTGTGATAGGTCTGGATCACGGGAGCTGTGTACCGGATCATTGCTGCACTCATCAGAAAACATCACGGTCTCCCATTGCCAATTGTAATGGTCCTGAGCGGAAACACGGCGTGCTGTGCGATGGGTTGCGGTCAACTTGGGCCCATTGGCAGCACGATGTGGTGTCAGCTCTTGTTCCTTGAGACGTCTTCTCACGGTCCATCGACTTATGGACACATTTCGGACCTGCAGTTTCTGCTGTAGCTTAACAGCATTGAGTCGGCGTTCCCGTAGAGAAGTCGAGACGATGAAGCGGTCGTCTGTGTCTGAGGTACACCGTACCTTGCCTGTGCCGGGTCTTCTCGTAAAGGCACCAGTCTCTCGGTACCTCTGAAACACTCGTTGGACTGCTGATCGGCTTAAATTCAGTTGTTGGGCCACTTGACGCTGACCAAGTCCGGTTTGGAGCAGAGCTACGGCTTGGGCGGCTTCAGCAGGGGTAGTATCCATTTTTCATGAACTTTCTAACAAATTTAATAGAGAGCAATGTCACAGGTAGAGATGCAATTCACAATTGATGGGCCATTACTGATAATTTTTCGTTTTATACCTTCCCAAACGCTACAAACCACACGTGCACTAATTGGCTCATTAGTAATGGGGCAACATTATCACCCATAATTTCGTAATGGCGCTATTCCTAATCATGAAATTAGCATTATTTAATAGCTGGCCTTTAATTTGTCTTTTTTTATGGGGAGATTTTGGATAAAACGAACAAACATGAAAATAGCACGGGGTGGCTCGATTTCTTTGCTCCCAAGTGTAGTGATCAATAATATTCATTCAGTTTATTGACTTTTTTATTTTTCTATTTGACTTTCGCGTGTGACATTTTCTATTGTTTTTTAAATTATCAAATTATTATGGGGTACCTTTTGACGATCTTTTAGTGAATCCATCTTATATTTTGATGTAAAATAATATGTTATTTTCTAAAGGAAATAAATGAATCTATCTATGATACGATAAAATCTCTTTTTTGCACTTTTAAACAACAATGAAGTGTAGGGGTGATTTTTTATAATAGTACCAAATAACCTCAAAAGTCCTCAAATAGCCTCATTTAAAAAACATCATTATAGTTATAAATGAACACCCAATAGTAGATTATACACCAAGGGGATAAAGCACTGTTTTATGTCACGGGAGCGAATTGAATCCCGAACGTAACGAAGGACTCATAATTTAACTCCTGAGCGTAGCGAGGGAGTTATAAGTTAATTCCTGAGCGAAGCGAGGGAATTAAGACTGAGTCCTGAGTGCAGTGAGGGGTTCAACCGCCCAAGACTAAAACAGTCTTATCCTCGAGGTGTATACTCTACTTTTCACACCTTATGCGAGACAAAAAAACAGGCTCAGTAGATAAATAATGTTTGATTTCTTTGCTCGATGTCCATCCGATTTCCTTTTTAAAAAGGCCAATAACTTGGCATATGTATTAATTTGTATGTCATGTTTGACACTTATTGTTGCCCTCAGCATCGAATATATACACCACAGGCTACTTGGCTTCTTTGTAGCTGACAAATATTCAAAATAGACCAGAAGCACTGATTCAGACACAGACTTTACGCCTTTTACAGCTTTCCATTTGTCAAAATCGTTGTAGGCTTTTAGGTATTTTTCCTTGGACTTTTCTGGCAGCAGATTGTTGACAATGCCTATGGCATCTAATTTGATAAACTCAGGAGTCAAAACACTTTCATCACTCGACATTTTCAATATTATTTTTGAAATTAAATCTTCTATAGGCACCTACAAGAACTCGATTTGTTCGTCACGCGTGAACAAAAGAAGGCGCGCGACGTTCCAAATTCGAAAGCACAAGCCGTGGTCCTAGATTCGAAATTCGAATTTCGAACACCGCGCTCCTCCGGACCGGGGTTCACACGGAGGCAAACTTCATTTTTTTTGTCAAATCAAGTAGGCCATGGCCTAGGACAAATTGTGTTTAGCAAAATTAAACTTTATGCATATAGTAATAAGAATTATGAAAAGTGAAATCATATTATTAACCAGCGGGTTATAATGAAATTCAGTACAACATTATAACCCGGCTAATACCAAGGGATTTAATGTCTTGCTTTCGGTAGGGTTTACATGACCTATAATTCGGCATTGTCGAGCATGTGGTTTGAAAAAATTATTTGACACATCTTATACAACTCCCGAGAATATGTAGGTACTTTAAGGTATAGAAATATTACTTGACGTAAATTCGACAACCAACCAATTTTACATTAGAGCTCCCAGATAAAGATCCACGTTTCTATTACTATTTTTAACATACATTTTACAATTTTGATTAAAATTACTTAAAACACATTGGATTGTGATAATTTTAAGATTCGCTTATATTTTTTTATCACTTTGACATTTGTATAGGTATGTGAGAAAGAGTCAAAACAAATTTTAGATATTGAGAACAAGGTAGGCACAGCTAAAATGAACATCGGGAACCAGGAACTAATGTAAACCACAAACCTATGCAAATGTTTAATGAAACGGATCCATTAGGTAATTTAACACACAGCCGCGGGCGAGTTCAGTGGGTGAAGACTTAGCCAAATTGAGCGTTGATTCGGGTCTTCTATTACGGTATTAGATGGTACTAACTATAATAGATAAGTACAGTATGTTAAGTCATACTGCAGGGGTCCTTATCTTTTCTGTATACATTGTAAAAATACAATTGTGTTGTCTGTAATACCCTTTTTCCCTGCATTATTACGTACCTACCTACAAGATGCCATGAGTCCAAATTGGCTTTATTATCTACTATACGATGGTACGAGTACCTCTCTCTACTTTACGACAGTTTTTACTACGAACTTAAAAATGTTTTGTGTTGAATGATTTGAAAACACCGTAACATTTATAGTTATTTAATTAATAAATAGGTATTGTACAATACAATATTTTATAATATATATTAATAAGTGCGTCCCGCTTTTACTCATTCGTTTACGACCTCACACATTCGGTAGTCGCCTGACAGTGACAGCTCGCGTCGGCGGTCGCGCAACATTACGACTATCGTATTTTAGTAAATTTCAATAACGTTTTACTGTTTTAGTACCTACGTCATTTAAGTCCAGCAGTCTTTCGGCTGATATGATGATGATGATGATGACTTTCTCATCGTACATCGATGTTGGTATAGATAATATCAATCAAAATGGTTAATTAAGGTTAATAATTTTAATTGCTAAGATACTTAATAAAAATTACATGTCAACATTACAATAAATACATTTTCATTATAAACTAATATAACACGTCAACTACTCAAACCCGCTCGTTATCGCTTCCGGTGCAAAAATGCCCATAACGCTCACGGCATTACCCCGCTGGATGGCTATGGACAGTCTCTGCACCAGAAACGATTGCGGGGGTCCTCTCCCTTTTGCCTAAGCCGACGGCCTATGTCAGGCACAAACTGTTTCGCGTCAGCACCCCAGCAGCCCGCCGTTTCCACCGCAAAAGGGACGAAAATATACCCCGAGCCCAAAGGAGCGTACTTTTGGCGCTTCACCGCCGCCTGAGACTCGGCCGCCGCTCCGGCCGCGCGTACAGTGTGACTGATATGAGAGGCGGCGAAGGTGCTGACGCAAGTAGCGTCCCAGACCAAGCACCATCCTCTCTCCCACGGTTAATATTAACATTACTAACTTGAATTAAACTTTAGAATTGAAATTGTTTATACCAATTCCGTTAATAACACTACGCTGCACCAAATATGCTACAAAATAAACGATGTCTGATAATCATAGTGTGGCCTGGAGGTGTGACATCATTAGGTGTCTATATTTTAGTTACGATTTACGGAATTTTGTGGCCATACATAAATTGACAAACGACTCCTAGTACCACCCGCCTCTATCGCGTATTCAACCGAAGCCGTTATAAACGAATAACGATAAAATCATAGCGCGTGAACAATAAACAAGAATAACCATCGATTCATGACCTGCACCAGAGAGAGGCGAGAATACCTACATGAGTGAATTCGTCTTTTTACCAAAAGCATTTGATTGTGTTTACCGAATGTTTGATTAAATTGAAAACAAGCGTTGAGCTAATACCAGCCCTTTCAAGAACTTAAAACTCGATTCCTATCGACTTGATGGCATGCAACTGTTAGGATGATTTTCGCCTCCTTCCCATATTATCCCCTGTTAAGACAGTCATGTGGATAATAATTGAGGATTGTGGACGATGTAGGAAAATCTAACCTACTTTAAGATCTCACATTTTTAAAGAACAGCAATTGTTATAGGTATCCAATAAAGCAAAGAAATAGAGTTTAATACTTGTTCATAATGTTATTTTGTTCCTATAAATACATATTTGGATTTTGCATAACTTGGCACTCATTTAGACCTCCATTCTTTTTGCGGCGAAGCCCACAGCCAAGCATAATTTTTGTATTGAACTTGGCTCTCCTTTTTTACATTTATGTTTTTGGTGGGATTTTATTTCAAAGGGCCAATTTATACATAGGTAAATTGGATAGTTGTTTCCTTCAGAATCAGACACTTCCAACGAGAACAGTGTGACAATGTATACGCGTATAGTTCCATTATTAACTGTATATTTAATAAACAATACTCTACTTGCAACAAAAAAATTAACATTAATAAGATAAGAAAATAGCTTCAAAAGGCTGTTTTTATAATTTGCTGGCCAAGCTTACTCGCCCTAAACTGTTTACTCGTAATATTTATGTTACTTACAAAATTATAAAGTTTTGCTATAGAGGCAAGTGCTACTCCTTTCCTTGAGGAGAAATATTCAAGTTCAGGAAACGTAACTCTCTCACTCCATCTCCCATTTAAAAATAATAAAATGTGTGAATAGATCGTGAGAGCAATCGCGTCGAAATTCGCTTTACGATTGAGCACTCAATGGGTTTTATGGTTTCTGCTAGTTAACCCTGGATATAGTGATTTTAGGGCACCTAATTGAATTTGAAAACTTAGATGGTGACTTAATCAAAAATAGTACAGAGAACTACTACCGCATAAAACAACATACTTTTAGTTTAATAGTGGTCCTGCTTTTTAAGTAGAATAAAAAAAAAGTTAATGTGTAATAATTTTTTGAATTTCTCTGTGCTCGTATCTGTATGCCCGCACTATCTAAAGCCTCTCACAGACTGGCGCGGCTAGGCCGCGGCGGTCAATAGTAAACTCGTCATTAGCTGTCAAATTTACTATTGACCGCCACCGCAGGCCGCGCTAGTGTGATTCAGGCCTTAATTGACTTGAATCTGCTCAGCGTCTAACTGACGCATTTGACATTCAATGTCCTATTGTTATTCTTTCTTTCAGAATGTAGTCCCAGATAAGAGGATAGCTTTTGTTATACACTATGTTTTACGAGTATAGCCTTCAAGACTCGTTCGAGCCTTTCTCTGTGGGTACTCTTGCCTGTATAAAAATACTTTGCCTTGTGAATAATAAAACAAAAGTACAGGGTATCTAATAAAAATTATGGAAACTTATAATATCATTCGTAATCTATTAGAAGCTGCTTTAAGTATTTTCAGCTTTTTACAAGCCCCGGCTCATGTTAAAAGTAAAACAACGGGTTTCCATCCTGCACCTGCGTCGGCCATTTTGAATTTATCCTTCATTTTACTCTCGATGACGCCGCTCTGACGGATTACGGCTGGATTTAATTTACATTGTAATAAAATATTTTCCTCTGAACTCCATAATTATAACAAGAGGAATTAGCTAATGGAAGCAATTAGAAAAATGCTCCAGGATTAAGTTTTAATTAGGATTCCGCTTTGTTTTTCTGTTTCGACAGTCATCCGACCGTTTGCATTATGTATTTGTTTGACAAATCATATCTACCTGCTTACTCTGATCATTTATTGACTTTCACGACTTTAACAAAAAACTAGTGTCTACCAGTTTATGTTAAAGTCGTGAAAGTCAGCGAATGATTCTTCATTGAATTCATAGAAGTCTTTGAATGCATTGTAGTTCAGTTAAGTAGGTACTTAAGAACATAACGTCAATTATCCACGTAATTTTGATGATGATGATTTTGATGAATACCTAATAATAATAACTACAGATTTTTTTTAACGTAGATTTATAAACTTTTTAACCTTGTTAGTTACTATAAGAAGATTAATTTATTCTCTCTTCACGGTTTAATCTAGTATCGCATTAAACTTGATACTTTGTTTCAAATTGCATTCTCCGAGGCACCTTGTAAAAAGTTATACATAATGCATGATAGCCTGCAGCTGGCTTTTGGCCCGTACCGTCGGTTTACATCTTTCATAGTTTACAATGAGTTAATAGAGATAGTTCCACGTCCTTTCAATACGCTACACTTTTTGCCAGGCTGCGGTGGTGGTGGATGTTTGTAATCTAACCACTTGCCTGGTAACATTAGATGTCGTTAGAGAGGAAGAAAGGGAAGTGTGTACTGTAGAGTTACTATTCTCATTTCAAAACAAGCTGTCTTTAGAAGTCCATACTCAGTGATAGACTCAGAAGTACTATTCCGTCTTCTCTGAATTTCTGAACATTTCATTCACTAATGCACTTACTATATATATATCATCATATGATATATATCATCGTAATATCATCTTTCTCTTCTCATCTTGCACGTACTTACTTAATCTATGGGTTATCTAGATTCTTACGACGTAGGTATCTAGATAAGCCAAGACATCATATAATACGTAAGTTCTACCTATTATTATAATGTTTTATCTAGTTACTTAAACAGTTCCTTGTCGACACACATATATTATGCATGTATGTTTAGGCTAGAGTAGACAATCTATTGGGCCAGTGCGTGGGTAGTTAAAAGTAAAATAGGTAGGTAGGTACCCAAGTTTGATGCAATTTAAAAAAAAAACACGCATCGGAAGATACTAGTGAATCGCAATCAACTACATATGTTCGACAACCGATCAAAACCAAAATAGGATCAGAATTTCTAATACGTACCTATATTCCCGCATTCTGAAATCATCCCGCAGAATGAAACATCATTCATGGTGTTTCACTCTAAACTAAACTCTTTAATTAGGCTATTGGCATGCCTGAATTCTTGTAGCTTGAGAATGTGTTGCTATTTTCACAGGAAAGAAAGGCTAAGGAACCTAGTTACAAATTCTCCTTTAAACTTAGACCGGTAGTATTTCCTTAGTTAGAGGTACGGAACAAAGATAGGACTCTGACTGGAGCCAGACTTATCGGATGAAACGTTTCTCGATTTCATGACGCCGGAGGTGCAATGAGATTACTGTTTTGAGTTACGTTCTATCTTTACAGAGTGAAGTAAATATACTATAAAACTTAGACTGGCTATGTTGATGTTATTGTGTCGCTAACAAATGACTCATCACCAATTCAACACATATTCGATTGGTGACGAGCCTCTCACTCTTAAGTATAGATTTGGTTATCTCCAACTCCAAGCGTACGCAAGAACGCCGTAACCCTTCTTATATATTTGTATATATATATACTAATTGAACCTACACACGTATTATGAGAATATTATTAAATTCATACAAATACACACTTGCTCTGGCTTAATGTAAACAAGGAACTCAAACAAGCTTGTGAACGCTTTTACCTAACGAGTAAATAATTCACGTGATTATGAAAAATTCAGCGTTGGTAAGGTCCATCAAATTAGCCTGGGTAAATATGTTAATAACAGGAATTAGAAATGACTAGCGTCGGACCTCGGTTAAATAAAGGATTTTATTTACTTAGTTATGTTTATTTTAGCAGCAAAATTAAGACCAGAGAAATGAATCTACTAGCTAGTCATCGACATGAACATAACAACTAATGCAATGGTGAATTCGGCGAGCGTGCGCCCGCCGGCGCGGCGCACGGGCCAGGCTCTGCTTCAAAGTATAACCATAAGTAGGTATACGCTACGCGAGCAGAAAATCCCTCTTCCTGGCAAGGGGGAGAGGTAAAATGTTGTACTCATCACGGGCAATAATAAAGAAAACCCCAGATCGCATATTGCTCTTGCCTTCTGCTCGGGCTCAAATACCTTCGATCTGAGGCTTTCTTTGTTGTACCGCCCTAGGTAAGTAATGTTCCATTATGGATTCGGCGCAGTGTACCGAATCATCTTTAAATCGTTGCATTAAAGTTATTGTTTCTCTGTTTAGTTACTTTTCAAAAATTACAATCCTTTAGCTATTAGTAAAAGTGGAATTCAAAATCAAAATCAAATCTAATCAAATCAACATTTATTCGTAACACAACATAGGTACAATATTACAAGACAAAAACACAAGAAAAAAATAATCTGTGCCATGTTACGAAATGGAAAATGAATGGAATGGATGCATGTGTCGAATTCTGGTAGACACACAAATATCACAACTTATTTATTATTCTTATCTACTTATTCTGTTGTCTACCTCTACCTACATGTTATTGTATTGTTTCTCTCTGTAACTGCTTTGTTTGTGTGAGGTGTGTATTGTATTGTATTGTATTCTACTTTCGCTAATATACTCGTATTTTTATAAGTACATCCACTGTCCTCAGTCTACTCGTAAATATTGACGCAGTGCAGTGCATATTATATCAAAACATTGATTCACTTCCGTGTATATACAATTTCTGCCCGCCCAGTTAATGTTAGTATAGTTAGTATTAACATAATTATACTCATAGATACCAATAGTTATATACATAGCCTTTGTATTAATACGTATAGCTTTAGTTTGGTATTAATTAAGCAACGACTATGTAACTGGGTGGCCATTTGCGAGTGACCGCGGGGCATAATTACAATGCTAACTGATGTCACTCTGCGATGCCATCATTTGCTGTAATGCTGTCGTTAATTATAACTTATTTTAATTATTGGTAGTGGTTTTATCAGGCTGTAACATTACAGACCCGTATCTATATAGATACGATAGAAACGTGCTATCAAAACTATAAAATATAGTTAGGACAAATTCATTCATATCCTGGGTTAGAATCCCGGTACGGGCATTTATTTGTGTGATGAAGCCGAATATTTGTTCCTGAGTCATGGATGTTTTCTATGTATTTAAATATTTATTTATCTATATAAGTATGTTTATCGTCGTCTAGTAACCATAGTACACGCTTTGCTTAGTTTGGGGCTAGTTCGATTTGTGTAAGATTGTCCGCAAATATTTATTTATTTATATAACTAGCTTTTGGCCGCGGCTTCGCCCGCGTACTAAAAGTAATTATAACCGTCTACAAAAAAGGTGCATCTCAGTTTGACCCGTATGTTCCAATTTAATTGCAATTTGGCATAAATACTTTTAAGAATGTTCATGTCCACAATGTTAAATTTCAAAATCGATGCCGTTTTCGTAATTAACGTCCCAAAAAACCATAACAACGACACCCATATTGATGAGTGATTAGATCAGGCTTATTTAGACACAACCCCATCGCACCCCAACAGGGGAGATGGTATTTCACGTCCTCCACGTTGGATTTTAAAATCGTTGATGTTGTTTTCGTAATCAGCGACCAGCAACCCGATAAACCACAGAAACAATACCCATGTTGATTTTCAGACATTGTCACATTTCCCACTTTTAGGGGTTGAATTCCCAAAAAACCTGAAACACGTATTTACTCATTTATTGCTAGGAATACTCCTGTGAAGTTTCGAATGAAATAGTCTTACTTATTTTGTTTCCTCATACAAACTTTGGACCCACATATCACCCACTTAGGGGGAGAATTTTGAAAAATCCTTTCTTAGTCCACTCTTAGACCTTATAACCTACGTGCCAAATTTGGAATCTCTAGATCCAGCGGTTTGGGCTGTGCGGTGATGTCAGTCAGGCAGCCAGTTTCTTCTTTTATATATTTAGATCGAATCTACATAGACTCTACATATCGAACATAGACTCTACATATCGATTCTACATATCGACTCTACATATCAATTCTACATATCGATTCTACATATCGACTCTACATAAGGGTGACCCCATATAAAATTTCACCCCCTCTTTTAAGGGGTTGGATGCAGATTTCCAAAAAAAATGATGCACGATTTTTTTGTTAGTCACAAATAGTCCGCATACCAATTTTTAGCTTTCTACCTTGAAAATTGCGGAATGCTCCATACAAACTTCCACCCCCATTTTAGGGAAGTGGGGGGTTAGAAAGAGACAAAAAGCCTGTTACTCATGCCCATGTTACTCTCCATGATCTCTATCCCTTCAACTATCTTCACTTAAAAAATCACGTCAATTCGTCGCCCCGCTTTGCCGTGAAAGACGGACAAACAAGCACACACATACACTTTCCCATTTATAATATTAGTATGGATTAGTTGTTTTCAATAATTTGTGTTTTCATTAGACAATATTATTTACTAGCTTTCCACCCGCGGCTTCGTCCGCGTGTAATACGGTTCCTCATACAGACTTTCGTTTCCTATTTCATCTCCTTAAAATGTGAGTTTTGGTATAAGAACCCTCCTACGTTCATCCTCGTAAATCGATATAGCCAATATAGCCATTTAGGCGAGAAAACGGGACACATAGACAGACATAATTTTTAATTTACAAAGTGTTATTAAATACCTAATATCAAAAGACCGAGCGCCTGATGAAGTCAACGAGCAAAATCATTTGGTCTCCATACAAAGTTTCATCCCCTTTTTCGTCCCTAAAAGACATAAATTATAACCTATGTCCTATTTCGATATATAAGGTACAAAACTGGAAAGTTTCATATAAATTCATCCAGTAGTTTTTGAGATTAAGTGGAACGTACATCCATCCATCCATCCAAACTTTCACGTTTATAATATTAGTAGGATTAGTAAGATTAGTAGGATAGTACATCTACTCAAGAAAATGTAAAAGGCATACGTTAATACACCATCCTAATGAATGTAGGATTTTATTAATGAATAATAAGTTGAATACAATTACCTTTATTTACTTTTATTGTATTTTAAGCTTAGATAATAGTACATTACATACACAGAACAGTGAATTCGTGAATGTCCCAGATCGCAGGTGTTTGTATAAATATGCGATCTGGCGCTTTACGAATTACCGCCCGTGGTTTGTCTACGTGGTTTTACGTCTTGCCTTGGCCAGGAAGTGAGATTTTCTACTCGCGTAGCGGGCAAAAATCCCCTTTACGGTCTAGGGTGACGTAATAGTAGATTGTATGACAAGGGGCTAAAATAAGCCATATTACCACGAGATGGATATTTTCCTGAGAGAAGCGAGGGAAAATAATTCGAGGGGTAATATGGCTTTTAGACCCGAGTTATACACTCTACTTTTCACTTCGACTGCGAGAAAATAGTAAAAAAAAGATTATCCATCCACAATCAATAACAAATTTCACTGCGAAGAGATTGTTCAATTTAGCGTGAGGCGTTTTCTTTTTTAATGATTTGGAATTAGGGACTAAAAAACACCTGATGTTTGGTTGGTCGATTTTAATATGTAGCTGTATTCTGGTTGGTTGATAGCAAAGAGAAATGTTTTTTGAAAGAATTGTGATTGGTGGATTTAAATGATTTGGAATTAGGGACTAAAAAACACCTGATGTTTCATTGGTCGATTTTAATATGTAGCTGTAGGTATTCTGGTAGGTTGATAGCAAAGATAAATGTTTTTTGAAAGAGTTGTGATTGGTGGATTTAATATGATGAAGTGTTTTGATTGGTCTAATTAAATGTGTTAAAATCATAAATATGTATACATATTTTCCCTAGGGGCTAAATGTACTACTTTAGCCCCGCTTATTAAGCCTAATATGACACACTTTTCGAGCATGAGATGTGAAAAATATTAAATGTCTACTTACAAATATACTGAACCGAGATCAAAACCAACTATGGTTGACTCAGCATACTTCCCCTTACCTTGATGCTGTAGATCAACCCTTCGATACAAACTGTTTTATTATTTGTCTACGCACTAAACGTGATATATCAAAGCTTTTTTATTGACATGGAAAACTACCGATAAAGAACACTTTGATGTCAAAACATCAATATTGGTTATCAACAGACCGCAATTTAACAAAAGTTGGTGGCTTAAATACTTACTTTAAAAATAGGGTTTACTAAATAATTAATTTACTTATGACAATCTTCGGCGTTTAATAAAAATGATTTTACTAGATGTGTGATGTCACATTGCACGTAGAACCGATGGCCGTTGGGGTGGAAAGGTTCTCGAGTGGCGACCACGTACCCGAAGGTGCGGCGGCCCCACACAAGGTGGACTGATGACCTGGTAAAGGTCACGGGAGTCCGCTGGATGCGGGTGGCGCAGGACCGGTCACTTTAGCACTCTTTGGGGGAGGCCTATGTCCAGCAGTGGACGTCTTTCGACTGATATGATGATGATGTGTGATAATCGTCACGGAGGTGACGTTAATACAAAACGCTACCTATATTACCTATTTTATGCAAGACATGTTAGTAGGTCTTGTCTAGGTGAATGTACCTTAACCGATGTTTAACTATTTACCCAATTGTCGTGTAACAATTTTAAATAGATCGCTAGCCAATTTTTCTTAAAATCCTCCCAGTGACGTTTTAAACATTAATATACTCGTATTATCCGATGTTCTCAAACAGATGCGAAAACTGTATCATGACGATGAGGTAAGTGGTGCACAGGTGAAACAGGCCGACGGGCAGGGAGATGTCGACAGCAATGAGCCGAAACAGTGCGTAGCGACACGGCCGTAACTCTATGTAGTTCAGGAATTCCTTTATTTCAGTCCGGATGATGTAATCTAGAAAATAAATGCTATCTTTGAAATATTTATTTTTCAAACAGGCTCGGAGAGAATGTAAAGCTAACCTCGTATTCGCGATAATAGCATGCGGAGCGCCACTTAAGCGCGGTTGATTAGAAGTATCCAGCTATGTATTTCTCGATGTCCTGGATACGCGTCCATGGGTTGTTGCTAAATTTATTCTCAAGTTTTTTTTTACAATCCTCGGATTGTCAATAATTCGGTGGTTGAGCTTACCGTTACAATCTTTGTAACGTTTCAGCAGACATAGTTTCATTTGATCAACCTGCGCTCGGGTCATCTCAAACACAATTCCCGGCAGGCATGGGACCACAGCCCACTGCAACGCTTCGGCTCCCAGTGTAAGCAGGTGAACCATCAGCACCTTAAAAATAATATGGAATAGTACATTATTCACCTAGGGTGGTAAACAAAGAATGTCTCAGATCGCAGGTATTTGACACCCGAGACGACGCCTTTCTGTTTTACCGCTCGAGGTAAGTAGGTACAACATATGTGGTCTTCCCCCAGTCAGGAAGTGGGATTTTTCCGTGCGCATAGCAGGCGGTGATTGCCATTTTATGGCGGTATATATGACCTAAAATATTTATAATCACAGAAATCCGTAGTGCAACAATTTTAGACATCTGAGTCTTCTTGATTTATGTGCTCCATCTTGCGTAAGCACTTTGTTCCATCTGTGTGAGCGCGACGCAGAGATAGGATTGATATTAAATAGAAATGAATACTTGCGGATCCGATCATCGAAAAGTGCTTACCCCTTTTCGATGTAGGACAATTATGTTGTACAAAAGAAGCATTATCTTGGGGAAACTGCAAACCAAGCTCAACAGGAACTGTAACAATATACAATTTAACGAGAAAAATCTTATAGTATTTAGGTAGGTACAATAGCTGTCCCCGCGATACCACCCGCTTTTTCGAAAAGCCTGGGTGGAGCCGTGGGATGAAATTGGATGAAAACCTAGGTGATTGGATTTCATTCCGTCCATTTCCATGGTCCATTCTACATACTCGTGAAAAACATTTTGAAGTCGGATGAGCAATTTCAGAGATTACTCGCACGTCAAAAATTTCAAAAACATTTTCATTGTTAAATATTAAATTATAACAATGCAATTAAATTAAGCCAAAGTAAAATGTAATTAATTAGTCATATGAAAATTCTTATATCATCATCATCATCATATCAGCCGAAAGACGTCCACTGCTGGATATAGGCCTCCCCCAGAGAGTTCCAAATTGACCGGTCCTGCGCCACCCGCATCCAGCGGACTCCCGCGACCTTTACCAGGTCATCAGTCAATTCTTATATAAAACAAATTAATGATCATTAAAAATACATAATATGCGTATTTAAGTGTATAATAAAAACTGTAAAGTGCCAAAAACTTTCTAGGTATAGTTTTTTAGGGAAAACATATTTTGTGAAAATTGATTCAGAATTGTTCTCTATAGTCTATAGTAAAATGTATGGGGAAAAATAAGTGGTCAGATTCGAATGCCAGTTGTAAATTTGTGTGAGGCAATAACGAAGAAGTTCACGTACATATGAATTCTCTTTGTCTCATTAACGTGAAAATATCAGAGTTTATTGGAGAAACCATGAAATGTACTTACCAGTGGGTTGACTTGTTTGCTGACGATATCGACGGAGTCAAGAATATTTTCATATAGTTTTTGGTAAAAGGAAATACTTTTTCTTTTATTTTTCGTGTCAATAACATAAACAGTATCATTTAGAAACAAGTTCTCCACGCTCTTGCTCAGAAGGGACATCCTATACATTATAAGATGGAATGCTATTAATCGTGGTATTTGGTTTGTGTCTACGGCAATCAAAATGAATGTGGTAAAGAAGATCGCAGGAGAATCATTGCAATAAAATTTGAATGCAAAACATACCGTTATTGCATAAAGAATTCTCGTCAATATAGCTATCATAATGACGAGTTGAGTAATTTTCTTTAGTCGGTAATAATATGATCCGTCAATATGGAGTTTTTCATCAATCAGTTCTATGCTCTTTATGAATTTTTTTCGTGTATCAACATTCAAGAAGAGAAGCACACTTACACTAGTGACGTATTCCACGGCTACGAAGACATATGGCGAACGATCGACGTATTTGACCTCACTCAATACCAGATACGAGAATCCAATGGACATGGTCAAAGCATAGATGCTGAAAATAACCCTGACGAATCTAAATTTGGATATTGGGATTGGGAGGAAATTGTAGCCAAAAAGAATGGGGATGAGGTAAGTATTTTTGAAGTACTTATAGAACTGTATTTGTTTGTGATTTTCAGGATACACAGCTGTCTTTTTGGCGAAGAGTGTATGTGTTTGGTTGGCCATCACGGCGGATTCGGAGGAGAGCAAGATACTGAGGACGTCCGTTGCGTTACCTTATATTTATGAGCTGTTAACGATGAAAATACTTCGTCGTTTAATTTACATTAGTGAATCGTCAAGTATGGAGTTAACTTCCGCTAGGGTTCCGTCCAGTATTTTATCCCACAAGTGTTTTTACTCTTTTTCTATATTAAAACTTATTTAACTCTCGAACTATTTTACACATCTATACTGATATTATGAAGTGGGTGACAGACGGGCGAGTAAGTTCGCGTACTTACAGCTCGACGACTTTAATACTCGCCTGTGTCTCAGTCTAAGTACGCGTACTTTAAAATTGCCGAGTAAGTTTGTCGACTACTTACTACAATTTCAATAAAATTACCAGTACGAAGTAGGTACCTAAAGAAGTTCATTGATTTCCAATGCTCAATCCTATTACCAGAGCTTCATTAAATTGAAGATATTTTCTTATTTTTTAAAATCGAACTTGGTGAAGAATTATCGTTGAAAATTGATTTAAATAATTTAATTTAAAAACAAAGTTTAAACTGACTTCAATTCAGTACTTCGCCAAGGAAAATAGATGAACATTTTCTTTCCACTTTACCACATGAACTGCTTTCCGAGAGCAAATGCTTTGATCATTACAGAAAAACCCAAGTCGTTATATGTGGGCCGATAATATTTGAGGAGTTCCGTCGATTCCTCAAGGATTTCAGAATAACCTTTGGCACTTCATTAGTTGCTACTTAAACTCATATATCATATATAATATCAGATATGACATACCTACTTTATATCATTGAGGAGTTCCATAAATCATCAGGAGCCGTAGCATGGTTGGCCTTATCACGCGACAAGTGTCAAGATAAGAGCGTCGTCTCGTCGTATCGAACGGTGTCAGCCAATGACGCACGCTGTATCCTATCACCTATCGCGTGACAAGGCCAACCATGCTACGGGGCCTGTGGCCTTCATCATCAGTTCTACTTCACCACATTTGTGGTTTCCGAGTGTAAATACACGAGTTATAATAAAAATACCAACATCACTACACGCGTGCCTATTAAAATGGATGAGTTCCCTCAATTCCCCGTGGGCCCCATCATCGAACTGGCTTTTTGAAAACAATGGGACTAATCAGGAAGCATGTATACTTTCAATAAAAAAATAATTGTACGAATCGGTTCATAAATGACGGAGATATGAGGTAACAAACATTTAAAAAATACAACCAAATTGAGAACCAGGAGGTTCCTTTTTTTGAAGTCAGTTAAAAACATGACACCTCCTAGTAAAAAAGAATACAGTGCAGTCAGTAAAAAAGTCAATTTTGAGGGATCCCGAAAAACGCACGCGATGTCTTCATCACAATTAGTACAAAATTAAATTGCCGCCGTCGATTACCCAACCATGACTTCAGAAAATTGAATGCAATTTTAACCGTTTGTGGACTCAGCTAATAACTATGTGACGACGACATGGGCTTAATAACTTAATTTTGTTTAATGTTTCGAAAGGGTTTAGGCCTCTCACAGACTGGCGCGGCCTGGCTGCGGCGGACAATAGTAAACTTGTCATTAGCTGATTAATATGGACACATATTTAATTAATATGGACCGCCACCGAAGGCCGCGCTAGTGTGACGTAGGCCTTAAGTGAATATTTTTTTAGAATACCTGATTGTTATCTGTTTCAGGAATTATAATATTGTTGAGGTCAATAGTACAACTCCAAAGCTAGGAATAGCTAAGTATATAGCCGAGGCATGGAAAATAAGGGATTACCTTATGAGGTGGTTAATAGGCCGCCGAGGCAAAGTGTGCTGTTCTTGAACAACGTGAGGAGGTTATACAGAGACAAGGCAAAAACATTTGGTGACCTACCTGCTACCTACAGGGTGGCCAAGTAAGAGGTATTTTCAACCGATGTCATAAAAAAAGTACCAAACATTATTTATATAAATGTATTCTTAAAAGCCTAAACACATCGAACGCGGGTTGTGCGCGGCGCGGGGCGGGCGCGGTTGAAGCGGTATATACACCGCAGCCGCAGGCGGGCGGCGTGTCGTACGTGTGTCCAACGCGGTAGTAACGCGGGCCCGCCGCGGAAGGTAGCATCGCGTGTCCAGCGCGGTAGCAACACAGGCCCGCGCTTAACTGGCGAACTATGTAGGTACAAATAATTTCCGACTTGGTACATAATAGTGCATTATGGATACATTTTATCACCGTAATTACAGTCTCGTACGATTATGTGGCCAGGAACGCATTTTAAGTACGTTCAAGAAAAAAAAATATTCAAAAAATCTTCTGACACTATTCACCCACAGGGGCTATCCTTTCCCTAAATCAGGACAATTTTCCGGTCAGTTGGCTACTTTGAAACGGATACTTTCTTTTGTTGATTTTTCCCAAAAACGGCAATTAGTGGCTCGGACAAGCCAGCCATGCGGCAAATTGCATGTCAAGGATGATGCTGCTATTGTCATGTGATTGTGTACACATATTAAGATTGCAGCTGAAGATATTAGGTATATAGGTTATTACTGTTATTTAGGTATGTATCAATAAGATAAAGCGTAAGGATTCTATTGGTAGCTTTAAATTTACTCTTGGACAATAAAAAAATGCATATTTTTTCTAAACTTAAAAGGTCCATATATTTTAATTCTATTGTTTAATTTATACTTTATTACAATAATTTGATGGTTTACTATCCAAAACTCTGTCAACTAATTAAAATTATCTTAAATGATTTTTTAAACACAAACTTCATCTTCATCATCATATCAGCCGAAAGACGTCTACTGCTGGACATAGGCCTCCCCCAAAGAGTGCCAAATTGCGCAAACACAAATTTGCACAGTCATAAATGGGTTCCTGAGTTTCTAGATCGAGCGTAGTCTGCAAAACACTTAGTTTGCTGGAGCGGGATGCACTCATCGTACTTCTAGCTGCATCTCATTCACGAGCACATTCAGGTTGTGTATCGGAATACGTAATTTACGACCACCTGACCGCCGGATACCGGGCACTTAAACCAGAGTTAAATGTCAGTAAAGTTGAAGATAAGGTGGCTCGGACTGCTGGACGTGGTTGGAATTTATTATGAAGGTATAAAGCTGTTGCATATATCAACGCTCTTACGTCTAAAGTTTGGGTCCAACCATACTACATAAAGTCCTATGAAAATACCACAAATATAATATGTACAGTCGGCCCATGAAAATGTTGAGCATACTTAGAACCTTGTCGCACCAATATTAAAGAAACCTCTTTGACACTGGAATGTCATGCATATATTTGAAACCTCCTTCGTTTAGGTATTAAAACACTGCCACTCTTCACGGCTCTTTTCAGCCTAGTTCCTGGATGATGTCTTAACTTTCAACATTATCTATGCTATTATATTTATAATACGAGAGACAAACGCAAGAGGTACCCTTTGAAGGTCATACAGGTTTACGCGCTGACCTCGACATATTCCGACGACGAGGTGGAGGCTATGTATCAAGATATATCTAAGGCAATTCATAGTTCCAAAACCTACTTCACCGTTGTAATGTGGGACTTCAACGCTAAACTGGGCAAGAGAGATGGTGGAGAGCTGATAGTGGGGCAATTTGGAGTTGGAAATCGGAAAATTGACAACTTGCAAATAAAACAAAATAATAAAACAAAACAAAATATTAGTCTATGTAATTGTCGACCTTTTTTAAATTTCATAAAGGCATATTCACATGTTCGTGAATAGAGAAATCTAAATCCTTATACATAAGGATAGTGATGATATAGTTTTGATTAAACAGGCTTTAGCACGTCCCAACCCCAACTCGGCCTAAAGCAAATACAATGTAACTAAACGGCGTTGACAAATCCACGGCGATATATCAGCGAATAGATGGAGTAATTACGTGCCAAACAAAGGCACGTATGTAAATATAGAGATATTGCCTCGGACAGACGTATGCGAAAATTATACCGCGGCGGGCGCGGCTCTTGTGAGTGCATTGGATACTGTCACCTTAATTTATAAAACTTACTAAGGTAGGTGAACCAAGGATGGCCCGGTTCCTAATAACCACCTTTAACAACTCGTAGTTACGGTTGTCTAAACTACTTTAAATTTCGTGAGCACATACATTTTTACCCAAATGCCTTGCCATTAGGAAAAAAACTAATAAATAGGTACTATTATTTTAAATTTATTTATGCATTTTTACGACACGCACCCGCTACACGAGAAAAATATTAACATTCATGGTCTTCCTTTTATTTCTGACATCTATGTTATTTAGCAAAAAATAATCCTTATGATGAAACCTTTCGATTGGTATGATAAAGCTTTTTTTTCTCGTGTAGCGAGTTCGATTCCCGGTTCAACCATGTAATTATTTAAAAATCTATGAATGCATATTATTTATTTATTTTTTTAAATTAAAATAATGTCTTCTTTCAGTAAAATGTTCCATCTACAATATTCAAGGTAATTTCCCTCAATGTGGCATAGCCGTGGGACGCCCTGTATAAGGCTTTGAAAATAAGGTAGGCCTTATTAGGCGACGGTACCTTGTTACTTTTCTCTATGGAATGACAGCTCTCGGCGCCATATTTAACGTTGATCAGCCTGTAATCGTAAGTTGGTGCAACTCGCTCTAAATCTGCGATGTAAATGAGACATTAAGAGCGTAGTCGGTCTGCGACAAAATTGAGAAATAGGTATTTGTACAAACTATTGCCGTCGCGTTGCGCCCAAGCGACCGCGCTATCAATGTGCGTGTGAGTAGTCTATGTTTGTGTGCGTGCGTAGGTACCACTCCCGCGCCCGGCCGTTTTTCGTTCTGCGGTCTTTCAGTTGCATTTGCTATCGGCATCGGTCGGCGTTTGCAGTGTTTGGCATTTACGAGCTACTTCCACGAATGTCTTCTCCCTGAGATAATTGACGGTCGCATACCACGAAATATGCCGGTAAGAGAAAGGGTGGAAATGACAACAGAATAAATACACATATTCAATTATTCATTGATCTATATTGTTTTGTTTTATTTAAAACTAGCTGCCCGTCGCGACTTCGTTCGCGTGATTCCCTACCCCTGCTCGATCCCTACCCTTACCCTACCACTATCCCTACCCCTACCCTACCCGTACCCTACCCTACCCCTACTCTACTCCTACCCTACCCCTACCCTTACCCTTACCCTACCCCTACCCCTACTCTACCACACTACCCTACCTATTTTCCCTTTAGGTTTTTAGGGTTCCGTAGCCAAAATGGCAAAAACGGAACCCTTATAGTTTCGTCATGTCCGTCTGTCCGTCTGTCCGTCTGTCCGTCTGTCCGTATGTCACAGGCATTTTACTCGAAAACTATAAGGTGTATTTGAACAAAATTTTGAGGATAGGTGTATTTTGTTAGGCGCTACATAGTTTTGTAATTAAAATGACAAAAAAAAAATTTTTAGGGGTGCACTCCATACATAAAACAAAAAGTCAAAAATTTTTTTTTCATTGTGACCCCCCGTGTGGCACATCAATCGATAGGCCTTTCAAAATAAATATAAGGTTTCTTTGCATTTTTTTTGATTAAGTGAATAGGGTCGGAGATAATCGCCCCGAAAGTCACTAAAATTCTGTCCCCCCCCCTCTAATTTTTGAACGGTGTATTTTAAAAATATGGAAAAATTCATGGACATAGGGTTTATTAATTTCATTCACCGAAAATTGTTTTGAACAAGATCGGTTCAGAGGTTTTCGAGATATTGCTGAAAAACTGCCTTCCTCAAAGAAAAGGACGTAAGTGCCGTAAAATTTCTGTGACGATACGACCTTTTTAATAGGCACGGAACCCTTCGTTTTGCGTGGTCCGACACGCACTTGGCCGGTTTTTTTTTATTCTGGACGGAGACAAATACAACAAATAAAAAACCTTGAAAATCGGTCCAGCCGTTCTCGAGTTATAAGTGTTCGAACAAACAAACACGACTTAGTTTTATATATATAGATAGCCATTCTTCTTTTGTGTTCTGATTCCAAAAAAGATTTTTTTTTTATATTTGCTTTTGGAGAATAAAATTAAAACCTTCAATTCTGTAAAATAAATACGCGGTTCAAAGCATTTTCCCGTGGGAACGGCATACAGATACCAAACTCTATACAAGTAATATCGATAGTGACGGAAATCACTACATTATCGATAAAAAAATCGACAGTTGTCACTTCCCTATTTGTATACGTATTAGTCTGACCCCCCCTCACCCTTGATCTTTCCCCGTAATGAGCGATAGGGACAACCGCAGCTCAGACCGATTTTCACTACAAAATCTTGACAAGATCGATGCTTTGTATTCCCCTGTTTTCTCCGCCAAACCTGCGCCGATTCAATTATGTTTGGTGTTGAAATTTAGAGGAAGAGTAGATCTATGTTTCTATTATTTTGTTTTAACGTAAAAACTTTTCATATTTGTCTGGTAGTCATCTGAATATGACAGTAAAAATGGGGCATTTTTTAGGTTTTCGAAAATTCGTATCTGTTTTGGTAATTATTTTTTGGGAAAAAGTAAATGACAGGGGCATACATACAGTACACCTAGATTTTATAAAAAAAAAACGAGTCCTCTAGAGGGATAAACCAGGAAGGAAATAGGGGAATACGTTTGTATGGAAAAATGCTGCTAGAGTGTAACTTAATTTAAAAAAAAAAAGGAATAATAAAGTTAGTAGTAAATCAAATACCAAATCCTTAAATGGCCACATTAACATTGACATTATATGTACCAGTTTTTTTTTTAAGTTCGTTCCGAATTGCATGAAGCGTAAAATTTTGAAACAGAAAAATACATTTCAAAATTATTTATTTTTATTGCATCTTTATAACTTTGCATAAGTTGTTCATTCTTTTTTTTCAAAATTTATAGAAAGAAGTTGCATCTCGTGATAGAACGCCACGTTCGAATTTTCAAAATAACTTTATACTTGACTTTTAGATTTAGATACAGATTTTGAACGATAAAGTTAACCTTTTCGAGCTTGTGAGATAAACACTTGAATCGCCCTTGCCGTAAGTATATCACTTTGCTTCCTTGACACAATCTACTATTATATAATGCTTTATTACCACCTACACCACGTACACCGTTATTGTATCTGTCTAAACTCACTTCTGGCATCCGTCCGCATAGCAGTGATTTCCCAGTCATCAACGCGAGTAGCACTCTAAAGGCTGGTCATTAAACAGGGATTTGAAGGGTCGAGTGGACCGAAATAAAGTTAGTCTCGGCACAGTCTATACCCTAATAGACTAGTGGGTCTATTCTGTGCTCTGAGCGAACAGGTAATTAAAGTGAGGGCGATAATCTTCCGTAATGTGAGGATTTGGAAAGATGGAAGGTCTGTGCATATTCAAATCGAATAGCTCACTTACACGTAATAGCGTGTCACGATTGTATTTATCAGTGGGTTATGCTAAGTTGAATTTGACTTGAAAAATAAATAAATGTGATAATTTATACCATTTTATCGTATGCTTATTTCGGGGCAAACTTATTACACAAGTGACATAAGAGACTCAGTAAATAAATACAACTTACTAGCCAATGGTTACTTTTGATATGTTAACACATTCGTGGCTAAGTGAACGCTAAATGTGCTACGTCATAGCGCGTAGCAGAATTTTTCTACCTTGGTAGGGAATATCGTTAGTAGACGTGAGACCCATTACACATTACTTAGTGACGGTCGTCATGGGCCTTGAAAGGATAGTTTATTAGTATATATTTAAAGTTAGTGGGTATATCAGTGGACGTCTATATAACTCTTTTTATAATAAGATGTCTATTTGATAAGATTTCATAACATTTTGTAAATATATTTCATTGTAAGTCTGTATACCTACATCAATCTTTATTATCTAGAATTTTCTCTAAACCTTGCTGAATGATTAATGGCCACTATCAGCTAGTATCGGACTACGGAACCCTTTCAGTGGAGACGCCATTGTAAGATTCTTAATTAATGAATCCTTTTGTAAGCGAAACAATGAAGGAAATATATTAATTGAAGTTTTTATTTTTATTCACTTTTCGGGACACGTTAAGTTCGAAATAATAACAACTACGTTATATTAGTAACTACGTTGACTTAATCGCTCCTACTGATTAATCAGTATAGTTTGGGCTTTTATAGATAAAAAAATGTAACGGAAATATTTATTCGGCCGTGTCTTTAAATTACTCAATGTACCTCAGTATATTAAAATTTCAGATTAAAATCTAATGCTAAATTCTTATTATTCGTCAAATATTTTCAATATAAGTAATTACAACAATAAACCTGAAATATAGTGAAAAGAAGACGAGACAGGAAGACAACCCTTTTCAAAATGTTGGCATTTTTGACCAGTGATTCCGCTCGGCTGGCCTATCACGTAACGGATTGTACGCGCGTCAGCTAGATCCAAACGTCAGTTTTTATATACAAAAATAACAGTTGGATCTACCTAACGCGCGTTCAAAACGCTACGTGATTACTCCTTTGAAATCGCGGCGTTGGTCGCCCGCGTTGACGTATAATAAAGTAAATAGACCACACGCAAAGTGACTGCTCCGGCGCTGCGGGAAGTGCAGCCCTTCCGCCCTTGCGTAACAAAACACGGTACTCAAGCTCACCTTCGCACCTTCGGCTTACGGCGACCAGTCTCAGCCGCGCTCGCTCGGTGCCTGCGTTTCGTCACGGCGGGTGAGTGCTGCCTCCCATGAAATGACAATGAGTTTACATAAAATTCGTTACGCTATCAATAGAACTTAGTTAAATAAATATATCCCATCCTTTTTTAATTTTTGCTATATTTGCTATTAACGCATTTTTTCACAGAACATTTTTGACAACAGTCAAGTCTCATAATCGACACCTGACTAAACGCAAAAGAGTCGCCCGAGTCGATCGGGCGGTTCTTTTTGACGGCCACTTTTTTCGGCTGATTGTGTATCTAGTTACTTATACTAAATCAATGGTCGCCCGTGACACTTTCAGTGCCAGACACCCCCTACTCTCGCTAGCACATTCAGTGCCAAGAATTGCTACGCGCTAGCCTCGTATCCTGATCCCGTGGTTTTCCCCGTATGTAGCGGAAAGCGCCTAAGGCGTAGGCACCCGATAGTCCGGTTCCCAGCACTGAATGTGCTAGGTGGGCACTCTGCTCGTAGGCGCTTTCCTCTACAAACGGTTTTTCGCAGGTTATCGGCTACGCCCGTAGCGCTACGAAACTGTTGACACAGAATGTGTTAAAAACCACAATCGTAATATATCCCTCTCTGTCGCTTGAACATGTAAGTGCGACAGAGACAGAGATACACGAACGAGCGAACGAAGCGTTTGATAGTAGCCACTCTGGGCCAAATCAAGGCCTAATAAAACGGCCCAATAAAGAAAGAAGAACAGCTATAGCCACTGAAATATTACTTAGTGTTGCTTATAAATCTTTAAAAAACTAGTGGCTCTGCGAGCTGTATAACTGTATGCAAGCCAGACTTTAAAAAAAAGAGAACAGTCGGACAGCCGGACATACGAAAGAGTTTTGACCCAAGCTGAAACGGAGACTTCATTCGCTCGCTCACTCTTTCAAATTAGAGCACTGTAGCAGTAAAAACTTAGAATACATAAAACTCACTGACTAAAGAAAATTAATAGCCAATGAATGAGATAAACATCTACGAGTAGTACGTGCAGGGTTTGCCTCAACAATAATACAACGAAACTTGAAGCCAAGTAAAAGCGTGCAAAAACAAATACAATATCCGAAGCGCAGATAAGGCACTTGGTAATGCGGGGGCGTGGTTGCCGTCACTTGGTATGATTTATTCGCCCTCTCTGCTGTTTTGTGCTAATGTTGCCACTCTCAGGTCTCCGCGGGAAAAATAAAAAAACCGAACAAGTGCGAGTCGGATTCGCCCACCGAGGGTTTCGTACAAAATTACCAATGTATAGTTTTCAGATTTTTAGTATAAGACGATATTCCTTGCCAAATTTCATAGTTCTAGGTCAACGGAAAGTACCCTATAAATTTTGATTCCCTTGAGTGTCGAAATATAAGTTTTTTGCAACATAAACGGCCGTATCTTTTTTTACGTTAACTTAAAAGTTCGATTTTTTCAATGCTTCAAGGGACTGTAGACTTGAGTATATTGTTTTAATTTCAACTTGATATCTCCACGCGTTAATAAAGGGTATTGACAGACAGACAAACGGACAACAAAGTGATCCTATAAGGGTTCCGTTTTTTTCCTTCTGAGGTACGGGACCCTAAAAATAACCGGTGAGGTAATATATAATTGCCGGAGATGTCTTGAGCATCTTCTTAATTAAGTGCATTTGCGCAAACCATGTTTACGTAAATTCAAAATAAGGGTGAATACCTATCCACCAGAAATATGCGAAGATCTGTTTACATATATTTGACACCCCACATGCCTGACAGCTAAGTGTCAAATAAATGAAAGGTAGGTATGGTAGATATTTACCCCGCGGTAGGTATACTTGTTCCCAACCAAAGTGACGACTGAGGCCATAAAACCATAGGCTCGTATTATCTCTTTTGCATTGTCTTTCTTTATGGCCTCAGTCGTCACTTTGGTTGGGAACAAGTATAGTTGTTAATAACTACTATATTTTAACCTGCTCAGCACGTCTAGCACAACTTGCTGCTCAGTCGCTTCTCGCGCGACTAAGCGTCCCCTATCTCACTCGCACCGTACAAATTAGAAAAAGGGGGGTAGAGCTTTCTCGACTCGCGTCGCGGTGCGGCGTCAGTTGCGCTAGCCCCGCTGTGAGGGATTCATTAGTCTCATCAGGTAGGTATGGAAGTTGTGTTAGCTTTAAATATAATGGACGTAATTATTACAATGTATTGGTAACCAATAGTCCGGTCACTTTAAGAATTAAACTCTCGTCGTTGTTGCAGGCAAAGTGTGTAGCGTTTGATCCTGACTTCCTCTTTGACTTCGTGACTTCGTAGTACGAGATGATTGTTACTTTTACTAATCAACTTCATTCAAGGTGCCAATTCAGTTTCCCTGCCATATTGTCTATCGTTTTCAAACCTAGATAACCTGTTCTCCTCTTCCCAAGGCATGTACTTTTTCTATCCAACATTATTTTTTGGCTAACACCATATTTCAAATGCAACCAATAATTTACAATCTTTCTGTGTGAGCGCCTCACACCCATATTTTTTAATTCTTGGTATGCTCCTAGAAAAATGTTGTCTTTTTTGGTTCACTGGGTTATTCTTGCCTATAGGGAGGTATAACAGCGGGTCGAGAGACTCGAGAGTTAGTCCAAGCGAACGATAAGTGAAAGAATGCTCGCTCGTTTTGTCAATACCCTCCATAACAATATCAGTATTAATCTTGTAATTTTACTATATCCTGGTTGTTAATGCAGGCACGATAATGGAAGCATCAGAATGAATAACACTTGCACAGCGCGCCAGCGGCACGTCCCGCGTCCAATCAACCGAGTGGTCATACTCGGTGACAGCTGGGCGGTGACGGGTTAATTTCGTATGCTAATATGTAGCCTTGTAGTAAGCGCGTTACCATAGCCTTGTTACTCGATTCGAGTTTACTTTCATGGTTGGAACGATATAGTTATCTATGATACAAGTGCGGAAAGTAGATAATTCCCAACGAGTGACGATGACTAAAAGCACGACCGTCAGGAAGTGTTTTTGATCGACACGAGTTTGGAATTACGTATCCGCACGTGTACCATACAATAATTTACAGTGCATCATGTAAGGAAATAAAAATATATAAATAAAAGGCGAAATTTTTACTGTCATAAAATCTCATTCGTGCACGTGTGTGGAAATATTGGCCCGAAATCCATTCTCGCGCGGCCCTGCAACCGCACCTCTCCGCCGCGCGGGCGTAGCCTAGGTAATTCCCGTGTCTATGTTGAACCATATAAAGGCGCACTTTCAGAGCAAGTGCATTATAAACGGTGTTTTCTTTTGTGATAATTCATTCATCGGTTGGCAAAGATTTTTTTTAAATATTAGAACATCATATCAGCCGAAAGACGACCACTGCTGGACATAGGCCTCCCCCAGAGAGTGCCAAATTGACCGGTCCTGCGCCACCCGCATCCAGCGGACTCCCGCGACCTTTACCAGGTCATCAGTCCACCTTGTGGGGGGCCTACCCACGCCGCGCCTTCCGGTACGTGGTCGCCACTCGAGAACCTTTCCGCCCCAACGGCCATAGGTTCTACGTGCAATGTGCCCCGCCCACTGCCACTTAAGTTTAGCAATTCGGAGGAAATATTAGAACGCTTGAGAACAATTGTATATTTTCAATATTAAAGGTTCATATTACACAGCCGTGGGACACCCAGTATATTATAGGGGGTCTAAGTAGTTTGGTTTTGCGATCCACTTTAAAACGTTCCATAATCAAAATAAGAATAACTGACGGAGTCGCTGCCGGACACGGCGAGGAGAACTATGATTAGTAGATTGTTCGGGTCGAAAGTGCCCCATTTCAGCCGAGATATTTCTGCCGCTCGGACGAAGTGAGAGCGCCAATAGTTCGAGTGTGAAATGGGTAATTTCGCCCGAGTTAAACACTCTACTTTTCATTTCGGCTGTAAGGAAAGTAAAATTGTACACTTACATTTTATAAAACAGGTATGAGAGTAATCAGTTAAAAAATACACATACTGCCAACTTTAGAAAAGTTTTAAAAACGTATCTAATAGTTTAATTTTTTTTTGTATCTGTACCTATAAGGTAATCCTATAAGTAAATGTACAGAATTATATATATTATTAATATGAAATGAATCTTTACATTAATAATTAATTATTAGATATACCTAAATTAATTAATTATACCTATATCGCACTGACCACTTGCCACGGCCTACTAGATTGTAATCCAGTAGGCCAGGCCGCGACGATGCGACTAATCTAGAGGGTCATGCTGAAACGTGAAAAAAGAAAGTGTGGCATTGTGGCGGGCAACCAAAATTTACAAGAATGATTTTGAATGTCAAATTTCTGTAATTACGAAAATAAAGACAAACTGTAAAAGGATTTTCATATTAATATACTTATAGATCGTAATAAACCCGTCGTTTAATGTATAGTTGAGTTTAGATAAATGCAAAGCTTTTATTTTAATAAAATTACGTAAGTCATCATCTTCGACTCCGTGGCTAATCGTAACAATTAAAAAAAATACTTTCTAGCGTAGCGTTTTCTAGGGCAGAAAACGCTATTTTCCACCCGGCTACATACCCATGAAAAGTCAACTTTCAGAACAGGAGAGATGAAATAGTACATTGTTGAAGAGGCTAGAATGTAAGCAATAGATGGACGAGTTAGTAATGTACGAGTCCAGCTATTGCACTTTCGGCCGAGGCTTAACACAGTGCTTTTCACGCCTACTGTGAGGAAATTGCAAATAATTATAATTTTAAATCAAAATGAAGTATCTAATTGAAGATCATAATACTAAACAGGCTCGCTTGCCTCGCGCCCGGCGGAGGGAAGAGCTGCACAGGCAGCGCACGCCGGTGCGACCGCGCGGGGCCCTGTGATTGGTCGATCGCTGTTCAAACTCTCCAAAAATAACATTGTTGGACAGTTTGAAGTCATAGATGGCCGGTTCGTGCGACGTCCAACTAACCACCCCACCCCAGCTTTGAAGCCTGAATTCTGACCATCTTTTGCCACATTTCCGAGCAGTGGCGTGAAAAATACATTTATAGAAGTTAGAAACGTAATGTTGCATTGGCATTCTTTAACACGCTTTTTTTGTATTTAGTTGCTTGGGCTGATTCGGATATATCTTATCTGACAGTTATCTGACTACGCGTGTGTAGAACCAAGTGCTTGCGAGAATATGAATATGATTTACGATTTTTATGTATTTTGCTTTCTTTAACCAAAGTCGGCAAATGTGGTTCTGGATGCACAGATGAATGCCGATAGATTCGTTTAACTAAATATGTGTTGTGAGGGTCACAAATGATTAGATTAAGCAGCCGTGTTTTTAAATCGTAACCCTAGGTAGGTACCTACTTGTGTTTCAGTACATATAAGTATATATTATTGAGCAACATGCAGTAATAGTAAATGGCTAATCACGACTGGTGTGAACAAGCGGTAACGCAGTCATCGTATACAGGTGCTTCCATAAAGTTAATCAATTCAATATTATCTTCATATTTTCTTATGCTAGAAAGAGGTTTCAGTAATTTACATAAAATATTATATTTACGACACTATTATTTATTAACCACTGTCTTAAATAAGAACCTACCTATCCGATTAGCATTGCTATCCAATGCTGCCAGCGTCTTTGGTACGATGCCACGGGGGCCCTGTTTAGAGATTGTTTAATTTTTATTATATATATATATATATATATATTAAGTTAGGTTTAGTTTATTATATTATTTATTAATGTTCTCCAACATATATAATGAAACCAGTAAAAAAAAAAAAAAGAACCTATCTCGATATTAATTGGTAAATATTACGTATATTGCAAATATTCACCTAAAGCTTCGAAGCTATTTACTTTAACCGACTTCAATTCAATACTGTGCCAAGCCACATAAATGAACATTTCCTCTCCACTTAATCACATTTGCCCACATGAACTGCTTTTCGAGGGAAAAAACCCAAGTCTTCAGGATCCTATCATCAGATTCAGATCCTGACCTGACGACATGGGAAGGATACCCTTTCAAAATAAAAGAATTTTCTAAATCGGTCCAGGCGTCTTCGAGTAATCGGGGAACATACATAAACAATAAATGCTTCCTACAAATTGAGAACCCCCTTTTTTGAAGTTGTTTAATAAAACAGAATAAAGCGACCAGATCATCCATGCTCCATTTAACATACTAATAATGTAAATGTAAAGCACTGATTATCATCCAGTAATTGAGATGTATCGTGAAATAGCATTGATACCGAATGTAATAAATTTACCAGTGGTCAATAAATCAAATTACCGGTACGTTAATTCACGCGTGAATTTATTACCGATGTTCATATAAACTGGCGTTAAACCGTGTTGGATTTGGGGAGTCCGTGTTACCGAAATCAGCTAACGCAAATTATGTTCCTAATACTTGCGCAGGCATAATTGTACACAAGAACATAGCAATTCACTGAACCTATTAGATTTTAGAAACGTTGGGAATCTTTTTCTTATTTACATTAAATTTAGTAACCATCTTTACTCATTCAGCTCTACTTTCACACTGCGTCATTCGTCAATT
Organism: Epinotia nisella; assembly: GCA_932294315.1. Lineage (NCBI taxonomy): Eukaryota > Metazoa > Arthropoda > Insecta > Lepidoptera > Tortricidae > Epinotia > Epinotia nisella. The sequence continues at coordinate 25,464,700 of OW028674.1, forward strand.
CATTCGCCATTCCAAAACAATGCAAACCACATTCGATCGTTCTTTATTCGTCATCTAACAGCCAGCACCATACAAAACCATTAAAAAATATTAAAAAATACCAATCTTATACATATAGCTATAAAACTAAAGGAAACTTCAATGGAATAGTTGGTTTGACTATGACTAGTACGAGTATGTGAGTACGAATGTATTAAATAGTCCGTCCAACCCTTAGGGTTAGGACGACGGGTACAAAACGGGTTACTAGGTCAGGTATAGCGGATGTTTTCTAGATCACGGCAAGGACCTCTTGTTGGATTATAATAGTCATTCTCAGGCCCTTGACGTGAACTAATTAGCTTGCCCCATTTTCGCATGCTACATCAAATACGAGTATTTGGTTGACATATTGTGTTATATATAATGTAGGTTTTTGTTTTAACTCATGATTAGGCCTTGTTATAATGACCTGTTTAGCTTAGTGGGTCATGATCTTGCCTACGTAGTGGATGATCCTGGGTTGAAATCCTGATAAGGGCAAATGTTTGTGAGATGAACATGATATATTTGTTTCAGTGTCGAATGTTTTCTATACCAGAAGTATTTCTATGTATTAAAATATTATCGTCTAACACTCATAACAAAACGCACCAATAGTGTATTATAAAAACAACCTATATCTATTTAGTTTTAAATTTAGTAATCTGCAAGAATGGCTCCGATAGCCGATGTGTGATTCTTCGACAGTTCAAACTCATCATCGTGTAATGTTAAACGGTTTAATAGCTCGATCATATCATACAGTATGTATCAGAACGAAAGGCCAAGAAAGAGACCCATTAATGTTTAGACCATAAATATGATTATGGTGCCGGGCTTATGCAAATTTGGCATCTTTTAATGGAAGTGAAAAAAATGAATAATAAGCAATTATTGCATTACCTCCTGTATTATTTATTTACAGTGTTATCAATAACAACAAATAAAATGAAGTAAATGTCCTAAATGTCAGTTTGAGTGCACACTCACGTATATATGCGACGCAGTTCGATGTGCCGGCCGCCGGTACGTAAACATCTGAGCAAGCGACGACGATTATTTTCGTGTACTTTTCGCAGCAAATTCGTATTTTGCCGGACACGGTGTCTAATTTTATCAAATGCTTGAATTATCCGTGCTTGTTTGGCGAGTTTGTGATTCCCTTTTAAACACGCACACATTGTTATTTCGCAGTCGGATAAGTGTATTGACGATCACACGGCCATGGTTGGGTTGCCTTCGTGCGGGAAACCTCTCCGCGTACAGACGAAGAGCGGCATTCCCGTTTCCCCAACACTCTCCGTAAAGAAGGATCATAATTATCCACAAGTTCCTCCGCAGTAAAATTTAAAGGCATTATCAGTAATTTTTAATTTAAATTTCTATTTATTAGATTTTCTTGGCAGACGAATGTCAAACTGACTTAAAATCCAACTAATTGGTTTAACCTGACCTCTTTCAAAATAAAATTAACAAGATGACAAATCTAATGGAATGTCATATTTAATGTCAAAAATGTCTAACCTACAAATCGATTCTGAGCCGCAGTTCAGGTCCAGATCGCGCAAGACTTTTGGCGGTTGGAGCCAGAGAGGCCGGTCACTGGCTACATGCCCATCCCTCTCCAAATACCGGTACCTTCCTGGATCCGACCTCCCTTCGTGTGGCGACTGGTCTGCGGCTTGGGGTCACGGTATGCACTTGACACATATGCCCTTGTGGCACGGACGTGGACCGACTGGGTCACCACGGACTTTGTTGTCAAAAAAGTGCAGGCCGCTTTTCAAGACATGCGACGCGACACTTAATGACATAATCCGCCGGTCTCTTGCCAGTATCAATGTGCCTGCTCTTCTTGAGCCGCCTGGCATTGTCAGAGATGATGGCAAAAGACCTGATGGTGTGTCTCTGGTTCCATGGAGGTTGGGACGGATGCTTGTGTGGGACGCTACATGTGTAGACACACTGGCACCGTCTCACCTCCAACGGACTACTTCTAAAGCGGGTGCAGCGGCGGAAAACGCCGAAAATCTGAAATGTAATAAATACAGAGGCCTCGGCAGAGAGTACGACTTTGTACCCTTTGGCGTCGAGACCCTCGGTCCGTGGGTTCCCAGTGCGCATAAGTTATTTGCAGAAATCGCGAAACGTCTGGTCGATGTAACTTTTTTAGATTTAACTTACTTTTAATTTATCTTAGTTAATGTTAATTATAATCTTGTATTCACTTTTAATAAATGTCAAAGTGAACTCCAATCATATGCAAAATCCCTGTTGTAAATAATAATGAAATAATAACAAGTCCTCAAATGATAATTTCAAGAAGTGTTTAGTGTTTCGTATGTATTAGGCTTATCAGTATCTGGTCATAGTTGAAATTGCAGTAATCTGATATGATGTGAGTTGGTTTTAATTAGTTTGTTTACGTTTATAAACTGACGTCTTACTGTTTCTACAGGCTGTTACAAGATTTTTTAACCGACTGCAAATAAGAGTACCCAAAGTCATGTTGAGATTGAGCAAAGTTAAAAAAAGCAAATAAAAGTTATCAGTAAGTATTCGGTTAGAACATACTCCACTTTACCATCAACCAGGCGTCAGCTTGGCCTTTCGTTCTGATACATACTGTACTTATTTAATAAGTTAATTTTCCTTTAGTTACGTTCATGTCGTGTTCCTTGTGACGTGATGCTGAAGTGATTTGTTAACCGACTCAGTGGGTCCCAAGATACAGGCTCAGCCTAGTTTGGAGCCCAACGGATAATGTCTGTATAATTTGTAATCATGTGCTTGATTGTCTAATAAATTATTCTTTAAACCTGTATCATAATTATTTGGCGGGTGTGCATGTGCAAGCTGACGATAGTAGATAATATCACCACTACTGAGATGCCACTAACATACAAAACTATAAATTTGTCAAAAGGAACATTTCTGTGTTTGTCTAATACTAACTTGAGACATCTACTTCAATGACCTAAAAGGATATTAAATTGAAAAGTATGTCATGATTACGTGATCACATGTTCCGCTTGTTAACATATATTGTTAGTACAATAAAACCTATATTCGTTTTCCTACCTATATCCACTGCGTACATGTCCGTAATAAAATCCATATTTTACAGCACATAGCTCGCCGTCCAGTATTTAACCGAAGACTTCCATCCTGTCTCACCAAACGCTATCCAGTCACGGGAAATTCGTTGACTTTAAATCACCCCCCTGAGGCCTCCACTCTGCCGCGGCAATTTCAATCTTACATCGCTACAAATAAGGGACGGCTAGTATACCTTCGAGAACATCCACAGGAATAAACCACCAGCAGAGGCGTTTTGTGCAAAATAAACAACTAGTATAGTAGTAAGCCGGGGCGTCCGTGTGTCGTGATGTACAGTTAGTGCGTACACTGGCGAAATGTTGGTGAGATGTGGTGTTTGAGATACACTGTAGCGGATACTTACGAGAAATATGGCAATGTGTGTCAGCTTGCGTTAAATTAGTGACGCATTCGAGGAATAATTGGTTGTGTGTAACGTTGGCACGGTTAAGTAGCCGAACGAACTCGGGGACGCTTTTAGGATGCAACCACGATAACGCAAGGTTAAGAGGCATTCGAGGAGTAAACTGAATGCTTATGCTAAGTCATAATTTTGTCGTACTTACTAGTTATTATGAGGAAAAATCGCCATGCAATATGGCGATTTACGATCTTTGTTTCTAAATTTAAAAAAATTGCGTGTATTTTATTTAGAATCTCGAGTACGTAATCCATACTAATATTATAAATGGGAAAGTGTATGTGTTTGTTTGTTTGTTTGTTTGTTTGTTTGTTTGTTTGTCCGTCTTTCACGGCAAAACGGGGCGTCGAATTGACGTGATTTTTTAAGTGGAGATAGTTGAAGGGATGGAGAGTGACATAGGCTACTTTTTGTCTCTTTCTAACCCCCCACTTCCCCAAAATGGGGGGTGGAAGTTTGTATGGAGCATTCCGCAATTTTCAAGGTAGAAAGCTAAAAATTGGTATGCGGACTATTTGTGACTAACAAAAAAATCGTGCATCATTTTTTTTTGGAAATCTGCACCCAACCCCTTAAAAGAGGGAGTGTAATTTTATATGGGGGTCCAGATATGTAGAGTCGATATGTAGAGCCGATATGTAGAGTCGATATGTAGTCGATATGTAGTCGATATGTAGAGTCGATATGTAGAGTCGATATGTAGAGTCGATATGTAGAGTCGATATGTAGAGTCGATATGTAGAGTCGCTATGTAGAGTCGATATGTAGAGTCGATATGTAGTCGATATGTAGAGTCGATATGTAGAGTCGATATGTAGATTCGATATGTAGAGTCTATGTTCGATATGCAGAGTATATGCAGAGTCGATCTAAATATATAAAAGACTGAAACTGAGATGCACCTTTTTTTGTAGACGGTTAATATTACTCTTAGTACGCGGGTGAAGCCGCGGGCAAAAGCTAGTATTCAAATAAAGACAAGAAATGTCCGCATAAAAAGAGCCAGTGTTGTCACAAAACTAACATCAATGTGTGTCAGTGAGTCCATATCATAGAGTTAGAGGTATTTCTTTATCTTGATTCTGATCCAAGGAACTCATGATTCTGAGTAAGAGAAACCCAAAAATAATTGGTACACCTGAAAGGGAACACGCCAAAATAAATGAACAGTTAGCCACTTTTTAAATGGTGGCGAAACCGCTTCACGGTAGTCCCACATACCACGATCGCTAAGCCCGAGTGCAATAGTCCATTGTCCCGCCGGCAGGGTTATTGGAAGTACCTACTCTATAAATATGTCCTTTTTAAAGGCATTCTGAATTCACTACGACGGTGAAATGTTGTCCATAATATACCTGTCTTTATTTCACTAAAATTACTTTTGAAGATTTTTGATAATTGTTTTTTATTATTGCATAATAATCAGATTTGTACTTATCTGATTACGAAAATTAGGGCGCGTTTTACACAATTCACTCTTCATAAGTTACTCGTATACTGTAGTCAATAATAGTTAAATAACGCAAATGAGGTATTTATTTATTTAATTTAAAATACACCTGAAAATACAACCACTTTGAAATACAAGCTTTAAAGGACGGCCTCTACAAAAGAAATACTCGACAAACAATAATATTTGTATAATAAAAATACACTAACAGAAATCACGTATCCGTCTGCGGATCTTTTGAAAGCATTATTCGGGAAAATAGAAAGCAAATAGGGCACCTTATCTAAATATTGTCGCTCTGAATAGGTAGCTTCCTCGAAAGCACGATACTTTGCCAAATTGGATGCCTTTGTGTATTTTTCCCTCTAAACCGAAGGCCAAATATGGGTATCAGTGATACAATTGTTTTTTATGATTGGTATGATAGTTGTAATATTGAATATTTAAATAAATAGTATCGAGATTATTTCCGGAGAGCCACTGTAACCGTTCGAACCCCGTCTCGTACCACTGGGCAAAAACTTATGTACTCTGATTATGTATTATTTGATATTTAACAGTGGCTTTTCGGTGAAGGAAAACATCGTGAGGAAACCAGTCTAATCTCAATAAGGTCTAGTTTTCCCTCTGGGTTGGAAGGTCAGATGACAGTCGCTTTCTTAAAACTATTGCCTATGCCAAATCTTGGGATTAAGTGTCAAAGCGGACTCCGGGCACCTTTAGAACACAACCGGGAGTAATGCTAGGAAGATGATAATTTAAGGCATTTTCGCAGAGATGCAATGGTGTTGTTAATTTAGGTTACGAAATGGAATATTTTTAACTTTTACTCGGTGACGTCACTGACGATGCATCTCTTCTCGCGAAAACGCCCGATTACCTTTATTACCTCTGTATAGGTAATAGCATAATTTGTCTACCAGATTATATGTTATATTGATTTAAACTTTCACGAATCTCACACATTATTTATACTAAACGGGACTCAATCGTAACCCGTGACCAAGAATGTTGTGAGGTTGTGACACACCCGAAACGTCGGGAAACCTCAAAGAGTGTACGCAATTAAGTCCCATTTAGTTTAAATAAATGTTTGTATATTTTGCTCATATTAAGTCAAAATGCAGATTACATTTTGACTTAATATGAGCAAAATATACAAACAAGTAACCACACATACAAAAGGAAGAAGAAAACTGACTAACTCCATCCAATGTGGTCTAATATGAATGTACCAATAATTAATACTATAATTGACACGATAACCCGCAGTTTCGTCCACTGACAATGTTAAATTACTTGTCAAAGGATTACCGCGCAATTATAGATAACGAAAATCTATACGTGGGAAGGCTAATGAACCTGTGATCGTAAATCATAGCCGTGCCCATATATTAGCATTGCGTATTGACAGCCACGCCGTGGCATTTATCAATATGACAATGTTTACTTGGGAACATTTGGCAAGTGCATTTACTTGGCCTCCTAGCCGCAATATGTCTTATGATGATCAGTAAGCTTAGTTGGTAGCTGTCCTGTCTGTGATGCTAGTGGTCTTGGGTTTGTAATTCGTACTCCGGTGAGGGCAAATATTCGTGTGATGAGCAAAAGCGTTTACTTACTTAGTTAGTAAGAATGTCTCCAATATTTTTTTCATTAATAAACCACTTTTGTTTTATAAAGGATACCACGTAAGTAGGTAGGGGTACATTTATAACTTAGAGGCAAACGAGATACTTAAAAAAAACCCGTAACAAACGTGGCAAACAAGCGTACGGTGCCTGATGGTAAGCGGTTACCGTAGCCTATGGACGCCTGCAGCCAGTGGTCTCTCATGCGCTTTGCCGACCCTTTGAAAACCTCCATAGCTTTATGTCTAGTTAAAATATACCTAATAAATTTAGTTACCAAATGTTTGCTATTCGGATACAAATGCATCAGCGAAATTGCAATAGGAACTGTTTGTGCTAATGGTTTGTCAGTTTCTACCTCCGCTTAAGCTCTGTATTGGTATCGACTTTGTCATGTTTCGCTATAAAATTGTATAGAAGTGATTTCAATATATTTGCTACCATGCCAAATTGACTTGTTATATTATTTTACATTTATCCTTTGTCACACTATAGATAAACTGTAAACTGTAAGAATTAGAGAACCCCAAATGTAATGTTTGTTAAAAACAAACATACTAAATATTCAAAATTAGGTCTCAGAATTACTGAAACTAAAATTTCAATTTTATTAAATACTAACTGCCCGCGTGGCTTCGCCTGCGTATTGCAAAGAACACAGGAAACCTGCGGGTTAAAATATAGCCTATGACTTATCCAGAAAGTCCATTCTACACGCAGGTACAAAAAAAAATGAAATCGGATAAGCGGCTCCGGAGATTACCCAAAACATACAAACCTATAAACTTACAAAGCTACAATCTCACAGACTTTCATCTTTATAATATTAGTATAGTTCAACTATTTCTAATCTCATAAAATTATAAAAATATGAGTCAAAAAGCGGTACAATAAAAAATGTGCGATTATAAAAGGAAATGCTCCTTCTATCCAGTTCCATCTCTTGTATCTGCGAGTCTTGTCGGTTGGAATTTCACTCGGATGTTAATTTACGGCCGTTGGCTCAATGGTGACTAATTTCATATTAATGTGTGCTTGTCTCGACGGTTTCCGATATCATTTGAGTATTTTGTATGGATGTAATTTAATTATCAAGCATGCAGTTTGTGCAAGTTGTGCGTCGTAATTTAGTAATTAATGTAGCTTAAAGTTTGTGACAATAATCTAAAAACATAATATTTCATACAAATTGCTGTTTTAAATGTGGCGATGGCAGTGTGACATCCAATTATCATAAGAAAATAGGAGGTAGGTTAAGATTAAAAATTATACAAGTCTACTTTAGAACAAAAATAAAATTGCGCTGAGACTAAAAATAAGGGAATATCACAATCACTTTTTCCTTTTAATTTAGCAACGAAACATTATGAAGTTAAAGTGTGAAAGCAATTTAACTTTTGGTCCACCGCGGTCCCTTGGGGCAGTGACTTTGATCGATGGTAGAGTTTCATCTCGCATATATTTATATATATTTAAGGGATACTTTGAATTGCATTTTAGAGTTAATATTAAGTGAGAGTAGATATAGGCACATTTTATATATTTGCATATTGGGCTGAACATGCATAGATTACTGCTACTGTTCATGTGGAGTTAACATTTTACAAAATTTAATGAATTTTATTTGATTTGAATATGTCTCATCGTATTTTTGGTTATTTAAAGATAACAACAAGGTAGAAATGAATGAAAGTATTCCATTTAATTTGGATATAAATAAATCTAAAAGTGCTACCATTTTATTGTTTCAAATATGCTATAAAGTTGTCTAAGAATAATAATCCGGATTACATAAGCAAATAAAAGTCTCAAAATCGCAGTTAAAATATTTTATCTCTTATGAATATAATCCAAATTTTACGAGCGGTGTTAAATTTGAACCATTTTAAGCACAAATGCCAGCAGCTCCGATAAGCGTCAAGTTTGTATGGTAGCAGAGGACCCCCGGCAGTTTAGCGTTTAAGGGTAACAATAAAGAAGGTATAAAATCCTAAGAAACTGCCCCAAAGGATTATCTCGCCCTTCTGTTTTTTATTATAATTTTAGGAGTCTAATTGTAACGAACCCCTTTTCGTGTAATCGTGTATTTCAACATCCAAATATATATCATATTTTTTACAACAAAACAAGTACATTTCAATTAATGCTTTTGATATTTTTAGCCTGTATCATAAAAAAATATATAAATGATAGAAATTGATGTAGTTTACGTGTAGAAGAACGATATGACAGCACGGCACGACCACTGAAACTAGTAAACCGCAGCCTAATCTGATCTCATAATTACGTTGCGGTGGAACTATATTAACGGTGCACGGAAATGAATGAATGATCTCATCATCGCCAGCATTTACAACACGGTTCGCTCATGCTTGTGCCACTTCATGTATTTGCTAGGTTCTACGCTTTCTACGCTACCTCAATACTGAAATTTCTCGAGCATTACATTTTGGATTTGCCACTCAATAGGTCACTAACCATCAATGTAGTCAGGATGCAAAGAATCAACCACCTTACAGTCACCGACGAAGAAAAGGAATATGCTGCGTTCACCTACATTGCTTAGCCTTCAGAAGTGGAAAGTTGGACTATGATCTAAGGCTGTGATACACTTTTGCTTGATTATATCGTATTATTCCGTAGTGCATATTCAAACCTAAAACTTTAACTCGCGTCTAATTGCAACTCGCAAATGGCATATGATCCAATTGAATTTTTAGAGCGAATCCCAAAACACAGCATTGATTTGAAAATGTCAGGGTCTAATCTTGAAATGATTGATGTGCTCGCTATTGTACCCTAGATGAGCTTCCCACGGCCACTTTAACGTGATCCCCTATCCTAAACGACGCCCAAGCTTCGAGAGATCTTTCAAATTGGGTCATATGTATTCAAAGGAGTTTTATGCAACCGCTATATCGAGGCCTCCTGTTATTTGGGGTGGCGTGCGTATATCAGCGCATGTGGCTTGGTTTTCGCGTCGTGTCGTTTAATGCATAATTCATATAATTTTGTACAGATATTTCGAAGGTTGATTACGTGTCACATTATTCTCAATTTTCGACTGATACCTTTCCGATCTCATGTTTATTGACGGTTTAAATTTATATTACAGACGCAATTTCGTAATGCGACATGTAAATATGGTTTATATTCCCATTAGAATACATCTGGTGTACATTTTACATATATGATATATTTTTAAGTTAAGCGTCCTATTCACCGACTGTGCACTAGTTTATGACATGGGCACTTTATGTCGAATGAAGAAAAATTCTCTTAGTTCGAATTTAACCCATATTGCTTTGACATAAAGTGCCCATGTCATACACTAGTGCACCGTCGGCGTCAACTTCAATTCAGTACTTCGCTGAGCCACATATGTAGGTACATAAAATTTTCCACATTTCCTTTCCAATTTACCACATGAACTGTTTTCCGAGAGCAAATTCGTTGATTATTACAGAAAAAAATCCAAGTCGCTATATGTGGGCTGATAATATTTGAGGAGTTCCGTTGATTCCTCAAGGATCCCAGAATTGACACTTCATTAGTTACTACTTCAACGGAATCATGTCAGAATCTTTGACGTAGGTGCTTTACATCCTTCACGAGTTCCATAAGTCATCTGTGGTCTTCAGCATCAGTTCAATCATCAATTGCAATTTTCGAGGGTAAAAACACCAGTTATAATAGAAGATGCCGAAATCACTACACGCGTGCCTTTTTGCCAAATTTTAAGGTTTCCCTCGATTTCCCTGGGATCACCATCAGATCCTGACTTGTGCTCATGTGAATAACTTGAAAAAATACGATTAAAGGTCTATACGTACCTATAAAATTTCAAAAAATATCCTCCAACTCCTAACCATTGAGGAGTTGTAACTTCCTTAGTAAGTTATGACTACCAGACGCAAAATACCTGAACAGCTTTAAAAATTACATGAAACACGTAATTTGAAGTGAGAAGAAGTGTCAAATCGTCGCGACTTCTAAATATATTCGTTTTGGTTGAAAATTGGTTAAAGTGTTCCCGAGACAATATGGAATAAAACGAGGCTTGTGGAAAACCAACATTTTAAACTTTTTTTTTGGACTACCTTAACGTAGGTACACTAGTAATTCCCCCTCGAGGGTGCCCGCCTTGTCGGGGCGGGGGGGCTTAGTAACCGTGGACTGGTCACCCACGGCGAAGCTAAGAGGCACCCAGGGCCGGCCTGTGTGGGGCCTGCTGGCTGGCCCGAGGAGAGCGCTCCTAGCGGGCTTGTGCACTGCCCGCTTAGGATGCGTTGGGCAGGGACCGCAGCAGGAAAGGAGTACCTCCTTATCTTCTGCGGCCGAGGCGGGATCGCAGGGGGAGAGGCGTAGCCGCTTGTGGGTGGCTGCCAACGGCGGGGTCGCGGATGCGTGCGCAAGCGTTCCCGTGACCTCGCCACATGGCGGCGAGGCGGCAAGTGGGGGGGTTTTTAGTGGGTACACAGTGAGTCTCATCAGCTTATACGGGAGTCCCACATAACCACTTGGGTCACCCACTGCACCCGGGTGGTATGCGTAATGCATTTCCCGCCCCTAAACAAAAAAAAGGTACACTAGTAATTAATAATACTATATATAATACGCTACAAATACTATGTGCATGTAATGTAAATTTGCAGGGAGCATTCACACAAATATTCTACGAAAGGAGCTTTAAGAAAACGCCAGTAGGGTATCTGCATAATGCCTTAAGCAGAAAATTCAATTTACGGCGCAGCGCTTCAAAGCCAGAGCTAAGGAATCAACAAGTCACCGAAACTATAACATAAAAAACTTGAATCCGCACAAGTTTTATTGCTACTTCCGTATGCAGTTCCGGGAGTACATTTACGGTCCGGATGTCTTTATGCTCAATCCTTATATAACACGGAACCTCGAGGATTTGGAGACTTAATGCGCTTTATGTCAGATGAATTCAAAATGGGTTGGGCTACTCCATCAAAATATATAGGTGCTACTGTTGCTTATTTAAGTTCTAGTTACAGTCCATTATAAGTTATCAAAGTTATAATCTACTAGCTTCTGCCCGCGACTCCGTCTGCGTGGAACTCGTCGTATATCGTAGCTCCATAGAAACTTTCACCCCATTTCACCTCCTTGGGGGCATGCTTCCCGGGATAGCCTTCCCCGGGACTTGAACTATCTCTATCCCAAATTTCATCTCAATCGGTTCAGTGGTTTAACAGCAGCACATTTATAATATTAGTATAGATTATTAGTTCCTGCGCCACACGCATCCAGCGGACTCCCGCGACCTTTACCAGATCATCAGTCCTCCTTGTGGGGGGGGCCTACCCACGCCGCGCCTTCCGGTCTATTTTATACTCTTTGGGGGAGGCCTATGTCCTGCTGTGGATGTCTTTCGGCTAATATGATGATGATGGATTATAGTTACGAGTGTCTCTAGTTATAACATACAGTGCCAACGATTTCGTATCGTTACGTTCGTAGCCGATACCGTAGTTTTACTAGTTCGTAGAGGAAAGCGCCTATACGAGCTGTGCGCCCACCTAGCGGGTTCAGGGCACTGAAAGTGTTTCTAAAAATAAACGAGATAATTTTAGTCTTCAGTTTTTGATGTGGAAGTAGCAGACCCTTGCAATACAAAAAAATGGTTGTCTGTAAAGTCGGTTTACCGACGATAATTTTACGTGATAACGATAACGTCATAAGAAAACATTGATATAAAATTGCATAACACGTATTTACTCATTTATCGTTAGGAATACTCCTGTGAAGTTTCGTATAAAATAGTCGATCTAATCTTGTTTCCCCATACTAACTTTGGACCCCTATTACACCCCCTTAGAGGTTGAATTTTGAAAAATCCTTTCTTTATGCACCCCTGGATCCTCTAATTTGGAATCTCTAGAACCAGCAGTTTGGGCTGTGCGTTGATATTTCGTGCGCGCAGCCGGCGTTCGGAACGAGACAATGAGTCACACTTTCTCGTGCGTGCAGCCGGAGTTCATCGGTTTATAAGACGTTATCACGTCAAAAACAATAACAATGCAACTGCTGTTTAAATCGTAATTTTTAGGGTTCCGGACCAAAAATGTAAAAACAGAAGACTCGGTCCGTCTGTCTGTCTGTCACAAAGTCACATATCTCAAGAACTATACTAATGCTATCAATTTGAAATTTGGAATAGTTGTTAACAAAGCTAATCCACGTGCATAGAAAACGATTTTTTTAAATATATATTTTTAATTTCTATAAAAAAGGACGGATAAGAGGGGGACAAAAATTCAAAGTCTAGTTAGAAGGCCAAGTGGGGTATCATATGAAAGGGCTTGAATTGCACTTTCTAAAACAGTTTTTTTTTCTACAGTGGTAAAATTTTGATTTATAAAGAAAAATGTAGAAAAAAATAGCATTCCCCCTTATCTCAGAAGTTAGCCAAGCGGAAAATTTGAAAATAATATAATTGATTAATATTAACGTAAATATTACTGGAAAAGTATAACAAAACCTCTATCTAGCGTGTTCTTTTTTATTCTTCAAAAATAATTTGTTAATTTTGTTTGTATTCTAATACTTATATGTTTATTTTTTTTCCTCCAAATTCGTATGAAAGTATTCTGAAAGTACCTTCTAGCAAATAAAAAAGAATTATCCAAATGAATTCACTTGATAAAGAATTATCGCTGAAAAACTAACATACATACCGAGTTCCTTAGTCGCGGAAGTCAGTAACAAAATGCATAGATAAATGGCGCTGTAGTGTAGGTAAGTACTCATGACTTAACTACACTATGCGTTGTTAAGGTTTTTCCAAAATTAATGGGCGGGGCAAGACGGGTATGTTGTATGACATTTTGTACGGAACCCTCGGTGCGCGAGTCAGACTCGTACTTGACCGGTTTTTTTTAATTATACGATAGGAACAGAATGTAATTCTGCCGAAGAACATTGTTTAATGGGTTTGGGACATTAAAGTTTATGCTAAAAACCGTCATTATGCTCAGAACAAAAGATAGTAACATTTAATTAGCACACCCGAACCCTTTGGATGCACCCGCACTTGGCCAACTGTTAATTGCATTAAATCATGCTGGATACAGCAACATCCCTATTATGGGAGCGTTGAATACGGGGTGTAAACGACATGCCGTTAATATAAATTCTGCCTGGATTCATTGAGCCCTTTATTCGATTAAAAATATCACAAATAATTTGATTACAATTAATTCGGTTACATCTTAACAAACGCAACGAACTACCACAGATGGGTCCATTATGTTCAATCGGCAATAAATATTGCTCTTGTTTAATATTCTTGCTCGGATGTTATTATATTTCGTCTAAAATATTTTGTGCAATTGCAAACAATTAGTTCGTCAAGAAGAAATCCAGACACCAACTTAAATTATTTGACTTCAAATTAACGTTTTTATACCTGCCTTCATATTGATCGGAATGCAGCTAAAGCATATTCGATCGTGTCAAATCCTCTTTGATAATGATCAAATGATCACAATAAACTTGTGAAAAGAGCCCGGTCCCTTCACACGTCTTCGTAAATCCTAGATGGCTGGCTATAAATTATGTATTCGAGTTATAAAACCATCCGCGCGAATGGCTGAGATTCCACTGATCCGGTGTCTTTTAATGGCCTCTACGGAGGAGCGAATAAGCTGGCTTCCACCCAGTGGGACATACTGGGACATCCTTTGGTAAGCGAAATAATATAAAAATTAGGTGAATTAACAACGTAGGAAAAAAAATGACTAGCAAATATTCTTACGCTAATTATCCAGTAAATATTGAAAATCTGTTCATTCTAATTAATACAAATATTATTGATAATTTTAAAACTTTTACTAATTATGCTCGAAATTAGCAACTGTTGTATGTACAAATATATCATTGTTGAAATGTATGAACCTTACACAGCAACACAGGCATCGGCAACGCGCATATGACGACACCCTTGGAGTTTAAAGCGTCCATAGGCCGATTACCACTAGATGGGCCGTACGCTTTTGCCACCGACGTGGTATAAAAATAACACAATAGTGTAGTAGTAAGAAGGCACCGTGTGTATACATTCAGGGGTTACCATCAAATTCCCAGTTTCAGTCCCGTTTTCCAGTATCTGCATACTTACTTAAATGCCTCAGATATGCTGCGGTAAGAGTAATTTGTACTAATTATACAAATAGACTAAAAGGACGTATATCCTATTGTAACCTGGAAGAGCTCTTTTGTCGAGAATTTTGCAAATCCTGCCTCTAAATACCTTGCATGCGATGTTAGGCTTCAACTACTTGCACTTGAAATACCTGGGGTAGTGGGGGTAGAGATTCCGGATGCATGTAGCCCGAACCTTATATACATATCTATTGACTGGGCCCGGTGAAAGATTTTGTTGCTGATATAATATTATGCAATACCAAAATATCTTAATGAAGGTTGTGTTCCTACGATTTGGAAGCAAGCCTGGATAACTCCTGTACCGAAGGGTGTTACTAGTCGCGATATTGAAAAATATCGACCTATATCCAAATTATGCCAATTTAGCAAACTTCTTGAAAAAATAGTTACTGATCAATTAGCTACTGTTGTGCGACACCATATCGTGCCCAATCAACACGGTTTCTACAAGGGTCGTTCGGTTGAAACTAATTTGTTAACATTTGCCAGTGTGATATTGAAGGCCTTGGATGAGGGTTTCTCTGTAGATGCCGTGTACACCGATTTTGCCAAAGCATTCGATAAAATTTGTCATTATACGTTATTATATAAGCTTTGGCAACTCGGTATACATGGTGATTTGTTTCGCTGGATCAAATCGTACGTTGAAAATCGCACTCAGTCTGTTGTAGTCTCAGGGTTTATATCTAGCAGTAAATGTATAAGTTCTGGTGTCCCGCAAGGATCCCATTTGGGGCCACTGTTATTTATATTATACATAAACGATATAGTAAAATCTCTCTCCCATTCTAACATTCTTCTTTATGCAGATGACGCAAAAATTTATGGAGTTATTCGTAGTAATGCTGATTGTGAACTATTACAAAATGATCTTTCTAATTTTGAAACCTTTTGCAGAGAAAATAATCTATTCATTAATCCAGATAAGTGTAACATAATAAGTTTTTCTAGAAAAAAGAAAGCGTCTTCTTTTAATTACAGGTTATGTAACAGTGATTTGGTGAGAGTGAAGGAGATCCGAGACCTCGGAGTCATTATGGACGACAAATTATCATTTGTACCCCATATTGACTCCGTCTTGAGTAAATCTTTTAAACAACTAGGTATGATATTGCGAATTGGTAAACCCTTTAGGAATCCTGTTACACTTAAAATACTATATAACAGTTATGTACGTAGTCGCCTTGAGTTCGCATGTAGTGTATGGAAACCTCATTATAATGTGCACATAAACAGGATTGAGAGACTACAAAAAAAGTTTTTAAGAGCCCTAGATTTTAAAATTGGTAATGAATATACAGATTATCTTGAATCTTTAAATCGTCATAACATGCAATCCCTTGAATGTCGTAGGGACTGTGTTGACGCTGTTTTATTATATAAAATAATTCACAATCATCTGGATGCCCCTGGCTTGCTTCAAGACATACAATTTAGAGTTCCGCGTCAAAGAGAACGCCAGTGTCGTGATAAACATTTATTTGCCATCCCATTTAGTAGAACAAATTATTCTAAAAACATGTTTGTTAAGCGTGCATGTGCACTTTATAACCATTGTAATAGATTAGTAGATATAGACATATTTAACTGCACCGTAGACTCATTAAAAAGTGCCTTTAGGACAAACAATTTGTAATAATTAGTAATACATTTTTGTCTTTGGAATGTTATTGGATTGGATTATATTGGAAACTATAGGTCTGTTTAGTATTAAGATAGCCTGCACAAATATCTTTGTATGACTGTTTGTTTCATAATAAATAAAAAAAAAAAAAAAAAAATATCTAAAATTTTTTATATGTGTTAACGTAAACAAGTTTTAACTACTACTCCTCCCATTACTTGCGTTTACCAAGGAACTCCAATAAAAGTGGTTAATGATACCAAGTTTCTGGGGCTTCATATAGATAGTGAGATTGTAGAAAACTAAACCAGTTTGCCTACGCCTACGCTCTCTACAAACTTGCGAAACAGGCAAGTGTTGAGGTTGTCATGACGGCATATCATGGTTTCGTGGCATCGACGTTGCGCTATGGCACCATGGGCAAACTCCACAAACAGAGTCTTCAAGGCACAAAAGCGCTGGCTGCAAAGCCAGCATCATGCTGAGTTGGGCCCATTTCGTGACATGGCACAGATTCTTTTTTTTTCTTGTGTTTTTGTCTTGTAATATTGTACCTATGTTGTGTTGTGTTACGAATAAATGTTGATTTGATTTGATTTGACTTGAAAAGAGGTGCATAATAGCAATCCGCGGACTCAAGCAAACAGACAGTTGTCTGCCACATTTTTATCATTTAAAAGTACATACTAACATTGCCCTGTCTGTATGTATTGGAGGCCGCGGTGTTTGTCAAAGCAAACCCAACTCTTTTTAAGACGGTCTCTGAGTTCTTTCCGCGGAGTACTAGATATGGTAAATATATTATATTCACAAAGCCTGCAAATACTGCGTTAAAACAAAAAAGCGTATTCTGTGTCTTTAGAAAAACATTTAATACGCTTCCCGATAGGATCAAAAACATTCAAGTCAGAGTTAAAAAAATTGATTACTGACAAATGTTTTTATTCCATGTCAGATTTCTTGATATTCGAGAGTATATAGTTATAAGATTTAATAATATACATTTAATTAAATTGGGATTGACATGTAAAAATTGAAATTGTTGAAATAACTTACTGCGTTAACATATTTAATAATTTAATAAAATAAATTAATTTTAATTATTGTAGACTAAGTTCTAAATATATATAATTTATTAATTGTACACTAATATTATGTTAGTATGCAGCATGTTTTTGTATGCCGAAAGGCAAAACATAGTGGACAGAGATTTCTTACTATACACCTCTATTTGATGTGCCTATGTTTACAAAATAAACAATATTGACTATTGACTAAATAAAAAAAAAAATCCTTTTTTTTTAAACATGTACAGTCAGCATCATAAACATGTATACATTCTAGGACCTTATTGCTTGAAGATAAGGTCGAAAAGTGTATACATGTTTATGATGCTGACTGTACCTACAGCGCAATGTACACTATCATCATCATCATCATATCAGCCCAAAGACGTCCACTGCTGAACATAGGCCTCCCCCAAAGAGTGCCACAATGACCGGTCCTGCGCCACCCGCATCCAGCGGACTCCAGCGACCTTTACCAGGTCATCAGTCCACCTTGTGGGGGGCCTACCCACGCTGCGCCTTCCGGTACGTGGTCGCCACTCAAGAACCTTTCCGCCCCAACGGCCATCGGTTCTACGTGCAATGTGCATCTACACTATACTATTTTTATTAACATACACTATTTATATATGTACTTATTTATTTGTGTGATTCTGAAATTATTTCAGTATTTACAACCAATTCGAGAAGAATGAATATCCGAACCGACGCCCTTTCGCTAATGTAGAAATATATACAAAATCTTATACAGGTATGTACAGTCAAGTCCTAAAATATGTATCGATTTAATCCTCTCATAAATATGTACCGAAACCTTAATCCGCTGACTTATGAGCGACGGGAAATATTTATGAGTAAGTTGTATGCACCCATATTTTTACACTTGACTGCATAACAATTGTATTTTCTTAAATATTCTAATAACACCTAAAACCTCTTGGCAGGTTATATTTCCCTCGCTCTCTCCACGGGCTGAAGCTGATGTTGGTTCCCAAAATCCCATCGATTACCATTTGCGCCGAAACACAAGCCAATATCAGCGAGAGCACCACGATAAGGCGGTCTATTATTGCCATATTCCTCTCGATCCACGAAGTTAACGAGTACATAGTGTTCATATTGTTATCCTTGAATATCTGGCACGGTTTCTCGAGAGCAACCACAGGAAGCGTCAGACAGATCAGCATGCTTATCACTGACAGTAGTGTGGATACGTATATGTCCATTTTCTGATCCACGTGTAGAAGTGTCTTGTGTAAACGTTTTGATTTTGTTCCCCGCTTGTCCTCCAAGAAGAACTCGTCCGGCTTCAATAATTGCAATATTCTGGAATAATAAAGATCAAGTGAATATTTAGGAAAAATAGTAAGTAATATCATTAGCATTCAGTTTAATAACTTACTTGTTCAATGCTAATCGGTAGAACAACATCTTGAGAATTTAATTTATGATTTTTAAGCGGATTTATTGCGCTTTTCTGATTTTATTCAAATTATCTGGCTTGTCGGGAATGTCGTACTTTGCCTAATATTTTGTGTTTAATGTGAGACTGGTATTACATGCACTCTCTTAAATACTATATAAATTAACCTCATAATTAATTTGTTAATTGACTATCTTAAAGAGTATTATATAAAATTAATATGACATCATCAAAGTTTCAGGTAATTAGATAAGTACTTACCTACACATATAGAGGTTTAAAGCGAATCATATCATTAGTAATGAATGAGGATGATTTAATAATTTGTCAATTTCTAAGGTTCATTTAAAAACCAAATTTTACAATACAAAACTTACTACCAGTGGTCCAACTATAAGTTCGCCAGTCATAATAATCATTCACAATACAAAACTTATTTCAACGTACTTACAAGACAACGGCGGGTAAATTCCGCGTCGCACGCTTCCTTTACAAAGCACCTATTGTGTTTATTAGCAAAAACTACGGGCGGTCAAGTAATTCAATGTTCATACATCGGATTAAAAAGCCGTTTTCTTGCGCCGATGATAATGAATAATAAACCTTAAAGCTAATGTGTTTCATTTCAATTTAAAATAGCACTAGACTAAGTATTAAAACCACTCGCTCAAAATTTAGAGCTCTAGTTTAATCGTCTTTCGGTGGTAGCAACAGGGTCTAAGTTACTATAAAGGTGTTATAGTACCATATTTTATAATGCAATGAAGCTGAGAACTAGTCAAATAGACACGTGACTCAGTAAGGGTCAAACTTGCGTTGTTTGAAATCAATCAACGATTGAAATTAGCAATACAAAAAAAAATATGTTAGTCGTATATGCAATCGAATTTAAAAAAATGCTGAGGATTCTAGCCACATTTATCGCTTTATTTGATTAGGAATAATAGTGCTTGCCTCATTTGGATTATTACTTGTTCATTCAGTACTTATGCAACAACACGTAGATCGCAAAATGTATGTACTTACATGGATTACCCTGAGTCAACAATACCACCCCTCTTCCAAATTGCGATTCATTTCCGTAAAATAAACATGTATGAACACACGGAATTGCAAATCGACCTGATAATCTAATAAGAGAGCCAGGCTCGACACGGATCATTTGTGGAAAAAAATGTCACGAATTCGCGTTTTTTTTGTCCGCATTATTTCGATGCGGGACCAGTGGGGATATGTGACGTTGACAAATACAAACACATTTCCTGTCAACGATGAGTATTCTGTTTGTACTTATTTAAAGAGATAATTTGGTTAGGTTTTTATTTCAAATATTTCGTTGGGATTTTAGGACGCTTTCGAATGTATCTACATAAGATACCTAGGTTTTGATATAAAAAAAAAAAATAGTTATGTGTAATAATCGGGATTATACGCAAATTAAATACGAAAAATACAGTGAAAATATTACCTAAAACCAAAATTTATTTCTAAGTAAGCTAAACTTGAAACTAAGTATCAAACAACCCGCCACGCGTCACTCCAGGTGCAAAGATGCCCATCACATCACGCTAGCCGCAGTATTGTCGCGCTGAACAGCTATGGCTACTAACCTTTGCACCAGAAATGACCCAGAGCGGGGATCTAGTCCTCTTTCTTGTAAGCGAAGCCCCACTTGCCTAGTAGTAGTAATACTAGGGAGTATTGTACTAATTTATTTAAAGTAATAAATGAAGTACTAAAGAAAGACTCATCGTACAGAAGGAGGACTTCGTGCCATACGGCGTTTTGTACCAGTTAACATTAATGCGCGACATAATCCATCCAAATCATCGCATAGAAATATCCCTCGTTTTTGAGTTTGTTATGCAAGTTTTATTTATTTTAATGCCAACTTGGGCCATGGCGTAGTATGTATAACAAGTTTTGTTAAAATTAACTACGCATTAAGTCTTAAGTTCCCCTCGTTAATTGTTAAAATTATGTCAAATTGCAGACCCTGTTTCTTATACAACAGTGTGAATTAAATACGAGTATGAGCGACCTCAGCATTGTAATGGAGGCGACCGCACGTCTGATGACGTCTTTGCTTTTGACGGTTCGCCTGGAATCATTTCTTAAGAACTCGTATAGAGTTGCGACTTCTGGTAAATTTGCAATTCACTTGGGTAATTCACTAGTATCCTAATATATATACTATAATTTTGAAAAATATTGTTTTAGCTTACTTATAAATAAATAATAATCAATAAACATCAGCGGAAATCTTACGCAAATTGAACTAGCCTCATATAGTTAGCTCAATGAGGCCCTTGTTATAAGTATTAGACGACGGTATATTTAATAGATATGAAAACTTAAACACATAGAAAATTCAGAAAAAAAACATGCACATCACATACATATTGGCCCTTACCAGGATGAACGATCACCACCACACGCAACCTAGAATCTCCAGTTTCGTAGGCAGAATCTCTACCCACTAGGCTAAACCTGTCTCTACTTTAAGTTCTTACTTCTAGTTCTAAATACGATAAAATATATAAATTTACGATTAAAAAAACAATATATGATAGGTTAATACCTACTGCTTTGTTTGTGAGAGGTGTGCAATAAAGAGTATTTGTATTGTATTCTATTGTTAATCTAGACACGCGGCAGCGTGTCAAGCCAAGTTCAAGCAAAGGAACTGGCTAGCCAGCGCCGAGTGTAATATTACACGAACCACTTGGTGCCACTTTTGACCCTTCTATAACTTATAACCTCTTTAACGTAAACACATAAAACTACGCGTGTTTAATTATATCTATAAGGACATCTAGAAGCCCAAATTTCATGAAGCTAGCTCAAACGGTTATAAAGATATGAAGGTCAAAAAGTCGTAAATTTTAGTATTAAACTGGTCAAGTCAAATCTAACCTACTTTAAGATCTCACATTTTTAAATAACAGCAATTGTTATAGTTATCCAATAAAGCAAAGAAATAGAGTTTAAAATACTTGTTCATAATGTTATTTTGTTCCTATAGATACATATTTGGATTTTGCATAACTTGGCACTCATTTAGATCTCCATTCTTTTTGCCAAGCATAATTTTTGTATTGAACTTGGCTCTCCTTTTTTACATTTATGTTTTTGGTGGGATTCACTTTACATTACCTACTTACAAAGTACTACTAAACCATTTTGGCTTAATGAAGCACGGATTTTTATTAATTTTGTATACATCATATAAAACACACAAGCTCTAGAGGCTAGTCGATCGTCTGCGCCGAACCTTTTCCATGAACATGCACCATGCAGTGCAACAAGACGTTGCTCTTGCCACCTTAGTTAAATTAAACTTGGACCGAACTCATTACAACGTGTCAAACGCATTCACTGGTCGTAAGCAATTTAAAGTGTGACTCCTTAAATTTAACTAATTGTTATAATTGCACAGTAAACGCGGAAATCAATTCGGTTCATAAAAGTATAGACTCACATAAACTGAAATTGAGAAAAATATAATCCTTCCTTATACAGGGCGTCCCACGGCTATGCCACATGGAGGAAAAGTACCTTGAATATTGACGGTGGAACATTTTACTGAAAGAAGACATTATTTTAATTTAAAAACCCATTTAAACTGCATTCATAGATTTTTAAATAATTACATGGTTGAACCGGGAATCGAATCCGCTACACGAGAAAAAAAATGGCCCTGTCGCTTTGTTATACCGATCGATAGGCGTCATCATAAGGATTATTTTTTGCTAAATAACATAGTGTCAGAAATAAAAGGAAGATCATGAATTTAAACATTTTTAATTAGAATTTAATCAATTTAATTTATCAAATGCTCAAACTGAGTGTCATTCTGTTGAATACAAAGTCGCACCCGCACCCTTTTGATTATTTCGCTCACTGTAGATTTTTTGATCATGTTGTGGTGGATATTTAGAATAATTTGTCTAAGTTCTGCTTGTAGCTCGTGCACACTTTCATACTGGTTCTTGTAAACGATATTTTTTTACATAACCCTATGTCAGCTTTTCATTTTTCTGAACAAAATTTTACATTAAATGTTAAAATTCATGGTCTTCCTTTTATTTCTGACACTTTGTTATTTAGCAAAAAATAATCCTTATGATAACGCCTTTCGATCGGTATGATAAAGCTACAGGGTGTTTTTTTTTCTCTTGTAGCGGGTTTGATTCCCGGTTCAACCATGTAATTATTTAAAAATCTATGAATGCAGTTTAAATTAGTTTTTAAATTAAAATAATGTCTTCTTTCAGTAAAATGTTTGATTCTTGAGATCTCAATATTACCCCACCTTTCAACAGTTTAGACATTTGTCCCGGTATTTTTAGCTAAAAAGTGATTCAATAAGTACCACCTAGGTAGGTACCTCAAAGTTGAGTGGTAATACTTAAAAAATAATATCTTGGATTAAATCTACGTCTACTGCTAATCATTACACAAACCAATTATATTGATAATTGCTTACTATTTTTTACTCGTCACCCTATCATTGATTTCCCTCCGACGACGAGCAATACATCAAACTTATTTCAGCCACTGATATCAATTTAATTGGTATTTCGAGCCATCTGTCCCTACTAGCGGTGTGTAATTTGTGGGCATTAGACGTATTTATTGATGACATATGACGTCTGTATTACTCGTAATAGTTTGTTTTTTCGTATGAAATATTTTACTAAAATTATCTAACCTACCAGAGAAACGCTGGCTTCTACAAAGAAAAAATTGGATAGGTATTTAAGTTAATTATCACTGAGATAGTAAAAATAATGTGTAAAATATGATAACAAACTAGTCCGTTGACTGGTTGAATCGACGAGCCAATGATGTAATTTATTAAGGCATATTATATTGCCTGTCTTAAAGTTCACGCTCTTAAAGACAGCCAATATAATATGCCTGTCTTTAAGTTCACCCATGAAAACAGTCCCGTCCCACCTGAGCAAGTAATATGAGAATTGATTTGGACCATAGTTGGGTGACCTGGACTATAGTTGTTTGGTTTTGCCGGTATTTCAATTAGGAGCACTGTTTTTCTAACAACTAAGGGTGGGTTGCACCAAAACGTCAATAATCGTAAGCGATGTTCGTTAAAATCTCTGAATCAAATTTGAGTCACACAAATTTGAATAAAAACCTATAAAATACAAAATCGGTATTGATAGAAACGAATGAGTTTACTATTGGACCATAGCGGGAATAGTGGACTATAGTTGTGTGGTCTTACGGTACTGACCATGTTCTAGTGCTGAACTATCGATGACTACTTTTGTATCATAACTATCATGAAGGAAGTAAATAGACTGAAGAACGCAAACGGAAGATTCATATCGAAGGAGTAAGCCCTTCGCATCGTGTTCTTGAGGGGACACAGTGAAAGGTAATCCTTCGAATTCTCTATCACCACTTGCAGGACAGCATCTAGAAAGTTTAGGAACATTCGTTTTAATATAGCTTTATTTATATAAGTAGGAATAACATTAAATGATTAGTGAGATCGAAGGCATGTCGAAGACATAATAATGTGAATAATGTGAAGATGCAGTAACTACAAAAAATTAGTAGTATAGTTTGCTATCTTTGACGCTACCTAGTGGAAAGAAAAGTGCTTTGCCTGGTAACGACACGTAACTATGGGGGAGGTGTTATAGGTAATCACTGTAATCAGCTTGATCACCTAAACCTTCAAATCAATAAATGGTAGACATAGCGCTAGTGATTCTTCTAGAGCTTTAAGTGTCTGCTTATCAGCAGGTATGCCGTAGGTATGCTTGTTTCCCACCGTAATACTACTAAAAAAAAATATCTACATTACCGTTGCAAATAAGAAGTTCATCCTCAAATACTTTATTAATATTGTCCACTTCGTGTCCTGCCTTCTCGACGAACAACGCAGGCAGGCAGCACAAAACACAGCTAATTACATACTCCATCATTACTGTACCGATGATCAGTTTATGTGCCTACAATTAAAAACAATTTTTAAAAGGAGAAAGTGAATAAGTATGTACCAATGAAGACCTTCGTTATTGATTTAGTAAGTATTACTCACCGGATACGGATGTAAGCCATCATAGCAATACATTAGCACCCCGACGAAAATGAAGCATACGATTAGGACTACCTGTAATTTTTGAATTCGTTATTTGTGTTTCGGAGGGCAACGGTAGGTAGGTATAGGAGGTTAGTTACTTACCTGAAACTTCACGTAGATCAGGGTGGATTTGATGTTTCCAAGAATGCATTTGTAGATCTGCATTCCCTCCCATATTATTTTAATTTTATGACTTACACTATCTTGCCTCTTTAGACAAGGTTTACTCAAACTCGTTTGAAAGAAAACCCGTAATAGTTTAGTCCTATGAGTAGATATTTCATAAATAATAAATGTGTTCACATGGCTTAAGTTTAACGCTGTCCAAATATACGAAGTTGTGAGATAGTGCAACCAGACATAATATTGAAAGTATCCGGCAGCGTAAGCTGCTGTCAGAAGGATCAGTATAGAAGATTTAATGATTATTAACGTTGTAAAAATAAAACGTGATGTTGATGGGCTTAATACCATGACCGGCAGTTTCAGTTTGATATCAATTTGTTTTATTCCTGTACAGAAGCGAAAGAAGAGCTCTTCCCCAGTGAGCAAAGAGATAAACACGTTTGTAATCCAGTGGACTACCCCACAAATATAAAAATAGAAAGTTCTTGGAGTGTAAGTTGTCAGGTACGTGCAAATCGTAATCGAAACGACAAAGCAGTACACTCTTGCAAAATATCGAACAAACACATGTCTGAAACAGCCATTATACAATCCGAACAAAATTCTGGTCACTAATAAATTTCTAAATGGTGCGACCAGTCTAAAGTTTTTGGTGGAATGCCATGGTTGTTCACTCATTGTAACCACACAACGTGACGTGTTTTATGATGGAGCACGAGAATGAGCACTGACCAATGGATGATTGTAATAATGCCTATGGTTTTATATTTTCATGGTAGACTAATGAAGTTGTACAAAATAATGACACCATGAAGGTACCAGAACTTAAGTTAATTGGTGTTCTGTATTACTGGTATGACCAAGTGGGCAAAACTAGCGTTGTACCTACCTACATGATTGAAGTAGTGTTTGCTGCTATGCACAGTATAAAAATAAAATACAATTGCGCCAAGTCGGGGTTTCGTTCTTAATTAAATATAAGCAGTAGTCATTTGCGGTATAAATTGATTACAAATACTTATAATATATACAAGACCAGTAAAGTTGAATTCAACCCTTGCCTTTCTAACTCGATTAAACAAAATTTAACCCATCAATGCCCATCAGCCAGAATGCAGCGTGCGTTTTATGTGACCCGCCACAATATCTGTCAAAACCTAATACGATAAAATGCGGATTTGTAACGCCATGACGTCATCTCATTTCAATGTCACTAATAGGACTTAGGGTGCTCAGTCGGGCTAGGGGCGCCTAGTGAGCTACTTCCATCGTCAATCATACGTGTTTTACGAGTGAAAGTAGTAATATACATCTAAGTCAGTGTAAGAGAAATAATGAAAGACGCATTATAAAACTGCATACTTAGTCAAATAATTGTCTGCCGTGGATGGAAATACTTAGGCATAAAAATCTACGAACATTAATAGGGCATTTTGTACAAGTGAATAGTTAATCAAAATTAAGTTCGAATGTACTTATTAACATACTCATACTCATATTAGTTTATACTTAGGTAAGTAAACATAAATGGGTACTGTCAATAAGAATTATTCCCCATTCTAGTATAAGTTGTCTATTCACTTTTATTTGCAGTCAAGTAAAGTTCATTCTGAAAATAATTAACGTTGGATAGCAGGTGTCAACCCTAACTGGGTTAAAAAGTCCCAGCTGCACTGAAGGGTTAAACTGTTATGTGGCTATTGCGAATAATGAGAGGTGTTTAAAAGAAATTTACTATCCCCGGGGTGTTCTTGGCACGCAGCGGGAGGGTTAAGAATGGTCTGTCTGTCTTGCCGCAAATGGGAAGCGAAAAATTAAATTCCTTTTTTCCTAATTTCCACGTCGTTTGGAGGGTAGAAAGGTTAAAATGGAACAAAAAGCAGGATAAATTGGACGATTAAGAGAACTCAATACTTGTTTGTACTAAATAAAACAAAAGGGTGAATTTTGTCATCACAAAAGCACTTTATTTGCATAAAAATATGTGATCAAATAATGCTACAAAGTGTATACAAAGCTACCTAATAGGTACATATCTAAATTTAGAACTTAGTTTTTTTTTTATTTATTGAATAAGATATAATTAGGCACACGGAAAAGTTTACATGTAATACCCATCGTAGGCAAAACCTTGACTACTACTACTCTACGTAATTATTACACAATGTACTAAGATCAGACAGATCCTGCGTTAATCGGTATGCTATTTCAAAGAAAACCATTTTGCAAAGCAAAGACATTTACATTGTTATGTTTAAAAAGCTTTTAATAATCGAAATAAGTAATAATAGGTACTGGAACAATACAATATTTACCGGATAATTACCCCTAACAAAATACACGACTGTATTAAACCTTTGCTGCTAAAGCTACTAGGTGCCTCGATAGCGGCAACTATAAACTACCCTACTAACCAGCCCTTATTATACGGTAAGACGTTAACTAATAATGTCTCATTTACTTGAGCAATAAATGTGGATATGTTTTATATGTAGAATTACGAGGCTTTGGTTTGATGGGTAATTCATGTTTTGGGAGGTATAAGGGGCCGTGTCAAATTATGAAATGAATAAACCTCCTTTATGTCTTATAGGAGCATACATACATACATACATATAATCACGCCTCTTTCCCAGAGGGGTAGACAGAGATCACGTATCTCCATTTGCTACGATCCTGACAAACCACTTTCGCTTCACTCACCTTCATAACATTTCTCATACATGCTCGTCGGTTTAGGGTACTTTTGACCTGGCCTTTTTGTAACATTTCTCCAATTTGATCAGAGAAAGTTCGCCTAGGTCTTCCCCTTCCAACTTGCCCTTCCACTCCTTTTATATACACTCTTTTCGTTAATCTTCCCTCATCCATCCTCTCTACATGCCCAAACCACCTTAACATACCCTTCTCAATTTTCGTGACTACATCTCCATCCATTCCACACTTATCTCTTATCACACTGTTTCTGACTCTATCACTCAATTTCACTCCACACATACTTCTCAACGCTCTCATTTCTACTGCATTCACTCGACTTTGATGTCTTTTCTGCCACACCCAACTTTCACTACCATACATAAGTGTGGGCACCAACACTCCTCTATGCACAGCCACGCGCGCTTTTTGTGATATTTTCTGGCTGCCCATAAAGGCGTTCAGTGCCCCATTCACTCGATTCCCTGCATTCACTCTCCTTTCAATATCTTTCTCATGCTTATAGGAGCAACATACACAATAAGCGAAACTGTAAATATTTGCTGGTGACTTCTGTATGATTGGGGGGTCGATTTGAGACTTAAATTTGGATCCTAATTTTTAATGTGTTTCGCGCGCTAGCCTTCTTGATCTAAGAGCTCAGTCAGTAGTCAGAACTTGCGCTTGAAACAATATACATATATAAATTTATTTATTTGAACGTTGCTTAGAATATGTGTCTTATAGACCTAACTAGTGTCACTGGCTTACAAACAAACCCTTACTGAAAACCATATGAAAGCGTTTTATTTTCAACTGCGCTCTTAATGGCAAATATTAAAACTGAATGTGCGCAGTAACGGTTGAAAAAGCATGAATAAAGATGCAGATATCGTTTAACCTGCGAATGCGCTGCGATCGGGACGCCATTTGCTTGGTAGTCAAGGTTGCCACATTTTGGTACATTCAAAGGCCAAAAAAACCGTGATCGAATGTGGGCTAAATATTACACGGCAGGACTTGAACTCGTGTCTTTGCCATTCCGGGCCAACGTCTTAACCGCTTGACCACCGGGATCACTACACATGGTGATGAATTTAAACAGTTTGATTCGTATAAAGTCTTAATACACACAGCGTAGTGTATTTTTACAATTTAAGTACTTGTCATCAAGTGGAATCTAATGAGCACTAACAGGACGATGAGACGATTTATAATGTGGAATACCTAAAGCATTAGCCCTACACTTAATTGGACTCTAGAAAAATTTACAAATATACTTCAAATATTTGAACTGCATAGCACATAATAATATATAATATACGTCGTTCTATAATCTGCATAGCATGGTAACAAAGTATTTTTTTAATCTTTATTAAGTTGACGATTTGGCAACCCTTGGATTATATAAAACTATCGCTGAGCTGCGATTAGAGATTTCAGGAATGGGACGTTTCGCTGAATTTACTCGAAAACATTCAAGATATCAGCCAGTGGCTGGTACTAGTTTCATACTTAGGACTTAGGGAAACGCGATTTTATGGCTTATAATCATTTGACTCGAAAAATGTGCGACAAGACAATGTGAGCGTGTGTGTTACGATGTTTAGTTAAACTGTACCCACGAATAAATTATAAAAATGGTATGAATGAAAGTGTCGCGTTTTTAATCCGTGTATTATTTTTAAGTCACATTTTAATTATTTCCTAGTGCAGTACACATATTGAGATGTGTATATTTATTAACTATAACGATTACTATTATTTACTGAGATTCTACTGAAATCTAAATTTATATTTTACATTCTCAGGTATTATTATTTGATTGGGACATAAAACTTATAAAATCGGATGATGCATTCAATAACAATTAAAACTGGCCAGTATATAATAATTTCACATAAAGTGTACCTTCAACTATATTGTACTAAGCCTGATACGTTTTCTAATAAATGTAAAGTAAAGGAGCATTCACACACAACACATAATTCGCACCGTATGTTACTTGGCTGGGCATTAATTGAAAACCAACAAGATCGTTAGCACTTAGCCAATTGCACCCCGCGGCTGCTGACGCTTGTTTGAGGAGCCTGTGTACTTGGTTAATGCAGTGTGCATTACGCCTTATAGTGACGTGAAACCTACGATATTGTCTTACCTGGTTACCTTTGGTATAACCTTCAAATATCTCCTTATTATAGAAATTGAAAACATATGCTCCTCCTTTTCTTTGGGGCAACAGTGCGTACTTGTTTACTACTTAGTGGAGTATTAGAAATCAATGGATCAATATCAAGAAAAATTGGCCAGTAGGTACTAATAGTCATGGTCATGGTCTCGGATCGGTCAGTCGGTACGAATACAGAGGTATCCTCCACGATCGGTCGACTGACATGACAATCATTGTCATGTTAGTCGGCAATTCGATTGCTTTGAACAGTATATTCTTAGTGTATAACATACGTGTTATGGTTGTTAATATGGTTATACAGTGTGTTACCGGCAAGCGGGCATTTATTATACTCGTAACTTATATAACATGTTCCATTAGCAATTCTTTGCATATATTAGCAAATCATAATTATGTAAATTAATTGCGCAACTAAATTCCCAAAATCCTAATCTTTAATGTACTAGGTGTATAACGTCGTAATAAACTTTACTGGCAATTAAAATTTGGTAAGAATATTTATGAAGTCGAAATTTCAGTTAGGTATTTAATTGAATTGAAGGTGATGGTTAAGTTAAAGAACTACGTTAATTTACCCAACTTGAAAAATGCCCACTTTTCAGTAATGCACTGTATATAGCCTTTTCGGATATCGCTCCTTGGAAATTATTGTTCCCATCTGATTGGGGGGTCTGCGCTTCTTGTCAACTCTCTCCACTTTGCCCGTTTGACTTGTCAGCGTCAGAAACGTTGCAGCATAGTAGGTCCATGCTATATTTTGGTGAAGAATATAAAAGAACCGGCCAAGTGCGAGTCGGACTCGCGCACGACAGGTTCCATTATCTATAAAACAAGCAAAAAATCACGTTTGTTGTATGGGAGCCCCCTTAAGTATGTATTTTATTCTGTTTTTTAGTATTTATTGTTATAGCGGCAACAGAAATACATCATCTGTGAAAACTTCAACTGTCTAACTATCACGATTTATGAGATACTGCCTGGTGACAGACGGACAGCGGAGTCTTAGTAATGGGTCCCGTTTTTACCTTTTGGGTACGGAACCTTTAAGGTAAGAGATTAAAAACTTACAACCTCACAGACAATTTCACATCTCCTCCTTTCAATATTAGTATCAATGAGGCCTGTCCTTTCCTATAGATTCGTATCATAAAGTCTAACCATTTATGTTTTTTATAATAATCATAAAATATCGATTTTCCCATCACTAGACAATGCTCCAGGCAGTGTATATGAAAGATCTTTGCTTGCTGACCGGCCCGAAGTGTGCGTCAATAATGTTGCACGTTTGCGCACCAGGGTAACAGACTTACAAACAGAACGGTTATTTCCGGCGTCAAACCCCATCAGTCGAATACCAATAACCGTTATTAGTGAAATGGAATTAATACGGAACATTAAATGTTAACATTCATGTAAAAAGGAAATGCCTAAATGTTACTTGGAAAAACCTGTTGTTTTACATTGTTTATATTATTGTTATTTAGATTTTTCAAAAACAAAATCACATGCATGGGTATATACAGAGTGTTTTTTTTAAATGGGACAGTATGGGGAAATCCGAATCTAAAGGAGATAGAGGAAAAGTGTCCAAGGAGACATTAGGTGTTTTTTTATGTAAACAAATTTGGCTCATTAAAATTTTTGATCAAGCGTGAGTTGTTCTTAAAAAATGATAAAGTTGGTCATTTTTTTTTTGACGCGGGTCGACTCTGTTTCATGTAAGGATTATTTCATTGTATGGAAAGAAAAAAATCTGAACAGCAGAAGTTGGTCAAATTTAATGAAAACTAATCTTCATACAATTGCAGTATTCGCCTTTTAATATTGCTACAAGTGCCTAGGCGTGTAAAAAAATATTTAAAATTATTCCATTTTTAAATTTCGATAATCCATAAGAGCTCCAGATGATTCAAGAGAAGAACATTTTTTTAATCTTCGTAAACATCATAGCACGCGATAGTCTTGAAATTATAAAAAAAAGAATTCAAATTTGGAACGAGTGGCCCCCACGATCGCCCGACTTAACGCCATTAGATTTTTTCTTATGGGGTTACCTTAAGGGTCGAATTTATGAATCCCGATACAACTCCGTACAAGAATTAAAAGATGCTGTTTACAACACTTTAAACACAATTCACCATAAGTCTCTGTTAAATGCAACTAGAAGTGTCTTGAAGCGTGCTCGTACCTGCATAAGACAAGACGGCGGCCACATCGAACATTTACTCAAGTAATAAACCAACTGTATGAAGATTAGTTTTCATTAAATTTGACCAACTTCTGCTGTTCAGATTTTTTTCTTTCCATACAATGAAATAATCCTTACATGAAACAGAGTCGACCCGCGTCAAAAAAAATTGACCAACTTTATCATTTTTTAAGAACAACTCACGCTTGACCAAAAATTTTAATGAGCCAAATTTGTTTACATAAAAAAACACCTAATGTCTCCTTGGACACTTTTCCTCTATCTCCTTTACATTCGGATTTCCCCATACTGTCCCATTTAAAAAAAACACTTGTATATATCAAATAGCTACATAATAATCAACGAATACAAAAAACCAATAACATCCTACTATAATATTAAAAATGCGAAAGTTTGGATGTTTAAATGTTTGTTACTCGATCACGCTTAAACGGCTTAACCGATTTGGATGAAATTTTGCACGAATATAGTTTATAGCCTGCTTTAAAATATAGGGTTGTTTTTATCCCGGTTTCACGCAGACGAAGTCGCGGGCGGAAGCTATCTATAAAACGAACGTGTCCTCCCGCCGTCAACAATCTTAAGGAATTTGAACGAAGAACAAGTTACTATTATTATTTAAGTTGTGGCATTCTTCTACTACATATGTGTAAGGGGCGGTACCTTGTTAGACTTACAAATAAATACTATTAATCTTACAAATGCAGCTACGAAGTCTCCCTAAAACATTTTTCTAGTATCGTTTTAATTTTCTCGTAGGTAACCAAAATAAAGTTGTGTTTTTTACGAATAAATATTTTCAAGATTGAACTGTTTGGCTGATGCCATAAAGTTTTTTCTCGGGGTTGAATCGTACGATATAAATATGATTGATACAAAAGGGGCGAATAAACAAATGACGATTCATCATTGTGTGTAGTCAAGCGTATCTTTGTGATCACGTAAAGATAGACAACCGTTACTATAATATTGTTAAAATGCAACTCTATATACACGAAATTTGCCGCAGTGTTTGAGTATAAAAGAGGCAATTTCACGGATTATAATGAAAACTGATCTGAAAATAGTTTGTTAGTTACTATACCTGTGTTTATATTTCTATAAAATAACACTCGTATTTGACATTTCATGAGTGGGATGTGGTCCTTAAGCCCACCACGCTGGTCCAGTGCGGGTTGGTGCGCACCCAACCCACTACCACCAAGCAATATGTCTGCACAGAATCCATCCCACCAATCACAGGCCACGAAGTAAAACAAGCTCTTCGGACCATGAAGTTTGGAAAAAGTCCTGGAGGAGATGGACTCAGTACAGAATGCTTAACTCTTGGATAACGCGTTTTACTACCCCATATAACCAATTTATTCAATAGTATATTGCAAACAGGAAAAATCCCAAAATAAATGACCCACACAAACATAATACTCCCTCACAAAAAGGGAAAGAAGAGTGACATTAATAACTATCGGCCAATTGTACCAAAAACCATACTTAAATTCCATCAATATACCAAGAAATGTCAATGTCACAGTGAAACCTACCATTGTCAGTATGACGTTCCAGGTGTAACCAACCTTATTATCGTAATACGAAATATAATCGTCAGAATCAATGTAAGACTGATCGGAAATACATAGATATTTCATTTATTTATCAAATGTTGAATAATTAAAGTAACTAAATAAAACATTCGTCCCGTCCAGACGGATGTAAGATATTGAAGATGAAGTTAGGGTCAGAGTCTTTACGATTATTAGTCTTTAAAATTGCTAATAAATTAGTGAATTTTTTCGACAAGAGTTTACTATTAATGGAATGTTTCACTTCAATATCAACACAGTGGTAGATTTCATGGAATTTAATTGTGGTTTTTGGTTTAGTCTTGTCTCAGTTGTATTACCAACAAGTGAGAGAGAGATATTTGTTACTCAGGCGTTGCACTCGGTCTGTCCTGCTTGTGAAACAGTGCGGGGTGCGTCCGTTACATTATGTCGACGAGTACAAATATTTAGGTCAATTAGTTTCCTTCAGGCATAGGCAGCATAAGGAACTCGAAAGATGGATCCAAAACGCCTGGAGAAGCTATTGGTCTTTAAAAGAGCTACCCAAGGGAGACCTTCCTTTAACCCTGAAGCGAAGACTTGTCGATATGTGTATTCTGCCTGTCTTAACCTAAGGTCCCCAAACATGGTCACTCATGGAGGCACAAAAGATCAGATTGAAGGTTTGCCAACGAGCTATGGAGCGTAGCATGCTGGGAGTCAAACGTATCGACCGGGTCCGAAACTACGCTGCACGCTGCGCTCAAAAACTTGCATTGCTGACGTTGGAGCCAAGCCAAGACCGCCAAGCTGAAATGGGAATGGGCTGGCCACGTCTGCCACATGCATCCCCAGAGGTGGAGCCATGGAGTAGGTGCCATACGATGGGAGGCGACGGCGTGGCAGGCCGAGACGGAGAAGGCGGGACGACTTGGACATATTTCGCAACGATTGGCCAGAGATTTCTCAGAATCGGGACGAGTGGAAATCAAGAGAGTGGGGGGGGGGGGGGCTTTGCCCAGCAGTGGGACACTATAGGGTTGAAAAAAACACTCGTATCCTGATGCCTAAAGCATAATTACTATTTGCTAATACTTTTGTATTTCACATAATAGTACACAATCAAGTGAAATGTTATTTCCTGCAAATGAATCATTTTACTATATTATACCTACTACATGTCATTTATTGTGAATTTCAATTGACATATTGAAACAAACAATCATAACACAGATCTTCATTTGAAAAGGCAACTACTTAAAAACCGTTACATCAAAGGGAATCATTCAATAATCCAACCCCTATAATTCGATCCGCCTATATAATGCTACAATATTCTAAATTAATAAACGTAAGGTTCAAATTCAAATAAAACGCATGTCTTGTTATAATGGTTTATAGCTAATACAGAACCATGTATGGGACAGAACAAATATGAATATTGAACGTTGGTTGGTAAACACGATTATGGAGTCAAAGAGATGTGCTGATAAATGTACCGTATTTAGATGATCTCTATTGAATTAGCTCTTCACCCTGCGGCTATACACATGAGTAAGCAGATCCGTATGTCGATTGCCAGGATATCAATCACTGTAAAGAAAACAAGTGCACTCCTTTCAGTAAAACTGTGTGCTGAAAAATAAAAAATACCTATGATTATATTTTGAAATAAATATTTTACTGTGGCTTTTTATTGCTGACGTCTATTAAGTTGGCTATACATTGCTTTCTGTTTATGTTTGGCATCACTTAAACACATAAGTTTCTTAGGCATGTGGAAAACCTATAATATATCATTATCATCATCAGCCTATATACGTCCAACTGTTGGGCACAGGCCTCCTCTCATGATACAACATATTAATAATTGTTAAAAAAAACAACTATATTTTGGGTATTCTGGCTACTACTAATTTTATGACTTAACAAGAGTTAAGTCATAAAATTAGTAGTAGAGCTGCTATTTCCATTGGGTACCTATGTTATATTATGTTTGATTCCCACTTTTATCCGTTATATTATACCGTTTTAGTCATAATATTCTTGACGACGACGTTTTCGATATTACCGTATATGCCAATGATGGAGCGAGCTTAGGAGTAGCTATAAAGGGGAGGGCAAATGCACAAAAGATCCCACTAGGTCGAACTGTATCCGAAAGGGCCCTCAACTAGATAAGATAAGATAAGACCGTATTTGCTAACGGGATGAGATCACACGTCACTCAAGCTTTTACATCGACCACAGTAAGTGTACAACTGAAAAATAACCAAATCGCATGTCATCGTTAAAATTTAACGGTAAACGGTTAGTGGCAATAACTGCGCGCCAGTTAGAAACAGTTTTATGCGCAATAACTGTTTAACACGTTCTGCGGGCTTTATATTATGTCGTTACGTGCACGTGAATACGTTAAACGTTTACGATATTAACGTAGGTATCGAAGTTTAACGAGTTATTTATTGTTAAGTTCTGATAAATTCTAAAAGATTCCCTTGACTAGCTTTTTTAACATTGATTAAATCTAGGTATGTAGTGGTGCTAGCTATTATATCAAAAATACCGTACTAGCTATCAAACTTAGTTGGAAAGAAGAGAAAAGGATATTTGCAATTCGCAATAATTCTAAGACTTTATCGCAAAACGGAGAAACGTCACATAACATTCCACACATCATATATTATGCATATGACGCGTCAACCTTACCTAGCCAGCGTTGCACTCAAGGTGCATAAATCATACGTTCTGCATACACGAATATGGAGTTCATTGAAGTGATCTTTGATATTCGAAGGGTTTGAGATTGAAGAAAATGGAGTAAGCTTTGGATCAAAATCAGAACGGTTATTCAATGATTATGAAATCTACATCTACAGAGTGAATTATTAATCCAGTTAATTTAAGTAAGTAGGTAAATATTTTGTTTCGGTCAAGACATTATGTACTATTTAATTTTCAATTCACAATTTCGTTTCATACATATGTAAGTACACAATTAGCGATTTTTGAGACGATTGATAATTATCACGAGTCCTCCTTAGCCTAAAAGACCAGAGGTTTTGGCAACCTGATTTGTTTTTTTTGATTTATAACCAAAATGCACGTTGTTAATGAATTTCTACCTCTAATAGAATAATGAACAGTCATTAAAACGGGTCTCAGAAGTTTTGCTGGTAGTACCTATCGCAATAAAACTATGCCATATCATAAATACAGTTACTCTATTTAATGGTAGCTTCGTGTTCGGGGAATGCAAAAGTCTCGTTCTGTAAGTCGAAGACGGAGCTAATATGTGTCGACGAAGAAGCGGGAAACTTTGGGATTTAATATTGTTTATGACACGTTTGCTTTACGCGTCTGTTTATGCGAAGTTCATACTACCGTAATGGTGTCTAGAATTAGATAAATTTTAAAACGAATTTTGTTATTTTCCTTTTAGAAATCATATTTATGGGACTTTAAAATGGGATAACTGTGAGCATGAAGTACTAATATTTCGTAACATATTTTGGTAATATTATGCAGTGACATTCGGAATTTCTGTGAAATTTCAAGTTATTCGACTTTTCTCGTTTCTGCGTGGTTTAGGTACTCAAGCAGTAGGTCAGGTTAGTTTTGTGATACTTCCAGCCTACAACTTTATTGAAATAAAAAATAAGAGACTCATAATTTAATAAAAACCAATTAATTCTATTGTCTGCTAACACGTGACCCACTAACATTTACTAATTATAACATTCCGTATCCGCAAAGCACCCCACTTCTGATCGTGTCACGGCTACCTTCTATGCATCTCACAAATATGTTAGGGATGTGCAAATTAAACCATATTTCATTGTAATAAAGGTGTTTTTATATTAACCGATCTGCATAATGTATATTTGTTGCCCCTTTTTGACAATACAGTGAAGCGGAAAATGAAACCAGCCTCAAAACAAATGTTTGCGTTTTGCCCGAAAGCGGCATTGTAATTGCCCGATTTGGTTTGATTTTTTGGTTGTTCGGCAATGACAACCACTTATGTTTTAATGCCCTGGGCGTTTGCTTACCGGTAGATGAAAATATTGTTTTAGCAAGCCCTTTTATACGTTAGCAATTAGCTTAATATTTAGTCACTGAATATATACTTAATACAGTTAAAAACTGTTTGTTTTTGATCCTATTAATTAGTGGTTTATCTGGACAACTCCTTACTTATATTGTAAAACTTTTTATACTTACGACAATTTTTCCATTCTAGTATTATTCATATTTTGGGAAATAATCCAATTGAAGCATTATAACAAGAAAAATAATCAGTTAAAATAAGAGATAATTATCTAATCTCAACTGGACGTTAAGTACTTACCTATCCATTTCATTCAAATTCGATTCACAAACATCTTTCTTCGACTAATGTTTTATTCAGTGGACGAACTAAATAAGTTAAGTTTCGGACAAAATGTTCCCAAGTGACACAGATACAATACGTTACCAAATTACATTTACAATTGCTCAAGTGACCACTGCGTAAAACCATCTTTATGGCTATAGCATACGGCATATTACATGAAATTGCCATTGTTATTGGGTGATATCGTTATCGTGGGTTTTTCATACATTGCGGGGGAAACTGGCCATCCGTCAAAGTCTTCTTTATTTATCGTTGGAGAATTTTATCGAACTAATAGCTTGCGAGATAAATTTACGATTGACAACGGGATGTTACAGTGAAAAGGGTTTTTGGGTCGGTCAGATACTTTGGAAGTATAAATGTTGTTGTTTTATATGTTGTAAAATTATATTCAAAAATTATTGGGGCGCGTAATCATCATCATATCAGCCGAAAGACGTGCACTGCTTTCCGCCCCAACGGCCATCGGTTCTACGTGCAATGTGTCCAATTTTAGTTGTTAATTGAAATGGTTCCATAATTACCAGACACCTTTACATTTCAAAACATTGTTAAATAATGTTAGTTATATTTAAAACTATTTCATATCAATATCAAACTATGATCAAAATATTTTTTTAATCAATAAACCCGATTAAATGTCTGCCCCTCAGTCCTAGACCAGTGCTAAAATGATTAATACGCTTGTTAAAAAACGATTAATAAACGATTATGTGTGTGTAATATCAGCGATAACCAACGATCCCCCTGTATTCGGTATCATTTTAAAAACATCGGCGTAAATCTATGAAAGTCTAGCGAGAGCGCAGGAATCATTTATTTCGTGGGTTTGTAGACATCAAATAAATGTCCGACACCGGCGACATTTCTCAAGTCTCGATATCGAGCGTGTTGCTCTAGCGACGTGATTTGTGGCACAGCGCTGGCTTTAGAAAAATGGTATATTGTTTTAGGATTAAACACATACACA
This sequence comes from Epinotia nisella, assembly GCA_932294315.1. NCBI lineage: Eukaryota > Metazoa > Arthropoda > Insecta > Lepidoptera > Tortricidae > Epinotia > Epinotia nisella. Next base: position 25,503,874 of record OW028674.1, read on the forward strand.
CACACACACACACACACACACATAAGAGGCGTAGGATCCAGAACGGTTGAACCCCTTCTTTAGAGTGTATAATTACTTGTGTTATTGTGATGATTGAGTAGGCTATGAACCTTCACGATTTTTTAACCGTCTTCAAAAAAGGAAGAGATTATCAATTTGGCTTTTCGAACTTGAACAATTTGTTTGAAAGGATATGCTTCCAGATTGCTTTTATTGTTATCAAAACTTCAGTTGGATGATGGGAACCAAGAGGAATAGGGGTGTAGACACTAAATAAAATAACCAATGATGTTGTATTTTCTCGAAAAAGGATTAAAAATGTAGTCAAATGGAGAAAAAAGCAACGCAAGAGGTTAAATAATCACAAAGTTATAAGTGACCAAAGTTTTAAGAGGGGGTATGTCCTGTCCCTTTTCCGCAAAACGCACGTTCATATGAAACGATTGTCATTTACTATGACGCTCGTAGGTCGTGACGTCACAATCTACGAGCGTTTTCTCTCTCTAACAAGCAACATTAAAACGGTTGTAGCTTCATAATTTTTTGAGATATTTGTATGGAATTTTCGTCACTAGGCATATTTTTTTGCCTTCTTTCTTTTGAAGTTATAATAAATTTAGAGTCTACACCCCTATTGAGGGACCGCCTCAAATATACGCGTGTAGTAATTACGATATTTTCTATTACGTGCGTTATAAATGCGAAAGTTTGTATGTTTGGACATTTGGATGTTTGTTACTCAATCGCGCTTAAACGGCTCAACCGATTTGGATGAAATTTTGCACGAAGATAATTTATAGCCTGGGTAGTTTTTATCCCGGGTCTACGTAGACGAAGTCGCGGGCGGAAGATAGTTAATCCTACTAATCCTACTAAAATTATAAATGCGAAAGTTTGAATGTTTAGATGTTTGGATGTTTGTTGCTCAATCACGCTTAAACGGCTCAACTGATTTGGGTGATATTTTGCACGAAGATAGTTTATAGCCTGGAAAAAAATATAGGACAGTTTTATCCCGGGTCCACGCAGACAAAGTCGCGGGCGGAAGCTAGTTAATAATAAAACGAAAGCTAAGTTCTGAGAGGATTTCTACAGAAATCACACTTAGTCATTAAATTATACAATTATATAAGAGCTAAGTATATTTAATTCAAGGGTTACAATTTGCGTAGTTTCGTTTGGAATGAAATATTTTTGAATAATAGGCCACACGCTATCGCCAGTGCAAATTTCAGATCCTCCATTAGCTGAAATGGAGCTATATTCAGAATTTGTAGTTTAAAATAGAACCGCTTTTATTGTTGAATGTGAACCAGACTGGTAAATGTGCTGGTATTTGTCAACTAGTCTACACTAAAATGCTGTATGCATTCTATGCCATGGTGACAATGCGTAAATGTTTTAAGCAGGAAATAAAATTATTTAGGTACAAAAGTTCACAAAGAAGGATTGAATGACGAGATGAGAACTCATATATCTGACTGAAGTGTTTTTAGGGTTCCGTACATCAAAAGGAAAAAAGGGAACCCTTATAGGATCACTTTGTTGTCCATTTGTCTGTCTCTTTGTCTGTCAAGACCCCTTATCTCGGGAACGCGTGGATGTATCGAGTTGAAATTAAAACCATATACAAAGGTCTACAGTTTCTTGAAGCTGTGTAAAAATCAAACTTCTAAGCCGTTAAAACGTATATTTCGACACCCTCAAGGGAATCAACATTTATAGGGTACTTCCCGTTGACCTAGAACTATGAAAATTAACAAATAATATCGTGTTATACTACAACTACAGGGAAAAATCTGAAAACTGTACATATGTAATTAAATTCTAAAAAATATAGTGTTTGTTTAAAGTACATAATCAATCACCCTCGGTGGGCGAGTCCGACTCGCACTTGTCCGGTTTTTTTATTCAGGATTGGATTATGAACGTTTTTAACTAAGTACCTACTTGCTAACTATAAAAAAATAACTCGTATAAAACATTACTGTAGATATATGAATTACAAAGTTTTTAAGAAAAGTGGGCGCGGATAGAGTAGGTCGTTGATATATTTGTTGAAAGTAACATTAACTAAATCACAGCCTAAAATCACTACGAACTACCTACGCTCTTAGCTGATCCCGTGGTTTTTCCGTTAAGAAGCTGAAAGCGTGTACGGCTTAGGCACCCGCTAGGCGGGTTCCTGGCAGTGAATGTGTTAAATATTGTATTTGTATTGTTCGAGATGAAACAGCTACGAAACTCGTAGCACTGAGATACTACGCGTGCAAAGTCGTAGCACGGTACAAGTTCATTCGTTTAACACATTCGCTGCCGAGAATCGCTATGCGCTACGCTCGTAGCCAATTCCATGGTTTTCCTCGTATGTAACGGAAAGCACCTATGGTGTAGGCACCCGATATCGGGTTGCCGGCACTGAATGTGTTAAGAAGGTAGTGAATCATCATTGCCCGCCGGCTTAGCCACGCCCCGTAACCAATCAAATCGTTCCTAATTATATTTTTATAAATCCATTCAACTTAATCCTTAAAAATATAATTTGTTTGAATTCTAACACCACGGGAATACACCTTTACCCTGCAGTTGCACTGCTGACACACTGCATTCTTAACGCGAACGGACTTGGTAATGAAAATACTTACAAGATTTACGAGACACTTTACGTTTTACATTAAGATTAACATGTGCCTTTTGCCTAAGACATATAAGACTCTATTTCCTTTTTATCGTTATCTTATCAAGCAAGAAGCAATAAAATCTTAGGCGTGAAGCAATAAGTAAAACAATATTAATTACGTCAACGCTTACAACACAATGATGTTCTTTGATGCCGTATGTCAAACGAATAAAGTCTTATTTCGTATCAGAATTATTTGGGAAGCTTGTGCCTCCCAAAAGGCCGGAAGAACGTGTAATATAACGGTGTTTTAGGTAATTAAATGTCACATAGATCAGAGATTAATGATGTGTTACGATGTGTTGTTGATGTGGGGGCCGATTCATTTCCGTGAGGTCGGCATAGCTATTAGGATATTTTAGGGAGTTTGTTGTCTATGTGATGTGAACAAATACTACAAGATGAAGATGAAAAAAAAAGTTAATCAATAGTAACTTTTGTAATTGAGTAATATAATAGACACCACTGGTGTACAGAGGTTTTAACGATACATCGTAAGTTTCCTGGCGTTCAATTAGACACTCACGTTTAGCTAATAATTTGATATCAATGGGTATCGCGCGCTCATTTTGACACCTTGCATGTCGACCATGTAACCGAGACACCGCGGGCGGGTAGCCGACATGCCGCCCGCTAACCTCTGACGTCACCCCGCACCTCTGTCCCATCACACGCGCTGTCTCAGTTGAACGCTAGACATATAGCCCAGCGCGTGTAACACGTATCGAATGGAATGCAAAACTTAAGTGTCTGTTCGACCCCCAGCTAAATATTAAATCAGAATCGAATTATCATTCTGCTCGTCTCGTCAGTTTACTGTCCTCTGGCTATAAACTACGGTGCTGTAAAGTTCCCTAATTAAAACTGGACTTTAACGGCGTTTTCGTATTACGAGTATATGGCATGTGATATGAGTGCTAAATCTGGGTTTAGGGTTAGACTTTAATTATAACTGTTCAGTACGTCTAAAAATTCATAATATTCAACGTAAATATATATTATAAAGAGGAAAAGTCGTGAGATTGTAGCTGTGTAACTCTCTTCTCTTTTTTTCCAGTTTATGGAATTCTGGACGGATAATACGGATATATACTATATTTTATCCCGCGGCTTTGCTTGCGCTCTGCGTAATACACGAGCGAAGCCACTACGCTATTATTATATAAATGCGTAAATGTGTCTGTCTATCTTTTCACGCTTAAACCACTGAACCGTGTAATAAACTACGTATGGAGATAATTTGGCCAAATAACATTTTTGGAGAGGTTAGATGGAACGCAAGAGAGGAGGCGACCGATCACCAAACCCCTGGATCGAGCATATTAAAAGCTACACAGAGCACTAAAGTGGAGTGTGTTTGCGCCATGGACAACTCTGTTGCCTACTACTAATTATGGCAGTATAAACAAAATAAACCACCACATTAATATTCCCTATTATGGAGTAATGAGAAGAACAAACGAAGAGGTTCTTTTGATAGGAGAAAAAAGATGTCTACTAAAAACGATTGAAAACAGAAGGGGAAATATGTTGGGGCACCTGATACGACATGACAATTACATAAAAACTATAATTGAAGGAAAAATTGAAGGAAGGAGAGGCAGAGGAAGGCCAAGACGTGCGTTTATGGACCAAGCTAAAGAGAAAGTTAATGTAATGTCATATCAGGAGCTCAAAACAGTGGCAGAAAGAAGAACAGAATGGCGATTACTCCACCGACAAGAGCCTGGCTCTTAAATTTATGATGATGATGATGAAACAAAATAACCTTAAATATACTACCTTTAAATACGGACTGTGCGACGCCAAATGCATTATCAACGCTTATAAATTCGAAGGAAATAAAAATCAAATACATTTTTCATTGTTGTATGAGAAACTTGGCACAAGTCGGTAATTTGCACTTTCCCCAAAGTTTTTCCTCTTAAACAAACAATAGGTCGACTTGGAACCTATCAAGTCTCCTCAACTGTTAATAATGTTTATTAGCATAGGATATTGTCTGACATTGTTCCCCCACCTTCGTCGGAAGTGCCGCCATCACCGGAACCGGATGTGACCGGAAGAAGTGCAATAATTATTAATTGCGAATCTCCAAGACGTTACGATACGGGGCTACAAACTTATAATTTACTGTAAGAGAGGCGCCACTGTTCTAAGACTTCTCATACATAATATATGTAATATTACTATTTGTCAAAAGCAAAAGTAAGTTTGTGCTAATAAGTCAAGAAATTTGCACAGCAGGGTGTCCAAGACTGCGATTATTTATGAGGTGGATATAATTAATTTGATTTGGATTTTCTACTTGATTGAAAGTCAGATTTAATGACTCGAAAATGTGTTATAGTCTTCGCGAAGTATTCTTAAGAAAGAAAATGAAAGAATAAGATAATGGACCTGGGAAGATATAGATAGATAACACGCAATGAAATATTGACGAATGTTCTTTATAGGCTGCGAAGTATTTATTACGTTTCGGGTGCGGCGAGACGAACGATCCATGATGGAATTTCATACAAAATTGGAGGTAATACCAATTCGTAAAAGGACGTCATGGCGTTGAGCTCCTTTAAAAAAAGGTTGGAGTTTTATTTTATTTTATTTCATTGCATGTTTGAGATAAACACTGTACATACAATCCCTATCTATATCTAATTGGCCGGCAACCCCTATTTTTCCGGCCTTTGCAGCAATGTACTATTGAACAAAATTACATACCTATTAGACATTGCTTCAGAGATGACGTGCCATTTGCGATTTATATATATTTGTACATTAAATACAAGTACCTATTGTATTTAGTTAAATCTAAATGTCAACAATGATGTTATAATGTTTTTATAGCATAAGAGATAAAGATGGTAACTTACACATCTTTACGTAATGAAAAGTCATCTGTACAGAATAAAGTAATTAATCTTCCAAATCTTTAGGCATTTTTTTTCGAAGTGTACCAACTAATTTAAAGAGATGATTTTTCTATTAGTCAATTGTTGGACTTTTACTTGCTTAGGGGGTAAATTGTAGTCTTAGGTATTAAGCATTAGTTTTTTAAAATACGCGCAAATTTAATGAATATAGAGAGATTTTAATGCATCTTGACCCCAATTTATTTTCTCTTCTGTTACAACATATATTCGTTTATATAAATTATACGAAAGGTGTTATCAAGAATTTGTGTTCTATTCATCTGAAGACATGGTGAACTATGATAATCACTAAAAAAATATGGGAATAATAGCAATATCTAAAGAAATTTGAGTTATTTCAACCATTCCGTTACCAAATGGCAAAAATGACTTACAATTTTCATTGCTAATCAAATATTATAAGGTCTGGCAGCTCAACAATTTTTATCTCACAAACTTAACTAATATATTTTTAAATTAGCATAAATTATTCTATTTCTTATTATTTATTAAAATAAAAAATGAAAACACTAATTCACGAAATGGACAGTAACGGAAAATACAGTAACGGAATCATAAAGGCTATAATATTCATTTAATTACAAAATACGTTACTCCTGAGCTAAGACGAAAGAAGGTATATGGTTATTTTACACTAACATAAATGTCAATGTATTGACGAGTTGAAAACTGAGTACTAATATAATACGGGGACCTATTCAGTAAAAAAGTGGTGTAATAAAAAAAACAAGGTTTATTGTGATATTATATGTATATGGTTTCATATATTATATTAACAATAAAAAAATAAAAATATTTTACTCACTAAAGTTTTAAGACAAAACTTCAATATGATCACGTCTTGAGACTTCCATTCCGTTGCCTTTTGATGGTCCACTTATACATGACCACAAATATCATAACGAATTGGAAGTTTAAAAGTTAATACTTTGCAGATTAAAACATGTGTTTAATATACCTACGTTGTATAACAATTGTAATAGTATTTGAAATCCCGTTCTATGATAATGACAGAATCGAATCACGTCTACATAAAAATAATGACTTACCTTCGTAATCTTGGTAACAGCACAAGGAATCTATTTTTGGACAACCGTTCGCCCGCGATTTTTAGCCACTTCTGACAGTTTGTAAACAAAATGAATGATGTAACGTAACATGTATGTATTGTTAGATGAAAATAAACACCTAATCGGGTGTTTATTTGCATCTAGTAAGAAAAATACGCCGTATTAACAAAATCATGGTAACGGATATATGGAAATTCCACTTTTCCAAAATCACTGGACAAGATTTACTTATAGTTTATTATGAAAAAAATACTTTTGCATTATAAACAAAAGGTTTCTTTTAGAAAATTCATGTTTTACACTATCAGAAACAAGTATTGCCAGGCACAATATACAAGTACTAATACTTCGAATCGATACTTGAAGTTGGCTTTCCAGAGATGGCCAGGCAAAAATCGAGGGTCGGCAGATAAAAAAACAAAGAAAATGTGGTAAATTTAATGCTAAATAATAGGTTTATTGAGTTTATATACAATTTAGATGCAGCAGTGGACGTCTTTCGGCTGATATGATGATGATGATGATGACAATTTAGATATATTATTGACATTAAAAAATAGCTACAAGTACAAGTTTTCAAACGTGTTTCGTATTTGTAGGGTGAAAAAGTCACTGGACATACCAAAAATATATAGGTACAAGAAAAAAAATTGCCCAAATAGAAAATCGCAAGAATTAACCTGGGACTCAGGAGGTAAACACTGACACATTAGCGTACTTTGTAAGGTGAACAATTATCCATACTAATATTATAAAGAAGAACATTCACTTGCAATACGCGGGCGGAGTAGTTTAAGTATATGTATGTTAGAATGAAAAGTACTAACTTGCATATACTCGTAAGTCTCGGAGTAATCCATAAGAGTCGTAGACATGTCTCTTCCGAATGAGCACCTATTACTGCTGATCCCTTATAAGACCTCCAAGCATCGCCCTACAAAACCCTTAATTTATTCTCTCATCGCGTCTTATTATTTGCAAATGGTATATTTGTCGCGACTTAACCCTTACACAGCTGGGGCCTGGCTTACCCGGCGTCGAACGACCTCGTTTGCACTAAACGTCCAAAATTTATTGATAAGGACATTGACAGATATTGCTTGAGCAATCGTAAAACGCAGCAGATTAAGGGTTGACGAGCACTCGCAAATGGGACCGAATACTACGCTTGGGGTTACAGGGTATTGTTGTGGGCTGTAAGTGATTTGGCAGCCCTGGGGGGTGAGTATTTAAGTATCATTGGGAAACTTAACTTAAATTTGTCGGTAAGGAAATCGCTTCAATTTAATAAAATAGCTTATATACTACGTTTCCGTATTCTTCCGAACAGCATAATAACGTTGTATGACAAGGACACAAGCGAAACAATTTTTTTTATATCCCGATGGGTTTTATTTGCAGACTTATTTCATTTCATTTCATTTATTCTTTGATAAAACCTAATTTTATATGTCAGTTTTATAGGGTCAAGATCTTAAATAACATTATAAATAATATTATCACGTCATGTATTTTTCTTTAACCTTAGGTTGGTACAGTTATTAAAATTTATATAGTATATATAGGAAGTATATATGGCCTATTATATATAAATATATATAATAGGCCATTCCTATTTATTGGGCTTAAGGCGAAACCAGTCGAATGAAGCTATATATGCGACACTAAAAATCCACTAGGGGGCGCAACATTATCGTAATTGTCCCCAGTAACACACACCATACTACATTTTACGCACACTATCTCACTTTACTGCGGCAGGTCACTGAATTTGGTTTTTTGTCGTGGGTGACATTATGAGTTTATTGAACTTTTATCCAACCATATGACACCCTATTTATTTTCCCTAAAAATGTATTAGCATCTGATTGCCGATATTAAATTAGCGAATTATACAATAATTGTTAAAATGAAATAATCGCGACAGACGTTCGTCCAGTCTGAGGCCGTACGGCCATCTGCCTACTAAAATTCAAACGAAATGACTTACCTACGCGTGCCCGATTTGAGCGTGATTTTGTATAAATGTGCTTAATTTTACTGATTTATGTTTATTAAAAATAAAAGGAGCCCCTTTGTTTGTCACATCTAGACATGCGGCAGCGTGTCAAGCCAAGTTCAAGCAAAGGAACTGGCTAGCCAGCGCCGAGTGTAATATTACACGAACCAACTCATAACCTCTTTAACGTAAACACATAAAACTAAGTGTGTTTAATTATATCTATAAGGACATCTAGAAGCCCAAATTTCATGAAGCTAGCTCAAACGGTTATAAAGATATGAAGGTCAAAAAGTCGTAAATTTTAGTATTGACTGACATATAGTACCTAAACCTAACCTACTTCCAGATGACCTAGAAGGATGAAAGTTGGAATCCAGCTTGTTAATTGTGTGTAAGCGTAGGAAAAAATCTAAAATTAAAAAAAAAAAAAAGTTAAAAAATAGGGGGGTCCCCATACAATTTTTTTTAAATTGTAGCGTTGGAACCGTTACAAGCAGATATTTGAAACTATCCCAATATATGTATTATTATATTTGCTATATAACAGAAGTATAAAAATAAAGTTACGTCAAAAAATAAGTGGTGTCCCCTTACAAAAAACTTGTAATACGCGCTAAACAACCGGCCAACGGTGTGTCGTCGGCGGCGCGCGGCACCACATAATTATACACAGAACAGAAGTAAATCTACATAAAAGCGCTCCCGAGTAACACGGAAACGCAAGAAAGAACATTAAATCTCAATACCTGCCTAGTTTTCTTTACAAAAAGTAATGATATCCCACCAAAAACATAAATGTAAAAAAGGAGAGCCAAGTTCAATACAAAAATTATGCTTGGCTGTGGGCTTCGCCGCAAAAAGAATGGAGATCTAAATGAGTGCCAAGTTATGCAAAATCCAAATATGTACTTATAGGAACAAAATAACATTATGAACAAGTATTAAACTCTATTTCTTTGCTTTATTGGATACCTATAAGAATTGCTGTTATTTAAAAATGTGAGATATTAAAGTAAGTTAGATTTGACTTGACCGGCTTTCATTAAATACATCAGTCATTTTATAAAGTCATTCAACATAATATATATATGTATATATATATATATATATATATATATATATATATATATATATATATATTAATTCTGATAGAACTGGCCAAGTCAAATCTAACCTACTTTAAGATCTCACATCTAGACACGCGGCAGCGTGTCAAGCCAAGTTCAAGCAAAGGAACTGGCTAGCCAGCGCCGAGTGTAATATTACACGAACCACTTGGTGCCACTTTTGACCCTTCTATAACTCAAAACCTCTTTAACGTAAACACATAAAACTACGTGTGTTTAATTATATCCATAAGGACATCTAGAAGCCCAAATTTCATGAAGCTAGCTCAAACGGTTATAAAGATATGAAGGTCAAAAGTCAACTCGACCTACCAAAAAAAAACGCAGAATCAGAGCTTACTTTGCGATCCTAATCTATCGAGGCAAATTAATCAAATCGTGTTTTGGGCCTCATGATGTCCTTCCAGACGTATTCGTCGACGGCGACATCCTGACAAAAATTATTATCTAAGGTTGGGAAACTTTACGTGCATGGGCTCGAGTGTGACTTGTAAAACCAAATTTGGTTTTGAACGTACGACCGCAAGAGACAGTGAAGCTGTCCACTAGAGTTATAAGAATAGTGGTAGGAGGGCTTGGGCCGAGTTTTACGGAACTGGCGTTTGGCGTCCAGATCTTCGAGACGGGTGCGTTAAGTCATTGATACCCGTATCTACGGCAGTTCGCCAGTCCGATCTCTGAGTAGCAAGTTCCTCCCACGACTCACATGATATGCTAGAGGCAGACAAGTGGCGCTTTAGGACATCCTTGTCTCGCAGGTACGGCCCACCAGCTCTGCGTTTAGCCAAAGCTAACTCAGAGTAGAATATAGCTTTATGCTTTTTTATGGTGCACAAGGTGTCCACACCAACGCAGTTGGCTTTTTGTGAGCAGACAAAACCTCCGAGTTTGGAACACGATCCTGCCATCTCAGCCGAATAATAGTTCGGAGACATCTTAGGTGAAAGGAGTTAAGACTCGTCGTGTAATAAAGTAAGAAATTCCAAGCCTCATGCTTGTGGTAGTTTTCTGAAGGGGTCTCGCCTTAATAAATGTTTATTACCATGCAAATGAGATGAAAACCGTCACATGTAACTCGGACGGTAAAAAAAATCGAAGGAAAAGAAATTTCGTTATGCAGAAGATTTTCGTCCGTAATATCTTCCTCACGTTCCTTAATTAATAAATAGTGTACATTGTGAATAAAAATAAAATGACTACATCGCAGACGGAAAATGGCGTCTTAATGAGTGGTGAACTCCTGAAAACTGTCGAGCGAACATATTAATTACCTTCTCTTACTTTAATGTACGTCGGAACATGATGGATGAGGCAACATTTTCCAAGATTCCTAGTAATATTCGTTATAGCCCAAAGTTTGATACTAAGGAAATTATATACTCGTAATATTATAGTAGGTATATACTTGTCAAAACACACCACAGTAAATTCACGTCAGTATTTAGGTATGGATGTTGAATGGAATGTGTTTATATTTATTGTAATAAAGGCACAAAAATACAGTCAAGAATCATTTTTCCAGAAAAAAGGAAAGCTAATGTAGCTTAAACGGCGATTTATTGATATTATTTGAGAACATAATAAATAATAACAAGAGGGTCAAGCCTTTTTTCGGCATTACCATAACAAGCGAGGTATTGAATGCGCAGCGGAAGGGTTGGTGCTTACCCCTGTTCGGGGTAGATGTTAAATTTAGCGTTGGTGACCATTGAGGGTCTGTGGCGGACATTGGGATATTTTGCGCTGTTGCTTTTCCTTTACTCCGATTTTCTTATGAATGATGGAGCGTTAAGAAGCTTAAGTTTAAAGCGTCCGTGGTACTATTTGAATTTGAGAAAAAAAGTATAATAGTAAATTAAACTTCTCAGTGTGAATTGTTATACAAATTGACTACGTACATACCTATTATGTATCTCAGAAAGGTTTTATTTGGAAAATTATGAAAATTACTCTTTTATCCTTTACCAGTTACTAACATAAGCACGTCTCAAGATGCGCACTGCTCTGACTATTGAGGCTATTTCTTCTTGTGATTTTTCACTGCACTATTAGAAACAATGCGAGTGCTACACCGTTAGTCCTGGTTTTCCCACATTGTAATAATATGTAAAAACATCAGGATTATTCAATTAGTTTCAAAATCTCATAAAGGTAATCATTATGCTCCTACAAAAATTTAATTTGATGATCCCAGAATTACGCAACCAATCAAATAATATATATTTGACAATCGCTTATTACTTGTTCTCTTGAGAGGGGTCTTTTTTACCCGTTTTCCGTGCAATAAACCCGAACAGAATCCGACACGCATTTCAAGGGTTAGATGTTGAAGAAATGAAGATTTAGTACGATTAGTTGATATATTTCTATTTAATACTATCCGGTTGATTCTGTTTATCGGCCAAAATATTTAATTTCTTACTAAAATTTCTGACTGATTATTTTTGTGAATAATGTTATTGAACCAACAAATCAATTTTCATACGCAAAAATGATGACCACTTGCTATTAATATAACTACCTAGTACCCATTTTTAGGGTTCCGATACCTCAAAACGAAAAAAACGGAACCCTTAATAGGATCACTCGGTTGTCTGTCTGTCCGTCTGTCGCAGTCGATTTGCTCCGAAACTACTGGACCGATTGAGTTAAAATTTGGTACAAATATGTAAATTGGTGACCCAAAGATCGACGCGTAAAGTAAATTAATGAATTTTGAACAAGGGGCCACTGTTGGGGGGTAAACTGGAAAATTAAAAAAAAAAGTTTTGCAAACTGTATTGTGTGACATATCAAATGAAAGGGATTGTTGTAAGCATGTCAGATATATATTTTTTTATAATTTGAGCAAAAACAGATTTGAAGTAATTTAGGAAAAAAGACGAAAATTTACCATTCCCCCCTTCTCCAAAACTACTAGGATTAAAATTCTGAAAAAAATATGGAAAATAGTTCTATGCCTAAAGATTACAGGAAAACATATAAGAAGTTTGAGTATTCAAAAACACTTATGAAATTTAGATCATATAATCTACATTTTCGTATATACGGAACCCTCACCTCGCGAGTTGAACTCGCACTTGTCCGGTTTTTTTTTAATTAAATGCAACTAAACTATGTACAGTATGCGGGTAATATTTAAAACTAAATAAATAGGTAACTTAAAGCTTACACTTAAAACAAATACCTATCTTTTTACAAACATTGATCAATATCAATTAAATTAAAACATTGTATGGTACAGAATTCAAATAGGGTTAGCACTAAAACCCTTTAATAATCGTTCTTAATCAAATATACACTACGTTCAATTATCTTAACACTCACCCTATTAAATTATTCATTCCATTAAATTGTCACCTAAAATGGACATTGGAGTGACCAACAATAGACGCGAGTACCCTACTGACCGGTGACAAAAAGACAGTTAATGGGACATTTTGTATGCAGATTAAGTTTGCTTGAGAGCATTTGTTCCTATAGTGTTAATGGATTTAGGTATTTTACACGTTAAAAGATTACAATTACATGGGTTTTATTTGTAATTGCATATTTTGAAAAGGATTTGGTTCCGTAGGTACGTCTTGGGTATTTTCTTTCTTTTATTGATTTTTACTATTAGTCATTAGTATATTGGAATAAGTAAACATCAGCAGCCTTAGTTCGGAGCCGGACATCATATTCCGCAGTGTAATAATCTCTCAGATATCGCAACCACTGCAATATAGTTTCGGAACTCAATAACAATAACAAGGTTAATACCAATAATTGGACCAATGAATCAACATCGGAATGCCAGCAACCTAATCATGTAACTCGGATATGGCTTCTGTCAATATGGCCGCTGTCTGATTGGTCGCTTAATTATACTTGGATTATGTTCTCGTAATTCGGTCTTGTTTGGAGGATGTGTTGATGGGCTTATCTCGGGTGACATCTCGAAATAGAATTCACCTGAATATTTTAGGAACCATTGGTGTTATCAAATCATGTTCATGTCCTAATTGACTGATACCTACAGGCATATTCAAGCTACCAAAAATACCTAACGGTATTTGATATAACTCATAACTGGTAAAGTACAGGTAACGAAAATAGATAGGTACGTAATAAATGTGGTGCTTCTATAAATTCGTAAATAGTTCCGAGAAAAATACTACCTTTATTATAATGATCTATTAAAAAAGTTACCACGGTTTCCTTCACACTCTGTCCTGTTTTAATTACAAGGTAAATCTTTACTAATACTATAAATGCGAAAGTGTCTGTCTGTACCTCTTCATGCTTAAACCGCTGAACCGATTTAGATGAAATCTGGTATAGAGAAGATTGAGTCCCGGGGAAGAATAGCATAGTTTTTATCCCGGAAATCATTCCCTAAGGGCATGAAATATGCGGAAAAGGGACAGAATATGTGGAAAAGGGACTCTTAAAACTTTGGACTTTGTGATTATTTAATCCCCTGCTTTACTTTTGACAATATTTTTACCCTTTTTCGAGAAACATAATCATTATTGGTTATTTTATTTGGTGTCTACACCCCTATTGTCACCAATTCTATGTACATTGCTGGGTCGACAAGTAACCATACTGTCCAGCCACCACCTTTACATTGTCAGCCTGGTGACAATTGTTAAGTTGATGAAATAGTTCAGAGCCAGTATACTCGTAGTAGTAAAAATAAGTTATCGATCCCTAGTAAATCTTCTTTATCTTCACACGTTACCATGGAAGGAACTGGAGATGTGCACAATTCGGGCATTGCACAAACCACCTTAGAGCACAGCGTGCAGTAAAACATAGTTTGACGTACCACAAGAGCAGCGACGAGCGTTGGCCAGCTCGGGAGTCGTCCATCACTCAGCCTCGATATCGGGTAATTGACAGGGCAAGTGGCGCGCGAGACATGCCAACTCATCTAAGATATACCTTGCCGATACGGGGTGTAGCGGTTAAATGGAACTGCAATAATTTTAGAGTAACTATTAAGAGCTTTTGCAATTTGATAGAACTCTTTAGGGTTGTCATCATAATCATTTCCCATAGTACAATAGAAGAACGGATTTTATAAAATGTGTAAATTGCAACTCAGAGGGGAACAATAAAGTTTTTCTCAGGGTTGGTAGGACAGATGGCTATCGTTTCCTAAAAAATGAGCACGTTTACGCCAATATTTGAAATTAGGTTAAATTAAATAAATAATTTTTAATCTGTAAGTAGCCCGCAATGGCATTTTTTTAAGTCAAATTCTACCAAGTTTTTTTAATGACGCGATCGGGATGATTGTTAGACAAGGCACTGGAGGATTTACTTCCTTAATAGTCAATTAATGACAGGTTTATCTCAAGTGTCCGAGAAGTAATATAAGCTTTCATATACGACTAAAGTATGTTTTTTTGTTAAAATGCACTCACTCATTAATCCCAACACGCTGTACATAAATATATCGTTTCACCTCGCCCTGTCATCGCCAGGACGTCGTTAATCACTGCAGCCTGAGCTAGACTCGCTCTAGGTATCCGTTATAACGCTTTAACTTGCCGGCATATCTATAATATCCATCTTCTGATGCATTCATCTTACGATGTACAATTCAAGAATATTAACAACAGGCTATGTTGCAACCGTATCGAAATATTTTTGAAATCTAAAAGTTTCGTAATAAACAAAGTCTGATTCGTATAAAACAGAATGAGGTAGTAAACTAGAATAACTCTTTCTTTCGATAAAAAAAACCGCACTCAAATCAGTTCATCCGTTTGGGAGCTATGATGCCACAACAGACACACAAATACGAAATACAAACTTATAAGTCTTATAGGTATAACAGCCCTAGTTTTTGTCAGGGGTTAATAAAATGTAATAGAAGACACTTTGACTCTGTATGGCAGTGCGTAACTATGTGTATTTTTCATAGAATAAAGATAAAATAACATTTAAAACTAATTTGGTTTATAAGAAGAATGTACGAAAAAGAAAATACACATCTAACGTAGCAAACCTAGCTTACGTAGAATGTGTATACATAGTAATGTAAAGTTTCACATTTAGGTAGATATGTTCCTTGTTTGTGCTACAAAACGTAAATTAGACACCGATAATAGACCTCCGAGACCACTCTTCTCTAGGTTTATCGTTAAATCCCCTAGTCACGCGTGCTCCTCGTTTGCAGCGCAATTCAGTTACATCACCCTGCGGGAGTCTACGGGTACTTACATCTGTAATCGATATTAGAGAGAACATTCGAACAATAACTATTCATCTAAAGTATAATAGTAGATTGTATAAGACCCTAGTATAAAATAGGTCACAAATAACACCACGAGATGGTTATTTTCTCGAACAAAGTGAGAGAAAATTATTCGAGGGGTAATATGGCTCTAGAGTTATACACTCTACATATTTTTCACTTCGATTGCAAGAACATAATCCACTCACAAAGAATAATAAATTCCACGCTAAAAATATTGTTTAATTGGGTGGCATGTTTGTTTTGATTCAGATACAAAATATAGACACAAACGATTTAAGGCGCGTCCAAACGTTCGAGCGCGTCGGACTGCATAACGGGACATAAGCTAGTTAATATAGAGCGAGACAAGAGAACATTTTCTCGCTGCATCTTATTGTTTATGTGCATCATCATAGAAAAATATAAACTTGTTTTTGTTTCAATTAACCTGAGACCACAAGGGCTTAAGATTATTATAACTGCAAGTTTTTGATGACAGTTTGTTAATAGATTAAAAAAAAACCGGACAAGTGCGAGTTCAACTCGCGTGGTGAGGGTTCCGTAAAATATTGAGAATTTTTCCGTTACTTTGAATACTCAAACTTGTTATAAGTTTTCCGTAATCTTTAGGCAAGGAACTATGTTCCATATTTTTTTCAGAATTTTAATCCTAGTAGTTTCGGAGATAAGGGGGGGGGGGGGGGGGAGGGTCAATTTTCGTCTTTTTTCCTAAAATACTTCAAATTTGTTTTTGCTAAACCCTCACCACGCCAGTTGAACTCGCACTTGTCCGGTTTTTTCCTTAAGTACTTCAAATCAGTTTTTTCTAAAATGATAAAAAAACTAATATCCGAGATGCTTACAACCCCTTTCATTTGATATGTCACACAATACAGTTTGTGAAACTTTTTTTTTTAATTTTCCAGTTTACACGTCCATCTTTGGGTCACCAATTTACATATGTGTACCAAATTTCAACTCAATCGGCTATGACAGACGGACAGACAGACGCAAGAGTGATCCTATAAGGGTTCCGTTTTTTCCTTTTGAGGTACGGAACCCTAAAAATACAGGAAATATTTATATAAATTTTTTAATTATTATTATTTTTCTTCTAACGGAGATGGAAAAATATTTCTTTAGGTCATGCCGAATCTTTGGAATGTCCGGCATACGACCTTCATAGTTTCAATGGCAACGTAATAGTACGGGTTGTTCGTAGCAAACAAAGTGCTCACAAGCATCTGAACATGATCTTATTGACACGGCGGCAGCCTGTACAGGAATTTTCGATCATGCTTTCATTTGATTGCGAATACGTGATAACAAGCGAATATCATTTAGAGACTGGGACAAACAAGATGTAGCTCGAAAAACAATAGTGTACGGGCTCATAAGATCGTCACCGAACGTCGCCGAGGTGAGTCCCAGTTTCACACACCATTTATCCTACACGTCACTTGTTTCTGCACGCCATTTGTCAAAAACTCGGATGTCACTACTCACACTGATTTATGGGCCGACTGGAATGCAATCCCTATAATGGATAAATATTGTATTACTTTTTTCGAATATTACGGGGTGACTACTGAAATCCTGTTTAAATGATATATGACGATCGGTATGCTGTTTGCGTTTTTACAATAAAGTTTAATATTAAGTCCTCTCACGACGTTCTTCGGCTATCCGAAGATCCTGGAGAGGATTATTATGACGGGAAAAGTTGAGGGCCAGAGGTCTCGAAGCAGACCACCCTCATCAAATCACTGCTCTCTTGCAACTGCATCTGCACGAGGTCATACATAAAGAGGGTGATAGGAGCCTTTGGAGAAGTCTGGTCAACAAGAAGGACATGATGTCACGATCCTCGATGATGATAATTTAAAACGCCACACCTATTTCATCAATTTGTGACGTGTGCTGTACAATAAATGATGCGCATGTAGGTATATACTAGTAGTAAAGAGCATCGACAATGTAAACAGTATGTTGGGGAGAATGGGGAGACCCATTAGAAATCTGAAACACGCCGAGGCCACCAGGCGAATGGTTGTGGAACTACAGCATCAGTGCTCAAAATTTCACGATAAGTAGGTTTTTTTATATTTTTTTCTACGCTGTTTATTTACATGTTATGACATTGACTATTTTTAAAGCATAAGTAGTTAATTAGATTTTATGCAGTTACTTAATTTTTTAAATAAAATAATGGATTTTTTTAATTAAATAAAATCGCGATGAAATATAAAATACCGTTGCGAGGCAGAGGTAAGTTGAGACACCACACACACCATTTAGTTTTTTAGAATGCCGACTTAGATGAAGGAATGAAGATGAATTGAGGCGAAGTCAGTGTTCAGATATTCAAATTGGTCACCGAAGAAGTTACCTTATAGTTTAGCAAAGTGTTATGAGTCAAATTATTCCTTGCTATACCTGTTCATTCAAAAAAGGCACGAAACAGATACTTAGTCTTATACAATGAAAGCGCCTCACTTATTCAATAGAGAAAAACTATTTTAGGTAGGTAGGTAAGTTATAAAAGTAATTGATTAGTTGATCTCAAAGAATTTGTATTAAAGTTTACATAATTATAGTGACTTCTAAGACTAAAGGTCATTTTAGTACAATGTAAATTATTATAATGTATATATATGTCGTATATTGGAAATATGACATTTTAGTAATTAATAATAAGGATGTCTTATGTAATAATCTCTGCACCACCTATAATCTAGTTTTATCTCTTTCTCCGATACCCAAAAGTTGTCTGGAAGAGATCGCTCTTCAGCGATAAGACCGCCTGTTGTCTACCTCAACCTACATGGTTATTGTATTGTTTCTCTCTGTTAATAAAGAGTATTAACTTGGCTGGACACGCTGCCGCGTGTCTAGATTTATATTGTATTGTATTATGTCCCTCCCTGGGACTCAAACTATCTCTATATACCAAATTGTATCTAAATCGGTTCATCGGTTTAAGAGTGACGAAGTAACAGACAGACAAACAGACACACTTTCGCATTTATAATATTAGTAGGAAGTATGGATCTAATAATGGTGTAGTAATTTTCATTGCTATCGATCTTTTTTAATGAAACTTTATTTTGAGATGCATTCACTCTTTCTCTAAATTCAATTAATTCCTTTATTTGATAATGGATATCACGGTCCGCTTTACACATATTTACACTTTACGTAAGTAAACATTTAAGTTTAATAAAGTATCCATGCACTTTATATTATTAAGGAATATACATACATCTAAATTGGTAGTCTCGGTTGCAACGAAATTGAACTGCCAACCTATCATTTGTCATCGCGTAATGATGTGATGTAAATCCCTGCCAATATCACCAGCTATCTCATTTCCTTAAGTTGTTTTTTTTGTATTCGTTACTAATAATGCTTATAGTTTATTCCAGACAACATTAGTCTAGAAAATCGAAGATGCAGTGATCTGAACATTACATGTAATTTTTTTTTATTGTTTTTATTTTGTAAGTAGGTATTAACTTCTTGTATCATGTTAATAATGTTTGATTGTGAGCGTGATTTTGGAACGTACTGGAGACAAAGATATGGACTTGTAGTATTTACAGAATCGGAAAAAAATCGATTTGATGAAAAAATATTTTGATGGCGGCTACTAGACTGGAGGGTGTTGGAGTAAGAACCTTTTTAAGGTTCCGTAGCCAAAATGGCAAAAACGGAACCCTTATAGTTTCGTCATGTCCGTCTGTCCGTATGTCACAGGCATTTTACTCAAAAACTATAAGGTGTATTTGAATACAATTTTGAGGATAGGTGATTTTGTTAGCCGCTACATAGTTCTGTAATCCAATAACTAAAAAAAAAAAATTTAGGGGTGCACTCCATACTTGTAACTGCAAGTCTAAAAATATATTGTAAGTCCACGTGTGGCACAGCAACCGATAGGCCTTTCAAAATCAATATAAGGTTTCTCAGCATTTTTTGTGATTAAGTGAATAGAATCGGAGATAATCGCCCCGAAAGACACACAACTGTGTCCCCCCCTTTCAGTTTTGAAGTTCTGAACATTGTATTAAAAAAATATGGACAAAATATACGCCAACAGGTCTCAAATCCCTTTTAATCTTAATTAATTTTACGGCCATGTCTATAAATCGGCCCGACAATCAAAAACCACACAAACCGATCCGAATCGGAGCTGTAAATAACAATTGTGAAAATATATGGCGCCCAGACCCTATGATTAACAGATCGACGGCAGTAGGCTGCATCAGGGTTGGCTACTACCTGGAATTATAACGCTAGTATGAAACAACGCGCTCAAAATCTTCCCAATTTTTTTTGTTGACCGTTCTCACGTGAATTGTTTTTCTTGAGACAATTTGTCTGCAATCTAATTTCTATAATTTTTATTTGTATTAGGGGATATACATCTCACCAGTGGCGTGGAGTCGAACAGTATACTAAGGCAGTCCGGAGCTATTTTGACTTACTAATATTCAAAAGCTATGATATACTAGCTGTTAGAATCCGATCAAAATAAGCAAGCCAGTGGAAAACTTAGGCGTCTTGCCACTGTCTCTTATCCATTCCATGATTTAGGAAGAACTTCACCGGTGTAAAATAATTCGTATTCTACTAGGTATTTTGGTTGTGACAGCCCTGGTATGAATCGGATTGTTTGAGCATGGCCGCTTTATGACCGTTAAGGCGTTTAATCATGCGACCGATGTCGGCATTCTAATGAAGTGTACCGCGTGTTACACCGGCAATCGTATTAATGTATATTTACGTTAAAAAATTGGACAAGTGCGAGTCAGACTCGTCCACCGTGGCTTCCGTACAAAATTAATTACAAGTGATAGTTTTCCGATTGTTCCCTGTACTTGTAGTATAAGACGATATTACTTGACAAATTTCATAGTTCGAAATGAACAAGTAGATAAATTTTGATTACCTTGAGAGTGTCGTAATATACGTTTTTTGCGGCACTTAGAAATTAGGTTTTTTTCACAGCTTGGACTTACTTGAGTTTTAATTTTCAACTCAATACCTTCACGCGTTCCTGAGATAAAGGGTCTTGACAGACAGACAGACGGACAACAAAGTGATCCTATAAGGATTCCTTTTTTACCTTTTGAGGTACGGAACCCTAAAAACGATATGGTATGGAACGTAAATGTCACATGTTGCATATTTTGTACGAGCTACTAATTTATACTCTTTTATATATTCAAATAAGTTAGATTTAAATGAGAGTTTAATGGTGTTTCTACACCGGCTGTTATAAATGTTAGCGTAAGTCCGGGGTAGTTGGCCACAGTTTTTTAGAACTCTGTTAAAATAAAAGTTTACACGTTACGAAATAAATTTTCATTTTTTATTGAACCTTGGACGATTAACTTTGGACTATTAAACCATAATAGTATAATTTATTTTGAAATCACCTCGAAAAAAAAACTCGATTGGCCATCTCTCCCAAGGTTGTGATGACCATACTTTTACAAGAAAGATGGCCATAACTTAACTCTCTCCGTTAAGTACCTAGTATGTTTTTCGTCTTATTTTTTATTCTTAAGCACATATCCTCGAATTTGGTGCAATTCTTATGTAGCCAATACTGGCACACTGTGCACTGAAACCAGTCTTCGAAGAAAATTTGTGTCTCATAACATTCTTCCCCACAGCCGCGGCAGTTTCTTTCAATTACACTGGCTCAATTTTTTTATTTATTAGCTTTCCTGGGTTGTTTTATGCTCTTGTTTTTTTATGTTACTACCGACTAAAACTAGCCACTCTCCTTTTCTTCTGGTAGAGACCTAAAATAAAAACGAGTTAAAACATGACGTGCTTAAATTTGATTTTAGAAGAATCAGACACTCATATACTTTGCAACAAATACAAAAACACCATTATTTTAAGAAGCTAACATCATGACCAGGTAAAACATGAACCCTGCGAAAAATATTGACACTAGTCTAAACGATCAAAGATGATTTTATTGACTTTTTGCTTTTTTCCGTTTAATTGCACCCGTGCTCCCACGCACGACGCAAAGCGAACTAAACAAATAACTCGTGACATCTAGTTACTGGTTCTATGAAAATCATCTCCTCCTCATGTCCATCTACCCCGGAATTACCCTATATAACAGCTCTTTCTGCAAAATCATAGTTTTACATAGCCTTATCCTTGCTTTGTTACACTATGTTATATAACATTTATAACAGCCAGTGTAGGAGCACCGTAAGCCACTGACGTTGTGTCTACACAAACAGCGTTCGTTATAGTTTCGTAACATAGGTACTACTCTTGTAGCTAAAAAATGCCGGAAAAACTATGCGCTGCGTCCCCAATTTTAGTCCGATTTGTGTAACATTTTAATTGTACGTACAGTCACAATATTTTTGCATGCTATTGTTTTTTTATCATTTAGTGTTATTTGTACCTGTCTATTTGCTTTCAGGTAAAACGATTTGTACACTTTGTCAACGGGAAAATTGCGTGTCAATGGTTGTGTCAGTTAATTTGTTGACTATGTTCATGCGCAAAATTATTTGGCTTCCATTTATTAATTATCCTGGTTGATATTTAATCCATGTTGTTTATTTTCATTGCTGCAACTGTTTACTGTTTTAAATAATATGTAGATATATATGTTACAAATGCAACAATTATTTTACTATGATAGGATAAATTAGAAATGGTCTGAAGCAGCAAAATATAAATGGTAATAATCCAAATCTTAAGAGCATAACTCTTTGTACTTCCCTTACTGAATATTTTACTCGCAAAGTTAAAAAAAGTCAAATCAAAGGATTCAGTCAACCATTAATGATCAAGAAATAAACAATAGCATCAAAGCCAAAATATACGAATAGTCTTTGAAACTCCATTAATTACAGTGAACGCCAATGGTTTAAATCTTTTAACCCTATCTTTGATTGTAAAAATCGCTCTAAGCTATGCGTATACGTTCAGAACAGAAATGTGTTAAACGCTGGTGCCGATGCCCAAGTTACGCCATTATTCTTTAAGGAAGGGTGTTCTTTCCGACTTATTGTTTTCGTTTAGGATGGCGACGTTGAAATATTGCAATTATAAACGTTTGATGTCAGCCGTTTTCCAGTGCCATTAAGCTTTTTAGAGTTTTTTTCAATGGCAGGTTATTGAAGTGTTGCTAATAAAAGGTTTGACAGGAAATTTGCTACGCCATAGTATTTTCAATATGAAAGCTCTTTGATTAAAGTTACGCAGAGTCGGGCGATTGAAAATAATACATCTTATAAAAATTTACATCAAAGTCAAAGATATGTAAGATTGAAGAAAAGTATGTACTCGTAAATACCTACCTCATTCAAGTGAAATAAAAGAAAGCTAGTATATAATGGCCAAGTTTCTATCCACCGACAGGACACCTTAGGCTGGTGGTCCAGAAAATGGACTCATAGGTTTAGTAAAATATCCTTGGTTATGGAAATAATCAAACTTTTCTTTTTCTTAAATAATTGGCACCTTATTTCACTTTAATGACCGCCCAGGCCACAAATTAGGAGATTTTCTCGTTCTGTTTGTTGCTAAATATCCTCTAAGGCTGCGCACGCACTGCGGATTTCTGCCGTAAGTTTTTTTTCAGCAAAATCTGTGAAGTGCGCGCATAACCCATACGGGAGTCCCACATAACTATTCGGGTCACCCCCTGCGCCCGGGTGGTATGCGAAACGCATTTCAAAAAAGGTATCAAATAGTGACTCATTTATTTGTAGTAATTAGCTGTTATTTTTAACAAGAGACACGTTTTGTAAATGACATGACTAACCCAATTAAGTACTGAGTTCATTATCAATAAAATGGTGTTTTTGTAAAATTCGCTCTTAGTGAACATTAATAGCAATATTTGTAAAGATGTAAATGGCATGTGTTATAACCATTTTAGAATTCGTATTAGATAAAATATTTTTCAGAAAGTTGGTCACTTTGTTCTTCATACATATTTTTTTCACCACAAGCAATCAAACTTGTTAAAATTTTTAAAGAAAAATGTAAAGTTATTAATTAAGACCTTAGGTAATATTTAGCAACAAACAGAACGAGAAAATCTCTTAATTTTTAGCCTGGGTGGTCATTAAAATGAAATAAGGTGCCAATTATTTAAGAAAAAGGAAAGTTCGATTATCTCGAAAACCACGGATATTTTACAAAACCTATAAGTCCATTTTGTGGACTAGCCTAAGGTGCCCTGTCGTTGGATAGAAGCTTGTCCATTATTTACTGGACACCCCGTATAAGTGGATGAAATATTTCAAACTTTGCTGCTGACTTACATAATCATCATCCTCCTCCTAGCGTTTTATTTTTTTGCTGGCTTCCATTATTAAAGAAAAAAATGCGTTATTATATATTTATTTATTACAACTTCGAACGCTTTCAATGATGAAGAAGAGATGTCAGATAGTTAAAAAATACCTGCACGTTTAACAGAAAACGACAATATGCCATACAAGTATAGTAAAGCTACGATATCAACGTCTCAAAAAGCATTTTATACACAACCAGTGCGCTACGATAAAATGTCGATAGATACCGCTGGCAGCTTCCCTTAGTCATTAAATTGTACCATCACCTGTAATGAAAAAATCTAATCTGCCTGGCTTCACATGCACCAATACAATTCTACTCTTTTTTTTTAGAGACGCTAGCCATTGCCAACGGTCGCGGATCGCCACATACCATTGGAAACCGGAACCGATTCCTAACATGCCTGGAACTTAAACTTTATCCAGACTATATAAAGTTTAATTTTGCAATGAAACAGTTGATTGAGATGCGAAATCCGGAAAGGAACCAGTGAAAAAGTCGTTGACAGAAAACACTCCTTTGTTCTTGCTTCGTTCTATTTTCAAATTGAATCTAAAATTCACACGTTCGGGTTTTATTTTGCGGGTGTGTCGTAATGAATTTGTATGGGTTTTGAGATTGTTTCATGTAGCGTGGAATATTGGTCTTTGGTGCTTTGGTTTTTTTTTCTAAAGTTGCAAATACTTTGACGTGACTACTGCATTACGTTAAAGGGCAAGCATACCATGTATGTTCTTCTTCTAAATAAAAGAATTTAAGTAATAGGTTGAACAATTCCATACATTTCTCTAACAAATCTCATTAACTAAGCAAAGCTTCCTTGTTCCATAAGATTTTTTGTTTTTTTTTTCAATATATTCCTCGTTAGCAAAGTGAATGTGAAAAATATCGTCGCATAACGTAGCGTCGCATAAACAAGTGATAATTTTGTGGCGCGCCGAGCCCATTTTACGATGACAATAATTTGCTCTACCTGATATTTTTACATCGAAAGCTTTTATAATATTATCGTAAAATAGTAGAGTTACTATAATATAAGAGAACATAATATGAGTTGTATAAATATTGAGAGCGTTGGTGGTAAAAATAATTTACGGAAAGTGCATAAAACATGAGTGGTGTTGTGTATACCTTTAATCGTATACTCATTGATAATCCTGAAGACGCAAACGCTTTCAAGGGGTATGGCATGGTTTAAGAAGCCAAAAGTTGAACATTATTCAATCTTAGCATAAGAAACCCGCCCCATCGACTACCCGTACAGTGTGATGTCTTAAAGCATCGTTAGTCTCCTCTTTGTATGTCGGTTTGTCATTCAGACTTAGAGTGAATAGATGTCGCAAGATCAATGTTCAGTGTAAAAGCTCAGATTAAGAAAATTATGCACGGAGCATTATGGAAAACCGGACAAGTGCGAGTTCAACTCGCGTGGTGAGGGTTCCGTATATAATCTAAATTTCATAAGTGTTTTTGAATACTCAAACTTCTTATAGGTTTTCCTGTAATCTTTAGGCAAGGAACTATTTTCCATATTTTTTTCAGAATTTTAATCCTAGTAGTTTCGGAGATAAGGGGGGGGGACGGGGGACGGTCAATTTTCGTCTTTTTTCCTAAAATACTTCAAATTTGTTTTTGCTAAAATTATAAAATAAATATATCTGAGATGCTTACAACAACCCCTTTCATTTGATATGTCACACAATACAGTTTGCAATTTTTTTTTTTAAGTTTCTAGTTTATCCCCCAAAAGTGGCCACCTTGTTCAGAATTCATTAATTTACTTTACGCGTCCATCTTTGGGTCACCAATTTACATATGTGTATCAAATTACAACTCAATCGGTTCAGTAGTTTCGGAGCAAATCGGCTGTGACAGACGGACAGACAGACAACCGAGTGATCCTATAAGGGTTCCGTTTTTTCCTTTTGAGGAATCGGAACCCTAAAAACCTAGTGAAGCCGGTTATTAACCATGCACAATAAGTAAATACACGCCCACGCACACGTATGCAAACTAAAACATGCACATTATGCACACATACTATAGTACATTGTTGAAGAGGCTAGAAAGTAAGCAATAGACGGGCGAGTTAGTTCGAGGGCCGACGCGTAGCGGAGGCCCTCGAAAGTACGAGTCCAGCTATGGCACTTTCGGCCGAGGCTTAAACACAGTGCTTTTCACGCCTACTGCGAGGAAATTGCAAATAATTATAATTTTAAGTCAAAATTAAGTATCTAATTAAAGGTCATAATACTAAACAGGCTCACTTGCCTCGCGCCCCGGCGCGGAGCAGGAGGAGGAGCGGGCGCACGCCGGCGCGACCGCGCGCGGGGCCCTGCGATTGGTCGATCGCTGTTCAAACTGTCCAACAATGTTATTGTTGGACAGTTTGACGTCATAGATGGCCTGTTCGTGCGACGTCCAACTAACCCCAACTTTGAAGTCTGAATTCTGACCATCTTTTGCCACATTTCCGAGCAGTGGCGTGAAAAATATGTTTTCTCTAATTCCGTGTTTTATACATTTCGAGGGTGACAGAGCGAGCTGTCTTAATGCTCGCTTACTCGGCTAATGATCTTTGCTGACAACTAAAGGAAGTGTTTAATCTATAACATATCAAATGGTTTGGGTGTTAATATAAACATTTTGCCTTTATTTTCTTTGGCTCCCCAATCTGACTCAGGTTTCTATTTTTACTGTGGTTTTTTTAGACGAAGTAATGTGTAAGTATATGTCGCTTGTGTGTTTTGTATATTCATTGTTTTAATTTAAGTTATTTCGTTTCGCAAGTTAAGATTTGAACGTAGGTTTACAAGATTTGAGGTTTATCTAACAACACCAATGATGAATTAACAACATCAAATTATATTGACCAAAGAAATAAACTATCTAATGACAAATTTCTAGTTAATAGAATGTAATGTACCCAGCCAAAATAAATGAATCAAGTCGGCAATAAATATTCATCAACTGCCGAACATTTAACAATGGACAAAAGTTTGCATAAATGAACAGTTTCGATTCAGTCTGTGTTACTCACAAATGGGACTAATCACTTAATGCAGGTGGAGCTGTCGTTCAAGCGAAGTTTCTTCTCTAAAATATTGGGAACTTTCCGGTAGAGTTGTGCATATTGGAGAGCTACTATGAAAACTCTATTACTATGTAAGGGATATTTTGTTTTTTTTTTAAGCTGAATCATTTGGTATTTTCTTGAGATTAAAATGAAAACATTAATCGTTACTTGCAGTTTGACTTAAATAGCTTCATTTCAATTTAATAATAATGGATCATTTCTTAATGCGTTAACTTGTACCTATATCATTTATAATTGTTACTTGTAGCACATCATGAAAAAGCCATTTGTATTTTTGATACCGTCCTAGTATTTAGTACTCGTAAATGTCCTAAAATTTACGTCTTGTTTTGATCAATTTTCCTAAACTATGTCTAACTATAAGTACCCACAAAATCTGTAATCATGTCTCACGTAATTCTCACAAACTTTTCACTTTTGCACCTGCTTATCAATTACAGTAGTAACGCATTCTTATATTAAAATTTGTTCGATAAAATCACAATAGCGTTTACATAAGGCAATGTTTGAGTTGGCGTCTCTCCTGAGGACCACTGAGTGCATTGCAATATATCGGAGTGCTCTCTTTGCTAAGAAAATATACTTAAATAAAATATACTTAAAGCATATATAGTAACCTTTTATTCGCAATGTGAAACACACTCAGTATTAGGTACAAAATCCCACAACAAAGATACCTACATTCTTTTTAATGGACTTTAAAAAGGAAGAGGTTCTCAATTCGTCGACATATTTTTTATGTACAGTCAGTAACAGAGAAAAGAACTTCATGCTTAGAGCTTTTAAGAAAGCGTGCATGCCGCACACCCTTGCTGACTGTACGTTCAGTGATAACTTGATTCTTTACTGCTTTGTTTCATTTTACTTTTTCGTGGTATAAGAGCTGATGATTCTCAACGTTTTGATGAAACTCAACAAACATTATTGGCATGTGTATCAATTTGAGCATTTATACAAATTACCCATCCTTTTGCGTCGGAAAGCAATATAACGAGGAAATAATAATAAGTAAGTTTTTTATGTTTACAATTTAACTGGTTAGAAATGACTATCAAATACCTAAATAATAAACGTTTGTACGGTGATGCCAAAATACGGCAGTAGATATGGAAATAATTACATTCTTCTAATAAACATAATCATTTAATTCGGATACTTGTCCATATTTGCTAGTAGCGTACAGAATAACTTAATTCTAGTGTTAGTAATTACATACATTCATTATTATTCAATTACAATTAGTTATTAATTATTTATTTATTAATATTTATTTAATATGGGTTCATGCAGGCTCATGCAGCTTGCTACATCGCGTCATGAGTGGACAGTCTATTCTGCAAGATAATGCGTTTAGGAGACTTTTAGCACCACCTTGCAATCTGTGCAATAGGGATGCCGCTCTTTTACGCATAATAGCGTAAAAGTCATCCGTGTGGGCATCGGCAAACATCCCTGACGCACTGCAGTATCGAGGTAGCCCTATCAGCATCTTAAACGCATTGTTGTTGTATTGCACCCGCAATAATAAATATTATCGATATTAGACCCCGGAAGCACCACATTGCCCTGTAAGTAGTCAAATTCATCCGCAAGCACTATTTTGTATATTTTCATCGTTATAAAATCTCCTTAGACCCACATAAAGCCGTTGCCAAGTCGTGCGCGCGCGCCATTATGAGGCCTCCGTGTGTTGTATGACAATTCAATTTGAGCCCCAATAATATCGGATTACACAATAATGGACAAAGAAATAGTCGCTCGGCAACCTGCCCCAAGAAAGTATGTCCATACTGTGTGACTAAAGCAAACTAATATTTTCATAAGCCAAGATCTTTTCAATTAAAGAAAATATTATATCAATACAGATAATTGCTTATGCAGTGGTAAGAAGTACAGAAATTCTAATTAAAAAAAAAAATTATTTGTAAGTGCTATCAGCTAATAATAACCTCATTTATGTTTAATTACCTACTAATGTTCGTTTGAAGATACTACTCGTAATAATATTTGATATACTTACCTATCATGTCAAAATATAATTATGACAATTAGAATGCTAATACTATCCGATAAGCAATTATGACCACTCTCTGGCTCTTACCACTATTAACATTACCTGAACTGAAAAGCGAGCGAAGCGAACGAAGTTCCCCGTTTCAGTTTGGGCCAAAATTATTTCGTATGTCCGGATGATCCGCTGTCCGGCTCTTCGGCTGTCTGGCTGTTCTCCTCTACATCTACAGGTCGCATTTTTCAACCGATTTTCGTGAAATTTTGTGAGAAGATTCGATTATTATATAGATTTTTTGTCTGGACGTCGCTGTTGACGGATACGTCTGGTAGGACATCATCATCATCATCAACACGACTGAAATAATTCATCTTTGTACTTAGTTTTTTAGACATAGTTTTATACAAACTATCAATTACTGATAATTGTCAAAGTAATGTAACAATGACTAACTAAACTAATGTCTAGTGAATAAAAACCAAAATAAGGGACACATTTTGAACTTAAATTATTGCTTGCATAATTTATTACATGCCAAGTGGATGAATTTACTCAATACACTATTCCAGATAATATTAGAAAATCGTGCGTTACTCGTCATGGAAAACCATTATGAAGCGCAAAAACAATAGTATGGTTATGTTTGAAACGCACTTAATAATCTAAATAAGTAAAACTAGTAAAATATTTCCCACTGATATCCTAGATAACCCAAGAAACGCAGACGAATTTGTCGGTTAAAAATCTAATGTTATTTGGAATGAGATATACTTAGATACTAGAAATCAGATCCCTCAATTGGAGCAATCTAAGGATTCCGTAATAACAACAGACCGCGCGGGTATCAAAGCATAAACCGGGGGCAGTAAATTGCACCGGACCGACTCGTCGAATAATAAAAAATATAGTTCCGGATGACTGTCCGGCACGCAATATCTTCGGTTTTGGGTGTTTGAGGTTTGCTTTTTATGGAGGTGAAAAAGTTTTGTTTTCTGTTTCTTAACCACGTCTTATATGGCACCGGCATGAAATGATACATATAATATATCTACAATCACTTTAGTAAATTAAAAGTGGATCGAATTTAAACTTTCGTGCGACATGTTTAAAATTAGACTAATAATTATACGGTTAAACTCACGTATTGAAGAAAAACAAGAACCGGAAGAATTCGAAAGATGTGACTCGTAGTGACTATTCAATACGGGAGTTTAAACGTACCTATAATTACTAGTCAAATTAAAGGTTATGTATATCACGAGGACGCAGTAACTAGCCATTGCCAATATTTGGGTAGCGTTATGCCATGCTCGTTGAAGTTGCCACGGTTTTACCACATTTTGGCGAAAACTGGCTACAAACAAGGGCCCACTGTAGGTTCTTGGCAGCGAGAGTGCTAGATTAGCTCAGAGTCTGCCTAGGTAGCTAGACCTCTAGGTATGATAATTGGCAAAGAAAAACATATCAGTGATGAGCCAATAATGTATTAACTATCACTTTAATTAAAGGACCGTGCGTCGAAAAGGTCTAAAAACCAACAACGGTCAGAGTTAGGTCATTAAATAAATCTATCTATATCTTGCAGAACTGAGATATTAATATTTTAATCAGAGTGAATATGATCTATGAGAAAACGGGTTTCATTAGGAGAATACGCCTAATTCCGTATTTAATCGTCCCGCAGGTCATCAATGCGACTTAATTATTGACGTAATGAGATAAGAACTTACTGTAAATAATAATAATGTTAATAAATCCGTTAGTAAGTACAAAAATGATTTAATTTGACATTAATTATTAGAGTGCTGAATTCACTCTAATAATTTTATCATAGATCGTATTCACTCTGACTAAAATATGAATCTCGTCAGTTCTGCAATGGAATTCGACTTGGAGTCCATAGAACGGAATGAAGCAGATTTAAAGACCTATTTAATGACTTAAATCTCCGTTCTGTTGGATTTAAGGCCAGGCTTCATACAAAGTTGCCCATGGTCCGTTTATAGATCTGTATCCTTTAATCTGTCTAGTACTCAATATTACCTACATGGAATCTGCATGTCTTACGTTCTGTTCGGTAGGTCGTATTTTATAAGATAATATTTATTTGAGAAATGATAAGTGCAGCGACTAAAGTTTTCATTAGCACCTGCAGCGTAACGTCTTTTTTGTATGTAAACAACGGGTTAATAGATCAGCTTCTATTAAACTAATACGCCATCTTTACTATCCCAACAGAATATGAAAAATTCAGCGCCAATTTACAAACAACAATTCACGTAACTCAGTTAGGTACCGACAAAATATATTATCTTCTAAATTGATAACTTGGCGACTAATGTTGTAAGTCAGCTACTTTATTTATTTTAGAGATTCAACATCTGTCTACTGATAACATAAAAATCTAGCCTCTATAAAGATTTAGATTTTTTTAGATTTATTTATTTTTCACAACATACAATTGCACTTAAAATTACACATAGTCAATTTTTAGGAATTTATATTGTGATCGTCAGATATAAAACAATGTCATAATTATCATAATAATAAACAATACAAGCATTATGTCAACAAATTACAAAATGAGTTATGGAATAAGATCACCTTTCGGGTCGTCAATAAACTAGAAATAAACTACAACAAACAATATTTATAGAAATAAAATAAGATCGTCGTACATAATTATTTAACAACTAGATTAATAAATTGCATTTTTTAAATGAAAATTAGCATAGAAACTTAAAATTAGCATAGTAACATACCTCGCGAGATGAAATGATTGTTTGATTTTAATTACCCTTACACAAACTCACTCCTTTCATGATATTGTTTTATGGCTATAAAAACCGGTAGGTATAGGTCGTTCGTTACCTTGTGTCCCTCAGAGCAGAAAACAGCAAGAGCCCCGTGAAAGCGGGACTTCGGCGACTTGTTGGCGGGCCATTTTGGCCTAGTATGATACACAACACAGAAAAAATGTCTTTACCAGTGATAGATTCGTTCGTTACCTTGTGTCCTTCAGAGCGGAAAGTAGGAGCAAATAAGTTATTGAAATTAGATTTATCATTGACCATTATTTTATGACAATAATAAGTAAATTTCATGTTCAAATATAGTAGAATTCAGTTATCAATTACCTATACGTATACAAATAGAGGTGACAATATGAAATTAGAGTCCGTTGAAATAATTTTTTAGATGCAATAGAGACACTTATTAGAAGCTTAAAATACGTAAACATTTTACAAATTTAGTTGCTATAGAATAATCCCCATGCTGACTCATAATAACGTAGCTTGAATTACACAATATACGGTCGCTGGAAAAGTATTTATTATACGCTTAAAATTAGTCGCTGACCTATTAATTTAGTTGACAACTAAGTAAATTTGAAGGCAAAAATTACAATTTAAAGATGCTGAATTAATTACCAACCTACTTATTTTGATAAGATAATATTTTATTTCTGTATTTTGTTTATAATATATTCGCCATATAGGTACGTAATGTGACAATCATATCCTCTTCCTAATATACTGGCCATTAAAGGCCCAGTAAAACCATTCCCAATTAAGCAGATTGAAGTGAGTTAACGACACGCATTAAACCACGTTTAAATAGTGAATCGGACAGTTTATGGGGCCGGCTTTGAGGAGGTCGTTTGTTTCGAGTGCCAATGCTGGGCTTAAAGATTCCTGTGTGTGGGGATCTGATGTTATACGAGTTAGATTTTATAGGTGCTGTGTGCGGGATTTGATGGGTAGAACAATGGTGTATGTGCATGATAGTAGTTCAAGTACGTTTGCATCTTATTTCAGATTTGTTTAACCCTTTCTGTTTGAGGATTTAAGGTTGTAAGTTAACTGAAGTGCTATCATTATATGATTTTTATTTTATTTTAGTCCCTATTATAATTATAAGTTAAACCAAAATTAATGAGCAGTTTGTTATATTTATCTCCAGCACATTTTCTCAGATACGAGAGGTGGGCTGTGTCCAGCAGTGGGACGAATATAGCTGATGATGATGATGTACATATTAACCTCTACATAAAGGTATTTTGGTTATAATATTTAGCACGGTGTGGTGTTCATGAGATTTACTAGAAAAATCTAAGTAGCTCACAAAACCGAGACGTGTTCGTGTAATCAGCGCTTCGCACGTGCTCGGTTCACAGTCACAGCGACAAAAACAGCGCTAGCTAAATAAAACCAAAACATATTCATTCCCCCTTATTCATAAAACTTAAATGGCTCTAATAAATAAAATGTCTTTTGTCCCTTTCTTACGAACACAATCGTCAAAGTGACAGATAAAGACAGACGAATTTTAACAGTATTTTAGCTAAAATAGGTTTGTTGATTATGGGATTTGAATGCGGCCAATTGGGTTTCACCATGGCAGGTTTTCCATAATAACCCATAGTACAGTCGACTACAAAGAGTACGAGTAAAATACTCCACTCAAAATTGTACTTTAAACTTTAACTGACATCGTGGGCTTAAAGTAACACTAACGACGTGGTGACGTCTGACAGACGCCATATTTCAAACCAATTTAAAAAGTCCTATTGACATGCGAGTATTATAATAGTAGATTGTATGATAAGGGGCTAAAATAAGCCAAATTACCACGAGATGGTTATTTATATTTATATAATATTTCGAGGGGTAATATGGCTTTTAGACCCGAGTCTCACTCTACTTTTCACTTCGATTGCGAGAAAATAGTAAAACAAAGATTATCCATCCACAATCAATAACAAATTCCACGGCGAAGACATTGTTCAATTTAGCGGCATGTTTTTTTTACTAAACTGCTTTGACACAGATACAAAATACTGACTCCACGAATAAACGCCTCTGACCGTCTACCGACGTCCGTGGTCAAATTAAATGTGTTAAAATCAAAAATATGTACACATATTTTCCCTAGGGGCTAAATGTACTACTTTAGCCCCGCTTATAAAGCCTATTTTGCCACACTTTTCGAGCATGAGAAGTGAAAAAGCTTTTAAACTGGTAGGTAATTATATCAGGTAGGTAATTAAAAATGGAATAAAAATTGAATAACTTCAATCATGCTAACAATAATTTTTATTGACGGGGTCACATTTTTTCTCTTACTAAATTTTCGATCTTGGTTCAGTCTTCTTTTTCACAAAAATTAACTATGAAGATATTATCAATGAAAAGTAATTTTTTTTTGATTATAAGATGTTTCATCATATTAAATAAATTAAAAGCTTGTAACTTAAAATAAAAACTGAAATCACATGATTTCGGCATATTTTTACTAAACTAATTTGTAGTCCCTAATGATACCAGCATCTCATTGATAATAATAATATTATGCAACGAGCAAAACCTCATACTGACAGTAAACCTTACTTGTTTTTTTCTTGTTATTCTATAAAAAAAATATGCTCGAACTTAAAAGAAGACGTCTTGTCTGGGAGACAAAGAAGGAAACTAGCTGAAAGGATAGCGTCAAATATTTTCTAAAAATATTTTCGAAATAAAAGTGGTGACGTCTGTGTGACGTATACCACGTCAGTTAAAGGTTGTATATTATGTGAAAAGACAGAAAATCGTTCTCAACACGAAATAATGCATATGCTGAGTGAGCTTTGTTTAATAATGGATTAAAAAATACACAGTACCTACATTTGAATTCACTCCGGTGAATCACTGTCGTCATCCATATAAGTTGTATGACTAATTTCAATCACACAATGAAACATTATTGATTAAAAATTATCGACGTATTTTTAAGTATTTAATCATGTAGTTTTTTTAATCCCCATCTAATCAACTCGTTTTCCTTCATTTTGTATGCATCAACTCATTAATTTGTATGTAACTACAAATCCGGTTCTTTTAAAAGAAATGGGCTGTTTTAAGTTGTTTACATGCTTTTCATGACAAATAGTGTCTCGCATGTAAGACTTCCTTTTTCACTAGTGTTGCCAGA
Source organism: Epinotia nisella (assembly GCA_932294315.1). Classification (NCBI taxonomy): domain Eukaryota; kingdom Metazoa; phylum Arthropoda; class Insecta; order Lepidoptera; family Tortricidae; genus Epinotia; species Epinotia nisella. The sequence continues at coordinate 25,539,351 of OW028674.1, forward strand.
AAAATGATTTATTCTAGTATCGCTCGTCCGTATTGTAATATGAGATATTTTTCTAAGCCTGGTGGAGCGATTTTTCGAATTTTGGAATTTTGTTATGTAATAGTAATGAAAAGTTGCGTGATTTTATGTACATTCGGAAAAGACTAATTTAAAAAATCTTGGCATATATTTTTAGCACCTGCCCGTCAGTTAAATGTTACAAAATTCCGATATTTCTGAAAAAAGTACGATTTATATATATTTAATTTTAACAAATGTTATATCAGTTGAAGAACTCCTTTTGGTACCCAGTATGCTTGATTTTGGTTTTTATTTATTATCAGAACATTTTTTTATAACCCCTGTAAACCACGTAAATGAGTCATTTAAAAAAAGGCGTTTCATTTCAGAGATATCGTACACTACGACTACCAAAAACTATATTGATTATAGCAAAGATATGGCCAAAAATAAATATCACACACACAATTTGACGATTCGACATAACGACGAAAAATAATGCGTTAAATTGTGAACAGTTTTGACAGTTCACAATTTTCGACAATTTATAATATCGCGAGATATACATAACAGATGAGATACCTAGTAAATACAATTAACGTATACACGATACATAACGTTAGTTATTTCTAGGTTGATTCTCATCAAAACAAACGGCATTCTAAGAATGATTAGCTGCCAACTCAAAACATTAAAGATGTTATTATCAAAACACACCAGCATCCCCATCATCAAACTCAACATTAACAATAACTTCAACCCTTAACTGCGCAATCCTCGAGATGAAGTCTGTCTATCACAATTTCTCGCAAGTCAGTCGTCAAACTCGCAAAACACTCGTTTAGGATAAAATATTAGGCCGGGAAACGATTCATGAAATTGTGTAGATGCGTTACGAACGTCATGCGGTGTGTACCTTTCGTAACGAATGTCTACAGATATTTTATTAATTTGCTAATGTATAAAATATGGTTCAGTAATTTAAGTATAATAGTAATCGTTTATTTACAATGAGGATATTTTATTTATTTCTTTGGTAAGTTCGGTCCGTATACATGTCGTTATTTTTTTACATACAATAGTCGTTATTACTTATAATTATATACAGGCAAAGTGTTAATAGGCTTCAATCTGGTTTCCTTTGGTTGGATACGTTTTGTTAGACCTTTGAAATTTTATATTGTGTATACATTACTTGGATTTGCCAGTGTCTAATGATAACCAAGTTGGAAGTTATTAAGTAAATAATGCGAATACTAAACATGAATACCGAGAATCAAAATCATGCAATATGTTTACAAGAAGGGTTACCTATCATAAGCTCGAAAATTGTTATTCCGATTATCAAAATCCCGAAAACGTTTCCCTTTTTTTTAGTTGGCCGAAATTTTGTTTGCCCGAAATTACATTTCCCATATTATTATTTTCCCAATTCTCACTTCGTTGCAATTACATTTCGCTTATGATTTGAATAGACACTTATTAAAATTCCGAAGTATCATTATCCCGCTACATTACTGCATTAAGTCCGAAATATTATTGTCCCGCTATATCAAAAGATCGAAATTGTAGCATGTAGCATCATTTACAAACGCACGGCAATTATTTTAACCTAACCTAAACCTAACCGCCAGCGTGTCGACGTCACCCCGCTGCGCGGGGTGCCTATTTCCACTCTAAGGGTCACAAGATAACCATAACCTAACCTATCAAAAATACAATTGTTACGATTGGGTGTTTTACTGCGGGGGGCTTCGCCCCCCGACCCCCCCCCCCCCCGACCCCTTTTTTGGGCTTTTTAAGAAGTCGTGCAGCACTCTAGTTGCTGTTATGAGATTTTTACAGTTCGTTATTATGCGATTTGTGAGGGATCAAAGTTCTAACCTAACCCACTTTTTAGCAAAAGTTTATTTTGCATCGCAATTATAAAGTGCACTTCTGTAGGGTTTTTAGCATATCTGTATCAGGAGGCTGAACTGTTTGCTGATCGCTTTACTCAATTATGCCGTATTGCTAAGCAGTTCCTTGACAATTTTAATGAATTAATATTTATTATTTTAGTATATTCTATATTTTTAATGTATTTCATAATTTCAAATGCACTTAACTTGATGACTTTTCTTTTTACATGTATTGGTTTTCTATTATGTAATAATGTATCGTGTAAGTGTTTTGGTGTAAGTAATGCTGTAAACTTACATTAAATTTAAATGAATGAATATATAAAAATAAATATGAAATATAAGAACATAATGAAATAACGAGATTAAAATTATAATAATAGAATAATGACACAGTTTTGTTTTTGCTCAAACCCTGAACATTTTTCAGGCAGTCTATTATCACAGTCTGACTACATACAGTCTACAAGCTCGGTGTGTTTCATTTGTGGTCATCAAAATCGATATCTGAGGGCTCGAGAGGTCTTTTACTATGAATCCGAAGGTAGAGAAAAAAAGTATTATTGTATTATTATTTTGAAATTCTTTAAATAGGTTCCGATTTTGTTCATAATCGATACCTGAGGGTCCAAGGGGCTTTTTAATACGAATCCGAGTTTGGATTAAAAAAAATCTATATGTGGCCCGCTTTTTTTAAATCTAAGCTCAGATTCAATAAAAACACATTGTTTACTTATAAAATAACAACAAACTTATGAAATGTTTGAAAATTAAACAAGTTATTATAACAAAATTAATAACTCTCCAAACATATTTTGAGATAATTGAAGCTTGCCTACTGGTTGTAGTTCTTTACTCTGTGCTATTATTATAAACACAAATTTTCGCTGACAATAGGTAAACCGCCGTGCCGTGCCGTGTTTAAATATTACAGTGAATCTACGTTGTTCGACAAGATAAAACGCACGTCACCATCACATTAACTTACAACTTACGACGCGGAGTAACAGCCGCCGTAACCACCCGCTAATGAGAAGCATCAAGTCGCTTTTACACGAGTTGCTCCGTTTACGGGTTAGATGTGGATTAAGATAATTAGAAAAAGATACGGTTATTGAAGACATAAAGAAATATTTATGTATGATGTCAAATCATTGCGCAGGATTATAGCTACAAAAATAAATAAGAACTATCAAACTAGCTATATTTTTAACTACCAATTGAATTGTGATAGTTATTGAAGACATGAAGAAATATTTACATATTATGTATGATGTCAAATCATTGCGCAGGATTATAGCTACAAATATAAATAAGAACTATCAGACTAGCTATATTTTTAACTACCAATTGAATTGTGATAATATTATAATACCTTGATATTTTGAGAGTTGTGGTTTAGGGATGTCTCATTAGCCTAAACAGCTATTCCCCTTTTGAGCATAAATATTGTCTCAAATATATATATGTAACGGTTTTTTTATGTTATTGAAAATGTTGACATACGTCTTTGCCATCTCTTCTCATCCATGAGCGAAGCCATATGCCCAACATTGGTACCGTAGACTATTGCTTTGGCTCTACTGCAATCCGCTCTTGGCACAAATCCCCCATTTCAATTAAAAAATAACCATTACATTGAAACTCATTAGCACTTCGCGAAGTTAACGCGCGCATTAACGCAACCCCATAATCCTGCTAGTAAAACGCACGCTAAACGCAACGCGTTAGCGTTATCAGTGCACGCGTTGCCATTACGTGTAAGATGTGTCGACTTTGATATCTTAACCATTATTGCGTCGTTGATTAACATTTTGAGCGTTCTTATCTGCTTTGTTAAATGTGTGACCTATTTAATTTTCGCAAATGAAAAACATGGACGGTACGACTTTAAGCGAGAAAGATCATAGACTCTTATGTTTATTTTTGAAATCTGTCTGTTTTAAAATATTGGTAACATTAAATTAACAAAATATTTTTTTATGGTTTGGATCTACTTTTGAATACGGTCGCCACTCTGAACATCCTCCTTTGAGTGTGGTAAACCGCGCATGGCATTAACTGCCATAAATATAATGTATCAAAATACTCAATTTATCGGTAGGTACTTATTGAATACTAATTCAAGCCAGTGAAATATTTTAAACATAAACTTTTAACAGTTGCGATTTATTTCCAAGTATTGTATTAGATGAAACACTCCTTACATTCTGATGCCTCTTCTTTTTTTAACATTAATATAATTACTTTTTAACTTTGTAATGATTTTAATCTAAGGCTGTATTTCAAACACAATACCTGTATTGTTTTTCTGAATAAATATATGACTAATATGACTATGACTGCGGCCCGCTGAACAAAAACGATATCATAGAGATGACCCATTCTGTCAATTAAGATGAAATGGAATCATTGCCTTGTATAGTGCAAGAGAGGCAGAGGTTTTATCCCTAGCGATAAACTTTATAAACACGTACATCCTTGTCCCTGAATTTGATTTCGTGACACAATGCCAAATAATTAAATCCACCCAAAAGACTACACTGACGAAAAAAATACAAATTGCACCGTAATGACGGTCAAAGGCGGATTCCCTTTGACTCGGTCACGCCTCGCCGAGGCGCCATATTTGACAGCCTGTTAAATTTTAATAATTTCCATCCGATGCGAGATGAATACTTGTAATTTGCAATCACGTTTGATGTTTTAATGTAATAGCTTGATACAGCAAGGAGTGTGAAGTGAAAAAGTTTTCAAAATTTGAATCAAGGTATGGCCGGTTCTTTTATTGCGATTTAAATTTAATGAAGCTTGTCTTTCGTTCTGTTTCTTAATGCTTTGTCGATGTGAATTTGTGTGTGTGATGGCAGCAGTTTTTTTTTTTATAACGGTCCATTTTATTTTTATAAAAAGTCCACCACTATTCATATCAATCGCTGCGCAAGTCGATTTCTGTTGCAATGTCTAAAATAAAAACATGTTAAAAACCTATAACTGGGGCATAATTTAAGTTCTTAAGATGTTGTCACGTTCACTAGTTTTAGTGACTACTCATCGACAATATTTTCCCCCATTTTGGATTATAATTATACAAATATAACTTATTAAAACATTTATTTACTACGTTATATTAAAAAAAACCGGCCAAGTGCGAGTCTGACTCGCGCACCGAAGGTTCCGTTTCTTTTGATTGCGTTGACATAGAAGTTTGATTTTGTTACAGCTTAAAGGTATAGACTTGGGTATTTGATATGAATTTCAATTTAATACCTCTACGCGTTGAGGAAAGGACTAGTAACTTTAAAATTATTAAAAATATTTTTATTATATGATGTAACTAAAAAATTACGGTTTTCGCAAATTTTCCTTTATTTGTGCTATAAGACGTTGCTTCGAACCAAATTTCAAGATTCTGAGTTCACAGTAGGTACCCTTAGGTTTTGATTCCCTTGCGAGTTTCGAAAATTTGCGACATAAACGGCTGTATCTTTTGATTGCGTTGGCTTAGAAGTTTAATTTTTTCAAAGCTCCAAGGGACAGTAATAGACTTGAGTATTTGATAAAAATTTTAGCTTGATACCTCCCCTCCACGCGTTCCTGAGAAAAAGGGTCTTGACAGACGGACGGACGGACGGACGGACGGACAACAAAGTGATCCTTTAAGGGTTCCGTTTTTTTTTTCGAGGCACGGAACCCTAAAAACGCAGTTTATTACCTACGCATAGACACCGCGTCCTTACTTCCAGAATTTTCAATTTTATTTGTCAAACATTTATTTTAAAAATAACAAGGGATAAAATTACATCAAAGCTTTTTTGTCCAATATGTTTAGGATTTCTTTCAATTGTCCGTCCTACGAAAATTAAATTGCGTCTCCCCTACGATCGCTTTAAAGGTCTTCACATGTCCGGTTTTTTCTTTTAAAATATCACGTTTCGATAAAGTGAAAGTATTACAATCAGTACCTCGACTTCATCAATATGTGTGATTTATTAACAAGCGGTTAATATCAAAAGTTCAATCGTGATAAAAATATCGTCTTGACAATGTCATACAAAGAAGCTTAGATTTTAATTAAAGTTTTGCAAATCCTGCGTAAACCTACTTCTACATAATGCTACCATTAAAAACTCGGGATACGTGAGGGATAAACCAAATACCGTGAACGTGTACATGATTATTTCCTTTCTATCACATATATTTCATATTAAAAAGATAGGGGTATGCAAGTCACATGAGAGCGCACCAGAGAGTAGATCAACAACACTCCAGTCATATTGCAAATCGTTAACATCAAATCCAGAACACACAGTCACTGTGGCCGTCATCATTATCATTTGATATTTTTAATTTATTAGATAAAATATTTAGTTCAAGTACCAAAATACTTGAGTACATAAGTCGTTACTAGGTAATATTAGACTCACTTATTATTGGACTGAATTTCTTTTACTTTTTTTTACTCCTTGTTCAACTTATTTATGCATAGGACGTTTTAAGAAACCCAAAATCGACGCAAAATAACTGGTGGTGATGGCAAAGTCTCTCATTTTCAATATGTACTTTACAAATCGTGGTATAAATATAAATAAATATAAATATTTTGCGGACAATCTTACACAAATCGACCTAGTCCCAAACTAAGCAAAGCTTGTACTATGGGTACTAGACGACGATAAACATACTTATATAGATAAATACATACTTAAATACATAGAAAACATCCATGACTCGGGAACAAATATTCATGCTCATCACACAAATAAATGCCCGTACGTAATTCGAACCCAGGACCTCTTGCTTCGTAGGCAGGGTCACTACCAACTAGGCTAAAGCGGTCGTCAAAGTCTCTCATTTTCAATATGTAATTTACAAATCGTGGTATAAGTAAGTTTTAATTAGTAAAATATACACAAGGAGTTGAAAATTGATATTAGAATCCATTTGTTACGATATACAGCCACCCTAGAGTGTTATTGTAAAGAGTCAAGGTACTGTTATCTTAGTGCAGTTTCGCAGCAAATTTGTCTTGTTATGTTTTATTGTATTGATTTAACCATAATAAGGGAAACCCTATGCGGAGGGAATTTAGTAAAAGTTTCATAAATAAAAGAAGCACTTCGACGCTCAAGTCAATATTATTATTTATTCTAGATAAATAAGGAAAAACACTACCTAATATATATAAAAATGTTTGATCTTCTAGTCTTACGATGTGAAATGACTGAGAATAGTGTTAGAGTTAAGTGTGTACCAATACCAGAACCACTGCTCACGTTGAAACACATAAAAGCATGTCAGGCTTATTTTACATCGCACCTAAAACCCTTCAGTTCAAAACCAATTCACTAGAAGGAATAAACAATACTCGTATTTCGGGGCGCAGCACTAGCAAATCAAAGCCATGATACATTTTCGGTACACCTAAAAGCAGTAAACATTATAGTGAAAGCAATAGATACCAGTATCGTCCATACTCCAGTTTACAATGTGACGGTGCCTGCAAAGTTTAGCAACAATACATTTGCTTGTCACGTAAGTCTCCATGCCCTTTATAAAGAACGCAGTAAAGTCGTTATTGGGCTAAGTTTCTGTCGTTGAAAGGTATTGTAAAAATGGTATTGTGACAATTAACCCAGCAAATTCGAGTTTCATCTGCAAATGGATTGGATTGCCTTGAATATTTGGATTGAATGCAATGAGCTGTTCCGCTGTTCCTATTCGTTGTGTCTAAGTTTAATTATAACAGTGTGTAATTCAATAGTTATTTTCTATTTTCTAAAATCCACAAATTCATTATTCAAATAAGATAATGACTTTTTGCCAAAAAAGTATTTAACCCAGTACTCAGGTACTCAGTATCTAAACTGCCAAAAATATACTTACGATAGAGCTGCGCAGAAGAGTACACTTTCAAAATATAATTAATTTAACAAGCAAAAAAATCAGCCATGCTTATTACAAAGAACATTGTACAAACAAACTGCTCCTTTAAATATAAAGATACGCGTTCAATTCAAATTAGTACTGAGTGGTAAAGTAACAAGATGCATTTTTGCATGATTTTGTTTTACAACTTAAATCGTTTTTGTATTAAAGGTGTGAAAATAAAGACACGGTTGCAGCAAAAAGTTCTTAAATCGTTGCCATGAAAAGAAAGTAGCGCGATAAGAAAACTATAACACGTATATAATGAAGCCCGAGTCACTCCGGATATTACTCCAATAGAAGGAGTTTCCTTAATATCGTAGTTTGAGATAAAGGAGGTTTAGCTTTTACTTCGTGCTCTATTTTGAAATAAAAATGATAGCGCGAATGAATGCGACGTTATTATTTTTTACTTTGCAAGAGTATTATACTTCTGGAGGATGATTAGATTTGTTGTGAATTGCCAATTGTTACTTAAACGACCCAATATTTGACACCTTAATGCCTAATAGTTGACACCTCTCATTGTTCACCTCTATTGTTATGGATGAAGATTGAAAAATTAAAGTATAGGGCCAGTGTGAAGCTTTTGGACTTTATCTTATATACGCTTTTTATTTAGTATGTGGTATCTTACATATTGTATTGCATTTATACATGCGAAACTAAACCAAAAAGTTAATACTGGATTTTTTATTAATTGAGAACAGGACTATGAATGATCTGATGTGATATGATATGATGAACTTTTCCTTTCCTTTTACAAAAGAGTTGTAATATTTTGGAAAGAAAAATAATCAAAGATTCCTTTTTTAATACAATGCAGTTAGATATACAATGTCTGCCTAGTTGTGCTAAGAAACACATTTTGTTTGGAAACGAAAGTTAGATTTGAATTCCATGAGAGTATTATAAAAAAACAATTTAATTAATGTGTTATATCTTCATTGAAATCGTAATTATGTAAGTCATTACCATACTTAGCTTGCCATGCAGCTAAGATTTTCGTTTCCTTTTAGACCCTTTTGAATTCTGCTAAAATAGGTAGTGTAATTATGCTAAGTGCTAGCTCACAACAAAAAGCAATGATTAATAGCTCGAGGAGCTATCAGTCTAGACTAGACTGTATTGTGGTGCCTGAATACATTCACTAATAGTCGATGGTGATATAGCAATTTGAAGGTTATTAATCCCTACCGATGGACAGCGTATTTCCTAGACCACCTAGAACGTATATTCATTGTTAGGAAATATGATTTGATTGTTTCCTTACAATTTATTTTTCACGAATAATGTATATTTAATATACTCGTATTTATACATACATTATCGACTTTAATCAAAATGTCTCTCTCTGCTTCGCTGCTATACTTTCAGTTCTAACTTCGGTTTCAGCCATGGTAAAAGAGGACAGCCACAGAAACAGACTATGCTACCTTAAGTACCTACTTGAGGTAAATGTCTCAATGTTTAACACCTCAATTTTAATAATTCATTTTTTGTTTGTAATTTTTATTGTTAATAAAAAAAGTTATTCTGCTATTCGGAGCGAAGACAAATCCAACAAATCAAACATCATAAAAATCAGTCTAGCCGTTCTTGAGTTGTGGTGTAACTAACATAACTTTGTTTTATATATATATATAATATTATTGGTAAAACACATTATTTTACATGTCAGGCAGGATATAAAGTAGGTAGGTACATACGTTTTTATTACATGTAAGGGTAATTTTCATTATAATGATCATTGTTTAATATACATAGTATTTCTTAAAATTAATTCATAAATATTGTAAAAGTCAGTCTAATTAAGGGTTATTATGTTATTAGTTATGAGTAGGTCAGTGATGCCTTATCATGAAATTCGTCAATGGCGTAGCACGCCATGCCCAATAAATTCTTCTTGTTTGCCTCTGAAAATGGCGTCAGTCGATTGAAGGTGTTAACTATTGGAGCAATGACCAGTAATGGGGCATTTACCGTCCATAATTTAAAAAATATGCTATGGCTCTTATCGAATGAAAGAAACTAAAATAGAGAAATCAAATCGTCAATAAATTTACAATATTCTTGCTAATGAAATTCAAAATCAGACTATTCGAAACAATTGTATACAAGCGATTTTAGCTCCAGAAGGGAAGGGAAAATCTATCTTGAATACAAATGAATCGTAACTACACTCGGCTATGAAGAAAACAGAACTTGTACAATTTATGATAGGTCATGGAGTTAGAACACTTTGGGGGATTTAATAGTGATATAAACCATGTCATAACGTGTCTATCGTGAAATCGATATGACAGCCACGGTAGGGTTATATAACTGTAAAATTTTTGCCATTCCTTTCGGTTTTAATCATTGTTATTTTACTATTACAGTTAAACAGTACTCAAATGTAAAACTACTTAATTATTCGAAATCCATGCCAGAAACAATCCTCTTATTGACATTCTAAAGTAAATGTAATGGCAGTAATCATTGAAATTCGTCTAGTCGTGTTTTTATTATAAATTATTCATAAGTGAAACCTAATGCTGACCTTCTTAAAAGGCTGTGAGACACAACCAATTGCCAAATGCAAACAGAACTGGCTCGATCGAGTCGTTTACATGCTGTTTACAAATACAAGTAAAAATGGAAGCAAATGCAGGATATTCGATTGCCGGGCCACGGGTATTGGCCCTCATCTTTGTTCATGGTCCTTGTCTTTGTTAGCTCGTAGATTGAACTGTCGGAATATTCAGAACAATAGTGCCGATCCGTTTCTCAATTTAAACTAAAATTCTTTAGTAAGTATAGTAAAGGTAAATATAATCAATTAGTGTCGTTGTTTTTTAATTAATTAATTTAAATAAATATAGATATGCAGTCCCAAAAATATTTCATTTAACGTTTAAGCATGTTCATGTTCTGTTTCATGTTCATCATAATATTCTACAATCACACACATACATATCTAGTAATATTGTAGAGTATACAAACCATTATTACTATCTACATGACAATCTCTACTAAATAGCTCTCAGTCGAATGAGGACTCTGAAGACAATACTCAGCAGTTAAAATAGCAAAGCCATTGATAAGTAAGATGATAATCATGCCAATGCAATGATGCATTTATCTACCTATACATTATGTAAATTCAGTAACGAGGTCGCTAATAGATTCCGATCCAGTGATTTGCATCATTAGTCGTCAATTAGTGCTAATATTGTATTCATATCTGCATTAGCCATTGGTAAGTTTACACAAATTATATTGGTAATCCAGACATCATTAAGTTACTAATACAGAACGAAATATGTTACAGCTACGTACTTCATAACATAACATTACGATTATATTACATAAGTATTGAAACAATAGGGATTGGATCAAATAAACGACCCCTAACCGATAGGTTTTTTCATTGGTTAGCGCAATGTGCATCCAATCCATCAAAACCGCTTTAAGATGTTTTATTTTGTTTCAATTTCAACTTTTGTGAATTGTGGGTTGCATCCACTGGACCATTTTATTTGTGCGTATCGTTAGAGGTGACGAACGATATTTCTATTTTATTCAATTGTGTATGTAATAATGTTTGATTGCCACTCACTCTATTTGCAATTGCTCTATTTCCTACTATTGCCAGCGTTCAAAATGAGGTAACATGATACTAACACATCACACTTGAATAAAACAGGAATCTCTCATAGGAATCTATTATAGTGAAATAAATAATAAAAGCATGTTTCTGAACATTTTCATTGTCATCAGTTAGGATTTTTTTTAGACGCAACGTTCTGGTTGATATCAAAATTACATTTATCGCTTACTCTCACTCTCAGGCGCCACCATGCCTAACGTGCGGGCAAGTAATGTGAATATCAATATGTTGAGTCAGATATACCTCTGCTCCATGGTATACTTCTTGCTCTTTACGAAGGCGAGTGGATTTGACGAAATACGACTTTAATGTCATAATAAGAGGAACGCACCTTCGTGAAATGCAACAATTGGAAACATCTGCCTCGTTCACCCATACAGATGTGTGAAGTTGATAAGAACGATGACGTAACTGGTGCACAGGTTGATCAGCTCCAGCGGCAGCGCGATGGTGACGGGCAGCACACGCCACACGCGGTACCGGAACGGACGGACTTCCGTGTAGCGGAGAAATAGGTTCACGTCTTCTTTCACCGTTTCATCTGTAAAAATAATGGAATAATAAAGATTTATATCCGAGGTTCATAACAACCTCGGATGTTTGATGTTCATGGACTTAATTGCCTAGGACTCATTGGATACTAACCGTTTTTTACGAACGAGAGAGATGCAATACATCCTACATTGTTGTCAGAGAATGCTTCTGATTTGTGGAGAGTGATCCCACTCTACAAAAATTGGCTATGTCAGCCAACACAGAAGACCCATGGAGCAATGGACAACACTCCCTAGAAGAAAAACCGACGTACAGTTTCACTACCATACACGGTTTCACAGCGTCACCTTCAAAGCTACGGAACCCGTAAACGCGTATGGCCTCTGCGGTCAAATGAATAGTTGCAGTATTAAAGGTACTTCTCACCAGGGTCGTCGAACAATTTGTGCATTAGCAACAGCCGCATGCGTTCCACCTCCACGGCATACAGTTCCACCACCACGCACGGCGCGAAAATGAACAACGTCACCTGCGTTACGTGCAGAGCTGCGAATCCCGCCGACGCGTACGGCTCCTGTGTAAGGGACCATTTTTGTTGGCTGTAAGTACTCAACTATACCTTATTTTTAATACAACAAGATAGATTAATATGGTACACAACAAGGTTTGGTTATCCCAACAGTAAAATCTCATATACAATAAAGTAAAAAGTTTAGTTTTTTTTTTCAATTTAAATAGATATTGATGATATTTTAAGCGCATTACTTACTTTGTACCATACTAGTACATGTAGTACATAATAGTACATGAGAATAAGTAATTTCTACGCATTGGAGCCGATGATTGATTTTATGGTCATATGACAGGTCCTCATCGGAGCCGATGATTGGTAAACAGTATCAGTGAAGTCGGTAACTACATATCTTACAAATATAATCGCAATAAATCATAGGTACGTACCAGTTCCTCAATAACAAGCAGTATGTGATAGGCATTTAATATCAATTTGGGCAATGTACATACTAAACTGATGAAAAGCTGAAAATGTTTTAAATGATTTTAGTTCTACTTTTAACAATCCAACGCTCTTAATATGATAATGTGTTTTAAAATATGTAGGTATATCTATATATTTTTTGAAATCGACTGCATGTAATACCTACCATGGCATTACACAAAACAGTATCAAATAAATTCTCAAATTATATAATAATGTAACAGACATATCAATTATTTTTTCACTTACTGATGCGTGTAACTCTGGCACCATGAGATCAACTGCGTCAGCTAGGCTTTTGTACAAATGTAAACAAAATCGTATTCTCGACTGCTTCAATGTTTTGAAATTGCTCACGTAACAAAAGAAATTACAGTTCTTCATCTCTTCCATGCGACAGCGAAGCATTTTCAATCGATATCGAGTCATATCAAATAATACAAATCGCCACACTCTATTTAAGTCAAGGGCGATCAGGGAAAACTGGGATATCATAAATGAAGTTAGATCCTCGTAATAAGGAAACCAGATCCAATACAAGATAGTATAAATAAATCGAATCGCCCAAAGTGTAAATGTGTACATGAACATTCTCTTTTTGGTATTTAAGTAGTATTTATTCCCGATTTTTAAATATATGTCTATTTCAGTTAACTTTTCAAAGTAATTTGCGACTTGGTTCTTAAAAACTAAAGTCAGTAACACCGAAGCTGTATATTCCAGGACAGACCAGGCAACAGATAACTCCTGTCCAGGACAACAAGCGAAATTAGTGAAAATATTAACAATGAGAAGAAAAACACTATACGTAGCCACGACAATTTTCAAAAGTAATTTGAATTTCCAGATATTGAAATCAAATCCGCTTACAAGTAACATAATAAATATTGATTTATACAGTTTCACGAGGTTGGTTTTTGATTGGAGTGTAACGGCAGTTTTAGAGGGCATTTTGTAATAATAATGAGTTAATTGGTTCGAGCCCGTGCCGTGATGTAGCCGGTAGTGCTGTTGTTTGACGACAAGTTGGACTTGACACGGTGAAAGTGAAGTACTTATTTGTCTTCTTATTAAGGATAATGCGTTGAATACCCATTTATTTTTTACAAAAATATCTATCGTAATGCACATTAAGAAAATGTAGCATTTAAAGACGTACATAATGCCATAATAATAAAAACACTCTCTAATTATAGTATTTTATGCAACAGTTGTATAAGAGAGGTCAAAAAAGGCGAGTGGCGTGGGTTACGATGTGAGCCGAAGGCGCCAGAAAGACGCCACGAGCGTTTTTTGACGTAGTTATACAACGTTGCATACAATACTTTTTCTACGACTAGCTACTATGAAATAAAAAGCAAGATTAAACAAAGAATAAACTTTTCTTAAACTTTGTCGTATAGGTGCCGAGATTACAATTAGGTGTAGGCAACAAATTTTCGGTCACTGCTTGTGGGCTGCTGGTGTATTTCTTCTGGTTTTGAAGCAATATTTTCATCTTCATCCATTTTTATTACTTTTGAGTAACACAAACTATTTTATAGCAACCACAAAGGCCGCAAAGTCAAACAACAATTTATAAAATAACCGGGAATTCGGGAAACATGAAAATGAGACAAATGGATGTCTATAGTTAACTTTGTTTTTAATTGATGTCAACTTGCCAGTACTGCCATATTAAGAATAAGGTTTTTCCTAAGTTGGCAGCAATGCCTATAGTTAAAAAAATTCTAAAAAGTAAAAACATTCAGTGGTTTGTTAAGTTGGTAGTACCTAATGTATAGGTTTAGAAGCGTATGGCTGCTAAGCGTATCGTTTTGGCGACATAACAGCACGGCTGTGCCGTACTGTTATGGGGAATAGAGTATAGACTTTTCTGCAAACTAATTTTGTATGTCTTTATATTAGTGTTCGTGACTATGTAAATGACAGATAAAAGTACAGGAGTAGAAAAATATATTTAAATCCATAATTCCATTATGTAACAACAACAAAAACACTTAATAGGACTTATTCAGTGCAGTCAGCCACATCAACATTCGTACAAAAAAAATATCCATATCTGGTGTCTACCTACAGATATAATGTTGCTGACTGTACTTATACGTTAAAATACAACGGTCATTCTCCAGATTTGTGAATGCGGTCGCGTCAATTAGACGCAGTCATAAATCTAGAGAATGACCGATAAGTCGTATTTCCTGTGGTCAATAGTTAAGGGCGTACGTGCAAATATAAAATGTTTTATCGCATTAAATAATAAAAGAAGATACTCCGTTCATGCGAACTAAGAGTCCAAACAAAAATTAGACTTTATAGAACTTTGGCAACGTTTACAGGAAAGATGAGAGCCTAAACCTCTGTCTGACCCTGTCATAGTTGCCATGTGTACAATTTACCAATAAAACAAAAAAAATATCTCGCTCTTAAGAGGTTAATTTTACTATACCTACGTAATTACATTTTTAATTTACTTAATAGTCCGAGTGCGCTGACGGTAATGTAAATGCCCCATAAATTATCAAAGCCTGTCGAAAATCACGTACAAATGACGTTAACTGACCACGACACACAAAGCCTTTGCGCGACGCGCTTGTACAAAACAACCCTTATTGCATATTATGCTTAGCGCTCCGTATTGCCAAGCATACAACACTGTAAACAAAGATCGATCGTGAACAATACTGTTCTTGACATTTTGTGATAGAATTTATTGTGAAGACGAAGATTTCTTTTTATAGTAACAATGAATTGAAAAAAGATGTCAAGGATATTTTTTAGGTTGCTTACGTACACCAAGTGACCACTAACAAGGTTCAGTTACAAGCGATAGCAGAAACAACCAAATAGTTTGTGTATAAGCACATTATTGTAAGCAAATAGGTACAACGTCAAACAGGGATAGTACGAAAAACTTACCATTAAACGGGGCAAAATAAATAGTTTAGGGCCTGCCATTAGTCGAAGGAGTCGACAATTTCGCTCGCTTTTATATTATTAAGTTGTTGTCCTGTGAATACGGCACTGAGAGTAATGACTCTCTCTAAATGGATAAGTTACCGTTTCAAATTAAAATTTGAAATGCAATTAGTAAATAAGTTTATCATATCATCATTTGTATCCCTTTATCTCTGTGTGTCTTTTGTGTAGTGAATAAATGTCTTCTTTTCTTTTTTTTATCATTATTGTTATTATCAAACCACAAAAGGTAACACACTATTTTGCCATACAGTTTGTTACCGGCATTTGTTAAAACTGATAATAATATTCCATCAGCAATTGTTTGCATGTATTAGCAAATCATAATAAAATTATGTAAATTAAATGCACAATTTTCCAAAATCTGAACTAAACAGACATTAATCTTGATGAAGTCGTAATAAACAAAGTAGTTCTTGTCAATTTACTTTGCTGTAAATATGCTGGCGATTTAAGTTTTGTAAGAAAAATTATGAAGTCGGAATTTTAGTTAATTAATTAAATTAAGATCATGGTTAAGTTAAAAAACTACAAACGTTAATTTACTAAAAGAGAAACCGGACAGAAACTTCACTACAACAAATGATACTTTCAGCTAGTTAATGTTACTTCAATAATTCCTTTAAATAAAACGTAGACAGAATTCTTGTTCTTACAAATGATTTTTCTGTAAGCAATTTTTTTTATATAACACGTTAAATATTTATTGTGTTTTCAGTAATTCAATTCATTTTAAAAATAACTTCATTTTATTGAGGTTAGAAAGCGACCACACAACTGCTCAAAATACACTGACGGCACCGTAAACGCAGCAAAATGCATGAAATAGACGTCAACGCGTATATGCAGCGTTACGCAACGGCGTGGTCGCTCTCGTAGGTAAGGAAATTTATAGGCGTGGTTAGGGAATCTGATAAATAGGCATCGACACCTTTCGAAATGCAAATTTTGGATATATCATTATTATTTACTTTACTTACACCCGCGTATTAAGTGGAGCCGCGGGATAAAATATATCCTATTCTATACACGAATGAATTTTTCTAATTGCATAAGTAGGTAGTTCCAGAGATTACCCAATCACAAACATTATCTCATTATAATATTAGTATAGATATATTTACTCGGTTAAGAAACATTAATAACTAAATGTACCGGATCCAATATTATCTTCTACACTCTACGCACTCCGACCCTCCACTCTACTGTCGTTAACTTGAATGATTGAGAACTTACGGTTTCGACTTCATTGCTTTCAATTTGCTCGCACAAGGGATAAGAAGCATTTACTCACTTGTAAACATTCACCTAGAACGCATCTCTGCATAATGAAAACTTTCGAGAAGTTGGGTAAGTACTTAAAAGAGGCATAGCAGTTCGTGCACGGGTCAAACGACGTCACACTTTAATCGATGTTGATTGTTCATTTTGTAAACTTAACTAAGGAGATACTTCTATCTAACTACTACTACTATATATTAAATAATTTGTATGCTGATTTAATTACCTATATTAAATTTCAAAAAGGTAAAGTGTTTGGTTTACGTAACCATATATGCCATGCAAAACAAGAAAGGTTTTTAGTTATTAAAATTGTGGTTACACAAAGTTTTCCGTACTATTTCCTATGTATAAAGAAAGGTAGATAATTTCTCGATTCACCGAGACTCAATAGCGCCGAAGAACCTTAAAACTTCTAGTTTCCTAGTCATTGTTGCCAAATAGTAAAAAATCCGCCGAGTGGTCAGCGGACAAAGGAAGTTAGTCGGTACAATTTTCTACTTGAGGAACAAGTACCGGATTACGTCTGTGCATTGTGCGCATACGTCGAGGTTAAGCTTGTTTAGATGTGGCATCTTTTAGTGAATTATTATTTGTAATTTTACTTAGATATGTATAATATGTAATTTGTTTGGACAGCAAGCGACCAATTTAGCCTAGTGGATAGTGACCCTGCCTACAAAGCTGACAGTCCTGAATTCGAATCCCGGTAATGACAAATATTTTGTATGATGGTTGTTTATGAGACATGGATGTTTTCTATGTATTTAAGTATGTACATCTATTAATTATATCGTCGTCTAGTACTCATAACATAAGCCTTATTGAGCATACTGTGAGGCTAGGCCGTGTAAGATGTGTGTAAGATGGACAATCTTACACACATCGAATAAATAATATGTATTTATTTATTTAAAGATAGTCGATCATTGTTTTGCGTTTTATATACGTTAATTTTTGACGAGTTTTATGTGATCATTTTCCATGTTGCTTGTGCGTGGCTTCTGCGAGGTATTACTATTTTATTACCTATCTTCTATTATATGAATGAATGCGAATCTGTATATATGGGAATTCGATTCAAAGTGTACTTTGCTCTGTAAAGCTTTATAAATAGTAATTATTATTCAAAAGGAATTGAATTTTCGCAGGGCATTGTATTTTATTTTTCAGTCTTATCTACTTCAATTTGTAGCTCTCACCGCGATGCCTTCCCGGTCATTGGCTGCAAAACACTCCGCCAAACAGCAGAGGACTTTAAAACTTCCATGCTCAAAGCGCTCAATTATATACAAAAAAAGTAAAAGAAAGCGTAATCCACACAGTAATCCCTGTGGTGGTAAGTTCACTTTGTCTTTCGTTTTACAGGTACGGGATATTTTTTGATGCGTTGCCTCAAATGCTTTTACGAATTGCCACACTATTTTATGTCAAAAAATTTAAAGCCGTTACTTTAAAATGTACATGCATGTGCAATTTCTCCAGACAGACACCATACTTTGCTTCTATTGATGCTTTTATTTGAATATGCACTATTTATACACATTAGGAGAAACTTTGTATAATTGGACTAAATATTATTGTAATACTCAATAAAAACAAGTTTTTTTTCTATTTATGTCGGTTATTCTTTTTTATGTGGACCACATGTTCGATCTAAATGTAGAATTGTGTTTATTAAATAGGATGGATGTTTAGACAATAAGCTGGCTGGCATACGTAATGGTTCCCGTTAACTTCTCGTGGATAGAAAACTCCTAAATACAGTCATAGTTAGGTATATACATTTTTTAAGGTTGCTACCGCTAAAATAACAAACCACATAATGGTCATCAGCCTATATACGTGCTGGGCACATATTTTCACTCTAGGAAGTCGATGGACTAGCCCAGTAGAATAATTGAATATAGAATCATTATCGAAATACGCATGAGCTCCAATTACATACCACCCGTTGCCATGACTGCTGGTCAATTAGGGCATACAGACAGACAAAAGATGTCCATGTAATGATCGCTATTATCCACTACAGGCCACTCGATCGCCATTGTTAAGTAGTAAGTCCACGCATACTTCAAACGGTCGAGCCTCCCCTGGTTATTGGTTGTATTGTGCTCGTCTCACCGATTTTGTTACTATTTAGGGATTCTTATAGATTTAATGACTTCCTATTTGAAATAGAGAACTTTAATATTCCTATAAGTTTGCAAAATGCAATGCGATAACGATGTTGAACTATTGGAATGTGGATTATTAAGTATTAAGATGTTATCCAACAGTAAAACAAATTACTACACCTCTAGATTTGAACCAAAAATCTAATCAGAATTTACCTAACAACGTTTGTGTTTATTTAGGCCGTATCGGTTAGACTTTTGAATAGAAATAGAAGGGCCCTTACATTTCTTTGGGACACTCTGCAGCTTAATCATATTGCCGGATTTAACAGTTTCATTCAATTTGAGAACTGAGCCGTTTTTGTGGATGTCAGACGACACGAAACTGAGCATGCCAAAGCCAATGACTACTATGGACCGAATTTATTGCCAAGCGAAATTAACCGCCGTTTCCACTGAGCTGGCGAGCTATCCTCACGCCGTGATTTAAAAAGGGTGTCGACTAACATCCGACGGTGATGGATGCAGCGCGGAAGCGGATATGGACCGACGATCTACCCTCATTCGAATCATTTTTCACTCGCGAGTAGGCAACGCCTGCGATGAGTGTTAAGTGATCTTTAATGGCGTACTTACAACAATATCAGCCTCTGTTTGATATTTGTGAAGAAAAATATATGTCTTTAAAGGGGAAACAAAACAATCATACATCATTCTCTACACTAAGAAAACAAGTCCTAATATTGGATTTTTAGAATGAAAATGACGTTACAACATAACACAACGTTCACAAATTCCGTAAATTGTTCAAACATGAATTCGATTATTTATAAATATCCAAAGGTTAAGTTTCTTTCACGAAATACGCGAATGTACAGTTTATTGAACAGCAGCCAAGTTTCGGTTCAAATAATCCAGTGACGTTTACTCATAAAAATATCAGTATATAAGCAACATTTTTGAATAAATCGGTAGAAGAAAAATATTGATTTGACGACCGAATAGCCTAGTGGTTAGAGAACCTGACTATCAAGTTTGAGGTCCCGGGTTTGATCCCCGGTCGGGGCAGATATTTGTATGATGAACGACGATATATATATATATATATATTTGATACAAAGGAGCAAATTGGTATTACCTGTCTTGAAAAAAAAACAGTAATAATTTTATTGCCTCTCTTTTAGTTTTTCTCATTTGTTTACCGATGTTTAATGGATTTGATCAAACCAGTTTGCCATATCTACGCAAGAACATATTTTTATTAATTAAAAAATGTATGAAGTCGATTACGCTCTAATGTCGCTAGAGCTTATGTATTTTTTAAGATTTATCACTTCAAATTTTCATGAGCCTGAAACGATCTTAATATACTGGTTCTAATGTCGCCAGCTCTTATGTATTTTTTAAAGAATGATCACTTTAAATTTTCATGAGCTAAAGGCCTGAAACGATCTTAATATACTTACTGGTTTTATCCAGATCTGCGTTTCCAACACCGACAAATGAGACAGCGCGGATCATTTCACTCGTCTGGATCCGGATTAAGGTATCGCTCGACTACATTTTACTGTCCTGTACGTTTATATTGTGCAAGAAAAAGCGAGGTCTTAGGTATATTCTTTTTCACTCCTTTTGTTCGGAAAGTAAGCTGTTCGTTAAATGTGCACATAGACGGGTGGTAAACGGCAATGCAGGGTGGAAATTAGAAAGCAAAGTAAATTTCTAACACTATCTTAATGAGTCATCATGAATTTGCTGCCACTTTTTCGAATCTGATATCGAAATCGTATCGTTAGAAACCGGTTGAACTGTCAAGTGTTGATTTTGATTTGAGGTAGGTACTTACCTCGTCATAGTCACAATAATAAAAAAGAGGATTTAACTCGAGGCGATCCATTTTAACTAGATACCTATCTATTTAATACAATATAAATGTGCTGCAATATAAGTTCAACGCATATGATGTAGAAAATATACAAAATACGATTTATTAAGTAATAGTCGTAACGTAACCGAATCAGAGTAGTTTAAACATAAAGCGCATTCCGTTCTGATCATATGTAAATGCCTTTGTTACAACAGCGGCATATTGTTTTAACATTCATGACCGTTGGCAAATTGGCTTGGAGTTCAGTAAAATGTTATTTTTGTTTCTTGTTAAGTATAATACAGTTTATGAATATACGAGTAAATGAAGGAATATTTACAAATACAACTTGCCGATGACCAGTAGAAATTTGTATTGGAACGTTTTTATCGTGTATTTTTATACATCTCTTCAAATTCTTCAACTACATGTATATAACTTTCTGTATAATTTTTTCAACGTTAAAGAAACTAAAAGATTCTCTGAATTCATTTCATGTTAAACTTATTTTCATTATGTAAGTACAAGTACCAAATTGTAGGACTGTTGTAATTAATCTGACCTGGAAATTAGGCACCATTTTCATTAAACGCCAGTGATATTTTTCGCCACATCGGCAAAATTAAAATATATATATATATATTATAGAAAAAGGATTTGTGTCGTGATTCTTGACTGCTGTTAATTGGAAGCAAAACCAGCTGGTCGATCACGTATGCGCGTCAGGTAGATCTAAATGTCACTTATTGTATGGAAAAATGATAATTGAGTTGTCCTAACGTGCGTTCAAAACGTTACGTGATCACCCCTCAGAGATAAGATAGTCACTGTAAAATCCTTGATAAATGTATTCGGAGTAAAATAATTATATTTTAATCCGGATCGTAAATCAAGACAGCTACTTGGGCCTCTATTAGCATGAACAAGAGGTTGTAAATCATGGTGCCACTCGGGCCCTCCCGCGGCAGCTAAGTAGGTATACCTGTTTTTATACAATGTCATTTTGGTTTGAAAGTGACACAAACACAGATGACGCGAAGGGGATTTGGGTGGGGGGTTAGCCTAATCATTTTCTTGTGTACAGTACATACATTACATAACATTACATTTGACTAACGGTTAGCCCAGTGGGTAGTGACGCTGCCTACGAAGATCCTGGGCCTGGGTTCGAATCCCGGTAAGGGCAAATGTTTGTATTTCTGAGTATTTTATGTTTTCTATGTATATAAGTATTTATATATAATTAATTATTAATTTATCGTCGTCTAGTAACCATAACACAAGCCTTATTGAGTTGGGACTAGTTTATTTACATTGGTTACATAGCATTCCTCCACCAATAAGAAGCTTACCATCGAAACTGTCAGTTAAGTCACACTTTAAGAAGATGCTCATGGAGAAGCAAGTGGTAGGAATTCCGCACTGCTATTTGATTGCAGATCTCTTTGTGTGACTGTGCGTCTAAAAAACATCGATTCTTTTTGCTTCTCTACCTACATGGATCACATACCTATATATTTTTTCTTTTTTTATCATACCAAA
Organism: Epinotia nisella; assembly: GCA_932294315.1. Lineage (NCBI taxonomy): Eukaryota > Metazoa > Arthropoda > Insecta > Lepidoptera > Tortricidae > Epinotia > Epinotia nisella. Next base: position 25,562,110 of record OW028674.1, read on the forward strand.
TGGCCGTCAAATATTTTCAGTTTCAGATATAGGTATATCTATTTTTTTACTAAATTTAAATTATATTTTACCTCCTCATCAGATATTGTGGTATTATAGTTATATAAGTAAAATGACTATTGTTTACACATATATTTTTCTGGGTTCTAACAGAATACCAGTCTTTTGCTCAATTGCGAGCAAAATTACGCACTGAGATGGAAGCTTTTTGTTTTGCTGTAATGCGCACAGTTTTTTTGTGTTGCTTAAGTTTTGTGTTTGTTGTACTTTTCTTGTTGTAGGTAGGTACCTTGTGTTTATGTAGCATACAAATAAATGATTTATCTACCTATCTACGTTTTTATATCACGAACGTGCAAACCTGCCTAATGTAAGCGGGCACTGTAGTCTATAGTCGTTTACAACTCAAAAGGAGTCACAGGCGCGCTTTATTTAATTGAGGAGGAGCTACAAACAAATGCAGATCCTCGGGAGCTCTTCTCTCCAGAAACACAATACCACAAACATACAGAGCAAGTAGTGGTGTGTTGTAGGTATATTAGTCTGTTGGATTAACCTGCCACTGCTCGAATTAGTCGCTCAAATGAGAAGACAAGTTAAGAGCCGGGGCGAATTACGGCCGTTTACGCTTCCGCACCATTACACACCACACGACTGTTTGCGACGGTTTACGACCCAGCAAAAATCTGATACGGACATCGTCCACCCAACACGCAATATTGCTGCGAAGGACACTGACTTCGATACTGATCTTTAAGACGGGCATTTAAATAAATTATCCAGATTTAAGTAGTATTGAGTAGTACGAGTCGATTCATATTTGTCATAGTTATAAATTATGGAACTTGGAGTACCTAGACATTATATTATTATGATAAAATTAATAAAGAGCCCGTGTCCCACTGCTGGGCTAAGGCCTCCCGTCTTTTTTCCACACCTCTTGGTTTTTCGCTTCATCTGACCATGCAAAGTAGCAGCAGAAAAGGATATTGAGTCCTATAATTTTAATACAGCAGAGGGGCAATCACGTAACTTTTCGAACGTACAATGCATTACGTGATCGACCTGTTGTACGCGCGTCAGGTAGATTTAAATGTCACTTTTTATATGGAAAAATGACAGTTGAGTTATCCTTACGTGCGTTCGAAAAGTTACGTGATCACCGCATGGTCTAAATTATGTCGTCGGGACTGCTAAATGTGGATGTACTTTGAAGACTAAATTTAATGTAGGCTCCTTCATTTTCAGAAAAAGAATGATTAACAGCAAAATGCTTTAGATGCATTTATATTAATAACTACTTACCAAATTTATATGGCTTAAATGCTTGCAAATTTTTAAGCGTTAGCTTCGGAGCGCTACGTTTCGGTTTGCTACTTCGCCATAGTTTTGTATCAACACGTTAATCGTAAACAAAAGTGTCTTAACCTAATTACCTTACCGGGAGTTACCATCGGTCTCAGAGCAGCGATTTAAGAAGACAAAGGACAGTAAAATGGCTGATTGCCCGCGACACGGCCATCGCGGCCACAATACTTTATGCTGAAACAACAGCCGCAGTAAACACCTCCACGGGCAAACTAATTTTAAATTGTACATAAACACCTACTTTTTTCATTTATATATATTTATTAAAAGTGAATACAAGATTATAATTAACATTAACTAAGATAAATTAAAACTAAGTTGAATCTAAAAAAGGCCCTTGAGGCATTGTACCGAGGATGCTGGCGGCATTTCCTCGCTGAATTGCAATGCTGATGCGTTGCGCGAGAAAACCGCCAGCTCTTCGGTCACCAGTTACATCGACCAGACGTTTCGCGATTTCTGAAAATAACTTATGCGCACTGGGACCCCACGGACCGAGGGTCTCGACGCCAAAGGGTACAAAGTCGTACTCTCTGCCGATGCCTCTATATTTATTACATTTCAGATTTTCGGCGTTTTCCGCCGCTGCACCCGCTTTAGAAGTAGTCCGTTGGAGGTGAGACGGTGCCAGTGTGTCTACACATGTAGCGTCCCACACACGCATCCGTCCCAACCTCCATGGAACCAGAGACACACCATCAAGTCGTTTGCCATAAATAATAACACCATAACACCTACTTAAATATTCTCAATAGCATTTTCTTACAACGAATAAATTGTTGAATCAAGTATTAACAAAATTATTATGAATATCGTTATGTTTTTGAGACAGTAGTGATATTTGCTATTCAAAGTGTATACATTATACGTTACCTACTTAGTTCAGTTAGTTAATAGGTAGTGAGTAGTGGTATGCATGTACTAATCTATAAGATCTTTATGAGCAGGACTAATGGTATTGGATACCGTTGATAATATCGTATCAGAGGGACAATTACTTTGCGCTAAATGGTCCCATGTTTGAGCACAACCTCGAACAGTTGAGAGGGTGAGGTCACATAAAATGAAGCCATTTTTTAAAGATTTTTTGGTTATCATCACTTGTATGTAAGTAAGTTTATGTCGACCTGTGCAACTCTAAATTGTGCCATTTTTTTTGGTGTTCTATTAACTAGTTGCAGTTTATGTTAAAAAATACACAAACTATTTTCCTAGGACGTAAATTAGGTAGTGTCGTGAAGTAATTTGATTAACTGCAAATAAATTAAATTACGCATGGTACATAGTACCTATACAATTTTAAAGACAATATTTTTTTTGTTTATTTAGATAACAAACAGTTACAATAAACAAATATATATAGGGTACACAGTTTCATTAATATATGATACTTATGTTAACAAAACAACCTAATCATGAGACAAGAAGCTTAAAAGAAAAAATGTTTGTCCATGACGCAGTATCAGTGTATGAGTAAGACACAAGCACATGTAAATTAAGTGTTACGTATAAGTAGGTACATGGAAAGAGAATGGAAAGTAACATTTACCATAAGTAATTATTATTCTCAAGGATGACCTAAAAATAACTTGCATTTAACTAACATTTTAAAACTTAACAATAATTTGTGAAAAGGATCAATATCGACCAGATACTTATTATAAAAACTAGGGACTCGTCTGAAAAAAGTATGCCGAGAGTAATTTTTGCGGCCAAAGCTGATATGATATAAAGATCTAGAACGTATAAGGGATGATGCGGGCAATTAAAAGTAACCAATTCTAAGAGGTTTGGACAGTGTATCACACCTTTAAGAATTTTAAACAAGAACATCACATCTAAAAACTGTCTCCGGTTATGAAGGGAAGGAACACAACAATACTTCGCAGCTGACGTGGAATGCTTGAAATAATACTACATATTTAGAATAGAATAGAATAGAATAGAATAAATTTATTTTGTAACAACAACATTAATATACATTACATAAGGATTTAGGTACATATTGCTTACCTTCGGCATATTTTAGTCCCGTTCTCATTGTTTGTACAAGTAAAAACCACTCCCGCATGCCAACCGTCGAGCGGATCTAGCTAAATGCAAATCACTGATAATCCATTAGTGCACGTATTGTGTAGGCTGCACTTCTGGCCCTATTGATAGTGAATTGTATCCTATTTGGGCAGTGTATCGATGTGACCCGACACTAATTGAATTTATTTTACAAGTAACGAGGGTGGAATTAAGCGCTCGCAACTCTTTAATTCAGTGTACGCATGTTCTGGTCTATCTTTTGCCTAGAGGATGCTAGGCTTGGCTGGTTTTTTATATTTTGCGTTGTTTATATTACATTCATATCACAGTACCTACTCACAAAGGTTTCCAACATTTTTAGGACGTATATATCTCGATTTTAACACACGATTAAATTGAATCTACTTACCAGACTCCACAATCGCGTAAAGCCTTATTAAATTTCAAAACTAGCCACGGGTAAAAATGGCGGCATCAGGACGATGACGTTTCATTCTACGTTCAAACTATTCGTTTAATTAAAACTATTAAGAGCAGACGCGTGTAAAATGGAACAAATTAGATCGAACCGGGCTTGGGTTGCCGGTGCAAAAAATCGCATTATTTTCTCGATTGGTAGCCAGTATGCAGCGCTTTATTATTATAGAATTGGTGGTATCAAAGTGGTTTTGTTTTAAAGAAATGGGTAAATAAAATCTTTACTTTCTCATGGATGGCGAGTAACAAAAACTGCCGATACAAATTAACAAACATTTACAAAAAAAAACATACCTACCAATCATTATCACTAAAATCAGCAACTAATTGGTTGTGATGGACAGATATATATAAGAACAGTATTTTTTTACGATATGCCTCCAACTAATAGTAGATTGTATGACAAGTGGCTAAAATAAGCCGTATTAGCACAAGATGGTTGTTTTCCCGAGCAAAGTGAAGGAAAATTGTTCGAGGGTTAATATGGCTTTTAGACCAGCGTTAAACACTCTACTTTTCACTTCGACTGCGAGCAAATAGTAAAAACAAAGATTCCACAGCGAAAAGATTGTTAAATTCGGCGGCATGGTTTTTTTTTAATAAACTGCTTTTGACACAGATACAAAGGATTGACACTACGAATAAACGCTTCTGACCGTTAATACGGGGCATAAGATAAAGAGAGATAGACAGCAGTCTATCCCGCTCAATCGTCAACTAGCTTGAACGTTTGAACGCGGCTAGTGACGGTCAGAGGCGTTTATTTTTTGTAATGATTGTGAATTACGGACTAAAAAAACACCTGATGTTTGAAATGAATTCTGTTTTCTGATTGGTCGATTTTAATATTAGCTGTAATCTGGTTAGTTGATAGCAAATACAAATGTTTTTGAAAGAGTTGTGATTGGGGGATTTAATTCGGTGAAGTCAAATTAAATGCTTTCAAAATCATAAATATGGATACATATTTTCCCTAGGGGCTAAATGTACTGCTTTAGCCCCGCTTGCTAAGCCTAATATGACAAACTTTTCGGGCATGAGAAGTGAAAAATGGATTTTAATCTCAACATATTGTCCCTACAATGTTCTCAAGCGCTTGATCCGCTGCGCAGTTAAAAGCACACGTTAGCTACAAGTTTGACTATTTCAATTAAGGGGGGTAAAAATGGAGGGTAGTGATGGAATTGTAATCCGGTTAGCCAGTCATCAGGGGATGATTGCTCGTTGATGACTAGAGCATAGTAATAATTTTTACATTAGTAAGCTATTGTTTTCCAAAGGGCCTGTAAATGATAGAGAAAGGGTTTTTTGAGATGGTTGACAGTTTATTACCATTTAGAAACTTTATTATGTGTGATTAGGATTAGAAGTTAATTTTTAAATATTAAATGGGTAATGCCGTTCAATTGTATTTAAACTATTACATGCATATCGTCGCGTAGGTATAATTATAATTTATTTCGGATACGTGTCCATATTTGTTAGTAGCGTACAGAAAAACTTAATTCTAGTTAACACTACTAGGTAACGTAGTGACATACAAGTTGTTATACAATTAACAACCGAATTAGAACTTCTTTTATGAATAAATACATGTAATTAATTATTATCGGCTCATCCAGTTTGTTCCATCGCCTCACGAGTGGACAGTCTATTTTGGAGGAGAATGCGTTTAGGAGACTGTTAGCACTACCTTGCAATCTGTTCAAAATAGCGATGCCGCTCTTTTACGGAAGTCGTCCGTGCGGGCATCGGTGAACATCCCTGACGCACTTCTGTAGCGAGGTATCAGTATCCTAAACGCGTTATTATATTGAACCCGCAAGGCATTGTATGTTCGCTGCGTAAGCTGGTCCACAGGCGGCAGGTATAAAATTAACCTTTTAATAACAATTAATTTCAAATTTAACTGAATTGGTTATCTACATTAAGGACTTGAAATTCACCAGTTTCTAATAGTAGGTATTTCAACAATAAAACATTGATGAAATACATTTGTTAGATCAATTTGTGGTTTGCATTTTTTAGACACCTCACATTAGTAGATGGTAATGATATTAAAATTACTTTCGTACAACTGCACTAAATTCTCAACTCAACTATGACACCTATAATTTCAGTCAATCGGTATCATTCAATTTTATTGTACATTTAAAAGTGTTCAAACGAAATTAAACCCTAAGGGAATCTCCATGCAATGCTTTTTTGTATAAATTTCTCCGAACGTCGAAGTTTGGTAATGAAGTGGTGCTCTGTAATGACCTTATTCCGTGTTTGAATTGTCATTACATTTGGAAATGATTCTTGGTAACGACCAGTTATTAAGTTGTAGATTAACTCATTGTATCGGTGTTTTTTGTTATTATGAAACAGAGTGTTTTCTTTATTAGGATTCGATTGCGTATTTTTAAACTTTAAGCAGTCTTCTCGCCAGAATTACTATAGGCAAGGCTTTCATACGCATCGACGAAGCTTTAGACCTTATCTCATGTCACTTGTGTGGTAACATATGACTTAACTCTGAGGGGTAATCACGTAACGTTTCGAACGCAGGTTAGGACAATTTATCAGTCATTTTTCCATATATAAATTGACGTTTAGATCTACCGGACGCGCGTACAATGCGTTACGTGATGGACCAGCTCGTACAAATAAGCCTAATTGCGTCATAAGCTTCAATTTTTTAAGAAACTACACAATATTCATTCTTTTGTATGTTGTGTCAGTACAATTGCTGACATACTTTAATTGAACGCATAAACGAGTACGTGTTACTAACTTACAATGTTTATTAACGAATATTTGTGAAAAAAAAATTCATACTTGTAGGTACGGATAATTGTGCAAGTATTGAAACAGTACCAGTGTCAATATAATAATGTTTTACCTACGACGCTGGATTCCACTTGGGTCTGAAGAAATGAGCCCGCATAAATTGCTTAAGAACGCGATAAGTGCCGAGTGGTGGCGTTATTGAGGCAAATTGCGAACAAGGGCTGGACTCATCACTGTTGTAGGTAAGTATAAGGAGTTGAGAAGGAGTGCTCTCAACATATGCCGATCCAAATAAGGTAGTCAAATTCAAGGTGTGTCTCAGTACTGGATCTTAACTCGAAAATTATCCAATAAATTAATGAAGTGTGTGTATTTTGATTCTGTTTTTATCTTTTTGAAATGGTATATTAAGAACGTCGTGAAGCATACGACATCTTGGACATAGTCAACAAGTACAAGCAATGGATATAGCGATATTATTGAATAAAATAGTTATTTGCAATATGAAACCACAGTTAATCGTCCATAGAATATGAAGGTGTATATGAATCATGCGACATTTTTTGAAATGAATGACAGCGACACTTGAATTTTAAGCACAAAAACTTCTACCACCGATCAGGGCAAGGTAGAAATCTTCAAGAAGGCACATAATTACGCAATCTTTATCTCAATCGTAAGACCTTCCTTTGAAATCATCACTCAAGTATCCACAAGAACAAAATGACACTCAGAATGTATCCCACTTGACGATGCAATTTGCAGCAGCCGTCTTCTTCTTTCGGGGTGAGTATGAAAGAGACAGTAATTTTGTGTAGATTCGAAAAGGGTCTGGCGATTGCTTAAGACACGTACCGCCTCCCGAATTGTCGGAATTCATTAGGTCGTTGTTCCGCTCTCGCCACTTGACGTTTGATTGGGGATATAAAAAAGCCTAGAGAGGCTCGAGTAGGGGACAGATTGGCTTTATTGTTTACGTAAATGTGCTAGGGGCAGTGTGTTGGAAATAAAATGTTTGGCATTCCAGCAGACTGTCATCTAGGTTTCTTATTGAATTCAGCAGAAACAAATATTACCATACTACTTCGAGCTTTGTACAAAATTATGATACATCATATCTAAAAAACACTGGCTCAGCATTATGCTGAGATGTCAGACACTTACAGCGCTGATTTTCAGCCAGCACCGTTGGTGACTCACGGAAACATCATACAATTTTAATATACATATAAACTACATACTAATATTTTATTGGGATAGGCGAAAGAGAAATAAACATAAATACGAAGTGAGATGTAATGCACTACGGCACTATCGATCAATACAATAATACATTGCAATTCATGCTTACTTATGAAACTAAAACAACAAGTAGATAAAAAAAACAAATGTTCAATTGGCATTTTATTTGCTGTCACTAAGCATACGCTTAGGTAAAGGTGTATCTGCTAAGTAGGACATGCCTAGTAGGCAGTAGTATGCAGGCAATTTGGTAACACGTTTTTAATGTATTGAAATGATACGTGATCTTAGTTCGCGCGCCTACTTTTGTACGACTATTTCTATTTCTATTCATGGCAATTTCTAATAGTAAGAAAATGGATTAACCTGGTTTCAACATATTTCGGGAAAATGCTCGCTGGGAAGGTACTCAAAAACATTATGCTCGTTCCTATCAACGCCACCTGACCCGAACTATTATGATTTTCAATTTACGACGTAGTTTGGCGTCGCCATGCACGGCGCACTATCAAACGGAAACACTCGTAAAGGATGTTCGTACGAAATTACCTGTTTTGAATAAACGATCGATTCCCTCGTAAACGGGAAATCTACGAGGTTCAAAAAGAGGTCCATCTCGCCTAGCTTTTGGGTTAAGGGTCGCCAGGCCGCTGTACCTCCATACAAACGTAGTTTGGTTCTCATTTTAAAAATGCATTTTAATGCTAGAATAACATGATACTTTTTATATACAATAGTGCTGCCATATCTAGGTAGGAAACTAGTTTTTTTGCTAAAAATTATAATAGAAAAAAACCGGCCAAGTGCGAGTCGGACCCGCGCACGAAGGGTTCCGTATCTATAAAAACGGCAAAAAAATCTTGTCTGTTGTATGGGAGCCCAGTCCGACTCGCACTTGGCCGGTTTTTTAGTATTTGTTGTTATAGCGGCAACAGAAATACATAATCTGTGAAAATTTCAACTCTCTAGCTATCAGGGTTCTTGAGATACATCCTGGTGACAGACTGACGGACGGACGGACGGACGGACAGCGAAGTCTTAGTAATAGGGTCCCGTTTTTACCCGTTGGGTACGGAAGCCTAAAAAAGAGCAAGTAGTAATAGAGCGTTTTTCATACAAAGTCTCTTATCATTGAACCAGCGAAGTATTAAACAGAAATCAAATTAAGAAATGACTGCAATAATATTAATATGTTCCATGGTAAAAACCTTAAAATATTGGGTGTATGTATATTGTATTTATATTGTGACTTGTAAAATGCTTATTTTACCAATAAATTCTGTATTCTGTATAGCTTAATTTTGTTTTCAATTATATTTAATTTATTTGTTGAATTATAACAACATTAGGCACTTGTCCCACCGCCGGCGACGAGCGATGAGCTATCGGCGATTTTCTCGCCCAAGAAATGAACAAAAGATAATCGCTCCCGTGTAAATAAAAGAGAGAGATATAGTTCATCGCGGTGTGAACAGCCAGCGATGAACTATAAATATATATCTCTCTTTTATTTACACGGGAGCGATTATCTTTTGTTCGTTTCTTGGGCGAGAAAATCGCCGATAGCTCATCGCTTACTCGCCGGCGGTGGGACAAGTGCCTAAACTAGTTTCCAATCTAGATGTGGCGGATCCAATTGTGTATGAAAAGTTTTTTGTTATTCCAGTATGTCGTTTTAAAATGAGAACCAAACTACGTTTGTATTCAGAGTCGACTTGAGTTGACCGTGCTGGGGACAAACCACAAAATTAAAAAAGAATAAGAAAAAAAATGTCGACGTGTGAGCGGGTTTCGCTTAACACATTCAGTGCCAAGAATCGCTACGCTTGTAGCAAATCCCGTGGTTTTCCCCGTATGTAGCGGAAAGCGCCTACGGCGTAGGCACCCGATGCTCGGGTTACTGGCACTGAATGTTTTAAAGTACTTAAGATTACAAGACCAATCGACGTGAAATATGGCAGCTGAGACTTCACAGATACTTGTCAAGCAATACATTTTTATTCTATTTTTTTATTAGTCTAGTCAAATTAGGTTCTGTATAGATTTTAGGTATCTGTAATTATTATCTTTATTTCACCGGAAACTTGTCGCATGGCATACAGCACCAGTTGTCATCAGGGATACGCAGATAAACTTGACATGTATCATCATCATCATCATATCAGCTGAAAGACGTCCACTGCTGGACATAGGCCTCCCCTAGAGAGTGCCAAATTGACCGGTCCTGCGCCACCCGCATCCAGCGGACTCCTACGACCTTTACCAGGTCATCAGTCCACCTTGTGGGGGGCCTACCCACGCCGCGCCTTCCGGTACGTGGTACATGTATAGGTACCTTAATATTTTTCACACCTCACTTTGTATTAAATTAAACTTCGACTAGAAACTTGCAATCATAACAATATTGGCTACGTGAAATCATATTAATCGTTGGCGTTCTACGCGCATGCTACAGCGTAGCATGTAGCATGTTGTATCTGTTATTGCTACGAGAATGTTCTCGTAGCGTTTCTTCGGATGTTATGACTTTTTACTGCCAACTTTTTTCATAGCGGGTACTTGGTAAATCTTCAAACGTTATATCAATTTCATTTCAATACCAGTGCATCGCTGTCACACACTGGGTATTAGCATATATATGTAAAATGGAGAAAACAAATTAAGATTTTGTATGATACAATTCAAAATTCAGATCCCATTGTAAATAAAAAGTTTCCTATTATTCAAGTATGCTGTTTTAAAATGAGAACCAAACTAAGTTTGTATGGAGACCCTTAAGACTCTCAAAATTATGAAGAAATATTAATTCCCATTTAATGCTAATATTTATACGAGAGGCGTAAATTAAAAACTAAGTACATCACATACTTTTTCCACCCTTTAATAAAAAGCCGCATTATTATTATTGAGTTCATTAAATAACTTATATGATGAAAGTACATTCCCTAACTCAGACCGTGAGAGGTCCCGAGATTTCAGAGCACTAGTGACGTTGAACAATAGCTATAAAGCTTTTATAGCATTGGACGTGTGTCCCGTAAATGCAAATCTAGGATTAGATATGTAATGGAGGTTTGCACGGAACGTTCAGTGTTCAGTTTGGAATATTACGTATGAGATTGCAGATTTAGCTAAATTAGCTGCTGTAATATAAACATCTTAGGTGTAATAATCCATATTTAATTTCCTATTTCTAGAGTTCATCTCATTTAACTTCCTTTTAGGTACAAGCTACTCATCATCGTCGGCCGACAGAATAATATAGTCATAACTACAACTTAGAAAAGTTGAAAAACCCCCGATTTTTTCATTTCAAAGTTCAATACATCAAAAACGGCTGGACCGATTTCGAAGAAACATAGCTAAGAACACTAAGGTTAAAATTATCTATGACATAAAAAAACCGCATTCAAATCGGTCCATCCATTTGGGAGCTACGATACCACAGACAGATACACAGACACGTTAAACTTATAACACCCCTCTCTTTGCGTCGGGGGTTAAAAAGCAATTATAACACTTTGAGAAAATTGACATGTTTTATTTGCTGTTGAGTGCCTATAAGTATTCAAAAAAATTATAAATGACGAATCATGTCAGGGAATCAATTTACTCTTTGGACAATTGGATTAGCAGCTACGATTTATCGGACAATATAATGTTATTTGTTGATGATATTAAATGTGCGAAAAAACAGATGAACAAACTAGACTTATGCAAAACAGTCTCGGATTTCCTAAGAAATAAGTACAGCTCGTTTTATGCAATTTTCACAGATGACTCTAAAGAGGAAAATGGTTGTGGGGCAGCATTTTGACTCTCAGATAGGTTTTCATGCAAAATTTTATATAAATGCCGAAATTTCCATAATGCACTGTGAGGTCATTGCTATAGCCGAGGCATGGTCATATATAGAGACTTTAGACCATAACAAATGTGTTATTTTGTCAGATGCTAAAAGTGCCCTTTCACATTTGGCTCGGTTACCCTCGACTGGTCGAGGGCATCCGATAGCCTTCAGTATCCTTCAATCTATCTGTAAACTTCAAGCACTAAACAGAGAGGTGATTATTCAATGGATACCGTCTCATGTTGGGATCATGGGCAACGAGGAGGCGGACCGTGCGGCAAAGCTGGCGATAACCGATGGAATTCCATATTATTGTTTACCTTTTACACAGCGAGATATTATGCAAAGTAAAAAAAAAAGTGATGTTTGGAGGGAATATTTTGATGAGCGGTCCCGTACAAGAGGAATATGGTATCGAACAATTCAGTGTCAGCCTCCTCGAGTCCCATGGTTTGATAAGCAACTTTGCAGGAAAGAAGTAGTAACACTCCTCAGGCTTCGCTCCGGACACATTCCGTGAAACAAATTTTAATTTTTGATGGGTGTCACTGACTCACCTAACTGCCCTGAGTGCAATGTAGTGGAAGACGTCCAACATGTGTTGATGGAATGTGTTCGCAACGAGGCCCAACGACATGAGATGACATATCTAATGTTAAAGAATGTAGGCAGTTGTAATAGCATTCGGGCTTCGCCATTGTCAGACGAGGCCAGAATGTTATGCAAACTATACTCTAAAGTATTGTTATAAACCTACCAACTAAGTACTACCTCTAAGATAAATTATACATATTATAATTATAATGCACATTGATCTCGCCCATGGGGGTGTTATAGTCACTGCGTGACAAAACTTCTTTTCTTAATAAATAAAGATTAAAAAAAAAATGTCAGGGAATGCTAACCGGCGAAACTTTAAGGTTATAGAATGATGTTTTTGTTTTAAAACGAAGGTCCTAGTGGATGGCTATGAATCTGAACAAAAATTATACCTAGGTACTTATTTTAGCTTTCCGGGTGGCGAACTGGCGAATACAGGTTTGAGCGTGTGGCGTAAACATTGAGAAGACTTGGAGCGATGACTATAAATATTTTATAGCTGGATGTGCCGATAATGTAAAAGCCACGGTGTGATAGGTGTCAAGAGCTTGATACAGAGGAAACGCGTATGGAAAGCAATTTGATCAATTTAGATTATCTATACTTTTCACACTTCTGCAAGCGGGTTATATTGGGTTTGAACTTTGAACTATTCAGGCCGTGATTCCAGTTGTCTTAATGCCAGGTGGAGATTTACCAGCAGATATACCTTTTTTCTTGTCTCGGTCATTCTGAATCTCGAATAAGGTCTTTGAAAATACGGATATTGTTCGTCTAAGAGCTAATAAAGCAATGACACCTTTTAATAGGTCAGTCCCTGGGTGACCGAGCTCCGCTCGGGTGAAAATAGAGAAAACCGGATAAAAAAATTCCCAGTTATGAGACTTCTCGCCCCAAAAACCCATATTTTGCAAATTTCATCGAAATCGTTACATACATATATACAAATGTTGCTCGTTTAATACGATAGGATATCTCTTAGGAAACTACCGGATGTCTCGCTCAAATTAGGGCTAGGCAGTTGGCAAAAACAAATATCCATATATTCAATTTCAATATGTCAATTTGACACGTAGATATTATTGATTATATTTTCTTCCTCCTCATCTAAAAAATGCTTGTGAACCGTTTTCTTGGAAAAAAGGGAATCGACTTAATTAGGTAGTAAAATAATATTCATCGAAACTTATACTTGATGTAAAAGTCGCTAAGGCGTGCAAAGTTCCATGTTTAACACATTTACTGCCAGGAACCCGCCTAGCGGGTGCCTAAGGCGTAGATGCTTTCCGCTACTTAGCGGGAAAACTACGTAGCGTAGCGCGTAGCGATTCTTGGTAGTGTAAGTGTTAAGACCAGTGAGACTATTGCAATTATTATTATGAATGGCTAGTAGAGAATGCTTTTTGGCGTTAAACCCGCCATTTTTACATTTGTGTTTTCTGCAATAAGTTATAAATAAATACACATCCAATTCGCTGTTCCCTATTTAAATAATGTCAGTAAAAATGTCCGAAACACTTGAACGTAAACCCAATGACCAGCCAAGCGAGGCCGCAAACGGACCTTGAGGTACTCTTTGCTGCTTGGTCAATATTTATGAGCTAACACTACAGCTGCTACCCTAACATATGTATGTATAACTTATATCTTGTTTGAATATGAAACTAGTTCAACAGTAGTGTTTCGAAGGAAGATAAAATAGTCTTTTGAAAATGGTATCTATTCAAAATGCGTCTGCATTCGTTTTCTAAACCTAATAATATCAATTTATAATATTATATTGATATTATTTCAATAAGCAGTTAATATACTGAGGTAAATAATTAATCTTAACTTGACAGTTGGATTTAGAAAGGATCTCTCTGAATACTTAGTTAACATTTTATCAACATCAAGTTAAACACCATTTGTGTAAAATATCATGTTAAACAACTTATAGGAATAAAATAAGATATTTCCAAGGGGTTTCAATATAACTCAATCAAAAATAAGAAGTAACAACAAACGCCATGGCGACCCATTTGCAGCACCCACATTTGTCTGTCTGTCGGTCCAATAAATAAAGAAGAAAAACTTGGCCAATCCCGTCTGTACCTTATCTAGAGTCATCAGGTTGAATCGATGAGGACAGCGGATCGGAGTGACATAGAGTTGATAAAACCACTGTGAAAAAGTACTTACTTTATTTATATTCTTCTTCAATGTCTTACGAGTTTAAAATTTACGTGGTTTTATATTTGATCTTAGTAGATATGTGAAATTAATAGAAAATCTATCAAATTAAACAACAGTATACTCGCTGATCATCGTATTGATATAGTTCAATATTGTATATTAGTTTTTTTTAATACATTAGAAAACATCCAGAAGTCAGAAACAAATATTCCTGCTCATCACAATTTTTTGCCCTTACCGGGATTCGAACCCATGACCTCCAACTTTGTAAGCAGCGTCACTATCCATTAGGTTAACGGTCGTCTTTTCTTGTTTACTGTAATTAAATAAAGTAAGTATACATTCTATTTCATTGATTTTCACTCCGTGAACAAACTTGTATGATTGTTTGGCCTTATAATTGACTAGTGGATTGTTGTGCAATAGCGTGTAAATTATTAGGTATAACTTTTTAGTTCAAGTAACAATGACTTGATGAAAGTTGGTATTTTATTTGGGTGTACTAGTTACTGAATTTCCAGATATTTTAAACTGACAGTGGCCTTTAAAATGTAAAGTTAGATGTAATATTTAATCTTTTTATTATAATTGGAATTGGGGATATCAAAATAAAAATAATAATAACCAAATCTTAAGGGGCTCCCCACGCTTTTTGTCACGTTTTGACGAGTTTTGAGTTGAAACTCCTTCGTCGAAACTATAGATATATTTATGGCACAAACGCTTATCGATTAAATCCTCATTCCTCACATTTGCATCAGAGTTTTTTTGAAAATAATGTATATTGATTTTTTTACGATTTATTCAAATATGGTCCAAAAAGCTCTGTTTTCGATAAGTGCATAAATAACATACTTATGTTATTTATGCACTTTTATATATGAAATCTTCATGTTTTTGTTCCTTATTGACGTCTCTAACAACCCATCAGAGATTTTTATTTTTAATTCATTTTCACAAAAGTTACGTCCGAATAACTGTTTTTTTGGCCTAAATTTGCTAAGGTTTGGTGCCTATATGGCGATATATATCGAAAACTGTGAGTTTCAAGTAAATTTGGGATACTATTTCGGTAAACCTCATTGTTGTTAATGCGATAAGCCCTAAAAAAATATGATAAAACGGACAGTTACAGATCGAAGGTCATTGGGAACTGGGGGCCCCTTAATATTTTTTTTAAATACAACCACGCAGCAGCTCTAGATGTAAACGGCTGAAATAAAACATGCATTGGAATAGTTCAGGGCCATTACTCTCTGCCCTCGTTGTTTTTCCTTTTATTAACTTTCAAAATGGACCAATGATGAGTGACTAAAATATGTATAGTTACTTCAACAGAGTTTGAATTCCGCAAAAAACAATAATGGTAAGTATACATAATTATGTACTCGGTAGCTTATTAATAAAAAAATGATTAAGGCATTATAATAATATAAACGATTTATTTCCACCTACGGCACCTACGGCAAGTGGAAAGAGTTACAAATACCTTGAAGACTGACATACATACAAAAATAAATTTTATTTAGGCAACGAAACAGCGTGGTTTTGTTGCGTCGTCAAGTCCGGATTAGAATTCGTGTATTATAATTACATACCTGTAAAGTTATTCAAAATGTTGAGATTGAACTCTTTGTAAGTCAGGGTTTTTCTGTTTCTGCAATACTAGTAGGTACATTACTTACCTGAGGGCGGTAAAACAACCACAGGTATTTGACGCCCGAGTCGAAGGCAAGAGCGATAAATATGCGATCTGAGTCTTTCTTTATTACAAATATGTGATTACAAAATTTTACGTTTCTCCCTGGCCAAGATGGGATTTCCCGCACGCGTAGCGTAATTTTGACGTGACGTAAAAATATACCTATATTTTGAAAATTGGTTGGCACCTTTAACGCTTCTGCCATGCTTTATAAAATGGATAAAAGAGGTAGGTACTTAGTCAACATTCTTAATGGATTCCATTTTCTAACGGAAATTACACATGAGTGCATCCCGCTACTATTCATGCGTAATCAATTGCAGTGTTGGAAAAGACGTGATCCAGTAATTTAACTGACGCCGTAAATTATCCACCGCCACAGCACAAAACATAAAAAAAAATCTAAACAAGTGAACTTGCATAACAAAAGAACACCATATACCTTCGAATGAGGCGCCATAAAACCCATCTAATGAAACTCGAACAATGCAAAACCATCAAAAGTTTCCTTCGGGAATCGCAGAGAGACAAGTTTTTTTACGATTTCCATAAAACAGCGAAAACAGTTTTTCATTTACACGACTTTAGTAGTGATAAAATATAATTAAAATATTACTTTTATGTTGGTTGTATCTCTTGGCTTTACGGGCGTGAGCCGCTTTTAAAGGAGTTCATAGGTTGTGTTTACACTAAGATAATTATAAATATGTCTTATAGGTACCTAATGCTTTTGTCTTCAAATTTTAAGGCAGTGTCGAGCGGATAGGTACAACTGTCCCATCCTTTATCACTGGGTGGCACAGATCAGGGCAGTAGTAAGATATATAAAATAGCCGTGATCTGTGTCACAACGGGTTTTAGAACTTTTTATTTTGTGTTTTTATTTTATTTAGTTTGTTTTGAACTTTTTTTATCTTTAGTTTATTAATGTGTAGGTAACTAATATAAACATAAGTGTAAACTGGAACTAACCCGATATGGATACTTATCCGAAATAAAGAATTTTGAATTTCATAGTTATTAGAAACTCTGTGCCCACAGACGACACATACGTGGAATGCAAATTCACTAAACTGTATACAGTGGAAATACCTCCGAGAGACAAATGGATAAACGACCAAATGGAATTCAAGGAGGGAAGCCACATTTGGTATACAGATGGCTCAAAAAAAGGTGACGATGTAGGGTGCGGTATTTATGGTGAGAGGCCAAAGCTCAAAGCTAGCGTCAGCATGGGGAAAGAGGCCTCAATCTTTTAGGCTGAAGTCTTCGCAATAAATAAATGCGTGGAAATCAACCTTGAAGGAAACTAAAAAAACCAACACATCTACATCAACTCAGACAGTCAAGCTGCTCTGCTGGCACTAGAATCCTTAGAGTCTTACTCTAAACTAGTCCAGAATTGTAAAAACAATTTAAACACCCTGGCTAACTCCAACAAAGTCATACTTAGATGGGTACCAGGGCATTCCGATATTGTAGGGAACCAAAAAGCAGATGAACTTGCAAGGAAGGGCTCAGAAACAACCCTGGTCGGCCCAGAACCGGTTCTGTGGTATCACAAAACGGAAAGCATATTCTCTGCTAAGTAACACAGAAAAATCAGAGGCAATCAAGCTGTGGATGTCCGCCAAAGGACAAAAACAGGCTAAAGCCTTAATTAAAGGGTTCAATAGTAAACTGTCTAAAGAGCTATTACAACTCAAAAGGCACAAAACCTGTGCAGTGACGAGAATCCTGACAGGACATTGCAAATTGAACAAACACCTGTTTCAAATGGGTATGAAACAAGACGCAACTTGCAGGTTCTGCCAGGAGACGGAGGAGACAGCAATGCACATTCTCTGCTCCTGCGGACCACTCATGCAAAAAAGAAGTACCTACCTAGGGCGGCACATCATGCACCCAGAAGAGGTACAACATATCACCGCCCAAAGAATCTGGAATTTCTTGGAGGCAACGGGTCTTAACGGTGAACTATAAACAAGAAAGGGCTGCCACAATAGATCATTCACTGGTCGAAGCGGCACATTAAAGGCCCACAAACATCAAATAATAATAATAATAATAACTCTAGTGCTACTTACATGTAATTTTCGAATAAATTTTAATATAAACGACGACTACAAAATTACAAAATTTTAAATGTTTTAGTCCACTGCACTGCTGAACTTCTTCAATTATTTGCTACAGAATCATCACATTCAATACTTTTGCCAGTCCGTCGCCTACACAAGAACTCTTTACCCAACCGGCTATCGACCCACTGCCATGTTAACTCGCAAACGACCACCTTGTTTGGCGGTGATTATTAAGAAATGAATATTATTTTATATGACGACTGGTTAGCCTAGTGGGTAGTGACGCTGCTTACGAAGCTGCTGCTGAAGGTTCAAATCCCGGTAAATGCAAATATTTGTGTGATGAGCATGAATATTTGTTTCTGAGTCTTGGATGTTTTCTATGTATTTATATCTATTAAATATATCGTCGTCTAGAACCTATAACACAAGCCTTATTGAGCTTACGATGACGATTCGACGGACGAGGTCGATTTGTGTAAATCCTTATATTTATATTCATTCATCTATTATATAATCATATGCATTGCTTCGCATCTATTTCGTATTTCAATATGTTTCACGCGGCGAGCTAACGTGATAGAGCGAGCGAGTGAATTCGTGGATGCGAAAGTGATGAACCGAAATGAGGCCCTAAATTATGTTTTGGTCCCTTAAATGGTTTTATGTAACCCCATTGTATCCCAGTTCTTAGGCACTAGATATAATCAAAAATGCACAGTTACTCGAAATTAACAATTCAGCGAGCGAGTTTTATATTTAGCCGGCGCAATAAACCTCGCTGTAGTCGCTGTGCTGTAGATAATTAAAAATTTAAACAATTCCGTGCGAATTATTGTTAGTTTAGTCACGCCAAAACTTTAATGCTGTAAGCTAATATTAGTAGGTTGCTGTTGACAAAATGATGTTGATTGTGACGTTGATGGTGATGTTGTATACGAGTATCTTTCGTGACATTACCTGTGTTATTTTAATTTATTTCTTCTTTTTTATTTTCTGTATACAGAAAATAAAAAAGAAGTATTTACGTGAGTATTTACTCATTTCTTTTCTAAAGTAAATACAAGATGATGATTAAAGGATTAAAGAACAAAATGACTTAAATTGAAATTTAATAATACTAAATACTAAATAATTTCTGTATTGTCACGAATAAATGTTTGAGTATGTAAGTATAATTACGGTTCATAGCACCTCCTTCTCCTATATATAAAGCACGCCTACAATGAAATAACTACATGGTATGTATATAATTAGGATGAATCTCCGGGTGCAGCCACATTATTTCTCCGGGTGCACACTTAAAAAATTAGTCTGTATCATTTTTTTCTGTTACTTACTACTTATTAATAGATGTATAAAATAAATACGGGTTAATTATTGTTGAACAACAACTGGACGTTAATCATTCCGGGACTCCTTGGATTAGAATCATAAACAAGCGCTCGCAATCCAATCACTCGTAACCTACAAGTTGTGTGTTAGACTGCACCACACAAACATGCACCTATCTACAAAATCTAATCTATAGAAATAGAGAGATTTACCATTACAAAAAAACAAGTACATTATGAAACAATATAATAATATGAAATTATGTTTGTTACATTTTGTGAATGTGAACCGTTCCTTAATAAGCCTCCATTTACGACAACGTTTTTAAAATGTGAGAGGTATATTCTTAATTTCAGAATAAAAACAACAGCAATGCAAATGGGTTACATTTACTTAGTAAATAGTTCGTAAATATTGTGTTCCATAAAATCTCGTGCAAAATGAAGACCGTTTTGCATCAGTGCCGCTTCGTTTCTCCCGTAAGCAAGAAATGCCAGTCGTATCTTAGGGATAATCATAAACACTTAATCCAACCCTCTAGCTAGACTTTATTTTACATTTTAGTTTTGCTATGCACATTCTTATGATTATTATTGAATTGGAAAGTGAGCGAGCATTTCTTTAAATAATTTGTAATTTTTCTGGTAGACTCATTCTGAAGCATTAAACGGATGCTTTTGTACCTTGAATAAATTGCATACCTAAACCAAATAGAAATAATAGAAAGTAAAAAAATGCCGATAATAAATCTCATAGAAATTAATAAAATCAATATCACGGTGAGCTTTTTGTTTAAACATAGCATACAAAGCACTTAAACCATTACAACAAGTAAATTAAATCATCACCGCAATCATGGAATACTTTGAAAAATCTCATTAACAATGCAAAAGCGCCGTTCTTAAGTGTTTCATTCCACCCTTTACTTTGAAAGGGCTAAGTCAGGTGTGAAATTAGTTAAGTGTCTGCGTTTGCCAGGTCTTATTATAGAATTAATAGAACGGCTCCTGCTGAAATTAGTCAACTTTGAACGTGCTACAGTTCGTTTCCGATTACTGAATATTTCATAAGGAGTTTAATGTTAAGTAAAATAATAAAGGTAATATAAAATATTTTCCGTATAAACAGCCACGAAAGAGTATACTTAAGTAAATAACAAGTTATTTTTTAACTTCAATGTACTTACATTCGTTGCATTATTGTATTGCGTTGTTATCATACTGATCATTTGTACCAGCGGCAATTCTAATTACGTAAGTAAAGGAGATGTGTTATTTTATTAATATTGCCTACCTATGTATGTAATTATGACATAAAATGAATAAGGACGAAGTGGGAACGCCTCGATTCTTACAAAGCACGTCTCCATGTAAAAGACACGTTGATGTCTTTCGCGGAAAGATTAGATTGTAGAAATCATGACATGTAATGTTTTATATGTGGCGATAAGTATAACACTAGACAATAGTTCTGGTATTCAGTGGTGAGTCGATTTGCCAAGCCCTGCAATGTCAAATTAATGAGGATAAAGTGCATTTTGCACGCCTCAGGCGGCCATTGGGCTCGGCACGTCATCGTAATGCACCTATCAGTTCAGTGTGACTAGCGCCATTTGCAAATGCTTGCACTGTCGGGCGTGGTAGTTGTGGCAGTCATAGTAATTTCGTTTTGTGGCACACAATCAATAAACGTTATTTTGCTGCTAGAATAACAGTGAGCAAAATGCGGTAAATTTGGCTCACCCCGAGAGACAATAGTTATTTGCGCAACATGAGAGCTAAGTTGTTTTTTTGCGGCGAGTGCTGACTTTAAATCGCGAGCAAGTGAAAGATTCTAAACTTTAATCCGGAACATAGCGAACGATTACACATTAGAATCTTGAACGTAGCTAAGTACTCAAAAGCCCGAGATACAAATAACTTTGCTTTCGTGTTACACATATAATTTTTCACATCAGCAGGGAGAACATGTTAAAGCTAAAAACCGGTCAAGTGCGAGTCTGACTCGCGCACCGAGGGTTCCGTATGAAATATCATACAACACACCCGTCTTGCCCTACCCATTAATTTTGGAAAAATCTTAACAACGCATAGTGTAGTTAAGTCATGAGTACCTACAGCGCCATTTATCGGTGCATTTTGTTACTAACTTGCGCGACCAAGGAACTCGGTATGTACAGTAAGGGAAATGTATTCACGTACCACCGTAGAACCCTGTCGCAATTGACAGGCCGCCGTCATTCCAACTCGAGTGGTATGTCACCTTATTGCGATAGGGTTCTTCGGTGGTACGTTAATACATTTCCCTTACTGTTTATTGGTTTTAATTAATTATTATATTAATTAATTTCGATAATTCTTTTTTTATTTGCTAGAAGGTACTTTGAGAACACTTTCATGCGAATTTGAAGGAAAAAAATAAACACAGAAGTATTAAATTACAAACTAAAATAACAATGATTTTTGAAGAATAAAAAAAAATACGCTAGATAGATCCCAACTAACATTTGGGTAATAGCTAAGGGTATTATTATAACCTTAACCTTTATAAGTGAGTTATGATGTTCTCAGTTATAACTAATAGTCTTATAAAAGAGTTAAGAAAAATAATTAAGTCCTAAAGCATTATAAGAGTGTTACTCAAAGCAATTACACTTAAGATGTTAAAACTTTAACCTGTTTTTAACACTTAAACACTTACAAGAGTCTTAGCTACAGGCAGATACTTTATAACAGAATTAAGTCTCTTGTAAGTATTGAAACTTTTTCTAACGCTTAAGGTGTTAGGCAGATACACTTTAAAGACACTGTAAGAGTGTTGTAAGTCAATAAGCGTTATAGTTGAGTTAACTAACGCCTAAAGCTTTAAGGTAATTCGCCATTGTTTTGGTGGACTCTAACCGACAAATTGATTAGGTTATTCAATATTTGACACCAAGATTCTTCATTATTTATGTTACTCTTGCCATTATATGGATGCCACTTAATTTATCATGCCACTGGCCAAGAAACAAGAATAGAAAATGATAAAAACTTTAGATGTATATTTTAATGTTCATAAGTTTTATTCGAAATCTTTAATAAATCCTGGGCGCGTTAAAATTGAGATGGGAAACATGGTATACACTTACCGTAAAATCACAAGGGCAGACTGTTAACGCTGCTACCAACTACGCACGGGAGGAAGGGTGCGGGCGGCGCGGGCGCCGGTCCGCGATCAGCTCGCGGCTTTCCCCTTCCATGAGACTCGATACGACACCGCGCAGAGCGCACGTCACTCGTCAACAAATTTGTATATAATTCGTAAGCGAATAAACGCCGTCATAATTTTCTGGAGTCAGATTTATTTATTGCTCCCAACATCTGGAGACCACGACGTGATATTGAAGCACGGATACAATCGCTTTATGAACGTAATTAAAACGAAATTACAAGTATACAACGAATAATGGCGGTGAACAAGTTACATAACGGTTAAGTTGCAACTTCATACAAAGGAACAAAGGGATTATACGAAGATACAAGCTAATGTGCAAATACGAAGGAAGTGTGCCCGTTTCTAATTTATTTAAGTTTAATGTCATTTTAACCTGTGTTTATTTGCGACAGCGGTGATAAGTCTCCTTTTAAATGTCTATAAATTGTTCTTTGTGAGTGGTGTACAGTTTATTATATCTACGTTACTCATATGAAATCAAACATTCAATTTAGTTTCAAAGCGGTTTAAATACCGATTGTTACTTCTTATGAAGTAATTAATTTGCAGTTTTAACATTTCATTCCGTAAATTACTGATCAAAGAATTCGTTACGTAATAACTAATTACGTAATTAAACTTTTACTTAACTTAGGGTACGAGAAACATTTAGTGAGCATCAAACTGCATTTGTCAAGCGAGTAGGTACTTAAATTACTTACCATAACAAATGATTTAAAGTGATTTGCCGACTATTTCAGATTTACTTGGAGTACAGTACCTACATGATCGGAACAAGTTAGCGAGAACAAAGAACAAACGTGTGTGAATAATAACCACATATTTGGCTTTATGCGTGATACTAAGCTAAATTTAAGTATATGAGGTATGGAATCATTGTCATTTATGAACTAAAAACCGTGAGTATTTACTTATTAATTTTATACGTGCCTGGTTTTTAATTGCCACGTTGCCTACGTTGCTTGCGCTTACAAAATGAATGATTTAAATGAATTGGTACAACAGAGAGGACTAGAGAGAACGCGCCTAACGCTATTTAGAAAGTTTGTGCTATCCATATCGGAAATGGAACCTAATGATGTTACTAAGGCCCAAATTAACGAGTTGTCAATGAGGTTAGGTAAAATGCAAAGTTCATTAAATAAATTTGATGAGATTCAAGATAAGATAGATAGGCTTGACACCTCTGGTAAACAACTCAAAGAAAGGGAAGAAACAGAAAGTTCGTTCTATAGTAGCATGAGCCAAGCTCAAGAAATGATTGAAACATGGCAAGAGACCTTTCAAAAGGAGCAAGTTTTAAGCACAGCTAGCCGTATTACAGGCCTAAATAAAATCAAACTTCCTCCTTTGAAACTTCCTCTTTTTAATGGGAATCCAAACCTGTGGCTTGAGTTTCGTGACATTTATCGGTCACTAATTCATAACAATGACGACATGGATGATATATGCAAGTTTCATTACTTGAAATCTTATTTAGAGGGTGAAGCCAGTGTTGTCATTAAATCAGTTACTGTATCTGCTAATAATTATGAAATTGCTTGGTCCCTTTTGTGTGAAAGGTATGATAATAGGCGCTTGTTGGTCAACCAACACCTCAAGTGCTTATTTAATATGGAGCCTTTGTCGAGAGAGACTGATAGGGGTTTGCGCAATTTAATTGATTCAATTTCCAAAAACTTGCAAGCGCTTAAGACGCTGGGTGAATGCACGGATAAATGGGATACGCTTATTATTTACATGGCTACGACAAAGCTTGATAACGCTACCGCACGCAAGTGGGAAGAATTTAGGAATGATATTAAAGATTCTCCTACTTTAAAAGATTTTTTCAAGTTTTTACGTAACAGGGCTGATGTATTGGAAACAGTATGTTCTACAAGGCCGGATTTTAAAAATGAAAAACGTCAGGTAGTTCCCAAGACTAAATCTTTTATTGCTTCCGCTTCTGACGCACCGTCCGCTAGTTTCCAGTGCATGTTCTGTAAACAAAATCACAGATTAGTCGAATGTCCTAAATTTAAATCGTTATCAATCGATGATCGTTACCAACAAGCTATTCAATGGAAATTATGCAAAAACTGTCTTCGACCTGGTCATCATACTTACCAGTGCCGCTCTAGTGGTTGTAAAATCTGCAAAAGAAAACATAGCACTATTTTACATAAACAAACAAACAACCAACAATTGCTTGGTAATGAAAATGCTAATGCTACAGCTACAAGTAACACTCACCTTCCTCAAATGACAGCATCTTCGTCCAACGAGCCCGTGGAACAGCAAACAACTGCTCAAGCTCAAACATCCATCACGTTGTCCACGGTATCTTGTGACCAAGTCTTACTTTCTACGGCAGTCCTTGAGGTGACATGCGAAGGTAACAAGCACATGTTACGTGCTTTATTGGATAGTGGCAGCCAATCCTCGTTCATCTCTGAAAAGGCACAAAAAGGAATTAATTGTAAAACAATGGAAGTCAACCGTTCAGTGTCGGGCATTAATAATACAACATTGCAAATAAATAAACATTGCGATTTAATAATCAATTCAATGCATAGCAGTTTCTCTATTCCAGTTAAATTCTATGTAGTGCCTACCATCACTGACAAACTTCCAAACATGAAAGTCACAACACAATTTAATATTCCAACAAATATAAATCTAGCAGATCCTCAGTTCTGCCATCCGTCAGAAGTCGATATCTTACTCGGCTCAGATGTATTTTGGGACCTCATTGGATCCAATCAAATTAAATTAGGGCGAAATAAACCCATATTGACGGAGACAGAACTGGGATGGATAGTGGCTGGCCCCACTGGGGGGAGCCGCAGTGGTTCTTCGAGTTCACAAGAAATGAAATGTAATTTCTCACAAGATAATAAAGATCAACTAGCAAGGTTCTGGGAACTCAAAGAACTACCCGCGACAAAGGTTGTGTCATCTGAGGATACTTACTGCGAAAATCTATTCAGTGACACTACCTACCGCGACGCAGATGGAAGATTTACAGTTACAATTCCATTGCGAGAATCACTAGATGTCCTCGAAGATTCATACAAAATGGCACAAAAACGATTTCTTAATATTGAAAAGCGACTCTCAAATGATCAGTCTCTAAAACAAGCCTATTCCGATTTTATTCATGAATACAAGAATCTAGGACATCTGACAGAAAAGCCAAATACATTAACTCATGGGACAGCCAATGCTCCCTACTTAAGCACCAGATGCTTATTACAGTTACCTAAAGAATGCGAAGACGAAAACATTAAGCAAGATAAAGAACATGAATTTTACACAGATGATCTTTTATCAGGATCTCAAACAGAAGTCAAACTAAGTCATACCTGTGAATTAGTTACTAATATACTAAAATCAGCATGCTTTCCTCTTCGCAAATTTCATACAAACGCCCCTTCGGTCGTAAAAAAGAGTATCGGTACTATGATACCGAAATACTTAGACGTCACTTCGCAATCTACTGTCTTAGGCCTTATATGGCATCCGGCTGATGACAAATTGCAATTTTCAACACAATTAGATGTGACGCCACCAGTGACGAAACGTACAATAATATCAAACTTTGCTAAAATATTTGACCCACTAGGTTTATTGAGTGCAATCATAATTACACCAAAATTGATATTACAGTGGTTGTGGCTTAATAGACTAGACTGGGATGATTTAATTCCTGCAGAATTATCAAGAAAGTGGCAAGACTATGTAGGAAATCTCAAATATTTAACGAACATTGACATCCTAAGATACGTTATACGTCCTAAACATAAAACAATTACCTTGCACTCATTCAGTGACGCATCCCAGGATGCGTATGCTGGATGCATTTATTTATCGTCAATAGTCAGTGAAGGTAAAACTCTGGTACGTTTGTCGGTTAAGGTTAAACAAGCGCTAGGATGTCGCATTGTCCAAGTTTTCCACTGGGCGGATTCATCTGTGGTCCTGAGTTTGCTCGAGGCCAAACCTCGCAGCCTTAAAACTTTCGTCTCAAATCGCATAGCCACTCAGGAACTGTCTCCTGAAGGTATGTGGAGGCATATCCCAGGAGATCAGAACCCTGTGGATTTGGCTTCCAGAGGAGTTGACCCTCAGCAGCTATGTCATTCAGCTTTGTGGTGGCAGGGTCCCTCGTTTTTGAGTCATGATATATCAACTTGGCCACAGTTGAATAAGTCCAGCACTAGCAGCGATGTACCTGAAATCAAAACTTATACTCAAATAACAGAAAACAAGAAATCAGCAAGCGCTCTTTCCAAGGTTGTGGACTTCACCAAATATTCAAAATTATCCACCTTGCAAAGAACCTTTGCCTATGTAAAGCGATTCAATTTTAATCTAAATAAACCCCGGTCTAAAACGGTAGGTCATTTAACTGCAGATGAATTAAATAGTTCAATAAATTTCTGTAAACAATCTCAGCAAGAAGATTTCACAAATGACCTAAACAACCCAAGAAATAACAAAACCTTATCTGTGAAATCTCGTATACTCTCACTTACGCCTTTCTTGGATGAATCCGGACTGCTGCTTGTCGGTGGCCGCATAAAACACTTTCCTGAAACATACAACAAAAAACATCCTATTATAGTGGATTCAAATCACCAATTAAAAAAGTTAATTTTTCAGCATATGCATCTAAAATTGCAACACGGTGGACCGCAATTATTATTAAGTATGATCAGGGAAACTTTTTGGCCTTTAAGAGGCAGAATTTTAGCAAGAAGCACGGTTAATAACTGCAAACCATGTAAAATCATTAAGGTAAAAAATATAAACCCTCTCATGGGTAACTTACCCGAACCAAGAGAGACACCAAACCTTTCCTTCCATGTTTGCGGCGTCGACTTTGCTGGTCATTTCTTCATTTCAGACCGCAAAAGACGCGGTTGCAGGATCACCAAATGTAACCTATCCATACTTGTCTGTTTTTCGACAATAGCATTGCACTTAGAGTTAGCGAGCGATCTCACTGCAGATTGTTTCATCCAATGTCTGAGGCGGTTCATATCTCGCAGAGGGAAACTAAGTAAGATTTTTTATAGAGAATGGGCTAGCTTTGTAAGTGCAAGCAACGAAATAGGTAGATTTCTCAGGGCTGATGGTGATTCCATTGCGTTATATGCATAAAATTTCATTTCTCGCTTGCTTTGTCCAATAATGGATTAACAGAGGCCGGGGTTAAATCGGCCAAATTCCAATTAGGTAGGGTTTTAGGTAATACACATATGACATTTGAGGAGCTGTCAACGTGGTTCACTCAAATCAGGCTATTTTAAATTCACCTTTAACACCGTTATCGTCGAATCCGAATGATTTTGAACCTTTATTTCCGGGGCACTTCTTGATCGGTAAAGCACTATTGTCATTACCATCACCAGCATCTCTGATCGACATAAATCCTAACCAGCTCAGCAGATATCAAAACATCGAAAGGATGCGGCAGCAGTTCCCTCACGATGGTACAAGGAGTTGTTAAGCGAATTGCAACCAAAACAAAGTGGCGAATCAACCAAGAAGGCCTACAAGAAGACAAATCAACGACATGGTCGTCCTTAAGGAGCCCAATACTCCGCCAATGAAGTGGCGCTTAGGGCGCATTCAAAAACTATACCCTGGGGACGATGGCATCGCCAGGGTCGCCGATGTTCAGACAACAAGAGGCATCTTTCGTCGCGCTATTCACAAGCTTTGCGCATTACCTAAGGAGTCATCACCAGCGACGACGAAGCCTTCTTCAGCATCGGCTCCAACATCAGCAGCATCTTCACTCCTCGAAGCCCTACCTGCTCGAGGGGGGGGGAGTATGTTAACGCTGCTACCAACTACGCACGGGAGGAAGGGTGCGGGCGGCGCGGGCGCCGGTCCGCGATCAGCTCGCGGCTTTCCCCTTCCATGAGACTCGATACGACACCGCGCAGAGCGCACGTCACTCGTCAACAAATTTGTATATAATTCGTAAGCGAATAAACGCCGTCATAATTTTCTGGAGTCAGATTTATTTATTGCTCCCAACACAGACTGTTTTCACTTCATGTCACACACACTTCCAATTTAATTCACTTTCAATTAATACGACTCCATAGCTGTCAAATATTAATACCTATACTAACTATCTGCGCCATTTTGTCGGAAGACTATATTTGTCTCATAATTTTATGGGTAAAGAAAAGAGTAAGATGCTCACTTTATACTGCGTAAGAGCTAGACTCTTATAAAACTCTCAGCTAACACCTTAACCTGTAATTCGTGGGCCTCTTTCGTAGTTATAAGGGTGTTAGAGCACGCTATAAGACCTTTTTTACAGGCATTCTTAACACCTTAACACTTGGCTGGAACCGATATAAGAATGATATAAGGGTTATTTTAACGCTAGTGTGCTAGTTGGGATATCTCGTTATACTTTTCCGGTAATATTCAAGTTAATATTAATCATATATATTATTTTCAAATTTTTCGCTTGGTTAACTTCTGAGATAAGGGGGGTGGAATGGTATTTTTTTCAATATTTTTCTTTATAAATGAAAATTTTACCATTGTAGACAAAAAAAGACAAACTGTTTTAGAATGTAAAATTCAAGCCCTTTCATATGATACCCCACTTGGCCTACTAACTAGACTTTGAATTTTTGCCCCCCCTCTTATCCGCCCTTTTTTATACAAATTAAAAGTATATATTAAAAAAAAAAACCATACACGAGGATTAGCTTTGTTTACAGCTATTCCAAATTTCAAATCGATAGCATTAGAAGTTCCTGAGATATTTGACTTTGTGACAGACAGACAGACGGACGGAGTCGCACCATAAGGGTTCCGTTTTTACCTTTTTGGTCCGGAACCTTAAAAAATATATGAGAAATTCTCGCGTGATCAATAATAACTAGCCGAACTATTGTTATTTAAACTTCGTCAATAATTTCACGTATATTTTGTGTCATTAGAAATTTACAATCACAAAAAAACGTCACCCACCCTGCATACAAACTTCTGTAAGTACAAATAGTATATATATATATACTGTATGTCTCGCGTGCATACCAAAAATAAGCCATACTGTTGTTAAAATACCGCCTACGCCATTGATTTCATAATATTTTCCAGTAATTTTCATATTTTAAGTAGCTAACCTCAGTAACTTCGTATCGCCATACAAAATGCACGAGAAAAATAATATGACATGTTTTTTTCAAGTTCTCCCATATTTTAATCATTTTTATGCTGTTATTCGGAGCGTAGACAAATCCAAAAATGTAAATTAATTAAAATAGTTTCAGCTGTCCTTGAGTTATAGTGTAACTAACTCGACATTGTTATGTATATATTTGCAATCACGTTTTTGGAAACGGCTTTAACGATTTCGATGAAATTTGGAATATAGGGGTTTACGGGGACGAGAAATCCATCAAGCTAGGTCTCATGTCTGGGAAAATTTGTTTTCTCCGTATTTTCTCTATTTTCGCCCAGGGACTGATTAATTATTCAATTAATAAGGTGATGACAGACAAATACCATAAAAACTAGGACGAGAACCTCGTCCTAGTTTTTGTGGTATATTTGTCATTCTAAAGCTACCTGTATAATGTACAGATAGATTTCGGATCAATAATCAGTTACTATTCTCGTATTGTCATGACTGCACATATAGACAATATTCAGTACCTACCAACCCGCAACTAGAAGTGAACGTGTAACCTAAACATATTCAGAAAATTTATTTGAAGTGTAGGCGATAAACTAAAATTAAGCCATGGAAACGGGTCCCAATTTTTTACACAGAGCTTTGCCTCTGAATCGTATATTATTCATTCGTCTTATCTTTGGACATCATTTCAACTTTACCTCTCGCAAATGGTTGTTAATTATTTCGAAAATATACTGCATTTTTCTTTCTTTTTATATGCCATGTTTACTTACTGGTATATCAACACCGAGATTATTGATAGTTATTGAATATTCAACGGCTATTTGGACGACTCTTATTGTCGAAAGCCATTCCTTTTTGAAATACTCAATTGCAGTCAAATGTATAGATCGAATAATTGGGGTTAGAAACTTGAGCTTAGTTAGTTCCAGGCTATATCTCATCTTACTTTCAATGACTATGTCTAGATTTTTTGTTCATTTCCTGAATATAAATAGTCTTATATTAAGGCCAAGCAGCTTTTTTGTATATACTTTCATTTACACAAGCCTCGATTTCAGTAACATTATTCGATTACTTGTGTTCAATATTTTTTATGACAGAATGTTATATCTTCGAAAGTATTTCGAAAACGTTCTTGATTGCCCAACGGTTGGTGAAGATAATGCATCCAAAGTAAAAGAAGGTTTATTATTTTACAAGCAGCTATTAGACTGTCTGCAGATTCTAGGGAAAATCAAAGTAACGGTAATATTCTCTTTTTTTTTAATTGCTGTATCTTAACTCGTCGGTATAAGAGTACGGGCCAAGTACAGGCAGCCTATAATTACGTTCACGTTAAATGTACTTACCTACTTCAAGATTGGGCATTAAACTTTTGATTAAATACCTTTTTACCTATAGGTACATTTAAGGTGTGATCTTTTTGAAATAATGTTTTTACTTTAGACAATGGATACTTTTAAGATAAAATTCCATGCAATTATGTTAGAAATAATTCGTCCGTTATGTTGAACAATTTAATTTAATTATTACAGTTTCTTATATCTCTGTCGGTGCGTTTCTTCGCCAGTGGTTACCTTCTGCATACTGGTTTACTTAGCGAGATAAATATGGTAGGTACATAAACATGATGTTTCATTATTTGTGCATCGTCATAAACACTAGTCTGAGTGTATGACCTTGCCCACTCATAGCGGAGCGTCCACGTACCCCGCCTCGCTGCACGCCCAACCTCATAGAGCCTATTTTGTTTCCAGTTTCAAATGATTATTTATGCTGCTGAGACAGTGCATGCAGTTGTATTAGTTTGTACTCCAGCGATGCTAATGGAGCTGGCACAAAACGAGAGTGATAAAATTACATCGATATTCTTGGTTCATCAGGCTAAATGTACAGGTATGGAAAAAAAAAACTGCAATATGATAAGGCATAGTTAAGGAAATGTACAGAAAATATCTAGGTTTAAATATTGCTTAAAAAGGACCTCATGGATGCTTTATAAAAGGTACATTCACCCTTTATGGATCATCTATGAGTTAACCCTTATTTAAGTACCTAATACTATAATAATTGATTAGTTATTAAGTACCTAACTAAGACTAAGTATTATTTTGAGACTGAAACCCGACTCCACAGTCAAATTAAATAATTAGTTTTGTGGAGATATGTAATGTAACATTCCATTGTAAGGTCAGTTTTAATAAATCGTATTCTACTAATATTATAAATGCGAAAGTTTGGATGTTTAGATGTTTCGATGTTTGTTACTCAATCACGCAAAAACGGCTAAACGGATGAAGATGAATTTTGGTATACATACTCGTAACTCGTAACATAAATACTTTTATGCCGGAAGTCATCTCCTAAGGAGGCGAAATAGGGGGGGGGGGGGGGAGAGTTTGTATGGAGTTATGGTATAAACGAGTTCCACGCGGACGAAGTCGCGGGCCGAGCTTGTTATAAATAAAATATGCTTCAGTAAAGGTACCAATGGTCAACCCGAAACCAGTCATAATGGTAATCATTGATAGTCTTTAAGTATTATACCTAAGTATCATTACTCCCTTCTTTTTTCACCTGTCAGCGATACCTATACAAAAACAAGATCAATTCAAACGAATTCCAGCTGCATACATGAATAATTTGGTATTTTCACTAATTTTTTTTAGGATTTTCCCGAAGTGAAGAAATAATAATGAAAAAATAAACATTATTACTTTCAGATCCGAATCTTAGAGCTGCCATATCAAAAGGAATTAGTTACTTTAAGCTGCGGCCGCTCCAGTTTCAGTTCTGGCGCATGATTCCTGTCGACAGCTCGCTAATCATGTCCTTCATTAGCCTTTTGTTCACTTACACCTTGATTATTTTACAATTGCACCACATCCTGTAGAAGGGTTTCATACAATTTATCCAAATTCGCTATAGTAATTGGTTTTAGTATACCTATCGCTGTAATACTAATAACTAGTCATTGGTTCGAAATATTACCGTTTTTTTCTGGTATGAATGTGATTTACTAGCGGCTTCTAGATCCATCTTGACTGTGTTTATGAATTTCTTACACAATGCACTAAGTTTGGTTTTCGATCATACTGCGTAATCACAAGTACACTTTGCATGTCTTTCGTGTTGTACGCACCTAGTGTGGTTTTCGATATCTAGTATATAGTAGAAAGATAACTTTAGATGTCTTCTAGGTAGGATATTCTAGTCTAGTTAGAATCTTGGCCGAGTACCTAGGTACCCCAATCTTAGGTACCTACTTATTGTAAGTTTTTTCATGAAATATGTTTTAATTTAGACTTAAGTAATTGTGTGTGAGTATAATAAAACAATAATAGTACGTATTATAATTTTTTCATGCTGAGTTGGGACTCGTCTGGGGATTTCGTGACATGTTTTTTAGGGTTCCGGACCAAAAAGGTAAAAACGGAACCCTTATGGTGCGACTCCGTCCGTCTGTCTGTCTGTCACAAAGTCAAATATCTCAGGAACTACTAATGCTATCGATTTGAAATTTGGAATAGTTGTATACAAAGCTAATCTTCGTGTATGGACAATGAAAAAATTTAATATATACTTTTAATTTGTATTAAAAAAGGGCGGATAAGAGGGGGGGGGCGAAAATTCAAAGTCTAGTTAGTAGGCCAAGTGGGGTATCATATGAAAGGGCTTGAATTGTACATTCTAAAACAGTTTTTCTTTTTTTTTCTACCATGGTAAAATTTTGATTTATAAAGAAAAATGTTGAAAAAAATACCATCCCCCCCCTTATCTCCGAAGTTAACCAAGCGAAAAATTTGAAAATAATATATATGATTAATATTAACGTGAATATTACCGGAAAAGTATAACGAGACCTCTATCTAGCGTAATTTCTTTTTATTCATCAAAAATCATATGTTAATTTTGTTTGTAATTTAATACTTCTGTGTTTAATTTTTTTCCTTCAAATTCATATGAAAGTGTTCTGAAAGTACCTTCTAGAAAATAAAAAAAGAATTATCGAAATTAATTCACCTGATAAAGAATTATCGCTGAAAAACCAACATACAGTAAAGGAAATGTATTAACGTACCGCCGTAGAACTCTATCGCAATAAGGTGACATACCACTCGAGTTTGAGTGACGGCGGCCTGTCAATTGCGACAGGGTTCTACGGTGGTACGTGCATACATTTCTCTTACTATACATACCGAGTTCCTTGGTCGTACGGAACCCTCGGTGCGCGAGTCAGACTCGCACTTGACCGGTTTTTTTATTTTCTGTTTTTCGTTTTGTGTGCGTCACGAATAACTGTTTTTCTATTACAATATAATCAATATAATTAGACCGTGTAATTAGACATACACATTCACGCTTTAAAGCAAATGCTAGTCGTTATTTATGTTCTTTTTTTTCCATTACGTTAAATAAAACATTATGAAACGTAATGCAGTAAAAATGTTTTTTTTTTATTTATTTTTTATCTTTATTTATTAAGAAAAGGGAAAAAAATAATTTTACCGGTTACTATAGCTTTAGACAGGGGTTGGCAAACTTACTAACCGAAGAGCCAATTTCAGTAAAAAAAAAAAAATAAGAACCGTAAAGAGCCATTTACACAATGTTCGATCTCACATCTCCTTGAACCTATCTTTATGAGGGGTCCTCGAAGAGCCGCAAATGAACTTTCAAAGAGCCGCATACGGCTCGCGAGCCGCGGTTTGCCGACCCCTGGCCTAAGATGACACAAATACTTATTATTATTTATTGTTTGAAGGCGTGCATACCTTCATCAGAATTCCCTTAAAAAAACACCGTGGTGTCAATGTTAGTAACTAAAAATAGTTAGTTTTCAAAGTATTCACTTTTTATATTTTGCGGTAACAATTTACGGTAGATTCGGAACAGCCCTATGTATATGCGAATGTTTATCTTTACTTCCATATTTTGATTCCGACTTTCTAAATGCTGATTATAGGTTTAACATCCTTTGTATCTAGTTCCCAGTATAATTGCAATAGGGTACCCTAAACATTACCAAGACTGCATAACGCATTAGGAGTTCCCAAGTCGCTTCCGATAACGTGCGACAAAGAGTATGATATAACGAGGCATCAGCACGTCTAGCAACTTGCTGCCATGTCACATCGGGCGCGACTCAGCAACTTCTATCTCACTCACACTGCAAATTAAAAAGAAGAGGGTAGATTACTCTTCTCGCGTCGCGTCGTAGCGTCAGTTGTGCTAGATCCGCCCCTATTTTTACCCGACTGCTGAAGGAAGTTAAAATGTTTTTAGATCGTATGTATGTCGTGTGAGTACATATACACACATGTATACATGTGTGTATCTTATTCTTTGGCACGCCCTGCAGCCTAAACTGTTTGACGGATTTCGACATATGAAGTGTCGTTGGATTATTCTTAATCGTAGGAGTGACATAGGCTATAATATTTGTAAAAAAGCAGTTGGGTTTTTCGTTTCTTTTTTATTTCAATTGTACCATACCAATTGTCAATGCCATCCGACGATGACAATTAAACCGACATTACCGGGTCGGTAACTAACGACGTTCTACCACCTTTACGTACCAGCAATGAACTGTATTGTCATGTCAGAGTGGCAATTGTCATGCCAGTGAAATGGAGCCTTAATTATAATAATATGAAGTCGTAGTACCTACTCGTACTTCCCATTTATAAACTTTATTAAACCTTAAAATTTCTCATGATTTCGAATCGAATTACTAAAATTAGAATTAAAATAAGGGCACATCTAGAAACTAATTGTATTGGGTCAGGTATTACCAATTAAGTGCTTGAGAATTTATGGTAATTATTTGGGTTTTCAGAAATTGGTTTTCGTGGACATCAAATTAACAATACTTACCTACATTATTTTTACGTTACTCGTGGTTTTGTTGGTTTTTTACGGTTCCGATACCTCAAAAGGAAAAACGGAACCCTTATAGGATCACTCGGTTGTCTGTCTGTCCGTCTGTCACAGCCGATTTGCTCCGAAACTACTGGACCGATTGAGTTGAAATTTGGTACATATATGTTGTAAATTGGTGACCCAAAGATGGATGCGTAAAGTAAATTAATTAATTCTGAACAAGGGGGCCACTTTTGGGGGGTAAACTGGAAAATTAAAAAAAAAAAGTTTCGCAAACTGTATTGTGTGATATCAAATGAAATGGGTTGTTGTAAGCATGTCAGAT
This sequence comes from Epinotia nisella, assembly GCA_932294315.1. NCBI lineage: Eukaryota > Metazoa > Arthropoda > Insecta > Lepidoptera > Tortricidae > Epinotia > Epinotia nisella. The sequence goes on from OW028674.1 coordinate 25,598,335, forward strand.
ATTTTTTTTAAATAATTTTAGCAAAAACAGATTTGAAGTAATTTAGGAAATTTAAAATTCTGAAAAAAATATTTAAAATAGTTCCTTGCCTGAAGATTACAGGAAAACCTATAAGAAGTTTGAGTATACAAAAACACTTATGAAATTTAGATTATATACGGAACCCTCACCACGAGAGTTGAACTCGCACTTGTCCGGTTTTTTTTTAATAGCACGCTTAATCAGAAGCTAATAATCATATATATATGAAATGAACATTGAAGTTTGATTTGTTTCGAGATGTTCTTTCAGAAAAGTGACTATTCTGCGTAAGTATAGCATCTGTGCGCCAACTCCTTCACAGTCCAATTTGCACAAATTGCCGACGTTCCAAATTGAGTCGCACAAACTGTTAGATATCGTTAGCCTCCAACTTCCTTGCAGTTAGCGTAACCGCATTTTATTGTGTCTTGTGAATGCAATTTTGGGAAACGAAGTTTCTCGGTAATTATGATGCTTGTGAAATTTACCTAATATATATAAAACTATGTACTCAATTAACGTGTTACCTTCCTATGATAAGTTGATTTGTTGTAATTTTTAAGACTATCTAAAATGTTACCTACTGAAAACCGTATAATTAAATCTCGGATTAGTTATTGATTCGAACGTCTCCTGGAATGGTCAGCTCTCCGAAATTAGTCGCAAGGTCACCGGAACGCTGAGAACTTTATATAATTTTAAGAATTTCCTCCCAGTCAGTACAAAGAAGTTGTTGGTCCAGGCGCTGGTGCTGCCAATTATTGATTATGGTGATGTGTGCACTACCGATGTCACTCAACAATACCTCAATAAACTGGATCGCCTCCTCAATAATTGCATACGATTCATTTTCGGCCTCCGTAAATATGACCACGTTTCCTTCTACCGTCGTCAACTTAACTGGCTCTCCATTCGCCGTCGTAGATCCCTCAGATTACTTTGCACCCTTTTTTCAATCTTGTCTGAGCCTTCTGCTCCAGGATACCTCAAAAGTAAATTTATTTTCGATACCCCTCGCCCAGGCTGTGAGCTGCGTACCTCCCGTGTCCTCAAACTATCCATACCTTCGCACCGCACTAGTTTTATGACTCACTCCTTCGCCGTACAGGCAAGCCGTCTCTGGAATTCACTCCCTCTCAACATCAGACAAGCCCCAAGCAAGTTTGCTTTCAAGCGGATGCTGCGTAAGCATCTGCTTAAACAAGAATTCGACTAAAATCCATCCACATAATGGTAGTATATATTGAATATGTAGTAGTATATCTTTTTGTATGTATCTTATATATTTTTATTTATGTATGTCTATATGTAGTGTATAATACATTTGTATTTTTTTCCTCTCTCCTCAAGTATATTCGTAACTGAAATTATCATACTTTTTTCTTTGCACCTGTTATAAGTCTCTGTTTAGCCCAATGGTTAGCTGGTAGAGAATGCCATCTGGCATTAAACTCGCCATTTGTACATATATTTTTTGTATTTTGTGCAATAAAGTTTAAATAAATAAATAATTAGCAATAAATATGTCACGATTCGTACTGTACGTAATTTTTATAGTATTTGTAGTACCTATAGTAAGTACTTTAATATTCACGCTTGACCGCAAATTCAAAATTAACTTAATGTTGACTTAATTTGCATTTATATTTAATTTTACCATGTACTTCAAATTTAAGTTACATGATATATTGATCGTACTTAATAATTTAATATTCGTTAGGATAGGATATGCAAATAAGGGCGCAGTCTCATTGGCGCGCACGTCCGCACATCACGCTGCGTTGTCCGCTGCATGTTGCACGCAGACGGATTTGTATCATTAGTCTTGGACGTGCCAAATGAGACTGCACCTTAATTATGTCTGTTTGTGGAATTGGACAGAATTATATTCATGAGTAGCTTTTGCCTGCAACTTGGCATGCGCATGATATTAGGTTACGTTATTATAAATTATATGATGGAAATGTCACTATTTATGTGTATCTTAAGTGATGTGTTCGACTGTTAACCTAGGGGACCTAGTTAATATCGTAAAAATATTGCACTGCTTAGCTGTCTTAGATTATGAGTGATTATATACGCAAAAACATCTGACAAAAATAGAGTTGTGTGTGCGGTTTGTTGTAGCAAATATTAATGCTGGTGACAACTACGGCTTGATTGGGACCTAGTTAATATCGTAAAAATATTGCACTGCTTAGCTGTCTTAGATTATGTGTGATTATTTGATTAATAATTAGTGGCAACTCTCTGAGCTATAATTAAAGTCACATTTTTATTCTTATTCAAACAATACTTATCCCAAAACATGTCATATTTTATCACAAAATGTAATCATGTGCATCGCCGGATGCCAGAAATAATACTATTTGTGTATTTAAACGTGTAGGATATACTACGTACGTAGGGCACTATACCTATACATTCGAGTTGAACATCTTTGTATATAGAAGTACTCGTACATACAGATGATTAGATGGCTGGGGAAGGTCTTACAACTTTGATGAAGGCAAGGAAAAAGAAGTTGTATTTGCAGTCGCGTAATATGCAATAGTCATAATAATTCTTACAAGGAATAATAAAACTGGAAGAGGAAGTACCATTTCAAACTCCAGTCATGGCAGTCATTTTTCAATGTATTCAATATTCAGCATTGGGCAACTGAAACATTTGCCTAGAGTACTTTCCCTTCTGTCTAACTTGTGTCTGAGCATGATTTCTTGTCTGATGAGATGACAAAAAACATTGTAGTGCCTATAGTGAATAACAAAACTGAGGATGTGGCCAGTATTTCCAACTATAGACCCATCTCACTTGCTAAGGTATTTGACGCCCTACTTAATGACATACTTACAGGACATACCCAATTGCATGATGCCCAGTTCGTTTCCGAGCTGGGCTGTCTACAGAAATGGCAATTTTATGTTTTAAAAGGAGCTGTCAAATACATTACGGAGAGAAATTCACCGCACGCATGCTTCCTTGATTTGTCTAAAGCATTTGACACTGTCTTGTAATTGAAATTGCGGGACAAATAAGAAAGTGCGGGTGTACCGGTTGAATGTATCTCAATTTTGCGCGACTGGTACGTCAGTCAAAGGAACCAGGTGAGATGGGATACGGCACTTTCAGACTCGTATGGCATGGAATGCGGTGTGTGACAGAGGGACCTGACGTCTCCTCTGCTTTTCAACGTTTATGTTAACGATTTAACTGTCGAGCTCAGCAACAAAACATCATGAACAATATCAGCTATGCTGATGATATGGTGTCAGTGTCAGGAACTTATGAATTTTTGTGAAACCTATGCGATGGAACACGGGCTTTGTATAATTTTAACAAAAGTCAAGTACTGGTTTGAAAGAGTTGCAATGAGAAGCCGTCGATGTTCCGCCTATTAGGTTAGACGGCACGTCTCTTGAGGAAGAGACTAAATTTAAATAATTACCACTTACCGAAGACCTGAATGACGACGGTGACATTAAAGGGGAGCGCAGGGTACTGGCAGTCTGGAGAAACATGATTGCTAGCAGATTTGCTAGGACACTTTTCAAAGCATACTGCCAGACATTTTACGCCTGGAGTCTGTGAGTAAAATATACTCGTAAGGCTGTCAGTGCGCTGTGAGTCCAATATAACAACATCTTTAGGCTGCTGATGCAGCTGCCCCGCTTCTGTAACGCGTCGGGAATGTTTGCGGAGGAGAGCAGGGATGGGTTCCACGCGATCACCCGCAAGAAAGTGGAGTCCCCGCTCTGTCGCGTTCGGAGCAGCAGCAACAGCATCGTGATGGTGTTGTCAAATAATATTGACTGCCCCATTTAAAATAAGTGGAGGTACTCGTAGATAATGCTTTTTAATTTAATTTTTCAATTCAATGATATTTAATTTAATTTATTTGTAATAATACCTACTAACATAGATTAACATTAACAATTGTACTGTATTAACAACTTATGGGCTTCTCGCCTGAAATAAATGTTTATTATTATTATGTATTAATATTGTGAAGTGTTTTGCCCAATAAAGATTTTAATCGGATATATATAAACTTAATCACTTCAACTTCCTACTGACCTCGGGAGAAACAGTCAAAACTCAGGAGAACACTTTTACAACATTTGTTAATCTCACCAACTTATCTTAAGGTACAGGCTTGCTTCACGGTCAAACAAAGAATGTCGCAATTGGTCTCGTCCCGAAACACCTAGCCGTTAAAATCCCCTCTAATTTTATATCTTCCCTGACCGGTCAACCACGTAAAAACGTTGAATCGATTAGTATTTTCGCGCCATTTTATCATAGTCAATTTGGTATAATTTTATAATCGAGTTTTAAAAAAACAATTGAAGTCAAAACAGATACAGTGTAGACGAACACTAGCATATAGTTTAATGACGTAATGACGTAATGAATTGATCCCGACATTTTGAACACCCTGCAGCGCTCGTGGTCAAGCGGGTAGTCTAAGAAAAAAAAACATTGCTAACTACCCACAAAAAAATATAAATACAAACGAAAGGCGGAGCCCACCAATGAGGTGGTCACATCTTGCTACGATAAATCTGTAAAAAGGGTTACTACTAAGGGATTTTTCCCGTGAAAGCATGGCGATGAATAATTGGCGCAGCCTTAGTTCAATGCACCTGCTTCTGCTAGGCACATTACCGTACAGCAGTAACTCCTCAAATCTCCGGTCGTAATACGACATTCCGTTTTTGTATTTCAAGGCTTGCCTCCCATGATCATCAAAACGGTAAAGGCGTAAGTACACAAATCCCGTATCGTAATACCACATTTTACTTTCCAGTTCTAAAGTATGGTCCCCTCTGTTTGCTAGTGCGCTTAGTTGTACGTAGTATGTTAGTGTGTCAGTGACATCTTACTGGGGAACGAAATGACACGCTTGCAGGAGAAGTTGCGGAAAAGGGGAACAGAAAGTTTCAGTGTAACTGCACACATATAGATGATGCTAAAGCAGTTCGTTAATGACTTACTTAGTGCGGGCAGATTTTTCACGGTAGGTGATTATTACATCAACTAAGTAGGTAAAAAAACAAGACTGTGTGTCTTTCCCATGCAAAATGTTGCGCACTGCGGTAGTCAATATGGAAGTTTTTATAACAGAACCCTTTGCCAGTACCGCTTTATTGACAATTGTCAAAGTATTACCTTTTCTCTGGTAATATCAGAATTGTAATTTTTTGGTTAGTTATTAATTTAAATTACCTAATGTAGACTTTATACCACTTTGCGAAATGGTGATATTACAACTTTGCATTGAGTTGCATTGATATTCAAAAACCATTTGCAAATCCACCACAATATACGGTTAGCTCCACCAACGCCCCGAAGGCAGCATAATTAGAATTCTGCTATGGCTTTTCGGGGTCGGTTTCATGTTTTCGTGATTTTTAAAATAAAGAAAAAATGTTTGTCTATACGGTCCCGAAACCAGCCCGGAGCAATTTCGTATTTTTGTGATTCCATAAAACATAACAATAAAAATATTTGAATTTTAAATGAAATAAGGTTTTTAGGGTTCCGGATCTGCATAAACTCTGTTCGTCTATAGTGACTGTTTTCCGACTAGTACCGTAGTCAACAAAATACGACCATCGGGTCGAATTGAGTCGTACAGAGGCTATAGTCGGGTTTCCATTGTAAGTCGACCCTTATATCAAATGGGTCCGGGTTTTATTAAATTTGTGAGTACCTCTTATAGTGAAGAATATTTATGCTGAGTATAAACATCCTACTTGTGACAGTGACTTATGATTTTTTAAAGTTTTATTTAATGTGTTGTTTTTCGGGATGTACCTATTCAAGCGATTTGCTTACTAATGGAACGACAACCTTAATAGAAGCCTCAATGCAACACCCTAGTCCGTGCCGTTTACAATGGCTATGAGTCTCTTTCATGCGGCATGGTATTGCAATCGCCAATTACGTCTTTCCAACTTGAACAATAGTTAGAAACCCAAGGCTTTACATATACCCATACATACAGACATAGAAAATTATTATTATTATTAAGAGCCTTAAGTGTCCCACTGCTGGGCAAAGGCCTCCCTCCTTTTCTTCCACATATCCCTGTCCTGGGCAGCCTCCCACCAGTCTTGATCGAAGTCGTCAAACTCTAAAAATCATAAGTCAAAAACTGTCACAAGTAGGATGTTCATACTCAGCATAAATATTCTTCACTATAAGAGGTACTCACAAAAAAAACCCGAGCCTATTTGATATAAGGGTCGACTTACTATGGAAACCCGACTATAGCCTTTGATATCAATTGCATGTATGATCGGCGCGCGCGGAAGCGAGCCAACGAAACAAAACCTAATTGTGTAGATAGGTATATGTTATATATACTCGTATCTCATCTCAAATCATCTCAGTTGAAAAACGTAGAAACGCACCTGATTGAAGGATTATTTAATAACTATGGTTAACTATAACGTTACTTTGCATTGTTGAGAAGAAAGCGTGCCAGACACGGACAGACATTAATTAGAAATGTTTAAACAAATTATAAATTTATTCCTTAGCAATGTGTGATTTTATTTTGTTCCCTTAACAAAATCCCGAAATTATGTTTCCGTTTTTATATCAAAAACCGTTTCAGTTTAGTTCCATCTCAAGTAGGTAGGCTAATTACGTTCTCTCATCTTGCTCAACCCTGGAAGTTCAGTTAATTATTCTCTCAAGTTTAACACTAGATCGTGCATTTTATACGATGCTCGTTTTTCCTCGTTTAATGCACTCCATTGTTGTTGAGATAAATGCGCGCTTTTTACCTGTACTCGTATTAATGCTGCAGTCTATGAAATATGAAACTGCGTACAGATTAAAACGGTCTTCGGGTTCTATTTTGTTTAAGACAGCTCGGGAAACTGATTAAACGTTAGAAAGTTGATATATGTAAGTGTACAGTGCTTTAGTGTCTTTTATTTTCACAATCTCATGATGACGTCTGATGCGATAAAATGATTTGCCCATCTTCAGCAAACAATTTTTATACCCACGACTTTGAGTAGACTAGTGGTTATTATGGCGTTGTCTCTTATTTAACCAAATTTCTATGACGCAGTTTTTGAGCAACGTCACCTCAGATGAGATCTCACATATTTTTGATAAGGTTCAACTAAAACCTTTCCCAAAATACGCACGATGAGAGTAGTCAGTCTTTATATCGACACAGACCTTAAAATTGACGCATCATTCCATAAAACCACTCGCGTCCAGCACTGTTTGCATTGTTGTGCGTTCGAACACAATGTTGCACTTGAAACCCATTAAAGCTGCTGCGCCGATGGCATCACAAACATCGCTGTTGGAACACGGGATATGCATAACACTATTGTGAAAAGTAGACAAAAAGTCATACAGTGCTATAGTTGCGCAAACATGTAGTTTGACGAACACAGATTTATCGTTGAGCTTCTTTTTTAGACATGCTAGTAGGTATTTGTTTTATGTATGGTCAATTACTTACATATGTATAGTACATAATGTAGTTACTTTTCACTAGGTGACTTGTAATTGTCATATAGCACTATTCACATGGTGTTACCATTATGTCCAGAACTTACAATCCGAAAACTTCTGATATGATCAGTGCCGATATCTTGAGATTGCTTGTAAATAAACATAAACATCCCGGGATGGCAATACCTACATATGCCAACTTTGGTGACGTCACCGGGATCAGTGATTTATTCGACTTGAACATAATTGTATATTGATATTACATACCTGTTACAATATTCAAGGAATTTTCTTTGAAATAAAGACAATGTAAAAAGCGGAAAGGATTTAATTATTTGCAAAAGGTAATCTAATTAAACCCTGAATAAGTGTTCTAGATAAGTCAAGAAGTCCATTATATTAACAATACTTTTATTACTTGCATCGAACAGTACAACAAAAATGTAATATCTGTTTGGTTCACTTTAAAGGTGAAAACGTTTTCTGCAATCAGTTGGATATTTATGAGTAACTACAGAAGTAGGAAACCCTTGAATAATCTCGATAACGCGCCCAGTCAACCCACATCAAAATTCTATGAATAAACTGAATATGTCAAAAGGCAAACACACATTTTATCTCCACAATCGAACTCCCTCAAACCCTTTGTGGATTGAAGGGCATATATATTAGGACTGATAACTAAAACTAGGGTTTATTTGCGCAAAAGTATTGAATTTCATTTGATATTTGTCAAAATATCAAACCGTTTCCAATTCAATTAGTTTACTCACATATACCTATAAACCTCCTCTTTACAAACTTGGATGTCATAATTTAATGGTCCAGAAACTATAGTGTTAACGATATAAAATAAAATTATTTTATGATAAGTTTTCATTTCCTTACAAATTTTCGCATATTTTTAATTATTAAATTTCGCGTACGCTTAGTATACAAGTTAAAACCCTTGACTCGATAACTATTTTTCTGCTTAGTATAACCATTGTTCATTCTTTTAACGACTCGCAGTATGTGGATGGCTCCACTGCCACAAGCTCGTAATGGACTTGTTACGAAGTTACAATGTAACCTAGGTATTCCGTCACCACAAAGGGCTGATTGCTTCCCTACACCACACACCATCACCTACACTAGTTGTCAATTTCATCCTTTTTTTAATCCACTTTCTACGTGAAATTAAAGCCTGGGGCTCAATATTTCGATCCTATTTATTGAGATCCGTCGTTTTTCGAATTTCATAGTAACAAAAATATATCTCACATCACACATTACAAAATTCTGTTAACCTAAGAGCCGGTTTTATAAAGATGCGTTAGACCAAATGTCAGATATTAGTAACACAGTCCATTTTTGATATTACTTACCGACACACGTAAGGTCTAACAGATCTTTATAAAACCAGGGTTTATAGCACTAAATAAACCTTGGTTTCTATTGAGCGCTATGTACGTCTTTTTGAACGCATCGCACTTTTAACATTAGGCTACGCGTCAGTAAAACGAGAAAATACTCAATAAGTGTTTACAGTTCTAGAATATAAATGAGGACTTGTTTTGAATACCTACCTATTAATGTATAGAGACGCAAGCGTCATAATTTTCATACCGACACCATCCGACACTCCTAATCTACCCCCTCTATTATAATTGCAACATCCAGGAGTACACTATGTGTACATACGTATACAATAAACGTGTATATAATGGAGGTGACGATAATGATTCATAGAGTACGGTGCACGTACAATAACTTTGAACTTGGGTTAGCGTAGTGAGCAAACGATTTGCTTAATGAGAAACTATATTGATTAAATAAAAGAAAACTTTACCTACTATATATTAATGCGTCTATAAATTGAAACGTTTACTGTCCCATCTTACAAACACTTATGTTAAAGTGACAAACACAAATATGAATTAACGCCAAGTTAACTTACATGGGTATGGAAGACTTAAATTAATTAGAGCATTGGTGTCGAACAGTATCACATTGAAGTTTATACATCTTCTTATTTAGTCGGTGATGACAGGGACAACAGGCATCATCTATGGTCATCTTTTAACGTCTTGCTAACGTACCATTTGTCGGTGACTAAATTTGGAAGACTTAACAAACCACTGAAATCGTGCTCACTAGTCAGCTTTTTATTAGTCAATAATATAGAGAGCACGGCCGCGGACCGGATGCCAGCGGGCAGCAGCGGGCATATTCGAGTGACTTCAAACCGCTGGCGTTCAAACCGCGGCCTCGTTGATCAACTTATCACCCATATACAATTCTCATCGAATCAGGCCACGTATTATAGTCGAGATGAGGTGAGTCCTTTACTCTTAGTTCCGTTAATTCTGTATATTTCTATCAAGTGGTGTCTGAATCTGAAGGATACTTTCTCTTACACGCGATAAACATGACCATCATAGCCTCGGAATGCTGCTTGACGGAAGAAGTGAACGGCGTTGTAGTTGCAGCGGTGACACTCGCTCCCCCAACTAGGGACGTCGACAAAGAGCGTTGAGTAATTACAGAAAAATGGGGAATAACTAGGTCAGTGTGTTTGTGTGCGTGTTGCATCGGCATATACTCAAACTGATCCAGTAGGGCATTTTCAAAAAGTACATAAGTCATATATTAGTAGGTATATCACCCATTCTCTCTCGCCTATGGGAGCATGTGCTCAGCAGTAGGACGTATATGGAGGCTAATGATGATACCTAATAATGATTTTGTACATGGCTCCGTACGCCAGCATGATGTATTTATAATATCTCTCAGCCAGTACCTGATTATAATTACCGCGCTAGGAATTACGAGTACGTCATCTCTCGCCACCTCTTCCTGTCGACGATTATTGGAATATCCTATGATTTTTAACATACGAGTGCCAAAACAATTTACGACAGAAACTGTGACTTAAAAATGCGAGTTTAACTCTAAATGTGGCTTACTTTTTTGTTGATGCTACGGTAGTAGGTATAATTAACTTTATTACCGCGCATGCTAATACGCATATGTAGTTAGTACCTAGGCTAGGTACAGTTGAGTTCTCCAATATCTATACAGACAACCTTTCAAAAATATCTACACATGTGTCTTATGTCAGTAATAATAAAGCCTTTGTACAGATATTTTTGAAAGGTTGTCTATATAGATATTGGAGAATTCGACTGTACATAGTACATACATAAACAGAGAATGCGATTTCAAATTGTTTAAATAATTATGTTGAAATCTGGAAAGATTTGCTAACCGGAGGTATAAGCCTTATAAACCTTTTAAATATTTCAAAGCAGTCAATGTCGTTAAAGCAAGTTTAAACCCTAATAAAGAGTGTTTAACATAATTTTAGTCGCTATAAAGTTCTAGGTAGTAAGTAGAGCGTCAATGTAAAACATATTTCACTAAACTGTTCAAGTCTAGGTGTGTATCCATGGATGCTGTTCCAATTAAGTTTATATAGGTATTACCTATTCTAATTTATACCCTGAATACCTTTCCGTGGTATGGACAAACCCATCGCGTTCGCCCTCTCACCCTGTCATTGCGATGCCAAATGACGTCATTGAGTCCAGAGATGGATTTCGACCATAATTTCTGAACGCAACACCTTCTACCAAAAAATCATAACGAATTGAAATAATTCCATTTTCGGTGCCCACTACTCGCTATCAATGGTAACACGTTTTGAATGTACAGTACAAGCACGCAATGGAACGAAAGGAGGAATGTTTTCAGACTTGGTTTGGCATTTTGATTGGCGAGTGACGGGCGCCATTTAGGGTCCTGATGGACGGACATTAGGCCGTCTGCGTTGTTGCGGATAGCATTTGCAAAGGGTTCAGTAATTTAGCAAATGCACGCGGCTTGAAAAAAACGGGAATGTTTCAAATGACAATGGTGGGATTATTTCATCTGCATAAGTATTCGACTCTTTTGTTCCTTTTTTGTATGTACATGTAGAAATTCGAAACGATTAAATGCGTAGGTACAGTTTGGAGCATCCAATTTGCTCTTCTTGCATCAAATGCAAGGGCGCGTGTGTGAGTAATTTAGAATATAACTATAATTCAGGTGGGTGTGTGGATCCACCTGAATTCATTAATGGACACTAAATGTCTAAGTATAAAGCATTTTAAAAACAAACAAATTGCCCGCTCGGCTCCACCCGCTTATTACAGAAAATCCAGGCAGATTCGCGGGATAAAATAAGTTTATCCTGAAGGTCCATATATCTATATATATGACTAAATCGGATGAGTAGTTCCGGAGATGATTACTACAAACAAAGTAACATTTCACACATTTGTATGTTTTTGATTACAGACTTAAATTTATCTACATAAAGTAACAATGATTATCTCTGGAATCAGCTCTATCCCAACAATTCCCAGCATTTGCAGCATAAATTCTCCATCCCTTTGTCGCTGAGAGGATAAACCTTGAACTTCTGCAGTGGATGAATATCTAGAGATCGTAGGCAACCTTGGCCTTGCACGCTGGTTAGGGTTCTTCTTAACTCGCCAGTTCAAAATTAATCGAACGATCGATTGCCGCGTTTATGAAAAAATAGGTATTGTAGTCCAGCATTTTACAAACGTTTTCTAATCTTTGCTCCGTATTAAAAATATAGAAGCTAAGGTTGTCACACTGAAAATTCCTACCATAGCCTGGTACCTACCATGTACCTTACTTCAAAAAAATACTTGTTTCCCATACAGGCTTTCAATCCCGTTTAACTATTTAATTTATGAATTTTCAAAAACGCTTAAATACTTTTCTTAAATAAATAAATATTAGGGGGACAATCATACACAAATCGAACTAGCCCCATAGTAAGAAGCTCAATAAGGCTTGTGTTATGTGTAATAGACAACGATATACATAATATACATAAATACTTAAATAAGTACATAGAAAATAATATTTTCTATGTACTTATTTAAGTATTTATATCCAAGACTCAGAAACAAATATTCATGCTCATCGCACAAATATTTGCCGAGCCTTGCCGGGATTCGAATCCAGGACCGTCAGCTTCGTAGACAGGGTTACTACCCACTAGGCTAAACCGGTTATCCGGTCGTCAAACGAATGTTTTATTTTAACAGTGTTGAAACCAAGTTTTACTCCAAAATGCCTATTTTTCCAATTTAAATTTATGATCCATAATCACTTTTTTATAAAGGTTGTTTCATAATAGTACTAAAATAGAGGATAAGATTATTTACCTATTTAAATATTAATCAACAGTTTAAAAAAAGAATTGGTTGACACCGGACGACCATACTGTAATAATAACAAGTTTGTAATGTAAGTACAATTTTAATAACACAAAATCACAAAATGTATAACACAAAAGCAGATTTTTATAAAGTTTTCCGTTATAAATCCGAAAAATAGTAAACTAGACGCATATTGACATTTATCATTTACGCTTTAAACATAAACGCATAAAATTATACTTAAGTAAACTTCTCTAACGCTTACTTACTCGAGAAATCACAAATTTTGATGCAAACTCACTTGTAACGTTTCTGATAGACAAATTCTTGTACCTAACAGAAAGTATTGTGTCTAATCTTTCAAATGTATTTAAATGATTTTTTTGTAAATGTGTAAATATTAAAATAATAAATAACTTTCCAACCAAAATTTAGGGGGGTTTGATGAACATACTGGCAATAATTTTATGGAAACATCAACTTTTATTCAAATGTTTGCGAAATGGGGAAACATGCTAAATAATTGCTTTATAGAATCAACTAACAAAAACGGCAATAGTACTTACATATTTCGTAAAGACGAACTGGAAGATTTGGTTCAGACAAAAATTGATAATTTTGTCGGCCTTACCCTGAAATCACTTTTGCTTGAAGAGTTTTAGTCGCCAATTTGAATCCCGCAGCGGCCTCGCAGCCCCACAGCCCCTAGTTCGACAGGCTACTAACTTATTTCACATTTACTACTTAACGAACTGTCTTTATTAACTGACTCTTGACGGTTAACATCGTGGGATGTGTGCATAACAGAATGTCTTTGTTAATAGGCGCCATAATAATATTTCAGATTTTCTGTTACGGTAGATTTCGACTTAACCCTATTACGTTATTCGTCCCTGACATTCACCCAAGGTTTAATGCAACAAAGGCTCTATCCAAACACGTGTTACTTCATCCAGACCATCTTGATTTCCAGATACACTTTAATTTCTATTCGTAAGTGCCATATTCGCTTGGCAAGTATTTCAACTTACACTGGAAACGCTAGGTTATGATTTTCAATTAATGTTAGTTGTAAGACGGAGAACGTTCTTAAAGGAAATGGATGTTATTTACTGAGCATAGAGGGAGCTTTGATAAAGAACTGAGTTAGGTACTTAGCTTTTGACCGAGATGATCTTTAAAGTGTAAGATTTATACTAACCACTTTTATAAGTGCCTCTGTTGTTTTATGTGAAATATCAAGAACAGCTTCAAAGCATTAAAATTACAACTAAGAGGGTATCTGACTCGACCTATTCTCGGTGTGCGTACCTATATCAATACTACTATACGCATATCGGTTCTAGGGGCGTCAGTGCTGCTAAGAATCTCCGCCGAAGATTCGGCTACCACCACCAACGACCCCTGTCCCTGGCAACGTTTAGTGTGTGTTGCCAGTGATATGGTACTGAAACCTGGTCGCTAACTATGGGCCTCATAGGAAGGCTCAAATTGATCCTAAGAGCAATGGAGAGGGCTATACTCGGAATTTCTCTGTGTGATCACATCAGAAATGATGCTAACCGCTGCAGACAAGTTAACCGCTATACTTAAGTGGCGAATCGCTAAATGTAAGTGGTAGTGGGCGGGGCAGAGTGCACGTAGAGTAGATGTCCATTGGGGCGGAAAGGTTTTTGAGTGGCGACCACGTACCGGGAGGCACAGCTTGGACAGAACCCCGACAAGGTAAACTAAAGGTGGCGCAGGACCGATTATTATGGCGCTCTTTGGGGGGGGCATATGACCAGCAGTGGACATCTTTCGGCTGATATGATGATGATGATGCATATCAATATAATAGTGCAACATGTTAGAAGGAGCGCGCGTGTACCGTTTCGTTTTGTCCTTAACTTCTAACTTCCTCTTAAGATCCAGGGATATTTATGCCATTTTTTTTCGGTTTATTGACTTCACTTCATATTACACCGAGACGTCTCATTACGAAACCTTGACGGTTGGATCACCAGGATTCGAACGTCTATGCATCTACGTTTTTGCTACATGCGATACATATGCTGCTACGAACTACAACGTAGCACACGCAGCAATCCTTGACTTCGAAGGCAAGCAATGCTACGAGTGCTACGCCGAAGAATGTAGGAGCATTTTTCCGCAGTTTTCCACGTTGTAGTGAAAATCGTTCGAAGAGTCATGAGCTCATGAGCCTTAAATGTGATATACACGACCCCGACCGACATCCACACATTCACTGCCAAGAATCGCTACACCTCGTACTCGTATGTAGCTGAAAGCGACTACGGCGTAGGCGCCCCCTAGGTGGGTTCCTGGCAGTGAAGTGTTAAGATTGATACGAAAATGCCCTCTAGATAGCAAAACTTTGTCACTGTTCACGTTGGAATTAAATTATATTTGATACCGACATACGACAACTACTAGCTGCAATATTTCTGGAGATATAAATTATTATGTGCGATGTTTTTTGCGCTATTGCTAGTAAAATATGTCAAAGGGTAAGTAGTTAAGCTTTTTTTTTTCAGTCCATCTGCTGTCGTCGGCTGCCTGCTATACCAGGCTAATGGACAGACGGCCTTAAGTTACAATTCAAACACTTTCGTCGCTACCACAATGTATACCATACCAATACCATAGAGTTAAAATTGAAAGAAAAAACTGTAACCCTTCCCTGCCCTTCTCAAAGTACTCTGAATAATTGAAAGAACCCTCAAGAAGAGGGTGCATATAGGTCAGTGGTGTAGTAATACTTAGGTAGGAGGGGTGTTAAAGATGTGCCGTAGTACTTTGACACTTACCTGGTTAAGGGCCAGGGGGAGTTGATGAATACATTATTTGTAGGCAGATGTAATATATAAAATGCCTATTCAGGTAGACAATCTTTTGATACGTATACTCCACAGAACACTAAATACTATAAAAGGGGTATCAAGCGCGGTTTCTATCGGGACCGGTGTCGCCACCTCATCCCCTCTAGGTCGCCTACAACTTTGCGGGCTTTGCTTTGCACGGCGATCAGGTAACGTTGGCGCGAGAGCTTTGAGCGCATGCTCAAAGTAGTGGCACGCGTGCCACGCCGGCATCGCCTTTCTATAGTATTTAGTGTTCTGTGGTATACTCACGCCTTTTCCTGATTCGCTCATTTACCCAAGCGTTGACTGAAATATAGTGGTGAAATACATCATTGAAAATATTGTTCATTATGTGTGTTCTCAAAAATATTAACTTCGTAAGGCCGGCGAAGCTATTTTTTGGACTAATGTTATAACGGCCCAGTGTCCTGAAAATAGATCATAAATAAGTAACTTTTTTGACATTTCGAGTGCCTAAATAGATTTCAAATTGTAAAAAAGCTAAAAATTTTTTGTATTTTGTCCAATAAAGTTTAAATAAATAAATAAATAAAATAAATAATGAGTTGGGCTGTTAAGCCTAAATCTTTTTCCCAAGATTCGGCTGGTGGAATAGAATCAATTTAGATGATAAAATGTAAAGGTGTTAAGAAAGTTCCAAGTGAGGCATGTTTAGGCAATAGTGCTTTCTCTGTAAAATCATCCATAAGGTGAATCTTCCACAGGTCTTGAATGTTAAGTTTTTGAATTTTCTTATAAATTGAAATTGTCTTCAAAATAATAAAGCACGAGATGACTCAATCGATTTCGATGTTATTGGCCGTAGAGCCATATAGGGCTTAGGTGAAGTGCATTGCCGTGTATTGCGAACGACTTCTGAATAATAAAACATCGAAGCATTTTTATGGTTCCTTTATCTTAACTGTCATGTAGGTACCGTTAGCGCCATCTGTAATATCGCTGTATGATATCGAAAACTGAATGAAGCATTCCAATTGTTCGTTACCCTTTCTTAATCAAAAAACCGGCCATGTGTGAGTCAGACTCGCGCACGAAGGGTTCCGTACCATTATCAACGAACGAGCAAAAAATCACGTTTGTTGTATGAGAGCCCCTTTAAATATTTATTTTATTCTTTTTAGTATTTGTTGTTATAGCGGCAACAGAAATACATTATCTGTGAATATTTCAACTGTTTAACTATCACGGTTCATGAGATATAGCCTGGTGACAGATGGACAGACAGACAGACAGACGGACGGACAGCGAAGTCTTTGTAATAAAGTCCCGTTTTTACCCTTTGGGTATGTAACCCTAAAAAGTAAGTATATTTGAAGCTGACAAAATATGACTATATATATATATATACATAGTATACCGTATACACGGTGTAAGAAAATAACATTTAGTTTTGCAGTAACCGCCCATTAGAAAGCGAGAGAAATTGGCTCCTGAATATCAAACATAGTATTCATGTTTTTTTTATTTAAATTCAAAGTGCACGTTGAACATCAATACACTTTCCATCATCAAAGGCTGCACATTTTTTTCTATTTATAAAGTCATGATAAAACGACGGATAGCCATAGGTACCACGTTGTAATGACTGCCATATCCATTTTGCAATTAAACTGCTGATGTCAATCAATATAAACCAACTCTGAGCAACCGGCCAGCCATCTCTTACCTAAGCTTTTTAATATACATATTATACAGAACGTTTATGCAAATGTAGTTTTTGCCGCTCATTGAAGTAAATTTGCATTCATTTGAGGCCTCGTTTTTGATGTTCAATGGTACGCATGAGACATAAATATTTTTTATCATTGTTTTTCTGATGGCACCGTTTTGCATAATGAATGCGCTCGGTTCATCGTTTCATATACAAATGTTTAAGGATTATGATCCACATTTTTCGGATATTGCAATTTTTTTATTAAAGAACATTTTCATTGTAAACATTATTTAAAAAGCAAAGTTACACGGGAATATGAAAGTCTCTTTAATTAATCTGGTTGCAAGGTAATCTTAAGTTGAATTTAGATCCCGTTTTTTAAAACATTCGGTTTCAAATTAATCTGCATGTTTACCTAATACTTTCTGTGGTTCGTATATTTGACCACTTAATTAAATCTTATTAGATATAATTAAGTAGTCAAGTAAAATAAAGACCGCTTCAATAGAATATTAATAAATGAAGGTTCAGGTGTTGGCACCAGGTGGCCGTCTGGTTTTATGCAATTTGCTTGCATTGGCCGCACATTGAGATGCGAACGCCAAAAGTCAAATGAAAACTACATCGATGACTGATATCTTCACTTGAGTTTACGGGTACAGATCATCATCATCATCAGATCAGCCGAAATACGTCCACTGCTGGACATAGGCCTCCCCCAGAGAGTTCCAAATTGACCGGTCCTGCGCCTCCCGCATCCAGCGGCCTCCCGCGGCCTTTACCAGGTCATCAGTCCACCTTTTGGGGGGGGCCTACCCACGCCGCGCCTTCCGGTACGTGATCGCCACTCGAGAACCTTTTCGCCCCAACGGCCATCGGTTCTACGTGCAATGTGTCCCGCCCACTGCCAGCTTAAGTTTAGCAATTCGGAGGGCTACGGGTACAGATACTCTAGATCAATTAAATTTGATTAAACTAGTATTGCAAATTATCATAATGAAATTTTACTGTGTTTAACCTGAAATCTTGTATTTATTTTGATCGTGTTGTATTTGTTTTGGTTACAGCTATAAAAGAAACAAATCGTTCGAAGGAAACATTTCGAAGCACGCCTTAATGGATTTACCGAAAGTGATGGTAATTAATGATGCAACAGATTAATAACAAGGGACTAAGTCAAAAGGCGAATTATAAGTAAATCTAAGCAAGAAGGCGGGGGACGGAAAATGAGAATGTCACGTTGTAATCGGATGGCTGGCAACCCTAGACGAGACGTTGATAAATAGTTGTCAGTAACGATGGAATATACTCTGAAGCAATCTTGTGAGAGAAACGGATAATTTACTTAATTAGTTATATCAACAGAATGAGGGATATAGAAAGATGTAACTTTATCTCAAGAACTAAAGACTAAACCCGTATTTTCCCAAAACCCTGACATTAACACTCTCACCGCCTAGCGGGCGCCTACGCTGTAGTCGCTTTGCGCTACATAAGTACATATATGAGGAAAACTATGGGATTGACTACGAGCGCAGCTTGTAGCGATTCTTGGTAGTGACATGTATTTTTATCCTGCACTAATCACGACACACCAGACCTGCGTCAGAGCGCTATAGGCCAGTCATGTCGAACATTGAAATCGCAAGCTAACGGCTAGTTGTGATTTTTTAATATATTGTTAGGACCACTTCCAGTACCGTACATCCAAGTTTGCAGCTTCGAAAAACCTGTGCTAACTTTGCAGTACTCGAAAAACCACGAAATTTTCGCATTTTTTTTGGTAATTGTCAAAATAAGTCCTAAACTATCATAATATCAGGAACTGGATTTCTTTCTCGGACTCGCCTTTTCAGTTCGTAACAGAGGTGCTCTATCGGATTGAGGTCCTAAGGTAATCCTTGGTGATTCTGGCAATGACGTCTTCTCAAGGTCCATCGACTTATGGACACATTCCGGACCTCCTGCAGTTTCTGCTGTAGCTTAACAGCATTGAGTCGGCGTGCCCGTAGAGAAGTCGAGACGATGAAACGGTCGTCTGTTTCTGAGGTAGATCCCTGCCTGTGCCGGGCTTTCTCGTAAAGGCATCAGTCTCTCGGTACCTCTGAAACACTCGTTGTACTGCTGATCGGCTTAAATTCAGTTGTAGGGCCACTTGACGCTGACCAAGTCCGGTTTGGAGCAGAGCTACGGCTTGGGCGGCTTCAGCAGGGGTAGTATCCATTTTTCATGAACTTTCTGACAAAAATAGAGAGCAATGTCACAGGTAGAGATGGAATTCAAAATTGATGGGCATTTACTGATAATTTTTAATTTTATACCTTCCCAAACGTCACAAACCACACGTGCATTATAATTGGCACATTAGCAATGGGGCACCCATAATTCCGTAATGATGCTATTCCTAATCATGATTAGATTAATTTCATGAGATTAGCTTAATTTAATAGTTTAATAAGTAATCTTTCAAACGACATCCTAATTTGTCTCTTTTCATGGGCAGATTTTGGTTAAAACGATCAAACATGATAATTGCACGGGTGGCTCGATTTCTTTGCTTCCAAGTGTATGAATGGCCTACTACGGGCGCTTCTCGCTACTATGGAGTTTAAGCTGCAGACTACTGCGTAGCGCTACGAGCGTAGCGTGACGGTGAATGAGTTCCCCAAGGCAGTTTACATGCTTTGATATTATTTACCAAAGTAAGTACCTACCCGAAAGTTACTAATTATATAGGTAACAATTTAATTTGGATCACATTTATTGTCGACTTAATAGCTTTTTACACAGTTACACTTTGTCGAATGGTATTATTCGGGCTCCTTAGCTTAAATGGTAAAGACGGGTATAAAATGTCAATAATATCTTGCTTTTTTAAGTAAGTTCTTAAAAAATAAATAAGATATTACGAGAATTTACTATCGTCAATCGTTCACTTTCATGTTATGATTAATGGTATAGATAGTTTTGTACAATGGTATAAAAAGTGGTTCAATTTTAAACTATAAGTATAATATATACCTACCTATGTTTTTTTTTACTTTTCTCTTCAATCGATGCTAGTAACTAGTGACAACAATACGTCAACAATGTTTAATCAAAACAAGTACATCATGTTATTATTTGTAGAAGTACATAATGCAAGTTACTATACAAAACTCCATGAAACATTAGTATTCGTACTAGTAATAGTACATTAGCGGTCAAATATTGAAAAATATTTAAAGGATCTGAACATTAATATACAAACCACCCAGGCGCAAATTGACAAGGAGACCCGACCCCACACAGGTGGGAAAAGGGAAGGAATGAAGAAGAATAAAAAAAAAAAATTATTAACTCATGTTAGGCCAATGATCTACATATATATTATGTGTTATGCCTCTACGAGTGATTTCCGTTAGAGAGCGGAAAAACGCTACTACGCGCTGCGGCGTAGTAGATGTAGCGTTGTGTGGCCTCGAATGGGTTAACACATTCACTTCCACTAATTGTTACACGCTACGCTCGTAACCGATCCCGTGGGTTTCCCGCTAAGTAGCAGCAAGCACCTCCTCTAACCTGCATTCAATGTGTTAACTTCCACATGTTGGGAGACCATTAGCCGAAGAGACGCATAGTCATAGCTCTTTAGTGTTAAGGCGGAATTACATTACGAAATTAGTGGAGTGAAATTCATTTCGTAACATTCGTTTTACCAATATTTTCACGTGTAATTCATGAATGCAAATCAATTTCGTGCCGTGCGCGATTTTTTGGTAAAATTTGTGACATGCCACTAATTTTCTAGTATAAAGCCGGATACATTACAAAATTAGTGTCATGTATGCTGAAATAGTTGATGTTGATGGGGCCATGGTCACTGCGATACTGTGGATTTCACGACACTAATCATTTTACGAGATCGCATATATATTTATTTAATTAATCGTATAGCAAACAGGATGAAACAGTAACAAATATACATAATCAACTATAAATTAATATTGAGGCTAAATAATCAGACACTAGATGGCTTCGTTACTAAGGACAATCAGGTCTTCTGGAGGGCCACTGGCGTAGCGCGTTATGGGGCAGTCCTCGATGATGTGCTGGATGGTCTGTACATCGGCATACATATTTCGCATATATCGAAACTACATTTGTGAAACTGATTTCAACATGCATGACACTAATTTCGTAATATAATTCCGGCTTTAAGTTAGTTTATGGCGCGAGAAGATTAACCGGTAGTAGGGCGGATACTTCGTAAATTTTTACGAGTAGGTACTCACGTGTTCACTATAATTAGATTCAGCCTTATATGTCTTCAGAGTGAGCAGCAGAAGTAGCTACGCGTAAGAAGAGGACAAAATTATCTACACATGTCTGCATTACAATACAATATTAGCTTGTTTACAAAGCTTTGAACTCTTCGTCTGTTAGAGCTGTATGGATCAATGTAAACTATAATCTGTTTTAGCTTTTTTTTACTAAGACAGATGGCATGTTGTTTCGTTACTTTTGTGATTTCGGTCCGCTCACAGTGCTTTCACAATATAGGTAGGTACTACTTGAACTGAGGAGGTTTTTAATTAAAGATTCTGGCTTCTCCGACATGGTAGCGGAGTGTAGCAACTTCTGCTGCTGACGTGACGATACAACGTGTAGACTGTAGATATCAGGCGCGCTCTCAATACTGATACATTTTCGAGTAGGAACATGACACATTATGTTCTACGATATTTTGTAATTAAAGCATAACCTTAAATACTTTCGCCGACCTTAAGAAAACCAAAAGGGTTGAATGATGAACTCTTTTATAGGATACTTTATGAATATTCGCAGTTAATGAGCCGTCCCAGAAGGATAACGTAATATTCCGGGCGCCAACAACTCGTGAAAGGGTAAGATTAATTACTGGCATTTTTGTTTCTGACACAAATTTTTCGAAGTACTTAACATTAGAGACTTGACTTATGTAATCTGGACTTTTTGTATTAATTACTTTAATTCCCGTTCATTTCAGAATACATGGACACATGTGCGTATTGTGCGTCGCCAAGGTTGAGGCTAAGGGGGCAAGGGTGGGGGAGGGGGCAGCTGCGCCCCCTAGACCCTAGAAGCTCCATGTACCCAAATTCATACTTTTACAGCACCCTCCATTTATGTATATGAACTTGCTCTTCCTTTCCTTCCCCCCTAGGCCATCGGCTGGCGACGGCTGGCAACGCCCTCAGATGGACAAATCGTCAATAATGCTTAGCGTGACCGTTGTGAACAATAATACGTTTTAGAAGTTAACCATAAGGAAAGCGGTTAATAAGACTATGTCACGACACCGATCCGCCCTAAGAATAACTGGAAAATAACATACAGATTCAATAGCTTATTTTCTGTCACCGTAATACATAATTTTGTAGAACTGGAACTACCTAGTACATAATGTTATAGGTACAAATTATTACAATTGGCGCTCTTTTATGCGTTTTTACCATCAATGAGCTTTAAGTCTATTACAGACTATACAAGCAGTGTCAAGATGGGAGACAACGTCTTTTATGGCTGTGTAAGCCATGGCAACTATAGCGTTATGTAAAAAAAACCCTTTGAACGCCAAGAACATCAAAAGGTGTTGCGCGTTGCCATGCTTACGACGCCAGAGACGACTATAAGGTGGTATGGCGTACACTGTCTAAGTCACCTTCATACCTTATTTTTTATATATATTTTTTTGTAGACTTCGCGTCTGATATAAATTTCTACTCTTAGTAAACAATTCAACTACTTTTTGCTTTATCGGTTTTTCCACATAATAATGTATCGTGGTATGGTGGCGTGAGAAGACACAATTTGTTACTAACTGGACACAGCTGAGCCCGGGCTACGGCAAACAGACATCCAATGAAGATGCATTACTTTTTAAACTGATGTACATTTTATATTAGGAAAGTAAATGAAATGGCTAATCAAAAAGAATGTCTGTGCAAATTGTGCGATTAAGAGATCATTAAATAGTTAATTTTAATGTTGTAATGTTATGCCATGCATTTTAAGT
The DNA here is from genome assembly GCA_932294315.1 of Epinotia nisella. NCBI lineage: Eukaryota > Metazoa > Arthropoda > Insecta > Lepidoptera > Tortricidae > Epinotia > Epinotia nisella. The sequence goes on from OW028674.1 coordinate 25,621,642, forward strand.
ACCATATTAAAAACAATTTTCAAAGAAATTAATGATCGCAATTTTAAAATAAGTTCGGCCAAAACAAGGTGAAAGAGCCTGATTGTATTGCTGGAATAAAATAAAACCGCGGAACAAAAATAATTAGTATAATAAACAATTCATATTTAGGTACATCCATGCTAACTAAAAAAACCATCTTAACTTTTTAAAAATTAACGAAGAACATTGATAGAAGGTTATCCATATGTACTTTCAGTCTTGACAGACCATTACCTGCTGATTGTTGTATAAAATAGAACTTAAATGATGTAAATTGTTGTTTTATTTAATGATTATATACCCCACGTAGTCTTAGTTTAGTCTTTTAATCTTTTGTCGCAAAGTTTCGGAGCTCTCTGGGGTCCACGCAGCTTCACCATCACTTCAGATACAAATTTCAGTTTCTCTTGTGTGATACTCTGAAAGAGAATATGCAATACTATCAATAAATAATTTATCTAGGTACATTTTGATCTACATCATCATCATCATCATATCAGCCGAAAGACGTCCACTGCTGGACATAGGCCTTCCCCAAAGAGTGCCAAAGTGACCGGTCCTACACCACCCGCATACAGTGAACTCAGACTTGATCTACATAGAGCAACCACTTATAAACCATTCATTCTTTCATTCATTAAATTCTTGCATTTATGTTCATCTGTGTGTTCATCGAACCCCCCTAATTTTGGCCGAAAATGCCGTGTCGGTTTTTCCCGAGTACTTTTAAACTATGAATCATTTTAATGTTTAATTTACGAAAAAAGGGTTAAATACGTTTGAAAGATTAGACACATTATTTTCTGTTAGGTATGTAAACGGTGTTTAAATACCTTGTTTTGCGTATTTTATAATTGTTTAATTATTTTATATATACTAAACACTGACACATATACTTAATTATTACATACAACAGTGCAATACCATCATAGCACAAACCTGACTTTTTTGGTAAACAACTCCAGTGATGTGGTTCCCCCACAGGATCTGGAGCAGAAACGGTCCGGACTCTTTACCAGTTTCGATCATGTGAAGCTGCATCCTCGCTTCGTGAGACAGGGCGTGCTCTAGAAAATAATCATCTCGTAAAATTTCATCATTGATGGTATTATAACTCTTGTTTTATTTACAGATACACGAATGATAAGAAAAAACAAAGATCGACAAATAATAAGAAGACAAAATCAAATGCCTACCAAGAATGATACTGTAGGTATATATTTATCACTTTCAGTGCCAGGAACCTGCTAGGTGGGCGTCCTGCTCGTGGGAGTTTTTCTTTACAAACGGTTTTTTTACATGTTATTGTAGCGCTACAAAACCGTTGGCGCAAGTGCAAGTGACAGCGTAACGAAATCTGGTACCCTGGTTTCGGACCATTTTCCTGACCCGAGAAGCACTGAAAATGTACCTCGGGAATTATATTCCCTCAATCTCATAGCATGCTACCGGATAATATAATTATACTTCCCAGTTTTCATTGCACCGCCACAGTTACGAAGTTACAAGACTGAGAATATGAATAGCATTGGAATCTAGCTTATCGAAGCCCTTGCTAAACAGTAACGTGAGAAGAACTATGTTGACGGTGAAATTTACTTACTGACGCTCACAGAAACGGGAGCGTTTAATCGTTTCGGTGGCCAGTCGCCGGGGCGATGGCGAGGTGGAATCGCAAATTCGGATGGTCGATCGGCTGAAGCAACAAAAGCAACTAAAGAAGCTATCTCTATTCTTCTAAGAATACAATATAGTCCATGATGATGAAAGTCTATACTGTATTCAGATTCAGATATAATTTATACAAAATAAAAAACTACCAAACTTTTCATATTCTTTAAAAAATCGTTTATTAGCTGAAGTATATATGCGTATTCGAATTCGAACACGTCACCCCTACATGCAAGAGGGGCTTTACTTAAGTTTTTTTTCATTTACGTTGCGATAGGAAGTCAACATCTTTTCGGGCCTAGTTACATCAACTAAACGTTCCTCTTTATTATTTTTGGACACCTTTCTACTTAAACAACAACTAAACATTACTCATGGCCACAAAAAAACTATAACTATATATAACTATAACTATTATAAAGTAACTCCTAGTAAATCTTACTTTGATAAGTATAATAAGTTCTTGACATCATTAGATAAAACTGCCTCGTGTAACATTAATAAAACGTAAAAAAACGATCAAAATAGTACTTACTTATATCGCTCAGGTCGGTGTTCAAAGACAAAACTTGCTGGAAGCACCCGTTAGCCCCCTCTATGGATTTAGACCAGACATCGAACGAATGCTCTGAGTGGTACCGCTGTCTTATATATATTCCTTTCTTGTCAAATAAATCTTTTGGATTCGGTGCTATGTGTGTCATGTTCATGAGCCATCGGAGACCCGACTGGAAAGAATAAAGAACTGGTAGAAAGTTACTGAAGGTATGTGCGAAATAACAATCCATAAAAATTGTAAATTATGTGTATTTAAAAAGTCGTTCTAATTAAAATCAATGAAGGACCGGTAATAAGCCTGTGACTCCTCTGGAGCCTTAGGTGTCCATAGACGTAGTGTCTGCTTGCCATTGGGCAATCCGTATGTTATCCCATTGCATTTTTTTACACCGTCGTGGTGAATTATCATCATCATCATCATCATATCCCCAAATAGTGCCACAATGACGGGTCCTGCGCCACCTGCATCAAACGGATTCCAACGACCTTTACCAGGTCATCAGTTCACCTTGGGTCTACTGCCGGTACGCGGTCGTAACTCGAGAACCTTTCCACCCCAATGGCCATCAGTTTTACGTGCAATGTGGCCAGTTCTGAATGCTTTCCCGAATCTTAGACTTTTCATGAATTGATTGATTTGCAAGATGTGCAATAATTCATTTAAATAATAAAACGTCTCTGACACTTACGAGATGAAAAATACTATTAATGTCCAAGTTGACGGTAAAACTTTGGAATAACTAATTAGGATAAATAACCTAGTGCCTGACACTGGCCCATTCCTTGGCACATGCAATCTTAATAAAGCAATATACTGTGAACCTTACCGTGTCAATAAGGCAAACCCCACACTAGCGTCTTTTGAGCGTCGGTGTCCTGTTTTCCCATACAAATGTTTACGTTGCGTCGACGCGGCGTTGACGTGTGGTGTGGGGTGTCTCTTATTGGAATTGTTCAAGCATTTGGACGTTTATCTTAGATAAGTAAAAGATACTACAGGTTTAAATTCGCTCACATCTTCAATTTCACTGAAGTCCACCTCATAGCACGGCACCTTCTGCTTGTCAGGAAACATGGCTTCAGGCACGATCGCCACTACGTACCACGTCCCTATTATGTTCTGAAGGTCGAAGTTTGCATTAAATCCGTTACATTTCGTACTGTTGCCCGAAGCCGCCACATTACTCAAACCGAATATTAAGAAAACAGCAAAAATATAGCACATTTTAAACCTGTGTTGTATCTTGATGCTGCAGGAGCGATCACTAAAGTTTGAGTCGCAGATTGCTGCGAAGACCCATGAAGGGATAGAAAAAAAATAGGTTTGGTAAACTTACAGACCAGAAATATTTTGTGTGATTTAAAGATTTTTTTTACTAAAGTAGGTAAAAAGTTAATAGAAGTGCAAGTTTTAATTACAATGCATTATTTCTGAAATGAGTTGATATAATTTTACTTCGACAGTGAAACCTTGTGTGATGATAATACCAAGAAAATTATAATCTATTATGAATTCAGCATTCCTCTCAATAAACAAATAATACTCTCTCTCTCGGCAATATATTTGCACATGCTATATTTACTTTAGTAAAAAACATACCACCGAATTGAGAACCTCCTCCTTTTTTAAGTCGGTTAAAAATATACTCATGGGTCAAATTTCGATAACACACAATTATCGTTTTTTTTTATACAACCTTTATGTATTACGCGACGCGGCCGCAAAGGATCTTGGCCTTCGACACAGAATGCCAGGCTATCCTTTATTCACTTCGCGACAAATGGTGGTAGGCTAATTCAATTATTATTAATTCTGTTTGTTTTTTCTCGTCATGTCTTTAAATCCCTAAGACTACAACGCTGTAACACGAGTAACTAGCAATCAGCGTAGGCAGTAATTCGAGTAACACGATAATACCTGTGATGACGGCTTAGCACAGTTCACAGGATAGCCCAATTTACGTAAAAAAGATGAATGACCGACAAACTGACACATTGTAGAAGAAGGAAGAAGCTTAGTCATATTACCTGCACGCTGGGCTACAAGTATATTCAATTATACGTCGTAAATTTAGTCAACTGTTGTAGGTACCTTTTGGACACCATAAGGGTCATTGTCGGATTTAGGTGCGCGTTTCTTCTGTGGATATTGCCAAAGTTAAAGGCTATAAAGCCAAAGGCTATAGCCGTGTTTCTATACAAAATTTGCCTTTCTGTCGAATGTTCTAGTAATTTCATTTTTAGATACTCCTTGTAGGCAAAGGTCTGTTCCCCAAAGAAGAGCTATACGTATTTGAAATAATAATGTATGTTAGGAAGAATTTATACAACTACCCAACAAACACTGATAGGCCCAAGGTTACCAGAAGCGCAGGGAAGCTCAAAACAACTTTTTACAGGCTAGTAAAAGCGAAAAAGTCGTTCTTGGGAAATTGTATAAAATTCTACAATAAACTTCCAAAACACATTACCGAACTTACTGACTCTAAATTCAAATCTGTCGTAAAACGGACACTCATTGCAAAAGCATATTATAAGATAAACGATTACATCATGGATAGGGATATTTGGCAGCGATAAAATCCTGCACTAAAAACCTGTCGTAAAATAAATAGGCTTTCTACTGTAGCAATGTAATTTTAAAATTTTATAATACTCTGATACTGATATGATATATTGTATACTGTTTTGAAAAAATGACACCTCGCCGAGTTTATTACGCCGGTTCTTCTCGAGGCAGAGGTTTACTTTCCGAACCGGTGGTAGTTTATCGACATTCATAGGTGCATGTAATATGCCTAAATTGAAGAATAAATCACTTTGACTTTGACTTTGACTTTGACTTTGAGCCATGTACACTTGTCAGTTTTCGTAATATGGCGGTTTGTTTTTTTTCACTTTTTAATTTATTTCTTGAATTCGGTCTTTGCGATTAATTTGATTTTTTGGTACATAATAAAACCCATCACTACAAAAATATTGCCTGAAACTTTAGTACAAATATATGTCAAAATAATGGAAACTATAATTTGATATTTTTTTTGGTGTTCTGGTGTAGCGGCACCTACAGTTTTTATTTCATAAATTGCCCATCTATAGACCTGCTACATATATTAAATTCAAATTATTAGCTTTGGTACTTCATGCCAAAAACTAACTACAAATAAAATTATTCCTTCCTAGTTTCAATGTTTTTACAGGATTGCTTTAATTACTTGTATGAACGAAATTAAATGTTAGTACGATTATGTTTCGGCTGTGCGTTGATGAGTCAGTCAGTCAGTCAGTCAGTCAGTCAGTCGGGACTTCTTCTTTTATAGATATAGATTGAATAACTAGAACTAGTGGGAAAAATATCCATTTGGAACTAAATGGACAATTAATTTAATTAAAACCCTTATTCTTAATAACTACTTTATAAAAAAAGTCCAAGTAAATCCATTTCGGAAAACTACTGACTACTGGAAACTACTGGGAAGAAAAAATCCAAATAGTTCCATGTATGGAAAAGATTATAGAACCAGTGGGAATAGACTTTCGAAATTATCTACCCATTACAAAAGTATCGCTTAAAAATGACGTGAAAATGACAGACGTTATGCCAAATAGCTTTCACCAGTCAAACATGATACAGATACAAACACAAATTGAGCAGACAGAAAAGTTGATTTCATGATTAGGATTTTTTTAAACTCAAAAACTTTTATAAATATTTTTAATACGTTCGTGAGTTACTTATAAGCTTTTATATTATTTTGCCATGTTATCTAGATATGATCATAATTCGACAGCATAAATAATGATACCTTATACCTATTGATTAGTGGTGATATTAAATCCCACCTGCATCATTTTTATTTTAAGAATCTGTCTCAATTCTTTGGGTAACAGATTTTATTAGCATTTCGTCTTTTGTTAATATTGAAAAGCAGTAAGAAATCTTGAGAATTATCGGATTTTCTTTGAAAATATACGGTCATTGTTTAAGAAGTCAAACCTACATACATTTAGTTGAACAAAGGCAGTAAAAACGGTTTATGGACTTGTTATTGCCGTACGGACGGACAAAACGTGCAGTGCAAGTGATATACTGACGGTGTGCACAATTAAAGTGGGCGTGCCAACTGTTTAGTGTACCTGAAATTATGTGGTTGATCCAGTTAATTAAATGTAATAGAACGTCAACGTTTTTTTCGGCCAGCTGTTGCTATTTTTAGATACCTACATACATGCATCCATACTATAAATACACTGTATTATAAGTGCTGAAACTAATTACAAAAAAAAACTATAGTTTTAATGGCCCCCATGTGGCCTCAGCAGCACAGCAAAATGATATTTTTTTGCCGAACAATATTTATATATTGTAGATACCTACGTATTTCTTGAACCGGTGTTTATGTAAGTGTAGCTTGTAATATACTCTCAAGAGTACCTTATTACAGTTAATTATCAAAGCTAAGATTTGATATTTATTTCGTTTAAAAAAATTGAACTCTTGTGGCTTGCACTAAACAACGCCCACGAACAGAGCTGTGGAAACAGATTTTAATGCATCCTATGAAAATTTTCATTCAGAGCTGTCCCCTTTGAATTTTAATATAAATCTCAAATCGGGACTTTTGCGTTGGATGTGATATTATGTGAAAATTATTCTTTCTCATTGTAGATTTTGATAACAAAAGCTCAAATTAATTATATAAAAAATTGGTTGTGCAAAGATAGATTGTTGAAGGATATTCAACTAATCATAAGTCTGACAGATTCTATTTTAAACGTATAAGGTTAGAAGACCAAAGTGCAAATATAACTTATTCGAGATCTCATGCATTAACATTTTATGGACTACCAATCTGTAAATTTAATTAACTGATCTAGTATAGGTTGATGGTGCTAGAATCAATATTTTATTTTATTTGCTTAATATTATGAGCACTACTTCAAACTTTAAAATACTTAGGTACCTTTCAAATAATGTTTCCAATTTTGGCGCTGTTTCATTTAAGCGATGGGCAGAAAGACAGATGGCATCAGGTGCCGGAAAGAGATGTCAGTGATTGATTTCGCGTCGGACAACATACGATCAGTGCAAGAGCACAAAACGATTTGTACAGCGTGTCCAGGAAACGATGCTTCAGGTTTCTTCTTTGAAATATAACGCGTTTCACTCTATCCAGAAATCAGAAGTGTTACGAAATGTTTTAAACATTTTTAATGGAGCTAACAATTTTGCTTGCTTACCTTGTTAAAAATGTGCAAAACTTTCCACTAAATTATAGTCTCCGGGTTATTAAAAGTCAATACTAGTAAATACCTGTCATTTCAAAACATATAAAAACTTAAAAGCTCTTTCTAGGTTATAAAACGTATTAAAAATGGAAGTCATTATCATCATCATATCAGACGAAAGACGTCCACAAAAAGTGCCATAATGCCCGGTCCTGCGCCAACTGCATCAAGCGGACTCCCGCAACCTATACCAGGGGGTCTACCCACACTGCGCCTTCCAGTACGTGTTCACCATTCAAGAACCTTTCCGCTCCAATGACCATTGGTTCTACGTGTCATGTACGCCACCCTTTGCCACTTATGTTTCGGAATTCGGTTACCTTAATTCTGCTGTAGATAGATAGAGTGCATTTCTGCAATCATGAAAAAAATATCAGGATTTAATTGTCAACTCCCTGGTTCCGTAAGTTATGATCCTACATTATACTTTTTCACAAAAACAAAACCATAACGCAAACGAATAATATATGCAAATAAGAACCCATCTTTTTGTAACAAAGGCACAAAGTTCAAAAGTTACAGTAATATTTCAGGTGAAATAAAATTTAAAATCGCATTCCAAATGCAAATCCCCTGTATCGATGACAAGCATGACGTGTGCTGAGTCCGCGCGAGGGGCGTTCCACTTCGCTCGCTTTATGTCTGCTGCTTTATATCTATTGCTTTATGTCTAGCTTTATCTATTGTTTATGCGAAAGGGTTGATGGATATACGTATTCTAGTGAGCCCAGCATTTGATAGCAGTACTTTTTTGGTATATTTGTAAATGATTTTGAACGAAAATAATCAAATAATCATCCAACCTGAGACTTAAATACTTACTCTATTACTTGTATTCGCTTGCACTTTTTCCCATTCATGAGTTAACTACTATGCATGCACATGTGATGACATTCTTTAACGCTAAATTAAGGCTTTGGTCAGGTACAACCGACATCCTAATAGATATGAAAAGAAATAATGAAGGTCTCTATCTCTATTGCTGTCCTAATATATCCTCCCAAACGGGTGATCGGTTTTCTAATAAATTGTAATACGGATATTCAATACACATTGGTTGAAATATGACCTGCCCGGAAATAAAACTGTTATTCCTGAATAAATCAGGTATCTATACCTAGCTGGTTTATTACGATTAGTTGAAATTATATAATTAACCTATCTTAGGTTCAATAATTGGTTTTCCTTTGTTTAACCGCCTAATTAAAGATTGGCCCACACCTGAGAGTTTCAGTGACCGAAATAACTCAATTCACTTCAAACTTTTAATGGCCCTAAACTCCTGGAATCTCATCTTTGCCCTCTTGCCATGACGGAATTACTAAAGTCTTTTAGCAATAAAATCGCTCATAAAGACCATTTTATAATAGGATCGTAAAGCTTGACTTCTCGAGGATAAGGGTGCCCAGGGGGAGTTTTCTAATTTTATGTTTTTCAAGTATCCAAACACTATGAATACTTAGGACACCTGATTCTTCGAAAGGCAAGGAAATAAATTTATAAGTTTTTTTTGACCGCTATAAACCATGAAGTGCATATCAGTGTTTGTCGGTGGACAAGAATCCACAGATTTAAACTATGTTGTCATACAAACTTTTTGAATTCTCCATTGGTGTTTAATTGGTGACATGTGGTAATAACATAATTCAACGGTTTTGATCAAGAAAATATTAATTGTGGATCGAATCAACGACGTAGTTTTGAGATTCTGAGGATATTGGAGTCGGTTAACTCTGACAACGAGAAACACAAGTTTTTTGTATGGTATTTGACTTGAAGGGTTTTGAAAATAGAAGTGCTCAGCAAATAAAGGGTGGCAAGTCAAAAACCAGACGAGTTCATCGCAAAATTCTGTTAAGACATTTTATACAAATTGTAGGCTTTTTGTATTGATCGTATCAACACATTTACACATTGATGACGATGACACCTTATCGATTTTACCTGTTCGTTAGGATACAAAATCGCTTGCTTAGACAGAACAAATTCCTCTCATTCAGTCTCACTCACCCATAGCACCCAATTACCACGGTCAGCTGATCACCTTTGACTCCGTTCTTCCCAGTTTCCGGCCGATTTTTCATTAACTCAACCGCACGGGCGATTGAAAATCGCTCTTGCGATTAATTAGTCGTCGCGTGCGAGGGTGCTTTTGATTACATTGATAATTGTTTTTGGTATTTGGCATATGTAGGGGTTGTCTCTTATTGACTGTCTGTGGCCTTAGGCGGGTATTCTTTTAGCGGAATCTGTAATTGGCTATGCATGTAATTAATACTTTACCGTTACAATCACAACGGTTTTTTTTTGTGACTGGTTTCTGATTTAAATAAAATCCGTACGTATTTAAGATTTGTATAATAAACAGGTGTTTGTTATTTTACATTCACATGTTTAGATTGATTTCAAGTCACTACTTGAAGTTCAGGTAATGTACCTAGTTCATTGAAATGCCGTTTTAGAACACATAAAGCATGATTTAAGATTAAAGTATAGTACGTGTAGATAAAATATAGGTAAATAGTTGTGCATTGTGCAACTACCTAAAATTAAATTTGCGCGAAAAAATTGGTGTAATTTTATTTTGCAACTCATCTTCGGTCCGCTTGACAAAACTACACTTTGTATTTAAATACTTATCTTAATGTAGCAATAGCAAGAACTACTATTTGCCAACTTCACCTTTGAATGAATAGTACGCATTTGGATTTTTGCTTGTTTGCAAACACTTAAAAAAATTGCTGACGTTATGCATGAAAACCAAAATCTACAGTGCAGTTATTTTGATACCTTTGTTTTTCGTTATTTTATATTGTTATTTTTATTGCATCAACCGTTGGCACAAATAAAATAAATAGTTAAAATAGTACTTAAACATCTTTGTCCGTAGCAATTTAGAGCAATGGTCCAATGAAGGCGAACCGTTAAATTTAATGCATACTAACCTGATGCTATAAAACCGAGTTAATCTCAATACACCGATAGCGCTTATTATCCTTAGGGATGCACGATTATATTATCGACATCGATATTCTCTCATGTCAAAAACAAGAAAAAAAGTGATAATGTTATCCTAGGAATTATCATATATAGCCTTAAACATAAAATCGAGCTTGCACGTGTCAGACAGCAGGTATATTTTACGTAGTGTCCGATCATTACAAGTTTTTTTAAGTAACCTGACTAGGTACAATAATAAGTGGATTTACCTATTCCTTTTTTGTTGATATACGCAATTTTATTCTTATTTAGGACTGTTAAAAAACTATTTCAGTCTCTATCGAGTTACGATAACTCGATAGATTAAACCATTAGGTACAACACTACAGCCGCAGTTACAAAACAGAACAGTACAAACATTGCATATTTTTCATTTATGTGTTCCTGGTGGACAGTGGGTAGAAAAGCAATCATTCTATCCCCTTCAACCATTTAATCCTTTTCTAAGACAAATATATATTTACGGTATGAACTATCGGGGTAACCATACATTCATTGATGATTTTTCAGGCGACACTTTTCGCGATCCGAATTCGCGTCGCTCTACTGTCACCACTATATGATGGCAACCCGGAAATAAAAATCGTAAATGAAGCCATTCGGGAGCAGAGGCGGTGCCGAAATGCGATTAACCGTTCTCCGACGTTTACTGTCCTTTTATTTCAGGTGCTAGTTATTTATTAACTAGGGTTTGAGTTCAATGACTTATCTAGTAGAAGTCAATTGTTAGTGTGTTTTCGTAGTTTTTGCTATTGGTGCTGGTGTGGGTTAATAGTTATAAAATGTTAATGGAATATTTATTTCTCGCTGCATTATTTTAAGCAGAATTTGTAGGTATCCGTTGAATTTTTATCGGAATATATACTTGACGTGTGATGTGAAAAGCTGCTTCTCATTTCGATTAAAAGGTGTATAAATTAGTTAACACCGAATTATATTATATCTTCATCATTTTTTGTTTAATTAGCAAACAAAAAAATAGTGTCCAAAATTTTTTAAATAATCTAACCGACGGAATATACATAATTTTTAAGGAAAGTAGCCAATTACCCTTTACAACCGAGAAATCGTGATTTGCCAAGTTAAAAATGAACTTTAATGACAATTGTCAAAAAATTGACAATTCAGTGTAACAATCCTGCACGATCGTATCGAGTCGGTTGTAAAGTGATAAAGGCATTATCGGTCATCGAAACTAACAAAAACCCAATTGAAGCCCCTTGTACCTAATTAAAATAGATTTTCTTTATTTCGAATAAAAATCTCGTGAAACTCGAAAATTATTTTTTACCATTTATGTCAAAACCATTTTTTTTTAACCATTTTATACTATATTTATGAAATTGTAAAACCTAATTACGGTTCTGGATTTTTACGTGGTCGTTTTTCTGCGTTTGTATCGGTTCAACTGTTATTGTTTCGCATAAAAATACTGAATGAAAGCCAGCACTCATATATTTTTATTCTATATATATTTTTGTTATTAGTTATAACATTAATTCGTTCAAGGTAGGTATATTGCAATGGGTACAAATATAATAATATATCTTTGGGGAAGGCCTATGTCCAGCAGTGGACGTCTTTCGGCTGATATGATGACATCGCAATGTACAAGATCTTTTTGACTATGTGAGTAGGTTAAAGTCATAGTTGTATGCTACTCGTACCTCAATATTTCGAAACATCAAAAACAAGACTACGGCAGCATTTTTGTTATGTGATTAAACGTACAATTCCTGGATGTTAGTTTAGACGCAATCAATAAACCTTTAATAAATTTAATATCAAGGCTGGTGATAGCAAATAATAAAAACATTTCTTATTTAAAGGCGCTTTGAAAGTACGAGTAAGTTATTGATAAACTAAAGTTCTTTTTTCTCCGACTGACCCTAACGCTGAGTCGAAATTGAATAAGAAGAGGTGCCGAGAGGAAATGGGGCAATATGGTTCCACTCATGGGTTAATGGACGGAAAATAGGGTTTTGGTCAAGTAAACCTGTAAGAAAAGCAAATTTCTATTTGATGTAATAAAGATGTACATGTTTGTGAGTTTTTTAGATAGATGATGTCATTTTGTTTTCATACGATTTTTACCCAACCACGGTACCATCGGAATCCATAAAATTCGTGTTTTAATATTAATTCCTTTTTTCAAGAAAAACATTTTGTTCTATTGAAATCTATCCACAGTTGCTGATTAATTAACCCAAATGCAATGGAACCAGTCACCAAAAAACCTTTTGATTTTTCAATAAAATGCTCATCAAACTTGGCGTCTCAATAAAAAACAACCATGGAAACCCATCTCGTTAATTTATGTTTTAAAACCACATTTTCATAGTATACGCCACGAATGTTAAATCATTGTAATAAGGTATAAATATTGCTTGAGTCGACTGCACTTGAATGTTGGTTTTTGTATCTTTGAAAACTGGTTTATTCCTTTGGGAGCGCGGACTGATCTTTTTGAGACAGTCCTTGGGGTAGCTTTCAGTTTGCATGCGATTGTTCGTGCGGTGCGTCAAAGGTGTGTAGGGCGACCATTTCACCGAAAGGCATGGGGACAAGGTGTCTTATTATTTCGTGTGTTAGCAATGTTTAATGCGACTGATATTTCCAAATTACGCTCTTTCTCCTGACGTCTGAAAGTTGTAATGACTTAGGATATTGTTACATTTTAGATATTTCGCGATTATACATATTTATTTATTGATTTTGAGCCTGTGCTGTCCCACTGCTGAGCAAAGGCCTTTTTCCAATTTTGAGCAGTTTTTGGCCATTCTTTTAAAAGGGCGTTAAAGTCGTCGCGCCGTCGCCTATACATAAATAAATATAAAATCTGCATGGTCAATCTAAAAACAATCGGAAACGCAGTAGAATTTTCGACAATTGACGGTGGCCCTAAAATTGTTTGTTCTGGTTTCAATGTTTCAGACCAATTTTCAGTTCTTCCATTCCACCTAACATACAATATTTGCAGTTTTTGTTCAAGTTTCTAGAGGTACTAAATCGGAAGAAAACTTATGAAATAAACGTCAAAATATCCGTTTTACGGAAAGATTTGTGGGTAACCTACAGCCCACTGATCTCGCCGCCAAAGAGATCCGCCGGAGACGGTTTCCGCCCGCACGCACCTTTAATGAACTAAACAATATGGCGTTCAGCATAGACGAGAGCGGATTGACTTTTTAGGCCGTGGTCTGCATGCCAGCGGACGACGAGCGGGATATGATGCATTTGACGTTCAGACACCCCTAGGCACCTTTTAAACTTGTAAAACAACGATTTTGATCTTAAATATTTGCTGTACCTATTTGGGAAAAAATCCCGTACAAAGTTTAATTTTAGATCTTCATATACGTAACTGACTGATTAGTTGCAACTGTAGGGCGATATAATTTAAGTTTTACTTAAATGTGCAATATGGCTTCATTGGTATTGTTTAAATGAGTCACCAACGGTACTGGCTGAAAATCAACTTAATGCTGAGCCAGTGTCCGGTTCACTGCCGCAGAGACACACTTTGTTTCATGTAAAATGCAAACCATAAGATTAAGCAACGATTATGTTTGTTTTTGAGAGTCCTTTTGTGTCCTCTTCTAAACACCTCGCTTTTAGCTTGTATCATGGCACTCAAATATATGTGCTCAAGTTGAGCAAGAAATCATTTGCCTTTATAACTCGGAAATAGGGGCGAAAATGACGCGGTGAATACCGGATTGTTTTGTTTTCTTTCGAGACAAATGACTGCGAATATGAAATTTTGATGAAATGTTCTGATGTGTTTTTGTTTTCCATGGAGATTAAATGTAGCGTGGAGCTCGTTGCTTTTGGATAAATATTCAGTGTGTCATGTCTTATACGAATATTTTAACTTACTAGTATAACAAATGCGTACTCGAATTTCATTAATTTGTTTGAAAAGTTAATGTTTAAAACGCAAGTCATGTTGGTGCTTACGATATTCAGGATTATATTTAAGATTCATAATATAATATCTTCAATCAAATGTACAATATTAGTAAACACCTCTGACATTAAACATTTGTATACATTTTCTGACTTTTTCCAACGAAATAAATAGTAAAAGTGTCATAATATAGCTCAGGTCGACTATGTACGAGTAACTTCTGAGGTGGAATTTCTTTTGTAGTATTTGTGCCATTATATCAAATCTATAATAGAATCCAGCAAAAGGTAACCAACTGCCAACAAATCAAAACCACGTAACCAACCCTTAATCTGAATTTGCAACGGGGCTATTCCGTGTGAACGCGCCGATGACCCTCTGACGACTTCCGGGTAAATTGTGTTAAGGACTTCAGAAAAAATCCTAAACGGCTTTATGTAGTATAAGACGGTGAAGTCTAGTTTACTTCGAAAAGAGATAAAGCAAAATGAAGAATGATTTTATTACAAAATATAGAATGATTTTTTATTTACAAAGAATATCTAATTTTGATTTATTAATTGGATTAATTTTCAATTAGGTATTAGAAACAATAAATAATAGTAAAGTTTTTATTGGCATAAAGGCCATAAATCAAAAAATATATAAAAAACGACAGTAAAAGTAGAAAGATAAATAGTAAAAGTGTATAAATAAAATTGAATACAAACCTTAAAAGTTTATAAAAAATAACCCAAATACTAACTAATCAACACTTTTGTAAGATTTCTATGTGTATTAAGTACCTAAACCTAGTGTTCAAAAAATCGTAAAGACGATCATCTATTCATAAATTGAACTCATGTAAAACCAGGAGGTACCTATAGATGACTTTCAAATTTAATTGGCAGTCATTCAATTAAGATTCTAAACATATATTAGCCTTAGTCACATCCACATAAACAGATCCCTTTCATCGTAAGTTTTTATTAAATTGCCTGAAGAGTCCTCGCATCACAGTTCCTTTGATTACCTCAGTCTCAGGTGTGTTCCGAAACTGCCACCCGCTCGGGATTACTTTCACAATCGTCCTCAGATATAATGAAATGAGACAATTTGGTCTCATCTGGCTTCAGATTTTAAAGCCCTGTTACCTAGGCGATCATTTAATTTTAATCGACCATTATGAATAACATTTTTTTACTGCATGGTTCAGAAAATCGGAAAAAAACGTGTATTTCTTGGGTAACTTATTGGCATGCCTTCGAATTGGGCATCTTTTATAGCATGATGACAGTCATCTCGTGCACAAATTGTTGTGGTCTTAAGTTTCTAACATTTTACCATATATTTTAGGTATTTGTTTAATCTATAAAAAATCATGAGCCCATATATTAACCAAGCATTATTCTGTCCACTTGGTATCACGGTTGGCTTCATGATGTGTTTTCATTCGATCCGCTAAAGATTAACACATCATTAGACCAGCCCGTAGGGTGAAAATCGAACCTTTTTTACCATGTTAATTAAACAGATTAAAGCCGATGTCCGCATGACCTATTTTTACCCCTTTTTATTCCAGTTTTACCCCACACGCATGTTATTTCATCCCGTATGAGGGATTAGAGGCATCGTATGAATGATTTAAAAGAATAAATGTTAATTAATTAGGAAAATATAGCGATGGCGACCCTATATTGGATGCTTGTTATGGCATCAATTATTATTAATTGGGGTTTTATTTTATGGCACGTTTGAAATTGTAATGGTCAACTAAGCTAAGGACTATTAATATGCCAAAAATACATTTATCATTTAATTTTCTTTCATAATTATACAATTTATTGAAGGATACAAATAAAACTTTAATATTAAGAAATCTGTGCTTCATATTATTTTCTAGATTGTTTGTATTTCCTCCCGAATCAAGGATCCCTATATTTATTAAAATCAAACATATTATTTTTATTATTTAAAATTTTCAGATAAGATATTTAAGGCACCTATTGTTAGATCATTATAATATTCGTAATGCTAATAAGAGACATTGACTTTTATATCAAATATTTTAAGATAGACCCGATTTAAAACGAAGTTTATATTTTATAAAGATTATTGTCCCTCGTCACATACTCCTGCATAAATACCTCTGACTACCCCTTCTTTGGTTAAAGCCGTCTCAAAGGATATTATTCCGTACCTTAACCTATACAATTGCAAACTCACGTGAGCGTAACAATAACAAATTTCCAAATCCCCGAAAGGGAATGTGAATCGTCTTCCACCACGCTTGGCCGGTCGTATGACAAATTGTCTGCGGCTCAACCCTTACAAAACCATCCAATCCAAAGAGTCGCCAAGAAATACTAAAACATATCACAGTTACTACCTTTCATATTTGTACTCTAGTACATTTCCACAAACTTAATCGGGGCTACTCTAAATTCTAACGCCATTTACATAAATACTATTATTGCTTACGCTGCAGCAAAGGCAATGTTGGTTGGCCTCCTCGCTTCGTAATCTGCCAGGTAATATGTGATTTATGACTTGCAAATAGAATTTGGGTTTTTTTTATGCGCAATGATGAAAACATGGAAGGTTATTGGGGTAAGCTAGAAAAGCTTACTTTGGATGTGTACAACTTATACATACAATAGAAAAGCTTACTGTTGGATGAAAATAACTTTCAAATATTAACTTATATATGTACACTGTAAACATATAAGAACCTTGCCGTAATACAGTTTTAACTAGTACGGAAGGTGGCTTACTTTAACTTAATGTAATACCTACACTTGTATCGTAAAACAACATATGATTAGTTTCTTAATATGTTTACCTTTACTTACCTAAGATATCATGCAAAAATGTTTAGTTTAAGTAAGCTGATAAATAAATAAATAAAAAATAAATAAATAAATCATCAATTACTCACAAACCAGCTAAAGCAATTTTAAGTAAAGGGACTGGAAGTTATTTGCACGTCGCAATGCTCTCAGTAAGTACCTAAGATACAAAGTGGTAATAGCTCGCCTAAGTTTCAAATGCTTAACCACCTATCAATAATGGTTAACCAAGATGGAAAATAATATTAAATAGTCAGTGATAAAATATATATTTGACATTGCGTGTTATAATTAAATCTGTACGCTTTAGTTCCATAAAAAGTCTGTCGCTTAATGGATGTGGAAGATACCGCCTTTATCTTCATCATCGTTTACTGCTGTACCCATCACCGGTGAAAAAAAACTAAAGTGGATCATAATATTCGATTATCCCTCTATCCCTGCATCCAGTGATTTGATTACAGCTCCCTTTTACTTCAATTTAGCAGAAATAGTTGCTTCCAACCGCATTTTGGGGCAAAACTATGGATTAGTAAATTTTGGGGTGAATATTTTCTCCTTCACAAATTTCATTATCATAATATCGTTTGGCGTTATTACAGTTCTCGTTATGATCGGGGTTTAAGAGGCAAGCGATACATCTGTTGAAACATTCCGCTTGAGCTGCTATGGAGAAAGTAAACAAGAAAAAAATTGTTTCCTTTATTTAAGTTAATTATAATTTAATAACATTAAACTGCTATTGACAAAATTAGGCATCGACAAAATGAAAGTTACTATGGGTTGCATGTTGTATTGAGAAGTCAAGGTTGTAATCTTATAAAAAAGGGAATTCTAAAGATAAGATTGCCTATACGTGTACTCTTTCTTTTGAGGTGGTTCCCAGTATCAGGGAATCATATACTATAATGTTAGATGAAAAACATTAAAATGTTTACCTATGCAGTCAAATTAAATGATTTGAACAATTTAGTATTTACCTACTAATTCATTTTAACTTTAACGCGAACTGTCACAATGTAGGTACAGTAGTGTCCGATACATAAAAATAATCAACTACTCTTAACGTCGGCATCTATACTTAGGCTACAACTACTGTCCCAGAAAATAGAATTATACTTCCTGTGCAGTCCAATAAATTGTCTCAATCTCCATCCTTATAAGTAATAAGACAATCAAATGCACAGCTCTGGTCACACATGGAGCGCACTTCCTCAGCGCGGCGCCAGCTGCCCTGCCATAATTCTTGTTAGGCTCAATAGAAACAAAGATAATTCCTTTGCTGAGGTAGTTGGAGGAAATACTTGCGTCCTTAATGTACAGGGTGATGTTGGAACAATTTTGTCGCAAAAGTCCAGAATTTATGAGTTTTACCTTGTGTTATATTAGACATCGATTGGAGTGGCAACTTACGAGTCCAAGAAAGAAAGTGTTACTGTGATTGTTATCCTATCAATAACATAAATGTGTAAATGGGAGCCAAGGTCATTATAAGAATATGCCAGGTTGACTTCGCCGAGAAAAGTATTGAGATCTAAACGGATGCCAAGTTCTGTAGATATTTAATTCTTAACAGCATTTTTTTTACACAAACCAGATAGGTAACTACTTATAAATTGTGGCTCAAGATTGACTCGGCTAGTTTTTTTCTGTAAACCAACTAAAAGGATTTGTTTTTTATTTTTGGCCGTACTAAATGAATTCATTAAATGGTATATAACATAATAAA
Source organism: Epinotia nisella (assembly GCA_932294315.1). Classification (NCBI taxonomy): domain Eukaryota; kingdom Metazoa; phylum Arthropoda; class Insecta; order Lepidoptera; family Tortricidae; genus Epinotia; species Epinotia nisella. Next base: position 25,640,648 of record OW028674.1, read on the forward strand.
GAAGATAACTAGTTTCAATAACTTGTATGTGAACTTTAGCTAAGTCAAATGTTGAGCCACAATGAATTTTAAGTTACATTCTTTGTGTAAAAAAACTGTTAAGCATTACCTACAGAACGGGGCATCCGTTTAGATCTCAATTCTTTGGACGGCGAAGTCGACAGCCAGGCATATTCTTATATTAAACTCGGCTCCCATTTACACATTTATGTTTTTCGAAACTGCTTCTCTTCTTTGCTCCACGATATTCCAGCCACGTTTAGAGCAGCCTGTGCATCCAATAATTCCCATGAATGTTACATGACGTTTTCGCGCCGATATTATTTACCGCACCCCCCTCATAAACCTGTCCGCAATGAAGACAAACTGCGCCGGACATCTTGCGCTCAGTTTTTTGCTTGACCCTCTGGCCTGGGGATACTTTGTTCCGATATCATTGTGCTGTAATGAGATATGCAATTATGCACTAGTTACTCATAAAACCTGTTTTATAAAGTACCGTTAGAGATAAGATACACTAATCCACAGTTCTAAACAAACAAACATGTAAGCACACACCTGTTATTTGTTTTTGCTATACTTCTCATTGGCTTTATACTCGTAGAAAGTAGGGAGCTAATACCTACCTAATACTTGAAAGTATAGAATGCCTTCTATACATATACTGGTTGTTTGATATACTTAGAAGATAAAGTAGGACGTATAATAGATACCTGTTAATACTAACTGTACCTAATGATTCATTGATCATTGTATGTAAGTCTTATTCAAATTCCTTCAAAGGAAATATAAAAAATCGTTAAGAAAAACACCGTTTACTTTACGTTTACTTTCATCGTCATTATTTATTGCCAGTATTTATTATTTTCGCTTTTTTTAGTCTAATACAGAGTCACCCAGCCAAAACAAACATTTCAATTTATAGACTAAAAAGTCACAAAGCATTATGAATGCAGATTTATCTCGCGACTTAATTTGCATACTGCATGTGAGGACACATTTCGGCACGTGTTCTTTCGGGCGTTACGGGGATTACATTTATTTTCAATCTTCCATGTTGATTAAAATCCAACTATTTATAGAAAAATACGCATGTAACTTTTGATGGCTAGTTTCGGTTTTATGTTTTAAGATTATGAGACACGACAAACGCATCAAGAAAGTGTTGAGTTTTTCTGAAATAATCATGCTTGCACATCGGTAAACAGGGTCACGATTCCGGTTGCCACAGGATTCAGAGGATATCCTTATGCAGAGTGACACCCTACGTCATACCTACTTAGAACTTTTGACTCCAGTACTTTCATTAGCATAATATGATTTCCCGATTAATACGAGTACGTAGGTACACAATTTTTTGCCGGTGTAGTCTAAGAGGCACGTTTTTGTAAAATTTTTACTGTTAAAAAGTTTTCTGTTTCAAATGCGTTTCTTGCTCGATCCTTTCAAAATCGTAGTAAGTGGATTTAACTGTCCACATTTATTCCAAATTGCTTAAAAAAAGTCAGGCGGCTTTATAGGTTATATGTGAAGGTTTTATTTGATCATATTAAATTCACAGTGAAATTCTCTCTAGTACACAAAACAACATTGATCCTACTATTGCGACATTTGGATGTTTGGATGTGTAGACGTTTGTTACTCAATTACAGATGTGCAAATTGCGGAAAGTTCCCAAAAATTTGGAATAGTTCTCGGAAATTTCTAGAGTTTCACAAGAAATTAAGGGAATTTCTATTTTGGAAATGGAAAGTTTCAATTCCAATACAAAAATGAGAGAAATTTCCGAAATTTTCCAATGTTGAATTGCATAAAAATTTCACGCTTAGCTGGATGAAATTTTGTGCGATAATAGTTTATAGTCTGGATATATAGGATTAGGATAGTTTTTATCCCGGGTTTACGCAGACGAAGTCGCGGGCGGAAGCTAGTAACCTATATAATAACGACGCCGCAGTGAAATATTTACAAATACCTTTATCATTTCATTTTGTTTATCTAAATTGCTTTTGTAAATACAACTTTGAAAACATTTGAGTCAAGTTTGACATGCTTCAATGAGCACTGACGAATCGCTCAAAGGAAAATATCAAAGCCAATGCAGCATCTTTGGCAAAATTGTTCTTGAGAGAAGAAATTTGTAATTACGGTCCGCTGATTGGATTAATTTTCTAAGGGTTTTAATATTGTTACACGCCTATAGTAAATATAATAAGTAATAGTCGTTTTTATGTCACCTATTTCAGATTTTAGTAATAATATTTACGTTATGTGTGCGTCCTGTGGACAGGGACAGCATTGGTGTACTCCTTGCATTCCATTAAATTGTCAAAAGGGCCTCTACGTGTTGTACTTTGGTACTCAGTTGGTACTTTGTAGGTACCTACGCGTAGCCCCACGCACGCCTCCCAAAGGTCCGGGGCATCATGTCCCGTGAGCGGGAAAGATTTACGTTATAACATAACAGTCTAATATATATATTAAAAAAACACTTAACAGTGTAGGTACTTTAGTAAAGAGATGTAGTCTAAGCTAAGTGAAGTCTGTTCTGTACTTTTGTACATTGAAGATTTAAGTCAAAAATCTTTTTCTTCACAAATATTTCTTTTTAAATTTACTGCTAGTGACACAATGAAATAATAAATTAATTCGGAGCAAAAAAAACATGATTATAAAATTTACGTCAAATTACCTTCTCGGACAAATATTAGACAAACATTAGACGGTAACAACAATAAAATAACTGACTGAAATAAGAAGAAAATGTACGGAAAACTAGGGAGAACTGTCATCCCCCACTGTCAAAGAGGCCCTTGATCAACGCCATCTGTCTTAATTCGGAGACAACTTCGAGCACCATGCCCATCACTTGAGTGGACCGATCGCCCTGCTGCATATTTATAAGATTGCTCTTGTAGGGTGAGATGTGTAATAATAGGATTTGTGAAATTGTTGCAAATTTTGGGGATTTTCTGGCAAATCTCTATTATAGTGATATGATTGATTATACTTCTCAATCAATTGGTAAAATTATATTCATGAGAGAATGAATAAAGACGTAAGTAGTGTTTACAAATGTTCTTGGCATAAGTTGTGCAAAATAGTTACTCGTCCCGGGCTTGAATAGAAATTTGAAAATAGAGTCTTTTTAAATACCTACTACCTACCTAACCCACCCTATATAAGTACATATACAATTGCATGGCATATTTTTTTTCTCCCTTCCAAGTCTTATACAAAATTGGTTATGCATTAAATTCTTATAAATATCATCGTGTGCCAAAAAGACTGTCATTCTTATTACATCAAAGTAACAGGTATCACAAAACAACATTATAAGACAGCTCCCTCGAGGGAAATGTTCTGCACCGTTACCGCCAGCTCCAAACAAAACGTTGTAAAAAGACGCAATTAAAATTAAATAATCTGCATACGTTCCCTGTTTATCTGATCTCAGATTTCGCAAAATAAAACGAGAATCTACTTCGAGTTTAAAACAAGGCACTCGGGTGAATTTTTCATAGCATAATTGCTAATTTGCCTCATCTCCCTTCCTTATATCTCGTTTGTGTATAAAATTCTCTTGTTTCCTATTGTTAAAATTTCTGGATTATCTTCCTTTACCTGATGAATTATTACTTTTTTTGTTTCCTTCCTCCTCATTCGAATCTGCTCTAATTATTTCCCCTTCGGTTAGTAAATAAAAGGGACTTCTGGAATACATTTTGACGATACTATTCTGTTATTCATTTAATGAATGGGTATAGTAATGTTTTTGGTCGCGTCGTCGTTGGTCAATTGTTTAACATTTATTCAATTTATGGTCACGGAACATTTGCCAGTTATATTTGGTGACATATTTGTTTTTGGCTATAAACAATATTTCGGTGTGGATTGCGTTTCTTACTCATTGCTTATAAAATGGTTAAATTACTTCCATGTCATCTTAGTAGGTAGTAGGTAGTCAATTTTTCTATTGCATTATAAGTTTTCTCTTATAACATTATTTAATATTTTGACTAAACGGGACTTAATCGTGTATAATTGGTTTTTTATTTACCTCTTTGAGGCGATAAAGTCCCGTTTAGTCAAAATAATGTGTGAGAATGGTGAAAATTTAAATCAATGTATTGCTCTTATAAGTTCACATTTCAAGCCGTGACCCAATGTACGAGGAACGTCATATAACCGACACTGATGTATCACTTATCCCTCAAATGTCCCCTCCAGGGCCTCCGTAATCCGAAGCCAACATCTTCACAATTACTTGCCCTTACATTCACACTCAATATTGCTTTGAGCACAATAGAAAGTAAGTAGACTTAGTGGGGTTACTGGAAACGACGTTAGAAAGGAAGGTTTATTGCTGAATCTTGTTTCATTAAACTATGCTATAAAATCACTAAAACTAAAGCAGTTTTTGATAAGAATGACAAATAAAGGGTATTTTACATGGTGCAACAACTCGTATCAATTATCATTACATTGCGGGGCTGCGGGCTACCGAAACGTATATACTCAATACGAAACGTAACGAACGTATTCAATCAAACCCTGCAATGTAATGAAACTCGCATGAGATTTGTTGCACCATGTTAATGGCCAGGAGTCTGTTTTGCTTTCCAAAATCTGAATTGACGCAATAACACCACTGAATTATACCTGCTCACAAAATTTCACAAGAATCGGTTAAAAAATGCGACCTGTTAGAGGAGAACAGCCGAACATGACACAGCCAGACACACGAAAGCATTTTTGCCCAAACTGAAACGGAGAACTTCGTTCGCTTCGCTCGCTTGTTAAATAAACCCTCTTGAATAATGATCAATCATTATACATAGTCACATCACTCCTACAGGTATCTACTTACACCGTATTTTTATTTGCATTTTTTTAAGGCACTACTAGATTAGATACATCTAGGCGAATAGACATATTTTTTCTAAAGATTGTTTGTGTATTCCTATAGTCCCTTCCATTTTTATATTTCTTCGTAAAGAATATAATAGGGAGCCCTTAGTGAACCCCGATTTATCGTGTGTTGATTCAATCATAGATTCCTTTTTAAAGTTTGATGTTTGGAAACCAATTCCGGATTATGATGACAGGTCCAATTTATTCCTACTTTATCGATAGGATAAGCTTTTGTGTTTTAACAATAAATGTTGCGTAATGTGAATATGGTATTTTTATTGTTAAAAATGTAATAAAGCGTATGATAATCGTATAATAAGTTTCGTATAATGACTATATATATCTACTGCCACTCGTGAAACCGTGACTTCGTAGTGACGAAATGTAACAACTACGAAATTCACTTATGTAATTTGTTTTTTTGCCGTAGTAGATATATCCACAGTTTAATACTCTTTGTCAAACTAGATTCCTTTAATTTGACTGGTCGAGACGAAACAATTGTGGCTAGTCATCCAAGCGTACCGTAATTTAGTAGGAAGCTATCAAAGGAAGCTGAAACTGGTAAGCGCGGTTTTGCCGTTGACTTCAGTTTAATGTATTCCGGAGTATTGTTCGCGACAGACAGACAGATTACGATTGCGCTGAATATCAAATTGCTAAGGAAATAGAGCTTGGAAAGGATTGTCGATGAACTATGAAAAGAAATTTAAAATGAAAAATCTGTTAATTTTGGAGTCTTCAGGAGTTGTTGTCAAAACCTTAATATTTCTAATAAAAATATCAATATATTAAACACTGTCCTAATTATATTATAAATGGGAAAGTTAGGACGTTTGGACGTTTGGATGTTAAGATGTTTGGATGTTTGTTACTCAATCACGCTTAAACCGGCTCAACCGATTTGGATGAAATATTGCACGAACTCGTAGATAGTTTACAGCCTGGATTAAAATATAGGATAGCTTTTATCCCGGGTCCGCGCAGACGAAGTCGCGGGCGGAAGCTAGTCATTGATTTAAGGTAAACGTCCCAATTCTCGACACCTTAATATAATTGTCACCGATAGTTGACCCCCCTTCTCGTCACCTTGATAACAATGCATTAAGATTGAAGGTGCCAACTTTTGGGGTAGTGTCGAGCAATATGACGACAAGTACCTTAGTTACAGTATAAATGAACACTGTAAAATAAAGCAGAGTATGGCTATACTCAGTTCCTTCAAAACATCAATGACAAACCTTCTGTGACCTGTCCGTGAATTCGAGTTAATATTTTTAGTTCCTTTTTCGATTTCGCTTACGATTTTGTACTGTTAATTAGACAAGTAAGGGTTAAATCATTATCAATTATTTACTAACATCGCTAATATTACTTATGTGACACAATAAGATATTCTTAATGCTAAACTAACTACTTACTTCCTTCAAAGTAGGTAACAGTCCTCTAAAACCGCTAGCTTTCATCCCGAGTTTAACAACGCGACGCTATTTCACCATCACAATTAATAGCGGCCGGCATCGACAACTTACCTCTTACTCAAATTGCAAACCCTACAATATGGTCAAAGGACAAATGACTCAGCCTGAGAGATGGTAAATAATTAATTTGACTAATGGAACAGTTTGTTCGTAACGTTTTGATATTTGTCACAATGCTGGCTGGCGGAGCAATTGATGAGCACTGCAAGTAGTGCTCGCTAAAAGGCTGTAGATTGAATCGATTAGGTACAGCTGCTGCTACTTAGTTTATATTAGGTATTAAGTAACTAGTAGTGGGAATGCTTTAGGAAATAGATTTTAAATATTTATGTATAACTTCTTTTCCATTCGTAAATAACTGTGCATTTCTATTTCTGTTTTTTTTTTTCAATAAAGTAAATAAAAAATATACAAGTCGAAACTTGAATTTTAAAGTTAGTAGATATTTGCTTGGTTCGCTTTGTTAAAGTTGGAACATGCACTCAAATCACTTAGGCCAAATTGCCTTACTATTTTTAAAATATTAATGTTTTCGTTTAAGCACTTACTTATATGGTTATAAGTAGAGGGCGGAGTACCGGTGGCAAATTTCACACAAAAGGTATGGAGTCGTTTTTATCATTATATTATTTTAGGCTTGAATAATAAAATTATTCATTTACCTAATGTACTTAGTATGGTACCTACTCGTAAATTGGAAGTAAGTACTTAACATTTATTTTCATAAATCGATTTCAGGAACACCTAAATGTTATGTCGTAAATGTTTTGGGTTATTTTTCAATTTCTTTTAACAAAGTTGAATGACTTTAATTCAATTGTTTTTAATATAATATATCGTTTGGCAGGTATAACTTCTTAGTCTAGAATTTAGTAGGTACCTAATGATAATGTTTTGATAAGAAAACATATTATTATATTGGTCGCACCACCGGGACAGCAGGAGCTGCTGCCGAGGCAGCTGCGGTCAGAAAGCGGGACAAATACTCCGCGCTGAATACTTATTCGTTTGTCCCTCTGGCGGTGGAGACGATGGGTTGCTGGTGCTCAGAGGCCAGAACATTCTTGGCGGAAGTTGGGCGCCGTTTGCGACTGAGAGGACATGACTCCCGTTCCGGGTCATTCCTGTTGCAAAGGTTGTCGATCGCGATTCAGCGTGGCAATGCAGCGAGTGTGATGGGAACCTTTGCACCCGGAATGACACGGGGCGGGTTATTTGACTAAGTGTAGTTTTATTGACTGTATTAAATTGTATTTAAACTGTAAAAAATTTAGAAAATATATTGAAGAAAATGTAATTAAATAAATATTATAGATATTATTGTTATCACATAGTATTTTAGTAAAATTACTGGTTTAAAAACTCGTTTACAGTATTAGGTACACCTTTTTTTGTAGCATTTAAAGGGTTTATTATTTGTTGTAGCATAATCTGAAACAAACGAAAAATATATATGACAATTGACAATACTGAAACTAGTTTTTAGGGTGCCGTACCCAAAGGGTAAAACGGGACCCTATTACTAAGACTTCGCTGTCCATCACTCTATCTGTCAGTCTGTCCGTCTGTCACCAGGTATCTCATGAACCGTGATAGTTAGACAGTTGAAATTTTGACAGATGATGTATTTCTGTTGCCGCTATAACAAAGAATACTAAAAAACAGAATAAAATAAATATTTAAGGGGGCTCCCATACAAAAAACGTGATTTTGCTCGCTTTTATAGATAATGGTACGGAACCCTTCGTGCGCGAGTTCGACTCGCACTTTTTTTACTTACATAAACGCATAAGTATACTCAAAAGGGGCGGGCAGGGCTGGTGCCAAAGCGGATGAATAATCGCAAAATAAATAGGCTTTCTACTGAAGCAATGTTATTATTATGTATTATAGATATTAACAACATATTACATTATATTTGTATGCTCGTAAGATAATTTCTATAAGTTCCTAAAAATTATTATGCAAAATTAATCATTTATTCGTTATTTATTTAATCATAAGAATACTTAGGCGACTCCATACATTTAGTGTGAAATTTGCCACCGGCACTCCGCCCTCTAGTTATAAGTAACTGCAACATTTCTTTACAGAAAAAAACTTTTGTCGAAAAGCAACTAACACTACGAAGCAAATTCAAATATCTTGGCAACATGCAAGATTGCATAGCAAACACACCTCTATAAACCACATTTACCTCAAAGAAAAAGAGTGTACGATAATGAGGGCTACCGCGAGTGAATTCACCGCTAGAGGCGCTCTAGTGAAAAGTTTCAAAATGTCAAATGCCGTAGTTTGTGAGTGGATTTTGCGGGTTTTTTCATAATTCCTAATAATGTGAAGCAAATTCAAATATCTTGGCAACATGCAAGATTGCATAGCAAACACACCTCTATAAACCACATTTACCTCAAAGAAAAAGAGTGTACGATAATGAGGGCTACCGCTAGTGAATTCGCCACTAGAGGCGCTCTAGTGAAAAGTTTCAAAATGTCAAATGCCGTAGTTTGTGAGTGGATTTTGCGGGTTTTTTCATAATTCCTAATAATGTGAAGCAAATTCAAATATCTTGGCAACATGCAAGATTGCATAGCAAACACACCTCTATAAACCACATTTACCTCAAAGAAAAAGAGTGTACGATAATGAGGGCTACCGCTAGTGAATTCGCCACTAGAGGCGCTCTAGTGAAAAGTTTCAAAATGTCAAATGCCGTAGTTTGTGAGTGGATTTTGCGGGTTTTTTCATAATTCCTAATAATGTGAAGCAAATTCAAATATCTTGGCAACATGCAAGATTGCATAGCAAACACATCTCTATAAACCACATTTACCTCAAAGAAAAAGAGTGTACGATAATGAGGGCTACCGCTAGTGAATTCGCCACTAGAGGCGCTCTAGTGAAAAGTTTCAAAATGTCAAATGCCGTAGTTTGTGAGTGGATTTTGCGGGTTTTTTCATAATTCCTAATAATGTGAAGCAAATTCAAATATCTTGGCAACATGCAAGATTGCATAGCAAACACACCTCTATAAACCACATTTACCTCAAAGAAAAAGAGTGTACGATAATGAGGGCTACCGCTAGTGAATTCGCCACTAGAGGCGCTCTAGTGAAAAGTTTCAAAATGTCAAATGCCGTAGTTTGTGAGTGGATTTTGCGGGTTTTTTCATAATTCCTAATAATGTGAAGCAAATTCAAATATCTTGGCAACATGCAAGATTGCATAGCAAACACACCTCTATAAACCACATTTACCTCAAAGAAAAAGAGTGTACGATAATGAGGGCTACCGCTAGTGAATTCGCCACTAGAGGCGCTCTAGTGAAAAGTTTCAAAATGTCAAATGCCGTAGTTTGTGAGTGGATTTTGCGGGTTTTTTCATAATTCCTAATAATGTGAAGCAAATTCAAATATCTTGGCAACATGCAAGATTGCATAGCAAACACACCTCTATAAACCACATTTACCTCAAAGAAAAAGAGTGTACGATAATGAGGGCTACCGCTAGTGAATTCGCCACTAGAGGCGCTCTAGTGAAAAGTTTCAAAATGTCAAATGCCGTAGTTTGTGAGTGGATTTTGCGGATTTTTTCATAATTCCTAATAATGTGAATATTTTGCATAGCTGAGATTAATTAGGTATGGCAAATATGTGTTACGTGTCAATGAATTTCAGTGCTTTAAAAGCGAATCTAAGAATAACTCGTGCAAAAATAAATCGGAGGTAATAATAATAAATATAATTATTTTAAATTTTTGTTTTACTCTTTTATGCATGATTTAAATGTAAATTTGGTTTTACGCCAGTAATAACAAACTTTAATAGCTATATTTCTGGAGCCGACACGCCAGTGGCGCCAACTGGTGAGCCCAAAAACGGTAGCCCTCATTGATTGAATGCCATGATAGTTACAGGAACGATATAATTTTTCACCTCAGCAGTTCAAACAAGCATATTTTGCTGCGTGAAAACAGTGAGCAAAATCCGATTTTCAAAGTAGTTTTTTAATTTTGATGTCAAGCACTGACATTTCATAGTGTGGAGTCTATTACAAATTCAGAATACTTAAACTTTATCAGCTCTGTCCCTTTCATTTCATTACGAAAAACAAATATGACAGGAAATAGGTCGATTCATATTTTGATTTCGAATTTCAAAGTTTACCCCCAAAACAGCGCGAAGCAACGTTCGAAAACACACTTTATAAGTTTAATGTACCAAAAATTTGATACGAAGGAGTGTCATAAATTGAAGAAAAAAACATGAAACATCTCACAATAAAGTCCGGTTTGCTTAAATAGGTAAACATTAATTTTCATACGCTGACCAATTAATTATTCTAGTTTTAACAATCTTAATTTTTACTCTCTACGCTCGTGATTTAATTTTAGAATATTTCGCATCCTCGGGACTCAAAATCAGTACTCGCAGCAAAAAAAAAACTTTGCTCTCTTGTTGCACAAATACCTAATATTGTTATTAGCGGAATAGCAAAATTAATATTGCTCTTGCACACCAGTAGGTAGCTATGTTTGAAGATCTCTCTTAGAGATTATGAATTTAAGGAAAGTAAGTAGGTACCTACCTATATTTTATAAATCTTATTCTATTTTAATACAAGTATTTAAGTGACACTTAGCTTCTCTTTTACAGATAGAAAACGACTGTTTGCCCCCTTTAATTTTATTTGATTGACGCTGTAACGACTTTAACATCTCATTGAATTGTGCAATAAATGTGAAATTCACTCCAAAATCACTCGAATAAATCGGCCCAGGCCGTTGACGTACAAACGACCCGTTTTGAATTTCACAAACATTAGGATCGGGCACCGAAGCTCTTAGATATGGTTCGCTTGTTCCGGACTTACAGTCTTGGCATTCAAGAAACATCTGCCTACTCGTAATAAATATAAATATGAAACAGGAAATGCCATTCATTACCAAGGCATTCTTAGATAGAACTACAGTTAACAAAAACAATTGACATTTCCCTCATTTAAAATGCGCTTACTGATTCATCGCAAAAATGTAATGCTCTCCTTAAGGGCCGCTATAGCCGCTATGTTCGATCAAACTGCACATTTGCAGCCAAAAAGTAGCTAAGAGCAGCCCGTCTGTAACGGCCCTAATCTTTGTTATCACTATGACGTAATTTCATGCTCGTCAGCGATGCCAGATAATTAGCTAAAGAAACATATTTCGGTAACTTATAATATAAAGTAAAAAGATTAGGAACGACTTCTTATTGCGATCATCAATGCATTGCAATTAATTAAGTGTCAATGGTCGACGTAGGCCCTGATCCCGATTCAATATATCTGAATCTAGTATGATGTACAATTAATTCATAAGCGCCCAACATTTACATTAAAGAGGTTTTAATGCGCTCCGAAATGTAAATAAACAGTTGGATGCAAACAATTTAACTCTACTTACAATCTACCCGACCGTGAGTATCAACCGTCTTGTTCTATCAAGAAACATCTTAAGGCTCGCTGCCATAACAATAAACCGGCAGAAAGGGACTGCCAGCATTAACATACGTATTGCCGAATCCCAACTTGCTTACTACTTGACAGCCAAGTATTGTTTCAACTTGATGAATAACAGTAATCTTATGGGGAAGTTTTGGATATCGTTTTGATAGAGTTATGGGATACGTGGGTTTCTGTTAAGTGTTTAGTCCTTCAATGATTGATACGGATATTACGGTTTGGGAGTTCATGCCATAAATTCTATTGTGGCCGTGGAGTAAGGTGGTGTGTATTTACTTCAGTTTGTATAGACATGTCAGCATAGTTTTGACATAAATAATAGAGGATTACGAATTATTAAGTGCCCTAATAGTTATGATACATATTAGCATCCGTTAGCCGCCAGAAGTTAATGATTTCTTGATATTGGTTCCCAATATTTACTAACCAATAAAAGCCATGACTCCGCAATTCGTAACAAGGATAGACACGTGTTTGCTTAAATCTAAAATTTGGTTTTCATTCAAATACATCATTGAATTATCTTGTTCGAACGGTTGCGTCAGCGGAAGTGATGCGCGTTACGTCGCGTGCTGCAAATCCATCACATTTCTGAATCCTTAGCAGAAAAACATCACATGTGCCTACGGGGCTTACATAAACGTATGATTTTATTGACCTGAAATAAGTGTTTTTGCGTTCGCGATGCATCAAAGTGATTGAAGCGGAATGACCAATTGAGTCTCGATATTTTAGATAAGTGCTTATTATAGCTATTAAAAAAAACGAATATATATATATAAAAAAAAATTGTATTAAAAAAAAGCAAAATATAAGCAACGCCTTTTAAAAATGACAAAAAAGTTATTGTAAAAGGGTCATTGTCAGATTTAGGTTCACTCTCTTCCGTGGACATTGCCAAAGTTAAGGGCTATAAAGCCTAACATTTGGTTGAATTCTGAATCCGCATAAACGGCGTCGCCTCTTCTATAATTCAATGCGATAAAAACACAATATGTATAGTATAAACCATAAGCCCTTAACTGTTGACCACAGAAAAGACGATTTTTGTTTTTTTGTCTGGGTCATTGTCAGTCCAAAAAACAATAATCATCTTTTCTGGGTCAATAATTAAGGGCTTATGTTTACGTATAATATGTTTTTATCGCTTAGAATTATAGAAGAGGCGACGCCGTTTATGCGGATTCAGTTCAGAATTCAACCAAAAATTAGGTTTTATAGACCTTAAATTTGGCTATGTCCACAGAAGAGACGCGAACCTAAATCTGACAATGACCCGACTGACAATGACCCTAAAATATAGGTATGCTAAGAGTGTACGTTGTTGGTAGTTTTTAAATGGTACTAAAGGGAATGAAATTACACTGACCACTTTACCGAATTTATTGCCACGCGTGTCCAAATCTACATAACACCAGTGCCAATTAAATGAAATCTAATTTTGATTATTGTACAACAGCGTTGGCTTAAAACACTACAGGGTTTGTTATATCCTAGAAGGGGCCATACTGAATACTCATTAATGTCGATGTGTTGGAATTCGGAACACCTAGGCCCTAGGCCATTCCCATCAGCGATATTCGACAGAATCCGGACATATCCCCACTTCGGTTCTCTATTGTTTGTCCGAATTTCATTTGCCCGAATTTTATATTCCATAACGTTTCATTTTCCATAATATTCATTTGACATATTATTTTCCCTAATGTTGTATGCCAGAGTCATTAATATGCCATAAACTATATTTGCCATAATTTTACTTGAGAACATAGTAGTATTAAACCCTATGTACCGTGTTTTCATATATCTTTGTATTTAAGTAAGTAACTTAACTTCATTCTGCTATACAAATAGACTGCATGCAAATATACAAGTCTGCGTTCTTTACATTCTAGCTGAATCACGTAATGTTTCGTACTTTCCGTCACAAACTTACAGGAAAATATACAGCCATGTCTATTCCATTCTGAATGTCGCAAGAACAATATCATTGTTAAATGGGCATTTCTCCGAGCGTTTCGAACGCTGTGATTTCGATGGTCGTATTATTGAAGACGATTTTAATAGAAGACGATTTTTTGAGCTTTTGTGGAGAAGGCGCGGGGACTGCTATCATTGTTTTCTAAATAGACCACAAAAACCTAAGGACATTGTCAATAATGCGACCACCGAAATCACAGCGTTTGAAATACAGCCATGTCTATTCCATTCTGAATGTCGCAAGAACAATATCATTGTTAAATTCCAAGCGTCACAACAGACACAAGCTTAGCGAGTCGCGAATCTGGATGCGGATCAAGGGCTTTGCCGCGTTTACACTAATTGCGATGCGATGCGTCGATGCCGGATTCCAACTGATTACCCTCGCAACCACCTATCTTGTACAGCCGTGTTATAGCAAAAACATCTTTCTGCTGTTGGTTATTAAGTACTATTTCAGTTGCGGAATGAAAGAAAAAATGTGGTTGAGAGAGTTAACAACCGGATTTGCATCCGCGAGATAAGTCCTTCAAGGGGATGTAATTGAGGAATTGTAACGTCATTAGACGATTTGCTTTGTTTCTGAAACTAATGACAAGAAATATATGTATTTACGTGTGCCTGTTTAGTTGCTAACCTCCTATTGTGTTTGCAATCAATAATGAGAAATTAGCTAGTAGACACCTACTACAAGTAGGTGCGACCTACATATCGAGTTGATTGATGCGTGATGTTTGGGACCCTGCCGTTTTGCCAAAGCTATTTTGGTAAAATTTCATTACCCAAACAAATTTTGGCAACCGTTAAGTTTGGTAATGCAATCTTTGGAATAATTTTAGTAGGCACATTTTCATTTGGTAAAATTTTCACTTACCTAATACCTAGTACCTATAATATTACCACGGAAAATAACGTTCAGGCATTTGGTATTTTATCAAATACTTTATAAAAGCAGAAAATCTTTAGACCTTAAAACATTTAGTCAAATGAATTGTTATGACAAAAAGCATAAAGACAAAAATATTATCACGGAAAATAACATTCAGGCATTTGGTTATTTTAACAAATGCTTTATAATGCTTTCTCGAAAAACTTTTGCTCGAATAAAAGCTAGCTATAGGCTTCATTTGGACAACATTAATGTCTCTAATTGCAATTATCATAAAGGCCAAACACATATTAAAATAGAAAAATGTGAATTAGTTCAAGAATCAAAATCATAAAAAACTTTCTACCGAAAACAGAATCATAGCACCCCGTGCATAACGTATACCAATTTGTAATACATAATAACATTCGAAATATTATTCATATTATCTGTTGTTATCTACTACCTACCTATTCTACCTAGGAAGATGTCAGAGGTACGACGACGAGCGAAGCGAGGAGTGTTAGGCAAAACTGCGACCATACAGCGCGCGAGCCGAGCGAGCGATGCTATCGTGCCGCGATAGCGGCCGGCGAAGCGCCAGAACCAACGTTTTTTTAGTAAAACATACTTACGTAATATAAAATTATAAACGATGACTAAAAAAATAATGTCTAAACATGTATTTGTAAAGCATTACACATAGGTGTTTGCTATTATCTTTTGGTTGTTGTATGTATTGGAATTTGACTAAATCGATAAAAATAAAAACTCACTATTAAATTAAATTAGTCAACTTAGTAGAAATTGTAAATTAAACCGACTGCTTTGACATAGAGTGCCCATGCCATATAATATACTAGTACAGCGTCGAGCACTCCGACGTTTACCTTATAGTGATTTCGCTATTTTCTATTATAACTCGTGTATTTATTGCAATTTTGGTGAAGTGAAACTGATGATGAAGACCACAGATGACTTGTGGAACTCCTCAAAGATGTAAAGTACGTCAAAGATTCTGACATGATTCCATTAAAGTAGCAACTAATGAAGTGTTAATTCCTTGAGATATCCTTGAGGAATCGACGGAACTCTTAAAATATTATCAGCCCACAGATAGCGACTTGGGTCTTTTCTGTTCATGTGGTACCGAAATTGGAAATGAAATGTGGAAAATTTCATGTACCTATGTGGGTTGGCGAAGTACTGAATTGAAGTCGGTTTAAACTTTGTTTTTAAAGTAAATTATTTGCTTTATTAGATTTTGCGTAAAATATGTTTCTCCAACTGAAATATTTGACTACATGAAAGGTCAAAGTACCTACCAGTAGGTGAGCGGTTCATTGTTTAAACGCTCACTTGCCAAACATTGGGTTTGTGTTACAATTATTTATATAGAGTTTATTTGCCACATAATAATTTAAATCGATTAATTAGACTTTTCACTCGTATAACATCTTGCAAAGCTACTTACCTTCGAATGTTTTTTAAAGAAAATCCTCTAACACTTAGATATGCTAAAAGTAAGTTGTCTCCAGTACACCGTTTTATAACTCATCTTCGTAAATTAATAAACATTTTCGCTGACCACTCCGGAGTAATTAAAAGCAACCCTACCACGTATCCACTTCGACTCCTTTCACTTATCATCCGTGACACATTCTCTATTTGTCCACTCCTAAATAATCCCAAGGGAAGAAAAACATCCAATTGAGCCAGCATCACGTAGCGGGCGTTTAACTTTCCTATCGTCCTGTCCGGGAATTAGTCGGGACATTGATCGATGGCCAACTGACCCGGGACGACTAATAGACCGTGTTTTAGGGTACGACGTGGTCTTAGTTCCGTTTGGTGTTGTTTTTCCTTTTTTCCGATACAAGTGATAACTTATAGAGTTTCCTGTAAGGGCTGTAAGGTCAAATCTAAGACTAAACTTCTACATTTCCACTAGTATTTTGTGTATATTAGGGTACTAAGATAACAATTGACACGACCTGATTTTGATAGGTGGTTGTTTTGATCACAATTATCATGATATCATGTATTTGTCATTATACAGAAAACTGAAACTGAAAATGTATAAAAATTCTATATATACCTACTTGTATTTATGATCAGAATATGTAATATTAAATGGGTAGTACCTATCTAATTAATTTTCGAACTTGCGAAGTGGAAGCTTTATTTTCCCATGGAACAAATCAAAAAACCCTTCATTGTAAATTATATTTTAATACGCACAATCTTGCTACCTTCACGTTCCCATGTCTCTCAGTAAAATTTATATTTATTTCCATATTATTGTTGTGATTCAATCCGTGATCAATTGGGTGTTACAGAAACCATTAAACAACGCTAAACAGTAGCGTTGACATCACGCCCTAGAGTTTACATTCCAATTTGATTTAAATCGTCTACTTCCCAAGCAACAATAGCATTTATGTAACCTTCTTTAGGGTTTAAATTACCACTGTCATTCGTTTGAATTTTTTCGTTGTCAAAATCTACTAGACACGCGTCTTCACACATGAGTGGATTATAGTCGTTTGTCATGTTTAAAAGTGTTTGGATATAATTATTTGCTAATGTTTGCAGCGTGAGAATATATTTCTAAATTATTTTGTTTAGCCGTAGGGCACTATGAGTATCAATGTCGGTCTAAGTATTAGTCCCAGTCAGTGCCAATAATAGGTTTATCCGAGAATCCCGAGGATATCGTATTTTTTCACCGGATATCTATTTGTTTATACTTGCGTGTTAAAGCGATTTTTTAAACAATTGAAAAAAAAAAATGAATTCCAAGTGTTTTTGATCTTGCAAATACAAAATAGGATGATTTAAGTAACGGTATGTAGGTACTGTTAGCGCAGTACGATGGAGAACACTAGCGACGTGTCACATCCCTATGGCGTCATGGCACCTGTCAAGATTCGTTCCCGCGCAGTGACAATAATTATCTACCCAAGCTGTCTGTTTCCAAGATCTAAATGTACCTATTACATCATGTTATTATTGAAGAGTGGTGCTTTTTTGTCTAACACTACTTAAACTTATACTGATGTCACCATTAGAGAGGATTTGTTATATTTTTAAAGAAAATTCAACTTCAAGTACTTATTTGTTAGTACCTACCTACTTTTTAGTAGTAACTAATTTGAATATTATGTTATGAAAATTACAGATGCAATCGAAAATTAAGTTATGAGTCATTTCTCAAAACCATATATCCACGAATAGGAATACAAAAGCATTTTGTTCAAACCAAATAGACTTCGCACAGGATTCGGCCAGCTTCTACATCAAAGGCCTCTATTCAAGCCACATACATACCTTCGTCTAATTGGATTACCTACAATATTAGCTCAATATCCCGTGGACAACGTCCTCGCACATTCGAGTCAAGAGAAGATGGTTCACTGGTATTAACTTCGTACTGTTGTGTGGGAAAATTATTTGACTTACACAGGTACAGAACACTGAATTAGATTTGTAAATTGTTTATATTGATATTGAAATATTGAATAATTTAGTCATAAAATAAAATAATGTTCAGAATAATAAAGTATCTCATTCTATTCGGAATATGTAATAGAAGGAGACATGCCCCCATCTTCATGTATTTGTCTTTTAATGGATGGGGCTACGGAACACCGAGAAATGCATACCACCCAAGGTACTTATTTATACTTTTTTGACTAAATCCGAATTAGTCTGTAGGCACTACAAACTATGACAGCTTTGGAAATTACATAGCATAGCTAGAATATGCACTATGTAGTTGACGAAAGTCATGCAAAAGAAAGGTATTAATTACACGGACATCATCAATAGAATGCATGAATCATTAAATTATTTTTTTATAATTGTTTTAATAGTTATTAGGTACATATTGATTAGTCATCATCATAATTATTTGTATCTTCCCTAGCTCTCTGTTGATCATCGTTGCGGTGTCAAAGTACACTGACCCTAGCGCCTTCACAATCGATGGGGAGCCCGGGGCGAATTGTATCTGTTACTATGAGGGTGACGGCATTTAGGGACGCTACTGGTTGACATTGCCGTCATTATGGCGCTCGGAGCATTCCCGCCTTTATTGACGTGTACATTTACATCCTTGTTTATATCTTACTGATAGAGATTGGAAATTATATTTATGATTAAAGTTAATCTCAAATTATGTACTCAATACTAATTTTTTTGTGAACGTTAACAAAAAAAACTATTAAGTCCAAACTGACTACAATAATCTAATTCAACATTTAGAAGTATCTACAAAACAAAATGCATCTACCTGCCTACCCAACACGAGATAGGACAGTGCACAAATCAGTCGCACTACACACACACATAACGATACATCTAACCTTAAAACTTCATCCATTACCACACATGCTGCACACAATGTGCACAGGACTACAAACAGGCAAGTGACCATTAATCTTCCCGATGTATGTAAATTTGCTCTGATAAATCGTTGGTCAAGTTTTGCGAACACCATCAGTTATTTTAGAGGGATCATTGGTTGGGTTTGGGCTTACAGTAATGGAAAAATACTAGTAAAATCACTTCGTGAAAATAACGATCTATTCGATCCAGTGCACCTGAGGTGAAATACCGTATACAATTATTTTATTACTTGTAACAAAAATTGTACACCTATACCTTGATGTGAGTAGTTAGGTACCTAATGATAATGTCGAGCTATGTAAAGCCATCCGCTACGTAATGAAAAACAAACAGTATGGACTATATACTCAAAAAACCATCCTTCATCCATCCTGTCATCTTACATCAAAACTATCAGATTTCAAATTGATGAATGATTAATCGACTAATAGAAATGAATGCTAGTGTGTCTTTTTTCTTCAAGATCACTGTTATAAATACCGACAATATGCCTGATGACATAAATAGTTGCCGTTATTTGCAAAATAGTCGATTCCAAACTCCATATTAATTGAGATCAAATAAAAATTTAAACCCGCATTGCAATCACCTTTAAGCTACGGTGACAGAAAATCCTCATTTGTCTCGCCTCAAGATTGCTTCCCAGCTATTATTTTCACGTAAATCGTTCCGATTTAAAACGCTACGACCTACGTCCGATTTCCAATTCTACAAAACGGTTGTCCGTTCTGATAGATGTCCATGAAAGTCGTTGAAAATGTTCAAGGAAATCTCAATCTGGATTTAAATACAGAAAACTCTACTGTAAATTTGGGATTCTAAAGTCCATATTAGATTGAACAGATGCTGCTTGGTCAGATTGCAGCTCAAACGGTGACGTGGAAAAATCAGATAACTAAAAAACGTGGGCAATTACGTTTGCTTTATTTACGGCATTTTAAGTCTTCCAACATCGTGTTTAAAACCCATGCTTAGGATCGCTGAAAAAGTGTCAGATGTCTAAGTTAATCCGCCAATTAAAATGGAACGTGAAACTGATTGAAGTCATGGAAATCTGGGAAAGGACGAGCGTTTTTAAAGCCACTTTGTTAAAGATTTCAGGCTAACATGTAGGTACTTAATGAGGGGTTGAATTTAAATTGTATCAAATTTGAACGCTAGGTATATTTTATGTAGGTAATCAAAAGAAATGTCGTTATAATTGTCGTTACACAATGGAAAAAGTAAAAGCATAGATTAGATTACGGCTCTTAACTATGTACATATTTCTTGTAATGTACCCATACTCGAGATACCTATTGGGAGAAGAATGAGGTATAAACACATTAATTGTACTTTGTTAACCTTATTACTTAGCACAATGCCACAAAGATGTAAAAAAATTAACTCGATTCCTATACTTTCTTCTCGGTTGCCGGGGAGTCCCATTGGCGTCTTTGTTGACTTTAAAATACCGGAAAACATAAACCAGTACTTATTGTACTATTTAGAGGTATAAATAGTTAAATGCAACTACAACCGGTAAAATATGCCCTATTTCCCCGATACAGTACTTAACTATTAACTATTTTATTTGTTAAATAATACCTTTTAGTACCCAGTATGCTTGATTTTGGTTTTGATTTATTATCAGAACATATTTTTTATGACCCATTTACATCACGTAAATGAGGCATTTCTAAAAAACCTTTTTTTTCCCTCGAGGGTGCCCGCCTTGTCGCGAAATACTAGTTCTGATCATGAAAATAGTTAAAATTTTATTTAAATAAACCAGTTTTTCAAAAATATCGGATTTTTTTAACATTTAACCGCCGGGTAGAGGGCTAAACCAAGATTTTTTTATAGTTATTTCCTAAACGTACATAAAATCACGCAACTTTTCATTACAATCCGTAACAAAGTTCCAAAAATTAAAAAATACGCTCCACTCTATTGTACACGGGTTTAACGCGATATTTTTATATCTATTTATATAATTTAAATATGTGTACAAAGCGCGAGAGTTTAAAGTGTTATATCCTAATTTATGTCAGCAAAACTTTATTTTTTAGCACAAATGAAATATTGGAAAGTTATTCCCGAATGAAAACTTACAATTTACTTAGTTGGCAACAAGTGAGCCCCGCTCATTTGCATCTCGGGGCAGTTACCGCCGCCATTATTGAAATTTTATGTGCGTTTGATTATTATTCAGTAGACCGCTATTAGAGGAGTGGACAAGGGCTTAGTGAAGATAGGTTAGTGTCGAAACGGTTCTTAGTTTTGCGAACGAAGAATTACGTTATATTACTAAAATATTTTGGTTCAAAGTATTTATCTGGACCAACACTTATATTTGGGCCTTTTGCTAGTACATCTGGGGTTTTATTTCTAATTTGAAGGTCATTTGAACAGGATTTTTAAAAAAAAAAATCACAATTTGATCCTTATCGAAGCAATTTTAACACAATTTTTCCTCAATTTTGTAATGTATATTGTTTAAAAATTATGATTTGTATGATTTTACTTTTTCGTATCATTAATAGGTATCCATAGTAACCTACCCTTACCTTGAGTGAATAGACATCGCTGAGTTATGTAATGGAAACCTGGTAATTGCTTTCAAAGTGCTAACATACATAATTTATACGAACTTATGTAGCATGGATGACGTATAGGTTCGCAGACTTTTGCACATCGTACGCCTCGATGCTATTTTACGCTCGTTATATAGTGTATGAATGAAATTCAAATAAGAACAAAATAATGGTAGAATTTTGTTAGCTCCCATGCAATACTCGTATTTTATCGATCTCTACACACAAAAGTGTTTTAACTGATACTTTACCTATACTGGTGAAGGCATCCATACGTATGTATATAGAAGAAGAAAAATTTGACAAATAAAAATAATGATGATGAACGATTTCGTTGGAACTTTTCTTTATTTTCTTTTATAGTTATGCGTACGGTTCCGTTATTTAAAAAAGGAAGAGCACAGTGATGTTTTAATGATTCACATTTTATAAAATGACATTAAAACTTCCAGCGTTTTAATTAACCCTTGTTTATCCAAACAATAGAACACCGTTTCAAACGGATTTCCTCCTTAATCCGTTTCATATGTCTATAAAGCTTCATCCAAGTCTGTGCAAAACAAAGACAGCCTTAACAGCCTTTCAGAATTCCACAGACCATTGTCCATTTCGCCAAAGGCTAATACACCCTAGCCAAACGTTGGAGAGCCCTGGGCTCCACTTACAATACCCTTCTGAAATACTTTCATTGACAGGAAGTTCAACGGAGAGGTAGGTCAATTTAGCCTGGTTTCAACCCAGTTAGAATCAGATGTAAAGGGGATATGCAGGAATATTATACTCGAAATAGGAACAGAATGCGGTTTCCGTATATGAGATGGTGACATCTGATAGCTGAAGTGTATAGGCGTGTATTATCGTTTGGTAGTGTTGCGATGGTCGGTTTCGAATGACGATAAATTTAGCCTAAGTGGCGGTCGCATTAATGAACCACACTAATAATATACAGGGTGGGCCCTGTAACAGGAGCAAAAAATTAAACGGTACCTAGATTATTAAGCTTATGAGCAATTGTTTCTAAGTGGTTTTAATTGAATGAAAAAAAAAAACAGTTTTTTTTTTCAACATAAGTTTACGTGTACTTTTTTACTCTTCTGGAGTGATATAGGTAACTTTTTATTTTAAAAACACTAAAAAAAATTGAAAAAATCACAATAATATCTTTTGAAAACAAAAATGCAAAAACTATTATGACTCACTACATGATGTTACCTCAAAATCTGCATTGACTACTGTGCTATGATCTCGTGGTGCCAAGATACATAACTTTAGATCAAAATTTCTCCGTTTTTTTTTTTACAGAAATGGACAAAAGGGGTTACTACAGATGCTCTAAGGAAGCCTCCTTTTAAATATTTGCTCCTGTTACAGGGCCCACCCCGTAGAGATAGGTATATTATAATGTTCATATGGATTTAAATGACAAAAAATGTGTAGGTATGTATTTTAGGTGCTGTAATCTATCACGTAACTTGATGTTAATTGAAGTTGTTGGATTCCTCTATTTATATAGATACATATTTGTGTAATGTTGTTATATTACATCGGAATTGTAGCAAACATAAAAAACATAGTGGAATAAAATTGTTAACGAAATAATACTCTCAACCTAACCGTATCGATGTGCCAAGATTTGATCAGTAGTTCCAACTCTAGGTAACGTCCGTTTAATTAGGGGTGTATTAAGTCGTGGAACGCTTTCATATGACAAATTATCCAACTACATTATGTACGCTTCAGATGTAATTGAACAGAGATTGGAATCGAACGTACCATTGCCCTGATTATGCCAGTAATGAACTCCACAATTTCATTAAGGCCAATCCTGATATAGCTTTGAGCTACAATCAAAGTATTGAATACTGTTAACGTATAACTAAGGTGTGATTAAGTTAGTTTTCGATTTATAATGTAACTGTACTTTAATATTTAACTGTACTTATACCTTCAGCAAGATTGCATTTAAGAATTACCTTTAACGGGAATACCCTTAATTTGACAATAAACCACTGATCAAAGCTAAAGCCTCTTGGAATCTGGATAGCCCAAAAGGAGGTGGTAAAAAAAAACTGTAAAAAGCGGACCTTGCCAAATTAAGGGCAAACTTAATTTAATCCAAACACAAAATTATCAATAATGATAAACTTTACAAGATTCAAGCATTGCTCCGGTTTAATTAGGATGACTTATTGCATTTGATTCACAAGCACTCAAAGCATATTTCTACACTATTGCATAGCTCTATAACCTTCAGACAGGCTGAAGACAATAGTGTAGCCTGCGGGGACAGTTGTAATTAAATGCCTGAAGTCCTGGATGCCTATGTCATGTCACGTGGTACTATTTGGTTCCCTCTATCCTGTCAATATAGATTATCGGATGTAGTTAGTCGAATCTGTATTGGTAGATACTTCGCATTTAAGCTTGATTGCAATGTACCATTTTGTTTTTTTGGTTGACAGTATATAAAGTTAAAGTGAAACAAAAACTTAACCATATTAATT
This sequence comes from Epinotia nisella, assembly GCA_932294315.1. Taxonomy (NCBI): domain Eukaryota; kingdom Metazoa; phylum Arthropoda; class Insecta; order Lepidoptera; family Tortricidae; genus Epinotia; species Epinotia nisella. Next base: position 25,664,880 of record OW028674.1, read on the forward strand.
ACTCAACCATCTGTAAAGCGTTACCGACCCATTGAGATATAGAGAGCAAGAATGGAGGACCAAGCCCACGCCGCCGTTTGTTTTATAGTTCAAGTTCTTCAATCAAGACAGTGCTTTTGTTTCATGCCTCGGTCAAACTGATTTAAAAAAAAAACAGATATAATAAAAGTCGGATCCATATTGGCTCATTATACACTTTTTCGGTCGATTTTTTCTAGTGATACCGCTTTGTCATAATCATCACTTTTCGTAATTTTGTTGTTCATAATACCTACTACCATCGTTATTCATAATAATACATTTTCCGAAAATTTGGACTCATAATGTCATTACAAATATTATATTGGTTCACATAAATGTTGTAGTGCTTTTTTTATGAATCAAGTTATTTTATAGAGGTATTGGAACTCATAATATTAAATAGTTACATTGAATGGAGCGTATATTGGAACGTTATGGTGATTAAATTTCTTAATTGTGGGTATGCAGTAACTTTTGAGGGTATACCCGGTCGAGCACTGATATCTCACCTTGAGTGTAAAGCGAATTAATCATAGATTTGTTTCCACGCATGATCCCTTGCAGACTTAAAATAAGCCTAAGTAAAATTCGCTCGTCGTCGTACAGTATGGGAAATGTATTCATACGTACCACCGTAGAACCCTGTCGCAATTGACAGGCCGCCTTCACTCAAACTCGAATGATATGTTATCTTATTGCGATAGGGTTCTACGGTGGTACGTGAATATATTTCCCTTACTGTACCTACACCGACCTACCTTAGAGTAGAATAGGAAGGTAATCCAATATCCAGAGGTAGACGTGGGTAGGCTTAGAGCTCTATGTATACGTCCAAAGTGTCAAAAATATGTATACGTCCAAAGTATCCAAAAATATTGTAGTTGCGTTCGATTTAGACCCTTTATATCAAATATTATGTATAAACTGGCCTTAATCACAAAACATATAGGTACAGAAGTCAATCTACATACAAAGTGCGCTCGCGCAACGCACACATAGACACTGCTCACGGACACGATATCTCGCACCGGTTGGAACCAGTGCGAACGCGAGTTCCATCCGCTTGAAACGAGTCTCTGTGATTTTTTAGTGCAATAATGGAGCAACAAAAAGAAGTTATTATAACTGTTCGGTGGACGGTTGTTACAATATTGTCTAAGATCGATTTATATAATAGTTTTGTATTTTGAATCAGTATATACGAAGTACTGATGACCTGGTAAAGGTCGCGGGAGTCCGCTGGATGCGGGCGGCGCAGGACCGGTCAATATGGAACTCTCTGGGGGAGGCCTATGTCCAGCAGTGGACGTCTTTCGGCTGATATGATGATGATGATGATGATATACGAAGTAACTAAATTTTTGTAAGGTATTACCTTACGTAAATTGAAAACATGTTTTTTTGTTCGTGGAGATATTGTGTTGTTTTTAGTGTCTTTTGATAGGTTTAGGTCTAAAACGGATAGGGCAATGGAAATTGTGTAACTAGGGTAATCCGTTTAGAAGTTATTATCTTTCTGCTCTGTAAACTTTTTGTATTGTAATAGTAGGCAGGTTAATTGTTTTGTTTTGTAGGATAAGTTTTTTGCTATTACGGGCTATATAGGTACTGCGTGTTTGGAGTAGCCCCTTCTGTCACCCCCTCCACTTTAATATTAATTTGTCTGGCCGGTTATTTTTAAAGTTACGGTATTTTTTTTAAGATAAAGTTACTACCACGATAGTTTTTTGTGCATAAGCCATAGTCGACAACCCTAGAGCGACCGCCGAGTGTAGGTATGAAAAGTGAAGTACATACATGTGATTGACTTCTGTACCTATCTATTGTGTGCCTTAATATTGGAATTCATGATGTTATACATACACTTGGTCTTTATTAATACAAAATTTAACAATAACTACTAGTATGTATACAAATAAATATGATATTAAACTATGTTGCTAAAAATCGTTATGACAAAAAAGTGTATAAACATATATAGTATATATACTAGCAGAGATACTTATGTTGAATGACATTATGAATATGGACAATTCGGAGTTACATAGTTATTAACCACAAATAATTATGACTAGTGGTCATTATGATATTATGATATACCGTAAAAGCACACAACTATAGTCCACTACCCCCACTATGGTCCAAAAGTAAACTCATTCGTTTCTATCAATACCGATTTTGTATTTGTTTTTTTATAGGTTTTTATTTAAATTGGTTTTATTATTTATTTATTTTATTTTATGTATTTATAAACAATATATTTACACGGCATTATATTGCCTGTCTTTAAGTTCACCCATAAAAACGGTCCCACCTGAGCAAGTAATATAATAATTAATTTGGACCATATGTAGCTGGGTGACCTGGACTATAGATGTGTGGTTTTACGGTACTATGAGAAACATTTTCGGAAATCCAATAATCGAATTTGCAATTTTATATTTGGCGCACCCACATGAAAGTCCCTATGACATGGCGAGGACGTCACATTTTTGAATGTCCAATCAGACCTGTTGGTAGACTGCGTTTTCTATATCAATCAATAATCCTCGGACATTTCTTTGACTGTGTTACCTAACTGACGCTACTCATAAATACAGTGACCAACATTATACTTTGTAATTCATTTATTTCTCCCATAATCAAGCTATCCCATAATCCCGAGCCTAAATCTCCCATCCCAGCCGTTTGTCTTGCGCGATGACAGTTTTACGGCGTCGCCGAAGTGCGAAGCATTAAATATTAATACACAATTTGTCCGAGTGGCCGGCTGTTCATCTACTTTTATAGGATCTGTGGCGGAGGAATTAATAAGGTGTTGTTATTAAGGGGATTTGTTCAGATTTTTAGCCTGTCCCCGATAAAGGTTGCCAGAGATAACGATTTTTTTCTTGTAACTATACTGATATAGGCAAGAGGTACTCTTGACAGAATCTTCCCCTAGGATTCCTCTTTCTCTAAGCAATGTGAATACAAAAAATGTTTTTTTATGTAACTATCACAGATAGATATTATAAGTTTATAAGCTACCTACGTTAATTTTATATATTTACACTGGACGGTGACGCTGGACCGGTCACTTTGCCACTCTTTGGGGGAGGCCTATGTCCAGCAGCAAACGTTTCTCGGCTAATATGATGATACTATTAAACACGCAATATTTGTGATGACATTTATGATACAGGGATCAAAAGGGCTAAAAGTCTCTTTTACGGGAAAATTCGTATCCTCCTGGTTTTCACTCACGACGGTAAGTTTATGATTAAATGATTAAAGTAAGATTTATGGTTTTCCAAGCTTAGGTACTGATTCCTGTTTAATCCACAACCCATTGATTTAAAGCCCCAACCCAACATAAGTACGCAGACATTGACACTACTAATTAAATACGATTAGTAGCAATTTGATCGGAATGGAACGTCACACGCATGGCCACTAATTAGACAACGCGTCGGCGCATCTGCTCCGCGCGTCACTGGAGCGGCAACTTGTAATTAGTGCTATTGGTCCACTTTATACAAGCATTACTTGCAAAAATATTTACGTCATACCTGCAATTACCGCCCACTGCAGTTACGGAAAATCCTACTTCCAGGTCATGGGAGACGTAAAATTGTATACTCATCTCGGGCGGTAATGAAGAAAGCCTCAGATAGCAATTTCAAATACCTGCGATCTGAGACATTCTTTGTTTTACCGCTCTAGGTGAATAATGTAGCTATTGTGATCGGGTGTGTTGTTTCATATAAAAACAAATTGCATATTTTCTTTTTGCACAACAACGAATACCATAATTTTGGCTGGTATAAGTGCAAATTGCATAAAAACAAAATGAATAAAAACTATTTGCACAATTTCATCGATTATAATTATGAATTGCATAATGAACACACGATAACGGGCACTCTGTATAATATTTCATGCACATAATGTAGAGGTACACCGAACAATAAGAAGTACGACTGAATAATAATCCGAAATATCGAATTGCGGTTACTAAAATATCGATTTAAAAAATCTCGAATATCATTACACCGACCAATGTATAACGATAATTATGTAAGTATTAGATAGTAAAAAGTGTTCGGTTCGGTTCTGACGCTTCACCGGCCGCTGCCGCGGCACGTTCGCATTGCTCTTACGGCTCGCGCGCTGTAGGGTCGCGGTTCTTCCTAACACTCCTCCTCGCTTCGACGTGCCTGCCTTAAAGCCTCTCTGAAAGTACTTTGAACTAATCAAAAATCCTAATTTCATAATTCCTCAAAAAAATAATTCCGTTTATTAAAAACACGAAGTTCATTTTCAACTCAGGACCTCCTTTGCGAGCTCGCTCCGCGGGCTCTTATACAGTGTGTGTCTTTCATAAGAACATTTATTTTAAGGGCTGAAAGTATAAGCCCTAATGAACGTAAATTGGTATCTCTAGTTTAAAAAAAACGGTTTTTTTAAGCTATTTTTTTCATACAAATTAATTCGGCCCACAATGTATTGGTAACAAAGCTAACAACTGACAGTAACTAGCTCTGCCTCTCTGAAACGTCAAGTGAATGTTAGCAGTACATTGCTGCTCGAGAAAATTTTAAAAATTAATAACTCTCCATTAGAAAAGGTAATTGTTATATTTTTTCGATAAAACGGTTCACAGCACTGAAAGCTATCGTTCCTTAAAATAAATGTTCTTATGACAGACACACACTGTATACACTCTAGGAGTAGGACAGACAAGAACACGTGGAAGTGGGGTGCTCTGATTAATTTTTTGTCAATAGGCTTGTAACCTAAGATTTTTTTACTATGCCATTCGAACCAGTTTTTGGAGAGGAACATATGTGAGTGGATTGCAAAAAAATTGTACATAGTTAAGAGCCTTAATCTAATTTACGATTTAACTTTTTACAGTTTCGTGACGGCAATTACCCATATAAAATATATGGGTAATTGCCGTTATGAAACTGTAAAAAATTAAATCATAGATTAGATTAAAGCTCTTAACTATGTACATTTTTTTTGCAATCCACTTATGTTTGTATGGGACTACAATTAAAAGAACATTAATACCCAAAAAATTGAGCCAAACACGGACCTCGCTGGCGGCAGCCGAAACGTTTTATACTGATTTACATAAATGTATGACGTCATACTTTGCTATTTGAACTATCGTTCTATGGAAAATCAAGTAAATTGCTGTTTCGGTCGCGCAATACTGCGTTTAGGGCCATAGTTATCATAAAATTTTGTTTCTATAAAAGCATAAGGATTCTATTGGTAGCTTTAAATATAATATGGGATAATAAAAAAAAATGCATATTTTTTCTAAACTTTCAAGGTCCATATCTTTTTATGATTTTAATTATATTTTGTAATTTATACTTTATTTCAATAAATTGATGGTTTACTATCCATTTAGCAACACTATACGTTATCAGTTTTATCATGAGGTAACAAGACTATTATGTTTTCTATTTATATTTATATACTTTCAATTTTTGCAATCACTTAGTAAAACTAAGTACACCACCTTCTCTTATCATTATTTCAAATGTTGTTATCAGTTTTAATCGTTATACTTAATGTATGTTATGCCAAAAGAAATTAGTTCACATAAACGTTATAGCAAATGTGGTGATGATAAATGAGTGTTATTGTTATTTAAATGGTATGATCAAATAAAATATGCATTATGTTATAATGATAATAGTTTGTTATGATTTCCGTACGTATGCTACTTGAAATTATGCATTTTGTTTTTATTATGGTGACTGAATGGCACCCATTATGATTATCCAGAGAGTTAGGTTAGTTATTTTCTATGGCTGACTCAGGTAATTTTTGAGTACCTATTAAATATCCATTAGCAGGTGTATCAGGTATGGATATATCGTAGACCAAAATTAAGCTCCAGTCCTTTACTTTCAGAAATAAGGAGAAAATTTCCTATTTCAGGTTTTTGCGGCACGAGTACGAGATTGCCATTTTATCACTAATCGCTTAGGTTAAGACATCCGTCATGTTCTTACAAATATGCGATTGCTGGCGTGACGGATACCTTATGCGTAGCGAGGAGTGACAATGGTAACCACCATACGCCCAGAGGCACCATAAAGAGGTGATGTAGATTGGCGCAGGCAACTGAGTGAATATGATTTTATTTTAAGCATTGTTCTGTACGGGGCATCTACATGACAGCAATATTTGTCATTTTCTGATTTCTTCAGAATCTTAAACTGTAAGCAACAGGGGTGACAAACAGGGTGTCAACTAATCGAATTAGGGTGTCAAACATTGGGACGCTTACATTAGATATAGTAAATTGAACTATTGTTATTAACTGTGTGATAGAATATACACATTATGATCCAGAGTCCATTTCAATTTCAAATTACACCATAATTTTGCCGCTTAATCCAATAGTCGTGTAAAATTATTACACAAAATTTACTAAGTCACATTTTGGCGTTAATTGTAACCTAATATCGCTAACGCGTAAACAACATTTGATACTGTTGATGGCGTAACTGTTAGGGCTTGTTTACAGAACTGCATAAATTAGGGATTAGCCCAAGAATTATTATCGATTATAAGACAGATGCTTAAACTTAATTAGCTTAACAAATCCAGGATATTTTTCCTAATTTTCATAGCAAAACATTACGTTAGTAACCTTTTTAAATTGAGCAATGTAAACTGTCAGAAGTTCATTATCCTTCGAAGAAACAGTATAAGTACATACCCATTTTTGTAATTGTCATAATTAAATTAAACTAGTGCTAAATGACAGTAAATGTTTTTTTGATTTGCGCCAAATGCCCCAATCGACTCTTACCTTTACTAAATAATGTGGTTGGTTATTTGCCGCCCATGATTCGATTTGGGCGGTTAAGGTGATAAACACATAGCACTTTGCCTGATTAAAACCCGCGCCGCAAATGGCCGGGTTGTGTCCAGATTTATTTTACGATGCAGCCGTATTTATGAAACTAGTGAAGCGGTTAGCAATTAGCTTAGGAAGTTAGGTTACGTTAGATTCGAATGGGCAAAATCGAAATATGTCATGTGATCCGCTTGGCCTGCTTTCATTTCGGGAATCGAAGAGTCGATTTATATTATATACAGTAATAATATAACGTAACTATTATAATGATTTATACTCGTAAGCACCTTTTGGTAGTCAAAAATTAATTCAGTATTGCACGTTTATTCCCTTTTTCTTAAACGTCTCTACAAGAGTGGACGGAATAAACGTTTTACAACCAATCAACATAATCTGCTTCAAATAAGCAGTACACGTAAACAAGACTATAAAAACTAAAAAGCAGTTATAAACAGTTTTATAGTTAAACCCACTCTGAGTTAAGGCGAGCTATCAAAAGTTTACGCTAATGGTATTATGCTTTTGGCGAAATGGTTTCAAATGATGACTGTCATTAAGGAACGAATGAAGCGCCACGAGTCATGGTATTAATTCGTCAAATAGAGTGAGAACTACATTCGTACTTTACATTTTGTGCTTTGAAGTTCCAAATACCGCCTCATCTTCTTAGTCTAGACCATAAGACTATTCGAAAACTAGAAGCTATTGTTAATAGTAGAAATTATTACTGTGCGGATGTTCCACTGTTTATTTATTACAAATTAGATTTTTTTGCCAAACAATAACATATCTCAAAAATCATTATTCCACATTTACCTGACTTTTTTAATTTAAGAAATAGTGGCAGTCTCATTCAAGTTGAATTTATTAAACAAGATTAAATTCCGAAGTCCCTAAGGACCGAATTCTGGAACAAATTGCAAATAAAACGTTTGTCGCGATATCAAAAAGCTTTGCCTCATAAATTAAAGGCAATATACATGTTAATGGTGTAAGGAAAATCTACATCTTCCCCTTTTCTCGCGTACACTTAAATTCATAGGAGCCATGAAGCTACTGTAACTTGAATGGATGGGCACTTTCTCAAATTTCTCTTGTATCTTTGTATCATTATTGCTTGTAAAATATTTAGACATAAGTAATTAAACCTTTGGCAACATTCAAGCTAGCGCCAATTTTCCTTTTCTGGCAAGACTAGACGCGAAAATGCCCAAAACTTGGGACTATTTAAAACTTTACTTCATAAGTAACTTCTGTTGTATTCTGTTCTAAAATATTCTACACAAAAGACACACAGAGACAAAGGAGTAGACATACAATACAATTGACACATATAATTAATAATTATAATTTAAGGTTTTGTTTTGGTTTAGGCCTGTAAAGTACTCGTAAAGGCGTCCTCTCTCGATTTCCACTCGTCCCGGTTCTGAGCAGCATCTGGCCAATGTTTTCAAAATGCGTTCAGATCGTCCCGCCATCTCAGTCTCGGCCTGCAACTTTACAATACATTTTAACTGCTGCTTTGGAAAATATGTAAGTAGTAGAATCTTTCAACTTGTTTACCACATCCACGTGCCGTTTTTCTTCCACGTCCTTCCAAGTCCATTCACGAACGTCGACGAAACAGATCGTCGGCTAACGCGCGACCACTGGCGTGTGACTAAGAGCATTGTAAATTTCACACAAATGCACTCCTAGCAGAACAAGACGAAGTACTCCCCAGCGAACATTCTGGAGACTTTACATTTCAGGATATTGTTGAGTGATATGGATATTGCTATAAGTAAGTAATATTAAAGATACATCCAACAAATATAGAAGACGGTTGTTTGAGTGCGAATGCGTGGCCGCAGGTACATCATTCGTATCATAAGCTTTACAGTTTATGTAGTGTTTGAGCTGTTACTGTTAATATTGGAGATGATTGCAAAAAGTTTAATGAATAATTGAAGAGATAAAAACTGAAACAAACCAGACAACCACAAAAAGATCCAAACAGCTGCAGGTAAAAAATAACTACCACCAGCGAAATTATGAAAAAACACTCGATATATTTTCGAACGGAAATCTGTAAATCTAGCTAAAGCCTCCGGCTTCTAAATAACAGATGAGTTTCGCAAAAATCCTGTAGGAATTATGAGAACGCCATTACTCACACTGAATTTGAAATAGTGGGTGCGATGAGCGTTGTTGCAGGAAGGAATATGAGAGAGTTTAACACTGATGAATTTACGACTTTCCGTTCGAGTTTTAATAGTACCCTATTTTTTTATATGACGGTGGATAAATACTCGGTATAAACATGAGATACGATAATAGCAGTTTAAAATATCATGCATTTGGTACTGTCATTTGAGTCATTTCATTTTGAACTTATGATTTGATTTGTTCCGCTTTATGTAACCGTTGTATTTCTGCAAAGTGCAGAAGAACAAAACATGCCTGAAAAAAGTTTGTGATATGACATTTTTTTCCTGCATAGGTGAATAATCTTTTGTTAATTGGAGATAACTAACAGTGCATGGAAATGCCAAACAAAATATCTTTCGCAATATTGTTCCGCAGACCGAAAAATTGGCAAGTCACTTCGAACAAGGGGTTAACCCCGCCGAACTTAACACTAGCGAAAAGTCAAGGAAATGAAATCCACAATTCAATGCAGCTAACAATCAAGAGAAACAGATGACACTCGTTTTTCTCGCATCCGTTTTCTCGTATTCAAATTTGACGTTGACAAATCCCCGGTCATTTCCGGTTTGCGGCGGATGTTCATATCATTTGTATTCATTCGAGTCAGCGAAAAGATTGTTGATGATGCGGGGCGTGAATTAAAAAGGGGGATGATTGAGTTTGGTGACAAGAATTAATCTCGTGAGCAGCGAGGTTGCTATTTCGAGCATTGTATTCGAATAAAACATAATATGTTATACCCTACGAATTTTATGATACATAAAAACCGGCCAAGTGCGTGTCGGAGCACGCAAAACGAAGGGTTCCGTGCCTATTAAAAAGGTCGTATCGTCACAGAAATTTTACGGCACTTACGTCCTTTTCTTTGAGGAAGGCAGTTTTTCAGCAATATCTCGAAAACCTCTGAACCGATCGTGTTCTAAACAATTTTCGGTGAATGAAATTAATAACCCCTATGTCCATGAATTTTTCCGTATTTTTAAAATACACCGTTCAAAAATTAGAGGGGGGGGGACAGAATTTTAGTGACTTTCGGGGCGATTATCTCCGACCCTATTCACTTAATCAAAAAAAAAATGCTAAGAAACCTTTTATTTATTTTCAAAGACCTATCGATTGATGTGCCACACGGGGGGTCACAATGATTTTTTTTTTTTAACTTTTAGTTTTATGTATGGAGTGCACCCCTAAAAAAATTTTTTTTTGTCATTTTAATTACAAAACTATGTAGCGGCTAACAAAATACACCTATCCTCAAAATTTTATTCAAATACACCTTATAGTTTTTGAGTAAAATGCCTGTGACATACGGACAGACGGACAGACGGACATGACGAAACTATAAGGGTTCCGTTTTTGCCATTTTGGCTACGGAACCCTAAAAAAGACGGCAAAGTAATCCTCCAAACCGTATTTAAACGGAATATCTTCAATCTTCATTTGTTGTTTCAGTACCTTGCTTTTATAAACAAAAACATATCAAATTCGCTAATCAACCAAATGTTTTCTATTTGTTTTCCGTTTCCAAAAAATAAGAAACGCTCCCCGTACTGTAACCATTTCATTTCATTAGTCGGGACACGGAATGCATTGTCGATGTTTATGAGTTTTTCTTCTCGATTTTGTCCAAAACGTGGTCCCCGAAGTGCATACTAATTCTGTGATAGATTAATCAAGTTTTGTGGTTTTATCGAATCTGGTGGATGTAAATTAAGAGTAACGATCTAGCCTCCGGTAGATTTGTTTTTCGTGTCAATTTGTTGGTCATGTTTTGTTTTGTTTAGACGGTATTGGAATTGGAAACCAATTCGTTTTGTTCTTTTGAGGGCGGCTATCAGTTTACTGAGCCTAACGATAAAACAGCAGCGGCATTCAACAGCTTTTCAATCCCAGCATGGAACATCGCAAATCGAGTGCCATATCTCTACTCAATTTATATGACAAAATACGCTATACCAAAACTTGACACACCGCTACTTTGACTATAACCATATCATTTACATATAGTAAGGGTGTGTCCCGTGTTATCATTAAGACGTTATCAAATAGCTCTTTTAAGGAATCCATTTAAACGACATAATAGGGATGCGTTACAAATCTTTTCACCTGTGGTACTGTCATTGGGTATATATGTAACTAAGAAAGCAATTAGGTTTTGCTAATTCAACTTATCATATTAAATTGGATGGATATACAATTATGTGTTTCTGGACGACAGAGTCACATAATAATATTCCCGGAATTACCACAAAGCAGTGATCAACATTTGGTCGGTCGACTTAACAATAAAATATTTCCCGCAAAAAACAGGAAAATACCCCTAAACCGAAGCCCACATCGGTGTGTTAAGTGACCCGTTCCAAAATCACCCTCGCGACTCAAAAGCCCGTATGCAAATGCTCTCCTGAATTTATTGTTATAACTTCTCTTTCGCTAAGTGATATTCGAGATTTCCTTCCAAATATGCTGCGAACTGTTCCCTATTTTATGTGTAACCTGTCCAATTTATCGAGACCCATCTAATTTTATTGATATTGCTGGAACCTTCTAGGAATCTTTAAGATTTAAGGACGTAACAGACCAAGTTAACCTGGACGAGTGACTCGCATTTTCACAATGGTTTATTTCGTATTTTCGTTGATTGCTCCGAGCCGGCGCCATTTTCAAATTGAAGGTAATATGGTGCTAAATGAAAACTGATTGCTGAAAACTTTGAAATGAAGATAATCCTTCATTTGCATTTTACTTCTGAGTAGCGCAAAAGTTGATTGTAATAATGCTTCGTTAAAGTTTATTTAAGAGGTTCGGTTTGTGTTTAAATGTCACATGTTGTGTCAGTAAATCAGTAAACCCCATGAGAAATACGTATTTATTCATAAGCTGGGCTCTTCAAATTGCGTATCCGTAAAATAAACTCATATATAGTCTTAACAAGCAATAAACAATCGAAAATTATGAAAAAAACCTGCTATTCTCTTATAAATGGAGACTTTAATGATGGTCTTCACATCAGTGTAATATTGTCCGTTGAACACGATTCATCAACAGGGATCTTCACTGAATCAACTACGCACACAGCCAAAAGTACCATGCACGCATTAATCATCAGCTTTTATGCAAATTCGGTTAAGTGCTGATAAATGATGGTCAAGCTTGGCCACGAAGACTGCGTTGCTATTAAATACATAAATGTGTGTCCGAGTCCTGCATTGGTATTGATAGCCTTTTTTTATCAGTATAAATACTTGAACCTTAATCCTAATATGGACTATTTTCCTTTCAGAATTGGGCTTTCAGAAGGTTGCTATTTCTGAAGAAACTATAATGTCTACGCTAGTAAAATGATTGTGAGCGAGTTCTGGCTGGAAGCAAGCGCGGGAAATAATTGCAATGTTGCAAGGATTTGGAAGCAACGGACATAAAATTACCTATATGATGTCTGTTAAAATTATAAAAATGCTTTAGCTTTTGAGGAACAAAATGTTACAAAGTCCACTGCGGTACTATACAATTGGAAGTCGAAGAAATCGAAAGTATCTGATGCAAGCAACTCAATTCATTTTGAGTTTATGCGCATTATGAGTATGTTCTGCTAAAAACTCCGACATTACATTCGTTATTAATGTTTAAAGATTAATAAGGTAAATCTATTTATCGTCTCTAAGAGTAGCTATACTCATGAACTTATCACATCGATACCGATTAATCCATCAACGTCATCATGTCTCATATTAATATATATCAAGTTACCGGTTCCCTCGCTCTGTCCACTTGATTTCATTTTTCATTCTTAAAACGTTTTGTTCTCTGACAAGGGACTGCATTGAAAGAGTTTGTTTTGCTGACCCTCTTCGGGAGAGGGTTGATATAGCTGACCATTAACTAGTATTAAAGGTTTACGTAAAAAGGGTTTGTGTGCTGTTATGTTTTGATTTTCACGAAGTTTTGTGTAAGTAAATCATGCTCACACTGACTACTGTAGGTATTTTTATGGAAAATACTTGTCGCCTTCAGTATATTAGTGGTTTTGTTTATAAGCTTATCATTCATATATTTCAATAATACATTAAATTTCTGACACTAAACTAGAACTGAAGGCATTTCTTAACAGCTTTTATACTTTAAAAAACCAACACGTCCTGCAAGCCATATGATCATTCTTGTATTGTTCCTGCAACTTGACCTCGATCTGTCTCATGCACGCATGCATTGGATACGGTCATCCATGGCATCAACGCTAAACCAGAATTCGGTTAATCGTAATCAGAAGGCAGAGCGTTGGTGCGAATCCTATTGATATTGCATTACAGCGTTTAGGAATAGACGTCTCTGTAAACATATATGTATATACAGACTTCATAATAGGGAAACAAATCGAATGACGCGCATAAATCAGACTTGATGAAAGCATCAAATTAACGAAATATCTTAGCTTCCTTTGTAAACCAAGTCTCCATCAACCTAATGTCTCACTACATCACTGACCAATACAAATGAGGCGCACTATGCGTCAAACGACTCAAATTTGTCGTAACTAGTGCATCTCAATCATAGATGCGTTATGGAATGATACCGATTTATCAAAAATTACAGTATGAACATGAACTAAGAAGTCAATCAACTGTAAACCTTAAATAGTTGCTGATAAGATTGTTTTTTAATGTAAAAGCCGTTGTAACCTTTGTGACATTCCAATTCTGACAGGGGGCTAGGGTTGACTAGGGTTGACCAGAACTCAAAGGGATTTTGTTATGTAAATCAAATGTCATCTATTTAGGATGGAAGGATTTGTCATTGATTCTTAGATAAATGGACAAGCCTGCATTGCATAAAATATATAGGAACATAAAAGAACATTTACACAATGTTTGGCAATATTTTAATTATAGTAGGTAGGAATTTTATAAAGTAGGTAAATTGGGTAGGAAGTGTATAACAGTGTTTCCGAACGCGCCATCGGGGATCTGTCAGATGGAGTCTGCCGCCTAAACGAACGTCAGTGAGAATGTCATCGAGTGGATAGCTTGTCTGCGCTTGTGATTCTAATATAAAAATATACCTTAATTCCTTAAACCAGTGCTTTTACTCTAACAGAAGTTTATTGTCTTTTGTGCGATGCGTGCATATAGATTGGCCAAAAGTAAATCTTTGTTATATTATGACAATCGTTCAAGTTATAATTATTCTCATTTATTCTACGAACAGACAAATTGCCCAGTGGCTTAATTAAATTATTTATTTAAATTAAACTCCGTTAATACCCCGACCTCCCCGATAATTAAGGCGCTAAGACTTTGTGCTGATTACAGTACTGTATTATAATCCGTAAGGACAACCTACCGACACAAAACAACTTTTAACGAATTTGCATAACGTACAATATTCCTTGACACTCAAAAATCTATAACATTATATCCGAGCTAGAAACCACAATATATTTCCATCTTAAAATACAAACAAACAAGGTTCAAAATAGCCTGATTTCAAATAAGTGTACATGTAAGCGACTTACTGATTTTGGCAATGAATACAATAACTCGACTTAAACTTTGTTACACATGACTTAAGGCTCAAATTTAATTAAACCTTGAATGAGATTTTGTTGATCGTACAGTCAGTGACAAATGGCGTTAATAAGAAACCTGTCGCGGCGGGATTACGGTTTGTTAATTTTAGTTATTATTGTCACGGGATGGCTCGTTCACTATTTATTTGGGGAGTGTTGTGCTTTAGTGTAATATATGTATTACTAGGTAAGTAAAAAAAAAAAAAGTATAAATAACTAAAAAAAATAGTTCAGTACTTATTAATTTATATATGAAGTAGGTAACTTGTATTCCTAAATTTATGTTTAGTTCAATGAGTGGTATAATTTATAAGTAGGTATAGATTTTAAATTACAGGTTAAGTAAATGAAAGTCAAATTATGTATTTATTAAATACTTACTTATACGTACTTAGTGAAAGTAAGTAGTAAATATGTACACATTTAATTTTTTTCAAATATGTATGTAAAACTGTATTATGAAATTAAAGTTTTCACTGTCACATTGAAAACTGATATTTGATTTTTAAAAAGTTTTGAGTTCATCCCTACCTACGGTGTTATGATTTTAAAACCGCACTACCGCCAAATACCGTAAGCGGATTAGTATTTAAATGAAAACGGCGCTGCAGTAATTAAAATGTGTCATCCGAACAGAGGGTGAGAAAATGACGCGAAAATAAAATGCAATACGGCTCGACCCGGCTTGTACAAGAAATTTTGGTAGGTATGCATTTATTATACCAATACGTAGCTTAGTTGAAAAAATGAAAAATGATTTATTTGTTTTCTTAAGTACACATTTTTGACATGTGCTAGTGTCCCTTTTTACCCAACTGCCGAAGGAAAGGAGGGTTATTAAGTATTATTTTTATATAAAGTTATTTTTTTATATCAAGTTAGAATCAAGAACAATTTAAGGAGTCTGTAATTGAAGGTGGAATATGTAATCTATGTGTAGTGCAAGTGATTGTGTATGTGTGTGTGATGTGTGTGTTAGTTTATAGGTAGTCAGTTAGTTACTAAGCCTACGACACACAAAATTGCACGACTTTTTGGATAGTATTTGCCATAAAAATACGAGTACTTTTATTATGTTATTATATATTATTATTTTAAATTTATCCTTAATGTATGTGTGTATAATAAATATAAAATATACAATACCTATTATATTAAGTAGTCTAAATAGCTATATTTTTAAACTTCATGTTTTTAGGGTTCCGTACCTCAAAAGGAAAAAACGGAACCCTTATAGGATCACTCGCGGTCTGTCTGTCCGTCTGTAACAGCCGATTTGCTCCGAAACTACTGGACCGATTGAGTTGAAATTTGGTAAATATATGTAAATTGGTGACCCAAAGATGGACGCGTAAAGTAAATTAATAAATTCTGAACAAGGGGGCCACTTTTGGGGGGTAAACTGGAAAATTAAAGAAAAAAGTTTCGCAAACTTTATTGTGTGACATAATAAATGAAAGGGGTTGTTGTAAGCATCTCAGATTTTTTTTAAATAATTTTAGCAAAAACAGATTTGAACTAATTTAGGAAAAAAGATCAATTTGACCATTCCCCTCCCTTATCTCCGAAACCTAGGCTTAAAATACTGAAAAAAATATGGAAAATAGTTTCTTGCC
Organism: Epinotia nisella; assembly: GCA_932294315.1. Taxonomy (NCBI): domain Eukaryota; kingdom Metazoa; phylum Arthropoda; class Insecta; order Lepidoptera; family Tortricidae; genus Epinotia; species Epinotia nisella. The sequence continues at coordinate 25,681,144 of OW028674.1, forward strand.
TTAAGATTATAGGAAAACCTATAAGAAGTTTGAGTATTCAAAGTAACGGGAAAATTCTCAATATTTTACAAAACCCTCACCACGCCAGTTGAACTCGCACTTGTCCGGTTTTTATATGAAAACATGACGTTAAATTGTCCTAACGCGCGATCGAAGCGTTACGTGATTGCCCCTAGTGATGTGCAAATTGCGGAAAGTTTCCAAAAAGTTGGTAAAGTTCTCGGAAATTTCTAGAAAGTTTCACAAGGAATTAAGTAAATTTACGTACCTGAGAGGCATGGAACTGTGACTCTTATGAATAGTTTTGTGTTTTTAGGGTACGGAATCCATACTAATATTATAAATGGGAAAGTGTATGTGTTTGTTTGTTTGTTTGTTTGTTTGTTTGTTTGTTTGTTTGTCCGTCTTTCACGGCCTAACGGGGCGACGAATTGACGTGATGTTTTAAGTGGAGATAGTTGAAGGGATGGAGAGTGACATAGGCTACTTATTGTCTCATTCTAACCCCCCACTTCCCTAAAATGGGGGGTGGAAGTTTGTATGGAGCATTCCGCAATTTTCAAGGTAGAAAGCTAAAAATTGGTATGTGGAATATTTGTGACTAACAAAAAAATCGTGCATCATTTTTTTTTTTGGAAATCTGTACCCAACCCCTTAAAAGAGGGGGTGAAATTTTATATGGGACTTTTCGCAGTTTTCAAGGTAGGAAGCTAAAAATCGGTACACAGACTCTGTTACCAACGAAAAATACCTGCCTTTTTTTTATTAATTTTCCCTCAGCCCCTAAAATAGGGGATGGAAATTTGTGTGAGACTCCGAAAAATTAGTACCTACAGGTTCTATGATACTAACGAATAATAAAATAATCTAACATGGGTATCGTTTCTATGGTTTATATTTCAAATCCAACGTGGCTGACGTAAAATACCATCTCCCCTGTCGGGGTGAGCTGGGGTTGAAATGTCTAAATATCAATATGGGTGTCGTTTTTATGGTTTTTATGGACGTTATTACGAAAATGGCGTCGATTTTGAAATTTAATATTGTGGACATCTATCTTAATATGTAGAGTCGTTATGTAGAGTCGATATGTAGAGTCGATATGTAGAGTCGATATGTAGAGTTGATATGTAGAGTCGATATGTAGAGTCGATATGTAGAGTCGATATGTATAGTATATATGTAGTCGATATGTAGAGTCGATATGTAGAGTCGATTTGTAAAGTTGATATGTAGAGTCGTTATCTAGAGTCGATAGGTAGTCGATATGTAGAGTCTATGTAGAGCCGATAATTACCGCACAGCCCAAACCGCTGGATCTAGAGATTCCAAATTTGGCACGTAGGTTCCTTAAGGGTGCACTAAGAAAGGATTTTTCAAAATTCACCCCCTAAGTGGGTGAAATGGTGGTCCAGAGTTTGTATGGGGAAACAAATTAAGTAAGAGTATTTCATTCAAAACTTCACAGGAGTATTACCAGCGATAAATGAGTAAGCATGGCATTAAGCTGGCCATTTGTACATATTTTTTTGTATTTTGTGCAATAAAGTTTAAATAAATAAATAAATATATATTTCAGGTTTTTTGAGAATTCAACCCCTAAAAGGGGAAAATGTGTTGGGACGTTAATTATGTAGAGTCGATATGTATAGTCTATATGTAGTCGATATGTAGAGTCGAAAGGTAGTCGATATGTAGAGTCGATATGTAGAGTCTATGTAGAGCCGATAATTAAATAAAAGAAGAAACTGGCTGACTGACTGACTGACTGACATATCACCGCACAGCCCAAACCGCTGGATCTAGAGATTCCAAATTTAGCACGTAGGTTCCTTAAGGGTGCACTAAGAAAGGATTTTTCAAAATTCACCCCCAAAGTGGGTGAAATGGGGGTCCAGAGTTTGTATGGGGAAACAAATTAAGTAAGAGTATTTCATTCAAAACTTAACAGGAGTATTCCCAGCGATAAATGAGTAAGCATGGCATTAAGCTCGCCATTTGTACATATTTTTTTGTATTTTGTGCAATAAAGTTTAAATAAATAAATAAATATATATTTCAGGTTTTTTGAGAATTCAACCCCTAAAAGGGGAAAATGTGTTGACAATGTCTGAAAATCAACATGGGTATTGTTTCTATGGTTTATCGGGTCGCTGGTCGCTGATTACGAAAACAAGGATTTTAAAATCCAACGTGGCGGACGTGTAATACCATCTCCCCTGTTGGGGTGCGATGGGGTTGAAATGTCTAAATATCAATATGGGTGTCGTTTCTATGGTTTTTTGGGACGTTAATTATGAAAATCGCATCGATTTTGAAATTTAACATTGTAGACATGAAAATTCTTGAAAGTATTTGTGCCAAATTGCAATTCAATTGGAACGTAGGGGTCAAACTGAGATGCACCTTTTTTATAGACGGTTAAAATCACTTTTAGTACGCGGGCGAAGCCGTGGGCAAAAGCTAGTTCTCAATATTTTACGGAACCCTCACCACGCGAATGGAACTCGCACTTGTCCTGTTTTTTTTTATTATTATTTATTCTCCGCGTAATGGAGATTAAGTATATATTAGATTCAAATTCATTTATTTCATAGCTAGCTGTACCTGCGACTTCGTGTGCATGGGAATGTGGGTGGGAGTCAACGTATTTTCATCTCTCATACTCTGAAAGTAGGTCATTGTTTATCTGAATAGCGGGTTGAAAGTGAGGAATGTCGCCCCTAGGGCTGAAAAGTAATTTAAAAAAATAATGACCAATGGCAGAAACCTAAACAGCCACACTTCGTTAAACTGAATTGTTTTTTGATGTTTATTGTTAGTTATTACGGTAACGTTATCTAAAAAGTTGTAATTTAAGTCAATTAAAGTTATCAAAACTATTTAGAAAAGTAATAAATACATTTAATGCATTATTTTTTTATAATGCATTCAATTTATTTAAGCGCGGTGCGGCGCAAAAATGGTCCACACACAAACACAATTTAAAGTTGGTCTACACTTGTTGAGCAACGGCAAAACCTATACAGCCACATTTTAATATTTGATCTTGGACTACTTATAATTTTAAATACCTATTAATATAAATAACATTAATTATTGTTATTTTTAGGTGATACACATACAATATGCATTTTATTATTTCTTTGACACCGATCAAACCGAATCAATGTTGCACTTGAAAATAAGTTGCGCGTAAAAAAAGTAAAAATAGCGGGAAAGCGAGACGAGTGAAAATTTTGTTAATGTCTAGTACCTATAGGAATTCAACTAAATATACATTTTGCAAAAATGAGTTCATCCCGCGATTCGGATATGGAGTTAACACATGATTTAATTAGAAAAAAGGCTGAAACGGTTGTACAAAACCTTTTACCGGCAGTTTCTAAGAAAAGATAATAAAATCATATAACGATTTTATGAAGTGGCGGACGGAGAAAAAAGTGAAATCACAGTATCAAATGTAAATATTCCAGGAAAAAAACCTTTCATTTACTTTCACAAACTGCTCGAATTTCACAATAAATTTTAAGTAACGAGCAACTATTGGCAATATTTGTAAAATTCATAATCGTAACAAATGTAATTTTTTAGTAATAATTTTTCTTGATGTTGTATTTCCTGTGTGTTGTTTATATTCCTATTATTCGAAATGAAAAGTAGAGTGTTTAACTCGGATGAAAGCCACCCATTTCACTTCGTTCGAGCGCCAAAATATCATGACTAAAATGTGTGACCCTTGGTTAACAATCTACTATTCTTCTCTTGGACATAGGGGGACACATGCAGTTCTAATTTAACCCATCAAGTAGTTAAAAGTTTATTAGATGTTTGTGGCAATAGATGAAACAGGTAGGTTGCAGCATTAAATGTTTACCTTTTAACACATTTTTAACACTTACTTAAACATAGGTATAATTATAACACGATTACGCGACAGATACGCAGATAGAATACCCACTATCACATAAGTAGATCACTGTTACAAGTTTATATTATAGTGAATGTACCTATATAGGTACGAGTATGTAGGGTGCAACAGATTAGAACCCCGCAGTAAGCCGCAGTATTTAGCGGATTGAAATTTTCCTCTCCTAGCAATTATGGGATTAAAATTTTAATTGTAATATTGAAACATATGTGAGCTTAGCTTTTAGTCTTGTAGGTTAAAGTGTAATTAATATTTAGAGCTTGAATCAGTTGGTGAGTTAGATTAGGAGTAACCTATGTTCTTATTTGGACTATACTATACACAATAACATCAAAGCCAATCCAAATAGGTGGCCTTGACAATTAATGTTACATCAAGCAACTAAGGACCCAACACTAGAATCCGTTTTTTACCGACTTAAATAGAAGTAAAAAGGTTCTCACTTTGTTTAGGTCCTTCTTGACAGGATTGGTACCAAACTAAAATGCAAAATGCAAAATAGAGGCTCAAGTCAGAATCCCAGTGAAATATAAGCTGGCAACAGCTTCGGATTATTTATAATACAGATACTTAGGTATGTTGTATTAGACATTATATTACTGACTGAAAAAAACACGTTTTGAGTTCTGTGTTTGCCTGGGTGTACGAGTAAGTACACTTACAGATAAATTACGCAGAACTCGAAACGTGTTTTTTCTTAAACGTCATTACTTCTATGGTGCTCATTAATCACACAAAATTTTACGTAGGTAGTTGCTTACGAGACAGGCCATTAATCCCCACAAAAAGCAACCAAAACTAGTTACAAAGTCTATTTAGCACCCGGACAGTATCTTAAAGTCGCATTTTATCATTTTATTCAAACCGAAAACGTTGACAATACTAATATTGTTGCACAATGCGAAATAAATGATCCCCATTTATAATGGCTAAGTACAGCGTGATAAGTGCTTTCATCGTGGCTGGAACTTTGTCACAGTTATAAATGTTCGTAAATTAATAGGTGTACGGAATTTGTGTGTTATAGTGACAAGGTTTTAGAGGAATGATAACCTTGCTCTTAGAAAAAATATGCCGTCCGTAATGAAGTGGATAAAATGTATTTGTGATATACACTCCAGCAAAAGTTTTGGGTACAGTTTGTACTGAAATTCTATACAAAGTGTACCCGAAACTTTTGCTCTTGAGTGTAGTAGCCCCATAATAAGAGAACAGCTTTGCGAGTGCATCTATGAAATTCTCTATCTATGTTATGTTGTAAATTAAATCGTGAGACGGTAGTTTATTGTAACCCTTTACAACCGAGAAATCGTGATTTGCCAAGTCAAAAATGAACTTTAATGACAATTGTCAAAAAATTGACAATTCAGTGTAACAAACCTGCACGATAATATAGAGTCGGTTGTAAAGGGGTAAGCGCCTGTTGAAATAAAATAGCAACAAGCTGCGATCGCGCTTGATGTGATGAAATGTGCGCAGGAGCTTATTCTTTCGACCATTCTTTTTAATGTAAAAATAAAATTGTTCATATTTGTGATAAAATTTAAGTTAGGTATTTAAAAAGTGTGTGTGATTTATTGAGCTGATCCAAAACCAAAATCAATTAGTTTAACTAACTTGGTATTCACTATGATTCCCGGTATGGCGACAACATTATAAAATTTATAACGCTACCTCAATCTCTATTATACATTATATATCGGAAGGTGAATTGTAAAATGTATGGTAAGGTACAAATTAAATAAGGTTATGTAAAAAAACGGAGTTACATCGATTAAGTACTGAATTCCCATGTCCACCTTCTGTCTTCATAATCAGATCAGCTCGATGGTATCATAACCCTTTCTAAGGCAGATATATGTACAGCAACCACATACGTTTCATTAGAAGTTGAATCTTGGTTTCTTTTCAATTAGGTTCAAAATAATTTATTTGTGTTTATTGAAAATAGAAATTGCTTTGAATACATCCTTTACAGGGTATACAGCACATTTAGATCGGTCAGTATGGGAAAGTCTGAAACTATAAGACATACGAAGATCTCTTCATACGAATCATGTCATCGATTTTAGTAACAAGAAAAACTGCATTTATACATTTTAAAAAATCTTGCACTCAGCTCGGGAATCGAACCCGGACGTTTTGAAATATTAAATTTACTTTGCTGTACATTGCTGGCAATTTAAATATAATATTTATGAAGTCGGAATTTTAGTTAATCAATTGAATTAAGATGATGGTTAAGTCAAAGAACTACGTTAATTTACCTCCCTTAAAAAAAGCCCGCTTGCCACTAACGCACTGTATATATTATGTTGTTCAGATTTATTTTTGAAGTTCTTTTATACTCATAGGTACTTAGATAATTTACTATAACTAAATTAAATTAAAATCTTAGTAATACGGGTAGGTAAAATATACAAAAACAAAACAACAAAAAACCAATGAGTTTTTCTCGTTCTTTCACATTGGAAATAATGGGAACATTAGATAAACACATAATAGGAGACATGATAGGAGGCTATAATAGGAGTACAAGTAAAATTTTATTTTAATGTTTACAACAATCATACCCCAATTACCGTATTTCGTTAATAACATCAGCATGCATCACAAAATATGGCTGTTTCGCCAAACGTCAAGCCTCCACAATCACAATCACCCCTAGTTAAGGCAAGATATTAAGATACGGCTAATCCTCCCATAACTTAGGCTCAAGACCGTTAACCGTGGTTTAGCCACTGACCATTGTCCTGCGTTTAATTTAAACGGGAAACTGGCCGAGTTAAACTGTAATGATTTTACTGGGCCCTAACATCAAACAACGCAGTGCAGCTTATAAAATTATCAAACATTTTATTTTATTTGCGGTAAAGTTCAAATTAGAATGATTTCTGTTAATGCGACAGTAATGTTTAGTTGTTGCTACGCTGACGCAAATCTAATATCCGTAAATTTTGCAGTTGTCTTATAAACACTGTTATAAGGTTGGATTTAGAATTATTTCAGTCAATTGGATATCCATGTTAAGTTTGTTTGTAGGTGTCGTAAGATTTTATGCACTGACTCTTTATGCAAAGAGGTCCTAAGGGTGGTGTTTTGGTTTTTGGGTGTATTGAAAATGGACCCATATATTGTGTAGATATGGCCTTATAGTTATTAGATCTATAACCGGAGAGTGTAATTTACTTTAATGTGTTATGAGGCAATCAGTATTGTTGTCTGAATTGTTTAGGGATGTAGAGGATACTACTATATGAAGTGTCATTAGAAGGTTTGCGAGGATTTGACTTTCCCTATGTACTTACAAGTGCAAACAAACTTAAATATCTTTTTTAGAGGCCACACCAGGCCAAGAGGACACCGTAGCCCATGAATGCTTGCATATCCATAAGCGCGTTGCTGTCCCTTTACAAATTTGAAAAATTCTGTGTCGACAGTGCCCTCATTCTCTCTTAGGTACTATACTACTCACCACTACATAGGTATCTATTCCTACAAAAGTACTGCACCACATACAAACAGAGGTAGAGTTTTTTTTATTTATTTAAATGGTATTTGAATGAGTGATTACAATAAAAAAAAATAAAGCTAGTAGTTACAATAAAGAATCTTTGTATTGTATTGTAATTTAATACACACTAAATAATACATACAGTTTATATTGTTGCTAATTTACGATTAATATTCGTTTATTAATTATTAATGGTGATACTAATATTTAACTTCTTTCTAATATGGACTCTAGACAAACAACAAACGAATAAGTACTCGTAGTTAGATAGGTATACACTCAGCGTCAAATACTCTGTAGCAGTCAAAGTGGCCAAATAGTTCGGTACACCATACTAGATATATGGTGTACCGAACTATTTGACTACTTTGGTTGCTACAAAGTATTTGACGTTGACTGTACGTCTAAATAAAATTAATTTTCCATGTTAGAAACTTAAGTAGATGTTTATATGTAGTTTTTCCATGTCTAACTTCTACCATCATCAATAACCATCATCTCAAATATAAAATAATGATTCATTACAGCCCTCGTTGGAAAAATCTTTTTAATTAAGGCCATTACTGTTAAAAGACGTGTGCAGCCGAGTGGAAAGATGGGGCCCCCAGACAAGTAGGTAGGGGCTTTGATTGAAGTTATTGGACTGATGAATAGCATCTAGTGCTATTAGTGTCGCATAGTGTTCTGAAAATACTCTAAAACTTGTCTAGAAGTTTTAGTTATAATGCGATTCTATTAAGTGTTTTTAAGGCAGCTGGTAAGTATTTTCATTGAGAAAAAGAGAAATACGAAATGGCTTCAGCAATAAGCTATATTTTTTCAGTCTAATTTCCAACTGTTGTCACCGACATTGGTCCGTTTAGTGCGAACTTAGAATAAGTAATAAGTATAATAATGTTCAGTTCAGGAACCTGTTTCAGGAATGATCAATATAAGGTATTGTAATACTACCTAATATGTAGTATCTATGCATAGCAATTAGCAGCCATACCAAATTATGATAGGTTCGCTTGTTTTACAAACATTTGTGTCCTTTCTGGCCCCGTAGCATGGTTGGCCTTGTCATGCGATAGGTGATAGGATAGAGCGTGCGTCACTGGCTGACACCGTTCGATAGAACGAGACGACGCCCCTATCTTGTCACTTGTCGCGTGATAAGGCCAACCATGCTACGGCTCCTGAAGCGGGTCTGAGAACTCTTAGACGAATATGGCAATTTATGATATTTTTTCTGAAGCTCAAAAACCAATTTACAAGGCAAGGCAAGATTAATGAGGTGTTTGAAAATTATGAAAATGGTTAATTTAAATCAAAACAAACCGTAAACCGCTTCCATTACCCATATCGCGGCGTTAGACAATGGGGGCGACAGCAAATTGATTGTGTCGCTTTGTGCCCAGATCGCAGATAAGTCGTTATGTGTGTTGGGTAATTAAGAATTTGATTTCATCGTTCAAGTGTGAAAACTTGTCATGACAATGTTCATGATAATGAGCACACTTGGAACCATGCCATTATTCATTTTTAGATTTGCTTATACATATAATGTTTTATTGTCATAGTTATGGAAGAGGCGAAGTAGGCCAAGGAAGGTGGATGGACTGTGTTCCTACTAACCACACTTTTAAGCTGAAATTAGGCTGATCAATCGTTCGACAGGCTCGGGAGTTACGGTATCCAAGTGGTTCAAGTATGCGGCCGTCAAACGGCGGTCGAGAGTTCGAAATTTCGAATCCCAACTCGTGCCAATGAGCCTCAAAATGGCGCACCGTCGCAAGCTTCATATGGCATGTCTCCTTTTTGGCGTAATAAAGCACAAAGCTCCAGCACATCTCTTCGAGAAATTGACATGATCATCCGCCCAGAGATCACACAGAACACGACAATGCAGGCTGCAGCATACAACTGATGACCCCTCAACATGCGTCAGCGGCTTTCTGAGGCAGCTTCAGATATGTGGCGACGAAGTGTTGGAATATAATTCCACCACCTTTCAGGAATCTGAAAGGTATATGTAGTTTTAGTGTAGCAGTTAAAAAAAATATATGTGAACACCAGCGGCGACAGGAAACATTAGCACTGGACAAATTGTTTTTAAAATAAATTAGTTATCTCGGCAAGTATAGTCCAGTTAGTACTTATTTATTTAATCGTATGGCATACACTTATTTATAATAGACAAACAATACATTAAAACATCTAATGTACAATGTCTAGTTAGTATGTTGATGATATACCTGTGTTTTCAGTCCCATTAGTAGACCTGTTTTCTGAAGATGCCTGGATCAATGTAGTTTATAACATTTCCGAGTTTATGATCGTCTTCGTCTTTTTTTTTGCTTTTAACGATTTTGCTCCCATCTAAAGGTTGCCACAATATTACACATGAAAAGACACGAACACATATATATATATGTCGCGATATTGCCGCACATGAGGTGTTGTATACATTAGTCTTCTTTTTGTGCAGTTAGAATACTTAGAATGTTCGTTTTTTTTTTTAGTCAGCACTATGCTGAGGCGGGACCATTTCGCGACAAACAGATATAGTTTTACGTTTTTGATTAGTTTTTTTATATATTGTTTTTAGTTTAATAATTTGTGTTTGTCCCGAATAAACTATTTATTTCATTTCATATCTTTTCGGATGTTATTTACCAGTAGCTTTTCGGTGAAAGAAAACATCGTCAGGAAACCTGCATACATCTGCGACGAAATATAAAGATAGGTAAGTAAATACATATATGTGAAGTTGCCAACCAGCACTGGGCCAGCGTGGGGACTACTGCCCATTCCCTCTCGTCCATGAGAGGAAGCCTGTGCCCACCAGCGGTGGGACGTATAAAGAATGATGATGATGATGAATCGTTCAAGACTCAAGAAAGAACATACTTCAACACCTAGCTTCCTAGGTTCTAGCCAGTTCGAGTACCTATTGACGCTTAATCTTTGAAAATACAAGCAAATAATTTAATGTTTAATAAATGAAAAAAAAACAATATTTAACGAAATGTAAACATGTTGGATCACCGTTTTATTCTACTCAAATTATTCAAAAGGTTCAATATCTTACATGTACCATACATTATGAATGAAACATTAAATAAAAAAAGACAAAAAGATAGCTCCGCCGTAACAGTGTCAGACACTGCCGTGACCAGGATTCGAACCTGGGTTACTACGGCCACAACGTAGGGTCCTAACCACTAGACGATCACGGCTATCGGAGCGGTGAGCGGTGTGACGAAAATATCGTCCGGGTTCAGTGGGTTGGAATGCGTGACGTCAACTGTGGTACGATAAAGTTTTTTTCACTTCTCATGCTCGAAAAGTGTGTCATATTAGGCTTAGCAAGCGGGGCTAAAGTAGTACATGTAGCCCCTAGGGAAAATATGTATAAATATTTATGATTTCTAAAACATTTAATTTGACCAATCAAAACACTTCGCTGTATAAAATCCACCAATCACAACTTAAAAAAAAAAACATTTGTATTTGCTATCAACTAACCAGATTACAGCGAATATTAAAAACAACCAATCAGAAACCAGAATGAATTTCAAATATCAGGTGTTTTTTAGTCCCTAACTCACAATAATTATTACAACAAAAACGCCTCTGGCCGTCAACGACACGCCTGTGGACGGTCAGCCGGCCAATACACGGTGATTAAATACTGATGATCCACCATAGTTGTCTCTTTCTATAACATGCAATGAGAAAGAGACAGCGCGTGGATCGAGTGATAATACTTCACCGTGTATTGGACGCCTCAGAGGCGTTTATTCGTGGTGTTAATATTTTGTATCTGTGTCAAAGCAGTTTATTAAAAAAGTATGCCGCTAAATCGAATAATCTTTGCGCCGTAGAATTTATTATTGATTGTGGATGAATAATTTTTGTTTTACTATTTTCTCGCAGTCGAAGTGAAAAGTAGAGTGTATAACTCGGGTCTAAAAGCCATATTACCCCTCGAAATATTTTCCCTCGCTTCACTCGGGAAAATATCCATCTCGTGGTAATATGGCTTATTTTAGCCCCTTGTCATACAATCTACTATGGCTGCTTTGATATTGTTTTGTTTTAGCCTACTTGGGTTTTAATTTTTGTTTATTTTGATAATTACTAAATTACTGAATACTAGATTTGAAGAAACTAAGAAAGCTTATCAGACACAAATTATTATCTAAGTATGTCAAACATAAAAGATATTTTTTTTCTAACAGTATATTTTCCATTACCTTATAATTTTTAAGCCAGTTCCGAGAACGCAATGGTACTTATACAAACAAACATAATAATATAGCTTGTATTATAATTATTTTGACCAGAAGTAATTGAAAGGATATAACAACTTTTAATTTCCGTTTAATAATTCATGAGTTTACTAATGTAATTAACACATATGTAATGTTATGAATTGTTCTTTAAACAACAAATTAAAACATCAAATCAACATTTTGTTCCGTAGGTACGCACAAAACCAAAACAATAACGGAATTAAATAAACAAAAGACGATCAATTACCCGTGCGCCCAAATCGTTGGTATACAGGAAAATTGGTGCCAAATTGGTCCGTAGCAATTTGTGTTATTTTGGACACGTGGCGATACAAACAAAACACAACCATTCCGTGGGGTGGTCTTTGGAGACGGCATTTTGTGGGATCAATCTCTTAAAAATACTTAATTGGTTCTTTACGAAAGAGATTGTATAAACAGATAAATGAAATCATTCTTGAGTACCTAAGTTATGTACGTAAGTACATATTGCGATTATTATTAGCAGAGAAATTTGTTGGGACAACGCGAAAGCGAAGAAGGAGGATCAACTGATTAAGATAATACGAGGAACAGGTGTAGCCAATAAAAAACAACCTCACTGACACATTTGGCTATATCATCGTTGTCGATTTCAGTCAGGAGTGTTAGGTTAGGACATTGTGATCCAGTCATTTTATTGACAACTACTAAGAAAAAAATGTCATAGAAAATAATTTATAATAACTAGCAGATTTTTTCGGCGTAGCGAATATATCATCATTTAAAAGTTCTCAGAAATTTCCGGAAACTTACATGAAAATTTAAAAATAAGTTTCCTTTAGGAGAAACTTCCTGGGAATTCTTCAAGGATGTATCATTAAGTACTAGTATAATCTATTATTCTTTAAGCAGGCAAATTAAATAGCTGATAATGTAAGTATCCAGAGAGATTTAATATGTTTTCATCACACTTGCTCGTCAATGGCGGTATTACTTACGAGCGTACAGAGCAGTTATAGCCGTTTTACCTCCCACGGGCATGTTAAGTTTAGTTTTAAAATATAGAACCCTCTGATTGGCTTAAGCAAATCTGGTTGCTCTGTAATTGGTTGAAAAAATAATCTAGTTGGCCAAGCCGCCCCGCCCCGCAAGAATACTGCTCTGTGATTGGTTGAAATATTGAAGCTGCGCGCTCCACTAGCACTGATCTGTAAGTGAAGTTGTCAATTTTTGATTGGTGTGGCTGTGTGAAACTTAGATTTTTCTGTAATTTATAGTTATTTATTTCCTCGCAAATGTGATGAAAAACATTGTGTATAACACGGGCGTAAGAATATTGCAAACTCGAGTCATCAAAAACCCTCCGCCTTCGGCGTCGGGCTTCTGATAGACTCTCGTTAGCAATATTCCACTTACGTCCCTCGTTTAACAATGTACTATTTCAGTGTTTAGAAAATTTAAGTTCTGAGAGCTTTTCTTATTAGAATTTTCGCGACTGGAAACTTCTCCGCGGTGCATTGCTAAGCACATCACAAAAACAATGTAGCACGTATAAATAAGTTATTTCAACAAACAATTACACGGCACGAGTCTTTCAAAAGCCTGCCTCATTTACGAAATTGGTTAGAACTACTTCCACCACTAAGCACAACAATCATTTCTACGCTTGACAACTGAATATTTGAAAACCTATCATTAACCCCCGTACTTGGTTACGTGTATAAAATATAGAATCAGAAAATGACCTAAATATATACGATTAACGGAACCTTTACGCCCTTTTTGATTCATATTTAATTTATGTGAGCGGCACTTATTTCATTACTAAAAAGCGTTTCCTTGTTATGTAGGACTTTTTTAAAGCAAGCAATTTAACTAAAAGAAATAAATTACTTTAAAAACAAAGTTTTAACCGACTTTAATTTAGCACTCCGCCAAGCCAAATTAACATTTCCACTATACCACATGGACTGCTTTCCGAGGGTAAATTCGTTGATTGTTACAGACAAAAAACCATATCACTGTATGTGGCCCCATAATATTTGAGGAGTTCCATCGATTTGGCACACTTGACATTTAGGACTTCATTAGTTGCTATTTCAACGCAATCCTCTCATATTCAGTAACGTGCTTTTACAGTTTTAAGTACGAGTTCCATAAGACAAGTCATCTGTGGTCTTCATCATCAGTTCCACTTCACCAAATTTGTGATTTCTGGGTGTAAATACATACCCTCAATTCCTCATGGTTCCCATCATCCAACTGAAATTTTGATGACAATGGGACCAATCTGGAAGCATATACTTTCAAATAAAAAAATAATTATACGAATTGGTTCATAAATGGCGGGGTTTTGAGGTAAATAACATTTAAAATAAAATAAAAAACAACGGAATTGAGCACCTCCTTCTTTTTTTGAAGTCGGTTAAAAATAAGTTTTCCCAATCAAAAATTCCAGGGAATTAAACATGTTTTCACGTATCTAGCTTAAAAAAAAAAACAATTGAATTGTGTATTAAATATAATGAACACTGATTAACCCCTATAACTCGTGTCATATTTACAGACATAATGTTGTCAGCTATCTTTGAGTGGTTAATCGCTTGGATGGAACCGGCTTGTTGTTATCTGTTTGCGTGTTTATTTACCATGTGAAATATTATTTTACCTTCTATGTTACTGTGATACAAATGCACGGCCGTCAACGTAATCATGTGAGACGACGCCACCCGCAAACTACGCAAATAAATATAGCGACAGAATTTATCGACAACCATTGCTTCTCTTTACGTTTCACAGCGGGATGGTTATGAGCCAAAGTTGAGAAGCTCTGACGTACAACTAGCAAACATAACATTGTACCCCAATCTCAAATACCCTAAACCTTATCACCATGGGTTAGAGGTTATTATCTAAGCGGGGTATCTAGGAGTGGAGGTATAATAAAATGGCTTTGATATAATGTGAACCATTTATAACGTATTGTGTTTTGATTGCGCATGTCAGTTTGCAGACTAGTTTCAGTCGACGGATGATCCTTGTATGAGAATAGGAAATGGTTATGTCTTGGATTCCGAAGCCAAGTTTGAATGGTCCAAATGGCAGGCGTTATAGACGCTCCGTTTACTAAGTTTATTGCCTACGATGCCTTCGAGCGAGAAATATATGGGTATAAAGACGGTATTGTTTTGAAAATATTGAAGAAAGATGGATTTGTGCTTGAGGAAATACGAGTGAAGTTTGCATTTAGTTCCAATACAACAATTTCAGTTCATAACACGTTCACTCCAATAGGTTAAAGGAAAAATAACGCATTCTATCAATTCAATAGTTTTGACCCACGAGCACGACACAAAAAAGTTGGGACTTTCGAAGTCACATCAAAATTCGATCATTTATGGCGAGTGATAGTTCTATTAGAAATTCAAGTAGGCCTCTGAAAAGAAATATAAATAAGACCTGTCACGGCTAACGCCTCAGAAGTTCCCCTTCACAATTTTGAAAGGCCTTTATCTAGCCACCACATTGATGGACATGGCATTGTAAAACCACCAACACAATACAAAGGAACGGAGGATTATCGACCTTATATATTCGAGAAAGTTCAATTGCACCGGTATCGGTTAAATTTTTGGCAGCTAACAATCTCTATAGAAAAGACACCCCTCAAAGTGCATGTCGTACGAAGTATCATTTTAGATCAAACACGTGATAATAGCCATAAGAGCGCCCCTATTATTTGATACAATAAAAGTGAAGTGCCGACATATTCCGCATTCTACTGCGAAATGAGAGTCAAGCGTAAACTGACCGAGCCGATGATAATCTCGAAATCAATAATGAACTCAAACCATACTTTTATAAGGTTCATTTCAGGGTATTATTTGTAGATATTTGTGAAAGATTTTAGGGTAACAGGGATAGAGAGCACGGTGCTATCGTACGCAGTGAAACGGTCGGTAGGCGCGCAGATACGGACTAATGGTGATTGAGAAAAATATTGCTCCTGTACCAGTCGAACAATAATTCGCGGTTATGTCTTCATGAATATTGAAGATCTACTGATACCTATTTTTATTTTGATTCTGGTAGTACGTTACAATGCCGTCGTTAATGGAAATCATAAATATGTTGATACGCGACGCTGATGTCTGTTTTATTTTCAGGAACGAAATATGATAATGTTATATCGAATTGGTATTTCCTTTAGGGAGTGAATGGAAGGGGAATTTATAAATGACATACTATGCCAACATTGCAGTCCAGTTAAGTGAAACTCATAATTTTACAGTATTATTTCGATGTAAAATATAATAGTAGATAAAACACTAATGTGCCATATTAATACAACATCGATACGTTCGTTGCCGGTTACCATCCAGACGAATCTACTGCAAGTCAACAAGAATAAAAAAATATTACTTGATAGCTTAGTTAGTTTGGTAGGTAACTGGTACTTTCATGAACTTCTTTCTTTTAAAATGGCATTACAAAGTTTGTAGTGTAAAGTGCGTAAGTCTTTATTGCTATTGTTGCACATGTGGATTCCTATTTACAACACCATTTTCTGTACCTATCCGAGCCTTGTTAAGTTAAGACAGAACTGACTCATAACTACATTGTAAATATTTTTTCATTGTTTAAACCTACAAAACAAAACCAAGGTACCAACAAAAAACCACCGATGCAGCATATTTCAGAATTCAAATCTTTAGAGATTACCCTTCTAGCAGAAATTATTAATATACAGTCAACTAGCCCGTACGAAAGGGGTGAATAAATTTAATATGACGACAAAGTGTCGCGTCGCAACCAGTAACGCGTACACAATTCGGTAATTAATACCCTGAATTACATTTCGCAAATAACCAGGGTTCTATGGAAAGGGGTCTAAGTAGAAGCTTATTAAAAAGGGTGTATGACCTGACTCCTTTAATCCTGAGGTCTTAAGAAGCAATTAGCAAGGAGACGTATAGGGAGCACCTTGAAGTATATTTGCACAGAGTGACTTCATGATGTAATAATATAGGTACTGATACATACATGATGTAGACAAGCTACGTGACAATATTTTACATCAGAGAGTAGTACACATTATTCGCCCTAACTTAGTTAAAAGTATTACCCACCACTCATGACCACTCTACTTCGCATAGTTTTGTGGCAATTAGGTACTGATTGACTTTAAAAAATCGGCTGTAACAATAACTACGGAGTACTTACTAAAGAGTACTCATCTTTATTGCGTTCAGTAAAAATTACATAAAAAATCTCCAGCCGCCAACTCTAATTAGAAACGTTACACCAGACCACTTTAGATTAATTTTCAGTTCAAATAG
Source organism: Epinotia nisella (assembly GCA_932294315.1). Lineage (NCBI taxonomy): Eukaryota > Metazoa > Arthropoda > Insecta > Lepidoptera > Tortricidae > Epinotia > Epinotia nisella. Next base: position 25,698,190 of record OW028674.1, read on the forward strand.
ATCGTCCCCAAATTGGTATCTTTTTTCTAATCCCCATTTCGAAATTCGAGGTATCACTTTTATCGAAAATCTGTCGTCGGCAAACAGTGCCATATGTGTACACGTACACAAAGGACTGCAATGAGATGATAGGTAGGGTGGTGTACTCGATTTTCAATTGTTTAAATTTCATAGAACCAAGTCCTGAAAGTGGAGAATTGTTTCATTCCTCGACTATACCTAAAAACTGTTAACTACTAGAATCAAAGTATGCCATGATTAATTAATTTACACGAACGTCTAACGAAAAGTATATGTCTGCTTATAAAATAATATATTGTAGTTAAAACAGCGTTAACCTTCGTTTGTTTTAGACAATTACAAATAAGAAAATAAAGACAAAATATAGTTAAGGCTTGTTAAGATAAATAAGTGATTTAGTTTATAAAGACATAATAGTTAAATCTATTGACTTACGAAATCCTATTAGTAATCATTTGAAAGGAGGGTTTTGACCAAACAGAAATAAGAACTTAGTCAGAGATTGAACGTCATATTATAAGGACTAATCTCGAAATTAACTGTATTCTAATTTGGTTGAATTAACACTAAGTATTATATCATGGTATATAATAATAAAAAAAAAAAATATTTCAGAGCTTTTTGTATCCATAGTGTGTTAGCTATGTGTTAGTATTATATAGTACGGGTATTGTAAGCGGTCCTACCTCATGCGATACTCCAACCTCTCCGTTTCACTTGACACCCCGATGTGTGGGGTGAAGATATTTCGGATTCCAATTCGAAAATTGTCAACCCCTACATAGGACGAGCTTCACAATCGAATTTGTCCATAATGGCATTACTTTGTGATTATTTCCTATTAGTCATATGATAAACAATTTGACGTGGTTGGAGATTAGTTTTTTTTTTTAGTTAAATTGTATGGATTATCTATTTTATTTGTATATTATTATTGTTTTCAATTATGCGCTCTAATATTTTCTAGTATCGTAAAGATGTTCGTAAACTCTTCGGGTGTAAGTGACATAATTAGTTTAATACGTAATGACCATTGGATATCTGGGACTGTGTTCTGTGACAGAACGAAAGCAAAAGCAGGTTGGAGAATAAGCAGATTTCTATTTTATAAAAATCTATCATTCTGGTCTTAGGTTCTTTTAATGACATTGCTTCATATCTACTGATAATTGATAATTTTGATAGGTAGGCACTGACAATGAAAGAGCACAAAATGGTCTATAAGGTGCAATTTATTTCATTTGTTTAGCTACAGGTGAATTCGTTTTCAAGAAAATGAAATCTATGTTAGTGACCCGGTTTTTTTCGCCTAAATATCTTAGGCTCAGCTTATGTATTATTAAGTTTCATACCGTCGGTAATCGTAAGTGATGTTCTTCAAAAATCGATTTGTATGGACATTTTTACGGTTCATATTAAGTACGATCGCAAGTACTTTTATTCTATGAAGTCGTAACTCCAAACTTGCCCCAAATATTCATGCTATACTGCCGCAACTACAAAATGCCCGACTAGTAGCCAGTGGCAAGCAGCCGTATTTCAGGTAAAAGATAGTCGTGTTTTGGAAATTTACATTAGGGCACAAGTTTATTTAGAGGCTTTAAAGGATACTTTTCCTCGTTTGTTTGAATTAGGGCATAAATTAAACGACTCTGAGCACAAATCTACATTAATTTTAAAAATCAAAAATTTCGAGTTGTGCCCTTATAGCAGTCTCAAGGCAATCTATTCTCAATGGCGGCCAATACACGGTCATTAAATACTGATGATCCACCCATGTCACAATCCGGATCACATGCATATTGACGTGTATCACAGGATTGTCAATATATTGCAGAATATCCGGATAATTTTGAAATTCACCCACAGATAAGAAATAATCTGTGTGTGACTAAAGGCACACCCACACGATTCTGCTTGGTGGATGGTATGATCGGTACGCAGCTATAAGATAGAGTGAGATAGGGATATGGAACAAGCAGAATTACCGTCTGGCCACCCTGTAAAAACTGACGCGATAAATACTTAGTGTTTAAAGGGCCATTCTATACTGCTTCCATACTGAGTATTACTGCAAATACTGACAAACCAGGATCATCAGTATTTAATCACCGTGTATTGGCCGCCAATGTGTGTTACCTTAATTCCAATCAAATTCTACTCTGGCCTGAAATAAAATAAATATTGCAACAAAAAAATTTAAAGTAACAGCGTTATGTAATTAATTCAAACCACCCACATTTTAAACGGCACGATAACGCCTAATTAATTTGATGCCTTGTCCCATCCATTACGACGATAATGTTCACAAATTACTGTTAAACATCGCATCAATCTTTTTATTAATTATTTTGACAGGATTAAATGATAAAAGGTGATAAGGCACATGCAATGTCACACTTGTGGTTTTATCAGGGTATAATCCATTGTTACATTTCGGACAACATTTCTTATCTCAAACTACTGAATTTTATTTACATATTAAAATGTATCGTAACTTCACCAATGTGCAATAGTAGAGTCAGCTTTATATGAATTTGCATATCTTATCTCCAAATACAGGAACTTACATGATCGGTTTATAAGAAAATATGGAAAAAAACTTGCTGGTGTCACACATTATGTATTTGCTAACTAGTTTAAGCTGGTAGGCATTTTTGACATCTGTTATGTATAGATACATATAATAAATCTCTTAATAAAACAAACAGCCAGTATCATTCCGGAAATTACTTTTCTCCAATAGGGTGTTTCTGAAATGTGCGCCTTACTGTAGCAAAAATAGTACGTGAAGTTCCTCGTTACTGACAAGCGCAAATTTAAAAAGTAAAAATTCATTATTGTACAATGTTAGCGGGCAGGAAAATGTATGAAATTCCTTTACTGTATACTTTTTTACCTTTTAATCATATGTTTTGACCAAGACAAATCACTACAAATACAAATGCCAAATGCTCGTAAGTTTAAATTTATCACAACAACTTGCTATAGTTAGACTGGTTAGAAGTTTTATATTTTTTAATTGTCATAGACAAAACGATTACTTTTGCAAGAGATCGAAGGGACTTTTTAAAAAATGTCTCAAATAGTATTAACTGAAGATATTAAAATATTTTTGAAATAATATTCAAAACGAACTAAAATGCGTTTAGATTTCAATGCCGTTTAATCTTTAATAATTTTAATTGCATAAAACATAAAATTGTAATCGATTCTAATGTTTTTTTTTTTGAGTCAATGAAACTGGCACCATGACCATGAGTCATGCCGTGTACATACTTTAAAAAAATAAGTTGGGCGGGAACATGATAGGTTACATATATTACTCGTTGTTTTAAAATTATTGAAAATATTATTTGATTTCCTCGCAATTAAGGAGAAAAGCACTATATCTGCCTCGGCGGGAATGGCAATTCGTGCATTTGTCTCTATTGTCGGATTCAGCTTCGCTTCATCCTACAAAATCAACTCATCCACGAATTGCTATTTCCCGGCCTCTGCAGTAATGTACTATTGTCGCAAAGGATCTGAGCATCCCATGACTGGAAAAACATTAAACATGTTTTCTAGGTACATTATTATTTTGGCTCCCGCTTAGGATAGTTGTTTTCTAACTACGACAATTAATTAGTTTGACCTCGTTGAATTTTTCATTTCATTTTCTTGAAATCGATTGCTGACGTAACTGTCAGCTGTCAGTGACGTAAAAATAGTGATATTGCCAATAACTATCCAATATTAATTTTAGATTTAATTAATTATTAAGTATTTTTAAACGAAAGCAGTTGCTTTGATGAAATGTAAAAAACAACTCTTTAAAAGTTGTTTCTGTATGTCTTTAAGTACCATAATAAAATCCACCTCGTCGAGCCAAAATACATTGTTAGTTTTCTTTATTGAATGTATGTATCCCTATCTGATATCTAATACTAACTAAGTACTGACAGTCCTAATAAAGGATACTCTCTCAAAATGAATTATCAATTGTAGATACTGAGGGTAACTTAACTAAATCTTCGGCTAATTAGTCCTGGCTGTGTTAACTGTTAATTGTGCTAATTAGGTATCTCAGTACAGATCTAATCTGTTCATTATGTTACATAGCATCGTAATGTTGCAAGCAATGTTGTCCACTCCTAGCAATTTCAGTTTGTACACTTGTAATTTGATTTGCACTTCATAATACTAAAATATTCAAACTGATTGCAATCGATGGCAGGTGTTAATTGATTTCGAGGTACATATACGTGTTTGATATACCTACCTAACGCATTTGTTAGGGTTCCGTAGACAAAATGGCAAAAACAGGAGCCTTATAGTTTCGTGATGTCCGTCCGTCTGTCTGTATGTCACGGGCATTTTGCTCGAAAACTAGGTGTACCTATAGGTGTACTTTGCTAGCGCTACACAGTTCTGTAATGACAATTTTTTTTACAGGGGGCACTCTCCATACATGTAACTGCAAGTCAAAAAAAAACATTTAAGTCCACGGCAATCGATAGATCTTTCAATATAAAAATAAGGTTTTTTTTTTTTGATTAAGTGTATTAGTCGAAGTTAAGTGAAAAAACCTCTAAATTTAGAACGGTGTATTTAAAAAAATTGAAAAAAACATGGACATAGTTCTCATTAAATTCTTTCATCAAAAATTATTTTGAACAAAATCGGTTCAAAGGTTTTCGAGATATTACTGAGAAACTGCCTTCCCTGTAGAAAAGAACAAGTGCCGTAAGATTTCTGTGACGATACGACCTTTTTAATAGGCACGGAACCCTTCGTTGTGTGTGGTCTGACACGCACTTGGCCATTTTTTTACATCTAATGTAATGGGTTTACCAGGAGCCGTAGCATGGTTGGCCTTATCACGCGACAAGTGACAAGATAAAAGCGTCGTCTCGTTCTATCGAACGGTGTCAGCCAGTGACGCACGCTCTATCATATCACCTATGGCGTGACAAGGCCAACCATGCTACGGGGCCAGAACGTTTCATACTTATGTTTTTTTGCACTTTTAGATCAATTCTGGGTCAGTAAATGAACTTAGTTGATATTAAACTTCCTTCGAAGGATATTAAACCTGCCTTCGAAGGTGACGGTCCGGGTTCAAATATAAATATTGTTTTAAAACCTGAAGTTTACCGAAGTGCAACGTATCATAAAAAAAACTCTGCGATATCCACCAGAAGTGATTGATGATTTTGACTACTATTACGATGTTAATGCATTACAAATGACAAAGATTCGATATGCATGCTTTGAGTCTCATATTGTTAGATTTCAATTCATTATTCACTTTGCATCTGATGAAAGGGGTAGCGCATTCAAAAATCACTTAATACCAATTAGGTAAGCTCGTCACAAGAAACGATTTTCTGACATTTCATTAGTAATATTTTATTAGACTCAGATCAACTCATTGTTAGTGCGATGTGACAACATGAACCCAAAGGTGTGTATTTCTTTACATAGAGACTGTCAGACCTGAATTCTGAATATCCCCCAATAAATTGCTATCTATTCACATTGAGGGGAATTTAAGGTCCTCATCTTAGCATTTTCTCGGTCGCATTCTGCAAGCGCAATTCGAAATTACCTACCTAATTGGCGAATGTGTACCTATATAGGTAGAATATATTACTACCCTATATTACCTACTGTTTTATAAGTGAACTTTCTCAACTTCTATAAAACTATACCCGTACACGATGGACTGCCCAATACGTCCTACGTTCTACTTCGCCTACTTATACTTACTTGGCATACGATTGATTCGGGTCTTTGATCAAATAGGTTTATCTCCGAAATCATTGTTTTTACTTGTGGGTGAACTGTGGCAGTAAATATATTAGTATTCTATCTTGCTGTATACTCGATTTGTATACTGTTGACCCGGGGGGTCGGGGACACCTAATGCAAAATATTGGCAGAGGCCACGAAAGCGACTACCATCTGACCTTCCAATTCAAAGGGAAAACTAGGCCATGTTGGGGTTAGACCGGGGTTAGACCGGTTTCCTCACGTTTTTAGGGTTCCGGACCAAAAAGGTATATAACGGAACCCTTATGGTGCGTCTCTGTCCGTCTGTATGTCACAAAATTAAATACCACTAATGCTATCATTATCAATTTAAAATTTGTAATAGTTTTAAAGAAAGCTAATCCACGAGTATGGAAAATGAAAAATTTTAAACATTATATTTTTAATTTCTATCAAAAATGATTGATAAGAGGGGGGAAAAAAACATAGTCTAGTTAGTAGGCCAAATGGGGATCATAAAAAAGTGCTTGAGTTGCACATTTTAAAACAGTTTTTTTTTCTACAGTTGCGTAAATTTTAATTTATAAAGGAAAATGTGAAAAAAAATACCACTGGGGCCCTTATCTCCGATTAACCAAGCGATTTTTTTTAAATAAATATATATGATTAAGATTACCGTAAATATTACCGAAAAATTATAACAAGAGGTTTCATTATAATTTTTCGTATTATATTTTTATTTTCGTAAAATTTTTATAAAGATTGTAATTTAATACTTTTGTGTTTGATATTTTTTCTTCAAATTTGTATGAAACTATTCTGAAAGTGCATTCAAATAAAAAAAAAATCTAAATTGGTATTAGTATACTTGATTGCAGTAACAATACTTATTGTATTGTCACGACTAGTAGGACTTAAGTTTCCTGGTAATCTAGTTGGATGAGCCACTTTGTCAGGAATGATTTACTTAGTCTTGTGTGGACGGAGCTTACTAAAAGTTCTAATAACCAATACTGACCGACCGATTAGCCTAATGGGTAGTGACGCTGCCTACGAAGCTGAAGATCCTGGGTTAGATCCCGGTAAGGTTATTAAACTAGAGTTTTGTTTGGGTCATGTCTGCACTCACACCATTATTTTTGAGCCATGCTATGTGCTCCGATTTATTGTTGTCCTTTGTTGGAGATTTGTTGAATTGCACGAAGTGATAAGGTGCATTATCCATTATTATGGTAGACGGCTCCGGAAGCTTTAGAAGCATTTGTTGAAACCATTCCTTGAACGTGTCTCCATTCATTTCTTCGTGGTAATCTTTTGAACTGTTTGATTGAAATGCCAACATACTGTCTTCCACAAAACCACCACCAGCAGATCCAGCATGACACATAATCAACAGTGCCCCTTTTTCCATAGGCATTTTTGAGGTAGACGCCTCAGTTTCATCTGTCCAACTCTTGGTTACAGTGTGGTTACTGTTTAGCCATGTCTCGTCTAAAATACGACATTATTCCAATCTGTTAATTTTTGCATTTCCCGCAAGAATGCTATTCTTTTTAAAGCAATGTAGGTGCGCTCCATTATTACCTTTCATTGGCTACGTTTAATATAACGGAAAACTATTTGTTTTAAAATTACGCTTAATGAAGTTATACTTTCGTTGAATAATCCAGCATCATTTAAAGAGATGTTTATTTTTAGCTCGTATAATAACCATAATACATGTTTTCAATAACTTGTAACCTTGGCCCCAGGTTATAAACCCTGCGGCGCTACTACGAAAATCGAATGGTGGAACTCTTGAGTCTCTAATAGAGGAGACTGGGGTCAATGGGAACGCGGGTCATTTGAAACAAGCTTAATAACTCCTTAGACTATTGGTGGTAGCAGCGGGGTCTCCAGGAGGAAATTATCAGCTTTAGTAGGACTTGGCTCGGCTACAGTAAATACAAAACGGTTCTATGTTAACGGGAATAGTACATCGGCAAGTTAGTTAGGTACCGTTTTTTAACTTCGCCAATTGACGCCCGTCTCGGGCGCAAGTAAAGACTTTAAAGTGGACACCCAACACTGATGCGGGCGCATTGAGCGCGTCTAATCGATCACTTGGGCTAATTCCGCTCATCTGCATATTAATTCTGTGCTCCCTTAATAAGCAAGGGGTTTAGCGTGTTCGTGTATACAGGTCGAGCTTTTTTAGCCTATATTAAGGAGAACGTGAACCAATAAAATTACTCGGTAATCTCAGTGGGTCGGCCGCACGGATGCTTGCAACTCCTGTGGTGTGAAATCACCACAGGAGTTGCAAGCATCCGTAGGCTACGGTGACCGCTTACCATCAGGCGGGCCGCTTGCTTGTTTGCCGTGAGAGTTGAGACATAATATAGTGCTCACACATTTATCATCACATACTTATCAGACTTCAGATATACGAGTAATACAAGTTCAAAGGTGAACTTAATCACTCATAAAGACACACGCCTTAGTATGATATATAATCATAACACCTATGCCTACTAAAGAGCAAAAAATATATGTACATACTTTTGAATTATCCATCCATACTTATATACTTATACTTATACTTATAATATTATAAATGGGAAAGTGTGTTTGTTTGTTTGTTTGTTTGTTTGTCCGTCTTTCACGGCAAAACGGGGCGACGAATTGACGTGATGTTTTAAGTGGGGATAGTTGAAGGGGTGGAGAGTGACATAGGCTACTTTTTGTCTCTTTCTAACCCCCGACTTCCCTAAAATGGGGGGTGGAAGTTTGTATGGAGTATTCCGCAATTTTCAAGGTAGAAAGCTAAAAATTGGTATGCGGACTATTTGTGAGTAAAAATCGTGCAACATTTTTTTTGGAAATCTGCACCCAACCCCTTAAAAGAGGGGGTGAAATATTAGTTATATGGGGGTCCAGATATGTAATGTCGATATGTAGAGACGATATGTAGTCGATATGTAGAGTCAATATGTAGAGTCGTTATGTAGAGTCGATATGTAGAGTCGATATGTAGAGTCGATATGTAGAGTCGATATGTAGAGTCGATATGTAGTCGATATGTAGAGTCGATATGTAGAGTCGATATGTAGAGTCGATATGTAGAGTCGATATGTAGAGTCGATATGTAGAGTCGATATGTAGATTCGATATGTAGAGTCGATATATAGATTCGATATGTACAGTCTATGTAGAATCAATCTAAATATATAAAAGAAGAAACTGGCTGACTGACTGACTGACATCACCGCACAGCCCAAACCGCTGGATCTAGACTAGAGATTCAAAATTTGGCACGTAGGTTCCTTATAAGGTCTAAGAGTGCACTAAGAATGAATGGTCAATTATAGGGTTTCTATTATTTACTTGAAAACATTTTAGTCCGAAACCCATTCTACTCCTTAAGCATTTATTAGATAATTAATTACATTACATATTGTAAAAGAGCACCCTGTAGCTCCGTAGTAACCTAACCGGTCATATTTAGCTATGCGGGCAATTACACTACGAATTTGTTTCCCATAATCGCGTGCGAAATTTTAGTTATGAATAACAACGCTGACGGGTTTTAGTTTAATTTGCTTTTTCATTTCAAATAGGTACCAAACAAAATAGGTAGAGGTGTCTCTGATGAGCCTTTATGACTTATTTCCTTCGAACATAATAATAATTAATATAATTATACTATATAGTGGCTCTACTCGCTCAGCGTGGAACTCGCGAGCGTCTTTAATTAATAATAATAATAAGTCTCATGAGGGCCGAGTGATCTGGCCCTCGCTTCTGTGCATGCCTTAACCGGCCAGAGTGGAGTTGCAAGAGCGGAACCTATGCTTCAGGATGGAAGTGTAAAATGTCATAACGCCGGCGGCGCTTGAACGGATTACCGGGATCTGGCTACCGCAGACACCTCTCGATAACCTCACAGCTGCTCAGAGGCGTTGCCCCATTGTCGCATTTCGTGGGGGCCACTTAGCGAGCTGGCGAGTCACCGTCTGCCTTCATATAATTTTTAGACTGATTTTCACGGCAGGTGTCCGTCAGTCTCCTCCCATAATCCATTATCCAGTCCATCCAACATTCAACTCAATAGCCCATGACCTTAATTTCCATCGCAGTCACAGTATGCACTGCAGTTGGTCTTTGCACCTGGCGGGGACCATCAAAGGTTGTAGGATGTTGTTCGCTCGGAGATGGTATCTGCCATGTGTATCCCTTGCTTTAGATTAGATTATTGTTGTGTTAACTGGCCCGAGATACGGTAAAGACATACATAATAATAATAAAGTCGTAAATCTGAATCGACAAAAAAAATCTGCTCGCAATCGGCTCACAAAATTTCACGAGAATTGGTTGAGAAATGCGGACCTGTAGAGGGGAACAGCTGGACAGAAGAACATAAGAAAGAATTTTTGCCTTAGCTGAAACAGAGAACTTGGTTCGCTTCGTCCGCTCGTTCAATTGGAATAGGATATGTCAGACAGACCCAGAAGTCCAAATGTGACTCTTATATATTTTTTAATACAGTTGCTCAAAAAGTGGTACTTTTTGTGGCTGCGTAGCGTGCGAGAAGCTCAATTTCTCGAACTAGTGCTTTTTACTTTTTAGTTCCAAACTATACTTTCGAAACGCAGTAATTTTATATTAGATTTTTTACTTGGAAATTATGAAATTAAAAACGCTTACGAATACTAGGAGTATTTATTTAAAGTATTCATTAATATATAAATGACGAAAAAATATTAAGAATTTGCATTTTATAGCCTACTCTGTCTTAGGTATCTATGTATGAAATATTTACTTTCCTAAAAATCGTTCTTTGATTTGGCTGAATGATACAAGCATATGCCTAGAAAAATTATCCTTATGAATACTGTCAGTGTCAACTGCCAAGTGTCAATTTAGTTTCTCAACTCGAGGCCGATGGCGCTGATTCCAATAGTATGTTGTCACTGTCAGTGTCATTTGTAAAGTATGGGTTCGTTCAAAAATAACTTCGAAGCAAGCATATTTTATCGCAATGATATATTAATTTATTATTTTTTCGCAATTGTATTAAAAAACGTCGTTTACAACACGTGTGAAATGTCTTTTTACCACTCGTACCGAGTCTTGCCACTCGCTTTCAGCTCGTGGCAAGATACCTCGGTACTAGTGGTAAAAAGACATTCTTTTCACACTAGTTGTAAAATGTACTATTTTATCATCGTTAGAACCATTTTCGGGAACGAGAACGAGAAAGAGAATTTTTTAGTTATTTTGTGATTAGTTTGGTAACGAAAAGTAACTTTGCTATGACTAAAAGTGTAGGCGTTAAAGTGTTTATTAAACATTCGCTCTCTTCGTATACCTTTATCATATTCATGTCATCATCATCATCATCATATCAGCCAAAAAACGTCCACTGCTGGATATGCCCATAGGCCTCCCTCAAAGAGTGCCAAAGTAACCGGTCCTGCGCCACCCGCATCCAGCGGACTCCCGCGACCTTTACCAGGTCATCAGTCAGTCAGCCTACCCACGCCGCGCCTTCTGGTACGTGGTCGCCACTCAAGAACCTTTCCGCCCCAACGGCCATCGGTTCTACGTTTAATTATGCCCCGCCCACTGCCATTTAAGTTTAGCGATTCGGATTCATCTTCATTTATTAGGGTTCCGTAGCCAAAATGACAAAAACGGAACCCTTATAGTTTCGTCATGTCCGTCTGTCCGTCTGTCCGTCTGGCCGTCTGTCCGTCTGTCCGTCTGTCCGTCTGTCCGTATGTCACAGGCATTTTACTCGAAAACTATAAGGTGTAATTACATAAAATTTTGAGGATAGGTGTATTTTGTTAGCCGCTACATAGTTTTGTAATTAAATGTCAAAAAAAATATATATTTTTAGGGGTGCACTCCATAAGGTAGCCAACAATGAGCCACCAAAAGTTTGTACCTTAATAAGTCAGTCTTAAATAAAGGTATGAACTTTATTTTTGTTCCATATCATTCTTTACTTAATTGGCTTTAATTTTGCATCAATATTTTTGACTAAATCGCAATGGAATATGAGATATACGTGTTTAAAAAAAAAAAGAGAAATGGTTCATTGTGTACCATATCTGGTATCTGGTTTTGCGTGGTCCGACACGCACTTGGCCGGTTTTCGATGTATAATTTGTCTATGCGTCAAGAACTAAACTTAAAATTAAATTAAAGAAAACGGGTCGCGAGTCATAGGGAAAATCGATATAAAGCCATTTTCATTCGTCTTGGCTATGTTAAATGTATGATGTGCGTCAGTTTCCACACTAAGTAGGTACTAACCTAAATAGCGGGCATCTAAGTCGATTCTATGCACATAATTAATTTTTGGATTTGGACAAACAACGTTTTTTTTTACTAAGTGAGAACCGTAATATATGATTGTGTGTGAATAAGTACCAAACTGGATATCTACCTATGTAATATTTATTTATTTATTTATTCACTCACTTGCTGATATCCAGTTGTGCTGTGTGTGGCATACCTAGTTATGGGTGACAATACAATACTATGGTGGTAGACCATCAAGCTAGTCTGATGATGGAGCTAGATCAGTAGCCATAGGAACTCCTCATGTAAACGATGAACCTGTCATGTTAGGACTCGTTAGAATTAATTAAAAAAAGTACCTACAGTCAGGAATAAAAGTTTGTCTCAATAATGCATTTTTGATAAAAAACTTATTAGAGCTTACATTCCGAATAATTTTAGGGATTACTTTCGTATCGCGTGTCATTAAGAACTGCAATTATCACCCTTCTAATTTCAGTCCAAAATCATCTCCTTATAATCCGTAGAATTTAAGCAAAAATCACGCTCATCAGTCAGGAAGACCGACCGTTACATTTAAAATTAAATATGCATAGAAAAGGGTTACACTAGTCAACAGAACCCAAATAGTCAAATTAAATACTACCTTAATAACTATTACGTAACAATCACTTTCGCTTGTAACTTGAAATAAAATTTGTTACAGAAAATGCTACCGTAATTCTGACCCAATAAGGTTTTTTTTCATATGATAAGTTCAGCCGTGAAAATGCCTATAGTTGGTCAGATTCGCCACGCTTTCGGTATTAATATCTTGATCCATCAACAGTTGACGGGTTAAGATGAATCAGCATCGGAAGGGTTAACAGGGGTGACACGCTGTTTCGTCTGTAAGCTAGTCGTGTGTGTGATTGCAGGGTTAACATTTTAGATATCGATCTTGGGATTTAAATATTTTATTCATTCATCAATTACTGCCACTGACTATATAGAGCTACTACAATTCTTGACTAATTACTTATATCCTAGATTGTTTGGGAGACATCAGTATTTAGTGGTAAACCCTCCTATGAATTGCCTGTACTCTCTCTGTAGGCTCTGAATATTATATTTTAATTTATAATGATCATGGGAACACAGACTGTTCGAATAAAAAAATATATTGCCTCGGATATTACGAGTCGGGGATCAGGAAGAATTGGATAATGCAGTCAAGCTCGAAACCAAGAACTTTGCCAAGATGGCACCTATTCTAACAAAAACATCAACAGTAAAAAAACAACTAATAATAAATTACCACTTTCTCAACAATATCACATTCCAAATCCGCTCACAATAGCAGCGTTGCTCAACTCTAAAAGGTCACATGTTCCATATATACTATAAGCACACTTACGACCTTTATTACTGAAGTGTGGTATGAAATCGCACCCACCCACATAGATTAATGATTCACTCGACAATGGGTCCGTTTTTTGATACGATCCCTTTTCGATTTAACAGCAATTAAAAAGTTTCACAAAGCAGCGAAAGGGTTAACTTCATTTGCGTATAATTGGTTAGATTTGCTGGTCTGAATGGAATGGAGGATGTTTTGGATGGACGAGACGAGTGCGATGCGGGATGATATTTCTAGAAAACACACTTACACACAAACCTAGATCTCATAATAATTTTGATAACCTGGATGCAGTGCGATCGGGTAGGTAAGGCGTCTATTATACCTAATGATCAAAAACGATCCTAATTTAAAAATGAATTGAAAACATACCTAATACATTTTATTGCCATCATTAAATACTTCGTTTTGGTCACTTTGGGTCTATGTCCATATGTCCAGCAGTGGACGTGAAACTTACCGTCTCAACTCACAATAAAAATGCATAAACGCCGTAAACTAAACACTATTAAGGCGACGTAGTTAGGTTCAGAAAACGGATTTTTAAAAAAGTCGTAGCGCTTGTTTGGATCATAATACGGCTGCCCTAAATTTAATTAGCAATCTTGAGGCCTTTCTCGAGGGACTATAGCTATTCGAATCCTGAGTTTCTGACTTTCGCTCGATAGAAAAAAATCACAAACATAGGCCTAAAATACACCTAAAACATTCGTAACAAATTATGCACAAAAGCTAAACATATTAAAATTAGTTCTAAAAATCGGCAATATGATGTTTGAATGATCTTAGCACAAAAAAATTAAATATAAAAAACCGGCCAAGTGCGTGTCGGACCACGCAAAAAGAAAGGGTTCCGTGCCTATTAAAAAGGTCGTATCGTCACAGAAATTTTACGGCACTTACGTCCTTTTCTTTGAGGAAGGCAGTTTTTCAGCAATATCTCGAAAACCTCTGAACCGATCTTGTTAAAAACAATTTTCGGTGAATGAAATTAATAACCCCTATGTCCATGAATTTTTTCATATTTTTAAAATACACCGTTCAAAAATTAGAGGGGGGGGACAGAATTTTAGTGACTTTCGGGGCGATTATCTCCGACCCTATTCACTTAATCAAAAAAAATGCTAAGAAACCTTATATTTATTTTGAAAGGCCTATCGATTGATGTGCCACACGGGGGGTCACAATGAAAAAAAAATTTTGACTTTTAGTTTTATGTATGGAGTGCACCCCTAAAAAATTTTTTTTTTGTCATTTTAATTACAAAACTATGTAGCGGCTAACAAAATACACCTATCCTCAAAATTTTATTCAAATACACCTTATAGTTTTCGAGTAAAATGCCTGTGACATACGGACAGACGGACAGACGGACAGACGGACAGACGGACAGACGGACATGACGAAACTATAAGGGTTCCGTTTTTGCCATTTTGGCTACGGAACCCTAAAAACATGATATCCGCGCTTTCGAACACGCACTTCCATCTCGCTCACGCTTATGCTCAGTGAGAGGGTGAGAAGACCATGAACCTACGTCACCTTAAATCTTTATAAGTAGCCAGTCACGGACTTTAATCGTTGAGCCATTAAGAGCTCACCTTTTACTGGAATTTCATAGCTTAACTATTAAAAACCAAAATTAGTTGAGACCTAAATGGCTTAACGATTAAAGTCCGTGACTGTACAACATTTTCAGATAATTTTAAAGGTTTCCGTGGAAAAGCAGTAGCAGGGTAGCGTTACGATAAAATCGTCTGGATAAAAGACTCCTCGTGCAAGAATTTCCTATTTTTTCCCAACTTAAATTAATTTGTACAGAAGACGTCCCCGACTCAATAATTGATTCCTCACGGCTCTGCGGTGCGCAGGTCTCATTGTTCGACAATCGAATTTACACTAATTTGATTGCATTTTCTTCTCCGGTATTTCTGTACTTTTTAAAGTACTCTTTTAAATGGATCTTGATTAGGGGGGTGCGGATTTCTCGTTTGATTGCGTAGTATTTACGGTTGTTGTCCTTGCTACAGTGGATAGGTTAAGTTTAGGTTGGTTAGTACGCTGATAGTAAATAATTCCAATGACTTAAGTATGTAAATAAATAAGTTAAGTACGGAAGAATTGTTTACTATAACATAATTATAATAAATAAGTTACCACATTTGTGTTTTTAATATTGTTTTAAACAAGACATTGGTTGCTTACCGTTGACTTTCGAATATCTCGTTGTGTTATTGAGAAGATAAATATGGGTATCATTTGTTATAATAAGATATTTAAAGCTATCATTGATACTCAAGTAACCATTACTAAAGAGATAACAGCTTATCGGAAGAAGTAACAAAAAGTATAAAAAAGTGTTTTTCACATCTGTGATCCTTCGAGCCGGATTTGAACCAGCGACCTATGGATTCCCGTCTTGTACCAACTACAGTCCACCGCTCTACCAACTGAGCTATCGAAGGCGTGAAGTAATGGGCGAAATTTGCAACTGCTTACCTTTCACTGTGTGAGTGTATCTTTCGTCATAAAACCACTAATGGTGTTCGACTGTTCGTTCATAATCAATGTTTCTTAAACGATACGGTTTGTTTATCAAACGATATCAGAGGCATGACTAGGGGTCAAATAGGGAATGCATGGGACTTCAATTTTGAATAAATTGCACTCCATCGATGCGGATATACGTAGAAATATCATACAACAGAAATATATATTTAAAAAAACTATTGTATTTTTATCTCACGTTAAAATCACTCAATTTTTTTAAATTTTTTCGATAAAATTACATAAGTAAGACAGAATATTGAATTAGAAATGATATTTTGTATAAGTATAGATTTAAACGCAAATTTTAAGGAGATCATTACAAAAGAATGACTAACTCCATAGTAAACGCGCCGAGAATATGGATTGTGACGTCATAGTCTATGCCCCTTTAATATAGTGTTATCGGTGGGTGCCGGCGCCGTGCAGATTTCAAATGCCAATAACATCAGAAAAAAATCTTAAGAAAGTTTTAATGCTACAGTTGATATTCCTCTGGACTATTCTTTTGATTTTCGCAATAAAAAATAAAGATTCATATTCCCTATAGACCGAATAACAGTTTCTTGAAAACAGTATATATTACAACTTTATGTCGTTTTTCCGATCGATAGATGTGTCGTAAAAATTTTTTTTTGGAATTACCTACCAGTAATTTGACATTAAAAAATTCTTCCTTAATTTTGAATGGCCAAATTGCCATAATTACAGAAAAAGAGGAAAACATTTTTATTCAATCTCAACAACGAAAACGTTTCCATCACAAATCGCCCCAAATATCTCCAAGTTGTAAACAAGATGGAGCGAGACATCACGCTAATAACATCAGCGGGGATGAGCAGAATGCCCCGAATATTTCATCGCAAGAGCACCAGTAAATTATCTAAATAGAGATCACTCCCCAATCAGTGAGGTTCGCGTGGAAATAGAGATGCTGGAAACGTGACGTTGTGCCAGAGACATAAAATGTGATAAGACGTGCGCCTACAGTTAAAGATTAGTAAATTATCAAAACTGTAAATGTCTATACAATGTCGCGTTTCTTTAAAATATTGAGCCTGCTAGCTAGCTTCTAGCCACTATTCAATTCACTTTAATTCAATTCAATTATTTATTGATATTCGTAGTTATAGGTCATTTAAAAATTCAGAATGTACAAATTATATTAAAATACATTCATGTCTTATATAAGATAGGTACAGTCAAGTGCAAAAATATGTTACGATTTAATCCTCTCATAAATATGTAGATACCGAAACCTTAATCCGCTGACATAAGAGCGATTGGACATATTTATGAGTACCTAAGTTGTATGCACCCATATTTTGACACTTGACTGTACAATATCTTATTAGTACTATTTATATATTATTTAAGAATGTACATTTGGTCAAAATGTGCATTCAAATGTATGTAGGTATGCGATGTAAAAACAAAATGTACATTCTAATTAATTACAAGGCACAAGTAAGGAACAAGAGAGACCCTTCCAGCTAAATTATACATTTTCAAACCTCCAACCGGATGCACAGTGTTCAGCCAAAGATGGCGCGCGGAAATGCGTCGCGCCTACTGTCATGGCCGCCGGAAGTTCTGCCATTTGATAAATAGTTGTTCTTCAACAGTTTTTATCATGCAAATGAAGGGACCAATGACGGATTGCGTTTGTCACAATTTTCTCGGGTGGATTTAATTTGGGATGCAGGGGTGACAAATATTTGGCTCGCTCGATGGGAATTGCGACCGACGGTTGACGATCGCTGATTGCATGGAAATGTTCAGGTTTTACATTTGACATTTGTCGGGATTCTTGTCTAGATTGGTCGGGGTTTAAATTGAGACCGATCTGTGAGGTGATTGGATTTTAAAATGTTAATCAGGTTTTTGAATAATGTAGAAGGTACAATCAGCATTTCACCTCATCCGCGTAGTTAAGTACCTACTTAATTTTTCTGTCGACTGCACTGTACTGTAGTAATTTTCCTAGCCACTTGTTTGAAATTTATGCAAATCACAGGATAATCACATAATAGGTACCTACTTATTGACTACAATATTTATTTTGTTTTATGTTAACCTTCCTGTACGTTCAAGTAAATTAATCCCATGTTTTTAATGTTTTCATTAAAAGAAACATTATTGAAATAATGCAGACATTATTTAGGTAATATCACAAATTATTACCCAAATAATGATTGCATTATTTCGATACGAAGACACTACAGAAAATGAAGTAATTTCAGTTACCTATACTTACATGAAATTACTCATACTCATACTCACCCTCATTAGTTAGGGTGTACACTCCTACAATTAGCAAAGGACATGCAAACACGTAGAATAATTGTAGGCATGTATTGCAAGTCATCGAAATTGGCCCATCTGCCGTATTATAGCCATCGTATTTGTAATTTTTTGTTTGATATACCTAATGGCTGTTTCGAAGAGCGCGCGCCTTGATACAGCATGGCATACGTTGTTCATTGGTGATATCGCAATTTATTGTTGGCGCACTATTTTATTAGGTAATTTATACTGTTTCCGTTATATTAAATTAGGTAATTAAGTAATATATTTTTTTTTTTGTTATTACATAGTTTAAAATTTTTCGTTTAGTATTTAGTATTATTGAATTTCATTTTAAGTCGGTTTGTTTTTTAATTAATTGTGATTTTGGTTGTTTAATAAATATAAATTGAAAATCGACAACATGACTTAACAATTTAAATCTAAGTAAAATAAAATTTATAATGTACACAATGACTGAAAGTACATAATTACTACAGATTTCCTATTAAGTAGATATTCCCCAAGGTCGGCGCTCTGCGGTAGGGTGTCCATAAGGCTAGCTACGTTTCCTCGTTGAATGGCGATGCCAATTCTTTGACCGAGGAACAAGCTAGCCCTATGGCCAGCAGTGTGCTCGAAGAGTCGTTTTTTTAAATCCCGGAATAAATTATGGGCGTCTGGACCCCACGGCCCAAGCGTCTCTACTGCAAAAGCCGCGAACAAATGGTTGCCTGCGAGGCCCGTGTATTTAAAAGTGACCATTAACTTTATTGTCCATAGTATAGGTAGGTACCTTTAAATTTACGAGAACAAGATGAAGGCTACGCTGGGAGTTTCCCTGCGTGATCACATCAGGAGCCGTAGCATGGTTGGCCTTGTCACGCGATAGGTGATAGGATAGAGCGTGCGTCACTGGCTGACACCGTTCGATAGAACGAGATGATGCTCTTATCTTGTCACTTGTCGCATGATAAGGCCAACCATGCTACGGCTCCAGATATCACATCAGATATCAGATCATAAGGCAGCACTAAGGTTAACCAAAATAGCCCTCTGAATCGCTAAACTTAAGTGGCAGTGGGCGGGGCGCGATGGCAGTTGGGGCGGAAAGGTTCTCGAAAACCGACCACGTACCGGAAGACGTAGTGTGGGTAGACCCCCCACACGGTAAACTGATGACCTGCTAAAGGTCGCACGAGTTCGCTGGACGCGGGTCCGGTCACTTTAACACTTTTTGGGGAGGCCTAAGTCCAGCACGATTTAACTGATCACATAGGTTCTTACAGACAATTTACCTAACTCACGTGCACAATTTCATTTCATCTACACCACAAGAAGACTGCCAAATTAAATGAAATTAAAACAAAATAAAAGAGCGGCCTAATATAAACTATATAAAATTAAATGTTTAAATTATGTAGTGGTAATCTCGAACTACGTTTTATACTCATAGTTAGTAGGTATTTGTCAAAATTATACTTAGTTTATTTTGCGGATTATATTTATTCCATTTGCTTGTGAATTAGGTACTTTGCTACGTGTATGTTCAGCATTAGTAATCATCATGCCCCTCGACTTGGCTAACATAGCGTTAAGATATTCAAGGTGCGGCTATTGCGGAATTGCCACGTGCTTTTTAATTAGTAAAGGTTACATGGCAGATGTTTACAACACAGTATTGCTACTCATGCGCTTTTTCTAGGAATCATTGAATGGAACAGTTATAATTCTAATTGGACTAACCGTCGACTCACTTTTATGGTATATGAGTGTCAGCCGGCCGTTAATGCAATAACAGTCTAGTTTAAAACAAATTGTCATAGTGTTACCTACAGATTATTTTAATGTAGAAATGAAAAAGAAAAATATATAATCATAATACAACATGCATTTTGAGTTTAATTGAAAGCCCGTACTTTTAGTCTGTAGTTAATGTGAATAAAAAAGTGTAAGTATACATCTAGGCAGAAATGTAAGACCCCTCAAACTAATGAATGAGCATATATTAAAGAAATTAAACCAAATGACAAAAAAAAAAATCTCATCAATACATATTTAGTTTAGCCTACTTAAATTAAGAATATTGTTATTTCATTTGTTTATATTTTAGGCATATTGTATATCTTATTGTGTTGCGCTGAACTTGCTGATTACAATTAGAATACCGTAAAGACTCATTCACAACTTTAAAGGTGCAATGTGCATCTGCTCGCGTGTTAGCAATTATAACTGCAAAAAGTGACCACGTGTCCCGTTGACCTTAAGGATGACTCATAAACGAATGCACCCCCATGTGCCTTACCGACCGTGAACACACCTGGTCACTCAACACTTTCTTAGAATTTGAGCTGAACCATATTAATCTGTAATGTAATATGTTAAGGTTTACATTGGTTTGTATTATTTTGTAGACATTGTAACAGAAATAACAAGGGAAAGTAAACTTTCCAAGACAGTGATATAGTTCAAAATCGTTTTCGTAATTTTTATGCTGGACAGGTGAGATTCGTAAATAATGAATGGACGTCATGAATGTGCAATGACATTTTATTTGTCTGTTAGGTTTTTTTATACCTTGTTCCATATAAGATTAGAAAAAGCGTAATCATCAGGCGATTTCAAGGAAAACCATTTTGAAACTTAATAAGTGAAATCAAAAGATTTTTCGAAAAACTCAACTGTTTTTTGCAAATAGCCTATGTAACTCCCACGATTAAGAGGAATCCAACAACCACCTCATACGTCGAAATCCATTAAACGGTTTAGGCTGCAGGGCGTGCCAAAGAATAAGACATACACACATACATACATGTATAAATACATGCGCTCGAAAAACATAACCCTCCTCTCCTCTGGCAGTCGGGTAAAAACATTCGTAAGTTATATTTGAAAAGCACTTAATGATCGAAATAAGCAAAACTAGTTCAATAATTCCCACTAATATTCTAGATAAACGAAGAAACGTAGAAGAATTTGTTGAATTAAAATTCTAATGTTATATATAAAGAGGTAAAGGTAACTTGTCAAAATAATTCGAGTAGTATTTTAGAAAATATAATTTAAATAATAAAAAGGAATAGTGTTGTAAATATATTCTCACCATTAAAGAGACAAACTGGACAGCTCACATTTTTAAACAATTCACCCACATGAAACGTCCGGTCCATTAAGACCTTAAAAACTCTAAAACGCGAAACAATTCTAAAAGCGTATCACACCCTTTTAGCAAAACGGAAGCCATCAATATGTAACCCAAAAACAATAACACCAAACAAATATACAAATTCCCATTCGAAAACCTTAACGCTCAGAAAATAAGACTCAAAATGTTACTGCGCCGAAATAAATAAAAGCTCAAAAGTCCGGCTCGAAGGACTAATTTGACTTTATCCAACAAACTGACCTTGTATCTTATAAATAGAAGGTTAAGGTCTACTTTTGAATACGTAGTTTTGCTATTATGTAGGCAGATCTGACGGTCCAGTGAAATAAGGGCCGGTTAAGAGTCAATACGTTAATCTGCATTATAAAGGGAATATTTAAGTTATGCGGCGAGCGTGTCCCCTTAATTGCTGGATGCTGGCGATCAATTGCAAAATAGGAAAAAACTGGATGAATGGCACTCGCTGGACCATTGAGTTTTAGGAATTTTACAACGGAAAAGAATGGAGCTACTTACTAAATAATAGTAGATTATACACCAAGGGGATAAAGCACTGTTTTATGTCACGGGAGCGAATTGAATCCCGAACGTAACGAAGGACTCATAATTTAACTCCTGAGCGTAGCGAGGGAGTTATAAGTTAATTCCTGAGCGAAGCGAGGGAATTAAGACTGAGTCCTGAGTGCAGTGAGGGGTTCAACCGCCCAAGACTAAAACAGTCTTATCCCCGAGGTGTATACTCTACTTTTCACACCTTATGCGAGACAAAAAAACAGGCTCAGTAGATAAATAATGTTTGATTTCTTTGCTCGATGTCCATCCGATTTCCTTTTTAAAAAGGCCAATAACTTGGCATATGTATTAATTTGTATGTCATGTTTGACACTTATTGTTGCCCTCAGCATCGAATATATACACCACAGGCTACTTGGCTTCTTTGTAGCTGACAAATATTCAAAATAGACCAGAAGCACTGATTCAGACACAGACTTTACGCCTTTTACAGCTTTCCATTTGTCAAAATCGTTGTAGGCTTTTAGGTATTTTTCCTTTGACTTCTCTGGCAGCAGATTGTTGACAATGCCTATGGCATCTAATTTGATAAACTCAGGAGTCAAAACACTTTCATCACTCGACATTTTCAATATTATTTTTGAAATTAAATCTTCTATAGGCACCTACAAGAACTCGATTTGTTCGTCACGCGTGAACAAAAGAAGGCGCGCGACGTTCCAAATTCGAAAGCACAAGCCGTGGTCCTAGATTCGAAATTCGAATTTCGAACACCGCGCTCCTCCGGACCGGGGTTCACACGGAGGCAAACTTCATTTATTTTGTCAAATCAAGTAGGCCATGGCCTAGGACAAATTGTGTTTAGCAAAATTAAACTTTATGCATATAGTAATAAGAATTATGAAAAGTGAAATCATATTATTAACCAGCGGGTTATAATGAAATTCAGTACAACATTATAACCCGGCTAATACCAAGGGATTTAATGTCTTGCTTTCGGTAGGGTTTACATGACCTATAATTCGGCATTGTCGAGCATGTGGTTTGAAAAAATAATTATAGACATGCATTCGATAATTCTAGGCAACGAACGGCTATTATTACAAGATATCTGTTGTTAAGTTTAATTTTGTATTAAAATTTTCTATTATTAAGTTTTTTGTTATGGCTAAAGTATTTTATTTTAATTATGCATTTCAGTTGCTATTTGAAATTTTCCGTGTGTGTTTACACAACTTGACACAGTAAGGGTATATATCACACTTTAAACTCTCGCGCTTTGTACACATATAAAGGTTATATCTACATTATATCGTTTTGGAATTTATAAAATTGCATATATTATCTTTTCGTTAATATCCAAAATAATTACAGTGTCCGGTTTGGAATAATTAACACTGTTCGACTTCACATATACCGACTCCACTCCATCCAATTCCGTCAATAAAGGGGTGCTCGGTCCAGCTTTTGTCCGACACAAATGACCCTAAATAATAATCATCTCCATTCACTAGCCGCTCCACTTTCCCATAGACCCATAAAACCTTGCTAAACCAAAAAGACGCAACTCAGAATGACCCTCGTACTGCGATACAGCATTCTGGATTTGAACGGGTTATAGCTCTACCAAGATACGGGCACTTTGATTTGCGATTTGAATACGGTGGAATTAAACTTAATTAAGTAGATTTCATGTTTGTCCTCTCATTATCTTCTGCGGGGTCATTGGTTCGGGGTAATTTTCATTATCCGTGAAAGATAGGTAGCCGTAGGTGTCCTTTAATTAAATTTCAAAAGGATATGGGTTGATAATATATAAATAGAGTTACATATTTATTGCATGCGAGTAGTAATTGCGTGTATTTCAAGTGACAATAACAAAATATATAAAACACAACATGTCAAAAAGTGTGTTATCACAACAGTGTTCCAATTCTGATTTAATTTACTTCATAACATCAATACTTAGAGTTTGAAGTATTTAATGATTTCACATGAAACATTTCACATTGTGGAATTGAAATATACTTATTTACGCTTTAATTTCACATCAAAAAACAGTCGTAATCGTACCAGCGTTAATAAACACCCATTTGCACACATTAAAGCAGCATTAACAACTTTCCCGTAAGTTACGATTATCGGTAAAACCGTAAACTGAATCGTAACAGTAGGAACTGAACCGGGACTGTCCTTCAATAAACGTCAGCGTGGATAATGACGTCACGCGCGTATCCGAAATATTCTTACGAATGCACTGTGCACGGATCGTAAAAGGTTTACGACTAGGGACCTAGGTTTATTAATGACATATATGTGTTTATGTTTTATTATGGGATGTTACAGTTAATTTAGTACAAAGATTCAGGAGTTGTAGGAAGTAGGTACCTACTTGTCGTAAAATAGCAATTCTTATGTCCATGAATGAGTCAAATCAACGATCTATTTCTTTTATTGTGTCATAACATGTAATAATTTCCTTTCTTAAAAAATATATTCTATTCAATTATGAGATAAGATTCCCCCGTGTTGGCACGAATTAAGGTATTTTTTTAACATAATATCTACGTAATCTACATATTAACTCATCTTACCTAACCTATAAGTACTAAGTTAGAATTCTAAACACGATTAATTATAATATTTTGATTTATTTAAAAATTCAAAAGTCATTTGCACGCGGGACATTTGTGTTACAGTATTGTGTAATTTACATTCAAAAAAGGTATTTGCCAGCCGCAACACAATATTCACGCCGAAAAAACCAATCCCGTGTCAATTACAATCACCCTACGATTTGAGTCATAACATGTCGTTCATATCCCGGGTCATAAATGTCCCAGAGCGCTCCCGGACGCGAATTTACGACAGCGCGTGGACACTTTATGATTATGTCCCGATGTTGATTGAATGGTCATGGTCACCCTAGTTTAATTGCGAAGATGTGATAGTGTGACTTACAGTACATATTTATGTTAACGGTGAAGTGCTATTTCTTATTAAATAGTATATTATGTACAGTTCACTGATAAAAAGAATCTTTTTTTTGTCGGAAGCAATAAAGAACAACATAATTTTGTTGTTTTTTTAACTTTATGCCATTTTAAACGTTAGTTGGCCAGTCAAAATGGAATACCATTAAAAATATAAAAATGATATTTACCACAAAGAAGTAATAATAACACAAAAAATATTAGTTACAATTAGAAGTTTCACTCATTCATTAAAATTTAAAAAACATTGTAACTAAAAGTTGCGATAAACAATATTTGTGGGTAGGTGCACTTTAATTTTATTTTAAATAAGTGACATGTTTTAATACATTTGGTGTTCATAAAACACCTTTTATATCACGGCACTAACAATACGCCATGACTCAAGCAATCCTTTTAAATTCTTTTTCTGCTTTCAGGAAATGCACGAATATTCTAGTTTACACAAATGCGCTAAAATGACAAACGTTTTGTTGCTCCGGGGACGTATGATAATAGCCTTGCCTGGCGTCCCCTACTAACATCCTCTCATTCAATAAAGTTTTTAAGTTTCTGTCTGCAAACGATAAATATAACTATACCAAACTAGCGCCTGCAACCAATTTTTACAGCATCCAATATCAAGATATTAATCTGTTAGCGCACGTGAGAAAAAATGTTCTGGTACCACCATAATTGTCCACAGTGGGCGCCTATTGTTACCTAATAGTGCCATAAACAAATGGGAAGACACGATTGCCAAATGACTTGGAGAAAAAAAACACCATCTACAGCTAGCTCCTACTGATGATGTCTTGCAGTTAGAGAAACAAAACACGTGTCTTCTCCGGTGTATGTGGGAGAATCAACTTTTTCTGATATTGCCTAGAGGCAAAACACGTGTAAAGGTTTATAGGTTTTAGAGA
The DNA here is from genome assembly GCA_932294315.1 of Epinotia nisella. Taxonomy (NCBI): domain Eukaryota; kingdom Metazoa; phylum Arthropoda; class Insecta; order Lepidoptera; family Tortricidae; genus Epinotia; species Epinotia nisella. The sequence goes on from OW028674.1 coordinate 25,724,068, forward strand.
ATTACTAAGACACGTACGTCGTAGAGCTATACAGAGATAATGAAACTGTGATTAAGATAATAGGTATCTACTTACCTATAATGTTAAGCAAATGGTTGGGGTCGTCCATATTTCCAACGACAAGGAGTCTCGTCTCTAGAGAATATTTGCTGAACAAACTTTGTTTCTTGCAGTTAATGTACGTGAGACCTGCTTCAGACACCCTAATGCCAAGGAACATTATTGCTGAAAATAACCAAAGACATGAGACATTTTAGCATAAACTTAGTGAAACTAATTGTGACTTGCACGTATGCAAATTCTTAATGTTTCATGTTTACCCTTCATTCTAAGCGTTATCTAGCCAAATGCCATTATTAAGCGACCTCCTGGTCGTTTTCAATTCATCTTCAAAGGGTTGTTTCTGACTCAAAGCATCACAAAAAAGCCCACCTCAATATATATGGTTCCTGGATCTTACATCATTTATTAAAATAAAATACTAAAAGATAACATTTTTATTAAAAGTAATTATTTTGATAGTGATTTTGCGAAGTTACTATCAAGGACGTATTTTACCCCATGTGTCGTAGCAAAAACAGCTTTATTGTATACACATAAGACTAAATTTATGTTTAAATTGTAATTGCGATAGTAGTTGGTTTGTTAACTCCCAAAGGATTAAGGAGTCAGTATTAGAACACGCGTGTTTTAATTAGTTTCGGATTACGTGGAGTCCTGATGATTAATGAACTAGGAAGTTTGGACATGTGGATTACAGGCTAATTGTCTTTGCTGTGGTTGTGGAAGTATAACTATAAGGTTGGGGATATTAAGTTTGAAATTATGAGCTCCGGTCCTGTCAAGATACCATTATTGCTTACTGTAACACAATTCAAATTAGACAGGCTAGGTACAACACGATGATGTTATGTAATTTTACGTAGTACGAGTAATATAATAAAAAAAACACCATTTTAAGTGTTAGCTTTCTGCTCGTAGGCCTTAGCTCTAGAAAGTAGGAAACCTACGGTAGGTGTTGGCAACGAGCGTAGCGCTACGCAAATATTAACACTTTTTCTGCCAGGATCCCGTCTAGCGGGCACCTACTTACACCGTAGTCACTTTCCGCTACATACGAGGAAAACCACGCGACCAGCTACGAGCATAGCGCGTAGCGATTCTTTGCAGGGAATGTGTTAAGTATGTACCTATATAGAAAAGAAAAACCACATAATGTATATAATTTGAAAATACTAATAAACTTTGTTATTATGACCAGGTGGGCACAGACCTCGTCCTATAAATATTATCAAAATTAAAATTGGAACTGTTCGTACTTGGTGTACAATGCCATGTACACTACCTAAGTGCAATTTATAAACCGACGACTTCCTTCCCATTCCTAACACGTTCGCACTATTTTGCATCCCAGCCTCACCTCACCTCCATTCATGTCCAATATTTTTTGGTCCACTCGAAGTGCTCAAAGGGCCAGCGAGGGCCACCGAAAGGGCCACAAGTGCGGGCAGATTGGTCGCCCGACGCCCTGATATTGATAAAGGGTGTGAGGTTTTTCAACTGTGAAAGGTTTGCGGTTTGATCCCGTTTGGGTTATTTTGATTTCGCTTTGATAAAACATGTCAACGCAGGTATTGAATTGAAAACGTGTTGTACGTTTGCATACTCGAGGTTTGCCGGTATGCTTGTTTCTAAATAAAGTACATGAAATTCATTTCTATTTGTTACGAAACATTATGCTGAAACTAGTTTCTATAATCATGACGGAAAAATGGCGAATGGTGAGCGAATGCCGCAAATATTTTAAAATTAGAATGTTCCCTATTTTTTATTATAAAAGTAAAAATTATCCATACGTATTTTTTTTTATATCTCTTATCAAATCGTGGTTGTTCCATAACAGGATCTGCAATACCCAAAACAAGGCTAACCGCCTCTGACACGGGCATGGCTTTGTGAATCAGTAATGTATGCATAAGTGGGCTCAGATTGTTTGTTCGTCTGTTTTGAGAATAGCAGTAAACGTATATAGGTATAGTTAATACAGCGGTAAATTAATATGAGTCTTTGGTACGGCCCGAGAGTATTTCATTCAGAGAAGTCTAACTTATTACGACTTAAAACGACTACATAGTTAAGCTGACCACGTCTAAAACGCACTCTAGTGGTACACTGCTTGCTAGTCTCCTGCCGACGGTGGAGGATAGGACGTATTCCAGCTGTCATCCATGACTACGGCAAAACACTCATTGGCATCAACGGGGGCCTCTTCAGAACTATGTCATTGACAAATTGACACTAAGTAGAGCATGTTAGCTCTAGCTATGGAAATTATAGCTGCGAAGTTACAAGATGCTCATATTTATTTCATTACGAAAAAATGGAAAAAGACAAAAACAAAATTTCTAATAGGTAATCCCTCTTTGTACGTGCTTTGGAAAGTCCTCAGAGAACTCTTAAGACAATTTAACAAATAAAATCGTTATAATCGTACTTTCAATCTAACACTATATTAAACATCAATAGACACTCAATAAACCTGATTGTTATCAAATCAACCGTGAGTGCTGGAGCAATCTTGAACTATTTCTGTCCCCCATCCATCTTGTCTTGGGCGCTGAAATTGTATGCAAATTCAATGTGTCACTCCCATGGCACTTGGTGAAGTGGTGCTGTGATTTAGAGCTACGGGCGCGGGGTAACATACGTGTGGGTACCTACTGGAGGTACTGTAAGAGCCGACTTCGATGCGGCGTTAAATAATTCGTTCGTTCCTACGTAGAATTGGACTTAATATTTTAAAACGCCAGCACTTTAAAAAAACTGTACTACTGTAAGAAAAATCACTTGCTATTTTATTCTCTATCAGTTCCTCAAGGCACCAACTGCTGCGCCAGTGTTTTTTCACTACCGCTCTCCAAATACTTTTGTTTTGAGTCGGTTCGGTTGCTTCCGGGAAGTTGTTCTTCTGAAAATACCTCCTTTCCGCTTTTTACAAGCTTTATATTAACTTGACCGGGGGGGGTAATCACGTAACGTTCCGAACGCGCGTCGGGTAGATCAAACTGTAATTTTTCCATATAATGACATTTAGATTAATACTAATTATGTATACATACACTACTTTATCTACACATATATCATAAATCCTCAATGATGTGTTGGGCAACGCTTCGAAATTTGAAAGTCATTACTTTATCTATATCGATTATCTTAATGAAAATACGTACAAAATAACCTACGACCAGAGACAAGTTAATTATTTTTATAAATCTTATTGGTATAAATAATGCTGGTCATTACTGCCAGTTTCTGAACACATTTTAGCGGGTTTATAGTATGTGTGTAGATAAATACTCTTTTAGTCTGTTTCAAATATCTTGAAGTATGGTCAAATACGTGATATTTAGGTTCGTGATATTTTACGCACTAATAACCAAGCTCTCATTACCCGGGATTAACCTGCTTAATTTACACGCCAGTTCGAAACGTCAATTGATCGTAATCCCGGAGTAATCCTCTCAGCTTAATAACTGTAATTAATTTCTGATTATTGAACCTAACTCTGGCCTAAGTCGACTTAAAGGGTGAAAGTTTAAATTTGATGGCATTTAATCGAAATAGTAGAATCATAGTATTAACTTCCTAGCATTAGCTATAGATAACGCCGAAGTATTGCAAAGGACCGAAAAATCCTCCGATGTACCTGTACATCCCCCGTTGTGCGTATTTTGTATTGGAATAATATGAGTACATTTGTAAAAGCCTAGAAAATATTACAGCTTAGACATATTTTTATCTAGCAGCTATATGTATTTAATACTGTATAATGTAGGTGTGCCGGCTAGGTCCGCATAAATCTCGATCAACGCATTTCGATACAAACTTCCATGTCATTTCCACTACCTATAAAAATAACAAAAATGTAACAGACAATTAAACAGACAGAGTTACTTTACTTTCTTACTTATACTTAACAAGCTGCTCGCGCGGCATTGCCCATGTACGACACAGGACGCAAGTGAATCTATCTACGTCCATCTCGAAGATCCACGACATGATCAGAACATGAGTAGAACTCGAGAGTACATTTCTAGTTTTCTACATACAAATTTTCAAAGCTGTTTAGCTTAGCTCATGAATACTACGCACTCACATCCTACCTACCCTACCTCTTTATATTACGAGGCTTGTATATAGATATAAGTATGGAAGTATGGATATTAAGTAAAGTAAGTGTACCCACCTAGTACCCACAATACAAGCCTTACTGAGCTTACCGTGGGCCTAGGTTGATTTGTGTAAGATTTGTGTAATATTAAAAAAAGTGTGGTTATTCTGTTCTTTTACTTATTCCACCCATAGGCCGCCATTCAAGTGATTTACCTATAACTCGTAGGGACTACTTAAAAGCATAACCTCAATGTCCTCAATGCGCCCCTCACACTCGCAAGTCAAAGGGTCCTTAGCACAGATCGCCCGCATACTCGCTGAACATTAAAGAGTTTAATGCATCTTAGATTATGCAAAACCTGAGAGACACTCGTCATTTTTGTTTGGCTTGAGATAAGTGCATGTTGGATAGAAGTCACATTTTTTTTATCACATGAATGATCAGTGTTAAAACAATATGAGCGATATCGGTACAGCGGTAAACCACAGTGAATGTGGGCTATAATATCTTCAAGGGTTGTAGAATAAAGTGCTCAAAAGTTTCATATGAGTTCTATGAACGCCGTGCCAGTGTTAAATATTCAGTCTAGTCATTAATGGTTTGTTGTTGTAGGTACTATTTAAACTCAATCTCTCTCTATGGTTGACTTTAGTAATTCAAAGCACGTCATTAAGAACTGCCCGCTCAGTGAATACGACGGCAATCCAGCAGGCTTGACAATGACGTAATCCTATGGATGCAAAATTTGAAATATTATGATGAAAAATAAATACTTACTACAACTGTTCTTACTTGTTTAATTTCTTATTACGTACCTCGAACACCACACCTTAATCTTCATAGTCAATAACCATTTACCAAACACGAATCCTCATGTTTATTGTTTCATACAAGATCGTTGCGTGAGTATTTTTCTTCCATTTTCCTCTCCAAGATTGTTTGTTTCCAATATTCGAGTAAGTGCAGTTGTGTTTTTCTAACAAATTGGTTTTGTACCAGACGAGTTACATGAAGTGAGATATTGCTCAATGTATTAATCGAATTGTAAACAGATATATGTACCTACACACTAAGTTGATTAAGTCTGGAATAGCTTTTATTTAGATTATGATAAGTAGGTAATAAAAAAGGCAATGTTGGTTACTTGTAACTAATCTGTATTGGCTTATCTTTTAACTGTATTTAGTACAACTAAACAAAGAAGCACATTATTAGGGATCCAATCGGAAAGCGGATCGTAGAGTATGATATCAATTAAATGTACTCGTCCCAGCAAACGCAATGTTCTATTTAGTTACACCATGCCAAGTCGTTATTTAAAACTTTCGCACGAGTTTCAATTTTGCACACACTTCAAAATGTCAATCAGGGTTGACGCAATTTGAAAGTACTCCTTTCTTCCACACACCGCGACGAATCCTGGCGGGTTTTAAAAACGTCGCTATTGTCAACCCTTTCAATCCACTAATCTATCATCGTGGGAATTCACTTTAATTTTTAATTTCGCAATTATTTCTTTAATTGTTCAGTTTTATTGCGATATTCAAATGTGAACCGCAGATGCTCAAATATTTTAACCGGCTAAATAGAGACATTGTTATTTTTAATGCACAGGTATTAAGTTTACGATCGATACGTCATTTGACTAGTAAAAGTCATCCCTTCAGTTATTAGCGGCACGACCCAGCTTTTCATCTCTTTTATAGTGCACCGTGATTATGCAAATTTCCTTCGTATTAACAAATCAACCGTTACAAATTAATATTTACCATCATTAGCATATTTTTACAAAAAAACGCGTGTCATCCTCACCCAAGCGATAATGATGCAAAAAAATAACTGCCAGTATTAAATGCGTCATAAAACTTCAAAAATGAAATTCTTTTTAACGGATTACTTTTTACGACACCGATCAATCAGAATCGTTTTTGTTTATGCAAATTTTCAAACATCGAATTCTTAATTCATTTCAATTTTAAAAATGAAAGTGTTTGATCATAAATTGTTGTTTTATTACGTCACAGATTTAGGGTTGCAACCCGACATTTGCAGCAATATCTTCCACATGAGTTTCTTCGGTGATTTTTAAAAGCAATATTTTTAATGGTATGTCAAATTAATGTCGATCTTTTGTGCCAAATTGTCAATATGTCGATAGGGTTAGCTATAAGGAAATGCACGGTGTTGTATCAACGAACCCTTTTAAATTTCATGCTACGGCTTTATATTACAAATCGAATCAACACAATGTGTCGATTTTATTTGTCTTTTTGTCATTTATTTTTAAGTCTATGTAGTGTGTGTTAATTTTAAAATTTATTTGACGTGTATTGTGCTATGACGGTACTGGTTTATTTTTAACCGCACCAGTTTAAGGACGTTACTTAATGAACTTCAATAGAACTTTAAAATGAAATTAATTAGTAACACCAGATCGTTTTAATAATAGAGTTGCTGTTAGTATCTAGGCTAGGATATTGAATACTTACCTACCTAATGCTAAAATGATATGAGATTATTAAGAAATTCTTAATTTCATCCACGAAATGGGTGATAAGCTAACTTAAATAATAATCAACCTTGCAACTAGGTATGTAAAGTTTATGTTTCGTCTTACAGTAATTGGAGTTGGCCATAAAAATGTTGTAAAACCTTTGCATGGGTTGTAAAACCCAAAAAAGGGGTTATGGTTCCTATAAAACGGCTAGGAAGTGGTCATAATCAGATTATCACTTGCTTTAATCAAATTTAGACTTTTCGTTGACATTATCCAAAGAACGTATTTTATTTTAGGGTTCATTCGTTTCGTTCCATTACATAAAATATTTAAGTGGATTAAAAACAGGTACACATTGTAGAACATTATTTGTTTTTGAAATCCCTCTTTAAGACGTTATATTAAGATGACTGCTACGTTATTCCCTCGAACACGTTCCTCGGAAGTGAGGATCTGAGTAGGAAATCACTCGCTTTTTCTACCATTGTCATAACTGCTGAAATAAAGTCCTTATCCGGTAGGTACTATCGCCCAAGGGTACGGGTTCACACCTCTAGGATCATTTTCGAGCGTTCGCTATGCATGTTAAGACGATTTTGAACAGAAAGTGTGAATCCGTACCCTTGGGCGATACTACTTTGACTGCACACGCTTCGCTTACTATCAAGAGTTTACTTATCTAGGTAAATATTTTTATGATTAACCTTTGCTGTATATTTGTAACAGCGAACAAAAAGTGCCTAAGCTTAACTGACATAAGATATTCCTGTACCTACAGGTATAGACACTATAAATTGATAAAAATCCACTCGACAAAAATTCACAAATCTCGTGCTTTACACGACTTTCAAGGTACCTACATGGAAGATGAACTCAACCAATAAAAATAAAAAAATGCTTGAATTACATTTCTTTATTTTTTATTTTTTTTTCATAAACATTAAATAGAATGGTGCACATATAATTATTACAGTGGAAAAATATTCATTTTATTGTAACGCACTAAACTTGCTAGATATTTTTTATAGAAATTAATCGAAACTAATGAAGGACGTATTTTGGTATTCACGTCACTATCGGATCCTCGTCGTAATACTTGCCTCTAATTTCACTTTTTTTATTAATTTATTATTTTTCTATAAAAATCAATAATTATAAATTAATCGGTGCCTCATCTTATAATTTAAACCATATAGTAGGTACTAGTGAATCCCGGTTAAACTGACTTCGACTCACCTTAGGTGCCCCTAATTATTCGTATTAAAAAAAAAACACCTGACTTTATTTTAATTGCACAATAAAATAAAATCAGTATTAGCGAACAGCGCGAACTCACTTCAACTCACCTTTAAATAATCCCATTTTTTAAATATTTTAATTCCAGTTGTTTTAAAATGTAGAATAGAATCATATCTCGCGGTGTTTTTTGAATTAAAAAAAATATATAACTGTCAGAGTTATGGGACTTATGGGTATTCATGTATGTGTCAAAGGATTCGAATAAAATCGAGTTGTTTTCACTTTTCCTCCAATTACGAAAAAGGTTTGAGACTTTTTGTTTTAAATTAATGCATCTTGTAGTCCTCGTCAATACGAACATTTTGACACTTCAAGACATGTTTATACTGCGCTACTTACCGATAATGCTGAGCCAGTGTCCGGTTCACTGCCGCAGAGACACACTTTGTTTCATGTTTCATATGTTTCTCTTGTTTATTTTATTGTTTAATATGTGTGTCCTGTGTGTTTGTGAATAAATGTATCTTTATTTCTTTCTTTCTTTCTATATTTATAAACAGCGTGTGACACTATGGCTGAAAATGGGGCCGCTACCAGAGCAAGCGAATAAACATTTTCAATGTTAAAAATAACATACAGGCGTAAGCAATTCGTGAAAATATTAAGCGTTACAGCGCGGTCCAATCCTTATCCCTTTTTTTACGGTGTCTAAACGAATACTGTATTACGTCTGACCGTAAGGAAATGCTTACTAATTAAATAACTATTTTTAAGCCAGAAAATATTCCGTTTCCCATAATGTACACACGAGTAGGTGATATACAAACCTCAAGCAAATAAAATAGAGGACAAAAAGACGATGGTTAATAAAACTTAATTACATTCTGCGCAAAATGCCGACAACTAATAAAACCAAGAAGCTCACCAGTTCAGCTAGTGTGTTGTAAGCATTTATAGGAGGATTCCGTATTTTTACGACACGTCTCGTCCACTGATAGCCGTGACGACAAGGGAAGAAAATTAGTGGAAAGCTTATGTCGGGATTAAAAGAAAGGGAGACTACACCATAAGTAAGGGAGGCACAATTTGGTTCTGTTGGAAATATACCTATACCTATGTATTTATGTTAGACATATCTTAACAAAGATAAATTCAAGTACTATGCAGGTAAGACACTATTGGCCAAAGCTTTTCAATGATTTAAAATATTTATAATGCTTAGCTGGTTGACGAAATTAAATACGAAGTGAATGGGAGTTACATAATGGTTTATAAAGATTATTGTAAAAAGAAATGGTTGAAAACATAAAAAAATTTAGGTTTGGCTTTAAACTGGTAAAAAACCAACAAACTAATAATTTTCTAAATCGAATTTAAAAATGATTTTAGCAGTATTGTCATAAGTACTTACTTATGATAATACTGCTAAATTAAACATTAAACTCACAGACGTATTAAAATTAAATTGTTTATATTCACTAATGCGATAAGACCGCCTGTTGTCTACCTCTACCTACATGTTATTGTATTGTTTCTCTCTGTAACTGCTTTGTTTGTGTGAGGTGTGCAATAAAGAGTATTTGTATTGTATTGTATTGTAATGTCTATTGATTTTTTACTCTATAATCTACTAATTCTCCTAAAATAAATAACTTGTCCAAGTAAATCTCAAAAGAACACTGACAGTTATTGGGCTAATTCCGATCGCAAGACTATTTTCAGAAAAAAATACAAGCTATACCTGAAATAAAAACACGAATGAAATTTGATTACACGATGTTTTGAATACCGAAATTAAGAAATGAAATGAAAAGCCATAAAACGTGTTCAATTAAAATAATGTTCCAATTACAAATCAGTGCCCTGTTCTTTCCATAGAAAAAATTTAAAAGATGAAAACAGATAAAAACATAATCAAATCAATTATTTTTTTATCATTGTGACACATTGACATCAATTGGAGCGACAATTTTACCCCACAATTATTTTGGATATCTTTAAAATCACGGGAAATGATAATTATGGCAATTTGTCGGCCCTCGTTCAAATGAGGGGTTTGTTGCTTATAATGAAATGTAAAAAATGTAAATAATAATTTCTGAAAGTTTTCTACGGAACCTTTCCTTGAGGTCTTTCATTTCAGATGTGTTTGTTTTCATTGTACCCAAATGTATAGTCAACAGACGAAGTCAAAGAGGACAAATACGAGGACTGGCACAAAAGTGTTTTTTCCTAAAATAAAGAAGTTTGTCGGTGTCATATGGTTTTGTTTTTATTGATATTTAGGTAGTTTTGTAACTGAAGTCATTTATAAAATGCAAAAAATCAAACAATTTTTCTGCCGCCCACAGACAGACGGCAAGCAAAACAGACAGACAGAAAACTTTTTATTTTTTTTCTCTTTAATAAACATATCCCTTCCTTTCGGCTCTGCCATAGTCGGGCAAAAATGGTTTACCCACATGGATAGAATTTTGGAAAAAGAAGCAGTCGTGAGTCGTATGTCGAATTTGGCCTTTTTTACCCGAATGCCGAAGGAAAGGAGGGTTATGTTTTTGTTCGGAGTGGAGCGACCTTGGGCCGACCCGTATACAATCTTCATTATCATCAATATTATGCTAAAAGTACGCAGGAGGTAAGTATTATCACGATGAATGATTGACGAAGTGAAATCAATGGGTCTCTATTGGTTCCCATAAAATTTAAGTTCCGATTTTTTCAGTCCATACCGTTACCCAACATAATTGTTATAAGTCATATTGTCGAAAGTCATAAAATTATACAATATAAATTGGAGTTCCGATTTTTGCAAGTCATCATTATTGTTAGTCATAAAATTGTTTAGACATAACATTCAATGTGCAGATGGTATGCCATTTCATATTATTGAAGGCAATAAACTTGCTTATTATAATTGTTGTAAAGTCTTTTTTCACAGGTCATAATGATGGGTAGTCACGTGGTTAGTTAGTCATAACATTTAATGTGAGGGTGGTGTCAGACTTCATAATATTACAGTCAATAAAAACACTCGCAATAATTATAAGAAGGTATAAAATTCTTGTTCTAAATAAATTGTTGTTCTTGAACTAACAAACCTATCCAAGTGGTTGTACGAGTCAGTATAATTTTGTTTAAAATACTAATCCAAAAATATTTCAATGACATACGATTTATATCCCAATTTAAGTAGTGCGTAGGATAAAAACTACAATGTTTGTGTTGCAAAATTATAATATTTTATGCAAACAAGTGTTTCCGCTCTTTTATAAAAAAAATAACCTCGAAGACGAAAGCGGGAGCAAAGCTCCCGCTTCCGTCTTCTAACCTATCCGCGATCCGAGTCGGTTTTGCCACTAAGTCCCTGTTCTTGTTGTTCTTTGAAAAACTTTATACACCACTATCTTGGCATTGGTTGATCTCAGAGAAAATTTTATTTGACGATTTATGCTTATTTTGATAGGTTTGATAGTAGTTTTATTATGTCTAGAAATGTTTCTGAGTAATTATCTATATACCTATGGATGTTATAGATTTGGTTTCTTAGACATAATTAATTTTAGGCATTAATACGATATGATAAACAACCATTAGTACGTTGAAATAAATGCCTTACAACATTTCTGAATAATTATCTATAGACCTTTAAACATTATAGTCATCAATTTTATGACTTTTGAGATTATAGGATTTAATATTATAGGTCATTGATATTAGAACTATTAAGCGTTATACTTAACAAAAATTATGACTACTGATATGTATGTCTATAAATTTTATGGATATCAACTTCTGACCATCGAAATTCGGAACAACAAAATTATGGGAAACAAAGGGCACCCGAAATCAATCATTTCTAAAATGACTCCACTGTGAGCAACATATTTTGTACAAAACTTGACATGTGCGGCTAATGTTATCGGGCAGGTACGGTCTGTCACGGAATTAACACCTAATTGCATGTTTCTAATTACCGTACATTTAAAATTATTGTAATTTTTTTATTAGTAAAAAATGTGCTATTTTGTACATTTTCTTTATTTCTCTTATTTTCTGCAGTTTTATCCGCTACGAATAATACATTTTTATTATTTCTGTATGCTATCCGTTTATGTTTTCTGGTGAACTCGATGAAACCTGGCGTGGGTGGTTATCCTTTATAGTTACTACACTTAACATGGAATGAGAAAAAAATAAAGGACATAAATAAAAAGCGGTGTAATAAATAGTAATAGTCGGTAAGTAGGGTTCATAATTACACTTAAAATATAATTATGATAATTTTTTTTGGTATTTAGGATAAAATCAGCCGTAAATATACAGTTTACATATACTCGTATATACATATAAAAAGAATAACAGAGATAATTTAACGTAACTATAAGAAATGTGGAAGCAAGCTAACTAACTACATGGTATAGTTGAGATTATTTTAGCTGACCGACTTTATAAAACTGTCATTGGAATTTGAATCTTTTACCTTCAACGATAAAGTTGCATTTCGAATGAACTAATTTGATGCAATTTCGTCATCTCAAAACTAACATTTTAAGTGGAAGAAAAATATAATATTATTGATCTACCTTTAAATAGAATATGATACATCATGCGCAGTTGGGCCCATTTCGTGACATGGCACAGATTCTTTTTTTTTCTTGTGTTTTTGTCTTGTAATATTGTACCTATGTTGTGTTGTGTTACGAATAAATGTTGATTTGATTTGATTTTTTGATTTGATACATAATTTAATTACTATTCTCACTTCTGATGTCGTAAGGTGTATGGTCTGTTTTGTTTCCCTATGGCCGTTTCCTCTAAGTTCCGTATAAATATGTAACAATCGCAGTAGTTGCGGGCATTATCGTCTCTCCGCGCGTTTCACGGTGGAATTATCACGTAATCAAATTATTGCCCCGCTCGATCGTACAGGCGAACACACAAGTTACCCACAGCTAGAAAAAAAAGCCTTTTACTCTAATTTAAAAGTGTCTTTAAAAAAGTTGAGTGAATGAACGGTGATCCATACGAATATTTTAGAAATTACTTAATTTAATAATTATGACTAGGTATTTAGTGTACGTAATTTCTTATATGTATCTAAGCTAAACGTCTCTGTCCTTGACAGTGCACTAATGTTTGACATGGGCACTTTATGTTAAAGCAATATGGGTTAAATTCGAACTAAGATAATTTTTCTTCGTTCAAATTAAGGCCATACATTAAAGTGCCCAATGTCATACACTAGTGCACCGTCGGCGAATAGCACGTTTACCTTATTCATATGTATGATTCCTGATGTCGTACCTTTTTATTCATTGGTATACCAATGAATAAAAAAATACGCCTATTTTTACAGATTTTTTTTACAGAATTAAAATTAAATAAATTAAACTTATACTTCAAGACCAATAAAATAATAACAAATCCAAACAATAAGTAGGTACTCGTTTTCATCGTTTGTGGCAATAGTTTTCCACAGATTTGTGTGGCCCACAGTACTATAGGCTTAACCCATTAGAAGATGGTGCAGCGGGTTTCAATTTGTGACACGGGGACGGCAAATTGGATTACCGGACTAGTCTTTGACTGTTATGCGCTGTGAGAAGAGGTTATGGGATCGAGTCTGTGGGAAATAGCCCGCACATTTGGATTACTTATACCTACTGTGGACGGTCGGTTGACATTACTTTGATAATAAACGCAAATAGACCACTGAAACGATTTATTTAAAATTGAGAATTTGGAAGCCTAACATCGAATGAAGAATAATATAGCAGAAATAACTTTAAATAAGAAAAACAATATCCGATAAAGTTTATAGAAACTATCGTCTCTTGAGAGAACTGAAAGTTGCTTTCAACTAATTTTCCCAAATATATATCAATGCTTGAAGTGGGACTGGGCTGGTCGTGTCTGCCGCATGCTGAGTGAGCTGTGGGCCAAGATCGCCACTGAGTGGCAGCCCGACAGCTCGAAACGGAGACGCGGCAGACCCCGTCGGCGATGGCGTGACGAGCTAGACTCCTTCTCAAAAGAATGGCCGGAGACTGCTCAAAATCGAGAGGGTCGGAAAAACAGGGGGGAGACCTTTGCCCAGCAGTGGGACACCACAGGGTAATAGTAATGATAGTAATGAAATAAATAAAAGATAATGGTTATTCGTTACAAGACATTTTAAAATCCCGCTCAACAAATTTGCTTGACCCCAAATATAGCAATTAGTTACAGCACGTTTTTGCAGTAACTTTTAGTCACAATTGATTCCATAAGTACTGAAGCACCATAATCACGGAAGTCCTTACAACCGCAGTTCGGACGTTTCAACTGCGTCATAAATATGACGGACCGTCGCTGTCCATCGCTTGCGACGTCACACGTGCGTCACCACTGACGTTATCGTAAAATTTTACGATTGCGCGCGATCATTGGGGCCTTCCGTTGTGGGAGATTTGAATTGTTATTATAATAGCATGCTTTGCAAAAATCCAAACGAATTTGCCCTTTACGCCATAAAGATATAGTGAAAATGAACATAATCGTGTAATTGTAATAAGAGGAAATGCGAGTTCCCATGAATGAATTGAACCGCATGTAAAATAGAATCGTAAAAATAAACCATTTCATCCATACCTACTCGCAATTATTATTTGTAAGTATACATTCAGTTTTCCACAAATAAATTTTTGCGCCGTACGATTTCTATGCATATACATTTATTTTCAGAAATAAATCAAGATACTAATACACAAATGAATAAACAAATGTACACAGTGCCGCATTCAGCTTGCATCGATGTTTGAGAAAACGATTCGAATTACTTTTACCCAAACTTTGTTTTTGCGGTTGTATAAAATGAAAATTAGTATCTAAGTAGTATTCAAATAATTTATATAACAATTGATTAAAGATAAACTTGTTTTATATTCAAATAAAAAAAAAACTTTGTGATTTAACGTCAACCAATCGTCAATATTGCGTACTCATTTTCAAAATATACGAAGGATTTAAGCAGTTTTCAGAAGAAAACTGTATTAAGAATCTTATATAATCGTATGAAATGAATGTAGAATGTAATTATTTATAGTTTTTTATGCTCTATTTGTTCAAATGTTTCCTCAATTTACCTTGTTTAACAATCGACAAGAAAGCTCCTAAATTTCCAAATATTCGACCCGTGTCCCCAACAAAACGGTTATCTGAGATAAAAGTGCTTCGGCGAGGGGAACATAAAGAGGATACACCTTTTAATAAGTACCGAATGATATAATTTTACTTGTTAGTATGCTAATCCCGCAACAGTCAGCGCTGATGGGTGTTGTCGCAAGATGCAAGCAATTTTGTTTCTATAAAAGCGTGAGGATTCTATTGGTACCTTTAAATTTACTCTTGGACAATGAAAACGACCGAATAGCGTAGTGGTTAGAGAACCTGACTATGAAGCTTGAGGTCCCGGGTTCGATTCCCGGTCGGGGCAGATATTTGCATGACGAATACGAATGTTTGTTCTCGAGTCTTGGATGTTTAATATCTATTTAAGTATGTATTTATCTATATAAGTTTGTTTATCCGTTGTCTAGTACCCATAGTACAGGCTTTGCCTAGTTTGGGATTAGATCAATTGGTGTGAATTGTCCCACGATATTTATTTTGTATTTATTTATTTAAAAAAAAATGCATATTCATCTCTCAAGGTCTATATCTGTTTATGATTATTAATTATTATAAACCATATATTTTGTATAACATATCTTACGTTAAAAATATTTTCGTATATGAAGATTTTCTTTTCTTCTTGTTATATACATGGTGAGCAATCCAAATGGGTCAGTATGGCGGTTTTGGAAACCATAACAGATAGCGAAATCTTGGCTTAGGAACCATGACCTTGATTTTAGTAAAAAGAAAAACTGCATTCATATACTTACAAAAATACGTGTTCTCGGCCCAGGAATCGAACCTGGACTTTTTGAAAAATTAAATTTCGTTGTTTAAAAACAATGCATTTTATTAGTTTTAGATATCATGTTTCTTAGTAACATTTACTATTTAAGAGCTACATAACCGATATTCAAAGGAAAATAACGAAATTTAATTTTTCAAAAAATCCAGGTTCGATTCCTGGGCCGAGTAGGTACACGTATTTTTGTAAGTATATGAATGCAGTTTTTCTTTTTACTAAAATCAACGTCATGGTTCCTAAGCCAAGATTTCGCTATCTGTTATGGTTTCCAAAACCGCCATACTGACCCATTTGGATTGCTCACCCTGTATACCTAAGATTCATAACGAGAATGTCCATGCAACACTAGCCTTCTCACATCCTAAAAGGAAAATCCACATCGAAATGCTAAGAAAATATTGAACAGAGATTAGGCCATACACTTTTATTACACCCACTATATTTATGTAACGTTTTTCCTTCATTGCACCAACTAAAGAACTTATCTGCCACTTTTTACAAATCTCTGTTGTGTTGAGTTTTCCTCAGGGGTTCTTTTCAAGTTATTGGACAAATAACTGTGGAGTATTTCACGTGATAACGTCGCGGTGAGCCGAATTTATGGTTGTCTTTCTTTTGTATCAATAGCTATTCGGTAAACAATATTTGGGCAGGGTTTTGAGGAAAACACGAACCGGAGGTTTTGGTGATTTTGCTTAATAGATGCCATTTACTTGTCAAGGTTCAATTTAGCTGTCTCTATTTTAATGATAAGATTGCTAAAGGAACAATTATTTTGTATCGTTTCACGAATCATCTAAAGACTACGATGAATTTCCTTCCTGATATTTAATACGAGTACGTATGTAAAATCAAATTATGATAATGAAGAACTATGAAGGAATTTTGAATATTTGAAGTAGGTACTCCAGGGTGTTTACATGTGAATTTAATACATGGTTACATATTAGTTACTTCCGTCTCTTAAATTATCTTATCCAGTAGGCTATGCGTTATAAAGCTACAATATCGCAAATAAAAATGACACTGCAATTCTGTATTTGGTCGATATTTACTATAAAACAAAATGAAATCGTTTTGAGTGGGATAACATTAAATATTGGCGGTCAGATGCGACAGTTTGAATGTGAAATAGATATTCGTAGATCAGTATTTTCAATCATACCTCAGAATTCAATATTCCATAAGTTTTGCATAGCTAGTCCTTCGATTGTGGAAAGTATTTTATATGAACCGTAACTATCGTTGAACAAACAGACGTGAAAAGATCGCGACGGATGCTTTTTTAATAAAACCCGGGCGTTAATCCCCGTAGGGCCGTAAAGTTTACGACTCGCGGTGAGCGTCCGCGCGACGCCGCTGCCAACGCGTCCTAAGGACTGAGGCACAATCATATCCAAAATGCGTCAAAAAATATAGCCAATCCTTATTAAAAGTAGTGGTCAGCTCACAGAAGCTGCAGGTAGAAATCGCGAGCCTATCTTAATTTTTGTTTTATTTAATAAAATGTGACCTTCTTCTTCTTCATCATCATCATATCAGCCGAAAGACGTTCACTGCTGGACATAGGCCTCCCCCAGAGAGTTCCAAATTGACCGGTCCTGCGCCACCCGCATCCAGCGGACTCCCGCGACCTTTACCATTTCTTCTTCTTAAAATCAAAATTTCACGAGAATAGGTTGAGAAATGCGACCTGTAGAGGAGAACAGCCGGACAGACATCGGACACCGGACAGACAAACGACTTTCGGCCCAAGCTGAAGCATAGAACTTCGTTCGCTTCGCTCGCTCGTTCGATTATAAATGCGACAGTAACTCTGCCTGTCTGTTAACTTTTCACGCTTAAACTGCTGAACTAATTGTGATGATACATAATTCGTATAGAGAAGGTTTCAGTACCGGGGAAAGATATAGAATACTTTTTATCCCGGAGGAGTCATCCCCTAAAAGTGTCAAATGGAGGCGGAAGTTTGTAAGGAAGTACGATATAAACGAATTTCATGCGGACGAAGTCGCGGGCAAAGCTAGTCAAGAATAAAGTTTATCCTTAGATTACCTACTTACTTGCTCCGCTGGCTCAGCGACTTAAAGTGGATATGGGCTCAGTGGCTTAAAGTGGACCTGCGATACGAGTTAGCACCAACACAATATACTGTGTGACCTCCTCTAAGTTTGCTGCGTGCAGGCGCGTAGGTCTTTCCTTTCTATACTCGTCTTTCCAGCGGTATGAAGACCGACCAACCAATCTTCGACCCACGATGGTCTTATTATTGGCTTAGGCAACATAATTTGACGTGTGATTTCTGAAGAAGTCTGGCAAAATCGGGTGTTGATGTAAATTCGACCAAGCAAGGATACAGTTTTTCCAAGATTAAAACCTTACTTTAGTTTGGTACCGAGCCTTCGACCAAGTTTGTCATTCCGAAATATACTCAGACTCACCGGCAGAAAATTTGCCCCAAAAACTTTTCGTGATTTCAAACTATAAATTGAATAAATTAAATAATGTTTTTCTGCATACCTAGTAAACTTTTTCTAATTGGTGCCAAATTTTCTGCCGGTGAGTATATCATAATTAATATACAGATACTTACTTATATCGAAATAGTATCGTGTTTTGACACGAATTCCGTATGACGACTGTAAAGCGGAGAACAATAACATGCTCTTACGAGTGTTATTTCTGTCAGGAAAACTAAGTGAAGATTGCCGCTACCCCAGTGTACCCGCAACCTTTCTCCCGCGACCATCTCTCCTCTCCAATATTGCCACTTATTGTATTTTGTATTATTTACCCACTTTTACGATCTGTATCCATCATATTTTTGAGTAAGTCCAAACTACTTAAATTTTTATGTGACAGTTTTCCGCGCCAATTGCTTTGCTCGATTTTATTGTGGCTGTAAATATCTTTATTTGATTTTTAATTAATCGAGGTATGTTGACACTTTGTCTTATTAGATGGCGTGGTTACTTTGGTTCTTTCACGCAAAAATATCAATACACCAGCAAAGAAATATTTTTTACAATCACTTTAAGCAAGGCAAACGTCCCATTGTATGAAACCTTACTGTTGTTTACCTTTATTGCTTTGAATTAAGATATATGATGTGTCAGTCTCTAGCCTCAGCTCTGCCTATTTGGGAAATATATCTAACTCTTTAATTTATAAGTAGAAAATTAAGATCATTTCGTTGACCGAATAGACGCAATAATAACCTGTTTTTAGGGTTCCGTAGCCAAAATGGCAAAAACGGAACCCTTATAGTTTCGTCATGTCCGTCTGTCCGTCTGTCCGTCTGTCCGTCTGTCCGTCTGTCCGTCTGTCCGTCTGTCCGTATGTCACAGGCATTTTACTCGAAAACTATAAGGTGTATTTGAATAAAATTTTGAGGATAGGTGTATTTTGTTAGCCGCTACAAAGTTTTGTAATTAAAATTACTAAAAAAAATTTTTTTAGGGGTGTACTCCATACATAAAACTAAAAGTCAAAAAAAAATTTTTCATCGTGAGCCCACGTGTGGCACATGAATCGATAGGCCTTTTAAAATAAATATAAGGTTTCTCGTGAATTTTTTTGATTAAGTGAATACAGTCAGAGATAATCGCCCCGAAAGTCACTAAAATTCTGTCCCCCCCCTCTAATTTTTGAACGGTGTATTTTAAAAATATGAAAAAATTCATGGACACAGCGCTTATTAAGTTCATTCACCGAGATATTGCTGAAAAACTGCCTTCCTCAAAGAAAAGAACGTAAGTGCCGTAAGATTTCTATGACGATACGACCTTTTTAATAGGCACGGAACCCTTCGTTTTGCGTGGTCCGACACGCACTTGGCCGGTTTTTAAATTATTTTATCTGTAAGCGCGGAGACGGTATTAGGTTTAGTGACTCGGTAGACACAACTGTTGCTACGAGAATACGAAAAAGTGGATTGGTCCAAATAATGTCAGAATACATAGATACATATTCACTAAATAATTGCTCTCGTTGAGAACCGGACCAGATCTGAGTTCTCACCCGCTAACCTTGTTATTCAGCGTACTGACAGCGATGACCAACGCAAAATCGGATTACAGCTGACCAGTGGTCGAATTCCTTATAATTGGCCTTTGAAAATTTGACAGAAGTGCGTGAAATTAACAAGCTTTTGTAAGAGTAGTTTTATAGGGCCCATGCACTATTAGTAATAATAGTGACATGAATATACCATAATTCATTAGTTTTTTACCCTCGATTCCTTTATTCCAATCACTACACTGTCAATAGTAATATCATTACTGTTTACAATATCATTATTACTGATAGTGTCTTGCTTGATCACTTGAAGTGTTATATATTCGGGTGTATAATTATTTAAATAATTAGGCATAGGTACAACAGTACATTACAGGTATATTGATAACATTTACCGTATATTTTTGAATGATGTTAAAGAAATAAGAACACGCTTCGCTCTAAATCACGCGTCAGAATAACCGACCTATTTATTTTACAAGCTAGCACACAATGGTTTAATTTGGCGTATTGTTTTGTGTCATGGCTCATAACTGTGTCCAGCGGCTATCATGAATTCCCATGGCAAATAGAAACAGTGGCCGCTCAATCCGATTACTGCACAGTGGCCAGTTTTAGGGTTTGAGAGAAAAGGGTTGTTTCCGAAATCCGGTATTTACGTGACCACTAGGGAATTTGGTGTTAATGTTTGATGCGTGGGAAATGTTACCGTTAATTTTGTTGGTAACTAAGTACAAGTCATGACATGAAATTAATTTCGTAATTGGTGTAACACTTTCATTATTTATTGTAAAAGTTTTGGTACACATATTGCTTTTCGAAATTTAATGAACAACGTATAGCAATAATAATAATAATCGGTTCAGCAATAACCAACATACGAGTTATATTTACTGTCACAATACTAAACTTTCTTTTTCATCCTATCTCTAAGAACATGGGTAAACGGTGAAAAATATATTTCTCAGATTGAAAATCATTTAACTTCAATATATCCATGAGAAACTTCTAAAGCACTCATCACATCATTTATCAAGGACAGTCATCGTCAATAAACGTTGCGATCTGACGTCATTACGGGATTATATGTTTTGACAGACCATTAACCTTCAACTTCATAAAGGACCCTTGACAGTTTACAATCCAACGATTGACTGCTATTGACAGTTGCATTTTACAGTTGATGTCATTCTTATGGTGTCTAATGATGTTTAATATAGTATTTTAGAAATCGATTACTATTGTGAAAATACCATCAATATGATATTGGGTGGAGATGTAGTCGTTATAGTGGGTTTATATATACTAATAAATTGCAAAATACTCGAATGATAAACTATATATCATTACTCTATCTTTTCTTTTCGAGAGATCTTAAACACCAATAGGTACAATGAATTTATTATAGGCATTAAGTCAATTAAGTGCCAAGTTTGATGATAATGTTTTTCCAAGTTTAGCGATGTATTTTGCCTTTATATACCACTTTGTATATCTACCATGTGATTTCATTATATATTAGTAAAGCGCAACATTATATGGCATTATCAATTAAAAATGATAATCTAATTAATATTCAAATTAAAACCCCCATCATGTCAAACTGTCATGTAACTGTCACTTAGGTAGAGATGATGTCGCGATTGGATGCAAATTAATTATTAATTATTCGTAATTACTTTCAACCCTTTTAGTTTAAGGATCAATCAACTTTTTCTTGTTGTTATCCTGTCCCGGTAAGCCAACAGTGACAGAGTTTCTTCGAAAAAAATACTATACCCATAAAATCATAGTTTTAAAGAGTACCACGTAACCATGGCAACAAGCAACCAAAAATGGTTGATTGGCCCGTAAACTAGTTTTGTGGTGCCGCAAAATATAGTTTGGTCACTTATTTGTGGTTTCCATTGCCGAAAAGTAAGACCGGCGCCTTGGCGCTTATACTACACCATACATGTTTTATAATAATATAGTACAAGCATCAAGGCGTTACATTTTTAATCCGATTTGCAACAAAACTACATTACATCAGTTTAAGACTTCCATTACCTCTAGATAAATACTGATTTTGGTTTTCGATTTGTACTGAATACCAACCGTCAAACACAACATGAACTTACTCAACATTTTATACTGAACCTTTGTTTGCCACCAGGGTTTCCACTTACCTCTAACATCACCCAAAGCGAGGGCAATATCGACCACACGCACTTTAGTAAATACTCTAATAGCTTGTAGTTTAGATTTTAGAGGGAGATTATTCTAGTAATTTGATTAGCTTATCATTCACGTGCATTACGGAATATTTCATAGCGAAAAATACAATGTTGCAGATAACGCATAAATATTATGTTTCATTCACAAAACGCGTCGTCAACCGTGTTAATGTTTTGTTTTTCATATGTAGTTAAATAATTAGTGTGCTTAATTGCAGTCATGAGAAAATTACTTTAGCTAAGGATAAAACTATCTAAATTACAAATTTTGAACAAGTTGAATTTAAATAGTACGTACTCAACCCTCACTCTGTCCTCAATTATTGCAATATGACCCGTGACTGCTAAAACGGTCGCACGTGGTCCTTACATTGTTAGCAGTGACGTCTTAATGCAATGTGACGACATTGTGGCCAATGGTCAAGCGACGTCTTAATACGTCGTGACCAACACATGGTGAACAGCGACATTGGTCAGTGGACTGTGAAATAGTTTAATGACTAATAAAATATTTTAATGACTCGTGAATTAATGATATGAAGGACCAATACTGCATAGACAAGACAAACTTTCTATGTGTTTTTTTTAAGACATATTAGATTTAAAACAAAAACGTAACTTGACCGTTTCTTAAATAAATATTAAAAATATTAGTATATAAATATTAGTGGACAATCTTACACAAATCGAACAAGTCCCATAGTAAGCTCAATAAAGCTTATGGGTACTAGACAACGATATATTTAATAGATATAAATACTTAAATACATAGAAAACATCCAAGACTCAGAAATAAATATTCATGTTCATCACACAAATATTTGCCCTTACCGGGATTCGAACCCAGGAATTTCAGCTTCGTAGGCAGCGTCACTACCCACTAGGCTAACCGGTCGTCTTAAAAAAACTCAAAACCCCCACGGTTCTTAGTGTGATTATCATAACTTAAAAATAATTACGAATTTTTCGTTCGAGTTCAAAATTGCAACAACACAACAGTATCTACCTACGGTAGAATTTGAACTCGGTGCGATGAAATTTTACATTTAAAGTTAACACTAAAATGAGGTGTGACTGGACGAAATGACCCTTGCATTCACGGACAATGTATTTTTAAGGACAATACTAATGTAACTGCAATAAAATTGGTTCCGGAGTCTGTGACAAGGGGTCAAATTTAGAAAATTGCCGAAATTTTGCTTTGGCTACTCAAACTTGACATGTTTATGTGCTTTGGTAACAAGTGTTACGATGTGGGTACTCAGATTTCAAAAAGTTTTTGTAATAAAGATTTGTTGCAATTCTATAAAGGGAAAAAAATACTATAATATTATGATAGGATACAAAAAATAAAGCTCTGCGGATACATAAGTGGAGTTATTTGATAAATAACCTAACCAATTTCCGTCCCATATCTATACTACTGTCTTAAGTAAATTTTTTGAGAAGTTAACGTTAAACGATATGCTAATGCACTTCAATAAAAATAAACTGCTGGTGAATACTCAGTTTGGTTTCATAAAAGGACAAAGAATTTTTGTGATACAATTGGTAGTTTTTGTGACGTTTCTAAATCATTCGTTTTGGATCATGGAACGCTCATTTTGAAACTACAGCATTATGATCTGTCTGAAAATTCGCTAAGTCATGTCTTCATATCTCAGCAATAGGACACACAAACAGTTGTTGTAAATGGAACCCAGCCTAGTCTTAGGTCTATTTCTATTTTTGTTTTTTATAAATGACTTGCCGTCTATAGTAAGCAATATCTGTGATATACATAGTATTATTTGCTGCATGATACATCTTTAATCTTTAAGGTTGACCGAAAATCAACAGACTATATAGCAGAGTTAATGGTACACTGGTCAAAGTACTCGATTGGTTTACCGTTAACAATCTGCTATTAAATGCCAAGAAAACTAAACGTGTTAGATTTTCTTTGCCTAATGTTAGACTGTTGTGAGCTAATTGTTAATTTAACGATAATAAGGAACTGTTTATAGAAACGAGAAATATGTGGATTGCGGGCGAAACAAGAATATTGGTATTTAAGGAGGATATTGAAGTTAATACTTAGATTGTGGTTTGTCGGTCATACCAAACCATATTTTTAAATGATGAGTTTGTAGAAATAGAAGATAAAGCAATATTCTTGGGTATAACATTAGACAAAAATCTACAATGGAGTGCCCATATAGCCGTGTTGGCGCGTAATGTAAGTTCAGTCGTATATGCTATTAGAAAAATTAGACAACTGACCATTGTTAAAACAGCTCGCCTAGTTTATCATAGTTATTTTTATATTATTATGTCATACGGTATTCTGGTTTGTGGTAAAGCAGCTGACAAACAGTCAATTTTTGTGTTACAAAAAAGAGCCATTCGTTCTATAACCTCAGAGCACGGGATTCCGTGAAAGACCTCTCTATAGAAATTAACATTTTATCAGTAGCATCCCAATAAATTTATGAAAATATTGTTTATGTCATTAAGAACATCGATTGATTCTGTAAAAATTCTGATATCCATAATTTGAATACACGAAATAAACATAAAATACCATTAAAAAAGTTTCGTGTTCGTAAAGTATACAAGTCTTTTTCGGGTCAATATATTGTTACGAGCGTGGGGGGGTACGGGATAGAGAAAATACACTTTATAAACACGACAATAGATTTATTACGTGACTTACGGGGCAAAGTCCACTGAGTCCTCACGTACGAACACTGACTCAACTAACACACTCTAGTTCACTGAGTCCGCGCCTGCTAGTACCGACACAGCTAACACTTTACTGTTACTTTGCACTAAATCACTTTACTGTTCGCCACTAAACTTGATGCCACTGTACTTCTTCTTCCAGTTCTCACTCTGATACTGCTCACTCAGTATCCCACTCTGAGAACTCCACTCCGAAGACTGATCCACACTAGTACATCACTCGAGTAGTCCCTTCCGACCATACCCGACCGGGACTTCACACCGAGTACTCCTCTCCGAACACTACCGAATACTTCTCACTCAAGACTGCCTTGTACCGCGAACTTGGTCTCTTTATATACCCCTTATCGAAGATTCTAGACTGTAATTTCGATCTTCATTTCGTTACTCATTTGTTTTGAGTAGCATGGGCTTTTCTAGATAATCATTCTGCGTCCACGTTTCTCGAACATTCCAGCCCATACACTTTTCTATAAATTACAGTAAGCATCGAATGTTCTATTCGCTTACATTTTCTAGACTATTCCATGCTACTCTGCGTCTAGAAAATGTACTAAGAATTTAAAACATACAAAAAGTGCATGTTGGTCGCTGGACTCGAACCCGGGTACATCGACTCTGAAGCCGCCATCTGTACCCCTAGGCTACTGATGTCTTATGACAACACGGTGAATTTTGAAATACCTTGACGGCGCGTTTATTACCTTGACAACGAAACTGTCATAGACCCCGCCGTCGTAACAATATTAATTTTTATAATAAATTACCTAATGAAATTTTGACTTCTTTCCAGGTCTTAAAATTACTTGAAAAATAATTGATGGCAAAGCCTCATTACAAGGTTAAGGACTATCTAACTGACAGAAATGCATGGCCCAAACCAGAGCTCAAAAGTCTACAGTCCCTTGAAGCTGTGAAAAAATCAAAATTCTAAGTTTACGTAAAAAAAAGATACGGCCGTTTAAGCCGCAAAAAACGTATATTTCGATACACTCTGAAGGGAATCTAAATGTATAGGGTACTTTTCGTTGACCTAGAACTATGAAATTTGGCAAGTAATATCGTCTTATACTACAAGTACAGGGAATTTATTTTAAAAATATACATTTGTATTTTTGTATGGAACCCTCGGCGGGCGAGTCCGACTTGCACTTGTCCGGTTTTTTTAATCTCCCTGCCTTGTATTCTGTAGCACAGATTCGGGCATGTTTTCCTGTAGAACAATGCATTATGTTTTTTTTGTTTGTATTCATATTCAGGTTTACATATTTTAAGTAGGTTAAGTGCTATCATTGTAATAAGTATTTTGGCAAAAAAATACTGACTGTTGAGTTCGTTTCAGCGTTTCTTCTTAAGTCTTCTATTTCAGAAACGCTAGTAGAATTTTGACTCGTATAAGTGCTATTGCGGCCTACTTGCAGAATAACATTCATTTATTTCATTTATTTATGTAAAAAAATTATTATTGATGTTTAAAAGTAAACAATGAAATTTTTATACTAAAATTGAAAGGGTGTGGCAATTTAAAATACAAATGACACACAACAATAGAACTAACCCAAGCATCATCTTCTTACCACAAACAATCGATTAAGAAAATAATAAAGCATCGATTTATCAAATAAAAAAAACATTAAGTGACAATAATTGGCAAAGAGATAAATGTGACTTCAATGTTTTTTTTGGCAGTAAGGGGTTAAGCCAGTGGCAATGACGCTAATGCGTTTCACGCTTCACCGATTACGCGAAGGGGAAAAAACTATTTTTCAGCTAAATCGAATTTTGACGCAAGGATATTACCAAAATTGGAGTGACCGAAGGGAAATAGGAAAATTATTGGGCACAGAACCGTTGAGAGTGTTAAGGGATTAAAGGAAGTGTTTTGGTTAGTGAATAAATATTGCTTTCATATCGTATCAACAGCAACTATAGGGGCTTAAAGACATTCCCATTTTTTCTCTAAAAACTATCTACTTTTTCGTCTTATATTTCACATGTCATTTTGTACGTTTTAGTTTATACACGAGTGTCATATAATATGGTTAAATTGAGACTTTTAACAATTCCAACAAACTTGTGCGCCTATTGGAAAACCAATTACACGAATAAAAAAAGCAGTTAGAGTCAAATCGGATAGGTAACAACTCACCGAATTCGAACCTCGTAATGTTAAATGGAGTGTTCCCTCCACCGACATGTGTATGCTCACAGCTTCTAATGGATTTAAAATTTATTATATCAACGCCCACTTTACACTTACACAATTTTCCACATGCAGTTATAAAAATACTGCATAGGTTTTAAGATCACGTTCTTAAAGTTTAAATTTGCGTGTCCATTGCAAGGGCATTTTGATTTTATTGTAGGTTATTTAGAACTACTATATTCCTATTTTACTAAGGCTTGTTATTATTTTAAATATTGTATCAGTTGTCATAATTTATGCAAAACATAATGATCATTATCATAGAGTTCAATATAGTTGGTAAGTTCCATATTTTGCACAAAACTAAAAGTTAAGTTATTCTAATTTGTTACAAAAAATATTATGGGCAGTGTTTGTTTTTTGACACTTTCAAGTAATGCAATAACGCCAATAATCACTTCTATTTGAATTCAACTGTTCAAAATGCGCAAGTAACGCAAAAGATAATGTTTTCTAATGTCAGAAAACACGGCATTACGTGACTTCTAGTTACTTATATAAGTTTTAGGGTAACGTTTCTACGCTCTCGTTCACAAGTCTATAGAACTAAATCACGGCAATATGTCCCTGCATCCTTGACGTTAATTTGCGGAACTCTCTCGTAAAGTTTTACGAGGGCCGATTGACTTCCGAAAAGCGTTGCCGAAAGGGTTCCTTACGTCAGAAATGTCTGAATGTATATTTGTTGTTAATAATGGCGTAGGCATTTAGCAGGAAGTTTACTAAAGTAGTTTTCCGCAATATTTTGTTTTTGGATTATCTTATCTTGTACATTTGGTACATTTGACTAAAAATATCTCATTTGAATATAAATTTTATCGATTGTTCAATTTAGTAACTATATTGTTTTACTTCGAACCAGGCTAGTTCCCGAGCTTTGACTAATTAAATTACACACTAAAATATTTACTAAACTGGATGGAAAATATAGGCGAGCGAGCGATACCGCTAACTTTGTAGTTTGTGGGATTACGCGGCGCGGCAATTAAATGTCAACGCTGAAGTCGGCCGTGGTTAATGGCGGATGTGTAGTTTGAGATCCCGCGAGATGAGGACATCCCTCGTTTGTTACTTGCCTATTTAGCGATAGAAACGAATAGGAATAATGTGATCTTCGGGTTTAACTATAAAATATAGATTTAGTAGATAATTGTGGCATCTTGATAATAAAAATTATGCTTCCGCCCGCGACTTCGTCTGCGTGAACTTGGGATAAAAACTATCCTATATTTTAATCCAGGCTATAAACTATCTTTGTGCAAAATTTCATCCAAATCGGTTGAGCCGTTTGAGCATGATTGAGTAACAAACATCCAAACATCTAAACATCCAAAAATCCAAACATTCAAACATCCAAACATCCAAACATTCAAAAATCCAAACATCCAAACATCTAAACATCCAAACTTTCGCATTTATAATATTAGTAGGATTAGTAGGATTATTTGTGAGCGTTGTCTCTTGAACTGTCTTCTGTGTAGCTGCCTATTTTGTTTATAAAAAAATTCTCAATTTATTAAAACCTAGAAAATGATTAAACAAAATTCGTAATTAACTACATTTTATAATATACGTAGATTAGTGGGTATATATACTTTCGGCAATCGATAGCTATTCGCAAGTGAGCTCGCCGAAAACGATGTAGTATTTTTTTACTTAAGAAAATGTCGCTAATTTTTGTCACTTTTCAGTATAATCAGCAATCAATAGCTATCTGCAAATAAGCTCGCACATTTAAAAGGAAATTAACGTTAAAGTGACTAAGTTAGGAAAATATAGATTTTCGTTCAACATTTGTGGTTAAAACCTATCTTTGAAATTTATTTCTCGATAGTGAGGTCGTTTGGAACTGCATTACTATCGGTTCGGGGTCGTTAGTGCCAGTTTAGACTGCTAAGGTAGTGAGTCAGCCATTCTCGGTATGTTTTCCGAAGATACGATTCACCTCGGGAAATGCAGGGAGTTAATATTATACTATCAAAAAAGTTAAATTAGGAAAATAACGAATTGATTGTGAATATAATTGGCATAGACTATTACTAGCTTACGGTGGAACGGGGTTACTTTGATTCGGGGGGTGACTTTGATCATATAGGTTATTCTCGAACTCATTGTTTTTACTTGTAAGTGAACTGTGGCATTGAATATATTAGTATTCAATCTTGCTGTATACTTGATTAAATCTTCTTAATTTCAAATAGTTCTGTTTTTATACATATTCTAAATTATCAAAGTAGCCCCATTTTTTCCTAAAGTAACCCCGGTTTACGGTATCAAAAATATTTATGAAGTATGCTTTATTGGTCAAGTTAGCTAGTTAAATACATATGATTACATACTTATTTCAAAAGCATATTATAAGATAAACGATTACATCATGGATAGGAATATTTGGCAGCGATAAAATCCTGCGCTAGAAATCTATCGCAAAATAAATAGGCTTACTACTGTAGCAATGTAATTTTAAAATTTTATAATACTCTGATACTGAAATGATATATTGTATACTGTTTTGAAAAAATGACACCTCTCGCCGAGTTTTTTACGCCGGTTCTTCTCGAGGCAGAGGTTTTCTTTCCGAACCGGTGGTAGTTTATCGACATTCATAGGTGCATGTAATATGCCTAAATTGAAGAATAAATCACTTTGACTTTAACTTTGACTTTGATTTAATATAACCAAGGTTAAGAGTTGTGCTAAATTCGAAAGTATAATATTTTGTAAAATTCAATTTAAATAAACAGTTTCATTTTTTTTAAAGAAAAAAAGATTTAAGTAGGTAGCAATGGAATTAAAATTTATTTCTTAGTGATCACAATTAATAAAAACTACTTATACAGTACGTAATATGAAGCAGAAGACTATGATTTACAAACACTGAACATTTCTGTTGCAGCACCAAACCATCATTATTTATAACGACTGCAAGGAGAACAAATCTGTCAGAATTTAACAGCCTGCATCAGCATGACAATACGCTCCGGCTGCGGAAGCGGAGTTGTAAATTTTTACAACTCTCGCAATCACGGGGCAGGGGAAGGGTTAACACTAACACCGAAGTAAAACGTCACAAGCCCGTTCATTTTGTAAAAAGTTGTGACGTTTTTGCGGTGGCTGATATCAGGATCGCTCTTGAGATTGCATAGGTCCGTTATTTTCAATGTGTTCAGTTTTTAAATGGTGCGGAATGCGTTTTTGCAATAGGTCGTGATGCATGTACTCGTGGGATAACCTAGCTAGACCATAGGTGTAGGTACCTACCTACATAATATTATATAAAAAAACGGAAGTTATCTACGACGGGAGCAATTATGTATACCTGCTGGTACACGCACGCAGCAGGTCGCTTGTGATTCCAGAGGATGGAGTCATAAACACGTTGCCAACACTATACCTATATACAGAGGTCGGAATAAGAAAATAGTTAATAATAAAATTATATTCTCGAGGCAGAGGTTTACTTTCCGAACCGGTGGTAGTTTATCGACATTCATAGGTGCATGTAATATGCCTAAATTGAAGAATAAATCACTTTGACTTTGACTTTGACTTTGACTTTGACTTATATAGAGATAAGTGCGATGTCCTATGGAGTACTCATTTTCTGAAGTATCTATTATTTTCAATGAGTACATACTTCATTAACCTCTTTGTTACCCGACTACGGCGAAGCTAAAAGGGTTATTAGTTAATATGATAAAGTATAGTTAAGGTTTTGATGGAATAACACCATATAAAATAATCCCGTAACTTACCACTTCTTTTGCAAATTTTAAATTAACTGTTGCGAATGATTATAAAATAATGTAAATATATAGGCATGTTTTTTTTATATAACAATACTTGACGTCAATAAAAGACACGTTTCTAACACTAGCCAGATTGCGACAGTCTTTTATTTTGCCGCGAAAATTCTGACCTCTGCCTTTATATCTATAAAGATATAAAGCCATAAGGCAGGGACTGAACTGAACTTAAAATTCGTTACCAGCGGGGGCGTATCATGGTTGACATTTTATGACTTATCGTGGTGGATAAGACATCCGTCACTCTCACACTCGCATACTTGTCAGAACGTGACGGATGTCTTATCGACAGTGATAAGATGAGTGATAAAATATAAAATGTCAACCATGCTACGCCCGCAGGTGTATACTGATGGCTGGCTGGGTTCACATTTCGCAAAACATATTGATTAGTGCCAATAGCACGACACGCCTTCTTTTCACTAAATGATGTATCGGGGGCCTTAACAAAAGTGCGTCTGACCCCATCTGAGATTACATTCAAGAGCAATTACTCATACATATAACCTCTCCGCGCCCAAATCACCACGGGCACCATAGAAACCCTATACTCTTAACGAGAACTGGACATCAAAACAAATACTCAGGCACGCGGCCAACCGACGAATTGTACGAAATATGTCAATTATAATTAATAGGGAGACTCGTGTATTTAGCCCCACGTAGAATGTTGTAAGTGCACTCCATTTTTATTGAAAATACGCTATTTCCAGCAAACACACGTATTGTTATGGATGGTAAGGATTTAAGTATTGTGGGATTGGGATGTAATGATGGTATTATTTGGCATTTACTCTATTATAGTCCCTTAAGAGTTTTATTCTTCAGGAATATGTATTTTTTTGTTTTGACTTTTTACTTGATATTATTCTACTAATGTACTAATATTATAAATGAGTTTTTTTTATATATATATATAGGTAAATTGTCCAAATGGTATTTATTTTATTTCAGATTTAACTAAATACTCCCTGATCCTACATTGTAAATGGAGATATAAACATTGACAACCAATAACATTATCCATAATTGTGATAAGTGTATATCTATGTATCAAAGTAATATTTCTCCGGTCAGTGTAGCTACAACACTTCCTAACCCTTAGGAAATGCAAATTGAACATTTCTGTTTAACAATTCCATCAAACCTTTGAGTCATTGTCACCAACAGCCAAGTCAATCAAGTAGGGTGTCCTCAAAGACAATATTTGTCAAGACCCTCTTAAAGGACCATCGACGTTAACACGTGTCTAATAGAACGTGGGAATAGTGCTTGAAATTCGATAATTTATGGACACTTGAGTACGTGTGAATTGTAAATTTTGATGTGTTGATTTCTATTTCGATTCGGTTGGACGGGTATGTTTGTATTTAAGTGGATCGTTTATTATTCACTCAAGATCAATGATTTTTTTTGCACAAGAGTTTTTTTACAAACTGGATCCAGTGTCATTGTTCTAGACTAGACAATGGGCACCAACATTTTATTTTATGATGAAGATTTTTTTACAAATATTTATATCGACCACAACGCTCTTTCTACTTAATTCAGTAGCAACGAGAACATTATGAGTCAATTCACAAAAACTGGCACAAAAGAATTTAATGGGAGACTAAAAGTGTGTAGTGTGTAAGCATACCAAAATGTTAACTTCAATATATTTCAACGCAAGTTGATACGACGGGCCATTACATAATGTTAGATATCAGTCGCTGATGGGCTCGTACTAACAAACAGCGCCAATGATCTTGAATTTATCTAAACCCTATTCCATATAAGATTAGAAAAATTGTGCGATAATTGTCATGCGATTTCAAAGAAAACGATTTGAAACGCAAAAACGTTAGAATTGTTATGCTTAAAAAAAACTTACCTAATGATCAATATAAGTAGAAATACATAGTTAAATTTTTAGGGTTCCGTACCTCAAAAGGAAAAAACGGAACCCTTATAGGATCACTCGTGCGTCTGTCTGTCCGTCTGTCACAGCCGATTTGCTCCGAAACTACTGGACCGATTGATTTCAAATTTGGTAAGCATATGTAAATTGGTCACCCAAAGATGGACGCGTAAAGTAAATTAATGAATTCTGAACAAGGGGGCTACTTTTGGGGAGTAAACTGGAAAATAAAATAAAAAGTTTCGTAAATTGTAAGCAACTCAGATTTTTTTTTAAATAATTTTAGCAAACACAGATTTGAAGATTAAACCGATAAAATTTATTGAAATAAAAATACAAGATTACAATTAACATTAACTAAGATAAATTAAAACTAAGTTAAATCTAAAAAAGGCCCTCGAGGCATTGTACCGAGGATGCTGGCGGCATTTCCTCGCTGAATTGCAATGCTGATGCGTTGCGCGAGAAAGCCGCCAGCTCTTCGGTCACCAGTTACATCGACCAGACGTTTCGCGATTTCTGCAAATAACTTATGCGCACTGGGACCCCACGGACCGAGGGTCTCGACGCCAAAGGGTACAAAATCGTACTCTCTGCCGAGGCCTCTATATTTATTACATTTCAGATTTTCGGCGTTTTCCACCGCTGCACCCGCTTTAGAAGTAGTCCGTTGGAGGTGAGACGGTGCCAGTGTGTCTACACATGTAGTGTCCCACACAAGCATCCGTCCCATTTGAAGTAATTTAGGAACAAAGACGAAAATTGACCATTCCCCCCTCCTTATCTCCGAAACTACTAGGCTTAAAATTCTGAAAAAAATAAGAAAAATAGTTCCTTGCAGATTACAGGAAAACCTATAAAAAGTTTGAGTATTCAAAGTAACGAGAAAATTCTCAATATTGTTGAATATTTTATACGGAACCTTCACCACGCGAGTTGAACTCGGACCTGCCCGGTTTTTCTCTTTGATATAGGTATTTTCTGTGGTTAATAGTTAAGGGCTTATGTTTATATATAATATTTTATATCGCATAGAATTATAGAAGAGGCGACGCTGTTTATGAGGATTCAAAGTTCAACCAAAAATAAGGCTTTATAGCCCTTAACTTTGGCAATGACCCATATCCGAGATTAACAAAGGTACGTAGGCGAATTTGTCCATTACAATCGAATGTTATATGAAATGAGGTATAATGTGCAGTAGGTTAAGTAACTTCTGTATTAGGTACAAGTACAATTAGGTACTCAACTCATGTCAATGTTACCATTATAGGGACTGACGTCTACAGTAGACGTCAGTTAAGCTTTGAAACGTGATACCTCAATTATGCAGCTATTCTGATTAATACTGCAATCAGTAATCTTCAGATAGTTCCACTAATTCCACCCCAAACGCATTGAACATAGGCTGAACCTCAAAGATGTTTGCACACAAAGACATACAAATACTTAACGCAGACAAACATACAAGCGCACGATTGCCCGAAGCGGGGAGCGGGTTCTAATCCAGCCATGACGCTATGCAAATGCCTACAAATATCGAAGATATAGTAAGTCAAATAGTGGCAAATTTATTTTAATATGTTATGTTTTTTTTTTATTGAACGAAAAAGGTCAGATTCGGAGATAGTACTTTTATTTTTCCCAGTATTATTGTGTGTAACGGGCGTTTACAATTACACAGTAGATTACTAATCTTATTATGAATTCGCGAGCTCTCTCGATTTTTCTCGCACTATACCTCTCTTTTTAAGTTTTCTAATAAGAGAGAGACGGATAGTGCGAGAAAAATCGAGAGAGCTCGCGCGCCGTCTTGTGATAGCCGTGCAGGTGGTTTAAATCAAAAATAAAACCTAAAATACATTCGGTAAGTTTGATTATTGACCAAGGGTCAACAAAATTAAGGCAACAGAGGCTGCCGAGGTTAAGATTTATTTTTTATTAGCCTATTATTTGTCCCAAAGGCCTCCCCTTTTTTCCGCCACTCGTCTCGGTCTTGTGCTAATGTTAAGATTTAATTTCAGAAAATTTAACGTGCCTGTAATTTTGTTCAAAAGAACCTGAAAAACTGTACCTAATCATTTCTTGAAAAAAAAAAACACAATTAACGGCATAGACGCGTAAAGTACAGAATTAGCATTACCCAGTATTTTAGTTTATGAAACCTAAGTATGCGCAACAGCAGCATTGCCACATCTAACCTCTCTATCTCACTGTAAGTCAAAACTCGCTCAGGTCAATTTCTGCTGGAAGTTATCTCCTACACACCCAGATTAAGACCCTTTACATGCTCGGCTTACATCCACCAATGCTTCGGGCCGAGTGTCGATATTTGCCCAATCAATGCGTGAAATTACTTTGAGTCAATTTCAATTTCTTTGTAACAACATTCTCAACCCTATATGATAAATAAGCTACAAAGGTGTACATGACATGTACAAATTTGTTTGTATAGTAGAGAATGTTACTTGGCCACCCAATATTAACTGTTTTTAACTTTAGCAGAATGAAACTCAATTTTGCATAGATTATATAAATGGACTGATTAGATTCAGGTAAGTAAGTTAGTAAGTATTATGAAATCTTTGGCATTATTTAGTAATTTAACATTAAACAATTAGAGATGTATTTTAAAATTTTGATTAAATTAAAATCTACTCAATACCTACCATACCTACTCAATAGATACAATCACATCGCATACACCCCTTTTAACCAAACCCCGCTAATTCCCACGTAACTTTGAACTATTAATAGCAATAAATAAATAAATTATTAACTCTCTAGTGCACTAATTTCCAAACATTGACTCTGATACTTTGTTAATAGCCACGCGAGCGCTCCGGGCGATTTCAACAAAAAAAGTTTAACAATAACGTTTTGAAAGTGGGCGATGAATAAAACATTCGAATTTATTGAGGGCCAAAACTGTAAATATGATTTTTATAATTCACCGATTGATCTAAATTGCAGATATTACAGCTAGTACTTCAAAAAAACATAATTAATTATTAAAACAAAATTTAAAATAGCGATATATTTACTTTTTGCAAACTGTAATACTCATTTTTATACGGGATAACCTAGTAACAATACTTCAATAATGTAAAACAAAATGCTGGAATAGAAATATGGATATATACGGACATGCGTCCAAAACCCAAATGACATTTTACTAATAAATACTCATTACGCAAGAATGGATTAAAATTAATTCAAAAACTAATCCACTTTAGTAAACTTACTATCCAAATCCTTACTAATTAACTGAGCATACATACAAAATATACATGTAAGACAAGGTAACATGCCCACTCATCGTTCCAGTCATTGGCATTGGCACCTAGTTTTTACAGAATTGTATTTAATTGGATGGATGCCGACAATAGGTACCAACGTTTACACTACCTCCCAATTGATACTAGTTTTTTTTTTCAGTAACAATACAAACTCTAACACTTGCAACCACTGACAAATAAATTGTTTCCCTATTACTCATGGGAGAGAGGCTAGTAACCTGAGGCGGTGCGGAAAAATGCGTGCGGGTTGGTAATGTTAACAATAATCACAATGCTGACAATGCAACCATTGTAGGCGTTTTGTAAAAGTACCTAGCTGGGCAAAATCTGGGTAAGGGTAAAGCGTAGTTATGACGTCAAGTTTCGTTTTTGCGGGTTTCAATTTCAATGTAAGAAGACTTATGGAGATATGACTTTGAAAGTATGTAAAAATATTTTGCTCTAAATAAATGCTATAGGTTTTTTTTTTTGTTTTATAAAGCATCCCCTTCATGGGTAATTAACCGTGAAAACGCAACATCTCATACAATATTTGTTCCACCAACTTATTTGTTATGTATTTTGACCCAAGGGCGTGTTCACAAGGGTAAGTAATTGTAGTTTGCTATTACAATAAGACATCCCGTAGGTCGGCGTGTGGTGGCCTCGGGCAGAAAGTAAAAGTTCATTGTTCAAATTATTATCATTGTATAGTAGTTTATTAGATTATAATATTTAGGGGTTTGGTTAGTTTTTTGACATATTGAAGCAATCAGGCTAATAGAATATTTTTTTCAATATACATATCTAAAGTTTGTATGGTGATAAACCCGTATGACATCAATATTCTGATATTATTTCATGGTTTCTTGTCCATCATCTTTGGAGCTTACGGCTAATAATGAAAGTTGGAAAAATACATATGCTACGCTACTGATGCTACGCTTTTCGTAGCAAATGCTACAAGTTACTGATCGTTGACGTAATAGCTACGAAGTTAAAATTATTAATGTAGGTGTCAGAAAATGATAGTTATGTTAGTTCAATTTTAAAAATAAAAGCACAAAATTCAATAATGATAAAACACATCACAACATTTTCTAAACTTTACATCAAAATCGGCGACCGCGGACACCCTTCTCTCGAAGAACAAAAGGGGAAACAGGGGACAGTCGGCCGAGTGAGTCGGGGGAGGCAGGGGTGATGGAACACGGCACGTGACCGACACGTGATCGTAGCGTGATGGGCACCGGAAAATTGATGTGTGGATGAGTGCGGGTGGTGTGGAGTATGTTCCTTTTTAGTAAATTTATATATGAAAGCATAAGTCCTGAACTACACTTTTTTTCTGGTTTATATTTAAGTAGATGAAGACCAATTAGCAACCTGCATGTTCCAGAAGAGAGCGAGATTAACGTGCCTTAATTTTGACGGTATTAAAGGGAATTAAACAGGTACCTGTTTGTCAAATTCATTACTTTATGTAATTCATAAAACAGAAATTCTTAAAATTCATGACTTGTTGCAATTAACAAAATAGGCAATCATTCTTAAATAAATATAAAACCCAACTTCAGCAGATCGGTTTCTCAAATATTGCACTGCACAACCAACACCAATTTATCAACTAAACAAATAATATATACCGCTCCACAGTTCCCTTAGCCCACACTTCTAAATCTTCCATTCACGTACGTTTGATTCGATTCTGATTTTGTCAAAGCCATCGTAAAACAACCAAACTCGTGCGATTGTTTTTATACAATTTACTCACACACTTCCATTTGTTCATCCATTCAGTCATTCACTCACTTAGACATGGCGGAGCTTTATTTAGTTTGATTTGCGAGTGACAACCTCTTTGGTTGTAATGTTTTTTGTGTTTATGTTTTGCTGTTGTTATCTTTTTCTATGTTTTTGGTGTTGGAACGTGGCTGTTGTGATTGGGTGTCAAATTTACATTATAATGAAGTAACAGGATTTTGACACCGTGAGAATATATTTTTTTACTAAATGAATTGTAATTGTCACGTTTTGATGCGACGTCGGTTTTAGTTTGATGTCTGTTAATTTCAAAAGGGTGTCTGTTTTGAAGTATCAAAGAGCACCTAGGCCCTTGTCGACGTGCTTTGTTCTCCTTGACTTCCCTAATTCGCGGTTGTATTGTGATCGTCGAAACTAAGGGTTACGAATTCCGAATACAGCAAAGTTATTTAATTTTTATTTTCTTTAAACGCGCGACCGAGTTGTCACTCTAAAAGTAAACAAAATAAACTTTTATTTAAGCCGTCAGAAAAAACCGCGCTTTCCCATCGTTACCGAGAGGAGGCCCGTGCCGAAGATGATGATGATGATGATGATGAAAAATAAAAGTACTTCATTTGTCAGTTAATGATATTTTACGAATGTTTTACTTTCAATGAAGGTAAAATTTTATGGATTATGTATATATTACCATTGCCTTGTGTTCTTTCAAATGTTCTGTCATATTCTCAAATATGACATTGCAAATATGTTCTAAAATAATGTACATCAAATTATTTAAAGATTATTAGAAACTTATCACGCATGGTTTGCTCCCCTCCACCAATAATTGCATACGTTTTCACCGATATCCACCCATACATTTGAATATGGTCTCATTTCAATTGACTTGCCACGCACAGGGTAGTAACTGCACTTACGTTAAGCAATCTTAGGCGACAAAAAACCTTATAGACGAAGTAGTAAGGTTAATTTTTCAATGAAATTTTAAGATTGGTAGGGTGATTTCTGGTATGAATTTGTACAAATTAATAAATGAATTTAGTTCTTTAAAGCGTAACTTTATTTGTTAAATTGTCACCGCCACTTAAAGGGCCACATGTCGCCTGGAGGGCTTTTTGTGTTTATTGTTCTTATTGCGTGCTACGATTTTGTTTTGTTTTGACATTTTTGACTTTGATTTTGGCACGTGATATTTTCTATACATTTTCAATTGTCAATTAGTTTATAAGATGAATTATTATTTAAGAGCTCTTTTTGCTATTGCTTTCTGGTCAAACTTTCAATGGTTGTGCAATTTTCGTCCACTTCCGCAAAGCCGCAATCCTTAGAATCCAAATTGCATTCCGGCCAAAGTTAAAAATTTAAAACCAATCTAAATCTCACATGCTTTATTTAAATTATCTGTGGCATTCCGGTCGTACACGGAACCAAACTTAAAATAATTGGTGCCCGAGCCAGGCTGTCGTAGACAGGAGCAGTCTTGATACTTTTGTAAGAGAAGCTACAAATTACCCGTCAAAAGTATTTTGAAAAAAATAGGAATTTTCTGAATTAAAATTAAACTAAAGGGTATGTGAGTGGATTGCAAAAAAATTGTACATAGTTAAGAGCTTTAATCTAATCTATGCTTTAATTTTTTACAGTTTTGTTTTTAGAGGCAATTACCCATATATTTCATATGGGTAATTGCCGTCACGAAAGTGTAAAAAATTGAAGCATAGATTAGATTAAAGCTCTTAACTATGTACAATTTTTTTGCAATCCACTCATGTAATGTTAAGTATTAAAATACAATTGATATGATATAAAATATATAACGAATTAAAACTAAGTAATAGGTAATCATTTAGCCTTCTACATGATAGTATTTATTTTAACATATATAATATTACCTAATAATACCTACCACTGTAAATATAGTCAGCGGAAATTGTTAGTCCGCAACGCAATTACAATGATTTTTTTCCAGAATATGTAGGTAGCTACACATTTCGTATTCTTGTGTTGTCAGTTATCTGCCATGTTCATATGCTATTCTACTATTATAATTATTTTTACATTTAAAGTCTCCAAAAATAAGTCCATTCATAATAAGTACCTATGTTGATACAATAGATATGACATGAAACATGCAGTGAATTAAAAGTAAGTCATATCGGCGATTATACAAATATATATGTTGTAAGAAAAATGGTCACCATTGAAATAATATCAAGACTACAAACAGTGACATTATCCAGGCGAAAGAGTTATACGATCGGGCGGTGGGCGCGCATAAGTCATTAACTAATACAAATAAATTAGATTTACGGCAAAAAATGGTGGATTCGCCGATGGACGGTAATACCTCCCCGGGGACGGTGATGTAGTGGCAATATAGGATGATTTAATTATTGTCTCCATTATGTCATTTTAGTACAGATATGAGTATGTAAAATTTAATGTGTGCAATATGCATACAATAGGCATCTTATATTAGCTAGGTATTTGTTATTTTCATATATATGACGATTTCGTATGTTTAAGCTTTAATAAATATTGTGACGTTGACTGTGTAAATAAACTATTTCAGTGTAAGTTTTAAATTGATAACAATATAAAATAATTTTACAAATGCTTATGTGCTACAACACAATAAACGGAAAACAACCGTTTCATAATTACACATGAAACTCAATCAGCACACACATAAAGTAGTAGTTACACACAAAATCCCACAACTCTGTTTTCGTACAATATTCATTTATTTAATCCGAGAAGCCGACGTGCACGGAATAAAGGCGCTGCACTGGCATTTAATTAACTAGTTATACGGACAGACAATTTTCAGGGAACGGTTTCAACTTAAATAAATCTAAATTTCGTGTTTACCTTGCTTTTGGCACGGAGAAGTGAATAGAACTAGTGTTTAACTTTAAGTGGTAATTTGCTTCTAATTTTGTCTGTTTAAATTTGATTTTTAGAGCCAAGCTTTAAATTAGACAAGCTTTAAAGTACTGCAACTACGCTACTATTCAATTAGAATAGGGGCTGTCATGAATGGTCATGATCAGGGCTCGGATTTTTCATCGCACGTTAAGACGAAAGATTGAAAACTATAGACTCGATATTATTATTAAAATTTTACTCATACTCATCAATTAATACCAAACGTACCGATTGCAAATACGAATAAATGACAATGTTAGGTCTATCACAACAATACAGTTTGTATAACTAGGTACGTTAATTTGGCACTCTTTGGAGGAGGCCTATGTCCAGAAGTGGACGTCTTTCGGCTGATATGATGATGATGATGATGATGATGAACTAGGTACGTAACTAAAGCGGCCTTTAGACCTGTCTAAATGCAGTGCACTTACTGCACTCACACTAACTGATTAGAGTGAGATGGTTTGTCATCCCTCCATTACCTCCCCCAGTTAGTGCACTGCATTTAGCCAGGTCTAAAGCCGCCTAACAAAATAAGTGAGTATGAGTATGAGTAAAGTTTTCATGTTAATATCGACTCAATAGTCTTCTTTCGTCTTACCGTGCGATGAAAAATCCGAGCCCTAGTCATGATTCACGATAATATATTTACATTTATGATGATGTTAATAATTATGTCTCAAACAGCTGATTTATTTCATGTAGCAACACCTACAAGGAATCATGTTTATAATAATGTTGATGGGTAGGCGGGTAGTCAAAGTTCCTCACGGCTATATTGCGAATGAACAGTTAAGTGCAGATTTGTAGTGTTAGATTTGGAGGTAAACTTTTCCATAGGCACTTTCATGCATCCCATGATATTGTAACGATCTGGTTCGGGCGATGACTGTTTATGATGTGATGTATTTATATGCGTCCACAAGTCTTGTTCTCTTTGGGAGGCGTGACGGTGTATCATGTATATTGAATAAGGTTTTCCTACAGATCACTTACATGCGATAACACAGTTCTTAGTTCGTAGTGGAGTTCTTTAATGTGAAAGGATTAGTATTAAGTGTAACAACAGGGTCTCAGGTTCGGTAGTCTCAGCCTCAGGCCATATCAATCAATCACCCAGGTAACTATAACTAGAACAGGTGTGAATTGGGACAGTATCAGTTGTGTGGTAAGAGATGTCTTTAAGGGGAGGTTGGAGGACATTCTCGGGGACAAAAGTCCCCACACCTCATCTGGAGCTGGTACGCATGAGGCGGCAGCCCATATGGCAGGTATATAAAGGATTTCGCAAGTTGTAAGGGTATGTTTATAGTTGCATATATGTTAAGGCAGATACCTAAGCTAGAATGCTATAGGTACTAATTCGCGACCATGAGAGTGACCAAAAGTGGCCTCGCGACAGGGGCTGCAAGTAGCGACAGCCAATTCAATTCAAATTAATTTTATTATCAATGCTTTGTGCTTTTACACATTAAGCCAGTGCATATAAACTAAGCGTTTCACAACAAATATGAAAGAGTAAATTATCACACGAAAGATAAAATCTCAAATCATTCAATTCAAACAAGTACAAGAGATGTTGTTTTTTGTACCAAAAAACTAATTCATCCTCCTCAAAATGAAGTTATACGACAAACTTTTGAAGTGACATGAAGATTATTTTACCATTTGGTAACGTTAAAATTATAAAATTTGCATCAGCCTGTATCGGCGGGTTGATCGTGGCAAAGTCCAAGCGTTTTCCGCAATCTAATTACTCTAAGTGCTTTTCTCTCTTCGCTTATGCTATAAACATTAACTGTTTGGTCTAATTCACAAGAACTTATAATAATATAGTCTTCGATTATTTCACCTGTTTAATTATTCTGTTTTTTTGCCACTAGGTATAGTAAATATTTAGAACTAAAATAAATTTTAGGTTATATTTATAAAAATCACGGCTTACCAAACGAGTTTAGGAAGCATCTATTCTATCACACAATCTACGGGTAAAGCCGCTGAGTTAAATGTGCACTAAATACAGTAATATATACAGAAACAAACAAACAATTTATTCATATTTTCTATAGTAGGAATACAACTAAGCTTATTTTGGAGTAATATTGATGGAAGAGACATGTTTATCTTACTCGCTATGAAATACACTATATTTATTAATTAGGTACATAATTATGTACGGAACTTTTGTCTCCAAAAACACTTTGTCGTTCTCCTTCTATCGAACCTTCGGTACCAATAATGTCAAATCTCCTCATCTTATCATTTTCACCGCAGCACGAGCGCGGGTTAAGCACAGTTGGCTCGGGGTTATA
Organism: Epinotia nisella; assembly: GCA_932294315.1. NCBI lineage: Eukaryota > Metazoa > Arthropoda > Insecta > Lepidoptera > Tortricidae > Epinotia > Epinotia nisella. The sequence goes on from OW028674.1 coordinate 25,767,095, forward strand.
TAATTCGCACCAGTTCCGAGTGGACAGGGGTCGGCAACATTAGGTGACCGGTTAATTAATTATAATTTGTCCACCAGGGAAGTAGAATCTTTTGTTCTCTTGTCATTTATTACAATGACCCTGATGGATTGCGCGTATTTGATAAAATTAGTATAAATGCTAAGCTAGGAGCAAATCAGATTAAAAATACTATTAATAGTGGATAGAAAACGTTGGCAGTTATTAACACACTCGCATGCGTTAAGTTTTACAAAGTGAAATTAAAACAATATATACAAACTCTGATCATGATATGATAGTTAAAAAATGCAATAATAGATGGATTAATTAAAGTATACTATGTTTTCTCCAAGCCCTCATTATTTTCTGCAATAAAATAATTATTAATTGAGTAATGATTCCTAATTGTAACATTCTTACTTTTTTACCACACGCCTCAAAGATAACATATACGAGTAGAGTGCATCAAACTCATTAATCACCTGAAAACATTCCTGCACATTTGTAAATAGCAAATGCATTGAAATATTTATTCCTCCCTCGGAACACATGTCCCTTATTACTAATAATGCTTGTTATTTCACAATTTCGTACATCGCAAGAGTATTTATTTTCATGCAGTCACGCGATGGTCTTCATTTAATTAAGTGAAACAGATACCGGTGGTTTACTGCGATACAACTTGTTATTACTGAATTGTTTACTGCTCTAAGTGTTGTTCGATCAAGCAAATTGTACAGCTATAACGTTGATATAACCCGGCGAGCATGATGTGAAAAAAAGTTACATCAAGCATGTGGCAGGGTATGACATACCCAAAATTTAATGCCCCATAATATAGTTGTTATTAATGTTATTTTATTTTCTTGATAATGTATAGTTAAATAATTAATTTGTTAATAGAATTAAATCGAAAAAAAGTTATAATTATTACATTATTTTTATTTATTCATGTTTTTCTTATACTATGTAATTATAGGAACAAAAATTTAGGGGTTTAAAAAAATCAACAATAAAACAATAAAAATAACTTTTTATAATATAAATCAACTTTAAACTGAAAGATACTGAGATTTTCTTCTTAAAATAGTATAATTAATTTTTTTAAGTAAGAAACATGACTAATTACTATCATTGAGATCCGGAATTTTTTCAATTTTGCATGCTACAAACATTTAGGGCTTGCCGCAAGCGTTGCAGGAATGTTTGGTTTTTATATCCTTATGTATGGACCACGTATGGACAGTCCTGGTATCCGACATACCGTCCAGATACATTTACATGTCTAGGTGAAGGCTCACCCAGTTATTTTTCCATTTGCCTGCGGATATAGCTTTGAATATTTTTTTATTGATTTTCTTGAATTTAAGTATTCATAAATAATAAAACAATATTAACTAAAATAAATAAACGCGTCTCAAACCTATACAATAAAATTATAAAAAAGAATTAAGAATAATAAAAAAACTTAATAAAATTATTAAAAATGTATACTTAAAATAAATACGTCAAAAATGAGGCAGGGTATGACATACCCGACACTGGTTTGTGCACGAATATTCCGGCCAGTGTGTCACGCCACACTGTGATCACGCCATTATCCCCTTTCGCACACCCCTGCCTCCAGCTACTGAGCGAGCTAGTGTCGTCAGTCGAAGATTTAGAAAATACCAATACTTTTTAATACTACCAGGGTATGAGATACCCTGCCTCATGCGCGCCGGGATAAAGGCCTTACAGAAAAGGCTTTCTGTAAGGCTTGTCCAGATTGGAAATGAAATCGCACCCTGTTTCTTAGGCCGCAAACGTTGACTGAAGACTCCATTTAGAACGAACAACGACGTATTGTGATCCGATTGAGTTCCTGAAACCTGTACTGCCGACCAAATACTACGAAGTCAGTTGACATTAAGCCCTTGATAAGGAAGTATGTTGGTAACTACTTCAACCATTTTGGTGAATATTTATTTTCTTGCCTTCTTCGTTTTTTAGCTTATGGTAATAACACCATATTTGATGTGGCCGACTTTTTATAAAACTGTCAATGAAATTGGAATCTTCTACCTGGGACACTAGAGTTGCTTTTTGAATGGACTACTTTGATGCAATTCGGCCAACTAAAATAATCGCAAGCGTTGAATAAAAGCGCTACCTATAAATCAGATATTAGGGAAGTAGGTCCTTGACATAGAAAACACCGTAATTATCAAGAGGTATATTATATTTCACTGTATGTATGTTTAAATGAAAACGGTTTAAATAGATTACGATTATAACGAATGATGTCGCGTATAATATGTAATGTACAGTCAGCATCGTATAGATAGTAACAGCCAAAGTAGCCAAATATATCGTAGCACATCCTTACCTTACAGTAATAAAGTCGTGCTGCGATATATTTGGCTACTTTGGCTGATACTAACTATGTGATGCTGACTGTACGTAGCAACACATCAGTTTATTTTGTCGATTTAAATAATTCAAAAATCTTATCTGTTAAAGTGATGTTCCTGGTAATACTGCGTATAGACAGGAGTCATCAATTTTAATACCAGATCTCCTCCCCATTTATGTAATAACAGAGTAAACAGCCCATCCTATGTAATTATAACTAGAAGCTAATTTTAAATCAACTACGTAATAAATTAATGACACACTCATCTGACCCTCTACGAAATTTACACTTGGTTTTGCGGTCGATTTCGTAACAGACAAACAATATTGAACTTTCGCTCTTTACAATACATTACAAGGTATAGTTCAAAGTATGATTAATAAGTTGCATTATAATAATTCTAACTTAGGTGGCCCAGCATCTGTCACTTTGACGTATTTGTCACGTGATCATATTTAATTTGACGCCATTACGGAAATTCGGAGCAGACTGCAATTATAGAATTAAAAATGTATTCGTCTAAAAAGGTTTGTGATGGCTTTTTGATTGTGAACATTTGACGTTGCCGTTTGTTTTAAGTGATTTTGATTAGGTTTGTTGCTAGTAATTATATTTTTGATGGTTTAATGCGGTTAACGTCTTTAAGATGTGAATAGGAAAAAAAACAATTTATTCATATTTAAACCTAACAGACACTGCAGACGAACGATAATATAAAATTATAGACAGCTAAAATACTTAAAGGATAACATGTTCGGTACAATTTTAGGTCCCAACTAGAATGTTGAAAGGCTAAGTCGTAAAATCAATAAGAATACTTGAAAAAGAAACTAAATTATGCTACTTATATTTAAATAAATGTTCGATTACGTTACGCATTGTACGTGCGTCAGTTAGATCTAAATGTCACTTTTAGTATGACAAAATGACATTTGAATTGTCTTGACGCTTGTTCGAAAAGTTGTGTACCCTTCAGGTCTACATGGTTTGGCGTTACATAAAGCTCTGCAGTCGGTATTTTTACCCCAAACAGATCGGTGGACTTAATAAATGTCCGTAAAAGAAATAAACAGACAAAGGATTGTTAGCCTCTCAAAACCGAAACAAAATAACACCTTCATTTTCACCATGTTTGCACGGTCGTTGTACAAACGCAATTAGGCTCTCGCCGTTCCGATATCGGACCTAAGTGTTTGATAGACAAACACACAGTCGTGATCTTTGCCGTTCTTGTAGGGGCGTACGTTCTCATATGATATACAGGAAAACAAGCCTTATGTTTTGTTGCATGACCTATTATGTTTATTATAATGTACCAGAATCGTGTTACGAACAGGAAAAAAAAGAAAATAAGGAAGGAATATTCAAACTTTTATTTGCATTTGTACTTGCCTGATCTGTATACATTTGTGCCTATTTAATGTTTTTTTGTACAATAAAAAGTACACAGACATACGTACTCGGACATACTTTTTAACAAATTAATTGATATCATAATTCTGAGCATATAAAAAAGTAAAATTAATGACAATGTAATATTTTTTCGATTGGGTTCATGTACTTAATTTTTTTTTGATATAGGTTTTGCAGACAATTTTATTCCTTTTGCGCTGAAGCCGCTGACGAGGCTTGCGAAGAATAGTGTTAAACTAATCAAGTTACAAATGAATAGCCCTAAACGTAAAATTTTGTGATACATATAATTGTTGTAGAAATATGTGTCAGAATTTATTTGGTTACTTATTAGTTACTAACATATTTTACACTTGCTATCAACCCTAATTGAACAGATGTCCTGACGTGCGGACGCGAAAATTAATCCCAATACAGTTGTCCAAAGAATAGTAATCCCTCTTTTGAAATCACTTGTCACTAAAAACCACTCACGCGCGAGTCAGCTCGGCTGCACAGTCAGCGCTTTAGCGATTTTATTTCCAGATCATATAAAAATCATTTAACTTTTTTTTAAACCCTGGTTTATTATTTTGGCCATTTATATTTTTTATTTTTGATCTAAATTGACCTGTTATTTTTTCAGAAAACTGAAACTCTCCTAATACAACGCTTACAATATACGCTGTGATTTGAACAACGCGACAAGAACATGCATCAACTAAACAGGTATAAAAACTAGTTGCTAAACATTTTAATGTTAGTAAACATTGACGGCTAGGTAGGTGTAAAAATACATACAAACATAAGTAAAACATTTGATTCGTCTGCAAATCCATTATTCATCCAGCAATATCACAGAATAGTGATGCGAATAAAAAAGCGCTTCAAGCGTGCACATCAATTCAGCTCACTGCGATTGAATAGGAGCGCAATAAATGATATTTTCGCTCCAAAACACAGTGACAAAGCAATTAGATTGACACTTAGCAAGTGTAAAGTTGGTGGTAGATTAAAAAAATCCTACAAACTTTAGCATTGGCCGTACAAATATAGCCCTTTATGCTTTTATGCAATGACTTTTTCTATTAAATACCATTATGCTGTGGTTATTGTGCTGGATCAGTATCTATCACTGACATTGATTTGCTACGAGTGGAATTGTGGGGGCACACATGATGATCCATTTTATTTGGATACTACTTTCTTTGTATTTGTGTTCCAAAACTAAGATTGGTAATTAAAACAACGGCTACGGCAGACAATCGGCCGGCCGCATAGATGAATCCATAAATGTTAGGTTTTAATAAAATGTTGTTAAGAAACACTATTTTCTTTTATGTAACTGATCGATTACTAAACACATTCTTTAATAAGGAGAGAGAGAGATAACGCTAGAATTTTAAGGGAACCTAACCTAACCTTATGATCTCATATTGATAGCGCATCAATATGCTAATATGTATTGAAAGATTCAGTAAGTACCTACACCGACCAATTCAATTATAATTAATTTAATACATTAGGCCTGGTAGTAAAGCGCGCCTTGCGAATTATCAATGTGAACATATTATACATATGAGAAAAGTGTAAACAATGTGTTGATTGATAGTCATACTTACATACATTAGTTGCTCGTATTAGTCAGTTTCAAGTCTCTCGTCTGAGTAATATTCATTCATGTTTGGCAACTCATAAAAGTGAAACGTAATTCAATAATAAATCCTGTACAATCTGAGATGAACGTCATCGTAAATATCCCCAACAAGACATTACCCGCTTACGGTCTTCGCGGGAATCAATCGACAGATTCATGTCTTATGAGCAATTAATTTGAGTATTTATGATTGGTCCAAGGTATAAACTCGAGGTATAATGCTCGTGTTTTAACGCCACACAAAATCGTACGGGTAGTACTGGAGTTTTAGAACTAAGTTGATTTGTGAATAATTTGTTTATTTATTTATAGTTAGGTACACTACTGAATCATGCTGGCAAATTGCGGAACCAAGGGAAGTGTTATTTGTTTTTATTTGATGGCCGGTTGCTACCGAGATCGGTTTAAGCCTCTCACAGACTGGCACGGCCTGTGGTGGCGGTCATTAGTATCCTTGACAGCTAATGTCAAAGTTTACAATTGACCGCCACCGCAGGCCGCGTCAGTTTGCCTTAAGCCTCTCATAGACTGCCGCGCAACACACTGGCGCGGCCAGCGATGGCGGTCAATAGTAAATTCAAGTCAATAGGAAACATGACTAAGAACACTTGAGTTAAAATTATCTATGGTATAAAAAAAACCGCATTCAAATCGGTCCATCCTTTTGGGAGCTACGATATCACAGAAAGATACACAGATACGTAATAGTTCATTGTTCAACAAGGGGCGTAAGTGTTAAGTTAAGTTACGCCCGTGTTGTACACAATGTTTTTCGTCACATTTGCGAGGAAATAAATAACTACAAAAGACAGAAAAATCTAAGTTTCATACAGCCGCACCAATCAAAAATTGACAACTTCACTTCCAGATCAGTGCTAACTGCTAGTGGAGCGCGCAGCTTCAATATCACAAAGCAGTATTTTTGCGAGGCTGGGCGGCTTGGCCAACTAGATTTTTTTTCAACCAATCACAGAGCAACCAGGTTCTATATTTTAAAACTAAACTTAACAGCCCGTGGGAGGTAAAACAGCTATAACTGCTCTGTACGCTCGCAAGTCATAACGCCATTGACGAGCAAGTGTGATGAAAAACTTATAACACCCCTCTCTTAAAGATATGACATTTAAAGTAAACTAAATTTGGCGCAGTTTTTTTCTGCATGTATTTTTATCTTGTCTCTTCTAATAAAAATAGATAACAACAACGAACGCTGCCAGCTCAGCTTTGTTGTATAATGTCTGTAAAAGCAGAGCCTAGCGTGTGTAATAAATTGCCGTAGGTATTTATAACGTAAACTAATGACAATAAAAATGTATCAACACTTTTCCTCTGTACTCTTATAACTTCTTATGTGTACATTTCGCACTCAAGTCAAGACGACGCAAGTTTAACTGGAAACGATCTCGGACTCAGGTTACGAGTCAACTGGGCGATGTGTGCCGTTAAGGATATGTGAAGATTAGTTCGTTGCAGAAACTACACAGGAAATATCATTAATATCATCACGGAGAATGTGGAGTTAAATGTTGAATTGTATGTTTATTTTTGTGCAATAAAGTTGCTTCTTATCCTAAATATTTGACAACTGATAAACTTTCTAAAAAACTCACAAAAACAGTTTAATGCATCTAGGAGGTGTATTTAACCCCTTTCTTGACATTGCATCTTAAAGCTTACACATCTATTGATATTCTATTTTAATGTTCTTGCAGATTTTTTTTGCTACAAGTCGCAAGCGAATTTTGAACTCACGGTTTTTTTAACTTGCTGAGAAAAGGTTAGCTTGATTTGATTTGAAAATAATCTTCATTTTTCTTGCACATTGTTTTGAGATAGGTTAGTTTTTAAACCCTCCCACTCATGGACGTAGAAAACGAGATAAAAATAATGTAAATATGTAAAATAATGTTATACTTACATATTTTTTCGTTTTCACTATTATTCCGTATTTCAAAGCAATTTTTCATTTTTTGGCCACAGCATTATACACGGTATTATTGGTGTCTATTTAGAGTAGGTTAGGCACACATTGAAGATCTAACCCGCAATTTCAACATGGTTGCTAATACGAAAAGCTAAGTCGGCAATCTAATAAGAACGTGTCTGTTCCCACACCTACTCTTACTCTTATAAGGAATAAAGTTATAATTGAATTTCTGTTAACAGCTCCCGCCGGTTAACTTGGCCGTAACTTGCTTTGTCTGACAATGTATGCAGTAACGGCCTGATGCAACCGAATGCGTATTGTGGAACTGTTGTATTATATGACTTAATATCTTTGTTATGGTGAACATAATATTTATGACATTACGTATTACGTTAACCGGCATACCTACGCCAAGTTGATGGAAGTCTGATTATCTGAGACATACATTTCAGATACAATTTAATTTCAAAATGTTACGCGCGCTCGGTCTTATAGATTATATAACTTTACTCTTGCATTACAAATTAGACTTGAACCTCTTAATAATAGGAACACGCCCACTTGCCTTCGAGAAATAAGGTAAACGTTCGAGTGCTCAACGGTGCACTAGTGTATGGCATGGGCACCTTATATCAAAGCAATATGGGTTAGATTCGTACTAAAAGGATTTTTCTTCATTCGAATTTAAGCCATGTGATTTTGACGTGCATCGTCGAGCACTCGGACGTTTACCTTACAACAACTGTAACTCGGTGCGCGAGGGATTGGGAGCGCGCAACATATTGAAATGAAATAGGAATTAGAAACATACAAAGTTATGATTTCGAATCGAAATCACAAAGAGCATACATAACTGGAGTAGCCTTTCAGTAACTTACCCCTTAGCACTTGATATTATAAACGTTCAACCACTTCAAGCTTTTAATATATAATTGAGTTTCAATATCCTATTAAGATGCTCCCCCCGCTCCCGCAAAATTCGGCAAACTTTTTTGTACGCAAATACGACATAAGGCTCTAAGAAGTTTCAGTACGAATAATATCTAGCTGCAATTAAATCAGTACGAATAATATCTAGCTGCAATTAAACCAATGTAGCAACGGCACGGTTAGTTTACTTCGCTTACTTTAACAGTATAATTACTTATGGTCTTATTTTATGGGGATCAGCGGCAGATATTGAGACTGTATTTATTTTACAAAAACCGGCCAAGTGCGTGTCGGACCACGCAAAACGAAGGGTTCCGTGCCTATTAAAAAGGTCGTATCGTCACAGAAATTTTACGGCACTTACGTCCTTTTCTTTGAGGAAGGCAGTTTTTCAGCAATATCTCGAAAACCTCTGAACCGATCTTGTTCAAAACAATTTTCGGTGAATGAAATTAATAAGCCCTATGTCCATGAATTTTTCCATATTTTTAAAATACACCGTTCAAAAATTAGAGGGGGGGGGACAGAATTTTAGTGACTTTCGGGGCAATTATCTCCGACCCTATTCACTTAATCAAAAAAAAATGCTAAGAAACCTTATATTTATTTTGAAAGGCCTATCGATTGATGTGCCACACGGGGGGTCACAATGAAAAAAACAATTTTGACTTTTAGTTTTATGTATGGAGTGCACCCCTAAAAAATTTTTATTTTGTCATTTTAATTACAAAACTATGTAGCGGCTAACAAAATACACCTATCCTAAAAATTTTATTCAAATACACCTTATAGTTTTCGAGTAAAATGCCTGTGACATACGGACAGACGGACAGACGGACAGACGGACAGACGGACAGACGGACAGACGGACATGACGAAACTATAAGGGTTCCGTTTTTGCCATTTTGGCTACGGAACCCTAAAAAGGGCTGTTAGAGCAATTTATAACCTCGGGTCGCGTGAGTCATTAAGAGAATTTTTCAAGGAAACAGATATTCTAACACTGCCGTCGCTATACGTATTTGAAATAATAATGTATGTTAGGAAGAATTTATACAACTACCCAACAAACACTGATAGGCCCAAGGTTACCAGAAGCGCAGGGAAGCTCAAAACAACTTTTTACAGGCTAGTAAAAGCGAAAAAGTCGTTCTTGGGAAATTGTATAAAATTCTACAATAAAATTCCAAAACACATTACCGAACTTACTGACTCTAAATTCAAATCTGTCGTAAAACGGACACTCATTTCAAAAGCATATTATAAGATAAACGACTACATCATGGATAGGGATATTTGGCAGCGATAAAATCCTGCACTAGAAACCTGTCGTAAAATAAATAGGCTTTCTACTGTAGCAATGTAATTTTAAAATTTTATAATACTCTGATACTGATATGATATATTGTATACTGTTTTGAAAAAATGACACCTCGCCGAGTTTATTACGCCGGTTCTTCTCGAGGCAGAGGTTTACTTTCCGAACCGGTGGTAGTTTATCGACATTCATAGGTGCATGTAATATGCCTAAATTGAAGAATAAATCACTTTGACTTTGACTTTGACTAAAACAGATATAGGTACCTACATATGGATAGCTTGTTCAGACATAAATGAATAAAAAGTACTGTACTTATTTTGTGCCTATGATTTTAATAATTGGATTACTACTATTAATTTTTAGGGTTCCGGTACCTCAAAAGAAAAAAAAACGGAACCCTTATAGGATCACTCGGTTGTCTGTCTGTCCGTCTGTCACAGCCGATTTTCTCCGAAACTACTGGACCGATTGAGTTGAAACTTGGTACACATATGTAAATTGATGACCCAAAGATGGACGCGTAAAGTAAATTAATGAATTCTGAACAAGGGGGCCACTTTTGGGGGGTATTGTGTGACATGTCAAATGAAAGGGAAAGTATTCAAAGTAACGGGAAAATTCTCAATATTTTTGTATGGAGCGCCTAATGCTTAGAGAATAGGAATTTTACGGAACCCTCACCACGCGAGTTGAACTCGCACTCGCCCGGTTTTTTTTTAAATTGAGTATTATGCCGTGTCACTGTCAATCTCTCGCCTTCTCATTTCATACATGAAAACTGCTAGCTCTTACATTTTATAATGTGATGACTGATGATGATGGTGATAATTTTAACAATAATAATTTACACGTAGAAATACAAATGATTATAAGCAGTTTAAGAAAATATCCATGCCCTTAGATTTCTGTTTAGTGGGAATTGTGTGTGGCTGTGTGGATTCCTAAACTGAAACCTAAGTGGTTTCGAATCACATCAATAACAGGTTGCACTATCTCGGCGGCCAGCGCGGGCATTAATCATGCGCTCTTGAGCCTTCGGCTTAATCTGCATCGTAGCTTGCCGATTTCAGCCGGTGGCAAAGTCTGTTGATACTTATGGGGCCTCCATTTTGCAACTACATGTTTATATCTATTGTTTCATTTAAAGATTCCAGTATCGTGCTCACACGTGAGAACCAATGTAGCCGAGCAGTAAGGCACGTGACTTTTAATCTGGGGGTCACGGGTTCGATCCCGGCTCGTGCTACTGGGTTATTCAAAAAAACTTGTATACAAATTATTATTTCATTCTTAACAGTACTCGATCATGATGATGATGATGATTTCACACTAACTTTTCGGTAAAGGAACACGTCGTGAGGAAACCGGTCTATCTACCTAACAAGTTCTAGTATTCCCTCTGGGCTGAAAGGCCAGGTGATAGCCGCGTTCGTACAACTAGTTCCTACGCAAAATTACGGATTAGGTGGAAGGAAGGAAGCTTGGCGCTACTTGCGATCTTTTTAACGCTGAAAGCTAAATATATATATGATAGCTATGATATGTATATGAGCTAGGGCGTCTTGGCAACCACTTTACATGTAATGTTTTTAGTGGAATTACTATTAATGAAAATATGAACGTTTCGTCTTTAAAAAAAACAGACGGAAACGCATTTAAAAATTATCAATCCTTTCTGTAGTTTCTACAACGAATATATCGTGTAAAAAATTGACGAATACCTAATATAGAACATTCATTTTTTGAACTATTATTAATATACTCGTATTATGCGTTAGCAGTTAATAACCTAAGCACCACTTTGATTTGGATTTCAAGAGGTTTACAAGACTATTTAGTAAAACCGCTAATTTCACCCACGATTTTTTCTTTGGTATAAAACTTTTAGGTACTCCCTTACCTTCTAAAAGTGCAGCGAAACAACAATAGATGGCGCTATCAACCTCTTTTAGACATAGATTACAGGGTCGTTCTTCTTTTCGACCGACAATAGCCTGTCCTTCGTCTTATTACGGCATCTCATTTGAGTAATGATGTTTACGGTTTTATAATGTTCGAATGAACGTCCATATTATTTTATTAATTAGTGATATTTAATATTTCATTTTCTCTATCTAGCATTTTTTTTTAATGTTTTTTTTTTCGTAGAATGCCGTGACAGAGTGGTAAAATAAAATGTTGTCCCCACTGAAAGAGTCCACTTTGTCACATGTTTTTTTTTAGAAACCAACCGTAAATAAATATTTATATTGGCCAGAAAGGAAACTTTAATTAGTTCTAATGAAGAAACCTATGCATTTTTTTAAAAATCGCACTTCAAAACCACAATTTTCGATAGTTCAAAAACCAAAAAAACAGAAAAACCTCGGTTCATTGTCGGTAAAAAAGAAGAACGACCCTACAACAGATTACAATTAAGATACTTATCAGGAAAATTTAATAAAATAAGCATCAAAATCTTTCTGACATGAACATAAGACCTTATTTTACCTGGAACGTGTAAAAAAGTTTTCACGTACCTAATATTTTTGCATAGCCTATTTCCCTACAATCCACTTACTGTAAACCGATAGAACCACATTCTAATCACAATCTTTCCCAATAAATCACAAACGTTCGCGCAATAAATCAACAGGATTATCACAATAAATGTACACACTAACCTCTTAGGAATAAGAAGTAAATAAATATCCCTTATCTCTTCAGTTACAGTTCTGTTTTTTCCGTCCATTTGGTAAAAAAATATTTCAGTGGAATTGACCGCTCGAATTATTAGGTTTATTATAATTTATACGTGACAGACAGTCTTCACATATTAGATTAAATATGTTAATGAAACAAAATAAAGATCTGCGTATTAGGTATACAGGTATAGGCTACCTATCAATTTAATTCACACGGAAATTCATATAATTATATCACTTTTCCAGAAACATGTATGTTGTGTAAAGAACAAATCATAACTCCAACAAGTGTTATGATTTGTAAACCGCATTAAAAATAGTTATTTGTTATACAAGGGTGCAAAGTTATATTTTAACCGCGAGTGTGGAATTGAAACACGAGCCAGCGAATGGATTCTAGGGTTGAACCACGAGCTAGCGAATGGATTCTATGGTTGAACCACGAGCGAAGCGAGTGGTTCGAAAATAGAATCCTGAGCGTAGCGAGTGGTTCAAAAATAGAATCCTGAGCAAAGCGAGTGTTGCAACACACGAGACGTCAAAATAAATTGCACCCGTGTGTAACACAAATCTTTTCACCTCACTAAACTGAGGAAAGTACTACATAAGAAAAACAACTGAAATATGTATAATCAGTAAATATTACATAGATTCTACATATCGACTCTACATATCGACTATACATATCGACTCTACATATTGACTCTACATATTGACTCTACAAATGGACTCTACATATCGACTCTACACATCGACTCTACATATCGACTCTACATAGACTCTACATATTGACTCTACATAGACTCTACATATTGACTCTACATATCGACTCTACATATTGACTACATATCGACTCTACATATTGACTCTACAAATGGACTCTACATATCGACTCTACATAGACTCTACATATCTACTCTACATAGACTCTACATATCAACTCTACATATCGACTCTACATATGGACTCTACATATCGATTCTACATATTGACTCTACCTATCTGGACCCCCATATAAAACTTCACCCCCTCTTTTAAGAGGTTAGGTGCAGTCTTCCAAAAAAAAATGATGCACGATTTTTTTTGTTAGTCATAAATAGTCCACATACCAATTTTTAGCTTTCTACCTTGAAAATTGCGGAATGCTCCATACAAACTTCCACCCGCCATTTTAGGGAAGTGGGGGGCATTAGAAAGAGATAAGAAGTAGCCTATGTCACTCTTCATCCCTTCAACTATCTCCACTTAAAAAATCACGTCAATTCGTCGCCCCGTTTTGCCGTGAAACTAATAACACCTTCGGATTTCAAATATTCTTTGCACACATGTGGATAAAATGCAGTTTTGCTATCTGTTTTTAAAGAATAAAAAAGGTCTTTTCGAGCTAGTGAGGTGAAAAGAATGTTACTGATAATCACACGTAATCGTAGTATACATGTATGTACTTAACATACAGTAATACCATAAAGTAATAGGCACCAATGTTTATGTCTGCTACAACAAAGCGCGCCTAAATAGCTGACACGACTCCATTTCTGGGGTCGTTAGGACATGTCAAATATTTAGGCGTCTTTTTTATAGCCAAATTAATGCTGGTTACCACTGTAGAACCTTAGGTGTGGTATCGTATATTAATGCTGGTTACCACTGTAGAACCTTTTCACAGTAATCGTCAAAGTGGCTTCTATGGCTAATACATAAATAAATAGCAGGGTGTCAATGAGACAGGGTTTTAGAGTGGCCTAGGATTCAAACTGGTTGACCGTACATATAGATCAATTAAGATTTATATGATGGAATAGGAGATCCTACTTAGATACATACACAACAAATAAAGAGCCCAATAAAATTAAGATACAATTCTGGGTACGTTTACACATTAAGTATGTATGTATGTATACATATATTTTGGAAAAGAAACCGGGTGCAAGCAACACGATCGTAAGAATGCCACACGGCGCCCGGGACATCGGTATTTCAATTAGACAAGTGGCCGACGGTGGCCTTTAATTGAAATCGTAAATATTATGTGTAGACAGCATGGGATGTTTTGTGGCAGCCTTTTGTGTTCTAGGGAAACAAACATCTGAGACTGAAATGAGTTTCTTGTGTACATTAAATTCGACATTTAAGGTTGACATACATTTGAGAAAAGCAGTGTCTACTAAAATGAAAACTAAAGTTCCAAAGTAGTTATTACTACTGTGTCCAAAGCTTTTCTGACGAAAGTATATTTAAGTGATTCAAGAAGGGTACACCTTCTGACTCAGTTGTTAGTCTACAACAAGAATTAAACTTTTACAGTCCAGGAATAATTACGGTATTATTTTTCAACTCGCCACCGCCTTACTAATATGACTCACCGCTATTGTCGGAATGCATTATTCAGACCTTAGTTCTTAATACTCTTTTGTCGGACGCTACTTAATACAAATGGCCATAGCAAGTTGTCAATTAAATGTTTTACCAACACAAACATAAGCACTCAAAGTCTTATAAGCAATGATCGGGGTTTTGGATGCTACACCGCGGGATGTTAAGTAGAAATGGTATTATGGATACACCGTTTTGCCCGTGATACCAATTAATCTGTTTGAAAAATAAACGCTATTACCGTGTTGGTATTATGTTCATAAAATAAACGACATTAAATAAGTAGTGTTATGATACTCGTATTTATAAATGAAAATCATTAGTGTACTAAAAATTAATAAAGTTATACAAAAATGTACCTATTTATTTAATTATTTAGGTGTTACATAAAAAAGCCGTATACCTACGTATTTTCATTTTAACAGTCATGGCAGGATTTTGTTTGTCACTAAGATATGTACGTGTTATTTTTGCACTTAATAATCACAATATTTAGTGCAGCTGCAGCTACAGTGCAGTTAGACTTTACAGTGACATTTTAACACATTTACTTATATACAACTGTACAACCTTCTTGTTAATGTATATGTTGTTACTGGCACGTTGTGCTAACGAAACTTTATAATTTATAAAAGAATAAACAGTCTGCTGTCAACAGACCTTTTAATAATATGCTAAATATTCGAAATAGATGATTTTATTAAAATGTATAAATATAAAAAAATATGTAAAAATGACTGTTATTTTTTTATAATATACCCATTATATGTATACGTACCCATATTTATTTAAAACATTGACCCGTTATAGCAATTGATTGATAATCAATATATAATCTAACAATATGACAAAAAAACACAATCGAATTGAGAACCTCCTCCTTTTTTGAAGTCAGTTAAAAAACTGTCCTTTATCGTTATCAAACCACACGAAGCCCGGAGTCCCGCGGCATATTCATACTAGCATAATAATTGAGGTCATTTACCCCGAATTGCATCCAAAACCCCGATCACTGTTTATAAGAAATACCGAAATTTAGATTTTAGTTACAGTAAAACTGGATTGATCATTATAGGTATTTATGCTAATGCCAAATAAGAAAACAATTTTTGTCATCATTGTTCTAAAGTAGCAATCATATTAAGATTATTATATTTTTGAAAAAAAAAAAAAAAAATTCAATATTGTTGCTTATTGCAGTTTAGAGAAGAGCCTTCAATTTTCTCGTAATTAATAAAACGTGTTTTATTGTAATCCATTCAACTACCAGTAAGCGAATAATAATATTTCAAGTCGATCAACAACTCATATGAATCAACTTAAGAATTAATTTAGGTTTGTTTTCCATATTTTGACTTAAGAATCAACAAGAAATTTATTGGTATAAAATAATTACAAGTCTCTGAGCTCATATATGAAAAATTCAAAGTTTTTTTTTAAGCAGGTTATGATGTAAATTAATATTGTGGCCATAGTGATAGCAATATGATTCCTAAGAAATTTACCGTATAGAGCAAACGCTTTCGGTGAATTACGGCGCTGTAATAAAAACGGGTGTATATTTTTTGACATATCAAACTAACAATTAATGTCGTAACGTAACGAGGTGTTGCATGACATGACTTCTTTCTGTCTGTTGTTACATACGACGTAGGTGTGAAAATTATAGGTGTAAACAACCTATAATTTTCACACGTTTTGCAGTCCCGGGAAAAGCGATTAAATATGCCCAGTTATTTGAATAAACAAGAATGAAAAGTGAAAAAAATATATTTGAAAAGTCCACCTCGATAAACCCGGTACTGTCTATCATACTCAATTCACTAACTATAACTATACATTTATAAAGTCACAATCATACGCGTAACGTAACACTACCCGTAAAATTGCTAAAGTTAAAAAACGGACCTACACCGGTTGGGGGGGAATGCCTCAGCCGCCATGCAGACGGAGGCGAGAACTATCTCCGGTATGCTTGAGGTTTGTGAGTGAGGTTTTACAGTTTTCTAGTGACACTGTAGCTATATGGCCATTTATACCAAAAAAGCAAGCCAGCATTTGCTTTAAAGTGCTTTTTGTACGAACTACTTTTGTTGGGTTTGGCTCATTTTGAAATACCCAGTCTGTTGACTGTTGTTTAGTTTCGGGGTCATACGCATACGCAGATCCAGGATTCGTGCACCTATTCATACATTTTCGGTGACCCCATGACAGATGCCTAAATATCTCGAACATTTTTGGTATCCCACGAGGGGATTATTTATTTCGTACACGGGATATGAACCTAGGACCGCTAACTTTGCAGGAAAGGACTATGAACTAGGCTAAACTGGTGGTCTCCAAATTCCGAAATCCTATCCTACTATAGGCACTACTGGGTCGTTCTTCTACCCAGTCGAGTTAACTTTGCTTCTAGCGCTCTTACATTCTAAAGCTGCTGAGTCGCGAGCGACGCAACTTGGTAGCAAGTTTTGCTAGCCGCTGTGTGGTAGATGGTCAATTAAATACTCATACTCGTACACGTTATTCGTTATTCAATTCACAGCAATGTTCATTTTAATACGCGGGTCGTTCTTCTTTTTTACCGACAATGAACCGAGGTTTTTCTGTTTTTTTTGGTTTTTGAACAATCGAAAATTGTGGTTTTGAAGTGCGATTTAAAAAAAATGCATAGGTTTCTTCATTAGAACTAATTAAAGTTTCCTTTCTGGCCAATATAAATATTTATTTACGGTTGGTTTCTAAAAAAAACATGTGACAAAGTGGACTCTTTCAGTGGGGACAACATTTTGGTTTACCACTCTGTCACGGCATTCTACGAAAAAAAAACATTAAAAAAATGCTAGTTAGAGAAAGTGAAATATTAAATATCCCTAATTAATAAAATAATATGGACGTTCATTCGAACATTATAATAGTATTTTATGCAACAGTTGTATAAGAGAGGCCAAAAAAGGCGAGTGGCGTGGGTTACAATGTGAGCCGAAGGCGAACATTGTAAAGAAAGACGCCACGAGCGTTTTTTGACTTAGTTATACAACGTTGCATACAATACTTTTTCTACGACTAGCTACTATGGAATAAAATGCAAAATTAAACAAAGAATAAATTTTTCTTAAACTTTGTCGTATAGGTGCCGAGATTTAGTAGGCAACAAATTTTCGGTCACTGCTTGCTCGAAGACAACTGCGAAAGGTATGGCATACAACAGGCTGCCCAGTTGACAAGGCAGCATTTAATAAATCCTCACAAAAACTAAAAAACCTAACAAAGGATATGAAAGATAAAAGCCTACAGACTTACCTTGCGGGTCTGACACCGACTATAGACACAAATCATTCATTATGGAAAGCCACCAAGAACCTAAAAAGACCGAAATCTCAAGCAACACCTATTAAAACACATACCGGAACCTGGGCCCGATCAGATTTAGAAAAAGCCGATGCCTATGCAGAACACTTACATAAAGTGTTCCAACCCTATCCTAGTATCAGCGAAGAACACGATAAAGAAATAAAAACGCACATGCACACAGCACTTCAAATGAGCATGCCGCTAAGGTGTGCCACACCGAAAGAAATTAACAAAGAGATCCACAAACTACAAGATGGCAAAAGCCCGGGCTATGACCTAATAGATGCTACTCTACTAAAACATCTTCCTAAAAAGGGAATACTAATGATATGTAACATTTTTAACGCGTGTCTTAGATTAAACATGTACCCTAGTCAGTGGAAAATAGCACAGGTGGTGATGATACTGAAACCAGGCAAACCGCCTCAAGAAGTCACATCATACAGACCTATAAGCCTTCTACCAGTAATTGGAAAACTGCTAGAAAAGATCATACTTAACAGAAGGCGCGAACACCTCACAGACATCATACCAACACATCAATTTGGGTTCAGTGAGGGCCACGGAACCATCGAACAAGTGCACCGGCTGGTAGACGTCATATCTAGAGCATTTGAATGCAAAAAATACTGCTCAGCTATATTCATAGACATTAGTCAAGCATTCGATAAAGTATGGCATGATGGACTTCTTTATAAAATTAAAGAAAAATTACCACACTCATTTTTTCTCATCTTGAAGTCGTATCTTGAGAATAGATGTTACGAAGTAAAACACAATACTGAAACATCAAAAATGCACTGTATCAAATCAGGTGTGCCCCAGGGTAGCATCCTAGGACCAGTGCTCTACCTCATCTACACCGCCGACCTACCAACTGGTAATAACACCATGACAGCAACTTACGCAGACGACACGGCATTGCTCTCCGTGCACGAAGACCCCAACATAGCCTCTCAAAACCTCCAAACGCACTTGCTGACAATTGAAAAATGGTTTGACAAATGGCGCATTAAAGCAAACAAGGATAAGTCAGTTCATGTTACATTCACGCTCAGGAGAAAAACCTGCCCCGCTATTAAGTTATATAAAGAAGAAGTCCCGCAAAGCGATGACGCCAGATACTTAGGCATGCACCTCGATCGCCGTCTCACATGGAGAAAGCACATATGGACAAAAAGAAAACAACTAGATTGCAAGCTCCGCAACATGTACTGGCTGATCGGCAGGAAATCGCAGCTATCAGACACCAGTAAAATGGCCATCTATAAAACTATACTGAAGCCTATATGGACGTACGGCATCCAGCTGTGGGGAACAGCCAGCCATAGTAATATCGAAATATTGGAGCGTTTTCAAAGCAAGGCAATGAGAACTATGTTCAAGATACAACCTTACATAAGTAATAAATATATCAACTTAGACCTCAATCTGCAAACAGTAAAAGAAGAAATAGCAACATATAGTAATAATTATCAAGTCAGACTGAATACTCACAAAAATGAATTAGCTGCGCAGCTGCAAGGAGTTGGCAGCCTGCAATTCTCCCGACTGAAGAGGAATAGTGTAGTGGACCTGGCGAGGAGATTCGCAGACAACGAATGAGGAAAGCATCATTGGATGGCTTCCTCAATATAGAATTTATAACCGATGAATGATATCAGACAGCAGAAAGGATTATTGTTTTGAATAAAACAGATTGCCAAGCTTTGCAGGATATAAAAAAAAAAAAAAAAAAAAAAAACTGCTTGTTGGCTGCCGGTGTATTTCTTCTGGTGTAGAAGCAATATTTTCATCGTCATCCATTTTTATTACTTTTGAGAAACACCAACTATTTTGTAGCAAACACAACGGCCGCAAACTCAAACAACAATTTATAAAATAACCGGGAATTCGGGAAACATGAAAATGAGACAAATGGGTGTCTGTGGTTAACTTTGTTTTTAATTGATGTCAACTTGCCAGTACTGCCATATTAAGAATAAGTTAGCAGCAATGCCTTTAGTTCAAAAATTTCAAAAAAGTAAAAACATTCAGTGGTTTGTTAAGTTGGTAGTACCTAATGTATAGATTTAGAAGCGTATGGCTGTTAAGCGTATCGTTTTGGCGACATAACAGCACGGCTGTGCCGTACTGTTATGGGAAATAGAGTATAGACTTTTCTGCAAACTTATTTTGTATGTCTTTATATTAGTGTTCGTGACTATGTAAATGACAGATAAAAGTACAGGAGTAGAAAAAACCGTAAACATCATTACTCAAATGAGATGCCGTAATAAGACGAAGGACAGGCTATTGTCGGTGGAAAAGAAGAACGACCCTACTATACTATAATATAATAAATGCGAAAATTTGGATGTGTGGATGTTTGTTACTCAATCACGCTTAAACGACGATCACGAAGATAGTAGATAAAAGCAGACATCCTAGCAATGAACCATGAAATACGGCGCTGTAATAAAAACGGGTGTATATTTTTTGACATATCAAACTAACAATTAATGTCGTAACGTAACGAGGTGTTGCATGACATGACTTCTTTCTGTCTGTTGTTACATACGACGTAGGTGTGAAAATTATAGGTGTAAACAACCTATAATTTTCACACGTTTTGCAGTCCCGGGAAAAGCGATTAAATATGCCCAGTTATTTGAATAAACAAGAATGAAAAGTGAAAAAAATATATTTGAAAAGTCCACCTCGATAAACCCGGTACTGTCTATCATACTCAATTCACTAACTATAACTATACATTTATAAAGTCACAATCATACGCGTAACGTAACACTACCCGTAAAATTGCTAAAGTTAAAAAACGGACCTACACCGGTTGGGGGGGAATGCCTCAGCCGCCATGCAGACGGAGGCGAGAACTATCTCCGGTATGCTTGAGGTTTGTGAGTGAGGTTTTACAGTTTTCTAGTGACACTGTAGCTATATGGCCATTTATACCAAAAAAGCAAGCCAGCATTTGCTTTAAAGTGCTTTTTGTACGAACTACTTTTGTTGGGTTTGGCTCATTTTGAAATACCCAGTCTGTTGACTGTTGTTTAGTTTCGGGGTCATACGCATACGCAGATCCAGGATTCGTGCACCTATTCATACATTTTCGGTGACCCCATGACAGATGCCTAAATATCTCGAACATTTTTGGTATCCCACGAGGGGATTATTTATTTCGTACACGGGATATGAACCTAGGACCGCTAACTTTGCAGGAAAGGACTATGAACTAGGCTAAACTGGTGGTCTCCAAATTCCGAAATCCTATCCTACTATAGGCACTACTGGGTCGTTCTTCTACCCAGTCGAGTTAACTTTGCTTCTAGCGCTCTTACATTCTAAAGCTGCTGAGTCGCGAGCGACGCAACTTGGTAGCAAGTTTTGCTAGCCGCTGTGTGGTAGATGGTCAATTAAATACTCATACTCGTACACGTTATTCGTTATTCAATTCACAGCAATGTTCATTTTAATACGCGGGTCGTTCTTCTTTTTTACCGACAATGAACCGAGGTTTTTCTGTTTTTTTTGGTTTTTGAACAATCGAAAATTGTGGTTTTGAAGTGCGATTTAAAAAAAATGCATAGGTTTCTTCATTAGAACTAATTAAAGTTTCCTTTCTGGCCAATATAAATATTTATTTACGGTTGGTTTCTAAAAAAAACATGTGACAAAGTGGACTCTTTCAGTGGGGACAACATTTTGGTTTACCACTCTGTCACGGCATTCTACGAAAAAAAAACATTAAAAAAATGCTAGTTAGAGAAAGTGAAATATTAAATATCCCTAATTAATAAAATAATATGGACGTTCATTCGAACATTATAATAGTATTTTATGCAACAGTTGTATAAGAGAGGCCAAAAAAGGCGAGTGGCGTGGGTTACAATGTGAGCCGAAGGCGAACATTGTAAAGAAAGACGCCACGAGCGTTTTTTGACTTAGTTATACAACGTTGCATACAATACTTTTTCTACGACTAGCTACTATGGAATAAAATGCAAAATTAAACAAAGAATAAATTTTTCTTAAACTTTGTCGTATAGGTGCCGAGATTTAGTAGGCAACAAATTTTCGGTCACTGCTTGCTCGAAGACAACTGCGAAAGGTATGGCATACAACAGGCTGCCCAGTTGACAAGGCAGCATTTAATAAATCCTCACAAAAACTAAAAAACCTAACAAAGGATATGAAAGATAAAAGCCTACAGACTTACCTTGCGGGTCTGACACCGACTATAGACACAAATCATTCATTATGGAAAGCCACCAAGAACCTAAAAAGACCGAAATCTCAAGCAACACCTATTAAAACACATACCGGAACCTGGGCCCGATCAGATTTAGAAAAAGCCGATGCCTATGCAGAACACTTACATAAAGTGTTCCAACCCTATCCTAGTATCAGCGAAGAACACGATAAAGAAATAAAAACGCACATGCACACAGCACTTCAAATGAGCATGCCGCTAAGGTGTGCCACACCGAAAGAAATTAACAAAGAGATCCACAAACTACAAGATGGCAAAAGCCCGGGCTATGACCTAATAGATGCTACTCTACTAAAACATCTTCCTAAAAAGGGAATACTAATGATATGTAACATTTTTAACGCGTGTCTTAGATTAAACATGTACCCTAGTCAGTGGAAAATAGCACAGGTGGTGATGATACTGAAACCAGGCAAACCGCCTCAAGAAGTCACATCATACAGACCTATAAGCCTTCTACCAGTAATTGGAAAACTGCTAGAAAAGATCATACTTAACAGAAGGCGCGAACACCTCACAGACATCATACCAACACATCAATTTGGGTTCAGTGAGGGCCACGGAACCATCGAACAAGTGCACCGGCTGGTAGACGTCATATCTAGAGCATTTGAATGCAAAAAATACTGCTCAGCTATATTCATAGACATTAGTCAAGCATTCGATAAAGTATGGCATGATGGACTTCTTTATAAAATTAAAGAAAAATTACCACACTCATTTTTTCTCATCTTGAAGTCGTATCTTGAGAATAGATGTTACGAAGTAAAACACAATACTGAAACATCAAAAATGCACTGTATCAAATCAGGTGTGCCCCAGGGTAGCATCCTAGGACCAGTGCTCTACCTCATCTACACCGCCGACCTACCAACTGGTAATAACACCATGACAGCAACTTACGCAGACGACACGGCATTGCTCTCCGTGCACGAAGACCCCAACATAGCCTCTCAAAACCTCCAAACGCACTTGCTGACAATTGAAAAATGGTTTGACAAATGGCGCATTAAAGCAAACAAGGATAAGTCAGTTCATGTTACATTCACGCTCAGGAGAAAAACCTGCCCCGCTATTAAGTTATATAAAGAAGAAGTCCCGCAAAGCGATGACGCCAGATACTTAGGCATGCACCTCGATCGCCGTCTCACATGGAGAAAGCACATATGGACAAAAAGAAAACAACTAGATTGCAAGCTCCGCAACATGTACTGGCTGATCGGCAGGAAATCGCAGCTATCAGACACCAGTAAAATGGCCATCTATAAAACTATACTGAAGCCTATATGGACGTACGGCATCCAGCTGTGGGGAACAGCCAGCCATAGTAATATCGAAATATTGGAGCGTTTTCAAAGCAAGGCAATGAGAACTATGTTCAAGATACAACCTTACATAAGTAATAAATATATCAACTTAGACCTCAATCTGCAAACAGTAAAAGAAGAAATAGCAACATATAGTAATAATTATCAAGTCAGACTGAATACTCACAAAAATGAATTAGCTGCGCAGCTGCAAGGAGTTGGCAGCCTGCAATTCTCCCGACTGAAGAGGAATAGTGTAGTGGACCTGGCGAGGAGATTCGCAGACAACGAATGAGGAAAGCATCATTGGATGGCTTCCTCAATATAGAATTTATAACCGATGAATGATATCAGACAGCAGAAAGGATTATTGTTTTGAATAAAACAGATTGCCAAGCTTTGCAGGATATAAAAAAAAAAAAAAAAAAAAAAACTGCTTGTTGGCTGCCGGTGTATTTCTTCTGGTGTAGAAGCAATATTTTCATCGTCATCCATTTTTATTACTTTTGAGAAACACCAACTATTTTGTAGCAAACACAACGGCCGCAAACTCAAACAACAATTTATAAAATAACCGGGAATTCGGGAAACATGAAAATGAGACAAATGGGTGTCTATGGTTAACTTTGTTTTTAATTGATGTCAACTTGCCAGTACTGCCATATTAAGAATAAGTTAGCAGCAATGCCTTTAGTTCAAAAATTTCAAAAAAGTAAAAACATTCAGTGGTTTGTTAAGTTGGTAGTACCTAATGTATAGATTTAGAAGCGTATGGCTGTTAAGCGTATCGTTTTGGCGACATAACAGCACGGCTGTGCCGTACTGTTATGGGAAATAGAGTATAGACTTTTCTGCAAACTTATTTTGTATGTCTTTATATTAGTGTTCGTGACTATGTAAATGACAGATAAAAGTACAGGAGTAGAAAAAACCGTAAACATCATTACTCAAATGAGATGCCGTAATAAGACGAAGGACAGGCTATTGTCGGTGGAAAAGAAGAACGACCCTACTATACTATAATATAATAAATGCGAAAATTTGGATGTGTGGATGTTTGTTACTCAATCACGCTTAAACGACGATCACGAAGATAGTAGATAAAAGCAGACATCCTAGCAATGAACCATGCAGCGAAGGACTTCAAAGGCTTCTGGAAAAACACCAAGAAACTTAACGTGGGACCCGGGGTCCCTGTGAGCATCGGTGGCGTGGTTGATTCCAAGGACATAGCCAACAACTTTAGAGAGCTGTTCACAGTAAAATCACCTCTTGAAAGTGGACAACAGGAGGTTTTCGATGGTGGGACCATTGTGGGAGGCAGTACTGTTAGATTCTCTGCCAAAAATGTGGCAGTAGTCATTAAGGCCATGCAGCGCGGTAAGTCTCCGGGGCACGATGGTCTCAGCATTGAACATCTCAAATACGCTGGAGTCCATCTTCCTCGCGTGTTGGCTATGTTCTTTACGTTGTGCCTGCGACATGCGTATCTGCCGGATCATCTCATGAGGACGGTTGTTGTACCTATAGCCAAGAACAGAACGGGGGACGTGTCTGACATCACAAACTATAGGCCCATTTCACTAGCCACTATTACCTCAAAGGTGCTCGATAGCCTGCTTAATGAACAGCTTAAAGAACACATAAAACTGCATGATGCACAATTTGGGTTTAGACCCGGTTTGTCTACGGAAACGGCGATTGTGTGTCTTAAGCGGGCTGTCGGGTACTACAAGGACAGGAAAACACCGATTTATGCCTGCTTCTTGGACCTGTCCAAGGCGTTTGACCTGGTCGCCTACCACCTGTTGTGGGAAAAACTAAGCCGTACAACCGTGCCAGCAGAATGCATTACACTTTTAAAATACTGGTATGGCAACCAGGTCAATCAGGTGAGATGGGTGAGTACAATGTCCGAGGAGTATAAGCTTCAGTGTGGTGTCAGACAAGGGGGGCTGTCGTCGCCTATTCTGTTCAACCTTTATGTTAACCAGTTGATCGAGGAGCTCAGCAGTACGCATGTGGGATGTCATATTGACGGTGTCAGTGTCAATAACATTAGCTACGCTGATGACATGGTGCTGCTGGGCCCCTCCATCAATGCAATAAGGCAGCTGGTTAGCAAATGCGAGAGCTATGCAGAGCAGCATGGCCTGAGGTACAACTCTAAAAAGAGTGAAGTTGTTATATTTAAAACAAGTAAATATAATCCGACAGTTGTACCTCCGGTAGTGTTGGACGGCGTAGCTCTAAAGGTAGCAGACCATTTTAAATATCTGGGTCATATGGTCACGCCGGACTTGAGAGATGATACGGATATAGAGAGAGAGAGGAGGGCCCTAGCCGTGCGAGGCAACATGATAGCCCGCAGGTTTGCTCGGTGTACGAAGGAAGTTAAAGTCACATTGTTTAGGGCTTATTGCCAGACCTTCTACACCAGCAGTCTGTGGGTGAGTCATACGCAGCGCACGTACAATACGCTCAGGGTCCAGTATAATAACATATTCAGGATGCTGATGAAACTGCCGCGACGCTGTAGCGCGTCAGGTATGTTCGCAGAGGCGCACACTGATGGCTTCCACGCAATCAGAAGGAAGAGAGTTGCGTCTCTGTTGAACAGAGTGCGCGGCAGTTCTAACACCATCCTGGGTATGTTTGCTGAGCGACTGGACTGCCCTATGACAAAACACTGGGTAAAGATCATCACTGGCCAAATAAAGTAATGATCTTTACCCAGTGTCGCAAATATGTAATAGTTATTTTTTATGTCAAATTCGTTATTATTATAATTATAATTGATATTGTTAAAATGTAAAAATATGGGTTTCTGCCTGAATTAAATCAATTTTTTTTATTTTTTTTTATTTATAGTTTATAGCCTGGACTAAAATATAGGAAAGTTTTTATTCCGGGTCCACGCAGATGAAGTCGCGGGCAACCTTATATGTGACAGCATACATAGTTTAATCATTAATCCATAGAGACAGGTAATAAGTAAGTACCTACGTGATAATGTTCCAATAACTTTGGGACATAAACTATGCTATTCATAATTAAAGTATTTTATGACAAAATTATTGGTAATATGGTAAAACTCACCAAATGGAGATACAATGCGATCACAGCTATTATACAGTATAGGTAAATGTTGTCTAATAAGTGAAGCTTTAGGTAGACGTACAATGCGACGGTGATATATGGGGTATCGGACAATAGGGCCGAGGCGAATATTTCTACGTTCAGGTCAGGGCTGTCAACACACAAAATTCTTACAGATTAATTGCCCAATAACATCATACCTAAGCATAACTAGTGAGTTAATATTAAGAAGTAAACAAGTGGAATTAAAAGATTTTAAAGCAAAGCCAACTGCTTTTTTGCAAATATTATAGCCTATGTCACTCCCACTATTAAGAGGAATCCAACGACACCTCATACGTCGAAATCCGTCAAACGGTTTAGGCTGCAGGGCGTGCCAAAGAATAAGACATAGATACATACATACATACGCTCGAAAAACATAAACCTCCTTTCCTTCGGCAGTCGGGTGGTAAATAAATAACGTCAGCTTGCGTGAATTAATCAAATTAAGATTTCTAAAATGTTTTGTTTTGAAAAACCCTCTAATGATTAAACCCTAACATTAAATTATTTATGTTTAGGCTTAGTTTTTTCTGGTAGCCAAAAACTTATAGATTGACTAAAATTATTGTCGGATTAAAGCATAAAGCTGGTGAGAGATGTAGTGTCATTAATATCAAATGAAGTGAATGCGAGACGAGAAAATAATGGAGTAAATCCAAACAATAGTATAATACAGATTTGATGTTCAGCAACCCTAGAATCGCCCCTAGTCGCGACGACACGTCGGCGGTCACCCTTTACTGTCGGCTCGACATGTCGATACCGAGCACGTCACTATGTGTAGCATTCTGGTTAAGTCTGCACTTAATCATTAGGTATTGCTAATGTTTGTCGATATTTATGTAGGTGTGTATGTTATTTTATAAACAAACTAGTGCCCGCGCGGCTTCTCCCGCATATGGCTAAGAACGCAGGCAAACCGGCGGCTTAAATTATAGCCTATACCATCCAGAAAGTCCAATCTTCACGCAGGTGATAGAATTTTTGAAATCGGATAACCGGTTCCGGAGATTACCCATTACATACAAACTTATAAACTTACCAAGCTACAATCTCACAGATTTCCTCTTTATAATATTAGTATAGATAGATATAGGCACTAAGATCTCCTTTTTGCTATCTCGTTAAATACTACTTTCACATTAGATCCAAAAATATTATATTTTATAGTATAAAGTTTTGTCCCAGAGATCTGTCAAAAAAAAAGTTGTAGGTAGGTCATTGGAAATCAGATAAATGTATTATTTTTAACAAGATCAAAAACATAAATACGTATCATTTCTCTAATAACTTGTTTGTTAAAAAAACATGCCATCATTATCATCAATACCTATTCCACGGAAAAGAATCAAAATCTCAGCCTTGTGAAATAACCAGTCCGAATATACGTTATTTTTTTTTGGGAAATATCGTTACAAATCAAATAAAAGTAAGTACATGCAGGTAACCAACGATAAACATGAAATTTCTACCACCTGTGTTTGCCATTCTCAAATAAATTGAAAAGAATTTGACGTAAATTACATAGTTAAGAATCTGACCGTTTGATTAAATTTACTTTTCGAGATGTCAAAGTTCAAAATAGGGTAAACCGGGGTTTTTACACGCAGACAATTCACCTTTTGTTTAAACTTACTCGGTCGCTACCCCATTAGGTGACTGTCACCAATTTAGATATACCTACCACATTACGATACATAGGAACTAGAGGGTCATAACTATATTAATTATTTTTGACTAATTTAGTTTCCCGGTTTAGTCAACAGACGTTCCAAAATATAAGTAATGTTAGTTAATAAAGTACTGACGTTGTTTAGGTACTTATAGTAATTTAATTGGCGGCATCGGACATCTTTTCGTTGTATCTTCTTCGGTTTGCAATTCGGAAATCATATGAAAACCCCTACGGGCAATATAATTTTGTATCGTACCTACTCAGGGCCAGAATTGGCTTGAATTGCTGTGATCGAGTATGGTGAACTGGCAAATAGTCCTATTCCGATATCAAAAGCCTTAATTAAACATTAAACTGCATGCACAACGAGGTATCTATACTCTGAATTCGATATTATCTAAGCTAATTGATACTGAATCCAAGCTAAAACAATCGATATTTGCCTTGGAATAAGGTATTGTAAGCTTGAATAAAATATATTTGAATTGGACAATTAGCTCTCAATGTGCAAATTGATTGTAAACGCAATTGTTGCAATATAGTCGAATAAATTTCCATATAAGCATTAAGGATTGCAGTTTTATATTAACATACAGTAAGTTTATTTTGTATTAGTAGTTTATGTGACTGTGCATGATGAGATTAAGGCCTAATTAATTATGTAAAGTTTCATACACTACTTTATCTACACACATATAATAAATCCTCTATGATGTGTTCGGGAACCATTAGAATAACCACCATTGCAACGCCACGCCATGGCCGCCTAGATTTCAAATCGTGACCAACTAGATGTCCATAAAAAATCTAGTTGGTCATGATTTGTTTTGACCTCTGGGCCACGCTTCGAAATTTGAAAGTCATTACTTTATCAATATCGATATCTTAATGAAAATACGTACAAAATTACCTACGGCCAGAGACACGTAATTTATTTTTATAAATCTTATTGATATAATGCTGGTCATTATCTACTGCCAGTTTCTGAACGCATTTTAGCATGTGTGTAGATAAAATTTATTATGTTACCGTTAAATTGTGAACTTAGATTATAAACTAACCTAACTTACCCGTCAGTTTATAATCTCACTAGGTAGATTGACAATTTAACGGTGACATATATTTATATATATTGTATACAAATAACAAAATATCAGTGTTATAAAAATCCAAGTATACTCGTATATATTTTAGGCACTAGCACATAAGTGGATGTCGGTAGGTACGCCTTAAATTCCATTAAAAGATGTCAAAGTTCAAAAAGGGGGATCCTAATTGGGGAAATGTTAGTACATATGAGGAAGTCGTAACTATTGTTTAAACCGCTAATTTAATAGTATTGTTCTTTATAATGGTACGCTTTGGTGTACAGTATTTGTATTTTTTTTCTAAAGGCTAAATTGTGGAAGTTTGCAAGTAAGTATGGGGTTAGCAAATACGCAATGCACTTATATGCAACGAAGCGGTCTTTCTGAATATGAAATTTCCCAGGAAGAAGGGGACAGTTAATAAATAATAAAATACTACATTTTAACGACATCTTAAATATAATATCATTGGTATGTAATGCTAATAATCAAGGATATAACAATAGTTTTAACAATTAACAATGACATCAGCCTTACTAATAATGAAAAAACAGCAACAATGTAAAATTATTTATCGGACATTGTTCGCATTTTAAATAAATACTGTCCATCCTGTAACTACAAATTTTATGGACAAAGATAGACCTATTCATCTAGTAAAGGGGTTAGAAAGTACAGGGTCTTATGAACATGTGTATTCTTTATTTATGGTCAATTATGTCCTGCAAGCGGACATTGTGGATAAAATTATGAATGGTTATTAGTGTTGTTTTTGTTATTTACGGATGTCTAGCTGGATTTAGTTGTCGTCTGGATAATATACGATTTTGAAAGATATGGAGTCTAGTTTTAAGTATTTTAAATTTTTTTCACGATACAGTTTTCTTTTATAAATTGTTGTTTTCTATGAGAGTTTAAGTCTCTGAATCCCAATTATTAAATTTAAATTTTATTACTAAACAAAAAATAACTGCTATAACTATTTTACTTTCGTTGTTAATTAATATGCATCTATTAGCGCACAAGTTCTGAAATTTTAGTCGCGTTAAAGTCTTATGTCTTCTCTGTGATTAAACAAGTAACATTAAACACTAACTTGATACTTCCACAAACGGAAACATTCATGCACAAAAATTTCAAAGCTGAAGCAAAAAAAAACGACTCCATCGTTTTCGTGTTCAAACAAAATTTGTCGTCACACTCGTAAGTCAACAACAATGTCAAAAGTAACACACGATGCGTCTAGAAGAAACCATGTCACATTTTATAGGACCACCTCTAGCCATAAATTTGCTACTTTATGATCTAGAATTAATGCTTTCAGCTCATTACTGGCTATTCTTGGCGTATTTGTTTATGGGTCAACTAAGAATTACTGTGTGAAAGGAGTAAAAGGGGTGACTAGAGGTAGGGACGCTGTGGCACCTTTTGTAATTGACGGAGATCTAAGCACTTGGGGTTGTATAGGACATGATAATCAAAAGTATAAAGGAGATAAATGCTCTTTAGAAATAGATCACGACAAAAAGTGAATGTAGTGCAAAGAAACAATACTTAATGTGTAACTATAGTGAATTTAGGTGCAACTCGGTTCTTAAATAAGTCACTGTATAGGAATTTTAACTTAAAAACGAATACAACAATAACATACTTCAGAAGGATGAATGTTTTGAATCAATCGAGAGACTGCAAATCGAATCCGACCATCGTGCATCGTCTCGTAGAGTCGCTTTTATTAAATTTGCGATTCCAATCACATTACTTGTATATAATGAAGAAAACTCCGTAAGGTTGTACAGGAGGTAATATCCGAAACTGTATATTCGATTTAAAAAATCTTTCATCGCTATATAGAGTGGACCTTCTGGATGGGCATGGACTATATTTTATCCCGCTCAGCCTGGGGCCTGGGTATTCTGTAAAACGCGGGTAGATCCACGAGCGCGGTCACTATAATATAAAATGTAAGAATGGGTATTTTCATTTCCTTCCCTTTTAAATGTATCCTTCTCTTTATTACACTGTGAACAACGATCAAATTTAATAACCATTCCAACTGAATAGGTAGATAAAAATCGTGACTATTGAAGAAATCTCCAACTGGTTTAGCAAAGGAGCAAACTTCTATTGAACACGGTTATTACCTTGTTTAATAAACATTGCAACATTGTTGATTATTACGAAACCAGTTCCCAAAACGATTAAACTGTAACGAAGGGTCAGAGAAGCCCTTCAGAAACAAGTGACGACTGCGCAAAAAATCAAAACTCACAATGAAGACAACCAGAAGTACATTTTAATACCCTTGCCCTAATAATAGTTTTGAAAGTTGCACGCATTTTTAATGGTCTATAAAGGAGTCCGTTTAAATTTTCAGTAGTCTCGATGTGAACATAAGTCATTAATTTGAGCAAATTATTATAAGAACGGATTGTAAAAAAAAGAAAGTTGGATAACATGTAGTTTTATGACTATGAGAACTACAAGCCAATACATTGACGCTCGTGAAACAAGTAATAACGGTTACAGTCTAAAATACTGTCTCTTTTTACAGGGTGTTCCAACACTTAGCCATATGGAGGGAAAGTAACTTAAATATTGAAGATAGGAAATTTTACTGAATGAAGTCTTCATTTTATTAAAAAAAACCGGCCAAGTGCGTGTCGGACCACGCAAAACGAAGGGTTCCGTGCCTATTAAAAAGGTCGTATCGTCATAGAAATCTTACGGCATTTACGTCCTTTTCTTTGAGGAAGGCAGTTTTTCAGCAATATCTCGGAAACCTTACATCCGATCTTGTTCAAAACAATTTTCGGTGAATGAACTTAATAAGCGCTGTGTCCATATATTTTTTCATATTTTTAAAATACACCGTTCAAAAATTAGAGGAGGGGGGACAGAATTTTAGTGACTTTCGAGGCAATTATCTCTGACTGTATTCAGTTAATCAAAAAAATTCCCGAGAAACCTTATATTTATTTTGAAAGGCCTATCGATTCATGTGCCACACGTGGGCTCACGATGAAAAAAAATTTTTTGACTTTTAGTTTTATGTATGGAGTACACCCCTAAAAAAATTTTTTTTAGTAATTTTAATTACAAAACTTTGTAGCGGCTAACAAAATATACCTATCCTCAAAATTTTATTCAAATACACCTTATGGTTTTCGATTAAAATGCCTGTGACATACGGACAGACGGACAGACGGACAGACGGACATGACGAAACTATAAGGGTTCCGTTTTTGCCATTTTGGCTACGGAACCCTAAAAATGGTACTGCATTCAAATATTACGATATGCAATACATCATAATTAAAATTTAAATTGTATGGTCTTCCTTTTGTTTAAGATGCTTTATTACTCAAGAAAAAATAATCCTATTGAGGAACTCTTTCGCTCGGTATAGTAAAAATAAAAATAAAGTTTTTTTTGTTTAATATACTAGTGGGTTTGATTCCAAGTTAAGGCAGATATTTCAAAATCTCTTTGATAACAATTTCAATTTTTTTTAAATAAAATGAAGCCTTCTTTTAGTAAAATTTCCCATCTTCGATATTTAAGGTACCTACTTTCCCTCCGTGTGGCAAAGTTTTGGAACACCCTGTATACTGCCTAAGTTATGCAATTGCTATTTACTACATGCAGTATTAATAAAACACATACTTTAGAGGAATTTGCTGACACAAAAAAGTAATAAGAATATATATTCTATTACAAGTGAAATCAAAAGAATTTTCAAAAAACCCAACCCCTTTTTGCAAGCCTACTCGTATGTCGTCACTCCCACGAGGAATCCAACAACACCTCATATGTTGAAATCCGTCAAACGGTTTAGGCTGCAGGGCGTGCCAAAGAATAAGACATACACACACACATACATGCATACATATACATAATACATACGCTCGAAAAACATAACCCTCATCTCCTTCGATAATCGGGTAAAAAAAAACCTCATTTGGCATAGCTAAATGTGAAACATCCGTAACGAGAAATTTACTATCTGTCACATTTTTTAAATGGTTTTATAACCCCACCTATGGTCACTAGTACAAAAGGCATCCGTTACATCATTTGATATCCTATTTCACACCTCTCCAAACATTTAATGATCGCACATCAACACAGAAGAACAATGATAGCACATCATTAGTTTCAAAATGGTCAAATAATGACCATGAATAAATAATACTGTGAGATAAGGAAGTCTACGATACGAGGGTTAAATCATAACAAAAGATCAGGGGTCGCCCTAGGAGACGTTTTTGGGCCAGTATTAATTGTACGTGACAAAATTGACACAAAGCATGCATTTGATGTGTGAGACAGATAATGTTGTGAAGTGTGTGTGATTGAACCTTTTGTGTGACAGAAGTCTTGAATGGTATTAATAATGAGCATCGCTCTGATGTCACTAAATGATTAAATAAATAACACATGCATTTGTTTTTTTTTCTCAGGTAATGAAGAAAAATAAGAAAAACCCAGTACCATCTTCATATTCACATTTTTAGTAGAAAGGCTCTTTAAAGAAAGACCAAACTCATATCAATATTTTGTTTACTTATAATTCTGCCTAGCATATTACATTCTCGAACATGACTCACGTCACAGTTCATCTTAATACTTACCCATCCGATCTCGAAGGTTCACGACCTTTCAAATAGGAGCACGTCGTGATTTAAACATGACAAAAGGACTAAAGCAGGCCGAACGCCACATTTTTTTTAATATATTCAAAATATGCATTGTGTGTGGTACCTTTTTATTGGGCAGGGGTTAAACAATGACATTCAGATCAAGATGATCTCTTTACACACTTCATTTTAATTCGATAAAAAATAGACAAAGCCTTGGTCCTTTAATGACAATAGTAGATTGTGTGATGGACAATAATTTATTTACGCATCATTAAGTTGGCGATAAGATCGGAGTTTGATGAAGTTTTGTTATTAAGATTCTCATGGTCGTAAAGTATGAAAGTTTTAATGACGAGAGTTGAAATGATGTCAAGGTTTTTTTTTGTAAAATAATATAATTACACGTACATTAGACACGCCTGTTAGACTATATAAATGACTCAAAGCTACAATTAACTAGCCACATTCATATTTGCCATGGTATTGAGGTGATACTCTTAAAATAATCATGAACAGAATTTTACTAGGTATCTCTAACCAGCAGTAAAAGTAGAATGAGTTTACACAAAGCCAAAAAATAAAAATACAAGGAAGTTTAGGGATCCATATCTATAACAAACTAAATAAATAACGGAAACTTTTTAACATCGGTTGCAAAAATATTTTCTTAACAAAATCATTTTTTGTTGATGTATTTTTTTACTTACTCTCAACTAAGTAAAAAAAATTGTTACATATTTTGCTGCAATTATAGTATCTACACTACCCCGATAGTATAACTCGACTCACTCTTGACTATTTTTTATTTACATGAATATAGTAGTGGGACAAAGATGAATGTTTCCAAACTTGACGAATTATTGTAGTTTTTGGAGTTGTATAAAACATTCAAGCATTTTATTTCTAACAAAGAAACGTCACTTCATCTTGGACCGGAGTCTAATTTCACCAACAATGCTACCGGACAATGCTCAAACGACAAATTCTAGTTCTTTATTGCCAAGCTTTCTTACATACATCCTATTTGTTTCTTCCCCGAATGTACGGAAGCTCGCAATAAGCTCGCTGAAAAGAATATTATTTACGACCGAGACAAGAACGGAGGTAATATTTAGATGACACAGTATATTTTCCTAAAGTTTTGTGAGGCATTTTTAGGGATACAAAAAATGTTTTGTATGCAACCTTTTTCATTTCGAGTCTCAGCATTTAGGAGTGCTAATGTTTCTGTTTAGCCCAGTGGTTGACTAGTAGAAAATGCCTGAAGGCATTATGTCAGCCAATTGTGCTTTTTATTTGTGCAATAATGTTTAAATAAATAAATAAACGAATATTTTTCTTGTTTATAATTAATTAATTTAGGTCCATGGTATATACATAGTATACCTACTTTCATATATATATATATAAATGTTATGGTAATCTATTTGGTATAAAATTCTGCTTAATATGCTTGTTTTTGCCCAGTTGCCAATTTAATTATTGTAATGTTGTTTAATTGTGTGTACATAGGTTTGTTAATTTCATATGGCATACTACCTTCGACAGATATAATGTGTAGGTATCAAAATGTGTGTAATGTGTGCAAATGAATTATTGAAAAAAGTATGTTATTAGGTACCTACCTCTTTTATTATTTATTTAGTAAATATAATTATCTCAAATCATCGTCGTATTACAGCATAGTTCTTTTATGAATACAATATAACGGTAACGGAAAAAAGTGTCTTACTTCCCAAAATGCAGTGTGACTGCAAGTAAAAATTCGTACGTGCTATGGCGCAGACGTCCCCATAAATTTCCCGTGTAAAAGGTCGCTAATGGTATTTGCGATTGTATGTTTACTTCGATATTAAAGTATGGAGAAAAATATTTAATGGATGAGGAAAATTGCTACGGTATGAGATGATTTGTTGACTGAATTTTTTGATATAATTTATGTACCCAATAAAAATGTTGTCTAACTACACTAGCTAGAAATAAAGATACCTATTATGACTTCAATTAGATAAGTGTACGAACGAGAAGTAATATAAACTATATAAACCGATACTGACAAAGAACGTGAAAACAAACAAGTGCGAGTCTGACTCCCGCACCGAGGGTTCCGTACAAACGTCCTTACACCATTCCGATCAAATCAGTTTCTCCATGTAATAAAAATAAAAAACTTATTATCAATGCAACCAGCTTTTAAAGGCGAAAACTAGCCTGTATAAAGTACCTTTAATTATATTTTTGTGTGTAAGTGTATGTGTTAGTGTACTTACATTGTACTTGTTTTTTTATGATAAATAAAGACCTTTTACAAACAAACAAACACCATTCCCATAAAGTCACGCCCATTCTTCCTTGAACAATCTTAACAGCTTATAGTAGAAGTTACCGTTGTATATCACCATCTGTATTTTGGTAATAATAACTTGCAACCTAGTAACTATGTTTGTTTTTCAGCAATATTTTTAGGGTTCCGGACCAAAAAGGTAAAAACGGAACCCTTATGGTGCGACTCCGTCCGTCTGTCTGTTTGTCACAAAGTCAAATATCTCAGGAACTACTAATGCTATCGATTTGAAATTTGGAATAGTTGTAAACAAAGCTAATCCTCGTGTATGGAAAAGGAAATTTTTTAATATATACTTTTAATTTGTATAAAAAGGGCGGATAAGAGGGGGGGCAACAATTCAAAATCTAGTTAGCAGGCCAAGTGGGGTATCATACTCGTATGATTGCACATTCTAAAACAGTTATTCTTTTTTTTCTACAATAGTAAAATTTTGATTTATAAAGAAAAATGTTGAAAAAAATACCATTCCCCCCTTATCTCCGAAGTTAACTAAGCGAAAAATTTAAAATAATATATATGATTAATATTAACGTGAATATTACCGGAAAAGCCCTCTATCTAGCGTATTTTTTTTATACTTCAAAAATCATATGTTAGTTTTGTTTGTAATCTAATACTTCTGTGTTTAATTTTTTTCCTTCAAATTCGTATGAAATTGTTCTGAAAGTACCTTCTAGCAAATAAAAAAAGAATTATCGAAATTAATTCACTTGATAACATACAGTAAGGGAAATGTATTAACGTACCACCGTAGAAACCTATCGCAATAAGGTGACATATCAATCGAGTTTGAGTGACGGCGGCCTGTCAATTGCGACAGGGTTCTACAGTGGTATAGGTAATTTCACGAGAGTTGAGGTGAATGATTACACACACAGCTACACAAAGTACTGATTGCAAAAAAAGTGAATGAATGAAATGAGTGAGTGAATGTAAATAAAAACGCTCATATATATTCATATAAATATATTTTAATAAGAATAGGTATAACCAACAGTAAAAAAAATATATTTTTATAAAGTATCGTCACTTAGCATATCTGAATCGTCAAGATTGATTATTACAAGTTTATGGTTTTCGGTTAGTTCATCAATCTTAGGTTCCT
Source organism: Epinotia nisella (assembly GCA_932294315.1). Classification (NCBI taxonomy): domain Eukaryota; kingdom Metazoa; phylum Arthropoda; class Insecta; order Lepidoptera; family Tortricidae; genus Epinotia; species Epinotia nisella. The sequence continues at coordinate 25,804,707 of OW028674.1, forward strand.
TTATTCTGTATCTTTCTTCATTTTCTTGGGTTTTTCTGAAAATATTCTGAAAACGTATCTTTGTCAAGTGCTTCAATTTCTTCGTTTAATTTCCTCATGACGCTATTGAATGTGAACTGTTCTGTCGCAGGTAAATGTTGACCGTCATTTCTTAAGTTCTGTCTAAAATGACAGAACACGTTAAATATAATTTCCCGACTTTGTCTATTTAAAGTTTTCCCACGACCTATTGTTTCAGCCATGTTTCCGTAGAATAAAAACCTGTAGGTTTTCTTGTCTCTTGGAAAATCCGGTTGTCAATAAGTATGACAACGATGTAACGAGTGCCAGTTACTTCAATCATCTTTAAAGAGGTTTGATAACGAGATAACAAAGTAATGAACATATATGTGAATACAATTTTAATAGCTAAATAAATAAAGACAATGCAATTTGTTACCTACTTATTCTCTTTCGTTTCTACGATTAATATTATACATATTCATGTATATATCTACGCATATGTGACCTTTATTTGAATTGGTGTAAATAAAATTAATTAAAATGCTTTCTGTTTTGTATAAAGTCGATGAATTGGTAGAAATATATTAATACTTAACAAAATAGTTTGTAGGAACTTTTTGGTCTTTCTTGCCATTCACTGTTGAACTTGCTATCGGTACAATAATAGAACAGTAATGTCAAAACTTCGCTGTCATTACATGACAGTGTTGTTGTGTGCGTGGCCTCAACTCTCGTGAAATTACCTATACGTGAATACATTTCCTTTACTGTATAGATGAATTATCGAGAACATGGAATTGCATTTGTAATGGTTGTACGAGAAAATAGAAAATTCAAATATAGAATGCCTGTAAACATACAATACATATGCAATTCCATGCTCTCGTTAATTTATCTATACAAACCGAGTTCCTTGGTTGCGCAAGTTAGTAACAAAATGCACCGATAAATGGCGCTGTAGGTACTCATGACTTAACTACACTATGCGTTGTTAAGATTTTTCCAAAATTAATGGGTGGGGCAAGACGGGTGTGTTGTATGATATTTCGTACGGAACCCTCGGTGCGCGAGTCAGACTCGCACTTGACCGGTTTTTTATCACGTGTACCGACTTCAATAATTTTTTTTTTTCGAAAGAAGGGACTTTAGAAATAATCTCATAGAAAATTAAAGACATAAAATTACATACAAAAGTAATTAAATTATAAACTTAATTCAGAAATGATTTATTCTTAATCATCCTATTAATCCTACTAATATTATCAATGCGAAAGTTTGGATGTTTAGATGTTTGTTACTCAATCACGATTAAACGGCTCAACCGATTTGGATGAAATTTAGCACGAAGATAGTTTATAGCCTGGATTAAAATATACAATAGTTTTTATCTCGGGTCCACGCAGACGAAGTCGCGGGCGGAAGCTAGTATGTAATATTTCCAAAATTTTCGCTTGGTTAAACTTTGGAGATAAGGGGGAATGGTATTTTGTATTCAACATTTTCCATCAGAAATCAAAATTTTACCAGAGTAGAAAAAAATGGTTTTAGAAAGTGTAACTCAAGCCGGCCGCCACAATGATCTATTAACTAAACTTTGAATTTTAACCCCCTTCATATTCATCATTTTCACAGTAAAAAAAATGTATATAGTAAAATAAACAGCCATCAATAGTGGCTACCTTTTTGCGCCGTTTGGGGTCGAAACTCTAGGACCGTGGGGTGAAAGCGTATCGGCGTATTATTTAAAGAGTGCTCCAAGCGCCTGGTAGAGGTAACGCGTGACCAGAAGGCTGGATCATATCTAGCACAGCGGATCAGCATTGCCATTCAACGTGGCAATGCTGCCAACCTTTTCTGGGCACGCTGCCCTGTGAAGGTGATTTGGAGCATTTTTTTATATAATATTTTTTAGCCTAGTTTAGTTTTAATGTTATTTTTCTATATTAAGTTCAATTATTCATGCTTTTACACAACCGTATTATTTATGAATAAAGTATTGCTGTTTTCTGAGTGGAAAAAAATGGATGATGAACTACTACCTATACCTACAAACAGTTATACTTATCTTTGTGAACCAAAAATAACGCGATGTAGGAAAATGTGACTTCTCGGCTCCTAAGAGGTCTAGTGCGACAAAATGAACCAATTTATAATTCGTATTCTATTACGCGAAGTGAAAAAGGGTCCTGAAACCTTCAAGAAATATTAAAAGAGTACCTACTTCTCAATCTACTCATGTACTCCTTTAAAATGTAACAATCGCAAAATGCTCATTGTAGTCTCATTTAGCTCTGTTATAGACGTATAATATACTCATACTAGGGATACTATTGACAAAGGTATACAGAGTGTTTTTTTTAAATGGGACAGTATGGGGAAATCCGAATCTAAAGGAGATAGAGGAAAAGTGTCCAAGGAGACATTAGGTGTTTTTTTATGTAAACAAATTTGGCTCATTAAAATTTTTGGTCAAGCGTGAGTTGTTCTTAAAAAATGATAAAGTTGGTCAATTTTTTTTTTGACGTGGGTCGACTCTGTTTCATGTAAGGATTATTTCATTGTATGGAAAGAAAAAAATCTGAACAGCAGAAGTTGGTCAAATTTAATGAAAACTAATCTTCATACAGTTGGTTTATTACTTGAGTAAATGTTCGATGTGGCCGCCGTCTTGTCTTATGCAGGTACGAGCACGCTTCAAGACACTTCTAGTTGCATTTAACAGAGACTTATGGTGAATTGTGTTTAAAGTGTTGTAAACAGCATCTTTTAATTCTTGTACGGAGTTGTATCGGGATTCATAAATTCGACCCTTAAGGTAACCCCATAAGAAAAAATCTAATGGCGTTAAGTCGGGCGATCGTGGGGGCCACTCGTTCCAAATTTGAATTCTTTTTTTTATAATTTCAAGACTATCGCGTGCCATGATGTTTACGAAGATTAAAAAAAATGTTCTTCATCTGGAGCTCTTATGGATTATCGAAATTTAAAAATGGAATAATTTTAAATATTTTTTTACACGCCTAGGCACTTGTAGCAATATTAAAAGGCGAATACTGCAATTGTATGAAAATTAGTTTTCATTAAATTTGACCAACTTCTGCTGTTCAGATTTTTTTCTTTCCATACAATGAAATAATCCTTACATGAAACAGAGTCGACCCGCGTCAAAAAAAAAATTGACCAACTTTATCATTTTTTAAGAACAACTCACGCTTGACCAAAAATTTTAATGAGCCAAATTTGTTTACATAAAAAAACATCTAATGTCTCCTTGGACACTTTTCCTCTATCTCCTTTAGATTCGGATTTCCCCATACTGTCCCATTTAAAAAAAACACTCTGTATATAATAATATTATATACTATGTTTTATATAATTAGGACTGGTAACGTTAACAATCTCATTGTCTCCCGCAGAACCGGAAACTAATTACTGTAAGCATATCAAGACAAATTAATTACGGACATCTCGTAATTGCCAGTGATGATTGCTATCCGGGATCTTGCTGGTCAATTACACGCTGAATACATAATGGAATTAAATATATTTCACTAATAATAAAGTAATAATATTAAATGTTTGTGTATTATGGAAATTAAATGTACCTACATATAAAAAATGTGCTCCGTGTTTTTTTCTTTTCAGTCAGTTCATTCTCAATGTGTTAGTAGCGCGTTTCAAAACTAAGTCCGGCTTTTTATTTTATTTTACAGCCGAATACGAGTACTTATATTCAGTTCCGTCGCATGTTTTTCTTTCTGTTTTTTTTTTATTATTTAATTTAATGCTTTTTCTCCAGTTCGTGTACTTGCAACTACCACGGGAAATGAAAATAAGCGTGACACATACACAAACAAAATAATGTAAGACCTTGTGTATAAAAAATACATAGTTTTACCTTCATTACGAAGTCGTACGTTATAAAATCCGTCGTGAATGACTATACTACTTATTATTTGTCAACGCCGGGCGTCGAACCTGTTAAACTGACTTTATGGTCACTGCATGCACTTTATTGCACAGGGCATTGTGCGTATAAAGTCACTGGAAGAAACATTATGCATTTAACGTCTGAGAAACACAACACAAAAAGCTACCGAGAGCTACGATACACGAATGTATTTCTATTCTGAACTAGTTTCTTCCGGGATTCGAAAAACCCGCAGTTTACAAATTAAATGTAAGTGAATGTAGCATTTAACTCTGTCAGAACAATACCAAAAGTAATTTCAGTATTCCACTAGCATTGACCGCAGCGTAGTACTAATTATAGGAACCAGTGATCTAAATAAGTCATGCTTCTGGAAAGGAGAGGTTCATTAGGAAAGGTGACAGTTGATTATTGTGCTCCGATGATGTGCCGATTCAAACACCAACCTCAAGTCCATTTTTAGGCGATCAAATGTCAGTAATTTTACAGTTATTCGATGAAAATTATGACATAAGTTCGAGTATAAACTTCCTGGACCAAATTAATGTAAAACAATCGCATCAACGGTTGTTCTAATTCCTCTATATCTGCGAGATGCATGTCACTGTTAATTCAATTTTTGGGAGCACTGCTCTGCCACACTGTTGCGGTTTGCGGTAGGACTTATTAGCTGCAACTCTGACACAGTCGGATTACACCGCACTAATTCCATTTATTAGTAATGTATTGAATTAAAGTAATGATAATGAAACATCTGAAAGAATCGAAAAATACGAAACCACTAAAATTTCATAAATCAAAATAGAATGTCGAAGTTGCTGCATCTCCATTTCTGTCACTCGAGTATAATAAGCGCAATAGAAACGAATATATCACAACTTCGATTTTCGTAGAAGTTATTGGACTGGTATAGCTCAGAACGGCTACCGCAAAACAAAAACGACGATCGTTCGTATATGACCTCTTTGTCGCTCGAAGTAGCAAGCGCGAAGTTTGTTTTCGTTTGGCGGTAGCCGCTCAGGTACTATCGCCCAAGGGTAGGGGCACACCTCTAGGATCATTTTCGAGCGTTCGCTATACACGTGCAGACGATTTTGAACAGAAAAGTTTAACCCGTACACTTGGGCGATAGTACTTACCGCATCAGATTCCCTGACATGGTTTGGGGTACAAGGCGCTCGTAGCGCACGTTGTCATATTCGAGAACTTTTATTAAAATCGACAGCGCTTGAATCCGTGACAATATGCATTATGTGCGCCATAATCCTAAAACCATGTAATAGAACCTGATCCGGAACACCAAATCCTTTGATTTTTCAGCCGATAAAAACTTATTATTTTGTTTTATTTTCGTTGTATGTCTGTAGTATTCTTATAATTCCATTTTATGTACTAATACTAAATAATAGTGCTAAAATGTACTTAATTTTTTAATGCCAATAGTTACTAATACGGACTATTTCGTTCATCGATCTAAAAGTGCCAAATCTTGTTTTCCTGCACTCATTTTATAGTCCATAACAGATCAAATAAACAACAATGTAATCTATCGCCCAGTTGCCAATTTGGAAACAAGTTTGGAACTTTTAAACGAACAATCTGTAAGTTGGAATCTTCCCGATATGCCAGTAACATTTCACAACAACCTCGTAAAGGGATTGCGTCGTGACTCCTGACCTGCCGCACATAACTCCGGTTAGGGTAGTCTTGAGGGCTAGCATGGTTGTGTTTTATGGTGGGTTCAGACTTAATAACACGGTTTGGATATTTCATCGCACGGTAAGACGAAAGAGAACTATGGACTGGATGTTAACATTAAAGTGTTACTCATATTCTTACTCATACTCATTCATTTAATTAATACCAAACGTACCGATTGCAAATATAAATCAATGACAATGTTAGGTCTATCACAACAATACAGTATGTATTACTAGGTACGTCAATTTGGCACTCTTTGGGGGAGGCCTATGTCCAGCAGTGGACGTCTTTCGGCTGATATGATGATGATGATGATGAACTAGGTACGTAACTAAAGCGGCCTTTAGACCCTGTCTAAATGCAGTGCACTAACTGCACTCACACTCACTGATTAGAGTGAGATGGATTACCATCCCTCCATTCCCTCCCCCAGTTAGTGCACTGCATTTAGCCAGGTCTAAAGCCGCCTAAGAAAATAAGCCAGTATGAGTATGAGTAAAGTTTTCATGTTAATATCGACTGCGTAGTCTTCTTTCGTCTTACCGTGCGATGAAAAATCCGAGCCCTGCTTATTAAATAACCTGCATTATGCTTTGATCTGTCAACCTTTCTGACCTCAAACTCAAGCGTAAGTGCCAGAACGCTTTTGTTTGATTATTTTAAACGTAACTATATCAATGTGTGCAAGTACCGCGCAAATTCACATATTAGAGCTAATTGAAACATGCAATTAACTAAATGTGTTATAGTTACTTGAAAAACCGCATTGGATGTAAAATATAGTGTGCAAGTGAATACCACCTTTAAAAGAAGTCGTAGAAAGAATGCTTTCAGCTAAATCAAAGTACCTACCTAAGATAAGTATCACCGCGTTATTATATAGGTATGTCACAGTATGTTTTTTGAAATGTCTTTGTATTATTTCATCACATGTTTGAGGAAAGCACTTTATACCTTGGCGGAAACCGGGATTGCCTGACTCGTCTCTTGGCAGGCCTCGGCAAGTCTCGTCCTGCCAACCACCTCATCGGGCAACCCCTTTCTTTCCGCACCTCGGCATACTGGGTATTTACTATCCATGCCTAGCATTGAATTGGCAAAAGTGTAGTTTTCGGTTTAAAGATCGTTATTTCACTTACATGAGAATATAATGCTTACGTAGGTATACTATAACATAACAATTTGCTTAACTTAGTGAGTGAGTACAAAAGTATCATCTATTTGCGGAGCGCGTTACAAAATATAGTAGGTACAAAAGTTAGTTTTGAAAATATAAAAACAATTTGAAGTTTCCAAACACAATTCCAGTGTGCCGACAGTGAGCGCATCAGTGCCTATTATTTTCGTAACCATGCTAGACCCAAATCAAACTGAATCACCCTGTATTCAGTTTTACTTCGTAATAAAATATAACAAGTTGACTTGCCGTTAATCCATTGTGTCCGTTAGGACCAGACACATTGTAACTAGTTGTAATAGTGGATTTCAGATTTCATAAGCTTAAAAGGCTGATAAAATGAGTTGTAGTTAGTTGTAGTATAATCATATTTAGGTACATGGCAGATTTGAAACATCTTTAGAACATACAAAGTAAATTCAAAGTTTAATTTACACAATTGTCCCACTTCTTGGTACCTATTTCATACTTTTGTGCATACCGATATCAAGAATAAATGATAGTACTTATGTAGGTACTCCTCTACGAAGTACGACGGTCCTCAGTCGAGCAAAACTGATGTCTGACAGCTAGCAAACTCATGGCATATCCCGTTTAACCGCACAGCTCGTGCTTTTGTTGACGCCGGCCGCCACCGTACGATGAGTGAAATAAATAACCAAAAACTATGTGGAAATGGGAGCCAAGTTGAATATTAACAATATCGTGGCAACAACAACTAGAAGAACAGACAACAAATAGCAAGAACAAACAGAAACAGAGAGAAGAGAAGAAGAAGAGAAGAGAGGTGAGAGAAGTCAACAGACTAAGTCGACAAAAGATTTGAGATCTAAATGAATGCGAAATTCTGTAGGGGTCAAGGCGGCAACAGTGGCTATGGCGGCAACTGGTCACTGTTTCAAAACTATTATAGATAGCTTTGAATAATATTAACACACGGCCGCTGCGTCGCCAGTTTGAACTTGGCTTGATACGCTGCCGTGTGTCTAGATATATAATGTTGTAAAACAATGCCGCACTCTCTTATATCGTGTGACATGTCTCTATAGATAAAAGGAGTATAAAAATAATTGTTCAGTAGTTTTATTTATTTGGGTATTACAAAAATAAGGTAATTTGAAACAAGAAAGGACTAACAACCCGCGACTAAATGGACTAAAAAACCATTGACAGTATTACTTCATAGTGAGTGTTTTGTTGAACATAGATTTAATATCGAGGTAATAAAACGGGGAATATTTTCATTACCCTCCGCCATGACAGCTACTGTTTAAATAAGCAATTTCGCGTCTCTGTAAAACTTTTTAATACTTATTGGACTGAGTGACGGCAACATTGTATGTTTCGCCGGAAATTTAGACGGGATTTTCATATATTTTGTGTTTAGTAATACTTTGGCTAAACGTACTCGTACATTTACGTCATTCCACCAATATAAATACTAATGACTCTGTGAACTGTAGAATTCGCAAGCCTGGCTTTAAAAAAGTTCTTTTTTATTTCAGAAAAAACTAAATAGAAAAAAAATATATAATTATTGAACGTGCTCACAAAATTTCATGAGAATCGGTTGAGAAATGCGACCAGAAGATGAGAACAGCCGACCATGTAATACGAAAGAATTTTTGACCAAGCTGAAATTAAGAACTTCATTCGCTTCGCTCGCTCGTTCAATTATAGATGTACAAATGTACATACGTGTATGTATTTAATTAATTTCTACTGTCATACCATTAGGTATCTGTTTTCCAGCAAATGTACGCTTAATCAAAACATAATGCTAATATGAGAATGGCGTGGTAGCTTTTATTGTCTACCATTTCTACCACGCCCATGGCTTCACAGGCTAAAAGGTTCACCGTTTTGACCCAATGTTTGATTCCAACATCAGTTCTTGGCATGAGTGTATAGAGCGTTTGATCAAATGTGGAATAGTAGTTGGTCATTATGGCAAACGTTGGGATGCGCATTAAGCTAAGTGGCGTGCATATTGGTGTAATAAGCATTTTATGGCGTTTTGATTGACTGCTATTTGAAAAGCGTGTTTTAATCAAACTTTTATAATTATAACAATATTTCCAAGGAAAAGTTCAATCTGGGTTTTCTAATCTAAGCGTTCAATTACTATATCGATTTCACATACGTTCGTTTTATTCTTACGCCTCCGTAACAATCAGAATTAGGTAAGTGTTCAGAAACGTTTAAAAAAGTAAGATTTTTAATCCTTATTCTTGAGAACTAAATTGCATTATAATGACGATTAATTATCTCAATCCTATTGTAATAAGAACCACTTATACTAATTCAAATTAAATTGTAGGTAAATAGTTGAAATAAAATATTCAACGTATAATATAAAATTCATAATCACTTCATGTTTAGCATTCAAAAGTGACTTACGTTAAATTTACCGATGTCCAGTGATTCCCAGCGACTGTATTATACATTTCACTTTTCTGTATTATTCTATTTTGGATTATAATACCAGCCCTAATTTAACAGTCCACTCTTTTATTTAACACCTACGGACCTGCGAAGATTTTACAGAAAGTGTTAGCATCCATAGGTATCTATAATATACTTAAATCAATTAACATTTTCCAGTATGCAATACCTATAAGTATTTATTGTATACCTATTTTAAATTTATAACAAAAGCAATTCTATTAAATCACGCGTATAAGGAAACTCTGCATGAATATTTTTTACAGAATTACTAGAATAAAATATAAAATTCCTTATTTAAATTGCCCAATAGGCTGTAATTGGTAAATTTTATCTGTTCAGATAAGAAGGTAATATTGGCCATTTGACACCTATAAATAGTATGCAGGTGACATCTTAAGTTGACTAAATAGGTATCACGCCTATTTGAGAGACTTGCAGGAGCTGCAGGCTACATTTTACATTTTATCGAGTACTTTTTTGGTTTACCATGGAAAGAAATACAACGTTACGAGTAACAACAAGTATTAGGTGTACCTAAGTACACGATTTAATGCATTTTTTGTCATTTAGTTTAATGGTTAGTCATGCTAACGATATTTTATAAAAATTATAATAATGAAGTACATTCAACTAATAGATGGTTACTTCGTAAGTGCCCCATAAAAAGGTGAATCAGTACATCTATCTAATTAATTACACAAAAATTGAAAATAAGCATAAAAGTTTATGCCCGACTTTGTAACAAAGAGCTATAAAGCAATGTTTGCGTATATAACACCACACAAACGTTACATTTTAAAAAGTCCTTATGTCAACGGCAAAATGACTATAATCCTGGGAATGAAGGACTTACTGCCTTTGTTCTCACATAGGTATGTTATTAAGGGTTTTATTCGCTGCAGTGGACGTGCTTTGACCTATTTCTCATCACGAACTGCAACTTTTTAACGACTTGCGTCTCACTTTTTTGCCTAAGAGGGGCATAGAGCATTATAAGATTTTTCCAACGTACTTACCTACATATATTAACTGCATATTATTATTAATAAAAATACTAAAAGTGTTAGATTTATTTAGCAACTATGTATTGTTGGTTAGTTTTGTTTTAGTTATTAGTCTGCGTCAGCTTTTGGTCATTTATTATCTGCCCCAAAAGTACTTTCATACATATTTAAATAAAGTTTAGATTACATAACTGATAACGGAAATATTCCGATTGGTAATCATAAAATGGTTGTTAATAGTTTACGTAGTATTCGCATCACCTAATAAGTATTTGATGTTTTATGTTATCACTGGGCATTTTTCTGTAATGTTATATTATAATGCCCTTATGCGTTTTCATGTCACATGTTGATGGTATAACAGATAGTATCCTATTTCTTATATAATATTGCCGTAAGTTCCAGGTGATTTTACTGGACAAGTGTACTTTTTAGACCTTGAGGCCTCTTACAGAGTATCTAAGGGTTAAAACGCAAAATAATTTCCAAGTTCTGTGACACGAACACGCCAAAACCCAAAATTAGGCGCTCAAAGGGTTAATTTTTACTGGGAGGCCATTTTGTGTTTATCAATTAGTGCAATACGTATAAATCCTTGTAAAAACAGTGTATGTAATGGTGACCGTCGACTCCCACCCACCTGTAGCCCGCTGAGTCACCACAGTGACTCACTGACTCAGCCATGCTAGCTGCTGCGGAACCTGATGAAACCGAGGCCGATGACCCGGTGTCATCATGGGGGGTTACACGGAACTATGTGACGTTATTATAATTCCACTGGTCATGCCTTTTGTATTGGTGGTAGGTGAACGAAAGCGGGGGGGAACAGAATGAACGATACGAATAACATTGTGTCAGTGGCTTCCTCTTGTATCAATTTGAATGTCGGTTTACACGCTCGTTCAGATGCGATAGTCGGCACTCGGTACGGTGAAAGGGAGCGTGCGAAACACATTGACGTGAAATTGTCATGTGAAACTTCAGTGTTTGATTAATCTTATATTGACCCACTGTAAAACAATGTTGACAAATAAAAGTTTTATTTACTTATTCAGGCCATTTCGATCAGCTTACCTTTTACCTATTTACTTATACGTATATGTACAACAAAATAACGATAATAACTTGTATAAATATTGATAGGTACGCAAATAAAAACTTAAGTGAACAAAAACTTTATTCACTTAACGAAATTAAACATTTTATACTAAATACCTTGCATAGTAGGTAGGTATTATGGCTTCACTCACACCTGCTTCCTGAAAATAAAATAGAATAATTGGTAAGTAACCTTTTGAACGCCAACGACACCTAAAATTGTCGCAAACTGTCGTACCAACAGTATTTAGAACGTACTCAGACTTTTGTTATTGCAATGCATATATGTACTGGAAAAGTAAACATAATAGGTATTATTTGATATTTGCATTCTCGTACCAAAGATAATCTATCTTCTATCTATCTATCTATATATTACGCGAGGGCGATTTTTGTACATGCCATCAGATCTACAGTTATGGTCCGATTTTGATAAATGGTATGTCATTCGATTCGTATCATGCTGGAGATTTGCAATAAGGTCTTCGTTTTCTAATTTTTTATCGAAAAAGTACTAAAATTTTAATTTAAGGAAACTACTGTGCGCTGACCACGTGACTTTGGCTGCGTGGCGTCACGTGACATTACTCCTGTTTTGACTTCAGATGACAATGTTAAATAAATAAACAAGAATTGAACTCAAACCTGTAGTAAGTTCTTCAGCATAAGAAATTATAAATGTTGAGTCGGCCACATATGGATACAACACTAAGAAAATTAAGACAATAGAAGAAAATAAACGATCTTTTACAATGTTTACATAAACTGACAGACGTATTGTGTCAACTGTGGATAAATTTTTTTAGTGAAATAAAGTTGTCAATATTATTTGCCATGTTTATATTTATGTACTTCAAAAAGTTTATATACTAACTTATTTTCCCATATTCGAGATGTTGGACGAAGAATGAGGTTTAAACCCATTAATTGTCGTGGACCCCATATAGGCTTTATTTACCTTACTTAGCACAATGCCGCAGACGCCAATAGGCTTCAAATTTGAAGTAAAGATGTAGAAAACGAAACTCGATTAAGTACTAAAATTTCGTTTCGGATACCGGGGATTCCCATTGGCGACTTTATTGACCTGACTTGAATACCATCTAAATTATTTCAGGTTCAGATGATTATATTTCGATTACAGGTAGGTATAAATTGTAATTTGTCAAACCGATATGACTTAATACTGGAAAACATAAACCAGTATTAAACTACCGGTAAAATATTATTTTAAACCATTAACGGCCGATACAGTATTCTTTGATCTGTGCTGATACTAATAATAAACAGGTGTAATGTCTGTGAAATGTAAGTTTGTATGTTGGGGATAGTCTCAGAAACTATACCCATCCTATTCTAAAAATCGTTTTTTAAATACCTATGTTATATATTAGTCCAGGCAATGAACTGACAACTTGTGTGGAAAAAATGACAGATTTGGAAATCATTTATAATAGCTAATTTTTTTAATGTAACGGATATATTATCAATTAAATATTTACCTAGAGGCAAAATCCAACAAAAAATCAGACATCAAAAAAATCAATATTTAATTAGCTCCTAAAAGTCCGGATAAATATGAATATATTTTTTTATCTTTATTTAGGTTCATTTACATTTGCTTTAAGATATTCAATATAAATAAAATAAGAAAGACAATGAATGTTTAATTTAAATCTATATAATTACTTCCGGGTGGAAAGTTTGTTGGATTCTTGAATAAAGCATCTTAGAATAACGTTTTAGAATGAAATAAACAAAAAAACGCTATTATAAATTAATGTTTTTCGAAACCGTATTTTGCCTGGAGTATATGTAGAATGGACCTACGGGATTATGTGCTATAATATTTTATCCCATCGCTCCGTCTAGGTACTTTGTATACGCGGCGGAGCCGCGCGGGCAGCTAGTTATTGTAATTAACGAATCAATAGGTTTTACGATAATGTTTTGAGAATAATGGCTAACAACATGTATTGCGACAAGTGTAAAATTTTAGATTTTATACGTATTCTCAAATAATGGATATATGTATACCTACCAAAGTGCAGTGCCAATTAAGTCAACTAGCAGTGGATTATGCTATGTTTTTTGATAAATAGATCAATAGATTGGTAGGTACTCTCTATTCAAATACAGGGTTTTGCTAACCCGTGTAACAAACAAACAAATTCAATCATTCGCAACGAAACCTTTGTAGAACACACACAAGTCCAATAACGAATTGCAACCCTGGAGCTATTGTCCGTTCGTCCGTCCAAAACATACGTTTCCAAAAGCCAAAGAACAAAAGAACCGGCCGACGACAAAACCGAAAATGTAATTGACACACACTTTTTATTTTATAAACAGCCATAGAACTGCAAAGGCGGCTTCAAAGTCGGACATGACTCACAAACGATTGAAACGTCGGTCCAAATGAAAATATTGTAAATGCAAAAACAAGTGACGATTTACCGACCAACAGCCAAATTGCGCAAACAAGCCAATTCCGATTTTAAACAAATGGAAACACGGCAACTCAAATGTAGAGAGCGGCAAATATAAATTGTAAGAAAGCACGGTGGGTGGCAAAGACTACAGAGGCGGTACGTTTGCAAACTAAGCGATTCGGGATAATGAAGAATAGGGCGGTGCTAACAAATATGAAAGCAAAAACTTCAGATTCAATAGCAACAGTAAGTATACATAGTGAGTGACCTTTCTATGGACAAAGAGCTAAATGGCAGGGGAAGTCTCCTGCGGCGAGGGAACGGAAAGAATAACGTCTTCACCGTTTGACCGTATCAAAAGTTTTGAGCAAAATAGGGTTGGCACTATCAATGGAATATTTAATTTGGGAAATTCGAGTGTCTTTGTGATTGCGTAAATACATTCCCAGCAAAACAGCTTCGTAGGCAGGGTCAGTACCTACTATTAGGCTAAACCGATCGCTAAAGAGATTCCAATTCCAATATGTGTTAAGGTTACGTTAGAAATTAGGGAGGCGAGGCTGAGTCAATAAGTTACTTTGAACCCGTATCATACCGACAACAAAAACGTTACTACTTATCTATTGAATGTCAGTCGCACTCATACAAATAAAAATACATGCTGTAGGTATGTGATCGATATAAAAAGGTTGAAGTTACAAATTTTGAAAACGACGGATCCAAGAAAAGTCTGCCTAGATTGCGGAAAAGCAGCATCAATTTTTTTGGTCGCAGCTTGGTATCTACTTGCGAGTCTGTTCAAAATGTGTGAGCAGATCATTCATCCAACAAAATATGTAAGCAATTTTCTAACACATTTCGACAACATTGCACGTTGACCTATCCGTTATCGCCGTAACTCTCACATTATTTCGCTTCTGTATAATATCCTTTTTAACCCTGCAACTCCCCGCTATCTCAAAGAACGTTTTAGTTTTTTAAATTCTGTTAGATGTTCTAACAATTTGCTATTAACTGTGCCTTCATCATCTACCAAATTTTACAATAGTTCGTTCACTATTCATTCTATCCGACTGTGGAACTCTCTCCCTCTTGACATCAGACAAGCAAAATCTATCGGCAACCTCAAATCCCTTCTTAAAGAACATTATTTGTCTCTCCCCTAACCCTGATTGTATTTTTGGCTGACTGTTTATGTATCATTATATTTGTGTTTGTGTTATTTGTATATATGTATGATTGTGTGTGTATGTTTATATATAGAGGTATTTATGTACGTTTATTTTTATAATTTCTTGATTTTTGATTGATAATAATCTCTGCACCACCTACTGCATAATCTAGTTTTATCTCTTTCTCCGATACCCAAAGGTTGTCTGGAAGAGATCGCTCTTCAGCGATAAGACCGCCTGTTGTCTACCTCTACCTACATGTTATTGTATTGTTTCTCTATGTAACTGCTTTGTTTGTGTGAGGTGTGCAATAAAGAGTATTTGTATTGTATTGTATTGTATTGTTGACAACCCTATATTCGTAAACATAATGACCGACATTATAACTTCTTATGTGAACCCGACAATGTCTCATCGATATCCAGATTATTTACAATGCCTACAATGTGGCTACTTTATTTTTGCCAACCGAAACCGTTTTTAGTGTCCTTTAGCGTTTTATGATGGTAATTAGTGCCCGTCGCCTTTGTCTGGATAGAAAGGATCGATTGTCGCCAGACTGTCGGTAATTCCTTTCAATGCGATTGCCTTGAGACCGTAAATACGTAATAAGGCTGTGTAAGGCGGATTGGTCAGGGTTTTGAGGGAGTTTGTGAGTGCATCAGGGTTTCTAATTAGTTACGCTGTGACTTTTTCTGAAATGTATAGCAACTATCATCGTCAGCGAACCTAGACGAGCATGATATATAGTTGCGTTTTTGTTGTTTATTATGGAGTGTAAACCATTTGACACGTTTTGACAAATTAATTCCAGATTTCGTGGATTTAAATAACCATAAGCCCCGCCCCATATACATTCCGTTTGAGACATGCAATCAGACAAATTCGCGTTCGTAAAGTTGTTCGTCAGTAGTTCCTTTCAGGTCGTCTGTGTTTCATGCCCTGCCTTGATGTTCTGAACGAGTATCTAGGTAATTGATGAGAGTGTCAGGTGTTGCTCTTGTTTTAACAAGTATTTATTGAAGTGAACAGAAATAAAGTGCGAAAGAGCATTGGTAATTGTCTGAGTGGATAAGAAAAATATATATTAATGATAAAAGTAAACATGTACCTACTTATTAAATATATAATTCATATTAGACAAAAAATGCCGAAAATAACCTTTTTTGAATAGTACTAAGCTGTGAAAGACCACTATATATATATATTATGTATTATGTAACGCTAACGATTGGGTTTTAGTTACATCGTGGTTTGAAACAAAACTTTAACCTACCGAGTATGGCTGGCGGGTAAACTTTTATGCCAAAATTACAAGTAGGTGTATTAAAATGGACACTGCTGTGAATTGAATAAACGTGTATGAGTATGAGTATTTAATTGACCATTCATTGAGTGGTAGCACTCAGCGGCTAGCAAAACTTGCTACCAAGTCGCGTCGCTCGCGACTCCGCAGCTTAAAAATGTAAGAGCGCTAGAAGCAAAGATAACTCGACTGGGTGGTAGGTATGTCTCACTCGCACTGTTTACCTATAGTGTAAGAGAAGGGTATATTTTACTCGTCTAGATTCGCGTCACGGTGTCGTGCTTGCCATGCTGAAAACTACTGGGGTTTAATATGACGTATCAGTATAATATCAAATTTAGATTAGCCGACCCTAGAATACGCGCCACATAGGTAAGCTTGCGTCTCTAAAGGTATAGCATCAAGTCGCCTCCCGTACACCCACCCGTCTAACCCCTTTGACACCTCTACGACGCTACCAGTGGCTAACATCAGGGACGCAAACTCATGTGGCGAGTACTGCCCCCCTACTCTGTAACTTGTTTTAAGCTCACCTCAATGCTCACCCACAAATATATCTTGACACCGCGATGCGTAGTAACTAAGCGTAGGTAGGTCTAGTTTCGTTAGGCGTGACGCGTGGGGTGAGGCGCATGAGCACGTAGCGAATAAGCCCTGTACCTACTCGCTTTCACGCAATAAACCTAATATGTCAGAATAAGTGTGCCCAACCGCAAGTGTAGGTAACTGATGTCTTACCAATACGTCTTAGTTACTAAGCAACACAAAACAAGTTCACTGACCGAAAACCAGTAGATCATCCCGCGAGAGACATATTTAGACATCATAACATCCTAACGTTACCAAGTGTTGACTGCTTGCTCATACATACGATCCAACCTACATAACTATAAAACCTACGGTGAACCCACCCAAAGGTCTACGCGCAGGCGGCACCTGCTGGAGCCCCCGCGCCGGCGCTTGGCTTGCCGGGATCCACATATATAACCGTCTTCCCGAATATATTAAAACAAAAAAATATATATTAATCAAAATATATTAGTCAAAAGACATATGTTAAAATCAAGTCATGTATAAAATAGTATAAAATAGTATACCTAGTAAGCTAGTTAATTAAAAACTAGTTATAATATAAGGCAGGCTCCTTAACTCGGAAAATCTTTTACATTTAAGATTAGAAGTTAAGATTGTAATTATTGTGTATTTTTTTTTATGAAATAAACAGTTCAAATTTAATTTAATTTTTTTTTTTTTTAGCTGAGAGTGATGTCTCATTTACAAAAAAACTTAAGGCATTGCTTACTGACCTTGAGTGCTACAATGTAAATGAGTTTCTCCAAAAATATATATATTTTATTATTTTGTGATTTGTAAATGAGATGTACAATATCAATATCAATAAATATTCTGAAATCTTAAGTACATACTTGATGAGGCACGGTTTCGGCTCCAACGCGAGCAGGTACTCGTTGAGGCTTTTCTCGCAATTGGAGTAAGCCATTCCGAGTCCAATACCACCACCGATATACAACGGCCACTTGCGAGCGCTGCGCAGGAAAAAGCTGCCCAGCATCCCACCGATTATAAGACCGGCGACTGAAAAACACAATTTCTTACTACAAGCTGAACCAAGCGGTTTAGACCGTTCATGAAAAGCGGATATCCACGATGAATCAAGGGCTGTGTGGTCAAACCCGATAAATCGGGTAAAAGGTTTTTAGGACATTTACCTATGCGTAACGGATGTTGTGTTTTAATTTCAAAGTGCAATCATCTCGATTTAGCGGGTGTTACCTCACAGTCTAACAGCCCGGCCGCGACGTTGCGCGGCGGCTTTTCTAATTCATTGCGTGTGATCCCAACTTACCACAATGCGTTGCGCGTCTCGACCGCGCAATGAACAGATAAAACGCTTACCGCACCACAATTCGCGCAATGTCGTGGCCGAGCCGTTAGGAAAGGCAAAATGTATGTATGCCTCATATACCTACAACGCTTAACCCAATCACGACATATGCGTCAGGGCGCTACGGGCGCTGTTCGCTACACATGGACACTAAGCTGCTACGACTACAACGTAGAGCTACGAGCGTAGTGGGGCTGTGAATGGGTTAAGTTAAGAGCTTCATGAAACGTTTCACTCTACAATGCTAAGTCGACCATCCACGTAGCTGACTGCGGCCTTACAGACTTAAAAATGTGACACTGTAGGTAAACCCGGCGACTTTTTCATACAGGGCACGCATGACTCGCATAGGTGACTAGGTTTAAATATGACACGTACTTTTAAATGTTACAAATAAATTAAACTGTTGACCTCCTAATTATGTAGCTGGCAAAACAATACCGTCCTAAAGTGCCTCCAACTATATTATCAAATGGAGGATTCTAATACTTACTTCAATGTAGGATATTACACTTTTATCTAGTTAATAATATTCTTATCTCCGTGACATTTTCATTTCATTCTCATCTCATGATATGTGCATTTAATTATCTATTGGTCAAAGCCTTTGGCCACCTTAGACTACAATCCCTTGTTCGGCCTTAGACAAAGGCCGAACAAGGGATTGTAAAAAGGGGTATATTACACTGATTAAGATTGACATATTTGAAAGATATTTTCAATATGATTTAGAGACTGTCATACACCTTAAACCATAACCACTAACCATTCCATACATCCAAAAATTTGTATGAAAAACGGAAGTTTCAAGACAAAATTAAACGAATACGGTTAGTGTGCTCAGTTAGTGTGTTAGGTACTTACTAGTTTTGACACCGAGGTCAACGAAACAAGAATTATATCTCTCTTCAAAAGTTCTTGTGTCGGGTGTTGTAGGCATATCTTTCCTAATCAAGCTTGCAAAGAATACTCATCATAATATTAAACATTTTAAAACAATAACTATACACTTTTCCGAAACACTAACAGAACAAATTTTTATAACAAAATAATTTTAGATTTTTTTACACTGTAGACGTTTATGTCTGTCTTTTTTTTATTTTTATTGATGACAGTGATGTCAGCAGTGTAAAGAGTTTGCATTCGTATTTTTATTGTTGTCAGCTGTTAGTCTAACGAGTTTTCATTACGTTTTATTAGCATTTTAGTTTCCATGTATGTATGTAGGAGATATCTTAGTAGAATCAATAGCAATTTTATCTATAATTTGTCGCGAGATTGTAGTTTCCACTTCCATTCCCGGCCCGTGAAGACACATATGCGTGCCTACGCCGTAGTCGCTATCCGCTACATACGAGGAAAACCACGGAATTGGCTACGAACGTAGCGCGTAGCGATTCTGGGCACTGAATTTGTTAAATATTCGTAAGCCCTCCTGGTCAAGGCGTCTCTGGGTATAAATCATAAACTTGGAAAACGCAATAACCATGTACTTTTATAGCACTATGGAAAGGGAATATGTGACAAGACATTTTTGTGAAATTATGCACGTCTATATTAGGCGAAGACTACATGCGACTGGGACCCCTGCCAGCTACCCCTACCAACCCTGCTACCCCGGCATCCAGATGTATGTAATCCAAACCTGAGATTAGTTTATTTTGGTTGTTTTTGAAGATTTAGTGAAGCGATTGTGTTCCGGGATTTCAAGACCTCAAAAATCCTGTTTTGTCATCGTTTTGTTACTTACTTGTGTTGTGTGAGATCAAACTACATGAATAAGCCTGTCAATTAAGGCTAAAATGTGCAGAATAAGCTCCTAAATGCACGCGGCTCAGGACTAATCCCTGGATACAATTAATACACCCAATTATAATATCAATTAGTGTAACTAAGGGAGGTTGCACACAATTAGCGATCCAGTTTAATTTAGGTTCTATTCAAAAATAGGTTTCTGTGGTTTTCAAATCAGATTAATTCGAGATGATGAACTTATATAATGTAATAGGTTCTACATGTTGGCCGTTACCAAATTTGATATATTAAATTATCTCACTAGCTGTTCCTGGCAAGCAATACAAAACGTATGGAACTTTTAGTCCACTTATACAGCGCCATCTAGTGAACAATACATGTTCATTATAATTAACTTTTTATGGCTCAGACGAAGCAAAGAAAAAGTAACGATGGATAGAATTCGATCATACTTACTATAATAATTTATTAATTTAAGAAATAATTTTAAGACTTCGTATGCCTACTTACCCATTAAATGTAGATGACTCTATGACGGGGTGGCAAAATACACGGTGATTTTTAAATCGTGACCAGGAACAATTTTTTCTAATCCAGTAATTGATAACGAACACGATTAACTCATTGTTACCTAAAACAAACATTCTATTTTCCTATATAAAACTGAATTAGATTTTAATTAAAAACCATCGTCACCCTAATGGTAGTTTAAATCTCAAACAAAAGAAGCGGGTTGTTTCGGAGATACAACCGTTACTTAAGTTTAAGTGGATACTTCTTTGTTGGTTATGGAACCCTATTTAAAAAACCGGCCAAGTCACAAGAACGCGAGCAAAGAAGTATCCACTTCAAAAACCTCATTGGAAATATTGTTTCATAAACCAACCTAAAACCTTATTAAATGAAAAGTAATAAACTGACTGGCATGACAAGTAGATGTAAAGCCTGCATCAAACTGGCGCAGCCTGCGTTGGCGGTCCATAGTAAATTTGACAGCTAATGACAAGTTTATTATTGACCGCCGGCCAGGCTACGCCAGTTTGTTAGAGGCCTAAAGAGTTTATACGCGTAGGACGCTGAAATTTGAAGTATGTATCTACTGAACTTCAAGAAATGAAGGGTCACCATACATTCAGTGAATATTAGTGTTAAAATTATAATTCAATTTAATTACCTGAACAGTGACGTAATTGGGAATGGATGAAAATTTTAGAAATGATTGATTATTTTTTTGGTGATAGGAATAACCTTCCTTATCACCAGAAAAAAGTTTCAGATTTTTCAGCTGCGTCAATTTTTTTTGAAAAATATAAACAGTTTCCTCACTTACGTTTTTAGTCAGTTCGTCAGTTACGGCACCTTCCTCGATCAGTCTCATATTACAAAAAAATATATTAAATATGTATGGTAAACTGACACTGGCAATGATATTGACACTTGCATTATTGGTATATTGCGCTATATTGGTCATTACCAGTGTCAGTTTACCACAGATATTTAAGATAGTTGTTTGTAATATGAGACAGATCAAGGAAAGTGTTTATTTACCGTTTTTGACCCAAAACGTAAATGAGGAATCTGTTTATATTTTTCAAAAATAATTGTCGCAGCTGAAAAATCTGAAACTTTTTTTGGTGCTAAGGAAGGTTATTCCTATCACCAAAAAAATAATCAGGCATTTCTAAAATTTTCATCCATTCCCAGTTGCTTGATATGTCATTCAATGAAATCAGTTTTGGGTGTCTATCAATATTTTTCGACTCCTGATCACGGAATAAAAATCATGTAGATGTATAGGTTTTTTAACAAGACAAATGCAGCATAATTTACAACCATAACCAACGATGTAATGTAAAAAGAGGTAGATAAGTTAAAAATGGCCACCAAATCTGATAGCTACACGTTTCTATTGACGACTCGAAACTGAGACAAGTTGATACAATAGACTCATCTTTTTTGACGTGATAACGTCGTATAAATCGATGAACGCCGGCTGCACGCACGAAAGAGTGTGACTCATTGTCCCGTTCCGAACGCCGGCTGCGCGCATGGAATATCAACGCACAGCCCAAACCGCTGGTTCTTGAGATTCCAAAATTTGGCACGTAGGTTCCTTATAAGGTCTAGAGGTGCACTAAGAAATAATTTTTCAAAATTCACCCTCTAAGGGGGTGAAATAGGGGTCCAAAGTTTGTATGGGGAAACAAGATTAGATCGTCTATTTTATTCGAAACTTCACAGGAGTATTCCTAATAAATGAGTAAATACGTGTTTCAGGTTTTTTGAAAATTTAACCCCTAAAAGGGGGAAATGCGGTGACAAAGTCTGAAAATCAACATGGATATTTTTTTAATGGTTTTTCGGGTCGCTGATTACTGATTAATGTTTTTTTATGACGTTATCACGTAAAATTATCGTCCGTATACCAACTTTACACACAGCCATATATTATATCATTGAGCTTAACCATCATGAAAATTGTTTTACTGTAGGTTTTCAGTGCTTTCCCACGTTAGTAGAAAGCCTAACATTGATTTAATTTGATAGTTGATTTACCTAATTGTGTTCCTGCACACACATTTGGCAGCAAGTCCAGCACATTTGAGCCCATTAGTGAAATTGACATACAATGTTGAATGTGTTTGTGCTAATTTAATCACACGTAAAATGTAATATACGTATACCTGTATGAGTATAATAGCTCTGCTTCACCTCTGTATTCATATCCACTAACTACCGCTGTACTATGCAATAGGTATCTGTTCGATTCATCCCTTCCTCATTTGTTTCGCATTTCAATATATTTCATGTGATTGAATTCTGTTAATTATTAACTTGATGCGCGTGGAAATAAGTCGAAATTCGTAACAAATGTAGAGCGTGGAACTCAAATAGATTTCCCCTTGTTAGTTCAGAAGCTGAGTATAATTCAGTAGGTAGCCGTGGCTTTCAGTAGTAAATACAGACTTAACCTGATTAAAGTAACATATAAATTACTATGCTGGCTACTACTTTGGTAAGGTGGTAGAGAATGCCATGTGGCATTAAGCTCGCCATTTGTATTTTTTTTGTATGTTGTGCAATAAAGTTTTTTTTCAACAATACATTTTTTCTTGTAAGTTACAAGTCACATATGGGATGCGTATGTAAAAAAGTGGATAGTAGTAGGTCAAAACATAAGTACCTACCTACGAACTTAGATGCTTGATTTGCGATTATATTTGAAGTATGAAATACTAGACGACCACAATACTATCAACAAGACGATTACAATATTGCATAAAGCTCAAGCGCCTAAGTAAAGGAATCAGAGATACAAGACTTGAAAGATGCTTGCTTACAAACTTGACAAAGGCGCACTGCGTTCTTGAATACATATTCAGCAGGCGTTAGTATTATGTTTTTGTTTTACTTATAAATGAGTACTTTTTACGATAGAAATCATACCCTAAATATGGAATTACGAGTAACTTGAAGGAAAGGAGTACCCGGGGACAGTCATCCTATCAGCTTAAAGTCGTCCACTGTTGGATAAAGTCCTCCCCCAAGGATCTCCATAGTGACTGGTCTAAAGCAGTCTTCATTCAAAAGCTCCCAGCAATTCTGACCAGATCGTCGGTTCACCTTGTTGGGGGCCTTCCGGTACGTGGTCGCTACTCAAGTACCTTTCCGTCCAAACGGATATCAGTTCTACGAGCTATGCGCCCGCCCGCTGCCTCTTGAGTCTGGGACCTGTCTGAGGAACTCTCTCTCCGGGTGATTCCCATCTTGCAACCTATCCAACCCAGGTTGCATATTGATCGTTGGATAGGTTTTTGTGATTCCCATTCGCGTATTTTTGTGACTTCGGAGATTTTTGTGATTCTGGTTTCATCATCTTCATCATCATCATATCAGCCGAAAGACGTCCACTGCTGGACATAGGCCTCCCCCAGAGAGTTCCAAATTGACCGGTCCTGCGCCACCCGCATCCAGCGGACTCCCGCGACCTTTACCAGGTCATCAGTCCACCTTGATTCTGGTTTAGTGATAGATTAAAAATTCCTTCGCTTTTAGTGCCCTAAACAATTGCCCGGATTAAAGTGGCATGTATGTTCTAAAAAAAACCGGCTAAGTGCGAGTCGGACTCGCGCACGAAGGGTTCATAAAAACGAGCAAAAAAATCACGTTTGTTGTATGGGAATACATATTTATTTGTTATAGCGGCAACACAAATACATCATCTGTGAACATTTCAACTAACTATCACGGTTCATAAGATACAGTCTGGTAACAGACGGACAGACAGACAGACGGACGGACAGCAAAGTCTTAGTAATAGAGTCCCGTTTTAACCCTTTGCGTACGGAACCCTAAAAAACACTACATTAAACGATAAGTAAACCTTAGAACGCTTCAGGCCTGTCTAAGTACCTACCTAGTCATAAAATCACATAAAATTATGGCTTTAAAGGCCCTTTGATGACAGATTAGCCTACAGGCTAATCTCTTAAACGAATGACTAAGAGTTCTAATGACATCAAGTTATTACTCAAAAATTAAAATACAAATACACCCTGCTTATCATAAATCTGTCGCAGCCAAATTTGAAATCAACGACATTAATAATAAAGTTCTTTATTTTGGCGTGAATAGCAGTAAGACTGGTAAATTGTTTCCTAATACAAGTTGAAGTATTGCAAATAGCTTTAGGCGAAATTAACAATTAGTAAAATTATACTTTCAAAGGGAATATTGGGCATTTGCATAATGCTAAATGACAATATTTTGGGTTGGGGGAATCACACCCCTGCGCGTTTTATTGTGAGTCAAAATAGACGCGGCGTCGTCGTTGATCTCTGTCCGCGTGTTTATTTGAGACATTTGTCAAAGAATTTTGTTACAGGGTTTCGGACTTTATTAACTGGTAACTTGTCATAACCTTTTATATATGTTGTGGATTTAAAAAAACTTTAAACAGTATTTAACATGGACCTTTGCGATGGATATAGACTTTTTTCCTCAGGTGGTTAGCTTCTGTTCTACGTCATAACAATTTCATTACCAACTTACCGTAGCGCTACGTTCCACTTTGTAGCGAAAACTGCCTAAGAAAAGAAACACTGCAAATAATATCTGAATAGTACCTATATACAAAATAGATTTTGACGACCGGTTTAACCTACGAAGCTAGAGGTCCTGGTGAGTGAGGAGACTGCAATGGTGGTTGGTATTTAAGGTATTTATTTATATACTTATAATATATTAATCTTCGTCTATACCCTGTTCCTTATAAGATTAGAAAAATCGTACGTTAATCGTCATTGTGATTTTAAGGAAAACCTTTGTGAAACGTAATAAAATAACACAGTTACGTTTAAAAAGCACTAAATGATTGAAATAAGTTAAATTAGTTAAATATTTCTCTTCGATATCCTAAATAAACGAAGCACACGATTCTGTCCGTTAAAAATCCAATGTTTTCTGGAATAAGGCATAGGTATATTACCCACAGTAGGTACAAGCTTTTCTTAGTTAGGGCAATTTGTAGATATAAGACTTTATAAAGTAGTTCCTATTTTCAAATCAGGCCATACAGATAATCCTTCTGATTACCGTCCCGTATCCAATCCTACCCGCGTTTAGCAAAATATTTGAAAAAATAATGCTAACGCAATTGATTTCTCACTTTAATTGTAACAAAATTTTGCACACACAGGAGTTCGGCATCACAAAGGGTAGGTCAACTACTGATGTTGGTGCAAGTTTGATTAAATTCATTCTGCAGTCTTGGCAAGAGTCGCAGGACGCTTAGAGTCTTCTGTGACCTTTCCAAGGCATTTGATTGTGTAGATTATTATTATTATGTACTGTTCGCAACTATTTATTTCATACCTGGGTAGGTGGTAGATGTCATGACTATACTTAGGTATATGAAGAACAAATAACGTAAATGTGACGTGGTACGTGCAAAAATTTATAAACGATATTAATTTGATCGCAAATGAAAAATTCCACACTTAACCGAAAAGGGTCACATGTCGTGGTTTGCATTTTAATTTTCACGGACATGATAAAAATGACGGTCATTTAATGAAGGGACATTTTCAAATAACTCATTTACATAAATATAATATTACCTAGTTGATGGATTTGATAAAAAGTTTTTCGCACATTATTTTTGTACCTAAGTATTCTTTGTTTATGAAGAGTATCATCATTTGTAAGTTGTAATACTTTTATTTTAGTTTTTTAGATTATACCTAGTACCTAGGTAGAGATTTTGGATGTTGTTTTTATGCATCACTCAATTGGCATAAGGTAAACGTCCTAGTCCTCAACATTGCACTAGTGGTAAGACATGGGCACTTTATGTCAAAGTGACATGGCTTAAATACGAATGAAGAAAAATCCTCTTAGTTCGAATTTAACATATTTTGTCATATACTAGTACAACGTTGAGGACTAGGACGTTTACCTTACCGTTGATGTAGGCTAACAACAGTTAGGAATTTGCCAAGGTGCAAGGTATTTACTCTGCCCTGATAATTGTACTTGCAGTAATCGACATTTTTGGGATTTTCACTTTTTTGCAGAAATGACATCCCAAGAGCCTAATCTATACATAAAAAAATTAATTTCAGTTTTTTTTTAATTAGAAACATGTTTTTTTTCTAACCAGAAACGCAGTACTTGCACAAAAATATTACTTTTGCTAACAAGATCTGCAGCATTCAGCATGTGCTAGAAGTTTGTGCAGTACTTGCTACGTTTACTGCAGATTCATTAGGAATACACTTTTTTGCAACGAATACTAACTAAAGCCAAACGCAGTATTCAACATTACTGCATTTGAGTGTAGCGAGAATAATAAAGAGCTCCTCTTGCGATGCTAAAACTAAACGCAGTATTCTACAGTGCTGCGTTTACGAGTAGCGAGAGTAACAAAAAGCTTCGCATGCGTCGAAGCCGCACGGTACAGTGCCGCGATTCGTGCTAGCAAATCAGAGCGTCGACGTCATTCGCGGACGAGACAAAGTGAATTTTATAGACTGATTACTTATAATTACTAATTAAAATTAAGTCCTTCTCGGTTGTGATAATAAATCTAATGTAGAGTTTTTGGGTTCGATATTATAATTAAGAATTGTAGACCAATAGATTTAGGAAGTTGGCTATATTAACTTAGGTATTTTTAAGTTCAGTTATTTCGATAATAAAAACATTTTGCTAATACTTACCAAAAATCTGTTTTATTTCATCTCTTCGTCACTTAAAATATTTGCCAGAAGAAGCCTTAACAACACTTTTAACTAGTACTAAGCATAAAAATAGGGCATGATTGCGAACTAGAAACGCAGTAATGAACACGTGCTAGGTGATTTTGCAGTAATAAACACAAATACTGCATTTATCCTTAGTAATACTGTAATGCCCACAAGCCCAGATAGTTGATGAAAATGCAGTACTGCGCATTTTATCCAAATAAGGCAGTAAAGTAAAGGAAAAAATATGTCAATAGAAAGCTTGATTTTTTTAAGTATTATTTAGTACACTTCAAAAGTTATACCACATAGATTTGTTGTATAGATATCACAAAATGTGTTTACCGCGTTTATCTCGAAACCGCCATTTTGCAAGTACTGCATTTGCGATTACCAGGGCAGTACTGCTGTAAGTTTTGTTAAGAAAACCGGGCAAGTGCGAGTCGGACTCGCGCACGAAGGGTTCCGTACTATTATCTATAAAAACGAGCAAAAAGGTCACTTTTGCTGGTAAGGGCGCCCTTAATTATTTATTTTATTCTGTTTTTTAGTATTTGTTGTTATAGCGGCAACAGAAATACATCATCTGTGAAAATTTCAACTGTCTAACCTATCATGGTTCACGAGATAAAGCCTGGTGACAGACGGACAGATAGACAGACGGACGGCGCAATGAAACGGACAGCAGAGTCTTAGTAATAGGATCCCGTTTTTAAACTTTGGGTACGGAACCCTAAAAAACGATAACATGGCGTTAGGTAATGAAAAATCAACCCTGATATCAAAGTAACCCCTAGTTGATCGATGGTTTAAATTATTCCATATCTTTTCGTGATTTTTAGGGGTTTAGGGGAAAAAACGGAACCCTTATAGGATCACTCGGTTGTCTGTCTGTCCGTCTGTCACAGCCGATTTACTCCGAAACTTCTGGACCGATTGAGTTGAAATTTGGTACACATATGTAAATTGGTGACCCGAAGATGGACGCGTAAAGTAAATTAATGAATTCTGAAAAGTTTCGTTTTTAGGGTTCCGTAGCCAAAATGGCAAAACCGGAACCCTTATAGTTTCGTCATGTCCGTCTGTCCGTCTGTCCGTCTGTCCGTCTGTCCGTCTGTCCGTATGTCACAGGCATTTTACTCAAAAACTATAAGGTGTATTTGAATAAAATTTTGAGGATAGGTGTATTTTGTTAGCCGCTACATAGTTTTGTAATTAAAATATCAAAAAAAAAATTTTTTAGGGGTGCACTCCATACATAAAACTAAAAGTCAAAAATTTTTTTTTCATTGTGACCCCCCGTGTGGCACATCAATCGATAGGCCTTTCAAAATAAATATAAGGTTTCTTAGCATTTTTTTTTATTAAGTGAATAGGGTCGGAGATAATCGCCCCGAAAGTCACTAAAATTCTGTCCCCCCCCCTCTAATTTTTGAACGGTGTATTTTAAAAATATGGAAAAATTCATGGACATAGGGCTTATTAATTTCATTCACCGAAAATTGTTTTGAACAAGATCGGTTCAGAGGTTTTCGAGATATTGCTGAAAAACTGCCTTCCTCAAAGAAAAGGACGTAAGTGCCGTAAAATTTCTGTGACGATACGACCTTTTTAATAGGCACGGAACCCTTCGTTTTGCGTGGTCCGACACGCACTTGGCCGGTTTTTTATAATTAGTTTTTTTATAATTTTAACAAAAACGGATTTGTAGTAGTTTAGGAAAAAAGACGAAAATTGACCATTCCCCCCCTTATCTCCGAAACTACTAGAATTAAAATTCTGAAAAGAATATGGAAAATAGTTCCTGGCCTAAAGATTACAGGAAAACCTATAAGAAGTTTGAGTATTCAAAAACACTTATGAAATTTTGATTAGGTATATACGGAACCCTCACCACGCGAGTTGAACTCGCACTTGACCGGTTTTTATATGAAGGCTATACCGCTACATTTCAGGCAATCATTGAAGACACACTGTCACTCGGGTATTTCGTATATAATATTAGTCACTCCACGTTTCCTCAACCACAGCTAAGTCCATTAGACAAACCCACGCACGTCCAATTAAGACCGAATCGCACTAATCGATGCAGTCTAAGCCGGTAATAGACAAAGGGCTTACCGACAAACAAGCTGCAAGCTAATCGCGGTAGAGCAGCTCCTATATTCGGAACACGCAAAACATACACAGCGTTAGGTCTATCGGACTGAAAGTATTGGTTTGATAGCAAAATTAGATTTATCGTATCACGCTCGCTTTTATATTCCCAAAGCCTAACTTTCCAGAAAGAGTGCGTGAAACAAATGTTTTGATACGATACCAATGCATCGAGTCACGCAGACCTGCCGCTGTTCAAGATACTGTCACGCACCATAGAATGTCGCCAAAAAATTCGGAAGATAGTGGTGTTGCTCGGTAGCTTGGGATTATCTGAAGTATATATGTAAAAAAGACGCTTGTTAGGTGCGTATTGATGTAACAAAAGTAAAAAAAATATATTAGAGTATTACGAGTATAAAAGTAATTCTTCTAGGTAATATATAAGGGTATGTCCGCGAAAGTTGTACCGTTACATTCATGAAATCATAACACATGTTACGTACCTACATGACTGACTGTTACGGACATTGTTACATTCATGACAAAAAATTTGCAGGACATAACTTGAAAAAAAAGCACTCGATTGCAATTGACTGCAAATCACTTTAACCCTTTTCCAGGCCAGCAGTTGAAAAATGACAATCGAATGTCAGTCTTATTTATTGATATTAAGATACATGTTTGACAGGTGGTACGTGGTCGATATAACGCCTGTGCCTGGAAAAGGGTTAAATCTCTTATTGCATTGTAAATCTGTATGATCACATATAATAGAACAATAGAGTATTTCTAATACTTACCGTGCAGTCCACAAAACTGTCGTCGACACAAAACATCATTTCACTCAGCAAATATGGCTGCTCTTTTTTTTCTATGTTGCCATCATGTTGAATGGTTTTGTCATCCGAGAGAAATATTTACCAGTAGGAGGATATTCAGTTAGTTTAGGGGTAATAAACGTTACTTTCACGACGTTACACATAATATCAAAATTTTTAAAATGTATTTAAAAATGAAAAAGGTATTGATGATGAAAGCTTTTTATAAACGTGTGGATTACATATCACAGACTTTATGTTAACTTAAAAAAAACGGGATAGGGATTCCATTCGTAAATAATGACAGTTTTTGCTGCAAGACTGGTAGTTGAACAAATTATTTTAGTATGGGAGTGAAAGTAAGTGTCAATGAGTAAATCAATAAACTATATTAAAAAATGTAAGAGAACTTAAAATTCATGAGATTACCTACAATAGCACATGTATTCTATTCCAAACAATATCCCACAGATTTGATTATTGTTGAATAACGACATCGCTAAATTAAAACAAAAATGTGTCACGCAAAAAATCTAATGTACAATTTTTCGCGGACATAGCCATAAAGTAAGAGGTAGCAGGAACATCTTTAACTCTATCGATAGTTAATGTATAGCTGTCGATGATGTGATGATACTCTTTTCATAATTAGTCTCAGACTAAATATAACTAATTACCTACTAAAAAATAGGCCATCATGCAATATCGCTGCGACAAATACCTTTGCCCACACTGCACATCGAGTTGAGGCACGAATGCTGCCACAGTAATCCTATCTGCATGTCTTATCATAGCGGTTTCTCGGCAACGAAGCAAAATTGACAACCCTGAGATAGATTAGCCGATGACAGAGGGACAAGTGGTTCGTGCATTACTGATGGTGAGTGAATGATGATGACTAACCGAGTGCAGGTAGATGTTAATTATTAATGTCCATAACTTATCAGGTCACAATTATATTGACAAGATAATATAATCATGATTGGTTGCACGTAGTAAGGTATCTGTTGTTATTAAAAGTACCAACGTAATCTCGTTACCACATTAAAAATGAGATCATTATAGACGAACACAGACGTCAAGAAATGTAACAATTTCAATGGTGAAAAAGTTGTTTTGTTGTGTTTCGTTATACTATCACAGTTTTAGTTTTAATTTATTTTCTTTGTTGTTCGCATGGATAGTTGCGTAAGTGCGTAAGTGCGAACATAAGTTAAGTTTACTTATATTCTACAAGGTAGAATTATAACTGGCTGACTATCTACAGGGTGGGCCCTGTAACAGAAGCAAAAAATTAAACGGTAGATTAGCTTGTGAGCAATTGTTTCTAAGTGGTTTTAATTTAAAAAGAAAAAAAAAATTTTTTTCTTCAACTCAAGTTTACGTGTACTTTTTTACTCTTCTGGAGTGATATAAGTAACTTTTTATTTTAAAAACAGTAAAAAAAAATTGAAAAATCACAATCACAATAATATCTTTTGAAAACATAAATGCAAAAACTATTATGACTCACTACGTGATGTTACTTCAAAATCTGCATTGACTATATACTACCGTGCTATGATCTCGTGCTGCCAAGATACATTACTCGGAGGTCATAACTTTAGATCAATTTTTTCCGAGTTAAAAAAAATTGAAAAGAAATGGACAAAAGGGGTTACTACAGATGCTCTAAGGAAGCCTCCTTTTAAATATTTGCTCCTGTTACAGGGCCCACCCCGTATATGTCAAAGTGTTGTTGTGTTATAAAAGTTGTTGATTCTCTATATAAATAAATATTTATATATACTTACATATTCCTTTATTTTATATTAATCATGTATTGTCATTCATTACATTAAAAATATCACAATAAAACTATATTGAATGAGAAAAAGAAGTGAAGCGATTGTCCTGTGACCTCTGGGTTGGGGTTCGCTTTCACCTTCGCTAATCCACAGGACTAGGTTGCATGCGGGCGCCGAGGTCCTTCAGGATGTAACTAGGATCGCTAAGATAATTAAAAGCCTAAGGCCGCTGCCTGACCTAGCAGGCTGGTACTTCCGCGCATCCTGAGCCTAATATCGGGAAGCACTCATAGACGCGCAGTAAAGAATCTGTACTGACTTCGTAGTTACGACCACTTGCTGATAGTCTGATACCTTACGCGTACCGACTCCGCACTGCCAAGTTAGGAAGTGTCCTTACACTCATTTATATTGGGCTCAATATCGGAACACAACACGTTAGGCTTGGCGCGCGAGGATAATTACAAATGCGTCGAGTCAGATGATACTCCTGGAATCGATATTTTACTTCAATGAGTTTCATCGATTATTTATACGAGCAGCATATTTAACGTGTTAAACCTTTAAACCTTCTTCTATATAAAGTACAGATGTTTAAATTTAGCCTAATTATTGGCCGTGAGCGAACTTAATACTAATTGCCTTTGTCACCACACAACTCACTGACGTTTCACACGTGTGTCTAATCACATGGCACATTTCGTGTCACGGTTTTGAATATGGAATTTCAACAAAGTTATCTTCATTACTAAATGTTTGAAGACAAATTGAGTGTATTGTTTACAGGCTAGATGTTTCCTGAGTTCAAGTGAAATACGTCATTTACCGATTATATAAATATTTCAAGTGTTAAAATAACTCTGTTTATCGGTTTGTTAACTTTTTATACGTACTTATACCGTAGAACCATTTCAGATGAAATAAGGTATCAATTGATTCAGAGTTCTGGGAAAGGATATATAGGATGCCTTGTATCCTGAGAATTTGATTTTTGAGTTCTATAATTATCTGCTGATTGTGCAAAGTTGCGGTCGAAAACTAATGGTCTGTGTATATAGAGGTACGCATGTTTAGTTCAGTTCAAGGAACCAGTAGGTTCCTACTAAACCCAATTGATGACTTAATCTGGTTAAGTGGTCAGATAACAACTAATACATTATGATTATCTCGAAGGAAATGCTAGAAGATATTTGTCAATATGTGCCTGACATCGTGATAGTTATAATTTCCCTCTCACTGCTAACCCTAAAATAAACTAGGATCTAATCACAGGGCATAAAATTAGTACAACTATAAAACCGGATAAAACTGGCTCGCACTGGGTCGTAAAACAGATGATGACATTCGTAAGCCTATTGCTATGAGAGGGATTCGATAAATCTTCCAAATTTGCATGGAATTTTCAAGCACAATTTCACGTGGCAATGCAGATGATAGAAGCCGTGATTTAAATCAGATAGTGAACTGTCAGAGTACTGATAAAGTGAGTATTTTTCCTGTCAAAGTAAATAACTGAGATTAAGATTTAATTTCCCCTAGCTTATGGAACAGGGTTTAGACTATACCTATATAATTATTATCTATTGAGTTGCAATCATGGAAGTTAATTTCTTGTCTGTTAGGTACTTCGCATCTTACTGCATGCCACTATGTTCTGTGTGTCAAGTGCTCACACGCGCTAAGCTAACTTGGACACTAACTACCCAGCCAATGCGATGTGAAAGTGATGAACCTAATTGACCACCTATTATTTGTAACCTTTTACTTTGTAAAATCTAATATGTTTAAACCAAAATAAACTATTTTTCATTTTCATTTTTTCATTTTTTTCATTATCTTTTACATTCAAAAGCAAATGGATATGTACACTTTATATAGAATTTCCATACAAAGTACCCGGTTTTTGCACTTCCGTGTAATAACCGTCCGTTTTCCGGTGTTTTTTTTATAAACTTACTCTTTTCAGAAATTACAGTGCTTAATTGATTATATTTATGTAAGTAGTTTTTTTGGCAACAAGGCATTCGTATATGTATCCGGCGCTGACAGCACAGTTATTATACTATTTAGTATTTACATTGCATCCTAGAAATTTTACTACCACTGATTTGCATGAATTTAATTCGGGGGCGTTTTACGAGTGTCATTTGACATTTGACTTTATAGTGTTGTTTGCGCGTCTTCCAAGTAGGATTATAAGAGATACGAGCTAAGACACGAATTGCACAAGTGTGAGTTACTTATATGGAGGAGCAAATACAAATTCTGATAAGTAGGTATGTTTGATAGCCTCTGACAATCATGTGTAAGGATTGTTCGTGAGTAAACATCCAAGCAGCAGCGTTGATCACAATATGAATAGGTACGAGTATTCTAAAAAGGTATACATAACAAACTCCAACTTATGAACAAAACTTATGAAAAAAGTAAATTTATGAACAAAAGAGAGAACCACCCACTACCACTCCATTAATATAATACAAATATTATTTATTGCTCACCAGTACATAATTTAAACTTCTGTAACGTGTATACCTACTATGTCATTATTTATATAAAAGAACCTACAAGAAGTTATATAGGATGGGGGAATAATTTATTGTTAAAACACATAAAAATATACATGAAATACATTAAATATACAATTAAAACTAGATTTAAAATTAAAACTAACTTAAAAATAGCCTACAAAAAACTAAAAATAACTATCTAAATTTTGACCCTTTGGCAGGGTACCCATCACGCAGGCAGCATTCCCGCGTTGAATTGCGATTGCAAGTCTTTGTGCGAGATATAGGATGTGTTTTTTTCTAATTGCCTATGTATAAAAGCTACGAAGGAACTTAACACCCATGCTTGTCAAATCTGAGGTAAACAACACATAAAACTGTTATCTCTTGAACTACAAGATCTGCGACAAATTGGCAATTTCCTACCAAACCCAATCTGATAACTACGCAAAAAGAAGTTGTTTCATTCGAATACCCCCTTTATATCGTTGAACATAAAGGCGACACAACAATTTTGGGATGGAAAAACATTGTGGTAAAAGTATACGACGTCATCCGTCGAACGCACAGTGGGCCCAATGCTCGGATTAGTGGGTAAAATGCATCAGTAGTAAATTTTACGAGTATGCAAATGAAACGGTAGATTGGACAGTAAAAACTAAGCCGTGATATGTAGGCTGAACAAATTGATGTTAGTTGAACAGATTGCTGAAAATTACGTAGCCAGAGAAGTCGTAAAATATCGAGTTTGATTTTCATGCATACAGGATGAGTTTGAGAGATAATAAAATGTACAGTCCTAATTTAAGTATATAGTTTACAAGAATATTATGTTTGCAGGCCTGAAATAATTTTGCATGTTTATCGAAAGATTATTTTATAGGAATGGAAAGTGCAAAAACATAGTAATAATATTTTTACATCACAATATCAGTGCCTCCAGAGTAAAAACATTACACTCCTTTTCATTGGGCAGTCGCGTAAAAAGGGTGAAGCTCGGGTTATGCCAGAAAATACGCTCAGTCAGTATTAGCGTTTTAAGATTAAAAAAACCGGGCAAGCGCGAGTCGGACTCGCCCAGCGAAGGTTTTGTACAAAATTACAAATGTTTCCCTCGATAATGTCGAAATATACGTTTTGTGCGGCATTAATGGCCGTATTTTTTACGTTAATTTAGAAGTTTGATTTTTTCACAGCTTGAAGGGAATGTAGACTTGAGTATATGGTTTCAATTTCAACTCGATGCCTTCACGCAATCCCGGAATAAGGGTCTTGGCAGACAGGTAGACAGACGGACAACAAAGTGATCTCCTATAAGGGTTCCGTTTTTCCTTTTGAGGCACGGAACCCTAAAAACAAACGCGAGTCTGAATATAACTCGTTTTATCTATTTACTTCATTTGCTTCATATATTGGAAGGCATACAATTGGTCTCAAGACATACGTGATATGACATTTTTTATAAATCTTTATTGAAAGTAAATACAAGATTATGATTAACATTAACTAAAATAAATTAAAACCTTAGTTTAGTTTAGCATCCTCGGTACAATGCCTCGAGGGCCTTTTTTAGATTTAATTTTAGATTTAACTTATTAAATCTAAAAAAGGCCCTCGAGGCATTGTACCGAGGATGCTGGCGGCATTTCCTCGCTGAATTGCAATGCTGATGCGTTGCGCGAGAAAGCCGCCAGCTCTTCGGTTACATCGACTAGACGTTTCGCGATTTCTGCAAATAACCTATGCGCACTGGAATCCCACGGACCACCACGGACCAAGGGTCTCGACGCCAGGGTACAAAGTCGTACTCTCTGCCGAGGCCTCTATATTTTTGCACCCTCTTTAGAAGTAGTCCGTTGGAAGCGAGACAGTGCCAGTGTGTCCACAAAAACATTATTCCTAAAGTCTGGCGTTAGTAGGCTGGTTTTAGTGTCACGCTGACCGTCGGTGCGTAGCGATCCGCATCGGACCAATATTTATTAAATTCAGGGAGCGTTCTAGAGTAAAGCTGCCGGGTCCGCGCGGACGTCCGCTTTACTCAGACAGCTCCGTCATACATTTTGGTCTTGCGGATCGCTCCGCAATCCGTAGCGACGTCACGGTCAGCGCGACACTAAAACCTGCCTTACAAATTAAATACGGCAATGTCACCCAATTATCGATAAAATTACTCGTCATGTATTGTTGAATTTCCGCAGTAGGTACATATTGCGCCTTTATTCGAAATCAAAACTGATGTTTACAGTGTCGAACGGAACGTATCATTATGCATCCCACAAACAAACTGACTGACTATACTGTCAACATTTAATTAAAATGAATTAAAAAGATATGGAATCCACCATTAACCCGTCAGAAAATCATTCTATACTCGTTAAAAACCAGCAACGGTCATAAATATATTAAGCATAAGGTTTAAAATTCACTAACGCTCGGTCCCACGTGTGTAAAAGTGGTGAACTATTTTAAAAACGTACATACTTTTGGAGCAAAACAAAACTGAATTTGAAATCGATCGTAAAATTCTTAATCCTAACACACTAAGACACAGTTTGGCTTGATTTCTAGTTTCAACCGTTGGTTAGTGTTTTGGAGGGGTTGATTGATACAATACCAGAAAATGCTCAGGTGCGTAACGAACTAATTAATTTCAATGCCCGCATTTGATTACACAAATCAAATGGTGTGAGGGTGAAATGAGAAATCGCTAAGAAATTTCGTTCGTCACGTTTTCGAGCTTGTTTCCGGTGCTTTTTGTGTGTGACGGCTCATTATTGGACACAATATGCCTGTGAATTTATAGAATCGTTTTTTTATTCAATTTGATCTAATATTAAGTCGTTGAGTTTTTTCTTAGTAAAAAACCAGTAATACTTTGATCAGTTTCACACTGATTTTTATTATAAAGGAGTAAATTATCGTATTATAGTGCATCTAATCTAAGAGTAAATTTTGATACGAACTTGGTGTTTAGTAACATTATATTTGTGACGTGAATATGACGACGGATAACTATCCGATTTTCGTAAGAAACGCTTTCGCTTCATTGACTATTAGAATAAAAATAAAAAAATACATTTATTTGAACTACCTCTAAATAGTTTGAAATAATTTACATACAATATTAACAATTAATACGTACTCGTAAAGAGCTCTAAATATTGAGTATAGGTCTATAATGCCTTAGGTCTACCATTGGAACGGTCACCGTGCCCCTCGGCACAGGTGTCGTCGCTTCACACGAACAAAACGCAAGCTTTACGACGCTCCATTATTTCAGTCAGTAATGGCTGGCCTGGGTGGGATTGCGTTTTATTTCCGTAATAAGTATTTTTTGTGCGCGTCACCGCAGTGGGCGCCATGCCATGTTTGTTTTTAATTTCGCCGCTTTGTGCTTCCGAGGTTTACTGTCTCTGGTTAAGATAACATTGTTAAGTGGGATGCGGCGACTTCACTAATTTGAACGCGAATGCGTCTGCCAAATATTTCTATTGAGAACAACATCTTAATGGTACAGTCCAATACATATTTAATGATTAAACGAACTTACCTGTAAGTGAAGTTCTATCATAATTATACGAAGTGTATACAAAGTCCGAAGATATTAGAGAAGTGTTAAAAAACACCCATAATTTGTTACAGCCTCCATTTTTGACGAGGCACAACATCATTTAAATACGTCAAAAATGTGATCCAGAAACGGTTCCCCTACACCTGAAGACCTGATCAGACCTATCCATCTTCCTACAATGTATAATCAGAATACGAGACGATGCGACACTACAAAAATCGCGGAATCGAAATTCTTATTTTTATGCATGATTTGTATTTTTTTATCCGTAATTTAATTAGTACAATCGTTATTAATCTA
Organism: Epinotia nisella; assembly: GCA_932294315.1. NCBI lineage: Eukaryota > Metazoa > Arthropoda > Insecta > Lepidoptera > Tortricidae > Epinotia > Epinotia nisella. The sequence goes on from OW028674.1 coordinate 25,842,970, forward strand.
CCCTTCATATTAGTGAATCATCAATTTTATGCTTTATTTCATATTCCGTGGGAATGCACGCAATCGAAGGGCGCAAAACGTTTTGCGGTTACTCTGGGTGAATATGTTTTCCCAATTAAAAAAATGCGATTTAATACTTTTAAGATTGTAATTATCTACTACTCCTTACATATTTTATGTTTAGGGGAGACGATAGCGTTTAATATAGAACGTTTATCCAATTTTGTTAAAGTTCAAAGGTTACAGATAATATAATTTAATGTCTCAATAATGTAACTAAATGGGGTATCTATTATAAACTGAACTATTTCATTGTATACATTTCGATTATTTTTAACTTATTTGGGACACGATTTCAAAATATTTAAATGATTATTTTTCACGGGTCTAACGCGATATTTATTTACCTTTATTTCTGACAATTTTCGGGTTTACCCTCCATATTTTTATAGATCTTTGGAGGGTAGTGAAATACTATGCTGCCATATCTCCATCGACAACTTTCTGCCATCAGTCATCTGCGACCATGACCGGTGCAACCCAAAGGTAAACACACCATCATACAGATTATCACCGAAAAAAAAACCAATTAAGTATGTACCTTCAAACCTAAAAAGAATACATATATAAGGCAGACCAAAAAGGAGACGATGAAGACATATTTTGATTGGCAGGAGCATGCACTAAACCGATACAAGACGATAGCGCAAAAAGGGGTTTTTTGCTCAGCAGTGGACTAAAAATCCTACTAATATTACTCTCGCGAGCCAGTATTATGCTGAGGCGAGACCATTTCGTGACAAACTGCTAAATATATAATTTATATATTATTTTTTAATTGTAATTCCATTGTTAAGCTTTGCCACGAATTTATAATCTTATTCTAAGCTAATATCCAGAAAATAGATTCTAAAATTTATTTCTCGTATTACTTGCGTTTATTTTGAGAAACGTGACGCCGGAGATCGTGTTTTTTGTAAGGTGCTATCTCGCTCGTTCCTTCGTGTTTTATCCCGTTCTGATTTTTTGATTTTATATGAGTAATAAAGTAAAGTATATATATAATATATTATACCTACAAGAAATAAATTTTAGATTCAAAATTCATTTCATTTAATATTATCAATGCGAAAGTTTGGATGTTTGGATATTTATTACTCAATCACGCTTATTAAAATTTGAACGAAGATAGTTTATAGCCTAGATAAAATATAAATAGGATAGATTTATCCTGGGTCCACGCAGACGAAGTCGCGGGCGGAAGCTAGTACTTATACATTATAGGAAGAAATAACCTGAATTTAATCATTGTTTCTTGTCTGATCAAGCAGACCAGCATTTCCATACAAATCACAAGCACTTAAAGAAACGAGTCCAAAAAAGTTTTATTTTTCACATTCAACGAAAATAAAAATGTGAAATCTGATCGTGCATTTTTTCATAACAGTCCCCTCGTTTCGTTACATTAAACACCGTGCAAAGCGGACCTGCTAATAAATGATTGCATCAAAAAATAAATGATTACATCAAAACAGCGAACGTAACGATACACAACTTTAATTAAATTAATTGTTAGCCGTTGCGATATAAACAACGAGAAATGGAATGGACGAAAAAAAGAGATTCCCAAAGATAAAAGCAATAATAAAACACTTCCCCTGTGACGTGCGGGCTGGCAATGTCGATTTTCTTTGAAACTCATAGCTAGGAGAAAGTGGTTTGTTAAAACGTTAATTATTTGATAATAATTTTATTTATAATCTAGTAGACTACAACTAATATAATATATACGAAGTGTATCTATTGGACTGTTTACTCGTATTTTCATTCTTAAATTTGATATGAAGATAATCAAAGTCCGGAAGTTACATAGGTACTTTTTATTTCAGAAATCATCCTCAATAGAAACATTAAAATGGTCTTACTAAGAAGTTTCGATTAACGAGTTTTACGTAGACAATAATATCAATATCTTTCAACGCGATATCGTTCGATTGTATCGTAGGTGTCTACAAAATCAATACGGATATAGACTCAAAATGTATTATTACTTCAAAAGAAAGAAGGCAAAAAATATATCCAATAACAAAAATCCCATTCAAATATCTCAAAAAAATACAAAGCTACAATCGTTTTAATGTTGCTTGTTAGAGGGAGAAAACGCTCGGGGATCGTGACGTCAGGACTATCGAGTGTCATAGTAATTGACTATCGTTTCATATGAAGGTGCGTTTTGCGAAAAAGGGACAGAATATTACCCCCACTTAAAACTTTGGATACTTATAACGTTGTGATTATTTAACCTCTTGCGTTGATTTTTTCTCCATTTGACTACATTTTTAATCCTTTTTCGAGAAAATACAACATTATTGATTATTTTATTTAGTTTCTACACCCCTATTACATCTTGGCCGGTATTAAAATAAAAAATTGTATGAAAGTTCTGTTCTGGTCTGTGTCTGTATGCCTGGGTGGGTAGGCATACAGGTTAAACAATCTTTATTTACATCGGAGTACTTAATTATGTTGTTAATGCAACGAATTTAATTCGTTGCAGCGCAGCCGCACTCGACCCGCATGGCACGATGATTCAGATATTACTATTTACCTCTAATGTATCCACATAGGATGCGATATTAATCACAGTTCAACCAGCGGCCGAGGGGGACTGGACTTGATTATTTATTATTTATGCCGAATCTATCGCGGCTTGTAAAAAACTTAATGTAAAATAAACGATGTTTGGAAGCTGGATACGAAGCCTTGCGGCGGTGGTAGATGTGGCAATTTGAACATACTTAATTGAAGTACCTACTTTAGAGCGGTTGAACACACGGCGACTATTTGCATCGCTACAATGTAATACAGTATCGATACAGGCGATTTTGACAGGTGATCTACGGCTAATGTCGCGTGACAGTCGGGACGTACGTTCGGGAAACGCGCGTTTGTACCGCTGCAGAAAGTCGCCGTAGGCAACTGCTCTTAAGGGGGCGTTAATGTGCTCACTAGCGCCATTGGTAAATAATTGTGATTATTTAATTTAACAATAGATATTTAAAAAAGGAGGCCACTATACACACTGTATCTTGTATATAAGTACCTTGTGAATACATCAAACTGGCGCCAGTGAATACGTTAACGCCCTCTTAATGTAAAGTCTAGTTGTTTGCGAGATAATATATTATTTTTTGTAATTGGTCCTGATAAAGGTGTCACAAAAAAATAAACAATGTATGTCATATTGGAAAAGCAAGAATTTTCAGGAGCTGTTTTTTTTCTCATAGTCGTATCAAGTGTCGCGCTGCAACCTTACTTAACAAATGAAATAGTAAAACCAGATTTAGTGACGTCACTGTACTGTAACAAGCGTACATTTCAAAGTTAAACAATGTCGACGCGATTTTTTAAATATTTTTTTTCTGTATCAAGCAGACAAAACAAAACACTGTCACCACCAAAAGTAAACGATCATGCGAACAAACAGAATATTATAAAGCGATTACACGTCTGATACAGGCTGTTCAATATTTGAACAAGTCGAATTACGGCTAAACGCGGCCGAAATTCACTTAATTGCCACCCCTGTCGAAAAAACCTCTACTCTACCCTCTTTTACCTCCGTGTTTTTTTACAAGAGATTTAAAAGTATGTACATGCTGTTTGTACGTACTGCAGGTTTGTTGCTTTACATAGGACCGCAATAGGTACGTAATTATATTTAGTTTCAATCTTGCTTTGACATTACAGGCAGGTGTGTAGCTTTGTAAGATTGTATGTAGGGGGTGATCTCCGGAACTACTCATCCGATTTAAAAAAATAATTTCACCAGGATGTTCGGGATAGACAAAGCTCCGAATACCGATTTTACACCGCGGCTTCGCTTGCGTTCTGTGACATAAAAATCATCATCATCATATCAGCCGAAAGGCGTCCACTGGCTGGACATAGGCTTACCCAAACAGTGCCACAATGACCGGTTTTGCGCCACCCGCATCCAGCGGAATCTCGCGACCTTTTCCAGGTCACCAGTCCTCCTTGTGGGTGACTACCCACGCTGCGCCTTCCGGTACGTGGTCGCCATTCGAGAACCTTTCCGCCCCAACCGCCATCGGTTCTACGTGCAATCTGCCCCACCCACTGCCAAGTTTAGCGACAAAAATGTTATCTTCTTCGGTGTACGATTTTATCAATATGCATAATACATAATAATAGTAGTAATTAGATGCGTCATATTCGTCTGTTGTTACCGCACAATATTTAATTTTCAAAACAGACAATTACAGTAACTCCCAATTTCTCATCCCATCTATTTTAACAACATAAGAATTCCCTAATTCGACGTAGATTGATGCAAATGACACCTCCTTACACACGACATGAGCCTGCCAAGTTGTTTTTACCGGACAAGTAAACCAAAATCGCCTTTATAAAGCCGACAAGACGAAGCTCCCAGACTGTTATCATAAGTTTGTAAAGGTAAACTCTCTAGTGCAATACCATTTTAACTTTAATTTTATGGTAACCGAAACTGGCCCGTATCCGTGTAGAAATAACATTTTCTTGAAACCGAATTAATTTTGTAAACTCAGTGACACAATTGTATTGACTCAGGGACATGTTATTTATACAGAGGGATATTTCTTTTGTTGTAAAAACGATGTCTGATTATTTAATGTTGCTGCTTAAGGTACAGGGGTGGAATAAATAGTTAGAAAAATATTTTGTGTCAAAATTGAGTGGTGATATAATGGGAAGTGATTTTAAGGGCGATTTACATTTAAATTTGTAACAGGCACTAGAGTGCTAAAATAAAATTAGCATTATACAATAGGTTCAACATAAAGTTTCGGGGCCCTGCACCAAAAAGGTTAAAGTATACTTTCATTTTGTGCACGTTATCATATATTTTATTATTGCGAACCAAAATCATCAGACATAAAATAGACAGCAGGTAACATGTAGGGAATATACGATCAATATGTTATCAACCGACGAAAAAAACGGAGGAGGTTCTCAAGTCGACACGTACATATATATATATATTTTTTTCAAGTTTTTTGGTATAATTTTAATATAAAAGAGGTATAAGTAACATTGGGCTAGAAATGCACACGAGGTTATTCACTGTAGAAATAAAGGCCGTCAACCATTGTACTTACAAATCTTAATTAACGGCCGTAAATAGTTGCAGGTATTTGTTACAAAACAGTTGACAACCAAACGATATCAATGTAACCGAATCAACTCAAAAGAACAGAAAGGACATTCATATTAAATTTCACTTTCAAACGCCCAGCCAGCAAAACAACAATAATCGCCCTTATTTCCTCCAAATAAGAACTAATTAGAAAGGTGCTAAATGAATGCGCATGATTCCTTTATTACGTGACCAAAGATCCTTGAGCCGAGTCCTGTATGAAATATTCAAGAGAGTAAGGCTTACGGTACACTGGTCCATCGATTCGCACCAGAGATTATAAAGGCCAGTGGATCAGTGACACAGGATGACACATCGCGTTCAGTGCTAAAATGCTCAAAGTGAATTCTGAGATTTATAGCAATCTCGTTCTTGGCACCCATAAATTGTCTTCAAAATTTGGTTTGATTATTGTTTAACTTTACGTCTTTTATATTAGTAATTTATATTTCGTTTAATTATGACTAATTTATCACAATGTTTCGATGAGAAGTGAAAGTGAGTCAAAGGATTGTCCCTTATATGGATTTGTTGATGCGTAGCACCTGAGAATGAATGAACGAATTCTTAGTCAACAAACTCACTTAATAAATGGAAAGTCATGCTCAAAATTCGTTTTCATGGGATAAGTAATGTTATAGAAACCCAGTGATGTCTAGGCATGTAGTGATGTGATGTCTAGTAGAGTGCGTTCACTTTAACTCTGCAACAAATAATTTGGCAACACCAATCTTTAAACGTCTTTGTCTATTGCATGTAGACGATTAAGGTGTTGCCAAATAATTTGAATGCAGACTTAACGTGGAAGGAGTCTAGACTCTAGAGTGTACAAATGTCATAAAGACTGATAGGAATACACTTTTCTGACCTTATCTGTACTCGATTATATTTCGGAATCAACGATCGATCTAGTGATTGAATGAACTGTCAAATGAAACTAAATTAAACATTTAATAAACTCGTCTACTCTTGGAATTTTTTTTTTAACTTAACTATGAAAGAAATCTGCTACTAACCACTTTAAATAGTAATCATCGTTCACAAATAATTAACTACCCTCACCACAAATAGCTGGAATTCGTCAAAAATCAAACAAATGGCGCCTGTCATCAGAATACATGCAGTAAGCTCTAATAAGCTAGTTAACATTTCGTGTAACGTTTGATAAATTCAACATCATTTAACTTGATTTCCGCACCATATTGCTCTCCAACCATATGGTAGAGATAGATCATCTTAAATTCCAAGGCAAATGTCATACTCACGTACCTATATATAAACCATTATCCAGTAAAACAGGTAATAAAGAGAAGGATACAGCTGATTAATGCTTAAATTTTAATGTGTGTGGAAGTTACAATTACATATTGTCAATTTATGCTACTAATATTACTGTACCTGATAAAAATTACTGAAGTCCAACTTGGCCTACAAACAAAACTACTCTATTAGACATTTGGATCAAATATTATTTATATTCAATCCTTCAAAAAATTATATATATAATATCTCACAAATAATCGCTTTTTGTTTGTCTGAAGGACTCTTTGAAATTTGAAAAGAAAGTTTGTTATTTCACCTGATCCTAAAAACCCACAACTGTTCTCTAACCAACGGAACGGATATAAACAAAAATAAATTATCATCCAAAATTACCTTAATTAAAGTGGTGTAAACTTTGACACCTGATTTTACGACGCTAATAAAGTAACAAATTGACCGTAAAAAGAACATTCAGGTGATGTGTAATTTTTTACAAAAACCATAGCATTTGTTTGTATGGTTCGGACAAGTGTGTGCGATCGTAGCCACGATACGGGTGAATAAAATTACAATACATTATGATTTTGAAGACTACGTACATTTCGGTCCTTGTTCAAATGTGGGAACAATGTACTTCTACATATGTTACGATAATATCAGTTATTAGTTCAATAATGAACAATCGTCGTCAAAATATGTTTCATTATTATAAAGAGAAAAAGTTTCTGTCAAAAATGTAATCTTTGATACAAGCTTTTATTGCCAACTGTTCTTTTCTATACAGAAATACACCGTCATCAGCTACTCAACGGGGTTACGTCGGTTATGTACTGAATTCCCATGGCCACCTTCTGCCTCCGTCATCAGATCAGCGTGATAGTACAGCCACGGATTTTAATTATTGAGCCATTTAGAGCTCACTTTATACTGGCAACTTCATAGAAAATAAAAATTAGTTGACGCTTAAATTGGTCAACAATTAAAGTCCTTGGCCGGCTCAATCGGTTGAAGATTTGCTTGTCTGCTTTAAATTTGAGTTGCAAGATACCACCCGAACAAACACTCTTATATGCATACGTTACATAGGTTGTATACATTGCAAGTTAATAAAAAGCTTGTAAAAAGTCCCCGAAGTAGTCTAATATTTTGAATTATTTTAGGCTCTTAATGTAGGACTCTATCATGTATTTAGGTAACATTTTCGTATTATTAGAAAGCCTGATCAAAAATGATATTATAAACCAAAGAAAGAAATTGAACGAAATAAAACCGGTATTTTTGTATGGTGAAAGCACCGGTATCCGATCCCTAGTAAAAAGTACACACGTGACTTTGACGTTGACTGTACAAAATGTCTCTGAATACTTATCAAAATACTTCTTAACCCATTGCTGTTACTTCTGCAGTAGGCGGGTGATACTGATGATGTTCACACGCCTAACACTCATAATATTAGTGTTGATCTTACAATTACTATTTCATACGCAATTTAATCAAGCGGTTCCCATAATAATTAATCGTATTTTTTTAGGTAACAGTAGGTTTTTGCCAGTAATTCATTCGCAAAAATACAGTTTTTTTTTTATATTTCCTTTCTCCTTGCTTACAACCACAGAAAAGTCAGAAGATTCTCATTAGGCGCGATTAGGTCCCACAATACGGACAGGCAAAATTATTCTAATTCAAATTCAATTGGCGTGCGAGTGGACATGTGTTTTGGAGATAAAACAGGAACACACCCGACGCTACCTATTTATGCTAATGTGAATATAATAAAGCACAAGTGTTCATTTACCATACGCCTGATTAAAACGTATGAACAAGTTTTGCTGATTTTGAGTTTTATCGTGCACTATTTTAGAATAACGTTTTTTATATTTTTTTACTGGAAACCTCGGTAAAGAGCTCATTGCTAAGTATTCGCGGGAGGAAAATCCTCTGAAACACTACCGTACGCGACCATGTATGTAGGTTCTAGGGTGAGAGAATAAACGCCCTGCCGAACTTGAGTTTGAACCGAGTCAAAAGGCTCAAGCTGGTCCAGGCCCCTATTTCACCAACTTGACAATTGTCACCTGACACTGACAATTCGCCATACATTGCTTGTTCTAAAAGTTAAGGTGGTACTTGTGGAACCAGCAATGTACGGAGAATTGTCGTTGTCAGGTGACAATTGTCAAGTTGGTGAAATAGGGGCCAGGTCTTACCCAGAAATAACAGTAGCCGTTACCGAATTTCTCTAACCGGTACACAATAACTAACTTAAAAATAATTAAACATATTTGTATGACAATTTATCATCATACTTACATACCTATAAGGGGATAGATACATTTACTTTTACGTTTTAACTGCATGTAGCTTCATACATAAATCATAAACGTAATATTTTATTACATCGCCCATATGGGTTTGTCAATATAAAAACTATCCTCATCCGTAATCCAAAAGGCATAACAGTAAAAGTCGAATGCGCGGCCGTCGCGTTTAATTTATAAGGCAGTATATTAAGGCTTTATTTTATGACCCTAATTTAAGGCGACTCGGCAAACATTGTCCACACGTGGACGAGTTGGGCCACTCTATAGAGGCTTCATAAGTCTGCCAAAGTACGAGTATTAAGATTAATTTACATATAAGTCTTTTAAAAAATTCTTAAAAACTCAACAACAATTGGATGTTATTTTCAGTCACATTAGAATCAAAGATTAACAACAAATCGAGAAGGTACAACTGTTTAACCGCAAAGAAAGTAAGTAGTTTGTTTTTCTCTGTAACTGCTTTGTTTGTGTGAGGTGTGCAATAAAGAGTATTTGTATTGTATTGTAGGTTAGATAAAGTGAGACTGTGCAACTTTTCATGAGATTGTTATATTTAACATATAATTTTACTTAGATCTTAGACATTTATTTGACCGAGACAACTAAGAAATACTATACAGGCTGTATTATTCAAAAGGGGCAGTGAGGGAAAATCCGAAATTAAAAGAGACACGGTGCTCTAGGAGTCACAAGACCAATTTTAGAAAAAATATAAACTGCATTCAATGATTTTCAAAAAGCTCTCACACACGGCCGGAAATCGAACGCGGTCAAACCTGACTGATGAGGCTTTTTGAAAATCTTTGAATGCAGTTTTCAATTTTTCTAAAATCGGCCTCTTGACTACTAAGAGCAAATTTTCTTATGTCTTGTATTTTCAGAATTTAGTTTACGAACTTTAACATAGGTTAACTTGTGAGTAAAAAAATATAACAACTGACTATTTATCGGACAGTTAGTTAAATACATATATTGGTAATGTTACACCTTGTATATACGGTTGTATGCACGTAGTAGTGGTTATATTGCGTCAAAAGTTCGTTACAACAAATAACTGTAACAAGCTCTTTGACTAACACATCGGAATTTCCTTCACTGTCTTAATTTCTCTCCATTTGATAATTTCCTTGGGTATTATTGGAGTCATTCCGGAACAAACCCACCAACAAAGTAACATGCAGCAATATGGCCAAGTCCGTCAATAATTAAATTTACAGCGCAGCGTCCATTGTGCAGCGGCGACGTTTTATAACTCTATCGGACATTGACAAACGCTGATTTCGCACTTTTAGAGCGTGTTAACGTTCGTATATTTTGTAATACTTAGTTAAAAGGATTTTTTTTAGGAGGCTTATTTCACTAAGGGTTTAATATTGCGGCCAAAATAGGCGCTCAATGTGTGGTCCAGAAAGCGGAACGGATCTCTCGCTTGCTCAAAATAGAGGTGTTTTTGTTGACATGTTTATTGTACATTTTTGGCCATTTTGGATATTTATCATGTCTCTAACTACGACACGCTCCGCCTACTAAGCTGTTGCCAACTAACAAAAAAATTATAAATGGCGTGCAAAAAGTTTAAAAGTTAATTTTGGTGCCGACCATGCGACAATTAGATAAGTACAACTAACTTTTTTGTATAGATGCATACAATTGGTACAAAATAGACGAACGCTTTAAACTATTTATCTTTCTGCGGCTGAAGGAGGTATGTTTCTCGAGTATATGTAGACATGTATGTATATTTTTATCTTTGGCAGGCTCTGTAGAATGAATGATTTGATGGATTTTAATATTTTTACATGTCAGGTTAGATTTTTCTTAGTGGTAGGAGTCTCTCCACTTTTTTTAAATTCCTTTATTTCATTAGCTATTTTTATTCCATTTAACTAAGTATAGCCTTTGGTATAGCTTTAATATGAAAGCCCATTCCCTTTTTAAAATTATAATGCTGTTAATAATTTATACAAGCGTCGAACTTTTTAAGGTTTGTTTATTCTACAACCCTAAAATGTTTACAAATAGAATCAAACGATAATCCATAATCCTCGTATATTATCAGACCACCATGTGCTCTTATTTAAATCTAAATAGCTCTAAAATCCTACCCTTTCTGCTTAAACACTGTACCAATGCAAAAGCCAAAATATAAACCTGCGTCCCCTTTTCATATTTTACCCTTGGTTGGTGGTGATTTGATAAAACGTTTTAAGTTTGAGTTGTAAAGTAAATATATTATAGTGAAAAGCAAATAAAGTTGAGGATATACTCAGTGGCTTATCAGGGCTGTCCATAGTTTCAGCCAATACAAAAACGGAGTTGGTACTTACGCTTTCTAATTACCTTGATATAATTATTGGGCTTAAGCTATCGCAGTTATTTTCATGGTTACAGATTCGTTACAGTTACAGTCATTGAAATATAATTTTAAAAGTAAAAAAATGCACTGTTTTTTGCAGACCAACTTTTTGTGTTGCACTGCTTTAAGGCCCGATTTCAATATACTGGGTGACAAGGATAAGGGGAGATTACCCGTCAACTCTGTATGGATGCATCTTGTACTAAATATTATTCTTGGTCGGTCGAGTTAACACTAAGCCATAATTAATCCAACGAGGGAGCAAAGCGAACGAAGTTCTATGCTTCAGCTTGGGCCGAAAATCGTTTGTATGTCCAGTATCCGGTGTCCGGGGTCTGTCCAGATGTCCCTCTGTTCTTCTCTACAGGTCGCATTCTTAAACATTTCTCATGAAGTTTTGCGAGGAGGTTCATTAATTATATACATTTTTTTCGAAATTAGAAAAAAGAAAGGCTCCCGAGTAACTCGTTATACTATATGTTCTACAGCTCACAGAGCCACTGGTCTATTATTAGCAACATTTTCAAGACTAACACTATACCAGTATACCCCTACCTCAATTTATCAGTACGATCTATTCCACTTAATACCGATGGATAGATACCAAATGTTGCAGTTTGAGTCATGATGACAAAGCGGACGCGCCGAGAGGGCATGATGCTGTATTAAGGGTGTGTACTGGCTTCACCGCTTTATGACGTGCTCGGACGAGACGAGGTGCGATATTATGGATGCGGCAAAAAAATAAAAGTAGGAAAATATAAATGTTTTAGGTAATACTAAATTGTCTAAAGTTGAAATCCCGGGGAGTTTGATGAAATTTGGTACGAATGTTCGTTGAAAACCCTGTTTTCGTTTTCCAAAAGATCCCCGGGTCAGGACCTTGTAGAACGGCTACCATCTTGAAAAATGTACTATATTCGTATGAAATTCAAGTTTTGTTCGAAAACGGCCAACTCAATGAAACCATAGTCTAGAGCAACATAAAAGCAGAATAAATTCTGCACAAGCCTGTAGTACACAACCTTGACGAGAAAACGTGTCTTAATGGAGAAAAATGCGTCCACATGTGAAATTTTCCCTTAATCTCCTTCCAGGCAAGATTCTCCGAATTTGAAGCTCGGGAGAATTTCAAATCCACTTTGATTTACTTAATAGAATATGAACTACATTCATATTAACATTTTTCCCGACTACGGCTAAACCCAAAAGAAGTATTGATAATTTGCTACCACCTCCAGGTCAAGATACTTGTTGAATTCCAACAAATGGGGTGGTGTTAGATTTCTCTTAATGCTGACAATGTGATGCAGCACATATAATTTTATTTTAAATTGGCGGGCGTGAGTGGACACCAAATCTGAACTCACAACTTTGCTTATAGCACTTAAATAATGGCAGATTTCAATGAATAATGACATACACTATACTTGCATTTAATATTCTTGATGCGGGGCGTATTACTAGAACTTAAATTTCAATTCAAAACATTTATATATAAAAAAAAAAATATTTCGGACCATAAAAAAATCCATATTCTGTTAGTAGGTAGGCATTTACTTATAATAATTATACCTATTATTATTATTCGTGACAGCAAATTAATTAATACAAACACACATGAAAATGACAAAAAAATATACGGCCTAGGCCGTGTCACGAAACAGAATAGTAGCGTCAAACTGTTACTTAACAACCTCACCCTTGATTTGACCACTTCCTTAGTTACACTTTAGACCAGCAGGGTAATCACGTAACTTTTGAATGAATGAATGAATGAATAATCTTTATTTTGAAACAACAACAGGAACAATTTACAGAATAAATTTTGAACATGCGTTAGGACATATTTTATCATAGTTTATTGATAGGTATATGTATAAACAATTCAAAACAACTTCAAAAATATATTGAGTATCGATTAAAAAACGAGGTAGCCAAAGGACACTCGCGACTTGTATTTCCTCATTTGGATAAAAGTTGCGTTTATTTCTCTTGATGAAAGTTAATATATTTGTTTACGCCGCCAAGTGCGAATAATGCGATCAACCATTAAATATTATTTACTGCTGCTTCTTATATGTAATTAAGTCACCTTAAATAAGTAATTATTATTACCAGTTTTTTTTTCAGTTTTATGAGCTGATTGGTATTGGTACCAATGAATTTTATTAAGCACGTATTAAAACTAATTCAGCTAATGATTTAGGGGTCCGCTGGAACGCGGAAGAAAAATGGCCCGCCCACTGACTTGCTGTTATTGGCTAATGGTTGGATGCCCTAATCGAATCAGACGAATGTTCCTGCAGTTTGATTAATCAGATGATTTGACAGATTACTTAGTGATCAAACTCACTGTCGTGATATAAAGAAGGCGAAACAAGTTGATTAATTAGGAATACCAAGGGAAGTTTTTCAATATCGCTTTGGAAAATATAACACACAGCAAACCAAGTCAGGCGCGCGTTCCAGTATCATCACCTATCACCATCATATCAGCCGAAAGACGTCCACTGCTGGACATAGGCCTCCCCCAAAGAGTGGCACAATTGCCACCTAGGTATCATATAATAAAATTAATCTGTCCCAGTTCCATAAATGGGACAAAATACTGTTTTCTCTTTAAATATCGGATTTATAACGTCTGAAAATGTCTAATTATATATTTTATAAACCTGTTTAAAGTATTAGTTTCCTCTTCTATGTACTACACCTTTAATTATGTATAATGTAAGACTTAAGGGGAAATTAGGGCAAAACTACACCTTTTATTTATAACAATGTTAGACTGAACTTGTTATAATTAGGTGCAGACAAACTATCAAAACTTAACCCTATTTGACACGTGAATGATTCACCGGTCAGTGAATGAATGGGTGAATGATAGATTGTGATCGACGTGGCGTGGCAACAGATGGCGTCCTCGCAAATTACCGAACATAATCTGTAATGAGCTCACCTGTTGTGCAATATGACAGTGAGTTATACCTAATAGGATTCGGAATTTGACTTGTTAATTAATGATTACGTATATTATCAACAAAGTCTTTAGAATGTTAAAGATTTATTTTAAATGAAGTGTGAAATTTTAAAAACTCTTATTACAATATTACGCATTTGCATTTTTTGTATCCTTTTTGTAACATTATTTTTTATAATTAAATAACACAAAAGAATTAAACATTATGTATTTCATTGGCAAGACTGCTTCACTATTATGAACTAATCTTTGCAATTATTATCGATAATTAAATACTAGGAAATACTGCACACACGGACTTTTACAGTTAATAGATACCTCCATTACTTGTCCATTATTTGCCTAATTAGAGCTCAGAATTTCTATGCAATTTCATTAAAAAGTGATGGAAATAAAATTACTCCTTTGGTCCGATCGCAAATAATGGCAAACGCGACATTTTCTAGTAAATTGTAGTAATTATTTATATCCCGCAACCAAGGGGTGACTCAGAAAATGCCATGTTTCATGAATAAAAATGTAGCCCTTTTAATCATTGACCATGAGGTAATATTTAAATAGAGAAAATACCCATATAATATTGATTTAAACTTTCTCGATTTTCATAAATTATTTTTATTAAACGAAACATAATCGCGTAAGTATAATTTAAAGTGATAACCTTATTCGACGTTTCGAATTGTGTCACAATATTCTTACTCATAAGCAGTAATTATACGCGAATAAGTTCCGTTTAATAAAAAAAATGATAGTCAGTTCAAACTACAATTGTTTTGAGTAAAGTAAATGTTCCAGAATCCCACGCCGATTTTATTGTCATAAAATTTGTTGTTTTAAACCGCTTATTTAAGCGTTGAGCAACTTATTAATCAAATGTCAAGCACCTTATTCAATAAAATTGTCTGACGGTGATTAACGCCTTCTGGGGTCTGGTGATTAACGCCACCTAGTGTTAAGAATTTTTCATCAGTCATTACATATAATTTCATACAGAACCCCTCAAACAAACAGACAGACGCTGATTACACACACACTCAAATAAAAAAGAACAGAAAATTATAAACCATTTGACATCTGACACCGCGAATATTCAAATTAGTGCATTATCGATATGAACAAAGGTGCACTTGACAGAATAGGGAGGTGTGCCGCCCTTACACATGTATACCACCTCTGTGCCAAGCACGGCACAGACTAAACATACATAATGAGGTCGCCGTGTTAAACTAAAAAACACAATAATTTTTATAGCATTTGTTTCAGTCTGTGGCTCGGAAAACGAAGGAGGTGCGGGTAAGTGTACACTCACGGTTATGGCACGTAATTTGTGCGTAAATCAAATTTGACCGGTGGGTGTGTATAACTGTCTCGCACATATGGCGGTATTCTAAACGCGATGATTGTCGAAGCGTGTGTCTAGTGACGCTTCGGTGTTCGTGATTTGTAGAAATAAAGGAAATGCTTTTTTGGTTGAATTGTTATTGGGTATGATTATGATTGATTTAGAAGCATATGGTAGATTACCAATAATACAATTAGAAACTAATGTTTGTTATACATAAATAATTTACACGGACGTAAAATAAAAAAAATACTTGAGTGATTGAAAAATAATTGTGATAAATACATATATTTATGTCAACTAACATCAGATATGTTAGATTAATAAAAAAAAATATTACATTAGACGTTTTAAAACTTTATATCATGTCGACATAGCAAACTTATTAGCAGATTATGGCGGTTCATGGTCAAACACAGCCAAATTGTTAACTAGCTTATAAAATTGCCTCAGATTTAAATCAAGATTATATCTCAATGGGGTGAATTTGAATGCAATCACCTGCATTTAATTTGCATAGCCTTATTAACGTGGTAATTTTATTCAAAAACCTTATGTTGCATTTTGTCACGAAATTTCTAAGCTGTCATTATTTACAATGTCAACTGTAGATGTAATATTTTGTGGCAACAATCCAGTAATTATTCATACTAAATAAAACAAGACTCTTATTGACCGATAAAATGTCTTGTTTTTGTAAAACTGAAAGAGACGTTCGTTCTTGAAAGCGACCGCTATATGAAATGTAAATTGGTTCTCAAACCGCGTGATTTATCGAAGACACAGATTACCATAATAAACAATGGCATAGTGTTGTATTGTGTAAAATGTAAGCAGCAGGGTATTTTTAACATTAACTATACTTAATAGTTTAATATTCCGAAACACTAACATCTGCGTAATCTTCTTATAGACAAACGGGCATATTTATCCATATTAATCTGCACTACCGTATACGCTAAATAACCACTTATTAAGTCGGCTCGCATTTTACGCTTACAGTGGCGGCCACAAAAAGCACCCACCCTAAAGTTAGTGAACACCTGCACTTTCCCAACTAGCGCAATATGCCACTTGTTTCACAGACGATTCTTTAAATTAGAGTGAAAATTTACAATATTTATTTCCATTGAACAATGACGCATTAACAGAGGAAAAATTTTTAATCAAAATTTTTAATGAAAAAAATAATTTTAAGTTGTGAGATTTGGTGACTTAATGTCATAAATATGTACCGATATATTTTATTTTATGTTATCTGTTTCCAATTTATCTGACTAAACATTAGGTTTTACAATGATGTTAGATGGTTTGATATATCGAAGAGACAACAATATGATTCTAAACTCTCACAGGTTTTGGTCGTATAATCCGATTTGGCCCTCCGTCAAAACGAAATGAAGAATTATGGACTTCACACTCCAGTGTTTTGTGACTATTTCCTTCCCTAAGCCTCTTCAGTTTCAACCACTTTCACTCATTATCGTAGGTGTTATTGTTATTATTATACTTTGTAACAACTGAAATGTTTGGCTAAAATCAAAGGGTGAAAGTTTTTTTGTGCCTTAAATCTCGACAGTCATTGCAAAACACAATATCTTAGCTTTTACCTGTTTTTTTGGTTAAAGACTACCAAATTTAATTATGACAATCAATTAAAATTATAACTAAGAACTACTGAATAGACTACTTCTGACATTAAAGGAAACAAAATATTCTTATATCTACTATATTTTTTTGTTTCATAAGCAATATGAATACTTCGCTACGACCAAGTACCTACACTTTATTTACGAGCATGACACAACAAATTGTCAAAAAAAAAGAAAGATGCAGTAAAAGCCGGTGTCCGAACATTATCTTCCATGACTAGTGACTACTTGCCCCTTGCAAAGTGGACTGACATATAAATCATTGCTAATACGATTTTCGCTTCAACATATTTTTAGCACCATTTTCCCCAACCTCCTCTTATGGTTTACGACAGGTTTGATATAGTTCTTGGGATTCTTGGGAACAATATATCGGTGGCTTTATTTATTACTGAGCATTTCTATTTGCGTCTGTTACATAGTATACATAGTTTCGTCATATAAAAATTATCTACAAATAAAACATTTTCTTTCAAAGACTTCTTTCAAAGATCGTTTCTAATTCAATTGAAATTCTTAGTTGGTAGGGGTATAGTAACATTAAGTTTCTGTTAAATTAATGCACTTTATTGCCGCCTGTAGGATTCTGGCCACCTTGTCTCTCCATTATCAGACCTTGGTGGCCATCATCTACAAGTGCACATATCAACTCGATTGTACTTTGGAAAATCAGTCCTTGCAAGATTTGACAAACAAACATTGCAAGTTAATTGAAAGCTTCTAAAATAAAGACAATTGAAAGGTAAACAGTGATACTTATTATTTTATCATTATTTCAAAACGATACAATTTCTGTAATACTGGGTTCATATACACTAGCGGCTCTATTCAGCCATTGAGTTAAGACTAGCACGCACCGGAAGGCCTTTGCCGGTGCAACAAGCCGTATTACCGAAAGGCAAATAGCGCCGCATGCTAAGCTTCCGCACAAATATCAAAGTAAACACACCGATATTAAGCAGGCTTTACGTACTGACGAGGAAAACAGTTCCAATTTCATTTGGAATTTACATGAATGACGAAAAATTGTTATTAGGCAGATGTTTTTTAATAGACAGAAAATAGCTCTATTAGGATAGTCAACAGCCTTCAAATATTGTTTTTAAACTATAATTATGACCAATTTAAGTTTCAGAGCATTTTTAGGGTTACGTACCTCAAAAGTCTGTCCCTTTGTTGTCCGTCTGTCTGTCTGACAAGACCCTTTATCACGGGAACGTGTGCTATCGAGTTGAAATTATAACCATATACTCATTACTCAGGTCTACAATCCCTTGAAGCTATGAAAAAATTAAGCTTAACGTAAAAAAAGAAATGGCCGTTTATGCCGCAAAATACGTATATTTCGACACTCTCAAGGGAATCAAAATTTATAGGATACTTCCCATTGACCTAATAACTATGAAAGGTAAGTAATATCGTCTTAATTATATTACAAGTACCTACAGGGGAAAATCTGAAATCTGAAGTCTCTAATTTTATATGAACTTTCAATATGTGCCTGAAACGTATAATACCTACTTCGCTTTTAAGGAACGTTGAACGCCTTTTTCGAGTGTATGTAAGTATGTATGTATGTCTGTTTCTTTGTGGCCTCCTGTAGCCTAAACGGCTAAATGGATTTTGATGTATGAGGTGTCGTTGGATTCCTCTTAATCGTGGGAGTGACATAGGCTATAATATTTGCCAAAAAAGAGTCGGGTTTTTTTTGCTCTTTTGCTCGACTTGTAGGGGGTACTCCGTGCCCCCAGATTGCATGTTTGAGAAAAGTACATTTATTTCTATAAGTTTATCGTCGTTTTTGCAAATATTACAAGCCTCGTTTAGCTTCAGTGGATTTATGTAGGACTAACTGCCCGAGCGGCTTCGCCCGCGTTTTATAAAGAACCCAGGCAGAGTCACGGGATACTATATAACCTATGTCCATCCCGAAAACATGAATAATAAATTATAATAAGTATAATTTTAGTTGAATATTTTTTGAAATCGAACCAACAGTTTCAGAGATTACCCACTAAATACAAGCTTACAAAGCTATACATTTCACACACTTTATTAAAACAGATAGATAATGTCCATTTTATTTATACTAATTTTCCCATTGCTTTTTCGCCCGACGCTACCCTCCCGAGGCAGGTAGCTCGCGAAACGGTCGATTGAAGCCCTCACTGCTCCATATGCCTGCCCGATCCACATGTTTGCGTTAGCTCCATCAGCCACAACGCGGTTCAGAGTTGCTTGCCAGTTTGTCACTATCAAACAGAATGCAAGTATGTAAAAGCCAAAATTCAATAGAAATCTGTGGACGAGTATCAATACGCAGAGTTAAGCTACTTGCGGTTTTATCAAATGTTACTTTTCATCAGAGAATGTAAAGGCGGAAATAATTCTCATTGTGACCAAGTTTTAAGTCATTACTATGCTCTCGTACCGCATTGGTATTTTTTTCTATATTACAACTGGTATGTTCACGAAACTCTTTTATAAACCTAAGCATTTTTATAACTCCACTCTTCAGCTATTATAAATAAGGATTTTGAACGCTGCTGTCAACAGAGGGCGCTGGATTAAGTCCGACGGTGTTGACTCAACTAATGCACGCCACCAGCCTTAGGGTTAGTAAGCAATTATGACCTATTGTTTGCATTAGGTATAGACTTTGTGTTGATTATTCGGTATGATATGATATCTATATCTCTCCTGATACAGGTAAATGATTAAGTTAGTACATACAAGGAGGTCCCAGGTAACCTGTTAAGTTTAACCCATTTTTTTTCATCCAAGTATGCTTATAATGAATATATACAGAATTTACTTTTGTATAAAGCAAACGTTATCTTGCCAACTTACAAGTATTAATACGTAGCAACTAAAGAAACCATTGACGCGTAATAGTACAGTCGACGCCAAAAATACGTTTTTCACTTTTGCACCTTATTCCATTGCAATAAGGCGAATAGTGTAAACGTATTTTTGGCGTCGACCTTACATTACTGCATAGACCAGTAAGTAAGCCATCCTGGACGAGTATGATTTAGCCGTCCGAGCCGAAGGCGAGGTCCGGCTATAATACAGGAAGGCCCTGTGTAAGTATAATATAAAATTACTCGAAATAAAAACTAATGAAAAACCTGAAGTGGGTACTAGACCAGGGTCATTGACCTAATTATAATTGTTGACGTAATGCGCGTCTATAATCGATGTAATCGGCATGCTAAGTAAGTACTACAAAATAAGGTACTGTAAATAAAAACAAATGAAAAACCTGAAGTAGGTACTAGACCAGGGTCAACGACCTGCTGATAATTGTTTGACGTAATGCGCGTCCATAATCGATGCAGTCGCCATTATACTATTATGCAGTGCGTAGCGCATAATCTGTGGACCGGTCGCGAAGTCACGCCTCGAGCCTACAGGATGATGCGGTTGCTGAATTGGAATAATAATGTATTTATAGCCGCTGTTTATTTGATTGAGAAACGAAAATCAGAGTGTATTTAGACTATTTAGTTCGTTGCTTTTGAGAACATTTGTGCTTTCAACCGACCTTCCAAAAGAAATTATGTCGGAATTTTGTATTTTATTTTTAGGGTTCCGTAGCCAAAATGGCAAAAACGGAACCCTTATAGTTTCGTCATGTCCGTCTGTCCGTCTGTCCGTCTGTCCGTCTGTCCGTATGTCACAGGCATTTTACTCGAAAACTATAAGGTGTATTTGAATAAAATTTTGAGGATAGGTGTATTTTGTTAGCCGCTACATAGTTTTGTAATTAAAATGACAAAAAAAAATTTTTTTAGAGGTGCACTCCATACATAAAACTAAAATGCAAAAAAAAATTTTTCATCGTGACCCCCCTTGTGGCACATCAATCGATAGGCCTTTCAAAATAAATATAAGGTTTCTTAGCATTTTTTTTGATTAAGTGAATAGGGTCGGAGATAATCGCCCCGAAAGTCACTAAAATTCTGTCCCCCCCCCTCTAATTTTGGAACGGTGTATTTTAAAAATATGGAAAAATTCATGGACATAGGGCTTATTAATTTCATTCACCGAAAATTGTTTTGAACAAGATCGGTTCAGAGGTTTTCGAGATATTGCTGAAAAACTGCCTTCCTCAAAGAAAAGGACGTAAGTGCCGTAAAATTTCTGTGACGATACGACCTTTTTAATAGGCACGGAACCCTTCGTTTTGCGTGGTCCGACACGCACTTGGCCGGTTTTTTTTAAGGTTACAATTGCAGGGCTCATGTTTCACACTCTTACTTAATGTAGCAGTTTTTACCTGGGTCGTTCTTCTTTTCTACCGACAATAGCCTGTTCTTCGTCTTATTAAAGCATCTCTTTTGAGTAATGATGTTTTATCTTTATTCATTATACGATGTGTATGTACTCACTTAGTTACTTTAAGTTTACCAACGCCATGGCGTAAGCTGTTATGTTGATAAATTATATTTACAAATAAATAAATAAATAAATAAATAAATAAATAATGTTCGAATGAACGTTCATATTATTTTATTGATTAATATAATTTAATGTTTCACTTTCCCTAAGTAGCATTTTTTAAACTTTTTTTTTCGAAGAATTCCGTGACAGAGTGGTTAAACAAAATGTAGTCCCTACTGAAAGAGTCCACTTTGTCACATATTTTTTTAAACGAACAATAAAAATATTTTTTGGTTAGAAAGGAAACTTTAATTAGTTCTAATGAAGAAACATATGCATTTATTTTCTCTAACGGCTAAATGTACTATTGTAGCCCCGCTTGCTCAGCCTAATATTGACACATTTTTCGAGCATGAGAAGTAAAAAATGTATTTAAATCTGTAACATCCTGTATGCTTTAGTCGAATCAAGAAAATGGGACGTCATTTATCATCGCACAGATTAACTGTAGCTGCACTTGTTCTACTTAAAACAACTTCCTTGTTTTGTTAAGCTCTTCGATTTCAATATGAAAGGTTTTTGCCTCCCCTTTTTTTGAATTGGGTGGTGATGTGGCGAAACACCTGTTTTGGTTTAGTTTAGGGGTTTAAAGTGACGGCAAAAGTTTAAAAAAAACATTTGATATATCGTCTGCTTTAGAAATCACACTTACCTATATAAGCCCACTGTTTCACTGAGTTGGTTTCTGCTATATTTACCTGTGCGGTGCAGAAGGGGTGTGTTAGTGTGACGTTTAAGTTCAATCTAGGACCCGTTTCACTGTCACCCCTCTGGCACTGCGCAACTACCGCTATAACCGATTCAGTCAAACGCTGTGTCTATAGTATACAACACTGTTTACGAGAAAGTAAACGTCCATTTACCAAGACACGTCCTACTTCTTGTAATAACGTACCTGGGTAATTCCGCGAGCGTTCCAAGTCCGCTGATCTCATTATTGTCAAAGTTCTTGCAGTTTTGGATCCTCTTTCCCAATAATTTTGTGGGAGTCCTGGACTTGTAAAAAATACCTGAACATGCCATGCCAGTTTGCCGGTACATTGACAATAATGCGATCAGCGGACTGACGGCGGTTGGAACGCTCGTGGAATCACCCACCTACTATAAGTTTTCAAATTAGTATGGACTGGCAAGGAGTAGCGTGCGTATTCGAGAGTGGGCAGATCCGGACGTACCATTATATGTATATTTTTATATACTATCCGACCTAAGCATTATTATCATTCGAAGTGAGGTTTAATCAAGTTATTTATGTGTACCTACTTACTGTTGCTTTTAATCTAATACACAGTTATATAATACTAGCCACCCGCGTATTGCAAAGTACGCAGGCAAACCCGCGGGATAAAATAAGTCTATAACATCCAAAGAGTCCGTTCTACATGCAGGTGAAAGAATTTTTAGGGTTCCGTACCCAATGGGTAAAAACGGGACCCTATTACTAAGACTTCGCTGTCCGTCCGTCCGTCCGTCCGTCTGTCACCAGGCTGTATCTCAAGAACCGTGATAGCTAGAGAGTTGAAAGTTTCACATATTATGTATTTCTGTTGCCGCTATAACAAAAAATACTAAAAAACCCGGCCAAGTGCGAGTCGGACTGGGGCTCCCATACAACATACAACCGACATGATTTTTTGCCGTTTTTATAGATAATGGTACGGAACCCTTCGTGCGCGAGTCCGACTCGAACTTGGCCGGTTTTTGAAATCTGTCAAGTTCTTGCGGAGATTATGCATTACATAAAAACTTACAAAGCTACAATTTCGCAGACTTCATCTTTATAATATTAGTATTATACTAAGAGATGACAGAATATTAATCGAAATCAAAATTACGCAAAAGTTGTCGATACATTATCAATAAAGACTCAAATCTTGCAATAACAACAATCATAATAAACAAGACACGGTCGGACGCCCCCAAAATGATGCGGTTTGGGGGGTCAAAAGGATAACAAAAAATACGAGGTTTTTTTCTCTAATAATAATGCCTCACGCGAGGGTAAATCGTTTGCACTATGATCTTTAAAAAGAGACGGTAGGTTTACATGGCTGACTTTAATTCAGCTTGGCTTTTGAAAAGTGAATCGAGACGAACAATATAGAGCAACATTCGAAATTGAAATCTTGAAATCTGTCGTGCATACGATATTACATAAATTCTTTGAATGGACTTAACCTAGGGCTTTGAATCTTATTGGCATGTAGTAATTTAGTCAATATTTAATAATGAAATATATAAATATGTATGATAAATATATCGATGTAACTGGTGACCGAAGAGCTGGCGGCTTTCTCGCGCAACGCATCAGCATTGCAATTCAGCGAGGAAATGCCGCCAGCATCCTCGGTACAATGCCTCGAGGGCCTTTTTTAGATTTAACTTAGTTTTAATTTATCTTAGTTAATGTTAATTGTAATCTTGTATTCACTTTTAATAAATAAAATATGTATTGTTAGAAATTGTTTATTTAAAACTACGAGAATAATAGAAATATAAATAGAGTTCACTTTGGCGACCGTAGTATATACTTTTATTTATGTATTAAAAATAATATTGTTCTGAATAGTGAACAGATATCAAAAGTGTCATAAAGTGTACATAGGTTCTTCCAATTAAAACACTGTTTAAGAAACAAACACAAATAAATAAATAAACTCGTAACATGTGAACCTACCAACATTTTTAAACTGTATAAAAAAAACCATTCATTATTTTCGCGGTTACACATTTTGCTCATTTCCCCTTTTTAGCAGTTTTTTTTTTTATTTCCTTTTGTCATGGGTGAGTTTGTTATTACATGTCAAAGTATTTTATGTTATTGATTGAATGATTATTGTTTAGCGTGGGAATTATCTATTTTCGATTTTTAGCGTTTAATGATGACATTAACTTTTTATTGGGCCATGAAATTGCTATTTTATGGTAAAATTTCACAGATTTGCAAAAAGTATTTTTTCTTTTAAAAATTCGCGGGATTTATGGCTTTTTTCGGAGAACTATCTACTTACTATATTCTTCCTTTTATTCATTTTTTTTTTCAATACACGAAGGCGCGCCTAACAGTTTGTCATTGCGCATTAATTTGCCGAATTATTATGAGATGCTAACGAGTACGTCGCAATTGTATTTATGAACATATACTTACCTACGTATTATATGACAGGATTAAAGTTTTGCTATTTTCCAAAGCACAGCTTTTACATATAAGAGCACTTCATACTTACGCAAATTTTAATGTTTCAGACATTTTGTTGACGAAGCTTTGTTGTAGGGACTTCAAGATAGTCATTTGACTCTCTGCAACAAAGGAAAGCATTGAAGACATTTATCCATTACCATCTCTCCCACTAATAGAATAGAACTCTCATTTTGCTAATAGTAAGGCACTGAGTACCAACAATAGCAACATAGTTCCAATACACACTAACTATCTTAATCCGTCCTATTGTTTATTTCAAAAATTGAATCATAGCCACATATCCTCAAATCTACATATTCTGCAAACATTTGTTGACGTTTTAGTTTATTCCAATCTCAACCTTGAACTTTAAATTTTAAAGTTCATATTGCAATGATATTTGTGATGCAAAATGCTCGTCTAAAACCTAACACAATGCAGCTAATGGCCGAAGCGACTACGCAACTCATTCAGCAAACAATTACGGCATAATAGAATAAATAGGGTAATCAGACCACTCAGGATCGGGGACGGGTGGGCGGTGAGAGTCGGTTCGGATGAACGTGGTACCATTTCATGGCATCTTACTCAAATAATATTGGATCAAAGAATTGGGTTTCATGGTAAGTGACTATGACCATTGTAAGTGAGGATGATATGATATTTTGTATGTTTTTATTTCTTTCGTTTACACAAATATTTAATTGTTGAGCCATTTAGGTGTCAACTAATTTTGGTTTTTTAATAGTTACGCTTTGAAGTGATGTCCAGTATAAAGTGAGCTCTAAATGGCTTAATAATTAAAGTCCGTGACCGTACTTTCTAATCAGAACTAATCAGTTGGCCTTCCTTTAGTCAGCGTACTAAAGTTTTTCATTAAAGTTTATAGGAAAAATATTTCTGGTTTCTAACTGCTAACTAATACTTGGAACCTGCCACATGCGCCTATTATAAAAGTATAGGTACCTAACTGATTCACGTTTCGGTGGAGGAAAATCGTGGATTGTGGGGAAAACGGTCTAATCGCAAACAAGATCTAGTTTTCCCGCTGAATTGGAAGGTCAGATAGCGGTTGCTTTCGTAAAACAAGTGTCTGTGCCAAATCTTGGGATTAGGTGCCAAAGTGGACCCCAGACTCATTTAGGGTAAAGCTCCTGACAGTAGTAGGTACCTACACATGTATAGCCGTGAAAGAGAAGTATTATCTACCTTGACGTATCAGTCATACACCAAATCCAGAACACACAGTCGCTGTGGCCGAAATCGGTCAGGACAGCATCATCATCATCATCATTCCTATAATCCAAACTCGCGCTCCATACTCGCACATCTGACCCTGTCATCCCCTTGCCTGACACACGTTAAACCGAATCTCGCTACCACCTTTTGTCCGTCATTTGAATGCTAATTGCTTCGAAATCAGCGCATCCTGAATGAAATGTTATGAATATTGTAATTCCTGTTTAAAGCATTGATTAAGCGGTGTGAATGATTCTGTGATGCCAGGAAATTGGATGGTTAACATGGAAATAATGTGGTGACAAGTGTTATTTCATTAAAGTGTGGTAAACAGGTGGGGGATGCGAGATTTAGAGTGATTGGCATTCGATTGTTGTTTAATTAAGGACAGTTGCGATACCTATAGGTAGTAGGTAATTGTTTCTGATACAAAGTAGCTATACAGCGTGTGTATTTGTTACGGGCGAATATTTTAATGACGATTACTATCGGACCTATTAGGTAACCTATTTACATTAAAAATTAAGTTTTTTTTTTCATTATTAATAATTAAGCACGTGTATTGCATCCACATTAATTGACGTAGCTATAACGTCATACGAGTATCATGTCAGTGTCATGTCAGTGTCATGTGTTTGCTTTATACATTGCTGCTCGGTCGCACTTTAGAAAAATCATTACACCTAATTAATAACACAATTTAACGAAATTATTATCCCATACGATTCGTATGATCAGATTAATTATTCGCCCATATCAAATACACACGCTGTATAGGTACATATCAATGGTAAACCTAATAAAATGATCAATGATCTACTAGCGTTTATAACCAAGAGAACTTAAAGTTCTTGGAAGAAAAACTAGTGAACGGGTAAATTGAAAACGACATAAGTACAATCAAACTCCACATCTGACCATGGTTCTGAATCGTTAATGTTAAATTACTGTTTACAAAAATCACTAGCAGTGCTTATCAAATGAAACTTTATATTCAACCGGATAATTGCATAAACTTTTCCAGACATGCTCGTAAATGTGTCTCGGAGTCATCAACAAAACAAAAACACATCAGACGTGACAGTGACCTAAAATCGTTTCCATATTAATATGTGTGTCCTGTGTGCTAGTAAATAGATGTATCTTTCTTTTCTTTTCTTTCTTATATTCGTCACGGATACCTACACTTAGTCTTCTCATTCCACTGCGTCATAAAGTCATAATATTACATTAAAAAAATGTAAGCAATTGTGATTTGAACTTTAATGGAATGAAATAAAATTGATTTTGTGATAATTTTTCCAACAAATTCACCGTTTAACTGTGTCAACTGTCAAGGGGCACGCAAAAAAGGGGCAAGTTCAAATACAAAATGACAAACTTTTATTTAACACCCCATCCTTCAACCATAGATAATGCTTGCAAAAAAACAACAAAATACCGTTTACAAATTTTTATGTTCCGAATTTAAACTTTATTATTTAATAAACTTGCCTTTTTGAAAGAGGGCTTTTAAAAAAGTATATTCATTAGTGGTAATAAAAAAGTAATGCCCCATTGTTGTTTATCGATGAATTTTTGAGATGATTTGCGATTTTTACGATCGATTCTTGCGAGTTGTGACGTTTAGTGATCGTAATGTTTTGCGTGAGAACGGTACTGTTAGCCAGGTGTGGCGAGGCTGATTGAAACGGTTGATTGCCTTTGATAAAATGGGATAAAAGGTCAATAAAAATATTATACTAACTCGGAATATAGTTAGGTAACTTCCACAGTTAAAATGACACTTCTAAATAAATTAAATAGAACATCAAACAAAAACAATTTTTACCTTATTTTACCCACCTGAAATAAGGCATTAGCTCACAATTAAACATTCAAACTAATCATATATATCAAAAGCATGAAGGTCTTCGTGTGAATTATTTAGATTTAATCAATTTGTAAACGACGAAAATCGACCCGCAGCTTTTAAAAAACAATTCAAATATTACCATAATGTTCATCTTGAGGGTACATAACTGCACATCAAAGCATTAGTTTTATCTGTTCAATACACCGATTTGTTTTTAACTAATTTATTGTCTCTAAGCACGAACTGTTACGCCCATGCTATATTAGTATAGCACCCATTATTTCATACATGTTACTGGAAGAGGCCGTTTGAAAGTTTAATAAATATTAGAGCGGAATAGCAAGCTCAGTGAGGCTTATATTACGAGTACTATATGTAATAGATACAAATAATATATAGAAAACATCCAAGAAACCAATATAAGTTAAATCTATAAAATGCTATACAAAATTTACTTCAGTCTTTTGTTGAATCACGTAAGGCAAGTTGAGATTATTGAATGTGGCTGACTTTTTATAAAAAAAAAACAGTCATTGGGATCTATACTATTCCAAGGTAAAAGATAGAGCTGCTTTTTGAATGTCCTTTGATGCAATTCGGCCAACTCAAATAATCTTAAGTATACATTGTTAGCAAATAAAATAACGTACGCTGAACACTTTTTGTCTCATGAATGTATGAATGGATTACTCTGTTTCATTATAATATTTTCACCTATTTAAATGTAATATAACAGAAGTATAAATTTATATTGCTTTATATTTCTAGAAAATGCGACTAATGACTGCAAGTTTAGTAGGGTTTTTTTCAGTTTTGAAGAAATTTATTTGTTTTCATAAGTTATTAGTTTTCTTAAAACAATTGAAAGCGAAAAGACGAATCGGCTTCCTCTTCTAGTCTCTCTATATCAGTTTTAATGTATGCGGGTCATTCACCTCCCTCTAGAAATGAGATTTTAACCATGGGTATTACATGTAAATTAATTAATAACCACTATTTATGTTCGTATAAGTGTTAAACAACAGGTTATTAGTCGTTGAGTGTTAGTAGCCATTAGACATGGTAGTAACGCTTTATGTTAATTTAAAAAAAGTATCCGAAGGCGTGCTACTAAAACATAGGATACTTTGAAGATATTATTCTATACATGTTTATATGTTGCGGATGAAAGTTTGGATGTCTGGATCAAAGTCAAAGAAGTGTCACAGGATTTGATAATGCTCGCTCGGTTGATGAAAAAATTAAAATAATACAATAAATACCTATATACCAAAGGTATTGGATACCCAAGTTGCTAGAAATAAAACGCGGTGGCACAAAAATAAGTCTGTCCAGTCATTTTTTGCGTGGTTTAGACGTGCAAAAGAGAAGAAAACATGTAGAGTGCAAAAGAGGTGCAACGGTTAAGCGACCTTAGACCTGGCTAAATGCAGTGCACTAACTGGGGGAGGGGAGATAAACCATCTCGCTCTAATCAGTGAGTGTGAGTGAGTGCAGTTAGTGCTCTACCTTTAGCCAGGTCTAAAAGCCGCTTTAACATTACGTATAGGTACTCGCAGCTGCCTCACTCCCCCCCGTGCCGCGTTTAATCTTAAATAGTGTTTGCAAAATAATTGCACAGGATACAGGTTTTTACTAACATTTTGTAAGTTCTTTCCAAAGGATTAACGTAGATTATAATTGCGATTCGTTCAATTGAAACTGCTGTTTAAGCTCGGTCCACCGATGTTTTAACCGGTCGGTTACTGTACTTAATTATTAGTCAAAAAAATAAAATTTCATACGTTTACATTTAGTAAAATATAATTTATTTGTATCAATCTAACAAGCACTTATAAATATATTTTTCAACTTTCTTCCGCAATAAAATATAATTGGCCCTTTTTTTACAAAATTTCAAGGAATAAATGAATGAAAAACTTAAATAAAGATGAACAAATATACTAAATAAAATAAATATATTTAATATCTTTTACTTTTAAATAGACGGCTGTAATGTATTGTGATATATCAGTAAAACCGGCCCCTATTACAAATCTCCGCAGATATAACCAAGGTATATTAAGTTCCAAACATTTTTTTGTTTTTTGTCCAAAAAAAAAAAATAAGTAGAGTGTGGTCTAATTGTGGTTGTTACTCGTACTAGAGGGTAATTGCCAGGTTGTGTTAAGGGCTAGTGCAATAAATCATTCATATAGCTGCATATCAGACATTAAATATACCTCATTTTATAAATAAAAACAATATTAACTAGAGCGTTATTTTTGCATACACATTTAAGAAAACATACAGATACTAAAATATTAGTTCAAGGCACATAAGGAGGATTTGGCGAATCACTATCCATATGGATGGAAGAAAGAAAAGAAAATGTAACGAAGAGGCAAGAAAATATTATACTTTAGCTATAGTAATTCTCGTAAAATCGAAAAAGCGCATAATTATATAATAGAAATAACGAAAATATGACGATTCTTGTACACATCTCCTCCTTAACAGAATATGCAATGGGTTTCAATGTTTCTCATCGCAGCGATATCTTTTGTGCCGCGAGTATAATGACAGAAAATTGTCCGCCATTGTAAGGTGAACTTCCAATCGTGCTCCTCGGGGAATTAAAAAACGTCCTTAGAACCATTTATTACAGTTTGTTGATGTTTTATGAGAAAATTGCAGTTTGCAATGAAGAAAGAATCTTTTTTTTAATAAATCGTAATAAAGTGTTGCACTGAATATAATGCAGGCTCTGCCGCATCGTGCAGATGTTTATGCATGTGGAAGTGAAGTCTAAAATGATAAAATCTGCGCAGATGTAAGCGCGTCGTCGTATAACGTAACGTCCAAACGGTATGTAGGAACTGGAGTTCGCGCAGATATTTTTCAGCGATTACCTCCCGGCACCTCCTCCTCCTGATAACCCTGTCACTGCTGCTTTTCTTTATATTCGCTGCTGATCATCCGTCCGTTAGTGGCCGTGTCGCTATCCACATGTGACCCCGTTGGTAGCTTGTAGTTCAACCCCAACCAATTTGAACTCATCAATAATAATAAAAAACCTTTATTTGCCATACTTACTAATTAAAACAGGTGATAATTCATGAAAAGAAAAAAAAACAATAAAAAAAATTATCTTAATATATAGCTAACGGGTGTCCCAATAAGAGTGCACTATGAAACACCCTATTAATAATAGTGCACTCTTATTGAGACATCCGTTATGTAGGTACTTATGCTCCTATGTAAGAACCATCTATTTCTGGACTAAGGCCTCCTCCCATTTGTGCCATCCTCCATTCCTTCTCCGTCAAAAAATAATAATATTTGAACTTTTTAAATTCATGGAAAAAAAAATAGTTTAAATACAATCTTAACTACTAATAGTTCTGCGCCTGACGTACCCAGAGGTTTCCGGCTAAGTACTGCCACGACATCGTCTCTCCAATTTAAACTCATACACGTATGAAAATACACGTATTTTTAAATATAATAATTTGTATACACAATGCTGTAATTTAATCAAAGCAGAGCGCACTTCAGTGAATATTTTCATAGCCTGCCGTCATAAAGTAGTGTTGATATCACGTGCATACAAGTAGTACAAGTACGTTAAGCAAATGTAACGTTCTCTTCCAGGAAATTAAACCATAACATTGAGACAATAATGAAGAGAGTCGCATGGACGTGTTTCCTGTTGCATATTGGCTGATGTTCTTTGTTTGGAACTATGCTAAAATAACATATAGGTACGCAAATATATTGTGCATTATAATATGCGGCTACGTAGAGTCTTTACAGTGCTTGACTCTTTTAAAAAATATTTTTCTGACGTAGTTTTAGCAGGCTAAAGTTATGTGTAGTCAATACTCCATAGATCATTCCTATTAGCCACAGGAAATGCAAACTAGAACCAGCAACTTGTATACTCAGAAACATATTTGTAAGAAAGTACAAATAAAACGAGTATGTTTACGTAAAAATTGTCGAATGTTTCCATAATAATAATTCCACACACATTAAGCTAATTTCGCAAAGTCAGTAAACCCCTCACTCAGAATGTGGACATTTGATGGAAATGGCCACGAATCCTCTTATCTTAATCCTAGCACAGACGAAAGGTGTGGCCAGGAAGTCGCGAAATTAGTAATGTAGGATGTAGGTAGTGAGCCAAGTAAATAGTGTCTTTTGTTACAAGTTGGACACATAACTTAATACTTATGTATAATGTTAAAATGTACGTTAGAGACCTACTATACAAAAAGTGATCATACATTCACTTCTACTGTCTGGCTACGGAAATCCATACTAATATTATAAATGCGAAAGTATGTCTGCCTGTCTATCTGAGGGGTAATCACGTAACGTTTCGAACGCGCGTTAGGACAATTTAACTGTCATTTTTCCATATAAAAAGTGACAACGTACAATGCGTTACGTGATTGACCTGCTGGCTGTATGCTACCTCTTCAAGGTTCAACCGCAGAACCAATTGAGATTAAATTTGGTATGGAGATTTGGTAAGGACATAGGATAGTTTTTATCCCGGAAATAATCTCCTAAGGGAGTGAAATAGGGCGTGAAAGTTTGTATAGAGCTACGATATAAAAGACTTCCACGCGGACGGAGCCGCTGGCAGAAGCATGTTTAGAATAAACAAGATAAGAAAAGTACCAATCACTACGAAAATGCTTTTAAGGTATAGACACTAGTACCTACCTACTTTTTTAAGAGTCTTTACTTGTAACTATAGCGAACTATGTTATATTTTACATAATGTACCTAACACACGCCGATTCTGTGGCCACGTCCTTGCAGTTGAATTATTAAACTTGCGCTTTTAATGTATGGGGAAATTAATGAACTTGGAAAAGTTGTTTCATACAAAGTAGAAAGCTACTGCGGAACACTACAAAGTACAACATTATCACGAAAACGGCAGCAAGGACAGTTTGTTCATTAAAACTTGCATAATTTAATATTTCGTTACTACTTATCATGGTTTAATATTATTTTAGTTATACAAAAGGTGACGGATTTGGTGGACAAAACAATAACGACTTTTTGATATTATTATACTATCGATCAAAAACCCCTCCCAGTTTTGCACCTCTGTCATAAAATCTTGGTGGATCCACACCAAAAACGCTTCCGGCAGACGGAAAAATACCAAGGTGACATCATATATTAAGTGATCTCTTTCACCAGTTGTGATATGGAAGACAACAAGTAGGAAACAATATTACATTAAATTATCGTGCCGCCAGCCCACACCGTGTCGCGCAGAAACTCGCCGCTGCTCCGTGCTCTCTCACAACTGAATGCGCTCTTGGCATCAGCACCTGAGTGCGATCTGTTTGCGTGGTGATGTGTGGCTGTGTGTTATGAACTTATGAATGCCTTAGTTACTGTGAGGCGATGGATGTTACCTAGTATGTCCACGGTATCGATGTAATTAATTGTTTAAGGTGTTATTTGTCTAGTTTAGTTTTCATGACGCTTTGGATTTTCTGTAATGTCATGTTAAATATTTTTAATAAATAAATAAATTATAAATCTCGCCACTGAGCGCCACTGTACCCGAGTGGAAAGGCATGTGACTGTCAATCTAGAGGTCGTGGGTTCAATGCACAGTCAGTATTAAAAGTAACTACGCAATCGAAAACGTCAAAAGTTCTTATTCCCTTTTATTAAAGACTTTTGACGCGGCTACTTTTGATGCTGACTGGATACCATTGGATTTTTTCAAATTTTTTTTATTTATTTATTTATTGATAAACAATATATTTACACGGCATTACAGACAAGCCAATACACCGAGAAATTAAACATTACAAAATAATAGATACAAAACATATTCAACATGGACAATAACAATAATATAGGTGACATCAAACAAAAGTACTGGACAGCCTATCATCCATCGACTCACAAAACCTTAGACATTCACGGCACACAGTCGCCCATCTCCAAGCAAACAAGTCACATTCAGGTGCCGATGTCAAGAGCGCATTGAGCAGCGTGAGCGCGCGCGGGAGCGGCGAATGTATGTGCGATACCGTGCGCGCCGCCGGCACTGCCAGCAGTGGCCGCGATCGCGGTCTCAGCATGACTCTGGGCACATCCGGAACATGCAGCCGCAACACTCGAGCCACAAGCTCCGGGCAGTCTGACTCGCCACGCAGTATGCGACAAGCGGTGGTCAGCAATTTGTTGTTGCGCCTTACCTCTAGAGAATTGTATCCGAGGCATCCGAGTAAGTATTTCGTTGGATACAGAAATGGATAATACCCAAATCTTTTTTTAAATATGAATCTCAGGAATGCCTTCTGGATCTTCTCCAGAAGCAAGGCGAAGGTGGACTCATATGGGTGCCAGATGATTGACGAGGCCTCAAGCTTACTTCTGACCAAAGCGCTGTAAACCATCCCTATGGCCCCAATGTCCCAGAAGTCCTTGACACTGCGGATCACAAAGCCTAGTCTCCTAAAAGAACTATCGGCAAGTGTAGGCATGTGCTCGTGGAAGGTGAGGCGCTCGTCAAAGACCACACCGAGATCCTTTACAGAAAAGACCCTGGCAATAACCTCAGTTCCGAGGGTGTACTGCTCGAGTCGAGGGGAAGCGGAACGACTAAACGTGAACACAGAACACTTCGATGTATTAAAAAGCAGCTTATTGGCTATGGTCCAGTTAGTTACAGCGGTAATATCCTCTTGAAGAGAAACACAATCCGCTGTACTCTTTACTCCATAGATAAGCTTTAAATCGTCAGCGTACAACAAACATTGTGCATGCTTAACCACAGATTCCAGATCATTGATCATAAGCCCAAATAAGAGCGGGCCAAGTATCG
This sequence comes from Epinotia nisella, assembly GCA_932294315.1. NCBI lineage: Eukaryota > Metazoa > Arthropoda > Insecta > Lepidoptera > Tortricidae > Epinotia > Epinotia nisella. The sequence goes on from OW028674.1 coordinate 25,877,655, forward strand.
AACCCTGACTGACCCCAGATCTGGTATGATACGGATCCGACACGAAACACCCATGGCGAACGTACTGCTGACGATCGCGCAAATAGCTAGCAAAGAAAGCAAGCAACCTCAGTGAAAAGCCTAGGTCATTTAACTTTCTCATAAGTACATCGTTATCCACGCGATCGAAAGCTTTTTTGAAATCGAAGTACAGAACATCGACCTGGGTGCCTCTATCAAGATGCTCAGAGATAGGGGCCGTCAGGGTTAACAGGTTGGTGTCGACGGAGCGATTCGCCCTAAAGCCATGCTGAGAGTCGCACAAATATGGTTTCAATTGTGTGGCTAATATTCTATGCATTATCGACTCGAATAATTTTGCCAATGTAGGAAGTATAGCTATGGGTCTATAGTTTTCAACATCGGTGGTGTCGCTGGTCTTAGGAATAGGCCTAACTCTTGTAATCTTCCACAGCCTCGGATAAGTACCAGTTGAGATTGCTAGGTTGAATAAGAAGTGAATGGGGACCAACAACTGCTTCATACAACCTTTGACAATGTAAGCTGGAAAATTGTCAGGTCCAATAGAACTCACAGCCTTCAACCGCTTTATGGCAGCAACCACTTCTTGTACTGATATATTATTAATATCAATACACCGGGAATGGCATTGGTCGCAGTTCTGAAGCAGGTTTATATCCAGTTTTGGAACCTCCGGTAAAAAGACGCTAGAAAAAAACTTTGAGAAAGCTACCGCCGCCTCCGCTCCCGCAAATCGCTTTCCCTCGAACATGACTTCACCAGCAAAGCCATCCTTGCACTTCAGGCTATTAATATGCTGCCATAACGAGCGAGGATCCCTTTTCACATTACTTTGGATCTGATCAACGTAGCTGTCATACGCCAAAGCAATTCGTTTTTTTATATCCCTTCTAAGCTGAGCAAACTCATTATAAGCTTCGATGTTATTGGTAGCCTTCCAAGTCCGGTGGATACTAGCTTTACGTGCTATGTCAGCAATGAGGTCAGCCGTGAACCATACCGGGTAGCGCCTTCTAACCTCTTTCGAGCGACGCTTTCTTGGTATACAGTTGTCAAAAAAGCCATACATTATATTATAGAACAAGTCTACAGCAGTGTCAACATCCTTAGCCTGGAGTACGTCTTGCCAGTTAGCTGCAGAGACTAGTTCATACAATAGTTCGTAGTTACCCTTACTGAAATCCCAATCTTGCCGTGCATCTAAATTACTAGCATCTATGCGGTCAGAAGAAGGTCGCAACACTTCTGCAATAGGTATTAGTATTTCCAATGGTGGATGGTACAAATCCCGTTTAGGAACCAATCCTCCACCTTCTACTTCCATGACACGAACACCGCGAATACGCTCTGACACCAGCACGACATCTAATTTCCCACCATACGCATTCGTCACCTCATTCATCTCATAAAATAAACCTATATAAACCTAATGTCATTTGATTATTTAACCCTTTAACCGCTTAGAATTTTTCATCGGTCATGCTCGTGTCGCCGCCGATACGGCGTACCCAGCCAGAGTAGGGCTTGGATTTGCCTGTCGCTATAAAAATATATGAAAAAAGCAAATCAAAACTTTGTCTTACATATCAGACTACGGCGAAATGAGCTGGATATTTTATGTCTTATAAAACAGACCATGGCGGTTAAGTTTAATAAGTGGCTTATCGGTGACGGAAACATCGTAAGGAAACCAGTATATTCCTAATAAGGTCTAGTTTTCCCTCTGGGTTGGAAGGTCAGATGGCACTCGCTTTCGTAAAACTTAGCCTATGGCCAATTCTTGGATTAGGTGTCAAACCGGACCCCCGGGCTCCTTTAGGGCACATTGTTATGTTTTTAGTACATTTAAAATTAACTTACATATTTATAAGTTTAGTACCTAATTAATCATGCTACTGATTTTGTACGCCTACAGGCAAAACATAGTGTTCCACAACCCATTTTATCCACCAATGTATTGCACCTATGTTTACAAATAAATCAATATGACTATGACTATAACCGGGAAAAAACGCTAGGAAGATGATCTTGTATTATCACTAGTATCGGATTTAGCCTAAAAGTCATATGTTGATTATGAATTAGAGATACGGATTTTTTACTTGGGTGGATGTAATAAAATCGGATAATATTTCATTTTTGAGTTTCGGAAATGGATCCCAATTAAAGTACCTATCAAATAAAAGTTTTTAATGCTGAATAACCAATTTAATAACTTTAACCCTTAAATGCATGATTTTTTGTATAACTTTTTAATAAATTGAAATAGATGTGTCATGTTGTATAGATTGACGGATAGCTGAAGTGGATAGCTGCATATTGTGCCACGGACCATCAAATATACGATGCATATATACATCATTATGCATTTAAGGGTTAAAAGGTCTCAGGGGTGCTTGGTGATTTTATAGCTTTACAAATTTAACAACGCAGAATTTATTGTTTCTATAAGTCTTTAACATCTAGGGAGCAAACGTTATTTTTGTTTACATTTCTGTGAACTTGTGTTGTTATGTCCTAACTTCCTTTCTGTCTGTTTTAGGTTCAATTTAAAAATCATAAAATGAAACTGGACTGTCTAAAGAAGGGAATAAAGTAAAATAGCAGTCATTTCCGACGTTATGCTATTTTATTATGACTAAAAATATATCCCTGTATAGCCATTGTGCTACATTGTATTTTCCACTACGCATAGGTTCTTAAAATAACCACGTTCATTTCATATCTCTAAAGTTGCATCTTACGTTAAACTCCGTCGCTTTAAAGGACTTATCCTATTATTCCACAATTTTCTAAAAAAAACACGTCTAGATATTCCAGCCATTTCGAGGCGAAACGTCTGCAATAACACTGAACCATCTAATTTGTTGGCTGAGGGAAGGAAAATATCCTTCAAGTGTTGAAATGAGTAATCATCCGACAAGGGAATGGAGACTATAGCATTTTAAATAGTAGATTGCTAACCAAGGGTTGAAAGCCACCCATCTCAGTTGAGATATTTTATTCCAATAATTCGAGACTGAAATGGGTGCCTTTCATCCGAGTTAAACACTCTACTTTTCATTTCAAACAATAGGAATATAAACAACACACAGGAAATACAACAGCAAAAAAATTATTACTAAAAATGTATTTATAACTTTTCTAAATAGCTTTAATAACTTTAATTGACTTAAATTACAACTTTTTAGATAACGTTACAATAATAACACTAACAATAAACATCCATAAAACAATTCAGTTTAACGAAGTGTGGCTGTTTAGGTTTCTGCCATTGGTCATTGTTTTTTTTTATTACTTTTCAGCCCTAGGGGCGACATGCCTCACTTTCAACCCGCTATTCAGATAAACTATGACCTACTTTCAGAGCATGAGAGATGAAAAAGTTATTTTGTGTGTCTGATCCGAGCATCAAGGTTTCCAGTATTTAAGTTTTATACGTACAATGTTGTTTGCAGTGATGTATAGTAACCAAATTACGTCTACGTCGAAGTAGGTACAGTCGCCATCAGATATATCGGAGCGGCCAAAGTGCTCACAAATATCTGAACACGTCTCTAATGCCTCGACAATAGAGACGTGTTCAGATATTTGTGAGCACTTTGGCCGCTCTGATATATCTGATGGCGACTGTACCTACGTATTCTGTCATATAAATAAATAAATAAAAAATCATCATCATCATCATATCAGCCCAAAGACGTCCACTGCTGAACATAGGCCTCCCAGCATAGCTCTCCATTGCCCTTTGGCAAATAAAAAATGTTTGAGGACAATCTTACAAATCGACCTAGTCCCACACTAAGCAAAGCTTGTACTGTAGGTAATAGACGACGATAAACATACTTATATAGATAAACAATTACTTAAATACATAGAAAACATCCATGATTCGGTAAAAGTCATCACACAAATACTTAGTCGGGTCATAAGTTCTGTCACAAGGTTTTTGATAGATAAAACTCAGCAATAAACTTTTTGTTATTCGTATTATACATAATTAAAAAGCTTATTTTATACGAATCAAATTGCAATACAACACATTTTGAACAATTATCGCAATATGATAAAAAAACCTTGTAAGATGAGACAATCGTGAACCGAAAACACGCCGCAAGTGACAACAATACCACTTACAACAAATTTAATAAAAAAAACAGTGTTCGAAACGACCAACAAGGTCTTTTTAGGGTTCCGGACCAAAAAGGTAAAAACGGAACCCTTATGCCGACTCCGTCCGTCTGTCTGTCTGTCACAAAGTCAAATATCTCAGGAACTACTAATGCTATCGATTTGAAATTTGGAATAGTTGTAAACAAAGCTAATCCTCGTGTATGGAAAATGAAAATTTTTAATATATACTTTTAATTTGTATAAAAAAGGGTGGATAAGAGGGGGGGCAAAAATTCAAAGTCTAGTTAGTAGGCCAAGTGGGGTATCATATGAAAGGGCTTGAATTGTACATTCTAAAACAGTTTTTCTTTTTTTTTCTACAATGGTAAAAATTTGATTTATAAAGAAAAATGTTGAAAAAAATACCATTCCCCCCCCCTATCTCCGAAGTTAATGAAGCGAAAAATTTGAAAATAATATATATGATTAATAGTAACGTGAATATTACCGGAAAAGTATAACGAGACCTCTATCTAGCGTAATTTTTTTTTTATTCTTCAAAAATCATATGTTAATTTTGTTTGTAATTGAATACTTCGGTGTTTAATTTTTTTCCCTCAAATTCGTATGAAAATGTTCTGAAAGTACCTTCTAGCAAATAAAAAAAGAATTATCGAAATTAATTCACTTGATAAAGAATTATCGCTGAAAAACCAACATACAGTAAGGGAAATGTATTAACGTACCACCGTAGAACCCTATCGCAATAAGGTAACATACCACTCGAGTTTAAGTGACGGCGGCCTGTCAATTGCGACAGGGTTCTACGGTGGTACTTACGTGAATACATTTCCCTTACTGTACATACCGAGTTCCTTGGTCTCGCAAGTTAGTAACAAAATGCACCGATAACTACACTATGCGTTGTTAAGATTTTTCCAAAATTAATGGGTGGGGCAAGACGGGTATGTTGTATGATATTTTGTACGGGACCCTCGGTGCGCGAGTCAGACTCGCACTTGACCGGTTTTTTTATTTATTCCGAAACCTCGATTTTAGACCATGCTTAGCAACTAGCATTTGATTTTTTGTTAGCTTTCAATTCCAACTGCTACCATCGAGAACTATACGTACTTTTTACGTTTTCAGAAAAACGCGTAAATTTGATCTTGTGGGCAACAAGTACAACTAGGTAAAATGTGAATATGAAAATTGGTTTTACCCAGACTTACTTGTCTTATGCTTCAAAATGTACCTTCATTCCACAGGGAGGGTTCAGGGAGGGTTCTGACTAAAACCTCACGTTAGATTGAAAGGTTTTAAGAATAATGGAAAAAAGATAAAGTGAATCACGTCCGTGTTTTTGATTGGCTAAAACAGTGCAAAACCTCTGAAGAAACTAGCATTTGTGTTATATGGCTGTAAGCATTTAAATCCAATAATCGTTCTAATTTATCAGTATTTAATGAGCTATCAAACCATATATAGCAATAAATAAAAACATTCTTGGTATTTTTTACTATATGGTAAAACATTTGTGACAGAACTTATGACCTGACTAGGTAAATAGCCATAGCAGGATTCGAACCCAGGGGGGTAATCACGTAACATTCTCCCCGATGCGCGTACAATGCGTTACGATCGACCAACTGGACCTCTAGCTTCGTAGGCAGGGTTACTACCAACTACGCTAAAGTGGTCGTCAAAAAATATTTATATCATCTACAAAATAGTACTTTGAATATTGTATTACAATTACATATACAAGTACGTAGTTTGCTTTCATTAAATACCAAAACTATCAAATTCTCTTAATAAGTTTACCAAAGAATTTCAGCAGATTTTTTAGTTTTGTGTTTTGCCACGTTTTGCCTGCCCGCTTAGCATTACGCTTGATGTCTCCAATCATACGTACTTATCCTTGAACGTGACTATAGCAAAATGTATGTTAGCAAACGTAGCCAAGTCGTCACCTAAAAGTTAAAGCAAATATTAGACGACTAGTCACAAAGCCAGGCGAATCATTTATTTACGCGAGACAAAAGGTGTTAATTTCAGCGGGCGAACTGTAAACTTCAATTAGACCGACCATCTTGGATGTGTTCCTTACAGGTCTTATAACGTTCTGCCCAGAGAGCAATGAAAACGGGTATTCAGCTATCACTGTTCTTTAAATTGAATGACTTAACAAAAGCTTTCAAAAAATGTAATTATTCCGCTGCCTACGAAGCTGAAGGTCCTGGGTTCGAATCCCGGGAAGGCGCAATATTTGTGTAATGAGCATGAATATTTGTTTCTGAGTTTTGGATGTTTCCTATTTATTTAAGTGTTTAAATTTGTTATTTACTAGTTTTGTTTGTAAAATCTAGTTAAATACTTCGTCTGCGTGAACCCGGGATTAAAACTATCCTATATTTTAATCCAGGCTATAAACTATCTTCGTGCTAAATTTCATCCAAATCGATTGAGCCATTTGAGCGTGATTGAGTAACAAACATCTAAACATATCAACACATCTAAACATCCAAACATCCAAAATTTCGTATTTATAATAGTAGATGTAGGATATCGTCGTCTAGTCGTCGTCGTCGGGACTAGTTCGATTTGTGTAAAATTGTCCCTTTATATTTATTTATTATTATTATGTAAGTACTAGCTTTTGGCCACAGCTTCGTCCGCGCAGAACTCGACCTTTATATCGCTCTTCATTACAAACTTAACCCCCTTAGGAGATGACTTCCGGGATAAAAGATATACTTTGTCTTTCACCGGAATCAAAACTATTTCCCTACCAAAATTTCATCTCAATCGGCTCAGCGGTTTAAGCGTGAAAAAGAAAAAGTAACAGATAGTATTGAGATATATTTGTATAGGTATCATTATTTGAATTCATATTATTGCTGATGACTGTACGACATTTTATTCACTCTATAGTATCTTGGTGTGACACTTATTAATACACAAATGCCAAGGTATTAACTTCCAAAATAAAGTTCAAACCTTCACTCATTCTCTTGGATGTGTTTAAAAATTCAATCTGTGCATGTATGTCATGTTGTCCAAATTCTCGATCGTTAAATTTACTACTTTAAATAGTAATAACAAAAACAAAACTATAATTTAAATATTTTAAGTACTGATTTCTATAATAAGGTTAAAGCCAATTGCAATATGAACACTCATCATCAAGCCCCAAGAAGAACCCATCCCCTCTAACACTTAGCGAGTCGCAGACGCCGGGCAATTGTTTATGTTTATTGGCCGTTATTGTTCGACTTTCGGTAAACAAGTAAACAAGTTTGTACCACGACGGGCTAATTTGCCGTAAAAGTAATAATGATTGTATTAACCGTTCCGTTTTATTTTGTTAATAGTTGTAAACTAAGCAGTAAAGGTGTGATAAGAAGCGAGCAATAGTTTCACGTTGCACGTTGAATGAAATTGCATTATTCGCATTGCATAGCTACCTGGGGTTTATCTTACTAAACTTATTGGATTGATATCAAATTTACATTGCCTGTGCAGTTTTGTTTTGTTCTAATAGGTACGTTAGGCTTGATGCGCCAGAAAGCGAGCATGTGCGTTTAATGTAAAGACTTACATTCAATATATGAGATAGACCCCTTATTCGACCGGTTTCCTACCAATTAGTCAACGAATCGGGGTATTTATAATAAATGCGGTTTGTGGACAAAGTCAACGTATGGGCTCCTTAGGGCATTAGTGCTTTGAAATAACTGAATTCGAAATCAGATTATAGGGTTTATTGATAGGTATAATATAATATACTAACGGTACAACATACTAACGATGAGTTGTTAATTCATTAGCACTAAAAGTGGGTTTAAACTCTGTTATCCGAAAAATTAAATACTCTTGATTTATGCGGTTATATTTAGAGTCAGTCACTGCCTAAACCTCGTTCCTTATTTTATGAAACATTTTCCTCCCTTTTATAAATAAACACGTAAAACAAGAAAGTATTTGAAAGCAATGAGTTTTCCTTAAAATAATATATACATATAAATAAAGGGTTATCGGAATGTATACAGGGTGGAAAGTTAAAACGGGGCAGTAAGGGCAGCTACTAGATCCCTTGCCGCCACGCAAAAATGGCATTAGGATTTCATTCCTAACTTTTTAAGTGATGGCAATCTACATTCACAGATTTTTGAAAAAAAGTACAGTCAGCGAGAAAATCATCAATTTTGACGATTTTTTTTTAATGCCATTCGATCCCATTCCTATTAAGGATCAAAATACTCTTTGGGACCGACTAAGGTTTGACTACTAGAACGCCCAGAAATCAAAGAAAACTTTTTCCATACAGTGAGTATGGGAATCCTTTGGTTAGACGATCATCAAAGAGAATTTCATTTAGATTAGAAATGAGAGAATTCATTCCATTGTAAAAAAAAAAAACAAACGCATTCCCGTATTCATAAACGTTACTATGTGTACAGTACTCACGAGCGGACAGGTGCTGTAAAACCCTTACCTTAGTAAATTTTAAGTTTCGAACAGAATTTCTGAATACGGATGTTAGTATTCTTTTTACAAACTTTTTACAGAATAAAGCTGGCCGGTCATTAAATAAAACCAGAATCGGCATAAAACACTACATGAGCAAAATTAGCTTTGGGATTCCCATACTCACTGTATGGAAAAAGTTTTCTTTGATTTCTGGGCGTTCTAGTAGTCAAACCTTAGTCGGTCCCAAAGAAAATTTTGATCCTTAATGGGAATGGGATCGAATGGCATTAAGAAAAAATATCGTCAAAATTGATGATTTTCTCGCTGACTGTACTTTTTTTCAAAAATCTGTGAATGTAGATTGCCACCACTTAAAAAGTTAGGAATGAAATCCTAATGCCATTTTTGCGTGGCGGCAAGGGATCTAGTGGCTGCCCTTACTGTCCCGTTTTAACTTTCCACCCTGTATAAAAGCGTCCGTAATACATACTAAATACCTTTGACGTTGATCAATTATGTAATTGACCTTATGAATGTCCTTCATTTCTTGATGTACCTAATAGTAGAGGAGTTATATGAAAAATAATAGGTGATAGGTCATACTAATTCTCACAAAGACGGGAGGGGGTTTACTTTTTTAATTCTTTGTTTGTATCTTTTGTTTGCCATACTAAAAGTCCTGGAAAATTTAATTGTGTAATATGCGTTTTTTTGACCGCCATCTTGAAAGAATAAATAATACCTAAATAATATCTAATATTTCATTTTGAGGCCAAAGACTCGGAATGACAAAAAGTGATGAAGATAGTCATACTGAATAACTTTTACCACGGGATCAACCACGAGATTGCGAAAAAATAAAAGCCAACTGTGATTTAATTGAGAGTTAATGTATGGATTAGTTGTTTTATTTTGCGTTTTACTGGTTGGTGTCATGGAAAATCTTGTTCAGTACAAGTGTGTATTCTTTGCTTTTTATAATTTCCAAGACAACAACCAGTAAATCGCAAAAAAAAACAACTATACCATACATTAACTTTTAATTAAACCACAGTTAACTCACAGTTAACCTCTACTCTACTATAATGACATTGCAACATGTATATAGGTACCATGAATTTAAAACAGAGATGCATAATTTACTACACATTTTATTAAAAAATAATAAGTACATGTATGTTTAAAAAGAACATAGTTACCTTCTATTGATTGTATGTTGTGTAGGTACACTACATAGAAAATAGTACAGATTTCTTAACAGCCCTTCTTGGTAAGTAATCTGCACGTTATTCGTAATAATGAGAGATTATTTATACAATTAAATAAGCGGCTATTACTAATAGAGCTAATGAAACCGCGAATAATTACTGCGGTAGTAGAATTCTTAGAGACCCTAATTACCTTTTGAAACATTGAAAGCCACAGACTGCATGAGATTCTTGGTATTGGACGTACAGTCTACAAATACCGCTAACGTGTATTGTTATAGGTATTATGATAAAATAGTTTTCATAAAAAAGGAAAATTAGGACCGTTCTATTATTTTCTTTTTAATTGATCGTTTATAATTTTTATAATTTGTATTAACCTCTAGTTTGTAAGTATTTTTATTGTAATTAAGTACTGACCTTTATATGTACCCAGAGTCTAAATTGAATAAATAAATAAAGCTCTGAATATCTTCATACCTAATGATTGAAGGTAGGTAATACTGAGGCCACGTCGTACTTTAATTCTAGCATTCATCAGGGTTGAATTCTGGAACTAGTTTTGAAGCATTTTCCAGGAAGCACTCCCATTTGTTCATAATTATACAAGTGTTTATGTGAACAAGACGTTTTGATATTATGTTGGAATTACAATAATATTGCAAAATAGCCCAGAGGGGTAATCACGTAACGTTTCGAACGCGCGTTAGGACAATTTAACAGTCATTTTTCCATATAAATGTTGATATTATATCCACCTGACGCGCGTAAAATACGTTACGTGATCGACCTGCTGGTATTTAAGACTTGAATTAAACCATTCCGTCGTAGGATGTAGGTAGAAGCACCGGAGAAATGAAAGATGGTCTCTTTAAATCAGAATGAAACAGTAGGAATACTTATTCTAGGAACGATCGTTTCTGTTAAATAAGGCAGATATAAGTACGACCCTGGATTATATTAAGGTGGAATGACAAAGCTGTTGAATGTTTTTTGCGGACGCTACATTAATTTCTGGGATCGATATTGGACAACAATTGCTCGGTGTGACGAATGCCGCCAGACGTTGTTATTTTCAAATTAAGGTCGACCGTTCGTCTGTATGGAAATCGTATCGCATCCTTCGTTTTGTTTGTCTGTATATTTTTGTTGCTTGCTCTTTTTTATAAAAGAACGAAAAGTGATTATTATTAATTAACAGCCTATTTATTGTAATACCCTATTTGATTCGAATTGTTAGTATTAGATAGCAGTGGCGGAGCACCCATACAATCAGATTCCCAATGGCTTGCCTAAAATTTATTTTCAGGCAAGCCTATAGTTATAAATAAAATAAATAAATAAATAAATATTAGGGGACATTCTTACACAAATCGAACTAGGCCTATAGTAAGCTCAATAAGGCTTGTGTTATAGGTACTAGACGACGATATATATAATAGATATAAATACTTAAATACATACATTAGTTATATACCTACTCTAAGTTCTTTCATATTCTTTTGTGTTCCGGGTTGCCCACCGAAACTTTTCACGCGCCGCCACTGGTAGATAGTCAGGCTAAGAGTTGCCACCAAGTTGTCAGAAGTCGGTCTAAAATAATTCAGCTGTTGGACTGGAAAATTACAACAATATATAGGCACATACTCGTACATCGATAAGATTATACAACCCACCCTTGTTCGAGATATAAAACACCCTAAGTATCTCTGAGTACGAGTATTATAGGTAACTAAAAACAACAACCAGGCCGTAACTTTTCTTTAAGATCACCTTGATTGTCGTGTTTTATCAGCAACAGATTTCTGCGTATTGTGAGTAATATCGATTGTGTGCATTGATAGAACTCGGTTTTATAAATACCCAGGTATGTTAAATGTGCCTTACAATTATTGTTGTGCACACAATATGTTTAGTTGATATAAGGTTAAATAGTAATTAGGTACGTAATTTTTACTTGTCTTTACCTATATCATAATCTGGTCAAACACCCGTTAAAATTGTTAGTTTCTTTAAAGTTGAGTTTTCGTTTCTCGTAACGGGTAGGTAAAATAGTCTAGACAGCAATCATAATGACAAATCAATATTTTAAAATGACGTTTTATAACCATGCTTTATTTCTCACTCATGGTATTGATTGATGACAATGACTCAGCGCTTTGGTCCAACATCGCTATAATAATGCTTTAGTTTATTGGCTAATAGTAAAATAATTATATGATATATATCCGTTTAACTTCTTACTGGATTTAAACCTTTATCATATCAATCATCTAGAGAAGTAGGGCACAGTGGACTGTCAAACACTTCCTAAGATGTTTTGTGTTAAGAGTTCGAGAGTGAGGGACTTGTATTGGACTCATTGGAATATTATTATAATGCAAATGACATTTGACCCTTTGTTATATAATGTAATGTATGTAATGTTTTTGTACGCCAACTGGCAAAACATAGTGATTCGCAATAATTATTTAACATCTCAAGTCTCTTTCAGTTATACTTATGTTTAACAAATAAAGCACTTTGAACTCAAGCTGCCAACACAACACATCTTCAAATCAATAAAGGGTCAGCTGCGTGCTTGCTGCTTACCATACTCATACTCATTTATTTGTAAAACCAATTTACATGTCTTACGAAATTATAATAGCAGTTACATTGTTAAAATACATTATTAAAATTACATTAGTACAAATACATACCATCAAGAAGGCGAGGCTGGGCCAATGTTGTGTCACCGTCCTTATACCTATAAAAAAACTTGCAATGTATCTGGATAATAGGTAGGATGATGGAGATTAAAATAAGAAGAAATGTATTTAAGCATGTATTTAATACAGAAAGAAACAGACATTTACAAAAAAAGATTATATTTTATTTCTTACTATTTATACTATATACATGTACGGGAATATGGTGTCAGTAGGTATTATTTTTTCATGTCTATTGGGCGCGCTGACCCCTGCTGGATTCTTCGGATCACTTCTGATTCAACACGGTTGTATTTTTCAACAGTTACAGAAACCATAACTTCACAGACAGGAAAAGAGCTCCCCTCAGTCATGACTTTAGAGGTGAAACCCTTTCATACTACCAACATCCATAATAATTTACAATCCACCACATTAAACGTGCCTGTTGCCGTGTTGCCCCTGTCTTTTTTTGCAAAACGCTCGCTCCTAGCACAGAGCAGGGATCGAACCGAAACCCTTTTGTTCTCAGGACACCTGCACCATTGAGCGTTGGGTGCTCTTTATAAACAAACAGACTTCAAAACATCTTATGTAGCTCTTCCAAACAAATAAAATCGAACTTTATTTGAATGTAACAAGATAGAAAATGGTAAAGTTTGCAGCGTTGACGTTTTTTCTGAAGGTTCGTCGAATTTGTATAGGAAAGTTAAATGAGAAGTGTTTTCAAGGAACACTTATTTGGAAGCTAAACACTTGCTTTTATTATATAAAACTAATTGTTTTTAATTTTCAGTGTTTGTTTTTAAGTTAAATATAAGTGTTACTGGAGATCATATTTTCATATTGACAAACATTAAAATAGAATAAAATAAATGTTGCGGGGGGCAATCCTACACAAATCGATCTAGTTTAAGTATTTACTCGTACTTACATGGATACATAATTACTATCAGACTAAAGTTATAGTATAGAAATGAATTTAGGCATATAATAAACAAAAATAAGTCAAACATATCAACATTTGATATTCACGGTAGGTACTTGAAATACGTCCAAAGAAAATAATTCATAATTCTCAAAAACATGTTTTTAGAGTTCCTTATTAAAATTGGTATAATCAAAAACATCCCTTACTTATTAAATCACTCTCAGTTCATAATGCAAGTAAGCACCATAAGTTCAGAATCATAATGCAAAAAACAAGACTCTACAAAAACTTGTTCCGCGGCTGCAATTTGCAATTTAAACGATCGGTCGCGGCATCGTAAAAAAAGGCAAAACATAACTGACCCGGAGCAACTTGGCAAAATATCGCGAATATCCTTATATGACGTCACTATACTTTTAAGCTAATGGGTTGTAAAATAAACCTTATTGCGTATACCGGAAAATCGAAAACCTATTAATGTATATAGATTGTTATTGTATTGTTCCCAAGAACTGGCCCTCCACGCTTTGAATCCAACAGTTTCAAGAAAACGATATACAAGCATTTAATATTGTTTTATGTGTTTACTGAAGTTTGCAAACGCTAAGATGTTGAAAAACTTATTTCACAGATGTGACTGATAGAATAAGTTATAATATAGACAGAGACGTCCTTCAGATATAGTTTCTTATTCATGTCTCTGTCATCCTGATTTTGGGAAAACAGAAACCTGTTTTTTTAAATAGGATGAGCGGTTCGTGAGATTACCCATTACTTACAAAGTTACATACAAATTAACAAACCCATTGGATAACATATAAGCAATCTCAGACTTCCCGTTTATAATATACTCGTATTGTATTATATCATATTATTAATTGCTAATCATTCATTTATTTCTATAATTTTGTGCATTAAATAGTATTTGTATTGTATTGTAGAATCGGAACATTCCATTGTCACATTAACAAAATCAATGTCGGGAAACTCTCTGTTCGTAGGCGCTTTACTCTACTTAACGGGAAATACACAGCACCGGCTACGAAAATGTGCTAAAAAGGAAAAGCACTGCAGCAACCCCATTTAAATTTCCCACCTAATATGCTATGCATTTACCTAGTCGAATTATATATGACGTCAAAAACTACTAAATTTCATCCCCATTGGTTGAGAAGTTTACCTAAGCGTGAAAAGTTAACAGACAGACAGTGTTACTTCCCCATTTGTAATATAAGTATGGATTCTGTTAGGACGCATTCACAATCCTGCCGCTTCGGAAAGTAGGACATTTGGTAAGATAAAGTACCACTTTAAACTCGTGCCTCTTTTTAATTAAAACATTTTGATCTCATTATTTAGTATGGTAAACATATATAACAACAATTAAGCAAACTAATACTGGGCATTTTTTTTACCGTGACATGTTTTAGATCTCCATATCATTACAAAAAACTTCGTATTGTTGTATAATCTTTTTTGCATTGTTTCTAGATGATTAGTACGTACTTCGTGAGCATCACAGTAATTTAAATAACGATTTTTTTATAATTATTAATATCCTGTTGGTGGAACAACAATGTACCATAAAACGATGGCATGCAGTGCCGTCCGGCGAAGATGCAACGCGCATACCGCTTTTCCTTCAAGGAATTGGAAACAGTGGAATGCCGCACCATTTTAACAACAACAACAATTGACTAATCGTGTTGGAAGTGTTGGAACTTGGAATGCACGGATCTCCCGCACAAATCTGAATCTGAGTTTTGGTATTCGTTTTTTTTATCACGTGTCTTGAAATCACATATGAATCGACTTGGTAAGCGCACAGCATATACATAAGGTGGGATTCAATTGAAATTGAAGTGGGGTTATTGGTTACAAAATGGATAGCTCTTTGATATGCAGTGCTTTTCCTTTTTGATGGGGCAATAGAATGTTCCGAATGCAATCTAGCTAAATACTCTTTATTGCATATCAATACGTGAAAGTAATGCAGAAATAGAACGTGACCTTTTGAGTAGCGATAAACAACTGGTGGTCTTATCACTAAAGGGAGATCACTTCCAGACAACGTTTGGGTAGAGGAGAAATTGCAACAAATGTATTACAATATAACTTAGGTTATAAAATCCGAATCCCAACGATCCGGGACGGTCCCTTTTCTTAGTTTAGGTTAGTAGGTAGGTACTGCTGACGAAGCCTGTTGCGGATTCTATCAGTTTTAATTTTGTGTCAATGTACGTGAACTTACCTATAAGTCATTTTTGTATGAAATAAAAATTGCGCTTCTTCGGTATAAAATTGTTTGATATGTTTTCTCGTTAAATTTATTACTATACTTGTTTGTTGTGGCTGAATAAAGTTATTATTCTATCTATCTACACTACATATTCTACAAAAGTTTGTAAGGTTTGTTCAAATTTCAACTCAGGTTTCATACTTTTTTCTCTTTCTTGGAAGTCGTTATTGATGTTGATGTTTTCGAGTGATCCGAATTCTTAAACTGCTTACTTGGAATTGGAACTGTTGAATTGCATCACCCTTTAAGCTGCCGAATAACACGGGCGGGAAGGGTCGCGGATTGTGTGGCGGTACAAAAAAAAATTTTTTTCATACGCATAATTAGTAACTTAACTACTTAACCAAACTTTCGAAAATTTAAATACTATATAAGTATTGAGTATGTAAGTACTTAAACGTCAGCACAAACTTTATGGTAACATATTGTTGGTCTTTATGATATTAACTCTTCTGAAAAAATCTTGTTTTTTCTAAAATGTGAAAAAAAAACCTTCAATAAATCTAGGATTAAGGTGTCTTTTGTCAACTACACTCAAGAGCAAAAGTTTCGGGTACACTTTGTGTAGAATATCAGTACAAACTGTACCCAAAACTTTTGCTCTTGAGTGTATTATAACTACAAATGTGAACAACTTCACAAACAAGTTCCCAAGAGCTGATTTACACCAGAAATCAATTCCCTATGCAAATTTTCTTATTTCTATTCGAATGATTTGCATCATTACCCACAACCTGACATCCACCTTCTTCTATTTTACTTCAACATCATCAATCTGTCAAATTTCTTCAAAATGTACTGCGACATTGAATATAATCGCCGATTGCATAAAAGTTCTTTTGTGATCGTTTCCTTGCGGTGACTTATCTAATTGACCATGTAAATATTCAAATTAGGGTTGCCATTGTTACACATTGATTCGCACGGAACTCTTTGTGTTAAATGACAGTCGTATTATGCAAGTGTAATGCACTTGCATTGCGTAAATAAATTGTTGGTACCTACTTGAATATACTTAAGCCGGGGTCCCATGGCCTGCTTTCTCACAGGTCAGATCGCGCCTGGCCGGACCGACTGGCCATGGGAACCATCGCATCCGATGAGGCCTGCGGTGGCCTGTTGTCGCCCGTCCTATCCATCGGGAGTTGGTTAGTCCAAAGGCGCGGCGCGGCGCGGCGCGGTGCTACGGTGTCCGTCGCGGCCTGTACGGGCGCACCTGCGTCCGTTCGTTCGTCCGTTCCGTTTCTCGTCTCGTTCGTTCCTGCTTTTTCACCGGTCAGATCGCGCCAGGTCAAGACACAACGGTTCCCATGGCTTGTCGGTCTGGCCTAGCGCGATCTGACCTGTGAGCAAGCTGGCCGTGGGACCCCGGCTTAAGGACAGACACAGGCATCCACAGGCGTGGGGTGATCCTGCCTTCCTTTTCGGATCCGTGGTACCCCGCTTTAATGTCGGAACGAGTTTGCCGACGATTAACTGGCAATACGCAGACATAGTCATAATAAACTGCGAACTTTAGGAATCACCGTATAGTAAAAGCAAGATATCAAATCAACTTTATTATTGAACATGTTCGATTTAACAACCCAAGTACCTATCCCTATTAGATCAATAAAAAAATAAGTAGACATTGCAAGTGCAAATAATTTTGGCTTTGATAGAGCCGACTTTACACATTACAATATTAAAAAAAATAGGTTCTCACTTCCTTTTTTAATACAAGTTAGAATTTTCCAAAATTAATTTAAAAGAACAAAAAATAACCGTGGACATAATTTTTTTGGAGGCTGGGAGAGATAACAAATGTCCCAACCTACCTGTCGTTTTAATTTGGAAACGATGGACCAAATACTAGGATGTAGAGAGACAGTAACCAACACCACCATTTGACTAAACGAATAAGAAAATGTCATCTTGGCTTTTCCAAAAACTAAGGCGTCTCGCAAAAATACTGCAGTCCTTATGCACCGTTGCATAAAATTCTCATTTAGACCCTGATCAGTGGAGATTGCAGCCGCGTACATTTACATATCGCATATCTGGAAGAACAATGCCATATAAGCGTATAGGGTTCCGAAGACTCTTGAGACGTTACTCTACAAAGTTTGTAATATCCTTACGTTCCCAAATCGTGTACAATTTAAATAATTTACCCATGACAAATGTACTCATATTACAATATTGTAATTCTTTCACTTGGGCTGATATCTAATTGACCGTGTGAGAAATATTTAAATGATCTTCGGTGGCACTTTTTACACACATTATTTTCAACTATTGACATATTCAAATTTAGTAGATAACCGGTGTTGTTTGCCCATTAGGCTCTTCGTTTGCAATTTTTATATGCAGATTTTTGAATATTGACGTATTTAAATTTAGATGGTTACAAGTGTGTGAATTCTATATCTATTGCATTCTCAGAGGAATATAATATGTTTGTCAAATGCGGCAGGTTAGTATTTGTTTAAGGATTCGAATAATAGGCGCGTTATTAATGCTAGTCCGTCAGTTTGCCTTGGTATCAAGAAGTTTTATTGACAAATTGTATATTTTAATTAAGTGCACTGTTTGTATCTAAACAAGTTGTTCTTCAACATTTGCAAACTATTTTTCGGCCACATTCCGGTACTTATCCAATTGAGCTGAAATTTGACATAACTTTGGACTAACAGCGAGTAATTGATGAGTTGATGACTGTGCAGAAAAAATACAGTCGGCAAAAAAGTTTTCTTAATAGATTTTGCAAACACAGACCTGCTCCTTACTTCTTACCTTCTATCTCTATTACTTCTTGGATCATTATTTACCTTATGCCTGGCCGATGTCAATAACAGCGTTTAACAATAACTGTCTAGTGAGAGCGTCGCACGTAAGCCCTCATGTGGCTGACGTAGCTTACTTTTTCTGTGAATGAGCGAACACACTCTATGCAAGTCTGCAACCTGCCAAAAAATTGTTAGTTGTCCCAGATGGTCGATACAACACCCTCTTCATCATATCTCTTTAGCTTCGAGTTTATTTCTCCTCTGGACTTCAAAAGCTTGCTTTTGACTTGCTTACACTTTGGCCAATTTTGAAACAAAGTCTCCCAGTGCCATCTCACATTCTTGATTATTTGAATGTTCAATATTATATTGATTGGTGCAGATTTATAAATCTTAAACCAACTTCTTACATTTATTATGTAGTGTCAATAGTTAATCATCAAAATTAAAAACGGCAGCGCCTGAATAACAAATTATTTTGCTTATTTACAAGCCACCTCGTTACACGAACAACCAAAAGGCGGGTCGTGGTACTGACGTTTTAATTTAATTAAAGTTTGTGTTTCAGTAGTTTTTCGCGATGAAATCGGGCTGGAACAGCCTTCATAGATGCAATTAATCATGGCCACCGCGACAGGGCTGAACAAAAGGCTGTGATGCTGGGTAGGGTTGGGATTTTGTTTGAAGGATATTGGAAATGTTCTTGTATCGATGCATAGAATAAGCGGAAAAACATGAATTTGAAAGTGTGATTTATAAGATATTTCTGGCATTTAAATCGCAAAGGTTATTCAAGGTATAAGATAAAATACAGATTGGCTTATGTTTTTTGAGTACTTATTGTCGTTTGTATGGAATGTCCCTTTCTTTAGCATGTTCTGCGAGTGCGCAGCGTAAGCGATTTTTTTTATATTTTGATATCGTTGAATTTGTTTCAATTGTGAGAGTAGATACCTAACATCAGTGGTTATTAGAAAATCTTTTGACGTTTTCTTTTAAAAAATATAACAGTTCAAGTATTTACTAACCTTAATACAGCCCGTGAGCATTTTGAATAGGATACCGATATTTATATTTCTCTTTTGCTTACTTTTACATGTTCTTATGCTAATGAAACGATTTCACCCGAAGCCGAATACTGTAAGAGCTTACGGTCTGTATACCAGTGGCGTTTTTTTTAGGTAATTTGTTTTATATACTCTAAACTCTTTCATAACTTTTTTGTTCCGGGTTGCCCGTACATAATTTTAGAAAAGCTATAAGTAGCGTAAATATAATTCTGTTTCGTATGACCTTACCTTATCTGTCCATTTTCTATTCAATATAATATGAAGAATACTGATTGATGTTATACTTTATAACTCGATCGCATTTAATTCATGAGAAGAAAAGAAAATAACTATAAACATTTAGTTTAGCCTCGTTTGCCGCATAAGAGAGCATGGCAACGGTCGTAAAATAATTCATACATGCAAGGGTCAAGATCACACCGAGATCACCTCGCGTCTCTGCAAACCATTCATATTTATGGTGGACACTACCTACTGTAAGGTCAAATTACGGGACAACTGATATTGCAAGTAAAATTATAAGGGATACCCGACAAACAGCAATTGGTTTGTAAATGTGATTACATATGGAATTTAATTATATAAATTAAATTATGATAATTAAATCATTTAATAATTGTAAAATATTCACATGTAATATTTTAAAGTATTATCAATAAATGAGTATCAGTATTCTTTCTGTGCAACTATGTTTGCTTTTTCTTAAATATAGATGGATAGATGTAATCCTGGATCGGTAATAGTTAAAAAGATTATTGCAGTACATTTAAATTAATACTCTGATACTATTTTATACCAATACTATTTTTTGCTGCCAACTCAAAATCACGAGACTTGCTCCTGAATATATAAAGGGGTCACCCATTTTTTACTGTGTTTTAATTTATCACTGTCTTAGTTTCAAAAATTAAATATATAGCAAAAATAACATAAAATTGCCTCTATTATAAAAATAAGGCGTACATGGAGAATCATGTTATTAGATACTTAGGTATATATAAGGTATTGATATTTGACTCATGATTCTTTATAAAAAAATTGTATTCCGTGCAAAGAATTCCCCTCGAGTATGTTTCTATGTACAGGCACATAAAATGGAAATTTAAAAATAATGTTGTAACGCGGCGAACATTTCTCTCCAAAATTGAAGAAAATAATGTGGATCGTATTCAACAGAACGGTCGTGTGTGATTGAGTTATGTAATTATCGAACGTTTTGTACCTAGTTTACTTTTCTGACTTCGGTGCCAAGCTTATGAACTTTGCAAACCAAACATTACTTTCCTGAAAAAATTCGCCAACCCTGCTCCACCAAAACAATGCAACTCAGTGCAACTTTAGTACAATGGCGTGCACCGGTGTCGGGCGAATTAATAGCGGCGTAGTAAGCCGTGTTTAATGAATATTGCGCCAAATGCGAGGTGACTGATGCCGGCTTTATGCTACAATTATATTGACTGCCAGTGTACTCCCGGGTTTTAGTCGGTATTACACTTGCTGAAAAAATATGGAAGATACAAATAAAAATCTAGTTAAAGTAACATATCACTATATAAAATTACTTAACACTTGATTAAGTTACGAATATAAATAACTAAATAATAAATAAATATTAGAGGACAATCTTACACAAACCGACCTAGTCCCATAGTAAGCTCCATAATTCTTGTGTTATGGGTACTAGACGACGATAAATTTAATAGATGCAAATACTTAAAATAGCAAACACCCAAGGCTCAGTATTTGTGGCTGCAATTAAAAATCAGTGCAAACTCATACCCGTTGTCTTCTGTTTACTTATTTATTCATTACGTATCTGTAGTTACCGCAGTCATTTCAGTAATACGATTAGCAAAGATCGTCTTTTCTTTCTAATTGTGATTCCATGCGCAACGACAATAGTCGTTAGGGGCTAATCTGATAATGACGCACTGACACTGCGTTGACTTCATGTTGATGCTTGCACGATTCACTGACTATTATTGTCAATGCGTGAAGACACAAATATTAACAAGTGAAATCAAAAGATTTATCAAAAACCCAACAGATTTTTTCAAATATTATAAGCCTAAATCCAACGACACCCATATGTCAAAATCCGTCAAGCCATTTGGACTGTAGCCCGTGAAATATAATTTTCTTGTACATATATACATACGCTCGAAGAATATAAGTACATAACCCACCTTCTGACGTAGTCGGGTAAGTATATATTTTCGTAATAGTGTTTAAGGAGAGTGATTGAAATTACGGTTTGAAATTAATTTGGCACCAAAACATAATTAAAATGGTGGCATTATAATATAACACTAATCTTTACAAAACATTCATATGTTACGTACAGAAGTACACAAATTTTCACCTTCAGCTGAACGAGTATTAACTTACTGAGCCCCTATTGTGTGCCCTAGACGGCATTGTAAGCTAGTAGGTATAGTGTTAATGTCTTACCCAACTCTAGACAATGACAGTAACTGCCATTAGTGTAGGTGTAGGTGTTAGACTTGCATGTTGAATAGCTACATATTGGATACTTCTCGATTAAAATGATAAACCTTCGTTCTGTACAGATGTAATACATACCCAACAAAATATTGCTAGTTTTACTTTATATTTGTTTGTTTTGTGCCCGAATCCGTGGATAACGTACTATCAGTTTTTTTTTTTCGCTTATGTTTACGTTACTGTACTACCATAATATATATATACACACGAGTATTATCAATTGTATCGAAATATACGAACTTATTTAAAAAGCAGTTTTCGAGAACGGTTTTCTAAAACATACCTATTTCAATATAGCTAATTTAATGATATCAGATTTTTCCCATCTTTCAACTCGTAATAAAATATCTATATATATAATTGTCTTTGCCCTGACTGACTCACTCACTCATCAACGCACAGCCGAAACTAATGGAGCTAGAGAGTTGAAATTTACACCCGAACTACATTTTATAACGTAGGCGACGGATAAGAAGGGATTTTTCGAAATTCCACCCCTAAAGGGGTTAAATAGGGGTGCAAAATTTGTATGGGGAAACTTTTTTTTGAGCTATAGTTTTAAGACTATAGAATGATTACCTATTAGAATACAAAGAAAATAATTTCAGCGTTTTGGAAAATTCCGCCCCTAAGGGGGTTAAAAAGGGGTGCAACGTTTGTATGGGGGAAACTTTTTTTTTTGAGCTAGAGACTTAAAATTTTGTAGGAAGATTACTTATTAGAATACGAAAAAAGTACTTTCAGCGTTTTGGAAAATTCTACCCCAAAAGGGGTGAAAATAGGGGTGCAGGGTTTGTATGAGGGACACTTTCTTTTTAGTTAGAGACTTGAAACTTTGTAGAAAATTACTTATTAAAATACAAATAAAGTACTTTCACTGTTTAGAAAATTCCACTCCTAAGAGGGTTAAAAAGGGGTGCAAGTTTTGTATGGGGAACACTTTTTTTTGAGCTAAAGATATGAAACTTCGTAAAAAGATTACTTATAATATATAATACAAAAAAGGACTATCAGCGTTTTACAAAACTCCACCCCTAAGGGGGTTAACAAGGGGTGCAAGATTTGTACGGGGAACACTGTTTTTTGAGCTAGAGACCACTTTTTTGAGCTAGAGACTAAAAACCTTGTAGGAAGATTACTTAATAAAATACAAAAGAAGTAATTTCAGCGTTTAAGAAAATTCCACCCTTAAGGGGGTAAGCTTTGTATGGGCAACACTTTGTTTGAGCTAGAGACTTAAAAGTTACTAGTAAGATTACTTATTAAAATAAAAAAATTGCTTTCAGTGTTTAGAAAAATTAAACCCCTAAAAGGGGGTTAAAAAGGAGTTCAAAGTTTATATGGAGAACAAGAAATTTTTAAATTCTTCATGTGTGTTAAAAGACTTCAAAACTAATTTCAGAGGTTTTTTCAAATTCATCCCCTAAGAGTGTTAAAAGGGGGTTTAAAGTTTGTGTAGAGAGCAAATCATTTTTAAAGTATGAGATATGTAACTTCGGTATTACACTGTTTGTTTAAAAAGTAGAAAATTAATTTCATCGTTTTTGTTTATTTATCCCGTAAGAGAGTTAAAAAAGGGTTCAAAGTTTGTATGGAGAGCAATCATTTTTCTAAGGCGATAAATAGATCTACGCGGACGAAGTCGCGGGCAACAGCTAGTACTATTATAAGCTAAAAGAGTAAAATTAAACAACCTTTTCGTTTAAAGTATGGGTACATCTATTTAAGTATAACAAACACTAATTAGCACTATGATCGTCCAAGTCACACCCTAGCATACACAACGCTCATAACGCCGCGGCCCAAGCAAGAGTGCCTTCGAAGGATGTCCGCCCGACCAGTTCCCGTGGTTTGTTTATAAATACTTCCAGGGGAGAAGTTCCAGGGTTGGACCTTGACGACTGTTTACGCATTAGGTTTTGACGTGTGGGTTAACCAGTTTTCCAATAATTAGTAGGAAATCTAGTAGTAGGTACCTAGTAGTAGGGTATCTACACATATAGGCATAAGCATAAGGAACTTCAAGCAGATAGACTTAATTAGCATACTAAAATTCGTCACACCGCGCGAACTGAACCCACTACCTTTTATTTTTCGACCGACCCTTTTTTTATTTTTTTTACCCATCCATAAGGGGTAAAAAATTCAAATCACTTGCCCACCTGCGTTCGATTTCTATGCATGCATTGTGTGGATTAGTTGCCTTTTTGTCATCGATTCTACATCGATTATGCTCTCGATGACAGGGTTTTTACTCCCCAACAAAGTTAAAATGATGTTGTTGTATGCTTTTCGAAGGATCATGCAATATGCATCGTTATAGCACATTATAGTCATAGTAGTACATTATACTTACCTGTGGCGGTAAAACAATAGTTATTTACGATACAAGTGCAGAAAATAGGAAATTAGCAACGAGTGGCGATAAATTAAAACACGACCGGAGGGAGTGTTATAAATCGACACGAGATGCGAATTACCTATTCGCACGTGTATCGTACAACGTTTTACAGTACATCTGGCTCTTTAAAGTTTCAACATATGCACGGAAAGTGCTCATTTTTGCACTAGTGCGGGAAAGTAACTGTAAAGTACTGTAGTAAGTGTACTGTAAAGAATGTTTCAGATCGCAGTATTTGACGACTGAGCCGAAAGCAAGGGCGATAAATATGCGACCTGAGGCTTTCTTTATTACCGCCCGGGGTGAGTACAAAATTTTACGTCTCTCCCAGGGCAGGAAGTGGATTTTCCGCACTCGGAGCGTGCGGTAATTGCTACTTTATAGCTAGGTGCGACGTAAAAATACTGATAACATATTTTTCTCAGTCGTACACTCTTGTTGTGTGTGTGTACTTGGTGGGTCTCCATCGGTGTTGTGACTCTTGCCAATAGTCGCCGCTTTAGCTATGACACGCCACTACAGACAATTTGTGGCATTGCGGGAGCACTTGGACTATGCTGGTCTTCGTGGCCTTATTTATTATGAATTAACATTGAAGCGAATATTTAACATTTTCCACGCCAACGACGCATATATCCGCACCGCAGGTCCAAGGACTGATACATGCGTCAAGGAGCCCAGCGCGATAGCAACCTTCTTGCATTGACATAAGGTTTAACTCCGCACTAAATGTCTTATTGATTTTCTCTTTGACAGAGCGTTGAAGAGGTTATAGCTATCTCAGCTCAGATGCAGCATCTGACACATAAGTTTCGTATTCCGGTTAGATTTCTAACGCTATTTAGTTCACTCATACTCTAGGTACTGTTTCTGATACTCGGCTTCGGTCAAGGTTAGTAGCACAAACGCACAGGTAAGCTACTACAATGCTGCCCTTATATAAAGGGCGTTTAGTTACAAGAAAATCGCGTCGTTTACCTCCTTTTGAACCAGAAAAGTAAGATAGTGTTCCACAATGCAATTTATGCACATTTTCCACATTTCCAACTTGCGTGCGTACGCGCATGAGTCACGTGTAACAAAAGCGGCCTTCGACGCGATGACACCAACGAATATTATGAATTATATAGTGGCCTCGGCAATTGTAATGCTCCTCTTGGTTATTTCAGGGTTGTTTAAATCAAATAGAACAACTTATAAAATATTGAATTCTGGGTTAAAACAGTAGCAGGGATTGATCTTTGACTTTCGAGCGCTCGACTCTTTCACTCGAAAACTGTCGGAAATCATGAAATTCTATTTTGAAATAACGATAGAAAAATTAAAAACGGTAGAAAGTTAACTGCCTGCAATTTTGACACTACAATCGTATTACCTGTTATTTAATTTTCGAGCGCTCAAAAAATCGGTCCCCTGTAGCTTAAAATACGTACTACCGGAAAAAGATAAAATGAGGAGGATATACTATTCAAAACACAACGTCGACAAACTCATATATCTCGTAACTTACAATATCTCTGCAAATACATTTGTACGTTGAACTAGTTTTTGCTTCTATATCAATTAACATTAAAATCATTGATGTGCTGCTGTAAATGCTCTATCAGGCTAAATAACTTACTAGCACTAATCAAACCCAACAGGTGCCTGTATTCCCTTTTTACCTCTACGCTCACATTGTACAAATTGAGCATACAATGTCATTCAAAAATCCAAATTCATCCTACTAATATTATAAATTCGAAAGTTTGGATGTTTAGATGTTTGTTACTCAATCGCGCTTAAACGGCTCAACTAATTTGGATGAACTTTTGTATGAAAATAGTTTATAGCCTGGATTAAAATATTGGTTAGTCTTTATCCCGGGTCCACACAGACATAGTCGCGGGCAGAAGCTAGTGTTATATAATAGTAGTACCAAGTGGAAAACGTTTTTCCGACGACCTCGAGTCACAGTGCAGTCTCATAATGCATTTATGTGAAAGGACGCCATAAAGAATTGAAATATATGCCAAGTACAGGAAAACTTTTATAAATCTATATAACTGAGTTAAAGATGCAGTTTATCATAACATCTTATCTTACCTTATCCGAGTGAGGGCCTTTCAGATGCTGAATTAGAAAACGTGGTAGGTCAAATGCGTGTAACACATTAATATAAAATTCGAATCCAAAACGCAATCAGGTTGACCTCAAAAATTATTTAGTGCATGCATGTCACCTCTCAAAATAAAATCATGTAAATTTGCTGTAATGTAACCAACACCCATGCATTTTAATGCTGTAAATTATAAATACGTATCATTTTCATACTAAAATAAACCGTGAAATTCATCACTATCCCAGTTAATTCCATTCATTAAGTGTTTGTACCCGTTGGTACCTTATTACAGTAAATTCTGATCCGTTTCGTTAGTGTAGCCCTACATTATGTTAAAATGACAAGGTACTTCACATGTACAGGTAGGTACTTTGGCCCGCGCTATAGTGTCATTTAGCTAATGGATCCACGGCACATGCTAATTGTGCATCAGGAAACGACATAAATTATGCTACTTTTAAAGCCATTATCGTTTTGAGTGAAATATGACTGTACTTTTTGTTACTCAACGCTGAATGATTCTGACTACCGCATGTTAAAATTAAAATGTTATCAATATTATACAAAATTAACGGTTAGGTATTTAAACAAAAGATAAGACATTTTTTACGAATCTGATTGCATACAATGTGCATATTGTTTTTTCGTATTAGATACAAATAAATAGGTGAGTATAAATGACGCCGATTATTAACATTCATATGAAAATTAAGTTTATCAATACTACTAAGATAGTTTTAATACGGATTAGACCAAAACAAAAATAGTCTGGAGAAAAGGTATCATAAAATATGCTATACATATTTTATGAATTTTCTCTCGTTCTCCATAACTTTCGATTTACATTTCATTGATTTAGTTGTATTTGATGTTAAAACATGAATAGAAATCCAATTTACTGACAATAACTGATAAAAGTTTTTGGATCTTGAGCTAGAAATTCTCTGTTCACATGCCCCATTGATATGTTGACGATCAAAGACTTTGTGTTGATACACCACCGAAATAATATATCATAACTACTGATAAGCACTAGTTTTTACAAAAGACTGTAAAAAGTCCATACTAAGCCGCATTCGTCTGCTGATACCTATCACTAGTTGGCGACGTATCAAATAGGTATTATGGATAGTTATAATTAACTATTGAATGTGCCTAATGTGCCACATAATGGCATGAGTCATCAACATCATTCAGATCATTCTGGAATCTTTTAATGCGTTTTTTTTTTACTTCCACTCTCTTAAATCAATATGGCTACTAACAAATCTTACCTGTTTATTTTTATTTTTGACTCAGCAGAAAACCGGAGAAACTGGAGACGTCGGTAGTGGTTGGGAAGGTGGACAATGGATGATAAGTAATCGCGTGGCCGATGGACAGTACAGAGGGTTAATCACGTAACGTTTCGAACGCAAGTTAGGACAACTTAACTGTCATAATATTTCCATACAAAAAGTGACATTTAGATCTACCTGACGCGCGTACATGCGTTGCGTTACATAATCGACCCACAAGTTGCTGCTCTGACAGGCTTTACAGTAACAACCGCAGTAATAAGTAAAGACCACGATAATGTATTTTTACTAGTTTTTACGCTTTTGTATTTGTATCTGACATATAGTATTTGTATCTGACATAGTATGAATCACGAGTCAACAAACCCACAAAGCTCTAGCTTTTTATCAGTCATTTTTACAATACGACCCATAAAATAACGTAATCACTTAAACGTTCACAAAGAGGTTATTATTCGATTTTGACAGCTCGTAACTTTATCTACGGTACTATGAGATTGTGGTATAAAGTTAAATATATTGTATGACAAACTTTTTATATAAAAAGCATACTGTTTTTTTCGCAGAGAGCAGAAGGAGATGGAGAGACCTGGAATCTTGCTGTGGATCATTGGAAATATTTTTTGTCGGCGAGATAAAGAAGTAAACATTTCAAGCAGAACATTAAATAACAACTGTTAACGTTAATTAATAAAATTCGTTCAATCCGATTAAATTCAAACCCACATTTAACTCAAACGACTTACTACAAATCTTCGCTTCTAAGTAGGTACCAATATAGTCTCTTGCAAAGAAGACAAGAAGGAGGTAAGTTTTAAATACACTTTATCACCCGGAAGCTCTTATCACTTGTGCCGAAGCTTCGTTATCTAGCAAACAATAGGTATTCCAAGTAGTCAGTAAACACCCGATGCGTCATTACGATAAGATCTTTTGTTCATGCTTATTATGAAATTACGAAACCTGTTAATCGGTCAATTTCGATAACGACACTCGATAATTATGTTAAACAAGTGTTGCGACCGCCTGGTTAGGAAATCATATGTTACAGGCGTACCGTCAATGCTATTTAGATTTAGGGTGAATATCCACTACCGATGAAGATGTGTGTCGGTACATCTCTGGTGGATACTATGTCATTCGGCACAAATGGAAAATCTGCGCAAGCTTCAACGTTTATCGAATATTGTCAATTTAGCTTAAAACTTTGCATTATTCAAGTTGCTCAATTTTCAATTAAGAAGTTTTGCAAATGGGGCTTAATCAGATTCAAAGAAATAATTTTAAGTTGTTCAAATTAAAGTTTGGCCGATTGGGCTAAAATGCTGGGTATAGTGTCGTTTGTTGCTTGGACTTTTTAACAGCACTACTATATAAGAAGATAACAATTTAATATCAGTTTTAGTTAGTAATAGTCTATACTAGTTTTGTAATTTAAAACTGTATAAACGTAACTGTATCTGATTATATCAAATATTAATCTATGAATAAAATCCTTTCTAAGTATACGCCAACTATGTACCTAATTTCTTTCCTAATGTTCACACAGACTGCTGGCCCCGTAGCATGGTTGGCCTTGTCACGCGATAGGTGATAGGATAGAGCGTGCGTCACTGGCTGACACCGTTCGATAGAACGAGACGACGCTCTTATCTTGTCACTTGTTGCGTGATAAGGCCAACCATACTACGGCTCCTGAGCAGAAACCGATGTTACGAGTAAGTGTGAAAATCCACTGATATAGAATTTCCAGCTAAACGTCAAGTAAGTCGTTGATGTCTTTCCTTTCCTTGTTTGAGCGTTTTCATGAAGTAAAAATAAAGTATAGTCTTCTCCGAATTCTGAAATGTAGTTATTTTCTTATCCAGTTTCATAACTAGGTATTATTGATTTATTTTGAAGGAAGATTCTGTTTTTTTCACTGTTTGATTTTATGTATAATTTTCAGATGTGCCTTCACTAGATACATTATTTAATGTAACTAATGTGAACTTAGTAAACTTTTTTGCTAGATAAAGTTCTTTGAAAATTACTTAATAACAATGGAACAATTATTATCTACTCTATCACCACTAATTAAACTGTTTGTAACAATTATTGCAACAAGTAACCAAAATTACAACCATATATCTTTGTGGAAAAGAATAGCCAGATTTTATCCTATACGGTCTTTAAATGTCTTCCTCGTCGCATAAAATAAAACGAACTCCTAAATCAAGAAGCTAACAAAGACTTAGCATTTTAAACCACAGTTAAGCTACAATGTAAGATGTTTCTATTCACTTTAAACGCGTATGTAATGGAGCGCGATTTATTGGCCATTACGATATTTTTATTGCCTGATGACTCCGCTGGACTAGAGTCTTGGAGTGAACTAACTGGTATTTGGTAAGAAGTGAATTTTGAGTTTGGACTGCAATGAAAAATTTTGTGTTTACATATTTTATTTTTCCCAAGGTGCACGTACAATTTCTAAATAATTTGTCGTCCATTTTGATGTGGTTATTAGTTTCATATTTATGACTTTATATCCTATAATTTTATATTCCATAATCTCAAATGCCATAGTCTCTCGTATGTTATAATACTCTTTTATCCTAATTGCAACTGCCATAATAAACCTCATTACAATTTCCATAAATATTATTTTTATTGCAAAAAGTTAATGGTTGAATTACCTAGATACACATCCAGTAGGTACTATTAAACGAGCACGAAATACTTGTATATTATTTGTGTGGTATTACAACCCCCGCCCCCAAATCTATTTATTTCGGTTTGTACACACCAGAATTATGGGTTCTAATGATTATGGCTTTTGAATTTTAAGACAAATAATATTATTGCATTTGATATAATGAGATATGTTGGTTATGTCATTTGTCTATTATGGTATGAGATATTTATGGCTTATAATGGTATGTCAACTAAAATTATGGCAAGTGCCCTTATGGCAAGTGAAATTTATTCCAAGTTAAACACGCATTTACACTTATTACAACCCAATCCTGTCGATTATTCTTTCTATCATTATCCTATTCTAAAGAATGGTCAAGTCAAACCGATGAGCATGTATGAAAAAACCGGTCAAGTGCGAGTCTGACTCGCGCACCGAGGGTTCCGTACGAAATATCATACAACACACCCGTCTTGCCCCACCCATTAATTTTGGAAAAATCTAAACAACGCATAGTGTAGTTAAGTCAAGAGCATGACATGAGTACCTACAGCGCCATTTATCGGTGAATTTTGTTACTAAATTGCGCGACCAAGGAACTCGATATGTACAGTAAGGGAAATGTATTTACGTACCACTGTAGAACCCTGTCGCAATTGACAGGCCGCCGTCACTCAAACTCGAGCGGTATGTTACCTTATTGCGATAGGGTTCTACGGTGGTACGTTAATACATGTCCCTTACTGTATGTTCGTTTTTCAGCGATAATTCTTTATCAAGTGAATTAATTTCGATAATTATTTTTTCATTTGCTAAAAGGTACTTTCAGAACACTTTCATACGAATTTGAAGGCAAAAAATTAAACACAGAAGTATTAAATTACAAACAAAATTAACATATGATTTTTGAAGAATAAAAAAAAACTACGCTAGATAGAGGTATCGTTATACTTTTCCGGTAATATTCACGTTAATATTAATAATATATATTATTTTCAAATTTTTCGCTTGGTTAACTTCGGAGATAAGGGGGGGGGAATGGTATTTTTTTCAACATTTTTCTTTATAAATCAAAATTTTACCATAGTAGAAAAATAAAGAAAAACTGTTTTAGAATGTACAATTCAAGCCCTTTCATATGATACCCCACTTGGCCTACTAACTAGACTTTGAATTTTTGCCCCCCCTCTTATCCGCCCTTTTTTATACAAATTAAAAATATATATTAAAAATTTTAATTTTCCATACACGAGGATTAGCTTTATTTACAACTATTCCAAATTTCAAATCGATAGCATTAGTAGTTCCTGAGATATTTGACTTTGTGACAGACAGACAGACGGACGGAGTCGCACCATAAGGGTTCCGTTTTTACCTTTTTGGTCCGGAACCCTAAAAAGAAAGCTAAAGTAATGAAAGTGAATGAAGCAAGAAAGGTTTGTAAAGATCGTAGCAAATGGAAATCCGTGATCTCTGTCTACCCCTCCGGGAAACGGGCGTGATTATAAAATTTTATGTATGTATATGTATAAATTTTGAGATAGGGACATTTTAGAAAAATAAGATTTCAAGCCTAGGATATACCTACTATGAGTAGGTAACGTTTCTTCTGATAGGAAAATGAAAATGTTTCACTAATATTATTTTGTATTTTATTATTTCCATAGACCAAAAAAACCCTTATTGCAGTAATAAAACTTACTTTTTAAACGTTTTCTCATAATAAATGCCCGGCAAGCAAAACTAGATTTATTTATGTGACAGTTGATTTACGCCTCTATAAACTAGCAACACTTTTGTCCGATGACATTAAAATCGTTAAATAGGGCAATAATCCGTACGTCACGTCTCGAAACCGTTAGACGTGATAATAATTTTGCTACTTGTTAAACGTTTACTCATACTCAATTTCAAACTTTGCTCCTGCGTAGAACTGCAAACTTAATTTTGTTAAAATGTAATGATCTATTACAATGTCATTTTTCCGGGATTTTTCGTGATAGCTACAGTGTACTATACTTTTTACTATTTAATCAGTGTGTGAAATAGATGGTCAACTGTCAACTTTGTTACGTTGCGATGTAAAAAAAGTGCGTTTATAATAAAATAAAAATATTATCAAGGAAAACATAAATAAAAAAGTAACTAGCTTGTACCCATCTAAACACGGTTAATATTTGAAAAATATAAATAAACTCAAATATTTTTGGTAATCATAGTTTATCATTTCAACATTTAAGGAATTTTGTTTTCGGTAGGATTTTGGATCTTAGGTAACTATAACTATATGCTTAAATCCGTGTGGCGTTATGCCATTAGCCTATCTATCACAAATCTCGCCCATCACACAAATATCTCTCCCACAGTAATAAAACATTATACAATTCTATGAACACTATGCGCGACCTATTAACAAATACTTACTTGGAGATCGGTGTTTATTTTTTAATTCTATTCCTTTGTCGTGAGAGTGTTTGACGATCGGCCAGTGAGTCATGCGCCAGCGCTGGTGCCAGTTACAGGGTGATACTATTAAGGGGTTTGTGAAATCTGGATCCTAAGAAAAAAACAGAAACTGGATCAATTAGGTGGCAGTTTAAATGTAAGTAATTCTAATAAGATCGATCGATCTGCAATCCGGTGAACTTCATTGTATGATTAGGAAGCCTCATGCAGTTCATTTGCTGGTTAGATTTGATAAGCTAGACTTGGATGATGTCATCTGATCCATAGCTGTGATTAACTATGGATTACATTAATATGCGTAAACAAGTACCCTGTAGGTTATTTTGAATTTACAGACACAAATGATACTATAGTCGAGTGTCAAGTGGTAAGGCATGGCACGCGACTTTGAGTCTAGAGGTTTGAACGCTGGCTCGTACCAGGGGTTGGTTGGGTTTTTCAATTCTATATTTAACAGTAGTTTTTTGGTGAAGGAAAACATAGCCACAGGAAACTGGCGTAATCCCAAACTAGGTGTATATTTCCTTCTAGGTGGGAAGATCAGATGCCAGTCACTTTCGTAAAACATGTTCCTACGCCTAATCTTGAGATTAAGTGCCAAAGCGGACCCCGGAATAATCAGGACAAGCTGATGAGACCCGAACGTGAAAAAATTGGCAAAGTGTTTAGTAATTGACGGAATTCAAAAACTGCTGTCATAGATGGCTATTTAAATATACTGATAGATGTAAATATTTAATATAGATTAAGTACACTTTTGTTTTTATAAAAAGTTTAACCATTTGTGAAAGTGATTACTAAATAATGTGTTTTGCTTTTAAGTTAAATCCCCTAATGCTTTCAAAGAACATTTTAGTGTCACTCGTCTCGTACTGAAATGGCACGTGTCTAGACAATGTATGCTGTACACGACGACGACATTGAAGAATCAACAAGTATCCAGGGCCAACACAGCTTTATTAGGTTTTTCTAATTAGAAAGTTCCTTTAAGGCAGCAATAATCTGCCAGACGCCAGATAACCTACGTCGTATCGTCACAGAAAACTTACCGCACTTACGTCCTTTTCTATAGAGAAGGCAGTTTTTCTGCAATATCTCGAAAATCTTTGAACCGAATTTGTTCAAAATAATTTTCGGTGAAAGAATTTAATGAGCCCTATATTGATGATTTTTTCATATTAAAATTTTGTACTTTCGGGGTGATTATCTCCGTCTCTATTCACTTAATGAAAAAAAAAACTTAGAAACCTTATATTTATTTTGAAGGCCTATCGATTGATGTGCACACACGTAGACTTACAATAATATATTTTTTTGACTTGCAGTCCACTAACTGCAATACTATAACTGCTATACCCCTAAGGTTTATGAATTGTAAACTTTTTTGAAATATAAATAACAGCAATCCTTATTTTATTGCCACTGTAAATATGTAAAATTAAAACGATTGTACACTTAAATGTGTATGTTTTTAAATTCTAATATGTCCCAGTTTTTGAAAACAGTTTAATGCATGACACTAGCCGATTTGAAAACTATTTGATATATATTATCTAGCTTGAACGACATCGCAGCGCACAACACTCCACCGCTATACAGAAATATCATCTCACGCAGTCTCCGTTAATATGGCACACGCTATATAATATCTGATGCAACAGATAAGACGTACACACAGGGCGTTTGCTTTTTTCGAGCGGTGCCTACCCGTACCACCGTTCTACTTCTGCAGTGACTCATGCTATCGGAACAGGGAACCTGATGTAATATTTTTACAGAATGGACGCTTTTTGATGTATTTGTAGTTCTTTATATACCTTTATCACTTGAAATCGTGTTATATAATGAAGTAATGAAGTTTCATTGTAAAATGAAAAAGGAAGAAAATAACAACAACTAGCCAGATCTAAAAACGTTGTGTGTAGTACATACAATAAACGTAATTATAGTGTTATCATATTAGAAAAATCTATTTAGGACATGACACAACAATATGATATAACAATATGACGTGACAATGAAGTCAGCTGTGATATTTGACTTACTTAAAACTTGTACATAATATTCTTACTTTGACAGAGACTCCACGATTTCTTGTTCTTCCGCTCGGTTGACCAAACTCAAGACGATGTCTTCAAACATTTTTTCTTGTTCTATTTGACGCCGAAAATATTTTCTTAAACGATTCAGATTATAATTAGGACCTTTTGAATAGTAGAGAATTACCACAACACTAAGATTGTCATGCTATTTGAAATTAAGCTAAAATGGACTTTATGGGTTGTAGATAAGATGCGAGTGTTACTCGTTAAGAAAAAGTGGTAATTTTGTAAATTAAATTGTTCAACGGTTGTCCAGATAACGTTAATACGAACCAAATGACCAATATTAATCTTCAAATGTCAACTATTGTAACTGGATTGCTTTATTGTTAATCATATATGATGTTTAGAGTTGGGGACCGTATTCAATTGTGAATAAAATTAGGATGATTAGTTACTGATACTGTGATAGTTTAATTCAGGCATGATATTTAACTCGTCCAAAAATAAATGAACACTTTTTTTATTTTTACCTACTGTATGTTCGGTTTTCGGTCGCCTATTTTACAAAAACATGATAAAGATTTTAATGACGTTCTTATTTTACATCTTTAACATAAGCACAATATGTAATTTATGTATATTGCAATAAACACATCAAAGGGTCAAGTAATTAAGGTCAAAGCCTAACCGCTTGCAAACGCGGAACCCTTCTCATAATAATTTCAATAAAATTTCTGAAAGGGTTAATAGGAGTCTTAGATGACTCTTAAAATGCGTGTGGCGATGATGAATTAGCTTTAATTGTGGGACATTATGATGATGGAGCCGTTGTCACGGACGGATGGCGCTGCGCGGTGGGTCTTGGACACTTTTTTGACATCCAGTGGTTTATTGTCGGTGGTTGTTTTCATTTGGAACTTGAAATAGATTTATAAGAAATCGTTACGTGGGTCAATCAACTATTTCTTGTTGTTATTCTGTCCCGTTAGCCGGGAGACAAAATGACAGAGTTTCTTAGAAAAATTGTTGCGATTTGGACTTCAAACATGCTTAAAAGATGAGGGCCAAACAAAAAGGGGTTGAACGTGACAAGAAAACCTCAACATTTGGTGAATTTAAACCCATAAAAACGCGGTTTTAAAAAGTGACCCAGGAGACGTAGCCATGGCAACTAGTGACAAAAAAAATTGATTCACCCACTTACTTTTTTCTATTAGTGCTTAGATGACAAAAATGCTGAAATACAAAAATTGCTTTTGTCTACCTACTCAGTCTAAGAGCTCACATATCAGCAGATGGTTTGTATGCTGTCCTTGTGATAATTATAATAATAACAGAACATAATGTAAGTGGAAAAATGTTTGCCTTACTTAAACTTCAGATTATCTACATCAGATTTGGAAATAAGTCTGTCCACTGTGTCGGTAAACATTGACTACTTACAACTTGAATAACGACTAATTTGATATTAAATGTCAAAATCGTATAGAATAAACTTGGAATATTTTTTTCTTGGTTGATCGAGTTGACACCAATAATATTTGAAATGTTATTCTCATGTTCAAGCTTATTTTATTTCCTGTCCAAGTTTACTTCTGTGATCGATATCAAACGTAATTTATTTCTATTTGTTCGGTCTTTTGAATAATCAAAACACCGAACAAATAGAAATAAATTACTATAAAGTAGGGAAATTAGAACTTCAGCAAAACACACGAGTCCACACTCCTAAACTTCTCTTAGCAATACTCCCCTTCCAATAGCAATGGACATTCAGGACGGTTCAATTAGTGCAATTGCGAAACTAAATTTAATCAATTCAAACTTCGCAGGCTTCTAATGAAACTGCCGTGGTGTTGATTACGTCTGGTTAGTTTAACTGGATCGTCATATTTCCACATATCGGGAAAGTTGGCCGATGTTGGTGCCTGTACGGGAAACTGTATTGTTTTTAATATCAAACTAACTTTACGCTCCGTGCGTTGGCGTTTATTCGAGACGATTTTGACCCACACTGCCGTTTGACTGACGTAACATTTGGCAACGTTACTAGTATGTACTTTGTTATACGTGACTTCCAGCCTACATTTTTACTAGTTAAGTATGGGTCAGGGATATAGTCGGCTATCCAAATTTTGTTGACATATATTTCCTTGTGGTATCACCAATTGTCTATGATTAAAAAAAAGGCTAAAAGTCAGTTATCAATTTATGTAATTCATTTAAATAATTCGCGGTTTACTTATGTTTTTTTAATAATATTAACAACGACTATATGGATCAACCGGTCTGAAATAAATATTTTTTATTTTATTTTATTATTATTATTTATATACCGAGTAAGGTCCGCAAACTATTGTTTAAGCTCGTAAGTAATTAGGTACGACAATGTGAGAACCCGACGTGAAGCGTTGTATAACGAAAAACTGCAATATTTACAAGTCGTAAATAACTGAGAGGTTGGTGATGCATAAATATTTTGATACTTTATAGTTCTAATATTTGCCTATAACTTTGATTAGGTTCGTGTAAGCAAGCAAACAAGAAAGAAACATGCAAAATAAATGTAGTAAGTTAAACTTGACCCACACCGCGGTTTACGGTTGAGTTGATATTTGGCATAGTACTTATTATCGAGCTAAGTCTTATTTACACTATATTAAATTTTTGCCTTGCTACAATGATATACTAACGGTGAGAAAGTGTAAAAATATGCGTTTGTCGTTGACTTTACTGTACCTATATATATAGAAATTATGTAAGCTGACTTTGAGTGCACGTCAACGTATATTTAACTTAATCTTTTAGTTACCTTACGTATGCACAGAAAATCAAAAATATTTTCTAGTATCAAAACTATAATTCCTACAACACAAAGTGTGACCAGCTCAAGATTTTTTAATTTCCCGCCAAAACTTTGGGTAAAATTTGGTTAGCCAGACTCTAGTTCTTATGATTAAGGCCTGAATCACACTGGCGCGGCCTGCAGCGGCGGTGGCGGTCAATAGTAAACTTAATTTCAAGTTTTTCAAATTACTATTGAACGATTCCCTGAAGTGTGGCAAGGCGCCAGGACTCGACCTCATATCTGCAGAAATCCTTAAAGCTGACTTACCCACCGCTGTTGAGTGTTTGACGACCTTAATGGAAAGGATCTGGGATAGTAAAGTACTGCCAGAGGACTGGAGTAAAGGACTACTGATCATAGTTCCCGAGAAGGGCGATCTAAGCAGTGTGGCAACTGGCGGAGTATCACTTTGCTTTCGATTTCTTCTTAGGTTTTCTGCAAGATTATCCTAGACAGGCTACCGAAGGCTGTTGGACCACTTCTGTGGGGCTAGCACAACTGACGCTGCGCCGCGACGCGAGTCGAGAAACATCTACCCTCTTTTTACTAATTTGTACGGTGCGAGTGAGATAGGGGACGCTTAGTCGCGCGCGAAGCGACTGAGCAGCAAGTTGTGCGCAATAAGCAAGCAGGCTTCCGGCCTACTCGCTTGTGCATCAACCAAATTAAACCTCTTGGTATCATACTGGAGCAGGCATCAGAATGGCAGAGGGAGCTTCACCTGACTTTTGTAGATTTCGATAAAGCCTTTGATACGTTGAGGTGGTCCAGCTTGTGGTCCTGCCTCCACTTCATTGGTGTCCCGCGAAACAGTTAATTTACCTGTCTATAAACACTACTCGTGCAAAGTAACGCACGAGGGCCTCATCTCGGAAGACATTACTGTGAATGCTGGTGTTCGACAGGGATGCCTCCTATCGCCTCTCTTCTTCTTGTTAGCATTGGATGGAATTATGTGCCGAGTGTATAACAACGGGCACCGCGGAATAGAGTGGAGGATCTCTAACGTCTTCGAAGACTTGGACTACGCCGATGACCTATGTTCTGCTTAGCCACACACGCGCCGACATACAAACCATGCTCGACGATCTGGGATCAGAGGCGGTGAACATAGGCTTAAAAATCAACACCCGGACGACCTAAGAGATGCGATCTGGAGTGAAGAACACGACACCCTTGCTGATTGGCGCAGAAGCGCGTCCACAAGGTCACCTATCTCGGTACGAGTAATGTCGTGTCAGAAACAGGAGGAAAAGAACAGGACATTACTTTGCAGATTGCCAAAGCCCGAGCAGCCTTCGCACAACTGCGGAACGTATGGCAATCTCGAAAACTGACCCGAAGAATGAAACTGAAATTTTTTGGGTCCAATGTTAAGTCTGTGCGGGTGTAAAACGTGGAAGGCTACAAAGATCATTTTCAACCAGCTTCAAGTGTTTGTTAACCTGTATCCTCGTTGTATTGTCGGTATTTACTAGCCCGAGACCATCTCGAATGAGAACCTCCGTGAACGTTGCCAGATCAAGCGCCGCAAGTGGAACTGGATTGAACACATACTCCCAAGGGGCCCCGACCATGTACCTAAATAGACCTTGAATTGGAATCCCCAAGAAAAGCGAAAGCGTGGCCGTCCCAAACAAACCTGGTGGCGTACTTTGGTAGACGAGGCGAAGAAGATCGGGAAGTCTTGGAGTGAAATGAAGCGAGAAGCTCAAGGCCGATCTGCATCGAGAGTCACTGTGGACGCCCTCTGCCCTATATAGGGGACATAGGACTTTAAGTCAAGTCAAGCAGGCTGCACCAGTCTGTGAGTATCACACTGGTACGGCCTGCGGTGGCGGTCAATAGAAAACTTAGAGTTATAGTCAAATTTACTATAGACCGCCGCCGCTTGCTGCACCAGTCTGTGAGAGGCTTAATGAATATTTGTGCCCCTTGTCCTGTCAAATATTCGAATAGGTAGGTTAAATATACGGCAAACACCTTAATAGACGGACGATGTAGGCTAAGTAACAGAGACCCATTTGGGTAGGTACTATATTGTTGCGATGTTTGTTACGTGTTGTTATGTACATTACATACCTAGGGTGGTAAATTCGTGAATGTCCCAGATCGCAGGTGTTTGTGCGATCTGGGGCTTTACGAATTACCGCCCGTGGTTTGTCTAAAGTTTTACGTCTTGCCTTGGCCAGGAAGTGAGATTTTTTGCGGGCAGAAAATCCCACATACGGCCTAGGGTGACCTAAAATAACAACTTTTTTCTCATCAAAATGGACCATTACCTTTAAAATCTTTGATATCATTTTATCCATAATTTAATTAAGCATCATTAAAAAAGGTCCCCAGAAAATTAAATTCCCTCTTCACCAACAATTAATTGAAAATATTTTAAGCAATTATCCCAATGAAGCCAGTTACATGAAAACACAAAGTTTTCAACTCATACGGGCCATTATTTTGCGGTTTCATCAGTTTCAAAGAGTAGAGAAGTAATAATTTTATATCAAACATTTAAGTAGGGGTGAGGCTCACGTATAATGAAATGAAAATGAATTTTTGAGGTCTTTGTGACTATACGGTTTTATTTTGTGATAGATATACGTATCTACCTATGTAGGTATTAATTTACGTGTAATATTGTATCACGTTATTTATTTTGGTCGAATTACATTTGCTTTTTAGGGTTCACTCGTGCGTCTGTCTGCCCGTCTGTCACAGCCGATTTGCTCCGAAACCACTGGACCGATTGAGTTGAAATTTGGTAAACATATATAAATTGGTGACTCAAAGATGGACGCGAAAAGTAAATTAATGAATTCTGTACAAGGGGGCCACTTGGGGGGGGGGGGGGGGGGTAAACTAGAAAATTAAAAAAAAAGTTTCGCAAACTGTATTGTGTGACATATCAAATGAAAGGGGTTGTTTAAGCATCTCAGGTATATTTTTTTTATAATTTTAGCAACAACAGATTTGAAGTAATTTAGGAAAAAAGACAAAAATTGACCATTCCTCCCCCCCTTATCTCCGAAACTACTAGTCTGAAAATTCTGAAAAAAATATGGCAAATAGTTCCTTGCCTAAAGATTACAGGCAAACCTATAAAAAGTTTGCGTATTCAAAAACACTTATGAAATTTAGATTATATACGAAACCCTCACCACGCGAGTTGAACTCGCGGTTTTTTAGAAGTAAATTACCTTACTAAAATTTTAAGTTTTTCAATGACAAATGACATGCTTGTAGTATTTATACAGAGTTACAGTAAGTTATCGCCGTGCCGTGGACATGTGGCTCCACGGCACGGCGTCGTCACCGTAAAACAGAAATCCTCACGTCGTGAATTTCTGCGCGACGCCGCAGAAATTCACGACGACGACGCCGTGCCATGGACATGTAACCAAGCCCTTACAGAAGCTATCGTTTCCAAGTCAAATAGGTATCATGATGTAACGCCATATTTGTCAAACATAGAACCCTCTTCTGTTCCATTGAGCTGTCATTGATACGAACAAACTTACAAACAAACAACACATGTTCAAATGAAGCAAAGTTAAAAGTGAAGAAGAAACTTAATGTTGTCACTATTTAAATACGGTAACTATATATAATATAATTTAAAATGAAAAATAAATTGTCATTTGAACTATTGAAAAATCCTTATGGTATTAGACCAGGTATTATTCAGACTCAGACCTCTATAACACTCCCGTCACCTACTAGCTCATTTGAACCTATTTAATGTTTTTCTTTTGAATGTCCAATTAGACCTTACATTATCAGTTAATTATTTCAATATCTCATTAGTCATTATTCACATTAAGAATAGTCCAAAAAAATCTTTTTTACTGCACGATGCTTAAAGAGTCAACTCATAACACTACTAGGTAGGTACAGTCACGGATTTGCACATGCTCATACATTTTGATATGATTGTATTTTTATTTTATAGTATTATATCTATGAATTATTAAAAAAAGTGATGAATCTTAATAAGCAGTTGGATAAAAAATATTCTTGATCAGGTATGCCCAGATTTTATCGCGTACAGTACACGCTTTTATGACAATCACAATAGAGTCATGTACAGATATTTATGTCCCTATTTATGTACGTATAATACCCCTGACATCCACGTGTAGGCTTGCCTGTCTAGGTTTAATTATCGCACATCGACCAAGGCGTGAGTCATTCCGCCAAACTAGTGCGAGGCACGTAGCGAAAGTCAAGAGCGAGTGTGTCATCAACCTGCTCCCAGTCAACGGGTTTTGTACAGAGTACCCAAATGGCACATTTATTATTTTCACTAAACGGGACTTAATCGCGTATAATGAACTTATTTATTTACCTCTTTGAGGTTTCCCGTGTGACAATCGTGAAAGTTGAACTCAGTATACCTATTGCATGTTTACTGATAAAACGTTATGGATTTATTTTGAAACTTTCGCGGCCATAACCACTAGAATCTGACCAGCAAGCCAAGAAAAAGCGGACAATTTGAAAAAACCCAGCTGGTAATGATTCGCGGCCTAATACGAATAATTTAAAGAATTAAAAAAAGCTTGTTCCACGACTTGCTGGCCAGACTAATAAAAGTGTGCATCTGGGGAGACCGCGTTTGGGCAAGCGTTGTGTAGGACGCCCTGCTTACTCGCTGGACTTTCGCGGCTGCATGACTTTAACGGTGGCACCACACTTGGCGGTATTTGCCCAAATATTCATGTTGCATCTTTTTTCCTCCTACGGCAAATGAAAGAGAGGCAACGATCTTATCTTATCTTATTTAGTTGAGGGCCCTTTCGGATACACTTCGACCCAGTGGGATCTTTTGTGCCCTCCCCTTTATAGCTACTCCCAAGCTCGTTCCATCATTTCCACAAAGGGGATGATGCAGTTTAGTGGGAGTACCTTGAATTCCTTTGGTTGCGGGTAGCCGTTACCAAAGTGATTCATTCTTTGTCTGGCAAGGGCATAACATTCAGATGAGAGGCAACGATGCAAGTGGTGCCAGTATAAGAAGACATTGGTGTACGTAGTTTGCAGTGAATGGATCACGGCTCATGCATGATGTTGATGATGATAATGAGCTGCCACTCGCTTCATTCTACTACTGAACATTCTAATAATGAAGCGTTCTACTACACTGGCTTGTTATGTACCACATGCGATATAACTATGGTAGAGATCTAACAATCAAATTCAGACATAAATAGAGTTAGGTATATTTAACACCAAAACTAGGATTGAGTTCTTTCAGGGAAGGGTGTGTCTGGATGTTTGCATAAATGTTTAGTGTTAAACACCAAATTTCATATACCTAACATAACATTATATATCTACGTATCGGTATACCTTTATGATTTGTTAAGCGTAATCTATAACCCTTATCCTACTCTGTGATTTTTAAACCACTCAATATTACTCATACGCAGTAACAAGCGATCTATGTTACATCATGCAAACAAAC
Source organism: Epinotia nisella (assembly GCA_932294315.1). NCBI lineage: Eukaryota > Metazoa > Arthropoda > Insecta > Lepidoptera > Tortricidae > Epinotia > Epinotia nisella. Next base: position 25,921,033 of record OW028674.1, read on the forward strand.
CTGTTAACTACGTATCTTTTAACCCGGCAACGTCACTGCCAATAATTATGTGTTGTATTGTTATTTTAGTAGGTCATCATCATCATCATCTATTTAAAAGGTTCTGGTCGGTGGAGTAATGTCCAATTTATTCTACATTCCGCCTTTTCTTATTTCTATCGAGAAGATAGAGCTTTTTTTATTTATTTATTCCATGTAAGATCTCCACGGCCTTCCTCTTTTCCTTTTTTCGTAAATTTTTCCGTGTGTTATTGTTTTCATCCAGTCCTCGTGACGTAGCATATTGCCTATAATTTTCCTCTCCACTCCTATTTTTCTCTCTCTTTGTTTAAGTAGGTACCTATTATACGCATTTATCTATGTGTAATTAGCACGGATATATAGGATACTGGATTCCGCCCACGACTTGGTCTGCGTGGGTGGACCCGGGTTAAAAACTATCCTATATATTAATCCAGGCTATAAACTATCTTCGTGCAAAATTTCATCCAAATCGGTTGGGCCGTTTAAAGCGTGATTGAGTTACAAACATCCAAACATCTAAACATGCAACCAAACTATCGCATTTATAATATTTGTAGAATTTGATACTTTTGGATGTTTCTTATGTATGTATCTAAGTTAAAAGTCTTAAAAGTCTACCCAATTGTCGTCGTCTAGTAACCATACTATAGAATAGTTTCGTTTGGGACCCTCGCCCATCGTTCCCCCATTTTTCCGACCCCCCCATAAACGACGAACACATGATTTTTGGACAAGTCCTGTAAAGCACATTAGGATTCACTTTCTGCAGTATTACTCGTACCTGTAGCCCCTCTAGGTATAGGAAAATTCACTAAGACTAATATTATAATGAAATTTATTAATTTAATTATAACGTTATCTGATATGTGATTCTACAGATACATACCTAAGAGCGAAGGCTTTTACGGGGGCTTTATAAATATTTGCTCTGAAACTATAAGCAGGCGCTTCACAATATTTAGACTGCAGCCAAAATTGTAACATATTTACGTCTATTCTGATCAAATGATGTAATTAGTAGTGTGCTTTTGTCATTGTTTGCAATTTATTTTTGCTATGTTTTCACTTTGTTATACATATTTACTCAATAAAATGTTGCAAGTGCACCATACTCAAATCACTTCGTTATTCTAGGTAGAAAACATTGAAAAGTGGAAATATTTAATTAAACTGCTCTAAGATTTCATTTGCACTTCATGTACAGTCGACGCCAAAATACGTTTACCCTTTTGCACCTTATTCCATTGCAATAAGGCGAATAGTGTAAACGTATTTTTTGGCGTCGACCGTACATCCATATACGTACATAAATAAGGACATAAATATATGTACTCGCCTTAATAAAATAAATAAAAATAAATAAATAAATAAATAATGGGACATTCTTACACAAATCAAACTAATATAGTAAGCTCAATAATAATAATATTGTTAATGACATTGACAATAGAGTACTGGAGCCGTAGCATGGTTGGCCTTGTCACGCGATAGGTGATAGGATAGAGCGTGCGTCACTGGCTGACACCGTTCGATAGAACGAGACGACGCTCTTATCTTGTCACTTGTCACGTGATAAGGCCAACCATGCTACGGCTCCTGTACAGATATTTTACATCACATATTAAGGCGAGTACATAAATATATGTACTCGCCTTAATAAAATAAATAAAAATAAAGAAATAAATAAATATTACGGGACATTCTTACACAAATCAAACTAGACCTATAGTAAGCTCAATAATAATAATATTGTTAATGACATTGACAATAGAGTACTGTACAGATATTTTATGTCCTTATTTATGTACGTATATTAATACCCCTGACTGTACGTACCCTAAAATGTACATGTATAGTACAAATGAAATCCTATCCTACTGCGCTTTTATTTCCATTATCATTTTATCGAATTGACCTTCTAACATATCAACTTGTAGGTATTTAGTTAGCTCCATTGTTGGCAATTTGCATCTATACCTACCAGTGCGTTTGTGCAGTAACATTACTGGTATTGTTAGGAGAAATAACTTCTCAGTCCTCTTATTTGGCTACTGCGTTAGATTAGAACTAAACTGGACCAGAACGGAATAAAGTTTATTTTTATATGACGAAAATTTCCCAGATACGCGCTGCCAATACGTTGCTATAGATTATATACCTACAGACTTATAGTTTTAATGTTAGGTCGATACGTGCTTTACCATGATATATTTGCCGTTAAAAAGGCGCGACCATCCCCATTAAACCTCAAAATAAGCGATGTGTGTGTTTGAAAAAGGACATAACAACGATAATTTTGCGGATAATGAGGACGCCACAACATAAAAAATAAAAATAAGTGCAATACTGACTACAAAAACATATTGTTTGTACAATGAACTAGTCGTAACTGCGTTGATAAATTTGTAATGCATTATGAATACTGATGAATAGCTTGTCGTGAGTCTGGCTATATTTGTGTGGCTATGTCTATCCTAATACGGGTATAATGTTAGGAATTAAGCTAAGAAGCTGTAAGTATATAAGTATTGCAACAGAGCGTAGGAATCGTTTTTATAATTTGCATAAATAGCATGTAAGTAACTAAATTAGACCTTATTTAAAGCAATCATGCTATTATAGAAGTTCATGATCATTTTGATTCAAAACATCAGGCATGTCTTACAACTTACAAAACAGTTTGACATAAACTCACGGATTTATACCTCATTCCATATAAGATTAGAATTTTAACGGACTAACTTGTCTACATTTCTTCGTTTATCAAGGATACCAAAGGGAAATATTTTTCACCTCACTAGCTCGCTAATAAAAATATTTCCCTTTTTTTAAGAATAAAAAAGATAGCAAAACTGCATTTTATCCACAACAAACAAAGAATATTTGAAATCCGAACATGTTATTAGTTACTTTTTTAACGTAAGAACATGTAAATTCAAATTCAAAATATTTAATTCGGACAACGTGATCCATAGTTTGTTAGTAATTACAGTATAAAGGCCAGTGCAGACAGAACAACTTTCGCCCATCTGATTAAATTAAGGTGATGTGGACATTTTTTTACTTTTTTTAGAACCCTTTTTACATTCATATTTCCATTGTATTTTTATGTAGTTTTCCTCGCTTTAGTGAGGTGAAAAGATTTGTGTTGCACACGGGTGCGAAGTTGTATTTTACGTATCGTATATTGCAACACTCGCTACGCTGAGGATTCTATTTTTGAACTACTCGCTTCGCTCAGGATTCTATTTTAGAATAATTCGTTCAACCGTAAAATGGTTTACAGTACACATGGTGTTACTTTCCCGCACTAGTGCGGAAATGAGCACTTTCCGTGCATATGTTGAAACTTTAAAGAGCCATATGTACTGTAAAACGTTGTACGATACACGTGCGAATAGGTAATTCGCAACTCGTGTCGATTTAAAACACTCCCTTCGGTCGTGTTTTAATTTATCGCCACTCGTTGCGAATTTCCTATTTTCTGCACTTGTATCGTAAATAACTATTTCCATGTTATCGCATGACGATTACCTAACGCAGGATTTTTCTAATCTTATATGGAATAGGGTAGGTATAGGTATTCCTAAATGGGGTCTAGGCAGAGCACGTGACTCTTATTTTTAACATTAACATCTCAGTGCCACTTTAAAAATATCTGGGTAGGTAATCGTAGGGTCTGGTATAAGCCCTTAGAAATGCATTCGTGTTCATATAGTTTTGATCCTTTGTCTATATTTTCGAATTCGACTGTAAGTTGTAAGTGTTTTGAAAAGTTGCCAATGTGATATCCAAGATATAAATAAATGATACAGCCCTGCTAGCATAACTTGACTCTCTACTCTACTCGCGCGCGTGATAGACTATCTGTCACTTTTTGACAGCATTAATCAGAAAGTGACAGACAGTCTATCTCCCGCGCGAGTAGAGTCGAGAGTCAAGTTATGCTAGCAGGGCTGAAAGGTATGTTGATGCATTAATTCGTTTATAAAATATATTCCCTCCTTCCTTTGCCTACCCCAATGTGTCTATATCTTTTTGCATTGGAGTAGGCACCTGTATTGATTATACTGAAAATCGATAAAATATTCAACACGGTATGATCAACGTAACAAATTGAAATCTTCATTATAACCCACGACCCTAAATACCGTTTGTTTAAAGAGAAAACGTTAATTCGTGGTAAAGATCATCATTTCGGATTAGCGGAATCAAATTCACACCCTTGGCCTATATGACCATGTTTATACCCACCCACCAACATGCTACGTTCAACTGAAAAAACTAATATTGAACGATTTGAAACCCTATTCAAAGGGTTTAAGGTTTTAACCAGTTGTTCGAGGCTTGTTTCATGGCAAAGTAAACCTGATAAACTGTTTTAAGGTTAAGTAGCGAATTAATAAAAACACTTGCGAAAAAAATATATGTAGTAAATGAGCCAATCAACAATTTTTTGTTGCTCGTTGCCATTATTAGGTACCTAGTATCTCTTTAAAACTATAATTTTATGCAGTTTAAATCTATGAAACACGTGTTTTTGACATATTGGTAAATCCATTCCATATTGGGGCATCTCCTTAGCATGATAGGAGTCCAATTTATAGTATTTTTTCTAAGAAATTCAGTCACTGTTGTCTCTTGGGTTACCGGGACAGAATAACAACAAGAAAAAGTTGATTTACCCAAATACAAAGACCGACTAAGTATCTACTCGACTATAAAATAATAGTTTCTTTCAAGATTACATATATAGTTCATATATAATTTTGACGTATAACCTCAGTTCCTGATTCCTGTTTGGTCAAATCCGGCCTACGCCATAGCTGATAGAAATAAAACTAGTGGCTCTGCGAGTCTGTCTTTTTTAATTGTTTTTTTTTTTATTTTGAAAATGTGACTCAACAAAAAAAATCTATATAATTAACGAACCTGCTTACAAAATATCGCGAGAATCGGTTGAAAAATTAAGCGACCTGTAGAAGACAAACAAAGCAAGGTCATTAACGTGTTCAACAGATTTTGTTTGTCCTTCTAACCGAGGAATGCGAAACCCTCATTAGAAAAAAAAACACGCCCTAATAAATTGCGTACGTTAAATTACTTGCCACCATACCTGTTGCCACGCAATAATAACACTTATGGTGACAGGACAATTAATTACTTACTTCCATTTATCTTAAATAACCTGCCCAAGAACTTATTACAGGACCTTACCGATGCCATTATTTATCATGACAAATGTAAGAAGCTACTTAAAAAGTACTACCTAAGTTTAGATGAATAAGTGTACTCGTAGGTAAGGAATAAAACTGTAGCCAACTATGTCAATTAGTTATATAATAGGTACCTAACTAAGTTAAGGAACGCGGGATGAACCGTGCAATCTCGCCAACTATTGCCTAAACCATCCAGGTTTTAAATAGTGGCTTCATCAACACTGTAACTATTATAAAAAAAACTTGTATTAAATAAATTAAAAAAAGAGAACAGCCGGACAGTGTGACAGGCGGACAGCGGACACCGGACTTTACGAACGATTTTCGGCACAAGCTGAAGTATAGAACTTCGCTTCGCTCGCTCGTTCGATAATAAAATAATGCAGATGATGATCTGGGACTGCATATTATGTCGTTACTGCTTAAATCACACTATGTCTCTTCTTAAGCTCGGGAGCGCTCAGAGTGCAAAAGATACTTAGGTCTACTTGTTATTCCCCACAAATATGATTAACCTGCCTTAGTGAGATAAGAATTATGCCATAATATGCAGTCCCAGATCATCATCTGCATTATTTTATTATCGAACGAGCGAGCGAAGCGAACGAAGTTCTGTGCTTCAGCTTGGGCCGGCCGGGTCCAGTGTAAGGGGTCCGGTGTCTGTCCAGCTGTTCTCCTCTACAGGTCGCATCTCTCAAGCGATTCTCGTGAAATTTTGTCAGCCGGTTCAATTACCATTTCGTGGTTAGTCCCATGGGCAAAGTTATTCAGTATGACCATCTTATTCGCTTTTGGTCTTCTTGCTCCACGACCCCTAAATCAGCCTGTATTATTAGAATTAGGTATATATAAGTACGAATTGTTAAATTTTAATAAATGCTACATATTATTCTAATTCTAATTGCTATTCCGACAAAAGTAAGCTCACTTCCACATAACTTGGGACTAGGGACCTATTTAGCAAGCAGATTCCGGGCTCCAATAGAAAGCCACCAGAAACACAAAGGTGAGAAGGAAAACTAACAACTGACAAAGTTGCATATTATAAAACTGAGCCAAGTGACCCTGTTTGATGGTTCGGACTCACACTTAACCCGTTTTTTGCAATTAACTTAAATTTGACATTCGAATCTGCCACGCTCGGTAACCACGCTAAGTACAGTAATTAGGATTTTCACAAACGTTTTATGGTTTTTTAATCCGTCCATTGTCTTCGAGTGTGGGGATACGATAAAGGATGCGTTTCACTTGTAGGTAATTGTTGGTTTTCGCTTTTCGACATAATTATGACAGTAAGAATAGGGAGATTGTGATAATTGATCATAATAATATCATGGTGATTAGTCACGGTAACTATTTCAACCAAAGATTATATATTTATAAACATTTCATTAAGTGCTAAATGGAATTCTCGACTACCTACTTTGTCTCAATCCAGAAAGACGCGTTCCGCTTCTTGTCATTCTATGTAATTTTTAGTCTTGAGGGTTGCGTCTTCGTTCATTTAAACATAGAGTATATTATAAGTAAATTATGCATTTACATTACTTATTTTAACGTCATACTACATACAAGAGAAGAGAAAACCTTTAGCATGTTTTTTTAATAGTATCCATCGCATTAAAGCGATGTTGGGTAGGTAGGTACCGCCTATCAAATCCTATCGATGGGCACAGTGGCTGACTGATTGAGCCAAAACTTTAAAAAAGAACCGGAATTCGAACTTACTAATAAGTTTCGGGTAGAATACGTGTGCGTGAATACGCGTGTTCATACTTCAGGGACATATCTGTCTTATCTTATCTAGTTGAGGACCCTTTCGGATACGCACGTCGACCCAGTGGGATCTTTTGTGCATTTGCCCTCACCTTTATACCTATTTCCAAGCTCGCTCCATCATTTCCACAAAACGGATGATACAGCACAGCGAAAGTACATTGAATCCTTTGGTTGCGGATAGCCATTACCAATGTGATTCATTCTTTGTCTGGCAAGAGTTCACACAGTAAGTGTTCCATAGTCTCCTCCTCGCTACACATTCTGCAGCCTAAACTATCCGATAGTCCCACATATCCGTCACTACCTTCTTTGCTCTCTGAATGGCAACTCGACTTCCGAATTTAAAAAAAATGCGGATTGTGGCATCGTGCAGACTGTGTCCAGATTAAGCGTGGTATTTACAAGCTGTACGAAATAGATACAAATCAATATCGTTATTGTACTATAAATAATCAAGTAACATAAATGTTTTATCAAATGCAGAGTAGCTTTATAATCTCTATAGAATTGCGCTTAAACGCGTCACAGTGAACGTTACCTGTAATGGTTCATACCGTTTATTTACCCATCAATCCTACTCGGAATGAACGGCCGCAAGCTAAGCTAATGCGAAACTTATGATGCAGCGTGCCCTAGGAAAAATACTATGTGCCTAATGGTTCCATCATTAGCTCTTTGATATGCTATGCTTAACTGTACTATTATAATTTTGTACATTCTATACAACCGTTTTGCACTAATGAAGAAACGACTGCCATTATGCGTATTTTATTGTTATTACTTATATAAGTATGTATAACTTACAAAATGTATGATGTGTTTAATCAGACTTTGGGGGATTTAACAGTGATATAACCTCGCCCTAGCTTGGTTACCACATCAACTAGTTAATTACGAGTAACCAGTTAACTCTTTGGGGGGGGGGTCCTATGTTCAGCAGTGGACGTCTTTGGGCTGATATAAATAAATAAATAAATATTATGGGACATTCTTACACAAATCGAGCTAGCCCTATAGTAAGCTCAATAAGGCTTGTGTTACAGGTACTAGACGATGATATATATATAATAGATATAAATACTTAAATACATAGAAAACATCCAAGACTCAGAAACAAATATTCGTGCTCAACACACAAATATTTGCCCTTACCGGGATTCGAACCCAGGACCTTCAGCTTTGTAGGCATATGATGTTTGGGTGATATGATGATGATGATGATGAACCAGTTAATGACAAACACTTGTGCAAGTTAAAAGCTAGACTAGCTGGAAGTTACGACCCTACGAAGCGGGTTCAAACTCCAGTCAATCTCAAATGTGAGTATAGGTAGTGCCACCAGAGTAGAGGTCACGCAAACAACAACATGTCATGTACTGACAGCGGGATTTAAAAATTACTGTTCTTTTTTCGTACGATAGCAAGTTCAACAGTGAATTGCAAGATAGACAAAAAGTTTACTTAAACTAGTTTGTTACTAAGTATTATTTCAAAATACATCAAATTCAAACAAAACAGAAAATAAAATATTTTGATCTAATTTTATTTAAATATTTATAGATACCGATTTAAATAATTTTACTATAATAAATGGATTATATGAATAAATAACGGTCAGATATAATATTAATCGTAATAAAAAACCGGACCAGTGCGAGTTCAACTCGCGTGGTGAGGGTTCCGTAAATATTGAGAATATTCCCGTTACTTTGAATACTCAAACTTCTTATAGGTTTTCCTGTAATCTTTAGGCAAGGAACTATTTTCCATATTTTTTTCAGAATTTTACGCCTAGTAGTTTCGGAGATAAGGGGGGAATGGTCAATTTTCGTCTTTTTTCCTAAATTACTTCAAATCTGTTTATCCTAAAATTATAAAAAAAACTGAGATGCTCACAACAACCCCTTTCCTTTGATATGTCACACAATACAGTTTGCTAAACTTTTTTTTGAATTTTCCAGTTTACCCCCCAAAAGTGGCGCCCTTGTTCAGAATTCATTAATTTACTTTATGCGTCCATCTTTGACTCACTAACTTACACATGCGTGCCAAATTTCATCTCAATTGGTCCAGTAGTTTCGGAGCAAATCGGCTGTGACAGACGGAACCCTAAAAACTAAAGAGAATAATAAGTTGTTTTGTTTTTATTTATGTAGTAGCTGTTAAAGTTGTCTTTATCAATATTTTCATTAATTTGTTATTTCGTTATCAAACCTCTTCAAAGATGACTGAAGCAATTGGCACTCGTTACATCGTTACTGCATTTTCCACGAGATAAGAAAAGATACAGATGCTTATTTGAATAAGTACGGAAACGTGGTTTTATATATATATATATATATATATATATATTTAAGTGTTTTATTTACATTCACATTCACTTATTCATTCCATTCATTCACTTTTTTTGCAATCAGTACTTCATGTAGCTCTGTATGTAATCATTCACCTCAACTCTCGTGGCACTACTTATATTCGTATCGTTAAATTTTACTTTCGATGCCACTTGGAAAATACTCAGTCTCTGTCAGTTCATATAAACTTTGACATATTTATATGGCAAAACTGTCACCTCCAATACCATTTAATTCCCAGTTTAATAATACCTCATTCTAACCATAAGACAGTATGTAAAACCAAAAAGTTAAAGTGTATTTGCAATAATTTCGCGCAGTCTGATTCATCAGACTGCTCGTTACTGCAAAGAGAGAAAGTTGTTATAAATCTTTATTTAAATTAGGGTCACACGATTTTGGTTGGAGTAAGTAATCATTTATTTGAAACAATGGGTCATCATATCCTGTAACGGTTAGGCTAAACCTAATTATAAGGCGGAAATCGTAGCACGATTGAAACCTCGACAAATTAAACATTTCGGATTTCTCAACTTATCAGTTAAGAAGAGTCGTGCCTGGGTTGAAAGGATGATATTTAATTTGTAGATCTCTCAAAACTATGATCAGGAACCTAATCATGAAAAAATATAGATGTCTGATAATATGACGTATTTGATATTAAAAGTACTAATGTCAATTACGCCAACCTAGAATCGGCGTACGACTTGTTCCTGTCGCTATCGAGACGGCTGGTCCTTGGTGTTCGTGGTGTTATTTGGGACCTGGGCCGGCGTTTAGGAGATAAGATCTGCGATATATTGTGAGTGTTTAGGTATTCCCTGCTTGTAAAAATAAATAAACCAGATTTAATTATGATTTTGGTCGTTCTGTTTAAATAAATAAAATTATTATTAAAATCAATTTATTTATAATGCGATTCCTTTCATTCGCTATTTAGTTGACGTGAGCAGTCAAGTCACAGTATGATAAAATGGCAATAGACTAAAAAGTTTTTAATCTGTTTGATTATTATTTGCTAATCTAGCGCTCAACCTTTTCAACGCTCTGTCAGAGAGAAAAGTTGTCAACCACACGCCAAATCACCAAGACATTTAGTGCGAAGTTAAACCTTATGTCAATGCAAATGCTCCTTGACGCATACCTATATCAGACGTTGGCGTTGAGCCTGCTATGAGGATATATGCGTCGTTGGCGTCGAAAAGGTTAAAGCCTAAAAAACTAAGTTCTCTTTTGTATAAAACGTATATCTTAATGCTGGTATAAGTAAACGCTATTAGAAACTACTGAAATATAGATACGGTTGCCATTTTGGGGCACATTTTTTGACATCTTTGATTGGCATTGTGAGTCTATTTACTTTACATACGTCAATGTTAGTCCATAATGGAATGTCATAAGTACATCATTGATGGTGCCTGCAAATGGGCGTCTTTTGTTTCAATATCAATTTGTGACACAATAGCATGTCGTTCAGCCTTAAAACATTTTATAGTGTGTGTATTTTATTTCATTGCATGTTTGAGAAAAGCACTATACATGCCTCGACGCAAAAAGGGATTGCCTGCCTCGTATCTCCATACACCGTCGGCGTTCGTTACGTTCGGCCGTATATGTATTATCTACCTGGCCAGCAATCCCTATTTTGCTGGCGCCTCTGAATAAAGGTAGGTAGTATAATGTCTTCAGCGCAAATAAGAAATATTGTTCTGTTACAGAAGTCTTATTTAAACTTATTTAGTTTTTACTGAAATAAGAGTCTCATCGCCACAAATTATAAAAAAAAATACACTTACAAAGTCCGATATTTGTCTGACATGAAATACGTATTTTTGCTAGTAATATTCCTTACAGCATGGCTTCTTACATGGTTTGTAATTGCCTTCTGAGCACAAGAATTTTCTAATTTTTTTAGCTAAGGGACAGTCCAATCTTCCACAAGGACCATGGAGATCTCTTTTATTCACAAATTGTCCATGATGATATTTACCCTTCACTGTTTCACCCTGTATAAACTGGTGCTGTGACCCCCGATAATCCATACGCTTTGGACAATTTGTACCTCCACAGGGCCCCTTAGGAAAGCCCATAGCCAAAATGGCCAATTCGCTTGCAGTATACGGAGCCACAAAATCATCGTACACTCTTGGTTCTTCCACAGGTCTTATCGGTTCTCTAGTTATATCGGGAGCGCAGAAGAAGAAGGCCACAGGTGGGACTTCATCGATGGTAGTGCCCTCCCAATGTCTAACAACTTCGACATCCTTCAATTTCAAATCGTCATTAAGATATTTTCGACCCGGGATCCTCTCCATTTCAGGTAATGCAACGAAATAAGTCAGCACTCTATTGCCTAAACAACTTAACCGTATGAAGAATTCAATTTCGCCAGAAGGCTTCAAATCCTCTTCGCAATGCAGATATTTTATAATTTCTACGGTATTAGTTATCATTTCTTGTTTTTTCGTATCCCTATACTCTGCTTGATCCATGTTAACTGGATTCAGTTCAGCGGCTCGCTCAAGGCATTGCATGAATGACTCATGCCACGCAACTTTGACAACCCCTGTGCAATTAAAATTTTCGTCCCTATTCCAAACAGTGATATATATCGGCGTCTTCTCTAGTACTTCCTGTAATTTCGATGGTCTTGATATAAATGCCACCGCATTCCCGACTCCAAAGTAAGGGGGCTGCGGTAATGGTTCGGACGGCAGTGGTGGTTTTACAAAGACTGGGCCCTTTTTACCCTTTTTACCCTTTTTACCACCTCCCTTTTTACCTTTTTTTCCTTTGGCAGGAGGCGGTGGTGGTGGTGGAGCGCAGAAGTTATCATGAGCTACATAGAAGTCAAATAGAGGCAAGCAATTCATTTGCATCGTACATGTTTGCGCATATTTTAATTCTTCTTCTGATGGTGGCGGTGGTACTTTTCCTTTTTTAGGTTTTTTAGGTTTTTTAGGAGGTTTTGGTTTCTTGCCTTTCATCTTTTCAGCTAGTAGGGCCGCAGCTAGTGCTGCAGCTTGAGCCTCTCTCTTTCTTTCTTCTTCTTCCATGCGTAATTCGAACTCATCTTTTACCGGGGGTTCTACTTTAAGAACAATTTTCTTGACAAATACTTCAATCATAAATATTTGTTCCATTGTGATAACTGCAAAGTAAAAAGGGAACAATTCATGAGATTCAACTAGATAATGACATTTTTTTTTATTTAACAAAGAAACTACTTTAAAGTTTAAACCGTTCTACTTTCTTATACTAATTTTAAGTAAGTACCTTTTTGTAACAAAAAACCTAATTACTAAATGGTCAACTAGGCCAGAGGCCTAGAAATATAGCTGTCGATCAATTACGCACGAATTTTTTTATTACCAAAAATCATTAATTATTTTCACAGGCCTAGGAGTAGTATGGATGATGTAGTACGGACAAGTCTAAGTGGGTAAAAGCAAGAGTATACATATCTGATATCCAGGGGTCGGACAAAAAGTGCGGATGACGTCAAACCACTTATAGGATGATTTCAGTATTTTTTTCATAGTATTTTTGATTTTCATAAACAATTATCACTTATCATTTATCAACCTCTTTATTAAACGATATCGCCACATGACATAAGTAAGTTGGTACGTTTTTGACTGACACATTGTCTATCAGATGAACAATTAAATTTACTTCGATATTGTTTAGCTATTGTAGGTATCTTCACGATTATATTTAGTTAAAATTTATATTTACTAATGTATAAAAAACGCTGTAAAATGTCATCTTTACTCGAATATTGTAGCAATTTTCCGTTTTTGGAGGTACATACGTGACAAACACGTATACTGCTCTTGCTGTAATTAAGATATACCAACGAAGGTAAGCAATATTAAAAGACATTTGGAGACAACCAAACATGTCGGAAACGTAGAAAAAAAGGGCAAAGTGAATTTAATTTGAATCTGGAATGACAGCTGCCGACGCCATATTTAACTTTGATCGGTCTGTAATCGTAAGTAGGTGCAACCCACCCTAATACTACTTCGTTACTACATGTCACACGGAAGTTTAAATACAAACATCATCCTGTGTGCAAAATTGCGTCGTTTTTACGTCATCCGCACTTTTTGTCCGACCCCTGCTGATATAACGTCACGTGACGTTACAAAATTACAGAATTGTACAGTCAGCGTCAAAGATATGTTTATATTTTTAGCCTTATTATAGAATAAAATAAAAAAAATAGGTACCTATAAACATATTCACAAATTTTATTATTTTTGCCTTATAAGTAAGACGAAAGTGATGGTATTTGAAAAAGATGAAATTATGACAGACTGCGAAATAATGATTGGTGAAGAAAGACTGGAACAAGTAAAAGAGTTTGTGTATTTGGGGACATTATTTACTGGAGACGGAAAGCATGAGAAAGATATTGAAAGGAGAGTGAATGCAGGGAATCGAGTGAATGGGGCACTGAACGCCTTTATGGGCAGCCAGAAAATATCACAAAAAGCGCGCGTGGCTGTGCATAGAGGAGTGTTGGTGCCCACACTTATGTATGGTAGTGAAAGTTGGGTGTGGCAGAAAAGACATCAAAGTCGAGTGAATGCAGTAGAAATGAGAGCGTTGAGAAGTATGTGTGGAGTGAAATTGAGTGATAGACTCAGAAACAGTGTGGTAAGAGATAAGTGTGGAATGGATGGAGATATAGTCACGAAAATTGAGAAGGGTATGTTAAGGTGGTTTGGGCATGTAGAGAGGATGGATGAGAGAAGATTAACGAAGAGAGTGTATATAAAAGAAGTGGAAGGGCAAGTTGGAAGGGGATGACCTAGGCGAACGTTCTCTGATCAAATTGGAGAAATGTTACAAAAAGGCCAGGTCAAAAGTACCCTAAACCGACGAGCATGTATGAGAAATGTTATGAAGGCGAGTGAAGCGAAAGTGGTTTGTCAGGATCGTAGCAAATGGAGATCCGTGATCTCTGCCTACCCCTCTGGGAAAGAGGCGTGATTATATGTATGTATGTATGTATGTACAATAGTGCAATAAAATAAGGCAAACAAATATTCAAATATGTGAATATACTTGAGTTCGTGAACCGTTTTCATTATATTTTAATGTGTCTGATTCTCCCATGAGAATCAGACATCAAATATACATTTATGTGGTTGAACGGAATTTGCAACAATATGTATAGGTACGTATGTACACTCGACGTCAAAGATGTGTAAACACTTTTTGCGTTTTTATATAGAAAACACCCATGTGTACATACGTACCTATACATATTGTTGCAAATTCCGTTCAACCACATAAATGTATATTTGAATGTGAACACATCTGATCAGAGGCTCAATAGAGTACAGTTATTATTGACTAGTTTTATTTTTAAACTACGATGATAGCAAACAAGCATAGAGCCTGCCTGATGTTAAACAGGCACCGTAGCCTATGAACGCTTGCGACTCTGGAAGAATTACAAGCGGGTTCTTGATTCTTTATTGATTTGCGGATTATATTTTCGGACCCTTTTCGCAGAAATATTCCTATACAAGTGGGTCCCAAATTAAAGTTCGTTTGAGTTGAAATTTGGTATACATATCTAAATTGGTGACCCAAAGATGAACGCGTAAAGTAAATTAATGAATTCTGAACAAGGAGGCCCCTTTGGGGGGGGGGGGGGGTGTAAACTAGGGTAAAAAAAAGTTTCGCAAACATATCAAATGAAAGGGATTGTTGTAAGCATTTCAGCTTTATTTTTTTTATAATTTTAGCAAAAACAGATTTGAAGTAATTTAGGAAAATATTTGAAAATTTACCATCCTTCCCCCCCCCCCTTAACTCCGAACCTCCTTCTTTGCTTAAAGATTACAGGAAAACCTATAAGAAGTTTGAGTATTCAAAGTAACGGGAAAATTCTCAATATTTTACGAAACCCTCACCACGCGAGTTGAACTCGCTCTTTTCCGGTTTTTAGGGTTCCGTAGCCAAAATGGCAAAAACGGAACCCTTATAGTTTCGTCATGTCCGTCTGTCCGTCTGTCCGTCTGTCCGTCTGTCCGTCTGTCCGTCTGTCCGTCTGTCCGTATGTCACAGGCATTTTACTCGAAAACTATAAGGTGTATTTGAATAAAATTTTGAGGATAGGTGTATTTTGTTAGCCGCTACATTGTTTTGTAATTAAAATGACAAAAAAAATTTTTTTAGGGGTGCACTCCATACATAAAACTAAAAGTCAAATTTTTTTTTTTCATTGTGACCCCCCGTGTGGCACATCAATCGATAGGCCTTTCAAAATAAATATAAGGTTTCTTAGCATTTTTTTTGATTAAATGAATAGGGTCGGAGATAATCGCCCCGAAAGTCACTAAAATTCTGTCCCCCCCCCTCTAATTTTTGAACGGTGTATTTTAAAAATATGGAACAATTCATGGACATAGGGCTTATTAATTTCATTCACCGAAAATTGTTTTGAACAAGATCGGTTCAGAGGTTTTTGAGATATTGCTGAAAAACTGCCTTCCTCAAAGAAAAGGACGTAAGTGCCGTAAAATTTCTGTGACGATACGACCTTTTTAATAGGCACGGAACCCTTCGTTTTGCGTGGTCCGACACGCACTTGGCCGGTTTTTTTTATTTTTGTTTTTCTACGATTGCAGCCCCTAACTGCAACCGTGTACCATGCCGAGGACCCCTTTTAGTCGCCTAGTATCACAGGCAGGGGATACCGTAGCGTATCCTAATGCCCGGGCTACAGGGCTTACTTACTACCTAGAACACAATACCTACAGAGATAGTAGTATTATAATGACTACCTACGCTCTTCTGTAAGGTTCTTCCGTGGTCGGCCTGCTCCAAATATCTGCTAGATGTAAAGCGGACTTTAGACCTGGCTAACTGCACTGCACTAACACTTACTGATTAGAGTGAGATGGTTTATCTCGCCTCCCCCAGTTAGTGCACTGCATTTAGCCAGGTCCAAAGGCCCCTGTAAATCATCAGTTCGGTGTCCAGGAGGTGGATTTGATTAGTCGCTTAGCATTACAATATGGTTTCAATGTGTTGTGCACACCCTGAATTAAGCACATTGCGATAAGAAGTGAAGTGATGAACCAAATTTATCTCCAGACTCAATGTTTTTATGCACTAGAAACTATCATTCCAGATTGATACTTTGAGAAAGGTCATACTCGTTTTTCTGCGTAGAAAGGTTTTTAAAGAAGACTTACCGATTGGTTGCTTTGCTTTCTTCAATATTCTATAGTATTTTTCTTGAGTAATGTAACCAAAACAACGTTCAATTTAAATCTTTTATGTTTAATAAAGTAAATAACTTTCTGACAGGTTGAACACAACAGCAGTGGATGTAATTGTCTACACACATTATGGATTTATATGTCCAGAAGATTGTTAAATAAATAGAAACTGTTACAATTTCACACCATATCGATTTTTGTTGCGATGACTGACATTGTCATATTGTTACTCAATACATTGACAGTTTTTTTTGTTAAATTTCAAAAGAAGGCCGTCTTTAAATAGATTTGGAAATGGTTTAAACAGTTTTGTCATTAGTTCATTATCTTTATCTATCACACGGATGGCGACTTACCTAAAATATTTAATAAGATTTTTACAATGACAATATTTTTTATTGAATTTAATAAAATAAAAATCAAAAACTACCTATTAATAGTACATTGTTTAACGAGGGCCGTAAGTGGAATATTGCTAACGAGAGTGTATCAGAAGCCCGACGCCGAAGGCGGAGGGCTTTTGATAACTCGAGTTTGCAATATTCTTACGCCCGTGTTATACACAATGTTTTTCATCACATTTGCGAGGAAATAAATAACAACAAAAGACAGAAAAATGTATGTTTCATACAGCAGCACCAATCAAAAATTGACAACTTCACTTCCAGATCAGTGCTAGTAGAGCGCGCAGTTCAATATTTCAACCAATCACAGAGCAGTATTCTTGCGGGGCGGGGCGTCGTGACCAACTAGATTTTTTTATTCAACCAATCACACAGCAACCAGATTTGCTTAAGCCAATCAGAGGGTTCTATTATTTTAAAAAAAACCATAACGCCCATGGGCGTAATATAGCCCATTACAGCTCAGTACGCTTGCGTATAATAACACCATTTTCGAGCAAGTGTGATGAAAAATAAATAATAGCTTTATGTGATGTAATACCTAGTTCTGAAATCTCTGTAATTACATTTTGCTTAGTATATTTTGTCAATGTGCAACTCATATCGACTTGCTTTGCTAGATAAAAATTACAAAGTGAGTTATTGAAGTAGGTACATGACTTGAAAAATACATGCAAGGATAAATTTTACCTTGACGTAATTTGTGACTTAAATTGTACCTACATATCGCAATAAAACCGGTACCTAGCCTAGCTAGACCAAACACACTAGTAGGACAGATATACAGGTGATAATGTGGACACGCTGGACAAAAGCACCAATTTTTTTTCAGGTACTTGTTAGGTTAGGTTAGGTTAGTTTTCCCCTCCCCCTGGAGGGTGCCCGCCTTGTCGGGGCGGGGGGGCTTAGTAACCGTGAACTGGTCACCCACGTCGAAGCTAAGAGGCACCAGGGCCGGCCTGTGCGGGCCGCCGGCTGGCCCGAGGAGGGCGCTCCTAGCGGGCTTGCCTAAGCCCGCTTAGGATGCGTAGGGGAGGGACCGCAGAAGAAGAGGAGTACCTCCTTATCTTCTGCAGCCGAGGCGGGATTGCAGGGGGAGAGGCGTGTTGGTATTACGGTGCGCCACTCTCCCTACCCCCTGCGAACTTGGCGGGGCCGTTCCGCTGAAACGGCATTGGTGGGACCGCAGAGGAAGAGGAATGCCGGTATTACGGTGCGCCGCTTTCCCTATCCTCTGCAGCCGAGACGTGGTCGGTGGCGGAACCACAGACCTGATCCGCCACCGGGTGCTGGAATTTCCCGCACCGAATTTCCTCGTAGCGGACTCAGGAGGGTCCGCTACTGAACTGGTGGAGATCGAGAAGGCAGGCGCGCCGAAACATCTGGCGTGCCTCTCGTGGAGGGCCCTCGGGCATCCGCGATGGAGCCGCTTGTGGGCGGCTGCCGCCGGCGGGGTCGCGGATGTGTGCGCAAGCATTTCCGTAACCTCGCCACAAGGCGGCGTGGCGGCAGTGGGGGGGTTTTTAGTGGGTACACCGTGGGTCTCATTAGTCCATACGGGAGTCCCACATAACCACTCAGGTCACCCCCTGCACCCGGGTGGTATGCGTAACGCATTTTCCCCCCTAAACAAAAAAAAAAGGTTAGGTTCCCCCTCGAGGGTGCCCGCCTTGTAGTAACCGTGGACTGCAACCCAGGGCGAAGCTAAGAGGCACCCAGGGCCGGCCTGTGTGGGTCTGCTGGCTGGCCCGAGAAGGGCGCTCCTATCGATTTAGGATGCGTTGGGGAGGGACCGCATAAGAACAGGAGGGCCTCCTTATCTTCGGCGGCCGAGGCAGGATCGCAGGGGGAGAGGCGTGTTGGTATAACGGTGCGCCACTCTCCCTACCCCCTGCGAACTTGGCGGAGCCGTTCCACGGAAGCGGCATTGGTGGGGCCGCAGAGGAAGAGGAATGCCGGTATTACGGTGCGCCGCTTTCCCTATCGTCTGCGGCCGAGGCGTGGTCGGTGGCGGAACCACAGACCTGATCCGCCACCGGGTGCTGGAATTTCCCGCACCCATGATCTCCATGTAGCGGACTCAGGGGGGTCCGCTACTGAACGGATGGAGATCGAGGAGGCAGGCACGCCGAAACATCTGGCGTGCCTCTCGTGGAGGGCCCTCGGGCATCCGCGAAGGAGCCGCTTGTGGGCGGCTGCCGCCGGCGGGGTAGCGGATGTGTGCGCAAGCATTTCCGTTACCTCGCCACATGGCGGCGAGGCGGCAAGTGGGGGGGTTTTTAGTGGGTATACCGTGAGTCTCATCAGCTTATACGGGAGTCCCACATAACTACTCGGGTCACCCCCTGCACCCGGGTGGTATGCGTAACGCATTTTCCCCCTAAACAAAACAAAAAAAAAAGGTTAGGTTACGTTTAAGTTTTTGATAGGAACCACCAGCTCCTCAGTCGGCCATCTTCAATTTTATGGCGGCCATTTTGAATTATAGTTAATTATTAATATCTCGAGTTCTAAATCACAAACTTAGTGTCTAAATATGCATATTTGGTGTCAAGGAATGCAACTAGATATTTTTTTAAATTTGAGTTCCCAAAGGATATCAATCAAAACCCTGTTCCTAAGCTTCCGTTGTCCATCCTGCTGTCTGCGTATCAGCAATAGCTAGACTGCTACAATTTTCACAGAAGTTGTATTTCAATTGCTGATTTAACATACATTCATAAAAATTAAAATTATTAAAAAATAAAACAGTGTTCTCATATATGAAACGTAATTTTATAGCGTGTTTATGCTCGCCCATTACAATCGGTCTATCTCTAGAACCGGATTAGATAGACACTTGAAATTTCCACAAATTATGTATTACTATAGCTGCTATAATAACAAATAATAAAATTATAATAAAATTAACAGTTTAGCTATTACTGACACGCAGACAGACGGACCCCCAGCGGAGACTTAGTAACGGAGTTCCGTTAATGTCCTTTGGGGACTTTACCTTAAAAAAATATGTATATTTAGACACCAAGTTGGTGATTTAAAGTGATTTAGAACTCGAGATATTAATAATATACCTATAATTCAAAATGACCGACGGAGGAGTTAGTTCCTATCAAAAACTAAAACTATAGGCCTAACAAGAACCTGAATAAAAATTGGTGCTTTTGTCCAGCGTGTCCACATTTACGACACTTACGTTCGAGCACTCCTGCCCTACTACACAATTTAATGCTAGTTCAATCGCAAGCGGATAGTTATTGTTTTAATGTTTTTTTTTTATTCCCGTTAATCTACCATCATAAATTTTCATAATAGACATCTAAAAAACGGATATAAGATATTTGGTGGATAATCTATTTAGGCCACTAACTAATTTGCGGTTGTAACCCTATGTTGTATAATTCTGCAGTATGTTATTGTTTCTTTGAATCCATTGTGTTTTTAATTCATGTCACAAGTGGAGGAGTGATGTAGATACTACACCTTAATATCAGTAGAATTATGCAACGCTTACAAAAGCGTTTATTCCTATTCTTATTTCTACACAAGCGCATTTTTTGGCATCTCACCACATTGATTATTCTTCATAGTCTTCATATTTGACTTCGATAGGCACTATATAACGAATGCAGGTCCTTAATGAAAAAATGCGTTAAGTATAGTTTTCTGTTCTAAATAACCGAAAGTGGAGAATTGGTGTTAAGAAGAATTGTGTGCTGTGAACAATTACGAATTAGTAAAACCGTTTTTGTAGAGAAATTCCAAACATTTATAGTGAGAATCATTTTTCTAGATCTTATCAACAAAGCCCATTATTTAGCGACGTGTAACGCTTCGAAATGAAAAGACCATGTGTTATAAATACTTTTCTCGAATCGACTCTGTTATTAGACTAGCAAGGTCCAAATTAAAACGAAAGGTGTATCGTTATTAACAACTTTTAATTAGTAGTTGAAGCATACTTAGTACAACGTAAACAATTAGCGGTTACACTTAACAATGAAAGACAATGGCTTGTCTTCTCTTTGTCCCTAGTACAAGTAGGTACTAGTTTAGTACATGATCTACTAATGTAGTACATACTACATGATCAACAAATAAAAAACGGATTCCAATAAAAGACGTTGATTCGAACTGTCGACAATCAGACCATTTCATCCGATAAAAACATCATCGATATAATCCGCCGGCTGTCGGAAAGGTTTCGCAATAAGCTAACTTGTATTTAACCCTTCTTATGTCTTAGCACTGATCAGTGCTATTGAAAATTGACTATGACAGAAACGAAAAAAATTATAATCGTTCAGCAAATGTCAGTGTCAATTCAAAACATCCGAAGGGTTAAGACCTTAGAGCATACATAACTGGAGTAGCCTTTCAGTAACTTACCCCTCTGTAAAAAAACCTTGCAAATTTTTACAGAGGGGTAAGTTACAGCTATACAGTTGCAAAAATCATACAAAGACAATTTCACAATCGATTAATGATCATTCACAAAATCGCCTCGCAATAGAACACTGAAATACAACCGTATTATAAACGTTCAACTACTTCAAGCTTTCAATATACAATTGACTTTCAATATCCTATTAAGATGCTCCCCTCCCACCCCCTCAAAATTCGGCATACCTTTTTGTACGCAAATACGATATAAGGCTACTCCAGTTATGTATGCTCTAAGGTTAAGACACTTGGTATATGTTTGTAGTTGCAAGATTGTTTCAATATGTTGGAATAAATTAAGTACATACATACAAAATAAATAATGTTCACGCGTGGTTTTCAAAATCCGTTTAGCAAAGTCCGTGTTGAAAAATAATGAGTGTGAACATAGAGGCAACAGAAAGCTAATATCATGAAGTATATAAATATAGTAACTACAGATACAGTTGACTATTCACTAGAGAAACTTGAGAACCTTTGATCGTCCAAACCAGACACAAATCCTATTAACTACACCACAAAATCCGAACCGGTAAGAAAAAAAAACAACGTAGTTAGAGTTCATCGCCGGGGTCACGTTTACGCACGCGGGTAGCGTAGGGGGGGCGGTGTACGAAGGGAGGAGGGGAGGTGCGCAAGCGCAAGACGAGTCTGTTTGCACAAGGAATTATGTACACTGGAGATGACTTGAATATAGGTACCTATAACCTACAAGGTAATATGTGCTCTAAAGAATAGAATCCAGATAAAACGACAATCAACCGGCGACGCACAAAACGGACTGACGAATTCGATGTCGTTTTTTAATTAAAATTCCCCGATTTGTTCTTGAGTCGAGGTCCTCGTGCGATTAGTACGTACTAGATGGTAATATATAAGAGATCTCAAATACATGTACTTAAATACCTATAAAGACTGCAAAACGAAAGTACTAAAATGGATCAAGACTAAAAACTACGCCGAACTAGAAAACATGTTAGTAAATTAATTTATACATCCCACAGACACACACACACACCACGCACGCGCGCCCTCACGCACGCACGCACACACACACACACACACACACACACACACACACACACACACACACACACACACACACACACACACACACACACACACACACACACGTTATATTATGTTAGCTTAGTTAACTAATTTTTCTTACTTACTCAATCCTTGTACTTAATTATAATTTATAAACCAACAGGAGAAGGTGAGAGCTTAGGTATACACTGAATTAGAAATCCAAACCTTTGATATAGGCTCTATGCTCTCTCCTCTCCTCTACTATCCTAATTAAAATATCCCACCTACGTTGATATTATATGCTAAATTCTAAGGAAGAGCGGTGTCTCTTGACACAGGCATCTTGTTTGCTTAAAAAGAGGCACCAGCCTAATATTGTAAAGTGTTTTTTAGTTACTGAATAAATCATTTATCATCATTATCATCAAATGTTTTTGGACTGGAGAAGGATAGGCATCAACATCAACGGCGAGTACATCACTCACCTTCGGTTTGCTGACGACATAGTAGTCATGGCTGAGACCATGGAGGACTTAAGTACGATGCTCGATGACCTCAGTAAAGCTTCCGAGCGAATTGGTCTAAGAATGAACATGGATAAGACGAAGGTCATGTCAAATGTCCACGTAGTACCAACTCCCATTACAATCGGACACTTTACGCTCGAAGCTGTAGACGATTATGTATACCTAGGACAGACTGTCCAGTTAGGTAGGTCCAACTTCGAGAAAGAGGTCAATCGTCGAATCGGACTCAGCTGGGCAGCGTTCGGGAAGCTCCGGCACATCTTTTCGTCCAATATCCCGCAGTGTCTCAAGACGAGAGTCTTTGACCAGTGTGTGTTGCCAGTGATGACATATGGCACTGAAATTGGTCGCTTACTATGGGCCTCATAAGAAGGCTCAAAGTCACCCAAAGGGCAATGGAGAGGGCTATGTTAGGAGTTTCTCTGCGTGATCGCATCAGAAATAAGGCTATCCGCAGCAGAACCAAGGTAACCGATATAGCCCTCCGAATTGCTAAACTTAAGTGGCAGTGGGCGGGGCACATTGCACGTAGAACCGATGGCCGCTGGGGCGGAAAGGTTCTCGAGTGGCGACCACGTACCGGAAGGCGCGGCGTGGGTAGGCCCCCCACAAGCTGGACTGATGACCTGGTAAAGGTCGCGGGAGTCCGCTGGATGCGGGTTGCGCAGGACCGGTCAATTTGGAACTCTCTGGGGGAGGCCTATGTCCAGCAGTGGACGTCTTTCGGCTGATATGATGATGATGATGAAATGTTTTTGATTCGCTGATTCTTTAACAGTCCCATTTTGCGTTAAAACGTTTTCGGAAAAATGCAAAAAGTACGCAATTTATTTACTGGCGTGTGACCGTAAGAATAATTGGGGAAATACGCGTAGCGTATACATATCTATATGAGTCTTCTATTAATTGTCTCTTGCAGAATAATCGTGTAACTTTTCTAACCCACGGTAGGATCAATAAACTGTCAATTTCGAAAGTGAAAGTGTTAGTTGATTTGCGAACGCTCGTTCGAAAAGCTAAGTAATTTATCTTCTGGAGATTAAAAACCACACAGACACCATAGTGTTATCCGAAACATCCAGTAACTCTATGCTTTTATCGCTGCGCGCGTGCACTTTCCTTCTCCCTCGCACATTGTTTAAAATTAGAACCACACGGCCGTTTCGCACTGTGCCTGCGTTTTGATGCCGACTTAACATAATTCATGCTAAATCCACCATTTACGGGTTTTATTCAGTAAACTGGGCGAGGAAAGATTTGCCTTGTAAATTTAACAATGTACAGTACCGACCAGTAATATGCTATCTCTATGTCTGAAATATCATGAAAATTATCCAAAATAACCATTTTTAGTGACCAGATAATCTCATCAGTCTTATGTGGACGCTAACTGATGTTATAACATGATAATCTTTCAGGAAGTATTTAAGAAAGTTAGTAAATAACCGCATGATGGGGATATATTATTATTATTATTTACTTACCGACCGGTACTTGACCAAATTCCACGATCTAGAAATGACAGTTGAGTTGTTCTAACGCTCGTCCAAAAAGTTGTGCAATTACCCTTCTACTATTAAGCAATGCAAAATGTCCAGCCTAGTTCAAAGCCAAAAGGAACTGGCGACGCAGCAGCAGTGTGTTATATCACACGAACCATTTGAAGCCACTTTTGACACCTTAATAACTCAAAATCTAGTTAACATAGAAACATGAAATTTGGTATATGTATTGAAACCCCTTGAATAGTTTAACTAGAAGGGTATTTCTCAAATAATGTGATTGACTTGTCACAACCATGTGCAAAAGTTAATGCTACTAATGCTTAATTTTTCTTTTTTTATACACGGATCAAAATGTTGACTAAATAAGCTATTATATAAATAAGTATTACAATATTTAACTGCTGGGAAATTCTTAACTTTTGCACATGGTGGCGAGTGACGTTAACAATTTGAGAATGACCCAGAACCCGAAATTTCATATACACAGGTGAAACGGTTATTGAGATATTAATAACCTTTAATATCTCAATAACCGTTAACGTCTAAAAAGCTATATTAGCTAACGGATAGATCAAAAACCTAACCCACGATTTTGTCACGCTTAAACGGCTCGATCGATTTGGATGAAATTTTGCACGAAGATAGTTTATAGCCTGGATTAAAATAAAGGATAGTTTTTATCTCGGGTCCAGGCAGACGCAGTCGCGAGCGGAAGGTAGTTATTTATATTTGTTACCTCAGAAACTCCATCATTTATAATCAGGATTTCAATTATTATTTTTTTGAATTGAAAGGGACTTCCGAAGTAATGGGGGACTACTGTCATCAGGTCAGGGTCAGGGTGATGGGCTACCTATAGAGATTTGGGTATTTTGTATAGCAACTCGTGAATTTGCTCTTGAAAAGCACCATTTAGTAAAGTAGAATTGTCATCTGGTCAGGATCTGACGATGGAGACCTCAAATATTATAGGCACACATGTAGGGCTTTGGGTAATTTTAATAGTAACTCGTGCATTATGTCTTGAGAAACAGAATATTTGAATAATAAAAAAATCTGTATAAAAAGTTATGAAAAACATAAATGTGAAAATGGCCAAGGATTATCTACACAATTATTTAGTCGGCGAAGTTGACAACCACGCATATTCTTAATATTGAACTTGGCTCCCATTTTCACATTTATGCTTTTGGTAGCTAGTACGCTCCTAACTAATTGCAACCACTGCCAATGCTAAACAAAACTACAATGTCCGATAGTACGGTACATCAGCGGAAATTGAAATAAAGAGGTAAGAATAAATGTTTAATTGAAACTAATTTTGTTTAAATTTCCGCTGAAATCAATATTGTTTACTTTACCTACAGGTACAAAAATATTGTACTTATAGATGCGAGGAATAACGTCTACCTATCTATTGTGTCCATATCTCTTGTCTGAAAATTGTCCTTATGGTTCTTAAGGCTGATCAACAATACGCAAATAAATTTGATCAATTTAATTTCCTAACTCTAACTGTGTAAAACACAAATCAATTATGGAATAGCAAAGAAGAAGAAAGAATATTACGTTGTCATTATTTTACGCCTAAAAACAACTGACTTGGGCATATGAACTTTAAATACCGAGTAAAACGGTCAAAAAGCATTTTACTTGCGATTTTGAAATAAGTCTTGTAAAATGTCTTCTATTCAAAAGCTACGCAAGATAACGTACTTAGTTCTGTATCTGGACTGAAAATCATTAGGTTTTTATACTTTGATTTACTCTTGGAGCCGCCTTCAACTTCTTCAACACTAAAACTCCATTCCTTTCTGCATGACATGTGCAATTGTGCATATGCAACATGCATGCCTGATGTTTCTTCTTATCATCTAGTTTAATATAAGTAAGACTCTATACTACAGCCTGGTTACTAATAGAGAAGGGCTCAGTCCACGTTACCACTACGTTAATAATACAGCTATAAATACAGACTGGCTTATGGTCGTATAATAGCTATATAAACATAGTTGTTAGACTACTAGCGGTGCGCGTACGCAGCGTGGCTCTATAGTAGTTGAACACGAGTAAGATGATTGGTAAGGGCGCGATCACTGTCTACTTATGTCAAATAAAAGCACCAAAGACCATACGATTCTATAAATAAATAAATACCTCCTAGTATAAAAAACATACGGCCGAGGGTCCGTCATTAATAAAACTTCAGATATTTGATGATAACGTTTAGTATTAATGAGTATCTTTTTACAAGCCACGTGGAATCTTGCAACTTAATTTTGAAGCAGATATCTTCAACCGATTGAGCTGAAATTTCGGGTTTAAGTATAGTTTGGATGACAATTCAATATTATGGCCATGGGAATTCCGTACTTAACAGACGTAACCCCCTTGAGTTTGGGCTCGTTAGAATCTTCTCAACGAGTAGTTGTTGACGGTATACAGAAAAGTACAGTTGGCCATAGTTATGCAGAATGAGACCAATGCCATTTTTTCGAAAAATGAGTTAACAATGCCATCAACAACTAGATTTTTTAAACTATAATCTGCAAAAACCGTCATATTTTTAGCACGTTATTCCACTGAATTACCGTATTTATGTATAAAACGACCAATGACAAAAGAAGCGTTTTATAATGTAGTAACCAGCCAAAGTACCCAACATAGTTCATTTCGCCCGTTTAAAGACCATGTTTTCAATCTGCAGAAAACAGCCAACCTACATTTTGGTTAGTTGGTCGCATTTGACAATAAACAGCGGTAACAGCTAACGCACTTTTTGATCTGCTTAAAGCGACCAGGCAGTTGGTCGCTTTCAACAATATTAGGTTTTTTAGTCCTACCCGCCAGTTTGGTCGTTTAATGTAATATTTTTGCAGTTACCGTACTAATTTCATTGTTTCATAGTTTGCTGGACGCGTGCAAGGAAGTTTTATGTCATAACTATATGAACGTACGTTTTTTGTAAATTTCGTTTAAAAACGTGTTCATGTAAATTTAAGTGGAAAATTTATGACTGTGTTCAGCAACTTTTTTGTTTTGGAATAATTTTATTTGTATTCACAAAATAAAAAAATACATTTATGTAACTGTGTAATCTAAAAAAATAAATCATAAAAAATCCAAGTATGTTTTTTACTAATGCTACAATCTGCATAATATGCCTAGGTTCCTCTTTTTGTTAAACTAGTAAGATTTACTTATAAATTTTATAATCAGCATAAGTAGACTAGCGTGATGTTGGTTACGAAGATTATCTTAGCTTTTTTCAGAAGATTACTGTTACAGAATATCGTAATCAGCATAACTCGACTACAGTTTGGTCGTTTTCATAGAAATAAGAATAACAAGCAGCATGTGAAATATTGATTTTACAGAAAACCACCAACCACTTTGTTTAAAAAAAAAGACACGAAAATAACTATTAATATGTACAATCAGTCCTTAATACATTACTTTATATAATATTCTACCAAATTGCATCTTTTTTTATTCGAGAAAGTGGTATTAAAACCCTTAAAAAAATTATTGAACCTTAAAACGGCTGTATCTCAGAATCGAAAATTAATTATTGGTCTCATTCTGCATAACTATGGTCAGTTGGCAATAAAAGCTTGTACCAAAAATTTTAATTTTGAAAGAATCTTAATATCACTTGATGTCACCACCAGCTTTCTTGCTTCATGAGCGGCGACGATGACACGCTACGCCAAAACAATGTCAATAAACGTAATTAGATAGAAATTATGATTTTAGGATTAATTGGCATTCATAGTTTTTAAAGTAAACGTCCAAGTCCTCGACGTTGCATTAGTGTATGACGTGGGCACTTTATGTCAAAGCAATATGGGTTAAATTCAAAGTAAGGGGATTTTTCTTTATTCGAATTTAAGCTATGACTATGACTTTGACATAAACTGCCCATTTCATACACTAGTGCAACGTCGAGGACTAGGACGTTTACCTTACCTACAATTATCATTCGCTTGTCCTTATCTCATTTACTTGGAGTTAGCGCAGCATGTTTCTTTCTTCTATACCTCTCTATCGGCCGTCAACTCATCACACGTTTTTTTTCCTATTCATATAGTCACGCAGTTCATCCACCTTTTTCTTCTCTTACAACCCTCCACATTCATACTTAATGCCCTTCTAGTAACACACCGTAGGCAATTTGCTCTCTGGTTTTCAATTATGGGTGCTACTTTTAGGCTTCCTCTTATATACTCATTCCTTATTCGATTCATTCTCGTCACGCCACATATCCATCTCAACATTCTCATCTCCGTAACATGCAATCTCGTTTCAATCGTTTCATCCGTCATCTTTGCGGTTCATCATTCTGATCCATGCATGACATAATGGTCTTGTAAATTTTGCCCTTCAGTAAATTTTACCTTAATACCTACAATATGGATACCAAGTCAAATTGAGTTTGTTATTCAAACAACAAATAAAAGCCTTCATGTAGGTTAATATCTAAAAATCACATTACATTTTCTGTGAAATACCAGGAAAGGCTAATTTTCTTGCCATCGTCACTGCTGGCGGTCACAACGCCATGGAAATGAGTCATACTAAGATAATGTGCAATGATGTCACAGGGGTTGCACTGCAAGGATGGAAGCACAACAATCAGCTACATAATCAAGCCGACCAACATTTGGCGCTAGATGCGAAGGTAGGAGCGATTAATACGCGGTCTGAGGCTTTTTTGGTACCTATGACGTGTATATACTACTTGAGATTATTTGAGTAAGCCGAATTACATCAAAGTAATCCATTCAAAAAGCAACTCTACCGTTCAAGGTAGAAGATTCTAATTCCAATGACAGTTTTATAGAAAGTCGGTCTCATTAAATAAACTGAACCATACCATATTTTCTGTAAGGTATTTTCTGCGAGTGTAACGAGCCAGTCAAGGATGGCATAAAGATTTATTTCTCTGAACAAATTTATACAAACACCAGTAAACGATGATTACTCTATGCAATAACAAATAATTCTTGTAAATCAATGCTAGACTTTTAATGAACTGTCTATGACTCGCTCGCCATCAAATATTCATTTCAGCCATTATCTATGACACATACAAGACATTGGAAGAATTTGAAGGACTCCTTTACTTACCGATTCAGTTACAACATTTTAGTCCCACATCACATATCAGTGTGTCACAAATACAGTCAATGATGAAAATCATAACATGTTGTTAATACTGTAAATTATTATAGCCACTGTTTGATATTAAATTATGATAAAACTATGAATCATATGTCAATGATTACCATTTCTGAATATGCAGAGAAGCAGTGGTAATTTAATATTTTTAAGGGAATAAGATACCTATCTGCGTTATTTTTGCTTTGCTTATGGCCTTATGGGTTCTTGGTCCTATGAAAGAAATACGTATTTTTTTTTCATAGAACCAAGAAAAAAATAACATCGCATGGTTTATTATTGCACGGGACTAGACTTACTAGATGTATGTCCAATCGGCATCAATCTAATATCAACGTTCTACTTTTGACGTGTTTAGCAGCAGCGCCCAAGTGAATTGGCTATGAGATTTTTATTATAATATGTGTTAATTTTAAACTCTAAATTACAAAATTACGTACAAATATAATATAACTAAAACAAGAATAAGAAGAAAGAATAAAACTTAATAATACGGAAGTAAAAATGCATATTATATGAAGAACACCCCGTTGAGGAGATCCTCTTACGGCATTTCACGTGTTTAGTAGGTATGTAATACATACATACTATGTATCTACATCTACCCATCAACACTTGCGTATATCGTTGTTACCCATAACGCTATAAGTCCAAACCTCAATTTTTGGGACTCGGCATTGGTAAACTCGTAAGATTGTTCCCAGTTTACAACCCTACAAAATGACATGTTTTCAAATCAAATATTAACCAATATGTCACGGCTTTAGAAGCGCGGGCGCAGCTGCACGATGCGCATTCGCTACCGGTTCTGTGGCTAACGACCCTCCCCCCGCCGATCGCCGCACTAAACGGAAAATTTTATTATTCTTCCACTAAGGAAGTAGGCTCTACCAACATATTATTATAGCCTTCCTCGTGGCAATTGTTTGATGAACAGATTGATCAAACTTAATGCAACATTTTGTGACGTAAAAGATCATAAACACGATTTAGGCTCCGATTTGTCTTACCTGTAGTAGTTAACCTTTTTTTTGGCAAATTAAAAAAAAGTGAGCTTCGTTCGCGCCATGTAGATCAAAAAAAAATGCAAAAAGAACATAAAAAATGTGTATACCTACTGCGATATACAAAATCAAGAAAAGGGTTCAGGGCTATAGGGTAACAGTAGTAAGTACCCATAATTCCATCTTCGGCATCGAGGTTTCTAAGCGGATATCCCAAAATTACGATCGAGTATTCTTAACTTCCAGGAACAGAAAATCAATTTTTGTTTTTTTAGGATTATGATCATTTACATCATACATTAGATATCGTTGTTATACTTAGTTTATCGGTTTAGTTTAATTACAAAAAAAATATGACCGTAGGACCCGTAGAAAGAAGAACCTATGTAAACTAGTTGCGGTGGTAATATGAAAATATAGATCTTGAAAGAGACGTGAAAAAGTTGTTATTAATCAACCAATTATGCCTATACTAGCAATACCTAAACTATTGACAATATCCGAATAGGTACTCATTTTATAACTTTATTAGTTTGGTAGGATAGGATAGAAGTGCACCTAATTTCATGCACTTATGTAAACAAGTAGGTACTCACTTCTGGGGACGCAATTATCCACCTTATTTTAAGAGCATAATGAAGGCATTCCTTGGATATATCAGCTATCCTGAATACAATCCTATGCACAGACGTTTGATGAGATAAAGAACTTCCTTGTTATAAATGATTATTGTTATTGCAGTTAATGGCTAATTAAAAGATATGATTACAAGAGTGTTAAACGTCCTACGAGGAAGTGTTAAAGCAATATGATACATTTTAGGTTTTACATTGACGATTGGACCAACAAGATTTTTATGATCCCGGTACCTTATGTTATGAAACACGTTATAAATATCAGTAGGTAACTAGGT
Organism: Epinotia nisella; assembly: GCA_932294315.1. Taxonomy (NCBI): domain Eukaryota; kingdom Metazoa; phylum Arthropoda; class Insecta; order Lepidoptera; family Tortricidae; genus Epinotia; species Epinotia nisella. The sequence continues at coordinate 25,952,665 of OW028674.1, forward strand.
ACAGCACTGGTGATACATCATCATCCTCCTAGCATTTTCCCGGTTGTACCTTAAACTTAGTTTTATGAAAGCGACTGCCATCTCCGGCTTCCTCGCGAAGTTTTCCTTCATCGAAAATACTTATTTTTTTATATTTTACTTTAAGAGGGTGGCAAACAAGCATACAGCCTGCCTGATGGTAAACAGACACCTTCGGCTATGGACGCTGGCGAACCACCGCAAGTATTGCTGTCGATAATTTTGTTAGGGACAAAATTATCGATATCGGGGTTAAAAAGGGGTGCAAAGTTTATATACGGTAAATATTTTCTTTTAGCTAGAGACTTAAAACTTTGTAGAAAAATTACATATTTGAAGACAAAAAAAGTGATTTCAGCATTTTGGAAAATTCCACCCCTAACGGGGTTAAATAGGGGTGCAAAGTTTTTACGGGAATACTTTTTTTTTGAGCTAGAATCTTAAAACTTTGTAGAAAGACTACTTATTAGAAGTAAAGTACTTTAAGCATTTTGAAAAATTTCACCCCTAACGGGGTGCAAAGTATGTACAAGGGAACCTTTTTTTTGAGCTAGACTAAAAAAATTGTATAAAGATTACATATTAGAGTACAAAAAAAGTACTTTCAGCGTTGTTGTCTATTTCTATGGAGAGCCGAATCTCAGCCCACAGTGCGCCGCGAGTCAGCCCTCTGCTGTTATTCGCTACGCGCTCATGCGCTTCACCCCACCCAACGAAACTAGACCTCTACTAATTTTGGTTACTACGCATCACGGTGTCAAGCAAGATATATTTGTGGGTGAGCGTTGAGGTGTGCTTAAAACCATTTGCAGAATAGTGGGACTGGGTTAATGCGGCTCACCTCACCCGTCACGCTTAACGAAACTAGACATCTGATTATGCTAAGTTACTACGAATCGACTATCGAGGTGTCCAGCAAGATATACATATTTGTAGGTGAATGGTGAGTTAAAACCAGTACCTAATAGAATAGTGGAGCTGGACAGTATCGTTACTTATCGACCCAGCAATTTGTCATCACATCAAAATAATTGCCACTGTCTCAGGTGACAATTACCAAGGTTGTGAAAAGGTTGTACATTTTGTCGTTTGGTCAATATAATCAATGCAGGCCATAGATATTTAGTGTTTATACTAATGTTCTCTTCGAATTATCCGTATTTCACTACACTAACTTATGATTATCGTTCACTTGACTCATAAAATCGATAATTTTAACCTGTGAAATCAACGTAGGTATATATCATAATGTTAGAATAATAAAATATATCAAGCTTGATGTAAAGTCTGAGAAGGCCCATCAGGGTATTACAATAATCTGGGAAAACACATAAAACGGGACTCCGACCAATATTTTCAATCCTAACAGATAAATTATGTGTGTAATCCCTGTGCTTTGCTGCAAGGCATAAGAGGGAAGGAAATAGTTATTAATTTTACTTACTGTAGCCCTTCCTCAAGGGTTCAAGGTTATATAACAATGGTTTTTTGCCACTTCAAATAAAAAGTAATTCTATCTTATAATTGTTAAAATGTCTCTGGGCTTGCTTATGATAATAAGACTATATAAACGGATTTTATCGCGTATATAGTGTAAATATTACCTACACCCCGTCATTTTCAAAAATCCGTTTAAGTATTTTTTTTGATTGATTTAATAAGCCTTTTATATGTATTTCTATAAGTAGATACTTGAGATTATTTGAGGCGCAATTAGTCTATTCAAAAGGCAACTCTACCAACCAAGGTAGAAGATTCCAATGACAGTTTTATAAAAACTCGGGAATATTAAATAATCTCAACCACATCGCACATTATTATGCGGTAATTTATCATTAAGAGGCAGCTGGAGAAGTATCAAATTTTTAAGTGTAATATCGAATATTTCTCACCACACTTGACTTAGACCATGGTCTCGTTAACTTCAAACCCCAAACTGCCGCCACGATGTAAATGAATATGGAGTAATGTTTATTGTTCCTAGTTTTAATTGAAGCGCAAACATCGACTTGTGAAAACAGAAGCACCTGTATCAAATAAAACCCATTCGTACACGATTTTAGCAGAAGTGGAATAAAAGCCGTGCACGGTGTGGCTTCATAGCTTCATAATGTTTTAACATGACTAACAATTTTTATACAGATTAGTATGTGTATAAAAACTTTAGTTATTGCTGTTTTTTTAATTAACTAATTTAATTCATACTTAGTCCCAAAACTACACGTGATCTTGAATGGGGGGAAGGAGTACCGTTATAATCACCAAATATCACCAAGGGGGAGGGGGGGATCAAAAGTAGGCGAAATATGATCACATGATTTCTGGACGAGCCCTTACCAAAAAAGCAGAAAAACCACGAAATTGTAAAGGTACTTTGATATAACTTTACTTCGTGTCAAATTTTTAGGTAAGCGAACATAAAAATTATCACGTTCTCACGTCTATTATTACCAAGCAAGTTAATTTAATTTTTTAAAGTCGATCATTCATATTAAGTTGGTTCAAGTTTTACTTCCTTTGACTACAAAACTTTGTATGCCCTGAGGATACATTAAGTCCCATCAATTTTAATTTCAAACTTTTCCTTTATAAGTACCACCTGAAAGAAAATGATGACGTGATATTTTTTACTTTAAAAGTTAAAAAAAAACGAATGTAAAGGTAAGTGATACCTTGTGTAGCGCTTATTAGATAAACTACGCAATTATACCTGTAGTGTAGCAAAGTAAAATAGACATATTACATAGTTAATGTATCTGTAAAGTTTTTGTAATTTAATTTCGTCAAGCGTGTTAGGTTGTTATCATCCACATCGTTAGTAGTTCAAGTGTACAATTACGGCATTTAACCCTTTTCTAGACAAGGTATCTTGTAAGATACAATTAACTTTAAAAAAATATTTCACTAAAGTTTTTGTAGTAAACCTGAACATTTCCATAATTTTATTTTCTGTACATATTTCTGAACGTATAAACTGCAATTTTCAATATGTTGGCAACACTAATGTGACGTCAACTCAGTGGGATTAACCGGGTTCGACATGCTCTCGCGCAGGAAGGTAAGAAAACCAGGTTTTACTCTGTTTGGATATATTTTTGGAACAAAATGTGACTGTTTTCATACGCGTAATAATATTTTTGTTTTGGAAGAATGAAGAATGTAACAAATAATTAATATTTCATGTGCCTAACTGACCTTCAAAAGTTATGTATCTCAAAATCCACAGTGCTGGGTTCATGGATTTTTTTCATTTTTGGTTTGCGTATCCTGTAGTATACATTGCCAGCTTCATGTCAATTTTCATTCTCCTTGCTACGTATCTTAAAGTATACGTTGCCCGGTTCATAGTATGTGGTTTATTCGTTTTGTGTGATAACACATTATTGCCAAGACGGGTCTTTATAAAAGTTTGGTTTAATTTAGTTATGCATTGGGTCGCCGCTTTGCATGTTATGTGTATTTTTTTTAAATTTCGGAAGGTGCACGGCCATCTTTTTGCTGAGACTTTGCTGGCTTATGGTACTGGCTTTGGTCCCAAAGCGAGGGAGGAGAGGGAGGGAGGAATAAAGTCAGATATTGAGGAATCATCTGATTCAGAATCAGAAACTCCACCAGTTCTCCCTCAAGGCTCGAGCTCGATGTAGACAACAATGATAGTGATGACAGTTCTCCAGCCCCTTCATTACCCGCTTCCTTCGAAAACTTGCACATTATCAGACGATAATACACCTAGTTTTCAAAAAAATGCTGCACCAATGCTGTCTGTATCTTCTACAACTGCCTCAATTCAGTCTCTGCTTTCACCAATTGCACATATGCCATCGCCGTTTACACCAATGGCATCAACAGCATCGCGAATTGCACCAATGCAATTGCTGCTAAAACATCCGAATCACTGGTTGATTTCGTTTACATCTCTAAATTGTCGGATCTGGATATGTCTAAGATTTTCTTTAATGGAACTCATATACATTTCACTCCTACTGTTAAAAACCTAGGTATTACCTTGGATCAGACTCTCTTGGGCACCTCATTATAATGTGAAGTCAGTAAGAAACAGCTTCTCTCCATTCTCTGAACTTTATCTCTCTTCATACCAAGACGTTGCTTGCTCGTTCTCTTCTACTCCCACTTCTTGATATGGTGACATTGCGTACCTTGATCTTAAGGAAGAACTGCTTGACGAACTAGAGCGCTTACAAAATGTCTGATAATATTTTCGGCCTTCGGAAATACGATCATGTATCCCATTTCCTCAGAGAACTGAACATTCTGCTTCATGGCTGACGGTAGTGGCCATCGTTTGCTGTCTAGCGCGAACTTGGCCCTGTCTATCCCACCGTGATCCCATCTCACAAATTTCATGCATACCTACGATAAAGCTTTCGTGGTGTGCTCTGTGAATTTATGGTATGAGTGGCCGCCTTTAGGCAGTCGCAGTCGATTGCGTCACTCAAGGGGAAGTCAAAGAAACTGTGGCTTTCTGTTTTTGGCAAGTTTCATATCTCTATTACTTATTATCTTTAACACATTTTCAATTTAGACATTTGCTGTTCTTGCGATTTGTGTCTTTATCTTGTGCTTTTATGTGTATGTTTGATTTTATATATTTTGTGTTTTTGTACCTTGTCGTTCAGCTTGCTGAATTTGTCTGCCTCTGTTTATTTTTCCTTTCATATATACTCAAAGGAATAAAGTCGCCTTTGTACTTGCCCTTTCCTCGTGTAAATTTAACTTTTATTAACGTGTGTACAGTAAGAGCTTTACTACTACTTATTACAACAAACCACCATGTACTGCTCAGCTCTAAAATGTAATTTGAATTTGTGCTTATCACCTAATCGTAATTGTTTTGTAATGTTCCACTCAAAATAGGTTTATAACATATTAAAAATTATAATTATTATATACAAATACTGGAGTAGTGTTAATTTTTTATCTGAGTTTCATTAACACATTCTTGGCAATGTATCTTCTGAGATACATTGCAATCACAACAAAAAATGTGGGTATTCCTGGCAATGTATCCTGTGAGATACATATAATATTTCCAAAAATAGGATAGCAAAATTTTTTTAAATATTTTTTTCTAGTTATAGTATTGATTATCTTTCAAAAAAAATATCGAAATACACAATTTTTTTATTTTTATTTTTTGCCAAGAAAAGGGTTAAATCTATAAATACTGCTGAGTATATAGTACATATTGACAAATTATATTTATTCGGTATTATTTTAAATTACCTATTCTTTTACTATATTGTATTATACAATTGTTCTTTTAGGCATTTTGTATCGTGAAATAAACATGAATCAAACGTAATGCAAATTTTCACATGCAAACAGGCATGTGAAAATTTGCTAACATAATATTAAGGAACAAGAAAATGACTGTAACACCTGTGCTTAATACCATACGAGTATGTTTAATTTGAACTAACGACATTTCATTTCATATTTCGTTCAGATTATTCAACATTAGCAATTTTTACCAGCCTGTGATATCCTAATTTTGGACAATGGTCGTCCCTATTTTATGTCAGTTAGTTATGTTTAGTGCAGTTTCCCACCAGTTAGTATAAAAAGCGTCCAGTTAAACTCACTATTTCATCTTCATCCTGCCACGAACCCAGTAGCCAAATTAAAATCCTGCCTTTCACTCGTGACTAATGTCACGCCGTGCGCAGGCAGTAGCGTTGCGTAGGGTGGATGGTGGTGCTCTGCGGTCCTCTGTTTGTCCTGTGACAAGAGGAGTACCGCAGGGTTCGATACTCGGCCCTCTGCTTTTTGTACTGTATAGCGCTGACATCATTAACAGTATAAACAGCTGTAAGTATCACCTGTACGCAGACGACGTGCAACTCTATTTTTCTAGCGCACCGTCAGACACATCTGCTGCCATAAACACAATTAATGCGGACCTTGATCGTATTTCCTCTTGGTCGGAGAAGAACTGCTTGGTTCTTAATCCTAGCAAGTCGAAATATGTGGTTTTCGGGTCAAAACATCAAATCCGTAATACCCTTGCTGCTCTGAGTTCCGGTAATGTTGCCGTCATGGGCGAACCAATAGAACGGGTAGTAGAAGCAACCAACCTCGGCCTTCTTATGGACGGGAACTTGCGCTTTGAGAACCACCTACTAAATGTTGTGAGTAACTGCTTCTATCGCCTTAAAGTTCTATATAATATACGTGATTACCTTAGTGTCGATTTGCGTGTCAACCTATGTGAATCACTTATATTATCTAGGTTAAACTATTGTGATGTCGTGTATGACGGGTGCATTACTGGTCATTCCAAGAGGCTCATACAACGAGTGCAGAACGCATGTGCTCGTTTTTGTTTCCGAGTCCCTCCCCGGTCCCACATCACTCCATACTTGAACGCCGCCAACTTGCTTAACATGCCTGCACGCCGGCGCCTGCACCTGGCCACTCTGCTTTTTGGGGTGGTAAGGCACGAAACCCCATCTTACCTTTTTGATAAACTGGTATAGTCAAAAAGTGCGCGCAGATTCAAGGCAATGGCCATTATACCTATGCACCGAACCACTGCTTTCCGAGGTAGTTTCAGGTTTGCGGCGTCTAAGTGCTGGAATGATATCCCTCCCCCTATCCAAGGGGCGCTTAGCAGATACACCTTTAAGCGTAAGCTTAAAGGCTATTTGTTGACGCTCCAAAAATAGATACCTTAATCCAGCACTGTTACAGCAAAAAATATGCCAATTGTTCATTTGTTTTTTTATTTTTTTATTTTATCTAGTTGTTGTTTCATTTCCATAAGAACTTACATTTTAATGTAAGTATTATTGTTTTGATTAATGCTGCATGTAGGTAGTGCCGAACAATACATCTCACTTCGTATTTATGTTTATTTCTCTCTCGCCTATCCTAATAATATATTAGTATGTAGTTAATATATTAAAATTGTATGACGTTTCCGTGAGTCACCAACGGTACTGGCTGAAAATCAGCGCTGTAGGTGTCTGACACCTCAGCATAATGCTGAGCCAGTGTCCGGTTCACTGCCGCAGAGACACACTTTGTTTCATGTTTTATATTATGTTTCTCTTGTTTACTTTATTGTATAATATGTGTGTCCTGTGTGTTTGTGAATAAATGTATTTTCTTTCTTTCTTCTTCTTTCTAATGTTTCATATTTTTCCAGGTGCATTCTGTTCACGTGTCTAGTTCAATCCCAATCAAGCTTGGCGCCCTTGACACCCACATCCGCAATACAGGTTTTTAAGACGCAGTTCAGTGTTCCCGATCCAATCAATTTTGCGAACTTTAAGCATGCTGCACGTCATTGTTCACTAGCTTTGAACCTGAACTGAACATCTCTATTATTTTGGTACCAAATTCATTATAATATTTAAGGTCAAATAGCGAAGCAAAGGCTCTGACTAAATGCAGCGGGAATCCAGGGCGGCTCTGGAATATGTCATATTATTGTTAGTTTAATATGAATAGTAAAACGGACAATGGACCAATTCAACGTCCTTAATTACAGCCCTTCCTAAAATAACATCTTGTCTTAGACAAACGTCGCCAAATAAACAATTGAAATGAGGTAATTAATAATCAAACTCTAGCAAACCGTTGCAAATATATGCTTTATATCTTACTCTTTAAGATCAACATCACTTGTAGGATGTGCTAGATATAAGGATATCTGCATTTAATATATTAAGACCACTCAAGCGAAACCAAAAACAAATTAGTAGAATATGACGTTGATAATTGAGGGTTTCACACCGTAAGTTGTCCGATATAGTGGAGATTCGGATAAACAAAAGATAAGTCAATAATAAAGGGTCAGAGTTTCGAACAGTCAGTCTCAGAAGTACTACCTGCTGCCTTTTTGGATTGAAATCAAACTGTAGTAGTTTGATTGAATGTGGCGATTTTTATACAAATACAAGATAATATCACCAACCATACAATTTGTATAGGTACTTATTACCATAAACCAGTGTTATTCAAAGTGTGGGCCGCGGAATAAACATTCGTGTAAATACTAAGTCAAATTTAGACGAGCAATTCAATACAAGACAAATATTAATTTATTTATGTTTTTCTGAAAAGTAACCTATTGTTTTGTTAAAAATTTACGATTCTCGTATATGGTAGGTACCCCAGTGGTACAGACGGACTTCACGAGTACACGTCACTTTTCTTGATTCCCAGCAGCCTCAACAACAAAGGCTAGGAGAGCTGCTGTTAAAAATTCGAATCTTTTTATCTTTAATTGCTGGAGTTATGTTTATTACTTATCATCTCTCATACTCTGAAAGTAGGTCATCGTTTTGAAAGCGGGTTGAAAGTGATGAGTGTCGCCCAAGGGATAATAAGTATAATTATATTAATTGTGTATAATATTTGTCTTGTATATGGATGCAAATCTGAAATAAATTACTATTTATTAGGTATTTTATTTTATTAAAAAAAATAAGCAATCGCATAATGATTTTTGAAATTTGTTGTCAATTTTATGCGATATTATATTTAATTATGTCACTAAATTAGTTATTTGATTACTATTATTCATATTTGAAGGCTTTTGAACACATTTAAGCGTTTGTTTTTTACTTTGTTTCTTACTTCAATATAACCGCATCCTAGTCATAAAAAAATTGAACAATGGTAGAAACTTATACAGCCACACTGCCATAAATTTGTGTTGATTTAAGAACCATATTTATTATTATAATGGGTATTTTTTATTACTGCTATATGCAGTTATATATTTAATAATGTTATATTTCATACGCTAATGCTATATATATATGTTATATATATATAATGTTATATATTATAAAAACGCGTTCAGTAAATGGTCCTCACACAAACAATATTAATATGAGTCAAATCGTCCACACACAAACGCTTTTTAAATAGATAAGCTCTTTTAGGCTTTCATTTCGTTTTCTCGTATTCGAAATGAAAAGTAAAGTGTTTAACTCGGGGAAAGCCACCCACTTCAGCCACGAACTACTTATTAGCGCTCGAACGAATATCAACATTATCAACCCGTGGATAACATTCTAATATTCATGAAATGATTCTTTTAATTATATCATACGTCTAACTGTCGAAAAAGGAGTTTTTTTTTATTATGTAGCATTGTTTCATAACATATTATTTTTTTCTTCATGGATAACAAAATTATATAATTATGTTAGGAGAACAAATGCTATGCTAACCAACTTTTGTTCGCCTCTGTCCTGTCGCTCCGCCGCTTAATCAATAGGAAAAACACGCAAAGCACCCTTTTGCATATGCAAACACTATGGCAATGGCATACACTCCATATTCTTTGTCGTGACAATGCTAAATTAGACTTTATTACACCAGACATAGAGACGGATCACATTAGCATAAGTTAAAGTGTCAACTCTGTGTGAGATGTCCTTTGCCAGACAGTGTTTGTTAGGTATTTTGGACTTTCGGCACTAGAGTATAAAGTTGGAAATTCTGTTGCCTAACTGAAATGAGAGCACAGGATCTCATAGTGTGCTAATTAAAGGACATTGTTCTTAAAAACTACGGAGTCGACACACAATAATATGACCTACATTTTTTTTTATCTTAAATATGTATGGATCTATATGATAAATGAAATATCCGATTTGAAAAAAAGAGCAGCTATAAATAAATATTTCAGGACAATCTTACACAAATCGACCTAGTCCCAAACCAAGCAAAGCTTGTACTAGGTATGGGTACTAGACGACGATATACATACCTATATAGATAAATAAATAATTAAGTACATAGGAAACATCCATGACTCAGGAACAAATATTCGTGCTCATCAGACAAATAAATGCCCTTACTGGGATTCAAAACCCGGGACCTCCGACTTCTTAGGCAGGGTCACTACCAACTAGGCTACAGAGGTCGTCAAAACGTATAATTACCTATATAGTTATATACCTATGCAAAAAAAGTATTTCAGTAAAGTTCATGATTCCTATGATAGACCAAGTACCTATACCCCGATTTCTGTGTTTATGGGCACCAATCTTCAGCCCACTCATTCAGATGTAGTGATATTAATTCCGTACCAAACATAAAATACATATAAGTAATTGGTATCTATAACACTACCTATTCAATAAATAATATCACTCTAAAATGACAGCAAAACAGTACAACAAATTTCATAAAATGCCTCTCCATTGATCCCCGTTCCTATGAAACAAGACGTCTGTTTTCGTTTGCTAAAACTAATTGGTGATGCGAAACTCAAGTAGCCATCCAAGTCTCTAGCAGACCGGGCAAACAGCTCGTTGTAATTGGGACGTTTTAATGCGGTTTAGTGTACTTACCGACATGACGGTTGTTTTAATTTTGAACTTATTTACATTACAAACTAGGACACTTTTCTAACACTCATATTGGCAATTTATCGAACGAGCGAGCGAAGCGAACAAAGTTCTATGCTTCAGCTTGGGCTGAAAATCGTTTGTCTGTCTGATTTCCGGTGTCTGTCCGGCTGTTCTCCTCTACAGGTCGCATTTCTCAACCGATTATCGTGAGATTTTTGAAGCACAGGTTCGTTAATTATATAGTTTTTTTTTGTCGAGTGACTTTTTCGAAAGTTAAAAAAAATGTTTTTTTTTAAGACTGGCTCGCGCGTTCTACAGCTCACGGAGCCACTAGTCATAATTTAACTTGAAGCATGAGTAATAATGTAAGAAAGAAGAAAGGCTAATGTTTTTCATCTCTAATAAAATAAATATAACTTCACCTTTAAAGTATTTTACTTTCGTGAACTCCGATGACGCCTCCTCCAATGTCTAGATGCTATCTGTATTTATATTGGAATAATGGTTGTTTTTCAATAGCGATAAATATCGCAAGCTTGCCAGAAATCTCGCTTTTTATGTCCCCCGCACCATTAAAAATCTGAAGCATCCGTCTCAGCCATCAATTCCCGCCATCACCAACGATGTCCATTTTTGTTAAAAATGCCATAGAGATATAAAAATAAATGAGGCTTCGCCGAGGACAATAGTTAGGTGATTATGCTCGGTCATTTGGTCTAACCCCTGAATCAGGAGGGATAACCTGTAAGGGGGAACTCATAATTGTTGTGATATATCGTGGTGTTGCGGATATGATTCATGTCAGATTCAACGTGGACGCGTAGGATGTTTACAATACATTTCAATACCATTTTTTTTACAAGTGTTGTTTACAGGTGTTTTTTGTAGACAACGATTTTGGTTTCTTCGCGATTAATACTCATACAAAATGTACAACTAAATGTCATTAAAACGTAATTATAATACATTACACCGAAAAGAGCTCTAGTTAAATAATTTCAAAGCCTGCGTTAAATGAAAATCTGACAGCAAAACAAACAAGGGTCACAACATATCACTATCCAAAACAAGAAACCTAAACCTACAAAAATCCACACAAACACAAAGACGACCTAAGTACAGTAAGTACCTACACATTCAATAAAATTTAATCATGCACTTGGCTTACGAAAATCTTACTTTTCAAGAGGGTGGCATTTTTTCCTATTCAAAAGTCCTTAGTACGCAACATTTCCTGCCTGTAATAAAAAAAGTAATTGTATGCTTGTGTAATTTTGCTTGTTAATGTGACACTTTGGAAAATATTGTTCGTAATATGCGGTGTTGGGAATTAAAATGCTACAAGATATAAGGAGGGTTGGCGAAATGGACTGATAGAAATGTTTATGTGATGTTTATTCTACTTCTAGGCGGGAAAACCTTCTGCTATGGCATTTAAAACGAGCAATATTTGTATGTATATTTGCAATCACGTTCTCGGAAACGGCTCTAACGATTTCGATGAAATTTGTAATATAACATTACGGGGGCTAGAAATCGATGTAAATAAATTCGTTTTCTCCGTATTTTCACCCGAGCAGAGCTCGGTTGCCCAGGGACTTATACATAAATGTATATGAGAATGTACCTAATTATGATTGTACTATACGTTCCGTAGAGCTAAGTTAAGTACGGGTAGTTAAGTAAGTAAGGGACTGTGGGTTAAGCACGTTCATGACGTAGTGGAACGAATTAAATTTCCCCAATGAAAGTTCTTAATAACGTGTAATTTTTTGGAAAAAGTCGACTACCAATTCGGTAAAAATTAGAAAACGAAAAAAAAGGAAAGCCGTGATAGGCTGCAGCCAATTCAGCACTAACCAGCACCAGCATTGGCTACTTGCTTCTATATTTCAATAGAAGCAACGAGCTCGATCGAGCGAGATCTTTACTTACATATTACTAGGTGCAAACGAACATGCACTTCAATTAACGTGCTACCTGCATTACTCAGAGCAATTCAAACGTAACGGTCTATCGCACTATGGAATGCATTTCATACATTTATAGTAAGTATTAACGCAAAATTAATAAAATGTAACTTTACAACCAAAGGAGTCGTGACAAGAGCGTATTTGAAATGTATTTGATTTCCGACTTCATACTCTTTGCTTCCAGCAAAGTGGTGAATCATCTTGAAAAAAGACAATAGCCAAGCGGATTTAGCGCGTGTCATGTGTTTTATTCAGCTCTTGTATATTCATCGTTCAATAAGCTTTATTGTCACTTACATATGGTTGATATTTGAGTGGTAACTTATAGAGGTGATGTGTTGCGGTTGGAAGGTAGAGTGGCTAGCTTTTTATGGAATTTTAGCTGAAAACAATGATCGTGGGAAAATGCTGGTGTACATAACTGTACCGAGATGTATATACTCGTATGTTTAAGGTTGCTTTGGAAAAAGAGGTAAGCAAGAAAATGTTTTTTCATGAAAATATGTGGATGATTTCAAAGTTTTCAGCAGTCAGCTTTATGTATTAGTTATCATTACTGATTAAAAAAAAATGAAATAAATGATTACTATGATTGTATTAGATACCATTGTAATAAAATAAAAATAAAACATATTCTTGTTCAATGTATTTGATTGTGTTACAGTAAATCCATAAAATATACTAACTACGCTTTTCTACAAAATAGTAATGCTAAAATACAATTATAAATGTGCATTCACTTTTTTATCTTATGAAGTTCAAAATATGTCTCTTTCTTTCTTTGAAGTTTTATAGCTACCTATTATTATCTAAAGCGTGAACTTAATCAACCGTAAGTCTATGTTGTATGTTTTGTTTGTGTATATTTAAAATAAAGTACTTACCTATATTATTATTATTCTATAAACTTTAATTTCAAAGTTACAACCTTTTATCCTCTCAACCGTCGCGTGCGCACAATCATAATTAATATCGTACGTTCCTTGTGTTTAAAAATCTTCAGACGACTATAAACCTTACCCCGTCTCATTAGGACTTCACCAATTGCATTAAAACTCAATTGCATGTGCAATATTTCCGCGTATTTTTTTGTAATTAATTCATCCAGTTAGGTCAAGTTCAAACCTGCAGTTAATTTAGCCGTGAAGAGCGGCTAGATCGATTTGTTAACGGTTTGAAAGGATCTTTAAATCATTTGTAACTAATGCTCTTAATTGCCAAAGTGTTTTATGTTCACGGATCAGAAAACCACATCTGATTTCACACATTTGATTCGGCAACTTATCTCGCGGATTAATTACGTAACGTTACGAACGAACACTAGGTCACACCAACTGCAGTTTTCACCTTTAAACAAGGCCATTTTTGAAATATCCTAACGCGTGTTCGAAGATTTACGTGAATACCCCGCGGGAGTACTTAATATCAGATTTGTAATTATGATTATACAGGTTGCTATTAGGCCAAAAAATATAACTTCCAAGAGCTTCCTGAAAATGACAGTCGTTGATGACTTTAGCTGTATATGCGTACTTATGTTTGTGTGCTTTATTTCATGAATGCTTTATTTAAGCAGGTATATTCGTCTTATTGTGGTTAAACTAGCAACTGACAAACGTCATGTTTATCTGATTATGGCATTCAAAGTGTTAAAGTCAAGTGAGCTTTTATAAGAATAACACTATACTATCGTCCATAAACCGAAGTCAAACACAGCACCACTAAAATTAAATTTTATGACAACAGCCACTCCTGTCAGGAGTTGGTCATTATTGGCCCTTCGCTGCGTGATTCGTTATCTTCATAATTGCACTGCCAAGGTTAGCTAAGTTATTCTATTTTACTGTCTTTGTTCTTCTGTAGGGCATGACTGTCACGGAAAAAAACTGCCCACGGGCCTTATTGTGATCGATTCAAATAAGCTCTACGGCCTTAAGTCAAGTTGTGCTCCATGTTAGCTCGAATATATTTGTTTTACGAAGACCCGATTCATTGTAGTAACAAATCACTAAAATTTTACTAGCTATGCGACTTATACTATTATTATTTAGGTTAGAAATAATCGTCAATCTACAAGGGAATCTATGCATTACTCAGATGGAAACATCACAATACACAACGTTTACAAACAAAGATTTAAATACTAACGTACATCGTGATATTAATTTATTTAAGAATATTTTAAGGTAAGCAAGGAACGCGTTCCTCATAAAACACCCAACCTCAAAATTATCTCAAGCCCTAGAGATCAACAATTAACAATAGCAATAAATAGTTTAAACTCTAAAATCAATCACGGAAGGATTGGGCGGAATAGCAACTAAACTGCTGTTATTACCTCATAAAATGTATTGAGCGCTCCCTTGACAGTTGCTATTGTGAACTAGACTGAAATGGTTACTTATGTCGAGTTATGCAGTTTTATCTTTAGCTTTAGTTTTGAATACCTACGAATTCTGTTTTGTAATATAACAACATTTTGAATAAGACGATAAAATTAATAAAATGTTGACGATGTTTGGATGATAAATTATAATAAAATACTTATATAACTTTAGTTTCCAACACACAACAAACCTCGATAGTTCATTTGTGTAAATAACATTAGCATTGAGACGTGATAAAATTACTTCCACAACGTAATACACCATGTGGACAAAGCCAGAAAAATAAATGTGTCTACCTACTCTTTTTAACAATACGAGCCAATAATAATCAAGCTCACGCTAAGTACCTATTTTTACTGCTCTTACCATTCTTAATTTTTTAAAGCGCAAACGTGTCATTTCTCGGCAAATCGTATTCATAAAACTAGAGTCTCTAAATGTCTCTAAATCCCACCAAAAGTCATTGGTCTGACACCGTAATGAGTCTACCTATTATCCTAATCTCGAAGTCACAATAAAATCTCTTTAACTACCAATAAAAAATTTAACACTGCATCTTTAAGACACAGTCAGATCGATGACTTTGTGTATTTTTTCAAACATTCATAACTAATTAACATTGGTCCCTGCCCCAAGCACTAAACTCTGAAAACGTTTGTAAAATTGGTTTATCACTGAAGATGGAAGAGACCCCGTTATAATGGCTGTTAGTACAGGGTGTTTTTACGATACTATTTTAAATATGGTGTCTTAAACGACACCCTGACTTACAATTTATGGTGCACCATAATTTTCCTCGGCTCAAAGACAATGGTTTAATTATCTTGGGTGATAACTGTGTTTCCTATAAAATGTTTTAGGGCAGTTTAAAAATGGCTTTGCAGGCCTTAGGGCTTTACTCGAATGTTTAAAATCATAAAACGCACTTTTCGAATGACCATAAAATGCTTAATTGGCGAATAAAATCTTATGTTGGATTTTGCAGTGTTGAAACGTTGAAAGTCTTAATACCAGGTTTATTTTGCATGTATAAATAGGTAAATGGGTCGTTCTTCTTTTCGACCGACAATAGCCTGTCCCTCGTCTTATTACGGCATCTCATTTGAGTAATGATGTTTACGGTTTTATAATGTTCGAATGAACGTCCATATTATTTTATTAATTAGTGATGCTTAATATTTCACTTTCTCTAACTAGCATTTTTTTTAAATGTTTTTGTTTTCGTAGAATGCCGTGACAGAGTGGTAAACCAAAATGTTGTCCCCACTGAAAGAGTCCACTTTGTCACATGTTTTTTTTTAGAAACCAACCGTAAATAAATATTTATATTGGCCAGAAAGGAAACTTTAATTAGTTCTAATGAAGAAACCTATGCATTTTTTTTAAATCGCACTTCAAAACCATAATTTTCGATAGTTCAAAAACCAAAAAAACAGAAAAACCTCGGATCATTGTCGGTAAAAAAGAAGAACGACCCACTTTGCAATGTTTGTGTTAATTGTAATCAAATATTATCTAAGTATAATTGGAATGACCTAATTATAATGAAGAGGGTTCCGTATCTCAAAAGGAAAAAAACGGAACCCTTATAGGATCACTCGTGCGTCTGTCTGTCCGTCTGTCACATCCGATTAGCTCCGAAACTACCGGACCGAATGAGTTGAAATTTGGTAAACATATGTAAATTGGTGACCCAAAGATGGACGCGTAAAGTAAATTAATGAATTCTGAACAAGGGGGCCACTTTTGGGGGGTAAACTGGAAAATTAAAAAAAAAAGTTTCGCAAACTGTATTGTGTGTCATCAATTGAAGGGGTTGTTGTGAGCATCTCAGATAATTTTTTTTAGTAATTTTAGGATAAACAGATTTGAAGTACCTATTTAAGGAAAAAAGACTAAAATTTACCCCCCCCCCCCCCCCCCCCCACTTTATCTCCAAAACTACTAGGCTTAAAATTCTGAAAAAAATCAGGAAAACCTATATGAAGTTTGAGTATTCAAAGTAACGAGAAATTTCTCAATATTTTTGTGTATTACATACGGAACCCTCACCACGCGAGTTGAACTCGCACTTGTCCGGTTTTTTTTATCACAAATTCAGACTGAATTAGTTATTGTACGTATGCCTATTTGTAACTTGTAACTTATCTTATTTGTACTATTCATATACGTACAGTCGAGTTCTCCAATATCTATACAGACATCCTTTCAAAAATATCTACACATGCGTCTTATGTCAGTAACAATAAAGACTGTGTATAGATATTTTGAAAGGTTGTCTGTATAGATATTGGAGAACTCGACTGTACAGTGCATTTATACTTGTGGCACCTTGTGGCCGTGTTTAATTGTAGAGCACGCTTAGGTCACAATGTCCAAATAAAACGAACGTTCAATTAACATTACATAATAGACTGCCGCATAGCCAGTAACAATAAACATACTTATACTCCACCTCTTAACGAAACAAAATTATTGTATTGAATACATATTTTAGTTTCGTGTCAATTTAACGTGGATGTTATTACCACGATATTTTTTAAACGATATTATACAGAGAACAAATAACCATCATCATCTGAAGCCCAGGACAAGACTCGAACTTGTGCCCTCTGTATTGCCGACACAGATTAGTTCAGATCTTTGGTTTTACTGAAGTCACAAAACTATAAAATTAAAAAAAAATACAACACTTTTAATTTATCAGCAAACATACTAGTTATCTCTAAAACGAAGGTACTTAAATCATTTATTTAATTTAACGATATAATAAAGTGCTTACTTATTAATAAAACCAGTGTTAAAAATAATGCACTCATCCATACGTCAGTGAGATACTTTGTACTATTAACTGCTTAGAACATTACTAAATAATGACAGGTATATATTTTTATACGGTTTTTAATCTCTTTATGGTCATAAATGTGAGTTATTAGAACTGTTCTTGTTGCCAGTTGTTATTACGGCAGCCTATGGATTATCGACTAGCACAGTATTGTAGAGCACCGACGTTCATTAATCGAATGTAACATTTTATTATGAGAGGATTGGGTATGAGGTACGAGTAATTTGACTGCAGTAACGCTGAATATTATATACTGAACTTTCGCTGTGATTTTTTCTTTATAACGTCAGATGCATACCTACGCATCTCACATCAGTAAAACTCCCACATTTAGTAAAGAGCATGTAATCATTGATTAATCGATAAACCGTTATAAATGAATCCCTAAAAAGCGTAAAAATTGCCTGCATGGGAATCAAACCCGCCACTATGGATCATTAGATCAATCTAATTGACCCGCCCATGCGATATCATTATTAAGAATCATTATAGGGTCTCGTAATTATGCGACGATTTTTTTTATCTTAATGATTACAACTTATTGGTTTTTTACGAGCTTACATTTTGGTATGCCCCATCACGTGTACGATAATAAAGATTCTCACTGAAACATACTGAAATGTTAAATTTAGATTTAGAAGAAAAGTTATTTTATAGATGAAACGGTAACAGTTGTGTATGCCTTTGCACACAGTACATAATTTCTATTTTTAATTGTGACCCGTGTACGATATAGATTCTCACTGAAACGTACTGAAATCTTAAATTTAGATTTATAAGAAAAGTTATTTTGTAGATGAACCGGTAACAGTTGTGTATGCCTTTGCACACAGTAGGTACGTTTCTATTTTTAATTGTGACCCTATTTAATTGCAAAAAGCTGCACGGGAACTTGTGGCCTGTTTATATTTATAGTCGTAGTATAGTCGTGTCATGTATATGTATACCCAATAGGGGCAATAGGTTAACATTTTAGCACATTAACTGAACGTTTAACTTGATCTTTATTTTAGCCGTCTGATTGATTTTTTATTCATGGATTTTCTGCGCGAATATTTGCAGCTGAGGAATTAAAATTTTAGCTATATCGTTAGTAAAAACATCATTTCTGCGTATTAAAACATAATACCCACAATCCACATACCACTTAGTATCCAATATTGTGGCATAACCATAAGGTGTATAAAAGATTACCTACATTACGTTGTAGCATAGTCCAATCCTGTAAAAGTCAAAATCCTATCCTACTAATATTATAAATGCGAAAGTTTGGATGTTTAGATGTTTGTTAGTCAATCACGCTAAAATGGCTCAACCGATTTGGGTGAAATTTTCCACGAAGATAGTTTATAGCTGTATTAAAATATAAGATAGTCTTTATCCCGGGTCCACGCAGACGAAGTCGCAGGCGGAAGTTAGTATTAAATATAACTCAATAAAGGTAAAAATAACGTGTTTTTGTTTAATTGTTTCCTTCCGTAACTTCGATGTAAATACAAATAATAAATATACAACGATTAAATGCGTTGACAAGTAATATTGTATTGTTACCTAATGCTCCGTTTTCATTTGTTTCTAATGACGCGTAGTTAGGTCATTAGTTAAATAGGATGTCATATCCTGTTTTTGGTTACTTAATATCTTCACCGAAAAGCAGTTGAAACAGGTGTAATTAGATATGGTCAGGCCATTTTTTATGTTAGCGTATTGTTAACTTTTTACTAAAGTAGGTAGTTTTTTTTACTTTTAATTTTTTTAGATATATTTTTCATAAGTCGAACATGTTGTCTCCGTTGAGTTTACTGGATGTTGTAGAGGGAAGTCTAGTGATTATTTTTCTCACAAATACTGGATGTTGTAGAGTTTTATGTTTTTTTTACATACTTACCTATTTTACAACATCATTCAAAAACCGATAGTCGTCCACGTTTAAATTGTAATTTGTGTGTAACAAACTATGAATAAAGCTGGCTGGTTACACATAATAAAAGATAAATTTCTACTTTTGCATCCGTTTCAATACAATAGTACCGTAACTAACATTTTATATTATTGTACGTTGTTAACAAAAACACCCTTTACGTAACAGGTAGAATTTTGTTTTGCGGATCGTAGCTACATCAATTTAAACCTTAAGCCGAAGAAATATAAGTTATATCTGCAGTAACTTAGGTTGCTTCAAATTTCTGACCTCCTGATAGTTTTGCTAACGCAAAAAATCTTTTGTTATCTTAGACGTGTTTTTTTTTTATAAATACACAGTGTAGTAGTAGGTCAGAATTTAGGGCAAGCTTTGTATATGATAGAACGAGAGGTGAATAGGAAAGTTTAACTTTGTAAGTCGTGGTTTTGCTTCGTTTGAGTTTTGAATTACACTTGAACTTTGCAGAAAAAAAAACGCCAGTAGTTCCTTATGATAATTATGCTTATTCAAATAAATTAG
This sequence comes from Epinotia nisella, assembly GCA_932294315.1. Taxonomy (NCBI): domain Eukaryota; kingdom Metazoa; phylum Arthropoda; class Insecta; order Lepidoptera; family Tortricidae; genus Epinotia; species Epinotia nisella. The sequence continues at coordinate 25,972,665 of OW028674.1, forward strand.
CTTGTATTACTTATATGGATTTTATTTGTCGAAATGTAAGTATACACTGTAAGCTACTTAATTACGTGAGCCATAGAGCTGCTGTTTCAACCTAAAACTTTTGCTTATTTGATATCGTGGTTTCAGTTGTGGGATGCAAAAACATATGAAAGTCAATATTAATAATATGCATGATTATCAAATTTGTTGTAGATAATCCTAAACTAAAATGTATTCTTAACAACATACAATTATTCTTATTTTTTCATATATAACAATGTTTGCTATATAACATTATGCTTAAATTTGAATTATTTACATAAGGCAAGGTAACTATAAGAATAAATTAATGCTCAAGATTTGACTTGGCTACATACAAGATACAAGTATCTGATATTAGGCTAATCAATTTATCATCTTCATGTACGTAAGTAACTGTTTATATATAGTAAGATAATATCTTACTCTTCGCAAAGTTTGGCTTTCTAGTAAAGACTAGCCAAGTCAAGTCTTGAGCATCAATTTATCCTAAGTTATCTGCTTTGTGCAGCAAACATTGCTGTAGTAGAAACAATAAGAAATTGTATGTTGTTATGAATTCATTTTCTATTAGGATTATCTACTGAACTTCCATATATTAGATCTCAATTCTTTTGTTGGCGATGTTGACAACCACGCATATTCTTAATATTGAACTTGGCTCCCATTTTCACATTTTTGTTTTTGGAAGGATATCACTATTTTTGAGGTTTTCTTTTACAAAGTATTGCTGTTCCCGATGTAGGGACGCTAATAGTTAAATAAAGAGATTATCTGGTACTTTCCCATCGGCTCCACTTCACCAAACGCGTTGTGATTGTGACGAGCATAAAATAAATACCTACACTCAAGAGCAAAAGTTTCGGGTACATTTTGTATAGAATTTCAGTACAAACTGTACCCGAAACTTTTGCTCTTGAGTGTAGCTTAGCAATCAATGTAATCGAATCGCAGCCCATGAAATACTTATTTTTGATTGACTAGTTGGTTCAGTGGCCATCTGTGGTCTTCATCATCAGTTCTACTTCAACAAATATGTGTTTCTCAAGAGATAATGCACGAGTTACTATACAAATTACCCAAAGCCCTACAGGTGTGCCTATAATATTTGAAAAGTTCCTTCGATTCCTTCAAGACTCCATCATCAGATCTTGACCAGATGACAATTCTAGTTCACTAAATCAGTTCTACTTCACGAAATCAGTTCTACTTCACCAAATGGTGTTTCTCAAGAGATAAAGCACGAGTTAATCGTAAGTCGTGCTTTTTTTTTTCTTTGTCTGGTAATTTGTAACGACAAATAACCCAAAGCCCTACAGGTGTAATACCTATAAAATTTGTAGAGTTCTCTCGACGTCAACGTAAGGCAGCTTGTGGCGGGCTGTTAGGAAGTAGCGACCCTACGTACCTGAGTGCTCCTGGGGGTGTCCTATGGTCAGGTTGAGCCGACCGGGTGGATGGTTAGACAGACTCCCACCTCTGGCTTACCTTAACCGGCCGTCCAGAGTGGAGTCGCAAGAGCTGTTACTCGAGAGTAGATGTGGACACCTAAGTGGCGAGTTGTTCATATGTTTAAAGTCCAGTGCCACCTCTCTGGACAATTACCCAGCTGGACGCCAAATTTCAACTTTCTAGGTCATCTAGAAATGAGTTAGGTTTTTGATCAGTTAACAAGTCAATAGTTAGTCAGTGATAAAAATGCCGATTTATAGATGTTAATATCTCACTAACCATTTTATCTGTTTATATGAAATTTTGTGTTCCAGTTAATCACAGAGGTTTCAATACATATGAGTATACTAAATTTCATGTTTCTATGTTAAATGTTAATAATTTAGAGTAATTAAGGATTAAAAAGTGGCTGCAAATGGTTCGTGTAATATAACGCGGCTGCTGCGTCGCCAGTTCCTTTTGGCTTTGAACTTAGCTGGACACGCTGCAGCGTGTCTAGATAGTATTTTCTAAATGATCATTAGGATGTAATCATAGGATTCAATCGCCTTGCATTACTATTTGTCGATCCAGTGCACTTATAAAATTACTAAAACAATTTGACTGCTATGAAAATCAAGTATCTGTTTAAAAAAAAATCTGAGAGTTAATTTATTCTGAATTTTCAATAAAAGGAATGATTTGCATTATAATCAACATTACTTATTATTGCTAAAGTAAAGCTTACGTGACACGACACTCCCACGCAGCAAAGGGCCACAAAAACTGCTAATCTGTATAAAAAGGGCTCAGCTGAATAAACATACGCTTTCTGTAGGTGGGTCCACAGTGATATAGGAACTTGAACTGGATTTAGAGTTGGCTTAGTGGTTAGTGTACCATTTTAGCCACAGGAAATTTACGATTTATAACAAATGATTTCGTGAGTAAGGTAAACGTCCTAGTCCTCGACGGTGCACTAGTGTGCAAAGTGATATGGCTTAAATTCGAATGAAGAAAAATCCTCTTAGTTCGAATTTAACCCATAATGCTTTGACATAAAGTGCCCATATCAGACACTAGTGCAACGTCGGGGACTAGGACATTTACCTTATTTGGTGTTCATTTTCGTTATTGACTAGTTAAGTAGTGCTAGTTCGACGTTTATAATTATAAAGTAAAATTAATTTAAAATACTTAAATTAAAATATATTATGTAGTAGGTGGAACCTAGGAAAAAGGTAAGTACTTGATAATCGTTAGGTCAAATGTGAAAGTACACAAAAATAATAAAACACCTCCCACACAATAGCACACTCCGCTCAAAAGTAGACACACAAATGAACGATCCTTGATCTACACGAGACAGCTGCAAACCTTAACTAACGACATCTAGATAACTTAACTGTCGTCCAATCAACCTAGATTCGATTAGAGCCCAGATTCCTTTGTTCCTAAACTGGTTTAAGCCGGTTTTAACCAAAATAAACCTTGAATCTGTTAGAGCTTTGTATAAAGGCTTACTGTCTGGTTAAAAAGATGACTGCATTTATATGCCCACAAAATGGAAATCTGAGATGGAAATTTTTCTTACCAATTTAATACTGAAATACATATTTGAATAATAGAACAAACGTGACCCTACACTACTAGTATATTAATACATAAAACCACGTTTAAAACAGTATGTTACTAGTACCTGAAATTCACTGCATTAAATTAGTCAACGTTAGATTAACACATAACTAAAAGATTGTAAGAAGTGCATGAACACAACTCAAACGAGCCCGGGGTCCGCTTTGACTCCGTATACCAATATTTGGCGTAGGCACTAGTTTTACGAAAGCGACTACCATCTGACCTTCCAATCCAACCCAGAGGGCGGTTTCTTCAAGATGTTTTTCCTTGTTTGAACCATATACTCATGGTATATTATACATACTTACTATTACAGTCTCACTTTCTCCTCAAAAACTTGTCAAAACCGGTCAAATTGCATTACACTACCTACCTAACCCGAATCCCCAGATGTTAGCAAAAAATCGGACCCTTCCCGACTCTTCTATTTTTTGTGCAACAGTACACTGCCAACGTTTGTAAGACCATTAACTGATAAGTTACCCATTAGGTAGGACAGAGATAAAACAAGTTAATGTTATTAGAATAACAAATAACTATTTTGTAATATACAGGCGTTGATGGGAAACTTCAGTTTTTGATGCGGGATAATGTGTTTATTTTAACTATGTTGAAGACTGAATGAGGATGACAAAACATATGCAATTGAGTAAATAAATTTTTCACTTTCGCATGCTGCAGTTGACCAGAAACGAGACATAAAGGACATGTTAATTACATTTTATATACTAATATACTTGCATGTCAATAGTTGCTCAAAATAATACTATTATTATTATTTAAACTACGACTTAACTTCGCAACTGGACATGAAGAAAGGACTAAAAGGTTATCGCAACATGTAGCCTGCCTTGGAAAAAACGTTTTGTTTACATTTTTTCATACTCAGCTGAGGGTAGTATTTTTTGTCCGAAATATAGTAAAATAAAGATTTACTAACACGAGCAGGTAGTCCTTGTTATCTTACAATAACATTAAAACAGATGCAAAGTCCGAAAAACAATACGTTTGAAACTTGCTGAAGGCTACAGTGAACTTCAAAGTTTTAGCAGATTATTTGAATTTTAGGTATTAAATATTGTCTCATCACAAATCTGTTCAACGAGATTGCGAATTCGTTACGCGTGAATTTCAGACTAGAGAACATTGTAAGGGCCGAAAAACAAATGCCATGTAACTATTATTACCTACATGCAAGGGCATTAACTCCATTTTCCATTTCGAGTTCCCATGCTTTCCCTGAGCGCATCGTACTGTGACTACAGAACCCGCAATAACCATGCATGTGCTAAATAATAGGGATCCGCGAAATAACAGGTGGCGGCGACGCAATCTCTCATAACTCGAGGATTAAGAATAAATGTATGATGAGAGTTGACGAACTGTGTTTGATGTTATTTGGGTATGACTCTTCTTCCCATGTAACAAGCTTTTAATCCTATACTATTAAACGAGCAATATTTGTAATCACGTTGTCGGAAACGTCTCTACCGATTTCGATGGAACAAAGGGGTTTATAGGGGCGAGAAATCGCTCTAGCTAGGTGTCATCTCTGGGAAAATTCGTTTTCCCCGTATTATCACCCGAGCAGAGCTCGGTTGCCCAGGGGCTCTATATTAATATTATAAAGAGCAGCAGTATTGATATTGATATTTATTTATCTCATAATATTACATTGCTTTATAAACTACATTGTTGTCAATTTATAAAAATGATGATCTGATGATGACGATGATTATAAAGAGGAAAAGTCTGCAAGATTGCAAGTTTGTACGTACTTAGAGGACAATATCTAAAACTAACTCATGCGAGTAAAAAAAACCCCCAGCATTATACGATATGGATCTCCAGGATGAATATCCATACTAATATTATAAATGCGAAAGTGTGTCTGTCTTTCTGTCTGCTCAGCATGAAGGTTTAAGCGTGGAGGGGTCTCCACGCTTTTGGTATAGAGATAGTTTCAGTCCTAGTGAATGGCATAGGAAAGTTTTTACCCCGGAAATCATCCCCTAAGGGAGTGAAATGGGGGCTGAAAGTTTGTATAAAGCTACGATATAAACGAGTTCCACGCGGATGAAGTCGCGGGCAGATGCTAGTAGGCTATATTTTATCCCGCGGCTCCGCCTGGGTTATCTGTTATTCGCAGATGGAGCCGCGTAGGCAGCTAGTGCCAAATAAATCACACTGTCTATGTACATTACTGGACATCCCTCTGAAGGGGTGTGATTTTTGATCAAGAAACGGTGTCTCAAGTACAGTTCACTTTTAAAACATACTCATAATGTCTTGCGTCTTTTATTTTTATTTTGGAGTTATTGAAATAAACGTCCGTCAATACATGCTAGCTAAATTCGTTGCGAAATATGCTGATACTGCTGATATAGCATCACTGCCTCGTTCCTACACTGTCACTTTTAAGCTGGGCATTCACCTAGGCGCCGCGCCCTTTGTCTCGCCGCTAAATGGATGCAATTCCAATTGGATGGACGTTATATTTTGACTGCATTCACGGGCCCGTGACGTAGCTGTCACTTGCTTGTGGTCGTGCGTGTTTCGACAATCACTAGTGCGTCATTTGTCTCGGCGACAAATGGATGCGTCCAAATGGATGGACCTTAATATTGTTTTTTCACGACCCGAACATTCGAATGGCGCATTAACGCATCGCACTCCGTCAGGATACTCTACCTGTACCTGAATGTACCTCGTCGGAACCGACCGTCATCGACGCCGAGTCCAGGCTTATAGTGAACGGTTTGTATTTTATACCGTGCAGGCAGGGCAGCTAGCACTTAATAAAATTATACTTACAACCCGTTTACTATAAGTTCGGAGCTGGCGTAGGTTCCGGCAAGGTCCATTCTTAGATTAAACGGGTTGTATGTTTAACAGTTTTGACATTCATCGACAGATTTTGCGCGGCGCGGCGCTGCTCCATTCGGCTTGGAGCGGTCAGCTCTGTGAAGCTGTAAAAAAGAGATAAGTCCAGGTTTTATCCACTCTACAAGTGTCTCTCGGACCGTCCAATGAACTTCGCTAATCTGTGCGCATCAGCCGGATTGCAATTTATTAGCCGCCCGACATGTGTCCTGCACGCGACGTTTTGTTCACTGTTTTTGCGGATCGCGCTTATTTGGATACGTGGATAACGCAGGTTTATAGGATTTAAGCATGCACTTCGAGCCATTGTGCACTTACACGATTTGTATATTTTTCCGTTTCATGTGTCGCACAATCCAATACAATGCAATTATTTGGTTAGAAAAATTCAGGAAACTAGAGATTTTGTTTCTTGATAAATATTGTGATACAAAGAATTGTTCTTGGGCCCGGATATTTTATTAGCACTTACAATGCAATTCAATACAAATATTATTTATTGCTTACCAGAAATACATACACAATGGAAGACAACAGGCAGTCTTATCGCTAAGAAGGGATCCCTTCCAGACAACCTTTGGGTGGTAGTAGCATATTATTGTCTCTACATTTTCGCATTGTCTCTCCAGCGCCACTTGGTTCAAGTGAGAGACAATAATATGCTACTGGTGGTGGAGACGATGCAAAATAATCATTATGAATTGAGTACCTAGGTGAAACAGAAAAACATAATATAAACAACTTAACTATAAGAAAGACTATACACTCAAATAAATATTAGAATATCAACCATGTGAACATACAATAACTACATACCTATGAAACAAAACAGTATCAGTCGAAAACAAACCACACAAAGTAGGAATTAATATTTAGTTACGGAAGAGAAAAAGTGTACTCATTTAGTTTAGACTAGTTAAAAAAATGGGAAGAGACACTTACTTCATATACATTTCAGATTATATGCACCTACTAGCTCTGTAACCTAGTGTGGGTTCAAACCCCGGCTCGTAAGTAGCACAGAGTTTTTCAAAAAGACTTATGTACGAAATATAATTTGATACTCATTACAGTAGCCTTTTCGTGAAAGAAAAAATTGTGAAGATACCGGTCTATTCTCCACAAGGTTTATTTTCCCCTCTGCTAGTCAATCACGTAACGCATTGTACGCGCGTCAGGTAGATCTAAACGTCACTTTTAGTGTGGTAAAATGACAGATGAGTTGTCCAACGTGCGTTCGAAACGTTACGTGATCACCCCTCTGGATTGATCTGAACCTGAGGCAAATCTTGGGATTAGATGCCAACGTAGACCCCATTTTAGAGTACTCCCAGGGAAACTCTTTGAGGAGGATGATGCACCTACTAACCAATGGGACATATACATACGGGCTATTGTTGATACCAATTATGAGAAACACAGAGCACACACAAACTACCCGGTGGTTATATCAACCTTAGATTAACAATTATATCTTCATCAATAATTAATTACCTAGTGATACATTATCTTAATTAACTCCCAATCAGTCAGCCTTTTGCATTTGCATCTGTAGGCCATTAATTTTAATGCCAATATGGCCGGTAGTAATTCACTGCAGCACCTGGTGTCACAGTAATACATTTCTATTGTTAGGTGACATGCAGACGTGTTGTCTGTGTTTGAGGCCTTGATTCTGACGAGCATACAAACCTTACATTGTAAATAATTAATAAAACGTTGTTTTCTAAATACTGTCGGGTAGTGCGCACGCTCAATCTGCAATGGTGAATTTAGCAACAGCATTTGTATTTTACACGTAGATAAAGGATTTAATAGGTAGAGTCCTAAAGAATGCCCGAAAGAGATAGAGGTGAATTAACCTGACTAAATTGAGAAGGATCAGAAGACTACATCCTCGACATTTCAGCTGGTGACAAACAAAAAAGCATATACGCGCTAAGGGACAGGAGATTTGACATTGTATCTCGTTCCCACTTGTGGTATTGTCTATGCTAACGTGTGTATATGTGTGTGTGAGTGAGTCCCTCTATTCCGGTGTTTTTCAATCTTTTTCATGCGTCCCCCCATCCTACGCTGTTCAAAATACTAACATCACTTAAACTTTAAAAATACGAGTAGCCGCAACCCCCTTTAAAAGAGGATGTAATTACAATAACACCTTTCATTTGATATGTCGCGCAATACAGTTTGCGAAACTTTTTTTGAAATTTTCCAGTTTACCCCCCAAAAGTGGGCCCCTTGTTCAAAATTCATTAATTTACTTTACGTGTCCATCTTTGGGTCACCAATTTACATATGTTTACTAAATTTCAACTCAATCGGTCCAGTAGTTTCGGAGCAAATCGGCTGTGATGTGAATGTGATGTGACAGACGGACAGACAGACGCACGAGTGATCCTATAAGGGTTCCTTTTTTTTCCTTTTGAGGTACGGAACCCTAAAAAAGGACAAAAAATTATGTTTCAGATATGTACCTAACCATCCCAAAAACTTATGAATGAGTTGATGAAATCGAATGAGAAGTAAGTACCTGCCGGATATTATCCCCTACGTACAAACCGACAACCTCACAAACTTTTCCTCTTCATAACATTAGTATCAATAAACTAGCTTACCCCGCGTATTAAAAAGAATGCAGGCGGATCCGAAATAAATTAAATAGTCGGAAAATCAGATGAGTAATTCCGGCCGGAGATTACTCATTACGTACAAAGCTATAAACTAACAAACTTAAATATTTACATAAACTTTACCTACACAAAATTATAAAAATAATAGAGGTTGGCTTCACTTGATAAAACTTCAGGTAGTAAACAAGTAAAGCTTTCCTTCATGCAATTACGCTTACAACGTAATAATACATATTATAAATAACCCAAATTTTATTAAATACAACACGCTAACTCACTGATAGGCCCAAGGTTACCAGAAGCGCAGGGAAGCTCAAAAACAACTTTTTACAGGCCAGTAAAAGCGAAAAAGTCGTTCTTGAAAAATTGTATAAAATTCTACAATAAAATTCCAAAACACATTACCGAACTTACTGACTCTAAATTCAAATCTGTCGTAAAACGGACACTTATTTCAAAAGCATATTATAAGATAAACGAGTACATCATGGATAGGGATATTTGGCAGCGATAAAATCCTGCACTAGAAATCTGTCATAAAATAAATAGGCTTTCTACTGTAGCAATGTAATTTTAAAGTTTTATAATACTCAGATACTGAAATGATATATTGTATACTGTTTTGAAAAAATGACACCTCGCCGAATTTTTTACGCCGGTTCTTCTCGAGGCAGAGGTTTACTTTCCGAACCGGTGGTTGTTTATCGACATTCATATTGCATGTAATATGCCTAAATTGAAGAATAAATCACTTTGACTTTGACTTTTTTTGACTTTGACTTTGAGTCCAACAGTAGATCCAAAACTATTAAAATTCATATACACAGACTAATAAAAAAGCGCCAAAACATCAATCCCACGTCAAATATTTGATAGTTTACCCCTTAATACAGTGTGCAACCACCGTTACCCAGCTCTTACGGAAAATGATGTAACCTCCCCGTTTGTAGAAGCTGTTACCACTTTCTGACACTGAACGGAAATATGGCAATCAACCGATATGCACTCCCAACTATTAATCCGAAGCATCATATGTAAAACTGATGATATGAAGGAATTTATTATTATGAAAGGTTTTTCGTTACCTATCCAGAATTTTTTGTAACGCGAATATTAAATTCTTGATAAGTAAAGGATATTAACTGTTATATGTTATAACTATGCGCTTTACATATTTAATATCCTCAGAAACTAGGCACATAAATCGAAGTTACTTTGATTCTAGGAGTGACATTGATCGAAACGATTTTATTCTAAATTATTGTTTTTATATTTTTGCTTGACCTGTGCCAGTAAATATACTTAGTATATATATGTACCTATACTTACTGATTCCCAGTAGTTACATTCAACGACGGATTTTCCGTAATGGACTTTTTTTTTCAAGTATTTACATAAAAAAATCAGGGTTTTCAGTAATGGAACTAAATGGACGACCTCCGTAGCCTAATCCCGGAAAGGGCATTTATTTGTGTGATGAGCACAATATTTATTTTGTACCTGAATCATGGATGTCTTCTATGTATTTAAGTATTTATTTATAATTAAAGGAAGTATGGTATATATATCGTCGTCAAGTATGTACGCATAGTACCTACAAGCTTTGTTTCGTTTGGGAATAGGTCGATTTGAGTAAGATTGTCCCCAAATATTTATTTATTTAATTTATTCTTCAAAAGGCTGTAAAGATTTACTCTCACATCACACTGAACTTTCACACTAATACTGACACGATTTAACGAAGCCCATCCAAGCAGTCCAAAGCGTAAAATCGGACAGTACAGTAGCTGCCACGCTACATTACGCGACGCTCATTTCAAAACGAAGGAACTCCACTATTTTTCAAACTATGAACTGTATTATGTTCTGATCTGATACTTCTTTATGAAACATTTTAAAGGTAGGAGTTAGTTTATTAACATTGATTCCTTTTAGTCGGGCGGGAATGAAGATTTACCCAGCCTTTTTGACTTCATTGGTCATGCACGGCGACGCTCATTTACTATGATGGTCAAGATATTTAATATGGATTGATTTGAATCGGTAGAGAAGATTCTTCTCTACCGATCTTTTTTTCTTTTGTCTAGAAAGACAAAAAAATAAATTAACATATTCACTGCCAAGAATCGCTACGCGCTACGCTTGTAGCTGATTCCAGCAAGCCGATGCTAATAGTTTTTGTTTGTTTTATAATCGACGGTATTGATTATATTTGAAATGTCTAACCTATTTGTCTTATTCTTCCAGCATCTTCCCGCGAATGAATAAGAAGAATTGTACTTAATTTGACAGCGTCAAATTACAATCCTTCTATTTCAGAAGGTATCACGGTTCAAAATGTATCCACGACTAAATTATATTAAAATAAATATCATGTAATCATCACAGCGTGACCTACTTTCGGTTCAACAACTCATGGGACGAACATGTTACAACTTGATGACTTGGACTATTGATTTAAATACGGGCCAGTGCCAGTAAGTATATACACCTATGTAGTAGTTAGAAGTTCGGCCGCAAGAATACATTCTGTGATTCATTGGTTGAATACGTAATGCAAAAATATACACTAAAAAAACTACACTAAATATGCAATAAACGATTCTATTCTATTCTACACGATTAATTTTAACAGAAGTACCTACTCGGGCCACTTTCAATGAAATTGTTAGTAGGATACGTATGTAGGTACATTATTTACAATAAATAGGTATATATATAATTCATGAGAGGAGGCCTGTGCCCAACAGTGGGACGTATATAGGCTAATGATGATGATGAAGGAAAACCCAATAGTGACATCTTTGTTTACCCAAAATATTCGAGTTTCAGTAATATTTTGTTATTTATTTTATACTTATTTTGTTTTAAGCTATACGGCGTATCATATGTGTTTATTTTTAATCCCTGACGCAAAAAGAGGGTGTTATAAGTTTGACGTGTCTGTGTCTGTGTGTGGCATCGTAGCTCCGAAACGAATGGCGATTTTAATGCGTTTTTTTGTCCGAAAGCTGATGTGCTCGAGATGCGCTTCAACAAAATCGGTTCAGCCGTTTTTGAGATATTGAACTTTGAAAGAAAAATCGGGGGTTTTTCAACTTTTCCAAACTTAGAAAAGTTGAAAAACAATTGTACCTAAGTAAGTAACTAGTTATTTCAATATAGGTATAGATAAGCATATAATGTATTACTTTATCTCCCTATATTTAGATCCTTTTCATTTGAAAATTCATTAATTAAAAATGCCATTTATTAGCTACCTAGTTGTAGTTGATCTTTATATATCTAGCTTCGGAAAATCAATCACAAACGGTCAAGCAGGTACGTTATGATTTACGTAAATATTCGGAACGTTAATATACTATATTCTAGAGGTCTGGAAGGTTACAATAATAAATACGGGTTGGTCAGTAGGTAAATGTGTAGGTACTATATGTTGTATTATTAGGTAGTACTTATCTATAATCTGCAGTCTGCCAGTTGCATCGTGATAAATTCTTAAATGTACTAATAGTTATTAATAATTTACTTTAAAAACAAAGTTTTAACCGACATCAAGTCAGTAGCCAAATTGCTTCAAGTTTGCCTATAATATTTGAAGAGTTCCCTCGATTTCTCCAGGATCCCATCATTAGAACTGGATTTTGGTGACAACGGGACCAATCTGGAAGTATATGCTTTCAAACAAAGAAAGAAATGTTCAAATCGGTTCATAAATTACCGAGTTATCGCGTAATAAACACACAAAATAAAACATCCTCGTTTTTTGAAGTCGGTTAAAAAGGACACTCGAATAGTTTTTACTAACAATTGGCAAATGTGTAACCATTTAAACTAAAAGGAAATACCGTTAATAAAGCTTGTTCATATAAATGTTTTCCCCAACGTTAACTATATTTTAGGATCTATTTATTTATCTACGTCTGATTGATGAACGATGCTTTAATTTAACTCTAAATATAGGTACTAGGCCAAAATGTAATCTTTTTTTCTAATGATCTATCAGTGCAAAATTATTTCAAGAGGTTTTTATTTTAGTCATAGATATGTGACTAAGGGGCCATGAAATCTCAAGGGTGAAGCGTGAGTGAGATTTCGTTTTGTTAGTTTAGTTAGAGTATGACTAATTTCATTTGACTTATCTTTGGCAAGATTCTAGTGGCTTTTGGTACTTTGGGAGGAGCAGAGGTGTTTAGGTGAGTGACTTGATTTAAAAATTATACGATTCTCACTAAATTTTGTAGCTGAATAGAAGTGTCGTCTTTATCGTGATACTTATCTCATTATCTATCTATTTATAGGTATGAAGAATATTAACAAATTTCTAATAGATGATTAATATCTGACTGGGGTGTTGTTGTTTAAATTGATATAATGGTCCTCGTTCAAAGTAAATTTTACAAGCTGTTTTGTGTAGTGATGCCTATCTACGTATCACTTATTTGATAATTAATTTGTTGTGCAAGTTACGTCATACTTACGCTTACTTATCTATTGCTCTCCGAATTTTGTGGGCTAAAAAACATCAAAAGCAATCTATTTATATGATTTTCTTGTTGGTTTCTTGAGGTTCTTAGATTTGTAAAAAAAATATTTTGCCGTAAGAAATGGAACCATTGTGCAATTTTAGATGGGTTCATTTAAATTACCTTCGCATTTTTCATATGATTGTTAGATTTTATTTGCTTATAACTATTATGGCTTCTGATAGTTTTTAATAACTAATTGTATAAATATAATTTGTGACAAAACTTGCAAGTTAGTGTCATAATTTTCGTGTGTATTAAAGTAGTAGGTATAGGGCAATGAAACTAAATTACTTCGTTAGGTATTTAAAATTGTCACGCCTACATCAAATCAAACTTACGGTTAAAAATGTTATGCACAAAATTTTGAGATCACTTTTTTAAAAGATTTTATTCACGTTTACATTTTTGCGACCGACTTAAAAGTACGCTTTAAACGTCACATATTTTTTAGTTCTACTCGTTTTACTATCATTTTTATCACCCGTATAGCTACAAAGGTTTCCACTTGATTCTAAAAGCCAATAAACCCAAAAACACATTCGGTTGCACAAAACGCTTTCAAAACCGCAATCGTAAAGTTTTATATGCGCAAACCTAATTAAACATTACCAAATTACTACGTTTACTACTAATAAAACACACGCGCCTTCTGACACAGCGCCGAATAACCCGTTCCTAAGAGTTACGTGTCTATTCGTTTCCGAACAAAGAGCCGTTAATTCGTCCAACGATTACAAACGTTCTCAATGTTACTCGACTGAAGCTCGGGGCCGAGTGAACGCTCTCCGTTTAACAACCCCGTGCTCTCCTGCCGTCCATTCTTACGTCACCTCACCCCATACCAAACCAGAAATCCTATTGGTTAATTCACTTTGCCGCGCTTTCTGAAATCCAAATTCAAAAGCTTCTCCTCATTTCTCTCTTTCCACCGCAAAGCTATCCGTAATAAACCAGAACGAGAAAGCGACGCGTCGTCAATCGCTGTTGCAACATGATGTAACCAGTTTGGATTGAAGCGACAGCATATAGATCCTATACGAGGAAGAATGGGACGGGAATAAAGTTTAGACGTTGATTGTAGTGGTGGAGTGCGAAGGGAACGTGCTACTGTGCGTTCCACTATTTATAATCAAATAGGTTTGCATTGGTGTGCGCGTGTGCTTACATTATGCACCGCACCGATGTGTGTGGAGCGTCGAGGCAGGCAATGATGTGCACGGAGTAACCCTTATTACAAGACTTGCTCGCGCCGCGGCCGCACGTACAATAGCTGTCGTCAGCCGACCTCTTTTGTCGTGCGAAGTGCGAAGTTAACTTGTTTACATCGGCTAGTCGGAGCGATGCATGGTGCGTTTCGCGCGGTTGTGTCATTGGCCTCAGCCGATTATCGCTAAATTACGAGTGAATTACGGACAATGCGTTGAGATTTACCTCAAAACTTTTTGTGTGAACTTTGAGAGCTCAGACCGTGATCTCTAAGCGCCAAATTTTGAACTATTTTTGTGCCATCAAAAGTGTGAGAAAGTGAACTTTTTGACGATTTTTCTACAAAACTTTTACTTAAAATATTGTCATTTGAAATTTAAGACAACAAACATTTGCAAGTGACTTAAAACTTTATGGTAAAAAAACCATCAAATCTTCGTCATCAATTTTTGGAGTGAAATCTTCAGGAAGAAAATAGATCTGCCGCAAATTCGAGCGATTATTGGCCAGGTCTCAAAGCCAACGTCTAAGTGGGCACATATCATTTATGCATACAAAACAAACGGCGATCTGTCCACGATTCCTCCGTAGAAAAAGACACTACGCTCGACAAAGATGGCAATAGCGTTCAACCTGCCGAGCGAGAGAGAGGCGACAGAGGAGAACTTTTCTAGGCTGAACAGGCTTCTGGCTGAACTATACGAGGTTCTGTGTCACATTCTGGTGTCTCGACAACCCGGGCAAGAGACTTTGTCCCAGGACACGCGTCGAGGTGAGTGTCCTGAAGCTAACACACCACCTTACCACTTAAGATGCAATTCGACCTACATCGTCAACTTAGTGATGGTAGTAGCCATCATAAAAGTGTCCCTGGCATCATCGCTCTTCAATACCATCAGATAAAATGAAGATTGTTTTAGATAAGTATTGTTAACGGTGATACTGCATAGCAGATCTGGACTATTGTTATCGTATTTTTAAGTCCATCCGTTTTTTGTGATTTTTGCCGAGATGTTGTGTCCGACTGCACTTAAATTGTAAATGGTGGTTCTTGCTAAATCAAAACCCGAGAACAAGTGATTCTTTGGTTTTAATTCGGCTGCATTTCTAACAAACACTTATGCTTCATTATATACAATTTCGCTTTTCGATTTAAAAAAAATAAACTCAGTGAAGTTCGACAAAACAACTCGTGGTAAAAATATTTTTACTAATTTGATTGTAATTATGTAACGCATTTACAAAAAATGATTTTATCATCAGGATAATATTTTTGGATACTATTTTGTCTCCTAAGCTCCATGCTTCTGTCGACTACCTTTTTATTTTACCAGTGCTTAAAATATTTTATTGCTAGCATTAAATTCCGTATTGTTAAGTTTTAATATTACAATTCCATTTTGATCTCTTATTTTGTTTATCAATTTTAAAATCGAAGTAGTTTGTTTAATTTATTACAATTAACTTTGATTTAAGTTTCCGTGAGGTATAGCATTTAATTTTAATATCTCTTAAACGTGTAAGTACCTATACATATAATAAAGGATCTCAGACTTAATTTCCAAATAGTCTCGATAGTCATAGTGTCCGTTAAGTGAATTATAATTTCTTTGATTAGACGCCAAATATTCGTTAGATTTTTACAAAACCATAATATGGAGAATTTATTGAAATTTACAGATAACGATGATTTCATTGAATCAATATTTTTATCTAACAAAATTATTAAATTAGTGTAACGTTGTAAATACATTCGATTTCATCAGTAGTTTAGTTTTGTTACAATGACATTATTTTTATTTGCTGTTTTTCAAAGTGTAAATAGTACATACCTGATGAATTCCTTCTATATAAGGAATACTTTGATAAATATTTCGATAGTTTTAAATGAGTCACAACGATTTGTAAATATTGCATTTAAATGTTTGTGATTTTAAGTAAGATCATTCTCTGCCTACAATTTCTTATTATTTACAACCTATATTACTAAAATAAGTGCCGCATGTAATCGATATACTTACACTGGATTGTGTTTATAATATTTTTTCCCGACATTTAATGGGAGTTTGTGGAATAAATATTATTTTGTAAAATATCCTGTTTTAATTTCTCGTATCATGACTAAACCCATAATGAACTAATAATACTAGGTGACAAAAAAGTAATTAATCTGAAGTTATTTTAAGACAGAATTACTATACTTACCTAATTAACCTACTTATAAAAGCTTCATAAGTTATATTTGGTCCCGCAGACTTCTTGAGTGAGGTAAATAGGTAAGTATATACGTATTTAAAATTCGTAAAGAAAATATTAAGATAGCTACACGTTAACCCTATGTTACGGTGCTACTATATTCAAATTTCAGAATAGATATGTATCAAATAGGTACCTTAAAATAGAAATTAAATTGGGTTTTGTTATATGATTTCTTGAAGGAAGAAATAAATTGTTTTCTAAAATAAAGTTAAAAATTAAAATTAAACATAATGGTCATTCAATTCATGAAGAACTGAAATATTAGACAATAACTTCTTTTTGTGGCAACATACTACATCTACGAAGAAAAAGAAACGATCCAACCAATAATTGCCCCTAAAACCTAAACGGGTCTCAGCAGTCGCTCCAAAAATAACTTGTTTACTATCAATTTCTGTCAAGCACTGACCATGGACCAGGACTACATAGTTGTAACATGTTACAACTGACAAAAAATCGTAGGTAGAATAGTTTTTATTTTATCTGATTGTTTTTATGAATTGCTTAGCGTCTATTAACCATAAAATAAAACCTACTATTAGGGAGTCAGTATACAAGTAGTATTTTAAAATAACTAAATCAAGCTAAAGTTTGTGTTTGTAGCGTTTTGAATACAATTAAGCCTCACGTGGTCATATTACATTACACGATACTTTACTGGTACGTATATGTATATACCAACTTTTATTTTAAGAAAAGGTTTTTTTGGAAAATATGACATAAAAACTTTAATTTTCTTTTTGTTGATTTCAATATCTATTACTCAGGTAGATAGAAAAAAGATAACGATACGAGATACAACATAAACTTGTTTAAACAAGAAACTGGAGGAGACAGTGCCATAGCACGCTCTAAATCCTAGCTGTTTACAGTCACGACCTGTTTCGATCCAAGCCAAAAGAAATAAGCGAAAATGGTTCAACAAGCGTCATGCTAAGTAGAATTAGAAAATTTCTAATAAGAAATGATGATTCAGGCCATCATTTCTTATTAGACATTTCCTATAAGTCAATAAGAAAAGTTTTATTTTTCATTACCATTATTAATATTATTTCCATACTCCTTTCTTTAATAACATTACAAAGAGGAAAAGGGTTTTTGTTTGAGTTTTTGTAGATCTCCAGAACCACTTATCCGATTTTAATAGTTTTTTTCACCCGTGTATAAAATGGACTTTCTGGATGGATATATTTTAATCCGCGGGTTTGCCTGCGTACTATTGTATACGTAGGCACGCGGAGCCGCGTACATAGCTTGTATTTACCTTTAATAAGAATATAATATCGAATAAGAAAAAAAGTACTTTGAATCGTAACCTTTATTTGAATTTACTCGAATGTGTTCTAAAAACTAAAACTGAAATGATTCAGTTGGTTGACATTTTTTGCACTGAGACAATCTCGTTCGGCTTACAAGTTGCACCACACAAAAGTTTGTAGCATTGGCAATGGACTAGCGAAGTACGACGCTTGAAAGCGAAAAGCAATCGTAATCGCGGGATCGTGAAAGAAGAAATCGAAACTATGGAATGATACGTAACGCTGACGCTGACTAAGTCTGGATAAACAAAATAGTTAATTCTTCAAAGCTTAAGTAACTCATTTATAAAGGATCTATTATCTCAAATCAACAATATTCGGTTAGAGTTATTGAAAACAAAATTCGGAGCGTGAAAAACAAAATTCTGAAAAAAAAAAATAAAGGAAAAATAAAAAAAATATGCCTATTTAATGCAGCGATACTGCGTAATGCAGAATAAATTCTGAAAAATAGATTGTAATATGATTTTGTCTCAAAATTAGGCTGAATGAAATATTTAGTAGGCATATTTCGTAGCACCAAAAAACTTTACTACTAAATCGAAAAGCAAAGTTTGTCATTTGTGTGGTCCATTGTATTTTTAGAAGAATTACCAAGATTTTATTATACAGCTACTGAAACCACTTTGAAGACAATTGTAGCTTTAAGGCTGTATCATTAAGGTTCTTCAAGATGAATTTAATTGTGCGTTGCCGATCGATGGTTCAGCAACAGGTAAGTCACGGTTGTGAAAAAGTTGTGATTGTGCTTATATCGATTACAATTGAGGTGGAAAGGAACGCTTCAACGGGTTTTGTTTGACAAAAAATATTGATTACTTTCTGTCATTGTTGTATTTTCTAGCATTTGTAAGCTCAATGCAGTGCAAGAAATAAGCTTAACTTAACATCTCGTACCTATGGTTATTAACGCTAAATTCGTGAAATAATAAAAATATATTCAAGATGAATTTGCCTTCATAATCATAAAAATATAAGTAGGTGGGTCGTTCTTCTTTTTTACCGACAATGAACCGAGGTTTTCCTTTTTTTTTGGTTTATGAACTATCGAAAATTGTGATTGTGAAGTGCGATTTAAAAAAAATGCATTGGTTTCTTCATTAACACTAATTAAAGTTTCCTTTCCGGCCAATATACATATTTGTTTACGGTTGGTTTAAAAAAAAAAAATGTGACAAAGTGGACTCTTTCAGTGGGGACTACATTTTGGTTTACCACTCTGTCACGGACTTCTACGATAAAAATACGTTTAAAAAAAATGCTAGTTAGAGAAACTAAAATATTAAATAATACTAATTAATAAAATAATATGGACGTTCATTTTCGAACATTATAAAACCGTAAAATCATTACTCAAATGAGATGCCGTAGTAAGACGAAGGACAGGCTATTGTCGGTCGAAAAGAAGAACGACCCAGGTAACCTACTCAAATATTTCTGTTACACCTTCATGTTTTTTTAAATCGAAGTCTTCTAGTCTTTGATGATTGGATAATATTTTTACATAGGTAGCCAATACATCTAATAATCTGGTTTTATTATTAAATTATGGCGTGAGTCTGAGCGTATGTTAAATTGAAATATGCATTAAAATTTACCGTAACTACACAATGTAAGAACATTATGAGAACTTAATATTTCACCTGCCTTGATCCGAAATGGTCAGAGTCTTGCTCAAACATAATTTTCCAACCAATAAAACACAGGCAGTCAAAGTTACTGCGGCCCGCTGAGTCGCCATCGGTTTCGTATGTTAATTCAACATTATTTATATGCAAAATTAGCACTTCAGCGACGGTTTAACTTGCTTGCGGTTTACGATATTGTTTATATAAAATTGTACTGGTTTGTGGTAAACGAAGTGAGGACAGGGGTTAGCTCGTTATCTAGTTTGATTTATTTATGTGACAATTGAGACTACTCGAATCAGATAAAAGAAACTAAATTTCCGTGTCACTGGAACCGATTTATTAAGGCTGTTATTTGTCTTTCCTACTGCTATTAGCTAGGCAATTTGAGAGCAATTATAGCCCAGTACCTTAATTAAGATAGAACTGGTCAGCCAAACGCCAAATAAATTTAAAGCGTACAATTAGGCTCCGAACTTCTGACAACACGAGAGAGACTCAGAAGAAAAACGATTCTTCCGAGAAGGCGAATAGTATTTTTTTTCAAATCCTTTGGTTAATTAAAATAAAAATGCTTTTCTTTTACGTTATATGGAAATGACATCGGCATAGTATATACATGTTTACATAAAACAGAGGTCTGTTGTCACTAAAGGCGTTTGCAGACTGCGTTTTATAAACGCGCCGTCGACATGCGTTTGAGTCAAATCACAAGTAAATTGAGACAAACGCGCGTCGACAGCGTGCTTAATAAACGCAGTCTGCGTGGGCCCTAAGAGTCTTGTAATCTTTTTTTTTTAATTTGTGGACAATTTTACATAAATTGAACTAGTCCCATAGTAAGCTCAATAAGGCTTGTGTTATCGATATATATAATAAATACTTAGAAAATATCCAAGACTCGGAAACAAATATTCATGCTCATCACACAAATATTTGCCCTTGCCGGGATTCGAACCCAGGACCTTCATCTAATTGTCGTTACGTAAAGTAACGACAATTAGATGAAGGTCCTGTAATGTAAACATTTAAGTAAAAATATTTCCTTTTTAACAAATAATAAAATCAAGGCTATTACTCGTTATTAACTAGAAAAATTCAGCCACCAGCAACTAAACAAATCTTTGTACGTACCCGTTGACCTCAAAACTGTTCTTATATTTTCCAAACATCAACCAATCCTTTAATGTATTCCACAGGTGCTCTCCAAAACAGGTGCCCTTTTCAAAGACAGGTCCTGACACGTTCAATACCTTTGTCCCGGTTTGCCTCTATTCCCGATTTGGTTCATTTCGTCTTTTTTCATCCTTTTTTGTCGACGAGGCACGAATGATAATTTATTGCAACGGGCTTTGAATTTTAAAAACCCTCAAGTTTTATTGCGTTGATTATTTTGAATTCAGATTTTATTGCCGGTAGCGTATTTAAATGAGTTTTTGTCGGACCGATTTTAGTTTAGTTCTCGAAAGTTTTGTCATGCTTAGTTTGAAGGACTTTAGGGCTAGTACGGTGAACTGTGTGGGTTCAGAAACTAAGAGACCAAGCATTACACCTCAGCCCAAGCGTTTAGGCGTCCGTCCCAATAGTTTCAATACGAGATTACTTATTATTTGTTATAGAACAACCCGTTGATTGACAACAATCATCGAATTGAATAAAATTTAAATTCCCTTGACTTTGTCCAACTACAATTTAAAAACAAGTTGAATTAACGTCCATAGTTTAAAAACTCGTTCTATTCACATACTTTAATGTATTTTATACAAGTTTGCAAATTGCGGTGTTCGTTCATTTCATGGCCCATTAAATTTATATGAAGATAAGAAGAAACATCTTCATACGCTTTGGTTAACCCACTGCCACTTTATTCAGTTGACCCTTTCTCAAGTAAGTAAGTTTAAATATGAATAAGGGGTCAGGTTGGCTTAGCATTCTACTTTGTGATAAATATGTTACACGATTCTTCGCACGAATAACCTCTTTGAATTGAATTAATTGCGATATTGGCGACAATGATTAAAAGCCATAATTATAATACACTAGCTTTTGCCCGTGGCTTCGTCTGCGTGGACCCGGGATATAAGCTGTCCTATATTTTAATCCAGGCTATAAACTATCTTATAGAGTAACAAACATCCAAATAGTAATCCTACTAATTAGGATTACTATGAAAGCCGATTCTAATATAAAATAAACAATTATTGTTTTATTGTTATCCAGTTTTGTTATCCTGCCTGACTCTTCCATTACTTCAGGTTGAGCTATCTCACTTGCAAGACATTTCTTCATCGAAGTCTATCTACGCTACTATTCAGTCCTTGTCTGTAGCCTATAGGTTTATTATTTTACATTCGACTGCCAACTAACCTTCGACCCCTAGATAGCATCGTAACTAATAACCTCCATCATTAGTAAGCTACATTCGCTCGTATGTTCATGTTAAAATGTCAAGGAGCGCCTTGGTTTTCTCTTGGTATCTTTCTGATTCGTGTATCCAAAAATATATTTTCTAGTAAATATAATATGTCTACCCAATATTGTCAATTATGTTGTATTTAATCATCATGAAAGTGAGGATTAGGTAAGAATCATAGCCATTATTTTTGTCTTACGTAGAAAAAATGGCTAACGTTATCAATACCGCGATAAGAAATAGTGCGACGATAGCTTAGTACTTAATTAGTTTTAAAAGTTCAGTTTTTATTTTATAAATAGTACATTATTGCCGTGGCCGGGAAGGAGGCAATTGCAAGCTGAGTATTTGTTTAAACGGACGAGCTTGCGAGTCCGTTTAATTATAATACGAAGCCTGCAATTGCCATTCCGGCTAAGGCTAATATAGTGCTTTTCTCAAAAATGGGGGAATAATAAACTTTAAATATCGTTGCACAACGTGAAAATATTTATGATTTCTCGCCGTTTTTCTTTTTAAACCGAATCGCAAGTGTATTTTTCCACGGAAAAACGCAAACTATTTGTGACACATAGAAAAACGTCGCGTTTGCAACAGAAAAATACGAGTTGAATTGGCTGAATACGACCTGTGCCGTCTTTTATATGCCGGTTTCAACTTTTTTTTAAATTTGGTACTCGACAAATAAAGGAATTTATATGTAACATTTCAGGCGGCCTGCAATGTTTTTAATTTTTTAAATTTGATCTGACCTGAACTAATGTACAATTTGCGGGCCTTTTTTGAGAAAAAGGAGTTATGTACTAGTTATTAGGTACTTCCTCTTATCCAATATAACGACTAGAAGACTAATAGATTGTATTTATTATTATATTTGTATAAGTATGCATGCAAGGTGGACTGATGATCTGGTAAAGTTGAAGTTGATGAGTGTGAAAAGTTGATGCGGGTGGCGCAGGACCGGTAAATGTGACACTCTTTGGGGGAGGCCTATGTCCAGCAGTGTACGTGTTTCGGCTGATATGATGATTATGATAATGATAAGTATGCATAAATTTTAACTTTATCTATCATTCGTAACTTTGTAGTAAAGTTATAAATAACGGTAACAACTCTGTTACTCGTTAAATGCCTTAAAATCATAAATTCACTAAGTGCTTATTTTCTATAGAGACTGTTGTACAGTAGTGGACACGTGTGATCAATTATATTAAGACAAAGGCACTATTGTGTAAGCAACGGTGACGATGGATAGAGTACGACATGAATGTAGAGACAGCAATGTGACGTGGCTAAATCCAGACAAGCTGCGTACGTACCTAATAAGAGAGTACTAGTATCTTTCATTTTCTTAATTTAAAAAATAACATTAATGTTAAATATTTATTATCTCTTTTATATCGCAGTTTCGTAAGAGCTCGCAGTTCGCACATAACAATGATTCGTTCAAAATGGATATACTTACCTACGTTTATATAGTACCTAGCTATGTTTGCCTTAAATGTCTCAGTGAAAACTTTTGTAACAAACAGATACACACTACACTCTAGCTAAGTACATTTGTAACTTAGAGAAAAGAAGGTATATGCAGATTGTAAATAAAAGCGAGATGAAAACTGATAACTTGGTTTCAACAAACCAATACCTATCATGAACTCATGAAAAAAGTGAAATGTTCATGGTTTTTTGGTGTACTGTTACTCAGCACAAATGAAAAATTGACAACTCGAAATTATTGATCCAATCTGAATAATGTAATTTTAAAAACCCACGACATGGAAAGTTGTCCAGCCAAAACTGACATATAGGTCGAAAGAAATACGTCTATATGGAATGTTACGTGCACTCCAAAAATAAGACTAATCGGAAATATATATATGAATTTAATACAAAATAATCGATTTCATATTTTGATATCATTTAAATTAGACAACATTCACTTTGCACGTACCTATTTGAATTTTGAATATAAACCTATTTCAAACTGGTCAAAATTCCATTTGGGCTAGATTCATTATGAACAAGAAAAAAACAATCATGAAAAATTATAGACACAATTAAACTTTAACCAAATTAACTTTTGGTGGTAATACTTTTGGACCAATTTCAAAATGGTCATTTCGTGTTAACGATTTTCCATTTGTGCAGAATTACATTAAATCGTTTTTTTGGCATGTGTATAAGGTAAACGTCCGAGTGCTCGACGGTGCACTAGTGTATGGCATGGGCACTCTATGTCAAAGTGACATGGCTTAAATTCGAATGAAGATACTTTTTTTTGAGTTTCTGAAAAAATGCACATAATTTTAACTTACAACACAAAACAGTTTTCGTTACACCGCTGTATATTTCGCATGATATTTGATGTAGGTAATCAATATTAAATAATGTAGGTACGGTCTCTATTTGTCACAACTACTCTGTGAATGTTATGATTTTCTAAGTTCAAGCCAAGTTTATCTTGCTTGACATAATAACAACATTACGATACTTTCCAAACAGCAATATAAAAGCAATTATATGGCACTACGTGGGAAATTGATATGGTTCATTGGTTCCCGAGTGCTAGACAAATTGTAGGAAGGTTGAAGTGTGGATACACGGTAAACAATGTTTCTTCTACATAATTTACATTTCTACATATCGTATTTATCTACAACTTTGCCAGCTAGGTGCAACACTGCCTATTGTATAAGCTTTTTATTAACTTGCAATGCATGTAACATGTAATTTTGAAGCAGATATCTTCAACCGATTGAGCTGAAATTTTGGGTGAAGATATAGTTTGGATGACAATTCAATATTATGGTACCATCGAGCTGATCTGATGATGGAGACAGAAGGTGGCCATGGGAATTCAGTACTTAACTGACGTAACCCCTTTGAGTTTGGGCTGCTTAGAATCGTCTCAATGAGTAGTTGATGACCATACCTATGCAGAAAAGTGCAGTCGGCAATAGAAGCTTGTACCAAAAATGTTTTTTTTTTGTCAGAAGCTTAAAAAAACTACGATTATCTCCCAAACTACCATTTATTTCTTAGCTGTAATAATGGTAGCTGAAGCTCCATTGAACTGGCAACCCATTTTTGTGATATCGTCAAAACTTTTGATTTTACAGCGATAAAATTCGAAATTAGCTCTGTGTTCCTGTTTGAAATTGAATTGCTATAAAACCCTATACATAATTTTGTTACCTGTGAGAAAAAAAATAGAGGTGGCTAATTACCGTCTTATATTGACATATCGGTATTAACAGAACCGTTGTAGATTTAAAATGCAGATCCGTTTTCAAATAGCTCAAAGGAGTTGCCTTAAATTCGTCAAGCCAATGTTGCAGTTTTTGGCCTCAACTTTGCTTACAACTTTGACGATTTCTAGAAGCCAAATAAAGAGCTTTTAAGGTATTACACATCGTAAAACTTGTGGATTTTAGCTCAAGTTAGGGTATCGATACAATATAGAACGGCATACATAACGTTCAGACGAATATTTTCAGAGATATTCTTAAAAAACCTTAATTCCCGTGCAAAGTTGCAACAAAATACGGTACTTCTTCTAGAGGAAAGTTTGAGCAAATTGCACCGCACGCAAGTATGTACCAACAAGCAATTTCATAAGATCTTTTTCAATACATTTGCTTGTAATATTACGTCGCTTTTAGGCTCATAATCCTGGGTATTAAACACGTGTGTTTTATAACATTACAGCACTAGTGTTTTATAGTTATATCCCGATAAAGACACGTTGGCACCTTGCAGCAAGGTGTATTTTGTATGAATACGGGTTGTACAGTTTTTTTTTTAATTCTCGGCAAAGGGATCCTCGATTCCACTCCTGGACTCGACTAAACAAATTAAATCCTTTTTGTGAATTAATTAATTATTTCTTCTTTATTTAGTGTATTAGATACAAATTATTATTCCAGTCTAGGGATTATAGGAAACTCTACACAAACTTAACTTAAATAAAACTAATTATAAACTAAACCTATAAAAAGAAAATGCCCCCCAGGTCCCCGTCGTTGGCTATGGTGCCCAGAAGGCTGGCAGCGTTGCCTCTTTGGATTGCTAGGCTAATCCTTTGGCCAAAATAGCTGCCAGCCCTTTGGTCACCGGATGTATGGATGAGCCGCTCCGAAAGTTCCTTCTTATTATTTCTTCTTGAATGGAAAAGTTTCATTTAGTGAAACTATTTACTTTTGATAACATTTTGCATGTATTAAATACGAAAAGATTTATTTTATTTTGTATTGGCTGTTTAGAGATAGCATCAACGTGCGCGAACTTCACGAAAAAAAATTGTTGCGCGCCATTATAAGTAGGAAATTTCACAAATATTTGTAAACATGTTACATGTTATTGTATTGTTTCTCTCTGTAACTGCTTTGTTTGTGTGAGGTGTGCAATAAAGACTATTTGTATTGTATTGTATTGTAAACATTGTTTATGCATGTTTGGTTATCATCGAAAATGTTGACTCGTGGTGAATAGAAAACTGATAAATAGAATTGACCCCACTGGAAATTCTTGGCGATGTCATCAATAAGTACTTAAAGAATATATGTAACTTAGTAACCTATAAAAGTTTCATCTTATGAAAAGGATTGTTTTCTTTCAAATGTGTTGAAAAACGTCTTATTAGACGCGTGAGTTTTGATAATTACATCCTGGGCTCTCTAATCAAGCTCAGCTGCGGCTCGCGTGAACAATTCCGCCTCGGATGTAATGATCAACATAGCTCACTTGTGTACTATTTTGTCACTACCACTACAATACAAATCCACCAGCTACACTATAATAAAGCAGTAGGTAACATGATTTAGATTGGGGTCGGCCAGTTTAATTTTGACTAATGCAAAACCCGAATACCTAGCGTATTCAGTATATTACACATCATTTCAACTAAGTACCATGAAATTACCAGCAAGCATGTCGACAGGTTAGTACATGAATACAACTGTTTGTTTAACTCAGTTACATTTATTTATTTATATACACTAGGAACTAGGTTAGTTCGAACAGAATCTGCTAATGATCATTCATGGATTAAGGTATTTGGACTTATAATTTAACCTATTTACGATTTCTAGGCCCCAAGCCTAGGAATCGTAAATAGGTTAAATTACCAAGACACTTATTTGCTTAGGTCCCAAGACATTTATTTGCTTTATATCAATAAGTACTTATATTAATTAATAATTGCCAATTAAAACATTAAATGAACTACACAGTGAATAAGACGAAATGGCGATGAAACCTTGCTTGTTAAAAATGTCAAAATCAGGAAAGCAAACCAACAGACCTCTTTAACATCTTCCTAGTAACATTAACTAATAAAGCTAGCCTGCTTAAACACATATTACGTAGTCGTGACCGGTAACAAAATTACGGTTTCTGGGCCCAGGATGAAGGGCCATTAGGAGCAAACTGCACATTTCGGGGCAATCAAAAACCGGTCTCAGGTTCGAATATAGACCCATAAAAAGTTAGGGTAACAGATAAAGGATGGCTTAGTCAAAAACGATCAACTTTATGAGGAAAAAATCTAGAAATTACACGACCCTATCGATATTTCGATTTTTAAGTGGATAAGTAGGTACCCAGTTATTGTCGGTGACTCCAAGGTAAGAAGCTATCGTACTTTCCAAAACGTATTTTATTAAAAACCCACTAGTTTCATTGTTTTTGGTTTTGTTTACCTAAACTTATATAAATTGAGTAAAGCCTACATGGGTCGTTCTTCTTTTTTACCGACAATGAATCGAGGTTTTTCTGTTTTTTTGGTTTTTGAACTATCGAAAATTGTGGTTTTGAAGTGCGATTTAAAAAAAAATGCATAGGTTTCTTCATTAGAACTAATTAAAGTTTCCTTTCTGGCCAATATAAATATTTATTTACGGTTGGTTTCTAAAAAAAAACATGTGACAAAGTGGACTCTTTCAGTGGGGACAACATTTTGGTTTACCACTCTGTCACGGCATTCTACGAAAAAAAAAAACATTTAAAAAATGCTAGTTAGAGAAAGTGAAATATTAAATATCACTTATTAATAAAATATTATGGACGTTCATTTGAACATTATAAAACCGTAAACATCATTACTCAAATGAGATGCCGTAATAAGACGAAGGACAGGCTATTGTCGGTCGAAAAGAAGAACGACCCACATATCAAATTCAGGATTCATACTCATATGTGTATAATTATGTAATGTTGAAAAAAAACCAGGTGTGCTGTGGCATCGGAAGATAACATCGTCTATTGTGTATAAGCCGAATCTAATTCGATTTTAACGATACATTAAACCCTACCGAAACAGAGCAACTAAGAATTTAAATTCAGTTAAAATGACAAATAAAAAGCAATAACTTTTAATTTCTTACTGTTAAAGCTACCGGGCTACACTTCAAACGAGTTATCAGGTTGGGACCATCTCTTTAGGGTCAGTTGGGAAGGTTTCCAACGAGCCTTTGGTTATAATGTTTACGATAATCAATGATTTCGCGTATCCATCAGCGGATCGAGGGGGGGCTAGGGGGCTCAGCCCTCCCCAAACCAAAATCCTGGATCCGCCACTGTGCCGCGATACAGTATGTAACCATTCTTTCTCTGAATTATACGTAAAACCTGAACAACACAGAACCCTCTATTAGTGAATCTAATTTAAGTTTAAGATGTATGGTATGTTAGATAAATGCTGATAGCATATTGATGGAGAGAATGCCCCGGTGACTTTTTTGGTAACAATTTTTTAAAGATGCTACGATGACCCTCGATGACCTTTGGGATTACGTTTTATCTTTTTTTAAGTTCTTCCAAAGTTCCAGAAAAGAATGTACTTACATATTAACAAATTAAGTACCTATTTTTTTCTATGAATTTATTTTTAGAAACTACAACCAAGACATTCGGACAGATAAGATTCATATACCTACATATGTTAATTCATACTGGTCTCTCATAATGTTGGTACATTATGGTCTAGTTCTGCATAAGCTGCTGTTAGAGACTGGTAGATGATTTATATCCCGCTGAATTTAGTTCAGTAAATGTTATGAAGGATTAACACAATATCAAGTGGTAATGACTAATGATAATGACCTATGATTAATTTTATTTGAAATTTCCGATACCCTTCTACGTAGTTTTAATATTAATACGCAATTCAATATGATTAATAATCGACACGTAAATAAAACTGTTTTTTTCCGTTACAGGTAAGTCCTGCCTACTCTCGTAATGATCTTCACACTGGGGTAAGTTTTTAAATATAATTAAAAATATCATTATATGAAGTATAAGTACTAATAAGATTCATAATTAATTTTTGATTCTCGCATTGAGATTTTGCAAAAAACATGTAATTTAGTTAAGTACATAGTTACCTTATCTGAAATAAATACATTTACCTATGTTAGAAAAGGTAAAAAAAGGCCTAAGCCAGACAAAACTGTCCATCTATATCATCATCATCATAAACTTAAGAGCCGGGCTCTTGTCGGGGTATATGTCTAGAAGTAGTTAGATTTAGTCTGTTTATTTTCACTTTCCACAACCTCGGCCTCTTAAAACCTCAAAAACATTGCAATAATAGAACCGTTATCTTATCATTTAACCACACGTGTTAATCACGTTACCATATTTTGTAACCGAAAAACAAATCTTAACAACACAAACCAAAAAGTCCTTACACAAACTTGACATTGCCTTGCTGAATATACTTTGACGCTGAATTTTGGTTCTTAAAAATAACGTATTAAGTTTGTTGTTTGAGAAGTAGTAACTTAATGATGGGTAAAATTGTTTTTGTCGTACTTAAAGGCGATCGATCATAAAAAGTTTATTAGACGTCAGATTAACTTTCGATCTGAAGTTAGAGGCGTAATGTGACACGACCTTTATCCGACGATCGGTGGTATAATAGGATTATATATGACTATATGGTGCCCGTAGCTATGTCCAACGTAGTACCTACACCTACAGCTAAACAATGGTTTCTAATTGTTTTTAGAATTTTCCAGAGATATTATTGGATGCGGGTGGCGCAGGACCGGTCATTGTGGCACTCTTTAGGGTAGGCCTATGTCCAGCAGTGGACATAGGCCACTTTGGGCTGATATGATAATGATGATGATGATTATTTGCTAATTTAAATGGATGATGAAGTCTTGTAATATGATGATTGTGTTCTTTTTCGATGATGAATCGAAGACAGATAAATTTACCATTTTTGGAAAACTTTTTTAACTGTTGGTTTAATTATTACTTGATTTTTGATTAATGGCATTGCGTTAAAATCTGTAATTTTGCGTAATCATAGATTTTATTTTACACGGCGTGGTTTTCTACCAAATCTTGTAAAGGCCTAAACAATGGTTAGATAATAATATATATGTACATTTCAAACCATCGGTCAGAAAAACCTATTATCACAAATTGATTCAGTTTGAGGTTAATCTTAAATTTAAACACCATGTCTTAAAAGTCTCGTTACTTCCTTCAGCCAAGGAAATAAGTCATTAATAATAGAACCTTCAATACACAACGATAGTCGTTAGCCACACAAAACAGCCATAAATCAAAGGTATAAGGCATAAAGCTACACTCATTTAAAAGAATTCGTCTTGGCACAATATCAACAATATGTAACAATGGATGTACGGCAGAAAAAGTCGTCAAGCTCGAAGTGCTTGCAAAGAAAATGGACATGAACAATAAAAGTATTTCAATGACAAAATTATAGACAGAGTATTATAAATTGACCATGTTTCTAGTTTCCGTTCTAAACTCAAGTGGCTCCCTATCCGTTATCGCCGTAACTCTCACATTATTTCGCTTCTGTATAATATCCTTTTTAACCCTGCAACTCCCCGCTATCTCAAAGAACGTTTTAGTTTTTTAAATTCTGTTAGATGTTCTAACAATTTGCTATTAACTGTGCCTTCATCATCTACCAAATTTTACAATAGTTCGTTCACTATTAATTCTATCCGACTGTGGAACTCTCTCCCTCTTGACATCAGACAAGCAAAATCTATCGGCAACCTCAAATCCCTTCTTAAAGAACATTATTTGTCTCTCCTCTAACCCTGATTGTATTTTTGGCTGACTGTTTATGTATCATTATATTTGTGTTTGTGTTATTTGTATATATGTATGATTGTGTGTGTATGTTTATATATAGAGGTATTTATGTACGTTTATTTTTATAATTTCTTGATTTTTGATTGATAATAATCTCTGCACCACCTACTGCATAATCTAGTTTTATCTCTTTCTCCGATACCCAAAGGTTGTCTGGAAGAGATCGCTCTTCAGCGATAAGACCGCCTGTTGTCTACCTCTACCTACATGTTATTGTATTGTTTCTCTATGTAACTGCTTTGTTTGTGTGAGGTGTGCAATAAAGAGTATTTGTATTGTATTGTATAAATTATACGTCAATACACAAAACAAGCTCAATCAAACAGATGCAATGACTGGAAACCACCAAGATTTAAAATTTCACCACCGTTAATTACCACATATGATCTACAATTGTCTCTCTCTCTATTCCTAAATATATATCCCACATGGTGGTGGGGTCGGCTTTCCTCTTCTCCACTTCGCTCTGCCCTCGACATCGGTTTCGGATAACTCGCACTCTCTTGTGAAAGAAGAAAAACTTTATTCAATATCATCTATTAAACAAAAAGTGTACAAATTAGACTTAAGGTTAGACTTTAAACCTATATAGTATACCGTACGTACGAGGCATAACAATGTGTGATGCTAAGAAGAGGCTAGACTCAGTATAATGTTGCAGTAAGTAGGTAGGTACCTACACCGCAACGCTGGTTTTCAGTTAGAGCCTTACATATAATAAGCTTTTATGCTTTAATCGTAATATTAATATTATATCTCTTAACACTACATATTTCCATTTTGTTCTGGGTCAACCCGGGATCTTCGACCAGAGACGGAAAGTTGTAGGTAGTGCCAAGTTACTAACATAGTTTGGTAACCTCTTCACAACACCATTGTACTTATTGCAAAAAACGCGGTTTGTAAAATCTGCTTGAAATTATGAACACATTAACATACGATCCTGATTTCAGCAAAAGTTTAGTTATGTTTTCGATATTTATTTATCCCACGATTATGACAGACAGACATGATCACTCATCTATTGAATTTCAATACCTGTTTTGTAATGATAGTAGCGTGTCAATTATGCAGAAGTAAAAACAATTACGGAAGACCAGCAATTTTGGAAATGAATTTAAATTATGCTTATACATCTAACTTCTTGGACTTAACCCTAATGTATCACAAAGGCCAAGCCACGCTTCATTTAGCAAGACTATATCGAATGCATCTTCACTGCATCCAGACTTAATGGTGCACTCCAACATCGTAATGTCACATGAACTGATAAATTGGCACTCTCCTGAGATTTTGTTACGCTTCTTTAAGCATTTGTTGTTAAGAAGAAAGTGTACTTTATTGTTGCAGTGACTTGCAGACATTCTATAAATAAATCCAGGTAGGTACTATTATTTATTTTACTTGAGCAACCATCATTAGACCAGCTTACTACAGTTACCTATAGTTTGTACATTGTTTGGTTTGAGAAATAGCTTAAATAAAATAAAATGGTTTAATTTAATTAGGCTAGTAAGTGTCTTGTAAAGCATAGGCACTAAATCTTTTTAACACAAGGTAAAGAAAAATTGTTAAGTATCACTGAAGTTTTTTGAAGAGGATAACATATGTACATACTTATTTTTCTTCTTCCAGTCAAATTCAATACCGCAATCTTTCTCAATACGCAAGTGATATTTTTTTTATACTTAAATATTGATCTGTCGGTTGGTCTACTTGGTCTGACTAGACCAAGCCGACTGGCTAGCATATTAACTACTCCAATATTCGTCAACAATGTACTCATCTCAAATCGTTCCCACATTTAATGTGTATAATAATATGCGTAAATGTCAAAAAGCAAGGCAGCTAAACTTCGCTTTGTTTTAGTGGTTATCGCGACGCACTTATTATGCGCAGTTAATGGACTCCAATAGTCACGACTGCGATATTTAATGTCAAACAACACTTTGATGAGTGCATAGGTTTTTGTTTAAACATTTTTGTGATTGACATTTTTACATCAGCGGTTGATGGACGATGAAATGGCTTCTTTATCGCAATAACACCTTAAAGTAACTTTACATAAGTGCTTGAGTACTTGTTGACTGGAATTTTTGGAAACTATTGCACTGTTAATTAGATATGGGATATTATTATGTAGGAAGGCTGTAAAAAGACATATACTTTACTTATGCATCAAGAAACCATCCCCTCATTTTATGCAACTCGCATTATCATACAAATTGTTGTATAGATTTACGCTCGTATGTTTTACGGTTCATCTTCCCAGATATACAATTATTAATAATGTAGTTAAAATGTAACACACTCAAAAGCTTCTTTGTTATTAACACATTTTACAGCATCATGACACCATAATACAGCTATAACAGCATAGTGCCTTGTAAATCACTGAGCATGCATTTAAAACATTAGTCGATTAACGGACATAAAAACTGGGCACGTGGCTTGACTCTCGTGACTTGTCATGTAAGCTCGTTTATGATTGGTATGTGACGGAATATATACAGGGTGGGCCCTGTAACAGGAGCAAAAAATTAAACAGTAGATTATTAAGCTTCTGAGCAATTGTTTCTAAGTGGTTTTAATTGAAAAATAAATATATTTTTTGTTTTTTTTCTCTTCAACTTAAGTTTACGTGTACTTTTTTACTCTTCTGGAGTGATATATGTAACTTTTTATTTAAAAAACACTAAAAAAATTGAAAAAAATAAAAAAAAATCACAAGAATATCTTTTGAAAACAAAAATCCAAAAACCATTATGACTCACTACATGATGTTACCTCAAAATCTGCATTGACTACTGTGCTATGATCTCGTGGTGCCAAGATACATTACTCGGAGGGAGGTCATAACTTTAGATCAATTTTTCTCCGAGTTAAAAAAATTGAAAAGGCATGGACAAAAGAGGTTACTACAGATGCTTTAAGGAAGCCTCCTTTTAAATATTTGCTCCTGTTACAGGGCCCACCCTGTATATTTTATAAAATAGTGCTACCTAGCATATAGCAATACAAAATATCATCAATAGCATTTAAGTAGTGTTTTTAACGTACCAATTTAATTGACCAAATGTCTAAATATTATTGATATATTTATTACTTTATTATGCGAAAAAAATTGTTATTGAATTTATTTTACATCCTAGTATGTATTGTTATTATCTTATGCACTGTAATGGCATGTAATATTATTAATATTACGAATAAACGAATATGAATATGAATTATAAACAAGTTTCAGTAAAAAAACATGTTTTACGTAAGTTTCTTAATCATCTACTACGAATATTGATTCCAATGAACCCACGATTAGGTTTGTTCGATTATCATCCAAAAAGCCATCTTCCTCACGAGCTCTACAAAACTAAATTTTATATTGTCATCCAACTTACGACAAGTTAGACGACAAGTAACTAAAATTTTATCTACTTAAATCGAACACCGCAAAACAGAGTACTTATAAACTTGAATTTATCAGATTAGGGTATAGATTTTTATGGTTTTTGTTTCAATATGTTTCGCGAGCTCGCTTTAAATGCTTTCCGAGCTAACGAATCATAATGAAATGTATAAAAAATGAGCCTGTAGGGTGAGTTGTAAATATGGGCATTGTTGCCTGATGATATATAATGAAAAGTAAAAATAGGCCAAGTCTTGAAACTCTCCCACCGTAAAAAGTTGTGAGATATTTTGTAGAGCCAAGTCAGGCATTCTTATCAATCTTTATTTGCTTGCTTAAATAAAAGTCTGCAACTTGAGAATCACACAACTTTAATGCATTTATTAATTTTTGCACACCTAAAACTATGTAGTAGTGTGTGATTGCCAAGTCACAAAATTTTATTTAGCTAGCAAATAAAGATAAATAAGAATGCCTGACTTGGCTCTACGAAATATCTCACAACTTTTTACGGTGGAAGAGTTTCGAGACATGGCCTATTTTTTTTACATGGAATGTTTTCAACGGGATCTTACCACTTTTTGTATGTTATTGTGTCATGAATACATACAAATTTATGAATACAGCTGGGAATACTATTTTTGCATAGACTTTGTATGGACATGTTATTTTACCTACCGCAAATAACGTTTGTATAGTTTTCTAGTGCATTGTCCATCTAACACTAACCGCTTGCAAATATATCGTATATAGTGCACTGTACCTACCCTACCTTGTATTTATTACTATTTGTAGGAACGAATATTTGCAGGAACTGCAAAAGTAACTAGTATCGTATGTATTTATATAGGATTACAAAATTACTTATGCAGTTTGTAAACCTCTGAAACGTGACTGAAATTGCAATATTTTTAGGTTTTATATGAATTGATAGACCAAAAACTGATAACATTTAAAATTTGGAGCTTGTGGGCCTGCTAGAAGTACTCTAGAATCATGTTGATCATCATAAGCAGTGAGTATGTCAGTGACAAAACTAAGGAATTTTAACGGGCAATAGTTCTTAAACTAATAGTTCAAATTACATACTATTGAGAATATTATCTAAGCCATATTATGCCCTATACGCTACTGAAAATTCAGGGTTCTAGCTTTAGCCAGCACAAAATGACAGGATATTGAAAATGGCCTGAATAGCTTCGAGAAAAGGATGGTACGGCCGTGCCTCTTTGTTTTGCTCGACTTGGCGGGGGCACTCCTGTGCCCCCAAATAAGTGCGAGGAAGACAATATAATGAGAAAAAAGTATGAGTGAATGTTCATTCACTCCTCTAGTTACCTACTTTAGGACAAAATATTTTAAAATAACAGTTATGTAAGAATTCGATTTTACTGCTGCACACCCATTAATCGTTACCAAACCTAATCACTGACTAGTATTCGAACCATGATGCTGAAGGCTAAAAACTCCGTATCAGTAATGATTACGCAACCTAAAAACTAATTGAAACATATGATCACCCACAAATCTGTTAACCATTTCGTCATGTCAACGAACACGAGTTGACACTTGAAACTGGCAATAAGTGCCACGCGACCAGCGCCTGCCTAATGTCACTCTGACAGCCATAATGACGGCAGATTGTGGCTAGGTTGTCTTTATAACGCTAATTAACACATGAACTCGGTGTCCATATAGCTGGTAAAATTAGGTTATAACCAGAGATGAGTATAGTATGAGTAAAAAGCGAAAGAAAAAACAAAGGTATACCTCAAAACGTGCAGTTGATGGCGAGGTCACGGTCCCGTATATTTAAATTTAGTAAAAATGCTCAGTCTTTAGAATTTTGTAGTATTCTCTGATTACATATGTGTTCTACAGTAAGCTGCTCTCTGCCTGAATACTGAGTAAATGCCTACATTTGAATAATCAATAAACAATTACCTATAATTTTAGTACATGTATTACATTAATTATATCTATGTTATTAGTTCTATAGTCATCGTATAATCATATTTTCTGTTCTATTTTTCGTATCTAGGCACGTATCAAGCCAAGTTCAAGCCTAGAACCGCCGCAGCCGCGAGTTATATTACATGGACCATTTGGAGCCACATTGGCCCCTCAATCATTCAGAATCGATTTAACATATAAATACATGAAATTTGGTTTATTTATTTAACCTCTTTAGATCCCAAAATTTATAAATACTGCTGAAACGGTTTCGGTAACATCGGTACTCGGTCAAAATCGTTTTTTGCTAACTGTTGTGGCGATTTACTTATTATTACTCTGTTATATCTAATCAACACCGTAACCTATGGATGCGGTTAATTCGAAATGACACCAACAAAATCAGCACAAAAAGCAATGATCTCCCATCAAAAATCTGAAAATGATTATCTCTGACAGCTAAGGATTAGGTACCTGGAGACCTTGACATATGAAGATTTCAATTATTTTGTCGGCCAGGTATATTATTTTATTGAACTTAGCACCCATTTTCACATTTAATATACAAAGACAAATTACGACTAAGCTCAATTGACTTACTACGATGTATTTACGTAATAACAAATAGTCTCTCAACAAGACCATCCGTTCTTTAAACTCACCTATTAATATGTGTGACGCCTCATTAAAATCGGATTAGTAATTTTAGCCCCACGTAATTGAGTGACAGGAAGAAATCCGGGAATTGATGGAAAACGTTTTATTTTTGTATTAAATGAGCTTTGTGGTTTCTTAAGTTGCTGAGAGGATTTTGATGTAACTCAGTAGGTAGGTACCTAAGTAATTACATATGATTAATAGTTTTTACGATCATAAGATTCATAAGCTCCTTCAGTAAAATGTTTTAAACTAGGCTAAAAAATTGGCTTCTCGAGCACACATTTTAGAGCTCCGAGGAATTTTTAAGTGTCAAACCTTAGCTCGTAGTTTGACATTTAAGTAGGTATTTACCGTACCAATTTTATTGGCCAAATGTCTAAATATTATTGATTTATTTATTATTATTACGAATAAATGAATATGAATAAATAGGTATGATTCATATGTACTTATGTGGAAAATTGAAATATTAAGGTGATCTTAATTATCGTGTAGAATGTAGTAAGTGACAGCGCAACGTATGTTACGTATGCAATTAGGTAACTAAATATTAAGTAGGATATCTAAAATCTGAAAACAAAAAGATATAAACTGTAAAATGTGATTACTCTTCTAGATAAATATAAGGTTTAAAGAAAACTGATAATACCTCGTTTTCCTATATCCTTATCCTCATAAACATACTTAGGTACCTCAATCTCTTAGCGTGTTTTAGGATAGTAGCAATGTACTGCGAAACATTTTTCTCATGATTCCGAATAAAACTACTAGATTACAATTCACGATATTGGTCTGAAAACGAAGGTCAGTTTCCGTTACAGCGTTACTTAAACGTGGTATATCGTCTGAATCAATTACAAATATAAGGACATAGTAACGGCGGTACAAACCTTCACAAAAATAAATATAGAAAAAAATATGTAAGCCCAGTACTATAAGTAAATATGTACCTTCACAGATTTGGTTGCCAACGGGAGCTATTATTATAAAGTTCCGCTGCGCTGTCTATCTGTCCGTCTATCACTGACCTAATTTTTCAACTATAATAGGCAGACTTTTTCACAAATGATATTTTACGTAGGTACGGCCGCAATGAAGATAAACACCATAAATTATATGTACCTACACATCCTGCGTATTATAAGTGGTCACCAAGAAACTTCCAAATTTACAACCTAACACTTACACTAAATAACGCCCAAAGGACAGGTTGCACAGGTTAAGACCTCGAGTTAAACAGCGACGTGTTGCAAAATAAATCAAGTGTAACTTTAAACCGTGGTGTAACCGGACAAACTTACATTGTAAGCCCTTAAACGGAAGCTAATGCTAGTGAACATAAAGGAATTCGTTAGTCATAAGCATTATGTGGGTTCATAATTGTTACAATTGTTTTACCTAAATGACGCGTTAGTGAAGTTTCATTTAATATAAAACAAATTGTTTTTTTTTTAGAAATATGTTTATATTTTTACTATTATTTTGTTTACTATTCATAAATGTGAATAGTAGTGAATCTTGTGATATTGTATTTTATAAACATTAATTTAGTAATTTTGGTATATAGGGTGGTTCTTGATAAACTATAGGTATATATTAAAAGGGGTGAAATTTCAACTCATTTTATCGGTGAAACTGTTTTTTTTTTGTTTCAAGTGATTTGATTTTTTAGATAGTATACCTAATTGAGACAATATAACTTTATATCTAAATGTTCAAAAATAAAAATGCAGGGTGATCGTAATCGACCGGTTATTGATTATCAATAACAATAAAAAACCAATGAAAGCAAGAAATCTGCAAAAAAATCTTGTTTGTAACAAATGGGTAAGTACCTACCTACAGAAATTTAGTTTTTTACAGAAGACACCGTTTTTGTTAAAAAATTGCAGATGTTATTGAAAAAGCCTTTTTTTCACCCCTTTTAACATCTTAATCGCAAAACACCCTGTATAATAAATAATTTGTCCTTTTTAGGGTTCCTTAGTTTCTTTCTAATTTCAAAAACCGCCCAATGAAGCTAGTAAAAAACCGGCCAAGTGCGTGTCGGACCACGCAGAACGTAGGGTTCCGTGCCTATTAAAAAGGTCGTATCGTCATAGAAATCTTACGGCACTTACGTCCTTTTCTTTGAGGAAGGCGGTTTTTAGCAATATCTCGAAAACCTTTGAACCGATCTTCTTCAAAACAATTTTCGCTGAAAGAATTTAATAAGCCCTACGTCCACGATTTTTTTCATATTTTTACAATGCACGGTTCAAAAATTAGAGGGGGGGGGACAGAATTTTAGTGACTTTCGGGACGATTATCTCCGACTCTATTCACTTAATCAAAAAAGTTGCTGAGAAACCTTATATTTATTTTGAAAGGCCTATCGATTGATGTGCCACACGGGGGGTCACAATGAAAAAAAAAATTTTGACTTTTAGTTTTATGTATGGAGAGCACCCCTAAAAAAAATTTTTTTTGTAATTTTAATCACAAAACTATGTAGCGGCTAACAAAATACACCTATCCTCAAAATTTTATTCAAATACACATTATAGTTTTCGAGTAAAATGCCTGTGACATACGGACAGACGGACAGACGGACAGACGGACAGACGGACAGACGGACAGACGGACAGACGGACATGACGAAACTATAAGGGTTCCGTTTTTGCCATTTTGGCTACGGAACCCTAAAAAGCAAGTAGTAAAGGAATTAAGTAGTTAAGTATTTTGTCTATTAATCTCCCAAGACAGCGGTGCAAAGTACTCTTCGCATAACGCTCATCTATGTAGCTTACAACAGGCGTTTTAACTTTTGATTTATTCGACCGTCGCTTAGCAACGGTAAACCCGTGATCATTTGACACTGCCTAAGCGCCGTTTTAGTGCACGGTGATAATGGCCCATTAGTTAACAATTTTCGTGACATTTACTACTTATATTACAAATGCATTCCTATTGATGTTAAAATTTCAAAAGTATTATAAGTTATGTTTTGATACTTATTAAATTCGGTTACATTATGAGTAAAATATAATAAATCAATTGTACCAAACAAAAATATACATATTAGTGGATACAATTTAAACTAATAACCTAATATTAATTTATTATTTCTGTTTGGTTTGGGTCTATTATAGGTACACATCAGCAAAACACCGATCAAATCTTTGCTATCTGACAACTGCGAGCACTAAAGGTCTCCACATGCATCGTCTCTATCTGTAGCAACCATCTTACCCTATTTTCAAATTTCCTCAGTCTTCCCAGTCTTGGCAATTGGTTAGGAATATACCAGAGTATATTCCTAACCAATTGCCAACTAGCGTCTTTCTTAAATATACCGTTCCTCCTGAGAGGAAGATAGAACATCACGAATAATCCATCTTTGTCGTCATACATTGGTGTGAGTTGAACCCAGGGCCAGCGAAACGAAACTTAAAGCACAGCATTTAGCAATTCTTGCAATTCTTAACTCGTAAGTTATGAACGTTGAGCCGACTGAATAGAAATAGCTTTACCTATTTGGTAAATTATTCTATTCAATAAGTAGGTATTTGCAGATACAATGAACGCCAAAGTTTCCAATAAGCTTTACATGTTCGAAAATATTCTTGCCACGCCATTTTCAAAGGCCCTTTTAAATTGCTAAGATAATTGTGTTATGATTTCCCTTTAATAATAATTAGTAAGATATAGTAGGTACATTCATTAAGTTACATTCAAAATAGTAATACTAGTTAGAGATATATCTTTAAAAGATAGGTTTATCTGATAAGTTAGATTTCTTTTTAGGGTTCCGTAGCCAAATGGCAAAAAACGGAACCCTTATGGATTCGTCATGTCTGTCTGTCTGTCTGTCCGTCCGTATGTCACAGGCATTTTACTCAAAAACTATAAGGTGTATTTGAACGAAACTTTGAGGATAGGTGTATTTTGTTAGCCGCTACAAAGTTTTGTAATTAATTTGACTTAAAAATGTTTTTAAGGGTGCACTCCATACATAAAACTGAAAGTCAAAATTTTTTTTTCAATGTAAGCCCACGTAGCACATCAATCGATAGGCCTTTCAAAATAAATATAAGATTTGTCACCATTTTTTTGATTTAGTGAATAGAGTCGGAGATAATCGCCCCGAAAGTCACTAAAATTCTGTCGCCCCCCCTGTAATTTTTGAACGGTGTATTTTAAAAATATGAAAATAATATGGACATAGGGCTTATTAAATTCTTTCACCGAAAATTATTTTGAACAAGATTGGTCCAAAGGTTTTTGAGATATTGCTGAAAAACTGCCTTCCTTAAAGAAAAGGACGTAAGTGCCGTAAGATTTCTGTGACGATACGAACTTTTTAATAGGCACGGAACCCTTCGTTTTGCGTGGTCCGACACGCACTTGGCCGGTTTTTTATTCATAATTATCCAGGGAACATTGGAGACAACGATTACAGGCATAGCAGAACCTATAATATTAGAAATGATTCGGTCTCTTTTCGGGTGGTTTCAGGCTAGCGTTTTATTTTGTATAACTACGGTCGTTTCGGCATACACGCTTACACGCGCGCTACATATCGCACTTCACGCGCGTACACGGGCTTATTCCGGCGTGTTCGCTCGGGGCGCAAGAAGGCGTCTCTCGCGGCTCGCGCTTTTACACGCTTATAAGCGCGTCAACGCTCGTACGAGGGCAAAAGGTAAACGAGCTTATACGCGCGTATAAATCGCTAGTCTCCTCTCCACTCTTACCGTTCTCCTTTATTTAGATTGTACACTCCGAACCGAACTAACTTCTTTGTATTACGCTGACTATAATAGCTGTTGTTCTGTAATTTCTTCATTATGATGAAATCTTCTTTAAATCTATTCCCAATATTAGATTAACTTTCATCGCCACGCTCCGGTTACGGAACCCTCCAGACCGCATAATATTATATTTGCCTCCACCACAGAACCGTTTGCTACTAACTAGAGATGTAGTGACGTTGGTATATCGATAGAAAGAAAGTAAAGTTTATCGAAAATATATGTTGAAATAAACTAGCATCATAAAACCCATTCAAGCTGAATGCGCAGTCACAAAATCTAGAACAGAATGGATGGCCGTGGCTAGAAAGTTATAAAAGAACTGAACCTCACTTAGGTTTATTATGTTATTCTTGGCGTGGACGAACCCGAGCGGGCGGAAACAATAATTGTTAATTATATTTCAATCCAATGTGTTTTGTCAGATGACTTCCAGCTCGTGATATTAGTGTTCGGTTCTATTCAATTACTCACTATAATTTTTGAGGTGCCGTACAGTCTTATTTAAAAGTAAGAAATCACTAATAATATTTAAACATGCGGTGATCATATAAACGAGGCTTCTACTTTTTATAAATAGTTACAAATAGGTTAGCATAATATATACAAAACTTCCGGCCCCTAAACTAGGTGTGAACTAGTGCCTCTGCCTTAGGGGTTGAGGTCGTCCATATTCAGTGATGTAATAAACGGTGCCTGTACAATGTAATGTGTCATTAACACATAACATTAGTCAAATAAAATACGGCTTATCACAAACTAGGTGTTTAATTTGGTAAAATATAAACCGCTTAGCATAAATAGCATAGCCACATGTGACACAACTTTTTATGGTTCCGCACCAAAAAGGTAAAAAAGAATTCCTTATTTATATTATTATTATATACCAAAGCACAGGAATATCTACGATTGTATCGATATAGTTTCTTCACTACAAAGTAAGAGGACTCATAGATCTGATCCGCACGCGCTTGCCGGTTGTAATGCAATATTATTGTGTTTATTGCCCGCCTCAGACCACCGGCAGTAAAAACTGCTTCATTGTTATGTTTACACGACACTTACTATAATTGAACAAATTGATAAAGCTTCAATGTGACTAATTTATCAACGCGGTTTATAAAGAACATTTTTCAGAAGTACAGCCAAATATTATGACCTTATTGCCCGACTGCCGAAGGAAAGGAGAGTTATGTTTTTCGAGCATATGTATGCATGTATGTATCTATCTACCTATGTGTGTATGTCTTATTCTTTGGCACGCCCTGCAGCCTAAACCGTTTGACGGATTTCGACATATGAGGTTTCGTTGGCTTC
Organism: Epinotia nisella; assembly: GCA_932294315.1. Taxonomy (NCBI): domain Eukaryota; kingdom Metazoa; phylum Arthropoda; class Insecta; order Lepidoptera; family Tortricidae; genus Epinotia; species Epinotia nisella. The sequence goes on from OW028674.1 coordinate 26,015,895, forward strand.
CTCTGAATCGTGGGAGTGACATAGGCTATAATATTTGCAAAAAAGCAGTTGCGTTTTTTGAAAAATCTTTTAATTCCATGCAACATTAATAAAGGATGTGATGGTTAGTCTTTAATTTCCTTATACAGTATCATCTCGAACAGTTAAAAAAACAAACTAACTTTGGTCTGATATCTGACTATATTTAGTCTGATTCTGCATTTAATGTACAGTCAAGTGATTAAATGTGTTTCGTTTTAATCCTCTCATAAATATGTACCGAAACCTTAATCCGCTGACATAAGAGCGATGGGACATATTATTTACGAGTAAGTTGTATGCACCTATTATTTTTACACTTGACTGTACGTTAGCATTGAATTTGAAAATTTTAAGAAATTTTGCTATAGGTAGGTACCTAAATACGAATCAACAATAGAATGGTTTTTTTGACGTAAGTAAATATAGTATGATTTAAATTAACGGTTTTTATTCATATATTTAACACTTTCCATTTCCCAAAATATGATCTAATAAAAAGCTTACACAAACATAATAGTACATTGCGATACAAGTGAGCTACTTATTTTGATCATTACATCTGAGGCGGAATTGTTCACGCGAGCCGCAGGTGAGCGTGATAGGAGAGCCGAGGATGTAATTATCAAAGCTCACGCGTTTCATGCGACGTTTTTCAACACATTTGCGAGGAAAAAATCTTTTTCATAAGATGAAAAATGTATAGGCTTCTAAGTTATTTTCATTAGTTAATGGCAACAGGTATTTAGAATTTCCAATGGCGTCAACTCTATTTATCCCTTTTCTATGAGTCAACATTTTTGATAATTTAACCAAGCATTAACAATGATTAAAATATCTGTGAAATTACCTATAATGGCGCGCAACCATTTTTTTCGTGAATTTCGCGCAGTGCGCGCGCAGATGTTAAAACGAGACTAAGATGAAATATCTAAACAGCCAATACAAAATAAAATAAATATTTTCGTATTCAGTACAAATTCATGCAAAATATTACATATATATTATAAAAGTAATTAGGTTTACTAAATGACACGTTTCTATATAATATCCAAGAAGAAACAAACAATTAATTCACAAAAAGGATTTAATTTGTTTAGTCGAGTAAAAATCTATTTGCAAAGAATTAAAAAAAAATACAACGCGGTTTTTTTAAGAATGGTGTATTCATATATAATACACCTTGCTGCAAGGTGCCAACGTGTTTTAATCGGCATATAACTATAAAACACGCGTGTTTAATACCTATATGATTATGAGCCTAAAATAGACGTAATTAGAGGCACTTTACGAGCAAATGTGTTGAAAAATATATTGTATATTTTTACATCTCTAATTAATCTTCTTAACACTCGAGTGAAAGATTTTTAATTCAAAGAATGTTTACCACATGACTTTCGTTCCAGCATCTTCCATTCCTAATTTACATTTAAACAAAAACATCAATTAACATAGGAATCGTTCCCGGTAATTAATGTTGTTCAATTCGTACAAAAGCCAAAAAATAGGTTAATAGATTTTTTTACTGCATCATATAACTTTCTGCTTCCATTACTTCAATCCTAATTTACATGAAAACAAAAACATAGTTATCTATTGACATAGTCACAACTCCCGATAACATGCTGTATAATTTGATTACTTAAACGTATAAATTGTACAATTAATAAAATATCTACAGGCACGGCTTCCTCCGATAACGTTGACAATTATTTTATTTGTAGTTCATTTATATTTAAGGGGAAGTCTCGATTTTTTTCGAATCCGCTACGCTAATTTTGCAAACCCGACAACTCATTTCAATTTTTTTTACGTGATACACCAAAAACTAGATACGCATTAGAGTAATTGTGAATTGTTATAGAGCGTGTTTATTACAACATTTGTTTACATTTTACAGAATTAGTCATGACAATTTAAAAGGGTTTAAATCTAGGGGCACGGTGATCCCGCCAAGACGAGTCAAGCGAAGTGCAAGGGCAGGCACTACCTATATTTTGAACACTCATAATTTGTGATAGGATTATACCAGATAAACAAAATTCTCGGGATATGATCTCAATAGTGGACTTATTAAATATATAAAGTTTCAATAGTATTATGCATAGCTCTTATACTTGAGATTTTATTGATATACGCGTACTCTTCAAACATGTACGCTAAGAATGTAAATGTACCAACCACATACTCGTAGTATATATAAAATAACTACGCCGTGACCATGGGTATATTCAGACTAATATAACAATATTATTTCAGAACGTCCTCTTAAATATAAATTCAATATAACTTTGAGCCCTTATCACTGCACATGCGTAGTAAGTAGTAGCGGTTGTAAAATTATCTCGCTCGGCATAATGTGTATGCATATTATTGCGTTTGTGTGTATATATAGCACGGTTCAGTAACATCAGCGTTATGGGTCATCTCACTACTACTACACTATGTTTACTACGTTTCATAAAAGGATTCGTAAAATTATGTCGCAGTGGCACAAAGTAATTATGTAGGTACAACGTATAATGTAGAGTAGAACTGTTGTTTCTTTTTGCACAGTTCATAACTGTTATTATGTGTATGTACATATGACACATACCTGAGGTTTATGTGTGTGTGTATATGTATATTTGTACAGGTAGATATTAAGTTAATCTAATTTTCAATAACAATGATTAATAATAGAAGTATTAATAGACAATCACGCAACGAGCAGGAAAACAATGTCTAACTACGCATAATTAATTAATTATAAAATCTATTAATCCATTTGCCTAGTGAGTAGTGATGCTGCCTACGAAGCTGAAGGTCCTGGGTTCGAATCCCGGTAAGGGCAAGTATTTGTGTGATGAGCATGAATATTTGTTTCTGAGTCTTGGATGCTTTCTATGTATTTAAGTATTTATATCTATTATATATATCGTCGTCTAATACATATAAGCCTATAAGCCTTATTGAGCTTACTATAGGGCTAGTTCAATTTGTGTAAGATTGTCCCCTAATATTTATTGTATTTTATTTATTTACAGCCTGTCAATCACAGCGTTTAGATAAAATGTAGTGTTATATAAATTATTTCAATTTGCGTCCAAAAAAAGATAATAGTTAAATGCATAATACTTATATGGTGTGGATGGAACGAACCTTTCATGGAGAGTAACTGTTTGTAGACAACATCACCTGAATTGAATATACATATAATTTTTGCCAAAGAAACCTTTTCTTACGGCAAGCTAATTCTGTTTGACCGAGTATAAAGAAAACTTTTGACCATTAAATTAGGTACATCTATATATAATGCACTTACGCAAATTAATATAAATATATGTCATATATATATATATATACTTGCCCTGCTTATTTTTAACCGCTACATAATATAACACACCAAGGCATATCGTTGCGGTATGTACTCGTATGTACAGTGCATGCAAGGAAAGTAAATAGCAACTTTCCCACAGCAATATGAACTGATTTGCGATATTATGTTTGCTAATACTAACACATGGCGACGAGTGGACGGCAAACACTTCACGTTTTATTAAAATACTTTAAAATTATCAACTATTTCATCATATAAATAGTGGGGTGCTTTGATTATGGTGATAAACATAATACATATAATACTTCACTGGGGTTCTACGATTCCCATCTGATCATAATTAAGATTGAGTCCAAAGGGGCTATTCATTTATTACGTAAGACAAATTTAACCACTTTCTGACCCCTCCCCCCCTAGCGTAAGAAAAACTATATGACTCAGATGAAAACCTGGATAACCGACCCGGGACATTATATTTCACTATAACTTACATAGTACAAAATAACCACATTTCTTTAACTATTCTTGTGTAAATAGCTCATCGCAATACTTGTTTTCCTTTTACTTATTTAATATTGGTTTGTCTCCAACCGCAACATTTTAATGTTTAGTTAACTTTAAATCTAATAACTTTGCTTCCTTTTGTAGTGTTTCAGGCTACAATATTTAACCTATCGCTTGTTGTTTTCCAGGAAATGTTCAGAAAACTCGTTTAGCACGCTAACGTGACCCAAATCAAAATGACGTAGCCCATCAAATACAGCATAATTCTAGCTCGTCAAGATGCTAAGAGCTAGCTTCGGGGAGCTACCGTCCGACACTTTAATTCAAGTGGCAAGCAAATAGCAATGAGCGGCTTCATAATCTTATGTCTTGGTCTTGGTCAAAATGGTGAAAACAAACGTTTCAAAAGTAGCGGCAGCACGCCTTATTCTTACTTTAGCCGTTCTCTAGAGAGAGCTTGACACGTACAATCGTCCTGCTGAAAAGTTCATACGACTAAGACTACAATATTATGTTATAAAAAACGAAAGCAAAGCAAGCCTACAATATTGGTTGTTGTATAATTAACAAGCGTTCTACAACAACGAAGTTACATAAACCGCCTAATACGTTACCTTGCGGCACCTCGAAGCTTTACTATTATGTACCTACTATGTTATAGCGTATACACACATGAACTTTTGCAGGCGGGGAACAGCAGAAGCGGTTCTAGAACCGGTTTATAGAATACTGCACGTTGACTCCGAGCACAGGGCCAGTAGAGTCGTTTTCACATTTTCTTTTTTTACTCTTTGCACTTTGTGTTTATGCCCTTACAAAATCTTTAAATACAAAGAACATAAGAGGATGTTAAAAATATGGTGCATAAATAATATAAGTGAACAAGGTCACACCCATGAATGATCCTTTAGGGAAATGGGGATATGAATATTTACAGTCGTTAAAAGCATCTACACATTATTATAAAAGCAAATTAATGTCAAATCCTTGATTTCCACATAAGCGTCGTCCTGTACCTAAATGAAATCTGACATGCTCACTATTTCCAGCAGAGGTAGTGTATAACGAGTGTGTGTATAAGTTTCATAAAAATAATAATGATTATTAATATGAGATAAAATACCTTTCTAAAGTCGTACCTCTATGTAATATCACGTCGGGATCGGAAGAAATGGCCGATTTTACAATTAACCAACCTAAAATGCTAGAAATATATATAATTATATTAAGCGTTAGTATTCAATGATTGATTTAATAGTATAATTTTTATGGATTTAAAAATAAGTAAAAAAAATCTGGCTGCAATTTTTAATTTGCTACCGTTTTATTTATAATAATATTTTGGTAGATTATTCGAGAAAATAATCATAATACATTAACAGCAAAAGGTATCTAAAACATCATGTGGACTTTTTGAAATAATGATTATATTGACAAGCACTAATTTTTATACCGATTTTCGCGAGCTTCCGTGAGCGAGCGCTTATCTCGCTAACATTATCGAGCGAGCGAGACCAAATTAGAGAAGGGTTAGGTACATTCGAATTACTCTTACAAATTAATCGAACAGGTGTTTATGTTAAGAAACACCTGTACCATGTTTAGTAATGCTGGGAAGAATGGTATGAATTTCCGAAAATATTTTTGTTCCTAGTCTATTCCACAGCTTTTATGTCCACTGGCTAGATTTTGCTGTGAGGCGTCTTTATTACTTCTTGTCCTCAGATAGTATCGCCGCGCCTGCGCGCTGCAATCACTTACTATAACTATATTGTGTCCTGGGTTTCCTGGTCGAAATAATACTGTTTTGTTTAGTGACAATTAGAGTTCTTAGCTACCTACCAGATTGAACAATCTGCTGGGGTTTACATTACTAAAGATGGTTCATCAGATAATTCCTAAAGCGAATCTTTATAACAATATGATTTCTCCGTATTTGAACTACAGCAAAAACGGAGCTGACCTAAATCTCCAGATATAATATGTTTAGAAGTGTCCATTATGCTGCTACTATCAACAATATTCTATTCACAGAGTAATTAGCAATGTGCAACATGAGTAAAAAGTCGGTGGTCTTAGAGTTAAAACATTATAATTTACTTTAAAAACAAAGTTTTAATCGACTCCAATTTAGTACTCCGCCAAGCCAAATAAACATTTCCACATTTCCTTTCCACTTTACCACATGGGCTGCTTTCCGAGGGTAAATACGTTGATTATTACAGATGAAAACCATATCACTGTATGTGGGCCGATAATATTTGAGGAGTTCCGTCGATTTGGCACACTTGACATTTAGGACTTCATTAGTTGCTCTTTTAACGGAATCATATCAGAATCAGTAACGTACTTTTACAGTTTTAAGTACGAGTTCCATGAGTCATCTGTGGTCTTCATTATCAGTTCCACTTCACCAAATTTGTGATTTCCGGGTGTAAATACACTAGTTATAATAGAAAATACCGAAATGACTGCATGCGTGCCTTCTATATTTGAGAAGTTCCCTCAATTCCTCATGGTTCCCATCATCCAACTGAAGTTTTGATTAACAATGAGACCAACCTGGAAGCATATACTTTCAAATAAAAAAGAATTTGTACGAATCGGTTCATAAATGACGGAGTTCTGAGATAACAAACAAAGAAATAAAAAACAACCGATTTGAGAACCTCCTCCTTTTTTTTAAATTGGTTAAAAATGGGTGCGATCTTGCTAAACAATGCTACCATATGTAGTACCTACGTTTCAAATTTCTCACCAAGACCAGAAGCCCGGCTACAGTTTATGGAGAGTTAGCTGAAGGTATTGGCTGATTGTCCCGTCGGCCCTGTTATTAGTGGCCATTGACGGAAACCCCTCGACGTTGTTGACGGGGAATAAAATCCTTGAACGACACACTTTATTGGCCACTGTGCTGTGAATTTGTATAAACTCGGCCTATTCGTAAGTACAAGAGAGCACAGAACATAATGTATGGCCAAGTCAAAGTTACAGCACGGTTACTGATTTCTTGAAACGTACGTATTACTTTTGCAATTTATTTATTTGTACAAAAGAAGCAGCTATTCTTGTTGGTCCTATTTATTTATAAACCATCGCCGATCATATATCATTCATAACGTTATTATTAAAACGCCTGGTCTTTATTTATCAATTCATCCTTCCTTTCCTTCATTTCAGCAGTTGCCTTATAAATCAATTGTGTTTCTCAGAATTACACTGCTTTACTGCTGTTTACGATATCTAAAGCAAAGATATTATTACTTCACTCATAAATAAGTACATTAAACAGAGCACGACTCTTATTTTAATATAATCTGTAATTATTCTCAATAAACAATTGCTTAAGTAATATAATTACAACCTTTGACAATTAAACTTTAACGACAATTCAATATAACGGTCGATTACACTTAATTATTCCCATAAACTTTAAAACTAACAATCAGTTAAAAATCAGTGGCTTTCGTCACTACTTTGGACATTATAATTTTAATCTCCTATACATAAATTATAGTCTAGTCGTTAAATATCAGTTCTAGGGATTGCATTGACATAAAGCTTAGCTACGATATTTTATTTGCTGTCAAACACGTCGTCAGAGACCTTAATAACTTCACCGTTAGGTATGTTTTGGTTACTAGCAGCGTTACTTGTAACTTTGTGACTTGGCCTTGCGCAACCTCAGCACGAGCCAACGGTAGGAGTATTCTGTTCCATATTTGAATTTGTTTAAAATAGATTATTAACGCTTCTCTGTATGGTCTGGACAAGTTACAAGTTTGGATATTTTGGCTAAGATTGAATTATTAAATCTATGATTTATATTCAAATTTCCAAATCATGTTATACCTTAGTCAGTTTTTGGCTTAATCAGGTCCATAATTAATGGAAGAGACGGGTTTCTACCGCCTAACTAGGAGACTGATTTAAATTATTATACTATAAGCCTTTACAAAAACAAAATTTTAAAAGAATAGTGTCTTAATTTAACAGTACCTACGAACAGAACGACAGCAGGTTAGTCTAATGCTATGTTGTAGAAACATCTTACGTCTGAAAATATATTTTCGTAATAGTTTTTAAATACTAACAAAACCAACAAGAATCTCTAAGCAAAAAAGTAATGCCCGTTGCATTTAAATACGCTTTTCAAGGTGTAAATCATGATGAACCCTGTTTTTCAATACGATACCTCGTTCCCGGTTTATATTTATCTCATAACAAAAAAAGATGTTTTTTCTCGAGATTACTAGTTTATTCGTCGTGCATTTAGTCTGTTTTAGTTTTAGCACTTCAAAATTGTATGTGCTAACCCGGAAACCTAGAGTTTGATCGAATTGACACTATGAGGGCGAAACGAGTGTAGAAGATTTTTATGATGGGTAAAAATACATAGTACCTACTAAAATAAATTTTTGGTGCTCCTTTTGGTGGAATACAGATACAAAGATTATTTAAATAAATTATATTGGAGGAAAATGTCTTATAGTTCACTAAACCCCATGGGTAAAATCTAGAATGTATTTAAATTTTAATCTGTATCGAGGCTTGACGCCGCGGGCCAATACTGCCCTGGTAATCGCAAATGCAGTACTTGCAAAATGGCGGTTTCGAGATAAACGCGGTAAACACATTTTGTGATATCTATACAACAAATCTATGTGGTATAACTTTTGAAGTGTACTAAATAATACTTAAAAAAATCAAGCTTTCTATTGACATATTTTTTCCTTTACTTTACTGCCTTATTTGGATAAAATGCGCAGTACTGCATTTTCATCAACTATCTGGGCTTGTGGGCATTACAGTATTACTAAGGATAAATGCAGTATTTGTGTTTATTACTGCAAAATCACCTAGCACGTGTTCATTACTGCGTTTCTAGTTCGCAATCATGCCCTATTTTTATGCTTAGTACTAGTTAAAAGTGTTGTTAAGGCTTCTTCTGGCAAATATTTTAAGTGACGAAGAGATGAAATAAAACAGATTTTTGGTAAGTATTAGCAAAATGTTTTTATTATCGAAATAACTGAACTTAAAAATACCTAAGTTAATATAGCCAACTTCCTAAATCTATTGGTCTACAATTCTTAATTATAATATCGAACCCAAAAACTCTACATTAGATTTATTATCACAACCGAGAAGGACTTAATTTTAATTAGTAATTATAAGTAATCAGTCTATAAAATTCACTTTGTCTCGTCCGCGAATGACGTCGACGCTCTGATTTGCTAGCACGAATCGCGGCACTGTACCGTGCGGCTTCGACGCATGCGAAGCTTTTTGTTACTCTCGCTACTCGTAAACGCAGCACTGTAGAATACTGCGTTTAGTTTTAGCATCGCAAGAGGAGCTCTTTATTATTCTCGCTACACTCAAATGCAGTAATGTTGAATACTGCGTTTGGCTTTAGTTAGTATTCGTTGCAAAAAAGTGTATTCCTAATGAATCTGCAGTAAACGTAGCAAGTACTGCACAAACTTCTAGCACATGCTGAATGCTGCAGATCTTGTTAGCAAAAGTAATATTTTTGTGCAAGTACTGCGTTTCTGGTTAGAAAAAAAACATGTTTCTAATTAAAAAAAAACTGAAATTAATTTTTTTATGTATAGATTAGGCTCTTGGGATGTCATTTCTGCAAAAAAGTGAAAATCCCAAAAATGTCGATTACTGCAAGTACAATTATCAGGGCAGAATACTGTAACAAGCAATACCTAATTGTCTAACGAGCGAATTTATGACAATCACAAAGCCGCTATTGTTAAATTGCCTAGTTAAGTAGCTTATTTTGCAGTAAAAACAGGTCCTTTTTGAAATTATCTACATAGTTACATTGGAATATTTATAACTCATTACTGATGCCTAATTGGGTTCGTTCTAGCAGTATCGTAATGTCTAATTTAAAAGCACGTAGGTATACAGTTGTTTTCATGTGTGAAAGAGGCCATTTTTATAAGGATCCACCACTCCCCCCACTTTAGAATGGAGTGTGATCATCATAATCATCGTCTAACATCTTACTACTTACTTACTGCTCTTGTGCAAATCCGAAGTGTTGCCTCGATCTTGTATGTGTCCTCGCCAGTTACTCGCTACTTCTCAAAAATATAGATCGTTCAATGGACGGGCCAGCACCCCACTCTTAACTTCGTTGTGTACAAGTTTGTGGGATGTATTTGTACAGTATACGTGGAGCGCGCTTTTGTGGATAGAATGACACGGTACTATTACCCCTGTACGTATTCTCCCTGTTCATGAAATCGACTGCAATTTACATTCTCGAGTATTGACTAATCATCAACCGAACTTTAATTACAATTAACACACTATCGAGACGTAATTTATAAAGCTTTCAGTTGCGTATTTATAAATGGCGGTGTTAAAGCTAATTAAAGCTGGCTTGGCTGGTCGTCCATCTAGCGACCCACTTGTGTTCGACACACAGGCTCTCAGGAAGGCGAGTGCCATGAGTAATTAGCTGACTTATATACAGAAGCACAACTTCTCAATTACACTGGCAGAAGAAAAGCGTGTGGGCGATGAATTGCTAACAACGATATAAGGTTTTTTCTTCAGTATGGGATTTGGAAAAATTATCAAAGTCGTCACCGAGTTTTTGATTACACTAACTAAACATTATGTGGATTTGTCGATAAAAAAATAAAAATAGATCGAATAGTAATTTCAACGCAAAACTGTTACGTAACATGTCTCTATTTTTATGAGAAAATTCTGAGTTGTGTGTTCCACGAAGCACAAAATTTGAAATCTCTAAGGTAGTTTTTAGAAGTCGTCTAAAAGTTCAAGGTCTGTAAGTTTTTCTGATAGACATAGTGGATCGCAAAACTACAACGAATAACAAGTAAAATGTCATCATTATCAACATTTAAGATACCTCTTGCTCGTGGAGTAGGCGCCAGTTCGCGCGGTCCTCGGCTAATTTCTTTAGGTCCCGGCAAGACATGACATTAACTTTTTCTTTTAGTTGCTGTACGAAGCTTATCTTGGGTCGACCTCTACCCCAAGGGATCCTTCGATCTTATTATCTTCTAGAATATTTTGAAAGATTATATTATCATTTTTATATACATTATTAAAGTTTAAATACATTAAAAAAGCCCGAATGCTTTTAATAACGAAACCTATGACCATCTACAGATTCTGACAAATTGTGATTGAACATTTTTCACTATTTTTAGATACCGGGCTTTGCTCTCGCGCACCTGGTTAAAAAAAAGCTAGTATGATACGACTGAACTACGTCTGGTGTAAAATGTTGGCAAAGGATTACGGCTGTGTTTCACCACAGCAGCAGGTGCTACGGATTTCGTAAATCGCAATGTTCGCCCGCGGATGCAAAGCGTCTGTGCGTTTATTATAATAATCGCATAATTTACGCGTAGATCAGGCGCAGAGGTGTCGGCCTGGATTGACAGAGTTTGATTTCACTTGTTCCTCATGAATATGATTGTAGAAAATAGTTTATAATAACTTGAATATTTCTTAACGTAGCTGTTAGATTTGTTGAAGGTTATGCAAAGTAAAAAGGGTTTTTATGATATTTATTTTTATTTTTATACGTCAACCTGTACCGACAGCATAAAAGTAGTACATTGTGCTATGTTTTACAAACAGACACAAAATTACTACATTTTAATTTTTGAATCTTATATTAATTCTGATAAACGCGTTTTATTTCTGATTTTACGTTTACATTTATTTATAAATACATTTTCAAACATTGTATTTGAGTTAAAACCTCCTTGCTTTATAACTGACGGATGGGTGGCAGATAGAATTTGAGAAAAAAAATCATTACGCCCATGGGCGTGATAAAGGCCATTGTAGCTCTGTATGTCTGCGAGTTATGAAGCCCTTTGAGAGCAAATGTAATTAATCGATTCATTTCCTTCGATCTTGAGAGATTTTGTAGTAGGTACCTACTAAACCTTTAACTTGTGGCGAATCTACGACTTATTCAATCACGAAAACCATTCCGCACTCCAAGTTAAAATATCAATGAATACCAAACAGTGAATGGACAATTGCAACATAAGTATACTGAATGGGACCAAGTCCAGGCACCGAACCCCAACCTGCGGAGCCAGTCTGCCCACGCGTGGTCCGAACCCACGGCGTGGGCGCAACAACACCTTGCACCAAGGTAATGCGAACTAGTTGGGCTTTCCAATTACTTGGTCCTTCGATGTAAACAAGGAACGTTAGGCTACAAACCAAAAATCTGTCTAATTATAAATTCGACAAACCAAAAATCTTAAAATAATAAGATTACGCCTTATCGCTGAAAATGTAAATTGGTTTTTTCAATTCTTTACACACGAGTAAAAAGCTATAATTTTATTAATTAGTGTCAGGAACTTATTTATATATTTAAACTTTATTGCACAAAAGAAAATCTTATCGTACAAAAGGCGGACTTAATGCCATATGGCATTGTCCACCAGTCAAACCTTAAGGTAAAGCGGAAAAGATAATGTATACGGTACCTACTCCTATACAACATATTTACACAAATACATACAGTGTTTAAATATAATAAATACGTACATACATAAATAAATACTTAAAATTGACTATAAATTATAAGTTCAGTTGATTAAGTTTCGAAATTCAATCTCATTCCAATTCGCTCGCATCGTTTCGTGCTCATGCCAATTAGATATTATTATCATAACCTACTAAAGTACTCACTCTTCTTCCTTATATTACTTTCTATATATTCAGGTAGGTAAATTGTATGTGTAATGCAAGCTAAAATTATTGTGAAGAGTCGTCTACAAGAACTTAATGATTTGAGCAGATCGCATTATTAGACTCCACAATAACTTCATAATTGTAGGATCCAAGTCATTTATAAAATTACCATTATATTATAAACGACACGACGCTAAATAACAAATGATAATCAAATCATTATACCGCAAACTGTGTGATTTCGCAAAACTAATAGCGATGATCGTTGAAAAATGATTCATAATGCGCTCGTTCTTGACCCAGATCCGCGGCGTACGCATGCGCGCTGCACTAGGAAATCATTCGATGATTTTCCTGCAATGATAATGATTTTAATCTCAAGGACTACGCAGCTGGGAACAATTATTTAGCCCAGGATCCTAAACGGGACATGAAACATGGATGTTTCATGCAAGAGCACATTTAATGTCATTTAACGCCATGCATCAACTTAAATGTAAGCTTGCTGAAAACACGACACAAGAAGTTGTTATTTTTCATAGCCTGCGACCTAAGTAGATGCCTGTCTATGTTATGGTGATAATGCCCGAAAATAATTTGCCTAAAGATAAGATTTTTTCTAATAATAAGGGTTTAAAAGAGGCTTCCGCAATGAATAGGTTTTGGGGTTTAAGAGTACGTAATCGTACGAAATGGTACGAAGACTATAAAGGATATATGTTAGGCAGAATTAGCTTGTGACGTATTTATACTTTTTATATGTGAGTTATGTGGTGGTAGGACCTATTGCAGGACCCGTTCGGATTTCTACCACAATTTTACCCTGGAGGTGGGTAAACCGTTGAAGCTGCATTAATAATCACTTTTTTAATCAGCTTAATTCACGTGAGAACCGACACAACTAACGGTAAACCCCATAACTGTCCACATAACAATTAGGTATTCCATTCCTAGAGCCCTGAACATGGCCAATACGTGCCTAGGGTATCCTAGGTCTGCTAGGTTGTTATGAATTCGTGATTATGTCACGAGCAGACTTAGTTCACGCTTATGCTATTTACTTGCCAATGGCTGTGGTTAATTTGCTTGACCTATTTAGAGGTGTTGGAGACAATACGAAACAATCTGATTTAAAAGTAACACTACGTGTCTTGTTTAGGTTATTTATTACTAGATTAAGCAGTGAAATTAATGAATAACCGATACATAATAATCATAGTTACAGATCTATCTACGATTTGACTAAACCGGAATAAGGGCAGGGCATAAGTCAAAAATATACGAACTAAAAATTATGAAATAGGATTCCCATTTTATATGAACGAATAAAATGGCGGAATTTAAGTTAGGGCAGAGACTAGTGAACTATAAGACTGCCAATGTCTATACAAAGTCGCGTCCCTATAAAATTATGAGCTTGCTGAAACTAGTTTCACTATAATTATACTCGTAGAGGTCTGTCTGTGCACAATTAATTTCGAATGGTTCTTAATCTCTACTTAACACACAGGCGCCGTCATATTAGGAGCTTTTTCAATGAGTTTATATTATGTCGCTCTTCGTATTTTTACTATATTTTAAACCACTATAATACGAACTTTTCTACCTCTTGATTCCAGTCGTTTTCTGAACGGCTTATACCTGTAGTGCCTACTACCATTTTAAGTAGGAACTCATTGTAATCCATACCCAACTTTCACGTGCGCTATTAAAGAACACGCATGTACAACTCGTACAAGTAACAAACGGCTCTAATTCGAACCATTATATTCAGATCGGCGGCGCACGCGTCATTACTTCAAATTGATAAATAATTGTAATGCACCCCGGTAGGTGCGCGTATAGTGCACCTACCGACAGATAGCATGGTGCATGATTGTGACGACTGACGAGCTTTGTTTTCATACCGAAATAAATTCAATATGGTCTCCTACCCATTTTAGCATCGCATAAAGAAACTCGTTACATTTGCTGTCAGAGAATACCAAAGGCCAATAGTAACAGCCTTAAGAAACCTTTAAGTAAGAGTAAAAATATGGGTGCATACAACTTACTCATAAATATGTCCCATCGCTCTTATGTCAGCGGATTAAGGTTTCAGTACATATTTATGAGAGGATTAAATCGATAGATATTTTTGCATTTGACTGTTACACAGAGGGGTATCTCGATGCGTGCAGAACGTCGCGTTGCGCGGGCCGTAACGCGTAAAAAAAGACGTGGGCCTGTCCATAAACAAAGCCTTAAGAAATATTTTAAGATTCTGTCTAAGCATTATTGGAACCCCAGAGCTAGCTCTGGCACAGTAAGCCAGTGTTGACTTTGTCTTGGGTACGGACAAAAAACCCGACAAGCCATGATTAGATAATGATGCCTTTGTCATTAGATATCGGAGGCAAAAAGTGTCGGTGCTGCTCAGGTAACTATTAGGGTTAGCGACGACAAATCTTTTAATATTTATTCCACGTACATTGCTCACTAAATAATATTATATTGATATGCAACAACTTAGTACGTAGTAACGTAGTCATCATCATCATCAAGCATAAAAATTATAAAATAAATATTTGACTACTTATTCTATAACATTAACATACTTAATATAAAGTGTTCATAGTGATATATGTAGACACACACATACACATACTCGTATTAAACATACTTTTGTTATTGTTCAACCATAATTTTTCCGCATAACATTAGCTATAATATGAATTACGAGATTCACGAAATGCAAAACTTTTCTCAAATAATCCGCCTACAGTGTGTTTTAATCTAAATAAAAAAAATCCATACTAATATTTATTTTTCTCTGTAAATTTGATTTTTACAATTCATTTGATTGTGGTGGTAGGTAGTTTAAGTGTTAATGAGATCATCTTTAAAGGGGGTGAAATGAGGGCTTGGAACTTTATAACGGGGATTACTGTGAAGTCGCGGGTAAACGGCCATCATCATTATCTTCCCCAGCCTACCTCACATCAAATGTGAAATTTCTTGAGTAGTATTGCCAAATTATTTGTTGTAGAGTTAGCGATGCGCACTCTAGTAATAAATAAAGTATATTGACAACCCTAGACGGCTTGGCGCAGAGGCACGGGTTCAGAAGCGAGTCACGAGTCGGATCGCCGATAGCGAACGCATAGAACAGTAGCTGCATGTAATTGTGCCGGTGACCGGAGCTTTGTGGGTCAAGCTTATTTCAAGCTTTTGTGTTTTTGCGTCGCTTTGTTCGCTTCAAAAACTGTTGATTACATTCTGACCTGGCTTTTTCGGTTTTTTCTGAAAATACTATTTAGATAAGTTTATGTTGTGCCTTATCTCGCGTCACGCGATCTAGTACTAGCTGCACTGGGGAGTTAAAACAAGTAGAGTAATAAACGCCGAATTAAGTTTTCTTCCTGAATAATCACGAGACGATTACGTTAAAGCCTATGATATATTTATTTATGTAAATATGTTCTTACTGCTAAGGTGTAAAATTGTATGTGTCATTTGAGAGCAAAGTTATTTGCATCTCGTGCTTTTGAGTCCCTTACTATGCTCAAGATTTTTTCTTTGAATCACTTGCTACGCTCGTGAACCTTTCACTTGCTCGGGAATATTGGAATCTTCCGCTTGCTCGGGACTCAAAAAACAACTTTGCTCTCTTGTTGCACAAATGACTATTGTCACTTCATGAATATCAACCGAAAGACGTCCACTGCTGGACATATACCTCCCCCAAAGAGTGCCACAATGACCGGTCATGCGATGCAATGATTGTCACTAATATAATGTCTACCAAAATTCATCTATCACTAGGAACCCTAACTTATGTTTTCCAGAAAATTATTTAAAATTTATTTAACCTCCTAAGGCCCATGGGCCTACAGACAGGACTTATCCACTTAAAGGAATTTAAATCACTTTCAATTGAAATAGAGTTGCATTTGTTTTGGTTCGGTCGTATTTTGAATCAAATGCAATTCTACTCTATTTTCGACACTAAGTGATTCAAATTTCAATGACATTTTGTATTGTATGGCGGGCCTTATGAGGATAGGATAGGTATCTTCTTGATAGGATAATTATTTACACATAACAGCGTTAAATTGCCTAGATTACTAATACACGTAAGCGCGTTTAGCTAACACTCAAGGCCTGCCCCGTTGTCAGTGCACATTAGTTCAGAACTAACAGATAGATAACTAGCACTTTGTTACAGCAACGTAGCAATACAACGGCTGTTGGGATACTTAGGATCTATCAAGTGAGTTAAATCAATACCTAAGTAAAATAACCCATCGATCGACCCATCCATGACCGGTACCTACACCTGAACTTTTATGATTAAGGTATAGGTACGATCATCAGAGTCCGGAATTATGGTGGCATTTTTGAGCTGTCATAGTGACTTCTCATTTATCGACTTCGTAATATTGATATTGACGTAATGAAATCTTGACATTTTTACGCATATATTATAATGTTTAATTAAAATTGCTATAGTTGACAAAGTGAACCACGGGCTCCTTTAGGATGCACCCGTGAACGTTAGAAAGATGATGAATGATTCCTCAATTATTTGTAATGAAAGGTAAAAAAAAAATATTGCCTGCAATTTCAATGCAAAATCTTCTAAAATTAAATGCTCAATATCTATATTACGTACATCGCAATCGATACCTATATACATTAAAATGGATAGCTCTAAAATGCCACAAACATGCCGGTCTCTGACGGTCATAGATTTCGATGTGTTAAAAAGGCCTTAATACGAGTAAAGGACACATACACTCAAGAGCAAAAGTTCCGGGTACAGTTTGTACTGAAATTCTTTACAAAGTGTACCCGGAACTTTTGCTCTTGAGTGTAATATGCAATTAGTTATAATAGACCGCAGCCCCATAGAACTGTGTCACTTTACTTTAGACACTAAAATACTTCACGAGATCAATAATTCTGTATATTGCAAAGTACCATCCAACAGTTTGCAGCTTTGTACGGATTATACTAATAGATACTAACATGTATGTTGTCAGAAGTAGAATTGCTATTATAAGTCCGTCAGCGACAGACAGACGCTATAAATAAACAAACGTGTTGGTATCGCGTTACACGCGATATCATCTCCCAACAGTGGGCCCACACAAACCTGGCGTTTCTTTAACAGCTAATTGCCGACAAATTGAACGTTCACAGCCAATGTTGTACTCATTTTGTGGTACAAAGCATAAGACAAGCCTTACGAATACCACATACCTACATTTATTGTAGGCGGAAAATTTTAAAAAAAATCTACTACCTAAAAGTAGAAAATGCGGATATAGAAAGTGGAGCAAAATTGTCCAGACTCAGCATGATTCTATACCCTAATAGTCAGTACATTCTCTCGTTTACATTAAAGTAATGAAGATACTTACTACTTAAAAAAGTAAGGCTCTGTTAATAATATTAAATATTAGCTTTTTCTCAAACATGTTCGGAAAGGTAGACCTTATATTCGGGAAAATAGACTGTGTACAGATCGGTAATGGGATGTGTAACATAGGAAATTGCCAGCGCGCTCGCCGCCCCGGCGCCGGGCGTAGCGACGCCGGATCACCAGCAGTTTTGTGACAGAATTTTATGTTTTTTTTCTTATAATTTTCAAATTTCCGAGTATTTTTTTGAGAAAAGCACTATACTTACACACCTCGGCCGGAACTAGGGATTGCCTGCCTCGCATACCCCTACTATCCGTCTATATCACATTTGGCAGGCAATCCCTTCCTTCTCGGGCATTTTAGTACCTAATGTACTATTTCTTTGTGATTGCATTATGCACTAGATACACTACAGGTAGGTAAGGCACTGTATTGCAAATTGTATCATCTAAGCTCTAAGGCAATGAAACTTTTTATAGGATAGCTCGACCGACCTTTGAATACTTTTTATTATTTTGTTGCTTAACTCGTGGAACACCACAGTTCCGTGCCAACTAATACTAGGTGAATTCTTTCTGTTCGCGGTAAAATATAACAATTAAAAAATACTGTTTATTCGGCATCGAATAATCATAATTTTAATTAAAGCGACTAAAATAATATGAGAATGGGTTTTTTTGTTAGATAATTGAAGATTACACAACATATTCAAGTAGGTAAAGTCGCTTCCGCTTATAACTTGAACGAACGCTATATTATAGCTTAACAGACGGTTCCTTTGAGGCAGCCCTCGGAACTTGACACCGGTTAGTTGAACTTGCAGTATCAGCCCTAATTACTGTTATATCTAGTGCCTTGTAAACAGCAGTTTGGAACGTAAATTGAACTTTGACTTGAAAAAGCTTCGTTTCTACTATTGTGGGTGTAGTTTTGTTACTTAATCAGGAACCGTTATATATACTATAGGTTCTATGAAAAAAAAAAGTATATGGGTATTATTACATCACGCGATAAAACTGTCAAGGTCGCAAGTGACATAATTGATAACCCTTTTAAATACCTAAATAATAACAATATATTTCCGTCGAAAACGTAACGAAAATCGACAAATTTGTTCAACCAAAAGCCCTGTTATTTTCATAATACTGAAATTCTCATGGTCGTGTTTTTGTTCAAACAAAAATGTATGATATATCGATTGTTTTAATAGTAAAAGTTTGAAAAGAAAAGTTTATTTTATTCTTTTTAGCGCATTTAAATAAAAGCTTGTTTTTAATAAAGTTTTTTACTTTTATTATAAGTCTCTGTTTAGCCCAATGGTTAGCTGATAGAGAATGCCATGTGGCATTAAGCTCGCCATTTGTACATTTTTTTTATTTTGTGTAATAAATTTTAAATAAATAAATGGACTCTGGTATTTAAACAATACCAATGTTACACATTTCCGATAGACATATTTTGTAATATTATACAAATTTACAGGACTAACCAAGGTAAATAGCAGCTCACTGATGTATAATTATACCTTACAACGTCAATATCCACGACCATGATACGCCTTTTGTTTAAAAGTTGTTGTTGTAACATACCTATCCACAATACAGTAAGATTATATTCGGACAAGCTCATTTAAATAATCAACTCAGTTAGCTATGAGAGAGAGTTCTAAATCAAACGACAAAAGTCATGTTTGAGGGATACAAAATTTTGCGGTTTCTACAGCAAAAGCAATAAGTGCAATAACAACGCCGTAAAGCCCTTGACACACCGGTGTTTAGCGAGTAATTGGCCACCTGCGTCCGCGCGGATTTTATGTTTACGTACATACAATATGCCCGAGGCAAGCGAAGTTCATTCGTACTAATGTTCGCAGGATCTTAATTAGTACCGACCAATATATTATTGTAAGTTGTTTCTCAGTGCTTGCAAGCTTTGTAGGCCGAGATGAATAAGGCCGTCAAGTGCGACGCAATATTACTACTTTAAGTATCAGAATGTGGTTAAGTTTGATACGAAAAGCGTTAGAACCGACTTGTAGAACCGTTAAGAATGTCCACCTATGCAGTTATAGATTCAATTCCAATTTGTCTATATTTGAATCCATCAATAGATTAGATTAGGTTAGATTATTTATTTCATGATAAAAAATTACATTACAAATTTGCATACATTTCAAATAAAATAAGATTTTTTATCACGATCGTCAAAAATAATGAAAAATAAATATACCTACAATAATAGCTACCCCAATTACTCTACTTGACCTAACACGAACTGTACCTACCTTACATTGAAGTCCATCGAACATTAACGTACGGAAAACACGACTTTCATCTGCCCCCTGTCACCGATTTTTACGTTCACATTATTTAAAGCCAGGCGCACACGAACCGCACCAGATGCGCACAAATTCCATTTTTTTAACGACTGGCGCAACACGTGCGCGCATTATTGTCTATGTAAATAAAATGTGGCATTAAAGTTGGCTCGTGACGGATAGTGTAAACACACCCTTTTTTCTTAAAGATAGGTTTTCAAGGGTGCGGTGGCTTACGGTTACGAGTAATCTGTCCCAACTGGAGCTCGAGGTGTCTGGCCAGTCGTCAATTTTATTTAACCTTTCAAATTCTACGGCGGCGCATTACGTGCCGTGGACACTTCGATGACACAACACTGGTCTGACGGTTCTTTTGTGGCCTGAAGCGTTATACACAGTTTCCATATTACAAGGAAAACGACGTGGTTACCTTAAAGTACTTTTGCTTGTAATGTATAAGAGGAGTGAGAATGGGGAACGAATCCGTATTATTTTAATTGCCTTAAAAAATAATAACCCAGTTTTGATATTACATATTCACACAGATATTGTACATTTTATATGAGAAAAGTTGAGAACAAACAGGCGTCAGACACAGGTTTCAGGGCGACTGACATTAATAACTTAAATAATGAAATATCATAAGCTTAATTATTCAGTTTTTAATGTAGCGATATGCAGTATCGGCATTGATTTGTATTAATTCCAAGAACTTTCCCGCTAAATGTCAATATGTCATATCGATGTCGTCAGCAACCTTTGGAAGATGTAGCGTGATATGCCAAAGTCTCGGAGCTCCACGATTGTTTCCATTTGGTGGCATCTCCCGAAACTTCCTAGTGTTTATACTTCACTTTATGATGGGGAAATATATTTTGAAATCAATAGTATATTGTGTGATCAATAGCGCTTCTGACAACTGTGGATTAGACATTTTCGCGTTGGTTTATTCGCGTTAAGTATTTAATATTTTATTTATTTTTAATTGATGTCAACATTATCCATTTTGTTAGCACAGACAAATTTTTTTGATGTTTATGTGGTTAAACATCTAAAGACAATACTTATATGAATTACCTAAGTTTAACCTAATCGATGTATCTTCTCGCGGAAAATAAGTATTATTTACTGAAAGGGATGTCATCCAAGCTTTTTAGAACATTTTAAATATAAGGTACCTGCGGCAAATAAGGGCCGGCGTATAACAAGAGCCACTTCTACAAAAACACACTTCCAACCGATTCCTAGGTTCCGCGTACGCACACATCCTAAAGGACCAATAGGAAAGCTTATTTCCGCGGCCACGTGATCGTACGATCCACCATTTTGTCAGTACTCAAGAATGTGTACAGGCAGTTAGTCTGCGTCACACGATAGTATAAAATCTCTCCACATAAGTGAAAAAATGTGCATAAAATAACTTGTTTTTTGTAATAGCTGCTGTTTAATAGTACAGCATAGTGATTAGTGTTAACTAATAAAGGTAAGTTTAATCGCTATCTTAACATTTTAAAATCTTACGTCCAAAAGTTTAAGCTTGGTGACAGAGTCTAATAAGGGCCACTTAAAAGGTCGGTTAGAAGGGCCAGAGCCGGCCCTTATTAAACTTACGGAATGTTTAGTTTTAAGTAATAAGTTATGCACAGTTTTTTCCATGTTTTGTAGCTTTTTTTAAAAAAAAAATTCGTAACCTCACCAGTTCAAATCCTGTTGTATTTTATGTTTGGTTGATTTGTATTTGCTTTGCTCGAGCGTATTTATTTCCTTTTCAGAATACCTAAGTATTTAAACTACTTAATAATGGAACCTCTTTCTAAAAAACGTCGAGATCTTTGGACGCTTCAGCAATTACGAGCTGCAATGACTGCTGTTCGTGGAGGACTAATGTCACAACGTGCGGCTGCTGCGCGATATTCTATTCCCTATATCTCATAATGTTAGATCTCATTAGTCTAATAAGGGCCATAATTTTTGATATAAAAAAGTTAAATTTTTCTTAGTTTTGTTTAAGATTTAAATAGTGTTATCAACAATTTATTCAGAATTATGAAAATTATGTTTATATTATTATATTTGATACGTTTTAATGCAAATTTATGTTACGATATTTTAATAAGGCCCATCAGGGTTTTTCTAACAAAAAAGGATTAGCTGAAAGCTTCATTTGTTAGAAAATCATAATTGACGTCGGCGGAAAACAGATGACGGTTTGTTCTTAATGATAAAACTAAACAAAACGATATTTTGATATGGTCCTTTTTAAACTACCTGATTTTAATAAGGGCCACAGAAAGGGTTTTAAAAAAGCTGATTTGTGACGTAAAATTATGAATGAAACTCAAAAAATTGTACTTGTTTGTACTGTTAATAAAGCAAATATTTGTCTGGTGTAATGTGTTTTATTCATATCGCTTAGACATTTAAAATATTTAGTTTTTAATTAAGGCGGCCCTTATTTGCCGCAGGTACCTTAATATAGGCACGGTGGATACTTCTCATAGGTATCTATAGCTACTATTAGGAGTTTCATGGAACAAGTATAATTTCACAGACAATTCCAAATTGAGAAGTTTAGAGTAGGTCCTCAATTTTGCAAAGCTGGCCCAAGGAATAAAGGTTTATAAATCCATACTAATACTATATAAATGCGAAAATAACTTTGTCTGTCTCTAACCTTTTTATGCTTAAACCGCTAAACCGATTGAAATGAAATTTGGTACGGAGATAGTTTTAATCCCCGGGAAAGCCATACTACGGAAAAGTGTGACTTTTAATCACGGAAGTTATATCCTACACTAAGGGAGTCAAATACTCGTGAATAAATAAATAGTAGGGGACATTCTTACACAAATCGAACTAGCCCTATAGTAAGCTTAATAAGGCTTGTGTTATAGATACTACACGACGATATATGTAATAGATATAAATACTTAAATACATAGAAAAGATCCTAGACTCAGAAACAAATATTCATGCTCATCACACAAATATTTGCCCTTACCGGGATTCGAACCCAGGACCTTCAGCTTCGTAGGCAGCGTAACTACCCACTATAGGCTAACCGGTCGGTCTTCAATATGGGGGGCAGAAGTTTGTATGGAGGCACGATATAAACGTAGGAATCGCATATATGTATTCACAGTGAGTTGCTATTGTTGCTACAAACTGTCTGGGTCCTAATTTACAAGTGCCACAAATAAATCGATATCAGCATCAGTTTTAAATTTCAGTTAACTAGTTTTACGCTTAGCGATTATGACGCCCCATATGATCAACAACGGTTCACCTTAACTTCGATTATTGATTATATCTTCACTAGCTTAAATAACGCCCTGGCTTCGTCCGACAGTGGAAAAGCCAGTGCGCTATTGCACCCACCAACATCTAACATGGTGCTACAGGATATCATCAGTTGGCTTCTACACGAGTCATTCCACACACATTCCATCAATATATGGTATACGTCTTCAACTAACTACAGTTCAGTTAACTAGTTGATATACTTAAGCCACACTTGGTTACTACATTTACATCTAAAGTATACGATCTAGGTATAACTGTACACTATTGTAGATTACTATGACTGACACAAGCTAAACAAACCATTACGCATAACACATTACAAAGAATATGCAGCACATTATCATAGTGTAGAAAATGCTAGATTATTGTATAAACGTAGGCTTATAAATGTATATTATCTTAGCCAGTAAGTTTCCACGAGCCAGCGCCGAGGCACGACTTCGATGCTTCTGACGTATGAGCTTATATTACTGTAGTGATGTAATCATTATATTTTTCTATTTTATGGGAAAAAATTATATACCAAAGTATCACTACATCACTAAATGTAATATCAAATTAATTTTACCTGAATGTCATCTTACAGTAAATACAAAAAGTGTCAGTAAGGATCATAGCTTTTTGAAAGCATATTAGGTAGATTGATCATATTAGATGTTAGTATTTTGTCATAAAATTTTAGCGAGATATCCTATATTACTAATACCTCCTATAAATGCGAAAGTTTGAATGTTTAGATGATTCGATGTTTAGATGTTTGGATGTTTGGATGTTTGTTACTCAACCACGCTCAAACGGCTCAACCGATTTGTAAGAAATTTGGCAGGAAGATAGTTTAGATATAGCCTGGATTAAAATATAGGATAGTTTTTTTCCCGGGTCCACGAAGACGAAGTCGCGGGCGGAAGCTTGTTTTCAATAAATATAATGTACCTACCTACTCGATAATAATATTGAATGGTAACTACATATAATCCACTACAAAATGACACGCGCTAGAATATGACAGCCAAATTTTGAGTTGTTATTTATGTTTGACATCTTTAATATTAATATTTTTCCATTAAATAATATCGATATGCATATCGTGAATGCACATTCCTACACTTATCCACACGCAATCGACTTGGTACAGAAGACTTACAGACCTATCGATAAATACAGGGTGTATCACGAACGCAACAATTACATAGATGGGAAAAGAAAATTATTGCCCCGGGGACCTACCTCGTTTCATCTCCTTCGCGCTAGCTCAAAAGCACAGGAAGAAACGAGCTAGTTGCACTATTGACAAGATTACTAATAATTATATATGCACTAGTTTTTCGAATAGAGTAACTGTTTCTGACCTGACTGATCTAGCCAGTTTAAAAAGGGTTAAAGATGGTATCAGTAAGTCTTTGTTATTTGGGTTGCTCGTTGCCATGGTTACGTCTTCTGGGTCACTTTTTAAAACTATGATTTTATGGTTTTCAAATCTACTCAACTCGTGTTTTTCTAATATTGATAAATCCATTCCATGGGGCATCTTCTAAGCACGATATGAGACCAATTTATACTGTTTTTTTTTTTAAAGAAACTCTGTCACTATTGTCTCCTGGCAGAATAACAACAAGAAAAATTTCAGTGACCCATTTAGATTTATTATTTAAAGACGCATTTTAAATAAGATTTCAATATCATTCGGTGTCTTCTGTTAGGCGCAAGTCTGTACTTGGTTGGCTGCATTCAAGCTATTGAACACCTTCCATTGCAAATCCTTGCTATAGGAACCACCTGGAACGCAGTACGGTGTCTCTGACGAAACGCCTATTGTGGGACAGCTATAGTTAAAGTTTAGTTACTACCTCTGTATGAGATCTGAATACAATTTCCTTTATCAACTTGACGTCGTTTTCTTGAGAAGAAGGTAGTCACCCTTACAGTGGTTACAGTTCTTTCAGGTATGTTTACCAAATTGGCAGTTACATTATGATCGGATTGTGGTTGCGGTAAGGTACCTAAAGAATTCCCAAATAAATGAAACAAATTGTGGTAGAACTGAGAAATATAATATAAACCTTTTATGTAATAAAATAATTAAAATAGGCAAATTGATTATGCATCTACACCATTAATACGTTCTAAAACTTTCCCACACTCCAGAAATAATTCAATAGGCAATATTATTATAACATTAACTAACTCAAGAGCCGTTTTACCGAGTAGCCAAGACTTTGTTACGCTAAGAGGCATCGATATAGATTCAAGTAGGTTCCCATGTTGCCCAAAATAGAAGACTGGAAGTAATAACATGTCAAAATGTGTTTTGATTTGTAAGTGGGTAAATTAGTAAATAGATTTTATTTGTATTTGTCGGGAAGTATTTGATTGTTGTTATTTTAATGCTTGTTGATTCTTAATTGTATACTCACCATAAAAGATAATTACATTTAAACAGTTTTTAAAATTTTAGGTAGGTTAGATTTAAACCAACCTGCCTATAATTTCTAAATCTAATAGATTTTGATTCGTTTTTACACAATTTGGAGTTCATATGTACACGACATAGTATTGTATACAAACGTTGTTTTTTGTTATAAAAATTGTGTGTGACCATAGCTTAGCACAGCTTATATCTCATAATTCCGAGATACCTATTTGAATTTGAAACTATTGCAATGAAACTAACGCTATTAAAAATCAATTTTTTTTATTAAAACATTACACGTGTTTAATAACAATACCTCATCAGTAGCACCATCCCTACTCAGTGAATCTGACTATAAACTTTTGAAATAACCAGCGATGTCAAAGCCTGGCCACATCTCATTATCGGGGCTTAAAGTTGTAGCTCCGAGTCGGTTGTAAAACACCGTAATAGCTTTTTGTGATCACTAGCGATTAAAGTGGGGATGTAAATTAGGATCCACTAATGCTGGGTTTAGCCGTCATATCTTGGGAGTGAGATTTATGTAAAAAAAAAAATATTATTTAACTGTTGACCGAATCGTGTCAAATGTTATGCATATATATATAATAACACAGACATTTTGCTGTTTAATTGTATGCCATAAAGAGTACTTTGAATAATCATCGTTTTTTTTTTTCATTTTATGGTAAAATATTGACTTGTTTATACGATCAGTAAAAATAAGCATTTATCTACTATGTATTAACAGCGACGTTACGTTACATCCGATAAATTATTTGCCAATACCTTTCCATGTCGTATCAAAATGTTAAACAGCATTAATATTGAGATTGTATTTTCACATTTTCCGAAGAATATTGTGTTCAATGTATTAAGGATCTTTCACGGACCATTGGCTCCAACGGCCATACATGTATAAACAGATTGAGATGTTACGCCGAGTTTATTATAAGGGCAGGACACACGATACAGGCGTGATCGAGCTCTGAAGTTAAAGCATAGATATTACATGTTTTTGAAAATTACATTCTGTATTTGAAAAGTCAATTTATATGCGAACTGGTTGTATAATGCCTAGTACTAGTACCTACTAGTTTGGTTAGAGGTAGCTCTTAAGATAAAATGCAAAATATATAAATGTAAGGTTACGGAATAAATGCCTTATTTTCATTGGATTCAAAATCTGCATAAAAAGCGTCTTGTCTCAATATTAGCCATCCTAGTAAAGATATAGTGCCAGAATCGAATACTTCTTTGGACTACGGTTCCACGATTTTACTCCAATTAACGTTGTGCGAAATCATCTCGCTACCGACGTCAACACCCCTTACAAAATAGTCATAAAAATATTTTAATACTTTTCTGACACTAACAATTTCGCGTTTCCGTGATGCCAATTTAATCGGCATCACCTATCTTTTCCATGTCATTCAAAGTCTTAAAAAGGCATCCCCGCGTCTGCCCTAAGCTTGGTTCGCTCATTATATTTTACGATACTGCTCCATTGAGCAAAATTGACATCTATATGAGACAAGACCCGCTACTCCCGCTTGGTTAAGGCCGGACTTTGGTCTTATAAGTTCTTTTAGATGCCCGTTAATATTTAAGACTGCTAATAAACGGCTTATTTAGCTTGAGTTTATTTAAGGCGTGTTTAAACGTGCTTTTTTGGAATTAAGAGTATATGGAGTACGATCATGACTTGAATCAGGATTTTACGGGCTTAAACAAAATTTGATTATATGGTCCAAATAATATTATGTATCTACTTACATACAATGTTATATATCAACTAATAACATTTATAAGCTGCAAATTCGTTCATTTTTTAGTGGCTATAAGGAAAGACACGTAGCGTTGTTTCTTGTAAATTATCACTTATTTATAACTATAACAACTAAGCAAAGTTAGATACATTTGCGCTGTCGACATGAAACAATCAAAAATAATCATTCGTAATACGGTGTTTCCAAGTATTTTATTTGTATTTATTTTTAATTACCAACGTATAACCGTAACATTAATGTTAGATGCACTTATTATAACAACAGCAATAATAATTACAAGCAACATTTTTAAGTAGTCAACTCAATATAACTCAACGACAAATAAGCAAAGGTAAAAATAGCACAATAGAGGTTCTTAATCTCGACCAAAAATCTTCTGAAGTTAAATGAATATTAATATACTGCAGACAAAAGTACCCTAATTTGGGGTAGCTATACTAAACACGAATCAGTCACAAGACAAAGTGCCCCCAAACTCGACGCCAACTTTAAATTAATGTTTCTTTTTTACTCGACGTGTTTTGTTTTTTCTTTACCGTTTTTTGGTTTTTCACTGTCTGTTTTTTCTTCTTTTTTGTGACATAAGATTGTCTTGTGAGACAGTCAATAAATTTTAGAGTAATTATAGCAAAGGGCGTTTTGTTGAAAGCTAATTTGAGTTAAGACCAGATCGCATTTGGTAATTTATTGGTAAAACAATCGTTAATTGGTTTGGGATTAGTTGGGCCGAGCTAGCTAACTACAAGTATAAGGAGTCTTTTTTATGGTTGTATTTATCAGCAGTAATCTCTAGTATAATATAATTTCAATATAAAACATTTTGGTGAAATAAAAATAGTAGTTATTCAAATCTGGAGGAATTACAAAAAAAAGTCAATAGAGGCTGCCATTGGAAAATATGATGATCATTAGTCATTAACAACATTTCACTTTGTGCGAAATAATACATTAGTAAAAATGTATTTTAATTACAAGCTTTAGCGCGTTACAATTTATTTTTTAGTCTAGTCATTTTACTGGCAACCATTTCTGTGTTACGAATATATCATAATTTAAATAACTAGAGACAAAATCCAACAAAATATCAGACATCAAATATTAATAAATATTTTTATATTTATTTTAGTTAACTGACATTTGCTCTATAATATTTAAGGTAAATAATACAAAAAACCGGACAATTGCGAGTCGGACTCGCCCACTGAGGGTTCCGTACAAGATTACAAATGTATAGTTTACAGAATTTTTCCTGTACTTGTAGTTTAAGACGATATTACATGCCAAATTTCGTAGATCTAGGTAAAAAAGTGCCCTATAAATTTTGATTCCCTTGAGTGTCGAAATATACGTTTTTGCGGCATAAACGGCCGTATCTTTTTTACGTTAATTTAGAAAATTTATTTTTTCACATCTTCAAGGGACTGTAGACCTAAGTATATAGTTTTCATTTCAACTCGATAGCTACACGCGTTCCCGAGATAAAGGGTCTTGACAGACAGACGGATAACAAAGTGATTCTGTAAGGTTCCGTTTTTTTACTTTTGAGGTCCGGAACCCTAAAAAGACAATGATCGCTTCATTTAAATCTATATAATTACTCCAGGATGGAAAGTTTGTTGGATTCTTGAATAAAGCATCAAAGAATAACGTTTTAAAATTAAATACTTGAACAAAAAAAAAACGAAACATTTAACCAAACACATACATATTTTGCAACGGTATAATTTCTATGCTCCTTTTTACGACACAAAATTAGAAAACAATTAAAGCAATACTTTGTTTGTATGCGCTATTTCTGTAACGGTGAAATCACCCTAAACGCGTCCGGGGAAAAAAACGTGTCAACGTGACTAACGTTCCGACTGTCTTGACAGAATGACAGGAGCATTGATTTTCGACATTTTAATTTCAGGTTAAGTGACTGGTCCCCTGGAGTATTTCTGTATTGTTTTTATTTTAGTTGAAAATGTGAAGAATGTGTCACCAAATGTGACATGACGTAGTAGAAAATTCTGTCACGAGATAAATTAGTTGCTATGTTTGTATTTTTAAACTATCCCGTCTTATCTT
The DNA here is from genome assembly GCA_932294315.1 of Epinotia nisella. Classification (NCBI taxonomy): domain Eukaryota; kingdom Metazoa; phylum Arthropoda; class Insecta; order Lepidoptera; family Tortricidae; genus Epinotia; species Epinotia nisella. The sequence goes on from OW028674.1 coordinate 26,045,755, forward strand.
TACCTACGTTATAGACTACACGTCTCTAACTTGCAAAAAAATTACAAAAATATGAGAAACTTACCAGAAATTTCGGAAAACTTACAAAATAATTTCAGTAAGTTCCCATTCTAGAAAATCGTAATGGGACATTTTGCGAAATTACCATGATATTTTCATTGGGAAAGCTTCGCAATTTCGGAAACATTCCGTCAGCACGTCAGGACTGTATCTTACGTTAGATTAAACGTCTTTTCAGGAGAATAACATTCCTTCGGCACTACAACCAACTAAGGACACATCCGCTAAATAACCAGGTTACCTTGTAATATTTCAGTTTTACTCACTCGCCTTGCCAGATTAATGGACAATACAACATTCCTGGCCATAACTCGAAATAATAAACTTACTCAAAATACTGTATCACAGCACATTACTTCACTAACAAAGGCATACCTACAATCGAATAGTTAATAATACGTGAGTGTTTTATTCGTCCACAACAATACAGTATTTAAACAAGCGAAATTAGCTATTCTCGTAAAAGCTATAAAGTCTGGTTCTCAGTGTGTTTATCTTACTGTTCCCTCACCAGCGAATGAAAAGCAACATTACTTGAAGGTGATAAAGTTGCGTTTGGATTGTGTTACGTAGTTTGACCATTTTGGTCTTAGCCGTCATAAAGTCTGTTAGCAGGCTTGGTCCAGTTATTTCTGTATCCAGTAGTGACACATGCGCTTACGCAGCTGGTGGTCATGATCTGTTGGAAAGGCATTCGCTAATGGCGTGTCTATTTGAAATTTCAGTGTTTCAAGATTAATCGTTGGCCGTAAAAGTGTGTATGATGGATGCGATTTAACGACTTTTGTAGCACACATGCATAACAATGAGACTTGTAGGACATAACCTTAACAGGCTAACTCAGGAATAAAAAACCTTATGTGATCAAATGAAATAAAATAAATTGATGACAGGTAATCTGAGATAACAATGCCCGTATTTACATTTACGATATTTTAATTACTATAAATAAATTAAAGGAATGCATTTTCACCATTTAATATTCCTGTTTTAAAATTACAAATACAAATAATACAAATGTTTATTTCTGGCTTTTGCCCATAGAAAGTAACTGTTACAAAAACATGAAACGAAATTTAACAATTGAGATAGCGCATTATAGAATTCGTCATCAACTTGATGGAAACACTAATTTTGTATCACGTTTTATGTGTCACTCTGTATAGTTTGACAGTATGTATGCAGAGTGTAATAAATTCCTTGAAATATACATAATGTCTCTGTATCATTTGAGTACCTCATCATTCAACCCGACATACTGATAAGCTCAAAAGAAAACACTTTATGCAACACGTTGCAAGAGCCAGCAGTCTTGTCTCATCAACCAATATTACAACTCAAACATATCGCCTTACTGGCACAATAATCGCGTGCTGTGAGTAAACAGTCCTTCCCCGCTATTCTGTAACTTGTTTTAAGCTCACCTCAACGCTCATCCACAAATATGTATATCTTGACGCCGCGATTCGTAGTAACTAAGCGTAATAGGTAAAGTCTATTTTCCTTGGGCGTGACGGGTGGAGTGAGGCGCATGAGCACGTAAAGAATAACAACCCTTGTGGTGAAGGCCCAAACAAAGAATATGGTTGCCGGACAGTCTGGACGAGAAGAGGAAATAAATAGGTTTTTTTTGATCCCTGACTGTTGCTATAATAGGACGAACCCAATACAACGGTCGAATTGCGTGGTTAGAGAGTAGCCTGGGGAAAATCTAGGGGAACCTTCATCACGAATCATGACCACGCGGGGGAAATTAGTTACTATTGCTAAACAACTTGTCATTTGAGAAAACATGTGCGTCTTACTACGAATGCTTACTGCAAATGCTTTAGTTAAATTATACATGCAGCTGAGAGAGGACGTAGGTACTTAGTGTTTTTTGTATTCTCGAGGTTTCCAATGCTGTTTGTACTTCAACACTTTCAAGCAGCAGTAGACATTCCGTTTTATTCAAATATCAATACCGTATCAGAATCATTAGGGAATAAAACCCATAACAATAACGGCTTGTATGTATTTAAAATCAGTGAACTTAAGTGTAATGTATCAATAGATAATATGCACATGGACGGTTTTAAACGAAATTGTTTTGAAAACAAAACTCAAGACGAAGTAAAATTAATATAAGATAATTGGCAATTTATAAAACCCTACGACAAGTAATGTCAAGGGCATATAAGTTAAATGATTTTCCAGTTTCCATTTTCAGTAAAAACTTGTTTGGATATCATTGACTTACACATATTGAACCTGAGATTGTTGGGGTAAAATATCGTAACTTGATATACTTTAAAATTAATATGAGCCCTGCTGTATTGATCTTAGAGCTTATATTCGTTTGCGGTCCGTATTGTTAAAGACTTTTATTAATCAATGCCCATGTAGGGCTTTAGCTACCAAGGTCTGCAAGTTTGCAATTCTTTACAAGTTTAATGTCAGTGTTGTGTTTACATTATTGTATACTAGTAGTGAAGCCAAGCATCGTTTGCTTCCAATATAGAATAGGTTCGATATAAGTTTAAACTTGTAATCATACTCATTGTAAGTATACAGGTAGTATGTACTTACATAATTTTATTTTTACATCTACCTATACATGTACTTAAGTGTATGAAGGTAGTGTGAATTCATTAAGTGGCTATCTACCATCGTATTTATTCAGACACAGAAATTGACACCGTCAAGTCAATCATTATTAGTCAACGTATTATTAATATACTGTATATTAATCATACGTTGACCAATAAATCGTCGGGTGACAAGCAAAAGTCACTAATTACACGTAAGAGATAAAGGAAAACTCAACCTTATTACTACTTCAACATAGTTACTATTTCTTAAATTATTTTACAGTACACATGGTGTTACTTTTCCGCACGAGTGCGGAAATGAGCACTTTCCGTGCATATGTTGAAACTTTAAAGAGCCATATGTACTGTAAAACGTTGTACGATACACGTGCGAATAGGTAATTCGCAACTCGTATCGATTTAAAACACTCCCTTCGGTCGTGTTTTAATTTATCGCCACTCGTTGCGAATTTCCTATTTTCTGCACTTGTATCGTAAATAACTATTCTGCATTTACTGAGTTTTGCTTGTCACCTGACGAAATATTGTAAAATATTATATTTTTAAACGTCACCGCTCTTAGAAAATTGTTTACTTTCCCGCACAAAGGCTTCATTTAAGCACTCGTGTTCTGAAAATACAATTGAAATTCTGGATCAATCGCAACAAAATGCATTAGAATGTACCTATCAGACACGTAACGGAAGCGCGCTATAGGGCCTATAGGCAATATTTAGCTTCCTTGTAAGGAAAGCAATCGATTCGGCACTTCGAATGATAATGCGATATATGTGTAAGCAGCAAAATTAACGGGACTAAAGGAGTGGCGGGTTAGGTGCCAAATTAAAGCGCACTGCAGCGAAAAAGTACAATTTAATTTAATTTCGTCTGGTACAATTTCTCAGTACCGTAATACCTCCTACATGTTACTGTAACTGCTTTGCTTGTGAGAGGTGTGCAATAAAGAGTATTTGTATTGTATTGTACCTCCCAACTATAGTCCAAATCACCTAACTATGGTCCAAATAAACTCGATGTTAGGTACACGATTGTGTGTGATATTGATATATTATTGTGGATGAACATTGAACACTAAGAGAGGCAATGTAACTAAAATACAAACAAAAAATAACGAAAAAAGTCCTCAGTTTTGGCAGAAATTTGTTAGTCTACTTAGGACCACATTTGTTCTTCTGGACTATAGTCGGGAGGTTTTACGGTGGTAGCGTCTTTGAATAAAATAAGGTTGCATGAAATCTGGGTTTTCACAGAATAATGTCATAGTAAATTATTTTATTTTATTGGCATACATGAGGTACCAGGAACCAAGATGTAAAAATAATATATCTTCCAAAATATATAACGTAACTGCAACGCCTCTGTAGTTACGACGTTTTTATTGGTCGCAGGTCACTCCTGCGTCTGCAAACTGGCCTCAAACAGGTCTTTGCAACTTATCCGTTTGTTTACGAGTTATTTTTAGCCATAAACCTTAAGTTATCAGCCCCTGAATTACGCAGTTACGTCAGGTTTAATCGGTGTTTGGGATGGCGGTAAATAATATACGGCGGATGTTAAAATGTAAGATTCGAACCAAACCAGTCTCTCGAACTTAATTTAGGGCCTCTAAACCTCATCTGTTCTCCATGTGGTTTTTTTAAAATGGAAAAATAATGAACATGATCATGAACATAGGCACCACATCTGGCCAGGAAGCAAGCCTGACCCGGACCAGCTGGATATACCAGGGGGCGCAAATTTGTGGAGAGCGACACGCTCTGGTATCCTATCGGAAGGCAAGACCGTCCAGCCGCAACCAGTCGGCCACAATCAACCTGCTATGCAGCCGTTAGCCAATATTGGAAAAGAGGAGAGGTAGGATACTTTGTCGGGGGGTGAGCGTTGGTGAAATGCTGCACGTTGCTTCGTATAAAGTCTTCTTGTGTTGAAAGTGCTCTCGGAGATAAGTTCTAGCTCGCTATTTCGAGTTTCTTCCATTGCGTCGATTTCTCATGCAGTATTGTTAAACTTCTCTTTAGTTGTGTACCAACTTCTAGTATTATTGTCATGTAGTGGTACGACTTCTAGGAGACGAGCGTTTGGGTGTCTATAAATGATTTCGAGAAGACATTGTCGAAAACATTATAATACTCATTCTTGAATCGTTTTTATTTCCCATGTGGATTTTTCAACATGGAAAATTATTTTTTATTAAACTTTAAATTTAACACATAAATATAGTTATTTTTATGTGTTATAATTAAAGTCTAATTTGATTACATAATAAGAAATACTTACTTGCATTCGTGTTCCTATTTAATGTGATGTGAAAAACGTTTAACACCGTGTGAATTTTAATGGGTGCGACAATAAAGACGGTGTGATCGTGGTACTTCGGCCTGTGATTAGAGGAAGCTCATTCCACTCATCACTACCTTACACATACACAAGATCGTTCTGCGGTTTAGCGTTGGATTGATTTATTTCTCTTGATGTCCAGTCTCAAAGACACCGTTACGGCTTGCACTGTTAAGGCGAATGGAGATGATTCTAGAACAGCTCAAAATCGCCCAGTATATCAAGGAAACGGGCAAGGAGAGCTGACGCCAAATAATGGGAAATGGCGCTGGCAGATGATGATCTTTCCAAAATATAACGCTGAAAATATTAGGTGAGCTGGTTAAAATATATATATATATAATAATGAGCAAGAGACTCAAATTGAACACTTATCAGTATTTGTATGAAAATACCCGTAAGTATTACGGTTCCTGGAGTGAATCCATATTACCTACGTAAGGAACCTTAGCTAAAGTTCACTGTAAAATTTAATTCAATAGCTTCCATTTGGATTTCCATGATACGGGAATATTAAACATGTTCAAGTTATCGTATCATAGGAAATGGCAGTTTACATGTTCCTGGTCTCTATTAGTAGGTCTCTAAACAAACATTTTCACCTCAGCAGCTCGAACAAGCACATTTTTGCTGCGTGAAAACAGTGAGCAAAATGCGATTTTGCTCACTCCGTGAGACAAAGTAGCTTTTTTTTTAATTTTGGTGCCGAGCACTGTCGTTTCATGGTCTGGGGTCTATTACAAATTCAAAATACTTGAACTTTATTAGGTATGTCTCTTTCAATTCATTTCGAAAAAAGAAAATTACAGGAATAGGTCGATTAACATAGAACTTAAGTTTAAATTACTAAGAAAATTATACAAAGAAATATTTTAAATTGAAAAATATTTAAATAAGTCTTTGAATAAAGTCTGTTTTGCAAAAATTGGTAAACATGAATTTTGCTGAACGCCGACTTATTAATAATTCTAGTTTTAACTATCTTAATTTTTATAAATCCACGTCACATTTGAGACTATGCACTAATTTAGTAATTTCATTACTACGTGTGCCACTTAAGTTGTATCATTTTTGACACTGTATGCATCTAAGGGTTAAGCGTGATTGAGTAATAAACATCCAAACATCTAAACATCCAAACATCCAAACTTTCGCCTTTATAATATTAGTAGGAAGTAGGATTAGTAGGATAACGTAGCATCTAGATTGTCATAGGTACATTACATTTAGTTTAATTTTTCATACGGCTTAATATGTGACAATCATTGACTAGTTCCATATTAATATGATTGTTACACTCGTGATTTTTCTGTAGGTACCTAGTACTACACACAAACGTTTCCTATACTTAAAAGATTTTCATCCAATAAAATTAAGACGAGTACCATAGATAACTATCCACTGTTTCTCACGCGTTGTAACTTGACAGGAGAAATCACCATAGTTTTTTATTTGAAATAAAAATAAACATTTTATGCACGTGCCTATACATAGCCACGATTCTTTGAGGACGTAAAAAAATGTATTTCGTTAGTCGATATGTCGTTTTTGATTGTGGACAGACAATCGGTCAGTTGCCCATTGGCTGTAGGTAGGAACAGACGTGTCCTCGCATACTAATGATAATGATATTGAACTGACAAGCAATGTATTAATAGTTATTTATGCAACAAGAGAGCAAAGTCTTTTTTTGCTGCGAGTGCTGATTTTGAGTCCAGGGGAAGCGAAAGAATTTAAAATTTTCAAGAATTTTGAATATTGAGCGCAGCGAGGGACTCAAAAGCACGAGATGCAAAAACTTTGCTCTCGAGTACCTAACACATACAACTTTTCACCTCAGCAGTGAGAACATATTCACATAAAAATATGTATCATGCCTATGATATAACTGTCACAGTTATAATATTTAAGTATGGGTTTGACTACAAAATATAACATGATATTTTCTTTCAATTTCAAAATTAGTCATGCTTCTGAACTAAATTTTCTGTAGGTAAGTATCTAAAGAATGCAAAGTCATGACTTACTAGTTAGTATAATAGCTTAGTCAAATACTGTAAACAGGACTCTAACGAGACCAAAGTACCGGCTGCCTTGTACTTTCCAGTGGTATTTAGTACTTAATTATTTAATGTAAAAATTGCAATTGGTTAAGCAAACTACATTAAGATGAAAGGGCTGAGGGATATTATTTAAAGTTTAAATGCTTCTACATTATATAGTACCTACTTATTCTTTTAGACTTAGAAACCCTAAGACACTGTCTTTTTTTCAATTAAAACATGCCCTGAGTAGGCAATATAATTAAATTAAATCACAATATCAAAAAGTTAATGTAACTCAATAGATATTGCAGGATTCGAATTATCGGTCCCATTACTTATAAAGTCCTGAACTAGTGAAATAACCGAATGGTTACACTATTTAGATAACGTTTGCTCGAATGGAAATGGTACCAAAAATCAAATCAGTGTTGTTTTTTTGTTGGTCACATTTGACTTGAAGGAACCCGAACAAAACATACATATCAAGTTAAATAAAAGCTTGTAAGTAATAAAATACCAGCGGCTCTGTGAGCTGTTCGACCTCGTCGTGAGTGTCTTTTGTTATATTTTTTCTTTTTGTAATATTTCAATCAAAAAACAACCATATATATAATTAACGAACCTGCTCACAAAATTTTACGAGAATCGGTTGAGTAATGCGACCTGTAGGTAGAAGAGAACAATCGGACATCCGCCGGTTCGCTTCGCTCGCTCGCTCAATGGTAAGTTTACATGGAAATGATGTAGGAACTATAATATTATTGTTATTACTTATGTAGTTTTTTTGTAGTTCCTCGTGTTAAATCGCTTTTAACGCCCAGTTATAAATAACTTAGAAATGTCAAAAGTTTATTATAACAAGGAAAATTATAACACTTCGCGGGCAGACGTTTCACAGACACCGCCAACATTTGGAGCATTAAAAAAACTAAACAGAAAAGTAGTAAACTATAGCGCCAGATGTTCACGACCTACGTCAACGTAACACTATTTGTTTACTATTCCAGTTATTTCTAGTTTGATAAATGTTTGTAGTAGTGAGGGACGAAATTGAAATTCCAAAATATTTCAGGAGATTTATGTACTTATTAAACATATATGAAAAGCAGGTTGGATTTGATATACTTAAGTACATTTTCGACGCTTCAGTTTACCTAATAACTTTAATCCTTTGATCAGTTTTATTTTAACCATATATATGTGTTCAAAACCCATCTTTGAACACCTATATGTGGTTAAAATAAATATCCCCGACTAAAGGTGTATTTTTATGATCAGAGACCGGAATTTTCGTGGCATTTTTGAGCTGTCATAGTGACTTCTCATTCATCGACTTCGTAATATCGATATGAATTCACGTAATAAAATCTTAATATCTTCACGAATTTTCATGTGTTAAGTAAATATTCATTCTTCAGATTGCCAGGTCGCCGGGTACCATTGGTACCGTACCAAAGCGGACCCCGGGCTCCTTTAGGACGCAACCGTTAGGAAGATTATGAATCATTCCTCAATTATTTGTAATGGAAGGTTTATTGCCTGCATAGCACACATTGCACAATAAGTTGCTTAATATTTATTTTGAAATTACGTACCGCAATCGATACCTAGGTATATACCTACATTAAAAGTCGATAAATGAGAAATCACTATGACAGCTCAAAAATGCCATGAAAATTCCGGTCTCTGTTTATGATGTAGGATTAAGGACTATTTTTTTCAGACTCACAACTAACCAGTGATTAACATAAGACACTGTATAAATCAGTTGCATTCTTGACATAATACGTATTGTCGAGGTTTTATAGCCATGATAATCAAGAGGACAAGTGTCCTTGCCGTTAACATTTTTTTACGCCATGAAATAATTGCACTGCACACGAACGAACCAGTTCACTACTTGACAAGGAACTATCAGTGTTGCCAATAATGCGAAAAGAAGTACTAAAGTGCTTTTAAACTTTTAAATACATATAAATATTTTAGTAGTGGATGGAAGCTGTTATCAAAGTCGAAATTTACCGGTTTACGTTATTGCTGCAGATATTAATGTGTCCATTTTCTTTCTAATTAAATTTTACTGGCACGTAATGTTTTATGTACTTTGGAAAGGACAACTCAATTGGACGCCGATGTACTTTGTATAGGACACAGTGGAAAACTTTAAAGAAAAACCCGGGATTTTTTCTTTATTTTTCGTAACCATTTTAGGCCCTTAAGAATATATTCTGAAAGTTTCAGAAGGTTAACAACGTGAACTTTATCCGTGCGCTTAATGAATATCTCGATAAAATTTTCAAAACATAACATCACTATTATGTTCCTCTGTCGTACTACCATACCGGTGGCGCTACGGTTATTATTTACATTTCCTTATGAGCGGCGCCTTTGAATTTTACAAGTTCCCTTTATAGAAATATTATTTCCGTAATTTCGTTTCAGGATCGTTTTATATTTAAATTGTGCATCTCTGGCTTCAGACTTTTCTTTATCATGCGACACATCGGGTGACCGCAGGTCAAGCCAAACTTACCTAGCTTTTGCCGCTTTGATGGTTCCGTTCGTTCCACATGTTCTTACATAATCACGTTTTATTCCGAATAAATCGATTCACCAGCAAGTACACAGCAGCTCAACCCCTACCCCTGACCAAATATTAGGAGTTAGGAGGTCTAGAAGAACGTCTAGAGCGTCGTCTTACTTATATCGCTAGGGACCACAGCTGCCTAGGTTTTTCAAATGAGTTCATACAACTAATACCTAAACCTAAGTGCTCACGACCCCGCCTTGTCGTCATTTTTACCCAACAATTTGAATTATTTATTCCCACCTTCCCTTTCACACGTCCCTTAGCCATTCTTAGCGTTCACAAAGTGATCAATATAATTTATCACCTTTTTTTCTGAAATTTCCAAGCTCCTAAATAATAAAGTGCTGTATGGTGTGCCAGTAGTTGTCTAACACCAAAGTAATAGCAGCGTGGTCGGTTATTAGCGCTACTGGATGCGCAGGGGCAAGTTGATTGACCCTTGACGCGCGCGCCACATTTGTATCAACGCGCTTTTGACAGCCCTTCTATTGTTTAAGACTTATGCATTAAACTTAGTAATCCATTTACATTTCTATTCAAGTGGATAAGTAAATTTATAGTCAGTTACGTGTTTTTAATACGAGCAGTATTTATATTGCATCTATTCGATAGCCAACTGACTAACTACAGTTTCTGCCATACCTACATGGTTTTAATATTGACAAGTTCAAACAAACTTTAAAGCAATAGCGTCGACAATGCTGCAAACACTAGTGTTAATTGATAGTTTGAGTAACAATACGGGTTTTTTAACTACCCCGCGTACCAAATTCCCCACTGCCAAACACTTACAAAAAAATAAGACTCTTTTGCCGCTACCTAATAAAATTCTTTACCTTTTACTTTAAAACCGGGGTTAAAAAGCGAAAAACAAACCGTAAACAAGCAGCGATATATCGGTATCGTAAAGTGCAATGCGTTGTTAGGCGCGCGCACCTCCTCGTCAGCGCCAATAACAGCCGATAAATACTGCGCAACCGATCACTAATACGATTGTGAGCGACTGTCCCTGCGTTTGTTACATTATAACCCTCCATTGGTACACTGCTTCATTTTCCACCATGAGCTCGCCTTTACTAGAGTCGGTGCCGGCTCCATCTGAGACTCCTCTGGAGCTGTAGTGAATTACGATATCGCGATGCTGAGAAATTAATTACGGATTTTTTGGTAGGAATGTGAACTGCTTCTTTGGGATCCATAAGACCCGCAATCAATCCGAATAAAAAGAAAAATCATTAAATACAAACTTTATATTATTAGCGCGGGGTGCATGAGCAATGCCTGATATCTAACAAGCAAATTGACTGTGCGATTGACCTTGGTTTAGATTTATTCGAGAAAGAATATACCCATTCATAGTGTTTCTTAAAAATATTTATAGTGTTTCTTAACTACAAAACTTTGTAGGTAACAGAGCGACGTCGGCAAACTTAGGTAATGTCCATCCGTGGGTTTTATAAATTGCATCCAAATAGGGTCGATAACAGTGAAATTAAATTGTTGTTTCATTAGCAACAGATAAATACTACTACTATATTCGGAAAGTATATTTTTTTTTTTGTACGTAAGCAGAGATATTTATTTTTATTCCGTAAATTCAAATCTTTATTATTAATGAAAACACAATAACAGATAATAAACGCTTTCATTTATGTTTACTATATTAAGATTTTTAAATTCATAAAAACTAACTAGAAGGACGTTGTTTGATTGTGACGTGACAAGCAAGTAATCGCTACAAATTCAATAATAACGCAGCATTTTTGACGTTTTATAAAAAGAAGTTGATTTGACTTTAGTATGTAGCAATGCGCGGTAGCCAGTAATTTGTTAATTGCCGGATTAACGTGCCTCCACGGCAATAATTAACGTCGCAAATGTCCCGAAGTGAACGGATGAAAGATATATTTCGACACAAGTGTCCTAAGAATCTGCGATAAAAGGACTGGCTAAGATAACTGAGGTAGCGCGGTTTTGAACACAAGTGACCAACTTGAACCTTTTTTTTATTTAATATCACGAAGTAGTATAGCGCGCTCTTGGCAACATGTTATTTTGGCACGCGTAGAAGCGAAACCGATTATGTATATAAAATTAAAACTTAAGTCTCTGATTGCCCCCGATTAAGATCAGTAGGTAATCAGTGAAAAGTTTCATCATAACGCAATAAAACTTGAGCTCAGTAAATTTTGATTTATCTCGTTTATTCCCCATAGGTTAGTAGAAAAAAATATCTAATATCAACGTAAAAAGTGTTTCTTTATTATTAAACTTAAATTATCTACACTTAAAAATATTCAAAAAGCACAAAGGAGCCTCCTTAAGATTTCACGACAATTTAATTTAGTAGTAACTTACATCTCTCGAATCTCTCGATAGTCTTTTTTAACCCAATCTTTGTAAATGTAATTGAAGACGCAGTAGTTTTGGAAACTCAAATCCAGCGCAGAATAATGCATTTAAATTGTAAGGGTGAATATGTGTTCATAAAAGGGAAGGATATTCTCACTCGGATTACATACTTAGCCACATTAGCATTTAATGAAATCAGGTATCACATTGAATTCAAATAAGTTTTTTCTAATAATCAATTACACTTAACACTTCGCTTGTCAGCAGCGATGCGAGTCATTTATCATGGACGTCATGATCTGGGTATCAGGCGTAATGTATTCACAATGTGGGCAAAAAACGTTGATTTTATATTCAGAAGCTAGGGTGAGACTTTTTTGGTATATTAAAAAATAGAAAGAGTGACATGTATCTATGAAATTTAATAAATATGCGCCCATCATACGATTAAGTACGTTTCCGTACCTACACTACGAGTGATTCTTCCGGCATCTAATAGGTCATATGGTTCTCTTCGGCTAAACTATTACTTTCCCAATGGTCCGCTTCCTCAGTGGTCTACTACCCCGAGACTTCAGTTTTAGTCTACTTTCTCTCAAGGGATTAATTATTTGTTTATACTACCATCTGATATTTATAAGGTAGTTCGTTACTTACCTACAGTCTCAGAATTATTTAATTAAGGGGATGCTTCGGTTCGAGTCATTGTGAGAGACTTGCTTATGTCTTCAGCGCACGAGAAAACGAGATGAAACACTCTTCGGGAATAGCTTTTTTAAATAAATAATAACTACATAACATTGCGAAGTTTTTCTATACTTCATTAAGTGACATCTTAGATGTGGTAAATAACCATAATATTGATTGAGTAGAAGTAAAAAAGGAAAATAAAGACCCAACTTTGGTTTTTTACATATTTTTTTTGCAATATTTTGGTTAAATCTGTTTAATTAATCTGTTTATAAGATTTATATAGTAAATGAAAAATCGTCTTTATTGTTTCATAATTTGATCAGAGCGGCTTTTCAAAGAACGCGATATTTTCCAATGCACGTCCTTAAGCATTACCTTCCGGAAGAAAATTCTCCACATCTACAAGTATGAAAACATAATTATTCCCAAAAGGATTAATTTGTGATCAAAAGCAAGTAGCCGTCTATTTTTGGCACGGTCTGTTAGTATTAGGTGGTCCCTGCAAAGCTAGCTCAGCCCGTAGAAATCAAAGTTACCCGATCATAAATCAATTTCAAGTCTGTGTCAAAGCCAGAACGCATTAGCAAGCCGTTTCACTCGCTACCTTACTTTGTTACGTTTACTTGTACTATAACATGACAAGTCCACTGTCAGCGCTCGGACTGACAGTTAGCGGGGTTGTTGACAAGTAGAATGACAGATGTTTAATTGTTTTATCTGTGGTGTTTATACTGCTGATTTATTCGTTTAGCGAAGTTAGCAACGTTAAAAGCAGTTGATGGTTTATGATTGTAAATATCGCGCAAAAGCGGTTGCAGTTGTTTCTAATTTTGATGTATTGTAAGCAATGATGTAATATAAAAAAGAGGTAGATAGGTTATAAGCGCTGCAAAAATGGGACACTAAACATGCGTCAATTGGCACAACTTTCCTCAGTTTCGAGTCGTCAATGGAAACGTTAGCTGTCAGATTTGGTGGACATTTTTAAACACGGAATCTCTTATAGACAACATATCTACTTCTTCTTATATTACATCATTGATTGTAAGTATAAGTACAAAGCCTGGCAGTTTTTAACGACATTATAATTTGTTTAGGTGGTAATGGGTTACCCTAGTTGGTTGTCATCCTGTGCACGAAACTAACCGTCTCTGGCAGCACTACATACATTTTGCTTTCCAGTCACTAGACTGAGGCTGGGTACTAACCCAGTCTCACTTAGTTAAGCACTAAATCTGTGTCTTAGTTTCTCCCCAATATAATAACAGTCGAATAAAAATTACTCTGTGACACTGCCTTTATAAACATTTTACATGATTAGTTATTCATATTTATTTGGGAAAACTTTAATCGCTTAGGTATCAAAAAACCGAACAAGTCTCGCCTCGCTCCTCGCCCACCAGATTTTTGCTGTACTTGTATTATAAGACGATATGAATGAAAGAATGATAACATTTATTTCAAGTAACACAGGACTCATACAGAAGATTACATATTCATTTAAAATTAAAATTAAATTACTTGCCTTCATGGTAGTTCTAGATCAACGGAAAGTACCTACCCTATAAATTTTCATAGCTTTCAGAGTGTCGAAATATACGTTTTTTGTGGCATAAATGGCCGTATCTTTTTTTGCGTTAACTTAGAAGTTTGAGTTTTTCGCAGCTTCAAGGGACTGTAGACCTGAGTACGAGTATATGGATTTAATTTCAACTCCATACCTCCACACGTTCCCGAGGTAAATGGTCTTGAGAGACAGACAGACAGACGGACCACACAGTGATCCTATTAGGGTTCCGTTTTTTCCTTTTGAGGTAGGTAACCCTAAAAATACTGACTACGCACCAAAAAATACTGACTTGCATTGCACATCAAAATTTAACAATTGCACATCAAAACCGAACTTTGATGAACGGTTATTTTAGCTGTGCAAATCAGTATGTTTTAGGTTGTTAGGTTTTTTGATGTGCCTTTAAATACTAGCCTATTTATTTCATCACGAGTGCTGGTATTGAAGCGGTTGTATTACACGGGCGGACAGTCCGGCAGCGGTATCCCGGTTCTATTCCGGGCACAATAAACAAACACTATTTGCCTGCGACAAGCCGCCATTAAACATGTATATGACTAATTACGTTATTGTATATTTTAGTTAGATTGAGTGATTCCGCATTTTTATTAGATTTATTTAAAAAGTTGTATTTGACGGACTTGAAATCTATTTCCCGCCACGTTCATAAGTCCTACTTAGTTAAAGTTAAAGTTGTTTTTATAAATAATTTATTCAATAACTTCCATTCAAATAATTTATATCAGGCTTGCACCTGTGTAACAAGTGTTAGTAATAGGTACCTAGGGTCGTTCTTCTTTTCGACCGACAATAGCCTGTCCCTCGTCTTATTACGGCATCTCATTTGAGTAATGATGTTTACGGTTTTATAATGTTCGAATGAACGTCCATATTATTTTATTCATTAGTGATGTTTAGTATTTCACTTTCTCTAACTAGCATTTTTTTTTAATGTTTTTTTTTTCGTAGAATGCCGTGACAGAGTGGTAAACCAAAATGTTGTCCCCACTGAAAGAGTCCACTTTGTCACATGTTTTTTTTAGAAACCAACCGTAAATAAATATTTATATTGGCCAGAAAGGAAACTTTAATTAGTTCTAATGAAGAAACCTATGCATTTTTTTTTAAATCGCACTTCAAAACCACAATTTTCGATAGTTCAAAAACCAAAAAAACAGAAAAACCTCGGATCATTGTCGGTAAAAAAGAAGAACGACCCCTATACAATAAAATCTTAACCTATGGTTAGTGATAAAATGTTTACTTATATATTATACTTAACTAAGGGTTGAGAGGACATGGAGCTGTGTCCATCGACGCATTAATTATTATATTGACAATATTTACAGACTGTTAGAGTCACTGCCCGTGCCCACGCTGCTTTCTTACTTGAAGCACCGTGCGTCACTGATGACATGATGCAGCGACGTTTATTAAGTTTACTACACAATCATTATTTGAAAAGATAGAAAAATCGACATGCAACATGAACCAACAGGTGAACTAAAAAAGGAAATGTAAGAAGCATAATTTGAAAGCAGGCAAACACGTCGAACATACGCACCGTAACACTATACGCCGTAAATATAAAATGGGAGTCCATCAATACTCATTGTGTAGTCCGGTGTGCATTACGTCGCGATTGAATACGATATCGGACGATGGCGTTGTGTGGACAAGCGTTAGACAAAATAATGCAAAACATCTTGTTTCTAGTAAATTAGCAATTCAAGCAGTTTGTTATCGGAGGTTACTGCTCCGGTAAAATCTGATATAGGCATGGCTCATTTAAATGTGTTGGTTATCTATGGGTTTTCATCTCTACCTGTGAACATAACATATCCCCAAATCAATAAAGGTGCATACATATGCTTATGCAGCCAAAATATGATTTTGGAGAGATTTATTTATTTAAACTTTATTGCACAAAATACAAAAAAATATGTACAAATGGCGAGCTTAATGCCAGATGGCATTCTCTACCAGCTAACCATTTCTTGAGCCTACTAAAATTACATTTTAGCTTGTTTGGCAAAATGCTATAATACCTAATAATAAGCCTTTATTTTTCCATATTGATACAAATACAGCTAGATTTTATAAGGGTTTTGGTTACATTATTTAACACTAGCTTCCGCCCGCGACTTCGTTTGTGTGGACCCGGGATAAAAACTATCCTATATTTTAATCCAAGGGTATACACTATCTTCGTGCAAAATTTTATCCAAATCGGTTAAGCCGTTTAAGCGTGATTGAGTAACAAACATCTAAACATCCAAACTTTCGCATTTATAATATTAGTAGGATTAGTAGGATGAATTCCTAATTGGGAATAAACCTCCCCCAGGTAAACTAGTATAGGGAGCAAACTGAGTGATTTGACCCGCAGCATCAATTTTCGTATTTCAGCACCAGAAAAAATCTTTCTCTCGTTTGCTTTTTAATTTTTTGTACCTAATTAAGTTATTTCCTTTCATATATGACACATTTAACATTAAAAAAACATGTTTAATGGACACCGCACCAAGGACTTGAAACCCCCTTTTCAGGCCCCGTAGCATGGTTGGCCTTCACGCGGTAAGTGATAGGAAGGATAGAGCGTGCGTCACTGGCTGACACCGTTCGATAGAACGAGACAACGCACTTATCTTGTCACTTGTTGCGTGATAAGGCCAACCATGCTACGGCTCCAGGCTTAAGCCTATCAATTTGGTAACCTTATGATAAGGTAACCTTACTGATAGGGTAAACCTATTGTTATGGTAAGCATATCGGATGTGGTAACCATAAGGTAACCGTGACAAAACCCTATCTCAATAGGGTTTTGTTTAGGTTTTGTTATAAATGGTTACCTTAAGGTTACCACATCCGATATGCTTACCATAACAATAGGGTTACCCTATCAGTAAGGTTACCTTATGATAAAGCTACCATTATGGATAGTCTTTTAAAAACAACTTCTAAAATAAGCCTATGGAAAACCCTGGTTAGGGAAATATTTTCTGAACATTGATCTGTGGGTCGATCACGTAACTTTTCTTACGAACGTCTGTAAGATTTAAACGTTAATTTTATATGGAAAAATGACAGTTAGATTGAGATTTAACTGTCAGACGCGCGTTCGGAACGATACGTGATTACCCCCCCTGGAACTCCATCGCAAAATGTATGGGGAAAAAATAAAAGTGGTCAGATTCGAATGCAAAAAGTATCTATATGATAAAAAGATCGTCAATTCAAACCAGGGATCGGAACCGGTTTTTTCAAGTCCCCGAAGTAGTCTAATATTTTGAATTATTTTAGGCTCTTAATGTAGGAGTCTATCATGTATTTAGGTAACATATTCGTATTATTAGACAGCCTGATCAAAAATGATATTATAAACCAAAGAACGAAATTGAACGAAATAAAACCGGTATTTTTGTATGGTGAAATTACCGGTATCCGATCCCTGATTCAAACAACTTTTTTTAAAGAAACTTACAAAAAAAGTATTGGTTCCCATTTCCCATGTACCTAATGCATGCCTCTTTTAATAAAATGCAAAACCTTCCGGAAAATACGTTTTACATCACTCCTGCAATATTTTTGTTGCATCCGGTAATTGACATAAAAGTACAGATAGTTAAGCCACTTTTTTGTCATAGACAAGTGGAAAATCGAAGCATTCGTTTTTCACAATTATAACACAAATGCGATTTTTAGCAAAAAAACTGTGATTAACGGTATTTTTTTCAAAAAGGGGTATTGAAAGGTGTTGAATTTTTGACATAAATTATTACTCATTCCATTGTATAATATAACATGTGAACAACAAGTACAGTTTTTTTTCCATAATGGTTGTGTGCTGGTATCCTTTATTTATTAAGAAGTAGCCCACACTTTTATACTTAAATATTTCGTGAACTATTCATAGTTCACGAAATATTTAAGTATAAAAGTGTGGGCTACTTTTTTAAACTAGACGTCCATACCTTTCAACGTCTAGTTTAAAAAAAAAATTGTGATTATTTATGAATAGCATACATGTTGCGTATATGCAAAATTATCAGTACAAGTCAAATCAAGAACTTTAAATAGGCGGCTTTCCTTCCTTTAGAGAATAAAATTGTTAACGATTTAAGTGCATATAAATTAGGTCTTACAAGTCTTCAATAGCAAAAGTAACAAAAAAATTGGCCTTAAAAGTAGTTAAAAGTTCAGATGTACCTATCCACAGGAAAGACGGAACCCTAATGTTTACAAAAAATATTTTTTTATTTTTTATTAAAAGTTTAAACCAGTGTTGGATACGTCCATAAGCTTCCATCGCCGCGTAGCTCTCAGCTCCATAGTAGCCCCATCACACATGGTTCAATAGCACCATTGTAATTTTGTACCAAGGCAAGAATAAACGAGCTGCGTGTATATTAAAATAAAATAAAAACATACTTTGACTCGAAACCTAGCCAAATTATGAAGATAGACTAACAAATAATACAGGGTTAGCCGTGAAAATATAGAAAGAAAAGAGCCTTTTCTAAATCTGTTATGGGAAATACCAAAGTCATTGAACGAGCGAGCGAAGCGAACGAAGTTCTATGCTTCAGCTTGTGGGCCGCAAATCGTACGTATGTCCGGTGTCCGATGTCCCGCTGTCCCGCTTTATAAGATAATTTGTCGGGCTATACAACAATTATGTAAAATGTATTTTCGTTTTCGAAAATAATTTAATGTAAAGAGAAGCAAGGAATAACTATTTTTTAGCTCAAATCAATGTTTGTTTTTATCAGAAAGATACTGATATGTATTCTAGTTGCAGTTGTTTGTTATGTAAGTTTTTGAAATACTTGAAGCAGTTAAACACATATTAATAAACAGTTTTAAAAAACAGGTAAAATGGTGGAAATATTACACTACCTATCACCTATTATTGCTTCTATTAAACACATAAAGATAATTTAATGATAGCAGAACAGATTCATCGGTTGATTACAGCCAGTTTCTTCACTTACCTTTGATTTTATTCCCTCAGCTTTCATTAGCACACCCGCATCGCTAAACTAAAAGCAAGATTGTAACATACGGGTTCCGCATTGTCTTAGGAAGTTACCTAAATGAGAATGCTATAATTAATATTACAACATACTCGTAATGCATCAAGATAAAAAATATCATGAGTTATCTATCGTACGGGATAATATCAACAAGATTATTTTTGCGCGATAATAATGACAAAATTCGATATCTATCTACCTAAATCGTAGTTTTTTTGCAGTTCGCTCTTTCAATGAAGTGAGCTCTCTTAGCTTTTTCTTTGGCGCAAAATGGTTTCGCGAAAAGAATATTCCCTAATGTGTAAGAAAATGTCTAGATATATATCTTTTACACCTTTTTTTAGTACTTCACGAATCTTCAACGTTTACAAAACGGACTGAGTTGAATTCTCGATAGAATTGATTATCGCCAAGTTTACGAGTATTGCTTGGTAAATCATGATCTAAGGTTAGATGAGGTTATAATAAGCGTAGGTACACATTATGATAACATTCATTTTATTGCATCTTTATAGTTTACTTGATGTTAGCCGTAATATGACCGTTGCAAAAACAAATTATTTATCACATTTTAACTAACTTTATTACATAATTACGACTCCTATAGTTAATTAACTTTAATTACTATATAATATAATATTGCCTACCAGAGGTAGGTAGCTAAATACGACAGATGCGCATAAGTTGAATTCGCGACCAAACTATTACGCAGGTGGATCAAAATCCCAATAGTCCCTAATGGCTTTAACTTGTAGAGAATTATTTGTAAAAACTACTACTAAAAGCTTACTGTCCTGTACCCCAAAATTTACTCAATAATGCTATAAAAAA
The DNA here is from genome assembly GCA_932294315.1 of Epinotia nisella. NCBI lineage: Eukaryota > Metazoa > Arthropoda > Insecta > Lepidoptera > Tortricidae > Epinotia > Epinotia nisella. Next base: position 26,065,860 of record OW028674.1, read on the forward strand.
CATCGTTTTGCACCCCAATTTACCTTACTTTGGAGATCCTAACAATAGGATTAGTACGTCCAAACAGGTGTTCCAATTTTATTATTATTACATTACGTTTAAAAAAACGCTAGTTGCTTCGAATCAAATCGGTATACGACAATGATTGTAGCGCTTTGAACAGAAATATATTACCAGTGCTATATCAGACTAAAGAAACGTTGACGACCCAACTTAAAATACAAAATCCGATGGAAGCAGTTTATTTACTTAAGCCTTTTTATCACTAGTTGGAGAAGAGGTCGTTGGTACTCAGGGGAAACTAAAGCACAGGTGTCCAGCGTTCGGCCTGGTAGAGCGAGACGGTACGACGAAAAGTGCCATAGAGTGAGAAGGACGCAACCAAAATAAACGTTGAACTTGTGTTCTTTTTTTCTTTTTGCTCTCCCTCGCCTATGTTCGTGACGGATATTTTTTTTCATTTTGTTGCTCATGCTGCGCCTTTTTGGTTTATTTGGTTGCGTTTAGGTATATTTTAGATTAACTTTAATTGGGTGTTGTATTTTTGGTACACTCTTGCGCAATTGATTAGACATTGCGCCGCGCGTCACCTATTTTTGAAAACAATAAAAGTATTAGAAAATTGAGTTAACGAAGCATTTTTTGGGATCGTTTTTAGAAATTAATGCAGGCTCATTATCAATGTTTTTCATAATAGTGACTAAATAATGACGCTACTCACGCGTGTTTTTTTGTTGTTTAAGAGTTATAACTAAAAGTTATGTCTTGATTGTTTTTTTAGGTACCTACAATAATAATATATTATTTCATTTCTCCTTAATACTCGTGCTCGTCGTGGCGAAGAAATAATCAAGTTGGCATTATCGCTTATTATTTGCAGATATAAAGGTATTATGTCACCCTAATGACTAGGGTGACAAATCCTATCAGAGACGCTGTGTTTTTATTATATCGGTGGTGTTTACGTGTAATGGAGGTGGTGTTTTAGCGGAATGTAATAAAAGCTATCCTGTTTGTTAGGTATGTTTTAAGTGCTTCAAATTTATTTACACTATGCAAATACATCATCTGTAAGTACCTACGCATATTTACTTCAGGACGATGCATGAAAGTCAAATATAAACCATCATAATTACACTTTCTTACTCATGTAGGTAAAGTATTATTGTTAACATTTTTACAAAAATGCAACACTTAAGGTAGGTAGACAGTTCTTGTCTAGACCATGGTAGTGACGCAATTATTTACTGCAAGTTACATTACAAACTTAAGCATAGTATAGGGAAGCTATAGAAAATAGTAAACAATCATTTTCAACTTACTCCAAACGTAATTCTTTAAGCACATCATAATCACACAACGGCCCGGACGATATCACTGTCATTATATTATTTTTGAACTATACATGCACAAGCGCCTGAAGATTATATCAGAACTAACTTCCATTTACACCTCAAAAATATAACTAACGCTTCTATTACCATCTAACAAAGCTTAAATTACTGTAACTTAATCAAGTACATCAGCAGTAAAAGACTTCTTACGATCTTCAACTGCCAACTTAAAAATGTTCTTAAAAAATTACCGTGTCGGTCTTATTTCGTGAATATTAAGCCTATTTTTGCTTGGGTTCTTGTTCTCTGCTGGTAGATTATTTGAATAAACAAAATCCAACTCGTAAGCTTTTGTTTTTGCTAACGGTACAGTTGCCACATGGAAATGAGAGTCTGTGATGGATTCGGATACATTTGTTTTGAGCTTGTTTTTTTTAGTTTTTGTCGTTGTTACTTTAATAATGCTCGTGTGTTACTGTAATGGATAGAAGCTGTGATATATTATTTCAATATGCACAGTAGAGCACATTGTTATTGGGCGACTGCCAATTTGACTCACGGTAAAAATGACAACCCTCCTCCATCATAGCATTATCCCGGTGGCATCCTCAGAAAGCCCGGGATCCAATAACATAATGTTAACAATCATTATAAAATCATTTTAAAATACAATCCTGCGTTACACATCCTTCTAATCAGTTTTGAAGCAAAATATTAGTACATAATGTAGACTTATAGGTTACATGTAGCATGACCAAGTAGGTAATAATTTATTTTCATTTCTCCCGGCCAGTAAGTGGGTTCAGCTTCGCTTTATTCATGTGAAAATTTTATAATTATGTCACCGTTAGATTTTTAACACCGTCAGTTTATAATCTAACTCGCGATATTATAAACTTGCGTATGCGTTCCGTAGCATACCGATTTAACGATTCGACATTGATAGATTATAAACTAACGAAAAATAATGCGTTCAATTGTGAACGGTTTTGACAGTTCACAATTTTTCGACAGGTGATAATATCGCGAGTAAGAGTAAGATTATAAACTGACGGTGTTCATCATCTGATGGTAACATATATTCCTAATGGGAATACGATAAATACGGTCATTGATCATATTAGAGTAGGTAAGGCAGAGGCATCAAAAAATCCAGTATGGCGTTGTCAAAACTAAAATCTTGACTTATCTGAAATTCAACCATTTTTGGTAAATGAACCAAATATATTGCTAATAAAAATCCGCAGTCACATCTAACATGAAACATTCTGAACTCGTTGCTCCACGCACACACGCAAACCCCAGGTGTCGGCGCACGCGCACACTGGCAGCGCGTAAAGCCAGTAGTGGACCAGTTTATACGTAACTGAACGGTAATAATGGTGATATTGTGTAGCGACAGCAAACGTGGGCGGTTTGAAGTTAGTATGTATACCTTACCTTTTTAGGGTTCCGTAGCCAAAATGGCAAAAACGGAACCCTTATAGTTTCGTCATGTCCGTCTGTCCGTCTGTCCGTCTGTCCGTCTGTCCGTCTGTCCGTCTGTCCGTCTGTCCGTATGTCACAGGCATTTTACTCGAAAACTATAAGGTGTATTTGAATAAAATTTTGAGGATAGGTGTATTTTGTTAGCCGCTACATAGTTTTGTAATTAAAATGACAAAAAAAATTTTTTTTAGGGGTGCACTCCATACATAAAACTAAAAGTCAAAAAAAAATTTTTCATTGTGACCCCCCGTGTGGCACATCAATCGATAGGCCTTTCAAAATAAATATAAGGTTTCTTAGCATTTTTTTTGATTAAGTGAATAGGGTCGGAGATAATCGCCCCGAAAGTCACTAAAATTCTGTCCCCCCCCCTCTAATTTTTGAACGGTGTATTTTAAAAATATGGAAAAATTCATGGACATAGGGCTTATTAATTTCATTCACCGAAAATTGTTTTGAACAAGATCGGTTCAGAGGTTTTCGAGATATTGCTGAAAAACTGCCTTCTTCAAAGAAAAGGACGTAAGTGCCGTAAAATTTCTGTGACGATACGACCTTTTTAATAGGCACGGAACCCTTCGTTTTGCGTGGTCCGACACGCACTTGGCCGGTTTTTATATTTTACTTGAAATACTATTACCAATATTACACTTATAAGCAATGCTTTCTTTTTTGTTCATAAAATGTATTTATGTTCTCCTTAAAATAATATTGCCAATATGACACGTATTTATCGGCACCTTCCTTTTTTATATTGTTTTATCAACTATTAACATTTATATTATGATCAAGAATATTATTTATCAATACGCTTTACTTTTATTTTGTGCACCTTTTTGCGACCTGACTTTGTTCAATTACCAACAGTCCATGTCTTATCATTACCTATAATAATTTAAGATAATCATTATCAATGGTTGCTGACGGTACCTGAGCAAGCGCTCACATTCAAAACACGTGGTACAAGAAAGAGAGAAAATAATAAACCCTTTAATTTATGCCACGATAGTACTCGCATCTCGAAAATAAAATATTATGTTTTTATTTTTTATTTCCGAACCTTTTTTGGGTCACTGGCCTCAATAGTGACGTTGCTCTTTGGAAGTATCGAGTCGATGGACGTGTAAAGAGTATTATTTTGGGCGTTTGGGATCGTATCGGAGATGTAATTGGTGTGAAATAATTGTTATACGTTTTTATTACACCATATTTTTGCCTGGATGGTTATTCTTTTTTATGTGGCCTGATCTGAGTTGTTGATTGTGGTTCATTTGGATACATTCGCAAAATCTTGTTTATTTATTTTTGTTCATGTTTTATAACCGTAATAGACATAGCTGCTTAGGTGTTTTTAATAATTTCCCACCTCGTTACACAGTGCTGAACTTAGACTACGAAAAAAAAAATCACAGATCTATTGCTTTACACGACCTTTGAGGTACATTGAAAATGAACTCAACCAAATACAAGAACGCTTTAATTACATCTTTATATTTTTTATTATTTCAATGACCATTAAAAAAAAGGGTTAAACATTAAAAACTATCTATATCTGTGTTGCAGTCGAAAATTATTTTGTTTTTTTTATACTCATTACTCCATACTATTATGATGGACATTTTTTGGTGTTCACATCACTATCCTCGTCCCTCGTCGTAATACTTGCCACTAATTTCACCTTTTTATTTATTAATTTATCCTTTTTCTATAATAAAAAAACAATATAAATCCATCTGTGCCTTATCTTAATAATTTAAACCAAGTACTAGCGAATCGCGGTTGAGCTCACTTCGGACGTCTTAAAGCAACTAAAAACTCTTATTTTTCAAAAAAATCACCTTTATTGTTTATCTATTTCAATGTAACATAAAATAAAATAAGTATAAATTCATCTGCGCCTTATCTTAACTATCTAGTCATATTTAGTATTAGCGAACAGCGTGCGAACTCACTTCAACTCACCTTAGGGACCCCCTAACTAATCCAATTTTTTTAAATATTTTAATTCCAGTTGTTTTAAAATGTAGAATGGAATCATATCTCGCGGTATTTTGGTTTTTGCATTTCAAAAAAGTATTTGGGTCGTTCTTCTTTTTTACCGACAATGAACCGAGGTTTTTCTGTTTTTTTGGTTTTTGAACTATCGAAAATTGTGGTTTTGAAGTGCGATTTTAAAAAAAAATGCATAGGTTTCTTCATTAGAACTAATTAAAGTTTCCTTTCTGGCCAATATAAATATTTATTTACGGTTGGTTTCTAAAAAAAAACATGTGACAAAGTGGACTCTTTCAGTGGGGACAACATTTTGGTTTACCACTCTGTCACGGCATTCTACGAAAAAAAAAAACATTAAAAAAAATGCTAGTTAGAGAAAGTGAAATATTAAATATCACAAATTAATAAAATAATATGGACGTTCATTTGAACATTATAAAACCGTAAATATCATTACTCAAATGAGATGCCGTAATAAGACGAAGGACAGGCTATTGTCGGTCGAAAAGAAGAACGACCCACTAATAACTTTCAGAGTTATGTGCATTTATGTGTCAAAAGATCGCTATTTTTTCACTTTGAATGAATGAATGTATGAATGAATGAATGAATGAATGAATGAATGAATGAATGAATGAAAGTTTATTCACGAGAACATATTACTTTTCTTCAAATTACAAATAAGGTTTTTTACTTTTAAAAAAATGCATGTTGTAGTCCTCGTCAATTGATGGATATGGACATTTTGACACTTCTAACAAGTTTATACACCTGAAACTTACCGATATAAACGACGTGTGACAATATGGCTGAAATATGGGCTCCTACCAGAGCGAGCGAATAAACATTTTCAATGTTAAAATCTATAGTGCTGAATGGTATAATCGTATGTCCACTCTTTCGTCTTCCATAATTTTCGGTGATGTTTGTCTTTTTTGTTTTTCTATCCATTACCTACATATTTCTCACTATCTTCTTCGGTCATATTTTTATTCGTTATACTTATTAGAAATTGACATTATTTTTGACGAAAACGAACGTATGAGACGACAGGTTCATCATCACATTGATTGTAACTAACGGAGACAGTAACGGAGACACTAAGGAGCACAAAAAATATGATGCCTCTGCAATTCTGCATCTTCAACCTTCTATCTTTTGTATAACAGCATATTATATTCTATCCATAACAGTCGATAAGACTAATAATCGACTCGCCCATCCCCAGCCTAGCACGGTAGCCCGGGACGCCTACACAATCTCGCCACACGACACAAATCACGGCATAGACTCTCGCTTTTGAGTTTATGGTCTCGTAAAATCGGGTCGCGGAGGAATTGGTCGTGAGTGTTATAGTTAATAAAAGAATTGCGATTTTCAACAGTTATCTTGTGAATGTCATACGGATCTTGTATCGAACTTTAAGCCATATAATACCTTTTTGATATTTAAAATATAATAGATTACGAATTGGTAAGTTTATGTATTTTAAATGGATATTCTTACATATTTTTGAACTTTCATATACCTACATATTTACACGTGCAAAGCTGTTAAGCTTTACTAGGAACGAGAAAAAACTTTTGAGCATTGCCTTCAGACCTTTCAGATGTCACTGTTATATCTTTATTATAATCTAAAATACAATAAATTATAAGATAGGTATCATAATTATTAACAAGATGCAATGTCATTATCATTGAAATAGGTACCAACGTATAGCATGTGGTCGTAACAAACGGAGCTTGCGCATGAACTAGTCACATAAATAATAACGCACGTGACTTATCACGAACTTTAAACGTAGCAATAGTGTTTACAAAATGTATGTCATAATTAATTTCATAACAGATTTATTCCCCCATTGACGTTTGTTAGACTTTGTTATTCTTTGTTCCTTATAACCATAAAACGTTTTATTAATATTCAAAATTTTTAGAAATACTCATAAAATATTGCTTTGAAATGGGCAAAACAATCGGTTGGATAGTCCACGCACAACTTTGTGATATGGGCACTCAACTCTTTTATTTATGCTGCACTGAGCCTTCAAAACTGTTGACCACAAAATATTCGAATACATACCTACAGACACATAATCATAACTCTGAAGTGAAGTACCGTTTAAAAATTGAAAACAATTGGCTATCAAAATACCACAAACGCTGCTCCCGAATTGCGCATCCAGATACGGGCCAAACATTTTGCTTTTTTGAACTGTTTATTACCGAAAAGTTTGGTTACCCAATTCGACATACTCGTATAACTCATGTGGTTGACCGCAAATAATTCTGCTTCAGTAATACGGGTTTAGTATTATTCTAACATGTAAATGTTTTGGGGTGAACTTTAAGTTATGTCATATTTTTATCATGGTCTAATTTTATTTCTTTTTGTTTCGTTGTGACTCAGCTAACTGCCTACTGACAAAACTTTGTGTGATGATGATGAGCCGAAGTTTTGACCCTGAGTTTGAACGTTAGATTTTTTTATGTACCATAAGTACGTTTATCGTAATTTAGCACAGGTTTCTTTGGGTCTATGTCGTTAACGATCTCATATTATTTACTATGTTAACGTTTTCTATGCTCTATGATTATCAATCATGTATCATGCTGTCCATTGTTTAATTTTTAAACCTTCAACAAAACGTTCAATACTCAACTATTTTCCTTGAAGAACTTGTATTTTCTTTCTCTCACACTCATATAATAAACTAATTAATTGAGAATGTTCATTAATTATTCAATGATTGACTTATTCGTTACATTATCTTCCTGGAAGACAGTTTTTTTTTCAAGCATAGGTACATTCTAAATTCAAACTATCGTTTAGGTTCAAGGACCGCACATTTTAATACAATGATGCCTAATGAGGAGGGAGTGATAAAAGTACAATGAGTCTACCAGCCACCGAACTACGCGTGCTTTCATCTTCCATCCATTGTCATCAATGATGAATGTTTCTTTAACTTCGACGTTATTGCCATACTCATTTGCTTCGCTTTTAGTTTTAAATTTTGTAATGGCTTCTTTTGAAATAACTGCTACTGTTCCGGTTTTTAGTTCATTTTAATAGTCGTCGTTATTGTAGACAAATCGATATTTATGTATGTACTGTATGAACTAGTTCGAATAAGGTTTGACAAAATTGTAAAGTTTTGGTTTATCAATATAATTAGGACTCAATTCCTGGATAGCAATTTTGATGTTAGAGTAAGGATCGCGATACAAAACTAGTGATCTAGAAAACAACAGTTTTATTAATTTCATCAACAAAACAAGTGAGTAACAACAAGTAAGTATAGGCCTAAGTTACAATATCAAAAGTCAAAGCTTAGAAAATAACAATTTGCCGTTGGGTGCATGTTGCATTACGCATTAAAATTTGCCAGTATATGTGACAATTACATAGAAATGAAACAAACGTCTTGCTCTTCATGTTAACCAGTTAAACGTACAGCAACATAACATTACATACACTGTATCAATCTGTCATTTTACCATTGGCCTACCTAGTTTATTATTTATTATTCATGGTGGCTCGCAGTCACAATAATTAATAACTTTAAGCTCCAAGCAAATTTGAATACAATGGTTCGACAGACGATCTAAAAATAAGCTTAGATTTCAGATGGTGTCAGTGGTATAAGTCTATCAGGTTCAATAGGAGAAATACAACCTTGTTATGCTTTCAAAATGTACTGTAAAGTTATTAAAAATGGCAATGTTTTACTTGTTTTTGTTAATTCTAGACCAGTAAAAATATATCAGGTGAAACTAGGGATTTCCCGGATATTACGATCAAGGTTGGTTCTGTAATATTTATTGAAAAAAAAACTATCATTTCTTTGACCAAAATAAACTGAAAAGGCTGATAAATTTTACTTGATAGTAATATACTATTAGGCTTTGGAAAAAAAATACATATAGCTCGCTACGAATAACCTCAATCTTAGTGAAACCGGAATACAAGTCAACCTACCCCACGAAATAGGTTAAATAATACAATAATATTTTTTATTTATTAAGACAAATAATCGATCCTCCGACAGCTTAATTCAACATAGTAATGACATGTTAATATGACATGTTAGTTAGACATGGAAATTAATCCTTGTTATAATTTTATTTATTTTATATGAATTTTTATTTTATATGTCCGCATGAACAAGAACTTTTGGGTAAAAAATAATGAATACTGATTACATTTTATACATAGCATGTTCAGAATAGCATGGTATGGGTTCACTATATAGGTCAACAAGCCTTTCATAAAATAAGTCTACCAGCTGTTAATCCTGCTGTGTGTCTACCGCACCCCGAAGCCATCCACTTTCCTTCACCAGCCCCAAACCACACTTGCAATTTTTAACCACGGGTCATAATTCATAATCTTAAAATTGCAATAAAATCAAAAATAATTGCACAGCATAGAAAGTGCAGGAATCAAACATTTGTTTTAATCACTTCGACGATTAATAACAGTGAATAAATAGGCGTTATTTATTGCAAATAATATTACGATAAAAATTATTACTTAAGTGTATTGTTTTTCAATAAATATTACGCACCTACATAGTTGGTCGACGGAAGGCTTTCGCGTAGATCGAGTTTTTGACAGTTAGTCTACCTGCCCCTATAGTTAATCATCCCCGGTCTCCCCTACTGTTCTACCTGGAAAATATTTGTATTGAGCTAGAATAGAAAATGTGCATAGTGCCTATTGTTATGTCCAAGTAAAATCTAGTATTTTCAATTATTTGAATTAAATTCAGAGTTGTTTAAAGAAGGCTATTGAAAGTAGTCTTATGAAATTCAATCATAAATTATTGTAATCTAAAGTAACTCCTAAGTTAGACCCAAATTATGATTAAATTTATTTCAAGTAAAAACTGGTAAAGCTATAAATTTTAAGGCAACATCTACCGTGGGACTACGCAACCAAGCTTGAGTGTTTTATCAAATAAAGAGAATCTTAAACATGAGCCTTATGTTGAAGAAGGTACAGTTCATATTACGGTTTGCATCGAAGACTAGTCTGTAGATCTAAATTTGTAATATTACAATAAAACTAATGTTAGAAAATTAAAACGTTCTAATAGGAAAGCATCAGTTGAAGAAATTGGTCTCAAACCATTAAATGAAGCATCAATGTGTCGGATTTGACCGTTTTTAATGTTGAAATCTGATATTTTACAATTATAGGCAATTAAATATAATAAGAGTAAGTATTGGTCAGTTATTATTGTGCCCCTGGGTATCGGGGAATTTTCGAACTTGAGCATTTTTTGAAAATTAACTTTTGTCTTTTTATGTTCTGATTAATTGCTGAATTACAAGACGATATTTTTCCCAAACTAGGTATGCTTTTATTTGTATTTTGCTTATTTTCTCATGTCAGTGTGTCATAACATAAAATGTTTGAAAGCCAATTTTCAAATACCATTTTTTCTGTAATTTAAATAACACACCAACTAAACTTTTGAAATATATCATCATGGTATATGTACAAATGTCGTATTATCTCTTATTGCGTTACAATATACCTAATAACCGTGAAGTGCTTCTTCTTGTATTTATATTGCAATAGAACAATTCTTGTATTTATACTGCAATAGAACCGGTTTCTTGTCTTCGATTCAAGATTGTCTTAAAATACATACAAACATACACATATACTGTATGTGTATGTATAAAATCGCGCCTGTATTCCCAAGGAGGCTAAGCAGAATACATGAAGTTAAATTTCAGTGCCACTTATAGCAATTATTGTAGGTTTATAGATGGAAAAAAATTTAATCTTGTAGTGATAGGTTGCTAGTCCGCCGCCAACACACTTCAATTTATTTCCAAAGTCGATTTTTACGACACCTATTGGAAGAAATAATGTGGTGCTATTCTAAACCCCTAAAAAGTAACATAATATGATTATTTGAACTAGACAAATATTTCAAAAATAATTAACTGGTTTTATCATTACAAGAATACCTACATGTTTTAATTATTGTTTGAGTTACCCAAAGCATTGTAACAATTATTATGGACAGTGAAATATGTAAAAGAATTAGGGAACCTTTATAAATAAAGCGTTACATTACATAATAATCGACATTTCTGAGCAGTCGTTTAGACGCGTAGCCGATGGACATAACATAAGCGCTTAGTTTCACTTGACTGACGATTAATTTAAAAATCTAACTGTAAGTGACATCTTCACTGGACACCAAGTGGACGGTTATAAAAACCCGAACCGAGCTCTCAAAACTAGTTTTAGGATAATCCTTACTATTTTGGGATAATTGCTCAGTCATCGCGGCAGGGAATTGTGAAATGTGTAAATAAAAACGTTTAAAAAGATTAATGATTTCAGATTGTGTTTGGAATGCATAGTAAGCTTAACCAGTGTGGTACACATTTTCAATACTTATTTATATGGATACGATTTTCAAGTAGCTTCTCAGTAATAGATAATGTAATAAAACAATACGTGACTATTGGAGCACCCCTATAATCTGTGGTAGAGTAAAGTTGATTGACTTTTGCAGGTACTCATTTTAATTATTGCTAAGAGTATACAATCTTTTGTGCGAATAACAATTCGCATTTTTTTTTGTTTAATAACAACATGCATGAATGTTGACATTGGTTATGGAAACTTATTACAGATCAGATTGGATTTATCAGACTAATTCAGGTTAATTACAATCAAACTTTTGCTCAAAATCCTTAATACAACTTTTTACTCGGCCACATTACAATCCTGAGAACACGAACCAATCAATTAATCATGCTTTAGATGAATTGTGTTTTATTCCGACCCGCTGAGTTTTCCTACTGGAATGATTCCGAGCCCTCGGTATTGTGACAAATCATCCAGCATTGTGTCTCCATTATCTTCCCAACGATCGTGTTTTATGGGAATTTCTGTTAGAATTTCAATTTCTGTGTTAACTCGTTTCGTCATCTTTATTGATTTGTAAGTGATCGTTGAAATATGTAAATTGTTATTGATGTTAGCCACTGTCTAACATAAAGATTGTAAACGGTCAGGTTTTAAGGATCATTTACCTTTTTACTTTAAGCTTTAATGACATAATTATTATTTGTCATCCCTAGTTTCTGTTACGTAAGCTCTTTAGATTCGTTTACCTATTGATAATAATCGTTAACAAATCAGTTATCGTTTAAATATCGTTTGCTTATATAATTTGTTTCATTACTTTTTAAACTCCTACTTCTTTTATAATCCTAATCATGTATCAATTAATAGTAGCAGCTAACAGGGATCGGATACCGGTATTTTCACCACACAAAAATACCGGTATTATTTCCTTATTTGGTTTATAATATCAATTTCATACGACCGAATAGCCTAGTGGTTAGAGAACCTGACTATGAAGCTTGAGGTCCCGGGTTCGATCCCCGGTCGGGGCAGATATTTGTATGATGAATACGAATGTTTGTTCTCAAGTCTTGGATGTTTAATATCTATTTAAGTATGAATTGTCCCACGATATTTATTTATTTTTAATCAGCCAGTCTAATAATACGAAAATGTTACCTAATTATATGATGGAGTTCTACATTGAGAGCCTAAGATAATTCAACATATTAGACTACTTCAGGGATTTTTGAAAAAACCGGTTCCGCTCAATGGCAGCTAAAGCAAGTTCATTGGGATATAATTATTATATCTGGCTTTTGGGCAATAGTTTAAATAAATAAATAAAGTTGTGTGATTACCAAGTTGCAGAATTTTATTTAGCAAGCAAATAAAGATTAATAAGAATGCCCGACTTGGCTCTACGAAATATCTTACAACTTTTTACGGTGGAAGAGTTTCGAGACTTGGCCTATTTTTTACATGGAATGTTTTTTACGGGATTATTATGTAGGTATGTTACTAATTACTTTAATTTACAGAATAAAAGATGGAAATGAAATGGTACATTTCATACAGAATATACAAACATAGAGCGAACGTATCCCTGGAATTTCTTCCAGGGCCCTGTTTCATATACATGACAATGACAGGCGACAGGTGACAGGTGACAATTCGACAATTTGACAATTTTTCGTTTCATAAACATTACCTATGACATATAAGTCGTGGTGGAAAAATTATAATTATGTCAAATTGTCGCGACATTTTGACATATTTCTGTTTCATAAAAATGTTCCCTTGACAGGCGACAGGTGACAATTTGTCGCGAAAAACTTGACACATTTATTTTATGAAACACAAAATTGTAATTACAAGTAGACTTGTCGAAGATTTCTGACAGGCGACCTCACCCAATGTCAGCGGCTTCTTCTCACTAACTTATTACTTTTACCAGTGAAATGATGCTAACATCGACAGACTATAGTAGCAACAGCGATGAAGAATATTTAGTTCAACCAATACGTCGGCGTCGTCGAGAATTTAGGACAAGGGCAAACTTTACTTTTGACGTGGTTGACTCCACATTTATAGGCAAATTTCGAGTTTGTTGCAAGTTGCAAGTACTAATACCGAGAACAAATCCTAGAATGCTAGTCAAAATTATAATGTAAGACAAACATTTTTATTGCTACCCTCATACTGCTATATCATTTTAACAAAAATGTATGCTGTGACATATTTGTCGCAATTTACGACAATTATGTCGATTACCATGACAAAAAAGTCTTGACAATTTTCTTAAATACCTACTGACATTTTAAAACTGACAATTGTAGAGATTTTGTCAACTATTTACCCGTCGCAATCGGACATATTTGTCACGTTTATTTATGAAACAGGATTTGTGCCTACAATTCGACAATTTTGTCAAAAACTGACAAATTGTCAACTTGTCACGTATATGAAACAGGGCCTAGCTATAATATTTTCTACCTGAGTATAATGTTACTTTTTATTTCGTCTGACTAATCACTGTTTACTCCAGTCGTTTCATCACCTCACCGTTAGGCTAATTCGCCTGTAATTTCTCTAATGACGGCTAACAGTTCAGCGCGGGAGTAATGCCGGGTTGCAGGCAATTTCTGTTATTGCGTGTGACAACCGGACTTAAGGCGGTCAAGTTGGATTCAATAACGCTTTCAATTTTCTCAACGTGCCTATGTATTAGAGGAGTACTGATGACTTACAAAATACAATACAATACAATACAAATACTCTTTATTGCACACCTCACACAGACAAAGCAGTTACAGAGAGAAACAATACAATAACATGTAGGTAGAGGTAGAAAACAGGCGGTCTTATCGCTGAAGAGCGATCTCTTCCAGACAACCTTTGGGTATCGGAGAAAGAGAAAACTAGATAATGCAGTAGGTGGTGCAGAGATTATTATAAATCAAAAATCAAAAAATTATAAAAATAAACGTACATAAATACCTCTATATATAAACATACATACACAATCATTCATATATACAAATAACACAAACACAAATATATTACGAGAACAATATTCCTTTGCTATTCCGCTAAAAAACGTGCAGGTCGATCAGCGGAGATCAAATGCAACTATTTGCGTATAAACATGCAAATAATTACAGCAAACCACCACCAATAATGAAAAAACCTCGACACGTGTTTCGCCTCTCTACGAGGCCTGATTCAATAAATTATTACAAACACAAATATATGATACATAAACAGTCAGTGTTTCTTCATAAGACGTCTGGTAGGTATAGTGAAAAAATCTGATCCACAGGCCAGATTACATGCCGTAAAAATTTTGACAGGGAAAACCTTTTCTTAATACCGGACAAGTAACGTATCTATATTAAATAATGGAAACAACGACGAACAATGCAAACGTGCTTTTGAATAATTTTAGTACCCAAAATAGGTGCTTTATCTGACTGTGCGACGCAAAGCATGTTCAGGTACCTATTCCTTTATTTGACTACTAGCTTTTGCCCACGGCTTCGATTCTACAAAAAAGGTGCATCTCAGTTTGACCCGTACGTTCCAATTGAATTGCACTTAGCGTAGGAATACCAGCATCATATGTAATCATAATCAGTGATGAGAAGAAGTGTATGAGAAGTCCCCAATCCGCACTGGGCTAGCGTGGGTACTACTGCCCGTTCCCTTTCTTTCATGAGAGGAGGCCTGTGCCCAGCATTGGGGCCTATATAGGCTGATGAGATGATGATGTTATCAGTGTGGTGGCTAGGTAAATTATAGGTTTGAAAAGTATATATTTAGTACATGGGATGGGATGGGTTTTTTTAAGGTGTTGTACGTAGCTCGCGGGCTATAAATGAAAGGATGATAATGAGAAATATTGCAAGTATTTCTGAAATAAAAACAAAACAACCATAGCTTTAACGTTTAGTCGGACTCGACCTTAAACTTAGCCCATTTACGTGACGTAGGTTTATGTCAATGAAGTTTAGTAAGCCTTATGTTCTGTTGTGCACAACAGTTTGGCAAACACACGAATAAATGTGCAGATAAATCAAATTACGCATACTTCGTCATATAAAAATATATGATTCAGCACACATAAATAAGCGGTAACTAACAACCAATAAAACAAAACCATAGAACTAAATAAACTCTCCAATACTTTGTTTGAAAGTAAACAGTATAAGAAGTAGCATCAAACACTTGGGAGCGGTAAAACGGTCAGTTTTACGAGGCCGTAAATCAACTATCGCCGGATCGCGTCAGAAGTCAGTTTTAAAAGATTCAATAAAACTTACTTTCTTTCACACTTATACTCCTATACTTATATTGAGGTACTAAACCTCTTATTCCAACGTTGCTTCAAGATAATAATCATTTTGCGATAACTCACAAACAGTTTTCTAAGACCATTTGTTTTAGAACGCTGAAATTTGATATAGGTAACAGTAGCGGCGCGTGAAAATTTTCGATGGGCAACCCGGCACAAAAAAGGTTATGGTTTTCTTGACGAGCTTGTCATTCGAATATTGTCATACGTGACACTAACATTGCTGCAACATTGCCAACTAGGAACTAGGTGCATCATTGCCTGTTTAAAAAAAAAAAGTACGATTATCTCCCAAACTACCATTTATTTCTCAGTTGCAATAATGGTATCAAAAGCTCCATTTAACTGGCAAACCATTTCAATATTATGGCTTGTATGGGCGCTCCGCCACTGATAAGTATAGCATTTTCCAGCCTAATGATTTAGTGTAGGTTTCCGAGAACTTATATCTTCTGTTTTATTTACAACCCCGTTTTACTACGTTCAGCTCTACTTTCTCACTCCGTCATCTGTCAATTCATTTGCCATTCCAAAACAATTCAAACTACATTCGATCGTTCCTTATTCATCTTTTAACTGCCAGCATCTTACAAAACCATCAAAAAGTACCAATCCCACACTCGGCCATCCTGCAATCATGAACTGTCCTCAGTCATGCACCTTCAGCAGCTACTTCACAAAAACGCTAACTACCTACTTAATATCACACCGTACAAATAAAATTGAAACTTCCGAAAACTCAAATAAAACGCATAGCAGAACATTTCAGCCGCTGTCGTCGCTGCATCGCACCATCTCAGCGTCGTCGTCTTGCTGCCGTTCTTTATTGTAGTCTTTTCCATAATATCCTCGTGAAGTCCTCGCCGTGACATGCACGCGTGTCAAAAACGAACTGCTTCTCTTGTGCACTGTTCTTGTCTTCATTTCCACCAGTCTCGCCCGCGCCGTTCACGTCTTTACTATAAATTGTGCTATTGTCGTCGTTATAGATATTACTATTTTCACAAAATTTAGCATCGAAAATTTGATGATTCTCTGTCAACTGACACGATCGACACGTTATTGTCAAGCGTAATTATTTCTTCTTTTTGGGTTATGATGACTTTTACAGACATATCCACAATTGACAGTTGTGCAGATGTATGCGCGTCGCATTTCAATATGTTGCAGTCGTATTTTACATCATTTTCATGGTTTTCAGCTTCATCACCGCAGTCTCTATTAGAAAATTCCTGAATTAGCGCCCGTTTTAAATCATGCCAATTCGTATAAGAATCCTCCGAGCTTAGCCTCTTCTTTGCGATTAAAAACGTTTGTCGTGGTGTCCATCCATATGAAACCGACATACTTTAAACTTCTTCGATAAACGTTTCCAATGTACATTCATCTGCCGCCGAATAAATTGATAGTGTCAAAATTTGGAGGAACAGGAACACGTCATTTATTATTACGTCTTTCGCCTTTCTTCTCATTTATCTCTGCATCTTCGTCAAAGATACGTCGTGTTGTCTTGAAAAAATGCGTCGTCATCGCCGTTTGTTGGTCTTCAATTCTTCCGATCGTCTTCTGTCATGGAACTATATGCCGTCCGCCTCGTAGTAAATCTTCTTTCACGTCGAAATCGTCGTATTTGTCGACTTTTTTCAGGATATCTCGGACGAGCCCCCAAATGTGGACCCCGAAGGGTCCAGGTGAAAATAATTAAACTCTTCTTGGAAAATCTTCTGTTTTATTTACAACCCCGTCTAACTTCGTTCAGCTCTACTTTTACACTCCGTCATCCGTCAACTCATTCGCCATTCCAAAACAACTCAAACTACATTCGATCGTTCCTTATTCATCTTCTAACAGCCAGCATCTTACAAAACCATCAAAAAGTACCAATCCCACATGTATTGGAAAAAAATACATTTTACAAGTCCTAATAGGTTAGGTATTGTTTAGAGCAACATTATTACTTTGTATAAGAATAAATCGCAACTCTTCAACCTAAACGGGGTAGTAACTGCTTGAAGCCAGTACGATTAGTATAGCGAAGCGAATTCAATACATTAGAATCAAACCAGTTTACCTTACAATCTACGATTGTCAAAGCGATTAGGAATACGGCTAACAAATTATGTCCTTCTGCCTTAGCTGTGTTGCAATACTTATCTAAACCAGAGCCTTATTTACGATTTAGTAAAGCTGTAAAATTTTGCTATCGTGGGTCTATTTACTTCAATCATAATGTTTTATAGTCGTATTTGTAAAATAGATCTTATTCGTTTATAACAGTCTACTTAATTGCTCCAAATCTTCAAGCTATAAGGTAAATATTGAAATATCGATTGGTTTTGAAAATATTATTAGTCTGCACTGCAGTCTGTAATCACAATCACAAGTTAAGTATTTATTGGTTCATCTATTTCTCAATGTTTCCGAGCTACTTAAAAACATCATGTCTACGTTGTTTTATAATATGTTCCATATAACACTAGTCGCTATGTCTTTCAAAAAAATACACGATTGTTTTTTTTCGAATGAGCCTCGACAAAAGAAAATATATAATTAACAAACCTGATCACAAAATTTCACTAGAATCGTATGAGAATTTTTTTCGGCCCAAGCTGAAGCATAGAACTTTCGCTCGTACGATTAGAATTTTAACGGACAAATTGTCTACGATTCGTCATTTATCGACGTCGATATTCGTGATAGCTAGGTGATAGCATATCAAAGAAAAATATTGCACTTACTAGTTTTACCTATTTCGATCATGAATTGACTTTAAATATAAAACTACATTTTTAATGTTCTTCTCGAAAAAAAGAACTTAAAATCGCATGACTTTTAACACTACCTACGTATCAACACATTTGTGCAATTGAATTGTTTATCGATCAGTGTCATTTTCAACATTTGTCCAGGTTAAACTTTACTCATAAGCAAGTAAATAAAGCAAATAATCTGTAAGGAGATATTGTAAATAAGCGTGAGCTAGGGACACCTGTGTTACGCATCGGCCGAGGACAAAAAATACGTACCTACTATCTGAGTGCATCTGGGCAGAGAAGTGTGGATAGGACTGATATTGATATCTATCGACACCTTACTTAGGAATTTTTAAAGGAAATATTAACAATACTTTAACTGATCATGATTTTACGCTCAAAGTAGCAAAAATATATGAATAAATCTATTCTTCTATTCCTCATGCTATTATGTGAATAACGTTATTCGTTTCTGATTGAAATAATATGCTGATTAAATAATACCTACTTAGTAGAAGGTAAGTAATCGATCGATTATGTTGTATAGTCATTTTGTATTAACCCATTATCATAAAAGGACTTGCTTTAAGTGCTTTGGGTTGTCATTGATTAAAGCTTAGTTTTAGCCCTTTGATTTGGCTGTTTAGTCGCCGCCTATTTAACTTGTCTTAAGACAAACATTCAATCAAATGTAATAAAAATATCCGGTCATTTTTTTCATTTTCTGTGAATCTTTATTCTCGCCTCATCCATACTCATTCAACACAGAAAGCAATACCTCCTTCTCTGTCGCCGGGGCCGGTTCGTTTCGTGCACGTGTGTAGAACCCGTTTTGCCGACCCAACATTTTATTAATTTGTGTTTCTTATACTTTATACTGCAAGGGTATCGCGGGTTTCTTACAGGTACAGAGATCGGTCGAGAGGGTCGGGAGATTTTCAATTATACAATCCTCGTAAATACGTACATGATACATTGCTTTTGCATTTGTGGTAGGTATAAGCGGAAAGTACATTCTTCAGTTTTTCCTCGTGTTCATTTAAGACTCGAGACATGCTTTGAGAGAAAAGGCTATAAGAATATCTAAAAGTTTTGATTATTCTGCGGTTTCCATAATAAGGTACCTGCTTATTTTGTTTTCGATGAATTTTGTGAGACTTTATTTGTAATAATTTACGGAAACTAACTACCTAAACCTATAACTTGTATTATGTTTTTTGTCCGATGAATATAGATTTAAGTTTTTCTTTTGGTCCCGAAGCCCATTTGTATCGTCGATAGCAAATTGCCTTCCTTTGTCCTGTCCGCTCGCTTGTGCGTTGCCTTGCGTTTTGTCACCGTGGTTTGGATAGATTTGTTCTCTTTGGTTTTTAAATCAGCATATCCACCAACTTCAAATATCATGGATTACTTATATGTAAGCAGAAAAGTTATTAAGTTTATATCCATTTCAATCAATTTATCACTAAATATAACTATATTTATATTATATAATAATATTAATAATTAATGTTTCCCTAGACAATTAGACATACAAGTACTCGTAGGTAGATGTAATCTATTCAATATATCATTCAACTACTTGCACTATAAGTGCTTCATATTATGGAATCATCTTATTTATACCTTAATAACATTTTGCGTTTATTTCAAATGCCGATATACAGTGTGCAAGATAACAATAATAAACGGTTGGCATCAATCGTCAAGTAAACAAAAGACGTCAATTTCAGCATCAGCCAATCAACACGCCTGTCACGACGTGCTCTAATCAACCTTTTTGGTTCGGCCTTTATTTTTTATTCGAGATAAATGAATCACTACCAGAATATTCCAGAATATTAATAAACGGTATTATTGGGTGCAGCGTGGAGATGCAAAGACTTACATATCACCTTTTGTTGGTGTTACACAAACTTTATAATTACCATCTGCATTGTAGCTATGCCTGAAATTCGATAATACAGAATTCATTTAAACGTTCAAACTGGTCCTATATCAACATCTGAAAACTAGTACCAACTCTAATTAGTGTGTCTCAGTCTCGGTCTATGAAAATAATAGACAATGGCATTACACTCAGTTGCTTTAACTTTCCTATTCATCGTGACATACGACATAAAGGCTGACAATGTGCGAAGTTTGGTGGCATTCAATATACCTATATAATATTTCTGCAATAAGGCAACAAACGGAAAGTATTGGTTTATAATCCTAATAAACATAGGTATATCCTTCTTTCGATTTGTTTGTTTCTCCAAAACTTTACGTACCTACTTAATTTATCAAAAGTTGCAAACGATCAAAAAGCACCACTTTTTATCAACAATCTGACACGTGTATCTATAAATCTGTACATAAATCAAAATGTTTATTAGCGACCTACGTGCATTGGCGCACGTCGTGGGTGGAACATGGCACAGCGCGGGCGCACTGCTGAACTACAGGCAGACCATTACGAATGTGTGAGTGATGGCCAAAAACAAGTGAAGGTGGTATACGGCTGAACACTCGTAATATCTATAAGACCACTCACACACACACTTTATTGAAGCGAATTTTATTGGGCTATTGTTTTGGGAACATTGTGGTAATAAAATAATACGAATGGCTGATATTTGTTATAAATTACAACATTTACAACTATTAGAAGGAGAGAGTTGATTTGACATCTATGACGGATACTTATTTTATGAAGACACTACCAGGTTCCGTGGTGGGTTTACCATACGAAAACATAATGCTTTGCAGGTTTTCTACTACTAGCAATTTTCGTATAGAAAGAAAGAAAGAAAGAAAGAAAATACATTTATGTTGTTGTTGTTGTTGTTGTTGTTGTTGTTGTTGTTGTTGTTGTTTTGTTTTACGTATGTATTATATAATATAATATAAATAGTGATTATAGGATT
The DNA here is from genome assembly GCA_932294315.1 of Epinotia nisella. Classification (NCBI taxonomy): domain Eukaryota; kingdom Metazoa; phylum Arthropoda; class Insecta; order Lepidoptera; family Tortricidae; genus Epinotia; species Epinotia nisella. The sequence continues at coordinate 26,087,077 of OW028674.1, forward strand.
CAAGTGCCTAGTATCTATCTACAGCACACTATCTCTTTCCAGATGCCGTCCGCCCTTACCACTCCGAGTCCGACATCGACAGGCCCGTGACGGAGCCCCAGTGCCGTCTCTCAGCCTCGTCCCCCCCTCTCTCTCTGACCTTCGATGACCTGGAGGACGACGTATTCATCAGCCCACGGACCGACAATGGGAACGACCTCTTCGCTACCAGAAACGTGGAGATATTCGGCTACGGTAGTCCGAGGACCCCTGCCGGAGTACTGTTGAGTCCGAGGAGAGACCGCACGTTCACGTTTCCAGAGACTAGTGAGAAGCATTGGCGGGATAAGGGGGGGACGGATATGGCTGATGGTGTGGATGCTGATGTGGTGAGTAAACTTTTTGCTACTACGTTAGTGATTCAGGAAGACAAGGGCACTTAGATTTAAGGTATAGGAACATATTATGAATCTGAATGTTCTAAGTAATACGAGTACACTTTTAGAATGGACTGTCTGGAAGGATAATTATACCTATAGCTATGTAAGGCTATATTTTAATCCGCGGCTCGGTCTGCTTGCTTCGTACGTGGACGGAGCTGTGCAGGCAGCTTGTAGTCTATAAAGCTTCGATACTCCGATAGGGTAAACGTTAGCGTGAACTTTTGATACAAAAGTTTTTTTGACTACGTTGCTTATTAACATTTAATTTTCTTTTTCTATATACGCAGTAGAGGATTAGCAAAGATCTTTATTCAATTAATTAAGTTTGCTATGTCTTTTTGTCAATTCGACCAAACAAGTAAAGTATTTAGTCCAATGTTATGACATTTAACCTCAGATTAAGTCCTTACTCCAGTTTTGTCTATTCGGGCCTTAGCCAACTGCTTGCACATGTTGACGACACTGAGTAAATACGAGAAGGAATTTCAGATTATACAAGTAAATACAACAACATGATACATTATGCAAGCATTTAAACTCGGTATTTACAGGAAATGTTAAATTCGCCTAACCAATAGTTTTGTTTTGTAAAATGATAACCTAAAATCCCATTACAATTTGCGGTTATCCTCCGAACGTATAGCGCCGAGGCATAATATGTTTATAAGGCGTTTATCTAAAATGCACGTGTCTTTAAAACCTTTGTTTGACCGCAAAAATGAATCACCGATGAGTCGAGGAGTCATTTATTTATACCTATTGTGCCTTGAAGTTTTTAATGCTATAGTTATAAAGGTGAATTTGACTTGATCTGTTTTTATAGGCCGAGTCACTCGTGTAAGCTTGGATATGGAGAGAGAATTTAATGATTTCTCGGAAATGAAATATACATACTTAGTTTTATTTTGCAATGCAGTTTTAAATTACGGTTATAAATTAGGTTGGTAATAATATATAAGTGATAGCAATAGCATTATCAAGTTATAATTTTCTGCGTATACCTACCTGCTTACATTGAGTATTTCAAAGTGTGTATCACCACACTTTGAAATACCTACAAAATATAATGAATACTTTCCAAATCATCAAAAAACATTTCTAAAATCCAATCCGTATTTTCGTAAGTTGAAAGCCTACACAAAACCGCACCCAACAAATATTCTTCATGTAATGTTGCTATTTAAAACTCGCAGGCGCCGAAAGCACTTCAATCTAAAAATAACTGCAACGGACAATTACGCAGTTAATGCTCTAATAAAATAAAAAGTGCTGACTGAGACGAAATTAAATCTTTCCAATAGATGGTTTACGTTCAAATAAATTTTCTATGAGTGTTGTTACAAAAGGATAGGGGAGGAAGGAATTGGCTTTTATAGTTGGTAAGTAAGTATATATGTATAATACCTAAGTTTGAATGTAGTAAAAGCTAATAAAGCTAGTAGGATCTTTCCACAGTTTTAGCAATAAAAACAGAGCATGATAACGATCATTTGTGGTAACTATTCGCAAAAAATATTTATAATACAGGTGGGTCGTTCTTCTTTTCGACCGACAATAGCCTGTCCTTCGTCTTATTACGGCATCTCATTTGAGTAATGATGTTTACGGTTTTATAATGTTCGAATGAACGTCCATATTATTTTATTAATTAGTGATATTTAATATTTCACTTTCCCTAACTAGCATTTTTTTAAATGTTTTTTTTTTCGTAGAATGCCGTGACAGGGTGGTAAACCAAAATGTGGTCCCCACTGAAAGAGTCCACTTTGTCACATGTTTTTTTTTAGAAGCCAACCGTAAATAAATATTTATATTGGCCAGAAAGGAAACTTTAATTAGTTCTAATGAAGAAACCTATGCATTTTTTTTAAAATCGCACTTCAAAACCACAATTTTCGATAGTTCAAAAACCAAAAAAACAGAAAAACCTCGGTTCATTGTCGGTAAAAAAGAAGAACGACCCAGGTATGTATTAATGTCAGATTTAAATTTGTTAAAAATCCAAGGTCAGATTAAGTTAATAAAAAATATAAATATGTTCTATATAAAAATATATAGAATTATTAAACGAGGCTAATCATTATTACACGGGGTTTCAATTTACTATGGTAAAATTAAAATGGTATGACCGTGTCACATATTATAATTCATTCATTTGCTGCAACTGAGATAAATATAAATGTAAATCCGCATAATTTCGAGTGCACGCAGCTTGGCTCGTGACCACGCTGGTGCTGGCCGACTTCCAACTAGGAACACGCCGCATTATGTCATTTCTATCACGATCACGACGTACTTGTCGATTTAGATATTATTAAGTACATTATTGGGTACCATTGATTTTAAAAAATTAAGAAAAATATAACAATAATTGTTCCATTGCCATTGTTCGAACAGCATGGTGGTAGGTAGCATTATGATACAACGGGTTTAAAATGAGTCTGAAGTGAAGTTCTGGTACTTTTATTGTCTGGTGTTGCGTTGTCCTTATAGTCAACTATATGTTATATCATCCATTCTCATCACTCTGGGATTAGGGGCGACATTCTGGAATACATACAATGTATTTTTCTCAGCTATCGTACTACTGCTAGTTAGTTACATGTGTCAAAATGTTGTGATAGTGAGTGCACTAACATCGTTACCTATCTGAAGGTTTTAGAATCGTAGAATTAAGCTCTGCGGATCTCAATAGCTCACTAAAAACCTCTCCGCTGACAGTAAAAGACATGTATCTTTCTAATTCCCTCTTCCCGCCATTTGTCATTAATAAATAATTTTCATAGTCCGTTTGTAAGGAATTCAGGAACAGCAGTAAACTAAGTTATTTTCAGCTCCCAAGTATGTTATTACCAACTCGTAGTGTGGTCATTTGTTTTTGTCTGAAGTATGACCCACTTCCTGCCGACTTGTTATGCAATATCTGTTCTATTTCAGTTTATTTACAATTTTGACTAATGTCACGTGTCTGCGTGAACAGTACCTATGTACGTATCATTAGGAAGGTTGATTTAGAGAAATATTGAACAGTATAAAAAAGCACTTAAAAAGCATTGTAGATAATTTTCTGCGTTTCTTTTATAGTTTAATTTTTTTGAACTGAGCCTTCAAGTTAAACAATACGATTGTGGGGTCGACGCGTGCCAACAAACAATGAAAGAAAATTTCTTGTTTATACCTGGCTCGCTGTGAGCGGGGTTTTTTTATTATATTTTAGTCCATTTTGAATCTATTGAATAAAACTTATAGAGTTCATTATTCAATGAACATTTTATGTGGCGGTAACCTCTTTTTTGGAAAGTTTGGCACACGCCAACCACACAATCGTATTGTTTAACTTGAATGCTATTGTTTTGAAGTAGATCGGCTCAGTCCAAAAAATACAACTATACCTGAATGTTATTAAATACAAAACTACAAAAACGGGTAGACATTTAAATAACATAATGAACGAGACTTTGGTCCAAAACAACGCTAAAACAAAGTGTGATGTTTAAATACAAAAGCCTACTACGCTACCCTACGGTAGCCCAGTGGTTCAGGCATGCGGCTGTCAAACGGCGGTCGTGGGTCCGAATTCGTTTTTTCGGGATTCATGTACGGAATACGAGTATCATTTGATATTTACCGTTAGTTTTTCAGTGAAGGAAAAACATCGTGAGGAAACCTGCATACATCTGCGAAGAAAATCAAAGGTGTATGTAAAGTCCCCAACCCGCACTGGGCCAGCGCGGAGACTACTGCCCGTTCCCTCATCCGTGAGAGTGGGACGTATATTGGCTGATTTATTATTATTTGTATTTTTATTACAAAAGCCGCTTCCATACTCCCGCCGCCATTCAGCGACTTTTGCCTTTACGTTTGGCGTAAAATAAAACTTATTTCAGTATTTAGTACAGGATTAATTGTCCCGCGTAAGGGACGGATTTACGCTTTACGCCCATTGCCCGATGAAAGGGATTTCCGAAATGAGCCGTTTTTACTTTTACTTTTATGTATAGTAAAAAGTTAGTGCGCATTCGGTGAGGATTGTATTGCTTGTTGTTGTTTTTTTTTTATTATTAATGGATGAGTGTGGAGAAGTGATTCTTGAAAGAACACACAGACCAAAGCAATAGGTTCAATATTGCGCGTTTCTTAGTCGCAGTAGCTCTACCTACTGAACTGACCCTGACTTGAATATATTAGAAATTATAGATACTTTATTAAATGCATTACCCTGTTTGTCTCTCTGTCTGTCATTTACCTCTTCACCAGATGAATTTTGATATGGATATAGTTTGATTCCCGAAGGACGGTGGACATCATTCCCTAAAGGCGTCTTGGGGTTGGAAGTTTATATGAAAGGCGGGCAAAGCCGCGGACTAAAACAAGTTCAGTATACGAGGATATTGTGTACGAAGTAAAATCGTTGTACATAATTAAAAGTTCATTGTACCGAACATTGTTGGAGAGTGTTGCCTGTATCCTCACATGTTGGCTGACCTTGCGTTCGCAGTAAACCCCGCAACTGTAATAACATCATAACACTGGCGTTAATGCCCACTAAAACCTAAAACTACTCGTGTGTCTCACTACAGTCGTATTGCAGGACACTGGTGTCTTCGACAGTTTTGTTTGAGGACTGTTAGCAGTGGAGTGGCGTCCATATAACGCAATCCGCCTAGCTTGCATATTTTTTGACAAGGAAAAATTTAAATGTGTCGTGAGTGTGGGTGATCGTGATAAAAAATATTATTTTTTGACATTGTATGCTGTAATGTAATTTTTTTATAAATAAATAATGTAATCTAAGTGTATAAGAAGTTAAATGTTACGATATCATATTGTATTAGAATGCGTAACAAATAAAACCACTGCGGTTTTGTATAAAAATAAATAACATCTTAACGATGAAGTAGAAACATTTCATATTTGAACATTTTGAACTAAAGCGAACGTGGGAATAGTCCAATCCAAACCTTATTACACCAATAAAAAGTGAAGTACCATTTTTTTTTCACCCCACTACTTTTTAGGGTTCCGATACCTCAAAAGGAAAAATCGGAACCCTTACAGGATCACTCGGTTGTCTGTCTGTCCGTCGGTCACAGCCGATTTGCTCCGAAACTACTGGACCGATTGAGTTGAAATTTGGTACTCATATGTAAATTGGTGACCCAGAGATACGCGTAAAGTAAATTAATGAATTCTGAACAAGGGGGCCACTTTTGGGGGGTAAACTGGAAAATTAAAAAAAAAAGTTTCGCAAACTGTATTTTGTGACATATTGTAAGCATGTCAGATATATTTTTTTTATAATTTTAGCAAAAACAGATTTGAACTAATTTAGGAAAAAAGGCGAATTTTGACCATCCCCCCCCCCCTTATCTCCGAAACGGAAAATAGTATGGAAAATAGTCCTTGCCTAAAGATTACTGGAAAACCTATAAGAAGTTTGAGTATTCAAAAACACTTATGAAATTTAGATTATATACGGAACCCTCATCACGCGAGTTGAACTCGCACTTGTCCGGTTTTTTTACTAATAGATAGGTACCATATTATCTTACATCACTCTCATTTGAGAGTTCAATTATAACTCATATCTCAGAATCCTTCAACAGGTTTCCGCTACTGAGTGTGCCATGGAAATAGATATAGTCACAAGATACATAGAGTTATGTAACATACACTCGGTTCTAGGTAGTGGATAGTTGGCAGCTGTAAACAAACATCCATAACTCTCAAAATAATATGCGTAAGATTAAAATATGGCCACGGATTTATATTCGTCCTAATTTGTGCACCAATCACAGCCGGCTGCACTATATTACACAAACACCTACTCCCGGTCCTGATTCACAGCGGGAGAACATACGGAATTAAACGCAATAACACTTGAACCCCTGTCTAATTAACCGATAACCGTCCACGCGTGGATGAAACGCGTAAATTAATCGAAACACACTGCGACATAGTCGTATCGCAGCTATTAGTCATTGTGAAATTGTATGAAATGAAACAATGGGTTGAAATATGATGCCATCTGATTGTCTCTTGCAAAATATGATAGCTTCGTGCGTAAAATGCACTTACTCGTACATACTGTGTATAAACGGGTCAAGCGTGAAGCTAATGTAATAGTAAATACAATCAAGGGCAAAAAACCGGGAAGATTATTTGTATCCACAGACATTAAATATACAAGCTGTAAGTACCTATTTAATTATTAACTAAGTAGTTAAGTTCTAAAATTTGACATTTAAGACCACGACGATGGTATAAATTAGGTAATGACACTTACTTAATGGAAAGCCGTGTACCTCTGTACAGTAAGAGAAATGTATTCACGTACCACTGTAGAACCCTATCGCAATAAGGTAACATATCACGCGAGTTTGAGTGACGGCGGCCTGTCAATGACGACAGGGTTCTACGGTGGTACGTGAATACATTTCCCTTACTGTACTTAGTTAAGTTATTTTTTTCAAAATTGCGGGAAAAGTAAGAAAATGATTTTTCAAAGATGCAACCTTAAATGGCGATTCACGATATTTTTGACTACATATATTTATTAAACACGTGCTGATCCAACGTAGGTAGGTACAGTCAGCGTCAAATACTCTGTAGCAGTCAAAGTGGCCAAATAGTTCGGGTACACCATACTAAATATATGGTGTACCGAACTATTTGACTACTTTGGTTGCTACAAAGTATTTGACGCTGAGTGTACGTAGTGAGGTAGTAAGTAGTAGGTAAGCGCCTGATCTGCGATATTGCGAGCCTCAGTTTTACTTGAACATTAATAACTTTTCATCATTATTTATCCCACTCTTAGCGACAAATTTACGACCTGGCCTACGCCATACGGTAACGTGTAAAAATACTACAACTTTCAATCTTAATCCCCTGACATAAGTACCACAACAGTGCAAGTGGTTCTTACTCTAAACTAGTTTAAATGATCAGTTAACCCTCTTAGTGCTTAACTGATCTATTGAGTCGAGTTAACACAGGCTTAAACTGGGACAGCTGTGTGCTTCCGTGGTATAGTGGCTAGGTCGTTCAAGGTTTCATAACAAGCTACGCGTTATTGGACATCTGCCTAAGTTAACCTATTCACATTAACTAACTGTTTACATGTACAGTCACGAGCTTAAATTTGGGACCCATCTAAGGTTGACAATCCTGTCAAATTGTATAGGAATACAAAGAATATTTTTGCGAAAAGGGTCCTAAATTAACGCGCGCGACCGTACACTGCTAAATGATGAGTCAGTCTAACTATGTCTAGTTGCCCGTATTAGTAACCGTGAAAATCGTAATGGAACTTTTTATCTATGCCACGTTAACCTGTGGTCGTGGTTGACATTTTATCACTGATCGCTGTCGATAAGACATCCGTCACGTTCTGACAAGTATGCGAGTGCCAGAGTGACAGATGTCTTATCCACCACGATATAGTAAGTGATCAAATGGCAACCATCTTAAGTTGTGGTAGCCGTACAAGCCCTCACCACTCTATCTCTCCTCCTCATGAGAGGACAATTCACACCAATTGATCTAGTCCCAAACTAGGCAAAGCCTGTACTGTGGGTACTAGACAACGGATAAACATACTTATATAGATAAATAAATACTTATATATATATTAAACATTCAAAACTCGAGAACAAACATTCGTATTCATCATACAAATATCTGCCCCGACCGGGGATCGAACCCGGGACCTCAAGCTTCATAGTCAGGTTCTCTAACCACTAGGCTATTCGGTCGTAAAATATGTACAATGTACATTACATACGTCTGTCAGTCAAATTAAACACATATTCCGCGAGTGTATGTATGTATAAGCAATAAATAGAGTATTTATATGCAATAAATACTCCCAAACAATAAAATGTTCGCACGGGAATCGAACCCGCTTTAATACGCCATAACGTGCATTGTTCCTGGCCTGTAAAAATAGCCATTCAAATTATCCCTCCCAATAAAACGGTACTGTATCACTCACTTGAATTACTACTCATGTGATTTTTACACCGTACGATTCATGTAGTCACACCTAAAACAAGTTTGCAAAATATTTATATAAAACTAGCTTCCTCCCGCAACTTCGTCTGCGTGGACCCGGGATAAAAACTATCCTCTATTTTAATCCAGGCTAGAAACTATTTTCGTGCAAAATTTCATCCAAATTGGTTGAGTCGTTAAGTGTGATTCAGTAAGAAACATCCAAAGTTTCAATATTAGTAGGATAGGATAATATTCTGACATCCACCATAATTAACCTTCGAGGCTTAACATTGCGTATTAAAATCAAGTTTAGTTTCATTAATTTCATGCCTCAAATCGTATTTATTTGTAGAATAACTGAAAATATTTCATAATTTGTTCCGAATTTAGCATGTGCCAATAAGTAAATGTATTGCGTTATGATTTTGAATAACAACTTTTTTTGCTGTCTCCGTTTGCTGTTTAGAATTATAATAATTGTATTTTTATAAAGTAGCCTCATCATTCGCTTGTCCTTATCCCATTTACTTGGGGTCGGCGCAGCATGTTTTTTTCTTCCATACCTCTATTGAACGTAAAGCCATAGATACGAATACGATTAAATAAAAAAATCGTCTAAATGGACTTAAAAATCAAATTGCGTGAAGTATCAAATTGAATCAGTAATTTTAACAACAGCAGTCCAAAAAGTATTGGTGGATTAAACATTATACAAAAAATATAATAACTAGTAGAATTTGTACCAAAAAAAACCATACTGCAATAAACAGTTTTTTTTTTTAAGTCTAATTTATTCGCATTGATTGAGTTCGAAAGTTAACGCAATTGACTAAAATCGAATATTATGAAGTTACATCCAACAAAATCCAGACGGTTTGCGGTACATAATACCTAATTCTGCGACACAGGCTAAATCGTATCGCAATCGTGTCGCACAGTCTAAACTCCTGAACTGTCAAGTCCCATACTAAACTTTACGACGGCATTGTTTTATTAATATCTATAAAAAGTGCCTCCAAGAGCTTTTTAGCTTCAGCTAGAGCTTCCCTATTCACTCTTTATGGGCACGCTAAGTTTAGTTCAAGATTTATTTTGATATACACTGCGTTTTCCGTGCCTAATGACATACACTTTACGTCGACCCATTAAGACCTATATTCCGGTGACTAATCATGTTGAAGTTGATAGATACAGCGGTCTATCGTAATACGCTTTAACCTCGTATGCTAGGTTACGTCGCAATTCATTTTGAACTATAATCGGTACATAGTAAAGTTGCTTCTGCATCTGAGTAAGTAAGAATACCTATACGAGTTTGAGTAAATAATTGGGAGTGCTATAATATATTAAAGTTTATTCCTTTATTTCAGCGCAGATATTTTATGAGTTTATGATATCTCCAAGAATTGCAGCACTTGCTATGTCTGATCTTAAATTATAATGTATTAAGAGGTTTAAATTTAATTAGACTGCTTGTATTAGAATAGCGAATACTTAATGGTAGGTCACTATTTGAACTCTAAGTGAAATTAAATGTAGGTATCACGTAACGGGAATATATACTGCGAAGGAGATATGAGTTGTAAAGGCTCATTTACATCGGTGGAATGACCAGGTTCTCGCATGCGGGGAGCTCCTGCTATCCTTGTTTTCTTAACAGAAAAAGCAAGATGGCATTAGTTAAGTATTCCCAAATGCGGGATGCAGATCTTATGGACCAATGTGAATGTGAGCCTTTCCTTCTCGTACTCCTTAACCCTTAAATGCACCTACTGTGCTTCTGGGATGGCTTATGTACAATTAATTCCACTTCACATTTGAGACTACGTGTCAAGTTTGACAAAGTCTATAATTGACATTAATTTTTTTACTACTTGTGACACTTCAGTTGTAGCCTTTTGGATACAGTGTGCATTAAAGGTTTAACTCTGGTCAGTCCTATCATAATGTTACTAGACAACAAAAATCATTCCAGCGCTGCCAGTGGACATGTAAGTACCTATCTGCGGTGACCCAACTATATGTTAGCGTTTCTTATAAAAATAAAATTTATAGAAAACGGATTGAAATTGTAAGCATATGCTGAATAGGTAAGTAAATTCTATCAGAATGTTTAATTACAAGTAGTTTAATACAGAAAATAGGTATCATTAGGTGTATCATTCAAGTACACATACCTACCTACACACATACATTACATACTGTAATTACCTATATTAGTATTATGATAGTATTGTTGTGAGTGCGATAAATTTGCCTCACGCATAATAAACCTTAAGGGTTTCTGGACGCATCTATTAATTTTGAATTGTGTTTTTTCTCTTTTAAAATAAGTAAATAAATAAAAAAGTAGTTTTTTTTTTGTCGATATTAAATTGATATTAAGCCTAGTATAACCCCCTCACAGTATAAAACGTACCTACACTAGTTAATTTTTCATTGTGTCAAAATATATTTAACGAGTCTTTTTAATACGCACCTATAGCAACATGTGTGCGTACCATGATTTAAGGCGATTACACACCGCAGGTAAAAGAGCACCCCACAGATAATAAAATAAAAAAACAAATCCTCTTACACGCAGAACGTTTCTCAAACCTGTATAATTTTATCATGCCTAATTTTGCATTTCCCAATTGAATGCCAGGTTCGTAAAATTACTTTCATTATTCAGAGATAAAAGAGACGAGTATTTCCAGAATATTATGAGGGAAAAAGGGACCGGTATACTGATCTTACGACAAAGCATCAATTGCTAGGAATCATTTACATTTGCATACAACTCAAGGAGTAAATAAAAAAATAAATTAAATAGCCGGGAAATCAGGAGCACCATTCGGAGTTTACGAAGTATGTACTCTAAATGAAATCGTATTTCTCTCAAGATAGCTTTCAAATTTAGATATCAAGATCTTACTATTGAACTGTGGTGACATCAAGACCTTAAAATGAAACTTTCTTCATAATATAGCATACTGAGCGCTAGGTTCTTGTAATGAATTGTCTTTGTAATCACACTTCAATGATACCTATACGTTTCACATTTATTACCAAACCCTTAAAATCAAGGGCTGAGTAACTCAGTTACCTACCTAATTAAAAACAAAATACTCTTATTGTATCAATGTATATATTGTCCTCAAATAAATGATAATATAAAATTTAATTTAATTTTTATCAATATTGTATGGAAACAACAATCATCTTAAACCAAACCGTAAGAGCGTAATAATAGCCCACGTCAGAGACCTTTGAAGTCGAACAAAAGGTTTTTTACCATCCACGACAAATCGGTTCAAAGGGATTGAAAGAAACGGGGGATAATTTTCACTCGATACCAATCTGGCTACTAGAGAAAACCTCAATGTAACCAAGCGAAAATCAGTCGTATGTCACACCAGGAAGATTCATTTTTGTTTATCATATCATGATAGCAATATGCAACGTTATTTACAGTTGTAAGAAAGGAGTTTTTATGAAACGAGTCGCGAAATGAAGTTCGAATTTAATTTAGAAATCTCTAATTTTGTTTCTTAAAGGGATGATGTTTGACGAATCTGTATTGACTGAACTAGGCGTAATTATTTTGAAAGCTTTATTTAGATTTCTCGAATAGGAAATTGAATTTATCCATACGCCTATATAAAACAGGGGAAAATAGGTTAGGCACAGACATGTGTTGGGTGCCTATGTTTCTTGAGAGGATATAGGAAGAATATAATAAATAGGATGATCCTAGATTGTAGGTAGGTAGTATGTATTCATTTAGAAATCACACATGGAGGGCCTCTGCAAAAATCATAACATAATACCTATCCTAAAATTAACCTAGGAGGCAGTATGCTGATTTTGAAATATGTGAATAATATTTAACATATCAAACAAAACAACTAACTACCCTCCACAGCAGCACATTACAATGGAGACTCCTACCCCTAGCTTTGCAAACTATAACAGATAAGCCTGGCACTAAAGCCAGAACGTAACGGAAAATATATTTCCCCACTATAAACACTTTATGAGCCCGTTCACATGCTCTGTTTTATGAAACAAACCCGGAGGCGGTTGCGAGTTTGTCACGTTCGATTACCTACAACTAAGTATCAACGCTAAGCTAACATTAACGTGACTTAAATTTAAACAATGTACATAACAATATCTGGGTAAGGCCGCGAGTTGTGACCAATTTGGATGTTTCAAATTTATCATGCTCATAAAAAAAATTGGAAACACCGAGAGGTTTTAAAACAATTTAAGTATATTACGTGATAACAACTGTCAAGGTCACAAGTGTCTTAATTGATTGTATTCTTTTAAAATTAATAATAAAAAAATATTTGAAACCGTAACGAAAATTGTAAATTTTTTTCGACCACCAGTACTTAAAGCCCTGTTATTTTTATAATAGGTACTGAACTTCTCATGGTCTTGTTTTTGTTTAAATAAAAATGTATGACATATCTATTGTTTTACCGATTGCGGAATTATGATATTCAAATGATGTTGTTTTTTTTGTCGTTCTATCTTTTTCGAGCCTGAATTCCACGTATTCGTTACGAATACTTAGATGACGCCTTATAAAGTCAAGTTTAAAGTTAATTAAAATAGAAACTCGTTTTTGTATCCTGGCAACTCATAATCTATTAGGGCAACACCAGTAAGAAAACCAAATCTCGTTAGTTTGTTCACAAATGGCAGTCAAGGGTAACGGAGACGTTTAGCAAAATTACTTCTAAAGTGACTATATGATTTTTGAATATTACGTGAAAATACTTATTTGTTTGTTTTTAGACTTTTTAATACATAAAAATTCATTTTATTTTGTTACATTCATTTTTTTTCTTATCTACGTTACCTAATGAGAATATTTACCGACCAGTATGATCTAAAGCCTAATGACAATTTATGTTACGTTTTATGGTAACGTCACGTATATTTTTTATGTTAATTCTAGTTCACATTGCTCAAAATTCGCGGCCTTACCCATCTACCGATCATCACCCTACGATCTTCAAAAAAAATACTTTTAGGTACTTACTTAACTTTATACGACGAGATAACATTGTCAAATTTTAATAGTAAAAAGGCTGAGATATGGCATGAATGGGACAGTGACTGTAACCATTGCCAAATTCTAAAAATACAACTGAATTGAGAACCTGCTCCTTTTTTGGAGTCGGTTAAATAAATCAAGCATGATTGTATATGACTAGGGACACCATAAATGTATACCTACACTTAAAGTTACCCTAATAATAGCACATACAAAATAATCAAATTCTGATGACAAAGATAAAATCATTTATTTGTCCCTCATACCTATGAGGGACAAATAAATGATATTACAGGACAGGCTACTACAGAATTATGATCAGTTTCACTATGTGGCGCCTTACGGCTTACAAATTGTTGAGCATGCATGTCAAAGTCACTATCATTTAGAAATTCATTTATTTACATTAACATTCATTAAAGCTTTTTAGGGTTCCGTAGCCAAAATGGCAAAAACGGAACCCTTATAGTTTCGTCATGTCCGTCTGTCCGTCTGTCCGTCTGTCCGTCTGTCCGTCTGTCCGTATGTCACAGGCATTTTACTCGAAAACTATAAGGTGTATTTGAATAAAATTTTGAGGATAGGTGTATTTTGTTAGCCGCTACATACTTTTGTAATTAAAATGACAAAAAAAAAAATTTTAGGGGTGCACTCCATACATATAACTAAAAGTCAAAAAATTTTTTTTCATTGTGACCCCCCGTGTGGCACGTCAATCGATAGGCCTTTCAAAATAAATATAAGGTTTCTTAGCATTTTTTTTATTAAGTGAGTAGGGTCGGAGATAATGGCCCCGAAAGTCACTAAAATTCTGTCCCCCCCCCTCTAATTTTTGAACGGTGTATTTTAAAAATATGGAAAAATTCATGGACATAGGGCTTATTAATTTCATTCACCGAAAATTGTTTGGAACAAGATCGGTTCAGAGGTTTTCGAGATATTGCTGAAATACTGCCTTCCTCAAAGAAAAGGACGTAAGTGCCGTAAAATTTATGTGACGATACGACCTTTTTAATAGGCACGGAACCCTTCCTTTTGCGTGGTCCGACACGCACTTGGCCGGTTTTTAAATTTATGCATCAACAATCGATGTTCTGCTTTCCTTGTTGTTGACGATGACGTAGTTTAATAAATTGTGTAACTACCAGTTTGTCATTGCAACTTTTAATCATATGTGTCATCACATCATGTTAACTTTCAAGTATGAAAGAAAAATACATAATCGAATGCCAGTCGAAATTAAATGAAATTATTTATTTTTGTGAGAACATGTGTTAAGAGTACATGTCAGTGAAATACAATATTTTATATGAATGCATGTTCCGCCACAATATGGCGGAATCGTTAGTTATGTGTACGAATGGTAGGTATGAGTATGTACGAGTAGTCGGTTTTCTATGGGGTGAGAGCAATATTTTTAAATGTTCACCGAAAACTTCGAGTATCCCAGAAACAATCAGTCATAGACGACTCAGCTGAACCATGCATCAACAATACCTATTGAAAAATGGACAGATTACATTGATCATTTTAATAAATCATAATGATGTTCATTTTAATAAAGACAAGCTTACAGACGAGACGGTTCAATGATACTAACCGTCTTAGCGCTAAAATAATATTGTAACACATCAAAACTCAACATAATGTAATATGATATATGGACTTCTATGTCTTTATGACCCCGAACGTACTTTATTACACCGGCGATTAGCCAAAATCCTTACGACGCGATCGTCAATAACGTTACCAAAAAAACCGTATAACTCAACTTTTATTGTGACGCGTTTATGCCTGTCTTTATTTTTTGTTTTTAGGGTTCCGTGAGCAGGGTGCTTGTTGGGACAGGTTGTGTGGGTGAACATACCTAATGGAATTTGTTTACTACAGGCTTATTAAAATAAACTGAACTTTAAAAAAACGTATATTTTCCAAATATTTCTTCGCTTCTGCGAACGCAAATTTTAGGACCAAGAAAAAATACTTATTAAAAAAATATTATACTATAATATTACTGTCGCTATTTAGACGGATCTAAAGATGTGTTAAAATACTTCTAGCTGATTGGGCTGCCGAACGTTCCAAAGAAATAAATATAGTCACATACATTATAATTCGACACATTATCCTCCCATCTCTGTGGTAAGGTAGTAAAGTAAAAAGAACCCAGTCACTTTCCGCATACGCCAGCCTGATCGTTTTATAGTGACGCGACACGCGTCGATACCAATCGATAAATTTTATGTCGATTTTAATTTGTGTGCTCGTAAAAGTCAGTATGGAGCATGGAAGCTCGCCGTTAGGAGAGCTGGCGTTTTTTAACGATGCCGTTACGGTAATGTAGCTTGCGGATTTCTTATTCGCTGTATCTGATTATTCGTAAAGATAACTAGTGTTCTCTTGAGTTGAGGGTACTCTTGGCGGAGTGGTGGTGCTGGTGATCGTCTTGTTTTTTTTGGGCTTTGCTTAACTTTTACACTTACCTTTATCACGCTTAGTTCTGTAATTTAAACATTAGGTACCACTAAGATCTGTAAGATTAGCTAGATTTGGCTATGCGGCCCAACAATAAATGTCAAACATATCTATCTACGTGTAATAAAACAAACATAGATATACAAAAGGCCAGGCATTATGTAAATCGGTTACTAAGAACTTTTTGTAGGTATCACGTTTTTTTTTATTTCGTCGAAGCCTTTAATGTAAAGCGTCGAAATAAAATGAAAAATAGTCAGCATGCATTTCAGCATAACATACATAAGTAATGTTTTTAACACGGATATAGGTAAGCTTGTTCTACACACTAGTCAATAGCATTTAACTGAAATTAAATTTTAATTCCTATGATACGTTTTTATTTTTTGATAGCTGTGCTATCGCATTTACATTGTTTGGTTCAATTACGCTGAACTGACGTTTGAATAACCTATAAACGGGAACGATCGCCATATCGATAGTTTACGTCAACATTTTCATATCGATATTTTGATAGTTTCGATAGAATGAAAGTTTTATTTGATCGTTGAAGTTTGATGAAAGATATGAATTCTTGGCGACATTTTCCAAGTGACATTGTTGCTTTGTTTTTTCTTAATTTTTTTTTCAATTGAAATTTTTTGATATCCTCTCATAGATATTTATTAATGACGTAACAAAAATGTATATTCGCTTTCCCTTCTGTGTTGTCAAAGTAATTTTATTTTCTAAAATCGTCGATTTTTTTTAAATACCTGCAGATATTCGTAAATTAGATACGTCTTGATTGAATTACACAATTATAAAAACAACATAATTCGTGGCGAAACAAAGCGTTTCGTATTTCGGGATCGGTGCTTAGAGAATTGGCGTTTATTTGAAGTTGCCAGAAACCGCTGCAACCAAATGGTAAGAGCAGCGAAGCGTCGTTACATGCATAACAAAGTCTTGTTTCCTCTCTTGCTGGTACATGGAAGTTTCTGAGATCTCTTGGTATCGGCAAGTCTAAACTTGACATAGGTTCCTCTCCATTCATTTTAGATCAATTAAACTCTCACTTCTCTAAAACATCTTCTCTAAACGACGCAGTTAAATTAAAAACCCTATGCTTTTACTGCTGTCGCAAATGAAGACATTCGCAAAATCATTGTACTACTTATCTTTGTCGAATGGCTGTTGGCCATGACAATGTACAGTACGCTTACCATGAGTGGCTATCGAAAACGTACAATAGTAAACTTTTCTCGAGATCGAGCTAACGCGCTTCGAGTAGATTTAGATTCTCGCAGCTGCTGTCAAATTTGTCGTACTCATGGTGCTGATATACTCCCAAAACAACTACAAAACGTTACTCGCTATATTTAGTTTTTGATGCGTAATCTAAACTTTCGATTCGTACGACCAATTCGTACCATGAGACACAAATTTGACATTTCGAATCGAAAAATACCGTAGCATCTGTAGTTTACTATTTCACTTGCTAAATGGTGCGTGATAACGTATTATTCCGTCAAGATTTGCCGTAGATCCGATCGATCGGTACCTATCTCAAATTAAAGAACTTATAAAAATAAGGGTTTTGAATCGACAACTTATATCCGCAAAATTCGGATTGTCGCGTATTTTGTACTTAAAAATACAAATAATTGGCACACGTTCCGCCATATTGGGTCGAGAGACTTAGTGGAGAATCGGCGCACACTTAAAGTTATACTTAATGTCGTTAAGCTTAAGGTATAGATTCCTTTAAAGTCTTTAAACTTTGGCGTTGGGAAATTTTTCGACGGTGGCCATGCGCGTATTC
The DNA here is from genome assembly GCA_932294315.1 of Epinotia nisella. Lineage (NCBI taxonomy): Eukaryota > Metazoa > Arthropoda > Insecta > Lepidoptera > Tortricidae > Epinotia > Epinotia nisella. Next base: position 26,104,829 of record OW028674.1, read on the forward strand.
TGTAATATCATAACCGACAAACGATAAATGCTTGTGATTGAAGGCTGAATATTGAAAAATCGATTAAACTATACGAACAATCGAGTTAACTGTTGCGAACAAAGTATACTTATAAGGGAGTCGGTGTACCGATTAGATTTTTAGTTCTGTGAGGGACCGCCAGGGGCGGTGTATAGAGTTTTCATACAAATATTTTACGCACTCGATACTCACGTAGCGTATCCAGACTCACTGTAAACTCAGACTAGAGCTACAGTAAGGGAAACGTATTCACGTACCTTTTTCACAAAGGTAAGTGTTTAAATTTCCTTGACTGTAAGTAGAATTATGGTTCTTAATGTTCTTGACTGTGTTTTCCCTGTGACTCACATCATGAATTCTTCCTTATTTACTGCGATGTTTATCTCGTATGGGCTTAAGGCTTTTGTCATCCCACTTTCCAAAATTAGCAATCCCAGTTCCCTCAATAATTTTCGGCCCAAATAAATTCTCCCATTTCTTTCCAAAATTCTTGAAGCTGCGGCTCAATAACAGATCTCAAATTTCGTTCACTGTAACAATCTACTTTCACCTTTCCAGTCTGGCTTCCGATCTGGGCACAGCACTACCACCGCGCTTCTGATTGTGGCAGAGGAGAGGACCTTAGACTTGGTCTGGAATCCTCTAAAGTTACAGTGTCTTTAATGTTGTAAATCATGATCTACTTCTTGCGACGCTTACTTATTTGCGGGTCTCTTCCCGGCAAAGGCAACGGAGTGGTTTTCTTCCTATATTCCCGATCACGTCCAAGCAGTTCGTGCCAACCGCTCATTGTCTGACTGGTGTGAACTGAGCACCGGAGTGCCGCAAAGTGCTATTCTTTCTCCTTTCCCATTCTCAGTTTTTATCAAGCTGAACACTTTCTATAATTTTAACAATACCTCAATAAACTGGACCGTCTCCCCAATAATTTCATAAATAATTTCGGCCTCCATAAATATGACCACGTTTCCTTCTACCGCCCGCCAACTTAACTGGCTCTCCATTCGCCGTCGTAGGTCCCTTAAATTACTTTGCACCCCTTTTTCAATCTTGTCTGAGCCTTCTGCTCCAGGATACCTCAAAAATACATTTATTTTCGATACCCTTCGCCCAGGCTGTGAGCTGCGTACCTCCCGTGTCCTCAAACTAGCTATACCTTCCCACCGCACTAGTTTCATGACTCATTCCTTCGCCTTCGCCGTACAGGCAAGCCGTCTCTAAAATTCACTCCCTCTTAACATCGGACAAGCCCCAAGCAAGTTTCCTTTCAAGCGGATGCTGAGTAAGCACCTGCTTAAACAAGAAATCGACTAAAATCCATTCACCTAATGATAATATGTATTGAAATGTAGTATCTTTTTGTATGTATCTTTAATAAGTACTTTTTATTATGTATAATTATTAATTATATATGTAGTGTATAACATTTTTCCTTCTCTTCACGTATATTCGTAACAGAAATTATCATACTTTTTTCTTTGCACCTTTTATAAGTATCTCTGTTTGGCCCAATGGTTAGCTGGTAGAGAAGCCATGTGGCATTGAGCTCGCCATCTGTACATTTTTGTATTGTGTGCAATAAAGTTTAAATAAATAAATCATCAATTTATTGATGCGAGATAATAACTTCTCGAGCGTCGTATTTACAGAAAAGAATGACCAACGTGCCGTCGGTGACTAAGTCATAATATTATTCCATGTTAAACATGTAACAGGCTAAAATTAACTTTTAAAAGGTTAACTCACCACGCGTTATTTTATACCTTGTACATTTTAATGATAACAAATTCTTCAAAATTCATACTAAACGGTCTCACAACATAAAATTGACAATAAAAAACGCAATTAGCACTAAATAGCCCGATAATGGACGGTACCCTTTATCACTATAATACAGACGACCATAAAAAGTAACAGTCTGTATACAGCATTAAATTACGTTACTTTCCATGCGCACGCGTCTTTCTCATAAAACGCATATAAAATATAAACTTGGAACTTTGAGCTCGATTTTGTCATCAACTTTATGACAAAGTTATGTTATTTTTTTCGAACCACATCGATCCATACCGAAATCGTTAAATTAACTTTATTGTCAATTAAAACTTGGTAATGAGATTTGATTTTTGACGAGCTTTTAAATTTTATTTGGTGCCATTAATTTTTATTGAGCATTGTTATATAAATTTGTTGCTGTCGACAATTCGTCGAGGAATATCATTGCCACCCTTTAAATTCTTTATTAGTCTGAAAATACTTAACTAGGTATTCCTTAGATCTCTCCACATAGTAATAATTTGGGACACATTTTTCCACCTAATCATTTTATACAGTTTATACTCTACTTATTACAAAAAGTCTACCCGACTATGGGCACAATAGGGAACAAGAAATCTTTACAACCACCCATTTTAATAAAAAGAGATAGATTACGCACTTTTTATTTCAGGTCTTTAAAACTTGGAATTGTAAAAACAAAAAATCTTTGAAGGAATAATAAAAATTATGTTTTGTTTCATTGCCCGCCTAGAGAGGGGTTATCTTAAGAGTTTAATTTTTACAACAAATCTTTTATTTCCAAGTTTATGTTGTAGGGCTATAGCGAATAAAATGGGAGCATAAAATTGCTCATATTCGTAAGGTTATAACAATAAATACTGTTTTGGTAATTTAGTACCACGAATGTTCTAACGTAATACATAACATAGGATATTGCTCAATAATTTTGTAGGTTTATGCCGCCGTAATTAAGAAAAAGTACCTTAACAATGCTCTGGATTAGCAATATTCGATCTAGATTATTTACGTGGCAACAAAAATCCGTAGATTCTTTGTTCTGTATCCACGTACATGTTAATGCAAAGTGGTAAATAACTATGGGTCTGTAGAAAGAGGATCTGTACCTACTTAAATATGTACACACTTTAACCACAATAAAATAGGAGCTGATAAAGTATAAACAAATGAGACTTGATCATAACACGTATAAAATGAAACCAGGAGCCGTAGCATGTTTGGCCTTATCACGCGACAAGTGACAAGATAGAAGCGTCGTCTCGTTCTATCGAACGGTGTCAGCCAGTGACGCACGCTCTATCCTATCACCTATCGCGTGACAAGGCCAACCATACTACGGGTCCTGGTTTCATTTTATACGCATGGTCAATATTCGTCTTTTTTCCTAAATGACTTATCTGTTTATAAAAAAATACATCTGAGATGCTTACGACAACCCCTTTCAAACACAATACAGTTTGCGAAACTTTTTTTTAATTTTCCAGTTTACCCCCGAAAAGTGGCCCCCTTGTTCAGAATTCATTAATTTACTTCACGCGTCTATCTTTGGGTCACCAATTTACATATGCATACCAAATTTCAACTCAATCGGTCCAGTACCTAGTTTTGGTGCAAATCGACAGACGGACAGACAGACGCACGAATGATCCTATAAGGGTTCCGTTTTTTCCTTTTGAGGTACGGACCCCTAAAAAAGATAGATAGATACATTTATTCACAGACACACAGGGAATATTAAATAATAAAAGAACAAGAAAAACGTATAAAACATGAAACAAGTGTGTCTCTGCGGCAGTGAACCGGACACTGGCTCAGCATTATGCTGAGGTGTCAGACATCTAACAGCGCTGATTTTCAGCCAGCACCGTTGATGATTCACGGAAACGTCATACAATTTTAATATATAAACTACATACTAATATATCATTGAGATAGGCGAGAGAGAAATAAACATAAATACGAAGTGAGATGTAATGTACGGCACTATTACGTACATGCAACATCAATCTATACATACACATACATTACATTAAAATTTATGAAACTTTCTTATGGAACTAAAACAACAACTAGATAAAAAAGCAAATGAACTATTGGCATATTTTTGCTGTCACAAACCACCATCTTATACTACGAAATGTATCTATAAGCATGCAATATTTAACTGATATCAAAATATGGCCGGTCGACTTTATCTCAGGGCTTGCGAGTTGCTACGCTAACAACCACGTTCGTCGGTTTTATTCCCACCTAGCACACGTGGCTCCGTCATCTAAATCCATCATTTTATTTAACAACTGATATGAAAATCGCATTTTCCATCTTCCGGTATAAAAAGTAAAAGACTTAAATTTAATACCACTTTTATTGCGCAGATTACATTAATGGCGAAGGGTGTGGGTTCAGATAACGTTTTTTCTTGAAATGTGCCATGAATTTTCGAAAGAAACAGTTTATTTGCAGGATTTGTTCGTTATATTACTGCTTACCTTAAATAAATAGGTACATAATACCTTCGTCTTAATCGGAGCAACAGTTGAATTTAAATAATAGAAATATACCGATACAATAGGCTTGTGTCCTAATTTTTTTTTACGTTGCCATTCGAACCAGTTTTTGGAGAGGAACAAAAGTTTGTATGGGAGCAACTACAATTAAAAAACATAAATACCCAAAAAATTGAGTTAAACACGGACCTCGCTGGTGGCAGCCGAAAACGTTTCATACTGATTAACATTGAATTGTGACGTCACAGTGTACTAATCGTTATATTGAAAATCAGGTAAATTGCTGTTTCGGTCGTGAAATACTGCGTTTAGAACCATTGTTGTCATACAATTTTGTTTCTATAAAAGTGTAAGGATTCTATTGGTAGCTTTAAATTTGCTTTTAGACAATTAAAAAAAATGCATATTTTTTCTAAACTTTCAAGGTCCATATCTTTTTATGATTATAATTATATTTCATAATTTATACTTAATTACATTTATTTGATGGTTTACTATTCATTTAGCAACACTGCTTTATCAATTTTAATTTGTGGAAACAACCCAATTGATAGTGAATGTTGGCGATGATTGCGGTAAAAATTAAGAAACTTTCGAAATTGACTTGCTGAACGTGAAAATCTTAAAGCTTTCCAGACGATTGTTTTATAAAGACAGAATCACATTTTCTTTCCACCGATAACCGCAAGCTAAGTATTTCAGACAGTAACAAAAAGTCACGGTTCCAACAGAAAAACGATTTAGGCCACTTTGTTGCAAACAACACTGTCTTAAATTTTACTATATTGACCTTTCCTCGGACTATGTTAACCATTTCTAAATAAAGCTCGATGGCAATTAGCAATATATAACAAAACGGCCTACCTCGATTTCAGTGCTTAGTACACCTAAATGTGTATATATATAGTATAAACATAACTAGATGGGTTTTTATATCACAGTAGAATCAAACATGCTATTTCAAAACCTCACACATGAACTTTATTTTTCTTGGATGTTTTTCTAAGAAAAACAAGTTAAAATTTTACAACTCCGTGCATGTAAAGTCGGAAGTGTTGATGCCAATAAAGAATCGTATGCCGTGTGCAATTTATTGTTGATAATAACTCCCTTTTTATGTGTGACGCATTTGTTATGAGAATATTCGGCGTGACTGTACCTTAAAAAATTATGGGTCTAGGGAGAATATTTCATACTCGTATGTTTGTTTGTATATATGTAATACATATAGCTCAGGAGTAGTTTGTTCCAAGTTCAAACCAATTGGTTATTTAAGACTTATATAAGGTGCTTCCAAATTAGATGCCATACTTTAAGAGATGTTAACTTACATCAAAATAATTTACTTGAAATAGTAATTTAAAAAAATACAAATATTGTTTTACACGGGTCTAACGCGACATTTAAAGCAAAAAAAAAACAAACCACGAGAAATATAAAAAGTGTTATAAAAAAGAAAATCATTCATATGCATTTAACTGACAAGGTGGTTATCACTTTCTGTCAAGTGAGCGTCCTTGTTTGTCATCAATGACATAATAAAAGAAGTTTTAATTATTTAATTCTGATTATCTAATTAACAGGGTGGTATTTATTACGTGGCACAGTTGTTTTCTTAATTTTTTCCAAAAACTAACATAAACGTTTAATATATATTATATTTTTATATATATTATTTATTGATAAAGACAAAAGAAAATACATGATATAGTACAATGCCCATCTAGGCAAAACGTTGAAGTGGTTTGTGTGCCGATGGGGAGTTCTTAACTACTGATCTAATTTATAAATAAATAAAAGTAGGTCTTTTGAGTAGGTAGTTACGTACTTATATTATATGGGTAAAGCTATGTCTTCAGAACAGCATCATATACACAAGTACAGAATATAACACGGAAAGAATGGATCCGTCTCTATCAATTGTATGAACACCATTAAACTTCAATGAAAATGCTACAAAATGCACGACCGATGCTGTATAAAGAAAAAATCTTGAACCTGCTCCGCTCCTCTGGACTAGAGTGGAGGCTTTTTCGCATTCTCGCTCATCCACTATATTCTCTGGATATGTCTATAAAGACACTTGAGCCAAAACCGAATTACAGTTTTTTTTTACTTCTCCGAATAAATTAAGAGGGTTTATTTAACTGTTCGTGATGGTTTCACATGGTGAATAGTCGCAAGTTATTACTTTAGGTCATTTGTTTCAAAAGAACGTTTCATTTCAATACATCTTATTTTTGGCTGGTCCAAAAATAATTCAGAGCAAAATTGCTTATACTTACTTAATAGATTCAGATTTCGAATTCACACAATCACCGTACTGTCACTTATCTGATGGGAGACGCGTCACAGTAATAAAACAGTGAATGCACGGGGGAAATCTCTATGACTCGCCTTTTTATCTTTATACCTTTTTGACAAATCCGAATTAAGAGAGTGTCGTTGGATTCGTCTTTCAATTTTAGAGACGGCTTTTGAAAGGTTTTGAATACGGTGTACATATTTACGTTTGGTAATTCTTTTTTGCGACAAATTATACTTTAAGTTTTTCCTCGCTATACCTACTCCTTCAAACTGATATCATGATAATCTCATGTACTTACCTACTGATATTATAACATATCCACGACTAAACGATTTCCTATTTATTACTGATAAACATAACTCTTTGCGTACACGATAAATACTATATCAATTCGAATGAAACACGTTACTTGAAAAATAAAATGTTTTTTATTAGAGACATTTTGAATCAAGATAGAATAAGTGTTTTTTTTGCAGTGGGAACTATGTAGGCTATACATCCCACTGCAGGGCACAGACCTCCTCTCGTGGATGAGAGGTAGAAGTAGAAGTAGTCCCCAAGCTGGCCCAGTGCGGGTTGGGGATTTCAGATACTCCTTTGAATTTCGCCGATTATGCAGGTTTCTATACGATGTTTTATCTTCACCGAAAAGCTAACGATAAATATCAAATGACATTCCGTTCCGTACATAAGTTCCGAAAAATCATTGGTACGCGCCGAGATTCGAACCCACAGCCGCCGTTTGACAGCCGCATGCTTAAATCACTAGGCTAACGCAATTCCTAAACTAATGCAATTTAAGTAGGTACCGGAATATAGTACGATATTATTCCTAATTTACAATTCCTGTTAGCGCAATCTTCCACGATCACACATTAAGCCAAAAATTACATTCCCCATTTGTAAGACTCTCAAATGGCTAATAATAATTCCACCAGTTTCTTCCCTGGCATCGGGATCTGCAATTGCCTTTTCTTCTTCAGATTTCATTATGATAATAAAATGGCAGGAATCCCTTGATTTATATTTGCCTATCGCGCTCCTTGTGATCATATTTGTGTCCCCGATACCTTATTGCTTTGTAAGATTAAAATCAGTATTTCTTTGTGAAAATCTTTGGATGCATTTGTTGAATTACTTAGATATTTGATTTCACCTTAAAGTAATGAAAATATCGGGTACAGGCACATGAATAATTTTTAAAATGACACAAGCATGATAAAAAATAAAAGCTTTCTATTTATTCCGCCCGTATCTTCCCACTGCTTACCTCTCCTTTATGACTCCATTCTCCAAAAAAATTAAATATAAACGTGTATTCTTACAATCTACATTACTTGAAATTATAAAGAAAATAGGTTACCTATCAAGAAAAACTGCTTTATCGCCAATTTTACGCTACGCTATCTAGTGAATATTACAGTGTAGAGGTATAATATGAGATTCATTTATTTACAAGATAAACCCATCACACTAGAACGGACGGTTGTAAGACAATCCACACGTTCTAACCCTTTTATGCCATTATGCCTGCCTATTCCCATGTCGGCCTAGCAACAGGTGTTGTATGCCTTTCATGGGGATTCTAATTAATTGCCTATTTTATTTGTGCGTATTTCTTTTTCTTTAGAGGTTATCAAGTGCAACGTTGGCGTGTCAAATTTATTATGATTAGGTCGTTAAGTTTTTGTTTAATGTGTGATCCTTTTTAATGTGTTATTATTAAAATGAAGTAAACGCTCGAATGAAAATCTAAAGCACAAATTTTTAGCACTAATCGTCTGAGTTCTGTCTTTTTTTAAAGCGACAGTTTTTATGTTCCATCCGTTTATATAAATTAACGAGTTGCCCAAAAACAAATAGAGCCCAGTAGTGTCGCTACGCATCTTAACACTCATCTTTATCAAAATCCCTTTTTGTTATGATTTGTAAATGCGACGGCGAAAATCCGCCATTACAAGTGCCTCTTGAAATATTGCACTTGTCGCATAAAATTCACTAATTAACATCTAGCATCATCAGCATATTGAGCATTATCCAGCGCGACGCCTCTCAAAGATCAGTGACACCACTCTTTGGCACAAATAAAAAAAGGATTAACGTTAAAAAGTCGAAAAAATCTCATCCACTCCGAGTTAATGATACGGCACGGTGAGTGGCGAGAAACAAAGGTTTGGTATGCTGTCACACTGTGCCGTAATAGATAAAGATACGAGTACTAATCTTGAGTCGAGCGAGGTTTTTAGTTTTTAGTATTCTAATCTCCTATTGTGATACGGCACTAGAATACATTTTATATCACATCATCACTTTCGTGACTATTTACTATAACGACATCAAGACAATAAATCGGTAATCTATACTAATATTATAAATGCAAATGTAATTTTACCTGTCTGTTTGTTACCTTTTCACGGCCAAACTACTGAGCAAATTGTGATAAAATTTGGCATGTAGGAAGCTTAGCCATAGGGATGGGCATAGGCCAGTTTATGTTTTGAAATCACCCCTTGGGGAGAGGAAGAGGAATTGACACAAGTCGAATCCCACGCGGGTGGAGCCGCGGGCACAGGCACAGCTAGTTATTTGATAGTGAGTAGATTCTCGATAACATTAGATTAATATCCCACTATACGAATATTTGGAACCTCAGCCAAAACATGTTTTAAAATAGGCATTCAAAATATACCTGAGATTTTACTTAACTTTTGCTAACCTATTCTTACTAGCTACCAATTTTTCACGAGGAAGCGTTCGTTGCGGTGTAAAACAAAACCTCAAAGCTGAAGGTTCGAGGCTTGAGACCCGTCGCTTCTGGAGATGTCTCGATTTTTTCTACTTTATTTTCGATCCGTTTTCCCGGGGTTTTTCCACGAAAACGTCTGGCTCAGCTTCCTGAGCACTTGGCTAAGTCCAGCGAAGTGTTTTGTGAATCACAAGCGAAGAACCTGCTTCGTTGATGGGACCTGTTTTTGTCCTTGCCTTTTACTGTTTCTTGGTCTAAATATGTGTTTCCATGGCTATGTTAATGTCTATGTAATATATTATTCATCTTCTTTTTAAATTAAATGTCTATGAGTGTGTAGCTTAATAGTTGACATGCGAAGAGATCGTGTTATAATCTTTTCACTCTTAGTTTGCTAGCTACTTACGATTCCTAATTACTCAAACCCGGAGGGCAAGCAGACAAGAGCCATTTTACTTCTTAATACAAAGCCAAGTCATCACGTATCTCAATTTGCCATTCACTAACGAGCTGCAGTTTCGTGATCTCCATTACGGCCTCCTACTCCAAGTATTTCCCCTTCTTAAACATGTTTTACTTTTTCCTTCATAATGTCTTTTTCTGTTTCATGTCGTTTTTTAGCCAGCGTCTCAGATGATTGCTCCGCCACGTACAAGTGGGCGTCTCCACAATGGGATGGCATTTTCTTTTTAATCCCTTATCTTGGAGAGTTCCCCATTTCTGTATAGATATGGGGGTTGAAGACGGAATATTTAAATGAGTCAGGTGTGTTTGTTGAGGGTATGCTGTATCTTTACGGTATTTTGCGAACTTGGATGTTGAAGAGATAAAATGGAAATTCAATTTGTTTCTTGGTTACCGATTGGGTTTTAAAGGAGCTTACTGGGATTATATAATCACATGGAGCTGTAAATGTGATATTTTTAATGTACGGTGATTTTTAATCCGTGTTCAGGAGTTGAAAAGTATTAATAACCAGCCAAAACAGATTTGAATGGATAAGGTCTCATGCAATTATACGACTGTTTAGTTATTTCATTTAATGATAATGTTAACACTAATATGCACTGAATGTATCACCCTTCATTTGTTGATGTTAATTAGTACGATACGAATGTATATACGTCAAAATTCAGCGGTTTGGCGCGAAAATTAATAGGTCTTATGTTGACACAATTGACAGTTTATTACTCTCAATTTAATAATTGTACACACCGGTGTTTGTTTAGGTTGGTTTATGAATCTTTCAATAAGGTTTTCATTTCATAGATTTAAAGTACCGTTAGGGTCACTATGATATTTATTTAAAAATAATTCTTAATTCAGTTTTATTCAGGAGAAAATAACTTTTTTTTTACGTAACTTCTATTACTGAAATAGAAAAATTGGTTCCTGATCACGAATTAAAAGCACTGTGTATTTCGTGGTAAATTTTAAAAACCTGTGTGTCACGAAACATCATCTTAAATAATTCAAATCCATACCATTGAAATTAGATTCACGACAGATATAAATTCAGCTTTTGAAGAGTCGGGTGTGTGTTTCGCAATTGTTATAAATTTACACTAATAATATTAATATATGCAAGGAATGAACATTTTATAATTAAGATTTAATATAAAATGGAAAAGTCATAACCTCTCTACTACTCGTAACTAATGTTTTCACGAGCACGCCCGGAAAACACTTTTGTGTAACACACACCTTACAGTTTCTTTTTCCTTTTTATCATCCAAAGTCCTGGTTAGATGGCAAACATGCACAAAAATGAAATAATAATAAAAAAACTCACCGCTTTATTATGAACCCAAACACACCCATCTCTAGATCATCTCAGCAATTTACTTATGCATATTAATGGCGTCGAAGCGAATAAGACGGATCGAGACGCAAAAAGAATTGAAGGACCCAACGCCGTTCACAAAAAGCCCCGGGACCCCTCTCCAGTGATCCTCGAAAATGCGAAAATGTATTTTGACGGATGACAAAACATAAAAGATTACAGGAAAACCGGTACTTGTAATTTTCTGCGCATTTAATATTTTTGAGTGTTTACCGGGTATTAATATTTATTGTAAGGACATAATGCGATCGCGTTTCTATGCTGAACATTTTGCATTAGGTACCTATGTGGCTATGTATGTTTATTAAAAAATTCCGTCGTATGATTTGGTTTTTATTACCCTCATTGAAACCACGAGAATGTTTGTAACGGTATTGTGATAAATAAATAAAATAATATTAAAAACGTGACAAAGTATTAAGACTAAGGTGACACGATGACAGTTTATTTTTCTGCATTTCAAATATATAATTTTAGACAAATTTGAGTGTAAAGGTCTCGTGTAACGTGTAAATGTTGAAAATCACTTCATTCTCATGTTTTTAACGAAATTTTACTTTTTTCCAGACTGACGCGGTTTCTTCAGGAGAACCTTCGCCCGAAAATTCGCCCGACAGCTCGTTGCTGTCATCCATATTGCCGGACAAACTGTCCGCCGGCTCCATATGTACAGCAGTGCTCCTGATGCTCGGTTGGAAGTTTCTCAGTAAACGATGAACTCGAACACGCGCGAACGGTGCACAACCGACACCTAGCGTGCAATGAGTAGTGAACACTACTCTTATGTCACGCTTGTTAATATTGTATACATTTTGTCTATCGGTTATTTTATAAATAGCCTTTTTGCTATGATAGACTCATAAACAGTTGTTGTATGAACTGTATTTGTAAATTAATCGTACGCACTTTTTGACATGTTTTTATACTTGAATATTCTGAAATTGTTACATACTTTTTGTAGACTTGGAATAATTATTCTCTTTACGTCATACGTGGCCATAAAGTAGCAATTACCACACACTACGCGTGCGGAAAATCCCACTTCCTGGCCAGGGAGAGACAAAACTTTGTACTCACCAAGGGCGGTCATAAAGAAAGCCTCAGATCGCATATTTATCACCATAAATACCTGCGATCTGAGACATTCTTTGTTTCACCGTCCTGGGTAAGTAATGTACTATTATTATATTGAGATTATTTATAAAGATTGAACGGCAATGCGGGAAAAGTAACTAGGACTTTAAAATGCAGTGAGCGTCCTTCGAAATTAGAATTTTAAAGTAGTTGTCAAACTTTTAAAATCAACATTGTTATTTTTTATAAACGTTGTAGTGCAAGAAATAAAACATTTATACAAAAATTAGAAAGATCGTAAATAAAAAAACATATAGTAATTAATTAATTATTCACGTGTCAATTTTACATTCCGCTTTCGGTGTTGAAGTATAATCCATAGTAATTATCTGAACACGTAGAATTACTTATCTCTATAACAATTATTTCATTACTATTTAGAAATTACTTCGAAGAATGGTCCACGTTTGTTCTATATATTATAAAAATAGATTTTATTTTAATATAAAAATAAAGTCCGTTTTCCCAGAAATTGTTCCAAAGAGAGCAGCCTAAAAATTATCATCGATTGATCTCATTTTATTATTTTTGTAATAAAAATGTTTATTTTAGAATAGCGGTAGCGTATTTAAGTGTAAAGGAGAAGTGGAGAGTGCCAAGTTATGTAAAATGAAAATTTTATCAGAGAAGGTCTATTTTAATAATATTTCTTGTATAAAAGTTAATTTTAGATGATTGATATGCTCTGACATTTCTGTTAAGCTCAAAACTTCTAATTGATTATTTCATGCCCGAAATTTCTCATTTGAATAAATTGTTTATTGAATTAATTTGGAGCTTTTATAATTAATCAATGGAGTGTTATAAGAAATGAAAGGGTCTTGTAAGATAAGAATGTAGTTTATATTTGTAACATTATATTAGTATTATGCTAGGTTTTTACTCATTGTCTCTAAGATGTATGAAAAGTTTTGATTTCCCGTCAAGTCTTTTAAATTTACAAAATTTCAAAGAGTCATCGGAACAGAATAAACACAGTTATCCAATTGTTAAACAAAGTATGTTTATCATTTTAGTAGCCAAAATGGGAACAAAAACGTTTCGGGAACAAAAAACTTTCATCAAACTCATCTTTTTCATTTTTAAGAAATTTCATTTTAGTAGTTACAAAATGGAAGGATGTGTTCAAATGTGATATGTATTTATTTAAGGAGATGATTAATTAAAAAGAAGTTTTCCTAATGATCTCTCGGAAACTCTTATTGCTAATATTTTTGCTACTTTGTGCTAAATAATTATTACTTATATTCAATCAATATTTTACTTTCATGTAAATATTGTTGAAATGTATTATTTAGCACAATTTGCAAATCAAGAGTACATTATGCAAATAAGAGTTTTGTACATAAATTAAATTGGTATGCTTATTGCTCTTTTATAAGAATAAAATTTTGTAGAGGACAAATCCTAAAATTCTTTAAATGCTTATCGACGCAAATTAAATAGAAGACGCAGTGTTTCGTGTTTTTTTATAAAAGAATAAATGTTGTTTTTAACGAATTAACAAATTCTATCCTTGCATCGGATTTATATAAAATTAGGTCCAAAATTTGTAATCAATTATTATCGCTTAATAAAATGGTCAGTTTTTTTTTAATTTAAACGTTACAACTACTGGTCCTTATAATAGATCAATATTATAAATAAAAACCGGCCAAGTGCGAGTCGGACTCGCGCACGAAGGGTTCCGTACCATTATCTATAAAAACGAGCAAAAAAATCATGTTTGTTGTATGGGAGCCCACTTAAATATGTATTCTATTCTGTTTTTTGTATTTGTTATTATAGCTGCAACATAAATACATCATCTGTGAAAATTTCAACTGTCTAACTATCACGGTTCATGAGATACAGCCTTGTGACAGACGGACAGACAGACAGACAGACGGACGTACAGCGAATTCTTAGTAACAGGCTCCCGTTTTACCCCTTGGGTACTGAACCCTAAAAATCATATAGTAATTATATAACAATTGCTTTGCTGATTCACCACAAAATTATTTTTTTAGTTTACATTAAATTTTCAGCGGTGATCATAAAAATATTTTTCAGTATGATGTAAGATTATAATTTTGAAAAGCCCACGTTTATTATAAAATAGTGTCCCAAAATCAATAATTTTAATATGATTATTACATATAAACATAAATACTCAAAATACCAAATGCGTCTTCTATTAATAGTACCGGCTTACTGCTTTACACGATAAATAAATAACACTTAATCGAAACTGTAAGCAATATAATTGTAATTATTCGTAGATTTAAGATTAGTAAGGGATTATCTCACTACCAAGTCTTTTATTAGTTTAGTCATCAAAACTATGCAGCAAATATGCTCAAATTTCAATGTGTTATTATGATTAACTACTTAAACTAGTGTTATCATAAGCAAGTAACACGCCTCAGAACACATTTAAATATTTTGAATTGTTTAAAATGGCATAATTACTACTTCTCAGTCCGATGACCGTTTTATTAAATAACAATAATTCATAATATTGTCTAAATAAATTGCGTATATTTCAAATCCTTAATAGCAATCGCGGTCAACGGCTGTTGACTGAGGAAACATTAAAGTCTCGCTGTCAAATTGCATTGTATATGTATCACTGCCCATATACCAATTTTTGAATATAAAGGAAAGGTACATGCCTGATGAGGAGCTATTACGCGATAAAATTCACTTGATTCGCTATGTTTACTGAATAATATAATTTTAAATTGAATCGCTTTTCAATTATATCGAAGTACCTTCCTCGAATGCTTGTGCGAAATAATCACAGACAGAAATGCGTGACTGACGTGACGTGAGAAAATATAAAATTCATAGTGTCGTTACAAAATAACTAAGTATGTTACATTTAAGTTGACCGAAAAGTTATTCTTGAACAGTCATGGGCTTTAATCGTTGAGCTATTTAGGTGTCAACTAATTTTGTTTTTTAATTGTTAATCTATGAATATCAAGTGAAAACAGAGCTCCAAATGGCTCAACGCTTAAAGTCCGTGACTGTACAGTAAAAATGAAAATAAAGTAACACCGCACTTTGTGGTTTTGGACACCATGCTCGTAACCCAATATTTACTGCGAGATATGGTATGTTAGTATCCTCGGACTGTGAAATAGCTAATTTAGTTCCGCTAAATTTTAATATTATTATAATCATATACTAAAGATGTGTTTGCTTCTTAAGAGTCCCCAGGAAGCTTGGCTCTCCATACAAACGGAGTTTGGGTCTACTTTTAAAACGGCTTACCTACTAGATAACATAAAACTTTGTATACACAACGAGATCCGCTATATCTTAGGTCGCAAACTAGTTTCTCTTACTAGAAATTATATAAGAAAAAAAACCGGACAAGTGCGAGTTCAACTCGCGTGGTGAGGGTTCCGTATATAATCTAAATTTCATAAGTGTTTTTGAATACTCAAACTTCTTATAGGTTTTCCTGTAATCTTTAGGCAAGGAACTATTATCTATATTTTTTTCAGAATTTTAATCTTAGTAGTTTCGGAGATAAGGGAGGGGAATGGTCAATTTTCGTCTTTTTTCCTAAATTAATTCAAATCTGTGTTTGCTAAAATTATAAAAAAACTGACATGCTTACAACAACCCCTTTCATTTGATATGTCACACAATACAGTTTGCGAAACATTTTTTTTTAATTTTCCAGTTTACCCCCCCAAAAGTGGCCCCCTTGTTCAAAATTAATTAATTTAATTTACGCGTCCATCTTTGGGTCACCAATTTACATATGTGTACCAAATTTCAACTCAATCGGTCCAGTAGTTTCGGAGCAAATCGGCTGTGATAGACGGACAGACAGACAACCGAGTGATCCTATAAGGGTTCCGTTTTTTCCTTTGGAGGTATCGGAACCCTAAAAATTGAGAAGTTTTTCATACTAAAGTTCTTTTAGCTCTATTCTTTTCTATTAGTTAGAAGAGTACTAATTTCGTATGGGGGCCGAATAGTGTCAGGCGTTCTGGGCCCGGGGACTCTTAAACGTGCAAACACAAATGAAATTGTCTACGTACCAAGAGAATGGCGAAGTAAGTTAATGGAAACGAAAAATACTACTCTTCAAGTATTACATCAGCCAAAAAAGTTTTGTAAGTTTTCGATTTCCATTGACACGAAATTTAACTTGAATTTTTGCTCGAATCAAATTTTTAGTGATAATGTGTCAAGCTCACATTTGCAACGTAAGAAAGAACCGAGAGAGATTTCATGAGCGAATTTGGGTTAAGTTATTTTCGGAGAGAGTGATTTTTTGTGTATAAGTAAATAACCTGTATATTTTACCCGACTGTGGAAACAGAAGGTTTATGTTTTAGGTATAATTTTAAGAATTTAGTGAATAATATGGCTTTAGTTTAAGTATTTAGTTAATTCAGATAAGTCATACCAATTGACTTGCATGTAAGTTTTATATTGCGTATTATTTTACAATCTACTGCCTATTATATGCCTGTTCTCAATATTTTTATTTGAAAATATACTTTTTATCATACATGCTGTATTTTATTTGAAAATAATACCTAATAGAATTCTAGTTATAAAGACAAGCAGATTCGAGTACCTAAGTAGGTACCTAATGCATGTGAGTCGGAACAGAGGAAAGCTAAGTATATAAATAAACCAAATGTCTACAATATCTATAAAAATCATTTTCACACCTGCTACTCCAAAAAGAGCGATTGTTGCATTGTTGATTGCTGAATGAGGCATTTCAGTTTTTCTCATAGAAGGTATAAAAAACTGTATGAAGTTATGAATCCCTAGTTACGCTCGCTACGCTCAGGATTCTATTGTAGAATCGTTCGCTTCACTCAGGCTCCAATATACTGCCCTCGATGTAAATATATAATTTTGCTCCCTTGAGACACAATCTACTATTGTAGCCAATAAATACCCGACTTCAATTTTGAACTTCGCCATGACACATTGCACATTTTCGTACCACTTACTTAACCCATTCGAGGCCACGCATCGTTACGTGTGCTACGCTGTAGCTCGTAGCAGCGTTTTTCCGCTCTGTAGCGGAAATCACACGTAGAGGCATGAGCATGACTCTTATGTTGAGTCACTGGCCTTGAATGGGTTAAACTAAATACAAAGAAAAATAGAAAAGCAACTAGAAACATTTTTGTATCTACTTATCAAATACATACATATGTGTTGAGAAACTACATAAATTATGTACCTGAGATATTAATTCCCCCATGCGTTCCTGAGAAAAAGGATCTTGGCAGACAAACGGAGACCGGAGTGTTCCTTATATGGTATAGTATTTTCGTTTTGAGTGAACACTAAAAATGATCTATTTGTAATTTAAAAAAATCTAATACAGATGGCGCTGGTATAAAAGTAGTTAAATTTCGTCACAAAACTGACACTTTAACAACTCACGCTTATCGGGTACACAATTTTTTGTAATAGCCTTGAAAGCAAAAAACCCAAGTGCGAGTTTGACTCGCGTGGTGAGGGTTCAAATTCAAATTCAAATTCAAATCTTTATTTTACATAAAAATGTGGTACGAAAGCTGGTATAAAATTGTATCATGGTCACACACATTCCACCAGAAACTGGCATGTAAAATGAACATTAAAATGTCACAATTTCAATTATACTACTAAAATGTCACAATTACAATTACATTACTAATATGTCATAATTACAATACAAATCTAGTTCAATAATAAATGTCAAGTTCAATGTTTAAAATAATCAAAATATTCTTCTACAGAGTAAAAACATTCTTGTACTAGCCAGTTCCTAAGTCTACGCTTAAATAATCTAATAGGCAAAACTTTTATGTCATCATGCAAACGATTATAAATGTCAATGGACTTACAGTATGCGTTATTGCTGTACAATTGTGTCTTACGCTTAGGACAAACGAGACGATTTGGGTATCTTGTACGAAAGTTGCATGTATCTTTAAATGTTTTGAAGAGTTCCGGGTGAGCCTTGACAAATAAACAAACTTCATATATATAGATACTTGGCACAGTCAATAAATTCAGATGTCTAAATAGCGGCCTACAAGATGTTAAGACGTCTACGTTACAGATCGCCCTGATGCACTGCTTCTGTGCAATAAGTGCGCGTTTTGCATGGCCTGAATTTCCCCATAGGAGAACGCCGTATCTGAGCAGTGAGCAAACATAACCATGGTAAGCCTGTATTGCGGTCTGCTTGGAGCTAATCTTAGCTAGTTTCCATAGGGCATAAGCAAATGAATTAATTTTATTACATAATTTATTAATATGCTCTCCCCACGAACATTTGTCATCTAAGCAAATACCTAAAAATACTGTCTGACTTGATTCTATTATCACCTGATCTGCGAAAGTTACAGTCAGTTGTTTTTTTTTGCCATTCCTATTTAGAAACTGGATAAATGTGGTTTTTCCGATGTTAACTTTGAGATTGTTCCTATGCAACCAGTTAATTACATCTGCGATTGTGTTATTTATGTCACTATTATAGGTTTTAAGATCACAACATGGTATGACGACCGATAAGTCGTCCGCAAAGAGTATACAATCAAAATTTATCGCATTCGGTAGATCGTTAATGTACAGTAAAAAAAGCAGAGGACCCAGGATACTCCCCTGCGGTACTCCTACCTTATTTATTCTCGTGATAGACCTAAATACCTCAATAGTATTGACCGAGTCAATTTGCGATATTTCCACAAATTGAGTCCTAGAGTGTAAATAATTTCGTAGCCATTCTTTAACTACACCTCTGATTCCGTAGAGCTCACATTTAGCTAGGAGTGTCTTGTGGCATACAAAATCGAACGCTCGACTCATGTCAAAGAAAATTGTCGTTACTGGTAAGCTCATGTCCAAGTAACCTAGAATCTTATTTGTCAACGAGAAGGCAGCTAGTGACGTTGACTTGCCTTTTTGAAACCCAAACTGTTCAGATTTCAGTACATTAAACTTATTTAAAAATGACAATAGGCGTTGATGAAACGCCTTCTCAAATATTTTCGAGATAACAGGTACAAGCGAAATTGGTCGGTAGTTTCCTACACATTCTTTGTTACCTTTTTTGTAAAGTGGCTTAACAAGGGAGAGCTTTAAAGGCTCCGGGAAGACTCCATTAGTAAATGACAAATTTACTAGGTAGCTCATGACTGCAGCAATACCTTGTTTACACCCTTTTATTATTTTAGTTTGGATTTCATCATAGCCCGCTGAGTTAGTAGGGTTTAAAGTGTCAATAAATTTACATATTTCATTTTCATCTGTCGGTGATAAGAACATATTACAATTAGCATTATTACAATTTACGAGTGAGATGTCAGGCTTTGGTTCAGAATCATTTCTCAAATTAGTCAAGTTTATATAAAAATCATTAAAAGTATTTGCTATGTCAGTAGGATTAGATATAGAGTCACCTTCGACGACTAGGTTCTCAATGTTAGTCCCACTTGCGTTGTTAGTGGTTATGTTTTTAATTACATCCTTTTATATATAATTTTCGTATATAATCTAAATTTCGTAAGTGTTTTTGAATACTCAAACTTCTCATAGGTTTTCCTGTAATCTTTAGGCAAGGAACTATTTTCCATATTTTTTTCAGAATGTTAAGCCTAGTAGTTTCGGAGATAAGGGGGGAATGGTCAATTTTCGTATTTTTTTCCTAAATTACTTTAAATCTGTTTTCGCTAAAATTATAAAAATAAAATATCTGAGATGCTTACAACAAACAACAACTTATTTCAATTGATATGTCACACAATACAGTTTGCGAAACTTGTTTTTTTTTATTTTACCGTTTACCCCCCAAAAGTGGCCCCCTTGTTCAGAATTCATTAATTTACTTTACGTGTCTATCTTTGGGTCACCAATTTACATATGTATACCAAATTTCAACTCAATCGGTCCAGTAGTTTCGGAGCAAATCGGCTGTGACAGACGGACAGACAGACGTTTTTGTCCTTTTGAGGTACGGAACCCTAAAAGTGTCTTTCTGTACTTTAATTTTCGTGAATAATACAATATAAGGTACCTATTCATTATGTGGTTACAACACAAACAATAGAATTCGATAGAATGAGATGGGTTAGGTACTCAAAAATATTTTTTTTCTCAGAATTTTCTGTTTTACTTGTAGGTTTTACTTGTTTTACCTATAGACGGTACTATTTGCAGTTAATGCAGAAGTAGACTTGCGGTTATGACTCAAAACTTAAACCTAACTGAGATACATCAACTTTAACTGACCGTTAGAACACACTTAAAAACTTAACTTAGATGGATGATACTTAGACCACACAAGAAAACTTGTGCTCAACAGTAACTTAAACTTAAGGTAAGTTTCTAAGACGGTGGCAAAATGACTCCAAGTTTCCAGAGACCGATTTAGTCTTCAATCGGTTTCTGAGGAAGTACATTAGGCGAACGTGAAAAGAAAATGATACCTACCTAGGAAGTTTGGGGAACTTATTATGACGCCATTAGAATGGTTTGTAAACTGAAGGTAATCTGTTTTCTTAGTAAAAGATATTTAGAAGTTAATTTTTAAAGTTCGCGTTATTACTATAATTACAGACAGGATTGAATGACAATAATGAGCCGATGAGTATTTTTTAATGCAATGTAGCATATATCTATCTTAGATGAATTTCATTCAATTTGTCAGTAGGGAGAGGGGGGCAAGACGGGGTGGCGGGTAAGACGGTATAGCGGCCTTATATGGCGACACAAATGACCAATCAGAATCTCGCTAGTACCTGATGATGAGCTGCCATGATGTTAATAAGTTCGCATAGTCACCGGCAAGAAGGGAAGAAACTTTACATTTTTTTATTGTATTATAAAACTAGAGTTCATAAGAAGTATTGATTATGAAGACCAGAGATAAATATGAAATTTCAAAGAACCTTAAAAATAATAGTATTTTTAGATATATTGGACTTGAAACGTTAACTACCCCCGTCATGCCCCCTTCTCCCCTACTTAAATACTTTTTGTTACATAAGCAACAAAGTGGTTTGAAATTACATTCGTCATAATTCGTTTGTAAATTTAATACTTTTAAGCCAAATAAAAATCAAATGGATGGCTTTTGATATTTATTTCGAAACAACTGAAATCAAACCCCAAAGTACTCGTATCTACCGAAATCTCATGATCAACAAACTACGTTACAAAAACTACGAAAAAAAACGGATACAAAAAACTTGAACTTACAACAAATTTATGCACACTCACAGATTACAAAAAATGCCCATGTTACAAATGCCGTTAAAACAAGCGTTACTCTTCAAACACGAAGAACGTTTTATTCACATCCACATGCATAAATAAGTTGGTAATGCTTGCAGACTAGTAAAATAGCAACGGGGTATGTTTTATCTCGGGAATTGGAAACAAATCGACACGTTTAGGGGTAATTAAGAGGACCCCCACCGTTTTATTTATTATGGTTATGGGAAAAAAATTCCCACGGATCTACGGCGATGATGGTACGAGTATACTCGTATTGTATTAAAAAGCAGTTAGTTTACGTGATCTACACCTATAGTGCGGATTCTTTTACTAGACTGGATCTTATCCTGAGTTAAGACCTACAAAGCCCCAATAGCCAAGTGCCACAGACAATACTTTATTCAAATAGCGACTCTATTGACTCTACTGTTACTAAGAACTCTACTGTTTTAAATAGAAAATGGTCAACATAGCGTAATAGTTTTTTTAAATTACTTAATTGTAAACATTCCTTAGACATTTATAAAGCCGCTTTTTCGATGATAAAGAGTTGATATTTACAACGTTTATTAAATTTTACAGTATCAATTAGCGGTCACACTTAAGAATAAAACCACTTATCAATGAAAGACAATCGCATTGTTTACTAGGCACAAAGAGAAGTGAATTCGGTGTAGAAAAAAAACCCGCACTAGCATAGGTATTTTCGTATTTTTCAGGAGATAACAAGTGTTACTGAAAAGGAAACCTAGCTAGATCGATTTTTCGCCCAAGTTAGGGTGAATATCCACCAGAGATGTGGAAAGCTATGTTTTCATATATTTGACACCGAGCTGCCAAGCATACGAGGTCTCAAATCCATGAAAACCTCTGTAGGTATAGCAAATCTTACGGAAATCTTTAGAGACGTTGTAGCGCTATTTACAAACCAATAAATATACAAATGTTGCTCATTGAATAGTATAGGATTAGTGAAATTCAGTTTTATATTCCAATTTTAGGGAGTATTTTAACAAAAAAAAAATCCATAGGCACTTCGTAACAAATTTTTCATCACACTTGCTCGTAAATGGTGTTGGTGTTATTCCATGCCTATATACCTACAGAAGGATAATGGCCTAAATTGTTCCCCCGGGAGTTATTTATGGCGAGTTTGTAGCTTCTAGGGAGTAATGAGCTTGTGTGTGATCTGATTGGTTTAATCAAATCTGCTCTGCTCTGTGATTGGTTGAAAAAAAATCAAGTCGACCACGCACCGCAAGAATACTGCTCTGTGATTGGTTAAATTGAAACTGCGCGCTCCACTAGCACTGATCTGGAAGTAAAATTGTCAATTTCGTCAATTTTTGATTGGTGCGGTTGTATGATACTTAAATTTTTCTGTCTTTTGTAATTATTTATTTCCTCGCAAATGTGATGAAAAACATTGTGTATAACACGGGCGTAAGAATATTGCAAACTCGAGTCATCAAAAGATTTCTTCAGGTAGACTCTTGTTTGCAATATTCCACTTACACCCCTCGATAAACAATGTACTATTAAAACATTCGTTTTTTTAAACCAATAGTCATTATTACTTGTTCACAAAGATATTTGCCCCAATTACAGTCAAGTTCAATGATAATAAATTACGGACATACGACATATGTAAACTACGATATTTCCAAATTCTAAATCACTTGCTGTTGTCGTAAGTATACAACTTTTCAAAATTAGATCACAAAATTCCGGAATAACGGTAATGTTCGGTAACAATTTTCTAATTTCGGACTGTTTAGAACACAACATGGGTGGTTTATTATAATTGTCGAAGCACATTCTTTTGTTTTAGAATGTGTTTCGAAACGCCTTCATCTTACCAATGGAATTTAAGGGAATCCTGAAAGTTTGAATGTTGATGAAATCAGTTTCTTGGGTAAATCGGTTTGTTGTGTTATTAAGTTGACATTGTTGACTATTCGAACCTTTCCAAATCGTACACTGAAAATGAATCGTAATTTTTTATTCTTAAGTCGCTCCAATCTTGGTTCACACCACCATGTATTCCATGAATGACATCGACGTCTCTCTACTGAGCGCCGCTTGTACTTATAGTTTGTAATATAATCGAAGGTCATTGATATAATATGATATGATATGATATATTATAATTATACTATTTGTGTTCAACTCAGCCAACGTTGAACATAATCTTAACTTATTGTTGGGTAAATAATAAAATGTTTATCCTTTGTATTACGGTAAGCAAACCAAGAAAGAAATGTAAAATTACAAAAAAACAAATACCACACCATACTAAGTAAAAATAGACGCACTTAATATACGCTAAGTAAAAAAATATCAATAACGGTTTTTATTTCAATGGCGACAGATTTGCATAATGATTTCTCCCGTCGCATATGTGGCAACAAAGAATCCCTCAAACGGACTGGCACCCATCAAAAATCCAATCCGACCGATCAAAATTGCGGAGACCGATCGCCACAGCATCACAACCCAACAAATCAACGCTTTTGCATACGATTGAAAAATCGAATAGCATGCACTATTAGGCACCGTATCGAAAAAATAAACAAATGCCATTTGAAAGTCAAATTTCGCTGCCAACTATGGTATTTGCATATAGACAAGGTGGCAATCATCGATCACTGATGATTTCAATATTTTAGGGTTATTTGCGTGTGATTTAAAATGACGGATTGTTGTGGGGTTTCACACGTTTTTTTTTTGTATACGTGATAATAACCGAGTCCTATGTCACATGTATTGTAGCGTTCATTATTTGAACAAAAATACCACAATATGTTGGGTATATGTACATCAAAAACAAGATGGTTAAAACGAAACTATATTGCTCAATCACTTAATTAGTCTATATAAATTTATTGAATTGGTTGGAATTATGTGCAATAATATATAACTTTATAATGCTTAGACTTAGTGAAAACTACACACCCTTTCATCGCTAATGTATCCCCAATTGCGAGACACATGTGCGCTGGCCACCGCATCAATTTGCTGCCATTTGTGCATTCACATAGCCTTAGAAATGACATAATTTGAGCTATGTCACTTTACTGGCCGGTGTATTGAATTAGTAACGTTAATTTGAAATATTGATGGTAAATTGGTTTTATGTTTAGGTTCAGCGAACACTTTGATGATGGATTTATCTGAAAGCCTGAATCGTTTTGTTTAGGTAGGATTAAGTTTTATATTTGTAAGTTAAAACGAATTATGTGGTTTGTTATCTATTTAATTCCAGAAATACTTTTTTTTTTTTAATAACGCTCTTTTTAAAAAGCGCCTCGTAAAGTATGTAATAGAATGTAACCCTTGCTAAAGAACCTCCCCATCAAACATATCAAGTCACCCAGATCGCAAAAAGTAAAAACCGCATAGCTCCTAAAACGCAAAAAAACAGTCTCGACGCGTTATTAACGAATTTCTGCGACGAAATTCTCTTTTCATTTCCACCTTGCGTCAATAAAAGCTAAAAAAAAATATTTACGCATCGTAAAAACCACAATGGTGTTTTATTTACTTGCGTTATGTTTTGGGGGCTCCGTATGCAAAATTGGTGCGAAATTGAAAAACAAATTTGTTACATATTGCTTTTTTGATTTGGGGAGTTAGCTTGTGTCAGATTGATGGCGGGTAATTCTGTTCCAACTTCAGATATGTATTGAAACTAAATAAAAAACAGATATCTTCTATAAAAAATCTATCTACTTTAAGATTTTCAAAGCGGGTTCGAACCCCTCATGGGTCTCTTTTTTTTCTAGATTTAATAATTAAAAAAGCATGAAATACTTTCTCCGTTGGGCCAATTTTGGTACAAAACTCAAAGAATAAAACCTACTTCTTGCAAACCATAGGAGGACCTGCGGGGTTAGCAACTAGGTACTTATTAAATAAACTTTTATCAGAATTGCCCTCACATTGTAGTCTAAAGGGGTTGCGACATACATGCGAGTCGCATTACATCGGCATGCATTATACCAGGACATAAAACATACGCATGTTACGAAATCCTTGTACGAAAAAAAAGAATCACATTATTTTGCGATATATGGCGTTTTAGGTTAAAACAAAACTTAGAATGATGTTTTTGTTAGTTTAGAATGTGTTTTAGAATGTTGTTTTTTTTATGAATTTTCAAAGAAATTTTATGGTTTATTGTTAACTTAGATTCGGAATTTAAAAATGTTAGCCTAAATTAGTTATAATCTAAATTTGAAAGCCGCTGGAGTGAGCGAGAAACTTAAACTTAAAAGTCCTCGTGCCAGCTGACTGCTGTCAAAGACAATAATCGGTCGGAACAAGGAGGCGCAAAATTAGAAACCACTCCAAAGCAGTCATCAAGTGACCGGCCCCAGTCGATGTTGCTTAATTTCGCGAATTGTCATCGATCCACGAGCACTAGGCCATGACTGACACGAGCACTTTAAAAGTCTTCGATGTTCAAAATGTTCTCGCATTCAAGGTGTGATAAAATCGCAATTAATTTGTAACATCCCATCGCATTATATACGTACCTATTAACATTCTGATTGTAAGCATCGGTAAGTGGCACCATAACGCTGTCTGCGGAATCAATCATGACGCGTACGCCTCCTAATATCACTTAAACGCGCCCTCTCTAAATGGAAGCCTGCAACCATGACGGCCACAGAGCTGGTAAATACGTCGCAGAAAGTACTTGAACTAAACATACTCGCACAGTCGAACTCATGAGTAGATGAACACCTTGATACCTTATCACTTTCACCCGTTCGACAACTTCATATGGCAGTTTAAATGATGTTAAAACGACGCGGAAAAAAGGTAGGTAGTCAGCCGCTTGTGAGTTCGACCGCACTTTTTTGGTAAAATTGTGCGTCGTTCAGTATATCCAATAGAACATTTGATGACGAATTTTGTTGACAGATGTAAACCATTTCTTTGGATGATCAAATTGAATATATACCTACGACGAAAGCCCAAATAAATAAGGAAATAATTGGAAAAAATATTATTTGAAGCAAACAAAAAATTAGAGTTTATTCTGAGATTAGTCCATACAATTTGGACTCAGATTAAGAAGTTACGATAAAAGGTAATAGTAACTTACTTAATATATCAGATAACATTTAAGCTTCCATTATAAATCTACGTAAGTATTTAATTATACCTATAACTAGTACCAATATTAAATAACATTACCTCTCAGAATCAACTAGGTACTACATTCTAGTTCTAATTGGGTTCCGCCACTTTGCAAAATGAATTTCCAAAACACCACTACTTACATTGTTGAAAATTGGAAATATCAAGTTTCTATAAACCAGATATCTGCCATATCATATTACTTATTTAGACCGGGCCGAGCTTAAACAGTCATATACTAAACAAACCAAGAGAGCTATCTGACCGTTCTATTCTGAATATTCTACCGAACCTCATAATCTGTGACGTGTAAAATCATCCCTTGATTGTGGCCGCTACTGGACATTCAATATCCATGCAAATGCATCGGTCAGGTGCCGTGTTATGCCTGTTTTACATACATACATACTCTCATAATTAATAAAGCTGGGGAAAGGGTGACGTTTAAAAAAAGTATCCAATGTTCGTACATTACTGTGTTGAGTTCAGGAATTTGAATTTTTCATCACACCCATATGTCCGTCAGTGTATAGGGATCTTAACAAAAAGAAAGCATTTTCTTTTTATTGTCGCGTTTTTATCTGATAAATTTACATACCACAAGTAGTACCTATGTTACATTTGGGATTGTTGCATAAAATGATCAGCTGTTAATACAACGTGTGCGCACGAATATGCCTACGAATCTACGGTACCTACTTTGAAGCATAAAATAATTTATGACCGTACCGTGTACCTAAATAGGAACCTAAATTTCAAAGAAAGAGTTCACATCGCAACTCACCTTTATGGGCTCTAATAACCGAATTGAATCCCATCCATCGCTTCCCACACGCGATGACTAAGTAGAAAGTTATTAAAATGACGACACGTGTCATAAAATTAGCCTTTTGTGATTTACAAAACTGTGTGAACGCACCTCAGGTTATCGGTAAGCGCTTTTAGCTAAGGCCGATTACACACTGTCATTGACTTTGTAGTATAAATCCTCCAATGTTCAGTAAGTCGGAGACCACGTTTCAAACGATACATATGTTGGGACTTGTGCATCGCGACATTCCTAAGTATGCATCGCGACGTTACTAGTGATGATGTATAATAACGGTTTACATATATGTAGAGTAGTAACTATACACTTATCTTGCCACGACTTGACTTTATACATTCATATTATTATTTATCATAAAAATATACCTCAGACAGTCTTTTTAGTGATGCTGATGCTAGTTATGTCATTTCATTATTTTACTAAGCAACTAAAGCATTAATATT
The DNA here is from genome assembly GCA_932294315.1 of Epinotia nisella. Classification (NCBI taxonomy): domain Eukaryota; kingdom Metazoa; phylum Arthropoda; class Insecta; order Lepidoptera; family Tortricidae; genus Epinotia; species Epinotia nisella. The sequence goes on from OW028674.1 coordinate 26,132,842, forward strand.
TTAAATAAATAAAGGCACATATTTACTTAAGTATTACTACCTAAAATACAGGGTTTTTGTTGAAATTCAAAATTAATTCGAACACAACATAGAAACTCACAAAAATATGATTCCACGAGTGGATACTAGAGGGCCTTACTCCCTCTATCTCTGCGGGGTGTCGCTATTCTGTATATTCACGGGAGCCGGGTATTGTGAAACTTGGGTCATATTCACAATTTCATATCACATATTTCGTGGGGTTGGAGAATGCTCTTTTTAGACGTATATTAAAATTTAAGAGATTATTGGCTTAATTTAATCAGTTGGAAAGGGATTAATGAAGAGTTTTTCATTTTGTGAGACTCGTGAGAGAGACTACACTTACATTACCCTTAAATTAACACCTTATTTTTTCTGAATAAATAGTGTATAATGGATAGGATTATTTTGGTTATTAAAAGTACTATGATTGCTTGTTGAGTACCTACCTATATATGTATACTTGCAGTGCTTTATTAAATTTCTCCTGTACTTGAATATAATTTTTCTTTAGTACATACAACGATATTAGTTTGATACGAGGTTTAGATAAAATCAGGGATGGTATTGCTTATAAGTAAGCACATATATTTAAGTATGTTTATTGACGGACCCTTTTCTCATAAACCAAATAGAACCGGTGCCTAAATACAAAAAAACATAATCAAACTCCTTAATGACGGTATTTAAGGGCATTTCCGAACCAACGCTTTGCTTTTCTACCGAGACACGTGTCATACGCGTGTCAAAAACGACGCCATTTTGAAAATCAAAAACCATTTAACGTAGACCCCCTCAGCTTACGAGCACCTTTATTGAAAGAAGGCATCGGTGTACTGGTTATGAAAGGGGTGATTATTCCAATCGTTTGAATTTGGTATTTTATTCCCATAATTTCCACCCAGTTGAGTTAAAGCAATATGCAATCTAAGCCTATAATAATACGGACTTTAAAGGTGTAAGTAGTGTTTCTTGGTGATTTAAACGTTTGAAAGAAAAGTGATTGGTTCGTCATCGAATAAAGGAGTGGGATGATTTCTGTGTAATCTGTCTTACATTGTGTTTGTGGTCACGTGCCCATTGTTGGGCATTGGGTGTTGATTACTGAAACCACTGATTAAAGAGTAATTTGCTGAATAACTTATGGTTGGTGACGCCTCATTGTAGTTGGTAGGTAGGTATTAAGTAAATAAACAGTACTTAAGTACATTAATAATGTAATGACATGAGTGACAAGTAGATATTAGGTTTGGGTAGTATTAAGTACATTTGTGTTAACCAACTTATTGGACGTTTGTAGCCATGCTTGGTTACGTCACCTGGGTCACTTTTTAAGCCCTCGTATGTGTATGTCAAAATTATTCAATCAAATGAAGACTTTGAGATAAGTATAAAACGAGAAGTTCAAATGTTTGGCACGGATCCGTACCTATAGTCTGGACGTTTAGGTATTAAAAAAATGTAAACAAAAAAAACCACGTGACTCGGTCATTCAACCAATCATAGCAACCTTTTGTATCTATGGTATTATCTTATTGGCTGAATGACCAAGTCACGTGGTTCTTTTTGTTTACATTTTTTTATACCTAAACGTCCAGACTATAAGCACACAAAGGGTTAATACTGAAACTTTTGACCCCATTTTCGATCTTCTAAACATGTTAGAAGAACAAGAATTTCTAGCTGAACACAATGACAACAAGAAATATTTTTTATTGACCTATTTACAAATAAAACCACTTGAGAAATTTACTTTGGAATCCTAAATTCTAAATGGCAAATAAAAATATCAAATCCACAAAAATTGTACCAGCGCATAAAATGCCGACACATGATATTGGTTTCAGATACGGAACGGTAGATAGAACAAGTAGGTATAATTTTCTTAGATAAGTCAGGCAGGTATGACATATCTAAAAAAAAATATTCTTTTTTCTCTATAGTTATAGGAATAAGTAAGAAAGTAGGTACTTAGGACCTCATTAAAACCGCAAACCAATAGGAGTAAAAACAAAAATCACGCTCTGTCATTAAATATCAATTCCTGCCGCTACAGCATAATTTAAAACCCGCAAAAATCACAATCAAAGCAACGCAACCAGACGTTTTAAAAAATAAAATGACAGGTCGGGGAATCACATTACCAATTTAGCTTGGCACATCCTTAGGTCTTTACCGTCACCTTTTCCCCCTACATTCTAAGGCGCCAGAGGAAGGTTGACAGCTCTTTATAAATTGGTGGCACATATTAATGGTCCTGGGTGGAGCGAGACGAAATTTAATCTGCTCGCAAAAAGTATTGAATAGAAAGGGACAAAAAGCAAAGTGATAAATGGATCACGTTAGTGAGCATGGTGTCTGAAGCAAATTTGTGAACCTAAGACGTCTTGTGGTTTAATTGAAATTTACTTTAAGAAGTGTATTATTGCATTAATTTCATTTTATAGCAGGAACGTAAAATATCTTATCATACTATTGTCACAGAATATCAGTAATGTAAATATGTACACTGCAGTTTGTGTAGTTTACTCAAGTGTAGTTAATATAAAAAATGTATAATAAGTAAATAAATATGGTGTCGCTATATGGATAGAAAATAAGAAACCCGTCAAAATATCACAAAAAAATCAAAAGTAATCAATTTGTTTTTCCATACAACAGTTTACAATGTGGTGACGTCACTAATCTCTGTCAATTAGTATGGGTCGTTTTTGCGGTCTCTAGAAATGTCTAATTTCAACTTTTTGTCGTCTAATAGTAGTTGGTCCAATACATACATTAGATCCTCTCTAAAAACTGGTCCACGAATTAATGGCCCCATGAGGTAGGCTCTCCGTGGATCAATTTCCATGTATACAACGTCCAATCTACGAGGTAGTGCATGAGCTCTACGATATATGCTAGTTTACGTTTTGTTCACAGCGTAAGGGGCACTTCTTCGTGAATACAATAATCTGTATATCTGTTTTCAGCGTTTCCTTTGACCGCCTACACGACATATTACTGAAGGAACAGTTCATTCAGTCTACCTGTGTATTTTTCTTCCTAGGTTACCTCTTATATATATATTTTCCAATATAAATCTAAATCACACACAAACCCGTCCATACTCCATACCTCTAGTGGGCGGTCACCCTAACATCCGTTACGGAGAATGATAAATGAACTAAAGTGTCAATTCTTAACTATGACACCTCGATCCTTCAAGCGGAAACTGATAAGAGCTATCTACAGCGTATATTTAGCTTATTTTCCATTTGCAAGTTACTACTCAAACAAACATGCAAACAAATTAACAATGGCTTGTCTAACTAAAAAGACGAGCGGCTACCTAACTTGTGTAATTCTTATAAGGTGTAGGAAAGATTTATATAAGGACTTACATAGTCACTTAAATGTTTTATTTTTGATAATATTAATGTCCCACTTTAGCTTCGCGGACATGGCACCCACATCTACGATGCCAGTTTTGGTACGCAGCTCCGTGTTCCTGATCCGATCGATCCTACGAATTCCGGGTATGCTGCGTTCCATTGCACGCTGGCAAATCTTTAGTCGGGTCTTTTGGGCTTCTGTTAGTGACCAAATTTGGGCGCCATAGGTTAGGTTAGGCAGGATACGCTTCAGTGTCAAAGTAAGCGAAGCTAAAGTGGGACTAGGCTGGCATGTCTGTCGGAGGCACATGGAGAGATGAGCCAAATTAGCCACCGAATGGACCCCACAAGATGGCTTCCGAGGTAGAGGCAGACCGAAAAGGAGATGGCGGGACGACCTTGATACGTTTTTTACAGATTGGCGAACATTAGCACAGCACCGAGACGAGTGACGGAAAAAGGGGCGGCCTCTGCCAAGCAGTGGGACACAAAATAGGCTATTAAAAAATATGTTAATGTGACAGTAAACGAAGGTATACAAGATACGTTTATGAACAGTTTGTAACAGACATCAAACAACAGTCTACAAAATCACTAAGTAGCAACCCTGGTCCATCACGCATCCCAACAATGTTACAGTTAAAAGTTAATACAGACCTTACAGTTCTCTCATAAAGTTGGGGATTGTGTGCGTCACATTTTTTCCTTTGATGGATTACAAGGGTGTCACAGAAGTGCTTATAAGAAAGCATTAGTATTACTTATGGAATGCGTTCGGATTAGGGGTGTTATTAATTTTGTCGCTTCTACTTGAAAGGGAATGTGTTAAGACTATAGGGTGATTAAGAGGCAGCTTATTACACTTAGATATTATTTAAATAGCCACAAAATCAATAGTAATTGGAGGGAGCGAAGTGAACGAAGTTCTCCGTTTCAGCTTGGACCAAAATCTTTCGTATGGCCCGAGGACCGGATTCCGAATGTCCAGCTGTTATTTACTTTTGACCAGAATCTTTTAGGGCTACATATGCCTTTGCGTTTCACTAGTGCAGGGGTTGCAACACTTTTAAGCTAACGGAACACCCACAAAATACCTTTTATTTTATGGGACCCCATATTAAACGATTACCAATTAAAGACACTGTAAGAATTAAATAGGGATGGTGACACCACATAAAATAATCAATAATGTTTAATGTTCTCGAAAAAGGATTAAAAATATAGTCATATTGAAAAAAAAAGTAAGAAAAGATAATTAAATAATCACAAAGTTATAAGTGAATGTTTACTAAGCAGAAACGTCCGCTAACGAAATTCTGCATTTCGATCAAAGAGGAAAATTGAAAATAAAGGGTATGTATACAGGGTAAGGTTTAATTAGAAGAGTGAAGAGATAGATAGATTGGTCGCTACTAGCGGACCCACGGTGGCTCAGTTGGATAAGAGCGATGGACGGATTCCATAGGTCGCGGGATGAAATCCCACTCGAGATGAATAATTTTTCAAATTTCCTCTTTGTCAAAGTTTTAAGAGGGGGCTATACTCTGTTCCTTTTACGCAAAACGCACATCCACATAAAACGATTGTCATTTACTATGACGCCCGAGACCCGTGACGTCACTGGTCTCAAGCGTTTTCTGCCTCTATCAAGCAATATTAAAACGGTTGTACCTTCTTAATTTTTTGAGATATTTGAATAGGATATGGCATATTTTTTTGCCTTCTTTCATATCGTTTTACTGTTTTATCTTATCAATAATTGTTTTATACTTTGGTATTATGTCCGACAGTTGTATGCGCAAATCTGGCCATCCCATCCCGATCTGTTTTTTTTTTGTATAAGTCTAAGCTGAAAAACCTGTTTCACATTGATACGTTGTAACAAAGTAACGGGAGCAAAATTAAGATTTTTTGGCTACTTCATGGTATGTATTTACTTCTAACACCAACTACTTACAACTAACATAACATTTTCAATGAGATGAAATACTTATTTGTACTTGACTGTGGTATTATTATTTAAAATTCCAATATAAATAATTTCAAAGAACCCTGAAGAGTTTTCAACGGAACTAGAGCGTGCTTACTGTTACTGCTCATAAGTAATGTTGAAAGGCTTCCTTTTCTAAATAATTATTTAAGTTGAAACTTTTTCTAGTAAATCATAATCTATTACCATTTCAATTGTGTAAATGCGTAATTTCTTGTTAACAACACTCAGAGAGTACATTCCATATGTTTATATTTTGAATAACTTTTTTTAATATGTGTATTCCGATATAAACAATTAAAAACGAAAATAGATTGATTAAAAATTAATCTTTAACCAATTATCTCACAAAATACGAAGGCGTGTACCCATCCATCATAAGTCTATTACACCGCGAGGGACGTTGGTTCGATCCCGGCACGTGACCATTGTTGTGGTCGAATCCAAATTATGGGTTTAGCTCAGTTGGGTGGGTTAAAGCAAACTTCGTATTAGACCTAGTTTAATGAACATTTAGGAGAATGTTTAGGTATTGTTTTGATTGGATTCGTTTGTCATAAAATAAAACTTGGTACGGTCAGCGTCAGATAGTTAGTAGCAGCCAAAGTAACCAAATCTATCGTAACACATCCTTTTTCCTGTAGTAATAAAGATGTGTTGCGATATATTTGGCTACTTTGGCTGCTACTAACTATCTGACGCTGACTGTACAAGTTAGGTACAGTCAAGTGTAAAATATGGATGCATACAAATTACTCATAAATATGTCCCATCGCTCTGATGTCAGCAGATTAAAGTTTCGGTACATATTTAAGAGAGGATTAAATCGATACATATTTTTGCACTTGATTGTACGATATAGAACACATAATACTGTTAAATATTTCATTCAATTTGCGTTTACTGATCCAATGCCAGTCTGTATGTCTTTTGTTGGATTTTCACACTTAGGTAATAACTAAAAATTACATACACTTCTGACAGGGATTTTATGATCTCTAACTTCAAAATTTGTTGATGCGCATAGTGTGAGATAGTATTTTATATAACAGAACTTCACGAGCAGCTTAGGTATCTTTCGCTTGTAACGAATCGGGCCTTATTACCGCTAATCCTCTAACTCCTCCTAACACCACAAAGAGCCCACGCGTCGAGTGTCGGGTGGTAATAATGTGCGTGGTGGTAACGCGGTGGTTATTAATTTGTGCGTTATTGGGGCTTTTTACACCCAGAGAGATTAAAGTCGCTTTTTGTTAAAGAGATATAAGTAGGGATAGGCATATTGTAGTCGTTTAGTATGACCTTAATTAGGTAATCGCTATGGTATTGCACCGGTATCTTTACTAAGGAAAACGAAAATAACTAAAATAAATAAAACAATTTTAATTAAGCAATCACGGTTACAGTATAGAGAAATCAATAACTTAGTTAGTAGTTAGGTAGGTAGGTACTTATGGTAATGTAGGTAGCGAAAATTTACGCAATTTGTGGGTTCTCAGGTTTGAGACCTTAATGAAAACGATGACACAGCATGACACCATTGACTCTTTAACATGCAAATACTTTAGAACAACTTAACGTTCACTTAACACTTATTCTTCTTGGTTTAGGTCCTCAATACGTAAACGCCAAGGACATTACATTTTCGAAAATTACTCTTCCTCGATGACGTCCCACAGGTATCTATCGTTGTTATACTGAACTGTATTACCTTCACCGAGATTCATACTATCTTCTGGTGTTGATTCTGGTAACCTAAAATAGTCCTTAGTTATACCTTAAACGGTCATATCGTTATTGGATAGGTAATGTTTACGAGACCTAGTCGTTGAGCTTGTATTTCACTAGTAACTTATTACATTATTATTTTTTGTACCTTAGTTAAATTAATTGTTCGTCAACTTCCGTGCACTGAGTAAGTATACAGCTTTTCCACTGCCGAAGCGAGTCGAGATAAGCCAAAAATCTTTATCAAAGTTTTCGGTTGCGCGGGCGATATTTTATAACTTTTAAAACATTTCGTCGAATCTATTATTTACAATTACTTACTGGAAGTCTCTGTCGAGCAGTGACGCCATAGACAAAATGGCGGTATCAGTGATATTATACATATCGCCGGCGTCCCCGCGCTCGGGCTGGCTGCGGGAGGTCCCAAAAGTCTAAAGAAGATAACAATGCATGATCACCCAGAAAACAAATTTCTATATTTAAAAAAAATGGTGCAAAAAGCATGTACTTTTATTGTCTACTGTACTTATTTTCACAGTCATCAACTACTCGTTGGGGAGATTTCCAGGGAACCTTAGCATGAAAGGTATATCTAAGTGTATAGGAGTTGCTATTCCTAAACTATGCTATTTTTTTTGGCACGTTATGTCTCCATCATCAAATCGACTGGGTGGTGTACCTAAGTGGTACGTAGTAAGTAAGTACGTCGTTAGTATGCCAAATTTTAGCTCAATTGGATCTGAGAACAATTAGGTACCTAAATAAGTACAGGGTGGACCATAACTCTTTTTACATTTCAAACTAAAATAAAATGAAAACTAATTATATCAGATGAAAACCGTTTATTAATTATGAAAACACATGAATAGGGATTTTATTTTTTAAAAATTACGTCATCCATATGAGATCCTTCATTATTTTGGCATTGCCGTAACCTGGAGCGAAAATTTTCAGTGACAGCCTGACAAATGTTCCGAGAAATGTGGACCAAAAGTCCGTTAACTTTTGAATCGGTAGCTGCGTCGGGGAGCGGTGGCGGGAAGGTGAAGGACGCCATGGCACTAAATTCCCATTGGCCGCTCTTGCATTTCGTAACCCCGCCGCCTTACCCCGCCACCGCTCCCCGACGCAGCTACCGATTCAAAAGTTAACGGACTTTTGGTCCACATTTCTCGGAACACTTGTCAGGCCGTCATTGAAAATTTTCGCTCCAGGTTACGGCAATGCCAAAATAATGAAGGATCACTTATGGATGACGTAATTTTTAAAAAATAAAATCCCTATTCATGTGTTTTCATATTTAATAAACGGTTTTCATCTGATATAATTAGTTTTCATTTTATTTTAGTTTGAAATGTAAAAAGAGTTATGGTCCACCCTGTATATGCTTGTGAAAAGGCAGAACAAATACGAAAAATACTAATTATTACTTGGGGTATTTGATCGTCTTAGCGTGCAAGATTCGCATGCCCATTAAGCTGTTGCAAGACATTTTCCTCTACTTTAATGAACTCTTTCATCACTAACATGTGGTCTATCTGTCTTGATGTATTTGGTTTGATATGAAAATTACACTTATCGTGTCAGATCGAGGCTGCGTGAGAAAAGTAACTTAATTCTTCATTTAAAATGGACTTAAAGATTTATTTATAGGAATGAAATGGACGTACATCAATAATGGCCATGTGCAGCACAGGCACCTCCACGTTTAAAGGCTGGATCAGCTGCGGCGAGGTGACCTCGGGTGACTGACCGCAATCCATGGATCGGCTTATCTGCTACGTGTTGTAAGAATGAGAGAGAGGAGAGATGTAAGAAAATTTTAAGACACAGGTATTGTCTCCTCCTCGTCCTAGCGTTACTCCAGGTGCACCGCTCCTTAAAGGAGTACCGGGTTTATAGGCATATTTTATTTTAACAAATAATTCAGCCGACACTTGGATATAATGTGAAATAATACACAGATATCGTTTTACCCTTTGTCGTTTCTGTTTTTCCAGTAACTCAGTCGACTCCTTGTCTCCAATTTTATCCCGTTCCAGGCCGTGTTTTTTGTATCTGTTCAACAACTGAAAGCAATTATCTTTATTAACATAAACGCTACATACTGTGACGCAGTAGCGGATCAGAGGGGTGGGGGGGCTAGGGTGCTCAAGCCCTCTCCCCCCCCCTCACCCACCCAACCCAAAACCATCTGAGTCCTTCCGGGATAAATCTTACATTCGGCTAAAATTCAATTTTAGTAGGGTTAAGCTCCCCCCAAAAGGTTTGAAGCCCCCCCAAACTAAAATCCTGGATCCGCTACTGCTGTGACGTGTCGTAAATGATTAACACACTTACTTACCAACATAGTACAAAGCAAAGTAACCATTTCCAAGGCTAAAACTAGGCCGTTGAAGTCGTTCGAATCTACCTCTTTGACGGACTTCGCATGATCTCTTAAAGTTTTCTGTAAAGATATAAGGTGTCATTCTTCAACTAGAGAATCTATGGAATAATGAGTAAAACGGAGCCCCTGTATCGAACATCATTTGACCTGGGGTAACATTTCGCTGAACGTTTAATTTGATTTTTCTGAGAAAGAAATCATTGCAGTCTTTTGTCGATGGTGTTATAATAATTATCTACATACTAGCTTCCGCCCGCGACTTCGTCTGCGTTGACCCGGGATAAAAACTATTCTATATTTTAATCCAGACTATATACTATCTTCTTGCAAAATTACATCCAAATCGGTTGAGCCGTTTAAGCGTGATTGAGTAACAAACATCTAAACATCCATACTTTCGCATTTATAATATTAGTAGGATTAGTAGGATAAATAAAAGACAGATACCTTCACAAAACAGAAGCATTTACAATACAACATGTGCATCATGTCCTTGAAGCCATTGCCCAGAAGATGGTCGAACCACAGCAGACTAGCGCACAAGAAGCCGCCGAAGACGATGCTTACAGCCTGTTCCGACATCTTCGTCGTGATCTGGGGCTCCGGACGATACTGGAGTCGGTTCACATGTCACACCAATAATTTTTATCGGAACTGCAAATTTTCATGAAATAAGTGACATAGTTAACGTCATTTTTTGGAGACGTTAATTATGTCATGGCCAAAAAGAGTATTTTTCACAGCGTAGACTTTTTAGACATGAAAAAGTGCTATGGAAAAAATTGACTGAGCGAAGAAGTAAACTTAGGCCAAGGAGGATCAACGCCTGGCCTGGCCGCGGCGGTCAGTAGTAAACTTGTCCTTAGCTGTCAGATTTACTATTGACCGCCACCGCAGGCCGCACCAATGTGTTGCAGGCATAGCATTTGCAATTTTCAGTTTCATGACTTAAGCCTCTCACAGACTGGCGTGCCTACGGTGGCGGTCAATAAAAAAAAATATAATAACTATTAAGCCTCTCAGAGACTGGCGCGGCCTGGCCGCGTCGGTCAATAGGAAACTTGTCATTAGCTGTGAAATTTACTAATGGCCGCTACCGCAGGCTGCGCCAGTGTGAATCAGGCCTTAACCGCCACCGCAGGCCGCGTCAGGCTGTTTCTGTCTTAACGCTGCTTGTCTATTGGCGAGGCGAGGGGCGATGATAGAACTGAAATCGCTATAAAGTATTGGCGATTTGAAAATAACTATCAGGCGGGCCGTAAATTACTGCCACCGCGCTTGATTGCCTCCGACGTGTTAAAAAGAACTATACTATCGCTGATAATAAGAAATTTCACGCGCCACCTCACCTGAACGAAAAAAATATCTTCTCTTTCCTAAGTACTTTTAAAGATACTTGTAGAATAGATCGTATGACATGAATTAAGTAGATTTACTTTAATTAGATAATTTACTTTAAAAACAAAGTTTTAACCGACTTCAAATCAGTAGCCAAATTGCTTCAAGTTTGCCTATAAATTTTTTTTTCCGGGATCCCATCATTAGAACTAGATTTTGGTGGCAACGGGACCAATCTGGAAGTATATGTTTTCAAACAAAGAAAGAATTTTTCAAATCGGTTCATAAATTACCGAGTTGTCGCGTAAAAACACAAAAAAAAACAATCGAATTGAGAACCTCCTCCTTTTTTGAACTCGGTTAAAAAGAGAATATAATCACTGCTGTATTATAATTTATAATATATTCTTCACAGCCATTCAGCTGGGGCGCGATGCGTGTACAACAAATGGGGCCTTTACGTAGTGGTTATATTCTCTTTGCTGTTAACGTTACTATGGTGACGCGTACTGTTAGCCCGATGTTATCCTTGACAACTTGTGTGACACGTCTAGGGGAAAGGTTTTGTAAATAATTTTAAATTTATTTATTGATCATTCCGGCATTACTAATTCAAAATGGTAAGTACATTTCAATAACTATTTGTGTCTACTGCTGAGCAAGTGTACGTAAAGTAACATTAGGTATGTTGTTACGCATACAGGGATTAATACAGTTATTTATTTTTCAAAGCTTACATGATGGAGTCTTATTCGTACCTATATTTATTTCAGTTTCGTACCAATTATTTGTTATATTTCAGCCGCCTAAAGGAGGAAAAGCCAAAAAACCACCCGGTAAGGTTTAGCGTTGAAATAATTCAATGTTTTTACCAAGTAAGTCGAATGTTAAGGTAAGATTATTCATACTCAAAAAATGTTTCAGTTATCATCATCGATGGCGTGGATACATCCGAGATGACTCGAGAAAAACTGGAACAATTTATTCTCAAAGTAAAAGAGGAATTAGACAAAGAGAGAGAAGAGAGAAACCTTTTTCAGTTAGAAAGAGACAAAATACGCACATTCTGGGAAATCACCAGGCAACAACTAGATGAGGCAAAAGCTGAATTGCGAAATAGAGAAAGAGTGACAGAGGAAACACAGGAAGAGAATGAAGCAGTTCTAGAAACAGAGAAGCAGAAAATAAAACATTTGAAATACGAACAGCAGGCCGCAGCTGCAGCATTGAGAGCTGAAAATTTAGTTTCTCTTAAAGCCGCCAAAGAAGAGCATGGAGAACAGGAACTTGAACTTCTGAATGACAAAAGGGCCCTCCGGAAAGAGATAAAAGAGAAACAATTAGCTGCTCAAGATGAATTGAGACGAGCCAAACTGATACATGCTGAAGAGTTATCGAAAACGAGGGCAAAATTTGAAGAAAAAGCGAGACAGGTTGAGGAAAAAGCTGATAAAAAACTACAGGAAACTAAAATGGAACTAACAATTAAACATAGAACAGAGATAGCAGAAGTAGAAGAGAGGAAGAATAAACAAATGTCGGAATTGATCGCTCATCACGAGAGAGCGTTTTCGGATTTGAAAAATTATTATAATGACATCACATTGAATAATCTAGGCGAGATACTTTAAATAAGAAATAAAATGATGCGTATTATATTAGTTCCAAACATTTATGCCATTATTGAGTAATGTTAAGTAAACTATTGCTTTTCAACTTTTTAGGCTTGATAAGCAGTTTGAAACAGCAAATGGAGGACATGCAGAAGATAAAGGAGCGGTCCGAGAAGATCGCCCGCGACGCCGTGGCGGAGGCCAAAGGTCTGCGGGAGCCCCTGGAGGCCGCCATCGTCGATAACAAGGAGCTGAAGCGGCAGATGTCCAACTACGACAGGGATAAAGCCGCTCTTGCTGTAAGTTGCATATCTTGAGTTTTAGATCTTTAAATCCACGAAGATGCGCCGCCAATTCATGTATTATTTTCATTAATTTGTGTTTTGTGCAAATTGTAAGTACGAGTAGCTGAGGCGCTTCTTCGTGGATTTACGATCAAAAGTATTGTTCTTTCCGATTTAAAAGTCATCGATAGGTACCTTTTTTTCAAGATGCCGAAAAATACTAAGCAACTCGTAAAATTAGTGGCTGCAGACTTCCTCAGCACATCTATATTGTGAAAAAATCATGCAAGTCTTGTTGATAAAAATGATAAAGCATAACCAGTAAGAGTACCTAGTACGGTTGAGACTTAGTTTTAGGTAACAACGCGCGCACCTACTCGTACCTGCGCTTAGTTGGGCGTTTTTATCGTACTTTTATCATTTTCATTATGAACCAATGCAAAATAGTAATTTTACCTGACTACCTGAAATTGTAATTAGGTACTCGTGCCTATCAAGTTATAGTGCAATGTGCATGGTAGTGGTATTTTAGCCTTTGATAGTATTGATATGGTACCTTACCTATGCGTAACACGAGTGACGTGCGAGCGAGGATCGTTCTTCTTTTTTACCGACAATGAACCGATGTTTTTCTATTTTTTTCTGTTTTTAAACTATCGATAATTGTGGTTTAGGTATGCGATTTTAAAAAAATACATCTGTTTTTTCATTAGGACTAATTAAAGTTTCCTTTCCGGCAAATATATAGGTATGTTGTTTTTTTTTTAAATGTTTCTGTGGGTACCACATTTTGGTTTACAACTTTGTCACGGCATTAAGTACGAAAAACAAAATGTATAAAAAGAAATGCTGGTTAGAAAAAGAGAAAAATTTAAAAAATAATCATCAATAAAATGATATTGACATTTATTCAAACATTATAAAACCGTATTTTTACTAAATCGCGTATTAACTTATTTATTTACCTCTGTGGTCTCCCGACGTTTCGGATGTGTTGCAACATCCATGGTCACGGGACAACTGGCTTGCTGGCCTAGCAAGATGATCCTTTTTTATTTTAATTACAAGCTTTTATTTAGTTTCACCTGTCCCGATGTTTTTCATCAAATATTGCAAATTAAATTTGATCCACTTCCCGGTAACCGATTGAGCATAAATTTTTGACAGAAACTTATTTCCATTCCACATTTATTTGTGACACAACATCACGGCGTTCAGCCATGAAAAAAACTATAAGCAATATTTGATTTTGGTTGACATTCTGCCACTGCGATATTATGCAGTTTTAATTATATAAAATCGCCATGAACAAATAACACATTTTATTAACAAATTCCAATAATTTTTAATTGCTTTCAATTCCAATAATTTAAACGGCAAGGCAGAAGTAGAGGCAAAATTGTATTTTTTTCTTCATTCTGTAATTCTATTTTAATTTATTTATTGTGCGTTGTTGATTTTGTTATTTGATATGAGTTCTGACAAAGAAATTATTAATTGTTCTCCACCGGAATTGAGAGCGGAAGCAGAATTGGCTTTAAATAACTTGTTGCCGCCAAAGACAAAAGCGAAGTATACCTATGGTTGCTAATAACAATTTTATAAATTTGAAAACTAGGAAAAATGCACACAGTTTCTCAGAAACAGTTTTTCTTGTATTAGTTAAGTTTATCTACCCATCTAGGGACAATTGGGAATGGATGAAAATTTTAGAAATGCCTGATTATTTTTCGTAAAAAATTAAAATTTGAAATGAGGTTATACCTAGTTTTGATTGTCCCAACTCACACGAATGACAAGTGTCGTTACTTAAGGCCTCTCACAGACTGGTGCGGCCTGGCCTCGGCGGTCAATAGTAAACTTGTCATTAGCTGTCAAATTTACTATTGACCGCCACCGCAGACCGCGCCAGTGTATTGCAGGCCTTAGGTCGATCCTAACGTTTCGTTCAGAAACGTGCTTTCGTACATTTTAGTATATTTTTGTAGTAGTCAAGTAGTGTTTTATATTCAACCCGATTTATTTTTTGTCTAGTTTACTTTTAGTTTCTCTCTTGATTAAAGTTTGATTTCTTGTTTTTTTTTTATTTATTTCATAACATCATCATGAAAAGGGGTTGCAGCCTTATAACTATCCTAACATATCTCGCTACGCTCGGCCGTCTTTATGTAGTAATGGAGTATATTTGAACACTTTCCTACACACCTACTTTTCTAACTAATTTCACATACTTACCATACAGGCCAAAACAAAACAGCTAGCAATTCTAGAGAAGCAATACGAAGTCCTCAAGTGGGAGTACGAGGTGATCCAAGTGAGGTTCGACCGAGTGCTGACGGAGCGGGACGAGCTGAAGGCGAGGTTCTCGAGGGCCGTGCTGGAGGTCCAGCAGAAGGCGTCCATGAAGACTGCGCTGCTTGAAGCCAAGTTGAAGGACATGTATGGACGGGATAAAGCGCCGCAGGAGTTGCATGTGAGTATCTAAGTTTTTGGTTTGAGTGTGACAAAGAACAGCTCACCAGCTGTCAATTTTGATTCGAGCGACGTAGTCAAGGCAACATCAATTTTTAAGCTCATAATTACCTACTTGTAAATATGAAAAACACTAAGTATATATTAAATTAAATTTATTATTTATTTTATTTATTTATTTTATTATTGTAATTAAATTTTATAACATTAAAAATAAAGTATATATTTTGAATCCACGATTTTTAGGGTTCCGTAGCCAAAATGGCAAAAACGGAACCCTTATAGTTTCGTCATGTCCGTCTGTCCGTATGTCACAGGCATTTTACTCGAAAACTATAAGGTGTATTTGATAAAATTTTGAGGATAGGTGTATTTTGTTAGCCGCTACATAGTTTTGTAATTAAAATGACTAAAAAAATGTTTTTTAAGAGGGCACTCCAAAAAATCGCTTGAAAAAAATCGTGGACTTAGGGCTTATTAAATTCTTTCACCGAAAATTGTGTTAAACAAGATCGGTTCAAAGGCTTTCGAGATATTGCTGAAAAACTGCCTTCCTTAAATAAAAGGACATAAGTGCCGTAAGACTTCTGTGACGATACGACCTTTTTAATATGCAAGGAACCCTTCGTTTTGCGTGGTACGACACGCACTTGGCCGGTTTTTTTTCATTTGGATAAATCCCTACTGTCAGCTATTAAGGTGAATACCCACCAAAGATGTGCGAAGCAGGGTTTCCATATATTTGACTGCTGCTGTCAAGTCAAGCATGGCGTTTCGTCAAGATATCGTCACCTGAAGCTGATCGCCAATCGCAGTACAAGTAGGTTCCTTACCATACCTACTTTAAACGAAACTCTGAAATTTATATGTATAGGATGATGTCCATTTTCCCCGTCATGACAAGATCTTCTATAAATGTCTAATAGCCTTGGTCATCTCGTCATCATGTAGGGTCAGACACCTTATATTTTGTAGCATATTCGGTGCAGCATGGTTTTATTTAATAAAGTCAATTATCAATCTAAATTGGTAATAAGATTGATATTATGACATCATCGCTAATTAAGCATAACGATTGAAATAATAAAATGAACATTATTAGGTACCTACTAGATTAAAAAAGTAGTTTATTGATTTATTATAATTTAAAATATTTATTCATATAAAAATCAAGATTGATAACAAACACTAGGTACAATATGTGTTTTACCTACTTAATCCATATTATTTTATCTGCAGGAGCTTCTAAAATTCAAAGATACCCAAGTAGAAGATCTTCGATACGAATCAGCGCGCTTACGAAAAGCCCATGACGACCTTCTAGCCGCTTATGAGGCTAAGCTGGCCAAACTTGGCGTACCAGCAGAAGAGCTTGGATTCAAGTAAGAATACTCGCTAATTTATTACAACGCCGCCTATTCAGTTCCTAATGAACTAATTTAACAGTTTTGAGTATCGCGCCATCCAACAGCCTTTACTGGAACTATTTCAAATGAGCGTGCGCTACACAGACTCATACCGTTTTAGGTACTGTTGTAGTAAAGCAATCCGTGACTAGAGGGCGCTATAGTTAATATGTCGTTGTTAGTTAAGCTTAAAAATCACAGATGGCGCTAGATTCAATTGTTCGTAACTACGCCATCTATGCTGTTCTTTTGGAACTAAATAAAACAATTTTGAATAAAGCGCCACCTATACGGCAACATTTGAAACTGTTCAAAATGAGTGCTCGCTATACGAACTCAAATACTGGTACTATTGTAATAAAGCGGTTGTTGACTAGATGGCGATATAGTTAATACCAAATTCTGAGTTAAGCTCTGTAAGCACAGATGGCGCTGTACACAGTATGTATGTTTAAAAGCGAAAAGTTGTGGAACTCGTAGAAAAAATGTCTTGTCAAAATAGTAAAGGTGGCGCTGTAATCAAAACTACATTCTTCTTCAAAGCTTCAAACACGGTTGTTATTGTTAGTTTAGTTTCGAAAGCATGGATAGCGCTATGAGTGTTTAGCAGAATACAAAATGTCTTAAGTCATAGAAACCCGCATCTCGCTAAGTAACTAAACAGTAAAGTTTGGTCAAACTTACAATTATTAAGCAAATTGAAATTGATTTAAATGTAAAATAACCGTTTTAATTATTTGTCTTAAAAAAAAAACTTTTATCTGTATTAATTTAATTTAAGTAGGTAACTAGTTGTGTATTGTTTGACGTTAGTAGATGTAGAAAGTTTTATTCTAGATTAAGTTTGTTACGTTAGTACTAACCGTTTTCCATGTAAGTACATATGTATTTTGGGGTGTCTAATTGTGCAATAACAATAACGTAGGTAGGTAAGTAGGTAGGTACTTATGTACGCGTTAATAAATTAACGCTTTCTCTGACGGGGATCCGCCTAGCAAGGGCGCCTAGGGTTCGCCTACGAGCGTAGCGCGTAGCGATTTTGAGCAGTGAATGTGTTAAGTACATTCATACCTACTACTCGTATTAGAGTGCCTTTCCACCCGAGCTATGCTGTGCTATATTTTTATACATTTGACATGTAGCTAGCTGGAGCTACGTATCAAATGTGTGAAAACATAGCACAGTATTAGCTCGAGTGGAAAGGCACCCTTATACTATTATTCAATGAAACATTTTCGGTTGTTTCAGGCCCCTGAAAGCTGTAGCGGTGGCGGGATTATCCCCAGTAATAGGACAGGGACCGGCCGGCCTGGTCACCAAAGATCAGATTTAATCAATAATCTACATTCACGACATCACATCCTTTTTAACTGACTTCAAAAAAGGAGGAGGTTCTCAATAAAATTATGAACCGATTTGAAAAATTATTTCTTTGTTTGAAAGCATATACTTGTCACCAAAATCCAGTTCTGATGATGGGATCCTGGAGAAATCGAGGGAACTCTTCAAATTTTATAGGCAAACTTGAAGCAATTTGGCTATTAATTTGAAGACGGTTAAAACTGTGTTTAAAGTAAATTGTTCACTCATTGGGTTATCTATAAGGCACAAATGAAAAAAAATTTAATCTATTTTTATCCTTTTGCCGTCACTCATCATCATCACAATATCACTTATAGACCAACATCAAATACCTAACTAAAATAAAAAAAACGTATTGAACAAAAAGATGTGTCGTTCTCAAGGAAAAGGGACAATATTGTCGTTGTCGCTTAACCCTTTCCCAGGCCCCGTTAATCCATCGCCTTATTTTAACCTAAAGAATGTATTTCTAATATCTATTTATAATAAATATTAAATTTTACAAAAAAAAACGATGCGGTCATTATATGCCCTATGCCTGTTGGCACAGAATGTGTAGCGATAGTAACTGAAAAAGAGTTAATGGAAATAGTTCCCATATGTTATCACTCCCAGCCAGGCGTAGGGCACTGAGTGACCACATACTTTGAATACTGTTTTTTGGAAATTGTGAAATCTTTATTTACAAAGTTAAGCTAATAATAAAAGCTACACAAATAAGTAATAAAATAAAGTGGAAGTTAATTCAAAAAATGCTCAACATCTCTAAAAAACGTAATTTTTTCATGTGGTCGATGAAACGTACCACGATTCTTGGCGTAATAATGACAAAAGCGCCAATGACAATTAGGTCCCTCCCTGTGAGAATGACACTAAACTAGTTATGTCATATTGAAAGCATAAAGGTTCGTTTGAGAGCACAAACCATAAACAACTCGCAACGACTTTAGCGGGTACCTACCTACAACAGATGAGCTCAAAATTTTGCATGTGCAGGTACGTATGAATTTAATGCACCTATAGGTAGTAATGTATGAAAACTTATTTCTAGTTGAATGCATTTTTTCAGAATAAAGGCATATACAAATCAGCCTCCAATGTAAAACCTTTGTGAAGTTTAAAATTCAGCCTACGCGTCCATCCCAAAATGATATGAGTACCTACCTGGTTTTGGAGGTAGCCCCTACCTACATACAAACTTAGGACAGAAGAACTTAAACAGTCAATTAGGTATTCTCATCTTTAATATATTGGGATAAATAATTGACCCAAATTACCGTTTCACTCAAATTGCTCTGTGCTGAATTTTTCGTCTGTTACTTTGATACTTCTGTTTGTAAGAAAGAACCCTGAAATCAATAAAGAGTTGTCAATGCTCTTGTGACTCTTCTAGAACAACAGGCGTCCATAGGCTACTGTGACTGCTTAGCATTAGGCAGACCGTATGCTTGTTTGCCACCGTTCTTGTATAGAAAAAGGCAAATGCTATTTCAGTTAACCGAGCGCAGTTAAATTGTATGAACAAGCACAGGAGTCCATACTATGGGCATATTAACATTTCCAACCATTAACTATAACATTGACGCCACCAATGAATTCTTCAGCAGCTCCAATCAACCTGAAAATAGACACGCAAAGGTCGAACAGGCACATGAATAAAACAACACAATCGAAGCCAATACGTGTGGTTTATTTCCTACTAACTTTTTTATTTATTTTATGTACAAAACGTCATAAGGCAACAGTTCCAAATGAATGAAAACGCATATGATGGGTTCCTAATAATATAAACATTTCGCATTTTAGCAAGAGCGCCATACTTCAAAAAAATGCCGCGCATACGAGCTTTTACTGTTCTGTCTCAATCAAAATAAAGTCTAGTTTCCTCTATTGGCTGGTCAGGTGGCAATTATTGAGTCTGCAATAATTAGGGCCTATTCTAGGGATTACGTTACCGAGCGGATCCAGGACTCATTAAGAAAACAAACGACATAATGCTAAAGCGAGGATGAAAAATCTAGCTAAGCTAATTAAAATAATTCCGCGCGCGTGGTTTTAACTAAGCGTAGGTAGAGGTCTTGTTTCGTTAGAAGTAACGGGTGAGGTGAGGCGCATTAGCGCGTTCCAAACAACAGCCCAGATGACGCTGCAAAGCGACTCGACAGAAAATCTGCCTCCCCTTTCTTGTTTGCAACGCAAGATGGAGCTTATTTAGTCTAGCCTTGACAGCAAGTTATGCTAAGCCCCCTGCCCTGCTAGCATACCTTGACTCTCTACTCTACTCGCGCGCGTGATATACTATCTGTCACTTTTTGACAGCATTAATCAGAAAGTGACAGAAAGTCTATCTCGCGGAGTCGAGAGTCAAGTTATGGTAGCAGGGCTGGAGTCCATAGGAAATACATTTTTAGATAGATTTTATTTAAATAAACAGATAAGATAAGTTAAGATAGGTAAGTTAGATTTTATTTTTACTTACTTCATACTTAGGAAAGCTGATAAGCAATATGTTGCCCTTACGAATGGCTTGTAATAAATACTCAACCTTCATTGAAGTCTTAAACACTGTGAGGACCTTAAAATACTAGTCATAACACCTGATGAGATTTTTTTGAAAGACTTCTTCCCGGGACTCCGTTCGCGTGGAACTTGTTCATACCGTAGTTTATATGTATATATAGCTCCATACAAATTTTCAGGTTTATTCACCTCCATAGGGGATGATTTCCGAGATAAAAAGTAGTTTAGGCGTGACACACTTTATAATAATATATTACTATTAATATATTATTATAAACGCGAAAGTGTGTCACGCCTAAACTACTTTTTATCTCGGAAATCATCCCCTATGGAGGTGAATAAACCTGAAAATTTGTATACCTGAAACCTAAAAAGTCAAAGAATCCATAGGGATTCTTTGACTTTTTCGTTCTTCTGGCTGAACTGGCTGGATATTTTGCATTCCAAAATGACATAAATGTGCAGGGCACACTGTTTCTATCTATTCGGGGACCGAAGGTGAGTTTGACAACTGTAAAATATCATAGAAATGTCCGAAGATACGCCACTAATACAATTATTATTTTATTATAGGTACATTATTCAGCCAGTTCAGCCAGAAGAACGAAAAAGTTTCAGACTCTAATAGCTCGGTGCATATCATATTGGAAAGCAAAATGTCAAGTCAAGTTGCCTTGAGATATTTGCAAGTAATCATTAATAGTCATTAGTAGATAAAGGTATATGTGTAACAAATATTGTTTCAACAATAAAAGCCCGCATGCAAGACGCAGTCGACAATCGCCACACTAATAGTATTGCCTTAATCCTATTTCTTTTACAGATATCTAAATTACTGCAACGAATAATGACTTGACTTTGTTTTACAAATTATACCTAAGTGGACAATTTCTATCTATTAATGCTGACTCGATTTTAATCTATTTCTTTCTATGTAAAACATTTACCTGTTTCAATGGATGTAGATGATAGATATCATAATTTTTATACATATTATTATTTACATAAAAATTGTTATAATTCATGTCACAAGCCAAAAAGCTTCAAGTCGCTTCAGTCGTTTATTGAACATTTCTGACACAAATTAAACGTTAATGCATTAGTTATTATTATTTGTTAATAATTATTATATTTCTTATGATTTCCATAAAGATGAATTTACAATAAGTGTATGCTCTTTATTTATTAATCTTATTATTGATTCTCTATCTAGCCAAAATAAAGACACGTAAATGTAAAATATTAAGACGTAATAGCCTTTGAGACTAAGAATAAAGGTCTTTAAATTTAAAAGACCCGTTAATTTAAAAAATACACCGAGAGGCCACAAATGTTAGTCTAATATTAGAAGACATGAAACAATAAGGTGTGTGCACATGGGTCGTGCAGGCAAGCGCTAGGCACTTTCGTAGGCAACTCTGCAATATTACAATAACTTCGATAAATGCCTGAATAGAACAATCGAATAACACATTTTTACAAAATCGGTTCCATAAATTATTTTGATCTTAGCTTTTCTAGCATTTATTTATCATTATTTGACTTCGATATTCAATACCATAGGACCCTTAAAATGTGGTTAATCGAAAATCGCAATCTCCTGATTAATCAGTAACTTCGATGACTATCTTGAAAGTGACTATCTTAAACTTTTTTTAATGCAAATTGTTAAGAACTTTCATTAGTGAAATTTGAAGCGTTCCACTACGTCACGGGAGTATTATAATGGTATACCTAATTCTCGTAACGTAGTTGAACGAATTAAATCACACTAATTGAAGTTCTTAACATTGTGTTTCTTTTCGTAAAAAGCTCATCTCCAAACGTGCGGGTCAGCAGCACTTAGTTGCAAGCTGTCTTGATAATTATACTTGTTATTTTTGGAATAAGATACATATATGTTCAATTTTCACGAATAATTTCTATTCACGCAATACTTACCCCTCACTAACTTGAACATACAAAAAAAAACAGCGCCAAAAACTTTTCTTCTTTAGTTGCATGATGGGTGTTGAGGATTGCATTACTGGTTCATACTATTTTAGTTTTGACACGTCTAATGAACTTAATTATTCATCATTTCATAACGTTATTTCCGTGACGACTGTTTTCAATGAAGTGTACATTACGTCACAAGCACATACATTATTTAAAGAATTGTGACATGTTAAAGTAATGTACAAGAAGTATCAATGCTATAACGTTCAAAATACAAATGACTAACTAGTTATAGCATAACTAGTACGGGGCACTCATAAAAATTACAATACTGCAGGATAGATACACAAAATGAACTAGGTATTACGACTTTTATACTTATTGCGCCTTAGAGTACGGGCTATTTTTATAATTTTTATGTATTTTCTGGTTTGAAGGTTGAAGCGTACAGTAGGAAAAATTTAGCATGTTCTGGAGCGCAATTGCTCAATGCGATATTGGTGGCGTCCCCACTCATCATTCGAGATCAAATCACAAGATTCACAAGCAACGCAGCTACACCACGCTGCGCAGATACAGGCTTTGATACAATTTAAATTACCACTTAAATAGCTAATTCTAATTACACAACCAAATACTTCAGACGATTGCTGGGTTAAACAATAGAAACGGTAAATCTATAAAATAATTTGACATTAGATTACGACTTGATATTGACGAATTGCTTCTCACTTCCGTTTTAAAGCTAAATTAGAAAATAAACAAAGTCAACACGTTGATTTTTATAGAGCAGGTAAGTAAATAGTTTAATGTAACCATTGTTTTTCTTATCGTAATTAAAATTATATCATTCTTACTGTGACAAAAAAGTAAACATTACAATCGTGCCCAATTCATACCTATATAAGTAAAAATAGGTACCTCAAACATAAAGTAAACTCATTTCTATGATCTGAGGTAAATACTAACGTTAAAAAATATACCTTACATAATAAGTTTGAAAAATAATATACTTTCCAATTTTTAAACTCAATGACATTTTCAGGAAAATTCCAATCGATCATGACTGCCGAATTGCGAAGTGAAAAACAGTGTCTTGGGCATGGATGCAAACTCTGCTATGAGGAGTTTGATCGATTACTGTATGATCGCCTGCTTCTATCGCAAATGATTTGCGTCGAACTTAACATGTTTCTTAGCTTAGGCAAGACGTGAATTTTTGGGTTGCCTATAACTTCCAATATTTCTTTGCTTTATTTCGATAAAAGAGGAAAAAAAAACAATTTTCTCTTTGATCGAAAGAATTTCGTTAGCGGGCGTTTCTGCTTAGTAAACATTTATTTATTTGCTTTTTTTACATGTATTGGCATACCTAAATTATTAACATTAACACTTCTTGCCTCTTCGACCACAATAAAAAAAAAACGAAACAGGTAAGTACACGAACTAAATTAAAGTCTATTACTACTTATTCTTTTTAAACAACATTTCAAATGTGACAAGCATCGCTTTATTATAATGAATTATTAAAACTTTATATCTATCTATACATGTGCGTAGGATTTAGCATACTCTAAACATGGCACCAGTCTAAGTGGCATCCATGATTATACCGCTAATAACCGATTTTATTTCTAATATTCAACAGTAGCCAATCATTTTAGCCAGTGTATTTTTGTAATATACTTTAGTTTTCAACAATCATAGTTGGTTAGCGTTTAAGCGTCTCCTTTATAATATTTACAAATCCGAAATCCACCAAATTAAACCTGGTCCCCGTAGTAAAAAAGGACACAGAAAATGCACACTTTACAAATACATTTTATTTAGGGATGTAATGTATCACCTAACACGATTGAATGCGTTATTCACAAGCCTTTGGAATTTATAAATATTCAATTAAATTACAACATAAGCATTTATATAGGAAACTTGCAATTTTATAACCTTCGTTTATTAGAAACAAAGGGAGTTTTTTTTTAATTTGAACTGCTTGACTGGGTACGCAAATGAATACGTGTTGATAATTTTCATAAATGAAACCACAATCAGAAAAATAATTTCATTGACCAAATCCTTTTTTCACACACAATTTTAGAAAGGCCGACTTTAGTCCTTTTATTTACCTACAACGATATACCTATATGTCTGTTTGTATTTAGGTTATTTTGATGTTATAGTTACCTATATAACTGTATTGTATATACCTTATAAGTATTGTAACCTACTAATGGAATTTACTAATTTGTTGACAGTTGATACGTTAGAATCGTTGCAGTTACTTGTTCGGTATGGATGAATTTTTAAAAAGGTGAAACGCGGGACGTAAGAATCGATACGAATATTGCAGGCAAGTGCTATTTAATTAGGTAGCACTATACTAGTATAGACGCAGTTGGATACTTCATTGAAGTGTACTGAGAATTAACAATCAATAACAAAGTGACAAATAGCAGCAATAGTGACAATAAGTCAGATTTGAAACTGACATATTATTACTGACCTGTTTTTTGTTATCATCGTTATCTATTATTATTGATTCTGATAAGTAATACGGCATGAATGTTTTAAGAAATGGATACTTTAATTTGTTTATTAACTGTACAACTTATTTAATTAAGTTATTAAATGAATATATATGTTTATACATCTTGTTTAAAGGAAACAATCGACGATAATATTGCAATGAATAGCTAAAACTATTTAAAAGCAGGAAAAAAAATGTAGATCGATACCTAGTAATAATAAAAAATATTTTACATAAAAAAACTATTTTCAGATATCTTTCATGAGCTCTTTTTAATTTTTATTGAATACTATTGCTAAAAAAATGTTCGCAATAAAAGGATTGTTGTAAAATGAGATCGACGGTTAGTCATTTTTTTGCTACGAAGTAATGGTGACGTTTTCTGGACGTATACATTACTTGGGTTCGGTTTGATGTACCTATTTTAAGGTCATTTTATGTACACCCCTATCGTATTTAGGCAGTATAATAAATGCCTACGTTTTTTTCGGGGAATGCCCGTTTTCCAAGCAAAGCACTAAAGAAGGTACGGTACATGCAGGGGCCCATCTGGCGAATAAATTACAAACTTTATCATTAATATAACGGGTCCAGAGGTGGTTTTTCTTGTTTCGAAAAGCTATCTGGGGTATACATAATAATGACTGACACAGCATTTAATCGGTATTTTTAACTCTTTGTTATCTCTAACTCTTCTATATAATTGAGGACGTAGTATACATATTTTATTACAAACGGTATTTATATGTAATATATATTACTAGATCTCGGGCAGTATTAGCGTTTAAATTATTTGCTGTATTTTATTTATTTGTTTGTATACTGAATTCAAAGAAATTGTGTTAATATATGAAAAATAGATTTTACTAATTACTTAACTTACAACTAAAATGATATCATGAAACTGTACTGTGAATCATTGACTAATTTTTTAAATAATTATTTCTTTATAGTCGATGTGTGTATAATTTATTTTTCCAATAAACTTTATTTTAAATATGTAATTTAATTTAAGAAAACTATTGTTTTAAAATTAACAATCCATAAATTATTATTATTATTGTAAACAGCTTGCGTTTTCTTACCTATTATCTCACGTTATATTTTTTTATATGTATTTCAACATTTTTATAATCAGCACGCGTGCATTTGACACCAGTAGCATACGAGCATAATAAAATCTTATTTATATATAATTATATAGGAGATACAATCTGTTATTTCTAATATAATTCGTTTTTCACAGTAACATTTTCTTTACGGAAAGCAATGCGTTATTTGAACAACACCAAGCATAGTTAAATTTTCTTTTAATGTAATAACTATAACAGCATTTATTAAATTGAAAGGAAAAATGTGTTGCAAAGCTGTCGTGAGGGATAAAATAATTGTTAATGGACGACAGTGCCGCTGGGTGCATGTAAACTAAACTAAATTGCGTCAATCAATTTGACAACTAAGATCATTAAACCCACTTGTGTTACTTAGAATTGAATCTTAATAGATATTCATGCTACGACTTCTATAGGTACAGTCAAGGCCATAAACATACGTTGCTTTAGTAAAACAATATAATACTTGACAACTACTACTTACGCCATTTTGAGAATTAATGTTAGTGTATATTTTGATTTGCCCGCTTAACAATTTCGGGCCTTGTCTGCACATTAGTTTCCAAGGGCTGCACTTAACTTCTATCGGTAGGTAGGTACGATCTGTTAGTAAATTATTGATACAAAGTGAAAAAAACTACCTTTTTTCTTGAGTCTTTATTTGGGCGGTAGTTACGTCGTTAGTTAACATTCTAAACGATTGATCGGCTGAAAAAGGAGAGTCTATGTATAGGTAATTTCTTTAATGGCCTAAATCGTTCCGAACGTGCTCGTAAATAAATAAGTCAATCGATCGGGTGCGTATCCCATAAGGTTTCAATGAACGTAACCGCCGTATCACATCGAGTTCAACACACGAATATTAAAAATTGGATATGTCCGTAATTTTCCGAGAAAGAAAATGTTACAACGAAATCTGCAGGTTTTTCACAACGCTTTATAAAAAATTATATCGTCCGTTCTTTCTTGGGTGCCTATCTTTTTCTGTTTGCGGCGTGTAAGTGTCGCTTGGACTAAAAATGAAGCATTCCATCACAAATGTCGAATTTGTCCTATCGCGGACTGTTCACGTCATTTCGTGATACACTTTGTAACCGACACCCGCTCTTCAGGAATCCTGTCATCTGAAAAAGATAAGTACATACTCTATTAGTGATGAGAAATGATTATTAATATAGAGTATGAAAGGATTTTGTGGGCGTTTAGCTAAACGGTAAACATTAGATAACATTCTTTGAAGAACGTGTTGAAAAAAGAAATAATTCGTTTATAGATACTCGAGCATTCAAAGATGAGTTTATCAAAGTTTAAATGTTATATAAGAGATCATTCTAGAGTTCTAGAGATACTCAAAATGCAATGATTGGTGTTATTATATAAGATTTCAGTGATTGGGTATAAAAAGGATAACATTTATTTTAAAAAGCGCGGGAAATTTTTTTTAGGACCCCGATTTTTTTTTATATAATAAAATTTCAGCAAACCGCGCATTACCTGGTAAAAAATTAAGCAAATTGTATTTTTTTGGGTAGTGCTCCTATAATATAAAAACTGCGTGGGCATTGTAGGTACTTTAGTGTTAACTGTATCCATCCAAATTGAATTCATCCAAAACGTGTTGTAAATCAAATTGCTCTTGACAACCAGGCTTTTGGTATACTGCAACTTTTTGTTTTTTTTTTAACGCTTTAAAACTTCTCTAAGGATTACTATATAATTACACAAAAAGCTGAGTGTCAGGAAAACTATCTCATTATAAAACGATCATCAAGACAATAAAAGTAAATAAATATTATGGGACATTCTTACATAAATCGAGCTAGGCCTGTAGTAAGCTCATTAAGGCTAGTGTTATAGGTAGGTACTAGACGACGATATAATTATATAATTATATAATATATATAAATACTTAAATACATAGAAAACATCCACGACTCGGAAACAAATATTCATGCTCATCACACAAATATTTGCCCTTATCGGGATTCGACCCAGGACCTTCAGCTTCGTAGACTCACTACCCACTAGGCTAACCGGTCGTCAACACTTAAGTTCTCAAATTTTCTATTAAATGCCCCATGTCCCGAATAGACTTTGCAGTAAGTAAATGTAGTCAAAATATTCTAAAAGATCCCTTAAACCATCTCTGTACGTATTCGTACTCAACTTCTAAACACCATAATGTTTAATGCACGAGGTCCAATAGGATCACCTGAGTGGATCACCCAGGTGATTATACACGGTGCCCGTGAGCATTGCGAGAGATTTTAACAGGATATTCCTGACTATATTTGAAGTTAAAAATGTTAATTAACGTCGAGTAAATTCGGTTCGATTTTAGACATATTTCCATTTTTGTGTAAAAATCTTGTAATTAAACCTCCAGTATGAAACACCTTTATGATTGCGACGTTGCGCAACTTAACCATCTACTTTGACAGCTCGTCCTAAAGACACGTTTTTACTAGATTACAATTATTGAGTATGAAAATAAGAAAAAAATTAAAAATCATAATTCGACCTAGCTTCATATAACATTTATTACTCCTTATAGCCTCAGGAATTCGTGATTAAAATCTCTCGCAATGCTCACGGGCACCGTGTATAAGACGCCATGTCCAGCACGATCACTTGGATGATTTTAGCGGACAAAATTATATACAGTAGGATACTTACTTTACTTTCTGAGTAAAGTACGTTTTCTGGGGTATCCTTCTGGATATAATTCTGTCCACTATAATCACCCAGGGGATCACGATAGACACAAGGTTTGTGACACATGTTCAATTTGTAATATTTTTTTAGTGTTCCGCATCTAAAGAGGAAATAAATTTTAATTCGCTACAAATCATGCGAACTTGCACTCCGCCAGTATTGGACAGGTTTAAATAATTTAAAAAAACATCCCATGACGCTGAAAGACTCCTGTATGATCAAAAAAAAACTTGCTACCTAATTCCCAAAAAATATATAAAATATTACTATTCGCGTGAATTTCTACTCCTATGCAACTGATTCAAAATTATTTTAGTCATCTTCAAATGATTAGTTCCAGATTCGCCGGATTCCTGTTTCGCCGGATTCTTGTTTCGACGGATTCTTGATTCGTCAGAATTTTTCAATTACAAAAAAATTATGTAGATATCGTGGCTTTACTCATCTATTAAATAATTAATAGACTAGTATTATCAAAAAAAAATTGAATGAATTAATATATTATGATAATGGGCATAACCTGTTTAGACATTAAACAAGATTCCAACAAAACAAGAATCCGACGAAAAAAGGATCCTGCGAAAGAGGAATCCGGCGAATCCGGAACCACCTAATCAAATTAAAATTATCCAATTAATTCAACAAGTTGATAATGTTTACAATCATTTCACAAACAGTGCAAGGAAGCCAATTAAGGTCTTGTAAGGTCTGATACTTTGTATGGCACTGGCCAAAAGCAAACTCCTCGAATGCCAAATAAATGTTTCCGTAATTTATGTATGCCACATAGTTTGTGACCAAATAACATCTTAGCCCTCCGGTGCGTGTGATGTTAGTAGTGAAACGGGGATGGCCCAAACGTGTTAATTGCATGCGGTTTTAAGCATAAACATGTAAGTAGCTAAACAAATAAGAACCAGATAATTATATAAAAAAATATCTGATAAATATTGCAGATTCCATTAGGCGTCTGCCACTCAAGACTGGCTTAATGTAGTCAGCAGAAGCTTGCATTAGCTTATATTACCTACAGTTCCAGTTCAATGAATTTAGTAATTCCATTAATATTCCATCTAAAGTAAATACTAGGTACGGCATTTTTTGCATAAGTACACATATGTATATTGCGATCGTAAGAGCTTGTATAGGATCATTTGATGAATGTGACAGTTAACAGCGTCACAGAAAACGCGTATTCCGGTCGACTGCCGAAGAACGAATATTCCAGCGTTTGAACCGCCGCATTATACTCACTCAATAATTTGCAGTCAGGAGTTTGAAGTAGGAGATTATGATTTGTGTCAACTTTTAGCCAAACCATAGTATGCTCCCGGTACAGTTTCAGCGCAAGTAAGATGTGTGCTAGTTTTCACCCCTTTTGTCAACATTTGGTCTACAAGTGGTCAAGGAGTGGTGGTGATACAAACGCCTAAATATTCACCCTGAATTCGCTGCCGACCCATGTATACAACCGAAACCATAAGCGTCAAGCGACAGGATCAGTGCAAAAAGTTGTTAGTGTTAATGGGCAGGAATGCGTGTGTTGCAATAATGAGCTTTAGGCGTAAGCAATAAAGCTGAAGCCTTTTCAGACGTACCTCGGCTGTGACGTCGTTATCACACTAGGCGTTCACGAAGGATGACTTGGTCCTGCGAGTAATAAGGGGTTTACTTTGGATGTAAGTTAGATTATTGCGCAAATACTATTATTTTAATTTTGAAGTGGATACTTCTTTGCTCGCGTTCTAGTATAGGGGTACAGTGCAAAATGTATCACGTGACTTCCGGAATAACTTGTAGAGAAGCCTAATATGATTTCAAATAATTGTTTGTTACATGTTTTAATCCTTCTTTATTTGCCATTAGGTAGTTGTTAATCACATAATATAATTTAGTTTATGTCGCGGACATGAAAATAATGCTGGAATGACCGCCATGTTCAATGCATCGCGAGTCAAATGAGCTAGGTACTTACGTCAGTCAATGTTGCCATATATACCGATTTATCTGTACTTATACAGATTATAGTGAATTAATTCAGATATATATTTTACGGGTACACCATAATAGCAGATTTCTTTAAATAATCAAAACACTTTAAATGTAACAATTCATTGAAAATGCTTATCTAAGTAGATTTTCCCTTTAGATTGAAATCAATCGCAAATCTATGGGTTACAATTTAGGACAGGGACAGTTATTATTATACCAGTCAGACTCGCACTTGGCCGGTTTTTTTTATTAGGGTTCCATAGCCAACAAAGAAGTATCCATTTAAATTTAACTAACAGTTGTATCTCTGACACAACCCGCTTTTTTTTTTAATATTCTGTGGAATCTCTGCTACCCAAAATTCAAGGACGTCGCGAATTAATACTATTTAAACGTAGTATTTCTTTTACTTGTTAGATTCCTGAGTCATGTAATCAATTAGATTTAAGATTATTAAACGCAACTATATTTTCAAACCAATTGTCAGTTAAATCAAAGACCCTTCCTAAGGAGCAAAATAAGACATAAGAAATTATAGTACATTATTGCAGAGGCTGGGAAATAGTAATTCGTGGATGAGTCGATTTTGTCGGATGAAGCGAAGTTGAATCCGACAATAGAGAACAATCCACGAATTGCCATTCCCGCATCGGCAGATATGGTGCTTTTCTCCGAGGAAATCAAATAATATTTTCAATAATCTTAAAACAACGAGTATGTCAATAACCTATCAAGTTCCTGCTCAACTTATTTTTTTAAAGTATGTACACGGCATGACTCATGGTGCCAGTTTCAATTGACATACCTATGTCAATTGTATTTTTTATGTACCTACATAAAAAAATTAAAAACATTAGAATCGATCACAATTTTATGCTTTATGTAATTAAAATTGTTAACATTAAACGGTATTGAAATCTATACGCATTTTAGTTCGTTGTGATTTTTTTCGATAAATATTGTTAGGTATATCTTGATTTAAAAATATTGAGACATTTTTAAAAACTTCACTTCGATCACTTACAAAAGTAAGCTTTTTGTCTATGACAGTAAAAAACAAACCTCGGGAAACTAAAGTAACTCTTATTTTACCTTTTAACAACATGTTTTGACTAATATAAATCAGCCATTTGACTGTTTGCGGCGATTGGCCTGCGAACGAGCAAATGCTCACAACAACTTGCTATAGTTAGAATGTAAGATATGTTTTGCTGTCTCATTCCAACTAGTCTATTATAAGTGATGGAAATGAAGAATTTAAAAAAGTCTCAAATAATTTTAAATTCAGATAAAAATATTTTCGAATTAGAATTCAAAACTGACTAAAATTAAAAACGATACATATACTGTGATCGCTTTTATATATATATGCTTCGGCGGGAAAACAAGTCAGATTCATCTCCGCTTCATCCGACAAAATCTGATCATGATCATGGATTTCTATTGCTTGGCCTCTGCAATAATGTAGGTATAGATACTATTGTAGTGTGATATATGGGTGAATTGCAAAAAAAATGTACATTCGAAAATTTGAAATGTCCTCATACTTTAAAATTCTATAAAAAAATAAGTATTGAAGTAACATGTATTCCAGATACAATTTCACATAGTTTTTTTCATAGTTTAATAGGATTTGTACAGTTTTATATTATAACATTGATAAAAATATTTCAAAAATGCATTGACGTAAAAATTGAATTTCTGCTCCCATACAAATCTCATCTGACTATTGTGTAAGGCACAGTATTCAAAAACTAACTAACTATTAACTAACTTAACGTAACTTTGATTTAAAAAGCTCTGGCCAAGAAATTAGCTTGTGGTTTGTTTAACACCATGTAAAACATCAAGGAAATTGTTTGTCAGATCTCTAGAACAAATATTTTATATCAATATCTTGTATCAAAGTTCGGGGAAGGATTTCGTTCCTTTGTGTTACGTCAGCAGTGTAACGCTACATTTTGCGTTTTATTGCAGATAAGACTGCATCCGTAACATTTTTATGTTTGGCAACTGTAAGTCTACAACCAACAGAAGCGCATATATGTCGATAGCCATATTCGTTTTTATGTTGTGGTACGAAGATTAAAAAAGTATATTTAAGAAACAATTTTGTGTTACGTCTTAATTAGGTAATTTCTTTGTTTTTTACTGCTGTTTTTACATAGTTGGGAGGTGAAATAAACTGGTAATCGGCTAGGCATATTCGAATATTAAAATTTCCTTACGGTATTTTTTTTATTTGCTTCCCAACCCCAATTTTGCTTCGTTTGTGTGACGTTTTTGTGTCATTTGTGTGACGTTTTGGTATTAACAAAAAAAAATCCCATACAAATTACCATCCAATTGTTGTGAATATTCCTTTGCGTTACGTACATTTTTTTTGCAATCCATCCATATATATTAACTTTAATTAAAAGACCCAAAAATATATCCGCAACTGTGAAACCAGGCTGATTTTGTCTTGTTTTTGTTAGTTGCAGACAACCTGTCCTACCTATGTAACTAAAATAAATATCCATACTAATATTATAAATGGGAAAGTGTATGTGTGTGTTTGTTTGTTTGTTTGTTTGTCCGTCTTTCACGGCAAAACGGGGCGTCGAATTGACGTGATTTTTTAAGTGGAGATAGTTGAAGGGATGGAGAGTGACATAGGCTACTTTTTGTCTCTTTCTAACCCCACACTTCCCCAAAATGGGGGGTGGAAGTTTGTATGGAGCATTCCGCAATTTTCAAGGTAGAAAGCTAAAAATTGGTATGCGGACTATTTTTGACTAACAAAAAAATCGTGCATCATTTTTTTTTGGAAATCTGCACCCAACCCCTTAAAAGAGGGGGTGAAATTTTATATGGGGGTCCAGATATGTAGAGTCGATATGTAGAGCCGATATGTAGAGTCGATATGTAGAGTCGATATGTAGAGTCGATATGTAGAGTCGATATGTAGAGTCGATATGTAGAGTCGATATGTAGAGTCGATATGTGGAGTCGATATGTGGAGTCGATATGTGGAGTCGATATGTAGTCGAATTGTAGAGTCGATATGTAGAGTCGATATGTAGATTCGATATGTAGAGTCTATGTTCGATATGCAGAGTGTATGTAGAGTCGATCTAAATATATAAAAGACTGAAATGCACCTTTTTTGTAGACGGTTAACATTACTCTTAGTACGCGGGCGAAGCCGCGGGCAAAAGCTAGTACATAATAAACTGAATCCCACTAGGCAGGTATTGAGATTTAATGTTTTTTCTTGCGTTTCCGTGTTGCTCGGGAACGCTTTTATGTAGATTTACTTCTGTTCTGTGTATAATTATGTGGTGCCGCGCGCCGCCGAAGACACACCGTTGGCCGGTTGTTTAGCGCGTATTACAAGTTTTTTGTATGGGGACACCACTTATTTTTTGACTTAACTTTATTTTTATATTTCTGTTATATAGCAAATATAATAAAAAAAAAAAAAAGAAAAGAAGACATTTATTCACTACACAAAAGACACACAGAGACAAAATAATACATATATTGGAATAGTTTCAAATATCTACTTGTAACGGTTCCAACGCTACAATAAAAAAAAAATGTATGGGGACCCCCCCCCCCACTATTTTTTAACTTTTTTTATTTTTAGATTTTTTCCTACGCTTACACACAATTACCGAGCTGGATTCCAAATTTCAGCCTTCTAGGTCATCTGGAAGTAGGTTAGGTTTAGGTACTATATGTCAGTCAATACTAAAATTTACGACTTTTTGACCCTCATATCTTTATAACCGTTTGAGTTAGCTTCATGAAATTTGGGCTTCTAGATGTCCTTAAGGATATAACTAAACACACGTCGTTTTATGTGTTTACGTTAAAGATGTTTTGAGTTATAGAAGGGTCAAAAGTGGCACCAAGCGGTTCGTGTAATATTACACTCGGCGCTGGCTAGCCAGTTCCTTTGCTTGAACTTGGCTTGACACGCTGCCGCGTGTCTAGATTGCAATGCTGATGCATTGCGCGAGAAAGCCGCCAGCTCTTCGGTCACCAGTTACATCGACCAGACGTTTCGCGATTTCTGCAAATAACTTATGTGCACTGGGACCCTTATATATACTGGATGCCTTAATTATAAACATCGATTCAGTACTGAATACAAAATATTCAAGAGTGGTTACCGAAATGTTTGTTTATTGATTCTAAGATAGTAATTATTACATCGACGTTTGTTTGTAACATTTGCCTATGTAAGATCATCGATGACGACATGTATTTTATTCTCATGTAATAGCGAACCAATTCTTCCAATAGAGATCAGACAAACAGAACTAATTGACTGAATCCGCAAAAAAAATTATGTCTGTTGTATGGGAGCCCCAGTCCGACTCGCACTTGGCCGGTTTTTTAGTATTTGTTGTTATAGCGGCAACAGAAATACATAATCTGTGAAAAGTTCAACTCTCTAGCTATCACGGTTCTTGAGATACAGCCTGGTGATAGACAGACAGACGGACGGACGGACGGACGGACGGACGGACGGACGGACGGACGGACGGACGGACAGCGAAGTCTTAGTAATAGGGTCCTGTTTTTACCCGATGGGTACGGAACCCTAAAAAACAATGATTTCGGAGAAAAACCCATTTGATCAAAGTCGCCCCCCGAATCAAAGTAACCCCCCCATTCCTCCCTCCGAATACATTTTTATATTTGGATAACAATCGCTCTAAGTCGTCTTTTCGACAGTGTCAGTTCAGTTACCTACTACAGTAAAGGTCGTGAATCATCATGAAACATTGCGGTCTTTAATTCATGGTTAAAGAAATGTTGAGTTCAGTTACTGTTAGTTGTTGACGTAGATTGTGATTAATTTTCAAGACATGTTGAATGTTAATTTCGCAACGATTGGCCAGAGATTTCTCAGAATTGAGACGAGTGGAAATTAAGAGGGGAGGCCTTTGCCCAGCATTGGGACACACAGGCTTGGAAAAACGGTCAACCACTGACTGCTTTAACTTTTGGCTCAAGTTCCGATCACCAAAACTGATTGACTTGCTAGTCCTACTATGACTGAAATGTAATAATTCCACTTAATTCCTTAAGCAAATTCAACCATTCCCAAAGACTGATTATGATTAACGATCTATAGGTAAGCTGGATTAAAGTCGGAACTTTGGATATTAACACTTACCCAGATAGCGACGCCGAATTGGAAATTGGTGGACTAGTGGACTCAAAGCCTTCCTTGGACTTCTCGTTAGCCAGCTGCATCTTCAGCTGGTGGCCGAAGCAGGCCAGGTCTTCTCTGAATGTGTCACTGCCCGGAGTTGTGGGCTTCTCGTCGTCACCCGTGGCCATGCCTTCAGCGTCGCTCTGTAGAGGAGCTTGCTCAGACTCTTCCTCAGTATTATATATCTTGAAGTAAGCAAACGTCAAATAGATCACAGAAATAATGAAAGACGGTATCGGGATTGCCATAGCATACACTAGGTTCAAAGTGTTCTGCCACATATCGAGGTCTGTTATGACCAAACCAGGGTCCACTCTGCTGTAGTAGCATGTGTAGTTATTACCTAAAGGCCTATACTTGGAGAGGAATACAGTACAATTTAATATTGGAGGGTATCCACAGCCCTTGACGTTGGGAAATAGCCGGGCACCGGTAAAGTACCATTCCGAGTCGTTGCCCTGAAGGCCGGTTGGTAATGCATCGGCTAGCTCCGTTTCTTCAGCCATTTCTGGATAGTTTTTATCGCCTGTAGCTTCGTAGTTCTCGTATTCGTATTCCCTTATAGCTCTTTCGGCTCTTATTAGATTCTCGTATTCTGTCGCCGAGACGTTTGCCGATGCACCTAGTTTGTAGTTGACTCTTATCTGGATGCATTCGTAAAGGTCTTTGGTGCAGCCTTCCCTACAAGAAGCCCAGCTGCAGTTGCTGGCTCCCACAAGGTGTTTGACCTGGGCGGTCACACATAATGCTCCAACCGGATCGAATTGCATAAATATGGTTGTGAAGGCAGGTTCTATGACAAATGGTACGAGAAAAAGGAAGGCGAATAGACTAAAGGTAGCCAAAAGAACGAAGGTTGCTGTTGTGTAGAATAGTAGTTTCTCGAGAAACGTGGGGGGTATCGGCAGTTTCTCTTCGTCGGCCATGGTGGCGTGGGAGCGCTAGGAGCGACCATAGCGCTAGCTTCAGCTG
The DNA here is from genome assembly GCA_932294315.1 of Epinotia nisella. NCBI lineage: Eukaryota > Metazoa > Arthropoda > Insecta > Lepidoptera > Tortricidae > Epinotia > Epinotia nisella. Next base: position 26,169,807 of record OW028674.1, read on the forward strand.
GGCTGTGTCATTTCAACCTTTTCATGGCCTGTGTGATGTTACGTCGTCTTTGAGCTATGTTAAGGTTATATGTTATATCATTTTGTACGCCTGGAAGGAAATACTTTGATGAGGCTTGGTCGACTATTCCGAATATACCTACTCGTAATATTTCTACTAGTAAGAACCTAATATTTAAATTGTAAAGTCGAATTTTACACATGCGTTCTGCCCTGCTAGCATTAACTTGACTCTCTACTCTACTCGCGCGACAGATAGTCTATCACACGCGCGAGTAGAGTAGAGAGTCAAGTTATGCTAGCAGGACAGGGCTGGTGTTCATTGGATAAGGCTGTGCGTTTTCTGTCAATAAGTAACGGTGTCGTATATGTGTAAAGTCGGGGTCACAGGTCACTTACAGGCCAGGCCGCGCCAGGCCGGACCGACAGGCCGTGGGAACCATCGCATCCGATGAGGCCTGCGGTGGCCTCTCGTCGCCTTCCTATCCATCGGGAGTCAGTAAGTTCGAAGGCGCGGCGCGGCGTGGCACGACGGTGCCTGTCGCAGCCGGGGTCCCACGACCTGATTTCTCATAGGCCAGGCCGCGCCAGGCCGGACGCGACGGTTCCCATGGTCTGTCGGTCTGACCTGTGGGAGGGCGGGCCGTGGGACCCCGGCTTGGGCACGGGCACAGGTATCCATAGGCGTGACACGATGCGGCCTGGCCTGTGATAACACGGGCCGTGGGACCTCGCCATAATAATATATGGAAATATAATTTACGGCGAAATAATTAACTACTTACATATTTTGTTTTTGATGTTGTTAGATACCAATAAAGTCAATGATTATTTACCCGGTGTGACACTTCACTTGACAAAGTTGAAAGTGGAACAAGTCATCGATTCAAACATCGTAGAAAATAAATGGAAAAATTCCCAAAATTATTTGTGAACTTTATTCCTGTTATCGTGTTTCTCAGCTCAGCCATAAATCATGAGAACTAACGAGAATCCCCCAGGAACATTATTCCTTCTAACTTTACTCGGGAATTTCTTGGAAATAATTATCTTAGCTAATATTTAACCTGACTAGCGATGCTGTAGCAAGGTTTTCTTTGTGTGTTGTACAAAATATTCGTCGTAACATTATGATGGATTATTTATTTCTGAATAGGGGTTTAAGGCTCATTTCATGGTAAATCATAGTGCTATTTTCCTGCTAAGAAAATACATGTAAAAGTAAAGATTGATTTTTAGGCCTACATATGAAAAAAAAATACAAATACATTTCAATTTGAAATCCTAATGCCTAAACTGTCGATACTCAACATACGTACGAGGGTACGAAGTAAATACTGCAAGTTATTTTCCTTGTAAGTACTTAATAAACATCCTCAATCCGATTTACTACTCGAAGTTTACAAGCGCTACTGTACTCAAGAACCGTAATTGGATTCTATGAATGAGGGGGGGCACCTGCGACGTGCGTTTCGGATTCCAATTTGATTTAAATATGTTTCGCGCTTGCTTCCTCGCGCGCTGATCTAATGGTTCAGAAAGAACGCGCGATGCGTACGACTCAAAGAAAATCTCTTGAAAACTACTACGGAAGTGTCGTTTCCAATTTCATAACGTCACGTCATTCTGAAATAATATATGTCTTTTTAGAAATCGTGTAGACTTACGCTTGTTTAGAATATCATTAGGCTTACTTAGGTAAGTAAGTCATTCTTAAGCGCATTACCTTTATGGTTCATTTCATGTCATTATATTGTAAAGTTGATTAGGAAGCTTAGGCATAAAGTAACGTGTGTTTCATGAATGTAAGTGTGTTTGTTTACATTCACTCTGTCTCTGTCATTGCGCTCTCATCGAAAAATTGTAAAATAAGGTATCAGATAATCGAGAGTATAATCCCGGGAGGTTATTAAAATAACTACTAGAACTGCAAGTTAGATGGGTTACACAAAACAACTACAGCATAAAAACTGAAACGAATTCCCATTCTTAGAAGACAATTGAACCCAATATAATATATTCCGTATGAAAATCACCAGCATGTAAGGTATTCTGATCTGACCTCTGGACACGATACAACATCGTCAAAACGTTTCTGGCAGCGTCATCCGTGTAGCAGCCGCGAAAGTTATGTAAACTCGCCATCCCGGCGCCAGACCGTCTGTGATCCCATATCGATTCAGACCAGATTTAGCCTGACTTCAGCCTGCAAGGCAGACGTGTTTTGGAATGTTCACACTCAGTTTTCCATTCAAAGCCAGCGTGGCCCTTATTTTCCGTTTCCTAAATAAACTAAAACGCAGCTGATTATACCATCATACAAATATACAGAGTGTTACCAGCACGCGGGCATTTATTAAAACTCATAATAATATGTTCCATTAACAATTGTTTGCAAATCATAATTATGTAAATTGACTGCGTAATTAAATTCTCAAAATCTGAACCTTCAATTTACTAGGTGACTAGGTGTATGACGTCGTAATAAACAAAGTATGAAGAGCTGTCATTTACACTTACTTGTCAATTTACTTTGCTGTACATTACACTGGCAATTAAAATTTTATTAGAATATTTATGAAGTCGGAATTTTAGTTAATTAATTGAACTAAGGCGATGGTTAAGTTAAAGAACTACGTTAATTTACCCCACTTAAAAATGCCCGCTTGCCAGTAACGCACTGTATGTAAATAGGTCCTCAGTAAGTTAGTCTTTGAAAGTGTTGGCGTCAACACCTCTGCCCCATCAATCAGTTTTCTTATTTTACACGGCATAAAAGACGTGTACTCAAGATATCTATACCTACCGACTTTATTGGCGATGAGATAGACATCCTAGTGCCCGACACTGGCCTAATACATTTCACTTTCAATCTTATGTCAACAATATAGAGGTGAACAATAGGTGTCAGCTATCTATCTAAATATATAAAAGAAGAAACTGACTGACTAACATATCAACGCACAGCCGAGATCGCTGGTTCTAGACATTCCAAATTTGGCACTAAGGTTTCTTATAAGGTCTAGGAGTGCACTAAGAAAGGATTTTTCAAAATTCACTCTCTAAGGGGGTGAAATGGGGGTCCAAAGTTTGTATGGGGACACAAGATTAGTTAGACTATTTCATTCGAAATTTCACAGCAGTATTCCTTACGATGACCACAAATGAGTAAACACGTGTTTCAGGTTTTTTGAGAACTCAACCCCTAAAAGGGAGGAATGTGGTAACAATTATTAAAGTCTGAAAATCGACCTGGGTATCGTATCGTTTCTATGGTTTATCGGGTCGCTGATTATGAAAACAACAACGATTTTAAAATCTAACATGGCGAACATGAACTACCATCTCCCCTGTTCGGGTGCGATAGGGTTGAAATGTCTAAATATCAATATGGCTGTCATTTTTATGGTTTTTTGGGACCTTAATTACGAATGGCATCGATTTTGAAATTTAATATTGTGGACATGAAAATTCATGTAAGTATTTGTACCAAATTGCAATTCAATTGGAACACTTTTGTGTAGACGGTTAAAAATTACTTTTAACGCGGGCGAAAGCTAGTTAGGCATAAAGGTGTCAAACATTAGGACGTTTACCGTACTCATCCAATTATTTTCCAAGTTCAACTTTATTACATGACAATAGTGGTGACAAATACTGAGTACCAAAATCTGGTATTCTATAGGCGTCACTCCAATGGGTATATTACCCCACCAATATTCATATGTGAACAAAAACAAGCGTTTCTTTAAATAATATCCTACTAATCCTAATTCCTATTAATATGTATTATAAATGCGAAAGTTTGGATGTTTAGATGTTTGGATTTTTGGATGGAGTGTGTACCTGTACCTACACCAAGAGAAAGTTCAACCCGAATGCCTGCGATTGTAAATTACTTTTTCACCTCAGCGGCTCGAACATGGCGGTTTTGCTGCTTGAAACTAGTGAGGAAAATGCAATTTTGCTGCGAGCGTGAAGAAAACTAACTTTTTAATTTTTCATATCGTAGGTTAGTCGCAGGTCATCTTTTCATACTGCGGGGTGTAATACAAACTTGGAACATTTAAACTTCGTTATCTCTGTCACTTTCACTCCGTTACAAAAAAAGAGAGAGATGAAATATGTCGATTCCTCATTCGACTTCGAAACCTTCGTAGTAGGCACCCAAAAAGCGGGAACGAAAAACTCGGTCCGAAACAAAATAAAATTCGACTCGTGTTAAACTCGTGTAAAAATATGAAACCTATATTAAGTCTAATATTATTTTAATCATTTAAGTATTACATTATTCTTAAAATACAATGAAGAAATGCGATATTTATCGCGAACATTTAATATTATAAGTCTTTAGTTTTTTTATATGGTGAACGAATATAAATTTATATACAGTTTCAGAACGCACTTTATATTCTTTAAAAAGTTAGCGCGATTGAACTTTTTAAATGTTATTCGTATTACGTTTTCTTGGAGATAAAACATAACTTAAGCAGGAACTAAAAACTGTACTAAATGTGAGTGAATTAAGTGACGAAGCCGATGTTTTAACTCCTCAAGAGTTGAGAGATACCGTCAAAGAGGCTGAACTGTGTTTTCTAAGTCAGTGCACCTTGGACATTGGACAAGTATCAGCAAAATGCATAAGCAAGCGGACTTAACTTTTCTTAATGTCATGTAAAGGTAATGTTATTGGAAAGAGTAATTGTAGTTAATGTTTGTTATTTCATATATATTTATTGTTTGATTTTTTATTCTTCTATGTGGCATTTTATTCCTTTGCGTTATATGTTCTCGCCGAGCAAAGATATTAGCATCTCGTGTTTTTGAGTCCCTCGCTACGCTCAAGATTCTAATTTTGAATCACTCGCTACGCTCGTGATTCAACTATAGAATCTTTCGCTTGCTCGGGACTCAACATCAACACTCGCAGCAAAAATCTACTTTGCTCTCTTGTTGAACAAATAACTATTTGATAGGTAACTTGTCTCGTGGGAATTTTCGTTCAGTGGAATAATTTGTTTTTATTTGTGCGGATATTGTTAAAATGATAGTGGAAACTACGTTTAAGTATGAAAAACCGTTAAGTAAAAGCTGTGAGTAATTTCTACTTCGAAAAAAAAACGGTAAGTATTTATTTACAGAAACCAGAATCCTTTTGAGACATCTACGGAACCCTGCACAGCGCGTGGCCCGAAATGCACTTAGCCGGTGTTTTTTAAGTGTTTACGATCTTTGTTTGTTTTGTGTAGTATAAATTTACCTTGCTTGAGTATTCTCCTCGTCAATATTATTAATTAAGAGTATACCGTATTCCACATAACACTAGAAAAATGATGCGTTAATTCGTCATGCGATTTCAAGGAAAACCATTATTAAACGAAACATTATTAGTATTGTTATATTTGAGAAGGACTTAATGATCGAAATGAGTAAAACTAGTACCTACAATGTTTTCCTTTGATATCCGAGATTTATAAAAATTATAAACGAAGAAGCAAGGCCGAATTTGTCCGTTAAAAATCTAATGTTATATGGAATGAGGTATGTATAAGTGACATATAATTTTGTTTTATGTCATGTTTACATGTCAATGTTTGTTGGTTCCGGACATCGTCACTTAGTTTTAGTTGTTTGTTATTTTTAATGCATGTACTATTCGTAGATACTTATCGTAAAAAGGAACGCTTTCATTAGCGACAGTTTGGTAGGGTAGCTTTCTCGTTTCTTTCATTCGTAAGAAAAAACCAGTTGAGGGTATATTGTTTTGATGGCTGCTCGCGGCTCGCGACCACACGCACAAGCTTTTTCGTCGCGCCCAAACGCAAATCACATACGACACTAACCTTCGCATACCAAGCCAAGACCAGTGCACCATCAGCTCCGTGGAAGTGTGGGCAGTCGGTACCGGCTCATCAGGCGCCGAGCAAGCAGGGGTGAGTTGGTCGTCATTTCGATTTACTTTCACTGGTATTTCTTGTAGCTTTCGATTAACAACACAAACACAATTTCCCTACTCGAGGGCGATTGTACATTGGTCCTACGAAACCGGATCCTCCTAAAAGTGAGAACAGCCAACCTGCCTCACGGCTAGGAGTGACGTTTGAACCATTTTTGTATAGAAAAACTGTCGCTAATTTCGTCTCGTTAATGTTTCGCTAATTTTGTTTCGTTAATATTTCGCTAATTTCGTTTTGGCTCAAAATTTCGCCTCGCGTTTCAACAAAATTGTCGTTTAGTTACCTATAAGTACCTACATAGGAACATTCCACTAGCAAGTGTCGAATCCGTAGCCATCATTACTATAATTTCATTGCACACGAATATTTAAGTATTTAATAGTTACTTACGTCTAGGAACGTAATTAATCGCATAGTAATTCAAATTTCATATTGATTATCAATTTAAATTGTTGAAATTGATGATGCAATTGATTACACGACCGAATTGAGTAGACATTACGTGTTCCAAATACTGCTTGAACCGAATACATTTAAAATTAGTCGGGTATTACTGCACCGTGTGCCATTTCTAATACTACGAACTTACCTATACCGGCGTTGAATTGGTGACTTTAAAAACAGCGATAACATATTTAGTTATTGTTGTTTTGTAAAGTGAATAACAAATAGACAGATATACAAATACGTTATATTATATAAATCGCAAGTTCATTCCCTTTTATATAGCAAAATTAAGTAATTCTATAAAATAATAAAATATAATCTGCATATTTGTCCTTATACAAATATCGTGCATTATTATTGAATAATGTTCACAGATAGTTGTCCATTAATATTCACATAGTTACCGAGTAGAACCTAATCATCTAATCAATAACTTGTTATTAGTTAACTAAATTATTGAGCGTAGGTATAGAATTTGGCTCGAGGAAGTGTGAGCCCGATTATAAGATTAATTTTCGAACGGGATCAAAGATTGATAGTTTGATCAATTTGTAAATTTGTTGTTTTTCTCAAGGAAATAAAACTTTCTTTGGAATTGTTTATTTAGTTTTCTGATATACTCGTTAGCGTCGTATGTTCTGAACCTTATTATATAAACAGTAAGGTCGAAATTCACTCGATATACTAGACTGTGTTCAGTAACGAGTTGTTTACATATTACGTAACTTAGTTGTGATTTGATTAACACATATCTTAATTCAGGATGTCTAAGGCACTCGCTCGCCGTAACTTGCAATTAAAACGCGAAATATCGATTAAACGGATCGATGAGTGCTTAGCGGCCGGACTGCAAGCCAAGGTGGATTCCTCGCGATTAACTTTGTTTTTGTCTAGGTACAGTAAGATAGATAGTTATTGCTCTAGTTTTGAATCGCACCATTTAAAGCTCATTTCTGAAATAACGGATGTGAATGATTTAGACCAGGAAGATTTGATTCGACAGGATTTCGATGATAAATATTTTCAAATAATTGAAATTCATACTTTATTATCCTCCGGCGCTAGTGCCGAGAGTGGGGCAGCCACATCCGACTTGTCCGTGAAATTACCTCGTTTGAACTTGGTGCACTTCGAAGGTAATATCAAGTTGTGGGGTACGTTTTATGACATGTTCAACACAATGGTACATCAGAACAAACGACTGTCAAACATTGAACGATTTTCGATTTTGATTTCGCTGCTTTCGGGGGAACCGCTTCAATTGATAAAAGGATTTCCCTTATCGGATAGCAATTATTTGGACGCTTATGCCGCTTTGATTGACCGATACAACAACAAACGAAAGTTGGCTTTTCGTCATTGGGAAGAAATTCAAAGTGCTGCTTTGAAATCGAATTCGCCCAGTGAACTACGCCGTTTAGTTGACACTTTTAAGGAAAATATTGCTGTGTTGAAGAATTTGAGATTTCCCGTCAATGACTGGGACTTTCCATTGTTTTATTTATTGATCAATAAATTGGACCAAGATACTCGCCGTCGTTTCGAACTGCAAAATGACAGCAAGGATGTACCTTCGTTCAACTCGTTGTTAGAACACGTGAGTAAGGCCGGGCAAGCTTTGGAACTCGCCGAACTCACAGAAAGCGCTCCCGCGGCCCGCGCCGCCGCGGCACCCGCGCGCCCTGCACGCGCTCAGGGCGCCCCGCGCGCCGCGCCTTGGCGGCCCGCGCCCGACAGAGCGCCCGCTGGAGCAGCTTATAAGATGCTGATAGCTAGTAACGCTGCTCCACTTGAGTCGTCCTGCGTACTATGTAAGTCGAACCATGACCTTGCTAAGTGTGTTGATTATCGCAATAAAACGCCTCACGAACGCTTTGTGGTTGTCAAGGAAAATAGACTGTGCGTAAATTGTCTGCGTTCTGGACACGTGGTTAGATTTTGCCCTTCGAAATCTCGCTGTTTGAAGTGTAATGTTCCCCATCACACTACTATACATTTCGATAATGTCGCTAATCCCGCGGCCGGTGACTGTGCTCCGACCGGGAGTAGTGCCGCCGCCGCGTCACTGTCGCTACCCTCGTCGTCCGTCAACTCGAGTCATGTCTCCGACAAACGGGTAAGTATGCTCGTTTCCGATGCAACGCCCATGAGCCACACTTCGCTTCTAGCTACTGCATCCGTAGACGTATTAGACGGTTTCGGTAGCTACCAAAGAATTCGTATCGTCGTTGACAGTGGCAGTCAGTCGAACTTTATCACGAAACGTTGCGCACAACGCCTCGGACTTTCGGTTCGTAAGACAACCGCCTCCATCGAGGGTATTGGTGAAGTGACCGCGCTGGCAACTTCATGTGCAACATTAAATATTCGTAACACCAAGGCTGATTTTGAAACGTGCATCGAAGTATTTGTTACGCCCAAAATTTGTAGTGAATTGCCTGCTGTGAAAATTGACACGGAACAGTTGCCACATCTGAACACACTGGAACTCGCTGACCCTGGTTTTGCTACACCTGGAGTCGTTGATGCCTTGGTGGGAGTGGATGTCTTTTGCCAAATATTTTCGGGTAACCGTCACGACTATGGTCCAGATGGACCCTCCGTTTTCGAAACCAAACTTGGATGGGTTGTCATGGGAAAGGTCTCGTGCGCATCTTCCCATTTGAAATCTTCGTTGTTTTGTTCCATCGAATCGCTCGATAACCAAATTAGAAAATTCTGGGAAATCGAAAATCTCCCCGACGCCTCCCCGTTAAGTGATGACGAAGTCATGTGTGAGAAAATATTCGCTTCAACCCATGCGCGTGACTCCGACGGGAGGTATATCGTCCGTTTGCCTTTTCGAACTGTCGATCCTCGTTTCGGTGACTCACGCACCCTTGCCGAGCGCCGCCAAGTCTCCCTCGAAAAGAGACTTTCTCGCAACCCTGAGCTCCGTGAAGACTATAACAGTTTTATGCGTGACTACTTGGATGCTGGCCACATGGACCCTGTGGCGCCTGATCCAAGTGGGCGTGCTTATTACTTAGCTCATCACTGCGTGCTCAAACCGAGCAGTACTACCACCAAGCTCAGAGCGGTCTTCGACGCCACTGCTCAGCCTGCTGGAGGCTCCTCGTTGAATGATCAGTTGCTCGTTGGACCTAAACTGCAATCTGACCTCGTTTCAATACTACTTCGCTTTCGTTTACATGCGGTTGTATTCACAGCCGACATTCGCCAAATGTATCGACAAATTCTAGTCTCTCTTATCGATCGAGACTTTCAACGCATCTTATTTAGGTTCTCCCTCGATGAGCCTATTCAAGAATTTCGACTAAACACCGTAACATACGGTATGGCCTCGTCCAGCTTCCTCGCAATTCGCGCCATAGTTCAATTGGCCATTGATGAGGGTAGCAAACATCCTCGCGCAGCTGATACCCTTAGAAGGGATATTTATGTCGATGACATAGTGACTGGCGCTGAGTCCGTCGAATCAGCCCTCGACCTTCAATCTCAGGTCATCGAGATCTTAGGAAAAGGTTGCTTTGAGCTTAGAAAATGGACCAGTAACTGTCCACAATTGCTCGAGAATCTTAACCCAGAACACTGCCACAACAGCGCACTCTCTTTCGATTCGGAACCGACATCTCCTGTTAAAGTGCTCGGCATGGAGTGGAATCCGTCTGGTGACGTGTTCACGTTCACTGTTAGTGCACTTCATGAAAGGTGCACTAAGAGAAACGTTCTTTCGGAACTGGCTCGAATATTCGACCCTCTTGGATTTTTGACGCCCCTGACCCTTTCGTTCAAGCGTATAATTCAAGAGCTTTGGACTCTAGGCTTAGACTGGGACGAAGTTGCACCTGACAACATCTGTCAGAGCTGGCTTCGCTATCGTTTGGATCTTGACATGCTCTCCTCTCTCGAAGTACCTCGTTTCGTTCCTTCGAAAGAGTCCTGCAACGTTCAGTTGCACGGCTTTTGCGACGCCTCCGAGGTTGGATACTCTGCTGTTGTTTTCTTTCGCATTCAACATGGCGAGGGTAGTATCACGGTGCATTTGATTATGTCACGCTCGAAGGTTGCTCCGTTAAAAAGGACCTCTATACCTCGCATGGAGCTTTGTGCTGCCGTATTATTGACTGATCTCGTTAGTCACATTAAAGACATTTATGACGGAGATATAAAATTTGAGGAGACATACTGTTGGTCGGACTCCACAGTAACACTTGCTTGGTTGCGTTCACCGTCACAACGTTGGAAAACATACGTTAGTAATCGCGTTAGCCACATCCAGGAAAGGATACCTGCGGTGCATTGGCACCATGTTCGGTCCGAGTGTAATCCTGCCGATTGCGCCTCTCGTGGGGTGACGGTTCGAGAACTCGTAAATCATCCCCTGTGGTGGACGGGTCCTGCGTGGTTGGCCATGGATATTAAAGTTTGGCCAGTATCGTCGTCATCTATCGTAGAACGTGAGGGCGACTGGTTGGAGGAACAGAAAGTTCCCAAACAGATGTCATTATTTGTTGCCGTCGACCAGTTCGACAATTTCTTGTCAAGACATTCGAATCTTAACAAAGCTAAGCGGATTGTTGCTTATATTCGTCGTTTCGTACACAACTGTCGTAAACCTGGTGATAGACAAGGCGGCCCGCTGGTTCAATCGGAACTTGATGGTGCCCAAAATATTTTGGTTAGATTAGCTCAAGAAAAGGCCTTCTCGAATGAGATTAAACTCTTACGAGACGGCAAGAAACTGGCCAAACAATTTAGAAAACTCAGTATTTTCATCGATGAATGCGGTTTGTTGAGGGTGGGCGGTAGGCTTATGCACTCTGAACTCGATTATGATTGCAAACACCCCCTACTACTGCCTAGTAAGGGTCGTTTAACCCTCCTTGTCATCGACCAAATACATCACGACAACCAACATCCTGGATTGCGAACTTTACACTTCTTGATTGCACAAAATTTTTGGATCCTCGCTTCTAAGCGCACGATTCTTTCTCGCTTGGCAAAATGCATAAAATGCTTTCGTGCCAATCCAAAACCTTTGGTGCCTCATATGGCAGATCTTCCAAGGACACGAATTTCGCAGGTAAAACCCTTCTCGTGTATCGGTATCGATTTTGCCGGACCTTTCCCCACTTATATAAAACGTTACCGCGGGGCTAGGCCGTTCAAAACCCACATTTGTCTTTTCATATGTTTCGCGACGAAGGCAGTTCACATCGAACTGGTAATCGGATTAACAAGCGAAGCTTTCCTTGCCGCCCTACGTCGATTCATCGCTCGTCGTGGTCGTTGCCAAAGTATCCATTGCGACCGGGGTACCAACTTCGTAGGTGCCTACAACGCATTGTTACCCCTAATGCAAGATGCGGCGTCTCACGAAAATATAGAGTTCTGTTTTAACCCACCAGCGTCGCCACACTTCGGTGGTCTGTGGGAAGCGAACATTAAATCATTTAAGACACATCTTTCTCGCGTCGTTGGGAATCAAATCTTGACCTACGAAGAGTTTCTCACAGTTGCCGCCCAGATCGAGGCTGTTTTAAATTCACGCCCGCTCTGTGAGATGAGCTCTGATCCAAATGACATGTCGGTATTGTCTCCCGGACATTTTCTTACATTAGAACCATTAACGTCGCTTGTAGAAGCTCCTCTCAACGATGCAAACATATGTATTTCGAATCGCTGGCAACTAGTGCAGAAGCTACATCGCGATTTTTGGAAGCGATGGCATATGGAGTATTTACATACCTTAAATCAACGCTCGAAATGGCACTCGAACGCTAATGAACCCAAGATCGGAGCTTTAGTTTTAATTAAAGACGAACAACTTAAACCACTCAATTGGTCTCTTGGCCGAATTCTTACCTTGCATCCCGGTAAGGACGGCATATCTCGCGTAGCCACAGTCAAAACACAGTCGGGTCTCATGCAAAGACCTCTGGTAAAGCTGTGTCCTTTGCCTATCGATTAGTTTAGCTCGTAAAATACGATGTATTTTGGTGGGCGGAATGTTGGTTCCGGACATCGTCACTTAGTTTTAGTTGTTTGTTATTTTTAATGCATGTACTATTCGTAGATACTTATCGTAAAAAGGAACGCTTTCATTAGCGACAGTTTGGTAGGGTAGCTTTCTCGTTTCTTTCATTCGTAAGAAAAAACCAGTTGAGGGTATATTGTTTTGATGGCTGCTCGCGGCTCGCGACCACACGCACAAGCTTTTTCGTCGCGCCCAAACGCAAATCACATACGACACTAACCTTCGCATACCAAGCCAAGACCAGTGCACCATCAGCTCCGTGGAAGTGTGGGCAGTCGGTACCGGCTCATCAGGCGCCGAGCAAGCAGGGGTGAGTTGGTCGTCATTTCGATTTACTTTCACTGGTATTTCTTGTAGCTTTCGATTAACAACACAAACACAATTTCCCTACTCGAGGGCGATTGTACAATGTTTCATACACATCTATTTAGTACGTCATTCAATAATCCAATTGACGTCATCACGTCACTATTCATTACATATCACTACATTGCTTGTTCCATCAACTTCAAGTTTGAACCCAAATAAATACCTTGTTGTCACAAATCAACTATTTTTACGAGTAGGAAGTATAAGTATAAAGCCAAGAGGGGCTACATTTAGGGGTGACGTGTTCGAATAGGCATTTGTTTTGTGTGTGTTAGACATTTCAAATATGTTAATGTCTATTCGAATACCTCATCACTAAATACAAGAAGGTATTTACTTAAGTTGTTTACCTATATAAGATCTAGAACAATAGTAGATTGTTTAACAAGTGCACTACGTAACGAAAATTACCTATACAATCATCATCATCATTCGAAATATGTCGACTGCTGGAAAAAAAATATGTATGGGTAACATTCGTGACGTAAGTGGAACGAATTATATGTCACTAACGATAGTCCTTCATCATCATCATATCAGCCGAAAGACGTCCACTGCTGGAGTGCCACAATGACCGGTCCTACGCCACCCGCATCCAGCGAACTCCAGCGACCTTTACCAGGTCATCAGTCCACCTTGTGGGGGGCCTACCCACGCTGCGCCTTCCGATACGTGATCGCCACTCGAGAACCTTTCCGCCCCAATGGCCATCGGTTCTACGTGCAATGTGCCCCGCCCACTGCCACTTAAATTTAGCGATTCGGAGGGCTATATCGGTTACCTTGGTTCTGCTGCGGATAGCCTCATTTCTGATGCGATCACGCAGAGATACTCCCAGCATAGCCCTCTCTATTGCCCTTTGGGTGACTTTGAGCCTTCTTATGAGGCCCATAGTAAGCGACCACGTTTTCGTGCCATACGTCATCACTGGCAACACACACTCTGTCAAAGACTCTCGTCTTGAGACACTGCGGAATATTGGACGAAAAGATGTGCCGTAGCTTCCCGAATGCTGCCCAGCAGAGTCGGATTCGACGATTGATCTCTTTCTCGAAGTTGGTACGATAGTCCATAACTATGTATATTTTTATGGCAATTGCACCGTTAAACGGGCAGAAGCTAGTAGGGATTTAATTCCCGGGAACACTGGAGCTAGAGCCGACTGCCGAGTCGCTGAAACGCCCACCAACTGGGCCAGCTGCTTCTATAGGAGCTCCGTTTCGCCACAGATTAACACAGCTCAGCCTGTTTAAAATACGGGGATTTATTTTGGGCTTGTCTGCAATTGCGAAAGGGAGGGTAAGGCCTTTCGAGTGTATGCATATTGCATGTATAGTAGGGCCCTAGTTGGTACATTTCGAGGTTTTTTCAAAAATCCCCGAAGTAGTCTAATATTTTGAATTATTTTAGGCTCTTAATGTAGGACTCTATCGTGTGTTTTGGTAACATAATCGTATTATTATCAAAAATGATATTATAACCAAAGAACGAAATAATACCGGTTTAATTTGTATGGCGATAATACCGGTATCCGATCCCTGATAGGTACTGCGCGTTTGGAGTAGCCCCTTCAATCACCCCCTCCACTTTAATATTATTTCGTCTGGCCGGTTATTTTTAAGGTGACGGTATTTTTTTAAGGATAAAGTTAGTACCACTATAGTTTTTTTGTGCCTAAGCCATAGTTGACAACCCTGGAGCGACCGCCGAGCGTAGGTATGAAAAGTGAAGTACATACAGTGATTGACTTCTGTACCCATCTATTTTGTATCTAAGGTCTAGATATAGTTGGCGTTGGCAGTTATACGGTTTGTCAATATTTTAAAAGTAGACTGATTGTTTAAGTACGCTGTGGTCGCTGAAGTCGTGTCGGCATATCAGGCAGTCCTCCGTTCCACTGTTTGTGTTCGATAGAGATAACATTGTTCTATGCGTTTTTGTTGTCGAATTAGCTCAGAAACCTTTTGTTAATGGAATAGCTTTAACGAGACAGCAGCTTAGATAAGCAACGTAAAAGTTTATGTTAATTTACTGCCTATGTAATAGTTCTCTTTTTATTCGGCTTTACCCATTTGATAAAGAGGGATCAATTTATCATTGATCCAAATAAAATTATTATTCTTTATATAATATTGTTACGTCGAAACTGAGAAGGTAGGTATATGCGTGTAGGGTGAGAGGTTGTTTGTTTGTGTGTGCACATCAATGTTTTTTACACATTTTATTGTTTGTTCATACATTGTGAAGCTGAAGGTGGATCTCGAAAGGAGGCTTGTCTGTTTTGCTGTTTGTATATTACGCATTATGCACGTAAGAAGAAATGAAACTCAAGTAATAAAATAAGACATAAGAGTATTTTGACACTGAATTGTGTTTTACAAACAGTGATGAACTGAACTTTAAGAATGCATGTATAATGAACACCTATCATACCTATGGTTCCCAATTAAAGTATTCTGATTCTGATATAAAGTAGACATATCTTCGTTATATGTACTTTTACAGCCTCCGCCTCGTTCCTTTATAGTATAGTAGCATAAAATAGACCGGCTAATTAGGCAATTTTATTAGTAACCTTACTAATCAAATGAAACTTTAATTAAGTACTAGTCCTCGTTACAATGAGACACGCAAAAATTAATTTGAAGCTGACACAGGGGCGCTCATTCATTATTTTATTGTTGTGTGCGCGGAAAACATGTTTATTTTCCTTTTTCAAAATGCTTACACATTTTACCATTGCTAAACTACATACTACAACAATTGTCTGAAAAACACCATTCCCACCAATCGCGTACCTATATTAAACCGTTATTACATAACATAACCTCAACCTGCCCAAAGAAACCTCTCTGACGTCATTGATTACCCTTACACCTCTTTTCTACGCTTAAAGCAATAAATTTCAATAAAACCAGAAGCATTAACATGCTACCAACAGCTTTTAAATACTTTTATAGCGATTATCATCTAAATTATTTATTTTTGGGTTTATTGGACACGTAACAATTCCTATAATTTTGTTTCAGTTTTTTTCAAGACTTAAGCCAATGTTATTTATACGTGTACATGTTTAAGTAAGGCTATATTTTGTGTATAATGCCACTGTAGCATAATGCAGCAATGACGTGACAGTTTGACTGCTGGCTTACATGACAATTGCTTAGAGAAACTGGTCGATTATTGGCTATCTAATAACCTAATGGTACCCGAATGGGTCTTTACGTGTACCAGTGTGTGGTCCAGACCAAAATAGACGCTAAAACGAACCAGCCTCATCAAAGCTTCCCCCAAACGCTTCGGAACACTGATAAAACACCTTTTCAAAACAAATAGCTTGATAAAACACTGTTGTATTAGCACTATATCATCCTTTCTTGAAAACGTACAGAATGTTCTTTTTCAAAACGTCTTTTTTCGACAGACGTCGTCGCGGCCTCGCGACTCTGCCACTACTAGCGCAGGCAGTATAGTAATGGTAGTATTGGCACTTCAAAAGCTTCTATACACTCTGGCTAGTGAAAAAAAAAACATAAAAATTCAAAATTTAAGTCATCGATGTAAATATAGTTTCCAAGTCGTTCGTAATTTAATAAAATAATAATTTTCATTTTATGATAAACAATTGTTACAACTGTACTAAAACAAATTTAATTAAATAAACAACTTTTAAAACCGACTTTAGTTTAAATTTGTAATATGTGCTCGATTTTATTTTAGTTTTTTAAATAATTTTGAAATGGTGTTTTTGGCGGCACACTGGCGGGGCGGGTGCGCGCGTCGCCCAGCCGGGTCGATACAGCGGGCATGTGCTCCGGCACTGTATGGCGATGGCGACAGACAGTCTTTCTTGTTTTTACAATTCGAAGCTCTTACAACTTTTATTGACTACATTTTCCCCTGCATTTCTTACACGTATCCTTTCTACTCATCAACTTGATTTGTTTGGGTTTATGCTTATGTGCAAAGTAATCAACAGTTAAAGCTTATGGGCGTAAGGGTTAAATTTCTTTGAGTAGCGTCAAGGAAAATTGTATAATGTCAATGAAACATTTTAGATTGAAAGCAATTGATCTGTAAAAGGCAATAGAAGTACCTGATAAAATATTTTGCGCTGGACTGTACCTACATGAAAAAAAACATTCTAATGAATAACTGAGAACGGGATTCTTGTATTGAAGGATTTTTCTTTTGTTAGCCTGCATCTTGCACCCACCTTTTGAAAATTAAGACATTAAGTCCACCTTTTGTGGGATACTTATTTGTTTTGTGCAAGAAAGTTTAAATAAACAAACGGGAACCTATTTTGGACCTTTATTGTAATATAGTACTTATAATCTTAATTTTAGGCCTGAGGTCTTTAGAGAAAGTATTATGTATAAATTAATAGTATAGATTGTTAACCGAGGGTTGAAAGCCACATTTCCGACGAGATATTTTCTCACTTCGCTCGAGCGCCAATAGTTCGAGGCTGAAATGGGTGGCTCTCCCCGAGTTAGACACTCTACTTTTCATTTCGAATACGAATGAAACATTTTCTAAATCAATCAGGTTTTAAATCGATATAATAAACGCTTTTTATTTTATTTTTATTTTATTTATTTATTTAAACCCATTTTAAAAGCGTCTGTGTGTGGACCATTTAATATTGGGCGAGAACTCTTGACTGATTTTAATAACGTTTGTGTGTGGACCATTTTCCGGACGCGTTTTTGAAGCGGTTATGTCGAAAAACTAATTTTAAACGTTTATGAATAAAATAACATACAAATATTATTAATAAAAAATAAAATCATACATTTATCATTAAGCTTCTAAAATCAGAAACAGAAATGTGTGGTGGTATATGGCTGTATAGGTTTCTACCATTGTTCAATTTTTTTAATGACTTTAGACCGCGGTTCTGATGACTTACCTACACTATGCGTTACACAGCTACACTTTGCGTCCAAAATTAATGGGGCGGGGCAAGGCGGGTATGTTGTATGAAATTTTGTACGGAACCCTCGGTGTGCGAAGTCAGACTCGCACTTGATCGGTTTTTTTTTGGTCTACGTTGCATCTTACATTCATAACTAATAGGTAGGTACTCTTCTTGTCTCATGACTCAACTAAGGATTTAGAAGCATTTAACAAAATTCTAATAACATTTAAGTTGCTAAGTTTACAGTCGTTTTTAGGGTTCCGTACGTCAAAAGAAAAAAAAGGAACCCTTATAGGATCACTCGTGTGTCTGTCTGTCCGTCTGTCACAGCCGATTTGCTCCGAAACTACTGGACCGATTGAGTTGAAATTTGGTAAACATATGTAAATTGGTGACTCAAAGATGGACGCGTAAAGTAAATTAATGAATTCTGAACAAGGGGGCCACTTTTGGACGGTAAACAGGAAAATTAAAAAAACATGACATATCAAATAAAAGGGGTTGTTGTAAGCATCTCAGATATTTTTTTTAATAATTATAGCAAAAGCAGATTTGAAGTAATTTAGGAAAAAAGACGAAAATTGCATCCCCCCCCTTATCTCCGAAACTACTAGGCTACTAGGCAAAATTCTGAAAAAAAATGGAAAGTAGTTCCTTGCCTAAAGATTAGATACAGGAAAACCTAGGTATAAGAAGTTTGAGTAGACATAGACATAGAAAAACTAACGGAAAAATTCTTAATATTTTTGTGTATTATATACGGAACCCTCACTACGCGAGTTGAACTCGCACTTGTCCGGTTATTTCTTTAATAAGTTACTCTGTTTGTCTGTCTGTTACCTTTCCACACTTAAACCGTTGAACCGATTGCGATGAAATTTGGTATGGATATCAGTGGCGGCGCGTGAAAATTTTCGATGGGCAACCCGGACAAAAAAGTTATGAAAGAGTATGGAACTATATACAGAAATAAATTTTAAGCAAGCCGGTGTTAATCGGCTTGTACGTATAGACGCTCTGAGACTGATATATTGAATCGCGAAGAAGGACATAGGATAGTTTTTATCCCGGAAATCAACGAAGTCGCGGGTGATAGCTCATACCTATAATTATTTTTTAATGAACAAAGTGCGAAAATAAAGAAATAGCTGACTTAGCAGGACATAAATGAAATTTGTAGTAGAAAGTTTAAGACACTAGAGCCCATCCCATATGTTGTTTCAAATTTGAAATTTGAAAGCATTCAATACTCTTAATACATGCCAAACGACGTATGTATATATATACGTCGTTTGGCATGTATAAAGAGTATTGAATGCTTTCGAAAATCTGGCTCAAGAATAAGATATTTACAGCCTAGATTCTACAAATGTTTTTTTTTACAAAATAAGTACTTACACTTAAACGCTCCAGCATTTCCTACCCCATTTAGTTAGTTCGTTTGTGAGAAAAACTACGGTTAAATACCTGCATTCAGGCCTGCTGATGCAGGTAAAAATGGGTCAAAGTATTTATAATTAGTGGGTTTGAAACACACGCTACGTCATAGTAATTGCCTCCAGGCAAACGATTGCACGCTTACAGCGCTTACCTGCCTAGGTACTAACCTTAAATATTCTATAAGCATTGGTACGCTTCACTTTGAAGCATTATGTTTGAAGTTTTGTGAGACTATTTCAATCGATTTGGTAAATTAAGATTGTTTAAGTTTATAAATTCTAATTGATCATCGCCGTTAAAATGGTTTGTAGCAATTCCATTACCAATCGATACGCAACTTTTCAAAATAAATCTTAATGTCGCATTTATTTACATATTTTGTTAAGCAGTTAAGTTTGTCACTTGAATGTTCTCGTAGGCATATTAGGGTCGTACGAAGATTTGGACATTGCCAAAGTTAAGGGCTATACGAAGTCCAATTTTTGGTTGATTTCATGCAATCAAATCATATTTTATATACATGGGAGCGATTAACTGTTGACCACAGGAAAGACGGCTTTTGTTTTACTCATCAAGCTGTACGACCCATTATCTTTTATCTAAACATGACCCTGATAATATGGTAGTGAACCTGTTAAAATTAAAATAAAGATAGAATACAGACACCAGATGTACATATGTTAAAGTACCAATATATCTAGAATACACTGCATGTAGGTATAGTCTCTTATTTGAATCTGGTTTGTTTTATTGAGTAGCATTTGCTACTGGATGTTAAATTATAATAATTCAATTATACTCGTATCCATGACTTATATTTGGAAAAAAAATATTCGTTTGTTATTAGTTATGCTGACAGCGGCAAAAGGCTTGCGTAATATGCAGCAGCTGCAGCCAGTAGCCGTTTGGAAGGAAAATTAAAAGGCACAGGCTTGAGTCGGACCGCCGCTTTAGTTCCGTAGTAAATACAACACGTAGGAGGAAACCATTCCATTCGTTCTGGTTCGGTTCGGTTCAATTTACTCTAAACATTTAACTTGTAGTTAAAGGCTAAAACCTGACCCTTGTACCTGCTGCCTCAACTAGTATTAGACTTGAGTAACGTTAGGGCATATGCACATTTACCCTTTATTCATAAAAATCTATTGGCAATTGAATCGGAAGATAATTACAATGGTTAAAAAAGGTGATTTAATACTCATTACTTAGATAACATTCGTTGTCCAAAATTATGAATTGGTTAAAGATTTAACAAATATGTTTACAAGATATCAACTAAATTACTAATACTAATTAAATCATATTATTCAGTACTTTTGATTAATATTAATCCATTTCGCGCCAATCACGAGACGATTTTCGCTACATATGAAGATTAACCTGTGTCACGGACTATTACGATATAGCAGTACGAGCGTAGCGTGGCGGTGATTAATTTAACGAGAAAGTTACTACCTACTATAAGATTTTCGTCTAAATCTTATAGTAGGTATTTGCCGTTACGGGGCAACGTTCTTGTTTAAAGTTTACAGTATTTTCCTTTTTTCCTTGCATTTGATCTCTACACGGTATGAAATGATAGAACTATAGTACATTGTTTAACGAGGGGCGTAAAAAAAACGAGTTTGCAATATTCTTACGCCCGTGTTATACGTTGTTTTTTTTTCATCACATTTGCGAGGAAATAAATAACTACAAAAGACAGAAAAATCTAAGTTTCATACAGCCGCACCAATCAAAAATTTACAACTTCACTTCCAGATCAGTGCTAGTGAAGCGCGCAGCTCAATATTTCAACCAATCACAGAGCAGTATTCTTGTGGGGCGGGGCGGCTTGGCCAACTAGATTTTTTTTCAACCATACAGAGCAACCAGATTTGCTTAAGCCAATCAGAGGGTTCTATACTTTAAAACTAAAATTAACAGCCCGTGGGAGGTAAAACGTCTATAACTGATCTGTACGCTCGCAAGTAATAACGCCATTGACGAGCAAGTGTGATGAAAAAATGATGTTAACCCATTCAAGGCCAGTGACTCAACATATGAGTCATGCCTCTACTTACGTACGATTTCCGCTACAGAGCGGAAAAGCGCTGCTACGCCCTACGTCGTAGCACACGTAGCGAATGAGTGGCCTCGAATGGGTTAAGGTGCCGTACCGTATCTGAATCCTAACAACTTGGTATTCATAACAGTAGGCACCCAGCCATTATTGTGTTGAGACTCAAAATAGACTATTGATTTCATACTCTAATTAACTTCTACGGCTCCGGACTTTCATTCTAAATACATGTCGCTTATGATTTGAGTCATAATAAAATCGTCAATAGGTATTAATATACTTAATGTGGTGACATCTCACTCATATTTATTTGGAGTTGTCCGGATGTTGCTATAATAACACCACTCACAAGTACAAGCAAATGTGAAGGTAGTTGTTCCTCAGAGGTTATAAACATGTTGATTGTGTATAAAAATAAAATCGTACAAGTGCGAGTTCAACTCGCGTGATGAGGGTTCCGTATGTATATAATACACAAAAATATTGAGAATTTTCCCGTCACTTTGAATACTCAAACTTCTTATAGGTTTTCCTGTAATCTTTAGGCAAGAAACTATTTTCCATAATTTTGTCAGAATTTTAATCCGAGTAGTTTCGGATATAAGGGGTGGGGGGGAATTTTTTTCCTAAATTACTTCAAATCAGTTTTTTCTAAAAATCCCCTTTTCATTTGATATGTCACACAATACAGTTTGCGAAACTTTTTTTTCTAATTGTTCAGTTTACCCTCCCCCCAAAGTGCCCCCCCTTCTTCAGAATTCATTAATTTACTTTACGCGTCCATCATCAAAAAATGAAAAATCGGCTGTGACAGACGGATAGACAGACGCACGAGTCATCCTATAAGGGTTTCGTTTTTTTCGTTTTGAGGTACGGAACCCTAAAAACGACTTTATATCAAGGCAATAAAGACGTCAATCCGTTGGTGGATCTGTCAGTTTACAGTGACTGACTCGTGCAGTGTGTCAAGGAAACGATGTTGGGATTTTAAATTATTAAAATGATTCAGATTGGTTTGGGTTTTCTTCGAAATACAAAAGAAATACGGCTAGCCTGGAGAAACTGTAGGTGTCGAAATCCTATCACATATAGTCACGCGCCTAGTGAAGGGGCCGAGCAAAAACGTGTCTTAAAATAAATATATATATTTGAGGATTTTTCGTATTGGATCTTCCCAACACAATCACTGCCAAGAATCGCTACGCTCGTAGCCAATGAAGCCAATCCCGTAGTTTTCCCGTTAAGTAACGGAAAACGGCTACGCCGTAGCGACCGCTAGGCGGGCTCCTGGCAGTGAAATTGTTAGCCATCCATCTGAGAAGACTAATTAGTACTTAATATAGATACGCAACGGCATAAACTTGCACATGCTTAGTTATGACTATATGTACAAGGGAATCCATGGTAAATTCTGATCAATCTAGTTCACCTCTACGGTTATGAATTAAGATTGAAGGTGTAATAGCAATTTGTCGCCCCCATCCGTACAAAAAAGGGCAATTTCGAGGTTCGGGTCTCGAATGTTTCTCCCTCCAAATTCAACCTAGGTAAGTATGTAAAAAAAATTCCATATACAGAAACAAATCTCGGTTTTCTGTGTTACTTTTAAATAAGCTGTTCTTTTTAGTTACGTTTTATAGACTATTCTTAGTTCAATAATAAAGATTATTCATTGTCCTTCAAAGCAATTTTAGTTAAAATGCCGTCAACATTCGTACTTGTCACTTTGACATTAATATACCTACTTACGTGAAAAAAGGAAAAAAACACATTTTAGCTAACAAGGTTTTAGGAATAAAGGGGTCATAATTATATAGACTGAATTTTGGAGGACAACACAGTCGAGAGCTGAACCTCGAGTTTACTATTTATATTTTATTTTATTTGTATGGCATTTTACAGTCGTGTACAATAATATGCGGTGTTCGACTGTTGGTTCTGTGAGGTTGTAAGATATTCGCAACAGGTGCAGCAGCCAATGGTTTGTTGACTCTGTATATTGAGGACGGGCGACACGTAGCACCCTCATGACCAGTCGTAGTCACAGGGATTTCCTTTTGGTACACTCAGTCGCAAAAGTAGTGTACCCACACGTACTGAAATAACCTATACTAACTTACCTATACACGACTCTAATTTCAAGAAATTTAGAAGTGTGTCTATTATGATCCGACATCTGTTGTTTAATTGTTATCTTCAAGTGAGGTTGTAAAACAATTACGCATAAAAACAGAACAAACAGTAGCTTTGGTCAGTTTCATAATGTCTCTTAGTTGTCTTTTCCTTTCATATTTAGCAACAAAAGAAGTTTTGTAAAATCTTACGTCAAATGCATTTTTGTCATTTCAGTTCAACTGGAACAAGCTCATACGTACTCATGATTCTGCGTAATGGATATATAAATGATAGAAATGTATAAAAAGTACAGTTTTTTTTACTGAAAACGCAATTTTCTACATACTAGTTAGAAAATCGATAGAAAATCGTGTAGTTCATTGAAGGCACTGCTGGAATATACGAGTATATACGGCATTGCAGTGAAAGCCTTCGTGTTGGGTTCGTTCACCTCATGGCAGGCCACAGTTTTGCAGAACCTAGCGCTTTGAAGAATAATTGTCCTAGTTTATTTATTAACTATTCGACGTAGCCTGTTAGTGGAGTTAAAATGTTTTTTTCACAGAAAATGAATGCGGTGTTTTGCCATTTATTTGACCCCCTTGTAGAGTCACCTACATTAATAAGCATACACATAACAAAGCGCGCATAAATATCTGACACGGCTCTATTTCTAGGGGGGCCATACGTGTGAGATAGTTTTTTCCACTTGTTATATGAATGCAGGTACAATAGTACATTGTTGAAGAGCCTAGAAAGTAAGCAATAGATAGACGAGTTAGTTCGAGGGCCGACGCGTAGCGGAGGCCCTCGAAAGTACGAGTCCAGCTATTGCCCTTTCGGCCGAGGCTTAACATAGTGCTATTCACGCCTACTGCGAGGAAATTGCAAATAATTATAATTTAAAATCAAAATTAAGTATCTAATTGAAGATCATAATACTAAACAGGCTCGCTTGCCTCGCGCCCGGCGCGGAGGAGGAGGAACGGGCGCACGCACGCCGGCCGACCGCGCGCGGTGCCCTGTGATTGGTCGATTGCTGTTCAAACTGTCCAACAATAACATTGTTGGAGAGTTTGAAGTCATAGATGGCTTGTTCGTGCGACGTCCAACTAACCCCAGCTTTGAAGCCTGAATTTTGACCATCTTTTGCCACATTTCCGAGCAGTGGCGTGAAAAAATATATAGGTATCGAATGAATCCTCTCATTGAATGAGCCAGCGAAGCTAACGAAGTTTTTTCCGTTTCAGCTTGGGCAAAAAATATTTCGTATCTAGATGTCCGTGTCTCCTCTACAGGTCGCATTTCTCAGCTGATTCTTGTGAACATTTGATAATTATACGGTTTTTTTTTGGATTCAGGTTTTGAATAGTAGATTGTATAATAAGGGGCTAAAATTTACGGTAAAAGTTACGGTAGCCTAGTGGTTCAGGCATGCGGCTGTCAAGCGGCGGTCGTGGGTTCGAATCCCGGCTCGTACCAATGAGTTTTTCGGAACTTATGTACGAAATATTTATCGTTAGCTTTTCGGTGAAGGAAAACATCGTGAGGAAACCGGTCTAATCCTTTCACGCAAAATAGGCACGTTGGATGTCGATTTGCGGAAAATGCCCAGAAAACTATATATATAACTATAAGGGGCTAAAATAAGCCATATTACCACGAGATGGTTATTTTCCCGAGCGAAGTGAGGGAAAATATTTCGAGGGGTAATATGGCTTTTAGATCCGAGTTACACACTCTACTTTTCACTTCGACTGCGAGAAAATAGTAAAACAAAGATTATCCATCCACAATCAATAACAAATTCCACGGCGAAGAGATTGTTCAATTTAGCGCCATGTTTTTAGGGTTCCGTAGCCAAAATGGCAAAAACGGAACCCTTATAGTTTCGTCATGTCCGTCTGTCCGTCTGTCCGTCTGTCCGTCTGTCCGTCTGTCCGTCTGTCCGTCTGTCCGTATGTCACAGGCATTTTACTCGAAAACTATAAGGTGTATTTGAATAAAATTTTGAGGATAGGTGTATTTTATTAGCCGCTACAAAGTTTTGTAATTAAAATTACTAAAAAAAATTTTTTTAGGGGTGTACTCCATACATAAAACTAAAAGTCAAAAAAATGTTTTTCATCGTGAGCCCACGTGTGGTACATGAATCGATAGGCCTTTCAAAATAAATATAAGGTTTCTCAAGAAATTTTTTGATTAAGTGAATACAGTCAGAGATAATCGCCCCGAAAGTCACTAAAATTCTGTCCCCCCCCCTCTAATTTTTGAACGGTGTATTTTAAAAATATGAAAAAATTCATGGACACAGCGCTTATTAAGTTCATTCACCGAAAATTGTTTTGAACAAGATCGGATGAAAGGTTTCCGAGATATTGCTGAAAAACTGCCTTCCTCAAAGAAAAGGATGTAAGTGCCGTAAGATTTCTATGACGATACGACCTTTTTAATAGGCACGGAACCCTTCGTTTTGCGTGGTCCGACACGCACTTGGCCGGTTTTTTTTTACTAGGTAAACTGCTTTGACACAGATACAAAATATTGACACCACGAATAAACGCCTCTGAGGCGTCCAATACACGGTGAAGTATTATCACGCGATCCACACGCTGTCTCTTTCTCATTGCATGTTATAGATATATACCTAGAGACTGCCATAGTGGATCATCAGTATTTAATCACCGTGTATTGGCAGCCTGACCGTCTTGCAGGCGCGTCGTTGACGGCCAGAGGCTTTTTTGTTTTAATTATTGTGAATTAGGGACTAAAAAACACCTGACATTTGAAATTAATTCTGTTTTCTGTTTGGTTGTTTTTAATATTAGCTGTAATCTGGTTAGTTGATAGCAAATACAAATGTGCTTGGAAAGAGTTGTGATTGGTGGATTTGATACAGTGAAGTGTTTTGATTGGTCAAATTAAATGTTTTGGAAGTGTTTTGATTGGACAAATTAAATGTTTTAAAAATCATAAATATGTATACATATTTTCCCTAGGGGCTAAATGTACTACTTTAGCCCCGCTTGCTAAGCCTAATATGACACACTTTTCGAGCATGAGAAGTGAAAAAAAATTGTTTGAACAAAAGATAGATTCGCAAAGTCTACAGCTCACATAAGAGCCTTATGACATATTTTTGAGTTATTAGTATGCACTCATATTTTTGCAGGACTGTACACTTATTTAAGACGTACAAAGAACAGATAAAAATTATCTAAAATTCAAATACAAATTCCAGTACTACTCCTTTCGAGTTGAGGAACTTCACGTTCGTTGAATTACGACAGTAGTTAAGTATAATTATTTGTTTTAAAGTTGGTTCTAAAGACAATTAAAATTTTAGGTTTCAGCCGATTCAATGGAAAGCAAGGTTTCAGATCAGGCAACCATTTAAATAATTGTTAAATCCGAACTGCTATAGAAGTTTTCCCAACAAATTACGGTATACGTTTAATGAAAGAGATCTATATAAATATCATCATGATCATGTGGTCATGTATGTGTGTGTACTTTCCTATGGAATTTTGTGTATGGTATAATAGGCATGATGACTCATGTTAAAATTGATAACATAGTGTTGCTAAATGGATAGTAAGCCATCAAATTATTGTAATAAAGTATAGATTTAAAAACATAATTAATATCATAAAAGATATGAACCTTGAAAGTTTAGAAAAAACTTGCATTTTTTTTATTGTCCAAGTGTAAAAAAGCTACCAATAGAATCCTTACGCTTTTATAGAAACAAAATTGTATAACAACGATGGATCTAAACGCAGTAATTCGCGACCGAATCAGCAATTTACTTGATTTTCCTTACAATTATCAGTTCAAATAGCAACGTGTGACGTCCTACTTTTGAGTCAATCAGTATGAATCCCATCTACCGCGCCGCACTCGTGTGTGTGTAAGTTTAGCAACTAGGTCGTGTTTGATATCGTTTTCGTATAATTCAAGGATGAGGAGTTCATTTCGGGAACCACATTTTCACTCGTTCATAGAAAAAGAGTCAGATCCGTGCTAAAGTAGCAAAATGGGAAATAAAAATTCTTACAAAACCTACTACCTACCTACCTACCATTAAACTACGAGATTATTCTTTATAAAAAAAATATGATTAAACAGCCTTATTTATATACAATACATAAATAATAACTTTCTTCATACATTTAACTTATAAATGTGTCAAAAAAAATCATTTGCGTCGCGCGGCGCCGGCAAGCCCTCTCCCGAGGCGCCGCACTCTTACGTTAATATCTCAGTAAAAGCAAATAGGTTTTTAGGACAATTGTAATTTAGAACATAGTTTTGCGAAGTTTCTTGTTTTTGGGGGTAGGTAAGGCTATATTTTATTATATAAAACAAAAATTAGGTACTAGGTATGTATGTATATGAAATATAAAAATAATGCTACCGTTTTTGAGCATTTCAAAGAATATGTTAAAATATTGTTATTTTTTTTGTGTTTTATTGCCTTCTCGTAAAACAGAACTTGTGATTATATTTACGCTGGCCTAGGTTAAATAATAAAACGCATAAAAAAACAAGCTTTTATTTGTCATTACACTTTGTGTTAGTTTGCGCCAAATTCATTAATTACATTAGAATAACAATAATTTAAACAAATTAAACTAAGTACCTCATATATTTTTATTTACAACAATTTAATAAATATTGAACAATTTGTATAAACACTCTTATTATTTACAATCGCACTTTAAAGGTAATAATTGTCTCTCATTTAAAATAATGTCACTTAAAAAAAAAACATATATGAAAACTATGATGTTCATTTTTAAAAAGAACAGTTGAAAAAGCAATGATGTTTTTGATCTTAGTGTCGAATGTTTATGCCGTTCCAAGTATTGTATTTTTGGCATACCACAGGCATCACTGCTAGAGTGTAAACAAATGTCAAATATTTGTAAAAGTTATGAGCCTGTAAATCGTTATTACTTTATTGTAATCAGACGATCACATGTTAAAGTAGTCGTAATAAAATAACTTAGATATATACAATGTTTTAAACGAGAGACTTGAAAATTATACTATCATAAATAACTTTATAAAAAGCATTTTGATTTCGATATTAATTAGCAGTTCGTGAGAAAGTGAGAAAAGATAGATTATTCATCTATTTTTGTGAATTTGTAGGAGGCTTGGTTCCATGTATTGTGGTAACTTAAAGTAAATAAATTCCCGAAGATCGCAGTACATAAATCTTCACATTTATGTTAAACATGCAGATGCAGTATACAGGTATTAATAGCTAATAAACAATTTGTATTGCTACAAGTAATTAATATAATAAGTATTATATAATTTAGTTTAAAAACAAAGTAGGGGAAACAAAAGGTACTGAGACTAACAAAAATATACCTAAGAGTTTAACTATCGAAAGACACAACAACAACAAAAAGCTGTTATTGTGTCTTTCGATAGTTCAACTCTCATTTTTTTGTTGTTTTTTTTTTTTGATTGATTTTTTTAGGCATGCATTGATTTCGTCTGCTGGTATTGATTTGGGTATACCTACGTAATTGAAAGTGTTTGTCGAAAATCTCCTGAGAGTATGAAATGGGAGGACTTCAGAGTTTCCTCGTATGTCTTGTAATGTTCTGTCCATGGCTTCTAGTCGTTTTTTATGTGCCGTTGTCTTCTTCTGTTTTGTTTTTTTGTTTCTCGTTTTGTTTTCGCCGCTTTACTTCAGAACGTAGCTTGCTCTCGAGAAAATCCGATTTTTGTATACCCCGGATAACAAAATGAAAAATGTTATAAACAAGTATTGTAAATAGTTAGAATGTGTTTTCAGTAATAAAAAAAAACTTCTGATATATTGAGGTTTATTCTTCTATATTCCCACTACCACACAATCTTATATAAAAAAAAATTAAACACTTGTTATCTGGCTACCTTTAGAACAGCAACCGCAGGATGAATGTGGTAGTTTGTGGATGAAAATTAGTTAAGCATTAAGAAAATCTCAACTAAGTACCTACAACACTTAGTCAATAAGATGACATTTCTGTTTAAAATTTGGAACATAAATCCAGAACGAAAACTTCAACAATACTGTTATATAAGAAGTTTTGTAAACAATACAAAATTAAGATCATCATCATCATCATCATATCAGCCGAAAGACGTCCACTGATGGACATAAGCCTGCCAAAGAGTGCCAAAGTAACCGGTCCTGTGCCACCCGTATCCAGTGGACTCCCGCGACCTTTACCAGGTTATCAGTCCACCTTCCTAATACCCACGCCGCGCCTTCCGGTAAAAATAAGATAGCACAAACAAATGTAGAGATACAAATATCAAACTTAAAAAGCTCATTATCTAACCACTTGACGGCTTCTCTTAGCATTATTAATTTATTAGGTTGAGGGTTAATTTTAATTAGGCAATGTTAAACATAATTCGCCGCTTTGGATATGAAATGTATAGCCGCGTGCAATGAATATTGAAATAACATATCCGCTCTACTTAAAAAGCACTTAACCAAATTACGGTTGACAATCCGTACCTTTACGTTTCTAAAGCATAAGATCATGTTACTATTTACATTAATAGTTGAATGCCTTTTGGTTTTAACAAGAAAGAGTTCGGATTATTTTCATTGGTAGTGTTAATCCAAAATGGCAGTTAGGTACATAAATGCCTTTACATCAATATATTACATCAATAGGTACATGCTAAACATTATTTTTAAGCTTCTTAATATCACAAAAATATGGCAGATACTCACGGTTTTTGTTATTTCATCATAATAATAGATACATTATCGTGAAAAGTGAAAACATACAAACAAAATTTATTATTAAAATTAATCTATATTCAATAATCCTACCATATCACTTTATATTCGTAAATAAACGATTTCTGTAAGTACACAATAAGCAAGAACTATAAGTTTATTCTGCACTCATAACATCATGACGAAAGTTTTATTACCTAAATACCTAATATTGAAATAAACTATTGGATAATAAGTTACACCGCCCGGAAATCTCACAAAAAATCTTACTACTAAAGATTGGTGGTTAAACTGAGCAATAAATGATATAAATTGCTAAAACATTTTATTTAAAGTATCTACGTTATAATTTAATGGGTATTCTACCTATAACTTAGTGTCTTTCTTGATATGACTAATATTAAATCACAATTTTATCCAAAATCAAGTAAGTGAAATAATTGTCTTTTATTTATTTTTTTAAGTATGTATTTTTAGGCAGTATTTAAATGTCATAATAATCCGCATGTAAATAAAGAATAAGAAAAAAATATAGGGTATCTTCTCACAGTTTTATAGCTAAGCTCATAAAACTATTTGGTATTTCGAGAAAAATTAGTTAAGTAAATCACACTAACTTAAAATATGAAATAAATATGTTTATTTTTAGAAGAGCGTACCCTTAAATCATCGTATCTATATACCCCGTAGGCCATAACGTTAGTAAGTAGTGTTTGGTTCTAAACGGGTTTTATGTTTAAACGACGACTACAATCGAGTCATTATTTTACCCAAGAAAAGCCCTGAATATTATTCCTATCATTAGTTTCTTCATAACATATCTCCATTTATAAATAACTTATACAAGTTTTGTTTCTGTTTTGACTATTGATATTTCAAATAATTTGACAAATAAATAATGTAGATACGTTACCTATTTTGTATTTTACTTTCAACATCAATTAATTGATTTTATTCTGTATGTCTTCTACAGATACACTAGCGTATCTTTGTACAAAATAACTATGTCATGATATAATTTTGCTACCTATCTTCCTTGGACATTCTCGGAAGCAAATTATATTTAAACTTATGAACTAACCGGCATAGCTCATTTAAGAATAGAGAGACGTATTTTTTTAATGTTTTCACATCATTTTATTTTATTTGAAGCAAAGCCACCAAATTCCGCCAAATTTAAAATTTAATACTGGTCATTTGTAGACTTGCCCCTCTTATAATGGTGTTTTATATTTCGAATCGCTAACGATGATTTTGAAATAATCGATCTACTTAATATTCAGTCGAATTACAAGGTTGTATTTACTTTAAAATATATATTTTAAATGGACGTACAATATAAATATAATTAAAAATAAATAATGTGTAGTTGTTACGACCAAATTAATTGCATACAAAAATCAAAACTAATAAGGTTAAATTATGCATTAGGAAGGTTTTTTAATGAAGGAAAAAGTAATAAATAAAGTAAGTAAGTAGTTTAATGAAGGTAACAATAATTAGTAAATTATTACAAAGGCTAGAAAGTAGGCAATAGATGGACGGATGAGAGACGAGTTCACCTATTGCACTTTTGGCCGAGACAGTGCATCGTGTTATTCACGCCTACTGCGAGGAAATAGCAAATGATTATTGGTATAAATTTAAATTAACCAAAATTTTAATTATACTACGCTAGAGCGCGTGGGCCTCTCTGATTGATCGAATCGCTGTTCCAACAGGACTACAATAACATTGTTGCCCTGATCAAATTCATAGAAGGCCGGTTCGTGCAATGTAATGGTAATCGCAGTCTTCGCCACGTTTCCGAGTAGTAGCGCGAAAATGGTTTGTAAGTGCATGTATAAATCAGAATAAGTACAATTTAAGCACTATTTTATTGTTAACATCGGATTTCTTAAAAACTAAACAAGTATTAAAAGAACTTTCTTCTTGAAAATCAGGTGGATATAAAATGAATTACATTTTAAATTAAGCACAACCTGATCCGTCTCTTTTACCTTTCTTAGTATTGACACTAAATTTAGCTTAATAAGCATAGCGTGAATACGCTTAAGGCAATTACGCTTAAAAGCGTTTTCGCCGAGGCAGCATGGTCGCTCTAATATGTCTAAGATCTTTCATAAAACCATCATGTGACCGCTAACAATCAATATTGTCACTCAAACGTCCAGTCCCCGTGATTAATGGGGCCCTTTGGAGGCCCTAGGTAGGCCTAGAGCTGTAATTTCCAGACTAGATTACCTACTGAAAGGAACTTATCCGCTGCCTCGGCGAATACGCCTTGCACTTCTGTACGCAGCCACGCGTAGTTCACAGCTGAGCGTAACCCGTGCGGGGGGAGGCGCGGCGGCGGGCGGACGTGGCGCGGCGTCAGAACACGTCGTCACTGGGATCGTCGTCCAACTCGCACAGGAGCTTACTGCTGTAAGAACAAACATACAATTATAGTCCTTGTATTGATTGGAAACACAGTCGTTTTTACTGTATTTGTATTAGGCAAGTGGTGAATTATCATTTAGTATTTGCAACTCTTCTCACTAATTTGATTAGTTCAATATTGTGATGATAGATTTAAGTATAATGTGACATTGTTACTTTAGGGTTTTCAAAAATTTTAAGCAGAGTTTTATATTCTCACGAGTATAATTGTTGAGACGACTACAATGAGAGCAGAGGTCAGCTTTTTACATAATAAACATAATAGTTCATCATCACTTTGACACAATATTTTAGATTTTTTATTCATGTCTCGCATATAACTTGTATATAATTAGTAAAAGTCTACTTTCAATGACAACAAAGCCGAGATGATTATGACAATAATACATATTATGTTATGAAATACACACAATCATGTGACAGCATTAAAGTTCTGCATTTTTGTTGAATGATGCACTACTGAAATTGAAAGTGCAATTGCTTTGCGTGTTTGTACTAAATATATATAATACTTAAAAATGAGTAGTATATAACATACGCTCGATAAAATTCTAGCTAGAATCGATCACAATACGTCATAATTTCAATGTCTTAACCGAATATTGGATTTGGTGTTATCGAATGTATCAATTTGCAAGGTCATAGTTACTGAAGCTGCCACCGGACTGGTCTCATTTGAAAAACACCATACCCCACTCAATATTGAAATATCAATTCCTACCATATTCAGTAGCCGTCCCACTAATCCCGTCCCCAATGATACCGATACTCGGACCTGTGAGAGAAACTACCGTAAGGCAAATTATCCCCTACTATACCAGAAAATAGCAGAAACGGACTGGACGTCAATACAGACCACACGTGAAGTAAATGATTGCACCCATTGTTTTTATGATATTCTTAATAATAATCTTACCGAATGCGTCCCTTTAAAGAAACCTATGAAACATAATTCCAGCCAACAGTACCCCGAGTGGTTTACCCCTGAACTTGTTCATTTAAATAAACTAAAAAATTCCTATCACAAACTATATAAGCAAACAGGGGATCAGTTATATTATGCCTTCTTCTCGTATTATCGTAGAATGGTTAATGCGAAATCCGAAATATGTATGCAATCGTATATTCATAGGTTACAAAATAATATCGTGAGCGATCCCGCCTCCTTTTGGACTTATGTAAAAAAACAACGTGGATCTAACCAACCTGCCACATTCGGCAATATGTCACCACAAGAGGTTGCAGATTCGTTTGCAGATTTCTTTAAAAATGTGTTTCTGCAAAATATTCCCAAGCTTAATGCATTGAAAGCATCGGAGGCTGCAACCGCTGAATCACCTATGGCTAACACTCGCCATATCACTATCGACGACATTAGCGAAGCGGACGTAAGATCAGCAATTTCCCGCCTGCGGCCCAAGCATACTCAGGGCCCTGACGGAATACCACAATTCTTAATCAAGGACTGTCGCGAAGCATTTATCAAACCGCTAAAATATATATTCAACCTGGCATTAACAAACAAAACGTACCCATCTGTCTGGAAAACAACTAAGGTCCTCCCTATACACAAGTCTGGCTCCAAATCCGATGTCCGCAATTACAGACCGATTGCGGTACTATCAATCTTCGGGAAGGTCTTTGAATCAATAATATACGCCAAAATATTTAAACAACTTAATGGCTGGTTCTGTGATGAACAGCACGGGTTCCTACCAAAGCGCTCAACAGCTTCTAACTTGGTCAATGTCGTGTCTTTGATATCTAGTCATCTGGACCAGCGCATACAAGTAGATATTGCCTATTTTGACTTTCAAAAGGCATTCGATAAAGTCGATAATGATTTACTGCTTAAGAAGCTGTCGATTGCGGGTATCAACAATCACTTACTTGAGTTACTAGCCAATTACTTATCGGAGAGGTACCAATTTGTCCAATACGAAGGCGCGCGATCTACTCCGTTCTTGGTCACTTCGGGTATTGGGCAGGGGAGTAGCCTCGGCCCCCTCCTATTTCTGATCCTCGTCAATGACCTACCAACGGCTCTCAGTCATTCAACGTGTCTTTTATTTGCCGATGACCTGAAATTATCACTACCTATTAAGAGTATTGTAGATTCTTCCCTATTGCAACAAGATATTGACAGAGTTTCCGATTGGGCTCGTAATAACAGTTTGACCCTGAATCAAGACAAATGCTCAGTCATTACCTACACGCGTAAAAAACTCCCCATAAACCATCCCTACACAATAGATGGTCAAACCCTGAGACGAGTCACAGAGATTAAGGACCTCGGTACCTGGTTCGACGCGCAGCTCACGTTCAATCAGCATATCGCGAAGATGTCTAGCGAAGCCCGAAGATGTTTAGGGTTTGTCATACGCCAGGCCAAGCTATTCACCAACAGACATGCTATGACTATCCTCTACAATGCATTCGTACGGACAAAGTTAGAAACTAACGCAATAATTTGGAACCCGCATGAAAAGCAATACACGATATTAGTGGAAAGAGTACAAAAATCCTTCGTAAGGTTCCTGTACAAGAAGCTATACGGCTATTATCCGCTATTATATCCAACACTATTCGTACTAGGTATGGTAAGCTACACGTCCCTCGAAACTCGTAGAAGTATATACCTAGTTAAATATGCCTTACATTTAATACGAGGGGCAGTAACTAACCCTCAATTACTGTCACAAATAGCGTTCCGCGTCCCCCGTCTCACAGCCAAAGTGCTCCGTCCTCGGCGCCGCGGTCTCTTCGCAACCCCACCTGCCCGCACCCGCACGCTTGCTAACTCTCCTCTCCACCAAATGCAGATGCTACTTAACGACATCTTGGCAAGTGATGACCAGCTCGATATCTTTGTGACGGCTGAGACAAAGTTCCTGGCTGTATCTTGTCGCTATATTGAATCCCTCGTTACTACTAGCTCCATCACATAGCATTCGGTATAATATTGTATAGTATAATTTAGAATTTTAAATGACTCCGTTTTATAATTATTATAGCTTTATTTGGTTTGACTTTTACATATTTAATATTATTATTTAATTTAAAAAACTATAGTTGACATTTGTTATTATATTTTAATTTGTTATTATTCATTATTAATTCGATTTGACATTAACATAATTATTTAAAACAGATTCATTTAAAATGTAATGACATAGACTGCCTAATATATTTAAAAAACTGAATTTGACATTTGTTATCTTTTATTATTTGTTTGACCATAATTTAATTATTATGTTATTTTACTTATATTATGAATCTTTTTAATGTTTAATGTAAATTTTCGTCGCTCCTTTAATTAATAATCAATGTTTGCCTATTTTTATTATAGAAATTAATGCATGTTAGACACTAAGTATCTTAATGCCAATTAGCACGTAAGGTTTAACTGTTAGTGCTAATTGAATAGTAAATAAATAAATAAATAAATAAATAAAATAAATAATATCATAAATATGCCTAACCTTTACGATAGGCACACATAAAATCCGAAATATACCGAACGTATCCGTAATACATTCTGAAATACTTTACTGTAAAGATAAAAAACCGGACAAGTGCGAGTTCAACTCACGTGGTGAGGGTTCCGTATATAATCTAAATTTCATAAGTGTTTTTGAATACTCAAACTTCTTATAGGTTTTCCTGTAATCTTTAGGCAAGGAACTATTTTCCATATTTTTTTCAGAATTTTAAGTCAAGTTTCAGAGATAAGGGGGAATGGTCAAATTTCGTCTTTTTTCCTAAATTACTTCAAATCTGTTTCTGCTAAAATTATAAAAAAATATATCTAAGATGCTTACAACAACCCCTTTCATTTGATATGTCACACAATACAGTTTCCGAAACTTTTTTTTTAATTTTCCATTTTACCCCCCAAAAGTGGCCCCCTTGTTCAGAATTCATTAATTTACTTTACGTGTCTACCTTTGGGTCACCAATTTACATATGTATACCAAATTTCAACTCAATCGGTCCAGTAGTTTCGGAGCAAATCGGCTGTGACAGACGGACAGACAGACGCACGAGTGATCCTATAAGGGTTCCGTTTTTTCCTTTTGAGGTACGGAACCCAAAAAAGTAAGAGAAAAAGCTTAAGTTTCATTAAAGGTAGGTTATTATTTATTAGATAAGGCAATTCTGATGTAGTCGTAAACATTAGGCAAAGAATGCAAAGTTTTTGAGTGAAAAGGATTCAGCGTTAGTAATTGTTTCACTCTACACTGTGCACAATAGTTCAATAATACACATACTTGAAAATTTACTAGTTCCGTTATAACTAACGATGTAAATATGTCCTTCCATCACCAAACTTGAAATCACTATCGGACCTGAAAGTCCAGTAATATAAAAATATCAATAACGCAAATGAAAATAACACTACAAATCAAACTAAATTAAAAGAAACTCTTATTTTTGGTAATGAAACATGTAAACTCATTAGCACTTAAATGTAAGCAGTAAATACTTACTCCTCTTTGCTGGCAAAAGATTCAGCGTGCACTCTTCGGTTGCAGGCCCTGTCGCAGCAGCGACAGTGCCAGTACGCGAGAACACTTAGGCTAAAGACGAATACTGCCGTGGGTAGCACCAGAGCCAGCACCAGCCCTCGAATTGTAGAATCCCAAGAATACCTCGCCACTACTAAATCGGGTCTCGTCAAACTGTAGTAGCAAGGAAATATCTTTGGAGCGTCCGGGCCAGCGTAGTCATTTGCAAATACTGAGCAATTCACTCTTGGAGGATATCCACAACCTTCAGGGTTTATAAGAAATTTCAAATCGGTTTCATCCCATTCGGCTGGTACTGGTCCACCTTCTACAAACGGGGTTCTAGCTAAATTCACTCTTATCTTATGGCACTTGGTGTGCGCGGTCGTGCAACCTTCTCTACATGACGCCCACGTGCAATTCGTCAGTGTCTCAGCGTGAACATGAGCTGACACAGAACATATCCCTGCTTCAGGGACGAATTCAGCCAGTATAGTTTGTATGGCTGGTTCGACCACGAAGGGGATCAGGAAGAGGAAAGCAAACACCGCGAGTATAGCTGATGTTCCGAGGCAAAGTGATGTGTAAAATTTAAATCTTTCGAAGAAATGTGCAAGTAGCTGCTCCCTCGTTGGCTCCAGGGGTAGAAACTCAGGACTCCCCGGCTCTGCAGAGGCACCCATTGGAAGGGTGGATCTCTCGGAGGCAGCCGGGGAGAGGCTGGTGCGAGACCTGCTCATGGTAGACATGGAGCCGAGGGTTAGGCGCGCGTCATAGCAAGCATTTAATCGTCTCTTAGTGAACTAGCCGGGCCCTCGCAGAGGAGGGGAACGCCTGAAAAAAAAGAAATACACAATAAATTAAAATAAATATAACGAAAAACATCCGTCGGGTCAGATTAGGACCAGAAAGGAATCAATAATGACTAGAGATGCACCGAATGTGGGGTTTGCTGAATGTTCGGTCCAACTTTTGCCGAACCGAATATTCGGCCGAATTATTCGGTTCAAAGTAATGCCTTAACCCGGCGCGCATGAGGCAGGGTATCTCATACCCTGGTAGTATTAAAAAGTATTGGTATTTTCTAAATCTTCGCCTGACGACACTAGCTCGCTCAGTAGCTGGAGGCAGGGGTGTGCGAAAGGGGATAATGGCGTGATCACAGTGTGGCGTGACACACTGGCCGGAATATTCGTGCACAAACCTGTCTCGGGTATGTCATACCCTGCCTCATTTTTGACGTATTTATTTTAAGTATACATTTTTAATAATTTTACTAAGTTTTTTTTATTATTCTTAATTCTTTTTTATGATTTTATTATATAGGTTTGAGACGCATTTATTTATTTTAGTTAATATTGTTTTATTATTTATGAACACTTAAATTCAAGAAAATCAACAAAAAATGATTCTAAGCTATATCCACCGGCAAATGGAAAAATAACTAGGTGAGCCTTCACCTAGACATGTAAATGTATCTGGACGGTATGTCGGGTATCAGGACTGTCCATACATAAGGATATAAAAACCCAAACATTCCTGCAACGCTTGCGGAAAGCCCATAATGTTTGTAGCATGCAAAATTGAAAATTTTCCGGATCTCAATGGTAGTAATTAGTCATATTTTTTACTTAAAAATTTTAATTACTCTATTTTAAGAAGAAAATCTCAGTATCTTTCAGATTAAAGTTCATTTATATTTTAAAGAGTTATTTTTTTGTTTTATTGTTGATTTTTTTAAACCCCTAAATGTTTGTTCCTATAATTACATAGTATAAGAAAAACATGAATAAATAAATATAATTTCATAATTAAATCTTTTTTTTTATTTAATTCCATTAACTAATGAATTATTTAACTATACATTATCAAGAAAATAAAAACACATTAATAACAACTATATTATGGGGCATTAAATTTTGGGTATGTCATACCCTGCCACATGCTTGATGTAACTTTTTTTCACATCATGCTCGCCGGGTTAATCAACCGTTCCAAAACAGACGTTTTTCAGTGGTAAAACAATTTTTAAACTAAAAAGTTAGTTACATCATGCTAACTTCATAGGGCAACGACTATGTTGCAATCTTGCAAATTACAGACAAACACCTGCAAAATTATTCGGTAAATATTCGGCATTTGAACCAAATATTTGGCCGAATAACGAACATTGAAAAATATACCGAATATGCCGAATACCGGATATTCGGCGGATCACTGATAATAACTTTGAAATTAGTCAGAATTCAGGTAAGAAATTAGTCAGCATATTATTAATTTCTTACCTGATTTATTTCAACACATTTATGCTTTGTTTTTTTATAAATAAGTACGTTCGTGCTCGAGAAGGTAGGTAGTCAACATTAAATAAAGTATTCATTCGTTGGAATTCATTTTCGACATGTTTCAAGGCCAATCACATAATATTCCACACCGTCGTAGTATTTGAAGTAATAGAGGTTAATGCAGATACAGCAATACTTAAATACAACAGAATATGAACGTTTCTTTATGAACATTTTCTTTAAAAAAAAGACCACGGTATTCTGCCATCATGCCTTATTCATGTAGTATATCGATGTTAATATGCCCAGTGAGTTAAAATAATTTAAATTAATAACATTCTTAAGTATAAATTTCTTACGTGACTGATCTCAAAGTGGAGAAACAGGATCATTTGGAGACATTTGCATTTCCGCTTGTCCCCCAGCACAGCTTTTGAACCTCATCTTTGCGTCGTCACCAACTTCTACTGTTCGTTGACATAGCATCAGCGTGATACACGACACCACAACTAGGACAGTAGGCAGTATTAGAGCCACCACGAACTGACGATATGTCGTTATCAAATCAAAGCGAGCAACTGCTATTTCTGGATTGTTTTCCGTGTAGAAACAAGGAAATCTTGCTTTAGCATTATGATCTGCACCATCCCTACCGTAATCTTTAAGGAATTCTTTACATTCATCAGCCAGGGTATTTACGCAGCCTTCCAGGTTGATCATCAAACGACTGTCATTAGCTAGGGTCAGCTCAACTTCTGTTGGAGCAATTTGACGGTTTTGAACGGCTCTAGACTGGTACAAATACTGAAGATACGTAAAGTTAGTCAAATCTGAAATTTCTGTCTTGGGCAGCAAGGCTGAATTTATACAGTCGACCGCTACTACGCCAGATGTACCATTATGTACTGCATGACAAGATAACATTAAAACTTCTTCGCCGTTGTCGGTCCATACTATACCACCTGTATCCTCCTGAGCTAATTTAGCACATTTCGCTAAAAATACTCTGTCTCCACTCAGCACAATAACATTTTTGTTACGGGTCGGGATGTCAACACAACGGCGATCGCAGTTATACGGCGTTTTAATTTTCCTACAAGTACCTCTATTACACGAGAACAACCCATGTACATCTATGCACGTAATCTTGCCTCTTCTACCTGAACATTTTAACGGGAGATCTGTTTCTCTGAAAGCACATTCAAAAGCGTCCGTAATGTTAATGCACTTTCCTTCAGTACAGTTAAATGTTCCTGTCAAGTTTTTACATTCATCTCTGATGCAGTGATATTTCTTGGCATTTTCTTGATCTATACCGTAGCAAGTCTTATTAGCAGCACTTCCACATTCGGAGAGCAATAAAGACGTTCCATTCTTCCTGACGTTAACGTAGATCTGGATGCAGGCGCCCGAGGTCTTGCTGAGGCACCATTCCCCACAGGAGCCCCAGTCACAGTTGTCCTTGTTGATGGCTCGGGTCGTCGTGCACATTATTGGTGTTGGATCAATGCCTGAGGCATTGAGCCTTGTGTAAGGCATGTAAATGGCCACGGTGAGGTACACCAGAGCCACAGCGCTGAGGACTGCTGTCATTTGACAGATACATATAGTACCACATATTTTTTGGTCCTGTGGAGGTATGACCAGATCCTCTTCGGGGATGGGTTTCGGCATCTTGTCGCGAGCCGCGCTCTGTCGTCACTGACGTGCAAGAGACTGTATTACGCATGCGCGATGTTTGGATCGATTGGGCGCAGTGCAGGCAACCCCGAATGTTCTATTTTTTTTTATAAAAATGATGTCAATGCCCTATTGGTCAACAGTTCATAATGAAATACAGACATGCGAATTAAATTGATATACTAGATGCCATGAAATTGTTACGGAATTATTAAAGCGAAAACAACCATCATTTTTAAAAATATTAAAACACATCGAAGTAATATGAATTCCTTTCAGTGGCAATAGTAATTTCTAGACAAAAATCTCACAAGTTTCTAGATGCTAAAGTAGGTATTATCTTTTAAGCTACTCTTGGTTTTCAGATAACCAAATAAGAATACATATACTTTTATATTGATATTATTCTACTGAAATTAAATTACGTAAATGTAATAACTTTATCAGGAAGAATCTGTTTTAACCTCAATTTATGAAGAGGCCCTTACCGATACCGACACCATTTTACAAATTTTATAATTTTGGCAATTATTTAAGTAAATTAAGGAAAATAACCTCGCCCATAAGTATAATACAATATTCATTATTTTTCTACATGAGTAATGTAAAAATCAATATAATGAATAATAAAAAAAAAACAAATGCACTTACCTACCGCAGACTCACAACCGAAGCACAATTCACGATATCTTCGCCTAATATATCATAAAATGTAAAAAAACTAAATGTGCACGTATTTTTATCATTATTTCAGGAACGTCATTGAATATTTTGTTTGTTTTTCTAGTATTTCCGTATGTTTTCCCGTTTCACGTCTTATGGAGGTCAACTAAAGTGAAGTTGCAGCGGAAGGCGCTGCGCACTGCGACGTATCTCGTACCAGCCTGAAGTTGGTTGCGCAATGGAAAGTTGGGGCATATGCCCTCCAAAAATTATTTCACAGTTTACATTGTTTTATTTTGTTTATTACAAGATTCAGTATAAATGCTTAATAAATCCTTCATAATGTATACCTACAGTAGGTATGTACTACTACGAAATGGCATTTTTTGGTAAGATATATTTTACAAAACATGAGCTTAAATTACATTAGGTCGCGCCTGTGGTGAAAGGACCGTATTAGGATATTTATTACCAGATGATTTAATAGCAAAATCATGCGTATTATGATACAGGTGAATCTCGGAATGGACAGTCGAGCTTCAAGTGGCTTCAACTAAACTGAGTAGTAAAATGAAAAAAAAAACAGCTTGCGGATGAAAATCATCATTAGAACTGGATTTTGTTTGTAAAGCGATGCGGAAAATGATTTTCTGATAATCGTAACAGGCGTGACACATTCATTAATATATATATATATATATATATATATTTTAACGGTAACAAAAACATTTATTTTTATTGTAATAATAAAAAAGTCTGAATATTTTTTTTATAAAAACGTACAGCAAAAATAATCCTACTAATATTATAAATGCGAAAGTTTGGATGTTTAGATGTTTGTTACTCAATCAAGCTTAAACGGTTCAACCGATTTGGATGAAATTTTGCACGAAGATAGCTTAGTTTAAAATATAGGATACCTAGATTTTATCCCGGATCCACGCAGACGAAGTCACGGGCGGAAGCTAGTTAATCTACAATTCTGTAAGAAAGTACTCATATTTGAAAATGCAGTCTTACTTTTTCAGACCCCTATTTAAATAATTTAAAAGCGATAATACATACGTATTGGGTTACCACAGGAGGTTCTTAGTATAATTTCCCCCCATTGTAACATATTTTTCACTTAGTTTATTATAATCATGTTTCAAATATATATTTAAACAACTGATGTCTGATTTAAAGAAACACAAGTTAGCACAATAGGATTCTGTTTACGTTTAGATCAAAGTTTGGTGTTGGGATTCAGGGCGCAAGCGTGAATGATTGCCAAAATCGCTTTGAGTTTAGAAGTTGCAACGTTCTCATCGACTTGTATGAATTTCCAAATTAAAAGATAGATTAATATAGAAAAGAATGTTGATAGTGGTTTGATTGAACTGTGACGAAACGCAAATCAGTTTGTAGGTGAAGCATAATTCTACAAAGTGATGCAAATAAATACATCGTGTAACGAAAATGGTGGCGACCCGTTTAGAGCGTTAATATGTATTTTAATTAGAAATATAAAAATGGTGATAAAGTTTTTTTGAAAGAAAAAAATACGTAAAAAAAATTGTTAACCCTCTTTTCAAATCACATAAAGGTGTGTTAGTGAAGTTTGTATGTTTAGATATTTGGATATGAAATTTGGAATCACCTAACATCACGACAACCGACCACTTGAAATGACGCATCCAACAATCAAATCTGTATTACTGTCAATTGAGTACAATCGCTTTACACCTGTTACTTTGTTAGTAAATCTGAGGTCAGGGCTCGGATCGCACTGGATTTTTATGGTTACCTTGTTATCCCAGTTAGGTCTGGTACGTGGCCCTGTGAACTGGTATCCCTACACAATCATTTACAGTCCTTTAATACAACGGATAATGGCTACAATTCAATCTTTGAATGTGGAGCAGTTAGTGATGAATAAATAACCTTACTTTTAATTAGAAAATTGGGTGGATGGGAACTGTGTAATCTCGAAATTTTTAAGATCATGTGTGTAACCACTCATATCATTGCCCACCTCTGAAAACCGCGTATAGGGTTGTCATCTTCTGATAATTTAACCGACTGTGTTACCAAATGGAGGTTAAGTCTTTGAGTTAAACGTATCATATTGTACTGAAATACATAAGCATGATTTTTTTATTACGTTATGCTTTTATATGTTGATGTAGGTCAATTGCATTTTAAAAGTTTTCCAATAGCGTCAATTTTATATGTTCAAATTAGAAAAACCGGCCAAGTGCGTGTCGGACCACGCAAAACGAAGGGTT
This sequence comes from Epinotia nisella, assembly GCA_932294315.1. Taxonomy (NCBI): domain Eukaryota; kingdom Metazoa; phylum Arthropoda; class Insecta; order Lepidoptera; family Tortricidae; genus Epinotia; species Epinotia nisella. The sequence continues at coordinate 26,213,765 of OW028674.1, forward strand.
CCGTGCCTATTAAAAAGGTCGTATCGTCACAGAAATTTTACGGCACTTACGTCCTTTTCTTTGAGGAAGGCAGTTTTTCAGCAATATCTCGAAAACCTCTGAACCGATCTTGTTCAAAACAATTTTCGGTGAATGAAATTAATAAACCCTATTGTCCATGAATTTTTCCATATTTTTAAAATACACCGTTCAAAAATTAGAGGGGGGGGACAGAATTTTAGTCACTTTCGGGGCGATTTTCTCCGACCCTATTCACTTAATCAAAAAAAATGCTAATAAACCTTATATTTATTTTGAAAGGCCTATCGATTGATGTGCCACACGGGGGGTCACAATGAAAAATTTTTTTTGACTTTTAGTTTTATGTACGGAGTGCACCCCTAAAAAATTTTTTTTTTGTCATTTTAATTACATAACTATATAGCGGCTAACAAAATACACCTATCCTCAAAATTTTATTTAAATATACCTTATAGTTTTCGAGTAAAATGCCTGTGACATACGGACAGACGGACAGACGGACAGACGGACATGACGAAACTATAAGGGTTCCGTTTTTGCCATTTTGGCTACGGAACCCTAAAAACTGAAATGCAATTTGAACCTTGGAAACTATGTTTTCTATCAAAATATACGTTTAGTATAAGTACAGTAAATTTCGGTAATAACGACGATGAACGGACTAGGATATAGTAGTTAAATCCAAAAGTCGTTAGAAGCATAGGTCGAATTTCAACATTGTGGATATTGTAGATGTGAAACATAAAATGTTCAAAATTTTTTAATCTATTGTTTCCACCTTTTTTTAATAGTGAACGTGCGTCTACTCGGAAGAATTATCATAACAATAGGGTAGTTTCCTTTCCTCATGTTAAAATTGATAACGTAGTGTTGCTTACTGGATAGTAAACCATCAAATAAATGTAATAAAATATAAATTACGAAATATAATTAAAATCATAAAAAGATATGGACTTTGAAAGTTTAGAAAAATATGCATTTTTTTAATTGTAGAAAAGTAAATTTAAAGCTACCAATAGAATCTTTACGCTTTAATAGAAGCAAATTTAGATGACAACTATGGACCTAAACGCAGTATTTCGCGTCCGAAACAGCAATTTACTTGATTTTCCATACAACGATTAGTACAAATATCAAACTGTGACGTCATATTTCAATGTCAATTAGTATGAATCGAATTAGTTGCTCACATACAGACATTTGTTCCTCTCCAAAAACTGGTTCGAATAGCATCTTAAAAAATTTAGGACACAAGCCTATTTAACTAAAGTTGGCCGCAAGTGCTGACCCTCTGTGAATATAACATAGGGTCGCAACATCAGCAGGGGATTTTTAGGAATTTGTTTTAAGTGGTTCCTTAAAAGCAGTCGCTACACCCAAATTTGGCGCTTCTTCCGGAGTCACTATAGCCATATGAAATTTCGTACAAATTATGTTTTTTATGCACGGGATTTCGATATAACCTCACTAGATCCGAAAATTCGTACTACAACCAAGGTTGTAATGAATGAAATCCGCTGTAATTGCACTGAAAATACTTAGTATGAGTATAATCAACAAAACTCCACTAAAGTAACAAACCGAGAAGTGACAACCCTAACAGTTTGCACTGCTTGAAGCGACATGTATGGAAAAGAGTTGCAACGTCCAGATTGCATTGTCCACCTATATTGTGTCAAAACTTTACGTAAAAAGACCAAGATGTTCAAATGGAACGCCATGTTTACCCAAAATCTTGGACTGAGTCTTATCTTAACATTATAGGCGCTATGGTTACGTCAATAATCGACTTGGGCAATGTTGTCTAAACGTCCAGATAACTTTACCCGCAATCAAAATCGATCAAAATGTGGATTATAAAGACTGTATACGCGATAAATAATCTGGGCATACCTGATCTAGCATATTTTTCTACCAACTGCTTACAGCAGTCTAGAAACGGCACTTTTTTTAAACAAACCATAGATAAAATATGTACTATAAAATAAAAAATACAATTCCATAAGGAGGTTTTATAAAAAGTGAATACAAGATTATAATTAACATTAACTAAGATAAATTAAAACTAAGTTAAATCTAAAAAATGCCCTCGAGGCATTGTACCGAGGATGCTGGCGGCATTTCCTCGCTGAATTGCAATGCTGATGCGTTGCGCGAGAAAGCCGCCAGCTCTTCGGTCACCAGTTACATCGACCAGACGTTTCGCGATTTCTGCAAATAACTTATGCGCACTGGGACAATACAATTATATTAATATGTATGAGTTTTTGTGTTATACATTCCAATATATTTATTATTTTTTAATTATCCCTTTTCTTGGCAAAAAAAATAAAAAAATTGTGAATTTCGATATATTTTTTGAAAGATAATCAATGCTATAACTAGAAAACAAAATTTAAAAAATTTTGCTATCCGTTTTTTGGAAATATTATATGTATCTTACAGGATACATTGCCAGGAATGTGTAAAAGAAACGCAGATAAAAAATTAACACTTTACTCCAGTATTTGTCTATAATAATTATAATTTTAATATGTTATAAACCTATTTTGAATGGAACATTACAAAACAATTACGATTAGATGATAAGCACAAATTCAACTTAAATTTTAGAGCAGTATATGGTGGTTTGTTGTAATAGTAGTAAAGCTCTTACTGTACACACATTAATAAAATACGTTAATAAATTTACACGAGGAAAGGGCGAGTACAAAGGCGACTTTATTCCTTCAAGAGATCTCTTCCAGTTAACTTTTGAGTATATATGAAAGGAAAAATAAACAGAGGCAGACAAATTCAGCAACCTGTGCGACAAGGTAAAAAAACAAAAAATATTAAAACAAACATACACATAAAGCACAAGATAAATACACAAATCTGAAACTTGCCGAAAACAGAAAGCAACAGTTTCTTTAACTTCTCCTTGAGTGACGCAACCGACTGCGACTGCCTAAAGGCGGCCATTCATACCATAACTTTACAGAGCACACCACGAAAGCTTTATCGTAGGTATGCAGGAAATTTGTGAGATGGGATCACGGTGGGATAGACAGGGCCAAGTTCGCGCGAGACCGCAAACGATGGCCACTACCGTCAGCCATGAAGCAGAATGTTCAGTTCTCTGCGGAAATGGGATACATGATCGTATTTTCGAAGGCCGAAAATATTATCAGACATTTTGCAAGCGCTCTAGCTCACCAAGCAGTTCTTCTTTAAGATCAAGGTACGCAATGTCACCATAGTCAAGAAGTGGGAGCAGAAGAGAACGAGCAAGCAACATCTTGGTATGAAGAGAGATAAAGTTCTGCAGATGCTTCAGAGAATGGAGAGAAGCTGTTTCTTACTGACTTCATATTATAATGAGGTGCCCAAGAGAGTCTGATCCAAGGTAATACCTAGGTTTTTAACAGTAGGAGTGAAATGTTTCAGAGTTCCATCAAAGAAAATCTTCGATATATCCAGATCCGTCAATTTAGAGACGTAAACGAAAGCAACCAGTGATTCGGATGTTTTAGCAGCAATTGCATTGGTGCACTTAGCGATGCTGTTGATGCCATTGGTGTAAACGGCGATGGCATGGGTGCAATTGGTAAAAGCATAGACTGAATTAAGGCAGTTGCAGAAGATACAGACAGCATTGGTGCAGCAATTTTTTGAAAACTAGCTGTATTATCGTCTGATAATGTGCAAGTTTTCGAAGGAAGCGGGTAATGAAGGGGCTGGAGAACTGTCATCACTATCATTATTGTCTACATCGAGCTCGAGCCTTGAGGGAGAACTGGTGGAGTTTCTGATTCTGAATCAGATGATTCCTCAATATCTGACTTTATTCCTCCCTCCCTCTCCTCCCTCGCTTTGGGACCAAAGCCAGTACCATAAGCCAACAAAGGCTCAGTAAAAATATGGCCGTGCACCTCCCTAAAATAAAATAAAATACACATAACATGGAAAGCAGCGACCCAATGCATAACTAGATTAAACCAAACTTTTATTAAGACCAGTCTTGGCAATAATGTTGTGTTATAAGATAGGTACACAAAACGAATAAACCACACACTCTATGAACCGGGCAACGTATACTTTAAGATACGTAGCAAGGAGAATGAAAATTGACATGAAGCTGACAATGTATACCACAGGATACGCAGCGCAAAAATGAAAAAAATCCATGAACCCAGCACTGTGCATTTTGAGATACATAACTTTTGAAGGTCAGTTAGTCACATGAAACATTAATTATTTGTTACATTCTTCATTCTTCAAACAAAAATATTATTAGGCGTATGAAAACAGTCACATTTTGTTCAAAAAATATATCCAAACAGAGTAAAACCTGGTTTTCTTACCTTCTCGCGTGAGCATGTCGAACCGGCTTGATCCCACTGAGTTGACGTCACATTAGTGTTGCCAACATATTGAAAATTGCAGTTTATACGTTCAGAAATATGTACAGAAAATAAACTTATGGAAATGTTCAGGTTTACCACAAAAACTTTTGTGAAATATTTTTTTAAAGTTAATTGTATCTTACAAGATACCTTGTCTAGAAAAGGGACAGCAAATTCTGACAATGGTCATTCACTTTCTACTACAATACTATCAATTTGAAATTTGGAATAGTTGTAAACAAATCTAATCCACGTGTATGAATAAATTAACTTGATAAAGAATTATCGCTGAAAAACACCGAGTTCCTTGGTCGCGCAAGTTAGTAACAAAATGCACCGATAAATGGCGCTGTAGGTATTGATGTCATGACTTAACTATAGGTACACTAGCGTTGTTAAGATTTTTCCAAAATTAATGGGCGGTGCAAGACGAGTATGTTGTATGAAATTTTGTACGGAACCCTCGGCGCGCGAGTCAGACTTGCACTTGACCGGTTTTTTAGATTATAATCTGACCAAAAAGTTACATTATGTACCTAGTTGACTGGTTTCTAGTTTTTCTACTTGGTGTAGCCAGCAAAACTGTCCACTTCAAGCGCTGAAAGTCGTTTTTGTATGGAAGGCAATTATTTAACATACCTCATCATCATCATCATCATATCAGCCGAAAGACGTCCGCTGCTGGACATAGGCCTCCCCCAGAGAGTTCCAAATTGACCGGTCCTGCGCCACCCGCATCCAGCGGACTCCCGCGACCTTTACCAGGTCATCAGTCCACCTTGTGGGGGGCCTACCTACGCCGCGCCTTCCGGTACGTGGTCGCCACTCGAGAACCTTTCCGCCCCAACGGCCATCGGTTCTACGTGCAATGTGCCCCGCCCACTGCCACTTAAGTTTAGCAATTCGGAGGGCTATATCGGTTACCTTGGTTCTACTGCGGATAGCCTCATTTCTGATGCGATCACGCAGAGAAACTCCTAACATAGCCCTCTCCATTGCCCTTTGGGTGACTTTGAGCCTTCTTATGAGGCCCATAGTAAGCGATCAAGTTTCAGTGCCATATGTCATCACTGGCAACACACACTGGTCAAAGACTCTCGTCTTGAGACACTGCGGGATATTGGACGAAAAGATGTGCTGGAGCTTCCCGAACGCTGCCCAGCAGAGTCGGATTCGACGATTGCATACCTATATCAGCCAAAAAGAAAATGGACTAAAGTGGTAAATATCTCTTAACTGCCCCAAACAGAAGTCAATTATAAAAAACCGGTCAAGTGCGAGTCTGACTCGCGCACCGAGGGTTCCGTACGAAATATCATACAACACACCTGTCTTGCCCCACCCATTAATTTTGGAAAAATCTTAACAACGCATAGTGTAGTTAAGTCATGAGTACCTACAGCGCCATTCATCGGTGCATTTTGTCACTAACTTGCACGACCAAGGAACTCGGTATGTACAGTAAGGGAAATGTATTCACGTACCACCGTAGAACCCTGTCGCAATTGCCAGGCCGCCGTCACTCAAACTCGAATGGTATGTCACCTTATTGCGATAGGGTTCTACGGTGGTACGTTAATACATTTCCCTGTATGTTGGTTTTTCAGCGATGATTCTTTATCAAGTGAATTAATTTCGATAATTCTTTTATTATTTGCTAGAAGGTAGGTACTTTCAGAACACTTCCATACGAATTACGAATTTGAAGGAAAAAAATTAAACACATTATTAAATTACAAACAAAGTTAATATATGATTTTTGAAGAATAAAAAAAAATACGCTAGATAGAGGTCTCGTTATACTTTTCCGGTAATATTCACGTTAATATTAATCATATATATTATTTTCAAATTTTTCGCTTGGTTAACTTCGGAGATAAGGGGGGGGATGGTATTTTTTTCAACATTTTTCTTTATTAATCAAAATTTTACCATTGTAGAAAACAAAATAAAAACTGTTTTAGAATATACAATTCAAGCCCTTTCATATGATACCCCACTTGACCTACTAACTAGATTTTGAATTTTTGCCCCCCTCTTATCAGCCCTTTTTTATACAAATTAAAAGTATATATTAAAAATTTTCATTTTCTATACACGAGGATTAGCTTTGTATACAACTATTTCAAATCCATAGCATTAGTAGTTCCTGAGATATTTGACTTTGTGACAGACAGACAGACGGACGGAGTCGGCACCATAAGGGTTCCGTTTTTATCTTTTTGGTCCGGAACCCTAAATATGAGTTACCTAATGTAAATGAAAATGAAATAGCACTTTGTTTAACGAGGGGCGTAAGTGTTACTCCCGTGTTATACACAATGTTCTTCATCACATTTGCGAGGAAATAAATAACTACAAAAGACAGAAAAATCTATGTTTCATACAACCCCACCAATCAAAAATTTACGAAATTGACAACTTCACTTCCAGGTCAGTGCGAGTGGAGCGCGCAGCTTCAATATTTCAACCAATGAGAGTAGTATACTTGCGGTGCGTGGCAAACTAGATTTTTTTTGAACCAGTCACAGTGCAGAATTCTTCTGGCGCGCTGTCGAAGAATTCTGCTCTATAACTAGACTAGAATTGCTTAAACCAATCAGATCACACACAAGCTCATTAACTTCCTATGGAGTTATGAAAACTTATAACTCCCGCGGGAACAATTTGGGCCATTGTCCTTCTGTATACAGGCATGGAATAACACCATTTACGAGCAAGTGTGATGAAAAATTATTTATTTCGTTAATACAAATTAGGTTAAATGGGTGGGTGTGTTTCAACACTTATATTTCGATACATTTAAGAATTTGAATACAAGTTTCATCTTTCCGTTCAGTTTGTGCTGCAGAGTAGTGCTTCGATCTCTTCATAGTCACCTTCTTTTTTCAGACAATAATTTCGTTGGCTTGAGTCGGTTAAGTCACATAATCTTGTAGGTACTACATACATACATACACCTTTTGAATAAATTGGTTGAAATTAGAGTAATAAGCCTCAATAATAGAGGGAGTCGTAACAACGTTACCCGATACCGAGTGATGTCATGTTTCATTATTCTATTACTTGCGTATCTATTGAAGTTACGTGACGACTTCCTGTGATATATATAAGGACGTGGAGGTCAATCTGATTCTACATATCGCATACCAATATTATACTTATCAAAGTGTTGCGCGGTCTAAACTATGGCAGCCAAGTGGGAAATCCGCATTATATAAAACCGTTCTTAATCACAAATCGGTAACAGTTATACTTTGGTGTGACACACTGATAAACGAACGACAAAAATCTATTTTGTTAAAAGAGAGACGCTGCGGTCAATGAGAGCAAAACGAACAACAAATGACTTTGAAGTTATACAATAGGACATAGGTATACAAGTTTTGTTCTAGTCTATAGATAATTTGGACACCTGTCACTTTCGTTTTGTATTATACACATTTTTTTTATAAATCTGCACAACAACTCGTAAATAATACAAACTAAAAACATCTATAAAGACTGCAAAAACTAGTTCTATATTTGCTATCAAAATAAAATCTGCAAATCCACTCAATTAACATACAGTACAGGTTTACAGTCGGGCACAGTAATGCTACTTATTATTATTTTATTTTAAGGTCTGGTGACACGATCTAAAGAATCTAGTTATTTCTGTAGACGTATTGATAATGACATTGGCATGACATTATAGTGAAGGTTTTTCACCGGAGCACTGCAGTGTTCTACCTCTCCGCGAAGACTCGTTTTAGTAAATGCAGCTTTAGGCCTGGAAGTGAGTTACAGTGAAAGTGGGCGGGTAAGTTGGAGAATAAAAATGCATACTATGTATTAACATTAATATTATATATTTCTCAAACATGCAACGAAATATTGATGTTGTGTTCAATAATGAAAAAAAAACTGTGTAAGTAAGACAATTTTTGGGTCACTTTATAAAAAAAATAAGTTTTTGTCTAAATTTTAATTTTTAGTACCTACAAGCTTTTATTGCCAACTGTACTTTTCTGTATACCGTCATCAACTACTCATTGCGACGATTCTAACGAGCCCAAACTCAACGGGGTTACGTTCGTTACGTTAAGTCCTGAATTTCCATGGCCACCTTCTGTCTCCATCATCAGATCAGATGGACGGTACCATAATATTGAATTGTCATCCATACTACCTATACTGATACCCAAAATTTCAGCTCAATCGGTTGAAGTTCAAAATTCAGTTCCAAGATTTGTCCCTCACTAAAAAACTGAAAAACTAATGGCGGGGTCCCACGGCCCGTGTTATCAAAGTCAAAGTCAAAGTCAAAGTGATTTATTCTTCAATTTAGGCATATTGCATGCACCTATGAATGTCGATAAACTACCACCGGTTCGGAAAGTAAACCTCTGCCTCGAGAAGAACCGGCGTAAAAAACTCGGCGAGGTGTCATTTTTTCAAAACAGTATACAATATATCATATCAGTATCAGATTATTATAAAATTTTAAAATTACATTGCTACAGTAGAAAGCCTATTTATTTTACGACAGATTTCTAGTGCAGGATTTTATCGCTGCCAAATATCCCTATCCATGATGTAGTCGTTTATCTTATCTTATAATATGCTTTTGAAATAAGTGTCCGTTTTACGACAGATTTTAATTTAGAGTCAGTAAGTTCGGTAATGTGTTTTGGAATTTTATTGTAGAATTTTATACAATTTCCCAAGAACGACTTTTTCGCTTTTACTAGCCTGTAAAAAGTTGTTTTGAGCTTCCCTGCGCTTCTGGTAACCTTGGGCCTATCAGTGTTTGTTGGGTAGTTGTATAAATTCTTCACAGGCCAGACTGATACACGGGCCGTGGGAACCCAGCTTAAGCACAGGCACAGGCATCCACAAGCGTGGCACGATCCAGACTGGCCTGTGACGGGCCGTGGGACCCCGCCTTTACAAAGAAACGAACAGGTCAAGTTAAATAAAAGCTTGTTATTAAAATAATGGCGTCGGGGCTGTTAATATTTCACCGCCACGCATGAAACTGATTCATTTTCAATACTAATAAGTCCCTAATATAATCATGTGAGATAGCGTTAGTATTGGAAGGATTGTGGTGGCTGACTGTACTGGTTGGTGGCCAGAGGCCGAAGGGTCAACGGACAACAATAAATCAATCGAGTTATTGCATTAAGCTGTTATTCTGATTGTCGAATCGCAATTTATCAGTTAGTACGCTCTGTTGACCACACTAGGCGTTTTAAGCTAATAAATATAAAATACCTACCCTACTTAAAACTGATATATTTTCGGAGGGAATAATTTTGACACACAAGGATATCAATATAGGTGCGGAGGAGATACATTGTCAGAACAAGAGCGTGTATTGATTTTATTAGATGCAAAAAATTGTGTCAGTTTAACATCCAAGATTGCAGCAGTTACTAGGCATGTGGCTCTGTGAGCTGCAGTACTCGTGAGCCTGTCTTTAAAAAAAACTGGAAAAAGTGATTTAATTAGAAATGTATAGTTTTCAGATTTTCTCCTGTACTTGTAGTATAAGACGATATTACTTGCCAAATTTCATAGTAATATAGGTTTTGATTCCCTTGAGAGTGTCGAAATATACGTTTTTTGCGGCATAAACGTTACGTACTTTAAATAAAGACTATATTTTTAATGATTTAATTACAAATGTATACATTTCAGATTTTCCCCTGTACTTGTAGTATAAGACGATATTACTTGCCAAGTTTCATAGTTATACGCCAACGGATAGTACCCTATAAATTTTGATTCCCTTGAGAATGTCGAATTATAGGTTTTTTTCGGATTCGAACCAATAAGTAAATATTGAAATTACGACGATTAACACACATTATCGTGCGTGGCGAATCTTGATTATAGGGACAGCTGTCATCTCCGTACAATTTTTATAACCTTAAAACGTTAAATTGTACTGGAATGACCGCTGTTATAGGGAACAAGATTCACCGCGATACGTACCCATAAGGTATTATAATAAATTTATATTAATTTTCCGCCCCGTGTGAATTGAGGTTTGTAGATGTGATGCTCGCAGGCTGTGCCCGGATCTTTCCAGAACGCACTTACTAGCACAGAGGTGGACAACCTGCGACTTTTTAGAAGAGATCTTAAGTCAAAACAATAGAGGTGAACATGTGGTGATTGTGATGTCAACTATTGGGCGTTAAGGTGTCAAACGTTGGCACGTTTACCTACCTTACAATTTTTGTGTGGTTTCCCAGTAGAATAATAGTACATTTTACAACTAGTGTGAAAAGAATGTCTTTTCACCACTAGTACCGAGGTATCTTGCCACGAGCTGAAAGCGAGTGGCAAGACTCGGTACGAGTGGTAAAAAGACATTTCAGACGTGTTGTAAACGACGTTTTTTAATACAATTGCGAAAAAATAATAAATTAATATATCATTGTGATAAAATATGCTTGCTTCGAAGTTATTTTTGAACGAACCCATACTTTACAAATGACACTGACAGTGACAACATACTAGTTAGAAGTTATTTCAAAAGGGCGGGCTGATTTGCTTTTAAACTTTTTTAGCTTTAAACTTTTCTAGGCATATGCTTGTATCATTCAGCCAAATCAAAGAACGATTTTTAGGAAAGTAAATATTTCATACATATACCTAAGACAGAGTAGGCTATAAAATGCAAATTCTTAATATTTTTTCGTCATTTATATGTTAATGAATACTTTAAATAAATACTCCTAGTATTCGTAAGCGTTTTTAATTTCATAATTTCCAAGTAAAAAATCTAATATAAAATTACTGCGTTTCGAAAGTATAGTTTGGAACTAAAAAGTAAAAAGCACTAGTACGAGAAATTGAGCTTCTCGCACGCTACGCAGCCACAAAAAGTACCACTTTTTGAGCAACTGTATTAAAAACCAATTTTTAATCCTTTGTAAATTTTATAATACATTAATTATATTATACATTATTCAAATTGGTGATTAACCGGAGTATTCTACACACTATTTTAGAACTATTAAAACGACTTGTTATGTATTCATAGTACATTCCTGGATCTAAATTGTAATACTTCAGCCTTAAAACCCACGTTAAAAAACCGGCCAAGTACGTGTCGGACCACGCAAAACGAAGGGTTCCGTGCCTATTAAAAAGGTCGTATCGTCACAGAAATTTTACGGCACTTACGTCCTTTTCTTTGAGGAAGGCAGTTTTTCAGCAATATCTCGAAAACCTCTGAACCGATCTTGTCCAAAACAATTTTCGGTGAATGAAATTAATAAGCCCTATGTCCATGAATTTTTTCATATTTTTAAAATACACCGTTCAAAAATTAGAGGGGGGGGGATAGAATTTTAGTGACTTTCGGGGCGATTATCTCCGACCCTATTCACTTAATCAAAAAAAATGCTAAGAAACCTTATATTTATTTTGAAAGGCCTATCGATTGATGTGCCACACGGGGGGTCACAATGAAATTTTTTTTTTGACTTTTAGTTTTATGTATGGAGTGCACCCCTAAAAAAAATTTTTTTTGTCATTTTAATTACAAAACTATGTAGCGGCTAATAAAATACACCTATCCTCAAAATTTTATCCAAATACACCTTATGGTTTTCGAGTAAAATGCCTGTGACATACGGACAGACGGACAGACGGACATGACGAAACTATAAGGGTTCCGTATTTGCCATTTTGGCTACGGAACCCAAAAAAGATGATTTAATGACAGTTATTAATCGTCAGTAACACATTACAAAGAAACAAAATCACAATAATGTTTAGGGGCTGGATTTTTAGAATGCACTGTCATTGATCTAAATAAAAGAAGGAAAATCTAGTTTGCATTTCATGCAATACCGTGCTGAATCCCGGATCAGACCTAATTCGAAACTGATTCTTCTAAAATGTCTTACCTACTCTTTGTCTATGTTTAATTCCATGAAATAGGAAGTTAGTTCAGCAATGTTTTTTTTTAGCTAGGTACTTACCTAATTATTTAAGATGAAAATTACCGTGCACATGTAACGCTCGTTTGAAAACATACGCAATTACCCTGTCGGTCAATTCGATAAAAAGCGTAGCGTAAATTTATAACTACAAATGAATATCGTGGAAAAATACCAGAACGAACTCGTACCAACGGTGGCGCGCCGCTGATATCCCGCAGATTAGCGTCAATGCGGTGAATCTTGCGCAGGCCGCGCGGGTATAAAGCGCGCCGCTCCCGCAGGATGCCGCACTGATACACTCGGGACCAACAAGACAACATGAAGACATTCCTAGTATTCGCTGTCTGCCTAGTCGCGGCCCAGGTACGAATTACATTTTGGCATAACTGCAGTATTTTGTGCATTCATCTACATTCTGTAATTTCTGTATTAATTTATCGGTGAATTTGAATATTGGGGCACATTATATCGTTTTGCAGTGAATTTTCTTTTTAAATATGTACCGCCAACCTAATCATATTGCGAATAGTTTACTTTAGCCATGGACCTATGATACTCGGGACAGGCTATACGTGATGCCACAATGAGGGACGGAAAGGCTTCTATGCAGCTAAATTAAGAACTGGTCTTAAAATGGCTGATCGCTTACCATAAACAACCTACTTAATTTGGGTATTGATTTATTGGTCACAACTTCATACTAAATCAGCTGTGGCAAACAGAAAAAAAGTGGAACTATGACAAGGACAACGAATGATATTTCCTTTTCTGTCACACTTATCGAGACTTGTATGCTACCATCTCGCTCGGACGTGGTATTATTATTACCATAGCTTGTCCCGAGTATCTTAGGTCCATGTGACTAGCAGTCATACGGCATTTGGGGTGATTTAATAATAATTATTATTATTTTGTTTTGCAGGCCCTGACCGACGAGCAGAAGGAGAAGCTGAAGAAGCACCGCACGGAGTGCCTCGCGGAGACCAAGCCCGACCAGCAGCTCGTCGACAAACTCAAGACTGGCGACTTTAAGGTAAACTGGGATACCTTAACTGCAACGCTATAGCAAAAGTCCAATGGATTAATCCCACAGCGCGTTTTTGTTTGCTTTATTATCAAACCGCGATTAGATTGGGATTGGAGGGAGTTTGCACGTCAAAGTTTATATGAACTGACGGCTATTCCATTTCCAAACTCATCGCGGTTCAATAATACCAAGGTTACAAAATATAAACAAATACAGATTATAATTTTCTTGTGAGACGTTATCTTGAGCAAGCATTTGTACTTGGATCAATTTATCATGGGTCCTGGGACTATGACTATTTGACTATGACTAATCTTGCCATGACCCGGTTGTCATATCGGCTGGTCACAACGACTGGCTAATGTTAATAAAGTTAACATTAGCCAGTCGTTGTGACAGCTACGAGTTAAACGTACCTATACTGTACAACCTCGATGTGTCCGAAACACAGGACTAATCGTGGACTGATAAAACACTTAAAAAATGCATAACAATATTCTTAATTTGTGGCGGCACACTCAGCTGTTCATAGTGATTGTGATTAACCATTTGTTTCAGACAGAAAATGAGCCCCTGAAAAAGTACGCCCTGTGCATGATGATCAAGTCGGAGCTGATGACTAAGGACGGCAAGTTCAGGAAGGACATCGCCCTCGCTAAAGTTCCTAACGCAGGTTAAGATTTACAACATCACATATAAGATATATTTCTTATGATATGGGAAACTTATATTTATTATTTAGTTCACAGCAGGTTTGGGCCTGTTAATCAATCACTAAGTGGGTAGGTACTTCTTAAAACGCCGCGTTATTAGTGCAGGTAGACGTTGGCTCCGCGCGCGTAGAACCGCACTACGTTACCCATTGATATAACATTCGAATGTAAAGTTTAAGTGTGAGATTGAATCCTAGTTACCTAGACAAAAGTTTATGTCAAAAAAAACATTTTTGGTACAAGCTTTTATTGCCGACTGTACTTTTCTGTATACCGTCATCAACTACTCATTGAGACGATTCTAACGAGCCCAAACTCGATAAGGTTGTGTTGTGTCATTGCGAAGTTCCTATGGCCACCTTCCAGCTCCATTATCAAATCAGCACCATGTCATCATAATATTGCATTGTCACGTGTTTTACACATGGATGCAAAATTTCAGCTCAATCGGTTACCGGGAACCTGTCTGCTACTGTCCATGAGATGGCGACTGTAAACAGTGACAGCGGGCACTTTTTATTGATTTGAGGATTCGCGCTGTTAATAAATGGATCTCGAGACAAATACAGGTCCCTCACTCTCGGCACAATATCCTCAGGAGCTCTATGCGAAGATTGTGTTTCTGGTGGTTAGTAAAACCACCAGAAACACAACGCTACATACTTGTAAAACAAATAGTCATCTTATTATGACTATGGTCGTTTGCAAGGTAAAGGTAGCTGGTAGATACGAGTACGTCCCCAGTTGGGCTGCTCCCAAGATAAGCAAGATGCCATTCCATACTTACCCTCTGAAATCAAATTTTGTACTTCAACCCGAAACTATTTTTTTTTAAGCTGACAAACCCACCGTTGAGAAGCTGATCGACACGTGTCTGGCCAACAAGGGCAACACCCCGCAGCAGACCGCGTGGAACTACGTCAAGTGCTACCATGAGAAGGATCCCAAGCACTCCATCATTGTCTAACAACACAAACAATCGGAATCCGATCGTCGCCAGCTCCAAATCCAACAAAATGATTCATTCAGTTTTAGAAACGCGTTCATTTGTTTCTGTACACTTTGGGATACCAGCCGCTACGCAACAATCATGGCGAATGTTAATCAATTTTAAATTCTTTGCTACGACACATTATGTCGCTTTTAACTTGAACTCAACTGGACCTTTGAGTTGTGCGACTACTGTACCAAATTGCATTTCGTAGGTTGGAAAGGGAATGGTTGACAGAACCGATAAAGTATTATAAGTACATTAAGGAAACTGGACATACTGCCTTTACGAATTTACTTTTTAGTTTGCAAAATAAAAATGGACTCCGTATATGATCGTTTCATTTGAATTTTCCTAAGAAGCAGGTCACTACAGACCTTTTGCTTTGCTTTAAAGCGGGAAATGCCCTAGTTCTGTAAGCGCACTGTAAATATACCCCTTACGAAGGCACCCCAGTACGAAGATAATAAAAAGAATTATATTCAATTGTTGTGCCCTACTAAGAAAAATCCCTACGAAAAATAATGTATGTATGTATTAAGCTGTGTTGTACACTAGCTTCCGCCCGCGACTTCGTCTGCGTGGACCCGGGTTAAAAACTATTCTATATTTTAATCCAGGCTATAAACTGTCTTCGTGCAAAATTTCATCCAAATAGGTTGAGCCGTTCAAGCGTGATTGAGTAACAGACAACTGAACATCCACACATCCAAACTGTTCTAAATAATATTTCCGCCTTCTTCGGTATTGAATAAGATATTTATTGAAAGTAAATACAAGATTATGATTAACATTAACTAAAATAAATTAAAACTAAGTTAAATCTATAAAAGGCCCTCGAGGCATTGTACCGAGGATGCTGGCGGCATTTCCTCGCTGAATTGCAATGCTGATGCGTTGCGCGAGAAAGCCGCCAGCTCTTCGGTCACCAGTTACATCGACCAGACGTTTCGCGATTTCTGCAAATAACTTATGCGCACTGGGACCCCACGGACCGAGCGTCTCGACGCCAAAGGGTACAAAGTCGTACTCTCTGCCGAGGCCTCTATATTTATTACATTTCAGATTTTCGGCGTTTTCCGCTGCACCCGCTTTAGAAGTAGTCCGTTGGAGGTGAGACGATGCCAGTGTGTCTACACATGTAGCGTCCCACACAAGCATCTGTCCCAACCTCCACGGAACCAGAGACAGTATCAGGTCTTTTGAAATCATCTCTGACAATGCCAGGCGGCTCAAGAAGAGCAGGCACATTGATGCTGGCAAGAGACCGGCGGGGGTATTTAGATATAGAAAACAACTCACTTTAAACTGCTCAAATTATTTATTTTATATTATAACAACTTACAAACAACTATTCAAATCAACTCACATCGTCTTCTGTCTTTTACCATAGAAAAAAGAATTCTTCTAAACTGCGTAGGTATTACAGGCAGCTAGGACATTAAAGCCTTTTTACAACTAAAACTATCTCTCTCAACTCTATATTTTGTTCTGCTCTGAACATATTGGGGGCCAAACCAAAAAATAACATAAGGCTAAATTTGATAAACCAATGCAAACAGTACATTGACATAAAATTAAATAAAAGCTAATGGCCAAATATGCATTGCTTACTTAAATATTGGAAAATGTAGGTTTTAACATCTGAATTTATCTTCTTCATCAGATTGCACATTTATAATGTGATCAGACAATGTTAAAATACAATGCCATGCACAAATGTTACAGCTATGTATCATAGGATATATAACACTATTTGACAATTTATTAAAATATTTTTCCATTAAATCACACAAGTTACAAGCCTTAAACAAAGGCAGATCAACTTTCAAAATTGTTAGTACATATTTACATAGTGCCATACAAAATCAAGGACCATCTTATTAACCTTGCCAACTCAATTAACTATTCCCTCACTTAATGTATACTCAAAGATTTATTTTGAACACAGAAGATCACTGAAAGTTTATTTAAACTATTGGCAAAAGCTATCCACTTCTTATTAGGACTGCAGTTATAATAATAACTCATCCCATTTAAAATTCTCAAAACATCATTCAAATAGAAATCACTACCTATGCCACAGTACTACCATTTAAATTACTTTTCACCTCACTAGCTCGGAAAGACCTTTTTAATTCTTTAAAAACAGATAGCAAAACTGCATTTTATCCACATGTGTGCAAAGAATATTTGAAATTCGAACGTGTTATTAGTTACTTTTTTAAACATAATAAACACGTAAAGGCCAGTCCAGACAGGACAATTTTCGCCCATCTGATTAAATTGTCTGATCAAAACAGGCGGTGTGGACGCAAAAATAGTTTTATATTGAATTGCATTCAATTAAAAACATATAGTGCAAACAATTTTATTAAATTATTTTACCTTAAAACACTTAAAACTGTAAAAAAAACCGTACAAAAATGTGAAACCACAATATCTGATTTAAATTTGCATAATAATTGTGTCATTTTTGTAATAAAGGCTGATTATACATATTTCAGTTGTTTTTCTTATGTAGTATTTTCCTCGGTTTAGTGAGGTGAAAAGATTTGTGTTACACACGGGTGCAAGTTATTTTGACGTCTCGTATGTTGCAACACTCGCTTTGCTCAGGATTCTATTTTTGAACCACTCGCTACGCTCAGGATTCTATTTTCGAACCACTTGCTTCGCTCGTGGTTCAACCATGGGATCAATTCGCTAGCTCGTGGTTCAACCCTAGAATCCATTCGCTGGCTCGTGTTTCAATTCCACACTCGCGGTTAAAATATAACTTTGCACCCTTGTATAACCAAATAACTATTTACAATGCACTCGCTCTGAATTCAGAAAGTGCGCCTTTATATGTGACAACATTACCTAAGCGTGTCGTGTTAACCACCCACAGAGCACGAATATGTTGCATAAACATTGCGGAAACTATAAATTGGGTGGGTGTAAGTTACAAATGAAAAGGTGCAATCTTGTAGCAAGGTTACACGAACGTAGATTAAATAGCCCTAACGGCTACGCCAGAAACATTAGATGCACTGTTGCTCATATAGATCAAATAAAACTTTCAACAAGTATCATTTGCAACGTTACGTGAACTTCACAGTGGTAACGTACTAGAAAGGTTTTATCAAGACACGCGGCAGCGTGTCAAGCCAAGTTCAAGCAAAGGAACTGGCTAGCCAGCGCCGAGTGTAATATTACACGAACCGTTTGGTGCCACTTTTGACCCTTCTATAACTCAAAACATCTTTAACGTAAACACATAAAACTACGTGTGTTTAGTTATATACTTAAGGACATCTAGAAGCCCAAATTTCATGAAGCTAACTCAAACGGTTATAAAGATATGAAGGCCAAAAAGTCGTAAATTTTAGTATTGACTGACATATAGTACCTAAACCTAACCTACTTCCAGATGACCTAGAAGGATGAAATTTGGAATCCAGGTCGGTAATTGTGTGTAGGAAAAAAAATATAGGGGGGTCCCCATACAGTTTTATTTTATTTTATTATAGCGTTGGAACCGCTACAAGCAGATATTTGAAACTATCCCAATACATGTATATTTGCTATATAACAGAAATATAAAAATAAAGTTAAGTCAAAAAATAAGTGGTATCCCCATACAAAAAACTTGTAATACGCGCTAAACAACCGGCCAACGGTGTGTCTTCGGCGGCGCGCGGCACCACATAATTATACACAGAACAGAAGTAAATCTAATAAAAGCGCTCCCGAGCAACACGGAAACGCAAGAAAAAACATTAAATCTCAATACCTGCCTAGTTTTCTTAACAAAAAGTAATGGTATCCCACCAAAAACATAAATGTAAAAAAGGAGAGCCAAGTTCAATACAAAAATTATGCATGGCTGTGGGCTTCGCCGCAAAAAGAATGGAGATCTAAATGAGTGCCAAGTTATGCAAAATTCAAATATGTATTTATAGGAACAAAATAACATTATGAACAAGTATTAAACTCTATTTCTTTGCTTTATTGGATACCTATATTAATTCCTGTTATTTAAAAATGTGAGATCTTAAAGTAGGTTAGATTTGACTTGGCCAGTTAGTAGTTAGCTTAGTTGGTTAGTAGTAAAACCTGGCCAAGTCAAATCAGGTTAGACACCTTGAGGTTCGACGCATCTTTATTACAAAAGTACCAGTATTTGAGTTAGTAAAGCGTGCGCTCATTTTGAACAGTTTCAAGTGTAGCCTTATAGATGGCGCTTTATTCAAAGTTTTATTTAGTTCCGAACGAACAGCATAGATGGCGTTGTTACGAATAATTGAATCTAGCGCCATCTGTGATTTTGAAGCTTAACTAACGACGACATATTAACTTTAGCGCCCTCTAGTCACGAATTGCTTTACTACAACAGTACCTGAAACGGTACGAGTCTGTGTAGTGAACGCTCATTTGAAATAGTTCCAGGCTGTTGGATGACGCGATACTCAAATCTGTCAAATTAGTTCATTAGGAACTGAATAGGGGGCGTTGTAATAAATTAGCGAGTATCCTTACTTCAATCCAAGCTCTTCGGCTGGTACGCCAAGTTTGGCCAGCTTAGCTTCATAAGCGGCTAGAAGGTCGTCATGGGCTTTTCGTAAACGCGCTGATTCGTATCGAAGGTCTTCTACTTGGGTATCTTTGAATTTTAGAAGCTCCTGCAGATAAAATATAATAATAATAATAATAATAGATGGGCGCTGATTCGGCGTAGGGATGTGACGGCCCCATCGCCCACCAGATTTCTGGTGCAATCAGTCAACGTAAGACAGCTTGTGGCGGGCTGTTAGGGAGTAGCGACCCTACGTACCCGAGTGCTCCTGGGGGTGTCCTGTGGTCAGGCTGAGCCGATCGGATGGATGGTTGGACAGGCCCCCCACCTCTGGCTTGCCTTAACCGGCCGTCCACAGTGGAGTCGCAAGAGCTGTTGCTCGAGGGTAGATGTGGACACCTAAGTGGCGAGTTGGCTATATGTTTAAAGTCCAGTGCCACCTCTCTACCCCTCCAGCTCTCTGACCGGTGTTGCCCTTAGGCCATTTTTTAATTTCGCTATTAATAGGGGCCCATCTAGCAGTTGGCGAGTCACCGTCTGCCAGAGATAAAAAGTGAAACAGTTTTATTAGGCAGGCGTCCGATGTTTCACCAATAGCCCAGTCACTAGTCCATCATTTTCACCCAATAACCCGTTTTATTTAGATTCCATCAACCAGTAATAGTCCTTATACACCCCAGCGGGTGCTGTCTCTGTGCGCGTCCCATGACACGGGCAGGGACAGCATCCGCTCGGTGTACTTGCATTCCATTAAATTGTCAAAAGGGCCTCTACGTGTTGGGTCAGTTGGTACTTTGTAGGTACCTAGCCCCACGCACGCCTCCCAAAGGTCCGGGACATCATGTCCCGTCAGCGGGAAAGACATAATAATAATAATAATTTATTGAAAAAAACCTTATTGCTAATATTAACAATGTGCTTGCGTATTAATACATAGTACATACATTATTACATGCGTCTGAACTAGGATGATCCTGTGTCTCAGACTAAAATATAGGTAGGTAAAGAACATTTTGTAGTTTTTGTTATCAATCTTGATTGTAATATGATGAATTTATAATAAATAAATCAATAACTATTTTAGGGTTCCGTACCTCAAAAGTTTCTGTCAAAAATGTATGCAAAACTTCAGCTCAATCGGTTACCGGGAAGTGGATCAAATTTAATTTGCAATATTTGATGAAAATTGAAAATCGGGACAGCTGAAACTAAATAAAAGCTTGTAATTAAAATAAAAAAGAACCGGCCAAGTACGTGTCGGACCACGCAAAACGAAGGGTTCCGTGCCGTGTATTAAAAAAAGGTCGTATCGTCACAGAAATCTTACGGCAGCAATATCTCAAAAACCTTTGAACCGATCTTGTTCAAAATAATTTTCGGTGAAAGAATTTAATAAGTCTTATGTCCATGATTTTTTTCATATTTTGTAAAATGCGCCGTTCAAAAATTTGAGGAGGGGGGACAGAATTGTAGTGACTTTCGGGGCGATTATCTCCGACCCTATTCACTTAATAAAAAAAATTGCTGAAAACCTTATATTTATTTTGAAAGGCCTATCGATTGATGTGCCTGCCACACGTGGGCTTCCAATGAAAACATTTTTTTGACTTTCAGTTTTATGTATGGAGTGCACCCCTAAAAAAATTTTTTTAGTCATTTTAATTACGAAACTATGTAGCGACTAACAAAATACACCTATCCTCAATATTTTATTTAAATACAATTTATAGTTTTCGAGTAAAATGCCTGTGACATACGGACAGACGGACAGACGGACATGACGAAACTATAAGGGTTCCGTTTTTGCCATTTTGGCTACGGAACCCTAAAAAGGACCATCTTGCTAGGCCAGCAAGCCAGTTGTCCCGTGACCATGGATGTTGCAACACATCTGAAACGTCGGGAGACCACAGAGGTAAATAAAAAAACTTATACGCGATTTAGTAAAAATAAGGTTTTAAAATGTTTGAATAAACGTCCATATTATTTTATTAATGATTATTATTTAATCTTTCACTTTTTCTAACCAGCATTTCTTTTTATACATTTGTATTTCGTAGTTAATGCCGTGACAAAGTTATAAACCAAAATGTGGTACCCACAGAAACAATACCTACACTTTGTCACATTATTTAAAAAAAACAACATACCTATATATTTGCCGGAAAGGAAACTTTAATTAGTCCTAATGAAAAAAAACAGATGTATATTTTTAATCCCTTTCCTAAACCACAATTATCGATAGTTTAAAATCAGAAAAAAATAGAAAAACGTCGGTTCATTGTCGGTAAAAAAAAAACAGTCAAGTGCGAGTCTGACTCGCGCAACGAGGGTTCCGTACGAAATATCATACAACACATCCGTCTTGCCCCACCCATTCATTTTGGAAAAATCTTAACATCGCATAGTGTAGTTAAGTCATGAGTACCTACAGCGCCATTTATCGGTGCAGTTTGGGTGTATGAATATTTTGATGGTCTTGGATATTAATTTATTAATAAGGTAATAAGCATCCTAAGAATAACCTTATCTTACCACTACGAGTATAATATCATCAAAATGGAGTGTTTGATTTAATCCAAATTGTATTCCCTCTTATTATTGAACCCCTCGACACCGTCCTGAAGTCCACCCTCACATCCATCCTGAACGTCCATTTAGACAATCGTGCCTGGACCCAAGCTTCTCTGCCAACCCCTACCCCTATGTGATTTCCCTACTTACTATTGCCAAATCATATTTTTTTCTGAATCGTAAGAATATTGGCAGATTTTACTTTTGTACATGGTAAGGCGCTGCTGGGATCATTTTATGGCAAAACGTATTACCGAGGCAGAGCTCGATTTTCAGCGACTTCAAAAAAAGGGAGGAGGTTCTCAATTCGGTTGTATTTTATTTTTTGTGTGTGTTACCTCAGAACTCCGTCATTCACGAACCGATTCGTACAATAGGGGAAGGTCGGGTAAAGCGAACACCCCAGGCAAAGCGAATTCGGCCTCTACCTCCCGTCTTACTTGTCCTTGTCGCACCACGCGCCTATACGACGTTCGGGATCCTGGGATCAGTGAGCGGCAGGCATAGTAGGGAGCGCTCGCTGCGCGCGTCGTCGGTGACGATTCGAAACGTGTTTTTAGTGAAAAAAGATCGATGTTTAAAGGTAAGTACATTGTCTGTTATCTTCTCATAGTATTTTTCTCGAATCTTAATGGTCGATGCTTCTATTGCCTATTAAAATATCTTCCATTTAAAATGCATTTCTTTGAGAACGAAGCAACGGTTATTTTTTGAACGTGATTAATTTCGTAAATTGACTGAATGGGCAAAGTGGATCGGGAAAAGCGGATATCGTGTTCACTTTGCCCATAGGTGTATATGTATGAGGTTCAATTTTCTAATCACTATATTTTATCACAGATGGTATATCTATAAAAGACAGAACAAAAATATAAGAATAAAGTTAAAAATGTGACTAAAAAACATGATGACAAACCAAAGACAGGAAATAAAAATACCAAAGAACCAAACTCAAAAACTGCCAAAAAACCGAAAAAGACTATGAAAGGATGTAAATCTAAAAAGAAGAGAGAGAAATTTAAGGTACCGTGTGGCGTGTGCCCACTTTGTGGAGAAATGTACATGGAAGAAAATGGACAATCAACTGAAAATTGGATTCGCTGTGATACATGCCTTCAATGGTGCCATGAAGACTGTACAGCTTATTAAGGCAATGCAAAGTTTATTTGTGATAGCTGTTCCTAATTAACATTTTTGAAATATTTTTATGTTGATTAAAATTCTCTTAATTATAAAGTTTATTATGATTTTATGACTGGTATGTGCTTTGCCCGGGGCCAGTTTCACTTTGCCCGGGGACAAGTTTCACTTTGCCCGGCACTCTGGGCAAAGCGAATAAAATATTTTTTTTGCTTTTTTGTTCAAAATTACAAAAATTGTTAAATATTAGATGCTAATGTTGTTTTTTTCTTAAATATTATTGATTAAAGACTGATCATAGACATTTTTTTCATTTCTTCCTTGTAAAACTTTTCTGTTATGTGCAGTCAAAGGTAAAGGTGTTCACTATGCCCGGACTTCCATTTGAAAGTATATGCTTCCAGATTGATTCCATTGTTATCAAAAGTCCAGTTGGATGATGGGAATCATGAGGAATTGAGAGAACTCCTCAAATATATTAGGATCGCGTGTAGTGCTTTCGACTTTTTCTATTACAACTCGTCTATTACTATTTCTATTGATGACTTACGGAACACCTCGATGTCCTTAAAACTATAAAAGTAGGTCACAGATTCTGAAATGATTCCGTTGAAAGAGCAACTAACGAAGTGACAAAGGTGATTCTAAGATCCTTGAGGAATCGACGGAACTCCTCAAATATTACCTATCGGCGCATATATTTCGACTCTGGTTTTAGATATTATGTTTATAATGTGAATTATTTTGGTTATTGAAGTGTGTCGTGTACTTTGGATGTACTTATCTGTACTTACCAACTTATTCTTGCTAACATTCAGGAATATAGGGAGGTAACTAATGCCTAACTAATGCAATGCTACAGCCGCAGGCAAGCTTAAGGGTGTTACCACACCAATCGATCGATGCCATCGGTCGATATCGATCGATTGGTGAAGTAGGATTGGCTGATAGTAGAAACTGTCTATTGACGTCGACCAAATCGATCAATGGCATCGATCGATTGGTGTGGTACCCTAACACATTAATGAGGAATCATTATTCAGAAGGTAATTATTAATTAATTATTAAGTAATTATCTATGTAAAACATATTATCATGCAACGATTACCAGGCATATTCAAAAACATGCTTAAGCAGAAATAATTTAGTTTATGAGAATATAACAAGATATAAGAATGTACATTCTTAGCACACTTAAGTTAAAAGTCCCAATGTTTCACACCTTAATTTTAAACTATTGCTAATTGGAAAAGCAGAACGTATTGGGAGGCTTCACTTACATGCGATAATAAACTGATCAGTAGATACGAAATTCACTGGAATCTACACGCACATCATACCATCGCCAACACAGTTAACGCATGACCATCCGTGCACTTTACGTGCATTGTAATAAGGGTCACGAATGGTCAGTTAACTGTGTTGGCTTTTGTAAAAAAGAATTACTTATATTTCATGTTTTTAATGAACTAATTTTGTAAATTATACGTCATTTCTTAACTCAATAATAAACAAACGAATTCGTGAAATGTCAATGACTATGATTGTCGGAGTCAGGTTGATTAAAAAAGGTTAACGCAATAATTGGAAGTTATTATTACGTCGATTCCATATTGGTGATTCATTTAATCGATTTCGTAGAAAACTACCTAGGTAACCTAGGTATAATTCAGAGCAGTATACAGAGCGGGTGAATAGACTCAAGATACCGAAATTCTATTTTGTGATGAATTGGGAAGGTAGTTTCTTCATTTTTATAATGTATAACCGGGTTTCACTGTCAAATGTCAAATGATTGCAATAAATACCAAAATCATAAAAAGATATGATACTTAAGAACACATTCAGTCAGTGCCGGGATTGCCGGGAACCCGACAAGCGGGCACCTATACATCATCGCTTTCCGGTACATATGAGGAAAACTAACTGGATCGTAGCGATTCTTGGCAGTGAATAATGTGTTAAATGAAAAAATGCCATTTTTGCTTCTATGCGGAGTCTTCCGCATGTATCTCAAAATGAAGGCACTGAAACCGGGGTCTTTACTCGAGTGCTGTGGTGCTGTGGTCTCCGTTACGAAGAACTCACGCGACCCCGATGACACTTTAGGAGACTGTAGACCTCTTCTTGACTGGCTATGAGTAGCGTATTATGGGCAAGATGTTGAGGATAGCCACGGTATTCATGATGCCAGGTCTTATTCCTGTCGATCAATAGGCGAACCGATAATTTCACGATACGTATACTACTCACTCTCACTGCATTTTTCGGTAGGTTTAACTATCTTCTCTCTTCACGTTCATGGGCGTAATTATAGGGATCAAATCTGTCGTAAAACAGACACTTATTTCAAAAGCATATTATAAGATAAACGATTACGTCATGGATAGGGATATTTGGCAGCAATAAAATCCTGCACTAGAAATATATCGCAAAATAAATAAGGTTTCTACTGTAGCAATGTAATTTTAAAATTTTATAATACTCTGATACTGAAATGATGTATTGTATACTGATTTGAAAAAAATGACACCTCGCCGAGTTTATTACGCCGGTGCTTCTCGAGGCAGAGCACAGTGGTCCCGCGTTCATACAACAGCGGACGAAAATAAAGTTGCTATAATAATATGATAGTTAGTGCTAAACGCTTTATTACGTTGTTTGGTTTAAAAATAGAGAAATACAGTCTTTCGGTTAGTGATACTTTCTTTTTTTGGAGCAATGACGTATTTGCATTTTTCAGCATTATTATCTTTGGTAGCATCTATCCATAGCTCAAATACAAACATACGTGACATCTAATAATTGATTTTTTGATTTAAAACAAAATAAACAAAACATGATGATGATTATACCCTTATTTATGCAAATAAATATATTGATTGATTGATTGATTGATGAAGTATTTTTCACCATACAATTATAATGACGTAAAATGACTATAACCAAGACCTTCGGAAGTGTTCGGAAAATTTGTCATAAGAATATTAAAGTTCATTCTTTTTGCTTCAAAATGATATATAAATCATCAGGGGGTTCGCGGAGTCTCTAAAGTAAAAGTTTCGATGTATTTCCTAGATCGAAATTTTCATAGGTTATTCCGACATGTTGTGTAAAATAATTATAACAATAAAACGAAGCATAAAAATCAAACATATCCTTTAAGAAAATACAAAACATACCTCCTTGAACCTCTATTTTAAAATGTAAAGTCACTATTAAACAAAATAGTAATAAAAATCATCCGTAAACAAATCAATGATTTTACTGTTTTGTGATAACACGGTTCGAGTGCGTGCGGTATGACAACTTCCGATGAACATAAGTGGAACATTTTTGTTCCGACACATGGCAAATAATGTATGTTTTCTAAAACTACATGTATGTAGCTACCCTCCTGGGTAAAAAAATAAGGTTTTATAGTTAAGCGACTTTTTTGAATATTGTCTTCTACTGGGACTACTGTGCAGAGGTTTTCTTTCCAAACCGGTGGTAGTTTATCGACATTCATAGTAGCATGTAATATGCCTAAATTGAAGAATAAATCACTTTGACTTTGAAACAACTATCTCTAACCAACGGTAGGTAGGTACAGTTAGAAGTTCAAAGATGAAAATATACACGACAATTCATCAGGGTTTAGTTATTATTACTTTATTTGTCCAATAATTAAACAAGGTGTAACATTTATTTTCCAATCGTGAAATGATTTGATTAAGATTACAGCAACAATTTAATAACTAACATTCATCTTGGGCCTTTACAAAATCGTTTGTTGAAAAATGAATAAAACGAAAACAGGAATATGCATCGCACAATGCATTATAATAACGAAACAATTTCAAACTTCGAACCAATTTGAATTTAGAAGCCTCGCCCGTTACGCCCATATCTGCCCCCGGATTGGCTACCGGTTACGTTGTTAGAATATAACTAACTAAACCATGTCGATCCCGTTCTGTCGTGCGAAATATCAGGTCTAGTGGACTCGTTGTTTCACTCGCACTCAAAGATTATGATAGAAGAGATTACAGAGAGTTTACAGTTAATGCGGTTTTTCTACGTCCGTTTGGAAGTATT
The DNA here is from genome assembly GCA_932294315.1 of Epinotia nisella. Classification (NCBI taxonomy): domain Eukaryota; kingdom Metazoa; phylum Arthropoda; class Insecta; order Lepidoptera; family Tortricidae; genus Epinotia; species Epinotia nisella. The sequence continues at coordinate 26,241,206 of OW028674.1, forward strand.
CGAAGGACATTGTATAGTCAGTACCGTTATACTAATTGCAAACGTGGTTACATAGTTATAGAGTGTATTTTCTAAGGTAATTAAATATCTGTTAAGTTGTTTTGGTTTCGTACGGAGCGGGTATAATTTTTAAAACGGTTTTTTTGCGATGTGGGTATAGTATTTTTAATGGCGTCTATACTTTTTTATATTTTGAAAACATTGCCGCCGGTCGTTGTTTCTATAATTATTGGCTTATCAAGATTTTAGATAAAGGCTTAAACATACTTTATTGGGATACTGTCCTTCCGTGGAAATTAAAATTGCATGGACTTAGTACGTTTATTTATAGCGCATTTGAAAAAAAGAGGCTTTATAGTAGATCGGTTTATCTAGCAAACTGTTTATGATAATGTGTCGATGTTTTAGTTAATTTAATTTATTGTTTTCTTTGACACTTTTAGTACATAATAAAAGTGAACGACTTTAATTAAAATACGCTATGCAAGTTTCTACTTATTTAACAATAAGTAAATTTTGTCTCCTCTCTATACTCTGATGCCTTTTTAAGAATTAAATGGTTTTCTGTTATTTTGGTTCAGACGAGTATAGGTAGGTACTTACACTTCGATTAAAATCAGTTAACGATTCGGCTTTTCTCGGATATCATCGCCTAAATCCGGATACGGAAATGACACGAAATACATTACCGCGATTTCTTTTAGGTAGCATTCAATTTGAAGTATCATAAACGCAATGTATAGCACCTGCCAAGATGACATTACTAACCGGTAGACCTAAGAAATTTATTGCAGAAGCGACATAAATTTGAACATTCATTATTTACTAATTGAAGCTATACTTGTATACAATTTATAAAAAATACATATATAAGTCAATGTTTTACTGTTTGATGTAAGTAACAGTATGATATTACGTCGGATTAATAATTGATAATAATCACCAAATTAATAATTTTAAAAACCGACTTCAACCGAATTGTGTTGATTTTTCATAAACTGCTTGACCTATTTTGATAAAATTTACATGGGACCATCTCGGAAGTATATGTACCCTATCAAATACAAAAAGAATTTTGTATCATAAATGTATTATACTTATACGTCAAACTGTTTTTATTGACACTAAGAAGGCAGACTGTCAAAATAGTCAATTATTTTTCTTATTTCAATATAAAGGTTGTGTTAGTTTTAAGCTACAAAGGAGGTTTTGTTGCTCATATCGTTCTTGTATTGACAACGACAATAAGACAACGAGTAATATATTAATTAAAGGTCATATGTGTAAATTGATAACTCTATGTGAGAGATGAGGGATTCACGACAATTACCGAGGTTGGCCGAATCGTTAACTGATTTGAATCGTATTGTACCTACATATTATAATAACAGCTTTTGTCCGCGCTTTCGTCGGTGTATGGGTATACATACTCGTTAATAACCTTAATCCTATACTATTAAACGAGCAATATTGGTATATATAGTTGTACATATATATTTGCAATCACGTTCTCAAAAATGGTTCTAACGATTTCGATGAAATTTGGGATATGGGGATTAACGGGGGCGAAGGATCGACCTAGCTGGGTATCATGTCTGGAAAAATTCGTTTTCTCCGTATCAGGGATCGGATACCGGTATTTTCTCCATACAAATTAAACCGGTATTATTTCGTTCTTTGGTTATAATATCATTTTTGATCGGGAAGTCTAATAATACGAATATGTTACCTAAATACACGATATAGTCCTACATTAAGAGCCTAAAATAATTCAAAATATTAGACTACTTCGTGAATTTTTGAAAAAAGCGGTTCTGATCCCTGCTCCGTATATTCTCTATTTTCACCCGAGCAGAGCTCGGTTGCCAGGGACTCTTATTTTAAATGTGAAAGTTTGGATGTTTGTTACTCGATGACGCTAAAAGGGCTGAACGGATTTAGATGAAATTTGGCTTAACATACTTTGTATACTGGAGTAAAACAAAGGATACTTTTTACCTCAAAAGTTATCTATCACCTCTTCCTAAGCCATGGGTCAATCATCAAATCAACTAGATCAAATTATTGTATTGTCATCTATGGGTGGGCACTTCTCCGAGCGTTTCAACCGTTGTGATTTCGGTGGTCGTATTATTGAAGACGATTTTATTAGAAGACGATTTTTTGAGCTTTTGTGGAGAAGGCGCGGGGAGTGCTATCATTGTTTTCTAAATAGACCACAAAAACCTAAGGACATTGTCAATAATGCGACCACCGAAATCACAGCGGTCGAAACGCTCGGAGAAGTGCCCGGGTACAGTCGACGTTAAAATATTTTTATAGTTTTCGCCTTATTTCAAAGGAATAAAGTGCAAAACGTGTAAACATAATTATATTTGACGTAGGTGTAATAGCAATGCTTATGCAGGCTGTTAGAAACGATTAAATCTTTACGACTATTGGAAGTGGCTGAATTGGGCTTAAGTTTTGATTACATTGTTAAATAGAACAATAAAGGAAATAAGGCTTGAAAAATATCCAATTTTTGTGTTCTGTTACGTCACTATTCATTTTATGAAATTCTTTAGAAATCCCTCTATCAAACATGGCTCGAGTGTTGTATGCCAGTATGCAAGCATGCATAATTATGTTGCAAAAACTCAAAGGAATGTCCATGCAAACGCAAAAAATGGTGCATTCTCCGTTGCGCAAGATATCTATTCGACGCGAAAATAATAAAAACAATGTAAGGATTGTGCCTGCGTGTTACTTTAAAAGAAAATTTGGTAGGTAATCTGAATTAGATTTAGCATTGCAGTAGTTAATATAATTCATGTTTTCACTAAGTACTTACATAATTTTAAAAACCGTCTTTAATAGCTTGGTACCTACGTAAAAACTATGAAATTAAAACTATTATAAGAGATCGCTTCAATATGCATATAATTTAAATTGAAACGGTTGCCTAAAACAAGCTGGTTTCGAATGATCAGTAAATGGTGCTGACAATCTAATTATATAATTCAAATAACACTAAGTGTAGGTACCTAAGTGTTATTTGAATTATATAATAAAAAAAATGTAATTTACATTCACTAAGGCTTGTCCACGAAAAAAAGTAGCCACTGTTGTATAATTCAGGTTTTCAATATATAATGATTTTTTTTAAGGAATATAATTAAAAAGAAGGTCGTCTTGAGTGGCGTTATGGATATTTATATCAGCTGCTATCCATTTTTGTTCTAACTTTCGAAATCTCAGGATTTCTAGTCTTAGATTTTGTTTTTTTTTCACGTTTGGGTCATACAGGTTCTTTGTTCCTTTACTCAAATAGATTATCGATGCTATAATGATCCGGCAAATATCTTCCCAGACTCTTAATTATCGTATGTAGGTCATAAATTGTTTTAAATCATGCCAGAAGTAGACACATCTCTATGCAATAATTTTACCTTTAATGGCATTATGTAGGATTTCACACCTTTTAAGGAAAAATGGATGGATTTTAGATTCTTGCAAATAAAAAAAAATACTCAGTTGGCTATCTAATTGCGGTTTGAACTACCTAGGCCTACTGGGTGACAGTGGAGACTTAGTTTTCGATGGCTTTTTTTTCGTAAACAAGCCTTAATAAAACAAAAAACGGGTAAAATTAATACTACCAACGAATCGGCATAGAGAAAACCGCGCGCACACCACTGCATTCTCCTAGCAGAGCAACAAAGTTATATTATACAGTCAAATGATGCACTGCTGTCATGCAAGAGTCGTATTTCAATATAATACCATATTCCTTGCTCAGTTGCCCACTGGTATATATAATGTGGCAATGCCGATGCAGTCAACTCCGAATGTATGCAAATATTTAATTGACAACTAATTAGCGGTAATTATCGAGAGGAAAGTTGGTTGATTAAAGTCGACTGATGGAATTGATGGGATTGGGTGTTATAAAGGTTCTGTATTCAATCCTACGAGTTCATTCTGATGTTTATTATGGTAGTTAGTTATTAGCTTTAGGGATGCTTTAGGGTGGGTTGTACCAAACCGTCTGTAATCGTAAGCGGTCTTCGTTAAAATAGGAATGTATGGAAAGTTTGACAAGTTTCTATGGAATGACAGCTGCTGGCGCCATATTTAACGTTGATTGGTCTGTAATCGTAAGAGGATGCAACCCGCCAAGCATGTCAAGCATGAGAAAATACCCAGTCAAAAAGTCAAAGTGATTTATTCTTCAATTTAGGCATATTACATGCACCTATGAATGTCGATAAACTACCACCGGTTCGGAAAGTAAACCTCTGCCTCGAGAAGAACCGGTGTAAAAAACTCGGCGAGGTGTCATTTTTTCAAAACAGTAAGATACAATATATCATTTCAGTATCAGAGTATTATAAAATAAAGTAAATATTGAATAGAAAATAGAGCTATAGATAGGTATATATGTAATGAATAATAATCAAATCGTATATTGATGAACGTGGTGTGTAACTTAAGCAGTTAAGACATACCTACCTGTTATAAATCTAATAATATTAATAATAATTATGAACATAGAGTCCCCCGCCGCTAAGAAGTCAATCCTGACACAAGTCTCTAGTGATGAGACACGTTCGAATATTGTGTCGATAAAAGATGCGTAAAGCGTGAGTGGGGTTCATTTAACTAATATATTGAAACTGAGAGTCGAAATTTAATGTGTAACTAATAACACTAGAAAATAATAAATAATAAACAAACACATATATCATAGACACAATCGCTGGATATAAGAACTTTTTGTAATATACTCTATATATAGTGTCTGTAATATCGTTGCGTCTCACTATTCTAACAAACGCAACAAAAAAGTATAGCATTGCAATTTGGCACAAATACTTCGAAGAATTTTCATGTCCACAATGTTAAATTTCAAAATCGATGCCATTTTCTTAACAACGTCCCAAAAAACCATAAAAATACACCCATATTGATATTTAGACATTTCAACCCCATCGCACCCCCACAGGGGAGATGGTATTTCACGTCCACCGTTGTTGTTTTCGTAATCAGCGACCAGCGAACCTATAAACCATAGAAACAATATATACCCATGTATGTTCAGATGTTGTCACCACATTTCGCCCTTTTAGGGGGTGAATTCTCAAAAAACCTTAAACACGTGTTTACTCATTTATTGTTAGGAATACTGCTGTGAAGTTTCGAAAGAAATAGTCTAACTAATCTTCTTTCTCCATACAATCTTTGGACCTGCATTTCACCCCCTTAGGGGTTGAATTTAGAAAAATACTTTATTAGTGCACCCCTAGACCTTATAAGAAACCTACATGCCAAATTTGGAATCTCTAGAACCAGTGGTTTAGGCTGTGCGTTGATAGATCAGTCAGTCAGTCAGTCAGTTTCTTTTTTTATATATTTAGATAAATGAAGGTCAATATTACATATGTATAGGTATACCTAATTACTTTTACAATTAACAGTGGCGGATTTACCAGTAGGCTGGAGCCTAGCGCGGCAGATTTTATGAGCGGCAAATTTATGATTGTGAACTAGACTAGTTACTAGAGTATCGAATTGCAGAGGTCAGTAGGGGCAGCAAAATTTTAACAGCCTACTGGCGGCAAATGTGTAAATCGGCCACTGACAATTAATACGTTTTACTTTTATTAAAAAACCTGTACATATCATAGACAATATTTTGGTTATACGAACTCTCTAACGGGAACTATTCTGTCACACGCAGAAAGTAAATATGTATACATCAATATTTTGTTCCGTATATAGTAAAAAGTAAAATTAATAGTTTCGTTAAATCTTGCACATGGTTGTGACAACCAAGTCAATCACATTATTTCAGAAAAACACATTTGAGAACGACCAAGACTATAAAAAAAATACAATGTAACAAACAAATGAATGAATGAATTTTCCTGTCATGAACTAGCTGGAAAATGCATCAAATAGGGGTTTGTAGAGATGTCATTTTGGTCATATTTTGAATAGCCTAAACGGGTAGTGGACTTCACAGGCGACTGTAGCCGCATATCAGCACTACTTGCTCTGTGTCTAGATATGGTTGAGACTGTTTAATGTGGACGAATTGGAATCTTCTACCTTGGACGGTAGAGTTGCTTTTTGAACGGACTACTTTCATGCAATTCGGCCAACTCAAATAATCTCAAGTATCTAATGTATATGTAGAGTTGTCATTTTGGTGGTCACCAGCACAGAACACTAAATGCGAAGGGGTATATTTGTAGGTTAAATCGCAATAAATATCGTCCCAGCTCCTTTGAGATTTTGGGTTATCTGGAAAATCTTTTCCCGGGCAAGCAATTTTACAAGCATTCTTGGCATCCTCCACGCCCACAGTCTCATAGTTTGAGGGTAGATCCCTAAAAATATTTCCTATGAGACGTGACGTGCTATGGGCACAGATTATATAATAGTGCTATGGGTGGACGACAAAAAGGCTGGGGAAGCAACACTAGCAATTTTGCGGATTCCTAAGCCGCCCAACCGAATAGGGAGGGATGCTTGTAACAGTTGTAACCAAGATTGTTCATTAAGCTGAATATTGAAAATCATTTCTAAACTAGTTTTGACTACTAAGTCATCTATCGGTGAAAGCAAATTTTGATGTTTCCAAAATGGGCATGGGTTTTACTTTTTTTTTCTACTATACATTCGGTGGACCTACTATTATTATAGGTACCAGAGAGTCACACATAAATAGAAGTCCAATAAAGTTTAATCTATTTACTCTTGTCGGCAAACAGGCGTTATAATTTCATGTCATAATCCAATAAAACTGAATTAAACTTTGTTGGCTTAACGCAGAAAATCAATCTTCTAATAACAAAAGTTGACCAACTACAAATTACTTATATTTGATTCTGGACTTTGTGTAGTTAGCACATGGTTGAAATTGGTATACGTTTGTATTGCGACTAAAGTTGTTTCCATTATAACAGGGGGAAATTACGTATTCCACGCGTATCGACTTATCGACTTGGAAATCGATTTGATATTGATAAATTATCAACAGGTGGGTATTACACTTCGCGCATTCTGTTCGGTAACCACGTAATTATGTTTCTTTGTTAGTTCTTAGTGATAGTAATTAGCCAAAGCCTGTGGCTGTCAGAGATGGTCTTTGATGGTAATTGGTTTGTGGTCTAGGATCCGGCGTAGGAACTTTTTAATCTTGTTCCGACTAAGCCGCAGTAGAAAATAAATATCCATCATCACTCAATAACAATGAAAGCGGGCATAAACCGTCGACAAGGGTACCGGAGGTGAGTACTACCGGGGCCATCGTCAAGTTCAGGACGACTTTATTTACTGCAAAAATGATTACTAATGTAATTTAAAAAATGCCTAGTGGGAAGTCGCCTGGCCACGATGACCTCAGTATTGAATACTACAGGTATGCTGGCGTACATTTGCCTAGGGTGCTTCCCATATTATTTAATCTGTGTATGGGTCATTCTTACCTGCCCGCAGCCTTAATGAAGACCATTGTGGTCCCCATTGTTAAAAATAAAACTGGTGATCTTTCAGACAAAGGGAACTATCGGCCAATTTCCCTTGCCACCACTGCTGCGAAAGTGCTCGACAGTGTGCTAAACTCGACACTTGATAAACACATAGATATACACGACGCACAGTTTGGTTTTAGAGCTGGGCTGTCAACAAAGAGTGGTATCATGTGTCTGAAGCATATTGTCGAGTACTACATGGACAGAAAAACACCGATCTATGCCTGCTTCCTGGATCTACCCAAGGCGTTTGACAGAGTCAACTACAATATCCTTTGGAAGAAAATGAAGGAAGCAGGCATTCCGGATGACTGTATAGATTTGCTAAAATACTGGTACCAAAATCAGATCAACCAGATAAGATGGGCAAAAATTCTGTCGGCCGAGTATAAATTGGAATGTGGAGTAGGTAAGGCAGGGAAGCCTGACATCTCCAAAATTGTTTAATTTTTACATGAATTTGATTGAGCATAGGTGAACTTAGCAGCGCCAGCATGCATGCCGGATGCCATATTGAAAACACTTGTGTAAACAACATAAGTTATGCGAACGACATGGTGCTGCTGAGTCCATCTATAGGGCCCTAAGGCAGTTAGTGGCCAAGTGCGAGGAATACTCCGCTACGCATGGGCTCCTGTACAACGCCACCAAGAGTGTAGTTATGGTGTTCAAAGCGGGTAAACTTGGGCCGTATTTTGTCCTTCCCGTGTCTCTTGGTGGAGTTGTACTTAAAGTGGTGGACCGTTTCAAGTACCTGGGCCACGTTAATAACAGACGACTTGTGCGATGACTCTGATATAGAGAGTGAGCGTAGGGCGTTGTCGGTGAGGAGCAATATGCTGGCTCGCAGATTCGCTAGATGCTCAGTAGAAGTAAAGATAACCTTATTTAAGGCTTACTGTCAATCTTTCTACTCTAGCGGTCTATGGGTCCGGTATACCAAACGAGCCTACAGCGCCCTTCGCGTACAATATAACAACGCCTTCAGAATGTTGTTAAGACTCCCAAAATGGTGCAGTGCGTCGGAAATGTTTGCCAACTCTCACACGGACGGTTTCCAAGCGATAATGCGCAAAAAAATAACGTCACTGATGGGTCGCATTAGGGGAAGTCAAAACTGCATTCTGAAGGTGATTGCAGGGAGATGATATAAGTGCCCCATATTGTGGCACTGGATACACGAGGTTAGGACTACTTTGACGTATGTCAAGTAGTTTTGATAAAATAATAGTATACTGAACTAACATAGTTGTTAAGGCTAACTGTAACTAACAATATATGGACCTATGGTCTGAAACAAATCTTTTGAATGAATTTGAATGAATAAAAGGAAATTCCTCACAATGTGTAGGTACCCATTTTCATTGCTCTTGATTATGAAAAGTCTACCATTGAAATAAAGTTGTTTTAAAATCTCAATGAAATAAAAGTACTTATTTCAGACAAATGTGGGTATAGGTATTAGGTACCTATAATAATTTAAGTACCTACGTTGGATCTAAATCTCTCAATCATAATACCTGCTTTGTATTTCTTCTTGTTTTAGGGTTCCGGACCTAAAAGGTAAAAACGGAACCCTTATGGTGCGACTCCGTCCGTCTGTCTGTCTGTCACAAAGTCAAATATCTCAGGAACTACTAATGCTATCGATTTGAAATTTGGAATACTTGTAAATAAAGCTAATCCTCGGGTATGGAACATGAAAATTTTTAATATATACTTTTAATTTGTATAAAAAAGGGCGTATAAGAGGGGGGGGCAAAAATTCAAAATCTAGTTAGTAGGCCAAGTGGGGTATCATATGAAAGGGCTTGAATTGTACATTCTGAAACAGTTTTTCTTTTTTTTTCTACAATGGTAAAATTTTGATTTATAAAGAAAAATGTTGAAAAAAATACCATTCCCCCCCTTATCTCCGAAGTTAACCAAGCGAAAATTTGAAAATAATATATATGATTAATATTAACGTGAATATTACCGGAAAAGTATAACGAGACCTCTATCTAGCGTAATTTTTTTTATTCTTCAAAAATCATATGTTAATTTTGTTTGTAATTCAATACTTCTGTGTTTAAAATTTTTCCTTCAAATTCCTATGAAAGTGTTCTGAAAGTACCTTCTAGCAAATAATAATAGAATTGTCGAAATTAATTCACTTGATAAAGAATTATCGCTGAAAAACCAACATACAGGGAAATGTATTAACGTACCACGGTAGAACCCTATCGCAATAAGGTGACATACCACTCGAGTTTGAGTGACGGCGGCCTGTCAATTGCGACAGGGTTCTACGGTGGTACGTGAATACATTCCCCTTACTGTACATACCGAGTTCCTTGGTCGCGCAAGTTAGTAACAAAATGCACCGATAAATGGCGCTGTAGGTACTGATGACTTAACTACACTATGCGTTGTTAAGATTTTTCCAAAATTAATGGGTGGGGCAAGACGGGTGTGTTGTATGATATTTCGTACGGAACCCTCGGTGCGCGAGTCAGACTCGCACTTGACCGGTTTTTTCTTAACGTCATAGTAATTCATGACCGATTTACCCATACCGTCATGAAAGAGACACGTATACAATAAAAATATCTAAATTACGTGAAAGTAGATTTTTTTACATGCACGTAACTGGAAAACAGACGACACATAGATTGTACGAACCGGACCCTGCACTATACCAGTCCCTGCCTGTCAAAGAAGACATTTGCTCATGTTTGTATGTTTAATTGCCAAGTTAATTAGTTCTTCGATTAAATAGATAAGTGCACGTCTAGTCACTTTTATTTACTACCTATATATAGCGATAAGGGTTAATTTATTCTTAATTTCTGCAAGATTCTATCTATACGACTGATATGACATTTATGTCCGTAAGTCTTATCTCGCTGACGCTTAGTAATACGTATTTGGTTTTATATCAATAATACATCCTTAACGTTTACGACTAGTTGGAAACTAAACACAATTCTAGAATAGTTTACAGGGTTAGGCTGATCAAATAGAGAAGGTCTCAGATTTGTCGCAGGAGCCAAGGGGGAGTGTCAAAGTGATAAACTGATAAACATGTGGCCTATGCATCCTCATAAAGATATAAAGAAAGAAAAGTTTATCGATGGTAGTCTTTACGACGTAGACATAAGATTGAATTTCACCTGGCCTGTGGAAACGGTTTAGTCGCATAGTCAGTATACCGGTAATGTTTTGGTATCATATGTATTAATTTCTGGAAAATACGTCTTTACGTTTACGAGATAGGTACGTGTAATAACTAACTTTTAGGTACCGTAAAACCACACAACTATAGTCCAGGTCACCCAACTATGGTCCAAATTACTTCTCATAATACTTGCTCAGGTGGGACTGTTTTCATGGGTGAACTTAAAAACAGGCAATATAATAACACAAATTTAAATAAATATCTATACAATCACAAATACGCAATCAGTATTGATAGAAACGAATGAGTTTACTTTTGGACCATAGTGGGGGTAGTGGACTATAGTTGTGTGCTTTTAGGGTATTTAATTTGTGGAAAATACGTGTATTTAGTTTCGCTTTTCCATTTACGAGTATCACATTCCCCGATCAGTAATGCGTACATGTCCAATACTCGTACCGACAGATTACCGTTTTTATTTGTTTAGAAACCGTATCACTGCATTGCTGGGTAATTAGTTTTTTTTAACTGTAATTGTGTTGTAGTTGTTACACTAACGATCGGCTGGAGATGCTTCGGTGAATGGTTATGGTCAAGTAATAGCAATTTAAATAGATCAAGATATTCCCAGTAGTTACCACCAATTTGTTGCATACTGGTGATTACTGTGGTTTTTTTTTCCCGTTGTTATCGTCACTACGATACCTGTGGTACTACTATCAACTACTTTCTAGAAGTCAAGATTCTCTAGTCAGTCATATTTTTTTGCTACAAGGAATCAATGAAATTTCCCGCATTTAATAGGCAAGTGAAGAACCAAAATTGTTAGTCTATAGCCAACCTTGTTACAGTTTACATATATTATGTCAAACATGCCTACATTGCCCGCTTTTTTTCGGAAAAACACAAATATATAATATTTTTTCTATGATAGGATAGAGTTTGCCATAAATAATAATCATCATCATAATCAGCATATCAGCCGAAAGACGTCCACTGCTGGACATAGGCCTCCCCCAAAGAGTGCCAAAGTGACCGGTCCTGCGCCACCCGCATCCAGCGGACTCCCGCGACCTTTACCAGGTCATCAGTCCACCTTGTCCACGCCGCGCCTTCCGGTACGTGGTCGTCACTCGAGAACCTTTCCGCCCCAACGGCCATCGTTCTACGTGCAATGTAGCAATGTAAATAATAATGCCATAACTTGATTAGGTATTGGGCAAAGTTCCCCATGGTGGCAAAGTAGGCCTGTTTGACGGTACACTTCAACGAATGAGTATCGAATCGGACGCTTAGATTAGATTTTAGCGGCAATTCTTACCTATTAGGTATACTTAAAAAATATCACATGAAATGGCAGAATTGCCAATTGCATCGGAATAACAATTCCAATTAAAGAAATTACCTACCTACTGCTATAAAATACAATGCATTGCATGAACGAATTCATGAAGTCGTAAACCTGGAGAGATCATTAATAGTTCTTATATTTTTAGGGTTCCGGACCGGACGGGTAAAAACCGGACAAGTGCGAGTTCAACTTGCGTGGTGAGGGTTCCGTATATAATCTAAATTTCATAAGTGTTTTTGAATACTTAAACTTTTTATAGGTTTTCCTGTAATCTTTAGGCAAGGAACTATTTTCCATATTTTTTTCAGAATTTTAATCCATGTACTTTCGGAGATAAGGAGGGGGGAATGGTCAATTTTCAAATTTTCCAGTTTTCCCCCCAAAAGTGGCCCCCTTGTTCAGAATTAATTAATTTACTTTACGCGTCCATCTTTGGGTCACCAATTTACATATGTGTACCAAATTTCAACTCAATGGGTCGAGTAGTTTCGGAGCAAATCGGCTGTGACAGACGGACAGACAGACAACCGAGTGATCCTATAAGGGTTTCGTTTTTCCCTTTTGAGGTATCGGAACCCTAAAAAAGGAACCCTTATAGGATCAATTTGTTGTCCGTCTGTCTGTCTGTCTGTCAAGACCCTTTATCTCGGAAACGCGTGGTATCGAGGTGAAATTAAAACCATATACTCAAGGTTACAATCCCTTGAAGCTGTGAAAAAATTAAACATCTAAGTAAGCGTAAAAAAAGATACGACCGTGTATGGCGCAAAAAAACGTATATTTCGACACTCAAGGGAATCAAAATTCATAGGGTTGTCTTGGTGGAAAAATTACAAAATTCTGAAATTGTAGCTACAATTTTACATATTTCTGTTTAATAAACATTTTTTCATATCTCATGCTCTGAAAGTGGGTCGTTGTTGTTCTAAAAAGTGCGCAGAAAGTTATACGTTTCTGCTCTAGTGCAGAAAAGTAGTGTATTCCAATTAGTCCTCGCCTTATAGGCATTATGCGGGAACTAATAATTCTAATAAATATCATTGATACTTACCCCGCCACTGACAAAGGGAAATAATTTTATTCCCTAGTTCATGGAATATATTTTATTAAATATAAAATAAGTTTATGTTGTAAATTCATTACTTTTATTTTAGCTAAAATATTCAATAGGCTCTATGCTTCGAGCAACACGGTCTATGAGGTGGTGACAAATGGAATACACCCACAAGCCTTTTTTAACTTAAAGTTGTGCATGTGAGCTAAGGCAGAAACGCATACAGCCACTGTTCAACGAATACTAATAACAAATACAAAAAATATTGTAAAATTTTTTGTCTGTTTTTTTTTTACTTTCCTCGTATTCGATATGAAAAGTAGAGTGTTTAACTCGGGTGAAAGTCACCCATTTCTGACTCGAACTATTGGCGCTCTCACTTCGTTCGAGCACCAAAATATCTCTACTATTACTCAACAGGTGCTAATTTAAATATTTGTAAGGAAAACCACTTTATTCAACACTTAATTTTAATAAATTATAAATATATATTATATTTTGTAAATTGTAGTACTATTCTGAGAAACATTACCTAATTATGTGTCTCAACCTAAAGACTAAAGAAATTAAAATATTTTATGCCAAAAAAATGGTTCTCACAACGAGTACCCAGTGAAAGTAGTGATATTAGTGATGCTGAGTGTGTCTTTGCACGGAGGCGACTTTTTCATAAAAGGATAAATTTTACTTTAAATATGACATAACTATTTTACGTTTTGAACAAATTTATTGAATGATGCAAAACATATCGAATTTTTGAAGTTGGTTAATGAAGTCACTTAGAATAAAAATATGCTAACGATGGTCCCTTTTTCTAAAGTTTTGCCACGTAAGTAGTGTCACGTAGAACTTCCAGTCTTTGCTGAACACTAAAGATTTCAACTGCTGGGTAATTCCCTTCTACTTATTAATTTTCATGCCATGAGTTAGTTTCTCACTAAATCTACCGAATAACACCTCTTTATTCTCGTATATCAGAAACATAATAGTCATTTTGTTGTTGTATCCATGATTTTAGTAATGCACCTCTGTGAAACTCTAAATTATAAACTCAAGCCCCCGTTACTTAAGTAGGTATTTGCTACAATAACTTACATTTTATGTAAATTGTAAGTTACAATTACTTATTTGTACATACAATATTGTTATCAAAATCTACAGGCGTTTTCTACATATGTACATACCTACACTTTTATTAAACAGCATTTACAATCACAATAATTGTATGTTATTTGCTTGTAAGTTTGTTACATATTTTTGTAAAAAGGTTTATCAACCAGCGCATGTAGTAAAACTTAAGAAATATGTCACTTTTATACAATACAATTTTGTAGGATTTATTAAACAGGGCCCAGGCCTGCTATTCGGAACGCGCTAATGCGCCTCACCTCACCTGTCATGTCTAACGAAATTAGACCTCTACGCTTAGTTACCTACCACGAATCGCGGAGTCACGATATTATATTTGTGGGTGAGGGGTGAGGCGATGTTAAAACAAGTTACAGAATAGCGGGGCAGGGATGATATTCTTTCTGCACTCATGCGTCTCACCTCATGTGGGGTTTTCTTGTCATGTTCAACCCCTTTTTGAATGGACCATCTTCTTTCTGACCCCCACAAGGTGGAATGATGACCTGGTAAAGGTCGCGGGAGTCCACTGGATGGTCACGCTTTGGGGGAGGCCTATGCCCTGCAGTGGAGTCTTTCGGCTGATAAGATGATGATGATCTTCTCGGGATGTTAGTAGTCTGTGTAACTTATTTTCTAAGAAACTATGTAATTTCGTCTCCTGGCTAACGGTACAGAATAACAACAAAAAATAGTTGATTGACCCCAGTATATCCCCAGACTACATAAGCTTTTGCATCAGTTCGGAGTTGTACACATTGCAATCTCAAAATGAAACTAAGCATCTGTAAATATGACACAGTATAAAACAGACTTGCAACAATGTTAGAAACAGGAATTATTAAAATTACTGATTAGTAGCATGACTTTAACAACTTCAACATTGGCACATAATAATAATAAAAATAACATTAAAAAACCCTGAACCCTGACCTTTATGATGAAAATTACCTTTGCATGTAATAAACACGTATATGTATTACCTACCTACTTTATAGATATCCTGCCTGATAATCTGCCTGACATGTAAAATAATGTGTTTTACCAATAAAATTCTGATTCTGATTCTGATTAGGTATGTTACATTACATACTCAGTTTATTACATACTAGCTTTTGCCCGCGGCTTTGCCCGCGTACTAAGAGTAATGTTAACCGTCTACAAAAAAGGTGCATCTCAGTTTCAGTCTTTTATATATTTAGATCGACTCTACATAGACTCTGCATATCGAACATAGACTCTACATATTGAATCTACATATCGACTCTACATATCGACTATAAATATCGAATCTACATATCAACTCTACATATCGACTACATATCGACTCTACATATTTAGATATATGTCCACTGTGTACTTAGATAGGTGTCGACTCTACATATCGACTACATATCGACTCTACACATCGACTCTACATATCGACTCTACATATCGACTCTACATATCGGCTCTACATATCGACTCTACATATCTGGACCCCCATATAAAATTTCACCCCCTCTTTTAATGGTTGGGTGCAGATTTCCAAAAAAAAATGATGCACGATTTTTTTGTTGGTCACAAATAGTCCGCATACCAATTTTTAGCTTCCTACCTTGAAAATTGCGGAATGCTCCATACAAACTTCCACCCCCCATTTTGGGGAAGTGGGGGGTTAGAAAGAGACAAAAAGTAGCCTATGTCACTCTCCATCCCTTCACCTATCTCCACTTAAAAAAATCACGTCAATTCGACGCCCCGTTTTGCCGTGAAAGACGGACAAACAAACAAACAAACACATACACTTTCCCATTTATAATATTAGTATGGATTAGGTAGACTCTTTTCAGACAATAAATATAACGATGTATATCCAACCTATTCTGATTGTAGGACAATTTGTTATCGTTCTGGTTCATCTATACAATAAAAATGCTACTTACAAGTACAGAAAATCATAAATATAATTGATGTCAGTCATACATAATAATTATATATGTTTTCACTCCTGGTCTATGGATGTCATGTTAACTAGTATACTTTTATCACACAGGATTTTCAAGACTTTCGATTGGGATTGTAAAAAAACCCACATTAGGTATATCTTACTGATTAATACGTAGGTGAAAACACCAATAGTACTTTGTAATAAGAACATCGAAAAACTGAATGCTTATATTTCAACGAGCACTAAAAAAGTTCTTTTTAACATTATTATCGAGCAAATTAAAAGGAAGTCAGTGAAAGAAGTTCATGTAATGAAACACAAAAATGGTTATTCATTGAAATGATCTTAATGATTTCATACAATCGCTTAATTACATCTAAATTTATAATTAAACAATACAGAAGCATTGTGAGAGTCACGGAATATTAATCAATTGGAGAAGGCATTTTGATTGGACGCTTTATTTCATACCTTTTATGGTCTTACCTTACGTAGCTAAATGAGTACCATAAATATGACATTATATGACAAAATGCTATTGTTTACTGTATCGGTATATGCAACTACTTCGTGCTTGTATAGCCGGCATCAAAGAGATTAACAACATTTTCACGGCATCACAAGGAAATAAGGTGCAAAAGTGTAAATATATTTTTTCACTTCTCATGCTCGTAAAGTTCGACCTTATGCTGGGTATAGGCGGCATAAAATCGCTTTTTATGTTTTCAAGCATAAAGTAAAATCCTCGTCTAAAACAAAGGTAATCACTCCAACAGCCACGATTACTGTATACATTCATAGAATAACTTACTTTTTTATTTCATTTGCTTTCCATGACAGACCAAGGTCATTGGGTCATCGACCTGCACACAACTAAATTTCAAATAATAAACGCGTTCATTTTTTTATCTATGATTATTATTGTTTTATTTTCTCACAATCGAAGTGAAAAGAAGAGTGTAAAACACGTGCATAAAACTCATTTTATTGGCTTTCAGCTCGGATCGATATAGTGTCGAGGCCTCGGAATAGCCTCGGATGAAATGGGTCGTTTTATGCACTTGTTGTACAATCTACTATTTCACTTCTCATGTTGTAAAAGTTCGTCTTTATGTTGTGCGTAGGCGACATAAAATCGCTTTTTATGGTCTAGTGCATAAAGTAAAATTGTCATCGAATACCAAGGCAATCGGTCCAACAGTCACACGAACCACTTCTTTTTCATAAAGTTAACTTTATAAAAAAAAACTTTTTATTTTATTTCGTTTCGTTAGTATTCTAAGACCAAGGCAACGATACCAATAGCCAAAGTACACAATAAAACTTTATGAAACAAAATTAATCTTTTTATGTCGCATTTATAATTTTTTGAGTTGGCTTTTTATATTAGTAAATCAATATATCATATCATCAAGTTGTCATAGATATAAAAAAAAACAATGTTTTTGACACTAAGCAGTGTGTAACAAACAATATGACAAATATCACATCACAAATACAATCCAATACAGCATTAAATGTGCCAGGAAAGATTACTTTAAATATTTCTCATTGCTCTAATGTAACTTTCAATTTTAATTCAATTAGCATATACAATATTTACATGTTGCTGTTCCATTTCCTCGCAAACGAAGTGAAAAGTAGAGTGTACAACTCGTCCATAAAACCCATTTTACACTCGAATTTATATCCATCGATGCGTTTTATGCACTTGTTGTACAATTACTATTTAAAAACGCTAGGTGGAGGATGAGTATATATTTCAAATGTACTAAACAAAGTACATACCTACAGGTACATGACGGTATATTTAATTATTGAATAAGAATAACATTTTTACAGGTTACCTCCTCCATAACCACATCTTCTGACATCCCACACTGTACTTACTGCCATTAATAAGATAATATGTCGGTATATCTTTGTCTATTTGACATATACAATGTTCTGCTGCCCTTCCACACTATCGAGACCCTTAGTGTTTTCGACTCTCCATAGTTCCTTGAGCTAGCGGATTAACATGACGATTGAAAGATAAACAAAAAAGGCATCAAGCGAAAAGAAGATATACTTTAATTCAGACTCTACACCAATTATTTTACGGTTGCATTTTGAATAGGAATTAATAAGGGCTTGACTCAGTCTAGTTTTTGACGTGGGACATTCTATGGGGGGTCACTGCTGGCTGGTGCGGTTGAATGAGCAAGACGAATCGTTCAGAGCGGCTGCTTTGATGCGTGAAGCGGCTATTATAAAGGACTTTTGTAATTAGTGACGGTTTGGGGACCAATTGGTGTTTTTTCTGGTCCCGTATACGGGTTATTGAAATAGATGCAATATTGAAGTGATATTCAGCTTGACAAAAAATACAAATATCACACCTATCAAAATTCACAGATTATGTATTTTTGTTGCCGCTATAACAAAAAATACTAAAAAACCGGCCAAGTGCGAGTCGGACTGGGGCTCTCATACAACAGACATGATTTTTTTGCCGTTTTTATAGATAATGGTACGGAACCCTTTGTGAGCGAGTCCGACTCGCACTTGGCAGGTTTTTATTCATTATTTAGTCCAAGCTTGGCGCGCGTGAACCTATTCTAATTCAATTTATCGTGCCTACAGTCCCTGTTTTCGCAGTCACGGGGTAAGTACCACGTACCACTTTTAATGTTCATTCTCTAATTAAATTTGTTAATAAAGTATGTACGATAACACCGTTCCGTTAATTATTTAATTGAATTAAATTGTAAAAATAAAAATAAACTTTATAGGATCCGTAAATGTCAAAGCTTTGAAGTGTAAAAATGTCTGAGCTCGGTTACAATGTTTTGATTAAAAGATTGAATTAGTTAACTCATTGAGATTTAAAATTTATTGATAAAATAGACTTAATGAGGTCTCATGCATAAGGCAAGGATATTGAAGACCTTATTGCATACTGTAAAGTTCAGAAAAACTGTTTATAGCTAAAATAACAATTGTATTTTTTTTTAAATGTCTCAAACTATCAATAGGTAGTATTTATTCTTAACCAATTCAAAACTCTTCATATACGGAGTGTAAAAAAAAACAATTTTTCCGTGACCTTCGAAGGAAATATTTATAATTGAGGTCTATCTTCCGTTCCTGTTGTGTCTATTTACGATTATTCCTAATCGTGTAACGAGCAAACACTTTTCCATGAAAACTGAATTCAGTACAATTGTTATTTTTGCTTCATTTGCTCAAATATGTATAGACTCAATGATGAGCATGAATGGATGTTTTGTTAGTTAACCACGAGTCAAATAATTGCCGATACCCAACTGGTACCTATATGTAGTATTTGATATCTTTATTGACTGTAATTTATTCCATGTTAGTGTAAACTCTGATGAAGTTCAATATTTATCTTATATAAGGAACGTATACGACAACAATCCCTATTTCATCCAATTTTTTATACCATTTTTTTACGCAAGAAATGTTTAAATTTTGTACAAAAATAAATCATAATAAAGTGTAAACTTACACTACACGCGTTACTTAGAATATTTATAATCTTCGGAGGTATGCTTTTAACTGGTACTACCTAAGGTATATATTTTAATAACTGCGCTTACAAATGGTAAATTTTGTGCACCTTTCGAGGGCCAATTATTATTTAATACTTAATATCATTTAGCAGGCAGTCGTGGCACGCGTGCACAAGATACATAAAGTGAAATTCTTAAAAAACGAACCGTCGCCATATCTCGAAAATCAACATTCGGCGCAAGCTGACAATGTGCCCAAATTGCAGCTAAACTTCAATTCGCAGGGTTCCGTGGTAAGAATGGAGCAACGAATATATGTCTCGGGTCGGCCACTAATTTATTTGAATACTGTTAAATGGTGTCCATTTTGGACTTTTTTTTTACATTATGAAAGAATGATTATATTGATTCCATCTATAGTAGTCCGTTAAGCGTTTGAGTTGAATTTTAAAGAGATTTTTGCAGCGAAGATACGCTTTATAGTACCTATCTATCGATTCAGGGCTGTTATTCGGATTCGGAACGCGCTGATGCGCCTCACCTTAGCCGTCACGCCTAACGAAACTAGACTTCTGATTACGCTTAGTTACTACGAATCGCGGCGTCAAAGTATATTTGTGGGTAACGGGTGAGGTCAGGTTAAAACAAATTACAGAATAGCGGGACAGGTGATCTATGGCTATGTTTGCGTCGCTGCAAAATGTGGCCGTGTGTATAATATAAACAGTATTTTTTGTAATTGTAGCTATCCAATGACGAAGCTGTCAGTGGTTTCGCCTAAAGATCTTAAGGATACTGCCAGTTATATATTCGAGTGCCATCGTTGAGAAATAAGCTTGTGCTAAAACTAACCATAACTTACACCGCCAATTACAATATTGTTCTCAGATACAAGGTTTATCTTTTAAACAATGATACTTAATATTCCAGTCATTTTATTGACAACTTAGTATGGAAAAGATGTCATATTTGGAAATGATTTAATAGTAGTTTGTTCCTGTGTAACGGATATTTCATAGACTATTATATTACCTAGAGACAAATTCAACAAAATAGATAATCAGACATCAAAAAAATATTATATCATTTGTTTTTTAAAGTGTATTTATATAATGTGTGTATATGTAAATGTGTAATAATTAACGTGGAACGTAGGCATGCGTTCTTGAAAATTAATTAGCTCCTGAAAAATCGGAAAAACTATTAATACATGTTTTAATCTTTAAATATTTCGGTTAATTTAGATTTGCTCTATAATATCCAAGATAAATCATCCAAAAAAACAACGCATGCTTCATTTAAATCTATACAATTTTTTCCGCGGGTGGAAAGTTTGTAGGATTCTTAAATAAAGGACCTTAAATAACGTTTTATAATTAAATAAAAAAAAATACGTATTTAATAATTAATGATTTTCAAAACCGTATTTTTCCTGGAGTATACAGAATAGTACCCACATAAATCTTTTTTCAACACATTTGCTCGTAACGTGCTCCTTATAACGACACTTTTAGGCTCATAATCCTGAGTATTAAACACGAGTGTTTTATAACATTACGGCACTCGTGTTTTATAATTATATCCCGACTAACACAGATTGGCACCTTGCAGCAAGGTGTATGTATGAACAAGGCGCATTCTAAAATTAACCGGGTTGTACATATTTCTTTTTCATTCTCGGCAAATGGATTCTTACGCGACTAAACAAATTGGAAATAAAATGTTTTATTTAGTAATGTTACTTAGATTTGATAATACTTTGCACGAGTTTGTATTGAATACGAAAATATTTATTTTATTTTGTATCATTGGCTGTTTAGAGTCATCTGTGTCTCGATTTAACACCTGAGCGCGCACTGCGCGAACTTCACGAAAAAAATAGTTGCGCGCCATTATAGGTCATTTCACAAACATTTGTAAACATTGTTGATGCGTGTTTGATTATTACCAAACAGTTGACTCGTGGTGAAAAGAAAAGTGTTATATAGAATTGACGCCACTGGAAATTATTGGCGATTTTTCAACCTATTTGAGTAAAAAACCTTTTGCCATCAATAACTAAAGAACATATAACTTAGGAGCCTATAAAATTTTCATAGAAAATAATTATTTCCTCGCAAATGTGTAAAAATTGTCGTATGCAACGCGTGAGCTTTGATAATTACATCCTGGGCTATCTTATCACGCTCACCTGCGGCTCGCTTGAACAATTCCGCCTCGGATGTAATGATACTAATGATCAACATAGCTCACTAGTATAGTATCACAATGTACTATTGCAATTTTCCCCAATTTTACACGAAAAAGGCGGTATTTAGGCAGTGTGATTTCGAAGTGATTATAAAATTAACCGTTATCATTATCATTTATCGAAAATGAAAATGATCGGTAATTTTTGCGTTTGCGATGATAAAGTGTTTCGTATTAGCGGTATTGTGGCCAATAATTACGGTTAAGTGGTTTAGTACAGCTGCTTAAGGCATCAAGTAGAGTAATCAAGTGCTTAATAATAAATAAGCTAAGATTACGTTCGCGTTGTAATTCGTTCGTTGTCTTTGGCCACATAATATATCTTTGATCTTTGATGTAGGTGTTATCTTTAACTTACATTGTAAACCTGTATAATAAATAAATAATATTGGAGGACAGACTTACGCAAACTGAACTAGTCCCAAACTTAGCATAGAGGTAGGTAGGACGGCGATATACAGGTATATATCCATGATTCTGTTACAAAAATATGTGTTTTGTGTACCTATATCGTGCGGAAAGTTGGGTTTTTCGCACTAGTGCTATTTTTTTCTTCTTGTTTTAGGCCTGAATCACACTGGCGCGGCCTGCAGTGACAGTCAATAGTAAATTTGACAACTAATGACAACGTTTACTATTGACCGCCGCGGCCACGCCGCCGCGCCAGTCTGTGAGAGGCTTAAATGTAATTACCTATGCCAACGTATAATTTTTTTTATAGTGCCATCCTGAATGACAACCGTGCTATGTAAAAAAAAATACGTCAGTTAAAAAGTAAAAAGATTTTCTCACATTTCTCCATTTAAATTACTTACAATAATTGCTAGTGCCAGCTAAATGTGGAACTGGTAATTAAATTTATCAGTATGTACGTGCTGATGTTTTACTAATCCGGTTTTGCTTAAATTTGGTGGAATTTGGCTCTGCTGCAGATAGCCTCATTTATGATGCGATCACGCAGATAAACTCCCGACATAGCCCTCTCCAATGTCCTTTAGGTGACTTAGAGCCTTCTAATGAGGCCCATAGTGTGCGACCATAATTACTTAGCATTATTTGAGAATTCTTGTTTCCCCATTGGATCGGAAGGTCAGGTAGCAGTCGCTTCGGTCAGATGACAAAAACTAGTGCCTACGCCAACACGTACTTCAAATTTGGTAGCAGGTGGACCCCAGGGACCTCTAAGAATTGCAAGTGGGATAAAGAGGTCTATCTCATACAGTAAAAAGACACCTAGAGGAGCGAGACATTTTGGGGCTACACAGTTAATAAATGCCTTAAAGTAAAGCCCTTTGCCAAAAATGTAAAATATATTTTAATACCAACATCCGACATCGTGAAACGTATCTCGTTATAATTATGTCACATTACAGATTATTATTACGCGTTAAATTATTACGAAGGATCTTAACACAACACAACATAAGCCAACACACGCCTTAGGGTGGATACCCACCGGAGATGAGCAAACAAGTGTTTTCGTATTTGACATTTCGCACGATTGATAGCTAGGTGTCAAATAGTATATAATTATAAAACACAGCTTCGCACATCACTTGTGGATGAACCTTATTGTGGGAGTAGATCAATTATGTAATATTTGCACGAGCGAGCGAAGCGAACAAAGTTCTCTGTTTCATCTTGGGAAAACATTATTTCGTATGGTCGGCGACTGTCCGGCTGTTCTCCACTACAGGTTGTATTTTTCAACCGATTCTCGTGAAATTTGGTGACCAGGTTCAATAATTCGATGGTTTTTTTGTCGAATCAGGGTTTCGAAGAAAAATACAGGCTTGCGAGTTCTATATACCTCACGGAGCCACCAGTATTTAATTATTTATCTTCCAATAGTTTAATCGAAACATTCATGATAAACATCTTTTTCAACTAGTTTTATCTTATGACGGTTGATGCTTTGAATTTATCGCGTAATGCAATAATTTAATTAAAGGTGGCGACATGGAGTAATTTACCAATACTTCTCTTGTTAAGGTTGAGATACACTTGGTTCTGATAGTTATGTACTTTTATACAAGTATCCCAATTATAAAATTGATGGTATTTTTAGTTTATATAGGTTAACCCGCTAAATACGATAACGTTTAATACGAGATGAATTGGTTATACTCGTACACGGCGACGTTGAAAAGATACAAGCGCGCGTTTCCTTCGTCAAAATCACCTGCACCAATACTAAGTCTTCCAATCCCGGGATTTATTACTACTGTAGTAATAAATCCGGGATTGGAAGCCCTGGCCAATACTGTATCGCGTTTGCATAGCATTTAAGTAGCACTAGCACGGCAAAGTCGCCGCTCTTGGGTTCAGAAATTTATTTCATGAACACTGTAAGTACAATTATGAGGAAACGGGTCTAATCCCAATAAGTTCTAGTTTTCCCTCTGGGTTGGAAGGTCAGATGGCAGGCGCTTTCGTAAAACTAGTGCCTATGCCAAATCTTGGTACTAGGTGCCAAAGCGGACCCCGGGCTTTTTTAGGGCACAACCGGGAATAAATGCTAAGAGGATGATGAATAGGTACAACTAAATATGTACGTATAATTAAGTAGGTAGGTGATGATGATTTGTAATGTTTATTCAGTTGTCCATATCTAAATCAACATTACCTACACCAAATATGTAAATAGGTACATAGTAGTTTCTCCCCAAAAATACGCTATACCGCTTAAGACGTGTTTTTTGATTAGTCCCTTTAGAAATTTCTTAAACGGGTTTTACTGTATTGTGAAAATATATGAAACCAGCTACAAGTTTAGCATTCATAGGATGCGGCTCCAGTGCCTCGAGTAGCTCTAGTATAAGTTTTATCGATACATATACGTTATCGAACGCGTTTGCGTTAAGTGTCCATTTGTATGGCAACACGTAGTTCCTAATAGTTATCACCAGAGGCGCTGTTCGCGTTGCTATACAAATTGTAACTAAACGCAAACGCGTTCGAAAACAAAAGCTACAGGACGAGGTCGATCACGTAACGTACGCGCGTCAGGTCTAAATGTCACTAATCATATGAAAAAATGACAGTTGAATAGTCCAAACGCGTGTTCGATAAGTTACGTGATTACCCCTCTGGAGACATCGGAGTCGAAAGCGTCCATAGGTGTTACGTGTCTGCTAATCTGCTTACCATTGGGCAGACCATATAGGTACTAAATAAATATTGTACACATACAATACAACTATATTGTATTCATACAAGTCAAGATTTGTATGTGCTTGAACCCAGAGCACTCCACATGTAGCAAACTGGTATGAGATTAAACAAAAGTTGGCTATTCCGCATCAAAAGCCCGTCATTGATGCCTAACCAACACTGATGCCCTAATGAGCAAATACAATGTTCTCAGTGTATCCCGTACTTAACTATAAAGCAAAGGTGCAAGACGAGTAACTTGCGTGCGTTTGCGCAGTCTTAGAGTACGAAGATGATATCAACCGCCGTTATAAAATGTGCTTTCGTTTTTATTGGCCACTTTATGCCAAATTAATGCAATAATCATGGTATTCGGCTGGTCGATTACGTTACGTTTCGTACAGTACCTACAAAATACAATTAACGTTAAGAGAATAAAGTTTTACATACATATTTTTGTAACTTTGGCCGTATCTTTATTTTTGTAGTTGATTGTACGTTAGGTAGATCTAAATGTCATTTTGGAAAAATGTTCTAAATCATGGTCAAAAAACTACCCTAATTACCTCTCTGGCTGGATTGTTGCTGTATGTCCAATAATTAAAGATTAGGTGCATAAGGTAGGTACATTGTTGATATTTATGTCATTACTTGTTAATTAGCTAGATTAAATGCCAAATTTAATTTAAAACCCAGCCCAATGTACTTAATGCCTATATTACTTTTCTCTTACATTAATAAGGTGTATTCATTATACCGTCCACAAGCGCGTGCGCGCCGGAAATCGGTCCGGTTTTGAACTTTTTTAATTTTCATTGTAATGTCAGAAAAACAAGATGTACCTAAAGTGCAAGTTTTTTCAGATATTATATATATTGATTTTTACAAACCTTTATTACAAAAAAAAACTGTAAATTATTTTTACTTATCACTTTTCACATTTCACCATTTTATATTTTTTGTAAATATTGTTAGGAAGACATTATCGGCAAGAAGTATTAGATATCTTGATTAGATAATCAGTTCAGCATCTTTGTGTTTGTTGATTCTCCAATAACACACACGTTGTTTTTATTCAGAAAATGAAATATGCGTGCTGTATTACCATGGACATAGGCATAGATATGCTTATGTAGGTGCGATGTATGTTCTGTAAAATCCAATCAGAACCTACCTATTTTTTTAAAACTAGTCGCTGTATTTTAAAGAACGCAGGTAGAGCAGCAGGATACAATATAGCCCAATTGTACATCCCAAAGCAAAGATCTATATACTATCTATATACTGGTGAACGAATTAAAAAAATCAATTGGGTATTTCAAAACTTACTAACTATTACCTTCCTAGAATATTTGTAAAAATGATGAGATGTCGTAACTTTAATACGAGTTAGCCAGACTGAAATTGTCATATGAAAGTGGCAATGACATAAAAACAGGAACGCTTACTGAGTAAACTAAAAATAAAATTTAAATTCCTTCATAATACTCATTACGAGGATCTGATTATTCCAAAGAAAAAAATCTTGCCAGTTATGGTTCTTACTTAGATTAACGAGTTCTGACAATAATTGAAAACGAAGTACCGACAGCAAAAAAAAACGAGTGACTTCCTAAATTTTTAATATAGAATTGTTTCTTTTTTTGCAGACGTTACCAGAATCAACAGACATATCATTTCGCTAAGCCCTAATCCGTCGTGTGCCTGCGACTTTATTACCGACGACGGTTAACAGGCAGGTCACCTGTTTATGACGCTTTAACACTTTCATCAACGCTTAAGTGCTGCCCTGTCAAGGCACCATGAGGTGGAAATGATGATCCGCGCGTGTGTCCACGTCAAATACAATGTTCATTACTACAAACTACAACTAGTCGTCGACTATCAGTCTTACAGCCATTCTCTATAATAATCGGTAATTCGGTAGCTATCCATCTCCCTACATACAAATATGTATTGTCCATGCGTTTGTAGGGATGTCCCAATCCTAATAACAGATATACTAAGTTTTGGAAAACGCAATGAGGCCATACCAGGTTAGATTGATCTATCGTTTTCGTTTTTTGTTTAGGTACCTACCAAGATTTTACTCTTCACTAATTGGGATTTATAAACAGGTTCCACGCAAATTGTCTTGGACTTATTAAGGTGCTTATTAATTCTGGGCTACGTGCCCAGGTTTAAATATATTTATATCTTCATAATGTCGTGTTTGTTTCAAAGGTGACAAGCAGGTGTGCGATATTTTAGAGTTTCGGGTAGCTCGTAACTTGGTGTGAACGAGGGATCAATTACCGCAAAATGGTAAGCGAAGTTTTAAATACCGGGCGTATTATTCAATAGCAGGGAACTTAAATTTATAACGTTATCCTACTAATCCTACTAATAATTATAAATGCGAAAATTTGGATGTTTGGATGTTTGGTACTACCTAAATCAAACGGCTGAACGGATTAAGATGACTTTTAGTATACAAATAGAGTATAGCCTGGATGAACATATACATAGAATAGTTTTTTATTCAAAACCTAGTGAATAATAAAGCTAGTTCAATATTCCGTCAGATTAATTTAGGAAATAATTTTCTTTAATAACAAAGTTGTAACTGACTTCAAATAAGTAGGTAGGTACCTAAATCTCTGCAAGTGTGCCTAATATAAAATTTGAAGTGTTATGATCGAAACAAAGCTCAGACTGTTTTAAAAATTTCCATTTGTAGTAATTTTTGGATACAGAATTTTGTTGCAAAACTAGTTTTTTTAGCACTTACTGCATGGAGTATCAAATTTGCTACCAAGTATTTTACATTTTTTTTAAATTTAAAAACAGATTATGATTTATTAAATATTTTTTCCTTACAACTTTATTTTCCCATCCCGTTTTTTCTGAAGAAAAATATTAAATCTAAGGGTTAAAAATAGAAACGTTTCTCATTGACTTGGATCGATACTACATAGATACTGACTAAGTAGGTACTAGGTTGTTACCATCGCACAGGGAATACTTACGGATTTGACGCTTGATAGTTTATATACCTATATTGATTTAGCTCAAGACTCGATCGTAAAATACGATTTGTTAAATTCAACGGCGACCACGATTCTGTCTGCATTTACCATGTCAATCGTCTGATTTGGGTAAAATGTGCCTGTAGGCGACTGCCATCTTTAATCGATTGATTAAAGATGGAAACGAAGCTATAACATTCCATCCACGTACCCGCGGCGAACTATAGTAGATTGTACAACAAGTGCATGAAACGAGTAATTTCACTCGATATGTTTATATCCACCCGAGCCACCGGCGAGGGTGGAAAGTTCAGTCGAGGGCCAAAATGGTTAATTTATGCCCGAGTTATACACACCAATTTTTAATTCGATTGCGAGAAATTAAACAAATATTCGCAAAATTTAATAAAATAACAGTTAATTCCCGCCACTTTACTTTAAACAAAAATTATGTTTAATTTTCAACGCGTGATATTAGACTTAGGTACTTCATACTCCCAAGTCAGTTAATGGTTAGTTTTTTTTTTTTGTAAGAATAATTTCTAATAGTCATAATATTAGTTTGAAAACGGTGTGATGTTTGGAAATGTGTATCATGGACATAACTAGTCATTTACTGATAAATACTCCATGTGTAATTTAATAGGTATTAGAACAAACCTTACAGGTATTATAATGTTTTTTTTTCGTTTCATATGTATCAATTTCAAAGGAAAGCAAGAACTTTATTAATGTCACCAGAGTGCAGCGAAATAAATTTGTGGCCAGAACCTTAAACCTTTTTTTAAAGTGGTCACTTATTGGCGATTTATTCTTTATCCATATAATACTCATGACTTTAATGACAAGAGAATAGCACACCACACTCGTTCCGTGTTCTCCTTATAGGTGATATCAAATTATCTTGCGGCAGGGCAATCAAGTAATTTTTGGAGAGTGAATTAGTTAGGACATCTCAATCATGTGTCATATCGTGAACGTGAAAATTGGTGTTTCCGCTCGTTCGAAGGATTACGCAAAAAATTATAAATGCAGACTAAAACAATATTATATATTTATAAAATGACCTTTAATTAATTCACACCTTGGTAGAATATTACCTAGGTATTGAAAAATAAATTGAAATAATGAAGTAAATTTGCTTAAGTTAATTTAATATAAAAACGATAATTTAATAATACAATCGTCATATTAAAAATTACTGGGAATGTTTATAGTTCATACAACCTTTTTTGGTTATCTTGGGCGATATGTAATTTTTATGTCAATCATTTACGTACGAGTTCACAAAGCGCTTATATATTAATTTTATAAATGCGAAAGTTTGGATGTTTGGATATTTGTTAGTAAATCAAAATCACGCAAAAACGGCTGAACGGATTAAGATGAATTTTAGTATAGGTACAAATAGAGTACCTATAGCCTGGATTAACATATAGAATACTTTACATCCCAGTAAAAGTCCAACAAAAGGAAGTCAATGCGAACGAAGTCGCGGGCAAAAGTTGGTCAACCATAAGCAGTAGGCATACTAAGTTATTAGCATATTACTATGGTTTTATGGCAATTTTAACTGTTTTGTTGATTATTCAGGGTGCTCGAGCGATGATTGAAGCGCGATGAAGTAAGACGGAAGATGAATTGGAATAATAGAAAATAAAGGAAGTGATATGGTATATGACCCATACCAAACAATAAGTAAAGACAAAAAACAAATCACCGCCTGTTTTTTAGCTAGCGTGTCGTAATGGTCGCGCGATCGCGTCACAGTGTGATAAAAAAAACCTAATTTTGTTTCATGCTGTATTTTTTAATACGATAGTACCTACTCACCGTTAGAAACATCACACTGAAACTCCCACATCGATACGGCTTCTACTTTTTCTAGAAAACATTGTTGAAGTTTGCTTATACCCGGGGTTATGAATTTTATATAAAGATGTTTGCTTAAGAACTGGGCTTCTTATTTAAATATTGACGTCTTATAACTAAATACGCATAGAATGCACTAAATACTACTATCTTTTATTGGTTTACTGATATTTTTTCCCATATTCATTTTTATTTTTATATTCAAAACGATAGGTTGAAAATGCCTTTATTAGTAGTATTTAAATGTAGATCGTCATTTAAATACTACTAATAATATTTTGATGATGTTTATTTTAAACCTAAAAACCCAATATTTTCGGTGAAAGTTCTCATTTATAAAACTATAAGTAATGAGTTTTTCATGAATTTCCCACATTGAAACTGATCAACAGTTGCGGGCTTGCGGCATAATGCGGCCATTTATTTATAATAAACTTTTTATTGCAACTCAAGCTGCAATAAATAGTTATTTCCACGATTCTGCAATTATTAATAACGTGAAGCAATTGAAGATTAAATGGGTCGTTCTTTTTTTTTTACCGACAATGAACCGAGTTTTTCCTTTTTTTTTGGTTTTTTAACTATCGAAAATTGTGATTTTGAAGGGCGATTAAAAAAAATGCATTGGTTTCTTCATTAACACTAATTAAAGTTTCCTTTCCGGCCAATATACATATTTGTTTACGGTTGGTTTTTAAAAAAATTATGTGACAAAGTGGACTCTTTCAGTTCTTATAAAAATACGTTTAAAAAAATGCTACTTAGAGAAACTAAAATATTAAATAATACTAATTAATAAAATAATATGGACGTTCATTTTCGAACATTATAAACCCGTAAAATCATTACTCAAATGAGATGCCGTAGTAAGACGAAGGACAGGCTATTGTCGGTCGAAAAGAAGAACGACCCAAATGCCGTTAAAACGCGTTGTAACTACGAGTATATCGATGGCAAAAAGCGAGAACGTAGTAACCGCCACTTGGTCAAAAAAAATTTTTTTGCATATTCGGAATCAGCGAATTTTTCTGCGTCGACTGGTCTGGGTCCCATGGCTCTACGACGCTTAGAAAAAACTGGACTACGTTGCAAAACGAATGTATTTTTTTGACGATGCCCACATCTAATTGCTGTAAACACCCAAATAGTAGCAATTTTCTATACGAGTACATTTACGCTAATTTTGTTTTTTCATAAATCAAAGGGTGTGCCGGTTACAGCGTTGCCGAAATTTTGTTCCGTGGCGGTTACAGCATTTATGCATGTAGTGAAAAAACTACGAACCAAGCTTACTGCAATTATCCTAAAATAAATTATCTATGATTGACGCTTACTACATTTCATTCGAAAATGAATTAACAGCAAGCTACAGTAACGACATTTGAAACACAACGTGAAGTGGGTAGTGCTTGAAGATACAGCAATAAAAATGTGCGCTCGCGGCGATGTGGCTCGTGAATACGACCTGTGATTTAGTCTATCGGCGATCGCCGGAGCGAGTCGGTGTGCGTAGTCTGTGTACTCTGTGTGTCCGTGAAGTGTTCTCGATAAGAACGTGCCCTGCTAAAGTTTACTTATTTATGCTTATTATTTTTCAGTCACTATTGCACTAATTTTCATTACTTTAGAGGGGCGATTTTTGAGTTAATTATGACAAACATTTTGAGGAGTGGTGTTATAAAACAATGCATTTTAGAGTGGAATTTTTAGTATTTTTTAAGAACAGTTATTTTAATTATGTTATTATGAAAACGAATTCCATTGGAATGCAATTTTTAGGTTCCTATTTTAATGTCAATTGATATTCTGCCTAAGAAAAATGACTCCGAGTTTTTATTTAAATAAATAATAACAATTTTAATTTGTACGGTACCATAGTAATATAACGTCTAGTTATTTAAGTTAAATATTAATGGTTCAGTGAGATTAGTTCAAAGAAATATTTTTATAATTTAGGTGATAGTTGTGTTCAAAGAATTGTTTAAGAATTATGTTGAAAACTTATATAATAAGTAATACTTACATTCAAAACATCTTTTATAGTTAGTGGGTTTAATAGGTAGTGAGTTTTATATCGATAAAAGTTACTTAAAAGACAATTTAATGCCAAAACTGAAGATAAAATGTAGAGAGTTTTAAAGTTTTCACGGGAATATTAAACCTCATTACCTATAATATTTAGTTTTAGCGGATAACAATATTATAGTCTGATTAACCCTAAGAATATTTATGTTTGTTTTTAGCACGATAAGTACAAGGTTGTGATTTTATAATATGAGAGATTTTATTAGCCTTTTGAAATGTTATAAGCAACGGAGGTTTTATGTAACTTTCGTAATGTTTTTATACAGAGAAATTGAGACTAGATAGTATTTGATATGTTAAGACGGTAATTGTTGCTTATGAGCTTTTAATTTGTAAGAAACCTGCATTTAAAATTTGGAAACATTTTAAAAAAGTATGTTGATAAAAGTTGATTGATACTTAAGTCGTTTTATTTTCACAGTTTCTTTTTGCCGGTGGCCACTTACTACATTTCAGTTAGTCCTATAAAGAACGTAATGACATTTACGTCAAAATTATTGAATCTTAAAATAAATATGCATCTGGTTACAGCATTTATGCTTTATGGAAATAATACTCGTTTCACCATTTTAGTGCATTTACTTCTGGCGTTTACAGCGTTTTCGCGTATCGAAAAAAAAAGTTCAATTGTCGTAACCGCCACTAAGTCGTAAACCAGTCTTTTTTGTTAAATATTAAATATGCCAGTTGAAAGAAAACCATAAGTTATGAATTAGATCCAAATATCAAGCATTTTCGTTCATAAATGAAAGAGTTATGATTTTTTTTCTCGAAATCGAAAAGTTTTTTGGCTCTGGTGTAAAGTTTGCATTTTGGCGGTTACTACGTTCTCGCTTTTTGCCATCGATATCTAGTTTTCTTCAACACTTATATTGCCGTACCAACACCTCTTATGCCTATAGGTAGTGAACCTGCCTACGAAGCAGGAGGTGCTGGGTTCGAATAAGGGCATTTTATTTGTGTGATGAGCGCGAATATTTGTTCCTGAGTCATAAATGTTTTCTATATAATTATGTGGTATTTATTTATCTTATAAATATGCATATCCTAGTCTATTAGGTGCGCATAGTACCTACAAAGCTTTGCTTAGTTAGGGACTACGATTAGGATTTGTGTAAGATTGTCCCCAAATATTTATTCATTTATCCCTTTTTTCATAAATTATAAAATGCTTCTGATAAATAAAATGTGTTTTGTCCCTTTCTTACGAACACAAATAAAATATTAAAGTGACGGATAAAATCAAACGAATTTTAACGGCATTTTAGCTAAAATTGTATACATAGTTGAACGTTACTTATGTACGGAATATTTACCGCTAGCTTTTCGGTAAAGGAAAACATCGTGAGAAAACCGGTCTAAACCCAATAAGGTCTAGTTTTCCCTCTGGGTTGGAAGGTCAGATGGCAGTGGCTTTCGTAAAAACTAGTGCCTATGCGAAATCTTGGGGTTAGGTTAGGTTAAGCGGACCCCGGGCTCCTTTGGGGCACAACCGGGAATAAAGCTAGGAGGATGGTGAGCATTGTTGAACGTTTTGCGATTTAGTAAGTTTTTATGTTACGGCTGATATTTGGAATTACTCGTCCGATTTTAAAAAATCTTTCACTCTTTTATAGAATGGATCTTCAAGATAGCTTTTTTTTATCCGGCAGCTCTGCATGCGTTCTTTCTAATACGATAACGGACCCATAGAATAGAATAGAAAGTTCTTTATTGTTTTCCTTTTCTGTGTTACAATCATGTTCGCTAAACGGGTGTGTCCTTAATGTAATATGTCTTAAAAATCTATACATTTATTTTATGTCGTGTTGCTAATTTACAACTCACAGATGAGTGTTACATAATGGTGTTTCACTTCACTTTTTATTTTAAAATATGTTCCCTTGAAGGTTCACGCTGTTTACTAACACTTTTATGCCGGTCGCGGGCAACTAGTCAAATATAAATCTGTGAATTTTGTGCGTGAAATTGCCACTTTACGCATTTTTTGCTGGCGACTCTAGGCTCGTAGACTTTTGGCGCCACGCCAGACCTATGTCAGTATGTCAATCATTTCTTTATTACTTTTATATGTTTACTACATTGGCATAATTCAATTGAAGAGTTATCTTATTATCTGGTTAAATACGTTTTTAAAGTATCGTTTGCGTAGCAAAAACGCTTTTGTTTTATTTTATCACACTTAATACGTGTGTATGAGAAGCACGTCCGCAAGATAAACGATCTACGGGACTACTTATGTGGGTTCCGCGGCGAAAAAACCCTTTGTGCGCGTTATCCTTGTATGGCAAGGCGGGATCGGTATGCGGTTTTCTGTACTTTGCCGTGTGCTTGCTGACGCCGCACAGATTTCTTCACTTTTCGGTACACTGTCAGTATTACGGGGCGCTGCGCTTAAGCGTGCATTCGTATTCATAATACCGTCCCGCTTCCGGACATTTTTTTTATTTTACGACGGGGGCATACAAGCATACCAAAAGAATCAAAAGGGCGTTGCCAACCC
This sequence comes from Epinotia nisella, assembly GCA_932294315.1. Taxonomy (NCBI): domain Eukaryota; kingdom Metazoa; phylum Arthropoda; class Insecta; order Lepidoptera; family Tortricidae; genus Epinotia; species Epinotia nisella. The sequence continues at coordinate 26,275,738 of OW028674.1, forward strand.
TTTATCGATTTGAGGATTATATTTATTTTGAAAGGCCTATCGATTGATGTGTCACACGTGGGCTTGAATGATTTTTTTTTTTTGACTTTCAGTTTTATGTATGGAGGATTGGAGGCACCTCTAATTTTTTTTTTGTAATTTAATTACAAAACTATGTAGTGGCTAACAAAATACACCTATCCTCAAAATTTTATTCAAATATACCTTATAGTTTTCAAGTAAAATGCCTGTGACATACGGACGGACAGACAGACAGACATACATGACGAATGCATAAGGGTTCCGTTTTTTGCCATTTGGCTACGGAACCCTAAAAATGGAGCACTACACCTTTTTAGAATGCAGTTCCAATTTATTTTTAAATGAAATCAAGTCTTCCTTTAGTAAAATTTCCTATCTTCAATATTTAAGGTACTTTCCCTCCGTGTAGCAAAGTTTTGGGACACTCTGTATATCTGACTCTTGTACTCGTAGGTAGGTACATCGAAAAATAGCCGATCGATAGTCTCTGTGAATTATGCAGTTAGTTAGGTCTATGTTCACGGAACCAACGCCTCCAAACCGTACGGACTTACCCTGTCCCACTCGATTGACATCAGTAGGTGAGGTTAAGTTATCGGCGCACATCACATGGAAACCGCAAGCCAATAAATAATGTACCTACAATGAAGTACTTAAAGGTTTTGTCGCGAGCCTGCGGTGCAGTTAAAGATAGTTTAAGGATTAATGATGATATTTTGAAATAGTTAATAGGTACTTTATTTTTAGTCGTACTGTGTTACATTGTTATGTCCAAGTAGGAACTATTTTACGTAATAATATATCAAATCTTTTGTAACTAAAATAAAAATTGTATTTTGTTATTCTGATGTCACTTTGACATTCGTTTTTGTAAGAAATGGAAAAAACACAGTTCAGTTAAGAAATATTGTTAAGTTTTGTAAATAATTTACCCAAAAAGTAACTTTCTTCTAGCATTATTCCAGTTGCATCATAAAGGAACCCAGGGTCCGCGCTTGCTACCTAATCCCGAGTATTGGCGTGGGCACTAGTTTTTGACTGCCATCTGACCTTCCGACCGAGAGGGATAATTAGACCTTGTTGGGATTAGGCTTCATCAAATGTGTGAGCTGATTGCATTTTAGAAGTAGGTACTCAATCCAACGCCGCGCGCCACTAACTTTTTTTAAATTTATTTTTTTCGTAGCTGAATGACTGCTATAACACTAACTAATTTAACGCGCCTCCAAAAGCACACAGGCAGGACCGCTCAATTAATAACCAATCAAAGCGACCAACAACGCCAACGTTGCATTTCCGGTACATAAATTCCGAAAAACTCACTGGCATGTGCCAGGATTTGAACCTGCGAACTAAGATTGAGAGTCGCTCGAACTACTCGGCTGCCGCCCCTACGGCTACCTAGCCGATAAGTTAGCGAATTACTTATGTTATCTGTGTTAGAACTTGTGCGCATTATTTTTCACCCTATTCATAAGCATACATTTTCAGCTATCGATACAAATCCGCAAAAATACGAGTACTTGTTTTCCGCGAAAATTAATAACACTTGTGGCTTCTTGTGTCCGTTATTATTAGGAGGGCATCCATTGTCCACTGCACAAAAAAATGGAGATATCCTAAACCTGTAAAATAAGTAATCGTGTAAAATAAATGTGCTAATTCTACAATGCCAATGAAAAAAATCGGTTTGGCCCAAGCATTAAGCAGTTACTATTGAAGTGTCAAACTGACAGCGACGCCGGCGCCGATACATGCGCATCTGCACGTCGCGGAATTTAAAATTGTATTCGTACAGGTTTAAACTAAAAAAATACCTAAAATTACGTGTTTTTGAGTCTTTACTCTATTTTATGATCGTAATTACTCTTACTTGGATGAATTGCAAAAAATAGTAGGTACACAGTTAAAGCCCAAATTTAATCTGCTCTTATTTTTTTCGATACGGGCAGCTTTTGTTACATAATGGGAATAAGCTAACCTAGGTAGATTAAATTAAGGTCTTAACTATTTTAATTTTTTTGCAATTTATCTTGCTAGTACAGAAAAAACGAAATACCTACCAATAAGATAATACATTACCATAGGAAAAAGGGTTAAATGGATTTAGAAAAAAAAACCCTTAAAGTGTAAATTGATAATAATTAATCCGACACAGAAACTTTCAAAACGTCTAACATATCTATGCATGCAGGCTGTTCGCCTACGATGCCTGCTATACGGCCACATCTCAAAATTAAAACACATTTGAGATGTACGAGTACGGCCACGTATTGCAGGTACTAGGCGTGTTATTCTGTAGGTACGCGTTTATTTGCCGTACTCGTCACGCCTATCGAAAATAGACCTACAGTTACTACGAATCGCGGCGTCAAGATCATCGGCGGTCACTCTCGCTAATGAGTACAGGAACTTGCGAGCAAAGCTAATGCACTGAGTTGGGCCCAATTCGTGACACGGCTCAGATTCACTTTTTTTTCTTTTGTCTTTGTCTTGTAATACTGTTGTGTTGTGTCACGTGTATGTTGTGTTGTGTCACGAATGAATGTTTGATTCTGATTCTGAACCTTTTTGTTTTGCTGCACAGCAACAACCATAGTTTATTTACCTATGTGTATAAGTACAATACAATACAATACAAATACTCTTTTTTGCACACCTCACACAAACAAAGCAGTTACAGAGAGAAACAATACAATAACATGTAGGTAGAGGTAGACAACAGGCGGTCTTATCGCTGAAGAGCGACCTAGTACCTACCTACTGTCTGTTTGATATTTCTCATTGTGCCCTGTTTCTAAGTTTTCCTTTCGTTGTGTTTTTTTTGCTGTGAATTGTGTAGGTACATGTAAGAAATAACGAGTAGGTCAATGTAATTGGGTACTTTCCTGGGTAAAAAATATATAATTTTATTTAGTCTGTCAGTTAGATTATCATAAAATATTGGACACGTATTTTTTATTTTGTCAATTAAACAGAAAATGATGAAGATATATCCCGCTAAAATTACATGTGACGGCAAATTATGCTAAAAAGTGTACCATAATGTGACGTCACGCGGAATTTTAACTGTCTAAATCTTCAACATTTTTTGTTTGAATGACAAAACAAAAAAAAAGTGTTCAATATTTTAAGATAATCTAACTGACGGACTAAATAGATTTTTTTAGGAAAGTAGCCAATTAGTATCTAGTAGTGTAGGTATAAATGTACGTATATTATTATAAATAATTACTACTTGACGGAAAAAGACTAACTAGTGCCTATGCCAAATCTTCGGATTAGTTGGTCGATCACGTAACGCATTGTACGCGCGTCGGGAAAAATGACAGTTGGATCTACCCGACGCGCGTTCGGAACGTTAGGTGGTTTTTTTTATGGCAATCTTGATTTTCTTACTTCAACGCCAGTGGACATAATACAATTCAAACTTTTCGTTCTAATTCGTGACGCCTAACAAGTCACATTAAGATATATTATTGTGAAAAACCATTTTTACAAGCCAGGTAAAATTCAATCTTATATCAATAACATAAAGACAATAAAGACTTCGACAGGAAAAACTTTGGTCTCTTTACGTGTATTGTGCGCTTGTTAAAACACTTTCGCGCACTTCTTGATCTTGGAGCGGTATGTATGTGCAACCTCACATAAAAAACCTGCAAAACTGATTCCATTTCAAAGCGTTTACCGTGATAGACCCCTGGTTGACTGTCCTCTTAACAAATAATGCTGTTCACTGCGGATAATTATTATCGTATAATTATCTTTAAAATATTATAAACAATATTATAAGCCGGCCTGCCGACGTAATTATATTAATCGCTTATATCCGAAGCAGATGGAGGAGTAAATACATTTTATTTAAAGTATATTCAGCTTTATTAGATCGGCCTAGAATGTAGTCTTGGTTTTAAATGAGTCATTCTTAGTTAGGTGACACCTTAATTCCAATAGGTAATTTATGCCTTAAAGTTCACCCCTATTGCTATGAATTAAGATTGAAAATGCCAAGTAATCGGTCAGTTTCTAGTTTACCTTAGGTAACCGTTTTCGAACGAGCGAGCGAAGCGAACGACGTTCTCCGTTTCAGCTTGGGCGAAAAAGCGTTTGTATTTCCGGATGCTCGCCTGTCCAGCTGTTCTCCTAGACTGGTCGCATTTCTAAACCGATTGTCGTGAAATTTTGTGAGTTCGATGATTAATATAGTTTTTTTGTCACTTCAGTTATTGGAAATAAATAAAAAAACTACATCTCACAGAGCCACTACCTAGTTTATAATTATTTATGTCGTAAAATTAATCCAGAGATTATATGAAGTGACTAAAACAAAAGTTACGAAATGTACCTAATCTTTTTTTTACCTATTTAGGTTAAAAATGGTCGTTCTATAAAAGGAAATACTTATACTAATGTCAGTTATGCACTTCAAGTATAGTTTTCTTACATAAGGATACGTATAATGCGGCCGTGGTTTAATTGTACACTGCGCTGGCAGTACAGTCGGAATCACTTCATTTTTGCTCTCTATAAACAATTTTTCACTTCTCATGCTCGAAAAGTGTGTCATATTAGGCTTAGCAAGCGGGGCTAAAGTCATACATGTAGCCCCTAGTGAAAATATATATACATATTTATGATTTTTAACACATTTAATTTGACCAATCAAAACACATGCATCGCTGTATAAAAAGCATTTGTATTTGCTATCAACTAACCAGATTACAGCGAATATTAAAAACAACCAATCAGAAACCGGAATTAATTTAAATATCAGGTGTCTTTTAGTCCCTAACTCACAATAATTATTAAAAAAACCGGCCAAGTGCGTGTCGGACCACGCAAAACGAAGGGTTCCGTGCCTATTAAAAAGGTCGTATCGTCACAGAAATTTTACGGCACTTACGTCCTTTTCTTTGAGGAAGGCAGTTTTTCAGCAATATCTCGAAAACCTCTGAACCGATCTTGTTCAAAACAATTTTCGGTGAATGAAATTAATAAGCCCTATGTCCATGAATTTTTCCATATTTTTAAAATACACCGTTCAAAAATTAGAGGGGGGGGGGACAGAATTTTAGTGACTTTCGGGGCGTTTATCTCCGACCCTATTCACTTAATCAAAAAAAATGCTAAGAAACCTTATATTTATTTTGAAAGGCCTATCGATTGATGTGCCACACGGGGGGTCACAATGAAAAAAAAAAATTCGACTTTTAGTTTTATGTATGGAGTGCACCCCTAAAATTTTTTTTTTTTGTCATTTTAATTACAAAACTATGTAGCTAACAAAATACACCTATCCTCAAAATTTTATTCAAATACACCTTATAGTTTTCGAGTAAATTGCCTGTGACATACGGACAGACGGACAGACGGACAGACGGATAGACGGACAGACGGCCAGACGGACAGACGGACAGACGGACAGACGGACAGACGGACAGACGGACAGACGGACATGACGAAACTATAAGCGTTCCGTTTTTGCCATTTTGGCTACGGAACCCTAAAAAAACGCCTCTGGCCGTCAACGACGCGCCTGTAGACGGTCAGCCGGCCAATACACGGTAATTAAATACTGATGATCCACCATAGTTGTCTCTTTCTATAACATGCAATGAGAAAGAGACAGCGCGTGGATCGAGTGATAATACTTCACCGTGTATTGGACACCTCGGAGGTGATTATTCGTGGTGCCAATTTTTGTATCTGTGTCGAAGCATGTTTATTAAAAAAGTATGCCGCCAAATCGAATAATCTTTGCGCCGTGGAATTTATTATTGATTGTGGATGGATAATCTTTGTTTTACTATTTTCTCGCAGTCGAAGTGAAAAGTAGAGTCACCTCGCTTCACTCGGGAAAATATCCATCTCGTGGTAATATGGCTTATTTTAGCCCCTTGTCATACAATCTACTATAGTCAGTCATTATTGTTGGCATTAATAGTTATGTCTGTCATGAGTTGAATGGTTAACCATGATTACAAAATAAATAATTATAAAATTAATATTGAGTGGGTACCTACCTACTTACATATAATCAAAAACGTATGACAACTGATGATGTGATCCGACCGAGCGTCGTGAATTTTAAGTTTAAATAAATTATTGTCACTAAATCCCGAATTAACGTGTGACTAATATTTGGTTCATTCAACATCCAAATTATATCAAGCAAATTTATAACTAAGTTATACAGAGCTATGTGCTCAGGTTTCACCTTATCACGGAAAACAATAATGTTAATGAACGATAAAATCGGTTTTATACCTAAGAGTAGGTACGTGTACCTAATATACGTTTTATAAATAAGTCTCTGTCAAAAAACTAATTTTAGGTACAAGCTTTTATTGACGACTGTACTTTTCTGTATACCATCATCAACTACTCATTGAGACGATTCTAACGAGCCCAAACTCAACGGGACTACGTCGGTTAAGTATACTGAATCAAACTTCTGTCTCCATCATCAGATCAGCTCAATGGTACCATAATATTGAATTGTCATCCAAACTATACTTAAATCCAAAATTTCAGCTCAATCGGATAACGGCAAGTGACTGAAAAATGGATTGCAAATTTTGACGGACAACTTACTTATTACTGACATTTTTACATACGAACCAGGGTCAAGTTAATAGGTATAAAGCTTGTAAAAAGAAGAAACTGACTGTCTGACATATCAACGCACAGCCCAAACCATTGGTTTTAGAGATTCCAAATTTGACATGTTATAAAGTCTAGGGGATTCTTGAAAGTATTTGTGCCAAATTGCAATTCAATCGGAACATACGGGTCAAACTGAGAACCTCCTTTTTTGTGGACCGTAAAAATTACGCTTATTACGCGGGCGAAGCCGCGGGCAAACCAATATTCCATCTAAGTTATAAATAATACTGTAACTGTACCTACAGATAACTTTTTTATATCGTTTTAATTTAATCGCCTTTATGTACATTAAAATTATTCCTGCAATAAAGATAGAGATATCATTTGCAAAAACAATAAAATAATTAGTTTACATGTCATTTAAAATGTAAAAAGATACGTTACCTACGGCATAATTATTTCTCGAAATAATCTAATAAATACTCGTGACCGACTGTACATGCCTGCAATAATTATGCTAATAGCACGTCAACTAGAAATTGCTACTTTGTAAAAATATGCCGAGAAAATATATGCAATTAAAGCTTATGAAACGAATCCAGGCTACAAATATGTCGCAGGCTCGCAGATGCTTTCCGATTTGCCTTTAATATTATTATTATTATTTGTAAAATAATTTTAAGGGGTGACAAACAACATTCCATAAAATTTAATGAAACCGTCTCTTAAAACGGGTTCGAATTTTTTGCATATTTAGGTAGGTACATTATCGATTTTACATTTACATCGATTTAAGATTTAGTTACTAATTTAGGAAATAAATTCGAACAATTTAAATTCCTTCTAACATTAGAGTTAAGAGTGCTGCTGGGGAATCGTTTTTGATTTTCAAAACCGTTTGAAATGTTGCACCGTGTAATCAGTAAACTTAACTTTGCTATAATCTTCCCAGCAAATGTACAAAGGAGCTTTTCTAACGGACTAATCGATCAAGTTTGAATAAGGTCGTGTTGGTTAATAAAAATGGATGTAATGAAGATATTGATTGCGCATAATTGCGCGTGCGTCGGCAGGTGGAGTGGACGCGACGCGCATGCGCATTGATGGCGCGGCGCGAGTCTTTGAGGGCAGCGGAATTTTCGCACTACAGCAAATAATGCTAGGAACTCTTTGGTCCTTAGTGTGACCAAATTTATCGATATAATAAAGTTTTACTTTAGCTCACTCAGTAATCAATAATTTTATTGTGTGAAGGATTCAAACTTGCAGAGTAAGAACTTCATTTGATTTTTTTTCACTTCCTCTAGAGATATTATTAAATGAGAAGAACGAAATGCGCCTTAATAAGTTTAATAGAGCTTCTAGAGAACCTGCTGTAAATAGATTTCCGCTTGTATGAATAAGTAAGTAGGTACTTTTACTTTTTCATCCTTTTGGTTTTTGTGAAATGAAAGCTCTTATTCCCGGATAATTTTAAATTAAATAAACAAAAAAATAATGTTATCACATCTCATACTTTTACTTAGACCATTCTACTATTACTGCTATCGATGTATCACACAAACTAATGCGAAGCACTGACAAAAGATATATAGTATGTTTAAACGACATTAATGTATGTAAATGTAAAATATATACGCTTAAAATTCAATGTCCTGTCGTTTAATAGTACTTTGTACATTCACGGGGATATGAGTGGGGAAATATTGTATATCATTGCGAAATTATGGCCGTTTTGCTGTTCCGTTGCTGATTATACGAGTAAAAGGAGTGGTGGAAAACTTGTGAAATATATCTATCACCTTTGGCAATCTTTTGCATTATATCAATAAAGCTACATTTACATCTTAATGTACTTTCTGTGAGTTCAATTACCTACTGTGAAGTATTTGAACCTACAAGTAAGAATATGTAGCGTATTTTATACATTTCTTGTGAAGACTTTTTAAAAACTCGATATGCCCATCAGTTTGTGAGTTATACGTTGTATTTTTTTACGTATTCAAGTACTGGCACTTTATTTAGGTTAGATTTAGTGGGTATAGTTGACTTCTCTTTAGAAACATCGTACGCCCGAAACAAGATTCAATCGTTGTTTTAAATCGTAACAAGTAAAATGTAATCACCATTACACTCTTTTTACTATCAACGATACATGATTGTACTTAAATTCTACTCTAATATGCTGTATTAGTGCCGAATTTGGCACTAAAAACTCGATACGCAGAGTATTGTAAGAATTAGGTATCGCCGTGCTATCTTAACGATTCTGTTTCCTATTCCTATTACGCATAATATTAAACATTGTCAGACAGGAAAGGAGAGATATCCTTATGACATGCACGGGATGTCACATTTAGGTTCTCATCTCGAATTAATGGGCCGCGGGTATTTTCTTGAGACAGTCCTTGGTATCGTGTTATATAGAGGTACCTGCCTGCCTATTGGCGCATAAAATTTCATATGTGGTAGTGTGCCGTTAGCATAAAAAATCTAAATTTAACCTTTAGATGCATACGGTATGGTATCAAAATTGATACCATGCCTTTTCTTGGTTATAAAATCTGTATTATTTTTTAAACACACTACCTTTGGCTGAATGACGTTACCGTTACAACATGAACCGGACAAATGTGAGTCGGACTCGCCCACCGAGGGTTCTGTACAAAATGACAAATGTCATAGTTTTCAGATTTGATTCCTTTGACAGTGTCGAAATATATGTTTTTTGCGGAATAAAACGGTCGTATCTTTTTTACGTTTACTTAGAAGTTTGATTTTTCACAGCTTCATTCAAGGAACTGTAGACTTGAGTATATGGTTTTAATTTCAACTCGATACCTCCACGCGTTCGTGTGATAAAGGGTCTTGACAGACAGACAGACAGACGGACAACAAAGTGATCCTATAAGGGTTCAGTTCTTTTCCTTTGAGGTACGGAACCCTAAAAAAATACAACAGGCAACCATAGGCCGCCATATTTTTTCACTAAACATCAAAAAGTTGAATAAGGCGGCTATTTTTGCGACAAGTGATATTCAAAAATTTGATCTTGGAATATCTGGCAATTCTAGTGATATTTACACCTCTGAGTTAAACGCAAACATTCGTATACCATATTTTGCTATGTGATTTATATTCTTAATTGTTAACTTTCTTCTCCGTTTACTTTGTTAAATGATAATTGGATATCATATTTCAACTACAATAAGGAATGTAGCGTATATCAAAGAAAAAAAAACGCGTATTCCGTATAAATTGTTGTCTCTTGGCATGGAAAATCTAAGGAAACAACCAACTAGCCAACGCTAAAGTGCAGTAATGCGTTTAATTATACTCAATGTTTGCTTCCATAAAAGTGTGCTCAACCAGGATGAGTTTTTGTTGTTGATATATTGGGAAATAAGTGGTTTGTGAAAATGTCAAGATTATGAGAAAATCAAACTGCATTTTCATATCAATACGTGTCGAATTAATGTTACAAGTTCGTGGGACCTTTGTGATAGTTATGTGAACAAAAATATCGTTATTTGATTGAAACAGTTCTATAAATGATTTCTATGGAGCTTCGATTACGTTTTTATCACTTTGCTGAAATATGTTTTTTTGGATAAGCTGCATTAAATTGTTATTTAGAGAATATATATGTACCCCTGCACATAACCTACATTTTAGAACCAATTCGCCGGCACATGAACCATTTTATTAATACAATTATGTTCAGAAAATAAATTGCAAAAATATTCCAATTAATAATCTTAAAAAATTCAAACGTGCACATTTAAGTACAATTAGCAATTCGTAATTTAACCGTAACATGGCTGGAGAAACGGGTAATTAATAATTTCATGCTCCTGCCGAGAACGACACATTTACATGAATAAAGTTGATTTACGCAGCGCAGGAGTAGAAATACTGTGTAGAAAAACCAATAAACACTGTATTTGCAATTAATTCTGGACTTTTTCAGGAAACCCCGATCGGGAAGTTCGTTATTATTACTAATAAGTGCTACACTGCGTTACGTCTATACAAGCGGTTTTCTATGAGACTGCATAGCAGTCAAAAAGCAAACTCATAGAGTTATAACTAAAGTACCTACAGGAAGAAGGACGTAACTTACTATATTTTTTAATGTACATACGCTTCTTTTGTAAAGGTATATAGTACAGGAGTTATATGAAAAATAATTTCCACACAGACAGGGTTTGATTTTTTTAGTTCTTGGTTTGTATATTTTTGACATGCATGAGTCTAGAAAAATCTAGGTGTGCAAAACGCGTTTTTTTTACCACCATCTTGAAAAAATAAATGATACATATTATCTACTATTTGATTTTAGGGGTCATTGACAAAAAGTGACGAAGATAGTCATACTGAATAAATAATACCTATCTAATATCTACATATTTAGGTATGTCAAAAAGATATAAACAAAGAACTAATAAAATCAAACCATTATGACCCCGAAGGCTATCTCCTCTACTAATAGTAGCACTCCGTTAGTTCTCAGCCTTGTTACATGCAAATTGGTTCAACTGTGTTACTAGATTATCAGCTTTATCTCAGCAAACCAATTGAAGAGGATAACATAGTTACATCCGTGTAATAGTTTACCATACCGTATTTTATCTGCGTACAGAGATGCATGAGATGTATCGGTTCTCCGGGTGAGGTTGTATTAAATCATTAAATATGCTTCTCTGTCTTTGTCTGTTCTTATCCAATGCCGATAACCAACATAAACTAGAAATACCACTTTTTGTGTTACTTATTGTATTGCCTACATAATCAGAGTAGAAACGAATTGCAGAAAATGCAATAACAGTATTTACTATAATTGCATTGTGATTCATACTATGATGGAGTATATCGAGCATACGGCCTGCCTGATGGTAAACATACGGTGCACCCTATGGACGTCTGGAGCCGTAGCATGGTTGGCCTTATCACGTGACAAGTGACAAGATAAGAGCGTCGTCTCGTTCTATCGAACGGTGTCAGCCAGTGACGTACGCTCTATCCTATCACCTATCGCGTAACAAGGCCAACCATGCTACGGGGCCTGCACGGGCGTAGCCAGCAGGTCGATCACGTAACGCATTGTACGCACGTTAGGTAGATCTAAACGTCAAATTTTATATGGAAAACTGACAGTTAAACTGTCCTAACACGCGTTCGGAATGTTACGTGATTAGGTACTCCTCTGGTTTGAATTTTGAGAGGGGGTTCAAGTAAATAAAACAATAAAAATATGCATAAAATGACATTAATATTCAGGTTAACGTAATATTTTCAGCATTTGGGTGGGAGGGGGGTTGGAGGATAATTGTATAGGTATCAGGTATGTAAAATACAATTACATTAATTATTTATTTATTAAGTAAGAAATTAAAATACGTGGTTTTTAAGTTATGACGAAATTTTTTCCGTTTCCGCATTATCTTCGGTACTTTCAATGTCAGAGTCATTTCCGACATTTATTATAAAGTTGGAACATGTAGTATTTAAAAATCCTTCTTTAATCATTAAAAAAACAACTGAGCTGAAATAAATTTGCTAATATTGTTAGACGGAAAGGTAACATAGGAAAAGTATTAAGATCGTTTGAAGCACCGCCGGCCGCACGTTTTTAGTAATTGTTTACAAAAAATGCACTCGCCGCGACTTAAGCCTATTGTTATTGCTAATGACGGTCTCAAGTGGAATCACGCCAACTAATATTGAATGCACTATACCTGACGCACGTACAAATCGTTACGTAAGCGACAAGCAGGTTTCTGTGTTTGATGAGTGATGACTGTATTGTATTCTTGATATAATATTGATATGTGATATAAACCCCTTTTTTTTTTTTTTTTTTTTTAGGAGAGGAAAAATGCGTTACGCATTACACCCGGGTGTGGGGACGAACCCGGGTGGATATGTGGGACTCCTCGCAATGGGCTAATGGGGCCCCGAGTCTACCCACTAAAAAACCTCTCCGTCTTCCGTCTTTGTGCCTTAGTGGTGGGCTGAAGGAACGCTTGCGCTTTACTTCTTCAGCACCACCAGCACCTCTCCGATTTTCAGAGCACCGCCTCCGGAGGTCCTTGTTGACCTCGTTCGTTTTGTGCCAGTACGGGCATCCACCCAGTGACCTGGTGAATGTGAGGGATGACAGGCGTCCCCATGGCTGTCACCCCGCGGTCACTCTACGGAGGCAGGCGGTGATCCTGTGCTGCTCGCCTTCGTCCAGGACGCCTGCGGCGCCGTGGATCGGCCAATGGGTCGACCTCCCTGGCCCGTTCCGCCATTTCCTTCTGCTGTACTGTTGTTTCGCAGAAGGCCTTAACTGCTTGCCAAGACCTGTCGCTGTCAACCATGGACTTGACCACGGCTGGGAGCGACAGGTCTGGCCCCACTATGGCCATGAGGTCACTGCGCTCTGGCCCCCACTTTGGACACGCCTCTAGCGTGTGCTGCGCCGTGTCGACAGCCGCTCCGCAGTCGTGACACTCCTCCGTCGGCTCTCTGCCGGCAATTTTGTGCAGGTACCTCCCGAAACATCCGTGTCCCGAGAGAACCTGCACGAGCCGGAAGGTCAGAGCTCCGTGTGCCCGCTCCAGCCACTGCGACAAGACTGGCCGGATCGCCTCGATTGTCCGGGCGCCCGCACTCGGCCGCCCCAACCGGACCACCCACTCGGCAACTGCCTCGCGGGAGAGCTCTTCTCGCTTGGCCTCAACCTCTCGCGGTGCTGGCCAGAAATCCCTAGCTCGCGCCTCCTCGCGCCAGAAAAACACTGACGCAAGAGTCCTCGCATCCAAATCCCATGGCAGGGATCCGGCCAGCACGCATGCCGCCTCTCCGGAGATGGTTCGATAGCCCCGTACTGAATAAACCCCTACTATTTTTCGGAATTCGTATGTTTGTATACTCCGAAAGTAATCGTTCCATGAAGTGAAATAAACTTTCCTAGAAAACGTTATCTTGAATTAATTACTGACAGTTATTAGCGAATTATAAAAAAATGTTACAATTTTCCATCACGCACACACGCATTAACCTTTCATGCATACATGATTAACTACATTTACGATGGACACATACAAAACATAAGTTAATACGAAATTAAATGCACTATTTGCTTGTTATATGTTAATTAACGATTATTACTTGGTAATATTGTAGTAAATTGAGGAGTATATCAATGTCGGCCAAGTGTAGAAAGAACCCGTTGCTCAAACCGCACATAAAATTGTCATTCTCAGAATGCTTTTGAGTTAACCTTAGAAGTATTTACATATAGGTAGGTTTAGCGATTCGGATTCGGAGTGGGAGCGGGTGGCGCAGGACCGGATAATTTGGCACTCTTTGGGGGAGGCCTATGTGCAGCTGTGGACGTCTTTCGGCTGATATGATGATAATGATGATAGATAGGTAGGTATTATTTGCTTGATGTTTCCTAAATTTATTCAAGGGACTCAAAATTTAAATAATGACATTCAAAATGACTTTGGGTACTAAAACCACTTTCCTAATCTCTAAACTTCTCTAATAAATTCCCTTAAGTAGGTACCTAGGTATGTCGTCAGTAATAAAATAGGTAGGTACATTAGGAACCTTACATTCATTATTTTAGGTACTTAGGTACATCCAATAGATACTTAATATTAAAAAGAGGTAATGTTTGTAAGTTTTTATGTAGATACCTACTTACCCGATTTCAATAATTCTTTCACCAGTATACAGAATGGACATTATTTATAATGCGTGGGTGATGGCGCGCGGGCAGCATTAAAAGAACTTGGCCGGTTCTTTGCATTTCTAGTTTTCGGCTTATGGTATATTACACTGCGAGAATAAATTAATACAGTTTTATAGGTTCTTTATGTCGCTATTTGTCATAGGTTTGACGCGATATTAAAGTTACATTTATCTTGCGGCGCCAGGGTATTTATCAACGCAGGCAGACGCAGCTGTTTATGCCTTTGTCTGCCATTTCCTGTGGCTTTATACGCTTCTACAATCTGATGATATGAATGAATGGAAAAATATTTCAGAACACGTTCCATATCGGTTAGTAACATTTTAACATAACCTATTATTACCTGTTGTTATTTGACAATATACCACCTACCTAAGTATACAAAATAATATTCAAAGCAATGTTAATCCTAAGGTCTTATATTCCGTAACTGAATGTCTGACAAAACAGTTTATACCTAATTTGTTTATCTACTGACATTCTTTGTAACACAGATTTACTTCTATTTTTTTATTTAATAGTAAATAATTTGACAAACTTTTACTGTCTCTTGCTCCTCTACTTTTACAAGATTTTATTTAACTTGGCATGTATATAAGTATGTTTGTTCGGGTGGAATCTTGCAGCTCGATTTTGAAGCAGATATCTTCAACCGATTGAGCTGAAATTTTGGGTTTAAGTATAGTTTGGATGACGATTCAATATTATGGTACCATCGAGCTGATCTGATGATGGAGACAGAAGGTGGCCATGAAAATTCTGGACAGACATAGCCTCGTTGAGTTTGGGCCTGTTAGAATCGTCTCAACGAGTAGTTGATGACGGCTTTTTTTCTTGTGTCTTTGTCTTGTAATAATGTATGTTGTCTTGTGTTACGAATATATGTTGGATTTGATTTTGATTTTTGATTTGTATACAGAAAAGTACATTTGGCAATAAAAGCTTGTACCAAAAATGAAATTTTTGACAGAAACTTATTTGATATACTTAAGTACTAATATTATACAGTTTGGGTTATCTATAACACACTGGCAGAGCCGCGCAGGCAACTAGTAGATAGGTAGGTATTATAAGGTAAACTACTTGCGATGAAATCTTCAGTAGCTGGCCCCCTCATACTAAAAATGAACTCTTTCCCCTACAAACAGAATTCAATTAAATATGTATTTATCTATATAAGTATGTTTATCCGTTGTCTAGTACGCATAGTACAGGCTTTGCCTAGTTTGGGACTAGATCAATTGGTGTGAATTGTCCCACGATATTTATTTATTTATTTATTTTATTTAGTATGACGTGGCAGTTATTGTAGGGTGGCCAGTAATTGAAACCTTATACTAAAATGAATTCTAATATAGGTAAATAGAGTTCATTTTTAGTATGAGGTAGGCAGTTATTTGACGGTGGCCAACTACTAACGATTTACCCCATACCAAAGTAAAGAAAAATCAATTTAGTCCAAATTTAACCCATATTGCTTTGTCATAAAGTGCCCATGCCATACACTAGTGCAACGTCGAGGACTAAGACGTTTACCTTATATGTTTAGGTAAAACATAAAATATTATTTGGGAGCGCCTTTTTGGCACTGGAACACGTTCATAACATATACATTTTAAAATTAGTGTGCCAATATTTGCAGTTTTTTTTTTTCATTTAAAATTATTACCCGTGTTCATAGTCATTATACAGAAGGTTATATTATTTGACTCACAACGTTTTGTATGGATTAAGTTACAAAATAATTAAATCTTTTACAATAGGTAACTATTTAAGTTGATCATACCCGCAATTTTATATGTTGGAGAGTCTACACCAATTTCCTATGATATAACTTCTCTCCAAATTGCCTGGGAAGGATGCTGAGCAAATCTTCAAAAATTAATAATACGAAGATTCTGTCTAGTTTTTATTCGGTTTCTCCCCAGTCGGTTAAGACTCCCATCTAGGAAACGGTCGCATCAATGGGGCCTCCGTCCAATAGCATCCGCGTCGATCGCGTGAGGACCCCAATTTACTTATTTAGCCTGATTAGTTTCACGGAACCAAATCCGTCCGGTGGCTGGATGCAGGGAACAGGGTCAGTGGAGAAATTATTCTTACTCGAATCTTCATTTACAAATTATGTAAGTAATACAGTTAGGGTGAATCAACTTTAGGCTACATACACATGACCGGAAGAGTATAGGTGCTAATGTACCTAATGTATATGTTGCCTTAATAGCCCATCTGGCATGAATAACTAACCTTAAATTGTGTTTAGAGATCTGTATGTTTGCACAATGTAATTTAACAGAGAAAATTTTTATTTTTCTCAACCTACCCGTTTGACCACGAGCCACGAGTGCTGAAAATAGTAAAAAACATCGGAATGTATACTTGAGATTATTTGAGTTGGCGGAATTGCATGAAAGTAGTCCATTCAATAACTACAACTTAGAAAACTCAGTTAAAAGATTTTTCAAAAAACCTAACTGCTTTTTTGCAAATATTATAGCCTATGCCACTCCCACAATTAAGAGGAATCCAACGACACCTCATATGTCGAAATCCGTCAAACAGTTTAGGCTGCAGGGCGTGCCAAACATAAGACATACACACATACATACTTACTTACATACATACGCTCGAAAAACATAATCCTCCTTTCCTTCGGCAGTCGGGTAAAATCGGCTGAAACATAGCTAAGAACCATCTCGATCACGTCAGCTTTCGAACAAAAAAACCGTATTAAAATCGGTCCATTCGTTTAGAAGCTACGATGCCACACACAGACACACAGAGATACACAGACAAGTCAAACTTATAACACCCCTCAATACTCAATACTCAATAGTTTATTGCAATTTCACAAGTATAGTTGTACCCTCTTTTTGCGTCGGGGGTTAAAAAGCGACTCTACCGTCCGAGGTAGAAGATTCAAGTTCTAATGTCGGCCCTTGTCGATTATTAAAGAATAATCTCCACCATTTATTAGGGTTCCGTAGCCAAAATGGCGAAAACGGAACGCTTATAGTTTCGTCATGTCCGTCTGTCCGTTTGTCTGTATGTCACAGGCATTTTACTCGAAGATTATAAGGTGTATTTGAATACAATTTTGAGGATAGGTGTATTTTGTTAGACGCTACATAGTTTTGTAATTAAAATGACTAAAAAAAATTTTTTGGGGGTGCACTCTATACATAAAACTGAAAGTCATTTTTTTCATTGCAAGCCCACGTGTGGCACTCAATCGATAGGCCTTTCAAAATAAATATAAGGTTTCTCAGCATTTTTTTTGATTAAGTGAATAGAGTCGGAGATAATCGCCCCCAAAGGCACTAAAATTTGGCCCCCCCTCCGTCTAATTTTGGAACGGTGTATTTTTAAAATATCAAAAAAAAACATGGACTTATTCAATTCTTTCACCGAAAATTATTTTGAACAAGATCGGTTAAAAGGTTTTTGAGATATTGCTGAAAAACTGCCTTCCGTAAAGAAAAAGACGTAAGCGCCGTAAGATTTCTGTGACGATACGACCTTTTTAATAGGCACGGAACCCTTCGTTTTGCGTGTTCCGACACGCACTTGGCCGGTTTTTTAAGACACATCAATATACCTACTATAGGTAATATTCGCGTGAACTAAAGACAATATGAAAAGAAGTTGCTGAAAAAGCATCTAGACACGCGGCAGCGTGTCAAGCCAAGTTCAAGCAATCTACTTTTTTACATTTATGTTTTTGGTGGGATATTAGTTACTCATATCTTTAGGCGGCTGTGGTTCTCACGCACACACATAGCCGTTTAATAACCTTCTCCTCTCATACATAAAATCACGCTTGTATGCTCAAAAAGGGATAGGCGCAGCACTTTGCTATTGAATTTTCAGTGCACCTTCTAGAAATTCACTCCACAACCAACAGTAGGATTAAAAACGAAGAAGAGCATATCCTTGATAAATTGTATCAAAATAAAATTGTTAACTCTTAACTACTCCACGTCTGTTTCAAACAATTCCAACCGTACAATATTTTTGGCTCTCATTACCGTGTCAATAGAAGATTAGGGATAAGTCGAAGTTTTTAAAGAAGAACGCCGAATAAGTGAGTTTTTTATCCTAGCCCGGGACACAATTACCGCCGCAAGACAAAACCAAATTATTGTAAAAAAACCTTTTCGAAGGCTCCTCTGATTGCGATACCTTAAATAATAATATGCAGGCAAGTTTGATTGACAGTTGATACTGGCTGGCAAACGTTTGAGGCGCCGGTTCGGTTTGTAGAAAAAAAAATCGGACACTCCAAAATCGAAAATGGAACGTATCGAATTAGTGGACGATTATCGGTGAAATTTCACGTGGCATATGTTCGAATTTTAAATTGAACTGCGGTTCGGAATTCCTTTAACTGTCGGATCCAATACGAATTTGAATGATTTTAAATTAATATTATTGTTCAAATTGGCTTAATTCACCGTGGGGCTGAATTTCGTGAAAATAATTTCGTCTAATTTTGAACGATTTTGAATGAATAGTAAAGTGCGGATTTGATCATAGTAGATATATTTTTTGTGTAAAAACTTCGGCGTGGCTAGTCAAAACGATAATGTTTATATATCATATAACTGCATCTACTGCACTTATGGTCAAGAAACCCAACTGTTTGAGTGTTTGCACTAGGTACCTATACATATGCCAAATGGCCGCTAATTATTTATTTATTTTGATTAGATGCTTATTTTGCTGTTATAATTTTGGATTTTGTACATATTACGCTTCAAATAACGTAGGTATCAAGTTAGACTCGACAGGAGGAAGTCCAGTCGATCGCTCCAGATACCAATCAGCTGATGTGATGAATTACGATTTGTGCGATTTGTTACGATGGGTAAGAAAACTTAGAAAACACATACACTGGAATCACTCCAGTCAGACTTTTACTCGTTGCGCTATATAGCTTCAAGAGTAGGTACTAAAGTGAAAAAGAAAGAAAAGAAAAGAAGACATTTATTCACTACACAAAAGACACACAGAGACAAAGGAGTAGACATACATGACAATTGACACATATTGTGTGTCAATTGTCATGTGCGTAATCAACTATTATCCGCAAGCCATCTGTGTACAATGTACATATGTTTTACATTGCAATTGGATTCAAGAGAACGAGTGCGCGAAACACATTGAGATATAATTGGAATGCGGAACTGATCTACAAGATATGTAGGTACTAGTAGGCTAGTAGGTAATATACCACATATTTAAGACCACCCACCCGTAGCCTACTGGCGTTACAGTTGTTTATTGATTTAGCCAAACCCCTCGAGCAGCGGGGTCAACCCTGGTGAGCTCGAGGTTGTAGTGGTATCACTTGTAAACTATAGATGGCATTGTCTGCCCTGAACCTATCAAACGTAGGTGCAGCCAAAGGCGCTCAAAAATATCTGACACGCTTTAGTGCAGGCTTAGATTTACGAGCATTTCTAAAAAAGTTTGTATCAATTGAACCGTAGGTAATATCAAAATGTAGTTATAGTAAAAGTATAGTAATAGTAATAGTATAGTAATAGTAATCCTACTAATATTATAAATGCGAAAGTTTGGATGTTTAGATGTTTGGATGTTTGTTACTCAATCACGCTAAAACGGCTGAACGGATTAAGATGAATTTTGGTATTCATATAGTGTATAGCCTGGATTAACATATAGAATACTTCTTACCCCGGGAATCATCCCCTAAGGGGTGAAATGGGGGACGAAAGTTTGTATGGAGAATGTAGTAGGTAGTAATAAAGTTCACATGATATTACAAAAAAAATTGGTTGAATAAATTAAATTTACAAGGTTGGCTTCATTCGTACCAACTTTTCTCTTTTTTAGGGTTCCGTAGTCAACAAGGAACCCTTATAGTTTCGCCATGTCCATCTGTCCGTCTGTTCGTCTCCGGCTTAGCTCAGTGACCTTTACTATTAGAAAGCTGTAATTTATTAGCATGGTTGTATAAATCAATCACACCGACTAAGCGGTTGAATAAAATCTTAAAAAAAAATTAAGGTACCTCTCCTACACATACAGTGGGCATTTTTTTTTTCTCTTTAAACCCATGGTTTGGAGTATCGTTGAATAGCTAGTTCAAAAACATTACGGGTAATAAAAAGCCATTTTTTAACTCAGTGATCCGTTTGCGTGATATGGGCTTTCAAGGCTTGCTGGCGACATGGCTACTACTGGGAATGTGAAAAAATTCGTAGCAGTAGTACATACCTATAATAAAATTAAAAGGGAAACAATCAGGCCGCTGTCTGACGCCAGCGGGCAACGGGGCGAACGAGCGGCTGCCCATACATTGTAGTCGCTCGAATGTATGAACTGCCGCTCGTCTCCCCGCTGCCCGCTGGCGTCCAGACCGCGACCTCACGGCTAAGAAGGTAAGAAGGCATAACTAGCTATCGAGTAATGTACTTACCTACTTGGAAATGCCAACTTTAGTACAAATTCGACCGACGCAACCGCACCGTTTAGTTGACGCACGCGTGTCGATGTAACAAAGACAGACAGGCAAATACGGAGCCCTACTGCACGTGGCCCGACACGCACTTGGCCGGTTTTTTGTGTTTTCTTTTGTGTCTGACGAAAGAACAACAACTTCTCTTGCCTTTCACCCCTATGGAGACAGCTTCTATTACCAAGACTGAACTTTCACTTTCAGCCAGTAGATTATTTGTGAATTTTCCCCAATTCTCATTTTCTCATTTAATTTCAATGCGGTTTTTTTAAAGAAATTGTTGTGTTTCTGTCGAGAGATATTTTTCGCACCCCAGGTATTCCTGTACCTATAGTCACCGTCAATTACCTTTATCGTAGCAAACACGGTGTGTTTGTGTTTGTCATAAAATCACTTAATTTTCAAGGTGTTTAGCATGTTCAGATTTCTTGAGTATCTATGTATCCTGCCCTGCCCTTAGATGTCTCAATAAACGTGTGAATTGCATAAGCTAAATGTGCCATTTCTAGCCGGTAGATAATTCAAATCAAATGGTTATGTATGTATTTAAAAATGAGCAATGATTTTTTTACTGTTTCTCTGTACGCAGGGCAATAACAGCAGTATTCACAATTTTTTTACAATATCAGTGCGTGTGTTTCAGCCATTCGCCGTGATTTACCATCGCCCTGGGAGGCGATCACAATCGTCGCATTAAACTGTATGACACCATACAGCGCTATTTGGAGCAATCATGGTGACAATAAAGGTACACATGAATGTGGTACACCGGTGGGTTATACGTTTTACGAGGTTATTATAGTTTCAATATACGGCTTTTTGGTTTAAAAGTGCTTAATTCGACGACCGGTTGGCCTAGTGGGTAGTGACGCTGCCTACGAAGCAAAAGGTCCAGGGGAGTAATCACGTAACGTTCCGAACGCGCGTCGGGTAGATCCAACTGTCATTTTTCCGTTTAAAAATTGACATTTAGATCTACCCGACGTGCGTACAATGCGTTACGTGACCGACCAACTGGGTTCGAATCCAGGTAAGGGTGAATATCTTGGATGTCGTATAGTCTACCCATAACACAAGCCTTATTGAGCTTACTATGGGGCTAGTTCGATTTGTGTAAGATTATCTAATACTTAAATATTTATTTATTTTATTTGACTTTTTAGGGTTCCGTACCCAACGGGTAAAAACGGGACCCTATTACTAAGACTTTGCTGTCCGTCCGTCCGTCTGTCTGTCTGTCACCAGGCTGTATCTCAGGAACCGTGATAGCTAGAGAGTTGAAATTTTCACACAAATACTAAAAAACCGGCCAAGTGCGAGTCGGACTGGGGCTCCCATACAACAGACATGATTTTTTTGCTGTTTTTATAGATAATGGTACGGAACCCTTCGTGCGCGAGTCCGACTCGCACTTGTTTAACTTGCGTTCATTTGCGTTTATTTTAATTTTAATTCTATTTTTGACAATGCGGTTATTAGGTACGTTCGATTCAATGATATTATTATGCGATGTAACTGTTTTATTTTAAATAAGTAGGTATGAAACTTTACCCATGAAAACGTAAATGGAATATTTAATTAATTGAATGTAAATCGACGGTGTTTGGTTTTTTTTGTGTTTAGTTTTGATTTAGACGCGCTTAGATGTTACTCATATGGCTATAAGCGCCTGTGGAAGAGAGAATATACCTACTTATTGAATAGTAGGTTGGGGTATGTCTCCAATGTAATATTAATACGTCAGGAGCACGTTCCGGAATAGAACCCTTGTATAGATATTATTAGGTAATAACCTAATAATATCTAATAAAATTGAACTGGAATATGAAGTAATAAGAGTAGTAGGTACCTACCTAATTAATTATTCAAAAAATTAAGATATGAATATTTTCAATGATATAATAATATTTTTTTAATAATTAACAGGGATGGAAAAAACGATTATATAAGTATAAAATATTATCTGAATTCTAAAACAATTTACCAATTTTCATTTTCATCTTCTAAATAATGCAACATCATTACAAATGCCCTCAATACCTACCTAATATTCCAAAACTTCAATATTTCAATATCACATAATCCCTTCAATTAAAATGATTATTAATAAGAATTGACACAAAACATTATATTGTAGGTATTTACAATTTTATATAGTAGAGTCGACGTAAAGGCATTTTTAAGCACATCTGGAGTGCATAATTTTTGGTATCCACGAAGGCCAAACTGCCTATTTATATTTCTGTTCAAAATTAAAGTCACCTTTGTTTGTTTGAGTTCATACATTTCAGACGTATCTATAGGTAAGGTACTTTGAGATTCGGTAAGTCAATATTTCATTTTGGCAAGGTGTTATTATAAGTCAATATTTCAGTTTGGCAAGGTGTTATTAAGAACAACCTCCTTTGGACAAAACAAAAGTGGTTGAAAAAGACGCCAGTACCTACGCTTTAGAAACTTAAATGTATTTACTTACTATTTGGTTAGTGATAAATCTACACGTAGAGTAGGTACCTATCCAATGCTTGGTTTTGACTTGAGTCGTTACGCTTATTATGTACCTTAATAATTTCTTTTATTTTAGGTAGTATGTTGTGAGTTTTTGCAATTTTACTTACTTGCCTAATTTATAAAATTTATATTTATTTAATGTAATCGAAAAAAGGTTTACTTTATATTAAATACATGTTAATGTTGTCACTTATGTGTAAGTATTTTCTAGCACATGGAAGCAACCCCTACCAGATTTCAATCTATCCATCCCCAATGCATTTAAACTATGGGATCCACAATTCCATACTAAGGAAAGGCGTCGTAGGGACTATTCGAAACTGATAACAAATAATTTAACTGAAACCATACTCGTATCCTTACCTAATTACCATCCACCCTTTTTGCATTTGTTATGCCTGTAATTATGGAAAGCATATTGATGAAAGTTTATTTCACTAATTTACTTGCGCAGTCTAAATAAAAAACTTTGAAGTTAGGCTTAGAGGGTTGTCCGCATGGGTGGACGGTCAAGGGGAAAATGCGAAAACTCGCCCTGCGGCGGCCATCTTGTGACGTCACCGCGCGCGTCGAGGGACGGACTCGACACGATATAATTTAACTTAAACAAAATAATTTACCCGTGGCTGATAATGTTATCGTTATGCTTTTGTTTTAAATACATTTCTGTAATTATTATTATTTTTCTATAACATAAAGTTTATACGAATGTTGAGACTTAGGTACAATTTAAAAGCATTCTTAACATTTATATTTACCGCGATGAAGGTGCAGTGTTTTTTTAGTAGGTAGCTACTAAATTGTCACTTGTCAAAATAAAATGTACTGCAGTGGGAAATTGAAAGCAAGAATAACTTACCATGCTGATTCTAGATACGAGGTAAAATAGACGTGAAATTACAAAGGTTCAATATCGATATCAATCTTAAAATGCCTATTATTTCATTATCTCAGAAATTTAAGAATACATCTATTGGTTATCGATAAAAACCAGTTCTGATCCATCGTACAAATTCAACTGAACTTTAAACAGCTTATTTTTTCACATTGCATTGCAGTAGCGGTTGGTAAATAAAAGCGATACAATTTAACAAAACTAAACTCGATGCAAAAAGTGCAGTGCAATTGTTTGTAAAAATAAAAATACACGTCACTCAATACGTCCCAGTGTACGCTTTGATGAGACCGTAGCGCGCGGATTGGTCTGTTGGACGGAGTAGGCGTGTTGTGTTTAGGCCACTCCTCCCTCAGTCAGGGGTCTGTGGAACCGAGGCGCCAAACGACATCGGGCGCTCGCCGGCGGCGCCACGCGTTACCCCATATAAGATTATTATAACCTCAAAAGAAAAACACGTGAACTAACAATTTCGATACGACATCAGTGTTTACAAAAATGACTCAAACGTCCGTAAGTGTCATCTCAAGTGTCGATTAAAACGATGAAGATTCAAATCGGTTTTTTGAAATAGTGACTGAAACTTGTGTTTGTTGCGGATCGATCGTAAACAGTGACCTCTGGTGGTGAACAAACGACGCAAGTGTTATATAAAAACTTACAGTGGAAACATGTTTAGTTAAATTTAAATTCGCCCAAACTCTTCCAGTAAGGATTCCGTGTATTAATAGTGGCTCAAATTATCTTCCAAAGAAAATATTTGTATAAAGAAAATACTCAAAATAATTGGTATGCCTACGATTCAAACCTAATTTAGGAGCGGTTATCGATACAAGTGAGCGTCTTTAAATCTAATCAATGAATCTTATTAGTTTAAAGGTGAATAAAAGTTAAAGCAAAAAAGTAACAAAGGTTTTACTGAGCTAAGTGGCCTTGGAGAACGGAAGGAGATAATTGTTCTTCGATAATTTACATCGCGAGGCTATTGTTTTGTAGTTAAGTTTCCAAAGCATCAATAGCGATAATTATAACGATCAATTAAAACGGAGTAATCTAAAATAACGGAGTAAGAGAAAAATAAACCTTAACCTTTTGCAATAGTGCGCTTTTTCCAAATCACGCTGTCTTCTACTTAAAAATAAAGTGGTGTTAGTCAAAAAAACCTGAAACATGTTCATGTAGTATTCATGGATGTTTTAATCTTCTAATATTGGTCGTTCAAGATAAGAAATGGTTCTTATTGGAATTGCAATTTTCTATTGACAATAAATCTGATCATCATTAAGTGACAAATTTCATTAAAAAATCTTCAGTCATCAAAAGCGCCGCAGTACCAAAGTTTTCCTGATAAGTGAAAACTTTGAAAACAATCTCCTTGAACGTGCTCTGACCTTTAACACGCTGTTGGGTAGGTACCTGGTAAACTGTGCCTAGCCTCCAACAAAGTAGCGTCATCTAAGCCTTACTCACCGTCTAGCCTTAACGTGTAGTAACTTGGCAATTGAGAATCTGGAAAACTGTGCTAAGCCGTCAAAGGAACCGCGGAATTTAAACTGTCCCCGCAGGCTCTAAACCTTGAACACCTTTTAGACAACCTTGAACGCGCTCTGACCTTGAACAGGCAATTGTGAACCTGGCAAACTGTGCCCAGCCGTCAAAATAGCTGCGGACTCTAAGCTGTTGTGCGGCTGGGGCGGCTACGCGTTGGAGGGATGCGTGGACACGCTGCTCCGGCCGCCGCAGCCGCAGGCCAGCCAGCTGGGGACGGTGTATGCGACGAAGAGGAGGCGACGGAACGGGAAGAGGTAAGTTAGGACATTAATTATTTACGCTGTTTTCATTTCACCACTGTCATCAAGCTTGGTGCATATGACAGTGGTGGTCCCATGTTAGTCCTTGTAGAGGGCCCTTTCGTCAGGATAGATATAAAACCGGTCGTAACAATACGTATTTTAATGTTATATGTATTAAAATGACAGAGGGGATGGCCACTAAGTGTCGATGAAAAGAATGTAAGGACATAGGTAGTGGTTAAAAATATGTATTTGTGATATGATAGCTATATGTCAATTAGTAATCGGTTGTTGTGAGATACCTACCTCAGTAAAAAGGACCTTAAACAATAGAAAAGTTAGTGAATTTGTTGTAACTACTACTGCTTGACAACAATAACTAGAGTAGAGTAACTTAGTGAACTATAAGCGAGTTGTAATATATCTAATTATCTTAATATATTACGGGAGTAAATGAAAATTAAAAATGATTCAGAATAACTTAGTAATCAGTACGGCAAATAAGATACAAAACAACACCTAGGCAATTCAACAAAACTATGATAATAAACAAACATAATTTTATACTAACAGAAATGACAATTTATAAATTATTTTGGCACTGTTCTATACTTTTACTAGAACCTTAAAATATGGAAGCAGATACTATTTATTTAGATATAAGTAATTGGATAAAAGTAGGATGTTGACAAAAACAAAAGCTAACTAACATCCTCACACATATAGGTAGAAAATGAACTTAGCATGTTATCTCCGAGGAATATATTTGTACTTAAGAGAACAAGTGTTACAAATAATTAACAACAAATTACTTCCCGTTAAATAAGATTTTATAAAAAAAAACTAAATATAAAAAAAAAAACTATAGTTATACTGCATCCATTTATTTTATGTGTTGGTGCTATTAATGTTTAATTTGCCTGACACATGATACAATAATGCATTTTGCATCTACTTATACACATCGCATTTACTACCCGACCATATTGTATATTATTATTAGGTAAGAAATGCCCATAATCTTGTTTAAAATTATTTACGCATATTGCAACTAATCCAATCAATTATATACAGCTTGTGACATTTAACAATTTTAATTACTTCTGAATACAATTCATTAACGCAATGGAGTACATTTTTCGCTTGTTTTCTACGACATATTCCAAAGACAATTAGATAGAGTAAGAATCCAGCAATTTGTGATACTCTCACTAATTGATATCGTTCTCCTCTCACTAACGTTTGTCATTGTAATTTATACCTTAAAAAAAAGGGTTAAGTTTCTTACACATGCTAGAATTAAACATTGCATCGTGACGCCAAGGAATTTAGCAAATTCAATTGTACAGTGATATATCTACCTACCTTTTTAATAAGTGCTGTGAAAATAGTTGCACGTTTGTTAGTTCGTTCATAAAACTTTAAAAAAATTGTTATACGTTACTATAAGTACGCATAACATTTTTTTAATCGACGAGACATATTAGGTATCTACTTACGGTATATGATAGGCTTTGTAGATTTTGATATTGTCTCAAGTAAAAATTGCCAGAAAATACCTAAATCAATCAAACAATATCAAGTAAACGCTAATATTGCTAACTAAGGTCTAATATAAAAGGAGTAGACTGTGTGTGTAATGATTTTATGCCATTTTTTCTGTAGTCAATATCCCTTAGCCCATTGGGTAAAACAGATTTAGGTATATTATTTTGAACACAATATCATAAAATAGGAAAAAAATCTTTCGTATGTTAACAATCACGCCGAAAAACGACGATATTCGGAACAAATCAATTCCGACAATTATACCGTACATATATGAAACACTTGAAATAATCGAAAATATTTTATGTCTCACGGGAATTTCCACCGTACTCATCATATCAATATGGTTTTAATTGAATCATTATGTTACGGAATGAAATAGGATAATAGGATGCATCAAATGCATGGAAGTGTTCTTTTTAGTATAATATTTATAAAGTGTTATGTACAAATCTAAACGGTTCCATCTGGTCATATTTGCAAGCCTTAAAATAAATTCATACTTGTGTTCAGAGGAATTGACATGAGGACACTTCACTTCGTTATATATTGAAATTATAATTATTATTTAGGTTTTGACGATTTGTCATACATGTCAATTTAATTTAATTTAATTCAATCTATTTATTGATAAAATACAAGTATTATACATGCCGGAGGTGTTTAATAATTTAATTTGAATGTTGACGCTTGGTGATCTTATAGGATATTCGATTTAGAGAGGGCAACTTTATACCTCTCTGACTAATTTTTAACGATATAAATATTATTCTTGAATATTTTAAATATGAATAATGTATTAGCTGGCTAATAGCTGGTAGCTAGAAAATATAACTTTTCAACTAGCTTATTTCACTGAATAACCATGAGCATGAGACTGAGGATTTGCTTTTAGCTAGTTTTGTTTAGGTGATAGTTTGAAAAGCAATTTATTCATCTGTTAAGTTAATTTGGTTAAATTAACTAAATAATCTAGATAGTTCATAACATTGTTTTTTTTTTTTTAATCGAACGAGGAAGCAAAGCGAAAACTCTACAGTACCTTTAATTTAGAAAATAAGATTTTCTATTCTATTATATAAAACTACATTTACTTATTTATAACTTGACCGGCGTGGTCAAGTATCCATGAATCGGACTGGTGAAAAAAAAAAGAAATGACAACATTACGCTTACCGGACTTGTGTTTTTTATCTATACTTAACTAAAATACGTTGAACCGTAACTATAACGCTGCCTTTAATAATAACAATATCTATAATTTAAATAAAAACTATATGACTACAGCAAAAACTTTTGTTTTGATTCACTGATTACAGCTTTCTAATAGGTACATTGAGTAAGTATTTCGTTTTTAAATCTTAAATTTATTTTTTGTGAGCTTGTAAAAATAAATAATTATTATATTCTATATTAAGTAGAGTTTGTTACGGCACATGTATATTACAGGTAAGAAATAATAATTAAATTAATAAATATTAATGTCTCTAGTTTACATGGATTTGCACTTTATGATTTAATAATTTATGAAGTACCTATTTAAAATGCACTTACAGCTTAAGCCCTGTAATTGACAGTAATCTCAATGTTTCTCGTTCCAACCGAGTTTTATTTGACATAAGCGTGTGGTTCCACCGCGATATAAAAATGTAACGATTAGAAGCTTTGTCACTGACGTCTTTGCTTAACGGGACAAAATAACAACAAGAAATAAATTATTGATTCAAATGCAATTTCACAGATGGGCATCCATTTTGCATTTTTGCTGGTTATGCGTCAGTCGCACTTCACACAACGTTAAAGAAGAGAGAAAAGTGAAAATTATGTTACGTCGTTTGTGACGGGGGTTAAAAAGCGAGCTCATGAGCTTAGACAGTTCGACTCCAGGACCGGAACTCGAAACCTATTCCGCTGCAGCGGGGAGTCAGGCAAGGAGATGTTATTTCTCCAAAACTGTTCACCGCTGCACTGGAGGATGTTTTCAAGACTCTGGACTGGAGAAGGATAGGCATCAACATCAACGGCGAGTACATAACTCACCTTCGGTTTGCTGACGACATAGTAGTCTTGGCTGAGACCATGGAGGACTTAAGTACGATGCTCGATGACCTCAGTAAAGCTTCCGAGCGAGTTGGTCATGGATAAGACGAAGGCCATGTCAAATGCCCATGTAGTACCAACTCCCATTACAATCGGACACTTAACGCTCGAAGTTGTAGACGATTATGTATACCTAGGACAGACTGTCCAGTTAGGTAGGTCCAACTTCGAGAAAGAGGTTAATCATCGAATCCGACTCGGCTGGGCAGCGTTCGGGAAGCTCCGGCACATCTTTTCGTCCAATATCCCGCAGTGTCTCAAGACCAGTGTGTGTTGCCAGTGATGACATATGGCACTGAAACTTGGTCGCTTACTATGGGCCTCATAAGAAGGCTCAAAGTCACCCAAAGGGCTATGGAGAGGGCTATGTTAGGAGTTTCTCTGCGTGATCGCATCAGAAATGAGGCTATCCGCAGCAGAACCAAGGTAACCGATATAGCCCTCCGAATTGCTAAACTTAAGTGGCAGTGGGCGGGGCACATTGCACGTAGAACCGATGGCCGTTGGGGCGGAAAGGTTCTCGAGTGGCCACCACGTACAGGAAGGCGCGGCGTGGGTAGGCCCCCCACAAGGTGGACTGATGACCTGGTAAAGGTCGCGGGAGTCCGCTGGATGCGGGTGGCGCAGGACCGGTCAATTTGGCACTCTCTGGGGGAGGCCTATGTCCAGCAGTGGACGTCTTTCGGCTGATATGATGATGATGATGATGAGCTTATAGACAATTCAATTCCTATCATTTCAATGCGTAAAACACGTTTCGGAATAAAAAAAAATAGTTATTAATAAACATCAAGTACAAAAGAGCCTGTTCCGTTGGGGCGGAAAGGTTCTCGAGGGGCGACCACGTACCGGAAGGTGCGGCGTGGGTAGGCAAGGTGACTTGGTAAAGGTCGCGAGAGTCCGCTGGATGGGGGTGGCGCAGGACCGGTCACTTAGGCACTCTTTGGGGGAGGCATATGTCCAGCAATGGACGTCTTTCGGCTGATATGATGATGATGATGACGACAAAAGTTCCTTACAGCTGGAACCTGATTCCTAAATAGATAAACCTGTGCTTTAGGGTATAAGCAATAGCTCCTCCCTATATATGTCTTTATATTCACAGTGATGTTTTACTGAAAATAATAAAGTAAGATAAACATACTAAAAATAATAAAAAATTGTAAACCAAACAAGAATGTCGTGTGTGTGGGCCCTTTTAGCTAGTGAGTGACATGCATAAAACAAAACTTTATTATTATTAACAATACTACTGTGTGCGGGAATCCGATCATGATTCTGTCCATTATATTAAAATTTTATGATCACTATGTAACTTAAACTACAACCTGCCATTACCGAGTTTCACCAAATTCAGATGACCATCGTAATTTCAAAATCGTTCATTATACCATTGCCTTGTTACAAGGCTTTCATCTAAATCGCAAGTTTAGTGAACCTCTAACACATTTCAATAACAATTACGTTTTAAATAATAGGTAAATCAGTTAACACATCCAGCGTATTAAGATCCGCGTTCACCAGCATATCGAATAACGCCTTCAAAAATCAGTCTCGGCCTATTACGTTGATTCGATTACAAATTTATGGGGTGAATAATGACTCGTATCGATACATTCAAATCGATTGTTGCCGTGAATTTGTGACCGTATCGATAATCGACTTTCCTCGTTTTCTAATTTTGAATCAGCAATGTGAACGGTTTACGCGGATGAGCGGGCGATTTGGTTATGTATTATGTCTATTTGTGAGGTGTTAACGAAGAAAAAAGATTAAGGAAGTGAAGCTTGTATGTAGATGTGAAGCTTCAAGTATAACTAATAGGACATGGTGGTTTAGCTTTAGATGAGCCTTCTCTAGATACATTGTTTTATTTATAAGTGACTCATCATAATATTGATGTCTTCATTCAAGAAGTGAGTACCTACTTTATTAATAATCTTGTAGTATTATGTAGTTATGTAAAATTCGTAGTCACCGTAAGGAAGTGTTGTCCGATACTTTATTGAAATCTGACTTTGAATGAACATAACGAATAGGCATGATGACTAAATTTTTTTCCCGATGCCATGCGCACCAGTTTTTGAAGAGGAACAAATGTTTGTATGGGAGCAACTACACTAAAAGAACATAAATACCCAATAAGTTGAGTTAAAGACGGGCCTCGCTGGCCGCACCCGAAACGCTTCATACTGATTGACTCAAAAGTATGACGTCACACTTTGGTATTTGTACTAATCATTGTAGGGGAAATCAAGTAAATTGCTGTTTAGGTCGCGAAATACTGCGTTTAGGTCCATAGTTGTCATACAATTTTGTTTCTATAAAAGCGTAAGGATTCTATTGGTAGCTTTAAATTTACCCTTGACAATAAAAAAAATGCTATTTTTTTCTAAACTTTCACGTTTCATATATTTTTATGATATTAATTATATTTTTTTATTTATACTTTATTACAATAATTTGATGGTTTACTATCCATTTAGCAACACTATGTTATCAATTTTAACATGAGTCATCATGCCTATTTACAATGACATAAAACTTGACTTCAGGGTTGAATCTAAGTGATGAAATATTTTAGATTAAATAAAAGGCGTAGACATCCATCGTGTGGTCTTGTAAAAAGGGGATTTTTATGGGCATAATGTTCCGAAATTAAATATATATTCTATGATACTAAAATTATTTATATAATTTAATAATTCAACATTTAAAAATAAAGTGTATAATTAAGAAACATAAAATAAACGAGATAAAATTATGTAATAATTTAACAAAGATTTATTGCATTGGCTTGTGATAGATAAGAAATGAAAATTATTAAATTGTTATGAAATTTATGAAATATATGATATTATGCTACACGTATAATAATGTACGTAAATATATGATACACGTCAACTCGCAGACCCGAAGTTGGTCTGGCGGAAGACCCTAGAGCTAGACTAACCCGACACTATACCGACGACATCCCGGACATTAGCCTGTACGAGATTGTAGTGGCTCTTAAACAGCTCAAGAACAACAAGGCACCCGGTGAAGACGGAATAACAGCCGAACTCCTGAAGGCGGGTGGAAAACCGGTCCTTACGGCCCTTCAGAAGTTGTTCGATTCCGTCTGACTGGAAGGGAGAACGCCAAAGGCATGGAACAGAGGGGTGGTGGTGCTGTTCTTCAAAAAGGGTGAAAACACCCTGTTGAAGAACTACCGACCCATATCTCTTCTGAGCCATGTCTATAAGCTGTTTTCGAGAGTCATTACAAATCGTCTCGTACGCAGGCTAGATGACTTCCAGCCTCCCGAACAAGCCGGTTTCCGAAAAGGCTTTAGTACCGTAGACCACATCCATACGCTCCGTCGGGTTATACAGAAGACTGAGGAGTATAACCTGCCCCTCTGCTTAGCGTTCGTGGACTACGAGAAAGCCTTCGATTCGGTCGAAACCTGGGCTGTACTACAGTCTCTCCAGGCGGTGCCAAGTTGACTACTGCTATATCGAAGTGCTGAAGTGTTTGTACAAGAACGCCACTATGTCAGTTCGACTCCAGGACCGGAACTCGAAACCTATTCCGCTGCAGCGGGGAGTCAGGCAAGGAGATGTTATTTCTCCAAAACTGTTTACCGCTGCACTGGAGGATGTTTTCAAGACTCTGGACTGGAGAAGGATAGGCATAGGGCTTGCATTCCGGAATTCCGGAATTTCGAAATTCCGGAATTTCGGACCTTTTTTCCGATATTACAATTCCGGAATTGAGACACACTCAATATCGGAAATTCCGGAATTGAAACAAATATAGTTTGTCGTCTAGTTGAAAGCTAATTATGGGTGGTTCTCTGGAATTCGGTTACTTTTTTTGACCTATTTTGACCGAGGTGGTTTTAAATGCTTGTTACATAACTTTACGCTTTGCACGGCAGGTAAGATACCTATTATGATGGATAATAGGTATCTTATAATGATAGAATTGAAATGTATGGAATTAAAATATGAAGGAATCCAAAAGAGCCAGTCACTTTAACGGATATTTAAAGAGAAGT
The DNA here is from genome assembly GCA_932294315.1 of Epinotia nisella. NCBI lineage: Eukaryota > Metazoa > Arthropoda > Insecta > Lepidoptera > Tortricidae > Epinotia > Epinotia nisella. The sequence continues at coordinate 26,309,491 of OW028674.1, forward strand.
TTATGACTTTTTGAATTTGTGTCCTAGGGACTGATGCCGCCTATAGTTTTTTTTTTAAAATAATCACACCACATCATTGTCAAATCACATTTTTATTCCAAAACAAAAAATAAAAGTTTGCTTATCCAAAACGGCCAGTCAAATAAGCGCATATTTAGGGAGAAATTTGCTCTTTTGAATTCAGGGTGCCAGGGACTGACGCCGAACATAGTTTCCTCAATAAAATCGTGTAAGTACTGTAAGTAGTGTATGTAAAATTGCATTTAATTGCAAAACAAAAATGACAGCACTAGATGGTGTTAGTTTTAGACTGTTTTGTAATAGTCAAGATCTGCGTGCTGAAATTATTTCTTAAGTGTGGTTACGAGCTGCCTAAATCAGGTAATACTATTGCTAAAATAGTGTTTAATCATGCCGAAAGTACCAAAGACGAGTTAAAGAAAAGCATCGTCAACATGAAGAAAGAGGGAATCAGGTTTACAGTGACGCTAGATAAATGGAGAGAATTCCAGAGAATTTGGTGGCTTTAAATTTCAAAACCTCGGGCTGGTGAGAATAACTGGTTATGGAACCAGTTATTCTCACCAGCCCGAGGTTTTGAAATTGAAAGCCACCAAATTCCATGGCATGGCTGGCATGGGCCAGCTCATGTTGCATTAGAAATACTGGGGAACCACTTATTAAAGTTCCATGTGTCTATCGAATTACCTTTTGTCCATTTTACCCACCAGTGTCGAAAGCGAGAGAATATTTTGTCAGCGGGCTACTTCTGCAATAAAATCCGAAGTTCGCTGTCCGATATAATGATAGATTCCTTATCATTTTTGAGAACCGTTTTCCAAGAGAAGCTTTCACTTCAATTATTTGTTTTTTGTCAACATCAACATCAACGGCGAGTACATCACTCACATTCGGTTTGCTGCCGATATAGTAGTCTTGGCTGAGACCATGGAGGACTTAAGTACGGTGCTCGATGACCTCAGTAAAGCTTCCGAGCGAGTTGGTCTAAGAATGAACACGGATAAGACGAAAGTCATGTCAAATGCCCATGTAGTAACAACTCCCATTACAATCGGACACTTTACGCTCGAAGTTGTAGACGATTATGTATACCTAGGAAGACTTTCCAGTTAGGTAGGTCCAACTTCGAGAAAGAGGTCAATCGTTGAATCCGACTCGGCTGGGCAGCGTTCGAGAAGCTCCAGCACATATTTTCGTTCAATATTCCGCAGTGTCTCAAGACGAGAGTCTTCAACCAGTGTGTTTTGCCAGTGATGAAATATGGCATTGAAACTTGGTTGCTTACTATGGGCCTCATAAGAAGGCTCAAAATCACCCAAAGGGCAATGGAGAGGGCTATGTTAGTAGTTTCTCTGCGTGATCGCATCAGAAATGAGGCTATCCGCAGCAGAACCAAGGTAACCGATATAGCCCTCCGAATTGCTAAACTTATACACATTGCACGTAGAACCGATAGCCATTGGGGCGGAAAGGTTCTCGAGTGGCGACCACGTACCGGAAGGCGCGGCGTGGGTAGGCCCCCCACAAGGTGAACTGATGACCTTATAAAGATCGCGGGAGTCCGCTGGGCGCAGGACCGGTCAATTTGGCATTATTTAGGGGAGGCCTATGTCCAGCAGTGGACATCTTTCGTCTGATATGTTGATGATGATGATGAAGTAACTTCGTATTGTGTAGTATTCTTACTTTTGTAGTTTTTTATAACAATGATTACCTCTGTAGTGTGATAACATTCGTGTGTTCTTTAAAAAATGGCCACTGAATAATTATTTACGTTTGTTGATTATTAATAAATAAATATTGATTACTATTTCAGTTTTATTTTGCTCAAAATCCAATCACAACAACATAAAGGAAAAAAAACCTTAATTCCGGAACCAGTTCCGGAATTCCGGAATTGAAGGCCAATCTCGAAAATCAGTTCCGGAATTGAAAACCGTCCGATATTGCATCCCCTAGATAGGCATCAACATCAACGGCGAGTACATCACTCACCTTCTGTTTGCTGACGATATAGTAGTCTTGGCTGATACCATGGAGGACTTAAGTACAATGCTCGATGACCTCAGTAAAGCTTCCGAGCGAGTTGGTCTAAGAATGAACATGGATAAGACGAAGGTCATGTCAAATGCCCATGTAGTACCAACTCCCATTACAATCGGACACTTTACGCTCGAAGTTGTAGACAATTATGTATACCTAGGCCAGACTGTCCAGTTAGGTAGGTCCAACTTCGAGAAAGAGGTAAATCGTCGAATCCGACGCGGCTGGGCAGCGTTCGGGAAGCTCCGGCACATCTTTTCGTCCAATATCCCGCAGTGTCTCAAGACGAGAGTCTTTGACCAGTGTGTGTTGCCAGTGATGACATATGGCACTGAAACTTGGTCGCTTACTATGGGTCTCATAAGAAGGCTCAAAGTCACCCAAAGGGCAATGGAGAGGGCTATGTTAGGAGTTTCTCTGCGTGATCGCATCAGAAATGAGGCTATCCGCAGCAGAACCAAGGTAACCGATATAGCCCTCCGAATCGCTAAACTTAAGTGGCAGTGGGCGGGGCACATTTCACGTAGAACCGATGGCCGTTGGGGCGGAAAGGTTCTCGAGTGGCGACCACGTACCGGAAGGCGCGGCGTGGGTAGGCCCCCCCACAAGGTGGACTGATGACCTGGTAAAGGTCGCGGGAGTCCGCTGGATGCGGGTGGCGCAGGACCGGTCAATTTGGCACTCTCTGGGGGAGGCCTATGTCCAGCAGTGGACGTCTTTCGGCTGATATGATGATGATGATGATGATGATGATATTATGAAATTGTTGCATTAGAATAAAGGCTTTTTTATTTTATTTTATTTAAGGGTCGCACAGTGTGAGATTTTTCCTCAATTTTGCGAAACACTACTTAACTGTTTAATTTGTGTAGTTTATCAAATGATAGCGAACATTGAAACTCCCGCGGTTCTATGTCTCATAGTTTTAGAGATTTTCGATAAATCGAGAAACAGCCATAGAAATCCATAGAAATATGAAAACTATAATTACTCCCATTTCATGCCTCTTTTTAAAGTCATCCTTATAAGTTAATATAAAGGTAGTTTTGATATACCAATATGATTTACTAAAAGTTTGAATTGATGACTCTTAGAGGAGATATCATCAATTTTCTAAAAATATGAAAATATTTTTTTCTCGATAATCTTACATCGGTCGCATTTTGATCATAAGAGGGCGCCAAACGTCTTGTTGGTCAGCGAGTGGAAAATGAGGAACATGATGAAGGCAAATAAATTTCGTGTATTTTGTGCATCTGTGGCTGAAAAATATGAAATGAAATGAAATAATTCATTCGTGACAAAGCTTAATCATGCAATTACAACTTAAAATAGTATGTAGAATCATATGGCTGGTTTAATATACAACTTATAGATACTACTGTCCGAAATAAAGAATTGAATTGAATTGAATATGATTAGATTAGATTCATTTATTGCGAATTGAAAATTGACATTATATTTTACAAAATTTCTTTGTATACAAATAAAATGAATTCACAGAAAGCTCGTCGAGTATATTTAATAAATTTGTTACAAATAATTTTAACAATAATAATTAACAAAGACAGACAGAAATAGTTAGCAATTTAAAACAATATTGATCTTAGGTACCTAATAATGTCAGTCACTATGCACATAATACTAATACACGGTTGGCAAATCATTGAGATTAGTTCTCTGCCAATAGGAATGTTGTCCGAGCAAGCCGGTGAATCCCGCAACCAATTTTGGCGGTATGATCGTGAGCATCACACTCGAAAAATAGACCAAAATACTAAAATGTTGGACCTTTTTCGGCGTGCTCTCGAATCTTCGTACCCTTTCATTTCACATTTGTCTTTAAAAGGCCGCCATAGTAAACAAAAACGATTACCTAGACCGCCTAAAGTTATATCACTTATAAAGTCTACTGAGCCACATACTGCATATGCCCGAAAATAACGAAGACGACAATTTGTCACTCGTTTTAGACAAACGACTTTATTATTCTGATGACGATCAAACTTCCAATTATCCAATAAATTATTGAAGAATTCATGCCAGTCAAGTAAGAAAAACAGAACCCTCGCCTCTGAACTCTGATTACTCTGATATTATTTTCGTTTGTATGTGATAACCCTATTTCCATAGAAATGGACCTAAAACTTAGAAACGCTATAAATCCCAAATCCCATAAGATAAAATCGTCAAAATTTAAGGCATGGTAGATACACTCATCATACGTCTTTTAGAGCTAAAATAAAATGCGACCGTTAATAAACTTTAAAAAAATATTAATAATTAAAAAAATATATTTATATTGAATATCATCGGGTTTATTAACTATACAGTCTTGAATTTTTTTTACGTTACTGAATATTGTTTTCTGAAATTGGAGACGAAAAATTGGGGCATTATTGACATTAATTACGAAAATAAAAATACAAACATGTTTTGATGACGTCATGGATCTGAATTTTAGAAATTATTAACTAGAAAATTAAACGGGATATGTGGCTGGGAATTTCACTATGGGCTTTAAAAAAGTATTAAGCAGCGCTTAAAATCATAAAAAGGTAGTGAACAAAATTGAGGAAAAATCCCACACTGTGGGTCGGACCCTTAAATAAAATAAAATAAAAATAGCCTAAGTGACCAAAAATTATGGAAAAATATATCTGAAACTATTGGCAGATTTTTCAAACAATTTCACTTAACTTTTAGAACATAACTACATACCGAAAGTGATATGGGACATCGTACCTTATGAATGGTAACGTCATGGTCTAAAACTGTAGTTTTAAAACCGTGGGTGTAAACCCATTACGTTACGTGAACTAAACTAAAACCGTACTTTTAAACTATAACAGTGAATGATGAATGATGAATTGAAAACAAGTGGTATTTTTTAGCGAAAACTCCAGAAAAAGAAGTTCTCATTTCAACCAAGTACTCATATAAAAATAATTAAACGAAAAATTCGTCACATTGTTAATTGTTTGACAATGTGCCTCGTGCATAATTTTACAGTTTGCAATCCATTGTTGCAACTCGCTAAAACTTTCAATTAATATAAATTTTACCCGGCATAGTTTTCAAATGTTTTCCAATTCAGAATAATAATGGTCTGTATTCAGGGTTTCAGTCTTTAGTACGTTTTCCCTAACACCTACACAATATTACTTGAATCAAGCAATAAATTACAAATTAGGAAGACCGCCTCTATATTTAATAAAACAAAATCATCTGAAGTCAAGATGATAATTATTTAATATCATCTTGACTTCAGATGATTCTCTCGAACCAAGAGAAAAAAATCTTGGCTCAAGATAATTTCGCTTTATGTTCGGCAATGATACAGTTTGTAAGATTAGAGAAGCGCATAATCTTACGTAAGTACTCCAAAACATGTTTGCAAAAGATGTTTGTGTACAAATTTTTATTATTTACTTCTTTAGTGTTGCAATTCCCAGTATCTCAGATAGATCTGTATGAATGTCTGTATGTGATCAAATCTTGCTAGTTTTTTAACAATATCCCGAAGTCCAATCGACTTTATTCGAGATAATTTCTCATTTGCCTAATTCATTTCTTGGTTAAGGCATACTTACTTTGAATCAAGTTTTTCTGTATATGTATAATAATTATATCGGATATACCCGCTTGTTGCTTTAATGTGTTCTAAGATCGAATGCATTTTCTCTTACAATAATTAGTTAGTAGGTAGTAGTATATTCACTGCGTTACGTACGTAAAAATTATAAATACATTGTTTATTTCTCGAACATTATACGTTAAAAGTAGGTAATTAGGTCTAACAATGGTGAAGGGTGTAGGGCGTGGGGTCTATAGGTTTGTTAGATCTATACAAGTACACTTTCAAAAATTCCTTCTCCTTCTGAAAGAGTCGTTAATAAAAAATCTTCTCGACTATTGCAACTAGTGTTTTATATGTTAAATTCGTTAGAAATATAGACGTATATACAGTGGTATATAGACGTATTTATGTTTAGTTATTCTTCACACCCGTCGTAAATTAAAATTCAACTCATAAATAACAATGAGAGAAGCTGCCGGCAACAACATTGTTGCATTGACGTATAACTTTATCAGTTTAAATTCAACGCGTTAACGTCCACGCAGCCATCGGTGTGTAAGGACCATGAAAACTATGTAATTTGCCCGAGCAACGACCATAAGACACCGTAATTTGGTGTCTAGTCTTCTAAACGATTTTAACGTTAGAGTGTCAGTCTAATAAGTACTTGGGTAAACCATTATTAATAGTTAGGTATAAATTAGGGTTTAAGTGAATTTGTAATTTTTTGGTCTTATAGCTATTAGGTATATACCAATAGCTTTGTTCACAGAAAACTTATGAATATTTTAATGTATAATGTATGAATTTGGCCGATTAAACGACACTAAACCTTTGATTAAACGATTAAATAATTTTAGTGCATCGATATACCATGGATTATATAGGTGACATGAAATGACTGCTAAATGTATTTTGAATGAAGTAAAATAAAGCGTTGAATTAAAAGCCTAAGGTAGGATTTCGAATACTAAATGTTCGAATTTCAAAATACTTAGTGGTTTTCTTTGCCACTTGTGTTATCAGTACCAGCATTGCAAGAAAAACTAGCGAAGTTTTTATTTCTTAATATCATCCATTACCCAGTTATCTTTTTCAGGTACTAAGCCAATTTAGAAATCCTTATGTTTTATGTATTTCTGTAACCGTTGTCTGTCGGTACATATATCGATGGATTGACTGTTTTTGTCCGATAAGCGTTTGGTTGATCGCCGACTTTCTTAAAACAAATGTAAATAACTTAATTTAAGTACAGTGCTGGACAGCCAGGAAGAGTTAAACACAACTGCCATTTTGGGTGCACATAATTCCAATAGGTACCAATGGATAAAATAGTAAAGTTGATTGTTTTTGAGATCTTTGTATCTGAAATAAAAATATTTTTATGCATATTTTTTCATCGTTTAGAGTTCAAATGGCAAACTTATTATTTAAAGTGCGCCATCTGCGCGCGCGGCGGCAGGTGGTTCCGTACATACCGGCGTTTGTGCGCAATTTTGCGCAATTTTAATTTTTTAAACGCACATTTAAATTCATGATTTGTGAGGAATTTTTATACAAAATAGTGAATTTTTTGTCAATTTAATTGTAGCTTTGCTGGCTCAAGCTTGATATTCTGTGTGTTGTTAACTTAATACCTAATATCTACATCTTTATCGTTTATATTGTGTCGAGTCTTGACAAATTATGTGTATGTACCTACCTTTGTCGTTAATACTATTATGGCAGCGTTATGATACGATTTTAATTCAAGTGCGTACCTACACACACAGAAAGCTATTAATTTTACATATTGCCATCGGAATTCTATTAATTTGCTAAAATATTTGACTAAAAAAAATAGAGGAGTTGAATGCTCAAGAACTATAAATGCTTAAAGCAGATGAGCAGACCAACATAGAGTTTCTGCCCCGCTATTAGAGAAAGTGTGAGATATTTGGGTCGTTCTTCTTTTTTACCGACAATGAACCGAGGTTTTCCTTTTTTTTTGGTTTTTGAACTATCGAAAATTGTGATTTTGAGTGCGATTTTAAAAAAAAATGCATTGGTTTCTTCATTAACACTAATTAAAGTTTCCTTTACGGCCAATATACATATTTGTTTACGGTTGGTTTTAAAAAAATATATGTGACAAAGTGGACTCTTTCAGTGGGGACTATATTTTGGTTTACCACTCTGTCACGGACTTCCACGATAAAAATACGTTTAAAAAAATGCTAGTTAGAGAAACTAAAATATTAAATAATACTACATATAAAATAATATGGACGTTCATTTTCGAACATTATAAAACCGTAAAATCATTACTCAAATGAGATGCCATAGTAAGCCGAAGGACAGGCTATTGTCGGTCGAAAAGAAGAACGACCCATTTAAGTTTTACCTGACGACTAGGGGTCTCATAATTACTGCACCATCTAAAGTTCTATGTAAAATACATGCAGAATACAGAATTACAGATACAGAATACATAATATACAGAATATATCATAAATGCGAAAGTTTGGATGTTTGTTATTCAATCACGCTTAAACGGCTCTACCACTGGGATGAAATTTTGCACAAAGATTTTAAAGCCGGTATTAAAATACGGGATAGTTTTTATCCCGGGTCCACGCAGACGAAGTCGCGGGTGGAAGCTAGTACAGAATAAAACAGAAACGGGCAGGTTCTCGGCCAAATCGATCTTGCACAGAGACTGAGCAAACAACGAGCGAACACTTCTTAGAAATCTGCCGTGAAAGCACGAACGGCTACCAACCCCAAGTGATCTTGGATTGGCCACACTATTAGAAGAGATCCCGACCGCATTCCTAGGATAGCCCTAAATTGGCCTGAAATCCTGGCGGTGCTCACTGGCATCCGATCTGAAGGTAGTTGGACTGTCATGGCCCCAGGTGAAGCCGCCCAAGTCAGAACGCGATGTCTGCGCCCTCTGTCACTTAGGGGGCTTACGACTTTATGAATAAGTCAGTCGATCGGTGTCTATATTAATTGGCAAACTAAATAAAATTAAGTCGCAAAATATTAAATCAACCGTGGCAATTTTTAATTCAAGGTATTTTAACATCCTATAAAATATATCTAGCCAACAGTGACCGATTATTAACTACTTGTAATAACGTTATACAGTATTATTCACTAACTTCGGAATCATTATCTAATTGCCCAGGGGTCCAGAACAACTTTTGTATTGAAAAACTGCTATAGATATACTTATAGCACTTTACATATCTTGTCATGTATTAGCTAATAGGTTAACATATTCGCGTGACGTGTATACAGGTATACGTTATCGTGCTAAAGTCTAGCATTATTGGAATTAGTAAATACGTAGTCAGCAGCAGAAGTAGGTACGCAAAATAACTCGCTCAAAATGATCTGGACAGTCCTTATCCTCTTAACATTAGAGTTGTATGTAGGTAATTTTGAGCACTTGACCCGCGTAGCTACTTTTGCTGCTGACTGTACATATTTTATTAGGTTACATTTTTTTCTTGAAATTTGGTTTTGTGCCCGCAATTGTAGTAAACTCATACAAAGATTTAAAAATATATAAGTATGGAATTAAATTATCGATGGTGCAATATCACTATGCGTTAACGGTCTCTGTTCCTTATCAATACTGGAATTACAAAAGCTTCTTATTAAAACTTCCATTTATAGGAATTATTTCAATTACATACTACGTCACGTTGTAAGTACGTGTTGCTCATTACGGTCTTTCACACGTCTTAAGAAAACGCCGCTTTTTTCATCGTCCAACAACGCCTCAGCATTACGCGGTCAGAATACTAATTCTGCAATAGGTCTTGAATGTTTAAATTGTGCTCACTAACGCTTTATTGACTACAGAGTAAAGTCTAGCTTCGAACAAAAAGGGTGTATTCGCGTGATACGTGGAGTAGTAAAAACACCTGTAAATTTGCCTTCGAAGTGAACGATAATTGATAACTAGGTATAGTAGTTAATTGTTTATTGGATATTTCGAATATGGTGAAATACATCGAACATCAATTTATAGAAAGGTTAATTTGTCGTGCTCAATTAGTATGGGGTTGTAATTGATTCCTAGGTAAATGATAATTACGTCAGTAACAAGGTCAGCTATTAATCATTCCTATAAGAGACTGATTCCTTTTTCTATTGTTTACATTAACGTGCTTTTTATTAAATTTTAACAAGATGATCGGGTAAATCGAGTTGATGACTGAATCAGGGACTGCAATTCATAGTTACATCAGGTAATTCGTAAGTAAGTGTAGGTACATACCTAAGGTTTATGAAAGTTAACCAATGAAGGATGTAAATCACTTTTTTGTATCGACTGTTTCGGCTATAGTCTATACAGGCAGTAAAGTACCTACTTTATATACGACTCGTAGCGAACTTTGGCAAATCTATTAAATATTTTAAAGAGGAAAGGTCTTTAAGGTTGTAAGTTATAATATAAAATACTTCTTGATAAACTTGAAATAGGTGTGGTTTACCTCATACTTAGAGAACCGCAAACAATACGTGGAAATTCAACATCTAGACTACAAAACCGGAGCAATTAACTACATATGTACGATCGGATATACAATTAACTAAACATTCAATACCACAGTGAAGTTGTATTGGCTGTATATTAATTTTTAATATATATTAATAACCTCCCAAGAACTCTGAAAAAGCCATGTGTACTTTTGGCGGACGATATCTCGGTTTTAAAATCATGTCGAAATGACCAAGAGTTACATAGTGACATAACTAATATACTAACAACACTGACAGACTGGCTGTTTGACCACAACTTAGAAATTAACCTTTTGAAAACAAAAATGATACAATTTAGGCCCTATCAAAAAATGCATTGGACATTAACATTTCTTTTAATGGATCAACAATGCAATGTGTGGATACATTTACCCTCCTCGGCGTGGATATCGATACACATATAAATTGGAAGTCGTATTAAAAACAAACTCTCAATTTGTCTATGCTTTAAGAGAGCTAAAGAGATTTACAGACTTCCACTGTGCTTTGATTGCCTACTATGCATACGCGTTTTCATGGCTAAATTACGGGGTAATTCTTTGGGGTAATGATGATGACGATGTCCTCCCAGACGTATTCGTCGACGGCGACATCCTGACAAAAAATATTAGCTTAGGAATGTAATAGTACTGACATCAACGGTTTATTTTTAATCCTCCAAAAAAACTGCATAAGGATACTCGTCAATATAAAAATAGAAACATCTGTAGGCCCCACTTCATTAAGAATAATTTATATGAAATGTGCAAGTTTATTAGAAAGTACCCGCATCTTTTTCCAAAACTTACTGACCAACCGCGAAGATATGAAACCAGATTTAAATATAACTTAGCACCACCCACACACACAAAACTCACACTGCATAAAAATTTATAACCAAATCAGTGACGACATCAAATTAATACCAGAAGAAAAGCAGTTCAATACACAGTTGAAGAAATTTCTAGTAAAAAATGATATTATATGCTTAAAGATTTTTTTGACGATAAAATGTAATAATAATTATTTTGTATTGTCTAATCAAATGTTATTTTTTATTTAAAAAAAACTCTAAACAACACACATAACATGTTATTTAGTTAAGTAGCTACCTTATCTGAAATAAATAGATTTTAATTATTTTCTTTATTGATACGAGCCGGGATTCGAACAAACGACCGCCGTTTGACAGCCACATCCCACTAGCGTTAAAATAACTCTTATATCATTCTTATATCGGTTCCAGCCAAGTGTTAAGGTGTTAAGAATACCTGTAAAAAAGGTGTTATAGCATGCTCTAACGCCCTTATAACCACGAAAGAGGCCCACGTATTTCAGGTAAAGCCCAACTAACATTTTGGTGTCAGCTAAGGGTATTATTATAACCTTAACCTTTATAAGGGTGCTTGCTGACGCTCGATTACTCTTACTGCTTTTTAGTTGTTGCCGTGGAGTGTCTTATAAAGCTTAAGGTGTTATATCTACGATAAGGCGCAGGCAGGGACTTATAACAGAGTTAACTGACTTGTAAGTATTGAAACTTTTTCTAACGCTTAAGGTGTTATTTGAGTGTATTATAAAACCGTTACGAAGGCAATGCCTGCACAATATTCTTGACTAAAGGTGTTGTAACTCAATAAGCGTTATAGTTGAGTTAACTGACGCCTAAAGCTTTAATGTAAGTTCGCCATTGTTTTGGTGAGCTCTAACCTACAAATTGGTTAGGTTATTCAATATTTGACATCAACATCCTTCATTATTTATGTTACTCTTGTCATTCTATGGGTGCCACTTAATTTAACATGCCACTGGTCAAGAAACAAGAATAGAAAATTATAAAAACTTTTAAAGTCGATTTTATTCTTCATAAGTTTTATTGGAAAACTTTAATAAATCCTGGGCACGTTAAAATTGAGATGGGAAACATGGTATACATTTACCGTAGAATCACAAGGGCAGATTGTTTTCACTTAATGTCACAAACACTTCCAATTTAATACACTTTCAATTAGTACGACTCCATAGCTGTCAGATATTAATACCTACTAACTATCTTCGCCATTTTGTCGGTAGACTATATTTGTTTCATAATTTTATAGTAAAGAAAAGAGTAAGATGCTCACTTGAAACTGGGTGAGCGCAAGAGTGTTATAAGACTCTCAGCTAACACCTTAACCGTTACTACGGTGTTTGTAGAGCGTTGGTTAACACTATAGGTGACAGATAACACTGCTCTACAGGTTTTCTAACCTAGTCATCGTATAAGGGACACCTTAAAATATACGAATACAAAAACGTCTCGAAAGTAATTTACCTGTATGTGGTGTTATGTTCCTGGTGGTTATATGGTGAGTAAGGCCGCCAGACTGAGCTCTCGAGCATGCGCTGTGTAGAGTGAGGTGCTTGCATTTGTCTCTAGCTGTTGACATGATCCACAAATGAACAAAGGGTCGGCAACACACTTGGGACTTTGGGACTCCTCTAGAGTCGTGAGCGACTACAGTTTCTGCTTACCATCAAGTTGGCCTATGCTTGTTTACCACCGTTTTTAGGGTTCCGTACCTCAAAATAAAAAAACGGAACCCTTATATGATCACTTTGTTGTCCGTTTGACTGTCTGTCAAGTCTTATCTCGGGAACGCGTGGAGGTAGGTATCGAGTTGAAATTAAATTAACCATATAGGTACTCAGATCTACGGTCCCTTGAAGCTGTGAAAAAATCAAACTTCAAAGTTAACGTACAACAAGTGAAAACAAAAGATTTTTCGAAAAACGCAACTGCTTTTTTACAAATATGTCACTCGTACGATTAAGAGGAATCCTACGACACCTCATATGTCGAAATCCGTCAAACGGTTTAGGATGCAGGGCGTGCCAAAGAATAAGACATACACACATACATCGAAAGACATAACTCTCCTTTTCTTCGGCAGTCGGGTAACAAGATACGGCCGTTTATGCCGCAAAAAAGTATATTTCGACACTCTAAAGGCACTCAAGGGAATCAAAATTTATAGGGTACTTTTCGTTGACCTAGAACTATTAAATTTGGCAAGTAATATCGTCTTATACTACTACAAGTACAGGGAAAAAACTGAAAACGATACATTTTTAATTTTGTACGAAACCCTCGGTGGGCGAATTCGACTCGCACTTGTCCGGTTTTTTGTTTCATAACTCAATTTTCATCTAGTTTAGACTTACTACTCCTGTAAAAGGTAAGACCTTAAAAAAAATGTACTAATAACCCTGATAAGCCGCAGTAAAATTGTTACAAATAATCCACTTACAAACCCATGATGGACAGCTTATGTGATGAAATATCGATTATAAATGAGCTGCTGCGCCGTTTGATTACGAGTCGATAGTGTCGGTCGATACGCTGCCGCAGGGAGGAGCACGCGCGTTTTTCTGCCCGTGACACGTGCCTGTATTTTAAATGAATTGAGAGGTTGAAATGCTACGCATATTATTCTAAACATTAATAATTTTGAATAATTGCCTAATTTAATTCCTAAAGCAAGGTACATAAAGAATTATGCACGCGTTTTTTCTCTCCTTAGGAATAATACCGCAAGATTTGGTGGTTATGTTATCAGAACTCAGTGCTAGTTTCAATAATAGTAAATTTGTTTGATATCTCAGTAAATATTAATCGACAGCTACTTATAATAAAAGTAATTACCAACTGTAATTTTGGGGTCATTCCGATCTTTCAACCTCAATCCAGGTTGCATATTGAACCTGAGTTGGATAGGTCGGAAGATGGGAACGACCATAATTTTGCACTGCTTATATTATTTATTCCAGAGCGCAACGAAAAGTACCTACATTGTGTATTAACTTTCATAATATATCATGCAGAAGGTGCTTCACATGATAAATTCCCGGACCTTCAGCTTCGTAGGCAGCGTCACTTCACTACCCACTAGGCTAACCGGTCGTCAAAGATTTAAGGCGTGTAAAAAAAACAAATTAATGTATCAGATCGCAGCAATGGCGCGTAGCCTAGCCTAATTTTAATATCTGAGGGGGTTCAAGAAAATTAAACAACAAAAAGGACACTAATATTCAGGTTAATTATAATATTTTGTACATTTTGGAGGAGTTAGAATTAGAACCCTCAAAACGTCTCCTCTGGCTACGTCCGTGGATTGCAAGTATTTGTTACGCGAGCCACACATGAGCCGAGGGAAAAGGCGATGTACCGTGGGTTGTACATAAGTTTAAGTCTTTGCCTAGCTAGGCAGTGGAATTTCCCGTACGCATGTTGCCAGGGGTGACGTACAAATGATATCACTTCCCCTAGCTGCCTCTGCGACTGCGTCCGAGTACCTATTACTTTTAAAGGACGCAGGCGGTACCGCGTGATAAAATATAGCCCATGTCTATCCCGAAGGCTTTGAATGGCCTCTTTATAATATTATTAGTAAGTATAGAAAGGTGTTGTCTAGGTAGAGTAACATTTCGACCGTCATTAAGTAAAAAAAATAAAAAAATATAAGGCGCCGCACTGCACCAAGCAATTCAATTATATTTTATAATCGGGTAGTACGATTATAAGGTGCAATTAAACTACCCTCTTCTTTGTTGAATTGAAATAGTCCATTTCAAAATACATTTATCAATAAATGAGCTTTTTAATTTCAGAAATAAAGCACACGTACCTACTTTTATTGTTTAAGCCAGCTAAAATATTAGCAAGTAGGTAATAGTTGTTTGTATCAATTGTCATTATGAAACGAAAACCTAATATGAAATAGATACTTAAGAACTATGTTTCGAACTTTGTATTAAACCGGTGGGAGAGCAAAGCGATTAATAATCCGGTAATATAATATGTGTAAAAAATTAATATTAAATTAAGCCAAGTATTCTATGCCCCCAAACCAGTAATAATACATTGTGTAGCAAGGACGGTATGAATGAGATTACGAACGAGAGTCTATTAGAAGCCCGACGCCGAAGGATTTAATGATTCGAGTTTGTGGTCACATTTTTACCTCCCGTGATACACACAATATTTTATATCATACTTGTGAGGAAATAAAAATACAAAAAGCCCAAAAAAATATTTATTGCTATTTAGGGTTATGGTGCAATTGCTATTGTTACTAAAATTCAGATGATGTTGAAGCAATTGGTTCACGTCACTCCAGCATAGGTTTTCCACGTGACCTGATTGAGTACCTTATTTGAAGACTAATTTGTTTTTTGCTGTTAATAGAGTCATCAATATACCCTTTACCAACCACCTCTCGACTTCCATCCACCATGTCCACTGTATGTGTACATGTAAAATGTCCACTCCGGAGCCAGCGAGCAATGTTGCTGAAGTGCGACGAAAAGAGTGGCCTGTATAAGATGCAGCATCGGGTAGATTTAAATATTGGGCAATTTTTTTCGGCATGCTACCAAATTTATTTCTTCCAATAGCTTGAGACGAACATTTGCCATTTCTGAACTGTTGAAAAAAGCGGTTGCTGCTACCTTTTGGAGAACGCAAGTTTTCATATTTCTTCACTATTCTGTAGTTGCCTGAAACCACAAAAGATCTGGGATAAAATATTTTAATGTGAGGTATTTCAATGAGCAGCATTTCTCCTTGATGTTCGACGTCATTTATGGTGATATTTATCAGATAATTCTTGACGCCTCAATGCACCAGTAACTCCGAGTATTAGAGCAACCTGTAACAAATACAATATATTTGAAATATTGTAGCATTTTTTATTAACTTTTTATACAATTATTCAATGAAATAAATTACCAATGTTACAAGTCAGGTATCAACAACAACACAGCTAAATGACCATTAATAAACCTAATTGCAAGGAAGTAAGGTCTACTCCTGACACTCCCACTTCTCTTTGTTATTCGTTTTGCAATATTACTATTTCATAATAAAGTAAATTAAATTACCTTTGTTGCTAAATATGTATCATCAGGAGCTTCATTAATAAAAATTTCGACGTTCTCTTCCGTTAGTATTTTGGACTTCTTCGCAAAATATCCATCAGACTGTCATTTTAAAAACACTTTGAGCTTAATGTATTTCTCAATATCGATGCAATTTTTGGGCTTGAGAGTGCTATTCAGCATTGAATAAACGACCCACCTCCCCAAAATACGACAGTAGGACCTTTTCTGAAAACGAACTTGTATTTTTCTCCATTTTCCATTGAATAAAATTGTCGTGAGCTGCATTGTACCTGTCTTTAGACTTAGCCGGTAATAAGTTTTTATACAGTAATTTCGCAGCATTTACAATATCGATAGTTTTTGAACACTTTCATTGAGATATTTATCTAATTAGGCACTAGTTTTAACTAGTGCCATTTTGTAGATCTAAAACTGTTTTTAAACAGTTTTAGATCTACAAAATAGAACGAAACAGCAAACAGATTAATGGCCGCCTTTTTATGATCGGCAACTTCACTTCAATATCATATTCCACGAATAATAGTAGGATAAGAACGTCCAGAAACTTAAGGGCACAACAAGCGGTGCAATTTGTCGCACCAATTTGCTCTAGTAAAAACGAAAACAGTAGGTAAGTATTGCTGTCTCATTCTAACTGTAGCAAGTTGTTTTCACAAATTGTTAAGTATGTAATGGTTTTAAATGTAATCAGCCATCACGTACAGTTGTAATTGTAAGTAGGTATCGATTTTAAAACAAATTAATTAAATTTAATTAGAAACCATTGAATAATCGTCTTTAAAAATTAACATGATTTAATGTAAGTAGGTATTTAATTTTATTTAAATTTCTATTTATAGCCAAGTTTTTGAAATGATAAAAGCCGTCGTAGATGTTTTGTGTGGTTATGAATGTCAAGTTGGCGCGAGTGACATAATAAAAAAAAAAAAAAACCATTACCTACGTCCATGGGCGTAATATAGCCCATTGCAGCTCAGTGCGCTTGCGTATAATAACACCATTTATAAGTGTGATGAAAATATACTTAGGTACACACTGAAGTCGCTCGGCATTGTCTTGAAAACTTGTCCGTAATTACTAATTACCGCATCGCGTCTATATAACATACGTATACCCAAATGTTCGTATAATATGATTCGTTATAAATATAATTCCGATAGTTAACATTAAAATAAACTTTTTCAATTTCTCGCAGTAATATTAAAATAGAGTTTATTACCTGTGCGCCGACGCAGCGGTTGCAACGCGCATGTTTTTGCGCGGGACGTGACCGCCATGTTGATTGTCCTAATTAGATCAAAGGTGAGCCGACGATGAACTTTTATGTACACTTCGCCACGTTTTTACGGTTTACGTCTTCGTGTCTAATTTCTAAAAAAAACAGTTCTAGTCATGTTTGGGTTAATGCGAATAGTGCCTAGGTACCTACTGCCTACCAGCATTGATTAAGGATCTCGGAGAATCCGTTATAATATAAATAACTAATACCTATATAATATATGAAACCGCATAATATTCTAGAAAAGTTTTAACAGAATGATTTTGAATAAGTGTACTTAAATATTAAAAATAAGCTGCTCCGTTTCAATACCAATGAAACTACATACCTACCTAATTTGTAAAAAACTGCCAGGTTTGAACAAGGAAATTTCACAAAAAACACTTTCTTTTAATAAAGTTGTCACTAAATGAATTCCTTGATGCAATTGAAGCTGACTGTACGACAAACCGGTTGTGATTATAAGTGCAATTTCGCATTTATTGAGGCAGGGGTGTTATGTGCGGGATGTTTTTGCCCGGAACTCGATATGGTCTTTAAAAAATTGAAATGGAGTAAAATATACTTTAATAACTTATATTATAATAAGGGAAAAAACCTTCCATTCTTTTTTTGCGAACTGTCTCGCAAATTGTTAGTTGGGCTGCAAGACATGGTGTGTTCTTTGCCACGATTGTGATAGAATAAAACGAATGGTGCCACCGTTAAATCAAAACTTGTCTAAATACTACAACGTCTACAAGAAATTCCAATCACTGCATAAGAGATAGCGCCGGTGCGTTAATTTTTTATACGAAATATAATCTGCATTTTGTAGTAGGTAAATACTTATGTGGTCTGGATATATTCATCCTAATTAAGGCACTTCGTTATAACGAAAATGCACCTATTTGATTAGTGCACATAGGAACGCACGGAATCACGACAAAAAAAATAAAGGGGGTTCCCACACGATTAGTAACAATCGACACGAGGTGACAGAATGACAGGTCGGTATTCATGACTTTTTACGAGTGCAATTTGAACTTTAATTAATATATTGCCTCGCTCCATTGACCACACCTAATGCGTTGCAAAGTTGCAGGTAAAAAGGCTTATTGGTAAGGATATACATTTATGATTTTTGATCTTTTTAGGGTTCCGGACCAAAAAGGTAAAAACGGAACCCTTATGGTGCGACTCCGTCCGTCTGTCTGTCTGTCACAAAGTCAAATATCTCAGGAACTACTAATGCTATCGATTTGAAATAGTTGTAAACAAAGTTAATCCTCGTGTATGGAAAATGAAAAATGTTAATATATATTTTTAATTTGTATAAAAAAGGACGGATAAGAGGGGGGGCAAAAATTCAAAGTCTAGTTAGTAGGCCAAGTGGGGTATCATATGAAAGGGCTTGAATTGTACATTCTATAACAGTTTTTTTTTTACAATGGTAAAATTTTGATTTATAAAGAATTTTTAAAAAAAAAATAACCATCCCCCCCCCCCCCCCCTTATCTCCGACGTTAACCAAGCAAAAATTTCAAATTCGTATGAAAGTGTTCTGAAAGTACCTTCTAGCAAAAAAAAAAAGAACTATCGAAATTAATTCACTTGATAAAGAATTATCGCAAAAAAACCAACATACTGTAAGGGAAATGTATTAACGTACCACCGTAGAACCCTATCGCAATAAGGTGACATACCACTCGAGTTTGAGTGACGGCGGCCTGTCAATTGCGACAGGGTTCTACGGTGGTAGGTACGTGAATACATTTCCGTTACTGTAAGTACATACCGAGTTCCTTGGTCGCGCAAGTTAGTAACAAAATGCACCGATAAATGGCGCTGCGCTGTAGGTACTCATGGGGTGGGGTAAGACGGGTGTGTTGTATGATATTTCGTACGGAACCCTCGGTGCGCGAGTCAGACTCGCACTTGACCGGTTTTTTTTAATTAAATTGGCATATGCCATACTTTCATTTATATTTGTAATATAATATATATTGTTTATGGTTTTGAATATAATTCTGTAGTTCTAGTTTAAGCTTACAAATGTATCCTTTTTAACTAGAGTCCTGAGTTACAGATTTAGTACGTACTTACATACTCGTTTAGACCGGTCGAGCTCACTCCATACTTGGCCCTCGAACAGTATTTCAATGAGCTTCAGGTGTGTCGTTAATTCGTAAATAAAATACATATAGTATTTTTGCCTGTGGACTTATAATATACTAGCTTCCGCCCGCAACTTCGTCTGCGTAGACCCGGGATAAAAACTATCCTATATTTTAATACAGGCTATAAACTATCTTCGTGCAAAATTTCGTCCAAATCGGTTCAGCCGTTTAAGCGTGATTAACAAACACATACACGTCTAAACATCCAAATTTTCGTATTTATAATATAAGTAGGATAAGGGCGACGTAAGTTCAGAAAACAGATTTTTTAAAAAGTCGTAGCGCTTGTTTGGTTCATTATACGGCTGCCCTAAATTTAATTAGCAATCTTGAGGCCTTTCTCGAGGGACTATAGCTACGTGAATCCTGAGTTTTTGACTTTCGCTTGATAGAAAAAAATCACGAACATAGGTCTAAAATACAGTTAAAACATTCGTAACAAATTATGCACAAAAGCTAAACATATTAAAATTGTTTCTAAAAATCGACAGTATTATGTTTGAGGGAACTTAGCTATTACTTTTTTATTTACTTATTTAATCAGACATAAAATTAAAATTATATCCGAACATGATATCCGCGCTTCCGAACACACACTTCCATCTCGATCACGCTTATGTTTAGTGAGAAGGAGAGAAGACCATGAACCTACGTCACCTTAATCAATGTTAGACACTCAAACACTTGCAATCCGATCGAATTAACTCTGCACTTAGCGCTCATTGAAATGTCCAAGCGAATAATAATTAAAATGAAAAATTGTTTAAGTTCTTTGACACTCCATTACTCCATTATTTTGTACGCAAAATAGGCGCAATTATGACGTCGAGTTGCGGAAACCCAGCCCGCGTACACCTATATAACCTATACTCCATTATTTCCGTACCACAGTAAAAGCTCCAAACCGTGAATAAGCGGCCTCTAAAGCTCCCACAATAAAATTAAATAAACGTGATTGGTTTTCCATCGCATGTAATCCCAGTTTATGTACCATTTAACACAGTAAGGTTGTAGTCATAAAAGTAAAATAACAACATGGGCTTTGCGCGGTACAAAGTCAACATATCGTATTATACTAACAGGAATTTTATAATGTTATTTAATTGGTCTATAATTACATATAAAAAGAAAATATGGAGCAAAATTAAATTTTCAAGTCCAAGTTTCATTGCTGATTGTTTGTTTTTGCCAAGGAACGTGAATTAAATTTAATGTTCATCCTATTCAAATCAAAATGGTATGTAACACACTTCGTGCAGTGGATCGCAGAACGGTAACGTGCGAAATAGCGTTAAAGATATATTCGTAGAGAATTTCGCGCAATTTCAATCTGACTTTTATTACCAAAGACAATAGAAAATATGATTACACCTCGATCGACGATCGGGAGGTTTTCTCCACTTTGCACGTGATTTCTAAGTGACGATTTTGATCACGCTGTTATGATAAAATAAGCTGTTGTCAATTGGTACCGAATAAATGAGTAAAAAAATCTTGGAAAATGGAAATACATACCCTAAACCCAACTTGCAAAAAATGGTCAAGCTTTACTAATTTTCATATCGAATACACCTTACCCAAAAGAACAGTGTAATTGCGTAACTTTTGAAATGGACACTCAAATACTTGTATAGTTTCAAATTGCACATACGACGTGACTTGACGTGGTTTTATAAGAACAGGTAAGGGATGAGCGTCCATGGAATTTATTGATATTTAACGTGATAATTCAATCGTATGAGAAACAGTACATATCTCACATCCTTCGTCACGATATTCTCTTATTTTCTTCGAGTGAAAGGGAGAAAAGCGGAATAAATCATCACAAAATGGCGTCATTACAGTACAGCTTCAATTTAACTAGTATTGTATTCCGATCACACGGTGTCTGTTTACTTTATTAAACCACCTGTTTGAAGTTTCCTTGATATTATCTCTGTGGTTTAATTGTGATGTCAGTTTTTCTGAAAAGAAATTAGTAGCAATTTCTTGTGCGCTCGCGTAGTGGTGCACATTTGAATATACCTTTTTTGTATCATTCATGATAAATTTTACTAAGTTTAGCGGCCATCCATTTTAACGAAAACTGCTTCTATAGTTAGCAGTGATCGAGCATTCGGACTTTTTACTCGTATATAGTTTTCCTTCAGAATTTGAAAATTGTTGGTTTTTTCCTACTTATAATCATCATCATAAGTCACATTTGTGGTCGAATTAAGAATTTTATTTTATTTCACCAGAATCAATATCACTCAGGAAGAAAAACATAAAGTTTTCAAATTTACAGATTCTTTTAAATCCTACTCTATCTGAAGTGATCCTTGCCACAGCAACATTGCTCGCCTTTGTTGTGTTAAAAAGTTTATAGCTATCATACATAAAACACGTTTCTATTTTTCATCACCACGTGAGACGCCAAATGTTGATAAAAACAGGCCGTAATCTAGACCGTGCCGATTTTAATCTTACTCAATCCAAGCAACATACTATGTTACTCTTAATCACGCAATAAATGAAAAATATCAGATAGATACTTAATCACTTTCTTTTAAATACAGATTTGAAGTTGAACTTTTTACCAAAAAGAGCAGTCTTTTATTTATAACTTGATACTGAGATGCTGCGTGCCAAGTCAAGATATTGTATTGAAATGACAACGATGTCAAAACAGTGCCCCTATTGTTTTGCTAGGTGTTTACTAGAGAAAAAATAAATGGTTCAGATTACTCTGTGCATTCGACTAAACTCGCGGTACACATTCGATGTCATTGGAAACGTAAAGGCCAGCGCACAGCGCACCGCTGCGTATCCAGCAGACGTATAAATGAATTAATTTTCTGCAATTTTCACCGCCGGTATGGCCCGCGTCATGCTTCCGTTGCTGCGCTAGGCTCAGCGTGCACTGGCTATGGGTACTGTAGACCACATTGTGAAATTAAATTTTATAGTAGGTTTTGTTCCTAAACTCTGCAAGCATACTCCTATGTAATAAATAAAAAAAACAAGATCTAAACAGTATCAAAAAGTAATTTTCAAATTTGTAACATTAATGCAGTTCTTAAATTATTAATAAGCATTAAAGTAACTTGCCAAGATAAGTATGAACTGCCGTAAGAAAAAAAATTGAAAGCAATTTAGGCTAGGTACCTTTTTTAAATCCGAAAGCAAGTGAGTGGATAAAATATTCCGCGACTGGAATAAATTGGTGATTCGTAAACGTTCAAATAAGAAATATTTTTGCACTGTTATCATAGCCAATAAAACAAACGCCAGTGAGTCTACATCCTGTATAAAGTATCGTAGCATGAAATCAAGTCTACAGCTCTATATCCATGTATGGAAACAAATAGGTTACGCCTTGTGATTTGTTTTCTACATTTGACAGTAGTTCTGTTTTATGAGGCACGCTTTTTCATACATATCATGGTGTGTTGGATGGAATGTAGAAAGTTAGAAGTTTTTTTATTGAAATCATTGAATCCATATTGGATGTCACCTGATTTCAATAGTTAGTAGTAGTAGTTTGGTACTTATTATGTTCACATCGTTATGTTATCATACCTGTTTCTTTAATGAACTAAAACTAGACTAAAATCAATATTCTGTTTTCAGTTTTGCAACATATTTAAGAACTAGCTTTTGCCCGCGCCTTCGTCCTGCGTCAATAAATGTTACATCTTATAATTTTTGAAACATCGATAAAAAATCGTCTTTTTATCCACTTTTACGAAACATTCAACATCTCCGAAACCACCGCCATAAGGTACCTTTACGTCAGATACGTTCCCATAAATATATTATACTGTTTACTGTCAATCCATATCTATTCCTTCACTCCATATGTAGATGACTCATCCTGGAATATTTGAAGCCATATATTTTTTTGTCTTTATTTATTTATTTATTTTATTGATTTATTAGGTTCACCCACAATTGTTTACACTAGAATTTACATGAATAGCTTGCAATAACAGATTCATGCTAGATGTAACAATCACTGACAGGTAAACACCACATGCATATTACAAAAAAAGGCAGTGAGGAAACTAAAATTAAAAAGTAGGTAACAAAACAACAACCTTGATTTAAATGCTATCTATATCATGTTAGATTATTGTGTTAAAGTTTCTAAAATGAGTAAAAAACGTGAAACGATATGTACCTATGACAATTTAAGTGCATACAGAGTCTGAAAACTAATCTAAACCGGACAGGCAATCGCGAACAGTTCTCTTAAATCTAACTATAGGGTCAAAGTATATGTAGGCGGAGGCCTATATATACTTTGACCCGCGGTTGCGGCGCGAGTTGTAAAGCATTGAAACTACACTTCAAACACACATCGAACGCGGTCCGAACGCGGGCCCGCCGCGGCGCTAAGTTACAACTTGGGCAGTGCGGCCGCGGGCCCTTTCCAATTCCCTACACAGGCGATGATATTCTCCATAACTTTGTCTGAATGTTTCTCTATTTAGGTCGTGAACCCAAATTCTTATCTTTTTACTTTTTACCGTCCCTTTGAACGCGGTAGCAACGCGTGTCCAGGGCGGTAGTAACGCGGGCCCGCGTTGCTACCGTGGCGGGGTCGCGGCGGGCCCGCTTTACTACACGCATTTATTCCTTTCTACTCCTATTCTACGTAGCTCCAAAGGCTCTATCCCAAAGTGCTTTAAGTGCTTGTTATAGGAGGCTATTTGTTTGGCTAAACGAAATTGGACCTAAATGCTATACATGTAGAACACCCGATGTTATGGTACGGGACGAGAATTTAAAATCGTTAACTACTACAAAACATGCTCTATCTGATAAGTATGAATTAGACCATTCCAACAAAGAATCAAATCTATTTTTTTTTGTCAGAAATCTTTAGGTATAGCCCGCTGGGGAGAAATATAGCCCTCTTCTTACTCGTAGAAACCTCTACTCGTACGTAGGAGAGCATATCGCATTCCTCTGCTGACTACGGCACAGGTACATCACACATCTCAGTGTATGTGATTAGTGAGTTAACGAAAACAGACAATTTATACAATTTGAATTCCCTTCTGTGACTGGGTCAGTAGTTCGATGTGTACATACATAGGCACTAGCAATTCCTGCGACTTCTTCCACGTGGACCTAATTTATATCGTGCCTGCATACAAACTTTCGCCCGGGATAAAAACTATCCGATATTCTTTCTCAAACTATATTCACACCACTTTTATTTTTAATCGTTCCAGTGTTTAAACGGGAAAAGGTAACAGACAGGCAGACCGAGTTACCCTCGCAATTTAAAGAATATAGTATGGTTATATTAGTACCTAAAGTTTACAAGCCAGTGTCCGCTGCACCTAGTGTCCGGCAGCGCGGAGATGCACCATGTTTTTATTAGCAAGTGCAGTTGGACCGTTACTCACAAACGAGCATATTGCAACCCATTCACCAGATAACTTCACTTAAGGTTATAAACGCTGACAAGGGGTCTATCTGGCTTGAGGATTTAGATTGCAATCAGATTTATATTCATCATCATCATCATCATATCAGCCGAAAGACGTCCACTGCTGGACATAGGCCTCCCCCAAAGAGTGCCAAATTGACCGGTCCTGCGCCACCCGCATCCAGCGGACTCAGAGACCTTTACCAGGTCATCAGTCCAGCTTGTGGGGGGGCCTACCCACGCCGCGCCTTTCGGTACGTGGTCACCTCTCGAGAACCTTTCCGCCCCAAAGTCCATCGGTTCTACGTGAAATGTGCCCCGCCCACTGCCACTTAAGTTATATTTGTCACGAGCGTTTAGCCTAAAGTTATCGGAACAAGGGCGCGCAACAAATATTTTGATTTGAGTTCAGCGCGCATTAGGTAGATAGGTATATCCCATGTTTTAAAGAAGTCGGCAGTGGATGAAGAAGACTCGTAAGTAAGTAGGATAGGTGGCATTTAAGTAGAATTAGATAGTCATTCGGATCCACTCTTATCTGCACTATGATTGTCTCTTCGGGTTCTTGTCAGGTTTTGAGATGTTTCATAAACGTTATCACTGTTATCAGTCATTACATTAATCATTATTGTGATCGTCGGATTATGTTTCGTATTTATTCAATATATTTATTGACATACGTGTTCATAGCCTTGTTTCAACTCAAATGTAATATTTTCTCAAACATTGTCCTTGTGTCCTAATGGCAATGATTTTCCTATTCTACAAAGATGCCTTCCAATCTGCGAAGCAATGGTTTGACGTTATAATAATTAACTTTGTAGTCATTGTTTCTTGACACTGACTGATTATATCCATTTCTTCACACGATTCTTTATCAATATTAGCCTCTAACTACCACATTCTACTATGAACAAAACTGTACTATAACAATTTTTAATCTTAATATCATTACATTTAAGTCTAAAAAACTTTAATTTGAGTTGTTTTAGGCACATGCGGAGTTTGATTTGAACATGATTATTGTTATCCAATGGCATTTTATCAATTTCTTGTATGTACTTTCTAATGTATATCTTTAGAATTGTTAATGATACTGTGCAAGGAAAAATAAACTTTTGATGTTGGTAAATAAAGTTTATATTACTGCGATATTATGAGATTGAGTTAAAACAATTGAAGCTTAGGATAGACTAACACGCATTAATCATACGAATCCAAATTGTTTCAGATCAAATATAAGCTTGGAGTGAACTTTAAGATGTATGTGTGAAGTAATAAGGTTTAATTTCCATTGTTCATATACATAAACTTAAGGTAGAGTGCGCCCGACAAGCGAGAGATTGACATTTAAATGCTTAAGTGGAAGTGAAAGGCTGAGAAGGCGATATTTTTGATTAAAATTGGAAAATAATTGCGTCTCCCACGAGGTTGCGACCGTTCACGTAATGGTTTAGTTTTTTCTTAGTTTTTACTCGTATAGTTACGATAAACTGACTATTTCCGGTAATTTTTGTAGATACTTTGAATTCTTGTAGCATCAGAAAGGTTACTTCCTACCTATTTATGTTTTGATAAAATAGTGTATTTTAGTAATAAAAGTAGGATAAAGAGGTTTATCTTTCTCTACCCCTGTTTTTCAGCCACTTGTCGGTATCCGATTCGGCTGAAGTTTGTCATACTTGTGTAAGTGCAGTGGGCGGGGCATTGCACGTAGAACCGATGGCCGTTGGGCCGGAAAGGTTCTTGAGTGGCGACCACGTACCGGAAGGCGCATCGTGGATCGCGAGAGTCCGCTGGATGCGGGTGGCGCAGGACCGGTCTTTGTGGCACTATTTGAGGAAGGTATATATCCAGCAGTGGACAACAGGAGTGGTTCCGGCTGTTATGATGATGATGATGATATAAGTTCACTGACAACGAAATGTTATGGCACTACCGAGCTGATCTGTGATGATGAAGACAGAAGGTGACAACAACCACACCTGAACGCCAGAAGATAAACAAGAAACCCATCGTGCTTAGGTTCATTGGAACACGCTTAACGATTAGGCAGTCGATGATTGCAAAAAAATACACAGTTGGCAATAAAATCTTGTTCCAAAAATAAAGATTTTTGCCAGAAAGTTACACCCCACGTAAAGTTTCAAGAATTCGTCCTCTACGGCATTTTATGTATTATCTAAGCAATAAAATGTCCTTAAATGTAACAAGTTTACACTCATACTGATATAAATAAAGTGTATTCATATTTTTAGGGTTCCGGTGCCTCAAAAAAGGAAAAAACGGACCCTTATAGGATCACTCGGTTGTCTGTCTGTCCGTCTGTCACAGCCGATTTGCTCCGAAACTACTGGACCGATTGAGTTGAAATTTGGTACACATATGTAAATTGGTGACCCAAAGATGGACGCGTAAAGTAAATTAATGAATTCTGAACACGGGGGCCACTTTAAGGGGGTAAACTGGAAAATAAAATAAAAAGTTTCGCAAACTGTATTGTGTGACATATCAAATTAAAGGGGTTGTTGCAAGTATCTCAGATATATATTTTTTTATAATTTTAGCAAAAATAGATTTGAAGTAATTTAGGAAATAAGACGAAAATTGACCATCCCCCCTCCCTCCCCCACCCTTTATCTCCAAAACTACTAGGCTTAAAATTCTGATAAAAATATGGAAAATAGTTCCTTGCCTAAATATTACAGGAAAACTTATAAGAAGTTTAAGTATTCAAAGTAACGGGAAAATTCTCAATATTTTTGTGTATTTTGTATGGAGCGCCTAATGCTTAGAGAATAGGAATTTTACGGAACCCTTACCACGCGAGTTGAACTCGCACTTGTCCGGTTTTTTTTATCACCAATTAGGACTGAGCTAATTACAAAAACATCAAGTTTAAAAATAGCTAAGTATGACGTCCATCGTATGCTGACCCAACTAAGACAGATGGCCGACGTCAGTGACAAACGATAGAGGAATGATACTGTAAAAGGAGGGGTCAAACATAACTGGTTAAGTACTATACCGCTCTTTTACTAAATGATGCTTGACTGAAGATACCGTAGAGTATAACAAAAAAAACATAAAATTTCAATAGCTAATAAGTCTGTTGTTTACTATAATTATTATTGCTTCATTTAACTTCATTGGCTTCTAAGAAAATGACGGTATGTCGAGTAACATTTGCTTGAAGTTTTCAAGTAAAGTGTATTATAATTATACATTACGAGCTGGCGAGTCCTTGATAATTGTTCATTTGTTACATTTTAATAGTGTACATAATTTGGTTATGGAAAAAGATCGATACATCGCTCAGAATTAATAATAAGTTTTAAATAGAAATAACATTTAAAAAAAAAGGTCGTCAATAACGATTGTGGAGTATAATATTTCATTTTTGTATTTTTACAGTAAGAGAGTTCATTTAGAAAAATTAACAAAAAATGTGGACAGTATAAGCCTCGTTCAATAATTACCTACAGTGTAAAAATATGGTAGGAATAAAAATTTAAAAATGGAAACATATTAAAATATAATATATATATATATAGTTCATCTTTATTCTTGTATGAACAATTTAAAATTATATTTGGTCTGCAATCTAAAAGAACTTAAATAATTTGGTTTCACCAATTATACTGATTAGTGATTACTTTGCGAGAGAATCAATAACTTATTTTTATTTCTTCTTACAAACAAACGTCTTAGCTTTTTAGATTGCATCTCTTAATTAACATTGATTATGATTACATTGGCAATTTACAATAATTTTAATAGTCGTAATAATGGACAATTAAAACCGTAACTTTATACTTAATTGAAACATAACTTAAAACCTGTTCTGGATACATTACAAACATTATCCAAGCATTTTAACCCGCCATTTGACATTTACGTGCACATCTGCTTGTAATCAGAGGATACATTTTGCATTTTTAGTGTTTAATTTTGCCGTGTGTGGTCTATAATCGGTTCTCTTAGATAAAGAATAACGACAATCATATTCATTCGATTTCATGATCGTCAACAACGCTGCGAGTTTAAGACTTTTAAAGTAAAGAATAGATACCAGTTAATTAAATTTGTAAATCGTTAAATGGATTCTAATGTAAAGTGTACATTGAACCTTTACCTTTAGTCACATCTCGTAGCACGTACAAAATGGGAAATGTGCTTTCCCATCATGTCCCAAATGGGAACGACTTTCTCATCTCGTAGCCACATTTGGTAGGTAGCTAGCTACGAAATCTGGCTACGAGATGGGACTTAAGAATTCCCGTTTCGTAGCCAGCTTAGAATCGGGATTATTTCTCCCATTTGGAAGCCAGCTACCAAATCTGACTACTAGATGTGACTAAAGGAACCTTTATTAGGTATGTATCACTATTTCGAAACAATAAGTCATTGTGTCTGTAAATAAGGTAGTTGGTGTAAACTGTTCTTGTTCTTATAATAAATAAATAAATTGTTTCGAGAATAGCATCAGAAAGTGCACAATCTATATCCTGGTAGAACAACTAACTAACACATTACTAACGTTCACTTTACCATATCATGTGCATATCTATACGCAGGCTTAATGTAGAAAATAGACATTTCGACAACATGAAGACAACTCCACCGCAACTCTATTTCATATCGCTCTATACTTAGATTCCATTGACTTTGTTTACGTACATGGGCTGATGTACCTATTGTTAAATTAGTTACAAGAAGTTGAAACTGGGCACACACACTCTATAACACAGAATATTGAGCACAATACCACCCGTATTGTATTTGCTGCAATGAGTCGATAACAAGAAGTTGTTTACTTCCTGACAACGCCCTAGAACACCTTATTACAGTTTATTTTAATTATCTCACTACAGCCAGCATAATTATGAACACATCAAGACCGTCGTGCTTGGCTAATTTTTATCCGTTTCTTTTTACTCGTATTCTGCGGCTGAGTTAGCATGGCTGCATTGCAGTTCCTGATATTTTTCCGTTTGAGGTTATGTTTGTTTTAATGTTCATTTTTTATCTGAGCACAGCGTGTGATGATTGCATTACGTATGTTTTGTTGTCTACATTCATATGTATGTTCTACGTTGTGTTGCGGTTGGTACTTATTTGTTATTTTAGTTTGTTGACATTGACAGGTTATTTTGAAGGCGCAAATTCAAAAATGTTTTAAGTTCCGTGCGTTTATAAAATTTTAATTTCAAATATACTTAAAACACAGAAATGTTAAGGATTCTTAAGAAAAATATATAATGACTTACCTACATTATAATTTAACATATTAATTTATATAATCGATACAGATTTCACTTGTTAAGTTCTGTCCATTCAAGCGCTAACATCTTAATTCTGTCGCTGGTTATACCCACGCAAGTGTTGCGGTGAAATAATCTTCCTGTTCGCCTGGCCACCACATTGCTGTGGCAATGTAAGGTAAGCTACTTTCCTTCTAATGTAGCACTTCTAATAGTGACAAATCATATATCGTACAAACCATTTAAGTAGACTATAACATCTACTTATTCAATCGAATACATCGTAAATTACAAATTATTCCAATTTGCAAATCCCCCGAGGCGGTATGACATCGATCCGTCCAATTATACTGACAGCGCGCACGCATTAATCGGAAAACGTCATTTTGACGCGCAGCTACCGCAATCAGTCAAGTATCACGTTTAGTGTGTTACAACAATTATCATTTGAGTTCTAGAATATTGCACTCATCATATCAGCCAAAAGACGTCCACTGCTGGACATAGGGCTCCCCCAAAGAGTGCCACAGTGACTGGACATCCAGCGAACTCCAACGACCTTTGCCAGGTCATCAGTCCACCTTGTGGGGGGGGGGGGGCTACCCACGCTGCACCTTCCGGTACGTGGTTGCTACTTGAGAACCTTTCCACCCCAACGGCCATCGGTTCTACGTGCAATGTGGCCCGCCCACAGCCACTTAAGTTTAGCGATTCGAAAGGCTATATCGGTTGCCTTGGTTCTGCTGCGGATAGCCTCATTTCTGATGCGATCACGCAGAGATACTCCCAGCTTAGCCCTCTCCATTGCCCTTTGGGTGACTTTGAGTCTTCTTATGAGGCCCATAGTAAGCGACACAATGTTGCACTATACTATACGATACAAATCGTTCCTATGATATAATTAAAAACATTGTGTTTTTCGACAAGCAATACTTTTATTTTATTACTCTATGTTTAATTTTATTTCGTGAGCCCTCTTCGAGTTGAAAGTAACGGATACTTTTTGTCTGAGAAGATGTTGAGACAAAATTGTATTGCCAAATATCACAGCCTTAGAAGACAGGACATTAAACCAAAGGGAATCAAACTGGTACGATGATGAGTGACGGGTCTATGTGTGCCGCAATGATAGTAATTACCTAATGATGAGCCATTTAAACGCCGCCCGCGGTCCGGGTGTAGTGGGTTTAATACGATTGTACAGTGTGCAGAGAAAGTCAAACATTTTATTATTTTATTTTAGCTTATTTAGATCTAATACTTGTATGCTTTCTTGCATGCCGAATAGGAGGACTTTTACAGTATATCCTAAGACCATGATTATATGTAACAGTATTCTTACAAAAAAAAATTGTTGGAATTAAAAGAGCGCTTCTTATTTTTCGCCAACTGTTGTGTAGAGATTTAAACAATATGTCCAGAGAACATTCATTTGGTTGTAGGAGTCTTTGATCTAAATTAGTTCCTAAATCATCACATATCTTACCCCAAGTCCTGTAAATATGGAAATATTTGTTATAACGCTAATTTATCGTACGTGTGATGGGGCTCGTGGAGATCCAGGGGAGAAGCCTTTGCCCAGCGATGGGACATCTAATAGGCTATTTAAATAAAATACAACCAACAAAAAATATACTGAACGAGTATGATTCCATAAATTACGTCTTACCAATTTTGGAGAATCCTTAAAAAATATTCACGCATTAATGGTAGGTAAATATGGTCTCAAATTTTTTGACAATAGAATGCAGGTTATAGACACTCGAACACAGTTTTTTTAAAGAAAAGTAATGGGTACAGCAGCAATTACACTGTAACAGCGCATCCTCGGTGATTTCAAATAATTTACTAAACTTCTTAACTGTTTTTATTCAATTTTAAATTCACTAACGTTTCAAATAACATAATGGCGATGTTTTCCAAAACATTTTCACTATAATTGTATATAATTGCACAATTACGGTAACACCGCGTTACATAATTTGGTTGCTGACCGTACGTTTTCGAGGAATGAATTCCGAAACATTCGTTTGATGCCGTATAATAAGACCCAATTATGAAAAACTTACTTTTGTACTATAAATATTGTTGTCGAAGGATTGAATAATTTTAAATTGAGTAAGAGTAGGAATAAAAGATCATCACTAAAGATACCTAATATTTTTATCCTACTAATATTATATATGCGAAAGTTTGGATGTTTATATGTTTGGATGTTTAGATTTTTGGATGTTTGTTACTCAATAACGCTTAAACGGCTCAACCGATTTGGATAAAAAATTTCACGAAGATAGTTTATAGCCTGGACTAAAATATGGGATAATTTTTTTATCCCGGGTCCACGCAGACGAAGTCGCGGGCGGAAGCTAGTATATCATAACTTGTCTGTATAGGAATTGGAAATTCGGATACATATGTATTTATCAAAACTTTGGCGGCGGCGTTGTCGCTCAGTTGTATGCAAGCTAAGTATTATTAATAAAAATTCCAAGGTTTTCAAAATACACAAATTACACCAACAGTAAAGCATATTTAAGTATGTACATGAATCATTTGAAGTTATTTTATATGTAATTCATTCAACTAACAAAGTTTGAGAAACAAATTGACGCAAACTATTTGTGATTGTATTGGGAACAAACAGAGAAGACTATAAGAGTAATACTTTTAAGAGGGGAGAGGGGGAAAAATGGAGAGAAATAGTACATTACTGCAGACGCCGGGAAAGAAGGGCTTGCCGGGTGAGTAGGTATAGACGGCCGACCGTAGGGAGGCCGGATAGTGATACGAAGCCGGCAAGCCTTTTCACGGCGAGGCATGTATAGTGCTTTTCTCAAACATATGCAATGAAATAAAACAATGCACCACTTAAAATAGTACATTAATTTTCCCTCCAATTCCTCCATACTTAATGTTTTTTTTACGAAAGTCGTCCGTATTTCGCGTGTGTAGCGTTCGAATAGACCCTATTAGGGCCATTATACATGACCTGATAATAAGAATCTTAATTTTTATAATGAATAAAATAAATGCAGAGGATTTCAAATATTGTCTATGGCCTCTGGTGACTTACGTATAGATAATATTTTTAATTTATTCATCAAACACACTGAATCATACAGATTTGTATTCTTAATAAAGGTTCGTGTGTAATAGGCATTAACGCGGATATTTTTGGTCCGATAACCATTCAGCCACAAGAAAAAATAAAAAAATTGAATTCAGCTGTTTAGCCTGTTGATGAACCCAGACGGTTAACATTTAAATTTAAAAAAAATTACTTCCCGGCCTAGGCCTTCAATTTTGTATGAAATTCGTTTACAGTTCTCTCGAGTTGTTCCGCCCGAAACGTGATACTTTGAAGCCTGTTATAACGCACGTAAGGACGACATTTCATTGCATGTTTGAGAAAAAGATTTTATTGTGAATACTTCTCTCGACTTGTGTCGTCCTGTGGTGTGGACTCTTAAGAAGATGAATATGTACCTATTTACTTGCGTTTTTCGGGCCTTCGAATTTCCGATCCTTAATCATAAGACTGAACTATTGATTTTGTAGCTTTAATAAAATACAGTCAGCTGGATAGAACTCTAAAATACTGTTTATCAATAACTTCCACCATTAATATTTCTTGAAATTAGTAAAATCCATCTTACGTAGATATATACACAGTTCACTCAACTTACGACATAAAAAGCTCTTCAAAAATGAAATACGTTTGATTAACTGAATCACGGCTTCGGAGAACTTCGCGGGGCTTTTGTACAATTTAAACTGCAGCTTTATCTAGATTGTCTGCTGTGTGCTTTAGCCGTTTCAGTGCTATTAAAATTGAAACTGTTTTAGGAGAATGTTAGCAAAGGATAAACTAACTAATTATTAGTGTGTCGCTGTAACTATTCGAATAACAAATTTTACGTATTGACCTTTTTTGAACACATTTGATTACGGTTTGTAATTTATGCAAATTTTGAAACGTAATCATTTCTGTAACGTATGAGTTTTTGGCTTACGTATGGTGGGAAATATAATATAGTTGTGCCAAAATATAAAATTACTTCATCATTAGCACTTTCTCTCTTTATTTATCTTACACTTCAACCGCACACACAAACACATGCATACTTTTTTCGTCTAAGTCATGGGCCAAGAAACAAATTTGAAGTAAAGATATTTCACAAAACATTTAATCAAAGGCCCTTTGAGAGGAAAGAAACCTATTACTGGCTATAATGGTACACTTGGTTAATTTAATTGGATAAATATTGTACTTCGTATCGACCAAGGCTTTCTTATCTCAGTCTTATGGAACAAAAATGAAGAGGAGTGGTTTGATGTATAACTCTTTGGACATAAATCCCAGAGGTTGCCCACGAAAATCTATCTAACTATCCAAATTTGACTAATTGGCGGAGTTTAGTTGAGTTGAAATTTTGTTTAGTATGTTTAGTTACATCAAAAAGGTTTCCGGAGCTGATCTGATTTTGGCGCCCGAATGTAGCCATTAGGAACTATTTAAAACATATATGTCCGCCTATGTCACCATTCGATTGAGGGTCGTAAAATGCAATTGGAAAGGTAAGCTTATCCGAAAAATGTGACCTCTTATTTTATTTTGAGACTGGGTTATAATTACGTCGTATTTCACTTCAGAGTAAGTTTGGACTAGTTTCTTGTATTTTATATGGGTACCTAAAGTAATACCTGTTTATTGCTAAGTGAATCGGTGTTCAAAGAACTGAATGTATCGTTAAAGTCTTTATGACATTGACATAAGATTGAGTTTCACCTGGCCCGTGGAAAGGTTTTTTTCACTATACTGTTAGTGTTTTGTTTTAAGTAAAGCGGGTCCAGAGACGGCGCTGCGCGGGCGCCCGAGGCGGTGTGACGTACGATGAGGCCGCGCCGCGCGCGATACCGCGTGCTTTATTGTTCTGATCCGTTGCCGGTAGCCGGTAGCTCGCTTGCTACTGTACTTGCATGGTTGGATTGTTTTGGCCACGTAACATAACGTTAAAATTATCGAAACTGTTCTCTTATCTAAGTACATTCAAATCATAATTAATTAAACAAACGGTAATTATATTATCAAAAATGACTTATTATTTAGGTATTCAAAATATAATAAACTAATTCGCCCTATACGCCCTTCTTCTTCATTCTCACTATTAAAAATCAATATGGAAATCAGTTCCCTGAACACCTGATTTATTGCCCAAAAATCCGATTTTGGACATCGAACCTTAAAAGTACACGTAAACTGATACTAAACAGTAGCTTATTTACACTTTACACTCAGTTTAACCTTAAAGCAACTATAATTTCACGTGGATTAGGTTTAAAATGGTTTCGTCAGCTTTAGAGAGCGAAGTTAAGTCGATTTGTACCCTAAGTTCAAGTTATTAAGGAACGCTTTGGGTTGCAAATGAAAAGTTAAGGTGTTAAAGGTATAAAGTTACAAAACCGAAATGTTTTACGTTCCATTAAACGCGTAACATCTGTACGAACGTCAAATCGAGTTAACCCTTTTTAAAAGACGAAAGACGTATGCGATTTCGCACAATCTGTATGTCAGGCTTTTGGTTGTCTTCATAATTTAATTTGTCTTTCATGACTCACCAGGCTCACTCGATATATCTGTATAACCTGTATATTGTTGTATTATACTGGTGTCTAATGTTTATCTACGTAACATCTGATGGGACTTATTAATTTGGCTTCACCTTCTTCTCAGTCATATGCTCTTTACTAAGGGTCATGACTACCACAGACATGTCTAGCACTATTACCTTTCTCCAGGTCATTCTATTCTGTGCCATTCCTAGGCAAGCCTGCGATGGTTCCAGCTGATGCCTTTACTGTGTCTATCCACTATCTTCCCTTCTACGTGACCTACTATTATTAATTTGTATGTGTACCTAACTAAATAAACAAAAAAATATTTGATACGAGGAATGTTAAACTTACTTGTACTGTATAGTACAAAAAGGTGTGTAAAGTAAACTTTTTTCACTCTAAGGTAATGAATGATGACAGAGTTATAAAGTATTCTCAGTAACTTTATCTAGCTACTTAGAACTCTATTTTAGTTTCGCTGAAACATAAAAACGACATTAAGATTTATTTTAATTCAGTGCCGATAAAAGTTCTGGCCGCATCTAAGCGTCCAAAATTAAAGACTTGTATAGTTATTTGTATTTCTCGTTATACTTTATAGGGATAGTCGGCCTCATAAGTAGCTGAACACCTAAGAACCTTGTCGTTTTCACTCGTTTGACAACCTCATATGGCAACTGAACATGATTTTTAATGCGACACGGTACAAATGTGTTAAGCCCCTTGTGAGGCCGACCGAACCCGTAAGTAAATCCTGTTTGCCGTAAGTAAAATATGATTATACTATGATTGAGACATAAACATGAACCATAATATAGTCATATGCTATTAGGTAATTGGGTTATGAAAAATATGGGCAAACATGTGTTGCTATGCTCGTCTTTTACTAAAGCAACTTTAGCTTTGTTTGCGTCAATATAGACCAGCAGTTTATTTACCCTTATCTACAAAGAAACACTCGTGTTACATCAAATACAACTCAAATAACTGTTCTTTATGATGGTGATAACATAGATAAGACTTTGGTACTGAAATCTGTACTTAAAATGAATTATTTCACACCATGCACTAAAAAGACGAACTTTTACTTTCTAACAAACACTTAATACTAAAAGACTAAGTACACTCAAGAGCAAAAGTTTCGGGTACACTTTGTATAGAATTTCAGTACAAACTGTACCCAAGTTTTGGGTACAGTTTGTACTGAAATTCTTGCTCTTGAGTGTATTTCAAAATTTCGAAAAAAGTAGCTGATTTGATATGCCCGGACTGTCCCCTCCTTACCACACAGAAAAGACACATAAGACATATGCCGACGACACTTTCGGTTTGCGACATTGTAGCTCACAATAAATACTCAAATATATTTTTTGACTTTCTCTCTTTCTTATTAACTTCACACAACAAGTAACTTAATTATGTATGTAATAAAATCTTGCTATTAATTCACCCGTTCTTCCAGTGATCGAGTTGATTTGAAGTGCAACCATTGTAAGTACATTATAAAAGCGGCCTTTATTAGACCTGGCTAAATGCAGTGTACTAACTGCACTCACACTCACTGATCAGAGCGAGATGGTTTATCTCCCCTCCTCCAGTTAGTGCACTGTATTTAGCCAGGTCTAAAAGCCCCTAAAGTTTTGTATATTCTTTAACTTTTACTGTGGTTAATGCAAAATAAAATACTAAGTACCTACTACTAAACTGACACTGCCTACATACTTTCATGGCTTTTATTTACCCCTGTCATATTTTTTTATTATACATGATTCAAAATTGTAAACTTTCTACGTCAGTATAATATAAAGGTAGGTTTTTGAATGTATGACTATGAGTAAGCTAAAGTTGTATATTCTAGTTTATGATCATAATACTGCATCCATACAGAAATCTATTAAATCGATATCAGTGCTTGCTTACTAGACACCTTTCATCATAAAACGGCAATACCCATTCCTTACTCCAATCAAGAAGTAACTTTAAATCAAATCGTTACGAGTCAATTTTCACCTTAATGTACCTACTGTCAGCTCGCAAAATACAACTGGATATCTAAATAGTTAGGAATACATAATTTATATTATTGTTTATTTATTCCGCTTACTTATGTTTTCTGGCTTTAATTTAACGCAGATATGTTTATTAGCGACGCAGAATGGAAGAGTAAGGCATGAGAGGATTTATCGATTTTCAATTATAGTAGTTTTGCCATTATCTCGCACTATCTTCTCATACCTATGGGCGTTTTAATTATTTTTGTGTTGGATGATTGCGTTGTAAACTAAGAAATGATTTAAAGGACATATAGACTTTTATTGGTATTAAAAGTATAACTAGAAGTGTTGGTTAACTATTTGGTCCATTAAAAATAACATAAAAAAGTATACTTTTTATAAATATGAAATTGAAAGAGTAAAAGTACCATAGCTGATTTAATCTGTGATTGCACGTTTTTACACTGAGTCACGTGTAAAAACGTGCAATTACTATCGATTATAGTTTGCTGTATACTTACATATGTTTCACATGAAAAATATAATCCTACAAAAGTATTTAAACTCCCAAACCAAATATAGTATTTTTTTGACTTACATTATTTGCTTCGTATTCTTGGCATAGCGCTAGTAGTATAATATATGTCTTAATTATGGGTGGACGCTGCGCCGGCGCAGTGGGGGGCTTCTATAAGATGACCAATAGGTCTGTTTTGGTCCGTTGCGCACATGTCATTCTGCGGGGCTAGCATAACTGAAGCCGCGACGCGACGCGAGACGAGAAAAATCTACCCATACCCCACATAAATGTATTATTATATTAATTTCTAGCTAATTAACAAATTTTCCCATGTGCATTATTAAGCTACCCTATTATAAATTCACCCGAGAAAAGTAACCTGCTAGTGCTTATGTGAGACTCACTTCATTTAGGTACAAGAGGTATTAACTGACTACGTTAATATGGGACTATGGAAGGAAGGAGTACTTACTTAGAAACAAACTACAATAGTAGATTGTATGACAAGGGGCTTAAATAAGCCTTATTACCACGAGATGGTTATTTTCCCGAACGAAGGGAGGGAAAAATGTTCGAGGGGTAACTCTACTTTTCACTTCGACTGCGAGAAATTAGTAAAAACAAAAATTATTCATAAATTCCACGGCGAAAATATTGGTAAATTTGGCGGCATGTTTTTTTTTTACACAGATACAAAATATTGACACCACAAATAAACACCTCTGACCGTTTATAGGCGCGTCGAAACGGCCGAGCGCTGCGGCAGCATACGGGACATAAGATAAAGTAAGATAGACAGCAGTCTATCCCGCTGAATCTCATTTTTTAATGCCATGTATGCAGTCAACCACAGTTGAACGTTTGGACGAGCCTATAGACGGTCAGAGGCGTTTATTTTTTTTAATGATTCTGAATTAGGGAATAAAAAACACCTAATGTGTGAAATTAATTATGTTTCCTAATTGGTTAATTTTAATATCTAGCTGTATTCTGGTTTGTTGATAGCAAATACAAATGTTTTTTTAAAGAGTTGTGATTGGTGGATTTCAATCGGTAAAGTGTATTGATTGGTCAAATTAAATGTTTTGAAAATCATAAATATGTACTAATATTTTCCCTAGGGGCTAAATGTA
The DNA here is from genome assembly GCA_932294315.1 of Epinotia nisella. Lineage (NCBI taxonomy): Eukaryota > Metazoa > Arthropoda > Insecta > Lepidoptera > Tortricidae > Epinotia > Epinotia nisella. The sequence goes on from OW028674.1 coordinate 26,348,983, forward strand.
CTACTTTAGTCCCGCTAGCTAAGCCTAATATGACACACTTTTCGAACATTAGAAGTGAAAAAGGCATTTGCTGTCGAAACGCTCGGACCCTGGAGCCCAGGCGCTCACCATTATTTAGCCAACTATCAAAAAAATTGGTCAAAGTATCCGGAGACCATAGGGCTGGCTTGTGCCTTGCCCAACAACGGATCGGCATAGCTATCCAAAGGGGGAACGCCGCCAGTCTTATGGGAACCCTTCCGCAGGGATACGACCTTGGGACCTTTTTTGATTTAATTTTTATTTTCTTAATGTTATTACTTTTTTTCCTTTATTTATATATTTTTTCCTTTATCTTGTAATAAGTTCTTATTGTAAAATATTGAATATTGTGAGATTGAAATATACTTAGGTAGAAATACGTTTTTAGATACTCCATAAAATATTTAATTGAACGTCGTCCGATCTTGGTAAATTAAATCAAGATACATTAATCACTATAGGTATCTCTTTAAAACACCCGTGATATTTATGACGCCACAAATAATATTTAATACTAAGTTGACGTTATAATTATGTCTTACAATTATTTAAACTGCAGTTGCCTTACGGGTGCAATGTGCATCAGTAAACTAATTATTAAAATAAAATTGCTTTAGTGCCGAGTTGGAAGACAATGACAGAATCATTATAAAACCACAGGTTCGATTCCTGATTAAAGTTAGTAGCGTAATTATAGGTAAGTAAATAATATAAACTATTGAAGACGTGTTAAGCTGCCGAGTATTTTTAATTTTATTTTAATTACTTATTTATTCATCAATTGCATGCCCACCCACAATTGCATATTCTGCTCGACAAAAACGAAACATTGAGATCCATAATATGCTGTACCCATGCAGAATGCGTCCCAGTTGCGTGACAACAACCAGAATGTAGTCCTTTCACTCTCATTCATGCCATTTTGTTTTTAACGAGTGGGAGATTTATTGCCGGAACACAAGAGGGCAGCATGCGACAACGACAATTAATCTTTAATAGCTGTATTACAGTGATGTGGTCACCTGAAGTCACTTGTGAGATTTTGTTCTTTTTTTTGCAGTAATCAATCAATCATATGACATAATTTACGAAATGGTAAATTTCCATTTTAGACGTTTTTCAGAGTTTGTTATTTATCACATAATTATATAGAAACACCTAACAAATGTTAAATTTGTGTTCAGACATTCACTTATCTTCAACTTCTTTTCTGAGTGTATGTGGAGCGGAATCATATGTGTAACAGCTATCTTCAGAAGGCCCCTCTACCCTTGAGCTATGTACCTACCTACATATATAGTAAACAAACACGACCGCGCAAGCGCGCAACAGCAGACACCGGAGTGAGCTCTGTTAACGAGATGTCCCGCTGTCTGTGCGACAAACGAAATCGTCACCGGGTCACTCAAAACCTTTCACTCGTCACGCAAACATCCCATCGCTCCATGATTAAAAATCAGCCAACATCACGCCATTCATTGACACGGCGTTATCAGCTCGCGTGAGCCGACCACGTGGTGCTGTCTAGTTAGGTAACACACGCAAAGCACGCAAGCGAAACACGCATGCCTGAAGCTTCTGTGCTCGAGCTTCTTGAATGCACGATAGCTTGTTTGGGTTCGGAATGACGCGGGAGACGACAGGGTCAGTTATGCGACATTATCGTTTGTCGTTGTCGGCCATCGGTACGCGCCTAATACGTGCTTGCCTGAGCCGAGTGCTGTTTTAACTTTTGAATGCATTATTACTTATTTGGACTCAGAATGGACGTGGAAGGTGTCATCGACAGGATCATTTTATGCGACCCTTGGAATGAGGTTTAATTCATGCGTGGTAACTCTTAAACTGTGTTAGAACGATTGCGCGTGATGCTTATAATTAGGTATACTTACTTACTTTGATATATTTTTACTCGACTGCCGAAAGAAAGGAGGGTTATTTCTCACATGCAGTGCAGTGAACTTCAGAGAGAACCAAAATCAAATGAAACGTTGACCTTCAAAAGTTTTAAAGTCTATAATAACCCAAGTCTAACGCAGATAGCTACTAATGGTACCCCGGTTCGATCCCTGGCGAAATTTGCATACCTCATTGCCGGTTCAACATGGCAATTTTAAGTTAAAGCCCAGACTTTGTATGAGCCACCTAATAAAAGGTTATCATGGAGAAATTAACAATACCTTGAGCTGTCTTATTATTTTAAGACCACAAAACCCATGAGGTCCGAAAGTTAGAACTTTAATGTAAAATTACTTGGTGGGTGGAAGAATTCCCTTTGGTGATCATGTTTCGTCATAGATCTATGGGAAACCAGAAAGTAGAAGATGTCTTGTTAATGCTAATCGCACATAAAGTCAGCAAATTATTGTATTGTACAACATTTATCTGTTTTTGAAATTATTATTTCCGTTTCAAATCCAACGGTTTATTATTTTTATCAATGCATGGAAAATTTTAATTAAAGTAAAAATATATTATCTATGAACTCAAATGCGTACATTTAATTTTGTTTTACGTATTGACGTAACTAATACCTATTCCAACTTTCCATATAAAGGAGCAAAATCGTTCAACTTCAAAATTAAATAAAAATGCCTCGCGCAGCCTATAAGCAGTATAAATAAACCGTTTGACAAGCTTAACAGTTAACCTTTCACATCTAATGATCGATTTAATTAAGTCGGTTGCTATATTTTTTTGAGTTTAAAAGTTCGCCAAAACCATTTTTGTTTATTTATGACAGTTTGTAAATATGATAAAAAATATATTTTTTATTAAACTCAATCATACAACACTGTTCAGAATTGTCCTCAAGTCAAGTGAAGAGATGTCATAGGGTTAATTTCGCATTAGTGCTTTCACCTCCCAGAATTGTATTTTGTTTTAATCTGTTTATAAATAAAATCGTGAAATCTAGCAAAAATAAAATGAACGAAACGACGACGTATGTCGACGTATCAATTGTGAGTCGTTGTCGCAAACATCAGTAGGTATGCCTACCTAGATAGACCGTAAGGCATTGTACGCGCGTCATGTAGATCACTTTTTATATGGAAAAATTACAGTTAAATTGTCCTAACGCGCCATGGACCTATGATACTCAGGACAAGCTATACAAATGCCACAATGAGGGACGGAAAGGCTTCTATGCAGCTAAATTAAGAACTGGTCTTAAAATGGCTGATGACTTACCTAACAACCTAAGTAGGTTTGGGCGAGTAGTGGTTTTTTGGCCACAACTTCATACTAAATCAGTTGTGGCAAGTAAAAAAGTGAACTTTCTGTCACACTTATCGAGATTTGTATATATTATTATTACCATAGCTTGTCCTGAGTATCATAGGTCCATGTTCGAAACGTTACGTGATTACACCTCTAGAATACCAAGATATTGTCATTCATTTGATCCATTCAAGTCTGGAGTAGTGAATGCACTTTTACAACATACGTGTACCTATACACAATAAAGGTCTCAGGCGGAGAACCCTAAGAAGACTCAAACCCGGAGCGTCAGCTGAGTAATCGTGACCGCGGCACATTATGTCTGTGTTCGTGTTAGCGTGAACGTTAAACTTCATGAACCTTGGACGGATGCTTTATACATATTTATAATACATAGTAGCAGCGCATTCTTACTGATATAACAATGCGAAAGTAACTCTGTCTGTCGGATACCTTGACGCTTAAAACTTTAAATAAATTTTAAAGAACTTTGAAATAGGGATAGGGACGAGTGAGTATCAGAAAAGAATTCAACTTTTATTAGTAAAATTTTGCCGCTCACGGAACCGTGGTGACCGGACTCTGGGAGGCGTGCGTGGCCCAAGTACCAAACAAGTACCACATAGCGAATACGCTTAGGCCTAGGCGGGCTGTATTGTACGGGCTGTACTGTACGGGCTGTACTGTCCCCCTATTCTGTAACTTGTTTAAGCTCACCTCAACGCTCACCCACAAATATATCTTGACACCGCGATGCGTAGTAACTAAGCGTAGGTAGAGGTCTAGTTTCGTAACGGGTGACCGGCGGGGTGAGCCGCATTTGCGCGTAGCGAATAACAGCCCTGTACGCTTGTCATAGAAAGGCGTCATGCGTGGCACTTCGAATTACTAACGCAATGACGTAGCGGGTGAGTAAAAAAAAACCGGGCAAGAACGAGTCGGACTCGCGCACGAAGGGTTCCGTGCAATTATCTATAAAAACGAGCAAAAAAATCACGATTGTTGTATGGGAGCCCCCTTAAATATTTATTTTATTCTCTATTTTAATATTTTTTGTTATAGCGGCAACAGAAATACATTATCTGTGCAAATTTCAACTGTCTAACTATCACAGTTCATGAGATACAGCCTGGTAATAGACGGACAGACAGACAGACAGACGGACGGACAGCGGAGTCTTACTAATAGGGTCCCGTTTTTACCCTTTGGGTACCGAACCCTAAAAATGAGGGCACATAAAGATTCTAATGGGAGTTGGTAGGTACCACATGGGCATTTGACATGATTTTCGTGTTATCCATGTTCATCCTTAGATTAACTCGCTCGGAGGCTTTACTGAGGTCAACGAGCATAGTACTCATGTTCTCCATGGTCTCAGCCAAGACTACTATATCATCGGCAAACCAAAGGTGAGTGATGTATATACTCGCCATTGATGTTGATGCCTAGCCTTCTCCAGTTCAGAGTCTTGAAAACGTCCTGCAGTGCAGCGGTGAAAAGTTTTGAGGAAATAACATCCCCTTGCCTGACACGCCGCTGCAGCGGAATAGGCTTTGAGCTCCGATCTTGGAGTCGGACTGACATAGTGGCTTTCTCGTACAAACACTTCAATACTTCGATATAGTGGTAGTCTACTTGGCACCGCTGGAGAGACTGTAAAACAGCCCAGGTTTTGATCGAATCGAAGGCTTTCTCGTAGTCCACGAACGCTAAGCAGAGAGGCAGGTTATTATATACTCCTCAGTCTTCTGTATAACCTGACGGACCGTATGAATGTGGTCTACGGTACTAAAACCTCTTCGAAAACCGTCGTGTTCGGGAGGCTAAAAGTCATCAAGCCTGCATGCGAGACGATTCGTAATGATTCTTGAAAACACCTTACAGACATGGCTCAGATTAATATTTATAGGTATTATGTTTGATAAATAAAATTCTAGAACTTGGGAATCACACACAACTTTACTGCATATATAATTTTTTTCCATACCTAAAATTAATATATGTGATTGCAGTCACAAAATTTTATTTAGCAAGCAAATACCTAAAGATTAATAAGAATGCTTGATTTGGCTCTACGTAATATCTCACAACTTTTTACTTTAATGTTTTCTTATAGGATCAAACTTCTTTTTGTAGGCTAATGTGTTATCAATACCTACCTACATACAAATTTATGAATGCAGCTGGTGCAGCATACCTATGGAGACTTTGTATAGAAATGTTATTTTATACCAACCGCAAATAACGTTTTTATAGTTTTTAGTGCATTGTACACCTAACTCTAACCGCATGCAAAATGTCATGTTTGTAGCAGGGATCGGAACCGGTTATTTCAAAAATTCCCGAAGTAATCTAATATTTTGAATTATTTTAGGCTCTTAATGTAGGAGTCTATCGTGTATTTAGGTAACATATTCGTATTATTAGGCTGCCCGATCAAAAATTATATCATAACTAAAGAACGAAATAATACCGGTTTAATTTGTATGGAGAAAATACCGGTATCCGATCCCTGGTTTGTAGGTCTGCTAGAAATACCTACCTTAGAATTTTGACCTATTTTTTACATGGAATGTTTTTATGGCATTGAATGTCTGTCCCAGTTAAAACGGTCGTCTATTGTAACACCTAGGTATTTTTGTTTACACATTTGTTCTAAATCCTCAAAAGCATTTGAAACAATTTAGTTGAAATACCTCTTGTCAGTCACGTAACTACGCGGACTATATAAATAGGTACAGGTAAATTACTTTCGAGACGTTTTAGCATTTGTAGTAGTATTTGTATATTTACAGGGACACACGTACACGTTGACGTACACAGACACACGTATGTGTGTGTGTGTGTGTGTGTGTGTGTGAGGCTGGCTACAGAGGTCACAACTACAAATGCAAAAAAGTCTTAAGTAATTTACCTGTAAGTAGGTACCTACATATTGAAGTCACTGTCAATAGGGTAGGGTACCTAGAAAATATTCATTTATTCACCATGTGCAACAAGTAAAATAAAAAAGTTTTAATAAGTAAAACACTTATCCTGTCAACATTTTAACGAGTAATAACTCGTCATTCCGTATCAAAACGATTTTACAGCAAGCATTAACTGCTGTAACTGCATAATAAATATGGCAATAATGGTACTGTTGCGCCATAAATGGTATCTCCCGTTTCAATTCCTACGGTTAACGATAGTTCTAATTACTAGTTCGAGAGAAACTATCCAATAGTAAAATCTTAATTAGAAGTTTTCTTTCACACAATTATGAGGAATGATAGATAAATGCATGGACCAGTACCTCGTTGGTAGGTAAGGTACTTAGTTAATAGAAAAATACCTGGAATTCAAGGACAATTAAATTTATAATCTCTATGTGCACTCTGTTTATCATCAACGCAAGACTCAATTTAAAACATAGATAAACAAGCATAAGTAATATGGTTTTGATTGTGTGAGGGTTACCTATATATTACACTATAAACTTTTGTAATAGTTTTCAAAGTCGTAGAATATCTTCTGAACTAGCTTGCAAGACAACCACCAAAATCGCACTCAAATAAAACTCTCGAATCTATTCAATTTTTTACTTAGTTAGGTCAGGGGTGGTTCACTCTTTGATTTCGTCGCGCCGCACAAAAAAATGCCGGCCGGCCGCCTTTAGGCGGTCTATCAGTGGTTTGCCGCGCGCTGTTTCAGGACGCACGCGTTCGCGCTTTGCATTACATCGTCATTCGCCTCGTAAAATAAATAATGCCGCGTCGTCTATTTATATTGGTTGAAAAAAAAAATTCATTTACATTATGTTTATGTATGTAGGTAACCCAGAGTTGTGTGTCTTTGTCTTACATTTTGCAGAAACAGGTAGTTCTGATGCCATAACCTAAAGGCAAATTACACAGCTTTTGTGTAGTGGGGTGATCCTAACTAAATTAGATATCGTTAGTAAAATACACTAAAGTCAAAGTCAAAGTGATGTATTCTTCAATTTAGGCATATTACATGCACCTATGAATGTCGATTATTACTAACGTACACTATTATACTAACGTACCTACAATTTAATAGGCCGAGCTGGCGGTAACCCTAGCTCTAAGGCTCCGCCTCCGAAAGAGCGCGTTGCATGCGATAAAAAGAAATGGCCACATTTAGGCACGTTTGGCGTTCCTAAACAGGGAATTTGTTAACAGAGAACCTTCTGGACGTAGTACTATTACTTTAATTTATTTAATACAAATTTTCTGTGGTTAGGTGTATAATAAAAAAAGTTCCTTTAGGTAGGTAACCTACATCCGGCTATCACTACAGCACGTCTAGCACAACTTGCTGCTCAGTCGCTTCGCGCGCGACTAAGCGTCGCCTATCTCACTCGCACCGTACAAATTAGAAAAAGGGGGTAGAGCTTTCTCGACTCGCGTCGCGGTGCGGCGTCAGTTGCGCTAGCCCCCCCAGGGGTTCAGTAGTTACTATGAAGTGTTTTATCATATACTCGTTTTCGTATTTTTCATAATAGAAAGTAATACGTATATGCTATCAGCAACGCACATAAACACAAGTGCAAAGATACGCGTTTCCCGCGTTTGTGTAAATAGGGCTAAATTCAATTCAAAGTTTCTAATTTTGTATTATTTTGACATGCTTATTTTATCTCAGATACTATTCTAAGCCCTTCCGCTTGTAAAGTACTTCTAGGTATACTTTTTCAACCCGCTTTTCAGAGCGCCACAAGATCGCGTGTTGGCTAATTATCTGTCACAAGTGAACCCTAAGGGGTCTGAAAGGGCAAGGGTGTAGAAATAATACTGCTGATGACATAAAAAGGGCGTATGCGTCATTGTGACGCATATAGGTAGTTGTGACGTTTCTCACGCAGTCGGGGACTAAAGGCCCGGACATGTCAGCGTAAATAGTAGAGAAAAAACTTGTGAGGATTATAAAACTGAAATAAATAATGTAACAAGTTCACTAAAGAAACAACAGCATAGCAAAAACATTGCCTCTTTTCTGCTATTTGATATGTCTCTGTACGTTCACTGATTTGGCCCTTATTCAAAAACCAGACAATTATTTACTTCATTTTTTTATCACATTGAAAATAACTTTGCTTGTTTGATAACTTAAGGTCTTTAAAGAAAATGCCCTACATGGCTACGTTTATGAATATGTATAATGCGGTTTTACATATTACGTTCCGAATGCAATTGTAGAATAAATTCCTATGTTTAAAATGTAAACACCCTTCCTTATCACATAGTACATTTTAGATACATTGTTAATGGCGTTGCTTAGGTACACACAACCCGCAAGCGGTGCTTTCAATCCAAAACCAAATTTCCAAATGCTCGCATGATATCCAATTCAACCAAAATACAATTCTTTTAGACACGTGCAAGCCAATTACCTTCCCTAATGCAGGTACGTTCACCCTGCCTTTAATACACCAACTTTTATAACACAGCTACAGCTATAGAATAACTACCACTATCCCCTAGGAGAATCACCCTAAGAAACCAGAAAGGGGGCGTGGTTCTCGTCTCAGTGTGTGCTGCATCTCGCTCGAACTTGTGCCGTTCGCAATTTCTGTTTCTTTTTTGGATGGCTATACACGGTGTTTTTTTAACCGTCTTAGAACCAACCTCTATTTAATGTATCCATTATAAAGAACTTAAGAGTTTTTTTAACGTTATAATTATTAATAAATCTTAATTTGAATTAGAATCATCCAGCCGAGTGACCCCTGGCCGCTATCTTTGTAGATAGGTACGATACGAACTCTACTAACCGGGTGAATGAACTTCGCACCGCGCGCGATACAGGATGTTTCAAACTTAATTACCTTTTATTACTAAATATTTAACTACCTAATACATTTTATTTATTTCGCGAATGATTAGTACGTTTTGGATACATTAAGTGGGCTTCGGTTCGAAGATGGTTAAAAAAACACATTGTACAGCCATTGTATATCGGTCGATTCTGTAAAAATATACTTATAAAGATGGATACGAAATGAATGCATATTTATAGTGTTTAGGTTTTGGGTGGCAATAGATACCTACTGGTTTTATGTTATTTCAATAGAAAGTTGTGCCTTTGGGACAAATTAATTAGGTATATTCTTATTCCAAAAATGATTTTGATGGTTTTGTTGCCACACGTACCTATTGTTGAACATCATAAACTATGCTTCATTATAATAGCATCTCTAATAAACTTTAACAATCGAATAGTGCTTCGTGTGATGAAAATTCCATCTAAAAAGTTAATAGACATTCACTGCTAAAACGTTCAATAGTGTGCATGAACAACGATGATCGTTCTCTTGCTTATTCTCACCAATCTTTCATTCAATACTGCCAAGGCTTTACTTCCAGTAAGTGACATGTTTAAGGCTACCAAGTTATCTCTGCAACTCGTAATGCCGCCTCATACTACTGTTCCAACTAAAAATGTATACAGTTTCGTTAATTCTCGTTAAACTCACCGGAACCAAATAAGGTGGTTTTGTATACACAATGGGTGGATGAGTGTGAAACAAAAACAACGTGTCAATCATGGGAAGTTATTAACAATTAAACTTTTTAAGATAAAAACGACGTAAGGTATTGTGTTATATTTATTACAATGATGACTTTTACGATCACTCTGGTATTGTTACTTAGGCCACAGACTGATATATGCTATCGTAAATTTCGAATGATACAGTAGAAAAGCTTATAAAACCAGGAAACAATAGGTGTTACTGTGGTAAGTGTACAGTATTCTCTTTTTTATCGTAATAATTGTGTAACTGGATTATTTTAATAGGCATATTTTAGTTCCCACTGCTTTCTGAGTAGGGGTAGGGTGGTGGAATTAACGTTTTGTCGAAAAAATTAAATTAAAAAAATCGCGATACATTTCACACACTTGGGATATGTTTTCCTTTGCCGAGGCTGGCATTTAAACTCCCAAACAGTTCCCACTTCCCACACACACGCGGCTGTGAGCGGTCGTCGCGTCGAAGTCTCGCGCCAAAATCACTCAATCTCATCAATTTACACAAACTTTAATAGAATGCTATTAGCCTCTGTTGTGCTCTGTCCTGAAGGAGCTTAAATCCGTGCGTCGCCTCGCCACATAATAAGTAATAGTAGGTATGGCCTGGCATACTATTACTTATTATGAATGAGCAAACTGTGTGTGTGGTATGTGTGTTATGATGTGTCCTATTTGTAATGTATTCTATTTTTTTTACTGTCCTTGCTGTGATAACACATATACTTAAGACAAAGACCAACAAAAAAATTCCTATTAATAATAATAGGATTTTTTTTGTTGGTTTTTGTCTTAAGTATGATGTATCATTTCAAGCACAATTTAGTATTGTTATGTTCAAAAGGCTCCGATCTTTATCGCCTTATTTGACACAAGGAACAGCTGTACCAAATTTCCTACTGGTGTTAAAAAAGTAAGGTTTTTCACCAAAAGCCCCCTCACTATGCGTGTTAATATAATGCTAATTTAATCATCCAAACAGTCCATTAATTAGAGATTTATTGAACTTGTTTTATAGTTATACTTAATAAAATAACTACTATACCTACATACAATTTGATTGTAATTGTTGTGTCTGTTTGTATTGTGAAAAAAGGTGTAATCAATTACCTAATTTATTTATTTTTATTTCCAGGTAAGTGCAGTACATGGGATCGATATCACATTTCAATCGTACAAAGGCAAGATTAATTTGTGGCCCAGATTACTTTTATAATTTTAAAATGACAAACGCCATTTAATAGTACCTACCTTAAAAACGAAAATTACAATCCGACCCGAACAAAGTATTTTAAACATGATGTAGATATATATTTCGCAAATCAACAGCTGTTAATCAACGAATACAATATATTGTAATATATAATAATGTACTGTAAAAATAAGTAGTTATAGTGGCCCATAATTTACTCGGAGAAATAAGGGTAAACGAAGGAAACCGGATAAAAATGATGCAAATACTGTCTATAAATTCTTGTATTTATAGGGACATTGTACAAACCGTCTAATCAATAAACCATGCATCTCATTCCGATACATTCATGCCAACAAACCGTTAGACGGACCCCAATAATTACAAATGCAACTCTCTAAGGAATCCACTTTCTCGGTTAAAAAAAAAACTGTAATCGTTCGAAAACCGAGTCCCACACTATTATTACGGAGTGCAATGTTTTTTAGCATTAATTAGTTATATTAATTATGCAAATTTATATGCGAATCCACGATGGTTTATTACGATTAATCGGATAGAGATTGTATGGAGGATAACGTGTAGTAGTTCTGCTACGAGCGGCAGCGATTTTTGTATACTCGTGTGTATCGCAGTTAGGCGTAAGTTATTACACGGAAAATCTGTAAATGATTGTATTCCATTCTGATTTTGTCTCAATATCAAACAATTGCACCTAATAAATAGGGATGTTCCTGGTCAAGGGGAAGGTTTTTTTCAGGGTTCCAAAATAGCAAAAACGGAACCCTTATAGTTTTGTCATGTCCGTTTGTCCGTCTGTCCGTATGTCACAGGCATTTTACTCGAAAACTATAAGGTGTATTTGTATAACATTTTGAAGATGGGTGTATTTTGTTAGCCGCTACACAGTTCTGTAATCAAATGACTAAAAAATATTTTCAAGTCAAAAAAGAAAATCATTGTAAGTCCACGTGTGGCATCAATTATCATAGGCATCAATGGCATCATTAAAGGCCTATGACTTTAAAAATAAATATAAGGTTTCTCAGGTAATTATTTTTTTATTTAGTGAATAGAGTCGGATATAATCATCCCGAAAGACACAAAAATTGTGTCTCCCCTTTAATTTTTGAACGGTGTATTAAAAAAATATGAAAAAAATCATGGCACACGGCTTATTAAATTCTTTCACCGAAAATTATTTTGAACAAGATCGGTCAAAGATTTTCGAGATATTGCTGAAAAACTGCCTTCCCTATAGAAAAGGACGTACGTGTCGTAGGATTTCTGTGACGATACGACCTTTTTAATAGGCACGGAACCCTCCGTATTGCGTGGTCCGACACGCACTTGGCCGGTTTTTTATAGAATTACGTCACTTGATCCAAAATATACAATATTTATTGAACAAAGCATTTTTATTAGCTTTGTTTTTCAACGAATATTTACCTACTACTTTAATGAATATTCGTTCACACTTAAATTGAACAGAAAACGCTTTAAATTCATGTATAAGTAAGTAATCAAAAACCGCAGAAAATGGCGTATTATTATAATTCGTTTAATAATTAATTGTTCATTGCTATTTGAGGTTCTTCTGTCTTAACTTTTTCATCCTCATTTTTAACTTTTACGCTTCACTTAAAGTATATATAGCGTCGGTCTAGATATTTGTACCAAAAAATATATTTCACTTGTTATATACATAATGAATTAATTATAATGTTACACTGGCATTCGCTTTCTTAAAACTAGTGCCTACGCCAAATCTTGTTATAGGTGCCAAAGCGGACCCTGGCTCATTTAAGGCACTACCGGGTAAAACGCTGGGAGGATGATGATGTTTTATTGAAAAAAACCGGTCAAGTGCGTGTCGGACCACGCGCATTGTAGGGTTCCGTACATGGAACAGAAAACAAACAGTTTTTATTGTTCTGTGGTTCCGTAGTTGTATGCCTGTCTTTGTTACATCGACGCGCGCGCCAACTAAACGTTGCGGTTGCGTCGTCCGAATTTGTACGAAAGTTGGCCTTTTCAAGTACAGTACGTTTATTTAGTTGGTCAACTTTTACTCGTTAACTAGTTATTATATGCACTACAACCATGATTTTTTTACACCCAGTAGTAACCATTTAGCCGGCAGAGGGCCGGACACATGACTGTTATAAAAATTAGGACTTTAAAGCCCAATATCACGCAAACGCACCCCTGAATTGAAAAATGGTTATCGACCACCCATCGTATTTTCGAACAAGCTCTCTAACGTCACACCAAACCATAAGTTAAAAAATATCTACCATTTTGTCGGCGTGATTGATTTATATAGGTACCCACAGCTTTCTAAAGGGTCACTGAGTTAAGCCGCAGACGGACGGGCAGATGGACATGGCGAAACTATAAGGGTTCCTCGTTGACTACAGAATCCTAAAAAAATTACCCTGTGAATTATCGCAAAAATCGAATCAAATTATCGTTAAATATTAATTTAACGCTCGAGTTGAACGAAACTGGAACAAATTTCATAAACCTTGTACACCCATAAACTTAAAAATACAAAGTCAACAATATGCAAATATAAAAGTACCTATTCATGCAATTATAAATTCAAATAGGTTATTTGCATGACTGCTGGTGATACGATTACTGATAAACGAATCAGTCTCAATCATCCGTAACTTTGCGAAACAACTAGTTTGGAACTATTTATTGCACTTTCCAATTCAGCTTCTATGGTTCACCGCGACGACAATGCTGAATAACTGTGCGGAATGATCCGAATGATAAATCATCACCCCATGTCCGAAACCATCATTATTCCGAAATTTAAAAATTAGGTTAGGTTAGAAAGAAAGAAAGAAACAAAAATCATTTATTCGTGACATTATTCAAATTATAAATCGAAGATAAAAAATAAAGTAAAATACGAGTAAATTCATTTCAAAATCAAAATATTTATTTCGGACAACTTGATCCATAAAACAAAATTCACACAAATGTCACGAAAAGGTCCCGGCTCAGCATTATGCCGAGCTTAGGTTAGTATTATATCCCGAAAAATCAAAAATTATATCAGCAGAACATGGTTTTCAGAATTGTGAAATTCGGAAAAAATATGCTATCTGGCAAATGAGTCTTCGGAATTATGTAGTGTACCCGCGCAAAGTAAATCCTAGTAATATTCTGGAGGTGACAGTTTGTGCCCCTTTTCCTCTGAATTACAAAAACTACTACACAAATTGTCACCTCCGTATTTAATATTACCAGGATTGACTGCGCATATTATTTATGCAAATAAATGTTTTATGATTACCAATATGATAGCAGCTTAGCTAGCTGATGTATGATAGAGTTAAAAAGTGCACATAAGCATATTTGAATTAGTTAACTACAAATTATTTTATACAACACAAGGAGGCAGAAACATACCTAAGTAAGTTCAAAAAGTTTTTACTCCATTCAAAATCGTGTTAATATTGATCAAAGTCATTGGCGTAGAAGGCCATACGCTATAGCGGACTTCACACCGCTTTCGCTTGCTCCGTCCACCATCCCCCAAATTGGTGTTTGCGAACGAAGGCTGGTTATTACTTTATAGTCAGGGTGTATTTTGTAGGCACAATGTTTGAGCTTTACGTCCCCCACTACTTTGCTAACTTACTAAGTAGGGGTCGATTAAAATTTAAATTGGGTCGTTCATCGTATGGGTTTGAATAAATTACCTTTTAAGGCGTGATTTTTATGCAGATAGGTACTGTGGATATTAGAAGTATTGCTTTTTTTGTACTGCAAGTAAATGTTTAGAGTGCCTGATTTTTAGAAGTAATAGTAACTTAGGTAGGTAGCCTATTTATCTGTCTCACTATCTTTGAACAAATGTTATTGGTTAAATTATATTTTAGTGTGATTTTATAGCGAAACAGGCTGTGCATTTATTGAAAAGTTTTCTAACTGGGAAATAAATGCAATTGATGAACATTTCATAGCTTTCATCCTACCGTCCAGTTAATTATTACATCACAGCTCGCATTACAGCTCTGAAGCCATAACTCATACGACGTCGAGGCAAATGAAACTTGATATAAATTGCAATGTTTTTTAGCTCGCCCTGACAGACTGACAGGACTTGCCTAGCGCCGTTAATTGTTAGGTTACACTTCAGTTATTTTAAATACCGGTGTTAACGACGACGCTACAGTGCCCTTCTTGGTATGAGAGTGATTAAAAGTCTCATAACGTGGCCCGTGGAGGAAATGGTCAATAATAAGCGCCATCCATGTCGATTCACTCTCAATTGAGCATGATCTTTTGTTTTGATCGAAGACACAATTTTAATGTTAGATCCCGAGATCTAAT
Source organism: Epinotia nisella (assembly GCA_932294315.1). Lineage (NCBI taxonomy): Eukaryota > Metazoa > Arthropoda > Insecta > Lepidoptera > Tortricidae > Epinotia > Epinotia nisella. Next base: position 26,364,302 of record OW028674.1, read on the forward strand.
TCTCATTTTAATTGAATGTCATTTACGCTACCTATTTATAAGTGCGATAGTTATTAATTATGGAATTGGATTGGATTGACTCAAACTTACGTTTAAGTGACATTTTGTAAACTTTACCTTGAGACAGTTAATTTGAGATAACATTAGACTCTTTAAATTTCACAGAGGCCGGGAATCTAAACATTTTTTTTATTATAATAAGTGAAAACGTTCCTTTGATCTAGAATTAATAATGTTAGAAAATAATGTGCTACTAACTTCCGCGACCAAGGACCTCGGTATGTTGTATGTTAGTTTTCCAGCGATCATTCTTTATCAAGTGAATTAATTTCGATAATTCTTTTTTGATTTGGTAGAAGGTACTTTCAGAATACTTTCATACGAATTCGAAGGAAAAAAATTGAACACAGAATTATTAAATTACAAACAAAATTAACAAATGATTGATAGCATTAGTGGTTCCTGAGATATTTGACTTTGTGACAGACAGACAGGCGTAGGCGGACGAAATCGCACCATAAGGGTTCCGTTTTTACCTTTTTGGTCCGGAACCCTAAAAAGGTATGATTATATGTTTTGTTCATACTTTAGGAATATCACAACCGATGTCGCGATGCGAAGTGACATAGGAAAATCGCTCCTCTTTATAATATTTAGAACAGTGCGATATAGACAGCCAGTTTTGCTAAAATCTCGGAGAATGCTACTGAATAAGGTATCCAAAAAATGAGAATTTATGTGGCCATTTTTAATGGAAATAACGGCGACCTAACTATATAAAATAGTTGACGTTAATAAGATTGCTCTAAATCAGAGATTGTGTATAAGGAATGTAACGAAAACTGATTAAGTGAAAGAGGATTATAGGATTCTGATTCATCAGGTGGAAAGAACCCTAATATTTAGGTACGCATATTGTGTGGAAAACGTGATTTTATGTGTAGATAAATAGGATATCATTCTCACTAGATGATGAAGTTTCACCCATAAAGGAAGGAAGTTCTCCGTTTTAGTTTGGGTAAAAATTGCTTTCGTATGTCTGTCCGGCGGATGGATGTCCGGCTGATCACCTCTACAGGTCGCATTTGTCAACCGATTCTCGTGAAGTTTTGGGAGCAGGTTCGATAATTATGTGACATTATTATGTCGATTCAGTTTTGGGAAATTAAAAAAAGACACTCGCGAGGTCTTCAGCTCACAGAGCCACTATTTAGTTACCTATATTATGTTTTTCAATCTAATCATTAATAATTCCATCCAATGCTTGGAACTTCTCCTCTTCCAAAACAAGATGATGTCCTAACATAGAGTGAATTTACGTTACACTTCTTGCAACTTTGGAAATTTAGACAATTCGAATACACCGTACCATATATGAAGAAGGTAAAGATAAAATGCTTATTCTAAGGAACACTGGTAGCACAAATCGCACGATTTTTTTTAATAATAATTTGTACAGATTTATTACTCGAGTAACGTAACCCTAAAACAGCATCTAACTTACCAATCAATGACTTCAATTCAATCAAGATTCAATTACCTTCTTGGAAAATCCATTGATTCCTCATCATGGCACAATGTTTCTAGGTTAGCTTTTTACTGGGCTGCAAACAAAGGTATTATCTTATGGCATAGCTGAGCAACAACTGTGCCAGCAATTAAAGATGATGGGAGCAGGCGCGGCCAACTGCAAGCGGTTTGATAAAAATAAAGAAATGCCTTTTGCTACATAAGCACTTATTACTACACGATATCTAGGGACACTTTTTCTAACTCAGGGTAATGTAATGGAGCCCAATTTTTTTGTAAAACACACAAACAACTCCCTGGATATCGGGCCCTAGATATCGTGTAGCCGCCATAAGTACCATAGCCTCATATTTAACTACTTGTTTAGGTACTTCTACAAATTTATATCGAGTTTTGAACTAGAATGGGAAAATAAAGATGGTTAAAAAATTCAAAATTGCATAAGTTAATCTGAGACTTACGATAATCCTAGATCCACCATTTTTTTTAGGGTAAGATTTTTAGGATTCAATATTTTTTGAGTAGGTAGTAGGTGGGCTACTTTTTTTTTCTTTTTTAATTGGGAGGAAAATCCGTTATGGATACCTCCGCGCCATGGGGATAGCGCAAGGATATGGGGAGGTTATGCCGGACTCGCACAGACTAAAAATCCCCCAACCTATCTGGTGTGTAGATTAAAAGAAAATGCTAAAAAAGCTTTAAAAATAGGATTAGATTATAAGGATAGAAGGATCATATTCAAAATTATATAAGGACCAGAAAACTATAATAACAGTCATCTTCATCAGCTTATATACGTCCCACTGTTGGGCACAGGCCTCCTCTCATGAATGAGAGGGAAATGGGCAGTAGTCCCCTCGCTGGCCCTGAATAACAGTTGGAGAGGAGAATTAAGAAGGCGGTAAGACAGGGCTACCCAAGTCCCTAATATCTCCACTTATTTTATCGTTTTCATTGAATCTGCAATAAGAATAATACATGAGAAAACAGATGTAGGTGTAAAATTTAATGGACACAGTATCAAATTCATAAGATTTGCAGACGACATAGCCACAATGCAAATCAAGATCAGGCAAAGATTTGAAGACATTACTAGAAATAATTGATTTGTACAGGTCTCAGTCTCCTGATGATAACTCTCGTGCGCATACTTAACTGACTGTAATATCAATAGTTTATTGTATGCTCGCTACAAGTGAGACCCCGCTACTAAAGATTATGAATTATGTAGATTACAAACTTTGAATAATCCGCCGCCTGCACCGAATGCTTGAAAAACCACCCTTCGGCTATGTTACGCGAACAACAGCCACTCTAATATAGCCCTTAATGGATTGGCTTAAGGTCTGTGTGTCATAGTAATTTGTAGTTACGGAGTTAGTCGCTGTTTATTAAAATAATTATGTCCAACGTTAAAAACAAAGGTTTGACATGTGAAGTTTACTTAATAACAGAATAAGCGAGTAGCACCTTAATGTTAGCTTTTTATAAAAGACTGGTAGGTCAATGAACCGGTACTTTAGTGATAGTTTAGATAATTTTGTGGACACATCAACTTTTGAATTAATATAAAACCATAAGGAAGTTGTTACGTTAGATTCTACAAGCAAGTTGTATATTTATATGATTCAACGAACTTACCTTAAGTGAAGTTTTATCATACTTATACTCCTCTCCTTGTCCGGGACGTCATAACTCAAGATGTTTAAAGAGGGTCCTTAATGTTACATATAATGTCAGAAAAAATAACATACACTTGATATGCAATAAATTGACATAATGTTACTTAATCTAATGTAACGTTTGATATAATGGTTTTTTGCTATATTTTGCTTTACTCTAAATACAAAGCAATGGTATATCAAACCAAAATAGATTAAGTGAAATTATATAAAACGTCGCACACTCGATAAATGGTAAGGTTGTGAGTAATTTTATTATCCAATGTACATAAAAAATAAACATTTATTTTCTTTATATAGAAGGTAACAGAGAAAAGAATACAACTCGACTTCTAACGAGTGAAAAAAACAAGTTTGCTTAAACATAGTAATTCCACAACAAATTATATGTATACATCTTGTAATTATTATTGAATCTATGAAATCACATAATATGAGGCCGCAGCTCCTTACTGAGTAGATGTATCTTAACCCAGAACCATAATTAAATTCGATCAAATCTACCAAGATATGTCACTGTCACAGTGAAACCTACCATTGTCAGTATTGTCAGTATGAGGTTCCAGGTGTAACCAACCTTATTATGATAATACGAAATATAATCGTCAGAATCGATTAAGACTGATCGAAAATACATAAATATTTAATTTATTTATCAAATTTTGAATAAATAAATTAACTAAAAATTATTCTAAAGAAAACATTCGGCCGATAAAAATTTCATTTTTATTTATTTAAGCCGTTATTAGCAATCTTAATACTATTTTTTAAATTATACATATACGAAAAATGTCATAGCCGCCACCAATTCACATAGACCCACGAGTAGGTAGTTGTTGTATTTTTTAATTGAAATACCAAATATATATAATAATACGCAGATATATACGCAATTCTCTTCTTTTTTTTTTCAAAATGATTTTTGAAATTTTAATCATCACTATTTTTTTCTTCATTACTGTGTCCCATCTACTATTGTTAAAATAAACGATCAGAATTTGTTCCAAATTTTCGGGCGTCAAACGTCTCCGTCTTGGTTGATAAATCAATTTCAGGTTGCATGACTTTTCAATTCCTGTGGAGGTATTAGGGGCATAACAAAATTTCATAAAGTGATCTACTGTAGGTAGGTATTTCGGCTATTCTTCGGTTGTAAAGTGACTTCTTCACCTTTTTATAGCACTTTTTGTTTTCAATGTGTCGTACCCGGAGTTTTGTCAAATTACTATTATTAGTTTGCCCTATGGTTACTTCATCAATTTTGCAAGTTTTCCGCTCTTAGAGGAAACGAGTCTACGTTGCGTCTTACGAATTTCACGATATCGAGAATATACAGTGATGATACCCAGTGAGATAAAATGCTGTCGAGCTGGTGAGCCGGGAGGAGCATGGGACATCATTCTGATCGCTCGTTTCTTCAGCACGAAAACATGGCGCCAGTCAGCGGCAACGGCAACTCCCCAGCCCCGATATTCTGTAACTTGTATAAGCTCACTTCAACGGTCACCCACAAATATATCTTGACGCCGAGATTCGTAGTAACTAAGCGTAGGTAGACGTCTAGTTTCGCTAGGCGTATTGGGTGAGGTGAGGCGCATGAGCGGGTAAAGAATAACAGCCCAGAACGCATTGCTGTAATTTGTTACTGAATGTAATAGTGCGAAGTACTTAATTATTTCGTACCTTGTAATAATGCTTGTGGAATCACAAGAGACAGTCGTTTCAGAGCAAAATACACGCCCGACAGTTTTTTGCAAACTATTTCTATTTGGGTAACCCATTTTAGCGCGTAGCCTATATATGTAAAGAACACACGAGTTTATCACACACATAATCTGTGTATCCGATGATCTAAAGTCAAAACATTTCGTTGGGTACCTATGAGCCCGTTTTTTGTTATACTTAATTATTTCGTAATGGCAGGTCACGTTATGGACTTCTTGCTCCCCTGAATTTTGAATCGTGGTTCCCAACGAGGGCTCAGAACTATAGACTCAATCGGATATGATTCTGATTCATCTAGACTAAGCCTAGAAATTTGGACTAACAATAGCCAATGGATACTTCCTAATTAAACAAAGGAAAAACGATTGATGTTGGGGGAACTCTGAGTAAGAAAGTAGCTATAAATCCTGTAATAAATCCCAATTATAACAAATACCTTTGAAATAAAAGTAATGAAATCAAACCCTATGCAAACTGAAACCATTATAGGCAAGGTGCGTTCACCTTAATTCAATCAGCGGCTAATCGAATGAGCCGCATTTAACTCTGTGGGGAAAGGGTTGGATCAGCGCACACTGGACGATTAATACACCGGTTTTACTAAAACTTAGAAACCAGTTTTATTAAAGCCTTTTTGAAGAAAAAAATGCCACTACATTTTTCACGAGATTTTCTGCAACTTTTTTTGTTTCTATACAGAATCACAATCTCTTTCCATCTCAATAGGAGAAAAAAGTGTCCCAAAACTTCCATACATTTTTGAACTTTCCTATTGTGTTACATTATACCTATACTACCTATACAAAGTATATGGGAAATTGTAACATAATAGGAAAAATATTTTTGGAATTGTATTATCCTATTAGGATCGAAAGAGCTCGTGATTCTCAGTGACAATAAGTCAATGATCGGCGAGCGGTAGCATTTTATGCCACTTTAATATCAAACGTAATGACTAATATGAATAAGGATGTGTTGTTAAAAATAAAACCATATTGTTAAAAACTCACTGAATTTAAATAACGTTCAGTTATTTCATTGCAAATGTACAATTGATGTTTAAAATTATGTTACGAACGTCAAACACATAATCATAATAGACATGTTAAAACCTCGATGATAAAACTACATACATTTTTAATACATAAATTATGCACAAAATTTAAATAGAATCCATTAATATCCACTTTCGTCGAAAAATTGCTACCGGTTGCCGATCACATAAAACTCCTAAAAAAAATTACAAATAATAATAGTGGCATTCATTTTTTTTTTCAGAAACGCTCAGCTTGTGTTTCATATTTGTTTATTTCATTTTAAAATTATGAAATAAAATTTCTTAGTGTCAAAGCTATAGTAATTCACATCATGATCGTCAGAAATGGAATAAAAATAATAGTATTTTCAGATCTGTATTGGTGACACTCAGAAAGTCAGTGCGGCAAGAAACTTTATTTGCTCGTTCTCATACTTCGAGTTACAGTGTGCCACGACCATGCAGCGAGGACCAGGCGAGCGGCGTAGGTACAGCCGGTCAATTTTTTTGAAGAATATTATTTTTATAAGTATTGCATCATTTTCGAAATAATATTGATCACTTTTATTTACAGAATCTGTGGAAGTTCTTTAGTACTTATACCTATTCATAAAAGAAAAGCGGGCGGGGGAAAGCATTGGTACACAAAGTGTTAATATATTATACTAGCTTCTGCCCGCGACTCCGTCTTATCTAAGTAACTCGTATATATCTAAGTTCCATACAAACTATCATACCCCATTTCACCCCTTAGGGGATGATTTCCGGGATAAAAACTATTCTTTGTCATTCCACAGGGCTCAAACTATCTCTATATTACCAAATTTCATCTAAATCGGTTCAGCGGTTTAAGCGTGAAGAGGTAACAGACAGACAGAAAGACAGACACACTTTTGCATATATAATATTAGTACGGATTATGGATTTAGTAAGAAAATAAAAAAAAAACGTATGTAGGTATACAGCGTGCCAATGCGTCAATGTCCGCCGACCCTAATCACAAAATGCACCGCCGGCGTCGGCAAATCCAATAGGTTTTCATTTAATAAACCCCTTTATTGGTTTAACTTGGATTTATTTAGCTTTATAAACTCGCACGTATTTTCTTTGTTTTCGTACAATTTATATTTCAATAGAAAAAAACCGAACTCATTTATGGTAGTAGGTATTGTGAATTTTGGGGACGATAATTATTTTCAGTAACTGAAACAACGTAATGAAAATTAATTAAATATATGTTCTTGTAATACTTAAGGTCAAAATGTATGTGTCTTAGATCCCTATTCAGGTGTACTTACAGAAATACCTACAATTTTATAGATATTTAATAGCGTGTGGGAATCTAAATCTTCCTTTAGGGCCAAACAGTCTTACTGAATAATTCAATTTCAATGTATTCAAATGAGAGTTATACATATACAGTTGATGATTGTAAATAAATATTTTTACCCAAAACCTGCCTGCTTTCTGCGCGGTTTGACGTTAAACGTAAGATTTATTTATACCCGTCAAAAGGCTTGCTGAACTGCCATGTTTTTATAGGCGTGGTTAGTCCTCATAGGTCAAATGACAGCCCTATGACAGAACAATATATTTCTAAGGTAATCGTGTAAAGTCACGCCTCGACCAAATAAATTGCGCATTGACAAATGAGATTACTTACAAATCTTATTAAGGGCCACACCTCCGGTGAAATAAAAGCGGATTTTCTATCAGGGGAAAATATCTTTATTTATGGACGTCGCCATGGCGACACCGCAGCGGCCTAAATAGGTCGATCAAAGTATGCTATTTTATACACTAATTTGGTTGATGAAGAACAGATTTATTATTTAGTTGAGTAGAATAAATGAGACGCCGGCAACCCTGATAGAGCGCGATTAACCCTCGACACAGTACGACTAGTACGAGTGCTGAATCAGCAGGCTAGGGAACTTACTACTAGTAAGTTTCCTTAGCCCGCTGATTCAGCACTCGTACTATACCTATACTACGCACGGGAGTATTTGCGATCGAATTTATAATATTGAGTTGCTGATATATCGTATTTGACTAATTAACATATTAAAAATATGTAACTATATCTATATGTAACCTCATTTCGACCAAAATCGCGCCATCCGGTTATCTATCGTACTGAAAATAGGAGACCCTCCGTAAATTAATCTACAGCAAACATCTACTATGCTCCACATAGACGGCACCTTATTGCCGGTCCCTAATGTGATTATAGCCCACTATGATCCCAGCATCACTTACTACAAGTGCAATATCAATCTAACCCGACAATGGGCACACGCCGCGCGGTCGGGGTCTATTGTCCCTCAGGTAAAGACGTCGAACCCCGGAGACCCCTTAACTCCTGTCAAAACAGTGAATGATCGCATTGTTACTTGATAGGGTATCTATAGTTGGGGGTGCCGCGAAATTCTCTTTTCATGGTATTGTAGTACCTATTATTGCCTTAAGCTTCATGGTTGATTAATTTTTAATTGAGGAGCAATAATTTGTTGTTCAAAAAAATACAGTGTGATTAATAGTTCATCTACGATTGTAGTGACAATCTTACAGTGACATTTCATAGTACGAATGTGCAACCGAACGAACCTTAAACTTCCAATGGCTTAATACCTACAGCTTCTTTTATACTTCGAGTCGAGGCTTAACTAGTAATACATACATACTACTTTCTGAATTCAAACCAATACAATATTCACACGCTATGTGATGAAAATCGATTTTAGATTATCGCTAAGGATCTATATATGCAATATTTATACGAATTCTATTAATTGTTGAACTTATTATGTGGAGTAAAATTTCTAGAACTAAATGATACAGACTTAACATGGAAGTTCAATATTTTGGTATTAAAAATGATGTGGCTAGTAATTATCCAGTAGGATAAATGCGTAACTGTTCGAACGCACGCTAACTATATCAACTGTTATTTTTAAGAAGGGAAACTGACAGTTGATATTTCCTGACGCTCGTTCATAAAGCTACGCAATGACGCTGCGAGCAGTCGATTGTCCAGTAGACAAACGTTAGTCTACAGAACTAAAATTACAAAATTTCTTTTGTAAAAAAAGAATTGTGCTATTGCTTTTCTGATTGGGTTAAGTATAGGGATACTTAATCCAGGTATTTGCAGGATTCATAGATTTATTTCGAGTATGTGTGTTAATTGTACATATAATCGCTTGACACGAGTCTCTTTTACGTTTAGTTAGACCAGCTATTTTCCCAAGCATTTTGACATGTTACTTCAAACTAGTTATGTCTAGCTATTTTTCGTCAGGTCCACTTCGCACCCCAGTATCGGTTACAGGTACCTAACCCCGTGGTCGTGCACAATGGGCCGACGAGGCCACACGCGCGGAACTAATGCCGTCTAAGTACCGTGGGCATTGGGGGGTTAACGGTAATCGGAGCGATTCTCTGGTTAATGGATTTGGTATTAGCATCCCCTGCGGCCGGATGATTTGTTGGGAGATATTTTAAAATTGGAGGCAATTCGTTGACTCGGAATATTACAATATTGTGCTGACTACTATATTTTTTTTATGTAATACGAAGCCTTATAGAAAAATACTCTAGATGCACGTGCTAGAATCACCACTGCGAAAAAAACAGTACCTACCTACGTGCAATAAGTCTTAAATCTTTTGTGTACCTAAATTTTTTTTCTGTCATGCTCACTCGTTGGTATACAATATAATATCAATGCGACAGATGAGGAAAAAGGTCAATACTAGTAGTACTGTTTGTTCCATTGCTCTTTCGTATTTTTAAACGAATGGCATAACAAATGCTAGTCCATGTTAGGAATGTCCATGAAGACGAACTCATAGGCAGGATATATCGTAATTGGCAGTGAACCTCGCGAATGTCAGGAAGTGTGCATATTACGTTGGCATGTCAAGATACATGGCCATCAATCACGCTTCTAATAAGGTATAACTCGTGTTAACTTAATCGGGCTCTTCAAAGGTAGGTATAAGTATTTTAAGCAAAACTGGCACTAGAATTAGTTCCAATATATAACCGAAAAATATCGGTTATATTGGAACTAATTCTAGTGCTTACGCTAAATCTTCGGATTAGGTCCCAAAGCGGACTCGGCGCTCTACCGGGAAACGGTAGTAGAATGACGATGATGATTGGAAGAATTTATTTAATCGTATGGCATTTACTTATTTAACAATAAAATCATCAACATCGTCATCGTCATGTCAGCCGAAAGACGTCCACTGCTGGACATAGGCCTCCCCCAAAGAGACAATAAAACAATAAAATAGAACTATCTAGTACATGTCGGATTGGACAAATGTCCGTTGGGTATGTTGGGGTGTTAAACGTCAACATTCAGGGAGTTGACCGCGCCGGCTGTTAGCTGCAGGAGGTCCTCCTCCGGCCCCACATAACAGTGGACATTTTGTTTAATTCAGAACCAATCAGAACAGTGCTTAATTTTCCATGATTGGTGAACAAATTCTTTAGTTGACCCAATGGCAGTTATTTTAGTGAAACACCAAGTATATCTACGTTAGTTACTGTTGGTTTTTATACATATTGAAGGACAAGGAAAGGTTTAAAAAAAGCAATGCGAATCATTTTGAAATGGTATCTCATATAAATATATAATTGCGTTAATTTTTTTAATCATTCTTTAGCAATCAGTATACTTACTGTGAAATGAAAATCATATTCAACAAGAAGGCTTGTATGATTTATTAGGCACTTACGCCACTTACGTATACGATATGCATGCACTACAAAAATGCCGCTATTTTATCTATAGATACATTGTTGTTTTATGTCTATATCAAACTGGAACTGGACGCATTAGACGACAAATCACTAATATGATGTGTTGCTAACTGTATGCTAGGGTAATTATCTGCTCAACCACGACGCTGCTAAAGAATACATTCTCATTATAAAACAATCAAACATTTACATTAACGATAGACAGCAAAAAAAGCATTTAAAGCCTGTTGTCACGTTATTTTTATGCTAAACTTACCCTAAAAACTGTGTGGGAAAACTTCGGATTCCAATAAACGGTGACGGATTATGTTTAGGTAATTGACAACTTTTCATAATAATATATAATGATGCCTAAATCTAAAAACATTGTGGTAATTATGTTACTAGAACTTAATGAAGTAGTTTCAGATGTTTTTTTCCCACACGTTTTTTAGAAAATCGCGAATTTGTATAAACGTGTTTTAAACCGTGTGTGACGTCAATACCTACTACGTCATCATATGAAAGATGTGTAAGCTGCCATACAGAGCCGTAATCTTGACGCCATAATCTACTTATGACCTTATGGAATTCGTTACTTTTCAATTTGATATTTCTGAATAAAAATAGCAATTTAGGGAGAAATAAAAAAAACACGTGTCCCATAAAAAAACATTTTCTAGTGATTTAAATCATAAAATGGGACACTTGACATAATGAAATGTTGTCAATTGCTGATTATATGATAATTGTATTTCTATTATTTTAATAGATTAACTTCGTCGGTTATGAATTTATCGTTTTGAGTCGCAATATGCATTTTTATATTCTAGGTGACTATCAAACACCTATTATGTATAAACACTCGTCACTCTATGTTTCAATATAATGATTTAAGTGACATTAAAAAAAAGTGATACGCCGAGAGAAACCGTTTTATCAATTAATACGAGTGAAATCACGTCCAAGATACAACGAAAATTAACCATGCACAGACGCCAAAACATAAATAATCCTTCCTGCACCTTAAGGTAAAACTATTTATTTATATAATCTTTATTGGACATTGTACAGTATTAATGCATGGAATTAATAGCACATTACTGCAGAGGCCGGGAAATAGCAATTCGTGGATGAGTTGATTTTGTCGGATGAAGCGAAGCTGAATCCGACAATAGAGACGAATCCACGAATTGCCATTCCCGCCGAGGCAGATATAGTGCTTTTCTCCATAAATGCGAGCAAATCAAATAATATTTTCAATAATTTTAAAACAGCGAGTAGTATGTCAATAACCGGTATCATGTTCCCGCCCAACTTATTTTTTTAAAGTATGTGCACGGCATGACTCATGGTGCCATTTTCAATTGACACACATAAAAAAATTCAAAATATTAGAATCAATTACAATTTTACGTTGATTGTAATTAAAATGATCAACCGTCGTCAACTAAACTGGCTTCCAATTCGCGAGCGCAGGTCTTTCAGGATTTTGTGCACACTTTATTCCATCCTATTTGGCCCAGCTGCACCGGAATATCTTAAATCTAAACTTCAATTTGTTACACCCCGTCCTGGTTGCGAGCTCCGTACATCCAGGAGTCTTAAACTCTCTGTCCTGTCTCGCCGTACTGGTTTCCTCTCAAATTCCTTCGCTGTTCAGGCTATTCGTCTGTGGAATGATCTCCCTCTTACCGTCAGGCAAGCTCAGAGCAAATTGTCCTTTAAACGCAAGTTGCGTAAGCATCTCTTTTCTACTATTTAAGATTGATGATCCTCGTGATATCTTTGTGCGGGTACATAAAATTGAATGTATTTAAGTATGTATAAGTAAGTTTATATTGTATGCATTATATAAGTATGTATATTCATGAAATTAATTGATTTGTGTTTCCATTCAAGTTTCAGTGTTTAAGATCCTGCACCACTAAAGTTTCTGTTTAGCCCAATGGTTGACTGGTAGAGAATGCCTGATGGCATTAAGTCCGCCAATTGTACTTTTATTTGTATATTTGTGCAATAAAGTTTAAATAAATGAAATAAATAAATGATTAAAGATTAACCGGGATTGAAATCTAAACACAATTTAGTTCGTTTTGAATATTATTTCGAAAATATTTTAATTTCTTCAGTTAATATTATTTGAGACATTTTTTAAAACGTCACTTCAATTTCTTGCAATAGTAATCGTTTTGTCTATGACAATGAAAAAAAAACTTGAAAAATTTTTAAGCACACTACAAACGGGTGCAATTTGTCACACCAACTTGCAATAGTTGGAAAGAGACAGCCATACATTACTAACCAGTCTAACTATAGCAAGTTGTTATGACAAATTGCTCTAGGCCTTTAAACTTCGAGCATTTGGCTTTTTGTAGTGATTTGTCTTGGTCAAAACATATGATTAAAAGGTAAAAAAGTATACAGTAAAGGAATTTCATACATTTTCCTGGCCGCTAAAATTGTACAATAATGACTTTTAACTTATTAAATTTGCGCTTGTCAGTAACGAGGAACTTTGTGTTCTATTTTTGCTACAGTGAGGCGCACATTTCCGAGCATATTGGAGAAAAACTACTTTAAATTAAAATTAGAAATATACAATTAAAAAAACGTATCAAAACTTGAGCCTTTAGTGCCCAATTATCATTTGTATTGTTTATTCGAAATTCTTCTGATCTATTGCTTAACGCTTTAAACGAACATCAGGTAGATTTGAATATCACTTCTTGTAAGGGAAAATGACAGTTGAGTTGTCCTAACGTACACGTACGATCGAAAAGTTACGTGTTTACCCCTCGTTACAACTACATACAGTAGAATAATTTAAATAGTGTACAAAGCGCGAGAGTTTAAAGTGTTATACATACAATAAGTAACCTATACTTACGTCAACTTATCTATTACAATATTTATTCACATGTATTTTAATTTCAACTTTTATTTTAATGGTTTTCCGTTCTCCTAACAAGGAAAATAATTGACTTAAGACACTAACAAACAATTTATCTTTTAATCCACGAGAAATTCTTTGTTAATTAATTCCTCTCAATTTCGCACGGACCGAAAAAAAGGAAAAAGATGGCCGACAAAACGAGAACGGACTGTAACGCTTGATTTGCTATACGAACCAATAAAAAGTAAAACATTAATGTTTCTTACGGGTTCCGTTGATGACTCTCCACTTAGGTATTGTCTTCTTCATTACAAGCTTTTCTAACTACGATATTAGGAGATATACTTGTACATTACTATGTATATTATAATTAACTAATTGTTTTGTGTGTAGACGGAACATAAGAAACCTTTTTATGCGCCACTTCAAGATACCTAGAAACAGCCTGATACAGATGGTGGTTGGTTCAAAGAATTTTTTTTCGACATCAAATGCCTATTTGTAATTATGAAAATAGGTACATTTATTTTATATACACATGCCAAAATATAATTGGTTTATGGCCATTCATTTCGAATTTCATTAAGTTCTCCCGTAAGTCGCATGGCACTTGCAGAGAAAAACCCGCGAGTTATAGAGCCGACATATTATGAGCGGCTACCCCAAGATTTAAGAAATGATACATCTGACAAAAATTTAAAAGTCGACTGAGAAACTTTTTATTGGAAAATCCTCTATATTCGATAAATGAGTATTATGACATTACCAATTAGATTTATTATTTTGAGTATTGACATCTGAATTGTACCTAATATTTTAAATATTGTTTGATGTTTATTTCTAGTTTATTGACGACCCGAAAGGTGATCTTATTCTATAACACATTTTGTAATTTGTTGACTGCTTGTATTGTTTATTATTATGATAATTATGACATTGTTTTATATCTGACGATCACAATATAAATTCCAAAAAATTTACTATGTGTAATTTTAAGTGCAATTGGGTGTTGTGAAAATAAATAAATCTAAATCTAAATCATACAGGAGAATTCTTTAGTAAATAAAATATAATTCAAGCACTGACCATTAGTATGAGTACCTATGTTACGGAACTCTAATTCGCGGACCGGTATCGAGGAGGGCCGGGGCAATACAGTAGTGCAAATGGAACCCGATCCGTGGGTTAAGGGGATTATACATGGTGTTTAAGGCACTTTAGCGGTTAAGGGGTCATTGAGTGTCGGCAAACAAATTTGTTGAGCTTATTGTGTGTGTCTTAAGTCCTTTAACTATGCGTACAAAAGAAACAGAATATAAATTTGCCTACTAACTACTTTTACCTTTTAGTTTTTTGTAATATGTTAACAATTTTATGACGCCTGCCACACATTATTTTAATTACGTTTAAGAAGTAAGTATAACTTACGATAAAGCAGATCGATGTCGATCGGATCATTTCGCCACCAGTACGCTGTTCCCATAAAATGAGAATGAGAACCACAGTTTTAACTTTGGATGTCCGCATACAGAACATAATTGAGACACAGGGAAATTGAACGCCAATTTGAACGGGAAAACCAAATATCCTAGTCCGTTGAGTAAATAGGGTATCCACAAAACGTGAACCCTGCAGGTCATAATGGTTGACATAACAGTGAAGCAACTGTGATTGCGACAAATCGCGGCACTTGTCCGCAAATTGCTCGATTAGTCCGGCAACTGCATAGATTTTTGCCATTACGTGCTATTACGATTGGAACGGCTTTTTAAACGGTTCCAACGAGGCTGCCCCATATGCCATGTAACCTGTGCCCGTTTTCAGTAATAGTATTTTGTAAGGAGTCTCCGGCGTTGCATTCGCCGGTGAATTCTCCGCTTTGCATCACAAGAATACACCTATTATTTCGCACCATCGCTTTTTCCAGAATTCCCAGACATACTGAGTTTTCTTCCGAGCCAATTGCATACTTTACTTATGGTCAACTTAGCTCAGGATGCGATACAGTACTTTTGTACTCGTATACCCATGTTACAAGCAGTAGTCAGAGATAATGCAGCAGGAAGCCGGTGTGAAATTTACAAACCTACCTAAATTACTTATTTTGGATTTAAAACCAAATTTTCTTGAAAACTATCGTTATTTGTACTGCTTTGTTTGTGTGAGGTGTGCAATAAAGAGTATTTGTATTGTATTGTATTGTTATTTTTTCAAGTAACTATTAAATTACTAATTACTTAACCTAGTTTTACTCACCCCACTGATTCGACAAACTGGTATGATATTGACTTATTTCATTAGTTTTTCGTTGAATTCTTAATTCGTCTAGTTCTGTATTTGTCATTCGTCTTATTCCGAATTCGTCATTCATATTTTTTTGGGTCAAATCCTGCAACGGGTTTGTCCTCCTTTTTACAAGCTTTATATTAACTTGACCTGTTCTTATGTAAGTATATAAGTATGTAAGTTGTCCGTCAAAATTTGCAATCCATTTTTAGTCACTTCCGTTATCCGATTGAGCTGAAATTTTGGGTATTAGTATAGTTTGGATGACAATTTAATATTATGGTACCATCAAGCTGATCTGATGATGGAGACAGAAGGTGGACATGGAAATTCAGTATTTAACCTACGTAACCCCGTTGAATTTGGGCTCGTTAGAATCGTCTCAATGAGTAGTTGATGATGATATACAGAAAAGTACAGTCGGCAATAAAAGCTTGAACCAAAAATTAAATTTTTGAGAGAGACTTATTAATGGGTCTTATTCGTTTTTGTCGCGATCTTCGTCGGTCTCATTCGTCGTTAGACCTTTTCGTTGTTTATCTCATAAAACGAATAAGACTTATTAAGAGAGAGACATGTTACAGACATTGATCAAAGCAGATAGTGACGGACAGTGGACAAGACGAA
The DNA here is from genome assembly GCA_932294315.1 of Epinotia nisella. Taxonomy (NCBI): domain Eukaryota; kingdom Metazoa; phylum Arthropoda; class Insecta; order Lepidoptera; family Tortricidae; genus Epinotia; species Epinotia nisella. The sequence goes on from OW028674.1 coordinate 26,380,836, forward strand.
CAAAAAATTAGTGACGAAACAGAAGGAAACGAAAAACCAATACGATACCAAAAAACTTTGTAACCCGCAAACTGCAAGACTAAGATGGTAGTCGTATTTACCACGTGAGAAACGAAGGACAAAAATGTTTCTCTAGCCGTAGTTGCTAGTGGAATCTAGAGCATCCGTAAACCTATCGGTCATAAGTACCTATTCTAAGCTTGTCTAAGACTACGACCTGGGGTTAGTAAACGTATAACAGGACAATAGGTGATTAAGTATATGATTGATTAATTATTAACTTAAGTACCTTAACCATTTATTTCGCAATGGAAATGTTTCGCTCTTTTCCCATTTTTTTACAGACATTTTGTTTTGCTCTATAAGTCGCGAACGAGGCTTCAATTTCGCGAAGTCAAGATTTATTACGATCAAGGTAAATCAACAGTAATGACATAACAGATATAACTTGCCATATGAGGCCTTGGCGCGAGTAGAAAAGTATAAAGCATAAGAAAAATCGACGGAAAATGGTCATTCCGACGAAGGCTGAATGCGATCAACCGTGCATATTGGCATACTTAATTTTGCTTGGCACATATGCCCATCCGACTATGAACTAGCATCCAACGTTAAAATTCATAATCATATGCCGCACCAAACAAGATAAAATAACTCTTAATGGGCAGCTAACAAATACTAAAATTGAACTACCAGGAGATTACGTTTAACGTTAAGACGTTTTAGGTATAGGTACGATGTCGTATATGTTTTCATCTTCAAATGAATTTCAATTGCATTAATATGCAGTTAAGGTTCGTTTCTAATTGCGCTTTAAAGCAGATGAGTTCTTTACAGTTCCCTTGTCCTAAATGCTGGTTTGATTATTCAATTACTTGTCTGAAGGTTGATTCCTCTTCCATTGTTTGCAGATTTTTATTCGATAGCCGATTGTTAAGAATATATTACGTCCTAAACAAGAAAGTCGTATTAGCCATGTTAACAGCACTGTAGTTACTGTTATTTGTCTCCAAATTATAATAGTGTTCACACTCAGTGTAATTATGGTTTTGTGATAACAATATTTTTTTATTGATGATTATTACTAATGATAATTTGTCACCGTTTTATTGTCATAGTGTCACCGTTTTATGGTGTTTGCATAATAATGACTACAGTGCAAAAAGTGGTAAACTATATACGCAAGATGATTTACTTTTCTGTCCAAGAAGGTAAAACAGTCAACATATAAATATGAAGAACCATTTCTAATGATAAGTACAGGGAGGGCAAATAAGTGGTAATAATACCACTTTGAAACGATATAAAAGAATAAGTGATAAATACCATCATCATTATCATCATCCTAGCGTTATTCCCGTAAGGAGCCCGGGTCCGTTTTGGCACCTAATCCCAAGATTTGGCATAGGCACTCGTTTTACGAAGACGACTGCCATCTGACCTTCCAACCCAGAGGGAAATTTAAATTAGACCTTATTGGAATTAGACCGGTTTCCTCACGATGTTTTTCTTTATCAAAAAATGATAAATAAACAAACACTTTAAGACTTGGCACTATGTTATGAATGAAAATAAATATCAGCCTTGCCACGTGGAAAAACATATCGTTCTCATATCGTTTTGGTATTCGTATTTCCGAGGGTGTAATTTATAGCTGCGACTCAAATTGTCCGCTTTTACTGAGTCAGGATTACTAATATGTTAGCATACACACTTGCTTTGGATAGTCCTATAGAAATAAGTCAGAAGTCACATATAAGAATTTTTAGGTTTACTGTCTTCGAACCAAACGCGACATATGCGACATCATGAGTTTCCTGAGCAGCTAACTACTAACATTGAGAAACAACTCTGCGAAAAAAAGTCAAGTAAGATAGAGGATGGTCCCTTAATCTCCATACATGCAACGGGACAGTTCTAAAACAAAGCGGCGGCCTTAACCTCGGCCATCGACCCCCTAATATGTTTATAATTATAGCACTGGCACCGGCACATTTGTAAACATAGGGTCTGTGACGTAACATTTTTTTATTAATTTCCTTTTTTTGGACGGCGCCTTAAGAGACCTTGGTTTGGCTGCGCTTGACTGCTAGTTCAATTGAATTCAAAGAAATAATAATTTACGAATGTTGTGACGGTGTAGGTACACTTGGAGCCTATTATAGAGCATTGTTAACAAGGTAGTTATATTATTGTCATTGTATAGATGTCAACTGGCAACACTAAACTAGACTGAAGACCATAGAGCTTAGCTAGCATGATCTTGTTTATGTCGTACATTCGTCCTAATCGCAGTTACTCGTTGCTAATAAGGGACGAATAACTTTTTGTCCAACATAAACGCCATCATGCTCGCCAAGCAGATGATAATATAAAACTCAAGATGGTTTTCATGACAATAAGATCTGATTTTATTCTTGTGAGAATCAATAAATAAAAGACAGTTTTGATCTCCAAATGTCTGCATTTTCAAATGTCTTTACATCAGTAGTAATTTGTGAACCAGTCCCCTTTTTCCAATCAAAATATTATATCCATAAACAATCTTGCAGGGCATAAACCAAGTCGTGAGTTTCTGGGGAATCATTAATTTATTATTTAGTTATCTTGCGTTTGTAAATAGATATAAATATTATTTAAACATTGGAATAGCCTGACGCATTTGCCGACGGCAACAGGTTTTGAATGCGACGGCAGGGAATAGCGGCCAACCCCTTTAGGCTATGGTCCCCCGTTGACGCAACGCATACAGCGTCACGTTGTATTCTTAGAGTCTAGGTCCTAGACATAAATTGAAATTTAATTAATATAGGCCGTACCAAAGTATTTCAATTTTAACGTTTTAATTCGGCTTCCGAAAAAACGCATCGGAAATATATAAATATACGGTCACTACCTAAAGTTTTCCTTGGAACTGCAATTTAATGATACACCTGTTGACGACATATGTGTAAGTAAATTATACAAAAACCACAGTGGAAAATTAGTCCGAATAGGTATGCCAGTGTCAATATGAATCGCCGCATGAATTTCAGTTCCTTCTTCATGAGACTGCCAAAATTGACAAGGTTGTGATAGGCTGTCCGGTACGCATTTTATCGCAGTAACATATCATTTATGGTATAAACCGGAACATGTGAAACCATGTATAAGAAAGAGCTCGGTCGACATTTAATTCGATTTCCTCAACAATTGTGCTTCGGAGAAAAATGGAAAAAGATCGTCCTTCATATTTCACCAAGAATCGTTTTAAACGCAACCTTCGACATTTAAGAGTTTCACGGCACTATTTCACGTACACATTGACGATGACGTGTCCGAGCAATGCGTGTGAAATGAAATCTTACTACCGTTAACTTACTATAGCTGGGTAAACGGCGCGCGGCACGAATAGGAAGGGCGGATGTGCCTGCCACGCGATGCTCGCTGGTTCATTCCTGACATTGAAACGGTTTCGACTTTATGGAGTTTTGATATTTAATTTAAATCATCAGCACCGTTGTTATGAGGCACTTAGCGCATACTATTCAAATCAAAAATAGCCACTTTCATTTGGAAGTATCCTGATCAACATATACGTTTTCACCTTAATCCTCCTCATTTTTGCAAGTGCGAAAAATCCATGCAGAATCTCTTTTTTTATTGGATACCTTATAAGTTTGGCCTTCGATATAAAAAATTTTGTGAGGCTTTTCTCAGCTTGGCTTTTCGGGCCGAGCTGAGGACAAAAAAGAAAAGAAAGGGAAAGATAGATAAGAAGGAAAAAAAGGATAGTAATGATGTGAGAAGCATTGCAAAATTAAGTAGTGTCCGTGGGGTTATTGAGGGTCCGGTGGAACCGGTGGATCGGGTGGATCGTGCGACCGCACATAGGACCGATCGCCAAAACGGGCATCGTGATCGGTTCTACGCGCGTCCTCCCATTGGGGACGATTGTAAATATTAACGAGTCGTGTCCTGCGACAAACCGCTTGCTGTGCCTGATGCCGGCGCCTGAGCATCTCCTCGATCTCTCTCGCCTCAATTTAGGCCACCGTTGTGGGATCATCGGGATCTGATAGGACATGCCTCGGACGACGAGACTCGGACTACACCCCTGAGCACCCGTCCAGGAAAGGTATTCCTGGACGGGTGCTCAGGGGTGTAGTCTGAGGCCTGTCTTATCAGCGGGTTTGGGTTGGAGGGTGAATTATTAAAATAGTTTTTCGAGGTTTTCTTAAAGAACTGGGCTATTGTATGGATCTTCAGGTCACGGTGAAGGTCCAAGTTTCTCACATACCACGGCGCCCCCACCATCCTACGTAAGAATTTATTCTGAAGCACCTGAAGGCGCTTCCGTGTGTGGGGGGGATGTTTGAGCGTAGGAACCCGAGGCATATGAGAATACCGAGTGAATTACGGAGGTGTACAGGAGCAGCTTTTCCCTAGTCGACATTCTACTCCTTTTGTTCAGAAAGAAGTGAAGTCGAGCCAGAAAGAATGTCGGCATATCAGTCATAATTTTGATGTGAGTTTTGCCATGCAGTATATCATACTGCACACAAATTGACATTTTAAATATATTTATTTGAACTTTTGAAGCAGACGTCCTAATAGGAATCCACCGGGGTAGGAGGATCCGTCACAGTAAAGCATTAATTATAATGCTTGCTATTTTCAAAACAGAAGCCTTAACATGATGACAAAGAATTACATGGGTTCCAAATCCGTGTATCGACAGTCCATCTCAAACGTGAACATGGATCTTTAGTGTTCCTAAGCATCGCGTGGCCCTACGAGTATGACAACAAAGGCGCACTCGTGAGCCCAGCTGCCATTCACAATCTATCCCGACCTCCCCATTCATTCCTAGTGTAGACCCCGATCTGCAACAACTATACTTACTTACTAACTTAGGTTGGAAATGTACTGGTTCGTTTGGGGCTAGTCGGTAAGTGTTGTGAATGCCGGGGCTGGCGTGAGCGGCGCGCCGCATGCCGCACGAGACGATGCGTGGCGTGACGTCACGCTGGACGACACTGACTATTGATGCTATAGATGACATTGGATTTTGCGTTGACCCAGGACTAAAGTAGTTGATTTCCTGTGAAAAACTATGTACTAACGCGTATTTCTTTAATGTTTCGAAGAGTTAGTGATCCTTTGAGACAAAATGCAGTCTGGCGTCTTCTTTTAATAGGCTCTTGGTTAAATATTCTAGAACAAAGCCCCAGTTAATGGGTCTGGAACCTAATCTACCGCTTTGATTTATATCTGCATAGAATAACTCTGATTAATTTTGACTTGTATTTACAAAAATTGAAGGTATTCAATTGAACGCTCCCATGTTTCTGAACTATCAGGAACAAGAAAAGATAAATCCCACGAAAAACATTACTGTAAAGTTGTTGCCAAGACTCCCTAGCTCATATAGCTTTCAGCGTAAAAAAGATATCAGATAGCAAGTAGCGCCAAGCTTCCTAATCCACACAAGTAACTCTACCAGCCACGCTCTACAAATTCTACATCTTCGTTAAAAAGTATAGCTTACGTATACTCTCCCGCGTGAATGAATTTATGATGATACTAGCTTCCGCCCGCGACTTCGTCTGCTTGGACCCGGGATAAAAACGATCCTATATTTTAATCCAGGCTAATAAACTATCTTCGTGCAAAATTTCATCTAAATCGGTTGAGCCGTTTAAGCGTGATAGAGTAACATACATCCAAACAATGATGTTATATAAAAAAGAGGTACCTAGATATGTTGTCTATACGAAATTCCGTATTTAGAAATGGTCACCAAATCTGACAGCTAACGTTTCCATTGACGACTCGAAACTGAGGCAAGTTGGTGCAATTGACTCAATTTTAATGTGCCATTTTTGGACCGCTCATAACTATCTACCTCGTTTATATTATATCATTGCCACCAAACATCTAAACATCCAACTATCTAAACATCCAAACTTTCGCATTTATAATATTAGTAGGATTAGTTCTATATTTTTACAGGTCTATATTTTTTTAGCAAAGACATAAAATTTGTAGAGCGTGGCTGGCAGACTTAAGCCGTGTGGAGTAGGAAGTACCCTAAGAACTTTGATGATCATCAGTGAGTTAGTCAGTGACGAAATTGTTTTTTTTTTCGATATCAATAATATCTGAAGTATAAGAGCTATGCATTTGAAACTTTACATGTTTAATAAGTCCACTCATATCCCGAGAATTTTGTTTATCTGGTATCCAAACCCAAGTTATGATGGTTCAAAAAAAAGAAGAAGCGCTTCGCGAAAAGGTAGTTGCGCGTCGCTTGGTTCGTGTTGGCGGGGGCACTACCGTGCCCCCAGATTAAAATAACACTGTATGTGTTTGCGTTTAAAACATTCCTAATCATGATGTTACTTTAAATAACCTATTAGATGTCCCACTGCTAGGATCTCTCGTCTCCCCTAAATCTCAACCATCATTTCCTACTTAATGCATCTTTCGGCTGAGGAATGTGTCCAAATCGTCCCGCCATGTCTAGGCCAGGGCTGTTATTCGCTACGCGCTCATGCACCTCACCCCATGCGTCATCTAACGAAACTAGACCTCTACCTACGCTTAGCTACTACGCACCGCAGTGTCAAGATATATTTGTGGGTGAGCGTTGAGGTGAGCTTAAAACAAGTTACAGAATTGGGGGGGGGCTGTTCCGTCTTCATCGCCCCTGCAGCGTCCTCTTGTTGTCTATACTAGCCCACTGATCCGGATATATGCGACCTGCGGATTATTCCTGGAAGCGAGAATATGTTGATTCATCCATCATTCTCCTAGCGTTTTTCCCGGTAGTGCCATAAACCCGGGTCCGCTTTGCATCTAGTCCCAAGATATATGGCGTAGGCACTAGTTTTAGGAAAGCGACTGCCATCTGACCGTCTTAAATTATTATTTAAGAATAAAAAACCGATGTCAGTCAATCGGCTTGAAATAGAACAGGTCTCTTAATGGGATGAAATATAATATAATATGATGAGAACATGTAGTATTTTTTTTTACTTTTAATACATGCTTAATGAAATCTAATGATACTTTACCTTCAACGTCCACAATTTTTTTCTTTTTTGCTGCCCCTACCTACCTCGTAGCTTAAGTCGAAATGGTACTATTAAGCTGCTCGATTAAATGTTCGTTAGACTCGAAATTACACTTAAATATGAGAAAGAGCAACTTACAACACTTTGTTTCGACCAATTCCGAATCATTTTGAGTTTTAAAATGTTTATACCGTTTAGAAAGGTCTTTGCTCCAATGGGCAGTAATTTTAGGGTTTGTTTCTAGAAATTAATCAATGACAATAAAAACAATTTATTTTTTGTGCATTAATTTCACAATCTCGGAATTTATAATTTTTAATACCCCAATAATAGAATGCAAATTCGTCTTGTCTCTAAAATCATTCTGTAAGTGTAAGTGAATTATTGGTAATTCTGAAAAGATTATATTTTTGTATATTTTAATTTCAAGCCCTGCTTGTATAATGTATACTAACAATCGATTAATGCCAAGACTGAGCAATTGGCACACCCTGACACAGCCTTCAAATAATAATCATAAAATATATCTTTTGTTTTCCAAGTCGATACACCAACTCGTGCATCGTTATTTATGTAGGCTTGATTCGACATGTAGGTAAGTAGGTACTTTAACAAAATAGCAGTGACTTTCATTTGTGTTTGTCTGAACAAAGTAGGTAAATAAAATAAAATAACTTTCAAATGAATATATCGAAATTTACAAAATAACTGCTCGATTCGATTTATTTTACTTTTCTCTCCTTTCTAAAAACCTGTCATTCTATAATACCATCACAAAACCCGACACTCGAAAATCCAAAGAAAACTTCAAAAGTAATTTAAATAACACGAATAACTTACATTATAATTATACTTACCAACGCTCCTACTTACATTTACTTACAATGCGGCCTACGATATAACAACCTATCACAATCCACCATCGATTATAACTTAATCGAGTTACGATTTATAGAAATAATCGGTCATTGATTTATTCGATACTCATACTTGACATTTATACAATACTTAAAATCCAACTTTAAGTAGAGGTGTGTAAGATGCATTTTTCTGTAGCGTTTACAGTAGGTAAATCGATACAAATTGTACCGAAGTTTATCAAAGGGCGACTCTTGCGCCGTTTGATACCCACCTTTGAATAAATCAACAAAAACGGCGGGGAGCGATGAGTAATGCCCGAAGTACGGAGTTATTTTTAACAGAGAAATGTGTGGAGAAGTTACAAAGTTACTTATCGGTTCAATTAAGGATACTCGGTTCAGCTGCCTGCAAATGGAACGCTATTTTATCAATTTTAGTCACACGAGTGGTTTTTTTTCATAATACCTATTGAATAAAATATTTTTAAGGTTCAGTTAACATCGGAATTTATTGCTTAAGCATGTTATCTATTAGTCAGATAGTGCTGAAAAAGATACAAAGCGCGTGGCATTTGCAGGTGTTTCTACATTCTATCTTAGGTTAAGGATAGGACTACCTCCGATATTCGGTAGCTATTTATCTATTGATTGTACATATTATCAATAGTTTTATTGGTATGTCAAAGCGACAAAAAGATAACTTTTCTAAAGTCAGTACGGCAATATTAAAGATAGATTGAATATAGGGAACTGCTGTCAGGATATTTAAATTACTATGTAAATAAAATTATAATATATTAATTACATAACTGGACTTTTTATTACACGTTTCATTGGTTTACAAACAAAACAAGAGTGTTAAACTGACGAGCATGTATGAAGAATGTCAAGAAAGTGAATATGAAGCCAGGAAGGTTTGTTATAAGATTGAACCAAGCATTACCCTTGGGAACAGGCGTAATTAATATTGTATCCCATAAAAAACATTTTTGGGATACAATCAACATTCTATGTAAAAAATAGGCTAAATCTCGAAACACTTTCACAGTAAAAAGTTGTGAGATATTTCGTAGAGCCAAGTCAAACATTCTTATTAATATTAATTTGTTTGCTAAATAAAATTCTGCATCTGATCCGTACACAGATAACCTCCAATAGATAGAGCCTACGAGTGATTTAGTTCGATTCAAAGGTCACCACAGCTGCGGGTTGCGGGGAAGTCGGTAACGGCGCTGCGATTGGCTGTTTCGAAATTAGCGCGCTTTGTCACATCATGGCGCCAGAAGCGTAGTGATGGGACGCGTTGGTCGTTAACGGTTTTTAGCGTTGCCGCAATTAATTGTTAGTAAACTATTTTACATGGCGTAGGTATCCTTTAACATGGTTTAATTTTTTTGAACAGCCGTCACTGTTATATTATTATCATGTTTCGTTCATTGACTATTTTGCTCACCACGTAACATAAAAATGTACGTAAATCACATCGAGTATTTATATGAAATGGTTCTTTCTAGGCATTGGCCTGCTCGTGGCACTAATAGTAGTATATTGCCGCGTCCAGACGTCCGAGCGCGGCGGACAACATGAGCGGTACAAAATTTATAAGAAAGTGCGAGATAGGGATTGACTTTTGCAGGTCGCTATGCCTCCGGCTTCTATCTACGCGGGCCGAAATCAGGCGGCAGATCTCGCTCACCTGACGCCGTCTTATGTGAAAGCAAAAATAATATCAAAGTATTATTTCATACGATTCAATAATATGGTAACTAACTATGTAGGTATTCATTATTCTTTTTTATTTCATTCTACATTATATTTATACTAAATAGCAACAGCTAACTTCGGCACTACATATTATTCTACAATACTCTAAATTACCCAATATAAATAAAATAAAACTACATAATACCTACTCTTAAACCAAACAAAAAACTTCCAGTAGGTACTACTACTACAATCATATTCTGTTCACAAGCTCTGGAAGCTATAAAATAGAGCGAGATAGTAATTTACTACGTCTCCCTCTACCTCATAGTTTGTAAGACGGTTGCAGTCCGCCACGCCGCCTTCTTGATGCAGAGGGCCTACCGCGAAACGAAAACGAACTTCGTTCGTGTATCTCCGTCTCTGTCGCACTTGCTAGTTCGAGCGACAGGGAGGGAAGGGGTAGCCCCTCAGTTTAAATCTTACATCGTATATCGTATATAATACTATCTATTTTATGAGACTTTTTAACAAAAGAATTTTGACAATAAAATGACAAGGATATAAATATAATCTTTAGTGAATTTTCGTATTAAAATAGTAAACGAAAGCCCGGATGAATTAATGTATTGTTTCCTTAAATTAATCTGAATCGGTAAAATTCGAATGCGTCACTAGCCCATCACTAGAGCGTCACGTGCTTTCGTCAGAAAGGAACAGTATATTGGCATATTCATTTGATGAAAAGGGACATGCATACTTCACTACTTTTTATGGACCAGCGTAAAATGAACTCCGCGTGACAGAATGAAATTTACATTTATATGATAAATTTAACTTACCTGTGAAATGTTATTCCGTCGGTTTTGTAATTAGACGTTCGGGAGTTTTTCCACACCACTTCACACAGCAATAAGTCATTTATAACGCAAAATCAAATTTAATTTGTTGGTTGTTTGACGCACGTATAGATCGCGCACTTGGTCGAAACTGACAATATGGCGCGGGGTTGGGGGGTGGTTATTAGTGCTACAAGACTTATGCGTGGTGACCGCACGTCGCCCTATAGGCTCTATCTATTGGAGGTTATCTGTGGATCCGTACAACTTTTTATTCCCAATTTCACCCTGTTAGGGGTTGAATTTCGAAAAATCCTTCATCGCCTTACCGTCCCTTGAAGAATATGTGCTCCAAATGTCATGCTTTTATCTTCTGCCGTTTAGGTTGTGCGTTGTATGTAATAGATAGATTAAAAAGTGCTATATCAATTTATTGAACGTATACTATATTCACTCCTTAAAACTTCATAACTACAAATCATTCAACGAATGTGTCTCTTAACATTTTCCTGTTCGTATTACTAATTTAAAAGAAACTAATGCGAGTCTCAAAACAAATTAACAAAAGCAAATACGCTTTGTCTACACCCAAAATAATTCACGTAACATAAGGAACCATAATTAAAATAGATTACCAACTAACTTGGTCCGCATTAAAAGGGTCAATTGATTTGTTACGATTTATTCAATATCGTATAATGTATTACTGTATGCAAATGAAATACCTTTTACAACAATTCAAATAATCGAGATTTATCTTTTCTCTTATATTATTTTGGTATCTATTTCACCGCACGGTGAAATTTTATGCTAGTTTAGATTTTAGATAATAAGTATTAGTAGGTACCTATTTAGCAACAAAAAACATGACATCATGAGTGTCAACAACCCAGTTTCTTCTGAAAGCTGAGTGCCTGACTAGCTAGGCGTCTCCACGAAAATAGATGTGATTTACTTTTTTTAATATACTCATGATCAAGGGATCGTAGATTTTAATATGAATAAGGCTTATTACTAATGTTATTACTACCATGACGTTGTGATAAAAAATGGTAAAAGTTGTAACACCTTTTTTTGAAGAGATAACTTGCGAATCAATTGAAGAAGTGAGGATGTTATTACTCGCGATTATCTTATCCCTTGAGATAAAAGCACATATCTTTTATGACAAGACTGGAAGTGCGAGAAGATTGAACATTTATCTAAAACGGCATAGGAAACCAATTATGGTCGCGTTTAAATTTGTAACTTTTTTTGAAGAGATAACTTGTGAATAATAATAATATTGAACAGTTAAATAACTGTTCTATACTATTTTCGGTTCTGACCTCGGTGACCATCATCATAATTTTCCGATCCTCAACTAGTGTACCTACGCCGTACATAAGTGTACTCGTAATCTTTCCACTAAGGCATAGCGAGAGAAATATTTTTATTAGTCGTAACTTTTCTTTTTATCTGTTTATAATATTAATCATAATCATACCTGCCCCGCATTTTACACCTATAAACATTTTTTGCATGCGTCATAAAAATGCAAATTGGTCTCGATTTAATGTTTTTTTTTCTCACCTGGATGATAGAAGATATTATTATGTTTGAAAACAAAGCAATTATTTTTAATCACATGAAGTATAATAAGCTATAAAGTCCTTAAGACAGCCTATTGCATTACTTTGGAGTCAATCTGCACATGCGCAACGCGCTTGTTGTGTGTGAATTCGATGCTGGTACAAAACGGATTTGTATCTGATATGGAATGACTGGCCAACCAAGAACCAACCTTATTATTGAGCAAATTAAATAAGAAACTAAATGAGGATTATGAATGTTATGATCTTATGATGCAGAGCAGATCTATAGAAAAAAGCTCATAAATATCACTACCAAAAACGACCAAGATATTATCATCACCATCACTAAGCTAATTATTGCTAGAATTTACGCTATAACATGTCCCCATTATTAAATATAGTTTTCTTTAACGTGCTGGACATAATTGAGCCTAGTGATTAGGACAGAGGGACTGACGGACGGGTTGTATATAGCATGCTGAGTAATGTATAGGTACCTACAGTCCTACAGGTACCGCTGGGTCCTGAGCGTAAAAAATACGCAGCCTGAAAACATTGTCGCCTTACTTTATTCACTTCCTAAAGCACAATTTTTACCCAAAAGCTTAGCACAATAAGCAAGCTCGCTCCTTATCCGAGTATAACTTATGCTAACAAGTAGCCTCGCGTGACCAAGCTCTAGTTAGCTTAGCTAAGTGCCACCAACCTTATTTACAATACACAAAACAACCCGCCCACCGTAGCGACTACAAAACAAGAGTCAACTCGGAATGTTTCAGGTTCTACTCGACCGCTAAGTTAAGTTGGTTATTTTGGAGTGCGACCCCATGCTACTGTTCCTTGACCACAAAGCGATGTGTCATTTTAAATAGCCTTTTGGAAATATGAGTGATATGGAATTTGTATTAATTACCTTTGTTAGCAAGCTTACACCCGAGTTGTGGTAAATTGAAAATAATTTCGCTTTTATAGTCCTGCCTATTTATTAATTTGTTATGTGTAACGTGTTAAATACATTATTTTTAAGATAGGTTACTTTATTTATTATATAACTTTTTTGATATAAGATAAAAACGTTATACTAAATAGTCTTTTACCAACCTGCTAGATCTATTTTTAAAACCGTTCACAAATACAGTTAAATAATGTAGCGATAGTCGTTTCTCCGACTAAACTACTACTGCGACTCCGTGTAACTATTGATTTTCCAAATAACGGGGTTGGACGTTGTACTACAGTTACAAAATCTTGTGTATTTGCAACCTCACTAGTGCATAAATGTGTAGATCGAAATGAGATACTCGTACAGCATTTTTCTTATTTTGTGCCAATATTACTAATTGTGAACTCATGGTGCCCAGAAATTATGACATATGAAATTATAACAGACTTAAATACATAAAAGGAAGAAAGTTCTATAGCAATCTATGTATTTACTCTTGGAAAGCAATTTATCTGACAAAAGATGTGGAAAACTGCATCTCTGTGGTATCGAGAAATATACCTACTACTTAAATTGCAGGCGTTTATAAATGAAAAAATAAACCAGTTAAGAGCGAGTCTGATTCGAGCACCGAAGATTCTGTACAAACGTTCATACACCAAATAGCTCATAAGGTACTCGCCTAAGATGGCCCCTACCTTAATTTCAAATCCTTGTAAAATAATTAGAGTATGATTAATAAAGAAACGCCATTCATACGGCTGCTAATGATTTATTTGAAACAAAATTTAAAAAAAAAACTTTTATGATGTTATTTCCGTTATACCACAAAAAAACCTATTTAAAAAATGTTGCTAGTTAATCTAGCTAGATAGCCCTATCTTAGGCACCCGGTCGCCTAATAAGGCCCGTTATAAATTAATTAAAATAATCGTTTAACCAATGTTTAAACATTACTAGTGTCTAGAACTAGTTGTAAATACACTTTTTAATTAAATTGTTATAATAAAATATTGTACATATCAGATAAAAAAACTGCTATAAAACGACAATAACTATTGAAATAAGAAAATTAACCACAGTCTGAGATTATTAATCAGCCTGTATCATGATATTTATAAATTGGTTCTGTATTAAATTTAAAACATAATTTTTTTGTTAGGGATACATACAGTGGGCCTTATTAGGGGACATTTACTTCAGTTCATCCATGTCTGTAATGTGATATGCAATAAACGATTCTATTCTATTCTATTCAATTAAGTACTTAGTTTGGAAAACCATAATTGCGAGTTTTTAAAGGTGGGAGCCATATTAGGAGCCGGGTGTTCCTTGGTGCAACCTTAGTTGAAGTTACCGTTGTACTCGTACAGCGCCATCTGAATTTTCGTACTTTTTGATATACCTGTTAGCCTTCTTTAAAATTGTTCTAAATTTTAAATTGATAGCATAGGTAGGTACTAAGTTCCTGAGATATTTAACGTTGTGACAGTCGGACATACGGACAGACCTACGAAGTCACTCCCATAAAGGTTAATTTTTACCTTTTGGTACGGAGCCCTAAAAAGTGAACCTTTTATTTACCACCCCCACCATTTTTTAGAGAAAAAAGTAAATGGATCACTTTTTGCAACGTTCTTGTACCTGAGTTAAACAGCCTGTTTTCTCTTCCAGCATCAAGCCCCCTTCAAAAGACGGCGTGACGAAGAGTAACCCCTCGAAGCGGCACCGTGAGCGGCTGAACGCGGAACTGGACACACTGGCCTCGCTGCTGCCTTTCGAGCAGAACATCCTCAGCAAGCTGGACCGTCTGTCCATCCTGCGGCTGTCCGTCAGCTATCTGAGGACCAAGAGTTATTTCCAAGGTGAATCACCGCAACGCTCTCTCCTTCTTAGCTTATTATATCCGTTAATTTAATACAACTACCTAACAAACTAGCGCAAGGCACTCGCTCGCATTTCACTAAGACACTACTATTAATTTAACACTACAATATCAGGTCCTGTATTGACATACAGCGCGTAATCTGGCTTAGAATCGATAATCGATATGCATACCGACCGATGTATCGATTACTAATAAATGCGATGCCCTACACGTATTTAATGCTGTCAGCCGATTTTATTACTACAACACGTATTAATAAATGTACGTTCTCGATTCTGTGTAAAAGTAATCGATATCAGAGTCGATTTTGATTTAATCGTAGAAGTCGTGATGTTACAAGTTGCATGGATATTTGATATTGTTTATGCTTGGTTGGTCAGCGGCTACTGTATGATTTTTAGCTGACAACAACAGCTCCGAGCTGCAAATCTGGTGTTGCATCTCTTCCCTTTACCGTTCGTCTATTAGTATCGATATATTAGTAAGTAGGTACTATTTCAATTTCATATTGGTATGGACATTATTTGGTTGTCTGTTTACTATTTTTAGAACATCATTCTTACTAAAAATAGTTACTGTTAGACAAGGTTGACAAATTTTACAATAGGTTCAGTAATAATTATTTATGCAACCGTCATATAGGTATTTCACATTGCTGCGAAAATATCCAACATCGTCTATCACAAATCTTTACACATTTCTAATCTTAGAAAAAAGTTTCATCCAAAACTACTAATAAGAGAATACAAATCAATACGGCCGACATCAGTAATTGGTCGCGTAAATCGTCAATACAAAAAAACTACATTTGCATACGTCCGCTACCAACCTATATATCAGCTGTGAGTTATTGATGCGCCTTATAATTTTATACCGTACAAGAATCGAATATAAAAATCAGTAGGGGGCGCAGCATGCTTTATGGGGTAAGCGGGGGTTTAAGAAACCGATGACGTGAAATGTTGACTGGTTATTTCAGTTATTCGGTAGGTACTGTTGGACTCTAAATAATTTTCTTTTTATGTATTCTTTTCTCTGGAAATACTAAATTTAATTAATGATTAATTAACTTCATGGTTCCTTAAGTTCATTTATAGGCTATATTTCAGCGGATATAAGAGTATTAAAATTCTATAATAATTAACCGTGTGCCTAATACCAATGTGCAGCAAAATTATAATTCAATTTGAATACTATTTCAACATCTTATGATATATTTAACGTTTATTTTGCTCCATCCAATTTTAGAAAAAAGAAACTACTCTATCTTTTTGATTTGATACACAGTGCGATGCGAAAAAAGTTGTCAAGAATCAGTAGACTAGCGATATAGCTAAGGGCAAGTCCATCGTGACACATTTGTCATCTTTGACTTATTATAATTGTACCTACATGTTATTAAATTTTTAATTAAAACTTTTGTCCACACATGTACCGAAAATGACCGGTAATTCTAACGAAAGCGATTGTTGAAGCATTGTCGGCGGCGGCGAGGCGCGCCGCGGGGCGCCGCTAGTTCGCCGAACGTCAATACCGGTAGCTTGTAAATTTGTACCTTCTCGAAATTTCGTAACTGTATTATCGTTTTGATATGTGTATATTATATACGTATGCCATAATTACAATGCAACGGCTTACGTTTAGACAATTTAGCAATTAGTAGCCCTATTAACTTGAAATCATTACCTTATTTTAACAAATCTGTAAAGACTTTTAGTGTTCGTCTTTTCGTCTCGTATCGTACATTTTATAGCATTTTCGGAGCACCATGGTTGTGGTAACGGAGTTGGTATAGACAATATAAACCATAATTGTTAGTGAAGGTTAACATTATCGTAATGAACGCTCATTAATTAAAATGAAGCATTACGATTGATATTGTTTATACCGATTCCGTTAACAACACTACGCTGAACCGAAAATGGAATACCTAACGAAGTCCGGTCATATATTAACATTTGAGAACATAGATAATTTAATAAGACATAGTATTATAAGACACAGTATTATTAAGTTTACTTTCCGAACCGGTGGTAGTTTATCGACATTCATAGGTGCATGTAATATGCCTAAATTGAAGAATAAATCACTTTGACTTTGACTTTGAAGTATGAGTAAGTGTTCGATCCGAAGTTGGTTGCGGTTGAATTTTGATTGCCATTTTGTATCATGTCTACTCACTCCGTTAGCTTGGCACTTAAAAATTCACTCGTCTCAGAGTCAAATAATAACAATTGAACTCACTAAATAACCAAACTTCCAATTCACAAACACAGTCAACTTGCAAACGAAATCAATGTATCCACACTTTCTAACTTCTACGACTCTCATAGGTACTTTCTAGGGCAAAACATTACGTATATAAAGGCCTTTACGAAGTAATAGAACTTCCTGAAAAGATCCGGAACTTCACAAATAGCTCTGGCCAATACATCAATAGCGGTATTAGCATGGGCTCGATCGATACGGGTACGGGTCGTGCTAGGCACCGCGGAGGGGAGGAGTTTGTTTACGAACTGCGATACACCTCAATATTATATCTGGCGCTACGCAGAACAATAGAAATGCTGCTAGACAAACATAAAATAAACTGTTTTTATCTATCATTAGAGACGTATAAAGCGTCAGATGTAGGTACGTAAGTTTCGTAAAATTCGGGCCGAGTAAATATTTATGTAAGTTTTAGAATTAATCTTATATTAAGGTGGTACAATTGCAGTAAAAATTCAATCTCTCCTCTAAAATTATATTTAATTTTAAGTATATTATTATATTTTTGGCTTTTAGGAGTCCTTATAAGGTATCATAAAATCATAAGTATTAAAAACCTGTTTGCAAGTCATATCAGCGTATAAGCGATTAGAAGATAAAGAAATATTAAAATAAAATATATTCCAGCCCTTACTTTTAATAAAAAAAAATATGATTTTTTTATAGTTGAAGGTACTCGTACACAAGACCTCTATCCTACTCGTAGCTAAATTTCTAAACAATTTAGCCTTCGGTGTAAAAAAATCCATTTGTGGTCACTATGATGGATTGCCCTTATCGCGCTCGATTGTTTTCTGAAACACTTACCAATAAGTACTACCAACACAATGTACTTTCAGTTCATACAAAAAAGCTTAGTTTAGCTTGGCAAGAAATGGCAAAATTACTAATTTGTCACAAGTGAAGCTTATCGGTTGAAAGGTAATTGTTTTTGAAAATCTGAAAAAGGTTAGCTAGCATCTGATAAGTACTACTAACGAACTTGAAATTGCTTGGAAAATTACAATAACACATTATTTATGTACACATCACACTTTTTTATAGTTTTAGTCCAAGTAATGTTTAAGAAGACCATACGCATACATGTCACTCTTCTGAATCATCATGGCAGAGACTCGTTGTCAAGTTTACGATTCGTTTCACCTAGCTTCTAATTTGTTGGTTTCGGGATGAGTAGTTTTGTGATGACTATATTTCAGACATCACGAATATTTGCTAACGTGTGTATGTATACTATACACATTCAAGCAAGGTTTAATACATAATACGATCACGATATTCCGTAGGCCAGTCCAGGGGGGTAATCACGTAACGTTCCGAACGCGCGTCTGCCAGTTAAATCTCAATCTAACTGTCATTTTTCCATATAAAATTTACGTTTACCTAAATCTTACAGACGTTCGTAAGAAAAGTTACGTGATCGACCCACAGGTTTGTTTACTTGAGGCTTAGCGTGTTAGAAAAAAAAACTGAAACCACTAGTTTTTATAACACATTCATAAAACAAGAATTAAAAGGTGCTTAACGTTTAACCAAACTGCGTAGAAGCCAGTTAACTTAACCGATAAGGTTAACGCACGGCCCGTGTATATAAGTGTGTTTGTTTCTATATACAATCATGGAATACAGTGTGTTTGTACACAAAGAGTTCCCTTGCTTTAAAGTAAGCTCAACATAAAACCATAGAAAGGACTTGGTGCCTACGTTGATTCGATATTTAAGTATGAGTAAGGTAAGGAAATATAATTTTGCATACTGCACAGTAAACATACGAAACGTCATTACGAAATAGATTCCATTTGATATTTTTAACAGTGGCTTTTCGGTGAAAGAAAAATCGTCAGGACCGTAATACCTTAGTTGTAGAACTAAGGTATTTTCCCTCTGAATTGGTAGGTCAGATAGCATTCGTTTTCGTAAAACTAGTGCCTACGCTAAATCTTGGGATTAGTTGCCAAAGCGGACCCCGGAGTCTATTAGGGCACTACCGGGAATGCCTTTAAGGGGGATGGACTGCACAGTAAATGTAGGTAATATTTCTTCCTTCTATCGTTATAAATTAAGAGTAGCATAGAGCTGTAGCTGTTTAATTAGTAACCATTTTTATTTCCTCACCAAAATGTAAACCACACAAAAAGCCAAAACGTCACTTTACATTAAACGTGTCTGTAATGCGTGTAATCCAGTTAAAGCCTTAATAACACCCTGTATGGGGGCGGGCTCAAGCTCCGCAAGTATAAACAAAGCTTTGTTGCGACTTTGTGAGCACATTGAGCTTATTTATAGCCACTATAATACAGAATATATGTATAACGTCCTTGTAAGTAAATGTAAAGGTGTTATTCATAAAGTTTTTATTTAACTGCATAATCTATTTAATTATATTATACCATTTCTGGAGCAGAGGCGACATACTATAATGAACACATTATGTAAATATATTATTATAATCAACCTACCCTGGTTGGTACCCTCTGTCTCAAGATTAGTCCTGTAATCCATAACCAAAGCCACCCCAAGAATCACGACCCCAAAAATTGCATTACCCCTAAAAATCCTCAACAAACCAACCAATTGGGTTCGCATAAAAAGCTAGGGGTATAGGGGGCCACAAAATTACGGAGGGTAGTTTGTAAAATTCGCCGACTAGGGGGCGGCAGGGGGGAGGGGGGAAACAACCCTTAATGGCTACATTGCGTGACAGAATTTCGGCAGTGACCCGGGGTAGCCTGTGAAAGTGAAAATATTTACATTGAGCTGGTAAAACGAATAATGTTTATATAATTAAAACTTTAGGTCTTTTGTTAAAATGGACTAGTACATGTGCATTCTGAGAAATGGTAGTTTTATTACTTCTAGTCCTATTGCTCCTATTTCGTCTTGATCCCAAAGAATTGTAACAGTTGTTTAATTTTTAAATAATGAACTTTGCAATTTAAAAAGACAAAAGGACAAATAGACTTCAGCGACAACAGCGACTTCAAATGTTCCCGTATTTATAGAGAGGAGGCATCAGCCAGGGAGGCTGTTAGGATGCTCTTCGACTACCTGTCAAAGTCCGCGCGCTGTAAGGCCGCCGTCCACACCTTGTGGTCGGTTTACTCCATATTTAATGTTGGTGTTACTAAAATAAAGATTGAAATGAGTAAATACTTATAGTTCTAAATTTTATCCCTAAGCAGCCCTTTTAAATTGAAATGCAATTTATACGGGCTGTTTTACCTGTTCTGGTCTGAAATCAGATCATCGACCTTTTTTCGGAAATGTATACTTGTTTATTTAACTTGTTTATTTAATAATCCATCACAACTGTGAAATACCTAACACAGAGGTAGTTTCAAAAATGCAACGTGAATGTAAACGAGTTTCTGGTACTATCAGCTCTATACATCTCTCCCGGTCTTAGAACGCGCCACGGAAAATTATATTTTAACCAAATTGTGAGCAGTATTTTGGTAAATATTTTGGTACCTGTTTGTTTGAGCGGCGGACGCAAATATCAGCGGCGTTTACACATCAACTCGTTATATTTCAACCCTAAGTCCTTAGCCATCGGCGCGTTCACATTTTCTACTTTTAGGGTTCAGCAAACAAGCGACGACGCTAGCCTACCCCTGTAATGATTTGTCTGAGAATCCTCCTGTAAAATGACTTCATATTTTGATGTTCAGATTGATGTTATAGAAAGCAATATACCTACCGAAATACCTACCTAACCCTTTCTTTGAGGTTTTTAAACTGAAAAATAGTCAATTTAATGAGGACTGTTTTTTGACAACTTTTAAAAGCATCATCATCACCAAGAGTTCCCTCTGCGTTTCACTGTTTATATGCACTCACTGTCCACATCCCACTAAAAATAACTAGCGAATTAATGTGTTCTGACAACGGGACTTTAACGGGTATGTACCTATATATAAAATGTTAGGTATATTCGACTAAAGGACCTTTATTTCTATATTGGTCTTCAATTTCTATTACAATATTTTATTAAGAAAAAATGTACGAGTTAGATCCAACCAAACTAACTTCAAACAATACTACGACCGCACTATAAAATGTCAGTACCGGTCATGTCAACAACCAATTTCAAGGCACTGTTTAAAGAAATAGTAGACAATCCTTTTTTTATTGTTAATAGTTAATTATATTCAAAATATGCTTTTTGACATCGCTATTTATCGCTTTCGGCATATTTATTTGTTTTTTTTTTGCAATCGCGAAATATTTTGTCTTCCTTGCTGTTTGTTTACATCGGTGAAATTCGATGACTTCTATTCTAACGTATGTTGTCAAAGAGTACTCCTTGTCAGTAAAATAAATTAGTTCCATTAAAAATCCCCAACGTGGCTAGGGTCAAAAAGAAACTTGTCAGGCTATAATATATGTCATTTAATCAGTAAACTGAAACAAAAATGCACCAAATAATACAAGGTTCACCTCTTTGGACTTCGCGCATTTCCATGTTGAAGTACAGTTAGCGTAAAAGTTATTTTTATAGATAAACGTAACAACGCACCCTGGAGGGAGCGCCGTAGATAAACTTTTTATTATGACATATTTCAGTAATTTACGCCCAGCCAAGTAACTTAATGAGTTTATGCTAATCATTATGAATATAACTCACTTGTTATTTAATTTAATATAAGTATGCAGGGATATAAATTGTTTCGGCCACCCTGAAACTGAAATAAAAGTCAAATGAAAAAGTAACTGTGCTGGTGACCTTTGACACTTACATATTCAGTTAAGTATGGTGCCCACAAAAGCAAAGGGCAGTCATATCGTTATTTATTATATCTCGTACTCGTAAATTTCAAGTTTCCCTGTACTGTAGCCTACTTGATGTTGGAACGACCAAATTCAATACAGGTGGAAAAAATAAAATAAGTACCAGTCCGTTAGCACTTAGAATACGATTCACGTGTGTGTTTGGGTGTATTTCTTTGTCGCTTACTCTTACACGTTCTTATGCCAAAATAAGTTACATATTTCATCCGAATCCCAACCATACTCAAAGCTCACGAACTATACCTATTAACATGTAAGTTTTTTTCGTAATTGCCTGCATATACGTAGCTTCTTCACCTCGTACATTGTTTAGTTAGAATGAAATGAATACCTAATCATAGAATTTAGCCATTAGCACTATCGGATTGCAGATATTTTAGTGGTCTGCAAGCCAGTAAATCACAGCAAATACAACGTTTACGACCTTCAATCTATCAGTTTTACTTTTTCCGTAATGAGGTGGCATAATTGCGGTTAAATCTTTGCAATCATGGCACCGTACGCACACGCCATCTTTGACAGCTATTAGATACGTCAGAGCGTAGGGTTGGAAAAAAAAGTTCGTGCCTAAAGTCACACGTGTGATTGTCCAGACACGTGGTAGTAAATGAAATTAAGATTAAATATTGGACACCCAACTTGTCGGTAGGTACACTAAAAATAAAGTAGACACGTTACAAAAACAATGATACTCAATTTCTTAGACATGTGTTCAAATATGAATGTCATATTAAATACGAGGCGTTGCTTTCATTCAACATCAATTATATCACCACTTTAACTTCTTACGATGATATTTCGCTTAGCCATTCGAGCCAATGTGATTAAATGTATAAAATACTCTCAAAATCATAAATATATCACTGTGCAACACTCTTTTTGTATCATTAACGTAGAATTTCAGATTATTTTAGGTTCAACTAGTCAAAAATACACACCAGTTTCCCGTTTCACAAAGCTACAAGTTACTATTTACTAGACATGTAAAATTGTAATTATATCTTACGAATACTAACGGTTGACTTGTACATTCAAAATATTATTTATCTTCAGTTAGATACTGAAGATAAATAATGTTTTGAATGTACAAGTACAGTACAGTATAGTGCAAAAATATGTATCGATGTAATCCTCTCATAAATATGACCGAAACCTTAATCCGCTGACATAAGAGCGACGGGAAATATTTATGAGTAAGTTGTATGCACCCATATTTTTACACTTGACTGTATTAAAGATGTGCCGTTCCCAGGAACATAACTGAACGTTCCTGATTGGAACGGGAAATGTTCCAGACCTAACGTAACTAAGTATGCACCCAAATAAATCTAAAAGAATTCCGAGAATGGTACATAGTTAGCTGGATGAAATCCCTTATAGGGATAAGTTCGCCTTTGTACTTTGAGCTATTGTGTGACATACATTTAACCTGTTATTGAGTGCAATAAAATGCTTACGTACATGCATACATACATTAGTAGTATCAACCGAGAAAACCTAAGAAAATACTACGAAAGTTTTTTTGTTAACCGTACCTAGCGTGACCGTCCTACTAGCTCAGATTTTATGATCTTATCGGTCATAACTTAGTTTTCACTTATAAACACTCAGCCTAGATATAATTTTGCTGATGTTTACCTATTAAAGCCCACGATATATGGTTAACAATAATTAATGTTGATAAATGACTACACATTTCCAATTATGCTATTTAATATTCAAGATGGATAATTGCACGTTTCACTCTATGTTTTTTAGTAAAGTTTGTATAGTACAGTTAAATAATAATAATGGAGATAATGTTTCGCATAAACGTTACCATGAACGAGATAATACATAATATTCGTAGGCCGAGTAGGTATTTTTATAGACAAACGAACGGCGAAAAAATATGTCGGGAAAATATATTAATTCATTAGATGTTGGCGGGCTAAGTTAAAGACCTTGATGTATCTTTCATATTTTAAAATCTATTTTTTATATTTTACTAGAAATTAAAAAAAAAAAATGATTTATTGGCTTACTTACATAGTCACTAGAGGCGTTGTCCCTGACGCTGTTTGAAACATCTGTCGAGATGTTTGAATTGTTTGAGGCATATTATGATGATAAAAACCGGCCAAGTGCGAGTCGGACTCGCGCACCGAGGGTTCCGTACGAACCTGTAGGTATATAAGTAAAAATATTACTCCAGTTAGTAGACCAAGTGGGGTATCATATGAAAAGGCTCGAATTGCACATTAGAAAACAATTTTTCTTTTTTGTTCTACAGGTGGTAAAATTTAGATTTGTAAAGGAAAAAGTTTACAAAAATACCATTCCCCCCTTATCTCCGAAGTTAACCAAGTGAAAAAATTGTAAATTATATATAATTTTAATTATGCTTAATATTAACGTAAATATTACCGGAAAAGTATAACAAGAGCTCTATCTAGATAGCGTAAGTATTTTTTTATTTTTCAAAAATCATTTGTTAATTACGCATGTAATTTAATACATCTATGTTTAATTATTTTCCTTCAAATTCGTACGAAAGTATTCTGAAAGTACCTTCTAGCATATAAAAATTAAATTATCGAAATTAATTCACTTGATAAAGAATTATCGCTGAAAAACCAACATATATACCTACCGAGTTCCTTGGTCGAAAAGGTAAGTAACAAAATGCACCAATAAATGGCGCAGTAGGTACTCATGACTTATCGTTGTAAGGATTTTTCCAAAATTACCTAATAGTGGGCGGGGCATTGTACGGAACCCTCGGTGCGCGAGTCAGACTCGTTTTATTTTATAGGTACCTAGATTACCACAGTACAACGCGGTAAAATAGATATAAAGCGCCTGCTAATATAAAATACCTCGCCGTATGGTTATATACTGTGAGTTGCTTTCGCAATTTTTCCTTTATCTGTGCTATAAGACGTTGTTTCGTACCAAATTCCCTTGCGCTTTTCGAAAATTTGCGGAAATTTGCGGCATAAACGGCTGCATCTTTTGATTGCGTTGGCTTAGAAGTTTGATTTTTTCACAGCTCTAAGGGACAGTAAACCTGAGTGTTTGATAATTAATGAATTCTGAACAAGGGGGCCACTTTTGGGAGGTAAACTGGAAAATTAAAAAAAAAGTTTCGCAAACTGTATCGTGTGACATATAGGGGTTGTTGTAAACATCTCAGATATATATTTTTTATAATTTTAGCAAAACCAGATTTCAAGTACCTAATTTAGGAAAAAAGACGAATTTTGACCATCCCCCCCCCCCCCCTATATCTCAGAAACTACTAGGCTTAGAATTCTGAATAAAATATGGAAAATAGTCCCTTGCCTTAAAATTACAGGAAAACCTATAAGAAGTTTGAGTATTCAAAGTAACGGGAAAATTTCTAAATATTTTACGGAACCCTCACCACGCGAGTTGAACTCGCACTTGTCCGGTTTTTTCCTTTCGAGGTACGGAACCCTAAAAATTACGAATAAAAGTCTTCGACTTCTTTACGAATAAAAAGTGGACGAGAGTAAAATTAATTATTCTTACATTAGCTATAAACAGAACTCACGACAACACTACAGGAAAACATTATGTTTCAACTTATTGACGTGGTAACGTCTTATAAATCGATCAACGCCGGCTGCACGCGAGATCTAGGGGTGCACTAAGAAAGGATTTTTCAAAATTCACCCTCTAAGGGGGTGAAATGGGGGTCCAAAGTTTTTATGGGGAAACAAGATTAGTTCGACTATTTTATTCGAAACTTCACAGGAGTATTCCTAACGATAAATGAGTAAAAGGTACGTGTTATGCAATTCTTCATCAATGTTTTCTTATGACGTTATCACGTAAAATTATCGTTCATAAACCGACTTTACAGACAACCATGTTTTTTTGCTATTTTAAAGATTTTTAAGTAAGATCAAAAAATCGACGCTGTTTGACCACAGACAATTGTGACCTCACATTCCTGTGTTTCCTGATAAACTTTATACCTACAACCCGTTCACTCTAAAAATGGACCTCGCTGGAACCGACCGTCATCGACGCCAAATCCAAGGGCAGCTAGTACTTAACAAAAATCATACTTACAACCCGTTTACTATAAGTTTCGAGCTAGCGTCGATGACGGTCGGTTCCAGCGAGGTCCATTCTTAGAGTAAACGGGTTGTACTATAGTGAAAATTCCCTTACATCCAATATGTGACAGATGTCATCCCAGTACAATTTATGTCATCATATATCATCATTAACGTTTATTGTACCGGGATGACGGCTGTCAAATATCGGCTGTTAAAAATTTAACAACAACAGTGCGTCTTTGACTTTTCGCTGATTTGAGTATCGTTTAACATAATTTTTGCAATATTTGTTGCCTAGAATGCATGTTCTCCTATTCTTATTGTATTATGGAGTTATACCTACTTAGTATTTTTTTTTATTGAAATAAAAATACAAGATTATAATTAACATTAACTAAGATAAATTAAAACTAAGTTAAATCTAAAAAAGGCCCTCGAGGCATTGTACCGAGGATGCTGGCGGCATTTCCTCGCTGAATTGCAATGCTGATGCGTTGCGCGAGAAAGCCGCCAGCTCTTCGGTCACCAGTTACATCGACCAGACGTTTCGCGATTTCTGCAAATAACTTATGCGCACTGGGACCCCACGGACCGAGTGTCTCGACGCCAAAGGGTACAAAATCGTACTCTCTGCCGAGGCCTCTATATTTATTACATTTCAGATTTTCGGCGTTTTCCGCCGCTGCACCCGCTTTAGAAGTAGTCCGTTGGAGGTGAGACGGTGCCAGTGTGTCTACACATGTAGCGTCCCACACAAGCATCCGTCCCAACCTCCATGGAACCAGAGACACACCATCAGGTCTTTTGCCATCATCTCTGACAATGCCAGGCGGCTCAAGAAGAGCAGGCACATTGATGCTGGCAAGAGACCGGCGGATTATGTCATTAAGTGTCGCATGTCTTGAAAAGCGGCCTGCACTTTTTTGACAACAAAGTCCGTGGTGACCCAGTCGGTCCACGTCCGTGCCACAAGGGCATATGTGTGGAGTGCATACCGTGACCCCAAGCCGCAGACCAGTCGCCAGACGAAGGGAGGTCGGATCCAGGAAGGTACCGGTATTTGGAGAGGGATGGGCATGTAGCCAGTGACCGGCCTCTCTGGCTCCAACCGCCAAAAGTCTTGCGCGATCTGGACCTGAACTGCGGCTCAGAATAGATTTGTAGGTTAAATCGCAATAAATATCGTCCCAGCTCCTTTGAGATTTTGGGTTATCTGGAAAATCTTTACCCGGGCAAGCAATTTTACAAGCATTATTGGCATCCTCCACGCCCGCAGTCTCATAGTTAGTATTTAGATAAAGAGGTACGGTCAAGGACTTTAATTGTTGAGCCATTTCGGTGTCAATAAATTTTGGTCAAAAAAGTTGAGCTATGAATTTCCAGTATAAAGTGAGCTCAAAATGGCTCAACAATTGAAGTCCGTGACTGTTAATTAATCCACGAACAGTTGACCTGAACTGTTGTAAAATACAATAATCAGTTGCACACTTTGTCGATCAATTTCTTACACTGCAAAAAATTAGCATGATTAGGTTGAAAATGTCAACGTCTAATGGAGTGTCCTTTGTACTTCGACTGTTTTCGAGACGTAAATGTAGGTATACATAACAAAATCAAACCTCTCAATCAATACAAATGTACCCGAGCTCAGAGCTCCTCTTCAACTTGCGAACACCATGCATACACTTCATGTAAATCAACCGTGAAATTGTTTTTTTATACAACTTTCATATTTTTTCCGCACCGAGCCATATCTACGCGTAATTATACTGGAAAGCGAGCGGGTGCAGAGAAATCAGTATTATTTTTAAAGCGAATGATACGGTTGTGGCGCTGGGATCGACGGTAATTAGTCGCAGGCGCACACACGTGTGTGACGAGGGTTTTGTGATCGATACGATGATACCATACGCTATTGCGTTGATTGTTAGTTAGTATCAATTTTTTGAGCCTAGATCGACATTCTGCGTGATAACGCCGGTAGAAAGATTGAAAAGATGCGTTACCAAGGCGTTAGCGATTGGAGGAATACGGATACTGGACAAAGATTCACACAATCAAAACATATGCTACTGCAATGGAATGGACATTTCTGACCATCAAACAGCTATCAAACGACGCGGTGGTTACTTACATACACAATTTTATAACATTTAAAATGAACACGACAATTAACCATATAAAATTGTGGTGTATTTTCTACATTAAATAAATAAATAAATAAATAAATAAATATTAGGGGACATTCTTACACAAATCGAACTAGGCCTATAGTAAGCTCAATAAGGCTTGTGTTATAGGTACTAGACGACGATATATATAATAGATATAAATACTTAAATACATAGAAAACATCCAAGACTCAGAAACAAATATTCATGCTTATCACACAAATATTTGCCCTTACCGGGATTCGAACCCAGGACCTTCAGCTTCGTAGGCAGCGTCACTACCCACTAGGCTAACCGGTCGTCTTACATTATATTGCTAATTATAACAACGTTTCAAAAAGCTTATGAACACGAGCTACCACCTAACTTAGGTAGCAGTTTAAGATATACCACATACCTACTGCTAGAGTGCCCAGATTCTGAGCCCGACATCTATCTATACCGACAATGTAACATACTTAGCTCCCGTGCGATTACAAATTTAAATTATTTGAAACACATTTAAATGATTGGGAACACATTAAAAACCGCTTTAATTGGGACACAAGGTTCTCAGTTCTCACCCGCTTATCGCCGACATGTTTTATTTAGGATTCAATTTAATTCCGTATTCAATACTTTACGGTGACATCAGAACAGGTTTTACCTAATAGTAGGACGTACTTTACACAAAATCTATTTATTAGTTAGCTCTAGACTATGTTCCAAGTTCCAACATTCCTTATTTCTTCATTCGGATCTTGTCTGTAAACCAAACAAATACACTACACAACCCATCAGCCTTAGTATCACCGTTTTTATTGCTGGTAGACGTATCGGTTGTTCAGTCCAGCCACTCACCCTAAGGGACCACATTCACGAGATTTTAAAAACCGCTTATTATATTATCACATGTGACTAATTAAGTGACATTTTGATGTTATTACGAGATTTGCTACTTAAGTATCTGTCTAAGAGCCAATATTACAACAAAAGTTGTCAGGTCGCGGATACCATCACTTTGCCTCATGGCCATACCACAAATCGCCACTATTTTGGCTATATAAATCCCTCATCAGTTCATAGCGTATTCGTTTCAGTTTATTTAATTTCCACGATAATTAATTACTGTTAAAACATGCAAGGATTGGCACTAAAACAAACAAAAATGATGTAACACATACAAAATAATCCTAACATCCATGTAGCTGGGTATGCCGTATAAACGGCTCGTTTAGGCCGTGAGTTATAAGGCGGCGCGCGCGTCGTCGATCACAATCGACATTCAAATGAGTCCCGATTTATGACCCGCCGGGATGAGTGAGACATTCTCGCGTAGACTTAAGGACGCAAGGATATGACATAATTAGTAACCCCCTTGTACGTAAAGCTTTACAATACTCTGTTCATGTGTCACAGACATTATGTCAAAGTCACTGATAAAGACAAACGAATTTTAAGTCACATTTTGAACCTCGAATTGAGCCCATATTGAGGCCCAGGTAAGATTACGAAGGCATGATTTTCCCGTTACTTCTGAGATTGGAAGAGATAGGGACAACCTTGACCGTGATTTTAGTGAATATGTAATTAATGAATAGTCATTAGATTAAAATCAACCGATACTAAAACATCAACTTTAAACTTTGTCAAACTTAGTCACTTCTCAGAAGAGGACGAATGATTCGTAATAAAAAAACGTTGACGTGAAACGTCGCGGGCATGATGTCAGATATAAATCACACCCTAATCGGGCACATGTATTTGCTCCTATTTAAAAAATATCATCATCATCATCATCATCATATCAGCCGAAAGACGTCCACTGCTGGACATAGGCCTCCCCCAAAGAGTGCCACAATGCCCGGTCCTGCGCCACCCGCATCCAGCGGACTCCAGCGACCTTTACCAGGTCATCAGTCCACCTTGTGGGGGGCCTACCCACGCTGCGCCTTCCGGTACGTGGTCGCCACTCGAGAACCTTTCCGCCCCAAGCCGCATTTAAAAAATATGCCTTTCGGTATTTATGATACTAAATTCTTTACATTTAGCCAGTTCTAAAAGTTGTTACATCTGATCACTTACGAGACCATATTTAACAGGTAGCCTGGACATTGTCGCTGATAGCCGGGTATACGACCCCGGCGTTGCACGGACACGCCTTTATGGTTATGTTCACGACTACAAACTTTAATGGGATAGGTTGAAATTCTAAGGGGTGCAAATCTTTGTGGTTTTGTGGAGGTTGTATTTCAATAGTCCAAGAAACACTAAAAAAAATAGGGGTACTTCAACAGAAACATTACTTGTGCCTTGGCTTATAGTCACCAGATAATTTAATTATTAGGCTTAGAAGCTTTTAGAAGACACAGATCAAGCTGCATTTTCACGAAAGAACCGGCCAAGTGCGTGTCGGGTCACGCGCAGTGTAGGGTTCTGTAGTTGCCTGTCTGTCTTCGTTACATCAGGGGGGGACACTTAACTCGAACAAAAATTAGGGCTTTAAAGCCCAATATCACGCAAACAGATCACTGTGTTGAAAAATGGTTTTTAAAACTCACAATATTTTTAAACAAGCTATCCAACGATACTCCACACCATGGGTTGAGGAGGTAGGGGAGGTACAGGATTTTATTTTCCTGATTGCATTTTACTGTTTTTTTTTGTCATCGTGATTGATTTATATACCTATGCCGAATTACAGCTTTCTTGTACTAAGGGTTACTGAGATAAGCCGCAGACGGATGGACGGACGGACGGACATGGCGAAACTATAAGGGTCCCTTGTTGACTACGGAACCCTAAAAAGTACGTTTTGTATCCAATTTATTTATTCATGCTGCTAACCCATCGTCACAAGATGATCCCTACAGATTTGGTGCACCCGAACAAAACCAGACACTAAGATATTTAACTAATAAATCACCCTGTTACAATTAAAACTTAGAACTTCCCGTCTGTCTTAAAACCTACACGATCAAACGGGAGCCCGGAGATAAAAATTAAAACTTAATTAAAAAACCCTAAAACGAAATGAATACAAAACAACGAAGAACAAAAGAACAATGTCGCGGTTGAGGCGTAAAAACATTTTGTCACCAATATCGGTCGAGTTCGTGAGTTCTCGTCGTGTTCCTTTTTGTTCTTGTGTTCCTTTTTGCTCGTTTTCTCGTTTAATAATGCGAGAGAAATGTGGAAGCGGAGATTTATTCAGATTGCCCGGTGTTTTAACGCGGGCCGATGAGAGATTGTGTGGTTAATTATTTAAAGTGCGTTTTTTGAGTTTGTGGGTTATTGATTAGGTGGAATGTTGGTGTGGAGTGTCGCATCCAAAACTCCGTCGTGCAACAAAATGTTGCGTATGAAATATTTCTCATCAATTAATGTTATTATTCTATGAATATTATTATTATTAATTACAAGTGTTCTATTCTATTGCAAAAAATATATGTTGCCATTTGCCAACCTACTAGTTAATTCATTTCAACACTGATTAATGCATTTATCAGTATAAAGCAAGATGGTAAGTATTTAAATTATGTAGTTAATAACTGTAATACATATTTTTTTCTCAAACATCGTATACCTGTAGGTATGTATTAGACTAATTGGGCTGCCCTATACGGAAAACAAATAACTCACTTTTTTTCGATTTTCGTTTTTTTGGATATTTGGATAAAGGACCTTCATAAAAAAAATCTTCAAAGCCTTATATTTTCCAAGTTGTTAATAATTTTATAATCCGTATCTTTTTTGGGCACTAATTCTACGCTGAAATCAAGTACTTGACGACTCTACGTTAAAAACAAGTATAACTCAAAGGAGATACTTGAAAATCAAATGGATTTGGAAGATAGATACTTGGTTTCACGGTAGTTAAGAAGTTTGCAAACAACGTTGAAATTAATCTAGAAACAAGCATCAGTTATTTAAAATCATATATCGACGGTATTCCTAAACGTTCCTTCTTAGAATAATTCTGTGTACAGTTAATAGTAGGTAGATTGCTAGGGGCTAAAATAGGCCATATTACCACGAGATGGTTTTTTTCCCAACCGAAGTGAGGAAAAATTGTTCGAGGGGTAATATGGCTTTTAGACCAAAGTTATACACTCTACTTTTCACTTCTACTGCGAGAAAATAGTAAAAACAAAGATTATCCATCCACAATCAATAATAAATTCCAAAGCGAAAAGATTGTTAAATTTGGCGGCATGTTTTTTTTAAATAAACTGCTTTGACACAGATACAACATATTGACACTACAAATAAACGCATCTGACCGTCAATAGTCCAAACGGCCGAGCGCGGCGGACAGCATACGCGGAAGATAAAGCTATATAGACAGTAGTCTATCCCGCTTAATCTCATGCTTATGCCATGTATGCAGTCAACCACGCTTAAACGTTTGAACGCGGCTATTGACGGTCAGAGGCGTTTAATCATTTTTAATGATTGTGAATTAGGGACTAAAAAAACCAGTGATGTTTGAAATTAATTCTGTTTTCTGATTGATCGATTTTAATATTAGCTGTAATCTGGTTGGTTGATAGCAAATACAAATGTTTTTTTGAAAGAGATGTGATTGGTAGATTTAATACGGTGAAGTGTTTTGATTGGTCAAATTAATTGTTTTAATAATCATAAAAAATATCACACAGACTAACATACAAATCAATATGCAAAACTTACATAGCACTATAATCAATTAAGACGGCTATAGTTGAAACTTTTTGAACTGAGCCGATCTACTTATCTTCAAAACAATAGCATTCAAGTTAAACAATACGATTGTGTGGTTGGCTTGTGCCAACAAAAAAAAGTTGTTTGTATATCAAAGAACCCTAATTGACCACAATTGATTGCACTTAACCTAAAATTATCAAGTAATCACTAGAAATCGAGAAAATTGCGCATAATTATTTCAATAGGTACGCCGAAGATTCTGCACTATAGGTACCTACACACTAAGCAAACGTCAATGTATTCTTACATACATGGATAAACTACTATGTTAAAAATACAACTAGAATTATAATCAATCCAGAATTGTATGTATGAATGTAATGTATGATGAATTGAATTAGTTATCCGTTTTGACTGGCACTAATTAATGAACAAAGAAAGTGAATGCCAGAATAGGCATAATTCCTCATGCTAAAATTGATAACGTAGTATAAATAAAAATATATAATTAAAATCATAAAATGGACCTAATCGCAGTATTTCGCGACCGAAACAGCAATATACTTGACTTTGGGGTATAACGACTAGTACATACAAATAGAAAACTGTGACGTCATACCTGTGTGTCTATTAATATAAAGCGTTTCGGCTGCCGTCAGCGAGGTCAATCTTTGTCTCAAATGTTTGAGCATTTATGTTCTTTAATTGTAGTTGCTCCAATACAAACATTTGTTCCTCTCCAAAAACTGGTTCGAATGGCATCGTAAGAAAAACTTAGTATCCTATATTATACACAATCTCAGTACAGTTAGTCATTTAGGTGTAACGTTTGTTGACATAAACTCGAAAGTAAATAAAAAAGATAAAAAAAACTACTCCTTTGAATTAGCCTAGGTACAGACGAATTCTAATATATGTGCACGGACAATGTGATCAAAAATATGTGACCACGACTTTATTTTCAAGGGCATACGTTTGCACAGATATTATTGAACCTTTGGGAACGTACATCAGAAATAAATCTATAGTCGCTTCAGAATTTACCGTCAACAGTCAGACTCTGCTAAGGACGTTACTAATCATGTATTTAAAGGACCAACGGCCATTGGAATCATGTTGGGTTTGATTAATAAATAATAATACGGAGAATCACAAACAGGGTTTAACTATAGACTCAGTTGGCAAGGAAAGAAAACATTCGGTGCCTAAGTTTGCATTTATATCTGTTTTATACAAAGTCATTGTACTAAGTTATATATGTATGATGACAATAGCAACCGTCTATCGTTTAGCAACCGATTCAGATTAGCGACAACAGTCGTCATATTTTATGGTATATTATTTCATCACCTTATACAGTGTTAATAAACACACAGGGGTTGACAAAGAATCTCACGGCACATTCGTTACATACTAACGATGTGTTTTCTGACGAATATGTCAATAATCGACATTCCATTCTAATGTAACGGAGGACATCACTTTGGCCTGTATTAAATAACTAGGAATTTCATGTATAAAAAATGTATTATAACGCCTTATACCTATATATCCTAACTTAATATCTTTTCATTCTTATTAATATTTATATATCAAATGCTAGTGCTACCTGACTTTACAAATAAAATTTGTCTTTGAAAGATGTGAAAGTGTCAATAAAATAAGTTATTTCTTCTCTTAATAAGCAGAAGTTCTCATGAATAAGTACTCTGCTCGACAAATCTAATCTAAATGATGATCCCGATGTAAATTGGTGGAATACCTTCATAGTTAAGAGCCTGAAACTAATCTACGCTTTAACTTTTTTTCCATTGTGTAACGGCAATTACCCATACATTGTATATGGGTAACTTTCGTTACACAATGGACGAAAGTTAAAGCCTAGATTAGATTAAGGCCCTTAACTATAAACAATTTTTTTTGCAATCCACCCAAATGATGGAATAAAACAAAATATAATACTAAATATTTCAGATTTCAAGTTGACTGGCAATAGACCAAAACTCAGGTATTTTTTTTATATATACGTTCCACTAAAATTCACTGATACTTACATATATTACTTATAACCACAGTCAAACCGTGCAAACGGTTTTGTGGGACTCTATAATAGTATATGCTTTTATATTATTTCTTAATAAATAAATCTAAAAAATAAAAAAAACAGATATACTGGTTTTGAGAGTTTACATAACATGGACATACCTGTCATTTAATGGTATTTGTCCAATGTTTAATTTAATTACTAATGAAATGATTTTGTTTATGCTGCCTTTCTGCTACGAGCGTTACGTCGCTTTTAAAATGAACACAAGTGAATTAGTATCTACGGAATGTGTTTAACTATTCGATTTTGAACGGCTCCGTTGCAGTCCGCTTAAGTGGGAAGATAGTATCTATTAAAGCAAACCTCTTTATATAACAGCAAAACTGATAGTCCTTTATTACAATTAAATACTCGTACACAGAAACTTTAGAATAAATAAAAAAACTTAGTCAGTACTCTTTTTGCAATGCATCGTCATTATAGTTTAATCATAATGAATAAAGTTTTATTTTGTTATAGTATTTATTTTAAGGGTCTACGCATATTAATATTTACACATGACATTAATGACATAAGAATAGCTCACCCTTTCCAAGCTCTGTGATATGCATAACTTGCGATACCGTTATGCGACTAATTTTCGCAGTTAAAGTGACTTAGGTATTTTATAATCCATGGCACTCGATGGAACACGGGCATAATGAATGCGCCTTACTTTTGCCCTTTTAGCACATATCAAATAACGATAACATAACTACACCTTTTTCCAATTTCAACAGTCCGTTATTTTAATTACCCAGTAAGTCGTATTATCTGCAAATCGGCTTACCTTGTAAACCTCATATCTCAATTTTGCGTTTGTTTTGAAATAAGAACCTTAATAAATTCGAAATAAAGTTGTTTATACAATTACACAACAGACTATGATGCGAGTGAGTGAAGACGAGTAGTCGAAACACGATTAATAATTCCATGCTCGTGCAAATATGACTTATAGATATGGAACAGGTGCAAAAGCGCATAAGAAAAAAAAGCGAAATAAAAACGGACGAAATAATATATGTTTAACAATGTAGGTTGGATTGAATGAAACTAGTGTTGCTGCTAACTCGCATAACAAACGATCTATTTGACTCGAATTATCGACGACAACAACGTATATGATTCTAATTGAAAAATTACAACTTTACAGGACAGCAAATCAGAAGTAGAATCCTTATAAACATTTTCGTGTTAAAGATAATAAACTGAAATTTGGCACACATGATTATAATTTCATTTTATTGCTTATTTTATTTTCATATAACTCAATTTAATTGTAGTTTTTGAGAAAATGCAGATAGTCCACCAGATTAAGTTATAACTATTTGCTCACGGTTATGTATACTGTTCTATCTACCACTTAGAATATTATACTTGGTTAAAAATTTCTTTAAGAACTACGTAAGCAGGTCTATCTGGGACTTAGAACATTATACTTGGTAAAAAAGAGTCCCGACTCACTGTAAAAGATTCTATGTGTGAATTAAGTCATCAAATTTAAGTCACATATTTTGAATTATATAACATAGTTTTAACGCACTATTTTTTATTTTATTTTTGGTTGCATAATCATTCTGTATTAATCTGGATAATTATAATTTTGACACAATTTTGCAGATAGAATCATATTCGACTATAGCTTTATAGCTCAGTAATTATGTAGGAAGTTCTAAATAAAAGTAAAAGTATATTAGATGTGTTATTTATTCAATAAAATATAATAAAAATGTACAAAATTATTATATTTTACAAAATTGTTACCACAACCTTACATCACAGTCTTCTTAATCACGGAATTAGACAGAAAAAAAGGAGCACCTTTTAACACTTTTCTTACCTACTTATTTACCTTATGTTTTTTATGAACAATGTCTGAATGAACAATGTCTCAAAACAAAAAAAAAACTGTATTTTTTTAGTAAATAAAACAAACATAACATTCTTCTCCTTGGAAAATAAGTGCAATAATAAGAGACATGCTCTCAGTATAAACTTAATATCTTTATTAAAAAAATAAAAACAATCAAAATAACAATCTAACAGTTATAAGTTAAGCAAAGCTTAGGAACTTCAATAATTAATATTTGTACCTTATCCTATCACATTGATTAATATTCATTAGAAGCACATGAATTATCAGTCTTTCTGACAATAATTATCTATGTACTCAAAAAAATATTTTCTAAGACATAAATTCACAGCTGAAAAAAAGCCTAAAAAACAAAATCTGTATGTTTTTACTAAACAAAACGGACATAACAGACATGACCTTAATGTAAACTTAATCCCACCAAAAACATAAATGTGAAAATGAGAGCCAAGTTCAATATTAAGAATAAGCGTGGTTGTTAACTTCGCCGACAAAATAATTAATATGTTGACTTGGTTGACCCATGGGTGCTGCTTTTCAAGAGTCCGTGCTTCCACAATGGATTCACAGCTTTGAACTGGAAGTACACTTGGACGTGTGACATTGTCAGATCATTTTGTATGGGGACAGTGAACGTGTTAAGTTTAATTAGTCCTTGTTGTTACGGGATTCCATCTAACAAATACTTCACTTTCGGATATCACCGCCCATCTTTTAGTATCTTGATAGACATGTCTCCTGGACCCCAACACTACCGGTACAATCTCTAAGGAGTCGGTCTCTCCAGTAATGACGTCATCAAAATAGTGTTAATTACATCCAAACCACTGCCTACGAAGCTGACGGACCTGGGTTTGAATACCGGTTAGGGCAAATATTTGTGTGATGAGCATGAATATTGGTTTCGGATTTTTGGATTGTGTATGTATTTAAGTATTTGTATCTATTAAATATATCGCCATCTAGTACGGTCAAGGACTTTAATTAGTGAGCCATTTAGGTGAAAACTAATTTTGTTTCTTTTATAGTTAAGCTATGATGTGTCCACTCCAGTCCAGTTCTTGGGTGACATTGTTAAATGGGTGCTTAGTTCAGCAGATAATCCGAAAATAAAATGTACTCTTAAGAAGATACGATTTAATTTTTTCTACTACAACAATGTTTGCTTTATAAAAGTATAACTTCTTAAATTTGAACACTCGAATTATTTACACAAAGCAGATAACTTAATTGATGCTCAAGACTTGACTTAACTTGGCCTAATATATCAAAAACACGATGCGTTTCCTGTTTTGTCCGGTGCATTTATCAGACCAAAACCTAAAGTCAGTCACGTCACTATTCTGAACTTCTTCATTAATATATGGCTCTCCAACTCGTTGATACTTTCAGCTGGACTATAATCAGTCATCAACAAAACATGGGATGGGGATTTGATTCTCAGATTGACTAGATATGCTTGTATTAGTGGAATGCGTATCTTCTGGCTCCTCAAACGCAGTTGACAGTGCTCTATATACATTTCCTCGAATGATGCTTCGTCTATCCTTAGTGGTGACTCTGAAAGTCAAATACCATGCATATTAAAAGCAACAAGCGCTTTAACATTATATGCATATTTTCACACGTAAAGCTATATTAGTGGTGCAAAGTAAACAGCGGTCAAAATAAGGATTAGATTACCACAAAAATGCCCGTATGAAACCTTAATCTGTGCTAGTTATTTTTACTATACATAGCATAGCATTATAACAATATTACGCTTTCTTTTGAATTATACTATTAAATTAGCACATGCAATGACAGATAAAACTATTTGAGTGTGTCCAAAAATAAATTCAAAAGGTAAATAGTTCTAAGTGACTAATTAAATGACGTAAAGAATTCTATGTAGCACATAGAATTCATGTACTTTGTTAACTACAGCAATGATAGTGACGTATATAGTTCTATGTGGCAGATATTTCTGTGTACGTAGTTCTCTTAAATAATACTTCACACGTATGTAGTTCTATGTGTCACATCGAACACTTTACACATTTTTAAACATATGAACACAAAAATATAAGGAAAAAGTAAATAAATATTACATACCTCCATTTATTGTAGCCGGTTTATTTAGTTCTGTTTCGATGCAATCCGTACCCGATCTTTTTGCTCCTAATTTGAATGATTCCAACCATCTCGCACGTTTCTCCGTCATGATTAACAAAATTATATTTGTAGTAAATTCATCGATCGAATGAATTTAACAGAATTCTTAACAAAAACTGTAAATTAAGACAAAAACAACGTAATAACATGTTAATAATTCTCTAGGAAACGATCGAAGCGTTCACGACCGTTGACTAGTCGATCGGCCGCGAACAGAGTGCGATGTGGTAAATAGCGCTCTGTGCGCGCGAATGAGTGAGATGGCATTCATCGCATACGGTTCGATGTGGCACTTGGAATGGTGTTCGTGTTAGTATACAGATTTTTGACACAGATGGCACTGTATGCGTCATTTAAAAATCTATACTAAGTGACATTTAAAAAAAAAAATTATACCAGGCGATAGCTTTTGACTTCTAGATCATTATGCTGCA
The DNA here is from genome assembly GCA_932294315.1 of Epinotia nisella. NCBI lineage: Eukaryota > Metazoa > Arthropoda > Insecta > Lepidoptera > Tortricidae > Epinotia > Epinotia nisella. Next base: position 26,420,217 of record OW028674.1, read on the forward strand.
GCTTACGTAGTTCGAACCTTTTAGCACTTTGCACCTTGTACGTTGTTGTCGTCGTTATGTTGTGTTATTGTTATCAATAAGACGAATAGGTACACATTCTATCAATTGACAAACGCAACCATTTATACAATCGTCAAGATTTTTTTGAAAAACATTATTCATAAATTCCATCAAGCGTATATATTACTTAAAATGGCATTTGGTCTATAATTATCATTCAAAATTTGTGTTTTAAAAATATTAATAAATATAGTCTTGTTAGGTACTTATTTTGAAACAAATACGCTGAATGACATCGCTAAGCCGACACTCCAGTCAGCTTAGCGATGTCATTTCTAAACCGTTTATTACACACGCGTGCATGCGTAACCTATTAAATAATGTATCTGTATCCTACTAATTAATATTGAATGTAAAAGTTTGGATATTTGAAACTCGATAACGCATTAAACGGCTGGTCGGTTTAAGATGAACTTTGGTATAGGTATACCTACTATAAATAGTCTATCAATAGCCTGAATGAAAACACAATACTTTTTATCCTAAAAATCACCCCGAAAAGGGATGAAATCGGGGATGGAAGTTGATACACAACTTCACGCAGACTACGTCACGGGCAAAAGCTAGTGATTAATATTTAATCAATCACATAAATAAATTATTGATTAAATACCGGACAAGTGCGAGTTCAACTCGCGTGGTGAGGGTTCCGTAAAATATTGAGAATTTTCCCGTTACTTTGAATACTCAAACTTCTTATAGGTTTTCCTATAATCTTTAGGCAAGGAACTATTTTCCTTTTTTTCAGAATTTTAAACCTAGTAGTTTCGGAGATAAGGGGGGGAATGGTCAATTTTCGTCTTTTTTCCTAAATTATAAAAAAAAATATCTGATATGCTTGCAACAACCCCTTTCATTTGATATGTCACACAATACAGTTTGCGAAACTTTTTATTTTATGTTCCAGTTTACCCCCATAAGTGGCCCCCTTGTTAAGAATTCATTAATTTACTTTACGCGTCTATCTTTGGGTCACCAATTTACATGTGTGTACCAAATTTCAACTCAATCGGTCCAGTAGTTTCGGAGCAAATCTGCTGTGACAGACGGACAGACAGACGCACGAGTGATCCTATAAGGTTCCGTTTTTTTCCTTTTGAGGTACGGAACCCTAAAAATTAACTTATATTGCCAGTGCCACCAGTCGAATTTCACTTCAATCAGGACGACGACATACATATATCTACTTACTTTTTTCTTTAACTTAGCGAGTACCTACCTACCCAAAGCATTGAATCTGTTCATTTCCACGGAACCTCTCTCAATTTGACTAGGAATTCTGCGTGGCATCGACGTGGTGCCAACCGGTCGAAACCGGAAGGACGACCGATTATATTTATTATAATCGTCAGGCCGATGCACGGACGTGATAATTACACGTTGTAAACTGTCATTATATACTATTCGGTTTGTTCTGCTCTAGTTTATATAGCAAAATAAGTGTCTTCTAATATACTGTAAAAATATGTTTGAAGTTCTTCTTAAAGTTTATAGATGGATCAAGCATCAAGCAAATGTTGAACTCTCGATTAAATCAGGCGGCAACACTATTGATCAAAATGTATGCGTATGACGTTTAGTGCTGTCGCTTAATTTAAATAGTCCTTCTTGGCCGTAGCTTTTTATATTTAATAGTAGAGTTTTTGCAACTTGCCATCTCCATCTAGAATCATTTTAATTAACTAAGTATCTGGTGCAAGCTAAATTACGAGTAAGCAAGTTGACATATTTGGCCATTGCCGAAGATGACGTTCATATGTAACTACTCAATGCAATGAGTTTAATTTAGCCAGATAATAGCTTCAAAGTTTTAACAAAATGATATTACAAATGGCGGTAATTCTAAAAACTAAATTATTGCGCATCATAAATACCTCGATTATGAGTAAACATCGAAGGAAAAAGTCCGTAATCGCTATTTCATCGTTAGCCGTATTTGCATTTTGCCCCTAGATATAGTTCGTGGTTTGATTTGTTACCATGTTTGCAAGATTGATTGGATTTATTTACGAAGCTATTCTAGTTTCTTTAAACGGGGTGTATTAATAGCTTTCTTTACTTATAAAAGTTTGATGAGTAGATATATAGTGTTTGACGCATCATTCAATTTAAAGTTTAGTCTTTAATGTGGATACGCCCAAAATTTTAAGGCTTAATTTTGGCGCTGGACCCATACAGGTAATGTAAAGCGCCATTGTGATTTATGACTTGTATAATCGAAACATAATACATATATAGTTATATACAAACCGTTGACTATTGTATTGTCTACAAGTTAGGTTTTGATCCTAACAATATATTTATCTGGCTTTAGGTCACCTATTTTTTGATACGAGTAACTCTATTCATACCTATACAAAAAACACTTTTGATATATTAAATTGCGTATTTCTCACATAATGCGAACACATCAATTCTAGTTTGATAGGTAATAACAATAAGGCTGTACCAAGACTGTCGCAGACATTACCTCAAGATATAAGTAGCCCTATAAGAATAAACAATAAAGACATACCATACTCAGTGCGGTTCGAGCCCGGGGGTACAGTCCACTACATAAATAACCTACGGCGAGATATGAAGATGTCGGCCGTTTAATGAAACGTCAAAATATCACGCTCATTGATTGCTTGCGAGCAAATCGTAAATCGCCTCCGCGCCCGTGTTTAAATCTTGCACTGGACTGTACATTATTTATGCGCGGTTTATGCTTGATGAGTTGCACAATCGTAAGTTTGTCAAAGGACAAGGAGGAAGGTATGTTTGTTGAGGTCTTTGATATCTTGTCATGATTATTTATCAGTACCTGGGCGACCGAGCTTGGCTCGGCTTTTATCGTGTTTTTCAGAGAGAAAATAAATTTTCTCGGGAATGACACCTAGTTAGATTGATTATAATGGTGCTTGCGTGATAGGATACATACATAATAATCTCTGTTCCTAATTAATATTTCAATCTAGATATATGAAATCGATTAAAGTTATGACACTTATGATATCAACACTGAGCTATGTATACATATTGCATATAACAGTGATGTTGGAACACTCAAATAAGGCATCTTATTATGCTGAATTCAGAATATGTATGTCAATGCAAAATATTATTAATTATCTCGTTCATATAATATTGCTCATTGCATGTAGAACGTTAACCCCAACTTGTAAAGGACCATCGGTCTCACATCATTACCGATTACGAATCGTTAAATCGGTTCAGTTCCGATTGTAATCGATTGGGCGCACGAGCGTCCGTAACTGTATCGCCCTGAATCGATAAACGAATCGGTTAATTGTGGACGATTACCGAAACCGAATCGAGATTTAATTGCTATTATTGTATAGCTGTGAATTTCAAATTAGACTCGAACCGTTTTATTAGAAACAAAAGATACAGTTTTGGGTGTAAAATATGTTATGTTTTCAGTGAATCATACATTAGCTCCATTTCTTAAAATAATTCAGTGATCGGATGCAGATGGCAATGTTTGTTTCTAGCTGGAGTCTTCCCAATTTTTACACCCTAGACGTCCACATTTCCGTAAGCTAGACCAGCAATCGCGTGTTCAGATTTCGTTGACACGGTTCCACCAATCATGGTGACACGATCGCTCTTGAAGCCCGATTCAACCATACTCGAATAAGTATAGGTAGGTACTTCATTTTGAGATTATACGTAAAATTTTGTTGGGTCTAATTGTGGAATATGTCTTGATCGGATTGACATTTAGTCGTACATTCTCGAAAATTTCCACTGTGTTGACCCTGTTCCTGTTACAACTTAGGCATAAGCAACTAGCAATAGCACTCAATTTATTTGGATACCACGTGCCCCATAAACAACCTCAATAGATCCGAGCCGGTAATGAGACAATTTAAAATAAAAGAAGCAGTTGACAAAGGGATTTAAAAAGGTCGGTTTATCTCTTAAGAGTAAAAAAACAACGCCTACCGTAAGGTGTACATCTGATAGGTGTATTTTAATTGAGCTACACCACTGTGGAACCAGTGTTCTGATTTATGTGATGGCCCCGCCAAAACTTATTCTCATTTCGCGCCTGACGGTTGGGACTCAGGGTTTCAGCGGTTGTCTAACAATGATATTGCTGGTGTTGCAAAACGGCCATTGTGTACAGTCCTGCTTTTGTTTACTAGATAAGAAAAATAAATATATTTGCATTACATGGCACGGAAACGTGGTCGCTTGCTATGGGCCTCATAAGAAGGCTCAAAGTCACCCAAAGGGCAATGGAGAGGGCTATGCTGGGAATATCTCTGCGTGATCGCATCAGAAATGAGGCTATCCGCAGCAGAACCAAGGTAACCGATATAGCCCTACGAATCGCTAAACTTAAGTGGCAGTGGATGGGGCACATTGCACGCAGAACCGATGGCCATTGGGGCGGAAAGGTTCTCGAGTGGCGACCACGTACCGGAAGGCGCAGCGTGGGTAGGCCCCCCACAAGGTGGACTGATGACCTGGTGAAGGTCGCTGGAGTCCGCTGGATGCGGGTGGCGCAGGACCGGTCATTGTGGCGCTCTTTGGGGGAGGCCCATGTCCAGCAGTGGACTTTTTTCGGCTGATATGATGATGATGATGTATTACATAGGTACTGGACATCATAAATGCCTGTTAGATATTACAGTAACATCTACCTTCCGTCATCACTGTGAAAACATAGCCAGTTTTAGACGTAGGTCGTTGGTTCGAATCCTGGCTCGTACTCAAGCATTTTCAGTCATTCATGAGAGGAGACCCAGCAGTGTGACGTATGAAAGTTGTTGATTTCAACATGGTCTCAGTTTTCGCGATAAATACAATGCGGTATGTGGTTCATTTCATACCTTTATCTAGCCCTCGCTTTTCACTACGGTCTCCTCCGCCTGCCGTAAGAGACGACTAAAAGGTCCTGGTCTACAGGTTATCTCAGTTAAAAATAAAGGTCTCGCTTTTCAACCTCCATGCCTGTGAATCCCCGTCTAAAGATCTCCACAATTGATACAACCAGCCCAGCCTCTTACAGTTTGTTTTACGTTTCATTTTAATGCCCGTTAAAATATGGCCGTCGCGATTGAATTTCATCAGTTTCATCACCTAAGGCTTAGGCGTGATAGTTATTCATCAACTGACTCGTATTAATTGACTTTTGGATTGTTTAATTAATTCAGAAATACATTCTTAAAGTTAAATGTAACCTATTACAATAAAGGTACTCCTATAATTACAGCGAAACTAAAATTTACTTATTTCAACATCACGTTTCCATGAGAGTAGATTTTTTCGTAATTATGACGTTACAGTGACAACATTTCATTCAAAATGGCATACTGGCCACCACTTTCAATACTTCAGCCAAAGTAACTGAATTTAAGTAGGTACCCGAATAATTTCAAGCAAACAAAAAGAGTAGACAGATCTTTGTATGTTGGTATGTAAAAACTGCATTGACTAAGTTTGAATTCGATCTATAAGTTATAAAAAGAAGACGAAATGAAATGAAGGCCTTACTTTTATGAAGAGTTGAGGAATCGTATAATATCATCATAAAATTCACTTAACTTATATGTAAAAACTTCAGCAAAAATAGTGTTAAAATATGGTTATAACTCTCTTATAAGTTATTGTCGCAAAATAATAATAAATATCGTAATTTAACCTTCAAATATGATATTTTTAACTGCAGATGCGTTTTATACAGCCCTGTCACTGGTTCATGATAAAAATATATGTCTGCTTTGTTTATTTTTGTCTGGCAACATTTTCCTAATTTAATTTTTTTTATAATGAAAGTAAATACAAGATAATGATTAACATTAACTAAATTAAATTAAAACTAAGTTAAATCTAAAAAAGGCCCTCGAGGCATTGTACCGAGGATGCTGGCGGCATTTCCTCGCTGAATTGCAATGCTGATGCGTTGCGCAAGAAAGCTGCCAGCTCTTCGGTCACCAGTTACATCGACCAGACGTTGCGCGATTTCTGCAAATAACTTATGCGCACTGGGACCCAAAGGCCCGAGGGGCTCGACGCCAAAGGGTACAAAGTCGTGCTCTCTGCCGAGGTCTCTATATTTATTACATATCAGATTTTCGGCGTTTTCCGCCGCTGCACCCGCTTTAGAAGTAGTCCGTTGGAGGTGAGACGGTGCCAGTGTGTCTACACACGTAGCGTCCCACACAAGCATCCGTCCCAACCTCCACGGAACCAGAGACACACCATCAGGTCTTTTGCCATCGTCTCTGACAATGCCAGGCGGCTCAAGAAGAGCAGGCACATTGATGCTGGCAAGAGACCGGCGGATTATGTCATTAAGTGTCGCATGTCTTGAAAAGCGGCCTGCACTTTTTTGACAACAAAGTCCGTTCAAAATTACTTTTGTTATTCTCGACATTAGGTACTCGCCGTTAGCAGTCGTATTCCAAGAACGCTGGGCGGGCGGGTAACTCATGTTTTTAACTTCAGACCAACTTCAGACCAAATGTTCCTTTTTCTTAGTGAGTTGTGACCCGCTGCATACTCTTGTGTAAGGTCGGCTCCATTGACGTATAATAAAGTAAAAAAAAGCTATCTTTAGAAAAAAAAACTGAAAAGAAAAAAACAAGTTCAGTAGTCGAGAACATTGAATCAGTTTCATGATTAACATTTCGTATGTCAATTTGGACCTTGGAGACAGCAACTTCAACAGTCGGGACCCATTAAAAGTCTAAGCTGCGGCACTAATGTTGACGACAATAACGGGTCCCGACTGTTGAAGTTGCTGTCTCCAAGGTCCAAATTGACATACGAAATGTTAATCATGAAACTGAACCTACGGATTTTTTTTCGATACCTGTCCTATCTCTTTTTCATCTCTGAAGAGTAGATACTCTCAGTATCGATAGTATGAATATTTGTTATCAGTTTCATTTGTTATGTTATATTTAATAATAATAAATCTTTTTTAGGCGTAGGGATGTGACGGCCTCATCGCCCACCAGATTTCTGGTGCAATTAGTCAACGTAAGGCAGCTTGTGGCGGGCTGTTAGGGAGTAGTGACCCTGTGTACCTGAGTGCTCCTGGGGATATCCTGTGGTCAGGTTGAGCCGACCGGGTGGATGGTTGGACAGGCCCACCACCTCTGGCTTGCCTTTACTGGCCGTCCAGAGTGGAGTCGCAAGAGCTGTTGCTCGAGGGTAGATGTGGACTCTTAAGAGTTGGCTATATGTTTAAAGTCCAGTGCCTCTACCCTCCCAACTTTCTGACCGGTGTTGCCCTTAGGCCATTTAATAATGTCGCTATTAATAGGGGCCCATCTAGCAGTGGGCGAGTCACCGTCTACAAGAGATAAAAAGTGAGACAGTTATTAGGCAGGCGTCCGATGTTTCATCCAATAGCCCAGTCACTAGTCCATCATTTTCACTCAATAACCCGTTACATTTAGATCCCATCAACCAGCAATAGTCCCTATACACCACAGCGGGTGCTGTCTCTGTGTGCGTCCCATGACACGGGCAGGGACAGCATCCGCTCTGTGTACTCCTTGCATTTCAATAAATTGTCAAAAGGGCCTCTACGTGTTGTCTCAGTTGGTACTTTTTTAACTCCACGCACGCCTTTAAAGGTCCGGGACACCATTGTACCGTGAGCGGGAAAGACAAATCTTTATTTCATATATAAAATCCATATTTTGTTAATGAGACTTAAATAATATAATTATAATATATTAGGTATGATACTCACTAGAATAAAAAAAAAACATACCTACTGTTCAACAGATGTCCCAGTCTCTTTTTAAGATTAGCTACAAAACTAGAGGGACCTCCAAGTGTCTATTATGAGTCTCCCGCACCGATAACTAGGGTATCCCATATATTGATTGAGGATAATTCACTTTTTTTTTTATATCGTGGGACAATTCACACCAATTGATCTAGTCCCAAACTTGGCAAAGCCTGTAGGTTACTAGACAACGGATAAACATACTTATAGAGATAAGTACATACTTAAATAGATATTAAGCATCCAAAACTCGAGAACAAACATTCGTATTCATCATACAAATATCTGCCCCGACCGGGGATCGAACCCGGGACCTCAAGCTTCATAGTCAGGTTCTCTAACCACTAAGCTATTCGGTCGTCAATTGGCAGATTATATGCTATGGGGCGCTGCATTAGCTGTGGTACCCCGAAGTAACCAAGGTCATATAAGCCGCCTGCTCCGGGTGTGAAATCAGCGCGATGATAAGCTAACGACCGACTCTTTGCCCACTCCAGCGCAGCGGGTATCAATTAAATGGCCGACGCAATCTCTGGGAGGATGGGTGAAGAGAGAGGCGGAAGCGATGATCACGCGGAACATATTATTTCAGTAACAAAGGAAACTTTTCATTATTGCGAGAAAACCTTTTTTTTCTATCTAGGTACCTATTTATTTGTTTTTTTTTTAAAGCTAGACGTTCAACGCACTAATATAACGAAAAGCCCATGATAATTTAAGAAAATAAATTAATATAACCGTCCATGAATTGACCGGAAATAAGGCAAGATCGGAGAAGTGACCAAAACTCGTGTCTGGGGTTTCTCTCGATTCAGGTCGGTGAGCCATCGAAGAGAGAAACGGAGAATCGGTGGTAATGATAATTGGCAATAAGAGCACTAAGGCTAGTAAGGCTGAAACTATTATCACGTATTAAATATTGGCCAATCAATATCAAGCATGAAATAAAAGGCCCTTAGCCATCAGACGGAATGACAAAAAACATATAACAAAAAAGTAAGAATGAGTAAATTAATATGTGTTTTTATTAAGAATCGGTTCTATCTTTACTTGGACCAAAACTCAGAGTTTTAAATTGAACCTGGTCGAAATGTTTGATTTTACCACGAGTAACTTTTTAATGGCCGCTCGAAATGTTTATCGTATTGTTTAACTTAATGTATTTATTTTTTAATCGAGTTTAAATGCTGTAACCGTGGATTTTATGTGGAATTTAAGGCTGTATGGTACAGTACTGTCAGTCATCTTGGGTTTGTTGTGACTTAAAGACAGTATTTAATACACTATTAAAACTTCACTTTAGAGGTATTCGTATGACAGTTGATAGCTTTCTATTTTCTGGTTCATAATAAAACACTAAGTAATGATGTGTATACGGACTGAGAAAACGAGGACGTCTATTTACTGAGTCACGTTGAATTTGATATAAAACCTAACGACAGCGATTAATATGCGATGATATGTACCTATGTAAATTGTTGGGTACAATGTAATTATTCTTACTGAAAGTATTGACAACTTTATCCCATGATTTTATTACATATCATACCTAGGTACTATTTTGTACAGACTAGATTATCACAAGAACAGTGAAGACGATCGAACGTCTGACCTCCGTGACAGCCGCATATCATCTGAGCCAATCTCCCGATTAGTTGGTACAACCGCACCATGCGCTCCGTTCCACGCAACCGACGCTCGTGACAGTTGGGGGCATAAGTAGGTAATTATTCCGAAGGGTACGTATAAAGGAACATCAATATTAATGTTGTTGGTACTAATTGGTACTGGTAATTTGGGTATTTTTGCAACCATTACAAACAAACTTGAGGCCAGACAAAAAGACAGAGTGAAAAAAATACAAATTTATACAACCATTTTTTGTAACATATCGTAAGAGCCTTTAAATATCTATAAGTTTATTCCCTAGAGAAAGATAAACTCATTGTCATTATGCATGACATTTTCGGACATAAAAAATAATACTCATGTTTTTTTTATTATCATATTAAAATAATAAAACCTCGAAGTAAATACAAACGATGCCGGCAATCAAATTAAACACCGTGTTTAAAGTTATGTTATTATATCGAGGGGGTATGTAGACACGATCCGACGACTATACTTATCACTAATTTTTAAAGTAAACAAATCGATAAAATTTCTCGCTGTGTTGTATAAATCACCGGTGAACTAAGATGTCTCAATATTCAAAGTAATTTTAGGATTCATACAGACAAGCACAGATATACTCCCAAGTCCCACAAACATGGATTGGTTAGAAGGAGATGATGGTATTACCGTAGTTCGTGCTAACGTCTAAGGAGCAAAAGGGTTTTAAATCATTGGCTGTCAACGCTCCCTGTGGGAATCCCGAAGAGTTATAGGAGCCTTTATTCTAAATTTAAAATTACAATTTTGTAAACGTTTCGAATTATTCAAATGAACCAGATCGGTCTCTAGAGTACGGAAGAATTTGAAAAATATATACATACTACCATTTTTGTAAATTTACTTCTTTCGCAAGCTCACTCTTATTAGTTGTGAGATAAACTGGGGTATATTTATTTATTTAACCATTTGAACAGGATTATGTTATGGCGACAAGTGTTCAATATGAATTAGCTACTAGAGATGATATTAGTATGAATACCTAATATAAGAAATATAGTTAATTAATACGGTAGTATTCCCAATTGATGCCAAACGTTTTTGGGTCGTTCTTCTTTTCGACCGACAATAGCCTGTCTTTCGTCTTATTACGGCATCTCATTTGAGTAATGATGTTTACGGTTTTATAATGTTCAAATGAACGTCCATATTATTTTATTAATTAGTGATATTTAATATTTCACTTTCTCTAACTAGCATTTTTTAAATGTTTTTTTTTCGTAGAATGCCGTGACAGAGTGTTAAACCAAAATGTGGTCCCCACTGAAAGAGCCCACTTTGTCACATGTTTTTTTTAGAAACCAACCGTAAATAAATATTTATATTGGCCAGAAAGGAAACTTTAATTAGTTCTAATGAAGAAACCTATGCATTTTTTTTTAAATCGCACTTGAAAACCACAATTTTCGATAGTTCAAAAACCAAAAAAACAGAAAAACCTCGGTTCATTGTCGGTAAAAAAAAAGAATGACCCTTTTATCAATACCAATAAAAAAAATTGGAAATGGCGTCACTATTAAATGGGCAAGTTTGGTTCAAAATTAGTTACATCCAATTTTTGTGATAATTAGAAATACCAAAACAACCACCTTTGTTGTTTGGTTGGAAACTATCGGATTTAATTTTAGTTTAAGCTGGATATACTTCCAAATCAGAATTTTAAACAGTTGTTGGTTACATTACTACATTTACTTTCTGACAAATCGTGTTTCCTACTGACCAGAATTCAACAACAGATTCAAAAACAAACCTGTATTGTATGAACGTTTCATAATCCTATTAATATTAATATATCAAAGGTGCAGCTAGTCCAGGCAACTGCCGCAAAAACATTAACTTCATTAAGTTTTTTGTACAACTTACTTTAAAAATGGCGCTAATTTTTACCACTAGCATGGAAATGTTCCCTAATGAAGACCACCGGGTGATGTTTGATCGTAAAGGTTTTAATTACTCGGTTGTTCAAGACTTTTTCTTAACTGAGTTGGCAGCAATCTAGTGTTGATGAACTAAATTTTTGCTACATTCTGTTTAAGTAAGTACTCTTTTTTGTCCTACGGGTAGTTTGCCATTAATCACCTGGAATCTTCGTGATAATTTTGCAATTGATTTTTCATATCAACCGTTTTGCCCTTTAACACTTCCACCCCTGGAGCATATAGCTCTAACGACTCCTCTCTGGACGGCCGAAGGCAAGCTAGAGCTAAGAGTCCTGCGGCCCCTCCTTGGGGATCCACTCCGACCGACGAAGACACGCCGATGACGGAGGCCCTGACCGACTCTCGGGAGCGCTCGGGTCCGTGGGGTCGTTACTCCCTAATAGCTAGCCACAAGCTTATTATAGTACGGCAGTAACAGTAACCCATTCAGCAGAGCAAGATTTAGAGATATTGGTAAAAACACGGGCACGGGCAAATACACACTGCAGCACATCCGTCATCCAAGTTCTTAAAAGTCTTTTGATCGGGTGTGCATAAGGTTGGGATGATCTCAAGCTGAATCCATGACTGTGATCCAGTACATATCTTCTTGAGTCTGAGTATAATTTTCATCCAAATTTGATAAATAGTGTAGATAGTTTAGTCATGCCATTTAAACTTATATCTATCATAAGTACATATGTCCAAAAAGATACACGACTCTAACATAAAATTGACCTGATTTAAGCTTCGTGTTATGCAATAATAAGTCATGGTAAGTGTTAAACAAAGTCGGGCGGTTTTTAATTTTAAAGTGTCGTGCTCGCGTCGTGTCATAATTGTGTTATAGTTTAGTTTAACCTGATCCTAAAGGCGTTTAGTCACGAAGGAGAAATTGAGCCACGTGTTGAAGGTACTTTACGTCTTGTAGAATGCACCATCATAATAAGTACGAGTATATTGGGCCGTCTGTTGCCTGTAGTGTACGACTGAGAACCGTAGATCGCGGTCATACTTTGCGAGACTCGAAGTTTTTGTTATACCACTTCGGTGGCAAACAAGCGTACGGCCCGATAAGCGGTCATCGTAGTCTATGAACGTTTGAAACCCCAGGGGTGTCACGAGCGCGTTGCCGATCCTTTAAGCATTTATACACTGCTTTCTTGAAGAAGCCTATGTAGTCCACCTGGAAAACCTCGGCAAGAACGAGCTCATTCCACAACAGGAGCGTTCGAGGGAGGAAGTTGATGTAACCTTGACGTAACGTGGCTGACATATCGATTGGACGTAATATACACGGTACCCGCGAGCATAGCGAGAGATTTTGATCACGAATTCCTGAGGCTATAAGGAGTAATAAATGTTATATGAAACTAGGTCGAATTATAATTTTTTTTTCTTATTTTCATACACAATAATTGCTAATTTAAGTAAAAACGTGTCTTTAGGACGAGCTGGCAACGTCTGCTATTGCTAACTCTTTTTTGTAAAAGAGACAAAGACAGAATTGCATTTATTTAACTTTTCAGTCAAAGTAGATGGTTAAGTCTCGCAACGTCGCAATCATAAAGGTGTTTCATACTGGATTTCATTACAACATTTTTACACAAACATGGAAATATCTCTAACCGAGCCGAATTTAGTAGACGTTAATTAACATTTTTAAATCTCTCGCAATGTTCAGCAAAGTCTCAAAACCCATGATTCATCGTAACTTATTCAAATGAGAATAAAGCATTTTTATGGACCGCGGTCAAGGGACTTCTCTTGATCTCCCAGTATTGCCCTAATGACAGTTGCCTATCTAAAACAATATGCCCCCCGGTCGCACGGTCAGCGCAATTAAAAACGAATATGGCGCGCACGCAGATGTTTCAACCGTCCCGCATATGGCACGCGCGCGGTAAGCCACCGTGACGGGGGTTGGGGCAGATTTAGATACTGTTGTTGGTTAATTATACAAACTAGAGCGAATTATTAGGTGTTTAGTTCATTTTTTACGGGGGCTGCTCACGGGCACATCTTGCAGGTCGTTTTATGCTGTATTTTTACCTATATATTTTTAGGAATGGATTTTACAAGTGTTATCAGCTACAATTTAAACAGACAATTGTGAATGTATACTTGAGATTGTTCGAGTTGGCCGAATTGCATCAGAATAGTCCATTCAAAAAGCAACTCTACCGTGCAAGGTAAAAGATTCCAATAGCAATGACAGTTCTGTGAAAAGTCGGCGACATTAAAAAATCTCAACCATACCAGATAGACGTACAATCACGTGCGGAATTGTCTATCAACTTGCCACTGATCATAATTTAGATCAGATTTTTGTTTAGTTTTAATTTACATCGGGCTTGATCAATTCTACTCTTTTGTATATCAACAAAAAAACCACGCGACAAATTACTAGTAAGAAGACAGTAGTCTAGCTCTAACTATATCTGCTTCTCTATCGCTTGTATTGACAAATATTATGTACAGTTGAAATTTTTTGAACTGAGCCGATCTACTTATCTTCAAAACAATAGCATTCAAGTTAAACGATACGATTGTGTGGTTGGCGTGTGCCAAAATTTGCAAAAAGAGGTTACCATCACATAAAATGTTTATCATCTTATTCAATAGATTCAAAATGGACTAAAAGATTTTAAAAAAAACCAGCCAGGTATAAACAGGAAATTTTCCTTCATTGTTTGTTGGCACGCGTCGACCACACAATCGTATTGTTTAACTTGAATGCTATTGTTTTGAAGATAAGTAGATCGGCTCAGTTCAAAAAATTTCAACTATACTATAATGCGGTTTTATTTACGAACTACAGAGTACGTAATCGTGTTGCCAATAGAGGCGATATGGCATTTGTCCTATTTCTGTAGATTAAGGCCTGTATAACACTGGCGCGGTCTATGCTGGCGGTCAATAGTGGATTTGACAATAACTGTCAAGTTTACTATTGACGGCCACCTCAGGCCGCGCCAATGTGATTCGGGTTTAACAAAAATCGTTAATTTGACCTATTGGTTGCGTTGCGTTTGATTTGTGTATAGTAACGTATAAACAGGTTACAATGCGCATGCTTGTTGTCAATAGCAACATACTTGCTTTAATTTATTGATAGTCCAGTCATTACGTCGGAAAAAAACGGGTTAGAAATGCATGCTAACCGAGAAGGCTAAATTTTGGATATTACCTATGTGGGGAGGTCTAGAAAAACTTTACTTCAAATTGTCGACCAAGATTTCCTGCATTTATCGCCATCTTGAAAAAAGGATTAAGTTCAGTTTTGTCACAATAACTCGCTTTGTATTTTTTTAAGGGATTCATTAGTATTTTTATATAATGTAGTTAGACTAGTTAATTTTATTTAATTCTTGCTTACTTGTGATTCACCAAAATAAATACAGACAGTAGGTACCTTAGTGATTCCAATATGGTCGTCGCTTTGATTATCAGCCTATTTGTTGCAGAAATTTAACAATACTCATAATGGATTCACCAAAGAGACGCAAAAACGGCATTATAGTAAGATACATTCTAAAAAATATTAGTCACAAACCATTAGGTCCTTCATTTGTAGTCGAGTAAGTTAACATAATTTTTGACAACCCTATCGACATTGCAGTAAATATATGGAACTACCTTCAGACCGCTATGTCTACTATGGATTTTATTAAAAATGTGACTATTGTGGCGTAAATAAGGTTCTTTTCGTAAAATTCGTTCAAAATTACTAAGATAGGTAATCTAAACTTTTATCTATTATTGACGTCACGCGTGTACATACCGCATGTAGGCGAAGTCAGAAAATTATGCCTAGACTTCGTCTACTACATTTGGAATCCAAATTCAACCAGAAGGGCAATGGAATTTAGAGCTTAAATAGACTATATCGATAGTCAGAATTGAGTTTTTTTTAATCAATGCGATCCAAATACTATTTACTGACCATGCGCGGTGCACAGCCTCATCCCGCTACGATAACAATTAGAATTAGTGAGAAACCCAGGCGAAGTCCCGCAACTCGACGCGGAGCATTTCTTTAATTATTATTTTTAGGTACCACGATGACTTCGCCTCGTGGCCTCTTTTGTTGAAAGGTGAGTATGTGAGTGTGGACCTATGACCTACATATTGCGGCAATCATCCTGACAATTTAGACCTCTAAAATGAGGTTATAACTACATAAGGCCAAAGGGAGTGGGATGGGCCTGTCTACATCCAAACCCTGCCAACCACCAGTTCTGACTAGAGCTTCCAATCCCGGGATTTATTACTACTACGATACCGCGGACCCCAATATTGTAGTAGTAATAAATCCCGGGATTGGAAGCCCTGGTACTGACGCTGAACTTTTGCTCTAGTTTGAATTGAATACGAGCTAAAAAGTCAAATTTCATGTTATTACTTTTGATATAAACTTAAAATTTACTAAATCAAATTAGTCAAATTAATGAGCAATTAATGGACGGGATAGAGCTAGTAAATCAATTGTTGAAATCCAGCGAAAGAAAAACCACAGGTCGGATTCACGCCTCACCTACGAATCAATGAGCCAGCGCTCCAAGTAATAGTAATAGTGTTAATAGTGTTAGTTAGGTACTCATTGTCGTCATTGAGTCATTCGCAACTTTTACGTTGAATTTTATTGACGTTGACACTTTTTTGACATGTTTTATGGAGTAGCCTTTCAGTAACTTAACCCTCTGTAGAAAACCTTGCACAATGTCCAAAAAATCATACAAAGACAAATTCACAATCGATCACAAAATCGCCTCGCAAGAGAACACTGATTATAAAAATGCCCGCTGTTGCTGTGAGAACTTGATATTACAAACTTTCAACCACTTCAAGCTTTCAATATATAATTGAGTTTCAATATCCTATTATGATGCTCCCCCCCGGCCCCGCAAAATCAGCGGACATTTTTGTACGCAAATACGACATAAGGCTACTCCAGTTATGTATGCTCTAAGGATAATTGTGACGCAAGTAGGTATAGACACGCGGATACAACACAAAAACATATAAAAATTGAGATCTGAATATAGATTTCTTCACACTATTTAAGTTCGTATTGGGATATAACTTTAAGACTTACCTACTACCTACATAATTGAGTTCAGGAGGTTCTTCCAGTAGCAATACTCAACGAATCTTCCAATGAATAAAGGATCGGCGCTTGTGATCCTTCAGCACGGTTATTACAAGTCGGCGCGCGAGCTGTGTCGTGGCGAGAAAGACTATCCGTCTCTTTCTAATTAGAACACTTGCCGCGACATAGCTCGCGCGCCGACTTGTAATAACCGCGCAGGACTCGCTAGCGTCCATATACTACGTTGTCTACTTACCATCAAGCAGACTGTTTGGTTGTTTGCTATTGTTGTACTATAAGAAACTATCACGCATTGGTACT
Organism: Epinotia nisella; assembly: GCA_932294315.1. NCBI lineage: Eukaryota > Metazoa > Arthropoda > Insecta > Lepidoptera > Tortricidae > Epinotia > Epinotia nisella. Next base: position 26,437,039 of record OW028674.1, read on the forward strand.
GAATTGAGTCCTGAGAAATTGTATTGAGCCCTGAGAAATTGTATTCCTCACCGATTGGCAAAGCCTTCAAGTTGCGTACCGAATCAGTCCTAAAAAACTTGCATGACATCAAACTGTCATTTAAATTTTAATTGCTAACCGTACCTAGTCATGCGACAGTTGATTCCAAGAATCGCGGTAATTAATCGTTGTTACCTACCTATTAATTATTAATATTTGCTAATTTTATCTATGCCGTGATGCTATGCATGGCGACATGCTTGATGGATGGCCGCTGTGCCCGATTTCGATTGATGCTATTGTAAAAAATGTTATAATAATGATTCGATTACGTGTCACAATGGTCATGATTTATGATTTCTTGGCAATTTTCACATAAGGAAATAAGGTGAATAAGTTATGAGTTAGAAGTGGGTTAGCGTGGCGCACTTATGTTAAAATTGAATTGATATGAAAACTTGAAAAATTACAAGTAAGTTAGTAATATGTAACCAAACATCCATCAATTTCTTTTACTTGTGCCAGAAAAAATATTGTAAGTTGAAAAAATAGTAGTTAAATATTCAATTAACAACAAAACTATGCTGGAGGGAGCAATGACGATTATAAAGGGTGATAAAACCAGCGCGTTCGATTAGTGACGTATCTGCGGACATTATCGATACGATCGATTGTCGATGGCCGCTTATCGATACAACGATCGATTGGCTTATCGAGATGGCGCGAAAACAATAACTCAGGGATTTTTAGAGTGGGAATTATTTTACGACTTGGATTTTTAAAGAAGTTTTGAAATACTTTACTTACGATATACATTTTATTGTTATTTTAAGTGCTGAACTGATTCTTATACAACACTATTAAAAATTTGTACTTGTAGGTATACAGCAGCAGTTACTCATGCTATGAACTTAATTATTAATACTATAATTTTGAATCATCATCATCATCATCATATCAGCCGAAAGACGTCCACTGCTGGACATAGGCCTCCCCCAGAGAGTTCCAAATTGACCGGTCCTGCGCCACCCGCATCCAGCGGACTCCCGCGACCTTTACCAGGTCATCAGTCCACCTTGTGGGGGGCCTACCCACGCCGCGCCTTCCGGTACGTGGTCGCCACTCGAGAACCTTTCCGCCCCAACGGCCATCGGTTCTACGTGCAATGTGCCCCGCCCACTGCCACTTAAGTTTAGCAATTCGGAGGGCTATATCGGTTACCTTGGTTCTGCTGCGGATAACCTCATTTCTGATGCGATCACGCTTAATTTTGAATAATTCATGTTTATTGACAATGTCGAGAAAATAATTGACAATTAATATTCAAGTATCGGAGAATGAAAATTTAAAAGTACGTTTACGTGTATGAAAAGTGGTGATGTAATTATTTTTCTTGGTAATTTCATGACGTTGGATAGCTTGTTCAAAAATGTTAAGGTTTCTTTGATACCATTGTTTCTATTCAGGGATCCGTTTGCGTGGTATAGCGTTTTAAAGCCCTAATTTTTGTTGTAGTACGTATCCCCACCGCCTGGTTACTAAACCATTTAGCTACCAGAAGGTGGTGGTCAAGGTATATAAAAATACATGGCAGTAGTACATATAATGAATTTAAAAGGAAAACTATCATGGACAAGTAGACATAACTAGTTAATGAGTAATAGTCGTGTCCATGTAACAAAGACAGACAGGCTACTACGGAACCCTATACTGCGGGTGGCAAACAAAGGTTGGGGTCACTTGAAACATGTTAGATTAAAATATTTATTAAATGATTATATCACTCCAATAATTGATTTCCTTCAAATATATTACTTCATATCGTACTTACGAATGTTACATAATTTAGTCCAATTGCCGTTAACATGCCTATAATTTAGGACTTATTTTGGTAACGATACTCACTTACAATAATGATCAAAATATATTTTTTTGTCTTGTCCATTACTCCCATTTTTTACTCGTATTATTGCAGTATTATCTTCTTTTGTGGTATTTTTATACATATTATCGACGTATTTTAGAAATTATTACGTACAAAAAATACATAGGCAATTAAGTACTGTTTCCATTGCCCCCAATTTTTTTGTTTCAACTGGCCTGTCTGCCTTTTCATAAATATTAAATTATGTAGAAAAATAACTGGAGCCTATGGGTAGGTACGAGTATTAAGTATAAAATCAACTAAACTATCTATACGTATAGTAGTTGACGCAATATTTAAAATTTCATCATTTGTTTTTGATTTATAAACAAAATAATATCCCAAAAAATCTTACTCAATCTGGTGAAAAAGCATTATTAGCCTCGTAAAAAATCTAATGGGTTCGATGCCGCGAAATGTATGGTTAGAAAAGTCCATAATTTCCTTCCTGGAGACCCCGCCGATACCACCAATAATAGTCTAGGAGTTTATTAAGCTTGTTCCAAAGGACCCGCGTCAATAGGAACGCCAGTCTTCCCTACTTATATCATGCCACAGTCTTTGTGAAACAAGGTTTAATATTTATGGCCTGTGGCACAGATTTTTTAATTTGTCATTGTAAATCACCTTGCGGGATCATAGGTCGCGACAACCATGTCGATAAATAGCATCAACAGGCGATATCGATACGGGCACTGTCGACCTTCTCCCAGTCCTAATAAAGCCACATGGCGTATCCCACGTGAGGTAATTGCCCGGGCCATAACGACCGGCGGCACATAAATAACTGTTTGTGTGTTTGTTTGTTGCCAAAGCCTTTATATGAATTATTGGATTGGACCTTGGAAGTAGGTTGAAAATAGTTGTCGATAATCTCTACCCTTAACGCTTCGTGAACGACAAGTTTTCTTAAAATAAAAGGACTTTAATACTCGTAAGTATAACCTTCGTTAGAGAAGATTGAGATATAAATAAATAAATAAATATTAGAGGACAATCTTACACAAATCGACCTAGTCCCATGCATAGTAAGCTCAATATGGTACTAGACGACGATATATTTAATAGATACAAATACTTAAATACACAGAAAACATCCAAGACTCAGGAACAAATGTTCATGCTCATCACACAAATATTTGCCCTTACCGGGAATCGAACCCAGGATGTAGATACATTTCTCATCATCCAAAACATTGCATAAAATGTATGATCATTCGCGGTTGTGGATGGATTGATTTTTTGACGTTTTCCATTTTTATCAAAATATTTGCCCTACCTTTTTTGAACCATAAATATCAAAATGTATTACAGCAAGTACTAGAGAATATTATTTAAGTAATGACATGAGTAAACAAAAAAATTAAAAATCATACCATCACATATTAGTAATAGGTACCTACGAGTCTATACTCATATCATACCACTTCAAGCGCCACTTTCTTTGTTCATTAATTAGTGCCAGTCAAAACGGATAACTAATTCAATTCATCATACATAACATTCATACATACAATTATATTCACCGCGTTTGACAGGACTGCTAGTCGCGAAGGTTGTTATTTCGTTCGGTTAATTATAACCTGGCTGGACCACACTTAAAAAGGGGTTTAGTGACTGTGTCAAGATCAGTTACCGCACTTGGGGTGTTTCTACTATACTTAATTAATCGGTTAAAGTAAGAACTTGTGGTGGCGACGTGTTGGCTGACGTCACCGCCTAGAAAATGTAAGTAGGTATCTGAATATTTGTGTCTGTACTGTTAGCGAAGAAGTGGTGGCTACCTGTAAAAAATACTCTTAACCCGTTCATCGCCGAATGACTTTGAAATCTTAGGTATGTATTTGAAAGGTACAGTCAACACAGCACAAGTATCTTTACAAAATAATATGCTCCATCCGCTGTATCTACTATATTATACATATATAATCGTGTTCAGATAAGTTTGAGCTCATCGTTCGCTTAGCTACTTTTGTTGCTGATTATTCAAACAGCAAAGTTATTTTTATTGCGCTTAGTAGCGCCAAGGCTTTTATTGCGTTTTGTATATATATATATGAAGCAAACGCGAGCGGTTTGGCTATATTTCTTTATAAACATACGAATTTTGTGAAATGGTCACATACTCGTATCGTCTGTCATCATAATAGCGTTTACGTCATATCGCATATTTATCGCCCTTACCTTCGGCTCGGGCGTTAAATAACTGCGATCTGAGACATTCTTTGTTTCACCGCCCTAATAGGTAAGTAATGTACTATTGCCACTTCGTTCGTAATCATACTTGTAATCATCACTTCAACCTTAATAGTTACTGACGCTCTACAAGCTTTATTCGTATATACATTTTATAAAAGTATATCATGTAAACGGTTGTGATTTGTCATATAGCACCCTTCTATCCCGTTCAGTCCCCTTAGCAATATAGGTTTGTTATTATATGTACTTGAACGGGGGCGTGGCTTCGGTGCGACAAATCGCTTCTCTAGCAGGGATGCTGTAGGTACAGCTGTTAATAGAAATTAGATCTTATCTTGTAGTGTTAACGCGGAGATTTTAATGTACGCGCGGCTTTGGGGTTGCGCACTGCGCAATTGAATATTATATGAGGTATTATGATATTTATGACTACGCAGAGATGCATGCACGTAAAGTTAACGTCCTAGTACTCGACGTTGTACTAGTGTATAGCATGGGCACTTTATGTCAAAGTGACATGGCTTAAACTGGAATGGATAAAAATCCTCTTAGTTCGAATTTAACCCATATTGCTTAGATTTAAAGTGCCCATATACACTAGTAGGTACAACGTCGAAATCTAGGACGTTTACCAAATATTTTTTTTTAATTTAAAATACTTTAGACTTGTGGGTTGAATCTGGTTCAGTTCAAAAACACAAAGTAGATACTATTTGTGTAACTAAATAAACTAAGTACCTACTTACTTACTTACTTACTTAAAAGCTTGTATCGATAAAGAAATGTTTAACAATGCTTAAATAATAGACAAAAACATGGCCTGTGCATCTATGAACATTATTTGTAAATATATTGTAAGTTTTGATAATATCTGGAAACACAGAAAAAATCCGAAGTCATCGTTCGAAACCATCATTATTCCGAAATATCAAAATTCCTCACGACATTTTCCGCTTAGCTAAAACTTGGACGCAGATGATTTAATGGAATATATAAATAGGTTAGGTTAGTATTATATCCTGAAAAATCGAAATTCTTTCCGTTGAACATGATTTTTGGAATTATGAAATTCGGAAAAATAATTATGCTTTCGGACAAAATAAATAACCTACTCTTCGGAGTTATGTAATGGACCGATGATAATATTGACAAGACGGTATACGTGACTTACTACGCTGGCTCAATGACCCAAAGATGATCTTATCCTCTGACACAAGAGAACATCACTCTTCCCTATTCTGCACCACCTCACGTCAGTTGGATGCCCCAAGGGTGGTCAGATCTTTGAGGGCTTCGTCACTCCAGCGGTACGTGGGCCGGCCCACCGGGCGTTTTCCATTGGGCCGACCCACTTAGACTCTCTTCACTGCACGATCGTCTTCCATCCTCTCCATGTGGCCGAGCCAGCGGAGTCGCGTTGCCTTGACTTTGCCAATTATATATGTTCGGCGCGGCTATCAGTTTTTCCAGCTCCCAATTTTTTCTCCGCTCCCAATTCCCGTCTTAATTCATCCAGAATCGTATGCCAGATTTTCCTCTCTGCCACTAAGAGCTCGCTCTCTTTCTTCAGTGTGAGTGTCCAAGCCTCACACCCGTACATCAAGACTATATATCATCAATATCAATGGCTTGACAAGTACATAGTAAAGTATTTTTCAACAAACTTTGTATAATCGGTTATTCATGTTTTGCATAGGTAGTTATGATACATTGCTCAAAACTTGGACGTAATTATTGATAAGAGTTTAAACTGTTTAAAATTCCATCAAAGTCAGTAACAGATACTTATCAAAGAAAACCGTTGAAAATCGCAAATTAAAAACACCACGGCATTCGCGACACTGTTTATCTTATACGAGGCAATAATTGAAATACAACCTTAACGGAAGAAGCTAACGGTGACATTTCAAGTACACCCGCTAACAAGAAACTACCTTGGCAAAGTTAACGCGGTGGGTGTGCAAAAAGGCAGGTGTTTAGAACCTTAGTACTTTTTGTATACATACATAAGCAGTGTATGTAGTTATGTTGTACATTCTAAAGTGTGCAGGCGACCGTAACTCCTAATTAAAGAGGAGCGGCTATTTCAAAGGAGTAATGGCGATATTTTATTATTTAACGCCACAATTATTATCGTCACCCGGTCTTAGGTAGGTATTACAGTTTCTTGTTATTTTATATTGTTAGTTAGTATTGAAATATGAAAACACTAATCGTTCGACGACCGGTTAAGCCTAGTGAGTAGTGGCCCTGCCTACAAAGCTGTCGCTCCTGCTGGGTTCGAATCCGACTTATGGCAAATATTTGTGTGATGAACAGGAATATTTGTTTCTGAGTCTTGGATGTTTTATATGTAGTAGGTATTTATATATATTATGTATATCTTCGTCTAAATGGCTCAATAATTAAAGTCCTTGACTATACCCATACCACACACCTTATTGAGTTTATTATTGGGCTAGTTCGATTTGTGTGAGATTTTCCCCCCTAATATAGGCTATATTTATTTAGGTTCTTGAAGGCGGCGACATTTTGTGACCGACGGAAAAAAACTCCTTTATATAAACATTGTAGGTAATATTCCTTAAAAAAGTAAATCTGCAGGGACTGAACTCCGATCCGATAGGCAGTATGCTTGTTTTCCACATTAGTAGTCATCCTGCTCCTAGTGATTTACCGGCTGTACCCTAAAGAAGCTGGGGGTCTGAATGGTCCTGAGTTTGAATACCGGTAAGAAAAAATATTTGTGTGATGCATGATCATTTGTTTCTGACTCTTGGATGTTTTCCATGTATTTAAGTATTTGTATCTTTTAAATATATCGTCATCTAGTACCCATAACACAAGCCTTATTGAGCTTACTATGGGACTAGGTCGATTTGTGTAAGATTGTTTTCTTATATATTTACTTATATTTATTATTACTATTATTTATGGCGGCGTCGACAGGTTAATAATGGTTGCTGGATAGCTTATTGACCCAGCAATATACGTGGAATTGTCATTGTCAGGTGATAATTGTCAAGATGGTGAAATAGGGCCCAGGTGGGTAGTCTACGCCCGCCCGAAGCCCGCCTACGTAGTATAAAAATAATAAAGCTTTGTTTTATTTGTTGCAGTGGTGATGCATAAGGAGAAGGAAGAGCTGCACGGGCACCGACGCGACCACTCCGCCTACGACCACGCCATGCCCGACGGCGAAATGTTCCTGCAGGTCACTATCCTCATCTACCGCTCTTTCAGTGGCCAGCTGGCCGATTGCGAAACGTTTCGAACGGACGTTAGGATCTAAGTGACTTTTTGTACGGGAAAATGACAGTTGAGTTTTCCTAATGCTCGTTTGAAACGTTACGTAATTACTCGTCCATAGGTGCACGCACTCAGCAGTGTTCGCACGTAAATCGAAATTCACAGTTCGTCTTTATTTATTTCCATTTCTGTCGCTCGTCGTGTGAAATAAGAGGGATAGAGACGGAAAATTTGAACTTTTACACACGATTTTCGTCAGTTAGCACAGGCCTATATTTTGACAATTGACCTTATTCTACAGTTCTTATATACAAAGTTACATAAGCTTCACCTTGCCTAAAGACATTCAACGCCACACCACTGCACTCTATTAGGGACCCACAAATTATAACATATCATACGTATTCCTTATTACCTATTCACAGTCAAAAACAAATTTGTCGGCGTTTAAAATCTCTAGCGAAAATTTAGGGACACTTGATTCAGCAGTGGACATGTGTGTATAATAGAGATGTACTGTACTAGTCCTGAAAGCCGACTATCAGGTCACATAATATTCGGCGAATAGTCGGCGACTAGTCGGCAAGAGATACCGAATATTCGGCACTTTATGACTTACTGGAAAACACAAACTTTACATCAAGTTTTATATTCCAAGTAAGTATTTTACTTAAATACAACATATAATCATCAGATATAAAAAGGAACTTTTTATTTTCATCATATAGAATAATTACTATAATTAGAGATGGACTAGTCGGGAAAGCCAACTATCCAGCCACATTTATAGTCGGCGACAAGTCAGCCACCTTAGCACCGATTAGTCGGCTATCTAGTCGGCATACCCCTAGTGTATAGGCAAGCATTACTACTGTCATGAGGACTACTTAAAAATATACATAACTATGTTTGTATGTAGGTATGTATAATAAAATAATTTACTTTATAAACAAAGTTTTAACCGACTTCAATTTAGTACTCCGCCAAGCCAAACAAACATTTCCACATTTCCTTTCCACATGGACTGCTTTCCGAGAGTAAATACGTTGATTATTACAGAGGAAAACCATATCACTGTATGTGGGCCGATAATATTTGAGGAGTTCCGTCGATTTGGCACACTTGACATTTAAGACTTCATTACTTATTTCAACGGAGTCATATCAGAATCAGTAACGTACTTTTACAGTTTCAAGTACGAGTTCCATAAGTCATCTGTCGTTTTTATCATCAGTTCCACTTCACCAAATTTGTGATTTCCGGGTGTAAATACACTAGTTATAGGTAATAGAAAATACCGAAACTACTAAATGCGTGCCCCTTCTATATTTGAGGAGTTCCCTCAATTCCTCATGGTTCCCATCATCCAACTGAAGTTCTGATATCAATCGGACCAACCTGGAAGCATATACTTTCAAATAAAAAAAGAATTGTACGAATCGGTTCATAAATGACGAGAGTTCTGAGGTAACAAACATTTAAAAAAATACAACCGAATTGAGAACCTCCTCCTTTTCTTTTGAAGTCGGTTTAAAATGCGAATAGCCAACAAATAAGCATATAGTATTCGAAAAAAAAATTAAGCGTAACTTTGAATAACTAGGGTAAGTTATGATACTTATGATATAACAAATATAACTATACGTTATGTCCAAAACTCATATTAAAAACATTCTTCTACACAACTTTGCCAATCAAAGTTCTAGAAATTTATTTTTCACGGATGATTTGTTAGATTATTCGCTAATAAATCATTGCGAATACAAACTCAGGCAATAAATACTCGTTGCTTTGCGGAAGCCTATATTTTAAGTTTTGACCGGGAACGCGTTTCCGTAGGCTTCCGTTAGTGTCGTTCTGATTAGGTACGTCACGTATTATTCATCATCAGGCTTTACACTTCTGGGGTTATACTCCTCAGGCAGGCCCTGTGAAGTATTGAGGCTTCACATAGGCCTTTGCACATGTATGCAGAATTCATTGCAAAGTTTTTCTCCACAATACAATGATCTTTTAAATTATTCTAGAGTAAGATTTGATAAAAATATTAGTCGGATTATAATGTAAAAAACATATGTTATTTAATTGTAATCATTTCATCCACAAGAAAAATGATCTGGAGAGTTTTAATGTTTTTACGTCACCCTAAGCTGCAAGTGGGATTTTCTGCCTACTACGCGAGGAGAAAATCTCATTTCCTGGCCATGGCAAGACGTAAAACTTTAGACAAACCACGGGCGGTAATTCGTAACGCCCCAGATCGCAACACATCTGTGATCTGGGGCATTCACGAATTCACCGCCCTAGTAATGTAATGTACTATTTCGCATCAATAATATTTTTATTCCAAATTCTTGCCTATTGTTGACTAAAGCGCTCTATATAAGTTTAGGCATGCGTATTTGTCGTCAGTGAGTGGATCCGTGCCCGGTATTTCAGTCGCCAACTTGGTTCATAACTCACGCGTCAACGGGAAATTGCCAACTCGGTGCCTTTCGGAAAAACTCGGCGCCTCTCGACCACCTGCGGAAACAGTCGGCACTGCTAGGAAATCTTTTTGACAACTACTTTACATTTGGAAAACCGAAGACTGGGTTCTTTCGTAGTTGTTTGTTTATTGTTAAGTAATCTATTTTGGACTTGATTTGCCTATGTGGGAGTCACCAGAGGTCCCGAGGATGAGTTGTATTGAGAGTGATAAACCTTTACTTGTCTTAAGAGTCCACAGTAAGCTCGGTTCTCCATACAAACGTAGCTACGCTCCCATTTTAAAATGAATAGCTAGTTTGGTCTGAAACTTTGTATTTATAATAAGTTAGGGTATATCCAGGTCTGTAATTAGTTTATGTAGCTTCAGATACCATAGTAAAAAAAATACAGCGAATAGTTTTTCATACAAAACTTGTTTTTGCTGTATTTTGTTTGTTTTATAAATTGGAGCCGTATAAACTAATTACAGACCTAGATATACCTCATGTTATTATACATGCAAAGTTTCGTTACAATCCAACGCGTAGTTTTAAAATGAGAACGAAACTCCGTTTGTATGGGAAGGTGAAAATTCGGCCGAGCTTGCCGGGGACTCTTATGCTGTCCACACCGTCTAATTGTCATATACCACACTCGCAAGAATACGGAAGATTTCGATTTAGATTTCTTTATTTCATAACATAAATTTACATTATGATCGTCAAGTAATGAATAGGTACGATATTAATAATAATTGTGTCAAGTAATTCAAAAATAAAAAGCCTTTGCTACGAAAATATTGTTGACACTTACATTATATTTACTGAATATTATACCTTGTAATTTCCAGGCGCTAAACGGTTTCCTGATGATCCTTACGTGCGAGGGCGAGGTCTTCTTCGCGACGCACAGCATTGAGAGCTACCTCGGATTCCACCAGGTAAGTTACCCGTATCAACTTTACCCTTTTTACAAGCTTCTTATTAACTTGATCTATTCGTATTTACATAGGTATATACGTAAGTTGTCCGTCAAAATTTGCAATCCATTTTTCAGTCACTTGCCGTTATTAGATTGAGCTGAAATTTTGGGTTTAAGTATCTGATGATGGAGACAGAAGGTGGCCATGGGAATTCAGTACTTAACCGACGTAACCCCGTTGAGTTTGGGCTCGTCAGAATTGTCTCAATGACGGTATACAGAAAAGTACAGTCGGCAATAAAAGCTTGTACCAAAAATTCAATTTTTGACAGAAACTTATACTCTGGAGGATTTGTTGTAACAATTTTTTTCTACTATATACTCGTACCTGTAAGAAAAATATTATTTTACTATTTATTTAAATATTTGATATTTGTTTTATTTGCTTGTTGCTAGACATAATTATAAAGAACTTTAGATATCAATGAAACCTATGTACAAACACGAACTTTAATTTGGGACCCATTTCCTTCAAATGTTGTAAGAACATTCACAATGCAATAAGGTCGAAAACTTCAGTTCAATAATAATGGTGAAGTGTCAAGATAAGACAATTAAATGTCTTATCGAATGAGCCCTTGAATTGATAACCTTTTTGCCAAAAGCTAACATTACGGTTTTCTAATTAGGAACATTTGTGTCAGTGTCAGACAAGAAAAAATATTTAAAACTGACTGTTTCACGAAATATTATTTGCAAATAACAAATATGGCCGGGGAGAAGACAGGGTCAAAGAGATGAGTGGCAATGACAATTAGTCGGAAAAAATCGGAAATGATCGTTTGACTTGTTCCGCCCGGTTGACGTCACTGAGCGGTTGCCCCAAGACACGTATAAATGTAAGTTGTGTATGGCAAACTTTTTGACACTCCTCCGATATTCCACCTTAGGTAGGTCCCAAATTAAAGTTCGTTATGTACTTATGTGTTAAAAATAATAAAAAAATGAAAGTGATACGACAAGTCGAGCATAAGAGCAAAAAAAGGCACTGAAAAAAGGATGGTACCCTTTTCTCGAAGCCATTCGGGCCATTTTCGATCCCCTGTAACTTAATTGTGGAAAACACTAGAAGCCTAAATTTTCAGAGACCAAGCGATCATTACATAGATATAGATTTCCAAATTACATTAAATTAGAAACCAGTAGTTTAAGAATTATTGCAAGTCAAAGTTCCACAATTTTGTCACTGACTGACTCACTGACCGATCATCAAAATTCTAAGGTACTTCTAAGAGACCTACAAACTTGAAATTTTGCATGCGGTTAGAGTTAGGTGTATAATGCACTGTGAAACTATACCTACACACGTTATTGCATTTGGTAAAACAACATTTGCATACAAAGTTTATGAAAAAATATAATTTCCAGCTGTATTCATATTTTTTTTATGTAGGTATTAATAAAATAACACATTAACCTACAAAAAGAAGTGAGATGCCATTAAAAACATTCCATTTAAAAAATAGGCCAAGTCTCGAAACTCTTCCACCGTAAAAAGTTGTGAGATATTACGTAGAGCCAAGTCAGGCAATCAATTAATCTTTATTTGCTTGCTAAATAAAATTATGTGACTTGGCAATCACACAAATACTACATAGCTTTTGGCATGCAAAAATTAATAAATGCCGTACAATACTAGGAAAAGCTAATATTATTGTACATAACAAAATAAAAGCCCAAAAAGGCCTTTTTTTTTTGACGAAGTGGAAATGCACTTACGCATCCCCCCTCAGCCTGTGGAAGCTATGTAGGGGGGTATGTGGGACTCTCACCCTCCGGCCAACTCTATTTAAAGAGGAGGGGGAGGGAGTCTACCCACTAAAACCGGCGTTTCCGTCTCTGCCGTTAATGGGAGCGCCATGGGATCGCGAGCATGTCACCACGACGCCCCCCGAGCCCAAAAAGGCCTAGTACTGAGTTCTGCGTACTTGAGGATAAATGAATAGATAAACAATCTAATCACAGGCTTGGCTTAGAGAAGGATGTCAATCTCACTTTCTACAGATTATTTATCATTGTAGAAATACACAAACAAAATAAAACATATTTTTTTAGAATAATAGATATTGAACAAGTTTTTTTACTTTATCTATCTCCTTGTATCGTTTAAATACCAAAAACTGTATAATTCTCAGTTATTAATTTGGTAGCTGAAAATGGCCTTCATAGCTGGTTTAATTTGTCACTGGTTAATTTGATTTAGTGGTAATTAACTCTAATAGTCGCTAATCACGGAACTCGGAATGATTAATCTCTGAATAGTGAAATACTTTTAAATACATAAAACATACCGCATATTTTTTAAGTTCTTTCACTTTTCACTTTCGTTTTCTTAAGTTGCTTCGCATGTACGGTAAGTACCTATATTGTTTTGTCCAAAATTTTTGTATACATAATATATTCATTATCCTTTCAGTTATACTTCATAGCAATCTAATTTATTCAAGTTAACAGTTGGCTACACACGTAAGTCCAACTTTCACCTTTTAAGAAATGTACAAAAATACAACAGCAGCGATGGTAGTAAAGTTATATAAATCTACTGAATATGAACCGTAAAATATACTAAGATACAAAAACCATAACATTTCTAATTACTTATTCATGAAACTTTATTGCAATAAAAATATTTTATTCGATGATAAAGCCTTTGCAGTAACCACCCCATTTTATCGGTTAAGCTTTTTATCGGGCTAATATTCATAGGGTATAGTAATATTTTTATAAAACCTCGTTATAAGGGTTCCGTCACTTAAAATTGTTATTATACAGTTGTATTCTTATTTTTAAATTGGTTCTTAAATCAAACTAATTTAATCAGGTCTGACAAGTCCAAACTCACACAATATTCTAGATTTTTCTTGAAAGCACTCAGTTACCTACTTATTATCAATTTGTTATTAAAAATATGGTGCAAATAGTTCGCTGGTACCTATTGGCCTACTGTTCCATAATACCACAGGTAGGGTTCAAATAAGAGGCTCTAATAGGGATCAAATATGGATCGAGGAATAAAACCATGTCTTGCAACGTCTCATCCTTTCAGTCCGAGTCCTTCTCATCGTCATTTGTACTACTATTCAAGCACATAAATGGAGACACATCAAGAAGTTTTCTAAAAAGGAGCGACAGCGCATCTTCTCATAAACGCGCATCGAGTACAGAAAGGATCACCAATATGAGTAGCGTCAACAATGTTAATCTACTTATTACCTACCCAATATATCAAATTTGGCACCAAGTTAATGCAGGATGGTGCATTAGCAATGCAATCAGTACCATTAAAGAAAATGTGTATGTTTAGTAAAATACACATAACGCTTCGCAGGACAAATGTACGCTCATATAAAGTAGCCAGTCCTTGCTTAATTGCACTAAACCGCATAAACTGAAATATCAAATAGAACCCTAAAATATAACACGAAAAAAAACGTGACAAAAAGGCCGCATTTTTAAAAACTTACTCATTAATAAATGCCCTCCGCATTACGGCTAATAAAGCCCCCGGTAAAATATTGCTATCAGAAGTAAAAACCCCAATTTTGCTCGAAATCCGACCCCTTATAATAAAACTTTCACTAAAGGAGCATGGTATAAATTTTATTCCCCCGCTTGCTTTTGTTTATGCTCGAGGCAACCGAGTAATTTCGTTACCTGACTGACTATTTAACATAGATTAAATGTTTATAGAAAGTCAATGCCACTAATAAACCTCAAAATTATAAGTAGTTGATAACAGTTGGATTTGACTGGTTCAGAGTTTTAATATATAGGTGGGAATGGTTACTTATTAGAGTAACTAGATTGCACCAGCTGCAGTTCGTATTATATTTTACTTAAGAAGTTTAAAAACCAATTAAAGTTCACGATGTATGTGTGTCCAATCTTGTAAAACGTTTCTTTAATTACACAAGTCTTAGTTATAGTTTTCCTACTTTTTGTTAAACGTTTATCGTAAACAACGCGAAGTACAAGCCCATAAAGTTACCTTTGGAATTGTTTATTTAGTTCAGTTTGTTATTAAACACTTTATATAGGTATTTAAATGGCTTAAACATGGATCACGCAGAGTCAGAAACAACAAAAGTTGACTGTCTTGTGTTGAATACTTTAATTATGTGCCTGTAACATAGGTAGTTATGTTTTACTACATCAGTTTATACGGATTACGAGTCCAACCAAAACTTAGGCTTACTATTTCGGCGTTATCCATAGAAAAGGCTTGAACCTAAATCTCTGTATGAACCATTTATACCCTTCCGTCACTAATACTCTTTGGCAGCAGGGGTAACTGGTGATTAAACAAATCGATTTTGGAATCATTAAATCGGCCGGTACTTGCTACTTCCTGGTATGGGCACGTGGCAGGGTACGCGGAGTAAACTGGGGGCTCCGAGGAATCCCCTGATCTACTACGTTTGTCTTCGATCATCCCTCAAACGATTATTTCAAAAGAACACTGATTAAAGTTATGAATAGCTATTTCTTTGCATGTAAATACATTTAGTAAATGGCAAATAGTTGCGCTTGGCAGAAATGATATGATTAGTAGGTATTGTGTTTGTTACTTTAATTACTAATTAAATGTTTAAAAGATGTTTGTACAGTCGAGTTCTCCAATATTTATACAGGCAACCTATCCTTAGCCGTCTTTGGCGTTTAAAAGATTAAACATACATAGCCAGTCGCTTAACGTACTTAGTGGGAGCTAAGTATCCCTTTTTATTACGCTATCAATTTACAATTCTTTGGACGTCTTAATTAAATTTCGTATTATCGACATATCTTTAGGTATTCATTATAAAATATCGATATTACCTTTCAAAAATATCTACACATTTGTCTTATGTCAGTAATAATAAAGCCTGTGTACAGATATTTATGAAAGGTTGTCTGTATAGATATTGGAGAACTCGACTGTACACAATTTTAACTATTTCTCATTTGATAACCTTTTTCACTATCGCGAGTACCTATACATATTTATATTTAGCTAGTTGGCACTAATAATATCTACCTCTCTACTCTCTTGCATTCAAAACAAGTATACAACATGCGTTAGGGTAGGTACTGTTGCCTATTATTAATTCCCTCCTGTTCATGTTATCCTTACAGAACTACCACGAGAATGTTTCATGAGTTCTTACCGCATTGTGCAAAAGTCTATTTTAGCTTGATTCAATTGTTTTCGCTTGGCAGTACTCCTGCCATATCGTTCCCGAGACAGGACAGGAGCGCACCAGGTGGCGTATCGATCCGCCATTATACCTCCTAACTTGATGTTTCACTTTACTCTTGTAAATGGGGTCAGATAGCTCCTTTTGTGCTGCTTTATTCGTTGCCTGTTTTAGATCCACTATATTAAGTATAAGCGTACGTCAACGGATTGTCATTTACAATGTAATGGTACTAATGGTGCATTACTAATAAAATTATGATCATCAATTTATACAGCAACATAGTAAATATGAATAAAATAAAGGCAAAACAACTTTATGGGTTTACATATCAAACCGCTAAGTAATAAAAACTTCATTAAACCTACACCAATTTTATCACAGATTCATCTTTGACGCGACGCATTCGTTACGTAGGTATGTCAAGTGCATTAGTAGTGATTAGGTACAGACATATAATATAACTTAACCAAGCTTTGAAAAAAATATTTGCGTGAACGAAACTTGATTAAATTATT
Organism: Epinotia nisella; assembly: GCA_932294315.1. Taxonomy (NCBI): domain Eukaryota; kingdom Metazoa; phylum Arthropoda; class Insecta; order Lepidoptera; family Tortricidae; genus Epinotia; species Epinotia nisella. The sequence continues at coordinate 26,453,556 of OW028674.1, forward strand.
GAGTTTATTTTCATCACAATTGCTCGAAAAGGGCATCATAACGCGCAGGCATACAGAGCCACATCATCATAAATTTAAGTGCCAAGCTCTTGTCGGTGGAGTAATCGCCATTCTGTTATTCTTTCTGCCACTGTTTTGAGCTCCTGATACGACATTACATTAACTTTCTCTTTAGTTTGGTCCATAAACGCACGTCTTGGCCTTCCTCTGCCTCTCCTTCCCTCAATTTTTCCTTCAATTATAGTTTTCATGTAATTGTCATGTCGTATCAGGTGCCCCAACATATTTCCCCTTCTGTTTTCAATAGTTTTTAGCACACATCTTTTTTCTCCTATCAAATTTAGAACCTCTTCGTTTGTTCTTCTTTCTGTCCAACTAATACCTTCCATCCTTCTCCATGCCCACATTTCAAATGCGTTCAGTCTCTCTCTGTCACGCTGGGTTAGAGTCCACGTCTCACTTCCGTACAACGCTATGCTCCAGATGTAGGTCTTAATAAAACGTTTTCTGATCTTTCGAGATATTTTCGCCTTTAATATTTGCTTTTTGGCATTGAAAGCTTTTTTGGCCATGGCTATGCGTGCGATGATATCCGAAGTGCATCTGGAGTCACAGGTTATAATGCTGCCTAAGTATTTAAAGCTTTTGACTTGTTCAATGGCTAAACCTCTCATTTTTATGGGATCTATGATTTGGTTTGTCTTAGATGCAATTAATGTTTTGGTCTTATTTATATTTATTTTTAGTCCAAATTCTGTGAAAATGAGGTCCATTTCTGTTACGAGCTGTTCAGCTGTGCAGAATTTTCGTTTAAAATGTATTTGTTTCCTTGCAAATGTAATGAGATGAAAAACATTGTATGCGACACGTACGGTAAGAATGTCACAAATTCGAATCGCCAAAGCCCTCCGCCTTCGGCGTCTGCCTTCTAATAGACTCTCGTTGGTAAATCATATCTTACCGTACTTGTAATACACTTTACTAGTTTATACTACTACAGTATCGATAGTTATGATTTGAATGTAGTAGAAATATGTTTACATTAATTTACACCTTTAGTTGGCTACAAAAAAATAAAAGATGCTATGGGAGTAATGAATCTGTAACGAAGTTTTATTTAATTTAATTTATCTTAATGTGGGTATTTCCTTGTTAAACTACAACAATTGAATGTCAATAATTTCTTTTGCGTAAGCTGATAAACGCACCATTCAAAATAGTTTCTGGATGCTTAAAACAAAGAAGAAACTTTACCTCCGCGCCGTCCCAAACCGTGTTGCAAAAACAAAGGACTATCAACAAAACATCGCCTTACACCATAGCAACGGCTACCCCAAAAGCAATTACCTAACAAATCATCCTCTGACGTTTAATGCCTGCAATATGTTCCCCTACTCTCACTAACCTTTTGGGGTTTGTGTATGAATCATTTACATGTCACCGGGCCCCAGTACCGTGCCCTGAACGACCCCATTGATTTTCAATTAGTTCCTTGCAGCACGCTGCATTATCCATATTTACACGGTCTTTGTTGACGTGTTAAAAGCGCTGTTTTTTTTACATAGATTGTCCATCCCCAATCAATAAAGCACCCTAATTCGCTGATGCTAAGATTGACATTTGCATTATTGAGTTCGAAATTAATATGTCCATCTTCGTTACAGATGATTTGATGATCGAGTCGGAATCGATTATTTAGGGCTATTTCGTTCTTTATTAATTTATGGTTTGATTATGACTCGGTTATTTTGTGGTAACCTTTAAGTTCACCTTGAGCTTGAGCTTCTTGTTTTAAATATTACATTTGAATTAAGTTTAGGCGTATTTCTAATAGGTACACGTCTTATGATAAATAAATGTTATTAGTGATTATTTTCCTTTATACATTAAGATTTTTCATGAAATAATCATAACCACATTTATCTCTATTTCAGTCAGACATAGTTCACCAGTCGGTTTACGAGCTAGTCCACTCTGAGGATCGAGAGGAGCTGCAGCGACAATTGCTGTGGAACTCTTTCCTACCTCCTGAAGTCAGCAATCTGACGCTCCAAGATGTGCTGAGGCCAGAGAGAGCGCACCTCCTGGAGAGAAGCTTCACTGTTCGGTTTAGGTGCTTGCTAGACAATACCTCGGGGTTTCTGGTGAGTTTAATACATAGCTTTACTAATAAATATTATAATAACAAGGAAATGTCTGTGTCAGCTTCGTAAGTTTGAATGTAACTGTTACTACTCATACTTATTTAAAATTTAAAAAAATCTTTCACCAGTATATAGAATGAATTTTGGCTTTTCCTGCCTTATGCTAGCGGCTTTTGTCAATAAAGTACATAGGTGATAGAAAAAATCTGGTACCTACTTAGTGATACCATGATTGATTATAATATCACGGGTAACTTTCATTGTTTCACAGAGGCTAGATATTCGGGGCCGAGTGAAGATCCTACACGGACAGAATAAGAAGACGGAAGAGCCTCCACTAGCGTTGTTTGCAATATGTGCCCCCTTCGGACCGCCCAGTCTGCTAGAAATACCACAGAAGGAGGTCATGTTCAAAAGCAAGCACAAATTAGATCTCTCACTCGTGTCTATGGATCAAAGGTAAGATCGGAAAAAATATGCATAATGATAATGACTGCAGTTTTATTAGGCAGGCGTCAGATGTTTCATCCAATAGCCCAGCCACTAGTACATAATTTTCATCATTCCATCAACCAGTAATAGTCCCTATACACCCCAGCGGGTGCTGTCTCTGTGCGCATCCCATGACACGGGCAGGGACAGCAGCCGCTCCGTGAACTCCTTGCATTCTATTGTCATACCTCTACGTGTTGGTTCAGTTGGTACTTTGTAGGTACCTAGCCCCACACACGCCTCCCAAAGGTCCGGGACATCATGTCCCGTGAGCGGAAATGACTGTTATACTTATAATTATAAGTAATTCAGAACAATTCATTTGGATAATTCTGACGGCACAGAGTTTGACTTTAGTACAATAGTTGGAGCGGTGAATAATTGTCAAATTTTGAATTATCTGTTTGCATTATCAACATTATTTTTCAATGGTTACCTTATTTCGATATAAAATGTAAAAATGTAGTTCTGTTGATAAGTTTGTTATCTACTGTTGGTATCCTAACAAGAGAACTAAAGACGTTACTTTATTGCTTTGGTGTGTGTTTCCAGGGGTAAGATGCTACTAGGATACACGGATGCAGAACTTGGCAACATGGGGGGCTACGACTTAGTGCATTACGATGACCTGGCCTACGTGGCTAGCGCTCATCAAGAGTGTGAGTATGATATCAACTCGCTTTGGTATGTTTTCCCAGTTAGTCTTGCGGTCCTCTACTGCATGTAATATTTTATTTCCCATTCATCGAGTCCTTTATCTAGATTCTAAACTTACAAATGTTAAAAAATATATAAACAAACTTGTGCAATGACCTCATAATATTTAAAACGACGACAAATTTATGTGTGTATGAACAGAAGAAAAATATTTATATATATATTAGGAAGTGGTGCTACTGAAGCTTTGGAAAAATGTTTTTTTCCTGACGGCTGACTTTGACCTCAAAACAATTGTTTCAGTATTAAAAACGGGTGCTTCCGGCATGATCGCGTACCGCTTCCAGACCAAAGAAGGGCAGTGGCAGTGGCTGCAGACCTCCTCGCGGCTTGTCTACAAGAATTCCAAGCCCGACTTCGTCATCAGCACGCATAGACCGCTTATGTGAGTCTTTCTTATATACGAACACCGATTGTTTTGTTTAATACTAGAACTAAGTTTAATTTTTTTAATCGATTGATAACGTCAGAGCACTTGCAAACTGTAACTTCCTATAAGGAACTCAAAATGTACTTTGACGTTTCTACTAAAACATTTAACCACATGCACTTATTATACAAGATGTATATCTGCTTACAGGGAGGAAGAAGGTCGGGATCTTCTAGGCAAGCGGACTATGGACTTTAAAGTGAGCTACCTGGACACGGGTCTCACGAGTCTTTATTTTTCCGAGTCGGAGCAGCTGTCAGGCTGCGAGTCCACCGTCACCACCCCTCCCCGCAATGCGCGCCGCTACAAAACACAACTACGAGACTTCCTGTCCACCTGTCGGAACAAAAGACGGGTGCCTTCCACCCCCGCTCCACCAGCACCTGTAGATTATCTAGCCGCTGATGCCGTAGCAGCAGCGTATACTAACCTAAACGGTGCCTACACAGCACCTTATGGAGAGTATCCTCCAGCTCCTGCCTTACACTACGCCCCTCCACCTTTGGACGATCGGTTTCTCACAGCCGACAATATCTTCCATCAGTATAAACCACTTTCGTACCATTACACTCCTTATACGCCTAATGGCTTCCTAGAACCAGCGCCACCGCCCGGTTACGACGTGGCACCGACGTACCATAGGCCGCCTTCGAGAGAATACACATACGTCGACACTAGCGGGAGGTACATGAGTCCTGTGACGGGACAGGAGAGGAGATCACCTAGTATTGTGCCGGGACCGAGTCCCGGTGGGTCCAGTGGGTCTGCAGAACACGAGCGGATGCAGCAAGCACAGCCCACAGAGGCGCCCCGACAGACAGTCCTAATGTGGGGCGCTGGTGGGGCGGCTCAAGAGGTGCCCGTGGAGTACTCCCCTCCCCAGGTTTGGCGCTACCACCCTTCACATTACCACACCGCTGAAGCGACACAATGATTTTTAGTAACATTTTTTGTGTGCAATTATTTTGTTTTAAGTAGGTTATGCGGTTTGATGATACTGTCGGGGGTAATTATTTATATTATAAAAGTTATGTTTTAATAACACCAAAGATCATGAAGCGTATTACGTTTGTCAGGTCCATGACATAATCTGGTCAAGTGTGGTAAAGTATACAAATTACTACAAATATCACAGAGCAGTGACTGTAGCCAATAACGTATGAAAAACTTGTATCGATAATAGTACATTATTGCAGAGGCCGGGAAATAGCAATACGTGGACGAGTTGATATGAATCCACGAATTGCCATTCCCGCCGATGCAGATATAGTGTTTTCTCCAAAAATACGAGGAAATCAAATAATATTTTCAATAATCTTAAAACAGCGAGTATGTCAATAGCCTATCAAGTGCCCCCCAGCTTATTTTTTTAAGACACACGGCATGATTCGTGGTGCCAGTTTCAATCAGCATACATAAAGTATTAAAACGTCAAAATCGATGACAATATTAAATGTATGTGATTAAAATTAATAAAGACTAAACGGGATTTAAATGTAAACGCATATTAGTTCGTTTTGAATTTTATGTCGAAAATATTTTTGTTTCTTTATTTAAAACTATTTGAGACATTTTGAAAACGTCACTTTGATGTCTTACGTCGTAAGCGGTTTGTCTATGACAATAAAAAAAGAAAACTCGGGAAAACATGTATTAGGCCTACATCACACTGGTGCACATAGTAAATTTGACAGTTTATGTCAAATTTACTATTGACCGCACCGCAGGCCGCGTCAGTGTGAAGCAGGCTCAACAGTAAACTTGTTAAATTTACTACTCACCACCATCGAAGACCGCGCCATTGTGATTCAGGCCTTAAGCACACTACAAACGGGTGCAGTTAGTCACACCATCTTGCAATAGTTGGAAAGAGACCGCCATACATTACTAACCAGTTTAACTATAGCAACTTGTGACAAATTGCTAGGCCTTTAAACGTGCGAGCATTTGGCCGTATTTTTTAGACAAAACATATGGTTAAACGGTAAAAAAGTATACAGTAATGGAATTACATACACTTTCCTGGCCGCTAAAACTATATAGAATGACTTTTAACTTTTTAAATTTGCGCTAGTCAGTAACGAAGAACTTCACGTACTATTTTTGCTACAGTAAGGCGAACATTTCCGAGCATAGGTATTGGAGAAAACAAAGTTAAACAATCATGCTAATAATTCAATTCAGTATATCAACGTAATTTCTGCGACAGTTTCATCGAATTCGTGTCTTCAAAGTTTTGTCGCGTGACTTCGTTAATGAAATAATTTACTAGATTGTTTAGTGATATTTGCTTCCAATCATGTTACTTACTATTATTGCAAAATTTCTTTATCACGCGTCAAAACAACTTGTTACCAGGGATTATATTTCCTTAAAAATTATACCTCGCTCAGTCCAGTCTTAGTTTCTTCGCTAAGTCTTGGTTCAAAGATCGTAAGACCATGATTCTTACGATTTTTCGACTCGCTATCATTTTTGTAATGGATATTCTAGACAAGATAGATAACGATTAGTTTCTAAAATCTTAGAAAAGAATCATAATGTTGGGAACATTTACAATGAGAATGTTAATCAGAATACATACCAGTTTATAATTGTAAAAATAATGAACAACCCTAGTTTAAGCAGGTTTTCTTAATTTTTACGAATATATCTGTCTGTACACATTCTACCTCTTCTTGTCTAGGGTTCTCCAAAGACAGAGGCCTTTACACAGATTGTAGGCCATGTCAGACCAAAAACAGGGTCCTTCCATTTCCTTTAATGTAGATAAATTTCTTGTAAAAAAACGAATGTTCTACACGAGAATTATGAATTTCAAGTAGTACATTTTGTAGTTAGTTTTTAATTTTATGTCATGCAATGAGAGTTTTAGTAATAATTTGTACATATTTATTTTTAATAGTTATTAAATGCTTGGGCTTTGTATTGAAATATATATAGCTTAGCTCGCGACACATGAAAATATGTCATTTTTCAAAGTTAGGATTTAAACACATTACAAAGAATAGTTGCTTTGAAAATGTCTGCCATTTTTTTGGCATGGCATACGCTAGATGGCAGTATAGTCAAATGCCAATGATACAAAATTAGAAGCTAGGAGCTTCACTGTGTAGTTCCATACATCGAAAAAGAAAATAACCTAAATCAACACATATCAGTTTAAAATAAGGACTTTTGTATAAGTATTAAAACGGTTTACCTAATGCGCCACACTAAATTAAAAGGTAATTAATTAATACGTATGTCAACCTACCCTTACTACCTAATGCGCCACACTAAATTAAAGGTAATTAATTAATACATATGTGAACCTACCCTTACTAATTTGCCGGCAAAGATTCCGAGTTAGTCATTACATACATTTTTGGTAAAATATCATAAGAGTACCCAATGATGTTATATAAAAAACCGGCCAAGTGCATGTCGGACCACGCAAAACGAAGGGTTACGTGCCTATTAAAAAGGTTTTATCGTCACAGAAGTCTTACGGTACATACGGCCTTTTCTTTAAGGAAGGCCGTTTTTCAGCAATATCCCGAAAACTTTTGAACCGATCTTGTTCAAAATAATTTTCGGTGAATGAATTTCATAAGCCCTATGTCCATGTTTTATTTTCAGATTTTTAAAATACACCGTTCAAAAATTAGTGGGAGGGACAGAATTTTATTGACTTTCGGGGCGATTATCTCCGACTATTCACTTAATCAAAAAAATTGCTAAAAAACCTTATATTTATTTTGAAAGGCCTATCGATTAATGTTCCCCACACGTGGGATTAACATGTTTTTTTTTGACTTTCTGTATTATGTATGGAGTGCATCCCTAAAAAAAAAATTTTTTTAGTAATTTTAATTACAAAACTATGTAGCGGCTAACAAAATACACCTATTCTCAAAATTTTATTCAAACACACCCTATAGTTTTTGAGTAAAATGCCTGTGACATACGGACAACGGGCAGACGGAGATACGAAACTATAAGGGTTCCGTTTTTGCCATTTTGGCTACGGAACCCTAAAAAGAGGCAGATATAAGCACTACAAAAGTGGCACACTAAAATTTACACCATTGGCACCAACTTGCCTCAGTTTCGAGTCGCCAATGGAAACGTAGCTGTCAGATTTGGTGACCATTTTTAAACACGGAATTTCGTATAGACAACATATCTACCTCTTTTTTATATTACATCATTGTGAGTACCTATCAAAATTAATGTACGTTTGCGAAAATAATCCAGTGTTTTAGCAAAACATACATTATTTAATATTACTATCTAATAAAAAGTGTACTTAATTAGATTTTTATCAGAAGGTTACACTTGAATGTTAAACTAAATACTAATACTAATATACAACAACACGACAAACTAAAACCCCATTGCCTCGTCCACATCAACTTTTGTTAGAAAGTCAAATACATGACAGTTCGTGATATGGCGACCATAAAAGAGCATTTCCAAAAAAGTTTGTACAAATCAAAGACTTTCAAAAAAGGCATACTTTTAATTTTCTTATGTTGTTAAATTTGCACCACTAGGACTAGGTACCAAGTAGTAGTGAATACTTTATTGCACAAAAAAAGTATTTAACAGAGTATCAAAATAATTATAATTTGTACAAAGGCCATGTAAATTCTATTACAATCTTTCTAGATTCCTTGAATTTGACGAAATATAAAAATATGCACCTCTTAATTATCAAAAATAGTAATAAAGTTCATCTAAAATTACTAAAATTGAAGATAAAATAGGAAACTAAACGTAAGTGTATGCCAGATTAAGCGCCCTAGCTTTGTACAAACTCTTTAAGGAATTAACAAAAATGTTTTGGGAAATGCAGTAGGTGTAGATATGTATGTCATCGATGATCTGTCAAATTTTGCTTTTCGCAGTGCATCATGTCATAGTCATTTAAGGTGGAGCATACGTTCATTTCATTATGATATCATAATCTTGCAAAGTAGATTATATCGTCGTCATATTACGAGCTATCATGAACACTTCATGAATAGAGCTCCTCGTGGAATGAGCGTGTCATGCGTAGCGTCGCTGCCCAGCACTGCCTTGCCAACGTCATTTAAAACCAGCACCTATGTACATACACTTTGCGTGCCTTTTTCTATCTCTTCCATTTATTAATCGTACTTTTATTGTGCTGCAGTGATCGGGTTGGCAAAGCAGCGACTCCAACGACGAATAGGGATAAGTTAGTCTAAATTAAATTAACGCTATGTTACGAAAAACACTTAACACATGGTTATTGTATTGTAAAATACTAACTTTTTTATCAACATCAAAATTAAAGGTTTATTCCTATTTCAACAAAAATTTGCTGTAACCAACGACCGGCGATATCCATAATGTTGTGAATGGCGTGGCCTGATATAGGTGGTGTATCTATATGGTGTAGGTACCTACATATGGTAGTACGAATTTGACATATACTCTTAAACACAAACAAGCGAATATTTTGCAATATTACCCATACAGATACATACCTACTAATGCCTTATGTGAAACACATGTATATTTTCTGTATTTATAGGTTGGACATTAACAGCTACTCGTATTTAGGTACTTACTACGTAAGTATTATTTAATAAACAAGTTGCTCAAGAATTATTGTAAACAACAAAAAAAAATGTGGGTAGGTAACTACTGTGTTTGTATCTTCTTTGTAGAAAAATATAACCTCTTTTAGTGTTTTTCGTAATTTGCATCAAACTCTGTCTTCTTATTATATATTCCTTGGAATCCCGTATGAATAAACACGGGATTCACTAGTTTTGTACTATTTGAGTCAATAAATTAGGAAAAAAGTATTCCAATCTATAATTTAATTCGTATGTAGTTCATAAAATAACTTTCTACAGTGTGGCGCGAAATTGTAAACAAGATACTTTTTGAATGTATAATAGCAATTAATTTGTCACAGGTTCTCAGTCTCAAATCAATAGTCAAATTATATGAAATGTATTATATATAAGTAGAAAAAAGAAAGACCCTTTATTTTCAAAAGCTTTGAAAACAGGCAAACATTTAAACCTGGCCGGAACCAGCAGCTGTTTTATGTAAGTACTCTGGAACCAGAGATTTATGATTGAGATTATGGGGCCGTCTTTATATAAAACTGTCAATTGGAATCTTGGAATTGGAATCTTCTGCCTTGGACGGTAGAGTTGCTTTTTGAATAGACTACTTTGATGCAATTCGGCTAACTCAAATACCCTCAAGTATACCTGAGGTATGCAAGTCAAAAAGTTCTAACAATATTAAAATCAAAACACAGATTGTAAACAGCCGGTTTGAAAACAATTTTCTTCTTTTTGTTGTCGGACCTTCTTGCGTCCTGATCGATACCCTGAAACCTGCATCCGTAGCAAGAAACTCAGCTCTCCATGTAATAAGTAATACCTATGAATAATTGTGTTCAAACATAATAAACCATGAAACACTAAGTATATTATAAGACCATTAAATATGCTCTAATTTATTGATTAAATTGTAAATAAATAATTAGTTATACCTACGCTTAATTATCTATCTATCATTAATTATTCATTAATTATTTAAATGAACATAATAAATAAGATCAAAATATCCAAACAGTTTCTGTATTTATTTTAGCATAACATATATTATAATGTAATTAAAAGAAAATTAAATAAATTTTTCATGCCACTGATTTTGTTTTTTTGTACTTTACCTACTCCTGAAAACAGAAAATATGAGATGGCAAAGAGTGGGTATGTGTGAGTTGGGTCGTATCCTACTAGTACCCTACTTCCTACTAATATTATAAATGCGAAAGTTTGGATGTTTAGATGTATGTTACTCAATCATACTTAAACGGCTCAACCTATTTGGATGACATTTTGCACGAAGATAGCTTATAGCCTGGATTAAAATATAGGATAGATTTTATAACGGGTCCACGCAAACGAAACCGCGGGCGGAAGCTAGTAAATATATACATATTATATATATCCTACTAATATTATAAATGCGAAAGTTTATGAGTGTAAGGTGAACAAGTGTTACTTACTGGACCATCCTCCATACAGCCCAGACTTAAGTCCCAGCAAAATTTTCACATACTACCCCAAAATCAAGGATAAGTTGCGTGGTCAGCGGTTTCAGACACCAGCGGATGTTTAGATGTTTGTTACTCTATCACGCATAAACAGCTCAACCGATTTGGATGAAATTTTGCACGAAGATAGTTTATAGCCTGGATTAAAATATAGGATAGTTTTTTTATGCCAGGTCCACGCAGTTGAAGTCGCAGGCGGAAGCTAGTATTAAATAACTACTATCGGTATACCTTCATATGGTGAAACTTTTTTGGAGCGGGGTTACATAAATAATGAAACTATCAAACAGTTTTTTTTTAATATAAATATTAGAGGACAATCTTACACAAATTGACCTAGTCCCATAATAAGCTCAATAAGGCTCGTGTTATGGATACTAGACGACGATATATTTAATAGATACAAATACTTACATACACAGAAAACATCCAAGACTCAGGAACAAATGTTCACGCTCATCACACAAATATTTGTGCCCTTACCGGGATTCGAACCCAGGACCTTCAGCTTCGTAGGCAGCGTTACTACCCACTAGGCTAACCGGTCGTCGAGTTTATTTATTTAAATATTCATTTTTACATCTTAGCTTCACAGTGATCATGTTATACAGTTAAAACTATGCAATAACAACGAAGCGCTTTTAAATATCTGACCACCTCTAATGGCTCTACACGTGTTCAACATCAGGCATTGATCAATAGCACGCACGGAACACGGAGTGAAAGTGAACATAATACCATCTAGTGAAGAAAGCGCGAACTTTACTGCGGTACTGGCGCTCGCGCTCCCACTAGTTCAAGTCAATGGTGTGTCTCTTGTTCGGAAGGTGGCGTTGGTAATAAAATAAAAGAGTTACGGGGACTTAGAAAACCAAAGAAATTGTATTGGTACTACGTATTACTCGACCGCTATGAGCATACGTCGGACTCCCAGCGGGCATTTTCGTGGCATGTCAGAATGATAGGTAAGGTTCGCAAATCAATCAATTCACTTTCGAGTATTTGTACTTAGTATTTGATACCTAGTATTTATATGTGAAATTCCAAATATCATAGCAACTAACTGCGTTATTTATAAATGTACTTGGACTACATATAAGTCAAAATGGCGAAAAAGTTCGTTTGGCTTTATCCGTCACTTTAATTTGATTAGACGGCACTCTACCAACAAATATAAGTATGAACAACAGTCATAATGACGCATGTCAGCTATTTATTTGTTTTTAAGTGGCCACTAGTGGGCTATCAGTCATCACTTCAAAGAGTATTTACACATTAAAGATTTATAAATGATAACGGGTAACTAATTTAATTAACTATGTTACAAACACTAGGTACATTATACGAGTAATACTCGTAAGTTAAGATTTTTTTGTAAACCTTACCTTGCCCTCAAACTGCCCCCTATAGTCCGACGTATGGCTATGAGTTAGGGATTGGAATGCCTATCAGTTCATATACACTTTGACGTTTTTATATGGCAAAACTATCACTTCCAATCCCTTTCTAATCGCGGTTTGATAACACAATCAAGAAAACTTACGAGTACTGTGTCCGTTTCTAACATTACATATATAGTTATGTAAATATGTAAATATTTTTAAATATGGCAATGAGAAGCACAAAGTGAGTCTATTTCAGTCTCGTTTTTCAGTTTAGGTAGGTGTATGTATGGTCAAATTAAAAACATTCTAGTGACCCATTCAAGATATAAATAGAACGTTTATACTTAATGAAAACTCATTGAAGAAAACTCAGTGAGTTTGAAGATAAGTATTTTCTAGTTTTAAATTATTCCTTAATGCTAATTTGCGTTGCCAGTCATAAAATGTAATCCCATTTGCGTATTTTTTACAAAATACAAGTTGGATTTTTTTACCGCCTCATGGAGCTACAGTAGATACTCTAAATACTAGAGATAGCAAATTTTACTAAAAGGAAACACTTTTCCTTTTAGTAAAATTAGCTATCTCTATCAGTTTTATTTAAAAAAATAAATGAGTGCATTAATTTTTTAAATGAAACCAAACTGCATTTTCGAAAATACGATTTCCACGGCCGCGATTTGAACCGACTTAATAAAAAAACAGCCTTTTGAGCACTCAATTATAACCATAAGAATAAAATCTCTCTAACAACGATTAATGCAATGACATTGACGTCAGCTTTGGTCGTGAATTCCGTGATCCCAACCCAACAGATAATTTGGTTGGAGCAATTGAATTCGGAAACGAAGAGAATGCTAAATGCATACATAGACAACCTGTTTATTCTGTTTATGAACAATGGTTGATGGGTTGAATTTTGGGGAAGAAAGCAACCGAGAGCCGAACCTCGCATTTGCCCTTTTTGTTCGCACCGTGCCGTCCGAGTGCGACTTATTTTAAATGCTGCACGCTTTGAATACTTAGTACATTTAATGTTAGAGCACTGAGAGATCCAGTATACTATTATTATTCATAATATTATACTTTCAGTTGTTATACATTTGTGTGTCATAGAGGGTTGTTGATAATATAAACTTAGGTAGGAACAATAAGTGGCGATGAGAGAGCGCAGCGTAAGAGCGGACTAATATGTAAGTAATAACGGATGATAATACCTACCACTTCATACTTTGGTAACCTATATACCTTATTTATTTCTCCTTTAGGGTTCCGTACCAAAAAGGTTAAAAAAAACCCTTATGTCGATTCTGTCCGTCAGTCTGTCTGTCACAACTCTAAATATTTCATTGTAATACGAGTAGTTGTATACAAAGCTATCACGTGTATGGATAATGTCAAATGTTTACATATATTTTTATTTTTATCCTCTAACAGCCCAGCACTCAAAAATGAACACTGAAGTTTCAGTTACATTTAAATGGAACATAAATTTGAATTTTCAGCAACGGACAATGCTTTTTAATAGGCCTCTGGGCGGATATAGGCTATGATAAATGACGGCTATGAGGCCAAAGTGGGGTATCAAATAAAAACGCTTTGGTGGCATTCTGAAACAGATTTTATTTTTGTTTTGCAGTAAATAAATTTCGATTTATGTAGGAAAATGTAGAGAAAAATGCAATAAACGCACTAATATAAACATTTGAGTATCAACTGTCTAGATTCTCTAAAAGCTAAAACTAATCATATATTTTCTGCTGTAGATACAGAGCTAAAGAACTACTCGTTTGTATAAAAATAATAAAGCCCTTAGTTTTCGAAATAGGTACTATTTCCATAGGTACATAATAAATTAATTTATTTCGACCAACTAGGATCATATTATAGAATATACAAATTACAAATTTAGAAATACAAACACAGCTAAAATTAATATCAATACAAAAATACAATAAAATTAACTGCGAAAAGTTTATATTTGAAATAAAAGTATGAATAATAAAATAAACCACAATTACCGTTTTTCATTTCAGTCAAGTTGAATAAATTCAAGGAATACCACTAGTAATGCAAACTATACCGACAATTGGTTAAAAATGTTAAAATCCGCTCAGCTGTTTACCTAAGTGATGACAAAACACAGGTACGGCCAAAATTTTAAAAAGTTATTGAGTGAATGAGTAATGAGCACGGAATTTCATTGTATCATTGACCGGACGGGCGTTCAGTTGTAAATGTTGTAATTTGTTGTGCGCCTGTTTGCTTACCGTTTATTTATTAGTATAAACAGCGGTGTCATCCGCTCAATAGCTCTCCCGTCACAGCCCACCGGTCCGCAGTCATCTCTCTCGAATCGCATTACCTACCTGGCTTTCGATCAGGCCACACCACTCACTTACATCCACTTGTCTTATAATCATAATATAAATTATTATTAGTAATTTAGTAGTTGTCTCAGTAACAGTTGTTTTGTTTTATGTGTGTGAAAGATGCTGTTGTCAGACGCTCTCTGTTTTATTTTTTTAACGGTGAGTTATACATTTTTTTGCTGGTTTTTTGTCTAATGTTACTGTTTTATCCACAGCATATTCTTTGATTCCCTGACTAAACCCAAAGTGCATAAGAATTGGAAGTTATTATTCTTAATTATAATTATTAATAAAAAATAACAGTTAACTACACTCAAGAGCAAAAGTTCCGGGTATACACTTTGTATAGAATTTCAGTACAAACTGTACCCGGAACTTTTGCTCTTGAGTGTAGGTACAATTATGTAAACATATTTTATAATTTTACACGATACGAATAACTGCTGTGAAAATTTACTACACTGTGAAAAGGGCTTTACGAATCAATCAGTACGTAGCGTAGGTGTATACGGGGTGGACCCTGTAACAGGAGCAAATATTTAAAAGGACGCTCCCTTAGAGCATTTGCAGTAACCAAATGTGTTCAATTTTTTTTTTAATTCGGAGAAATTTTGTTCTACAGTTATGACCTCCAAGTAATGTATAATGGCACCACGAGATTATAGCACAGCAGTCAATGCAGATTTTGAGGTAACATCATGTAAAAACTAATTATAGTTTTTGCATTTTTGTTTTCAAAAGATTTTTTAAGTTTATGTTTGTTTTTTTAGTAAAAAGTTACTGATGTCACTTCAGAAGTAAACTTTATTAAGATAGAAATATTATACAATAAATCACGAATATGTACAATTATATCAAACTACTAAAATTACTAAAACTAAATTAACCTAACCGCAACACGTAAGCTAACTTTAAAGAAAAAAAAACAATATATATTTTTTGTCAACTAACCACTTGGATATAGTTGTTCACAAGCTTAATAATCTACCGTTTAATTTTTTGCTCCTGTTACAGGGCCCACATATATGTCAAAGAAACGTATCACTTATAGTGCTGTATTATCTCACTTATCTTTATGCCACCGCAAGTTTTTGCTGATGGTAGTGTGCACTTTTGAGTTCTTGCAAATAAATAATCTAGCGGCTAGATTATTTCTTAGGAAAAAATCTTCTGGTGCTAGATTCTAGCCGTTGTAACGAGAACCTAGGACCTTTCGGAGGAACAAAGTTAATTGTCACTGAGCCATCGCAAAATAGCTTAAAACAAACAAATTCCGTCACGGACTAAACCCGTTTTGAGGCCACTTTTACCGTTTCATGGAATTATTGACGGTATTTTCTAAAAAGCTAAAGGCGTAGCTTTAATTTAGGTTTTAGACAATCTAATCCATTCACGCGACTTTTTATTTATCATAAACGTTTTGAACAAAGCGTTAGATATCATGTTTTAATTAATCAATGATCGAAATGATACAATATGAATATTTGATATCCTAGATAAACTTAAATACGTGAATGAAGTCATCCGTTATAGTTCTAATGCTATATGTATTTTAGTAACATTCATTCACAAACTGTATATACTTGAGATTAAATAATTCAGTTAGCCGAATTGCATTAAAGCTTCAAAAAGCAACTCTACCGTCTAGGGTAGAAGATTCCAATACCAATGACAATTTTAATAGTCGGCCACATTAAATAATATCCACCATACATAATATTTATCTTAGTACAATTAGCATACCTATCCGATCCATGTGTTACCCTTTCAGATATCTACGCAAGTTTTGATTCACCGTGTTCATTTGATAGGTACACTATTAATATGCAGAAGAGATCGTAAACTGCTATAATTATATAACACAGGGGTATAACATACGGCTATGAACAGTAAGAACATCATAATTACTTTAAAATTATTATAAATTTTACCTGTTGGGCTTAGTATAAGTAGGTTAGTTGTAATGCAAATATTTAACAAATTTTCACCTTGCAACCGTTTCACTCGGTATCTAGAGACGTCAATGTGAATAGGACTCATAATGGAAGACAGAATGAGGATTGAAGATTTTATACACGTCCAATTCTTATCTTAAATATTAAATGTCGTTTACTGTAATAATTATACAAAATACAATACTTGCACAGCTTAGAGGAGTAAGAGGTTTGATTAAAATTCATACGGCTAGTTTAATACGCATTATAATAGGTAGTTAGTGATTTTTTTATTCAATTTTTTTTCACATTTGGGTTTTATTCCCGGCATATACATAACTTCAATTGCTCACCGAAGTGGGTCTTGGTCGCCGATACGAATTGTCGCCACTTGTCCCGATCTTGCGCCGTTTCCCTCCAGTTCATGGTTTGGAGATCGCGCAGGTCTGATTCGACGACGTCGTTCCAGCGATACCTGGGACGTCCGACGGGTCACCGTCCTACTGGATGCCCCAAATATGCCCGTCTGGCACCACAATCTTCCTCCATCCTTTCAACATGACCGAGCCAGCGGGGACGTAGGGCTTTCGTTTCTCCAATAATGTTGGGTGCAACCACAAGATGCTCTATTTCGACATTCTTCCGGACTCTGAAGCTTTCTTCATGTCTCCTCACCGGACCTAGTATTGTCCGGAGAATTTTTCTCTCCGCAACCTGGAGCTTATTTTCTTCTTAAGACTTTTAAGTGTTAGCGTCGAAGTATCACATCCATACATGAGTATTGGCTTTTTGACCATTTTGTATATGCGGAGTCTGGTGTTTCTGCTGAGAAGCTTGGACTTTGTGAAGGGCTTTATGCATCGCAAGGTATTTTGGGTTGTTTATATCCTTCTCCCGTGTATTAATGTCGGTGACTGTGAAGCCTAGGAATCCCCTAATTGAAGGTCTTCCCTTTTAAAATCGCATATAGATATATTTTTAAATTGCACCTTCAGTAAGAAGTCATTAGACTAACTACATAAACTGAACACTTGATACATGAAGGAAGTGTCATAAGGCCACACCATAACAAATTTAATTCTTCCTTGCAAAGCATAGGTCCGAGTACCAACGTCATTCATCCCGGTCCTGAGCTAGTCTTACAGGCTTAAGGTCTCTTTAGGTATAAGGCGTATCCCATCGTATCTCACGTTGGAGCCGGATGAAAAGTCAGATTTTAAAGGCCAAAGATAAAAAAAACAAGTTCGTCTTTAGTGTTTAAATAATTATTAATTTCATTGCTAAAACAGGCTATTTTCAACGTTTTTTACCAAGATATATTTTGACAGTTTATCTAAAACTTCATTGATCACTTTTTTGAAGTAATGATCTGTTTTAACGTTACTTAACCTATTTTCATAACGATTTTCGCAAGGTACCGTCGTACGCGGGTGACGAGCATAACTAGCATAGAGAGTTAACATTATTTATTTACATTTTATCCCAAACAATTCCATTGCCAGTTGCAAGTCATTGATGATGTTTCCGTGAAATATCAAGGAAACATCATCAACGAATTGAAATGAAATTGTTAACTTGTTGTTGGACTTAATAAAGTCGAGTAAATAAATAAAACATAAACACTAAGTAAGAGTCGGATTTAATTTAAGGAATCATGCTAGACTTTACACCAAAGCGTTTCTTCCTCGTTGCAATTCTTTATTAACGCAATTGGTTACTACCTTTCTTTAATAGTGGGCACGTTTTGTACCTAATACGCCAAAGGTCAAAACTAAGAAAGAAAGAAAAGAAAGAAAGAAAACATTTATTGTCACACAAATAGATATGCAAAATACATATAGAGATAGAAAAAAAAATATATTTGTGTAACAAAAGGAACGAGCTCAGCATGAGCTGTGTCAGCGCCAGGGATCGGAACCGGTTTTTTCAAAAATCCCCGAAGTAGTCTAATATTTTGAATTATTTTAGGCTCTTAATGTAGGACTCTATCGAGTATTTAGGTAACATATTCGTAATATTAGACTGCCCGAACAAAAATGATATTATAACCAAAGAACGAAATAATACCGGTTTAACTTGTATGGAGAAAATACCGGTATCCGATCCCTGGCAGCGCTCGGTACCTAAGGAACCGAGTAGGCGTAGTTAGAGTAGGGCTGAAAGCAAATGGACAAGAAATTAACAGCTTTCATCGCATAGAAAATTTTCTTACTTCAGATACATTTTAACATTTTTAATGCACGATACATCCGGTGAGGTGTATCGTGCATTGTATCGTGTGCACGATACATCTGGTTAGAGTACCTAAGTCTGTTGTTTCAAACAGGCCGCTATTTTCAAACAACCGATCCTAATGTAAGTATGATTAGATTACGTTAATTCTTATGGTGTCTACGCCGGATCGGATACCCAATGGAAAGCTAATCTTTTCAGTCCAGTGGCTGGGTCAGTGTTACTCCTTAGGTTGATTAAATTACCTATGCATGCACCAAGATAAATGTAATGAAGTAAGTTGACAGGCTGGGATTAGCATAGAAGTTGTGTAGGTATACAGTTCTATCCAGATAATATTAGTCTCCAGAATATCAAAAAAACAGGGGTTCTAAATATGAAATGTGTTTGTTCCAAAATTGGAATTGGAATTTTAACTGGACTGAACTGGAGTTAGAGATAAAATACTAAACTAGTTAGTTTTGTTATATTTAGAAAATGATTGAAAGATGACATAAGACGGCGGCTGCTAGCATAAATGTTGGAGGAAGTACCTAGGTACTAGGTAGCTAGATTCCTAAATCATTAACTGTACTTCTATCCAATGTTCGAAAATTTTCCTCTTTCGAAACATTCTACGTTGACGCAACCATGCTGCACCGAAAATGCTACAAAATTTACGATGCCCGCAGATTATAAACTAACGAAAAATAATGCGTTAAATTGGGAACGGTTTTGATAGTTCACAATTTTTCGATAGTTTATAATATCGCGAGCAAGATTTTAAACTGACGGGGTTCATACTCTAGTGGTGAGTGACATACAGGTACACACAAAGAATGTTAGGTGGTCATTTTCCCAGCACGTACAACTTGTTAAAATAGAAAACGACATAGCTACACTCACATAGGCATATTTATGACATAGTACTTATTACTTTTACAATGTTTTTGGCAGTTTATGTTGACCTTTAAAATTTACTGTTAACTTACCCCAGTTGAAGTTTGTGAATATAATTTATTTTTTCGTGCCAAACGAGAACGGCAATGGCGGTTTTTACATTCGACAGTAGGTACTACATACATAACACGTACACATGGAAAGAAAGCGCAGTTAAACCATCGACGTAGGTACCGCTGAGGAATGTCGAAATAACGAAAGAAACTCCGTTCATAGTTATTGTTAGTACGTAACTAACATCTAATCAGCTCTGTATTCATCTAACCAATGAATGTTGTCTCGCTTAAGTACTCGCTTGCAAAAAGCAATCATATTATTGACAAACATAGGCATGCCTTCCAAAATCCAACATAGTTCGTACGATACACACGATAATTATGCTTTTCAATCTGTGAACAAATCATTCCGAATAGCATCGGACAGCATCACGAATTCCTCGAACTTGAACGTAGCGCATGCCCGGCATAATCTACGCGATAACAATTTGCGCATAACACTACAAAACGAAAGTGCGCACGCGTGGTATGAAATGACACCGCTTACTGTCACTGTTACAACGATATCGTCACAGTCAAGTGTGAAGCAACAGTTTTAGTGTAGGTTCTCCTTTGATTAGCTATATTATTCAACCAAAAAATCAGGAAAAGGCAAAAACTTAAACTTTGACGCGTTTCTATTTATTTGGTAAAATTGCCACTTTTCAATCCCAATCTAATCGCGGTTTGATAAATATTACTCGTAAATTTTCCTTTTTTCTGTTGATTTTATCGTAAATGCATGCGACGATTTTCTAGGTGTATTTGTATTTATTAACTTGAAACAGGCATAGTATAAATGAGTTTATTTATTATGCAGTAGAGTTTAATGAGCTATAACTAATTGGGCAGCATATCTAGCTTATATGTGCCTTTTAACAGCGTTATTAGATTTTTAATGCGAATCATACAGACTCTGTGTAGATTAACGATATCTTCTCTCCTGTCTACACCACGGTACAGAATATATAGTGCTTCTATTTTCTTAAGGCGAGGTACCTATGCTCTGGCCCCGTAGCATGGTTGGCGATGTCACGCGATAGGTGATAGGAGAGAGCGTGCGTCACTGGCTGACACCGTTCGATAGAACGAGACGACGCTCCTATCTTGTCACTTGTCGCGTGATAAGGCCAACCATGTTACGGCTCCAGGGCCGTTTTGTGGTGACTGCGATTCCATTTTCTAACACGATAACTTTTGCAATTGTTTAACCTAAAAATAGGTTTGCTTGTTCGGTACTTCAACTTTAGTATCGATGTAATCGCCTTAAGTAAATTCACAATATATGCTGCTAAATAGGCTGGCTAAAAAAAAAAATTGAAGAAAGATCATATTTCTTTTTATTTTACAAAATTCTATAAAGTTTAGGCGGCGGAAATTTTGCATATATTTTGTCTTCTTTTCTTTTCTTTTTTTCTTTATATTTGTTACTAATGTAGAGCCACACTATCCATAACAATTACAAGCCCATACTCGCTGGGGGCAGATTCACTTAGCTTATCCTGGCATGGCCTTTGGCACTTAACTTAGACTATTAAAGTGACTAAGTAACATAGGTACTTACTCCATAGCATCAGCATCGCCGTCAGTAATCAACTGACAGCTATGCTTCGAAAATCACGTAACCCTGAGCCATGCTGCAATTTTCAATAACAAGGCGAGAACGTATATTCTCACTTTCGCCGAGAAAACTGTTGCGCCAATTTAACGAAAACATAACGAGTTATTAACTGGTTAGTTAAACGTCGGAGTTAATGGTCGTTGATCAACCGTGAGTATTTATGTTGATATGGGTGAGGATTATGATAGACTAGTTGCTCATGACTTTTGTTTGTTTTGATTGTTCTACTAATGTTCAGACGGAACAAGAGTTAAGCAGGTAGAGTCTGGCCAGGGAAAGATAAGAGCGGCAAATAGAAAAAAAATACGTGTTGCAATATGTGTATAACGCGATTTTTTTTTCTTCAATTCACACAATGCAACTGATCAAGCAGAAGGAAGTAAAATTATATGAAATAAAACTCTTTAACTTCATTCTATTTTATATATAAGAAGAATAATCAAAACCACTCTCCAAAATATCAATTTTGACGAGACATAATAGTTGAACTTTTTATGATATTCTTCAATATTAGCAGTAAGCCACCCTTTAATTCTCTTAAAAGCAAAAACAGTCCAATTTATTATGGAATAGTTCTTTCTTAGTTACCATATCAAGTATCAAGATTAGGACATCATACTATTTAAGACGTTTGACTTTGACAATGATATTTTTGTTGTCATATAAAAATTTGCCATATAAAAAGGGTTTATCTTTCCCCGGCCAGACTAGTTCGAGTAGGTTAGCCTTTTAGTAACCTTAACTCTATAAATATTCAGAAGAATGAGGTGCTGTCAGACACGACAAGTACCTACCCGGGGTCATACAGAGATGTAGGTTTCCGTCCCTTCTGTTCTGTGGACATTGCCTATATTTTTTTGCTCTCTTTTTGTATCTGCGATCACTGCGATTAATCATTCTGACTATACGCAGGTTTGATGTAGTTTTTCTGATGGCGTTTGGAACGCTCCTATTAGAAAAGCCGCGTCTCCACGCTGTGTTCGTATCGTTTTAGTCTTTTCGTGTTATCTAAGACGCTCAGGTTCACTGCAAGTTGGTTTGGGTGGCTTATCAGGCCAAAGTTAAGGACAATGAAGCCTTATTTTTGGTTAGACTCTTAATCCGTATAAGCGGTGTCTCCTCTTATATGATTTCATGCAATCAAAATTATTTATATGCACGGAAGCCCTTACTTACCACAGGAAAGACGAGTTTATTTTTACTCAATCTGTATGACCCACCTACAGGCATTTATTGCTTACTGTATTTTTATCAATTACTCAGCACAGTCATCAACTACTCAGTGAAAAGATTCTATTAAGCCCAAAAACTATGGGTGTATATAGTGTACCTAGTTTAGGAGTTGCACTTTCTGTTTCCATTATCAAACCAGCTTTATGGTGCCACAGTATTGTATTGTCATATATCTTCCACAATTGTTCTCTATTAGACTCGAGAAGTAAGTCAAAGTATTTTAAATTTTACTTAAACAAACTAACTGTCATACATGCACTGCAAGTTAAATAAAAACTTGTAAAAACAAGGGGAGCAGCTCAAGATTCTTTCAGCTACCTTTTGTAATTATTTCCTTTTTTGTTAGTGGGAACTCAGTATCATTTTCATAATTAATATCCATCGATGTGTATTCACCATATTATAGCCCATCTAAATTCGTAGCTGAATCTAAACGTAATCCTACTATAGTACATTGTTTAACGAGGGGCATAAGTGGAATGTTGCTAACGAGAGTCTATCAGAAGCCCGACGCCGAAGGCGGAAGGCTTTTGATAGACTCGAGTTTGCAATATTCTTACGCCCTTGTTGTACACAATGTTTTTCATCACATTTGCGAGGAAATAAATAACTACAAAAGACAGAAAAATCTAAGTTTCATACAGCCGTACCAATCAAAAATTAACAACTTCACTTCCACATCAGTGCTAGTGGAGCGCGCAGCTTCAATATTTCAACCAATCACAGAGCAGTATTCTTGCGGGTCGGGGCGGCTTGGCCAACTAGTTTTTTTTTTCAACCAATCACAGAGCAACCAGATTTGGTTAAGCCAATCGGAGGGTTCTATATTTTGAAACTAAACTTAACAGCCCGTGGGAGGTAAAACCGCTATAACTACTCTGTACGCTCGCAAGTAATAACGCCATTGACGAGCAAGTGTGATGAAAATATTATAAATGCGAAAGTTTGGATGTTTAGATGTTTGAATGATTGTTACTCAATCACGCTTAAACGGATTAACCGATTTGGATGAAATTTTGCACGAAGATAGTTTATAGCCTGGATTATAATATAGGATAGTTTATATCTCGGGTCCACGCAGACGAAGTCGCGGGTGGAAGCTAGTATTAAATAACTACTATCGGTATTTTATTTTCATCTCACCATATGCACGCACTTTCACTACGTAGGTAATAAGATGAATGGAGCTTCGTCCCATCCTCTCATCATGGTAACAGCTTTTATTATGTACGCAACTTGTTACGACACGTAGTTGTATGAGACAATGTGTTAGCATAATAAAATAGTTTGACATTAATAAGTGTAGGTAGCTGTACTCTTTATTTGTGAAGTAAGTCAGGGCAGTGGGAAGTGTTAAATTGGTGTTTGTGTGTTTGTACTTTTATCACGGTTATTTTGTCAGTGATAAATGACTACTGTCAGTGACAGTAACAAAGTAATTATCTACTTTTCATCACACTTGCTCGTCAATGGCGTTATTACTTGCGAGCGTACAGAGCAGTTATAGCCGTTTTACCTTCCACGGGCTGTTAAGTTTAGTTTTAAAATATAGAATCCTCTGATTGGCTTAAGCAAATCTGGTTGCTCTGTGATTGGTTAAAAAAAAAATCTAGTTGGCCAAGCCGCCCCGCCCCGCAAGAATACTGCTCTGTGATTGGTTGAAATATTGAAGCTGCGCGTTCCACTAGCACTGATCTGGAAGTGTAGTTGTCAATTTTTGATTGGTGCGGCTGTATGAAACTAAGATTTCTTCTGTCTTTTGTAGTTATTTATTTCCTCGCCAATGTGATGAAAAACATTGTGTATAACCCGTGTTTATGAGGGGCGTAAGTGCAATATTCTTACGCCCGTGCGTAAGAATATTGCACTTACGCCCCTCGTTAAACAATGTACTTACTATTGGCTTGGCCTGACAACTGGTCTTCTATAAGTTTTCGGATCGCCAATAATGTAGTATAAACTAAACACACACATCTCTGATTAGTATAGATTGATGTGAAAGGCTTTCCATAATCTCCTCCATAGCACGCACGTCTTTCGTCTTAGGGTGGGTTGCGCTAAACCGTCTGTAATCGTAAGCGGGTGTTCGTTAAAATCTGAATGTAAGTCTGGAAAGATTGACCGTTCTGTATACAGCTGGCAGCGCCATATTTAATGTTGATCGGTCTGTAATGGTAAGTTGGTGCCACTCGCCCTTAACCTTTGCAAATCACATAGCCTCTAGCAGTAACGACATGTGTTACACGTATAGCAAGGGAAATGTATTCACGTACCACCGTAGAATCCTGTCGCAATTGACAGGCTGCCGTCACTGAAACTCGAGTGATATGTCACCTTATTGCGATAGGGTTCTACGGTGGTACGTGAATACATTTCCCTTACTGTACACATTACCCGCCGCGGCGCCGGCGCCGCCTGTTCGCGTGGCTGCACGCGCGCACCCGTCAGGCCGACAACGCTCCCACCCCGAGGGCGTTAGCTCTCTTAAATCTAGTGGCTGTTGAGGGCCACGACTTAGACATATTCTGCGATAGTACTGGTGGATTTTGCAGGAAATGTGTTAACTTTTTAAATATGTTATATAGAGATTAATGTTAATTTATATGAAATTGTTATACGAGACATGGAATTATTTAGAATTTATAATGATAATTAATGTATGTTTTTATGTATTCAAATCATTTGTATCATATAAATTAAAATGAATAATTAAGTAGGTAGCAATAAGTTAGTAAATGAAATAATATAACATTGTACGCGATTTGGTGACTGCACTGTAAGCTACTATGTAAATTGAAGGAATAAAGGTAAAACTAGTTCATCATCATCATCACCAGCCTAAACACGTCCCACGGTTGGGCACAGGCCTCCTCTCGTGAATGAGAGGGAACGAGCGGTAGTTCCCACGCTGGCCCAGTGCGGATTGGGGACTTCACATACCTCTTTGAACTTCTTCTCAAATGTATGCAGGTTTCCTCACGATGTTTTCCTTCACCGAAAACTAGTTAAGAAATAAAATAAAATAAAACAAAGTTTGAATAATAGTCTGCCTTTATTGTCTTGACTACATTTAACATGCTGTTTTTCGCCAGAGAAACACACCGATTCTGATAGGTTCTAGGCGAGGAAATCGTGATTTTTCAATTATCTCTCAAAGTCCGTCTCTATTAGCGATCGCAATAATTACCCGGTATTGTCCGAAACACAAATAAGAAATGATTTTCTAAGTAACAAAAGTTTTCTCTTTCCATAATGGCATACCGCTAATTATACAAAAAAATGCTTCGTAACGTCAATAATTAATTACTCAATAATACCTACTCGTAGGTATGTCGTGGTTTTTGCTAGCTGAGCCTAAGAGTAATTTTCGGTGTGCGCATGGCGGGTATTTTTGATGATAGCTCGTTTTCAGGAGAGGTGGTACACTGATTTATTTTAAAGGTACACACAAGGTACCAAATATCTGTAATCATTTCATATGGAATTCCCAACGTCCACTCGCCATCTTGACGTACACAATTGGCTACTTTCCTAAAAAAAACTATTTAGTAGCCACGTATTTTTTTATTTTATCAACCAAACAAAAAATGAAGATATAGCCCGTTAAAGTACGTCACAACTTTTTAGCATATTGTGACGTCACGCGTCACTCGTCATTTTTTGTTTGATTGACAAAATAAAAAATACGTGTCCAATATTTTTCAGATCGGTTCCCACACGATGTTATCCTTCACCGAAAAGCAAAAGTACACGGTACGAGCCGGGGTTCGAACCCGCGACCTCCAGATTGAAAGTCGCTTGCCTTACCGCTCGGCTACAGTGGCTTAGTATTGATCTCAGTGGCTAAGTCATTTTAAAATCTTTGATAAATAAAGAGAATTGAATTTGACATACAAGTATGTATTTATTTAAAAAAAAGTATTTTTATAATACTCATTTTGTATTTGAAATACGAAAAGCAAAACTATTTTGTATTTTGCATTTCAAATAGTAAATTGAAAAAGTATTTGCATTTTGTATTTAAATACTTTTCGTAAACCATTTTGTACATCTCTGGATGTAATAAGTAAGTAGGTACTTATTAAA
Source organism: Epinotia nisella (assembly GCA_932294315.1). NCBI lineage: Eukaryota > Metazoa > Arthropoda > Insecta > Lepidoptera > Tortricidae > Epinotia > Epinotia nisella. The sequence continues at coordinate 26,480,269 of OW028674.1, forward strand.
ACAAAGCAGTCGGTTTCTCTTTTGCATACTTGCTATTTACACCATATCTATTCATTTACGGCATATAAACTTGTAGGTAGGTATCAATATCTGTATTTGTACTCTGGATCTCTAAAGTCTCTAAGTATCATCGCACGATTCTCCGTAAAAGTGTGACATAACGCCAAAATGTAGATCAAGCAAAACTCAACGCCGGTATTGTTATTTATGCAAAAGTTAATTCTTATAGTCATTTATTTTCACAATATTTTCTAAGATAATAATGATGAAAAAACCGCCATAAAGAACGCTCCATATTCACCTATTTCCTTCGTGATTTGAGGACTCTCGACTTCATTTTTATAAAAGTGATTTACATTGATGATTTCTAATCTCCCACGCAATTACACAAACTCGTCAGCGATTGAGGAAGAATCGATAATCTCTAGTCAATAATTATGTGAAAATTCATTGTGATTGTTGTCGCGTTGTCTCAAGAACACTTTTTGCACGGAAACAAAACTGTTAGTTTCTGTAGATATCTAACAAGCAGAGTGATTAAGTACAGGGATAACACAATAGAGTTACCTACTTGCCATGTTAGTAAGTTTGTAAAATTCGTTTCAAATCTTGGATCTTTGATTTCGCGCGTTCGTTGCCGCGCACCATCGCGTCAAAGCCACCCAGTAAATGAATGCATGTGCCTCGTATTAACCCTATATTTTAATCCCGTCGTCAAACCAGATTGAAAGTTTACGGGTAGTTAAATGAGCCAGGTAAGGTATCGGTCATCGATACCGTACGATAATGATTTCAACAACTTTCAACTTTATATCCATCAACAGTAACAGTTTCTCCTCCTCTTGCCATCATAGATAAAACTATTGTATTCTGACCGTTTTATGGTTCAAATTTGAATTTATATATTTTTGATACATGTGTTCTGACGATATTTTGTATTTGATGTAGAGTCCAATTTTGCAAATAGTCCAAAGCCGGAAATATTTATTCATGTAAGTAATTTCAACCTCACCCAAACTGTAAAATTGCTCGCTCTGAGGAATAAATATCTTGAATTTATTGTCGAGACAATGCAGCATCTAAGTACAGTAAAGTCAAACTACAGTTTAATTAACTGTCACCGCGGTTGCGGGTTCTTGAAACCATTTCCTACCTTTACCTTGAGAGGAAGCACTAAGTTTATTTCCTAGTAGGTACCTACATCTAAAGCCGATGACTGGTTTTAATAAAATAATACAGTGATCGTTGAGCGCATAACATAATTAGCTCTTTAGAAGTTATGACTTTATGGGTAAGCCGCGAATTTTGACCAATGTGAAATATAATTAATATAAAAAAATATACGTGACGTTACCATAAAACGTAACATAAAGCTTAGATCATACTTGTAAATATTCTCATTAGACGTGACAAGAAAAAAAATGCACGTCATAAAATAAAATGAAGTTTTTATCGACGATATAAAAGGTCTAATAATGTTATGCTGTTCGATAGGTACATGTTTTTGACTACAGTCCTTGGGCGACCGAGCTCTGCTCGGGTGAAAATACGGAGAAAACGAATTTTCCCAGACATGAGACCTAGCTAGATCGATTTCTTGCCTCCGTAATCCCCTATGTTCCAAATTTCATCGAAATCGTTGGAGCCGTTTCCGAGAACGTGATTGCAAATATAAATATATATAGGTATATATAAATACATATGCAAATATTGCTCGTTTAATAGTATAGGAATAAAACCGACTACACGATTTCTATAGGTATCACGGCGAATCTTGATTCCTATGACAGCTTGACAGCTCTCTCAGTACAATTTTACGTTTTAAGGTTATAAATTGTACGGAGATGACAGCTATCATAGAGATCAAGATTCGCCGCGATTCGTATAGATTTGCATTTTTTTTTCTCATACATGGCTACCAAATAATGCCCGAAATGACTACATTTTAATATTCCATACAAAACTTAATATTCCATACAGCATATTTGTTTAGACAAATGCAAAAGCAACTCAGATACGAGGAACTGAAAGCTAACTTTTACGCGTTTCACTTTATTCAGTGATACAAGAAAAAGGCATAATTTAAATATAGTAACTACGAGACTTACGTCCATCATCACACGAGGAGGCGTAAATATGTCGCCAAGGTGAAATTCTCCTGTTTGCGCAGTGACCCCCGGGATCGAGATTAACATATAACTATAGATAGGTGTATGCGCAGTTGACTTGAATGACCGACGTGTTATAATGTACCTGTGATCGCCCGTCATGTTATATGGTAATGAAAAAGAAACAAACAATGATAAGGAAAGAAAAGAAAACGCACAATTGAAATTAAATTGATGGTCGATATCGATCGACTCGATATTGATAATCGAGTTATATTGCGGAGATGGATTTGATTCAGCTTCTACGTAGTTACTACAAAGTTAGTACAGAGTTAGTCGTCTTTCTTATTTTGTATATGTCGCAGGCATATAAAGTGTCACCCACCGTTTTACATTACAGCTAGCTGTTTTAGAAAACAGCGCTGTTTTGTAATACGGCGGGTTGATGATCAGGCGGATTGAATACCGCTGAATGAAAATCCGCTGGATTGCCAAAAGCCTCCGTTAGGTAGGGTACTGGATACGGTTGAAACAATTTTCCGTATATCGTCCGTAGTTTTGCTTTTTATAATCTGTGAGATGAAGAAAACATACCAAATGAAAGAGCGTGTTTTTATCTACTTAGGAAAAAAATATCGATTCGGTTCAACTGTCCCCATACCAGGGGCGGTTGAAACAGTGACAAAATATAATACTTTCATGTGTTTTATTCGTTATTTTTATGAGATTACGTATTATTTAGGAACTGTTTTTAATCAGCTACCGTTATATTATATTTTCAGTCATTTGTAAATTGTAACAAATAGATGACTACTAAACATTGGCATAGACCTTATTTAAGTAATTTTACAAAAGCAAAACAAAAATAAACTGTTTGCGCTTTAAACGTAACAAACTAATTAAAAACACATGAAAATAAATGAAAAGAAAACTTTCTTTGATTTTTATTAGTCAATGTCAAAAAAAAACACAAGCATCACTCTGTTTCAACCGTCCCCACTTCTCACTTTCGGAAAAAATGCGTTTGAGTAATAATGAGAATAATGATAGGTACCTACAGTAAAACTAGATACGCTGACATAATCCACAAGCTTCACTTCAAACATAAACACCCACTTAATACTCTCACTTAAATAGAAACCAGTAGCGCAAGTCCGAGTTTACAGTGAGTCGAGATACGCTAGTACGTGAGTATCGAGTAAAGTTTGTATGAAAACTCTATACACCGCTCCTGGCGGTCACTCACAGAACTAAAAATCTAATTGGTACCACGAGTCCCTTATAAGTTTACTTTGCTCGCAACAGTTAACTCGATCGTTCGTAAAGTTTAATCGATTTTTCAATATTCAGCGTTTGTCGGTTATGCCATTACAGAATACGCGCATTGCCAACGTCGAAAAATTCCCCAACGCCAAAGTTCACAGACTTTAAAGGAATCTATACCTTAAGCTTAACGACATTAAGTATAACTTTAACATTGTGCGCCGATTCTCCACTGAGTCTCTCGACCCAATATAGCGGAACGTGTGCCAATTATTTGCATTTTTAAATACAAAATACGCAACAATCCGAATTTTGCGGATATATGTTGTCGATTCAAAACCCTTATTTTTACAAGTTCTTTAATTTGAGATATGTATCGATCGGTAAATCTTGACGGAATAATACGGTAAATCTTGACGGAATAATACGTTATCTACGGTATTTTTCGATTTGAAATGTCAAATTTGTGTCTCATGGTACGAATTGGTCGTACGAATCGAAAGTTTAAATTACACATCGAAAATTAGACGCTAGCAAGTAACGTTTTGTAGTTGTTTTCGGAGTATATCGGCACCATGAGCACGACGAATTTGACAGCTCGAACTTGCGAGAATCGAAATCTATTCGAAGCGCATTAGCTCGATCGCGTCGGAAGTAAACTATTGTATGCTTTCGATGGCCACTCATGGTAAGCGTACAGAACAATTGAAAAACTCTACGAGTGAAAATACTTACTTTTGGGGATCAAAACACAATATAGAACATAGAATATATTGTAGAAAGTATCGTAATGACAATGTCGCTAATCGACAACCCGCCGTATTACAAAACAGCGCTGTTTAGTGAAACAGCTAGCTGTTAATGTAAAACGGCGTAATATTATATATCACTGCGACATATATACGCTCTTCTAGTATCTATCCTACAATTTATCAGTTTACTTAGTTATTAAGTTTTCCCATCATGATCAATATCACCCTCAACTTTTCAAAAGCTATAAAAAATTCGTCGATGTCAGGCTACCACAGCTAGACAGAATTTGATGTTTTTTTAGGAGCAAATGTCGTAGTTCCATAACAATATTAAAATTTTGTAGGTAATGGAAGTTTTGTAAATTAACGATTTAATTATTACAACATTTAACAATTGTATAAAAAAAGAAAAACTGATCCTAAATGTCAAACTCAAACTCTACCCACCCTATGAAATACGATATCACTTGATATAATAACTAGACTTTGATTTTTGCCTCGCTCTCATATCCGTAATTTACCAAAGAAAATTTTAATAAATGTAAAAATATTTAATATTCCATACACGCCGTTTAGCCTTGTTTACAACTATTCCAATTTTCAGATTGATAGTATACCTAAGTAGCTCCTAATATATGTAACGTTGTGATAGATGGACAGATGGACAGAATCGTACTCAGGTTTCCTTTTTTACCTTTTTGGTACGGACCCTAAAAGCGAAGTATTTCATCTAGGTATGTTGTTATTTGTTAACATAGCATGGTTATCACAACGATATAAAAAAAAAAACTTAAGTGTATAAATATGTCCATCTCGGTAACAGTAAAAACGATAAAATAATACAAAAAAAGAAACAAATATTGCATTGAATGCAGACCGGTGCATCATAAGTGAAACTGCCGTCACGCAGCTATTGCTGTATCAACGTGATAAGTTTAAAAATATAGCGCCAATGCTAACAACATGTCATTCTTCAGATTTGTGTTCTCATTTTAACGCGTCGCTTTTTTGCCTTCTTGGGCTTCTAGGTGGCAGCTGCTGCCTCCCCCTAGAAGATGCAGTCCCATTACTAATGCAGCATTTACCTTAGATACCTATACCTATTCTTGGTTTGTCTAATACGCCTCTAATAATATAATAAATATTGTTTCTTAAAATGGTCTCTTCCCAAAATAAACTTGACCCTCGTAGTTAAATATCTTCGAAGTTAACATGGGTGGGGTCCAATGCAAAATACGAAATAATTACATTGGTGTTCCCGTGCATACGAGTATAATTTACCCAATTAAACCCAATACAGTGGTCGAATTGCGTGGTTGGAGAGTACCCTGGGGAAAATCCAAGGGAAACCTCCGGCGCGGCAACTCGGGGGCGCGAAACATACATTTTTCATTCAGTCTTTTATACTTAGTTAAAGTAAAGCGTCCGGTACGACAAAAATACATTCCAAATATCGCGAATTGCAAAAACACAGCTGTGACGGAAATATGCAGTTAACCAAAAAATACTGTACCTCACTTATTATATTTATCTATAGGTAATAGTTTCATCACTTTCATTTTTCTGAGCATATCCTATGCGCGGCAGGAGCGGGACGCGAGTGTGATTTCTGATTTTTTTCCTGGCGGTACGTACGCTCTTAATACGAAAGTTTATTCATTCAAAGTATTCAAACCCTATTAAAATTCTTCGTTGTAGTGGGTAAACGAAACCTTCCTCCTTACGTTAACAAGAAAACCAACGAATTATAAAAGGGAACCTATAACAAATAGACTTAAACCCACCTGCTTTATAAAATACTATGATTTGCTGTTTATGATATAAAGTATATGTATTTGTAAGTTATACGCCATTTTCAGGACTGAATAATCTAAGCGGTTTTCAGAATGATCATTCAATCGTTTTACAGTAAACTGCAAAAAATATCAAAAGTAGGTCTGGCGACTATTTGAATTAAGCAATTGCCACTTTTATAAATTACTAATAGAGAAAGCAAGATAAATACGAACTTTTGAAAACATTATCTACTACATCTGTACCCACCACTTCATTCATATTTAAACTTTAATAACATTTTTAACGTAAACTAATATACACTATGTATCAGGGATCGGATACCGGTATTTTTACCATACAAAAATACCGGTTTTATTTCGTTCAATTTCGTTCTTTGGTTTATAATATCATTTTTGATCAGGCTGTCTAATTATAATTATACGAAAATGTTACCTAAATACATGATAGAGTCCTACATTAAGAGCCTAAAATAATTCGAAATATTAGACTAATTCGGGGACATTTGAAAAAACCGGTTCCGATCCCTGCTATGTATGAGTCACTTGTAGCCTATTTTTTAGCCGTTTGCATAATATTTTAAACCTATGTACATACTTACTATGTGTCACACAAGTGAAATCAGAAGATTTTTCAAAAACCCGAACAACTTTTTTCAAACATTATTTTTAGCCTGTCATTCACACGAATATGAGGAATCCAACGACCCCTCAACCCCTCATATGTCAATATCCATCAAGCCGTTTGGACACTTTGGACTGTAGCCCGTGACATTGAATTTTCTTATCCACGTACGTTCATACATACGCTCGTAAAACATAACACACACACACACACACACACACACACACACACACACACACACACACACACACACACACACACACACACACACACGCACACACACACACACACACACACACACACACACACACACACACACACACACGCACACATAAATAGAATAGTTTATAATTTAAATTCATCATAATCATTGTTTTTTCGGCAACACTAGTATTGTAAAACTGTTATCTGGAAGAGCGAGGCCTCCTGACACAGGTAGATAATACCTACTAGGAGGACTCGACAAATTTGTATGTACCACCTAAGGTTGAACGAAAATAAACATTATTATTATTACATTATTATATAACCGTCCTTCTGGGTGCGTCGGGTTAAAACCGCAAACGTTTTGACTAGGCCTATCCAGTAAATATTTAAAATTCATATTATCATCATCATCATCATCATCATTGCAAACATGAGACTCGCTGGTTGAGGTTTTTATGCAAATTGGCCTGAAATAAATGGTTTTATTTTTATTATAAATTACTACTTTTTCCAAACTAGTAGGTATACCTATACTAAAATGCATATGCAACGAAAATAATAAATATAAGATTCGCGCTTTAAATAAAATAACAGCCCGAAGTAGAAGTAAGCGTAATGGGTACATCTCCATCTATCGGTACATATTGTTACTAATTACTTGAGCAAACAAACGACCTTGTATGTTAGTTTTTAGCGATATTTTTTATGACGTGAATCAATTTCGTAAATTTTAAGGTTACTTGCATAATTGGTAAAAAAAAGAACTCTTATGGCGAATGTCTTAGGAACTACTGATTCCATCGATTTAAAATTTCGAATAGTTGAAAACAAGGCTAAATGAAAATAAATGTGTGAAAAATGTAATTTTTGGTACAAGCTTGTACGCTACATACCGTCATCAACTACTCACTGAGACGATTCTAACGAGCCCAAACTCAATGGGGTTACGTCGATTAAGTACTGAATTCCCATGGCCACCTTCTGTCTCCATCATCAGATCAGCTCGATGGTACCTTAATATTGAATAGTAATCCAAAAGACCTTTACCCAAAATTTCAGCTTAATCGGTTAAATATATTTTCTTCAAAATCGAGTTGCAAATTTTGACGGACAACTTACATACTTACATAGGAACAGGAGCCGTAGCATGGTTAGCCTTATCACGCGACAAGTAACAAGATAAGAGCGTCGTCTCGTTCTATCGAACGGTGTCAGCCAGTGACGCACACTCTATCCTATCGCCTATCGCGTGACAAGCCCAACCATGCTACGGGGCCTGATCAAGTTAATAATAAAGCTTGTAAAAATAATCATGTATATTTTATTTTCTATGAAAAATTACCGATCATATTGCGAATAATTTTTCCCAAAATTAAGTTTTTTAATTGAACTCACATTCACTCTAATTTTTCTCAATTTCAGATATCAATCACAGCGACATGTGTGGGAGCAGAGAGCACAAAGCAAGAGCTAATTGAGAGAAGACCCGGCCGGCGGACCAAGAGAGAAGCAATAATAATAACCGGGTATCCACCAAACGCCTATAAAGTTAACAATCCAAATCAACGGGTTTCCAAGCTAAGATATTGGAATAAGAAACCGAAACGTGGGTCCCTTCAACCTATGTATGGGCCTCCGCCATCTGCGCCAAACCGATTAACTGTTAAGAAATATAAGAAGAAACCATTACGATCTAAGTATAACAAATATAACAGTAAACGTAACGCACAACCAAAGTACCCATCGATTAAGCCTTATTATGGCCGGCCACCACCGCCCAAGGTATCGCGGCCTCAACCCTACTACCCACAAGAGCCCGCCGGCTTCGGTGAGCCCCCTAAAGAAATAGCGCAAGAATACGTCCAGCCACCGAAACAGACCTATGGCGAGCCTCCAGTAGATTCTTACGGCAATCCCTTGAATCAAAATTTCCCTACGGGCTTATCACCTTTTGAAAACCACAACCCCAACACAGTCTTTGACCAGCAACAGTACAAATCACTACAGAGCTACCATCAGGACGCCAATATAGACAATAACAACGCCTACTCCAAATATCACCCGGTGTATTCTAAACCCGACATAGAAGAATACGACCACGAAGAACCACATAAATATACACAAATCAAATTCGAGTCTTATGCTGACGTATACAAACAACATGCAATAAATGACTACCAACACACAAAACAAAAAAACAAGCACCAAGATTTGCACAATATAAAGAAATATAAATCGTGGAAGGGTAACCAAAAGGCGAACGATTATGATAGTCAAGACCATATGATTGTCGGAGGAAAGTATGCGGAGCCACCCGGCCGTCTGATGCCCAGTTACAACCATGAGGCCCCGCAGTACCAAGCGGAAGATCTGGCTCAAGACAGTTACATCGGATCTGCACTAGCTTCTTCATCCTCTATATCTCCTTATATCAACTACAAACACAGTAATATGGCATTTAGTCCTCAAAATTTGAACGATGCCTTCAGTCCATTTATCAATTGATACGTTCACTGTCCGCTAACAAGTGAAAAACTCGCCTTTATCAGCTAGCTCAATATACACTCAAGAACAAAGAAAACAAATATACAGCGTGTAAATTCAATACGAGCGAAAAAAATAACCAGAGATAGGGTTTAGTAGTATAATCATTAAATAGTACATCGTTGTAGAGGCTAGAAAGTAAGCAATAGATGGACGGGTTAGTTCGAGAGTACAGGTCCAGCTATTGCACTTTCGGCCGGGGCTTAACACAGTGCTTTTCACGCCTAGTGCGAGGAGATTCCAAATAATTATAAATTTAAATCAAAATTAAGTACCTAATTATAGGTCATAATACAAAAAAAAAGAGCGCGACCCCGCGCGCCGCCGATCAGCAATGAAACGCAAACATGAAATCCCTATCTGCCCAAAAAGGATCTTTGGTGTATGATATTAATGATGTATGCGTATGTACAGTTATAATTAAGTATGATCTGCACAAAACAAAACACATGTCAATACCACAATATGTATAAAACTTTTTTGTTGTTGTTTTGTTTTTTCAATTTCATCATCCATCACATTTTCTTATTTACCAACAAGGTATTGAATTATCTGCCATTTTATCACTTTATCGTTGTATATACATCCGTCACTCTCGCACTCGCATACCTACTTGTCAGAAAGAACGGATGTCTTATCGACAACCATAAGTGATAAAATGTCAACCATGCTACGCCCGCGCCACGATAACGGCTATTGCTAGAGAAAATTTCTTTATCTTTTTTTTTACATTACATTATACACTGAGGGTGTTCAATAAGTTCTGAGATTCTGAATGATTACGTTTCATGAAGATAATTTCTGATTATTGTTCATAATGTGTCACTATTCGTGATTGATTGATTAAGTAAATAAAACCGGCCAAGTGCGTGTCGGACCACGCAAAACGAAGGGTTCCGTGCCTATTAAAAAGGTCGTATCGTCACAGAAATTTTACGGCACTTACGTCCTTTTCTTTGAGGAAGGCAGTTTTTCAGCAATATCTCGAAAACCGCTGAACCGATCTTGTTCAAAACAATTTTCAGTGAATGAAATTAATAAGCCCTATGTCCATGAATTTTTCCATATTTTTAAAATACACCGTTCAAAAATTAGAGGGGGGGGGACAGAATTTTAGTGACTTTCGGGGCGATTATCTCCGACCCTATTCACTAAATCAAAAAAATGCTAAGAAACCTTATATTTATTTTGAAAGGCCTATCGATTGATGTGCCACACGGGGGGTCACAATGAAAAAAAAAATTGACTTTTAGTTTTATGTATGGAGTGCACCCCTAAAAAATTTTTTTTTGTCATTTTAATTACAAAACTATGTAGCGGCTAACAAAATACACCTATCCTCAAAATTTTATTCAAATACATCTTATAGTTTTCGAGTAAAATGCCTGTGACATACGGACAGACGGACAGACGGACAGACGGACAGACGGACAGACGGACATGACGAAACTATAAGGGTTCCGTTTTTGCCATTTTGGCTACGGAACCCTAAAAAAGGATAGTATTTATTCGTCTATTCGTATTATATCTACGAATTCTGACGTCACTTAAATAGGAGATATTTTGTTAAATGTGGGATGGTGTTGGCAAAATTCTGGAGTGAAAATGAAGAAAAATATTTTAAAATCAGAAGTTTATCCATTTTAATACCAAGAAATTATAAATTATTAGCTGACAGATCAAAAACCTAACCCACTTCCAGATGACCTAGAAAGTAGACATTTGGCGTCCAGCTGGGTAATTGTGTGTATACAAATAAAAAAGTCAAAAAACTGGGAATTTTTAAGTATTATTGATTAATATGATTTATGTTTGTTACCTCAGAACTCCATCATTTATAAACCGATTTGAAAAAATATATATTTTCTTGAAAGGGACTTGCGAAGTGATGGGACTAATGTCATCAGGTCAGAAGAAATCGAGGAAAATGTTCAAATATTATAGGGACACCTATAGAGATTTGGGTATTTCGTATAGTAACTTGTAGCATTGATGAACTTGAAGTAGAATTGATGACATACTCCCTGGCAACCCCACTCTCTGTTTTGGTATTTCTGAGTAAGTGAAAAAATTGTACCCAAATTGTACAGAATTAGTACTTACTTGAAAAAATGTACCTCAATAGTTTTGAGGGTACAATTATTTTAATTTGGGATTGCTGGAGAGCATCTCCCCAGCTACCTATATCTAAGTTGTAATCTACTCATTACCTGTATCAATGTATGTACTTAGTGCTTTTTCCATAGTGTTCTAGTTTACAGAAATTATAATACAAATTGTCATTGTTTTTATTTTTTAAACTGTCGTGCAATATGATTGTATTATTGATTTATGGGAATTTGTTAGTAAATAAATACATGATTTAAGTTACAATACCCGTTTTTAAGAACCTTTATTGTGGTTTACGTGCTATACAAACTACTATTTAGTCGAGGAATGAAGAGTTCGCCAATTTTTACCTTCATTTCTATGCGAGAAGCTCCAAAAGTGACGAAAGTTTTCATTCTGTGACTATACATACATACGATTCCATATAAACGCCAAAATTAAGTTTGTAAGTATAATACCACAAACAACTACAGCCAAAGAGAGAGTAAAATAGTGAATAGTGATGAGCGGATACGTGAAATAGTTATTTGTGTCACAAGGGAGCAAAATAGTATATTTACGGCGAGGGCGGTGTATTGAATCCTGAGCGTAGTGAGGGATTCAAGTGTTAACGCCCAAGACGAAAATAATTTTGCTCCTGAGTGACACATGTAACTTTTCACACCGATTATGAGGAAAATTGAACGAATATCAATATTCATTATTATATAATTTATATACAATAACATCATAGTTTTGATTTCAGTAAAACGTATAGTTTATTGTGACAATTTTTTCAAATATTACGAAAAATTCTCAAGTTTTAATATGTAAATGTACCTACCTATAACGTTGCTAAAGTTAAAACTTGAAATATGTTCGTTTTTAATCGATTACGATGAAATTACAATCGATTATTTTCTTAAGATCTGTGTTCAATTGGCACATTGCGTAAATGCTACATGCCAATGAATAAATTAAAAAAGTAGCTTGAACAGAAAAGTGGCATTTTGCTCCCTCTCGTCGGGGACCAAAACTTACTTTTCTGAATGAGAGGTGTGAAATAGTAGATTGTATGACAAGGGGCTAAAATAAGCCATATTACCACGAGATGGATATTTTCCCGAGTGAAGCGAGGGAAAATATTTCGAGGGGTAATATGGCTTTTAGACCCGAGTTATACACTCTACTTTTCACTTCGAGTGCGAGAAAATAGTAAAACAAAGATTGTCCATCCACAATCAATAACAAATTTCACTGCGAAGAGATTGTTCAATTTAGCGTTTGGACGCGCTATTGACGGTCAGAGGCGTTTTCTTTTTTAATGATTTGGAATTAGGGACTAAAAAACACCTGATGTTTGATTGGTCGATTTTAATATGTAGCTGTATTCTGGTTGGTTGATAGCAAAGAGAAATGTTTTTTGAAAGAGTTGTGATTGGTGGATTTAAATGATTTGGAATTAGGGACTAAAAAACACCTGATGTTTGATTGGTCGATTTTAATATGTAGCTGTACCATTCTGGTTGGTTGATAGCAAAGATAAATGTTTTTTGAAAGAGTTGTGATTGGTGGACTTAAATGGTGAAGTGTTTTGATTGGTCAAATTGAATGTGTTAAAAATCATAAATATGTATACATATTTTCCCTAGGGGCTAAATGTACTACTTTAGCCCCGCTTATGAAGCCTAATATGACACACTTTTCGAGCATGAGAAGTGAAAAATATATTTGCTGGCTTTCCAAAGCTATAGTTAAAATTGTAAATTTTTTGATGTCTGAAATTTTGTTGAATTTTGTTTGTAGCTAACTATTTAATTGATAATATATCAGTTACTTAGCAAAATCTGCTATAACAAATTATTTCCAAAATTGGCATTTTTTCCATACAAGTTGTAAGTTCATTGACTGGACTAGTAAACTAGGTACTTAAAAACCGCCGTTTTCTCGTGGTCCCACTAATTTGCCCCACCAGCGGAACTACGAGGGAGACTTATTTCTCGTGGTCCCACTGATTTCTATGTCAACGAAATTATACTGTCTGTATATAATAAATATAGTAAGTTAGGTACCTCTTTTTTAGGGTACCGTACCTCAAAAGGAAAAAAACGGAACCCTTATAGGATCACTCGTGCGTCTGTCTGTCCGTCTGTCACAGCCGATTTGCTCCGAAACTACTGATGCGATTGAGTTGAAATTTGGTTAACATGTGTAAATTGGTGACCCAAAGATGGACGCGTAAAGTAAATTTATGAATTCTTTACAAGGGGGCCACTTTTGGGGGGTAAACTGGAAAATTTAAAAAAAAGTTTCGCAAACTGTATTGTGTGATATATCAAATGAAAGGGGTTGTTGCAAGCATCTCAGATATTTTTTTTTATATTGTAGCAAAAACAGATTTGAAGTAATTTAGGAAAAAAGACGAATATTGACCATTCCCCCCCCCCCTCCTTATCTCCGAAACTACTAGGTTTAAAATTTTGAAAAAAAAGGAAAATAGTTCCTTGCCTAAAGATTATAGGAAAACCTATAAAAAGTTCGAGTATACAAAGTAACGAGAAAATTCTCAATATTTTACGTAACCCTCACCACGCGAGTTGAACTTGCACTTGTCCGGTTTTTCCATGTAGACCCACTGCACCAGAGTGGGACTATGGGTTATTATAAAAAAAACACCTTTTAATCGTGGTCCATTGGTCACTCAAGAGTTGTTCCGCTGACTGGGGCTCCTATTTCTAGGCGGTTTTCCCTTCGGGCATCTGAAGCTACCAAACTAAACTAACTTTCCTAGTGTTTCACCAACGTAATAATAATACATATCTGGTGTACTCTCTGCATTTCATTAAATAGTCAAAAGGGACTGTATACCTGTTGCCTCCGTTCGTACGGTCAAGAACTTAATTGTTGAGCCATTTAGGTGTCAACTAATTTTGGTTTTCTATGAAGCTATGAAGTGTCCAGTATAAAGTGAGCTCTGAATGGCTCAACAATTAAAGTCCGTGACTGTACTTTGAAGGTGCCTGGCCACACCGCACCACTGTCCGGAGTGTCCGGTGACCGGGAAAGACATACATATTAAAATAAATAAGAATTAAATACGTATAAAAAAGGTTACAATACAGGAATTTTAAATTACCAATTCGTAACCGCAGTTACAAATCAGCTTTGAAACGGGAAAAAAATCCCATTCGGTAACTGGCTTCAAAACGGGACTTTTATATTACCGATTTGTAACCGCGGTTACGAACCAGCTTCGAAAGAGGAAAAAAAACCCGTATTGTAACTGGTTACAATACAGGAATTTTAAATTACCGATTCGTAACCTACAGAATACAGAATTTATTGGTAAAATAAGCATTTTACAAGTCACAATTTCATTACAATATACACCCAATATTTTTAGGTTTTTACAAAATGGTAATCAGAAATTCTGTGTTCGTAGCCAGTTACAAAACTTGGCTACCAAACGGAACTACGCAGACCCATTACGTAACTGGCTATGAACAGAGAATTTCGGATTCCCATTTTGTAGCCAGTTACAAAACTTGGCTACCAAACGGTACTACGCAGGCCCATCCGGTAGCCAGCTACATAATGGGAATCAGAAATTCTCTGTTCGTAGCCAGTTACAAAAGTTGGTTACCAAAAGGAACTACGCAGACCCATTACGTAACTGGCTATGAACAGGGAATTTCGGATTCCCATTTTGTAGCCAGTTACAAAACTTGGCTACCAAACGGTACTACGCAGGCCCATCCGGTAGCCAGCTACAAAATGGGAATCCAAAAATCCCTGTTCGTAGCCAGTTACGTAACTTGGCTACCAAACGGTACCAAAGGACCCTCGTGGTCCCACTGGTGGGACGAATCAGTGGGACCACGAGTGATCATCACCATCGTCATCGACAGCTTTGTTATTTATAAATATTATATCCGCTAAAGTCCCTATCTCATCATCATACATATTATTGGTCTTTAGACGATTAGACGACATCTTATGTGTAATTACTTTTCCACTGTGTCGTTCCCGTTTATATTTTTTTATTTATTTCATATCCGGAATCTGGATTAGTGAACAGGAAACGGGACATGTACTAAATGTAACCCAACAAAACAAAGGCGACCAGACCATGAGCCACGAACTTAGAAAGACATACCTAAATAGTAGTTAAATGCCATATGAATTCTTGAATGTACATAATCGAGTGCCTGCTTGTATTTAGCAGCCAATATGAAGTTGGTAAGTGAAAAAAAATTGTTTACCTAAATATTTATTAAAAAATTAAAAGTTTGCATCTTAACATCTTAGTAAATTAATTATCTAAAATTACCATTATAAATTCAATATATCAACGTTATTTTTCTCATCTATGGACGATTCTTGATGACTTGTGACTCTTGGTGATTGAACTGAATATCACCAAAAATGTGCGAATTCATAACCAGCGAACAAGCATGTCAGGTGAATAGTAGACCAAACTTAATGAAGAGAGCGCTTCATCAAAGGTTTTATATATATATACACTTCTGCAGAATTGACTTACATCACGCTACTGACACTTCACGCTGTCCGGGCCAATTGCTAAGTATAAGTATGTGTTAAGTATGTTCGTAGACCATTAACCACTAGTTATATTTATTCGTGACTCTTACAGCTAGCGCGCTCTGAATACTGCTTCGTTTCCTTCTCCTGGCATTGCCACAGGCGGCGCGGGCGGCCTCGCAGGCGGCGTGGGCAGCCTGTTTGGTCGCAGCACAGTCAGCGCATGCGCACGACAGCTTGTGCTGCAGGTGCGATAGCCTCGCTCTCGCTTCAGCCAGATTCCTAGATTTCTCCTGTAGGCCGATCTTTGTCTTCTCTAAAACGCAGTTGGCGGATTTCTCCACTTGTGCAGCTACTTGACATGCTTGGATCATTAACTTGTGCTATGGAAAAAATAATTAGAGACATTGAAATTGTTAATTCACAAAAAATTACTTCAGTTGAACAATGCCATTTGGCTGTATGGGCTCGTAATGATGTGTGGTAACACGCTTTTATTAAACATTGCTGTCACTAATTACGTTAGGCAATTAATTGTATTATATAAATAAGTCAATCCTACTAGGTTACGTATCGTTTTGTTTTTTTTCTACTCCTGTACTTTTATCTGTCATTTACATAGTCACGAACACTAATATAAAGACATACAAAATAAGTTTGCAGAAAAGTCTATACTCTATTCCCCATAACAGTACGGCACAACCGTGCTGTTATGTCGCCAAAACGATACGCTTAGCAGCCATACGCTTCTAAACCTATACATTAGGTACTACCAACTTAACAAACCACTGAATGTTTTTACTTTTTAGAAATTTTTGAACTAAAGGCATTGCTGCTAACTTAGGAAAAACCTTTATTCTTAATATGGCAGTACTGGCAAGTTGACATCAATTAAAAACAAAGTTAACCATAGACACCCATTTGTGTCATTTTCATGTTTCCCGAATTCCCGGTTATTTTATAAATTGTTGTTTGACTTTGCGGCCGTTGTGTTTGCTACAAAATAGTTGGTGTTTCTCAAAAGTAATAATGGATGACGATGAAAATATTGCTTCTACACCAGAAATACACCGGGGCAGCCCACAAGCAGTGACCGAACATTTGTTGCCTACTAAATCTCGGGACCTATACGACAAAGTTTAAGAAAAGTTTATTCTTTGTTTAATTTTGCATTTTATTTCATAGTAGCTAGTCGTAGAAAAAGTATTGTATGCAACGTTGTATAACTAAGTCAAAAAACGCTCGTGGCGTCTTTCTTTACAATGTTCGCCTTCGGCTCACATTGTAACCCACGCCACTCGCCTTTTTTGACCTCTCTTATACAACTGTTGCATAAAATACTATTAACCCCCGACGCAAAGAGAGGGGTGTTATTTATTTATTTATTCAATTAATTACACAGCATTACAGACATTACAGTATTACACTAAGCCACTGTGGAATTTAAGACACAATATACAAAATACAATATACGAGTACAATATAAAAGTTACACATAAAAAATATACATAAACTTATATATAGTTATAAGTTTAACGTGTCTGTGTATCTGTCTGTGGTATCGTAGCTTCCAAACGGATGAACCGATTTGAATGCGGTTTTTTTTGTGTCATAGATAATTTTAACCTGAGTGTTCTTAGCTATGTTTCATCAAAATCGGTTCAGCTGTTTTTGAGATATTGAACTTTGAAATGAAAAAATCGGGGATTTTTCAACTTTTCTAAGTTGTTTGCATCTTTTATATTTAATTTTATTGTATGTTTTTGTGTTCTATATTTTACCTCGTTATATATGTTCTGTTTTAACCTACGATTTTGTAAACCCATATAATTAGATACAAGATTGTTATGATAAATAAAAGGATGTCGTGGTTTGGCTCATGGTATATATACAAACTCTTACATAACCCACGAATGATTACACACAAAGGTATAACCGGCTGCCCATTCTGGGCGCCGACCATACTAAGTGACAGAAACACGAGTGGTATAAATACCACCGTCTGCCCGGCCAAACATCACTCCCTCGACACCATTTACGGTCCAGATTCGGTTAAAACCGTTCAACCAATCTCACTGAAGCGCAAAGTCGTAGAGTATTCCAATGTATAAATTGCCCCCACGTAGTCGTGCCAGAGGTTTTTCCTGGATTTTCCACAGGCAGTAGCCTGGATTATTGGAGAGTACTCCAACCACGCAATTGAACCGCTTTAGTGGGTTCGTCCTATTATAGCACAGTCAGAGATCAAAAAAATAAAATAAAAAAAGGCCAAACATCACTGCTCACTGCACACCTGTCTCCGGCACACCCTATACGTGCCTATACTCACGCAGGCCAACCGCGCCATGTGAAACTCATCGACGTTGGTTTAATCTTCAAGACCCAGCGAATTACTCCTTGGAACCGACAGCCTTCGACACCTATTCCACAGTCCACATTTAATACACCAACCTGAGCGATAGCCTGCTGGGCAAGCTGGCTAGCGGCGGCCACGGTGCCCTGCTGTTGGTGAACGGCCTGCAGGTTCTGCGACACCACCGCTTCGGTCTCCCGGACCTCCTGCTGCAG
This sequence comes from Epinotia nisella, assembly GCA_932294315.1. Taxonomy (NCBI): domain Eukaryota; kingdom Metazoa; phylum Arthropoda; class Insecta; order Lepidoptera; family Tortricidae; genus Epinotia; species Epinotia nisella. The sequence continues at coordinate 26,498,759 of OW028674.1, forward strand.
CTGTTCAACCACCGCTTGCTTGCCCGCCAGCGCCGCCTCTGCCGCCTTCGCTGCTTGTAGAGCCTTCTCCGCTAGTTGCGTTTTCACCTGGAAGTTTTACGTACTTATTTTTATTTTAGAGGTCTGTTTTCATCAAGGACTTGTGACTAACTTGTTGCTCTCTCTTAATGCATTGATCCACCCGTCAACAGATGGATTATTAATATATTACACTTAAAAATCACGTTTTAAGAATTTGCAAGTCAAGATACGAAAAACAAACAAACGATAGGTATGTCTCTAGCAGTCCTACCTATTGTAGTTTGTATTATATTAAATTAGGACGGTTTACGAACAGAATACGAGTACGTCAAACGGAGCGTGAACTTCCGTTGATTTAGAAACTGGGTTAGGATTTGCACTACTCGCAACACAATCTTACAGCAGTAGTTTTTATTAGAGGATTTAAAGGACACATCACCCCATTGTTTACAATCTCCTCACCATGTGCGCAGCCTGTGCGCCTGCCGCGTTCTGCGCCGCTTGCGCAGCTTTGGCCTCCGCTGCCGCCTTCTGTGCGATGCTCGACGCGCACTTGCTCTTGGCGCAGTCGCGCCCTGATGTATCATGTGGTTGTTCTGGACTTGATACCTAATTAGAGAAAAAATAATCATAATCTACTGTCAACAACTTATCAAAGCCCCGGATTTATTAACAAAGTAGTTCAGATTACAATCGCCTACTTTATTCTCTAAACTAGCTTCGACCCGCGACTTCGTCTGCGTGGACACGGGATAAAAACTTTCCTTTATTTTAATCCAGGCTATAAACTATCTTCGTGCAAAATTTCATCTAAATCGGTTAAGCAGTTTAAGGGTGATTGAGTAACAAACATCTAAACATCCAAACTTTCGCATTTATTATATTAGTAAGATATAGGATAATCCATCTATGTTCTAATTCAAATAGGTAGCAATAAACATCGCCGCAGTACCATACCCTGGTGACTAGGGGCCTCTTTTAGAAATACGTAAATTTTCGCGTGCTCGTAGGTAGGTACCTTTGCTCAGCGTGAAAGCGAGCGCGAGAAACACATTGAAACAAAGTCGTAATAGTTGGTATCTTTTGTGTGGAGACGGTCCTTTGAACTGTGCATGTGTGGTGTTTCAAGTCCTAGCACTAGTTAATAATAAATACTAGCGGCTCGTGAGCTGTACGACTCGCGAGTCTGTATTTTTTCAAATTATATTTTTTTTTAATTTTGAAGGTTTTAATTAAAAAAAAAGGACATAAAAAATATTGAATCCGCTCACGAAATTTCACGAGAATCGATTGCGAAATGTGACCTGTAGAGGAGAATAGCCAGACATACAAAATAATTTTTGGTCAAGCAGATTGACCAAAAATTAACTTGTATGTCCGGCTGTTCTCAACGGAGAACTTTGTTCGCCTCGTTCAATTAAATTTCTATATCTATACTGTGCAGTGTAAGTTTAATGGTACATCATTATTCTGATTTAAATTATATGGACTCCCTCTCATTCACGAGCCGGTCTGAGCAGAGTGGAATCCCTGTGATCATGATGATAATGATCTAAAGATTAAATTCATCCAACCACTAGACCGTTAACCAATAATATAACTAAAAGACAGTACTATCTTACAAAAATAAATTAATATCTGACAAATATTAAAAATTACCTAAGATTTTTAAATTATAATGTTTCTGTGTCAGGCCACGCCAGATCGGCACTTCCTAAAGTATTTCACCCGCTTTGACTATATATTTGACTTTCGATGACGATGTGCTAAGAGTATTGTGGTGAATTTAGAATCGAAGACAGGGTAGTTTGGGGCTATAATTGAATATTGAATGATGGTACCTGATTAGGTAGGCGCTGTTGCAGAACCTTATCCTGAGGCAATGTCCACACCGAAGTTGCCATCAGTACTAACAAACACAACTTCATTATCAGAACATTAATAAACTTGAACTAAATACGTATAAAGGAATAAATTAAGGAATGGTGGTGAAGAAATATTTTTATTTTAGTGATAGAAACAAATCACAATCTAGTGTCAGCATGGATGTCAATCTGGCATAAGTGCCAGCTGTAAATAGACGTTCTCTAGATTGATTTAGTGTAGTAACTAGATACACAATCGGGAGAAAAAAATGGCCGTCTAAAATATCCATCCGATTGACTCGGGCGGCTCTTTTATATTTACTTAGTCTAGATCTAGATCAAATACTACAATAGGTTTCGATCAAAGAGTAAAGTAAGTATATAGGGGTGGTGGTTTCGACCGAGAGACTTGACGGTTGTCAAAAATGAATATTGTCTAAAAAACATTGGATTCCAATACAAACAATGCGACCAACGAAAGGTGCTAATGGAAAGATCCGTCATTGATGAACTAGCACTGCAACATGGGCACCGAGTACTTCGTTTACCGCCTAATCATTGCGAGTATCCAATTGATATGGCTACAGATCAAAGGAAATGCGAATGCGGCATGCCATATTACTGAACCTCCATTTCCCACAGCGAAAATGATCAAATTATTAGAAGAAGCGTGCAATCACGTAACCTAAAATAACTGGGAAATGGTAGTAAAGCCAAAATATGGGACGATGCACAGAGACATTAAAGTGGACAGTATTTTAGATAATGTCTTTGAGATAGTTATTAATAAGTACAAACGATTCCATAGTGATGATGGTGATGTTGCTTCGGAAAGTGATACATAATAAAGTGATGAATATAAATATTATCTCTAGATCTTTTTTTTACCTTCCTTCATATAAGTTCATCAGAATATTTTTCTATGATAGTTGTAGAGAACTGCATTCAACTTAACTCACGCTTGACTCGAATTTTATCGATACAATGATCGAACGTGTAACAACCCTAGAGGCATGTGTCAGGATTGACTTCATAGCGACGGGCCACTATACATACATAGTTCTTATTCCTAGCCGTGCCACAGAATAGTATAATAGTATTACATAGCCGTGCGTAGAACGTTTTAAGGACTCTATCAGCTGCATATTGTCCCGACTCAAAAAGAGGGGTGTTATAAGTTTGACGTGTCTGTGTGTGTCTGTATGTCTTTGTGTATGTGTGTCTGTCTGTGGCATCCGTAGCTCCGAAACGAATGGAGCGATTTTAATACCATTTTCTTTGTCCGAAAGCTGACGTGTCCGAAATGGTACTTAGCTATATTTCAACAAAATCGGTTCAGCCGTTTTTGAGATATTTCGGGGGTTTTTCAACTTTTATAAGTTGTGAGTCTATTTACTTTATATGACGTCAATAGTTATCAATCATTGGAGAATGCAGCTTAGGCCGGCCGCACATTTAAAGCTGACCGGGCAATTTTAAAAACGAAATTTATGAAAAAGAAGGAAGTGAGTGATGAGGTGACGGGCAAAAGAGGACAAGAAATGCTGCGCCGACCTCAAGTAAATGGAATAATGCAAACGAATAACGATTATGTTTATCATGAGATTGCTTTAAATGAATTTGTCCATATACAGTATAGCAAATTAAATTAGGTATATTAGCGTTTTCGGTCACAGTAGTAATAGGCTTAGTAGGTATTTTATCTTGTGAGTAGTACATACAATATTTTTTTTACGTGAGATATAGACCAAGAACTTTTTGTCCTCATAAGTAATCTTAAAAAGTAAAAAATCTAATGTTGACAGAATTCAGCCCATGTCAAAATCTTTAGTTGTCATGATCGCATCTCGGTTAATTCAAAATAATTGTGTGTACCTGCGTCAAAGCGAGAAACTATGATTGAAATGTTAATAAAACGCTGATGCCTCATAGTACCTTGCATATCACAACGCAATCTACTTCGAGGATAATATATGCTACAAGGTACATAAATAGTTGTTCCCTTACACACGACACGCTGAATGATGGCCACACGTCAGTGGCGGGATATATGATAGACTTCAAATTCACTGATTACAATATTTACAATCAAGGGATGGAGGAAGTTTGGTCAGATTTACGGAATAGGTGTGGTGTAATGAAACAACCATTACTCATTTCGTGATTAAGTCGTTTCATTAGATGATATACTTACTCTCCTTACAAGCGGGTCGATGGTTACGTAATAACATACTTGTATACTTCCATTTATAAGTACCTATACTAATACTAATTTATTATTTCATTTATACATGTAATAATGATATAATAAGTACAGTCAAGTGTAAAAAATATGGTGCATACAACTGCTCGCTCAGGATTCGGTATAATAAATCCCACCAAATACATAAATGTAAAAAAGGAGAGCCAAGTTCAATACACAAACTATGCTTGGCTGTGGGCTTCGCCGCAAAAAGAATGGAGATCTAAATGAGTGCCAAGTTATGTATTTATAGGAACAAAACAACATTATGAACAAGTATTAAACTCTATTTCTTTGCTTTATTGGATACCTATAACAATTGCTGTTATTTAAAAATGTGAGATCTTAAAGTAGGTTAGATTTGACTTAACCAGTTTTCATTACATCAGTAATTTTGTGAAGTTATTCAACATATATATATATATTTAATTCTGATAAAAACTGGCCAAGTCAAGACGCCCCTCGCTGCATAAAGGTCAACATAAAGCATAAATATATATATATATATATATATATATATATGTTCCTTGGCTGCAAAAACCGCCTAACTGCATGACACCTAGTATTGAGCAAAACGCACATAAAGATTATTATCTTAGGAGATACGAAAGAAAAAGTGCCTTCAGGAAAAACCGCTTAACTGCAGCACTTTTTACAATGAATCTTAAATTTTATCTGCCTATCCTTAAAAAAAAGTTAATCAATTCAAATAGGCTTATAAAGCATTAAATTGTGCATGTATAAACACGAAAATGCTAAAGCAATTATGGGCCCCTCATAGAAATTTTAACGTGTCAATCTTTTCTGCGTTTTTCTCGAAACTACGTTTCATGCAGTTAGGTGGTTTTTGCAGCCAAGGGACGCTATTTTCTCTTGCAGGACATTTTGAAAGCTAAGCCGACAAAAGGCATCCTGTGAAAGCTTTGGAAGATGGTTTGTATCTCGATTTCATGTTTGATGATTGCGTCAATACTAGTTTGCATACCGATGTGTTACAAACATTTCGAACCTAAACATTACATGAAGTGTATGAAGCAAAAGAAAAGATGATTTACTGCATCCCGATTTTATCGGTTATCTTAACCATCAGTTGTATCACTGGTGCCTCCGCATTGATCCGCAAGGTCCTAAAGAAGAGAGAATGCCCTACGCAAAAAACACCGTCAAGCAGAATTCGAGTTTGCCCTCATGTTGCCCTCTAAAAACAATGTCCTCAAAACCCATTTAAATAAAAGTTGATTTTGTAAAATTGTTTGCGTTTTTATTATCTTCTTCATTAATATTATATATTAACTCAAAGGTAACGTGCAAACAAATGGTCTTTCATTAAGAACGCTCGAACTTTGAAATGAAATAAAACAACCTGTGTAAGTGATTTTGCCACAAATTGTATTTCATTTTTAAAGGCATTTGATTACATTTTAAATGGAATATAATCTCAGCCAGATGGCCCCCACGACTCCGCTGTAGGGGTGTATCCTGGGGGACCAGTTTTGGACTAGATTTTTGCATAAATGGGGCTCAATTTTATGAAGAACGCGAGTTATGTTAACCTTCAGAGCGGCAAATGCAAGTGGTTTGTCTGCATATACCAGAGATTTCACGTAGCCCTACAAAAACTAGCCGAGCGGTGTTAAGTCACAACAAGGTGATGAAAACATTTTTGGGGCTTACCACAAAAATGTTTTCACCGTCCGCTATCGCTCGCCATTGACAGTGAGCGTCTTCGAAGAAATGAGGGCCGATGATACCGCCCGCCGCGTTGTAGAAGCGTGTAGCGTTTCATAGTGAAATGTCACAACTAATTATGTATTCCCACCAAATTTGACAGCTAGGTATAGTTTTAACAAGATGGCCGATAAACACTGGCAAAGTTTGAGCATCCCTATTGAAAAACCCTTTATATATACACTGCTCAAAAATATCTAGGGATCAAGTACGTTTTAGAGTATTGCTGCAATTGGGGCTTGTCTTTTTCTCTCTCTAATTCTGGACATTCAAACTTTAATTACTCGGTTGGATAGGCTGGTATTACAGCGATTGTAGTATGGTAAAAAACCTAAAAATTTAGTTGATCCCTAGACACTTTTGGGAAGTGTAGGTACAAGATTTTCGATGAGAGTGACCACCGTAAGAAGTGGCTCTGTTGCAAAGATCTATCCAGGTTGGTCTATTATTGGTAGTGGAAAATATATTCGTACGTCGTTCTTAAGGCTAAAGATAAAGAAGTAATCTTTGATCTGAGAAAAGTCGTCTCTGATTGTTTCCAAATGTCTGTGACGCCTGATGAAAGTAACATAGCAATACAACAGATGGCGATTTTATATAGGAATAGAAACGACACGGAGAGTATGAAAAGCCTCCAGGGCCTCCTTGAGTACTATGGGTAACAGACGGCTTACAATCAAGCTTTAAATCTTCCATGTTACACAACACGAACAAAACACGAATTTAATACGAATGACGGCCGTTATACAAGGTCCTGGTACAGGGACTTTTAGGAGGTGAAAACAGGTCCTCCAAAGAACATTCGAAGCCATTAAACTCCCCGTCCCCGTGCTTTCGAGTTTTGACACCTATACCTTATTTCAAGTAACGTACCGTACATAGTACCTACGTATCTAGTAATTACTTAAGTATGCAAGGAAGGATCAGGCCATAGTGGGGACCGGAAACCCGTTATTTGGCTTAAGCCGTTCGATGATTAATCGTTTACTTGGGTTACCGTATCATCGGTTTAACTTATATACCAAGCCATTTAACTGAGTTAAGCTTAATCAACCTTAAGGTGTTTGGGTTAGGGTTTTGATAGGGTTATTAAAGGGGTTTTTAAGGGTTTTTGTGGGGGTTACCTACGAAATGGATTTTATTTGCTTAATTTAACCGCTTACTAATTGGTGTGGGATACTTCTTCATTCCTCCCGGGGCCCGGCTACGAGCTAGTCTAAAAAAAACAATAAAAGGTCGGCAACGCGATTGTGATTATTGTGGAGTCGCAAGCGTCCATAAGCTTCGGTGTTTCCTAACCATCAGGCTTAATAGATTATATCATACATATTATTGAATGTTAAACATAAAAAAATTGCAATTACATTAATTGTATGTAGTTCCAAATTTTTTACATAAGGTATGTTGGGGTAAGAACGGATCAGTTAAGAGCGAATAACTCAAATTAATACCAAATGAAAGAATTAAAACCTATTATCACGAAACAATCAGGGGGCTACCGCGAAACAATAAACCGGCCAAGTGCGAGTCGGACTCACACTGAAGGGTTCCGTACCATTATCTATAAAAACCGGCCAAGTGCGAGTCGGACTCGCGCACGAAGGGTTCCGTATTATCTATAAAAACGAGCAAAAAAGTCACGTTTGTTGTATAGGAGACCCCTTAAAAAAATCTGTTTTTAGTATTTGTTGTTATAGCAACATACAGCCTGGTGACAGACGGACAGACAGACAGACGGACGAACAGCTGAGTCTTAGTAATAGGGTCCCGTTTTTTTAAAAGCTTTTATTTAACTTGCAATGTATGTATGTATGTTTGTTCGGGTGGAATCTTGCAGGTTAAATTTTGACCAACTTCCCGAAGTCCAATCAAGTTGAAATTTTGTACAATTATGTAAGTCGGATGACAATGCAATACTATGGTACCATAAACCTGGTCTGATGATGGAGACGGAAGGTGGCCGTAGGAACTCCTTAATTATACAGGATAAACCCGTCGTGTTTGGGCTCGTTACAATCCTCTCAATGAGCAATTGATGAGTGTGCAAAAAAAGTACAGTCGGCAAAAAATCCAATATGGTGGAACACCCAAGATGGCGGGTTATATATTTTGAATGCACTCCTACAATATGGGTATGAAATGAAACGGCTTGCTGAGAATAACTCGAAAAATAAAGTGACGTCACTCTTAATCCAATATGGCGGACAATATACAGAGAAACCTGTCCAGCGATGACTAAAAAGTAAAAAATAAATTAAAAGTAAAAAAAAAACTTTTTTTAAAACAAGCATTTATTTAAATGCGCTAAAAAGAATAAAATAAACTTTTCCCTAAAAACTTTTACTACTTAAACTTATAACGTCATAACACATTTTCGATGATATAAAAGCCTGTCGCGAGAATTACGTACTCGTATATACTCAGGTAAATCTCGCGACAAGCTTTTATATCATCTAAAATGTGTTATGACGTTATAAGTTTATAGTAAAAGTTTTAAAGGAAAAGTTTAATTTATTCTTTTTATCGCATTTAAATAAAAGCTTGTTTTTTAAAAAAAAACACCTTTTGCAGCTTTGGTTACGGAACCCTAAATATAATTTCGTCTGTATATCTGATATGTGAATGAAGAATGATACAGTTTCTTATAACCAGCATTTAGAAAACCCGCTTAAAACCCGTATAAGGGTTAGCGGTTCCGGTCCCTGGGCCCCACATCACATGCATCACATGACACTGACTGGATGTAGGTAAGTTGTCGGGTTGACAAGTACAGTTGGATGCAGAACAGCATCGTTACCTACTTAAGGACCCAGAAATGTACGTCGAATTATCTTTGTGAGTTAGTGAAATAAAGGCCATTCATCGTACCAAGTTATGTGCAATCGCAATAATATTACCTCGCAATGGTTGAAACCGAAATGATGTACTTAGTACTTAGTAGGTATACAATTAGAAGAAATTAACGATTCTAAGCGTTTTTAGAGAAACAGGTATTATGTTTCCAAATTAACCCATTCCCGGCCCGTGACTACTCCCTACGCCGTAGTTCATTCCGCTACATACGAGGAAAACCATGGGATCGGCTACGAGCGTAGCGCGTAGCGATTCTGGGCACTGAATGTGTTACTCGTAATACCTAGGCAATGTATTGAATAACTAAAGCGTTTAGGTAATGTATTTTTTTGGTATTGACATATGTAGGTACACTACCCCGCATACGCAGCCGGTAATGTGTGTAAAAGACCAGCTAGGCACCTACTTTACACATTACCGGTGGACCAGCATTACGGTAATGTATGTAATATTAAAAATATGTTATACAGTGCATGGACGCCCTAGGAGGCATTATATACGTTGCCTATGTATTGTTTAGAATACCTGAAATTGTCGGCAATGTACAAAAATAACTACCGCCTTTTCAGTATCTAAGGTATGAAAAGTATGAAAAATCTTCTGCTTGTACCTCTAGGCTTCTGTCACAAAAAGGAAAAACAAATTTCAAATTTAGAACCATCACTTCAATTCACGGCCTGTCATCGTTTGTATAGTCAATTTATGTTTTAATCTAATAACGTCATGAAATTATTGTAAAATATGTTCTTTATCGCAAAATGATCCTTTCATGTTCAAAATTGTATATTGAGCGGAGGCGTCTCTGAGAGGTGTCCTTGTAAGTTAATTTTTAATTGCAACAATATTTGTTTAAACTCATTCCCTGTCCACTAGGTACAGATATTTAGTTGGTAGGTATTCAAAATTAAATGCATCCATTGTAATTGTATTCATTGATGTGCCCAAATATTAAGGAAAAACGAAATTCAATACCTACTACAAAACTTCAAATATGCGTGGTTGACAGGGAGCGTGTTATCATTGATCCATTTGGATGACAATTTTATTCTTGATACTAATGCTGTGATACCAAACTTATAGTTTGATTATGCTATCCTCTGACTGAGTGCAGCGTACCACTTCGCGAATAGTTTATTAATGTACGGACGATAACTATTTACTTTCGATTAAAGAGGTTGTAGGCCAGCAGACTAGCCAATATGATATTATCATAATATCTGATTTGCAAATCCGAAATAAGCATGGAATTTACTTAGAGAAGGCCTTTATATCTGTTTTGTTTATACAGTTTGTGGTGTTGTCAGTGATAGTTTCTGTGGGACTGGAGGAATTGTTCCGGGTATTCCGGATAATAATCAGATAAGCACCATTTCTTTATTTGTTCCGGATGTGATAAAGCTAAAGATAGTTACTATTAAGGGGAAAAGTTCGGCGATTCTTGTCTTCCCACTTAGCCCTACCTAATCTATCTATAGTTGGCTTTTGTGGACATATTAGGTATATAGATTATTTTGATCCTGTTTTCCAACATCTGTTATATTTGCCTACTATCAAAACAACATACCAGAAAAAATATAATATTATTTTCTATTAGGGAAGTTGTATATTTTTTTCTTTATACATCGATTCCAACTACGGTAGGTTCTAAATACGAATTCTCAATACTCAACCTGCGGAAAAGTTAACCTACCTTGGCCTTACTTGGCCTAGTTTCGGTGCTATGGCTTAACTTATTGGCTTCTAATTATATTATAGCTCATACTTATGTTATATTTGTTTGTTTCAGATGCAGAACCTGTACCCATAAAGTGCGGGGCTGCATGATTTGCTTGTCACTGTTCACGGTGTTTGGGGCTGCTGCGTTCATCCTGTGCGTGCCGTTGTGCACGAGGAGCCTGTTCCTGCGCAGGTGCTCTTGCGTCGCCGTGCCACTTTGCCCCGACTGTGGGATGCCGTACTGACGACGCGCTCACTGCAATCGCCCCAGATGTTGTGCATTTCGTACGCGACCGCTATCGCGGCCGCGTTTATTGTAGCCTGCGGCCCAATCGTTTGTGACAAAATGATTAAATGTCTCTGTTCGAATAGCAAAAAATCATAGTGTATTCTATAATTACAATAGGCTGCAGTTACTGTGGCTCGTGGTAGTACGTTGTGAGAAAGTCATAACATGTCTCTTTTGTAGCTATAATCTAGTGTTGTAACTAATCTCAATAAAAAAAGCCGTGGAATTAATGCATTTTATTTCAATATTTAGGCTAATTCCTGTTAGGTTAACCTTTTCAACTCAAAAGTTCCTTTAAAAAAAACATTTTGGTACAATTATCCCCTTCTTAACCGTGGTCCGGTTGTGTAGTCCGGCCAGCCGGACCGTGGAAAATTTACTTGCGACTGTAATTTTTGCACAGTCATCAACAGCTCGTTGAAAAATGTCATGCTCTCCTGGCAACCCCACTCTGTTTTGGTATTTCTGAGTATTAGAAAAAACTGTACCTACCCAAATTGTACTGAATTAGCACTTGATTTTTTTTGCCTTAATAGTTTCGAAAGTACAATTAGCATCTCCCCACCCGTGCCCGCATTGTGGGGCCGGGGGGCTTAGTAGCCGTGATCTGGTCACCCACGGCGAAGCTAAGAGGCACCCAGGGCCGGCCTGTTAGGACTGCCGGCTGGCCCGAGGAAGGCGCTCCTAGCGGGCTTGGCTAAGCCCGCTTACGATGTGTTGGGGAGGGACCGGAGAAGAAGAGGAGTGTCGGTATTGCGGTTTGCCATTCGCCCTACCTTCTGCCTCCGAGGCAGGATCATAGGGGAAGAGGTGTGGTATATTATCTTTCGTTAATTTTCTACGAAAATATTTCTTTTTATCTTTATAATCTTGAACTTTTCTTGTTGCAGGTATACATATTAAAATTCTGAACAGCCGAAGGAAAAAATATTATGTACCTAAACAAGCAATGACTACTGCTGCAGAATACTTGAATATCTCACTGCTGGCATTTGCTGTAATGATTTTATTTTGTATGCTCTTTATTCAATATTTTAACATACATTTTGAATTTATGAATAGGAATACGTTCAAACAAAGTTTATCACTCGTACAGTAGCAAGTGTAGCAACCGTAAATCCACAAGAGTCGGTCACGTAGATTTGTGTATGATTGTCCCCCTAAAGTTGTTTATTAATTTTTTAATAAAGTAGGTAATCTGTTTTGTTACTTTTTAGATTTTATAAGCGTCGTTTTTTGTTTTAGGCGAAATAACGCAGTGCATACCCGCCAGGTGTATTCGGAAACTTACAATTTGGTGGTCAGCGCTGGCTATATTAGGAGTTTCCTTGAGTTTTGCCTGCGCTCCAATGATGCTGAAGAACTGCACCTGCGCCTCGTCTCCACTCTGTCCCATCTGTAACTTACCCTATTGACATAATTTCTATTCAACCTAAATATAGAATGAAATCTTGACTTCGTTTGCATATTTTACATATTGTATAACTCATAATGAAACTTCTTATATTTGGCGCATATGTTAAGCAGCAGCGGTCTAAGTGCTATAAAAAATTAATGGTAGGTACAGAGGCCTCTCTTGAGCGTAACATGAAACTTCTTATAATTGTCGCCAGTAATGTGTTTAAGAAGTGGTCTAAGAGTCATAGGAGGCACAGAGGCCTCTCTAGAGAGAAACTACCTACAGCAGGCTCAGTCCGTAAACGACGGGAATAAGTTGACAACTCGAGATATAAAATGGAAGAAATTTTATGTTAATTTAATCCAAATTTCTTCCATTTCATCTCGATTTGACTACTTTTTCCCGCCATATATGTATACATTGGTGGTATTTTTGATTTACTAGTACCTATCTGCCTACGTGATTATATGTACTATCTGCCATGCTGAGCCCAGCATGGTTGTAACACCTGCGGCCAATGGTTGCCATTTTATCACATATTGCTGTGGACATCCATCACGTTCTGACAAGTATGCGAGTGCGAGAGTGACGGATGTCTTATCCACAACGATAAGTGATAAAATGATAACCAACTTCATCACTGACCAAGTCCTGTGAAATTTTGATGTGATTGTGAAACAAACTTAACTGGTTTTTAAATGATACACGGAAATCAGGAAACATGTTTAATTCTACTCTAAAACATACACCGTAATATCACTTGACTGAATTCTTGTCTAATCTAACGTATAAAATTGAGCAATACGCTAAGTCACCCTAAGAAAGTATGTACACAAGCTTTGGTAGGTAGTATTTCATCATAATATTAAACAAAAAATAAAATGTTTGCCAAGTGCCAAATTACGAAGAAAGCACAATGAACATCTTATGAGACTACTAAGCAAAGAGAAATACTTTTCATTTTTTATTTTACCATAATCATTGCCTATTTCAAGGATTTTGAGTACCTAATATCAGTCGAGGTAAAGTAGTAATACCTACTACTATTCAAGCTGTGCATCTTTCTGACGGTGACCACACAACACAAGTTGTGAACATTGGCTTCACCACTTACGTATTCGAAGTGAAATAAATAAATAGCAACATTTATATGACACTTAAATTAGTTATTGACTAAAATTGTATGTAAACTACGTTTGTTCTTTACTTCTGAAATGTTTTTCTGGGGTTACGAATGTAACCGTTTCTTTCTTCGTTGTTGATTTTCCTAAGATCGCTTCGTCTAATTTCTGGATAGTAACAGACTGAGTAGGATATTCTCCTACTAGTCTAGCAGATGACGTTGGTCTGACTATTTGGACTTTTTCGTTATTCACCATTGCCATTTCAGTGTAAATCTTCTCCGCGCTACTTCTTTCAGCGCTAGATCTGTAAAACCTTTTAACGGGTGGAGAGTTTTCAGCCTCTTTTAAAATGGTCGAATCTATTTTGTCTAAAGTTTCAACTTCATCTGTCAGTTTTTCCTGCCTGACATAAGTGTTATTTAATTCATCAACTGTTTTTATTTCTTGTTTAACTATTTCTACCGATGTTTTAATTTCAGCAGGCTTTATCGTGGTAGTAATAGGCGATGTAAAAGGTTTAGCTGTAGTAGAGTTATTTCTTCTTAGAGACATTTTTCTTTTATACTTTCTTTCGGAAGATTCTGAAGAAGTGACTTTAACTTTTTCTGCCGAACTTGCGTTTTGATTAACATTCATATCAGCGTTAACAGTAATAAGTCTGTATTCTGAACTTGTTTGCTCGTTTGATTGTCTATTTATAGCTGTCCCAGACTTTTTATTTCTAAAGGCACTGGTGTTATTTGACGGTTTATAATTTCTGGTCCCTCTGTAAACTGGTCCTGATTCATTATTTCGATGGTTACTTCTTTCATCAACAAAAGGCTGTGGAGTTATTATTTGTATGGCGTCAGAAGGATTGCCGACCTTTGTTTGGGTATTTTGATTATGATTCTCTAAAATTGTGATGGCTTCTTTAACGCCTTCTACATCCTCGGGGTTGGTGGGGCGACCTGCGAAATTAATATGAAAGTGAATTGTAATGTATGAGCATCATTCTTCTTTAAGATTTTCGGTTTTTGATATCAACATCAATACTGTCAGTAAATATTTACAGTGCCAAATATTTTCATGCACCCCCTATGAAAAATATCATTGAAGGTTTTGTTTGGTGTTAAATCTAACTGCCACACTTACTTATTCCATGAATCATTGACTTAAAATCTATAAAACGAGTAATTTAAACTCGGGGACCGTATGAAATTGATGTTGCAATAAATAATAAATGTGTACGTTTACAGTACTACAAGTGTTTTCATTATAGCTTGGTGCGGGTGACGCACTGTTTCGTTTTACCCAAAAATGTTGCTGCGGTCTAAATATATGGGAGAAAAATATTTCAGTTGCCGCCTGAATATGACTGCCGTAAAATATTTGAACTATGTTAATACGAAATAAATTTAATCTACCTACCAGATTTTTATTATCAATTAATAAAATTCAAAAGTAAACGTTTTATGCATGTAACGTAACATCAGATACTCGTTTAGTAATGGGACATAATGGATCGTGAATATATATCGGACCTTTAATTGATAAGTAACGAAAATTCTTGTAAACTCCGTTCATCTTTACTTGATAACTGGAACCACACAAATAAACATGAAATAAAAAACCGCCTAAATAAAACAAATCGAGACTGTAAATCGATAAGATGATTTCTAATTTGTTGCTTTGGATTGATTCATTAAGCCAATGAACACTATTTTGATGTGAATTAGTGAAATTTTAGGCTAGAATATCGCTGATTACTTCATTGTTATAAGTGAGATTTTAGTTTATTAGTTTTAACGACTCAAGTTTCGACACTTTCACCTTCCTAGTCTGTGATTTTCACAGCTGTCACTTGCACTGAGCTATAATGAAAGCACTGTAGGACTGGTGGCAATGACAAATGTTGCGACATTAACTGAATATTTGTACACTGCAACATTCCAACTAAAATTGTTGTTCATAGACGACAAGTTTTTAAATATACTCACTGTTTTCATCCTGCATCTCCTTCTTATAGCTAGAGAAGAAAGTAAGCGCCTTCATAAGCTGATAGCTTTTCGAAACAGGAATATTGGTGTCGTAGAGACGGCGGGTGCTGGCGCAGTCCACGTAGAACCACCAGTTGCACTTCAGGATGGTCTGATCGAAGAGAGTCGACTCGGGGCAGAGGAAGGACTTCATAACCAGGCCGTCGTCCGTGAGAGCGCATACGTGGAACACCTGAAATTGAATGGGTAAATATATTTATATTTCGTAAAATGTGCGTCTGTAAAAACTAAAAATAATAAACAAAGAACAACCTCATAATATTGTAAAATGCGTTCCGATCCGATGCGATGCGAGCCGATTGGTAGAAATTATGATTTACTCGAATATTCCAAGCCCATACAGGCATACATTTGTCTATAAATTTCCGTTATCATCGAATCTTCTATTCGCTTTCTTTTTCTAGAACCTTCTATGCTACTCTGCTGAATTTAACACATACAAAAAGTGCATGCCGGTCGCTGGACTCGACCCGAGTACATCAACTCCAAGGCCGTAGTCTGTACCACTGGACCAACTTTGCCTTGCAACAACACGGCGAATTTTAAAATACCTTGACGATGTGTTATCACCATAGTGACGAAACTCCTATAATCCCGCCGTCGTAACAGTTTACAAATGTATCAATATTTATTATTATAGACTAGCTGTACCTGCGACTTCGTTTGCATGGGAATGTGGTGGGAATAAACATATTTCTTCTCTTGGATATAGTAGAACACATACAGTTCTAATTTAACATATTAAATCCATAGTTAAAGTTTAGTTAGTATATGTTTGTGGCAATAGATCAAACAGGCAGGGCACTGTAATAATGTTGTCACTATAAAGTGACCTTCTTCTCTACACATTTTTAACTTGTTTGATATTAAATGAATGACAAAGGACCATAGTGAAATTGGTTACAAATATGTATGGCAATTGGCGCGAACTAATGTTTCTTTTGTAGTTTGCATTTGCACTGCGCGCGCAGGTTAACACAAGGCTCCCAACAGCCTATATTAAATCAAATCATAATAAATCAAATTTAGTTTTGTAGTAAGGAAAGTATTTAATTGCTAAAAAAATATGAAAAGCATATTTATTTCTAATCTATTCATTCTAGATTTCAATGTATGGGCAAAACGGCAAAATTTATAATTATGTTTTAATGCTGCTATGTTTTACCTATAGGTGAGTACATTATCATACACTACTCTCCCACCCCCCCCACCCTCGGCTTCACCCCTCCCCCCCTTGAAAAGTGTCCCATTTTACAGATTTTCTCAATTTTCTGGAAAACCATACAAGCTATGATAAAATAATCAAAGACTAAATTATTTATTAATAAATTTCCTACAAATAAGTAGTAACATTTATTTTGATACGAGTTATAGTTTTCAAGCTATGGTGCGCCTAAGTTACTGAAAAAACTATAGCCAGCAAATAATCACAATTAAAATATTCGCGCGCGCTAAATCTAGTATTCCAGAGGATTGTGTGCAAAATCCACTCCCCAAAAGATTTAAGTGACTGTTTTTGTCATGAATTGACTACAGTACAACTCTCTCATTGTTTGAAAAAAAAATGCAAAGGAATTAGACAAACAAAAAATCTGCCCTAATACGACATTTTTAATAATGTCCCTGAACCGATACTGTACAACGATCGATTTTACGTTGTAGATGGTGGTTCGCTGATTCATGGAGTGTGATTTGTAACATGTATACTCTGATATTTACGCTGCTTATGTTAGGTACATTAAAAAATGTTTCGGAGAGGAGGTTATCGTTGTATTAGATGGCTATGGCGAAAACTGTAGGTACCAGTACAAAAAGCTGTAAAAGGTTGAAACGGATGCTAAACCGAAACTGCCCAGAGTTTGAATTTAATGAGAACAGACGTATAACAGAAACAAACGCATTTTTTTAAGCAATATCGTAAACAAAGAACGTTTTATTCTGCAGCTTTGCGACAAACTTAACAGCGAGAGGATAAATACATTAACGGCAATTGACGACGCAGACATGCTCATAGTACGAACAGCTGCTACAAGAAGCCGAAAGGAACCAAAATTTCGTAGTGGTTAGGCAATATATCGACCTATTGGTCCTATTTCTGGGTCTTGCTCCACTATCCAAGAACAGTTTCATTCTGAAAGAGGGTCAAGGGACAATAAAAAAGAGAGTTTACAGCACTCGAAGCTTAATTGGTGGAGATGTAGCCGAAAACTGCAGGGAATCAATCCTCTTTCTGCATGCAATAAGTGGTTGCGATACTACATCAGCTTTCTACGGCAAAGAAAAGGTTCAGTCTATTGTGCTTGATAAAAAAATTGACTTACCACGTACGTTAAACGTTATCAATAATCCAGATGCTTCATACGAGCAAGTAGCAGAAGCAGTAGAAAAATATATTCTGGCTTTGTATGGCGCTAAGCAAAGCGAAACAAATCTTCACAAATTACGATACGTCCACTACAACAAATACGTTGGTCTGAGGAACAATACGGTGATATTATCAAAGTTACCACCTACAGCTGCAGATCGTCAGCATTCACTCAGCATTATATTATGCGTACTTTTCATCAAGTTCAATTATGGCGAGGAAACGCATTGAACCCAGAAAACCGGGGCTGGAAAAAGGATGATAACTTTTTATCACCAATATATACAACAAAATCACCAGCTCCACAGTGGATACTAAAACTAGTATCATGTAGCTGCAAGAAAGGCTGCGGAAAAAGATCTGGATGCATCAAAGCTGGATTGCCTTGCTCCACCATGTGCAAATATTGTCAGGGCCCTAAGTAGCTTCAATTCAACAAAACTCTCCAAGATAATGGTGACGAAGGCGATAGATAATAAGTATAATATATTTTAACGCGATTGGATTCGCTAAACTTAAGTGGCAGTGGGCGGGGGGGCACATTGCACGTAGAACCGATGGCCGTCGGGGTGGAAAGGTTCTCGAGTGGCGACCACGTACCGGAAGGCGGCGTGGGTAGGCCCCCCCACAAGGTGGACTAATGACCTGGTAAAGGTCGCGGGAGTCCGCTGGATGCGGGTGGCGCAGGACCGGTCAATTTGGCACTCTTTGGGGGAGGCCTATGTCCAGCAGCGGACGTCTTTCGGCTGATATGATGATGATGATTTTAACGCATTTCTTGTGTTACATTTTAAACATTATTAATTAGTAGAGTGTTAAATGTTTCATTTTTGTGAATGACAGATTTTTAGTAAACTTTGGCGCACCATAGCTTGAAAACTATAACTCGTATCAAAATGAATGTTTGTACTTATTTGTAGGAAATTTATTAATAAATAATTTAGTCTTTGACCATTTTATCATAGCTTGTATCGTTTTCCTGAAAATTGAGAAAATCTGTAAAATGGGACACTTTTCAAGGGGAGGAGGGGTGAAGCCGAAGGTGGGGGGGGCGGGAGAGTAGTGTGTTATAATGTACTCACCTAAAGGTAAAACACAGCAGCATTAAAACTTAATTATAAATTTTGCCGCTAAAAAATCTAGAATGAATGTATTATTCATAGTTTGGTAGCAGGCATAGCAGGTAATTTAATTAAATACTGTATCTATAAAATTAAATATAGGTACGTATATGTTTATTTATTTTTTTAAATAAAAAAAAACCTAAGGGCTTATTGCAACTCTCCAGCATGAAACGAATCGAATGAGATATCATTTATGACAATCGGACCATGACTGTAGATTGTGGGTCGATCACGTAACATTTCTTTAGATTTAACTTCAGATTCATATTTTTTCTAAACCTTTCAAGGTCCATATTATATTTTTTTATGATTTTAATTATATTTAGTAATTTATACTTTATTACAATAATTTTATGGCTTACTATCCATTTAGCAACACTACTTACGTATCAATTTTAACATGACGCAACTACTTACTATATACAACTACTTACTACCTACTTTCTATGTATAATTATCGGCTGAGTGACAACTTAAAGTACAAAGATACAATACCGCCTTAATACTAAGCGAAGATAATACCGCGATTAGTAATTATTTATAAAAGGCCCGTTCAATATTGCTACAGTATTGTTTATTGCTGATAACTGATAAGTATTGGCCTGACGCGCGTACAATGCGTTACGTAATCGACCAGCTGAAGACTGTTCTGAGAGCCCTTTTAGCGTCAAATGTACAATTTTGATCCACTGACACGATAAGTCAATATATCACCAAGTTTAAACTGGAGCGTTTGAGTAAAAAGTCATCAGAGTTCTACGAGTACTTCATCCGGTCCTTATGCTGTATTTCTTTGATTGTATCTGATGGCTTTTGATGTATTGTTTTACATAAAACCATCCACTTTGGAATTCATTTAACTTTCTTTTGCCGAATTATGTAATATTGAATATTTTAACTTTATTTTGCCTTCTTCAACGATATTGATAAATCATTTATGTAGAAAGTTGGGTATATTCGGAATAGAACTGAATTATTAGCAGCAATAGTAGAGTAGAGCATAACAGAGTCCCAAAGAAAAAACAGAAGTTTCACTATGATGTTCATATACCTATTTTTCTTTTACTTTACCATTCTATAAAAACTCTTCATGCAGAAATAGATCCTGCGACCGTTCGCCACACCAGGGCTCAATCTAAGTAACTAATTGACTCGGGTACCCTTGATTAGTTAGCTAATATTCCCAATGCGGGTGTAATTTAAAAAAAAAACGTGCACGCTATGCACTAGAAAAGCTGGTGCAAAAAACGAATTGCTCACAGCTAGGAAAAAGGGTATTCAGCCGTGGTTTATAACACACCAATAATAAAAATGAAAATTGTGTTTACTATATCAGCGGGCCCATTTAAATACAGGGTGGAAATTGATTTTGGCTCAGTGAGGGCAGCTACCAGATCCCGTATTGCTAGGCGAAAATGGTCTTAGGAAACCTTCCTTCGATTTCAAATTAATGAAGATTGGCTTTTATAGATTTTGGAAAAAACATACAGGGTACGAGGAAATGGTCATTTTTGACAAACTTTTTTTTTGATGCCAATCGATCCCATTCCTGTCCAGGATCAAAAGCTTGTATGGGACCAAAAATAAATTTCCGGCGAGAAAAGCCATAAATCTAGAAAAAGTTTCCCCATACAATTTGAATGATACTGATTACTGAACCGATTTTGATAAATTAGGTGTCAATCGATTCGAAATTATGTCCAGGTGACATAGGCTACCTTATTTTCCCGTAGTCGTGTTACAGATTTTGAACTGTTTATGCTTGTTTAATACGTACACAATGGTTAATGATTTATGTACTTACCATACACCCAAGGCTCTCATCACCGTATAGGCCAGGGAAGTACTTTTGGTCACCGCAGTGGAAGGAAGTATCAGGCAAATCCACCTTGGATTGGAAATGGTCGTCGAAATTCTTCTCATACCCGATGGGGTAATATTCTTTTGGGGCATTCATGACCTTGCCTGATGTAGGAAACCTGTGTAAAAGGAATGTCAGTTGGTGGTTTTATTAGAAAAAATACTACTTCATCAAAACGGTTATTTGCGCAATACAAATATATCTGTGGCATCTAATTACAGTGTTACTATGTATTTTCTTAACGAGTTGTATGGTGACACGGTAATTAGACACAAGATTTAAATCCGAAGTGACTGAAAAAAATATCAGATCGGACTTTTAAAAATGAGAGAATGCTTTAGAAATTCTCATTGAATTTCTTGTTGTCGTCTGAAATCGATAAAAACTTAGTAAAAATACTGCCAGTACCTGGCAGGTTTCTGTTTAACTTGAGGTACAACAATCTCTGGCTCAGGCTCTGGTTGGAAGACGAGCGGCGCTTCGGTTGTGGTCGTCGTTGTTGTGGTTGTCGTGGTCGTCGTCGGCAGCGGCACGTTCGCGTACTTGTTCAACAACTGCTGCTGCCGCAGAGCTATCGCCGCCTCCACTGCCTCCATCGATATGTTTCCAGCTTTAGCTATCTCAACTATCTTCGCATTTATGTCTTCCTTGTTAAATTTCAGTGTCACGTCGTCCCCATAGCCGCTGATAGAGTTATAGTCGTCGACCTTTTTAGTATTGTACACGGGATAACTTGCCAGATCTTGGATTTGTTGAGGAGCAGGGTCTACAAAGTTAGAAATAGGATTGGTTTGGTGGAAAGAATGAGTGTTTTGGTTAAATGAGAATGTAGGTGATTTTGAAAATGGAGCCATTTGAATGGAGTTCTTAAAAACTGGTGCAGGTATGATCGTCATAGCGGCCTGGGTAGGCGGAGCCGCTATAGGCATAGGAATGAATGGGTTCAGTGTAGTCGGTATGGAGTATAGGTTTGGAGTGTTTACTATAATGGGAGCTGGTGTGATTCTGTAGAGTGGCTGAGTCATATGTGTTGCGGTCATCTGTGATACCATTTTGGATACTTGTTGATGTGATACGTGTGGATAATTCTCACTTGGATAGGCCACTCCAGGTCCTTTAGCTTGCGGAACTTGCAGAGGAGTGTAGACTTTAGTTACTGCAATCGGGAGCACATTTAAATTTTCGTCTTTCGGTGGTAATGGCTTAAATGGTGGTACACCCATGGGGAAAGGTTTAGCCATAGTGACAGTAGGGTTGACTCTGGTCAGTTTAGTGGGCACTTCGATGGTAGGCCCTGACACGATGATGGGCCGCATGGTGCTGGATGCCCGGCGGTGCAGACTGGTTAGTTTGTCCATGGCTGATAAACTCGGTCGGCCAGGTGGTGCAGGCGGCCGCATCATAATTCTGTTTTGTTTTCCACGTTTCTGAAATATTTTTATGATAAGGTTACAAGATTTCACTTGACTACGTACATTCTAAACTTAACAATGCAATTAATGGTTTACCTCTTGCTTCCCGACTGTTCTGACGTTATCTGTGACAACGTTAGGCGGTGCTCCGTTCTTCACGCTGACTGAGCGTCGTCGGCTCGGATCCAGGTTGGTGAGGGACTGCTCGAAGCCGAGTTCATCTCCGAGGCTGAAACCTGGAATTGAGTAGTTAAGTTAAAAGTACGTATGCTAATTTGCAATACCAACATTAAGTACCGACTTTTTCACAACGTCAATTACGAAATCTCTAGCGTCCTTGTAAATATTACACATTATCGCAATCAAAAATATCACAGTAGTCGCTTTAGAAAGCTTAGTCTATTTATACTAGCTGGCCGCGCGGCTTCGCCTGGGTAAAAAAATGGAGGAACAACCCGCGAGATAAACCTTTGAATCTCGGCGATTTCTTAAATCTTTATATCCTCTCACGACACGATTAGGTATGTCCCCAAAATTAGAACAACCTGCGATGATAGCTTCGATGAAATAAACCCTAGTATCGCTATTACTATAATTAAAAAAAACTGGTCATCATTTCTTTTCACAATATTTGGTGAGATGACAGAAAAAAGGACGCCACAAAGACTCTGAATATTCACCCAACAGTGTACATATAATCTCACAGACTTTTCCGCTTTATAATATTAGTATGGATATACTTATCTAACTCAAGATCGACCCCATGAACTGGGAAAAGCAATCTGAGGACCGAAACCTCTGGAGAAAGACACTTCATGGAGGCGTGACACTACACGATAACGCCTGCCCTGCTAGCATGACTTGACTCTCTACTCTACTCGCGCGCGTGATAGACTATCTGTCACTTTTTGACAGCATTAATCAGAAAGTGACGGACAGTCTATCCCGCGCGCGAGTAGAGTCGAGAGTCAAGTTATGCTAGCAGGGCTGGTTTGACCTTTAGTCCCATCAACTAGCATTGACACACCAGCGCGCTGCTGCGCCTCCAACGTCATACACGGCGTTGTATGAAACTAACGTGTCACCATGCGGGCGCCGCTGTCGCTCTCGTATTGGCCTACACTTGCGCAAGCCGCACTTTTATGGACGCTCAGCTTAAATCTTCTTTTTTAGATGCTAAAGGCCAATGATAGATAATACTTATCTATAAATACTAATAGTATAAAGAAGAAAAGTCTGTGTAGATGTAGTTTTGTAAGTAAATATATGGGGTAATCTCCACTACTCATCCGATACGAAAATCTTTCACTTACAATCAGGGGTTAATTATATTACATTAATACATATACGTACATAAATAAGGACATAAATGCAGGACTATTGTCAATATCATAAAGGTGTGTACATTTATGTCCTTATACGTACGTACAGTCAGGGGTATTAATATACGTACGTATATTAATACCCCTGACTGTACTTACATACAATGGATTTTCAGGAGGAAAATAGGATATATTTTATCCCGTGGGTCTGCCTGGGTTGGTTGTAATAGACGCATGTCGTAATTGTCTGTTAATTAACTTTATTACTGTTTTTTTATCGTCATAGTCATAAAAATTATAACGATTTCTTTGCAATGGTGCCACAGAGCTAAGATGAAAAAAAAGCTATAAATCCAATAAAAAAAAACCCGTACATGGAATTGGGTCTAGATTCGTCCAATTTTATACGTGCACTTTAAGGAGACTCACACTGTAGGTAACAAATATTTATGCTATACCTACTTCATGAGTCTTTAGTAAAGAAAGAAAGAAAGAAAGAAGACATTTATTCACTACACAAAAGACTCAGATATAAAGGGAGTAGACATACAATACAATTGACACATTGTGTGTGTCTTCGCGGCAGTGAAACGGTCGCTGTCTCAGCATAAAACATCAATTATTGATTATTTTTATATAATAACATCAATTTATGTTTAAATTTACTGAAACACATTGGAGGCGCGCTCAGTTTAAGATTGGTTTTCTTTATCTTTCCCTTAACGACTTTACGTTGTAGAAACCATGTAGAAACTACGCCTAATAATAAGATGCTGCAAGACTGCTGTGACCTTGATACATATATTTAAGTAGTAAATTAATGCCTTACATGTTTATAATTGTTAGGCAGGAAGAATTGTTTGTGATATTGCTATCTCGTGATTAATATTTAAAGAATGTTGTATGTTTGTGTGTTCGACAAATTTTTAAATTCATTTGATTCTACGCGCTTACAATGCGTAATATGTGGTCTTGATTGAAGTAATTTACGTGGAATTATGAATGGGAAGACTACAGGAAACTAATTATTACTAAACAATAATACACGGCGCATATATTGGGAAAAGCCGCTCCTGTTCCCGCCAAACAATAACAACATGAAGAAATATCGTTAATGTATATTTAACACAAGCCTTATTGAGCTTACTATAGGCCTAGTTCGATTTGTGTAAAAATGTCCCCTATTAATATTTATTTATTTATTTTATTTTATTATATATTTATTCCCTCCGAAGCTATATAGCTGGCCCTAATAGACACGTCGGCAATCAGAAAGGGATTCTAACAGAAACATAAAATAATCGTAAAGTTATTGTAAACGGCGTACTACACTTGTACTATTACTTATTCTGAATATTTGAAGAATATTTGAAGTGTTGTGGTAGTACTACCACAACACTTCAAATATTCTATGTCAACGCATCACCGCTTCCTAGTAATATATACACGTACCTACTGCCAGAAACAAGTTTCAAATGCAAGCTAGACTCACTACTAAATCTTCACTTGTTAAGTTTCAAATCGCATGGACAGAGTTAAAGAAAGGTGCAAAGACATCAAATATGCATTGGTAACGGGGTCTACTTATGGAGTTGATGTAGGTACTCCATTGACTGCACAATGTGCCGGTGTTTTCTACGGGCAAGGTCACATGTTGATATTGTTGATCTTAGTTTTGTGCTACGTTAATATAACTTTGATACTTCATTCACAAATCTTGTGGCGGCCGATGATATGCATTAACATGATCACTTCAAATATTTTAACGATTTGGTAAGTACCTATTTGGCAATAATAACACTTTTGGCAAAAGCTTTTAATGCTAATTTTTTTCACATTAGTCATCATTGGTGACTAATGAAACGAAACATTTCATCAACGAACACGGCAATTTTTTTAGCCTATTCAAGTGTTTAGCCATATTTCGGCGCGAAGACATTCTGTATTATTCTTAATTACGATATTTCATTACTTTTGCCGTCATAAGCTTTTACTGCCAACCGCAAACCGCTCATTAGTACCTACAGCAATTTTCAGCATAAAGACGGATTTTAGAGGTATCAAGTAATTATACATTACGAAATAATAACGTTAAATTCCAAACAGTGATAAAATGTAGGTACGGTCGCGCTCTATAATTTAAACCACTTTTCGCAAAAATATTATTTGTATTCCTATACAGTTAGACAGGATTGTCAACCTTAGGTGGGTCCCAATTTAAAGTTCGTGATTGTACTTTCTCTTGATGTATTATTTTAACCTAAGGTTACCGACTTGACAGTTGCAGGCTTCAGCGAGTGCAGCGGGGGTGGGTGGGGATTGACATACGCGCGCCAGCAGTGCCGTAGCATGGTTGACCTTATCACGCGACAAGTGACATGATAAGAGCGTCGTCTCGTTCTATCGAACGGTGTCAGCCAGTGACGCACGCTCTATCCTATCACCTATCGCGTGACAAGGCCAACCATGCTACGGGGCCTGATTTGCGAGCGTGATTTTGTATTTATGTGTATCATTTCATGATTCATGTTTATTTGTTTTAAATAATAGCCCACTTGTTTATCATAAATATGATAAGGAATAAAAGGATACGACAAAACTGAAAATTAAAAAGAAAAACAGGTTCATGTTTTTAGTCAACTCGACCTACCAAAAAACGCAATATAAGAGCTAATAACATTGCGAATTTATTCTATGGAGGCAAATTATTCGAATTCTGTGTTAAGATTTGTACCAAATATATTAAAGTAATATTTAGAAAAAAATATTGTCACATTTTATGTGGTTATCGCGAAATAAAATAGGAAATTCCAAGCCCCATTCTAATACACCCCCTGTGGTAGTTTCTGAACGGGTTTCGCCTTAACTACTTTCAATTCATGGCAAAGTCGTCTGCCCGTTCGCGATAATCGGTTAATATATGACTGTGCTACATAGTGAATCGATATGTTCTTTAAAGCTGGAAATATTTGTAGTTATACATACCTATGCTAGCGTGTGCCTTTAATCCGCCAAGGTTCCTCACTCTGAAGAGACCAGATTTCTTGAATGCACAGTTGATCTTGAAACCGAAATCGGATTCTAGAACGCATGTTGGCTGTACAATCTCTGAAAAAGAAAACACAATATGTAAATTATAAGTTGTAGATAATATTATTTGAATCTTAAATTATAATAAACATATCCCTATTCTTATTTAAGACTGTGTATAATTAGATTTTTTTAACCGCCGATATTTGACAGCCGTCGTCCCGGTACAATAAACGTCAATGATGACATGATGACATTAATTGTACTGGGATGACAGCTGTCAAAAAATGACTGTAAGGGCATTTTCACTATAGGTAGTTTATCGGATTAAAGAATCTTTATTCACGTAAGAATTACAATAAATTCTCTTACAAGAGAATATTTATATATTATTGTTTCTCGCCATCAAACGTCACAGTTTGGCGAGTTTATATAAAAACTATAAAATGTAATTTCTTTTTTCTTAAATAAATTTAAAAAAAAAAAACTAATTAAGCATGCTGTATTTAAAGTAGGTATTAGTTTATTGTCTACTAATCCAAATCGCACCACTCTGCTTTGTGGGTGATTTGGTGTTGTGTTCCTAACTGTAAGTAACGTAGCCAGAGCTCCCGAGGTTGCCCTATGTTGCGAGTGTGGGACCTTCTTATTTTTGTATTTTTGTTTTCAAAAAGAAATTTTTGAAAACAAAAATACAAAATTACCTTAAACTAAAGATTTGCCTAACTGCGTTTGTCTATAGCTGTCAACACATCGAATACTCCAATCAATAAAGGTGATTCTTCTCGTGCCGCAAACGTCCGTAGACGACGGCGACGTAGTATTTAAACAAGCATAAAAAGTTCTAAAAAAAATACCGGCCAAGTGCGAGTCTGCCTCGCGTACCTAGGGTTCCGTACAAACGTGCTTACACCATACCCGTCACGTCACGACCCCATTCTTCCTTGAACAATCTTAACAGCTCATAATAGAAGTTACCATTGTAAAGCGCCATCTGCACTATCACGTGTACTGATTTCGATGATATTTTATTTATTTCAATAGAAATTTAAAGACACAAAATTACATACAAAATTAATCAAATTACAAACTTAGTTCAGAAATGATTTTTGATAAATAAATAAAAAATACGACAGATATAGGTATCGTTTTATTTTTCCTGTATTATTTATGTTACTCTTAATCATTTTCTAAATTTTCTCTTGGTAAACTTCGGAGATAAGGGGTGGGGGGTATTTTTTGCAACATTTTCCTTCATAAATAAAAATGTACTCAAAGTAGAAAAAAAAAGGTTTTAGAAAGTGCAACTCAAGCCCTTTCATATGATACGTTGTATGATATTTTAACTAGATTTTTAACTTCTAACCCCCTCATATTCAACATTTTCACATCATTCATTTCCATACACGTGCCTTCTATACAATTGTTCCAAATTTCAAATTGATAGCATAAGTATTAGTTCCTGAGATATTTAACTTTGTGACATTGTGTTTTTTACGTCTTTGGTACGGAACCCTAAAAACTATATCCCGACTACTGAAAACTAACTAAAAACTTACGTCTGCCTATTATTGTCAACTTGTCACCAAAATGATTTGCAGAATTGCCGATAGATAGCGCTAGTAGTATTTTTATAGGCTGATATAAACTTGAATCGTTTTCCTATTATAATTGTTTGTAATTTTTATATAAATATTTGAACTCGAAATTTTCTCCTCTTTAATTTGATCCCCCACACTCTATGATAGCAAAATATTTTTTTTCAAAATCAGTCACTTATTTGTATTGTAACCATCATATTTTTCTTTTTCATACAAAAGGTAGCCTACATCACCCGGAGCATAATTTCGAATCGATTGACACCCCCATTCACCAAAATCGGTTCAGTATTTTAAATGCTACAGTGGAACACACGTACATACAAACAGACTGCTAAAACATATCCCTTCCTTTCGGCTCTGCCGTAGTCGGGCAAAAAAACATCGTTTTTGTGAAAATTTCTATTATGTTCGATAGAAGTCATAAGGGTTATTCCTATTTTGGGCTTTATCAGGACTAACCATCAGAATTGCTCTCGCAGTGGTGGGTGCGCAAAGTAGGTAGCTACGCAAACGAAGACGCCAAAAGTCTTTATTGAAAGGGAATAACAGTTTTTGACGTCTTCGGTCGCGTATTTAATTTTGATGCTGACTGTACGAAATGTTTATTTTTCCATTATATTTGTTCTCTGTCGGTTAGTCCTTTATTTATTTGAGGACTAACCGACAGAGTCCTATAATTTTTGCCTTTGTCATATGCCTTTAGGTAAACTGTGCATTAAAGAAACTAAGCTAAAGTAGGTCCTACCTACTCACTTTTCCAAAATCTGACATTTGTCCTTAGAAGTTTGGGCCATTAGAAATAATATAGAGAAACGGCTACCTATGACTGGTGCAGGATACAAAATATAAGGCTGAGCAGATTGACCTAGATTTCACCCAACCTACGAGGCAAGGCCTCAAAGAACTAATGTTTTGTTTGCCTTTTGAGACAAAGACAGAATAAGTGATGTCATGGCTGTATAAAGTGTAAGCACATAAAATGAATGTGTTTTGCAGGCCTTTTCGCATTTGTTCCATCGTTGGGTAGAAAATGGAATGATTTCATAAGAAATTTCCGTAAGAGTATCTACCTACCAATCTCGGTAATTTTACCAGAGAGTTCTATGTTATTTAACGCTATTTTTATTTTATTCGATAAGCTAAGCGAAACGCTTTTGTAATGTAAAAACCGAACTAGTTGTTTTGACTGTAGGTGCAAAATCTAAATATGGGCATTTTAATGTGTAGTAAATCGTAAATAAGGGTGCATGCGTTTTTTTTGAAGTAGGTAATACAATGAGTACTTACCTATTTACCTACTTTATTCCGGTGACTGTACTGCCAAAAGCTCTAACTTAACTTTGCATCTACGTATTGGACTGATTCTACGATAATTTATAATTTTTCCTGGTTTTAAAGTAATCATCTCCTCTACTTACTTCTACACGTATCAACATAGTTCAAGGATTTTCTAGTTTAATAAATGGTTAAATCAAGCACCTCATTTCAATCGGTTACTGGAACGAGGGAGCGAAGCGAACGAAGTTCTATGCTTCAGCTTGGTTCGAAAATCGTTCGTATGTCCGGTGTCTGTCCAGCTGTCCGGCTGTTCTCCTCTACAGGTCGATTTTCTCATATGATTCTCGTGTAATTTTGTGAGCAGGTTCGATAATTAGGTATATAGTTTTTTTGTATTTTTCGAAAGTATAAAAAGATTTTATTTTGAAAAAGGAGCTTCGCGAGTTGTACAGCTCACAGAGCCACTATAGTTGTATGTTTTGTTATCTAGGTATTCATAGATAGGGACGGATGAGTTTGAATCCAGGGGAAAGACATATGATAGTTTTTATCCCGGAAATCATCCCCTAAGGGGATGAAAAGGGGAAATAGGGGTAAAAATTTGTATGGATATACGTTATACCTAAAAGAGTTCCACGCGGACGAATTCGCCGGCAAATGCTAGTTATATATTTAATATATGTATTTCCGAAATCATACAACCTCAATGTATTCAAGGTAAGAGTGAACGGGCATCTTATGGTTGAGCGTGATCCATCTTCGACCTTGTCTTAGCTTTACATCAGGTTATGACGAAGGCCAAACGCAATCCCACTATTAATTTTAAAAAAAAACAGCTTTTATTTTCACAGTGGCTAAGCTGCCGTATAATCTACGTCCCTCGACGCACGTTCATAGCTAAACCATACTTAGTAGCAAATTACCATGATTGTAAAGATGGTATAACTTTACGTGATATTTCTGCACATAGTTTTTGTGTTACGTCGGTTACTCAACGCGGTTTCTACTGGACAGTTTTCACTGGAACTGATTATACTTGGCAATTTCACCCGACGTTATCATCGGGTATGTAATGGGTAGGCAAAATAGTACCTAATATAATAATAGTACCAAGGTTGCCTAGGTCTAGAAGCTAATTAACACATTTGAAATGCTCAATCTGCAGTAGGTATACATAATATAAACTATAGATGCTATGCTTACGAGTATGAAATTAAATAATTGCGACATAATCATCGACAAGAGCGTTAGTGACGGACGAGACCAAAATTATCAACATCTTCAACTTTAGTAGGTAACTTACAACCCAATGTATAGGTATAATAAAACCTACTAGATTCTAGCAGCAGTGCATAAAACATTCTACAATTAATTTAATTTTACTGAAATATTTTGCTAAATTAAGTAAAGACGTTAGTCTTCCAAATAAGTGACGCACAGAGAATGTGCTAGGCGCCACGCAATCGATACTTCAACAAGTATTTCCAACAAACAAAAGTGGACTTAGCATTGTTTAAATTTTAGTAATCGATTAATTTACGTGTCGTTTAGTAATGTTTAATTTTGTTCCTTAATTTTGCCCTTAGTGTTATAATTATGTAGGTGACTCATTGTGGTCTTTATGGTCTGACAATTCAAAATATACCTATTTAACTACGAGTAACTAGGTAACTTTTGCTCGCGACTTCGTTTGCGTTGACTTCCCTTTGTTGGACTTTTACTGGGATGAAAAGTATTATATAAGTTAATCCAGGCTGTACCCCCGACTCTATTGGTATACTGAAACTCATCTTAATCCGGTCAGCCGTTTTCGCGTGATTTATCCACACTTCCAAACTTTCGCATTTATAATATTAGTAGGGATAATATTAAAACTTAATTTTAATCACAGACTGTAAAATTATTTGCCACGTTATCGTGACAAATAATTTTCGTTAAAAATCCGTGCATTTTATTTATAAATATTGGACCATGATTTAAAATTACAATTTCGTTAGCACCTTGTCTGCCCTCACTTGGTAGAATTTACAGATAAAATTAAAACGTCCCATTAAAAAAAAGTCCCATTTTCCCCATTATTTAGTGCCATTCAATACGTTTTGAGCACCTACCTATTTTCGTTTGTAGGGTTCCGTACCTCAAAAGGAAAAAAACGGAAACGGAAACCTTATAGGATCACTTTGTTGTCCGTCTGTCTGTCAAGACCCTTTACCTCGGGAACGCGTGGAGGTATCGAGTTGAAATTAAAACCATATATTCAAGTCTACAGTCCCTGTGAAAAAATCTAACTTATAAGTTAACGTAAAAACAAGATACGGCCGTTTATGCCGCAAAAAACGTAGGTACCTATATTTCGACACTCTCAAGAACTATGAAACTTGGCAAGAAATATCGTCTTATACTACAAGTACCTACATGGAACAATCTGAAAACTATACATTTGTAATTTTGTACGGAACCTTCGGTGGGCTAATCCGACTCGCACTTCCGTTCGGTTTTTTTTAATGCATTGGTTGGTGTGATTTTGTTTCATTGTGCTCTAATAAATAATTTTATAGGTACCTTTTAAAGCAATTTGCAGTAGCTATTTAGGTTACAACAATATGAATCAGCCTCTGCGTCATATAGAGGCCGGCCGGTGCTGCAAAATGTTTCATCGCTCTTACAACAGACAGTGTTATAAATTAGCCGGCTTCCGGTTTGTTGGCAGCCCAAGCCGGCCCGCTGAGCGTGAGGGCTCAGGTTCGATTATCGCCAGTGAAAGTAATGTTTTCTAAATTAAGTATCTCAAAATTTAGTACCCAGTACTCGTATTTCACACTCAACTAGTTCATATGATAGGTTTGTACCTTCTTCATCAATCCTTCATAACATTCTTGACTAACACGTAATTCACGTAAAAAGTGGTCATATTTTATTAATATTTTTAGATACTCATGACTAAATCGAATGAATATAATTATAATTATATACCAATTAAGGCGCGACATGTACCTAATATTTCTCGCGAAGACGAATAGAATCTAAACTACTACTACAACAACACAATGATCCGGCTACAATATTAATCGCCTAAACATATTATAACTAACGAATTGAACCTTGAATATTCACCTAAAGCCCTCCCTTTCATGCAACCTGTATTGGACAAGGTAAACAATCGTATGTCACAAATCTGGTCAGCCGGATGTTTGGGAGAAAGCCCGGGCCGGGCTACTTGCGGACAGGTACCGTCGGCAGCGTCAACCAATCGCTCAGCGAAATTGGCTACTGACCTTTTTAGTCAAGTCCGTGAATGACCATATTTTTATGCATATAATGCTATGTTTGTATAAAAGATGGTACTTAGTGGCAAATATACAATGCATACATAAATTGATTCGTGTACGGTTTCTATTTCATTAAAATCGTGAAAAAAATTCTCTATTGGATTGAGTGTTTATACAAGGTGAGCAATCCAAATGGGTCAGTATGGCGGTTTTGGAAACCATAACAGATAGCGAAATCTTGGCTTAGGAACCATGACGTTGATTTTAGTAAAAAGAAAAACTGCATTCATATACTTACAAAAATACGTGTACTCGGCCCAGGAATCGAACCTGGACTTTTTGAAAAATTAAATTTCGTTATTTAAAAACAATGCATTTTATTAGTTTTAGATATCATGTTTCTTAGTAACATTTACTATTTAAGAGCTACATAACCGATATTCAAAGGAAAATAACGAAATTTAATTTTTCAAAAAGTCCAGGTTCGATTCCTGGGCCGAGTACCTACACGTATTTTTGTAAGTATATGAATGCAGTTTTTCTTTTTACTAATATCAACGTCATGGTTCCTAAGCCAAGATTTCGCTATCTGTTATGGTTTCCAAAACCGCCATACTGACCCATTTGGATTGCTCACCCTGTATAGTGTGCACAGGGTAATTGTGTAAATGGGTATATTCCCAAATTTCAATATATCTTATAATAGAACTAATATTTATACGCGGCCATATTCGTTTAGACGCTTGACACATTCGTCGTGAGCCGCTTGAATCAATCTTCTCTGCGTAGCAGCAAGTTATCGCAAAGAAGTGTTTGTCACGCCAAATTCGCTGATTCAGAATAACATTAAGTCAACATGCCATAAAGTAGTTTTAAATAAATTCGTAATACCCCCAACGTAGTTCATATTTACCTAAATTTTTAGAACCTCAACACATATTAATGTAAAATAATATCTATATAAAAATCATACAGCAATCATAAGCATGTGGGTGATTCTCCGAGCCGATCCGTTTTGCGTGACTTCGGAACATGTTTTTCTCAGTATTTTGATTTTTTTTATTTATAAACTGGCATAATTATAAAAAAAAAATGGTAAGAAAGGCCTTCATATGAACCTTATAGTTCACGAAATAATCGAGTTTTTACTTACACCGAAATTAACATACGCTATAGTGACTTGTATCGAAATTCTTGAAAAAGTACCGAATTCAAAAATGCTTTAACAAAATTGAATTAAAAAAGTAATTTGTTTTACAGATAACACTTATTTATAACTGCGAAATGGTTTAACATAGTTTAAATCATTTTTGAGAGAAATGTTCATAAACTTTTAATGATTATAAAATAGTCAACATGTAGTGATCTCATCAAAATGTATATTGGAATAACCCCAAAGCACATTATATTATTCCAAAAGTGTTGAAAGGCTTCAAATGATTTTGATATTTTTTGTATTTTGAATAATTATATTGACATGCTAATTAATGACGATCCTTTTTGGGAGATACTTACAATAAGTAATATTTTTTGCATTTACATTTGACTCATTAAGTTTTTATTATTACAATTGACGATAATGGTAGAAATTCTTGTAATTTTGACATTTATACAATTATAATGTAATTTTTACCGTGAAATAAATGAATCTGAATCATGAAAACCGAATAATTTTGTACTTTCTAACTTTGTTATACTTGAAAATTTTACTTATTTTATTTACATCATCATCATATCAGCCGAAAGACGTCCACTGCTGGACATAGGCCTCCCCCAAAGAGTGCCACAATGATTATTTTACTTTGGGTAAAAAAGTATTTTGTACGACCGAGTGAAGTAACATAAAATCAAATAGCAATTAAAAACAACATCTCAATAGATTTGCTAAAGTTACTTTTTGTGTCATGTCGTAACAACAAAGGAATGTCAGTGGGTACGCAATTACAACTATAAATCAACACTAAGTAGTTTGTATTATATCGATTGGGGATTAAAATAAGTCACTATAATAGGAAGTAAAGTATGCTTTGAGCGTTATAAGGGATTTAGTCACAAGTTAATTTTAATTTCAATTTAGTCAAATCAATAGGATTTTTATATCAGTTTGATTTGAAAATTGCGAGTCCGGTATTTCCAAAACAATATTGTAAAAAGTAAAAATTCAAGAATGTATCTTTCACCACGGAAAACAATAAAATTACAGGACAAACAGACAAACGCAAGAGTTAAATTACTTTATCAGCCAAATTGGCATGAAATCGTGTGCTAAGAACAGCTATTTGTAGAAAGAAAAGTGAAAATAAGTATTGCAACCTAACGAAGCGTGGAGCAGGCGTGTGCAAAATGTATGGACGAAGCCACAGCTTGGTCACTAAATATATAGTAGGGTAAGGCCATTTTTTTTTAAATGTAAGTCTGCTTTTGTGTTACGTTTTGTTTTGTATTTGGCACTTTTGTGATACTTTTGTGTTATGCATAACACAAAATTTGTGTTACACGCCATACAAAATATAACACAAAAGCTGACTTACCTTAAAGAAAACGCAAATTTCGACGGCCTTACCCAGTATAATAATTGTGTTGTGTCACAGATAGAGAGTTCCATTTGGATTTATTATTTATGATTTTTTTTTTCAATAATAAAACAACATGGTGGTTTATTCGGTAATATTAAGTAGACTCCCATTGTCTTTCATTTTCATCAACAATTTTAAGTGTTTTTTTTTAACGCACCTGACTGTAAAATTAAGTGAAATTTGTATTCAAAATGTAAATGGCAATAATCTACGCATTTTGAGTCACAAGCATAGTAAAGAAAGGGCTAAAGGTAATTTGAAGAAAATCTTGGACAGTCAAATTTTCTATAAATTACCTTAGACCTTTCTTTATCACGCTTGTGAATCAAAATGCGTAGCTCATTGACCTTCCATTTTATAAATCAACAAGACATTTACCAAGCAATTGTTTTCACTTAACTCGCTACAGTGACGGCAACAGTGAAACAGCAATCTCACTTGATTGCCTCTAAATCGCCGTGAAATCACCGCGCCCGCGCATCCTATCCTTCCACATTGTACATTACTTACATTACACATGGCATTGTTACGCTTCTTGTGACGAGTTATTGACATCGCTTTCGTTTTTATTTCATTTTGTCGGATAAGGTAACAGCAGTCGAGTTCTTGTAGTTAAATGGTTCAGTTCTTTTTTGTAGTTAATTGTCAATAATAATTTGACAAGGATTTATCTAGTAGGCTTCAAAAAAATATACTGCATAAAAATGCTAATTACTTAAATATTATTTTGTTAAGAGTAGGTACGGCAACGGGTATTATGCTATGCAATATCATCTTATCTTCATTTAATTTACTCGTTGATTGAATAATAACAAATGACGGATATTTTGAGAGCAATAATATCTTACATGACGATTATTTAAAAATATCGAATAGTAGCTTGTGCCCGCGGCTTCGCCCGCGTACTAAAAGTAATTTTAACCGTTTACCTACAAAAAAGTTGCATCTCAGTTTGACCCGTATGTTTCAAATGAATTGCAATTTGGCATAAATATTTTCAAGAATTTTCATGTTCACAATGTTAAATTTCAAAATCGATGCCATTTTCGTAATTAACGTCCCAAAAAACCATAAAAACGACACCCATATTTAGACATTTCAACCCCATCGCACTCCAACAGGGGTGATGGTATTTCATGTCCACCACGTTGGATTTTAAAATCGTTGTTGTTTTCGTAATCAGCGACCAGCCACCCGATAAACCATAGAAAATAATACCCATGTTTATTTTCAGACATTGTCACCACATTTTCCCCTTTTAGGAGTTGAATTCTCAAAAAACCTGAAACACGTGTTCACTCATTTATCTCTACAAACACTCCTGTGAAGTTTCGAACCAAATAGTCTTACTTATTTTGTTTCCCCATACAAACTTTGGACCCCCATTTCACCCGCTTAGGGGGTGAATTTTTAAAAATCATTTCTTAGTGCACCCGAAGTTATAAAGAACCCATGTACCAAATTTGGAATCTCTAGATCCAACGGTTTGGGCTGTGCGGTGATATGTCAGTCAGTCAGTTTCTTCTTTTATATAATTATCGACTCTACATATATACGCTACATATCGACTCTACATATCAACTCTACATATCGACTCTACATACCGACTCTACATACCAACTCTACATATCGACTCAACATACCGACTCCACATACCAACTCTACATACCGACTCTACATACTGACTCTACATATCGACTCTACATATCGACTCTACATATCGACTCTACGTACTGAAACTTCATAGTTAGGGGCTGGGGGAAAATTAACAAAAAAAGGCAGGTATTTTTTGTTGGTAACAGAGTCTGTGTACCAATTTTTAGCTTCCTACCTTGCAAACTGCGAAAAGTCCCATATAAATATTCACCCCCTCTTTTAAGGGGTTGCGTGCTGATTTCCAAAAAAAAATGTTGCATGATTTATTTGTTAGTCACAAATAGTCCGCCCGCACACCAATTTTTAGCTTTCTACCTTG
Source organism: Epinotia nisella (assembly GCA_932294315.1). Lineage (NCBI taxonomy): Eukaryota > Metazoa > Arthropoda > Insecta > Lepidoptera > Tortricidae > Epinotia > Epinotia nisella. The sequence goes on from OW028674.1 coordinate 26,535,848, forward strand.
AAAATTGCGGAATGCTCCATACAAACTTCCACGCCCCGTTGTAGGGAAATGGGGGGTTAGAAAGAGACAAAAAGTAGCCTATGTCACTCTCCATCCCTTCAACTATCTCCACGTAAAAAATCACGCCAATTCGTCGCTCCGTTTTGCCGTGAAAGACGGACAAACATACACACTTTCCCATTTATAATATTAAAAGTATAGTATTATAGTATATAGTATAGAATAGCATGGATAAGTAGATTTAATTTAAGAACGGCACTACAGCGGGTTTGGCATTGCATTGAGCTCTTTCTCGAGTTGACAAAAATCGAAGGATAGTGGGTTGTTAGCATTTTTATAATTATCTGCGTGTATGCAGGAGATAAGTATGAAAATCAAAACAAACACATACATCGTAAATAAAGTTAGTATAAAATGTGAATCTACTTTAATAACGCACGCATTGTCATTTGTCATCTACACTAATACAACAGTTTAGTTTAGATACTCATAAGCAAAGTGCAATGAGACCCACGATCCATCATGACTAATTTTGTACAACGAAAAAATATAATTATTATGTAACCTAGGAAAATTATTAGAAAAAATCTACCACATTCCCTTTTTAAGTAGAAGGGTACATTGGATATAATACTCGTATCTACCTCGTATATTGACTGGTTTACTTACGATAAAACATGCGTCTCAATAGCTTTACAAAGTTGTTCTATCCACAAATGCATTAGTTTTAGCACTGTAGGAATACCGTCTAAACTAAACAAACTTGCAACAGGTGCATTAGTGTTGTTACATCAGTCGAAACTTGAATGAGTAAGCATTTCACATGCCGGAGTCGCTTGACGCGGTTTTTCCTCCCACTTATAATTTAGAACACGTTTTGAATCAAGCCGTTACATGGATTATGGCCAGACGAGTTAGTCTGGGAACTTCGACACTAGGACTAATTATTAATTTCTGGTTTTAATTATATAGGTATGTTACAGTAATACATTTCTTTCCAGTTTTACATGCTTAGAAGAAATAGAGACGGAGAATGTAAATATCACGTAGGTATGCAAAATGAATTGTATATAACAGAAACAAGAGTCGGTCCATGCCATGCTTTTACCTTTACATTCATGTTTCATTCATAATATATGACTCATATTCTCAAGTTAACATAGGAAGACGGCAGCTTAACAAATTCCAAGCTCAAAAGATTATTAACGACATGAGAGTCCCTTACAGACTCGTCCGTGAATTATGAAAGGTTACTTTCGTTTTCACAGGGAAAGTTACCCGTTGAGTTGGGTTGGCTTAAACGACATTTATCTTGGCCGTGAAACGTTGTTACTAAATGTTGTATAACATGAACTGAGGATAATCGATTTTATAAGATTACTAAGGCGTATAAATTTGAGTGAATCTTTTAGCATTTATAAATTAATTCTGCGTATTGATTTACGAACTGCATCATTTTGTTAGGTAATGCATTGATTCTATGCTTTGGTTAAAATGTATAGATCCGTAGTTAAACTAGCGAGCATTTTTTCCTGATTTAAGTACATTATACCTACAAGTCAAAGACCTGATCTTGACCTATCTCAAACAGCATCACTTACAGAGTTCTAGACAGCGGAAGTATTGCATAACAAAGTCATTATAAATACATTATTGCATACGTTGACTCGGCCTAGTGATCTAATGGATGCAATGTACGCTGTGATACTACTTAATCACGTGCAAAGACTAATCGTAACCATATTTTAATAGGAAACAACACAACTTATACCAAAGAAGGGTGATATTGCGTACTGTCTACTGACAAAAGGACATTTGAATTACTGATCAGGGATGCTTCGTCATAAATATTCGTAGCCACGGTGACAGCTTGTATTACAAAATCCACCATTCTCTCACAAATTGACACTGGCTGTATCGTGTTGGTCAACAACACAGTCGACAGCTTCTAATGCAATAAACTTACTGTACATAAGTTAGTTGTTAGCAAGTTTTCGACACCGTACAAGGGTCAAACTATTGTTTAGCTTCGTAATATGCTTTTAAACGGAAAGTTTGTATTTGGGCAACAGTTGAAGGTTCCCAATCTGACATGAAGTTACTGGTGACTAGATGCGTAATTGTTAAGTAACGAGTTACGCTCTTCGCTTACTCAGTTGTTTGATTACTAACTTGACTTGATTGTTCGATTGAGGCTATTCCGTTATAATCGTACGTAATATGTACCTATAACAGGTATGGAAGTAAGCAGCGATATTATAACTCAACTGCACAATCTATGTATAATGTAAGAAGTAGGTAGCGAAAAATGTTGCAGAGTATCAGGATAGAGTATTAATTATGGTATCTATACAACTTTTCGACATACTATGTAAAAGTGTGGCAAGATAAATTATAAGCAATATATTTGACAATATATGCAATGAAACACAATAATCTTAAAAGAAAACCCTATTATGTATGTGTGTGTACTCAATGCACATGTGTGTAAAGATATAACGCAGTTCACCCATTCAAACTGTGGTGTTAGAAAATTGATGAATGATTACGCATCAGTTAATCAAACTTTCTCTAGCGACGTTAGAAAAAGAATATGAATGGCGCCTCTCGACAATGAATTAATGACCTTACGTCGGTAAGTAATGTCAAAAATAGTTCTGAGCTACTAAAATTTTATCACACATTTGGGCTAACGCATCTTTATAAAACCGGACCTAAGACAACTCGGCTGGAATCCCTGGAATGCATTGATACAGTGAACGGTAAAATTAAAAGTAATTATATAATTAAAATTTCCTAGCGACGCCGTAATATGGTCCAGTCCGTACTTAGATAAACAGTTATAATAATTAACTTTAAAAACAAAGTTGAAACCGACTTCAATTCAGTACTCCCCCAAGCCACGTAGGTACTTAAAAAATTCCACATTTCCTTTCCAATTTACCACATGAACTGCTTTCCGAGAGCAAATGCGTTGATTATTACAGAAAAAAATCCAAGTCGCTATATGTAGGCTGACAATATTTGAGGAGTTCCGTTGATTCCTCAAGGATCTCAGAATTGACACTTCATTATTTGCTACTTCAAAGGAATCATGTCAGAATCTTTGACGTAGGTACTTTACATCATTGAGGAGTTCCATAAGTCATCTGTGGTCTTCATCATGAGTTCCACTTCACCAAAATTGCGATTTCCGAGGGTAAATACACGAGTTATAATAGAAAATACCGAAATCACTACACGCGTGCCTATAAAATTTGAGGGTTGCCCTCAATTCCCCTGGGATCCCGTCATCAGATCCTGACTTGTGCTCACCCAAATAACTTGAAAGAATACGGTTAAAGGTCTATACGTACTTAAAAAAATTCAAAAAATATTCTCCAACTCCTAACCGTTGAGGTGTTGTACCTTCCATCATCAGATCACAAACATGAAGTGATGACTTCCAGACGCAAATACCTGAATAGCTTTAGAAAATGCATTTAACATGTAGTACGTGCCTGTAAAATTTGAGGGTTGCCCTCGATTTCTCTAGGATCCCATCATCAGATCCTAACTTGGAGAAAATGGGACCATCTCAGGAGTATACATTTTCGAATAAAAAAAGAATTTTTAAAATCGGTCCACGATTGACGGAGAAATCGGCGATCGTCCTCCTTTTTTGAAGTCGGTTAAAAATGACAGTATTATAGACAACGAATAGAGATTAAAATCGAAATGCCCACACCGTTTTCTAAATGAAGTTCTAGAAGAAGTGAATAATTTTAAGGGCAGTACAAGAACTGTGAGCACAAACATTGTAATAATAACTAAATACTTAGCAAATATGTTGCAAAAACCAAATACATATACAAATCAGAATACCTAGCTCTTAAAGCGGTCGAGTAACTTAAGCCAAGGTCTATTAGCAAATTGATTTGAATCACATATTGGTATTTCACGTGCTAAATTGATTATACCACGCAATATATCAAGTGAGGCTTTAGTTTTCTACATACACACTATCAACTTAGCAGCAATGTTTTCTACTTTAGAAGACGCAATGTACCTTTGTTTTGTAAACACCAATTTTTAACTATGCTAAATCTTGTGCCATTTCTGGCCCTTATAAAGAACCTACCTATGCTTCCAGTTATCCCGTCCCTGAATAGGTATACTGCAATGCAACTGCATTCTCTTTTCTTCGATTTTAGGTGCACAAACCTACATGCATGTGTGTGTGCGTGTGTTCACAGGGTGATAAGACGTGTTTATTATAGAGGCCGTGATACACCCAATCGAGAGCGACAGTGCAAGGTCATGGGTGTTGACTTTCGAAACCTACCGACTAATACGGAATTACACCTGTTTCGTATAGCAGGTTCGTAGATTATGTTTTGAGTGAAACATGGTACAATACGTCTGTTTGTTAAAAGTTAGCAGAGTACCAAAGCTGACATGCGTTCGTCTATTTTCTCTTAACTAGTAAGATAAGGGTAGGTGAGTCCTACGATAGACTGCAATGCCAATACGACAGATATTTATGAGAGAAAGTTTCCTTGTGCGAACGGTATAGTGACCTTGTTTGGAAAGAGTGCAGTGCTAGTAATGGCTCGATATAAAGATATCCGCCATCATGTGACGTGTTGGCGATTCACGGCATGCAGTACCCGATTCGTGATGGTTTCCACGATTCAATTAAGTGCTCTAGGGACTGAATATTTTGGATGTCACGGCCTATACATAGTCCGTACCAAAGTTGCATTGATCTTCTTGTTATCTCTTCAAACTAAGAGTTGCAGTTAACACATTTAGGTGGAGTTCTGTGACAGGGCTTACCCTGCTCATACATATAATGTCCCTCCGGTTTTTGGAAGTTAAGGCGTTGCATAGTCTGATGGTTTTTAACTATATAATAAATATATAAAGAAAGAAAAAGAAAAAGAAAAGAAGACATTTATTCACTACACAAAAGACACACAGATCCGCATAATATACCGCGGTATTTACAGCAGGACAATCAAATTAGTACCTACGTAATACTATAGGCAGATAATTAAATAAAGATCTATGAAGTTACTGAACTCTTTAAATTATTCATTTTCGACCCTTGAAGTTTAATTACCAAACCAAACTAACTGTATTTAACCCTATACTTGGCAGTGTATCTTTAAAGCACACGTGTTTTATTCGCCTTTTTGGCAGCATACCATCTGAAATTTTGTAATTTTGCCAATTTAAGGGTTAAACTGCTACCTACCTATTTATATTTTGCAAATGATTATCATGTCATATATTAACGTGCTATTTCTTCTATGTGGGGTTTATTCAATTAATTCCATCAATTTAAGAAGTCATTGTCTTCGTCTCGCTTACTGCCGTATCGAATTGACTTTCCCACGACTAGTCATGTCGTGCGACATTGACCGCTGTATAGTCAAGGTTCAACTTATACGTTTAGTATGGTCTACGAAAATGTTAAGTATACTTAATTAAAATTAGCGTTGTAATAGTGCCTTTGTTGCCTATTTGCAAAATAAATGTTTAGATTTTTGACTTAGAACTTTATCTTTCGGAATTGAAAATTTCACCTCGCTAAATGCCACAGAGAATCAAATAAAACATTTACTTTGACAAAGCACAATTGCTTAGTTTTCAAATGGAATTTAAAAAGTTTTAATAAAAATGGAATGGAGTCATTTTGCTGCGAGCTAATATCTAACTTGGGTATTTTAACAATCACCCTATTGCTTAGAGCTGAGTGCCTATACATAAGCCCGTAAACGCAACATATAATTATTCAAGACGAAAATAAGTAAGTGCCTAAAGTAGTTGCGCCACGGAAATATTTCATATACTAATTGCTAGGTAAGCCTCGGTCATTATTCGGTAGGTACCTGCTTCATACTCATCCTGCATATGCCTTAACAAAGCCTACGAGTATTACCCAATCTTTCAGTGCATGGAGGTTAGAGAAACATAATGTGTAAAGGCATATAATTATAAATGTATTGGGGTTCCATGACTTATGTAGTTTTTTTAATGCCTCGACAGGATCAAACAAACATATGGAAGCCTGCGACTCTAATGGAGTCAAGCGCATTGCCAACCGTTTAGATTTAAGGATTCGTTAAGTTGGCAGCTAGAGATAAATGCGGGTCACTCTCAACACGACGCGTCCTCGGGTTAGTTGATAGCATCAATAAAGTTGAAAGAACTCCTTATCAGTTAAAGTGTAAGATCCAAATAAACGTCACAAAATATTCTGTAGATACAGAATATTTTGTGAAAATTATGCAAGACGTCGCAGTAAAAGGGTAGAAAAGATTTTATTTCAAATCTTTACCATCAAAGAGTTCCAGGAAATATTGTTTATTCAAGTCCAGTTTACCGTCTTTTCCTTTAAGTGTTCCTAGGGACTCATTTGATTATTTGCAGAATTAATGCTGCACGTGTTTTAAATTTTCACTGAAACATGTAAACGGTGTTACTAAGTAACGCCAGATTCAATTTATATAGTTATTTGTTGACGCTTCGGTACACTTTGACGTATCTATGCAAGTATTTAAAATAATAAAGTACTTATATTCTCGATAACAAAGATACGCGTTATGTGAGGGTGGCCGGTTGCAGAGCACGCTTAGTCACAATATACAAATAACACGAGTATTAAATGTTATAACGAAACATATTTTTAAGCTACATGTTTGTCAAAACATAAATAGTAATACAATGTCAATTGAGACAATCATTCGAACACATGATTCTTGTACATTTAAATCTGGTATAGACAATCGCATAGCCAGTATCAATAAAATATACACATTAAAACCTAATACGCCCCCTTGATGTGTATATTAAGAAGAAGTACAACAGCAACCAAGCAAAAATAAAAGTGTATCTATAAGCTAATGCCCAAACCAGACATACATGCGTAATGTTTTACTTTTGGTAAAGCCTTAGTCAGTACATCGGCCAACATGGAGTCTGTCGACAGATACTCCAACTTAATGTTGTCGTTCTCCTTCAATACACTTCTCATGAAATGATATCGTATATCAATGTGCTTGCTACGGGAATGAAACACTGGATCACTGGCTAAGTAGATAGCCCCTTGATTGTCAACATTTAAGGTTACTTTCGCAAACTTACCTAAACCAATTTCTGTGAGTAAGCTGTTCAGGTATATTGCCTCTTTCATTGCCGATGCTAAGCTGATATACTCCGCTTCGCACGAACTTGTGGCCACGCATTTCTGTTTCTGTGACTTCCACGACACACTCGCACCCCCTAATACAAAAGCATAACCTGAGTAAGACCGTCTATCCAGCAAACAACCACCCCAATCGGAATCAGAATACCCTTGTAACGACTTACCTGTCTTCCTGAATACGACACCATATTCTTTCGTTCTTTGTAAATACCGCATTACACGCTTTGCGGCAATCCAACACTCTTTACTTGGGGCATTGACAAATTGTGCAAGTTTTGAAACGGTATTTGAAATGTCACCTCTTGTCCCCTCGGATAGATATAACAAACTCCCAATTAATTCGCGGTACGGGTATCGTTCATCCGCATTTGTGTTTTGTTGTCTCGATTGTAATTTCAAATTTATTTCCATTGGAGTTGAAACTGTTGCCTTACATTTTGCCAAACCAAATTTACTGAGCAAATTTTCAATATATTTTTGTTGTGACAGCTTGATTTTGTTGACACTTCGCTCTATGTCAATCCCCAATATATACTTCGCGATGCCAAAATCTTTTAAATCGAACTCGCTGGCCAGTTCCTTCTTGAACTTTTCTATGTATACTCTTTTCTGCGACGCTATTAAAATATCGTCGACGTACACGGCAACAAAAAGCTTGGTGTCGCTATCTATTTCTTGAAAGTATAGACATGGCTCATTCAACGATGGCCGTAGTCCCATCCGTTTCAGTTGCTCATCGAGTCTGGCGTTCCATTGGCGTCCAGCTTGTTTCAAACCATATAGCGATCTTTTTAGTATGCAAGCCTCACCTCCCGCCTCCATATCGGCTAACATTTGCTTAGCCCGTACATGTACGATGGATCCTTCCTCTTCTAAGGCTAGAAGCTTCTGCAAACTTTCTTTTAAAATTTCCGGTATCTCCATGTATATCTCTTCGTCCAGTGAACCGTTCAAATAAGCTGTGTTGATGTCTATTTGATGAATTTCCATATCAAGTTCAACTGCAAGTGCTGTCAGTAACCTTATGGTGTCCAGCCTAACGACAGGTGCAAATGTATCATGGTAATCAATACCATATTGTTGGCTGTAACCTTTTGCTACAAGCCTCGCCTTTTTCTTTTCCGTCTTATCAATATTCATCTTGGTTGTTAAAACGTATCGGCAACCTACGACACTACGGCCTACGGGTCGTTTAGCTATATCCCAAGTGTCATTTTTTATTAAACTTCTTATCTCTGACAAGATGGCTTCATCCCATTCATCTCGCTCAACGCCCGACAGCGCTTGCTTTAATGATACTTCTGCAGAACCGACAAAATCTTGGCAATCAGAAAATTCTGCCGTGCCAACTTCTTCTTGAACTTCTGATTCCACTTCAACCATATGATAGATTTTCTTTGGCCGTCCAACCTGTCCTCTTTCCAGCCGTGGTCTACCTGGACCTCTTTTTATTGCTTTACCTTCATTGTTGCGAGGATTGATATTTTCCTGCGAATGTCGAGATGGTCCAGCAATTATTGGCACCAAGTTATTAGTAATTTCTTCAATATTTTCTATATTCACTTCCGCTGGCTCCAAATCGCCTGTAGCTTCTTGCATACTTCCTGTTTCTTCATTTCTATGTTCAAAAGTTTTGGGCACTTCAACGGGTTTTACAAAATTACTTTCAGGTTGAAAAACTATCTCTATTAAATTGGGTTTTGGTTTTTCATTGACGTTGGTCCGCAACTCTTCCTTTTTAATCTGAAACGGATCGGCCTCAGGTATCGCATTGTCATTATGTTGATCTACGTGGTGATGGAATCTGACGTCTCGCGAAACGATAAATTTTCGCTCAAGCGGCAACCAAATCTTGTAACCTTTTCTGTCTCTAGGGTAGCCTACAAAAATTCCTTCTATGCTGCGGGGAGCGAACTTATCTTTACCTTCTTCTTTATTTAATGCGTGTACTTTGGTTCCAAAGGGTTGTAAGTAATCTAATCTGACAGGTCGCTGATACCATTTTTCATACGGCGTCTCACCTCCCAGGCTAGTTGTTGGACATCGGTTTCGAATATGACATGCAGTTAGTATAGCATGACCCCAAAACCCTGGTGAAAGATTTGCCGCAAATAACATGCATCTCGCCATCTCCACTAGTGTTCTATTCTTTCTTTCTGCAACAGAGTTCTGTTGAGGAGTTCCAGGTATGGTCAACCTTCTTCTTATACCCTCATTTTGCAAATATTCGTCAAACTCTCGACTGCAGTACTCGCCACCGTTATCTGTCTGAAGGTAAGTAATTTTCCTACCGGTCAAATTTTCCACGTGGTTTTTATAAATTTTGAAATAATTCAGTGCCTCACTCTTTTTATTTAACAAATATACCTCACACCACCTTGATGAATCATCAATGAAGGTGATGAAATATTTCCCTCCACAAATGGCCTCATGACGCATAGGACCCACAATATCAGAATAGACAATTCTTAATTTTTCTCTACATGGGCCATCACTGCTTAAAAAAGGTAATGCACTCATTTTTCCACTCGCGCAAACACTACAGTCAATCAATTGGTTTGCATCCGTCATCTTAACTTTCACACCACTTTTGTTCAAAATTTTCACAAGATCTCTTCCATTTAGATGCCCTAATCGTTCATGCCACAACTTTAAGTCACCACTTACCCCTGACAGAACTGAAACGGTACCCATTTGTTCCTCAACGTAATAAAGATTACCTGAACGATTTGCTACAAGTACAGTGTTGCCGTCACTATTTCTAATACGTGCTGCGTTTTCGTCAAATACAACACTATACCCTTTTTTAGTCATTTTTGCAACTGAAATTAGATTACACCTCAAATCGGGAACAAATAAAGTGTCACTCAATTCCACGATTGTTTTGAGATTCTCTTTGCATGAAAGTAACCTTACAGTACCCTTACCTCGTACATTTGTGCATGAATTTGTTGCCAAATTTAGTTTACCGGATAGAGGTATCAATGAATTGCCAAATTTACTAGGATCGTTGCACAGGTGTGACGTGCACCCACTATCAATTATCCAGTCCTCATTCCCGCTGCAGGCAGCATTATCACCTGAAAAACAATTAAATGTTACAAGACCGAAACTATCACTCTGTGAATAGTTTTCTGATTCCGATACATACTTAGCACTATTCTTGTATTGTTCCTTGTCCTTATTCATCTTACAGTCATACGCTCTATGGCCAAATTGATGACATTCCCAACATCTGCCTTTAAAGTGGGTCCCACTGCCACCGCTCGCCGGATTGAAAGGTCTCCTCGACCTAATAAGGAACGCTTTTCCTTCGTTCTCTTTTTGTCCTCTAGAACACACTTCTTCAATGATTTTGACTTTTAGAGCCTCCGGGTCAGGCAAGGTATCTCTTGACTCGATAGCGCATCTGAAATTCTCGAAGCTTGGTGGTAAACTGTAGAGAAGCATTATGGAAACTAAGTCGTTGTGCATCTCAATCTCCATGTCAGCCAGTTTGCTTCTCACGTCAAAAAATCGCATAACATGCTCTCTAACGTCGCCGTCCTCCGTCATTTTGTGAAGTAGAAGCTCCTTTAACAACGTTGCCTTTTTGGCGGGTCCCTTTGATGCATGTACGCTTTCAAGCTTCAACCATACATCCCGCGATGTCTTGCATCCACGTAAGTGTCGCAATTCAGATGGACTAATGGCAAGAATAAGGTCTGACTTAGCTTTGGCATCTCCAATATCCCACTTTGTCGACTCCTCTGGCTCGGCAGGCCTCACGCTTCTCCCATCTACGTAGCACCATGCATCGTTCTTTACAAGGACTGCTTCAGCCTGAATCCTCCAAGTTTCATAATTTTCTTGCGTGAGTGGTTCAATTTTAATAGTACTCATCTTGTTATCTCGTTTACCCAAACATTAATAACTTCGTCAGTCGTACCTTAAATTATCTGACCTGGAATAAACTCGTTTGCAATTTTATAACTCTGGGCCCATAACCAATGTGAGGGTGGCCGGTTGCAGAGCACGCTTAGTCACAATATACAAATAACACGAGTATTAAATGTTATAACGAAATATATTTTTAAGCTACATGTTTGTCAAAACATAAATAGTAATACAATGTCAATTGAGACAATCATTCGAACACATGATTCTTGTACATTTAAATCTGGTATAGACAATCGCATAGCCAGTATCAATAAAATATACACATTAAAACCTAATACGTTACGCCATCTTTCTTAGGACATTCAACTTAGGTTATTCAGCTAAATTCCTAATAAACTGTTATTATATTTCCGTATGCAGGGTCAGTTTACTAGAAAATACCTATCGCCAATTGCTTTCACTGTTCATTGTTCCCAGGCACTCTCTAGCTGTAAATATTGACTATTGTTGCAGGGAAACGGTGGAAATCTTTCATAGTCGAGTTAAAACTTTCACGGTGACATGAGTGGCGTAGCTTACTTGTTATTAACGGCATTTAGTAACAATATCAACGACAGATCAACGTTATTGATGGCTTGTCTGAAGTCTTGATGCTCCGAACAATTCCGAACGTAAATAATACATAAATATGTACGCATGCATAGATACTATTTATTTTATAATTCATGGAATATACTTGGAATGTAGCTGTGTGTATGGTTGAAATTATTTAATTTGACCGACTTTTTATAAATCTTTCATTGGGATTGGAATGGACTACATTGATACAATTTGGTCAAATCAAATAATCACTAATCACAAGTATACGACATAATCTATGTCCGGTATATAGGTTAACGTGTATACCTACTTCATGAACAGATAATAGGCATAATCGTCGTGCGATGTAAGAAGACTTTATAATGTCTAAACCCGATAATTACGAATAATTTATAGCAGGAATCCTGAATTGTGATTTAATGTAATTAGTGCAATTACTCAGAGTGATGTTCGTACGCAGTGTATCTCTATCTGTTTGTAAAATTAAAGGCATGCATCACACCACTCAAACATCAGTATAATCATAACCAATTCTTAGTTTTTGCAGTTTTATTTTGCGACTAGTCTTATACAGATTGCATATATATATAATATATGCTCATGTAAACAGACCATACTGCTCGAAGTATAAATGCTATTTTGTGAAATAAATAGGTGGCTGGGATATAAGTTAACAAAAATCTATTGTTTAAATTAGTTGTTGTTTTAAGATATTAAATTACATTACATATTATACTCTAAATACTTATCAACAAATCAGAAGGTAACCAACCAAAGTACCTAGGTATACACTATTCCAATAAGAATAAAACAGTAGGTATAGGTCTGTGCCCTATAAGCCCAGGCATTAGAATATGGCTACGGTATCCCCTGCCGTCGTACAAGGCGACTATAAGTAAAAGGGGTCCTCGAGGTGGTTAGGGGCTGCAATTGTAGAATTTAAAACTGGTGCCCGTAGGAGATCCCAGAACCGTCCGAAATGCGTCGAGGAGAACCATCGGGGCGTTTTTAGTCGGTGCGAGTTCGACATAACGTCCGCGCTATCCCCGTCCGTGGCGCGGATTTTACTCCCATTCAGAAAAAAATATAAGTAGGTACCTATACCTATGTTGTCGTTCAAAGTGAAAAGTTGTTTTAAGCTCATTCAAGGATAAAGTTCAATCATATGTAGTTATTCGGTTCTACTATTTTACATGTTATATCCTTTACATCCGTTTAGTAGTTGATGTTTTGTGGCATACCTATACTTACCTTTATAAATAATCAACTCAATAAAAGGAAAACCTCCACTCCATCCTGTTTTAAATAAATGTATGTAGAAGCATAGTCAAAACCTTGTCACTTTAAAACAACTCCGTTTGTATTTATAACTTTCAAGTGGCATTTAAAAGTTTACACTTTATTGTGAATATTATAATATGATTATGACGCAGTTCTAGAGGTCTATCTGACTCAACGAATTCGTTTGATATCTATGTAGATATCAAACGAATAATTGCTAAGTCTTGGTGCGCACGGAAGCAAGCAAGCGTGAACAATGTAAATTCGATATGAAGCTAACACGTATACGTGTTTATTGACTGTCTAATTTATAAATATATTCGCAATCTGTCAGATTTTAAACATAAGCTGCTGTTTTGTGCAAAATTATTTTGACTTTGCCTATTAATGACTAAACCAGACATGCACTTAAACAAATATGAGGTTGCAAAATTAAAAGCCTAAAGCGAGTAACGTAATAAAACAATGAGATAGACATTATATGTGAACCGATAGCCATCTAACACCGATTCGTTTAATGACTTCACCGCGGGCTAATGATAAATAATGACGACAATTGCCGTTAATTTGACGACATCTGTTGCGGTCGGCGACATTATGTGCCCTGTAGTGCGCCTAGGCTCGACACGGTAGAAGCTAGAGAGGTGTTGACATCGACACGAGTCTGTAACCCGTGGCCTTCATTTAGATATTATTCATGGAATAGTAAGGGCGCCAATATTGTGATTTCGATCGTAAAATTACGATTATTACTAAGAGTTGAATCGCACTGTAACGTGTTATCGGTAGGTTGCAATCACGGAATACTTAAATAAGATGGAAGCGGCGTGTTAGCTAGTTACTTCGGGAACCTGCGTAGCCAGCCCCACACAATCATAACTGAATGCGTTCATGTCAACACTACTGCAAATCGCTTCTAATTGGTAAAAGCTTTTAATTCCATTACGATTTCAACTGTTATAATTTTTAGAACGAAAAGTAACTCAAAACTGCATTACTTGCGATCTAATTTCCAATGCCAAAAAAATGTCACGTAAGTCTATTCTTTATCAGTATATAGGAGCCAATTTCGAAAGGGGTTTTCAAGTATGGAAGTGATATGTGAATAGTCTTGATACATGTTCTCCTTCTTGCATTAGAGCATAACTAAACGTGTGTGAGCGTGACGCACTTTTGACGGAAATTGACATTAACTTTTTGATTGCCAAATGGACGCCCTGTTCAAATGAACTTGACGTTTGATTACGTTCGAAACCAAAGGTCTTATGTTACTATGACACTCTATGGTGATACACCTATTTGGAAATTTAGATTACTAAAAAGAGGTGAGACTAAAATCATAATTATCGATGTTTTATATTCTAGGTATATAGTTTATATATTATATGGTATATATATGCATATAGTAAAATAAAAAAGGCCCTTATTTCTTAGAGTAAGAGTATTTGCGTACTGCGGCCGATCCGAACCTGATAAATATCAGTAGTGCTATTTGTATGAGAAATTACATCCTAAGAAATCGGGTAACGAAATTTTGATCTAGTGCGCGTGCTGAAAGCAACTGTCAGAGAAATCGTGTAGCTCACGAAAACATGCTAACAATGTTTAATTAAAATACGTACAAATTTTAAAGTATTTTCAAGGTGACTATGACATATCATAGACAATAATAAAATATGGTTTCAAGGCATTTAAAATTGAACATTTAAATTCCTTGATATACGATTGCCATTTGTTTCATTAACAAGTATCATTTCTTTGACATAAATAAATTCATAAATCGCTTCACGCAGACAGAGAAAATATTTCTTGTCTTTAGTGGGTCTATTAGCTTTTAAGATAAAACCAAATTGATTTAAGAGCTCAACTAGTAGCCCCACCAAGTCAATCTGAGTATTAATATTTTTCATCAGAATATTCAGGGTTTTTCCAGCAAGGAACTGGAATTAGACTTATTTTTAGACAATGATGACTCTCAGAAAGTAGGATGTATATAGGTTTGATGAACGTTTATGAATAAAGGTATAAGTATTAATTTTAGCCCTCTCATGATTGCAGTGCCCTTGCAGGGCGTCACATCTATATCTTTATTGTTTTCATCATCTGTAACCTGCAATGTGACACGCAATAAACATTTCTATTCTATTCTATAAATTACAGAATAAATTGACAGAATATAATATGGACAGAATTAACGTACAAATAAATATACTTAATGGTACCATACCAACCTACATAGAAAATAACTAAATGTTAATTTTAACATTTATATATTAATACATGTTAAGTATTTCTAATAAAAAATATATTTACTGGATGTCAAATAACGGATGGACTACAATCAGCCCTATTCATTTTATAATAATTTTATTGAAATCGAATTCCGTCTGGGTTACAAATCCATACTAATATTATAAATGGGAAAGTGTATGTGTTTGTTTGTTTGTTTGTTTGTTTGTTTGTTTGTTTGTCCGTCTTTCACGGCAAAACGGGGCGACAAATTGACCTGATTTTTTAAGTGGAGATAGTTGAAGGGATGGAGAGTGACATAGGCTACTTTTTGTCTCTTTCTAACCCCCGACTTCCCTAAAATGGGGGGTGGAAGTTTGTATGGAGCATTCCGCAATTTTCTAGGTAGAAAACTAAAAATTGGTATGCGGACTATTTATGACTAACAAAAAATTCGTGCATCATTTTTTTTGGAAATCTGCACCCAACCCCTGAAAAGAGGGGGTGAAATTTTATATGGGACTTTTTGCAGTCTTCAAGGTAGGAAGCTAAAAATCGGTACACAGACTCTGTTACCAACAAAAAATACCTGCCTTTTTTTTTGTTAATTTTACCCCAGTCCTAAAAATAGGGGATGGAAATTTGTGTGAGACTCCGCAAAATTAATACAGGTTCTATGATACAAACGAATAATAAAATAATCTAACATGGGTATCGTTTCTATGGTTTATTTTTCAAATCCAACGTGGCTGACGTGAAATACCATCTCCCCTGTTGGGGTGAGCTGGGGTTGAAATGTCTAAATATCAATATGGATGTCGTTTTTTATGGTTTTTATGGACGTTATTACGAAAATGGCGTCGATTTTGAAATTTAATATTGTAGACATATATCTTAATATGTAGAGTCGATATGTAGAGTCGTTATGTAGAGTTGATATGTAGAGTCGATATGTAGAGTCGATATGTAGAGTCGATATGTAGAGTTGATATGTAGAGTCGATACGTAGAGTCGATATGTAGAGTAGATATGTATAGTCTATATGTAGTCGATATGTAGAGTCGATATGTAGAGTCGATTTGTAAAGTTGATATGTAGAGTCGATTTGTTAAGTTGATATTTAGGGTCGTTATCTAGAGTCGATAGGTAGTCGATATGTAGAGTCGATATGTAGAGTCTATGTAGAAGGAACCGATAATTCAATAAAAGAAGAAACTGGCTGACTGACTGACTGACATATTACCGCACAGCCCAAACCGCTGGACCTAGAGATTCCAAACTTGGCGCGTAGGTTCCTAGGTCTAGGGGTGCACTAAGAAAGGATTTGTCAAAATTCACCCCCTTAGTGGGTGAAATGGGGGTCCAAAGTTTGTATGGGGAAACAAATTAAGTAAGAGTATTTCATTCGAAACTTCACATAAGTATTCCCAGCGATAAATGAGTAAATATATGTTTCAGGTTTTTTGAGAATTCAACCCCTGAAATACCATCTCCCCTGTTGGGGTGCGATGGGATTGAAATGTCTAAATATCAATATGGGTGTCGTTTTTATTATTTTTTGGGACGTTAATTATGAAAATGGCATCGATTTTAAATGTGGTGACAATGTCTGAAAATCAACATGGGTATATTTTCTATGGTTTATCGGGTCGCTGGTCGCTGATTACGAAAACAACGATTTTAAAATCCAACGTAGCGGACGTGAAATACCATCTCCCCTGTTGGGGTGCGATGGGATTGAAATGTCTAAATATCAATATGGGTGTCGTTTTTATTATTTTTTGGGACGTTAATTATGAAAATGGCATCGATTTTAAAATTTAACATTGTGGACATGAAAATTCTTGAAAGTATTTGTGCCAAATTGCAATTCAATTGGAACATACGGGTAAAACTGAGATGCACCTTTTTTGTAGACGGTTAAAATTACTTTTAGTACGCGGGCGAAGCCGCGGGTAAAAGCTAGTAAAGTAATACAATTTTATCATCGATAAGTTCATACACAAGGCATGGTACCACTCTAGTCCTACTGACAATCGCCCCGTTAAAATGACAAACGCGAATAACGCGATACATTGCTGTGACATTACGGTAGTTCCTTAATGTGCGGCTTTAGCTAGCAAGCAATGTAAAGCATGCATATCGTTTCTATCTTACAAACGGAGTAATGGCGAATGTCATAATCGATTGCGTATTTATTCAAAAAACACTTATTTCAGTACTTACCGGTGATAGGAAATCGCTCCCGGAGGAACCCTTGGGTCCCTGTTTGCCTGTCGGCACGACAAAATTGCATAACACACCATGTTTTTATTTTTAATACGGCAAAAATCGTCACCCACGGTCAAATAACATCTGATCTGCGTTTTGACAGCGTTTGACAGTTTCATGGGCGTCTAATCATAACACCGGCTACGCGCACCCCGCCCATTACCGTTTCTATAGTATTTACTTGTTCTGTGGTTGCAATTAAACAACGAATTGAAAATAAATTCTTCGAATTCCACAATCTCCCGGTTAAAAAAAACAGATCGCTACAAAAAAAATATAATCGTGGGTTCGACGTAAGGTCCGGTCTCTCAATCCGCTGAACCGGTAAAATACCGATATAACGGTCGTTTAAAAAAAAAAAAAGCAAAGCAGTCAATTCTCAAAATATTTTTATGCACATGAACATTACTTATTAGTACATTGTGTTACAAGTACGATAAGATATGAATTACGAACGAGAGTCTATTAGAATTTTAACTCAAACAAGATGTTTGAAAACGTATTTATAAATAAATTTAAACGTAAAAACAATTTAGTGTCCGTGTAAAATATTTTTAACTGTGATTTTAAATCGTGGCTGTATGCAGAAGGGTCTTTGCTCTAAGCGCCTCACGTCAAATTCAACAAAATGGACGACTGACATTTTATAGTTTTTATTAAGATTAGTAACAATTTAGTTAAAAATGTATTGGTTTCCTCGCAAATGTGATGAAAAACATTGTATGCGACATGTACGGTAAGATTGTTACTACAAACTCGAGTCATCAAAGCCCTCTGTCTTCGGCGTCGGGCTCCTTCTCGTCTACTCTCGTTCGTAATTCATATCTTACCGTGCTTGTAACACAATGTACTATTAATTGCTTCACAACCTATAAGTAGCGCTGAAATACTAGCTAGGTTTTAATGCTCGGCTCGGCAGACTGGCGAGAGAGCAAGTGAAAAGCCTTTTGCAGTTCAATGCAAAATACCTCGCTTTCGTAACATCTGTATTGTCCGGTTAAACCAGTCTGTAATATCCTCGGAATATAATCACAGTGACACAAGAAACCGTTAAACGTGAATGTTACAGAATTATGGCTCGTTTGTGGTTTATTATGGTTATTGTTTCTATGACATTACATCCGTTTTCACATCACATTTATATGCGTCACATAGTGTAAGACTTTCGTCGAGTATAGTGTAATATTATGGAGGGTTTGACGTTTAGATTTTAGGCCAAACTAGCTATGTTTTCCGCTAAAATATGACTGTCGATTATTATGGATTTGTGTGATTTGCGATTTTACTTTTTTTTTTTATCGTGCTAGTTACATAGTACCTATGTCCAGCAGTATACGTCTTTCGGCTGATATAATGATGATCCTAGATACTTTAATATCTTATAGAGTCACTTACCCACAAAAACTTTTTGAAACGAATTATAATATTCCTATAGGAATTTAAACGTGAGTTTATAATAGCAATTTAATATCTAAACGGGTATTGTTTCATCAAGAATTTTACAATGACTATCAAACTGATGTTTCCACGTCGAAAATATGATACACTTTAACATCTACATATACCTAATGAATGCATTATACTTTCTTATCTAATATTAATATATCAGGCTGACAGCTGTTATAATGGAACAGTTAGTTTGAGTCGCGTGCCCACAATCTTAATAATCCATCGGCCGGTGCAAGCGCTGTAGGATGTGAATGGAGTGGGATATCTGTCTAAAATCGCGCACGATCCATATAAAACTGAACTTGTTAAAAAATAAAAGATTTCATTGCAAAGTTTGCTTACAGTTTATAATTTCGCTATGATGTGTAAGATTCAACTTTGGATTTGAAGAATCGACATTAACGTGTGAGTCGACACAGGGCTCTTTGACATATCAGATTTTTACAATAAACATTAAGTAACAAGAAAATAAATAGCTGAAGGATTCAGTTTTTAACGCCACTTTACAACTAACCTTAATAAAATATGTTAAAACCATAAGAGTACTACTAAAAAGTACTACTCTGTGCTGTCAAATAAAAATTACAATATTCTTACTTTAAAATTGCTCATTGTTGAAAATCTATCCGTTTCTGTCCATTAAATACCTTACGAGCACAAAAAAGGTGACCATCGATTTCGAAACCTCTTTAATCTACGTCAATTAGCTTAAATTCAATACGAAATTTAGACTTGACGAATTCAGACTACCTACACTAGACCTTTCTCTGCTAACGTGAAAGTAAAGCATGCTTGACACTAGAGCATTATCAAGTGGCAACGATGTTTAAAAAAGAAGAAGTCAACGCTGACCTTAATTTTTGAGCACCAAGCCGGAGTTTAAATGAACGAAGTACATGCACATATATATTTATACATATTATACTCGTAACTCGTAACTCGAGTCGCTGTAGTACTGATGGCTCTTGGAATGATAGATGACTTCTGGATTTAAACATTGCCTGCAAATGCAAGGACGTTTGTTAATTTGTTGTCTCGAAAAAGTAAGTAATGAAATAGTAATGAATGAAGAATTGGTGATCGTTCAAATAGTTGACAGCGAATCTTTATTCGTTCCTGATTTCAAAATCAGAACATATGAATAGGAACTCATTTGAGGTCGATAACTGGACAAACGCCACAATACGAGTATCGGAGACGGAAGCGCAAAGAGGCTGTGAAGGGCCGTGGAGCACACACTGCAAGTGTTCCACGGCACAAACTTGTTCGGGACTCGTACTCGTAGTAGGTATGTTTTTTTATGTATGTTCTCCGATTTCTCTGTCAATTGTGAACCGATTTCCAAAATTGTTTTTTTATTCGAAAGAGTATACTTCTGAGGTAGTCTCATTGCCACTAAATCAGGATCTGATTATGGGATCCCAGAGAAATTGAGGGCAACTCCTTAAATATGTAAAGTTCGTCAAAGATTCTGACATGATTCCGTTGAAGTAGCAACTAATGAAGTGTCAATTCTGAGATCCTTGAGGAATCGAAGGAACTCCTCAAATATTATCAGCCCACATATAGTGACTTGGGTTTTTTCTAAGCAGCTCATGTGGTAAATTGGAAAGGCAATGTGGAAAAGTTCATGTACATATGTGGCTTGGCGAAGTACTGAATTGAAGTCCGTTTAAACTTTGTTTTTAAAGTAAATTATTATAGACATTTTCTAGTCTAGACATTCGTTGATGATAACATTTCGAAGAATTACTTTCAATTACAACTCTTCTTTTTCAGGTCTTTGACCCCCTGCAGCCCATATTATTTATATATTTCTTATTATGTGCTTATTGTCAATTTTGTACTAATTCATTAGGCCTTATATACAATTCTCAATCAGTATTCTTACGCACTCACTTTTCTGCCCTTCACGTCCATAGATCCTATTCAGTCCCACTCAAATAGACAGCGGTAGAGGTTAAGCGTCAGCGCATTAGGTTAGGCTAACTGCCGAGTCATTTACCAATGTTGACATCAGTAGCCGTGACACCATTATCTCGTAGGACTCCTTAGTATTCACTGAAAGTGGTGAGTTCACACGATTAATGCTTCGGGCGGCTATTGAAGGTTGTCATGACTGTGATAAACCAGATATTTCCATTTGAAGCGAACGTGCCAAAAATTAGCAACTAGAAAATGTACTATAGTAAATCCTTATTTGGAAATGGCCAAGTATGTAAAGATTACTCGCATAAAGAAAATAAAAGTTATAACTACACCATCTTTTTTCACTATTATTAACTATGAATGGGATTGCGTTTGACCTTAGTCTAACTAGTAAGAAATGTAAGACAAGATCTAAAGATGGATCGCGGACACCCAGGATATGCCTGCTCAAAGACATCAAGGTTGTAAGTTTCCAGAAATACACACGCCGGAAGAGAATTCCAGATTGAGTTTGTTAGAACCTGCATATAAAATAAACTATATGTATACCCATTGGTCGTATAACAGCTGAAAGACGTTGTCGTTGTTATTGACTCATAAAAATCAAACTCGAGTACCTACGCATCACAAATATGGAATCCTCGCTATCTTTACCTACATTGATAAATTTGGACGTATAAAAAAACCGGCCAAGTGCGAGTCGGACTCGCACACCAGGGTTCCGTATAAACCTGTAGGTATATAAGTAAACAATTAAAAATATTTTAATTATGATGTAACTAAAATTTACGGTTTTCGCAATTTTTCCTTTATCTGTGCTATAAGACGTTGCTTCGTAGTTCGTACCAAATTTCAAGATTCTGAGTTTACGGGAGGTACTTAGGTACCCTGTAGGTTTTGATTCCCTTGCGAGTTTCGAAAATTTGCGGAAATTAGCGGCTTAAACGGCTGTGTCCTTTGATTGCGTTGGCTTAGAAGTTTGATTTTTTCACAGCTGGAGCTGAAGGGACAGTAGACCTTATTTGATATAAACTTTAGCTTGATACCTCCACGTGTTCCTGAGAAAAAGGTCTTGACAGACGGACGGACGGACGGACAACAAAGTGATCATAGGATCACTAGGATAGGATTGGAAGGGTCCCGTTTTTTCCTTTCGAGGTACGGAACCCTAAAAAAACACTAAGTACCTCTGTTTTAAATTGAATGTCTTCTAATCATATTAGTATCTGCAAGAAACATCATCTCATTCCTTTGTATAAACGTCGTGAAATTTCAGGTATTGTTTACATTCTTAATATTATAAACGGCAATGTCGATTGTCCAGAATTGTTGGCCGAACTTTCTTTCACTCCAAAAGGTATTTTCTTCCCCTTTCAATTACTCTTGCTTCGCGTAACTACTTATAGACAAAATAGTTTCTGCTGTGCTGGTAAAAGCCTAAATAATCAGACGAAGGGGCTGGATATTGACATCTTTAAATTCTTTAATAGTAACATCCAACTGTGAGGCGTAGCCTGCCATATAAGTGAGCGTGCCTTATACCGACTGCGTTGTGCTTTAACATTTAAATTTTTTTTTTTATAATACCTCTACTTCACTAAGGTCACTGCTCTGGTCTGTAACTGCTTTGTTTGTGTGAGGTGTGCAATAAAGAGTATTTGTATTGTATTGTATTGTATTGTATTGTAAGGTCACGGATGCGTATACCTAGTGCTAGTCACCAGTGGTTTTTTTTTATATCATTAGGTATGTTATTACTGGTGAGAACCTGTAATTGGCTATCTTGTATCACGTATTCAAATATTATGTTAATTTATTGTAGCTGTTGGTTTTCCGAACAATAAATAAATAAATAAAAACTGTTACTAGGCTCCTAACAGTTATCATTAACAAAGACGTGACCCACGACAATCAAAGCTAAACGAGCGAGAAAAAAAATACAATTTATTCATTTCAGCCAACATAATGCACAAGTACGTCTATTGAAATAAAAAAGAGCAACAGCTACGGAACCGTGCTCACGTGACACTAAATACTATAGAATAATGAAACTAACTAAATATATTAGACGAGCAACCAAACATGAATGAAATTAAACAATCCAAAATAGAATGTTATGTTACTAGCTTATTTAAAGTTTGGGGCAAAAAAAACTAGTAAAAAAATATTTATAGAAGTGAAATTCCTAAACTTCTGATGAATACATTATGATGATGATTTAACATGACTTAACATGAGACATTTACATAACATGACATTTCTCTAGAAGTGATGAAATAACCATGCCAACCAAGTATTAGATACCTCACATGACTTCAATAAATAAAAATAATAACTTAGAAAAATTGAAAACCCCCGACATTTTCATTTCAAACTTTAATATCTCAAAACTGGCAAAACCGAATTTTGTTGATACGTAGCTAAGAATAATCACGATCACGTCAGCTTTTGGACAGAAAAACCGCATTCAAATCGGTCCACTCGTTTAGGAGCTACAATGCCACAGACAGACATACAGACACGTTAAACTTATAAAACCCCTAGTTTTGCGTCGCGTATTAAAAAAGACTAAACGTTATCATTGGTATAATAATAATCATGGTCACAATTACCTACATTAACCATGTAATTACTCGTATAAAATCAGGAAATCGTGCTTATATAGACGACGACCGGTTAGCCAAGTGGATAGTGACGCTGCATGCCTACGAAGCTAAAGGTCCTGGGTTCGAATCCCGGTAAGGGCAAATATTTGTGTGCTGAGCATGAATATTTGTTTCGAGTCTTGGATGTTTTTAAGTATTTATATCTATTAAATGTATCGTCGTCTCGTCTAGTTCCCATAACAGAAGCCTTATTGAGCTTAGGTATGTACTATGGGGCTAGTTCCATTTGTGTAAGATTATCCATTAATATTTGTATTTACCGAGCATGTTATAATTTTAATTCAAATCTTAAATTACTCTGTGTTTACGTTGTGGAAAACCATTTACTGTATTTCGGTGGAAGATGGTGGAAGTCTATTGGCTTTGTTTTTAGCTATTAAGTTTTGTATTATTTTCCTGTAATGATATTGATGCCCCAAATAAACAAAATAAATAATAAATAAATATTAATTCATTTATTAGTTGCCCTTAAGAATTGATACCCAAGTGCTTTACCTCACTTGGGTATCAATCAATTTATAATAATATGATGATGGCGGTCCTTATCCTGATCAGACAAATATTTGTAGTCGGCATGTTTTTGCAAAGCTATTTTACACTGCATTTATCTTAAGCTAGGATATGGACATTCGACATATATTATGACAGCGGTCATTTCAATTATCAGAGTTGCTAAGTATATCCCTACAGTCCTACCTTGATTTATTCGCCCATGGTCCTACTAACCTCATGAAGTCATAATTGACATCGTTTACAGCCGACATTCTGTCAATTAAGTCACTGTCTTCACTGGAAACGTTTATAGAGAAACTTTAAACGTTGTTATTGGAGCGAACAGTGCAGGCTGTGAAATGACAGGTTGACTGGTGACCGCGGGTAAAAGTCCGGCTGTCTGGGTCAGTGTGTAGCTATTATTGAATAAAGAAACCGTGACGTTTATTTCCTACTTCCAGGCTGCTTAAGATACCGCCAAAATGCGAAGCACCCAAACTGTAAAATTGTGTCATAACATAATCGCTCTTATGCCCTTGGCGCTGCCAGCAGTTCCGTTGTATTAAAACTTTTCCTTTAAACTATACCTTCGACTTTGATTGCCCAGTACATACACATTAAGTATGCTAACGTCCCCAATTTTGAGAGGTATAAACAGTAGAGGTATAGGTAAGTACATAAATGTAATAAATAAGATAGGATAAGAGGCGACAGTTTTGCCATTTAAATACGTTAAACTTTATATGTAAGTACTGTCAGCTTTTCCAACGCAACGCATCGCAGTTGAATCACTTGTCACTTTGTGCCAATTTAACGATAGCTATAATACTCGTAATCCAATCGAATCCGGAGAAAATTTATATGGGACATGTGAAGAAAACATAATATGTTATTGATAAAAAAATATAATTGATAATTTGCTCCAAAAAAATACGTAGGTAATCAAACATAAAGAAAAAATACATACTTACATACAAACTTACAATCTTTTCTCCTTTTTAAGGCGGTTAGAATATGAGTAATATTTTAGCTAAAAAACGAAAGTGTCAGCCTTCTTAAATAACAAAATGAGCAAATAGAGATATAGTGTGTTAACACACGTAGAGTAGACTATAATGATTATAACCTTGTCCGCAGTGTCATCACTGTGAAATCATCGAGCATAATTTTGCTCTAGCGACTAATATCATTTACACCTTTCCTTTCATCTGATTCGAGTTTTGAGAGGTGAAAAGGAATGAAATCGTAAGTTTCAAAATATTGATTTTAAACACCCATACCACTATAATTGAACATAACATAATCAATACACGAATTTGTGTCTTGTGTCTAAGCATGCTGCAACAACAGATTTTCCGCTACTTTTGACATTGCTATACAGCGTGCAATGTGGCCTACGTGCTACGGGGTGGAGAATGAATTAATAATTTCTTATATCATTCTTTGTTCTTTTTTTGTAATCCCCGGACTACATATGTTAAAAGATCAATATCCTTCATCGGTCAAGCTATAAACTATGCCAAAGCAGTGTATCTCAATTTGAGGCATTCCGCAGAATCTCACCTACTAACTGATCTGTTTTATTTTGCAAAGCCCAATCGGTGCAATCTAATACGAGGTTTCCTAAAAAGTCACACCTCTTATAATTCCAATCGCCATTCATGCGAACCGCCCTATACAGCTTGCTTTCTTCATTCTTCGTCGATAATTATGGCCCGCACATCCTCTTTCTAGTTCTAATCTCATGGAGCTAGCAGACAACTTTTCTTTATATGTACTTACTTATTTGACCAATTCGCACGCTTTGGACAAGTACACTTGTTATAGCCGTGTAAATATTAAGTGACACTTTCACAATACACACGCGTCTAGTAAACATGAGAGAAATTCCACAATAACCAAGCAAATAGTTTTGACATTGACTATTGAACACATACGCTTGAAAATTAACCAACTGCCAACATGACAACTAATAAACTGGTATTTATATGTGAAGAATGTATTGAACCGTGCTGTGTAATTAATAATTCAACATTGACATTTCGCATTTAGGCTAAAAGCGTTAAAGTGTATAAGGACAGAGGTTACATATTGGCAGTTTTAACACATGTCACAATAATATCGCAACCACACATTTTAAGTAGGAGTGAAAAATTTATTAGTAGGTACTATTTCATGATGTGCGTTTTGTTAAACTTATAGGGGTGACCCATTTGGGAGCCGGCGAGCAAACGGTATAAATCGTTAGCTCGTTGGCTGGCCGACTCTCGTAATAGTGATCCGTTGGCGAGCAAAACAGTCGACTCTCAGTCATTTCAAGCATGCACAAAGAGCCAGCGAGACAAACCTTTGACTCGCGGGCTCGTTGGCCTACCGGCGGTCTTGCTCGCAAATGGATCACCCCCTTTAGGGACATAAGCATAGGCAAGTGGGCATGCTATATCAACAAACCCAGAGCTCGCTCTGATGCATTTGGTTATACTCTTCTAGGGCCCGCGAACTATAAAGTGCGTTCCAGAATAGAGTCCCTGGTCTGTTAACTGCATCGAGGTATGGCACCACTTGGTATGTTTGACTGCTTGGTACTAACTAACATACAGCACGCAGGTCCAGTTTGTCATACCTATTTTGTTAAAGGTGACTTTATCGAGCGAGAATGAGCCAACTGTGTCGGTTTATTGAATTTTTCTGTATCTGTAATTTACGCTAAAGATAAATCCGTCAATGTTATGGACAGATTCTTAGTGGCAATAGTATTTCAGCATGGTATATGTCAAAATGTATATCTCCATTTTACAGTGTATAAATAACCAATACGGCAACCTGATCTTACGCAGCTCTCAAATTATTATGTCTGATAAAAAATATTATATTAGTGATCACCCATCATTCACAAGCATCGATTTTTTTATTTCTGTAAGTATGTATGTACTCAAGTTTTTATCGGCGACATGATTTTCTTTTTCACAGTCCATAAACTACTGTTGAGAGGGTTTCAATGAGGTTTGAATCTGAATAATCTGAATCTAAAAATAAGGAGGTTTGTAAGTAATTATGGAGGAGGTAATTTCAAATAATGGTCATCGAACATGAAAAATCTGACACCATTTACCTCGTCCTCTAGAGGGGGCATAGACGAAGACGAAAAATTGTTCTCTGACAACACACGTCAAATTCCGAATGGCGATGCGTAATTTGTTTAGTCGTTTTATCTTCTTCACCTTTTATCTTCTCAACATCTCAAGTCTACAATACTTAGGTAAAAACCAATCCTCCTCAGGCAAGCATCTTTTAGCCAGCCAAATGGCCGTAAATAACCTATACCTTGTGGCGTATGCTGTGGAAGTGTGGGATTTATATTAATTACAATACAATCGGCCGTTTTCATCAGTTCACGCTTCGTCGGAGCAGCGAGTAACTTGATGCTAGTGTTTGATGTAACCTTAGCCACATGAGCAATGTACATAGCAAGTCAAGTGCTGCTATCATTAGAAACATGGTAAAAGAGAGGACTCCTGGGCACGATTTATTTATTTAACCACCAACAGTTGTTTTGTTAACACTAAAAAATACATAGGTTTCTTAAAAAAATATATACAGTGGAAGAAATATACAGGTTATATTCCTCCTTTTTTGAAGTAGGTTAAAAATAAGATTTAAATATTGGGCGGAGTGCCACAACCACTATAAGTAAACACAGCATGCGAAACAAATTATTTTACTCTTAGAAACTAATGACGGTAGATACGAAACAATCTAACGTTTACAAATCGGTCTAGTTTAATACTAACATACTCACTAATAATTTTACAAAAACGAAAGTAATGCAATTTAGACCTCGTCAAAAATGTGAATTAGATTTATCTGCTTGTTCTTACAACAATATCAAACTCGAATGCGTCCCCACATTTCCATTACTTGGAATATCTATAGACTCGAATATTAACTGGAAATGCCACGTACAAAAAATTCAAGCGAAAATGAGTCAATTCATCTACGCCTTACGGGAATTAAAAAAGTCAACCGACATCCAAACAGCTATAGTAGCATATTACGCCTATGCACATGCTTGGCTTAGCTATGGGGTAACATTATGGGGAAATAGCACAAATGTACAAGAATTATTTATATCACAAAATAAATGTATCAGAATAATAACACATATTAAACAAACCGATAGTTGCAAAACCCATTTCCAAAATCTACGAATTTTAACTCTGCCCTCTATGTATGTTTTCGAATCATGCAAATTCGTGAGGAATCACCCTGAATTTTACTCTACGGTTGGAGATGAGCCTCGCCGCTATGAATCGCGATTTAAAAATAACTTAGTCCAAACAACCTCCAAACTAAAATTACATAGTAACGGACCCTACGCGATGTCGATACGCATCTATAATAAATTACCGCCACAAATAAAAAATTAACATAATATTAAAGTATTTACTAGGACCCTTAAGAAATATTTGATACAAAAGGCATATTACTCTGTCGGTGACTATTTTAATTAATTAAAACTATATGCATGTCCGTTTCTCTCACCTTTAGTGAATGAATATGAAATTGTATTAGGAAATAATGTGGATATACAAATTTTATCATGTTAAATAATGGTTTTCTAAAGAATACATTTGAATGTGACATGGAATACTAATTTTAACTTATTGGATTTATTTTACTCAGACTAAAATTTTATTATTTTATACATTTTTAAGTTGTGAACAATTATTTCTACAAATTATTTTTGCAAATTATTTTTACAAATTATTTATTACAAATTATTTTAATGGGTATTTTAGAAAATGATTATTATTTTATTTTTTATACTTTAGCTTTTTAGCTCTTTAACTAGTCAAATTTATTTAAACATATTTTATATTTTAAATATTTGTTGTATTGTAAAAAAAATCATTGTAACGTTTGCTATGCCCTAACGGGGTCCTGTACATTAGTGTACATTGTCTAGCTTTAAGTTGCATGTGTCAAGAGTACAAGGTTGCAAATAAATAAATTGAATTGAATTATAATGCGGCTATTTATTTATTTGAAGCTTAAATTGTACACAACAAAAAAAATTACCTACAAAAGGCGCACTTAGTGCCAAATGGTGCAAGAGGTTCTCCGATTTAAGATAGATTTAATGTATTTCCCGGGCGGGTCATATTTAGTGTATATCTTTTGCATTTAATTGCATTAAATTAGACTTGCACCATCTAGTCATCCTGTTAACATCACTTTGGAGTAGAGCGACGTCTTCAGGACAGTCGATAAGTACGCACGAACATTAGGTCATCTGCATACATTAAAACTTTAGAGTAGGTAACGAAAGCATTCGGAGATGTTAATGTTAATGAATAAATTGAAATCTTTAACTAACGAATGGATGCTGATGGTTTGTCAGATATAGTTTTAAGAGCCTTTGTACGTATATATGGGCAAACAATAGACTCGAAGATTTTTGCTAAACAGGAATGTATGGAAATCGGCCTATAATTAGAAACTAAGTTATCACTCCTGGATTTATGAATGAATAATGGTCTCAGTATTGAACATCTGCCGTATGCTGGCACACATTTAAGTACCCAGGGTTCTGGCAATGTTTTATTCTTTCTGCATTAAACACTCATATTTACCTGACGATCTCATGCGCACTATTGTTGTACAGTCAGCCTCATAAGTAGCTGAACACCTAAGTACCTTGTCGTTTTCACTCGTTTGACAACTTCATATGGCAGTTTTAACGTGACGTTTAATCCGGTCGTGAAAATCAAGACTGGTGACTCAACAGATCCGTCAAATTACAGGCCAATATCCTTGGTGACTATTGTAGTCAAGGTATACGACAGTTTGTTGGATGGTCTCTTGGATAAGCACTTATGTCTTAATGATGCGCATTGCGCGGTTTGGTTTCAGACAGGGGCTGTCCACAGAAAGTACTATCATGGGCCTTAAACACACTGCCCAATGGTATAAAAGATTTTCAGCAACCTCAAAAAACTTTTCTCAGAAACGTCTTTAATGATTCATATGAGACTACGGAATTAAGACTGGCAGGTACCTACCTCCAAATTCCTTAATATTGAGTAGGTCTATTTTGGTAAGCATATAAAATTCCAATGCGAAAACTGCCTATATTGCTCTTGAAGGACGATTTATTTACAACATAAAACGCCCAAGGCAATAAATTCCGTTATTAGTCGTTTGGTGTAAGGTAAGGTCAACGGATCGTAATTAAGGTTATATGTTAAAATACAATGGTCAAGTCTCGATGAATAAGACTGCGATAATAGTCAGAGTGTAAATTGATAAATAACTGTCGAATAAAATACTAAAAAATATAAACTCGAGAAGGGGAAAGGGGAAATAAAAATTATTATAGAATGGGAGATAGGTAAACTAAAATGAATCATAGAGTCTTGTGTTAATCACAGTTGTTTTTACAAGCTTTGTATTGACCTGTTCGTATGTATGTAAGTATATAAATATGTAAGTAAGTTGTATGTCAAAATTTGTAATCCATTTTTCAGTCACTTTCCGTTATCTGATTGAGCTGAAGTTTTGGGTATTAGTATAGTTTGGATGAAAATTAAATATTATGGTACCATCGAGCTGATCTAATGATGGAGACAGAAGGTGGCCATGGGAATTCTGTATTTAAAAGACGTAACCCCGTTGAGTTTGGGCTTGTTAGGATCGTCTTAATGAGTAGTTGATGATGGTATACAGAAAAGTACAGACGGCATTAAAAGCTTGTACAAAAAATTAAATTTTTGACAAAAACTTACTTTCAGAGTGAACTTGATTTAGTTTTGATACAGAAGGGCTAGCTAGACAGAAACTTATTTTATTAATCTTTAAAATCTATGTCTCGGGTCACTGATGTTCAAATAATATACTTTAAAAACAAATCTTTAACCAACTTCAATTCAGTACTTCGCCAAGCCACATGAACATTTCCACATTTCCTTGCCACTTTACCACATGAACTGCTTTCCCGTTCAGAGAGAACGTCGTCCCGTTAGAGCAAATGCGTTGTTATTACAGAAAAACAACAAATCGCTGTATGTGGGCGGTAGGCTTATTTAAGGAGTTCCGTCGATTCCCCTATATTCTGGAGCCTCTGGGCCTCCGCCGCACCGCACCGATGGCAAAACGTGGCAGAGGGGGAAGTGTCTGCTGTGGGACATAACGTGCATCAGTATACTTTCGCCGCGCCTCGCACCACTAGACCAGGCAATGAACTGACAACTGGTATGGAAAAAATGTCAAATTTGGAAATAATTTATAATAGCTAATTTTTTTAATGTAGGTAACGGATATATTATCAATTAAATAGAGGCAAAATCCAACAAAAAATCAGACATCAATAAAAAAATTAATTAGCTCCTAAAAAGTCCTGATAAATATTAATATTTTTTTATATCTTTACTTAGGTTCATTTACATTTGCTTTAAAATATTCAATATAAATAAAATAAAAAAGACAATGATTGTTTAATTTAAATCTATATAATTACTTCCGGGTGGAAAGTTTGTTGGATTCTTTAATAGATCATCTTAGAATAACGTTTTAGAATGAAATAAACAAAAAAAACGCTATTATAAATTAATGATTTTTCGAAACCGTATTTTGCCTGGAGTACTCGGCTGAACTGTGCGATCAGCTGGTGCCGCTGCAGATTTTGCCGCGGTCAAAAAGTGGGAAAAAAACCCCTTGTACCCCATTTTGTACGCCTTGCGTTTGAGACTGCTGGGGGTCGGAGGCTATTGCCTTCATTAGGGAAGTGGGACGTCGAATTAGGGAGTAGAGGGGATCTGAAGCTCGCGTGAGGTCGTACCTCGTGCAAAGATTGTCCGTCGCCATTCAACGTGGTAATCTTAAGTTTAATGTATTATTTTATTTTATTGACATGAATAATTGGATATTTAAAAACCTATATAGTATTTCAAAGATTCAAATATTACATTAACTTTCTTATCAGTTATCACTATGTGGTGTCTGTCGGTATACAACATACAAACATCGGTCGAAACATGTTTATTATATGAGTTATTTTAATATCAAAAAAAAACATGTAACTTTACTTTCTTCTCCTGTGATTTTATTTTCAGAAACTAACTAATACATATTTTCTTACATTTTTTCTGTGTAAGATTAATCAATGTTCCAACATCAACAATTAAATTTTCAATCGATTTAAAGAAATATGCATCTATGAGCGTGCGCTTCTTACGTCCCAAATAATTATGCAAATTCGAACGCCACTAGAATTGTAAAAACTTTCTTTATGAGGGAAAGTGGTCAGATTGGGCACCCTGCTACCTAACGTCGTACGTTTTGTTGAACTTCCAATCATTTTTTTAAAGCTGTTGTTTTCACATATAGTTGAAAGAATTTTTGCGAGTATTTTACTAGACGAAGCGTCTACTTTGGCTTTCGCGAATTACTCTGTCCACTGCTTCTTTATGAATTTGAACAGGGTCAAATCAGCTTAGTTTTCATTTCAGCTAACTGCGGTGTTACTT
Organism: Epinotia nisella; assembly: GCA_932294315.1. Classification (NCBI taxonomy): domain Eukaryota; kingdom Metazoa; phylum Arthropoda; class Insecta; order Lepidoptera; family Tortricidae; genus Epinotia; species Epinotia nisella. The sequence goes on from OW028674.1 coordinate 26,568,361, forward strand.
TTTAGAGTTCAGTATTTTATGTGGCATTGCTACCTATGTGTGGTTTTTATGCGGGTCAAAGTAACCCTCCATTGGGTCAAAGTAACCCGAGTTTACGGTATGTATGTATAGGTATATGTATGTGGACAAGAAAATTCTATTTCACGGGCTACAGTCCAAACGGCTTGATGGATTTTGGCTATAAGGTGTCGTTGGAAAGTGACATAGGCTATAATATTTGAAAAAATCGGGCGGGTTTTTTGAAAAATCTTTTGATTTCAATTGTACCAAATCAAATCGTTTATTTGCAGGAGCCGTAGCATGGTTGGCCTTGTGACGCGATAGGTGGTGATAGGATAGAGCGTGCGTCACTGGCTGACACCGTTCGATAGAACGAGACGACGCTCTTATCTTGTCACTTGTCGCGTGATAAGGCCAACCATGCTACGGCTCCTGGAATACAGTGGGTACAAATAAGTCTAAGAATACATTAAAATACAGTTCTATGTATCCAGCCTACATGCAGGCATGCAAACATTTCCGCGTGTTACGTTACGATTACACAATTAACAATATAACAATATGTCAACTTTAATAATTATGCTGAAGAATATAATGTTAAAGAATAATAGAAATAATAATAAAGGTTAATTCACAGTTTAATACACATTTATTAACCCATTCTATGCCAGTGACTCAACATATATGAGTCATGCCTCTACGTGCGATTTCCGCTACAGAGCGGAAAAACGATGCTACGCGCTACGGCGTAGAACACGTAGCGATGCGTGGGTTCGAATGGGTTAACTAAACATTGCCGTTGTTGGGTATTTGCTCAGCAGGTGAACCATCTGTCAGGGTATTGTACGGTATTATTATATTCTAAATTAAACTATATTTTCACTTACTATCAAAAATAAAAATAAACACTAATTACTAAGTAGTAACTAAGTGAATTTCCCTTTCTATACTTCTCACAAAAGTCCATAATATAAAAATAAGATATCGATGGCTTTAGATTTATCGTTAACTTTTCACACTACTGGGATATCGACCTTTAGTGTCGACAATTTTAGTGTCGACAATTGCATATCACTTTTTCGTCTGTGTACGTATTTACCAGATCGTTTTCGCCCCAAAAATCAGTGCGATAAGGACAAACTGCAGCTCCGACTAAAAGTCCTCTAAGTAAAAAATCATAAGAATCGAGGTTTTATTCTCAACTGTTTCCCCCTCCGAAACTTTATCAATCGTAACAAAATTTTGAGAAATGAATAAGAAGGAAATATGAATATCGGGCTGTTTTGATGTTTGCGCTTATTGGTAACAAATTTGTTTCATAGGCGTATGTTTGCGGACTAAATATTGGGCCGTTTTAAACTTTGTTTGAAGTAACCTCTAGAACTCAATTATAAAAACCGGACAAGTGCAAGTTCAACTCGCGTGGTGAGGGTTCCGTAAAATATTGAGAATTTTCCCGTTACTTTGAATACTCAAACTTCTTATAGGTTTTCCTGTAATCTTTAGGCAAGGACCTACTTTCCATATTTTTTTCAGAATTTTAAGCCTAGTAGTTTCGGAGATAAGGGGGAGAATGGTCAATTTTCGTCTTTTTTCCTAAATAACTTCAAATCTGTTTTTGCTAAAATTATAAACAAAAAAAAATGTGAGATGCTTACAACAACCCCCTTTCATTATTTGATATGTCACACAATACAGTTTGCGAAACTATTTTTTTTTTATTTTCCAGTGGTCCCCCCAAAAGTGGCCCTTTTGTTCAGAATTCATTAATTTACTTTACGCGTCCATCTTTGGGCCACCAATTTACATATGTGTACCAAATTTCAACTCAATCGGTCCAGTAGTTTCGGAGCAAATCGGTTGTGACAGACGGACAGACAGACGCACGAGTGATCCTATAAGGGTTCCGTTTTTTTCCTTTTGAGGTACGGAACCCTAAAAACCGGACAAGTGCAAGTCCGTACAAATTTCCTCCTACCTCGATGATTGATACGTACGTACTTTAAATAAAGATTATATTTTTTAGGATTTAATTACAAATTAATATTCTTCAGATTTTTACTTGTAGTATAAGACGATATTACTTGCCAAATTTAATAGTTATACGTCAACAAGAAGTTGTACCCTATTAATTTTGATTCCCTTGAGAGTGTCGAAATATACGTTTTTTGCGGCATAAACGGCCGTTTTATTTGATTTTTTTACAGCTTCTAGGGACCGTAGTCCTAAGTATATGGTTTTAATTTCAACTCGATAGCTCCACGCGTACCTGAGATAAAGGGTCTTGACAGACAGACAGACGGACAACAAAGTGATCCTATAAGGGTTCCTTTTTTTCCTTTGAGGTACGGAACCCTAAAAATATTTATTTATGTTCAAAAACCTCGGAGGAAACAGTCGAGAACGTTTATGGAAAAATTACTAGTGGTCTTTCCGCACTACCACGCACTACCAGGCACGCACCAAAAGGCAATATTTTTGTAATATCTATTACCTTTGGCCTTGACCAAATTATTCAAACCGCTTTGTACTCTGTACCTACTTGACGAGATAAAACAAATTCTATAAACATTTTGCATTTTTCCTCCAACTATGTGTCAAATAGGTAAGAAGAAATGCAGTCTACGTACTGGTGCCGTGCAAAAACTTAGATTTCGTGACTCTCTCAAAACCTTCCAGCTTACATTTTGTCTAGATATTGACAATGTTAGTATCAGATTTGGCATAGATCAGTGGAATCCGTGTTAATGCGCCGGTCGTGTCGGTATAATCGCAAGCGTAACGGTACCACTGGGCTATGCGTGCGCGCATCGGTCACACTTGCACCTATTACCTACCAATAGTACCAATAATATTCATGGTATTCAATTTTCGTATGTCTAAATATATATAAAAGAAGAAACTGACTGACTGACATATCAACGCACAGCCCAAACCGCTGGTTCTAGAGATTCCAATTTGACACGTAGGTTCCTTATATAAGAGTGCACTAAGAAAGGATTTTTCAAAATTCACCCCCTAAAAGAGGGAAATGTGGTGACAAAGTCTGAAAATCAACATGGGTATTGTTTCTATGGTTTATCGGGTCGCTGATTACGAAAACAACAACGATTATAAAATCCAACGTGGCGGACGTAAAATATAGTTGGGGTGCGATGAGGTTGAAATATCTAAATGTCAACACGGATGTCGTTTTTATGTTTTTTTGGGACGTTAATTACGATAATGGTATCGCATTTGAAATTTAATATTGTGGACATGAACATTCTTGAAAGTATTTGTAATTCAATTCGAACATAGAGGTCAAACTCCTTTTTTGTAGACGGTTAAAAATTGCTTTTAGTACGCGGGCGAAGCCACGGGCATAAGCTAGTATATTATAATTTGTGGCAATTTATTGCAGGGTGAGTATATTTTAGTCTACTTTGGTGAATGAAACGACAGAAAGTTTATCATCTTAATATGTACTTAATAGGTCAAAAAGTTCAATTTGGTGTGTTACGGTGTCCGGGTGTAAGGCTTTGTGTGGGGGTCAGCCTATTTTTTCCGTATAAGCTTTTTTACTGAATATTTCATCGAAATAAACTATTAGTATAAAACTATAAATACGGCGGTTTAATATTTCGGTAATGTTTTATATGATATCGATAAACTTTCTAGCAGATTTTTCCCCTGGTTATATACCAAATACCAATAGAGCCTTGCTAGAAATTGAGGTTATGATTTTTAAAGCGTAACATCTAGACATGAAAAGACCACTTCTTAGAAGTCGGTAAGAACGAAATACGTTTAATAAATCGAGATTTCGGGGGAATACTGGATAATTCAATAATGCAGTATGTATATTTCTACCCACTAAAATCGACCACCGTCTGCGCTTTCGTGGAGAGAGATCTCAAGAAGGCACGTAACTTAATTAAGCGATATTAGTGCCAAGTATAAACTCAGCTTTTAGAATATCGGTTAACACCTTACATATGCGGAACTGGCCAACCGGGTCCGTCTGGTCCGACAAGCGCGGACTGCCCTTTCAATGAAACTGCCAATAAAGGCACCGTTAGCTGTAAAGTATGCTATACCACGGAGATTACTGCAAATTTGTCTACAAACGAACTTGAAGAACAATTTTTTTTTTATGCCACGACGTTGATAAACATTGTAATACTCGTACGGCCTACCTGGTTATAGCAGACACCGTAACCTAAAGACGCTTAATTGCGAGTCCAGAACAGACAAACGCGGTGCCGACCCTTTGTCTTGCTTGCTTGTTTGACGAACAGAGATTTCTTCATAAATTTTTCATAGTTTTTGTGGTATATTGAGTAAGTTCCAACTTATAGTTAGCCTGGTATCGTATAGAAATAGGAACGGCTAATCTGATTTGGCGAGAAAGACTGTCCCCTTCAGTGGTGGACCACCAGTGCCAATAACTAAACCGGGTATTTGTTTATTTTTTTGACGAATAGATACCTACAGTGTCAGTGTCAGCTGGTGCAATACCTGGTCTAGTGATTTGATAGGGATGATCGATTGGCAACGAGTAATACAGTATTTTTTTATCCCTTCAATATTTTATACTGATTAAACAGATCGCATTTTTGAGGCTGTTTTTACCTGACTGCCGAAGGAAAGGAGGGTTATGTTTTTATAACTCAGACTAAGGGACTGACTGATAGAGATACATATAATGCTATCACAATCTAACAAATGCTAGAGCTCTTTCGGTTTGTCAGAATTTTCAATGGTTTGTTAGGGATTGTAAATGTCAATATTCAAATAAATATCAGATACACAATGGTCTTGCCAATGGAAACTATAGGTTTAAGAAACAACTATTAACCATTAACACCAGCTCTATAGTTTTACTATAACATGAGAAAATCGAGAGTGTTATTATAATTTGTTTACAAAGTCTCCGCACAACCAGTTGCCGTAAACGCCGGATCTTTAGTGTTAATTGGTAACCACTTTCACCACGCGAAAGTATGACATTCAATATAGCATAGCTAGCATCGCTTATGGGCGATCGTTAACGAGCTGATATGGTCCTTATTAATGGCCGATAAAGTATAAAATCGATTTGTCATTTACTCTATTAGAATATGTTTAAAATAATTTTTAATTTAGGTTAATTATAAATTAGGCTAATTATAAATGAGGCTAATTATAAATTAGGCTAGTTATAATATTGCGTGCTTTGTTGTGTCTTACATGGATATGAGCTTAATAAGCAGTGATTTTTAGGGATTACAATTTTACAATATTTTAACGTCTGTTCCACAAAACGGTTTACACAGTTTGACTGTACCCTTACCACCAATTTCCCAGGATTAAAAGTGACCTGTTTGCCAACCGTGTCCACGTTCGGTAATACTTTAATAAACATACAAACTTATATTAAAAGTAATCTTAGTAAGAGGATTTTACCAACTGTGCAGTGATTTGGCTCGGAAAAAGTACCTAGCTAGATGATTGATTAACTTTCATTCACTTGTTTAGACATAAGTAATACTGTAGCCGTGGATCACTTATAAAAACTGGCAACCGGAAAGTAACCAGTTAGTTCCCGTTTGTAAATAGCCGTTCAAGTAGGACACCTCCATAGTTTCATTCATTTTTAATGGAATAACTCGATCGGTGACTAAGTCGTGAACACATTCTCATAGCGCGATTATTTAAAACTTGAAAATTGCTCAATAAAAAACCGTATCAAATAATCTCGTGTACGTGTTTCGGTAACGATGTAGTTAACCTTTAATCCATTTTAGTTTCAAGTATTTCTTTCCCCTTAACCAACAATTTGATTTAAATTTCTTACCTATTGTCACAGCCAATAGAATTAAGCATGCAATACATGCGTTGCGTGGTAGCTTCATTATTAATCCCTATTTACACTTTCTTTAATAAACACACACTTTTCACTTCATTACAATGAAAACTGTAAAATACACTATGAAGTTCTAAATAAATGTAAAAACACACGCATAAGAAAAAACACTTAAAATGTTGTTTTTAAATTCGCAAACGTCAAAATACGCCGAGTGATGGCGGCAAAAGTTTGACAACTACGGTTTTCGCGCGCATCGGGCGCTCGTTCGAAAGTCAAACGCCAACTGCGTTCACCGGCCAGTGTTATTCAGGTGTGCAGTGTTCACACAACCTGCTCGCAAACGGCACTAACCAGCCAAATTGAAAAGTAATTACCGCACTTAATTAGTAATGAATTGGACAACCTTTTTTATTTATTACCATGTTGTTTGCGTTTTGAGCTTCTTGCTTCCGAGCACGATAAAAATTTTCAATGAAACTTGTCCCTGCGAAAATTGTATTGCATTTCAACATTGAACTCACAGTCACAGATCTGGTAGGTATTTCCAAATCAACGTCATGGAGTTCTAAGATCCTATGTCCTACGTCCAAATTATTAATCTTAATTGGCCGATTCATTATTAAAATTCAATAAGGTGCCCGTCAAACCGGGCAGTGAGGGAAATCTGAAATCACAAGAAATAAGGAAATTTGATGTCACGAGATAGATATTAGGTAGAAAAAATAAAACTGCATTCAAAGATTTTCAAAAAAGCCTCATTCATAGGTGGTATACGGCCGGGAACCGGGAATCAAACCCGGTCAAATCTACCTAAAAAGAAGCGGGTTGTGTCGGAGATACAACCGTTAACTAGGTTTAAGTGGATACCTACTTCTTTGTTGGCTATGGAACCCTTGTACCCGTAAAATATTAGTGCTGGTGGTAAGGAACAATTGTTAATAAGGAACCCTGTTTTATGTACGGAAATGGATATCCCCGTACAAACGGTAAGGACAATGAATGAACTAGTATGGGAATGATATTTTTCATCACATGATTTCGTTTGGCATTTAGTATTTTTATTGTGATTAGTATTAATTTTGTTTCAAATGCATCTATTTCCTCGCAAATGTGATGAAAAACATTGTAGGTACATACTCTTTTACAAACTCGAAGCACTTTTACAGCCTCTCGTTCGTTACAAAACTACTTACGAACTCGTGGCACAATGTACTATTATTGCAGTTTTTAAAAGAGTGATGCAAATAAGGAAAATAAATAAAACAACTACAAATTTACCTATTTCGTCTAGTTTCAGACGTCACATCTCCCCATATTAACCGGCATGGCATTGTACTATGGGGAGGACCCTTTCTGTAACTAAAACTATTAAATACGACATTTTCCTGTGATTGTAGATAATAGGGTTTTATAGCGATAACTGTTCCTTATATAGGAACCTAGGAACCTACTATTAATTTACGCAAAAAAATTAACTCTGATTTTTAGACAGATTTGACCGGGTTCGATTCTTGACCGTGTAGGAGGGTTTTTTGAAAATCTTTGAATGCAGTTTTTATTTTTTCTAAAATCGGTCTCGTGACTGCTAAGAGCAAATTTCCGTGTCTCTTGTAGTTTCGCATTTTCCGTCACTATCCCGTTTGAATACACCCTGTATAGTACCTACCTGTGTTAGTACTTACCTACTATTCGACTCGTACCTACAATTACCTTCCGTTTTTTTTTGGCCCAACTGGTAACATCTATGGAACCATCTACGATACTGCAGAATAAATAAGCTTTTCTGTAGAACATTTTAACACAACAAAAAAAGTAAGAGTAATAGGCACCTACCTACCTATCTAATTTCGCAATTTGGGTCTTCTGACTATAAGTATACATGCCTATGCTCTGTTATTTGTATATCGCGTAATTCATGTACAGGTTGTATCCTGTGCTGAAGCTGACCCTGGATGCGTCTAGCCCCTGAGTCCAAGCAATAGTTTTTGTGGAGGCCGCCGCCTTCCGACCTTCCAACCAAATCTTTTCAAAAAAGTGGCACTGCCAAACTATCTTATCTTATCTTATCTAGTTGAGGGCCCTTTCGGATACACTTCGACCCAGTGGGATCTTTTGTGCCAAACTATAATTCATTGGAAAAAAAAAACACTCAATTCACTTTTTTGAGAGCTACTAATTTAAAAGGAGGATAATATATGGTTACTCCACTAATGGTTAGGTGAGGAGATAGGTAGTTAAAAATATATTATATATACATTATGTCTAATAATTAGAATTACAGTACAGATATTTGCATTATCTATTCGTATGGGTATACATTAAGTATCTATTCATTACAACTTTTTCTGGTCTTATTTGCTTATTTTCAAAACAACTTCATATGTTTCTGAACTGAAAATTCTGATCACGGTTAAGAAGTTAGAGTTCCCTGTATATCAGCTAGATACGAGTCGTTACCGATTGTCAGTTGAAATTACCAGCATCCTCTTTCAATTCTATTACTACAGTTAAATTTCCACCAAGATTTTATATGGCCGGCAATACCCTCTAATTTATACTGGATGCAATTAATCACAATCAACTGTGGTTTTCCCTGTGACTTCGCAAGCTCACTTTCGAAACTGCTGGTTAGTCACTAACTAATCACCTTGCAGCTTAACTCATTAGGTATTGTTTAATAACTAAAAACTATTAATGTATACAATTAGGTACGTTCAAATTGCAATGGTCTATTTTTCATGTCACATCACAGCATTGTATTGTGTTTGTGTCAAAATCTTATTGTGCATTAGATTTACGGGCCCTGAAGATATTTGTTGGGCATAATATGTAGGTACTTTTACCGATTCTAAAACAGTCTCAAACTAGTAAATAACTGAAAGTGTGGTGTTTCACTACATACTTATCGTTATCACTTTTAGTCCCACTTCATCGTGTGATGGAACCACAGACATATTAGTGTAGTAGATCACAGAAATGCATCTACGGTCCAAATAGTTTTTTTTTATTTTAGTTTTGAGTGAATAGGTAGTTGTTTTAGAACGAATTCCCAAAAAAAAGAGAAAATACACAGAGAGATTCATAAATCTGTCTGTATATTTTCTCCTTTTTTATAATAAATTCTTATATAATCAATATCAGTAAACTAGTATTGAAAAAAGGACAGCGCACAATGAATTAACTGGAAACAAATATTTTGCGTATTTGGGTAAGGCCGTGAATTTTAACCAATGTGACATAGAATTAACATAAAAAATATACATGACGTTACCATGTAACGTAAGATAAGTTGTTATAAAGCTTAATACTCCAGGCAAAATACGGTCTCGAAAAACATTAATTTATAATTGCGTTTTTTTGTTTATTTCATTCTAAAACGTTATTCTAAGATGCTTTATTCAAGAATCCAACAAATTTTCCACCCGGAAGTAATTATATAGATTTAAATAAAATTAAACATTCGTCGTCTTTTTTATTTTATTTATATTGAATATTTTAAAGCAAATGTAAATAAACCTAAATAAAGATTTAAAAAAATATCAATATTTATCCCGACTTTTTAGGAGCTAATTAAATAAAAAATTTTTGATGTCTAATTTTTTGTTGGATTTTGCCTCTAGGTAACTACTTAATTGATAATATATCCATTACATTAAAAAAAAATAGCTATTATAAATTATTTACAAATTTGACATTTTTTCCATACAAGTTGTCAGTTCATTGCCTGGACTATAAATCATACTGGTAAATAATCTCATTAAGTTGATAACGCAGGAAAAAGGAAAAAAATATTATAAAATAAAATGATGTTTTTATCTACTAAAATATGTAAAACCAAACAAATAAGTATTTTCACGTAACATTCAAATCAATAGAATAGAGAAGTGTTATTAAATTCGAGTTCAGTTTCAACAATTTCATTTTTGCAAAACATTTATTTTTAATGTTTTATACGAATAATATGTACTTTTTATTTGTCATAAAAATACCCATCTAACATACTATATCATTGAAAATCTAATAAATTCTAATTTAAGTTAGTATTTTTAGGGTTCCGTACCTCAAAAGGAAAAAGGGACCGTTATAGGATCACTTTGTTGTCCGTTTGACTGTCTGTCTGTATGTGTGTCTGTATGTCTGTCTGTCTGTCAAGACCCTTTATCTCGAAAATGCGTGGAGGTATCGAGTTGAAATTTTAATCATATACTTAGATCTACAGTCCCTTGAAGCTGTGAAAAAATCAAACTTCTAAGTTATCCATACTGCATACTGTACTATAGTACTTAATTATACATTTAGAAAAAGAAAAGAAAGAAAAAAAGAAAAAAACATTTATTCGTGACAAAACACATAAAAACAAACTGTATAGACACAATACACACAAACACATTTGCCACGAAATGGTCACAACTCAGCGTGATGCTGGCAGCGCCAGCGCTGGTCTTCCGTTGTGACCATTAAGTGAGACACGCACAATGACGCCACGATCGCACACGAGGACAATTTACAAAAATAATCATAAAAATAAATAAATAGGAAGAACATAACTATTAAAAGGAATATACAATAAATGAAATATAAAATAAACATAAAAAGACATCTTATAAAAATTTACTCTAACACAACATGCATGGTCGTGTGGTAGCCACTTAATATGAAAAAAAAGAAAAAGACTGACAAGTCTATGGTAATGATTGGTGACAGTGACAGTTTAGTTTTGACACATTACATACTTATTATACAATTATTTTTGCACATTACAATCAATCATTACATTTACATTTACATAAAACTAAACGCGTGCTGCTGCAAAACTATGCTACTAAATCAAACCTATTAACCTTAACCAAATTTACCTATTATCTTTACTCATACATATATACATATATGATTGTAGTGCTTCAATTTTCAACGTGTCTATGAGAAACATGTCTACTTTCATGTTAATTACCTAATGGAAAAAAAAATGTTGCAGACGTAAAACGTAGAGGTATTCCTGAAGGAAGCTTTTGCATTTTTTTTAAAGGCCAATTTCTGCCAAAAAAAACTTTTTTTGGTAAAATCGTTTGAAAGGGTTCTTTTAATAAACGATTTTTATAACATTTTTATTCATTCGAATCTGCCTACTTTTCTTTTTTTTTCCTCATACATTTTTGATTTTATTATGGACATCGATTCTGGGTCAATTTTCACATAATGTTTTTCTTTTTCTCAAGAACTGTGAATAGAAAGTTTTTGCTTAGAAGTTGAGATTTTTTTCGAGATGACTCCTCGAACTTTTATTTCCATACTAGATGTGCGGTGTTCTTTCTAGATAATAAAAGGTCGACGTCCACGTCCACGTCCTACTAAAATACTTCAATGACGTCACAATCTTCAGTAAGAGATGGGAACACTCAATGTTTGTACAAGTCGCGGTACATGCGACATCTACTTAAATATAAATCTATGATGCGGGGCGTGTACAATATACAGCTTACAGAATATGCTTTATGTCCGACACATATGTGACCATTGCTAGTAAGTAATACTTTCCAAATTATGTTTGAAACTTGTATAAGAAAACATATTTTTCCAAATTGACTATGCATCAAGTAGGTAAAAAAACTTCCCAGAGTCCGTCAATGGTTTCGCAAACTACGATGAGTAAGACAATCATGTAGTTTGTACGTTGCACAAAAAGTATATGCAAAATTCTCTGACCGTTTTGTTTTTGTGTAATGAGTTGTTTTGCCGCGTAAGAAATAAGCCTAAATAGAATAGTTTTAGTCTTTAACGCTCATTATGTAAATATAATACGTTATGTTGGCGTAGCGTAGGTAATTATTTTTCATCACACTTGCTCGTCAATGGCGTTATTACTTGCGAGCGTACAGGGCAGGTTATAGCCGTTTTACCTCCCACGGGCTGTTAAGTTTCGTTTTAAAATATAGAACCCTCTGCTTGGCTTAAGCAAATCTGGTTGCTCTGTGATTGGTTGAAAAAAAAAATCTAGTTGGCCAAGCCGCCCCGCCCCGCAAGAATACTGCTCTGTGATTGGTTGAAATATTGAAGCTCCACCGCGCTCCACTAGCACTGATCTGGAAATGAAGTTGTCAATTTTTGATTGGTGCAGCTCTATGAAACTTAGATTTTTCTATCTTTTGTTGTTATTTATTTCCTCGCAAATGCGATGAAAAACATCGTCACGGGCGTAAGAATATTGCAAACTCGAGTCATCAAAAGCCCTCCGCCTTCGTCGTCGGGCTTCTGATATTCTCGTTAGCGATATTCCACTTGCGCCCCTCGTTAAACAATGTACAGTACTCACACGTTACAGTGGTGTTTTGAAGAGAGATGTGACTACTTATCTCACCTTTTTGAAAAGATTTATCAACCGACATCCAAAAAAGTAGATGGTTCTCAATTTGACTAAGTACCTAATACAAATTCTGCAGGTGTCTGTCTGACACCTCGGCACAATGCTGAGACAGCGACCGTTTCACTGCCGCGAAGACACACAATATGTGTCAATTGTCATGTATGTCTACTCCTTTGTCTCTGTGTGTCTTTTGTGTAGTGAATAAATGTCTTCTTTTCTTTTTTTTTCTTTTTTTTAAATTGTATGGTGGCCGTAGCTCTTCTTACTTGCGTTGACTTGGCTTATTGTATTTTTAAGGTTCCGTAGCCAAAATGGCAAAAACGGAACCCTTATAGTTTCGTCATGTCCGTTTGTCACAGGCATTTTACTCAAAAAGCCCCACGGCTGCTTCGTGAGCACCCTCACCCCAGGAGGGAAGCCACCCTGCCTAGCTAGCATGATCGCGTTTATATCGGACATGAGCATTCGTTCCTTACTAGAGAGGGCCGAATGCTTTATGTCCAACATAAACGCGATCTAGACACGCGGCAGCGTGTCAAGCCAAGTTCAAGCAAAGGAACTGGCTAGCCAGCGCCAAGTGTATCATTACACGAACCACTTGGTGCCACTTTTGACCCTTCTATAACTCAAAACCTCTTTAACGTAAACACATAAAACTACGTGTGTTTAATTATATCCATAAGGTTACCTAGAAGCCCAAATTTCATGAAGCTAGCTCAAATAGTTATAAAGATATGAAGGTCAAAAAGTCGTAAATTTTAGTATTGACTGACATATACTACCTAAACCTAACCTACTTCTAGATGACCTAGAAGGATGAAATTTGGAATCCAGCTCGGTAATTGTGTGTAAGCGTAGGAAAAAATCTAAAAAAAATAAAAAAATAAAAAATAGGGGGTCACCATACAATTTTTTTTTTATAATTGTAGCGTTGCAACCATCCCAATATATGTATTATTTGGTATATAACAGAAATTATAAAATAAAGTTTAGTCAAAAAATAAGTGGTGTCCCTATACAAAAAACTTGTAATACGCGCTAAACAACCGGCCAACGGTGTGTCGTCGGCGGCGCGCGGCGCGGCACCACATAATTATACACAGAACAGAAGTAAATCTACATAAAAGCGCTCCCGAGCAGCACGGAAACGGAAGAAAAAAGATTAATATCTGCCTAGTTTTCTTTACAAAAAGTAATGATATCCCACCAAAAACATAAATGTAAAAAAGGAGAGCCAAGTTCAATACATAAAATATGCTTGGCTGTGGGCTTCGCCGCAAAAAGAATGGAGATCTAAATGAGTGCCAAGTTATGCAAAATCCATTTTTTTGAGTTCGGTCGGTTTCATTCTAAGGGTGCGATGTATTTATAGGAACAAAATAACATTATGAACAAGTATTAAACTCTATTTCTTTGCTTTATTGGATACCTATAACAACTGCTGTTTTTTTTTAAATGTGAGATCTTAAAGTAGGTTAGATTTGACTTGGCCAGTTTTTATCAGAATTTAAAAAAAAATATATATTATGATGAATAACTTTATAAAATGACTGATGTAATGAAAACTGGTCAAGTCAAATCTAACCTACTTTAAGATCTCACATTTTTAAATAACAGCAATTGTTATAGGTATCCAATAAAGCAAAGAAATAGAGTTTAATACTTGTTCATTATGTTATTTTGTTCCTATAAATACATATTTGGATTTTGCATAACTTGGCACTCATTTAGATCTCCATTCTTTTTGCGGCGAAGCCCACACAGCCAAGCATAATTTTTGTATTGAACTTGGCTCTCCTTTTTTACATTTATGTTTTTGGTGGGATCATACTTACTAGCTACGCTCGAATGTACATAAAAATCCAAAGGCGCGGAGGGCTGCTCTCCCCGCAGCGCAGGAGCCACGGGAGCGCGGGATCAGAAACTCTTCTAATTAAAAAAAACTTATACTATGGACCTTCTTTGGTACAAGGGGACCGAAAATAGTGCTTGATAATTAATAATTAAGTATTTTCAATTCAACCTTTAAATATAAATAAATTACAAATTAATAGCATAGCCTAAGCTCAATAAGGCTTGTGTTATGGGGACTAGACGACGATATATTTAATAGATGCAAATACATACATGGAAAACATCCAAGACTCAGAAACACATATTCATGCTCATCATGCACACTTACAAATATTTGTTCTTACAGGGATTCGAACCCAGGAACTTCCGCTTCGTAGAGGCAGCGTCACTACCTAAAATAATAGCGTTTTCATACAACAATGACTGCCAAGAAGTCGACGGAGCCCCGCTTTCGTTTCTGGGATTACGAGTAAGTCTCCCTCCCTCCGCCCGGGCTCCCGCCAGAAACTTTTGGCTCCGCGGACTTTTATTTACACTCTCTAGAGGGGTAGTAGGACAGTCAAGACCACGTGGAAGTGAGGTGCGCTGATTCGGGTTTTGGTAGCTCTATTTTAGCTCTAGCTCTCTAGCCTTCAAAGAAGATTTGCTATTAAAATTGTAAGAGGCTTTCGTACGCTACCTACCATCGCTTCCATTGCATTAGCTGACCTAACACCACTCCACCTTAAAGTCGATGAAGTTGCTGAAATAGAGAAAACCAAGCGCACTGGACTCAGTAAACACCTGCCTACAGACTTCAAACTGGATACACGGATACCTCCTACAAAACTTTTACACCCGTCGAACAGAATTTCTATTGTCATCAATAAAATACAAAATATAACTGATCACGAGCAATATAATGAAATAGGCAAGCACCGAATTTATACCGACGGAAGTAAGCACGACGGTGCGGTGGGAGCAGCCTTTGTCATTTATCATCCAGATGGAAAAAGAACAATAAAACGAAGAAAGCTTCACAAGTGCTGTTCTGTCTTCCAGGCCGAATGCGTAGCGATAGAAGCTGCTTGTGAGTGGTGCATCCGACTCGAAATAACCAACTCCATAATCTTCTCCGACTCCATGTCAACACTACAAGAAATAGCCAATAGGAGCAGCACCAACTACACTATTAATAATATCCATCACTTAATTCAAGACATTCAGACAAACGGAACCATAGAATTCTGCTGGATCAAAGCGCATGTCGGAATACCAGGAAACGAGGAGGCAGACAAAGAGGCCAAAATTGCAGCCACCCTTCATAAAGCACCCGACTTTTACCTATACCCCATATCCTATATAAAAAGACTTTGTAAAACTAACACTCAGGAATTAAGCAGCAATTTCTATGAAACATCTACCACTGGATCACACCTGAAAAACTGGCTACCGACTCTACAGCATATCCAAGATCTACGAAACAAGACCATTATCTCATTCCACCTCACCCAAATTCTCACCGGACACGGCTACCACAAATCCTACCTATACCGCTTCAAGATAACCACCGATGACCTTTGCCCGTGCGATGGAAGCACCTCACAATCCATTGACCACCTTTTAAAATACTGCCCGAAATTCACAAACCCGAGATTCAACCACGAAATCACCTGTCATAATCTCCATATAGAACCATACAACCTGCAGGAAATCACTAGTAAAGAAACTACAATAGCCTCATTTTGCAAACTCGCCACCTCCATAGTTAATAACCTGAAAAAGTTCAATGGCACATAGTTCACTCCCCATTCCACCCACCATCCATTACAATCATCATTCATCATTCATACACAGAACCACTAGTTATATTAGAAATCATTTACCATAAAGTAATCGCGGATTCAGTCGCCCGTATCCTTCGCGGGGACTGATTCCTGGTTACGAGATTAAAAAAAAAAAAAAAAAAAAAAGCTCTATTTTTACCTTTCAATCAAAGTTATACTAGGAAAAGTTTCTTTGCTATTCCGCTCATCATGGATTTCCGCAAAGTCTAGCGACCATATGTAAGGACCCTCCGTAAGTATTATATTATAATTATAACGTAAATTTGTATGAGCGAGAGATTTCCAGACTTCCGATTGTCGAACATTCTCATAACATAAGGGATCCATTGACAGATGTACATAACTTGACATGACTTGTATATAATAAATAAATACCGATATAAAGACATTCGATACTCTGTACTTCGATATTGATAACATTGATTTATAGCACTGACGAATTATGTCAAGTACCTAAGTCATTAAAATAAACACGTTTTATACCGAGTAATAAATAGAGTAAATGTGTATTATACTAAATGTAATTATAGCCTTAAATCATTATATCAATTGTAACATTAGGTTATTTTAAAATTATCTGAAACAATATTATACCATCCTTTATATTATACAAAGCAATGGATTATCAAACCAAAACAGGTTAACTAAGTTAGTTATGAGTGGATTGCAAAAAAATTGTACATAGTTAGTTAAGAGCCTTAATCTAATTTACGATTTAACTTTTTACAGTTTCGTGACGGCAATTACCCATATAAAATATATGGGTAATTGCCGTTATGAAACTGTAAAAAATTAAATCATAGATTAGATTAAAGCTCTTAACTATGTACAATTTTTTTGCAATCCACTCTTATATAAAACGTCGTGCACCTCAATGGGTGACTCGACTTACACTGAATAGAAATTTATTGCATTAATATCTATAGTATATATTTATAATTAAGTATTTAATAAGATAACTCGCATATAACGAGCAAACTCACTAAGTTAGGTATTGTATCTTCATGACTTAGGTAAAATAACTTTTTTAAATTGACTAAGTATTGAATTTCTTGTAACCCTTTGTAGTTATTTATTATTATTTCTAACCTCTCCATTTACACTATAGTAATTTTATAATTGATGTAAATGAGTGAAATCTAACACCGGCTGGCGTGTTGCCTTGATGGTAGATACGATTTTACGGAGGAAGGTAGGTTCCGCTCACGATTGAAGGAAGTGGTCGGAATTTAAACGATTCATCATAATAATAATTGGAGCAGAAAGATACCTCTGTAGGGTCGAAATTATGCTGATATCAAATTAAATAATTAGGAATAGGTACTTAGGTACATGATAGTAGCAGAACCAAGGTAATCGATATAGCCCTCCGAATCTACGCGGACGAAGTCGCGGGCAGAAGCTATATAAATATATAGGCCAATTAAATTAGATTTTTTCGAAGAATTTATTCCCAGCAAGCTGGAAATCTTTTAATACCTTAATTTGGTCCTAAATGCGTGTAATCCGAGTTTGCCCAATTCCGGGAGTTGTGCATAAATTTTGGGAGCCCAATAACCACGAATTTTTTGCTATTATTTCAGTTTTTTGCATGTAGCACAAAAACGGTACGTCGGACGGAAAATGCATTTTACTCAAAATTAAAGAGCGTCAAATTCTGCGTCGAATGAATATCTAAAACTTCATTCGGTTCAGTGGTGTAGTCAAAATCATAGGTTAGAAACTGGGATTTTTTTTCATTTAGGTGCATACTTTACATTTTGCGACTTTTCAAGACCACATATCTTTGAAACCAATATACCTGTTGAAAACTCCATAGAATAAAAGATGTAGATAATACAATTTCACGTTATATAAATCTCAGTTTTTAAATTAAGTCATTTTGATAGACGAAATTAGGCAACAATTCAAAATCGGTTTTATTCTCAACCCAAAGTTCGTGTTTTAGGTGTAGGTATTTATCAACCTGAAAAGTGGATTATTCGTAAAATAAAGTGTTATAACCTGGTGTTCTATTGTTTCAGATGTATTAGATTCATTCAGATTTATTTTCACCAGTGTCTGATCCACCAAATCTTGCAAGTAGGTAGGTAGGTAGTGACATTATAATATTTATAATTGATGGTGGGTCCCTTCTACATCGAGTGGTTTGGCAATCCAAGGAAATGTTTTCAACAATTCTCTCCAAATATGTCGACTACTTTAGCAATACTATGACCCTGAGAGTACAATCATCGTTTTCGACGGTTTCCCTGATGATGCATCACTAAAGAAAACCAAATCAGCTGAGCGTCTTACTTAGTGCGAAAGTTTGGATGTTTAGATGTTTGTTACTCAATCACGCTTAAACGGCTCAACCGTTTTCGATGAAATTTTGCACAAAGATAATTTATAACCATAGATAAATCAATAATCTCTGCGCAAACGAAGTCGCGGGTTGAAGCTAGTACTTTATAATCCTACATGATGACATCTACTAGATTAGTTGAGAACTACAGTTAGTTTATAAAAGAAGCAATAGAGGGCATTATACTTAGTTGAATATAGTGCCATCTTTGTTATATATCTTGTATTAACTTAACTTGTTATGTTTCTATATGATCCTGACACTAAATAACTCATACTATAATCCAAAGATGGCGCTAAACTTAACGACATACTGGCCCATAATATGATGAACTTACAAAAATTGAAGTACCAGTATCCTCTGTAATACAGTAATAATTCATTATTATCAAACCGCGATTAAAATAGTCTTGGAGGTGACAGCTTTGCCATATAAAAATTTCAAAGTTTGAACTGACAGCTATTCCAAGACTAAACTCATCGCGGCGGTCGAGTAATATCATATGCAGTCCCGTTATAACATTTAACG
This sequence comes from Epinotia nisella, assembly GCA_932294315.1. Lineage (NCBI taxonomy): Eukaryota > Metazoa > Arthropoda > Insecta > Lepidoptera > Tortricidae > Epinotia > Epinotia nisella. The sequence continues at coordinate 26,587,107 of OW028674.1, forward strand.
AAAAGACATACGATTCTAAAATACTTGAAAAGTACCTATCTAAAATATTACCAAAAAAATATTTATTAATTTACCTCAATGACAGGTGCTAAAGTCCGTCAGATGAAGTTACGTTCATATTTTATCCTTATTTGATACATTTGAATGGATCAAGCTAAGTAGCTTTTAATTGTAACTTAATTTATGTATAATAAATTATTTTTTGACAACAAGTCAGCACATTTTGACATGTGAAGAAAAACCAAAAAAAAAAAAAAACAAACGCAGCAATCAATTGAAGTTGCCCGCCCGCATACGTAGCGCGCTTCGTTAGCAGCGAACGGAACGCAGTATCCGTCGTATAGATCGCTGGCTGGCTGTCTGGCTGAAAATAGTGAACGAAGTATGAGTTTTCGAATATGTTCGATTAAAAAGTGAATTAGTGAGTGACTGTCATCCAGCAAGATGGTTGATGACGTGAATATTGCGGAAACCGCTGAAAGTAAAGGTACTAGTGCAATTAAAGTTAAAACGTGCTGTTTGTGTAATAAGTGTTTAAATACCGTCTAACCCTAAACCGTGTCGTGGCCCCACGTCGTGGGTCTGTGCACCGCTTTCGAGAATGTCCGCAGTGAGCTCGCCCGACGCAAGTGTTATGTTTTGTTTTTATCTTTATTAGGCGTCTTTTTAGCGTCGTGGTATGTTCTATTATTAGCTAAATGCGTGCCAGACGGTTACAAGTGCGCAGGAATGTGCTAAAAATGAGTACTAATGTCATTCCATGTAATATTCATGGTCCGAACCTATATTTTGATCAATTGAATGGTTGAATATCACCGTTATTTGATTATTTTTATGGTTTGGAATTTATTTCATGCCTAAGTAGCCTTATGTAATGTATATTTAATCATTTGTTGACCTAATGATGCCATACTTGAGTCATATGCACCATATGATTGTTCTGACATTTCTGTGCGTACACAACTATAGGTGTCATGTTGATGAATTTTCGCACTGGTTCCTGTATTGTTGCATACTTTCTCCGTAATTCTTACTTATTAGATGTATCTCACTCTTAAAGTGTATTTGTATCAGTGGTCTATAGGTTTGTGCGAAATTATATTTATCACTTGAATTATATAGATAAGCCTTAGCCCCGTATTAAGCCAATATATTGGTTTCTAGATAATAATCATGACAAAACAAAACCAAACTATGTGCAAAATCATCTTTAGGTAGAGTTGGTTTAATGCCTGTGGCAAATTGGTTATTGGACTTTCCTAGTCAAAATAGGCGGGTTAGGGCGACAAACATTAAGATTTAGTCATTCATACCCATGCTAGAACATTGGGATAGTATTTAGAATAGTTTGCTCACAATCTATAGTAGTATTTGTTTTCCAAGTTGCAATTGGTCAGTTGTTTTAGTTAATGCATGCAAGGGAAACTATGAGCAGTTTTCTAGTATGGCAATACCTAGCTCATAACATGTTAATTTCCACTTCCTTATCTTGGAGTGTTTGTATTGGATTAATAACCTGCTATCAGGCTGATAATAGCCACTTCGGCTTGGAACAATATCTGAAACAAAGGCATGCAGATTGCACATGATAATTTGCATTCCCATTTACTGTACATAGTAAACATGCAGGTTCTCAATGCAATTTCTATTAACACATACTTTCTTGGCCTTGTGCTAATGCTATTATCAAACTATTTTATTAAAATCTAAATGTATTACTTCAATGAGCTTACTAATATTATAAATGCGAAAGTTTGAATGTTTGTTACTTAATCACACATATACGGCTTAACCAATTTAGATAAAATTTTGGGAGGAAGATAGTTTACAGCCTGGATTAAAATATAGCATAGTTTTTATCCTATCCGCAAACGATGTAATATAAAATAGCATAAAATGTTGGCTATACGAAATTCCGTGTTTAAAAATGGCCACCAAATCTGACACCTGAAACACAAATTGAGGACTCGAAACTGAGGCAAGTTAGTGCAATTGACTCAATTTTACTGTGCCACGTTTGGAGAGCTTATAACCTATCTACCTCTTTGTTATAATACATCATTGTGTTGCTTCATAATTCCATAGTTCTGATACTGTATGTATCAGTGGCGATGTGTAAAAATTTTCAATGGGTAACCCGGAACCAAAAAAGTAATGAAAGAGTTTAGAATCTATAGGCAAGCAGGTGGAAATCAGCTTGTATGGGTTCTCCGCCACTAGTATGTATTGAATCATCTAAATCTGGAAACATTTTCTTTATGATAACCTGACCATAAGGGCAAATATCCACCGGAGATGTGCTGAGCTGTGTTTCCAAACAAGCAACACCTAGCTATCAAGCATACAAGGTGTCATAAATTGGAAAACGGAGCTTAGCTCATCTCTGGTGGAAGTGGTGGATGCAAAGTATGCAAACTCTTACCATACTAGTCAGAGCCTAGCTGTATAAAAAAAAGAAAATTGTTTATTTTCCTTAAACAAAATAGGTATTCATAAATGTTGGGATATTAGGATATCCCAACATTTGCTAGGGTTAGTATACAGATACATGTGACACGAGATCCACTTCTTCCATAACATATCTGCTTAGTTAAAGGTAGCATGATCATGTTTATTTCTGACATAAAGAATTATTGTTCTCACACTTACATACATATTTTTTTTGCTTTGTGTCTGTCATAAACATGATCATTAGGAGTAGTCATTAAAGTTAAATGTCTTTCTCAGTTCATGACCAATTCTTGGCTGACTGAGCTTTTCACAACGTCTTGTGGTTTCCCATCGAAAAAAACTCATTTTCTCAGCTATGAGACTTAGCAAGAATGATTTTTCGCCCGTATAGACCCTAGTATTGTAAAATGTTTCTGGAGCAGTTTCGAGACCCTATTTAAAAAGCTCATAAACAACCAAATCTACGACCACGTACCGGAAGGCGCGGCGTGGGCCCCCCACAAGGTGGACTGATGACCTGGTAAAGGTTGCGGGAGTCCGCTAGATGCGGGTGGCGCAGGACCGGTCAATTTGGTACTCTCTAGGGGAGGCCTATGTCCAGCAGTGGACGTCTTTCGGCTGATATGATGATGATGATGAAACAACCAAATCTACTGTTATGGCTGGTTTAATAGGGTAGGATACATTTATATTTTTAAATCTTGATTGGAATTATTTCGTAGTGTTCCTGTCCATACATTTCATACACTGTTATTAAATTTTGCGTGCAGCAACTACCCAACTGTGATTTTAGATCACTCACCTAGCTTTTATGAAAACATGTATTTTGTAAATCATAGCCTCTAAAATATAAAAGAAATTGTAGGTCATCAATCAAATCAGATCAATTTAATGATGTTTATTTGTAGGTAAAAGAACATCTGGCCTGTTGGATCATCATCATCATCATCCTCCTAGCGTTATTCCCGGTTGTGCCCTAAAGGAGCCTGGGGTCCGCTTTGGCACCTAATCCCAAGATTTGGCATAGGCACTAGTTTTACAAAAACGACTGCCATCTGACCTTCCAACCCAGAAGGAAAACTGACTTATTGGAGTTAGACCGGTTCCTCACAATTTTTTTCTTCACTGAAAAGCCACTATTAAATATCAAATGATATTTCGAACAAGTATAAGTTTTTGAAAAAATTCAGAAGTATGCGCCGGGTTCCGAACCCAAGACCTTCAGATTGAAAGCCGCGTTCCATACCGCTTGGCTACACTGGCTCTCTTGGATATAATATGAAATAAAATCAGTTATAAATACCTAATATGCATATTGACGCCGTAAACGCGGGTTACTTTAGCCCCTTGGCTTTCGCAAATTACTCTGTCCACCGCTTTTTTATGAATTTGAACGGGGTCAAATCAGCTTAGTTTTCATTTCAATTGTTACTTTTTATGTGACATTGCTGTGTGGTTTTTATGCGGGTCAAAGTAACCCTCCATTGGGTCAAATTAACCCGAGTTCACTGTATATAGATTTATAGATAGTGGGCATATATACCTATATCTATCTATATAGGTATATATATCAAATTTCCTCAAAATGGCTATAGCTATTTTGAGGAAATTAAACAATAATATTAGATACTTTTTTGGATCCATCTTACTATTACTAATATTTATAAAACTACTCCCATTTGTTAGCAACTAAGAATGAACTGTTAGTAAATCAAAAATCAATTCACATTTTAGATGCTTCATCATTGTTGATTTGTAACCTGACCGATTCAGTAAAATACCTACCATTCATTTCAAAGTCTCACTAGATAAATTCAACAAATTAGAAATCATAACCCAACTGTCCATCCTTGAGTGTTAGTTGACTATTGACATTCTATGCATAATTCATTAGTGATGTCATGACTCATTGGCTGAATAGACATGTCATCTAAATATACATTGTTAGTATATAAACACATTTCAAAAGAATTTCACTGCTAGAAAGTATTTAATTAGAATTTACATGCTTTCACACATTTAATGTTTGACGACCGGTTAGCCTAGTGGGTAGTGACGCTGCCTACGAAGCTGAATGTCCTGGGTTTGAATCCCGGTAAGGGCAAATATTTGTGTGATGAGCATGAACATTTGTTTCTCAGTCTTGGATGATTTCTATGTATTTAAGTATTTATATCTATTATATTTATCATCGTCTAGTACCTATAACACAATCCTATAGGGCTAGTTCGATTTGTGTAAGAATGTCCCCTAATATTTATTTATTTATTTATAATTTTATTTCAAATAACTTATTATTTGCAACCTCAAAAATAATGTAGCTAAGTATCTAGGCTATACAAAGCACAAGTTTTTACTAGAATCTGTTCTTATTGTGCTGCTAGTTTCCACAGACGAAGAAAAACTAGATTCAGCACAATAGGTGTCGGTGCCCTATTTAAGAAACATGAGCTGAGAAGAGTGGTGATCAAATACCTACTACACATTAATTTATTGCCTATAAATGATTATCAATATTATCATTAACATTATGTCTGGTCGTCTGACTCAACTCATATAACTAATAATCATATTAATAATAACATTCAACAGCAAAACCCAATAAAATATCATCATTTTCCATCTATTAAAACCAATTGATAAACAGCAGGTAATATAATCAAATCAGCATATTATCAATGGTGGAGTCTAAGTGGCCTTGAATTATCCATAACTGATTTTGAACTTTATAATCTGAGAAAATAAGTTGACATTTCCATATTATACTCCTTGTTGTTACTGGTCAAAACTGCACTGTCTGCTTAGGTGTCGAAGTTGTGAAATCTTGTGGGTGTTTTGGTATTTCGGATGTAACCTTATGTCAAACCTACGCGCGTTTGAATTTGGGTATTTGCTTGGTAACATGATATTCCGTACGCTGCATAGCTACCTACTCGTATAACTAATAAATATGACGAGTCTTCTATGGTATAACTTAGAGATTTTGGCAAACCAGCGGCAGTTAACAAGGTAGGTGAATGACCTGCTTAGTCAGAGATTCCTTGTCAACTTGTCATTTCTAGCTAGCGTAGTTGATTCAAAGTACCTACAAGCCACTTAATCTATACTAATATTATAAAGATGACAAGTCTGTGAAATTGTATTAGCTTTGTAAAATGTAAGTTTGTATCCCATTACAAAAATTCTTTCACGTGCGTGTAGAATGGACTTTCTGGATGGTTATAGGCTATATTTTATCCGGCGCGTTTGTCTGCGTTCATTGCAATATTTGCAATACGTGGGCGCGCGGACAGCTAGTCTCATATATTTTTCTACAAAACTGTATTAAAAAGTTCGTCAGCAGGTACAATTAGCAGTTTGCATGCAAGCACGAAGATATCGCCTTGTTTTATGATTCTTTAGAGCATCGCCTAATTAATACTTTTCTCACTTATAATTTCGACTCTTAGAATAGGTGGACTAGATCTATGAATACTGCTTAATAGACATTCCTGTAGTAAGGTACCAATGTAAACATTATTGACCTGATCGATAGCTTACTCCACATTCCGCCATCTCGCTTATCAGTAGATATCGGTATCGGCTAGATTTCGTAAACGATCTATATGTTCGACTAAGTACCTGCAGATGTCGACAAGATAAAGCACTAAACCTAAGCCACTGTATATCCGACTAATATTATAAATGCGAAAGTTTGGATGTTTGTTACTCAATCATGCTTAAATGACTAAACCGATTTTGATGAAATTTTGCACGAAAATAGTTTATAGCCTGGATTAAATATAGGATAGTTTTTATCCCGGGTTTACACAGACTAAGTCGCGGGCGGAAGCTAATGTGAAATATACCCTACATGACCTACTAACTACACTTTGAATTTTTGCCCCCTCTTATTCGTCCTTTTTTATAGAAGTTAAAAATATATTTAAAAAAAAATCATTTTCCATATACCTACGCATTAGCTTTGTTTACAACTATTCCAAATTGATAGCATTAGTAGTTCCTGAGATTGACTTTGTGACAGACAGACAGACAGACGGACGAAGTCGCACCATAAGGGTTCCGTTTTTACCTTTTTGGTCCGGAACCCTGAAAACACCGTCAATCAGTAATTGTAAAAAGCTACTCGTGTTCACTTGCTAAAGAGTTTCAAAAACAAATTGTATGTTTATAATATCATCCGTACCTTCTTTTACTCGAAAACTTGTGTTCGGGAGCAACATATTATGTGTTGCGCCGCGCCTTTCCCCTATAAGAACATATTACTTAGGTACGAATCTTTTAACAGCTTATGTATATGAAGACATCTTAAAGTCGAAATCGACTAGTAGCACAGAATAAGTAATAGTAAATAGTACGTTTACTCCTCATTAGGTACGGTCAAGGACTTTAATAAATTATTAATAATAAGTTAGACTCTGATCTCATTAGTAATATAAGTACAGTTTCGAGTGTATTCTAGACCAAGTCGCAGTCCTGCTCAGTGCTCAGTGTTTAGTACCAGTAGCTGCCAACAATGTCGGGTGACAACCCAACACAGTGCCCTGGCTCGAATGTGTAATGATGTTGATTTATTCCATTTAAGTTTCAATAAATTAAAAAGTTGTGTTGCAAAATTGTCTCACAGTTAGATCACATCGACACACACGATCACACGATCTCATTAATGTACTGTGTGATTTCACTAAATACTTAAGTGGTTTAAGTTAATTACAATAAGTTAGGCTCTTTCACAATTATCTCGTTTCGATTTGTTATTGGTATGTTGTGCTTGGTGGTTATAGAAATGTAAATTTAATATTATTTTCATAGAAATAATTTACATTTTGTTACCTTGCCTAATAAATAAATATAGTCCCCACGAGAAGCTATGGCAATTGGTCCGTTCCAGCTTGTTGGAATAAGGTAAATGTTTGCCCTTACCGAGATTCGAACCCAGGATCAGTAGCTTCGTAGAGTAGAGGTACAAAGTGGTCTTCAAAAAGCATATTATAACAACTCAATAAGCCATAGATACATTCCTATAGCTATTAGACATTTAGAGCACTACGAGATAATGATCTCAGAGTCAGACTGCTCCTGAATTGACTCACTGACCATTGTAACACCTACGCACAAACACCTTAACGGATCGCATTAGTAACATTATCACAATATATCTTTCATAAGTACCGTGATCATGACCAATCTGGTGCTTGCGTTTGTATATACGTGGGACATTTAAATTTTAGACACATTCATAGATTAGATTAGGTATGACCGAATGGTATTTTAGATTTTAGTGTTTTCGGTGTACCTTATATCTACTTATAGCGCGTTAATTATACGTACTTTGTTAATTAAGTGAGCGCATCGCCAACAAACTGCTTCGTAGTTTGGCGAATCTTTATTATTACCTTATAGTTTTGTATTTTTTGTTCGCAATAAAAAAAAGATCTGTTCCTTTAATTCAATGATACATTAAAGTTACTCTTCTTATTTTAAGTCTCATTTAAATTGGAGGTAGGAACCTACACTGAAGACATGTTTGAGATGCATTACTTAGATTCTTATTTCTATTCAATTGAAAGTTGTGAAGATAGAATCGAGTGAGGACTACTGTATGACGAACATCAAAATGTTGACTCATAACATCCAAACTCGTGTGGATTTTAAGTCCATGTATGCAATATACATGTTAGCTTATATGACGTTGTAAGCCTTCTTGACAAGCGCTGGAAATGTTATCTATAAACATAATATTCATGAAATTAATTTATTATGATTCTACGTCAATAAGTTATTCAATGTCATTTTAAACCTGTTCCAATCAGATAGTCGACTCTTGAGAAGGAAATTATCCACAAGACCCTTAACTTTGTAAACCCTTCATCATAATAAAATAATGTTATCGTAGGCTGCCAATGGTATAAAACCACGGGTTTATGTCAAAAACAACTAACTGCATTAACATAATTAGAATTAAATGAGGTTAAAATTTTATTAGGATATAATTTTCCTTATGGCGTTCCCTCTTGCATAGATACAACCAAGGCCTGTTCCGTATTTTTTTTTGTCCATGAACACATTTCAATTAAAATCTTCGCGGTGCACAATCAAATAAATGTTGGTTTACATTTTTCGCCCTATTACAAAGTAATAGGATGCAAAAGTGTAAACACACCTGGTTAGATTCAATGAACGCAACCACGAGGCATATATTATTGGATTCTATAGTAGATTGTATGACAAGGGGCTAAAATAAGTCATATTACCACGAGATGGATTTCGAGGGGTAATATGGCTTTTATACCCGAGTTATACAAGATTATCCATCCACAATCAGTAACAAATTTCACGGCGAAGAGATTGTTCAATTTAGCGACATTTTTTTTTACAAAACTGCTATGACACAGATACAAATGTTTTTTGAAAGAGTTGTGATTGGTGGATTTAATGTGGTGAAGTGTTTTGATTGGTCAAATTAAATGTGTATAATTCATAAATATGTATACATATTTTCCCTACTGGCTAAATGTACTACTTTAGCCCCGCTTATTAAGCCTAATATGACACACTTTTCGAGCATGAGAAGTGAAAACAAGTTTACAAGATTATGATTGAAGATCGAAAAACTTTGTTTTTGTAGTATCTTTTCCAAAATGAGAAGTTATTATTTTTTCCAAAATCTGGTAGTTTCAGATTTTCCCTCGCTGCCCTGTTTGAATAATATACCCTGTATATTTACTTGATATAATTATATGGCGTAACATATTATATTTGCATAAATAAAATTTATAATCGTATTTTCAGAAATACGGTACATCAGGTCTTACAAAGAAAACAACTAAGGTATACACTTTTGTGTAATAGTTATAGGTAATTTTAATCTATAATACCTGAGAACTATTCTAGAATTCGCCTTTCGACTTATTCCCGTTACGACTGAGTTGGCCATGAAAATTTATAAGGTCCGTTCACACGGTTTGTATGGCTTAAGTCGGAATCACATCTCAGTGAATATCTTAAGTCACCCTCGTCCCATTTAATTCTAGGTAGATATGCTCACTCACACTCCTCACATTTCTAAACATATAAATTAACCCGATTATCAAATTCCAAGAAGTAACAATAGAATAATAAATGGCTATTCAAGATACAGCTCTATGTACTTCGATGTACGCCAACTCTTAAAGTAACATAACAGCTGTTCCTATTATCCTCGCATGATTAAACAAGCCGATGGTCTCCTGTCGAGAGTTAAGATTCTTAGGCTTGTACAGTCAGCATCAAAAGTAGCTACGCAAACGAAGACGATAAAAGTCTTTATTACAAGGGAATAAGAACCTTTGACGTCTTCGATTGCGTAGCTACTTTTGATGCTGACTGTACCTAAGGCACAAGCCTGTGTTGATATCAGTTTTAACTTTAATTTGCGTACGTTAAGGTTACTTTTGCAGTACTACGGTAATACGAGGTTGTAAAAAACAATCGATTTACCATTCATCAAGTTAAGTTCGTTGGTTAGCTAGCCTCAAGTTCGTTCGGTCCTCGTTATTTTGAAGAAGACATATTATGTCCTGTGAAAATGTAAGTAGATAAACATTCGTTCTTCTATATAAGAAAAGAATATCATGTAACGAATCGGCGCCTAGTTGACAAAAAAGTGTACATCTCGCGTCTAGGCAAGTTATAGGTGTCACTGATTAGATAACTGAATTCACAGTAATATCGTGTTATGATTTTGGAAGAAGTCACGCGAGTTTTTAATTTTCCAGCACTTTGCTTACTGGTTATTTTGTTATGACTGATTAATATTTATTGTACATTGTACTAAACAGTACTCACGTTCGACAAATGCAATTTACCATTTTCAACACTAAATATATTTTGTTCAAATTGTGCCGTCATTGTCACGCGAAGTCTGAGAGATAGCGTCAATTCTCAATCACGATTGAATCTTGTATAAACCATAATTTTCGAAATGGATGAATAGCAAGTACCTACCTAATACTTACCTACCTATTTTACATTCAACGCGGAGTGAAATGTTATGTTTATCACTTTGCCTTGTCTCTGCTCTCATTTTCTTATTAACCCCTATTACTATGTGTATGTTCTTGCTTTATCTACTGATTTTGTACGCAGAAAGCCCTATTTCAATGTCTACTTGTGTATAAAACTAGCTGCCCGCGCGGCTTCGCCCACTTATTGTAAAGAACGTAGGCAAACCCGCGGGATAAAGTCCATTCTACACGCAGGTGAAAGAATTATCGAAATCGGATAAGCAGTTCCGGAGGTTACCAAAAACATACAATTTTACAAAGTTACTATCTCACAGACACTTCCACTTTAATATTATTAGTTTAGATTACTATGTACCATATCAGTTGTTTTCGTTTCGTACAATTACCTTCCAATAAATTAATTAGTTCTCCCGAAGAATAGCCTTCTCTTACTATTAGGCCCTTTGTCTTAGTATGTACCTTCTAAATAAAATGGGATTATCACTATCAGACATTGCTTTTCACTTAAAAAAAATCTTGGGTAAGAGATTATAAGGTAAATGGCCTTTTCTCCAAAATGGCCCGCAAAGTGTACATTAGTACATATTGGAAGGTAAAGTGTATAGTTTCAGGTCAGATCAAAATTAAAAAATAAAAAAACATTGCAGGCCGCCTGGAATGTTACATATAAATTCCTTTATTTGTCGAGTACCAAACTTTTTAAAAAGTTGAAACCGGCATACGTTTACGTAATACGTTTCATATAAAAGAGAACTTAGTTTTTTAAGCTGTAAGGACCATATTAGCGAATTAGCATCAAACAGATTAAAAACTTTTTAGTTTATTGAGATTTTATCATAATGTGACTTGATTGCTCACGTCAAAACTAAATAGCGAATGAATGGAGTCGCATTATAAAATTATTTTAATAATATTGTATAAAGAATACAGTCATTTGTAAATGATTGACGAAGCATGTTGCGGATTTTTGCTGTTTGGAAGTATTTTACATGTCACACTTTAATTAATAAAATCTATAATATTGCAAGTATTTATTTAAACAGGAAGACGAAAAACACAAACAAATCATTATTATTATTTATTTTTACAAGCAGGCAATACCTAAACAATTAACACTTTCATTTTTTTAAATAAATATACACAAAACATTGTTTGGTGGGCATTACGTATTATCAGTGCAGCTGTCAAACTCCTTAAAAATTCTACGCACGACTAGTGAAAAGGGAATAAGAACTAGGTATGTAGATCATTTTAGCGTGATATATTTGACGTATCTAATTAGTCCCTTTGCGACATATAATAATGACTTACAATCTGAATATCAATTTATCGTTTTTTATATTTAGATATAATTTTCAATGTTATTTAAATTAGATTAATGTATAATATACATGTAAATAAATTCATTTATCTTTAGTTAAAAATTTATTTTTACAAGATTTATATAAACTTGAAAAATAAACACACGACGAAGTCGTCACCACTCTTCGTCGTTGATGTCTCCTCTCGTGCTATAAGCCTATAACTGCGGCCTACTTTGCACATCGCTAAGGATTTCTCGGGAATCTTAAATTGAAAACCACAAATAACGTAACTGTTGTACTACTCCATAAAAAATCTAATAAGTAGGTACTGACTCCTTAGGTTTTTGTTCCGTGATAATCTGTCATTTGTACTAACGAAATTATTTATTCAAAACCATGAAATGCCAATGAGTTTACATGAAATTCTTTACGCTATCAATAGAACTTAGTTAAAGAAATATATCCAATCCTTTTTTAATTTTTTTCTATTGCTATATTTGCTATTAACGCATTTTTTCACAGATCATTTTTGTCATTTTTGACAACCGTCAAGTCTCACGGTCGAAACCAGACTAAACGCAAAAGAGCCGCAAGTGTCGATCGCGCGGTTCTTTTGGACGGCCACTTTTTTCGGCTGATTGTGTATCTAGTTACTTATACTAAATCAATGATTCGAACAGAGAAAAAACTACAACGTTTTGAACCAACAATCGTCTTGCACAACATAAGTGACGCCCGAATGTACCTGTGGTATCTATGTGGAACCATAGACAGGGGTAATCACTGGGATAACGGTTACCGTCGCATGGTGACACTCCACTTATTTACTTAATAACTTAACGGCGTATAATCATTTTGTGAGCTAGAATTGCAACTTATGATTAAGAATTTGTTCGAAGTATCAACAGTGATATGCTGATATATGGTATTGCGAGACACAATTGAGTTTCTGCTTTATGTACTAAGGTGTTACATAGGTAGATTGAATGTTAGTTACATGTTGAGTTCGTTCAATTTATTTAATGTTTATGTACAACTACCGTTCCGTCAAACTCACTACATAGGTACCGCATTACATATAAAGAGAATAATGGGAGTAATGTAATCGTAAAGTAATTTCTTGGTATATTTTGAAAGGGGTGCTATTCAAATATCACTGAAGGTTCTGCTTTTTATGAGCTATCAAAGTATTGACACGGTAGGGTAGGTGATTCCTTTATGCCATGAAACTAATAATGGGTCTATGACCGCAATAAAGTCCCTTTGATAATAAACCTAAATCAGAGCACCATGCACATTTTATTTGATTATAATACTAACCACACAACACCTGCGCCCCTTACATAACTACAAATTTAGAAATACAATCAATAAACCTATTGATCTTTATGTTCAATGAGTTGTGACATTTCATTCACTCATTGATTGTAGTATGTATGTCAACACGTGTGTGTGCGTGCTTTGCATTAATTGGGTCAAAGCTTTGAGGGTATAAGGCATTTCATTGGTTTGCTTTCGAAATGTACGAGTAGTATTTCGCTTAAAGTGAGTAGTGTAGCTGCAAGCTTACCATTTTAAAGAAGTCTAAATTTACACTTGATGTGTTGTCGGCTATGCTATGAATTAGAGTAAAGGCACCGTTGATTTAGGTTGTCAAATAGTTACATATTCTAAGAATTTTCAGAGTCTTGTTTAACACAACATAACTCATTTGAACGTAATTTCATTTTAACCTTTATTACTTATCAGCAAGCAATAAGGCTTTGAATTGATTCTAGGATGATCATTGTTTTTATAGTCTCATTGCTTGGCTTTACTATTACACTCGATATTCGGCAGTTTTGTGTAGAATCCTAACTCTATTCATCATCTGGGTGGATACATACAACATATAAAGTTAGCCATATAAAATGTATGGGTAATTGCCGTTGCCGTTACACAATGGAAAAAAGTTAAAGCGTAGATTAGATTAAGGCTCTCGTACATTTTTTTTGCAATCTGATGTTTGTTTTAGTGATTGATTTTAACGGATTATTTTCGGGCCTAAATGTAAGAGTATTTTATTTCATTCGTACCTATGACGTATGTTTGTGCCTTAGATAAATATACCTAATATCAAAGTATTTAAAGTAGCTGACAAATTGATAATCATCATAATAAGTGTGCAATGCCGTAGACATACACGATGTTTTTTTTTTAATCTGTGATCAAGAATTGAAAAATATTGATAACCAGCCAAAACTAATGTCAATGGATGACATATGATGCAGTTACATCACTGTTTAGTTAATTAAATTTAATGATAATGTTAATACTAATATCCACTGAATGTTTGGTCACCCTACATTTCTTGAAGTTAAATAGCTACGTATTTACGTCAAATATTCGCTTTGGCGGGAAATTTTGATAAGGCTTACGTCAATAAATTCTAACATCTACTTGTCATGCATGTGACAATTGACAGTTTATTAATCTTAATTTAAAAATTCAAGTAGATTTTAGTTTCATAGATTTAAACTACCGTTAGGGTGACAATGATTATTAATTATAAAGCAATTCCTAATTACGTTTTGTTCAGAAAAAGAAGAACATTTGTTTTAGTTAACTATGAGTTAATCGTTTTTGGCTAAAATCCTGAATTAAGAAAATTGGTTCCTGATCACGAATTAAAAATCACCGTGTATTTAAACAAACATGGACACTTACAAGCGTCAGATTAATTACAGTAATAATTCTTTCACTTGTAGGAATGAGTCCTGATTATGGGTTACCTATGTTTGGCCTTTTTTATTAGACTGGAAATAGTTTTGTATATTCTTCACTTCACGTAATTTTATTTTGCCTACTTTAATTTTACCTAATTTTTAGTTTGTATAATCTTATTTCGTATACTGACATAATTATATTTCATCTAACATACATGTCGCATAATTTCATTTTGTCTAATCACTGTTAAGTCGAACATTTTCTAAACCTACATTACTTTCGGTAATGCATTCCGTTTCCCCGACCTTCGTCAGCCCTTCGTTTCACGTGCGCACTCGACCTACGCTTCGCTCGCCACCTCCCCCCACTTGCTTCGGTCTCATACGCCCGCTCAACTCGATCAGGACCTCCTTCGCGGGCTCCTAGCTCCGCGGGCTTTTATATACACTCTTATAGGGGAAGGACAGACAAGACCACGTGGAAGTGGGGTGCTCTGATTCGGTGAAGTTTTCTTTTTATGTTTTTCATTACTTAATGAATTTGCATTTTACTATCTTATGGCGATTGAACTTACGAGTAGGTCAAAGACATGCATAACAGTGTTTCGCTCACCGTAGCTGGACCGAAATAAGGCAAAAATATAGTAAGTAAAACAATAGTAAACCGGCGAAATTTGCTCGGTATTTGCTTCTTTTGTACAATTTGTACCTGCTCTTTAACAAGTAAATATTATGATGATTCAGTATTAGACAAAAAATCTAAGTAAAAACGATATTCGGAATCGACAAAGTGATTTTTAGATAAAATAATATTCGGCAAAACATGAGTTATGTATGACAATCGTTATTTAGGGTAAACGTATTTCGTACAAACAATTATTATAAAAAATAAAATTATACAAACTCATTTTAGACAAACAATTCATTATAGTAAAAGTTGTTAGACAAACTAAAATAAGGCAAGAAGTTATTAGTCCAATCAAGGGAATCCCCCTGATTATAGGCCAGCTGTTTAACTGAGACGGTGTCTGTGACAGGACAGGGGCGAGGGGTGATGTCAAAGGGTACTGTGAGGGTAGCGGGCGGCGGGTCTCTGCCTACCCGCCTGTTGCACCGTCTCAGACGTCTCAGTTAATCGGTCGACCTATAATTGAGTATTTAATAGCGGCTTTCATAAATATATTCACAGAACTACAATTTGAACCGTATCCCATTCTCACTTTCGCCCGTTCGCGCATGCGCTGCGCCTATTAACCGAGCTTTATAGCCGATAATCATTGGAATTGGACCGCGCCGAATCTTGCGTCTTCTGCGGGAGAAAGGGTCGTTATGATGCATGTTAGGTGCTCTAAAGTCACGTAAATGACATGAGAGTATTGCGTACAGTTTTATGTATAGGCAGGTCGATTTACCTATATGCAGCATGCGAGCGACAATTACAATGAAAAGGCGTTTTTGCATTCTTGTTCTGGTAATTACGAGTATGTCTTATAGGTACTCAACATAAATCAGCATTATATTTATCTAAACCTTTACGATTCTCGCACATTATTTTTTACTTAATAGTTTTGAAGAATAAATCAGCATTGTTGTGGAATTATTAAATTGCACATGCTTGTAGTCCACTACTACAACAACAACAACAACAAGAAACATACAACAACAACACAAGACATTAGAAGTCATTAAGCTTCTGTCAAATGTTACAACAGCAACAAACTTGTTGGAGAAAATAGACATTTATCCGGTATAAATGTGAGGATAAGATAACCTCCGTAGACTATACAAAATCTTTCCGTCAAGGCGTAACGTAAGTTTCCCACAGAGCAAATTTTTGACTTGACTTTGAAACAAACGTCTGTGACCTCGTCTACCTAATCTACTAATCCGACCGATTGTCAGTAGGTACTTGTCGATCTATCAAATCTGTATAGTCGACGAGTCGATTGGTGTGCAACCACCCTAACATCCCTTTTGATTTTCAGCGTCTGCAGAAGCTCTAGACAGAGCCAGATTAGCCCGAGAAAGACGCGAAGCGGAACAAAGAAAGCGGCTAGATGAGCTGCGAGCACACGCGGCGGCCGCGCAAGCGCAGAGGGAGAAGAGAGATGAAGAGCGGCGAAAGAGGCAAGCCGAGCAGCGGGCGAGGGACGACGATAGGAGGGTGCAGGTGAGTGGGATAGAGATGGAATATAGTGTACACTTAGCCGCATAGACGGACAGCATGGGACAATCGGTTCGACCGCTCACCGCTTTTTCTCCCCTCAGCTGCAGCTGTGCTGTCGCTGTGGAAGGCAAGAATTGGGATAGTTACTAGTTAAGATATTGTCTAATAGTGATATACTAAAGTGCAGTAAAAACAAGAAAGAGATAAAACAAACAATCCAAATGGAAACGTTGTATTTTTAGTATTGACACCGGGCTAGTAGGGTTTTCTAGTTAAGTAACACTTTTGTGACTGTTGAAAACTAAAGTGCATCTAGGTATACTATAAAGTAGGCAGGTAATTAAATTCAAAAATAAGTATCTAGACAACCGATGAGGTGCTTCGGAAATTCCAACCAAGTGGCTGCATCTGCTTGCGGAACCTATTAACACGTCTCGAATGCGTACATATCGTAGTACATGGAGTCATGATTATGCAACTCCATTTTCAACATGTTATCTGTATTAGGTCTAGTCTTTATTATATAGGTATATAATATTTATACTAATATTATAAAGAGGAAAGTCTGAGATTATAGCTTTGTAAGTTTGTATGTGTAGAGTAATTTCCTCATGCTATCCACTTTTTATAATTCTGAATTGAATCAATTGGTTCAGACAAGCAAATGCAATTGGATTAGATTTCTGAAAGCATCAATGGCTATATCGGAACGTTTTTATGAATACGGCTTTTAACTTGTCTTTTTATTCCTCAAGTTTCTAAACTTCAACCGTATGTATGTAACTCTAAAGGACAAATACCAAACCCGCCCGCTTAAAGAAACAATTTGCGCATATATTTTCTCTTAAACATTCCTACGTGTAAAATGCCAGCACAAGGTAATTGCACGCTTGTTTTGCCTCGTGACGTCACGGCCTTGCTCTGGTGATGTCATCTCAGTTCTCACTTGTTTAGCCATTTAGATTTATCTTAGGCGCTTTATGGCAGTGCATGGTTGCATTCTTGCAGTAGATTGTATTGCATTCTTGCAAGGATTGTATCGTGTCAATCGTGTGCCAAGATAATATGCGGTATTCTTATAATTAGTTAGTTGGGTAGATTGTATATTATGTATTATGATAGGTATCCATTGCTTTGTTAGGGACCTACCGAAGTTAGAAACTATTATTTTAGGCTATCAAAATTAGTATTCATCATAATTTGCTTCAAAATATCCGTTCCACGAATATCAAGGATATTTTATACTAGGTAATTCGTGTTTGTGAATTATGGTTTTCTCATATTTGTTTACGCAACAGGTAAATCCTGGGTTTGAAAAATTTCAAAAGTCGAAATTATAGATATTCATGTGCAATGCCAGTGACAGGTTTAACAAGCTCGTAGGACGACTGGGTCAACGTTACGTAACTAGTTTATTGTCAATTATGGCCGAGCGAGGCTAGCTTCGAGTATCTGTAGTAGATACATATCTCTATACTGATGTATAGTGGGTGCACAAAGCATGCGTGAACAGTGTTATATCAAAGGACCTGCCTGATGATCATAGTTTATAGCCTAAATATACGTAATTTATGCTGGCACACATTTTCCGATTACCTATTGTTTAATGAAACCGGTAGTTTTACTTGTACTTAAATATGTAATCTAAAACGGTATTTAATTGCTCTAGCTCGAAAACTCCTCACCATACACTAACAAAAATATTTCAAATATGTATAACTTATGTCTCAACTCATAGAGATTCAAAAAACAAGTGATTATTTTTCTAGTCTAAGTCGCAAGGTCGAAATTTAGGTATTCAAATGATTTGCGTGTTTGTTCTCATTGACACTAATTACAAACGTACGAATGATGTCAAGATCGCCAGTAGGTACCAAGTTCCTGCCACCGTATGTTATGAATCGCAGCATCTTCATCTTTAGATATATAAACACGGATCCTACAACCGTTCGTCATAGTCATTCAATTAAATATGCCACATATCAAATCTTCTAAGCAATTTCGTCTTCCTGTAAACGAAATTAAATACCAAACCCACTCATACGTTAATGACCAATACGGAAATAATCCCGAGCCGTTCTGTTGTAGTGCATCAAAAACATTTAATTTTAACCCGCACTGCGTCAAGGAGTCGTGACAAAAATACACTTCCTTCAGGATCACGAACCAATCGAACTTTGCCGTTGACAAACTCACAGACGCAACTAACATCCCGAGGAACCCCTGTTTGTCGATTCCTGAATTAAGTTGGCGTCATTAGTTCACCCACATTAGCTCTACCATTGATGAAATAAAGTTGTAGTGTAAGTTGTTAGAGGTTAGTGAAGAGTTAACGGTAATATATAAGTTGGTGTTAGCGGGGTGTATTCTAAAATATGGGCGTTTTTTCAATCAGCGCTCGCAATCGAGCGAGTGATAGTTACTGAATCGTTTTGAAAGTGTTCGGTTCTGTTTCTCTATCTGTGACGGTTCTGATGGGTTTGAAATTGGATTGCGTGTTTAAATATTATATTCAGTATTTAGTGATATTGGAGAAATGTCGCATTTTTCACTCGACCACACCGAGGGGTTAAGGAAGGTATGTTTTTGTCAAGTTTCCCATCTAACTAACGCACCTACTTAACGTGAAGTAAATCTAAATTCAGTTAATTTTAACACTATCCTTTATTTTATGTGAAGATAAGGTAAGTATCCAAATACCTATTCCAAACATATTAATCCTCTGAACGACAACGACGCTTAAAGTTGTCATGAGAACGACTGTAGTCAAAAATCAAAATCAAAATTTATTTTGCAAATAAGCCACTATTAACATGAGAAACGGCAATTCGCAATTCAAATAATAATAATAAATTGAGAACTAAACTAGATTAACAAAACCAAATATTATTCAATGAAAACAAAATATTTATACTGAAAGTAACCGGCATGCTTGCATGCTCTCGAGTAAGTAGCTTAAATTTGAGCGAGTGTAGGTATTAGCGTTTAAAAGGTGAAGTGAAAAGGTGTGGTTAAAAAAACTGTAAACAAAAATAACTTCAGCCATTTGATTGTTTAAATGATGGAAGTGATTTGTTTTCTATTGTTATTTGAGAGTTAATGCCTATTTTATTTTTTTGAGCTTCATTGTAGGTTTGTGGAGCCGCAATTATCACATTTTTCGATCAATATTTATTCTTTCAACACAACCTAGCCTTAGCTTACTTTTCATTTCATTTGTATTGGTATATCTTTATTGTCTCTCTTGATGCCAGACAATACAGTGGAAATAAATTTATCCCCAAAGCGAAAAGCCCGTTTTCTGTGAGCACCACGCTCTACGATGCAGTCTAATAATACCAGGACAAATTCAATATTCATACTTTTTGAGACTTATGTCTGGACTAAAATAATTAAGAAACGTTCCTGATGAATATATTCCGATTTGTACATTAAATCCTTTACTCATTAATATTTAATATAGCTCCTATGCTTAGTTTGCGTAAGTCTAAAAATAGACTAAATAAAATATCTAGACCGGCGTGAAAATGTCCGTTAGTGAAAGCGCGCTCTTGGCATTGACACCATTACAGATTTGGGTTGGACCGATCTAAAAAATTGTTAAAGGCTGTTAGTCTATGCTACTTGTTATCTTAAGAATTACGGCTCAGTTCAGGCAGGCTTTACTGCCTAATCATCTGTCAAGATTGTACTTAAAAAGATCATATTTAACTTACCATGTTTGTAATTGGTTGTTTCTGATTAGATCATTTGCATACCTTACCTACCCATTTTTCGACCCTTTGGTACCGTTTGGTAACTAAAAGTTCGTAACCTACTTCGAAACGGGAAAAAAATCCCATTCGGTAACTGGCTTCAAAATGGGACTTTTCTATTACCGATTCGTAACCGCGGTTACGAACCAGCTTCGAAAGAGGAAAAAAAAACCCGTATTGTAACTGGTTATAATACATTAATTTTAAATTACCGATTCGTAACCGCAGTTACAAACCAGCTTCGAAACGGGAAAAAAATCCCATTCGGTAACTGGCTTCAAAACATTACTTTTCTATTACCGATTCGTAACCGCGGTTACGAACCAGCTTCGAAAGAGGAAAAAAAACCCGTATTGTAACTGGTTACAATACAGGGAATTTTTAAATTCCCTTTCTGTTGCCAGTTACAAAACTTGGCTACAAAACGGAACTATGCGGGCCCATCCGGTAGCCAGCTACAAAATGGGAATCAGAAATTCTCTGTTCGTAGCCAGTTACAAAACTTGGTTACCAAACGGAACTACGCAGACCCATTACGTAGCTGGCTATGGACAGGGAATTTCGGATTCCCATTTTGTAGCCAGTTACAAAACATGGCTACCAAACGGTACTACGCAGGCCCATCCGGTAGCCAGCTACAAAATGGGAATCCGAAAATGCCTGTTCGTAGCCAGTTACGTAACTTGGCTACTAAACGGTACCAAAGGTTTTCGACCACCAATACAATGACAAAAAATAGTGTGTAGGTGGGTGTAGCTCCCCATCTAAATCAGTGCGATATTGCAGCGGTATAGTCACCACAAATATGCTCGATTTACCAGCGCTTATGCTTGTACAATGTACATCGTATAGTTAGTAGCAGCCCGAGTAGCCGAATATATCGTAACTCACCCTTATTCTTACAGTCATAAAGGCGTGTACCGAAATATTTGTCTACTTTGGCTGCTACTAAACTAACTATATGATGCTGACTGTACTATACTTCTTTAGAATTAATAATGCCAGTTACCGTCTGTTTGATATTTTAAACTCGTTATCAACTAAAAACTTAACATGATTGATGAAAACCTCATTACGTCCAAATAAATATCAACCATTAAAAGGCGGCCACCTTGCTTCCCTTTTAGCTCCGAGACAAAACCGCTTTGTTCTTTCTTCCATTGTTTGAAACCGTTTTGAAAGAGACATTTTCGCTCGCAACAGTCGCAACTGATGACCTAAACTGACCTTAACGAGCTTCATAAATAGCATTCTTGTTCAATCTTACAAATAGAAAGCTTACTAATAAATATTGAAGTGGGAATAAGATTTAAAGTAAACGGAACCTCAATAGAAACATGTTAAGTTAATCAAGATAACATTTAATGAAACTGAATTAACGCCAAAGGGAGTGATCCAAAATAAAATTGAAAGTAACGAGCATTCTAACGAACATAGAGTTAATTGTAACCATTGGAGTTAACCCAACGTAGTGTTATGTAGATTATGTCATGTACATGTAGTGTTGAGGCATTTCAGTAAACCTTGAATATGCTGCGAAATTGCTGGTTTGCATATGTAGAAATCTGTTAATCCTAACTCCCCTCTTCATCTCAATTGTTTATCGAATGTGGTCGTAACGATTGGTACACACTGCGGGCGCTGCCAACGATCGATTTGGTACGCTGACGTAACAACTATCTTATAGCTTGGCACTTGTATTTCCGTTTTCTTACGTGATACATATTGTAGAGTTAACGAATGCAAATAAATGGTATTAGTATTTTTTTCACACATTCGCTCGTATACACTACCGGTCAAACGTTTAAGATCACTCTATGAAATAAGGTTATCATATTGAATTATGTTTAAATATAGAATACTAGCTGCCCGCGCGGCTCCGCCGCGTATACAAAGAACCTAGGCGGAGCGACGGGATAAAATATTATAGCACATAATCCCGTAGGTCCATTCTACATATATAACATAGGTACTGAAGAAAGGATTTTTAGAATACGATCGGTATAGTTTCTGAGACTATCCCCAACATACAAACTTACATTTCACAGACATTACACCTGTTTATTATTAGTATCAGCACAGATCAAAGAATACTGTATCGGGGACCATTAATGGTTTAAAATAATATTTTACCGATTATAGTTGCATTTGACTATTTATACCGCTAAATAGTTTAATACTGGTTTATGTTTTCCAGTATTCAGTCATATCGGTTTGACAAATTACAATGTATACCTACCTGTAATCGAAATATAATTATCTGAACCTGAAATAATTTGGATGGTATTCAAGTCAGGTGAATAAAGTTGCCAATGGGAGTCCCCGGTATCCGAAAAGAAATTTTAGTACTTAATCGAGGTTCGTTTTCTACATCTTTACTTCAAATTTGAAGCCTATCGGTGCCTACGGCATTGTGCTAAGTAAGGTAAATATATAAAGCCTATATGGGGTCCACGACAATTAATGGGTTTAAACCTCATTCTTCTCCCAACACATCTCGAATATGGGAAAATAAGTTAGTATATAAACTTTTTGCAATAAATATAAACATGGCAAATAATATTGACAACTCTATGTCACTAAAAAAATTAATCCACAGTTGACACAATACGTCTATCAGTTTTTGTAAACATTGTAAAAGATCGTTTATTTTCTATTTACTAAAATTTTCTTGGTGTTGTATCCATATGTGGCCGACTCAACATTTATAATTTCTTATGCTGAAGAACTTACTACAGGTTTGAGTTCAATTCTTGTTTATTTATTTTACATTGTCATCTCAAGTCAAAACAGGAGTTAGGTACGTCACGTGACGTCACACAGCCAAGGTCACGTGGTCAGCGCACGGTAGATTCTTTAAATTAAAATTGTAGTACTTTTTCAATAAAAAATTAAAAATCGGAGACCTTATTGCAAATCTCCAGCATGATACGAATCGAACAACATATCATTTATCAAAATCGGACCATAACTGTAGATCTGATGGCATGTACAAAAATCGGGCTCGCGTATTATATATATAGATGTTTTGAATTTCAAACGTTTCATCGTTTCTAAGACTACCAAATAACAATATAATACCTCTTCGAGGAATTGTTTTATTGTTATTCGCAAATTTGCTCCATTAATTTTAAGTATCGAAACTCGTGCTGTTATTGTAGCTCTGTCTAATGAGGGCTACACAACGCAGAAAATCGCTGAAAAAATTAATAAGGTTTCACAAACTGCTGTCGCGAGTGCTCTTTGAAGCGAAAATAAGAAAGTTGCAGTCGATCTCGTTCAGGTAGGCCAAAAGTCACGTCTAGAAGTGAAGACCAATTTATTTGCGTGCAGAGCAAACGCCAACGTACTCGGAGTGCTCCAGAACTTTGCGAAGAACTCATCACCACCCGAGATCAGCGAGTATCGATTTCGACAGTGCAACGGCGTCTGCGAGACTTAAAAGGTCGTATTGCTGCCAAAAAACCTTTGTTACGTATGCAGAATAAAGGTAAAAGGTTCAAATGGGCTCACACAAAAGATTAGACGCCTAAACAGTGGTCCAAAGTATTATTTTCTGACGAATCGAAATTTGTTGGAGGTTGACGTCGTCAATATGTCGGACGACAAGTAGGCGAACGAATGATAAACCAATGCGTGATGCCAACAGTGAAGCACGGTGAAGGATCAGTTATGGTCTGGGATGTTTTGCGGGTGATAAAGTTGGTGATCTCGAGAGAGTCAATGGCATAATGGATAAGAAAATGTATCATAACATATTGCACCGTCACGCTTTTATATTTCGAAGTCTAAAGTTAGCAAAGAAAGATATTTTTTTGTCTATTTGTGGTTTTAAATTAGACGATTAACTTTATTTATATAGAAAACTACCGTGAGAATCAGACATATTAAAATATAATGAAAACGGGTCACTTACGTATTTAGTGTCGAAATTCGCTCGTCATGTTTCGAACCGATTCGCGGTTCCTAGTTGCGTTGCGTGTGCTTATTTATGACTAGGAACCGCGAATCGGTTCGAAACATGTCGAGCGATTTTCGACACTAAATACGTGAGTGCCCCGTTTTCATTATATTTTAATACGATTAACTGTGTTTTTGTATACAATAAAAGACTATTGAATCATTTTAAATTGTTTTATAACTTCATTCAACCGAAATCACAGAGTAAACTTAAACTTTTGACAGGTAAGTGTAGATTTTTTGGTTGACCGCTGAACCCCACTAGGTTTGAACCACAGTTTAGAAATACCTCTTTCGGAAATAGCCACATAAAGCATAATTTTCTGCTCAAACTTGTGCTTACGATACGAGTATACTTGTGTTTTATATTGTCCGGAGTTGTACTCGTAGAACTATTGCTTATTGGTTTTGCTTAGAGGTTTTGAAAAGAGTTCAAGATAAGGTGGTCATTATGACTTCAATGCATGAATGGACTAAATTGATCAGATACCGCTGTGTGTTTGAAAAAGTTATTCGCCTGATGTGAATTAATATTAAAACGGTTGTTACATACATCACACGGTTCTACTGTTACATTTGTATCTTACTAATTCTGACGTGTACTTCTGCAATGCAATGACTGACTGTAACAGTAATGATACTACATATCCTTACTTTGCCTAAATCCTTGAAGATTATCAGCTTGAGCGTTACTCTTTACCAAAAGCCTTGGAATTGAATACTTTTGTATTACCTATGTTTCACAAATAAATCTGATTCTGATTCTGAATATTCGGGTTAAACTCTTTAGTAGATCTTAATTTAGTTGCGACAGTTACGTACCTTTTTAAGACTACCTATAAGAACTATACAAACAGCATGTTAATTTATGTTGGATACTTAATTATACAGTGTAGTAAGTTTCTACATTCAAGTACGTAAAAAATAACATTTAATGGTAGTAGTATATAATGAATGCATTGTTTATTATTATGTAAATCGTTATGGTATGTGACCTATATCATTTACATAATATACTTAATAAACCGAATGTTTTCATTTTCAAACATCTAGCTCCGGATTTCCTCGCCACCTCAAGTCCGGGTGGCAATGAGTATTTGCACTTTCTTTGAATTATCAACTCATTATCATTTCCTTAACAGATAGCGAATTAATCACAGTTTTAATCATTTATTTTTGAAACATGACCCGTAGCAGTTGCTTTGTTAGTTAACTTCAGTTTATATGGAACAATGCCAAAACAAGTGCACTTTTGTCCCTGCATGGTAACTACTGCTTTTTATCATACCTAAGTGTTTAAATGGATTACTCAAAAATAGGGCATGCAATCCCGGTATTTATTACTACTACAATACCGGGATCCCGGTATTGTAGTACCAATAAATCCCGGGATTGCATGCCCTACTCAGAAAATGTACAGTACTTAGTAACTTATTGTTGTACTAGCTACCGAATTAAGCAAATGAGAAAATTATAACACGCCATGCCATATATTTAAAGATAGTGTGGACATTTTTATAAGTAGATAGTATTGCAGTGTAATCTGGTTATAACAACATACTGTAATTGCACGAAGTGATATTATGTTATGTGAGACCATTATTGAGTATGCATTGTGTGAGTGTATTGTTTTCTTAAAAAAAAGTTCAGGTAGAGGCGTTATATTGACCATACACTCAAGCAAGCATGTATCTTAACTTGTACTGAGTAAGCCTAACATTTTGATTCTATTTTTTTAAACTGTCGGCTACCAAAAAACTGGCATAACGTCAACAAAACTCAATATTAGGTTTGAAACGTACAATACAAGCCTTATTGAGCTTACCGTGGGCCTAGGTTGATTTGTGTAAGATTGTCTCGTAATATTTATTTATTTAAACGTTACGTATTAATGACACGCACGTTGTATCGGTATTTTTTGCAATATTGCGTTAAATGTTATCTGTGTCCAAATTTTATGGAAATACCCTTCAAAGGCTATAGTCGGGTTTCCATAGTAAGTCGGCCCTTATATCAAATGGGTTCGGGTTTTTTTTGTGAGTTTCTCTTATAGTGAAGAATATTTATACTGAGTATGAACATCCTACTTGTGACAGTTTTTGACTTATGATTATTTTAAAGTTTTTTTTTAATGTGTTGTTTTTCGGGATGTAATCAAGCGATTTGCTTCAAATTTTCAAATGATGTTCTTTATATAGAATTGTGTCACCGCTCAAAAAACTTAAATTAGTTATCATATAAAAAAAGAAAATAAAGACCAAATAAAACAAGAAACATTTTTTTTATGTGGTTGTGAAGTAGACACCTCTAGATTTTTTTCTCAGAATAGACCATACATTGGCCTTCTACTTGCCTAAATATCAAAATTTTCCAGGCGGTACTTCCTGTCAAAAATCAGCAATATGTGTGGCCAAATTCTGTATTCAATCGGTGTTTTTCAATGTCGTATACAAACTCCTCGATTATGTTGTGAGTTTTTTTATCAGTTTGTCGTATATATGAGTAAACTATGGAAGCCCGACTATAGCCTTTATCTAATAAGGAAAGCATTTCGAAGATCTATTTAGTATCCTAATAGAACGTACACAACATGCCATATGTAATCCTCTATACTAGTCTATACTCATACATGAATAGAACATGAAAAGTGGAGAACTGCTTTAAAAGTTCTACTGCCAACAAACGTGGCGTCTGTATCGATTCCGCTGCACAGCACACCACTTCAGCTGCCGCATTTGCCCTCTCAGCATTCGTGGAATGATGTCCGATACCTTTTAAATGGGATAGATTTTCTGACGTTGTGACCATATAGGTATTTAGAGGAGGTGGTTAGAAAGAAACATTGGTGGTGGACTCTTGGTTAGTTGGTAACTTTTCCTAAGTATCTCCATTGTATAATAGTAAAACTTTTCTGGATACAATCTATTAATTATACTCAAAATATAACTACAAACCTATTCTGTCCTTGCGATCAAAGCTTTGCTAGCTCGATACTGCGCCACTGTACCAATTAGGATAATACAGACACACTGTAGGTATTATACTAATAAATTGGTTTGGTTGTTGTATTATGCTAATAGGTAGTTTTGTTGTGTAGTTAGATAATGCAGCGTAATAATAGGAAATCAGACATTGCTAATATAATATGTGTATGTGGCTTACTATGCCTAGTGCGATTTGTATAAGATTGTCTCCTAATATTTATTTATTTTCATGTTCTCAACAGGTGGAAGAACGCAAACGCGCGATATGGGAGGCGTCAATATCGCGGCGCGAAGCGTTGCTGCAACGCGAGCGCGAGCGCACGGAGCGCCTAGAGCGCGCGCGCGCCTCCCGCTCCTCCCCCCGCTCCGCCTTCGCCTTCGGCTCCTCCACCCCCCGCCTCCTCGAGCCGCTCGACTCGGGGGGATTCTTCTGGGCCGCGCGCAGGTTAGTTCGAAGAACCGTTGCTGTAACATTTTAGGAGGGTTAAAATTGACATTATAATTTTTTCATTGCATTGCCTTTATCGAAAATATTCATCGGAGATTTAAAAACACATATCGGAACTCCTTTGTTAGCATAGGCTAGTTCTACTAGTGTTTCAACAGATTTCTCGCGAACTCTACGCATAACAACTTAAAATAGCAATTATAAAATACAGAAAAATCTTTTTCAACACGTTATATATATTTTTTTTCCTCGTAAATGTGTTGAAAAACGTCGTAAGAAACGCGTGAGCTTTGATAATTACATCCTTGACTCTCTTATCACGCTCACCTGCGGCTCGCGTGAATAATTCCGCCTCGGATGTAATGATCAACGTAGCTCACTTGTATCACAATGTAGGTACTACAGAGTGAGTCTCCTTAAAGTGCACTTACGAAATAGGGTGAATCTAACGATTTCTTTGCAATGGTGCCTCAGCGTTTTGAAAAAAAAAGTATGTTTGGCTACAAAAAAATAAATAACCGTCGATGGAATTGGGTCTAGATTCACCCTATTTTATATGTGCACTTTAACCCTTTTCCAGGCCGGCAGTTGAAAAATGACAATCGGATGTCAGTCTCATTCATTGACAATAAGTTAGGTATTATGTTTGACAAGCACTATGTGGTCAATATAACGCCTCTGCCTGGAAAAGGGTTAAGGAGACTCACACTGTATATTGACACAACCAGCAACCTGAAAACGGTAGAAAGTTCGTTGTAAATGTATTCACCTAAGTAATAAGGTAATCCTTCATTGGATTTTATTGATTTTTGATTTAATTATAACTGGTTAAATTTTTCATCAGATTACCAAATAGGCATGCATGAGGCACATTTCAATTTTGACCTTCGTATAAAAAAATTATTTATTGAATGTTATCCTTTTACGAAATCGGATGACTAGTACACCTGTATTCTTATCAACGAATTGGATTTATGTATAAGAAAAATTATATACGTCGCGCCATTTTTATTAGTTTAATTAGCTAGATACCGTTTTTAGATTCATTCAAAAGCTGTGTGCATCACACCATTCCCTTTTTATTATTTAGTCACAATATTGCAATTAACCAGGTGTTATCTGCTCATACTTTTTTGACCTGAATGATCAGCGAATTATGATTATTTTCAAAACGCTTAGCATCTTTTTGGGCTATACTTAATGGTGATGGTACATATCCGATTTTCATTGGCTGCTCCCCAGTGAATAACAGGATATCAGTCTGAATACCGTTTTTATATTTCACTGTTTTATTTCACACTAATTTTGTTTTTTTTTGTGTTTTCCCCACTCCAGTACCAACCCCATAGATCAGATGAACTTTTTTGACTCACTGTAAGCAGGTTTTTTCTTTCTGTTTTTCGTCACGTTTTTAGAGAATAATTGATACTAATTTAGTTTGATGTGGCTCCTTAACTATACTAATTACTTGTTTTGTGTATGTTTGAAGACTGGGTGTAAATTTCTTGTCCTCTGTACTATTGATTAAGTAAACTGTATAATAGTAGAAAGCATGGTCCGATTCAGCATGCCATGTCGTACACGACGAATAATGTACGTAGACGAAATAAATTAAAGATTTTGTCCATAATTTAATTATCTTTACTTTATTTAGAAAACGGGACCTTTGAATATATTCTATGTACAGTCAGCGTCAGATAGTTAGAAGCAGCCAAAGTAGTCAAATATATCGCAACGTCTTTATTACTATATGAATAAGGATGTGTTACGATGTATTTGGCCACTTTGACTGCTACTAACTATATGACGCCGACTGTACCTCGACATCTCGCATCAGATGTAAATCACATCCCGTTTTCTTAAATAAATGTACCAGTAGTCAGTACTTTCACAGCGAACGTCACGTACGACTAACATTGCATCGCATTAATTTGCATCACAAGTATTTTACCCGAGTAGTTATGTAGCTAATTGTTGATAATTTGCTATTATTGAATACTTTGTCTAACGTAAAATTAAACAAAAACCATTTTCCCTTATGATTTACTAACACACGATTTAGTTTCCTCACACTCTCCGAGACTGTCTAAATCATTATCGAAAAGGTAATAAGTACTTTAATACGTACGCGCGGCAGGTGTTCACTAACGAGATGATTTTTCACTGGCAGTGTGATGTGATAACTGATAACATTCTGCATCGTTTTTGTATTTCTTGCTTTTATGACTCACGCGCATGTAATCTACGAATGTTGTTCTTCAATAGACATCATATGAATTACATATTAAGGTATATGACAATGTATGTAGTATATGCCACCGTTAGATTGTGAACACCGTCAGTTTATAAATCTTACTCGCGATCTTTCCTTAGTTTATAACCTATCAATGTCAAATCGTAAAATTATTAACGTGCGGTCTTCATAATCTGATGGTAACACACACAAATCATATTCGAATTCAGTTTAACTCTTCACGCGAAATACCTCACAGCATTGCGTGATTCAGGCACACCGTCATCAATTCTAACAAACAACATGTGGATTTCGTCGACACATTATCAGTGATCCCTCCAATCTTTCGCAGTGCATATATATATAGATAAAACGCCTCGTAGATTTAATGTTTTTCCGGAATTCATTCTGCCACCAGCTGGCAGCCCATGGCGGTGTCAAAATCCACCAGCCAAGGTTTGAGTATGATTGTGATTCGTAAGCGACCGTCTGTAAATCGTAAGCAGTGTTCGTTAAAACCTGAATGTATAGAAAGTTTGACAAGTTTCTATGGAATGACAGATGCCGGCGCCATATTTAACGTCGCTCGGTCTGTAATCGTATGTTGGTGCAAGGTGTTGAGGGTCGGTTGTTTTAGTTACACCGTCGGTAATCTTAAGCTAACAAGGTGGACTGATGACCTGGTAAAGGTCGCTGGAGTCCGCTGGATGCGGGTGGCGCAGGACCGGTCATTGTGGCACTCTTTGGGGGAGGCCTATGTTCAGCAGTGGACGTCTTTGGGCTGATATGATGATGATGAATCTTAAGCTACGTCCGTTAAAATATACATGTTTAAGTGAGGGAAGCTTCACAGTTCTTCATGAGATGCCGGCACCATATTTAACGTTTACCGGTCAGTGAAGTGTGGTCGATGCAAGCCGCCGTTAGACCTCTCGACACAGTGCTACCGGTTTGGTGTAAAAAAGATTTCATAAAATCCTAATTGTCACTATTTACTAGGAGAGAGTGAGTTGACATGCTTTTTCTATCAGATTGAAGAGATCGTTGCCCCATGACAATTTTTGACGCGTCGCGTATTCTGAAGCACATTCTAAGCAAAGAGTTGACTTGTAGATATCAGGGATCGGATACCGGTATTTTCACCATACAAAAATACCGGTTTTATTTCGTTCTTTGGTTTATATTATCATTTTTGATCAGGCTGTCTAATAATACGAAAATGTTACCTAAATACATGATATATCATTCCTACATTAAGAGCCTAAAATAATTCAAAATATTAGACTACTTCGGGGACTTTTGAAAAAACCGGTTCCGATCCCTGGTAGATATTATAACAGTATTTTTGCGTATTGGTACTTAGAAAGAATAAAGGGGCATGTAAGGAAGAAGCTACGGTAGCCTAGTGGTTTTGGCATGCAGCTGTCAAGCGGCGGTCGTGGGTTCGAATCCCGGCTCATACCAGAGTTTTTCGGAACCTATGTACGGAATATTTATCGTTAACTATTTGGTAAAGGAAAACATCGCGATGAAACCGGTCTAATCCCAATAAGGTCAAATTTTTCCTCTGGGTTGGAAGGTCAGATGGCAGTCGCTTTTGCAAAACTAGTGCCTATGCCAAATCTTGGGATTACGTGTCAAAGCAGACCCCGAGCTCCTTTAGGGCACAACCGGGAATAACGCTAGGAGGATGAAAGGGACATGTACAAAAGAAAATATTTGTATGAAAAAAGCACCCTAACGTCTCTCCGACTTGTAAGTCGGATTCTAACTACTACTAATATAAACTTTATAAACATATACAACATTCAATCCACCACTTACTCTTACAATAAAATTCCATCAAATCGATAAGTAACGGATGTAGGCAGGTTTATCGCGCGTAGGTAATATATTCACATCCTGCACCATAAGGACACGACAGATGGTGACATAATTATTACCATGGTCCAGCGACCCCGTGACGTCAGTTCCGCTATTGTCTCTGCGCCCCATTGTTTCAAACAAAACGGCGACCTTAACGCGTCAGATTTGACAATGGTGAAATTTTTATGTAACCTGATTGTGGAAGATTGCTATTTTGGCAGTTCCTGTTTTGTGTTGTGTAGGGTATTTTACCTATGGTTTTATATAGCCATAGTAGATAAAAAAGTACGACTACCTATGTATACCTAGGATAGACTATCCAGTTAGGTAGGTCCAACTTCGAGAAAGAGTTCAATCGTCGAATCCGACTCGGCTGGGCAGCGTTCGGGAAACTACGGTACGGTACATCTTTGACCAGTGATGACATAGGGCACTGAAACGTGGTCGCTTACTACGGGCTTCATAAGAAGGCTCAAAGTCACACAAAGGGCAATGGAGAGGGCTATGCTGGGAGTATCTCTGCGTGATCGCATCGGAAATGAGGCTATCCCTAGCAGAACCAAGGTAACCGATATAGCCCTTCGAATCACTAAACTTAAGTGACAGTGGGCGGGGCGCATTGCTGTAGAACCGATGGCCGTTGGGGCGGATAGGTTCTCGAGTGGCGACCACGTACCGGAAGGCGCGGCGTGGGTTAGTTAGATACTCGTATAATATAATAAAATCGTATATCCATCAATAATAGTTCAAAAGAAGAAAGTTTCCACGAATCATTCATGGACCATGATGCAGATGTTGAATGATTTCAGAATTACATGTGTGGTGACGGTACATTGTGTTCGTTTTGAGGAGGAAAATATGAGTGTTTAATAACAATACGGTTGTATTTCTTTATGTTTTGGCTTTTGTTAAAAAGAACATGGAATTGTTATGTGATCTGTAGGTGCACAGGAGTCTAGAGTTGTTGAAATTGAGTACTTACAGTGCATAAGTTGACTAGACAGAACTGGGTAGGTTAGCGTAGCATGGTAAAGGCTTTGGTATTCTAACGTGTGTAGCTTAACACTAACTTTTATACTTAAATTTTTGTACTCCAATGACTCCTGTACAAAAAAGGGTCAATGCACATGTGTACTTTCAATGGCAACTGGTGTTCAACAGATTAACCGCCTTCTCAGCCTCAACGATTGCATAAAAGTGTATCTTGGCATGGCTGGCTGAAAAAGTGTCTGGTTCTAAATAAATGGTTATTGTTAAAGTGTGTTCTTATATGCATTTCAGGGCGGCATCAACAACAAATGTGATGTTCGCGTCTGCGCCGCTCACGAGGCGCGCTTCCGCGCTGCATCTCGACTCAGACAATGATAACAAAGGTAATTAGTTGGTGAAGTGAAGTATGCAGCAGGACTTAGTATGTGACGATGAAATTAAAAATTCGAGTTCGAAATTATTCGATGAAATGTGGGAGATATATTTATAGTGGTGGTATACCTATAGTGTAAGCTTATATGTATCGTTGCACGGATTCCCTATAGCTTAGCAATGTGGCTTTAAAGTTTGGCGTATATGCTCGAGCATTATTATCATCATAATTAAACTGGGGTCGTATAAATTTTTCTCCTGGTTTATGGATCAATACAAAAACGTCAAAGTTTATATGAACTGAAAGCTATTCCATTCTCAAACTCATCGCGGTCGAATAATACGACAGTGACACATACACGCCAACTTTTTGCATAAGAGATTGAATATGAA
The DNA here is from genome assembly GCA_932294315.1 of Epinotia nisella. Classification (NCBI taxonomy): domain Eukaryota; kingdom Metazoa; phylum Arthropoda; class Insecta; order Lepidoptera; family Tortricidae; genus Epinotia; species Epinotia nisella. Next base: position 26,620,741 of record OW028674.1, read on the forward strand.
CCTTAGTTAAAGCGCTAAGACGACTGACAACTTACACCTATTTATAGTCGTTATTGGCGCCGTGGGCAACACAACACGCAACGTCTTTAGGCGTTCTTGGTTGTTAATAGGATTGAGTGTGTATGCGGATCGGATAAAGATTTCTCCAAAGTTAGTATGGAACGTTCGCGAGTTGATTTTTAAATAATCCCGTCTTTGAAGAAGGCGACTTGATTTCAAGTGTTAATCCTACCTTATGCTCCTTGCAACAGTTATCGGCTCTCGCTCGTTCTATACCTACCCTTTTTCAATATATTGATCTGGCAGTTGCCAGTCCCTATCGTCTTACTGTTCGTTTTTCCTGACTGGTACACACAGTTCCTACATTTCAAGAGCATGACTTACAAATGTTTAAACTATAGCTTTGTACAATGTATGCAATACCTTAAAGGAATGCCATCCAAGCATGTCGAAACTGCCTACTAATCGTTATTAACATTTATTGTGTAAACCCTCTATTTTAATGCAGCCGCTATAGGATTGAGGATGTTTACAAGTTTCTGTAAGTTAACTTCCCATATATGTATTACTTACTGTTAAAAAATTACATCCGTGCATGTTAACTTTACGTCTAGCTATGTACCTCTATAAGATATTCTACCTTAACTAAGTCATAGGGTCACATTTAAATAAATAACATAATTTTGAAAGAAAGCAGAAAACTTGCAAATCGATTGTTGCCGGCTTGAGATTACAGATTGACTTGAAATTTTTGGTTGAAAAATTATCTACTGTTAACGTTCAGGTAAGCTTGTATTAAAACGTAAGTGCATACTCGTGAAGTTTTACGTAATAACTGTATGAAGCATCCGTTTCCGAACGCGACACTAATCGAGCGCGCGGCCTTGCGATGGATTAGAAGAGATTATACTAATTTGTTGTAAGACTCGAGATGTCTTGTCCTGTATGTGACGCGTGCAATGCGCTATAATACTGTGACATAAGTTTGCAAATGTTGATATAGTATCACTTATAAATTCAATGATAAGTTAACTGCTTTAAGACATCATATCCAGTACTCTTTTAATTTATTTGTAAATTACTTGAACACCTACACGAACCAAGGTAACCGATATAGCCCTCCGAATTGCTTAACTTAAGTGGCAGTGGGCGAGGCACATTGCACGTAGAACCGATGGCCGTTGGGGCGGAAAGGTTCTCGAGTGGCGACCACGTACCGGAAGGCGCAGCGTGGGTAGGCCCCCCACAAGGTGGACTGATGACCTGGTAAAGGTCGCGGGAGTCCGCTGGATGCGGGTGGCGCAGGACCGGTCAATTTAGAACTCTCTGGGGGAGGCCTATGTCCAGCAGTGGACGTCTTTCGGCTGATATGATGACCTACACGAATCCTCCATAACCAGAGCCCGTCCCGGTTGGACCTAACATAAAAACTAAATGTAACCGTGTCGGTCGTGTATTTCAGACGAACCCGACCGCCAGCCGCCGCCGGCCATGTGGTCGAGCGTGGCTCGGCGCCGCACCGACCTGGTGCCGACGCTGCCGGCGCCGCGCGCCCCAGGTAGAGCCTACTCCATGACGCGGCTCGACAAGCTGCCTTCGCGCCCGCTCACCGGCTCGCCATCCATGCACCACCTCAACAGGACCCGTAAGAGTTTCAGGAGGATCGCTGCGCTTTGCTGGGTTTGGAGGCGTTCGTGCTTCGCTTTGGTGACTGTCGGATAGGGCGACGCTATAATCTTTATGATAATAAAGGGTTTGAAAGCGTTTTGAAACATGCTTCGCTTTGATGATATATGCTAAATTAGGGTGACGCTTTAATGAGTAAGCGTTTTGAATTATAAATAAATAAATAAATATTAGTGGACCATCTTACACAAGTCGAACTAGTCCCATAGTAAGCTCAATAAGGCTTGTGTTATGGATACTAGACGACGATATATCTAATAGATATAAATACTTAAATACATAGAAAACATCAAACAAATTATGCTCCGCTTTGTTTACGACACTATAATCTTTATAGGATAGGGTTTGAAAGAGTTTTGAAACATGCTTCGCTTTGGTGATAGGTGCTTAGATAGGGTGACGCTGTAATGAGTTTAAAAGCGTTTTGAGTTATGCTTCGCTTTGGTGACTGACACCAAGATAAGAAGACTATTTGAGAATTGTGAAAGATGCTTCGCTTTAGTGACTAATGGGGCTTAGGTTAGGGCGGGCGGCGACGAGTGTGATAGTGTTTCGATGATAAACTTAACTTGCCGCTACAATAATATAAGAAGGTACTTTTTTCGGGTCTGAAAAAATTACGACTATGTGTGATGAGAGTAAAAAACGTGTCTGAAAGTGATGTGAAAGTTACTTTACTTTATGATTGAAGTTAAGATAGGCTTAAAAGCGATTTTATTCGATTAAGAATTTTGATATTCATGGCTAGAAATTAATATGAAAGGACATGCTACATCATGTTCTTTTATATTAATAATGAATGATACAATACGTGGTTTCGAAGGACTCGCTTACAACATTTATAATAACCGCTGCGTTGTCATTATAAAAGAGTGCTAATATTGTGACTTTGTGCGTTTTAGAGTTTCGCCTTATAATTAACAGACATTATATAAAAGGTATTCATCTCTAACTACACCTGTATCTTTTTAGAGTAAAATAACATCATTACAATCTTTGGTAACATTTTATATAAATCTATTTCTCCCGTTTTTAATGTATCTCCACCTTAATTTGGAAAAGGTAATCGCCTTTCTTAACTCTTATGTGTCATATTTTCACTTTAAAAATTGTGTGGGTCTCTATTTGGCATCGTAATCTTTTTCGCTTTAGGTAAAAAGTTGACATTAATTCGGCACGTTCACATTGGGTACAAGGTGAGCCAAAATTTTATTCTTAGTCCACCACTCACTTATAACTTCAGAACTGCGGTAAGTTGGGATCAATTTTTTTATGCACTGGGTATATGTACAGCACTGTACTCGTAATGGTGATGTGGTAAATAACTCCATAATATTATAAAAACTCTAAACTAAGATCGTTATCCCCTCTCCCATTGCTTATTTGTGAAGCTTGAATCTGATATACTTAGTCTCGCTCACTGGTAACATATTTTGTGAAATACCTCATTAAGGCATCATGTGCTTAGTAGGCACTGGTCAGTGATTCCGTGCTAAGCATTTGAACTTACAGTTTTGGATCTAAAGGTCATCTTATGATTAGCCTAATTTTAACATCCACCTACGAGGACTTTAAAAAATTTACTTCTCAGGAAAATCATCTATTGTGTAAAATCACTTATAAGTTCACACTACATGCTTGTTGACAGTACAATGTAATAACAAAAGTAAATACACAATCCAGCCCAAGTTTGCACGCACGCACACAACACTACCTTTGCGAAAAATAATACGCAAAGACTAAAATAAAGCCAAATCGTATGTATTATGGAAATTACGTCATTTTATTATGGGGGAGGGGGGGGGGGGGGGGGGGGGGGGTCGTTAAACAATCGACAAAAAACGATGACGTAATATATGGACAAGCCCCTATCAGTATCAGTGTGTCACAGCTTCAACCGTCCCCCTTACCGCCAACCTTACCCTCACCGTGATCCCGTCACCGTCTGTTCCCCACATCCTCTGTCCTTCTCAACCTAAGGGTCATACTACACGGGCGGTTCTCCCGCCGCGGGAATCCGCTCCAAAATCGCACTGGATGGCTGCATACTACACTACGCGGTTTCCCGCCACGGTTCACGGGCGGGAGAAAATCGACCGCCGCATGCGGCGTGAAACCGTCTGTAGTATGCAGCATACAACTTCCATAATAAGGCCGGATTTTTCACGGCAAAACAAAACACTATCGTAATCTAGCCAGTGGTAGAAACATTATTTTATCGATATCGAGTATTATTAGGTAGGTATATAGGTATAATAAAATTAACATCTGAAAATATTACCCAAACTGAAAATGAATTTTATAAATTAGCTCCCTTGACGTCAAGTGAAGTTGAACGTACATTTAGTGTACAGTCGAGTTCTCCAATATCTATACAGACAGCCTTTCAAAAATATCTACACATGCGTCTTATGTCAGTAACAATAGAGACTGTGTATAGATATTTTTGAACGGTTGCCTGTATAGATATTGGAGAACTCGACTGTACATAAATGGCTTTATAGTGATAAACGAAACTGTTTACTCCCAGAGAATGTTGAAAACTAATGATTATCTACTCCTATCACTATTACACAAATAAAATGCCATTTGCTGCTGTGTGTTCAGGAGCCGTAGCATGGTTGGTCTTATCACGCGACAAGTGATAAAATAAGAGCGTCGTCTCGTTCTATCGAACGGTGTCAGCCAGTGACGCACGCTCTATCCTATCACCTATCACGTGACAAGGCCAACCATGCTACGGGGCCTGACGTCGATTACGAAGAAGAAATTGCATCTGTTTCTAATATATAACTTCATACAAACTTCGCGTAATTTTGTAAATTAAATATTTATTTTATTTGGTGACGTTTTTTCTTCTACTACACAATTATCGATATCGATAAAATAATGTTTCTATCGCTGGCTAGATTACGATAGTGTTTTGTTTTGCCGTGAAAAATCCGGGCTCTGCTAATAATAAATAAAAGACAGCAATAAACCGCATCCCGTGTAGTTTGATGGTCCGCGGCAATGATGTAATATAAAAAAGAGGTAGATATGTTGTCTATACGAAATTCCGTGTTTAAAAATGGCCACCAAATCTGACAGCTAACGTTTCCATTGACGTCTCGAAACTGAGGCAAACTGTGCCAATTGACTCAATTTTAATGTGCCATTTTTCGAGCGCGTATAACCTCTTTTTATATTACATCATTGGTCCGCGGCAGTTTTCTCGAGTGATAGCCTCCACCTCAGCCTCGCTCTCATTGTCCCCCGCATCGACGTTAGTAACCCCGCCGTGTACATACGCGCAGAGCCGCGGTCGGGCGACACGACGCCGGGCTCGCGGCCGGGCAGCGCGCTGGCGGCGGCGCCGGCGCCGCGGCCGCGGCCCGCGCGCCGCGCGCGCCCCGCCTCCATCGCCGGCACCGGGGTCAACACGCCCAGAGGTGAGCCCTATACGTGGACCTAAGATACTCGGGACAAGCTATGGTAATAATTAGAGGGCGGAGTACCGGTGGCAAATTTCACACAAAAGGTATGGAGTCGTTTTTATAATTATATTATTTTAGGCTTGAATAATAAAATTATTCATTTACCTAATGTACTTAGTATGGTACCTACTCGTAAATTGGAAGTAAGTACTTAACATTTATTTTCATAAATCGATTTCAGGAACACCTAAATGTTATGTCGTAAATGTTTTGGGTTATTTTTCAATTTCTTTTAACAAAGTTGAATGATTTTAATTGAAATGGTCTTTAATATAATATATCGTTTGGCAGGTATAACTTCTTAGTCTAGTTAATATCTATAATACATATTATTATGTATTATAGATATTAACAACATATTACATTATATTTGTATGCTCGTAAGATAATTTCTATAAGTTCCTAAAAATTATTATGCAAAATTAATCATTTATTCGTTATTTATTTAATCATAAGAATACTTAGGCGACTCCATACATTTAGTGTGAAATTTGCCACCGGCACTCCGCCCTCTAGTAATAATAATACCACGTCCGAGCAAGATGGTAGCATACAAATCTCGATAAGTGTGACACAAAAGGAAATATCATTCGTTGTCCTTGTCATAGTTCCACTTTTTTACTGTTTGCCACAACTGATTTAGCATGAAGTTATGGCCAATAAATCACTACCCACCCAAATTAAGTAGGTTGTTTATGGTAAGCGATCAGCCATTTTAAGACCAGTTCTTAATTTAGCTGCATAGAAGCTTTTCTGTCCCTCATTGTGGCATCACGTATAGCCTGTCCCGAGTATCTTAGGTCCATGGCCCTATAACTATAACTAACGATAATGTTGATAGGGGTGCAGGCTCATGTTCAAATTGATAACGTAGTTTTGCTAAATGGATAATAAACCTTCAAAATATTGTATTAAACTATGAATTATAAAATATAATTAAAAACATAAAAAGATATGGACCTTGAAAGTTTAGAAAAAATATGTTTGAAGTAAATTTAAAGCTACCTATAGAATCCTTCCGGTACGTCGTCGCCACTCGAGAACCGGTCAATTTGGCACTCTCTGGGGGAGGCCTATGTCCAGCAGTGGACGTCTTTCGGCTGATATGATGATCATGATGATAGAATCCTTACGCTTTTATAGACCTAACTATGGACCTAAACGCAGTATTTCGCGACCGAAACAGCAATTTACTTGGTTTTCCATACAACGATTAGTACAAATAGCTAACTGTGACGTCATACTTTTATGTCAATTAGTATGAAGCGTTTCGGCTGCCACCAGCGAGGTCCGTCTTTGACTAATTTTTTGGGGATTTATGTTATTTGTAGTTGCTCCCATACAAACATTTGTTCCTCTTCATAAACTGGTACGAATGGAATCGTAAAAAAAACTTAGGTCACACGCCTATTTTGAGGACTTTTGAAAGAATTACTCGTTAGTTTGACGTGCTCCTGCGGGTCTAGCGCTACTGAGAATACCCTCTTCTTTTTAATTAATGTAGTTTATAATGCAATGTAATATTATGAGATAAATAAATATCAATATCAATCAATTAGGTCTCGAATTGGCCGCCAGATGTGCTAGACTTCTGTTGCTTCGCAACTGGCGACCACGGCTCTTTTTTCTCGTACTTTTGTATTTGGAAAGAGGAAGGAAGGTTTCTCGTGTGTAGTCGAGCGGTCAATTGACCATGACCTAGGCCCGCTATACTGTACAGTCGAGTTCTCCAATATCTATACTCTGTCTTTATTTTTACTGACATGAGACGCATGCGTAGATATATTTGAAAGGTAGTCTGCATAGATATTGGAGAACTCGACTGTACAATTTTATCCGTTTGAAGTTCGCAATGGTTGTGTCAAATAATCATTTTTATTGACTTCGTGTTTCAAGTCAGGCTAATCGTGCGATGGATTTTGATAAGTTCACACTGGGATAAATATTTTTTAACACGTGTAAATCAATGTTAGATGTGCTTGAGCTTAGCTGTGTAAATAACATGAATGCTGAATGTTACCCTGTTTAATCTTGACTGTTTTGATGTTGTACCTACTACTAAACTATAGTGACCTACTTCTACCCATACAAACTTTAATACCCGTAGACGTTTCCTATAGCGATTTGAATGATCTAGCATTTTCACCCTATGTTTAAAAATATTGGGGTTTAGAAGCTCCGAGTAAATCTACAATTGAGAAATTAGCCCACATTTCGTCGAGTAGTTTCTGATATTCTCTAATATTCAAGAAGAAAGCCACTTTCGATTCTACGCGTCTCGCGTTTGCGATGAGCGGGTGAAGCATACATGGCCCCGCTCATCGCACACGAGACGCGATTCGTCAACGCGGGTTCCGCTAAGTGGTTGGCCACGATTTGCGGCGCTCGGCTATCCACGAACCTATAGTGCAGCGCTGCCGGTCGCGCCGCTGCAGTTCGAATTCGTGGCAAAGCCGTAATCGTAGTTCGGTTTGTAAACCAGTGGTATGTGCAACAGGTGGGTTGGACACGGGCAGCCAGAGCGCGGCCACGACGCCGTCGGTGTCGCGCGACAGCACGGTGGTGGCCGCCGTGCCGCGCCGCGCGCACACCACGCCGCGCCGGCCGCGCCCCGCCAGCATGCACGCCACCAGACCAGGTGAGTACTGTTGTGTAGGACACGGGCAGCCAGAGCGTGGCCACGACGCCGTCGGTGTCGCGCGACAGCACGGTGGTCGCCGCCGTGCCGCGCCGCGCGCACACCACGCCGCGCCGGCCGCGCCCCGCCAGCATGCACGCCACCAGACCAGGTGAGTACTGTTGTGTAGGACACGGGCAGCCAGAGCGTGGCCACGACGCCGTCGGTGTCGCGCGACAGCACGGTGGTCGCCGCCGTGCCGCGCCGCGCGCACACCACGCCGCGCCGGCCGCGCCCCGCCAGCATGCACGCCACCAGACCAGGTGAGTACTGTTGTGTAGGACACGGGCAGCCAGAGCGTGGCCACGACGCCGTCGGTGTCGCGCGACAGCACGGTGGTCGCCGCCGTGCCGCGCCGCGCGCACACCACGCCGCGCCGGCCGCGCCCCGCCAGCATGCACGCCACCAGACCAGGTGAGTACTGTTGTGTAGGACACGGGCAGCCAGAGCGTGGCCACGACGCCGTCGGTGTCGCGCGACAGCACGGTGGTGGCCGCCGTGCCGCGCCGGCCGCGCCCCGCCAGCATGCACGCCACCAGACCAGGTGAGTACTGTTGTGTAGGACACGGGCAGCCAGAGCGTGGCCACGACGCCGTCGGTGTCGCGCGACAGCACAGTGGTGGCCGCCGTGCCGCGCCGCGCGCACACCACGCCGCGCCGGCCGCGCCCCGCCAGCATGCACGCCACCAGACCAGGTGAGTACTGTTGTGTAGGACACGGTCAGACAGAAAGTTTTCACTTAGAATCCTTTTAGTGGAATTATAAATCTCTCCCTTTAATCGGAGGAGAACTTATAATTCCACTAAATTTTAGAGGATCTATAAAGGAAATCTATAAAGGCCGGTCTTTGCAAACCCTCGGTGACTGTAAGTCACAGCCTTAATAGTACATTACTACAATAGCCGGGAAGGAAGGGATTGCCTGCCAAGTGTGATATAGACGGATAGTAATACGAGGCAGGCAATCCCTAGTTCTGACCGAGTTATGTATAGTGCTTTTCTCAAAAAAATGCTCAGAAACTAGAAAATTATAAAAAAAAATTAAAATTGTCAAATTCAGTAACAAAACTGCTGTTGATCCGGCGTCACTGCGCCCGGCGCTGAGGGTGACGGCGCGGGGGGCGCCGGTGGGCGGGGGCGAACGCGCCGGCTATGTACCTACAAACACGCCGGCAATATCCTAAACAAATCCCATTACTGACCTGTAAATACGTGACACCCGCAGTGTATTTTAGCGAACATCTACATTTCTCAGAATGTTTGAAAAAAAAATGTATATGTGAAGTTTGACTTCTCTGTCGGCTGACAGCTGCTAGCGCCATACATTACGTTAAGCGTCCTAAAACCCGCCCCAAGTACAACAAGCCGTGTGTCTGCAGTGTCGGCCGCGAGCGGCGCGCCGGCCGGCGAGGGCAAGCCGCCGCTGGCCCGCAAGCCGCGGCCCGCCAAGGAGCACGCGCACCGCAAGTCCGCGTCCGCGTCGCCCGGCCGCGCGCTCTCGCCCTCGCCGGCGCACTCCAAGGAGCCTAGCCAGGATAAGGAAATTGTTAAGGTATGTATTCCACCTACTTGCTAACTTACTACTACTTGATGCGTTATGCTTAGTCGCGAATCCGTATAAAACTTTAACCAAATTATTATAAATCTGAAATTACTAATTTCGCCATACGAAGGTATCATACTGTGGTTTGGCAGATTTACATGTCTAACTATGAGCATTTATTATTATTATCCCATTGCTTCGTTAACCTTCTGCCATAATACTAGCAATAAATATCGTTTCTAACCCCCGACGCAAAGAGCAGTGTTATAAGTTTAACGTGTCTATGTATCTGTGTATCTGTCTGTGGCATCGTAGCTCCCAAACGGATGGACCGATTTGAATGCGGTTTTTTGTGTGTCATAGATAATTTTAACCCAAGTGTTCTTAGCCATGTTTCATGAAAATCGGTCCAGCCGTTTATGAGATATTACACTTTGAAATGATAAAATCGGAGGTTTTTCAACTTTTCTAGTTGTGGTTATAGTCGAGAGTATCAATTGCCGTGAAGAGAGTTATAAAATCTATAATGTAGTATAGTTTTAAACCATGGTTCTTTTTCCAGCAGAAACCGACCGATAAAAATCACATCAACGCACACGAAGTTAGTCAAAAGTTGGAAGCATTGCAAATACAAAATGGAAATGACAACGCCACACAGCCACTACATGATAAGGTATTATTATCATGATATCATTTTCTAGTCTCATCAAAATGTAGTTGCTCTACAGTTACAAAGCAAAACTATACAAACGATCTTAGATAAGTATAACTAAAACCAGTTATTTGAAGATCTTGATCAAAATACTTTTCGATATTTTTAGGTTAACGAAAATAAAGAAAATCAGAACACAAACATAGTCAATCCGTCGGTTGCTGTTCAGAAAGTAGCAGAAGTCAAGCCTGAAATAGTAAACGTACAGAATCCAGTCGAAGTGCAGAAAGTAGAAGATAAAAAGGAAATTCTAGAGGATAAGAAAGAAATTGTAGAACAAAAGGTAGAAAAAAATGAGGAGAAGTTAGAGAAAATAGAGCAAATAATTGAAAAGCCTGAAGAAAAGAAGGAAGTAGTCGTAGAAAAGAAGGTAGAATATAAGAAAGAAAAGTCAGAGGAGAAGAAGGTGGAAGAAAAGAAAGAGCCGTCCCAAGAGAAAGCAGAAGAAAACGAAATGACAGGTAAGCTAACAATAATTCTCTCAAGTTGTTCCGCCCGAAACGTGATACTTTGAGGCCTGTTATGACGCACGTAATGACGAAATTGCATTGCATGTTTGAGAAAAACAATTTATTTAATTGATTACCTGAACTTGTCGCATTACTCGTGCATGTTTATCATGGTAATCTGGTGAACGTGTTCCCTGCACGCTATAAACCCACAGCTTCGCTCAAAGCCAGCGATGCGAAGAACTTAACGTATCGATGTGTGAATAGAAATGTCATTGAAATTGTATGTTGTCAGCGTCCATGATCTCACGGCGCATCACCACGGAGGAGGAGGCCAAGGCGGCGCTGGCCGAGCGGCGGCGCCGCGCGCGCGAGGAGCTCGAGCGGCAGGCTGAGCTCGAGCGGCAGAGGTGAGAGATCAATTGTATGTTGTCAGCGTCCATGATCTCACGGCGCATCACCACGGAGGAGGAGGCCAAGGCGGCGCTGGCCGAGCGGCGGCGCCGCGCGCGCGAGGAGCTCGAGCGGCAGGCTGAGCTCGAGCGGCAGAGGTGAGAGATCAATTGTATGTTGTCAGCGTCCATGATCTCACGGCGCATCACCACGGAGGAGGAGGCCAAGGCGGCGCTGGCCGAGCGGCGGCGCCGCGCGCGCGAGGAGCTCGAGCGGCAGGCTGAGCTCGAGCGGCAGAGGTGAGAGATCAATTGTATGTTGTCAGCGTCCATGATATCACGGCGCATCACCACGGAGGAGGAGGCCAAGGCGGCGCTGGCCGAGCGGCGGCGCCGCGCGCGCGAGGAGCTCGAGCGGCAGGCTGAGCTCGAGCGGCAGAGGTGAGAGATCAATTGTATGTTGTCAGCGTCCATGATCTCACGGCGCATCACCACGGAGGAGGAGGCCAAGGCGGCGCTGGCCGAGCGGCGGCGCCGCGCGCGCGAGGAGCTCGAGCGGCAGGCTGAGCTCGAGCGGCAGAGGTGAGAGATCAATTGTATGTTGTCAGCGTCCATGATCTCACGGCGCATCACCACGGAGGAGGAGGCCAAGGCGGCGTTGGCCGAGCGGCGGCGCCGCGCGCGCGAGGAGCTCGAGCGGCAGGCTGAGCTCGAGCGGCAGAGGTGAGAGATCAATTGTATGTTGTCAGCGTCCATGATCTCACGGCGCATCACCACGGAGGAGGATTCCAAGGCGGCGCTGGCCGAGCGGCGGCGCCGCGCGCGCGAGGAGCTCGAGCGGCAGGCTGAGCTCGAGCGGCAGAGGTGAGAGATCAATTGTATGTTGTCAGCGTCCATGATCTCACGGCGCATCACCACGGAGGAGGAGGCCAAGGCGGCGCTGGCCGAGCGGCGGCGCCGCGCGCGCGAGGAGCTCGAGCGGCAGGCTGAGCTCGAGCGGCAGAGGTGAGAGATCAATTGTATGTTGTCAGCGTCCATGATCTCACGGCGCATCACCACGGAGGAGGAGGCCAAGGCGGCGCTGGCCGAGCGGCGGCGCCGCGCGCGCGAGGAGCTCGAGCGGCAGGCTGAGCTCGAGCGGCAGAGGTGAGAGATCAATTGTATGTTGTCAGTGTCCATGATCTCACGGCGCATCACCACGGAGGAGGAGGCCAAGGCGGCGCTGGCCGAGCGGCGGCGCCGCGCGCGCGAGGAGCTCGAGCGGCAGGCTGAGCTCGAGCGGCAGAGGTGAGAGATCAATTGTATGTTGTCAGCGTCCATGATCTCACGGCGCATCACCACGGAGGAGGAGGCCAAGGCGGCGCTGGCCGAGCGGCGGCGCCGCGCGCGCGAGGAGCTCGAGCGGCAGGCTGAGCTCGAGCGGCAGAGGTGAGAGATCAATTGTATGTTGTCAGCGTCCATGATCTCACGGCGCATCACCACGGAGGAGGATTCCAAGGCGGCGCTGGCCGAGCGGCGGCGCCGCGCGCGCGAGGAGCTCGAGCGGCAGGCTGAGCTCGAGCGGCAGAGGTGAGAGATCAATTGTATGTTGTCAGCGTCCATGATCTCACGGCGCATCACCACGGAGGAGGAGGCCAAGGCGGCGCTGGCCGAGCGGCGGCGCCGCGCGCGCGAGGAGCTCGAGCGGCAGGCTGAGCTCGAGCGGCAGAGGTGAGAGATCAATTGTATGTTGTCAGCGTCCATGATCTCACGGCGCATCACCACGGAGGAGGAGGCCAAGGCGGCGTTGGCCGAGCGGCGGCGCCGCGCGCGCGAGGAGCTCGAGCGGCAGGCTGAGCTCGAGCGGCAGAGGTGAGAGATCAATTGTATGTTGTCAGCGTCCATGATCTCACGGCGCATCACCACGGAGGAGGATTCCAAGGCGGCGCTGGCCGAGCGGCGGCGCCGCGCGCGCGAGGAGCTCGAGCGGCAGGCTGAGCTCGAGCGGCAGAGGTGAGAGATCAATTGTATGTTGTCAGCGTCCATGATCTCACGGCGCATCACCACGGAGGAGGAGGCCAAGGCGGCGCTGGCCGAGCGGCGGCGCCGCGCGCGCGAGGAGCTCGAGCGGCAGGCTGAGCTCGAGCGGCAGAGGTGAGAGATCAATTGTATGTTGTCAGCGTCCATGATCTCACGGCGCATCACCACGGAGGAGGAGGCCAAGGCGGCGCTGGCCGAGCGGCGGCGCCGCGCGCGCGAGGAGCTCGAGCGGCAGGCTGAGCTCGAGCGGCAGAGGTGAGAGATCAATTGTATGTTGTCAGCGTCCATGATCTCACGGCGCATCACCACGGAGGAGGAGGCCAAGGCGGCGCTGGCCGAGCGGCGGCGCCGCGCGCGCGAGGAGCTCGAGCGGCAGGCTGAGCTCGAGCGGCAGAGGTGAGAGATCAATTGTATGTTGTCAGCGTCCATGATCTCACGGCGCATCACCACGGAGGAGGAGGCCAAGGCGGCGCTGGCCGAGCGGCGGCGCCGCGCGCGCGAGGAGCTCGAGCGGCAGGCTGAGCTCGAGCGGCAGAGGTGAGAGATCAATTGTATGTTGTCAGCGTCCATGATCTCACGGCGCATCACCACGGAGGAGGAGGCCAAGGCGGCGCTGGCCGAGCGGCGGCGCCGCGCGCGCGAGGAGCTCGAGCGGCAGGCTGAGCTCGAGCGGCAGAGGTGAGAGATCAATTGTATGTTGTCAGCGTTCATGATCTCACGGCGCATCACCACGGAGGAGGAGGCCAAGGTGGCGCTGGCCGAGCGGCGGCGCCGCGCGCGCGAGGAGCTCGAGCGGCAGGCTGAGCTCGAGCGGCAGAGGTGAGAGATCAATTGTATGTTGTCAGCGTTCATGATCTCACGGCGCATCACCACGGAGGAGGAGGCCAAGGCGGCGCTGGCCGAGCGGCGGCGCCGCGCGCGCGAGGAGCTCGAGCGGCAGGCTGAGCTCGAGCGGCAGAGGTGAGAGATCAATTGTATGTTGTCAGCGTTCATGATCTCACGGCGCATCACCACGGAGGAGGAGGCCAAGGCGGCGCTGGCCGAGCGGCGGCGCCGCGCGCGCGAGGAGCTCGAGCGGCAGGCTGAGCTCGAGCGGCAGAGGTGAGAGATCAATTGTATGTTGTCAGCGTCCATGATCTCACGGCGCATCACCACGGAGGAGGAGGCCAAGGCGGCGTTGGCCGAGCGGCGGCGCCGCGCGCGCGAGGAGCTCGAGCGGCAGGCTGAGCTCGAGCGGCAGAGGTGAGAGATCAATTGTATGTTGTCAGCGTCCATGATCTCACGGCGCATCACCACGGAGGAGGAGGCCAAGGCGGCGCTGGCCGAGCGGCGGCGCCGCGCGCGCGAGGAGCTCGAGCGGCAGGCTGAGCTCGAGCGGCAGAGGTGAGAGATCAATTGTATGTTGTCAGCGTTCATGATCTCACGGCGCATCACCACGGAGGAGGAGGCCAAGGCGGCGCTGGCCGAGCGGCGGCGCCGCGCGCGCGAGGAGCTCGAGCGGCAGGCTGAGCTCGAGCGGCAGAGGTGAGAGATCAATTGTATGTTGTCAGCGTTCATGATCTCACGGCGCATCACCACGGAGGAGGAGGCCAAGGCGGCGCTGGCCGAGCGGCGGCGCCGCGCGCGCGAGGAGCTCGAGCGGCAGGCTGAGCTCGAGCGGCAGAGGTGAGAGATCAATTGTATGTTGTCAGCGTTCATGATCTCACGGCGCATCACCACGGAGGAGGAGGCCAAGGCGGCGCTGGCCGAGCGGCGGCGCCGCGCGCGCGAGGAGCTCGAGCGGCAGGCTGAGCTCGAGCGGCAGAGGTGAGAGATCAATTGTATGTTGTCAGCGTCCATGATCTCACGGCGCATCACCACGGAGGAGGAGGCCAAGGCGGCGCTGGCCGAGCGGCGGCGCCGCGCGCGCGAGGAGCTCGAGCGGCAGGCTGAGCTCGAGCGGCAGAGGTGAGAGATCAATTGTATGTTGTCAGCGTCCATGATCTCACGGCGCATCACCACGGAGGAGGAGGCCAAGGCGGCGCTGGCCGAGCGGCGGCGCCGCGCGCGCGAGGAGCTCGAGCGGCAGGCTGAGCTCGAGCGGCAGAGGTGAGAGATCAATTGTATGTTGTCAGCGTCCATGATCTCACGGCGCATCACCACGGAGGAGGAGGCCAAGGCGGCGCTGGCCGAGCGGCGGCGCCGCGCGCGCGAGGAGCTCGAGCGGCAGGCTGAGCTCGAGCGGCAGAGGTGAGAGATCAATTGTATGTTGTCAGCGTCCATGATCTCACGGCGCATCACCACGGAGGAGGAGGCCAAGGCGGCGCTGGCCGAGCGGCGGCGCATCATTTTCATCATCATTATTTATTCTGTGCAAGCGAGAGACAGAAGAGCGGCCTCTCACACACCGCTGCTGACACTGCCGCTGTTTCTCAAAGCCGAGACGAGCTAGCATGTCGGTGAGGTTCTCTAACTATCCCGTCACATTATCCGAGGGTAAGTCAGCTCTAAATAGACATGTCGTAACCTGATAATGAATATTTCAGATTGCTACGCGAAGCCGAAGAAGAAGCGGAAAGACAGCGGTTGGAGGAAGAACGGCAGCGGCGCGAGGAGGAAGAGGCCAAGGAGCTCGCGCGCCTGCAGCGCGCCGAGCAGGAGGAGAAACTGAGGAAGGCCATCGAGGTGAATACTCTTTTGTACTTTACTTTCATACTAAAAGGGCGACTGAATTTACAGTTATATCTCAGTTACACACAAACCATCTCCATCGCAACAGTTAAAGGGCTGATACTCGATTTCACGAGTCTTCATTTGAATAATCAAGTCTACCGATTAGCACAAACTCGCGATCTGTCATGCACTAAAGGCGTGGCGAAGCTCTCGCTTGACGCTACCGCTGCGCGCCGAAATGTACGGTAACGGTTCTGTGTGACCGCGCGCCCCGCTCGCATCGCGCACTCAACGCGTCCCGCTGGTATCGCGCAGTTATGTGACCAATCCTTAAAATAACACTCAATTTCAGGCACAACAACAACTCGAGCGCGAGGAAGCTGAGCGCAAGACCCGCGAGGAGGCCGAGCGCGCGGCGCGAGTCGTCGAGGAGAACGAGAAGCGGCGCCAGGCCGAGGAGGCCGAGCGGCTGCGGCGCGAGGAGCTTGTGCGCACCGAGCGCGAGCGCGTCGCGCGCCGCCAGCGCGTCGAGGCCATCATGGCGCGCACCAGGCTCAGAAAGGTCGGTCACTACTGTAGCTGTGGCAGGAGAACGAGAAGCGGCGCCAGGCCGAGGAGGCCGAGCGGCTGCGGCGCGAGGAGCTCGTGCGCACCGAGCGCGAGCGCGTCGCGCGCCGCCAGCGCGTCGAGGCCATCATGGCGCGCACCAGGCTCAGAAAGGTCGGTCACTACTGTAGCTGTGGCAGGAGAACGAGAAGCGGCGCCAGGCCGAGGAGGCCGAGCGGCTGCGGCGCGAGGAGCTTGTGCGCACCGAGCGCGAGCGCGTCGCGCGCCGCCAGCGCGTCGAGGCCATCATGGCGCGCACCAGGCTCAGAAAGGTCGGTCACTACTGTAGCTGTGGCAGGAGAACGAGAAGCGGCGCTAGGCCGAGGAGGCCGAGCGGCTGCGGCGCGAGGAGCTTGTGCGCACCGAGCGCGAGCGCGTCGCGCGCCGCCAGCGCGTCGAGGCCATCATGGCGCGCACCAGGCTCAGAAAGGTCGGTCACTACTGTAGCTGTGGCAGGAGAACGAGAAGTGGCGCCAGGCCGAGGAGGCCGAGCGGCTGCGGCGCGAGGAGCTCGTGCGCACCGAGCGCGAGCGCGTCGCGCGCCGCCAGCGCGTCGAGGCCATCATGGCGCGCACCAGGCTCAGAAAGGTCGGTCACTACTGTAGCTGTGGCAGGAGAACGAGAAGCGGCGCCAGGCCGAGGAGGCCGAGCGGCTGCGGCGCGAGGAGCTTGTGCGCACCGAGCGCGAGCGCGTCGCGCGCCGCCAGCGCGTCGAGGCCATCATGGCGCGCACCAGGCTCAGAAAGGTCGGTCACTACTGTAGCTGTGGCAGGAGAACGAGAAGCGGCGCCAGGCCGAGGAGGCCGAGCGGCTGCGGCGCGAGGAGCTTGTGCGCACCGAGCGCGAGCGCGTCGCGCGCCGCCAGCGCGTCGAGGCCATCATGGCGCGCACCAGGCTCAGAAAGGTCGGTCACTACTGTAGCTGTGGCAGGAGAACGAGAAGCGGCGCCAGGCCGAGGAGGCCGAGCGGCTGCGGCGCGAGGAGCTTGTGCGCACCGAGCGCGAGCGCGTCGCGCGCCGCCAGCGCGTCGAGGCCATCATGGCGCGCACCAGGCTCAGAAAGGTCGGTCACTACTGTAGCTGTGGCAGGAGAACGAGAAGCGGCGCCAGGCCGAGGAGGCCGAGCGGCTGCGGCGCGAGGAGCTCGTGCGCACCGAGCGCGAGCGCGTCGCGCGCCGCCAGCGCGTCGAGGCCATCATGGCGCGCACCAGGCTCAGAAAGGTCGGTCACTACTGTAGCTGTGGCAGGAGAACGAGAAGCGGCGCCAGGCCGAGGAGGCCGAGCGGCTGCGGCGCGAGGAGCTCGTGCGCACCGAGCGCGAGCGCGTCGCGCGCCGCCAGCGCGTCGAGGCCATCATGGCGCGCACCAGGCTCAGAAAGGTCGGTCACTACTGTAGCTGTGGCAGGAGAACGAGAAGCGGCGCCAGGCCGAGGAGGCCGAGCGGCTGCGGCGCGAGGAGCTCGTGCGCACCGAGCGCGAGCGCGTCGCGCGCCGCCAGCGCGTCGAGGCCATCATGGCGCGCACCAGGCTCAGAAAGGTCGGTCACTACTGTAGCTGTGGCAGGAGAACGAGAAGCGGCGCCAGGCCGAGGAGGCCGAGCGGCTGCGGCGCGAGGAGCTCGTGCGCACCGAGCGCGAGCGCGTCGCGCGCCGTCAGCGCGTCGAGGCCATCATGGCGCGCACCAGGCTCAGAAAGGTCGGTCACTATTGTAGCTGTGGCAGGAGAACGAGAAGCGGCGCCAGGCCGAGGAGGCCGAGCGGCTGCGGCGCGAGGAGCTCGTGCGCACCGAGCGCGAGCGCGTCGCGCGCCGCCAGCGCGTCGAGGCCATCATGGCGCGCACCAGGCTCAGAAAGGTCGGTCACTACTGTAGCTGTGGCAGGAGAACAAGAAGCGGCGCCAGGCCGAGGAGGCCGAGCGGCTGCGGCGCGAGGAGCTCGTGCGCACCGAGCGCGAGCGCGTCGCGCGCCGCCAGCGCGTCGAGGCCATCATGGCGCGCACCAGGCTCAGAAAGGTCGGTCACTACTGTAGCTGTGGCAGGAGAACAAGAAGCGGCGCCAGGCCGAGGAGGCCGAGCGGCTGCGGCGCGAGGAGCTCGTGCGCACCGAGCG
Organism: Epinotia nisella; assembly: GCA_932294315.1. Classification (NCBI taxonomy): domain Eukaryota; kingdom Metazoa; phylum Arthropoda; class Insecta; order Lepidoptera; family Tortricidae; genus Epinotia; species Epinotia nisella. The sequence goes on from OW028674.1 coordinate 26,639,059, forward strand.
CGAGCGCGTCGCGCGCCGCCAGCGCGTCGAGGCCATCATGGCGCGCACCAGGCTCAGGAAGGTCGGTCACTACTGTAGCTGTGGCAGGAGAACGAGAAGCGGCGCCAGGCCGAGGAGGCCGAGCGGCTGCGGCGCGAGGAGCTCGTGCGCACCGAGCGCGAGCGCGTCGCGCGCCGCCAGCGCGTCGAGGCCATCATGGCGCGCACCAGGCTCAGGAAGGTCGGTCACTACTGTAGCTGTGGCAGGAGAACGAGAAGCGGCGCCAGGCCGAGGAGGCCGAGCGGCTGCGGCGCGAGGAGCTCGTGCGCACCGAGCGCGAGCGCGTCGCGCGCCGCCAGCGCGTCGAGGCCATCATGGCGCGCACCAGGCTCAGAAAGGTCGGTCACTACTGTAGCTGTGGCAGGAGAACAAGAAGCGGCGCCAGGCCGAGGAGGCCGAGCGGCTGCGGCGCGAGGAGCTCGTGCGCACCGAGCGCGAGCGCGTCGCGCGCCGCCAGCGCGTCGAGGCCATCATGGCGCGCACCAGGCTCAGGAAGGTCGGTCACTACTGTAGCTGTGGCAGGAGAACGAGAAGCGGCGCCAGGCCGAGGAGGCCGAGCGGCTGCGGCGCGAGGAGCTCGTGCGCACCGAGCGCGAGCGCGTCGCGCGCCGCCAGCGCGTCGAGGCCATCATGGCGCGCACCAGGCTCAGGAAGGTCGGTCACTACTGTAGCTGTGGCAGGAGAACGAGAAGCGGCGCCAGACCGAGGAGGCCGAGCGGCTGCGGCGCGAGGAGCTCGTGCGCACCGAGCGCGAGCGCGTCGCGCGCCGCCAGCGCGTCGAGGCCATCATGGCGCGCACCAGGCTCAGGAAGGTCGGTCACTACTGTAGCTGTGGCAGGAGAACGAGAAGCGGCGCCAGGCCGAGGAGGCCGAGCGGCTGCGGCGCGAGGAGCTTGTGCGCACCGAGCGCGAGCGCGTCGCGCGCCGCCAGCGCGTCGAGGCCATCATGGCGCGCACCAGGCTCAGGAAGGTCGGTCACTACTGTAGCTGTGGCAGGAGAACGAGAAGCGGCGCTAGGCCGAGGAGGCCGAGCGGCTGCGGCGCGAGGAGCTTGTGCGCACCGAGCGCGAGCGCGTCGCGCGCCGCCAGCGCGTCGAGGCCATCATGGCGCGCACCAGGCTCAGGAAGGTCGGTCACTACTGTAGCTGTGGCAGGAGAACGAGAAGCGGCGCCAGGCCGAGGAGGCCGAGCGGCTGCGGCGCGAGGAGCTTGTGCGCACCGAGCGCGAGCGCGTCGCGCGCCGCCAGCGCGTCGAGGCCATCATGGCGCGCACCAGGCTCAGGAAGGTCGGTCACTACTGTAGCTGTGGCAGGAGAACGAGAAGCGGCGCCAGGCCGAGGAGGCCGAGCGGCTGCGGCGCGAGGAGCTTGTGCGCACCGAGCGCGAGCGCGTCGCGCGCCGCCAGCGCGTCGAGGCCATCATGGCGCGCACCAGGCTCAGGAAGGTCGGTCACTACTGTAGCTGTGGCAGGAGAACGAGAAGCGGCGCTAGGCCGAGGAGGCCGAGCGGCTGCGAGCTCGTGCGCATCGAGCGCGAGCTTGACTCACTAAAGTTAGGGGCTAAACCATCGCAGTACTTCTGGGACCTAATTTTAGTTGGGTCTAGCCCCCCCAAATGCAAACTCGCGAGATTTCAGACCTAGCGGAGATCTCGCGAGATCACAAAAACAGTCTGGCGAGATTTACGAGAGTTCGCCGATTGGGCGCCACCGAAAATGTATGCAATTCTCGGTAGCAGCTTGGGTAAAAATGCTTTCGTATGTCCAACCGCGTGCGTTTGCTCAGACACTAAAATTTGACCGAGCCGGCCGCGGTCCTCATGCTCGGGCGAGCCGCGCGGGCGAGCATGTGTACTGGGCGAGCCGCGCGAGCGAGCATGCGTCCGGTGTGGACACGGCTATTGATTAAATACTCTAATATATTCACTCTTTCTCAAATCTTTCGATAAACATTTTACAAAGTTATCTCTTGAGTACTTAAATCATTTGTTAGCAGTCGGTCACCGTAGCAAAAAGTCAACTTCGCGATCTGTCAACTTCGCTATTTGTCAACTTCGCTGTTTGTCAACTTCGCTATCAGTCGACTTCCCTTAATACGATCTCCACTTCTATTGTAAAATATAGGTAAGGTAGGTTAGGTTCGTTAGGTATCTTCAGATGCCCGAAGGTCAAACAGACCAGATATAGAGGAGCGCCGCACAGCGGGGCTCCGTCGACACTGCCGGATGACGAAACACATGCACGGGCTCCTGGTGTTTTGACGGGCGGGGCTCCTATTTCTGGTCTGTTTGGCCTTCGGGCATCTGAAGATACCTAACGCACCTAACCTACCTAAGTGGACCATTTGCGAAGTGAATTATTTGCGAAGTGGACTATATGCGAATCACCTACACTATAGGTAGTTCCACTAGAGTTGAGGTGAATGATTACACACACAGCTACATAAAGTACTGATTGCAGAAATATTGAATAAATATATATATATAACGCCATGTTTCCGTAGTTATTCAAATAAGCATCTGTATGTTTTCTTATCTCGTGGAAAATGCAGTTGTCAATAGGTATGACAACGATGTAACGAGTGCCAGTTGTTTCAGTCATCTTTGAAGAAGTTTGATAACGAAATAACAAATTAATGAAAATGTAATGACAACTTTCAAAACTCAAACAAAAAAAACAAGGCATTTTATTATTCTCTTTGGTTTTACGATTAATATGATATTCATATACCTACGCATATCTGATACTCATTTATTTAAATATAACTATTTGAATCGGAATCTATAAATATTTAAATAAAATAGATAAAAATATTTTATTTTCTGTTTTTTTTTTTAATTTGATGTATTTATGTAAATACAGGTCAGTTGAGTGGACTTTTTGCTATGTTGACCGACTGCGAACAAATGGCTTAAATCACGTAACTCCAAGCATACAGTTTTTGTTTAAAGCGATAATCAATAATGAGCAACACATGATAGAATCGTGTACTTTGCAGGCCGAAGAAGACAAGAAGCAGCAGGAGGAGGAGAAGGAGCCCGGCGCCGACAACGGCAACGCCGAGCGCGCGCCCGACTCGCAGCAGGTACGACCCCATACTCGCACCGTAACACTACGTCGCCCTCGCTTATCTCTATAAATATCGTCTCATCACTTTGTAGTCAGCGTAAAATTTGTGTCGTGAGTAGTTCGTCCGTGAAAACCACAGACACTAAATACTATAGAAGGGGTATCAAGCGCGGTTTCTATCGGGAGCGATGTCGCCACCTCATCACCTGTGACGTTGGCGCGAAAGCTTTGAGCGCATGCTCACTTTATACTGGACACTTCACAGCTTCATTTCTATGAAGCTATGAAGTGTCCAGTATAAAGTAGTGTAGTACCAAAATTAGTTGACACATAAATGGCTTAACTATTAAAGTTCTTGACTGTAGCGTCAGATAAATTCTAGCAACCAAAGCGACCAATATAACTTTTTATCGTTACACATGTTCGTGAATTGGGAATGGATAAAAATATCAGAAGTACCTGATTATTTTTTTGGTGATAGGAATAACCGTCCTTAGCACCAGAAAAAAAGTATAAGATTTTTCAACTGCGTCAATTATTTTTGATAAATATAAACCGTTTCCTCGCTTACGTTTTGGGTCAAGGACGGCACTTTATTTGATCCGTCTTATATTACAAAAAAATATCTTAAATATCTGTGGTAAACTGACACTGGCAATGATATTGATACTGTTTATATTTTTCAAAAATCTTATGTTAATTTATTGTAGCTGATGGTTTTTCAAAAAAATAAAATAAATAAATTTGAGCCTGTGGGATAGGACAGGTTAAATGTTTTTTAATTGTAGTTGCTCCCATACAAACATTTGTTCCTCTCCAAAAACTGGTTCGAATGGCATCGTGAAAAAATGTCAGGCATGATGCCTATTGTATGTGTTTATTTCCCCAGCAGGAATCCGAGCCCTTGGCCGCCGCGGCGCCGGCGCGCGCGCCGCCCGCCAGCAACGGCAACGGCACTGCCGACCTGCTGGGGCTGTCCGACACACACTCGGTCAGTGCCCACTGCTTCACAACTTCTTTTCACAAGGTTCCTTTTTAGGGTTCTAGACCAATAAGGTAAAAACGGAACCCTTAGTGTACAGTCACAACTGGATAATGTATGTGTTGTTAGACTCGTACTTGACCGGTTTTTTTTACTTGTCCTCGTATCAGTTCATCATCATTTACGTTATGTCATCCGTCAATACATTCGCAGTTCCCAAACAATTGAAACCACATTTGATGGTTCTTTATTTATCATCTCATCTAACAGCCAGCAGGCAATACAGGGTGATTGGGAGCTAGGTCAAACACTTTCGGGGCTGGTAGAGGTCATTTTGGACACTGTTGTTACTTAGTTTTATGTAAAATGCATTTTATATTGATATGTACGCAGGCATTAATTTACGGTATTGATCGGAACCTTTTTCTTATTATAGATCTAATATAAGCCCACCAATTGACTACACCAGATGTTGCTCAAATCGTTGCCAATCTACTATAATGGCTAGGTTTTTATTTGCTGCTGTAGTTTGTAACGTGTAACATATTTATTACAGATCGAAGACAAACAAGAGCAGCCGACAGCCAAAAACCAATCACACGACAACGCGAACACCGCCACCAACAACGGTAACTCCAGCGCGCACATCTCCGCGAGCTTCATCCAGGGCGAGCGCAGCAGCGAGCTCGCGCACGCGCAGGCCCGGCCCGGCGCCGCCAAGCCCGACGCGTTCGAGGACGACTTCACGGCGCACAACGGACACGGCGCGCTCAACCACCCGCTCACGCTGCAGAACGCCATCTAAACCGTGAGCATCGACGCGTGTCTCAATATCTACATATTGGCTGGATACACTTACGCGAAGCACAACGCTTTGTAGGTTGTGTGAATTGACCTGTCTATCGTCGCTATACGACTCGACCGCGACCTCGAGCGATGCGCAGTAACGCTGTGGTCTCCTATAATTATTAAAGCGTCACGCCGTACGCTGCGTCACAATGCGTACTATGGAGATGTACTGTTGTGGTCGACGTGTGAAAGAGACCACAACAGTACATCTCCATAGTACGCATTGTGACGCAGCGTACGGCGTGACGCTGTAATAATTATGGGAGACCATAGCCTAAGTATAGAAGACCAGAGCTCTTACGAACTCCTGCCGATGTCGCTGTCACTCGAAGTAGTGGCCGCGTCCACACGCTTTTCTAAAAACTCTTTCAGTGATGATACGAAAATAAATGTGGAGAAAAACAAAAACATTTGTGAGACGTTATCTAGAAATGTTACTCACTTCAAAAATTACGAGCATGCACACTGCATGGAAATTGCGAACCAAATATCTCTGCTAGAAACTTTAACCTATCCACTAAATATGGTGTATACGACCCCACCCATAAAATAGCAGTGATGAAATCTTTGTTCCCTTTAATTAAGACTTTAAATACACGCAACAACCAAAAAGCGACGTCGCACTTGGCTATTTTAATCTAGACGTTTCGTCCTCCAACGTCTTAACTGCATAATGCGTGGACTTCAGTTTTACATTATCAGTTTGTATTTTATTATTATTATATATTGGTCGTGTATGGTGAGTATGTGACAACATATGAAAGGTGCCTTGGATAGTCGGTTTTAAATTTAGTTACAATTTCGGTGCTACAATAGTTTTCTTTAGTATCTGTTTTTGGAAATGTATTGGTTAGTTATGAAATGAGAAAATATATATTGTTTTACGACATGAACTGTCTAACTTTGGTATTTCGAAATGAAATTGAGACTTAAGTATTGAGGTTTTAGCAGCCAATGTGTATGCCTTGAGAATGGTTTGTGGGGTATCTGCTTCTCTTATACATACGAACAAAACAATGTAACGTATTAACATTTTCTACTATCAAAACCGTGGGAACCCATATCTATATCCAAATGTGAATAATGTACAATACAATTAGCGAAGATCGGCACCGAATCACCTTTACGGTTTTAAGTATGTCTTGATTGTAGAAAAAATATACGATAACGTACTATTATAAATAAAAGTGACAAATATCTTAATCCACACACTTACATCTGTGGGCTAGTTGCATCATGTATACTTCTACGTTCAGCGTATGGTTAAATTTAAATATTCAATATTTAAACTTGAGAAGCAGACTGTTAGAATGAATATATAATAATGCATTTATATTGCAAATCTTGATTCTACTAAGATGTTTCCAAGCTTATCATTTTGCTAACTATAAGCAAAGATAATATAAAAAATAAAATAACGTATATAATCACTGCTTAACATTTCGTGTTATGGGAAAATGAGAACATATTTTCGTACCTTAATCAATTCATTTAGTGTAGTTGAGGCAGCGAACGTGTATCACTAGGATCAGGGACTAATGGAATTAATGTCATTATTTTCTATAAATTATCATTAATCGTTCACGTTTGATAGTATCTTTGATAGGTTGTGTATAAAATGCTGCTTTTGCAGTGCATATTACATTTTGTGTAAATTATAATTAGTTTTTATTTATTGTGATGTTTTTTATTAATGACCCGGTTGTAGGAAATATTTATAAGGAAATCAATTTATCACTTCGCTTCTCAGTTAGAGAAGATGGCCGTCTCGGTAGAAGGCTTACAGCAAGGCACCTGTAGAGGCGGGGTGAATGTTCTTAGGTTCGTCCGCATTTTAGTGCAATGTAACCTTTACTTAGACTGAGCGCTTACGTGCTACGATCCACTGAATCCGAGTCGAGAGGGTCCAATGAAACTGACCTCCCGACGTGCCCAGGTTTACATCTGCCGTAGCACGTACGCCCTTTGATGTGCGTGCATATCTTTGCCGGTTTGTGTATACAGCATTTAGGACTTGTTAAGTAGCTTATCCCAGTGTTAAAACAACAAATAAACTGAAACGAAATACGAAAATAACGGATGTTATCTTGGCAACCTATTTTAACTTTATAAAACACACTATGCTCATTTGAATTGGTGATTATGAGAATGAGTGATCTAGTGTTTGTCACTATATTTGTGTCGATTAGTGTGGTCTGTGTCAATTTCGTAAACATTGCTCGTGAAAAGCTTATATATAACAAAATAAGATAACTGTTAGGAACATTGTAAATGAAGTTTAGCAGACAATATTTACTACCATGTTTCACGTAGAGGCGCAGGTCACATCGTATAATTGATACAAATGTTTTAATGACTGTTTATTCAAAATCAGCTAATATTTAGAAGGTTCAAGTAAAATATCTAGAAATAAAGGATTTACTAAGTGAAAAGAATAAAATAATGAAGTGACACATTGATCATATGATTTTAGCTATCAAGTACCAAATGGGTCTCTAGACCAATACCCATAATAACAATAACAAATAACCGTATAATAATAGTTAAGTTATTAAACGATGCATAAACAACTTTTGTAAAATAAGTAGTTAGCGTTCAAATAATTATCTATTTTTCTTGTGCTCATTATATGTTTTATTTATATTAATTCTGTTAAGATTTTGTGAAGTCACACAACTATCAATATTTAAATTACAGTGTTCTTTTATTTTTACCTTTCTATGCTTGAATACAATAAAATCTAGTGTAACTGTATTTAACCTAATAAAATAATTATAATAGTAACAAATTATCTAATATCAGGGATACGTGTTCCGAAACTTGTATATTCCAATAATTTCCCATTATTCTATAGTAGTTAAAATTTATTTCAAACTTTATTTTCTGTATTTGGATACTAGATGGCTGTTTTATACATACTGTTGAAAACAGCTCTCAGTTTTGAGGTCCGTGTATATTTTAAATATTGTTATCCTTTTGACTAAACCGCAGTCCAAATGACGCCTAATTAATATAAAAATGTCAAAAGGATAAAATTAATCACTTTTGTAACACTGTTGTAAGTATTTTTTTATGGCCATCATATGGTCATTTTAGCCTTTATTGCATCCTAAAAATAGTGCCTACTATCGAATGTATTTTTTGTATCTTTTTTGCTGGGATCATCTTAAAACCATGTGTATGCATAACGTCCTTTCCAATAAATATTATTTCCTTAACACAGGGCAGTCTCATTAGTAAGAATAACATTTTCAAAGATACGTCTTCGGATATCCAGAAATATCGATTGATTTCCAAATCTGACAGATGACAAATAATTCGTGTTTCAATTTCTTGTCCTTGAATTATGTGCCATTGAACATATTTATTACAAAATATTGGCGACGAGAGAATTGTCATTGGGGTCATTGGTTTCCATGAATCACTTGAATCACTGATTCCCACAATTAAGTACTCTGTTGCGAAAATTTGAGAGATTCGATTATTCTTTGGAAGCTGTCCACCAGTAACGGATCAATGTTGCTGCCCTGTATATTATGTTTAAGAATGTTTTGTTGTAACTGAAAAATTATTGTGATAAGTGGTGGGTCCCGTTTGGGAGACAAGTAAATAAATATGTTGACCGTGATTCAACAGTATCATGTTATAAACGGCACAGTATCATTTATAGCCGTCGAAAATTCAAGATGCTATCCCACATTTTTTTTCCAGACAGAATATTAAAGATGACGGTCAGAGGTATCGTTTTGTTCATTTTGGTAAGGTTGTTTGTTTTCACTCTTCATTATAAATAATGTATTTATGTATATCACTCGAGACATGGCTTCTATGTACGATCTATTCTATATTATGTTAGCAATCGATGGATTTATAAGAAGAAAGTTTTAATAAAAAATATTATGAAAATTACTTATGTTTTATTTCATACGACGGGGCGGCCGAGCTCAGCTCGGGTGAAAATACAGAGAAAACGAATTTTCCCTGACATGAGACTAGCTAGATCGACTTCTAGACCCAGTAAACCCCTTATTCTAAATTTCATCGAAATCGTTTGAGCCGATTTCGAGAACGTGATTGCAAATATATATAACAGTGCACTAGTGGTACATGGGCACTTTATGTCAACGCAATATGGGTTAAATTCGAACTAAGATATTTTTTCTGCATTCGAATTAGAGCCATGTCACTTTGACATAAAGTGCCAATGTCATTCAGTAGTGCACCGTTGGCGAATAGGACGTTTACCTTATATACAGTTATATAGGTATGCAAATATTGCTCGTTTACTAATATAGGATTAGTGGAACCAAAAGCCGAACGCCTAGCTGAACGTTTTGTCCAAAATCTTAAATAAAAAAATTGCGACAAATTTTACGCACTCGGGATATTTTTTCCTAATGTGGCATTCCTTTGCCGAGGCTGGTATATGTACTCCCAGTGCGTTACGCCACACACGCGGCGGTGAGCGGTCATCGCATCCAGGCCTCGCGCCAAAAACACCATTTCTATGGAGATTCTACTTAAGTCACACGTCCGAGCGCGGCAGACGGCACGAGCGGTACGAAGTTATAAGATAGAGCGAGATAGGGATAGAATTTTGCAGGACGCTGTGCTTGCGGCACGTACCCTTACGGGCCGAAATCACGTCTGTGCATGCAGTCCGCCAATTTCGTACGTGGGTGGCGTCTTGAAAAATGAAAATGAAAAAAAATGAAAAAAATATTTATTTCACTAATAAAGAGTGCTATTAAAACAATTAAGGGTTGGGACTTCCTATTAAGTATGCAATACCTGTATCAGGAAGCCCCGCTCCTCTATAACAACCAGTTGTAGGTTTTAAGGAAATAAAACAAAAAATAAAGATTTTTTTAAACAGGCAAAAAGAAAGTTGAATTTTGAAAGAAAATTGAAATGATGTAAGCGCGTGCGTGTGTGTGTGTGTGTGTGTGTGTGTGTGTGTGTGTGTGTGTGTGTGTGTGTGTGTGTGTGTGTGTGTGTGTATGTGTGTGTGTGTGAGTGTGTGTGAATGAGTGTGTGTGTGTGTGTGTGAGATCGTGTGAGTGTGCGTGATAATGATGTACATTTTAGAACATATAATAGTCTTATCCCGTCTTATCCACAAATATGCTATAAAAAAGTAGCAAGCACTATACTTATTGTAAAAACAATAAAATGAAATATCCAAATACTTGTCTATATTTATTCCTCCAATTTAATGACAATTGACATAATCAATACTGTTTATATGACTGATAATAAAATTATTATCAGTTAATCTTGGGATTACCTGCCTTTGGGATTTTCTGCCCGCTACGCGAGGAGAAAATCTCACTTCCTGGCCAAGGCAAGACGTAAAACTTTAGACTATAATCACGGGCGGTAATTCGTAAAGCCCCAGACCGCGCATTCCTTCACCTTCGGTTCGGGCCACAAACACCTGCGATCTGGGGCATTCACGAATTCACCGCCCTAGGTATGTAATGTAGGTACTATTACGTCATACATGGCCAGGAAGATGTAATACTTAGTTTGGTAATGGTACATTATTAGCTAAGTCCACACCAGTGCGCTTTCACCATCAACAAGGCATGCGTCATAGAACTGTCACACTTAGTCTATGTAAGAATAAGTGTGACAAGAATATGACGCATGCCTTGTTGACCGTGAAAGCGTAGTGGTGTGGACTTAGCTATTGCCGAGGCGCGGAAAAAAAGGGGTTGCCTACCAAGAAACGAGTCAGGCAATCCCGGTTTCCGCCAAGGTAAATATAATGCTTTTCTCAAACATGTGAGGAAATAACACAAAGAAATTACAAAATAGTAGATTGTATGACAAGGGGCTAAAATAAGCCATATTACTACGAGATGGATATTTTCCCGAGCGAAGCGAGGGAAAATATTTCGAGGGGTAATATGGCTTTTAGACCCGAGTTATACACTCTACTTTTCACTTCGACTGCGAGAAAATAGTAAAACAAAGAATCCACAATCAGTAACAAATTTCACGGCGACGAGATTGTTCAATTTAGCGCCATGTTTTTTTTTACTAAACAGCTATGACACAGATACAAAATATTGACTCCATAAATAAACGCATCTACAGGCGCATCCACACGGCCGCGCGGCGGATAGCGTACCGGCACAAGTTGGTTGATAGCAAAGAGAAATGTTTTTTTGAAAGAGTTGTGATTGAAGGATTTAAATGATTGGGAATTAGGGACTAAAAACACCTGATGTTTGATTGGTCGATTTTAATAACAAAATATTGACTCCATAAATAAACGCATCTACAGGCGCATCCACACGGCCGCGCGGCGGATAGCGTACCGGCACAAGTTGGTTGATAGCAAAGAGAAATGTTTTTTTGAAAGAGTTGTGATTGAAGGATTTAAATGATTGGGAATTAGGGACTAAAAACACCTGATGTTTGATTGGTCGATTTTAATATGTAGCTGTATTCTGGTTGGTTGATAGCAAAGAGAAATGTTTTTTGAAAGAGTTGTGATTGGTAGATTTAAATGATTTGGAATTAGGGACTAAAAAACACCTGATGTTTGATTGGGCGATTTTAATATGTATGTAGCTGTATTCTGGTTGGTTGATAGCAAAAATAAATGTTTTTTGAAAGAGTTGTGATTGGTGGATTTAATGTGGTGAAGTGTTTTGATTGGTCAAATTAAATGTGTATAAATCATAAATATGTATACATATTTTCCCTAGGGGCTACATGTACTACTTTAGCCCCGCTTATTAAGCCTAATATGACACACTTTTCGAGCATGAGAAGTGAAATAGTACATTGTTTAACGAGGGGCGTAAGTGGAATATTGCTAACGAGAGTCTATCAGAAGCCCGACGCCGAAGGCGGAGGGCTTTTGATGACTCGAGTTTGCAATATTCTTACGCCCGTGTTATACACAATGTTTTTCATCACATTTGCGAGGAAATAAATAACAACAAAAGACAGAAAAATTTAAGTTTCATACAATCAAAAATTGACAACTTCACTTCCAGATCAGTGCTAGTAGAGCGCGCAGTTCAATATTTCAACCAATCACAGAGCAATATTCTTGCGGGGCGGGGCGTAGTGACCAACTAGATTTTTTTATTCAACCAATCACACAGCAACCAGATTTGCTTAAGCCAATCAGAGGGTTCTATTATTTTAAAACTAAACTTAACAGCCCGTGGGAGGTAAATCGGCTATAACTGCTCTGCACGCTCGCAAGTAATAACGCCATTGACGAGCAAGTGTGATGAAATAGTACATTGTTTAACGAGGGGCGTAAGTGGAATATTGCTAACGAGAGTCTATCAGAAGCCCGACGCCGAAGGCGGAGGGCTTTTGATGACTCGAGTTTGCAATATTCTTACGCCCGTGTTATACACAATGTTTTTCATCACATTTGCGAGGAAATAAATAACTACAAAAGACAGAAAAATCTAAGTTTCATCAAAAATTGACAACTTCACTTCCAGATCAGTGCTAGTGGAGTTCAATATTTCAACCAATCACAGAGCAGTATTCTTGCGGGGCGGGGCCGGCTTGACCAACTAGATTTTTTTTTCAACCAATCACAGAGCAACCAGATTTGCTTAAGCCAATCAGAGGGTTCTATTATTTTAAAACTAAACTTAACTGCCCGTGGGAGGTAAAACGGCTATAACTGCTCTGTACGCTCGCAAGTAATAACGCCATTGACGAGCAAGTGTGATGAAAAACATATTGTGACATACTTAATAACGCGGTGATTAATACCTTGTACTTTGATTTAACTGAAAGTTGTTTCTACGACTTCTTTCAAAGGCGGTATTCACTTACACACTATTATCTTTTACACTCATTGCGGTTTCTCAAGTAATTATAACACCTTAAGTTATTTTCATGTTTAATTATATCAAATAAATGAATTTACTTACTATTTTAAACTTTTAAATTTCAATTTCTTCTGACCATAAACAATAACGAACGTAAAAAATAATTTAAAAAAATATCACCATGAAAACAGCGCGGTTTGCGAGTGGTTTTCTTTGGCTGAATGTGATTTTTCCTTAATCGTGTCGATTTGGCATATCAGGATAAAAAGTGTAACGCAGCGGGAAATAATGGATTTTTACACTCCTAGGCAGGGAAGAGTTTTTTTTTACATTTTGTTGAATGAAAATTAGCGATGAAGATTTCGCGTGTCTGTTTTTCAAACAAAATGCGACGCTTTCCGAGCATGTTTGAGAAAAAAATTATACTCGCCACGGGCGGTAATAAAGAAAGCCTCAGATCGCATATTTATCGCTCTTGCCTTCGCCTTATTGGGCGTCAAATACCTGCGATCTGAGACATTCTTTTTTTATGGCCATAGGTAAGTAATGAACTTTACGTGTGAAAAAAATAAGACTTATCTGTGTGAGGTGTGTGTTTGTATTGAATTGTATCTCGCGATAGAACGCCGCGTTCGAAATTCAAAATCACTTTCCACCTTAGCGGATAAAATTGAATTTTTGGCGCAGATTTTGTGCGATAAAGTACCTAAGCCTTTTTGAGCTGGTGAGGTGAAATCATTATTTTCTAAACAATTGTCGGAACATCGATCGTAAAAATATAAGTGCGGAGCCGAAAGTGTGTCGCAAAATACGTCCCATGTGCTTAAAACCACAAATCTTCATATTCAATAAAACTTTTTGCCTCTCGGAGCATCGAATGCGTTGCCAACAAACCTTTCCGATTTTTTAGTTTTCAAGCCGTTGATCACCGCCCTTTGCTCACTTCTTAGATCGGACGTGCTTTCATCCGCTACTTCAGGCGTGGTATCTTTCTCTTCGAACACTCTTATTGTACCAAATAATCGATTCAGTCGTTCAGGGTCATTTATGTGGTCAATTGTGATTGGTACACTATATATTTTGACAATCAAAGGTTCGCCATCATCGTATAAGTTGGGAGGCAAAGAGATGTCTTGATATTTTTTGTCCCTTGCGGGAAAGCTCATAAGAGATGACATTTTTTTGATAATTTCTAGGTCTTCGTAGTCAGAAAATCTTTTCCAGCAATCCGGGCGGAGCGCAGGTGATGCCACCGCAAAATCATGTTGTCTGAAGAGTACACAGGTGACGACAAGCAGACATACAACGGCCGCGTTCATGGTGGTCTGTAATAAACATTGTTGAATCATTTTTATGTTGGTATCCAGTGATTATTTTGTGCTTTTGTCAGATTTGGAAAGTTAACAAAAGTAATTGAATAAGGTGACAAACACTAGGTACGTGGTACCTACACTACACGTCAAAACCACTGACTATAGAAATATTCTAAAAACAACTGTAAGGTGACTTTTGAAAACGGATTATAATTAGATTTTTTTAATAGCCGATATTTGACAGCTGTCATCCCGGTACAGTAAAGGTCAATGATGATTGATGACATAAATTATACTGGGATGACAGCTGTCGAATATTGGATGTAGGTAAGGGCATTCGTGGCAAAGTGCCTAAGCAGCAAAAAGCCACTGAAAACGGGAAAAAAGGGGAGTCTGGCTAATGAAAGCTGAACCTGAAAAATAGCGGCAAATTCAAAAAATCATGACAGGGTAACATAGGGTCACTCACACAGCCGCAATTTTCTCAGAGACATTTCAATTTGACATACGACATGACACCTCAGATCTGATAGACACACATAGAGACAAAGTGTTGCCAATCAAATTACTACTAGGTTCAACTTTCATTAGACATACTCTATATTCATAATCTTCATCTATCATTTCAGACATTGTTCTGTCACGAAGGATCACAGCTTACCATGAAAGTAAAAACATGAAACATTTTCATAGGTAGGTACCTACATATAAATTACTTTTGAGTCGTTTTTGCATTTGTAGTTGTGACTTCTGTACAAATACGTGTGTCTGTGTAGGTACGTCAACGTGTACATGTGTTCCTGTAAATTATATAAGGTCTAGGGGTACACTAAGAAAGGATTTTTCAAAATTCACCCCCTAAGGGGGTGAAATGGGGAAACAAGATTTATATCGACTATTATATTCGAAACTTCACAGGAGTATCCCTAATGATAAATGACGTGATAAATGAAGTGTTACTTATGAAATTTGTCATCAATGTTTTCTTATGACGTTATCACGTAAAATTATCGTCCGTAAACCGACTTTACAGACAACTATTTCTTGAAGTCGGTTAATGAAGTCGATTAAAAATTGGAAAGAATTCCGTTCAAATATTTCGCAAATTACACTGACAGTTATCTCTATGAGCACATATAGTTACAAGGGCAAGTCTTTACTTGTGTCTATTGATTTGAGGATTCGTAAGTAGTATTTTACTATTAAAGTACGACTTACGAATCCTCAAATTAATAAGGGTCAGCACCGCGTTTGTGATTCTTATGGATTCACAAGCGTCCCTAGGCCCTGGGTATCTGCTTACCATCAGGTCGGCCGTATGATTGTTTGTCACCGTTGTAGAATTAAAAACTACATTGCACTAATTTAACTTACATTGCGCTGACGTGGTAGACACGTCCACTCCACTCGAGGTCCACTACTGACTGAATAATTACAGTTACCGAACCATTCACATATCAGAGGCCTCCATATTTTAAATGAAGGGTCTCCTATGTACAAAATTAATTACGGTAATTTTGAGTAGGTTTTAAGCCTGTGAGTGTTTGATAGTTATAGACCGGGAGATAGTGACACACTTTTTCCCGCCATTTGTATGTACCAAGAATATACAGTATTATTTCAAATTTGCACGATATTTTTTGTGTTTGACTTTCGTAATTTATCCGACACGTTCAATTAACGCCCACGCGATTCGGCCGCCGGTACCACAACGCTATGACCATCATTTTCCTTTTCGTCGTTACGTAATTAGACCTCTGAAGGGTCGCCATACTTGGTACAAATGACTGGAAAATTGTGTCACTATCTCCCGGTCTAAGTATTAGCTGTGACTGTAGGTGGACGGTGGGCAGAGCATAGCATAATATAGGTAAGGTGGGGACTGGGGAGTAATTGACCATTAGCTGCATTTTAAAATATACATCGTAAACCCTTACATAATAATAAATATTATAATGATAATTATAAAGATATTTATCAAATTTAATTAATTAAAACCCAAAATTGGTAATTTTTAACAATTTATTGACGACAAGGCGTCTATCTATACAGAGGTACATGTATAAAAAGTGAATGTGCCGGGTAGGCTTTTTAAATAATTAATAGTAACTTGAAGCGCCTACAATTATGGAATGGCAACAAGTATCAGAACAAAACTATCAGGAGTCTGAACAGTGGGCTTATGCAGATACGCCCCCAAATCGCTACCAATACCGCCCCCATTTTGTCCGCGAATCTGCGGTAAAGCGTAATTTGTTGTTCACAACGCTTCACTTCATCTTACGTCAGACGAAATAGAGTGTAAGTCAGACCTCCGGCTACGAATTTGTTAATAGGAATCCCGGCGTCAACAAGGGTTTAGTAGTAGGGTTTAGGGTAGAACGCGTTAATGCGCCTCACCTCACCCGTCACGCCTAACGGAACTAGACCTCTGATTATGCTTAGTTACTACGAATCGCTGCGTCAAGATATATTTGTGGGTGGACGGTGAGGTGAGTTTAAAACAAGTTACAAAATATAGCGGAACCGTTGTTGTGAATAACATAGCAGAGCTGACGTGTTTCAATGAGTGGAAAGAATCGGTGAAATTGTTAGCATCATCCGAATACTATGCTGTATTCTTTAATCTGTGTCTATGCTAATTTGGACCTAATACAGATATGTCATGATACTATTGTTTACAATGTAAGTATAGGTATTATTATTGTTGGTTTGTGGGCCTTTAACGTGCCGCTTCGACCAGTGAGTGATCTATTGTGGCAGCCCTTTTTTTGTTTATAGTTAGTTCACCGTTAAGGCCCACCTCCAGGAAATTCCAGATTCTTTGGGCGGTGATATGTTGTACCTCTTCTGGGTGCATGATGTGCCGCCCTAGGTAGGTACTTCTTTTTTGCATGAGTGGTCCGCAGGAGCAGAGAATGTGCATTGCTGTCTCCTGTGTCTCCTGGCAGAACCTGCAAGTTGCGTCTTGTTTCATACCCATTTGAAACAGGTGTTTGTTCAATTTGCAATGTCCTGTCAGGATTCTCGTCACTGCGCAGGTTTTGTGCCTTTTGAGTTGTAATAGCTCTTTAGACAGTTTACTATTGAACCCTTTAATTAAGGCTTTAGCCTGTTTTTGTCCTTTGGCGGACATCCACAGCTTGATTGCCTCTGATTTTTCTGTGTTACTTAGCAAGGGCATCTACTCACATGAGTACCTACTCACATGAGTAAACTCTATTATAGGTATTGATCCCACACTCTCCGAATTTAATGAAATAAACATGATTTGATCTTATATTTGTACACCCTACCATATTGATAATTGAAGTTACGAATAGTGAAAAATTTGCATGTGGCTAGATGACAACTTCAACCGTTGAATGCACCAGGTTATATACTTATATAGGGGCCGGCGAACTGAACGGATAATTTCCAATTTTTTTATAATATTCCTATTATAAATTAACCTGCTACAACAACTGCATAATACGGTACGGTAGAAACGTTAATATCTTCAATTGAAAGAAAACCTGTCCTTTCAGGCTCCTACTTCACCAACATGACAATTATTGTCATCTGACAACGACAATTATCCGTACATTGCTGGTACCACAAGTACCTACCCTCTAGCGACCACCTTAACTTCTAGAACAAGCAATGTATGGCGAATTGTCATTGTCAGGTGACAATTGTCAAGTAGGTGAAATAGGGGCCTGGTGGTCGCGTAATACGCGTAAATATATGTAGGTATCTAATCATTTGAATGACCGTTCAAATTTATCATGTAAAATTAAAATAGGAAATGTTCATTTAATGATAGACTGAAATTGCCACATAAGTATGTTTATGGTACACATCATTTTTGCTATTAAAACGGTACGTCATAACACAAGTGTTATAGGTACAGGTATTTAAATCCCATATCCATATCGTCATAATTGTTGGTATTAGGAGGACGGAGTTTCATGGTGTTTTTTGTAATCTACGTTAATTTATCATATTCAAATTCTTCAAAAAAACGGGTACCTAAATGAGCTAGCCAGTATAACATGCATCGAGGTAATTTTCATCGCCGAGACATTAATATTAGTATTTTTTTAGGCATTTTCTTTGTGGCAACGTTGGTTTGTCATGTCATTTTAAATCTAGATTCGTCATGGACTTTAAGGTTCACAATTCGACTTAGTAATCCAGAATCCATTTCGATACCCTAGTTCACAATCGTACAGGGGAAAAAGTTGCACAAATCATGAAGTTACAATTTCATTGATAGCTAAATTAATTTAATTAATTACGATTGTGGACATATCGATTTTTGATTGAAAAACTTTTTGATATTCAGGATTTTGAAGCAATTTAAAAAATGCTCAAGGGTGTAGATAGATAACCCAGTGCGCCCTACGACGATGAGAAGGTTACAATCATAAGCAAATTTAAAGTTGAAATAGTATAAGGTAAGTAGGTACTCTTTCTATTCGGTTTGTTTGATGATATTCGTGTGTAAGAAATTTGATAGGCGAATGAATAAAACAACAATATTTTATCAAATTAGTCCAGACGTTCACAGTTTGGAGAGAACCACTAGTCTTAGTTCAATACAATAACGCCTTCAGGGTGCTGCTGCGGCTGCCGCGATACTGCAGCGCCTCGGGCATGTACGCGGAAGGCGCGCGTGGACTGCTTTTACAGCACCATGCGCAAGAGGGCGGCCTCAGCGGCGCGGCGGCGCGCGCGCTGGCGGCAGCGCCCTCGTCGCCGACCGTATTAAGGATCCATTTATGAGACACTGGCAGACATTGCATGCACCAGTGTCTCATATCTGGGCTAAATAATTCATGTAATGTAAGATAAGAGTAGTGTTTAATTCTTTATTTATATTTATTTTGTAACACTTAGGTAATTTAATTTTATTGTAACTAACACATGAAATTGAATTGAATTTATTAGTGTCAGTGTGATTCAGGCAGGCTTTAGGCCACACTGGCGCGGCCTGTCAGCTAATGACAAGTTTACTCTTGACCGCCGCGTCCAGGCCGTGCCAGTCTGTGAGGGGCTTAAAGCCTGCAACACACTGGCGTGGCCTGCGGTGGCGGTCAATAGTAAATTTGACAGCTAATGACAAAATTACTATTGACCCCCGCGGCCATGCCGCTCCAGTCTGTGAGAGGCCTTAAGTCGCGCCAGTGTGATGCAGGCTTTACGCAAGCGCGGCGGGCAAACGTCCCCGGCCTTCATGCAGGTATGGTATGTATATAGGCTACCTTTTATGTAATCTATATAATCATAAAAAAGATATAATCATCTGAATACAACATATTAAGTATGTTTATATTTTCTGAAAATGATTGCCACCTATTCATAAAATGATCATATAATAACAGTCTGAAATAGCCACATATCTTTAGGCCCATCATTACGCCATTAAAACGGCGAATTAAGTACGGATTGTAATCGTGTTTTTTGTAATCTTCGTTTATTAGGGTTCCGGACCAAAAAGGTAAAAACGGAACCCTTATGGTGCGACTCCGTCCGTCTGTCTGTCTGTCACAAAGTCAAATATCTCAGGAACTACTAATGCTATCGATTTGAAATTTGGAATAGTTGTAAACAAAGCTAATCCTCGTGTATAGAAAATGATTTTTTTTAATATATACTTTTAATTTGTATGATGATGATGATGATGTCTTCCCAGACGTATTCGTCGACGGCGACATCCTGACAAATATTATTATCTAAGGTTGGGAAACTTTACGTGCATGAGCTCGAGTGTGACTTGCAAAACCAAATTTGGTTTTGAACGTACGACCGCAAGAGACACAGCTGTCCACTAGAGTTATAAGTATAGTGGTAGGAGGGCTTGCGCCGAGTTTTACGGAACTGGCGTTTGTCGTCCAGACGTTGATACCTGTATTGACAGCAGTTCGCCAGTCCGATCTCTGAGTAGCAAGTTCCTCCCACGACTCACATGATACGCTGGTGGCAGACAAGTGGCGCTTTAGGACATCCTTGTAACGCAGATACTGCCCATCAGCTCTGCGTTTACCCCGTTTGGGGGGTTAATTTGTATAAAAAAGGGCGGATAAGGGGGGGGGGCAAAACTTCAAAGTCTAGTTAGTAGGCCAAGTGGGGTATCATATAAAAGGGCTTGAATTTTAAATTCTAAAACAGTTTTTCTATTCTATTTATATTGGTTGAAAAGATTTTTTCTTTACACTATGTTTATGTATGTAGGTAACCCAGAGTTGTGTGTCTTCGTCTTACATTTTGCAGAAACAGGTAGTTTTGATGTCATGACCTAAAGGCAAATTACGCAGCTGTTGTGTAGTTGGGTGATCGTAACGAAATAGTTAGTAAAATAAACTATTATACTAACGTACCTACAATTTAATAGGTCGAGCTGGTGGTAACCCTAGCTCTAAGGCTCCGCCTCCGAAAGAGCGCGTTGCATTCGATAGAAAGAAATGGCCACATTTAGGCACGTTTGGCGTACCTAAACAGGGAATTTGTTAACAGAGAACCTTCTGGACGTAGTACTATTACTTATTCTGTGACAAGGGTGTAAAAAACAGTCCGTCCTACGCCAAGAAGATTACATCCAAATACCGTCATCTAAGTGGTAATAGGTACTACTTTCACAACACCTACACAGTTTGTCAATGTAAGTTTATGAGATGCCAGATTATGAGGGACATGAGAGTAAACAGACAACAAGATCAAATAAGTTTATTTACTATATCATATTATATGTACGAGCGAGCGAAGTTCCCCGTTTCAGTTTGTAAATAATACATATTTTTAGCCTGTGATCTTAACTTTGATCAGGGTGCAGAAATCCGTGGCTCCATCCGTGACCAACTGTAGTTCGTGGATCATGTCTCCTGGCGCGTGCCAGCCAGGCAAGGCATGCATGATCTTATTG
The DNA here is from genome assembly GCA_932294315.1 of Epinotia nisella. Taxonomy (NCBI): domain Eukaryota; kingdom Metazoa; phylum Arthropoda; class Insecta; order Lepidoptera; family Tortricidae; genus Epinotia; species Epinotia nisella. The sequence goes on from OW028674.1 coordinate 26,660,030, forward strand.
AAATCCATGTTGTCGTATCGGAAAAATCCCTGAAAGTCATTTAAAGCAATACAGCCAAGATCAGAATGGAAATAGCCAAAGCTCTACCTCTGAGGCTCATATATTTCTGGTAATTTTATATTTTAACACTCGTTACCCACTTGTATGTTTTTGAAGGCATATGCTTCATATATTTATATTATATTTATTTATTTCGCACATAAGTATAACCATACCAAAGAAATTAAAACAACACCCTATACTATTATATATATATACATATGTGACGGTTTTTAGTAAAAGGTCCCACTTTGTCGATTCTAGTTACGGAGCGGAGTTACGGGCAGTTTAGTGAAATATGGCAAAACTTACCGAAAATCAACTTTCGATGAAAACTGATAGAACATACTGTAATAAACCTATGATTTTGATGACGACGCATAAATCTCCATTTTAAGCACCTTTTTAGGGCCTCAAAGTTTAGTGCCCAGCGACCCGCTTTGTCGCATACAGAAAAATCGTCGATATCATATTTGTGACGGTTTTTAAGAAAACGTCCCACTTCGTCGATATGGAGTTAAGAGTAGTTCCCAATACTACAGATCATACGCTATCTTTTGGTGAAAGATTCATGTCTGTAGGTGCTATAGTTATTTTTTTTAAATTCTGCTAAGTTGCAGAAGTGAAAAAGCGACAATTGAGAAAACGTTGGTTAAAGTTTGGGATGGCAGAAAACACACTTCTACTTTGAAGTTATGGAGTGGTTGGTATTAAATGAATGGGCATACTTTAGGGATTTCAAATTAGTTAAAATCATGTATGTAACCTTAGTATTTTGAATGTTATGGAGGCTTGAACATAAAAAACAGGACGAAAATATGTAAATCCTGAATATGGGTTTATTTCTATATTCTATTATACGGCACGCAGATTTATCATTAAAGTTATATTTATAAAGGGTTTCCCATGCTAAAAAAGACATAAATAATTCTGTGGATCCTTTTATTTAGTAATTATGTCAAAAAGTTAATAACAAATGATTTGAAGAGTGCCATGCATAAAAATTAAAATACACGTGTCTCTTAATATATACCATGAGATTACTTAAAAAAACATACTTACGAGTATCAAGCATAGAAAGTATGTAAAATATCAAATTATAAGTACTTTTTGTGTGTATAAAGTTTAGTGATTTTATATAGGTAGGGAGCGTCCCACTTGGTCGGTTTACTAAACTTTAGTGCTTCTTCATTGAAAGTGTTTGTGTTTGGTATATTTTTCAGTTTTATGTATGAGATAATGGTTTGTTATTGTTAATCTAAGAGTCTTTGATACTAACGTCGTTTGTTTAAACTTTTTTAACGTAAATGAACGAAATTTCTTTTCGACTCAAGTTTAGTGACCCACTTTGACGGTTTGGTGGATCATACGCTAAAAAATTAGTACAAGTATAAAATCATAATTTATAAGCATAGGTGTAATTTGCTGAACCAAAAACAGTATAATCATCTATTTGTTACCAAGATTTTCAAAGCTTTCACGTCAAAATGTTCTTTGGCAGATAATTAAGGTTGTTTTAGACTTATGTTGCCTAAATTAACAATAAAATTGCAATTTTGCTGGGTTGCAAACTAAAAATCTTGGTAAGAAAAAGGGAAACTTAAATGTGGACGTTTTAGTGACTTAACTTTTAAATAAACTGTTTTAAAAATGCTCTTATAACTTTCTTTCACATTTAAATGACACCGAAAATCATAGAAATCATTGAGCGAAAATTTTCGCGTGTTTAATTCATGCTGACGTGACAAAGCCTACACAAAGCGCTTAGCGGCGGCGGTGCCTTTGATGTCGTCGACGAGGCGGCGCGGCGATTTATATAAACGTTGCGATGAGTTCGATCCGTTTGCTACATCTCATAGGTTCAATACGTACACCATTTTTGGTTTGTAATTATACTCTTTTTGGTTCAGCAAATTACACCTATGTTTATAAATTATGCTTTTATACTTGTAGTAATTTTTTAGCGTATGATCCACCAAACCGTCAAAGTGGGTCACTAAACAAGAGTCGAAAAGAAATTTCGTTCAATTACGTTAAAAAAGTTTAAACAAACGACGTTAGTATCAAAGACTCTTAGATTAACAATAACAAACCATTATCTCATACATAAAACTGAAAAATATACCAAACACAAACACTTTCAATGAAGAAGCACTAAAGTTTAGTAAACCGACAAAGTGGGACCCTCCCTATATAAAATCACTAAACTTTATACACACAAAAAGTACTTATAATTTGATATTTTACATACTTTCTATGCTTGATAAGTATGTTTTTTAAGTAATCTCATGTTATATATTAAGAGACACATGTATTTAAATTTTTATGCATGGCACTCTTCAAATCATTTGTTATTAACTTTTTGACATAATAACTAAATAAAAGGATCCACAGAATTATTTCTGTCTTTTTTAGCATGGGAAACCATTTATAAATACAACTTTAATGATAAATCTGCGTGCCGTATAATAGAATATAGAAATAAACCCATATTCAGGATTTACATATTTTCGTCCCGTTTTTATGTTCAAGCCTCCATAACATTCAAAATACTAAGGTTACATACATGATTTTAACTAATTTGAAATCCCTAAAGTATGCCCATTCATTTAATACCAACCACTCCATAACTTCAAAGTAGAAGTGTGTTTTCTGCCATCCCAAACTTTAACCAACGTTTTCTCAATTGTCGCTTTTTCACTTCTGCATCTTTGCAGAATTTTTAAAAAATAACTATAGCACCTAGAGACATGAATCTTTCACCAAAAGATAGCGTATGATCTGTAGTATTAGGAACTACCCTTAACTCCATATCGAGAAAGTGGGACCTTTTCCCAAAAACCGTCACATATATCAAACACGTCGGTTTCAAAGCGTTATAAGAAATAAATAATATCTAGACACAAATTATGTTTTACGTTCATTACGTTGACATTTAAAGTCTTATGGAGTAATAAGTGTCTATTATTGACTGTATGGTCTATTATTTTCAATGAGTTTTATCGCGGCTTTTTAGTTGGCTCAAATACCTTATGGCCTTATATTATTAAATAAAATACATTTCTAGTTTTTTTATTAAAAATACAACAGGGTTGTTTTGCACACTGTAAAGTGTCAATAATGTAAAAATATATCGGCATGTTATTTTTATACCTAGTTATATACCTAATAATACTCAATATCGATATAATAATGTTTCTATCACTGGCTAGGTTATGATAGTGTTTTGTTTTGCCGTGAAAAATCCGGGCTCTGATTATATCATTGTAAGTCCACGTGTGGTAGACCAATCGATAGGGCTTTTAAAATAAATAATAAGGTTTATTAGCAGTGTTTTGATTAAGTGTATACAGTTGGAAATAATCGCCCCGAAAATCACAAAAATCGTGTCCCTCCCTCTAATTTTCGAACGGTGTATTTAAAAAAATTGAATAAATCATGGACATGCTTATTAAATTCTTTAACCGAAAATTATTTTGAACAAGATCAGTTCAAAGGTTTTGAGATTTTGCTGAAAAACTGCCTTCCCTATAGGATGTAAGTGCCGTAATATTTCTGTGACGATATGACTTTTTTAAGAGGCACGGAACCCTTTGTTGTGCGTGGTCCGACATGCCGGGTTTTTTACCCACCTGCGCGACGCAAAGGAGGGTAATGTGTTTATCAGTCTATGTATGTATGTTTGTTCCTTTGTTGCACTCTAGAGATCAAATGCGTGGGTCGATTTTAATGAATCATAGGTCTGTCGATTTGTTTTAAGCTTGCGGGTGTGACTGAAGACAAGACAGTAATCAAAATTCAAAATAAGGAACACCAGAAGCCATATTGTAATAAAGAAAAAAAAAGTCGACAAACTATGCCATTGGAGTATCGTTAAATACGTATTTCAAAATCATTGTAAGGTTTGTTTAATATTTTTTTAAGGACTTTTTTGCGTTGCTGTTAAGCCAACTTGAATGACCCTAAGAACTTTATGAAATTAGTGCTCAACTTACTTTATGTAGCATGCAGTTGTTCGTCGAGACTGATATATTTGAGAACTGGATGATAGCCCTGGCAAGGATGTTTCGACAGGACACTTGGGAGATCTGAAACTTTATTACTCGTTTGCCAGCGCTGTCCTCTGCGAATGTTCTTCCGCTAAACTGCAATCAAACTTCACAGTTTATAAGGGACCCCTTATTCCTCTTCGGGCATTACACAAACTAGCATCGAATGAGAAGGAGTGGGGCGTTTCCTGTTATATTGTGTGGTGGTTTCCGCTTTGACTTACATGCCGCAGTTTACGAACCGAAATTTCTGTTCTATATTAAAAAAAATAGACTAAAACTACACCATGGAAATAAATTCGATGAAGACTTACATTTAGAAACCGTGTAGGTGCTATGATGGTAGTATTACCACTAAGATATTGCGTGCCATTTTCGACAACGATTTTATACTTGGCCATAATGGAAATTTTCTTGGTGTAGGGCGGGCTCGGATGTTTACATTCTTCTACATTTTCTAGAACTACCTCAAAATCCTGAAAGTCAAAAAGTTTTTGAAAACGTTTCCGGCTGAGAAGTGATTAAATAGATTGTTGCTTACAACAACAGTTATTATTTATTTAGGTACCCGTTTTTTTCTTCCTTTTGAACCATTAGAATGTGATAAATAAATATAAATTACTAAGACTACTACCCCGATCCGTGTTGGAAACATTTTGATGATATTATGGTCGAGTTTATATTCTCTCTCGTTTTTAATGACGCTATTACTTGTCATTTCGGATCATCATTTAATCATTTGGGATTATAGGTACTCAAATGTAATCAAATGTTAATCTTTTTCAGAAAATAAGTTTTGATTGAATGATATTTATTTTTCATAACTGAACTTTTCGCGTATATCTAGAATAATATAAATGATAAAGATCAAAGAAGGTAAAAAATGGGGTTAAACTTTGTATGGGAACTCCTCAAATCCATGAGCTAAAGACTTGAAAATTGATAAGCATACTCTTGACTGGAAAGTTAAAAGAACTCCATTCAAACTTTATAAAAAATATAGATAAAACGTGTTAAAAGACGGGATAAGAAATAGTCTTACCAAAAATGGTTGATATCTCAAACGATAGTAGCTGTTAGACATTAGAGACCTAATTATGTTGGAAACTCAATCGCCGTCTTCATATATATTTGCTATATGAATTCAGAGGTCATCTAAAGTTTTATGATAGGTTGAGTTTATTACTTACGCCGAGTTAGCATAGTTCACCAACGTCACGACTGTCCACGAGATGTGAGTATAAAATTTGGACACAACGGCATTGCTTTGAATCCTTATTTTACATTAAGCTACATTACAACATACAACAAGGCCAATTTTGACTAAAGTAAATAGGTAGGCAGGATAACTTAGCGAATAACATTATGTTCAGAAATATGTTATTGCTGAATGCCATTACGTATTCCAGTTCTTTTCGAGATTCTTATACTTTCTCTGTTCTCTCTCTGGTTCTTGTTCTCAATTATGTTTATTTCCAACTTGTGTTTGCAGTTCTGTACAGGTCTTCAGTAAACACAGATTTTTAGAATATTTGACTTACTGAATTACTTATTTGAATTTTAGTATTGTTTCTCAGATCAATTCGATATATAATCGACATTGCAAAAAAAAATAAAAGGAGCATACCGGTCACATGTCCACGGCAAGGCGTTTTCGCCATGAAACGGTGCGGCGCACGCCGTATAAACCCACGTTGCGGCCGTGAGTTTGTACGGCGCCGCGGCGCATCGTATTTTTCTAAGGTGCTGCGTCGTGACAATACCAAGATCAGTCTTCAAACAGATATCCTGGACCATATCACACGTATTCTGCTCTCGTTGTTTTTAAGAAGACTCAAGAAAAAAAAGCAAAAGATTTTGGGTTAACCCATATCTTTCCATCATGACTGGAGCCGTAGCATGGTTGGCCTTGTCACGCGATAGGTGATAGAATAGAGCGTGCGTCACTGGCTGACACCGTTCGATAGAACGAGACGACTCTCTTATCTTGTCACTTGCCGCGTGATAAGGCCAACCATGCTACGGCTCACGGGAGTTATTCCTAGAGGAAATACGAGGCGTTGAAAACCAGTATTTTTTCATCGAAAGCTGAATTTTTCAAAGCTTTTCCCCATAAGTAAGTATGCAGTTTTTAAACTTTTTGTTCAAAACGGTTTAATTTTATTTTACTTTCTTATTTGACAACTATGCTATGAACGATGGCATAGATAAATGAGAAGCACGATGGTTAAAGTATAGTTTAATCTTAAATTAAAGCAAACAACATATTCGGCGGCGCAACGTGAGATTCTACGGCGCGCGCCGCGCTGCAGAAACTCACGTTGCGACGCCGCCACAGACTACATAACGCCGCGCCGCGCCGTTTTACGTTGACGACGCCGTGCTCTGAACATGTGGCCGAGCCCTAAATACTTTAATTTGTTGTTTGTTCACCATTCACGCTTCACTATGTACTTACTACAGTTACTACCATTAAAAACTGAATGTCACGAGTATAATTTGTTATTCATATTATCTACAATATGTTTCAAGCACGCGTTGTCATTGTAATCTATATTATTTGTATTAATTTATCATGCTCTGCTGGTGAAAAACAGGTAAGTACAAGCCGGTACTTCACGATTTTTACCGAAATTTACCCCTTATACAATTTAATCATGCCTCAGGGCAGCTAAGAATCAGGGGTGCTAAGAATCTCCGGCGAACATCAGGCTACCACCTCCGACGACCCTTGGCCCTGGCAAAATATAACACGCACACACTAGTGCCACACTTTGGCACTCTTTGGGGGAGGCCTATGTCCAGCAGTGGGTGTCTTTCGGCTGGTACAATAATGATGATGCATCATGCCTCTGTTTGTATGCTGGCGTGGCATGTCTGTTTTATCCCTTTCTCACATACACAAAAGTCAAAGACAGAGAAGACAGACACATTTTAAAAACGAGCAAAAATAGGTTTGATGAACGTCTAAGAATAAGGAAATTAGTATTTACTTTTTGATTTTCAGGGCTTTAATGTCATTCTAAAAAATGCGCAAGTGTGTAAGCATCCCAGCCCGCCCTATGTCAAGAAAATTACCATCGTGTCCAAATTCAGTGTCGACATCCTAAATGGCACTCGGTATTTAAGTGGCAACATTACCATCACAGCACCAGTAAGGTTTCTAAATGTAAGTCTTACCGGAATTCAACAACAGCTTTGTCATTCATAACATAGTAGTATATAGAACTTTGATTAGATAACTCATAAAAAGCTGGGTAACCTACTGAAGTGCTTCACTGTCAGCAACGAAACGACATTGGGACTAATCGTTGCTTCAACTACCCATATGAAGTTTCTGGGTAATAGCCCTTTTATAGCTAGACTAGTGGTCCTTCCGACGCATATGACCAAGAACGCAAAAGACCAATGCACATTTTATTGGCGAATCGCGTGCTTATACTCGTTAATTCGTGAATGACCATGCTAGCAAATGACCAAAAACGCAAAAGGCCAATACATACATCTTAGGCGAATCGCGTTTTTAAACTTGTCTATTCGTGAATGATCATGTCAGTAAATGATCAAATACGCAAAAGGCCAATGTTTACCCATCTCAATTATTGATAGCTGTAAAACATACAATAGGTTAAATTTAATTAATAACATAATGGAAATGATACATTTAATGAATGATGTTATACAAATAACACGCCTAATAATATAAATAAATATTCTACTTAATATTGACAATATTTTTTTTACATATCATTCCTTAAATTTGACGGAGACCAGCTTTCGTGGGCTCCTATTTCTATGCAGTTTGCCCTTCGGACATCTGAATCTTTGGTACCGTTTGGTAGGTAGGTAACCAAGTTTTGTAACGAGCTACAAAATGGGAATCTGAAATTACAACACGGGATTATTTTTCCCGTTTCGAAGCTGGTTACGAACTTTTAGCACCTGAAGAACCCTAACGAACCTAACCTACCATTTTCTAAATGTTTTGACATCGGTCGATATTCCTCCAAGGAGTTCACAAAGTTATTTTGGTCATCAGCGTATTTAGGGTTTGGACATCTGCGTTTATGGCACATTGCTTATTAAGATAAGGACATCTGCGATTTTGGTATCACGCGTAAAAACATTTTGGTAAATCACGTATTTGGTCATTTGCGTTTTTGGAAATATGTGAATTTGGTCTTTTGCGTTTATTGGCCTTTTGCGTTCTTGGTCATATGCGTCGGAAGGATTTAAATACCTACCTACTGTAAAACTGTGTACCTTCTAATATTACTTTTTACCACAACGAAGAGCGGCGCCTTCCGACACAGGCATTATCATGCTTAATGGGAGGCACCATCCCTTGTGTAATGTAATTGTGTTGTAATGTAAGTGTTTTTTACCAAATAAAGAATTTTGTATTTGTTTGTATACTAGATAGGTACTCTTACCTAGTAATTTTTCAAATTACAAACCGGAATAAATCAGGAATAGGTACTTACTATTTCGTATTATCGTGACAGTAATTAAATAATACATTGTTTTTTTCCTATTCACAATTGGGAATGGATGAAAATTTTAGAAATGCCTGATTATTTTTTTGGTGATAGGAATAACCTTCCTTAGCACCAGAAAAAAGTTTCAGATTTTTCAGCTGCGTCAATTTTTTTTGAAAAATATAAACAGTTTCCTCACTTACGTTTTGGGTCAGTTACGGCACCTTCCTCGATCGGTCTCATATTACAAAAAAACATATTAAATATCTGTGGTAAACTGACACTGGCAATGATATTGACACCTGCAGCAGCTATATTGGTCATTACCAGTGTCAGTTTACCACAGATATTTAAGATAGTTTTTTGTAATATGAGACAGATCAAGGAAAGTGTCTATTTACCGTTCTTGACCCAAAACGTAAATGAGGAAACTGTTTATATTTTTCAAAAAAAATTGACGCAGCTGAAAAATCTGAAACTTTTTTCTGGTGCTAAGGAAGGTTATTCCTATCACCAAAAAAATAATCAGGCATTTCTAAAATTTTCATCCATTCCCAATTATTTGATTCATACCGATTTATTTCTAAATTGACAGACTCCAATCGATTGAAGTAGTACACTACTTCAATCGATCAGTGGTACATCACTAAATTAAAAAAAAAGCCGTAGGACGTAATTGTTCGCATACCGAGTTTTCAATGAATTTAAAAAATATTACAATCAATAAGTGCTAAAAAGAGCATGCATGGAAATTGAACTTTGTTTCGTAACTCGTAAGCTATTGAAACTTTTTTTTTATTATTTCGATGAACAATGCCAATTTATGTTATATGGATGTCGCGATGTGGCAAAAGACCAGTCGCATTTCTCGTAAACTGTGGTGGCTCTCTGAGCTGTAGACTTGCAAGCCCGTTTATTCTTTTTTTTTCTGAAAATAAGTTTAAGTTGAGTACTTAAACTTATTTTCAGAAAAAAAAGAAAAAACGGGCTTATTTATCGAACCTGCTCATAAAATTTCCCGGGACTTTTTTTACTTTCCGCTATCGATTAAAGGGTTAAAAAGTACCACCACCACCAGTTCTAGATGATAGTAATGTAATAAACATTAATTAAACGTATATTTTAATTAATTTATAACGGGCCTTATTAGGGGTGGGTTTTTCTTTAAATATGATTTTTCTGTTATTATAACGCAAATAACATTGGCTTTTTTTCAATATTTTGTTTGTTAACAAATGAATCATGAGCATTCCTATGAATGACTTTTCTCTATTAAATAATCATACTGTACTGGTTTTACAAGGCTTTGAAATTAAGGTGTGTTATTGGGCGACGGTACCTGATCTTAAATTATGCGTTTCTAACGCTCAGTGATAATGCCCGACTTTGACTCTCATTGGTCTGATTGACTTTTATAGTGAATTTTTGTGGTGAAAATGTATTGCAGTATTGTTTAATTGCAGTTTAGCGGCAGAACGTTCGCGGTGGACAGCGCTGGGAAACGTGCCATGAAGTTCCAGTTCTCCCAAGTGTCCTGCCAGAACTTCTTTGCCAAGACTATTATGAGATTCACGAATATCACCTTCACGGCTAAGAATTGCATGATGCATAAAGTATGTTTTTGGACTAGTTTATGATTTAGGTAACCACTAATGAGGACCTATCTTTTAGATCCTCTGAAACTATTAGCAGGGCAGGCTTTACTTGATCTAAAAACCATAATTGACACCTTGTGACATTCGTGACCAGTCGCTGCTACCAATTGAGCTATCGAAACCAATTAAATAATCACACTAATATTATAAATGTGAAACAGTGTCTATATGGAAATCCATGTGGTCAAAGATACATAATAAATTAACATCGACGGAAATTGTATTTATACAACTAACGTTAAAAACTTCAATAGTGCGATGCAGAGCGTCACACATTTCCAGGCATATTTTAGCCGTAGTAGGTAATTCTTCCGATTTTTCTATGCGTTTAAACTCTGCCAAACCATATGAGAACGTATAAAAAAGAGTTTAATGGAGTTTAGGTATCGTAGACAGAGTTCGCGAATTACCGATTTAAAAACACATCACCAGCGCCATCTTTTGGTATCCCGTAGCGACAACGATTCTTCGCTACAAAAGCTAAGGCTTTGAGGACAAATTAAACAAAAATATGCGAACCGATTTTATTGAAACTTTCCAATATTGTTGTTTATACCTCAGAGTAGAACATAGCGTGCCGTTTTTTTAGATATAATTACTTCAGAGGGTGGAATAAGGAACCAAAGATTGTATGGGACTTAATTTTTTTTTTTAAATAGAAACTTGAAACTTCGTAGATTGATTTTATATCAAAATATTAGAAAACTAATTTCTGCGTTTTTGAAAATTCATTCCCTAAGGGGGTCAAAAGGCGTTTGAGAATTTGTATGAAAAAAAACGGTCACCCATCCAAATATTGACCTCACTCGACGTTGCTTAACTTTGGTGATTGTTGCGAAGTGTTCATCGCTATTAGACTACGTATTATAGGCAAGTAGTTTCTGAAGGTTACATTATCTTTTAATGATTTTTATAATTACAATATCAGTGTTTTTAAAATAAAACTGTACTGTTTAATAGAAGGCGACATATTTATATAAGTCAGCTACTGTCTGAAAGCATCATGCGTGTGGACCAAGGTGGAAAAGTTCCATCTCACGACAAACATGCGAGTCCAGCTGTTTGATGATGTAGAGTCAGGTGCGTATGCTCAAAAATTGCTTGAGATAGGCGACGGTCGATTAAAAACTGATGATGAAGGTATGATTCTATTAACCAACCAATTTTGTCATGTTGTGGATTCGGAAGACGAGCTTATTGCTCAAGTTTTTCCGAATCTGCAACAAAATATTCTGGATGAAAATTGGTTGTGTGAAATAACCAAAAAATGAGACAATATCAAAAATAAATAAAAAAATCTTGGAAAAAATATCAACCGAAACAACAGTTTACAACTCCATATATACAGTATTGACATCCGACGTCAGCACCAGTTACCCGGTTGAGTTCTTAAACTCTCTGGAGCTATCCGGGGTACCTTCCCACAAACTCGAATTAAAAGTAGGCGTACCCGTAATGTTAATGCGCAACTTAGATGCACCAAAATTGTGCAATGGAACAAGATTACGGGTCACTGAATTGGGAAAATATATAGTAAAGTGCACAATCTTAACTGGTGAAGCGAAAGGAGAAGATATACTCATTCCCCGTATTCCAATTATACCTAATAACTTGCCATTTAACTTTAAACGACTACAGTTCCCTTTAAAAGTAGCGTTTTCAATGACAATTAACAAATCGCAGGGTCAAACCTTAAAAGTAGCGGGATTACATTTAGGCATGTTTTTCCCACGGGCAGTTGTATGTAGCTTGCTTACGTGTGTCTAAATCTAAAAATCTACATGTTTTAGCAGAACGAAATAAATCATACAATATAGTTTATAGAAGTATATTGCAATAAGTAGCAGCGGCGAAGCGGCCAACTTATTTTTTTAGTTTCAGTATTTTTGTAAGCTTTTCGCTTAGGTGCTTTATTGTCTGACAATATACTAGACCGTAAGCAAAGTATTTTTTTTTAGTCTTAATTATAAATAGCGTGAAAAAGAAAATAATCTCTAGAGGCGGTAAAATAACAACAATTTGTGTAGTGAAACGAATTCTACGCGGACGAAGTCGCGGGCAAAAGCTAGTTTAAAATAAACGCGTTTCAGGGTTTTTTCCCGTACGACAACATGGACATCAATAAGATCATGCATGCGTTGCCCGGCTGGCACGCGCCTGGAGACGTCATCCACCAACTGCAGCTGGTCAGGAATGGGGCCACCGAGTTCTGTAGCGAATTCATAGTTTCGATCACCGACTATTAAGTTATATTATTAAGTTTCTGTCATCGATGACATTTTTAGTTCATGCTTTTATTACCGGCTGTACTTTCTTGCACAATCATTATTTCATTAACTACTTACTCATTGAGAAAATTCTAGTGAGCCTAACCCGTCGTGACGGGTTTATCTTGAGTGGTTTAGGAGTTACTATTACCACCTTCTGATTCATCATCATACCGTGAACGTGGATTACTTTATCCCTGGAGGGTATCTTGTTCGCCTTCGCGAATGACTCTGCCCACCGTTTTTTTATGCATTTTAACAGGGTCAAATCGCCATGTAGTAAGTATCACTATCTGCTAGTTGTTACTTTTTTATGTGTCCTTGCTATGTTGTGTGATTTTCATGTGGGCCAAAGTAACCCTCCATTGGGTCAAAGTAACCCGAGTTTACGGTACGTGAGCTTTACGCTGTCTGATATGCGTTTTACCTAATTCATTTGATTCGCTCCTGACTCTGCTTATATAGTCTGTTATATGTAGACCTTAAGTAATATATATTTGTTGGTGAACGGTGAGGTGAGCTTAAAACAAGTTACAGAACACCGGGGCTGGTCGATTACGTAACGCATTGCTCGCGCGTCAGGTAGATCTTGTTGTATGGGACAATGCTAGTTGAATTGTCCTAACGTGCGTTCGAAAAGTTACGTGATCATCCCTCGGGTATACTTTATGGATACTTCACGAGTAGATACCTAAACATGTCTCGGTTCTAAATCTTCCGCAAACACATTACTTTGTATAATCAGAATGAGATAGAACATGACCGCGAGATTACAAAAATTACTACGTGACCTCTTAGGTAATTGGGATCTACTTCATTATCAACTTAAATCGTTAAGATCACTCCCAAGGGTTAGTATTTTTAATTGAAAAGTTGTAATAAAGTATTTTTTCTGGATCCGCAGTGAGGGAATTAATTATTTCAAAACAAATGTTGTAAAGTCACAATCAAATCTAGAAATATAATTAAGGTTATTTGTACAATTATCTACCCTGTATATGATACGTGCTTAAAATAGATTTAAATATTTTTAACTATGAAGATATTTATTCTACTATATTCCCGAAGCTGAAAGTAATATTCTTGAATTAGGCTGACCACGAAACTGCACAAATTTTGACATTTCCTGTTGATAACATAGGAAAGCCACTTTTATTTTTGTATCGCTATAAAAGAGACTACAGTCCAGAAAACATCAAAAAATTTCACGACTGCCTTGCTAGTTTATCTTGGTCTGATGTATACGATAAAAATAACGCGTCAGTGGACTTTAAACTATTTCATGAGACGTTCACTCTCTTTTATTTACAAACTATGTTTCCCAATTAATAAGGTAAAAAGTGTTATTAAGACTAAATCTGGATGGTTTACAAGAGGTATCAAGCAATCCGTAAAAACAAAGAGGCGTTTGCGGTTTAACTACTATACGAAAAGCAAAAACCATACTGGTTATTTACACAGTAAGGTCAAATATAATAACTACTCTAAGATTTTAAGACTATCCATCCACCTCGCTCAAAAAATCATGAACGTTAATTATGTAAGTAGATCTAAAAAAACATAAGTAAGCAACATGGGACGTCATTAAAAATGTAACTATTAAGTCTAATTCAATCGATGCTAATTTACAGAAACTAGTCATTAATAATAATGAAGTTGTAAATCCAACTGACATTGCAAATTATTTTAATAATATTTATATTAATTTGACTAATTTGAATACTAATAATACATTTAAATCTGACTTTTCGCTAATCAATGCAAGTAACGCTAACATATTCCTAGCCCCGACAGATGAAAACGAAATATGTAAAATCATCAACAACCTTAATTCCACAAACTCTGCCGGTTATGATGAAGTCCAAACGAACATAATTGAAGGTTGTAGACAAACAATTGCTGCCGTTTTAAGTTACTTAGTGAATTTATTGTTCACAACCGGTGTCTTCCCGGAATCTCTGAAAATGTCCTTAATCAAATCACTGTACAAAAAAGGTTGTAAAGAAGGTGTAGAAAACTACAGGCCTATCTCACTTCTACCAATTATCTCAAAAGTATTTGAAAAAGCATTCCATGTACGTTTAACATCATTTCTTAATAAGTTCAGAATAATTAAACCTGAACAATTTGGGTTTCAGAGAGGAAAATCAACGACATTAGCTGCCTTCACCTTAACAAATAATATTCTTAGTTACATGAATAGAAGCGTGCCGGTAACTGCCATATTTTTCCACATGAGCCGTGCATTTGATTTTGTCTGCCATGAAACGCTTTTGGCCAAATGCGAGCTGTATGGTGTAAGAGGTGTAGCCAATGAATGGATCAAGGACTATTTGCATGGCAGGACACAATTTGTGGAAATAACTCAGATTGATCCTTCTAATACCGTGGTAGCTTATAAGTCTTCCACTAAAATAAACGGATTCGGAGTACCACAAGGGAGTATTATGGGTCCCCTTTTATTTTTACTATACGTTAACGATCTACCAAGTGTAACAAACTTTGCCTGTACTCTTTTTGCAGACGATTTATCCATTGTTATACCATCTAGTGATGCGAGATCTTATAATAGTGACATAAATATGACAATTACTAATATTATAACATGGTTAGGTAGGAATAATTTGAATGTAAATATTGATAAGACTACATTTATACAATTTGTAAATAGAAATGGCAATAAACGCCCATTAAATGTAACCTTTGAAGACCAGACCTTAACAGAATCCTGTTACATGAAATTTTTAGGCATATGGCTTGACGATAAATGTTCTTGGAGGGATCACACTAATAAATTATGCAATAAAATAAATTCGTTTGCATATGCTTTATGGAAACTTGCAAAAGTTAGCTCAAAAGAAACTACAATACAAGGATATCACGGGTATGTTGGTTCCCTTTTAAGATATGCCATCGTTCTTTGGGGTAATTCAAGCCATGCAAAACGAGTGCTAATATCGCAAAAACAATGCATCAGAGCCATTTACAACTTGGACATTCTCACATCCTGTAAGCCGTTTTTTAGAGAATTCAAAATATTAACTGTGCCAAGTATGTATATGAAATTTGTGTATTTGTTAAACTTCATCCAGAATTTTTCAATAAAAAAGTGACATATGCCAATATAATACTAGGTACCCAAATCGCCTTGCTATTCCGCCTAAAAAGACTCAATTATATAGCAAAAACGCATATTGTATGGCAATTGATATCTATAATAGGTTACATGGTGACATTAAAGAATTACCATTTAACATATTTAAATCAAGACTAAGGAAATTTTTAATACAGGAATCATTTTATTCTTTGAATGATTACTTTGATTATTATAAAACTAGGTATGTATATGAAATTTGTGTTTGTTAAACTTCATCCAGAATTTTTCAATAAAAAAGTGACATATGCCAATATAATACTAGGTAACCAAATCGCCTTGCTATTCCGCCTAAAAAGACTCAATTATATAGCAAAAACGCATATTGTATGGCAATTGATATCTATAATAGGTTACATGGTGACATTAAAGAATTACCATTTAACATATTTAAATCAAGACTAAGGAAATTTTTAATACAGGAATCATTTTATTCTGTGAATGATTACTTTGATTATTATAAAACTAGGTATTAAGACGTAATTAAGGTAATTTGAATTTTATTTGACATTATATTTATTGTGTACATCTATTGTGATTAATTTATATTTCGTGTGTTCAAGTTTTTGCATGCCAGTTGCTGGTGAAATGTGTGTTTCTCTATATATGTATACCATCTTATGTACCACGTTTTACGAAAAATAAATTACTTTACTTACTTTACTTTAACCCCGGCTATACTATCCCAAAAGGATTTTTATATGTGAAGAGTTCCAGATGTTCTCATCTGCTTGTTTGTTTATTCAAAAATACTCCTTTCGACACACCTAAATTAACGTAGTGATTAAACATAATTAAGAGCCCGCTTTTCGTTCTCGAATAGGTAACATCATTAGCAATATAATTGGCCACAAAAACACTTCATGTGAAGTACGTTACAGAGACACGCTTTCACTGTAACATCTACTCAATTTATTAATTGATTATTCAAAAAATATTAAATATTTGGCATTTACGCTACGCAGCTCGTGCTATCGTACCGTTACCTTTTTTCGTTCGACATTTAATTAATTATATAATATACTTGAAGGGGTGTACAAAATAACGACATTAACTGACATTTTTGGCGGATTCAAGTGCTTAATTGGTACAATCATGTTCTACACTAAAAGGGCTACAGATGGTGCAAATGCCATAGTCCAAGAATTACTCCAAAATAGCACTAAAAAGCCTTGTCCAATGATGTAAAAATTGTATTAACAGCTGGCCAGTATTGAGGATTAAAGCTAATAAAGTGACACTCAGTTACTAACTGTAATTTATCTCAGTATTCTTCAAAATATAAAAAAAACCTGTTCTTTTTTGTGATCGGAATTAGGTGAGCTAAAATACCTATTCTTCGCAAGAGGACATAATATCGAGTGGTACAACCGAGTTCCTATTCGATAGTTATCCAGGTACTAGTCATAATGTTAAACATACATGTTTTTACTTACAGTACGGGATTTTTCATGTTAGTTTATAGTAAAAAGTGTGAAATTGTTATATCTTTTATATTACCTAACATAAAAGATCCCGTTCTGTAAGTACAAACATGTATGATTAACATTACGAGTATTACGACTAGTACCCAGAAAAATATCGAATGCCCGGTATTCAATTTAAAGCAAAAAAACTAACCGGTTGTAACCACTCTATATTATGTCCTCTTACGAAGAATAGGTATTTTAGCTCACTTAATTCCGATCACTGTAAATCAGCATTAGTAACCAACTTTTTGCAACAACAGGATTAAGGGAAGCAGATAGGTTGTCATTTTTTCCTTGGTATAGGTACCTAATTCCTAAATAATTTCTTTATAACATGTACGCCTTTATAATAACTGATCCTACTACGAGAAGAGAAATTTAAATTTATCCATTTCCTGAATAAAAATCCAATCTAGTAATGTTGTTTTTGTAAACATCCTTTCACTTATAAATAATAATAATCCCTTTAATATGAGACAATCTCACCGTATTGTTTTAGTATTTGCAAGTTTCCATCTTATCATTCGGCCCATGACAAGCAACGCTATCTAAGAGATCCTATTTTATCGATGACTGAATAGCCTAGTGGTTACAGAACCTGACTATGAAGCTTGAGGTCCCGGGTTCGATCCCCGGTGTGTATATGAATACGAATGTTTGTTCTCGACTCTTGGATGTTTAATATCTATTTAAGTATATGTATTTATATATATAAGTATGTTTATCCGTTGTCTAGTACCCATAGTACAGGCTTTGCTTAGTTTGGGACTAGATCTCTGTGTGTGTGGTGTGAATTGTCCCACTATATTTATTTATTTATTATTTTATTTGGGTAAAAAATCTCAGTCTGTCAGCAAGCGTAGCATGGTTGCCATTGTATTTACTACTTAGCGTACCTAGCTATTTATACAGGGTGGCCCCTGTAACAGAAGCAAAAAAATTAACTGTAGATTATTGAGCCTGTGAGCAATTATTTCCAAGTGATTTTAATTGAAAAAAAAAAGTTTACGTGTATTTTTTACTCTTCTGGAGTGATATACTCCTTTGTCTCTGTGTGTCTTTTGTGTAGTGAATAAATGTCTTCTTTTCTTTTCTTTTCTTTTTTATATAGTTAAGTACTTTTTTATTTTAAAAACGGTAAAGTATCTTTTGAAAACAAAAATACAAAAACTATTAGGTATTACTTATTAGGTACATGATGTTACCTCAAAATCTGTATTGAGTGCTGTGCTATGAACTCGTGGTGCCAACATACATTACTTGGAGGTCATAACTTTAGATCAAAATTTGTCCGAAATAAAAAAAATGGATACAAGGGGTTATTGAAGAATCTCTAAGGAATCTCTCCCTTTAAATATTTGCTCCTGTTATAGGGCTCACCCCGTACCTATAAGGTGCTAACTGCTAACTAATGGGTTACCGATACTATTACACCTGTTAGGATGTTACTTTAAAATGAAGAAAAAAAAAACTGAAATATAAATGATTAAAACTTCTTGAACAAACTAAATTAGATTAAAATTTTGTGAAACGTCCAAACATAACATAATAGTCAAAACATGATACATCAAAGCGCGATAATTTTTATGAAGTTAGGACTGCAAATAGCATCGCATGCCATTGACATTTGTTTTTGTTTATTTCATTTATAAATCTAATTCATAGCTCATTCCATACAACATTAGCATTTTAACACGTTCACGGACAGTACGGCCACAGGCGTACATTGAGACCCTCGTGATACGTTATGGCTGTGGCCGATGATCTCCGCGACAAATCTGCCACTCCGTCCACGGGCGACAAATTCTCATAGGATTATAATGACGGCGGACATGTTGTGCCGTTTTAGGTACATTACAACTTTTCCTAGTGCCGCAGCAAAAGCTTAAAGGGCCACCTCAATTTTACATGAGGGGAATGACGCGTCCTGTGACAGAATACGTCTGTAGATGTTACGGCTGTGGCCATGCTGCCACAAGAGGAGAGTTTGAGTTTGTAACAAATTACATACATACCTAGACGAAACAGCGGTGGCACAATATTAACAGTACAAAAAAATGTATGATTTTTTTATGTACCACATCATACAATTTTCAGAATGGTGCTGTGTCCGTGAACGTGTTAACGGATAAATTCGTCTACGTTTCTTCGTTTATCTACGATATCAAAGGGAAATATTTATGGTTTTATTTATTTCGATTATGAAATGCTTTTCAAACATAACACTCCTAATGTATTTGCGTTCTAAATGGTTTTCCTTGAAATCGCATGACGACTAGCGCATGATTTTTCTAATCTTATTTGGAATGGGTATAAGTGAAGTAGCCAGTTAAGTAGCAATTAAGAGGTTTCATTAGATAATGAATTGCAAAACAATTGTAGATTAAATTAAGGCCCTTAACTATGTACAATTTTTTAGCAATTAACTCTAACTTAAACATTGACTGTATTACAGGAAAACCTATAAGAAGTTTGAGTATTCAAAGTAACGGGAAAATTCTGTATGGAGCGTGTATTTTGTATGGAGCGCCTGATGATTAGAGCATAGCAATTTTACGTAACCCTCACCACGCGAGTTGAACTCGAACTTGTCCGGTTTTTCTTACTCAAGGATATTCCTAAACATGAGTACTATTATTAACTCTAACAACATATTGATGCCTAAAGATAAAAAGTTAGGTTCCGTAAATAGAATGGTTTGACCTCTATTCTTGTAAAATTATTACCGTAAAGCTTTTTTTCTCAAATAATAAAAAAAACAACGGACAAATAGGCAACTGCATTTATTTAATTAAAGTACTTATAATGTTCTGTCTGTCACATTTTGCCAGCCTTTACAAAATGTACAATACATTCCATATATAGGTAGTATAATACTAGGTAATTCAAATAATTGTAAAACATCGTTAGATAACATCTCTTAAAATCGAATCGAGAAACAATGATCAAAAAAATGACTAGGTAGTATAGTGTAAAATAGAGTTTTATTTATAGTCGACAATAAATAAGTACTTAGAGCTCCACTACTTTGCTCGGTTTAATTATTAACAAAAACATTATATCTACGTGTACAACATTTATATTTCCTGGTAACTTTATAAAAGCAAAATGTTGATAAACCTACCTCTATTCGTTTAAGCTTAACACTGCCTAGGTATAACTTGACCTATATTTCGAAAGCCGAAAGGCGCAGAATAGTAATTCAAAAGATATGTAGCTAGAAGAAGTCTTTTGGAGCTGGAATGATCGCTGCACGGGGGCCTCTTAGTTCACTCGCTCCTCTTCGAAACTGGACTCTGAAACAAAATTATACACGGCTTAATTCAATAAAAATCAAAATTGTTTGTAAATACAATTAATTAATTAAGCTGAAAGTATACTCTTGCTATATTATTATTTTGTTTTTGCAATCAGATATATTGGAGCTGTTTTCATTCGATGTGTTAATTGTTTTCTGTAAGTTGTATTTGCACATGCAAGTATTTTTTGATTGATATACTCGTACAGTATAATCCAGTTTGATTTAATTAACAAGTTGTAATGTAACAAATGTGGTTTACCATCAGCCCATTTCTTGCCGCGCATGCCAAAGAAGCCCATCTGTGCCTTCCTTTTCGGCCACGGCCCATTTTGCCCCAACAAAAACTTGATCTCCTGTGCGCCGCTGTTTTTCATATCCCTTTTGCCCCTCACCGCTATGAATCTGCCTCGAAAGTTAGCTTCAAAAGGCTGGGATTTCTTGCCTCTGACACCGTAAAATTGGTTCATTTTTGCAGCTCTTTTGTCTATGGAGTTGGTCATGTCATCTTCTGCCGACTCAGACATGGAAACATCATTTTCTTCGGACTCTCGCAACCTCTCTAATAACTCATTCAGCTGGTAGTCCTGAAATTGATTGCGTTCTTCCAAAATTGGTGAGTAGTCAATTTTGCCTCTGAAATATCCGCTGTCGTCGTAGAGTTCGGACGAGGAGAGAGGAGGAAGGAAGTAGGAAACGGGGTCTTTTTTGCCTCGCATTCCGAGGAAGCCCATCGGAGTTCGCTTGGCGTCTTGGTCGAAGTCTAATATGTCTTTTTTTCCTTTGACACCGATGAAATGGTACTGTGTATTGTATTTTCGTTTGAAGATGTCGTGGTCGTCGAGGTCGGAGAGCTTTTTGCCGCGCATGCCGACGAAGCCCATGGGCGCGCGCTTGTCCTGCGCGGACGCGGCGTGCTGGCTGAGGTGCACGCACGCGACGACGAGCAGGCAGTATACTCTGGCCGAGTTCATGGTGATCTGTAACAATAGAAATTCTTGAATTGTCATATGTATTTAAGTCGCCTGTATTAGGTTAGGTGCGTTTAGCAATATGACATTTTCTCCGGCTTTAAACCCATAATTGCTAGAAGTGGCACTGAAATTTTAATTTCATGTGTTCTGCCGTCCCCAGAAACACGGGCGTTGACCACGAATCACGACAAACTCAAGACTCAAGAGCAAAAGTTTTGGGTACAGTTTGTACTGAAATTCTATACAAAGTGTACCCGAAACTTTTGCTCTTGAGTGTATATTATGATCGGTTACAAACTGAAAAGTAACATTAGGATGATTTATGTTCTTTATACACTTTAACAATTAATTAAGTATGTAAATATCGTACGACTACGTATTTTATTGAATGCATTGTTGGCATTTTATATATGAAGTACAAGCAAAATTAACTTTATGATATAAAACGTTATTTAAATATCGTTGAGTGAGAATGAATGTTGCTAGTCTAACTGAATAACCGAGATGACAAAGTGTACGCAGCGCTCCCTTGGGGCCGACGCACGAATGAGCAGAGTCTAACGAATATCCGCAGGCTAAGACTACTATACTATGTCTTCTACATAAGTCAGTCTGTCCATGCTAGACATACGAGTATTAACGTTAGTATTTTAGATACATGCTCAGTAATGATGTTATTACTGAGCATGTATCTAAAATACTAACATTACATTAGACAGATATACAATCAAAATTATTTGTCTAGTTCTCATTGCTAAGATTTGCATACAGTTCAGCTAATAACAGGCAGACCCGGGAGCACTGTTCAGTTGTTTATGTCATTTACGTCGGCGATCTTATTACCAGACATGTCGCGTATTTGAAGTTATATACGTAGTACAGCTAAATTCCTTTGATTAAACTGGATTATTAACTTCGACTGTTTTAAAGCTTTTTAATAAGTTATAAGTAATTTGTAAGTTTCTGCTTTATTATCAATTACTTATCTATTTTATACTAATAGATTAATATTTTTTTATTATACGCCATTAAGGCCTCTTTAGTAAAAATAATATATGATATTTCTATCTAAGGCCTGATCTAGGCACTGATTATTTTTTCTGATATAGGAACCTAGTTAGCTACACCTTTCATTAGAAAAGCATTTTAATTCCTGACTGCATAATTTTGCTATTTGCGGTCCTAAACACGTTAATAATGTAACGTTTGATACAATGGATTTTTGCTATATTTTGCTTTACTCTAATAATCGATTTATATAAATAATAGGCAAAATGACATAATTTACAATAGCCATAATTCTACTTTCGTGTAACTCATTTATGACATAAATATGTTTAACATACACATTATTTAATACTAGCTTCTGCCCGCGACTTCGTCCGCGTGGAACTCTTTTAAATCGTAGCTTCATACAAACTTTCGCCCCCCCATTTCGCCCCCTTAGGGGATGATTCTCGAGATAAAAAGTATTCTATATGTTAATCCAGGCTATAAACTATCTTCGTGCAAAATTTCATCCAAATCGGTTCAGCCGTTGAAGCGTGATTGACTAAAAAACATCCAAACATCTAAAAACATCTAAACATCCAAATATCCAAACTTTCGCATTTATAATATTAGTAGGATTAGTAAGATAGGATAATTGCGTTTTCATATAACGCATTTATGACATAAATATGTTTAACATACAATATTATTAAAAATGATTGCGTTTTCATTTAACAATGACTTTCGTTTCTAGCACTCGGTCTCCTGCCCTCCACCCGGGCTCCTGCCAGTAACTCACTTCTGCCTCCGCGGGCTTTTAAATAGACTCCAGGGGTAGGACAGATAAGTCCACGCGGGAGTGGGGTGCGCTGATTCGGGTTTTGGTTGCTATTTGCACCTTCGATCGCTATAAACAAGGAATCATTTAATGCTAGTGATGGAGACGGAAGGCGGCCTAGGAATTTAGTACTTTACCGACGTAACCCCGTTGAGTTTGGGCTCGTTAGAATCGTCTCAATAAGTAGTTGATGACTGTATACAAAAAAGTGCAGTCGGTAATAAAAGCTTGTACCAAAAATGAAATTATTGACAGAAACTTATATTAATCATTTATTTCTCCTATTAATAAGTTAATCATAGTAAAATCAACTTATATTTTCTTAAATTTATACCATTTACATATTATGTCAAGTAAGTCATTATGATAAACGCGTTTTATACCAAGTAATAAATATAGAAAATGTCTATCACTTGATACATTCGATCATTTGAAAATTATCTGGAACAATATTATACCATCCGTTACATTATGCCAAGCAATGGTATATCAAACCAAGATAGATTAAGTGAAATTATATAAAACGTCGCGCACCCGTAGGGGGTCTGATACTTTCGTAAGTTTATTTTATTTTATTTAACTTTATATTCCTTTATAACTGATGCATTCTAATCTAGTTATCGCTGAAAAGGTAGTGCAAAAATATGATTACTGAAACTTAGGGTTGCCTCGTAAACTTTGGTCAGTAGGCATTAGTACAGTTTATCGCAGGCCCTGGCCTCTATTGCGGTCCCTAGTTAAACTCGTTATCTGAGTGTCACAGCTAATAAGGGTTAACTGTTAAATTAATTATAATCCTTACCATATTGGTATTTAATTAATCCATATATTGGATTGTAAGGTTTAATGTCAAGAATTTACGGTATTATTTTGTTTCATTAAAAGATAGTTTTTAGATAAATATAATTATTTTTTATTTGCATGCCATTTTTTTGGCATTTTATTCACAAAGTCTGTGACAAAAGTCATTAGAAATATGCTAATGCTCGTTATCTTTCATAACATGCTGGTAATATATACAAATTGTCCTAAGTGTGCGATAATATTACCCATTTGTTTTTACCGTTTGGCAAATGGATTTAGGCTTATTGCGTCTTTATGTAGGTACATTGAATTGAACTAGTGGACTCCGCAGATATTTAGAAGAAAAACGGGATAATTACTTATTATACTTAGTAATTTTTACTTACTTAGGTACAAACAATAGGGGATATTTGTTTACCAATAATTCATCAGTTACCTACATCATAATATATAAATAGTTCCATATCTATTTTATTGAATTTGGTTGACATAAATAAACGATTTTTATTTGTTCTATATATTAATACCTTATAACATACTTTACGTAGAAGTAAGAAGGTAGATCAAAGTTTTTATTACCTACCTATATATATATAAACAAAGAGTGAACTTAAACTTTTGACCGGTACTGTACCGGTCAAAAGTTTAAGTTCACTCTTTGTTTTTAGGTACAAATGAGTACTAATGGACAAAATTTTTTTGCAGTTCGGAAGCCGAAATTTGTTTCCAACTGATCCGTTATTGTTTCCAGAGATTTGTTTAATTAGTCAGACACAATTCACGGACATTTCTAAACAACGCATTCCCTAAAACCTTATAGGAATGACGGCAAAGGCTGGGCCATATATGGGCTTGCCACTTAAAACGTACAATGATCAGATACAATGTTGGTTTTTAGGGAATCAGTTGTTTAGAAATCTACGTAAATTGTGTCTGACTAATCAAACACATCTTCGTAAACAATTTTCGACATCTGAACTGCAAAACATTATCGCACAAAAGTACAAATTTGTACCAAAAACAAAGGGTGAACTTAAACTTTTGACCGGTACTACTGTATATATTATGTATACCTACCTATATAATATACAACTTACAAGTGAAATCGGATATTGGCGAGTTGAAAGTTTTAAATAAATTATTAAACCAACTAAGTAGTACCTAATTAAAAGACGAGATTGGGTATATACAAATAAACATTTGAAGTTTTAATTATCTTGTAAAGAATACAGAAGTTTACAAAGTTAAATTAATCGGATGTTAATTAATTTGTTAGGCTTTATTTTAAATTGATCGTGATCTAAATCGTTGAAGACAGGTTATATGCGAGAGGACGAGGAAATATACTCGGCAATTGCAGTTACCTATATATAGGCACTTTGTATTTACAATAAGCAATTCATTACGTGGCAGATTAGTCGACTAATCCCATCAGATTGGTATGATATTTTCTCTTTGATATGTGGTTGCATTTCTAACGTTTTCTGCTTGGATAAAATTGAGCGCAGTGTGCTTTTAATGGTTCAACCTAACCGTCACATGTCAACATATAAAAAAAACTTCTTACATACGTCTATGACGCTGTTGTACCCCTGACGAGGGCTGACGTCTCATTAGCGCGCCCGCCTCTCTTTTCCCCGCAAGCGAAGCTAAAAGTGGTGTCCCTCGCACATAACTCAGGTACACTGTTGTCTCTTGCTTAATTATTTTTTAATTTTAGGCTGTGCCTTGATCGGGAGCGTTACGTCCGGAACGTTAGTGTTTTAAAGAAAGAAAACGGTTCAATTTTTCAATGGTAATGGTGAAGTACAATTGGGTGGTATTAAACAGACGTGAAATTAATTGCCCGTAGTTATGATATGTAACAAAAATGATGGTGATCAGTTCAAGGTGTTAATTTTTATCGTATTGTGACAATAAAAGTAGATCAGAAAGTGTACTGACGCCATTTTTTTTTGTATGTGATAATAGCAATGACGTCGGTACCAAAACAATTTTAAATTTAATTTATTTTGTATTAGGGTCATTCTTGAGAATTGCATTATTCATCTGATTCCCTCGGCGTTTTTTATTTTAAGAAATTTCTACTAAGTTACAATAAAATCAAATGAAATATATAATAATAAGCATATTTATCGAATAGGCATCACTTTTGGGTCAATTAGGTACGGAAATATACCAATTCAAAGTTTAGCTGTCGGAGGAATCAGAAAAATGTCGGGGGAATCAGAAAACATGTCGGGGGAATCAGAAAAATGTCGGGGGAATCAGAAAAAAAAGTCATGGGGATCAGAAAAAGTACAAGAGAATCAGAAAAAAGGTCAGGGGAATCATACAAACTACAAGGAAATCAGAAAAAATGTCAGGGGAATGATAAAAAGTACAAGGGAATGATAAAAATGTCGGGGAATGATTATAAAAACTACAGGGGAATGATAAATTGACAGGGGAATGATACACTGGTAGTTTAAGACCAGATGTTTTTATTAAAAGTCCGCAGTAAGCTCGGTTCAAGAATTTTCATGTCGACAATGTTAAATTTTAAAATCGATGATATTTTGGACATTTCAACCCCACCGCAATCTAAACTAAACTATCGGAAAAATCTGTCTCGGCCAATGAAAAAAAAAATCTTACAAAATAAATTTAGCGACTTACTTATTTCTTTTCTATTAATAAAAATATTCAGTCAGGTATTAGTTGGGATATACGTTTAACATGAAATTCCAAAATCAATATGACAAAAATATGAGTGTTTAGGGCGTCAAAAAAATACTAAAACAGTTCACTTGGGGGAATGTTAGGTTTGAAAAGCTCGGTTCTAAAGTAGGAAAAACTACGAGAATTTAGATAAAATAAATAAATATAATACGATAAATAAATAAACACCGGACAAATACTTTTTTCACAAAAAAAAATACTGTTTATAATTTCTTCGAACAATATTTGCTGAGATAATATTGACGTAAAAGCGCTGAATACTCACCCATTGTTCTCAGTAACGGTTATTCATGTAATTAGCCATCACAGAGCCACACGCATACAATCACCACACGTATATACATATCAACATGCGACATCAAAGACCAAACTAATAAATTGAAATGAGTTCTTAAAAGATAATTATGTAGGTACAAATATTTCATTAAAGTTTGCAAAACAAATTTTGCTAGAAATATTGTATTCTAAGGAATATTTACATAGGTACATAATCTTGTCTCGTGTCACCTAAAAGGAAATAAATATGATAGTATTTTAGAGGTATTCTATCTTATCAATTATCATACACTATGGTATCGTATTGACGTGCATTCTCAAATTACTAGAAAAACTAGTTTTACCTAGCACCGTTGACGATTATTGCCATTAATTTGTGAGTATTTGACAAAGACAGGTTGAAATGATTGGTATAAAAATCTTGAATCATCAGGTGGTATCCGGGGTGACTTCTGGGTCATAATTTCGCCAACTTTTTCGGACTCAGTAAATTATTGCGATGTTTCCCTGTGTATTTTTTTGAAACCAGTATTTCAAAAAAAAATACAACAATGAGACATACTGATGTCTCATCGTTGTAATTTTTTATTTAAATACGAACAAGTCAAGTTAAAAGCTTGTAAAAAGGGGTTTATCATGAAATAATTGTCATACAAATTTTCAATTTAAAACCTTTCTGGAATCAAACAATATTTTCTTGGTTACTTACGGAATAAGTAGGTAGGTACAATAACGTCACTCTGCGTCAGTCAAATAACTTGCAAAGACTGAAACATGGGGTGACCAAAATCTCAGATCATTAGAATATGTCAGTTAGGTCTGTTAGGTGCTATAATTTTTATAAAAAAATTGCTACATAGTTCTTCCGTCTTTCTCGTAGGTAGGTATCTAACGAAAAAGTAATGATAGGAACGTTATAGGTAGGTATTTATGACTTTAATATCTTATTTATTGCAAATGACTTGCGATGATAAACTTTAATGACCGATTGTATTTAAACAAAATTACGAATATGGAAAATGCGCCCCTGGTAAGGCCACAGCCTATAGTTTAAAGGTAGCTTTTAGGTCAAAATCAAGCCGCTATCCTAGAGCTATTGTTTTATTTACAAGTATTTAATTATTATGGACATTCTGACTTAAAATAATAGTCCCTTGGGAGATATTTCTCGGTAGCTTATTTTTTTACAGTTGGTAACTGAGAAATTTTTTGGTGATATTTTTCCCTGTTACTTTAGCTGTAGTGCTAAAACATGGCTACATCTAATGCTCACTCAGCACGAGGACCCTGACATGTACGCTGATCGTTTGGCATACTTATACAACATTGCGAGACTGTTTTTGAATTGGCACTTAATTAAATGTCTGACATGATTTTGATATTTTTGTAATTTTTTACCTGTGCATGTTTTTAGGGTTCCGGTACCTCAAAAGGAAAAAACGGAACCCTTATAGGATCACTCGGTTGTCACAGCCGATTTGCTCCGAGACTACTGACACCGAACCGACAATGAATTCTGAACAATGGGGCCACTTTTGGGGGGTAAACTGGAAAAATAAAAATAAAAGTTTCGTTAACTGTAATGTGTGACATATCATATGAAAGGGGTTGTCGTAAGCATGTCAGATATATTTTTTTTATAATTTTAGCAAAAACAGATTTGAAGTAATTTAGGACAAAAGACCTCAGTAAAGCTTCAGAGCGAGTTGGTCTAAGGATGAACATGGATAAGACAAACGTCCATGTAGTACCAAGTACCAACTCCCATTTCAATCAGACACTTTACGCTCGAAGCTGTAGACGAGTATATATACCTAGGACAGACTGTCCAGTTAGGTAGGTCCAACTTCGAGAAAGAGGTCAATCGTCGAATCCTAAAAAAAAATTGCTTTTATTTGTTAACCGCTAAATAATGAGATTATATGTATAATATAGGTATTTTTACTGTTGTAACATATATATAATTTAATTGTACTTCATATCGTATTTATATTATCTGAGACAAGTCGCACAGTACGCTGTCCCGCACACCCCTCTGGCCCCACAGAAAACCAGCGCCGTTGATCACGCTAGACGTGCCAACTGCATTGCTGAGTGGAGGCCATTTCAGGTTCACATCCCGATGAGAAAAATAATACAAAGTACCTAGACTTTGTATTATTTTTCTCACTTTAACACTTTAATTGTTTAATTGTCACTTTTGTTTGATTGTTGTATTTGTTAATGTGTTTCCTGAATAAATGTGTTTCTATTCTATGTGTTTCTATTCTAATCCGACTCGGCTGGGCAGCATTCGACGGCACATCTTTTCGTCCAATATTCCGCAGTGTCTCAAGACGAGAGTCTTTGACCAGTGTTTGTTGCCAGTGATGACGTATGGCACGGAAACGTGGTCGCTTACTATGGGCCTCATAAGAAGGCTCAAAGTCACAAAAAGGGCAATGGTGTCGCGAAGCCACTTCTGATCACTCTCGTGGCCGCGAATGAGTACCTATAGCACTCTAGCTTAGGTGAATGTATTAGCACATATGCATCTATAAACATACTCTAACAACTTGCGGAATCCTTTATATATCTGACATATGGCGTGCCGCCTCGTGCGTACCAGCTCCATATGAGGTGTGGGGACCTTTGTCCCCGAGAATGTCCTCCAACCTCCCCTTATAGACATCCCTAACCACACAACTGATACTGTTCCAATCCACACGCTACTGATCCAGTTATAATCACCCGGGTGCACCCCTGATTGATACTGATATGGACTGAGGCTGAGACTACCGAACCTGAGACGCTGTTGTTACACTTGTTACTAATCCTCTAACACTAAAGAACTCCACACTAAGAACCGTGTTATCGCATGTCCGTGATCTGTAGGAAAACCTTATTCATATACATGATAAACCGTCACGCCTCTCAAAGAGAATAAGACATGTAGCCGCACATAAATACATCACATCATAAACAGTCATCGTCCGACCTGTGTAAATGATACCAAATCGTAACAATATCATAGGATGCATCGAAAGCGATTATGGAAAGAGCTCACCCAGGTTTTCCTCCAAATTTAACACTACAAATCTGCACGTAACTGTTCGTTCACAATCTAGCTGTCAGGAACTCAAACTCCTCGCCTACCCGTCCATTATAAACATGATTTCTTGTAGGTGTTGCTACATGAAATAAATCGGCTGTTTGAGACATCATTATTAACATCGTCATAAATGTAAGTATACTATCGTGAATCATGACTATTCACGACAAATGGAGAGGGCTATGCTGGGAGTATCTCTGCGTGATCGCATCAGAAATGAGGCTATCCGCAGCAGAACCAAGGTAACCGATATAGCCCTCCGAATCGCTAAACTTAAGTGGCAGTGGGCGGGGCACATTGCACGTAGAACCGATGGCCGTTGGGGCGGAAAGGTTCTTGAGTGGCGACCACGTACCGGAAGGCGCCGCGTGGGTAGGCCCCCCACAAGATGGACTGGAGATTGCATAAAGATTACAGGAAAACCTATAAGAAGTTTGAGTATTAAAAAACACTTAGATTATATACGGAACCCTCACCACGCGAGTTGAACTCGCACTTATCCGGTTTTTATCTTATTTCTGTGAGTTGGTGTATGTCATATACTATCAGCTTACATTGTACTGAAAAAAAAAATTAAATGAGTGTTGGCAGTGTGATCATAAGGATTGACTGGCTCCTCAGTGTACATAAGTTGTGATGCAATATCTTCCCCAGATAAACGAAGCTCTCAATTTTCCACATTTAAAATTAATGTTATCCCAAAAGACTTCGTTAATTCATATACATATTTTATTAAAGAAAAATATAGAATGGATTTTTAAATGTTTTATAAAATTTGAGGTATTTTCGATGAGCACACTCCATAATTTATTGCCAAACATCAGGAGATACGAAAGGTTATAAAAGTTTACTTCCCAAGAGGCAGCTGGCAACAATCTGTTCTTAAAACGGATTTATCTATTAAATGGATTTAGCTAACAGTGATTCTTATTATGTATAAGAAAAACGTACTGGTATTTGTTTAGATAGGTAGTTGTGTAAAAAAATATACTCATGAGGGGTAATCACATAACGTTTCGAACGCGCGTTAGGTAGATCCAACTGTCATTTTTCCATATAAAAAGTGACATTTATATCTACCTGACGCGCGTACAATACGTTACGTGTTCGACCCGCTGAACACGAGCAACTGAACTATCGCTGTATCCTTCTTTCTAAGTTTATTTGCTTTTATTGAATAGGTACTGCTTGTTGTTTATTTAAAAGCTCGAAGTTGCTTAAATGTCTGGTCGAAATGATTTGAAATTATGTTATCAGGGAAGGTTGTTTGTTGTAAGGTACTATTATTTATTTTATCTGAATTAAAGTTTTGGTTAAACATAGATAGAACTGAATTAACCCTAAACGGAAGTTCAACAAGCACATCTCTTTATTTCACAACACAGTTTTATACATAAACCTCACAGTCCATGTTTATATTGTCTGAAAAACAACACGGTTTATGGTTTATAATGCAATTTTACTCGCATCGCGGTACAGCACTCTCGTCTTGTCGTACGACATTAACGACAATGCAACATGTCCGCTCTGTCGCCGTCGCCACACGGCATCGGAGCACTAACGGCGATTCAGGCTAAATAAATTGGTGGCACTGGCTATTGTGCAGCTATCGATGTCGTCAGACAACGTTTGGAAACATTTTGGCTACCGAGTACCCGGCAGTTTACATGCATTTTACCTACTTATATTTACGTACCTATTCCTTTCTCTACATAAAAGAAAAGACATACGGGAAAAAAGGAAGTGATTTTGATCGACATTAGACCTTTCTAGGAGACATCAAGATCAGTTTGGTTCGTTACTTCTTCTTGACTAACTATTAAAAGTAGACTGTTATAAGTAAGTATTGAAAGAGACGTAATGTGTATACGTCCGACATACAGTGTGTGTCTGTCATAAGAACATTTATTTTAAGGAACGATAGCTTTCAGTGCTGTGAACCGTTTTATCGAAAAAATATAAAAATTACCTTTTCTAATGGAGAGTTATTAATTTTTTAAATTTTCTCGAGCAGCAATGTACTGCTAACATTCACTTGACGTTTCAGAGAGGCAGAGCTAGTTACTGTCAGTTGTTAGCTTTGTTACCAATACATTGCGGGCCGAATTAATTTGTATGAAAAAAAAAAACCGTTTTTTTGAAACTAGAGATACCAATTTACGTTCATTAGGGCTTATACTTTCAGCCCTTAAAATAAATGTTCTTATGACAGACACACACTGTATATGCAGTCATGCAAGGCTATACTATTTCTGATGCCCCTTTAAACTGGTAAACTCAGTTCTTGCTTATCTCTCGCGAGTCCGAATCTAGAATAATATCTACGCACGGATTGCAATCTAAACTTGATATTATATTATCGCTGGCATATCACGATTACTCACTACAACAGTATTAAGTTGTAGGAAGTTAAACATGAGTTGAATCCAAATAGTCGTTGAATAACGTCAACAAATTACCTCTGCACACTACACTCTCTTTATGTTATAGTCATAACATAAAACAACTTTCAAGAGAATA
The DNA here is from genome assembly GCA_932294315.1 of Epinotia nisella. NCBI lineage: Eukaryota > Metazoa > Arthropoda > Insecta > Lepidoptera > Tortricidae > Epinotia > Epinotia nisella. Next base: position 26,692,653 of record OW028674.1, read on the forward strand.
CTTAGTATCGAAATTAAATTGAAACACACGACATACGGCTCGCTAGAGTGCAAACAACAGCAAATGTGGCTGCATCTGATTCACGAGCGCGGTCGGTAAAGGTGTTTGTCCCCAACAATCACATCACTAAGTGTTCTCACAAAGTAAGTAATAATTGGACGGAGAGATGCGAGTTGCCTGATACTAGAGTAGTGTGAATGCGATATTTACAGCAATCGGTTGGGAAGTTCCGAGGTAAAAATGGAAGCTATTAGAATAGAACAACACACTTGGATAAAAAAATACGTGACGTGTCGTAAACAAACACTTATCATTAGTATCTGCTGGACCGTTTTAGGCGTTATAAAGGTCACATACTTACTCATTTATTCATAATGTAATTAAATATTACATGACACATATGATAATTAAGTGTCTTAATTTGAGAGAAAGATTACATTCGATTGTCGTTATTAAACGGTCGAAATAGAACGATAAACTTTTAGATGCTAGAAATGACGACAATATTTGATCTCAAAATATCATAGAATACCAACTTTCTAGATACACCATTACAAATACAGCGTGACATTCCACTCGTGCATGAATGAAATAATTTGGCATAGAATTAAATCTTTCCACGGCAAATTGTATAAAGGATAATGAGTGAAATAAAATTTGGCTTCGGCGAGTGGAATAATCCAATGTTTTATGGATTGGATTTAGATAACACCTATAGATAAAATAATGAATGTTCTTTTTCGACGATAACCACTTAACATGGTTGTTGTGTTGCCACGGCAATATATACGATCCTAAAACAATACTTTTAACCTCATGGCTATCTTTGTTCTTTGGATAGGACATAAGAAGAAACATTCTGCGGCATTCTTACAATAGCAACCACAACGTTTCTGTTTTTAGTTTATTATTTAGATGTCAAAAATAGCACCTAAATAAACATTGGTGTCTGTAGCCATGCAATGGTAAGTTCAGTATCATACAAATAAATAACAGCATTCATCTAAGCTCCGAGATTATTGTTCACAGATTTTTTCTATTATGTGTTGTTTTATATATATTTATAGTTTCTGTTTGATATTGTGTGTTTTTGCGACAGCAATTCTTTCTTTTTTAACCTATACCTTATTTTTAAGCGACTTCAAAAAAAAGGAGGAGGTTCTCAATTTGGTTGTATTTTTTTAAATGTTTGTTACCTCAGAACTCCGTCATTTATGAATCGATTCGTACAAATTTTTTTTTAATTTGAAAGTACCTATATGCTTCCAGGTTGGACCCATTGTTATCAAAACTTCAGTTGGATGATGGAACCATGAGGAATTGAGTGAAAATCCTCATGGTTCTCTTTCTCTCAAATATACAAGGCACGCATGTAGTAATTTCGGTATTTTCTATTATAACTAGTGTATTTACACCCAGAAATCACAAATTTGGTGAAGTGGAACTGATGATAAAGACCACAGATGACTTATGGAACTTGTACTTAAAACTGTAAAAGTACGTTACTGATTCTGATATGATTCCGTTGAAATAGCAACTAATGAAGTCCTAAATGTCAAGTGTGCCAAATCGACGGAACTCCTCAAATATTATCGGCCCCCATACAGTGATATGGTTTTCGACTGTAATAATCAGCGTATTTACTCTAGGAAAGCAGACCATGTGGTAAAGTGGAAAGGAAATGTGGAAATGTTAATTTGGCTTGGCGGAGTATATATTTTATAAGAGAGAAAGAGAGTTTTTTTAATTTATAAAATATATAACATTTTATACTGTCGCGCTTTGTGCACATATTTAAATTATTGTTTAACACGGATCTAACGCGATATTTATTTACCTTTATTTCTGACGTTGCAAGTGCTGCCACCCGTGTCGTAACTTCAGAAATAAAGATAAATAAATAACGTTTTAGATCCATTTATAAAATATCACATCATGATATACCTACCTACAGGACAAATATAGGTAACAGAGTATTTACACTGATGTACTTTGCAGTGAAATGAAAAATTCCGAAGAGAAAGAAGTCAGGGATTCTTTTCAATATTTTTCGTAACCATTTTAAAGCTTGTTTCAGAAGGATATTCCAAAAATATTACCTCTGGTAGGCGGTAAGTTAAGGATTGCCTGAAAGGTATTCTGCGTACGAAATGATGACCTTGGGAATTGTGTACAATATGGTATTGATAGGATAAAACAAAACGTCAACTTACTAACCTACGCGAATAAGAAACACATTTACTAATGTGGAATTAAGAATTTCGTCAATTGATACAGGTAAAGATCGATTGGAGAGCACCGAGGCATTAACGCCACGCTTTTTCCAAGTAGGTACGTTATTTAAAACTTGTGTCAAAATTGTATATTTCCAACAAAAGCACTTCATTTTATATTTAGTGTACAACTTTGTTAAATATCCAATAGCTCTACTAAAGTTCATCATCATAAAATCGAATGCTGCGAAAACTATAAAGATACCTAATCTATGTAGTGTTCAATAACAGTAAACGAAATAATAAAACTGAAGCATTCGTTTCTGTGCTAACATGAACTGCATTTTTAACCGTTGTTGGGTTTTAACGAATACTGTTACCATATTCTTACGTATAGTGAACATTTAAAAAAAAGTAGGAATCCACTTCAAGTCTTATCTGCCAATGAATGGTTTTGTTCTCTATTGTTAAAGCCAACCGCTAATCACCCGTGCAAAATAAAATGCATAAATAACAAATGATTTCATACGAATAACAACTTTATAATACATTAATAAGGTTCAAATTTCATCAGCACGCACTCGACATAAAACCTTTTGGAACGTAAGAGCCGAACACCTGGGCGATCACGGCTCTTATTTCCAAAAGGTTTTATGTCGAGTGCGTGCTGATGAAATTGGAACCTTATTGATTTACGATAAAGTTGTTATTCGTATGAACTCATTTGTTATTTATGCATTTCATTTTGCACGGGTGATTAGCGGTCGGCTTTAACAATAGAGAACAATTCCATTCATAGGTAGATAAGATTTGAAGTGGATTCCTACTTTTAAAAAAATGTTAACCTACCTATTTCTGTTTGTCAAACTAGTAGACTAGAGTATGGCCAGGGAAGGATGAGTCTGAGATTTATATATCAATATTAATATCATTGTCAAATATTAGTATGATGTCCTAATCTTGATACTTGATATTGTAACTAAGAAAGTAACTGTTCCATAATAAACTGCTAATATTTTTCACATTGAAGAATATCAAAAAGAGTTCAATTAGAGTCTGACCAGCGAGTCGTGACACAAGAACAAGGCGGCAAATTTGAAAAAAACGCATGCTGGTAACACGAAATGTATGGCGGTGTCATAGGTACTTATAACTGACAGCTTATTTCATAGGTAAAATTGTTGCCATATAAAGAACTCGAAAAAAATGCTTTTGTCACGACTCGCTGGTCAGACTCTATGTCTTAAGTGGTTTTGTTTATTCTTCTTAAATATAAAGTAAAATGAAGTTAAAGAGTTTTATTTCATTTAACTTTACTTAATTCTGCTTGATCAGTTGCATTGTGTGAATTAAAGAAAAATAATAATTGTTCAAGTACCATTGAAATCGCGTTCATTTTATCGCGTTAATCGCGTTATACATGGTGTTGCAACACGCTCTTTTTTTAATTGCAGGTCTTTTCTAGGCTCATCTTTCCCTGGTCTCATGTACTCAGGTCTACAGTCCCTTGAAGCTGTCAAAAAATCAAACTTCTAAGTTTACGTAAAAAAAGAGACGGCCGTTTATGTCGCAAAAAACGTATATTTCGGCAATCTCAAGGAAATCAAAATTTATAGGGTACTTTTCGTTGACCTAGAGCTATGAAATTTGGCAAGTAATATCTTCTTATACTACAAGTATCTACAGGGAAAAATCTGAAAACTAAACATTTGTAATTTGTACGGAACCCTCGGTGGGCGAGTACGACTCGCACTTGTCCGTTTTTTTCTTTTTCGATCCACTGTAGCCGAGCGGTAAGAACCCAAGCTCGTACCTCTGGGATTTTCATAACCAAACAATATTTATGTACGAAATATTATTTGATATTTAACATTACCTTTTCGGTTAAGAAAAACATCCTAGGGAAATTGGTCTAATCCAGACAGGGTCTAGTGTTACCTCTGGGTAGTAAGGTTAGATGGCAGTCTGTTTCGTAAAACCAGTGCCTACGCGAAGTTTTCGGATAAGCCAAAGCGGACCCAGGATCCTTTCGGACAACCGGGAAAAACGCTAGAAGCAGGACGGTGATCTAGTCTTTTATTTTGCCACTATATAAATACTAGCTTGTGCCCGCGGCCTCGCCCGCGTACTAAAAGTAATTTTAACCGTTTACATACAACAAAGTTGCATCTCAGTTTGACCCGTATGTTCCAATTGAATTGCAATTTGGCACAAATACTTTCAAAAATGTTCATGTTCACAATGTTAAATTTCAAAATCGATGCCATTTTCGTAATTAACGTCCCAAAAAACTATAAAAACGACACCCATATTTAGACATTTCAACCCCATCGCACTCCAACAGGAGTGATGGTATTTCACGTCCGCCACGTTGGATTTTAAAATCGTTGTTGTTTTACCAGTGACCCAATAAACCATAGAAACAATACTGTTGTTTTTCAGACATTGTCACCACATGTCCCCATTTTCATAAAACCTGAAATACGTGTTCATTCGTTTATCGCTAGGAATACTCCTGTGAAGTTTCGAATGAAATAGTGTTACTTATTTTGTTTCCCCATACAAACTTTGGACCCCCATTTTACCCGCTTAGGAGGTGAATTTTTAAACATCATTTCTTAGTGCACCTCGACTTACAAGGAACCTATGTGCCAAATTTGGAATCTCTAGATCCAACGGTTTGGGCTGTGCGGTGATATGTCAGTCAGTCAGTTTCTTCTTTTATATAATTATCGACTCTACATATATACTCTACATATCGACTCTACATATCGACTCTAGATACTGACTCCACATATCGACTCTACATATCGACTCTACGTACTGACACTACATAGTTGGGGCTGGGAGAAAATTAAAAAAGGCAGGTATTTTTCGTTGGTAACAGAGTCTGTGTACCAATTTTTAGCTTCCTACCTTGAAAACTGCGAAAAGTCCCATATAAAATATCACCCCCTCTTTTAAGGGGTTGGGTGCAGATTTCCAAAAAAAAATGATGCACGAATTTTTTGTTAGTCACAAATAGTCTGCATACCAAGTTTTAGATTTCTCCCTTGAAAATTGCGGAATGCTCCATACAAACTTCCACCCCCCATTTTAGGTAAGTGGGGGGTTATAAAGAAACAAAAAGTAGCCTATGTCACTCTCCATGCCTTCAACTATCTCCACTCAAAAATCACGTCAGTTCGTCGCCCCATTTTGCCGTGAAAGACGGACAAACAAACAAACACACACATACACTTTCCCATTTATAACATTAAGTATGGATATGGATACTTGTATCCAACATTAAAATGTGCGCCAATTACACAAGTAATATAGGTACCTATTTATCACCATATAATTGAAAGAAGTTCATACGTTCAAATTTAACTAACGAGGTACCTATCTTATGAATCTTATGATGTTCGACCTTGAATAAAAGAACCTCCGAAAGAAGTCAATTAGACTCTTTCTTCTGAACGGTCCCTTTGACGCAGGTGAGGTGTGAAGCAATCTGTCAGCTCAGCTCACGTGCCTCGTGATTGTCATTTTTTTAAGGAGCATAAACGTATACAGCTATACCTACATGATTATGTTTAAAATCAGGAACTTAAGACACTTATCGCTTCGGTGCCAGACCGTCACCAAGCTGCGTTGGGTTGAAGCCGGGTAAACGACCAGTGAACGTGGGACAATTTCTGAAATGTTTTTTCGGTACTTCAAAATTGTATTCAGGTAATGACGCTGAAATATTTTTGAGGTCTATTATTATTATATAATAATAATAATAGACCTCAAAAAATTAAAATTCTCTGAAAGATATGCATAAATCATAAACTTGTATACTATTATGAAAATTATTTAATAATAAGTTTTATTTTTCTAAAAGCAAATCGGTTACTCAGCTCCAATAAAAAAGTCACAATTTGTCCCTTACGCCTTTTGAATACCCTGATCCAGGGTTTATGGGACGGTCAGTATGTTGTTATCTTCGTAAACATAACGGTGGATTGCAAAAAAATTTTAGGTAGTTAAGGGCCTTAATCTAATCTATGTTTTAACTTTTTTCCGTTGTGTAACGAATGTTACCTATATAAAATGTATGGGTAATTTGCCGTTACACAATGGAAAAAAGTTAAAGCGTACCTAAATTAAAGGCTCTTAACTATGTACAATTTATTTGCAATCCTCACAAGTAAACTCTTATGAACACACTGTTAAGTAAATGAAAGAGATGATGCCATGATCGTCTTTCCTTAAAAATGAGTAAAAGCTAAGAATTTGTTGATTTATGAAATTAGAAATTGGCGTATCAGACTTATATACTCAAATTAGAAATTGGCGTAATATCAGACTTATATTCATATTTAAAACATTTTTTTTTGGCGTAACTGACAATTATCCGTATAAATTCAGGATGCAAAATGGCGTATCGTACAATTAACTGAGAGTTATGACAAAATTTATCACAGACGCTTCTTATTTAATTGAATACGACAAAATGCTCTATAAAATTGAGTTTCTAAGCAATATTTTCATGTTCATAACAAACAATTTTTTTAGAAAAAAAAACCGGACAAGTGCGAGTCGGACTCGTCTACCGAAGGTTCCGTACAAAATTACAAATGTATAGTTTTCAGATTTTTACCTGTACTAGTAGTATAAGATGATATTACCTGCCAAATTTCATAGTTCTAGGTCAACAAAAGTACCCTATAAATTTTGATTCCCTTGAGTGTCGAAATATACGTTTTTCGCGGCATAAATGGCCGTATTTTTTTACGTTAGCTTAGAAGTATGATTTTTTCACAGCTTCAAGGGACTGTAAAATTGAGTAGGTATATGATTTTAATTTCAACTCGATAGCTCCACGCGTTCCCGAGATAAAGGATCTTGACAGACAGACAATTTTACCTCGATGATTAATTACGTACTTTAAATAAAGACTATATTTTTTGTGATATAATTACAAATGTATAGGTTTCAGATTTTCCCCTGTACTTTTAGTATAAGACAATATAATTTGCCCAATTTAATAGTTATAGGTCAACGGGAAGTAACCTATTAATTGTGATTCCTTTGAGAGTGTCGAAATATACGTTTTTAGGGTTCCGTACCACAAAAAGAAAAAAAACGGAACCCTTATAGGATCACTCGTGCGTCTGTCTGTCCGTCTGTCACAGCCGATTTGCTCCGAAACTACTGGACCGATTGAGTTGAAATTTGATAAACATATGTAAATTGGTGACCCAAAGATGGACGCGTAAAGTTAATTAATGAATTCTGAACAAGGGGGCCGCTTTTGGGAAGTAAAATGGAAAATTAAAAAATCAGTTTCGCAAACTGTATTGTGTGACATATCAAATGAAAGGAATTGTTGTAAGCACCTCAGATATATATTTTTATAATTTTAGCAAAAACAGACTTGAAATAATTTTAGAAAAAAGACGAAAATTGACCATTCCCCTCCTTATCTCCGAAACTACTAGGCTTAAAATTCTGAAAAAAATATGGAAAATAGTTCCTTGCCTAAAGATTACAGGAAAACCTATAAAAAGTTTGAGTATTCAAAGTAACGGGAAAATTCTCAATATTTTTGTGTACTTTGTATGGAGCGCCTGATGTTAGCGCATAGCAATCTTACGGAACCCTCACCACGCGAGTTGAACTCGCACTTGTCCGGTTTTTGCGGCATAAACGGCCGTATCTTTTTTAAGTCGACTTTGAAGTTTGATTTTTTCATTGCTTCATGGGACCGTAGACTTATATTGTTTTAATTTCAACTCGATAGCTTTACGTTCCCGAGATAAAGAGTGCAAACATACAGACAGACAGACGGAGAACAAAGTGATCAAGTGATCCTATAAGGGTTCCGTTTTTTTCCTTTTGAGGTACGGAACCCCAAAAACTGAGTATGACTGCATTCATAATTATTTTTCTACCTTTTGTCCCTTGAGAATACGGTAGTCGTTATGTTTTGGTTATAGTAACAGTCTCTTATATCCACTAAATAAGGTATAGAGGCCTGTTAAACTTCCCTAGCTATTGATTTATAAAAAGGTTCAATTATAAGCAAGACGATTGTTTGGTTCTGAAATAATGAACGAATGAGCGGTAAAAGTAATTGGAATAAATAAATTACACCTATTCAATATCACCATGGAATCGTTTTGGCCGAAGGGAGAAACTTTTGTTGGTGGCAAAAGGCAGACAATTAATTAAATACTCATCACATCTTGCGTCGATAAGCGATTTCTGCGGCCATTCAATATTTATAATTACTCTTCTTCTTAACACGTCACTTTTTATTACAATACTTTTGATAATAAGAAACAATCAACCAAAATGTTTAACAATATTTGTGGAAAAAGACGCGCAGTTTTTTTATTGGTAGTCTGATTATAATATACTTATGCACGCACATATGAATAGGAATATTCTAAATCAACCAAAAGTATTATAAAATAAGTAGGTAAAAGTAATTTCAAATAAATTGTTTACAAAAATATATCAATGAATAAAATTTTACGTTTATTTGTTAAAAAGGAATTAGGTACGGTTTACTAAGTTTGCCATGTTTAAAGAAAAGGCCCGGTTAATTAAAAATGCCCGATATTCGTACCTACGCATTACAATTGTACGCGCAAATGTAGTGAGGCACGTTACGAGCTAGTGTGATGGATGAAACATTATTATCGAATAGAAGTTAGGTTAGGTTAACTTAACAAAAACCCTAAAATGTAGCTGTTTAATGAAATGCATTGGTCTATGTCCGACTTCAAAGTTGTAAGATCTAAACATGGAGAGCCTTTGTATCATTATTCTTCACAGAATACTTATACTATATAGAGATGATTTTTCTCCATAAAAAATACAGTTAATTTAAAGAATCTAACAGGAATATTCGGGGAAATCCCACCAAAATATACTCGTGCACTCGTGCCGAGTAGTTGAAACTTTTTAAATTTAAAACAAATATACGCGTTGCATTTGTTTGGCCAACAAACAGTCAGCATCGGCCAGTGAACGCAGGATTACCGGGTTGGGTTATGTGTAGGGTAATTGGGGCAACAGTGGATCACCCCATTTTTCAGAGTCACAATATACATGATGTCAAACTCTAACGGAAGTAAGATTAGGTATTTAGGTACATTTTATCTTAATAAGTCATTTAAACATATCTGCTTATTTTGGAAATATATCCATTCTTGTAAAAAGTGGGAATTGATCCACTGTGTCCTAGGGAGGGTTTACAGTGAATCAACCCGGGGGGAACAGTAAATCAAGAAGGTATTTCAATGTAATAATGTATGTTATTGCGTTGATTTTATAAATAAATATCGTTTAACCAACTTTAGGTTACACTTACGACATAATATGTAATAAATATTAACATAACATCACAATAGACATCCAGAATATAAACTCATTTTAAAAGCTTCGATTTTAAAAAAGTAATTTACCGCAAGCTCAGATAACCTATAGATATACTTAATGGCACTTTGGTTACCATTTACTTCGATAAGAATTAAAAATAAGAGCTTTGTTCGACCCACTGTACCGTACCTAATTTGGAAAGGGCCCGTTGAGCACTACCCTGTCATTTAATTTTATGGTGCAATAAAAAAAACTTATTTTGTTGTGGCAACCCCTAATTTGCCGTCATATGAAACTTTAATACCTATTTATTACATAAGGATGATAAATGAGTAAATTAGAATAATGGATACAGAAGAAAATAACAAAGTTTACCTGAATATTTTACTTTTGCACTCTATAAAACATAATTTTACTTTTGTACCCTATTGACCCGAGCGCCGCAGATTGGAAGGGGTGATACCTGGCGCGAATCTACTTACTGTGAAAAAGACGCAATTATATCCCTATGATTTCTATCTACAATGTACAAGTTGCAGAACATTCTCAAAATATCAGGGAATATCAGAGATTTAATATCAGAGAATTTTAAAGTAAGTTTTAGAAAGTTTTTGCTGAGAATTTTTCATGAATGTATCATATATAATCTATTATTCTTTAAGCAGGCAAATTAAACAGCTGGTAACGTATGTATTCAGAGAGTTTTTGAAATTTTTCAGTGTTTATAAAATTTAAGTTCTGAGAACTTTCCTTATTAGAATTTTCGCAGCTTTGGAAACTTCTCCGCGGTGCATTGCTATTTCTGTTCAATATAAGTGACCAAGTGTACCCACGTGACCCACTGTCGACCCACCTACCTTACTCAATTCGAAAATCAATCCTACCGTGTGTTTTAAATATCTAACCTTTACGATAGAATACGTGCGCGTTGTAAATTGTTTTTTTTTTCATAGAAATATTCCTATTCATATCGATTGCAGATTTTTCCAAATAAATGACTTTCCTATTTTAGATTTAGCTGCTGTATGGTCTTGTTCTGCCAGTCAGAGAGTCAATTAAAACACAGGCAAAGCAAATAAATTAACGGGAGATGATTAAACAATAAGTGATTACTTTCAAATGATTTCAAAGTAAAATGCTCGACAAAGCTCATGTAAGAATTCCACCTTCCACCTAACCTTAAGACCTATTTTGTTACAACATGAACGCAATAAAAATCGGAATGTGAATCTGAAAATGATTAAAAAAACCGGCCAAGTGCGAGTCGGACTCGCGCACCGAGGGTTCTGTACAAACCTGTAGGTATATAAGTAAATTATTAAAAATATTTTTATTATATGATGTAACCAAAAATTTAAGGTTTTCGCAATTTTTCCTTTATCTGTGCTATATGTATGATGTTGCTTCGTACCAAATTTCAAGATTCTGAGTTCACGGGAAGTACCCTGTAGGTTTTGATTCCCTTGCGAGTTTCCTAAATTTGCGGCATAAACGGCTGTATCTTTTTATTGCGTTGGCTTAGAAGTTTGATTTTTTCACAGTAGATTGTATTATATAAATTTTAGCTTGATACCTCCACGCGTTCCTGAGAAAAAGAGTCTTGACAGACGGACGGACGGACAACAAAGTGATCCCTAGTGAGGATAGTTCCGTTTTTTCCTTTCGAGGTACGGAACCCTAAAAAAGTTACTAATTATTATGTTTACATGAAACTGCTGCGACATTGTACATGGTGATCCACGAAGATTTTTAATTCGTTTTAGGTGTAACGCAACTATACCTTCTAATATTATGTCAATATCTGTTGCTTACAGACCGTAACAAAACAACAATTTCAGCGAATGTAAATTTAAAGTTTTTTTTTGTTTATACGTATATGTTAAGGATCACACACAGTGAGTATGTACCTACATGACATGTACACTTGTCGTGAGAGATTGCTTATAACATGTAATAGTAAACATTTTGAAAATGTATCTAGTAAATTCGACATAATAGTAGATTGTTAACCAAGGGTTGAAAGCCACCCATTTCAGTCGAGATATTTTGGCGCTCGAACGAAGTGAGAGTGCCAATAGTTCGAGTCTTAAATGGGTGGCTTTCATCCGAGTTAAACACTCTACTTTTCATTTCGAATAATAGGAAAATAAACAACACACTGGACATACAACATCAAAAAAAAATTACTAAATAATTACATTTGTTACAATGATGTATTATTATTACTTTTCAAATGGCTTTAATAACTTTAATTGACTTAAATTACAACTTTTTAGATAACTTTACCGTAATAAATAACAATAAACCATTCAGTTTAACGAAGTGTGGCTGTTTAGGTTTCTGTCATTGGGCATTGTTTTTTTTTTATTACTTTTCAGCCTTAGGGGCGACATGCCTCACTTCCAACCCGCTATTCAGATAAACAATGACCTAATTTCAGAGTATGAGAGATGAAAAATACTTTTCATCCATTAAACAGATGACTGAAGGTCGGGCCTCTATTCGTATCTTGGGCTATAATTATAAAAACAACGATTTAGCGAAACCAGAACGACTAAATATTTACTTACTTTTAGAAAATTCCAAAAAAACAATGCAGCCAGCAGAATAAAAACATACCATATTTCGCTGCTTTCGTTTTAGGTCACTACTATTATGTACCTACACATAACAAGGCTTTTTCTTGTAAGACATTGATACCTAATGAATTCATCTAACTTAGTAAAGAATATATATTATAAGGTGCTAATAATTTAGGTACCAATACTTTTGGAGCTAATAGTACTCTTATCTTCGAGAAGACTTAAGTATAAAACATTTAAAGTAAAAACTGTTTTTTGTAAAATGAAATGATATTGGACTGATTTCTAGTAAAACGTTGGTAATATAATACTGGCTGGATAAGACTTCATATTGTCATGACTCATGAGTATTTCGTGCATAGTTAAGTTGACACTTTTGTGCGCACCAGTACGCGATAAACTTTGTTAGTATAAGATAGTAATACATTACTCTATCCATCATATCAGATTATCCTTTTTCGCGTAAAAAACAGGACAAGTCTGAAAGTTTCGGTGCTTTTGATATCTCGACAACACTATTGAGTTATCGTGAGATTAAACTTGATAATATTGTGTCAATTAGTGTAGTAATCTAGTTATTGTTTCAAGGTTACTTACATTTTAAGATTTGTTTGAGTTTTTACTATCTTTCTTTATTCAAAATAAAGTAACATAAAAATAATAAAACGAAGTCTCCCACTGTAAGTGTATGTATCTACTAAAATACAACATTAATGTTTTAACTAAAATCCAATTAAGGTACTAATTAATTATGCCGCCGTTGTTTTTAAAAATATATCCGTTGATGCTTTTATTTTTAACAGATATATTATTATTTCCTCCAACGGAAAAAATGTGGGGCTCTATCCAAGGACAGTAAGACAATCTTCAGTTTCATATAACTCATTCTGCAAATGTTTAGCAAGATGCTCAGAAACCATACTAATAAATAAATAAATATTAGGGGACATTCGTACACAAATCGAACTAGGCCTATAGTAAGCTCAATAAGGCTTGTGTTATATAGGTACTAGACGACGATATATATGTGTTTAGACAACAGATTTCGTCACCGCGGACGCCGCTGACCGCTCCAAATCTAACTAGTTCATTAGCCTGCACAAATATAGTTTACTTACTTGCCCTTTACATGTATAGAATATTAAGATAATTTACTAGGTTTTACGTATTTGTGCTATAGGTGAATAACTGTATGTAAGGTAGGAGCATTTGTAAATAAATCAGATACCAATTGTCCGTTGGTGTTTCACTACCTCCACACCCGACACCTCTGCTTGCTCAGGGCAACACTCTGAGAGTAGAGGATCCCATCCACTTCATTTTACAGGTACCCTTGTTGTGGCATCAGACACCCTCCGCCTTAATCGGTCACTTGAGTCTGAGTGATCGGCAACAAGTATCCACCCACTTACCTCATTCCTCCCCCATAGGAATCCATCTGTCACTGATAGGTCTCCCGGTGACAGATATCCTTGTACTAGGCTAAGTTAGGGCTAGGGAAGTAGGGACTTAGGCTGGTAGGATCCCTTGCTATCATTGCCCACCCTATCTTACAAAGTCTGTACAGGCACATGAAACGCTTGAGTACTATTCCATTCCATATTATTCAGTCCATTAAGAATCCAGGTATTCGGCGTTAGCGTGTGGCTGTACAATATGTAATAGATATAAATACTTAAATACATAGAAGACATCCAAGACTCGGAAACAAATATTCATGCTCATCACAGAAATATTTGCCCTTACCAGGATTCGAACCCAGCAACACCTTCAGCTTCGTAGGCAGCGGCAGCGTCACTACCCACTAGGCTAACCGGTCGTCAAAACTCAAACTCAAACTTATATATACGTCGATTACCACTGCAGAGAGTGCAGAGGTGCTATTTCACTTTCAAAATATGACATGTCCCCTGCATTGCATTTGGATCCCGGCTTCATATTTGGGGGACATCCCACACATAAACACTGGCCCAGCATTTGATAATTTTCATCATCAAATAAATTAAACGAAAGATCTCACTGGATGTAAATCTAAAACACTACAAATTATTAAGTAGGCGTTATATTATGTGTGAGGTCCAATATACATTTCTAAGATTTGTATATAAATTCAAGAAGAAATTTTGTAGGATACGTATAGATAATATTATACTTATAAAAAAGTATAACATTATCTATACGTAGGTATCCTACAAAATTTCTTCTTGAAACTCTGACTTTCCACTCTTTGGAAAAGAGGCGCAATTTTAGCTTACTCAATTTTGTTTGCCGTGTTTTACGGGGAGTGAGTGAGATTGCCTTGAACTAGTAGAGCAATTTGTGAGGTTGCACGTTCCAGAAGTCCCTCGAATGGCTCTTAGAACTCGTACACGCCTGCTTTTGGCAGTGCGTCCAGCTCGCACAGGAACTCGCCACACCTCCGTACCCTGTTAGTGTCAACACCCGAGTGTGATCTGCTTGCGTGGCTATGCACGGTTGCGTGGCTATTGAAGGGAGTGTCTGAAGTTTTGTGAGATGAAGGATGATGTACGTGTGATAATGATGTCCTTTCAAGTGTACGTAGTTGATTATTATTATTGTGTTGTTCCTTTAAGTTGATATTTCGTTTCAAAGTGTATTCGACTTAAGTAAATCTGTAATTCTTGTAAATATATTAATTAACTAGCTTTTGCCCGCGACTTCGTCCGCGCGGAACTCGTTTACATCGTAGCTCCATACAAACTTTCACCCCCCCCTTTTCACTCCCTTAGGTAATTAATTTTGGGATAATAAAATAGTTTAAAAAACTAAAAAACAGCACGTACTAAAAAGCTAGTCATGTATTGTCATCAGAACTCAGAGCGTGTGCAAAATTTCATCCTAATCGAAGACCGGGAAGTGGGTCAAATTAAGATTCCAAGATTTTCTTACATACATAGTTAGCTACAAGTGAAGCTAATAAAAGCGTGTTAATGTAAAAAACCATTCTTTGTCCTTCCCCGGAATTCAAAGTATCTCTGCACCAAATTTCATCTCAATCAGTCATACATAATACAATCAGTATAACAAAACCTCTATCTATTTTTTTATTCTTCAAAAATCATTTGTTAATTAGGTAAAGTACCTTCTAGCAAATACAAAAAGAGTAAATAGCACTTGATAAAGATTTATCGCTGAAAACCAAGATACATACCGAGTTCCTTGGTCGCGCAAGTTAGTAACAAAATGCCCGATAATAGATTTTTCTAAAATTAATGGGTTGGGCTCTTGCCGCTCGGTGCGCGAATCAGACTCGCACTTGACCGGTTTTTTACAAACGTAGACTCCGCCGCCAACTTGTTGTTTCTGTGGCCTGGCCTCGGCAGTCAATAGTAAACTTGTTATTAGCTGTCAAATTTACTATTGACCGCCACCGCAGGCCGCGCCAGTGTGTAGCAAGCATTAAGCCTCTCACAGACTGGCGCGGCCTGGCCGCGGCGGTCAATAGTAAACTTGTCATTAGCTGTCAACGTATAGTAAATTTGACTGATTGATTGACCGCCACCGCAGGCCGCGCTAGTGTGGCACGCTACAAACGGGCGCAATTTGTCACACCAACTTGCGATAGTTGGAAAGAGACATCCATACATTCCTAACCACTCTAACTATAGTAAGTTGTTGTGACAAATTGCTAGGCGTTTAAACGCTTGGCTGTTTGTAGTAATTTGTCTTAGTCAAAACATATGGTTCAAAGGTAAAAAAGTATGACTCATCCTTGTATAATAGGAATATTTATTTTAAAGTCTTATATAATTTTTATTCTTTAAATAATATCAAACTTTAATATAGTATATATTATACTACTCTTTCCTGGTCTTTCGCTTGTCTTCTACTTTCCAATCTATCCGTATTTTCTTTTAATCCCATTCCTCATACTTTGGCTGAACGCGCCAAGAGCGCCCGCCATGCCATTAAAAAAACACATTCGTGTTACAATTATATTGTTCAAATTTGTTGATACATTTATTGAAATTACGCCTGAATACGAAATTTGCGCATATAAGTTCTCATATTAGAATATATTTATTTTTTATGCTGGATCGTTTGGTATGCGTTTCGTGAATGTCTATCGTAGTCCGGCCGGATCTAAATTATTAATACGTAAAAGACAAAGCCATTCTGCCATTTTCACGTTACTGACAGCTTGTCAGATGTGGCAGCGATATATATATTAGAAAAGAAATGAAAATTTTAAAGAAGTCAGATATTTAGGAAAATTAATTAATTGTCGCAGTCGCATAAAAACTATCCTAAGCGGAAGCCAGAATAATAATGTACCTATAAAAAAAGTTTCATATTATATTTCCGTTCATGGGAAGCTGAGATCATTCGTGACAGGACAAAGTCCGAAAAGATACTGACTGATTCTTTTTTTTAATTTAGAGATTTATTATAAGTGGAGATAAATAAAATGTAAGGTCAATTTTATGATGCTAATAGTTCTACTTAGGTAGTAATATTTCAGCTAGCTCGGCGCTTGGCTGTTTAAACTTTTTTTTGCTTTAGAGTGCAATTTGCCAGCAGGTGATAATCTTTCTCGTCGCAATTTCGCTAACCAACGAGATTAGAGTGCACCGTGTTAGGCACCGTAATCACCTCGATGTTATTTTTAGTTCTTACATGCATAACATTGAAGAATACCTACTTAAAGATTCATCATTTCATCATATTATGCTATCATTTAAAGACAGGCTGTTTGCCGGCTTGAATGATTTTATCACATGGTATTTCCGATTGTAATTTTTTTCGAGGTTAATTACACTCAAGAGCAAAAGTTTTGGGTACAGTTTGTACAGAAATTCTATACAAAGTGTACCCGAAACTTTTGCTCTTGAGTGTATATTACTAAAAACTTAACGCTATAATTGAAATATGTAGTTGAAAGTTTTTCATATGAAAATTGGGCATTGTGTATTTATTTTTAAAGTATGAATATGTGGAAGTTTTTGAGCAAATTTGAGAAATTATTCATACACGAATAAAATATTTATAAGGATACACAACATTAATTAATTTGGCAAGGGATTGGTATTCTAATCTCTAGGCATTTTTCAAAGTCGATGATTCTTATCGACAAATTTATCAAGTTCCTATATACCTATATATGCCAAAAAAGTTTAGGCACAAAAATATTATAAGTAGGTATTAGGTAAGTACTTATATTTATTATAGGTTGCTCCCGATATAATAAACATACTTAGCATGTAAGTACTCAGTGTTTCTTCAATAAGCACAACTTATTTATTATTAGCCAACCAAATTGTATTCATGAATTTCCGAAAATGTTTTCGTTTACCTAATCCAAAGTTTGTCGTACTTAATGTTCTTTTTGAGGCATTCTCCAATATAAACAAGACATTACATTGATGTGACATTTTAAATCAATATATGGTTCATTACTCTTTAGGTTCTTACGCAAAGTTGTTTATATCAGGATGGGGAGAATCCGCATTTTGGCAGGAAACAACAATTACTTCGACAACTTTAATATAAAGGGTTATTCAAAAGGGGCAGTGACAGAAAATCTGAAACTACAAGAGATACGGAAATATGCTCTTTTAGGAGTTACGAGACCGATTTTTGAAAAAATAAAAACTGCATTTATTGCTTTTTAAAAAAGCCTCATACATGGGCATCGGGAATCGAACCCGGTCAAATCTGTCTAAAAATCGGACTTAATGTTTTTGCGAAAAGTAAATAGTGGTGGATATAAGGAACAATGCTAAGGAACGCTGTCTCTACAATCACAGGAAAATGACGTATTTCATCGTTTTATGTACGTAAATGGATCTCCCCCTACAAATAGTGTCTATCTACAATGGATGAGTATGGTAATTATATTTTATTGCCGTTTTGAAAAAAAAAATGAAAATAAATAAAACAACAACAAACTTACTTATTTCGTCTACTAAGTAAGGGGATACACTAGAAACCACTAATATGATTTACCACTAATACGCCGTTCATTGGTTATTTTATTAAAGCTGTGGTCTTCTGTGATAGTAGTTAAGTCGTTTTGCTCTTTATTTACCAAAACAAGTTAGATTCAGATTCAGATTCAGATTCATTTATTGCTCCTTGAAAATTGACATTTAATTTTACAAATTATCTTTGTATATAAATAAAATGAATTCACAGAAAGCTCGTCAAGTACATTCAAGAGAAATAGTTAGCAATTTCATAACAATATTATCTTAATAATAATGTCAAATAATAATAAAAATGTCAACAACTATAAAATTAAAAATACGGTCTCCTAGTATAATGTCAATACATAACAATTTTATGTCAAATACGTGAATACAAATAAATGTCATGTGTGCAAGGACTATAACACAGAAATAACAATAAAAATAATTTATCTCTAGGGCATCCTAGATTATTATTAAGTCAGGAAAAAAAAAAAACAGACAGACAAAATAAAAATAATACATGTCAATAATATCAGTGAATTCCTTTACTGAATACAGCGACATTGACAGTAAAAAGTCTTTCAGTCGGCGTCCAAAACCATCATCCGATGATTCATTTCTGAGACTGGCGGGTAGTCTTTCGTAAAAAGCGGGGCCTACTACGCGCGGTGACTTGTCGAGGAGCGCGAGGCGCCGCGGCACGACCTGTAGTCGCCCCGTCTGACGGGTGATTCTGCCGGGCATATTCACTTTTTTAAATAAGTGTATATTTTTACGAGTGAACATTATTACTTCATATACATAAAGTGAATAATGGGTCAACATTAGGGTGGGTCACTCTTGTATGAGAAAAAATAAATTGTTTGTTTTGCATCGGGCACAGATGTAAAACGGTGCAAAATATTGAGCTTAAATAATGTGTGAAAAATGTTAGCTATCGGAATACATCTTTTGCCTCCGGATCCATACCAAAGTTTTCAAAAAACATATTTTTTTGTCAATTTGGGCGTCTTAGAACATAGGAAACAAAAATACTTAGTTAAAGATGTACAAAACAAAACATTCATTTCCATGTTATATATTAGTTATTTTACAATAAAACAATACCTAAAAACTATATCTATTACGAGTTGTTTAAATAGTTTAAATGGCCGCAAAGTCCTTCTTATTTACTATCAAATTTAAGCATCGCTTTTCGCGACGCTCTTTGAGCTCTTATGAAGCCTTCTCGCTCCGTCTTGTTACATAAAGTAGCTGATGCTTCTGTGAGAGTTATGACTGCTCTTTCGACAGCTTGACTATGGCAAGAAAGGCGTAATCTAGGAATTTTTTCCTCTCCTTTTTCTTCTACGAACAAATTGAGGCTTTCTTCAGATATCGATTTTAACACTGGTGGTTCAGTGATAGTTTCTTGCCAATCTATAAGATCGTAATACGTTTATGCACTTAGGTTCTTTAATTAAGGAAATGTGTTCTTCAAGTATAATCTGCCTGTGCTTTTTGCCGCCTGTCTCAGCAGTAATGAGAGTTTTTTTTCTTTACGTCCGTCAAGGTATAACGCGGGTACATTTAAAATTATTTGCTGTACGACAATCTCTTTTCTAGTCTTTGTACGTTTTCTTTGCAGCTTACGTGTATCTGTAACCTGTGAACTAGAAGCATGAAAAACTGCTGATGTGATTGCTGCCCCTACCGCCCTGTTTGACACTCCTCTATCCCAGGTTTTCGATAGCAAAGAGTAATTAACTTCAGCGGCGGAAGTACTCTGAGATTCAGTGCTTGTACTTTTACACTGCAGTTCAATAAAATCTTAATCTTCCAAATCAGATAGGTATACTGGATACGGATGTGTTGTCAGGCCCCTCTGTTGATCTTGGTGCTATTTTTTGACCTTTATGCTCTGATTTTTCACGCAATAACTTTCTTTTCTGTGACTTTGTAATTTGTTGGGTTGTACGGACGTCTAAGCCCCCTATTATCATTTTACATTCAGTACGTTGGTACATTAAGAAACAGTGTTCTCTGGCTGGTATTTTCTTGTGCTTGGGACAAGTGCAGTAAGAAATATTCAGACATTTGTAAGACGCAATATCAAATAATCTTTTTCCTCCGCGACAGAACTCCTCTAATCTATTTTCAGGTATATTTGGATGTTACTTCAGGGTGTTTTTGTATTTCAAATGATAATTTTGCAGCATAACTTTCATTCGTTTTTGTTCAACACTAGAAATTGAAGCTTTATTCCAAATTACACAAAATTTATTAATAACAATTGCCTCCAGTTCTTTGTAAGTGGGTTCTTTTATAGTGCCATTTTCAAACTTCATTATTGCTTCTTACAACCACCTTCAAATATATTGCACTTATAAAAATATACTTTTAACTAGTCATAGAATCTATTTTTATCGAAATACAACAAAAACTTCACTCAAAAAGCACTCGTACATTATTAGTTTTCGAGAGAAAAATACCCGCGAAAATGTTATTTTTTAATTTATTTAATGTCAATCCGGAGGCAATAATTTGCGTTCAAAGATAGCCATTTTTTGTTTATGGTTTCATCACAACAAATGGCAGCGTTTTGCCCCTGTGCCCATAAAGAAAATTAAAAAAAGTAAAAATGACCCACCCTAGTCAACATACTGTATTGTTTAAAAAGCTGTTTACATGAGTGCCTCGGAGTTACACCTGCCAGTATACGCAAAGCTCGTTTTTGTAATTTAAATACTCGGTCCGACTCTGTTGAGTTTCCCCATAAGATAATACCGTATGACATCAGTGAAAAGAAATACGAATAATAAATTTGGAGCAATGCATCACTGGAAACAACTGGCTTAAGTTTACGCAGCGCAAATACAGCACTGCTCAGCCTTTCACACAGGTTGTTTACGTGCTCCTTCCATTTAAGCGTGGTGTCGATGGTAAACCCGAGAAACTTGCACGAGTCACAACGCGGCATTGGAATTTGTATTTGCGGGATGTTTGTTGTTTTTCCAGCTGAAAACAACAACACATTCGACTTCGTAACATTGAGGATGAGGCCGTTCGCTGAGAACCACTCGTGAAGTTGGTTGCACGTATTACTTACTCTTTGTTCAAGCTGTGAGTACGTATCAGCTTTTACTACCACGGTGGTATCATCAGCGAACAGGACCATCATACCTTCAGTACAAGAGGTAGGGAGGTCATTTATAAAGGCAAGAAATAGGGTATTTCCCAGCGCAGAACCTTGTGGAATTCCGAGGTCTAGCCTACCTGCCTCAGATCTGACTGGTATACCCTTTATTTTGACCTCAACAGTCTGGTGTCGGTTTTCTAAAAACGATTTTAACAATTTGTGGGCATTATTTGTGATTCCGTACTGTTTTATCTTTTCCAAAAGTAGTTCATGGTTTATTACATCGAATGCTTTCGATAAGTCGCAGAATACCCCTGCTGCCTTATCTCTGGCATCCAACGACGTTGTTATGCAATCATATATGTCGTATGCAGCTGTCGTGGTGGATCGGTTTTTTCTATAAGCAAATTGTTTGTCTGTCAGTAGGTCATTTGTCTCAAGATGTTGCATGAAGGTATTTGAAATAATCGATTCTATTAATTTTGATATGTTAGGTACAATTGTGATCGGTCTGTAGTTATCTACAGCGCCTTTTTCTCCCTTTCGTTAGCTCAAGTAGTAGAGCTTCAGTACGCAAGTTTACTTAGCAACTTTTGGACATTGTAAAGTTAACTCCACATGTATGTGTGGGAGTTTGTAACCGTCTTTTTGATGCTACACACGACACAAGATTCAAGTTTGAATGGACGTTTAGTATAGGCCACATCCTAGTTAAATAATGCGATTATCAGGACATCAATTATTGTGTTCATCAATTTAATACCTACGTGGTCACATACCAGAAAGTCCTTCACGACTTTAGAACACTCAATTCCAATACGAGATTTGTCGAATCGAAGCGCATGTGATTAATTTTAAAACTAGAATAAGCGGTAACATTTCCACATAAACTCTTAACAATTAATACTTCATGATTATTGCCTCTTAATGTCCGGCATTTTAACCTCATTTTACCTCCAGTCAATAAAACTGTAAAGTGCGCATAAAGTAGGGTTTCAAGAAGACTCGACAAACTGGTCTCTGTTTCAATAACTTGACAATTATGTGTGACAGCGTCAATTGGACCCACGTTGCTGCTAATAAATGCTTGTAAATAAATGCTATCCAGCGACCATCTTTCAGGAGATAATTGTCAAGCTGGAAAAATCGGAGCCATTAATATGACTGGCGTACTTGTCAATCAGTCAGCTATAGCTATAATATATATATTACTAGCTTTCACCGGCGTCTTCGTCTGCGTAGACCCGTGATAAAAACTATCCTATATTTTAATCCAGACTATATACTATCTGCGTACAAAATTTCATCCATTTGGATGAAATTTGCTGCGAGGTGATAGCAAAATTCAAATAGCTGGGAATCTGTAGAGATCGGATGTAGAATCGGGAATCAGTGGAATTGGGTATCTGTAGAATTGGGAATCTATAAAATTAAGAATCTGTAGAATTGGTTGGGAATCTAGACGTGATCTAGTGCTGTATGACCTGCCACTCCCAATGAAGGATGGAGGGGAGTAGGCAATGTACTAATATTGACGTAAACTTTCGTGGCTCTATTTGCAACTGGTACTATTTTGTATTGTACTGATTGCTTATTAATTGGTACCTCTGATCGTACGAAGACTGGTATTTCTTTGGATCGCAATGACTTACATACCTCTAAAGTATGATATGTAAAGCTTCTATATTGTACTTATTAAAACAGATCATTATTCATATTTTATAAAAATAAAGAAAGAAAGAAATAAAGAAAGAAAAACATTTATTCCTGACAAAAATACATAAAAACAAACTGTAGACACTATACACACATACACATTTGCCACGAAATGGTCACAACTCAGCGTGATGCTGGCAGCGCCAGCGCTGGTCTTCCGTTGTGAGCATTAGGTGATACACGAAAAATTACGCCACAATCGCACACAAAGACAATTTATCAAAAATAATCATAAAAAAAAATAGGAAGAATACAAACTATTAAAAGCAATATACATTGAATGAAAAATAAACATAAAAAGACATCTTAGGTATAAAAATTAACTCCAAAACATTACGCATGGTAGTGTGGTAGTGTGAAAACTGAACCTTTTGTATTTTAAGGTGCATCTTTTAAACTTCTACTTAAGATTGCATTCATTTGGTCCTAGATAAGGTAAGGTAACGCTAACAATAAAAGGAGGGTTATAGAAATATGATCATAAAAGAATTTTACTAATAATTCGTGTTTCGGTAAATTGCCGGTTTTGATTAAAATTTACATTTTTTTTAACGTCCTCAATTAAGTAAATTTACTGGTAAACTGGTTATCTGGTTTGCATTCCCTAGCCGTACTACGAAAGTACAGCTATCTTTTAACACTTAACAAAGAAGTATTAACCTAATATTAAGGCATACTGTACAGTCTGTACACATATTTTGCAGCGGTAGTACTTATCCTAAGTCTCCTAATAAGTTTACATGGTGATGGTGATCCTAGTCTCGTGCTATTCTCAAACCAGTCGACATAAAGTTTATAATATCTTTGATTGCCCTCATCTCGGCGGGAACAGAGTGGATGGTGACAACTCCTAATGGGGCTGTTAAATCTAACGGTTTGGTTGTAATAAACATTTCAATAATAGCCTACATTAAGACAAAACATTTCACGAGTCAACTTTTATTATATAACTTGAAGTATTTGGGATCCTTTCTGTTTATTTTGGTTTAGTTATATTTACGGTTGTTGAGCTTTATTTAGTGTGTTAAAGTAGGTGCTAAGAAAAATATTTCACTTTAATACAAACTTTTTAATTATCCGTACAATCTCTCGCTACGTTAAATCGACCTTAAAAAATGTACTTACATCTTAACAATAATCGACAGAAACTTACGGGATTACTCAGATATTACTGTAAGTACTCGATTTATCGTTATCCGAACTACTTTAGATTTTACTTTCAAGACATTTTATAAAACCATAGCCTATTTGTGTCAAAGTTAAGGAACAACCCATAAAGCAACAGGAATCGACGCAGAACAAGTTCGAAAGTACATAACTCACACCTGTCGAGATCGGCTGGGACTTGTGGACTAGTTGATGACGACGGGGCAGGAAGAACCGGAGCGTTTTAAACTTACTTCTGACGTGTAAACGATCGGTATTTGTTTAAAAATAACTGACGGAGTAGCTTGTAATAGTAACTGACAGAGTTACGTACTTTTTTGAAAGTTGAAAGGGAGAAGTAAAAACTAAAACGTCCACATCCTGTGCCAACCGTAAGCTATCTGTTCGTTAGTGTATCTATAATGTGCTAATCACAAACCCACATATTCGCTAATTCTGAATTTGAATTCGAATCATAGGCCGCGATTCAATCTTTCTTAATGGACAGAAGAGGACGTCCCTAGGATATCGCTTTGAAACACAAATACCTACTTCAGAGCGGGATCAAAGCACCGATTTTTGACTTTCGAGCGCTCGACTCTTTCACTCGAAAACTGTCAAAAAAGATGAAATGCTATTTTAAAATAGATATAGAAAATTTAAAAACGAGTGGTATTGATCACTCGTATTCAATTCTATCGGTAGAAAGTAAGTGCCTGCTATTTTGTCACTACAATCGTGTTTACATTTATTTAATTTTCGAGCCCTCGAAATCGGCCCCCGTCTCTATGTTATACATAGGCCATGACAGGGCTCCGGGGACTAAATTAAGTAGTAACGTACCCATTTGCGAAAGTAAAATACTTAAATAAAATTCAGTACTTTACAGCGTCAGCACTCAACATCAGAATTGAAACTTAATACTGCTTCTTCCATTATTTAAAGGAAATGCGCCGTCTGAAGCGTTGCAGTTTACGGATTGGGGACAATGGCTGCTTATCCGACAGATAAACAGGTTATCTGCCACCTGTCTGGGTCACCAGCTTTTAAAAGTTGGTTTAAGCCATCGGGGGATAACTACCCACAAAATAAAAGAAAAATCTGTAACTAAGTTTGATAAAAGCACGAGACGTTGATCATCTGACGACCGAATAAGAACCTGACTATGAAGCTTGAGGTTACGGGTTCGATCCCCGGTCGGGGCAGATATTTGTTTGATGAATACGAATTTTCTTCTCGAGTCTTGGATGTTTAATATCTATTTAAGTATGTATTTATCTATAAAAGTATGTTTATCCGTTGTCTAGTACCCATAGCACAGGCTTTGCCTAGTTTGGGACTAGATCAATTGGTGTGAATTGTCCCACTATATTTATTTATTTATTATTTGTCTCTAGAGTAATCAACTATAATAAACATTATAGGTAGCTTATGCAACAGCTATAAAAGACTAAGCTGATGCTCTGTCAAACAGTGACCCGTAGCTAATTAAAGTAACAGTTAAAGTAAAAGTTAACAGTAAAACGAGAGTTTCAGCTTGGGCCAAAATTCTTTCATGTGTCCTGATGTCCGGCTGTCCAGCTGTTCTCCTCTACTGGCCTCATTCTCAACCGATGCTCGTGTTTTGTGAGCAGGTTCAATATATAAATAGATTTTTTGTGAATTCAGTTTTTATATATAATATCTTTTGGAATGAAGACAGTCTTGCGATTTCTACAGCTCACAGAGCCACTAGTATGATATATGTACTTAATATTGATGTCAGTATGCTGATAATAAATAATAATAATAAATAATGATAATGATGACAGATAAAAAAACAACTGCTAAAGCATCGAGGTAACGTTTTAAAATAAATATCTATATTATAGAAACATAATAATGCTATTTAAAATTAAGTTTATTTATTAAGTTGTCGGAATATAAAAGTAAATGTATGTGAAATCGGAATTGAATTGTAATAATTGTAATGTTATTTTATTGTGTTGAATGTTTATTTGTATTAATTAATTATAATGTTAAATGTATGAGTCATAGTTGCTTGAAATAAAAATCAATTTATTATTTATTTATTTATTTAAAATGCACTGAATAGAATTTTATCTTACTCTCAACCAATTTCATCCACCACAAATATGAGAAAACTCAATCAATCAAGTGTTACTCGTGTGTAACCCTGCGCTGTCACATTTGAATCGGATTCGATTTTTAAATTCATTCGGTTTCAAATACAGGGTGTTTAGCACATGAACCGTCAAATTTTTTTGGTGCGCTGGTATGGTCATATCCTACCTTTCCACCCTTGGACCCTGGGTCCTAAGAGTTACGGTCAAGTGTTTTAATTTTTACCTAAATTACCCAAAATCTGTCCTTCGAAGCCCCATAATTTTTTTGGTGTATGCTTTTACATGCATAACTTGCTTAATTGTCTAACGTGTACGTAGTGTGTGTTTGAAAATTAAATTTTGTTTGTAACAAATAACACGGTTCATGTGCCGAACACCCTGTATAACATAATAATTCAACGTCACATTAAAGCCGTTGAGGGATACTCACCACAAAATGGCACATGCACGTTTGTAAAGCCAGTTTACCGTCGATACGAGACTGACGCAATTCAACTAAGCGATCAAGTATATGACCAAAGTGGACCAAATAGTAGATTGTATGACAAGGGGCTAAAATAAGCCATATTACCACGAGATGGTTATTTTCCCGAGCGAAGTGAACGAAAATATTTCGAGGGGTAATATGGCTTTTAGACCCGAGTTATACACTCTACTTTTCACTTCGACTGCGAGAAATAGTACATTGTTTAACGAGCGGCGTAAGTGCAATATTCTTACGCCCGTGTTATACACAATGTTTTTCATCACATTTGCGAGGAAATAAATAACTACAAAAGACAGAAAAATCTAAGTTTCATACAGCCGCACAATCAAAAAGTGACAACTTCACTTCCAGATCAGTGCTAGTGGAGTTCAATATTTCAACCAATCACAGGGCAAGCAGATTTGCTTATGTATTCTTGCGGGGCGGGGCCGGCTTGACCAACTAGATTTTTTTTCAACCAATCACAGAGCAAGCAGATTTGCTTAAGCCAATCAGAGGGTTCTATTATTTTAAAACTAAACTTAACTGCCCGTGGGAGGTAAAACGGCTGTAACTGCTCTGTACGCTCGCAAGTAATAACGCCATTGACGAGCAAGTGTGATGAAATAGTACATTGTTTAACGAGGGGCGTAAGTGGAATATTGCTAACGAGAGTCTATCAGAAGCCCGACGCCGAAGGCGGAGGGCTTTTGATGACTCGAGTTTGCAATATTCTTACGCCCGTGTTATACACAATGTTTTTCATCACATTTGCGAGGAAATAAATTGTTATTTATTTCCTAAAAAGACAGAAAAATGTAAGTTTCATACAGCAGCACCAATCAAAAATTGACAACTTCACTTCCAGATCAGTGCTAGTAGAGCGCGCAGTTCAATATTTCAACCAATCACAGAGCAGTATTCTTGCGGGGCGGGGCGTCGTGACCAACTAGATTTTTTTATTCAACCAATCACACAGCAAATTTTTAGGGGTGCACTCCATACATAGGTAAAACTAAAAGTCAAAAATTTTTTTTTCATTGTGACCCCCCGTGTGGCACATCAATCGATAGGCCTTTCGAAATAAATATAAGGTTTCTTAGCATTTTTTTTGATTAAGTGAATAGGGTCGGAGATAATCGCCCCGAAAGTCACTAAAATTCTGTCCCCCCCCCCTCTAATTTTTGAACGGTGTATTTTAAAAATATGGAAAAATTCATGGACATAGGGCTTATTAATTTCATTCACCGAAAATTGTTTTGAACAAGATCGGTTCAGAGGTTTTCGAGATATTGCTGAAAAACTGCCTTCCTCAAAGAAAAGGACGTAAGTGCCGTAAAATTTCTGTGACGATACGACCTTTTTAATAGGCACGGAACCCTTCGTTTTGCGTGGTCCGACACGCACTTGGCCGGTTTTTTTTTACTAAACTGCTTTGACACAGATACAAAATATTGACACCACGAATAAACGCCTCTGAGGCGTCCAATATACGGTGAAGTATTATCACGCGATCCACGCGCTGTCTCTTTCTCATTGCATGTTATAGATAGAGACAGCCATAGTAGATCATCAGTATTTAATCACCGTGTATTGGCAGCCTGACCGTCTACAGGCGCGTCGTTGACGGCCAGAGGCGTTTTTTGTTTTAATTATTGTGAATTAGGGACTAAAAAACACCTGATATTTGAAATTAATTCTGTTTTCTGATTGGTTGTTTTTAATATTTGCTGTAATCTGGTTAGTTGATAGCAAATGCAAATGTTCTTTGAAAGAGTTGTGATTGGTGAAGTTAATACCTACAGTGAAGTGTTTTGATTGGTCAAATTAAATGTTTTCAAAATCAATAATATGTACAAAACTATGCCGTAGGCATTTACGATTGGTCATATTTTTGGAGTGTTTACAATTCCAAACATACGTATTCCTTTCGACGGATTTATATTTTATTTTAAGTATTATTCAGGCTGTTCGATTTTCTATGTCGAGATTGTCATTTTTCGTATCAACCAACAATTTCGAGTTGTTAATTTTCCATTTGTGCTGAATGACAGTAAATCAGTATTTTGTATTTAACATTTTACTTGACCGAAACCTCACAATGCACTTGCATTTGCTACCTAGTTAGGCAGTTCTTCGTGACTCGGCCTTACGGAAAAGGGAGCTCATGCACCAAGACGATTCACATAATGGAAGTCACTTCCGGCAAACATTTTCCCAGCTACTTATAACTTGGATCTTTTCAAGACGAGAGTGAATAGGCACTATCTAGGTAGGTAAGCATGTAACACCTTCGACCTCATCATCACTTACCATCAGGTGAGATAGTAATCAAATGCGACCTGTTCTTAATAAAATAAATACATCTTATTTTTTAACCGACTTCATGATACGTCAAAACCGACAGTACGAACACAAGTAGACCTATACAGACAAGTCTGTTAGTCATCGAAGTTTAACTTTGCAAATAATGAGAAATTATATTATTATTCGCTTATTTATTATTAACAAAACCACTTATCCTAGATATTGAAAAGTTAGATTGTGATGTGTTTGAATAAATAGATACAATAAAAGTTACAACGAGGTTATCATTATCATATATATCCATTTTACAAATAGGTACGCGAAGTTTTAAGCTGTTTTCGTTAGTCTAAAATATTAATTTTGATTCTAGCAACAATTTCGTACTTACATTGGAAGCAAAATTAGTGTAATTCACAGAGGTTTCTCATTGGATGTATAATACTTGTGAGAAGAAAGCCGTGAGCGCCGTACGACTGCAGAACAACGCGGGGCAAACTTAATAAGGCGATTAATTTTGCATGTTTATGCGTGTATTAGTGCATACCATTTAAGATTGTCGGAGCAGAAAGTGACAGTTCAGTTGTAATTTATTTATTTATTTATATTCCTTTTTCATTATATAGTTATTCAAAAAACTTTACCAAAGGAGATAATTCGTTCTCCTATTTTTATATCGATCACCACTTTAGGCATGTTAGGTACTTTTACCAACCTACACTACTTATCATAAAACTTTGTTATCGCCTGTGAGCTCATCCAGTGTTAACCAGTTACGGTGAACCAGGGATGTGCTAAGGTATCTTTTCATACATTTGATACCTCGCATCCTTGACAGCTAACTCAGCTTCGCACATGGTTGGTAAATATTAACCGCAATTAATGACAGCAATTATTTACATTGCCAAATGGGCTCTCAATGTGAATACCTAATACATGACTAGAAAGACCTTTTAGTTATGTTGTATTATAATACCTTACTAACATAGCTTAAGTGTTATGTACTTAATTAACCTATAATTAATGTCATATGGATTTTGTCCAAAATAAACATTTTTTTTAAGTGGTACTCATAATTCTCTTTTTGCGTCACGGTTATTTAAAGACCCTGTTTCTATTATTACGTTACTTAGAGTGCGTATCCTAAATCTAAGCTTCACATAATGGATCTCACCCCGCATTTGAATAACAAGGCGGAACCTCTGTCACAGCTGACACTACGGGGCGGACGTTATTAAAAGAATCACCCATTATGATGTGATGTATGCTTCTGAATGCAATACGTGTGGGCTGTAAATTCTGCATATTTTGGCAGCCAAATGT
Source organism: Epinotia nisella (assembly GCA_932294315.1). NCBI lineage: Eukaryota > Metazoa > Arthropoda > Insecta > Lepidoptera > Tortricidae > Epinotia > Epinotia nisella. Next base: position 26,722,936 of record OW028674.1, read on the forward strand.
CAAGGCTTTATGTTAGTAACTATTGGAGTATTTGTATATTACAAGCTATATATTAATTTCGCCTGGTAGTTCGTTCATTAGTACATATATTCAAATTTTGTAACCGATGAATGCTTGAACTTGACTTTTAAAGCCGTTATCATCAAAAAGTTAAGTAACAAGTGATCCTATAAGGGTTCCGTTTTTTCCTTTTGAGGTATCGGAACCCTAAAAATGCAATAATATGGGACCATCGAGCTGATCTGATAATGGAGACAGAAGGTGGTCCTACCAACTCCTAAACTACACAAGATTAAACCCGTTTGGGCTCATTGGAACCCTCTTAACAAGTAGTTAATGACTGTCAAAAAAGGATAGTCGGCAAAAAATCTCGTACCAATTTTTTTTTGACGTATATCGTTTTTTTTTTCATAATTAAAACTTCAAGACGACGACGGAAGGAACGTGGAGAATAATTTTGGAGTTATAGGGGGTAGTTAAACAATCACTGGCCAGCTCTAGACAACCGTAATAATGCGGCGGCGTTAAACACTCTCCCCATAACGGAGTCAAATCAAATTGCACGCGTGCCCATTGTACGACAATAAATAAATGTATACAAATAAAGATTTTAATTCGGTAAAATAGTGTTAAAAAAATACTTCTCTCATTGCTTTAAATAGTTTATTTTTTTGTTCAGAGCTTCCACGGATGATTTATGATCTTCTATACCTATCGTAGAAAGTATAAGCATTTGACCATAATATCTCCGGATTTGATGGAGGATGGATTTTTTCGGAGTGATGATGAGTTTGAAGAATGTTCTTCATTTTCCAACTCTATTGTTTGTCCGAATTTTCATATCGGCAAAAAACCCCTTTTCTCGAAGACGTCAATTTATTTGACTCTGAACTTACGTGTTTAAGATGATAACGTAATCAAGCTGGTCTGATGATGGAGACAGAGGGTGACCATAGCAACTCCTAAACTACACAAGATAAGCTGGCGTGTTTGGGCTCATTAGAACCCTCTTAACGAGTACTAGATGAACTTGCAAAAAAATTACAGTCACCAAAAAAAGCTTGTTGGTACCAAAATTGATTTTATGTAAGTAAATTATTTAGTTGCAAAATTGAGGCTGACAAATTGTCAGCCTCAGTTTTGCAAGGACAAAACGTGTTTTTACCTGGCATTTTCGCCAGAGGAGATATTGTGTCATCATTACAGAAACGTTACTTAGCCAACTTACAGATTTACCACTTTGTGATTTATGTTAGTAGGTATTGTTAATTATGGTTACAAAATGAAACATTTTCAACTTTCACAAAGAGACAATAGTAGTGCTGATTTTTTCTCAAAAAAATGCCTAACCTCCTGACGTTCCCGCTTGAGTTATGGTAAACTAGCGCCGTAGCTCTAGAGCGATAAAACAAAATGCGGACCATAACAGGTGCTTTACGGTCTCGTTTATAGCTCGCCAAATATTTATAGGCTTTAAGGCAGACTCTATTTGAATTAAAAACTCAGCTACGCCGTCCTTGTTGAATGACTGACGAGTTTTATATTTATTATGATAATATTATATGTTATGCTAATGAAGGGCAACCTTCCTCTGTCACTAAAGCGAAAGCTCGTCGACATGTGTATTTTGCCTGTCCTAACCTACGGTGCGCAAACATGGTCACTCACCGAGAGCCAGAAGTCCAAATTGAAGGTTTGCCAACGCGCTATGGAGCGCAGTATTCTAGGTGTCAAAAGGACGGATCGGGTCCGAAACACTACACTGCGCTCCAAAACACGCATAGCTGATGTGGGTGAAAAAACTGCCAGGCTCAAGTGGGACTGGGCCGGCCACGTCTGTCGCATGCATCCAGACAGGTGGGCTAATATAGCTACGAAATGGGTGCCACATGATGGGCGCCGCAGACGGGGCCGACCTAGACGGAGATGGCGGGACGACCTGGATCTATTTCTCAACAATTGGGCGGAAGAAGCACCTAGGAGGGACGCATGGAGATCACGGGGAGAGGCCTTTGCCCAGCAGTGGGACACTCAATAGGCTTAAAAAAAAAAAAATATTATATGTTTCTTATTCACGTAATCATTAATAAGTGTGAGCATCTTTAACATAATTCATTGTCACAAAAGCAAGATTACCAATTATATCCATATTTAATTTCAATTTGATATCAGCAGTGCGCAAATAGAGCTCAAGATTAAGATGTGAAAAATTAAATTCACTTGAATTGATATGAATACCTTTGGGAATATAGCACTAGGTTTTAATTTGATGAACAAGTAACATACTTCAATAAACGAAAACTATTTTTATTTACATTTATATAATTTAAGTAGAATATGCCCGCAACTTCGTTTGCGATGCATTACCTACTGTTATTAATTATTTCTAATCTATGTACTTGGTTCTACATACATCCAGCCAGAGTGGGCAATTTCAATAACAATGTGAAAATGCATTTATTATTTCGGGAAAGCTGCAAAATATACTCATCGAGTAAAGCAATTGAACAAATATAGTACCTTCTAAAAATGATTCTGAATTCTCTTTATTGCCTATTTCTAAAATGATAAAGGGTCGCTGCACTATAAATAACCAGTCATGTACCTACCTACGTCAGTAAAAGGAATTTAAATAGCCTTGGTTTTTTATGTTTAAAATACTTTGACATGTTTCTAATCCCATCACTAGAGTTTTCCTAAGTACCATAACTTATCCGTTTCTAATGATGTAGGTACTATGGAATAACAATGTTAGACCTAAATCATCTTGTTCTTCTGAAAAACTACGAGGCTATAGGTCCCTTTGAGTCCGAAAGTTTTATTAGCGAAACAAATCACAAGAGGACCCAAGTACCTTTAAGTTAGCCAGGTATTAACCTAATTTGGGGAAGGTCAACCTTTCAAGTTTAATCGTAAACATTTCAATAAACTTTTAGTCTTAGTTGTTTTAACTGTCTTATGGGATTCCAAAGTTATTTGCTAGCTAAGTTACCACCACGTTCCCTACTTTACTTTACTTTCTTATATTTACAACAACATCCACCAAATTGATTTTCTGCAGAGGCCCTTGAAAAGTCTGTATTTTTACAAATATGTGTGCAAAAAACAACAGTTTGAACCTAATTATTTTGCACCCGATTCTCTGAAAAATCGTACTGACAAAATAGAGTTGACCATCCTACTAATATTATAAACGTGAAAGTTTGGATGGATGGATGTATGTCCACTTAATCTCAAAAACTACTGGACGAATTTATATGAAACTTTCCAGTTATGTGCCTTATATATCAGAATAGGACAGCTATAATGTATATATGTCAAATTTCATCCCTTTAGGGACGAAAAAGGGGGTGAAACTTTGTATGGAGACCAAATATTTTTGCTCGTTGCCTTTATCAGGAGGTCATAGAGGTCTCAAAATATAAGGGAAAACGAAAATCTGACTCGCACTTGACCCAAATTCTATTTGATATTACGATTTTTGAATACGTAACATCATAAACCTATCTACCTGCTGTAAAATACAAGTATGAATTAATAATCGCTATGTAAAGCTAAGTTGGAAACAACAAAAACTTTTCCAATCCCGCCGACCATGTGACAATGCGTAGATATGTTGTAATGGCATATAGGATACTTTGGAGACAAAGTCAATTTATTCAACTTTTGCCGCATATTTTCCATGAACTCACTAAATTTGCCTGGATTGTTTAAGGGGAGGGGGTGGGATTGTATAATATTTTGCTTTAAATGAGCCGGCGAAGAAAAAAGTCTTCAATGAAATATTGCATATTAATCTGAACGTTTGAATTTCTAGTAGGACACTTAATATTATCTCCAAAAAAGACTTAGTTCTTGAAAAGAGTCTATTTATAACATAAACTTTGCTTCCTCTTCAAAAACACAAATGATAGTTTCGCGGTTCTTTGGAAAAAATATTGATTATTGACTTATCTTAAATCTTAACGTAGGTTCCTAAATAATCATTCGTTTTGACAATATGACATTGAGATGTTGCAAGTTGGTCGTGATCTGGCTAACTAGCTAGCTAACATTAGTGAGCTAGCGAGACAATGTTTTGAGGTTTACAATCGCCTTAAGAATTGACTTGTCTACATTGTCTCTCCTGTTCCTTTAGTAATATTGGTACTTACAGACCTAGTATTCAGTATTAGTAATAAAAACAAAATGAAGACTGCATCATCATAAAAACGCTAGTAGCGTTTTTCCCGGTTGTGCTCTAAAGGAGCCAGGGGTTCTTTGGTACCTAATCCCAAGATTTGGCGTAAGCACAAGGTATACGAAAGCGACTAAATACCATCTTGTTTTCTTTCACCGAAAAGCCGTTGTTGAATATCAAATTATATTAAGGCCTGGCCCCGTAGCATGGCTGGCCTTGTCACGCGATAGGTGATAGGATAGAGCGTGCGTCACTGGCTGACACCGTTCGATAGAACGAGACGACGCTCTTATTTTGTCACTTGTCGCGTGATAAGGCCAACCATGCTACGGCTCCTGTATTCACTTTGATTAGTGCGAGTGCAGGTGATTAGTAATTGCGGTTGAAAAGTGCAGGTGTGTAGTGTAAGTAGTGTCAATTCTGTTTAGTGCCTTTGTTTAGTAAATTCAGTTGAAAGAAGCGCTGTCCATATGTGGTTAACTACTAATCACTAAAAGCCTGTATTCACTTTGATTGCTTTGGTGCTTAGTGATTAGGAATAACCACGTATGGACAGCGATTGATTAGTGCGAGTAATTAGTAACCTGCGTAGTGTAGTGATTAGAAGCGTGTGCTATTTTTTGCGACTAGCCCCGTCCCCGTGCCCCAGTCTTCCCCCTCGCTCGCAGTGTGCCTGCCACTAAACACCTCTGGACAGGAAGCGTTTAGTGTTTAGCGTTTCACGTCGGACAGTTCCAATTCCAAAAGATTTAATATGTCCACCGCGTTTAAATAATATGTCTTTTAGTAATTCTTGCAATTGCAAGCGCGCTTCTTTTAACTGAATTTACTAAACAAAGCCACGAAACAGATTTGGACACTACTTGCACAACACACCTGCACTAATCAACCGCAATTACTAATCACCTGCACTCGCACTAATCAAAGTGAATACCTACAGGCCTTTACGTAAGTTTTTTCATCTCTCATACTCTGAAAGTTGATCATTGTTTATCTGAATAGCGAGTTGAAAGTGAGGCATGTCGCCCCTAGGGCTGAAAAGTAATAAAAAAAATAATGACCAATGGCAGAAACCTAAACAGCCACACTTCGTTAAACTGAATTGTTTTTTGATGTTTATTGTTAGGTATTACGGTAACGTTATCTAAAAAGTTGTAATTTAAGTCAATTAAAGTTATTAAAGCCATTTAGAAAAGTAATAAATACATAATTGTAACAAATGTAATTTTTTAGTAATAATTTTTCTTGATGTTGTTTTTCCTGTGTGTTGTTTATATTCCTATTATTCGAAATGAAAAGTAGAGAGTTTAACTCGGATAAAAGCCACCCATTTCAGTCTCGAACTGTTGGCGCTCTCACTTCGTTCGAGCGCCAAAATATCTCGACTGAAATGGGTGGCTTTCAACCCTTGGTTAACAATCTACTATTTTAACCCTGTGATACGAGGCTGTGTTTGAACCCACGACCTCCACATTGAAAGTCGCGTGCGTTACCGTTTGGCTGCAGTGGCTTAATTTTGAAGACAGCATACGACCCAGAAAAGTTTAACCTATATTTCATAGCACGTTAGAGAAAATAACATTGAGAAATTGAGCAACTCGTTTGCACTATAGGTAGTACCTAGTAACTGTTTAGTTATTCTTTATGAGGTTCTCTGACTCCGAAAATGGAACAGCAATTTTAGGGCGCTTGCAGTGCTTTTGTCTGCTTATTTCATGAAAGGGTTATATGCAATTTTGTCGTTAATAAATCACCTAACTTTAGTATGGGAGTGTAGCTCATTAGAATATTTAGCTTCTGCAGATTTTTTCTTTACGGATATCTAGTTACCCTCTATATTATAGATATATGTGCGATAATTCAGAAAGCCTCAGATCGCATATCAATTGCCCTTGCCTTCGGCTTGGGCGTCAAATACCTCCGATTTAATAGATATAGACACAGAAACCTTTCTTTAACATCACATTTTATACATGCAGTGTACAAATCAGACTTAAGACTTAAAACTATACAATAACGAACGAGGAATAACAATGAGTGATGATAAAAAGGGTAACCCCAACTCAACATAATGTTGCAGTGAGTACCTGCACCGCAACGCTGGTTTTCAGTCTGACGCTTACATATAATAAAATGCTGTACTCGCAGAATATAGATCGGAACAGAATGACAATGTATTTGGTATATATGATTAATGTTGTGTGTGTTTTAATTTCTGTGGTTTGGTTATAAATATGCAAAATAAATAAAATATTACATAAATATATGAAGGCATATTAAAATCAGAGAAAAAGGATAAAATAAAAATTAATATATAAATGAAATTACACGTACCTATTAAATGTCAATAATAGGCATCAGAGATACGAAGGCAGGACTTGACGGCCCGAATGTAGATCTTTTTGTACCTTGAGGAGGTGTCACTTTACCCGTAATTGAAACAGATATTTTTCGTTTTTTCACATGAACTAAGCTGTTACAAAGAGAAATAAAATAAAAACAAGCAGGTATAGACAGGGGTATTATCGCAAAATGGCACAATAATTTGGATAAGGAGCATGAGTGGTTTTATTTTAAGCCCTTATTTTTAATTCCGTGGAATTCTGACGTTTCTTGGTATGGTCAGGCCAAAAAATACTCTTTGAATCTGTGGTGAGAATTAAAGACGATTTTTTTTGGATTTACAAACAATATAATATTATTCATTAAAACTTAGACAAACAATCTTATTATTCTGAGATAACTTTTCTGTGGAATTCAAATGTTATTATGGGTATCATTCGAACGATTGGCATTATAATAAACTTTATTGAAAGTAATACAAGATTATGATTAACATTAACTAAGACGAATTAAAACTAAGTTAAATCTAAAAAAGGCCCTCGAGGCATTGTACCGAGGATGCTGGCGGCATTTCCTCGCTGAATTGCAATGCTGATGCGTTGCGCGAGAAAGCCGCCAGCTCTTCGGTCACCAGTTACATCGACCAGACGTTTCGTGTTTTTCTGATTTCTGAAATAACTTATGCCCTGGGACCCCACGGACCGACGATCTCAACGCCAAAGGGTACAAAGTCGTACTCTCTGCCGAGGCCTCTATATTTATTACATTTCAGAATCGTAAACTTTTTGTACTAAGTATATATATTCATTGGCATATGATAATATATTTCAAACCTATGGTTTAAGATTTTAGTATTTTAATATTACTTTTTTAGCTTTTGGTGTAGTGTTCCATTAACTTACTCTTAATTAAAAATACTGTACTACAGGGTGGGCAAATAAAAGATATATAACTTTGAATCTATATCATTAGAAAAGAAATCGATTGATACTAAACATTTGTGTATTCTTAAGCCTTGGCAATTATGTATGAAAATAAATACCCCCCAAATATCCAAATATCCTTGGCACCATTAGCGTGGTGCCAATAGTGATCATAGCGCTTTTCATTACTTTTCGCATCTCCGAGGGTTTATAATTTACAATGACACGAATTCTCCACTATTACTGTGTGAGGTTCATTAATGTGTAAGCATACACATTTGGCAGTAGATAATCCACTAGGAAAAGTCAGAAGAAGTATAATTTAGTACTCTTGTTTTTTTTTAAATTTTGATCTGAAAATTTGCCTTCGATATTGTCACAGTGTCTAGAGCCATATACTCGTAAACATGTGACTCAAGCTTTAAACATTCCGTAATAAATTTGCCATTTCTTTGATTGAAAAGTATCGGGAGCCTTGCCGCCAAAAAAAGGTACGTCAGAAGATTAAAACCTTTTACTTTCCCACCCTGTAGTATCTGGAAGTATCGTTTTCCGTTAGAACAAACATTTTTAACCATTGTACTTTTCCTTTTGAAAGAAACTTGTTAACTAATTAACTTATGTTTAGATGTATTCGATCAGGGATATACCTTACCATTTTGAGATTATTTCTCAATAAAATAAAATTTCACGCATGCTATATATACTTAGTACAAAAAGTTTACGATTCCTGAAACGTCAAATTTTGCAGCTGTCATAATCCTATGGAACTATAAAATGAGGTGTAGTTAAAGTAGTCTAAAAAGGGGAAAAGACCAATCAATTAGAAAAATACGCTCATAAGCTATGATGGAGCCTAGGTGAGCATAATGAGATATTTGCAGAGCTGAAAGCTTTACCGGGTACATTTTATTCGAGAGTAGCGCTAGGAGAGTTTCTGTGAATGCATTGGATCCGATTTTTATCCGGATAAAGATATTTTGGCGGATATTTAGAACTTGGAAATTCGAACGGTTATAACGACTTTACAACTAACCTAAATCATGTTTTCGTTACACTAACACCTTTAATCATTTATTGTGAATGACAACGTCCTAAAAAATTACTCGAATCATAGGTAAAATGGAAAATATTAAAATGTTGCTACTGTATTGGTACCTGTTGTGTATCTTCACTGTAAATCATTTCAGACGCATATAAGTACAGATCTCTAAATAAGTAATTTAACATAAAAATTAATCTAAAATAATAATTAAATATGACTGGGATTTTTTTATCTCTTTTTTCTCAAACAACTGTATATCGTTTTTTATTTATTCGGTCTAGATTAGATTTTTTTATTTCATAATATACAATTACAATATAAATCTATCTACCTACCCTTTTCTAATATAAGTTATATGATATTTGTTATTCTGTTGTGATGAGAAATTTATGATGTGATTATATGATTAAATGTTGATAAAATAAACCCATCTCTTGAGACGTAATGGATACCGTCCGAGACAAATATAAATATATAGACATTTTTACAAGTTATAAAAATAAAGTGTAAAATGTATCAAAATTATTTGCCAAAAGAAGACAACCGATAGTTGCTAACACTAAATAATATAGTTATCAGATTAGTGTCCATATGTGGTCCATGCTATCCATTAACATTGCAGCAATGTGAGTAACAAACTAACTGCACATTCCGATTCTATGAATAATTTATGGAAACCTGCGCTACTATGTGCGGTTTAGCCGGAATTTTCCGTTCATTTCATTCCTGTGTACGGATAACAGATGACAGACCGCAACTGCAGACAGTATTTTGATCACAATACATTACTATAATATGATGACCCTGTCTGATCGAGAGAAGCTGGAAATGAATATCACTGAAGTCGTTCCAGAACAAGTGAAATCAAGAGAATTTTCAAAAAAACCCAACTGCTTTTTTCAAATATATAGTCTATGTCACTCCCACGATTAAGAGGAATCAACCGACACCTCGTGTCAAAATCCAATGACACCTCATATGTCAAAATCCATCAAGCCGTTTGAACTGTAGCACGTGAAATAGAATTTTCTTGTTCACATACACACATACCTATACTATACATACATAAGCTCGAAAAACATTTTCTTCTGGGGCAGTCGGGTAAAAATAAAAACGTTGCTGAAAGGCCTTAGCAACCAGGCCATAAAATGAAATAAAAAGAATATAAAGATGCAACAAATGACGGAAATACACATAGGTACTTACGGACTAAAATGTTATTTACTTAATTAAATTGAAAATCAATGAATAAAAATTGACAGCGGATCCTAAATACGGATGTTTGATTTATGAGTTTGTAATGAATAACCGGATTGAGTTGTGACTTTATCCGGATACAAAAAAGCGATGATACCCAAATATGGCGTTACCTACATTCATCATTCCTGAATTCACCTCGATTTTAGTACAGTAGATTATAGCAGAGTAACACTTCTGCGAACCGGTTTTCAAAAACCCTTGTAGTTTCGTAGTATCCATCTGTTTGTACATATATCTAAGGACTTTATCCAGAAACAAAGATAAAAGTATGTATATGTATCATAATTGTAAAGTAAGTGTGTATAAATACTTTTGAAGTTAAATAACTAAACATTCTTGAGGAGGGTCCTCCGTTTAAGTAACTGTAAAAATCATTAATAAAAAAAACATCGTGTTATAGTGACTCATTATGAAAATAATTTTGAAAGGAACCCGAAGTTCAAAAACTTAAAATAGGTTAAAAAGTTTTGAGTTTTAACTTAAGGCAAAAAATCACCTTCGACAGAAACAAAGAGACGTAAGGGACATGCGTTTCTGTTATATTTTGTCACGGATCACTACTGCGTGCTCGGTACGCTTCGCTCTTGGCCTGTTTTTTTTTTATTTTTATTTACGGTACTCTTTAACTAAGAGATAACTAAAGTTCCTCTCATTTTAATTAGTGCGCGCTGAACTCCTAATTTGGTAAAGGTTCGCTCCTGGCGAGTTTTTGTGAAAACGCGCTACATTTTCCTCTTACCTAAACAACTTAAATACTGTAAACAAGTAAAATTCAAAAAACATTAAGAAAAACCGACTGCTTAAGGTGAAATGCCGCCATACCACTTGGTAGAATTTTCGATTGTAGATAATTGAAGTTTTGAACTAGTGACACACTACGCGATTGCATAAGGCTCGCTCGATAGAAAAGTTTTGGCCATAGATCGGTATCACTCGTCCAACACACTGACTGTGCCACTTGGTGGGCCGTAGCAATTCAGCCTCAGTCCAGCGCCAGTCATGACACACATGCGTGTGAGCGGTACGGGCACTTATCTCTACATATGGAGAACTGACACTTTCCGAGTCAGGAACCCGCTAGGTGGGCGCTCTACTCGTAGGCGCTTTCCTGTACATACGGTTTCGAATGTTATCGGCTACGAGCGTATCGATACGAAATCGTTGGCAGTGAATATTGTTAAGCTGCTACGGCGTAGTGTGGGTGAATATGTAATAATATGTATGTTCACCCATTAATGGCCAATGACTCACATACCTACTAGCCATTTCTCTACGTGCAATTTCCACTACAGAGCAGAAAAACGCTGCTACGCGATACGGCGTAGCACACGTACTTAGCGTTGCGCGCGCCCGAATGGGTTAATCGGCGTAGCAGTCACTGGATTCGTAGCAAATCGTAGCATGCTACCCGTAAAGTAGCAAACTATGTACTATCGACAAAGGGTTAACCTATCCAAAACTAATTTCGCTTAGCAAGCAAGGCAGATGTTATGCGCTACAACAAAAATGCACATACCATAGTACCATGTTGTGATGAATTCATGAAAAACATTGGAACGTTTGTTACACAAATCCGGTTTGCGCTGACCAATTTTATATTTAAATAAATGTTTAATTGCTGGATCTAGGCGATCATTTTGTGTTTTGAATCGAAGTGCTGGGTTAGTACAGTTAGTAGGAAATACTAGTGTTCATGTTATGAAAATGCTTGTTTTTGTAAGAAAGAGAAAAGAACATTTTAACTAATAGAAACTTGTCAAGGTTTATTATAATCTGGCGGACTCATAATATAATTGTTTGTATTGAAGCCAAATCATATGATACTTACATTAATCTAATTTATATTCATCTCTACGATAGAAATGCTGCCGTATTTAGATTACCAAATATGGTGCCACACCGCAAGACTAGAGAGCCGAATAAACACATTAATTTTGAAATCACGAACGTGACATATGCTAATACATATTTCGCTTACTTAAGAACTTACCTATATGCTTTTGGTGCAGATAGATTCCGTAAGTTGATATCTATGATACACGTGACCAGATTATTTTTTACCAATTTGAGTATTTTTTGTAATATAATTTCTAACAAAAATGAACTACTTAAATAAGTAGTTCAGTCCACCATTCCATGTTATTTCCACTTCACTACTATTACGCTTTGGGGGAATAAAAGTAAGTTTTATAACCTATTGAAAGTATCCGAATTGTTAAAGAGTGTCTTGAAAATTAGAGGAATTCTGGCAATCATTAGGACCTATTGGTACTCGTCTAAGGAGTACGCCTTATAAATATAATATCAAATACATATCGATCAACGCGTGAACGTCTCGGATACCATTTGTGCATAAATTATGCGCGTAATTATGTTACCTAAAGAGCTCCTGGGGTTTGACGAGTGCTTCGAATGATAACTAGATATTAACCAACTTAATTTACATGTATATACGTATGTTACTCGGTAAATCTGTCATATAGAGGCGAGTGATATTGCATTACACTTAGTTTAAGAGCAGGTTCTCTCAAAAAACTTGATTGGAAGTTGTATGTAGTTCACGGCGGATTCATTTATGATTATTGGTTAACCCATTCAAGTTCTACATCTAAGTCATGCGTCTACGAGCTTATAATACAGAAAAATATGCTGCGGCGTAACACTCGTGGCGTCCCTTGCCCTCGGAGGGGTTGATCATCAAGTATTTCCGCTTCCACGTAATTTCCACGCAGAATCTTGAATGAAAATATCGCTAACAAATGTTAAAATTGGATCCAACAAGTTGCACTTCACCCTAAAATAAATATAAATTAATGAACCAATTGTTGACGATCCCTGGAATACAAAGAAAGCTAACGCACTTGTCAACCGCAGTCGAGTGTTAGCGGTCCACTTGAGCGACAGTGTTTCGAAACCCTGCCGAAAGCGTTTTGCCTGAACCAACAGTTTGCGATGTGGGCTGTTTAGACGCACAAAATATTCACGCTTCTTCTCCCGCTGTAAGTTAGGCAGACTTGGGCCCGGTTTTATAAAGATGCGTTAGACCAAATGTCAGATCAAATTGTAGCAAGTAACCCAGTACATTTTTTGACATTACTGACCGAAATAGGTGTTGTCCTGTGGACCAACTACGACCCGAAACGGATCTTGGCCTCCGACACTAAAGACCGCCAGGCTTCCCTGTCTAATGCCGTTTCTGTTTAACTCCGGGCCTGTATCAAATCGGAGTTTAGTCAACGTTTTGCTGCCACAGAAAGAGAACCTGTACATGAACTACTTTTGAAATAAAATACTTACTACCTACTAAAAAGTTGTATTTTTTGGCGTCACCCGATTTTTATCATATTATTAATGATCGCTCCTTCATTTGAAATACTCATTAAGCAATAACCAAAACACCGTTTTATTTTAATTCATCACCCTAGGTTAAATGCAAAGTACTTACTAGATTATTTGAAACGATTCAGAAAAAAAAAATTGTTTTAGATCTAGATTCATATACGTACCTATATAAATTATGCCAAATATGGCAGCCTATATCCAATGTGAACTATCCAATGTTAAGTATCTATTTAAGTGTTAAAAACAAATTAATAACGAGATCGCTTCCAGATATGAGAATAGACAAAGAAACCGTGATCTTTTAAGAACCTGTCAACACAGTTTTGGAAGATTTCCTTTCAAATGTTTTGCCTAATGGCGACGGCCGGTTGCATTAATGCCTCGGCACAATTATTGGTGGAAAAAGAATTTAGAACGCTTTTTTTATAGAGAAGCCTATTCACACGATTTATCACTTCAAAGTAACATCAATTGACATCCTATTGGGTTATATTTCATCATGCTACAAATATATTAATTACCTACCTACAAAACACTCTAATTCCATAGAACCAAAATATAATAATGAACACCACTATGTGCTCTGTAAGTATGTCATGTTCTGTTCCTGGCGTGGACCGCCAGAGCTCCCGAGTGAGGGCCCTGCATAATTCTAGCCATCAAGGTCAAACCACCACCATTGCCACCTTCATAGTATTAACAAAAAGTCAGGATGAGTAATGATCTATGATTACTCAATAAAAAATTAATCGCCAAGTTTGTCTGTCTATTACCTACTTATTATAAACGCCTCAGTTCTACCAATCATTCTAAATAATATTCTACATAATTAAAAATTTCACTTGACATCAATGTTGTCTTTCTTGTCTATACCATCAAAACTTCAAGTAACATTAATTTATGAGAAATGTATGATTAACAGCGCAACTTGGTAAATACTGACATCTATACATATAATAAAGCTGAAGAGGGTCGAAAGTCTGTACATGGAAGATAAAAGAAAAAAAATTGGTTGGGGATACTTAGAATTGATAACAGAACACGTTCCAACAGTTTTTAGAATTTTTGTCTGTTTATCTGTTTATCTGTTTATCTGTTTATCTGTTTATCTGTTTGTCTGTTTATTTGTCAGAGTATCACGTGAAAACGGCTGAACGGATTTTGATGCAAACTTTACTAATCTGTCGAGAGAATCCCCGGATAGGTTTTAAGCTATAAAAATCTTAAAGATTAGGGTTCAAAGGGGGTAGAAAATGGGGTTGAACTTTGTATGGGAACTACTTGAATGTACGAGCTACAGACTTGAAAATTGGTAGCCATAAACTTGACTGGAAAGTAAAAACGACCCCATTCAAACTTTTAGCAATTTATAGATAAAACGTGAAAAATATGGGATGAAAATAGGTTCTGAGGCGACTAGAAACTATATAATGTTGCAAGAGCGGGGTTATAACAGTATCATTACCATGGTAACATGTCGTCAAGATATTCGAAAATTCATCGTGTTCTTACAACTGATAGTTAGTCCAGTGGTTTGACCCATAGCTTACGGAGTCGGTGTCCCCGAGTTCAAACCCAGCAGCATGCACTTTTTGTAGTTTTAATTTTTTTTTGTGTCTGCGTTTTTAAAAATGTATATTTTCAAAAACGCAGAGAAGCTTAGTCAATAGAGGATTTTGATGCAACTTTTACTTAATCGGTCGAAAAAAACCCTGGCCAGGTCATAGGCTGTAAAAATGATAAAAATTAGCTCAAAGGCGGTAAAAAATGGGGCAAAACTTTGTATGGGAACTCCTCAAATCCATGAGCTAAAGACTTGAAAATTGATAAACATACACTTGACTGGAAAGTAAAATAACTCCATTCAAACATTATAAAAAATATAGATAAAACGTGAAAAAACACGGGATGAAAAAGAGTGCTAGATGGCTAAAGACTATCTATAATAACCAAAAATGGTTGATATCTCAACCGATAGTAGCTGTTAGACATAAGAAACCTAATTATTTTGGAAACTCAGTCGCTGACAATGTCGCTGTTAATATTGAAATCCAGCAACCTTGATCTTCGTCTTCCTATATAATTGCTATGAATTCAGAGGTCATCTAAAGATGTATGATAGGTTGAGTTTAATACTTACGTCGAATTAGCATAGTTCACCAACGTCAAGAGATGTGGGTATAAAATTTGGACACAACGGCATTCCGCGGAGAATTAAGTAGGTACCATTTTTTTTAAGTATAAAACTTCAGCGTTTGTGACATTCAGAAATATTATTATGAATACTCGGGTATAGTGAGCGTCCGCATGAGCTAGCTCTCGGGCCTTCGGCCCTCGGGCTCGCATAGAGAGCGCTCTCTGAAGCGATGTATTGGGCCTTTCATTCATACGAAAAGCTCGGCCTTCGGGCTCGCTTGCCTCGCCACTCACCTTCGGGACTTTGGAACTCAGATTTCGCTTTCAAGACACTTGGAGATAGTGTGCGTCAGTCCTCGGGCTCGCATAGGAAGCGCTCTCTAAAACGGTTCTTTGGGCCTATCATTCCAACGAAAAGCTCGGCCTTTGGTCTCGCTTGCCTCGTCGCTCTTCTTCTGACTTCTCTCGCTCGGGGCTTTGGTCTCCGGTTTCGCTTGCAAGACACCTGGGTTTAGTTAGTGTCCGTGAAGGCTCGCCCTCGGGCCTTCGGCCCTCGGGCTCGCATTGAGAGCGCTCTCTTAAGGGTTGGTTTGGGCCTTTCATTCCTACGAAATGCTCGCTCTCGGGCCTTCGGCCCTCGGGCTCGCATAGAGAGCGCTCTCTGAAGGGTTGGTTTGGGCCTTTCATTCATACGAAAAGCTCGGCCTTCGGGCTCGCTTGCCTCACCCCTCAACTTTGGGACTTAAGGCTCATGTTTCGCTTGCAAGACACCTGTGGATAGTAAGTAGTATCCATGGAGTCTCGCCCTCGGGCCTTCGATGCTCTGGCTCGCATATGGAGCGCTATCTATAAGGGTACGTTGGGCCTTTCATTCCTAAGAAAAGCTCAGCCTTCGGCCTCGCTTGCCTCTCTGTTTACCTTCAGGACTTTGGCACTCAGGGGTAGTTTGACAAGACACCCGGAGATATAGAGTATCTTTGGGGTCTCGCCCTCGGTCCATTTGTTTCAATTATGAAAGCTTATATTTAAATTCCGGTTTTGGTAATTTTTCTTCTACTATAAGTACTTACGTACTTCGTTTGCAATAAAGATTAAGAAAATTATATAACTAAATATTATTGACGACAAAGTTTATGAGGATTTGAACTGTTACACGCATAATTTATAGAAATGAAATCGTATTAATCTAATTTATCAGTGTTGTAGGTATCGTATGGTGAAACATAAGAATATCATGTCATCCATAATTTATACGCGTACGAAGTCGCGGGCAGAAGCTAGTTATTTATAACTCAGTTGTAGTAACATTAGAATTGGGTAGAAAGCTTCACGTGCCACATAATAGTACCTATGTTTTTGATTAATGTGTATTGTTTGTATATTTTAGCTCTGAATTATTTACTTAATTCAGTTATTATCATTAAAAATGCAATTGACACCCGATGATGCCTGTGCTAGTATCATGACAATAAACCAAATTACAATTTTATGAAAACAAATAATCAAACTGACTCCTTGAGCAGGGACAATTAATAATTGCTATAGGTGAGAAACTTAAGATGGCCCCTCTTGCAAGCAGTCTTCGAATAAGCACTTGTTTTGTTTGTGTTACATATTTTAAATATGTAATGCCTATTCGAACCAGCCGGTCGATTACATAACGCATTGTACGCGCGTCAGGTAGATCTAAACGTCAATTTATATGGAAAAATTACAGATAAATTGGCCTAACGCACGTTCGAAACGTTACGTGATAACCCCTGGTCACAACTACATACAAGAGGTCTTAAGTTTTCTGCCTATACTTAACTAAGTAGTTTAAGGTACTGCAAATCATGGAAATAGACATAAAATTCCGTCTTAAATTATTAAATGACTGCGAGCAATTGGTCTGGAGCATTTTTAAGCAGTATTTTAATTTCGCTGGTTACACTCCAATGTAATCTGACCGGGTCATTACATTTAGCCTGAAGTTTTAAATTGCTACTTTTTGGCGTGTTATTTATAACAGTATTTATGAAGTTTTAAATTACTATTTTTTGGTGTGGGACACTAAAATTAAGAGGAAAGCCAACAATTTTGCCTTTAACCAATCTGTAGTATGTGTTATTACAACCTTATTTTTTAGCATTTTGGTGCAGCGTAGTTTTATTAACGGAATTGGTACAAATAATTTCAATCGTAATGCTTAATTAGCGTTAATAATGTTAACATTAGCAATTTTTACTGATATTGTCTATTGCAACATCATGCTGCACCGAAAATGCTGCAAAATGTACCATGTCGTTATTGTAAATCTGAATCGTATGCATATGTCGTCGAGATATTTCGGTGAAGGTGATACTAATTTTAAAAGTTGAATCCCATAGACATGGGAGAATTGAATCCGACAATTGTGTTACAATCAACAACTACGTTAGAACTACGGATATAATTCTTGACCAAAAATTAAGATCTCACGTGCAAGAAGAGGAGACAACTCTTGTCGTGTAATGTCAAGACTCGTGATTTATTTAACCCATTCACCGCCAACGCAACGCTAGTAGTACTACGCCGTAGTCCGTAGCAGATTAACACATTCAATGCCAAAAATTGCTACGCTCGTAGCCGATCTCGTGGTTTTCCCCGTATGTAGCGGAAAGCACCTACGGCGTAGGCAGCCGATAGTCGGGTTCCCGGCACCGAATGTGTTAATGTCCATATTTCTGAGGCATGTCTGTCGTGATTGGCGTTGAATAGGAGAAACACACACACACACACACACACACACACAGACACACCTACTAATTATTTGCGAAAGTTTGGATGTTTGGATGTTTAGATGTTTAGATGTTTGGATGGTTGTTACTCAATCACGCTTAAACGGCTCAACCGATTTGTATGAAATATTGCACGAAGATAGTTTTTATCCCGGGTCCACGCAAACGAAGTGGCGGGCGGAAGCTAGTAACAGAATAAATTTATAATATCGACTCCTACAGGAGGCACTTTAATTTGAGGAAATTTCCTCAAAATAAAATGCGGTTTTTTCACTAAAACGATCAATAACTGTGTAAACAGCGCGCAAAGCCGTAGCCGAGAGAAATCCAAACATCCACTGAAAACGTATGGGGATAAAATAACAAAGTTTCGGTTTAGAAAAACATTGAATTTTCAGCGAAGATTTCCTTTGTATTCGCGGTTAAGAATAAAGTAAGTCATGCGAATCACAATAACTACCTAGTGTTCTACGAACAGTATTCTGAAAAGTTCCAAAACAATGTTACCTAGGTAATATAAAACAGATATGTAGGTACCGTTATTTGTTATACCACGCCGGTGGTGAACAAGCGCACGGCCTGCCTAATGGCGAGCGGACATCGTAGCCAGATTCATCATTCCTACAACATTTTTATCATAGATAGTTATGATACGAGTATACCAGATAATACGTTTTAGTTACGAGTACCTACGATATGTAGATATTATATTGTATTTTTTTCCGATCAACATATTTTGTTTGTTATGTACCTATTCAACATATTTGAATAGTTAAGTACTTATTATTTGAAAATCAGTCGTGTCTGGCTTCTGTTGTGTTTTACAGAATAAATCATTATCCCTTTCTAACTAGGAAAGTTTTATTCACAGGATACCTAAAATCATTTTCATATTGTTTGCCTAACACAAGCTCTACACTTTTATAGTCATTATGCGTTAACACTTTCACTGCCAAGAACCTGCCTTGCGGGCACCTACGCAGTAGTCGCTTTCCGCTACATACGGACAAAACTACGGAATTGGCTACGAGCGTAGCGCGTATCGGTTTTTGACAGTGAATGCGTTAACACTTTCACTTCCAAAAATCCTTCTAGCGGGCGCCTACGCAGTACCTAGTCGCTTTCCGCTACATACGGACAAAACCACGGAATTGGCTACGAGCGTAGCGCATATCGGTTTTTGATAGTGAATGCGTTAACACGTTCACTTCCAAAAATCCGTCTAGCGGGCGCCTACGCAGTACCTAGTCGCTTCCCGCTACATACGGACAAAACCACGGAATTGGCTACGAGCGTAGCGCGTATCGGTTTTTGATAGTGAATGCGTTAACACTTTCACTTCCAAAAATCCGTCTAGCGGGCGCCTACGCAGTACCTAGTCGCTTTCCGCTACATACGGACAAAACCACGGAATTGGCTACGAGCGTAGCGCGTATCGGTTTTTGATAGTGAATGCGTTAACACTTTCACTTCCAAAAATCCGTCTAGCGGGCGCCTACGCAGTACCTAGTCGCTTCCCGCTACATACGGACAAAACCACGGAATTGGCTACGAGCGTAGCGCGTATCGGTTTTTGATAGTGAATGCGTTAACACGTTCACTTCCAAAAATCCTTCTAGCGGGCGCCTACGCAGTACCTAGTCGCTTTCCGCTACATACGGACAAAACCACGGAATTGGCTACGAGCGTAGCGCATATCGGTTTTTGATAGTGAATGCGTTAACACGTTCACTTCCAAAAATCCTTCTAGCGGGCGCCTACGCAGTACCTAGTCGCTTTCCGCTACATACGGACAAAACCACGGAATTGGCTACGAGCGTAGCGCGTATCGGTTTTTGATAGTGAATGCGTTAACACTTTCACTTCCAAAAATCCGTCTAGCGGGCGCCTACGCAGTACCTAGTCGCTTTCCGCTACATACGGACAAAACCACGGAATTGGCTACGAGCGTAGCGCGTATCGGTTTTTGATAGTGAATGCGTTAACACTTTCACTTCCAAAAATCCGTCTAGCGGGCGCCTACGCAGTACCTAGTCGCTTCCCGCTACATACGGACAAAACCACGGAATTGGCTACGAGCGTAGCGCGTATCGGTTTTTGATAGTGAATGCGTTAACACGTTCACTTCCAAAAATCCTTCTAGCGGGCGCCTACGCAGTACCTAGTCGCTTTCCGCTACATACGGACAAAACCACGGAATTGGCTACGAGAGTAGCGCGTATCGGTTTTTGATAGTGAATGCGTTAACACTTTCACTTCCAAAAATCCGTCTAGCGGGCGCCTACGCAGTACCTAGTCGCTTCCCGCTACATACGGACAAAACCACGGAATTGGCTACGAGCGTAGCGCGTATCGGTTTTTGATAGTGAATGCGTTAACACGTTCACTTCCAAAAATCCTTCTAGCGGGCGCCTACGCAGTACCTAGTCGCTTTCCGCTACATACGGACAAAACCACGGAATTGGCTACGAGCGTAGCGCGTATCGGTTTTTGATAGTGAATGCGTTAACACTTTCACTTCCAAAAATCCGTCTAGCGGGCGCCTACGCAGTACCTAGTCGCTTCCCGCTACATACGGACAAAACCACGGAATTGGCTACGAGCGTAGCGCGTATCGGTTTTTGATAGTGAATGCGTTAACACGTTCACTTCCAAAAATCCTTCTAGCGGGCGCCTACGCAGTACCTAGTCGCTTTCCGCTACATACGGACAAAACCACGGAATTGGCTACGAGCGTAGCGCATATCGGTTTTTGATAGTGAATGCGTTAACACGTTCACTTCCAAAAATCCTTCTAGCGGGCGCCTACGCAGTACCTAGTCGCTTTCCGCTACATACGGACAAAACCACGGAATTGGCTACGAGCGTAGCGCGTATCGGTTTTTGACAGTGAATGCGTTAACACTTTCATTTCCAAAAATCCGTCTAGCGGGCGCCTACGCAGTACCTAGTCGCTTTCCGCTACATACGGACAAAACCACGGAATTGGCTACGAGCGTAGCGCGTATCGGTTTTTGACAGTGAATGCGTTAACACTTTCACTTCCAAAAATCCGTCTAGCGGGCGCCTACGCAGTACCTAGTCGCTTTCCGCTACATACGGACAAAACCACGGAATTGGCTACGAGCGTAGCGCGTATCGGTTTTTGACAGTGAATGCGTTAACACTTTCACTTCCAAAAATCCGTCTAGCGGGCGCCTACGCAGTACCTAGTCGCTTTCCGCTACATACGGACAAAACCACGGAATTGGCTACGAGCGTAGCGCGTATCGGTTTTTGACAGTGAATGCGTTAACACTTTCACTTCCAAAAATCCGTCTAGCGGGCGCCTACGCAGTACCTAGTCGCTTCCCGCTACATACGGACAAAACCACGGAATTGGCTACGAGCGTAGCGCGTATCGGTTTTTGATAGTGAATGCGTTAACACGTTCACTTCCAAAAATCCTTCTAGCGGGCGCCTACGCAGTACCTAGTCGCTTTCCGCTACATACGGACAAAACCACGGAATTGGCTACGAGCGTAGCGCATATCGGTTTTTGATAGTGAATGCGTTAACACGTTCACTTCCAAAAATCCTTCTAGCGGGCGCCTACGCAGTACCTAGTCGCTTTCCGCTACATACGGACAAAACCACGGAATTGGCTACGAGCGTAGCGCGTATCGGTTTTTGACAGTGAATGCGTTAACACTTTCATTTCCAAAAATCCGTCTAGCGGGCGCCTACGCAGTACCTAGTCGCTTTCCGCTACATACGGACAAAACCACGGAATTGGCTACGAGCGTAGCGCGTATCGGTTTTTGACAGTGAATGCGTTAACACTTTCACTTCCAAAAATCCGTCTAGCGGGCGCCTACGCAGTACCTAGTCGCTTTCCGCTACATACGGACAAAACCACGGAATTGGCTACGAGCGTAGCGCGTATCGGTTTTTGACAGTGAATGCGTTAACACTTTCACTTCCAAAAATCCGTCTAGCGGGCGCCTACGCAGTACCTAGTCGCTTTCCGCTACATACGGACAAAACCACGGAATTGGCTACGAGCGTAGCGCGTATCGGTTTTTGACAGTGAATGCGTTAACACTTTCACTTCCAAAAATCCGTCTAGCGGGCGCCTACGCAGTACCTAGTCGCTTTCCGCTACATACGGACAAAACCACGGAATTGGCTACGAGCGTAGCGCGTAGGGGTTCTTGGCAGTGAATGTTTTTTTTTGTTTTTTGTATTTAAACTTCATGCTATAAGTAAAGCTGTGAAAGCCATGTTACTTGAACATTTTTAACAATATTAGTTAAAGTACAAGTATACATGTATAAGGAAATATAAAAGTCAAGAAAGCAGTCCCTTGATACAAAATATTTGACGTCCGGTGTAGCGTAGTGGGTAGTGACCCTGTCTACGAAACTGATGGTCCAGGGTTTTAGTTCGGGTTTAAGTATAAATATCTATTAGATATAATATCGTCGTCTGTTGCTGGACTTATTGAGATCACTATGGGGCTAGTTAGACTTGTGTGAGCTTGTCCCCAAATATTTATTTATACTTGATAAAGAGCAGCAGAAAACAAAGAATTCGATAAACATCTACGCGACAAAATTTTAATTAAATCAAATACATGTTTACCACTTTGGTTTGATATAGTTTACTGACATGTTTCGGAACTTCTTTGTTTACAGACAAAAGTATTGTTAAAAATTCGGAATTCGTTCATGCCCCGGCTGAAATGTTGGCAACAACAACCCGACGCACATAGGGGCAGAATGCCGATTTAGGCGGCCATAAATCGATTTCTAAAAATGTAGCCTAGATAAGAAATAATCACTTCCCGATAAGGTTGAATAACCATAGAATGATAAACTACCCCCTCCCTAACCCTTACAGCAGTGCCTGAACTGCCATGCCAGTCGAAAGTTGATCGTCGCTCCCAGTGCACGCACATCTTATCGGCATTCGTAAAAACACGTTACATTTAAAAAATCGTGGTGTTTTTTTAGTGTCTATTTTGAAGAAAGTTGTGATGGATCCTAGTTCTACAGGTAAGAGAGTATTATAAAACATTAAATTTATGTGAATATTTTGAATATCTATTATTATTTCCCGAGGTAGAAATAAGTCTTCTAAAATTGTTGTAAAAAACCACGTTTTTGATTTATAAAAAGGTTTTTGTTATACATCATGGCACGTCCGGGCCATAATACGAGTAATTTCATAAAGTAGAGTAACTGTACTAGATAATTACATTAACTTTGGCTGCGATTTTTTGCGAATATGCGTTTTAGAGGCCATTAAATACCACGATGCAAAACCACTTGTTTTTTTTTTTTTTTTACTTTTGTGTTTAAAATAGTTTTGATTTCTTTTAGGATCGGAAGGAGTTGCAGAGGCAAGATTAGTGACCCGTAGGTTCCTATTTGAGAAAATGCAGCCACAAAATCTTGCAAATTTTGAATTGAAACTAAAATATCTTGAGACGTATATTTTATCGCAAGAAAACTATTGTGACGAACACAACAAGGATATAAAGCATAAATTGTCTTTTTTAAAGTCAGACTTTAAGAAGAAGTGGGTAGAGTCAAATAGGAAGAGCGATATTATCTTAAAAAAACACGATGCATGGTTACAAGGAACCTTCGAAATACCAAGGATAAAACGAGGATCATCAGGCCGACCAGCAAAGATATTCGCTGAATCCAGTGAAAGGAGCAAACGAAAGAAAAACAGAAGTGTTAATAATGAGACCGCCAAAATTTATGTAGGACTATATTCCTGGCATCCGATGACGCCTAACAATGCACAAAATCCTATAACATGGGGCAACTGTAATGGAAGAAGCTCTCTTGCCTATTGGGTTATTACCGGAAGAAGCAGCCGAAGCGCGCAATAAGCACTTTAGGAAATATAGACAAGATTTTTATAATCTATGAATACACAATCTCACAAGTTTAATACGACATTCATAGGTCACTTACTTTCATATTTGCTTATATTAAAAAATTTCATAATTGTCTCGTAACGTAACTATAATTTTGTTTTCTTTGTCAGTTATAAAAATGACGAAAATATGTCGTATTTACACTTAACGATCATTAATATACCGTTAAACTATTGAAAATAAAAAAATAAAACACAACTAAGAACAGTGTTGTTTTTACTGACTTTTGACTGGATTATAGAAAAAAGCGGGCACCTACCGAGATAAGCTGTTTACTATTTTCAACTGTTTTAAGTAGGAGAATAATATTCTAAAGGTTAGAAAGCAGGATCGGTAACGGTTTTCTTATAATAAGATACTTATTCTTCAGTTTCATACAAAAAACACTGATATTATTTTTTTCTGCTTTAAATAAGCCTTATTTTGAAAAAATATATATAACATTTTTTATTCCTTACAACATTTTCAACCGAAAAGTATTTTTTAAATAGGTTTTTAAAAAAAAAGTGGATGTCCATTTTTTTGTCATTTCGATCCACTGTGCTACTGCCCTCTTGGAATTATAATTACAAACAAATCACGAGTTTGAGTACATAAATGCGATAAAATAATTTTGGCCGCCTAAATCGGCATTTTGCCCCTATGTGCGACGGGGGGCGATTGACGACCGAATAGCCTAGTGGTTAGAGAACCTGACTATGAAGCTTGAGCTCCCGGGTTCGATTCCCGGTCGGGGCAGATATTTGTATGATGAATATGAATGTTTGTTCTCGAGTCTTGGATGTTTAATATCTATTAAGTATATATTTATCTATATAAGTATGTTTATCCGTTGTCTAGTACCCATAGTACAGGCTTTGCCTAGTTTGGGACTAGATCAATTGGTGTGAATTGTCCCACGATATTTATATTTATTTATTTATTATTTATTTAGTTTTGGTAACAAAACACCATCAAGCCAGTTTAAATTTGAATGGGAAAGTTCAATGATATTCCACTTCTAAATATTTTAATTTATTTAAATTGATATATAAGGACGTATCGGGACTATGTAATATTTCATACATACGCAAGAAAATCTATATAAATTGAAAATAAATTTTAAGCAACTTTTGTATAAGCCTACATGTTATTGTATTTTCTCTCTCTGTAACTGCTTTGTTTGTGTGAGGTGTGCAATAAAGAGTATATATGTATTGTATTGTATAAGTAATGAAAGAAAAAATGTAGCATCCTTCCCTTTAAGATTAATTAGTTACTACACAAGCCAACCTTCAAATCGAGCTCCCCACGGGCTAAAAGTGGCAAAAAGCGATTAAATATAGACATGCCTAAAATTTATTTTTATTTAAGATTATTTACTAAACTTTTTAATCTTTTGGCTAATTATAATTATCTATATTACTACCTAAGTAAATATGAATTCACGTCATAAGAACAGGCCTGGAAAGTGTATGGCAATCGATTTGAAAGAACTACGCCCAAGTAGGTACTAAGTAAATAGGTTGAAGACATGTTTACAAAACCACAAAAATAGACTAAACTGGTTGATACTTACAGACAGTTAAAACTTTCACCGAGTGTGTCAAGCAGTCTAGTCAGTTTTTATATTTCAGTAAACATGACTCCAATTGTTTAATTTTTAGAAAATAATCGAGATTTATTCGAGCACTTACAATTTAAAACCAGCGATGTACTTTGAAACATGTCTTAACTAACTTCTACGTACTAACATACTTAACTATTCCTAACTTTACCCGTACCGCAGTCGTGCAACATTTGGTAAATGCAATTGTTATGAAGCAACTTTTCCACAACTCGCAATCAAATAAAATAACTGCAGTATCAGCGTCTGGGAAAAGAGCGGAGTCAATTTTGTTCTAAATAACTCTATTTACAATTGCATTGCATTTGAAAGACTCTGGTTCGATTCATATGTTTAACTTACCAATTAGTTTCGTTTGATATGTTAATGACTTTTTCATAGCAAAAATAATGTTAAAATGTTTATGTTGTTTTAAAAGCCGCAGTAAACATAAAATAACAGAAATACTAAATCAACTTGGATATGGAAATCCTAGTGGTTTCAATAGAATGCTTGAAACTTCGTGCCGTGCCCTCATTACCAATCCCAGTTTTATCGGCTTTTCAGCAAAATAACTATTTGAACAAACTTAAGAGTCGTTAGTTTTTCTAAGCCGGGATTTTTTTCTGCTCTCGCCCGTATTTGAGAGCTCCGTCATAATGGCTACTTATCGTACTCTTACCCAATAATCGTGAAGTCGATTTTGATTTGATGTACATTGTACAGTCGACTACAATGAGAAAGATACGATAAGAGTTATAATAATATGTATACACGCTTTTATTGTCTTAACATTAAGGTCATGTATACATATTTTTGTAACTTTGGCCGTATCGATTTCTTCGTAGTCAACTGTACTTCGGTACATATTATTTGTGCTTTGAAGCCTCAGAACATAAAAAAAGGGAGAAGTGCCGTACTACTTCATTTCAACCAAAACCGATGTCCCCAGTTTTCTCCCACCGCAGCGCCCACACACACATTGAACCGTGTAAAAACAAAGACTCGGGCGTTGCCAGTGAATCTACGGCAACTTGCAAACAAGGGCTGTGATTGGCTTAAACGCACTACACTAGAGGGGCGACCAACGTTAAAATTATGTTTTATCGATATTGATGGGTAACAAAATAGTAAGGTTTTGTGGTGGTATTTAAACTTCTAGCTACGAGTTTAAATAACACGGGTAATTTACCATAAATCGCAAAGGTAAAAAATATCGACGAATACCTACCTACAGAGTAACATAAACGGCTTTTTATAAGTCTGTGGTCACATAACTTTAAAACTCTGGTCGCATCGATATTTTTGACCTGCACCAGGCCTATCCCACTCGCATTTTGGAGCGAAGTAATATATCCATTACTCATATTACGAGATTTAAGGCTAAGGGCGAGTATCCACCAGAGATGTGCGAAGATGTGTTTCCGTACATTTGACACCTAGGTTTCAAGCGAGCGAGGTGTCAAATATGTGAAACCACATCCTCCCACATCTCTGGTTGATATTCATCCTAACCGACACTTATCGCCTCACCAACGAAATAATAAATAAATAAGAAATAAAATAAGTATTGTAAATCTATATTTTTATTATTTTCAATTCACTGACCAGTAAAATGAAGGTATTTATTTAACACTTGCCGTTTGGATAATTTAGGCGCCGCATTTTTTGTTAAGTAGTGCAATCGAATATTTAAATACTTCTCCATAACAGCCTTCGTTAAGAGAATCAAATGGTTGGTCAGAGGTGACTGCTCGTATTGATGAAACTTAATGTCATCAAATAAATTTAACCCAATGAAATGAGGCAAAGCTTTTGATATGAGTTGCGCTTTAATATTCTTTGTAGTCACCGTAAGTTTTTGACTATCTGAAAGAACAGCTGATTTAATGATCACTTCCATTCGTTTACAGATAGTAATGACATCATAGGATGGGTACATTAGCCCGCCTTTATCTTTTAAAGATATAAACCCATGATGTACATCGTGAATTGTATTTGCAATTAAAGCTCCGATACAAGTCTGACATTTCATAACTTTTACTAATGCATGTACCACAAATCCTGCAATGTACGATATAGCCTGCGAGCTAAACTCTGTCAAATCTCCGACAAGTACATTGACTTCATCGTCGAAAATTGCCTGTTCGAATAATTGGCTTATGTCATCCCCATCATCCTCGGAGTCGTTGAGATACCGCGCTTCAACAGACATATTTATTTCTTGCAATGCTGACGAGCATGTAAGAATACCAATATCTTCAAGTGACTTGCAGTTGCCGGTTTCTATGTCCCTAAGCTCCGCTTTCACAGTAAGTTTCTTGTAAATCGCCTGAAATTGTCGAGCTGTGGGGTTGGTATTACAGCCGCCGTGTGCACGTATATTCCCGAACATGAGTTCAAGATGATCTTGACTAAGTTTATATGTTGGAATATATTTTAATTGCTTCTCCTGCTCGACATGCTCGGTGTACAATGCTTTCGTGCTTTTAATACAAGTTAAAAATCCCACAAACCCTGTTTTACGGTCAGATTGTATAACCTGTGTCTTTTCTTCATTATTGAGCTTCAGCGATATTATGTACGACTCAAATCGGTCAAAAAAGTCAAAAACTTCTACCTTGTTTCCAGAGTACAGCGGTTTTTTGAAATCAAATTGGGCCATGTTTCTGGAGTTGAGGCAGTCGAACACATTATTAATGTACCTAATAAAGGCAACTGTACCATCAACACCTAGGTTATCGTTAATTATCTGACGTTCAGCACAAAATCTCAAAGCATCCGCCACACTGTTGCTAAACAGTTGTGAAGCTAAACGAACCTTCATTTTTTGATTTTTGAAAAAGATGTGTCCTCTCCGTAGTTTATTGGCTAAGTGTAGATTTTCCTTTTCCTGGATGTCATTAAGGTTTTTTACATGACTCCATTTTAAAACTCTATTTGAGCCATCAATAAACGTGCCGTATGCTTCAAAAGCATTTCTTAACAATTTGAGCATATGGCACGGATCGGGCATTATGTATACGAGTTTATGAGTCACCGGGTGTTCAAACCCCGTTTTCATGTTGTTAACCTCAAATGAACATCCAAGATGCTTGGCCATGCTCATATTTGCAGGACAACCATCAAAGGTTAACGAGGTTATTTGAATGCCCGTCTCATGTAGTAGCTCTAAGCATTGCAGTACAAGATTTGCTCGCTGTTCTGCAGTTACACCCGCCACAAAGAAATATCCAACTGGTATTTTCCAAGGTGCATTGATGGCAGTAACTAAAAACACTAGTACCTCTTTCGCTTCTGGCAAATAATCTCCCGATTTGGCAGTATTACTCATGTCGACATACCCATGCATTTTCTTTCCATCCCACTCCACTCGTTGCCTGATTGACATTTCGTCCATCACTAAATTGCACAACAATTTGTATTCAGTGGCTTCAGATTTCTGTTTCAGAGCTTTGAAGGATTCATGGGTGAAGCCTGGCTGAGCATCAACAGTTTGATACCACTTTTTTATGGTCCGGGAATGAGGTAGACACGTATGAAATTTTCTTCGAACATATTCGTAAGCCTTTGGTGAATAGAAGTGAAGGGTACAAGCAAAGGCTCTTAAAGCTGGCGAATATTTGGTTAGTATATTTTGGCCCAATTTTTGTTTTTGATTAAAACGTTGAATTAAGTCATTTACACCCAAATCTTGTAAATGCGCGGATTGCTCTGCATTGACCAAATTTTTTGCGTTGAGTTCTTTCAATATGTCTTCCAGTTTACTTATTCGTTTCTGATAGCGACTATTCTTTTTCTGAAGTTTTTTTATTTGGTTTTTCTGTTTTTTCAGCATGCTTTCACATTTGCTAATTTTCTGTCGCATTTTGATTTTTCGGGGTGTCTCAAATAGAACGTTTGGCTCTGCCGGATGCTGTAATAAACATTATAAAAGTTACGTATACAATAAAATTGGTATTAGGTACTTAAAAAAATGGTTATGGAGCTATAACTTCAATGTCAACTAAGGTTATGAACGGTTTTTTTCTTAAATAAAGTATAGAATTACAGACATCTACTATACGTAATATTGTTCGAATAATCTATTTCCCACAAAACAATATATACAATTCCTTCAGTTGAATACCATAACATAAATTATTAATACAAACTTTTAATTTATTTTGAGGTGAGTTGGCTTGGTTAGAAAAGGACTCAACCAGTTTAACATTTAAAGATGATAAAGCTGATTCAGTGACGGCTGTTAGAGTCTGAAAAAAAAATGCATTTGATAACGTTTACTGATTTTTAAACTAATTGCAAACAAAACTCGATAAAACGTTTATAAAATATCACCTTGTTTTGATTTTCATTCGTTGGGCTTATTTTATGGCCACATGTCACGCAAGTGAAATCCTGCTGAAATATAACAAGTACTTAAATTACTAGTGGGGAGGAATAAATAAACCGAATGAAGAGCAATACGACTAAACTAAAGTATTCATCCCAGGAAAAACGTACCATCACTTTGTCGTAACAATGCATTAAAGAAATAGCTATTGACGGAACAATTCAATGTAAAATACATGTTGGCAACCGACATTGCAGTACCTTTTGCCTGGTAACTACGCACATAGAGTTTGTCGTAAGTTACTCTAACATTACACTACTTTTAATTAAATTGTTACGAGTATATGCTTCAACACTTACTATGATTTCTTTTCTTGTTGAATTGACAAGAACTGAATTTGGAGATTCCCTTAATATAACATCAGGCTTTGAAGAACTCTAAAATATAAAACGTAATATTGGAATGTGTCATAAATTAATTTACTCAAATCTAGATAATTTCCTTATTTATTTAGCAAGAACATAATAACTAAAATATTAAAAGAACTGAAAATATAATTTTTGTACAAGGTACTATAATTGTTTTGCACAGTCATTAACTACTCCAAGCAAGAGGGTTCCAATGAGCCCAAAAATGACGGGTTCATCTTGTGTAATTAAAGAGTTCTTATGGCCACCTTCGGTCTCCATTATCAGACCTGCCTTATGATATTATAGTATTGAACTGTCCACCGTCATACATAATCGTACAAAATTTTACGTAAAATTTCACACTTGCAAACGGCACCGACTCGTCTTTGGCAGTGATTTGGACGCCAACGGGCAGCGGGGCGACGAACAGGCGTTGATACATTAACTCGCTCAAATGAGCGCCCGATCGACGCCACGCTGCCTTAGCTTAGCTCTGCTATACAGCATAACATACCGATGAAACATATTGACAAATCTTCAAGGTTGGTATGGCCCATTCGAAAAGTCTACGGCTCTTATTATGTGGTTGGAAACATTTTTCTTGAAAATGTTCCGAACATATAACACTTCTCTGTACAGGAAACCAGTTTGGACCTCTGCCCGTAGCATCTATCCATTTTTCTTTAATACTCGAAATCTTTGGAAAACTGTAACAAGAAACCAATATTTCTTCTTCAATCATCACAATTCAAAGGAAAGTAAAAAACACACATTTAAAATAAATTATTTGTAATAATATCACATTTGAAGTTGTTCTGGAGCCATTTGCAACTAAATTATATACGTGTATATAAAATTTTAATATGTGTATTTTACCGTTCATACTGCGACTTAGTGAAAATCTTATTAGTAGGAACCTTATAATTTTTGTACCTTTTAATCTTATAAGTTACTTTTAAGATAGGCACCCAACCAACACAAGTAATGAAATAAAATAAAACAGCGAAAGTAGTCGAAATAAAATCACTAGTATGATATTGTACTTCTATTTTATCGATTAGGCGTAACTGTAAATACATTTTGTCACCGCTCTAGTTCGCGACACCAAGCAGCGGCCGTACCACTAGAAAATTCAAGCAGCGTTCATGTCGATAGAGGTTTAATACATTGCGCCGTGGTTTAGCGCTGTACAGGTTGCATATTGTATTAAACGTTCAATGTACAACGCACAGAACAAAAATATGCTTTTTCGTTCGATATGTTAGTTCGATCCAGAGAAATGATGCGGCGTTGCGTTTATTTGTAAAAATATTGGTTTTTACTGACTTATAAGTAAAAATACTAATACTTACATGTGATACGTGACTCCACTGTTCTTGTAGTTCTTAGTCAAACTCCTATTTTTACAGGTAACCACGCTACAGTTCGGCATTTTGGGTAAATGTGGGAGAACATTCCAGGTTCACGGTAAATTGCGACTAACCTGCGGCGGGCAGTGACATGGTCATTTGACCATTTCGCGGCGACACGCGCCACGCCCCCGTTTCATATCTATTCCTTTTTATGATCTGAGTTTGAAGCCCTTTGCAAAATCAAGAGCAAAAAACGGGTTCGTACATCAGAAGGAAAAAAGGAACCATTCTAGTATCACTTCGTAGTCTGTCTGTCTGTCAAGACCTTTTCTCTCAGGAACGCGTAGAGGCATTAAGTTGAAATTAATAAAAAATAGACACGTATTCAATCCCTTAAGACTGTGATAAAATCAAACATCTAAGTCAACGCAATTAAAAGATATCACCGTTTATGCTGTATATATATACATATTTTAGTACTCACAAAGGAATAAAAACTTATTGGTCATTTCCCGTTGAATGACCTATAGAATCATGGAACCTATGCCTTATAATATGCTATGTCTTATAATACAAGTATAGGAGTGGATTGCAAAAAAATTGTACATAGTTAAGAGCTTTAATCTAATCTATGCTTTAATTTTTTACAGTTTCGTGACGGCAATTACCCATATAAAATACCCATGTAAGAGGGCGGCTTTAATTTCTATGAGTGGATTACAAAAAAATTGTACATAGTTAAGAGCTTTAATCTAATCTATGATTTAATTTTTTACAGTTTCGTGACGGCAATTACCCATAAATTTTACATTTTATATGGGTAATTGCCGTCACGAAACTGTAAAAAATTAAATCATAGATTAGATTAAAGATCTTAACTATGTACAATTTTTTTGTAATTTACTCATAGAAATTAAAGTCGCCCTCTTACAGGACGGAATTCAGTCTCTGAGTAATTATTTGAATCACTCACAAGCAAATGAAACGGTACACTTTGTGCAGCAGTGCTACCAGAGGCTGTAACTTTCCTTTGACTTATCTCATATAATTAATATTTATTCATAAAACCATTAAACCAAAATCAAGTAGGAAATTAAATACATTAAAAAAAAAGTAACATTACAAAATGATGACTTACCTATGTAAAATAAAAATAAATTGAAATTAATATTGGAGTTCGGTTCATTATTAAAATTAAAATTCACATAAAATTAAGACTCAGTGCATGAATTCAGTCTGTGTGACCCCAGCCCAATCCAACACTGTCTATTTGTGTTTACTTACGTCACAAAAAAAGTTATTTGCTGTTCGTAAACTGACCGCGACCTAAAACGATGTACTTATCGGATTAACAGTTTTTCAATGGCAGAGTTGAGCTTGTCCCTCAACCCATTTTTTTTTCATTACAGCCAGAAATAGCATGGAATATCTTCGTGACGAACTATTTATAAGCCAAAAAAAAATATGGTACCCTCGGTGCGCGATCCGACTCGTCCTTACCGGTTTTCGTAATTTGATATTGGATTTCAAATCATAACGATCAATTAAAATACACCTCCATACAGACGAGTTCAATGCAAACGATGATAACAGAATCCATTGAAAACACGTTGAATTAGATCTCCCCTAAGCATTATCTATTCATGTGACACACAACAGAGCTGCGAGCAGGATCGCAGACGCAGCTCTATCGGCAAACGTTTGGTGCTTCAATATCGATACGGACGAGTTGAATTTTGCTGGATATTCTAACGCTCGCTGCATTGTCATCAAATCTGCTTCATCAAGTGTATTATTTTAGTACACCTACTGCTATAACTAGAAATAAGTGTAGATGCATTCGGGAAAAGAAGTAATTTTTATGATTCCTTTAAATAATTAATTGGAGCAAATTGTTAAATAATTGTAATGATTATCCCACGTAAAAATTGAGTAAGGGTGAACGGTTCGGGTTAGTTTCCATATAAACGTTTTCCAGGCAAATTTGCGTGACTACGAAACAATTTCGAAATACCGCGCCGTATAGAGCCCGTTGTTATCAAAGTTATTTATTTACAGAAAATAGTGTGGATACAGTCGAGTTCTCCAATATCTATACAGACAACCTTTCAAAAATATCTGTACACAGGCTTTATTATTACTGACATAAGACACATGTATAGATATTTTTGAAAGGTTGTCTGTATAGATATTGGAGAACTCGACTGTACAATAAGATATTCTCCGAATCGCTAAACTTAAGTGGCAGTGGGCGGGGCACATTGCACGTAGAACCGATAGCCGTTGGGGCGGAAAGGTTCTTGAGTGGCGACCACGTACCTGAAGGCACAGCGTGGGTAGGCCCCCCACAAGGTGGACTGATGACCTGGTAAAGGTCGCTGGAGTCCGCTGGATGCGGGTGGCGCAGGACCGGTCATTGTGGCGCTCTTTGGGGGAGGCCTATGTCCAGCAGTGGACGTCTTTGGGCTGATACGATGATGATGATAAGATAACATATACCTACAATTTTTGATCTACTATTTTGTTACATGCAGCATGCAAATAATATAATATATAATTAATAATAAGGTATGTAACATTGAAGTAATTAACAAATATTGGCCCATTACAAGTGACTTTTATGTGTCAAGAAGTCCTTCAAAGCTTAAAGTAACCAATTATACAGGTTGTTTTTTTATTAGTATCCAATGTTTTTCCAGGCATTAGGCATCATTTAACTATAGATTTCATTTATGAAAAAAAAACAAATATGTTTTTTTATTTTATTTTCTTTTTCAAAAATTATAATGACTGTAGTGTGGTCACCGAGTCGAATGTAAACAAACTAGAGACACAAAATGTGTTGTAGTGAGGGTAGTTCACAGGTGCTGGCCGCCCGATCAGTAACTTGTGTTACTCGTATCATTTTGACCGGCGGCGGGGTGCCGGGGCGGGGGAGGGCGCCCGTGCGTGACTCACGGTTGTTATGAATGACTGGTGGGGAGGGTCGCGGGGATGCCGGTGCGCAGCGAACATTGACAACAAACTTGGTCTTTTTTGAGACAACGTTGAGGTGCCCTAACTCAATATTTTAGTACCGAGGGATACTAAAAGAAAAACATGTAAATTATAATTTTGTGTAAAGATTAACATACTTCAATTTGGATACTCATAAAAAATCCATCCTGTATAATTTCCGGACAAACAAATTATATGGCAAACTTGTAATGTCACTAGATTATAGATTCTAACAGAAATACACGTACGTAACCATTTTTGCTGCATAGATCAGTAGTCGTTTTTGGTAGAATTATACGGGGCGGGCCATGTAACAGGAGCAAAGATTTAAAAGGAGGCTTCCTAAGAGCATCTGCAGTAACTCCTTGTGTCCAATGTCTTTCAAATTTTTTTAATACGGAGAAAAGTTGATCTAAAGTTATGGCTTCCGAGTAATGAATCTTGGCACCACGAGATCATAGCAGTACCTAGTCAATGCACATTTTGAGGTAACATCATGTAGTGAGTCATTTTTTGTTTTCAAAAGATATTTTTGTGATTTTTAATTAAAAAAAAAAAAAATTAGTGTTTTTAAAAAAAAAGTTACTTATATCACTCTAGAAGAGTAAAAGAGTACACGTAAACTGATGAAGAAAAATATTTAAAAAAACAATTTTTTTTTTCAATTAAAACCACTTGCTCACAAGCTTAATAATCTACCGTTTAATTTTTTGTTCCTGTTACAGGGCCCACCCTGTATAGTCTTGTACGATATCTTGTGTTAAAATTATATACATTTTTCAATTGCTTAAATGAGTGATAATTCAATTTTACTGGTCATTTCGTATATTATGTATAACGATGACAACGACGTTATCAGTTTTAGGTCATTAAATAATTCCTTACACAATGATAGCGGCTGCGGTTTATTACAAATGGCTCCTATACATTCTTTTTTGCTAATAAATAATCTGGATGCTTCACAGGAATTAATCTACAAAACAAGTCCATACCTTAATACCGATGCTACGTAGCCGTGGTAGCCAAGAAGTGGAGTTTCTCTACTTACAAGCTTAGTTAGCCTTACGAAGGGGATAAACAAAACTGTTGATCATTTTACACTTTTTTTTTAATTTGCGTTCTCTATGAGCAATTTTAGTCAAGTAAATACCCAGAAATGTAAAATCAGTAAGTAGAACTACCCATACAGATTTAGATTGCCTTCTTCCGTGCCATTCGACTAAATAGTTCGTATTATTATCAGTACCTAACTAATTCGATTAGGCCAGGCCAGGACATCTTACGGTATCAATATCTACAACCAATGACAGAAGATATAAATCCTCCTTTTAACTCATTCACTGCCACTAGCAACTAAATCTCTATAGGTACGTAGCGAAAAACGCCCGTAGAACTCTGACTAATTTTTGTCGTGATTGGCGAATGAATGGTTTAAAACGGGTTGATAAACAGAATTGGATGCAGTTCTATTGGTATTCGGTTAACATCAACGGAGAAAGTCTTGTGGTACAGTCTTAGCTTGCCAAGACGATTCAGTCGGGTGGTTGGCGAGTCGCATACTGTCCACCGCAACCGGCATCGGCAATGCAAGATATTCGCGGGACGTCCACCACGCGAAGCGTGAGGATTGACAGCTACCGTAGGGCTGACACGTGCTGTGTATTATATTCTAGAGGTTTTCTAATAATTTTACTCGTTTGTCCTAGGCGTAGTAGCGGAGTCGGTCAGAAAACTGGAAAGGTCTCGTTCGTATTTTCCGTGTACAGTAAGGGAAATGTATTCACGTACCTTTTTCGCTCTTCTTACTATGACAATAAGGCATAAAAAGGTACGTGAATACATTTCCCTTACTGTACCTACTCGTAACGACAGTATGTTTTCTGAAAACTGTTGTTAATAAATTAGAATGCTGCGATTGCAGATGCCCAAAGCAAACTGTACGGTATATCGTCTTGGAGTGTCCACTAACCAAATATGTTTGGTCCGGCGGAAGATTTAAAAAAAAATTACGAGTGCAGCTGCTACGAGTTACTCGTAGCAGCTGTCGAGTACCTGGCACCTGGCAGAATGTAAATTTAGATTTTAAAAACAGTGTATTTTAACAGCCATTAGATAAATAAAAAATAAATAAATTAGGACGATACAATAATATTTATACGCGTAACACACGTAAATGAACTGAACGTATCGATTTCTTGTTCAAGCCTTAAGTTTTAAATAAACTACAATAAGACAATGTACCGAGATTATCATGCATGTGTTTTGTACCAATTACACAAAGTTGGTTTTTGATTGTACCGCGGCTTTTTAATTTAATTTAATGTCTTAATGAGTTCCAAAATTGATGTACGCCATTGAGGAAACAATTAAAACCATAGCCGCAGATATCAATCGTTGCCCCTCTAACCTTCTAATATATGTAAATCACACAATGTTTCTCTTTACTTATTACGTAGTATGCGGTCAATATAAGTAGGTATTCGAGTAGTAGATATATTGATGACGTAGTGGCTAGAATAACACAGATTTATGGAAGCTGGAGAGAGTTTCAGACTACGACATTTTTGGATACTAAACGTTTTATATGCATGAAATGCCTACGATGCCTGCAAAAGATTATAGGTACTACATAGATACCGAGAATCTAAAAAGAGGATATTTCTTTTTAACAGTATGTGAATTTAAATGTATTCATTTATGGTGGAGGCATAAGCTGTGAGTTACAAGAAAATAATAAAATTACTTAGTCAAACTAAGCAGTCAACCGACATAATAAAAAAGGTCTAACGCTTACGTATCGAAATTGTCTCAGCTCATGTAGACCTCATTTATAGGGTAAGTTGAAGTCTCCACAGCAATCCCGAATCCAACCATGTGCAGGAGATACAAGCGAAACTTTCCCCTATTCCATTAAAGATAAATCCTTAATTTAGATGAAAAGAATTAAAAGAAGGGGGCTAAGTTAGTTGCGACCACTAGTCTAGCTATAAAAGGGCTATTACGCAGAAACTTCATATGGGTAGTTGAAGCAACGATTAGTCCCAATGTCGTTTCGTTGCTGACAGTGAAGCACTTCAGTAGGTTACCCAGCTTTTTATGAGTTATCTAATCAAAGTTCTATATACTACTATGTAGGCACCTTCTTGAAAACGTAGAAACATACTGCTAAAGATAATGTGTGTGACCTGATAATCGGCCCAAAAACACATTCATCATCTTCATCATCATATATGTCCCACTGCTGGGCACAGGCCTGATAAATATAAAGTGTTCGATATTGAAAAGGGCCCTTCCTTTTCCCACATATTATGTAGATAAAGAATATTGTGAAAACTGCACTATCATAAATTATTGGGATACTAGCTTACCAATAAAATACTATTTTGATGTGCCGTTAAATACTAGCCTAAATTATTTACTGCACACAACGACGGAGGGAATCCTATTTACGGCCGTGAAGTATAGTTATTGCACGCCAACCTGTGGAAGCCGACGGCAACTCCTAACTCCATTAAGACTGCAGTCTTCGAAGCACGTTTTGAAGCTCAAGTTTGATGGAAGATTTACATCAACTTAGATAGAAATAGAATGACTTTGGATTACTGCTGTCCCTCTAGACCTGCCCCCCTATTCTGTAACTTGTTTAAGCTCAACTCAACGCTCACCCACAAATATATCTAAACACCGCGATGCGTAGTAACTAAGCGTAGGTAGAGGTCTAGTTTCGTAACGGGTGACCGGCGGGGTGAGCCGCATTTGCGCGTAGCGAATAACAGCAACAATATGTACCCACCAGTAGTTACAATGTAGTTAGCTACAAATTATTGCTGACTTACCAACTTGTAAATAGAGAATGGAAATAGAAAAACATTTATTTGTGACACACACAAAACGACAAACAGAAAGCATGCTGGCGATAACCAGGGGCCGTAGCATGGTTGGCCTTGTCACGCGATAGGTGATAGGATAGAGCGTGCGTCACTGGCTGACACCGTTCGATAGAACGAGACGACGCTCTTATCTTGTCACTTGTCGCGTGATAAGGCCAACCATGCTACGGCTCCAGCGCTGGTCTTCCGTTGGAACCATCAGTGAAACCACGGCGGGCAGGGACTGGTCACGATATTCCCCAGTTACAAAAACGAGAGAGAAACGAGATAACACTTCAATTTAATGCAAAACGGTATACATATGTATTTACAATTAATAATGTACATATGTATTTACAATTAATAATGTACAAGCTCATTACAAATCATATGCATACAATATTAATAAGTTTACATGCCAATTATAAACGAAAACAGCTATGATAGATTTTCGTCCAGTATCAAAGTAAATTTGCTGGCGGCAGAGTCTGTAAATCTTTCTGTGACCTGTTAGTATGCGTGAGACAGTACAAATACTACTCTTTAACAGAAGCGTAGTTAAATTTGTAGCGCTAATTAACATCGAATCCGATAGTCATCGATTTGCTTTAATTTTGGAACACAGTCGATTTTGCACTTGAAATGAACCATAAACCATGTGATTGCGCAAACTACATCATTAACTTCATTATTTATCTGTTAATGAAGGATCTGTGTTCTTATTTTATTTTAAAACTTTTTCTACATACTTCATAAGCTTCAATCATCATCATCAGCCTATATACGTCCCACTGCTGGGCACAGACCTCCTGTCATTAATGAGAGGGAAGCAAGCAATACAAAAGCAATAAGCATAAGCTTCAATGATTGCAGTGAATCTTAAATATCTATTTTTGCATATAAACAAAGAATCGTCAAGTACCGCTTTTGGATAACTCAAGCCGATTCTTTACGTCGTCATATTGAAATAATACGACAAAAACACTGTTTTAATGAGACAAAAAATCTGCATAGATTACAATTGAGACCGTTTTCACAATTTGCATGATACAATTGTAGAATTTTTTGTATCATAATTTTCACATGCACGGCTAAGGTTTAATTCGTAGACGAAGAGCTGGTCAAAAACCTCTATATATTCAATCTAAGCATGTTCAAGTA
Source organism: Epinotia nisella (assembly GCA_932294315.1). NCBI lineage: Eukaryota > Metazoa > Arthropoda > Insecta > Lepidoptera > Tortricidae > Epinotia > Epinotia nisella. The sequence goes on from OW028674.1 coordinate 26,762,563, forward strand.
GCAGAAAACCAAAGCAACTCAACTAAAAAACCCGCCACGTTAGACAAAGGCAGTGGGACGTAGCTATCACGTAACTTGGTCGGACAACTTGTGTTGACTCTTTGTGTGTTGCTTTCAATGCATCACAATGAGTTCTGTGTATGCATTGTCATGTGTTGCAGCAAGATTTAGGTGCTAATTTGAAATGTAGAAATTAGTTAGTGCTCCTTGAAAACGGGTAACATGTTAAATTAAAAGATTTGGTTAGGACTAAAATATACGGGTTTGAGAAATACGAGTTAACATGTCATTTGCCAACCCCTGATTGTTATTTATGTTATGAGTTATTTCTCCGGTAGAAGATTATGTCCACTTATCTCCTCTCCACTTATAATAAATCTCTAAATTAAAAAAAGAATCAGCCAGTATCATTTTATACATTGTTCTGTCACGAATGATATCAGTTTTTCATGAACGAAAAAACATGAAACATTTTTTATAGGTACATTATTATTCTGGCTTCCGCTTAGGATAGTTTTTACGCAACTGCGACAATTAATTAATTTTCCGAAATATTTGACCTCTTTAAATTTTTAATTTCTGTCTCAATCAATCTTTTTTGCTATGGCCCCATCGGTGTTGTCGATGATTCGGCCAATGTCAAGGTTTGAAAAGGCAAAATTTCTTTCTCTAATTTATATATCGCCGCCACATCTGTAAGGTGTCAGTAACGCCAAAATGGCAGAATCGCTTTGTCTTTTACCTATTTAAAATTTATAACCGGACTTCGATAGATATTCACGAAATGCATACCAAAAGATCAAGCATAAAAAATAAATATATTCTAATATGAGAACTTATATGCGCAAATTTCGTATTTAGGCGTAATTTCAATAAATATATCAACAAATTTGAACAATTTGTAACACGAATTTGTTTTTTTTAATGGCATGGCGCTCAGCGCGTTCAGCCAAAGTATAAGGAACGGGATTAAAAGAAAAAACGGATATATCGAAAATGTAAAAGATAAGCGAAAGACCAGGAAAGAGTAGTATAATGTATATTATATTAAATTTTGATATAATTTAAAGAATAAAAATTATATAAGGCTTTAAATATTCCTATACAAGGAGGAATCATTTATATAGAGGAGTGAAGGAACTTTTTTACCTTCGAACCATATGTTTTGACTAAGACAAATTACTACAAACAGCCAAGTGCTCACGTTCAAAGGCCTAGCAATTTGTCACAACAACTTGCTATAGTTAGACTGGCTAAGAGTGAATGGCTGTCTCTTTCCAACTATTGCAAGTTGGTGTGACAAATGGCGCCCGTTTGTAGTGTGCCACACTGGCGCAGCCTACGGTGGCGGTCAATAGTAAATTTGACAGCTAATGACAAGTTTACTATTTGGCTGCCGCGGCCAGGCCGCGCCAGTCTGTGAGAAGCTTAAGGCCTGGACCACACTGACGCATCCTGTCGTGGCGGTCAAGAGTATATGGTAAATTTGACAGCTAATAACAAATTTATTATTGACCGCCGAGGTCGGGCCACAGAAACACCAAGTTGGCGGCGGAGTCTATGTTTATAAAAAACCGGTCAAGTGCGAGTCTGATTCGCGCACTGAGGGTCCCGTCTTGCCCCACCGATTAATTTTGGATAAGTTTATCTATAAAATCATGTAACTCAGCCATAAGGAAGCCCTTTTCGTTTCAAACAATCCATACTAATATTATTAATGCGAAAGTAACTCTGTCTGTCTATTACCTTTTCACGCTAAAACCGGTGACCTGATTGAGATGAAATTTGGTGCAGAGATACTTTGAATTCCGGGGAAGAACAAAGGATAGTTTTTATCCCAAAATTAATTACCTAAGGGAGTGAAAACGGGGGGCGAAAGTTTGTATGGAGCTACGATATAAACGAGTTCCACGCGGACGAAGTCGCGGGCAAAAGCTAGTATATAATAAAATAGTTAACCACTTATGGTTATTTGTTTTTTGCGCCTATCGTTTTTATTCGTTGGCTATTGTTGTTCAGGTGTGTAGAGAGTAGGTGGCTATAATGACACTTTTAGGGTTCCGTACCTCAAAAGGAAAAAAACGGAACCCTTATAGGACTCGTGCGTCTGTCTGTCCGTCTGTCACAGCCGATTTGCTCCGAAACTACTGGACCGATTAAGTTGGAATTTGGTGAATATATGTAAATTGGTGACCCAAAGATGAACACGTAATGTAAATTAATGAATTCTGAACAAGAGGGCTCTTTTGAGGTGAATTAGAAATTAAAAAAAAACGCAAACTGTATTGCGTGACATATCAAATGAAAGGGATTGTTGTAAGCATCTCAGGTATATTTTTTATAATTTTAGCAAAAACAGATTTGAAGTAATTTAGGAAAAAGGACGAAAATTGACCATCCCCCCAACCCCCTTTATCTCCGAAACTCTAGTAGTTTCGGAGATAAGGGGGCTTAAAATTCTGAAAAAAATATGGAAAATAGTTCGTTGCCTAAATATTACAGATAAACCTATAAAAAGTAACGGGAAAATTCTCAATATTTTTGTGTGTTATATACGGAACCCTCACCAAGCGAGTTGAACTCTCACTTGTCCGGTTTTTTTTTACAAAGCATTTTTCCAATAACTCATGAATAAAAAACAATCTACAATGTGTAAATTTTATCGAAAAGGGATAAATCATTAAGTTATTTGATTTAAAAATAATTGTGTTTGGTTTTTAGCTTGGCCATCAAAACACGTTTATAAGTATTTGCATATAAAACATGAACATGAATTTGAATATGCATTTCAATAGCCTTAACACATAATTGTTTTTGTTCTAGCGAAACAACTAACGTCTAGTAATTAAGTTAGCAATTCATCAACCTGTGATGGCGCACTTAATGTCACTGTTGATAAAATTTGTATAGTGTAGCTAAGGACCCGTCACATGTCACAATGCTACACGTCTAATCAAATCTAATCTGTAATTACATATAAATCTAGGCTTCAAATCATTCATTCATACATTTGTGATGTCACGATACTCAGAGCGCCACTCAAGTACTGATGTGAGAATAATCTGTGCTACGAATTATAGGACCTAAATACCCACTGCAATCGCACTCGAAATGCATGTCACAAACTTACAACCCATGGTACCTACCTACAAGCCATGTGGTTCACAGTCGGAAGTAATGTCAAGGCGTAGGAAATGGAAGAGTCACATAGTTAGCGAGGCTCTAATTACTCTAGTTGACAGTACAGAGACATTTTCCTTGGGGTTCCTTGTAAAATCGAACATGGACTGAAGCTAATGTTCTAAATTGTATTTAATGTTCTACAAGAAATTCAAACGTTCATTTTAATAATGAAATATAAAAGAATGACATACTGATATTTTTTCAGATTTATTTACCAGCTAATTTAAGTAAGTAATTTATTTGCATAAACTAGTATACATACAATAAGATGGTCACACATACAATTTAGCACAACTATTTTACCTGTAAGACATGGAAATGTCAATAGAGATCATGTCACAATAAGAAGAAATATATATCACAATTCAAAACAATACTACTTAGTCATTAATTTGAAACCATTATGTTGTTGAATATTCACAATACATGATTGACAAACTAAATCCATACTAATATTATAAATGGGAAAGTGTGTGTGTTTGTTTGTTTGTTTGTTTGTTTGTTTGTCCGTCTTTCACGGCAAAACGGGGCGACGAATTGACGTGATTTTTCAAGTGGAGATAGTTGAAGGGCTGGAGAGTGACATAGGCTACTTTTTGTCTCTTTATAGCCCCCCACTTCCCTAAAATGGGGGGTGGAAGTTTGTATGGAGCATTCCGCAATTTTCAAGGTAGAAAGCTAAAAATTGGTTTGCGGACTATTTGTGACTAACAAAAAATCGTGCAACATTTTTTTTTGGAAATCTGCACCCAACCCCTTAAAAGAGGGGTGAAAAATTATATGGGGGTCCAGATATGTACAGTCGATATGTACAGTCGATATGTAGAGTCGATATGTAGAGTCGATATGGAGAGTCGATATGTAGATTCGATATGTAGAGTCTATGTTCGATAGGTATGTAGAGTCTATGTAGAGTCAATCTAAATATATAAAAGAAGAAACTGGCTGACTGACTGACTGACATCACCGCACAGTCCAAACCGTCTATCTAGAGATTCCAAATTTGGCAAGTAGGTTCCTTATTTAAGGTCTAAGAGTGCACTAAGAAAGGATTTTTCAAAATTCTCCCCCTAAGCGGGTGATATGTAGGTCCAAAGTTTGTATGGGGAAACAAAATAAGTAAGACTATTTCATTCGAAACTTCACAGGAGTATTCCTAGCAATAAATGAGTAAATACGTGTTTCAGGTTTTTTGGGAATTCAACCCCTAAAAGGGGGAAATGTGACAATGTCTGAAAATCAACATGGGTATTGTTTCTATGGTTTATCAGGTTGCTGGTCGCTGATTACGAAAACAACAATAACTATTTTTAAATCCAATGTGGTGGACGTGAAATACCATCTCCCTGTTGGGGTGCGATGGGGTTGTGTCTAAATATCAATATGGGTGTCGTGTTTATGGTTTTTTGGGACGTTAATTACGAAAATGGCATCGATTTTGAAATTTAACAATGTGGACATGAACATTTTTGAAAGTATTTGTGCCAAATTGCAATTAAATTGGAACATACGGGTCTAACTGTGATGCACCTTTTTTATAGATGGTTAATATTACTTTTAGTACGCGGGCGAAGCCGCGGGCAAAAGCTAGTACAATATAAATAATAGTAGATTGTATGACAAGGGGCTAAAATAAGCCATATTACCACGAGATGGATAATTTATGATTTTTAAAACATTTAATTTGACCAATCAAAACACTTCGCTGTATTAAATCCACCAATCACCACTCTTTAAAAAACATTTGTATTTGCTATTAACTGACCAGATTACAGCTAATATTAAAAACAACCAATCAGAAACCAGAATGAATTTCAAATATCAGGTGTTTTTAGTCCCTAACTCACAATAATTATTAAAACAAAAAACGCCTCTGGCGGTCAACGACGCGCTTGTAGACAGTCAGACGGCCAATACACGGTGATTAAATACTGATGATCCACCATAGTTGTCTCTTTCTATAACATGCAATGAGAAAGAGACAGTGCGTGGATCGAGTGACAATACTTCACCGTGTATTGGACGCTTTAGAGGTGTTTATTCGTGGTGTTAATATTTTGTATCTGTGTCAAAGCAGTTTATTAAAAAAAGTATGCCGCCAAATCGAATAATCTTTGCACCGTGGAATTTATTATTGATTGTGGATGGATAATCTTTGTGTTACTATTTTCTCGCAGTCGAAGTGAAAAGTAGAGTGTATAACTCGGGTCTAAAAGCCATATTACCCCTCGAAATATTTTCCCTCACTTTGCTCGGGAAAATAACCATCTCGTGGTAATATGGCTTATTTTAGTCCCTTGTCATACAATCTATTATCTAATAAATGTGTGAAATATGTCCATGATATGTGCCCCAAAATGACAACTTTAGCTAGGTATATATCAGTAGTTGCTTATCGCGTTTACATATAACCTGCATTAAGATATATGGTTCATACAAAAGAAAACTTGGTTATTAGGCTTTAAGCGCCATATTATCATATTAGAATCAAACAGATTAAAAACCTTTTAGCTTATTGAGATTTTATCATAATGTGACTGGATTGCTCACGTCAAAACTAAATAGCGAATGAATGAAGTCGCATTATAAAATTATTTTAATAAAAATGTATTAGACAGAAATACAAAATTTACAAAAAAATCATGTTTCTTTATTTTTACAAGCAGGCAATACCTAAACACTTAACACTCTCATAATTATATACACAAAACATTGTTCAGTGGGCATTACGTACCACAGATTACAAAGTCCTTAATAAGTTCTACGCACGACTGGTGGGAAGGGAGAAAGAACTAGGTAAGTAGATCATTTTAGCGTGGTCTATTTGACACATTATTATGAATTACAATCAGAATATCAATTTACCTTTAGTTAAACATTTATTTTTACAAGATTTATATAAACATGAAAAATAAACACACGACAATGTCGTCACCACTCTTCGTCATCGACGTCTCCTATCTCGTGATATAACTGCGGCCCACTTTGCACGTCGCTAAGGATTTCTTGGGAATCTTCAATTGAAAACCATACTTAGTATACGTAACCACGACTCCATAAAAAATCTTATAATGACTCCATAGGTATTTATTCTTTACGCTATCAATAGAATTTAGTTACACAAATATAATCCACCCTTTTTTATTTTTTTCTATTGCTATATTTGCTCTTAACGCATTTTTTCACGAAACATTTTTGGCATATTTGACAACCGTCAAGTTGCGCTAAACACAAAAGAGCCGGCCGAGTCGATCGGACGGTTCTTTTGGACGGTCACTTTTTTTCGGCTGATTGTGTATCTTATCTAGTTATTTATAGTAAATCAATGATGCTAAGTCATCCAATGTATGTCAAGAATTCTTTAGAAAGAGGGATTTGCCTTAACAAATTTAGTAACTTTCATTATAATTATATAGTGATGGCAAAGTGAGTAACTTCAGCTCATAGCCCTACAAGATCGTGGCGGCTTTTTACAAATGGCTCTTAGACATTTGTAAGAGCCTTAGTTTTTCATAAACGATCATCTGGAGTAGCTACTGTAATTAACAATGGTTCTAATAATATGTAAACGGTAATAGAAATATGTAAACGTAGGTAAACATAGGTCTAGACAACCTATTTTACCCTACAAATAAAGTTCTGTCAAAAACACATGACAGCGGTGACGCCATCTATGCTAAAATGTGACTTTTTATAATTGAGAAAGTTAATTTTATTTCAAACCCGTTTTTCGCGTGAATTGCGATTCATATTTTACAATTGACGAATTACGATGAACTATTGGTACCTATCTACAAGCATTGTGAGATTTTTGTTTGACCTCTGTCAAAATTATCAATAAATGATACATTACAGACGTCAGAACCGCACATCCTGGCCCCCTAGGGATAAAAAATGTGATTCAATTCAGTGAGAACCGAACCCGACAATAAGTCGGTTACCGGGCTAAATGATGTTTTTGTTGATGTTATTAGAGAATATTTTGCTCGGAAGAAAATCGTGTTTCTTTACAAGCCTTAAGGCTCAAAAGAGAACATTGAGATAGATTTTTTGAAATACCTATGTTAAAATTATTTCCTCTACTAATTTGAAAATGTACCGAGATCGATATGATGTTGATGTGACAACTAGTAATTTTTGATTACGTAGACAATTGCGTAGAAACATTTTATACCCAACTAACATTTGGGTAATAGCTAAGGGTATTATTATAACCTTAACCTTTATAAGTGAGTTATAATGTTCTCAGTTATAACTAATAGTCTTATAAAGGAGTTAAGAAAAATAATTAAGTCCTAAAGCATTATAAGAGTGTTACTCAAAGCAATTACACTTAAGATGTTAAAGCTTTAACCTGTTTTTAACACTTAAACACTTACAAGAGTCCTAGCTACAGGCAGAGACTTTATAACAGAATTAAGTCTCTTGTAAGTATTGAAACTTTTTCTAACGCTTAAGGTGTTAGGCAGATACACTTTAAAGACACTGTAAGAGTGTTGTAACTCAATAAGCGTTATAGTTGAGTTAACTAACGCCTAAAGCTTTAAGGTAATTCGCCATTGTTTTGGTGGACTCTAACCTACAAATTGATTAGGTTATTCAATATTTGACATCAAAATACTTCATTATTTATGTTACTCTTGCCATTATATGGATGTCACTTAATTTATCATGCCACTGGCCAAGAAACAAGAATAGAAAAGGTTAAAAACTTTAGATGTATATTTTAAAGTTCATAAGTTTTATTAGAAATCTTTAATAAATCCTGGGCGCGTTAAAATTGAGATGGGAAACATGGTATACACTTACCGTAAAATCACAAGGGCAGATTGTTTTCACTTCATGTTACACCCACTTCCAATTTAATTCACTTTCAATTAATACGACTCCATAGCTGTCAAATATTAATACCTATACTAACTATCTGCGCCATTTTGTCGGAAGACTATATTTGTCTCATAATTTTATGGGTAAAGAAAAGAGTAAGATGCTCACTTTATACTGCGTAAGAGCTAGACTCTTATAAGACTCTCAGCTAACACCTTAACCTGTAATTCGTGGGCCTCTTTCGTAGTTATAAGGGTGTTAGAGCACGCTATAAGACCTTTTTTACAGGCATTCTTAACACTTTAACACTTGGCTGGAACCGATATAAGAATGATATAAGGGTTATTTTAACGCTAGTGTGCTAGTTGGGTATGTATTGATAGTCTAAGATACGAATAGAGGCACGATTTGCACCCATCTGTTTAATACATGAAAATTATTTTATATCGAATTTAGTACAATAATAGTAGATTGTATGACAAGGGGCTAAAATAAGCCATATTATAATGGGTTTTAGACCCGAGTTATACACTCTACTTTTCACTTCGAGTGCGAGAAAATAGTAAAACAAAGATTATCCATCCACAATCAATAACCAATTTCACTGTGAAGAGATTGTTCAATTTAGCGTTTGGACGCGCTATTGACGGTCAGAGGCGTTTTCTTTTTAAATGATTTGGAATTAGGGACTAAAAAACACCTGATGTTTGATTGGTCGAATTTAATATGTAGCTGTATTCTGGTTGGTTGATAGCAAAGAGAAATGTTTTTTAAAAGAGTTGTGATTGGTGGATTTAAATGATTTGGAATTAGGGACTAAAAAACACCTGATGTTTGATTGGTCGATTTTAATATGTAGCTGTACCTATTCTGGTTGGTTTATAGCAAAGATAAATGTTTTTTGAAAGAGTTGTGATTGCTGGACTTAAATGGTGAAGTGTTTTGATTGGTCAAATTAAATGTGTTAAAAATCATAAATATGTATACATATTTTCCCTAGGGGCTAAATGTACTACTTTAGCCCCGCTTATGAAGCCTAATATGACACACTTTACGAGCATGAGAAGTGAAAAGAATATTTCGCCAACCCATGGCTAAAAAAATCCTGGCAAGACTGAATAATTAAAAAGTCAAAAATTACTTTATTTCTAAAACATTTTTCTGATTTTAAGAACAAGTTTTGTACTAATCGAAAGTATCTAGACATACGGCAGTGTGTCCGCCAAGTTCGAGCAAAAAAAAGCGACACACCGGCCGTGGGTTATATTACACGAACCATTTCGGGCCAATTTCGACCACCCTATAACTCAAAACATATTTTATCTACGCATATGAAATTTCGAGTGTCTGTTGACATCCCCTTAATTATCTAGAATACAAAATTTCATTATTCTACCTATAGCAGTTCTTGAGATATTGACGTCAGAAAATCGCTATTTTTACTATACACTCACTGACTCACTGACTCACTGACTCACTGACTCACTGACTCATCAAAAACCTAAACCACTTCCAATGGTCGTACTGACTTGAAATTTGGCATGGAGATAGGTCTTAAGGTCAAAGTAAAGGGAAAAATCTGAAAACGGCCAAGTGTGAGTCAGTTTTAAAAATAGCGAAGGTGTAACTTTGTTCTACTATGAAGTCATAATGAACTAAATGGGTCTATCTTCCAATGGTCGTACCGACCTGAAATTTGGCTCGAAGGTTTGTCTTTAGGTCGAAATAAAGTAAAAATCTGAAAACGGCCAAGTGTGAGTCAGTTTCGAAAACAACGAATGTAAAATTTTGTTCTACTATAAGTACGTATGGAGTGGAAACGAGATAAGACTTATTTAAATTTAGATACATACCAATTTAAGACAATACATGTTTGTCTTAAAGACAAGAACAGTAAAATTGTTCACCACTCTGTGTGTGTCTATTGCGGGAACCGAACCCACGATTTACGAAGTGCAAAGCAGGTCACTAGGTACACTAGGTGCGCTAAATCAGTCAAACAAAAACCGGCCAAGTGCTTGTCGGACCACGCAAAACGAAGGGTTCCGTGCCTATTAAAAAGGTCGTATCGTCACAGAAATTTTAACAGAAATTTTTAGGAAGGCAGTTTTTCAGCAATATCTCGAAAACCTCTGAACCGATCTTGTTCAAAATAATTTTCGGTGAATGAAATTAATAAGCCCTATATCCATGAATTTTTCCATATTTTTAAAATACACCGTTCAAAAATTAGAGGGGGGGACAGAATTTTAGTGACTTTCGGGGCGATTATCTCCGACCCTATTCACTTAATCAAAAAAAAATGCTAAGTAACCTTATATTTATTTTGAAAGGCCTATCGATTGATGTGCCACACGGGGGGTCACAATGAAAAAAAATTTTTTGACTTTTAGTTTTATGTATGGAGTGCACCCCTAAAAAAAATATTTATGTCATTTTAATTACAAAACTATGTAGCGGCTAACAAAATACACCTATCCTCAAAATTTTATTCAAATACACCTTATAGTTTTCGAGTAAAATGCCTGTGACATACGGACAGACGGACAGACGGACAGACGGACATGACGAAACTGTAATTTAAATTATTAAATATTAAACGGGATTGAAATCTAAACGCATTTTAGTTCGTTTTGAATATTATTTCGAAAATATTTTAATTTCTTCAGTTAATACTATTTAAGACATTTTTTAAAACGTCCTCTTGCAAAAGTAATCATTTTGTCTATGAAAATTAAAAAATATAAAACTCCAGTCTAACTATAGCAAGTTGTTATGATAAATTGCTAGGAATTTAAACTAACAAACTTTACATAAAACAAAATTGTAATCGATTCTAATGTTTTAAATTTTTTTATGTGTGTCAATTGAAACTGGCACCAAGAGTCATGCCGTGTACATACTTTAAAAAAATGCGTTGGGCGGGAACATGATAGGTTATTGACATACCTACTACTCGCTGTTTTAAAGTGATTGAAAATATTATTTGATTTCCTCGCATTTATGGAGAAAAGCACTATATCTGCCTCGGCGGGAATGGAAATTCGTGGATTCGTCTCTATTGTCGGATTCAGCTTCGCTTCATCCGACAAAATCAACTCATCCACGAATTGCTATTTCCCGGCCTCTGCAGTAATGTACTATTAACTTTTTAAATTTGCGCTTGTCAGTTACGAGGAACTTCACGTACTATTTTTGCTACAGTAAGGTGCACATTTCCGAGCATATTGGAGCAAAATATTTTATAGAAATAGAAATTAGCTGCGTGCCATCAAAAAAGATCATGCTCAACTTAGTGCTACAGCAGCTGAGCATTAGTGGCGGCGGCGCTGATTTTCAGCCCACTCCCTCGGTGACATCTTCTTTGTCTTGAAATTAGACGTAGTAATCTATCAGGCGTTTGTTTCTAGAGTCTGGCAATCGTATAACTAAACGTCTTACGCATACTTTTTGAGAACGCGGTGTTGCCGCCTAGTTGAATCTAATAGTGGCCAACTTGCGTTTGCCAGACTTTAGTGGACTATTTTTAGAATTACCTTAATTCATCAGCAATATAATTTACATTCTATACGGGTGTGAGAATAGGAGACCAGTTAAATGAACGAGATGCAGCTAGCTGCGCCGCGAAAATCCCGCCAGCACCCACCAAAACTTTGCTTTATTTGAATAAACCTCAACTCACACTTTCCATAAGTGTAGGTTAATGCCAAAACTTGCAAATAATATACGCAATGTTTCCTTAAGCTTCTTACGACAATATATTCCGTTATCATAGAATGATATAAACACAAGGATCCCTCCTAAATGAAGAGGTTAACAATAACAACGCCTGGACATTTGATATTCAAAAGAAATTAAAATGTTTCGTGGAAATTTATTAAATAATTCATACGGAATATTATCACTTCTTCTCTTTCTTTTGGATGTTTTTTCGTGAAATTGTCTGTGAAGCGTTTCATTTATGCTTTTCAGTTGTAGGTAAATAGTGACGGGAGTTTGGAATTTGTTTACTTAATATAATTGCGTTGGCTTGTAGCGGTAGGTAACGTCGGCAGATTTGCTAGTAGATACCTACAGAAGTTTGGCACATGTTACCTTATATATTAATGTGATAGTTATAAAGTTTAGAAGTTTGTTACTCCAATTACGATGAAGTTTGAAACAAAGATTAAGTACGTATTACGGCTGTTTAGCTTATAATTGGTAGTTGTGGTCTACAAAGCTGGTGGTCCCGTATTCAAATCCCGGTAAGAGTATTTATTTGTGTGATGAGCACGAGTATTTGTTCCAGAGTCTTTGATGGTATCTATGTTTTCACGTATTTATTTATAGGTACAGGGTTATTGGTAATTCAATGTATTCCTGTTGAGGGGTTATAGGGGAGGTTCAATGCAATGTTTTGGACTACAAACAGCATTATGCAAAAGTGAACCATTTTCGAGATAATTCACTTTTAATTTTTTCTTAGAAAATGTTGGCTCGACCACTTTAAAAAAAATTAAAAAAAACAAATGGTTGTAAATAATCTTATTTTTTCTTTGGAACCACTAACAAAACAAAACAATGCATTAATTTACGATTTTAAAACAACATTTACTCGTTCGCGAAAAAAAATACGGCTCAAAATTAATAGGCTTATTACAATCAATCAATCAATCATTTATTGCAATATCACAAAAGTAGTTACAGATGTTTACTTAAAGCTACAGATCATTGTGAACCCTGTTGGGCACTGCAATGTTAGGGAGAGGAGGACTTACTGAGCGTTTATATTATATTACTTTTTCCATTGACTTGCTGTAAAAAGAGGTCTTAATAAAGTAGGTATTATAACAAACTATAAAGTTTGTTTAGTCGGTTAAAATGTATTTTATAGGTACCATAAGACAAGTTTCTGAAAATATTTTGAAGTGGGCCTAAGTAAAGTAATTTCTGGGACGATCGTGGCACTTACAGTTTTAAGACATGGACTCGTTACTATTTATTGCCTTGACATCTGGCCTGAAATTGTATAGTCTGCAACAAGGAGTAGGTAGAGTACATTAAATATAATTTTCAGTTCCCCTTCTAGCAATTGTGGGTTTAAAGACCGAGAAAACGTGATATTGCAGTGACAGAATAGGTTGCTAGCCTATTGCCCACAACACACCTCAACCCTGTCCCGTATTCGCCTTTAAAGGTGATCTTCTAACCCGACACCACCCGGGCTACAACTTATTACAATGCCAATCAAATTAATATTTGACCCACATTTCTTATACACAGTTCATTTCATTTAAATGTATTGTGTATGTACCTAGATGTAAGTGAGAATACATACTTAAGTCAAAATAATGTTAAAAGTTAATGCCAACAAAAAACATGTTTTACTGCATTTCAAAATACCTTCATCTATATAAACACACTTTTGCACATATAAACTAATAGCCATCGATCCTCATAAACAGCATTTTTATCAAATCAAAACTGACAGTGAAATATAGAGAATAGGCTAATTTCAATCCCGGATATTGATTCGCAGATTAAAGACAGTAGGATTTGAGAAGCCAGAGTGCTCAGAGTGGAACAATCGCATCCGGTATTTGTCCGGATTCATTTTATATTGATTATGACAATCCATAAATCATTTTCGAATCGATTTTGGATAGTAATCCACTTTCGAGGGTATTTTCTTCGTGTTTTTACGGTATATATATACTCTAACAAGAGTGCGAACATTTTCAAAGAGTAATTTATCGACAAGTTACACGTCAAGTTCAAAACGTTAATCTGATAAAAGAGTATTCCGGTTTCGGACAATTCCACAAGAAGTTCGGGAAGTTTGGGGATATAAATTACGAGATTACTTTACTAAGTATCTAGCCACGATTCGGTTGATCTTTTGACTTGAAACGGTGAACTGTGTTTTTATGGGGACGATTTTTTCTTCTGCCATTATTAGTATATTCGTCGTAGAAATTTCATTAGGAAGATGTTAAATAGTTTCGAATGAAGCGAAATTATCTTGAGCCTGGTGTTTTTTCTTGGTTCGAGAGAATCATCTTAGTTCAAGATGATATCTGTTTTATTCAAGATATTGACGGTCTTCCTAATTTATTTCTTGATTCAAGTATGAGTATTTTTCCGTGTGGGGATGCCTTATCACCTTCTTGTGATTCGACGGCATGATGGCTACAAGTCTGAGTGATAATCTACTTTATTTGGGCCTTATAGCACAGATCAAACGATGCAATTTGTCACATCAACTTGCTATAGTTAGAATGAAAGAAATGGATTCCTATCTCATTACAACTATAGCAAGTTGTTGTGACAAATTGCTAGACTTGTACCGGCTTTAATTCTCACTCTGTTGGTGGTCTGTTCTCTGTTTGGTCTTGAAGTTCTGTACAGTGTTTTAACGGAATAGCTCTCGTCTCACTTCATCATATAAGGATACCACCTGAGTCAACTATCTTTGATTTTCCCGGTTATCGATATCACTAAGAAGGATAAAATTACATGTTCGTTTTACAACATCGTCCGTGCCATGCGGTGGCATTCCATTAATTCGGTTTTAATCTGGCCAATATCAACTTACGTTACAAAGCCTGATATAATTTTTAGTCTTTAAATAATATCAAACTTTAATAATGTATATATCATACTACTCTTTCCTGGTCTTTCGCTTGTCTTCTACATTTTCGATCTATCCGTATTTTCTTTTAATCCAATTCCTTATACTTTTGGCTGAACACGCAAAGAGCGCCATGACATTAAAAAATAAACGAATTCGTGTTACGTATAATATTGTTCAAATTTGTTGATACATTTATTGAAATTACGCCTGAATCCGAAATTGGCGCATATAAGTTCTCATATTTTTTTTTTTTTTATTGAAATAAAAATACAAGATTATAATTAACATTAACTAAGATAAATTAAAACTAAGTTAAATCTAAAAAAGGCCCTCGAGGCATTGTACCGAGGATGCTGGCGGCATTTCCTCGCTGAATTGCAATGCTGATGCGTTGCGCGAGAAAGCCGCCAGCTCTTCGGTCACCAGTTACATCGACCAGACGTTTCGCGATTTCTGCAAATAACTTATGCGCACTGGGAACCCACCCCCTCATATTAGAATATATTTATTTTTTATGCTTGATCGTTTGGTATGCGTTTCGTAAATGTCTATCGTAGATCGGATCTAAATTATTAAATAGGTAAAAGACAAAGCCATTCTGCCATTTTGACGTTACCGACAGCTTGACAGATGTGGCAGCGATATATATATTAGAAAGAGAAATGAAAATTATGAAGAGGTCAGATATTTAGGAAAATTTATTAATTGTCGCAGTCGCATAAAAACTATCCTAAGCGGAAGCCAGAATAATAATGTAACCTATAAAAAATGTTTCATGTTTTTCCGTTCATGGGAAGCTGAGATCATTCGTGACAGAACAAAGTCTGAAATGATACTGGCTGATTCTTTTTTTTAATTTAGAGATTTATTATAAGTGGGGATAACTATTAGGTAATGCTTTAAAAAGCATTCCAGAATAGGGTCCCTTCCCCGGGGCTGATGTAAGATAAGAAGTAATCTGAATAAGTCATAATACTGACAACTTTTACTGCTAAAGTTCCGTTCAAGTTTACGTGCGTTATAAAATCATGCGTTTTATAGTTAGGTAATTTGTAGTAGATTTAAGGGTGAGATTCTTTAAACCTAAACCAAAGCTTATAGATGTGGCGTGATTGACAGACAATACATAGGTCTGTTAGACCTATTCTAAGTTTCTGGGTGTTTATGGGTAGAATCCTAAATATTACTATAAATAAATTAGTGATAGTCCAAAAGTTTCATATAAACAAATATATACCGATTCAAACCCATGTTGAGTCAAGTTAGCAACAAACCAGCGGACAGCCGGTCAGGACACGCTACTTTTATAAACACAGTAACGCTCCAAGCAATCATTTATTCAGCACCTGTTTCCATGTTTGCTAGCAATATGAGCCCAAAACAAATTAACGTGTTTTAGAAATAAGTGTTTTCACACGTACCTAAGCAGTAACTTTGTAATAATAACCAATTTAGAATTATTAAAAAAATATTAATTCAATTCACGGAATATTCGTTCTATAGAGGTAGCTCTAAATGTCAATTTTGTATGGGAAAATGACAGTTGAATTGTTCTAACGCTCGTTCGAAACGTTAGGTACCCCTCTGACAATGTGATTTATAAATCACACATTTCGAGAAGACGTCTTGAAAAATCCAATCAAATAACGAATTTACGTGATTATGCAGGGGTAGGTATTATATGAAAAATATACTTATGTCATCGGATCAAAAAAGTAAGAGCAAGCACGATCTATTTAGGACACTCGGCGGGAATCGGAAGTTCTAAAATAAAATGTCCGGGCAGAAAGCACGTACAGACTCTAATGTGTTCTTTATTGAGAACATTGAGCAAAACGAGGATCAATGTGAAAGTTACTCTGTTTGTTAACTTTTTACTCTTAAACCTAAACGTATAGACATAGTTTAGAGTCCTGGAGAAACACAGTTTACAGTTTTTTTTTACGTGGACGAAGCCGCGAACTCGCTGCTAAATGCTAATAAATAGGTAGGTACACTATATACTAAAGGTTTTGCAGGGAGTAGTAACGAGATGCAGCATACAGAAACTCTTGAAGTACACCTGGCGCTAGTCATGAAATAGAGTAATGGGTCATACAGAGATTTAGGTATGCGTCACTTCTGTGGATATTGCCAAAGTTAAGGGCTGTAAAGCCTAATTTTTGGTTGGATTCTTAGTCCGCATAAACGGTGTCCCCTCTTATATGATTTCATGCAATCAAAACATTCTTTATAAGCACGGAAGCCTTCAACTATTGATTATAGGAAAGACTACTTTTGTTCTACTCAATCTGTACGACTATAATATTTAACCTCGATTAGAATCGGATTGGATTGGAAGTGACAGTTATACATACTTACGTCAAATAACTGTATATGAACTGACAGCTTTGCCTTTCTCAAACTTATTGCGGTCGAATAATAGTTTACGTGAGTCGTTCAGCTTTTTACTGTCTCAACCACATTAACGTATCCATACTTTGGAGTTTTTCACTATGTCCTTTATAAAGTACATTGGCGCTCAGTTATCTAAGTTGTCTCTACCAAAGTACATTAAACATTTTATGCCAGTAAAATTGAATTAGAAATAAAATGGACACATTAGTATTTGCAGCAATATCTATTGCTTATTACTATAATTCTTTAAGTAATAATTGAAACCAATTTTTTTTACCTACCTTTTTGCATGCCCTTGTATTTTGTGAAGGACATAAGACAGACACACCTAAATCTAGGTTTAGGTTTAAATTATTAGCTGCGGAAATTTTGATAATGCTCACTAGAGCATTATCAAAATTTCCGCAGCTAATAATTTTGCCGAATGGCACCTTGCAACGACTCTAAAATGAAATGCATCAATATGATTTTGATATGTAACACATTAAGTTAAAAAAACTTACAATACCACTCGAAATTCATGTTTTTATATATTTTATGATATTGTAGCTTGTCACCTTATTGAAGAAAATCTTGTATTTATCCAAATAGAGTTCATGTAGTGTATTAGAATCCTGATTATTGATTAGTGACATTTTCATGAAGTTTTATGTCTAAATAACTCATTACACCTTCGCAAGGTCTAGTACCTAGGCGTAGTATAGTCAGCAGTAGCAGTGTTCGGTATTTACTGGTGAAATATACACGACAAAGTAGTCAGAATCATCTCTCAAGAATCATTTAGGAACCTTGTTAAAAACATTACACAAAGAAACAAAATTATATACATTTTAACATATTTTCGGACTCAGTTACCTACTTTTGTTCTTTACAGAGGACATAAAATATCGTGACCTAATTTTTTGAAGAGTTTGGTTTATTTTACGGATGTAGGTATATGTAAATATGATTATTTGTTTCTGTGAAACTGGATGAAAGGAATTGCCCTTGAATAAGAACTTTAAATGTGATCAAAACTACCATTTCAAGGACTTGGACTGCAACGTTTGTTTTCCGGCGCCATTTTTGGAAAATGGCTGATTGCTTTTGTTGTAAGTTTATATTTTGCGCTATGAATACGTATCAAAACGTATATAACAAGTTGCAATATAAACGTTGCGGTTGCCATTGTCAAATATTCCGGCCGAATTTTTTGTGTATTATGTCCTATCCAAAGTACAAATGTATGCACAAAGCTAAAAACAAAGTTACCGACTTCAATTCAGTACTTCGCCAAGCCACATAGTTACATGAAAATTTCCACATTTCTTGTGTGAATTAATATTGCTATTTTAGAGTCATAGGCCACATTCACTAACAATTTTTCTATAGACAAAAACTATTAAAGAATCATTATTTACACTTTTTATTTAAACCGTCAGGGTAAACTTTAATATCTCCGAAACAAGTTTATGTGACTCTCGTTTTAGCTTCAGAAGTTTTAAGATAACCGACGCAAGGGGAAAAGAATTTTCATAACATTACCATTTGAATAAACTTTGCTTATGGTTATTTGGGATTTCCTTCAGTCAATACTGCTTTGGTGCGATATATTATTTCATATTTTCTGAAACAACTTTATTCTTTCTGCATAAAGATTTACTTTCATCTTTGCGCGAACCAAGTATAAACATTTTTGTTCAGTCAGCAGGAAACATTTAAAATGTTGTCATGCTACGAGCGTATGTTATGAGCGTTTCACAAAATTGGCTTATTCTTGAAACATTTGTAACCCACAAAACCATAGGTTTAATTAAAATAGAATATATTCGGGTTGAGAATGCCTCGGTACATCTCAAAAAGAAGGAAACCTAATGTAATCCCCACTCCGGTAACTAAATCTGCATTTGCAAATAGACAGTAGGTACGCTGCGCAGTCAGCCAAGTTTTACAATATAGTTAATAAACAGATTAGCATTTTCCCCTGCATCTATAAAGAATGCAAAACTAAAATAATAAACTGGATCAAAACAAAAAGCTACATTGAAGTAGAAAACTTATTGTTAGGTATCGTCTAGACTTATGTCTAAATTCAACTAACATACAGGTACACAAACACACACACTCACACACACACACACACACACACACACACGCACACGCACACGCACGCCTACGCAGTACGCACATAAGTATACACTCATGCACCCACACACTTACTTTTATTTTATCTTATTATAATTTTAGTTTCTTTTGGCTGGAGTGAACAAGCAGTTAATATTAAAACAAACCTAATTAAGTAGCTTCTGTTCACTCCTCCTTACATGTATAGTTTAAGCTTAAACCTCTTGTTTGCTATTCAAAATTACCTTCATGTGAAGAGCGGTGTCTCTTGGCACAGGTACCCTGGTACTTAAAAAGAGATACCAACCTGTTTATCTATTACATAGACCTAATATTACCCAATAAATCATTTTTAATTTTTCATTTTCATTTTTTTTCATCTACATATCTATAAAGGGGGTACTTATATGGGTCGAGGCAGATATTCTGCGTTTCAACTAGGTACATTTTAAAAGGGAACTGCGTGTCGATTGCACAGTTGGCGTGCAACGTGCAATCCTGCTGAGAGTTCTTTAAGAGAAGTAGGTAAGTCACAGAGGCATCTTGCTCATATTTGGAGCTCGGCTGCTCTCGGGAGATGCAGGCAGGAGATGTTGCTTGTTGTTGGAGGAGTTGCTCAGTGGACGTGGCGCAAGCAACATCTCCTGCCTGCATCTCCTGATGATGCCTCGTAGAGAGGCGAAACACGTGTCGAGGTTTTTTCTTTATTGGTGGTGGTTTGCTGTAATTATTTGCATGTTTATACCCAATTAGTTACATTTGATCTCCGCTGATCGGCCTGCACGTTTTTTAGCGGAATAGCAAAGGAGTATTGTTCTCGTAACTTATAATTTCCTACGAAAAGTACATAAAATGAGACAGTTTCTTCATTAAATGATATTTGAAGATATGACCCAAAACATTGCAAAGTTAGCTCTGATTTAGCGTTTATTTGTAGGTCGGGTTCACTAAAAACTTTTTTTTGCTTTTCACTTTTCAGTATTTATTTTAGTGTCCTTTTTTTCCTCATTATATACCTAGGTGACAAACAAGTGGGCTCATTTTATTTTTAATAAACATAAATCAGTAAAATTAAGCACAATGTACAAAATCACGCTCAATACGGTCGCGCGTAAGTCTCTTCGTTTCAGTTTTACTTGGCAGATGACCATAGGTAACGCCTCGGACTGGACGGACGTCTATCGGGATTTTTTTTCATTTTGACAGTTGTATAATTCATTAAATTAATACCAGAAATCAGATACCAACCTAATAATACGTTTTTAAGAAAATTAACGGGGAGACGTGGTTGGATAAACGTTCGAAATAGTTTTTCTGGCATTTTTTTACAATTCGCGCTAATATAAACCACAAAACCTTATCCATTACAATCCGATTTTTCATATTTTTCCTCTTAGAACCCGTTTTAAATGTAGAAAGTTCGAATACATTTCCTTAGTATGTGGAATATATTTGCACCTTAGCACAAACCGAATAGAGTCCCATCTGACGTACTTTTGACTTATCAATAGTAGGTACATATTTGATATACCAAAATTACCCTAAGAAACATATTCAGAATCAACTCGGAATACGAAAATGTAGACACGTCTCTGACATTTATCATTAAAAAATAATTCTTTCTCTATTTGACATGTTCCTTGTTTATGTAAATGATCTACCATATATGGTAAGCCGAAGATCAGGCATTGTCATGTTCGCCGATGACACCTCGTTACTGTTCAAGGTTAATAGGAAAGATACTGAACTCATGGAACCAAATAACACCCTGTCCATGATATCTGACTGGTTTGCTGCCAATAACTTAGTGTTGAATCCGAAAGAAACGAAATGTATAAAATTCACACCAGCGAACTCAAATGTAAACTTAGCCTCAAATATTAAACTTAATGGTGAAACCATAGGATTTGTAAAGTCAACTGTATTCTTAGGTATTACGTTAGACTCTAAACTGCAGTGGGGTTCCCACATAACTGCGATAGGAAGTAGGTTGAGCTCCGCTGCTTTTGCAGTCAGGAGAATAAGGCAGCTTACCAATGTAGCAACGGCACGGTTAGTTTACTTCGCTTACTTTAACAGAATAATTACTTATGGTCTTATTTTATGGGGATCAGCGGCAGATAGACTGTATTTATTTTACAAAAAAGGGCTGTTAGAGCAATTTATAACCTCGGGTCGCGTGAGTCATTAAGAGAATTTTTCAAGGAAACGGATATTCTAACACTGCCGTCGCTATACGTATTTGAAATAATAATGTATGTTAGGAAGAATTTATACAACTACCCAACAAACACTGATAGGCCCAAGGTTACCAGAAGCGCAGGGAAGCTCAAAACAACTTTTTACAGGCTAGTAAAAGCGAAAAAGTCGTTCTTGGGAAATTGTATAAAATTCTACAATAAAATTCCAAAACACATTACTGAACTTACTGACTCTAAATTCAAATCTGTCGTAAAACGGACACTTATTTCAAAAGCATATTATAAGATAAACGACTACATCATGGATAGGGATATTTGGCAGCGATAAAATCCTGCACTAGAAATCTGTAGTAAAATAAATAGGCTTTCTACTGTAGCAATGTAATTTAAAAAATTTATAATCTCTGATATTGAAATGATATATTGTATACTGTTTTGAAAAAATGACACCTCGCCGAGTTTTTTACGCCGTTTCTTCTCGAGGCAGAGGTTTACTTACCGAACCGGTGGTAGACATTCATAGGTGCATGTAATATACCTAAATTGAAGAATAAATCACTTTGACTTTGACTTTTTTGACTTCGACTGGTTGAAACTCATAATATCACCCAAGAAAAAAATCGAGGTCAGTGACCTGTCGCAGTATAGTGAGATAGTGTGCGTGAAATGTAGTAGTGTGTGATACTAGGGAGAATTACGATGATGTTGCGCCGCCTAGTGGATTTTAGTGTCGCAAATGTAGCTTCATTCGAATTGGTTTCACCTTAAGGTTGACAACCCTGTCAAATTGTATAAGAATACAAATAATATTGCGAAAAGGCAATGATAATATACATAATACATAATATATGTTTCTGTCAAAAATTTCAATTTTGGTACAAGCTTTTATTGTTGACTGTAGTTTTCTGTATACCGTCATCAACTACTCATTGAGACGATTCTAACGAGCCCAAACTCAACGGGGTTACGTCGGCCACTTTCTGTCTCCATCATCAGATCAGCTAGAATTCGAGCGAATTTGTATAATTGAAATTCGTATAACGTTGTGCGATCAATGAAATTATGTTGTTACTACCTAGTCTACCTACAACGGAACGTATATATTAAACGTCATTGTGTGCGATACGCTTTTTTTTCCCACGGCGATCTGTATTTTCCCACAGCCCTTGCTATAGGAGGTTACCATAGACAAACGTTGTTTTGCGCCAAAAGGACAGTCGGATAGGCCTGTTGTCTGCTACATAGTGCACTGGCTATTACACATAACATAACTCACGTACCTTTCATAATATAGCATTACGTATGTGTGTTATTTTATAAAACACAAATTATCTGCAGATAATTTAACTAATTTATTTGAAATAGACAAACTCAATATTTAATTTACCTCTCTAATAAAAATAAATCTTGAATATTCGATAACGATTCCCACAAATTTTGTAGATAGGTATATTATGCCAGAGAAAAATCATTAAGAAAATTGATGTTTATGCTTAAAACAAGAGATAAATTCTAGTAGGTTTCTGTACATACAGTAAGAGAAATGTTTTCACGTGCCTTTTTAGCTCTTGTTACTATGACAATAAGGCATAAAAAGGTACGTGAATACATTTCCCTTACTGTACCTACATAAACATACCTATTTAATAATGTTGAATGCCATTATCAAAGCCAACTTTCTCTGATTGACCGCTAACTTTCAAGTAATGTTTGGGTACGAATGTTTCGCATTCCAGGATTATGAATGACAGCTCGACAGACCCCGGTATTCCAAATCGCGATGATGGTATACCCTCATAAAAGTTTATAATTGATAGATAGTTACTTTTGAATATTATTTCGAAAATATTTAAATTTCTTCAGTTAATAAACAAATAATTCATATATTAAACATTCCACAAATACAAAAATTCAATTTACAACTACTAAACTAAACTTAAAACTAAGTATCAAACAACCCGCCCCGCGTCCCTCCTGGTGCAAAGGTGCCCATTACGCTAGCCGCATTGCCGCGCTGAACAGCTATGGCTAACCTTTGCACCAGAAAGGACCCAGAGCGGGGATCTAGCCCTCTTTCCTGCAGACGACGACCCACTTCACTGAAAAAGGTTTTGGCCTCTGCGCACCAAAACCCAGTCGTCTCCACGACAAGCATTGATAGATAGTAGTTTAAATTGAATTTTAATAAGTTGCTTCGTAATTTTGTGGTAATTTCGTACATTTATCTAATTACGGTACATTTAATATTTCAATACCTTTAGTAACAAAATAACAAAATGTAACAGTATTTTTCCCATCATTTGTTATAGTTATTCTAAAATTCAAAGTTGGATTTTAGTATAATAATTGAGATAAAAACAATTCAAATGAATTTATTTGCGTGCTATGTGTTATATTTTTTATAGAATTAATATGTAATTAAAATCGCAGAGAAACGCTTCGCTGCGTCGTTTAAAATTATTCTACGATTTTTGGACGTCTCCAAGTAATAAGTACTACGAAATGAGAATAATTGAGTACTTTATAAATCTCGACTAAGATATCACTCAGCTTTAGGGGTGCATTTTAAATTGCCGAACCAATCCGTTGGCTGATTAGTTTGATGCTGTTTTGCATTTGCTGTTTTGTAAAATCAGTGCCGAGTATTTTATTTTACAATATCTGTTATACAGACATTTTTAAATGGAAAAATACCTCAGAATTGGCTAATTTCTATTAATTAATTATGAAAAAACATTATGCGCCCCTTTTATATTTTACGCGCAAAGAAATAATTTGCATTCTTATTTAATTTACCAATCAAAGTCGCATACATAAAAGAAAATTAAAAATCCACAATTATCTCACTAAAAATCGATGCAACGTTAAAATAATTAAAGACTTACCGTGTACAAACTGCTTCGCTGGAATCAGGCACTCGTCATAACTTTTGTGACTCGCAAAACGCAGCTAGCAGCTACGCGCGGGAAAATTTACCGTCAACTGATGGAAAGCCCGCGAAAACTCCTCTACTTAGGGAAACTGTCGACCAATCACAGCGCTCGAACGCCTCCGCGCAAATCGTAGGGCCAATCACGTTAAAGGCGATACTCTTAAAAGTTTAATTGGTTTTTCATGTCTGCATCAAAGTGCGTAAAAATCGTTAATTTATAGGAAACACTTCAGCACTATCGGCGATAACTTACAGTTTCCCCCAATGAGTAATCAAACAGGAACTCAGCGAACTAGGCACATCTTTTCCGAACTCCGATTTACTCGTATTTTATTCAGATAACTAAGCTAAAATCACAAAATACTTTTACCTCAATTCATCGTTAATTTACCCTGTTATCAGGCTATAAATAAGTGGTATTTAAACTTATAAGAGCTTTACAGAGCGCATTAAACGTCAGGTCTACAAACAATCCCGGACTAAATCTAAGTAGGTACTTCGAATATTTTGTAAATTTTGTAATCCGACTGGGAAACGCACCCAACTCCTCTTGTGACTATCAATAGTATCAATACAATAGGATACTTTTTATCCCGGAAATTATACCCCGAGGGGATGAAATTGGGGGTCGATGTCGCGTGCAAAATCTAAAGTAAGTTAACAAGGCTAAGCTTCGATTTGGCAACAAACCAACTTGATGACAAGTCGATAGTTTGTTTAAATATAAATTAATAATTGGGGCCTAAAAGATATACGAGGCATAACTCTGGTAGTGCCTACTGGCAGCACAGTTGTGCCTAGATTGACATTTTAATTAATACCTTACAGACAACATTCGGTTTAAATTTCTGTTCTGTCTTTGCAATGCACTATTCTTCCATACTCGAATTAATCATGTTACTTTCATTTGTTTTGCGGTTTACCCAGTTCCACTAGAGTTTTCTAACAAAATAATTCTTCAAACTTAACTCAAGTACGAACATTTTGATGTACCTACTTCACTACCGCGTATTTCATATCCGTGTGTTAAAGAGGAATATTCCACTGCTTTGTTATCATCGAAACAAAGATCAACACAATGAAAAAATTCCACCGTGCCAGATTTTGGTGAATCGTGGTACCTACCGCGTAGGTATAGCACGTGCCACGTCTAGGTACAACGCCGACGGATATTACTTACAACAGTGTCAAGCGGTTTCGGGTGAATTACACCTCCGAGATGCACGAAAGAAACCGTGTACCAGACTTGATTATTAGTCATAGAACAGTGCCTAAGTAATAGGTGGTAAGTAGTAGGTAGGTAATTTTACAATCGAAGAAAAATTTAATTGCTCATTCCCGAGGGACGTCAGGGCGTTACAAGACAAAGGCTTGATTTTGAGCCTTTTGTACCCACATTCCACTGTCACCGTTACTCACGAACTGTATAGGTAATGTACCTAAAGGGTCCTACCATCTCGCATGGATGTTTAACGAACGCCATTAGCAAGCTGTTAATAATTGGTCAATGATGCCGTTCGACGCGCAACCGCACCTGCAATCAATGCAGATCATTTCACGATTGATTGCGATCTAATTTCGGATAGTTCGTGGACAGTTGTGTTACAGCATTATTGTCTACTGGTTATTGTGGCGGAATATTTGCAGTCAACGAAGCTCGGTGTGTTGATGTTTCGACATACTGCATTGCATACTTAGTAAGTACATACTTAAGTAGGTACATTTCGCGACATCGGACTTGCGAAAATACGATTTTATCTTACCTTACGAGGATATCTCACTGGCAACCTAAACTAGTAATACTTTATTTTATTAAAGAATTTAATTTAGTATCATTTAAAATTTACAATTTAATTTACCTATTGTCAATTACTTAACTAAATACACTGTACGCTAGCAATGATAGTTATAAAACAGCGCACAGTTTAAAGATAAATGTATTTTTAATACAGTTGCTCAAAAAGTGGTACTTTTTGTGGCTGCGTAGCGTGCGAGAAGCTCAATTTCTCGAACTAGTGCTTTTTACTTTTTAGTTCCAAACTATACTTTCGAAACGCAGTAATTTTATATTAGATTTTTTACTTGGAAATTATGAAATTAAAAACGCTTACGAATACTAGGAGTATTTATTTAAAGTATTCATTAATATATAAATGACGAAAAAATATTAAGAATTTGCATTTTATAACCTACTCTGTCTTAGGTATGTATGAAATATTTACTTTCCTAAAAATCGTTCTTTGATTTGGCTGAATGATACAAGCATATGCCTAGAAAAATTATCCTTATGAATACTGTCAGTGTCAACTGCCAAGTGTCAATTTAGTTTCTCAACTCGAGGCCGATGGCGCTGATTCCAATAGTATGTTGTCACTGTCAGTGTCATTTGTAAAGTATGGGTTCGTTCAAAAATAACTTCGAAGCAAGCATATTTTATCGCAATGATATATTAATTTATTATTTTTTCGCAATTGTATTAAAAAACGTCGTTTACAACACGTGTGAAATGTCTTTTTACCACTCGTACCGAGTCTTGCCACTCGCTTTCAGCTCGTGGCAAGATACCTCGGTACTAGTGGTAAAAAGACATTCTTTTCACACTAGTTGTAAAATGTACTATTAATTGTAGTTTATAATATGTGAATTAAATTATAGTATTCTTGTCGTTGACATGTAAAATATTTGACGGATGTTATTTTTCTTCTTCTTCTTAAAAGCCATGCGCGGTGCAGCCACACCGCGACGTAGTGTTGTGCTAATCGGTAACATACACTACAAATAATTAACATAAAGTTACTTACAAATCGCCCCTAGCCGTTCCTGGTGCAAAAGTCCCCATGACACTGGCGGCATTTCCACGCCGGATAGCCAAGGAAAGCCTTTGCACCAGAAACGACTCAGAGCGGGGGTCCTCCCCTTTTTGCCTGAGTCGACGGCCTATGTCGCGAACAAACATGTTTTGAAAAAGATGAGCTTTTAACCAACCTAGGGCAGGCTCTTACTAAGCTTCACCTATACTAAAGGCTGAGCCTGATGACCAATGGGGCAACGCAACGCGGCCAGCGTCCTGGGTACGATACCCCTTTGTTTATATTTATTATACCTTGTTATCGATGACAGTATTCCGTATATAAGATAAGTTTTGTTCAATAATTAGGTAGATACTCGTACCTACCGTAATTGCGGTCTACTTGACACTTGAGGGAGTTGAGGGTAACTTTAACTTTGACCTTCGCGAATTAAATTGTGCACCGCTTTTTTCTGCATTTGAACAGGGTCAAATCACCATATTGTTAGTTTCAGCTAACTGCTTAGGTACGTTGTTACTATTTTCATATCTAACATTTCTAAGTATGTGTGTAAAAGTAATGTAAAGTAACCCGCGATTAGTACGAAATGAAACGAATACTTATATAAAGATAGTATTTCTCTTCCGCTATTCTACCGTAGCGGTAAGCTACGATAGCCTAGTGGTTCAGGCATGCGGCTGTCAAGCGGCGGTTGTAGGTTGGAATCCCAGCTCGTACTAATGAGTTTTTCGGAACATATGTACGGAATATTTACCGTTATCTTTCCGGTGAAGGAAAACATCCTGAGGAAACCGGTATAATCCCAATAAGTCGTAAACATCGTTTTGCAGTTCGCGTGGGTTTGAGGCGTGGGCTAAAATTGCTGGCCTACGTAGAGGTGCTACAAGGCGTCACTTAGCGGCCTGCGTAGGCAGGAGGGCGTGCCAGCAATGGGTCGTATGTACCTTTACGTCATACCAGCCAGCACGGCTATCACAAGACGGTGCGCGAGCTCTCTCGATTTTTCTCGCACTATCCGTCTCTCTCTTATTAGAAAACTTAGAAAGAGAGGTATAGTGCGAGACAAATCTAGAGAGCTCGCGCGTCGTCTTGTGATAGCCGTGCTGGCCATAAAGTAGCAACTACCGCACATTACGCCTGCGGATAATCCCTCTTCCTGGCCAGGGAGAGACGTAATACTGCATGTGTACTCACCGCGGGCGGTAATAAAGAAAACCTCAGATCGCATATTCATCGCCCTATCTAAGACATTCATTGTTTCACCGCCCTAGGTAAGTAATGTACCTACCTACTATTATATCGACATCCTATACGGGACTACGTAATGTAATTTCCTTTGTAGCGTATGTTGGGACAAGGGTCTCTCTGTAATGCTTTATGATTTATTGAGGAACTGACCAACTATAGGCGGCTGTAGGTACTAGTTATATCGACTGCTTATTAATATTTTCAACGCCAACGACGCACATATTCGCACCGCAGGTTCAACGCCAACGACGGATATATGCGTCAAGGAGCCCAGCGCGATAGGAATCTTCTTGCATTGACGTAAGGTTTAACTCCGCACTAAATGTCTTGTTGATTTGGCGTATGGTTGACAACTCTTTTCTTTGACAGAGCGTTGAAATGGTTAATTGGGTAGGTAGGTATTTGTTTTATGCCAAAGGGCCTACACTAATTAAATGTTTTTATACAGCTAAGGTAACCGCAGCTATCAACGGCCCCTCGAAGATCATGCTCAACGACCTATTCATGTTTTTAGGGTTCCGTAGCCAAAATGGCAAAAACGGAACCCTTATAGTTTCGTCATGTCCGTCTGTCCGTCTGTCCGTCTGTCCGTCTGTCCGTCTGTCCGTCTGTCCGTATGTCACAGGCATTTTACTCGAAAACTATAAGGTGTATTTGAACAAAATTTTGAGGATAGGTGTATTTTGTTAGCCGCTACATAGTTTTGTAATTAAAATGACAAAAAAAATTTTTTTAGGGGTGCACTCCATACATAAAACAAAAAGTCAATTTTTTTTTTTTCATTATGACCCCCCGTGTGGCATACATCAATCGATAGGCCTTTCAAAATAAATAAAAGGTTTCTTTGCATTTTTTTTGATTAAGTGAATAGGGTCGGAGATAATCGCCCCGAAAGTCACTAAAATTCTGTCCCCCCCCCCTCTAATTTTTGAACAGTGTATTTTAAAAATATGGAAAAATTCATGGACATAGGGCTTATTCATTTCATTTTGTTTTTTTTTCGTTTCCAGAACTAATCTAGCTATAGCTAAAACTATAAGTATACACGCCGTTCGTTGAGCATCAAACACTTTTACTTTAGTGAGTACGGCAGTGCGATAAAAGAGACAAAACACGTCAGATTCAGCGAGGGTAGCGGTACACAGTAGTAGTAGTACCCAGTCATGCCGAACTGGCCCTTGTTCCTTCGTGGAACCACGGACTTCTCTGCTCAAGACATTAATAAATAAAACCGGTCAAGTGCGAGTCTGACTCGCGCACCGAGGGTTCCGTACAAAATTTTATAGAACATACCCGTCTTGCCCCGCCCATTAATTTTGGAAAAAAAGTGTAGTTAAGTCATTATAAGTACAGCGCCATTTATCGGTGCATTTTGTTACTAACATGCGCGACCAAGGAACTCGGTATGTATGTTGGTTTTTCAGCGATAATTCTTTATCAAGTGAATTAATTTAGATAATTCTTTTTTTATTTGCTGGAAGGTACTTTCAGAATACTTTCAAAAAGGAAAAAAAATAAATGCAGAAGTATTATATTAGAAACTTATAATACCTAACAAATGATTTTTGAAGAATAAAAAAAATACGCTAAATAAAGGCATTGTTATAATTTTCCGGTAATATTTAAGTTAATATGAATCATATACATTATTTTCTAATTTTTCGCTTAGTAAACTTCGGAGATAAGGTGGTATTTTTTTCAACATTTTCCTTTATAAATCAAAAATTTACCACTGTATAAAAAAAAAGGAAACTGATTTAAAATGTACAATCCAAGCCCTTTCATATGATACCTCACATGGCCTACTTACTAGACTTTTCATTTTGTCCCCCCTTTTATCCGTCCTTTTTTTATAGAAATTAAAAGTATATATTAAAAAAAAACCATACCTACACGTGGATTAGCTCTTTTAATAACTATTCCAAATTTCAAATTGATAGCATTAGTAGTTCCTGAGATATTTAACTTTGTGACAGACAGACAGACGGACTGAGTCGATAAGGGTTCCGTTTTTACCTTTTTGTTCCGAACCCTAAAAAGGATGGTGATAGCTTCATCAGTTTTAGTTGTGTCAGCCATCATCGTCCCGTAAGTCGGCAATGGCCGCAAAGTAATTTTTCGTTTTTAAGGTTCCGTAGTCAATAAGGAAACCTTATAGTTACGCCATGTCCGTCTGTCCGTCCGTCTGCGGCATAGCTCAGTGACCCATACTGCTACAAAGCTGTAATTCGGCATGGGTATATAAATCGGTTTCGGAACGTGTTATCCGTTTCCCAAAACATCCTTTGTCTGTCTGTTACCTCTTCACACTTAAACCGCTGAACAGATTTGGATGAAATTAGGTATTCAGATAGTTTGAGTCCCGGGGAGGACATAGGATAGTTTTTATCCCGGAAATCACCATCTCCTAAGGGGGTGAACTGGGGGTGAAATTGTGTATGGAGCTGCGATATAAACGAGTTCCCACACGGATGGAGTCGCAGGCAGAAGCTAGTTTATAATATTAGTATGGAAGTATGGATATTTATAATATAGTGACGCAAGTATTTTTAAGTACCAGTTTAATACCAAATAATCAACCTTTATACTAGAGATGCGCCGAATATGGGTTTCACCGAATACGAACATTCGGCCGAATATTCGGTCCAGCTGTTGCCGAACCGAATATTCGGCCGAATTATTCGGTTCAACGTGGTGCCTTCATCCGTTTTTCTAAAACAGCCTAATTCAATGGTATTGTTTTGTTCATTATCAAAGCGAAATACTGACAATAAAGCATGTTAAATAACAATAATAATGGGTTAATTATATAAAAGCAGTAACTATTTTACATTCTTGTAACTTGTAACAAAAACCTCTTAAAATTGTTCGGTAAATATTCGGCAGCTGAACCGAATAATTCGGCCGAATAACAAATATTAATAAACATGCCGAATATGCCGAATACCGAATAATAACCGAATATTCGGCGTATCTCTACTTTATACAAATCTACTAGCGACACGCACATTGTTGTCTAGTTTTCTTCTTTTAGCGTGGTCAATTTAGCCAAAATTATGATAATTTTGGAAAATCGATATTCGTAGGTAAGTACCTAGTTGTTTTTTTTTTAAATTTTGTACTAGTAAGGTAAAACCCCCAATTATCGACACTTTAACGTACGCATACGAGCATTTTTTTTTATATATTGTTTTTTTATGATATTAAATGATACTTTAATGCACTGGGTAAAAGTTTAGGGTTCATTCTATATTATTTTAAAGTAAAAAAAAGTGTGAAACGAATAAGTAAGTAAAAAAAAAATAGATTTTGGCTCTTTTTAGCCTAGTTATCGACTGCAAATCCCATATACCAACACCCAGTAATCGACATGTTCCAATAATAGTGACCTAGTAATCAACATGTATATATCAACCTGACCCCAACACCAACCCCAAGAAAACGTCTTATTCTGTCTTTTAATCATTTTATTCAGCTTATAATAAACAAATCTTATCATGTAATGTAATTCTGGGTACACCATTCCTGCAAAAAATGTCGGTTACAGGAACGTATAGACTAACATATAGAGTATCCAATCATCGACACATCGGCTGTCGATCATTGGAACATATGGAATATCCAATCATCGACATGGCTGTCGATCATTGGAAGCAGTTTGACAATTTAAAGAACTATACTTTTAGAGTGCTGAACAAGCTTAGCTAAATAACAAAATAAAGTGCACAAAATAATAAAAAAAAGTTTCGACATTTGTCGAAGATTGGAACAAGCGAAAAAAACTCCAATTACCGACAGGCGTGTTTTGACATTTTAATATAAGCTGACCCTTGTAATGAAATAATTAAAAAGTAGTGAATTTATATCCATATTTTATAAATAACTAACATTTTCGATAAAGCAACACAATAAAAAGTTATGGGCAATAAAGCATACTCACCCTTCTTAGTGATTTCATTAATAAAACTGGATTGTCGTTGGAGATCTCTCGCGATCGAAACATATGATTACGTCATTTTATTCAAAATGGCCGAATGGATGTAACGTTATCCGCAATGACAGCTAGATAATCCTCGTGTATTGTTTATGCTTCAAATGCGTTCAGAAATAAGAAACTACTCTTATTTTTATTTTTTTGTAAACTTTTTAATGTCGAACAATGGTGCTCGGTCGAAGATTGGGTGTTTTACCTTAGGTGCCTATTATTAAATTATGGATAGGTAGGTACACTTCAACCAGCTTTGTTAGACTGAACAAAGGACGTGGGTGAACATAAAGAGTTTTGGTTCGAAGTCAATCCGAAGTAAAGGCATTAGAGGCTGAAAAAGTCACCAAAGTAAGCAAAGTCTAGAGACTTAAACATTTGAAGGCCTATAACAAACAAAAAAATAAGCAGCTTATGCTATTCTTTTTGGAGCATGTTTTTCTGCATAGTTCTACTGTTGACTGAAGATGCGTCACGACACGGAACAAAAGAATGATTGAAAATAATATCATTGGACTTTTAATAGCAACTAGCAACGTAGTAATAATGACCCAAGTGGTGCGGCATCCTTTTTTTACGTGGGCCTTTACCCATCGGAACCGGTATTACGGAAAACAGAGCGGGTATGACGGACTCCCGGGAACCGCCGGCCGTTTCGTTAGGCGTGACGGGTGAGGTGAGGCGAATAAACGCGTACAGAATAACATCCCAGCTTGCGTGGCTCAACTATAACTTACTTATCCGGCATTTGTTGTCATGAGGCCCACGAATACTTATACCTGCATTACCTAAGTAGGTACCTATTTACATTCGTGTCACGCTCGCTCATGACTTAGGGTGGTATTCCACTTGTCCAAGATGTATTGTACAATGTGTAGGTCTCCCATATTGCTTTAAAAAATGTGAGACGCAAAGCACATTTGACAAAGATCTTGGACAAGTGGATAATAACACCCTTATGGGCTGTTTACATTTTGATTAGTGATTAGTGCGAATTCATACATTTGCTGCAAGTCCGAGCAGCTTTTGTATGCACTCGCACTAATCAAAGTGTCAACAGGGCTTTGGTTACAGTAGTAGCAGCAGCAAAGTAACTACGCAAAATAACACGCTCAAAATAACATGCTCAAAATGATCTAGATAGTCCTTATTCTCTTGATATTAGAGTCGTAACGTGTTTAAGTCATTTTGAGCACTTCGTTCGTGTAGGTACTTTTGCTGCTGACCTGACTGTACCTTCCTACGTACCTGTTGAAGACGCGACGAGTGACGAGTGACCCATTTTTGTCCATATATCTGATGTGAAATGTGAGCACAGTGAAACTGCTAAAAATCTTTAAAGGTAAGGCAATGCACTTGTGACGTAGGTCGTTAGGTATGGCCAAAGATGACCGCTTGCCATGAGACTGGCCGTACGCGTGTTCGCCACCTAAAAACACAAAATATCTAAATCAAGCGCAACGAAGGTGATTTTAATAGGTACTGTTTTATTTTTTGTAGTTTTACAATAGGTACTTCCAGGTAAAATACTTAATTACAAGACCGAATATTTTTGTATCACTTTGTGCCTATTTCTTAGGTAGGAAGGTACCTACTTAGAGACGTAAGTACCTACCTATTAGTGAGATGAGATTGTATGGGTTAAGTATACAATGTATACCTATTGTTGGTAGCACTCACTAAGCTTATTGTTCTTGTACAAATTCATTAAGAGAAGTCAACATCTGTCCGTGTGATTACAACATCAAGGTGTAAGAGGTCAAATACTGTAAATGCAGATACTGCAAATACAGGTACCTAAGTAGGTAGGTACTTAATTGCAAAGCAACGAAGATTACGCCCTCAATATTCTCGTTGGATACTAACATTATTAGTTTGTTAAAACCCTAGTGTTTAAACACAATATTTTACTAACTTCTGGTGCTCCACCTTTTCATACTTGAACCTTGAAGGATATTGAAACTTACTTTTCAGGTTACTGACTACTTAGTGCCGTAGTCATATGGTAGATGTCGCGACCATTCATACATTCCCAGATTCTTAGTAGGTTTGAAATATTTAACATAGATGGCGCTCAATTCAATAACGTGTCAATTCACTACTTATTAGCATGATTTCACGATTAATTCTAACTTAAAGATATTTTATTATTATTTTTCTTGTAAAATTATCTAAAATATAGTAAAATTAAATATATATATATATTTAATTTTACTATTTTTATTTAATTAAAGTAGTTTGTACCCACTTGCATAGCGTTGGGCGTTGGTCACATGGTCACACAAATCGTCAACTGTCAGTCTGTGGAAAGCGCGTAAACTCCCATAAGCTGTTGCATTTTCGCTATTAAAACGCATTTGTGCTTGTTTTCCTATTTCTTTAAGACGTTTTCTGCTTAACAAGGTAAGATTCACAAGTTTTTATGTAAGATATCTTTAGACACCGATCACTTTATCTTGACAAGGTTAGTTTGTATGCGGCTCACATTTTGTATGTAAACATTCACCAGTTTATTATTGTACCACTTTCTTGATGAACCAAAGCTTTACTAGGCTTATATGCAAACTTTATTTCCTTCAGCGTTGTTAACTGAGACGTATTATTAAGCAAAAACATAAATTTAATAACTGAAAAACAGTACACTGTCAATCTTTTTGACGCGTGGCTGTAAATTTCCTTCATCGCAAATGTTTGAAATGTTCTTTTTACAAAACTCTCGATGTCAAATATTAAATAATCTGTGTAGAGTAATCAGACGTAGGTAACTCGTGAAAGTATTAGTGACAATCCACCACAACCTTGCACAAACATTCCAGAATGTCTCAAGAAAGCGACGCGCCGCTGCCGGAGGGATGGGAGATGCGGACCAGTCGGTCCACCGGCATGACGTATTTCCTGAACAGTTACACAAAGAAATCGCAATGGGAGCGACCAGAAGCTCCTGCTGATCCTGGTGAGATCCGCTGCAGCCACATCCTTGTGAAACACGCAGACAGCCGAAGACCATCTTCATGGAGAGATGAAAAGATAACCCGCACCAAAGATGATGCTTTAGATGCCCTAAAGGGGTATCGCAAGCAAATTGTTTCCAAGAATTCTCAGTTTGTTGATGTTGCTTCGAAATACTCAGACTGCTCATCAGCAAAGAGAAGTGGTGACCTGGGACTGTTTGGGAGAGGTCAAATGCAGGCTCCATTTGAAGAAGAGGCTTTTAAGCTTAAAGTTGGACAACTGAGTAAGCCTATTGAGACTGAGTCAGGATACCATATAATTTTAAGAACTGTTTAAGTTTTCCTTTTTAAATACCTGTTGGTGAATGTTAAATAAAGTTTTCAGTTATAGTCAATTAAATTTCATATCTCTATTAAGATCTACTTATGTATTTTAAGTATGAATTTTTCCATAAGATTATTGGTTATGACGAAATTAAGATAAGAGTGCAGCAATAAAATATCTTTCAAATTATTTTGTTCTAATTTTATTATGCTTTGGTTCACCAGGAGAGTACTCTGTATAGGTACATTGTTTGAATGACTTAATTTTTACAAAATGTGAGTTTCCTATTAATGATTATAGAATAATTAGTAGATTCTTTCTGAGATCATAATTCCAGGAACACAGGAAAATTCCAAAGTGGCATTTGTCTGAAACCATCATAATTCTGTACACAATTACTTTTTGACTTAATGGAATATATAAATAGGTTGGGTTAGTATTATATCCTGAAAAATCAATAATTCCTTCAGCGGAACATGGTTTTACGCAATTATGAAATTCGGAAATAATATTCTGTTGGATAAATGACTGACTATGTAGTGTACCCCTTAATTCATTTTTATCAGAATGCCAACCAACAATAATTTGTGTGACATGAAGTAAAAAACTAAAATAATATGATATGAGGACTAACCTTGTTGGACACGTGAGGACTTAACATGCTTCACCCCATTATTCTTACCATGCCCCATACATTTTCTATAGGGTTCAGGTTGGAGACTTTTTGATGGCTAATCAAAAACTGATGCTGGTTTGGTAATTGACCTATTCTTGCATTATTCGCGACTATTATATCTGCCACTCAGGATATGAGACTCGAACTGATGGTAGCATGACCCGCAATACTTCAAGGTCTTGTTTGTTGTACCTCAAATTCCCATAGTGAATTTCCATTTGAAAATTGTGAGAACTTTATCGAGCGAGGGAATGAAAGCAAACAAATTTCTATGCCAAGCGCATAACCCAAAACCCCAAGCCCAAGCCCACGCGCCCCAAGCGGCCGAAAATAGTTCGTATGTCCGGTGTCCGGCTGTTTTCCTCTACAGGTCGCATTTCTCAACCGATTCTCGAGTAATTTTGTGAGCAGGTTCAATAACTACATAGATTTCTTTTGTCGATTCAGTTTGTCGATTTAAAAGAAAAGTATTTTTTTTTAAGACATGACTAGCGACTTCTACTGCTCACAGACTTCACATAGCCACTATACAGAGTGTTTTTTTTAAATGGGACAGTATGGGGAAATCCGAATCTAAAGGAGATAGAGGAAAAGTGTCCAAGGAGACATTAGGTGTTTTTTTATGTAAACAAATTTGGCTCATTAAAATTTTTGGTCAAGCGTGAGTTATTCTTAAAAAATTATAAAGTTGGTCAATTTTTTTTTTGACGCGGGTCGGCTCTGTTTCATGTAAGGATTATTTCATTGTATGGAAAGAAAAAAATCTGAACAGCAGAAGTTGGTCAAATTTAATGAAAACTAATCTTCATACAGTTGGTTTATTACTTACTTGAGTAAATGTTCGATGTGGCCGCCGTCTTGTCTTATGCAGGTACGAGCACGCTTCAAGACACTTCTAGTTGCATTTAACAGAGAATTACGGTGAATTGTGTTTAAAGTGTTGTAAACAGCATCTTTTAATTCTAGGTTCTTTATTAAACTATCAAATATCTTGCGATTCGGTACTACACGGTCAGGATAGCGTTCTTGATAGGTACCACTTAAGTGCATTATCTCTACTGCGATAATTAAAAAAATACGCCTCAATCAAATCAACTTTATGTGAATTAGTTAACGCCATGATGAATAAAATTACAAGCATGAACTGATTGGAAACAAAATCACAGCTGCAGAAAAAACTTACGTTCCAAATTTGAATTCTTTTTTTTATAATTTCAAGACTATCGCGTGCTATGATGTTTACGAAGATTAAAAAAAATGTTCTTCTCTTGAATCATCTGGAGCTCTTATCGATTATCGAAATTTAAAAATTGAATAATTTTAAATATTTTTTTACACGCCTAGGCACTTGTAACAATATTAAAAGGCGAATACTGCAATTGTATGAAGATTAGTTTTCATTAAATTTGACCAACTTCTGCTGTTCAGATTTTTTTCTTTCCATACAATGAAATAATCCTTACATGGAACAGAGTCGACCCGCGTCAAAAAAAAAATGACCAACTTTATCATTTTTTAAGAACAACTCACGCTTGACCAAAAATTTTAACGAGCCAAATTTGTTTACATAAAAAAACACCTAATGTCTCCTTGGACACTTTTCCTCTATCTCCTTTAGATTCGGATTTCCCCATACTGTCCCATTTAAAAAAAACACTCTGTATAGTGGTAAATGCTTCACTTGATCAGATCCATTTATGTCCGACTTTATGATTTTTCATCACTGTACAAATTCGCGCCCGGTCACTTTGGCACTCTTTGGGGGAGGCCTATGCCCAGCAGTGGACGTTTTTCGGCTGATATGATGATGATGATGAGTTTTCGCTGTTTTATAATTTTGTGTCTTTACGGTATGCAAGTGTATTCTAACCGGCTCACCAGCAATAGGTATGATTTACAAAGGTGAATTAGGTACAACCAAGTTGCCCCCAAACTCAATTTATATTAACGAAGTACGAAACGGGGAGTAGGTAACATAGGTACGAATTTCAACCCAAACACATTATAGCTGGCAGTGTAAAGAGCATGCAAAATAACGTTAACGGATTGGCTATTAAATAAAAACAATGACTACTATACAATAATGAGCCAAGAATTTACGTTAATTTTATCTTATGATTAAAGCCATTCCTGCGTTATTATGCTTTTGAACTTCGTTTGAGTATTTAATTATTATTTTAACTTGATATCAGTTTTTCGATAGACGGACCAACAGACAACGAAGTGATACGAATAAGGGTTCCTTTTGTTTGAGGTACGGCACGGGAACCCTAAAATCGACTTTATGAAAGACTTGGTTAATTGTTTAATTAAGGCAATATCGAACGTTGTATCTTGGCTTTGCCTTCATCGCATTAAGCCTGATACATTTTTGTTCCATAAGTATTATAAGACTAGCAGTACAAACAGGTTTACTACATGCTACATGGTGCCGTTTAAGCGGAGTCAGAGTTCCATAAATTTAGTATGGCGATGGCGGTCAGATTCCGATTAGTTAGGACATTACATACCTACAATCTTTACACTAGAGGTAGGTACTTCGTCTGCTCAGGGTCTAAGTTCAAACCTAACTCTGGATAATGCTGCCAAGCTTCTTCAAATCATAAAGGGCTGTTTATATTAATATTGCAGACATTGATTTGTCTTAGCAAGCTTTGCTATACTACTAAGTAAAGATAGGAACAAAACACATCAACTTAATATTCTTTAATATTCTAACAAGTTAGCACAATAAATAGGTATACGATACGAGACCTAACATTGACTTAGTGCAGTTTTCAGTTCGCTGCCCTCGACAAACCCAGCCTTTTGTCGACGACAAATTATGTAACTCCCGAACTTCAATCTGCTTATCTTTATCTTAATTATGGCACTATATTCCTATAGGTAGCTTAGAGCAAGCTAGATAAAATACTAGTTATATAACGCAATTAAAGTTCACGATGTCGCCAAGAAAGCAATCCAATTAAACAGTTCGGAAGTTACAAGACAGTTGTTCCATATTACAGCGCTTTCGTTTCTTCCTGTATTTCGTCAATATTGTTGTTCCTGATAAGTAGAATAGCATCTAAAATAGCTTCCTTCACGTTGCTCGGAGCTGGTGTCCATATCGGTCCAATTATGGGCGCCGTTCGCTTCCCTCCCCACTGACTGAATATTACTTTCCTTTTCCCGTCTTTCTTCAAGTTCATTTCCAAGTATGGATGACCAGGCTTAAACAAGGGTGGCAGGGAGGTCAGAAAGTTCTTGAAGGGCATCGCTTCACGGACATGGTCCGATTGGGTGTTCGTGGCCAGAATCTTAATCGCATGCCGCTTGTCCAAAGTCGGTCTGAATTGGTAGCCGGTAATGTCTACCGGTTGGTCAGAGGGTGAATAGTTGGATAAGATCCGAGTCAGCGCCGGTATCGAGGTAGAGTAGATGACCCTGTTGACTTTATTACCTTGCTTGTATACTACTTGGCCGCTCCGCTTGCCTCCCCAAGGGCTGAAGCGCACCCGTTTGGGCATGCTCGGCTCTCTGCTGCGAGCCGCGCGCTTCCAGGACCACATCTGTTCGACGTTCACGCCTCCCGTCCGCTTGCCTCCCCACGGACTGAAGCTCCGCTTCCGCAGACTCAACGTTTCCGTATCCGTATCATTATCCGTACTAGGGTCTTGGTTGATTACTGCCGTAGCGACTTTTTCTTCAGGATCAGACTGTTTAGTGCCATCCAGTATATTCGAGAGCCAAAGTTTAGAGTCTTCGTCTATAGTTCGTCGTTTGCGATCGGCGGGCGTGTATTCGCCACGTTGATAGAAATGATTGTAGGTGTCTGTGTTGACGATGGGGTCGCTTGGTATGTTGAGTTCGTCCTGGGGTGGATGAGTGAAGTAGTTGAAGTAAGGAACGCGGGCGTTGAAGTTAGAGACTAGGGGAGCCATGAGAGCGTCTGGCGTGGGCCCGACGTTGATGTATTGCAGACTCGCGGAGCCAAACCAAGACAAGAGGAGCCAGTAGTGCAGCATTGTTCTATAAAGAGAATATAAAGTTTGATCAATAACAGGGACTAGAAATAGAAATAATCGTCGTAAGGAGCTGGTCATTTTAACGGTTTACTACTACGAGTATACTGTAGCAATTTAACTGACTAAAATGGCAGAATTATATATATTGCTTTCGTCACCTTAATACAACTTATTGTCTCATTTATGTGTTCGTCACAAGCATATAACAACCTAGCCGTTTAGGTGTTATGGTCAACGCGTGGCGAGGCTCGTGCGGCGAGTACGTAAACGTCCACGCTTGTAAACTCTCACATACTTCGCCGTATGTTTGTGTTTGTTGGTGTTCCGGCGGCACGTCGTAAACGACGCCTTACAGCAGTTATACACAATGTGGGCAAGAGTGCGTAGCATATATAAATCAGCGTCAATCGAATGTATCCAATACATTTGTGTTTTTGGTAGGCCGTTAATATTCCATTTTCATTGAATAGCATCTATGGACATAAAGGGTTCCATAACAAAATGTATTATTTATTACACTCTATACCTAGTAGGTACTATTTTTTTTAAATAAAACAACCTGCGGGGTTTTGACAGATTCCACCAGGTTTGCCTCCCGGTTGAGTATAAAGGTCTTGTCGGTTGAGCTATCTCTTCCAATTTCCTCTGACGGACATTTGGAATGCACCCTCTATGTACGAAATGGCATGACCGCAAGCATAGAGTCGTATCGTAGCGGTGGTCATGTTGATTGTCAGCGTCAGTCCGTCAGGCAAGCCAGCTAGCGGCCAAGTCAACGTGGTTGCAGTGAAGAGCAGTACTTAAAGCTGGTGCATTTACTTTGAATGCTGCAATTGCTGAATTTGATATGTTACGTTTCAAACTCAATTTATATGTTAATCCTAAATGTGCATCATAGAACCCCATACCCCTGAAATTGTGCTCGTTATGCACCACGCGAAAAACTGCGAAGTTTTTTCTTCACTTTTTTGGCCCGAAGTCATAAATTTCAGTTAAGTAAGTACCATGTTCAGTCATTT
Organism: Epinotia nisella; assembly: GCA_932294315.1. NCBI lineage: Eukaryota > Metazoa > Arthropoda > Insecta > Lepidoptera > Tortricidae > Epinotia > Epinotia nisella. The sequence goes on from OW028674.1 coordinate 26,803,843, forward strand.
TTGTTTAAATGAATTCATAAATTTTTAATAATCTAAGCCCAACAGCTCTATAAATCCCATAGAGACCATGCTATTTTTCCTGAAAATTGATTTTTTTAGGAAAATGGAGCGAAGGGTCTTTGAAGGCGGCAGCTGTGACTGTGTGTGTTCAAAACTTGTTTGTCGAAAAATTCATAGTTTGTGACACAGCAAAAAGTGAAAATGTCCCAAAATTTCGCGCAAAACAGGTTTTTCGAAGTTCAAGTTTATTTGACAGTTAACATTACCCTAACTGATACATACAACATACTAAAAAATCAGAACTACCTACATCAATCCTTGCGATTTTAATATCGATTTTTACATGCCCAGGTCCGATTTGATCGAACGGTAGGTTTATTGATCTTCGAATTGCAACTAAATCCATTCTTGATTGGTCTATTTGGGGCGAACCAGGCCCCTATTTCACCCAGCTAACACCGGCGGCGGCGCGACAATTGTCAAAAAAATCGAACCAGTGCAAGTCGGACTCGCCCACCGAGGGTTCCGTACAAAAATACAAATGTACAGTTTCAGATTTTTCCATGTACTAGTAATATCGTCTTATAGGTAGAACCTATAAGACGATATTACTTGCCAAATTTCATAATTCTAGGTCAACGGAAAGTACCCTATAAATTTTGATTCCTCAAGGGAAGTGTCGAAATATACGTTTTTTGCGGCATAAACAGCCGTAGGTACCTATCTTTTTTACGTTAACTTAGAAATTTGATTTTTTCACAGCTTCAAGGGACTGTAGATCTGAGTATATGGTTTTAATTTCAACTCGATACCTCCTCCACTCGTTCCCGAGATAAAGGGTCTTAACAGACAGACAGAGAGACGAACAACAAAGTGATCCTATAAGGGTTCCGTTTTATCCTTTTGAGGTAGGGAACCCTAAAAAGTGACAACAGTCACGACAGACAGTAAAACACTGACGGTCAAGAAGTTAGGGACTTATTGCCCTTATTGCTATATGATCTTTACCCGAGTACCTCAGAAGCAGCGGTAACATTTTTCGATCGTAGGTAGGTATGTATATTGTATGTACCTAACCTATGTACAGTCAGCATCAAAAGAAGCTACGCAAACGAAGACGTCAAAAGTCTTTATTAAAAGGGAATAAGAACTTTTGACGTCTTCGATTGCGTAGTTACTTTTGATGCTGACTGTACCTATGGAAGTGAACAGGATTACTATTTCACGGGCTACAGTCCACGTACCGGAAGGCGTAGGGTAGGCCCCCTCACAAGGTGGACTGATGACCTGATAAAGGTCGCGGGAGTCCGCTGGATGCGAATAGCGCAGGACTGGTCACTCTGGCACTCTTTGGGGGCGGTCTATATCCAGCAGTGGACGTCTTTCGGCTGATATGATGATGATGAGTCCAAACGGCTTGATGGACTTTTACATATCAGGTACAAATATTAAGGTAAAAATAATAGGAGTTCGATGCCCTACATCCTTGGAACGAAAATCGGCACCCAAAATATGAGCACTAACAATATTTATTGAAAAATCCCGAATGTATTTCTACAAATTTTATACCCTATGCCTCTTCCACGACTAATATGAATTAAGAGATAGCTCATTTGTAGGGATCGGACGATCAAGTGCAAATGACGTAAGGAACGGAACCAATGAATAGAAATCAGTGTTACATTTTTTTATGCAGTCGATAAATTTGTCGATGTCGTAGAAAAAAAAAATCCTTTTAAAAAATCGGTAAGTTCAAAAGGAAATTTGATTGTGTCTAAATATTTTTCTTTATGCGAAGTCATCAATCACTGACAATATCACTATTACTTGTGTTTCACAACATAATTGTCGTTACAATTAAGTATCGTGAATTGTAACAAGTTGCATACAGTTTATACTCAATTTTGCATTATTCTATAGAAAATTACCTATTTGCAAAATTGACACTTGAAACCTGTCGCTTGACAATTGTCACTCGACAATTGTCGAATTGTTAGCCGTCGTATGTCATCAGTGTTGCCAGCTTGGTGAAAGAGGGGCCGGACAGTGTGACGTATATTTCGATTATTTACACGTTATTTATGCGTTAGAATGACGTAGCGTGCATTCGAGCCTGCCGCGTAACACCAAGTAACGTTAGAGTTTTTCAAAACATTCTCCAAGACACAATAAGCAGGTCGATCTTGCAAGTCCGTCAATATTGCTTGTTTGCCGAAGCCGCTGACAATAGCCGATATCGGAATATTAAAGTACCTATACTGTAAGAATACCGCTTGTAATCCACATCGGCTCCTATCAAACACATTGATCCATCATTAGAATTAATATTGTTCTTACTACATTTTAATGAGAAATGTGGATGAGAGAATCTTAACACTGCCGCCCGAGTGTCCAAAAAGAAACATAGAAACAGAGGGAAATGGAACACTTTTTTGCCCGACTACGGCTTGGCCAGAAGGAAGGGATTTGTTTTTATCAGTGTGATGTAAGTTTGTATATTAGACAAGTTTCTGTAGGTACCTATTAGATATTACTTTTAATTATTTTCATCACACTAAAGGGCTTCTGCGCAGGCATACAGTACAGAGCTACTATATCCTTTATTACGCCCATGGGCGTAATGGTTTTTGTCTTAAATTGTATCTGCCACTCATGCGTCAGTTATAAAGCAAGGAGGTTTTAACTCAAATACGATGTTTTTATAAATGTATTTATAAATAAATCTAATCATAAAAATACAAATAAAACATTTTAAATTTAATTTTTAGATTTAAAAAATTAAAAAATTAGGTAATTTAGTGTCTGTGAAAAATGTTTTTAGCAGTGATTTTAAATCTGAAGCCGAAGGGTCTTTGCCTCACGTGCTTCACGTCAAATTTAACAAAATGGACGATTGGATTGACCTTTAGCATTGTTGCAACTGTGATGAAAAACATTGTGTGCGACACAGATGGTAAGATTTTTTTACAAACCTCGTTACACAGTGTACTATTAATTACTAGGTAAGTATGAGTACTTAAGTAAATAGTATTATGGCAGTCCTATGGTTGATAGTGAGTTACAATATGAATACTAAGTAGTTAATTTTATATTTCGTCCATTTTATAAGTATTGGCCCCAGAAATGGCGACATCTGACGAGGCAATTAGAGGGTTTTGTCAAGAATGCGTACAATGTTCTCTACAATATGCAGGATACAATCTTGCCAATAACACATTGCTTTAGCAGGATACAGAACAAATATTTTTTTGTTTATTTGTCAACAATATAAACCAACGGTTCACTGGAACGGATGCCACTCAGCATGTTATGCGAAATACAAAGGTAGTCAGCCATAGCGCTGTTTACAGAAACTCAATCAAAGTAAGCATAACTTAAAAAGAGGCATCAACAGTTATTTTGAAATTTGTAACAATTGTGGATGAATAAACATTTTTATTTTATTTATTTATTTATTATTTTATTTTTATAACTAACGATTTTTCTCATATAAATTTTATAAATAGTTATCTTATGGGAAATACCAGTTATCGAACGCGGTACATTTGGATTGTTAGTCCAATGTAATTAAAATTAGGGTTCCGGACCAAAAAGGTAAAAACGGAACCCTTTTGGGTGCGACTTTGTCCATCTGTCTGTCTGCCACAACGTAAAATATCTCCGGAACGACTAATGCTATCAATTTGGAATAGTTAAAAAGACAGCTGATCGACGTGTATAGAAAATGAAAAATTTAAAGATATATTTTTATTTTTATGACAAATGAGGGATAAAGATCAATGTAATTATTACCGGAAAATTATAACGATACTTCTATCTAGCGTATTTTTTTATTCTTCAAAAGTCATTTGTAAACTTAAATTGTAATTGAATTCTGTGTTTAATTTTTTTTCATGAAGAACAAACATCTCTGAAAGACAAACCTACCATGTTGCAAGTTATTAGTAATACCACTAGTCATATACAGACACACGTCACATGCGAGTTTACGCAATTACACACTAGATATTGGTGCCTGTAAGATAGATCGCGCTGACGCTTGTTCGACGTAGAAACTATAAGAAGGATAGTTGCTTCTTTAGCGCTTTCTTTAAAGGCAATTAGTCGGGACCAAACTTGAGAAGCTAGGACTTGTGGGGTTTTCATTTGTAGGGCGCGAGGACTAACCAACAACTATGGAACCTGCGCCAACTGCGGTTGTTCTTGTTTCGGATGATCACTCCAGCGTCCTGCGTCTGTGAGTCTGTATTCTGGACTCGGATAGTATTGTTATGATTTTTTCTAAGTAAAGCGGGGCGTGACCGTACAGTGTACGTAACCCTCGTTGCGCTAGTCAGACTCGCACTTGACCGGTTTTTTTTGATGTTTACAAGTATCAAGAACTGTTTGGTAAAATTGTGGTATGGTTAAATTAAAAACATGAACCACTGTGATGCTTCAGAAGTTTATGGGTCCACACAACTCGTGATAGCTTTTGGAGAGAGGGAGGTGAAGCCTCGTTGGTAGAGAGAAAAGTTTGTCTGAATGTCACTGTGTTCTAGTCAAATACACCTATCAAGACATATATATTATATATATTATGTATTGAACTCTATGAAAAATGAAAAAGAAACAAATGGATGTTTTTGATCCCTGCCAGGACCCAATTATGCCATACGAGTGGAGTGACCTCTGTCCGGATAATTTAACTTGGTGCTTGTTTTATTCGGCCCTATTCTGGTCCTTAGTAATTATTTCTTATTCTTATGTCAAGCCAGTATCTCTAGTTTTTGTTGCAAGCTACTGAGTTGTGAGGTTTTCTACTGATTTTGACTGTTTTATTGTCTTGTATTCTCCGTAGGCTGTAGATATAGGCCCATATCTACATTTATAATAAATCTCTGAATTAAAATAAATAAGTTTCTGCCAAAAAAAATATTTTTGGTACAAGTTTTTATTGCCGACTGTAGGTATATACTTTTCTGTAATCATCAACTACTCATTCAGGCGATTCTAACGAGCCCAAACTCTACGGGGTTACGTCGGTTATGTACTGAATTCCCATGGCCACCTTTTGTCCCCATCATCAGATCAGCTCGATGGTACTATAATATTGAATCGTCATGAAACTATACTTAAACCCAAAATTTCAGCTCAATCGGATAGCGGCAAGTGACTGAAAAATGGATTGCAAATTTTGACTGACAACTTACATATTTACATACGATCAGGTCAAGTTAATATAAAGCTTGTAATAAAAATAATCAGCCAGTATCATTTCAGACATTGTTTTGTCACGAATGATCTCAGCTTCCTTATTAATGGAAGAACACGTTTTTTTTTATAGGTAGATTATTATTCTGGCTTCCGCTTAGGATAGTTTTTACCCGACGTCGACAATTGGGAATGGAGTGCCTGATTATTTTTTTTTTGGTGATAGGAATAACCTTCCTTATCACCAAAAAAAAGTTTCAGATTTTTCAGCTGCGTCAATTATTTTTGAAGAATATAAACAGTTTCCTCACTTACGTTTTGGGTCACAGGGACGGCACTTTCCTGGATCGGTCTCATATAACAAAAAAATATCCTAAATATCTATGGTGGTAAAATGACCCTGGCAATGATATTGACAGTTGCAGCAGCTATATTTGTCATTACCCGTTTATATGTTTATATTTTTCAAAAATAATTGACGCAGTTGAAAATCTGAAACTTTTTTCTGTGGTGTTAAGGAAGGTTATTCCTATCACCCAAAAATAATCAGGCATTTCTAATGATTTCATCTATTCCACTGTTTTTTAAATATTTCTTTGATTTTTGCAATATTTATATGTTTGCGCTGAGTTTTACGATAACTACACCCATCCGACCGTTACGCGATGACCGTACCCGCCGACTAGTCTGAATATGGCCTAACAACTCCTCACTTTCTAGTAGACACAACTTGGTTTACTTTGATTATCTTACTTGGAATGGAAATTTCTATATGTGGAGCAAACTTGGAATAATATTTTTACAATATTATTACGATGTGTTCTTACTTTCCTTACATTTAAAATCTAATAATTTGTAACTTCAGATAATATGTAAATTAGTACCTATTAGTTCATCTTGTATGACTCCTTTTGATAACTGATTATAAAATATGACACAATGATTTATGAGAAAACTTAGCCAATAGGTATTTGTAATATTTCGTAAACCCAATATGTATTTCAATCCGGCATTCCGTCCCAAAAGTAGCAAAATGAAACACTTACTTTAATTTTAATGCGTCCGTCCGTCACGGGCAGTTTTTAGGGTTCCGTAGCCAAAATGGCAAAAACGGAACCCTTATAGTTTCGTCATGTCCGTCTGTCCGTCTGTCCGTCTGTCCGTATGTCACAGGCATTTTACTCAAAAACTATAAGGTGTATTTGAATAAAATTTTGAGGATAGGTGTATTTTGTTAGCCGCTACATAGTTTTGTAATTAAAATGACAACAAAAAAATTTTTTAGGGGTGCACTCCATACATAAAACTAAAAGTCAAAAATTTTTTTTTCATTGTGACCCCCCGTGTGGCACATCAATCGATAGGCCTTTCAAACGTAAATATAAAGTTTCTTAGCATTTTTTTTGATTAAGTGAATAGGGTCGGAGATAATCGCCCCGAAAGTCACTAAAATTCTGTCCCCCCCCTCTAATTTTTGAACGGTGTATTTTAAAAATATGGAAAAATTCATGGACATAGCATGGCTTATTAATTTCATTCACCGAAAATTGTTTTAAACAAGATCGGTTCAGAGGTTTTCGAGATATTGCTGAAAAACTGCCTTCCTCAAAGAAAAGGACGTAAGTGCCGTAAACTTTCTGTGACGATACGACCTTTTTAATAGGCACGGAACCCTTCGTTTTGCGTGGTCCGACACGCACTTGGCCGGTTTTTATTCGTGATATTTTCAGCAAAAGTGATATGTTTCGTCATGTCCGTCTGTCCGTCTGTCCGTCTGTCCGTATGTCACAGGCATTTTACTCGAAAACTATAAGGTGTATTTGAATAAAATTTTGAGGATAGGTGTATTTTGTTAGCCGCTACATAGTTTTGTAATTAAAATGACAACAAAAAAATTTTTTAGGGGTGCACTCCATACATAAAACTAAAAGTCAAAAATTTTTTTTTCATTGTGACCCCCCGTGTGGCACATCAATCGATAGGCCTTTCAAACGTAAATATAAAGTTTCTTAGCATTTTTTTTGATTAAGTGAATAGGGTCGGAGATAATCGCCCCGAAAGTCACTAAAATTCTGTCCCCCCCCTCTAATTTTTGAACGGTGTATTTTAAAAATATGGAAAAATTCATGGACATAGCATGGCTTATTAATTTCATTCACCGAAAATTGTTTTAAACAAGATCGGTTCAGAGGTTTTCGAGATATTGCTGAAAAACTGCCTTCCTCAAAGAAAAGGACGTAAGTGCCGTAAACTTTCTGTGACGATACGACCTTTTTAATAGGCACGGAACCCTTCGTTTTGCGTGGTCCGACACGCACTTGGCCGGTTTTTATTCGTGATATTTTCAGCAAAAGTGATATTTTTATTGCTGATATTTATTAAATTAAAACATGCCGGAATAAACTCTTCTTATAGTCTTGTTTTAAACTAATATTAAAAGGAAACTGGGATTATTAGCTTTCAAAGTTTCCTATGTACCTACCTAATGGGTAATCACCGGGACCAATGGACCGATTTCAAAAAATCTTTCATCTGTGTATAGAATGGACTTTTCTCAAACGTCGTCATTACGTGCGTTATATTATAACAGGCTTCAAAGTATTACGTTTTGGGAGGAACAACTCGAGAGAACTGTAAAGGAATTTCATACAAAATTGAAGGCCTAAGCCGGGAAGTATTTTTTTTTAATGTTAATGTAAACATGGTGTCTGTGTTCATGAACAGGCTAAACAACTGAATTATATTTTTTGAGTAGTGTATTTTTAGGGTTCCGTACTCGAAAGGAAAAAACGGAGCCCTTATAGGCTCACTTTGTTGTCCGTCCGTCCGTCTGTCAAGACCCTTTTTCTCAAGAACACGTGGAGCTATCAAGCTAAAATTTATATCTAATACTCAGGTCTACCGTCCGTTGCAGCTGTGAAAAAAATCAAACTTCTAAGCCAACGTAGTCAAAAGATACAGCCGTTTATGCCGCAAGTTTCCGCAAATTTTCGAAACTCGCAAGGGAATCAAAACCTACAGGGTACTTCCCGTGAACTCAGAATCTTGAAATTTGGTACGAAGCAACGTCTTATAGCACAGATAAAAGAAAGATTGCGAAAACCGTAAATTTTTAGTTACATCTATATATATATATATATTATATATACATAAAAGCGAATTGCTGTTCGTTAGTCTCGCTAAAACTCGAGAACGGCTGAACCGATTTGGCTAATTTTAGTCTTGAAATATTTGTAGTAGCTCAGGGAAGGTTTAAGCGGTGAGAAAGTATGAAAAAATACGAGTAATATACTAAAAAAATGACGATATTGTTCTCCCATACAAACTTTATCAACTCGAAAAAACAGTAAGCGCCGCAGGATTTCAAACATCTTACGCGTTTTTGGTAAAATGGTCTCTGCTTTCGCTAGAGAAAGGCGGAAGCGCCGCAGGATTTCATACATCTTACGCTTTTTTGCGAGCAAAATAGGTAGGTACTTTATATTATTCCAGCACTAAAGTCGTTAAGGCGATAGTTTCTTACAAATTGTTAATAAATTAGCCATTATTCCCTAAGATACGGCTGTCAAAATCACTATTGAATGACAACTTGACAAGAGACACTGCTGAGTTTTCCGTTTCATGTATAATTCCGCGTTCAGTTTTAATCGTAAATAAGAATTTTAAATAAAATCTTTCAATTTAAATAGTGGATGCGTGGAACAAAAAAAAGAATGCTTTGGCAGTTCCGTTTTACGCCTGCTTTAATCGTAGTTTAAAAATTATTAAAACAAATCTTTGACATTATATTCGTGGAACGACACATATTTACACTGGCCACTTAGTCATCATTTTAGCGTGTGACATCTCACTGTTGTCAATCTCATTGTAGCAGCTTATTGGAAAAAAATACGCATACAGGTGATATTAAATAATAAATACAAAGACATGCATTGCCCTTACTGCAATAAGTGGATAGAGCGTCAAGACAACCGAATGGTAAGTATGAAAACGTCATGCGCTGTTAAAGAATACTAATTTCGTCACCATTGTCAAAGACTGCGGTAGCCCATCGGATACGAAGCTAATATATTCTTCGTGAAAGTCCCGTCTTCGAGTCACGGTAGACGAGGCAACTTTTTTGCTTTTTTAGGGTTCCGTACCCAACGGGTAAAAACGGGACCCTATTACTAAGACTTCGCTGTCCGTCCGTCCGTCCGTCCGTCTGTCTGTCACCAGACTGTATCTCAAGAACCGTGATAGCTAGAGTTAACTTTGGCTAATTTTAGTCTTGAAATAATCGTGGAAGTCCAGGGAAGGTTTAAACGATGAGAAAATATGGAAAAATTGCGAGGAAAATACTAAAAACGACAATTTTATTTTCCAATACAAACTGTTCTTACCTGTCAAACATTTGACGTTCGCCCCGTCGGTTCGGTATTTTAGGAATAATTACATGTAGATCTAGATTAAATAAGGGTTTAGAATCGACAACATATATCCATAATAGTCGGTTTATCGCGTATTTAGGTTTAAAGCATGTAAAAAAAAACCGGCCAAGTGCGTGTCGGACCACGCAAAACGAAGGGTTCCGTGCCTATTAAAAAGGTCGTATCGTCACAGAAATTTTACGGCACTTACGTCCTTTTGTTTGAGGAAGGCAGTTTTTCAGCAATATCTCGAAAACCTCTGAACCGATCTTGTTCAAAACAATTTTCGGTGACTGAAATTAATAAGCCCTATGTCGATGAATTTTTCCATATTTTTAAAATACACCGTTCAAAAATTAGAGGGGGGGGACAGAATTTTAGTGACTTTCGGGGCGATTATCTCCGACCCTATTCACTTAATCAAAAAAAATGCTAAGAAACCTTATATTTATTTTGAAAGGCCTATCGATTGATGTGCCACACGGGGGGTCACAATGAAAAAAAAATTTTTGACTTTTAGTTTTATGTATGGAGTGCACCCCTAAAAAAATTTTTTTTTGTCATTTTAATTACAAAACTATGTAGCGGCTAACAAAATACACCTATCCTCAAAATTTTATTCAAATACACCTTATAGTTTTCGAGTAAAATGCCTGTGACATACGGACAGACGGACAGACGGACAGACGGACAGACGGACATGACGAAACTATAAGGGTTCCGTTTTTGCCATTTTGGCTACGGAACCCTAAAAATGTGTATATGTGTCGTGCATTTGGGAATATATATTGTTACTAATATATGTCTGAAATAAAATTCAATTTGATACAATTCAAATATTTTTTATTAAATATTACGATAACAACTGATTTCATTTGCTCAGTGGACGTGGCGCAAGCAACATCTCCTGCCAGCATCTCCTGATGATGCCTCGTAGAGAGGCGAAACACGTGTCGAGGTTTTTTCATTATTGGTGGTGGTTTGCTGTAATTATTTGCATGTTTATACGCAAATAGTTGCATTTGATCTCCGCTGATCGACCTGCACGTTTTTTAGCGGAATAGCAAAGGAATATTGTTATCGTAATATATCATGAATTTCCGCAAAGTAACGCCTGATTCAATATTTTTTTTATTAAAGACTATATTAATCAATCTTTACGGTAAGAACCATAATTTTCTAAAATTTTCGCGATTGACACATGAATCGGCAACGTATCAATTAATAATTAACAGCAAAGGCGAACCCGGCTTGCTAATGATGTCTTGACTTGGCTCGCCAGGACTTGACGGCGTGGCGGAAGGCCTCGGTGACTCGGACAAGTCTGGTAGAACCAGAATATTGCCAATATTGTGCTCCTGACTTTCTTCAATCTCATCGAAATCCTTTAGTTCTTCGGCAGATAAATTAAGTTCTGAAAATGTTATTCCTTCAAATGATGACACAAATGATGATGATGGCATTGTTGAGACGAACTTCGGTTTTAATAACAGTTGTTGTTTCACTCGATTTTTTGGCCCTATAATTCGTATTATTCGGCTCAAATTGTGACCGCACCTTATACAACTTGAAGATATCAGCGGTTATCGTGAAACATTCGTCGCATTTTAACAATTTTTTGTACAACTAGGACAGGTACTTCTGTTGTTTTTCCGTTCTATCCACTTTTTACAAAAGGGACAATTCATTGTTAAAAGTTAATTATAACTTCTGAAAAATAGTCTTGAAATATCAATTATATTTTCTTGGAAAGTTCGGTGAGTGACACTGACAGTCAGTGTTGCCAGGTTACTATTCTAATATTACGTTTAGTAATGTGGCGTAATCGATACAGCCAAAAAAAAATAAACTGGTACCATATTTGTTAACATAAGTGTCTATAATCTAATATAATGTCTCATGCAAAATAATTATGAACATTAACCTGGACATGTGTGCGTATTTTGCCCACTCTTTCTGCCCACTGCCCACTATGGAGCCGATACCTATCTGATGATGCGTTTATAAAGCTACCAGCTCTGAAATATATATGGTTTAAATTAATATCGTTTATATTAAGGGGTAAGTGATACGAAGTTCGCCGGGTCAGCTAGTCATATAATAAAAATATATTTACTTATATACCTACAGCATTGTACGGAACCCTTGGTGCGCGAGTCCGACTCGCACTTGGCTGGTTTTTATTAATTTAATTGCATATGTTTGAGAAAAGCACATGCCTGGCCGTGAAAAGGGCTTGCCGTCTTCGTATCACTATCCGTTACTCACCCGGCAAGCCCTTCTTTCGAGGCGTCTGCAGTAATGTACTATTTTGGATAGATAGGCTATGTTTTATTCCGCGGGTTTGCCTGCGTTCTTTGCAATACGCGGGCGAAGCCGCGCGGGCAGCTAGTTTTAGTCAAAATAAACTGAACACAGTAACTGTAAGTGCAAAACTACATCAAATAAACAAATTATTTATTACATTACCGTATTGTTTACTCTGTGCAGTTTCCAATTACATAGTACATATATAGATTATTTAGTTTGAGTAGGTATCTCCAATATTTTATGTTACGGAAAAATTAAAAATGTAATAATATACAATATTCAGTAAAAACATAACCAAGACGCTTTCGCATTGTATTGGTGAAGATTAGAGAATTTGGTGCGGATTTATGTCACGATTTTATATGGCGTACTAGGTACTCGTAGGTAAAGTACTTATATAATACTAGCTTCTGCCCACGACTTCTTCCGCGTGGAACTCCTTTATATCATAGCTCCATACAAACTTTCGCCCCCCATTTCGCCCCCTTAGGGGATGATTCCCGGGATAAAAAGTTTTATATATGTTAATCCAGGCTATACCTATATGTATACCAAAATTGATCTTAATCCGTTCAGCCGTTTTTGCGTGATTGAGTAACAAACATCTAAACATCCAAACTTTCGCATTTATAATATTAGTATGATTAGTAGGATTTTAATGTCCGAAGAGTGTACAACACCTACGTTAATAATATCCTAACTATACGAACACCAACAAAACTTCTAAAACTAACTTGAGCACATTATGCGGATGAGACGGGTTAACATAAAATGTTCAACACCTGACTAATTCAATTTCTCGTCGCATGCCAATGATGGCCCAGTATGGCTGCCGCATATTCGATTTTTATTCTACATCAAAAACCGTTACGAAGAAAAAATAATTGCAAACAACATACATTGTGTACAGTCAGCATCAAAAGTAACTACGCAAATGAAGACGGCAAAAGCTCTTATTCCCTTTTAATAAAGACTTGAGGTCTTCGTTTGCGTAGCTACTTTTGATGTTGTACGAGTAGAATAAGCGCCTTGCATCATTTTGAGATATTTATTTATTTAGAGAGTAAGTAAATGCTGTGTCAGCCGATCTTGAATAGGATTCTACCTTTCGTGATAACATATTTATTAATAATCCGTGTTCCTCTCTCAGATCAATTTAAATAGGTATCCTTAAAATTAAAATTTCAAACTAAATCTGCAACGGACCGAATTCAAAACACCGTGCTCTAGCCACAATCGTATTCCAAACCTTTGTTGCTGAGGGCTGATTGGCCAATCCAACTATGGGACTCGACGGAAAGTAGATTTTACTCATGCTGCGAATAAGTTTTTCATAATATAATACGTTAGTTAGCAGGTAGCCGGTAACCTTAGATATGGATCCGAAACAAATAATAAACGAAGCATTACTAGATAGGTACTTATCACAACGGATCTGTATGTCATGTATCAAATACCAGGATAGACCTTTCGAAATCAAAGATTATAGACTTCTGATTGAATTACTGTTATTAGAGGTGGGTTTATCACGAGAATTAATATAATGATCTGTTATACCTACCTATAACAAGGTAGGTATATAACTTGAGAATTGTGTGATTTTATTATGTTAGACCGGTCATAGACGGGCTGCTTAGAGCGGTCAGTGCCAACAGTTTCAAGCGGCCGCCGTTGGGTGATCTGCAGTTTCAATACAAAATTGTCATTCGCAATACACGAACCGCTCAAGCAGTTGCAACCGCTTCGGGCGGTTGGCAGCACCGGTGACAATTTATCATGCGGTCAAGCAGCTCTGACTGCAAGGGCGGCCCGTCGAGCAGTCCGTGTATGGCGGCTCTTAATGTTCATTTCTATTATAAGTACATCATTTTTAGGATATTTGTGGGACTCGGTCCGTCTACCCGTCTGTGGCAACGTTAAATATCTCAGGAACTACTTATGCTATCAATTTGCAATAGTTGTATACAAGGCTAATCCACGAGTAATTCTGAAAGTACTACCTTCTTTCATATAAAACAAAAATATTAAAAACTTGTCGATATAAAAGATGCGAGCATTTGACGTTCACTGGATCCACCAGCGTTAAATATCTACAACGACCAAGCGCGCATAAAGATCTGACTCGACTCTATGTCAGCGAGGCACATTCAGCGAACTTTGCTTTATAATATTACTAGCTGCTCGCGTGTGTACGCCCAAGTAATTGCAAAGGACGCGAGTTAAAATATAACCCAGTCCATCCAGATATAAGTATACACAGAAGAAAGATTACTTGAAATCTGTGCAGTGGTTCCGGAGTTTCCTATACTATATAATTAAACGAGCAATATTTGTACATGTATATAAAAATATAGTTATATACATATATATATATTTGCAATCACGTTCTCGAAAACGGCTCCAAAGATTTCGATAAAATTTTAAATATGGGGCGAGAAATCGATCTGGCTAGGATAGCTCTCATATCCGGGAAAATTCGTTTTCTCCGTATTTTTACCCGAGCAGAGCTCGGTCGCCCAGGGACTTACACATTACATACAAACTTACAAAGCTACAATCTCACAGAGTTTTCCTCTTTATAATATTAAATAGTATTACGGGACGTCTTACACAAATTGAACTAGCCCCATAGTAAGCTCAATAAAGCTTGTGTTATGTTAAAATAAAGTATAGATGAATAGAAATTAATATCTAAGTCATATTAATAAATCCCGGTCCGTTAGGGGATATAAAGAAACTATGAGAGACTAGCTTGTGCCCGCGGCTTCGCCCGCGTACTAAAAGTAATTTTAACCGTTTACCTACAAAAAAGTTGCATCTCAGTTTGACCCGTATGTTCCGATTGAATTGCAATTTGGCACAAATACTTTCAAGAATTTTCATGTTCACAATGTAAAATTTCCAAATCGATGCCATTTTCGTAATTAACGTCCCAAAAAACCATAAAAACGACACCCATATTTAGACATTTCAACCCCATCGCACTCCAACAGGGGAGATGGTGTTTCACGTCCGCCACGTTGGATTTTAAAATCGTTGTTCTTTTCGTAATCAGCGACCAGCGACCCGATAAACCATAGAAACAATACCCATGTTGATTTTCAAACATTGTCACCACATTTCGCCCTTTTAGGAGTTGGATTCTCAAAAAACCTGACACATGTGTTCACTCATTTATCGCTAGGAATACTCCTGTGAAGTTTCGAATGAAATAGTCTTACTTATTTTGTTTCCCCATACAAACTTTGAACCCCCATTTCACCCGCTTAGGGGGTGAATTTTTAAAAATCATTTCTTAGTGCACCCGAACTTATAAGGAACCCATGTGCCAAATTTGGAATCTCTAGATCCAACGGTTTGGGCTGTGCGGTGATATGTCAGTCAGTCAGTTTCTTCTTTTATATAATTATCGACTCTACATATATACTCTACATATCGACTCTACATATCGACTCTACATATCAACTCTACATATCGACTCTACATACCGACTCTACATACTAACTCTACATACCGACTCTACATACCGTATCTACATATCGAATCTACATATCGACTCTACATATCGACTCTAGATACTGTCTCTATATATCGACTCTACATATCGACTCTACGTACTGACACTACATAGTTAGGGGCTGGGGGAAATTTAACAAAAAACGCAGGTATTTTTCGTTGGTAACAGAGTCTGTGTACCAATTTTTAGCTTCCTACCTTGAAACCTGCGAAAAGTCCCAAATAAAATTTCACCCTCTTTTTTAAGGGGTTGGGTGCAGACTTCCAAAAAAAATGATGCACAATTTTTTTGTTAGTCACAAATAGTCCGCATACCAATTTTTAGCTTTCTACCTTGAAAATTGCGGAATGCTTGATACAAACTTCCACCCCCCATTTTACGAAAGTGGGGGTTAGAAAGAGACAAAAAGTAGCCTATGTCACTCTCCATCCCTTCAACTATCTCCACTTAAAAAATCACGTCAATTCGTCGCCCCGTTTTGGCGTGAAAGACCGACAAACATACACACTTTCCCATTTATAATATTAAGTATGGATATGGATACGGAAACGGTTGTACCTAAGAATTACATGGTACGTGGTTGATTCAATGTAGATAAACATCATTCATTCATTTGACGACCGGTTAGCCTAGTGGGTAGTGACGCTGCCTACGTAGCTGAAGGTCCTGGGTTCGAATCCCGGTTAGGGCAAATATTTGTGTGATGAGCATGAACATTTTTTGTTTCTGTGTCTTGGATGTTTTCTATGTATTTAAGTATTTGTATCTATTAAGAGGATTGTGAACCTATAAATTTTCATACAAAAAGCGATAACGTTTTTCACCCCGTAAACATAGTTCCATTTTTAATTTTTTTGGGATTGTTGTAGTTATAATGGAAAACTAGGTCTGTACGTTTTGATTTTTAACAAATATTGCTTATGTTAAAAGTTAATTAGTATCTAAAAATCTATACTTTTGATTTAAAAACTTTGTCTATCGTTTTATTTATTTTTAATTAATCTAAACTGATTTACAAAAAAGGAAAACGTACAGACATATAAAGTGTACTAAATCCAACAGGTAATACCAAAATTGTTTCATTTCATAAAGGTTAAAAACATTATCACCCAAAACAATATTTCAACAAGAAAATGTAGGCAATTGCCTCCAGGACTTGCAACTCTCTCTATCGCACGATACAGACACGAAGCAGAACGTGTGAAACAGATAGCATTTTTTTAAATACCTACTTCCGCGCCGCGTATCGGCACTTCACAATCCTCTTAAATAATTTAAATGTATCACCGGCCGTCTAGTACCCATAACACAAGCCTTTTTGAGCTTACTATAGGACTAGAAGGATTTGTGTAAGATTGTCCTTTAATATATTTATTTATTTATTATTCATAAAACCTTAATTCGATACTGGTCAAATTTAATTAAAAATACTTTTATTACAAGAATTAAACAATTTAGGTTGTACAGAACAAAATGGATCCTGTGTCAACGATACAATAACTTAAGTATTTATCTTACTTACTCGTACTTTTTCTTTTATTATGTAAATAAGTGAAAACAATGCATAAATTGATTTGACAACGGTACCTATTATTTGAGTAACATACAGTTAGGATGTAGTTGTGGTAGCTGGAGGAGGCATCGACGCAGCCAGCTTGTGCCAAGCAAGTGCCCTTACATAACAGGGGGTAAACGTGGGCTTTGGATAAACAGATATTTACTAGAAAAAATTTAAATCAAAATGTCTTAGCGGTTCTCAATAAAAGCATTGTCTAACAATTACATTCTATGATAAAACTACAATTGGTCCTATAATCTCCATTATAAGTATGGAATTATTCCTTATTTTCAATCGTCAGTTTTTTTTTATTTAATAGGTGCTATTATTCTAACGGCGGTTCTAATGTTTTTGTGCTCAAGGGAAAAGAGATAAAATGTGTACGTATGCAAATTTAATAAAACATCTAATTTTATCTTGTCAGCGAAGTATTTTCTTACCGGCCCCGAAGATTCCCTGAGGAAAGGAATCACTTGTCAATTGGTGAAATAACTAATGACATTATTAATAAGGTCATCTTAGAATATGACTGACAATTATTTTTAGTAAAATCGTACTTGAAAAGAAAAATACGCTGCCTTTTTGCGTTGTCCGTCCGTTTGTCTGTTAAGAGTATTTTTTTGCAGAGAAGCCGTAAACATTAAATATGATTTCTTTTCTCCAGTGCTAAGAGATAGGGTGAATTTCGAACTCGACTCTCTCCAGACCAGACTATAAATATCTAATTTACCGGAAAGGTCGTGTTTTGAAAAGGACGACTTAAAAGGCCTGCTACCTCCAAGCCTTCCAGGAGTCAAAAATATTCCAGATTTAAAAATGGATGGCTTTGAGTTCGGTTTTTTGTTTGCGTCCTTTGTGAATTCCTAAATATTACAATGAAAACCTTTTGGAGGTCCGTATCGTTCTTTGATGCTCACGTCTGATTGTATGGAAGTTTGGTATGCTTTGATATTGCGCTGGGTGTTGTAGAGTATTGTTGAGCACACTGCACGGTACGTGATTGGTCAGTTCATGTAGAGCAGTGAGTAATCAATGTATTCAAACATACATACCTATACATTCAATGTCCCATGTTCTATGTTACTTATTCTTACTAAAAGTAGTAGGTACCTATATATTTAATTCCTGGTTGATAATTACTTACTTAAAATAAAAGTCAATGTAAGTAAGTAGAGCTCCGTAACGTAACTGAGTTGATAACTTTAACTTTATTTAACGACTGGAAAATTTTGAAGTTATCGGAAACCAATATAATCACGTAGTATAAATGTATAATATAGAGCTAGGCATGGTACAACTATTGCCAAATCAGTCAATTTTCTAAAGGGTTAGATATAATTGATTTGAATGAGATCTCGTTACTTTTTACGCTAGAAGGTTTTTTACAATAGTTATTTGTGTCAAAATGATGTCTTTACGGTGAGGGCGGTACATTTAATCCAGAGTGAAGCGTAGGATTCTACGATAGAACCCTGAGCGTAACGAAGGATTCAAGCGTTAACGCCCATCACGAAAATAACTTTGCTCCTGAGTGACACATACAATTTTTCACACCGACTATGAGGAAAATATAACAGTCATCGATAGTTTTCATTTCAGTAAAACGTATAATAATTTATTGTGACAATAAAAAAAAAATCACAGGTTGTTTTAACTGTGTGGCTGGGCCGCCTCACAATTATGCAAACATTATAATTACGGAATTGCCTGTCTTATCTGCCATTCCAGTACAATGTATACCACAAACCGTCAAAGAAGTTATGAATTTCATCGGGATGTCTATCTATGCGTTTTGAAAATCACTATAGATGAAAATATCGCAGATTGAGTGCCCTTTTTTGGGGTTAGCGGAACGGAAAAAACGGAACCCTTATAGTTTCGTCATGTCCGTCTGTCCGTCTGTTCGCATGTCACAGGCATTTTACTCAAAAAGTACAAGGTGTATTTGAATGACATTTGGAATACAAGTGTATTTTGTAAGCTTTGTATTAAAAAGACAAGAACAAGAGTTCCGTAATTGAGTCTCAGGGCTCAAAGCAACTAAGATGTGTGTGTAGGTACTCGTACCTACAGTGTTGTGTGTGGATGTTGTTACATTCTTGGAAACTGAGAGCGTATGAAGTGTCTTGACTTTTGGCTTGTTTTCATTAACAAAGCATTTGTAAAACAATAATAAGTTAAAATTCATAAATTAAAATTTAATTATAGATTCACCTACCGTAATCTTAAATAAGTTATTAATGTTATTATAGATACCAGAGACCCCTATAGAAGTAGAGTACAAAGATTGTTGTGGTTATCATCAGGTCTATCAGACACGACGTATTTATTGGTTTGATATTTATTTTAGTTTTGTTGCATGCACACGTTGTGATACACTAGGCGCTTGGCGTTTTGCTGCCTTCCCCGTCGCCGGCCAAAGTCGCCTGACAGCACGCGTGACTTGTAAATGTGATAATATTCAATTTACAAGTCATATTATGAAAACGATACCTACATTTAGCACGATAGATCCCAGTGGGGTAATATGATTCAAAATAACCGAATCGCACGTTTCCGCGGAATGATACTCTCGGTTAATACATTCCACTCATGGACGACTTTTAAAAGGGGATATCGTAATGCAAATAATAATTTCACGAGATCGTATATTAACTATGTACTGTTTTCGTTATAACAATCAACATGTTCAAACAACAAATATCATCTTGAGCTTTGACATGATTCATATAACAAGGGTTGTTTCAAATCCCTTATCAATCAAGAGCGATACAAGCCTGTCTATTGAAGTCATATATGCGTATGAACAAAATATAAACAATATATGTGACTGTGTCTGGGAAAAGGGACCACTTTAGCGGTATGGAGTTTTCGACTAATTATTAAAAATGCATATAACTCGAAAACTAAAATCCTCAAAGTGGTCGTAAATTAATTTTTCATATCTCATGCTCTGAAAGTGTGTCGTTGTTGTTCTACAAAGTGAGTAAAAAGTGATACGTTACTGCTCTAGTGCAGAAAAGTAGTGTATTCCAATTAGTTCTCGCCTAATAAGCATTATGCGGGAACTAACTCTAATAAATATCAATACTCACCCCGCCACTGACAAAGGGAAACAATTTTATTCTTACTAGTTCATGGAATTTATTTTAATAAATATAAAATAAGTTTATGTTGTAAATTCATTACTTTTATTTTAGCTTAAATATTCACTAGGCTCTATGGTGGTGACAAATGGAATACACCCACTAACCTTTTTAACTTAAAGTTGTGCATGTGTAGTGAGCTAAGGCAGAAACGCATACAGCCACTCTTCAACTAATACTAATAATAAATACAAAACGTATTGTAAAATTTTCCGTGTGTGTTTTATTTTTACTTTCCTCGTATTCGATATGAAAAGTAGAGTGTTTAACTCGGGTGAACCATTTTGCAATAACAATTTAAACCTAGTTTGACCTGAATATCGCTATCCATATTTTGACAATTTATTTCATGATTTCTATTGAACCATTTTGGTGAGAGGAACAAATGTTTATATAGGGCCAACTGCATAAAAAGATTACTTATACATAAGGTAATAACTAAAACCTACAACATGGAAAAGTTGAAAACCCCTGATTTTTTCATTTCGAAGTTCAATATCTCAAAAATGGCTGAACCGATTTTGTTGAAACGTAGTTAAGAACCATCTCGATCACGTCAGCTTTCGGACAAAAAACCTCATTAAAAACGGTCCATTCGTTTAGGAGCTACGATGCCACAGATAGACCACAGACACGTCAAACTTGTAACAACCCTCTTTTTGCGTCGGGGGTTAAAAATGAGAGTAATAGTCAAATGTTTTGTTATCCTTTTCACGGCACTATGTTATAAAATGTACTAACATTGGCCAATTACCAAACTGTCATTGTTTTAGTTCATAGTTAAAGTCCTTTTGGGTCAGTCAACTTTTTCTTGTTGTTTTTCTGTCCCGGTAAGCCAAGAGACAACAGTGACTAAGTTTTTTAGAAGAAATACTGTAAATTGGACTCCTATCATGCTAAGGAGATGTCCCACCATGGACTAGGTTTACCAATATAACAAAAACAAGTATTTAATGGATTCAAACCCCATATAATCATAGTTTTAAAGCGTGACCCAGGAGACGTAACCATGGCAACGAGCAACAAAAAATAATTGATTGAACCTTTTAACGTATCCACTGAAATAATATAATTAAAACGTTCTTGGCCTAAACTGCTCGCGGGTCGGCGACGGCCGCGAGGGTAAGTAACTTCGTAATTGGATGTTTTGGGTGGTTACTAAGCGTAAGGCACTTTAACCTGTTGATCCCGGTTGTTGTAGACGTAATAGTAGTTGAACGAGCGAGCGAAGTCAACGAAGTTCTGCGTTTCAGCTTGGGCCAAAATTCTTTCGAATGTCAGGATGTCCAGATGTCTGGCTGTCCGGCTACGGGACGCGTTTCTCAACCAATTTTCGTGAAATTTTGTGAGCAGGTTCAATAATTATATCGTTTTTTTGTCGACTCAGTTTTTCGTAGAAAAAAAGTCTAAATAAAAAACAGGTTCGCGAATTCTGCAGCTCACAGCAGAGCCACTAATAATATTTGAGTCGATTTTGAGGCCTTCTCAACTTTATTTTCAAGCCACCGGCTTGAAAATAAAGTTGACCACTCACTTGACAAAAAACATCGTCCCGAAAACAGTATCCCTTGTAAGTTGAAAGTTCAGATAGTAAAACCTTCCGCAAAACGAATGAATGCCATAACGCGAATTCTTAGGATTAAATAGCTTATGTGCTAGTCATTCAGGTTGCAAGCTGGGTAAAACTAAGATGAGTAGCAAGGATTAATATTTATTTAGTCACAAATCGTAATTATTATTTAACTTAAATTGTTAATATCAGAATTAGTTTTTGGCACTGTACCCAATCATTTCCTTGAATAAACAATTAAATTTCCGTGCGTTTCATCAAAATTAGTTCGTACCCAGATTTTATTTCAAAATCATTCAAAATACTAAAGGTTTCAAATATTTCGGGCACTATTAACACGCCTTTCTTAAAATAGTGGTTTGTGAGAGGCAAATTTTCGGGACACGGGAAAAGCGATGGTTGCGACTGTTTTAAATGAAACATTAACTACTGTAGCACCTTCCAAATCTATCACTGTTATAGTAACTTTTATGATTATACAATATTTTTGATTATTTCTAACATGATATTCCGGAAAAGTTCACACTGCTTTTGAATTTTGTTAAATTATTTGATATTAAGAAACAAGGGTCTGTTTTGAAAAGCAATCCTAATAAAGTTGGAAGATGTAAGAAATGCTAAGTGAAATCCACTCACCTGTTTGTCCGAAGTCCACTCATTACATGGGTAGTGTTTACGACTGAGGTGTATCGGTTGACAGTCAGGGATGTTATGTTGTCGGCGCCCGGGGAAGCGCCTTATATAGCGGCGCGTGGGGAACCGACAGCAGCAGCGAGACTTTCAGGTGAATAAAAGAAGTTTCAGTTTGATTCATATGATTATATCCTGTAATACTACCTACACGTTACCTACTTAGTTCCTTAATGCATAAAATTCGGTATAGCTTCAGATTTTAAATAGATGCTGTTTTTTTCTTGTACTATAAAGTATTTTCACTTATATGGAAATTACATATTAGTATAAAATTTATAATAGCAGAATTTTTGAGTGAAATGGATATATTATCACTTAAATAACTCTGTGGACACAAACTCCTACAAATATCGGACATCAAAAAAATAATAATCTTAATTAGCTCCTGAAAAGTCGGTAAAAATATGAATAAATATTTTAATCTTTATTTTGGTTAATTTGTATTTGCTCTATAATAATGAAGAAAAATCATGCCAAACAGACAATCAATACTACATTTATTTCTATAAAATTACTTCCGGGTGGAAAGTTCGTAGGATTCTTGAATAAACTATCTTAGGATAACGTTTTAAAAATAAATGAACACAACCGTACAAGTGCGTGTCGGACCACGCACAACGAAGGGTTCCGTGCCTATTAAAAAAGTCGTATCGTTACAGAAATCTTACGGCACTTACGTCCTTTTCTATAGGGAAGGCAGTTTTTCAGCAGTATCTCGAACACCTTTGAACCGATCTTGTTCAAAATAATTTTCGATGAAAGAATTTAATAAGCACTATGTCCATGATTCATTTAAATTTTTTTAAATACACCGTTTAAAAATTAGAGATTACAATCTTGTGACTTTGGGGACGATTATCTCAGATAATCAAAAACATTGCTAAGAAAACTTATTTTTATTTTGAAAGGCCTATCGATTGATATACCACACGTGGACTTACAGAGTGAATAGAGTTCAGTCATGAGCAAAAAATGCAAATCCCGTCAAATAATAGGACTCATTTTGGCATCTCCGTTTCTTTGACATGTTTATGACGCTTCGATGGTTCCCCACATCTTGCATACATGTGCTCAATCTCATTTAATGTCTGAACAACCTGAAAACACGTAATCAATATTATTATTTAAGGTTGAAATAAATATATAGGTATGTGTTACTATTATTTCCCAAAACGAATCGTAATTATTTTGGTTTTTGCGTACATGCACGTCGTTATTGGTTTCACGTAGTTGCTAAAACAATTACGTACTTAGGTATATAATACACAAAAGATATGATTCCCGAAAGAAAAATAATAAAGATGCTTGTCGTTAAGATGTATTACCCTTTCTTTTGGAGTTCACAAATAACTTTACAGTTTTATACAGTTATTCTTTGCACAAAAACTTGGCATAAACATCACCGAAGTTCCTTAAAATTTGTTAATTCTTGGCGTTGAATAACTTTTCTACAAGCCAGCTTATTTTTTTCGTCATAAACATGCCGAGACTGCAACTTATACATCAACCCATTCAAAGTCAAGCAACGCTACGCGTGCTACGCCGTAGCGCGTAGCAGCTTTTTTTCGCTTTGTAGCGGAAATGGCATGCCTACATTGAGGTATGAGTCATGACTCATATTCATGTGAGTTATTCGTCTTGAATGGGAATATAAAATCCCATCAAAACATAAATGTGAAAGGCTGCCAAGTTCGATACTATGGGAATGCTTCGCCTATAAAAGAAGTGAGATCTGAATAAGTACCAAGTTCCATAAAAATACCTTAAATCATAAATAGTTATAGGAATGCCAAGTTACATCATTAAAAAGTACTGAAAATAATAAATGTTATCAGGAAACTGCTAAAAAAACCAGTGTGCTTTTCTCTGACTATTATAATTTTAGGTATTTCTATGTAACGTGATACTTATTCAAAATCCTATAACTATTTATGATTTGAGGTATTTTTATGGAACTTCGTACTTATTCAGATCTCACTTCTTTTATAGGCGAAGCATACCCATAGTATCGAACTTGGCAGCCTTTCAGATTAATGTTTTTGATGGGATTTCATTTATTTTTGTTAGGTGTAGGTTCTTTATTATTTTTTATCACTTTTGCTTTAGGAAATGTCTCATTCCACTTAGGTATGTACTTTATACTAGTGCTCCTGGTCGTGACCGTGTTTCGTGTACCCGTAGCCGAATCTCCGTTGCCGTGTTACTCGGCAACGGAGATCCGCTCCGTTTGCTCCGTGTAATTCGGCTACGTGTAATTAAGATACGTAGCTACGTGTACACGGAGATACGTATCTTATTTATACGTAGATCGGATCCAGCCGTGACCGTGACGGTTAGTGTAGATTTTATGCGTGTCATTAAGACTCCCGAATGTAATGCAAGGGGCGAGTTTTTAATTTCAGTTTCCATACTTTTGCATTTTAAATGAAGTTTTAAGAGTGATCAAAAATAATAAGATGCAAATATTATGTTGGACGCAAAAATAACAGACAAGTAACAACTTTTTAGGGTTCCGGACCAAAAAGGTAAAAACGGAACCCTTATGGTGTGACTCCGTCCGTCTGTCTGTCTGTCACAAAGTAAAAAAGGGCGGATAAGAGGGGGGGCAAAAATTTTAAATCTAGTTAGTAGGCCAAGTGGGGTATCATACGAAAGGGCTTGAATTGTACATTCTAAAACAGTTTTTCTTTTTTTTTCTACAATGGTAGAATGGTAAAATTTTGATTTATAAAGAAAAATGTTGAAAAAAATACCATCCCCCCCTTATCTCCGAAGTTAACCAAGCGAAAAATTTGAAAATAATATATATGATTAATATTAACGTGAATATTACCGGACAAGTATTATGAGACCTCTATCTAGCGTAATTTTTTTTTATTCTTCAAAAATCATATGTTAATTTTGTTTGTAATTTAATACTTCTGTGTTTAATTTTTTTCCTTCAAATTCGTATGAAAGTGTTCTGAAAGTACCTTCTAGCAAATAATAAAAGAATCATCGAAATTAATTCACTTGATAAAGAATTATCGCTGAAAAACCAACATACAGGGAAATGTAGTAACGTACAACCGTAGAACCCTATCGCAATAAGGTGACATAACACTCGAGGTTGAGTGACGGCGGCCTGTCAATTGCGACAGGGTTCTACGGTGGTCCGTGAATACATTTCCCTTACTGTACATACCGAGTTCCTTGGTCGCGCAAGTTAGTAACAAAATGCACAGATAAATGGCGCTGTAGGTACTCATGACTTAACTACACTATGCGTTCTTAAGATTTTTCCAAAATTAATGGGTGGGGCAAGACGGGTGTGTTGTATGATATTTCGTACGGAACCCTCGGTGCGCGAGTCAGACTCGCACTTGACCGGTTTTTTTATATTAATAGCACAATTATAGGTAGATAAGTCTCGTAATGTTCACTAACACTGACTCTCCTATCCTATGAGTTCGAGTCCAAAACAGCCCCCTCCAAAACAGCAATAAAACTTGAGTAGGTAAGTATTTGTGTCAAATCAAACAAATTAACCGACCACTTCTTGCTTTCACTTAACTTCACAAACAATAGGAACACATGGTACTTAACAGGTAAAACCCAAAGCTACTTTAAGGTAATCATTATCAATGGCCCGCAAACTATTGTTTGTTATCTTTATCTGCACGTGCAACTATTTCTTAGTATTTTCACCGACGAAAGACGGTTGTCCAGCCAGTAATAATATTTATGAATAATAAAGTATATTATTATTTCACTTAAAATACTTTTAAATTGTTGCATTGGTCAATCTAGGGAGTAAATATTAATTAGAGATATTAATATATTTATTTGGATGGACTTTCATATTCATCGACATTGACAAGTAGGTACCTAGTACCTATACCTACCTGAGGTGCGATTTTTGATTCTCATCGGGTGGCTTATTTCGTACTAAATAGTCATCGGCTGCATACTGCATACAAAAAAAGGCACCGGTAAGATTCAAAAATCACACCAATCCCACCTCTGGTTTTTTTTGTACAAACTCATAATGGCTGGAAAGAACAGAATAATACCAATATGTAATTACTTAAAAAAAACATAATGCGAAGGGTCCGTTCGACACAAGCTCTCTTTCAACAACCGAGCGGAGCGGAGCCGAAGCCGAGATTCGCGGGAACGTAGCCGAATCCAGAAACGGATACGTATCTTAGACGTGACCGTGTAGTACGGGATCTTAGCACCGCCGGTGCTAAGGCTACGTAGCTACGGTTCCGCGGGTAACACGTATATCACAAGCCCTACTTTATACTATACCCTTTATACGAAGCGTCTAATTCTTTTTTCTACGCTTGCGTGGCACTGTCTGCTTTTTCGTTTTGTCATTTTGTATACTGTCTTGTACAGCTGACACGCTAGAGCGCATTGTCCATTCAATATCTTGGATTTTTTTTACACGTTTTCTGTTAACTGATAAACTTGCCAAGTCAGGGCGGTATAATGTACGTAGTCGGTTATATTCTATATTAGAACTTTCTTGAGCCTTAATTTGGCTAGGATCTAGCCGTAAAATTAGAAATTATTTAGACTATGCGAGAAAAAATAGTCTTTTCATTTTTGTTTGACTGATTTAGCGCACCTAGTGTACCTAGTGACCTGCTTTTCACTTCGTAAATCGTGGGTTCGGTTCCCGCAACAGACACACACAGAGTGGTGAACAATTTTATTGTTCTTGTCTTTAAGACAAACATGTATTGTCTTATCAATTTAAGATAAGTGTCTAGATAAGTTGTATAATAGAGAGAGGAAATATAGTAGAACGTAATAAACACATGTCATAGAAGATTCCCAGAGTCATACAGCTCTAACGCTACGCCGTAGCACTTATAGTAGTTAAATTACGTTAAAAGTAAATAAAATTCAGACAAGTGTCTACGTGCTATAGAAATTTGTTCTGACTTCACACAACTTTTAATACATTCTTAATTTTTTTTAGTACCCGCTACGGATGTAAATGGAAACCCTCTATTTTAAGGAAAATAACTACGAAAAGATAAAGATAAATATGCTTTCATAAATAGTTGATTGGTTGCGTAGTGTACTATAAATCCACAAAATTCGTCAAGGGTTTCCGTTAATGCTAATGTCAGGATTTGACGGACATTTATAGGCACAACCTCTCCCCCTAAACGCATATACCGTGACCGTCCGTAACTACTCGAATGTTGCCAACAACGTGCAAAGTGTTGTTGCTGCTTTGCTGTCGCTACCTGACCAGCTGTTGAATTGCAATGGCACATTCGAAGAGCATCGTAGGACGAAACACCCTATCCTGTGCCCTTCATTAGTAACTGCACTGTTTCCTGCTTCACACGATTTTAAAATATTACATAAATAATATTACATTGTGCACGAGTAATACATTGTTACATTGTATTATATTTTTAAATATTTTATAGTAAAGTTAACTAAAATGAGACTTTCGAGTGCGTTGAAGTACCGATTTATTTGTTAATTTCTCGTTTTTTGGCTTTTTTGTTCAGTTATAATCGACAAAGCGCGAGTCAGGCTCGCACACGCAGAAAAAAAACTAGTTTCCTGTATGTCCTCGTTTCTCTTTATATTTTAAATTAATCTTATGTTTATTATTATAGCAGCCATAGTAATTGACACCCTCTTTGAAAATGTGTTTAGGTAACTATAACAGTTCAAAACGTTGTGCCAGAGAGACAGACAAACAGCGGCGGTTAGTAATACGGTCAGTTTGTTGAGGTATGGAATCCTTAAAAATGTAATACGGTTTGTTTGTATTGCTAAATATTTTTTTGGGTTCCGTACCTCAAAAGGAAAAAACGCAACCCTTATAGGATCACTCGTGCGTCTGTCTGTCCGTCTGTCACAGTCGATTTGCTCCGAATCTACTGGACCGATTCAGTTGAAATTTGGTAAACATATGTAAATTGGTGACCCAAAGATGGACGCGTTAAGATGAATTCTGAACAAGGGGGCCACTTTTGGGGGATAAACTGGAAAATTAAAAGAAAAAGTTTCGCAAACTGTATTGTGTGACATATACAATGGAAGGGGTTGTTGTAAGCATCTCAGATTTTTTTTTTATAATTTTAGCAAAAACAGATTTGAAGTAATTTAGGAAAGAGGACGAAAATTGACCATTTCCCCCCTTATCTCCGAAACTACTAGGCTTAAAAGTCTGAAAACAATATGGAAAATAGTTCCGTGCCTAAAGATTACAGGAAAACCTATAAGAAGTTTGAGTATTCAAAGTAACGGGAAAATGATCAATATTTTTGTGTATTATATACGGAACCCTCACCGCGCGATTTGAACTCGCAGCTGTCCGGTTTTTAGGGTTCCGTACCCAACGGGTAAAAACGGGACCCTATTACTAAGACTTCGCTGTCCTTCCGTCCGTCCGTCTGTCTGTCACCAGGCTGTATCTCAAGAACCGTGATAGCTAGAGAGTTGAAATTTTCACAGATTATGTATTTCTGTTGCCGCTATAACAACAAATACTAAAAAACCGGCCAAGTGCGAGTCGGACTGGGGCTCCCATACAACAAACATGATTTTTTTGCCTTTTTTATAGACAATGGTACAGAACCCTTCGTGCGCGAGTCTGACTCGCACTTGGCCGGTTTTTTCGTTATTAGCTACTATAACGGGTGACATTCGTGGAAGCAACACTGCTAGCACTTTCATGATGTTTATTACGATTATCACCCTTACACAAATGAGTAACGTCTAGAATATCGTCATGAACAATGGTGCAATCGAGAATGTTACCTTCATTAAATATTATACGTACCTTCAATTATCGTTGAAAAACTTCTT
Organism: Epinotia nisella; assembly: GCA_932294315.1. NCBI lineage: Eukaryota > Metazoa > Arthropoda > Insecta > Lepidoptera > Tortricidae > Epinotia > Epinotia nisella. Next base: position 26,833,067 of record OW028674.1, read on the forward strand.
AATATCATTTCAAAAACTCAGTTTTAAAATAAGCCATGACATTCCTAATTTGATTTAACAATAACAACCATAAGCTTTAACTACATCTTTGCAATAAGATTACATAACAAAATAATTGAACAGATGTCCCGCCAAAACCTTACACTACTACTAACTACACTTTTTTTTGTAATTTATCAATCTAGACTGACACTGTCTATTTACCGTTAGACACATTAATAATTGACTTGCATGAAACGAAAGTAAAAAAATTCAAGAAGATCGGAATCGAACATTAATGAAATGACAATAACATTTGTTCAATTCCTAACGTTATTATGATATTAGATCTCGAAAAATATTATTTGCTTACGGGTAGTTGACGAGTTCTCATTTAAACTCTAGCGTAGAATGTACTTACATATGTCATGAGTAGGCTTGGGACTTTTGGATGTTCGCCGTGGTTCTAGTATCCACGGAGTCGCCATTAAGTTAATTTTTTTTTTCGAAGTCAAAGTCAAATTGTAAAAATAAAACATTATATTAGATGTACTAATTTATGCTGTTATATCAGTAATAAACACGTTATTACCTATGACTGCAATTAATTTTATCATAAGTCTATTATACACACAAGTCACAGTTCACAGATGACGCGATATGCATATACATATATGATTTACTTAATTAAGCATCCTCTTTGATACTTGTTTTGGGAAAGACTACTGACAACTATTTAACAAACAAAAAATAATAAAAAAACACTTAAATAATAAATTGTCATTGTTGATTACAGACCATGTTTAAGCAATTTCTGATATAATTTAAAATGAATAGTTTTACGACCTGCAAAATTGAGCACTGGTTAGAGCCATATAAGGAGTTCAAATATGATAAAAAATCTTGTATATTTTGTTCTTTATGTGATGTATATTTTAAAGCAGAAAAAATATTTATTGTTAAGCATGTTAAAAGTTTATCCCATCAATAATTGGGGCGAAAATAGCTTGTTGTTAGATTGGATAGAGCCTTACAACGAACTAGCAGTAAGTGAAGAGAAGTTGTTGTTGTGATACTAGCTTGAAACTCGAAAAATCGATAATTATAGGCAGGTTAACAGCCAAAATCACCAGAAAAAGGCTGGAAATATGAGTGACTTTTATTTAGATCTATGTTTGTATCTCGTTAATTGCAACATTGCATGGAACAAAGTAAACCACCCAGAATTTAAAAAGAAAAATACAGAAAAAAACAATTCTTACTACTATTTTAATGATGAACATGAAATAGTAATAAATGATGATTATAATACACTGATTCCAAAAGCCAGTACCTCATGAGAGATTTAGAAGTACCGAATAATATTAGATTGAAGAAGATATTTTTGTTATTGTTAATTAAAGTATTTGTTTTAATTTATTTTGTTTACCAATAGTAGTGTTTTTAGTATTGTTGACTTCTGCTTTGATTTTGACTTCGAAAAAAAATATTATTTTAACATATGCTGACTCTGTGGATTCTAGAACCACGGCGAGCATCCAAAAGTCCCAAGCCTAGTCATGAGATTGCACATCTGTACTAAAGTAACGCTAATAACAGCTCAAGTATCCTCCATGATAAAGTACCATTTCCCTTGATCGGCCCGGACAGATAAATTAGCGAGACCAAGGAATTGCGTATGTAGTGGTGCACCGTACGTGGTATCAAAATAGAAACGAATAATTTTATTATGACGTAATTATGAGTCGTATTGGTCTTAATGAACGAGCCATTTATTACTATGTAAGTTCTTAACTGCGATACGCTGATGATGCAACTCTTCCTGTACAGGCTAAAACGCACACTCGCCTAGAAACAACCAGCTTAAAAGTCGGTATTGCAAAAACAAAGATGTTGATAGTGGACTGAGCTGAACATAATAGGCCAGAAATAACTAGCGTAGCAAATTGCGAAGTTGTGCCGAACTACATATTCCTCGGGTCTACCATTTCAAACTCTGGAGGATTATGTGACCAAGAACTCAAACGACGATGCGTTATTACTAGATCGGCTGTTGAAAGGCTGGGAAAGATCTGAAAACTATAAAAGTTAGACTACTTAAATGTATAGTGTTTCCAATCTTTTTATACGGAGTCGAAACTTGGTCACTGAGACTGCAAGACCGTCGAAAAATATACGCTCTAGAGATTTTGGTGTTGCAGGTGACTCCTATAAAGATACCTTGGACGGCATTCTGAACTATCAACTCAATCCAGAAGGAACTCCGCATAAAATAATGACTTTAGTCGATAGGTCAACTACGAATTCTGAATTTTTTCGGCCACATCTCAAGAAAAGGCCTATCGATGGAGAGGCTCGTCGTCCAGGGATCTGTAAAGAGATGAGAGCACGGGGCCGATCTGGACGGGCATAATAAAAAAAGGCTACGGAAAACAGCAATATCCAGTGCTGCCTGAAGTGGCGCGTCATAGCTAAAGCTGTGCGACCATTGGCAAGAGGCACAACACCGTTAGAGATCCATAAACATGACCACGATCACTCTGACAAGAGTGCATAACTGAGAAGAACTGCAAACTGAAATATCTACAATTAATGTGTTTCACTCCTAACAGACATACGACATTTGTCGTACACATAAAAATAAATACAAATAAAAAACTACATTTAAAAATAAATAAGTACACTACATGTTCTAACTTCCTATAACTCTGGCACATTGCCACCTACAAAACTGTATTAACCCAAGAAACGTTTCATATTGCACAATAAAACTACTGAAGTTTAGTTCTTCGTTTTGGGGTTAACAATAATTCGCATTATTCATCCTGACTTTGTAGTTTGAACGCAGAGGCAGAGCGACAAACGGCAAAATCGGAAGGACCAACATCGTCGCATACGAGTACATGGTTTTACTTCTATAAGTAATTAAATTAAATTACACTACCAAAGCGATACTATGTTCGCGGATCCATCGCAACTATTCATATCATAAGTAAGTCTACACATACAAAAGTCAGTGTATACATTCGTATAAATAATTGAACTCACGGGTAGAACGATTCAGCTTATACAACCAAAGTAATTGTCTTTGTGTTCTTGTCATAGGATTTTCTTTCGCCTGACCTGTGTCAAATATTTAATTTAGTACGGCTATACTAAAGTTCGGCGTTTATCGAAAAGTTCGAATGAATACCTGAAGCTTAAAACTTCATTCAACAATGCACAAGTCCAGTTCTTTGTAAATCATTCCTGAATCTTCCCAATGATCATAATAGGGTGTTGAGCGTACTTGAACATCGACTCCCAAAAGTTTCAGTTGAACACCAATTGGAGACAGACAATGACCTACAATGGTGAAGCATACGTTCACACTCTTAAGGTTTATAATGGAAATGTTGTCACGGTTAACTCCCTATAATTCGTATCTCACTGGTCTAGGAAGGTACAGTCAAGAGCAAAAGTAAGTTATCACTTTTGTACCTTATTCCATTGCGATAAGGTGAAAAAATGATAACCTACTTTTGCTGTTGACTATAATTATTAATCAGACTAACATGCATTATTATTTGAAAACGCGCGTGTTTAACTACGATTTACTTATTTCCTCAATAAACACCTTGATTTGTTGATACCGTGCAAATTATTAGGCGAACAATAATTGTTGTCTTTAATTTGGCACATTTGGGTCGCTCGGATATCAAAGTTGACTTATAGACCGCTGACACAATTTTTCCGGTCATTTGTACCAAGTATGGCGACACTTAAGGCGTCTAATTACATAATGAAGAAAAAAGAAATGATGGTCATATATACTAGTGTTCCGTACCAAAATTTATTTGGTCCAACGGAGCATTTATTTGAATGTGCTCAAGTTAAAACCTTTTTTATGTAAAATGTTAATTGCACCTTCTACTGTTTTTGCAATAAAACATCCATCTTTTACATACAAAACTAATATATTGAAAAATACCCACCATACATTTAATCTTATGGATTAATATAATTCAAATCCACATGCTCCTTCACTGTGTTAGGAACAAGAAAAAGTGAACTATTTGAACTCGAGCTGGCAGTCTCCAGGTGATGCTCGTACGAAAATGCCCCGAGAGCCGTTTAAGTGGTCATTGTCCGTTACACAAGTCGCAGGCGTGCTGTAATGTGATGACCATTCCAGTGTATAGCCTTCGAATCTAATACGCTTGCAAGAAATCTTAGTATTGTGCTCATTTCAATTAATGTATTTTAGGAATTTTCAGTAAATGTCACGACCGATTAGTTTGGGATTATTATATATATTCAGTCTAAAATACGAGTATATACCTAACATTCAACCTATTTATTTATTTTATTTATTGGTATTCAGGATAACAACAGCCGTAAATATACAGTTTACATAATAGGAGGCCAATAACAGTTATCCGTTAATTACATCAAGAAAAACAAAAACAGAGATGATTAAATTTACCTAAGATAAGAAATGTGGAAGCATGCTACAGATAATTAACAACATGGTGCAGTTCAGATTATAAGAGCTGACCGACGACGAGGTTAAAAATGTGCATGGGACTGAATCCCGGGACTGAAAATTGTGCGATAAGTGTTATATATTTCCAATATAACAGTTCAATAATTTGCGTTAACACCGTCACCTAAAAGTGATCTCGTGAGACAATGATTGGCATCGGCGATAAGTGGCCCCGATGGCTCTGCAGTTGTGACGGGGCAAACACCTGAGCGCGGGGGCCTAAATTGATTGAACGATAACAAAGGGGACAACGAGACGAAAGGACTCGACTGCCCCGAGACACGATTTAAGACGATAACGTCGTCGGCTTGACATAGGGTTATCCTCAGCACTTTCATGGCTCTGTTTATCAAAATCAGAATAATAGAGACATGACATAAGGACATCCCCTTCCGTCAATTGAGAGAAATGGAATGGCGCCTCAGCGGAAACGTGAGAAACCTGCTTTTTAGGAGGATTAGGATTTGGATATTAATTAGTAAAATAATATTATTTTATTTTTCGACTGAAGAGTAGGATTTAATTTTTTATCATGTATTTTTTTGCATATTGTTTAATATTTAATCGGTCGTGTTTTTTTTTATAAAGAAAACTTCCACGAGTCTCAGACATATTAAAATATAATAATAATAATAATAATAGGCGAGTTGGCTATATGTTTAAAGTCCAGTGCCACCTCTCTACCCCCCCCTTGCATTCCATTCAATTGTCAAAAGGGCCTCTACGTGTTGGCTTAGTTGATACTTTGCAGGGGGTGACCCGAGTGGTTATGTGGGACTCCCGTATAAGCTGATGAGACTCACGGTGTACCCACTAAAAACCCCTCCACTTGCCGCCTCGCCGCCATGTGGCGAGGTCACGGAAACGCTTGCGCACACATCCGCGACCCCGCCGGCGGCAGCCACACACAAGCGGCTCCCTCGCGGACGCCCGAAGGCCCTCCACGAGAGGCACGCCAGATGTTTTGGCGCGCCTGCCTCCTCCATCTCCACACGTTCAGTAGCGGACCCCCCCGAGTCCGCTACGAGGAGATCATGGGTGCGGGAAATTCCAGCACCCGGTGGCGGATCAGGTCTGTGGTTCCGCCACCAACCACGCCTCGGCCGCAGAGGATAGGGAAAGCGGTGCACCGTAATACCGGCATTCCTCTTCCTCTGCGGCCCCACCAATGCCGCTTCCGCGGAACGGCCCCGCCAAGTTCGCAGGGGGTAGGGAGAATGGCGCACCGTTATACCAACATGCCTCTCCCCCTGCGATCCCGCCTCGGCCGCAGAAGATAAGGAGGTACTCCTTTTCTTCTGCGGTCCCTGCCCAACGCATCCTAAGCGGGCAGTGAACAAGCCCGCTAGGAGCGCTCTCCTCGGGCCAGCCAGTAGGCCCACACAGGCCGGCCCTGCACGTCTAGCACAACTTGCTGCTCAGTCGCTTCTCGCGCGACTAAGCGTCCCCTATCTCACTCGCACCGTACAAATTAGAAAAAGGGGGGTAGAGCTTTCTCGACTCGCGCCGCGGTGCGGCGTCAGTTGCGCTAGCCCCGCTGGGTGCCTCTTAGCTTCACCGTGGGTGACCAGTCCACGGTTACTAAGCCCCCCGCCCCGACAAGGCGGGCACCCTCGAGGGGGGTCCGCTAGTCTCCTCCTATAACCCATTTTCCAGACCACCCACCATTCAACCATGACCTTAGTTCCCATCGCAGCATACGGTTGCACTGCAATACTCTTTGCTCCTGGCGGGGACCATCACCGGTTGTATCATGTTGTTCGCTCGGAGATGGTATGAGCCAGGATGTGCATGTGCTTTAGATTATTTTTGTTTTTAAAGGGCCTCTGCGCTGTTGGCTTCCGTCCCACGCATGCCTTTCAAAGATCCGGGTCCGGGACATGGAAACTAATTATAATATTATTAATAATAATCATCATTTATTTTCAGATAACCAAAAATCCATAGTTTGTTAGTGTACGTGTCTTACAAAAAGTTAAAAAATAAATATAATATTCTAGAATAAATTAAATTAAATTACATACAAATGTTAAATACAACGAAACAACAATACTTAAATGAAACCAATTCTATTACAATATACATTTCATAATATATCAATTAAATTAGAAATGCCATTCCCAAATTTATAAAACAAAATGAGGCAACCAGTGTTCATGGTGGCTATCCCAGTATTCCCAGTGTATAGCTATGGGGCAATCTAGCCTACTGGCGATCCCACGAAGAATGCCGTTGGTGCTGTCCGCCACGCGGTACTTGGTTTCCGAATAATAGCATTGAAACTATCTGCACGGGCTTGCGCAAACATGCCAGAGGCACTGCAGTGTCTGTACAGACCCAACAGCATTCTGAGTGTGTTGTTATGTTGCACTCTCAGAGTATTGGCTGCCCTTTGGGCAAAGTCCACCCACAGGTTGCACCAATAAAAGGACTGGCAGTGTGCCTTAAACAAAGTTATCTTTGCCTCATTCGTGACCCGTTTCATTATGTTTAAACTTTTTTTTATTATCTTCGTTCAATATTATTACAGAAAGCATTCTAAAATTGCTATGCGGACAAATACATACCTGCGAGGTCTGGTTTATTTATATCACCAGAGGGATACACGGATACCCACTTAAGATAAGCCTAAATAAAAATATTAGCTGATTTGTCGCTTTTACTTCATAGATACAGTGGCGCTCCTGTCATTTGTCGCCGAGCCAAAAACGATCTGGGTATGTAGCATGGTTGGCCTTATCACGCGACAAGTGACAAGATAAGAGCGTCGTCTCGTTCTATCGAACGGTCAGCCAGTGACGCACGCTCTATCCTATCACCTATCGCGTGACATGGCCAACCATGCTACGGCTCCAGAGGCTTTCTTTAGTAGGTACCTACCGCGCATGGTGAGTCCACATAATATTACGTGATCCGCTGTCCAGGATTATGGCTTATTATGGCCAGAGGTGACGTAATAGTGCATTACTAAGCTAGGGCGGTAAAACATAGAATGTCTCAGAGCGATAAATATGAGATCGGATGCTTTCTTTATTACCGCCCGTGGTGAGTACACAATTTTACGTCTCTCCCTGGCCAGGAGTGGGATTTTCCGCACGCATAGCGCATGGCGTGCGGTACCTAATTCCTACTTTATGGCCAGGTAGACGTAAAAAAGTTAAAAGCCGCGTCTCTATAGGTTCCCATATTCCTTAAGTTAAACAAAAGTAAAATGAACGTCACATAAAATGTAAAGAGCGTTGTTAATCAAGTCCGTCTAGATATTTTTGGATGGTCACGTAGGTAATAACATGTTCACGCAAAACATATTAACAATAAGTTCACGCCGTTTTAATTGAGGAATATAAAATATTATTCAACATGAAACTTTTAACACGTTCACTGCTAACAGTTTCGTAACGCTAAGCTCGTAGCCGATGCCGTGGGTTTCCTGCTATGTAGCGGAAAGCGTCTACGAACAGAGCGTCCGCTAAGCGTAAAAGTGTTGAACAGTCACGAAAGCTTGATTAACCTACGTTTTGAAAATAGGAATCTTGGTATGGAAATAGTTTTTTTTTTTGAGTCTGCCCGCTTGACCACGAGCGCTGGAAAGCGCCCGACACGTCGGAAATGTCGGGATGTATCGAATACATAACATGCGCGATAAAATCCGTTTATAGTACATTATGATACAAGTGTGCTATGTTGGTCATTACACTCGAGTCGGTTTTTAAGCCTGAGCCGAAGGCGAAAGCTTAATGGAGACGAGAAGTGTAATGACCAATGCTCACGTGTTTCATACGACGTTTTTCAACACACTTGCGAGGAAAAGTAAATAAAAGTTCACATTTATTTAAAAACTTTAATTATTGAAACAGTTATTAAAAGTACAATTATTGAAATGATATGCTACCGCCTTATGAGGCATTTGTACTGTATGTTTAATTGTATTATTAATTATTTCATTGCTTTGTTCTTGGGTAACTGTAAATGTCGGTGATAATGCAACATTCTGAAAGGAGGTAGAAGAACATTGCGTTTCATCATTAGCAAACGTATGAAATCCCAAATCATCATTGGCATATGAGGTGGAAGGACGCGGTTCAGGGCAGAACTTCTTGGATTGTGGCTCCAAATGGATTGCTTGTGTTATTTTGGCACTTATGTCGGCTTTATTTTGGATGGAGTCCTCAATATATGACTCGGCGACATTATTAGATCGCCATCCCCCATGGCGTTTTAAAGTCAATATATCGGCTCCTGAATTAGCCAGCAATGTAGCTGAAGTCCGCCTAAAACTGTGTCCGGTGTAAGCGTCAGCCTGTGGTAAGCCTAAAAACTTGGCAATTTCTCTAGGCATCGATCCAAATTTGTTCACTCCGATAGGCTGACTAGTGCATTTGCCGTTTTGAACATTTTGGAAGAACCGGTCAGATTTTCCTTTTGTTGAACGTAAACTTTCATATTTTTTCACTATTTCATAAAATGGTCCGTGAATAGTAAATGACCGAGGAATTTTATTTTTAGTGTTCGGAATTTTGACAAGTAGCATCTCTCCGTGATTCTCTATATCTTTTGTCGTAATGTTGTTTAATTCCTGACGCCTACAGGCACCAGTAATTCCGAATATTAATGCGACCTGAAAATAAATAAAATCATAATTAAGTTATAATAATCGTACCTACTTAGTTCCTATTATATCAACACTCACAATACCGCCTACAAATATTATAATAATGAATACAAAACTAAATAGTGGAACTGACCTTTGTCGCTAGATATTGATTATCCGGTGCTTCTTTAATGAACTTCTCCACTTCATTAGGTGTTAAAACCTTGGATTTTCGACTGTAAAAGCCGTCTGAACGTCTTTTCAAGAATGCAGTTAGATTGGTGTACGCTTTGATGTCAATTGTATTTTTATTCTGCACGGTACTCTTCAACATAGAATATATACACCAAAGCGAACTAGGTTTATACCTCTTCGCCAGTTCACTAAAGTAAGCCATGAACACGTTCTCTGAGAAAGAGCTTGCATTTTTGCTATTTTTCCATTGAATGAAATTTGCGTAGGCTTGCATGTATTTATCTTTTGATTTTGAGCGCAAAAGACTATCACTCGCATTTTGCGCTTCAGCTATGATATCTGGCGGCGTACACTCGATAAGTAATTCTTCGTTATCTAAATTCGACATTTTACAAAACAACACTAACGAAATGCAATACTGTGAATAAACTTAACAAACAGAAACCCATTTAAAAGATGGCGGCCGTAATTTTATTTTTTCGCGCGCTCAGCGCTGCATGCGCGCGCAAGTCTGAGATAAGGGCACCGGCAAAGTAGCTAATCAGCCACATATTTATAAATTTTGAAATTGGGTATTTATAGGTAAAAATACACCGTCAAAATATAAATACTAACAAGCAGTTTCATGAAATTCTTTAATTATTTATCACATTTTGGATTGAATTTTATATTTACGCAAATAACTACTTAGCTGTTTTCGAAACATTAATACTTCTTGCTAATATTTAAAAAGATATGTAATGAAAAGGCACTAGTGCGATAATGTAATGTAAAAGGCACGGCATGGGTAATATTCTGCATTATCAGTGTAAATACGCTGTAATAAGACCTACTTTACGAGCAGGTGTGTTGAAAAAATAATTATAACACATCCTTACTAACATAATAACTTTGTAATGTAATAATAGAATCTTTAGTAATTTGATATTGAGTTTTGGACATACCATGCAAATGTTTAATTTATGTAGATATTGTTACGCATGTGGGTAGACTGAGACTGCTCACGCTCGCCAGAACCGTGTGAAATTAGATTACTTTTCAGTGATGTGCGGGAACATCAATTGACGTCACTGAATGTGACGCTTTAGGCACTAGGATAAATCTCTGTTGTTCCTAGCTAGTTCGACTCCTGAATAACGGAATCAGAGAACAATGTACAGAAATACAAACGAAATGAAAACCTTTAAAACCACTGATATTTATTTACACATATTTTTACCGACTTTAAAAAAAAAGGGGGTTCTGAATTCGGTTGTATTTTTTTATATAATTTTTTTGGCGTTCCTCAGAACTCCGTCGCTTATTAACCAATTCGTACAATTTATTCTTTATTTTCAAGTATATGCTTGCAGATAAAATAAATAATTGTAATTACAAGCTTTCCCGATGTTTGTCATCAAATCTTGCAAATTAAATTTGATCCACTTCCCGGTAACCAATTGAGCTGAAATTTTGCATATATGTGTAAAACGCGTGACAATGCAATATTCTGATAACATGGTGCTGATCTGATGATGGAGCTAAAGGTGACCATAGGAACTTCGCAATGAAACGACACAAACTCATCGAGTTTGGGCTCGTTAAAATGTCTCAGTAAGTAGTTGATGACGGTATACAGAAAAGTACAGTTGGCAATAAAAACTTGTACCAAAAATTAAATTTTTGACAGAAACGTACTTAAATATCTATGGTTAAATTTAAATAATCACAATTATTACCAGTGGCGCTAGTGAGCACGTTAAGCCCTTTTAACTAAAAACATTGAAAAAACCGGACAAGTGCGAGTTCAACTCGCGTGGTGAGGTTGCCGTATATGATACACAAAAATATTGAGAATTTTCCCGTTACTTTGAATACTCAAACTTCTGATAGTTTTTCCTGTACTCTTTAGGCAAGGAACTAATGTTCCATATTTTTTTCAGAATTTTAAGCCTAGTAGTTTTGGAGATAAGGGGGAAAAATGGTCAGTTTCGTCTTTTTTCCTAAATTACTGCAAATCTTACTATAAAACTATAAAATATATATTTATCTGAGATGCTTACAACAACCTCTTTCATTTGATATGTCACACAGTACGGTTTGCGAAACTTTTTTTTTTAATTTTCCAGTTTACCCCCCAAAAATGGCCCCCTTGTTCAGAATTCATTCATTTACTTTACGTGTCCATCTTGGGGTCACCAATTTACATATGTTTACCAAATTTCAACTCAATCGGTCCAGTAGTTTCGGAGCAAATCGGCTGTGACCGACAGACACACGAGTGATCCTATAAGGGTTCCGTTTTTTTCCTTTTGAGGTACGGGACCCTAAAAATCAATCTCGTAGCACAATACAGGAAAAATTAATATCGTGTAAACTGTTTTTCTCGAGCTAACGAAAAAATACAAGTTTGTTTACAATTCACGATCCATTTTTCTGGTTTTTAGACTATTATCTGAAAACCAGTTTCAGGTTTTGTCACACCCTAGCTAACACTGCGCAATTAGGTGTCTGATTGTATGGTCCAAAAACTGAACATTGTGGACGACATACATACCTACATACCTATTACGCAAACAGTAGTATCATTTTGGAAATGTTGTCTAGGTAGATATCTTATACCCTTTTCAATTTCATTACATGTCACTCGTCACACGTTTTAACACATCGGCAATCAATTCGGTCTACCATTTACTTCAATTTTTGTCTCGTCCCGTCTTCAATCGCGTGACGAAACTTCCAATGTGCTTTGATGTCAGTGATCAAAACAATGAGGGTGATTCTGTCCTCAATGGTTCTTTGCTTCAATATTTCGTCAGTAAAACTACACGTGCATAATTTAAGTGTTTTGTATTCGGCCAAGAACGTCGGATCAAGAACGCTTGATGATGATGCGTCTTCATATATTTAACAACTCGCATGGTTAACGGCTAGGTGTCAAACATATGAAAACACAGCTTTGCATATCTCTGGTGGATTCACCCTTAAAAAACCACTTTTTTGAGGTCCAACACTTAATAAACAATTTTAAAATAATTCTCATTATTGATAATGATAATGAGTTGACACGAGTACGTATACGTTTGTATTTAGGTATTGCTCGGATTATACCTACGCGAGTGGTATTTGTTTACTTGATTTCTGATATTTTATTCATAAATAAAATAAATAAATATTAGGGGACATTCTTACAAAAATCTAACTAGCACTATAGTAAGCTCAATAAGGCTTGTGTTATAGGTACTAGACGACGGTATACAGTGTGGGCCCTGTAATAGGAGCAAAAAAAAAATTAAACGGTAGATTATTAAGCTTGTGAGCAATTGTTTCTAAGTGGTTTTAATTTTTTTTTAAATTGTTTGATTTTTTAATTTCTTTTGAAAACAAAAATGCAAAAACTATTATGACTCATCACATGATGCTACCTCAAAATCTGCATCTACTGTGCTATGATCTCGTGGTGCCAAGATACATTTACTCGGAGGTCATAACTTTAGATCAAAATTTCTCCGATTTTTTTTTTTATATTTGTTCCTGTTACAGGGACCACCCCGTATATAATAGATATAATTACTTAAATACATAGAAAACATCCAAGACTCAGAAACAAATATTCATGCTCATCACACAAATATTTGCTGTTTCTGATCTTAATTCACAATACATATTTACGTAATTACCGACTTGTTACATAATGCTACAAACAATGAATTTACTTTAGGAAGTAGCAATCATATGATTATGCAGAATAGTAATTTTCCTGTACCCCCGGAACCAAATAAGTATTAAAGACATAGATAATTAATTATTTTTGGTGTACTAAGCACCTACGTATCACAAGATAGGTACATGAAGTCAACGGGGCATGTTCACTCGCGTCTATACGAGTTGTATGTATCTGCAGTTTGTATGTTAATTCAACTGTTATCTTTGTTTCAGAACAAACGGGCTGACATACTGTTATGGTAAGTATTATATCTTGTTTACATCTACATAATATGTTGGTATTGTGTAATTAAAATGATCTTGTGTATGTAAGAGTCGCAAAGGAAATAAATATATGTGTTGTAATGTTGACAATGTTAGGATTGTGGACGGTGTGATAATACGAAGATAAAGTTTATCTAAATCGTGAAGTGATGCAATTTCAGAGTTAGCACGAGTCACTGAACTCTTAACAAATTTAAATCTCCCCCTCACTCTCTTTTATTGGGGAATCCCGGTAGTGGGACACGAATCGAGCTATTCAACAAATGGCAAACTAGTCAGTAACTGTTTTGTTTGCTTACGTTAAACAACAAAACATTTGGTTAAATGTTATAGACGATTGAGGAGAATACTAAAACTGTGTTTGAAGTTCATAACACACCTACAGGTACAGCCGCCAATAAAAATTGCAAATATAAAGATATTGTAAATGGGAATGGGTTGTTTTTTTGGCTACTTAATACCTTTCCAATCCAATGGGTGAACCAATTTAGACAAAATGTGTTATCTGGAGATAGTTTTGGAAACGTACGAAACCTTTATCCTGGAAATCGTCATCTGAAGCCCATGGGGAGACAAGGAAGTTTGTATGGGAATGCCATTAAGAAGTTCCACGTTACACACACGAAAGTTTTGTGTGTGGTTGAATGGTATCAGATTTTAATAATATAAATAACAGGAGCAAAAAATTAAACGGTTGATTATTAAGCTTGTGAGCAATTATTTCCAAGTGGTTTTAATGAAGAAACAAAAACCATTTTTTTTTCATCAAAATAAGTTCAAGTACGTGTATTTTTTACTCTTCTGGAGTGATATAAGTACCTTTTTAATTTAAAAACACTAATAAAGAATTTAAAAAATATTTAAAAATCACAAAAAATCTTTTGTAAACAAAAATGCTAAAATTATTATGACTGATTAGCTCATTACATGATGTTACCTCAAAATCTGCATTGAATGCTTTGCTATGATCTCGTGGTTCCAAGATACATTACTTGTAGGTCATAACTTTAGATCAAAATTTCTCCGGATTAAAAAAAATTGGACACAAGGGATTACTGCAGATGCTCTAAGGAAGCGTCCTTTTAAATATTTGCTCTGTTACAGGGCCCATCCCGTATTTGTCGGTAGTTTAACATTCACAAGAGGATTTTGAATATTCTGCAGTATTCAAGATCCTGAAAAGAAAAATATCCAAAATGTTCTCCAAAGTAGTGTCTGTGGAATTAAGTTTTTTTTGCAGAAGTTCAAGTTCTGCTCGGACGGTGACTGCCCGCTGTGGGCGCTGGCGGCGCTGCACGCGCTCGGTAGCCTTCCAGCAGCCTTGTTCCGTGGCCTGCTGCAGCACATCGTGGAAGAGCTGCCTGTGAGTGAAAGCAAGGGTTAAGTAGTCGAAGCCAGTAATGCTGGCGCCGGCCACTGGCTTGAACAAGCATAAAAAGTTTAAAAAACTGTATCCCGAATCCTGACCACGGAAGAGTAACTATATGAATAATATTTTTATATATTTGAACTCGAAATTTTCACCTTTTTCATTTGATCCCCCTCGCGCTATGATAGCATACGATTTTTTCAAATGTAGTCACATATTTGTATTGACAGCCATCTTGTTTATCTTTTTAATACAAAAAGTAGCCTATGTCACCCGGAGCATAATTTCGAATCGATTGACATCCCATTTATCAAAATCGGTTCAGTATTTTAAACGCCACAGTGGAACATACGTAAATACAAACATACACTGCTAAAAACATATTCCTTCGTCTAAACCTAGCTTTAAACTTGTGGTCGGTCTTGGCCATCATATCCCCCTTCATATCACTCACTATTGGACGTGCATATGCGGGTACCTAACAGCACTGAATGTGCATTACAGCGTTTTTGTTTTTCGATAAAGTAACTGCTAACATATCACGCTTAGCATGCTAGGAATATCATAGTGTGTAAACTAATATTCTTCCTGCGGGACGTTCGGAATATAATATTTTGAGACAGTTGAATTCGATTTTTAAAGACGCGACGATGTAAGGCTCTTTCTATAAAGTTTCCAAATATTGGCACATGTATTTTTTTTTTAAATGTTTATATTATGACGGTGGAAAACAAGCTTACAGCCTGCCTGATGCTAGCTCTATCGACGCATGTGACTCCAGATGTTGTCGATCCTTTATTGAATTGGGTATTCGTTGTGTTGAAAACTGATGATTGTCATATCCTTTATAATTTCTACAATATGCGTTAGGATATATATATTACTCATGCAATATGTATACATGTCTTCACTTCATTCATCATTTTATTTATTCCACCTCATTAAAAGTACGACTCACCTTATGCTACGAGGTAAGTACCGTAAATAGTTGAAAGTTAAGAAGTTATAACACACGTAGTTGGCATTTTCAAATAATTGTGTACCCAATTAGCATGAGTCGTCAAATAAAATAAAAACGGTCAAGTGCGAGTTTGACTCGCGCACCGAGGGTTCCGTACAAACTTTCATACTTTATACCCGTCATCACGACTCCGCTTTATTTTGAAAAAAACCTTAAAAATAATGTCCGAGTCCAGATTCCAGAATGCCGACTCACAGACAGTGATCATCCGGAAGGGAATATTTTTTTCAACAATTTTCTTTATAAATCAAAATTTGACCACTGTAGAAAAAAAAAGGAAAATGTTTTAAAATATGTAACTCCAGCCCTTTCATATGATACCCCCCACTTGGCCTTTATTATTATAGGGTATTAACAAGATTTTTCTTCCCCTCTTATCCGTCGTTTTTGATAGATAATATAACGTTACGTTTAAATTTTTCATGTTAGTCACGTGGATTAGCTTTCTTTAAAACTATATTCCTTTCGAATTGATAGCATTAGTAGTACAGAGTACCTACATACAGACGGACAGAGTCGCACCAGAAGGGTTCCGTTTTTACCTTTTTGGTCCGCAACCCTAATTAACTCAGTGTCCGTTTTGTGACGAAAATTAAGCAAGCGAGTAAAAATTGACTACTGTCACATTTAAGTAACGTGTTTATGCATATAATTTACAAATTGAAAGAAAAAGTAAATTTCATACAAACTTGACACTTCATTGTGGTCACAAAACGGACATGAGTAATTTTTTGTTTGACGACTCACGCTAATAGGGTAGTTGACTATATCCAGAACATTTTTTTAAGTACCTCGTTCCAGAGATAACCCGCTATATCTACACCGTGATTTTTAATTCGTGATCAGGAACCATTTTTTTCTAATTCAGTAGGTATAGTCAACAGCAAAAGTAGGTTATCATTTTTTCACCTTATCGCAATGGAGTAAGGTACAAAAGTGATAACTTACTTTTGCTCTTGACTGTACGTGGTGCCAAACACGATTAACTCGTAGGTAGTTACCTAAAACAAACGTTCTTTTTTCATGTATAAAAGTGTATTAGGAATTACTTTTTAATTAAAAATCATTGTCACCCTATCGGTGGTTTACCTCTATGAAACTTTAACCTCCTTGAAAAATAAGTTTCATAAACCAACCTCAAAAAACCCGTGTGTCCAATGATTACCTATAAAATCAAAGGGCTTGTCCATATACTCGTATTTATTTACGTCATTTCAAGATCGGGGTGGGGGGGGCTGACGATTGGATGACGGTAGAATGACGCAGCAAGGGGTGGGGGGTGGGGGGCTCACGATTGGATGACGGTAGAATGACGCAGCAAGGGGTGGGGGGGGGGGATCTTATCGAAGATGACATCATCTCTCGCATCTTAAAAATATAAAACTAGGAACAATAATAGTTAGTTTTGACTTTAATAAATAAATCAAGCTCAAAGCGCTGTACTTTGTCATCTGTATCTATCTACAAATCTTCAAAAAAAAATGACATAGTTGAAAAGTCTGCAACTTTTTTTTGGTGCTAAGGAAGGTTATTCCTATCAAACAATCAGGCATTAATAAAACTTTTCATCCATTCCCAATTGTAGGATGACCAAATTTTAAATTTAATAAACTAAACAGTGATGTAATTCCATGAAATCGCATCCACTGAAATTTGTTTTGGCTGGTTATTCAAGTATTTCGACTCGATCACGGATTAAAACCGGACAAGTGCGAGTTCAACTCGCGTGGTGAGGGTTCCGTATATAATATAAATTTCATAAGTGTTTTTGAATACTCAATCTTCTTATAGGTTTTCCTGTAATCTTTAGGCAAGGAACTATTTTTCATATTTGATTCAGAATTTTAATCCTAGTCGTTTCGGAGATAAGGGGGGGAATGGTTAATTTTCGTCTTTTTTCCAAAATTACTTCAAATCTGTTTTTGCTAAAATTATAAAAAAAAATCTGACATGCTTACCCCTTTCATTTGATATGTCACACAATACAGTTTTTTTTTTAATCTTCCAGTTTACTCCCCAAAAGTGGCCCCTTGTTCAAAATTCAATAATTTACTTTACGCGTCCACCTTTGGATCACCAATTTACATATGTGTACCAAATTTCAACTCAATCGGTCCAGTAGTTTCGGAGCAAATCGGCTGTGACAGACGGACAGATAGACAACCGAGTGATCCTATAGGGGATCCGTTTTTTCCTTTTGAGGTATCGGAACCCTAAAAATCACCATATATACGAGTAGGTACATAGATACCCACTTACAATGCTACAATGTCACAGAATTTTAAATATTAGTATATACAACCTTGGCCAAAAGTAATCCGCACTCCACGTTTTCCTTTGTAACTTCCACGAACCTGAAGTGTTTGAACATTGTGCAAATCAGGGATCGGAACCGGTTTTTTCAAAAGTCCCCGAAGTAGTCAAATATTTTGAATTATTTTAGGCTCTTAATGTAGAACTCTATCATGTATTTAGGTATCATTTTCGTATTATTAGACAGCCTGATCAAAAATGATATTATAAACCAAAGAACGGAATAGAACGAAATAAAATCGGTATTTTTGTATGGTGAAAATACCGGTATCCGATCCCTGGTGCAAATCATTAATATACAACGATTTTTTTCCAATAGATACAATACTTTTTATTATAAAATATATAAATGCACCTTTGCTAAAGTTTGACTTTTGTTTGAAAAACGCATGGGTGCTCAATACTTTTGACCAACAAGGCTAGACCATTCAAACTCAAACTCAAAGTCTTTATTGTTGGTTATATGTAAGTAATACAGATACAGGATTTATAGTGCATGTCCTTAAAAAATAAAAGTAAAAGTAGGTACGTACATCTATAATTTTAAATAGCATGCTATATTAAATAAGAAACAACAGTAGGTAGTATAAAATTCATCAAATAATTAATTATTAGACTAGGCATTCTAATTTCATCATGGTAATAAAGTAATAATCCAATAATTCAATCCAATCCATTACAATGCTGCAGTGACAATACTTATGTAAACAAATATTTCTGAGCGAGCACTAAGAATAGACGCTTACATGGAGGCGGAAAAACGTCCTTTCCAATTCGACCACGCTTTTTGTGGGCAAATAGCGTTTGGCTTTTTGCTCTTATTCGACTATTCTCTGTCACTACGTAATTTAATTGTATGACATACGTCGTGATACGTGTCTTTTGAAGATTCGTAGACGTGACCTTTCGAAATATGTCACCTTGCGAATTATGTCACACTAATGTTTACTGTAGCTTGATGGTACCCAAATACATCGTTATTTAAAGATTACACTAGTATTATATTCAACCGATTTTCAAAAATTATGTTGCATAATTCGACTCCCTTTGGCTTACCTACTCGAAAAGTCTTTAAGTACTTTTTCGAAATCTTGAATCACTAAATGGCCTCATTTGAACAACGAATCCTGGGATCTTGGTCAAATCGACGGAACTCCTCAAATATTAAAAGCACGCGGTTAGGCAACAACAGTTTCTTCTTGTTGTCCCCATTATTGTTGACTGAATGTTTCTACAAAGTTGTGCTACCACCTACCACCTCACTGCGCTAAAATGTTCTTTACGTTTGGTCTAGTAGTTTTTAGGTAGTGTAGTGTCGGTATTTGGTATAAATTAAAAATAATTACACGTATATTTTTGATTTTATATGAAAAGAACTAAAAGAAGTGAACACCCACCACAGATGTGCTCACATCTGTGGTGGGTGTTCACCATTACAGCACCGGTATTTCCTGAACTGTTTTTGAATACTTAGTTTGTACCTACAAATGAACGTGGCGCCGCAGTCCACATCTTTATCAATATACCTAGTGAGAAACAATTGAATTCATATTTACTCCAGGCAAAATACGGTTTCGAAAAATATTAATTTATAATAGCGTTTTTTATGTTTATTTCATTCTAAAACATTATTCTAAGATGCTTTATTCAAGAATCCAACAAACTTTCCATCCGGAAGTAATTTTATAGATTTAAATTAAACATTCATTGTCTTTTTTATTTTATTTATATTGAATATTTTAAAGCAAATGTAAATGAACCTAAATAAAGATAAAAAAAAATATTAATATTTATCCGGACTTTATAGGAGCTAATTAAATATTGATTTTTTTGATGTCTGAATTTTTGTTGGATTTTGCCTCTAGGTAACTATTTAATTGATAATATATCCGTTACATTAAAAAAATTAGCTATTATAAATTATTTCCAAATATGTCATTTTTTCCATACAAGTTGTCAGTTCATTGCCTGGACTAATTTATTTTCTTACTTTTTAGGAAGACGGCATTATGGACATATTAAAAGACACTAATCTGTGTAAGTACCTATTCAATTTTACTATAAAATGGTATTTCCTATTTCTATCTACTCTTATTCCTATTGCTATTCCAATATGATTTCAAAGTGCATTGCACTCGTTTAGACACGTTATTATCTATTCAGGGAGCGAAGGTGTTTTGACAACGGTCAATATTATAGATATGACATGACAGTGCTCCAATACACCCTCGGCACGCCTTGACGCAAATCAAATCAAATTGGAATGTCTATTAAAATGTAGGTATGTGACATATAGACCCCCGAACGCGAGCGTACATTTCAGGTGCCAACATATTTACTGCCAGTGTCAACCTTTTCGAAGTCGTCGGTCTGGCGGATTTCCGTTAGCGAAAACGTTAAAATTTATTTAATTAACATTTACAGTTACCTAAATTACACACTGTGTGTACTTAATTGTTCATGTGCAAAGAACGTTAGAAACGTCACGAGTTTGCAAAGATGTAAATGCACAGCGACTATTGTTACAAAACTAGGCAACTCTGTTGGAGTTAGTTATGTTCGGGTTTTACTAAGTTTCAGTGGGTGTGAAGGGACTAATTCATGCATATTCTCATATCATAGGACTACACGATAAGCGCAAAACTATAGTACCTAGCGAAATAGATTGCAAATAGCCAACTACATTTGGCGTCTCATTTAGTGATTTATGACCTTATCCCACAAATTAGTGTAGGATAAGAAGGCGGCGCATTCAATTATCCATACTAATATTATAAATGCAAAAGTCTGTCTATCTATCTGTCTGTCTGTTACTCTTCACGCTGAAACCGCTGAGCCGATTCAGATGTAATTTGGTATAGAAAGAGTTTGAGTCCCCGGGAAGGAGATAGGGTAGTTTTAGTATCCCGGAAACCATCCATTAAAGGGTTGAAATGGGGGGTGAAAGTTTGT
This sequence comes from Epinotia nisella, assembly GCA_932294315.1. Classification (NCBI taxonomy): domain Eukaryota; kingdom Metazoa; phylum Arthropoda; class Insecta; order Lepidoptera; family Tortricidae; genus Epinotia; species Epinotia nisella. The sequence goes on from OW028674.1 coordinate 26,853,981, forward strand.
ATGGAGCTACGGTATTAACGAGTTCCACGCGGACGGAGTCGCGGGCAGAAGCTAGTAACCTATAATTGATGACGTGTTAGTTTCGCTACAAAGTAACGTTACCGGGTTTTTATTTTATTTTTCACATCTCATGCTCGAAAAGTGTGTCATATTAGGCTTAATAAGCGGGGCTAAAGTAGTTCATTTAGCCCCTAGGGAAAATATTTATACATATTTATGATTTTAACACATTTAAATTGACTAATCAAAACACTTCACCATATTAAATCCACCAATCACAACTCTTTCTAAAAACATTTATCTTTGCTATCAACCAACCATAATACCTACAGCTACATATTAAAATCGACCAATCAAACATCAGGTGTTTTTTAGTCACTAATTCCAGATCATTAAAAAAGAAAACGCCTCACGCTAAATTGAATAATCTCTTCGCAGTGAAATTTGTTATTGATTGTGGATGGATAATCTTTGTTTTACTATTTTCTCGCAGTCGAAGTGAAAAGTAGAGTGTATAACTCGGGTCTAAAAGCCATATTACCCCTCGAATTATTTTCCCTCGCTTCGCTCAGGAAAATATCCATCTCGTGGTAATATGGCTTATTTTAGCCCCTTGTCATACAATCTACTATTTCCTTATTATGATACATATCCATGACCATGTAATACCTACTGTATAGTTATGAATATCAGTATAGTAGAAAAACGAATAAAATATCACTCAGCGTCTCGTGAAGAAGCCGCCAGAGCAGCAGCAGCTATTCGCTGGGTGCTGCGTCAGACCTGGCGCGGCGGCTGCCCCGGCTCCCAGCTCACTCGTGATCTCCTGGTACTTGGGCTGCCCAGAACACACGCGACGGCGCTGGCAGAAGCGGCAGACAGCGGCAGGGAAGCATATGAGGCGAGAGTGCAGGCTAGCGGATTCATGGGTGAGCAGATCATATCAGTAGAGATAGGGCACATCAGCTATTCGATGGGTGCTGCGTCAGACCTGGCGCGGCGGCCGTCCCGGCCCCCAGCTCACTCACGACCTTCTGGCGCTCGGGCTCCTAGGACACACGCGACAGCGCTGGTAGAAGCGGCAGACAGTGGCAGGGAAGCGTCTAAGGCAAGAGTGCAGACTGACGGATTCATGGGTGAGCAGTTTGTATAGAGAAAAAGAGAAAGGTCACAGCAGCTATTCGCTGAGTAGTGCGTTGTAGCCGCCCACTCACGATCGTCTAGTCCTAGAGCCGTATGAGTCTATATTGCAGACTAGCGGGTTCATGGATGAGCAGTAAAGTTCACATAGTTATCTGTTCACTTTTGCTGCCCTGGTAACATCTGTTACATATTAGCTTGGCATTCGATTTGAGCAGTTTTGGTACCAACCCTTCTGATAGGTACCAAATTCCAATACATGTGTGATCCCTTAATTCATGTGCCAAATAAATTTCCTTCGATCCCTTTTCTTCCTCTATGTTACCCAGAAATAACCCTCTCAATCATTTATTCCAGTGAACAGACTTACTGACGTGACCACAAGCCCTGGGCCGGAAGGCACCGTGGACACGATAAAGCTGACGATACACGCGGAAGACGTCACCGGTGAACGCACGCAGGACAATCTGCTGGTCCACAAGTCGCAAGTGAAGACTCTGCTTAAGGAGTTCAAGCAGGCTTATCAGAAAATGGAGGAGTTGGATAATATACAGTAGATGCAATAATTTACCTACTTCAATTCAGTACTTCGCCAAGGAGCATACATTAATTTAACTTTCCACTTCAACACACACATGAACTGCTGTCCGAGAGCAAATAGTTGATTATTACAGAAAAAACCCAAGTCGCTTTATGTGTGCCGATAATATTTGAGGAGTTCCGTCGATTCCTCAAGGATCTCAGAATCGCATTTGGCACTTCATTAGTTGCTACTTAAACGAAAACATATCAGAATATGTGACGTACATTACATCGTTGCGGAGTTCCATAAGTCATCTGTGGTCTTCATCATCAGTTCCACTTCACCAAATTTGTGATTTCCGAGTGGAAGATATCGAAATCACTACACGTGTGCCTGATAAGATGGAGGAGTTCCCTCAATTTCCCATGGATCCCATGATCCAACTGGCTTTTTGAAAACAATGGGACCAATCTGAAAGCATATATGCTTTCAAATAAAAAAAACCTTGTACGAATCGGTTCACAAATGGAAGCTCTGAGGTAACAAACATTAAAAATAAAATTTATAAAAAAAACATGCAATCGAATTGAGAACCTATAAGCTCCTCCTTTTTTTTAAGTCGGTTACAAGAACATCCTCTAGCCAAATACTGGTAACAAAGAACGGACAACTTTGAAGTATTCGACTTTCAATCGTATTTTTTTTAAATTCCGAACACAAAAAAAATACCACACTTCTTTGTGATTATGTTTTCAACAAACTTGGTAATTACTAATACACTTACGGACAAAAAAATCGATTCTAACATTATTCTGGTTTCAATGTGCTATATCTCTGAAACTAATACTAATAAACACTAATAACTAAACTAAACAATGTTGCTTGAGTCGATTTTTTTGTCCGTAAGTATAGGTATGGAGATTAACTCCTACCAAATGGCCACCTTGCTGCGTGGAAAATGCTAGCCCTTTTCAATGTTTAACTTTTAATTGCCCACCCGATAAATATAACAACTACAAATGCTAATAGTTTCATTACAAAGCGTGGCGTAAGCAGTCACAGTTCTAATTATTTTGCATGTAGATAGTAATTAATGTTCAAGAATAGGTACTTATTACCTAATATATTACATGAATCCACACAGAGATTTACGATGGTACGAGTAAGATGTGTATCCCTATACCTACAGTGTGAGTCTCCATAAAATGCACATATGAAATAGGGTGAATCTAAACCAAATTCCATCGACAAATATCCATGGATTTATAGCCAAAAACATTTGGTTCAAAGCGCTGTGGCACCATTTGTGGCAAGGGTTACGGCCAGGTAACAATAAAATAAAAAGTCACTCAAAAAGTAAAGTCAGTGACTCAGAACGATTTGCCATTGAAAAAATTTTTTTGACTGTAAATCAAAAAAAATACTTGTACCTATTATATTATTTTTCCCGTCGATGAAATCGGGCGTAGATTCAACCTATTTCATAATCATCATCATCATCATCATCATCATATCAGCCGAAAGACGTCCACTGCTGGACATAGGCCTCCCCCAAAGAGTGCCACAATGACCGGTCCTGCGCCATCCGCATCCAGCGGACTCCAGCGACATTTACCAGGTCATCAGTCCACCTTGTGGGGGGCCTACCCACGCTGCGCATTCCAGTACGTGGTCGCCACTCGAGAACCTTTTCGCCCCAATGGCCATCGGTTCTACGTGCAATGTGCCCCGCCCACTGCCACTTAAGTTTAGCGATTCGGAGGGCTATATCGGTTACCTTGGTTCTGCTGCGGATAGCCTCATTTCTGATGCGATCATGCAGAGATACTCTCAGCATAGCCCTCTCCATTGCCCTTTGGGTGACTTTGAGCCTTCTTGTGAGGCCCATAGTAAGCGACCACGTTTCCGTGCCATACGTCATCACTGGCAACACACACTGGTCAAAGACTCTCGTCTTGAGACACTGCGGAATATTGGACGAAAAGAGCTTCGCGAATGCTGCCCAGCCGAGTCGGATTCGATGATTGACCTCTTTCTCGAAGTTGGACCTAACTGGACAGTCTGTCCTAGGTATATATACTCGTCTACAACTTCGAGCGTAAAGTGTCCGATTGAAATGGGAGTTGGTACTACGTGGACGTTTGACATGATTTTCGTCTTATCCATGTTCATCCTTAGACCAACTCGCTCGGAGGCTTTACTGAGGTCATCGAGCATAGTACTCAAGTCCTCCATGGTCTCAGCCAAGACTACTATATCATCAGCAAACCGAAGGTGAGTGATGTACTCGCCGTTGATGTTGATGCCTAGCCTTCTGCAGTCCAGGGTCTTGAAAACGTCCTCCAGTGCAGCGGTGAACAGTTTTGGGGAAATAACATCCCCTTGCCTGACACCCCGCTGCAGTGGAATAGGCTTCGAGCTCCGATCTTGGAGTCGGACTGACATGGTGGCGTTTTCGTACAAAAACTTCAGTACTTCGATATAGCGGCATTTCGGCATTTCATAATATGTACACTTTATTGAGATACACACTTTATTGGACACCTCGCATGCTAGACAGCTAGGTGTCAAGTCTCTGGTTAAGGTAAATTTGTAAAAAATATGATATTTTTAGTATGTGTGGATACTGTCACCTACAATATTATAGGTAGTACATAACAGAAAAACGCACTGAAACATATCTGATCCAATTTTATTCCTATATTATATCTGTTATGTTTTATGTTAGAACATAGACGGCATTGTGTTAAGAGGTTCAGGCGTACCTACCTACGCCGAGAACTTTCGTCATAACTTATCTTAACGTAGAATACCTATATGATTATCCTCATAATTTATTAAATTTATAAACATTCCAACTCACCAAGCTTGTTTTAATCCCCTTTACCATGGATGGAGCCTTTTGGCAATCTTAGGATTGATAGATATAGCTGCAGCCTCTGTTCACCTACGACACCATAACTCAATTTCTGTTTTGAATTTTGATCGACTCGACTGTGGCCCGTTTTACAAAGCTACAAGTTACAAGAATAAACCGGGCAGTCGTTATTGGTCATAGAGACAGGATATAATAGAGAGAGAGATACACACACACACACACACACACACACACACACGCGCGCGCACACACACACATGTGTGTGTTATGTATATGTTTACATGTGTGACAAACATGTAAACATATACATAACCAGGAACGAGATAAAATGTCAAATCTCCTGTCCCTCAGCGCGTATCCATGCGTTTTTTTTGTCAAAATATTCTACTGAACGCGCCAGGGATATAATACGACTAAATTATATAGACAGGAGGTGTCGAGGATGTATTAGTCTTCTGATCCTTCTCAATTTAGGCATGTTAAATTTACCTCTATCCCTTTTGGGCATTTCGCTAGGACTCCAGAGTCTATTACCTAAATCCTCTATCTTCGTTATTGGTCAAGCACCTCAGACGGCCTCAGTGTTACCAATTTAGACTTGTAAAATTGTAACTTGCAGCTTCGTGATACGGGCCACTGCGGCGCTACCACGAACTTCGAAACTCGAAGTTCGTATATCTGCATCCCTGTCGTTCGAGTGATGTAAGTGCGATAGAGATGCAGATACCCGAACTTCGAAGTTCGTGGTTATCACCACGAGCTATCGCTATGGTCTAAATTTGAGGTTATTATTATGTGACTATCTTATTATGTTTTTAATTAATTTTTGACTATCGTTCTATTGTTATTGACTTACCTACTATTAACTGAATTTATTATTTTTGATGTATAATATGAATTAATTAATTTTAACATGATTGTAATTTATATTGTATTTGCACGCATTTGAATGTGCTTAAAGCAAATAAAGATTTGATTTGATTTGATTTGATTTGACCTGTAGCGAGATGTTTGTTTCTGTTGCAGAGTTAATTTAATCTCTATTTCAGATACAATACGGTTTATTTTTATACAAACAAATATTTCAATTCACGTCGCGCAAATTCTCGTCAATCCGTACTATTTCCACCGAAGATGCGCCGGGAGTGAATTGAAAATTTGCCATACAAATTTCAATTCACGCCGCGCTGCGCCTCGTCAATCCACGCCGGTGGACAATCACCTTTATACCTTTCGAATCCCGTATCTCTCAGGGAACCGGCGGGATTTAAAACTAAATCTGTCAAAATTTGGTAGAATTTTTAGTATGTCCCAGTCGTTCCCTACCTAACTATAGTCCCCGTAAAAGTAAAGCCGTCGAAGGTGGTAGAACGCCATTATCTTTTTACTTGCAAACCAAGCAATAATGTTGGTTGGAATTTGTGGAATTAAGGAATCGGTGGTATAAGTATTATAGGTATATACTTACCTAAGACTTGCCTAAGACTAACAGGTTTCTAACAAAAAAAAATTAGTAGGTATACTTTACTTACAGTTTAATCGTTTTAATTGCCGACTGTAGGTAGGTACCTACTTTTTTGCACAGTCATTTAACTAGTCGTTGAGAGAGTTCGAATGAACCCATCATCATCTGCCTGCGCCATTAACGCCATTTCCCATTATCTGTGGTGTTGGCTCTCCTTGTCCATTTTCTCCTTCATCAGATTATGCAAAAAAAAATTGTATTCTTGCTGCTTGCTAACAAGGGCTCCCACTCCACGAGGCGACATCTACTGAAACTTGACCGAAACAAAACGTAATGATAATATTTAAGTATCGTTCCAAATCGATAAATTAGTATTATACTAAAGCTGCATGCACACCATAAAAACTGAAAAAATGAGAAAGGTAGAAATATAGTTTTCACTTCTCATGCTTACAAATTTCGTGTTTGTACTGGATGTAAGCTGCACAAAATGCCACTTTTTATGCACTTGTTGTACAATCTACTATTTGTCACTTAATTCAGTAAGGGAGAAGTTGCGAACTCTTATTCTTCTCTTGTGTTAACAGTGCTACTTGCAAAAAATAAAGAGCGTTTATCTTTGCTTCGCTAGAAACACATGTTTGGAAATCCAGTCCAGACTATTAGTATGAATTGTGAAATTCGGAACGTGCCCCTTAGTCTGTTGACAATTGACATTTACTTTGACAAATGCCCTGCCAGTGTCGTGCTGTTGCACCTATCACTTACAAATTATTTATAAAAGCTTCATTTTGTCTATTAATAAACCTACTCATTACTTTTAGAACAGTTTCCAAATTACAGAGGCGCTTAAAGGTGCAGTGTTTATGCTGTACCGACGCGTAATACGCATCCTAAATGCGTGCGAGACACAAATATTTTCACTCAAAATAACATTGTTTTACTCGAAAATGTGCTGTAAACAGTGGACTATTTCAATTTAATACGCCGAAAATATTAGTGTCGCTTCAGTATAACACCATAAAGACGTAGTTATCTCCAAATCTATCATCGTGCTGTCTATCCATCTACACGCTGATAAGATTCTAATCACGTATTTGGTTTGAAATTTTCGGATAAAACGTGCTAATCTATCGTGTGAAGAGGTGATAATGCGGACTAATATGTTGTGAATAGTATATGAGAATATTTGGACAACACTTGAACGTTAATTTGTTTAGTTGTAAGCATTGTTTATGTAAATATGCCTGGGAAGATCAAAGTGAAGGTGCTGGCGGGGAGGAACCTGCCGGTGATGGACCGCGCCAGTGACACCACAGACGCCTTCGTCGAGATTAAATTCGGAGGTGTTACCCACAAGACTGATGTGTGCAGAAAATCTCTTAACCCTCATTGGAGCAGCACAGAATGGTATCGGTTTGAGGTAAGATGTTTAATTCTAAAACTGTAATAGGTTTATCTTCAGGATGTATATAAACTGTGTAGATATTTTATTACATTTCATGTAACAAATGTATCTACTCACTTTCATGACAAACAAATTATCAGTGAGATGGAAATTATTTTAAACAAGAACTTTAATTGTAACTGTGAAATATAGTGAAGTGTTCACAAATATTTGTTTATTTATTATTATTTATACACATCATGTCACACTTAGGAAAAAGGAAAATTACTGTGTTTGGCACTTACACCATTGTCAACAATCACCACAATCAATGTGATAGAAACTTACAAATGTGACATTTAACATTGTCATAACAGTGTGAGCCCCCAAGGCAATAAGGTCCCTTTTCCCTGAGAATGACACAATGTATACTACGCTCATCTCAAATATGTGGCATCTCTAAAAAAAGGTGCTGGAAAAAAGAGAAATAACAGTACTAAAGTAGAGCTACAGTAACAAATAAATAGACTATCTAAAAAGATTGACAGCCATAAATACTTTATATTAATCTTTACAGGTGTAGAGCTTTTTCTTTCACAACAAAAGCTGGCTTTTAAGAAACCTAGGGAAAGTTCTTATTAAAGTCAAATGATGCAACATACTACAACTTGCATGGAAGTTTAACTACATTGCAGGGTCAATAGATGAAATGAATTCATCACATCCTAGTAACTTGCAATGTAATGAAACATCCATGCAAGTCGGAACATTTGTAACTGATGCTTTAACCATATATTTTAATGATGTTGAATATCTAAACCCCTTGTTAATAAAACTTCAGATACCTCTGTTAAATAAAATATGTTTTTTCCCTTTCTCACAACGACAAATGTCAAAGTTGAAGATGAGGACTTATCCATTTTAACACAATTTTTCCTAAAAAATGTTTTATAAGTACATGGTGGGCCATGACTCAAGTCAAAAACTGCAATATAAATAAAGTATCCCTTGAAAAAAACTCATTCAACTAGCATACGTCACTCACCCTCAGTTGTGTAACTGCAGCTTGACTTCATAGGTCTTTTATTCATAAACACTATAAATTGTGTTCAGGTCAATTGAGCCCATAGATAGTGTATATGTTTTAGTTTATGAATAGGGGTACCTAAAGCGTCTGTATAGTTGGCAGTCCTTGAATCAAAATCGGATACTTGCTGCTAAAAGAGTATTGGCATTACATTTGGGTAAAATAAATTATGCATTTAGAAATATTTTGCTGCTTGTTTACAATTGCAATTATTAGAGATGCACCAAATATGGGTTCTGTCGAATATGTTCGGTCCAGTTATTGCCGAACCGAATATTTGGCCTAATTATTTGGTTCAATGTAATGCCTCCATCAGCTTCCAAAACAGACTCATACAGTGGTAAAAATATTTTTGATGTTTACCTACAGTAAAATATTTACAATAAACTTTGTTAAATAGGTAGATAATAACAATAAGAATCCGTTTTAGAATTACGATTACACAAAGCAAAGACTATATTTATTACATTATTGCAAGTTGCAGAAAAACACCTCTAAAATTATTCGGTAATTATTCGGAATTTGAACCTAATAATTCGGCTGAATAACGAACATTGAAAAATATGCCGAATACGCGGAACACTGAATGCATTTGCATGATTGTTCATAATTTATACAAAACAAATAGTTTGCCAAGATATTTCATCTGTGACTAAAACTGAATTGTAAATTTATGCCATAATGTGCCGTGCAATGTCAAATCAATCTGTAAATTTTATGATCGACTTAATCATTGCACTGTATTTATGTGCGACAGTAATGCCCACAGTATATTTAATTTACCCATTAAACAAAAATACAAACATACATATGCATAGGTATACAAAATTTGAATTGCAGAACATACATAACTTAAGTATTTCTTGTTGTAGGTAATATCATATAAAATATTAATTTGGTGTTAAAGAAACAATGAGCTGTATTCATTACTTTTCTTTATATAACACTGAATTGCACTTTGAAGGGCTTGCGTGCATTGCAATAGTTTCATGGTAAATAATGTGCAACTTAATGACATTTGAATGCAATTTACAGGGAGAAGACTGCATCAAACCTAGCCGGGTCAGTTTCATAATATTTGGTTCCAAAACTTGGCTCAGACGCAAATGCCATATGTTTGGTTTATTTTCGTAAATGTCTGGCGAGCGTCTGCTAGTTGCCCTGTATTTGTGATATTTCTACACAGCATTATTGGCTAAAATACAATTTACGATTCGGACCATGCCGACATTTCCTTTGTTGTTATGTTTACTAACATTTAAATGCCTAACACATGACAGATATAAACGTTTTTTGCCTATAGCAGAGATAAAATAAAATTTGTGTATACTTATACCTGTGTGGTAGGCGTTTACGTGCACAAATGCGCTGCTCGCGACGTAAACGCCTGCTGCTCTAAGGTTCCTTTTTCCTGCTAACAACACAGGGTTTACAGCGCCAATAACCTATATTCATTTATATTATAACCTATTTTTCACAGGTGGACGAATCGGAACTACAAGATGAACCGCTGCAGCTGCGTTTGATGGACCACGACACATACTCCGCCAACGATGCCATCGGCAAGGTCGTAATCAGTCTCGCGCCGCTGCTGGCGCGGGTGCCCAGCGCGAAGGGGGGCGCCACTGCGCCGCAAGGTATGAATATGAACCTTATGCCAACGTAATAACGTAGATCAGCCGATGCGACTAATGCCCAGCGCCTAAAGGGGATCTACCGCGCCGCACGAAGGTACAAATGTGAATCTTATGCCAATGTGTGTGTCTAAGTGTAGACGGATCGCTGCGGCTGATGGGCCACGACATGTACCTACTCAGTCAACGACACTTGGTTCCACTGCTGGCCGGTCTGTTCCTCTTGCCGTTTCGGCTATTCTCGGTTCTGACGAGTCTCACGCACCTCCGAGGTGTCGTTACGAGTGATTGCGATAGGAACGAAATAGCACGTGTTATGTGGCAAGCGTATGCAAGCGAGATGCCATTATTTGAATTTTCTTGCTGTTACACATCATCTTTGTTTAAGAGACGACCTTCCGTATATAAGTACGAGTAAGTAACATTATTTTGATCCGTGCTCTCGACCCGGATACATCGCCATCATTATAGAAGTGTTATATACCTGATTGCAGCCAGATTTTATTTCTTGTTAAGCATATAACGATCACAATTAAAAATACCTGTTTGGTGTAGGAGCCATGATGTCAGGCTGGATCCCAGTGTTCGACACCATGCACGGCATACGCGGTGAGCTGAACGTCATCGTAAAGGTCGAGCTGTTCTCTGACTTCAACAAGTACAAGACGTCTAGCTGCGGCGTCCAGTTCTTCCATTGTGAGTCTTCAACCTTTTATTTTAACCAGGCATTGCTTTCATAAAGTCTGACCAGCGAGTCGTTGCAGGAAAAAACAGCAGCAAATTTGAAAAAAGCTCTTAACGGTATAAAATGTATCGCGGCGTAATAGGTACAGTCGAGTTCTCCAATATATACTAAACAGACAAGCTTTCAAAAATATATATACATGCGTCTTATGTCGGTAACAATAAAGACTGTGTATAGATATTTTTGAAAGGTTGTCTGTTTATATTGGATATTGGAGAACTCGATTGTACATAAACAGACAGCTTATTTCATAATTGTTGCCATATAAAGAATTAAAAAAAAAAATAGTGACATGACTCATTGGCAAAACTAGTACGAATCCAATAAAGCGATCGGAATGCGCGGTAGAACGGCTGGGCCGATTTTTATGATGTAGGTATAATTTGATGGATTTGTCTTGGTTCCGTTACAAGTTACAATAGTACATTACTATAGAGGCCGGGAAGTAAGGGGTTACCGGCCGAGGCCGGACAGTTATGAGGCTGACAATCCCTTTTCACGCCGAGGTATGTATAGTGCTTTTTTCAAACATGCAATGAAATAAATAAAAAAAAACTCCAAGAAATAAAACTTTCATTACTGGAAAAAGTAAACTAGACAAAAAATATAAGAGTATAAAATATATGGGTAATTGCCGTCACGAAACTGTAAAAAATTAAATCATAGATTAGATTAAAGCTCTTAACTATGTACAATTTTTTTGCAATCCACTCATAACTAACACTATATTAGATACTATTTCTTCGTCGGAACGCATATTAAATAACAAAATCAACAAAAAATCAACGAAAAAATTTCAATTTTGCCTCCAAAATGATAACAAAAATACCTATGCGTTTAAAATAATTGGAATTTGTTAATAATGTGTTATTGGTTATGTTCATGTCGATTTATATAAATAAAACTGCAAAATATAGCAAACATCGTTTTATGCAATGTTGTAATATCTGGTGATCACGGAAGACCAGCGTCGGGTACTCTAGTAGCAACCGGCATTATGCTGAGTGTTCACCTTTTTCAGTATAAGTGAGTAATTAGTATATAGCTGATAAGTTCTTCCTTTGGTTCATTTTTTTTTGTAATTGTATTACTTACTGTGTTCCTGTATACTTATACTGAAATAAATTATCTTCTATTCTATTCTAATATAAAAAAGAGGTAGATAGATTATACGCGCTCGAAAAATGGCACACTAAAGTTGAGTCAATCAACTTGCCTCAGTTTTGAGTCGTCAATTGAAACGTTAGCTGTCAGATTTGGTGGCCATTTTTAAACACGGAATTTCGTATAGACAACATATCTACCTCTTTTTTTACGGTTCTGTACCTCAAAAAGAAAAAAACGGAACCCTTTTAGGATCGTGCGTGTCTGTCCGTCTGTCACAGCCGATTTGCTCCGAAACTACTGGACCGATTGAGTTGAAATTTGGTAAACATATGTAAATTGATGACCCAAAGATCCCCCTTATCTCCGAAACTACTAGGCTTAAAATTCTGAAAAAAATATGGAAAATAGTTCCGTGCCTAAAGATTACAGGAAAACCTATAAGAAGTTTAAGTATTCAAAGTAACGGGAAAATTCTCTGCTGCTTTGTTTGTGCGAGGTGTGCAATAAAGAGTATTTGTATTGTATTGTATTGTATTCTCAATATTTTACGGAACCCTCACCACGCGAGTTGAACTCGCACTTGTCCAGTTTTTATTTATATTACATCATTGTCTAACGATGAATACACAGTGTCAAAAAAAGCTAGATATGTTGCCTATATAAAAATATTACATCATTGGTTTTATGTTTTTTTTTTTAATAATTGTAGTGGCAGAATGTGATAACGAACCAAAAAGCAAAATTGCTTATAGTTTTTTTTTGTATCTTCGTGAAGCGGATTTATATATATTTGCCGTGAAAGAGCCCTCGACCAATAACCTGCGTTGTCGGTTTAGTCTTGAAAAGTTCTAACTTGTAGTTTCGTGATGAAATGACCCCGTGAACATGCGAGTACTCACATTCGAGCATATTTTACAATGTCATGGTTTACCCAGTCCTGCCGCTAAGGTCATACCTATTTCACATATTTGCATGCCCCCAGGCCCAAAGATTCCACCCGGCTACAAGGTCACCGCCATCCATGGCTTCGTCGAGGAGCTGGTAGTCAATGATGACCCCGAATACCAGTGGATCGACAAGATCAGAACCCCCAGAGCGTCCAACGAGGCGCGGCAGGTCGCGTTCATCAAATTGAGCAACCAGGTAAAACACACATACATAGTTTATATTATGGTGTTACTTGTATAGACAAGTAATCTCACTGTGAGCCTATATGAAGATTTTTCAAATACTGGGATGCGCTTCTATGAGACATAGAGAGGTAGCAAGAGGACTGGACTGCAGAAAATGATTGAAGTTCCGAAAAAACACATCTGTACGCGTAGCATGTTTCTTGCAACAAAATAAACATTGTCGTTTAGATCTTTGTGCATTCTGTCTGACTCACTATGTCTTCAAAATCAAGCTCCTAGAGGCACACAAATTACTATTTGGTGTGTTATTGCACGACACCTTGCACTTTTTGACTATGCGCTGAACCTTGGCACAATTGATCCTTACGTGATCTTGAGTGGATTCAGACCAGGAGCCATCGAAAGCATTTAGTGGGGGGGAAAGTTTGCCCTCGCCGCGCTTCATTTTAAGCCATATTCCTCTAAAACCATGCATACTAGGGCATGTGATGTGATCATGCATGTATATGTTACTTGACAATAATAACTTGACTTAAATAAATATTTACAAATTAATTAAATAATATTCAGGTGCAACGGTTAGTAGGCCTTAAGGCAGCAGAGTTGGGCGCCAACGCGGTGGTCGGCTACCAGCAAGATTTCGATTTGGAAGGCGAGGCGGGCGTCGTCGCCAGGGCTATTGGTTAGTACTGCCAATTACTTCATTTAGATATCAATGGAATACTGCCATCATCAATCATCATCAGTGATTGGAATTAGGTGAGCCAAATACCTATTCTTCGCAAGAGGACATCATATAGAGTAGTTACAACCGGGTAGAAAAATATTTTTTTTCTTGAATACCGGGTATGCGATTTTTATCCGGGTACTTAGTCGTAATGTTAAACATACATATTTTCACTTACAGTACGGGATGTTTTATGTTAGTTTGTAGTAAAAAGGGCTATAAGGAAGAAACATAAGGTTTATAAGGAAGAAAGGAAAAAGTGTGCAGTAGTTCTAACTTTTAGATTAACATAAAACATTAAGACTAGTACGGTCGGCCGCACAGGGGGCTTAACACCTTTGTACCGTGTCGCATTAAACGTCATGTTAAAATGCCGTTGAAGTTGTCAAACGAATGAAAAGGACAAGGTACTTAGGTGTTCAGCTACCTATTAGGCCGACTGTACTCAGAAAAATATCGAATACCCGGTATTCAAGAAAATAAAAAATTTTCTACTACAGATGCGCCGAATATGGGTTTTACCGAATACGAATATTCGGCCGACTGTTCAGTCCAGCTTTGGCCGAGCCTAATAATCAGCCGAAATATTCAGTTCAAAGTGCTTTCATCAACTGTTCCAAAACAGACTCATTTTAAAGTGGTAAAAATCTCTTTGATTTTAAAGTGAAATATTTTCAATAAAGTTAGTTAAATAAATTACAAATCCGTTTAGAGTGATAATTTCACAGGGCAATGACTGTTACATCCTTGCAATTTGCAGACAAACACCTGCAAAATTATTCGGTAAATATTCGACATTTGAACCAAATAATTCGGCCGGATAACGAACATTGAAAAACGTGCCGAATATTTACTAAATATTCGGCGCATCTCTATTTTCTACCACTCTATATTACGTCCTCTTGCGAAAAATATGTATTTTGGCACGCTTAATTCCGATCACTGATCATCATCCTTCTAGCGTGTTTCCCGGTTGTATCCTAAAGGAGCCTGGCGTCCGCTTCGAAAGTGACTGCCATCTAACCTTTCAACCCAGGGAGAAAACCAGACCTTGTTGGGGATTAGGCTGGTTTCCTCACGATATTTTCCTTCGTCGAAAATCTACTGTTAAATAGCAAATTTTATTTCATACTTGTATTTGTATCTATTAAATATATGTCCTCTAGTACCCTTGCCTTATTGAGCTTACTATGGGACTAGGTCGATTTGTGTAAGATTGTCCTCTAATATTTATTTATACTTACATAAGTTATTTGAAAAACCCAGAGGTACAAGAGCCCACGAACTCCAGATTGAAAATCGCGTGTCGAATGTAGCGTTTATACGAGGCCATTCCACAAGACAATCCAGTAAGCCAATCCAATATTGGCATTGACTAAATGGAGACTAATGCAGTGGACTGGCTTAATCATTGGCTTGAGTTGTGGATCGTCTCCTTTTAGTTAATGCCAATATTGGATAGGCTTACTGGATTGTCTTGTGGAATGGCCTCATATAAACGCTACATAATTCTGCTCGGCTAAAGTGGATTTAATGGAGAACTGACAATATAAGGCAACAGCCGCGTTGATGCGGCCATCTTGTTTCTACTTACCGCGGCAGGTGTATCCTATAGACGGCTCTTGCCGCTGGTCACTACAAAACGTGGCTCTCGCCTTAAAAGGTCTTAAAGTGTGGTATATCATTTAAATAAGTGGTCTAATTAATAGGTACTGCAGTGAGCATTACAGCTTCGCCGATGACCAGTCAACCTCCCAGCATGCCGCCATGCTCGCAACAGTGAGTCTTATGTTAATTCAAATATGAGCCAATATCGGTTAAGTCAATAGATAAGATTTTATATTAAAAAAAAAAGTAGAATTATGATTGATATTAGAGTATTTTATATATTTAGAAAAGTTTTTTTTGAGAAAAGTAGACTAAAGAATTTGGAAAATTATGTTTAAACAGGATAAGCACCTAAAAGCACCGCTTTAAATGTGCATTTAAATGTTGTTATAACTAAGTAACTACAAATATGATAGGTACGTATAAAACTATACTCATGAATTTATGTTTGCATGGTGTGTCGTGTCGCTTCATAACATAGACAACTCAATAAGTACTTGGACATTTTAGCGACCGACAACGAGAGTACTACCGACCTGAACGAATACTACCAAACTCATCAAGACGAACTACAGAAATTACTGTATATACTTAACCCGAAGACATCTTCAATGCTTGACGAGTCCGAGAATATTGAAGAAGATGATAAAAACTTTGAATTATCGAGGCAAACAAGCATGAAAAGTTATACAGGCAATTATTCTATTTACCAAAACGATTACGGTCCTCATGATAGCATGAGGCACTTGTCTGAAGACCAGACAGATTTAAACAGGCTTCTGAACCGTAATGATGACGACAATGATTCTATGGGGCCGTTGAAGAAAATAAAACAGCTTAAAACCAGTATTTTCAGACTGGGCAGTATGAAATCACGTAAATCAGATCAAGCTGATGATACGATATCTATAAAATCAAATGTCTCCGATACATCAAGGATTTCACTATCCGATATTAAAAATGAGTTCAAAAAATTGAAAAGATTAAAAAAGCCCAAATTACGAAAAGCTTTTGCCAACAAATCTGATGAAGGTATTGGTATGGCCTCGGTGCTGGCTAGGTCAGTTATTCATGCTCATACAAGTCTCGCATGCATAACCGAATCGCAAGATTCTGAACCTTCTCCAAGCTCCACTCTTAGACGGACCAGTGAATCTGAGCCTGCTATTAACATGTCAGATGAAGAACAAGCTCAAAAAGATTCTGAATCGTTCGATAGCAAATCTATTGGTAGCGAAAAGAAGAAATTACCAACTATAAAGTTTTCATCTTTAAAAGACGTCTCTACTGAAGAAGAAACAGAAGAAACCGAGGTGCCCCATAGAAAATTATCTGAATCTTGTCCATCTACTCCTGTGGCTACTAGAAAAAATCTTCTTAAGTTGCCTGGAGAAGATGGCTATTTTGGATCAATTTCATCTGCACTGTCTGGAGATAGTTCCGAACCTTACACAAGTTCTGAAGAAGAAGATGAAAGTTCCATTAAAACGGATCCTGAACAATCATATGAAACAACAAGTTCTATAGTCAAGTATGTCCTAAATAACGACGTGGATCCTGCTTTTATACCACAAATAGGTAACAAATTAAATGTACTGGAATGTAATACCCCTGATCTTAATGATCCTAGAAATCTAAAAATTACTGAAAAAGACTTAAGTCAAAAAGAGTCATCTCAAGTGATTCCCAAAGAAGCTGAGAATGAAGATCGCCACAGCAATAATACGAAACCAGAAGTCCAAACCCTGGAAAGGATTTTGCCTGAACCAACGACCAGTGCTGGGAAAACCGAACACACGTTTGTAGAACCGAAATCGCATAATCTCCATTTTAAATTTCATAACCCATTCACACATAAAAAGGTATCACAGAGCATTAGCGCCCCATCGTCTCCTGTAGAGAAGAAAGGCTTTGTATATCGCTCATCACACAAGATCAAATGCCAGCTTTCGAAAATATCCAAAAGCAGCATGATCAAAAGCCTGTCACATTACTCTTTGATGCCGAAAAGAAAACACAGCGACCCGAACCCTGCTTACAGTCAACCTAGCTCGGCTTCTGACGTCCCATCTAAAGCACCTAGCGAAACTGTGCTAGGATCTGCCTTTCTGTCATACTCCGACTTGCTTACTCTTGATAAGGAAAGCATAGATGCTAACAATCGACTTCATAAGAGTGATGAATTCGGGCATTCCAAATTCTCAATGTATATTGGTTCTGAACCGGTTTCCAGGGCTTCTGTGAGCGGTCCATCCTCGCCCAATCACGGAAAAGAGGATTACCATCCACTTGAGCACAGGTCCTTCAAGAAAAGGCCAAGCATCAATCCTAGTGGTTTAATCGCAACTGCAATGGAGACGATTTTGATAGACAAAGTACAGAATCTATTGGTAGCGACATCGCCTACTCCTGCGCAACAAAACGAAAAGAAATTCTTTGATGATGTGAATAAAAAATTAGAAAAAGTAGAAGAAGCGAGAATCAGAAAAGAGTCTGAAAGTGAACAGCAAAAGACATGTGAAGATAATGAAGTACAAATTGTGAAAGATATGAAAGAAAATTCGTCTGAAATTGTGAATAAAGACGCAAGTGATTCGAAATCAGAGCAACAACAGATACCAACACATGAAATTCAAATCAAACAATCTGACACAGAAAAGGTTGAATCAGGCGACACGAATCATACGAAACTAGTCAGGCAGGATAGTATACATTCAAATGAGTCGCGTAAAATGTCCAACGAAATCGAACTTAACATCGTAACATCCGTTCCTCATGCGCCTATGTTGCAACACTTTCATCCTTTACTTAGTGGCGCACCCAAGTTAGCGACCATACCCTCATTGCCAGAGACTAGTATAGACCAAACCGAGAGTATAGACACCGATGGCACCTGTCTATGTAATGATAAGTGTGAGTGTAGCGACACTAACAAGGCTAGTGTGTGTGATAACTCGCATGCAGCGTGCGGTGTTGACAGGGAGCGGGAGAGAGAGAAGGGCTCGCCGAGGCACGCTCGGCACGAGTCGTACGGCAACCGGGACGGGATCGGCTCGGCGCTCGTGCACGTGCCCAACTCCTCGCTCGAAGCTGCATCCACGCCGCAAGGGATACATCGTCGCTCATCGGATTCTGATCTTAGCATTACACCCAAAGGTTGGTTTGTATTATTTTTTACATTAGTGAATGTATAATGAAACGGGTCACTCACGTCTATAAGGTCTATAGAAACGTGAGTGAACCGTTTCATTATAGTGAAATTT
This sequence comes from Epinotia nisella, assembly GCA_932294315.1. Lineage (NCBI taxonomy): Eukaryota > Metazoa > Arthropoda > Insecta > Lepidoptera > Tortricidae > Epinotia > Epinotia nisella. The sequence goes on from OW028674.1 coordinate 26,872,678, forward strand.
CTGAAACTCCCGGGAGTTTTCTATACCTATAAAATTATTGGTGTTCGTTTATGCCATAAATCCATCATACATTATCATACCTATTTTTAACGCCCTTTTATTATTTTGACTGATTTGTGAAACACAGGTGGGTCATTGAACACTTCAGCGGGCAACACGGGCAGCGGCGGCGGCGCCATCTTGCGCCCGTCGATGAACAGCAACAATCTCGAGATGCTCGAGTACCCGTTCCTCACCATGTCGGAGTATCCCCCCGGCTTCATTGTGCATATTGGTGAGTACGATGGATTAGCTTACTTTGATTCGGGGGGTGACTTTGATCAAATAGGTTTTTCTCCGAAATTTCACAAATAAAAACAATGGTTTTTACTTGTGGGTGAAATGTGCCAGTGAATATATTAATATTCTATCTTGCTGTATACTCGATTAAATATGGTTAATTTCAAATAGTTCTGTTTTTATACTACATTCTAAATGATCAAAGTAGCCCCATTTTTTCCTAAAGTAACCCCATTCCACGGTACTGAATTCTCTTGCTGTCGTCCCTGTTTTCTCCGTTTAAGTACAGTACCTGGGCGACGTGAATATTAGTAGAGAAAATACAGAGAACTCCAATTTACTCAGACATGAGACCTAGCTAGCAGTGGCGGAGCCCATTCCCACCGGCTTGCCTAAAATCTATTTTTAGGCTAGCGTATAGTGTTATACTCGAACCTTCTTTTTTTGTTCCTCGTTGCCCACCGAAAAATTTCACGCGCCGCCACTGCAGTAGCTAGATTGATTTTTCGCTCTTGATATTCCAAGTTTCATCGAAATCGTTAGAGCCGTTTTCGAGAACGTGAATACAAATATGTATATATTATATTCAAATAATTGTTAGCGGGGAATTAAGAATTTCTATGGTAACCTCCTGGTGTAGGTCTAGCGCGTCAGGGCTGTAGCCGCACAGCGCAGCGTATCGAACACATTGACGTTTCATATGGACGTTCCGTTCCGTTGTACGTAGTAGAACATAATTGCATTGATCGCACACCGTTACACGAATATCAATTTTACAGTATTTTGTTAACATGTCAAAAGAAGTAAGTAATTCCATTGCACAAGATAAACTATTATTAAACTTAATCAGTATTCATGTATTTTTTTACAATCTTGACTTTATTATCATATCATATTATAGATATTATTATTTCCAAAATGGAGAATAATTTCGATAACAAAAATAGGAACTAAAATAGTTATAATTTTGGATGTTTATTTATCTCGTACGTAAACAACCCTATCTCACTCTATGATAGTTTATTGCAAAAAATAAAGGCCAGCTAACGTTATCACTTAGGCAGTGGACCTTCTGTACCTTTAGGTACTAAGGTACCGTCGCCTAATAAGCCCACCTTAATTTCAAAGCCTTGTAAAACAATTACATTATGATTAATAAAGAAAAGCCTCGGACTGCTAATGTTTTATTTAAAAAACAAAGTATTGAAAAAACCCAATACTCTTTTTGTTATACCTAACAGAAAAAATCCTATTTTTTTGTTGCTAGTTGGTGTCATTAGGCACCCGGTCGCCTAATAAGGCCCGTTCTCAATTAATTAAAATATACGAGTACGATTAATCAATGTTTATACATTACTATTGTCTAGAACTGGTCGTATAGTAAAGTTTTTTATAAAATATTGAACATATCCCAAGATTATGGCCGTGGGCCTTTTTAGGGGTATGAAAGAGAAAAATAGCTGGAAAACGAGGATAACTTTTTTAATTAGAAAAAAAAACACATACTGTGTGACTTTTTATATCATTATATTTAAATATCAGTTCCTTATCAATGAGTATTTTTTGACGTACTTTTATACAGAGTGTTTTTTTTAAATGGGACAGTATGGGGAAATGGTTTATGGTTTAAGACATTTATTTCTCAAAAAGATTTACATAAATCACTTACTGAGAAAACAATAATTTTAATTTTGCTTAGATCTAATTAGGAGAGGGTAGCATGCAAAAACGGTCGCCGACTTAAGTACAGCGGCGCTTGGCAGCAAGCGCATGCAACAATGTAATGCTGTGCGTGGAGGCCAGTTAAACCGAACTACATGTGTGACCACTGGTTAATGATGGGGTACATTACATATATCCGTGGTTTAACTTGACCAGCAAAGTATGTTTTACTTATAGATTTAATCAAATTCGGTGCATTTAATTAAATCTATAAGTAAAGTGTAGTTTTATTGACTGTATTAAATTGTATTTAAACTGTATTTTTCTATATTTTGACTTTAAATATATATATATAATATGTATGTATGTATATTATTGGAAGAGCCTTTGAAGACGCATTTTATTAATTTACTTATTTAATTTCTGGACTGTAAGATATGTTATTGCGTGGCAAACAAGCAGACGGCCTACCTAGTTATATTATTTATTACGTGATGTTTTAGTGCTCTTTTGAAAATTTTCATTGATTTGGCATCTTTGACATCTTTTGGTAGTTTGTTGTATATTTGAGCTCCTTCGTATATTATATTTTTTTTCCCATATAATGTCCTAGGTGGTCGAAGGAGTATATTATTGGCTAGTCGCGTCTGTCTTTTTTGAACGTCTATTCTTTTAGTGAATCTTATATGACAATGTATATCTTTATTTATGATTTTTCTTATTAGGATGCATGTATTGTATATATAACTTTGAGAGATATTTAGTATTTTCGTCTCCCTATACACAGTATTAGTTGATGTGAGGCGCTTATAGTTAAATAATACTTTTATTATTTTATTTTGCGATATTTGTAAGGGTTTTAAGTTTGATTTAGAGGCGGATCCCCATATTTCTATTAAGTATTCCAAGTTAGGCTTAATGAGTGAATTATAAATGGTGTAACGAACCCTTTTTGGTAGACACCGATAAATCCGTCGCAGGTTAAATTTGACCAACTTCTGCTGTTCAGATTTTTTTTCTTTCCATACAATGAAATAATCCTTACATGAAACAGAGTCGACCCGCGTCAAAAAAAAAATTGACCAACTTTATCATTTTTTAAGAACAACTCACGCTTGACCAAAAATTTTAATGAGCCAAATTTGTTTACATAAAAAAACACCTAATGTCTCCTTGGACACTTTTCCTCTATCTCCTTTAGATTCGGATTTCCCCATACTGTCCCATTTAAAAAAAACACTCTGTATATAGATATACATTCAGTGGCATTATTAGGGCACTTTTACTTCACTTCAATGAAGTCTCGTAAGAATATATAATAAATTTAAAAGAACAGTAATTATCTATAATTGGATGTTAAACAGATTAAACACCTAATTTCACTAAAATTACTGACAAAATTTGCTTTATTTTTCTCCGTTTGGAATGATTAGGTTGGTAATTTTTAGAATGTGCCATATTTTAACACGATACGGCAAGTGTAATGTTTTTAGGGTTCCGCGCCAAAAAGGTAAAAACGGAACACTTATTATGGTGCGAGTCCGTCCGTCTGTCTGTCTGTCACAAAGTCAAATATCTCAGGAACTACTAAAGCTATCAATTTGAAATAGTTGTAAATAAAGCTAATCAATCGTGTCTACTCCTTTGTCTCTGTGTGTCTTTTGTGTAGTGAATAAATGTCTTCTTTTCTTTTTTTTTTCTTTTTTTATCCACGGGTACGGAAAATGAAAAATTTAATATATGTCGCAGTGGCGCCGCATGCGATCGATTATGGAACAACTTCCGTTTTAGATTTAAAATAGTTTGGTTTTTAAGAAGTTCATTTTGATTGTAAATTTCAAATCGTCAATTTCATTTGGTTTGGATTAAAACGCCATATTTTAATGATTAAGAAAACGTCAAGCGGAAAGCTTGGGTGTGGTCGTCGCAGAACTAGTTGTTAAGTTGGCTTACCTGATTATCGGAGTGACAGGTTGATCACCCTAAGTGGGTAGTTATAAAAAGGAAAAAATAGAGAGTGGGGCATCGTAACGGACGTCAAGCTAGTTCTGTGACAAACTCACCACGTTTCCAATCTTAATCCGATTACATCCGAGTAATCGAGTAAGATTTTGTTGTGATTGTGAACCGAAAATACATACCTGCTTTACAAAATACCAGTGTTATTTCATGAATCCCGTCATGTCTGGAAACGAGTGCGAAAATAACGTAGACATGGACCCCACACCTGACATATATTTTTAGTTTCTACAAAAAAGAAACCTTTTTTATAGAAACTAAAAATATATATTAACTTTTTCAATTGGCCTACTGGCCAAGTGGGGTTTGCAGACGCTGTTCGTTGTTTATGACGTGCTATCCAGATTACCATTATTTAAGTGTAGTGCATTACTGCATTCGCCTATTTCCGACGTTATTTTAATACAAAGACGACGTTGTTTTTGCTTCAGGTGGCACGGTGTGCGCTCGATCGGTTAAGCTCATGGACGGCGGCGGCGAGAGCAGCTCGCGCGCGGCGTGGTGGGCCGAGCTGCGGACCGAGCTGCGAGCCCACGCGCGCGCGCTGCGGTGCAACGCCGTCATAGCATACACGGAGACTGCGGCTATATGGTGAGTGTAGCACGATGGTCGTGGACGGTGAGTGCAGCTGCGTGGTGGGCCGAGCTGCGGACCGAGCTGCGAGCCCACGCGCGCGCGCTGCGGTGCAACGCCGTCATAGCATACACGGAGACTGCGGCTATATGGTGAGTGTAGCACGATGGTCGTGGACGGTGAGTGCAGCTGCGTGGTGGGCCGAGCTGCGGACCGAGCTGCGAGCCCACGCGCGCGCGCTGCGGTGCAACGCCGTCATAGCATACACGGAGACTGCGGCTATATGGTGAGTGTAGCACGATGGTCGTGGACGGTGAGTGCAGCTGCGTGGTGGGCCGAGCTGCGGACCGAGCTGCGAGCCCACGCGCGCGCGCTGCGGTGCAACGCCGTCATAGCATACACGGAGACTGCGGCTATATTGCTGCATTGTTTTTACATTTCTACAACGAAAGTCTAGGAAGTTTCTTCGGATGCACATTGCACAACATGATGTCGCCCTTTGTAATGTGTTGTTGTTTTGTAGCGAGGATGTATGCGTGCTATCCGCGTGCGGCACGGCCGCGGTCATCGACCTGGACTGCGGCTGGGAGCGGCCCGAGCAGGACTCGTGCTCGCTGGCGCACGTGCCGTACTCGCCGGGCGCCGGGCCCTACCGCGCCGAGCTCTCCGTCTGCCAGGGCTGCAGGTACTAGACAACAGGGCAGACTGTAAACGAGTTAGAGAAATATTACATTATTGCCGAGGCGCGGAAAGAAAGGGGTTGCCTGCCAAGAGACGAATCAGGCAATCCCGATTTCCGCCAAAATAAATATAGTGTTTTTCTCAAACATCATCATCATCCTCCTAGAATTAATCAATCTTATTATTATTATTTTCTTATATTTTATATGTAATCCAGTGACCAAAAAATGCCATACGATACATAAATAAATCCTCCTAGCGTTATTCCCGGTTGTGCCCTAAAGGAGCTCGGGGTCCGCTTTGACACCTAAGTGTTTTTCTCAAACATGTGAGGAAATAATACAAATACAGTACAAAAAACATATTGTGATATAACTATTACCGCGGTGATACTTGTACTTTGATTTAGCTGAAAGTATTCTTTCTACTACTTCTTTCAAAGGCGGTATTCACTTTCACACAATTTTTATAATCAATGCGGTTTTTCAAGTAATTTTATATAACATTTAATTCATTTCATGTTTTAATTATCTCAAATCAATGAATTTACTTACGGTTTTAAACGTTTTAATTTCATTTTCTTCTGAGCATAAACAATAAAGGGCGAAAAACATTTAAAAAAAAATACCATGAAAACCGCGCGGTTCGCACTGAATGTGATTTTTCCTTAGTCGTCTCGAATTAGTATCGCTCTCAGGATTTTAAAAAGTTGAACGTAGCGGGAAATGATGGGTTTTGTATGGATTATTATTTTATTATACTCCTAGGCAGGGAAGAGATTTAACTTTTTGCGGATGAAAATTAGGCACCTCGCGTGTTCGTTTTTCAAACAAAATGAGACGTTTTCCGAGCATTATTGAGAAATAGTACATTACCATAATGGCCGGGAAGGAAGGAATTGCCTGTCAAGCAGATAGTAATACGAGACAGGCTATCCCTAGTTCCGGCCGAGGTACAGTCACGAGCTTTAATTTGGGACCCATTTCCTTCAAATGTTAGAACATTCACAATGCAATAAGGTCGAAAACTTCAATTCAATAATAGTGGTGAAGCGTCAAAATAAGACAATTAAATGTCTTATTGACTAGGCCCTTGAATTGATAACCTCTTTGTCAAAAGCTATCACGAACATGTGTCATTGTGTGTACACACACGCCTTCAATATCCTATTCAAATCCCATTACCGACCTGTAATTTCGTGACACCCGTAACGCTGTGTTTCGCGGTGTATTTTCGCGAACATTAGGTTTACATTTTTGACCATGTTTCAGAAAATTGATTTTTATAACACAGTAAGGGTGGCTGTCCAGCTGGTATAGGAAACGTGTGTATAGTAAAAAGAGAAAAAGTGTGAGGTTATAGCTTTGCTAGTTGATATTTGGGGGGTCTCCGCAACACATCATTCGATTTCGAAAATTCTTTTGAAAATTGAATGGAGCTTCAGATTGGATATAGACTACATATTATCCCTCGGCTCCGCCTGGGTGCCATGTAATGCGCGGGCGAAGCCGCATTGGCAACCAGTTGATACGTTCATCTTTATTTAACGTCAATAATTTCCCGTGTACACGCACCCAACATAGATCAAATTTCCCCCAGATGCGCCCGCGTACCCGTGAGGTAATGAGGTAATTTTCTTTTCATCACACTTGCTCGTCAATGGCGTTATTACTTGCGAGCATATAGAGCAGTTATAGCCGTTTTACCTCCCACGGGCTGTTAAGTTTAGTTTTAAAATATAGAACCCTCTGATTGGCTTAAGCAAATCTGGTTGCTGTGTGATTGGTTGAATAAAAAAATCTAGTTGGTCAAGTCGCCCCGCCCCGCAAGAATATTGCTCTGTGATTGGTTGAAATATTGAACTGCGCGCTCCACTAGCACTGATCTGGAAGTGAAGTTGTCAATTTTTCATTGGTGCGGCTGTATGAAACTTAGATTTTTCTGTCTTTTGTAGTTATTTATTTCCTCGCAAATGTGATGAAAAACATTGTGTATAACACGGGCGTAAGAATATTGCAAACTCGAGTCATCAATAGCCCTCCGCCTTCGGCGTCGGGCTTCTGATAGACTCTCGTTAGCAATATTCCACTTACGCCCCTCGTTAAACAATGTACTATAACTGGCCTGCCTGGTCGCTCGTGTAGACGCACCTCATGTACACATTTTTGATCCAGACGCGCCCGCGTGCCCGCCGTGCTGCTGGCGACCTGCGCCAAGCCCGCCAGCCTGGTCGCCTACAGCACGGCCGTGCCTCTAACGGCAGTGGCGGCTCGCGCGCGCCGCGCCGCGCCGCAAGCCGAGCCCGGGGCGAGGGACATTTCCGACCAGCTGCCGTTCCTCGAGTACGAGCTGCATAAGCTGCTGCTGGCCAAGCTGAGGATGCAGGTAGCTCCCACTGTACCGTAAGGACGACATTTCATTGCATGTTTGAGAAAAGTTAATTAACAGACGATTACGACAAAAATAGAGTATTTACATTTTAAAAAATGCCTCTACGCTCGACCCCTTACTTCCCGGCCTCTGTAGTAATGTACTATTATTTAATTTGTGCCTCAAAATTTGCACACCATAATTCAGCCACTCACCGGTAACCTATTGGATTGAGCTGAAAGGCATTCTTATGTTTTAGTGCCATCGCAATATCGTGGAATCGCCGAGCCGATTTGATGATGGAGACTGAAAGTGGTCATAATAACTCCCAAGCTATACAAAATGAGCCGTGGCCTGTTTGAATTCATTGGAGCCCTCTCTGCTACTAGTAGAAGATACAATTCAGTTCCTTGCGTCTCTTTTCATCGTTTTATCGTTATGGCGGTGTTTGTCGCAGGGTGCGAACGCGCTGTTCTCGCTGCAGACGCAAGTGGCCGTGGGCGAGCGCTGCGTCATGGCCATCGCCAGCGGCAGCGCCGTGCGCGTGTGCGCGCTGCCGCCGCCCGCGCCGCCCACCATCAAGGTAACCTCGCCTCCGTCCCCGCACCTCGCGTCCTCTAACCTCACACCAACAAAACAATATTGACGGAGCGTGACGAACAACCCACTGCAGCCGGTTTTCAACCAAGCCAAATAAGTTTAGCTTACACGCTCACATAAACAAGTTAAATTTGCCCAAAACTAGAAGTAGGTGATCTTGACAGCATTGTGACACGTGCTGAATAGTTTTGTGCAATTTTGATTGTATATGTGTGCGTGAGCGTGTGCTAAACTTATTTTGCTTGGTGGAAAACTGGCGTCACTAGGTTGTTCGTAATGCTCTGTCTGTCTTTTTTCTTGGTCTGAGCCTGTAACCTAAATATTACGAGAACAATATTCCTTTGCTATTCCGCTACAAAACGTGCAGGTCGATCAGCGGAGATCAAATGCAACTAATTGCGTATAAACATGCAAATAATTACAGAAAACCACCACCAATAATGAAAAAACCTCGACACGTGTTTCGCCTCTCTACGAGGCATCATCAGGAGATGCTGGCAGGATATGGCTGGTTGATCTCCGCTGATCGACCTGCACGTTTTGTAGCGGAATAGCAAAGGAATATTGTTCTCGTAATATATCATGAATTTCCGCAAAGTAACGCCTGATTCAATAAATTACCTGTAACCTAACATTTTTAGGATGCCTAACCAGTTTTCGGAGAGGAACAAATGTTTGTATGGGAGCAACTACAATTAAAGATCATAAATACCGAAAACTTTGAGTCATAGACGGACCCCGCTGGCGGCAGCCGAAACGCTTCATACTAATTGACATAAAAGTATGACGTCACAGTTCGCTATTTGAACTAATCGTATGAAAAATCAAGTATATTGCTGTTTCGGTTGCGAAATACTGCGTTTAGGTCCATAGTTTTCTTACAATTTTATTTCTATAAAAGCGTAAGGATTCTAGTGGTGGCTTTAAATATACTCTTGGACAAATATAAAAATGCATATTCTTTCTAAAATTTCAAGGTCCATATATTTTATAATTTGTACTTTATAAAATAATTTCATGGTTTACTATCGATTTGGCAACACTACGTTATTAACATTAACATGAGTCTACACCCCTATTGTTGTCTTCCGAAGTCCAATTTCATACGCGAGTAATCCTTAATCACAAGCAGCCAAAAATGTACGTGTACGACCGTGTAAGGCTGACCTTTTCCACCCAGCCAAACTACGAATGCAAACTTTCTTCATTAATTATGTTCATACACTAATCTACATATCTACTTAGTGATTTTATAAACTTGAGTACAAGAAACTATTTTTTCCAGGCCACAGAAAACGACAAAGAGGCCTTGGAAATACAGAAAGCGTTATGGGACGCGTTCACCGCCAATAAGGCAGCCAACGGCTACGACGCTAGTAAGACATATAATTTATGTACTGTCTCTTTTGACTCTCAAATATTATGTGTGGTGTGTTAGATTTTTTACTGCCCAAAAGATTAAGGAAAACTTACATGTCGCTCGGTCTTATTCCCTTTTACCTCTTCTATCGAAAGCACATAATAAATAATAGTACTTCCGTACAGAAGGACCTCTATCTAACAAAACAATGGTTGAACCTAGAAAACTCAAATCATCCTCTACCACATAGCACGTGCTCTTTCGTCTAGTTAAGCTGGAATTACATTAAGCCGGAATTACATTACGAAATTAGTGGCATGAAATTAATTTCGTGACATTACTTTTACAAACAGTTTCACGTGTAATTTATTAATTTCGTAATGCATGCATTAATGTCGTGCATGCAAATTAGTTTCGTGCTCTGCGCGATTTTTTGGTGAAATTAGTGTCATGCAACTAGTTTCATAGTGTTTACACTATGAAATGCCGGAATTACATTTCGAAATTAGTGTCATGCATGTTGAAATAGCTGATATAGCCAGAATTACATTACGAAATTAGTGGCATGAAATTAATTTCGTGACATTAATTTTACCAACAGTTTCACGTGTAATTTATTAATTTCGTAATGCATGCATTAATGTCGTGCATGCAAATTAGTTTCGTGTCTGCGCGATTTTTTGGTGAAATTAGTGTCATGCAACTAGTTTCATAGTGTAAAGCCGGAATTACATTTCGAAATTAGTGTCATGCATGTTGAAATAGCTGATGCTGATGGCGCCATGGCCACTGCGATACTGTTGTTTTCACGACACTAATTATGTTACGAAATTACTTTCGCATATATCGAAACTACTTTCGTGAAACTGATGTCAACATGCATGACACTAATTTCGTAGCCGGAATTACATTACGAAATGAAATTAATTTCGTGACATTAGTTTTACCAACAGTTTCACGTGTAATTTATTAATTTCGTAATGCATGCATTAATGTCGTGCATGCAAATTAGTTTCGTGCTCTGCGCGATTTTTTGGTGAAATTAGTGTCATGCAACTAGTTTCATAGTGTAAAGCCGGAATTACATTTCGAAATTAGTGTCATGCATGTTGAAATAGCTGATGCTGATGGCGCCATGGCCACTGCGATACTGTTGTTTTCATGACACTAATTATGTTACGAAATTACTTTCGCATATATCGAAACTACTTTCGTGAAACTGATGTCAACATGCATGACACTAATTTCGTAATGTAATTCCCGCTTAATGTAATTCCCGCTTGACAACGCCGGTTGCGCGAGTAGTGTCACTGTCCGGCGGTGTCAGCCGCGTTCGTGTGCATTTGCAACTCGGACGTGTCTGGAGTGAGAGCTGAATTCAACCGAGGTGTACAGGCCGAACGAAAGCTTGGTCGACAGTTGGAAAATGTACCTTATGGTCGTTATATAAGTATTATTTTGGCTTGCAGTCCTCCCCGAGCTGAGCACAAACGTCGCCCTGGCGGAGGCGGACGGCGAGCGAGGCGACGAGCCCCCGGCGCTAGACCTGTGCGCCGACAAAGACGCGTGTGTGCTCGAGCTAGACGAGGCCGAAGACGTAAGCCGGAGTCGTTGTTGATCAGTAGCATGGACCTATATAGAATACTCAGGACAAGCTATACGTGTTGCCACAATGAGGGAAAGACGCCTATACAGCTAAATTAAGAATTGATCTTAAAATGGGTGATGGCTTACCATAAACAATCTACTTAATTTGGGGCGGGTTATGGTTTATTTGCCACAACCTAGCGCTAGCGCTAGCGGGTTGGTTGCACAAAGTCAAAGTGATTTTTCAATTAAGGCATTTTACATGCACCTATGTATGTCGATAAACTACCACCGGTTCGGAAAGAAAACCTCTGCCTCTAGAAGAAGCGGCGTAAAAAAAGCAGTATTACAATATATCATTTCAGGATCAGAGTATTATAATTTTTTTAAATTACATTGCTACAGTAGAAAGCCTATTTATTTTGCGATAGATTTCTAGTGCAGGGTACATTACTGAATGTGGCCAGGTGGAGACGGCGCGGGTGCTGGGCGAGCGGCGGCCGCACATGCAGGTGTTCACGAGCGCCTCCAGAGCGCTTCCTGGGGTGCCGCCGCATGCGTTTGCTCAGGTATTTATTTCTGATCAGGGTGACGACATACATAAATCAGAAATTCAAAAAAATATATCATTGTAAACCCACGTCACATCAATCGATAGGCCTTTCAAAATAAATACAAGGTTTCATTCTTCACATTGTGTTGCTAACTCATTTTGTCGATTTTTTTGAGTTCGGTCGGTTTCATTCTAAGGGTGCGCTATGTCCATGACTTAGGTACTAAATTCTTTCACCGAAAATTATTTTGAACAAGATCGGTTCAAAGGTTTTCGAGGTATTGCTGAAAAACTGCCTTCCTTAAAGAAAAGGACGTAAGTGCTGTAAGTTTTCTGTGACGATACGAACTTTTTATAGGCACGGAACCCTTCGTTTTGAGTATCCGACACGCACTTGGCCAGTTTTTTTCCAATATGCTCGGAAATGTTCGCCTCACTGTAGCAAAAATAGTAAGTGAAGTTCCTCGTTACTGGCGAGCGCGAATTTAAAAAGTTGTAAGTCATTACTGTACAGTTTTAGCTGCCAGGAAAGTGTATGAAATTTGAACTAAAATTTCAATCCCGATTAGGTAATCTTTATTAGTTTTAATAACATTAAAACATTTAAAATTGTGTAATATGTTTTAATTTTTTATGTATTACAATTGAAACTGTCATGACGAGTCATGTCGTGACATACTTTTAAAACATAAGTTTGGCGGCAACTTGATAGGTTATTGACATACTAGTTGGGCCCATAACATAATATATAAAGATTCATTGACATACTAACTATTTTAAGATTATCGAAAATAGTATTTGATTTCCTCGCATTTTTGGAGAAAAGCACTATATCTGCCTCGGCGGGAATGGCAATTCGTGGCTTCTGCAATGTACTATTCACTTCTCATGCTTGAAAAGTGTCCCATATTAGGCTTAGCAAGCGGGGCTAAAGTACATTTAGCCCCTAGGCAAAATATGTATACTATTATACAGAGTGGGCCCTGCAACAGGAGCAATAAATTTAATGGTAGATTATTAAGCTTGTGAGCAATTGTTTCAAAGTGGTTAAAATTGAAAAAAAAAATTTCGTGTACTCTTTTACTCTTCTGGGGTGATATAAGTAACTTTTTATTTTAACAACACTAAAAAAAACTTACAAAAATATGTTTTGAAAACAAAATGCAAAAACTAATATGAATCATTACATGATGTTACCTCAAAATCTGCATTGACTACTGTGCTATAATCTCGTGGTGCCAAGATACATTACTTGGAGGTCATAACTTTAGATCAAAATTTCTCCGAATTAAAAAAAATTTAAAAAAATTGGACACAAGGGGTTACTGCAGATGCTCTAAGGAAGCGTCCTTTTAAATATTTGCTCCTGTTACAGGGCCCACCCCGTATATGATTTTTAAAACATTTTAATTTAACCAATCAAAACACTTCACCGTATTAAATCCACCAATGACAACTCTTTAAAAAACATTTGTATTTGCTATCAACTAACCAGAATACAGCTAAATATTAAAATCGACCAATCAGAAAACAGAATTCATTTCAAACTATGTCAGTACTAAATCACGAAAAACTTTTTCACAAACGACTTTATCACGAAAGACTTCACGAAAAGACCATATCACGAAAACTTTATGACAAAAAGTTTACCACGAATAGTATCACGAATATACCCAACTAACATTTTGGTGTCAGCTAAGGGTATTATTATAACCTTAACCTTTATAAGTGAGTTATAATGATCTCAGTTGGAACTATAGTGTTATAAAGGAGTTAAGAAAAATAATTAACTCCTAAAGTGTTACAAGAGCTTTAATGAACGCTGCTGAACAGGTATCAGTGTTATAAGATTGTTACTCAAAGCAAGTACACTTAAGATGTTAAAGCATTAACCAGTTTGTAACACTTAAACCTTTACAAGAGTGCTCGCTGACACTCGTTAACTCTTATTGCTTTTTAGTGGTTGCCGTGGAGTGCCTTATAAAGCTTAAGGTGTTATATCTACTATAAGGTGCAGGCAGAGACTTTATAACAGAGTTAACTCACTTGTAAGTATTGAAACTTTTTCGAACGCTTAAGGTGTTAGGCAGATACAGTTTAAAGACACTGTAAGAGTAATGGTGTTTGACTAAAGGTGTTGTTACTCAATAAGCGTTATAGTTGAGTTAACTGACGCCTAAAGCTTTAAGGTAATTTGCCATTGTTTTGGTGAACTCTAACCTACAAATTGATTAGGTTATTCAATATTTGACATCAAAATACTTCATTATTTATGTTACTCTTACCATTCTATGAATGCCACTTAATTTAACATGCCACTGGCCAAGAAACAAGAATAGAAAATGATAAAAACTTTAGATGTCTATTTTATTCTTCATAAGTTTTATTAGAAATCTTTAATAAATCCTGGGCGCGATAAAATTGAGATGAGAAACATGGTATTACTTACCGTAAAATCACAAGGGCAGATTGTTTTCACTTCCAATTTAATTCACTTTCAATTAGTACGACTCCATAGCTGTCAAATATTAATACCTACTAACTATCTTCGCCATTTTGTCGGTAGACTATATTTGTCTCATAATTTTATAGTAAACAAAAGAGTAAGATGCTCACTTGAAACTGGTTGAGGGCAAGAGTGTTATAACACTCTCAGCTAACACCTTAACCGTTACTATGGTGTTTGTAGAGCGTTGGTCAACGCTATGGGTGTCAGATAACACTGCTGTTCAGGCTTTCTAACACCTTTACCGGTAATTCGTGGGCCTGTTTCGTGGTTATAAGGGTGTTAGAGCATGCTATAACACCTTTTTTACAGGTATTCTTAACACCCTAACACGAACCGATATAAGAATGATATAAGGGTTGTTTTAACGCTAGTGTGCTAGTATTCAATATTCTCTTTGGTGCTAGTTGGGTATTTTATCACGAAAAAATATAAACCTTTAAAAGTAATGAAAAGTTTTTTCTATTGTTAGAAAAACGACTAAAGATATATTATAGCCAGAATGTCAGGGATTACATAGTGAGTATTATTGCAATACTTTTATATCGATAGTTAAAATTGTAAGCATACTAAATTGTAATAAATTCAATATCTATCTAATATTTATATTATTCGAATTTAAACTTTCGTGAGACATGTCTAAAATACTATTAGTACATAAATCAATCCTGTGGACAGAGTGAGTTCAGTGAGCGTATCGTCTATCGGAGGAGACGTTCTCCTGTCGCAGTCTCACACAACAACTCCAGCCAGCGCAAGGCGCCGCCTATAGACGTTCAGAGGCGTTTATTCATGGTGTCAATATTTTTTTCAACACACTTGCTCGTAAATGGTGTTATTCCATGCCTCTATACAGAAGGACAATGGCCTAAATTGTTCCCGCGGGAGTTATGGTGTGTTTGTATTCCCTAGGGAGTAATGAACTTGTGTGTGATCTGATTGGCTTAAGAAAATCTAGTTGCTCTGTGATTGGTTGAAAAAAAAAACTAGTTCGCCAAGCGCCGCACTGCTCTGTGATTAGTTGAAATATTGAAGCTGCGCGCTCCACTAGCACTGATCTGGAAGTCAAGTTGTCAATTTCATAAATTTTTGATTGGTGCAGGTGCAGGTGGTGTATGAAACTTAGATTTTTCTGTCTTTTTTAGTTATTTATTTCCTCGCAAATGTGATGAAAACCCTTGTGTATAACACGGGCATAAGAATATTGTAAACTCGACTCATCAAAAGCCCTCCTTCGGCGTCGGGCTTCTGATAGACTCTTGTTTGCAATATTCGACTTACGCCCCTCGTTAAACAACGTACAAAGCGTCTGTGTCAAAGCAGTTTATTAAAGAAATAATCCCGCCAAATTGAACATTTTTTTCGCCGTGATATTTATGTATTGGTGTGCAATAAAGAGTATTTGTATTGTATTGTATTGTATTTCTTTTATTTATGAAAACCAACAGCGTAACATGTGTTATTATTGAGTGTTGATGGATAATCTTTGTTTTTACTATTTTCTCGCAGTCGAAGTGAAAAGTAGAGTGTATAACTCTGGTCTAAAAGCCATATTACCCCTCGAACAATTTTCCGTCACTTCGCTCGCGAAAATAACCATCTCGTGGTAATTTGGCTTATTTTAGATCCTTGTCATACAATCTACTATTCTAAGGATGTAATGTATCTTAAGCAGGTTTACTACATAGCGGGGTTTGATAGATCGGTACCCCGCAATCTATTGAAACTTGCATGCGAGTATGCGTGCGTAATTGGCGCTTTATAATGCTTAGCATAAAAATTACGTTTTTTCTAACATAGATATAGAGATTACACTTTTGCGACGTGAACGCTTAAAGTGGGTGATAGACGTATGAGCTATAAAATCGTGAACTTAAAAGTCGCGTTCTTACTCAAATTCAAACGTGTTGGATCGTCGACAAACTCACTCGGCAATTTTAAAGTACGCGTACTTAGACTGACATACAGGCGAGTAAAGTCGTCGAGCCGTAAGTACGCGAACTTACTCGCCCGTCTGTCACCTATGACCAACCGCTCAAATTAATGATGAACAGCTGTACGGCCACGACTTTGAGCGGTGGCGGCAGCAGCAGTGCGCCAAACATGTGAACGAGGGATTAGAACGCAGCTTCTCGCACCCATCTATGCTGCAACACTGTCAACGCCACTCAAGGTCGTGGCCGAGTCTTAATGCTGCGTACCGCGTTTCTCGCACTAATTTGTTTCGTTTTAGGTGGCTTTTACGGACGTGGCCCACCAACACATTATTTGAACCGCCCCTAATGCGGTTCAAATAATGTGTTGGTGGGCTAAAGTTATATTTGTTTGGTAGGTGTGGCGCGCTCGACTCGCGCTGTCCGGTCAAGGCGGCGCCAGTACATCAGGCGAGCGACACGTGGCGCGCGCGCTGGACGGCGTGGCCTACAAGCTGCGCCGGCTGCAGCCCTGCGCGCTGCTGGCGCCGCGCATACAGCTGGAGCTGCCGGAGGTACCGTCGCCTCACTCCACGCTCGCCTTGCGCCTGTCCGGGCAGGGCGGCGCCAGTACATCAGGCGAGCGACACGTGGCGCGTGCGCTGGACGGCGTGGCCTACAAGCTGCGCCGGCTGCAGCCCTGCGCGCTGCTGGCGCCGCGCATACAGCTGGAGCTGCCGGAGGTACCGTCGCCTCACTCCACGCTCGCCTTGCGCCTGTCCGGGCAGGGCGGCGCCAGTACATCAGGCGAGCGACACGTGGCGCGTGCGCTGGACGGCGTGGCCTACAAGCTGCGCCGGCTGCAGCCCTGCGCGCTGCTGGCGCCGCGCATACAGCTGGAGCTGCCGGAGGTACCGTCGCCTCACTCCACGCTCGCCTTGCGCCTGTCCGGGCAGGGCGGTGCCAGTACATCAGGCGAGCGACACGTGGCGCGCGCGCTGGACGGCGTGGCCTACAAGCTGCGCCGGCTGCAGCCCTGCGCGCTGCTGGCGCCGCGCATACAGCTGGAGCTGCCGGAGGTACCGTCGCCTCACTCCACGCTCGCCTTGCGCCTGTCCGGGCAGGGCGGCGCCAGTACATCAGGCGAGCGACACGTGGCGCGCGCGCTGGACGGCGTGGCCTACAAGCTGCGCCGGCTGCAGCCCTGCGCGCTGCTGGCGCCGCGCATACAGCTGGAGCTGCCGGAGGTACCGTCGCCTCACTCCACGCTCGCCTTGCGCCTGTCCGGGCAGGGCGGCGCCAGTACATCAGGCGAGCGACACGTGGCGCGTGCGCTGGACGGCGTGGCCTACAAGCTGCGCCGGCTGCAGCCCTGCGCGCTGCTGGCGCCGCGCATACAGCTGGAGCTGCCGGAGGTACCGTCGCCTCACTCCACGCTCGCCTTGCGCCTGTCCGGGCAGGGTGGCGCCAGTACATCAGGCGAGCGACACGTGGCGCGCGCGCTGGACGGCGTGGCCTACAAGCTGCGCCGGCTGCAGCCCTGCGCGCTGCTGGCGCCGCGCATACAGCTGGAGCTGCCGGAGGTACCGTCGCCTCACTCCACGCTCGCCTTGCGCCTGTCCGGGCAGGGCGGCGCCAGTACATCAGGCGAGCGACACGTGGCGCGTGCGCTGGACGGCGTGGCCTACAAGCTGCGCCGGCTGCAGCCCTGCGCGCTGCTGGCGCCGCGCATACAGCTGGAGCTGCCGGAGGTACCGTCGCCTCACTCCACGCTCGCCTTGCGCCTGTCCGGGCAGGGCGGCGCCAGTACATCAGGCGAGCGACACGTGGCGCGTGCGCTGGACGGCGTGGCCTACAAGCTGCGCCGGCTGCAGCCCTGCGCGCTGCTGGCGCCGCGCATACAGCTGGAGCTGCCGGAGGTACCGTCGCCTCACTCCACGCTCGCCTTGCGCCTGTCCGGGCAGGGCGGCGCCAGTACATCAGGCGAGCGACACGTGGCGCGCGCGCTGGACGGCGTGGCCTACAAGCTGCGCCGGCTGCAGCCCTGCGCGCTGCTGGCGCCGCGCATACAGCTGGAGCTGCCGGAGGTACCGTCGCCTCACTCCACGCTCGCCTTGCGCCTGTCCGGGCAGGGCGGCGCCAGTACATCAGGCGAGCGACACGTGGCGCGCGCGCTGGACGGCGTGGCCTACAAGCTGCGCCGGCTGCAGCCCTGCGCGCTGCTGGCGCCGCGCATACAGCTGGAGCTGCCGGAGGTACCGTCGCCTCACTCCACGCTCGCCTGTGCCTTGTGCCTGTCCGGGCAGGGTGCCTTAGGGGATCGCTAGGGATTTCACTCCGCGCAGCATGCACTAGCTAGCAGGCAACTAGAACATGCAAACTTGACGTAGCTAGCGTGTATAAATAAGTGACAGAGAAGCGATGATTCAAATGTTATTGTAATGGTAACGTCGAAATGTACACTATGCGATTAAAGTCCTTGCCGTTGATTGATATTATTGACCCAAAATTAACATGTCGATGTGGTTATAAATTACCTCTCAATCTCTACGAGAGACGCGAGTGCGAGCGAAAAGTCCAAGCTAATAACTATGATCACATCGCTACGTTAAATTTGGTCGATATTAACATAAGCAAATACATTGCTGCAGATAGATCCAGGCGTGATCCAGCTATTATCCAGATTTGCCGGCATAGCAAGACGACTGACTTGACCTTACCATAGATCTCACCATAATATCTTTTTATACAGGATGAAATCCAGCTAGTGGTCTCCGGCGCTGCCATCCGCCTGGCTGACCCGAGCAAGGTTGAGCACAGCGAGAACGGGCACCCCGCGCACCCAGCTGATGATGACGACATCTTCTCGCTGGACGAAGAACAAGCCAAGCCCCCGGAGGAGGAGAAGGCGGCTGTCGTGGTCAGTGGACAGGTTAGGACAGGTCATACTTAAACTAGAGTACTGGTAGACCAGAGCAAGAAACACAGAGTGATCGCACGTCTCGCCGAAGATGACGACATCACCGCACTGGATGAGGAGCAAACTTTGCGCCAGGAAGAGGAGAAGCCAACGGTCGTGGTCAATAGACAGACGACATATCACATTCTAACTTACTCTAGTCGGTATTGGTCGCCCAGAGCAAGGAACACAGCGTGATCGGCACATTCCGCCGAAGACATCATCGCGCTGGATGAAGAGCAAGCTTTGAGCGTGGGCCAGTTTTCATTACATCAGTCATTTTATAAAGTTATTCAACATATATATATATATATATATATATATATATATATATATATATTATTCTGATAAAAACTGGCCAAGTCAAATCTGCTTTAAGATGTCACAGTTTTAAATAACAGCAATTGTTATAGGTGTCCAATAAAGCAAAGAAATAGAGTTTAATACTTGTTCATAATGTTGTTTTGTTCCTATAAATACATATTTGGATCTCCATTCTTTTTGCAGCGAAGCCCACAGCCAACCATAATTTTTGTATTGAACTTGGCTCTCCTTTTTTACATTTATGTTTTTGGTGGGATATCATTACTTTTTGTAAAAAAAACTAGGCAGGTATTGAGATTTCTTGCGTTTCCGTGTTGCTCGGGAGCGCTCTTATGTAGATTTACTTCTGTTCTGTGTATAATTATGGGGTGCTGCGCGCCGCCGACGACACACCGTTGGTCGGTTGTTTAGCGCGTATTACAAGTTTTTTGTATGGGGACATCACTTATTTTTTGACTTAACTTTATTTTTATATTTCTGTTATATAGCAAATATAATTATACATATATTGGGATAGTTTCAAATATCTGCTTGTAACGGTTCCAACGCTACAATAAAAAAAAATGTATGGGGACCCCCCCTATTTTTTAACTTTTTTTTATTTTTAGATTTTTTCCTACGCTTACACACAATTACCGAGCTGGGTTCCAAATTTCATCCTTGTAGGTCATCTGGAAGTAGGTTAGATTTAGGTACTATATGTCAGTCAGTCAGTGCTAAAATTTACGTCTTTTTGACCTTCATATCTTTATAACCGTTTGAGCTAGCTTCATGAAATTTGGGCTTCTAGATGTCCTTATGGATATAATTAAACACACGTAGTTTTATGTGTTTACGTTAAAGAGGTTTTGAGTTATAGAAGGGTCAAAAGTGGCACCAAGTGGTTCGTGTAATATTACACTCGGCGCTGGCTAGCCTAGGCCTTTGCTTGAACTTGGCTTGACACGCTGCCGCGTGTCTAGTTATCACACTCACGGTAGACTTAGGTTAACTTTGACATTACATTGTTATACCCACAAAACTCGTTCTCGAAGGTGCAATATACTTTTCGTACACTTAAGCCCATTCGAGGTCACGCGTCGGCACGTGTGCTACGCCGTAGCTCGTAGCGGCGTGTTTCCGCTCTGTAGCAGAAGCATAACTCATACGTAATTCATTGACTTTGAATGGGTTAAGAAGGTCGCAAATTTTGTCTACTCTAAATAGCGACCAACTAAGTCTAACTAAGCCTTACCTTTATTTTTGTATACACTGATTCCTAGACTCAGTGGCGTGCACTCCATAAAGACAGAAAGACACTGTCTACCCTACTATAAATATGGAATGAAATGATTTTATCTATTGATAAAAACATTACATTCCATGATAATAATCAATCATAATCAATAATTTTAAAATCTTAGATTAGCCCCATCTGTCCGCTGATCAGTGTATCAATTTGTTAAATTTTGATTGCTCCAACGCGAACGATTAGTGGGCCTTGGATTCATGATTCCGTAGCAAGATTGGCAGAATAGTTTCTGTAGTGATGTTATTTGTGCAGGCACCAACGACGGTGTCCCTGACGTCCCTCTGCTACTGCTCCGGCGCGGGCACCGTGCGGCGCGTGTGCGCGCTGCGGCTGCTGTTCGTGCGGGAGACCACCGCCGTCAGGGAGCTCGGCGGGCTCAGCGGGTTCCTGCACACCTTCACCTGCGAGGTAACCGACACTGACGTCCCCTTGCTACTGCTCCGCGTGTGCGCGCTGCGGCTGCTGTTCGTGCGGGAGACCACCGCCGTCAGGGAGCTCGGCGGGCTCAGCGGGTTCCTGCACACCTTCACCTGCGAGGTAACCGACACTGACGTCCCCTTGCTACTGCTCCGCGTGTGCGCGCTGCGGCTGCTGTTCGTGCGGGAGACCACCGCCGTCAGGGAGCTCGGCGGGCTCAGCGGGTTCCTGCACACCTTCACCTGCGAGGTAACCGACACTGACGTCCCCTTGCTACTGCTCCGCGTGTGCGCGCTGCGGCTGCTGTTCGTGCGGGAGACCACCGCCGTCAGGGAGCTCGGCGGGCTCAGCGGGTTCCTGCACACCTTCACCTGCGAGGTAACCGACACTGACGTCCCCTTGCTACTGCTCCGCGTGTGCGCGCTGCGGCTGCTGTTCGTGCGGGAGACCACCGCCGTCAGGGAGCTCGGCGGGCTCAGCGGGTTCCTGCACACCTTCACCTGCGAGGTAACCGACACTGACGTCCCCTTGCTACTGCTCCGCGTGTGCGCGCTGCGGCTGCTGTTCGTGCGGGAGACCACCGCCGTCAGGGAGCTCGGCGGGCTCAGCGGGTTCCTGCACACCTTCACCTGCGAGGTAACCGACACTGACGTCCCCTTGCTACTGCTCCGCGTGTGCGCGCTGCGGCTGCTGTTCGTGCGGGAGACCACCGCCGTCAGGGAGCTCGGCGGGCTCAGCGGGTTCCTGCACACCTTCACCTGCGAGGTAACCGACACTGACGTCCCCTTGCTACTGCTCCGCGTGTGCGCGCTGCGGCTGCTGTTCGTGCGGGAGACCACCGCCGTCAGGGAGCTCGGCGGGCTCAGCGGGTTCCTGCACACCTTCACCTGCGAGGTAACCGACACTGACGTCCCCTTGCTACTGCTCCGCGTGTGCGCGCTGCGGCTGCTGTTCGTGCGGGAGACCACCGCCGTCAGGGAGCTCGGCGGGCTCAGCGGGTTCCTGCACACCTTCACCTGCGAGGTAACCGACACTGACGTCCCCTTGCTACTGCTCCGCGTGTGCGCGCTGCGGCTGCTGTTCGTGCGGGAGACCACCGCCGTCAGGGAGCTCGGCGGGCTCAGCGGGTTCCTGCACACCTTCACCTGCGAGGTAACCGACACTGACGTCCCCTTGCTACTGCTCCGCGTGTGCGCGCTGCGGCTGCTGTTCGTGCGGGAGACCACCGCCGTCAGGGAGCTCGGCGGGCTCAGCGGGTTCCTGCACACCTTCACCTGCGAGGTAACCGACACTGACGTCCCCTTGCTACTGCTCCGCGTGTGCGCGCTGCGGCTGCTGTTCGTGCGGGAGACCACCGCCGTCAGGGAGCTCGGCGGGCTCAGCGGGTTCCTGCACACCTTCACCTGCGAGGTAACCGACACTGACGTCCCCTTGCTACTGCTCCGCGTGTGCGCGCTGCGGCTGCTGTTCGTGCGGGAGACCACCGCCGTCAGGGAGCTCGGCGGGCTCAGCGGGTTCCTGCACACCTTCACCTGCGAGGTAACCGACACTGACGTCCCCTTGCTACTGCTCCGCCGAGGGCAAAATGGAGTCGTTAACCGACATTGTTGATAGTGATGAAAAAAATTATACGCTACTGAAGGAGCCGAGGGCCGCTTGCTACCTTATCTCAATAAACGTGAGACTTACTTTCTTTAACCCACAATGTACATTTGACCTTACTTGGTGTAGGCTAATTAGCGTTAAAT
The DNA here is from genome assembly GCA_932294315.1 of Epinotia nisella. Classification (NCBI taxonomy): domain Eukaryota; kingdom Metazoa; phylum Arthropoda; class Insecta; order Lepidoptera; family Tortricidae; genus Epinotia; species Epinotia nisella. The sequence goes on from OW028674.1 coordinate 26,895,520, forward strand.
GGACCCCTAAACCGGACCGATTGTGTATTGCACCAAGCCTGAAGGGACACCTTGTTTGTGCAAAAAACGAACTTCGATCAGCCGCGCAATGTTAGACGGTGCGTTTCGCGGTTCAAGACACAGCGTGGCTTGGCTTTTTCACGTGCCGTTTACTGACACTGGTGGTGACAATGCCGGCCCAGCAAGATAAACCGACCCGAGCGCGGAGAAAGCCCGTTAGCTGATGACGACAACGACGCGCACGCGCAGACGACGCGACAGCGACCGCTGCGCGACCGCCGCGCGACCACTTCACCTCGCGTACCGCATCGTGCTCGCACGCACTAATATTTGTACGCGCCGCGACCCGCGACTAGTGTAGAAAGTTACCTATTATAAGAATTTACAGTCCACTCAGTCTTTCTTTGAAGTCTAGATATCCCTCTACTATAAAACTAGGGCACTAGTCTCAACAGACGCTTTTATATAACGTTGTATGGCAGGTGCTGGCGATAGCGCGCGCGTACACCGCAGCGCTTGGCGGGAACGCGCTAACGTCATTCTACATCACGCAACTCATGCTGCAAGACAACGCGCACAAGAATCAGGTAGGTTTCAAACCTGCAGTTACGTGCAGAATGTTTTGACTGTCTTGTGTGTTTCGATGATACAACTGACTATAGTAAAGTATTTATAGCGAAGTTGTTAAATCTGTCTATCTATGATAAATATTATTTACGAGCCGGGGTTCGAACTAACCTCTTGATTGAATGTGTTATGCCTACCTAGTAATACAAACAACTGCTTCATTATAAATTAAAGTATGTAAAAATGCCTCAGCTGTAACAGCAACTTCAAAAGATGTAATTTTCTTCCAGGGTCAATGTCTTCTATCGGTGGGAGGTGACGTGGTACATATGACGTATTAAATTAAGTATTTTTCTAAAGTATTTTCACTGTATCCGTTTTATCGTTAGTCCATATAGCGTTTCTATATTTTAGATTCGTCTGTTCTGGGTGCATTTTTCAATAATTTCAATTTGTTTAATCTCTTTTTCTACAAAAAGTAGAAAAATACCCCATATCATAGACATATTGCTCTCTTCCCTGTCAAATCCTTGTGTAAATCAGCCCGGAATGACGCATGGGACGCGTCGTTGTAAACTAACAGACATATGCAATATGATTAAAATTATATTTTGCTTTCGCATTCTTGTCTTTACAAAACGTACTGTCCATGTTTTAGGGTTCCGTACCCAAAGTGTAAAAACGGAACCCTATTACTAAGACTTCGCTGTCCGTCCGTCTGTCACCAGGCTGTATCTCATGAACCGGGATAGTTAGACAGTTGATATTTTCACAGATGACGTATTTCTGTTGCCGCTATAACAACAAATACTAAAAAACAGAATGAAATAATTATTTAAGGCGGCACCCATACAACAAACGTGATTCTTTTGCTCGTTTTTATAGATAATGGTACGGAACCCGCCGTGCGCGAGTCAGACTCGCACTTAGCCGGTTTTTTTATAATATCGGCCTATACTATTAAAAAGCGCGCAGGACAACTTCATGACAACTGTCAATTAGAAAACTGTTTATCTATATACAATTTTCGGCGTGTTTTGATAAAAGATTGAGAGAGAGACTGTTAAAGTTATTGTAAAGTTTTCTCCAGTGTTTTGTGTCTTTCTTATAATTGGTAATATAATAAGTAAAATTTGTGTATTTACAAATAATCTATTCGTATAAAAAATTGTATTTGTTATGTTTAATATAACTAAGAGAGAAGGCTAACTTAAATCCCTGATAATGCATTAAATAAAATCGTTTTAGCTCGTATGTAAACGGCCTCATTTATACCATAAACAATGTGCACAATGGTTCCTTGTATTAGTAATAACATTTAATTATTCTTGTATGTAAGTTATCTTATTTAAATAACATACAAAGCAAACAACAAATCATACAAGTGTTATTTTTACTAGCGGAAAACCTACTACCTTTTAGCGTAAAATCTAAGACAATACACACTTGCTACAGTTTTAATTTCCTATTGCAGTAACAAGCCTTCTTCGTAAAAAATGACAATTAGAATGATATGTAACTGAGATTGAAAGAATTTCGTTTAAAAGTGAATTGAATACCTACACTTTATGTTTGATATTATACTCTCTCTACTTACCCGTAGTACATTTATTCGTGACAAAAAAACAAACTGTAGACACAATACACACTACACATTTGCCACGAAATGGTCACAACTTAAGAACTTAAGATATCGGAGAAGTGTTTTTATATATTCGACACCATGCATCCTTACAACTAGTTGTCAATTATATTCACCCTTATTGGACATATTTGTTTGTTGATAAATGCAATAGCGGCTTAATATGCTGTAGTACCTGAGTAACTCTCAATTAACTCACGCTTTTGGTCATTCCGGATCATGACCTCGAAGCTTAAAGCATACATGACTGGAGTAGCCTTTCAGTAACATACCCCTCTTGTAGAAAACCTTACACAATGTACAAAAAAATCATACAAAGGCAATCGATTAATGGTCATTCACAAAAACGCCTCGCAAGAGAACACTGATCATAAAAATGCCCGCATGTTGCTGTAAGCACTTGATATTATAAACGTTCAACTACTTCAAGCTTGCAATATACAATTGAGTTTCAATATCCTATTAACATGCTCCCCCCCGCCCCCGCAAAATTCGGCAGACATTTTTGTACGCAAATACGACATATTTAAGGCTACTCCAGTTATGTATGCTCTAAGCCCTGCAGTCACCCAACTACATTGCCCCGATTCTAAAACGATATGCCCATATCCACTTCTCTTACCAAGGGACAGTTACATTTATTTTTGATTTCTTTTTTATTTATACATGAGGGTTACCTTTTAAAAAAATATATACCGGTCTTAATGTTTGGTGCTATTTATTGTGTTTGTCTGTTACTTGATATGTAATGTAGAAAACACGAGTATTTTTAAAGTTTTGTATTGTAACCTTTCCATGATCATTACTCAAATTCAGTATTGAAAGAGTCGTTTCAGTAGTACATAAAAAGGCTTACAAATGTATAAATTACTTTACAATATTTATATTTAATTAAAATATATAATTCCTGTCTAATAAAGTAATTGTAGTGATACATTTACTCTATTTAATTTTATTACTTTTAACGTGGGCCTGTTAAATCCATTGATTGACTGGTGTGTTTTTTGTTATACTTATATATTGCAACCACGCAAATAAAAACCATCAACAAACACTTGATCTTTTAAAATAAAATATTATTTATTTTGTGTTCTGAATTAAATACAAAAAGTAGACAGTTAATATAATTAGTCCATGACCTATAATTTCAGAAAAATAATCAACAGAATAACTACCTATTTTCGTTCATACTTACTTGTACTTCCATGACACTGCCTAAGTCTAGTCTAAAAGCTTTTAGAGAAACATATATTTTGTGGCTGTAATAAAATGTACTTGTCGTTAGGTTGAAATATTGATGTTCCTTATCCTACTGTTTTGAACATGGTATTCATTGTATTCAGTTTTGTAGTAAAAATACACAAGTTATATTATTTATTTGTTTTACTCAAACCCAATACTTATCAGTTTTATCAACTCATCATTATTATATAGTCACAAAATATTTTACAAGCAAATTTATGACCATGAAATCCATGGGACCGCCTGGGAAAGATACCCTTTTCAAATAAAAAAATATTTTTTCATTACACTTGCTCGTCAATGGCGTTATTACTTGTGAGCGTACAGAGCAGTTATAGCCGTTTCACCTCCCACAGGCTGTTAAGTTTAGTTTTAAAAGAACCTGCTCTGTGCTTGGTTGAAAAAAAAATCTAGTTGGCCAAGCCGCTCCGCCCCGCAAGAATACTGCTCTGTGATTGGTTGAAATATTGAAGCTGCGCGCTCCACTAGCACTGATCTGGAAGTGAAGTTGTCAATTTTTGATTGATGCGGCTGTATGAAACTTAGATATTTCTGTCTTTTGTAGTTATTTATTTCCTCGCAAATGTGATGAAAAACATTGTGTATAACACGGGCGTAAGAATATTGCACTTACGCCCCTCGTTAAACAATGAACTATTCCAAATCTGTCCAGGCGTCTTCGAGTAATCGGGGAACATACATAAGCAATAAAATATTCCGACGAATTGAGAACCTCCTCCTATTTTGAACTCGGTCTCTTTTCTCTCGGCCTATTTTAAGGCATGCTATAAGTCGCAAAACTAGATCTTTATGAATAAGAACGAAAGAGTATACCAATACGCAATAAAAAGTCTTTAATACCAACTTACAGTGCTGCCGATTTATGAGAACAAAGGGGATTTTAAAATGAAAATCTCTAAGCTTGTCATAAATATGTATTTATTTAAAACATCATAATAATTATAATTAGTCTTACCTACAACGAAGTTCGACAAAAATGTTGACAACAATATCGTTACTTTATAATAATACAGCGCTAACATTTAGGTTGGAGAGAGAGGTCGCTAGTTTCGGATACCAGACATAGTTTTATAATAATTTATAAATGTTTTGGACGAAGGTTCGTGTGGGTGCGGGTGTCTTAGGCGCGAGGCGCGCGGGGGCCGCGGCGTCAGCGGCGGCGCCCGAAGCGCAGGAACGAGTGCACCACGTCCTGCCGCTTCATGCCCGAGTCCAGCAGCTGGGGGTAGTCGCGCACCAGAGCTGCACAAACATATATAATAACATCAAATGTAGATATGCCTTGGTTCAGCCTCTCACTTTCCACAATGATTTTGTTCTTGATGTACAGTCACGGACTTTAATTGTTGAGCCATTTAGCCACTTTATACTGGTCACTTCATAGCTTAACTACTAAAAAATCTGAATTAGTTGACACCTAAATGGCTCAACATTGACCGACCGCATTTATTTTTATAGATACTAAAAGATATTGGGAATATGATATTTTGGGAACGAGCGAACAGTTTATAGGCAAAATAATTCTAAACCCCTTATTTAATACTCATTTAACCATTCCCAGCCCGTGACGACACATATTGCCTCCCTACGCCGTAGTCGCTTTCCGCTACATACGAGGAAAACCATGGGATCGGCTACGAGCGTAGCGCGTGGCGATTCTGGGCACTGAATTTGTTATGCACCAGCGGCATATTTACGGCCTGTAGGTAAGTACTTGACTTTAAACACAGACCACTTATACCTGAGTACCTACTTACTTCACCTTCGTTCTTGAAACTAGATGAGATGAGCGTTGTGACAACTCCGCTCTCGGCGCGCGGTTCGTCGTCCACTGCGCCCGAGCACAGCTGTGCACACTGCGCCTACACGCCATCTCTGTTACTTCGGTACCTGGCGGCCGATTTTGGACTTTCGAGTGCTCGAAAATAAAATAAATGTAAATACGATTGTAGTGTCAAAATTGTAGGCACTTAATACCGATAGAATTGAATGCGAGTGGTCAATACCACTCCTTTTTTAATTTTTTATCGCTATAAAGAGTCGAGCGCTCGAAAGTTAAAATCCGCGCCCGAGTGTACTCGGGTGCGGTGCTGTGTGTGCGGGTGTAGCTACGCACACTGCGCCCCTACGCGTCATATCTGTTACAATACAATACAATACAAATACTCTTTATTGCACACCTCACACAAACAAAGCAGCTGTTACCTTGATACTCCGGCACCTGCTCGTCCGACGCCTCTGCGTACAGCTTGAGGAAGGTGTTGAGCGCCTGGCAGAAGCACGTGGGTCATTTTTCATGGCACCCGAGCACAGCTGCTCACACTGCGCCACTACACGTCATATTTGTTACCTTGGTACTCCGGCACCTGCTCGCCCGCCGCCTCTGCGTACAGCTCGAGGAAGGTGTTGAGCGCCTGGCAGAAGCACGTGGGTCGTTTTTCATGGCACCCGAGCACAGCTGCTCACACTGCGCCACTACGCGTCATATCTGTTACCTTGGTACTCCGGCACCTGCTCGCCCGCCGCCTCTGCGTACAGCTCGAGGAAGGTGTTGAGCGCCTGGCAGAAGCGTGTGGTTCGTTTTTCATGGCACCCGAGCACAGCTGCTCACACTGCGCCACTACGCGTCATATCTGTTACCTTGGTACTCCGGCACCTGCTCGCCCGCCGCCTCTGCGTACAGCTCGAGGAAGGTGTTGAGCGCCTGGCAGAAGCGTGTGGTTCGTTTTTCATGGCACCCGAGCACAGCTGCTCACACTGCGCCACTACGCGTCATATCTGTTACCTTGGTACTCCGGCACCTGCTCGCCCGCCGCCTCTGCGTACAGCTCGAGGAAAGTGTTGAGCGCCTGGCAGAAGCGCGTGGCGCGCGGGTCGTCTTCCACTGCACCCGAGCACATTTGCGCGGGTGCCGCCGCCGCGTGCGCCACCGCGAGCGCCGCCACTGCGCACAGCGCCCAAACACGACACGCATCACCTCTGTCAAACAATACAATAGTAGTTTATGTGACTGTACTTAATGAGAGGCCTTAAATCACGAGTGTGGTTTTATGAAACGAGCGTACATACCTACCACTATAAATTTCTCTGTCACGAACTTGGGGAAAAATTAAAAGTAGTAGTCCCTTGTTTCGTGTCACTAGTTCTTGGATATTCCCGCAATTAATACTGTGGAGCACTTTTAAATTATGTTCAATAACCATTAACTATCGTATAGGTATGTAATAAATAAACATAAAAATACATTACAGAAATCGAGCAACAAATGTGCTGCAAGTAGGTAAATATGCGTATTCATCTTAAAATTTAGGTTTAGGTCGTGTTCAACCTTGTTTTATGAGAATTTTAGTGAATAAAACATATACCGACTACTAGCTACTAGTTTCTGTAGCTCATGGAAAACGTCATTAAATACACTATCGGTTTTTTAATTTACTTTGCCAATTTCTTAAATAAGTATTACATAATAGTATTTTATGCAACAGTTGTATAAGAGAGGTCAAAAAAGGCGAGTGGCGTGGGTTACAATGTGAGCCGAAGGCGAACATTGTAAAGAAAGACGCCACGAGCGTTTTTTGACTTAGTTATACAACGTTGCATACAATACTTTTTCTACGACTAGCTACTATGGAATAAAATGCAAAATTAAACAAAGAATAAATTTTTCTTAAACTTTGTCGTATAGGTGCCGAGATTTAGTAGGCAACAAATTTTCAGTCACTGCTTGTGGGCTGCCGGTGTATTTCTTCTGGTGTAGAAGCAATATTTTCATCGTCATCCATTTTTATTACTTTTGAGAAACACCAACTATTTTGTAGCAAACACAACGGCCGCAAACTCAAACAACAATTTATAAAATAACCGGGAATTCGGGAAACATGAAAATGAAACAAATGGGTGTCTATGGTTAACTTTGTTTTTAATTGATGTCAACTTGCCAGTACTGCCATATTAAGAATAAGTTAGCAGCAATGCCTTTAGTTCAAAAATTTCTAAAAAGTAAAAACGTTCAGTGGTTTGTTAAGTTGGTAGTACCTAATGTATAGGTTTAGAAGCGTATGGCTGCTAAGCGTATCGTTTTGGCGACATAACAGCACGGTTGTGCCGTACTGTTATGGGGAATAGAGTATAGACTTTTCTGCAAACTTATTTTGTATGTCTTTATATTAGTGTTCGTGACTATGTAAATGACAGATAAAAGTACAGGAGTAGAAAAATACATTAATCGTATTGTATAGTCACTTGCATTAAAACAAGCAATCTCAGAATCATAAATTCGCTACAAAATTTATTCACTCCAATATACCTATATCCAATAAAAGTTTATACCCGCTTTTTATAAACAAAATGTATCATCATTGATAACGATAAATTAATTATATAGAAATTTAATCCACGACGACATCGATTTAATCAGCTGTATAAAAAAAATAACACTGATTTCTACATATTAGTAACTAAGTGCGTAGGTAAGTACGAGGGTTGATCAATAAGTTTTGAGAATCGATATAAAAAAACAGAAGTTATTGGTGCCCTATAATTTTAAATTATCAAATACGCTCTTTCTTACTTTACGTGCATATTTATTATGCAGAAATAGTTATTTATTTTACGATACAAGTGCAGAAAACAGGAAATTCGCAACGAGTGGCGATAAATTAAGACACGACCGAAGGGAGTGTTTTAAATCGACACGAGTTTCGAATTACCTATTCGCACGTGTATCGTACAACGTTTTACAGTACATATGGCTCTTTAAAGTTTCAACATATGCACGGAAAGTGCTCATTTCCGCACTCGTGCGGGAAAGTAACACCATGTGTACTGTAAATATTTTTTCTCCAAAATGGCCCGCAAAGTGTACATTAGTTGCTACATATTGGAAGGTAAAGTGTATAGTTTCAGGTCAGATCAAAATTAAAAAATAAAAAACATTGCAGGCTGCCTGGAATGTTACATATAAATTCCTTTATTTGTCGAGTACCAAACTTTTTAAACAGTTGAAACCGGCATATGAAAGGCGGCACAGGTCGTATTCAGCCAATTCAACTCGTATTTTTCTGTTGCAAACGCGACGTTTTTATATGTGTAAATAGTTTGCGTTTTTCGGTGCAAAAATACACTTGCGATTCGGTTTAAAAAGAAAAACGGCGGGAAATCATTAATATTTTCACGTTGTGCAACGATATTTTAAGTTTATTATTCCCCCATTTTTGAGAAAAGCACTATATTAGCCTTAGCCGGAATGGCAATTGCAGCAGGCTTCGTATTAAGCCAGGTCCGCTGCGACCTGTTTTTGTGTTTTTCTAACACCTAACATGTTTTGCCAATCAAAACAAAACCCTATTTGTTTGCCGAAACTGACGGATAACATGTTAGGTGTTAGAAAAACACAAAAACAGGCCCCGCAGCATGGTTGGCTTTGTCACGCGATAGGTGATAGGATAGAGCGTGCGTCACTGGCTGACACCGTTCGATAGAACGAGACGACGCACTTTCTTGTCACTTGTCGCGTGATAAGGCCAACCATGCTACGGCTCCAGGTCGCTGCGGACCCGGCTTTAGAATTAAACGAACTCACGCTCGTCCGTTTAAACAAATACTTAGCCTGCAATTGCCTCCTTCCCGGCTACGGCAATATTGTACTATTGCTTCGCTTCAAAAAAAAATACTTTTGGTCGTCGTTATGAGGCTTATTTTTTATATCGACGCAATTGTACCGATTTTATTGAAGAGTTTTCAATATCAAAGAATAGTAATAGCTAAAGAATTGGTCTAGATTAAACGGTAGGTAACTAGTTGTATAGACTTCACAAGCCTGAACAGCAGACCTGGTAATCGGCAAGCTCAGCCAAAAAAAAACTCATAGAAGTGATATTTTTTTCCTCGTTCTTTTCTTAGACGAACTTGTTTAACTGCTCTACAATTATGTTGGTTCACTCTCCCTTCGTATTTATTTTTATATATTTGTGACCTACAAAAAAACTACTTACTAAAAAGCCATTAAAAAAAAGATGGCTAGAAAAACCTACCTTGAACTTTGTTAGGTGAGCTGTGCCGTAAATAAATGATCACACGAGTTTGATTTCTTAATTTCGTGGCATCAAAATAGATAAAATTCTAATTTTAAAATACATTTTTTTGATTATCACACTAGAATTTTGCCAACACTGCCCCTAACATGTAACAAAATATCCTCCCATTTAAGTGACCTTAGAATTTGTTCTATACCATCATCTTTGTTTAGCTATTAAAGAAAAACAAATGAATACAAACCTTTTTTTATTTATTCACTGTATTAATGAATAGTGACATAGTATGACCAACAATCAGAAATTATCATAATGAGACGTAGTCATGCCGATTCTCAAAACTTATTGATCACCCCTCGTACCTACCCGGGTACTTGTAACAAAAGTTAGTAATATAATAAACGACAAAGTATTGTTAGTTAGGCAGCTTTCTACGTATACTAGGTACCTATTTAATAACTAGAAAGCTAGGGCTACAGTCAGGATGATGCATTGCAGTAGGTAGGCATTGATTAGTTTGTGCTCACTTCTGCTCAAACGGTACCTACCTAAGAACCCTGGATTTACTGTCTGGACCACTCAAGAGCAAAAAAGGTACCTACACCCTTTGGCAGAAATTCTGCACAAAGTGCACAGTTTTATTTCCTCTTAAGTGATTCAGATTATGATTTAGTGACTGAATACCGTTCAGTGGGAGGCCGGCCCAAACGCAGGATAGGTGTTATGCATGTTAGATTTGATTTATTGCTATTACCGTTAACGATTAAGGAGGCTTATACTTAACCCAATCTACTTAAGATTGCATTTTACAGAAGCCAACCCGGCTTGTCTTTCATCCTCAATCTCAGTTTTGCTTACGAAAAGGACTGGTATTTCATCAATGTTTCGTGAAATCCCTATTGTCAGCTTCTTGACAAAGGTCATGCGATAACAGGTTAGTTCATATAGGGAGAAATAAAACCGCAATTACTCTCGCGCGCTCGCCTGTGGAGCCTATTAGTATCTTTAGATGTAAGAGCCCTCAAAGGAGCTTTTACATCTAAAGATACTGCGTAGGTACATTCTTATATTATTACAGAGGGATGCAAAGGGCATCCGCATTTCTTTGAGAAGTCTCGAATTACAGCGAAGCGCAGAATAACAAGGGTATTATTTTATGATAAGTAGGTATTCCGTATCAAGAATATAGTTTATGCATTTTGCAAACTAACTGCGGCCGAGTAAAACCAGGCAGGTTTAAGAAATGTGCATTCAGGATCAGGACCAACAATTTAACCGTTTTTTATGGGAGATTATACTTTACCTTAGTCAATAATAGGGATTCAAGCTGGGAGGCTTTGACGTAGGTGTCGTAGGTAGATAAATCTCTCGAGCTTTCAATCAAAACCAAAACAAACCATGATGATGGAACCAAAAGATGAACGCCACTCAATAGTTTAACGTTTTGTCAATAAAAAATTGCGACAAATATTACGCACTCGGGATATTTTTTTCCTAACGTGGCATCCCTTTGCCGAGGTTGGTATGGTATATGTACTGGTCCCAGTGCGTTACGCCACACACGCGGCGGTGAGCAGTCATCGCGTCCAGGCCTCGCGCCAAAAACACCGTTTGTATGGAGATCTACCTACTTAAGAAATGCGCTCCCAAAATTAAGCTCTAAATTACGTATAAAATTGAACGAAACGTCTACATGCATTGTTTTGCGTGATATAGATTCTTGATAAATGCCTTTAATGGATATTTAATTTAAAAGATATTTCGTGTTCAACTAATGGTTCCAATTTTGTGTACTAGGTACCTGAGCCAATAGATGAACGGCCTTCATCTTTTGGGCAAGGTATTGTTTTTTTTCGAATGTTGATATAAATTCTTATTGAAAAGATACGTAGAACTTGTATGTCTTAAAAGCATCGTTTCCTGGCCGTTGATTTTTAAACCAAAAGTTAAACGTGAATATCGATTCACAACACATTTATTTTGGGGTTTGTTTTACTGTAAAAAGCACCATTGTTCAACAAAGAACCTTGCCCAGAAGATGTACAAATAAAAGTAACTCGTTCAACTTTTGGCTTCCATTCCAATAAGTCAACAGAGCGAATTTTTGTTTGTTCATTTCTTAGATATCGTGCCCAAAAGTTGAACGTACAAAACGTTGTTCGTTCAATTTTTAGGCAGAGGTTAGTAAAATAAACATCTTAATAACAAAGATACGTACCTAACCCAACAATTTATCTACTTCATTCCAATGATTACTACATTAATGACAAATTGTTTTAAATATATAAAAAAAACAATCTCTTATAATTGTATCCATATACCCTAGACCAAAGGTAAGAGCCTGCGCGGTGATACGTTTAATTTTCTTCGTTCAACTATTGGAGTCAAAACGTTTAACTATATAGAGCACAGCGTTCATCTTCTGGGCAAAATGGCATACTTCAGCATAAAACCATTTTTAATAAAATACTGTATTGTGATAGAAGGGTTTAAAATAGTTATATTCAATCTCGACAATACACCGAATCGTATAAAAAATAAAATGTGAACAGACTAGGTTACACGACCTTAAATCTGGCCCTCAGATTACATGAGAAACCCACACAAGGCTACTAATAAATATCGCACATACTTTGGCGTCCAACTAAAATAAAAATTGTTTTCTACGCATCGGTAGGTACATTTCGGTGAAACCGATCCCAAGAATTCCACATATCACGTGGTATATTGGAATGCCTATGAGTTGAAACGCAATACTTATTGCCTTTACTAACCTTCTTTGCATTTAATTCATAAGTCGCTTTTGGTGAAGCGACCCTTTAGGTACGATTTCTTATTAGGTACCACAGAGGTGGCGTATTTTTGACCAATGCGAAAAAGTAAAAATGGTTTCTTATCAATCTCAATATGGCGCAATTTTTGATAAAAATAATGGTTTTAATAACCTACAAACTAAAGTTTAAATTTATCATTATCATATACCTATACGGGGTGGGCCCTGTAACAGGAGCAAATATTTAAAAGGACGCTTCCTTAGAGCATCTGCAGTGTCCCCTTGCGTCCAATTATTTATGGTATTTTTTTAATCCGGGGAAATTTTGATCTAAAGTTATGAACTCCAAGTAATGTAACTTGGCACCACGAGATCATAGCAAAGCAGTATGATATTGAGGTAACATCATGTAATGAGTCATAATAGTTTTTGCATACTTATTATTTGTTTTCAAAAGATATTTTTTTGATTCTTTATTTATTTTTCTATTTTTTTTTGTTTAAAAAAAAGTTACTTAAGTATATCACTCCAGAAGAGTAAAAAATACACGTAAACTTATTTAGAGGCAAAAAAAAATCTTCAATTAAAACCACTTGGAAATAATTGCTCACAAGCTTAATTTGGGTGTCAACTAATTTTGGTTTTTAATACCTAGTTAAACTTTGGAGTGTCCAGTATAAAGTGAGCTCTACTTACTGCAGAGGCCGGGAAAATAGGGATTGCCGGCCAGGTACGATAAGGAATAACAGGCTGGCAATCCCTTTTACAATGAAATCATTAAAAAAACATTGTTTTTATAGCTGTACCTGCGCCGTCACGTGACGTCACGTCAATATTAAATTGTATGATTGAGATTATTTTTGTAAAATTCTCAACGATCTCATCATCGCATACTATTATATTAATCACTAGTAAATTCTTAAACTGCATAACAGCCATCAAAAAATCTGGAATATCTACGTTCGTAATCATCAGCACAAACAAGGCTAAGAGGACAAGTCGGCGCGATAAGCTCGAAGGCTTTGCGGCATTACCAAGCCGGTATTATCGATAATTCATCTGAGGCAAGTCATCTGACGTTGATATCAAGTTATTTGCGAAGCTTATCATATTATATCCGCAACCAACTGCTTTGATACTTAGGATCTACTTACAAATAAATAAGCTTTGCATTTGTCTAGGGACGTTTGTACACTGTACAGTCAAGTGTAAAAATATGGGTTATAACAACTTACTCATAAACAATATAAATATGTCCCATATGTCAGCGCATTATGGTTTCGGTACATATATATGAGAGGATTAAATCGATACATTCGTTTGCACTTGACTGTACAGCAAGCACAGGCTGCGTAATTTCAAGTCAATAAAATGTTTCATCCCGACTAGTTATCCTATACTCTCAAACGAACAATGTTAGTGTATATTTGTAATCTCGTTTTCGAAAACGGCTCTGACGATTTCGTTTAAATTTGCAATAAAGGGCTTTATCAATGAGCCCAAACACGACAGGTTTATCTTGTGTAGTTTAGGAGTTGCTATTTGCTTTGGTCTCCATCATTCAGATCAACTCATAGTACCATAATATTCCATTCTCATCGAATTTACATAAGTAGGTATACCAAATTTCAGCTTAATCGAAAACCAGGTGGTTGAAATATGGTTTGCCAGATTTGAAACGGACAGCATAACTACATACGACCACTGCAAGTTAAATAAAAACTTGTAATTTAAAATTGCTTATTTCGGAGCGATTCTGATTAATATTTATGTAATTTTGTCCCTAAGGTTTGTTAGCTTATGGTCATTTGAGGCGGACAACGAGCATAAAATATAAGAATCCTCCAAACAAATCATGCTCTTTACTACCTCAAACAGCCTCAGTGGCGGGATCCAAACAACGAGACACTAAACTGTAGTTTATAGTGCCGAAGGATCACGTCAAAGTAAAGGCGGAAAAATCTACCATTTTTTTTCCAATGAAATATCAAAAAATCACAGCATAGTAAAAAGCAGAAAAGTGCGCTTAGTAAGTAGGTACCTACTTAGCCGCATTTACTAAATAATTGAAATTGAAGAACCTAGTCCGCGCATTTCGAAACTCATAATCTTCGGACCCCATCTGCACATGGCCTCTTTTATTGTGACGCGAAGAAAACCTTATTCACGATCATTGCAAGCAGGGTGGATTCTACTCCTTTTGAGATGATAAACCAGTTCAAGTAATTAGGATACCTAATTGGTTGACTGTTGCCCGGCCGGTTCGGAATTCATTCCCGGGATCGCAAGAAGTGTGGTATTTATACTTATTGAGGGTTCGGGAACTTTAGGACCGAGATTTAGGTACCTATTAATATGTTGTATTGCATTTAATGAAACTACATCCACGTTTTTGAATATCATACATACATGTATTAAATAATCGCAATTTGGCACAGTCAACTGAGTAACCAATGATGATGGATGTTTTCTATGTATTAAAAAAAAGTATTAAGTATGTTTGTCTAGTACCCTAATACAAGCTTTGCTTAGTTTGTGCCTAGGTCGATTTGTTTAAGATTGTCCACAAATATGATTATATTATTATTATAATGATCCATGATGATGATCGTAAGTACGTACGGGCCATCTGGGAAGGATACCCTGTCAAATAAAAAAAGAATTTTCCGAATCGGTCCAGGCGTCTTCGAGTAATCGGGGAACATACATAAATTTCTCCGACAACTTGAGAACTTCCTCCTTTTCTGAAGTCAGTTAAAAAGAGAAATAAATCATTAACTTGATTTTTATTGTAAAATTAAGCTAAATCGTATTTTTAGGGTTCCGGTACCTCAAAAGGAAAAAACGGAACCCTTATAGGATCACTCGGTTGTCTGTCTGTCCGTCTGTCACAGCCGATTTGCTCCGAAACTACTGAACCGATTGAGTTGAAATTTGGTACACATATGTAAATTGGTGACCCAAAGATGGACGCGTATTAAAGTAAATTAATGAATTCTGAACAAGGGGGCCACTTTTGGGGGGAAAACTGAAAAATTAAAAAAAAAAGTTTCGCAAACTGTATTGTGCGATATATCAAATGAAAGGGGTTGTTGTAAGCATCTCAGATATATATTTTTAATAATGGAAAATAGTTTCTTGCCTAAAGATTACAGGAAAACCTATAAGAAGTTTGAGTATTCAAAGTAACGGGAAAATTCTCAATATTTTTGTGTATTTTGTATGGAGCGCCTAATGCTTAGAGAATAGGAATTTTACGGAACCCTCACCACGCGAGTTGAACTCGCACGGTTTTTTTATGAAAATAACGTTGTTATTCGGTATGAGAGGGGGTCCATCAAATTATGACGCTAGGATGATCTTGGGAGGGGGGGTCAAGAATCGACAAAAAACCGGCCAAGTGCGAGTCGGACTCGCGCACGAAGGGTTCCGTACCATTATCTATAAAAACGGCAAAAAAATCATGTCTGTTGTATATAGGAGCCCCAGTCCGACTCGCACTTGGTCGGTTTTTTAGTATTTTTTGTTATAGCGGCTACAGAAATACATAATTTGTGAAAATTTCAACTCTCTAGCTATCACGGTTCTTGAGATACAGCCTGGTGACAGACAGAAGGACGGACGGACGGACGGACAGCGAAGTCTTAGTAATAGGGTCCCGTTTTTACCCGTTGGGTACGGAACCCTAAAAACGATGACGTCATATATGGACAAGCCCTACGAAACGTTACGCAATCGACCAGCAGGCAGACACAACAATCTTGTGACCTCTTGTTGAAATAGACAACGTAGTGTTGCTAAATTGATAGTAAACCATCAAATTATTGTAGTAAGTAGTAGTAGTAGTAGTTAAGTAGTAAAATGCATATTTTTGTAAACCTTGAAAGTTTACAAAAATATGCATTTTTTTATTGTTCAAGAGTAAATTTAAAGCCACCAATAGAATCCTTCCGCTTTTACAGAAACAAAATGCTGTGACAACCATGGGCCTAGACGCAGTAGTTCGCGACCGAAACAGCAATTTACTTGATTTTTCCATACAACGATTAGTACCAACCTACACATAGCATTATGACGTCATACCTTTATGCCAATATTAGTATGAAGTATTTTGAGCAGCCGCCATAGAGGTCAATTTTTGTCTCAAAATTTTGGGTATTTATGTTCTTTAATTGAGAATGAATGATTTTTTTAGAAATGCCTGATTATTTTTTTGGTGACAGGAATAACCTTCCTTAACTAACACCAAAAAAAAAGTTTAGGCACAATACAACAATAGGTACAATACAAATACTCTTTATTGCACACCTCACACGTAGTAGCAGAAGCAACGAAGCAGTTACAGAGAGAAACAATACAATAACATGTAGGTAGAGGTAGACAACAGGCGGTCTTATCTCTGAAGAGCGATCTCCCAGTACTAGCTTTGGGTATCGGAGAAAGAGATAAAACTAGATTATGCAGTAGGTGGTGCAGATATTATAATAAAGCAAAAGTCAAAATACTTATATAAATAAACGTACATAAATAGCTCTATATATAAAAATACATACACAATCATACATATATACAAATATCACAAATACAAATATATAATACATAAACACAAACAGTCAGCCAAAAAACACAATCAGTGTTAGGGGAGAGACAAATAAGGTTATTTAAGACGGTTTTGAGGTTGCCGATAGATTTTGCTTGTCTAATGTCAAGAGGGAGAGAGTTCCACAGTCGAATAGCATTAAAAGTGAACCAAGTAAGGTAGGTAGGTACCTATAAAAGGTGATAACAGATAACTCACGAATATAACCTTCGATTGAATTTTTTTTGACATTGTAATCACAATCTTCTACAGTCGTAATAAGATATCTATTTATGCTCTATTTACATGTGCCCACCAAGTATACCCTTGATGTTATGATGTTAATCAAGTTACCCACACATAAATTCCAATGTCTTGATATTGAATACTCGTAAGAATAAAAAAACCGGCCAAGTGCGTGTCGGACCACGCAAAACGAAGGGTTCCGTGCCTATTAAAAAGGTCGTATCGTCATAGAAATCTTACGGCACTTACGTCCTTTTCTTTGAGGAAGGCAGTTTTTCAGCAATATCTCGGAAACCTTTCATCCGATCTTGTTCAAAACAATTTTCGGTGAATGAACTTAATAAGCCCTATGTCCATGAATTTTTTCATATTTTTAAAATACACCGTTCAAAAATTAGAGGGGGGGGACAGAATTTTAGTGACTTTCGGGGCGATTATCTCCGACCCTATTCACTTAATCAAAAAAAATGTTAAGTAACCTTATATTTATTTTGAAAGGCCTATCGATTGATGTGCCACACGAGGGGTCACAATGAAAAAAAATTTTTTGACTTTTAGTTTTATGTATGGAGTGCACTCCTAAAAAAATTTTTTTTAGTAATTTTAATTACAAAACTTTGTAGCGGCTAACAAAATACACCTTTCCTCAAAATTTTATTCAAATACACCATATAGTTTTCGAGTAAAATGCCTGTGACATACGGACAGATGGACAGACGGACAGACGGACAGACGGACAGACGGACAGACGGACATGACGAAACTATAAGGGTTCCGTTTTTGCCATTTTGGCTACGGAACCCTAAAAATAGGTCGCTGCAGTAAAATATTCTGAGCATATCCGATCCACTTAAGCGTTTAATATCTGCTTTATGAAGTAGGTAGTCCCCTCAAATTAACCGTAATCGGGCGTGTATATGCGGGACACGGGACACAACAGGCGATAACGTCGGGCATACAAAAAAGAACTTGGGACAAACGTCCCAGTACTCGATACTACCCGGATACTTGGCTTCAATCTTAATTCACAAAAATAAAGGTGAACAACAACAAGGGTACTTATCAAGCATTGCATTGGGACGTTTACCTTACATAGATAATAATTTATTATAATATTTAATCTTTTGGATAATCAAAGGAAAATTAGTAGGTACTTAGTCAAGTTCTAAATTTGGCAAGTGAAAACGTCTTCAAAAAGGCCATACTCCCAGCTAAAAGCCATCATGTTTACAGGCTAGGTATCTACTTTGTTTGCTTTCCTAACTGCCTAAAGTTAAGGGTCGTCAGGACGCTCGACTCTCCATACAAACGTAGTTTGGTTCTCATTTTAAAACGACATGCTATTAGAATAACATGAAACTTTGTACACACACTGGACACTGGCCGTCCGAAACTAGTTTCTGTTGCTAACTAGAAATATATATAACTACAACTTAGAAAAGTTGAAAAACCTCCGACATTTTTATTTCAAATTTCAATATCTCAAAAACAGCTAAACCGATTTTGTTGAAACGTAGCTAAGAACCATCTCGATCACGTCAGCTTTCGGCCAAAAAAGAAACCGCATTAAAATCGGTCCATTCGTTTCGGAGCTACGATACCACAGACAGACACACAGACAAACACATAGACATACAGACACGTCAAACTTATAAAAGCCCTCTTTTCAAAAAAAAAGTCTTTAATAATCGCTTTTTTTTTCTTTTATGGCCACAGAACCTAGTTTACCTAGTTATGGCGGATCTCATTGTGAGTAAAAAGTTTAATGTTATTCCAGTATGCCGTTTTAAAATGAGAACCAATTACGTTTGTATGGAGAGTCGACTAGAGTCGACCGTGCTGGGGACTCTTAAGCAGCAAATTGTAGTTGTACCTACCTACCGCATGTTCGAACTAAACGGCTGCTTGGCATCCTTTTGACACCCCGCCCCCACGTCCGCATACGTCCGCATAATGGCAATGTGCATCCTTTTTGTGGGGTGACTTTTCGGCGCTAGTTAGACTTCTATGGTTTTTTCGTTCGCTGTTCGCACACCTCTGGCGATTAATATTCAAGTTAAGTTACTGTAACTGTGCAAACACTTTTCATGTACAGTAGGGGAAATGTATTCACATACCACCGTAGAACCCTATCGCAATAAGGTAACAAATCAGTCGAGTTTGAGTGATGGCGGCCTGTCAATTGCGACAGGGTTCTACGGTGGTACGTGAATACATTGCCCTTACTGTACCTACGTAGTCAACGTTGCATATGTACCACTAACACTAACAGCAGAGTCAGCAGACGACGTAGCCCAATCTTTATATAAATGAATTTGCAAATGTTTTACATTCCAAACCCCGTTTTTTCGGAAAGCCTTAACATTTATGGGTTGCTGTACCTAAACACGATGAATGCAAAATGCAAGTGGGTATATCAGATAGTTAGGTACCAGTGGCAGAGCGCCCATACAAGCCGGTTCCCACCGGCTTGCCTAAAATGTATTTTTAGGCAAGCCTATGGTTATATAAGGACTAAACTCTTTCATAACTTGTTTTGTTCCGGGTTGCCCATCCAAAATTTTCACGCGCCGCCACTGATCAGTTTATATTTGATAGAAAGCATACGCCGGTTTTTTGGTACTTTGCGCAAGATAATTCCTAAAACAAGATACTTTAGGACTTTACATTTTATTACGAATCTTAAATGATATTATTAATTTAAACCTTTTCATGAGATTACTTAAGCGGTAATTTAATTCCTCTAAGCGTTTTTCCCTTGATCCCTAATTGGTAGGTCGATCCCCTGACGTAACGTAGGCAACCATCATTATATCTATAATTCATAGTCGCATTGTAGAGACGATAGGTAACAACTTCCTAAGTTATAGCCAAATGAAGCTAGACTGGGTGCAGGGTCAAAGTTAGGGATTCACGGAGTACCTACCACGTCGGGCTTCTAATACAATCTCGTTCGTAAATTTTTTTTTTACCATTTTCCATACATACATTAGGTAAATCCTATAGGTAGTTAGTAATTATATTCTGGTCGTTCCCAAATGATATTCCCCTTTCCCTTCCCTAATGAAATTCAGTTAACTAATTATTGTAATCCCTATTATTTTATACAACAGCCCACTCTCCAACTTGTACTTGGCAGGTTTCAGAATAGTTTTGGTGGGACGGTGAGACACATAACTTTGGTTCCTTTATGAAACTACTAGAGATAAGGAGGTAGGTAGGTAAAATAATTATGTCCTAAACGTAATTGTGAGTTAGGTATATCGTGCTAGAAAGTACACATAAGTGAGGGTTAATGAGACGATAGCAGACTTACATTTCGCGTACCAATTTGATGAAATTAATATGAGATAGGTACCTAAAATGATTGTAAGATATACTTGTTAATAGTGGAAATAGTTTTTGAAGTGAGTGATATCAAACCTACAGGGGATCGATTAGACACGTGCGGTTCAAGTTTCAATTTTATATTGATCTATTCTATGCGTTTCGTACTCTTGCTGACGCTGGCCAGCGGCGCGCGTCGCAGCGAGAGCGCGTAGCACTTTGAGATATGTAGAATTGAAACTCGAAACGTGTGTTTCTAATCGAACCCCTGTCAAGCTTAACTTAAAAAATACTATCATAATTAAAATATGAGTATCTACCTATGTAACGATTATTTTAGTTAATTACGTCGTCAATATTGTTAAATTAGCTACATTTTATTTTCAGCCCCAGATGCCCAATAATTACAGAAACATGAATTAACATTAACAACCATGGCTCAACCCTTTAACTGCAGCGGAGCCTAATTGCGGCTGCCTCAATTAGTCCAGATTGTGTGGTTTGCAGGTTCGCCACGGTACTACCTGCCAGTGCCAATAGATAGAGGTGTCCTCTTCTTTGTGCTCTTTCATTAGCTACCTAATACCTAGATGTATTTGAGAGACAATTGATCATTAAAAATAAAATATTGTATTGGAAAAAAAATATATTGTAAACTATATGCTCGAGTGCGATAGAATTGCTAAAGTTATTTCAAAGAATAGGAAGAAGAAGTAGTTTTAAAAAGGTGGGCTAATATATCCAATGCCCTCAGATACACAGGTATAATGTACGAGTTGCTCGGTCACAAAAGTGAAGTAACAGTTACTAGTTAACGTAACAGATGCTGCACTTGTTAACAAATGCAAACTGCGCTAGTTAAATCAGTGTCACTCTAATATTAAAAGGATACGGATTCCTGTACATATTGTATCGACTTATACACCTTCACGAGAGTGTACTGGACGCAAGGTCTTGAATAAGGTAGTCTAGCTCAGTATCATCTATTCTGTCTTGTATTAGGTAGGGCGCAAACCCTTTTGAAAGATGTAAGCATATGTTTTATCAAAAGCCATGTAAATTGTCATGCTACGCAGTTGACATAGAAGTAAAAATGAAAGGGCGTTATAAACCGCTAAACAAACGCGTGTTACTTTGAAATGTAAATATTTTATAAACTTATTAAATTGAGGCCTACGCGTAAAGTGACCCGTATACATGAATATTAACTAGTGATTTGCATGTAAATAAAGTAAACTGTCTGTGCTTGTCGAGTAAACTTTGAAGACTTCTTCAAAGTGCACTGTGTGTGTGTGTGTGTGTGTGTGTGTGTGTGTGTATGTGTGTGTGGGTGTGCGTGTGTACTTACCAAGTTTTGGCGAGGGGTCAAAAAGGCTGCGTAAGTTTTTGACATGTTAATTTGTGACGTTGTTAAGTTTGAGGAGGATGACGCCGGATGAGCCGAGTTACCGGTCGATTTACATCCTACCTCACCTTCCGGTAAGTAAGTCAGACTTTTCAACTAAACCCAATTTTCTATTTCAAAATAAAACCGTAAGTAAAAGGTAAATTAAAGTTCAGGTTAAGGACAACCGCATGTATTACAAAGAACGTAAGCGCAGTCGTGGGATACCTATATTTAGTTTATGCTATGTCCATCCAGAAGTTCCATTCTATATAATGGCGAGGTTCCGGGGAGCACCTCCTACATACAAACTTACACAGTCACAAAATCTCTTTAATCATATATGTCGTAATGGTGTTTCTTGAGCTTAAAATAAATGCAAGAGGAGGTTTATCTCACAAGTAATGTTGGTAGAAGTAACATCTCCTTATTAATTGTCCCATACAATATGTTTTCATTTAGCTTTAAGACTTTCAGTCAAGTTAAATAAAGTAAACTACACTACTTTTGTTGCTTTTCCTATTTAACCTTTTTGCTCGGGATAAAGCGTTACCTTCACATTGGTTTGCAAATAATTGGCTAGTAAAAACTTCATGGTTCTAACGTATGCTACTGCTGCGCTTTATTTACTACTGTTGTAGAGTTTCAAGTCTTTAATGAAAAAAGTTCTTTTTACGGAAACATATACGTATTAGTAGATAAGTAGTATCTAAATATTCCCACTGTTCCCTATGTTTTTGTTTTTACATAGTTAAGGACCTACTTCGTCATAAATTCTATTAATTCCTTTGAGAACCAGACATCATAAGAGTTGTCAATGACTTCAAAACGTATAAAACAAAATAGTTTTAAGGCGCCTACACGCCGATAAGTTATTCCACAGCTGTCCACCGGCTTTGCCCCGACACCTTTAATACGAAGTAAATCAGGCGACTGTCACCCCGGGCTTTATTTGCCCCATAATGCCCGCGTAGTGTCCAAATACATCCTTATTTGTTCCTCTGTTTGCGCACACTTGTCTGAATTAGTTGTATTAAAGTGCGTTCATCAGAAAACGTCTTCGTCTATCAATGTCGGGTGAAATTAAATTGCTAAATGAAAATGTATTGCTGAGATTCGAAACGGTTTTAAATAAAGATCCGTGATAGAAAGGGCGCTTGAACTCTTCGAAGGTACCTACATTAGCGGGTATTCCTTCATTTGCCCGAATTTCATTTGCCATCATATTCACTGACCATAATTTTGTTTACCATAGTTTCATGTGCCATAACTGTTATTTAGGTACCATAATATCCATAAGACAGAATTGTTATTTTCCATAATATCATATAACATAATATCATTTGCCAGAAACTTTATAATCCATAATAACTATTCATATGCAATAAAGTATCTCATCATCATATTCTAACCACCTTCGGAGCAACTCAACTCTAAGGTAGCTCGGTGTAGGTACGACGACGAGCGAAGCGAGGAGGAGTGTTAGGTAGAACTGTGACCCTTCAGCGCGCGAGCCGAGCGAGCGAAGCGAGCGTGCCTTGGCAGCGGCCAGCGAAGCGCCAGAACCGAACATTCGCAACATTCGAACGCAGAAATGTAGTTTTTTGTGGCATATTAATATTCTGTCCAGTAAAATTATTGCATATAAAATTATGGCAAATAAAGTTTATAGCATATAAAATTATTGCAAATGAAATTCGGGCAAACGATAGACAACCACATTAGCGCCTACTCCGTACCATAGGTACAATCAGAAGTACCACACTCCTTCGCTGACACATGTGTTCAGGTAATACAGGTACCTACTTACCTAATGGTAACACAGGGTGAATACTCACAATGCCTATCACGAATTGAAATTTAAAGTGAAACATATTGGTAACGACGTCCACGCTCCGAAATAAGCAACTGTGTAAAATTAAACAACCATTTAAACAGATTGAACACGCATTAAATATAGTAATATAAGAAGAACGTCGGTACGTCGAAAACATAACTGTGTTGAATTAATTGTTTTATTTTCCGTCCGATCCTGTCTACTTCTTTAAGTTTCTAACTTAACAGTAATCCACTGACTACGTAACTGATGTAAGTAGGTACACTGAACTTTGCAGATGCAGAAACTTTGTGATTAAATAATAACTAAAACCTTAGAACTTTAATTAACCAACTATTCTAACACTAACAGATTCAAGACACACAATTCCAACAATATCTTAAACTTGCTCTTCATTTAAAGTCTTTACGCGCCAAAAAGTGACAGCCACGGCAGCCATGATGAATTAGGCTGCGTCCACATTATGCGACACCACGAGCCCTTGTTAATTACATTGTGAACTAATTGCCAGCACAATAAATATGCTGAGCATAACCCTAGCTTTAACTGTTTCCTGGAATTTGTGAATCATTTTTGTTTTTTGTACTGTTTATATATACGAGGCCTGATTGGGGGTACGTGGCAATTTAAAAGCAGTAAGAAATTAGATCACACGGGCCTGTCTTTTGACCTCTTGGTCGGTGTGATGAGTCCGCTCTCGAAGGGCAATCTAATAATACGAATATGTTACCTAAATACACGATAGAGTCCTACATTACGTAAGAGCCTAAAATAATTCAGAATATTAGACTACTTCGGGGATTTTTGAAAAAACCGGTTCCGATCCCTGCCTGAAAGAAGCATTTCCATATACGGAAATTGCGTTACGCATCTATTTGTGCACTGCAGTGACAAACTGCAGTGCAGAAAGATCATTTTAGGTTCTGAAAAGTGTTAAGAATTATCTTCACTCACGGATTTGTGAAGAACGTTTAAATAGTTTAGCGATTCTGAATATTGAAGACCATTTAACAAAACAACTAGGTAACGCGCAAAAGAATATAGATGTTATTAAAAAAAAGTTATTTTTCTTGACTTCTGGGGCGGCGAAACTTATTGGCCCGGGGCGCCAAATTTCATAATACGCCCCTGCGAAGGTGGAGGTTATTAAATCAACCTTTCAAAGTATCCAGTCATAATAAACGCGTAGCCAGCACTAAAACTGATTTGTAGAATCTAGATGATATTATTATTGATAACTTTGTTTGAGTTCATGCAAAACTCGAACGGACGGACGAAGGTTACATGGACAGACGTCGGAAAATGCAATTAACTGAAAGACACAGTCAGCAAAAGGGTACAATTGGCACCCCTAGAAAGTTTTTTTATGCAATGGGTATTTTTGTCTGCAGTCGACTGTATCTACAAGTAGTGCGTAGATTATTAAGATTATATATATTTGGCAATTCTAAGATAATTATAATTTCGATTGTTCACCAGTTTACGTTGAAAGACAAGTAGTCTTTCCTACCTAATATTTTTTTTATTTCTAAAAGTAATTAGCGAGCCTTGTTCTACTCTACTTAGTTCTAGGTAGCTCTATTTACTAGTGGCTCTGTGAGCTGTAGACCTCACGAGCCCGTCTTAAAAGAAAAATGATTTTTTTAAAGTTACTCGCCAAAAAAAAACTAAAATTAACGAACTTGCTCACAAAATTTCACGAGAATCGGTTAAGTAATGCGACCTGTAGAGGAGAACAGTTGGACAGACACCGGACAAATAATGTTCAGCCCAAGCTGAAGCATAGAACTTCGTTCGCCTCTCTCGCTCGTTCGATTATAACATGACGTAAAAGATGAGATGTAAACAATCGTTACCTATCCAGTCACATCATTTTAGAACAATCACGTGGCCTACTCGCGCGAGTTAACCTTTCAATAAATTTATAAAAATAACAAACTGTGATTGAATTGTATCCCATACAAGGGAATTTCCTTAGGGAACGAGCGTTGTGGTATTGCGACCACAAATACCGCTATGTTGATGTTGATTTGTTTTAATCTTTAATGGCTTCGTTTTTTTTTAAATGCTGTCTTTAAATAAAAGCGTGCTAACAGTTTAGTCACTAAACACATTACGTTATATTGTCGATCCACCTCCAAAAATCTTTACCTTCTCGTGGTTAAGGTACTGCTATCCAATATGGACCGTTAAATTTCAACCTTTATACAATATTGACAGTAAAATTTCCAATTATAAACTGAAAAGCCATCCATGCAATTACGTAAATTTTAAGTTACTGCGCGCGAATAAATTCTGCTGTACATAGCCTAGCTAACATGATCGCATTTATGTCGGGCATAAAGGAATTGTCCCTTACTATAGCAAGTGCGAGGGAAACAAATGCTACATCCGACATAAACGCGATCATGCTACTTAGCCTAGGAGGAATAAGATTTATTCGCGAGTTATAATTTGTGCAGCTATGCAGGGTACATATGGCCCTTTTACTGGCTGATTTTACTATAGCATTAGAAACGAGAAACTGTGACGTGAAAATAATTATTAAAAAATCTATGAATACAGTTTAAATTGTTTTTAAATTAAAATAATGTCTTCTTTGAGTAAAATGTTCCGTCTACAATATTCAAGGTATTTTATTTTTATTTATTATTTATAAGTAACCGGAGCGTGAAAACGGAAAGTGTGCAAATTTGATAAGGATGAACGCAGTCAGTACAAAAGCGAAAGACTTCCGAGTTATCCTTTGAACAATTGGGGAGAGGAACACAAAAACTTGTTTGCATACAACGTATTTAGCAAAGCGTATTAAGATAACTGGATATTACACAGCTTGTTACAGAGATGATACTCAACTACCTGGGTCTACACTTTATTCATAAAAGGTAGCCTTTTCATTAAATTAATAATATCCGCACGAGTTGTATTTTTAACCGACTTCAAAAAAGGAGGAGATTCTCAATTCGACTGTATTTTTTTTGTGTGTTTGTTACGCGATAACTCTGTAATAAGCATATACTTCCAGATTGGTTCCGTTGTCACCAAAATCCAGTTCTGATGATGGGATCCTGGACAAATCGAGGGAACTCTTCAAATGTCAAAGGCAAACTTGAAGCAATTTGGCTACTGATTTGAAGTCGGTTAAAATTTTGTTTTCAAAGTAAATTATCAGTTACATATTTGATAAAATAGAAGGAAAGGGGCTTAAGTTAAGTATAAATGGCTTCATAGTAAATAATTAGCTTTAAACCGTTAAGTTAGCCACAAGGCATAATGATTTCAGAATGTTCTCGAAAGTAATTTACTCAACGAAGTAGATATATTATTATCATTGAATTGTAGTGACGCAGCTTTTAAACGTGCATTTTAAACCGATCATTGCAACTGACACGTTTGTCCCTTAATTTGATGTTGCCGACAGTTCGAAACCTTCCGCTGGACCAATTAAACAAATAGTAATAACATTTCTGCATTTTACACGTTCTATTTATATAACCATCTACCTCCTATGAAACTTGCACTTTGCACAGCCACAACAACAACTACAAAATAGCATTTTCGATCGATTTTCAGTAAAGGAGCAGGTTGGTGATCAACTTAATATAATTGGTCGTGTTACTTTTTTAACTTTTCTTTACTTGTGGCTTGTGTGCTAAGGCAGTATCGAGTTCACTCCTAAACCCGCAATGTTGGGCTAAATTTCGCACTCGCGCCGCCCAATCCGTCAACTCCTCGCCAGGTCGCTGTTCCGCCCTGTAGAAGGTGTAACGTTCTGCGAAAGTACTCTTCTTTGGCGTGAAGTGCGTGTTGAGACATTCCAACAAGACCTTGAACTCTGTACTGTCCAAATCCTTAGGTGACACTAAATCCCGAAGAATGCGGTAGGTATATTCTGATAAGGCCGTCAATAATATGGCCCGCCGTTTCACTCCTGCCTTGTCAGTTTCTTCGGTAATATCATTGACTGTACAAAATTGTGACAGCCTGCTCTTGAAAATGCTCCATTCGTGAATCCTATGTCCAAAATTGAGACTGCCGCTGAACACTACATTTGCACTAGTCGTGGCCATTTCTTCCAACAATTTATTGAAAAAAAATATAGTTTGCACACGAAGGTATCGTTCTCGTCGCCAATTGTGGTGTCCTGGCCGGGAAGAACCAATAAAACTCCAATTTACAGGACACTGAAGTGCTACGTTTAATGCTCAAAGACAGACTGATAAACTTATATCTACCCGCGGTATGCAAATATAACACTACCTATAGCTACTTACTAGGTAAAAACCATTTTGAAGTTGATTGCGAAATTGTAGTCAAAATTGACGTCAAAAATGCTTTCAATTCAGTAAACAGGGATGCCATGTTGACAAAAGTTAAAAACAAAATTCCGGAACTATATCAATACATTCTCCTCTGCTACGCAGACCCTTCCAAATTAATATACCGTTCCCATGAACTTTCTTCGGAGATCGATCTGTCGTCTGTCAGCAGGGCGATCCCAGGGGTCAGCAATTTTTAGCTTGTAAATTTTAAAATCGAAATTTAACGTTTGGTATTTGGATGACGGAACCCTGGGAGGCGATGTGGACACTGTGTTATTTGACTTATCAGATATTAAACAAATTTCTAAAATAATGGTTTAGAATTACATTTTAGCAAATGTGAACTGTTTATTCAAAAAACTTTAAATTTGTATGATTTAAAATTCAAATTCAATGTCACGTCTCAAAAAAGTGCAGGCCGCTTTTCAAGACATGCGACACTTAATGACATAATTCGCCGGTCTCTTGCCAGCATCAATGTGCCTGCTCTTCTTGAGCCGCCTGGCATTGTCAGAGATGATTGCAAAATACCTAATACACTGTCTCTGGTTCCGTGGAGGTTGGGACGGATTCTTGTGCCCACACAAACGCTACATGTGTAGACACACTGGCACCGTCTCACCTCCAACGGACTACTTTTAAAGCGGGTGCAGCGGCGGAAAATGCCGAAAACCTGAAATGTATTAAATATAGAGGCGTCGGCAGAGAGCACGACTGAATATTTTTGACGTCAAGACCCTTGTCGCGAAGCCACTTCTGATCACTCTCATGGCCGCGAATGAGTAGCCTATAGCACTCTAGCTTAGGTGAATGTATTAGCACATATGCATCTATAAACATACTCTAACAACTTGCGGAATCCTTTATATATCTGACATATGGGCTGCCGCCTCGTGCGTACCATACCAGCTCCATATGAGGTGTGGGGACCTTTGTCCCCGAGAATGTCCTCCAACCTCCCCTTATAAGACATCCCTAACCACACAACTGATACTGTTCCAATCCACACGCTACTGATCCAGTTATAATTACCCGGGTGCACCCCTGATTAATACTGATATGGACTGAGGCTGAGACTACCGAACCTGAGACACTGTTGTTACACTTGTTACTATAATCCTCTCACACTAAAGAACTCCACACTAAGAACCGTGTTATCGCATGTACGTGATCTGTAGGAAAACCTTATTCATATACATGATAAACCGTCACGCCTCTCAAAGAGAATAAGACATGTAGCCGCACATAAATACATAACATCATAAACAGTCATCGTCCGATCTGTGTAAATGATACCAAATCGTAACAATATCATAGGACGCATCGAAAGTGATTATGTAAAGAGCTCACCCTGGTTTTCCTCCAAATTTAACACTACAAATCTGCACGTAACTGTTCGTTCACAATCTAGCTGTCAGGAACTCAGACTCCTCGCCTACCCGTCCACATTATAAACATGATTTCTTGTAGGTGTTGCTACATGAAATAAATCGGCTGTTTGAGACATCATTATTAACATCGTCATAAATGTAAGTATACATTTATGACGATGTTAATAAGTTAGTAAGTAGTCGTGAATCATGACTATTCACGACAACCCTCAGACCGTGGGGTCCCAGTGCGCATAAGTTATTTGCAGAAATCGCGAAACGTCTGGTCGATGTAACTGGTGACCGAAGAGCTGGCGGCTTTCTCGTGCAACGCATCAGCATTGCAATTCAGCGAGGAAATGCCGCCAGCATCCTCGGTACAATCCCTCGAGGGCCTTTTTTAGATTTAACTTATTTTAATTTAATTTAGTTAATGTTAATCATCATCTTGTATTTACTTTAGAAAATAAATGATTTTACCCTGTTTTGGAAGTTTAATAGTTCCCTATTTTGACAGCCATTCTCAAACTATTGCGGTTTAATAAACTGCTTTTCATGTTATTTGACTTCTGGCGACATTGTACCAATCTAATAGCATAAAATAGTCCTTTGAATAGAGCAAATATCAATGTCCCTATTTGTTTAGGATTTTGAACAAAGTTATATTTAGGCACTTGTTTCATTTAGATACCTTATTTAACCGGTAAGTACCACATAGGTATATCGTAACATGCAAGGGCCACCAAACATATTTGAAATCTGGGGGCAAGGTAGTGCCCCCGCCAAGTCGAGCAAAACAAAGAGGCATGGCCGTAGTACAATCTTTTCTCGAAGCCATTCAGGCCATTTTCAACATCCTGTAATTTTGTGCTAGTAAAAGCTACAACATTGAATTATGGCTTAGATATATTCTCAATAACATTCAATTTGAACTTTTAGTTTAAGAACTATTGCCCATCAAAGTTCCTTAGTTTTGTCACTGACACAATTAAATTCTGATGACCAACATAATTCTAAGGTGACTAGCAGACCCACAAGTTCCAAATTTTAAACATACTTAGTTAATTCGTTTTTAGCTTAACAATTCATGAAAAACCTAAAAATATTGCAATTTTAGTCACGTTTCAGAGATATACAAACTGCATAAGTAAGTTTGTCTTCTTCTTCTCTTCTTAAATATATAAAAGAAGAAACTGACTGACTGACTGACTGACATATCAACGCACATCCCAAACCGTTGGTTCTAGAGATTCCAAATTTGGCACGTAGGTTCCTTAGATCTAGGAGAATAGTGCCTTTCTTAGTGCACCCCTAGAAGATCTAGGGGTGCATTAAGAAAGGATTTTTCAAAATTCACCCCCGTAGGGGGTGTAATGGGGGTCCAAAGTTTTGTATGGGGAAGCAAGATTAGTTAAGAGTATTTCTAACTTCACAGGAGTATTCCTAATGATAAATGAGTAAACAAGTGTTTCAGGTTTTTTGAGAATTAGAGGGTTGCCCTAAAAGGGGGAAATGTAGTGACAGTCTGAAAATCAACAAGGGTATTGTTTCTATGGTTTATCGGGTCGCTGATTACGAAAACCATTACGGCTTTAAAATCCAACGTGGCGGACGTGAAATACCATCTCCCCTGTTGGGGTGCGATGGGGTTGAAATGTCTAAATATCAATATGGGTGTCGTTTTTATTGTTTTTGGGACGTTAATTACGAAAATGGCATCGATTTTGAAATTTAATATTGTGGATATGAAAATTCTTGAAAGTATTTGTGCCAAATTGCAATTCAATCGGAACATACGGGTCAAACTGAGAACCTCCTTTTTTGTAGACGGTAAAAAATTACGCTGAGTAGGTACGCGGGCGAAGCCACGGGCAAAAGCTAGTATTCCTATACAAAATACATGCGATTACAAAGTTACTTTTGTAGTTCCTGCTAATAGTAGTTCCTGTATACGATGTATTTGCATGCGGTTAGTGTTAGGCCCTGGTCTCCTATAAATCACGCCGTACGCTGCGTCACAATGCTTACTATGGAGATGTACTGATGTGGCCGATAACAACAGTACATCTCCATAGTAGGCATTGTGACGCAGCGTACGGCGTGATTTATAGGAGACCAGGGCCTTAGATGTACAATGCAATAGAAAACTATACACACGTTATTTGTGGTTGGTAAAATAACATTTCCATAGGGAGAGGCGTACAAAATGGTATAGGCGGGTAAAATGGCACACTTCCATATCTCCGAAACCACAAACATGCTAGTTCTCGCAATGGCCGCTAGAGTGCCGCTTAGTAACAGGTCGTAACCTGTGAAGACGCTAGTCGCCTCCGGTGGGCCGCGTGGTGCGGGCGGATGATTGTATAATTTTGGCAGTCACAAGTTTTACGCAGATGATTTTGTGTCGTGGTAAAAGTAAGTACTTTTGTACGTTATTTTGTTTCTATTAGTATTATTTTATTGTAATATTACTAAACAACGCCGAGAATGTATTAAAATCTTAAAACTCTATTTACATTTTTAGTTATGATTTTTTTATGTTAGAGGTTATGAAGTGGACAAAATGGCATACACCTTGTTCGGGTAAAATAGCATACTATGCCATTTGACCCACCTTTTTTTCTTTTTCCAGATAATCGAAGGCAAAACCTGTTTCTAATAAGAAGACCAGACAGGCTAAGGTTACAAAAGCTTTGAATATTAGTTCTGACAGTGAAAATGATTTATCTTTCTTACAAGCTGGAGCCGGTGATGATGATGAAGACTGTCCTTGCATTTATTGTAACGACCTCTACTCCAGGTCTAGGCCAAAAGAGGTCTGGCTGATGTGTTTGAGCTGTAAAAAATGGGCTCATGCATCATGTGCAGATGTTCCGAAAAAGACCAAGCGTTTTACGTGTGAACTCTGCAAGTAGGTAACCGACAGATTTCGGTACAATTTTGGTATGTCATTTTGTCCACACCACGTGTGTCATTTTACCCGCCTAGGGCGGACAAAACGGATTTTGTTAAACTTTTTCTTTTTTGTTTGGAATTCTATTGTTTTTGTTTTAAGTTGATTGATATCTATAATTTTAACTAGGTAATGAACCAAAGAATACACAGGTACCCTAAGTGTTAAATATTTATAATAAATAAAGATTTGCTGACTGATTTTATAACTAGTATGTCATTTTGTACGCCTCTCCCAAAGTCTATGCAAAGATATTATTCCCAGCTGCATTCATAAATTTGTACGTACTGATACCATAACCTATAAAAAGAAGTGAGATCCCATAAGAAACTATCCACGATGTAAAAAATAGGCCAAGTCTCAAAACTCTTCCACCCTAAAAAGTTGTGAGATATTTCGTAGAGCCAAGTCAGGCATTCTTATTAATATTAATTTACTTGCTAAATAAAATTTTGTGACTTACAAAGTGTGTATTAAGCACACAATACTAGATAGTTTTAGGTATGCAATAATTAATAATTGCAGTAAAGTTCTTTGTTTTTTAATGGGATACTCTTCAGCCATACTAGGTACAATAAACAGCTGATTGATGTGATGCCGAATGTGTGTCTAACAAATAGAACTTAATTTTCCCAGCGCTTAGCATGAACTGTGAGTATGTACCATAGTACCTACCCGCATGATTTAAGTTTTCCAGGATTAGGTACTACTTACTACAACTTTGACTTTATGGGGATGAAGTTAGTTCTTAGCTTAGCAATGTAGGTAATAGTTTTTTCACATCGCATGCTCGAAAATTGTGGCATGTCAGGGAAAATATGCGTAGGTACATATTTGTGATTTACAAAACATTTTAATTAGACCAATCAAAATACTTCACTATATTAAATATCCTCAAGCTACACCCAGCGGTCGTATAACGCCCTGCGCATACAACATAACAACGTCTTCAGGATGATATTGGGGCTGCCACGATATTGTATTGCTTCCGGAATGTTTGCGGCAGAGCGTATACGGATGACTTTTACGCAATAATACGCAGCAGGACGTCATCAGTAATGCGGCGGTTGTGTGGCAGCAGTAACGGTATCCTGAGGACGTTGGCTGCGAAGCTGGATGCTCCATCACCTAGGCACTGGAACACTCTACATCGTGCAGGAACCTATGCCAGGGGATGGAGCATCTAACTCTATTAGGATTAAGTTAATTTGTATGAATAACCTAAGTTGATAAGTCGTGCCTGTATACTTACAATAATTATGGATATTAATGTCCATAATAAATAATAATACACATTCTGTTTAACTATAAAAAAACCGGCCAAGTGCGTGTCGGACCACGCAAAACGAAGGGTTCCGTGCCTATTAAAAAGGTCGTATCGTGACAGAAAATTTACGGCACTTACGTCCTTTTCTTTGAGGAAGGCAGTTTTTCAGCAATATCTCGAAAACCTCTGAACCGATCTTGTTCAAAACAATTTTCGGTGAATGAAATTAATAAGCCCTATGTCCATGAATTTTTCCATATTTTTAAAATTGACCGTTCAAAAATTAGAGGGGGGGGGACAGAATTTTAGTGACTTTCGGGGCGATTATCTCCGACCCTATTCACTTAATCAAAATTCATGCTAAGAAACCTTATATTTATTTTGAAAGGCCTATCGATTGATGTGCCACACGGGGGGTCACAATGAAAAAAAAAATTTTGACTTTTAGTTTTATGTATGGAGTGCACCCCTAAAAAATTTTTTTTTTGTCATTTTGATTACAAAAATATGTAGCGGCTAACAAAATACATCTATCCTCAAAATTTTATTCAAATACACCTTATAGTTTTCGAGTAAAATGCCTGTGACATACGGACAGACGGACAGACGGACAGACGGACAGACGGACAGACGGACAGACGGACATGACGAAACTATAAGGGTTCCGTTTTTGCCATTTTGGCTACGGAACCCTAAAAACATTGTATTTGGATCCACCGACCAGAATACTCGTACAGATATAATAAAATCGACCAATCAAGACACAGGATTTTTCAAAACATTAGGTGTATCTATTTCACAATCATTAAGAAATCTACCTACTATTGTCATGTGCCCCTCTTGGACGCACACATTCTAAAGATAATAAAATTTCAAAGCTTAGGATATGTGTACCTTACCTACTCGGATTTCGAAGAACGAAGGAAGGAATTAAGGTAAACGACCTAATGTTCGTTAAATTTTTAATAGTCCCCGGATTGGCCGTGTAATGCAGACCAAATGCAGACCATGTTCATAGTTGGTAAAGTAATTTCTTGTATAACTAGTAATAGAACTGCTTGCAAGGCATTACCTGGCCGATATCCACGTGCTCGTTCGTTTGAGAAAAAAGACATACCTATTCGAATGTGTTTAATTTTAATATAGCTTTTTCTTGTATAAAATAGATGATAATTAATAGTTCAAAGTTGTTTACTTTTCTGCAGCCTAACATTAATTTAGAACGAAACAGAATATAGAGTAGCCTCACAGACTCCAAAACTGCCGTAACGAGCAATTTGCCATTCAAAGCGATGCGAATTTATTCGCCTCTGACAAGTAAATTGTTGCCAGCAGGTGATAATGGGGTAATTTCCCCTAATTTAGGGAAAATGTTAAGGTATCAAATGTTAGCAGCATAAATTGCTTTTTTAACATTCTGTCCTGTAAATCAATTTTATGCTTTTGTTTTTTCGTAATCTTGGTAATTTTTGTCAATTTTTTTATCATAGTTTCGTAAATTGACTGTGTAATATAATTTTAGATTTAGCATTATCTTGAATACCTAACTAGGTATTATATCTGACATTAAATATTTTTTTATTTATTAAAATTGAATACAAGATTATAATTAACATTAACTAAGATAAATTAAAACTAAGTTAAATCTAAAAAAGGCCCTCGAGGCATTGTACCGAGGATGCTGGCGGCATTTCCTCGCTGAATTGCAATGCTGATGCGTTGCGCGAGAAAGCCGCCAGCTCTTCGGTCACCAGTTACATCGACCAGACGTTTCGCGATTTCTGCAAATAACTTATGCGCACTGGGACCCCACGGACCGAGGGTCTCGACGCCAAAGGGTACAAAGTCGTACTCTCTGCCGAGGCCTCTATATTTATTACATTTCAGATTTTCGGCGTTTTCCGCCGCTGCACACCCGCTTTAGAAGTAGTCCGTTGGAGGTGAGACGGTGCCAGTGTGTCTACACATGTAGCGTCCCACACAAGCATCCGTCCCAACCTCCATGGAACCAGAGACACACCATCAGGTCTTTTGCCATCATCTCTGACAATGCCAGGCGGCTCAAGAAGAGCAGGCACATTGATGCTGGCAAGAGACCGGCGGATTATGTCATTAAGTGTCGCATGTCTTGAAAAGCGGCCTGCACTTTTTTGACAAAAAAGTTATGACATTTATGTTATATTAGCTAATGCCCGCGATTTCATCCGCGTGGAACTCCTTTATATCGCGCCCCCATCAAAACTTCCGCTCCCATTTCACCCCCTAGGGAGATAATTTCCGGGATAAAAACTACTTAAACATATTACACACCTCTACCCATCTCTAGGTCAGATGATACCTACTTAATATCTTCGCTCCCCTTTTTATTAAGCGAAATCCTGTAGCGTAGACAGTTTACATCAAAGCGTTAATAAACACTTCTATATAGACCTAAGCAGATGGACACAATAGCCATCTCATAAAACTGCCAATAAAGGCCTGAGCACACAGGCTAATCCGCCAGCAAACTCGAAGGCTGTTGTACACCCTTAACTGTTGGGTAGATTAGGTAGCTAAAGCCCTTTTAAATAAAACATTAGCTTTCAAAGATTTTTTTTGGTAATTTAGTAATAATACGTATCAGTGACGAGGGGTTAATGTCTATTCTAAGACAAGACCTTAATTGACACTTTGAAGAAGATAATTCTGTTAGTCGAATTTCACAGAACACCATACGTTTACATTACACACATGCCTTAAATAGCTCTTTAAACAGATGGAACTTTGCCGGCAGAATTAAGAATTAGTGGCAATAAAGTATTGGGTCAGTATCAAATGGTATGTAACAATGGGACGTTTTACTGACTAAATTCTAAAACTGGCACTAATTGGCAATTGTTAGCATCTTTAATCTTAAGCTAATCATAGCAATAAAGATAACGGGTTAGGTGACAATTATTAGAATTAGGATGCCAAACAACGTAACCTTCGAAAATCCCAGCTGTGCATAATAGGCAGTCTCTGTGTAGGTAGGCTGCCTTCAAGCCTGAGAGAAAAGCAAACAGCTTAGACGTCTTCCCAAGAGTCCCCTCACACTCCTTTGCCATTCACAGTAGGTAACACAATGTATGAACATACGCGTAGGTAGCCATCTACCTATGTTCTGAGATTTTTGATCTTTATCGCCGGACAAATACAGGTAAAATTTTAGGGCTTTTAATGTTGAATGCATTTGAGCTACGCCGGCTGATAGAATACAAAGATAGATAACAAGATGCAATTGGCAATGTCCGTGTAGTGTAGATACCTTGCGACATATTAAAATATAATGGAATAGGTACACACAACTTATGGATGTAATAACTGGGCTACTTACACAAGTGGACTCCTTGTTCCAGCTAAAGCTCATTAACACTTTGCACGCCGATCACAAGTAACGCTCGCTATGCAATTTTTCTTAAGGTCGCCGGACATTTTAACAACTGCCACGCGTAACTCGCGAATCACGAAAAGCACTCGTGACACTTTTTCCTTAAAGACGCGGATGACGAGAAGATCAGATTTCATACTGTCTTTATAAAAATAACAAGCACATTTCGTGATCCGCTTGATAGCAACGTGCAGAATGGCCCATAAAGATGGAGCACACAATTATCCACTACTACTGGTATAAGTTATAGTAGTAAGTCTAGTTCGTTAACTTTTGCCATATTTAAGAGTTTATACTTAATTATTACTCATATTGATATTACAAAAATTGTGGTATACTTAATACTAAAACTAGCAAATTTTTTGAAGTCAAAGGCAAAAATTTTCAATGTTATAGTTTATTAAATGGCCTCATATTTTGCTTATTTGGTTTGCATACAGAGCTATTATTTAAATGAAATCTATGCCATGATTCCTTGTGTACTTGGCCGGTTTATTGAATACATAGAGTCTAGCTAACCAAATTTTACCCAAGTTTTTGGCGGGAAATTAAAAAAAAATCTTGAGCTGGTCACACTTAGTGTAGTAGGAATTATAGTTTTGATACTAGAAAATATTTATGATTTTCTGAGCACACGTAAGGTACCTAAATAGTAGATGGTATGGCAAGGGGCTAAAATAAGAAAATATTTCGAGGGGTAATATGGCTTTTAGACCCGAGTTATACACTCTACTTTTCACTTCGACTGCGAGAAAATAGTAAAACAAAGATTATCCATCCACAATCAATAATAAATTTCACTGCGAAGAGATTGTTCAATTTAGCGTGAGGCGTTTTCTTTTTTAATGATTTGGAATTAGGGACTAAAAAACACCTGATGTTTGATTGGTCGATTTTAATATGTAGCTGTATTCTGGTTGGTTGATAGCAAAGATAAATATTTTTTGAAAGAGTTGTGATTCGTGGATTTAAATGATTTGGAATAAGGGACTAAAAAACATCTGATGTTTGATTGGTCGATTTTAATATGTAGCTGTAAGTATTCTGGTTGGTTTATAGCAAAGATAAATGTTTTTTGAAAGAGTTGTGATTGGTAGATTTAATATGTTAAAGTGTTTCGATGGGTCAAATGAAATGTGTTAAAAATCATAAATATGTATACATATTTTCCCTAGGGGCTAAAATGTACTACTTTAGCCCCGCTTATTGAGCCTAATATGACATACTTTTCGAGCATGAGATGTGAAAAATAAGTTAAATATACGTTGACGTGCACTCAAAGTCAGTTCACATAATTTCTATCACTATTATACAAGTACAGTCAACGACAAACGCATATGTTTACACTTTCTCACCGTAAGTATATCATTGTAGCAAGGCGAAAAATGAAATGTTGTGTAAATAAAACTTAGCTCGATAATAAGTACTATGCCAAATATCAACTCAATTGGAAAATGCGGAGTGGGTCAAGTTCAACTTACTACATTTGCATGATTATTTCGTGCTTGCTTGCTTAAAGGCAACACCGGAATAGCTAAAACCACATGAAACTAACCTTTCACGTACCTAATCAAAGTTATAGACAAATGTTAGAACTAGTACATAAAGTATCAAAATATTTATGGCATCATCCTACTAAGTTGTTTACGACTTGTAAACATTGCAGTTTTTCGTTATATACTACGCTTCACGTCGGGTTCTCACATTGTCGTAATTATTTACGAGCTTAAACGATAGTTTGCGGACCTCACTCGGTAAATAGTCATTGTTAATATTAGGTACTTAAATTAATACATAAACCGTGAACCATTTGAATGAATGACATAAATTGATAACTGACTTTTAGCCTTTTTTTAATACTAAACAATTGGTGATACCACAAGGAAATATCTGTACACAAAATTTGGTTAGCCAGACTATAGCACCGGTTCAGCATGTACCATAGGTTGTACATAGAGAGCCATTTCTCATCTTCTAAAAATATATATCTCGTCTTCTATTGGGGTTTATACAAAAACATTGATGCAAAATGAAAGCCAGATAAATAACAAATAATCCGGTATATAAAATATTGTAATACTCTCACATTAAGACTGACGTTTTAAGGTACGAATTTTTGGTGGTTCATTGTTGGCTACCTTTCCCTACGCTATGAACAATTTTATATTAATCCCATATTATCATCGAAAAACGCCGGAGAACCACAGGTGACGCTTTAAAAACTGCGCGGCGCCCTTGGTTGGAAGAGCATCACGAGCGGCAGCGATTGTAACTTATGGCGTGCAAAGTGTTAAAATGTAGGTAATACTTCCGTGAATACCTAATCGGAATATAACATACTCTAAAGAAGTTTTAATATACTCGTTTAGCTTCTTTCGGTGAAGGAAAACGTTGTGAGGAAACGGGTCTAATCCCAACAAGGTCTAGGTCGTCGTTTAAATGTCAGAAAACAGTCGCTTTTGTAAAACTAGTGCCTACGCCAAATCTTGGGATTAGATGCCAATGCGGACCCCGGGCTCCTTTAGGGTACGACCAGGAAAACGCTAGAAGGATGATGATACTCGTTTAGCTTTAATAAGAGGTAAGTAGGTGGTTATTTTGAAGGAAACCAAAAAACGACGCATTAATTAAATATGGGTATGAAACGCTTTATTTTCACGAATACACATATAATCGATGTTCATTAGAAATTATAAAAGCAGCGTGAAATACAGATTTAACGCCCACTCATTTATGTGGGCCGTAAAAATACTAGCGTGTGATCGCAGTTACTCTATTAGATAATAAATCGTAAACGTTTCATGGACGACACTTAAGTTACTGTTAATGTAAAAATATGGGTTTCTGCCTGAAATAAATCAATTTTATTTTATTGTTTTATTTTTATTATTTAAAGGAATCTGTTAAATGTTACTCAACACCTATATTTTAAAAATATTATGATTTATTAAAACTATGTAAAATAAAATTATGAACCACCTAAATCGTCGCAAAATTTTGGTGTGGTTTTGGTATTCATGTTAAGTTATATTATGTAGACTATGTAGTAGGTAATATAGTTAATTCTGCTTACGTGGTTGCCAGTGCACAATAAAGGGCCACTTACATGGTGCAACAACTCGTATGCGAGTTTTATTACATTGCAGGGTTTGATTGAATTCATCATAGTTCGGTAGCCCGCAGCTCCGCAATGTAATGAAAAGCGCATACGAGTTTTTGCACCATGTAAATGGCCCTTAAGTGAGAGTTAAAGTCGAGTGTCAAGTAAAAGTTGATTGCAATTAATTTTATCATTAAAAAATTATAATGTAGCAATTAAGTGTTTGCATAAAATATTTTTAGCAGTGATGTTCAATCGTGGCTGAATGCCAATACCTAGTTGTTTGTGCAACAAGAGAGCAATGTCTTTTTTTGCTGCGAGTGCTGATTTTAATTTATAATAATTAAATAAATTATAATAATTAAATAGATTAAAAAACAGGTAGGCCGCTTGCACAAGGACTATCAATTACCTACATGTTCTGTTCCTAGAATCATATTTCATGTTATTCAGCTGAATATTAATAGTGCCTGCGAACAGAGCGCCTGCTAGGCGGGTTCCTGTCAGTGCATGTGTAAAAGCTTCATTAAAAACGACTTGCAATAAAAGCGTATTATTTAAAATAAACTTGGAAGAGATGGGGTAATTTTTAGTTACATGGCCACCCCACGGGAATCATCTACTTTGTTGCCGTCCCTCATTGTAGCATCACGTATAACTTGTCCCGGGTATCTTACGTCCATGTTTAAATATTATAATATGTAATGGGATTTACATACTTACTTCCTGGAAATTGTCAAATAGCGAAAAATGTTATGTTTGGGACTTCGGTAATGGACTCTTCGCTTAAATACCGGAACCGGATCTCAGCCTTAATAAAAACGAATGCCCTGAAAGAGTTGAACGGGTAACGGATGTTTAAGTTGTGAAACACAAGGAATGCAGGAGCTAACTATTTGTCCATATCGAAGGTCCATACCATACTACATACTGGTAAATCACACTATCACACTAATATTATAAATGTGAAACAGTGTCCATATGGAAATCCATGTGGTCAAAGATACATAATAAAGTAACATCGACGGAAATTGTATTTATACAACTAACGTTAAAAACTTCAATAGTGCGATGCAGAGCTTCACACATTTCCAGGCATATTCTAGCCGTAGTAGGTAATTTTTCCGATTTTTCTATGCGTTTAAACTCTGCCAAACCATATGAGAAGGTATAAAAAAGAGTTTGATGGAGTTTAGGTATCGTAGACGGAGTTTGAGAAATACCGATTTAAGAACACATCACCAGCGCCATCTTTTGGTAATCAGTAGAAACATGGATTCTTCCTAATGTGTTGTAGTGGCGTTGAGGACAAATTTAACAAAAATATGCGAACCGATTTTATTGAAACTTTCCAATATTGTTGTTTATACCTCAGAGTAGAACATAGCGTGCCGTTTTTTTAGATATAATTACTTCAGAGGGTGGAATAAGGAACCAAAGATTGTATGGGACTTAAATTTTTTTTAAAAATAGAAACTTGAAACTTCGTAGATTGATTTTATATCAAAATATTAGAAAACTAATTTCTGCGTTTTTGAAAATTCATTCTCTAAGGGGGTCAAAAGGCGTTTGAGAATTTGTATGAAAAAAAACGGTCACCCATCCAAATAATACGAAGTCGCGGGCAAAAGCTAGTCAAATCATATGCATACATTACATGCTTGAAATGATATATGTAGTTCCAGAAATTACCCATCATTTGATATTCAATAGTAGCTTTCGGTTCAAGGAAAACATTTCAACAACAAGATATAGTTTTCAGTATACGAAAACTATGCATAAATAATACCTATCAGTGGGTGACTATTGACTAGCGAAGCAGGCCGGGGCACCTGTTGCTTGTTGGATTATTCACGGCACATTTTATTAGGCGCGCGGGGCACGGGCAGGTAGGGATACACGGCACACAATTGGGTACTTTCCTGGGTAAAAAATATATAATTCTATTGCGTCCGTCAGTTAGATTATCAAAAATGTAGGACACGTATATTTTTTTGTCAATTAAACAAAAAAATACGAAGATTAGGATAAAAAGTGTACCATAATGTGACGTCACGCGGAACTTGAACGGGCTATATCTTCATAATTTTTTGTTTAATTGACAAACAAAAAAATACGTGTCCAATATGTTTTGATAATCTAACTGACGGATTAAATATCAATTTTTAGGAAAGTAGCCAATTGGCGCGAGTATGCTCGCACAGTCAAACAAGAAGTTGTCACGTCATTTAACAACGCCGGCGAGCAATCAATGCAAGTTTTTACATACATATAAATTGACATCGGCATCATACAACATAATAAAAGATGAGCGGAAAATCATATTGCAATTACTAATTTAAAAAATGGTGGTCTGTAAAGTCGGTTTACGGACGATAATTTTACGTGGTGTAATAATCATTTATCGTTAGGAATACTCCTGTGAAGTTTCGAATAAAATAGTCGAACTAATCTTGTTTCTCCATACAAACTTTGGACCCCCATTTAACCCCCGTAGAGGGTGAATTTTGAAAAATCCTTTCTTAGTACACCTCT
Source organism: Epinotia nisella (assembly GCA_932294315.1). Lineage (NCBI taxonomy): Eukaryota > Metazoa > Arthropoda > Insecta > Lepidoptera > Tortricidae > Epinotia > Epinotia nisella. The sequence continues at coordinate 26,938,126 of OW028674.1, forward strand.
AGACCTTATAAGGAATCTACGTGCCACATTTGGAATCTCTAGAACCAGCGGTTTGGGCTGTGTGTTGATATGTCAGTCAACGGAACGGGACAATGAGTCACACTTTTTCGTGCGTGCAGCCGGCGTTCATCGATTTATAAGACGTTATCACGTCAAAAACAAAACTTTTAATATATTTTTTGTGGTTAAAAATAGTATGAGTAATACTTACTGTATTTTTATGGCGGTAGATACAACATGCCATTCAAGCAATAAGTGAAAGTAGCTTTATTTTTTGTATTTTTTTTTTGTTAAACGGCTCATTTGAAGATTCTATCGACGGATGCAGTTGCTTACCTTAAGTCGTAACCGTAACACACATTTCAGTTGAGAATTGTGTAAGCCATACGATAAATAAATTAATTAACGTTAAACCTCCGACTCCTCCGTCGATTTAAATACACCAAATACTTCACGCAATATCTCCCCGTGCGTTCTCGTTACGAAAATTTTTAAGATACTTTCGCTAGAAAATTGGTCCATTTCGCCCCAGTCTGCCGTCATCTGTCAGTCTGTCGCCTCTAAGCGCTCTAGAATGCAGATTTAATTACGTGTTCAACTTACAATTTAAATAGTAGCTTTTATTCCTTATTTGTTCTTATCTGAACTAACTGGGATAGATGTGTCTATAACGTATCTAATACTAATAATAAGTATGCAATATTATTCTGGATATCATGGTAGGTTATGGTTCGACACATCGAAAAAGTTTTGAAATAAATAGTTAGTCCTAATGTTCGTTATATTGAACCATGAAACGCCGAGTTTTTTGCGTAGTTATCAAATTTAATTTAGTTTTCGAAGCATGTAATAAATTTTCATGCAGCTTTTCAGCCCTAAGGCCTGCTTGCTACTGATGTGCATAAAAAAAATCCCATATATTTTACTATGGAGCTCAATTCTGGATCAGTGTTCTCATTTTTTAGGGTTCCGGACCAAAAAGGTAAAAACGGAACCCTTATGCCGACTTCGTCCGTCCGTCTGTCTGTCACAAAGTCAAATATCTCAAGAACTACTAATGCTATCAATTTGAAATTTGGAATAGTTGTAAATAAAGCTAATCCACGTGTATGGAAAATTAAAAATTTAAATATATATTTTTTTACTTCTATAAAAAAGGACGGATAAGTGTGGTATCATATGAATGGGCTTGATTGCACATTCTAAACCTACAATCATTGAATACAAAATCTTAACAGTGGCCTCTATTTACAGACTAGAAATATGTAAATTTGTTAGTATATCCACATTTTTATAGTAAACACTCAGATCTACCCAGAAGCTTTGCGAATTATTTAACATCACTAACCGTCAATAACTTCCAAATTAAAATTACACAGCAACAGTCCAAATTGTATGTAAATAAAAATATTTAATAAAATTAGTGACGACATCAAAAACAGCCGGTCGGGATAGCGAATACGAAAAAATTAAAAGAATTCTTTATAAATAATTACTCGTTAAATGAGTTCTTTCATTACTAGATATATGTAATAGTAAAAGTTAAATTAATTAATTAAAAATCTCGATCTCTTCTCCCATATTGATTTTGCTGTGCCCTACGGGGTATCATATTGTGATCCTTTTCTCTGATAGGTTAAAGTAAGAAACAATGTGATATGCTATAAACATATATGAGAATATGAATACATTTTAAACTCTTATTATAGTAAGCTAAAAACAATGATATGTCATTTACATTATTATACTTGGGTTTAGATACCAAAGCGGACCCGTGCTCCTATTGGATGCCACCGGGAAAAACGCTATTAACGTGTGTACTGTAAGCACTGTATACATAAATGTACGACACAATCTTAAATCAAATGTTATTTTAGAAATAAAAAAGATAATTATTCCAAATAACCATTATTAAATTCCCCCTACATTTATTTGCAGGACGCTAATATTTCAGTGTAGAATTTGGTTTAGGTTGAAATTGAAACTGGGTACACATATCCCTAAGGCCTTGTGATAAGATGAATAGAGCATACATTAAATGCAAATGAGTGACGCTATATAGTATCATAACTGCTTTTTAAACTCTATGCTGTCTATATACTTTACGACGAAACTTATTACTATCCTGAAACTCCGATAACTATCTCTTTAACGACAGTTTGTTTCATGTTATAATTCTGTACAAAAAACTGCGTAATTGTTTCTTTTAAACAAAATAACTTGATTTTATTGTATTTAATAAAAAATCACAACTCGAATAAATATATTTAAAAAAAGGACATGATTGTCTTTGGTTTCCGTGATGATTACTCATTAAATAAAACGATTTAAACGGCTTTTATACACGACAAATTTAAAAAATTACAGAGACGTAATGTACTTACCCCATTGCCATTGCTGCTACGTTGCTACGGGCTACGAAAGTTGCTACGAGAATGACGCGTCTAACTTCGCGCTTCCCCTCTTATAGCCGTAGCCACCGACGACATACTTACACACGACGAGATACGACGACAGTTACATAATATATAAATAACGTATATAAATAATGTATATGAAGATGAGTGAGAGATCTCATACTGACATGAATTTATTGCGTATTTAGAAAGTAATAATAATAATTGTTCACCAGTACCGGTATCTGGTCGGAATTATGCCGGACTTATGCCGCAAAAAACGTATATTTCGACACTCCCAAGGGAATCAAAATTTATAGGGTACTTCTCGTTGACTTAGAACTATGAAATTTGGCAAGTAATATCGTCTTGTACTACAAGTACAGGGAAAAATCTAAAAACTATACATTTGTAATTTTGTACGAAACCCTCAGTGGGTCGGTCTCGCACTTGTCCGGTTTTTTTTAAATATAATATAGCCTCTATGCGACACCAAAACAAAATCATTTTTTATACATTCGGTTGCGTGTGAGCGGGAGTGAAAGGAACATACATGAGCATAAAGCGTCGCTGCAAATACGATGTTTATTCGATTTATTGTTAACAGAATCTCTGGAGATCTTTCGGACTAAAATTAGTTTGACAGGTGTTGCGCACGGTCGCTTCCACCCGAACCAAGTGTGTGCTCCGTGTGAGGGGTTCAATTTCAGAACACGCTTTGACGAATTGAAAGCATAACTGTGAATCGGCTTGATTCTGAGCTATCGCGATCAAGCGCCAAGCCTATGGAATTTGATTTCAAACCCATACGTTGAGTCAGATACACGTCTAGGTTTTCATCTCTTTGGTTTGTTCCAAGATGTCGGGAATCATAATTAATAATGTCGTTGAAGGAAACGCTCGTATAAATAATAAAGTCATGGATGTTTTCGCAATCATTTCGCCAACAACGGCAATCATCTCAGCACGGTGCCATCAACGCGTTCCATCTATAATAATGGGTTAGGAGTGCTTGATTGGCATTAATGATTTCGCGAATTTAGCTTTTGATTGGAATATAAGTAAAGATTTGTTCACCATCTAGGTATATAACTTAATTAAATACTGATATACACGTCGTCGACAGTTTGCCGAGCACTTAGCTCAGTGTAGCTAATATTTTAAGCGTATGCAATTAACACCGAAATCATATCCTTTCATCCCACAATGCAGCTAAGACTCGCACTCTAATACAAAAGTGGAGCCCAGGCGCTCACCAATTATTTGGCCAATTGTCAAGAAAATTGTTCAAAGTATCCGGAGACCACAGGGCTGGCTTGTTCCTTGCCCAACGGATCGGCATAGCTATCCAAAGGGGGAACGCAGCCAGTCTTATGGGAACCCTTCCGCAGGGATCCGACCTTGGGGACCTTTTTTGATTTAATTTTTATTATCTTCATTTCTTAATTTAGTTTTTTTTTATACAAAATGGTAAATCATTCCACCAATTAAACTGCAGCTTCCATGTACATCAGAAATTACATTGTAAGTAAACATTTTCCCAGTAGTTTGTACTAGTGGAAGTCCGCTAAGTGAGTGCCTTATTCATATATTTTAAAGTTTTTTTTTTACTTCTCATTATCAACTATGTAGGTACCAGTATTGTACAAATTTTGATTGCCTGGAAGAGATCGCTTTAAAGCAATAAGACCGCGTGTGTGACCTTCATTTATAAAAACACTCGTAAAAAAATATTGTTATGGTGCAATACAGAACATTTATATTCCTCAATATTATTTTTCATCGCCGTAAGATTAATCTGGCTTAATTGTTTATTTAGCGATTTATATGATATATTTTAACCTTATCCATTTCGTTGAAGCAAATACTCTGGAGAAGTCTCCGTAACATAATACATAATTATGCCGGTGTCACCTGCAACGGTCGAACCTTAACGAAGAGTAACGGGGAGCCTCGCAGACAAATAAATGCGAGTCTTTCGTCCTTAAGTAGCTTAGGTCTGGAAAACTTCAAGTCGGTCGCGACCACTGGAAAAAATCGCACAAACTGATTTTTTTTATGTATATTTTATACCTACCACGTAAAAAGAAAACTAAAAGATTATAAAGACCTGGCTATATCTGACTCGACTTTTGACAGAGTATTCATATGACATTTATCACCAGAGTTCGGAATTTTCAGGGCAAAACAAACGACTGTCGCAATCTGACTAGTGTTAGAAACATTTTTATATCGATATCGATGGTTGTGTAATAGAAGAAAAAAACGGTCCACCAAATCAAGTTTTTTTTTTAATTACGTGAGGTTTGTATAAAATTACATAGAAACAGCCAATGTCTTACGCAATGAAGTGACGTTCAATGTCTTATAGAGTACTCATTTTCTGAAGTATCTATTATTGTCAATGAGGTGGTATAGTCACTTCACTCGAAGGTTTACCTCTCTGTTACCCGACTACGGCAAAGCCAAAAGGACGGGTTATTTTATTTATAACAAAGTATTGTTAAGATTTAGATCTCTAACTTACTACTTTTTTTGCAAATGTTAAATTAACTGTCGCGAATTATTATAAAATATTTGATAAATAATACTCGATATCGATAAAAAAATGTTTCTAACACTAGTAAGATTGCGACAGTCTTTTGTTTTGCCGTGAAAATTCCGAACTCTGTTTATCACCCACGCAGATTTCCAAGCGCCCTAAACCTAATGCTCAGTTTCCATGATGGTCTAGCTCTATCCATGCCTCTTCAGATGCTCTGGCTCGGCTTGGATATCATTCACACGCAGGCGTGGCAGGCGTCCACAAACTCTAGCCAGCCCTTTTGACGCGTGTCAAAACGCAACACTTAACTCGATCCGCCACCAAAGTTTCCACAAGCCTACTAGTGGAGTACGGGAAAGGAAGAATGCATCTTCGATAACTCCCAAGAGCGCGTTTTGTTGTCGCTTAGAATATATTGAGTACTACAGGTAACAAAAAAATATCAGATTTTGACGTTGGGTTAAGTATTACATAGGGCAGGGCAGCGAGAATTGTAAATCCAAGGAAAGATTATACAAGTCATAATTTTCTTCAATAGAGTGTAGCATTTAACTATTAAAACATCCCCTTTCATTTCCTAACACTTTCGTCGAGTGATAACATCAGTATAATCCGAAACGAGTAAAAAATTGAGAGAGGGTTTTGGTTACAGAATTGTATTAAAAACTGCCAAAAACTGTCAACAGCAGTTATATCTTTCATGTTAAGGAGAACGCTTTATAATATTCCTTAATAAAACAAATACTAAGTATTGCTAAATCTGTTAGAAATGGAAACTGCTATTTCCTTTGATAGTTTTGAATATTCTTTTAGGAGATTTATATTTTTTTATTAATTTTGCTTTTGCTCTCTCTGGACATACTTACTTTACTCTTTGCTCTTGACTTGAAAAAACTATTAGAAAACGATAGGTATTAAAAGTTTTACACGTGTTTCTTTCAAAAATAGTTAAATGTAGTTCGTTTAATGTAAGTTATTTTTAGCTCATCCTTGAAAATAATAATTACTTCGGGTAAATGTTACTTTTCAGATCTGTTTGAATTCGTACCATGTACCTACTTACTTATTACACTAAATTTACATTATGCTTGTGTCATACACTGAATACTTTTCTTTTAAGCTTTTTGTCTTTTATATGTCTCAAACTTTTTTTGTTTTCCTGTAATCTTTAGGCAAGGAACTATTTTCCATATTTTTTTCAGAATTTTAATACTAGTAGTTTTGGAGATAGGGGGGGGGGGGATGGTCAATTTTCGTCTTTTTTCCTAAATTACTTCAAATCTGTTTTTGCGAAAATTATAAAAAAAACTGACATGTTTGCAACAACCCCCTTCATTTGATATGTCACACAATACAGTTTGCGAAACTTTTTTTTTAATTTTCCACTTTACCCCCCAAAAGTGGCCCCCTTGTTCGGAATTCATTAATTTACTTTACGCGTCCATCTTTGGGTCACCAATTTACATATGTGTACCAAATTTCAACTCAATCGGTCCCGTAGTTTCGGAGCAAATCGGCTGTGACAGACGGACAGACAGACAACCGAGTGATCCTATAAGGGTTCCGTTTTTTCCTTTTGAGGGATCGGAACCCTAAAATCACAGCTTAAGTATCTCTGGTGGATATTCATCCTAACAATTCGGAACGAGAGTGCAAAATAAATGTCATATCAAGTTAAATAGAGCTTAAGTTGTTAGTGCAAATCCAACAAAGAAGTTATGCATAACATTTCCCCACACGTCGGAAGGGAGTGTCCAGATAATCCTGTCACAGATAATAGAATAAACTGTTAACTGATAAGCTAACCGACCATTAACTTAGGTGTTTATCAATTAACCACTGACGTTGGAAGCTTATGGTACGTGTTTGCTTTACGTATCTGTTGAATGTCGATTAAAAACTAAAACCATACTTACAATATTTCAAACATACTCTGTACCTGTCTAATTCTACAAAAGGCCGTAGGACGCCGTAAGGAGGCGCAGTGTGGTTATGTGATGACATTGGTCGCCAACTTTTCCTCGACCAAAGGACCTAACTAAGTAGTTAATTATATTGATTTTAGCCGAAATCACACGGTTCTAGAATCGTTTAATTCATAAAGCCTTTCAATATGAAAATAAATTTAATTATATTTTATAACCGTGATAAGGCAGCGGAAACTCTTTTGTATCAGCTTGTATGCAAGTCATGCATTGGGAAAATAGTTAAGAACAAATTCACCGTCAACTTTTTCATAAAGCCACGAGTACCTAGGCGTAGCTGACGTTATGTGTTTTCCTATGTGTAGCAAAAAATGTTAACGAACATACGTAGAATCCGCCCAGCGTTTCACGTTAGTTACCAAACAAACGCATTGTTGGTCAAACATTATGAAAAATCAGTGCTGCCTTCAAAATATTCAAGACAGACCCTGAACCCTTTCGCTGCCAAGCACCCGTTAATCGGGTTCTCTATTCATAGTCAGTATATTTTTAACCGATTTCAAAAAAGGAGGAGGTTCTATGTTCCATTGTATGTTTTTTTATGTATGTTCACCGATGTCTCTGTCAGTTGTGGACCGATTTTTTCAATTCTTTTTTTATTCGAAAGTGTTTACTCCTGAGGTGGTCCCATTGTCACCAAGTCAGAAATTGAGGGCAACCTTCAAATTTCATAGGCTCGCGTGTAGTAATTACATTGCATTGTATCCCTTAACCGGGAGTACAAGTACTTAAGCTCTAGTATAACCTTATGTTAGAATACACAATTTGTTAACCTTTAAAATTAAGTTTCTCATGTGTGACAATTTGTTTTAAATGAGAAATAAAAAATATTTAAACCGAATATTGGTATTTTCTGTTATAACTGTATATTGTGTATTTACACTCGGAAATCGCAATTTTGGTGAAAAAGACCACAGATAAATTATGAAACTCCTCAAGGATAAAGTGTCCATGTATATTCCGAGATCCTTGAGAAATCGATGGAACTCCTCAAATATTATCAGCCCACATATAGTGACTTGGATTTTTTCTATAATAATCAATGCATTTGCTCTCGGAGAGCAGTTCATATGGTCAATTGGAAAGGCAATGTGGATGAATTGAAGTCGGTTTAAACTTTATTTTTAAAGTAAATGATTGTAATGATAAATTACATAAATATACATATTTACTGAAAATAAAGACTGGTTTAGAATTACTGATTCCGAGCAAGGCGGTTAATATGCAAAAGCGTTCGCCGGATCCAACTTATAGTTTTCTTAATTTGTAAGTTAATCAGACAAAAGTTTAACCTGACCTTGAAAACTTAATCCAAGTTCAATAGAAATTATAACTTTATGAATGCATAATGGATATGTTTGGGCTTTTCTATGTAATTATGTTAAGATAGGTCTGGCGTAAAACAGTTGAACCAAATCCTTGACTGGGGTAAAATAATATATGATCAGCTAGCAAAACACCGTAGTAGGTAGGTACTTATATTTTTTTTCTTTTTGGTATGAATTCCTAGTTGGTTGGAACTTGGAAGGTCAAATAGCAGTCGATTCCACCAAAATTCCATTAAGATATATATCTCTGAGATAATGATAGCAATGCTAGCATGAAGAACAAGAATGCTATGAACCCAAAAAAAATAGCCGAGAACCGGAACCCACGATGTCACGAGGTAAGTTAACACAAATTAAATAAAAATTCAATCATCGACATAATATTAGGTAGGTAGTTAGGTACAGTCGCCATCAGATATATCGGAGCGGGCAAAGCGCTCACAAATATCTGAACACGTCTCTATTTTCGAGGCATTAGAGACGTGTTCAGATACTTGTGAGCACTTTGGCCGCTCCGATATATCTGATGGCGACTGTACGTGGCGTGTCGCGCAGTGTTATATATATATATGTCAATTCACTCACTCTCCCCTCTTCCATCTAGTAAGTAGTTCCCGTTGACCTTAGCCTGGATCATAAAATTTAGCAAGATGCAAAGTTTTACATTACAAGTAAAGAAATTATTTATTGACATCAACTATATGTTACATAGGAACTTATTAAAAGAAAAATTATAGACTTCAGTAGGTAACCTACCTAAGAAAATAAAAATTAAATCAAAAAGCATCTCCAATATCGGATCCCTGTAAAGTAAAGGAATCATTCCGGTAACTGTGAATTTGTAATTTTTGATGAAGCATATTTTGCATAAATCGTTGATCTTCTGTTATTACGTCAAATTAGAAGTTTTTTTTCACTGAGCTATTCATGCGATAAGGATTCCTTTCCACCCTTTGAGGTACGGAACCTTAAAAATGGATAGTAACAAACGATAGCTATACGAACTCGTATAGTAGGTACGTGGGCTTACTGTTTTGTTATCTGAAAGTTTACAAGTTCCCATACAAAAGGATCTAACACTTTGAAGTCGTCTTCAATACTTGTACAGTCAGCATCATAAACATGTATACCTTCTATGACCTTATTACTCGGAGGTCGGAGATAAGGTCGAAAAGTGTATACATGTTTATGATGCTGACTGTACTTACGTATTAAACTCTCATAATAAACTACTATTGCATTCTAGCGACATACGTCGAATGCATTATGAGTTTTATTACGAATAAGTACAACTTATGACTCCTGAATATGTCAGCTTATTAAAAAATTGCTCGCGAGTAGGTCGGTACGGGATCTAATTTTTTTAGCTTATTCTCTGTAATAAATCACGAGTTCACGAATTCACGAGGTACTAACCCATTCTAGGCCAAACGCTACGTGAGCTACGCTGTAGCGCGTAGCACCATTTTTCTGCGAAAATCGCTCGTAGAGGCATGACTCATATGTGAGTCATTGGCCTTGAATGGATTACTACTCGTATGTCGATAATCACCCCTACGCCTTTTCGTAGGAATATTTGGCTAGCAGATTAATTAACACTGCAACATTCGTGGATAGGATATGATACAGCACATTCTGCAAAAACAGCAATAAGTAATTTTTCTCCAATATGCTCGGAAATGTTCGCCTTACTGTAGCAAAAATAGCCTATATACCTCTTTACTGATGAGCGCAAATTTAAAAAGTTAAAGTGTTCAGTTTTAGCGGCCAGGAATAAAGTGTATGAAATTCCATTACTGTATACTTTTTTACCTTTTAACTATATGTTTTGACCAAGACAAATTACTACAAACAGCCAAATGCGCGTACAACAACTTGCTCTAGTTAGACTGGTTAGTAATGTATGGCTGTCTCTTTCCAACTATTGCAAGTTGCTGTGATAAATTGCGCCCGTTTGTATTGTGCTTAAAGTTTTCCCGCGTTTTCTTTTTTTATTGTCATAGACAAAACGCTTACTTTTGAAAGTGATCGAAGTGACGTTTTAAAAATGTTTTAAATAGTTTCAAATGAAGAAATCAAAATATTGTCGAAATAAATTGCGTTTAAATAAAAAAAAATGCAACAATACAATGCGTTTAGACTCTAATGTTTTACTTTTTTATTTATGACAATTGAAACCGGCACCACGAGTCATGCCGTGTACATACTTTAAAAAAATAAGTTGGGCGGAATCTTGATAGGTTTTAAGATTATTGAAAATATTATTTGATTTCCTCATTCGTCTCTATTGTCGGATGAAGCGAAGCGGAAATCAATTCATGCACGAATTGCTATTTCCCGGCCTCTGCAATAATGTACTATAATTGAATGTCAATAAAGGCGTATTTATACAGCCATTAAATACTACCTACTCGAAAACAAGACATCGCTGATGAACACTTTCGCTGGCAAGCAATGCTATAGTACTGTATGCTAGTGCCTTTTACAAGAAAAAGGAAACTATTTACACAACCTGGCTAAACTAAAACTGAATGGACAGGAAATACCCTACTCAAATGAGGTCAAGTACCTAGGAGTTACTTTTGGCCAAAGGCTAACTTGGAAAATGGCCATGTGGACTTGCTATCGAATGGCAGGAGCGAGATGAAGCATAAGACCCAATATTGCTATGTGGCTTTACAAAGCGGTAGTGAGGCCTCTTTGCAGTCTGGTGCAACAAAGCTAACCAAAAGACAGCCATCATAAAGTTAAGCAGTCTACAGCGTACAGCTTGCTTAACATCAACAGGAGCTTTATGCTCAACACCGGGGACAGCCTTGGATGCACTGCTCGATCTAATGCCACTCCATCTGCAAGTGCAAAAGGAGGCGAAGCAGTGCATATACAGGATATGCTCACTAACAAGGTCAAAATGGCGCTCTCAAGTGCTAATCAAACTCGAGGCCCTTGTTTTTGATAACAAAAACCTAACGATACATACGTGGAATGCAAATTCTCCAAACTGTATACAGTGGAAATACAAGGAGGGAAGCCACATTTGGTATACCTACAGAATCTGTAGGTGAGGCCTCTTTCCCCATGCTGACGCTAGCTTTGTGCTTTGGCCTCTTACCGTAGATACCGCACCCAACATTGATGATTTCAGGCTGTCTTCTTCGCAATAAATAAAAGCGTGGTGATCAGTCTCGAAAGAAACCTAAGGAACCAACACATCTACATCAACTCAGACTCTTCTGGCACTAGAATCCTTAGAGTCCTACTCTAATCTAGTCCAGAATTGTAAAACCAATCTAAACACCCTGGCTAATTCCAGGTACCAGTTCATTCCGACATTGTAGGAAATGAAAAAGCAGATGAACTTACAAGAAAGGGCGCAGACATAACCCTGGTCGGCCCAGAACCGTTATATGGTATCACAAACATCACAAACACGTGTGATATGGTCCATATCTGTTTGAAGACTGATCGTTATATTATCACGACGCAACACCTTAGGAAAACACGATGCAACGCGGCGCCGCAACGCATGTTTTTACGACGCCGCGCCGCGAAATTTTTAGTTGCGGCGCCGCACCGCAGACATGTGGCCAGGCCCTTATATTGGCGAATTAAGGTTTCGGTACCTACATGTTAATTCGATACATATTTTTGCATTAGGTACACTGTACCTATGCGATGACGAACTGGAGGCATTCTCGCAAAATTGCATCATAATAAATATTTTATAAGTATCGTGTAAGTATGAAATCGAATATAATAATCGGGAATATTCATATTTTGCCAAAGCCTCGGAAATCCGTAATATCTCTAATATCTCCTACATTCTTAATATAACGCGGTATATAGGGGTCGGTACACAATGTATGATAGCGCTATGCGCTTCATGGTTTAATATAACCCAGATCATGTAATGATATAACCATTATCGCTTGCCGACTACGAATTGGCAGATAAATAACCCAGAATGTCGGCTTACTGAGTAATTCTATGGAGTTTCATGACCGAAATATTTGTGCCATTAACATGCCGAAAAGTTGGTAATTTGATCAAACCGAGATTCATTCATCTACTTATTCCATTTTTTAATAGGAAGTAAGTGCATATACATAAGTATATGGACCTAATAAAAGCGTCAAATTATTCAGCAATAAATTGTCTCCAGCCATAATCACGCTGTCCTAATCACCCACTTTTGTTGAAGCCGCAGTATTCGAACGCCTTCTTTGTAATTTGTCCGCAAATTGCTTTTCGCGTAGCAAACAAAATTAGGCCTTTGAGCAGCAACAATTATACATAGTTGCAACATGGTTATTATATGTTTATTCGAAAATTTTGGCTAGGTTCTAGGTACATTTAAGTGATGGGGTGTAGACGCTAAATAAAATAATCAATAATGTTGCGTTTTCTCGAAAAAAGATTAGAAATGTAGTTAATGTTTTTTTTTTGACTTGCAGTTACATGTATGGAGTGCATCCCTAAAAATATTTTTTTAGTTATTTCATTACAGAACTAACTATGTAGCATAGCGGCTAACAAAATACACCTATCCTCCAAGTTTTATTCAAATACACCTTATAGTTTTCGAGTAAAATGCCTGTGACATACGGACAGACGGGCAAGACGAAACTATAAGGGTTCCGTTTTTGCCATTTTGGCTACAGAACCCTAAAAAGCCTACTTTCCATTTTAATTCTTCCTGACTCGCCTAAAACCACACCTAAAACTAAAACATAATTCTTGTTCTATTGTGCGTCCTCTTGATAGATACCTAAATATATTGAAATTGCCGCGTACAAATTATTTCACAAATATACCAACTCAGTCTAGGGTCGAGGAAGTCGTTTAAGCGACTGGCAACTTTACCTTTTTTTTCGAGGAGTTGTACCTAGTTTGTACACTTTTTTTTAATAGGATTTAGTATATTGTCGAGATTTGAAAGTAGACTATTTTAAAGCCTCCTAATTACAATACAGTATTTTATTAAAAATAGTTTTATGCTCAAGTATGCCATTTTGCCTAGAAGATGAACGCTGTGCCCAATAGTTGAACGTTTTGACACTAACAGTTGAACGAAGAAAAACGTAACACCGCGCAACCTCTCACCTTTGGTCTAGTAATTATATAATCACTAGCTGCCGCCCGCGATTTCGTCTGCGTGGACCCGGGATAAAAACTATCCTATATTTTAATCTAGGCTATCTTCGTGCAAAATTTCATCCAAATCAGTTGAGCCGTTTAAGCGTGATTGAGTAACAAACATCTAAACATCTAAACATCCAAACTTTCGCATTTATTATAATAGTAGGATTGTTGTAACAATTCATACTAGTCAACAATCACAATATTGATACTAAACGCAAAATAAAACTATTCAAATGTACCCTTTACATATGGATACAAGGCATGATGACTAAAAATTTTTGAACCGATGCTGATGCCATTTGAACCAGTTTTTTGAGAGGAACAAATGTTTGTATGGGAGCAACTACCATAAAAGAACATAAATACCCAAAATATTGAGTTAAAGAAGGACCTCGCTGGCCGCACCCGAAACGCTTCATACTGATTGACTCAAAGGTATGACGTCACACTTTAGTATTTTGAACTAATCATTGTAGGGGAAATCAAGTAAATTGCTGTTTCGGTCGCGAAATACTGCGTTTAGGTCCATAGTTGTCATACAATTTTGTTTCTATAAAAGCGTAAGGATTCTATTGGTAGCTTTAAATTAACACCTGGACAATAAAAAAATGCATTTTTTTTTTCTAAACTTTCAAGGTTCATATCTTTTTATGATATTAATTATATTTTGTAATTTATACTTTATTACAATAATTTGATGGTTTACTATCCATTTAGCAACACTATGTTATCAATTTTAACAAGAGTCATCATGCCTATTATAAGTGATTATTTTTTACATATTAATAATTAAAACAATTTGACATTAATGAATAATTAGAATGAAATAGATAAATTGTTGGGTATATTAAGTCAGATTTCATATTAAGTACATATCTTTGTTATTAAGATGTTCATTGTACTAACCTCTGCCTAAAACTAGAACGAATAATTTTATTTCGTTCACGTTTTTTCACGATATCAAAGGAATGAACGAATTTAAATCAACAGAGCATTCACTTATTAATATACTATATTATTCGTTCATCTCCTGGACACAGGTTCTTTGTTGAACGATAGTGCTTTTCATAGTAAAACAAACCCCAACATAACCGTGTTGTGAATGCATAGTCACGTTCAACTTTTGTTTCAAAAATCAAGGTTAAGTAACGATTAATTGAATCCATAAAAGTTTTATATACTAAGTATGTGTTTTTTAATAAGAATTTATATCAGCATTTGAAAAAAACTATACCTTGCCCATTAGATGAACGCCTTTATCATCTAGTGGCTCAGTATACACAAAGTTGGAACCATTCGTTGAACGCTAAATATCTCTTAAATTAACAATAAATATGCAATTTGTGATAGATAATCCATTAAAGCCATTAATCAAGAATTTATATCACGCAAAACAATGCATGTAAGTAGACGTGTTAATCAATTTTATATGTAATTTAGAGCTTAAATTTAAGACTGCTTTCCTTAAGTAGATTTCCATACAAACGGTGATTTTGGCATGAAACACAGCCGCGTGTGTGTGTGGGAACTACCCGGGAGTTTAAATGCCAGTCTCGGCAAAGGGATGACGCGTTAGGAAAAAATATCCGGAGTGCGTAAAATGCATTGCGATTTTTATATTTAAATTTTTCGTCAAAACGTTCAACTATTGGTTGGCGTTCATCTTTTGGTTCCATATTACAAAGTTAAGGACTCCAAAATTTTCGCACAAGCTTCTCGTTCGAGAAACGAATGCTCCCGATGTACCATTTTTTAGAACCGTCTGGTGCTTATCTTGGGACTCAAACTCTCATGCTAACCTAATCGCTATAACAAGCTTACCGTGTAGTGTAACGTATACAATGAACACATAAGATTTAATTGCTTAAGAGTTTAGAGCCAGTCCAATTTAAGTTTCGTTATATATTGGAATATTCAGTGATACGATGTTGCCAAATTATTGCCTGCAGCTGCCCTGATACCAAAACCAAATCATAGAACATTCATCCGGGAACATGATTTGTGCTGCGGGTCTACACGAAACGCAATAACCCCCCAAACCTTCTGTCATGCTATGCTTGACTGACATCATTCACATCATGTCAAAATCTGCATGTGGATTGTAGAATGTAAAAATCCGTGGCAAAACCTCACTGTACTTCGGAACCAACATTAGAGCTAAATTCATGTTTTTAAATTATGTTCTAATTTTTCCGTTAATTTTAATCCACAACGCAGTTCAAAATGTTGGAAACATCAACGATCGTATCATAACTACATTAAATTATTCAAGATATCGAGTAAAAACAACAATTGTAAATGGACAACCCGCCGTCAAAGGAGAACTTCCTTATTTAGTCTCCCTTAAAACGACCCAAACTAAATTGAAAAATGAATCAGATGGTGGAGAGTTATTATTTTTATGGGATAATCTGTGCGGGGGGAGCATCATATATCCCAGCAAAGTGCTTACGGCAGCCCATTGCTTTGAATTAGATGACTTTTTCCTGGCCAAACATACCAGCGCTGTAAGAGTCGTCGCAGGCAGCTTGCAGACCAAGGCAGTGCACAGCGGCAACACGGAAACCACGCCCAACGTGCAATGGAGGGGTGTCAAGGGGCTACGGATACATGAAGATTTCAACTTCCCGATAAATGATATCGCGTTAGTATTAGTCGATGTACCGTTCCAATTCAACTACGATGTGGCCCCCATACGTTACGTTACGACTGCGGTTGACTATCCACAGATCTGCAGATCGGCTGGTTACGGAGACCTGAGCAATGCTCAACAACATTTACGGACATCTGTTCTAATGTTAGCTGTGATCAAAACGATGCCCCGATGGCAATGCTCCGAACTCTGGGAGATGGATATGAATTCCTACGTTTGCACAGACTCGGTGTCCTCGGACGTGGCTCGGGGCGACTCGGGGGGCCCACTGGCTTGCACAGGGACTTTAGACCCGAACGAGGATCTTGGGAAAGAAATGTTGCTGGGAATCGTGAGTGGCAAGAACTTCGACCGGACGACACTCTTCACGCGCGTTTCAGAATACAAAGATTGGATTGAAAGCCAGCCCAAGTGCAGAGCCAGTAGAGATCCCTGTTCCAAATTAACGACCAAGTGTATGTCTTTTGTAATTGTGATTTTACATTGGATTCTTAATATAGGTACATAAAATCTAATAAATCTTCGGTTAACTGGTGTAATATTAGTGTTGCTTTGCGTCTGTAAGTAGGTAATACTTGCCTTTTCCATTTTGGTACCTACAGTCAGCTGCGGAGAAAATCACGGGTACTGCTTACCGAACTAACTGTCCCTAATCGGGAATGCAATCTCAAGAGATTTCAGACCTAGCCGACATCTCGCGAGACCACAAAGTCAGTCTTGCGAGACTTAGAGAGGGATGATATATCGTGATAGTAGATCAACCCAAAATTCCATAGTCTTTATCATAACATAATATAAATTCCCATGAGACCAATACCACCATATGACAATTTTATTAAATACAAAATAAAATCTATGTTTTGTTCCTCACGTTGTAAACGAGACTATCCACGATAGTCAATGTAAAATGAGAAGAGTTTACAGTAGGTACACATGGTGTTACTTTCCCGCACTAGTGCGGAAATGAGCACTTTCCGTGCATATGTTGAAACTTTAAAGAGCCATATGTACTGTAAAACGTTGTACGATACACGTGCGAATAGGTAATTCGCAACTCGTGTCGATTTAAAACACTCCCTTCCTTCGTGTTTTAATTTATCGTTTTAATTACTCGTTGCGAATTTCCTATTTTCTGCACTTGTAAATAACTATTTTTTACTTAATTTCGCTTGAATCCTAGAAAACCAGGGCCCTATCTCACCTACCTTTACCTTTATCATTGTAAATAAAATCAATAAAATTTCAATCGTTAATTTTAATTGCAATTTTTGTGACAGAGAGCAGAAGACTCCGAACTAAGCACAAACTTTTTTATTAACTTTTTTCCAACAAGGTGCATGTAGTACCTAATGTCAACGTCACAGACAATTATTGCTTTTTTTCTTCAGATGTTTTATAAATGCTAGCCGGCTGCCACTTCACTGTTAACTGACTAACCAGTCCTCAGAAACTCCAATACTGAGACCAAAATGTAAGGTGGCCCAAAGACGATTTTGCCAACCTACGAGACAAATATATGGTGGCAACACTCAGGCGTTGTCAAATTGACAATATTTTAAAATTTTCAAATTCAAATTCTAACGTCATTCTAATTGTCATCGTATTTTCTCCATATTTTGCTGAAAATAATGAATTATTTATTACCGAATTAGAAACTTTCGTGGCGACAACCGTTCCGCTTGCGTATATAATGTAATAATGTTTAAAGTAACTCATAATGGTGGGTAAAACCCGAAGGTGTGAAGTGTGTGGCGTCAGAGAAAGCCTTAGGGAGGATTCTTTGCCAGTTTTCCCAAGGATGAGCTCCGGTAAGTCAAAAACATAATCTAGCTACATGTACACCTTTACCGGTAGTTTTTTCTTAGTGGACGTTTTAGGGTTCCGTAGCCAACAAGGAACCTTTGTAGTATCGCCATGTCTATCTGTCCGTCAGTCCGTCTGCAGCTTATCTCATTGACCCTTGTTACTAGAAAGCTGTAATTCGGCATGGCTTTATAAATCAAACGCCGACAAAATGGTAGAATAAAATCATGGTAGTACATACTACATATCATGAATTGATTAAGATAGTTAAGTAGGCACAACTAGTTAACAAGTAATGTAAAATAACTACTTAAAATGAACTATATTAACTTGGCCTGTTCGTATGTAAATATGTAAGTTGTCCGTCAAAATTTGCAATCCATTTTTCAGTTACTTGCCGTTATCCGATTGAGCAGAAATTTTGGGTAGTAGTATAGTTTGGATGACAATTTATTATTATGGTACCATCGAGCTGATCTGATGATGGAGACAGAAGGTGGCCTTGGGAGTTAAGTATTTAACCGACGTAACCCCGTTGTGTTTGGGCTCGTTAGAATCGTCTCAATGAGTTGATGATGGTATACAGAAAAGTACAGTCGTACTATAAAAGCTTGTGCCAAAAATGTTTTTTTTTGACAGAAACTTATATCATCATACTTTGGTTTATGGATCGAATACACAATAATTATTTTTTCCCATGTCACATGAGCAATATAATCTTAATCTTCATTACTTTTATAATCTACTTGCAGGTGTAAAATGTTGAATTAAACAAGTCGGTAATGAAGATCTAGTGCATGTACCTATTGAAAAGCTGAATGAGGAAAGCCAAGTTTGCGGCGACCATTTCGATCGAAGAGATTTTAGCAAGACAGGATAAAGATTAAAGAAGAGAGCTTATCCAAAGTTGCATCTCTCCGCACCACCTTTATCCTACCACCAAATGACTGCGATATTTTGTAAAGAGGTAAGTTTGAATCCCAGGCAAAGAGATAGGATAGTTTTTATCCCGGAAATCATCACCATCAAAGGAACATCATTCGTGGTTTAGTGTGCCGATATGTGCCTGTTCTCAGATGTCAACTGTTCGTCATCATATTCGTCCGTCCGTCTGTCTATGATCGCCTGTCTCTATGTCTGTACTTCTTGTCCTGTATATTTTGGATTTAAGTTTTGATGTTGAGATGTTAGGGTGTTTAGATGTTTGTTACTCAATCACACTCAAACGGCTCAACCGATTTGAATGAAATTTTGCATGAAGAAGTTTAAAATATAGAACAGTTTTTTTTTATCCCGGGTTCATGCAGACGAAGTCACGGGTGGAAGCTAGTAATATTATAAAGAGGAAATGGGCTGTGAGATTGTAAGTTTGTATTGTACATAATGGGTAGTCTCCGGAACCACTGGAGAGCTTTCAGTTTTTATTTCTTTGGTGTCTACAATGGACTTTCTGGATGGATATCGGCTATTTTTCATTCCACGGGTTTGCCTGCGTTTTCTGCAATACGCGAGTGAAACCGCGCGGGCAGCTTAGTAGTAAGCATGCGGACTGCCTGATGGTAAACAGACACCGTCGCCTATGGACGCTTGCGATTCCAGAAGAATCTTAAATACATTGCTGACCCCTTATTGATTTGAGGTTTTTTTTAAACTTTGACGGTGACAAACAAGCATACTGTCTGCGTGATGGTAAGCTGACATCGTCGCCTATGGACGCTGGCGACACCAGAAGAATCTTAAAAGCATTGCCGACCCTTTATTGATCTGAGGATTCGGTGTGTTGACAGATAGAGACAAACGCCGCTCCCTCACTCGACACATGCTCGGGAGCGCTGGCAACCTACTCACCACCAGGAACACACACCACATACCTACAGAGCAAGTAGTGACGATTTTACGGCTGCGGTAATTTATTTTAGTCAAATGCCCACCCATCGGCTAAATGGTTAGTACTGAGTATGTGAAAAAAATCATGGCAGTAGTACATATAATGAATTGCAAAGGAAAACTATCACGCCTAAGTAGGCACAACTAGTTAACAAGTAATGTAAAATAACTACTTAAAATGAACTTGGAAAGGCCAAATTTGCTACAAATTCGGCCGACGCGACCGCCCGTGTAGTTGGCGCGCGCGTGTAGACAGACAGGCAACTACGGAATCCTACACTGCGCGTGGCCCGACACGCACTTGGCCGGTTTTGTCTGCTACCATTGCTGGTTTATCAATTTTTAGGGTTCCGTAGCCAAAATGGCAAAAACGGAACCCTTATAGTTTCATCATGTCCGTCTGTCCGTCTGTCCGTCTGTCCGTCTGTCCGTATGTCACAGGCATTTTACTCGAAAACTATAAGGTGTATTTGAATAAAATTTTGAGGATAGGTGTATTTTGTTAGCCGCTACAAAGTTATGTAATTAAAATTACTAAAAAAAATTTTTTAGGGGTGTACTCCATACATAAAACTAAAAGTCAAAAATTTTTTTTTCATCGTGTGCCCACGTGTGGCACATGAATCAATAGGCCTTTCAAAATAAATATAAGGTTTCTCAGGAATTTTTTTGATTAAGTGAATATAGTCAGAGATAATCGCCCCGAAAGTCACTAAAATTCTGTCCCACCCCCCTAATTTTTGAACGGTGTATTTTAAAAATATGAAAAAATTCATGAACACAGCGCTTATTAAGTTCATTCACCGAAAATAGTTTTGAACAAGATCGGATGAAAGGTTTCCGAGATATTGCTGAAAAACTGCCTTCCTCAAAGAAAAGGACGTAAGTGCCGTAAGATTTCTATGACGATACGACCTTTTTAATAGGCACGGAACCCTTCGTTTTGCGTGGTCCGACACGCACTTGGCCGGTTTTTATAAGCTAAATATTAACTTGACCTGTTCGTATGTAAATATATATGTAAGTAGAGGTAATGTTTGTGAGATTGTATGTAGGGGGTAAACTGCAACAAACAACTATCCCGGTTTAAAAAAACTATTTTACGAGAGAATAGATTGCGCTCTATGTGGACATAAATACCTACATTTAATCTCGCGGCTTCGCTTGCGTTTTTTGTAATACCCGAGCTGATCCGTGCAGACAGCTAGTCTATAGTTCTATACTAATATTACTACAAAGGGGTAATGTGTGTTGCTTTGCAAGTTTGTATGTAAGCGGGTAATCTCCGGAACTACTCAGCCGATTTTAAAGATTCTTTCGCCAGTATTATAGAGTACACCTCTGGAATGGACACAAGCTATGTATTGAGTTCTATGTACCATGAGAATCTAAAATATAAATTTATCTAGCTGATAATAGTAAAGACATTTTCAGATGGGTCTATGCGGAACAAACGAAAACTTGATCACGATTCAGGTGTGTACATTTTTTATTTTCCTGTGTCTTGCAATTTTGTATTAATCCGTTTCAACCCGAGCTGTTCTGCTGTATTCTTTGTATGAAACTCTATACTGCAACGAATATTTATTATGTTAAACTCCCATATGAAGTTGTGCCGAGTCAAAACGAGTGCAAACGACAATGTTCTTAGGTGTTCAGCTACTTATGAGGCCGACTGTACTACTAATTAAGTGCCTTCAAAAAGAAACTGCAGCCTTTGAGTTTATTTTTTTTAACCGACTTCAAAAAAGGAGGAGGTTATATGTTTCACCGTTTTTTTTATGTATGTTCGCCGATTTCTCCGTCAATTGCGACCCGATTTTAAAAATTCTTTTTTTATTTGAAAATGTATACTCCTGAGATGGTCCCATTTTCTCCAAGTTAGGATCTGATGATGGGATCCTAGAGAAATCGAGGGCAACCCTCAAATTTTACAGGCACGTACTACATGTTAAATGCATTTTCTAAAGTTATTCAGGTATTTGCGTCTGGAAGTCATCACTTCATGTTTGTGAGCTGATGATGGAAGGTACAACTCCTCAACGGTTAGGAGTTGGAGGATATTTTTTGAAATTTTATAAGTACGTATAGACCTTTAACCGTATTTTTTCAAGTTATTTGGGTGAGCACAAGTCAGGATCTGATGACGGGATCCCAGGGAAATTGAGGGCAACCCTCAAATTTTATAGGCACGCGTGTAGTGATTTCGGTATTTTCTATTATAACTCGTGTATTTACCTTCGGAAATCGCAATTTTGGTGAAGTGGAACTGATGATGAAGACCACAGATGACTTATGGAACACCTCAAGGATGTAAAGTACCTACATCAAAGATTCTGACATGATTCCTTTGAAGTAGCAAATAATGAAGTGTCAAATCTGAAATCCTTGAGGAATCAACGGAACTCCTCAAATATTGTCAGCCCACATATAGCGACTTGGATTTTTTTTCTGTAATAATCAACGCATTTGCTCTCGGAAAGCAGTTCATGTGGTAAATTGGAAAGGAAATGTGGAATTTTTTAAGTACCTACGTGGCTTGGCGGAGTACTGAATTGAAGTCGGTTTAAACTTTGTTTTTAAAGTAATTATTATTTACCTTGATAGTATTTGTTTCAGTAGGTAGGTATGCAGTACTCATAGTTCTGTGGTCGAGTATATATTACCTCATCATATGAGCCGAAAGACGTCCACTGCTGGACATAGGCCTTCCCCAGAGAGTTCCAAATTTACCGGTCCTGCGCCACCCGCATCCAGCGGACTCCCGTGACCTTTACCAGGTCATCAGTCCACCTTGTGGGGGGGCCTACCCACGCCGCGCCTTCCAGTACGTGGTCGCCACTCGAGAACCTTTCCGCCCCAACGGCCATCGGTTCTACGTGCAATGTGCCCCGCCCACTGCCACTTAAGTTTAGCAATTCGGATATATTACCTATCTCATCCAAATACCTTTTAAAAGCGCTGTAAGCGGCGGTAGCAGAATTGTTCATGCGTGTGATTCTCAATCCTCATGCGAGTCATGCGGGTTCCAAACCTGATCAACGAGTTATTCGGAATGTGCGATTCATTTGATATTTCGAACTAATTGGATCCATGAAGTCCTTTTGGTATAAATTGGGAATGAGAATCACTGTTAGACTAGACATGTAGGTAGGTACCTACTTACTTTGGAAGTGCTATATGTAGACCTAAAGACTAACCTCTAAGCCAAATCGGTCGTTAAATGATGAATGATGGATTATTCCGCTGAATAAAGCCGCTGCCAAAGTGTAGGTACCTAAATATATGTATCAGATCTGTAATGATCACTCATGTGTATATACGTAATTATATTTCAGAATCAATACCAGCAAAACGCGCTCGTCTCGAAAATGAACTTGGTTCTAGCGGCAGTCCAGTTCCCGGGCCCCAAAAAACAGGACAAGCACATCAAAAAGCTGGTAAGTAGTTTAAGTACGCTGGTTTCCGTAAGTAGGTACCTAGTGAGATGTCATAAAACGCCGCGATCTAGATTAAAAAGCTGAAAAAACATTTATAAAGCTGTAATCATTAACACAATTCAAATATGAGCGAGATGATATTCCGCGGTGCCCTTACCTCATAAATAATATAATTGCGTTGTCTATACTATCATCACTATTCTTCCATCCGTCTGTCTGCCTATCTTATTATGTCTGTGTCTGTATAGCTCTGGAGCCGTAGTATGATTGGCCTTGTCACGCGATAGGTGATAGGATAGAGCGTACGTCACTGGCTGACACCGATCGATAGAAAGAGACGACGCTCTTATCTTGTCACTTGTCGCGTGATAAGGCCAACCATGCTACGGCTCCAGATATTATATTAGTCTGTCTCATTATAAGCCGCGGGCAGAAAAAAATAACAATACTTTCAGCAAGAATGGCTACAATTGTTTTTTTTTTAAACTTCAACGGTGACAAACAAGCTTAGGGTCTGCGTGACGGTAAGCAGACACCGTAAGTACTTCACCGTCGCCTATGGACGCTTGCGAATCCAGAAGAATTACACGCATTGCCGACCCTTTATTGATTTGAAGTTTTTTTTAACTTTGACGGTGACAAACAAGCAAACTGCCTACGTAATGGTAAGCAGACACCGTCGCCTATGGACGCTGGCGACACCAGAAGAATCTTAAACGCATTGCCGACCCTTTATTTATCTGAAGATTCGGTGTGTTGATAGATAGAGACAAACGCCGCTCCCTCACTCGACACATGCTCGGGAGCGCTGGCGACCTACTCACCACCAGGAACACACACCACATACCTACAGAGCAAGTAGTGGCGTTATTCTGGTTACTTTGTTCTATAAGGTGGTAGGTATAGGTACTTCCCCAGTTGAGCTGATCTAAATACTTATGACGAGCGAGATGGCTTTTTTCTTGTTTATTTAGAACACAATATATGGGGTACACATAGAGTACCAACAAACAAAGCATAAAGACCTGAAGGTTCATTAATATAATATTAATTAATCGTCGCAATCGGATAAAAACTATCCTAAGTGGAAGCCAGAATAATATTGTACCTATAAAAAATGTTTCATGTTTTTCCGTTCATGATTAGATTAGATAGAGATTCATTTTTTTAATTCATAGAGGATATGAATTTTTGAAATCGGATAAGCGGTTTCGGATATCACCCATTACATACAAACTGACAAAGTTACAAAGCTACAATCTCACTGAATTTTATCTTTATAATATTAGTAGGCAGGTTAAGGTTAACTAAAGTGATATTTATTTCACGTCTGACCTTTCGGATTTGTTACTAAGCGTATGCGATTGATATTGACGGTCGGTTTTGTTACTATCCGGTTAAGGGTCATAAATTAATGAATATGCCCTATTTTTTTTATTTTTTTTTAAATCAATGTAATTTTACATTATGATACACTATGATACACTGTATGAGTGACCGCTCATCATCATAAACTTAAAGAGCCGGGCTCTTGTCGATAGAGTAATCGCCATTCTGTTCTCTCTGCCACTGAACACAAAGCCGCTGTCAACGTCTACCTAAATATGTATCAGATGATCACTTATGTGTATATACGTAATAATATTTCAGAATCAATACCAGAAAAACGCCCTCGTCTTGAAAATGAACTTAGTTCTAGCGGCGGTCCAGTTCCCGGGCCCCAGAAAACAGAACAAGCACATCAAAAAGCTGATAAGTAAGTAGTTCAAGTACGCTGGTTTCCGTAAACGAAAATAGTCTTAGTACCTACCTAGTGATGTGTCATAAATCGCCGCGATAGAACATCTAAAGTTATATGTATTGACATAGGTAACCTTAAAGGAAAATACCCTGGAAACTTTCGGTAGCAAAAATAGCAAAAACGAAACTTATAGTTTCGTCCTGTCAGGCCAGTTGTGTCTGTCTGGATGTCACAGGGCTTTGATTCAGAAAGTATACGGCCTCTGTAGTAAATTTAGATGCCTTTTGCGTACCTCTCTATATGCTGAAATCATTTGGACTATTTACAATAGGGACAGTTGATTTTTTTACAGTGCCAATAACTGCTATAATTACATTAGTATAATAGTTTAAGTGGTATATAGTGGGGAATAGCTACGGTTTATTTGCGAGCCTTGAGGTGAACTTAAAACAAGTTTCAGAATAGGGGTGAAGGAATATAAATTTACTAAAGCTGCTGTATCTATGTTCTCTATGCTTCTCAAAACTAACGAGTTAATTTTTTGATTTTCACAGATTGCGATATGAAAAAAGGCGAACTTCAACTTCTTCTGTTTAAAAAGAAGGTTTGGCAGACAAGTGCTAAAAGTCTAAACAATACAACACGGTTAGGTGAATAAATCGAATGCGCAAAACACACGGCGGATGGGTGCGGATCCGAAGCGGGCCGGGTCAGGAGTACGGCGCGCGGCGCGCGGCGGCGGGCCTATTCGTCTAGCTCTCTATGAACAACAACACAACTTCCACTTAAACTTTGTAAAAGTTCATTGTGAAAATCACTACATACCGAGTAAGCGTTATAGTCCGTTTGCTAAGGGGAAAAAGTATGACATTTTGGAGTACAGCAATGCCATTTGGTACGAATGTTGTACACGTCAACCTAAGCCCAAAACGCCCGGTAGCCAGTTTGAACTCCTCGACAATCCGGGGGTAGGGGGGGTCAAAGTAAAGAACTCCCGGCGCTCAGATTTTTTTTTCTGGCGGATTGGACCTTTGTGTCAAGTTTGGTATCGTCATAATCATAAGGTAACTAGATGATGCCCAATTCATTCCCCATACCTGTTTTTTAGGGTTCCCTAGCAAAATATGACACAAGACTTAAAATAATAAACTTTTAGTAGTAACGAAATGCAAACAAACCCTCATATTTTCATATTTTTTGTATTGAACGTGGTTTAGAAAAAATACTGTCCGAAAGCCTATTTAATGCAGATTTGAAAAACATTAACAGTAAACATAAATTTGACTACTTTCAATGTAAAATAAAATATTGAAAGTACTGCGACGTTCGTCAGCACAGCGTAGGAGACGGCAAAAAGTGACGAAAAACAAGTATTACTAACAAAAAAACCAACCAAGTGCGAGTCTGACTCGCTCACCGAGCGGTTCCGTATAAATTTTTCCTTATCCCATCCCATCTTAACTGGTAGGGCCCGGTTAAGTTAAGTTTGCACCTAGTACGTATGGCGCAGCATACAAATGAGGTGTAAACTTAACGTAAACGGGTTGTCCTCATATAATTATTGAAAACACTATTTAATTTATAACCGGGCCCTACCAGTTAAGATGGGATGGGATAAGGAAAAATTTATACGGAACGCTCGGTGAGCGAGTCAGACTCGCACTTGGCTGGTTTTTTTTGTTAGTAATACTTGTTTTTCGTCACTTTTTGCCGTCTCCTACGCTGTGCTGACGAACGTCGTAGTACTTTCAATATTTTATTTTACATTGAAAAGTCAAATTTACTGTTAATGTTTTTAAAATCTGCATTAAATAGGCTTTCGGACAGTATTTTTTATAAACCAAGTTTATACAAAAATATGAGAATTATGAGGGTTTGTTTGCATTTCGTTACTACTAAAAGTTTATATTTTTAAGTATTGCGTCATATTTTGCTACGGAACTCTAAAAAACTGGTACGGGGAATGAATTAGGCATCATCTAGTTACCTGATAACGGCACCAAACTTGACTCAAAGGTCCAAACTAATCCGCCAGAAAAAATCTGAGCGCCGGGAGCTCTGCACTTTGACACCCCTTGCAGTACTCAACATTGTATATCTCTCCATACAAGGATTCCCCTTATTAGCAAACGGACTCGATAGTAAGTATCAAACTTTGGCCTAATCCATAATATGTAATCCCTAAACATATCCTGCATTGAGAGATAAGCATCTACGACCCGCCATCAAGTCGACGTAGCCCCGCTTAGCGCGGCTCCTACTTTTCGCTCTGAGGGACACAAGGTGACAAAGCAACCTACCCGGGAAAACTTAATAGGAATTTTATATAAGGTACATTTCGTTTCAAATGTGGAGGGTCTCCCGCCGGACACTCGACTTATAATTTTATTGGAGTAATAACACTAAATATTGAATATTAATGTAATTACGGATCTTCATCAGTATTTGAGCAATGTGCATGGGCTGGAAATGAATGCGAACAAGACATGCAAAATGACTAACGGCATATATGTTAAAGAATATGTCTACCTCGGCCAAATTGTATCTTTTTCACACTAAACTTAATAATTGATTGTCTTTGTCGAGTATTTTTCACATTCTTTGGCATTCCTATAATAATGACAAAAGTTTATGTTATTAAACATAATAGTCAGGTGACAGCAGTCACTTCCATAAAAATAGTACCTAAGCTGATTCTAGAGATTAGGTAGCCTAGCATTTTCACTGCCAGAAACCCGCCTAGCGGGCGCCTACGCCCTAGTCGCTTTCCACTACATACGGGGAAATCCACGGGATCGGCTACGAGAGCAGTTGACCCCAGGCTCACTCCGGATGAAATCGAGATAAAACTAACATGAGGAGAGAAACTGCTTCATTGCTATTTAAAAAAATTCTATCAAATTCAGATGCTCGTAACTACCTATTATTAATGTTACAATTATTTAAGGGGTACGTACATTCATTTCATGTTCAAAAAGTGAAAGTTGGTATACGTATATGATCACTTAGTTGCAGCGGTTGATTATGGTATTATAATTATCATAATTACAGTGTAATGTATCTATTATGTAGTAATTGTATTAGGAAATATAATGATATAGTATTTTATGCAACAGTTGTATAAGAGAGGTCAAAAAAGGCGAGTGGCGTGGGTTACAATGTGAGCCGAAGGCGAACATTGTAAAGAAAGACGCCACGAGCGTTTTTTGACTTAGTTATACAACGTTGCATACAATACTTTTTCTACGACTAGCTACTATGAAATAAAATGCAAAATTAAACAAAGAATAAACTTTGTCGTATAGGTCCCGAGATTTAGTAGGCAACAAATGTTCGGTCACTGCTTGTGCTGGGCTGCCCCGGTGTATTTCTGGTGTAGAAGCAATATTTTCATCGTCATCCATTATTACTTTTGAGAAACACCAACTATTTTGTAGCAAACACAACGGCCGCAAAGTCAAACAACAATTTATAAAATAACCGGGAATTCGGGAAACATGAAAATGAGATAAATGGGTGTCTATGGTTAAGTTTTTTGTTAATTGATGTCAACTTGCCAGTACTGCCATATTAAGAATAAAGGTTTTTCCTAAGTTAGCAGCAATGCCTTTAGTTCAAAAATTTCTAAAAAGTAAAAACATTCAGTGGTTTGTTAAGTTGGTAGTACCTAATGTATAGGTTTAGAAGCGTATGGCTGCTAAGCGTATCGTTTTGGCGACATAACAGCACGGTTGTGCCGTACTGTTATGGGGAATAGAGTATAGACTTTTCTGCAAACTTATTTTGTATGTCTTTATATTAGTGTTCGTGACAATGTAAATGACAGATAAAAGTACAGGAGTAGAAAAAATTATATTTAAATAATAAAAAAGTTTCTGTAAAAAATATATATTGGTACAAGCTTTAATTGCCAACCGCAGTTTTTTTACGCCGATTTTTAATTAATATTGTTGTAATCATGGAGGTGCTATGGCCACCTTTCATCTTTATCATAAAACCAGTTTTATGGTACCATAGGATGGCATTGCCATCCGACTTATACTAAATTTGAAGTCAACTACAGGAAGTTGGTCAAATTTAACTTGGAAGATTTGACCGGCACATACCTACTAACGATCGAACGAACTAACAAGGCGAGTTAATATAAAGCTTGTAAAAATAACCAGATTAAAATTTATCTGACAGATAGTTTAATATGCCTCATGCTTCATGCTGACCAGACGCTTCACATTTATTTTATTTAAGATCCGATTTGTTAAGAAGTCAGTGAAAATGTAAATTGAGGTGATTATGCCGGTTATGCAATCAGCTTCAGGCCGGCCCCACACAGAACGGGATTGTGTCAGGGTATCATAATCTGAATAATCAAGAGCAAATAAAACGGCACGCTTTATGCACAATTTCTACCAAACCTCCTTTTTTTTGTTCTTGAGGGGTCTAGATTCTGTATTCAGTGCATGGTCTCAGACTGTGTGAGCCCAGCCTCGGCGAACGCCTGACACAGGACAAGGTTTTTTTAATTAAATATATTCACAATTTTGCAGACCCAAATCAAACATTTAGTCACATGCTATTTTTTAAATCTCTCTAACTACCTCTAGGTACTATGAAAACTATAAATTATCCTTTCAATTGAAGTCGTCCATACCGAAGTGTTCGTAAACCAATATACTAAACGGTGATTGCCAACCGGCGCAATTACCTACTAAATTTACTTTACATTTCAGTGTCGTCAGGCAGTTTAAAATTATGCTGTACCTTATTGGCAATCAAAATGTACTTAATATGAAAGAATAAAAAATGGTTGCAACTTAACTGAATATTGTTTCATTTATAAGGGACAAATACGAGGCAAATCAAAAAATAAAAATGCTTGTATCAATTACTATTGATTCTTGAAATCACTATTATCGGTTCTTGAAATCACTATTATCGGTTCTTAAAATCACTATTTATCGGTTCTTGAAATCACTATTATCGGTTTTTACAGCACTAAATTAAGCATTCTATACACCATCCACTTGTCACAGCCAACCGCCTAAAAGTGAATGAATTGAATGTTTTCTGTCTCTTTCCATCTTATAGGTGTATAATAGCCTTTATGAGAATAGCAACATTAGATTTTTCTTATGTTGGTGCAGTCTGCGCACGACCAAATAAGCGCTGTACTATGAAGTTCCGTCTCTTAAACGTAGTGGTTATATTCTCTTTGTGACTAACTAAATGCTAGCCGTAATGTAGCATACACAAAGGATATTTTTAAATGAAATTCCTCATTTATGAATGTATCTGATAATTTTTGTGTGTTTTTCACTAATCTCGCAAACATGCCAGGAAGGGAGTTATTATGACACTAAAATACGCGGCACAGCGAATGAAGCCAGTCATCGTAAATGGAACCCCGGCATCCCTCGACTCGGTGCCGTACATCGTGTCCATACAAGAACAAACACGAACAGGACTGTTCTCTTACACATACAACAAGTTATGCGGCGGCCCCATCATTACCAGACGCAAAATCCTCACAGCCGCGCACTGCTTCGAACATAACAATTTCTAATACGCAAAACGTCCATCATCACTCAGAGTGGTCGCTGGAGACCTCAGAAGAGCCATCGATTATTCTTTTATGGACTTAGTCGCAGTGGAGGACGATCAGTACCGTTATAATACATTCCAGACTTCAACTTTTCCGTTTGATGACATAGAAGTAATCTTTGGGAAACCGGCCTGGTATTACACGCCGTACGTTACCTACCAGTATTAGATTGGACAGGATTCCGCTGGATTACTTTGACTCGTGGTGTAACGTAGACTATGTAGGTGGTGCGTTGATTCATAATGAGTTGTGCGATGGGCAGCAACAGTAAAAATACTATTTTTGTGGAAACTGTATTGCGACCATGGAAGTTAGCACAAGAAGAAAGGGCCATCGTGCCACAGATAATAAAGTAGTAAAAGTAAGTATAAGACTACAGCTAACATTTATATAAAATAGGTAGTACCAACTTAACTAATTGTTGGAGTCTCCAACACGTGCTACGCAGCCGGGTATTGAAGAATCGGTCACGGTAAAGAAGATGAAGTCCCCATAGAACTGCTACGAGTACTTGCTAAAATGACAAAATACCGAGAAACCGATGTAGCGAAGTTTGGGAACTAATAATGGATGACTGTTTATAGCAACGCGGTGACTGCTGGTGTCGCATTGGGAGATTCAAGGGGGCCTTTGGGTTGCAACTGCACCCCGGAGGCGCGGGCGGAGAGCTGTTGGTGGGTGTGCCTAGTGGCAAAAATTATGATAAAACTACTATGTTTACGAGAGTTTCTTTATTCAGACTGGATTGACGAATGCAACAAAGGACGAAATCTGAATAATTTGTAATTTTTTACTTACCTTTTGCTTTGTATGCTTTAAATAAAAAGTCAACTTATTAAAATACCTAAAAATATTTTATTTATTGAATTGGTACTTCTTTTCTGATATCGAGCCATGTCGACAATATCACGGAGACAAGCTAGATTAACATCGTCCATTCAAGCAAACACAAGACACCTTGTTAAAAATGTGCATCGAGATGTAAAATAAAAACATCCTTTCCTAAGACTCGAGTAATTACTTTATGCTAAACTGACTCCCTTCCGTACAGAATAGTTGCTTTTAATTGGCTCTCGTCCGGAAAAAAACTACCTACCTCTAGTGTCAATGAGAAATGAGCGAGTAGGTAACTCTTAATTTGATCTGTAGTGACGTCAGACCGCTGTAACCTAGCTCATAATAAAATGAATTCCAAGTTTAGTGGTAGGTAGGTATCTATATCTAAAATCTCATTAATCTTTTAACCGCCATAGTCTGATTTATAAGACATAAAATATAGCTCATTTCACTGCAGTCTGATATGTAAGACAAAGTTTTGATTTGCTTTTATCATATTTTAATAGCGACACGCATATGCAAGCCCTACTCTGGGTGGTGTTACCTTCGTATAGGCGGCGACACGAGCATGCCCGATGAAAAATTCTAAGCGGTTAAAACCATGGTGTATGAGCTTCATGGGCCTAACGGCAGGCATTGCACTTTTGAACCACGCGCCAGCTTACGAACTGGCATTACGTCTATAAAAGTAGAGTTAAAATGTGGGACGTATGAGAAAAGCGTCAGTGCACCTACTCGACACATTTGATATCTAGTAAGTAGTAGTCGCCATCAGTTATATTTTATCGCAGCAAACAGGGTGCTCTTAAACATCTGAACTCGGCACTATTGTCAAGGCACATCAGATATATTTAAGCACCCTGAAGAGTACAGATATATTTATTGATAGCCATTGTACATCATCTGCGAACGTTAATAATGATTTGGACCGTATTTTGTCGATAAGTTGGTAGGTATTTCATAATCATATCAGCCGAAAGACATCCACTGCTGGACACAGGCCTCCCCCAAAGAGGTATTTATCTTGTCTGAATAAGGTTACCTACTGGGGGTAATTAAAACATCAAGATATCGACGTTGTTAAATGGAATAAAAAAACCACATGTCGATATAAAATAAAACTATGTATTTAATTTATAAACAATAAATCGTCTTTTATAAAATACAGTTCGGCATTAAATGCCTATTATACGTAGATAATACAACATTTGTAAACCCATTCCAATCCAATTATACGAGAAAATAATAAGCAGGGACTTGTATTGATACCAACAGATAGGTAAACTTAAATTTTTGAAACATTCATGCAAGCATTATTAGTAGCTCTGGGAATATACTACCCACTGGTACTTTGTATAGTTTAAAACAATGACTCTATACAAGCTTGAAATCTTTGTAACTCTCACTCAGTAACCCAGTTTGATCTCTTCTTGCGAAATAGCCTTAATGGGTAAGATAAAATGACTGTTAAAAAATATTCTTATAAAGAAGGCTCAAATATTCGTTCGGAAATATTAACATTAGTATCTTCTGACCGCGGACAATGGTGGCCGGTTGCCGAATGCAAGTGGCCTGTGTGTATATAGTGTACAATACAAGTATTATCAAACCGCCATTATAATACGATTGGAGGTGACAGTATTGACATATAAATACGTCGAAGTTTATATGAACTGACAGCTATTCCAATCCCATGCTAATCGCGGTTTGGTGATTATGTTACCGTCAGATTATGAACACCGTCAGTTTATAATCTTACTCACGCTATTATAAACTGTCAAAAAATCGTGAACTGTCAAAACCGTTCACAATTTAACTCATTGTTTTTCGTTAGATTATAAAATCAAAGTCAAATCGTAAAATTGTGAACTGAGTCAAATTAGCATGATTCGGAACGCACCTTGTGCACTTGATTGGCCGGACCAGTTATTCCACTTGCATCAGCTTCCGCTGACGTCAGAACATGTTTTTTTTATCCAGAAATTTTATTCCATTTATTTCGTCAGCCGGTAGTGTCGACGGAGCCTCGCACAGCGGTGCTCCTATTTCTGGGCGGTTTGCCCTTCGGTTCGGTACTAACCTAACCTACCTAGTCTTTGTGTATGCCTTCCGTAGCAAGCCGATATGATCTCAGTTCACAACTTTACGATTTGACATTGATAGTTTATAAACTAACGAAAAATAATGCGTTAAATTGTGAACGGTTTTGACAGTTCACAATTTTTCAGTTTATAATATCGTAAGTAAGATTATAAACTGACGGTGTTCACAATCTAACGGTGACATATAAGATGTATTATTCAAACGGGGCAGTGAGGGAAACTCTGAAACTAGAAGTGATACGGAAACTTGCTCATAGGAGTCACGAGGCCAATTTAAGAAAAATTAAAACTACATTCAGTTTTTTTTAAAACGCCTTATAGGTACACGGCCGGGAATAGAACGTCTAAAAATCAGAGTTCGTTTTTTGCGTACCTAAATTAATAATGCTGGTTGTAAGGAACAACTGTTGCTATGGAGCCCTATATCAACGATCACAGAAAATTATTTACAGAAAGGGCAGGGAGCTGATCCATACTAAGCCATACCATAAGGTTAATATGGGGAAAGACTGAAACTACTACGAAATAGATAATTTTGTAGTGTTATCCGTATCTCTCATGGTTTCAGACTTTCCCTCACTGCACCGTTTGAATTATACACCCTGTATAATGCGAGGATCGCGTTTTAGGCATTTTCTAACCCTCAATCCACTTCATCTCCCGTAAATTGGCTTGGAAAAGGCTGTATATAACTTGTGGGTACGCATACCATACTGTGGTCACCTCCCAACGGGAGATAAAGTTTTTCTTTAATTAAAGAGGTAACCTCTAAGGCTGTAAATGTAACCATATATTTGAGTTATTCGTAATCCGTCGCGTGCACTTCACCGCACAACGCCAAGCTTGACGAAGATTACTGCCAAAGACCAAGTATGGACAGCGTATAAGATACAGAATGTCAGTTTGCGCAGTAATATCTTATAATTACTAGGAGGCTTACTAGTCTGTTTTGATATATTTTTTAACCACATGTATATATCAACCAACCAATTCCCTACTAAATTTCATCTTTCTATTATATGCACCGCAAAAATAACGAATTTTCCTGATATACACATTTACTGAAATACATATTTGATAAGGTTGTCAGGTTAGTTTTTTTTTAACCGGCCACTTGTCGGGCCACGCGCAGTGTAGTAATTGCCTGGCTGTCTTTGTTACATAGACACGCGCGCGCCAACTAAATGGTGCGGTTGCGTCGGCCGAATTCGTACGCAAATTGGCATTTCCAAGTACACATTAAGTGGGTCGACTATTACTCAAACTAGTTATGCCTTCTTAGCCGTGACAGTTTTTAAATTCATTATCACTACTGCAATGATTTTTTTCACATTCCCAGTAGTAGCCATTTAGACGGCAGGGGAAGGAGATAATTGACTTGAACTAAAAGTAGGGCTTTAAAATTCCAATATCACGGTAACGGATCACTGAGTTGAAACCTACACCATGGGTTTAGAGCGAAAAAAAATACACCCCCACTTTACATTTGTACCCTAAAAATTTTTTTAAAAATTGTATACTACCTTTTTGTCGGCGTGATCGATTTATATACCAATGCCGAATTACAGCTTCCTAGTAGTAGGTAAGAGTCACTGAGCTAAGCCGCAGACGGACAGACGAACATGGCGAAAATATAATGGTTCCTTCTTGACTACGGAACCCTAAAAACGCATCGTTTTAGTCTAATATTCAGTTTTTTTTAACGGCACTGTAAATTATGTTAAGTAGTGTTAACATACTGATAAACATTGACTAAGTACCTCTTATTTTAACACATCCCGTGCGCCAACAAGATGCATCATCCATCATCATAGCAACCTCCGTAATTTTTGCGATGCACTTCGATACGAATAATATTTCTATCATTCTATAATACAATCTTACCGCTGCTGTGAGAGAAGATAAACCGAAAGTGCGTGGAATTCCCAGGTTAAATTACCTCATTCACTTTCTATTATGGTAGAATTAATTTAAGGTGACTGACATTTTATCAAACTGCCATTGAAATTTGAATCTCATAGCTTGTATGGTAGAGTCGCTCTTTCAGCGTATTACTATGATGCAACTCGGTCAACTCAATTTTAGTATATGTAAAGCTTGAACACGTAATGAATGAAATTAGTCTGCGTAATGCTACGACCAGTATCTGATCAGTGATCACCAATCTTCTCTCACAGGCAGTGGCTTTATACCTACACTACGTCCAATTTTCCTTACAACTTTAATGATATCATAAGATTTCAATAATATTTCCCTTACCTAATGCAACACCTACTTCAGCTTTATTAGTGAATTTTAACTGTGCCATTACAGACGAAATATTTAAGGTATAAAACGGGTGTTGTCAATGTAGTTCTAAGTACAATATCTTACCTTATTGCCAAGATACCTAAGGCTGTCAATTGCGCCGAAAGTCAAATACAGACAATGTTTGTTTGACCTTGAACAATTCACATTTTCACATGCGAACTCTGAGACTTTGGTTTCAGAGAATTTGCTATTAGTTGGGTATTTGAATTTGTTAGTACTTCACCTCAAAATTACATAGAATTTACGCTCGAGGTGAAGTAGTAATTATCAATCGACTAAGCGCATACCCCTCAAACGCGAAGAATGCCTCTAGCTCTTTTTTTCGACAGGCACATTTCCAATGAGGTCAGAAAGATTCGCAATTTGTTGATTAGTAACATCATGATCATGACTAAACAGTGCCAAATATCTAAAAAATCTTTGTGTGTTCGAAGTGTAAATAACCGATTTGAATATTTGCGCGATGACTACCTTTAGGTATGACACACAGTGCATTCCATTGAGCAAACAAACCATCGCTTCGCTTTCTAAAAGATAGCACGAAGATCGCTTTTTAAATCCTAATACATAATATTTGTGTTTCTGCAGGTTTGATATGAACCTACTAACTGTGGCAAATTATACTAAATGCTGATGAAATAAATTATTTGACGTGAATGATTTTATACACGAAATCAGTCGAAATCATTAACATTTTAAAAGTTATTTGGTTAATTTGTTCTAAATCAAACGAAATATAAATTTCTAAATAATATTCCTAATAATTGAAGGGATGTTTACAAAAACAACATAACTACATTGGTGTCGATTTTACAGGAAGCGAATAAAACTAAACTTCTCTTAAAATATAATTTCTTTACACAATACCTTCCATTTATTATGCAGGCGTATGGCTATGTAGTAACATCTGCATCTTGGATTTCATTAATAATCGATTATCTCTTCAAAAATATGAAAAATAACTTCACTTATGCTGCTTTTGTAAAATTGTTGGCAATTATGTTATTATTGTGGAAAAACAATTTACATTCCTATAGTTAACTGTTTTATTACCAAATATATTCCATCTAAATTATACATTAATGTAAAAAATAATATAATTATTATTGTACTATAAGTTCCGTAGAGCGGAATAATTATATTTGATATAATACAAAGCGGTAATTTTGGGCAAACGAGATCCTAAAATAAACAATGTCTCTGCATAATTGGAGCGTCTTCACAGACGAACATAATCATACCAATAACTCGATTTCGTAAAATATGTCAGTTAGGTATGTTGTTTTTGTAAACATCCCTACAATTATATTCATGTAAAAAGCCTTCTACGAAATTACAAACAAAAGTAGTCATAAAAATATTTTACGTAATAATACATCATTTTAATATGTAATAATTAAAAGTATAAATAAAAGGTATAAGTAGGTAATATAATGGTGAAAAAAATATTTTATCAGTGTACAGAACTACAGTAGCTAGTAGAAAAAAGAACTGCTATTTATGCCGACGCATATCTAAATGAACTGGGTTCACTGAACCCGGTTCAGATACCGTTACAATTTTGTAAGTAAGTTTGATATGCTTTGAAACCTTTATAACGCAATGTCAAGCTCTTCTTCTTTATTATTTGTTATCTCAAGTTATTGTAATTTTACTTTATTAATCTCGAGCCCGATGAAATAACAATAACCCTTATTCTAATACTGAAGTTATAAAAATTCACTTAAAAATAATATTATACAATTCAATAAGAGTATGAAATAAGTCACTGATTTATAAATTTGCTTAAAACAATGTTAATATTTTAACAATAAATGGGGCACTATGAGTGTTGAAGGATCCGTTTATATTTATAGAAAACTGAAGTATAATTTTTCGTTACCATAGGAATGTTATTTCGTTACGAACAAGCCAGTGTCCCACGAGTTATTATAACTAGAATAGGGTCGGTAGGAATATTGTTAATCAAGAACATAAAAACCCCTTAGAACGACTTTATCCACGTTTATAACCGACTTCAAAAAAAAGGAGGAGGTTCTATGTTCCACTGTATGTTTTTTTTTCTTGTAAGTATGTTCACCGATTTTTATTTTCAAATAGAATGGTGCCGATGACAACTATCAGCACAGTACATTTTTGTGTTTTAAGATTACAAATTGTACTAGAATGAGAGCTGTACCCGTAGCATGCTATTGGGAAAATAGTGTATTGTCCTCATTATTTAACTAAACTTCCGAACACATCTGAGATAATCTGAACTGTAGTTGACATAAGGGTGGATTGTAAAAAAAATTGTACATATAATGGGGAATGGATGAAATTTTTTGAAATGCCTGATTATTTTTTTGGTGATAAATAACCTTCCTTAGCACCAGAAAAAAGTTTCAGATTTTTCAACTGCGACAATTATTTTTGAAAAATATAAACAGTTTCCTCATTTACGTTTTGGGTCAAGAACGGTAAATAGACACTTTCCTTGATCTGTCTCATATTACAAAAAACTATCTTTAATATCTGTGGTAAACTGACACTGAAAAATATGAAACTTTTTTCTGGTGCTAAGGAAAATTATACCTATCACCAAAAAAATCATCAGGCATTTCTAAAATTTTCATCCATTCCCAATTAAGAGCCTTAATCTAATCTACGCTTGTTGTTGTTGTGTAACGGCAAACCCATACGTTTTATACGGGTAACTATCGTTACACAATGGAAAAAAATTATAGCATAGATTAGGTTAAGTTTCTTAACGATGTACAATTTTTTTGCAATCCACTTGTAATGTAATTCCTGTAAATACAGGAAAGTAAACCTGTTATTTGCCAACAACGTAAAGGAATCAGGAAAGTGGGATGGTTAGGAAGTTAACAATTTAGGAAAATGGACAGGTAAGGAAATTTGCCGAAGCATTGGCGCTCCGAATACCTATCGAGTTTAACAGTAGTAATAGGGTAAAGTCGTCCTAAATGTAATAAATACTTAAAAATATTCGGGTACATCTTATTGCATATATAAAATTCCAAGAATTTAATGTAAGTTAATAAGGGTGGCAAGACACTGCCCTAGGTGTAGGAATGTAAAACCGAGCACACACCTCACTTGTCCTGCAGCTGGACGTAGTTGGCAGGGAACAGTCCGTACGCGCCTTTACACATGCCCTGCCACCAGCCTTCGTCGATCTGTACACAGAAATAAACAACCTGATAACCATAATGTTGCCACGTCATAAAATGTACAGCCAATAAAATACAAACCATGTTGGCTAACAATCATTCCAGTCGAATGACGTTTCATAACATTTTTTCGACCGGTTAGCCTAGTGGGTAGTGACGCTGCCTACGAAGGCCCTGGGTTCGAATCCCGGTAA
The DNA here is from genome assembly GCA_932294315.1 of Epinotia nisella. NCBI lineage: Eukaryota > Metazoa > Arthropoda > Insecta > Lepidoptera > Tortricidae > Epinotia > Epinotia nisella. The sequence continues at coordinate 26,977,261 of OW028674.1, forward strand.
GGGCAAATATTTGTGTGATGAGCATGAATATTTCGTCGGGTGACAAACAAAAGTCACTAATTACACGTAAGAGGTAAAGGAAAACTCAACCTTATTACTACTACAACATAGTTTCTATTTCTTAAATTATTTTTCTGGATTTAGTGACTTTTGCTTGTCCGGGTCGAAGCTGATCTCGTCGGGAGCGGCGGCCTGGTAGTCGTAGAGCGCGCGCGCGGTGTAGCCCTCCTGACCTATCGGTAGACTCACCATCACGATGTTGGTGATGATGTCGTCCGGGTCGAAGCTGATCTCGTCGGGAGCGGTGGCCTGGTAGTCGTAGAGCGCGCGCGCGGTATAGCCCTCCTGACCTATCGGTAGACTCACCATCACGATGTTGGTGATGATGTCGTCCGGGTCGAAGCTGATCTCGTCGGGAGCGGTGGCCTGGTAGTCATAGAGCGCGCGCGCGGTGTAGCCCTCCTGACCTATCGGTAGACTCACCATCACGATGTTGGTTATGATGTCGTCCGGGTCGAAGCTGATCTCGTCAGGAGCGGCGGTCTGGTAGTCGTAGAGCGCGCGCACGGTGTAGCCCTCCTGACCTATCGCTAGAATCACCATCACTATGTTGGTGATGATGTCGTCCGGGTCGAAGCTGATCTCGTCGGGAGCGGTGGCCTGGTAGTCGTAGAGCGCGCGCGCGGTGTAGCCCTCCTGACCTATCGGTAGATTCACCATCACGATGTTGGTGATGATGTCGTCCGGGTCGAAGCTGATCTCGTCGGGAGCGGTGGCCTGGTAGTCATAGAGCGCGCGCGCGGTATAGCCCTCCTGACCTATCGGTAGACTCACCATCACGATGTTGGTGATGATGTCGTCCGGGTCGAAGCTGATCTCGTCGGGAGCGGTGGCCTGGTAGTCATAGAGCGCGCGCGCGGTGTAGCCCTCCTGACCTATCGGTAGACTCACCATCACGATGTTGGTGATGATGTCGTCCGGGTCGAAGCTGATCTCGTCGGGAGCGGTGGCCTGGTAGTCATAGAGCGCGCGCGCGGTGTAGCCCTCCTGACCTATCGGTAGACTCACCATCACGATGTTGGTGATGATGTCGTCCGGGTCGAAGCTGATCTCGTCGGGAGCGGCGGCCTGGTAGTCATAGAGCGCGCGCGCGGTATAGCCCTCCTGACCTATCGGTAGACTCACCATCACGATGTTGGTGATGATGTCGTCCGGGTCGAAGCTGATCTCGTCGGGAGCGGCGGCCTGGTAGTCATAGAGCGCGCGCGCGGTATAGCCCTCCTGACCTATCGGTAGACTCACCATCACGATGTTGGTGATGATGTCGTCCGGGTCGAAGCTGATCTCGTCAGGAGCGGTGGCCTGGTAGTCATAGAGCGCGCGCGCGGTATAGCCCTCCTGACCTATCGGTAGACTCACCATCACGATGTTGGTGATGATGTCGTCCGGGTCGAAGCTGATCTCGTCGGGAGCGGTGGCCTGGTAGTCATAGAGCGCGCGCGCGGTATAGCCCTCCTGACCTATCGGTAGACTCACCATCACGATGTTGGTGATGATGTCGTCCGGGTCGAAGCTGATCTCGTCGGGAGCGGCGGCCTGGTAGTCGTAGAGCGCGCGCGCGGTATAGCCCTCCTGACCTATCGGTAGACTCACCATCACGATGTTGGTGATGATGCCGTCCGGGTCGAAGCTGATCTCGTCGGGAGCGGCGGCCTGGTAGTCGTAGAGCGCGCGCGCGGTATAGCCCTCCTGACCTATCGGTAGACTCACCATCACGATGTTGGTGATGATGTCGTCCGGGTCGAAGCTGATCTCGTCGGGAGCGGCGGCCTGGTAGTCGTAGAGCGCGCGCGCGGTGTAGCCCTCCTGACCTATCGGTAGACTCACCATCACGATGTTGGTGATGATGTCGTCCGGGTCGAAGCTGATCTCGTCGGGAGCGGCGGCCTGGTAGTCGTAGAGCGCGCGCGCGGTGTAGCCCTCCTGACCTATCGGTAGACTCACCATCACGATGTTGGTGATGATGTCGTCCGGGTCGAAGCTGATCTCGTCGGGAGCGGCGGCCTGGTAGTCGTAGAGCGCGCGCGCGGTGTAGCCCTCCTCGTCCTCCTCCTCGTTCTCGCCGCCCTCCGCGCCCTCCCAGCCCACGGGCGACATCACTATTGTAGGCTGCCGAGTCATCTGAATAACATCAACATAATATTTATCTACACACATACTATAAACCCGCTAAAATGCGTTCAGAAACTGGCAGTAATGACTGAGTGACGGCCGTCACTTATCACAGCGACAACGATAAATGACGATCAGTCAATCTATACTAGTATTATAAAGAGGAAGTGTCTGTAAGATTGTAGCTTTGTAAGTTTGAATGTTATTGGGTTATATCCGGAACAGCTTATCCAATTTCATTTTTTTACCTGCATGCAGAATGCACTTTCTGGATGGTAATAGGCGATATGTTGGATGGTTACAGGTTGTTTTATCCCGCGGGTTTGCCTGCGTTCTTTGCAATACAAATTATTAACCTATAAACTACTATCGAAAAGTAAAGTAGCTGACCTCTTCTTTCTCCTTGGGCTGCACAAGCGTTACATCCGGCAGGTTGACCTTGTCGTCGACCGGCGCCGCGGGCCGCTGCGGCTCGTGGCTGACCGCTTCAGGCTGACTCATCTGTTCCGGCTGCCTGACCGGTTCCTGTTGTCTGACTGGCTCGGGCTGTCTGACCGGTCCCGTCTGTCTGACCAGTTCGGACTGCCTGACCGGTTCCGGTTGCTTGACGGTTTCGGGTTCTTCTTTCTCTAACCGATCTTTTTCCTGTAAATAATACTTCAGTTACAAAATACATCGTAACATGCAAAGGTAGGTAGGAAAAAATATCTTATCACGCAAATTATTATTATTTATTATGTCTGAGCACTTTCTGATTAGTTATTTGGTTCAGTAAGCTTTTGAACATCACAATAATATGTTCTCGTTTGTGTCTTGCTAGTCTACCAATTCTTCAGAGGTTTCAAAAGTAAACCAGCTCAGGGATTCAGGGATCTGGATTGATATTACCATAAACTATATGGTTGAGAGAATAAACCGGACCTTCTGCGATAAGTCCTTGTCCATTTGTAGCCTCTGCTGTCGTATTTTCTGCACCGACTGCAACGCTTCCTAAAACAACAAAATCTTTTAATAGGGTTGTAGACTCAAAATGTATTATATTACCTCAAAAGAAAGAAGGCAAAAAAAATATTATCAAAAATGTTGACTCGTGGTGAATAGAAAAGTGATAAATAGAATTGACGCCATTGGAAATTCTTGGCGATATACAGGGTAAAAACCTGTTGCCGTCAATAACTAAAGAAAATAACTTAGGAGCCTATACAATTTTCATGTTATGAAAAGGATTTTTTCCTTGCAATAGTGTTGAAAAACGGCGTATGAAACGACGTCAAACTTTAGACAAACCACGGGAGGGAATTCGTAAAGCCCCAGATCGCATATTTCTGGCCCACACCTTCGGTTCGGGCCACAAACACATCGCATCCTGGGCCATTCACGAATTCACCGCCCTAGGTATGTAATGTACTATTAAAAACTCGAGCCATTGAAGTCCTCCGCCTTCGGCATCGGACTTCTTATAGACTCTCGTTCGTAAAAAACGACTTACCAACCTCGTGGCACAATGTACTAGTATCGATGAGCGACGCTCACTTCGCTTTCGGAACACTCGCCGAGATTCTCGATTGGTACAGTATACGCATACCAGGGCGCAGGGGCCAGTCTACTCGCACTCGCTTATAGCCCAGCGACAAAACTACCGCCTTGCTTCTCTCTACTCGCTAACTCATTTCAATTTCTAGCTTTACTCATTTCTCGCTGATCGTTAGCGGTGGGCCAGGTACCTAAGGCCCGGCTTGGAACCCCTGATGTCCGATTTTTAACGTGTACTTGGTGTCCACACTCGCAGTAGAGATATAGCTTAAAGCAGTAAAAAGAAATCCATACAAACGTCCGATGTGACGCACTCACACAGACACGCATTACTATAATAAACTTAAGAACAAGGCGGGGTAGTCGGTTCACCAGTTCGTGTGCGTAGAACTGATTGTAGATGGAGAGCAGGTCTATAAAGTGTACAACTTTAGCTGAGATACTGCTATAGCTAATATGTTTACTGTGTGTCAGTCGTTAAACCACAGCAGCCAAGTTACACACAGGCTTATCAAGTTACCTGCTCCTTCTCCTTAGCCATGTTTTCGAACTTGGCGCGGATGGAGCCCGGCTTGGCGCCCCCGATGTCCGGCTTCTGGCGCGTGTAGTTGGTGCCCACGGCGCCCAGCTCGTCGAACCGGTGCGCGGACTTGTCCACGCGGTCCGTCTCCACTCCGAACTTGCCTCCAAAACCCTGAAAGATTAAAATTAACGTACATATCTAAATATCATCCCAATTTACTAGACAATGCGGTATTTGACAATAGTAAAAATAAATTTCTATCAGTGAACAATTGAACGCAACCTCTGGAATCGGTCCATTGCTCTTGGCGAATAATTTTGAAATTAATCACTTTCATCGAAATTTTGAACTTTGTTAGCAGACGTTTCTGCGTAGTAAACATTTACTATTAAAAATAAAGTAAATATGTTTACATTAACATCTTCTTGATGGCGCGACTTACAATAATACTCGGAATAAGTTTCTGTTAAAAATGTCATTTTTGGTACAAACTTTTATTGCCGACTGTACTTTTCTGTATAACGTCATCAACTACTCATTGAGACGATTCTAACGAGCCTAAACTCAAAGGGATTGTGTCGTTTTATTGCGGAGTTCCTATGACCACCTTTCAGCTCCAGTCATGCGATATTCATATGCATGCAAAATTTCAGCTCAATCGGAAACCGGGAAGTGGGTCAAATTTAACTTGCTTATCTTTCATTACAGACACCGGGACAGGTGAAACTAAATAAAAGCTTGTAAAAATATGAGGCTAAGGCACTTGTCCCACCGCTGGCGAGTAAGCGATGAGCTATCGGCGATTTTCTCGCCCAAGAAACGAACAAAAGATAATCGCTCCCGTGTAAATAAAAGAGAGATATATATTTATAGTTCATCGCTGGCTGTTCACACCGCGATGAACTATATCTCTCTCTTTTATTTACACGGGAGCGATTATCTTTTGTTCGTTTCTTGGGCGAGAAAATCGCCGATAGCTCATCGCTCGTCGCCGGCGGTGGGACAAGTGCCTTAAACTTATAATGCTATTTTAAACATATTTAAATGCATAGACACCAAAAAAGGGCTTTGATTGACCACTGAAACGGTGACGTCACTAGTCTGTATTTCCCTACAAACTTCATACTAATAGAGCATTTTTGCTGTTACTTAAAAAGTTGCTGATTTGATACACGGTGTTTTCTTAACCTTCTTAGCCTTCTTAGAGCCGAAGCCCATTTAATGTATCCATTATAAAGAACTTAGAGGTATTTATTTATTTATTATTATTATTATTTATTTATTTTAAACGATGAAATTATTAATAAATCATAATTTGAATCATTCAGCCAAGTGACCGCTAGCCGCCATCTTTGTAGATAAGTACGAACTCTAACCGGGTGAATGAACTTCGCACCGCGCGCGATACAGGATGTTTCAAACTTAATTTAAGAGTTTAACTAATATTTTTTTTTCGCGAATGATTAGTACGTTTTGGATACATTAAGTCGGCTTCGGTTTAAAGTCGGTTAAAAAAACACATTGTAGTATTATAGAAACCTCCCTAACTTTGTTATAATACTCGTACTAACCTTCTTGTGGTCGAGCTGGCTGGCGTGCGCCGGCGCCTTCTCGTGGTGGTCCCAGCCCACCGCCGACGCGTCCTGCCGGTCCGACTGCACGCCGAACTTGCCCCCGAACCCATGCGAATAATCTGACAACAAACAACTACGTTAAACTTCGACAGGACTTAAAACATAACTGATATTGTACAGCGGAATTTTTCTGATGCCTATTGTAACGGTCGGTATCCCTATAGTGATGGAACGACGGCAATTCCGCACCATCACATTTATTTATTTACAATTTATTGGCGATAATTTATTAGGACATATTGACCTTTTCCAAACTGGCAGTTGCAAAATGACAATTGATTGAAAGTCCGTCTTATTCAATGACATTAAGATACATTTTTTACAGGCAGTAGGTGGTCGATATGACGTCTCTGCCTGGAAAAGGGTTGAGAAAAGCAAAACATATGTAAAGTAAGGGAAATGTATGCACGTACCACCGTAGAACCCTGTCGCAATTGACAGGCCGCCGTCACTCAAACTCGAGTGATATGTCACCTTATTGCGATAGGGTTCTACGGTGGTACGTGAATACATTTCCCTTACTGTACCTTTCGATCCCTGGCTTCCTTTGGCTCCCTTTCGATCCTTTGGCTCCCTGGGAGCCATGGGATTTGAAAAGTCAGTCAGACTTGTTTGTAAATTTAACCCAACTCCATACCTTTCTGCGAGTCATGCGGCTGCACCTGCTCGCGGTGCTCCCAGCCGACGGCGGCGGCGTCCTGCCTGTCGGCCTGCACGCCGAACTTGCCCCCGAACCCGTGCGAGTAGTCCTTCTGGGAGGAGTGCTTCTCGATCTGCTCGCGGTGCTCCCAGCCGGCCGCACTCTAGGTAAATTTATTGTTTTATAATCATGTTTATACTACGACTTGGCAAACAAGCATACGGCCTGCCTGGTAGTAAGCAGACACCGTTGCCTATGGACGTTGGCGATACCAGAAGAATCACAAGCGTGCTGCTGACCCTTTATGAATTTGAAGATTCGTTGTGTTAACAGAAATGTAAAGGTGTGAGGGTATAAAGGTGTCCCTAAATCATGTTTAATTAATTTTATTTGCATGTGTAAAGGATACTAACTGTTAAATTTGACATACTAACTGGATAGGGATACTAACTGAAAATAAGACACCGCTGGATTGCCTTTCCAGGGAAGCAACACAAAACGTAAATATTGAGGAGCTTAAGAGCCCTATAACATTTGAGCTGTAAGCCAATTCGCAATTTTTACGCGACGTTGCCATTCCGCTCGCGCTATCATTTGTCTCACGTCTTACTCGCTGCAATGTGAAAGACGACGAAATAGTGTTGATCCAGCGCTGAAGCCATTAGTGAGGACACAGTATGCCATGTATGGGAATGAGAATACAAACGTATTGTAGGTATTGTTATATGATTAAGTGTTTAATTAATCCATACTTCCATATTCATACTAATCCATACTAATATTATAAATGGGAAAGTGAATGTGTGTGTTTGTTTGTCCATCTTTCACGGCAAAACGGGGCGACAAATTGACGTGATTTTTTAAGCGGAGATAGTTGAAGGGCTGGAGAGTGACATAGGCTAATGTTTGTCTCTTTCTAACCCCCCACTTCCCTAAAATGGGGGTTGGAAGTTTGTATGGAGCATTCCGCAATTTTCAAGGTAGAAAGCTAAAAATTGGTATGCGGACTATTTGTGACTAACAAAAAAATCATGAATCATTTTTTTTTGGAAATCTGCACCCAACCCCTTAAAAGAGGGGATGAAATTTTATATGGGGGTCCAGATATGTAGAGTCGATATGTAGATTCGATATGTAGAGTCGATATGTAGAGTCGATATATAGAGTCGATATATAGAGTCGATATATAGAGTCGATATATAGAGTCGATATGTAGATTCGATATGTAGAGTCGATATGTAGAGTCGATATGTATAGTCGATACGTAGAGTCGATATGTAGAGTCGATATGTAGAGTCGATATGTAGAGTCGATATGTATAGTCAACATGTAGAGTCGATATATAGAGTCGATATGTAGATTTGATATTTATTTATTTGAAGATATGTATACATGCCCTTACAGAACTATTCCAATTCGACATGACACTTAAAATTAACATATACAACAAAGTTATTTATTACAAATAACAATCAGGTACAATTATTGTTACCAATTACAGTTTCACGGTTGTAGGCCTCGCATCCATCATCTCACAGAATCTGAGGCATTCTTTTCTCACAGACGCCCATCGCCACGCAAACAGGTCGCACTCGGGTGCTGATGCCAAGAGAGCATTCAAGTGTGTGAGGGCACGGAGCAGCGGAGAGTTCAGGCGCGACACGGTGCGTCCCGCTGGCAAAGCCAACAGATCGCGTCGCCGCTGCCGGAGGGCTATCCTGGGGATGTCTGGAACATGCAGTCGCACAACTCGACTCACCAATTCTGGACAGTCCGAATCACCGCGCAGGGTCTGACACGCAAACGTCAATAAGCGATATGTAGAGTATATGTTCGATATGTAGAGTCTGTATGTATTCTGCGCATCTGTGTGTGTGACAATAAATATTTTCTATTTCTATTTCTATTTCTATTTCATATAGAGTCGATCTAAATAATTATATAAAAGAAGAAACTGGCTTCGTCCGCGTACTAAAAGTAATTTTAACCGTCTACAAAAAAGGTGCATCTCAGTTTGACCCGTATGACAATTTAATTGCAATTTGGCACAAATACTTTCAAGAATGTTCATGTCCACTATGTTAAATTACAAAATCGATGCCATTTTCGTAATTAACGTCCCAAAAAACCATAAAAACGACACCCATATTGATATTTAGACACAACCCCATCGCACCCCAACAGGGAGATGGTATTTCACGTCCGCCACGTTGGATTTAAAAATAGTTGTTGTTTTCGTAATCAGCGACCAGCGACCAGATAAACCATAGAAACAATACTCATGTTGATTTTCAGACATTGTCCCATTTCCCCCTTTTAGGGGTTGAATTCCAAAAAAACCTGAAACACGTATTTACTCATTTATTGTTAGAAATACTCCTGTGAAGTTTCGAATCAAATAAACTTACTTATTTTGTGTCCCCATACAAACTTTGGACCCACATATCACCCGCTTAGGAGGAAAATTTAAAAAAATATTTCTTAGTGCACTCTTAGACCTTATAAGGAACCTACGTGCCAAATTTGGAATCTCTAGATCCAGCGGTTTGAGCTGTGCGGTGATGTCAGTCAGTCAGTTTCTTCTTTTATATATTTAGATCGACTCTACATATCGACTCTACATATCGACTCTACGTATCGACTCTACATGTCGACTCTACATGTCTACTCTACATGTCGACTACAAGTCAACTCTACATATCAACTCTACATATCGACTCTACATATAGACTCTACATATCGACTCTACATATCGACTCTACATATCAACTCTACATATCGACTCTACATATCGACTCTACATATAGACTCTACATATCGACTCTACATATCTGGACCCCCATCTAAAATTTCAACCCCTCTTTTAAGAAGTCGGGTGCAGATTTCCAAAAAAAAAGTTATGCACGATTTTTTTGTTAGTCACAAAATAGTCCGCATACCAAATTTTAGCTTTCTACCTTGAATGGATTTCTACTTGGAATGCTTAATACAAACTTCCACCCCCCATTTTAGGGAAGTGGGGGGTTAGAAAGAGCCAAAAAGTAGCCTATGTCACTCTCCATCCCTTCAACTATCTCCACGTAAAAACTCACGTCAATTCGTCGCTCCGTTTTGCCGTGAAAGACGGACAAACAAACACACACATACACTTTCCCATTTATAATATTAAGTATGGATTCCAGAGGGTCAATCACGTAACGCATTGTACGTGCGTCAGGTAGACCTAAATTTCACATTTTATATGGAAAAATGACAGTTAAATCTACCTAACGCGCGTAAGAAATGTTACGTGATCGACTCACAGGCTATAAACTATCTTAGTGCAAAATTCCATCCAAATCGGTTGAGACGTTTAAGCGTGATTGAGTAACAAACATCTAAACATCCAAACTTTCGCATTTGTAATATTATAGTAGGATAATAATATTTATTTACTGAAAATATCATTATTATCAGTGCATATAAAACCATCGGGCAGGCCGTACACTCGTTTACCGCCGTCATGGTAGATATAAAAAAGTTAGGATTGACATCCATAACAATTATGCAATTTGTATAAAGCAATCAATTAAGGAAAAACAGTTAAACATAAAGATTATTATAACACCAATCTTAGATACTTCCACTTCCAACAAACAACGATCAAGTCGATACTATCGTCCTATACGCGCACACATTAACAATGTTTCATGCCGCTACACACCGTCCGACGCACACTAGCATAAATGTCACGCATAGCGACGTTGCTAGCTGTGCGGAGCCGACGAACATAGGTCCTACCTCGACGAGCGCTGGCGCGGGTCTGAGCGTTAGGCAGCGCGTGGCCGCCGTAGTCATGTAAAATGAGGTATTGTTTAATAATTCGTCGAAAATAAATCGTGGTGATTTAAATCCACTTAATAAATGTTTCGTAATAAACAGATACTGGAGATCATTTTGGTATCAGAATTACGTTAAGATAATGCAGGGATTTTGAGAAATCATGACTTGATTTTGACCGTTTTCGGTGCAAAATGTAATTCGTTTCAGATTTTTTTTCTCAGCCCATGGCTCATAATAATTTAACTTTTAATTACTTTGATTAAACTACAGGGTATTTGTGATTGTAACAGATTTTTTTTTGTGCATACTATTTAACTAATTTGACCAATTATCACTCCGAAATGAGGTCTCTCACGAGATTTAGCTGAAACATGCCGCTGCAGAAAATTCATTACTAAATCAGTAAAAAGATTATCGGTCAATTGTCATGCTGATATTGTAAAGGAGAAATCAAACCATCTTCACCAACTAGTTGTTATTTAAAAAAACGAATGGAAGGTATGTAATTTTGACGATAAAAACTTACAATTACGCGTGTTTTTTGTTATAGTCCTCTTAAAAAACCATTTAAATACCTAAGGAGATAACAAAATATAAGAGGCCTTCCAACCTTCTTTCCAGTTGTCTCTAACTTCAGAACTGGTCATCTGTATACAATATCTAGATTAATCTATCTGAGACGGGAACAGATTCCCGGTTTTATAATGATGCGTTTGATCAAAAATTTGTTACTTCCTATACTTTTTGACATTACTTATTGCCATGAGGTCTAAAGGATCTTTACTAAACGTTTTCGTATTGCTGTTTGTACCTTATCGACGCGGTCGGTCTGCACGCCGTACTTGCCCCCGAAGCCCTGCGAGTAGTCCTTCTGCGACTCGTGCTTTTCCACTTTGCCGACATAGTCGTGCCCGACCGCACTGGCGTCCATGCGGTCGGTTTGAACGCCGAATTTACCCCCAAAACCTTTAAAATAAATTAAAGTAATTTATTCTAGAAACGAGTCCATATTACACTAATTATTTATAGGAACACTTTCTATTTGAATCACATACTAATAATAATAAGTGTACTAAAAGTAATGCTCACGATTTCGTTCGCGTAATACTTGGACTCGTTTTCAAACTAACAAAACTGTGGCTCAAGGGCTAGTTCCTAAAGTTGCATTCGGATAAAAAAAAACTATAATATATATACTTAATAACCTCTAAAAACAAAAAAGAACATGAAAATCAATTTAGCTGATATTAAGTAATAAGCGAAAGCAATCAGCAAGAACATAATTTTGTAGAATTATGTTATGTTAGTACCTAAGGCACCTTAAATAAATAAATATCAGGGGATAATCTTACACAAATGGAACTAGCCCCATAGTAAGCTCTATAAGGCTTGTGTTGCGGCAAAACAAAACACTGCCATAATCTAGCTAGTGTTAGAAACGTGTCTTTCATCGATATAGAGTATTGTTATATAAATTAAAACATTTCTTTTGTAATCATTCGCCACAGTTAATTTAAATGCAAAAGAAGTGGTAAGTTACGGGATTGTTTTATATGGCGTTGTAATTCCATTTAAACTCTAACTATACTTTATCATATTAAGTAATAACCCTTCCTTTTGGCTTTGCCGTAGTCGAGTAACAAAGAGGTAAAACTTTTAATGAAGTGACTATTCTGATTTAAATTACCACCTCATTTAAAATAATAGACACTTCAGAAAATGAGTACTCCATAAGACATTGCATCCGTATCTATATAATTTTATACAAACCTCACGTAAAATGTTGTAATAATTTATTTATTTACTTGGTGAACCGTGTTTTTCTTCTTTTACACAACTATCGATACCGATAAAAAATGTTTCTAACACTAGCTATATTGCGAAAGTTTTTTTGTTTTGCCGCGAAAATTCCGACCTCTGGTTATGGGTACCACGATATACAATTACTTAAATATATAGAAAACACCCAAGACTCAGTAACAAATATTTATGCTCATCACACAAATATATTTGCCCTAACCGGGATTCGAACCCAGGACCTTCAGCTTCGTAGGCAGCGTCTACCCACTAGGCTAACCGGTCGTCAAAACCTTACAAGAAAAAAACGCAGTGTGAATCAACTTTAGTAGTTTTTTTTTTTTTAATCAAACAATGTAACACAAATGCAATTCTGTTGCAATTGAAAAGCCCTTTTAATAGGTACCTAGGTAGTGGAGCTTAAAGTAAAGATTATATTGTGTATAACTAAAATTCATTGAATAAAGTACCTAATTTATTTGTGGAGCAGATTGATTAGATAATAAATGCAAAATTAGTATTTAAACCGTAACTCAAAACGTACCTTGCGCATAATCCTTCTGAGAGACGTGTTTCTCTGTCTGGCCGATGTAGTCATGGCCGACGGCCGACTTGTCCATCCGATCAGCCTGCACGCCGAACTTACCCCCATAACTAAAAATAACATTAACACCATTTTAACCTTTTAGAACTTCATGCAGATATTCGATTAATTTCTAGTACTTAATTATCAAATGTATCGCCACTTTGTATCTAATTAGGAATTAATTAGTAAAACTCAAGATTTCGTAAACAATTTCATATCCAAACATAGGAATCCAGGGGGCAAAATTTCATGATAGGTAGGGAGTTCCTATATCGATAAACTCAATAGGGGTGTAGACACTAAATAAAATAATCAATAATGATGTATTTTCTCGAAAAAGGTTTAATAATGTAGTCAAATGGAGAAAAAAACAACGCAAGAGGTTATCACAAAGTTATAAGTATCCAAAGTTTTAAGAGGAAGTATGTTCCGTCCCTTTTCCGCAAAACGCACCTTCAAATGAAACGATTGTCATTTACTATAACGCTCGACGATCGTGACGTCACGCTCCATATGAAACAATTGTCATTTACTTTGACGCTCGAGGATCGTGACGTCACAGGCTCCGAGCGTTTTCTTTCTCTAGTAGTTGTAGTTTCGTAATTTTTTGAGATTTTTGAATGGGATTTTCATCATTAGGCATATTTTTTTGCCTTCTTTCTTTTGAAATAATAAAAATATTTGAGTCTACACCCCTATTATCGATGCTTGTTCTACTAGTGATCACTCCAAGTTTTATTTGTGAAAATATGTTTGGATTAAAGGTGTAAAGATGAAACAAAATAATAACGCAATTCTCTTCTCCTTTTTTTCAAAACGATTTAGGAAATCACAATTCTCATCACAATTTTTCTCTACATTAATGCCCCATCTGCTATTGTTAAAATAAACGATCAGAATTTGTTCCAAATTTTCGGGCGTTAAACGTCTCCGTGTTGGCTTATAAATCCATTGCAGGTGGCTAAATAACCTAAACATATTACCCCCTGGATTCCTATGTCTGAGGGCCTACCGCGAAATGAAATTCATTTTCGTTCGTGTATGAGTGGATTGCAAAAAAATTGTACATAGTTAAGAGGTTTAATCTAATCTATGCTAAAAAATTAAAGCATAGATTAGATGAAAGCTCTTAACTATGTACAATTTTTTTGAAATCCACTCGTATCTCCGTCTCTGTCGCTCGAACTAGCAAGTGCGACAGAGACGGAGATACACGAACGAAAACGAATTACGTTTCGCGGTAGGCCCTCTGGTCCTCATCAATATTTAAATACATTATAATTTTGTTCGTACAACATTAACATGAAACAATGGGTTTTAATTTACATTACCAACTTCCTGGTACATATTTAATTAGACGGCTATCAGTCGGTACAATGTTTTACCAAACTGTATGACGAAAGATAAGTTGCGTCTACAACAACATAATATATGAGGAGTGTATTTTCAAAAGGGCTTATTTTTATTTTTGTATCACTTTAAAAGTAAATCTAATTGACTGAACCGTAAAGTTTACTTTAGAAGTTCCCTTACGAAAAAAGTAAGTCCTTTTGAAAAGACACTCCTCATATGTTCATGTGCCAATGCCTTAAAATATCACAGAACGGAAAGGGATATGACGATGATATCGATATAAAACAGACATTACACGCTTGTTACATGGCCCGGGTTTAGTGTCGAGGTAGCATTCGATTGTCGTTGTCTTCACATGTTCATTGTCATCACCATTCAAGTTCAAACATTTATGCATGACCAATGATGTAATATAAAAAAAAAGGTAGTATGTTGCCTATACGAAATTCCGTGTTTAAAAATGGCCACCAAATCTGACAGCTAACATTTCCATTGACGACTCAAAACTGAGGCAAGTTGTGCCAATTGACTCAATTTTAGTGTGCCATTTTTCGAGCGCGTATAACCTATCTACCTCTTTTTTATATTACATCATTGTGCATGACAAACAATTTTAAATTACACACAGATGACAAATAACTTAGATGGTATGGGCCGTATCACGAAATGGAACCTGCTCGGCGTGATGCTTTACAGGTAGGACTGATCCTCCGCGGGATCCATTCAGTGAAGGCACGGTAGGTATAGGTAGATATCATCACTATCAGATTATATAAGAACCCACTGGGCATAAGGCCTCACGGATGAGACATGATGACACGTCGTAGCCGTCTTATACCCGACCTAGCTGATGGGTGATGGATTCGCACCTACCAAGCACCCGGCCTAATATACTGCTTCACCAGTTAGTGTAATCATCACGTATAACTAAAACATTACTCACCCGTAGGAAGACTTCGGCCCCTTCTCGTATTGGTTTTTCTTAGACAAGGTGTCCGCCTCCAGCACTTCCTCCCGGAGTTTCGCCATGCTGCCAATAAATGAAACCAATCATTCCTGTATTAGGATTCCATGGTTGGATAATCGATGTAGACTATATGACTTATATTAGTTCCCTTTTTATCAAACAGATGGGTAGTTAAATTACAAAAAAAAACATGAATATTTGATTGATAGAAACAACTGTTTAATTTGTCAGATTTTTAGCGGGGGACCCGCTCTCATTTTGTTCCTGGTCGCGAAAAAACATCATATTGTTGTCAGATTGTTTTTATTTATGTTATAAAACCCGGTCGCCTCCCTGCAATAGAAATGTATGTGATGTATGTTATGTATGTGATGGTAATATATGACTAAAAATTGCATCATTTGGTACCATTATATAAAACGTAGGAAGAAATGGTAAAAAGAATAATTTCGTTTTTCATGAGGCAACGACCCCGTATTATTAGGTAAGAGGTACTTAAAGAACCGGCCAAGTGCGAGTACGACTCGCGCACGAAGGGTTCCGTACCATTATTAAAAACGGCAAAAAATCATGTCTGTTGTATGGGAGCCCCAGTCTGACTCGCACTTGGCCGCTTTTTAGTATTTCTTGTTATAGCGGCAACAAAAATACATCATCTGTGAAAATTTCAACTGTCTAGTCTAACTATCACGGTTCAGATACAGCCTGGTGACAGACGGACAGCGGAGCCTTATTAATAGGGTCCCGTTTTACCCTTTGGGTACGGAACCCTAAAAAACATACTCTACTGTATCGGTCATCATCATCATACATCAAAATTAAGTACTAATCTTAATTAATAATTTTCCGACAGTCGATCTGTACTGCAAGCCCTACAAGGTCACGCGACGACTTCTGGGCTGATACACGAGTGCCACAACATCCTATCAGAGGTATGTAATAACGGCGACATAACCCTGCAATGGATCAAAAGACACAGCAACTCACGCGGTAACGACGCAGCGGATGCACTGGCTAGGGAAGGTTCAAAGTCTAGAGCCGTAGGACCGGAACCCACAATTTGTCTACCCCCCGCATGGCTGCGGAACACACTGCGACTAAACACCAAGGTAGAACACCAAAAATATTGGCATACCCTAGGAACCTGCAGGCAAACCAAGGAGGCCCTCCCGACAATCAGCCCCGGATTGTCAAGGAAGCTAAAGAAGCTAAAGAGGCCGGCACTCCGTCTTCTGACGGGAGCCATAACTGGTCATGCACTATTAAACAAACATCTTTTCACCCTAGATGTTACAGACAGTCCTCTCTGCAGAGCCTGCATGGAAGAGAAGGAGACAGCCGCCCACGTCATCCCGACGTGCCCTGGGGTGGCAGATTACCGGGCAAAGCACCTCGGAACACCGGGGTCACTACCGGAGGCCGTCGGCAACATAAAGGGTCTGCTAGGCTTCCTGGTGGAACTGGGTTGGCCGAATAATAGTAGTGCCAACCATACGCAAAATAGGCGCATTTATGACCGTTTCACTGCCGCGAAGACACACTCAATGTGTCAATTGTATTGTATGTCTACTCCCTTTATATCTGTGTGTCTTTTGTGTAGTGAATAAATGTCTTCTTTCTTTCTTAGTTGCGGAAACCTAGCCCGCGTACACCTATAAGTACTAATCTTTCAACAATTTGATTTATGTTAAGTAAGTAAGTAAAAATGTATTATTTAATGAAACTATATACCAACAAAAGAATACTTTGCACATATCAGTGGAATGGTTTTGAACATATCTATAGAAATTAGATAAGCAGGAGCTAATTTTGTTTTTTTTTTAAGAAGTTATGGAGTATCTTTAAAATGGATAAGCCAGAGGGAATTTATAGACGCCCCGCCGCTGTCACGGTACAGTACATATCATATGAAATTCTCTTACATCAAATCTAGTTAAATCTTGTGAGGCATTGTGTTATAATAGGTCGAAAGACCTCGAGATCAAGTAGCTAACGCTTAAAAACTACCCTATTTAGTCCCATTTGTTAATTCTTGGAACATGTGATACGATTCAGACAATGCGACTTGATTTGACGTTCTGACCCCCAAACATTAAGTAGGGCATGTTTTCAAAACAATATATTTACATTTTAATGTAGCTACATTATTATCAATGCAAATCCATTGGGTTCAATGCAACTTTGAAGTGATGCTTTAAAAATGTTGTTAATAGTGGGTTTTTTTTACTGAGCTTATTCTGCTCTACCTAGAACCTAGACATCAACCCGCGTTGTCAATAACGTGTGTATGAACAGTGTTAAGCAACTGTGCAACGTCTATGGTCTCTAAAAAACTGAATATGCGAGTATAAATATCATGCTTGACTTTTATTAAGTACAATTTTTTGTTGCGTTTTCCTTTGAGCGTGAGCAATCCTTATAATCGTTGATGAGATCAGGGTCCGTGTTCCAGTCGTCCACCTCGGCCTGCTGTCTATATCTGCTTTCACAACTCACTCAATAACGTCGACGTTCCTGCCGGCGGGCCCCCAGCGCTGTTCGTGCTCGGAGAGGTTGTTGATGCAGTCGGGGTCCGTGTCCCAGACGTCCGCCTCGGCCTGCTGTCCTCATCTGCTTTCACAACTCACTCTATAGCCTCGACGTTCCTGCCGGCGGGCCCCCAGCGCTGCTCGTGCTCGGTGACGTCATTGATGAAGTCGGGGTCCGTGTCCCAGTCGTCCGCCTCGGCCAGCGCCGGCGCCGCCACGTCCGTGGACGCTTTCCACATCTGACAATACACAAGGAACCAGTAAAATCAAAGGAAAACAGTAAAGTTGATTATTTGCACAAATGAATGAAAACATTTACTGTAATTTTTAGGGGCAATTATCATTTATTTTACTAATTCAGATCTCCAAGCATGATTCAAACTTGCAACCTAACTAGGATGGATCAGTTAGCTAGTGGCCTCCACGGTGAACGGCCAGAGGTTGAAGTCCTGTTTGAAACAATCATGTATAAGGGATACATAATTGTTAAATAGAAAATATAATACAATACTCATCACAACTTGAACAACAAAACAATAGTTATTTATGCTAGGAGTGTGAAAAGCCGATGTTCCCTGATGAGTGACATTTTTATACATATCATATTTTTATTTACCTAAGTTGTCAGCAGAGATGGGCATTAATCGATTAATATTTTAGTTAACTAATCAATCGACTAAAAATATCAATCGTCATTTTTTAGTTGCGATTAATTTAGTTTCGATTGAATTAGTTGTGAGAATGTTCGACTAACAACTAAATTAGTTTTAGTTTCAATCGACTAAATTTCACGATTAAATCTATATTAAAACTACGTAGTCGCTCGTTTTTGCATTTTTTATCTTACAATATGTAACTACAAGTAGGTATGTATGTAACATTGGAGGTACTCGTATGTTGTATGTAACACTTGTAACTATGTTAGTTTGGGTAGAATTTTGCGACTTATTTTGAAGCAGATATCTTCAACCGATTGAGCTAAAATTATGTATACACATTTAATTTGAAATGCTTGAATGACAATGCAATATTATGGGCCATAATATTATTATCTAAATATATAAAAGAAGAAACTGACTGACTGACTGACTCAACTGACTGACTGACTGACTGATCTATCAACGCACAGCCCAAACCGCTGGTTCTAGAGATTCCAAATTTGGCATGTAGGTTCCTTATAAGTTGTAGGGGTGCACTAAGAAAAGATTTTTCAAAATTCAACCCCTAAGGGGGTGAAATGGGAGTCCAAAGTTTGTATGGAGAAACAAGATTACTTAGACTATTTTATTCGAAACTTCACAGGAGTAATCCTAACGATAAATTAGAAAATACGTGTTTCAGTTTTTGAAAATTCAACCCCTAAAAGGGGGGAATGTGGTCACAAAGTCTGAAAATCGACATGGGTGTCGTTTCTATGGTTTATAGGGTCGCTGATTACAAAAAAAACCACGATTTTAAAATCCAACATGGCGGACGTGAAATACCATCTCCCCTATTGGGATGCGATGAGGTTGAAATGTCTAAATATCAATATGGTTGTCGTTTTTATGGTTTTTTGGGACGTTAATTACGAAAATGGCATCGATTTTGAAATTTAACATTGTGGACATGAACATTTTTGAAAGTATTTGTGCCAAATTGCAATTCAATTCGAACATATGGGTCAACCTTTTCTGTAGACGGTTGGAATTACTTTTAGTACGCGGGCGAAGCCGCGGGCAAAAGCTAGTAACGATAAATTGGTAACGACAAATTTCGAAAAACTGCAGAGTTTACAAATCGGAAACAATAAAGTAGGTTGGTGCATTATTAATAATTTGAATCATACGATACTGAGTAAATTATCAATATTTTGCAGTCTCTGTCAATAGTAAAACTCTTCTTAGTGTCACCCGGTGACAAAACAATGGGATAATCCTACTTACCTGGAAGTTGTTTGTTGCATTTTGGTACAAGTGCCGACGCATCTTCTAAAAATTGTGTTTTTTTTAGTGTTATTTCACTAATGCACAAAGTACCCAGTTTTTAATTACCCTTACATAAGATAAATTTAATCCAATTTCAGAGAGATTACTAGCAAAATAATAGTTAGAACAGAGATCTGACTCCTTAGAAATGGTCAAAATATCGTAAATAATACATGACTATTTTATTTTTAAACATACGTTAAGATGTCCTAATCAGTCTGTCAACATAGCCATACCGAGGTTTTCTATTCAATTTGCTTCTAACATTAGTCGCAAAGAATTTAGTCTAACTAATTAGTCGATTACAAAATTTAGTTGTCCGAAATCAATCGGCAACTAATTTAGTTGCAACTAAATTAGTTGCACTCTGTACAACTACAATTGATCAATCGTCGTTTTCAATCGTCAATCACAACTAATTCTTGTCATTTTAGTTGTTAATCGTTAGTCGATTACATTTTGCCCATCTCTGGTTGTCAGGCACTTACTAGCTTTTCACATTGCTGTCAAGACTTTTAACTTAAGAGTCCCCAGCACACTTGACTCAAGTTGGCTCTCCATACAAACATAGTTTGGTTCTCATTTTAAAATGGTATCCTGGAATAACATTTTAATATCTCGCAACAGAAACTAGATACCTATGGTGGATCCCATTGTGTATACAAAGTTTCATGTTATTCTAGCAATTTGTTTATTAGTTGGGGTAAACTATAAGTTGCAGTACCAGGGCATCAGTATGCAGTATTATCAAATTGCAATAAGAATGGGATTGGAGGAGGACATATCACCATATCTTATCTAGACGAGGGCCCTTTCGGTACACTTTGACCCAGTGGGATCTTTTGTGCATTTGCCCCCTCCTTTACTACCCCTCCCCTCCTTACTCCCAAGCTCGCTGCATCATTTCCACAAACTGGATGATGCAGCTAAAAGGGAGCTCATATACTTATATCAAAGTATCAAATGACAGCTATTCAATTCCCGAACTAATACCTCAAAAACTATTAATTACCTAGCCCATATTATTATAGTCTCAATATTCTCAAAAGCACATTAAGTAATGTTATCATGTAGATAGGGCATGTTTCATACATGACTCATAGTTTCTAACCACAACACTGTGGTCAGTCAACCTCATATCAGAGTTTTATACAAACTCTAGAAAGTGTAAAAATTTATCAGGCTGAAATGTAATTCAGCACATTTAATTCAATAGTCAGGTTCAAACTCACCATCTTGCTGAGGATACTTTACAATATCGCAACACTAATCTAATATTATCTTGACGTTTCTTAACGATGTATTTTGTTTACAGCGAGCACTCCCACGTCGTTATGGAATGACTAAATTTCTCCACACGTACCGTCAATATAATGTACGGCTTGCGTGATTTTAATAATCACAAAGATGCCGTGAGACTATTCCGAGAAAACCGATTCGATTTGAATGTTTGTGCCTGAAAAAGTATAGGAAAAAGTAAAATTTACCTTGTTTAGCCGGTTTTGTGTATTTGTTTTGGGTTACACGGCGAAATTGAATATCATGTAGGTTTGTGTGTTCTTGAATATAGGCGTGACACTACTTGATTTATTACTTTGTGATTGTTTAATAGATGTTTGCTTTGAGGAAGGGATATTTGGAAAACAAATTGGGTGTGGAAGGTGATGAAGCCTATTAGCCTACAGCGTCACGACGATTGACATGACAGGACAGTTGACACTGACAGTTGACAGATTTTAAGTGACAGCTCAGCTGAATCAGTGAACACTATGTTTTGTCTATGGCAGTTACAGTGTTGCAGAAAGTGATCAAAATCAGGATTTCTATGAATAATCCCTTTTGACCCAAGTGATTTGATTGCTAATTTAGTGTTTGTCGAATATGTTTTTGGAGTTTGGAGTATGACTGGTCGGCAATGTCAATCATCTGAACGACTTGATGAATTTAGACAAATTAATTAGGAAGAGTTCATTGGTCTCAATTCAATTGGGTACTTTTCTCATGTTAAAATATGTAAAGTACTTAGTGTTGGTATTGATAGTAAACCATCAAATTATTTGAATAAGGCTTGAATCACACTGGCGCGGCCTGCGGTTGCGATCAATAGTAAATTCGACAGCTAATGACAAATGTACCATTGTCAAGCGCGGCCAGGTCTTGTCACGCGATAGGTGATAGGATAGAGCGTGCGTCACTGGCTGACACCGTTCGATAGAACGAGACGACGCTTTTATCTTGTCACATGTCGCGTGATAAGGCCAAGCATGCTACTGGCCGCGACAGTCTATGAGAGGCCTTAAGTGTAAACACAGTGTAAATGATAGAATACAGGGTCTCTCTCTCTGACCTTGGGGCTTTAAATGCAAATGTCGAATTGCTGCTGAAATGGAACTACTTTTCAACCGACGAAAAAAACGGAAGAGATTCTCAAGTCGTCTCGTATATATATTTTTTTATGTATGACCACGCATAACTTTTTACAGAGTAGTTTGATTTCGATAATTATTTTTTTGTTTAACAACTTTTTAAAAATAAGTTCTTTTTACATTGTTATTATTCCATACATATAGGTACAGTACACCCATCGTGGTCTGCCACAGGTGTGCATAATACAATGGGTATTTAAAGACTTAGGTACATTGTGAATAACTATCCCAAATAAGTTGCAATAACAGTCAATACGTATCTAAACTTCATTTACAAGCTTCTTGGGCAAAATTCGGACTTGGATGAAGTTGCGTAACACATCGCAGTTATAGTGTTTTTGTTAAAATAAGTTTATATTGTTGATATATATGTTAGTATGTCTGTAAGGTATGTGTAAATATGGGCCTTTGTTGCCTGAGTTAAATGAATAAATAAGTAAAAAGTTAGAAATCGTTCTAATGCAGTGGACTGGTATGATCATTGGCTTGAGTAGTGGTTAGAAATCGTTCTAATGCAGTGAATTGGCTTGATAATTGGCTTGAGTAGTGGATGGTCTCCATTTAGAAGATGCCAATATTTATTTATTTATTTGTTCAAACAATTATTACCTGCACGGCTATCACAAGACGGCGCGCGAGCTCTGTCGATTTTTCTCGCACTATACCTCTCTTTCTAAGTTTTCTAATAAGACAGAGACAGATAGTGTGAGAAAAATCGAGAGAGCTCGCGCGCCGTCTTGTGATAGCCGTGCAGAACACTTAATATATTACCGAAGACCGACGGTTATCCATCGCCTCGCAGAACCTCAAGCATAAACGACTAAACGATAGATTTCCCAGTCAGATGCAGATGCGAGAAGTACATTGAGGCATTGCAGAGCTCGAATAAGCGGCGACTTACTATGTGCCACAGTTCGCGTCTCCGGAGGAGCAAGAAGTGGTCGGTTTCACGGGCGTAGATGTACATCCGAGATTGCAACGATGTTTGCAGCCTCACTATCCGCTCCACCAGTTCATGACAGTCAGAGAACAACCACGTAATTTTTTACAACCAACCGTTACAAGTACGTAGTTACGCCTCTACTTTTCTAATTACAGTACAATGCCTTGCTATGCAAATTGACAGAGAAAATTAGTATTTATCTCGTTTTGTCAACTTTATAAGAATAAATAAAATTTGGTTCATCTCAACGCTTTTGATATTCTGAGGACTTAAATTAAAAGTCTACCGGAAAATAATAATTACGACTTCTTTGCTGCAGCAGCTGTCTATAGCTTGAATGATTTCAAAAATACAGGTTCTGAAGTAATGAAAGGCGTGTACAAAGGGAAATTTCTTGATTTAATTTGTTTCTCGGACCATCAGTGGAAATAAAGGTTAATATCGCATTAGATTCGTGCAAAGTACTATAATTAGATACTGGGCATTTTCCGCAAGGCGCAAGTCTACATCCACCTCAGCTCCTCCAAAAAGTTTGCGAGTGCCTTGGTGTTGCTCACTGCCTCCTGTAATGTGTCTGGAGACCCTAAGTGTTTTTTCTATAGACTTCTACATGCTTACAATCCGTGCAGTAGCATAGGTATATGTCTACGCGTTATTTATTTATCTATCTATATAAGTATGTATATCATCGTCTAGTACTAGTACCAATAGATCAAGCTTTGCTTAGTTTGGGACTAGGTAGATTGATGTATGATTGTCCCCAAATATTTAATTATTATTCTTCTGCATCCATGCACGCTCTGCACATGGGGTTTTCTGTAATACCTAGATTATAGAGGTGTCTATCTAAGGTGTTATGTCATGTTCTTATTCCTACTACGGCCATTGGTTGGTTGGTTTTTATATGTCCTTAGAGTAGTACGGTAGTGAGTTTGTGGTGTAACTAAAGTAGCTACTAATCTTTTAAATTTATTGAAGTCAATAAATCTTTGCATATATAGGTTTCATGTAAATCACCCTTTCTTCCTAATTCAACTTGCGTTATAAATGAAATGCCCATATGGAGTACATTCATACTAATAAAGGGTTTTTATATTTTTAACTTTATTGATCACAATTATTGTTCAAGTTATAATAATACATTAGCTAAAACAAAATATTTTAAATGTTAAATATACTAAAAGTAATTCATAAAATTAAGATCTAAAATGACTAACCGAACAAGTAATAAAACTCATCTAAATTTAACGTCTTAAGACACTATCCCATTAGAATATATAAATACCTTTTACGTTATTGCAACGAACTAACCAAGTAAAAAAATCCCAGAATAAGTTGAAAAAAATCACATTGCGGCAACATTATTACAATGTTATACCAAATACACCCATCGTGGTCTGCCACAGGTGTGCAAAATGCGATGTGTAATTAATGACTTAGGTGCATTGTGAATAACTATCCCAAATAAGTTGCAATAACAGTGACTTCACTCAATCAATACGTATCTAAACTTCATATAAAATCTTTGTAATGTAATTTCCAAAACAATGTAAAAAAATGTTATTGGGATTTTTCCGACATTAGATACTTGTATTCACGATATATCCTGACATTAGGATGTTAATTAGTCGAGTTTTTTTAAAACAATTAGGTGCCTAAACTTATAAATAAATAAATAGTTAGGTACCTACTTACATTAAAAATAGCAAACTTAGGCGCTACGCACAATTTCATATTTTTCTAAGAATTCTTATATATTAAAATGTAAGTACCTATTCGTCGAGGTTCGCTTAAATTTCAACCAATTTTGCTTAAATTTCAGGATCCGGTGCATCTATGGCATATCCAAACTTCTGCAGTGCGGTTTTTATCTCGCCAAACACACTCGCGTCTTCAATTGTAGCTGGCAGTCGCACTAATTGGGATCTAGCTAATTTGGCAATCGCTCCTCGAAGTGCTTTCCCGGACCTAGTACGTGGAAGCGCCGGAACCGCTACTGCTTTTCTGAACGCTGCTATCGGACCAATCAGATGGCGAACTAATGCGATCAGTTCTTGGGTCACAGTACTTTCAGCAACTATCTCCTCGTCTAAGGAAAGAAAAAAACACGGATTTGAACATTAAGTCAGTTATGAGACCTACTTACAGTACCTACCTAATAGTAATAATCGGATTTTCTGTGTCGTCGAGAAATAGCCTAAATTTCGAAATAAAGTGACTTCGGGTATTTTCGATATATTTTGGGCGAGAGAGAGTATGGTTACTTTGGACTTGAAAGTCTCCATTTTATTGTATGAACTACATTCCTTACTAGTGATGCAAATTTCGTGAATATAATCGTAATATCTTATAATTTATTAATGCTTGGTGAAAATACTTTTTAAAAATATTGCTGGATTTAGAAAATACATGTAAATAAAAAAAAAATATAAGTATATTTTTTAAGGAGAAATTTAGTAAACACGTGGGGTAATTTCGAAGTAGTACTGCTAATATGTTTCTTTTGCAGTATCGGTTTAAGGTCTAAATCTATTTTTGTTCGAATAAGCCCCATGAAAGATCTCTTTGATTCATGAAGAAGAATAAATATTAATATAATAGAAGAAATATTTTAGAGACATAATAAATCCGTCCATAGATTTTTTTTTGGCCACGTGGTCAAACTTCTCATTTAATAACTAACCATCGGGAAAATGAGAAAGCCTCTAATAAAATAATTTATCTTCCTAACAACGCCAACTAAAAATGTTAAAGAAAGCGTCAAGCCAAGATCAACAATTATTTTTACTTGTCCTTCTGATTCCACGGCCACGGAATTTGCAACTCATCACAATTTTACGTTTTACAGCTTCAATACGAGCCCCTGAAAAATTATATATTCAAACTTCACTAGACAACATCATATATTATAACTTAACATGTAACATAATACTTCATATGCTTTTATCTTGAAAATAGCCACTGTACGATTTGGCGCGACATGACAGCAACCGGCCATTTGCACCAATCAGAGAGCGTCATTCGATCCAGTTATGAAACAAGACATTTTGTTTCCATTTTTACAACTACTTGGACTTACTTAGTGGGAAAACTGACTCGGATCGCGGATAGGATAGGTCATCGTCGTCGAGGTTATTTTTTTAAATAAAAGAGTGGAAAAACTTGTTATATTTTTCCCTGTTCCCTATTCCCTTGGTCAAATGCAGAAGTGGTCCAATCCAGAAGTGGTCACCGACCGTCAAAAGGGAATAAGAGGGTTCTAGTTGTGAAAATGAAAAAAAGTCTTGTTCCAGCTGGTTATGAAACAGTGAAAAAAATTCCTTATTCATAACCAGTTGTGAAACCTTGGTTATGAACGCGGACAAAGGGTCTTTTTTAAATTAATTACTATAAATGATTGTATTTCAATACACAAATTGTTTTTTTATAAATAAAGTGTTTTATTTTGTCTGTCCTCAATAGTTGATATGTAATAATAGTGGCTTTAATATACTATTTGATGACAATTTTAGGTAAATTAGGTCTGTCCTCAATAGTTCATATGTAATAATAGTGGCTTTAATATACTATTTAATGACAATTTTAGGTAAATTTAACGGTCGATTAATGTAGGATGACTTACATTTTAAACATACTAAATTATACAATTAGAAGCTAATAGAATTACTATTTTGGTGCCATATATTAATATTTTAGAAGTTTGCTATTTGAATGCATGCCACAAATTAAGATGCTAAAAAATAACCACCATGCTAAGTTATATTTACAGTGGCTTACATAGAAGATAACTATGTAGTGGCTGAGATACTTAGTGACTTAGTAATTTAGAAGGTTACTTATATTTTCTGAGACGAATAATGCTATTAAAAAGAAGCTTGTTTAATTAGTACCCAATATTTTACTATAAAATTTACGAAATTACCCCATGTTATATAACTCAGGGATCTGACAAGTTACTTAAATCATTGTCTGATTGTTCTGACGTTAGATGCAGTGATGCAGTAGTCTCGGAAATTTGTTCGTAGCGCACATATTTCCACAGCTAGCGACCGGATCGAACAGAAGCGGGGGGACAGACAACCATGGCATCTTGGCAAGTGTTGCCAGAGTTTAAATTGCTTTTAGTTTACTAGATATTTGTGATTTTCAACTTAACCCATTTTCGAGATTACTCCAATGCACCTTATAAAAACTTAATGAAATGCTTTTATGAACATTAATAAAAAAAATATATATATATATTACATAGGTACACGTCCAATTAACCAAAAACTAAATTGGTATATTAGTCATTTAAATCAATTTGTTGGTCCTTCTAAATTAATAATATCTTTTTATACCTATACATATAGTGTCACCACAATATCACCGAAATAATCATGTTGACAATTCCTATTTGTATTCGTTGGCGAAGAAGTACATAGATAATCAATCAATTGTATGTACTGTAAATACGTACCATCCTGAGGTGGTCTCATCACGTATAGGCAAAGAGGCACATCTCCCTTGGTAGCATCAGGAGCGCCTACTACCACAGCGTCTGCAATCCTAGCGTGTTTCAGTACTACATCTTCAATGGCCGCTGTCGAGAGCCTGTGGCCAGCAACATTAATTATGTCATCAGCACGAGCTACTACCCAGACCGCTCCTTCAGCACTCATCCAACCGGCGTCTTGAGTGTCATAATATCCCTAGAACATACATACATGTGTTTATTATAATAAAATCTATGTAGGTATGTACAATAACTGAAAAGCCTAATGGCAAAGCCGCGATCAAAATCGATAAAATGTGGCATAGATGTTGATTAAAAAATATATTTCTCCTCGTGATCACAATGCGTATTACTACGAATGATTCGTTAAGCAAAAAAAAACCGGACAAGTGCGAGTTCAACTCGCGTGGTGAGGGTTCCGTATATAATACACAAAAATATTGAGAATTTTCCCGTTACTTTGAATACCCAAACTTCTTATAGGTTTTCCTGTATTCTTTAGGCAAGGAACTATTTTCTATATTTTTTTCAGAATTTTAAGCCTAGTAGTTCCGGAAATGAGGGGGGGGGTTCAATTTTCGTCTTATTTCCTAAATTACTTCAAATCTGTTTTTGCTAAAATTATAAAAAATATATATCTCAGATGCTTACAACAACCCCTTTTACTTGATATGTCACACAACACAACACAGTATGCAAACCTTTTTTTTTCCGTTTTACCCCCCAAAAGTGGCCCCCTTACTTTACGCCTCCATCTTTGGGTCACCAATTTACATATATGTTTACCAAATTTCAACTCAATCGGTCCAGTAGTTTCGGAGCAGATCGGCTGTGACGCACGAGTGATCCTATAAGGGTTCCGTTTTTTTCCTTTTGAGGTACGGAACAATATCATCCTATCATAGAAAAAATATGAGATATTCGTGTTTTTCCGAAAAAAGCGGGCAAAATAGGCGTATTGTATTACCATCCACTTTTTTTTCAGGATTCAGTTTTTTGGGTCTTTCTTACTCAGAATCGTTGATATTATCGATCCTTATACAAGAAAAAAATTGTTCGAAATTTTACTATGTAATTTTTTTCCTCCAGTGCGACGAGCGTCACGACCATATAAACAAAAAAAAAACTGCAAACTAAAATGTGACGTACAAGTACTTATACTGGATTCTAATCGGTCCTGATATTTGAAATAAATCATTTTTAATTGTCTTTAGGACGTACTTAAAGGATTTTGAATAAAACATAGTAAACATTGTTAAGGGTTGCGGTATAAGAATTGCAGTGTACTCGTTAACGTTAGTCGGGTCACAATTGAACATCAACTTATGAAAAATTACCTATAAAAAAACAATATGTTCACATCCCATGCTTGCAAAGTTCCCCTTTGTGCTGGACGTAAGCTGAACAAACTGCCACTTTTATGCTCTAGTGCACAAAGTATTTTAAGTGCAATACGACGTCGTAGAATTAACTTATTATTTTATTTGATTTGCTTTAACCAATTTCATTTCCGTGTTTTCTATTATTAGATTAATAAAACCAGATAAAATAGAACTTAATTATTATTTAAAAACGTAACGTAACAGTAAATAATTTGGCAGTACGTACTACCTAAGTCTTATATCAAGTATCCAAAATTAAACATAAAAACTACTATAAAAAGTTAGTACAGGACAGGAATAATCATTACTTTATTAAACTTTGCAAATATTTGGCATTTTCTCGCAATCGAAGGGAAAATCAGTGTGTAACTGGGGTATATATTACCCATTTTACCCCTCGACTTAACTATCCACCCTCGCCAGTGTCTCGGGCGGAAATAAACGTCTCATGTAAATTGGCTCAAGTACAATCTACTATTCCACTTTTCATGCTTGCAAAGTTCGCCTTTGAGCTGGGTGTAAGCTGCACAAGATGCCTCTTTTATGCTCTCTCTAGTGCACAAAGTATTTTTTTATGACTAAGATCGGGCCTGACAACCACACGTACAATAAAACTTCGTAGAATAAACTTGTTAATTTATTTGATATGCTTTAATCAATTTCTCGTCCGTGTTTTCTTTTACTAAATTAATAAAACCAGATAAAATAGAAGTGAATTATTATTTAAAAACGTATCGAAACATTAGATGACTTGGCAGTATCAAGTACCTAAGTCTGATAGCAAGTGTCAAAAATTAAACATAAAAACTTTAAAAAGTTAAATGGGCTGATTGAGCTATTTTATTCAATTTTGCTAATAATTGTTATTTTCTTGCAATCGAAGTGAAAAGCAGTGTGGTGTGTAGAACTCGGGCATAAATGAGCCATTTTACCTCTCGATCTAACTGTCTACCCTTGCCAAGTCTCAGGTAAAATGGCTCGACACTCGACTTGTAGTACAATCTACCAGGGCTTCCAATCCCGGGATTTAAGTAGTACTGCTACAATACCGGGATCCGCGGTATTTTAGTAGTAATAAAACCCGGGATTGGCAGCTCTGCAATCTACTATTTACAAACGCACGTGCAGTGCAATGCCTACAAAAATAACAGCAAAACTCCAATATTATTATTCGGAATATACATGTATCGATACAGCGTAATTGTTTTACAACCCTACTTGATGATAACAATTAAATAACAAATTAGTGGTAATGGTTAGTTTTAAGTTTATCGTCTTAAATAAAACAAACTATACATACTTTTAACTAATTATACCAGAAATAACTTCAACGACGAAAGAACGTGCATGAAAACACTACAAATTTAAATTTCACGAACTCAATTACTTATAAAGCAATATAATTCATGGTACCTAACATCCTCACCTCAACAATTAATTATTGAAGGCATTGTAATCGATGAATAATTGTGAGCTTAAGTGTTAGAAGGGAAAACTGGAAAAAGTCTTACTGGATATGTCTCGAAGTAGGTTATCTTGAACCTGTCGTCTGCTTGCCAGAGTGTAGAGGCGAAACCCGGGGGCAGAGGTAGTTTCGCAACTAATCTACCAACTTCGCCTGTTTGACATTCTGAGCCGTCTTCTCTTAGTACATGCACTGGAAGATAAATTATACTTAATTACTCATTGAAAAACAAAAATAATTTGTATTATTTTATTACACGTATTAACATAGATAGGTAATAATAAACATACTAAAATTTGATAATCTGACATTTTCTTCTTACGTGGAAAAACTTGAGAAGAAATTCTGATTATAGACACAAACTTTATTATAGACGGCAATTGAGACTATACGATAATTTTACAAAGTGTTGATTGATTGACATAGCAATTAAATCTATATATATATTACGCGAGGGCGATTTTTGTACATGCCATCAGATCTACAGTTATGGTCCGATTTTGATAAAAGATATGTCATTCGATTGGTATCATGCTGGAGATTTGCAATAAGGTCTTCGTTTTTTTTAATTTTTTTATCGAAAAAGTACTAAAATTTTAATTTAAAGAAACTACTGTGCGCTGACCACGTGACTTTGGCTGCGTGACGTCACGTGACATTACTCCTGTTTTGACTTGAGATGACAGTGTAAAATAAATAAACAAGAATTGAACTCAAACCTGTAGTAAGTTCTTCAGCATAAGAAATTATAAATGTTGAGTCGGCCACATATGGATACAACACTAAGAAAATTAAGAAAATAGAAAATAAACGATCTTTTACAATGTTTACAAAAACTGACAGACGTATTGTGTCAACTGTGGATTGATTTTTTTTAGTGACATAGAGTTGTCAATATTATTTGCCATGTTTATATTTACTTCAAGGGTCGTTCTTCTTTTTTACCGACAATGAACCGAGGTTTTTCTGTTTTTTTGGTTTTTAAACTATCGAAAATTGTGGTTTTGAAGTGCGATTTTAAAAAAAATTCATGGGTTTCTTCATTAGAACTAATTAAAGTTTCCTTTCTGGCCAATATAAATATTTATTTACGGTTGGTTTCTAAAAAAAAACATGTGACAAAGTGGACTCTTTCAGTGGGGACAACATTTTATTTTACCACTCTGTCACGGCATTCTACGAAAAAAAAACATTAAAAAAAAATGCTAGATAGAGAAACTAAAATATTAAATTAATACTAATTAATAAAATAATATGGACTTTCATTTTCGAACATTATAAAACCGTAAAATCATTACTCAAATGAGATGCCGTAGTAAGACGAAGGACAGGCTATTGTCGGTCGAAAAGAAGAACGACCCCCAAAAAGTTTATATACTAACAAATTTTCCCATATTCGAGATGTTGGGAGAATAATGAGGTTTAAACCCATTAATTGTCGTGGTCTATATAGACGGATTTATTTACCTTACTTAGCACTAACTTAGCACAATGCCGTAGACGCCGATAGCCTTCAAATTTGAAGTAAAGATATAGAAAACGAAACTCGATTAAGTGCTAAAATTTCTTTGGATACCGGGGACTCCCATTGGCGACTTTATTGACCTGACTTGAATACCATCCAAATTATTTCAGGTTCAGATAATTATATTTCGATTACAGGTACGAGTAGATATAAATTATAATTTGTCAAACCGATATGACTTAATACTGGAAAACATAAATCAGTATTAAACTATTTAGCGGTATAAATAGTCAAATGCAACTATAACCGGTAAAATATTATTTTAAACCATTAACGGTCCCCGATAGAGTATTCTTTGATCTGTGCTGATACTAATAATAAACAGGTGTAATGTCTGTGAAATGTAAGTTTGTATTTTGGGGATAGTCCCAGAAACTATACCCATCCTATTCTAAAAATCCTTTCTTCAGTACCTATGTTATATATGTAGAATGGACCTACGGGATTATGTGATATATTTTATCCCGTCGCCCCGCCTAGGTTCTTTGTATACGCGGCGGAGCCGCGCGGGCAGCTAGTTTTACCATAATAATCTTGATATTTTATTGTCACATACATATTAAATTTCATTATTATTCTAGCTAAATATAATTTCATTTATGTTATGAATAAATTCAGCTGATTCCGATGAATATCATAATAAAGATTTCAATTTGAAAAATACTAAAAATATGTAATAAAAATCTAGAATGTATTAATTTCTAAAATTACTAACTTACTATCGTATCCTGGAACAGGGTAACCGGCGGAATGTGGCAGAACCGATTTAATGCCATATCCGAGAGATGCTGCAGTGATCGCAGACCCAGTTTCTGTTTGCCACCAGTGGTTGAGCACAGGCACTGAAAATACGCGCTCGGCCCATAGCTGGAAACAGATTTTCGTCAAACATTAAAAGGTTATTAACCTGTATTTATAAACGATAGAGCATTTTGTTTACATGGCGTATAAAAAATCCATTTGCTTAAATCAAATTCCAGAAGTACAAGTTAGTAGGTATCTTATCCTATTTTTGCCCGAAATATTAAACGAAGTTAAGGTGGTTTGGGCATGTAGAGAGGATGGATGAGAGAAGATTAACGAAGAGAGTGTATATAAAAGGAGTGGAAGGGCAAGTTGGAAGGGGAAGACCTAGGCGAACTTTCTCTGATCAAATTGGAGAAATGTTACAAAAGGCCAGGTCAAAAGTACCCTAAACCGACGAGCATGTATGAGAAATGTTATGAAGGTGAGTGAAGCGAAAGCAGTTTGTCAGGATCGTAGCAAATGGAGATCCGTGATCTCTGCCTACCCCTCTGGGAAAGAGGCGTGATTATATGTATGTATGTATGTATGTATCTATATTAAACGAATTAAAAACGCAGTTTATTCGAAATCATTTTATGGAGGCGTCATTTAAATTAAAAGGGCGCAGTTTACTTATTTCCAGCATTGGTGTAACCAAAACTGTTTTTTTTTTCTGGGATTATTCGTAATGAATGATGTGGCTAATGCTATAATTGAATGGCGCAAAACAAAGGACTGCCCAGAGTTCACAGTGTCACAGAATACGTTTACATAATGTACACGCCTTCAATACCCGTTACTTATTGACTTTCTATTTCAAATCATGTTCAGCCAAATAATGTACCTACCTAGTTAATTGGAACCTATTCGTAGAAGTGAACAAAATAATGCAGGCATGGCTTTTGAGTCGCAGCCGCCGGACGGAAGGAGAAATCGCAGACGTCTTGTGAGCACATGATGGGGAACGATTGAGAGTGAGCTGCGAGCAGTTGGAGGACCTGACGTGATCTCATGAAGGCCATTTGCACCTCTGGGGTGCCCTAGGACTATAGCAACAACATTTTTTCTCATACATTTATTATATCTTAGAACTATACGAAATGTGTATTTTATTCCCTTTATGCTGGTACAGACGATTTGAGATGTTCCTACTTTGATTGAAGTCTAAAATAGTGATTATTAATTTCATATTACATGTTTACCTAATGTTAACATAATGAAAGTTTAAACTGGATTGCTTACTCTTGTGTCCTGGTCGCAATGTTCTCCAGCAATGAAGACCGACTTCAAAGACTGGTTACAATATCTTCTGGCATACTTGGCGTTGGGATCGGCTCTCTTTAGTACACGGATCGCAGTTGGGATCGTGAACAATGCGTTTACTCGATGCTGTTCAATTATCCTAAAATAATATCGATACCTATATAAATAACCAATCAACTAAGATTCCATTAAGATACAAAAATTATAGTAGGAAGTAAGTAAAACTCAGTACGGGGTTCTTCAAGAAATGGGTGCATACATTTTTAAAGAGTCAGCCAGGTGCGTGGACAAGATGGTTGCCACTGATATTGTATAAAAAGTATCCGTAATTAATAGAAACATAATACGACATGTTAGTATGTATTTTAAGATCCATGTAAAAAAAAGAACAATTAATAATAACGTTTTAGAGTTAAGCATTATGATTGTGGTGGTGCCTGTTATAAGTTATAACAGGCACCACCACTTATAAC
The DNA here is from genome assembly GCA_932294315.1 of Epinotia nisella. NCBI lineage: Eukaryota > Metazoa > Arthropoda > Insecta > Lepidoptera > Tortricidae > Epinotia > Epinotia nisella. The sequence goes on from OW028674.1 coordinate 27,011,541, forward strand.
TTATAACTTATATTATAACTGTAAATAGATAGAACAGGTAGGGGGAATCGGGGCACTAAGATACAATGGGCACATTTGTACACCTACCTACATTATTTCCTTACCCAGAAACTTTAATTTACCAGCGGCAACACTAAAACATGGCTTTGTATGTGTGAGTAATATAACACTCCTGCGACGGTGAAGCTCCCCACACAGCCGTCGCCGGTCGGCGAGGCACAACTTGTTTCCGCGACTGCTTTGTAAAAAAAGAACTGCTTTTTGTCAGATTTGTATTGACCATTTTTACAGTTCTACCTCTACCATATGATTAACATTGAGTACCTAATTCTAATCAGTTTCTAGATTATATCGTCATTTATAAGTAATACTTACTTAACAGTTTTTTGTTTAACTGGCTACTGGGGTACTTTGGTACAAAAGAAAGTGGGGCAGTTTGGTACGTATCAAAGTGCCCCCAAAGTGTACCAAACTGCCCCTGCTAGTTTTTTCAACCGTAAATATTGTAACTTTTTTCTCTAGATAATGGCAAGATATACGACTGAATGCAATAATATAAATCCAGTAGAACTTTTTTTTCAATTTCGGTGTTCCATTATACGCATTTCAGCTGTGGGACAGTTTAAAGTGCCCCTAAACGGCATACCAAAGTGTCCCCTGCGATGTATCAAAGTATTTACCCTGCGGGTGGGGCAGAATTGGACAAATCCCATTTTTTGTTTAAATCTATACATCTGATTCAAGTATACTTCTGATTCAAGTAAAAAAAAAATGATACATTTGTATACCTTAGTAGTTATGTTATTAAGTAAGTACAAAACGTACATTTTTTTGTGAGTAAGATGGGCAAAAATCAATGTCAATAAAAGATGTACCAAACCGCCCCGCTTTCCGTTAGTCCAGGTACGTTAATATTTGATTACCTACATATTTGCTTTTTACTAATAGGTATTGTATTGTATTGTATTGTATTCCCAAACACGTTTACATAATTATTGTTTAACGACGGCTAACAGGTCGAGTAAATTATATTACAAATAAGTACCTACCTGAAATACTGTCCTGGATCTGGCGTCCTATCAGGCTTGCCTTCGTACAGAACAGAGGTTAAACCGGCAAGCAGGGGACCGTAGCAAATATAAGAATGGCCTACTACCCAGCCAAGGTCTGATGCCGCCCACCAAACGCCCTTCTTCAGACCATATATCGTATTCATGGACCAACAAAGTGTAACTGCATGGCTACATGGACGTTGAACACCTTTTGGAGCATCAGTGGTTCCTGAACAAAATACCTTACTGACTAATCATTCGAATAAACTAAAAACCCAAACCTTCACATTTTTAAGTTTCTAGAGAATTGAACTTTAATTTCTAACCAAATATGACAAAATTAATGTTGCAACAGAATAACTTACCGGATGTGTACAAAATGTACAAAGGTTCGTTTGCCTCGACGGGCACGCATGGCACGGGCTCGCTCTCAAGAGCCTCTTCCCAACACAAGTCTCGGCCTTTTTCCAAAGAACACTCAAGAACCCTTCGCCGCTGGTATATGATGCATTTCAACGGTTGATGTGAGCTTTGGCATAGCGCTTCGTCTAAGATATCTTTGTATCTGCGAATAAGATTTAAAGAAGGTAAGTTAGGTACCTAAATAATCTCTACACTTAAGAAATAAATGTAAGATAATTTTAACGTAACTATAACAAATATTAAATTGCTAAGCCTGGTTCAACCATGAGACTAACTAAATCAAATGTTAATATATGTACTTATGTTACTATGCCTATCATAAATGAACGTGACTAAATTATACCCAGTATACCCACCTAACAATTTTATTTGGTTCAACTCCGCAACTGGCTGCAATTATAACGGTGGGTTCCGCGTGTTCAATTCTTGTTCTCAGTTCTCTTGCCGCAAACCCTGGAAAATAATAGTATTTATTTTAGTTGTATGAAGCCTTGAATTGTCCTGAAATTAGAATGTTGAAAAGCAAAAACTCGTTTTTCACGTTAGATATTACAATTCGAATATCGGTAATGTGCCCTTAACTAACCGTGTATATAAAATTAGACAGAAATTGATTCAATTAGTAGGTATTACAAAACATAGGTACTTAATTAAGTTATTAGTATTAACCTATTATTAATCTCGGATTCATATAGGGTATTTTCATCTATCAAAATTAAATAATCAAAGTAATTTATCGCCACAGTTCCAACCATTCATTAGGCAAGACTTTCCGTCATCGGTCTGCTCGGAACTATCTAGTAGTTTTTTTATGATTGCGAATTTTCGTAAGGTCGTTGAGTTGTATTTAATAGTGTTGTTATCATTCTTATTACTTGTTTCTGTTAATCTTGTTACGTTACATCGTTCTGTTAAGTTTTATCTCGTAACGAATCACCCCTAACTGGATTATGGATCCCCAAGATCCAAACTCCACAAGGAGACGCCAATCAAAGCCGCTGCCATCTACCTCAAGAATATTACCACCTAGTAAATGAAATAGTCGTGCCCAGAAAAAAGTCAGTGACACAGAAAAAATAAAGGTGTATAGTTTCTATTTTATACTCATATAAATAACATGAAAAATAATATACAATCGCCTGTAATGTAATAACAGCATTAGTTTTGCATTGTATACCAAATTTGAGGAGTAAGTATTGTATGTAAATGTCCGATTTAAACCGTTCATCCCTATTTGGAAAGTATGTGTGAGTGTGAGAGTTGTGACGACTATTACTTGATAAAATTAAATACAAATTGAATGAGATTTTTAGTAGGTTTCGGTAGGTTATATCGATATATTTGTATCGACATAAACCTATCACTATTATTATTTTCCTATGTCTGGCAACATTTTCGGCTGTCAAGTTAGTTCGCCTATTATGAATCCGAGGTTTTAGGTTAGGCATTGCGCTAAAGTCCGAATTCAATTATTAACACTGACATGTAGCCATGTAGGTAAACATCGATAGTTGCCCCAGGGTCTCGATTTTTTTACACAGATTGCTTTGCAACCTTTAAAACAGTACCTCCGAACACTACAGAGTGTATGCCCCCGATGCGATTGGTCGCCAGCATGGCTATGACTGCTTCGGGAATTAACGGCATGTAGATCAGGACACGGGACCCTCGGCCCACTCCGAGCTGGGATAATTTGCCGGCGAGACGCGAAACCTGGACATTTATGATTAACACATTAAGTAGGTACCTACTTATCATTTAAAAACCTTACTTTACCTATTCCTTATAGAAAATAATAATCTGCAATGGTCTAAATGTTTCATGAAGCTACAAATTAGAATTTTACAACTTTAGAAAGGCAACGAACACGGGTCAAATGACCAGAGGGCCTACCGCGAAACGAAATTCGTTTTCGTTCGTGTATCTCCGTCTCTGTCGCACTTGTTAGTTCGAGCGACAGAGACGGAGATACACGAACGAAAACAAATTTCGTTTCGCGGTAGGCCCTCAGTCGTTATTGGTCGAGATCTAGAAGTCTAAGATCTGGTCTAAACTAGCAACACTGACTGACGTTTGGACCTACTGGCAATGATGTAATATAAAAAGGGGTAGATACGTTGTGTATACGAAATTCCGTGTTTAATAATGGCCAGGCTTACGCACATATGAATCAGCTGCGAATATTGCAATTTTCTTCATTGATGTTTTTAAGGTAGCTGGGACTTGTAAAATTTTCGATGAATGTTGTGATTGTGACTTCGCGTAGCTCCGACGCTGCGGGAACAGCGGCCCTTCCGCCCTTGCGTGACGAAGCACGAAGTTGGCACGAAGACTGCCGTTTTAAAATGACAATGACAACCAAAGTACCTTTGTTTGATTGAAGAGCCGAGCGTTCTAGCGACACTTTAATCGAGACACATGTTTGCACTATACATGTGCAATAGTAGGTACATAATACATGGGAAATATTTATAAGTAAGTGAAAGTATTTTGTTTTTATCTGTCACTTTCTCTCTCGCTCATTTAAGTAATGTTGTGTTCTTAGGAAACGGGCAATCATATTATTCTAATATAGTGGCATTTTTAGTTTTATGAACAAGGGTATTATACAAACTTGACCTAGGATGAAACTAAAATAAGGATAATAGAAATACATATATATTTATAATAATTTTAAGACCATAAACTTTATCAAAATTCAGGCCACGAATCCCATCAAGACCCCTCTATTTATACTATTCTTTGATCGGCAAAGATATTGCTTCTCTATTGCACTCACTGTTCGGGTATATTTTTGTTGCACTCAATGTGTTCTTCTTTTTTGCATGTGAATACGTAAAATATATTAAAATCCTACTTCCTACTTAATATTATAAACGTGAAAGTTTGGATGTTCGTTACACTTAATCTCAAAAACTACCTACTGGACGAATTTGTATAAAACTTTCCAGTTATGTACCTTATATATCAGAATAGGACATAGGCTATAGTTTATGTCAAATTTCATCCTTTTAGGGACGAAAAAGGGGATGAAACTTTGAATGGAGACCAGATTGCTCGATGCCTTTGTCAGGCGCTGGGTCTCAAAATGTATGGTAAAACTAAAATCCGACTCGCACTTGACCAAAATTCTAATTTATATTATTTAATAGGCTATAATTTATGTCATTCCTTTTAGTATGTTTTTATCCCGGATCCACGCAGATGAAGTCGCGGGCGGACGCTAGTTATATACAGGGCGTCCCACGGCGATGCCACATGGAGGGAAAGTACCTTAAATATCACAGATAGCATATTTTGCTGAAAGAAGACTTCATTTTATTTTTAAAACTTAGTAAAGTTGCATTCATACTTTTTTAATTTTTTTAGAAAAAAAAAATGTATGGAAAAAAAAATTCGCGTCATTCTCAAGTGGGTACTGATTCATTAGTAATAGGTACTTTAAAATGAAAGATTAGTTGTATGCCCATACGGCAATGGCATTATTCTAATCAAAATTTCACATCAAATGAAAAAATTAATGGCCTTCCTTTTGTTTCCAACGCTATGTTATTTGGCAAAAAAAATATTCTCACATTGACGCCTTTCGATCGGTATGACAAAGCTACTTAAGGTATTTTTTTTCTCGTGTAGCGGGTTTGATTACCGGTTTAACCATGAAATTATTTAAAATGCAATTCAACTTGTTTTTTTTAAATCGAAATAATGCCTTCTTTCAGTAAGATGTTCATTTACAATAATTAAGGTACTTTTCCTCCAATGACGCGAAATTTTTTTCCATACATTTTTTTTCTAAAAAAATTAAAAAAGTATGAATGCAACTTTACTAAGTTTTAAAAATAAAATGAAGTCTTCTTTCAGCAAAATATGCTATCTGTGATATTTAAGGTACTTTCCCTCCATGTGGCATCGCCGTGGGACGCCCTGTATAATGAAGCAGATTACTTAAGTACGAATGATACGTTATTATTTGGCTTTTATTACCTTTTTTGCTGTAATTTGTGCAAAATGGTTTTAGTTTCGCGCACCAAATCACACAGCTGAGTCACGTTTACGCGTTTCCATTGATTCAAAGATTTTATTTGTCCAACATAGGTAAGTACAAGGTGTTAACATTAGACGACGCGAAACTGAGGCAAGTTGCTGCAATTGACTCAATTTTAGTCTGCCACTTTTGGAGCGCTTATAACGTATCTACCTCTTTTTATATTACATCATTGCCTACTGGTTTGTATTGGCGAAATAGAATCGGCCACTGGGCTTTTTCCGCATCTCGGTCAGTGGCTATTACTTATTTTGTGTCAGTGGGCTTAAGGACTAACCTGATCCTTCATCTCGTTGTAAGTGATGCGCCTGACCGTGTCTGTCAGCGGGGAGTCGTGCACCAAGGCTACAGTCTCGCCCTGTCCTTTTTCCACATGTCGATCCAATGCGTTGTGGCAGACAGATATCTCGCCGCCTACCCACCTACATCACGGTAAATAATTCTTTGGAACAGGGAATTTTATTACATTAAGAATAAACATAAAAAAACCGGACAAGTGCGAGTTCAACTCGCGTGGTGAGGGTTCCGTATATAATAATAATTTCATAAGTGTTTTTGAATACTCAAACTTCTTATAGGTTTTCCTGTAATCTTTAGGCAAGGAACTATTTTCCATATTTTTTCAGAATTTTAATCCTAGTAGTTTCGGAGATAAGGAGGGAGGGGGGGGGGGGTGGGAGATCAATTTTCGTATTTTTTCCTAAATTACTTAAAATCTGTTTTTGCTAAAATTATAAAAAAAAAAACTGAGATTCTTACATGTCAAGATTTTTACGAATATACATTATATTTTCATAGATATATTGTGAGGCAACGGTGAGAATATTGATGTCTTTAAACCTATCTTTCAGAGAAACACGTGACCCTAAATTATAAATATTACGTATAGCACGTTTTTGTAAAATAAAAAAAACCGGCCAAGTGCGTGTCGGACCACGCAAAACGAAGGGTTCCGTGCCTATTAAAAAGGTCGTATCGTCACAGAAATTTTACGGCACTTACGTCCTTTTCTTTGAGGAAGGCAGTTTATCAGCAATATCTCGAAAACCTCTGAACCGATCTTGTTCAAAACAATTTTCGGTGAATGAAATTAATAAGCCCTATGTCCATGAATTTTTCCATATTTTTAAAATACACCGTTCAAAAATTAGAGGGGGGGGGGACAGAATTTTAGTGACTTTCGGGGCGATTATCTCCGACCCTATTAACTTAATCAAAAAAAATGCTAAGAAACCTTATATTTATTTTGAAATGCCTATCGATTCATGTGCCACACGGGGGGTCACAATGAAAAAAAAATTTTTGACTTTTAGTTTTATGTATGGAGTGCACCCCTAAAAAATTTTTTTTTTGTTATTTTAATTACAAAACTATGTAGCGGCTAACAAAATACACCTATCCTCAAAATTTTATTCAAATACACCTTATAGTTTTCGAGTAAAATGCCTGTGACATACGGACAGACGGACAGACGGACAGACGGACAGACGGACAGACGGACAGACGGACAGACGGACATGACGAAACTATAAGGGTTCCGTTTTTGCCATTTTGGCTACGGAACCCTAAAAATTGAATTTATGTCAGCAGCTTTGCCCCACAATAGAATACCGTAGGTTATAATGCTATGACAATAGGCAAAATATACCAACCTTGCCATCTCAACGTCTGCAAGTTGACGAATCCTTTTAACTGCGTAAGCAGCTGAACTTAGTCTACCTGCTAGAGTAGAAATATGTTATGGATTTTCCATTTTACCCCCAAAAGTTCTTTGCCTAAAGATTACAGGAAAACCTATAAAAAGTTTGAGTATTTAAAGTAACGGGAAAATTCTCAATACTTTTGTGTATTTTGTATTTTACGGAACCCTCACCACGCGAGTTGAACTCGCTCTTGTCCGGTTTTTCAGGGTTCCGTATTTATTGCTGCAAATAAACAAAACAGTAGTCTGGCAAGCACAATTGAACCCAGTATTTTTTTAACCAGCAACACTTGTACAAAATACTGACAATCCACCATAGTTGTGTCATTCTATCGCCTGTTATAGAGTGAGACAGTGAGAATGGGCCGCCATTATTGGGACCAATGCACGTGATTACACGGTGACTATTATCACACGATAGGCGGCCAATACACGGTGAGTAAATACTGACAATCCCCATAGCTGTCTCACTCTATCGCATGTTATGTTATAGAGTGAGACGGCTATGGTGGATTGTAAGTATTTACTCACCATGTATGGGCCACCATACACCCGTATCACAGCATATTGACGATATTGAAGCAACTTATCCATAGGGGCCGCTTACAATATTGTCACGCGATACCTCATATCACAATATGTATCACATGCCTATTGAAGTTTTTGAAACTACGTATCCATACATTTTTGAATATCGGGATAATATTGTTATCAAGATCTGGTAATAATACTCACTGGGTTAATGCCTGCCAAACATTTTTGTCAATCACGATAATATTGCTATCGAAATATTGCAATAATACTCACTGTGTAATGCCCGCCATAGTATATTATATCGTGATGAAGCGATCAAAAATTGAGTAGATCAATTGGTAAAAGATATCACTAATATGTTTTTATAGTTCGTAGAGCATTTTTTCAGCACATCGATGCAAATATATGTAGACATTTTGAACGGAGTCTTAAAGTAGGTACCTAGTCGAATGATTTCATTGCTTACTTTATTTAAAAAGCCTTTTATCGTTCGACTATGTAGCAATCATAGGCACTGCCGGTTTCTAAGCTATAAATCCTCGTAAACAAAGTGGTCATGAGCTGTGCCTGTGTGGGAATATAGGCGCGGGTTCAGCAGGCGCTTGCACATGTTCACTTACCATTTAGTGAATGGAGGGTTGGAATTATCCAGAACCGTATCCCACGGCTTCGCCCACTCGATCTCTTTGGCCACATCGGCCCAGAACCCCTCGGGATCCACCAAGGACCGATGGTAAGCTTTTTGATACTGTTCGGTGACACCGCTTTCTCCTGAAGTGATGGAAAGATTGCAGATTTCAATATTACAACACGAAGGACTTGATGCAAATAGTATGTAATGTTAGATACTTATTTGTTGATATAGTCTGGCCAACGAAATCTGAACCGAGGAAAACGCGGCAATTTCAAAAAATCATGACGGGTAACACAGGGTCATTTCACACAGTCGCAATTTTATCAGAGAAATTTCAATTTGATATACGTCATGACACCTCAGATAGACACACATGGAGACAAAGTGTTGCCAATCAAATAACTACAAGGTTCAGCTTTCGTTGGCCAGACTCTAAATGAGTTATTTTATTGTTTTCGGGATTCCATTATAAACCGTCGAATTAGGAGGGGATTAAGGGGAAAGGGAAGGAGCCTTCCCCCTCCAACACCATCCTCGCAACCGATTCAAAACCCATGATTACCGAGATATTCATGGTTGACATGGTAGGTCCCAGAATCTGCATAAGGAACATACTTTCTGTCACTGCTTGCTTCTCCTTCAAGGTTAGCGTCCAAGCTTCGCATCCGTATGTCTCTAACAAGGAAGATAATTTAGATCATCTACACTTATTTATAATAAATCTCTGAATCAAAAAAAAAATCAGCTAGTATCATTTCAGAACATGGTTTTTTTCACTTCTCATGCTCGAAAAGTGTGTCATATTAGTTATACGTGATGCAACAATGAGGGACGGAAAGGCTTATGCAGCTAAATTAAGAATTGAACTGGAAGAACTGGTCTTAAAATGGCTGATGGCTTACCATAAACAACCTACTTAATTTGGGCGGGTAGTGGTATATTTGCCACAGCTTCATACTAAATCAGTTGTGGCAAATAAAAAAAGTGGAACTATGACGAGGGCAACGAATGGTATTTCTCTTTCTGTCACACTTATCAAGATTTGTATGCTACCATCTCGCTCGGACGTGGTATTTTTATTACCATACTTAGCTTGTCCTGAGTATCGTATTAGGTCCATGGTCAGTATTTTGTATCTGTGTCAAAGCAGTTTATTAAAAAAAACATGCCGCCAAATTTAACAATCTTTTCGCTGTGGAATTTATTATTGATTGTGGATGGATAATCTTTGTTTTTACTATTTTCCGCAGTCGAAGTGAAAAGTACACTGGTCTAAAAGCCATATGGTAATATCGAACTCGAACAATTTTCCCTCACTTCACTCGGGAAAATAATCATCTCGCGGTAATATGGCTTATTTTAGCCCCTTGTCATACAATCTACTATTTATAGATATCTATATTATTATTCTGGCTTCCGCTTATGATAGTTTTTATTCGACAGCGACGATTAATACATTTTTCGAAACATTTAACCTATACATATGTATGAAACTAGGTACGATATTTGTTCCACGGTTATAATATGAATGCAAAATAAACTCTGTCTGTCTGTTACATTTTTACGCTTAAACCGCTGAACTGATTAAGATGAAATTTGTTATGGAGGAACTTTGAGTTAAGAGGAAGAACATAGGATAGGCCTAACCCCAAAATTCTTCCCCAAAGGGGGTGAGAAGGGAGGCGAATGTTTGTACGAAACGGATCTACGCTATACGAACTACACTCAAGAGCAAAAGTTTTGGGTACAGTTTGTACTGAAATTCTATACAAAGTGTACCCGAAACTTTTGCTCTTGAGTGTATTTAAATAAACGAGTTCGACGCGGATGAAGTCGCGGGCAAATTCTATAGTCCTTAATATTTCATAAATAGCGTCATCGGACACCAATATCTCCTCTAACAAAATATCAAGCTCCTTGCAAAATGTTTGACCTAGTGCCCTTTAGGCACCCGCCTCACGGGTAAAATAGGGCACTGGGCTGGGTATCTACCGAGCTTTTTAAGGTAATGTGGGTTACGTTTATATGCTATTTCACAGTTTTCCTAGAGCTGTGCACGAAGAGTACTGTTAACCCCGATGGAGACATTTAATCGCCTTTTAGAGAGAATTAGACATTATAACCTGCAGCGGGACTACTGTGAGGCCCCTCGACCTTGGTGTCTCATCTGAGAAGGGTCCGCCCTCTCCTATCGTTATACGTCGGTCTCCTTTTGAACCATGACATGCTCACAGAACCAGACCATAGCCCTCCACATAGTGAGTGGCCCTGCTTAGTTGCGATTAGACGGTCCCAGGTTCGATTCTCGGTAAAAAAGCGTTAATTCTAGGTAATACGTTTTATACCGTAGCGGTTCCAGCATCTGCTATTAATATGTCAGATAATTCTGACACAGGACAATGACGACCGGTTTAGCCTAGTTAGTATTGACGCTGCCTACGAAACTAGAGGTCCTGGGTTTGAATCCCGGTAAGGGCATTTATTAGTGTGATGAGCACGAATATTTGTTCCTGGGTCATGGATGTTTTCTATGTATTTAAGTACTTTATTATCTATATAAAGTATGCTTATTGTCGCCTAGTAAGGTACCCATCGTATATACAAGCTTTGCTTAGTTTGGGACTATGTCGATTTGTGTAAGATGTCCGCAAATATTTATTTTATATCAGGATTCAGTGTTCTGCAACGTTCAAAATAATTAAATCATCTACCCAACTCCTACACGTACACGTTCTCTATCCATGGTAACCAAATGGATACCAAAACTCAGTTACCGTGGGAACTTCATCGAATAGGATGCATTAGTGCTAGGTACATAATATCGAAATGGAAATAATTAGTGGATTTCGCCCTTTTCACGAGGGGAATTATCTTAATCTAATTACCAATTACCATAGCTCTCTATATCAGCAGCAGACACAAACGCCTTCTTCTTCAGCTCACTTATAGAAGACTCGAACTTTTTCTTCTCGATCTTGGAGCTGATGCCCACATCTTCCTGATACATGGTTACGGTTCGTACACAGTCACTTCGGGCGTCACACAAGTACTGCCACACAAACAATGTGACTTGGAATGTATAATAGGTACGGGATTATGCCGAGACCTCTGCCCCTACTGAATTATTAAACAAATTTACTGAAAAGAGGTTGATGTAGAAGTTTTTAACTATGTCTCTAGATTCCTACAATACTAGTCGGGAAAGACATAAGTGAACTTACGGTATAATATAACATTTGCTTTTTTATATAGACGTAGCAGACACAAACGCCTTCGTTAATATACATAAAGTTCAATTCAGCACAACAGCGGTTATTTAGTTTAAATATGCGCTGCGGATATGCAGATGGACGGATAGGGATAGCATTCATTTGTAAATTGGTTTTTGGGACGTATTTCATCACATAAACCATAATAGAATTTTAAACGACATGCGTCAAATATTATACTAATCTCAGTTTTGAATTAAATTTACCGTAGTTGGTTATTTCATGATCATATTTAGTCACAAGTTCTATATTTGTTTATGTACTCGCTTTTGCCCGCGGCTTCGCCCGCGTATTAAAAGTAATTTTAACCGTCTACAAAAAAGGTGCATCTCAGTTTGACCCGTATGTTTTAATTGAATTGTAATTTGGCACAAATACTTTCAAGAATTTTCATGTTCACAATGTTAAATTTTGAAATCGATGCCATTTTTGTAATAAACGTCCCAAAAAACAATAAAAACGACACCCATATTGATATGAAATTAAATGAAAATATATTTATTACCGAAAAAAGCAATACAAAACATAGAGGCTATGGTCCCACACTAGGCTGGGCATGTCCCGTGGAAACCAAACAGTACTGATTAACAATTTCGCCGCTTAAAAATACAGCATGACAATGTATATGAACTTTTACAAAGTAATATGCAAATAAGAAATAATAATAACCATTAAAGACCTATTTCACGTCCGCCACGATGGATTTTTAAGTCGTTGTTGTTTTCGTAATCAGCGACCATAGCAACCCGTAGAGGCCGTAAACCATAGAGACAATACCCATGTTGATTTTCAGACATTGTCACCACATTTCCCCCTTTTAGTGCACCCGTAAACCTTACAAAGATCCTACGTGCCAAATTTGGAATCTCTAGATCCAGCGGTTTGGGCTGTGCGGTGATATGTCAGCCAGTCAGGCAGCCAGTTTCATCTTTTATATAATTATCGACTCTACATATCGACTTTACATACTGACTCTACATATCGACTCTACATATCGGCTTTACATATCGACTCTACATATCGACTCTACATATCGACTCTACGTATTTACATAGATGTACACAATATTAAATTTCAAAATCGATGCCATTTTCGTAATAACGTCCCAAAAAACCATAAAAACGACACCCATATTGATATTTTGGACATTTCAACCCCATCGCACCACAACAGGGGAGATGGTATTTCACGTCCGCCATGTTAGATTTCAAAATTGTTGTTGTTTTCGTAATCAGCGACCCGATAAACCATAGAAACGACACCCATGTCGATTTTCACTTTGTGACCACATTCCCCCTTTTAGGGGTTGAATTTTCAAAAAACCTGAAACACGTGTTTTCTCATTTATCGTTGGGCTATTATACTGCTGTGATGTTTCGAATTAAATTGTCTAAATAATCTTGTTTCCCCATACAAACTTTGGACCCCCATTTCACCCCTTAGGGGTTGAATTAAAAAAAAATCCTTTCTTGCTGCACCACTAGACCTTATAAGGAACCTAAGTACCAAATTTGGATTTCTAGAACCAGCGGTTTGGGCTGTGCATTGATAGATCAGTCAGTCAGTCAGTCAGTTTATTTTTTTTATTTTTTTATTTATTTATTTATTGCGATCATGTTCATTGTCCATACAGTAGGTCTTAAGATAGGTTATACAGTAGGTCTTAAGATAGGTTATACAGTAGGTACATGATACCCTGCTAGGGCATTGCAATGGTCTTATATACTAACATGCTAACAACATAAGTTAGTTTTATATAAAGAAAGCCATAGTTGCTATAATTATTAAAATTGACCTAATTGATTGTTATAAAAACAGATTATTTATTTACGTACTAAAGCTAAAAACTAGAAAATACTACTACAAAATTACACAATTCTAAGATGTCAGCAAGCTAAATTAAGGGTCTGATCGATCATGAATTCATTCAAATGGTAATAGCATTTATTTATAAGCATATTTTTAAAATTATTGTAGAAAACATTTATTCTATTTTCGCTTTTTATTATCTCCGGTATTTTGTTATAGATTTTGATACATCTATAATACGGGCTTTTCTTGTATAAATCCATTTTAGGTGCCGGAAGGGTCAGTTGGTTTTTTCGCCGTGAGCTTTTAACAAAATCGAACAGTGCCGGGTTTTTTTTAACGAATAACGCTGCCTCTAAGATATACATTGATGGGAGGGTAAGTAGTTTTAAGTTCGTGAAATGTGGACGGCAACTTTCAGTTTGTCGTATGTTTTGGATAATTCGGAGGCATTTCTTTTGCAAAATGAAAAGGTCATTAGCGTCCGTGCTGTGGCCCCACAGCAGCAGCCCGTACCGCAGCCAGGCGCACGCGCGCCCGTGGTAGGCGGCCAGTGCGCACTCGCGGTGCGAGTTCCGTTTTAAGATGTTTAACGCGTAAGTGAATCGGGATAGTAGGCTTTTTGTTTTTGCGACGTGTTTTTTCCAATTTAGGTGTGTGTCTAGAGTGATTCCTAACAAGCTAAACTCGTCCACCTCCTCTACACCGATGTCATGTACAATAGGACTCAGGTCTAATGCATCCTTTTGATACGGTCTAAATTGTATTCTTCTTTTATATATTTAGATAAAAAATAGAACCATTGAACAAGTCGACGAATTCAAATATTTAGGCAGCATAATAACCTGTGACTCTAGATTTACCTACCCCCGATATCACCTCATGAATAGCTTTGGCATTTAAGGTCTGTCAAGTTTCTGTCAAACATTTAATTTTTGGCACCAGCTTTTATTGACTACTGCACTTTTCTGTATGACGGCATACAGAAAAGTGCCTACTCGTTGAGAAGATTCTAACGAGCCCAAACTCAACCCAAAATTTCAGATTAATCGGTTGAAGATATCTGCTTCAAAATTGAGTTGCAAGATTCCACCCGAACAAACATAATTTGCAAGTTAAATAACCAGCTTGTAATAGTTATTTGTGCGAGGGCGGTACATTGAATCCTGAGCGTAACAAAGGATTCAAGCGTTAACGCCCATGACGAAAATATTTTTGTTCCTGAGTGACACATACAATTTTTCACACCGACTATGAGGAAAATATAAAAGTAACGATAGTTTTGATTTCAGTAAAACGTATTTAATTTATTTTGAATATTTTTTTATATTCATAAATTTTCATATGTGACTGTGTCTGGGAAAAGGGACCACTTTAGCGGTATGGAGTTATTAATATCTCCTAAAACTAGGTAAAATGAGCTATTCAGTGAAAAAAGGATCATTTTCCTAGGAGCAATCATATTTTTTTTTTTTTAAATATGCAGTAGGCAAAATGTACGAATTGAAAAATAAAATGATTTTAAAGTTTATGCTCGTGAAAAATACACTTCTACCAGGAAGTTATGGAATGATTGGTACCAAGTTAATCTACTATCATCAAATATTTATAATAACCGATTAGTATTAAAAAAAACCATTCTACGCAATTTTTGACTAATTTTTAAAAATGCATATAACTCGGAAACTAAAATCCTCAAAGTGGCCCCTTTTACTAGACACGGTCACATATAACGTTTTAGCACAACAGGTTATTTACGTAAAATAGTTGCGAAAATCTCCGAACAGCATATACAACTAGCCGCGCGCGCAAGAAGCAAAATACATCACCAATTTACATGTAGAAAAACTTTTTTTCAGGATTATATTCTACTGTTTTGTTGGCGTGATTGGTTTACATATATACCCACGCCGAATTGCAGTTTACTAGTTGTAAGGGTTACTGTGTTACTGAGCTAAGCCGAAGACGGACAGACAGACAGACAGACAGACGGAAGGACATGGCGAAACTATAAGGGTTCCTTGTTGACTACGGAACCCTAAAAACCGGACAAGTGCGAGTTCAACTCGCGTGGTGAGGGTTACGTAAAATATTGAGATTAGGGGAAAGATTACAGGAAAACCTATGAGAAGTTTGAGTATTCAAAGTAATGGGAAAATTCTCAATATTTTACGGAACCCTCACCAAGCGAGTGGAACTCGCACTTGGCCGGTTTTTTCTGAATAGCAGGATCAGGGAAGATATGTCAAAATTCGTCTTTACCTATTCCTAAATTACTTCAAATCTGTTTTTGCTAAAAATTATTTAAAAAAATACATCTGAGATGCTTATAACAACCCCTTTCATTTGATATGTCACACAATACAGATTTAGAAACTTTTTTTTTTTTTTTAGTTTACCCTCCAAAAGTGGGTCCCCTTGTTCAGAATTCATTAATTTACTTTACGCGTCCATCTTTGGGTCACCAATTTACATATGTACATATACCAAATTCCAAATCAATCGGTCCAGTAGTTTCGGAGAAAATCGGCTGAGACAGACGGACAGACAGACGCACGAGTGATCCTATAAGGGTTCCGTTTTTTTCTTTTTGAGGTACGGAACCCGAAGAAGTAGCTTGAACAGATAATTAGCATTTTGATCCTTCTCGTCGTGGAGCAAAACTTACTTTTCCGTATGAAAGGTGTGAAAAAACATATGTTTCGAGCCAAGATTTCTAGAAGCCTCAGGAATTGAGTTATTCAGCGTTGTACGGAAGCGAGAAGTAGGCATTAACTCAGCGAGATAGAGAGAGATTACGTGCATTTGAAGCCTGCTCCACACAATGGGCTATCATGGCCCATTAGGGAGAAAGAGATACTTCCATCGCATTCCAACGCATATTTGATATGAAAGAAGAGACAGCTGTTACCTAAAGACGATTGAAAACAGGAGAGGGAATATGTTGGAGCACCTGTTACAACGTGAAAATTACATAAAAGATTGAAGCGAACATAGAAGGTAGGCAGGGGAAGATGTGCTTTTATGGATCAAGGCCAAGAGAAGGTCAATGTAATGACGCATCAGAAGCTCAAGACATTGGCAGAGAAGCAAAGGTCTGCAGTCGTATATTAAGTTTCAAAATTAAGTTAAAGAATATTAAGAACAGTATTATTAAAGTCATTATTTGTAGGTATTACTGATGTACCTATGTAGTGTCTGTACCGCATCACATCCCTAAAACTGATACCTATTGCCATCATGGGCGCAGATTCTACGGAGGAATGGCCAATCTTTTCAAAAACGTTCCATTCGATCTTCTCGAGCTTCCTCTACCTACATAACTAATTACTTTGAAAACGATAGGTAACTTTAAGATTAGACGGAATTGCCTTCAGTCATGCGAATAGTTCAATTATTGAAGTCATTCATGCATTTGTGTAGATTAATACCACTTATTGTGAATTTTTCTACTTCTAGGAGTGCGTGTTTGTTTGGATTAAGTAGGGTCACTTTCAGGGCTAACAGAATGAAGTCCCGAACGTCTTGTTGGAATATTTGTTTTTTAATCTTCGGTAAGTTTTATTGTACTGTACCTAACATGAAAGGTATTCCGTTTGAAAAATAAATAAACTACCTAAATCGTTTATTCTAGGTACCTACCTAACACCTAACGTATATTTTTTCCTTAGCTGGCGCTGCGCTGGTTTTCGAACGCCACAATATTGGTTAGGTATCTATATCATTTAACATGTAAATACCTATTTCGCCATGTCCGTTTAGTGGGCGGTTGTTGGCAAACCAGTCGATGTAGGTACTGTACATCTACAGTCTGTGCACAGACAAAGTGATCTTATTTTCAAGGGCATAAGGTTGCTCAAATATAATTGAACCTTTGGGAACGTACATATATTTGTGAACTCGACTGTATTAACAAAGACGGACGGGCAACTACGGGACCCTACACTGCGCGTGGCCCGACACGCACTTGGCTGGTTTTTTTTGACAGTATTTACCCTTACAGTTTCGGACGTACTTATATCCGAGTTTACGGAAACTAATGTTTTTCAGCTACATATATGCCACAAGGTTATACTCTTAGAAGACAACATATTGACATCGAAGGCATTGCAGAATCGGGCAGCAATATCACAGACATACTGAAAAAAATAATAGTGTTACCTGGCGGAGTAATAATTCAACATCACCCACAAATCTCAAACCAGTCAGAAGAAACTAGAGAGTGGGAGAAGAAATTTAAGGAGGCCATGACTAAATATGTTTCAGACCATTCCAAAGAAACTGGAGAGTGGGAGAAGAAATTTAACGAGGCCATAGCTAAATATGTTTCACACATAGATTCTATGGTTTCACACCAGACCAAAGAAACTGGAGAGTGGGTGAAGAAACTTAACGAGGCCATAGCGAAAAATGTTTTAGGCATGTTCGAGACATCCAAAGAAAACGGTACATAGAATCAATATATTTAAAAGAGTACATACAATTCACGCTGGATTCCTCTGTCAAACGCTCTGTCAGGTTTAAACATTTATAGGTATATTATATACTACTAAATATTATTCATTTAAGCGCAACAATGGCTCTTTTTCTGAATAGCAGGATCAGGGAAGATATGTTCAACTTCGATCCCTTCTTTGGGATTCTATTGTACAATTTTTCGCTTCATTCAGAATTCAATATACCGCCCTCGCCATAAATATGTAGGGGTCTTTTACCCATTGAGACTTTGAGACACAATCTACTATTACCTATATATAGCTGCACTCGGGAGTTATGACGCGGCATATTAATTTTCTTAAAAACTATACATTTAAAGTGTTTACCCTTTCACCATTATTAAAATGTACTTAAACTTACGTCATTAATTATTTATTCAGTTTTAAGCCCATATTTTTGTAACACTATGTAACTACCTACGCAATTTTGTAGTCAAAAACATTAAATTCGCGTCCAGTCACTTGATAATATTTATTAAGTCGCTGTAATTGGATATTTAACCTAATTACCTACTCGACAAAAAAATCAGTAGCTAAACTATGTTTTTGTATATTTTAGAGAAAAATACAGGTCGTTCGAGGCTCTGGTCTGCAGCAGAAACATTTATCACTAATCTGGCCATCGCTCTATCCGACCACCCTGATGGGCAAGCCATCGTACAGCCGAGTATAGAAACGAAACAATACAGTCTGCTACAGGTCTGCAATTGTCTATGTAATACTAAACTCGTATATACAGGGTGTGGCCTGTAACAGGAGCAATAAATGAAGCGGTGGAGTCTTAATGGTCCGCGAGCTAGCAACAGATTTTCGTGACCAATCAACTCCCGTGCCATAACTTGTGAGAAGGTTCAGAATGTTGTATCATGAAGCCATGTGGACGTCAGCTGCGGCTCCGTTGGTGGGTTGACCAGCAGCAACCACCCAAAGATGTAAAAAATTTTTTTTTTCAGTGATTTCCTCCTGATTCATTTTATCATCAAATTATAGTTAATCCAATATTATGACGTAAAACAATCGTCAGCTGACTGTACAATGGTGGAAAGTCCGTCAGCTGGTCATACGAACATGTAAAAAAAAAACAGTCATTTCCTCCCAACTGAAATTTTGTCAGATGACAGTTTATGTGCTATTATAAATATATCAACGCGTCAGCTGGTTCTATCGCGGTGGAAAACTCGTCAGCTGATGCCCTGAAGTTTGTCGCTTACACCATGTAACGGAATTAAATCCAAGTTCGATTACCTCGTTTAAATTTAGATATGTCGTAAGCAGATAGTTGTTATGATTCTATAAGGAATGAAATAAATCAGCTGACAAAATGCCGAGGGAAAACAGATCAGATGGATTTAAATACGCGATAGATGCTCCACTCCATTCTGGCTCCTGCGTTGCAAACTTCAGGGCATCAGCTGACGAGTTTTTCACCGCGATAGAACCAGCTGACGCGTTGATATATTTATAATAGCATATAGACTGTCATCTGACAAAATTTCAGTTGGGAGGAAATGACTGTTTTTTTTTTACATGTTTGGGAGGCTGCTGCTGGTCAACCCACCAACGGAGCCGCAGCTGACGTACACGGGGCTTCACGATACAACATTCTTAACCTTCTCACAAGTTATGGCACGGGAGAAAGTAACTGACAAAAAATTGTGCCTAGTAACAACTACAACCTAGTAAACTTTAGGGCATCAGCTGACGAGTTTTCCACCGCGATAGAACCAGCTGACGCTTTGATATATTTATAATAGCATATAAACTGTCATCTGACAAAATTTCTGTTGGGAGGAAATGACTGGTTTTTTTTTTTACATTTATGTATGACCAGCTGACGGACCTTCCACCACTGTATAGTCAGCTGACGATTGTTTTTCTTCATAATATTGGATTAACTATCATTTGATGATAAAATGAATCGGGAGGAAATGACTGAAAATTTTTTTTTTTTTACATCTTCGGGAGGCTGCTGCTGGTCAACCCACCAACGGAGACGCAGCTGACGTCCACGGGGCATCATGATACAATATTCTTAACCTTCTCACAAGTTATGGCACGGGAGTAAGTGACTGACAAAAAAATGCACGTAGCTCGCGGTCTATAAGGCACTTGTCCCACCGCCGGCGACGAGCGATGAGCTATCGGCGATTTTCTCGCCCAAGAAACGAATAAAAGATAATCGCTCCCGTGTAAATAAAAGAGAGAGATATAGTTCATCGCGGTGTGAACAGCCAGCGATGAACTATAAATATATATCTCTCTTTTATTTACACGCGAGCGATTATCTTTTGTTCGTTTCTTGGGTGAGAAAATCGCCGAGAGCTCATCGCTTACTCGCCGGCGGTGGGACAAGTGCCTAAGCCAATCAGCCATCAGTTCCAAGTGGTTTAACAAACAAAAAACAAGTTTTTTTTTTTTTAAGTACGCGGATGAAGCCACGGGCAAAAGCTAGTTACCTATATACCTACGCTTCTCAATGGTGTTTATTCTGTGTTACTAACCTAACCTAATTTAATTCAGGAGTTGATATCGCCACCTTCTACTTCATCAGATCACCTCTGTTGTGCGAAAATATTGCATTGTCAAGTGGCTGAAAATTATATTGCATAGGACACACATCATCATCATCATCATATCAACCAAAAGACGTCCATGTAGGCCTCCCCCAAACAGCGCCATAATGATCGGTAACTTACTTACGTACGAACAATGCATGTTAAATAAAAGTTGCTTGTAATAAAAACATACGGGATATCATTGGGGTGGATAGGTATGATTATTATTTATTGAATGTTACTTTTGTGATGTTTACAGGACATTAGATCGGGTCGAATCAGAGGACCGGTACACGTATATGGACGGCACGCCGGAAGGTCCAGAGATAGTTCAGATGATGATTAAAATCGTTTCTTGGATTATTGTAATAAATTCTACAATGAATTTTATATGCCAAATATGGCAATTTTTTATTTTACGCAACGATACCGGACAAATTCGTTGTTAAGAAATCTGTGCGTAATTTCTTTGTTGGCAGATCCGGGAACTCTTAAAGTATCAGATTTGAGAATTTCGCTTGTAAGTATGTATGTAGGTATTGTATATTTATGTATATATTTATTTGTGTAAAATGGTTGTATATTTTAATTTTTTGTTTTTAATTGGTTAATCCCTAAATAAAGAACAAATTTATTATTTATGTCTTTCCCGCTCACGGGACATGATGTCCCGGACCTTTGGGAGGCGTGCGTGGGGCTAGGTACCTACAAAGTAGGTACCAACTGAGTCAACACGTAGAGGCCCTTTTGACAATTTAATTGAATGCAAGGAGTACACCGAGCGGATGCTGTCCCTGCCCGTGTCATGGGACGCACACAGAGACAGCACCCGCTGGGGTGTATAGGGTCTATTACTGGTTGATAGAATCTAAATAAAACGGGTTATTGGGTGAAAATGATGGACTAGTGACAAGGCTATTGGTGAAACATCGGACGCCTGCCTAATATTATTTTATACTAGCTTTTGCCCGCGCGGAACTCGTTTATATTGTAACTCCATACAAACTGTTTGAAACGAAAAAGGCTTCCTTATGGCTCAGTTACATGATTTTATAGATAAGCTTTTTCCAAATGTTATAAGACTCTCTGCTAACACCTTAACCTGTAATTCGTGGGCCTCTTTCGTGGTTATAAGGGTGTTAGAGCACGCTATAAGACCTTTTTTACAGGCATTCTTAACACCTTAACACTTGGCTAGAACCGATATAAGAATGATATAAGGGTTATTTTAACGCTAGTGTGCTAGTTGGGTTACTACTCCCGACGAGTATCTTACAAGCGAACCTGAGGGCCAAAGGCCCGAAGCGTCCCTTTAGAGCGCGCTCTCTACGTGAGCCCGAGGGCCAAAGGAAGTGTCCCTTTAGAGCACGCTCTCTATGTGAGCCCGAGGATCGAAGGCCTGAAGGGCGAGCCGACGCGGACACTTTACTATCCCCGAGTGTCTTACAAGCGCATCTGAGGGCCAAAGGCCCGAAGGTGAGCGGCGAGGCCCGCGAGGCCGTAGGCCGAGCTCCGCGTAGGTACTTACCTCCTGCCGCGTAGGTACTACCAGACGCAAATAGCTTTAGAAAATACATGAATAAAAAATACACGTAATACGTACCTGTAAAATGTGAGGGTTGCCCTCGATTTCCCTGGGATCTCATTAACAGATCCTAAATTGGTGACAATGGGGCCATCTCAGGAGTATACATTTTCGAATAAAAATAATTTTTAAAATGGGTCCACAATTGACGGAAAAATCGGTGAACATACATCAAAAAAAAATACAATGTGCACTTGTATCATATAGATAGATACTGTTGAAAGTACTTATAATTTACTTTAAAAACAATATTTTAACCGACTTCAATTTAGTACTCCGCCTAGCCAAACTAACATTTCCACATTTCCTTTCCACTTTACCACATGGAATGGACTGCTTTCCGAGGGTAAACACGTTGATTATTATAGACGAAAACCATAGATATCACTGTATGTGGGCCGATAATATTTGAGGAGTTCTGTCGATTTGGCACGCTTGACATGAACTTCATTAGTTGTTATTTCAACGGAATCATATCAGAATCAGTAACGTACTTTAACAGTTTTAAGTACGAGCTCCATAAGTCATCTGTGGTCTTCATCATCAGTTCCACTTCACCAAAATTGTGATTTCCGGGTGTAAATACACTAGTTATAATAGAAAATTCCGTAATTACTCATGCGTGCCTTCTGTTTTTGAGGACTTCCCTCAATTCCTAATCATCCAATTGAAGTTTTGATAACAATGGGACCAACCTGGCCACTATTTCACCACCTTGACAATTGTCACCTGACACTGACAATTCGCCATACACTTGCTTGTTCTAGAAATGAAGGTGGTCGCTAGGTTACCTGTGGAACAGCAATGTACGGAGAATTGCCGTTGTCAGGTGACGATTGTCAAGTTGGTGAAATAAGGGCCTGGCTGGAAGCATATAATTTCAAATAAAAAAAAGAATTGTACGAATCAGTTTCTAAATGAAGGAGTCCTGAGGTAATAAACATTTTTTAAAAATACAACCGAATTGAGAATCTCCTCCTTTTTTTGAAGTCGGTTAAAAATGATACAGCGATGTCGTATTAACTCTTTATTATACATTAAACGATTATCAATTTATCAGTGTGCCGATAGAATTAACTTCCGTTGCTATGGTTACCGTATTCATTGCGAAGATTAAGTCTAAACTGGAGTATAATATATAAATATGCGAAGTGTTTTATTAAAACAAGAACATTAGTCGTTAAGAAAATGAAAAAAAAGAAAAATGATTTATTTGTTTTCTTAGGTACTAAGTTACGAACCACATAGAAGACCCGACACCATCGTATGTCTAGCAAGATCACACAACATGTAACAACTCACCTTTGTCTAGTTCGTCCATAGTGTGAATTTTAATTTAACTTTAAAATTCTCAAACTGGTAGATATACCCTGTTAACAATTAACTTAACTGAAATATATAATGATCACAAGACACAATAACAAATCAAAATCAAAGCAAGTACCTAAAGATGTTCTCCTTACAAGTTTGACTGCTCATTGTTTAATATTGTGGGCGTTTAAGTAAAGTTTGAAGAGCACTTACAAAACAAAGTTGATTTGTGTTTGTTAGATACATTAGTGTCAGAATACCGACACGAGGGAGGCACTAAACTTGTCAAGATAATAATTATGGGGCGGAATAATTGCCCGCTTTTGCTCATCTCGGAGTTCAAGCTCCTAGCTAGACATTGGCCGCCAATACAAGGTGAGGTAAGTAAATACTGATGATCCATCATAGCTGTTTCACTCTATAAGATGCAATACTGTGAGCCAGCTATGGTGGATCATCGTGTATTGGCTGCCTATAAGTAGAGGCCAAAAGATCAACTTCTAGCAAAGTTAGGTATATAGCTAGACACCAAACTGAATTTATATGATAAAGTTGATAAATAGGTTTTACCTCGTCAACTTGCCAGTGTTATCGACATATTCCTCCAGCAATAGCCCCTATATACCCCAGCGGGTGCAGTCACTGTATCCGCACGGTTGCATTCATTAAATTGTCGAAAGGGGCTCTACGTGTCGCGTATGTGGTAAAAATGTATACTTCGGCTTCACGCACGCCTCCCAAAAGTCCGAGAAACCATATACCATGAACGGGAAACTAAAGATGCTTCTTCTTAAAAATAGTTATTTTCTTGTTCATTGCACATCCACATTCCCATAACACAAGCCTTATTGAGCTTACTAAGGGACTAGGTCGATTTGTGTAAGATTGACCTATAATATTTATTTATAATTGCGATAGTGTTATCATTTATAATTGGCATTATTGCGATATTGTTCTTTCGTAACGTATGATCAACTAGCGGAATTCTTATAACAAAAAAACCGGTCAAGTGCGAGTCTGACTCGCGCACCGAGGGTTCCGTACAAAATTTCATACAACATACTCGTCTCGCCCCGCCCATTAATTTTGGAAAATCTTAACAACGCATGATGATGATGATGGTGATGATGAAGTAGATAAAAATAAAAAATAGTCAATTTTTGATGGTTGAATGCCAAGACGTTGTGTCACAATTTGACGTTTAATCCTTTATAGGGCAACTTCTAAATTTCATAGTAAAATTGACCACCTGAGGGCCTACCGCGAAACGATTTTCGTTTTCGTTCGTATATCTCCGTCTCTGTCGCACTTGCTAGTTCGAGCGACAGAGACGGAGATACACGAACGAAAACGAAAATCGTTTCGCGGTAGGCCCTCTGTTAAGGTCATCTTTTTGTATTTTTTTACGGTTCAGAATTTCTAGCTCTACACAATAGCAAGAGACTTGAACTATGAATTATTTTTAACTTTAAAAAACAAAAGAAGGTTGCTTTACAGTGTTAGGTAGGGTGTTGCTTAAAAACCGAAAATTTGAAATTTAAGTGAGCCACCCTATTATATTGGTCTAATACGTGAAAACATTACGTCTTTTTTTTATTTTTATTTTTGGATAAGATTTAGGGGTCGCTACCGAATTTTGAAACTCCCTATTTTAACATTTTTGTAGTTTATTGAGCTACATTTGATAAAGAAGGAATAAACAATCGAGAAAATACGATTTTGGTTCACGAAATGTTCGACGCTTATTTGAAATCAAATATAAAGTCTTAAAATCATCGCCAAAGTCCGTTTTTAGCATATTTAGCACAATAAAATTCATTTTTGAATTACTGACTGAAATTTAGTGATTTTTTTTTTGATATTTTCCAGATTATTCATTTCCTATCATTAAATGTAGCTCATTAAAAAAGTAAAATGTTAAATATATAAAAAAACCTTACTATGGCGAAATGCAAACATTAAAGAATTTCAAAATTCGGTAGCGACCCCTAAATCTTATCCAAAAATAAAAATAAAAAACAGATGTTATTTTTTTACGTATTAGAACAATACAATAGGGTGTCTCACTGAAATTTAAAACTTTCGGTTTTTAAGCAACACCCTAGTGTTAGGCCGTATGAAATTCCTTTACATATCATCTTCACTCATCGCACCGGATACGTATTATTTCCGGACCTAATTTGAAGTAATAAGTCATGTCAACATTTCATTGGAAGTTTGAGAAAACATTTTTCCCCTCACCAGCTCAGAAAAGCGTGCTTTATCGCTCTAAATCTGCGCCCAAATGGTAGTTTATGTGACTGTAGGTACATAATGAGAGGTCTTAAATCACGAGTAATTTAAGGACTAATTATGTACAGTTGCATACGAGGGTAGTCCCAAAAGTATACGACCTGACAAAGAAAACAAAAGAAAAACGAATTTTTTTTTTTTCATTTTTCTACATAATCTCCTTTTAGTTCTATGCACTTGGCCTAGCGATGTTCGAAAGCTTCAACACCTTGTTTGTAGTAAGATTTGTCGAGCTCGTCAAAATACCCATCAACCGCAGCGTCCACTTCATCATTGCTGGCAAATCTTTTACCACCGAGCCATTCTTTTTAAATTTGGAAACAAAAAAAAATCGGAAGGGGCCAAATGGGGCGAATAGGGTGCATGTGGAAGTAATTCGAACTTTAACTCGCGGATTTTGGCCATGGCCTTGGCACACGTGTGTACTGGTGCATTGTCTTGATGAAACAAAATTTATTTTTCGCCAGATGCGGTCGTTTTTCACAGATTTTTTCACTTAATTGATGCAAAGGGTTAGCATAATACTCGCCATTGATAGTCTTTCCTTTCTGAAGATAATCTATGAAAATTATCCCACGGCAGTCCCAAAAAACGGAGGCCATGACCTTTCCTGCTGATGGAACGGTTTTTGCCTTCTTTGGGGCCGGTTCTCCTCTTCGAGTCCATTGCTTCGACTGTTCTTTCGTCTCTGGTGTGAAATAATGCACCCACGTTTCATCCATAGTGATAAAACGCGGCAAAAACTCCGCTTTATTGCTGTGAAATTTTGCCAAACACTCAGTCGAAATATCTGCGCGACGTCGTTTTTGTTCGTATGTGAGCAATCGCGGCACCCACCTTGCTTACATCTTTTTCATATCCAAATGTTCAGTTAATATGCGATGTACAGCACTTTTTGAAATCCCTGCCATGTCTGCTAGCTCGCGTACTTTCAATCGACGGTCATCTAATACCATTTTGTGGATTTTTTTACTGTTTCTGGCGTAGTCACTTCATTTGGTCGACCACATCGATGTTCATCTTCGCAACTAGAGCGACCTCGTTTAAACTCTGCCACCCAATATTTTACTGTTGTAAACGATGGAGCAGACTCCCCCAAAGCAGAATCTAGCTCCGCTTTAATACTAGTTGGACTAAAACCTTTCAAATGAAAGTATTGTAACACATAACGATGGCCAATTTTCTCCATGTCTGAAAATTTGTTCACAGTGTCCACTATTGATGGCTACTAAACAAAAGATAAACGACGCTACGTGTTCGAATTTCAAATTTAAACTTTATAAAGTGCATTATTTTCAAAAAGAGTAATTATTTAAAATAAAAACCTCTTTAAGTGTGTCAGGTCGGGTACTTCTGGGACTGCCCTCGTACGCTACTTTATCTCCACACATATCGTAAATCCTCAATGATGTGTTCGGGAACCATTAGAATAACCGCCATTGCACCGCCATGGCCGACTAGATTTCAAATCGTGACCAACTAGATGTCCAAAACAAAATCGAGTTGGTCAAGATTTGCTCTGACTTCTGAGCCACGCTTCGAAATTTGAAACTCATTATACTTTATCAATATCGATATTTTAATGAAAATACGTACAAAATTACCTACGGCCAGAGACAAGTAATTTATTTTCATAAATCTTATTTATGTAATGCTGGTCATTACTGACAGTTTCTGAACGCATTTTAGCGGGTTTATAGTAGGTACCTATGTGAGTAGATAATAGTATTTTATGCAACAGTTATATAATATGGGTTCTTAAAATTCGAGAGTCGCTGTAACAAAACGAGCTTTAGCGAGTTTTGTTAATAAAGACTCGAGAATTTTAAGACCTAATTATATAACGTTGCATACAGTACTTTTTCTACGACAGCTAGAACCAACTTATACTTTTAGTTATTAAATAAAAATAGAGACATGTAAAATTAAACAAACATTTTATTTATGGTAATGAATATGAAGGCTTTGAATGGTGTTTTTTGTTATGATTATTGGCGCGTTGTTTTGTTTTAAGATCTGGGACATATTTCTTTCATTTTGTAGAAAGTCCGGAGCGGTTGGCATTGGAGATGGATCAAATTCAGTTACAACCTCAAAAGTTAAATAAATTGCGTTACCAATGAACCTAACTGACAATTGAAAATAATTAAATTCCCGCGCTTTATGTTTTTTTATTACCATAGACAACAATACTGTTTAAGTAGATGTATTTTTCAAACATAAAAATCTTTTGGAAAAATAATATTCTTAGTTCATATCTGTAATTTACGTAATAATAAACGAGTCTTTATTGTAAATATGGCAGTTACAGTAATAATAAGTTCATTTACATAAACTTTTGTCATGGATGCGGTCATGGAAACATAAATTTAAATAAAACACTTTCGCGCTGGCACATGGTCTGTAGGCGCTGGCCACTTTAACGCAAATTAAAAAAAATACCAGTTGGCTTATAATTTATTATAATATCCGTCGGAGCATTATAATGTAATTCATAGATCATAGATTTAAGTGGAATCACGAAAAGTGTATATTTTTAATATTGATGTTAGCCTTTTAATTGTCAAATTACAGTGCTGGAGTAGAAAAAGTCCATTATATTATATCCGCTAGCGTGGAAAGGACCAAGAGGGGGCGACGGGCGCGGCGCTGAGTTGAGACTTACATAACAATATTAGCATATTCATAGTTAGTCTAGGGCGGTCATAACTCTAAATCAGGCACTGCTATTTAAAGATGCAAAAATGTTACATTTAATAATTATAAAATGCTTTGATTTTGATGAGATTTAAACAAACCTTTATTGTAAATGAGTATGGTCCAAATGACTTTCATTACATTTACTATTTTCCTCGCGGTGGTGAGGTGAAAAGTCTCGTGCCCTAAAAGCCTCGCTATGCTCAGGATTGTCGCTAGTTCGGCTTTCAATACAAGCACTGGCGCCAAACAACAACGTTGCAGCCTTGCATAACAAAACTATTGTTTTTCATAGTGGCTGCAAAAGACCATTTAGAGGCTTGCTGAGAACATGTTGGTAGTTTTTGAACGCAGCAGTTTAACGTGAAGAAAATAAGGGGTTATCTCGCACTCTAAATAGAATGAAAAGAAAAATACGCCTCACCTAACTTTTCGGGGACTAGGTACTTATTAAAATACCTACCTGAACATAATTAAGGAGCTATATTGTATACCGCTGCGAGACATCCGTTGCGTTTTTTTTCGTTGCCTTTAATGTACTTATTCCGCGTGTATGCGGCCAGCCCAGCGGAATTCGGTTGCGGAATTTCACTTGTGTAAGGCGGCTCTTATACCATAACCATAACGTATATTGTTTCAATAAAACACGACACCCTGAACGATACATTATTATGGTTTACCAAAAAATGTAAGCCTAAGTTACATTAAGGCGAAATTAACATGTTACTCCGTAAATAATTGAAAACAACCAATGCTTAATCTTAAGAGGCAGTATGGTCAACGAAGCTTCGCTTACTTAACAAAATATGTAAAAAATTGGATCTGGGTAATATACGTATTAATTTATACATATATGTTATGGCTAATTGAAATGAAGCATTCGTTTATTCCTAACAATGCTTAATCGTGATCTATAAACGGTGTTGTACAACTAGTGACATTATCAATACAAGATTGCGGTGAACAATGAATAAAACAAGTTTCTTATACCGTAACAGTTGCGTTTGCAGCGTAGCCGATCCTCTATACTGCCTCGTAAGATATGCACTTCACGTTGAAAGTTAACTTACTGTAATACCTAAGAGTCTCGGCACACGCTATTTTCTGCCGCGCGATCGTTGCATTTGACACACGCATATCATTATGATCTTGCGGTAGAATTTAGTTGGTGTTCTGGACCCCTAAGGTCGCATACACACGTGCGGATAACACGCGTGTACGCTACCTTAGCAACTACTTTATTAATAAATACTAGTTTGTATAAAATTTAAGCAATAAACAGGAAACAAAAATAAACAAAACAAATAAATATAAAATTTATTACATAATAACGAAACTGATAATATTTACAATAATAACAAAAGGAAAGATCGTTATTCAATCGTTTAGTCTATATTGAGAATAGGCCCCCAAAATACAGTTTACTACATCGATTTAGTAAACATATACTTACAGCTTGGTTATTTCAACAAGTAAATATGTCTTTTTAAAGACATATTTTTAAACAAAATGGAGCTGTAACCGCTAACTTTAAAAGCTTTGCAGTCCTTGTTACTCGTATAACGATCGATCAAATAATACTAACGAACGTTTTTCTATCATAATTTGATGTCAATTGGCATTTACTGCACAAGCCCCACAATATTCTGTAAGTGGTACCTAAATTACAATAACCCGATTTTAGGGACATATCTATCTATATATCTAAGCACTAAAATAAATATGTACAATACAAAAACGGCCAAATGGAATGGCTTTACATAATAATTCACAATCAAATACTTCAACTATGTGTACTTTATGAATAATAAACCGCAATTATAGGTGTCGGTAGGTATACTTTTACTTTATCCAATGCGATTCGGACTGAATGTTTAGGTTTACGATAAGTATTTAAATATAACTACCGACAGCCAAACAACTACGGACAATGGAACGGTAATCGTGTTATACTCATATGATGATTTTAAAAAAAACTTCCCAGCTTACATTCTATTTAAATTAAACCTAGATCAGTAAACACTAGTACCTAGGGAATGCAAATACCGGTCATATTTCATAACCGGTTATGATTTCGGTTATGGTAGAAAAATATCCGAAAACCGGTTACGGTTATTTAATGCTAAAACAAGGAAATTATCGGCTTAACACCAAATAATAACTACTAGACCATTCTGACATAATTTGGCAACCCAAATACACGCTCTTATTTATAAATAAAAGCAAAAGCAGGGTAGTTCGAGTTTCAATGTATAGGCACCTCTAGAGTCAAACCGCAACTTACATATATGAGCGC
Source organism: Epinotia nisella (assembly GCA_932294315.1). Lineage (NCBI taxonomy): Eukaryota > Metazoa > Arthropoda > Insecta > Lepidoptera > Tortricidae > Epinotia > Epinotia nisella. The sequence continues at coordinate 27,042,241 of OW028674.1, forward strand.
TCTGATTTCGTTTTTTTAAAGAAATTATCTAATAATTCACCACTAAAACTGTACTTATTTGTCATATTCAGCGAAATAATGTAAGAAACTTAATATATTTGGATGATTTAAGTAAGGAAAAATATAACCGAAAATAACCGTAACCGGTTATACAAAATTCCGAGAACCGGTTATAATTTTTTGACGAAATCATCTGTTATAACCGGTTTCTTTGGTTTCCGTTAAAACCGGTTTGCATTCCCTACTAGTACCTCTACATTACACTATTGACCAATATCATTTAAGTATTATAGAATCGCAAGGTGAACCGTTGCAAATACATATTGCAATACGATTAATTGTCCCCGAAATCCTATTATACTGTTGTGACACGACTCTATTGTCAAGAGAATAAGGACTGAGTGTTTTTTACGCAACTAGTTACTGCTGACTGCTCAATATTTAGAAATATTGTAAAAATGCAGTAACCATTCTGTAACGCGGTACACTTCAAAATTACAATTACAATTTAAATGATACCAACATATTATGTTATATATTCTAAGTAAAAAAGAAATATTTCGCCTTAAACGTACAATTTTTTGATAACTGGCTATTGTAAACTTGACTGTAAATGCAACGTCCTTTTAAATGGACCATATTTATTTCGCACATTCATCAAAGTGTCTAAACTAAGTATACACAATCTCCAACGTGATTGGTAAGATCACGACAGTATAAAAACTAGGTTCCACTCGCCATTTGAACCTTGGCTATGTTTAGATGGTAAATACTAACCTAACGGCCTTATTCATGAAAAAGACTTAGCACATACCACCATTGAACAACGATTTAGTTAAATTGCTCATTTGATGTTTGTTAAATAGCTGACTTCTGCGACCGAATTGTTTTGAATAAGACCGTAACTCACTAGCGATATTCAACAGCCCGTAAACAGTTAATATTCATATAATAAAAGGAACGTTGACTACAATAGATCTTGATAATAGTCTTTACCTACAACATGCCTCTGCTAAAAGCACACAGATATTAATATTGAATTATGTACTCAGGTGAATTATTATCCTTCTTAATAAGCCTGTTCTTTTTAAAGGACACGAGCATTAAAAGCGTTAATGGAGCGTAGTGTAATGTAGAGATTAGATGGAGTAGCACTGATATACTACTGACAGTTCTGTCAAGCCGCGTCGCCGCTTCGATGTGTGCTCTTGTGATCAATGCCTTATCAATAGGGGTTAAATAGATCAAACTGTTCAATGAAATGCAACTTTATTATTGAAAAAACGTGAGGTCTACATAGCTCTGATAAGCAAATATGACAAAATTTGGTATTTACCAGACAATACTATACCAGATGTTTACCAGACAAGATAGAAAATATTGCGATTTATTATCCCGCCTAATATATACCACTTTTGGTCGCACGCGTCGGTTTAACCAAATTAATTTAACATTCAAAGTTTTCTATCTTATTACAGTTCCCTTACTTTTCGCATGATATCTTACCTGGATTCTCATTCCAGTACATCTTTAGTACAATATAAATTGTTTAATTAGATATTCCATTCGCACAATTTATAATACACTACACTGGTTTTGTGTACAGTCATCATCAAAAGTAGCTACGCAAACGAAGATGTCAAAAGTCTTTATTAAAAGGGAATAAGTGCTTTTGACGTCTTCGATTGCGTAGTTACTTTTGATGCTGACTGTACTTACAAATTCAAAGTTCAAAACAAAAACGTAATATTGTAGTGTATTGAGGTTTGAATTTGTATAACGTATAATTGGAATAATTCACAAGTGCTGCGGCGCTTGCATGTAGGTAGTACCTACAGGCAAGAGGCGCTTCGTTTTTTTACCTTTGTTAAATAGGTTCGTGTAGCTAGCATGATTTTATGCTTTACTGCCTTTTGAATTTGCAACTAGCTCTAAAACACTATGCGGTATTTAGTTAAATATTTCATTTGCTGTACACCAGTGGCCAACGACTCCTAAGTAGTTACTATTTAGAAGGTTTCTTATTATCCTAAACACCGCGCAGTTTAGTAAGGCTTTTAAATCGAAATAGACTGCAGCATCGCAACCCTATTATCCAGTGACGATAAACTATTTATTACACTTAAACAAAACGCGTTTTTTAAATAATATTTCCAACCGGTAAAATTCCACTAGTTGAATAATATTATGAGAACTAGGTTTAGATTAACGTAGTTAAAAGTTTGAAGAGTAAATAATTTTTGTTTACGATTTAATGTTACTTTATCATGGTAAAGTCGACGTCAAATATAAGTATAAAGTTTCGCCTCATCAAAAATGTAAAAATATATTTGACGTCGATCCTACATGTTGGATGGTGAAAACGCTCACGATTTTACCTAGCTGCAGCCAGAGAGTAGAATTATAACTGAATGTCAAAGTCAAAGGAAAAAAATCCCGTAACAGTCACCATTGTGTAACTGAGCGTTTTTCAAAAAAAAGTGTACCGTCACGGACTTTAATCGTTGAGCCATTTAGAGCTCACCTTTTACTAGATATCCATAGCTTAACTATTAAAAACTAAAATTAGTTGACACCTAAACGGCTCAACGATTAAAATCCGTGACTTTACATGAACTTTTTTTTCAGAATTTGACTTTTTTAGGGTTTTTCTTCTTCAGAATCATTGATAATATCGATCCTCATACAACAAAAAAAGTGTCCAAAATATTCCATTCCAGATCGTCACATTTTTGTATGCAGTCTTTTTTTATTTATATGGTCGTGATGCACTGGAAGAAAAAACTTACATAGTAAAATCTGGGATAATTTTTTTCTGACATAAGGATCGATAGTATCAAAGATTTTGAGTAAGAAAAACCCCAAAAAAAATCGAATTCTAAAAAAAAATTATCATGTACCCTTTTTTAGAAAAACGCCCAACTGTCGTTTGGGATTTTTCCTTTGACATGAGCACTGTATTATAACTGTCTCTCTGTGACGTAAACGAACCTAAGGTCCGCGGCGAGGGCGAGGCGACGCGTTCAGCGCAGGTCGGGGTTGTCGTTGATCTGTTTCTTGACGCGCACGAGCATGGTGGTGTACCACTGGTCGAGGCGCGATATGCTGTCGTAGTTCTTCACCGCTTCGGTGAAGCCCTCGATGTTCTGGTCTTCCAGGTGCTCGATCAGTTCCTGGATCAAAATCAGTATGCGATAAGAATCACATGGGTGATAATAATTAATTTATGGGTTGTTAAAATAATAGGTTGAAGCCTCCGTGTAGAGTAAATAAAATAGTTCTGTAAACAAACGCAAAAATGTGACTAAAATGAGTGCAGGTACAGGAGACTTACCAAACACAAGACGATAGGTTAATAATTATCAACTAGTCTGGTCTCTTATCCTATTAATTGATTCACTTACATTTTTTTTTCTTTTATTTGTTTCAGCTGTATCGTGACCTGGGGTACTAGCAGAATATCAGTGCTTGCTCACGCGAGCAAAGCCAAACTGAGCTAGTACATTTTTGGCATTGTTGCAATGCACAGTATTGTTTATAATTAAATATAAATAAATAAATAATAAATATTTGCGGACAATCTTACACAAATCGACCTAGTCCCAAACTAAGCAAAGCTTGTACTATGGGTACTAGACGACGATAAACATACTTATATAGATAAATACATACTTAAATACATAGAAAACATCCATGACTCGGGAACAAATATTCGTGCTCATCAGCATCACACAATTAATGCCCGTACCGGGATTCGAACCCAGGACCTCTTGCTTCGTAGGCAGGGTTACTATCAACTAGGCTAAAGCGGTCGTCAAAATTAACCTATCGTCTATTATTTGTCCTTTTATTTTTAATTTCTCTATTTCTTATTTATTTTTAGGGTTCAGTACCTCAAAAGGAAAAAAACGGAACCCTTATAGGATCACTCGTGCGTCTGTCTGTCCGTCTGTCACAGCCGATTTGCTCCGAAACTACTGGACCAATTGAATTGAAATTTGGTAAACATATGTAAATTGGTGATCCAAAGATGGACGCGTAAAGTAAATTAATGAATTCTGAACATTTCGCAAACTATATTGTGTGACATATCGAATGAAAGGGTTGTTTAAGCATCTCAGTATTTTTAATAATTTTAGCAAAAACAGATTTGAAGTAATTTAGGTGGAAAATAGTTCCTTGCCTAAAGATTACAGGAAGACGTATAAGAAGTTTGAGTATTCAAAGTAACGGGAAAATTCTCAATATTTTTATGAAATTTAGATTATATACGGAACTGGGTTGATATGATTTAAATCACTTGATTTAAATCAGTGATTTAAATCGTGATTTTAATCATGGGATTTTTTCAAAAAAATCATTGATTTAAATCATTAAATTTTTACTACAACCAAATCGGGCCAAAATTGTTTAGGGAATTCCCCGGACCACTACGGCACGCACACATGTGCAAGCGAGTCATAGCGTAACAGTTTCGGGGAAACCCCGAAACTATAGTACGTGACGTATGGTACCGAAACGGTTCCAGGATTCCCCGAAACTAAAACACGAGACGCATTTCGCTTTTCAAAAAGACAAGAAAATGAAAAAATCAAAAAAATCTGATTTTAATCAAATAAATCCGATTTAAATCAAATTAATCGGATTATTATGATTTTTTTTATAATAATCGTGATTTTTATCAACCCTGATACGGAACCATCACCACGCGAGTTGAACTCGCACTTGTCCGTCCGGTTTTTTTTGTGTACTTTTTATTTTATTTTTTGTTTTATGATGCAAAATGCCAAATAAATCAATTATCTATCTATCTATCATTTAAATCGCACTTTCGTGCGTTACGATAAAGTTTACAATTGCGAAAAATGTATGAAACAACAACGGACCCCGGGCTCCTTTAGGGCACAACCGGACCGGGAACAACAACCGGAGATGACTATCAGAGCTTAATTAATTAATGAAAATGTATCGAGCAGCAATGTATTGCGTACACTCATTTGACACATTGAAAAAGTGGGTCACTTGTGACAGTCGTACGTCAGTAAGTAGTGATACGTTGCGTGCTGAATTATTTCATAAGGAAAAAATAATAGGTACTTAAAAGAAAATTCTTGCAATATCGGTTCATAGCCCTAACGCCTACGTCTGGTTAGTGGTTACAATTTGAGGTAGTATTAAACATGTATAGGACAGTAGGCTACCTTGATGAGCTTGCACTCCCTGGTGTCGGCGAAGGCGGGGTAGAGCGCGCAGTGCTTCTCGATGGCGTGCGACACGTTGAGCACGTCGACGCAGCGGTGGCACAGCGCCGCGCGGAACATGACGTATAGGACAGTAGGCTACCTTGATAAGCTTGCACTCCCTGGTGTCGGCGAAGGCGGGGTAGAGCGCGCAGTACTTCTCGATGGCGTGCGACGCGTTGAGCACGTCGACGCAGCGGTGGCACAGCGCCGCGCGGAACATGACGTATAGGACAGTAGGCTACCTTGATAAGCTTGCACTCCCTGGTGTCGGCGAAGGCGGGGTAGAGCGCGCAGTACTTCTCGATGGCGTGCGACGCGTTGCGCACGTCGACGCAGCGGTGGCACAGCGCCGCGCGGAACATGACGTATAGGACAGTAGGCTACCTTGATAAGCTTGCACTCCCTGGTGTCGGCGAAGGCGGGGTAGAGCGCGCAGTACTTCTCGATGGCGTGCGACGCGTTGAGCACGTCGACGCAGAGGTGGCACAGCGCCGCGCGGAACATGTACTCCTTGGCGCTGTATTTCAGCAGGCTGTTGTCCAGGGACGACTTAGCGATCTGTGAGGCAGACGGAAGGGTTAATTTACTTTTCACTTCTTATGCTTGCAAAGTTCGCCTTCGTGCTGGATGTAAACTTCACAAAATGCCACTTTTATGCTCTAGTGCACAAAGTTTTTTTTTATACAGACTAAGATAAGCGGGGCTAACAGTCACGCACAATAAAACTTCGTAGAATAAACTTGTTATTTTATTTGACATTGTTTAATCAATTTCACTTCTGTGTTTTCTATTACTAAATTAATAAAACCATATAAATTAGAAGTGCTTATTATTTAAAACGTATTGACACATTAAACGACTGTGCAGTATGAAATACCCAAGACTAATATCACTAAAGATCTCTAAAAAAATTGCAATTATTTCCTATATTCTCGCAATCGAAGTGAAAAGCAGTGTGTATAACTCGAGCATAAATGAGCCATTTTACCCCTCGACTTAAGTATCCACCCGAGCCATACAAACATCTCAGGTTAAATGGCTCGTTTTATGCACTTGTTGTACAATTTACTAATATTACTTACTGTAAATCAATAGGAAAATTTACAAAGTTGTAATGTCTTGCAAATTGTAATTATAAGACCGCCCTTAGACGGGCTGCTTAGAGCATTCAGTGCCAACAGCTTCAAGCGGCCGCCGTTGGGTGATCCGCAGTACAAAATTGTCATTCGCTATACACAAACCGCTCAAGCAGTTGCAACCGCTTCGGGCGGTTGGCAGCATCGTGATATTTCATTGTACGGTCAAGCAGCTCTTACTGCAAGAGCGGTCCGTGTATGTTGATCGCTGGGTAACTGCTCGAGCAGTCCGTGTAGGCTCTAAGTATTGGGATGCAGGGTCCTGGTCTTAATGGAAACCATTTAGTATTCACCTGCTCATATATCTGCACGGCCTTGTCATAGTGCTCCAGCTGGGCCGCGTACTGCGCGAGCTTGAGCATGCACTTGTTGGCGGAGGAGGTGGACTCCTCGCCGCGGAAGTAATCCGCTGCCTGTTCGTAGTGCTGCATGGCGCGCGCGAGGTCCACGCACTCGGTCTCGTACAGCTCGGCTATGTTCTAGTGAGAGAAATATGGTAGATTCTTAAGACGGCGTTAACGTGCTCAATAGTAAATATTTGTGATCATATAAATTTACACGGAATTTATTAGCACGGAAACGTGGTCGCTTACTATGGGCCTCATAAGAAGGCTCAAAGTCACCCAAAGGGCAATGGAGAGGGCTATGCTGGGAGTATCTCTGCGTGATCGCATCACAAATGAGGCTATCCGCAGCAGAACCAAGGTAACCGATATAGCCCTCCGAATCGCTAAACTTAAATGGCAGTGGGCGGGGCATATTGCACGTAGAACCGATGGCCGTTGGGACGGAAAGGTTCTCGAGTGGCGACCACGTACCGGAAGGCGCGGCGTGGGTAGGCCCCCCCCACAAGGTGGACTGATGACCTGGTAAAGGTCGCTGGAGTCCGCTGGATGCGGGTGGCGCAGGAGCGGTCATTGTGGCACTCTTTGGGGGAGGCCTATGTCCAGCAGTGGACGTCTTTCGGCTGATATGATGATGATGATGATATAAATTTAACGATAGATATATAAACAAGTGGAAACAAAAGATTTTTCAAAAAACCCAACTGCTTTTTTGCAAATATTGCCTATATCACTCCCACGATTAAGAGGACTCCAACGACCCCTCATATGTCGAAATCCGTCAAACGGTTTAGGCTGTGGGGCGTGCCAAAGAATAAGACATACACATCACATACATGCATACCCTCTAACAACATAACCCTCCTTTCCTTCGGCAGTCGGGTAAATACAGTGTGTCGTGGCCCCCTTTTTTATATATCTATCGTTAACAATTATTTACCAGTGGTGCTAGTGAGCACGTTAACGCCCTCTTAATAATAACCCTAAACTTGATAAAAATAATTGTAGTACAGTCATTATATCCAAACAACCGACCCTACCCGTGAATAATTAGTTCTTGGTTTTTTTTTTCGTAGGTTCCTCGGCGGGGTCACTGGGAGTGTAAATTCAAAAAGTAGACTGAATCAGGCTGGTGCGTATATTCGAAAAATGGTTTTTCTTGAATAACTCGTCCATTTTTGATTTTACAGTAAAACCGTGAGGACAAATATCGTAGGAAATTTTATTCTCTACAAGTTTGGTCCTCACAATTTTATAATTTCCCCCAAAATATCGATTTTGGGGGAAAAAAGGTAGGAACCAAAATTGTTCAAAATTTGATTCTCTACAACTTTGTTTCTCTTCATTCATGCCGTAAAACGTGGAACAAAGGAGATAATAAGAATAATTTTGAATTGGTCGTGTTTTTCAGTTTTATTTTCCAAAATATCGATCCTAGAATAAAAATTGTGAGAACCAAACTTGTAGAGAATTAAATTTCCTACAATTTTTGTATTCACGGTTTTACTGTAAAATCAAAAATGGACAAGTTATTCAAGAAAAACCATTTTTCGAATATACGCACCAGCCTGATTCAGTCTACTTTTTGAATTTACACTCCCAGTGACCCCCCCGAGGGACCTACGAAAAAAAAATCCAAGAACTAATTATTCACGGGTCAAAATCTATAATGACTGTACTATTGAGGGTTCAAGAATCGGTCGCGTTGTATAGAAAAGAAAAATCGTTCTTAAATTAAATGCGAAAGGTGAACAAAAAGTGTGTGCATACTGCAACTGTACATTTAAAGATACAATTATGTCGAATCTTCTCGAAAAAGGATTAAAAATATTGTCAAATGGAGAAAAAAGTAAAGCAGAGTATTAAATAACCACGAAGTTATAAGTTACCAAAGTTTTAAGAGGGATATTCTGTCCCTTTTCCACAAAACGCACCTTCATACAAAACGATTGTCATTTCATTTACTATGACTATACCTAGATATTTTTCTAGCACGAACGACTTATTGTAAGTGATTGACAAAATAAAAACATCGACAGTTCTGTTATCGATAAGTACCACTTCAACTTTTTCAAGGGTGCGTTAAAAAATAGACAATAATAAAAAAAAACTATCAATTTATTTATATTTTACATACTTCAGAAAACAATTTGCAATACTTTCGTAACTTTCTTTCTTCGTGTCACTGAATTCATTATCCCCTAAGTCACTCCATAACACACACAGACACATACACACACACCGAAATTTTCTTTCAAATCGACGCAGAATGTCACATGTAGTTTTTCCCAAACCCATTTTTGGTCCCAAAACAAACCTGTGTCTCTGTATATGGTTACAGTGTAGGTGCACGCGGCGTCTAGGTAGGTAGCCAATATAAGTCTGTGGTTGTATGTACGTATTGTCGTTGAAGTAGTATGTACTTATCGATAGCAGGATTGTCGATATTTTTATTGTGGCAAGCACTAAACAAATGTTGTTCCTGCTAGAAAAATATCTAGGTATATGTATGACGCTCGAGAGTCGTGACTTCACACGATCCCCGAGCGTTTTCTCTCTCTACTCTCTACAAGCAATATTAAAATGGTTGTAGCTTCGTAATTTTTTGAGATATTGGAGTAATAATACATTTCGAGTCCACAACTTTATTATAGGGATAACAGATTTAGAGATACTTTTACTGAATTCAACGCCTTCGTTACACTACGAGTATGTCTGCTGGCGAGCGGCGGTAATTAAACAAATGGAGACGTATTTTCCCAGCAGTGGGAAGTTAAAAAATAGTAGTTTATGCTACTGATACATAATGAGAGGCCTTAAAATACGAGTGTGGTTTTATGAAACGAGCGTAAGCGAGTTTCATAATAGGATCACACGAGTGTTTTAAGGCCTAATTATGTACAGTTGCATACACTACTTTATCTAAACACATATCATAAGAGCTCTATGATGGGTTCAGAAGCCGTAGGGAAATGACCTGCATTGCTAATAGTGCTACCTGTACAATACCTATAGACTATAGATATTTAAATAATGCAATAAAAGTAAATTTGAACAAATACAGAAACAAATTATTTATTGTAATAGTTATAATTCACATTTACATTGGAACAACGGGATATATTTAATGGTCCTGGTTGTATTGTAGTGGGATGGTCTTGGTTTGAAGTTGCAGAGCTTGATGGCATGTTTATATTTATGATTTTTTTATTTTGAATTGAATTTAGTATCTTGTTTGACAAGACAAATATTTTTTTTAAATCATAGACAAACGAATGAAGTCCCTATTCTCATGTCACTCGAGATCAAATGTCATGCGGTTTATATTAAAACATACTGAATTGACGTTTTGTATCGATAACTGTTTAAATATCTAGAGACACTAGAATAGATACCGACTTGAGTTTTAACAGCTGTTCCAAATTTAAACTCATAACGATACCGATAATCTGTACTATAATAACATTACAGTACATATTTTACCTACTACCACAGACAAGAAAGTTGTCATAGTAAAATTGGTTGTAATAATGCTGGTCATTACCGACGGTTTCTGAACGCATTTTAGAGCACTAGTGATATGTGCGTAGATAAAGAATATAAAAAGTAAAAACTACAACATTTTCGACATCTACATTTTTCATTAGATATTGCTAAAACGTACCTTAGTAAAATGTCAAAGGTGAAATCTCTTTCAATTGCATTTGATTGGATGAGTTACCATTGTTAATAGCGAGAGAAAATATATCTATCTACTAACGTCTATGTATCTACTAACGTCTGCGTTTATTAGCACTTACGTTCAAAACGATACTAAGAGCAGGAAACTCTGGAAACTTGCAATTTATGTATAGATATAAAAATCACAGCATGCAATGTCTGCAGGCTTCAACTATACTGAACTTTTGTGGAATATCACATATATGGCTTATGACCTCAAGATTTTTTTACGATGCCATTCGAACCAGTTTTTGGAGAGGAACAAATGTTTGTATGGGAGCAACTACAATTAAAGAACATAAATACCCAAAAAAATCAGTTAAAGACGGACCTCGCTGGTGACAGCCGAAACGCTTCATACTGATTGACTCAAAAGTATGACGTCACACTTTGCGATTTGAACTAATCATTTTAGGGAAAATCAAGTAAATTGCTGTTTCGGGCGAGAAATACGGCGTTTAGGTCCACAGTTGTTGTACAATTTTGTTTCTATAAAAACGTAAGAATTCTATTGGTAGCTTTATATTTACTCTTGGACAATAAAAAAATGCATCTTTTTTCTAAACTTTCAAGGTCCATATCTTTTTATGATTTTCAGTATATTTTGTAATTTATACTTTATTACAATAATTTGGTGGTTTACTATCCATTTACCTGAGGTCACAAGCCTATTATAACTGACTAACACTTTCACTACCAGAAACCCACCTAGCGCGTACTCTGTTCGCACGACCGTAGCGATACGAAATTGTTGGCAGTAAATGTGTTAAATGTTGTCATGGAAGGCTGGTAGTGTCATACCTGATGCTGTTTAGCTGCGACAGTGAAGCGACCCATGTCAGTATAGATCTCAATGGCCTTCAGAAGGCATGAGACAGCCTCTGAAATGATGTAATGGTATTAATGTTAGAGCACACATTTGAAGTTAGTCACAAATGATTGGTTAATTCAATGTACTTTGTGTCCAAAAGCCATAATGCATGAACTATGAATACTTTGATAAAGACCATAACCTTTCATTTTATGTATTAGATAAGTATTTTATACCTTAACTTGATTGTAGACATATTGTAAATCCTACTAATATTATAAAACCGAAAGTTTTGGTGTTTGTTACTCAATCACGCCCTAACAGCTCAACCGATCTGGATGAAATTTTGCACAATAGTTATTTACGATACAAGTGCAGAAAATAGGAAATTCGCAACGAGTGTCGCATCGACACAAGTCGCGAATTACCTATTCGCACGTGTATCGTACAACGTTTTACAGTACATATGGCTCTTTAAAGTTTCAACATATGCACGGAAAGTGCTCATTTTCGCACTAGTGCGGGAAAGTAACACCATGTGTACTGTAAAGATAGTTCATAGCCCAGACCAAAATATAGGATAGTTTTCATCCCCGGTCCACGCACTCGAAGTCGCAGGTTAAAGCTATAATTTTACCACAATGCATGTTATTGTAAAAATGAATTCCCCTCTTGATAGCTTATCATCAGTGTCAACAATTTCACGATAATGAAAGTGATGTATTAATTTTTTCACACTTGCTCGTATTAAAGGGTTTTATAACATGGTGGCATAGAACTACAATAGCCTTCATTACGCTTAAGGGCGTAACGGTTTTTTCTTAATTAATAATAATAAAATCGTTATTTCGGAGCACAAGACTCCAGCTGCTTAAATTGTATCTGTCACTCATGCGTCAGTTATAAAGCAAAACGTATTTATAAATAAATCTGAACATAAAAACCCTAATAAATAATGTTTAACAAATTTATTTTAAGATTTAAAACTTTTAATTAATTCTTGGGCTTGTAATAGGGTTACACTAATATTTGAGGCTTCTACAACAAGATAAAAATTCTTAGCTTTACAAAAATTACAGCTCTTTTATAGATCATGACAATTTAATGACATTAATTAGATATTAATGAAATATATTTTACTTTAAAATATCCCTATACCTTATTTTCCTCCCTTCGGCCGTGTTTGAAACCAGAGGTTCGTAACCTGTCACTGTTGTCTCTTGGCTTACCGGGACACAATAACAACAAGAAAAAGTTGGTTGTCCCTTATAATATATATTATTTAACAGACATATGTAAAATTATAAATGATTATACCAACAGAAAGCTTTTGGGCTGTTTTTAGCCCAGGTTGTACTCTACAGTGGTCTTTTACATTCATCTTACATATTCATTTATGTAGCACATTTGTACGCAAAGAGGAAACAAAATCCTAATGCAATGTTGTATGATTGTGGCACTGGTCATGTACGAAACTTACCATTTGCATCACACTTCTTGTAGCAATTGGAGGCATCCACAAAGTTGGTGGCAGCATCGTGGCGTACACCAGCTTTGAGGTGCAACTGTGCAGCATTGCAGAATGCCTGCCCAGCTTGCGCCCACTTCTTGGCCATCTTAAAGAGGTTGCCGGCCCGCAGGTAGCAGTCTACAGCTTCTTCTACTTTTGAGGATCCCCTGTTGTAGTAGCATTGATGTATTAATTTAGAGTATTGGTCAACATAATGGACTAGGGGCAAGTTCTAGACAAACCTAGCTGAAAGGAAGAAAATTAGACATGCATATGCCCAATAGTGGTAAACTGAAGTAGAAGACTGCCATATTGATTTGAGAGTGATTTTTATGTATAACAAGAAAATGTTTTGACCCAACTAAGGAAATACCTCACAGAATACAGGCCAAATTAGTTCAATGTATGTTCAAAATTTGCCATCAATATTTAAACAGGACATTGGACATTTTAAAATTCTATGAGGTTGATGTTGTGGTGAAGGTCAACGGATAAGTTGTGGCTTTTTTAAGTTTCATGAAAATGTAACTCAATTAAATATACGACAAATAAATATAAAAACAACAATTTAGCATAGTTATTAAGAAAAAAACCTATTATTTGCTCTATATGAGATAGTAATATGCTATATGCCTTGTTTCAATCAATACAGCTAGCAAAAGGGTGCCAAATATATTGGGTGCGTTGCAATATTGGACAAGGACAGCGTCAGCAGCAAAATTAACAATTGCTCTAATGAGAACAAACGCATACCTATGACACATTTTGCTCTATTTTGTAATCGATTTTTTCGAGTCTTCAGATCTTTGTAATGATTACAGACGAAACGAATTCGAATATTTAATGCTGCATTGTAAAAACAAAGGGTGACACAGGAATATTTCACAAGAAATTACCCAAATAATGCACAAGTCATTGTACTCACCCAAAAAGTGACCCAAGAAAGGTCTTTGACGAACTCAACTTTTTCTCCGCCTCCGCCATCAACTGCATTGCTTTCTGTTCATTATCAGCCATTTTCGTGGCTTAATTAACACTAAACACTAAAGAATTATACTGCAATTCCTATTAATTTGGGAATTATTGACAAAATGTCGTCACCCGAGAATAGTGCGAAAATCCGTCGCTGTCATCGATTGATTTGGTGTTGCCAGATAAAATTACTTCGTTCAGAAATAAAATATCTGCCATAGTGCTACAACTTTGGCGGGGACGGGCAGTCAAATGAGGGGAATCGCAACTCGGCGCAAGGCAAGAGATTTTAAGTCCGGAAGCGTGCCTGAATCACACTGGCGCGGGCTGCGGTGGCGGTAAATAGTAAATTTGACAGCTAATGACAAGTTTACTATTGACCGCCGCGGCTAGGCTGCGCCAGTCTGTGAGAGGACTTAGGCCTGAACCACACCGGCGCGGCCTGCGGTGGCGGTCAATAGTAATTTTGAAAGCTAATGACAAGTTTACTATTGACCACCGCGCCAGTCAGTGAGAGGCTTAAAGCCTAAATCACACTGGCGCGGCGGTCAATAGTAAACTGGTTATTAGCTGTCAAAATACTATTGACCGCCACCACAGGCCGCACAAGTCTGTGAGAGGCCTAAAGCTTGGCGTTAACCCATTCACTGCCACAGAAAAACCAGGCCATAATAATAAAACTACTACTATTGCTCTGTAGGTACCTACAACACTTAGTTACCTGTATTGGTGGGTGTGGTCGTAAGGTCGCTAGAACTACCGAACCGAGGATGCGCTGTTGATATTGAGAGACATGGGTCGGCAACGCGCTTGTGACATCTGTGTGGACGCAAGCGTCCATAGGCTACGGTGTCCGCTTATCATCAGGCAGTACGTATGCTTGTTTTACGCTGCCAAAGTAAACTTTCAAGGAAGGTTTCTCTTATTTCTCTTGTAGCAAGGATGCATAACAGTGGGACCAAATAAAACATCAATATTCATTAAGTATTTATTTACGTGTTTAGATAATCGTCACTATTCGCGGCTCAACAAGGTACAAACATGCCTGAAAGCATATTGAAGTGTTTTCTGTCGACGTAAAACTATAATATAGCTTTAAAACTTTTTATTCCAGAACCTGATGATTTTAAATTCAGTGCAGGTACCTACTTTTATGCATAGATGTCGCTGCTTTGCGTTACTAGTGACATCTATTGGGCAACAGCGGAAAGTAGGTACTATTTTCTGATTTTCAAGTGGTATTCTCGGCTGTTTGGTACAGTATAATTATTATATTAAGCTGTTTCACCGAATTACGGGTTATAAATCTAACTCGTACAAGTATTTTTGAGTTTCCGGGTTGACAAGAAAAACCGATACCTAACCTATTGTTCCCTAATCGAGCTAGATATGTACGGCGATGGTGAAAAGTCCTAATAGGCTTGTGACCTTAGATTTTTTTACGATGCCATTCGAGCTAGTTTTTGGAGAGGACCACATGTTTGTATGGGAGCAACTACAATTAAAGAACATAAATACCCAAAATATTGAGTCAAAGACAGACAAAACGCTTCATTCATACTGACTGACTTAAATGGACTTATGACATCATACTTTGCTATTTGAACGATGGAAAATCAAGTAAATTGCTGTTTCGGTCGCCAACTACTGCGTTTAGGTCTATAGTTGTCGTATAATTAACTATTGACCGCCTCCTCAGGCCGCGCCAGTGTGATCCAGGCCTAAAAAAGAATATACGCCGAATTGTCATATTCAGGTGACAACTAAAGGGTATAAACACACCGCGTTTAAAAAACGCAGTGTGCATAGGCCCTTACAAGTTGGTCAAATCGTGACTACGACCTTTCACTAACTTGACAAGCATAATTCGCCTTGCATTGCTGGGCTTTCGAGTAAAGGAGGTATAAGGGAACTTTGGCCCAGAAATGGACAGTAAAAGGGCTTAATGTGACCTCATGTTAAAATTAATAATGTAGTGTTACTAAATGGATAGTAAACCATCAAATTATTGTAATAAACTAATAAAGTATTAAGTTACAAAATATAATGAATATCATAAAAAGAGATGAACCTTGAAAGTTTAGAAAAAATACGCATTTCTTTTTTATTGTCCAGATATTGAAAGCTACCAATAGAATCCTTACGCTTTTAAAGAAGCAAAATTATACGATAACTATGGACCTTAGACGGAGTATTTCGCGACCGAAACAGCAATTTACTTGATTTTCCATACGATTAGTTCAAATAGCAAAGTGTAACGTCATACTTTTTAAGTCATGAAAAACCAAAGTTGTGTTGGATCGACGCAAAACCGCCTCAACTTGACTTCAACAAATCACATGGATAAATTGAGGATAAATTACATAATCTGTAGAACCCTTCAGATTACTAACGTTCTCGCTCGATTCGAGTTACCAATTCAATACTTATACGATTTCGGCGCCAGTGGGAATTGGGGTTCGTATTTTCGAACAGTTGTTAACTTTCGTAGCCGATACGGAATCGCGATTACCTTACTTCATAATTATACCTAGATATTTTTCTAGCACGAACGAGTTATTGTAAGTGATTGACAAAATAAAAACATCGACAGTTCTGTTATCGATAAGTACCACTTCAACTTTTTCAAGGGTGCGTTAAAAAATAGACAATAATTTAAAAAAAACTATCAATTTATTTATATTTTACATACTTCAGAAAACATTTTGCAATACTTTCGTAACTTTCTTTCGTGTCACTGAATTAATTATCCCCGAAGTCACTCCATAACACACACACACACACCGAAATTGTCTTTAAAATCGACGCAGAATGTCACATGTAGTTTTTCCCAAACCCATTTTTGGTCCCAAAACAAATCTGTGTCTCTGTATATGGTTACAGTGTAGGTGCACGCGGCGTCTAGGTAGGTAGCCAATATATGTCTGTGGTTGTATGTACGTATTGTCGTTGAAGTAGTATGTACTTATCGATAACAGGATTGTCGATATTTTTATTGTGGCAAGCACTAAACAAATGTTGTTCCTGCTAGAAAAATATCTAGGTATATTCATAATCATAAACATGGTGACATTGTGACGTTTATAGCTACACATAAATTAAAGTATTACACAGAAAACAATCCACACCTAACAAAAATATATATTTCCCAATATGTACTTTTCCTCGAGCTAAGTATAACAGCTATACAATAATCTCTGTTAGACACCTAGAATGTGCTACTGTGATTAAATTGAATATACCACTAGGTTCACCAAACATCTGGTCTGTCCTAGGACATATAAGCGTATCCTACATAAGGTTCCAAATCATGTTCTCAATCACAGATCTACATTCCACAGCCGTGTATTTACGAGATCCTTTTTTGGATTTGTTTTATATATGTTCTTTTTATTTTACCTAAGCAGTTAAAGCCATCTTAATTGATAGGTAAAATCAGTACTAGGGGTAAAATAGAAGGTCTCTTAATTTCTTTATCACAACTAGATCGACTTTCATCCTGTCCATGATTTGAAACCAGCAGGAATTATTTAACCGTATGAAGACAAGTGGTGCATTAAGTACATTCTCTACATACAAAGAACCATTATAATTTTTGCACTAATAGAAAATCACTAAGACAGACCAAAACAGCGCTCTTCGGAAATAGTCCCTTTCACTCTAAGCATACAGGCCGTTAAATAGTTTTGTGGTAAAGCCTGCCACACACGGTCTACCTTGCTTGTAACGGAACAGCGAGTATAATTATTTGCATTGACAAGTAAATTAATTACCTTATACTAACCGTTATACATAACGTCTTTTTTTATTCAACTTCGGTTGGACCGTGTGTTGCAATCTCAAGTATTGTCATTGGAATATAAGAGGTAAATAGACGATCACAATAATTATATGCTCTAATATACAATTTGGAAATAAGTCACTAAAGAAGAAACATCTTTTTGAACTTACTCCCCATTTCTGGATTAGGCTTTAAATGGACCCATGGATAAAACCAAATGGAAATAAAAATAAAAGCAACATAATCTTTATGATTTATTCCTTTCATAAATAATCTAAAATTGAATATCTAAAGGCATGACGTAAGTCTACTAATAAGTAATAATAGAGGGTATTTACATAAAAAAGAACAAAATATTACAAAAATAATAAAATGTACAACTTAAAGATTTTAAAGGTTACTAATAGTGCTAGTAAGTAGAAGTCATAATGGGCAGCCCTACAATCAACAATAATTATGTAAATATTTGTACATATATGTCTCTTGTTAGTTATTTCACGAGACTCAGTACAGGACCACTTGTGTGACCTGTGACAGGTTTTAGTTTTACCCTCGGATACAAATCTCGTCATTGGTTGATCCGTGTCACAGACAGTGGGTGTACTATATTGTCATCATTATTGTTGCTGGTTCCCATAATCTACAGAAAAACATTGAAGACTCAAGTACAATCAGAAACCGCCATCGCTTGGCGACGCTACTCTCGCCAAGCAGTTACTACATTGCATTGGTTCCCGCCTCCCTTATTCTAATATATTTTCAAATAAATCAGTCGAAACACACATCACAGGACGAACTGAAAATGCCAAAGGCCTATGTATGGGTATAATCACAGTATATCGTACGTTCACACCGACTCCATATGCTGAAAATAGCGGGAATAAAACGCATCTCTCTACGTAGCATCTATACTTACATCAGCGAAACAGGCCAATTATATCCGCGATAAAACAGGGAATCGTACATCTAATACTGTTATTATTTTATAGACGCCCGGCTTATAAGAAGTTCAATAAAACGCTACTCGGGCTTGAGCTTATGCTTACTACGCACTGTTTTAGATGCAACTGCAATAATACTTGTTTTATTTTAAAGCAGAACAGTACGGATCGCCGCCTTGCCAACTTATCAAATTGATTAGGTAGGTACTCATTTATAGGCCTTGGCTGCAAGACTCGGCCATCAAGCAACTAAAATAGGTATAATTTATACCTACTATGAAATTAAAGAAAAGTGACGATGTATTCTCGTCTCTACAATTTTCTCAATCGAAAATATATGAAGGGATTTTATAAATTAATCCGTTGCGAAATGTCTGCTGTTCCTAAATAGCAAAAATAATATTGCACAAACAAATACTAGCAGTCAAAAATAAAGCCAGGAACTTATGAAATTGATTAGCGTAGGTGATCTTAACTTCTTTTGTGTTTATATCGTACAGCCTATCACGAATTAATATCGCCGGATTAGAATGAGACAACATAATGGATGATGTTGTTAACATTCATAGTTCCTAGCTAAACTACATAAAATACTCAATCTCGTATTACCCAACAGATCTCTTATACAATTGCAAATGATATCATATACCATTAATTATTTTGTTTTTTTTTGCATATTAAACTCAATAATTTAACTTAGTTACATTAGATTACATATAGCACTATTATAACTGAACAATCTCAAATTATAAAGTAACAACGGGCGCTTCGCCTCGTGAATGTTTCATACCAATATGCGGAGAATAAGTAGTTATGTTAAAACTGTGTTGAGGCGAAGATAACTGAAGATTTACGATAGGTATGCACTTATAGATTTCAATATAAGCACCTAGTTCTTATATTCACAACAGCCACACAATAGAAATATACACCCGTAACACCTAATTTCAATAACGATCTAGTGTAATAACTCCTATACAAACACCCTTATTACAAAAATATTTAAAAATGGTTCAACTAACTTGGCATCTGGTGGTACATAGATAATTCGGCTCGTGACCTTACTTCACTTTAGATGAACAATAATTAAATATTTCCTCGTTTATTGTTAAGGGTTTCTCTATTATAATTTATACATAAGGTTATACAAGGATATGGAATTAACAGGATTATTTTTGCATCGAAACAACACTATCTAAAGTGGGATTTCCCGAAACAGATATGCTATGCTTACTCTATGACTATAAGATAGTATGCAGAATTATTTATACACATAATCTGATGATGATCAAATAAAGAAGTTGTTGTAGTCGGATATACTTTTTAGCATTTTGATAAAGTATAATTATAACATAAAACTCGCCATGTACTGTTTAGAAGACCATACATTGAACAATTCGTGGTAGATACCATTTTGTGATAGTGGTAATGTTAGGTGTATATCTTTAATCAGCATTCTCAAAAATGAAATGAACACTATTATGTTTTTGATATGATGTTGATTTTGAATGTAAGTTATGTAAAGAAAATTAAGCAGGGTAAATACTTTTAATAGTATCAGTGTCTGCAGTATTTATCGGTGTTGCATCGCACGGGTTCTGTTGTAGTACTTCTAAGCATCAACACTAACATTTACAAGTTATATTCATATATTTAGGTGTTACTAAAGTTAACTAAATGTTTTCATATTACAGGGGAAACCATTTTAACCAACCTGCAGTCAAATATACCTTTGTACAAATATGGAATGTGATGTTTGATAACAAAATATAATGATATATGCACCGTATTCATAAGAAAAATTCATTAAGACGTAATAATAAATAGTCGTACGAAGCGAAATATAATTAAGGCTTTCCATTAAAAGTATATAATTTTCTAACGAAATACCAGCTTTTTAGCAAAATAAACTCATGCTCGAAATACTCATTCGCATAATAGAATCTTAATTGAATTATAGAATTAAAATAATCAATTGTTATTCATTTATATTATAAATAATCGCTAAAATGGAAGAAAGCATGATTCTGATTACCAAATTAAATTAATTGACTATTTCATTACAATTCATAGATGATTTATATCCATTAACTAACCAATTCATAAGGTAACTCGCAACAAAAAAAAAAAATATCCGCGTATTGTATTAAGATACATAATATTTATACGCATAGAAACTTAGGTACATTATAGATTAATAAGTCAGCTTTTCAATGAAATACCCTCGAATTGATGGGTTGAAACAGTTACTATATATGTATATAAGATACTAGTGTTCTATGTAGCATCGTTAGGTGTTTAATATGCGCAAATGACCATTCACAACTGATTACACGATGTTTACAAGATAACAGAGAGACAGAGCTACCGTAGGCCCTTGATTCTTAGCATTTATTGCGACAATAAAGCTTCCAACTATATCTTACGAGTTATATTAGTTTGAACGGGAAGAATGATATATTTCAACTAGTCACCTTCACCCGCTGTAAAGATTAGCAACAATTCGCGTCCAATCATTTAATTACTTAAATGATTAATGTAAACCGCTTTACTACGTTACACATATCACGATGCAAGACTTTCTATTAGCACAAAGGTACGACGGCATAAGTACTAAATATAGTTTAATTTAAACGGATTTACGTTAGACTAGTCATTTTAGCATTATAGTTCCGTTGAGATACTACATAGAAAACGCGGCATAACAACGCTAGTACAATAAGGTATGTGTTTAGCTAAACTGGTTGGTTGGCTGCGATGGCATCTGCGGTCGCATGGGTTGTCCCATCCCCATGGCCGGCATCGGGGCTCCGGGCATGCCCATTACCATGCCTGGCTGTTGCTGTAATAGGGAACGCACTTTTATAAACAAATTACCGTTTTTTACTGCCAATATAATTTTTAAACCTTATAGGACTGAATCAGCATGTGTTTTTGTAGAAAATTAATCGTAAACCTTTCTGGGCTTTCTTGAGTTTTGAAATCAATGTAATCTTTGGTACTTTCTACAAACTTAATCGGAGACTTGGTTTCAATTTGCTCGAAAGTCGGAATAGCACAGAGAAAACGATACTTACAACTAGCAGATACTACCTACAAAGAATTTGAAGAACACACATTAGAAAACATGCTATTCATTATCCCATCCATGCAATCAACATTATTTATAATAGACATCGGACTCTAACAGATAGAGAGTTAAAAATAATACCTGAACACAGATCATCAAGACAAGTGTTTATAGAAGTAATTAGAAACTCAAATAATAATTAATTACAATCATATTTGGAATTTCAGTTCCAAATGAATGCACTAGGTCTTCTGTACTTGGGTATTATTAAAGGCATTGAAAAAATTTATAATTTGAACTTATAACTAGAATCTACTATACTATACCTTAAGAGCAGCCTAGATTCAATTTCAGGAACGATACAAGTCTTAAGAAATTATTCGTAATTTACAGGATTTGTAAAGTTCCTGAACCACTCCTGGAATCTGGACGGCGACGCTTTTTAAAAGATACGCGAAAACGGACCACAAAATTCGAGACGCCTTTTGTCTTAGTCACTCGTTGGTTGTCAAAGAACCAAACATTGTGTAAGATCATACTTATACCTGATTAAAAAAAAAAACATATACGGGAGGATTATGTATGAAAAAATAATCCAAACTTAGTACAAACACATATCGGCAAGCAAGCCACACGATTTCCAAAAATGTTATAGAAATAAATTAAGAACAAAATCAAGTTTTACATATTGAAGGTGGTCAAACTACAAAAGGCTCTAGCCGTAAGCACAAGGCGTGGGCGCTAGCGGACAGTGTTAAACCTAAACAATAAAGCGGAAAAAAATAGCTCAACTTACCATAACGTAATGCGGGGGGTGGTATGTATGGGGCATAGTATGAGGCATGGACGGGAGATTCATGCCTGGACCCTGCAAAAACGCAAATAAAAAGGGATGCTGGCATGCTACAGGAAGAAAGGAGCAGAAAGTAAAATGAGCTGGAATTTAATATATAGCAAAAGAATAAAAAAAACTAGCGGAAACATAGTCGCAAAATGCAACGAGGAAAGCTTTAGGCTTTTGGGGGCGTTGTGCTGAGGTTCTGATTTCAGACTGGAAGTTTAATTTGTTACTTAGTGTTCGACGTTCGGAGCGAAAAAATACAAAACAAAACGGTAATACGTTATTATTAAATTCGGAAGTGTCAAGAGTTTTTAAAACTGTTTAACTATTCCGTACTTGCATACGATGCATAACTTCATAAAGATGGTATCAGAGTGATTCAATAAGTATAAAACCAACTAAGATTGCAGTCGATACTAAACTACTTGACATTGGTAATGCAGGCATGTTTCGACCGTTAGCGACATCTGTTATCGAGTTGCGTGACCACAGATTGTAGAATAATTATGTAGATAGTATACCGGATGTCCCCTACGAGCTTACCATAGGGCGGTATCCCGCGCCGGTAGTGGCCTGCATAGGCTGCGGACTCCATGCGGCACCCGGCTTCGATCCGTTCTTGGGCGAGTTCCACTGCATCGGCCTAACCAGGTTCATGTCAATATCCAGTCATACGGATGAGATTATACGTACCCCGTTATTCATAAAACTTAACAAACCTATATCAGATAAAATGCGTTTTGTCGCTTTCTCACGAACATGAATGTCAAAGTGACAGACAGAACAAACAAATTATAACGGCATTTTAGCTCAAATAGGTTTGATGAAAATTTATGAATAAAAGTCTTTTAGTTTTGAACTGAGCTTATCCACGTAATGTTAAACAACTTTGTACCTAATGATGTCTGCTTTTTGTATTTAAAACTGCAAGCCGGAGCACTTTCAAATACAAAAAAACAGATAACACTATTACTTTAGTACAATGCTACTGTATTACGTTGAATCTAGGTAAGTTTAAAGACTAAAGACTGTAATACGCATATTGAAAAAGTATGGAGGGTCCTGTAGATTTCTGACACAGTTCAGTATTTATCGCATACTTTGACCAATATTATATTCAAATAATATTTACCCTCATTCCGGTAACAAGTTTTTTGGAATAACGCTTCCTAAATTTATAATTAAAATAAAGTATAGGTACTAGGCCGCACTGACATGTCTCTAAACGCATACATTTAAAGACATTTTTTTGGAAAATGCACCTCTCTAATACAACTTAGGTGTCGGCAGTAATTTGAGTAAGGACTGTCATGCGTGCTTGGCTGTTCGTTAGCGTGCGGAGCTGTGCTATTTTATGGCTTAATAACGAAGCAATAAGGTTCAAGGTAATATTTACTTTCAATAGCTAACCGTGTCGAAGTGTCTGCGTATAGCTAAAGTGTGCATCGTGTATTGAAATATATGTGCATATTTGTGTGAAAATTACGTAGATTTCTCGTTATTTTATTATGATGTTCGCTCCCACGTAGCAAACAACCAAACTGACTTAGTAATTAGCATCTGCTTATAATTCTATGCTATCTTGAGTATTTAAGTGCAATATTAGTCGTTAGCAAGAATATTTTAACATACAGGTAATATTGCATTAAGTACTATAACGGTGGAGCTATTTATTGCTGTACAAAGAAACTGATGTGAGAAACCGGCTATGGATACGTTTGTAACCATGAAATTAGCAGAACCCAGAGAATACACCAGGCACTCAAATCCTGGATCGCTACAGCCTTTCATGTGCGGATTGGGAACCCAGACGTGCGAATAAGAAGGTATTTAATAGAAATATAGCATAAAACTAGCAGATGCTTCTACTAAAATACATTTTACAATGCTCTTTCTTTTACTAATACTAACATCATTCTCAGGCATTTAGCAATCCGAAACTATTTTTCAAATTGACTACAGAGCGGTAAATAAATAAAATTCTAAGGTTTAGTAAAAGAAAGGCACGATCAAAATTGAACATTTAATAAGATTAAACTAGCGCAAACGGATCACTTTACGACTGATTTTAGTGAATATTATGGAGAAATATGAAGTTTCAGACAAAATCATTAACAGTTTAATGCTGGATTGAATTGTATTACGTTCAATTTACTGTATTTTTGTCTAAAACTATCATGTAAAAACTTAGCTACCACAGTACAAATTCAGACTTCATAATAATAACAAGTATTACACTATCAGTGCCAAGCTGGAATCAACCTGCCAGTTCATGGCAGTGAAAGTGTAAAATACTTAAAAAAACACTCAAGCATTTATAAAAATTGCTTCGTTGAATAAAGTTTCAGAACAAAAGGACTAGTTTAAGTTTTCAAAAATCAATGTTTGCTTGCAAACTTGTAGTTTTTAAGGCTCGTTATAACTTAAATCAAAACTTACTCAACTGTATTCAACATAACAAGTCTACAAAATTTCTATTAATCGTACCTCGTAGGAATAATATCACACGTCGCCGCGCCTTAAACGCCATTGCCACATACGATATTATCTGAGGTACGCTAAGGGAAATCCACTTACTTCTGAGCCGCAGCTGACTTGTTGATGCTAAGATTATTAGCCAGCGAGGCGAGCGACGAGTCCAGGTCGCCCGTCAACACCTTGCTGGGCTGCTGCTGCTGTTGTTGACCTGCTGAAGAGCACTTGATTTATATGAAAGTAAGGATGTTAACGGCCCGGCCATAACATTGCGCGGCGGCGGCAGCGGCAGCGGTTTTTCTTGTTTAATTGGCAAACAAAAAAATACGGGTCTAATATTTTTTGATAATCTAACTGACGGACTAAATAGAATGATATTTTTTTTACCCAGGAAAGTACCCAATTGCGGCGCGGCAAGCGTTTTATTTGTTCATTGCGCGGTCGAGACGCGCGACGTACTGTGGTTAGTTGGGATTAGACGCAATGCATTATAAAAACCGCTGCCGCTGCCGCCGCCGCGCAATGTTATGGCCGGGCCGTAAGAAGTGGTAATATCTGAATGAATAGGATGTGGCACACGTCTAAAGTAAAGTAAAGTTTATTTGTAAAACATAGGTAACAAAGATGGTACAATCTAAACCGCCGGGGTATAAAAAGAGTCGAACGAATTGTAAAATGGTGAAGGCTAGTGATTGTTCCAATCATCTTGCATCGTGGTTTTTAAATTTCTTATGTTATTTGTCGGTATCATTTTGTAGAAATGAGAGCGTTAAGAAGTATGTGTGGAGTGAAATTGAGTGATAGAGTCAGAAACAGTGTGATAAGAGATAAATGTGGAATGGATGGAGATATAGTCACGAAAATTGAGAAGGGTATGTTAAGGTGGTTTGGGCATGTAGAGAGGATGGATGAAAGAAGATTAACGAAGAGAGTGTATATAAAACGAGTGGAAGGGCAAGTTGGAAGGGGAAGACCCTAGGCGAACTTTCTCTGATCAAATTGGAGAAATGTTACAAAAAGGCCAGGTCAAAAGTACCCTAAACCGACGAGCATGTATGAGAAATGTTATGAAGGTGAGTGAAGCGAAAGTGGTTTGTCGGGATCGTAGCAAATGGAGATCCGTGATCTCTGCCTACCCCTCTGGGAAAGAGGCGTGATTATATGTATGTATGTATGTATCATTTTGTTCAGTCATGTCGGATTTATCTCGATCAGTCAGCATTCTGCTAGGAGTTGAGGGAAGAAAAGGCACAACTAGATCCGTTTTATCGCGGCAAAGCTCTTCTTAGAGTTATTGCTACAATACCTACCATGGGCTAGTCGGGCTACGTAGTGGCAAATTGGGAGTAAAAATAGTATTTAGCGTAATCATCACTTTTATTGAGGTTCAGACTTTTTGGTTGTTCTTTAATTACACATTATTCACGCCTCTCCTTCAAAGTTGACTATAATGCCCTAAATACCGTAGCCAACGTCGGATGTAGCTAAGAGGGCTGAATTAAAAATGTTTAGTTGCTCTCCATTCATGAGTCATGAGACATAGTATGTTATAATGATACGGTCATGAGAGTAGTTTTAACACTTATTATTGCTGAAAAAAATCGTTAAAACATCTAAGGACATCCTACTAATATTATATTAGTTTGGATATTTGTTACTCAATCACGCTTAAAAGGCTCTACCGATTTAGTTGAAATTTTGCACGAAGATGTTTATAGCCTGGATTAAAATATAGGATAGTTTTTATTCCGGATCCACGCAGACGAAGAAGGCTTATAGACTTGAAGCTTTGTATGAAGGTTCCTTACTAAAAAGCAAAACAATTGATTTAGCGTTATTATAAAAATTCATCCCCTAACATAAAAAAGAGTTGAAAGTTTGTACAGGAAACATGTCGTTTTTAAAGTTAGACGTTTAAAACTTCGGTCACAAGCTCCTGATGTACAGTCAAAAACATTGATAAGGGCATTTTTTAAAATTCATCCCTTGAAAGGTTTAAGATGAGGGTTGAAAGTTCACATAAGCAATGTGTGATTTTTAATGATAAACTGTGGCTAGAAACATGAAAGCAGGACAGCAGGTTTCTTTTATAATATGTAGATCTATATCCAGAAATGTATATTATTAAACTTGCCCCCTAAAGTGGTGAAATAGGAGTTGTACTGAAGACGTTCATTTCAAAACTTAGAAATTTTTAAGTTCGTATATGACTGCGAAGGGATATTCATAGGGGAACTAAGTAGTAGTAGGCCGTTGCCGGCGTAACAATTCAACTATTATTGCAAAAGTTACACTTACTACGCGAGCGAAGCCGCGGGCAAAAGCTAGTAATGTACATACAAAAAAAAACTCAGCAATATAGCTGAAACAACTAATAATTTTTGGACTAGGTCTCGTAGTGATGTTATTTTTTTATATCAAATCCAGAACACACAGTCGCTGTGGCCGAAATCGGTCAGGACAGCATCATCATCATTTTTTATACGTGTAAGTATTTACAGGATGTATATATATATATATATATATATATAATCGGTTTTAAATAAGATATATCCAATGATGTAATATAAAAAGAGGTAGATAGGTTATACGCGCTCGAAAAATGGCACACTAAAATTGAGTCAATTGGCACAGTTTGCCTCAGTTTCGAGACGTCAATGGAAACGTTAGCTGTCAGATTTGGTGGCCATTTTTAAACACGGAATTTCGTATAGACAACATATCTACCTCTTTTTTATATTACATCATTGGATATATCAATGAAGCTAGCAAAAATCAGGCATATCGGATGCGAGGATAAGTTTGACATTAGCTTTTTGAAACATAGCTATGATTCGTACAGTCGAGGAAAGAAAAGGTTTGCCACTTTTCGACTTATTTTAATGATGTTAAGGTTCAAAAGTGACAAACCTTTTCATTCTGCAACTGTACCATTGATACAAAGATAAATTAAAACGCGCACACTAGTGCGAGCAAACCGAGAAGGCAAAAAGCTTTTCAAAAATACACAGATGCAAAAAAATATACAAATCGGCAGCACAATTAGCGCGGCGGTGGTGGTATACGCAGTAGACCGGTAATCCAAGTCACCAGTTTCGTTTCTCGGTCTGCTCCGCTAGTGTGCGCGTTTGAACTTTTGTATGTGCTGTAATATTTCTATCAATGGTAAGTTTGGTATTATTAAAAATGGCTCAATGTGCGTATTAGTACATTACTTACCTAGGGCGGTAAAACCAAGAATGTCTCAGATAGCAGGTATTATATGCGATCTGAGACTTTCTTTATTATCGTCCTTGATGAGTACAAATTTTACGACTCTACCTGGCCATGAAGTGGGATTTTCCGGTAATTCCTACTTTATGACCAGGTATGACGTAAAAAATTAATTGCAATTAATGCATAACAACATATTTTATTAAGTTCTATGTACAGACGATGAACATAAAACATCATAGCTAATTCTAGTATCAAGTGTAGACTAGAAATGCAGGGGCACTAAAATGTTCAGGGTTCTATCGAAAGGCTGTAACAAAAAAAATGCTATCAATGGTCTATATAGAAAATGACCGAAGCGTCACGAATAGCTCGTTCGAATTGTTAACTTTTTCAGCGTGTGATTAGTTAAAACAGTTGTAATTTTACACACAAGGACATCTAATGGCGTGGACCATCTGACGCCTTGAGCTCTTCGCGCTTCTCGACGCTAACATAAAAAAGCACACGACAGGTACCGGCCACTCAAAACAATGCATCCAAAATGATGATTTCGAACCCATAGCTGACATCGGCACCATCGGCTGGCGCGCGGGCGAGCCGAACATGACGGGCTGCGGCGCGGCCGCGGCCGTGGCGGCCTGCGCGGGCGCCTGGCTGCGCGCGGGGGAGCCGCCCAGCGACATGCGCATGACGTCCTCCAGGTCGTCGAACGCGGACTTGGGCGGCGCGGGGACCGGGGGAGGGGGACGCGCGGGGGACAGGGACATGGGCTGGGTGGGGTCTCCCATACCCATGAACGGGTTTGCCGCGGCAGCTTGCAAGAAATGTACATAGATAAGATATATATATAGAGTAACATGTAATAAAAGAGAAAACGTCCGGCGATACTCACACTTTAGCATCGTTTATAATATTGTGCCGATATTGAACGAAACGTTTTCACTTAACCGCCACCAGATATGAAAGTTTTGCATTTCTAAAAGTTGGAAAATATAAGAATGTCGGTTACCATGTGATAAGAAATCTCCGTCACCTCAAATGTACATTTTAACTCCTTCATATAATACTACTATCCCTTGGAACGTGACTAAAAATGTAGAATAAAAATAAAGTGCAATTATGACAATGTTTCTTACGGTATCTTTGGTATCGCATGGCAACACAAAACTACGTCTCGCCTCACCTGTGGTGTCAGTGTTATTGAAAACGTTAGAGAAGTTAGCTTCAGAGACGAAAGTGTTGTTCTGCTGCGGCGGGAACGGAGTGAAACCGTTGGTCGGTTGCTGGGGCCACACCGGCGCAGGTTGTGGGGCCGCTAGAAAGTTGCCAGCTTTGAATACAAATGCAGTCAACGAATCCGGGAATATTTTGTGACACACTATTTAAAAATGTAGTTGATAGTACTTTTATGTGATTTTTGTTACCCGACTACAACTGATAATGTTTGTCGAAGGAATTTATGTAGGGCTTTTTTGCCTATTTGACACGTATTACCTAAACGGCGTGATGGTTTTTGACATATGTGTCATATTAGTCCTTAGATTCGACAAAAGTGTGGGAGTAATATAGAAGCCCAAAAGCGAATAAGATGGTCATACTGAACAACTTTTCCCATGGGACCAACCACGAAATGGCAAAAAAAAACAGATGTTCCATACATTAACTCTCAATTAACTCACAGTTAACTCTTAATTGGCTCTTATTTTATTACGATTTCGTGGTTGGTCCCATGGGAAAAGTTATTCAGTATGACCGTCTTATTCGCTTTTGGTCTTCTTGCTCCACGACCTCTAAATCACCCTGTATACACCTACTTATAATATTTTAACTTGATTTGTTTGTAGAAACATATTGCAAATTTAGAAATTACAGTGATCTTTTGCGCGGCTTATTTCTCCGTTGCCTTTTTGTCTGAATGTCGTATCCACAGATATTGTATTGACTGCATGAATATCCAAAGACAGGAAGATTGTGCTTACACCATCCCCAGAAGCTCGGGATGTGCGTTATGTACAAAGTTAAAGATATCGTTACATTATACTGTGCTCATTTATTATAAAGCAATTTTTGAACAAACACAACTCTTTTTAAATATCATACAAAAAAGGAAAGAAATTATCAATCAGACTTTAAATTTTAACAGTGATTCAGTTCAAATATTGCCTCATTATAAACATATATCTACCTGAAACCATATCCGTATATACAAGAATTAACTATATTACTGCTAACTGTCTAAATAATATTAACTAATAACTCATATTACTTTTCAAAATATACAGTTACATATTCTGGTTATCTCTTACTTTCTCTTTACTGATAAATATGTTATGATTAATATACTGCAGTACAATGCTAATTAATTACCAAATTTTCGGATAATTTAATCACATTCATTACAACATTATATTTTTTGATCACTTTCAATTTTACTTTTCATTCATATTTTTTTCTCCAATATGCTCGGAAATGTTCGCCTTACTGTAGCAAAAATAGTACGTGAAGTTCCCCGTTACTGACAAGCGAAAATTTAAAAAGTTAAAAGTCTTTACTGTACATTTTTTGCGGCCAGGAAAGTGTATGAAATTCCATTACTGTATACTTTTTTACCTTTTAACTATATGTTTTGACTATGACAAATCACTACAAACAGCCAAGTGCTGGTATGTTTAAAGGCCTAGCAATTTGTCACAACATGTTGCTATAGCTAGGCTGGTTAGAAATGTATGACTGTCTCTTTCTTTTATTGCAAATTGGTGTGACAAATTGAGCCCGTTTGTAGTGTGCTTAAAGTTTTCCCGAGTTTTTGTTTTTAACTGTCATAGATCTCTACTCTCTTACTTTTGTAAGTGATCGAAGTGACGTTTTTAAAATGTCTCAATTATTTTGAATGAATAAATAAAAATATTTATCGAAATCAAATTCATAAAGAACTAAAATGCGTTTAGATTTCAATCCCGTTTAATCTTTAATAATTTTAATTACATAAAACATTTAAAATTGTAATCGATTCTAATGTTTTTAATTTTTTTATGTACATGTCAATTGGAAGAGTCATGCCGTGTATACTTTAAAAAAATAAGTTGGGCGGGAATTTCATAGGTTAGGGTGACATAGGTACTCGCTGTTTTAAGATTATTGAAAGTATTATTTGATTTCCTAGCATTATTGGAGAAAAGCACTATATCTGCCTCAGCGGGAATGGCAATTCGTGGATTCGTCTCTATTGTCGGATTAAACAAAGCTTAATCCGACAAGAGAGACGAATCCACGAATTTCTACTTCCCGGCCTCTGCAATAATGAATTGTATAAGAGACAGATCATATTTGAATGCTATGATAAGCTTGCTTTATGAATCATTACACCTTGGTGCTTCACTAACCTCCGAACATATCAGCAAACGGGTTGCTGAGCGACAGCAAGTCATCAGAGGCTTTGTTGGCAGCGCTGGCATTATCCGCCGGCGTCGGCCCAAACAAATCTACAATCGATTGGTTTTGGTTGGCCGGAGGAGCTGACGAGAGGAACGGATTATTGGCAGCATTGTTGGTTGGAGACTGGACCTTGTTCTGAAAGGAGGAAGGTCGCCTTTCGTAGTGACGTTTTGTGGGTATGTACCATCACCATTAGGAACATGGACGAACAAAATAACATATCGAGTTGGCGTTTATATTATGAATATGTAAGCGTATGATTTTATTTACGGGTCGACGAATATTGAAATTAATGAATGTTCAATATTGCAAGACGTAAACACAAGAAATCTTGTTCTGAAATCTTACGTGTGACAAATCGATACCGTAGCCACTTTTATGGCAATTAAATCTAACATTAACAAAGAGGTATGACCTTGTCAGGCCTTGTTCAGTAATCCAGTTACCACTTGGGATTATAATTTGGGAAATGATCTGAAACTATGGCCTACAGTGAGTGCTTGATTTTTAAAAAATAATGTTTTATTGAGTTCTTGATTTGATTTTTGATAAGAAGATTGATAAATCTGGTATGCGAAAAGATGGTGATTCTATGATAGCCACACATATAAGATATGTACCTAATATAGTCAAACAAAGCAACACACTATTAAATTGCTGCAAAAGTACAATTTAAATTATACATATAAATATAACACATAGGTAGTTCCACGTAAGCGCCACATTTCACACATCCCATAACCACAACGACCTGCAACCCGTATCTTACTATAATGACTGAAAGGTCTTCCTCGCCAGTCCATTCTTCCCCTTGCAATAAATGCACCTGAAATTCATGGCATGTGAGAATACGCTTGTGTCCTAATTTTTTTTACGATGCCATTCGAACCAGTTTTTGGTGTGGAACAAATGTTTGTATGGGAGTAAGTACAATTAAAGAACATAAATACCCAAAAAATTGAGTTAAAGACGGACCTCGCTGGCGGCAGCCGAAAACTTTTCATACTGATTAACATTGAATCGTGACGTCACAGGGTGATATTTGTACTAATCGTTGTATTGAAAATCAAGTAAATTGGTGTTTCAGTCGTGAAATACTGCGTTTAGGACCATAGTTGTCGTACAATTTTGTTTCTATAAAAGCATAAGGATTCTATTGGTAGCTTTAAATTTACTTTTGGAGAATAAAAAAAAATGTATATTTATTCTAAACTTTCAAGGTCTATATCTTTTTATAATTTTAATTATATTTCTTAATTTATACTTAATTACATTTATTTCATGGTTTACTCTCAATTTAGCAACACTGCGTTATCGATTTTAACATGTGGAAACTACCCAATTACGACTATCCCAAGAGCGTTGTTTATAGTGCCCTCTTTTCTAGATTGGCCCTATGGGTTATTCGTTTTGGAGTAGATACGAAATTTATATTGGGATCAGTACAGAAACATGACG
This sequence comes from Epinotia nisella, assembly GCA_932294315.1. NCBI lineage: Eukaryota > Metazoa > Arthropoda > Insecta > Lepidoptera > Tortricidae > Epinotia > Epinotia nisella. The sequence goes on from OW028674.1 coordinate 27,075,194, forward strand.
TTCGTCTATCTTATTGACTTTATTAATACCATAGTATTGAGAAATACTAATATTACGATGAAAAAGTGATGTTGTGCTTGTGATTGTTGCATCAGTTACATTCTTTAGTTACTTTTGTATTGCGACATGACGTCCTTCTCTGCAGTCAGCGACTTTAGGCAGTAAATTCGCCTAGAAGGAGAAGTGACACTTCTTTTAGTTACCTTGTACTGGGTCAACACGGCCTCCTCCTCAGCCAGCGCCTGCTGGGCCAGCGGGTCGTCGATGAAGAGGCCGGCGCCGTTCGAGGCCTTGTCGAGCCGCGACGAGGCCGCCACGTTGCCGAACGACGAGGACGTGGACGATAGCGCCCCCATCACTGAGGCCACGTTCTTTTGAGCACTTTAAAAATATATGATTGATACACCGAACGAAAAAAAACATAGAAGGCGAACTCCTTACAAATTTCTACCCAAACACGTGCCCAAAACCCGGTATGCGCATGTGTGCGCAATGTTCGAATTAAACGGCTGCTTGGCATCCTTTTGACACCCCGCCCCTACCCGCCCCCACGTCCGCATAATGTCAATGTGCTTCCTTTTTGTGGGGCCACTTTTCGGCGCTAGTTAGACTTCTATGGTTTTTTTCATTCGCTGGATTGATATTGATATTTATTTATCTCATAATATTACATTCCATTATAAACTACGTAAATGTCAATTTATACGAATTAATACTATGATTGAAGAATTAATAATATGATTGAAATACTATTTTATTTATCTATTGCACTCATGATTACACAGTTATATACAGTATGCACGAGGCACGAACCCTTAGGGGTGTTGCAAAAATTTAAAAATTAAATTAGTGAAAATTACATATAAATTAATAACTTTACGTTTACAATTAATAGCATGGAATATAGGTACAATAACACCATATTTATAATTAAATTAATAAAGAACTACAAGTTATGTCAAAGGTACTTTTTCGTTTTGAAATATGTCTTCAATATTATAATAACAACCATTCAGTAAAAACATTTTGAGAGATTTCTTAAAGACGTGGGGCTCTCGAATAACTTTCAACTCACTTGGTAACCTATTGTATAAGCTTACTGCCTGATAACGTATGGAGTGTTTAGCCACTTGCAATTTTGGACAAAAACTGTTGCTAATGTTTTTTTTTCGTGTTTGTAAACGATCTTGCCTTTCCTCCTCTGTTTCATGTAGATTTTTAACAAAAGACGTTAGTAGTACATGAATATATAAACAAGGAAGTGTAAGGATTTTATATTCAGAAAAATATTCTCTACATGAAACCCATTGCGGAATGCGTGCCATTGTTCTAATGGCTCGTTTCTGCAAAACGAAAGCTCTGTTTATATTGTATTTAAAACTATTTCCCCAGAAACGAATACTGTATCTTAATTTGGATTCTACTAAAGCGTGATAAACCATTTTTAGATGTTCCAAGTCGACGACATTTCTTAAACTTCGAATAGCGTAGCAAGCGGAACATATGCTGTTTTCAATATCCTGCAGTTCACACTTCCAATTTAGACACGAGTCTATGCGTATTCCTAAGAATTTTACACTGTCTACTTGATCTATTTTACTGCCATTAATATTTACAGACAGTTTGTCCTTTGCCTTATTTGTTTGCTTTGAGAGCTTTTTACATGAATTAAAAAGCCCTTTACGAGCAAGTGTGATGATAATCTTATTACCTGGCAGTCTGCGTGGGGGTGTTGGCAGCGGAGCCTTTCTTTCCCTCGAGCGTGTTCAGATGTCCCTCTAGTGCGTCCAGCAGACTGCTCGGCGCCTTCGTGAGGTCGGGTATGTCGCCCTTGTCTATGCCTACGTTTTCTGCCACCTGTAAATGTTTCACGGTTTTATTTATTTCAGCTCTGAAAAAGTGAATAGAAACCTAGAATAATTATGAACATTTGTAACCGAATAACGTTACTAAGTGAGAAGGTCAAATAATTTCAACGATACAAAGTTAGTTATTTATGCTGTTAATTTTTAACATCCTTATGGCATTTATTCATTGACTACTAATAAATGTGTGTCGCGTCCTTATATGTCGTACTGTGCATGACTGCAAAATGTTTCGTCTGCCCGTGGGTGGTAACTGCCGCTTTACGGCCCGGTCGCAGTGACGTAAGAAAATAATAAAACCCGTGATCTAACGGTAACCGCATTGGGTTGAACCTCACGGTCTTTCGAGTGCGAGCAAGAGGTCCAAAGTAATCACTTATGACTCCAGTGTTTCTGGCCCTACAGAAACGCTGGTAAAAGTTAGTTTATATCTAACTAGTTTTTGCCCGCGGCTTCGCCCGCGTTACTAAAAGTAATTTTAACCGTCTACAAAAAAGGTGCATCTCAGTTTGACCCGTATGTTCCAATTGAATTGCAATTTGGCACAAATGCTCTCAAGAATTTTCATGTCCACAATGTTAAATTTCAAAATCGATGCTTTTTTCGAAATTAACTTAACAAAAAACCATCAAAACGACACCCATATCGACATTTAGACATTTCAACCCCATCGCACCCCAACAGGGGAGATGGTATTTCACGTCCGCCACGTTGGATTTTAAAATCGTTGTTGTTTTCGTAATCAGAGACGAGCAATCCGATAAACCATAGAAACAATACCCATTGTACCAACATTGTCACCACATTTCCCCCTTTTAGGGGTTGAATTCTCAAAAACCTGAAACACGTGTTTACTCATTTATCGCTAGGCATACTCCTGTAAAGTTTCTAAAGAAATAGTCTAACTAATCTTGTTTCCCCATACAAACTTTGGACCCCCATTTCACCCCCTTAGGGGTTGAATTTTGAAAAATCCTTTCTTAATGCACCCCTAGACCTTATAAGGAACTTACATGCCAAATTTGGAATCTGTAGTACCAGCGGTTTGGGTTGTGCGTTGATAGATCAGTCAGTCAGTCAGTAAGTTTCTTGTTTTATATATTTAGATGTATATACCTTAAGAAACTCTCCGACCCTATCCATTCTGATGAGGAACTTCTTATAGAGGTCGAGAGCGTCGCGGCAGTTCTTCTTGTTCATGTCGAAGTATTTCTCCAGTAGATTGATGATGCCGTCATTGTAGCACGCGAACAATCTGTAAAATGCAATACCGTTTACTTAGTAATTTGCTAAAACACTCACTTGCTTGTGGCAACCACAGCACAGTTGCCAATTTCGCAGACCCCTAAACTGATGGTGGCAATGTGGTTGCCAAACGAAGTATGGGCTGCTTTGATAATGAAAAATTAGAAGCAGTTTAGGCTAATTAAAAAAAAAAGCCTCTCATGCCACCTGGTGGTAAGTGGACGGAGATCAATAGCCAGGTACAATCTTAAGATTGGAAATGGGTCGTTCTTCTTTTCGACCGACAATAGCCTGTCCTTCGTCTTACTACGGCATCTCATTTGAGTAATGATTTTACGGTTTTATAATGTTCGAAAATGAACGTCCTTATTATTTTATTAATTAGTATTATTTAATATTTTAGTTTCTCTAACTAGCATTTTTTTTAAACGTATTTTTATCGTAGAAGTCAGTGACAGAGTGGTAAACCATAAAGTAGTCCCCACTGAAAGAGTCCACATTGTCACATTTTTTTTTTAAAAACCAACCGTTAACAAATATGTATATTGGCCGGAAAGGAAACTTTAATTAGTGTTAATGAAGAAACCAATGCATTTTTTTTAAATCGCACTTCAAAATCACAATTTTCGATATTTCAAAAACCAAAAAAAAAGCAAAACCTCGGTTCATTGTCGGTAAAAAAGAAGAACGACCCAAATGCATTCATCAACCTAGAATCTTAAAGCAGTAATGTCGCAGGCTTTCTTATTTTCAAACCAGAGTGCAACAATAGTGAATAGGACCTACCTAGTCGTATAATTAAAACCCCTAAGATATATCAAACAATTTTGCATGGTGTTTGCGAGCGATGCTTTAGTATTTAATCTTTATAGCGGAAACTAGATTGATTATCGTCAGTTAATTTCACTGCCGCATGTTGTTTCAACGACAAAGTAGAGGCAAGCTTTGTAACGACCCATTCAGCCATTCGTTCTAGATCCCGTATTATATTTCCTTAGCAGCATTTTATTTGGGGCCACGGCACTGCTCCCCTCCAGTCAAGCAAAACAATGAGGCACGGCCGCACCATCCTTTTCTCGAAGCCATTCAGGCCATTTTCAACATCCTGTAATTTGGTGCTGGCTAAAGCTAGAATCCGGAATCCTCAGTAACATATAGGGCATAATATGGGTTAGATATATTCTCAATAACATTTAATTTGAACTTTTAGTTTAGACACACTGACGTACTGACTGATGATCATTATAATTCTAATAACCTAATTTTAAACTTAAGTAATTAGTTTTTATCCTATCAATTCGTTCACCCTTGACTGTACAATGCACTAGAAAACTATACAATCGTTATTTTGCGGTTGGTAAAATAACATTTCCTATAAGTTCCATTTCATATAATCATACCTATAAGGTAACCATAAGTTAGCCCTTTTGAGATAGGTTTTTTTTAGGGTTAACTTATGGTTACCACATCCGACATGGAATGTTTTTTCTTTTATTGCATTGCCTGTCGTGGTGTCCCAACATCATAAAAGAACAAGCTATAAAAGACTCTGCGCGCTATGAACGACATGCGTTAGCAAGGCTTTGTGAACTGACCTGATGAGATCTCTGAAGAGCAGCATGAAGCACATGTTGATGACGCCGTTGGTGAGGTCGTTGGGGTTGCAGTCGAACTCCAGCAACGCGTCCAGCTGCGCCTGTAGCACTGGCAACGTTTTTAGCAACTTCTCCGCGTTCATCATGCGGAGAGAACCTTCCTCCTTCCTGGAATGTTATAGTAGATTGTTAACCAAGGGCTGAAAGGCACCCATTTCTGACGAGATATTTTGGCGCTCGAACGAAGTGAGAGCGGCGCAATGGTTCGAGTCAGAAATGGGTGACTTTCACCCGAGTTAAACACTCTACTTTTCATATCGAATACGCGGAAATTAAAAAATAAAACAGACGGAAAATTTAACAACGTTTTGTATTTATTATTAGCATTAGTTGAAGAGTGGCTGTATGCGTTTCTGTCTTAGCTCACATGCACAACTTTAAGTTAAAAAAGGTTTGTGGGTGTATTCCATTTCTTGAATATTTTAGCTAAAATAAAAGTAATGAATTTACAACATAAACTTATTTTATATTTAATAAAATAAATTCAATGAACTAGTAAGAATAAATTTATTTTCGTTTGTCAGTGGCGGGCTGGCGGGCGGGGTAAGTATAGATATTTATTAGAATTAGTTCCCGCATAATGCTTATAAGGCGAAGACTAATCGGAATAAACTACTTTTCTGCACTAGAGCAGAAACGTATCACTTTCTGGACACTTTTTAGAACAACAACGACCCACTTTCAGAGCATGAGATATGAAAAATTATAATGTACTTCAAAATTTGAATTTTGTCAGATCCAGTGTGCGCAGACACAGTAGGTTGGCGGTAAAAGAAACTGAATCACGTTATTGGATCCCATATTGTCTTCGTGAAACATTTTTCAAATAGAAGACAGATGATTTAAGAGATCTAAGATTATTTCACTCATTATCAATACAGTCCACTAGGTACAGTACAGTAAGATAAATGTATTCACGTACCTTTTTCGCTCTTTTTACTATGAAAATAAGGCATAAAAAGGTAAGTGAATACATTTCCCTTACTGTACGTAAATATCTGACAACTGAGCGATGTCAGTGAGGCAACTACATGGCATACATAATACCTACTTATGCTTTGAGCGCTAAGGAAGACGAAATATAATAATTTATTGTTTATTAAACTCACCCCCTTTTGACCTTGCAGAAGTCAAAAGCAACGGTTCTGTAAGACAGAGCCTTCTCGTTCATGTACTTGGCATAGCGCCGGATGAATGGTGACATGTCATAGCCTGCATAAAAAAAATAATATAAAAATCCAATCAGCTGAATCAACCACTAATGAATGACACTACATTTAAAGCACATATTTGCGTGACAAACATCAAGGACGGTAATGGCTACATGCATTGAAAGATGGCGCTGATTTTTGATGGAATGTAACGCCATCTCGTTAAAACGAAGTACTTATTAATGATTTATCACATTGATGTAAGTTTTTTGTATTACAATTGTTACATCATAGTGCACATTCTACATGTATGACGTTATAAAAATAATCAAATGTCTTTGCCAATTTACGTGGATAACAATATTTTATTGGAAGGTGTCCAAGTAAATTTACGTTGATGTAAGCTTTCGCTATTTTGATGGTAAACAAACTAGGATACATAGCTAAAGAACTGAGATTTAGAAACAGCTATCGATCCTATGCCTAAGCAGCAATGAACTGGCAATCTTTATTGAAAACTCTGACGTCATAGATATTGTACACAAATACGAACAACGATGTTAGTGCGAACTAAGTTTAACATTTGGGAAGTTGTATCTTCTTGCAGTTTGTTGTAATATAACGAGAAAAAAACGTAAAACTTAAAAGTATCATGTGCGATCCAACTCAGTGCAATGTGCATAAACTAAAGTGCAATGCAATAACAAGGTGATATAGTCACGGCTGTGAGTGCAAAACAAGGTTAATCAAATAAAATACTTGTGCCAATGGGAGTCTATCAGTACCAATAACTCATAGGTATTTAGCGCTTGCGCCATTTACTATCTCTTATTGTCTTTTTATTTATCGTTAAAGAGTAATTTAAGTTTGCCAATTATTACGCAGATATTTAAACATATACTGCATAAAGTAATTCCTAATGAACACACATTAAGGGTCTCCAGGATGCTCGACTCTCCATACAAACGTAGTTTGGTTCTCATTTTAAAACGACATGAAGCACACTACACAAAGGGTTTCATGTTATTGTAGAATAACATGAAACCCTTTGTTTACACAATATCTAGGTCGGTAACTTTCTGTTGCTAGACATTAAAATAGAAAAACAAAACTGAGCGAGTACAATGGTCTTCATACAAAATCTCTAATCACTTATTTTTTTTTCTATTATAATTTATAGCAAGAGAAAATAGTTTCCGACTTAGATATGGCGGATACCATTGTGTATAAAAAGTTTGATGTTATTCCAGTATGTCGTTTAAAATGAGAACCAAACTACGTTTGTATGGAGAGTCGACTTCAGTCGACCGTGCTGGAGACCCTTAATTTGCAACTTCTAACTTTTCAAACAAGAAATTATGCTCTATTTAGATTTAAGGTGGTTCGCTTTCCATACAAGAGTTCATTTGACTAGAATAATTTGAGAAATTGGTTTGGGACGTGATACTTTGGGAAAATATTTTTCTCAATTATTCTAGTTTATACAAGTTTATTCTAGGAAAGGGGGAATTTGGCGCAAATGGAAAACCAATTTATGAAAGTTTGTTAGAATATCACGCCGTTAGCCTGCGAATGTCAAATTACGCGTATGGAAAGCGAACCACCTTAAGCTTCACACGATAAAAAGTGAACCGCTGACATACTACAAAATGGTTCTGCATACAAAAAAAGAAAAAATAACCCAATTGGTCGGTATCGGTTTTTCTTGCCATGCCGTACCCAATATAAACAGCAAATGCATACATGCCTACAAACAAAAACAAATAAAGCGTTTAATGACAGCAAAGAATCGATTAACAGAAAATTTTCCACAGACAGCAGCCCAGCTAGCAGTAGCACGATAGGTTTTATCGTCCCGTTATACGGCGAAAATGTACTGACAATGACGTCAAGTAAAATGTGACTATAAAACCTATCGTGCTAGGGCCTCAGGTCGGTTCCTTCTAATTCCTTAGCAAAACGGGGCATAACCGTGTAAATAATATTCTATCCATTCAGTGATTCTTGAGCATTATTATTCAGCTACAAGCATCATTTTTTTCGTCTCATTCTAGTATACTTTAGATTATTTGAGTTGGCCGAATTGGCTACTTTCCTAAAAAAAAATAGTCCGTCAGTTAGATTATCAAAAAATATTGGACACGTATTTTTTTATTTTGCCAATCAAATATAAAATGTCGAAGATATAGCCCGTGAAAGTTCCGCGTGACGTCACATTATGGTACACTTTTTAGCATAATGTGACGTCACGCGGAACTTTACCGGGCTATATCTTCACCGTTTTTTGTTTGATTAACAAATTAAAAAATATGTATCCAATAATTTGTACTAATCTAACTGACGGACTAAATAGAATTACATTTTTTTACCCAAGAAAGTACCCAATTGCATCAAAGTAGTCCATACAGAAAGCAACTCTACCGTCGAAGGTAGAAGATTCCAATTCAAATGACTGTTTAATAAAAAGTCGGCCCCATTAAATATTCGCAACCATACCATTCTGTTAAAGTATTTTTTTGTTGTCAAAATACCCTTGTTATCTAGCAGCTTAGACTAGCGGAGTAAAACAAAAACAAAAAAAGTGCTATTAATTAGTCTCGGAAGAATCATCTCCATTTTCAGCTTAAGAACAAATAAGTTTTTTTTTTCTGGTAGGTATAGGAGAAGGTGGAGCGTGCTTTTGGTGCATCAAGCTGTCTCCCTAAGCAATATCTATTAACAAACAGACACGAAAAGCGGCAGACAGACACGTAATGCGGCCACGTAAAATCTTTTAACTTACCAATCCGCGCACCGGCCGCGCCTTTCCACAAGCGATAGGAAAGTAAAAATATTCAGTTAAACACATGTGACAATATACAATTTATCGTTAGAATGGAAAAGAGATTATAACACCAAGTACCTATAGGTATACCTAACAGAAGGCAATATTAGTCTGGGATCTAAAGCCAAACAATTGCTGCAGTATTTATACGATTCTGTAAAAAAGCGACAAAATCGTATAGCAACGCGTTTGTGAGTATTACTAACGTAGCACACATTATTAGCCAAGAGAAACCTCAGTAAAGTAGTCGAGAGCAATGAAAATAAGGTTGTACACTGTTTTTTTTTGTTTTTTTTTATGGCGCGATAACTTTTTTTTGTAATATTAACAAGCAAACACGCTAATATCACGCATATGGGTGGATTGCAAAAAAAATTGTACATAACCATGAGCCTTAATCTAGTCTATGTATGTTATCTAGTATGGTAACTTTCGTTACACAATGGAAATAAGTCAACGCGTAGATTAGTTGAAGGCCCTTAACTATGTACAATTTTTTTGCAATCCACCCATATGACGTCCTTACTTCCTAAACAATATTGTTGTACCATCTACAAATTAAATTTAAATGCACTCAAGTCTAAACATTTTATAAGGTAAACGTCCGAGTGCTCGACGCTGTACTAGTATATGAGCCATACGTCGTTATCGCGGGTACAATTACCAATCAGATAAAGAGCAAATAAAACAGAATGTCTATTTGGTAGAATCGGACGTATTCTGCCTACAGCTTCTAAGCATCTAAGAAGCTCTTTACATGTGGAGAGTTTTCTCTAGAAAAGATCAATAAAAAATACAGCTGCATAGGGGTATGGGTTAAACTGTTGTCATCTGTTTAGTTAACAAGTTTATACATAGGAAATAAGTATATTTTAATTTTAACGTTTTTTTTAAACAAAATTAACAATATATACGTACTTGTGTGAAGATAATTGTTATCGTCTGCTAATTAAACGCTTACCTACTTAGAAGAAAGTCTATTAAAAAAATAAGAAAACAACGTGTGTAATTTTTACTAATGTGTATTTTTGACATGTATTATTTGATTTTCGTAATAGATTACAAAGATTTTTTCTAAATTTTCTACAGTGAATTTGCGGCGTCCAGCAGTAAATATCCATTTTAATTGATTAAATGATCTTTCAACATCAACTGTTGTTGTAGGTGCGTACTTGAAACGATGGAAATTTAAATTTATAAAAAAATTAAACTCGTAGGAGTAGGCATAGATGTAGATGTTCCTCAAAATGAGTTTCGCGTCTGTTATTGCTTGTTTTTCATAATCTTTCTGTACTGTCAAATCGTTTTTGCACCCGCGATAACGACGTATGTATATGACATGGGCACTCTATATCAAAGTGACATGGCTTAAATTCGAATGAAGAAAAATCCTCTTAGTTCGAAATTAACCCATATTGCTTTGACATAGAGTGCCCATGCCATATACTAGTACAGCGTCGAGCACTCGGACGTTTACCTTACAGTCCTTGATCACTTAAATAAACAGGTAGTAACAAATTTTTGGACACTTTTTTGGAATCGAAATACTCTACCGAATATGGCCTTGGGAGGTTCACACCCCCATTTCAATGACACCCTGTATGTATGTGTGAAATACGCGGGTATGATGATAGGGATTGACTCTTTTATCACGTTCTATCAAGTATATTATAGATGCGAGGGCGACGGACATACAGCAATAAACGATAGAAAAGCTACTATTGTAGGCCTTTTGGTCCGCTGATTTAAAGGGATTTGTATGCCATGCGTGTATTGTAAAGCATATTAACTAGTTATGATTGCTTATCTTGTTATTTGTAGTAACATGCTTAATAGGAGTTTTATGCATTGTTGAACAATCACATTCTTTTCCACAGATGCATAAATATATTCATTGGTGAAGACGTGCTTTTGGATGCTAATATGTACAGTATTTTGATTAGATTTTTAACAATTAATTTAGGAATCAAACAACTGAACATTTTCGAATTATTATCGAGCTATTCATCTTTTAATTCAAATACAGTATCTACAAAATTAAAAAGAAATACTCTTATATGTCATCGTTTCTGCAAGGTAGTATGTATAGGCTATTTTTGTTCTGCAAATAAAATGTTAAATGACATTTGATTTTAGTTTACCTACTTTGTAATACACCGATGTTAGAAAAAATAATGTATTCAATAAACTACCTACGTTATGACTACATCCAAGGGTATCAAATAGTAAAGCCATTTGTCCGTAATGTGTAATCCAACCTGCATGATCAATTACCCAGGTTTATCAGTAACTGCCCATTTTGATTACACGGAAACAGATGCTCCTATATTTCAATGAATACCCAGCTAGTCATTTATTCTAATAATAACGAGGAAAAGTCTGTGAGATTGTAGCTCAGTAAGTTTTTATGTTGGGGTAATCTCTAGAACTTTTCATCTGATTTCAAAAATTCTTTCAACAGTATATAGAATGGACATAGGCTATATTTTATCTCGCGTATCTGACTGTGTTGGCTGTAATACGCGGATGGAGCCCCATGGGCAGCTAGTAAGATTGTTATATGTTAAGATCTATGTTGGAAGTAAAACTACAACGAATGTCACGAGCAACTATACAGCGCGATAGCTTAGTTAGCTCGGTTTCAAAGGCCACAAGTATCAAGTGACATAGGTCAGGCCAGGTCAGGTTAGGTAGGTTTAGTCTGCGCAGACGGCGGGGTAGAAAAGGCACGCGCGGTTTGCAGCCGCTGATCGCGTCTTCCCCCAGTAGAGCCAGTGGGTAGGGGACCCACAATGCACGGCTCTACATGTCTGGGGGGAGAGTCAAGCGTCCTGACTTTGCCCTCCTTTGGCGCGGGTGTTCTGGCAGAGGTATAAGCCAGGACCGCCGGGGGGCGTCGTGGTGGAATGTTCGCGATCCCATGGCGCCCCCTTAACGGCAATGCGGGTGACGCCGGTGTATTTTAGTGGGTATGCTTCTCGGATGGCGGCGGGAGGAGAGAGTCCCACATAACCCCCAAATGGCCTTTCCCGGGTCGGGGGTATGCGTAAAAGTAGGTTTAGTCTAAGATAAATAATTTTCCAGCACCCCACAGGGCAAAGACAACTGAACAGGGGTCATGCTACGCGCTGTTTACAACACGAGTCCAAAAAAAATATCATGAACTATTATGCGAGGTTAAAGCAAGTCAACGAACTTAAGGTCAGCATCCATGCAGGCATCATGGGTCTGTAGCTCACGGAATCTGTACTACTAATTGAACTCTGGTCGATTAAGTCAGCGAGATGACGGTGCGGTATCGGAGTGTGATAAAATCACAGTTTTATTCAATGGTATCTTACACGAGCATTTTGTATCAGACTCTACAAACACAGGTGTATTTATAAAATATCTTAACAGGTTTCACATCATATTTTCATATATCAAACTAAAAACGTAATTTATCAAAGTTGTGGTGGCACATGTTAGTCATTAGACGGAAGGAAAAGCACTCGGACGTAAATTACCGATTAATGATTAGACGTAAAAAATACCGCGGCTGGCAATAGCCAGAAGAGTTACCTAATACGAGTTAAAGAGTTGAGTACTGGGAATTTTTTTGGGGTTTCTTCTGTGATCAAATAAGGCTGTGAAAAATATAAATCCGAGACCTGGGCGATTAAATCAAGGTGACACATTGCCATACTCACATTATACAGATAAAGTTATTAGTTATGCAAGGCTGCAAAGTTGTTGTTTGGCGCAAGTTTCTTGTATTGAAAGCCGAGTTAGCGAAGGATTGTAAGATTGAACCATGAGCGAAGTAAGTAAGTAAGTGAGTAAATAAGTCATTTTGACCTTATACGTACTCATTTTCAATACAAGTTTGTTAAATTCTCATCAAAATCAAAGCATTTAATAGTTATTAAATGTAACAAACATTTTTGCATCTTTATATAGGTATACAGTCTCCACGCTTACATTAAAAAGTCAAAATATTGCTAGGTACTCACGGGTAAACTAATACTCAAATACGCATATTTTAATTTTTGCGCTAACTTTGCAGGCATTAAAATTTCATATATCTTTTTCATATCTTCAGGAGCCGTAGCATGGTTGGCCTTATCACGCGACAAGTGACAAGATAAGTGCGTCGTCTCGTTCTATCGAACGGTGTCAGCCAGTGACGCATGCTCTATCCTATCACTTATCGCGTGACAAGGCCAACCATACTACGGGGCCTGCACTAAAATCTATAAATAACTTCCATTATTTTGATTTTACTGTGGCTTAAGAACAAAACAAAACAAAATTAAATGTATGAGTTGATTCTTAAATCATCTTTTTAAACGGTGTGTTCCAAATTTGCACGAAGCAACTTTTTTCGGTTTAAAGAATCTTTATTCTCATAAGAATTACAATAAATTCACTTACATGAGAATATTTATATATTAGTAATTAAGCGTGCAGTATTTAAAGTAAACATATTTACTAGTTAGAATAGGTAATTACTTATTATAGTTAGTTAAATACACAAAAGAGGGTAAATATAAGTAAGGTTTAGTTGCTATGCTCGTACTTATTATAATAGTTACACAAATGAGGGTAAATATAAGTTAGGTTGTAGTTGCTGTTGGCTCGGCGCGGCAGCACAGTACGCTTACCATGAGAGCCTATAGAATACTTACAATAGTAAACTTCTCTCGATATCGAGCTAACGCGCTTCGACTAGATTTCGATTCTCGCAAGTTCGAGCTGTCAAATGCGCCGTACTCATGGTGCCGATATACTACGAAAACAACTACAAAACGTTACTCGCTAGCGTCTAGTTTTCGATGCGTAATCTAAACTTTCGAATCGTATTACCAAACGGTAGCGTGAGTCACAAATTTGACATTTCGAATCGAAAAATACCGTAGTATCTGTAGTTTACTATTTCACTTCCAAAATGGTGCGTGATAACGTATTATTTCGTCAAGATTTACCGTAGATCCGATCGATACCTATCTCAAATTAAAGAACTTATAAAAATAAGGGTTTTGAATCGACAACTTATATCCGCAAAATTCGGATTGTCGCGTATTTTGTATTTAAAAATGCAAATAATTGGCACACGTTCCGCCATATTGGGTCGACAGACTTAGATGAGGATCATCGCACACTGTTAAAATTATACTTAATGTCGTTAAGCTTAAGGTATAGATTCCTTTAAAGTCTTTAAACTTTGGCGTTGGGGAATTTTTCGACGTTGGCCATGCGCGTATTCTGTAATGTCATAACCGACAAACGCTAGCATTTAAATTGAAACGATAAATGCTTGTAATTTAAGGCTGAATATTGAAAAATCTATTAAACTATACGAACAATCGAGTTAACTGTTGCGAGAAAAGTATACTTATATGGGACTCGGGGTACCGATTAGATTTTTAGTTCTGTGAGTGACCGCCAGGGGCGGTGTATAGAGTTTTCATACAAATCTTTAACTGTTGTCGATAGTCGCTAGCGTATTCCGACTTACTGTAAACTCACACTAAAGCTATTGATAAATACTCTGGTAACACATTGATGCAAGATTAAGTTAAGTGGATGCGTTATTTTAGCTCAAGGAATGGTTCATATTAATGTAATTATTTTAAGTATACAATTTTAGAATCCGTGTGTTTTTTTAAAGGTTCTAATTTTATACATAATTTTAGTGCTTATATTTATAATACTTTCTATTGCAAGAGGTGTATAGTCGCGTATTATTTTATTCTTAGCTCTAAATATTATATGAGATGTTTTGATGCGTTTATCGTTAGGTTGTATTGGAATCATTCACACAGTGTATCAAGATCCTCTTGCGCCCGGGTCCCGGCCCTTTGTTGTTGCTGTGATCGTTGTCGAGTGTTTTTGGAGCTGATTCTATTATTCTTGGCTCGCCCTTCACATACTTGATGAATAAGTTTGTTTCTCCATCGGCTGTTCGTTTTACTTTGAACTTTTTTTTGAAAAAGAAAACTACATTTTAAGATTATTTATTTGTATTGTATCTTTATGAGTCAGTCTAATTATTAATATTTCATATGTAACTAAGAAATAATCATCATCATCATCAGCCTGTATACGTCCCACTGCTGGGCACAGGCCTCCTCTCATTTAATTATATCAAAATAATAATATTGAATGATTATCATAACACCAGAAGTTTCTGAACGCAGGATAAAGACATTAATGAATGACCTATAGAAAAAAAGTTGGATCTCGCGATAGAAATTCAAAAACACTTTCCACGCTAGCGGATATAATAGGCTTTTGGGCGCAGATTTTGAGCGATAAAGCAAGCCTTTCCGAGCTGGTGAGATGAAAATAAATAGTACAGCATGTTTATTGCGTAGAATTGAGAATCATACAATAAGCAACAGCAATTTACTAGTTGAGTTTAACCTAAAAAATAAATATATTGAGATCCAAATATTATGCGTTTGATTAAAATTCTGCCCTTTCAACAAGTACCTGAATTCGTTGTTTTTTTAAAGAATATTTAATACCTAAGTAACAAAATGTGACTGTTTCATAAACCATTGAAGGATAAACGCGATTTTTTTTCCTGAAATTATGCATCACGAATTTTTGCGTTGACGAAGTTAACTACACAAGCTAAAGCTACTATAGAAGAGTTTTATTACGTTTTTAAACCCCTAACAAATACTTCTAAATATAAATCTATAGGACACATCATATTCATGTCCTTTTCTTATATTTATTGAATATTTTATCATTAATTATCTACTAACAAAACTATTTTATCTGAGATAAATTCTATAGGTATCTTTTATGTGTATTGTATACTTGTAATTAAGGTTAATACGAATATTACGCGGAAGTACCAAATCAAATGGTTGACGATGACGACATATGTTATAACGGGAATAGGGTGTCTGTATTGCTAGGAATAGAATACTAATGACAATTATGTCAGCCGGTTTAGTCACTAGCGGCGCCAGGATAACTAGACGATACGTTCAAAAGAACGTCTGAGTACAGCACCACTCCACGATGCATTACGTGTCCGCGTAATAGGATTTCCCAGTTCCCATGCTATGTGAAGCTAGACTATTATTAGTATTTATCTGTATGTTTACAATGAAATAATCAGTTAGTTGAACAGTGACTGTAATTTCCAATGTATTTCATTCAGTATACTGATTTTAGTGCGATGAGGATACCTCCTAGGGCCCCATCTATCTATCTTCAGTGGCTCACCGACCCAAATTGGGTCTTGGCCTCCGACACGAGTTGTCGCCACTTGACTGATCTTGCGCCATCTCCCTCCAGTTCATGGCCCCGAGGTCGCGCAGGTCCAATTCGACGACGTCGCTCCAGCGATACCTGGACGTCCGACGGGTCGCCGCCCTACCGGATGCCCCAGATATGCCCGTTTGGCACCCCGATCTTCCTTCATTCTTTCAACATGACCAAGCCAGCGGAGACGGTGAGCTTTTGTTTCTCCAATAATGTGGGGTGTGGTCAGGAGATGCTCAATTTCAATGTTCTTCCGGGCTCTGAAGCTTCCGTCATAAGGCCCCATGAGTCGTAAAATTCAAACCTACGTATTAGGTATGGCTTATTTACAATGCATTGAGTACTAACTGCTAATAAAGATAGTCATAGATTTCACTTATTATATACTAACTACTACAATAAACACAGGCGGAGCCGTGGGATAAAACAATATGTCCATCCCGAAAGTCCATTCTACATACCGCTGAAACATTTTTTGAAATCGGATAAGTTGTAACAACGTAACATGCAAACTCACAAAAAAGTCAACACTCTTCATAATGTCAGTATAGATAGTATAGAAGTAAAGAATTGGACTAAAACAGTCAAAACTAAATTTTAATTAGAAAGCTTTTAAAATAACAAATATAACATAAAACTACTTCCCGCACTCTACACTAACTTCCCACTAGAGATAATAACAAACCGATCGTACAGGGTAGTATTCATATCCGGTGACGGAGGATGTTGTCTACCCCGTATACAAGGCGAGTCAGCGGGCGTAGCATTTTACCACTCTTATCGCTGTCGATAAGACACCCTTCACGTTCTAACAAGTACCTACGCGAGTGCGCTAGTGACGGATAATATAAAATGGCAACCAAGCCCGCAGTTGTTCGACAACAAATGACAAAATGCTACGAAAAATAGGGACAAGTTTCTTACGCCTTGGCCACGACTTTGGTCTTAAGCGACCTGCCGCAGCGGATTTTCTAATTCATTGCGCGTGATCAAAACTAACTACAGTGCGTTGCGCGTCTCGACCGCGCAATGAACAGATAAAACGCTGCCGCAGGTCGCTTAAGACCAAAGTCGTGGCCAAGGTGTAAACGTTTAGCGCAATAAGTAAAAACCGGACGTGTGCGAGTTCAACTCGCGTGGTGAGGGTTCCGTAAAATTACTATGCTCTAAGCATCAGGCTCTCCATACAAAATACACAATATTGAGAATTTTCCCGTTACTTTGAATAATCAAATTTCTTATAGGTTTTCCTGTAGTCGTACTTAGGCAAGGAACTATTTTCCATATTTTTCAGAATTTTAACCCTAGTAGTTTCGGAGATAAGGGGGGGAGGTCAATTTTCGTATTTTTTCCTAAATTACTTTAAATCTGTTTTTGCTAAAATTATAAAAAATATATATCAGAGATGCTTACAACAAACATATGTTTACCAAATTTCAACTCAATCGGTCCAGTACTTTCGGAGCAAATCGGCTGTGACAGACGAACAGACAGACGCACGAGTGATCCTATAAGGGTTCCGTTTTTTTCCTGTTAAGGTACGGAACCCTAATAACGAACATAAAATTAAACGGGGTCTCTCTTTGTATGGATTTTTTTAGGAGAAAAATGTGCTTTTGGTATGCCGCTAATTTTCTCTAGGAAAAAACTTTTTTATAACTAATGTGGCCTGCGCCTGCCCCGTGTCAGCCGAGTAACAGGTCGAACAAAGCTCAGACGAAGATCATAGTTCCCGAGCTTTCGCAACATATATATGATTAACTCACTTTCGTCAGATAAAATACATCCATATGACGTCATATATGTCCTAATAACTCGGCGTCAGAAAAATCGTACCGCTTCAAAAGTTCGTTTCAAGTGAATAATTATAGCTTTTACTTCTTTAATCATTTAATGTACCCTATCAATATTTAATTTAGTATTATTTTGAAGGTCATTAAGTGTGCTTTTAAATGATACTAAATTAAATATTGATAGGGTACAATAAAAGTAGTTAATAGTAGTTTATGTTACTGTACATAATGACAGGCCTTAAATCACGAGTGTAGTTTTATGAAACGAGCTTCAGCGAGTGTCATAATAGGATCACACTAAGTGTTTTAAGGCCTAATTATGTACAGTTGCATACATTACTGTATCTACACACATATAATAAATCCTCAATGATGTGTTCAGGAACCATTAGAATAACCGCCATTGCACCGCCATGGCCGACTCGATTTCAAATCGTGACCAACTAGATGTCCATAACAAAATCGAGTTGGTTATGATTTGCTCTGACCTCTGGGCCACGCTTCGAAATTTGAAAGTCATTACTTTAACAATATCGATATCTTATTGAAAATACGTACAAAATTACCTACTGCCAGAGAAAAGAAATTTATTTTTATAAATCTTATTGATATAATGCTGGTCATTACAGCCAATTTCTAAACGCATTTTAGCGGGTTTATAGTATGTGTGTAGTGTAACAGAACACAGTAAACTGGTCTTGTTTCTTTTATATTAAAAATATATTTTCATAATAAATAAATTAAATCCAAGATCGCGTCAGCATTCTACGTGATAGTAATATTTTATAAGATTTAATATTTTTAAGCTAGTGCAGCATTCTCGGGTCAAAAATAGTCACTTGTTTCGACAGACAATGAGAAAACAAATGACTTTATATTTTTTTGTTTCGAATCCGAGTCCGACAGACAATGAGAAAACAAATGACTTTATATTCTTTTGTTTCGAATCCGAGTCGATGCTAGGGTTGGGGGTATAAAAAGGCTGGACGGCGATGAAACGGGATTCACTTCAGCTTCAACTTTCAGACTGACAAGGTCTCTGGATTATAACTGGGAAGTCTTTGGTGGGTGGTTTTACTATCTTCATAATTACGTCTCGAACTTTCTATAGAGTTTTAGAGTTATTTTAATTAAAGAAAAATCCAGAAACAGTGTCCAGGTTTACAGTATACCTGGGGGGTCATTCCCGCCTTACGGTGTCAAATGGGAATGATCCAGAGTCTTTTGCTACCAGACTTGAGGGTGGTCTGGCGTCTTCCTTTTTATCGACACAGGAGACGACGCCTCTTAATAAGAGGCCCCTCACGTTTCTCAAAGCCCAACTGACGACGTAGACGAGGCGTAGTCATTCATGTGATCCGCACAGAGGGATATCCTCACTCGTTGGAATCGTGCAGTAATTGAGATTCGGACTTATTAAATATATTTAAATATAAACTTCATATACATAATAGGGAGCCTTACTCCTCGTATTCCATCTAGACTGCGGTCGCGAGGGGGGGAGGCAATTACACAGGCCTTAGCGTTGCAACCCTCAGAGTGGCCGACTGAACTCAGATAGCTTAACCAGGGCATACATCTTCGGTATTATTCTTTTCTAAAATCGAGATTGATTTTGGTTTCGAATAATCAAATTAGCTTCAGAAGGGCTAGTTTAGGATTAAATTCATACACACATTTTGGGGAAAATAGTTGAGATTACTTCGTTATTTCGAACGATAGAATTTGGATCTAAACTGTTGAAGTATTGGGTTTCTGAGGTTAATTGTGATATTCTGAACTACTGGTTAGGGAAACAGAGGCGTTTAAGAAAGAAACAATTCTGTTGTAGGGACCAGCGGGAGGCGAAGCAGGCCGCTGATGACTGTAGTTACGGGCGGAATAATACCCTTATAACTACTAGCTATTTCAATGTGGGTCTGGAATTCACATTTGACTTCAGTGGGTTCAGTACTTCAATTAACTACGTAATAGAAGTTTGTCGAGAGCAGTTGTTAATTATAAGTAAAGACTAAGGGAAGTTATATAATATCAATAAAAGATGCCTGATGAGTTTGTTTCGGCGTTTCTTCTCAATCAGCCCGTTAAGCTTGAAACGCTGGTAACCTCTTTCTCTGGGTCTTAAACTCTAGGATAACCAGGAAGGTAAATTGTCTAGGACGCTCAATCCCCATCCATGCAAGACGTAGCCAGTGAGTGTAAAAGGTTTTACTCCACTACCTGTCGATAGTACTTTTGCTATAAAACAAGTATCTAGGGAAAGCTATTAGCTTATTATAGGGAAAACTAAATAATCTTGATAATATGGAATATAAGGGCTACGTCCTTGTTTAACCGAGCGTGTAATAGGCGGTAGGGGATTTTACAAACAAAAATAAAATATTTTATTAAATTTCATAGTAGGACTTGGTTCTAGAGTAGGCGAAGAGTTCATTAGCCTGACAAGCATTCACACTAAAGATTTTGGGTTTTGCGGTTCACAACATTACGGGGTTCTACCTAGACGAATCATTTTGGCCATTTCTTAGGTTTTAGTGTTTTATTTGAGTTCTTTTGTGATGTTTATTTGTTAGCTAAGGTGGACCGTTACAGTAGGTAAAAGCTATATGATCGCTTGAAACGAACTTTTGAAGAGGCGCGATTTTTTTGACGCCGGGTGTAGTTATTATAGTATAATAGTTAATTAGAAAATATTTCGATTAAAACGAATGATGAAGTCAATGTCATTTTATTTGCAGATACTTTGATCGATGTATTCCGATTATTTACGACTATATTGCGTAATTTATAAAAATTCCCTTGCGAGAAATCTACTCGTGACGACGCGTATATTATCGATTAAAAATCTAAGTAAATAAACATAGGTACATACCTTGAACTCCGCTTTTATCTAGAAAATTACTTAGTTGAAATGTTGAATTACTTGACGCTAGATATTGTGTGAACCTCTGTAACAAAAGAAAAAGATATAAATTAAGCTTGGAAGAACTTTCTACGAAACCTAATTAACACTGCCTGACGCTAAGGGAAATTCACAAACTCCTAGGATAACAGATGATTATGTATCATGTAAGTAACTTTTATTAGCACATAATGTCTGAGCAGGCAGAATTTCCAGAAAGCAACGAATATATAACATAAATATACAAGTAATTGGGAAACCCCAAAAAAGTTGTTAAACGTAGCAGAGTAAAGATTAGTCTCTTTAAAGACTATTGAGGCAGTCATATGTCCAAAAACCAATAAGATCCATTTGACACCAGGTGCTTAAGGGGCTCCCCGCGCTTTTTGTCGAGTTTTGAGTTGAAACTCCTCCGTCAAAACTATAGATATATTTATGGCACAAACGCTAATCGGTTTTTCAACGGTTTATCTACATTTGTATCAGGTTTTTTGAAAACAATGAATATGGTTTTTTTATGATTTATTCAAATACGTTCCAAAAAAGGTCTGTTTTCGATATATGTTGTTTATGCCCTTTTATATATGAAATCTACATGTTACTATTCCTTATTGACGTCTCTAACAATCCATCAGAGATTTTTATTTTTAATTCATTTCACAAAAGTTACGTCCAAAAAACTGGTTTTTTGGCCTAATTTTGCCAATGTTTGGTGCCATATATATCGAAAACTGTGACTTTTGAAGTAAATATGGGATACTATTTCGGTAAACCTCGTTGTTGTTAATACGATAAGCCATAAAACACATGAAAAAACGGACAGTTACAGATCGAATTAAGTCAACTTTCAATCTATTATCATAAAGGACTCATAAGAAAAGCAAACTGGCGGCCTCTACAGGGCTCCCAGTGATGTGAAGAAGGATATTATTATATTCAAGTAGACAATGTAACGTCAATATCAATAGCCGCGAGTGACGCGTTATTGATACAACTGCTTCAATCCACGGACATGCCGAGCCGTACAAAAAGCGCCACATTATACACTTGACTTATTTAATATCAGGATTTCAAGTACTCAAACTATGGTCGCATGGTTTTAAGATTACATTTACATAAAGGTTACTAGGCAGCATGTAAGTAAAGCGAATATTCGTCGATATAAGAGTGTAGAAAACAATTACATTGCATTCGCGTTTAATTTCGTATGTTATCAGATAAGACCGAGTACTTGATTTATTTTAGTAGTGATAAGTTCGGCACGTTTCAGGTTTCAGACAAATTGTTGATGTAGTTAAAATTTGGATTAAGGCAGAGTTTGTGTTGTTTGGACCCTGTAGGCAAGTCATCAGTCATCGTAACGTTTCGTCAATATGTTATTCTGAAGATACTTAGTATGTAAGGCGTTGATCTGGCCGGCTACAGCCGTCGGCCCGTGCAAGACGTAAAAATACATTGTACAGCCGGCGTCAAATATATTACTAGACCTAATTACAAAGAAATTAGGTGCAAAAATCTTATATTTATGTTGACGTCGGCCGTACTGTGACGGTCGCGCTAGTGGAAATACATTGGCAAACTGATATTTATAGGACATAAGGTGTTTACAATCAGTTATTGAAAGGTTATTTCTATTGGACATAACAGGATTTCTCCAGTAAGTATACGCAATCTTGAGGCCCAAGCTACAACTTGTTAATGGGTGTCGTTTGATTGATGGCTATATGCCGTCACTTCTTAAGCAAAATCAACACATTGAGTGATAAAAAAGTTGGATCCTAGGTTGTACTTGTTTAATATATACAGAAATAACTTTGATATTAATAGCTGGGGAGATGCTCTCCAGCAACCCCAAATTAAAATAACTGTACCCTCGAAACTATTGAGGTACATTTTTTTTCAAGTAAGTACTAATTCGGTACAATTTGGGTACAAATTTTTCACGTACCTACTCAGAAATACCAAAACAGAGAATGGGGTTGCCAGGGAGCATGTCATCAATTGTACTTCACTAAATGGTGCTTTTCAAGAAAAAATGCACGAGTTACTATGGGTCGTTCTTCTTTTCGACCGACAATAGCCTATCCTTCGTCTTACTACGGCATCTCATTTGAGTCTTTATTTTACGGTTTTATAATGTTCGAAAATGAACGTCCATATTATTTTATTAATTAATATAATTTAATATTTTAGTTTCTCTAACTAAGCATTTTTTTTAAACGTATTTTTATCGTAGAAGTCCGTGACAGAGTGGTAAACCAAAATGTAGTCCCCACTGAAAGAGTCCACTTTGTCACATATTTTTTTTTAAAACCAACCGTAAACAAATATGTATATTGGCCGGAAAGGAAACTTTAATTAGTGTTAATGAAGAAACCAATGCATTTTTTTTAAATCGCACTTCAAAATCGCAATTTTCGATAGTTCAAAAACCAAAAAAAAAGGAAAACCTCGGTTCATTGTCGGTAAAAAAGAAGAACGACCCCTATACAAAATACACAAATCTCTATAGGTGTCTATAATATTTGAAAATTTCCCTCAATTTCTCCAGGACCCCATGATCCTGACCCTGATTCTGACCTGATGACATTAGTCCCATCACTTCGCAAGTCCCTTTCAACAAAAAAAAGTTTTCAAATCGGTTTAAAATAATGGAGTTCTGAGGTAACAAACATTAATAAATAATACTTAAAAATTCCCCGTTTTTTTAATCAGACAAGTTATTTATAACTTTTTCAGCTCGTCCCGTTTGAGATCAAGGGCATCGACGGGATTCACAGGTGGATGTTTTAATTTTTACTGAAGATCTCCATTTGTGGCGGTTTTGGCTGCCTGCTCTCCTACTACAATGGGTCAATTTCACAATTTTTCATGTGACGCTTAAGCACATCCTTATGGCCTAGGATAGATGGTATGGATCTCACAAACATGTGTTTCCAACAGGACGACGCCAGTAATCATACTACACGGGAAAAATTAAATTTATTGAAATGACAGTCTTATGACTGAAGATTTTTTTTTTATTATTAATAATAATTCAGTATTCGAAGGAATAGTTCTTATTACTAATAAGCCATTGGGGTATTGGATGTACTGAGTGGACGTCGTTACGAAATTTTATTCTCTTGACAACAAGACTATTTGAGATTATTGTGATTTTGGTAAAATACTTGGTTTTAGAAAAACGATAACAGACTATCTATAGCAGTCATTTTAAAGTTTAGAGGAACGCGGCATTGTATAGGCATTGGGAGTCTTTAATGTACTAGTCTCAGGTGATAACTAGGATTTTTCAATCTCGAGCCCAGAACAATCGACCTCGCGCTAGACGTATGCGTCAGATATTGGACATAAAAGCGACCAAATTAATGTTTATGGAGTTGATAATCGTGAAACAGAAGGGGGCGTAGCTGTTATCTCGTAATAATTATAGTTAATTAATTTAGATAATGCCAATAATGATTAGCATAAAAAGTCTATATTCTCATATTCTTGACTTTAATAGCAAGATAGAATGAATAACAGGCACATGAACATCTCAACGCAACAACACGGATGCAACAACGCAGAAGCGTTCTGAATCGGTGAAAAACACACGACACACGTTTGGTTAGCCAAATTTTTTTACGAAACGCTTAGGGACATGTTTGTATGTAACAAATAATTCGGGAACCCACTACTATATCGGATGACGATGTAGTGAATCGCTGGCCAGTTATAGAAATAACTTATATGCACCCAGATATTAACGCTATAACAATTTTTTGCCAACATAATGTTGTACTTTATTGTAACTACGTAAAGTTCATATTTCAAACAGGAATAGCGGCGTTATAACGACTGGTACGGTGGAATAGTGTTACTTTGATTCGGGGGGCGACTTTGATCAAATAGGTTTTTCTCCGAAATCATTGTTTTTACTTGTGGGTGAACTGTGTCAGTAAATATATCTTGCTTATTCTATCTTGCTGTATACTCGATTAAATCTTCTTAATTTCAAATAGTTCTGCTTTTATAACACATTCTAAATAATCAAAGAAGCCCGATTTTTTCCTGAAATACGTTTACGGTATGGGTTAAAACACGGATGTTTTTGCTTTTTACTCTCACATCTTTAGTTTGAATTTGATTTTACTAAATTCCGCATGGAATGGGACTGTTTTCCTCCTATCCTTCGGCCTCCCGTTGCTGGATTGTAACCCGACCGAATTTGGCAACCTGAAGCCTGTTGCATAACAACTTGGCAATAAAAAGTAGTCTATTTCTAAAGGAGAGGTTTCAGCGTGTTTTAAAAGTTATGCAGGGCGTCCCACGGCTATGCCACACGGAGGGAAAGTACCTTGAATATTGTAGATGGAACATTTTACTGAAAGAAGACATTATCTTAATTTAATAAACAATTTAAACTGCATTCATAGATTTTTAAATAATTACATGGTTGAACCGGGAATCGAACCCGCTAGATGAGAAAAAATTAAATAAAAATGTTAAAATTCATGGTCTTCCTTTTATTTCTGACACTATGTTATTTAGCAAAAAAATAATCCTTATGATGAAGCCTTTCGATCGGTATGATAAAGCTACAGGGTATTTTTTTTTCTCGTGTAGCGGGTTCGATTCCCAGTTCAACCATGTAATTATTTAAAAATCCATGAATGCAGTTTAAATTGTTTTTTAAATTAAAATAATGTCTTCTTTCAGTAAAATGTTCCATCTACAATATTCAAGGTACTTTCCCTCCATGTGGCATAGCCGTGGGACGCCCTGTATAAGTTGTGCGTTATGCCCCTCCTGGCCCCTGCCTGGTATTCAGTTTAATGCTAGACTGTCTTGCAGGCACCAACATGTAGAGTGATATGACGCCCTTTGTAACCTATTATACAATCAAGGGACGCCCTGTATAAGTTGTGCGTTATGCCCCTCCTGGCCCCTGCCTGGTATTCAGTTTAATGCTAGACTGTCTTGCAGGCACCGACATGTAGAGTGATATGACGCCCTTTGTAACCTATTACACAATCAACATCAAATTGTACCTATGTATGTGGCAGCAGTTAAGTGTTATGTATATGAATACGTCCAGATCATCCAAGCAATGGTCGGTTGGTATAATCGCATCAGTTCGTAAATATGTAATATCATGCAAATATAGTTGCTTGATCTATATTTTATAATGAGGTAGGTATAGTCGTCATGCAGCGAAATACTTAACATAGACATGCTACAAATAACAGGCGCGTCTCAAGGTTAGCGTCGAAATATCTCAAATATTCATGTTTTTTTGTGTATTTTTAAGAAGTTAAACATTTTTCTCTACACGGAGTAGAAGATTGCTTATTAAAGCATGCGTTTCAATTCTCAAATAATTTCATGGCATGACTAAAGTGATCTCAATAAAACTGTCCCACCGTCGTTCCAGCGTTCAAAACTGTTCCAGCGCCCCACGCTTTTACAATCAAATATTATAATTAAAAGCACATAGTTTACACTTCAGCCCGGAAATAGAGACAACTTGAACGATCCATAATTTATTTTTGGTTTTTACGTGCAATAAAAGCGTGTTTTTCTAGTGTTTTTAGGGTTCCGTAGCCAAAATGGCAAAAACGGAACCCTTATAGTTTCGTCATGTCCGTCTGTCCGTCTGTCCGTATGTTACAGGCATTTTACTCGAAAACTATAAGGTGTATTTTAATAAAATTTTGAGGATAGGTGTATTTTGTTAGGCGCTACATAGTTTTGTAATTAAAATGACAAAAAAAAATTTTTTTAGGGGTGCACTCCATACATAAAACTAAAAGCCATTTTTTTTTTCATTGTGACCCTTCGTGTGGCGGCACATCAATCGATAGGCCTTTCAAAATAAATATAAGGTTTCTAAGTATTTTTTTTGATTAAGTGAATAGGGTCGGAGATAATCGCCCCGAAAGTCACTAAAATTCTGTCCCCCCCCCCTCTAATTTTTGAACGGTGTATTTTAAAAATATGGAAAAATTCATGGACATAGGGCTTATTAATTTCATTCACCGAAAATTGTTTTGAACAAGATCGGTTCAGAGGTTTTCGAGATATTGCTGAAAAACTGCCTTCCTCAAAGAAAAGGACGTAAGTGCCGTAAAATTTCTGTGACGATACGACCTTTTTAATAGGCACGGAACCCTTCGTTTTGCGTGGTCCGACACGCACTTGGCCGGTTTTTTAAACTATTAATTTATTTTCAAAAAACACAACAAAGCGATGCAGAAAAAATGTTATGAGCGAACAATATGACTGATTGAAAGACTGCAAGGCAAAGACAACTTCGCGTGCTGGAAGTTTGCCGTAACATGAAGATTTATGGGAATATTGGGAATGAGTGAGCACGATACCGGATTACCCGGAACGGCAAAGTTGAAGACAGTGCTTCTGGTGGATCCAATAAATTACGTCCACGTGCAAGACGCCAAAACAGCGAAAGAAGTTTGGGATAATTCGTGCAAAGCCTTCGATGACTCCGGCCTTACTCGACGTGTCGGGTTGCCACGCGTTTTAACAACAACAACACTCGATTAATATCAGAACGTCGAAGAATATTTGATTAAACTCTTGACAACAGTACACAAGCTCCGAAACCTTGGTTTCAGTGTCGATGACGAATGGTTGGCGACATTGCCGGTCTCCCAGAGACCTACAAACCAATAATAATGGGCATAATGGCTATTGAAAGCTCCGGTGTTGCTATATCAGCTGTTACAGGAAGTCAAGTTCTGAGTCTAGCGTGTTTTATGTGAACAAGTCCAAATTTAAGCCACCTGTCAAACAATACAAACAAGGTCCAAGATGTTACACATGCAACAAATATGGGCATTTGGGCATGTAAGCAAGAACTGTAAAGTGAAGAAAAATAAAGATAGCTTATATCTAGCAGTGTTTTCTGCCACAAACAGCTATGACTCCAGTTGGCCGCATTAAGAGCACAATGATGGTGTGAAAATATCTCCGAGCATGAAGGTTACCTGCAATCCTTGTCTTAAAGGGAAACAAGCAAGGCTCCCTTTTACAAATGTAGGCTTCCGAGCAAGTCAGTTGCTAGAAGTCGTTCGTTTCTCGCTGATCGTCGGATACAGAGAACAAGCGCAAAAAAATGAACCATGATCGAATGTCGCCTAAGACGGAAATCGATGCTGCGCCCTCTGTTTTACCTTTTACCGAAAGAGTGACCAGGAGACTGATCGTCATGAAATCATAAGCTCCAAGCATCGATTGAAATACTGTAGTACTGAAACAGCGCAGTTAAAAGAGTGAATTCAGTTCGCTATCATATCTGTCCATCCATCGATCAAAAATACAATCTCACAATATATGATATCTTATGTACAGATATACCTTACCTCATTCCCATAAGCGAGTAGGTGATGTACAGTAATGAGAGCTTTATACACGACCACCCAGTTGGTATTCTGTGTTCGTTCGACGAGCAAGTTGGCGAGCTGCGGTATCGAGACATTTGGCTCGTTTGTGCAGTGGACTAGATCTGAAAAGAAAATGAGAACACGCTAGGTTACTTGCTTCTCAATACCTAAAACTCGAAAGTTTTGTTAGAACTAAAAATTATTTTTATACTCGTCGACTTTAATGTTTGAATTAAGACTTCGTACACTAAACTAAAACCACATACTTTTTTTCTATGGAGCTCCCAACTCAACTATAATAATTGTAAGACAACGCTTTAGACTATTAATTAGAACTATAATGAATTCGACCAATAGGACGTCGCGTTGTCTCTTAATACAAAAGACATCAACGACGTTGAGCCAGCGCACCTCTGACTTGCACTTCGTTTCAGCAGGGCTTAGATTTTCATTAGATACCAAGTCTGTTTGATTATTTCTGTTGACTCGTATAAAAAGTATTGTATACAATAGTTACACAATTAGCTCTTAAATTATCGTACCTTACGCGGCCTCGACTTAAAGAGCCCTTATTGTGTAACGATTATATAAAATACTATTATATCACCTAAGATTTAGATACGGAATCTTTTTTTTTTAACTTTGCATTGATGCATATGGATGGCGCCATATTGTCTTCCACCGATGTTGATTCTCCCAGAACTTGGCACATGATAGGGGTCGTCGTCCTCACACATAATCCTTATATGATAAATATTAATGAGATTGGCGGAAGCAAACGAACATACAATTTTTGAACATAGGCTTTAATCTGTTTTTTTTTCAAACTGGTTCAATTTATTAAAACTTGCGCACTGACTTTTCTTTCACAATATGTGACAGTTTTTGGGAAAAGGTCCCACTTTGTCGATATGGAGTTAAGAGTAGTTCCTAATACTACAGATCATATGCTATCTTTTGGTGAAAGATTCATGTCTCTAGGTGCTATAGTTATTTTTTAAAAATTCTGCAAAGTTGCAGAAGTGAAAAAGCGACAATTGAGAAAACGTTGGTTAAAGTTTGGGATGGCAGAAAACACACTTCTACTTTGAAGTTATGCAGTGGTTGGTATTAAATGAATGGGCATACTTTAGGGATTTCAAATTAGTTAAAATCATGTATGTAACCTTAGTATTTTGAATGTTATGGAGGCTTGAACATAAAAACGGGACGAAAATATGTAAATCCTGAATATGGGTTTATTTCTATATTATATTATACGGCACGCAGATTTATCATTAAAGTTGTATTTATAAATGGTTTCCCATGCTAAAAAAGACAGAAATAATTCTGTGGATCCTTTTATTTAGTTATTATGTCAAAAAGTTAATAACAAATGATTTGACGAGTGCCATGCATAAAAATTAAAATACACGTGTCTCTTAATATATAACATGAGATTACTTAAAAAAACATACTTATCAAGCATAGAAAGTATGTAAAATATCAAATTATAAGTACTTTTTGTGTGTATAAAGTTTAGTGATTTTATATAGGGAGGGTCCCACTTTGTCGATTTACTAAACTTTAGTGCTTCTTCATTGAAAGTGTTTGTATTTGGTATATTTTTCAGTTTTATGTATGAGATAATGGTTTGTTATTGTTAATCTAAGAGTCTTTGATACTAACGTCGTTTGTTTAAACTTTTTGAACGTAATTGAACGAAATTTCTTTTCGACTCAAGTTTAGTGACCCACTTTGACGGTTTAGTGGATCACACGCTAAAAAATTACTACAAGTATAAAATCATAATTTATAAACATAGGTGTAATTTGCTGAACCAAAAACAGTATAATTACAAACCAAAAACCGGCCAAGTGCGTGTCGGACCACGCAAAACGAATGGCCGTGCCTATTAAAAAGGTCGTATCGTCATAGAAATCTTACGGCACTTACGTCCTTTTCTTTGAGGAAGGCAGTTTTTCAGCAATATCTCGAAAACCTCTGAACTGATCTTGTTCAAAACAATTTTCTGTGAATGAAATTAATAAGCCCTATGTCCGTGAATTTTTCCATATTTTTAAACTACACCGTTCAAAAATTAGAGGGGGGGGGACAGAATTTTAGAGACTTTCGGGGCGATTATCTCCGACCCTATTCACTTAATCAAAAAAAATGCTAAGAAACCTTATATTTATTTTGAAAGGCCTATCGATTGATGTGCCACACGGGGGGTCACAATGAAAAAAATGTTTTTGACTTTTAGTTTTATGTATGGAGTGCACCCCTAAAAAATTTTTTTTGCCATTTTAATTACAAAAGTATGTAGCGACTAACAAAATACACCTATCCTCAAAATTTTATTCAAATACATCTTATAGTTTTCGAGTAAAATGCCTGTGACATTCGGACAGACGGACAGACGGACATGACGAAACTATAAGGGTTCCGTTTTTGCCATTTTGGCTACGGAACCCTAAAAATGGTGTACGTATTGAACCTATGAGATGTAGCAAACGGATCGAACTCATCGCAACGTTTATATAAGTCGCCGCGCCGCCTCGTCGGCGACATCAAAGGCACCGCCGCCGCTAAGCGCTTTGTGTAGAGCCGACGTGGGTATGTACCTACGCCGGTCGGCTCGACGCGCAGCGCAAGCGGCGACGGCGATCAGTGCGAGGCAAGCTACCGCTGAGGTTGGGTGTAGTAATGTGCATCAAGTAGCGTATGATCCACTAAACCGTCAAAGTGGGTCACTAAACTTGAGTCGAAAAGAAATTTCGTTCGATTACGTTAAAAAAGTTTAAACAAACGACGTTAGTATCAAAGACTCTTAGATTAACAATAACAAACCATTATCTCATACATAAAACTGAAAAATATACCAAACACAAACACTTTCAATGAAGAAACACTAAAGTTTAGTAAACCGACCAAGTGGGACGCTCCCTATATAAAATCACTAAACTTTATACACACAAAAAGTACTTATAATTTGATATTTTACATACTTTCTATGCTTGATATGTATGTTTTTTTAAGTAATCTCATGTTATATATTAAGAAACACGTGTATTTTAATTTTTATGCATGGCACTCTTCAAATCATTTGTTATTAACTTTTTGACATAATTACTAAATAAAAGGATCCACAGAATTATTTCTGTCTTTTTTAGCATGGGAAACCATTTATAAATACAACTTTAATGATATATCTGCGTGCCGTAGAATAGAATATAGAAATAAACCCATATTCAGGATTTACATATTTTTGTCCTGTTTTTATGTTCAAGCCTCCATAACATTCAAAATACTAAGGTTACATACATGATTTTAACTAATTTGAAATCCCTAAAGTATGCCCATTCATTTAATACCAACCACTCCATAACTTCAAAGTAGAAGTGTGTTTTCTGCCATCCCAAACTTTAACCAACGTTTTCTCAATTGTCGCTTTTTCACTTCTGCAACTTTGCAGAATTTAAAAAAAATAACTATAGCACCTAGAGACATGAATCTTTCACCAAAAGATAGCGTATGGTCTGTAGTATTAGGAACTACTCTTAACTCTATATCGACGAAGTGGGACCTTTTCCCAAAAACCGTCACAAATATGATATCGACGATTTTTTCTGTATGCGACAAAGTGGGTCGCTGGGCACTAAACTTTGAGGCCCTAAAAAGGTGCTTAAAATGGAGATTTATGCGTCGTCATCAAAATCATAGGTTTATTACAGTCTGTTCTATCAGTTTTCATCGAAAGTTGATTTTCGGTAAGTTTTGCCATATTTCACTAAACTGCCCGTAACTCCGTAACTAGAATCGACAAAGTGGGCCCTTTTACTAAACACCGTCACATATTGAGATTTTATTGCTATTTATTGCTGTGCAGAATCAAAAACCCTATTCAGCTAAATAAAAGTACTTAACGAATGCAAACCGGTTAACCGGACTTTTTGCGCTCGGTTAATAACCGGTTTTTGACATCATAAACTGGTTATCATCTTCATGATGATATGAAACTGGTTATTAACCGAAATGAGTATAATTTATAAAATGCCTGAAGTTGTGAGCCGAAATCGTTATTTAGTCAACAAAGTATGAAATAAAATATGTAAGTAAATGATATGTATTAAATTAATATCTAATATAGTGGTAAAATAATACCAGCAAGTCACTGGAAAAATATACACTGAAAAGCTAATTTGTATATGGATTTCCTATTCTAATCGAACACTTGCACAAGTTGCACAGCACTGGCTGACGAGTTATCTCAATATTTATAATAACGAAGGCGCGTTGCCTCTGCAGAACATTCCCACAATACAAAACAAATACTCTTTTCTCAAACATGCAATGAAATGTCGTCCTTACTTGCTTTATCTTGGCTTCAAAGTATCACGTTTCGGGCGGAACTACTCGAGGTAAGCAATTTCATACAAAATTGAAGGAAGTAATTTTTTTTTAATATTAATGTTAACATGGCGTCTGTGTTCATCTACAGGCTAAACAGCTGAATTTTTTATTTTTATTTTTTCTAGTGGCAGAATGGTTATCGGACCAAAAATATCCGCGTTAATGCCTATTACACACGAACCTTTATTAAGAATACAAACCTGTATGATTCAATGTCTTAATGAATAAATTTAAAATATTATCTACGTAAGTCACCAGAGACCATAGACAATATTTAAAATCCTCTTTATTTTATTCATTATAGAAGGTTATGTATAATGGCCCTAATAGGGTCTATTCGAACTCTACACACGCGAAATACGAACGCCTTTCGTAAAAAAAAACAATAAGTATGGAGTATGGAGTATTGGAGGGAAAATTAATGTCCTATTTTGATTTGAGTGGTGTATTGTTTTATTTCATTGAATATGTTTGAGAAAAGCACTATACATGCCTGGCCGTGAAAAAGCCTTGCCGGCTTCGTATCACTATCCGGCCTCCCTACGGTCGGCCGTCTATACCTACTCACCCGGCAAGCCCTTCTTTCCCGGCGTCTGCAGTAATGTACTATAGATTACATAAAAACTTCTAAAGTAGCTAAAGTAGGTGCAGGCTTGCCCAGTGCTGACTATAGCGACTGTCAAGTCTATCCGCTATCACTCTCACTCAGGATGCTGTTCGTACTGTCGCGCACTCTGCGGCGCGTGGCGGCGGCGCGTGGCGGCGGCGCGTGGCGGCAGCGCGTGGCGGCGGCGCGCCTCCTCACTGTGGCGTGGAAAACGTCTACTTGGGCGTCCGCGAACATGCCTGACGCGCTGCAGACGCGCGGCAGACGCAACAGCACCCTGAAGGCGTTATTATATTGGACCGTACGTAAATAAATGTGAGAGTTATGGCGATAACCGATAGGCAGCCGGCAGCCACTTGAGTTTGGAATGAAAACTAGAAACATGGTCATATTTGCTTAACCCGAATATAAACCAAATGCATACATTTTGGAGACGCTCAAGCTTATTGAGTTGCTCCTCAGAAAAGTAATGATAGGATTACATCAGGATAATCAAGATTAGGAAGAAGTAACGTTTGAGCGAGCGCAATTTTAGTTGCGGTAGGTAGGAAATTACGAAGCCGCCTGAGAGGCCCCACTGCAGTAAATACCTCCTGCTCTTCTTCTTTGGCACTTCACTTACTTAAAAAATATGAATTAGTATTGATTAATTATTCTTCAATACTAATTAATATTTTTTTGGTATTCGTAAAAACCGGTTTTAGGTTTGTCACGGCGGTTAATAACCGGTTCTGAAATTTTCTCAAGTTAAAGTTGAAGTATTACGATTTTGGAGTCTTACTGAATTAATATCTATTATCAGATTATCACCTATATTTTCGGAATGAGCTTTTTACTATTTGATCCGTACTAGAAGCCCTAATTGATACTTAGTTATTAAAATGTCAACGCGGCCTCCGCGCTCCGGTCACGGCGCGAGCGCATAATAGCGTCCTTGACACGTTTGTGAGATCGTTATGTGAAATAGATGAACTTTCACTTAGTCGAGTTGCTCTGTATATGCAACATCGTGTTATTAATGTGTATATTTGGAAAAATTAATTGGTGTCATATATCACGACACGATAGATCTCCCTAACGATCGGCCGAACGAAAAATGGCAGACGACAGGGGAAAGTATCTTGTAAAACTCGTCGGATATATTTGCGAACCTCGCTGCAAACATTTCGTTTACAGCGAGGTTCTTCTCGAGGCAGAGGTTTACTTTCCGAACCGGTGGTAGTTCATCGACATAGGTGCATGTAATATGCCTAAATTGAAGAATAAATCACTTTGACTTTGACTTTTGACTTTGATTTCCGACGAGTTGTAGGTACTTATCGTATTTGATAGTTCCTGTTCATTTTGCATAAAGCAATCGTACGTTTTGTGTAGCTAATCACCATGTACTTAATTAAAACCATACTAGGTACCTAGACGTTGGCTTGTGTACCTATATAAATAATCTTGAACGTTGATAAAAGCTTTAGCGTTAGCTTTTGCTTTGATCTTGGTTTGGCGCAGTCACTGGCACCAACTTGTACATCAAAGGATAAGGTGCGAAATATGTAATATCTGACTTATTTATAACACCTTTGTTAGAGCGTGTCAAATATTTCACACGCTTTAACTTCACATGTAAATACTTGTCTATTACCTATAATGGGTATGGATGGTGTGTAAAATTAGTTCAATCTTGGAAGCCCAGTTTTATCAACTTCATGAGGTCCAATTGAGTAGACAGTTTAGCCTCAATATTATGGTGAAAGGGAGCGCTGCTGATTATGGGGACCGAAGCAACCCGCTGCTGACTGTGCGAGGAATAGAACAGTCTGCAACAAAATCTTGACTAGAAAAATAAATATCATTTTCAAGTTAGGAGGTTAACAATAGTTAGTTGGTGGTAACTTATACGGAATGAAATTTGGACTAAGTTCAATGTCGTATTAAATAAAAAAAAACCTATGGTTGTTTTTATGAATATAATTTTTTTAATAATGCATTTAACATGTTTACTCCAATGCGAGATGACTTACGGCAGTTTAGTGATATTTTATCCATCGCTGTCAAAACACAGATGTTGGCATTTTTGTTAGTTCCAATTTTATCCTCCTTAGGAAAACTTTATTAGGAAACTTCGTAAGCTCAACATATTTCACCTTCTCGTCCGTTGGACCATTTGCGGTCTCAAAATAAAAGTTACCTTGCCACGATTTTCCATTTTGACATATGAATTATGATTCGTCACCCATAAATCCCATAACGCAAGAACCGTTAGTTTTTGCAGTTTTTGACCAAATGACTTAGCCGCATTTTCTGAGTTATTATATGATTTTCAGAGAACGGCCTAATTTTTCTTGAACGCTTGAGGATGTCAATGTATTTAAGATATTTTTTTACAGTTTTACTTTCACATTTGAATTTCTTCTGAGCTCTCTGTAAGATTTTGCGACTCAGCCGGCCGTCTTTATCTTTAATCAAGCCCTCTCAGAAAACTGGCTAAAGCTGGAATGTTTCCCTGACCCACAGGCTTTCTAGTAGTACATTTTCTCAAGGAAAAGGACGCAGATTTATTATAAACAGAGCTTCAGCTCTCACCCATTTGCACAAAATGTTCCACTATCTATCTGCGGTTTCGGCCATAGGGACTATGGACTGTAAAAATTACATACAGTTCCGCGACGTCGTTCTTTTCGATTTACCGTAATTCCAAGAGAAAGAATCCAATGCCCATGAAACTTACCAGATTGGTTGACATAGATGTTAAGATACAATTTCTGTCTCGATTTTTTTAAACATTTTACATATTCAAAACTTTGTCCAAATTTTATGTCGCATACGTTAAGTTCGTTCAATGAGCAATGTGAACTACCAAATTGACATTATATAGAAGCATAGTTTTAAGGACGGATATTCGCAACGCGCATCAGAGAATTATCGGGTCAAGTTCGCAAACACAATACATGTAGCGTCGTAATGATTTTGTCACGGTGTTGGTAGGAGTTACAACACAACTTCAGGCCTCAAGGCTCATTTCAATGGTTTTTAACTGACACACATAAACGTACATTGATTGTCCCCTGGGCTCAGCCAGCCTGGGCAGCAGCGAGAGCGGTGCACCATACGTGGGAGCTCTCGCGCTCCGATCTATCACTCCCACCTTTACTCGTATCGTAGCGCACCGCTGCCGATGCCGCCGACGTTCCAAGTCGTGACTGCTTTTCCACGACAGCTAAACGTAGCAGAATATATTGATGTACTCGTATAGTTACAAATGAATAACCTTGGAGGTGCCTCTTAAAATTTACTTACACATAAAGCTAGTAACAGTTAAGCGTCAGGTTTAGGATACGAGTTGGAAACCCTACAGATTGTAACTACTAGTAAGTATTGTGAAGCTACAGCGAGTCTTGAGAGCCATGATTATAAGTCGATCGGATCGCTCTCTTTTGAAGGACAAAGATAGTTTCTGTATCAGCTGCTTTCCCCCAGATCAATAAGCCATATGACATGATAAAACTGTAAACTGTATGAAATAACTGTTGTAAACTAGGGAGCCGTCTCCACGTCTGTGAATTATCTGATCCTTCTTACTGCATACGCGGCAGAGCTGAGTCTATTTGCCAAAGCTGATATGTGGGGAGGGGGGCGGGGGGGGTCCATCTTTTGTATGATCCAGCTTATTTGGTCATTCGTAACCCGAAGGAGTTTCTGCGTCGTTTCGTGACCGTAGTCGAAACATAACCCACGTTTCGTCACATCACTACATCCCGGACTGAAATAACAGTCAAAGCGGATTTTATCGGGCGAACCTGCTCCAAAGAAAGCAAAAACCGTCCCATCGGCCAGAAAGGTCATGGCACCCGTTTTTTGGGATTCGCAGGGTATTATATTATATTGACTACTTAGAAAAAGGGAAAACGATAACAGGGCAGCACTATGCCAATTTATTGGATATATTTGACGCTGTGTTGAAGGACAAACGACCCCATTTAAAAAAGAAAAACCGGCCAAGTGCGTGTCGGACCACGCAAAACGAAGGGTTCCGTGCCTATCAAAAAGGTCGTATCGTCACAGAAATTTTACGGCACTTACGTCCTTTTCTTTGAGGAAGGCAGTTTTTCAGCAATATCTCGAAAACCTCTGAACCGATCTTGTTCAAAACAATTTTCGGTTAATGAAATTAATAAGCCCTATGTCTATGAATTTTTCCATATTTTTAAAATACACCGTTTAAAAATTAGAGGGGGGGGGACAGAATTTTAGTAACTTTCGGGGCGATAGTCTCCGACTTTATTCACTTAATCAAAAAAAATGCTAAGAAACCTTATATTTATTTTGAAAGGCCTATCGATTGATGTGCCACAACACGGGGGGTCACAATGTTTTTTTTTTTGGACTTTTAGTTTTATGTATGGAGTGCACCCCTAAAAAATTTTTTTTTGTCATTTTAATTACAAAACTATGTAGCGGCTAACAAAGTACACCTATACTCAAAATTTTATTCAAATACACCTTATAGTTTTCGAGTAAAATGCCTGTGACATACGGACAGACGGACATGACGAAACTATAAGGGTTCCGTTTTTGCCATTTTGGCTACGGAACCCTAAAAACGTACTTTTTCACCACAACAACGCACCAGCTCATTCGTCCAGAGTTGTGGCGGCTAAATTAATACAGTTACGCTACGAACTTTTGCCTCACCCCCATTTCTGCAGATTTGGCCCCATGCGATTTCTTTTGGTTTCCCAACCTGAAAAAGTGGCTCGGTGGTAAGTGATTTGGATCAAAAGACGAAGTCATTGCCGCCACAGAGGCCTATTTTAATGACATTCAGAAATCATTATTTTTGGATGGCTTATTGAAGCTTGAATACGGGTGGAATAAGTGTATACAGTTAAAAGGTGACTATGTAGAAAAATAAATGCATGTATACAAAAATAACCGATTTTTTGTCTATAAACTGGTACTTATCAAACAGCCCTCGAACTCTTGTACTCTTGTAGGACATAAATCATATGAAACCCCCTGCTGCAAAAGGGAGTTATAATTTACAAATGCATCTCAATTGTTGCCACGCACAGATATCAGTCCGATGATAACACAGGAAGTAGTCCCGTCTGTTTATCAGTGCCTCGCTGCCACACTGACAATAAACAGATGTTATCCTTCAACAGATTTGTTGATTTGTTTTGCATTTCATATAAATTTCGCTGCAACTTTATTTAGGTAAAAACCGGCCAAGTGCGCGTAGGACCACGCAAAACGAAGAGTTCCGTGCTTATTAAAAAGGTCGTATTGTCACAGAAATCTTACGGCACTTACGTCCTTTTCTTTGAGGAAGGCAGTTTTTCAGCAATATCTTGAAAACCTTTGAACCGATATTGTTCAAAACAATTTTCGGTAAATGAACTTAATAAGCCTGTCCATGAATTTTTTCATATTTTTAAAATACACCGTTCAAAAATTAGAGGGGGGGTCAGAATTTTAGTGACTTTTGGGGCGATTATCTCCGACTCTATTCACTTAATCAAAAAAATTGCTAAGAAACCTTATATTTATTTTGAAAGGCCTATCGATTGGTGCCGCACGTAAGCTCACAATGGAAAAAAAATTTTGACTTTTAGTTTTATGTATGGAGTGCACCCTAAAAAATTTTTTTTTGTCATTTTAATTACAAAACTATGTAGCGGCTAACAAAATACACCTATCCTCAAAATTTTATTCAAATACACCTTATAGTTATCGAGTAAAATGCCTGTGACATACGGACAGACGGACATGACGAAACTATAAGGGTTCCGTTTTTGCCATTTTGGCTACGGAACCCTAAAAATAATACTCTTCTTTGTTGACTGGACAAATTCTGCGCCCTTTTTACAAGCTTCTATTTAACTTGCCCTGTTCGTTTGTTAGTGTGGGTCAAATCTTGGAACTGAATTTTGAACCAGTTAACCTCAGTCGATTAAGCTTAGCATGGTCCTTATGCGTCAAAATGGCCCCAAAACCAACAAACACGAGAGTTGGACCATTAAATAGGTCTTTAAATCTAATTAATTTCGTTCTATATGCACCAAATCGAATTCCATTGCAGAACTGAGATATGCATATTTTTAGTCAGTGAATACGAGATAGATGTTAGATATTACCATTCATTCATTCATTTATTCCTTGATAAAACATAGTTTTACATGTCAGTATATATATATTTTTTTTTTTATAATTTAGGTCATTCTTAAATAACATTAGAGACACAATATCATTTGATTAATAACAGTTATGTCTTAAGTTACGCAGCACGCTGGTCAATACGATTTGATTATTATTTAGTAGGTACATTTATAAATGGTCGTGTTTCTAAGAGAACAGTTAATATTACTTTATCGTAGGCCCTTAAACATCACAGTATCGATTGATTAGGTAGCGAGCCAGTTGAAAATATGTTTGGCCATCAGTGTACATAATTCAGGAATTCGTCTATGCAATAGTATGCATCGGATTCTGGAGGGTAGAAGTTAAAACAAAATATAGTACTAACGAAGGTATTCCTTCCGAACGAATAAAACCGATAATTAGCTACAAAAATATTTTTTACACATAAGTATCCTAATGATCAATGATCAGCAATCTCTAAGAGAAACCCGTTTTCACAATGACTAACACATGAACATATCAGTTCTGCAATGGAATTCAAATTGGTGCCTATACAACGAAATGAAGTAGATAGACCTATTTAACCAATGATGTAATATAAAAAGTGGTAGGTAGGTAGGTTATAAGCGCTCCGAAAGTGGCACACTAAAACTGTGTCATTTCACACAACTTGCCTCAGTTTCGCGTCGTCGCTGGAAACGTGTAAACCAGCTGTCACATTTGGTGCGCGAAAATAAAAACATGCCGTCGTGTGTGATGCGATTTTGCACAAATCACATCAAAAAAGCCAAGGAATATCGTATCATTCGTGATACTGATAATGCAAGTAATGAATATATTTTACGTATTCAATAATTACGTGCATAAAAATGGTTCCAGAACATGTTGAGTGCAACAAAAATATAGCCTTAGAGTGAGTGTGATAGAGAAGCAATATCTTTGCCGATCAAAGAGTAGAATAAACTTCGAGTAGAATAAGATTTGTGGGCTAAGTTTTGATAAAGATCGTGGTCTTGAAATTATTATAAAAAAATATATATATTTCCATTATCCTTATTTAGTTTCATCCCAGGCTAAGTTTATATAATAAATAACCCTCTTATTCATAAAACCTCAAATGCCTCTGTTAGAATAATGTGATTGCCCATTTCCTAAGAACATAACATTGATTATTATTATTATTTATCTATTGCACTCATGATTAAATGAGAGAGAGAGAGAGAAAGTGATGGATAGAAACAAAATAATTGTAACCTTCCTTCTGGGTAAAAAACATCCTCAGACAAATTAAACTTCGGCAAATGACTTATTCGGAGGAACAGGTTGTGATAGATTCCTATTTCCCATGGTTGTGATAAGTTATAAATGTTCATTTATATTGGGATTTTGTACATGTGTCATACTATATTCTAAACAAAATTATGTAACACAACTATCATTTATCAGTAAAATTAAACTGTGATAATTGGCATACTTTAAAAACAATTAATATGATATTGTGCTGCAAATTAATTGTAATACATACATTGAGTGGATAAACCCACATTACCATACTATTAATAAAACAAGTAAAAAACCGGACAAGTGCGGTGGTGAGGGTTCCGTAAAATATTGAGAATTTTCCTGTTACTTTGAATACTCAAACTTCTTATAGGTTTTCCTGTAATCTTTAGGCAAGGAACTATTTTTCATATTTTTTTCAGAATTTTAAGCCAAGTAGTTTCGGAGATAAGGGGGGGATGGTCAAAATTCGTCTTTTTTCCTAAATTACTTCAAATCTGTTTTTGCTAAAATTATAAAAATAATACATCTGAGATGCTTACAACAACCCCTTTCATTTGATATGTCACACAATACTATTTTCAAAACTTTTTTTTAAATTTTCCAGTATACCCCCCAAGTGGCCCCTTTGTTCAGAATTCATTAATACCAAATATGTATACCAAATTTCAACTCAATCGGTCCAATAGTTTCGGAGAAAATCGGCTGTGACAGACGGACAGACAGATGCACGAGTGATCCTATAAGGGTTCCGTTTTTTCCTTTTGAGGTACAGAACCCTAAAAAAACATAGAGGGCTGCCGTTAGTAGTAGTTACAGGTACATTACATGTATAGATTAATTATTATAATACTATTTAGGTTAAATTGGCTGCAACAACTGAAAATAATCAATTGTGTCCAGAAATAAAAATATTAATACTATAACTAGAATACTACCACACTGTAAAACTAAATCACAATTGAATACCTACTCTAAAATATATTTTTTTTCCAAGATGCCAAAAGGCAGCATAAACAAAGAGAAAGAATCTGATACTGCCTCAATTGATCAATGGTTAACTGGAAGTGATCCCTTATCGAGATAAGTTCACTTTGTACATGTGATTGCTGAAATTTAGTAACATAGAGATTGAGAACCAGAAAAGGGCATAGCAAACTGTTTATTGAATCAGACATCACCCCCAAAGAAAGTGAATTGGTAGGAGGGTGAAAAGCAAAACGTTTGTACATAGTTAAGAGCCTTAATCTAATGTACGATTTAACTTTTTTCAGTTTCATAACGCCAATTACCCATACATTTTATATAAGTTAAATCGTAGATTGGATTAAGCCTCTTAACTATGTATAA
The DNA here is from genome assembly GCA_932294315.1 of Epinotia nisella. Lineage (NCBI taxonomy): Eukaryota > Metazoa > Arthropoda > Insecta > Lepidoptera > Tortricidae > Epinotia > Epinotia nisella. The sequence continues at coordinate 27,117,045 of OW028674.1, forward strand.
ATTTTTTGCATACCACCCAGGCTTAAAATTGAATGGGAGTGTGGTGAGTAACTTTTTGCACAGATGAAGTCACAAGCAAAAGCTTACTTGACCTGCACGTCTAGCACAACTTGCTGCTCAGCCGCTTCTCGCGCGACTAAGCGTCCCCTATCTCACTCGCACCGTACAAATTAGAAAAAGGGGGTTGAGCTTTCTCGACTCGCGTCGCGGTGCGGCGTCAGTTGCGCTAGCCCCGCTGTATCTTTACATGGGAAAAAGAAGAGCAGCATCTTTAAGCATACTATTCAATACTTACTTATCTTTGTTATATGGGTATTGGCTGAGGAAGCCTTAATTGCATTTGTTTAATAGAAATCAGAAGAAGAAGATGTTACAGGCCTTTAAAACGTAAATGAAAAAAGCGACATTATAACAATATAAATAACTATGTTTAAAATTTCTATAGGAATTTCAGCAAATAATGGAATTATATCACTATTATTATAACAATTTAAAAGCCTGATAGGTTAATAAAGGTTAAGATGAACTAAGTTTAGACGTCAAATTAAGTGAGTTACTAGAAAATCAAGATATTTAATTGCCTATCTCAACTAGGTATATCAGACAGGTATGTAATCAAGGGGCTTACATAAACATAAATGGGTATGAACATAATCAAGTTTTTTTTCATCAAGTGAGCCATCCTGCAGTCTCTCGTGACATAATACATACAAGAATCTATGTCAAACAGCATACAATTCGTGGGATCAAAATTGTTTCGAAATAATTAATAACTCGATAGGCGTACCTACCTTGAGTAATTGAGTGATAACTTAAAAATAAGGGTATTAAATACTACCCAGCCTTAAAATAAATGATTGTAAGCATAATTATACCATTTAAGAAGTAAGATCGTAGAATTTATCGACCAATAACTTGGAACGAATTAAGAGTGACAAGTCCATACTATCGAACGGAAAGCTATTATACGTCCTAGCTTCTGATAACAAACACGCAAATACAAAGTTGAAACAATACTTACAATCTAAATGTTTCTTTTTGGGTGCGATCATTTCTTCGGTAGTGGCTTTGCATACCGATTTTGCTAAGCCTTGCCCGGCTATACTGTGGCGAGCGGCTAAAAGCCTATCGTTTATAGTCTGACCCGCCATCCTCACGTTCAGTCCTGACATAAACTATCCACACCCCGAAAAGACACTGATTTTCCTTTTTTTAACGAATTCACAAAATAATAGTGATGACGGGTTAAATAAAATATGTCACCACCCCCCCGACTGGCACAATACTAAATTCAAGATGGCGAGAGACCAGTGAAGTGTCGCCAGCTGAAAAAATATGTAAATTATATTGTAATTTGTAATGGAAGTTAATGTAGAAAATAAAAGTATTTTTATTTTATAATTCAAATAATTTTACAGGGCTGTTTGTGAATAAAGTTAGTAAGGAAATATTCTCAACCGACTTTGAAATTAACGCTGTTTGGACTGAGCTTTTTCGACGACGGGTCAAAGGTACCTACACTTCCCTTTGAACGTGCTCGTTCGAAAATAATAAAGGTTCATTTCGCCCGTTAGCAACCACTTAATTTAGGGTGCCACTTACGTAGGATTGCCGTACGTCGGGATTTGTCCTGACATGTCAGGATTTTTGAGCCTTTGCCGGAATTGCGGCCGGACTTGGCATGTGTCAGGATTTTAGAAATGATATCATTAAATAAATAACAATTAAGTTAATGAAATGATACAAGTGTTACTCGAAATGTCAAGATCAGAGGGCCTACCGCGAAACGAAATTCGTTTTCATTCGTGTATCTCCGTCACTGTCGCACTTGCTGGTTCGAGCGACAGAGACGGAGATACACGAACGAAATAGTTATTTACGATACAAGTGCAGAAAATAGGAAATTCGCAACGAGTGGCGATAAATTAAAACACGACCGAAGGGAGTGTTTTAAATCGACACGAGTTGCGAATTACCTATTCGCACGTGTATCGTACAACGTTTTACAGTACATATGGCTATTTAAAGTTTCGACATATGCATGGAAAGTACTCATTTCCGCAATTCTCATTTTCAATTTTGTTTCGCGGTAGGCCCTCAGGATTTTTATCAGGACAATTAATTTTTCCACATGTCAACCCTACACTCAGGTGAATAGATGAACTGAAATTATATATTTTTCAGTAGATTCCTGTTTAATAACTATTTAAAAAAATGCAAACGGCTCACGGTTTGTTTAGTCGGTTGAAAATTGAAATGTTATTATCTTTAATTGAAAAATAACACTGTCCTTCTGGTGGCCGCTAACAGAAGCTCGTCGCGTAACCGGCGTAATGACCCTAATGAAATAACCGATTATTAGAATCTAATCTCATGTAACCATGTAGGTAATGTCAATGATGTAATATAAAAAAGAAGTAGATTTATTGTATACACGAAATTCTGTGTTTAAAAATGACCACCAAATCTGACAGCAAAATTTTTACATTACATCATTGGGTAATGTACGTATGTAATGCTCACGAATCAATTTTTCTATCCGTAGGTACGAGTAGAATAATGTGTATGTGTATCATTTATTTGAAGAAAAACACATACTTAGTACTTACACAAATGAGTGTCTTGAGTTGTAGTCGTCATAGTCGTTTTTAGTCATATTGTATTGAGTTAATTACTAAAGTCAACTTAATTTCAGTCAACCTCACTAAAATGACAACTAGAGGCAACAACTTAGTTTCAGTCAATAATATAATGTCAAAAATTATATAGCTTTGTTTTGCTAAAGTCGACTATATTTTATAGTTGTAATATCGAGTAGGTACCATACATGTACATTACGACTATAAAATATAGTCGTCAGCCATGGACGTACGTCCATGTCGTCAGCACTCAGCAGTCATCTTACACGTCAAAAATGACAGAATGCCGCAAAGTCAATTTGTCTATGGTCATTATGATCGACCGAAACGATAGAAGTAAGATAAAAACGAACGAAAGGGAGGCAAGGCAAATGATTTAAATAGGCGACATTGTTTTGTTTATGACCTGGCTTGATAATATTCTTGTTTTGGGACCATGTGTTGTAGAGTTTAGACATTTTTAATATTATTATCATTGCCGTGTGGTTTGTTGTTGCTTTGCTTCTTTAAATATGGCGGACCATCAACGTGAACATTGAAGTTAAAGACAAGAATTCGGACTACTTACGTGAAACCAATAGACATTGTGGATTGCAGTTCCTAGACAGCCAAATTATAAAGCGAAATGGCTAAGAAAAGATCAAAAGCTAAGTCAGCAAAACCAGCTCTCGACGTCAAGTCACCTGTGACTGTGGCTAAAACACCTTTAGTCGTCGAGTCGATCAACACAGAAGAAGCTATTGCGGCGGCTCTGAGTTCCGTTGCTCAACCAGTCCTGATGAAAGTTTGTAGACTCTGTGAGACCAAAGATGGTCCATTTCTTAACATTTTCGACCCTGAAACAATGACTGCTAAGAAGACTCAAGAGCTGATGCCATTTGTGGTAAGTCATGTTTATTATTTATTTCATTTCTATAACGTACTGTCCCACCGCTGGGCAAAGGCCTCCCTGTATCTTCCACGCATCTCTACCGACTATATTTTAATCTTTAAATGTAACAATTGCAAACATGGTCTAAAACTACTACCAAATATATACAACTAACTATAAAACTAGTTAAGTTTTTTATTATTTGAATTTCTGTCATTCTTCTCTTAAAAGTACTTGTTTTATTTGCTTCAATTGTAATTTGTTTTATAAAACTATAAAACTGCATAAGCACACTAGGCAACAATCATTGTTTAAAATATAGATTTGGAAGTCTTCATAGTATTCATAGGGATTTATTGTAAAACCCACATACCTACATGTGGGTTTTACAATGAATCCCAAAATAGTTTGTTAGATTGAAATTACCTAGTATATGTACAGTAAGTTCAAATCAAACAGTTTACAAAGACGGTGGCTGCCTAGTATTGAAGCTATTTGAGAAAAACATGATTCAAGTGGCTTCTTGATGGTTTGATTTGTTAGTGCTAAGTATGACGGCTCAAGAGTATGTGTGACAATCAACTTTGTGCAACTTCATAACTCATGGCCATGGTTATATCTCCTAAGCCACTATTTAAAATAAGGTTTTCTGTTAATTACTTACCCGTTTAAATAAGTTAGGAGTCCATATTACATCAATTTTTTCAAATAAACTCTTGACTTACAAAACAAGAAAAGGTTAATCAATAAATTTTAAATTTTAGTCAAATACAGTGACTGGAACTGGTTACCCTAATCAGGATTTTCCATTTAAAACCCTATCCATAATCCATAATGGTAACCTTATGATAAGGTAAGCATATTGGATGTGGTAACCATAATAAGTTAACCCTAAAAAAACCCTATCTCAATAGGGTTAACTTATGGTTACTGTAAGGTTACCACATCCAATATGCTTACCATAACAATAGGGTTACCCTATCAGTAAGATTACCTTATGATAAGGTTACCAAATTGATAGGCTTAAGCCTGAAAAGGTATTTTCCGGTCCTTAGCCAAATATGACATGTTGGCTATATAAAATAGGTACACTTACTGTGGTATTACTACTGAAAATACTATATTGCATATTTAATGCAAGGAGTGAAATTCTTCTAAGCATTGCCTGCTTAGAAGAATTTAACTCCTGGCATAACCTCACATTTAAGTATCAGCCTACTCGCCGTAGGCAGATATTTAAATGTGAGGTAAATAAGTCTTACAAGAATGATTGTGTCACACACATATTGCAATAATTGTTGTATAAGCAGAATAAGCATTCAGCATTGACTTAGCCAATCATTTAAATTTATATCCATTCCATATATTTTAATAGTTAGCATTAGCGTAGCAAACTGGAAACCAATGCCGCAATTTGGCATCCCCATAAGAGACAGTTCATACTAGTGCTAGAAAAAGTTCAAAAAGAATTTGTATGAATGCTTTTCCCTAAAATGTATGGTTACTACCTTTTTCTCTATCCAACTCTTCGTTCTTGGTATGGTTGGTTATTACCCCTCTGGGAAGCCTGTAGAAACATCTATTTGGTGAAATACTTTTTTGGACTACTGCGTGGGCTTAAGTCAACCCCACACTACTTGCTCTAATATCCATTCGGGTCCCGCCTGCCACCACTAGACAGCTGCGCGCGCGCAGTCGCGGCCTGTTCGACGTCCCGCCAGCCCGGACGCGTGCGCTCGCCTCCTCTCCTCTACACCAGGCACTAAAGCTACAGTCACCAGTAGTCCAGACAGTATTTAGAGTCAATTGTAACCGCCAGTAAGTATTAATATTTGACTGATGCATGTTCTCTTATGTTTTATTTTTTTATTGTATTATTGATTAATGTCTATAAAATACTTATTTTGTCCAAATCCCTGCAATTAATTATACCTAACTAGTATGTAAGGTTGATCTGTTAGTACTAATAATAATAAATAAATAAATCGGCGTAGGGATGTGACGGCCCCATCGCCCACCAGATTTCTGGTGCAATCAGTCAACGTAAGGCAGCTTGTGGCGGGCTGTTAGGGAGTAGCGACCCTACGTACCTGAGTGCTCCTGGGGGTGTCCTGTGGTCAGGCTGAGCCGATCGGGTGGATGGTTGGACAGGCCTGTTGCTCAAGGGTAGATGTGGAAACCTAAGTGGCGAGTTGGCTATATGCTTAAAATCCAGTGCCACCTCTCTACCCCCCAGCTCTCTGACCGGTGTTGCCCTTAGGCCATTTTTTAATGTCGCTATTAATAGGGGCCCATCTAGCAGTTGACGAGTCACCGGCTGCCAGAGATAAAAAATGAAACAGTTTTATTAGGCAGGCGTCCGATGTTTCACCAATAGCCCAGTCACTAGTCCATCATTTTCACCCAATAACCCGTTTTATTTAGATTCCATCAACCAGTAATAGTCCCTATACACCCCAGCGGGTGCTGTCTCTGTGTGCGTCCCATGACACGGGCAGGGAGAGCATCCGCTCGGTGTACTCCTTGCATTCCATTAAATTGTCAAAAGGGCCTCTACGTGTTGGCTCAGTTGGTACTTTGTAGGTACCTAGCCCCACGCACGCCTCCCAAAGGTCCGGGACATCATGTCCCGTGAGCGGGAAAGACATACATAATAAATAAATAAAATAAATAAATACTACGTACTGGTTTTAGGAATAGGGGTGTAGACTAATAGTCCAGTGGCTGACCGCGGCTTAACTTGGCAAATTTGGCGCAAAAGGCAAAAACGTGGTACAAAAATTCATAAAAAAATTCATCGAAAAATAGAATGTAACTTGTATGGTAGGATAGAGGCCTTTGAGGACAGTAAAAAAAAAGTGGTCTGCCAAATCCTGTGTTGGCAGGTTCCTGTGTCCGACCGAATTGGTGGCTTTGGTGGTACCACGTGACAGCTTACATTTTACCTCATCGAAAAATACAATTTAAAAACGGATTATTACCTTAGCCTGGCAGTTTTTGTAGTCCGATCATATTTATATATATTTTTTTAATTTCCATATTGGAAATATGGTTTTCTCAAACATGCTCGGAAATGTATGCGTTAATATCACGAAATAAGGACATGAAGTTTCTTGTTTAAGGCTCCCTACATTACTTCTTGGCCTTAAGCCAAGAAGTAATGTATGAAAACCCTTAGTAAAACCATTATTATCCGCTACTCTAACTTTTTAAATTTGCTTACTAATATTAAACTGACAAAGGAAAAATTACATAGTGCCAACCACCACTAGACTCTGTAAGCATACTTGCGACATAAAAAAAAAAACAAAATCTATGGTACTATACTTATGTGCGGTTAAACATGGTGCTCGAACGGCTTGTTCAAATGGCATGTTTAAAAAATAAAAAAGGCGGCAAATTACACAATTGTTTTCTGATCTTTCGTTCCAATTGTAATTTCAACAAGTAATTAATTGTATTTATTTTTATTTTAATATTTCCTCACATCGTTTGAGAAAAGCACTATACAAGCCTCGGCCGGAACAGGGATTGCTGGACTCGTTGTATCCGGCCTCGTCTACGACTCGGCCGTCTACCCCAAACTCGTCCAGCAATCCCTTACTTCACGGCCTCTGCAGTAATGTACTATTCTTCATTGCTCAAACTGAACTACACACTAATTTTAATGATGTAATATTTTGAACCAGGGACCGTAACTGGTATTCTGACCACCGGTTAAAAATAAGGTATAACTGGTCATACCTTATTTTACAGCCATAGGCAGGATAAGGAAGTCGAAAGACGGATCCAAAACGCCTGGAGAAGCTATTGTTGTCTTTAAAAGAACTACTCAAGGGAGACCTTTCTTTAACCCTGGAGCGAAGACTCGTTGATATGTGTATTCTGCCTGTCCTAACCTACGGTGCCCAAACATGGTCACTCACTGAGGCACAAAATACCAGATTGAAGGTTTGCCAACGAGCTATGGAGCGTAGTCAAACGGATCGACCGGGTCCAAAACTCTACGCTGCGCTCAAAAACTTGCATTCCTGACGTTGGAGCCAAGACCGCCAAGCTGAAATGGGAATGAGCTGGCCACGTCTGCCGCATGTATCCCCAGAGGTGGGCTAGAGTAGCCACGGACGGGGTGCCGCACGATGGGAGGCGACGACGTGGCAGGCCGAGACGGATATGGCGGGATGACCTGGACATATTTCACAACGATTGGCCAGAGATTTCTCAGAATGGGGACGTGTGGAAATCAAGAGGGGAAGCCTTTGCCCAGCAGTGGGACACTCTATAGACTTTAAAAAAACGGGTTATAGTTGCATTTGACTATTTATTCCGCTAAATAGTTTATTATATAACTGGTTTAAATTTACAATACAATACAATATAAACACTCTTATGCACACCTCACACAAACAAAGCAGTTACAAGGAGAAACAATACAATAACATGTAGGTAGAGGTAGACAAAAGGCGGTCTTATCGCTGAAGAGCGATCTCTTCCAGACAACCTTTGGGTATCGGAGAAAGAGATAACTAGATTATGCAGTAGGTGGTGCACAGATTATTATTAACCAAAAATCAAAATAATTATAAAAATAAACGATTTACTTGTATTTTAAAGTAATATCTGTGTTAGGTAATATACCGGTATAAATGACATACGTCGAAAATTTACTTATCTTTATCTGGCTGGAGTCTAAACAGACTCCAGCCAGCTATGCACTATTGTTACACCGTTACACCTATTTATTGTGCGTAACTTTGTAAATTTAAGCAGAGTTTTTAAGCTAATTTGTTTACGTAGCGTAGAGAAGTTTGTAGTGGTTGGGAAGATGGATGCCAAGCGATCACGATGAACAGTCCTGGTGAAAAATACAACAAAGACAGGGTGTGTTTGGAAGCGACCTGATGACAGAAGCCGCCTAAAAGATTCAAGACGGTCACGGTTTTCCTTCTTCCTTCGTCTTGGGTTCAATTGTATCCATGTGACCTTTGACCTTGTTTCATCAGACTGGCTCCCCACCCACCACGGAGCCCACAACTTGGGGATGCGTTAACGCACCAGGACTACCAATCTGACATAGCATCCCGAGAGTATGTTGTCCGTGAGTCCGCACCGTGCCAAGTCACTCGTCATCTCCTCAGACGACTCGTAAGTCGTAACCCGTGCTCCGCCGACTACAGACTCCATACCCCAGGACACTCGCCCCGCGGCCAGTCTCAGACTGTAGACGCGACAGCCGATTGATCACGGCTGGCTAGACCATGACCGCCCGTGTCAGGTGAATCCTGAGCCGAAGAAGAGTGTTGTCTTCCAGCAGTAACTAATCCCGACTGCTGGTCGACTCAGCTACCAGGACCTCCCTCTCCACCCGTACGGGTCCACGCGCACGCGACACGGCACAAACGCGGGTGGCACTTTACCGCTAACCATCCTTCTTTGTGGATGGAAAGCCCGCTGCGACATGCCACGTCATCGCTTACGGCTGATTAGGAGGGATGTAGCGGGATAGGATGGGTTGGGATATAAAAGTATAGGCTCAACTGATTGTTTCCGTTCTGCCTGTTTCTAACGGTAGAACCAGGCAGCTAACAGGCGGTAACCTCGTGAAGGAGCCCAATCAGTTTTGCCTCGAGGATCTTAGTAACTGTGAGCTCCCCCGAGGCCATCTACCATAGAGACAGCTACCATAGAGACAGACCCAACGCAAGAAACGTGGAAAATACTCTAGGAACTGTGACTATGGACAGTCAGTCGGTTGCATAAAGAATGTTTGGTCGGTTCCACCTTTGACTTTGACTGATAGTTGTTTTGTTTGCTAGATTTTGCTCTGATTGTCATGTTTGTGAAATAATGTTACCGGCTAGTTTTTGACCTATGGATGAGAAGAATCGATTACAGTTGTTTAGGGAGTCAATGGGATCAGAGGTAGTAATGAGATTGACGGGATGAGTATTTTTCTTATTGATATTATATTACATATACTACTCAAAAGAAAATAAGGGCCACTTTCATATTTCTGTTTTTGAGTAAATTTTTAGATGTAAACTAAATAATAAGTGACTAATTAATGATGTCCGGCCTCCTTCAGTATCCAACCTCTTTAATGCTGGTGTTTAAGTCTTACAGCTGGCCAGAAATTGAAGCAAATAAAAAAACGAGTTTCAGGTCAAATTCCTTTCAGATGGAATCACAATTTTATTCTGTTAAAAAACTATTTCTGTCCATCTTTTGCTTCTTTTAACATCTTTTGTTAATAATGCCACGTCAACGAAGGCATATGGATACCATTACTGCCACCAGAGCCGTTACATTGATTGCTGAAGGTCATTCACAGCGGTCTGTAGCTTTTTCGTTGGGTTTCTCTCGCCGAGCCATCCAAAATGTGTGGGATCGGTTCCAAGAGACTGGCAGTGTTGCAAGAAGGCCTGGATCGGGCAGGGTGCGAGCGACTAGGGCACAAGAGGATCGCTACATCCGATTGAGTGCCCGTCGAGAGCGCTCTGTGACGGCACGTAAGTTACAAAATCGCCTACGGTTGACAACGGGGACTCGTGTTAGTGACCAAACGATACGTAATCGACTGCATGAAGACCAGCAAAGGTCCAGGCGCCGAGTAGTACGAATTCCTTTATCTAAGGTTCAACGTGGAAGTTTTTGCCGCGAACATTCAGATTGGAGCATGAATCAATGGGGTATGGTGCTTTTCACAGATGAGTGTAAAGTGAAGCTTTGTAGTGATGATCGGCGGATTAGAGTATGGAGACGACAGGGTGAGAGATTTTCCTATGTCTGCATCAAGGAAATTGACCGCTTTGGAGGTCCTAGTGTGATGGTTTGGGCTGGGATTAGCTTACAAGGCAAAACTGAGCTGGTTTTCTTAAATCAAGGCACAGTAACTGCACAACGGTACATCGATGAAGTCATCAGGCCTCATGTGATTCCATTCTCACAGAGAGTGGGGCCAGGGTTCTGGTTAATGCATGACAATGCCCGCCCACACACAGCTCGGGCCACTCAGACTGTACTGGATGACTCCCATATTCGTGTCCTACCATGGCCAGCGTATAGTCCGGATTTAAATCCAATAGAGCATATGTGGGACCAATTAAAACGAAGGGTTAGGGAGCATGAGCAAGAGGTTCACAACCAGCAACAGCTTATGGATGCTCTGAAATGTGCGTGGGAAAAGATACCTGATGAAAACATCAGAAACTTAATCGAGAGTATGCATTCAAGGCTCCAGGAGTGTGAAAACAGGAGAGGAGGACACACCCGTTACTAAAACATTAAAAAAAAACAGCTTGTGTCAGTTTTTGTTTTGTTTTGCAAAGAGTTTCTGTTTAGTTTTTGCTGTTGACAATGGACTAATTTCATGTTAATTGAAATAAGTGAAACAATTGACTACACAATTAAATGGTTATTAGCATAAGTTAAAACAAAAGCCTTGTTGCATGTTATTTTAATAAATATACATTACTGTTTACTATATTTTTCACGTAGCAATCAAAATACTTAGTGGCCCCTATTTTTTTTTTTGTAGTATATATTTTTAATAACATTCCACAATTTTTTTGTATTCTGATTATTCTCAAAACAAGTGTAACGTGTGTTGTTAACGCATGACGAAGAAGACGAGCTATTTTTATTGCAGGTCTTAGAAAACCAACACAAAATCGATCTTAACACACACAACAAAACAGGCTGTAGTAGAAGCCGTCTCCAAATGGGTCGTTCTTCTTTTTTACCGACAATGATCCGAGGTTTTTCTGTTTTTTTGGTTTTTGAACTATCGAAAATTGTGGTTTTGAAGTGCGATTTAAAAAAAAATGCATAGGTTTCTTCATTAGAACTAATTAAAGTTTCCTTTCTGGCCAATATAAATATTTATTTACGGTTGGTTTCTAAAAAAAAACATGTGACAAAGTGGACTCTTTCAGTGGGGACAACATTTTGGTTTACCACTCTGTCACACGGCATTCTACGAAAAAAAAAACATTTAAAAAAATGCTAGTTAGAGAAAGTGAAATATTAAACATTACTAATTAATAAAATAATATGGACGTTCATTCGAACATTTTAAAACCGTAAACATCATTACTCAAATGAGATGCCGTAATAAGACGAGGGACAGGCTATTGTCGGTCGAAAAGAAGAACGACCCAAATGATCAAATGTAGTTTGGTCTAATTGTCTTGCTTTAATGTTGATTTTGTAACGTATGAATATTTTGTTTAAAGGTTTAATTTTTGATTTTGTTTCTGTTTTGATGGTTAGAAGGACCTTAATAAATGTTAAATTGTATGTTTAAATTATTGTGTGACTTTTATTTCGAATGTAAACTTGCTCCCAAAACGTTAAAAAAATCAATTTCTTGGAGTCAAAAGCGTTGATGAGCACCGCCTTCCTTTTATAGGTACTAGGACATGATATTTTACCAAAATATTCCTTTAGACTAGTGTAAAAGTTCCAGGAGGTGGTCCATAATCAAAAAAAAAAAACAACTGTGAGCCACCCTAACAAATCTAACGATGAAGTTATTTTAATCTCGACGTTCAAAATATTCGGCTTATTAATGCCACACAAACGAATGGCGAAGCGAAACGTAAGGTAACGCTATTTATGGAGTAACCATATTGAAGTTTTGTACACCCTGTTCGACTCGGAAACCGCATAGTAACTATTAACCTCGTTCTAAACGGTTCACCCCCACTTAACCTAATACCGTTAGTGCTAATTTCATTACACCTACCAACGTTCGATATAATTTTCATTAGCCCTAATATTCAGATAACTAATATTGTATGGCATAAGTATTTGCTGTGCCTAATTTCATACCTCCTAATCTTTACTAATACTAAACATCAAGTGTGCTAATATATTGGAAACTAATAATGATTTTTCCTAATGATTACTAATTCTAATGATTAACGTGCCTAATGATTACTATGTATAATGAATACTACACCTAATTTCATCACACCTATCCTGTCACTTGACCTATTAACTTTTTCTCTAATGTTTCACTAGACCTAATGCATTTTTATGATTGTTTGGTATAGAATCCGTTAAAATAAGCATGTTTGGTAGTTTTTTTCTCTAAAATCAAAAATGGCCGAGATATTGAATCCAGAAAGTCAAAACGACCTAGGACTTAAAAATCAAAAATGGTCGAGATATTGTATTATACATGCATGCATACAGATAACAAAACCGAATCGGAGCACCCCACTATCCACGTGGTCTTGTCTGCCCTACCCCTAGAGTGTATATGAAAATTGCGAAGCCAGGAGCTCGCGAAGGAGGTCCTGAGTTGAGCGGGCGCACGAGGCCGAAGCGACGTGAATGGGGGGTGGTGGCGAGCGAAGCGAGCGGGCGACATCCCGAGCGGGGTATACTCTTGCTTGCCAGAATTTCATTTGCCCGACTTTTATCTGCCACAATATTCACCTGCCATAATGTTGTTTTCTATAATTTCGTATGCCATACTCATTGTTTACCATATTAATTATATGCCAGAATCTTTGTTTTCCATAATATCAATAACAATAATCTCGGTTACCATAATCATTGTAATCCATAACTATCACATGCCATAATGTCATTCGCCATCCATATCAACATCTATAATATTCATATGTAATAAAGTCAGTACGAATTGCAATGTCTAAAATAAAAAAAATAACCTCGAACCTACTCGCGATCTAGCGCGATCTAGATCTGCGCGCGATCGCGGATCGCGGATAGGTTAGAAGACGGAAGCGGGAGCTTTGATCCCGCTTTCGTTTTCGAGCTTATTTTTTTTATAAAAGAGCGGAAAAACTAATAATATCGTAGCGCATCATTTTAGGTGTTTCCATATGTTGTTGTATCCGCAATCCGAGTCGGTTTTGCCACTAAGTCCCTGTTCAAAGGATGGACGTCAAATAAACTTTTCTCTGAGATTAACCAATGCCAAGATAGTGGTGTATCGTAGGCAGTAGGGAACAGGGGTTTTGTGGCAAAACCGACTCGGATCGCGGATAGGTTAGAAGACGGAAGCGGGAGCTTTGCTCCCGCTTTCGTCTTCGAGGTTATTTTTTTTATAAAAGAGCGGAAAAACTAAGGCCGAGTGTGCCTGTGAAACGAAGGGCTAACGAAGCGAGTTTCTGGCGGGAGCCCGGGCGGAGGGCGGTGGATTAGGTCCCAGAAACGATAAGTTCTTTATAAAAACGTATATTATAACCATGAAATGTTTTTCTTTTTTTTAATATTTAGGCAGGCAGAGGAATTCTAAGGAGGTAATAAATAAAATACTACTGTTTAATAGACTTAGTTTTTATAATGATTAAACAGTTTTTACAATTATTGGGCCGTGCATTATCACTGAATTGTTTGTCGTCATGAGACCTTAGACATTATGATAATTCGGGATACTGACATTAGGGCAGAAATAGTTAGGTAAAATGAAGATTCGGGTTTTTGATTTTAGAGACATTGATAATAAGGTGTAGTCATTATTAGGCAAAGGAATACTAGGCCTAGGAAATATTCGGTTAAATACAATTAGTTTTAGTGAAAATTCGGTCATGAGAAATTAGACATTATGAAAATTCGGGATACTGAATTTAGGGCTAATGAATAATCAGGAAAAATGAAAATTCGGGTTTGTGATTTTAGGGTTTACAACATTAGGCCTAGTGAAATTAGGTTTAAAATTCTTAGGGCTAACGGAGGGGAACCGTTCTAAACGGTTTCCAACGCGGTAGGCACAATAATTGTGTAACTATTAAAGAGGGTTACACTATCGAAAGACTTAACCCTTTGAGAGCTAAAGACGGCTGTGGACGCGGACGAAAACTCGTGCCACTGAAGCCACGAACGGCCACATGATCATATTGATAAATATTGTCATTTTGACATGACAATATTTATCCGAAGTTTCATTTTATTCATATTTTGTCTGGCTATTGTTTTGTTTTGGCCACAGTTGGGCACCGTTTTGTTTTGCACCCTCGCTGTCAAAAGGTTAATCAAACGAAGGGGCTTTGCGGTCCCTGGTTTAACTTTTGTTGGATAGAGAAAGCGAATAAGTAATTAGAAAATATACATTATTTACTGTTTACTAGCTACCTATTTTCTCTAATTGTGCTTTTTTGCCTTGTTACAGATCGCCGAATATGATGACTTACCACACAAAATATGCTTCCGTTGTTCAGCCAAGGTGGAGGAGCTACATGAATTTGTACAAAAGTGTATTAGAACTCAAGAAAATTTGCGTAAAGCGCTAGGTAGATCCGGTCCAAAAACACAAAGCAGTAAACTTTGGGAAGAAAAATTGCATAAATCTAATATTTCTAATGATGCCATATGTGATGCTTTGATTAAAAAAGCTATGGCAGGAATTGAAGATTTACCCTTAAAACCATTGTCACTAGACGGAATTCAAAATAAAAAAAAATCTGCTCCAAAAAATGAGGACGATGATGATGAATCCGACTTACCATTGAACCAGGTCAAACGGGAAGCAGATAAAACAATTGGTACTAGATCCACCAGGCAAGAAACAAAAATAGGAAATTCATTAACAAATAAAAGAGTGACAAGGGAATCCGAATCCTCAAAGAATACTTCGTTGCCAATAGAAGTAAAATCTACAAGTGATGACAATGAGGGGCCGTTACAATTAAAAAATAATAGTAATAAGCAAATAAAAACCGTTTATCAAAATAAACCCCAAGTTCAAAGTGAGAATATTGAGACAACAAATGTTATAAGCAGCGAAGATGATTCCGACGATAGTATAAAAGTTAAACAACCGGAACAAATTAATCAAGAAGTAGTGAAAACTGAAGTTCCTGCAAAAGACATACATTTTGATATCATGGACCACATTAGCATGATAAAAGTTAACGGTGTTGGCGTTCTTTTTCAGTGCAAGTTATGTAACAGAAATTTTCTAAAGAAGGAAGTTGTAATATCTCATGCTTGTGCCAAGACCGGTGTTCCTAAAATTGATTTCATGCAACATTTGCCTCCAATTCCAGACCCGCCGAAAGTAACTACTGTTAAATATATTAATACAAGGACAGATGGCGTAATCCGGAAACCCGTACCAACGACTACTATTCAGTCGCCTGCAGTACCTACTCCTAAACCTTCTCAACCGGCTTTATCATCTCAACCTGAAGTCAAAACAAAGCATAAAGTAGGTCCTGCAAGCAAAATTAACCGTCCTGTTGTTGGAATGGTAGTAACACCAAGAGAATCGAGTCCTCCCGCACCCCAACCACCTGTTGCAGCCATGCCTGCCGTTGAATTTCCTTCTGCTCCAAATTTAAAAAGCAGGTATAAATTAGTGCCAGGGCCGAACAACACGTTTACGCTTATGGAAGACGTAGATCGCGATATTCCTGTCCCACGAATTGTCCAAAAACCTGTATCACCGCCTGAAATCAGACCTAATAAGCTAACACCAATAAAACCTAGTGAGGTTCCACAACAGGTTGTTAAGACTGCTCTGACCCGACATCTTCAATCGCAAGTAATTAATTTAGATGATTCTGAAGAAATGACTCCTCACGTATCCGGAGCGCCTCCTTATCCGGTCGGATTATTCTCAACTGTTTCACGTGCTCCTAATATTTTATCCGCGCCTGTGATCCCGCAGCCACCTCCACTTACAACACCGGCCATGAAAAAGCAGTCTTATACTATAGTTAAGACCGATAATCCCAGTAAACTTTTGATATCAACTAAAGTTCAAATGCCGGTCGAAGAACCACCGAAAAAAAAGTCAAGAAAATCGAGGTTAGTACCAAAGACAAATGACGACGCAGCAACGGATGACGCGGCTCGGACAAAGGATGGCTTTTTTACTTTTATAAATGTTGACCCTTTACTTACGCCGTCTTACGTTCTACCGACAGACAACATCATTCAAGAATCCCAAATTACTACTTCCACTCCGCAAAATAACGCTACGAAATCAGATGCAAATGTTTACTCCTGCAACATGTGCCCGGAAAAATTCTCGAGGGAGAAAAAATTATTATCACATATCCAATCGCATTATACAAAAATGGATGAAGAAGATCAACAAAGGGAGAAAACTGTGAAAAGGCGCGGGAGAAGTTCAAATACAAATAAGTAGTATGAGATAACGTAGAGAAATACTTGATTTTTTTTACTGCCATTGGATTTGGAGGTATTGTCCTTTTTTTGTTCGATGATTTATTATGTTTTTTTATGCGCTAATTATTATTTTAAGTTTGACGAGATATATATAAGGAGCTTTGAAAGCTTGCATACCTTGTTGTATGTTAAAAGTTTCTTTTAAGTGTAAGGGTACCTATCTAGTATTTTAAATACAACATTATGGATGTAAAGAAGAAATCACTGTCTGTTTCTGTCGTAAATTCCTACTCATCAATATATGTTACATTTTGTATTGCATGTATCTAACACAAATAAAAATGTCATAATTTTGACGGCCTTACCCAGCTATGCAATTCCTTGCATATTCTATTTTGTTATATTAAAATACTTTTCTTATGGAAATTATGATCTTGTTTCGGTTTCAACTGAAATCTTGTTAGATATCTACGAGGGGCGTCCAATAAGTTATCGGTATCGGCATTAAAACAGAAGTTATTCGTATCATATGAATAATATTTTACTTATTTAGTATATAAATAGTGGCACAGTATGACAAATAATCAGAAATTATTACCATGAGACGTAATCATGCTGATACCGAGAACTTATTGAACGCCCAACGTATTTCATGAATATGAATATTTTATAAAACGTGACATTAACAGCAAATAGTGTAACTTGTGTAACTACGAATGTATGAGAAAACATCTCAAGAAATAAGGCATTCTGTAAATATCTAAGTACAGTCACGAACTTTAATTGTTTAGCCATTTAGAGCTCACTTTATACTGGACACTTCATAGCTTCATAGAAATCCAAATTAGTTACCGAAATGGCTCAACAATTAAAGTCCTTCACCGTAACTATTTAGTTTTAGATTTAAAATAAGTACTGTCAAAAATTTCATTTTTGGTACAAGCTTATATTGTTGACTGTACTTTTCTGTATACCATCATCAACTACGCATTGTTTTTTTTTTTTTGATTGAATTTACTACAAGCCGGGCCTCACAGGACCCTTTTGCTCGGCGAGGAGAGCGCGTGAGTGGCCGCAGAGGGCCACACAGCAACTAACTACGCATTGAGACGAGTTACATCGGTTAAATACTGCATTCCCATGGCCATCATCAGATCACGATCGAACGACGACGAACGACAAATCCGATAAGTGACTGAAAAATTAATTGCAAATTTCGACGAAAAACTTACTTATTACATACTTACATACGAACAGTGCAAGTTAAATAAAAGTTTGTAAAAAGGAGCATCTAGTGTTTCAGTAAAAATTGACTCTACGGAATTAATTAACCCATTAATTGCCGAGCGCCAGATGCTTTGATGCGATGCCGACGCTTCTGTAAGCAGGGCGCCCATCGGCATCCGCGGCATCTAGATAGAGCTATATTTGGACGCCCATCGGCGTTTTCGGCACTGGAGTTGCAGTAGTTGTAGAAATAGGACGTATTTCGGCATTGCAAAGACGCCGATGGGCGTCTGGGAATGAATGGGTTAAGAACACTTTCGGTGCGTTCTATAAAGTTCCATTAGTATTAAATTGTCAAATATCTAGCCAAAACAGCCTGCCTTAAGAATTATTATTATTTACCTTCAGACAATTACATATGTAGGTACAGTCGCCATCAAATATATATTTAAAAGGTGTTCAAAATATCGGAACGTGCACTCCCAACGCGTTAAGTAAGAATACAGGCTTTTTCAACACCTTGTTTGCTACGATGTGTACCTACTTCATATTCCGAATATGTGTCTGATAGTCTGGTAAATATGAGACTGCACTGCTGATGCTGTCTTGGTGTTTCAGTTATTTTAAGGTTGCTAGTGTACAGTCGACTACAAAGAGAAAGATACAACCAAAGTTACAAAAAAATGTATACACGACCTTAATGTTAAGGCAATAAAGTCGTGGATACATTTTTTTGTAACTTTGGTTGTATCTTTCTCTTTGTAGTCGACTATACATGAACGTTTAATTGATAATTTGAAATACAATTCGTTACTAATAATTATTAAATGTCTGTTATTAAGTTTTTATATCATATAGCTCTTGAGTCTCGACTAAATGATAAGCATAGCATCTTAGTAGATTGGACCATTTTATACGTACCTAAACTTAAAACATAATAAGTTGGTGTCAAATAACGACATTTTTAGTATCGGTTTCTATTGCCGACTGTAATTTTTTGCAGTCATCTCATCACCTAACTACACAGTTTGAACAGCGGTTCGACCAATCACTAACTCGTCCAATCTATTGCCAGAGGTGTTGCAGTGGGCAAGGCGCGTCGCGTTAGACACCTTCCTTCCGCTCCGAAAGCCTGAGGCCTCCAGTCAGTCGAGGGCTACAGCCGCGCGAGCGATCACATTTGTGCGTCGTGCTGTATCCGCTGCCGCCGCCGACTTGAACGCGACGAACCGCGCGTACCTATTTTTTATTACGAGGTTTAAAACCCACGATGAAAACGTAAAAAAGCCTCAACTGCTCTGTTTATGGTTGTTTAAATACCTAAAAGAACGTTGATTTATCTTTTTTTACCTGTCGACAAATTGTGAACGGTAAGTATTTTTTTAAAAATTAGGTATACCTACGTACTTAAGTAAGTACCTAGGTTATACTAAGTAGTATAACCTAGGTACTTAACATTATGAAGTTGTAACATTATAAAGTAGCTACGCAATCCTAAAAAGAGAAGGTGTCTTAATAAAAACGTATGCTTTGTTAACTTACTTGTGAATTACCTTACGAATTAAAATTTCAAGAGTTAAATTGACTTTCCGTTCACGAGATCAATTTTATTTGTGGTGTTATTCATAATGACACCGACATACATGTGAAGTAGCATGTACTTACTTAAGTAAATTAATATCGGTTCACTTTACTCAAGCGACATCTGGTGAGCTAGAATATTTTTTGCCATGTTCATTGATGTATTCTTGGCGTGACAGCCCTAGCGCTATAAGTGCCGTGTGTGAATGAATACAAGTTATACGATAGACATAGATGCACAGAGTAGGCACGTTTCTAATGCCTAAACGCCGTTTTTGCTAGGGAGTGCAATTTCTGCCTCTACAACAATGTACTATTGTGCTGACTACTGTGACAATGACAAGTTCACCATAGACTCGACAGAACGCCAAACTGACAGCACAGCAGGTGTTGCTATGCCAAAACGTCTTAAAGACCGCACACACGATAGATGGCGTGCGGTTTGAACAAATCCACTCATTGAACCACTGACTGTAACTTATATCAAAAAGAAAACCGGCCAAGAGCGTGTCAGGCTACGCTCAGTGTAGGGTTCCGTAGTTTTTCGTCCGTCACAGTAAGTGTCCCCACTTAATCGTTAAAAAAATGGGCTATTTGTTACATTCATTGTGATTTTGTAGAAATTACAGGTACAATAAACACCTGCTTATACGGTTAAATTACAAACTTAGTTCAGAAATTATTTTGTAATTTTTTTCAAAAACTATTCAACCTATCAAGTTCAAAATAATTTTCCTAGAAAGTTTTTATAAAGTTCTACTTATAAGGGTACCTAGTCGACTACGGAACCCTAAAATGAATTCAAATCAAACAGGATCATTACCGTCTCCTTTAATTTAAAGAAAATGAATAGGTAGGTATCAGTGTCCCATGTATAGGTAAGATTTGTCGTCAGGATCCGTCCTTTCAGAATCAGATCAACCAAGATAAGGAATGATTAAGGATTAAGGCTTATTAACGATTTACTTAGGCTCAAAGCTAGGGAATGTAAACCGGTTAACCTAAGAACCGGTTAATCGAAACTTTTTTGATGTGGTTAATAACCGGATTTTGACACTATTAGCCGAAATTAGTAAAATTTATAAAATGCCTGAATTTGTGAGCCGGGATCGTTATTTAGCCCAAAGTATACATATACAATAACAATACATGTAAGTAATAGTAGATTGTATGACAAGGGGCTAAAATAAGCCATATTACCACGAGATGGTTTCCCGAGCGAAGTAAGGGAAAATATTTCGAGGGGTAATATGGCTTTTAGACCCGGGTTACACACTCTACTTGTCAATTCGACTGCGATAAAATAGTAAAACAAAGATTTTCCATCCACAATCAATAACAAATTCCACGGCGAAGAGATTGTTCAATTTAGAGGAAGGTTTTTTTTACTAAACTGCTTTAACACAGATACAAAATATTGACTCCACGAATAAACGCCTCTGAGGGCCTACCGCGAAACGATATTCGTTTTCGTTCGTGTATCTCCGTCTCTGTCGCACTTGCTAGTTCGAGCGACAAAGAGGGAGATACACGAACGAAAACGAATATCGTTTCGCGGTAGGCCCTCTGACCGTATACAGGCGCATCCAAACGGCTGCGCGGCGGACAGCGTACGGGCACAAGATAAAGCGAGATAGACACCAGTCTATCCCGCTCAATCTCAATGCTTATGCCGCCATTCAGTCAACCACGCTTGAACGTTTGGACGAGCTATTAACTGTCAGAGGCGTTTTCCTTTTTAATGATTTGGAATTAGGGACTAAAAAACACCTAATGTTTGATTGGTCGATTTTAATATGTAGCTGTATTCTGGTTGGTTGATAGCAAAGAGAAATGTTTTTGAAAGAGTTGTGATTGGTGCATTTAATTTAGTGAAGTGTTTTGATTGGTCAAATTAAATGTGTAAAAATCATAAATATGTATACATATTTTCCCTAGGGGCTAAATTTAATGTGCTATTTTAGCCCCGCTTACTAAGCCTAATATGACACAATTTTCGAGCAATATAAATACAAGTATTATATCAATATCTAATAGTCGTAAAAGTTATAAACGAACAGAAAGTTGCAAACCTCATTTTAAAAAATTGTCGCGATTTAAGGCCAACCATGCTACGGCTCCCAAGTCAAATCTAACCTAGTTTAAGAGCTCACATTTTTAAATAACAGCAATTTTTATAGGTATCCAATAAAGCAAAGAAATAGAGTTTAATACTTGTTCATAATGTTATTTTGTTAATATCTATATATATATAATTGTCTTTGTCCTGACCTGACTGACTCGCTCATCAACGAACAGCCGAAACTACTGGGGCTAGAGAGTTGAAATTTACACCCGAATTACATTTTATAACGTAAGCGACGGATAAGAAGGGATTTTTCGAAATTCCACCCCTAAAGGGGTTTAATAGGAGTGCAAAGTTTGTATGGGGGAACCTTTTGTTTTTCGAGCTACAGTTTTAAAACTTTGTAGAATGATTACCTATTAGAATATAAAGAAAGTAATTTCAGCGTTTTGGAAAATTCCGCCCCTAAGGGGGTTAAAAAGGGGTGCAACGTTTGTATGGGGGAACCTTTTTTTTTGAGCTAGAGACTTAAAATTTTGTAGGAAGATTACTTATTAGAATACGAAAAAAGTACTTTCAGCGTTTTGGAAAATTCTACCCCTAAAGGGGTGAAAATAGGGGTGCAAGGTTTGTATAGGAGAAACATTTTTGTTAAGCTAGAGACTTAAAACTTTGTAGAAATATTACTTATTAGAATACAAATAAAGCGCTTTCGGCGTTTAGAAAAATTCTACCCCTAAGGGGTTAAAAAGGGGTGCAAAGTTTGTATGGAGGAAACTTTTTGTTTTGAGCCAGAGACTTAAAACTTTGTACAAAGACTACTTATTAGAATAAAAATAAAGTCCTTTCAGCATTTTGGAAATTTCCGCCCCTAAGGGGTTAAAAATGGGAACAAAATTTGTATGTGAGAAACTTTTTTTTTAGCTAGACTTAAAAACTGTAGAAAGATTACTTATTAAAATACAAATAAAGTGTTTTCAGCATTTTGGAAAATTCCGCCCCTAAGGGGTTAAAAAGGGGTGCAAAGTTTGTATGGAGGAAACTTTTTGTTTTGAGCCAGATACTTAAAACTTTGTAGAACGATTATTTATTTAGAATACAAATAAAGACCTTTCAGCGTTTAAGAAAATTCTACTCCTAAGGGGGTTAAAACGGGGGGTAAGCTTTTTATGGGCAACACTTTGTTTGAGATAGAGACTTAAAAGTTAGTAGGTAGAATGTTTACTTAAGTATTAAAATACACAAGTGTTTTCAGCGTTCCGAAAAATTCAACCCCTAAGGTTGTTAAAAGGGGGTTCAAAATTTATATGGAGAGCAAGAAATTTTTAAAGTAAAACTTCGGTCTAGTCATGTATGTTAAGACTTCAAAACTCATTTCCGAGTTTTTTCAAATTCATCCCTAGGAGTGTTAAAAGGGGTTTAAAGTTTGTGTAGAGACCAAGACAAGTATGAGATTTGTAACTTCCGTTTTAGACTGTTTGTTTAAAAACTGGAAAATTAATTTCATTGTTTTTTTTTTATCCCCAAGGGGGTTAAAAGAGGGTTCAAAGTTTGTATGGAGAGCAATCATTTTTCTAAGACGATAAAAACTTCTACGCGGACAAAGTCGCGGGCAACAGCTAGTAAATACATATTTGGATTTTGCATAACTTGGCACTCATTTAGATCTCCATTCTTTTTGCGGCGAAGCCCACAGCCAAGCATAATTTTTGTATTGAACTTGGCTCTCCTTTTTTACATTTATGTTTTTGGTGGGATATCATTACTTTTTGTAAAGAAAACTAGGCTGGTATTGAGATTTCTTGCGTGTCCGAGTTGCTCGGGAGCGCTTTTATGTAGATTTACTTCCGTTCTGTGTATTTAATTATGTGGTGCCGCGCGCCGCCGACGACACACCGTTGGCCGGTTGTTTAGCGCGTATTACAAGTTTTTTGTATGGGGACACCACTTATTTTTTGACTTAGCTTTATATTGGGATAGTTTCAAATATCTGCTTGTAACGGTTCCAACGCTACAATAAAAAAAATTGTATGGGAACCCCCCCATTTTATAATTTTTTTTATATTTTACGAGTTTTTCCTACGCGTACACACAATTACCGAGCTGGATTCCAAATTTCATCCTTCTAGGTCATCTGGAAGTAGGTTAGGTTTAGGTACTATATGTCACTCAGTACTAAAATTCACGACTTTTGATCTTCATATATCTTTATAACCGTTTGAGCTAGCTTCATGAAATTCGGGCTTCTAATGTCCTTATGGATATAATTAAACACACGTAGTTTTATGTGTTTACGTTTAAGAGGTTTTGAGTTATAAGGGTCAAAAGTGGCACCAAGTGGTTCGTGTAATATTACCTACACTCGGCGCTGGCTAGCCAGTTCCTTTGCTTGAAATTGGCTTGACACGCTACCGCGTGTCTAGATGCTCATAAAAATTAGAATCAGAATTAGTTGTTTCTTTAGTTCCTGTAAGGCTGAAAATTTGTACACCTTTTTAATAAGTCACAGCGTACTGTATATTTTATTCTATTATCATCTATTATGTAACCTGTGAATCACAAATAAATATTTACTTACTTACTTGTAGGTGTGGAAATAAATAAAATAATACCGGCAATAAGTGTGACATGGAAAATGCACCTACATTGAAAAGTTAATTTATACACGGATTTCCTATTCTAATCGAACACCTTTACCGCATTGAATAACAGTGGAGTGCTTATGAGTTATAGTTATGTTTATATAATACCATAATTACGAAGGCGCTTTGCCTCAAAGGAGCAAAAGGGGTTCGTGAGTGTTACTATCCTGTACGTGTTCGTAATCCATCATCATCTGCCGAAAGACATCCACTGCTGGATAGAAACCCGAAGTGCCAAAATGACCGGTCCTGCGTTACCCGCGTGCAGAGGACTCCCACGACCTTTACCAGGTCATCAGTCCACCTCGTGGGGGTCTCACGATGCGCCTGCCGGTACGTGGTCGCCACTCAAGAACCTTTCCGCCCCAACCGCCATCGGTTCTACAAATGGTTCGGTTCGCTTCGGTTCAACCAACACCTTAACTTAATGGTGTCGTAAAATAATGTAGATTGTAGTGTTTTAAAAAGGAAAAAAGACCCAACTGATTTTTATATATCGTTTTAGTTTCAAAGAACTCGATATTTTCCAATTCACGCCCGTAATGTTCTCCCATTGTTTATTCTTTTAAAAGAATTGTGAATGTATTTCAGATACTTGTATCATAAATAAGTCACATCTCTGTAAGTACTTACGGTGACCTATCGAGGCCTGAGGTGACCTATATTGGCGAGGCTGGGATAGGCCTCCCACGATGCCCCAGGAAGCTGTTTTGACATAACTCTTGACTTTGACTGTCTGTTGACCATTGCACCCTGCCCGTCTTGAAGCGTTGAAGCCGGTGAATCCTGTGAGTTTGAATCTAACCTTAGTTTTAATTCCGTAGTGTTAAGTTTTAGTAGCGTCTCCGTTACCGATCAGAAGTCCGACGCCGAAGGCTAGGTCGGATCCGGGTAGGTAAGATAGCTATTGCTACCGCAAATGAAAAGGCAATTTCAAGTTAATTGATTTATTTCTCATTTCAGAACAGTAAGCCATTTAAGTATTTATACTTAGTTTCAAAACACTTAACTAACTAATAGAGTTCAAAGTTCGCCATTTGTAGAATCATACAATTAGGTAGACTAAGTAGAGATCTGATGCAAGTTATTAGGTACGTGAAACACTGAAGTCATAAATCTCTTACCTGTGCTAATAAGAACTTAGTCTAAGATTCTTAATAACCTAGAGGATCTAGTGGAGACCAGGCATGGTTGTCTACAGGTGTAGTTTAATAGTTTGGCGATGGAAATTTCTAGTCAGGATCCAGTTCTTACAACTTCTGACAAATACA
This sequence comes from Epinotia nisella, assembly GCA_932294315.1. Lineage (NCBI taxonomy): Eukaryota > Metazoa > Arthropoda > Insecta > Lepidoptera > Tortricidae > Epinotia > Epinotia nisella. The sequence goes on from OW028674.1 coordinate 27,142,448, forward strand.
GGCTGTTCTGCCGTTCTGGGAGTAAAGCTGCTGTTGGTCTTTAGTTTATGAACATTTCAAAGCATGGCTATTAAAGTGTGTCTCCAGTAATTTATTTTCTTAAACTATCCGTCTTTATTTTTTCGCCATGATATTTAACGCTTTTAGTGCAAGCTTCCACCCACAACCTCCGGCGAGGTAAATTCTTGGCGATGAAAATCTTGACTCTTTAGATAGTGTTCCTATCAAAAAGATTCTTTTAACCATAATTCGTTGTCTTCTTAGCCCGCATTTGACAAAAGTTTCATTACCCACAAAGGTTACATACACTTAGGCATAATGTACGTTGATCTTCAATTCGGCAGTTTTGCCTCATTCAGTTCAGCCGATTAACATTTACCTACAATGTATAGTGAAACAACTTTCACCATTGAATTTAATAGAAGTGTCGAAGAATGTAAAGGTTGATCTAAGATATTAATTTTTCAATTACTTTAAAGTCTATATTTGGTACAATAAAGAACAAACTCCAGCCGAAGTCGGCGATAACACACCATATAATATTCTAACATCTAATTATACAATCACATAGTTTTGATATGTTTTGGAATCGGTGCAACACCTTATGCTTTCCTCGATAAAATTGATATGTTTCTATGATGACGATTTGACGAAATACTACTAATTTCTTAAACTACACATATTGAGACAGTAAAATGTTTCATAAACACTACAATACCGATCATATTAAAATAATTGTACTTTATCTACTACTCATTATTCTATGATATGTTTCGTCTAGACTAAGTTACAATGATATGTATCCATGGTCCTATTCTGGATTTTTCCAAAAGCCAGATATAAAGCGCATGCATTCTTTCAACGATTCTAAATATTTTTATAAACTAAGGGCATTATCACTCGAACAAAATCGACCGACGTTTAGCTTTATATCTCGCTTAGAATGGACGCTGACATTATAGGAGTCGCCTCTGACTTCGTAGGTAGAAAAGAGTAGGATTACAACTACATGAGGGCGACATTCAGACCACAAGCATCCATACGACCTCGAGAAGCCATGCCGTCGTTCAACGCACGAGTGCCTCTTCTATACATCCCTAAACGTATTGCAGCTACATTTGAAACACCGAACTTGGAGTCTTACGCTCTTTATAAAATGTTCCAGCACTCTGCGGCGGGGGACGCGAGTACCGGACCGCATAGTTTCTCAAGGACTTCAGGTTTTGTAAAAAATAATGAATGTTTAGGTTTTAAACCTAAGGAAACTACTTTATAAAAATATACCTATCCTAGGACGAAAACTAAATAAATTGCATTCGACTATCTAAAGCTGTAGGTAAAGCGTTTGAGAAGCGGTCGTCGGGATCAGATTCGAGTCTACGTGGCCGGCTGTAGAAGTCGGATTCCGACGTCAGACAAGCGCCTCTCTAAAAAATGTTAAAAACCTCATACATATCACACCAATCTCACATGGGAATGAAAGAATTACTTCTTCCTATATCTGATGGAGTCGTAAGGAAGATAGCTGTAGAATGAAGAACTGATGGGGGTGAATTGGACGACACGGTAGTAATCAGAGGCAGACTCCGGCTCTATTCAGTCGAGGAAGCCGGTATTAACTAGCTTCTCCAGGAAGAATTTGACGTCGCCGAGCTCCGAGTCCTTGATACCGAGAGATTTCAGCATACCAAGATCGCCATTTTCGACTGCCATGAATACGGAACGCAGGTGCTCCAGATCTGATCGCATCAGGTGTAATGCAGCACCGAAGTCCTCGATGGTTTGCGACTCTAGAATAGAAAAAAGTTTCATTTTAACTTCATAGATAATTAGGTTATCAGATAAATAAAAGTACCTAAGTAGTTTTCACTTCTCGTGCTCGAAAAGTGTGTCATATTAGGCTTAGCAAGCGGGACTAAAATAATAAATTTAGCCCCTAGGGAAAACATGTATACATATTTATGATTTTTAAACATTTAATTTGACCAATCAAAACACTTCACTGTATTAAATCCACCAATCACAACCCTTTAAAAAAACATTTGTATTTGCTATCAACTAACCAGAAGTGTGTTGCCAGTGATGACATATGGCAGGCTCAAAGTCACCCAAAGGGCAATGGAGAGGGCTATGTTGGGAGTTTCTCTGCGTGATCGCATCAGAAATGAGGCTATCCGCAGCAGAACCAAGGTAACAGATATAGCCCTCCGAATCGCTAAACTTAAGTGACAGTGGGCGGGGCACATTGCACCTAGAACCGATGTCCGTTGGGGCGTAAAGGTTCTCGAGTGGCGACCACGTACACGACAAAGGCACGGCGGGTGTAGGCTCCCGACAAGGTGGACTGATGACCTGGTAAAAGTCGCGGGAGTCCGCTGGATGCGGGTGGCGCAGGACCGGTCAATTTGGCACTCTTTAGCGGAGGCCTATGTATGTCCAGCAGTGGACGTCTTTCGGCCCGTAGCATACTTGGCCTTGTCACGCAATAGGTGATAGGATAGAGCGTGCGTCACTGGCTGACGCCGTTCGATAGAACGAGACGACGCTCCTATCTTGTCACTTGTCGCGTGATAAGGTCAACCATGCTACAGCTCCAGGAGCCGTAGCATGGTTGGCCTTATCACGCGACAAGTGACAAGATAAGAGCGTCGTCTCGTTCTATCGAACGGTGTCAGCCAGTGACGCACGCTCTATCCTATCACCTATCGCGTGACAAGGCCAACCATGCTACGGCTGCAGGAAAGAGTAGTATAATATATATTAAAGTTTGATATTATTTAAAGACAAAAAATGATATAAGACTATAAATATTCCTATACAAGGATGAGTGATTTATATACAGGAGTGAAGGAATAGACAGGGATCGGAACCGGTTTTTTCAAAAGTCCCCGAAGTAGTCTAATATTTTGAATTATTTTAGGCTCTTAATGTAGGACTCTATCATGTATTTAGGTAACATTTTCGTATTATTAGACAGCCTGATCAAAAATGATTTTATAAACCAAAGAACGAAATTGAACGAAATAAAACCGGTATTTTTGTATGGTGAAAATACCGGTATCCCATCCCTGGGAATAGATAAAGGAAAAAAACTGTACAGATTGACAGCAAAGAGTATAATACAGCGTGTGACTTTCATAAGAACATTTATTTTAAGGGCTGAAAGTATAAGCCCTATAATGAACGTAAATTGGTATCTCTAGTTTAAAAAAAACGGTTATTTTTTTTTCATACAAATTAATTCGACCCGCAATGTATTGGTAACAAAGCTAACAACTGACAGTAACTAGCGCTGCCTCTCTGAAACGTCAAGTGAATGTTAGCAGTACATTGCTGCTCGAGAAAATTAAAAAAATTAATAACTCTCCATCAGAAAAGGTAATTGTTATATTTTTTCGATAAAACGGTTCACAGCACTGAAAGCTATCGTTCCTTAAAATAAATGTTCTTATGAAAGACACACACTGTATATTTATGGGGACATAATATGTGACGTAAAGGTACCCTATGGAAGTGGTTTCGAAGATATTGAATGTTTCGTAAAAGTGGATAAAAATATGATTTTTATCGGTATTTCCAAAACTATAAGACTACATGTAACATTTGGTGATGCAGTTTTATTTTTAGTATATGTAAATTACAAGCCCGTTAATAGGTTCCTTATAAAGGTTTAGAGGTGCACTAAAACAAGTATTTTTCAAAATTTACACCCTAAGGGGGTGTAATGGGGGTCCAAAGTTTGGTTTACGCTGATAATGCACAATACGCAAAATGCTCACTGCATGCATAATGTACAAACAGTCAAAATGCACATACGCAAAATCCACATCATGATAAATGTACAGATCGAGAAATGTACAGTACGCAAAATGTATTTACGCTGAAAGCACATAACTCATAATGTGTAAAAAGAACAATCTACATTTCGCGAATTGTTCAATGCAAAACGCATAATCCGCAAAATGTTACAAAAGCTAAATGCTCAATCGCCAAACGTACAAAACGTTAAATGTACACAAATTTATCATGATGTGGATTTTGCGTATGTGCATTTTGACTGTTTGTACATTATGCGTGCAGTGAGCATTTTGCGTATTGTGCATTATCAGCGTAAACCCTAAGTTTGTATGGGGAAACAAAATTAGAGCATTTCATTCGAAACTTCACAGGAGTATTCCTCACAATAAATGAGTAAACATTGTTTCAAGGTTTTTGAGAATTCAACCCCTAAAAGGGGGAGATGTGATGACCAAGTCAGAAAATCAACATGGGTATTGTTTCTATGGTTTATCGGGCCTCTGATTACGAAAACAACAACGATTTTAAAATCTAACGTGGCGGACGTGAAAAACCATCTTCCCTGTTGGGGTGCGATGGGGTTGAAATGTCTAAATATCAATATGGGTGTCGTTTTTATGGTTTTTTGGGACGTTAATTACGACAATGGCATCAATTTTGAAATTTAATATTGTGGACATGAACATTCTAGAAAGTATTTTCTACGGGACACCGCATATTCGGAAGCACAAGGCAATGAGGCAACTCACTAGATAGAACTATAGCCACTCTCGATGACACCCGGCGGTACGATGACGTCTGGCTACCGAACAGCTTCTTGAAGTTGCTGAGCCTGTCTGATGTCAACAGTTATTGCAGGAAAGACGCTGTCTTCTCTACGGAAAGCTGGATATTTACGTACAAAAGGCAATAAGGCAACTCACCAGACAGAGCGTCAGCTACTTTCTCGATGCCGCCCGGCGGTACGAGCGTTTTGCTTTCAAACTGCTTTTTGAGATAGATGAGCCTGTCTGACGTCAGCAGTTACCGCAGAAAAGACGGTGTCTTCTCTACGGGATGCCGTTTGTCAGAAACACAAGGCAATGAGTCAACTCACCAGATAGAGCGATAGCCACTTTCTCGACGCCACCCAGTGGTTCGAGGGCGTCTCTGGCCTTACTACCGAACAGCTTCTCGAGGTAATTGGGCCCGTGTGACGCCAGAAGCGACTGCAGGAACGATGCGGTCTCCTCTACGGGAGGTCTTTTAGCTGGAAACACAAGATTACTCTGTTAATTACAAGTTTTTATTTATCTTATTGAGAAATTAGACATGAGTGACTACTCAGAAGTGACTTCTGAGAATTTACTAATATGGTTTTCTCTAATCAAATTGTAAGACCAGTGTTAAATTTGTCCTAGAACAACGAACTTTCTAAACCTATAATTTTTCTTGACGTCTTCCATCAGGCTGCCACCTTGGCATTCAGTACTATTTAGCGACCGCCCGCCAGCCCACGGCTATGCAAAGGTTATCCCATGAGAGTAGTTTACCAAACTTATGCTAGGGGATGTCTGCTCTATACTGCAACATAAATAACTCAATTGTCGAAACAATATATAATTTCACAAGACAGAATTTTTAGTTGGAATAATTTTACTCGATTTTGATATTCCCTAACAGAAAATATTTGAAAACCCTACCTATACATGGCATTGTTTATCAAACCTCCTACATACCTAACTATATAATTTCCCTATCTTAGTACACGGATTTAGCAAAACTGCTCCTATTCCACCTAACTCCCTACTTTAGGCGACTGGCGGCTTATAATCAAACCCACGCTAGGTAATTAGCAACGTTTGCTGAAAATTTTAGGTATACTTACTTAGCATTTTACGTAAAGTGTCTATCAAAAATAATAGCTTTAATGTGGAATTAGGCTTCATAATCATTAGGGAGAACTAAAATATAAATATTATTTCTACTAATATGAGCACTCTTTATAGTGTGTATTACGAAATTTGAATTTAGGAAAAGCTAACGAAATTGTGAGGTTAAATGAAGTTGCTTAGTTATAATGAAACGACTGTATCAGTATGTTTAAACACCCTACCTATATAGACAACTATTACTGAAGGGGCGTCCATTTCAAGATTGGTTTTACTCTACTTAGATTGTGAGAATACTTATTAATGTAACAAATAATTTCAGGATAAAACTACAAGTCAGATTGAAAAACAAGACATGGAAAAAGAAATGATTCCGCACATACATCGTTATAGATCTGCTGTTCAGTAGGTACGCATAAGCAATTATTCCAATAATCCTTACAAAAGACACAGTTTGCCTTCGTTTGAAAATTCTCATTTAAATTTGTCGTAGAACATTTAAATAGAACGCGTTCCATGGATATTTCGCGAATATCTTATTAGTTCTCATCAATATTCCGAGTTGCCTGTCAAGTTACAAGAATTAGCATCGGCATGTTCAGAATTAAGATATTTTGGTCCCCGAGGAATTCACTTGATAATCTAGATTAACCAGAAGGATATTGGTTTATAATGAGCATCATTTATTTTATGATTTAACCTCCTACTCGTCTTAGCGTTTTCTCGGTTCCACCCTGAAGGAGCCCGGGGCCTGCAAGGATACCTAACCTCAAGAAATGGCGAAAGCACAATTTTTTTCAACATTTTCCTTTAGAAAAAAAAACTGTTTTAGAACGTGCAATTCAAGCCCTTTCATATGATTTGCCAAAACGTGCGACTGCATAGATTAGAGAAAAATGTTTGAAGTGCTTGGGGAAATGGGTGGGTTTTATACCTGAACATTTCAGTCCTTTTTGGTGAAAACCTACACTTGGACGGAATATCTTGTGTCCGGCTGGAAGACATGGAGTCCATACCCTTTAAGAACAATCGAGGCAGGGTTGCATGCTATCCCGGCAACTATTCATCTTGGTCGGCGAACACATAATGCGCGGACTACGCAGTGCTTGAGAGCTGGCAGGGCGGCATCCGAATAACAATTTGCAATACATAGTTGCCTATGAGACCGAACTAGCTAGCTACACTTCTAAAGAAAGTCGAATTGATCAGGAAAAAACGAAGCTAATGTTCATAGACAGAGCAGGGTTGATGCAGAGGGCACAGGAACTACATGACCTGGACTTAGTTGAAAACTTTGTCTACTTAGGCTCACAGATCTCATACGACGGAGACTGTATGAAAGAGGTCATCAGAAGATCGAAAATTGCCTAAACAGCAGTAAAGCGCTTGGAAAATATATGGAGGAACAGGAACATCTACCGCAACTACAAAGCCAGACTTATGCGCACACTTCTCTTCTCCATTTTTCTTCATGCCTCTGAAACATGGACTTGGAAGCCAGGCTTGAGAGCAAAAAAGATACATTTGAAATGTGGTGCTGGCGTAGAATGTTGGTCATCTCATGTATACAACGGCACACTTACGTGTCGATACTCAAAGAGCTTTGTATCAACATCCAGCTTTCAACTATATGCTTCCAGAGAATGATGACATTATTTGGCCACGTGGCCGGCCAAGACCAGTCCAGCTTGGAGAAAATGATAATGGCTGGCTGCGTTGAAGGAAAGAGGAGTAGAGACAGAGCACCCATACGATAGATTGATGTAATCAGCGATCCCACGGGCGTCAATATCCAAGGCGCAATATATTCGGCGATGCCACGGGCGTCAATATCCAAGGCGTAATACAACTAGCCCAAAGTAGAAGGGTTTGAAAAATACAATAATGACACTTTCAATTTTTGCCTCCTCTCTTATACGTCCTTTTTTATAGAAATCCAAAATATATATTTCAATTTTTCATTTTCCATACACTTAATAGCTATGTTTACAACTATTCCAAATTTCAAATTGATAGCATTAGTATTTCCTGACTTTGTGACAGACAGACAGACAGACAGACAGACGGACGGAGTCGCCCCTAAGGGTTCCGTTTTTACCTTTTTGATCCGGAACCGTAATGAAAAGGTCCTCGAGGCGTTGCACCGAGGACGCTGGCGGCATTTCATTAATTTCACTATGGTACTTTGTCATCACGTGTTTTATTAATTTAATATCAAACAAGTCAAAAATGTGTAGAGAAGAAGGTCACTATAAACATTGAATGCTGTAGCCTACCTTACGTTCTACCTGTTTGATCTATTGCCACAAACATCTACTAACTAAACTTTTAACTAGGGACTTGATATATTAAATTAGAACTGCATGTGTTTATTAGACAAATTTAATCCTGATCAATACCTAATCCTACCGATTCGTATATAAAATAGCGAGGGTTTATTTTTTTTATTTTTTGTTGGTTTGATTCCCGGGTGAGACAAGCGAATTTTAGAAGATCTTTGAATGCAGTTTTGTTTCTTTAAAACAAATAAAGGAATGTTTCGTTCCAGTAAAATGAGCTAACTAAAGGATTTAAGGTAGTTCCCCTCTAGGGCCCTTATTTTTTTTCCACCATGTATAATCTTGTGTTTTTTATTTATTTAAAATATTGTCTATACGTAAGTCACCAGAGATCACATAGACAATATTTAAAATCCTCTGCAATTATTTTATTTATTATAGAAATTAAGATTCTTATTATCAGGTTGTGTATAATGGCCCTAATAGGGTCATTCGAACACTACACACGCGAAATACGGATGACATCCGTAAAAATTGTACATTGTTTAACGAGGGGCGTAAGTGGAATATTGCGAATAAGAGTCTATCAGAATTTTGATAGACTAACCTACTCCGAGGATATGTAAAGTATTTCTCGAGTAAGCGACGTTAGACATTCTGTGGTCAGACTAAAGTGTAATAAAGTAAATAATAAATGTGAGACAGCCTGTACGATACGCTGTAACTGTCAGGGAATCACAGTGGGACCTCTTGAGCTGCCACTCACGATGTTGCGGAAAAAGGTGGTCTGAGGCGTATTTATAGGTAGGACAACGCTACTACTCTAAATATAAATACAAGCCATAAAATAATAATGGTACAAGCTGTTCCTTGGGCCTCACTCGTGTTCCATATACCTAAAGCATTTTTCACTTCTCATGCTCGAAAAATGTGTCATATTAGGCTTAGCAAGCGGGGCTAAAGTCATACATGTAGCCCCTAGGGAAAATATGTATAAATATTTATGATTTCTAAAACATTTAATTTGACCAATCAAAACACATCGCTGCATTAAATCCACCAATCACCACTCTTTAAAAAGCATTTGTATTTGCTATCAACTAACCAAATTGCAGCGAATATTAAAAACAACCAATCAGAAACCAGAATTAATTCAAATATCAGGTGTTTTTTAGTCCCTAACTCACAATAATTATTAAAACAAAAACGCCTCTGGCCGTCAACGACGCGCCTGTAGACGGTCAGCCGGCCAATACACGGTAATTAAATACTGATGATCCACCATAGGTGTCTCTTTCTATAACATGCAATGAGAAAGAGACAGTGCGTGGATCGAGTGATAGATAATACTTCACCGTGTATTGGACACCTCAGAGGCGATTATTCGTGGTGCCAATATTTTGTATCTGTGTCGAAGCATGTTTATTAAAAAAGTATGCCGCCAAATCGAATAATCTTTGCGCCGTGGAATTTATTATTGATTGTGGATGGTTAATCTTTGTTTTACTATTTTCTCGCAGTCGAAGTGAAAAGTAGAGTGTATAACTCGGGTCTAAAAGCCATATTACCCCTCGAAATATTTTCCCTCGCTTCACTCGGGAAAATATTCGTCTCGTGGTAATATGGCTTATTTTAGCCCCTTGTCATACAATCTACTATTATTTTGATTTACTTCTTTTGTTAAAAATATAAATTAGCTAAACTTTTTTGGAAATATGTTATTACAGTAAATATTAAATAACAATATATTTAAAGCTGTACTCTACATTGTCATATGATACCTTATTTTAATAAAATGTTACATTTATGATTAACTATATTCACTCTGAAGATTCAATCTAAATATTGGTGGAATGTATTTTAAACGGGCGAGTGCTGTATGTAGTTTCGGAGAATATTTCCTACATCCAAACTAAACTTCTCTTAAATAAATTATTCAGTATAGTTAGGTACTCTGATTGAGTTTCAGTTAGACCTAGGTATGTATACAATAGTAGTTTATGCTACTGATACATAATGAGAGGCCTTAAAATACGAGTGTGGTTTTATGAAACGAGCGTAAGCGAGTTTCATAATAGGATCACACGAGTGTTTTAAGGCCTAATTATGTACAGTTGCATACACTACTTTATCTAAACACATATCATAAGCGCTCTATGATGGGTTCAGAAGCCGTAGGGAAATGACCTGCATTGCTAATAGTGCTACCTGTACAATATCTATAGACTATAGATATTTAAATAATGCAATAAAAGTAAATTTGAACAAATACAGAAACAAATTATTTATTGTAATAGTTATAATTCACATTTACATTGGAACAATGGGATATATTTAATGGTCCTGGTTGTATTGTAGTGGGATGGTCTTGGTTTGAAGTCCCTATTCTCATGTCACTCGAGATCAAATGTCATGCGGTTTATATTAAAACATACTGAATTGACGTTTTGTATCGATAACTGTTCAAATATCTAGATACACTAGAATAGATACCCACTTGAGTTTTGACAGCTGTTCCAAATTTAAACTCATAACGATACCGATAATCTGTACTTTAATAACATTACAGTACATATTTTACCTACTACCACAGACAAGAAAGTTGTCATAGTAAAATTGGTTGTAATAATGCTGGTCATTACCGACGGTTTCTGAACGCATTTTAGAGCACTAATGATATGTGCGTAGATAAAAATACATAAAAGCCGAATAGGCCCGTTTTGCTACAGTATACAACTGACAAATGCAACTGAAAGAGAGCTAGAGCCTACTGTAGCAGAAAACTTCTGGAGCACTACCTGTTACGTCGGCTGGTAAAGGTAAGTAATACCTAATACTAACTAGACAATTAAGAAAAATAAATTGGAAGTAATAGGAGTTTACTCATAAAGCTATAAACCAACCGGCCGGCAACCCTGTTTAGAATAGATATACTTATTTATAAAGCGGCTTATGTTAAGTCTCAAGACGGTGATAAGATTACCTCCATGTTACGGAGCCGAATATTTATCTTACTCAATCATATATATGTTTAAACAACTTTATACATAGTATGACACGTACATTCCAATTTCGATCAGTAAAATTAAATATGCCATGTGCAAGAGTAATTACTAACAAGTCAAGCCAACTAACAAGTTAGAATAGAACGGAACTACAGATGTTACAACATCCTTTATGCATATTCTCTAGTAAGCACTTAATTACGAAACTAACAACACATTAATTAAGCAGCATTAAACTTTAGAAAGCAGGATTCTTCATGCCCTACTAAATTGAGAATAACACAGCTAATGCTTCTGGTACCACGTTAACTAGGCTCGTAAAATTTAATCAAGCTCGCTTGATGCAGTTGGCGGCTGCGAACGACGATCAAATTTCCTTTGAATGCTCTAGATTTCTTTCACAATAAATCGGGAGCAATATCTACCGATTCCAAAGTAGATGAAATACCGTCATTGGATATTATGAGTAATTAATTTATTTAAACATAAACTGGTTAAAAGCACGTTTGTCCCAACATTTTGTACTAAAATCACAGCTGAAGCTATTGTAACTGTTTAGTGTATTTACCGTACCTACGTTAATATTTTAATTCAATTTTCATTTATTTCCCCTTAGAGCTCTGTAGTTTCCAAATCACACACCTGCAATTTCGTCCCAGTTTTCCCCCGAGAGAGTTGGGTCATTTACGCCAATGAAACGTTAATATGCAGAAATGACCCGCTTCACTGAATGCGGGTCACACTGATGACACAATAAAATTATTGTGGGTGATATTTATTTTTTAAATGCTATGTAGACAAATCAAATATTAAATAACAAAACGATAAATTAACAGTATCCGTGGCATATACTAGCTTTTTAGACCTATTACGTTAAAAATATTGGTTTCGGATACATATTTAAATTAAAGAGACTATGCTCAAAATATCAGTATCAGTGCGGGCTCGACATGAATCTTAACTATTTAATAACACAGGCACTTCAAATGAAAATCGAATATACAATATTTCATTCAACTTACAGAATAAACGGTCGAATGTATGGTATGGAGGATTGAAAATGAATTACATTACGCGTTCTCGGCGCGCGGTCGTAGGCTTGTACACGAATTATTCAATCGATAGGCCTATAGCGAGACTGAGAGCGCTTGAACACACGTTTTACCGTACAAACTCACCGTTAACTTCACGTTGTCGCATAAGAATCCCGATGTTTAACCCCCTTTCAGACAGAGGCGTTATATCGACCATATAGTTTCAACATCTTAAATTGTAAGAGTTGTACTGACATTTGGTTGTAACCTTTAAACTGCCGTCTTAACCTTTTCAACGCTCTGTCAAAGAGAAAAGTCAACAACACGCCAAATCAACATTTAGTGCGGAGTTAAACCTTACGTCAATGCAAGGAGGTTGCTATCGCGCTGGGCCCCTTGACGCATATATCAGTCGTAGACGCTGAACCTGCGGTGCGGATATATGCGTCGTTGGCGTCGAAAAGATTAAAATCTATAAGGTCGCGACGTTAAATAGAAACATACTTGTCTTCATATAAGGCAATTTAGTAATATTGCAGTAACAGCCATAATAAAAGCGATGAAGAATTTGTCCGCACCAGGATATTTTCTAACACTAACTTTCTGGAGTGACAATTTACTCAATAGAGAGCATCGCAAATATTTCTTAAAAACGTTATTTACAATTTTCTCATGTAACTATCAAAGGAAAGTTTTACTTGGACGTTGGAGCACGGCGGACGGCACGAGCGGTACGAAGTTATAAGCTAGAGCGAGATAAAGATATGGTTTTGCCGGACGCCGTGCATCCTGCAACTGTCCACACGGGCCGGAATCACGCGGCGGACTACATAGCGGACTGCTATTCTCACCCGTGGTGTTGCGCCTAAAGATAAATCCTCGGAGCATCGCACGATAGAAACAAAAGTTGTCGTATTCGAACGTACCTGCAGTGCACAGCTTAGAGTCTTCATCGTAGCCGTCGATGCAGTCGGGAGCCCCATCACAGAGGTACTGGATCGAGATGCAGTTCCCATCCACTGGACATTTAAACGGCTCGTACGGGTGACAATACTCTGGAAAATAATTCGATAAATATTTAGAGTACAACCAGGATACACAAATCGTATTACTAGCACCATAATAGTAGTGCCTAATCTCAATAAGGCTTATGAGGCTATGAGTCCCCACTAGGTATAGCTATTTGGCAAAACTGTTTAATAGGTAATTCGTTTTTCACAATAAATGTGATTTAAACAATAGAGCTGCTTGATAGGTATTTCCTCACAATCATGAAAACAAATCAGCAGTTCAACGTTAGTTGCTAATACTTACCCTACCTTAGTTACTGGATTCGTTAGTTAGTGGATTCGTATACGTAACTAAATGTCGATACCTAATCCTCGCTAGAACGTAAGCCTTTTGAGACCGACCCCAATTAGAGCAGACGGAACACCTTCGCTCCCAAAAGCTCGAGCACAATCGTGCGTCAATGGAACTTCGTCAATCAGCCATCTGTCTTTGAGAACATAAAGCGTGTAAAAGTCTTACAAAATTATCTCTATGATGCACGGCCAAGTGAAAATATAGATACCCAATGTCAATGGGAATGGAACTTTGGATTTTATGAAGTTGGACCTTTTCATATTTTGGATTTAGCAATCGTGTTTTGGCTTTTATTAAACGTGTGTCAAACACATAGGTATATAAGTAAAATCCTCGTCTAAAACAAAGGTAATCACGCCAACAGCCACGATTACTGTATACGATCATAGAATATAACTTACTTTTTTATTTCATTTGCTTTCCATGACAGACCAAGGTCGTCGGGTCATCGACCTGCACGCAACTAAATTCTATTTTTATCTATGATTATTATTGTCTTCTTTCCTCACAATCGAAGTGAAAAGCAGAGTGTAAAACACGTGCATAAAACTCATTTTATCCTCGACACTATATCGATCCGAGCTGAATGCGAATAATTAAATTACCAAAAAGCACGGTATAGCACTGAGGGGTGTTTGATAACTTTTGAAACGAGCGTTAGGACAACTCAACTGTCATTCTCCCATACAAAAAAAAAAATTAGATCTATCTAAAATGCCTAGGTACAAAACATTACTCAATCGACCAGCTAATGACTAACTTTTCTTCCTAAACTACGGAAATACGCCCAAGTTTCCCTGAAGGGACAGTAATAATATTAGCGCCTCTAATGATCCGTTTTCGTGGAAAAAGGAACTTGGATATACAAATACGGAGCTCAATCCTAATTATAAAAGAAATTACTTCTCGTTACATTTCTTGTTTTCTCTAAATCCTACTAATATGACGAAATAAAAAAAAAGTTTATTTTTGTTTCTTAAGTGCCTACCTACATACAACTTACAGAAACCATTCTTAATTATAATATTCAGAAATGACAAACTTTCTTGAAAAAAACTATGTAAGTAACTGCTTTTTTTGTGCGAGGTGTGCAATAAAGAGTATTTGTATTGTATTGTATTGTAAGTACCAAGTCAAATTTGAATTGTTTTTGAATGCTTTTTTGATAAATTTAGTAGGATTTGAACAAATGCCCGTGCCATACTCCAGGTACAGAAGTCGAACTCAATTTAAGTGTGTGTAGTGCCTGGCACCGATCGTCCCCTTGCGACGCCCATCAGATGTTATATCGGCTCTAACTCAATGATGGCCAAGTTACTTACTCGTTAAGCTCTACGTCCACGCGCCTCCACACACGTGCCTCCTTGCACCGTCCACGTCAAAGATATTTACTAGTACACTTTTGAACTAAGAATGATCTTGAACAGTTATTACAACACCGTTTTCAAAGAATATATTTATGTTTCCAGATTTTATGTGAAATGTTTGCCCGTTTCTATATACTAACCTAACCACGCACACGTTAAAATGATATTAAGCAAAAAGGACGCATCTGACTATGAATTTCATAGTCACATGCGTCTTTTTAGGGTTCCGTACCTCGAAAGGAAAAAACGGAACCCTTATAGGATCACTTTGATGTCCATCCGTCCTTCCGTCCGTCCGTCTGTCAAGACCCTTTTTCTCAGGAACGCGTAAAGGTATCAAGCTAAAATTTATATCAAATACTCAAGTTTACTGTCCCTTGGAGTAGTGAAAAAATTAAACTTCTAAGCCAACACAAT
This sequence comes from Epinotia nisella, assembly GCA_932294315.1. NCBI lineage: Eukaryota > Metazoa > Arthropoda > Insecta > Lepidoptera > Tortricidae > Epinotia > Epinotia nisella. The sequence goes on from OW028674.1 coordinate 27,157,584, forward strand.
CAAAAGATACAGCCGTTTATGCCACAAATTTCCGCTAGTTTTCGAAACTCGCAAGGGAATCAAAACCTACACAGGGTACTTCCCGTGAACTCAGAATCTTGAAATTTGGTACGAAGCAACGTCTTATAGCACAGTTAAACGAAAAATTGCGAAAACCGTAAATGTTTAGTTACATCATATCATAAAAATATTTTTAATAAAAATACCATAACTATGACTCGATTGTCGTGATGGGTGAACTTTTACTTATACCTACAGGTTTGTACGGAACCCTCGGTGCGCAAGTCCGACTCGCACTTGGTTGTTTTTTTTTTGCTTATGACGGCAGTATATCTACTTAATTTAAGGCTACTTGCCATAAAATACCCACAACCTATATTAATATCCCTTAAAATATGTAGGTATAAAAATTCCTAGAGGTCGTATGAAACTGACGTGACGTTTTGTAAGCAGTTTGACCCTGAGATCCAATTAATAAATAAAATTAAGACCATTTTCTTAATAAACTAACCTAAATGCACTACTACTGGAGAACTAACGGAGATGTTTCTAAGTATAGCAGTCGGGGTTAGTTAAGCGGGAAGCAAGTAGCTCAGGTAGTTGTATGGTGGCTGGCATCAAATTGCACTGAACTTTGCTCCGAGTTTGAGGGCAGTTACAAGATACGAGCTACCACTAAGCGGCAGTTAAACGTAATGACGGTTTCGTCTCTTTTTATTATCGATTTTGTTGATGTAATTAAATGAAACCAAATTTTATATACGTTTAATATACATCCTAATTATCCGTTTAATATTATATAAAATTTTGGGTACCTAAGTGTTTTTGAACGAGCGGTAATACAAATAATGCAATTTCTCTACGGATATCTTTTAGACGGCCAATCTAGAACAAGGGCCGATATATTAGGAGAGTAGGTATAGATCGAAACAGGTTCTTGGATAACTTATGATGCTTACTAGAAAGAGCTAAGTATCTATTTTGTATTTATGAGTAGAATAAGTAGTAGAGTAAGGATACCTTTGAAAGCGCGTAAAAGCAAAATGTATTCATGATTCAGTTTATGATACAAACTCTCACCTTTTTATTTTGAAATGACTTGAAATTTCCATTTCAATTTCGATCAACATTCAATCAGAAACTAACACGATCTGACGCGTGCAGAGATCGCAATTGATTTTCTGGATAAAGGATTTGTTGGAAACAGTGCCACGCTGTTTTAAATTGAATTTCAGTTCGACTTAAGTTTCAGTTTCGATTAACGAAGGTTACGATGACTTTATCTTTAACCAATTATTCGATATACCTATTTACATTACATTATTTACATTAACATAGGTTAAATGGACACTCGAAGTCCTACAACGTTAATATGTTCTTAATTACGTACTTTACAGAAACTATTTTGTCAAAAACTTCCACGCTGCGAAAGTTAATTTGATAGTAAAGTGTATAAAACTAAGTTTAAAAAAATGTGCTGAATATCTGCATAAGAAGTGATCGTTATTTTGTAGAGCTTTTGTAAAGAGTATACTAAGTAGGTACTAATTGCTGTCCGCACTGTAATACATCCTGTAGATCTTGCTTCACAAAGAAGGTGAGTCTTTTACGGCTGTGATAGGAACTATTAGAAAGTTCCTAAAGAAACAAAAGAAACTAAACTTTCATTCAATATTCCGTCTAGAACTAAAATACATTATCCCCCTCTCACTATTCACTTTGCCCCGCGTAATTACAGGCAGAAAAGTTTTCTAATTCGTGGCTGTAAAAAAGTTAATGGGCTAACTAAAGACCTTCATATTGACATATTTAACAGTAATATTTCTGCTGTGAGGCGTAAACTGACGAGGAGTTTCTTTGAGTAAGCGTAGCCGTAAGTTAATAGTACTGTGTTACTACTCTTATGACGTTGGTATATATAAATAAATAAATTCATTTATATAGTTTAGTTAAATTAATAAATAAGTTCCCACATTATGTAACCCCTAGGAAATCTCAGTAATGCGAAAATAGTGATGTCACAAATGTATACTTACTCTGATGCTATCGGTGGGAATCTGTAATTGGCTTTTTGTATTCTATCTATAATATCAATGTGTTTCTATAGCTGTTGGTTTTCCAAATATAAATGAATAAAAGATAAACTGTGTCTTCAAACGAGGACCTACTTTTTTGACGACACGGTATTACTCTTGTAAAGCATTCTCGCGTGCGATTCTCAACATAAACCATACAAATGATTACGGACGGGTACAAAAATTTTCTCGAACCTCTGAATGTCTGCAAGATGGCAGGGGAGGTCCTAAGGGGCCCTGAGTAATGACTTGTTACATCTGTTTTTATGGGGATAAAGAGACATCGCTGTTCGTCGCTCGTGTTAATGAAATGGAACGTAATTGTTTTGGAGGCTGTACATTGTGGTGGAATTTGCCAAGCTTAATGCCTCTGGAGAGTACTAGACAGAAATTTGCGCAGAGAACTAAAGTGGTGGTCTGCTTCTATTTACTTTGAGTTTTCATTGAAAAGTCTAATTAGTGCCTTAGTTTGTTAGTTAAATATTTTCTGCAATACTATTTTAACTGAGCGCTTCATGTGGTATCCATTGGACAACGATGTGTGGTTGGGCGCAGCAGAGCGCACCCAGCAGCAGCACTGCCACGTGTGCCCGCGGCACTACACTCACGGACACAATAGTCTAGCACGTACCGGAGCGCTTGGTGTGGTGGCCGTACAGCCGGTTGAGGTCGAGCGCCAGCACGGTGTGCGGCAGGGCGCAGCAGACTGCCCCTAGTACTGCCACGCACGCTGCCATACGGCAGGTTGACATCCTGCAACAAGCAAATATAATGTTATTCAATTTTAAACAAGAATTCCCTTTTAGACCATGACCTCGTAGACCTGAGTATATGGTTTTAATTTCAACTCGATAGGCACGCGTTCCCGAGATAAAGGGTCTTGGCAGACAGACAGACGGACAACAAAGTGATCCTATAAGGGTTCCGTTTTTTTCCTTGAGGTAGCTTTGTTGTCCGTCTGTCTGTCTGTCAAGACCCTTTATCTCGGAAACGCGTGGAGCTATCGAGTTCAAATTAAAACCATATACTCAAGTCTACGGTCCCTTGAAGCTGTGAAAAAATCAAACTTCTAAGTATAAACGTAAAAAAAGTAACAGCCGTTTATGCCGCAAAAAACGTATATTTCAACACTCTCAAGGGAATCAAAATTTATAGGGTACTTCCCGGTTACCTATAACTATGAAATTTTCCAAATACTATCATCTTATACTACATGTACAGGGGAAAATCTGAAAACTATACATTTGTATTTATTTTATTTATTTAAACTTTATTGCACAAATTACAAAAAAAATATGTACAAATGGCGAGCTTAATGTCAGATGGCATTCTCTACCAGCTAACCAATTATATCATAAAATATAGTCTTTATTTAAATTACTGTCTGTCTGTCTGTCAAGACCCTTTATCTCGGGAACGCTTGGATGTATCGAGTCGAAAATTAAAACTATATACTCGAGTCTATAGTCCCTTGAAGTTATGAAAAAAATCAATCTTCTAAGTTAACGTTAAAAATATATACGGCCATTTATGTCGCAAAAAACGAATATTTCGACATTTTCGACACTCAAAGAAATCTAAATTTATAGGGTACTTTCTGTTGACCTAGAACCAACGAACGAAAAAACTATAGAAGTCTAACTAGCGCCGAAAAGGGGCCCCACAAAAATCATGCACATTGCCATTACGCGGACGTGGGGGCGGGGTGTCAAAAGGATGCCAAGCAGCCGTTTAGTTCGAACTTGCGCACACATGCGTACCGGGTTTTGGGCCTTCTATGGTTTTTTTCGTTCGCTGCCTAGAAATTTGGCAAGTAATATCGTCTTATACTACAAATACAGGAAAACAATCTGAAAACTATCAATTTGTAATTATATCCTAAAAAATATAGTCTTTATTTATGGTGCGGAATCAATCATCGATGTAGGAGGAAATTTGTAACGAACCCTCGGTGGGCGAGTCCGACTCGCACTTGTCCAGTTTTTTAAATACTACGGCGGTGGCAAACAAGCACAGGGCCTGGTTGGTAAGCAGACACCATAGCTTACGGACGTTTGCGATTTATTGATTTGAGGATTGACAGCTAGAGATAAATGTAGATCCCTTACTCACAGCACAGTGATCCTCGGGAGCTCTCACCACCAGGAAATCAACGCCACATACTTAAAGAGCAAGTAGTACGGATGTAGTGCATTATTGTTCTCCATCGTTTTTTCACGGAAGCGTACGAACGTGTCATGCTATTTCAGTCGGTCACAATACAAAAAGTACTGAGATTGACTGAAGTACATGACAAAGACGAACGTTTCCGAGAAAATACGATGGAAAACAATTATGCACTACATCTGTACCTAGTGTTATTATGTCCTTGGTTAGCTGCATTAGCTGCGATTTGATGGTGCATTTGGGTTTCTAAAAAGTTAATTACAAAGCAGTCCAACCGACGTTTTACCGAAGGTAAATTTTCTGTTCGATTGCGATTAGATATAGAAAGGAGAATTTTACTTTTTGGGATAATCGGAATATTTTAACGCACCAGTAAACCTCGGGAATAAGTTGTTCGAAAAAGCCCAACTTGTATTAACGTTAACGCAAATTATAATGTATAGCTGAAACTCAACAATTGGGATCTTAAACTTTAAGAAGAATTATCCCGTTAGGATGGAGAGGTTTGTGAAACGTGCCTTAGGTACGAGATAAGTCGATTATTACAAACTCAGAACTGCACTAATGAAGACGCACAGAAACCAACTACGCAAGATAGTAGGAATGATAACCGGACACAACACTTTGAACAGACACCTCTATAATTTAGGTATCACAGACAGCCCCATGTGCAGAGCGTGCATGGAGGCAGAAGAAACGACTAAACACATTCTACTGGACTGTAAGCAGGTAGAAGTATACAGGAAAAAGCACCTAGGGTCTCCGGACACACTATGGAACGTAGTCAGTAATACCAAGGCACTCTTAAAATTTTTAGAGGAGCTGGGGTGGTTAGAGTAGCGCCACCCTGCCGTTTCACGCAAAATAGGCACATTTGGATGTCGACTTGCGGAAAATGCCCAGTAAAACTAACTAACTAACTAACTAAGTCGATTATCGAGGCGGGCAAACGTTGGAGTTTACTGAGTTCAGAAATTTTAATAATTTATTTATTCAATTGTTTAAGTCATATACATTTAAATAAAGGTGTTACAAAGTAATAATAGTCAGGCCATGACGCCCTGTAAGGGCACACTATAAAACAACTAATTCGTACAAGTACAAACATTGGCATTACACTGTAATAAATATATTTCAAAACGATACAACAAATGGTAGTTTCCTTAGGTACTTCGAAAACTTACAAACTTTAAATAGGTGTATATTTCTATCACTTTCAAAAAAATCTCTTGACTAACTGTAGAGGCAGCATGTTATCTAGAACTAGACTAACATGTATATACACTCATTACACGCATACTATTCAACGTAATCAACATCGCGTTTTCAGGAAGACCATAATTTCTCTGAGTAGAGCGTAAACTATTCATAACTTGACTAAATTAAATAGGTATCTCCCGTTCTAAACGGGGCTTCAAATTAATTCCATTCTGGATTACAAGTTTCTTAGCTACTCAAATATGGATGAATAAGTTTTAGGTTTGATAATTTCAATAAAGTTTTACGCGACGGGATTGGGCGGATTACAGTCTGTAACTAACAGAGGACGATAATAAGTAAGTTATTATTATAAACCATTTTCGTTTCTAGTGCAACAAAAAGGTACTTAGTTCACGGAAAAGGTTGGTTTCAAATTGCAATCTCTTTCAATTTCAACGGAGTATAGGGTGTGTAAATGGAAACTTTAAATTTCGTTTTAAGGCAAAGGCTTCCAGTTAGCAGCCATGCAATTAAGACCCTCTAAAGTGTAGCGGGCCTTGGTTTCCCTTTTCTGCTGTAAACTAATTAAAACTTCGCGGCGTGATGCTTCGCTGCATCACTACGGGCCCGCGGGTAAACGCCCGCCACACGTTCACTTCAGGGACGCTATACGGACAATAAAACGTGATTAATATTGATAATTTTCTTATGGATTCCTTCGGAATGACGTGGAATCATCAGTTTAGGTAGTCTAGAACGGAGTACTTTTTATCGTTATAAGGCTTGTTCACGAAAAAAAGTAGCCACCGTTGTATAATTCAAGTTTTCAATATGAAATGTCATTTTTTAAAGAATTTCATTAAAAGGAATCTGGATTGTAGTCTTAGATTTTGTAATTTTCACGTTTGGGTTATAGAGGTTCTTTTTTTCCTTTACTCAAATAGATTATCGATGCTATAATGTTCCGCTAATATGTTTCCAGACTCTTAATTACCGTATGCAGGTCATGAATTGTTTTGAATCATGCAAGAAGTAGACACATATCTATGCAATCATTTTGGCTTTAAGCCTTAACTGGCATTAGATTTCACAACTTTTAAGGAAAAATGGATGGATTTTAGATTCTTACATATAAAAAAGAATACTCAGTTGACCATCTAATTGCGGTTTGAACTACCTAGACCTACTGGGTGACAGTGGAGACTTAGTTTTCGATGGCTACTTTTTTTGCGTGCTCAATACAATAGAACTGGTAAACTATAGATCAGAGTCTTTAAACTCTTTATTTTACGCTTATAAGGTCTAAATTTCCTAGAGAAAAGCACAAAAGTTTATAATATATAATAAAAAACAGTTTCCACAGTCCTGCGTAAAAGGTTACAATTCAGTGGCTTAATGAACTATGAAATAATAAAATTTTTTTACGGCGAGAGTACGTACTTCTCGCAGAATGAAAAAAGGAGGTAAAAGTAACGATTTTCACGCTGTTCCGTTCCGTTCCGGTGACTCATCCAGCCAGTAGTTCTGTTGCAAGGACGCGGAGGCGTTGGCCATGCCCGGGAGGGAGGCTCGAAGAGGCCCATCGACATTGGTCGAGGGCACGCGTTGCGGCAGACATCAGGGGTGTACGGGAACCTTAACAGTCCCTGTCCGGAGCTACGAGTTCTGAGACAGTGTGTCTCTCATGTCACTTGTACTCCTCTTCGATATCTGCCGCCCTCGCATGGCCAAATGACCCACCTATCCTAGACACTACTGAGCCAATAAGTACAGGACAGAAGTGAGAGGCTGTTGCAGTCAGGATGGGAAGCGAAGGATGAAAACCAGACCGAATACTTGCCTCGCGCCCAGTGAAAGGAAATATTAGTAGTTTATGTGATTGTACATAATGAGAGGCCTTAAATCACGAGTGTGGTTTTATTCATAATAGGATCACACGAGTGTTTCAATCAATCTCTCATTATGTTCGATTGGTCTGGAAAACGATTTGTTTTCACTGAGACCACACAGCATCAAGAGTTGTAGATACTTATTAATTAATGTAGATATTGCATTAAATAACTTAAATACATTTCTCTCAAATTAGTTTTGGTTCTGATCACGTCTCCGATGTGGTCCTGAATATGCTGAATGTAACTGATTACGTAATAAACAACGAAATAAAACCTTTCTATTGATAATAACCTCGCAGTTACGTAGTCGTAACATACTTATAAACAACACACACTACCATTAACGAACTTTATTGTGTAGGTATCTTTCCCACTGATATGTAGTACACACCTACATAGTAGTACTTGAGTACTAGAGATTTAAGTACTTACTAAGCTAAAAGAGAAACTTAGTTCGTTTTCCCTCACGACTTATACCTACGCAACTGTACACTTTTACCTAACTTGGGCGACGCCACGTGCAAAATCTAGGGTCCAACTCCAATATTGTCAAAAGGAACCAAACCAAATTCCTTTGTCGAGCATGTCGGTTTGCTATTTCCTTTTACTGATACGTGACAACACTAACAAAACTGCTCTACGTGCCAGCGATTTTGAGCTTTGTAACGTGTTTAGTAACGTGTGTAGACTTTGCATTAGTGCGTTGACGCAGCAAATTCGGCATCTATGTTGATCACGTAAAGACCAATCGACCGTCCTGATTGGTCTTCTATTTCGACTATTCCGATTTTGGGAATATGCAGAAAATTACATATGTTCGCGATATGGTTCTACCTCATGTACGCGAACGTATGTTATTTTCCAATCTTCAAACACTCTGACATTGCACAAATTATAAAACTTGTCGTTACATATATTGTCATGCAATTTTCACGGAGCTCGAGCACACTTTCGTTTTAATTTCAAAACGTTAGACCGAGCAGAAGATAAAGTTTGAGACGCTCTTTTATAACCCTTTAAGTATCAAGTGGCAAAGATATCACTTGACGCACCTATAAATATCGTGTCAATGCTGTGAAAACGGTTTATAGCTCGCTTTATCCAGTAAAACGCGATGAAATTACTTATACAGGGAGGAACATTTCCTAGGACTAAGCTAAAAGGACAGTGTTATATAAGTGACGTACAACCGATCTATTATAATTGTTAAGCTGGATTTAAAAGAAAAAAAACATAAAAATCTAAATATTTTAATCTTAGTGACAACCATAATAATATACATAGTTATTATTTACATTTTAAATTGACACATGTCACAAGTCATACCATCACATACAGTGAACTAATTATTCTTAAACCTTATTGCATTGACATAAGGTCTGTCAACGGTCAGTTCATAATGTTGCTGTTTGTAATTTACTTGATCTTGCTGACGTCATTGAATCTACTGGATAGGGTTGAAACATACAGTTTTTTTCACCAAAGTTTAACAAGTTGTATCTCGGTAACTGTTAGAAATATTAATTTGGTTACTAGTTGAGAAATAAAGTACTAAACCTGATCTATATCCCATTTGCTTAAAAGTCCATCGATCTGTTCCACCCAGTATATGAAGTGGTAGTTTTTGCTAGGGTGTATGAGTATAACAGGTTCTTTATTAATAACGGAATACAATTGCAGAAAATAAGTAAGGAAGTGACCTCTTTTCGACGACTTTAGAGAGTGAAGATGGTGCAAAAATACCTATATAAAATCGGTAGGGTTTCGTATCCAAAAGACATAAATATCCGCGTATAATTATTATTTTTAGTCTAAGTGGGTACTTAATTATACCCTAACACGAAGGTTTCCTAAATCAATTTGTGTTCAAAATATGGACTAATTAGAGCGATGCGCGTTTGTATTTGTATAAACTATTCACAAACATATGGATATTTTATTTGTAAATAGCAACGCTGTTATTATTATTAAATACTGTGTTCGCTTTATGCATACTTCGTGGTTCTTATGCAGTAAACATAATCCATCGCTGTTTGTTTCGTACTATGAATATATTTGCACGCTATAAAACCAGCGGCCTGTAAAAATCCTAGTTGGTACCTAAAGTAAAAGTCAGCAGTAAAATCCAACTTAATCCCGAACAGAACAAAAGAGACTTGTCGCCGGCAACTGCAGATTTCTATCTAGAGCACATTCCCCGAGGAAAACACCAGAGTTTTATTTGACAAGGGGTCCGTATTAAACGTAAGCTTTATTAGCAGGCGCAAAGACCAACTGATAATTCTAAACTTGCAGTGCTGGACGGTTTTATTAAGTGGTCCTTTTTTTGCTGCTCCAATAATGTTTTCAATTTACAGGGTCTTTGCAGTGAAGTCCGTGTTCAGCGGGTACAAAAGAGTACCTAAGTACTGAGTTTTCATATGATGAATACTTTGATGGTTAGTAGGTAAGTTTAGGCAGAATATATATATTTCTATATAAAAAAGAGGTAGATATGTTGTCTATACGAAATTATTAATGATAAACGACGTATCTTCTTTAAGATTTGTTCATCTCTATCCCTATCACGATGTTTGCGTTTTCTTCCCATAATAAAAATACAACTTCGACGAGATAAAACTATAACTAGGCAAAATCAAAAAAAAAATTGAAGTATTTTACGTGTAAAGGCCGTTGCACGAAAACAGATACTGAGGTTAATATGGCGGACGACTGGCAGTCCCTTCTATTGGTTGACGGGATAGGTAGTCAAAATAGGTACTTTTAATGTTTCTTTTTACAGATTAGCATTTATTCTTTAAATAATTCGTGATAATGGCCGTGAATTGGAAAACAGTACTACATGTAAATATTAATCGCTACGAATTGAGCAGCGAAGCATAATGTGTTTAAAAATGGCCAAATCTGACAGCTAACGTTTCCATTGACGACTCGAAACTGAGGCAAGTTGTGCCTATTGACTCAATTTTAGTGTGCCCATTTTTCGAGCGCGTATAACCTGTCTACCTTGTTTTTAATATCACATCATTGTTTGCATACACCAGAGATGTGCGATGCCGCGTTTCCATATATTTGACACCCAATCTGACAAGCTTGCGAGGTGTCAAATACTCATAGTTAAAGCAATAATGCGTAGTTGAAGTATCCAATAGGTAACCGGATGGCTCGCGGTATTTGAGCTCCCGAAGTGTTGTGGAACAGCCCAGTGCATCCCAAACTAAGCCTTAGGCCTGAACTTGGACTGGGGCGGAAATAGGAAAAAAAATTGTCGCGGGGAAGCCAATTGAGACAGCATTTCATAATATAATAATATAAATAGCGTACACACTTTCAGGCTACTACTGTTTCGATAGCCTGTCTCGAGATAATTTATTTGTAATTTTTCATACATTTTCTTATTTTCGCCACAGTCCATGTTGGCTCAGTTCGGGTTGCACGGGGCGGTTCGGTTCCACAACACTACGGGAGCTCAAATATCGCGAGCCATTCGGTTGCCTCTTGGATACTTACTGTGACTACGCTTCATTGCTCTGACTATATGAACACTGATCTCCGCAAATGTCTGGTGAGACTCTTCAAGTGAAGTATTTACTTATAAAACGAAGGTTGTCATTTCTGAGCATATTTGCGAAAAAAATATCTTGAATTTACACTTTCAACTTTATTGAACCCTAGAATGAACACTGAGGCGCAATGAAGCGAAGATTTACATTTAGGTATGTTTACCTAATAAAAAGCTGCTTTACTGTCGCCGACATTCTGTAATTTTTTTACCTATGGACTCTGTGTAACTAATTACACGTGAACATATTTATTTATTTACTACTTTTCGAAAAATTTCATGTCTCACAAACTTTGGGTTTAGTCTCTTATTAGTTATTATTGAGACTAGCTTCTGATATGCCGTTCCAATACTCGAATGCCTAGGAATATTGCCACCGGCAATATTAACGTATGAAAATGTATGAGATGTAATACCATAAGCGTCATGTTTCAAATCTACAGTCTCTTATTCGTATAAGCTTGTGACAAGCTTGACATATCACACTTAACTAAATTACGTTGTAGGTGGTGTAGTCCTTGCATTAATTATGTGATTTAATTCACCTTGAGCGCAACTTGACCCACTACTATACTTGAAACCATAATTAGATTCCAAAAAAACTACCCTTTGTGTTGCTATTAAAATGAGGAGGGTTGACACCGGTGAATTTTCATTTTTCTAAATGATAGACGTAGCTAGTTTTCATCATTTAGAAAAATGCAAATTCACCGGCGGTGTCAACCCTCCTCATTTTAATGGCAACACAAAGGGTAGTTTTTTTGGAATCTAATTATGGTTTCAAGTATATGCGATATGAAGAAAAAATACCTGTAATGAAAATGTTGTTTCGAATACCTTTTTTTTAAAGGTTATAAGTATTTTATTTTTAGCTTTGAAGGATTAATTTAAAAGCTTATTTTGAGATGCCATGCTTTTAAAAACCTTATTTTAAAACAAGTTTGTTTTCACATTTGACTAATTCAGTTCCCAGCTGAGGCAAGCAATTTTTATAGATACAGTATTATTTATTTGGCATGAAAACACCATAGAGCAAAATATAATTTCTTCAATATTAACGGATTTACTTTCCTTTCCATAATAAACAAAAAGGAAAAATCGTATTTCATTGAGAATCGGAATATTACATATTGAAATTAGATTGAAATCGTATTTTTTATGAGCTCTCGCCCATCATTGCGTCCAAGAGATCAACTTTGGTTCACCACTTCGCATCGTATTTGCATTTCTTAATATTACCTATGCACACTCGCTTCCATGCGCGTCATTTAACTAAAACCAGAATTACCAAAGTAAACTTAAAATACGTAGGTACGTACCTAGTATTCTTACGTAGGAGCCAGAGTGAAACGGAGAACTGCGTTGGCTTCGCTCGCTCGTTCAATTAATTTACTTTTTGACGTAACATATTAACTGTGGACGTGGACGGCCAGTTGGTCTTGTCAGGTAATTTGCGGTTCTCACGATAAACCTTTCTATATATACAACCGTTTAAAAAGGTTATTGTATAATCGATGTTTATTTTTAACCTGGCAGTGATGCCAGGAACCCGACTAGCGGGCGGAATAATATATTATCCCGTGGTTTTCCTGTGTGTAGCGGAAAGCGTCTACGGCGTAGGTATCCACTAGTCGGATTTTCGGCACTGAATGTGGCTCCGATACTTGCGAAAACGGATATGTACTGGAAAGTGCCTACGAGCCGCGGCCCGCCTAGCGGGTTCTGGCAGTGGTATCTAAGTATAAGTAGTGGATAAGAAGGCAATATTATGCACTCACGAGCTTCTACGTAAGTAGGTGCATTTTTTAAAATTAAATTGCAAAGTAAATGTGGTAATACTGCTCACAGGTGGTTACACTATGCATTTAAATAGGCTCTCAAGTTGCCATATACTAAAAATATCCCTTACCTTATCGGGTATAAGTGCTTGTAACACTGGAACGTGGGGACGTATAATGGCTGTGATATTTTTGTATGCTTGTAGGAAGAAGTCGTTGCATCCGAATTTCCTTTCAATATTATGTGGGTAATCATAGTAAACGCCAAATGACGTTGAATAAGGCCGGCTCGCTTATTATGATGAGAGCGATATGATGAAAAATGTCTAAATAATCTTTCTGCATCTCGTTACGAGAATCATTCTGGAATTTAGTGAAAACTAACGACGAACGGTCGGTCTATAATTCCAGATACATTTTAAACCTACCATTACGATTTATTCCGTTTCGGATGTTACATATCAAGTCATCATAATTGTAGAAGATACAATATTTATAAAATAATTCCGCACATGGTGTGAACGACTAATGACCTTATTCGAAAACGTTAAACGAACCTATTTTAGTTAAAATGCCGCTATCGTTTTGTCTTCTCTGGAACTTTCACATTTATGTTTGTGAGAAAGGAACAAAACACATTTTATTTAATAGAGGTTTGTTAAGTTTAATGAATCAAGAGTCATTTTATTATGATTTAGCGTGCGTAAACTCTGGTGATATAATTTTAGGCCCTATAAACAAACGAAAATCTGAAAAGAAGTGGTGTATTGTCATTATGACAAAAGGAAAATTTGTGACCCTTTAGTTACGGTGACACCAGGGCGCGAAACACATTAAGCACGAGATGAACAACAGTACAACTGTCATCTTTATAAAATGTATATCCTTAAAACATAAAAAGGACGTTATAAGCTGTACTAGAGTGCTAGATGTCAGCGAATCCAAGCAGTTTGTAAATTATTGTAACAATAGTTACGAGTAAGACTTGTCTTCTAAAATCATCCTGTTGCTTTCTGGTGTAGAAATACTTAACCCTTTTCCAGGCTGGCAGCTGGAAAATGACAATCGGATGTCAGTCTTATTCATTGACATTAAGTTATTATGTTTGACAAGCAGTATGTGGTCGATATAACGCCTCTGCCTGGAAAAGGGTTAAGTAAAGTACCTAGTTATCGTTTAAGGGCGACTGTAACTTGAATGTAGGAGGTAACAAAAATGTAATTGAAATAAAAATTATTTGTTTTTGATGTAGTTCCATCATATTGTTAAGTAATTAAAAAAACAATAAGATATTTTGTAAAAATTATTGTGGCCGGTTCATACTAAAAGTTACAGTAGTCCCATTTTACCAATAGTTATCCACTTTTAATGACTGGCAAAACCCATACCCATGCTTACTTAAACAATTCTGATAAAGAACGTAATGTTTATAAGACAATCCAAAGTAATGCCATTAGTGCCGTCCTTAAACCGCTATCCGAGCTCAGTTATTTGTTACTTGTCTAAACTCGAGTAGTTACGGTTAATTTTATCGGTTATCGGAGTTGACATCACGTCGTAACGACTGTGACGTAACGACCGACGACCGTCATAATGATATTGCATCACTTACCTACCCATGCTGTATATATGAACGGTTTAACACTTTCCCTTCCAGGAACCTGCTAGCGGGTGCCTACGCCATAGTCTATTCCTGCTACATACGGAGAAAACCATGCGATCAGCTATGAGCGTAGCGCGTAGTGATTCTTGGCAGTGAATGTGTTAATTCATAAAACTTTAAAACTGTAGGTCTGTATAGCACTTTTTCAAAAATGTATGTATTCATAGTCGTCAAATAACGCTAATGGGTCCACCGAGCCTTTGTTAACGACTCGTTAACTTAGTGAATGGTAGAGCCTTCTTCTCATTCACTGCTAACCTACACCGTAGTCCGAGGCAGCTTAACCCATTCGAGGTCACGCTACGTATGCTACGCCGTAGCGCGTAGCAGAGTTTTTCCGCTCTGTAGCGGAGTTCGCAAGTAGAGGCACGACTCATATGTTGAATCACTGCATGGCCTTGAATGGGTTAACACATTCCCAATAAGCTATTAATCGCTACGCTCGTAGCCAATCCCGTGATTTTCTTCGTATGTAGCGGAAAGCGACTACGGCGTAGGCGCCCGCTAGGCGGGTTCCTGGCAGCGAAAGGGTTAATGTCCATATGTAGTGCAAATTGGACGTAGCGCTCTGACGCATGTGTGTCGTGATTAGCAGTGAATGGGTTAAACAGTTTAAAACCATTTTATCACCGTATTTACCATAATGGCGACCGAACTCTCGAACAAAATCAATCGGCATTGATTTTGTTTTCTTACATTTACGAATCGGCAAAGGAATATTTGCAATTCAGCCATAGATATTGGTATTTTTAAGGTTCCGTAGTCAACAAGAAACGCTTATAGGTTCGCCATGTCCGTCTGTCCGTCAACAACGACAGAGAACGTCGTCAACGTGGCAGACGGCATATATTTGTCCAACAGTAACTGTTGGACAAATATATGCTTTAGAGAGGTTAATAGCTATTCTTAAGCCTTTATCGATTTCTCTGCCTAGGCAGTTTTAAAATAGGCGAGCGTAATGTAATCAATTTAACGTAATACCAATTAATTACACGCAACTATCGGACTAGTAAATAAAGTTTAGTGAGATATTTTTACAAACACTCCATTCGACTTCACCAATTCAGATCTGGGTTGGATCTAATCCCTAACCTATCAGGCGCTGTCTATTCAATGCCAAATTATTGTGAGAGTATGTCGAAGAGCAGTCTACACTGAAGATACTGCCAACAATACCTACGCCTACGCGTCGCCTCGTGGGCGTTGAAATTGATATTCTATAGGGATTCGGTTACCTTGTTATATGTACCATAACTCCTACGCGATTCGTGCGATGACTCCAATACCTACGTTTGGTAATATATTTTACGTCACCTTAGGCCGTAAGTGGGATTTTCTGCCCGCTACGTGAGGAGAAAATCTCACTTCCTAGCCAAGGCAAGACGTAAAAGTTTAGACAAACCAAGGCCGGTAATTCGTAAAGCCCCGGATCGCAGGTGTTTGTGGCCCGAACCGAAGGTGAACTTAGAATCCCTCGCTACGCTCAGGATTCTATCGTAGAATCCTTCGCTTCACTCTGGATCCTATGTACCGCCCTTGTCGTAAATACATCATTTTGCTCCCTTGAGACACAAATAACTATTGTACGATTTAAATACACTACTCCTAATACCAATTTGTTTCGGTAACCAGTGACCATTTTTTTTAATACACATGGTCACCACAATCATTACATCCCAAAATGCTTTAATTGGTACGTTTAGAGAAAAGTAATTAGTAGTAGTCGGCAACAATCCGCTCTGTTTCAACATGTCCCTATTTGTGTAGGCTAATTAGTTCAGCCGCATTTGAATACGCAATGAGTGATTAGTAAACACAATACTTACATATGTATATGTGCCGCTTATACGGCAGGTAATAGGTAATTTCTGGCTACAAAGCTACAAACTTTACCTCTTTACAATATTAGTTTAGATAAAGTGAATAGTTATTAGGTAGGTACCTACTATTTACGAGTAAGGTAATGTTATCTAGGTAAGATAGCAACAGAACTATAGTTGTAAAATAATCGGCATTACGCTAACATATAACACTAGGTAAACATATATGTATAGTATACCTATAATTTATGAATTATTAACATAGCTCATTTGAACTCTTATACCTCATATTAAGCTCAATTTAAGGCAGCGTAAAAAGTTTACTGTCAGGCGACTATTGCGTTTCCCGGCACCATCGCCGCTGGCCATAGTCCCCTGGCAGCTGTGCGTAAACGAGGCCTATAATTAATTTTTTTTAACAGCCGATATTTGACAGCTGTCATCCCGATACAATAAACGTCAATGATGACATTGTACTAGGATGACAGTCAAATATTGGATGTAAGGGCATTTTCATTATAAGTCCATTGTTCCGGCACACAGTATACATGCCCTTTGACATTATAGGAGGTAGGTAATAAAGCCTACAGTGTTGGCGACGCTGTACTACCTAACACCCACGCTATCTAGCCTATTTGGCAACGTGTACTATATACCAAATGAATTCCGCGAAATGCTGTACGGGGTGGTAATTCGATGAATCATGAGAATGCATGGTAGCATTATTACAATTTTAGAACAATGAAATCCTATCTACTGCGTGCCTTCACACAAAGTACAACAACAATAAGTAACAAATATCCTCTACTTGTACAGTTAACTAAATATCTACACTAACTCGACGAAACATATATTGGCATCTCTCTACCGGTCGGACGCTACCAGTATAAAAAGGCTTATCAATACCCAGTTATATTATTTTCACCGGGGCTTGGAACAAATGACAGCGTATCCTAGCAGGTCGATCACGTAACGCATTGTACTCGCGTCACTTTTTATATGGAAAAATGATAGTTAAATTGTCCTAACGCACGTTCGATACGTTACGTGATTACGTCAGTACTACGTTTTTTATGGTACAAATTGTACTGATCTGAGAGTCATCATTTGAACGAATTTTCTATGAAAATAATTTTTGGTGCCAGTTCACCGAACATAAATTGTAAGGGTTCGAAATCCATAAGCCGTTCCGTAAGTTTGAGTTTTGTCTTAAATTTCCACTCGATTCGTTACTTTGTGTTCCTTTTTCAACATCGCGAGTCAAACATAGCCACGAACAAAGAAAACAAAGACAAACATAGTTGAATAGTTAAGTTAAACAGTGAATGTTTTCGTGATATTGAGTTCCGTTTCATTCTAAGAGGCGAACCGTATAAATAGCCTTTACCACGGTATCACAAAGGGGTTAAAAAGGAACGTTTTTCCCTCTGACGAGGTATTTTACATTCAGATTGTTTGCGCACCCCTCCCGTACCATTGCGTAAATCAATTAGGGACGAGCCTGCTCCGTGCCACGGTAAACAACATCAAATCGAGCCGTCTACAAAATTATAACAACGCATTCCCCATCGGCAAACAAACCTACTAAAGGTTTTGCCAAGATGGGCATTGTAATGAATTGTAATATGTATTTTCTTTTTGTGTTAATCAATAAATTAAAAAAAAAAAACATCTCACTCGTACGTGGATAAGTTTGCGCTTTTTGATTGGAAAAATACACCGCGCTAAAGCCAGCAAGAGTAAAAACCATGAAATAAACCGCGGACAAGTGCGAGTTGAGCGACGTACAGTCAGCTGCGAACGTGACCGCCCTGCATACAAACTTCTACGTGCGGGGGTAACGTTTCTCTCACTGTACAGTTGAGTTCTCCAATATCTATGCAGACAACATTTCTAAAATACCTTTACATGAGTCTTACGTCAGCAACAATGAAGACTGTAATATTCTCGAAAGGTTGCCTGTCTAGATATTGGAGACCTCCTGCACATGGACGGGTTCCGTAACAAAATAGCGTATATTCACGTATATTTGATGACCGGTTAGCCTAGTGGGTTGTGACGCTGGCTACGAAGTCCTTGGGTTCAAATCCCGGTAAGGGCAAATATTTGTGTGATGAGCATGAACATTTGTTCCTGAGTCTTGGATAAGTTCTATTTATTTAAGTATTTACATTTGTGTAAGATTGTCCTCTAATATTTATTATTATTATACCATTTCGGTGGCAAACAAGCGTACGGTCCGCCTAATCGTAAGCGGTTACCGTAGCCTACGGACGCTTACAACCCAGGGGACTCGCATGCGCGTGGCCGGACTTTAAAAAATCTGTACAGTCACGTTCTTATATGTATCGATTTAATCCTCTCATAAGTAAATATGTACAGAAACCTTACTCCGCTGACATAAGATGTGGGTTGGACATATTTTTGAGTAAATTGTATGCACCCATATTTTTACACTTGACTGTACACTCCTTTCTTGAAGAACCCCATACTGTAGTCCCTCGGGAAAACCACGACAGAAAAAATAATAATAAGTCCGCAAATATGGAAATAAAATTACCTTCACCTGGAGAGAAATGCGAAGCAAAACAATTATAATAATAATTTTATTAGGCAGGCGTCCGATGTTTCATTCAATAGCCCAGCCTCCAGTCCATCATTTTCACCCAATAATCCGTTTTATTTAGATTCCATCAACCAGTAATAGTCCCTATACACCCCAGCGGGTGCTGTCTCTGTGCGCGTCCCATGACACATGACAGGGACAGCATCCGCTCGGTGTACTCCTTGCATTCCATTAAATTGTCAAAAGGGTCTCTACGTGTTGGCTCAGTTGGTACTTTGTAGGTACCTAGCCCCACGCACGCCTCCCAAAGGTCCGGGACATCATGTCCCGTGAGCGGGACAGACATATATTATAAATATTATAATACTAATGCCATTTTGATTTGATACAATTTTTTCGATAGCAATATGAAATGAATGCTTGTCTTAGTGTACTGTTTTAAGTATGGTGTGTGTGAATCCGTTATTGGCTCGTGTTTCCGTTTCCGGTGACCGCCTGGCTCGTCGGCAGGCTTTGATTTGTTCCGGGGCTGTTGCGGGGTTGAACGTACAAGAATTATATTTGGTTATCGTTTAGGAAATACATATGTGGGACAAGGAATTTATAAATCATTTTAACTTACTAGTATACTAATTAGCTGTTTAGTTTAAGAATGGAAGGTATTAATTGGGCAGAAAGAAGAACAAGCGGAAAGGTTCTAAATTTGATAGGAGAAAGGAGATATATAACAGAAAAACAGAGGGAGAAATATGTTAAGGCACCTGATGCGACATGACAATTACATAGAAACTATAGTTGAAGGATAGATAGAAGGAAGGAGAGGCAGGACAAGACCAAGACGTGAGTTTATGGGTCAAGCTAAAGAGAAAGTTAATGTAATGTCATATCAAGACCTCAAAACAGAGAAGAACAAAATGGCGATTACTCCACCGACATTAGGCTCTTAAGTTTATGATGATGATTAGTCGTAAACAGAGCTTGACTAAGGGCGAGTTGCAATTTACGATTACAGACCGATCAACATTAAATATGGCGCCGGCGGCTGTCATTCCAAAGAAACTCGTCAAACTTTCCATAACATTCAGATTTTAACGAACACCACTTAAGATTACAGACGGTTTGGTGCAACCCACCCTAAATGATCCATTTATATGCAAATGTTATAAAAATGTTCCATTTTGTAACTTATATTTGTCATACAAATAGTATTGTTAATTTTGGTTACAAAATTGAATATTTTTAACTTCTACTCGGTGAAGTCACTAACGATGCATCTCTTCTCGCAAAAATGCCCATCGATATCTCGGTCAATCATATTCAATACGTGTGAGCGGGAGCTAGAAAATGTTTTCAATTTAAAGTATCTAGTAATGACATATCCGAGCGGTGAAATGTCGTGCTAAAATGTTTTTCCATTTTGCGTTATCAGAAGAAAGCTATCACAGTTTATTTTCTCAAAATTGAAATAAAACGTTTACGGAGCTGGGTAGAAGATTGCATCCATTTCTCGGATGTAATCGAAACATTATCCTCGTAAAGCCCTCGTAGCGCTCTCGTAGCCTCGTAGACGGGCGTAGCTCGGGGCAGCCGTAGCACTGCTTCCGTGTTATCCAACTATCATCTTTAAATATACATATCTTCTACGTTTTGATAAAATAAACGTGAACTTGAGCTATATTCTCATACTGCAAATGTCACTGTTTTGTGCCAAAAATATTCTCAGTGAAATCTCTAAATAAATATCATGTACAGAATAAAGCACGGGATAGGTACAGTCGAAGACATAAGTTGGACACCTTTGTACCGTGTCGCAATAAACGTCATGTTAATCTGCCATATGAAGTTGTCAAACGAGTGAAAACGACAAGGTACTTAGGTGTTCAGCTACTTATGTCTTCGACTGTTATGTACCTATGTTATAAATACCTGAGGACAAAAATCGAACTGAATTAATCTAAAGGTATACTTAATTATATAATAAAATGAGAAATATGTACGCTTTTCATTATTTAATTAGACTAAAGTAATACAGAAGTAAGTATACATAAATAATTTAATGTAGTATAGTCGGCGTCTAAGATATGTTTACACTTTTGCACCTTATTCAGTTGTAATAAGGCGAAAATGTATAGATATTTTTTACGTTTACCGTACCTAGCTACGAGAGAAAAATAACGCCCTTTGCCTTAATCATCAAAAAGAAAAACGTAACTCATAAAATATAAAACAAGAAAGCGTAAAAGCAAAAGGCAATATTTCTTTGTCTCAACTAGCAATCATAATACAGCAAAAGGCTTTTAGAAGGTTACAGCCTTTGCACATTGCACTCCCGCGACCGCTAGCGTAAAGTCGATGATATTGCACGAACCATTGAACCACTCATAGCAGTATCATTCTAAAAGACTTTAAGAACATTCTTAGTCGTAAAATACATACAGTTTTATGACTAAGAATATTGTAAGTAAATATACAGGGTGGATTTTTTATAAATTGAAGTATGTTAATCCTTATACAGATTAATAATTTACGTGTTTTTCTTTTAGAATCCCTCGTTACTAAAATATTGAGTTAGGGCACCTCAAAGTTGTCTCAAAAACGACCAAGTTTGTTGTCAATGTTCGCTGCGCATCGGCATGCCCGCGCCCCTCCCCACAACAACCGTGAGTCACGCACGGGCGCCCTCCCACGCCCCGGCACCCCGCCGCCGCGTCAAATTGATACGAGTATCGCAGTGAGAAAACATTGTAAACAATAAAAAACGCCGCGAACAGCGCACGAACACACGCGCGGGTGGTTGGTAGGCGACTAAATGGGTAACTCATTCTGATCAGGCGGAAAGCCAGATGGAAATGTGAACTACCCTCACTACAACACATTTTGTGTCTCTAGTTGGTTTACATTCGACTCGGTGACCACACTACAATCATTATTATTTTTGAAAAAAAAATATTTTGTTATTTTTTTTTTCACAAATGAAATCTTTAAATGATGCCTAATGCCTGGCGTATTTTTAGATTGCAATATAAAACGATCCGGATATATAAAACACATTTTAGTAGGTAAATCAAGTAAGAAATATCATCATCATTAAGAGCCAGTGTAGCTGATGAAGCCAGTTATCTATCTGACCTCGCTATCATCGCTATAAATCGCTTATCATTTACGAATACTAGGATGCAATCAATTATTACATAATAATTAAACCAGACATCGTTATAACTGGAGTAATGTTGCAACATCGATAGAAATTGACGAAATTTGACAACTCTGAAACGTAATAAGCCGAGAACCCGAGAACCCTTTCAAGTTTTAAAGGCATTCTAATGGATTTTCTTTCTAATGGATCAACATTTGATTGCTCATAAAGTATGCTATTGAATTACCAGGATCCTAACAATTTCAACGTAAGAGGTAGTCTGCAAAATGAAAACGTTGGTTAAAGAGGCAGTATATTTTAAGTTCATCATTAGATTTGTTTACCTGGAAATTGGTTTGCTTATTTTTGTTTGAAATGAAAGCTGAGACGGCCTCACGTGTTCCTTTCTATTATTAAATAGCTGAGCCTAGTCTAGACGACTGTGGTCGACGCTAGAAAGTCTTAGACGACAGCTACTTGGGTTCTAAGATACGACATTTCAAATAAACGGAGTCGACTAGGCAGGGCCCTTCATAATGCATAGGGACGCTTTTGTTTTTATGCCCCATTCTCACAAACATGCTTTTAGAAAATGAAGCAGTAAAAAAAAAATTGCACTGTCATTTTCAACAATTTCCATGAACATGTATGTTATTATTATTATTAGGAACCTTAGTGTCCCTCAGCTGGGCACATAATCATTCTCGACAACCCATATAACTTACAAGAGATGCTGCAACAAGTTGCGTCGGAAAGTGAAAAGGTAGGATTATAAATATGAATACCGCAAAAACCGAAGTAATGACAAACCACGTAAAATAGTTACTATTTGATTAAGGCGACATGTTTCGAACCGTTAACTCAAGTTTTAATTGTGATGTGTTGCATATATAAAAGCGATAAAATTTAATAATAACAAACATACAGACAACATTAATAGGTGCCGACGTTGCTCATTGCATTGACCTCTACCTAAACTGAAGTACCTACTTAGAAAGTGTAATAGAAGAAACTAGTCGAACACAACTAAATTCACGGCTGAGAGTCCTTTGTCTTTTGACGAGTATCCAGCCAGAGGCCTGCGGTCTCACCCGCATCAACCCAGTCCAAGTGCCTTAGTAAACCTGCCTAAATAAGTTAAGGAATTATCTCGTATAAACTTATGTTTTCAGGTTTTATGGGTCAAAAAGCACTTATCAAAATTAAAGTTACAGCAGCCAGAAAGTAAGCATGAAAAATCTTATTTAAAGTAGTACGCGAAAAGCCGTCAGTTTCAAATTAAAATACCGGCAACATCGGGAAAATTCTCAATATTTTTGTGTATTTTGTATGGAGCGCCTGATGCTTAGAGCATAGCAATTTTACGGAACCCTCACCATGCGAGTTAAACTCGCACTTGTCCGGTTTTTTATATGGAAAAATGACAGTTGGATCTACCCGACGCGCGTTCGGAACGTTACGTGAATCCCCCCCTGGGGTAGGTACCTAAACTGAATTTTCAGATAAAATAAATGATTTAAGAAAATTCTACAGTAGTAGATAATTATTATTACTGTTAATTATAACAGAAAACTAAAATGTATTTACATATATTTATATTTCAGCAATAAAATCGAATACAAGATTAGATAAATAATAAATTAAACAACTAAGAGTGCAGCCGCCATCACATATATCGGAGCGGTCAAAGAGCTCACAAATATCTGAACACGTCTTTAATGCCTCGACAATAGAGACGTGTTCAGATATTTGTGAGCACTTTGGCCGCTCCGATATATCTGATGGCGACTGTACGTATAGAGAAAGTAACCTAAATACAAAAGGTCCGCCTGCGGCATGGTTCCCAATGCGCTGGCCGCGTTACCTCTTTGTATCGCTAGAGAAATTTTATAATTACTATAACTAAAAATCAAATGTTTTTTTAATTACGTAGACAATTATGGTATTCTGTTAATTAGAGTTAAGTCCTAATTATAGTCGGTGAGTACAACAAACAAACATTGGTTACAGAACAAACATTGGTGCGGCGAAACTAAATTATTTCCAGCGAGTTATTTGCTCCGCCCAGACAGCATGTTTGGCTACATTTAATCAAGCACCGCGATGAATCAACTACGTACTCTCGTGTACGTTCGTATTGACGTCAACATGCTGGAATTCAACTGTAGCTATGAATAACTTATACGTAGGTACATTCATCTATGTTTGCCGCCTTTGGGTCATTTTATGGTCAAAAACTTCGAAGTATTTATTGATTTAAGGATTCGCTGTGTTGACTGCTAGATACAAATGCAGAGGGGTGATCACGTTACTTTTCAAAGGCACGTTAGGACAACTCAAAAGTTATTTCCCATATAAAATCTAAACAGATTTACCTGACGAGCGTACAATGCGTTACGAGATTGACCTGCAGGTCCAACATATTCCTACATAGCAAGTAGTGGTGTTAAGTCAAAAATATTAACTTGTTTTTTTACACGCACGACTATCCTAAAAACTACAATACAAATACTCTTTATCGCACACCTCACACAAGCAAAGCAGTTACAGAGAGAAACAAATACAATAACATGTTGGTAGAAGTAGACAACAGGCGCTATCGCTGAAGAGCGATCTCTTCCAGACAACCTTTGGGTATCGGAGAAAGATATAAAACTAGATTATGCAGTAGGTGGTGCAGAGATTATAATAAACCAAAAATCAAAATAATTATATAAATATAGAGGTACGCAAATAGCTCTATATATAAACATACATACACAATCCTACATGTAAACAAATATAACAATTACATATATATTAAATAATACATAAACAGTCAGCCAAAAAATACAATCAGGCTTAGGAGAGAGACAAATAATTTTTCACATCTCATGCTCGAAAAGTGTGTCATATTAGGCTAAATAAGCGGGGCTAAAGTAGTACATTTAGCCCCTAGTGAAAATATGTATACATATTTATGATTTTTAACACATTTAATTTGACCAATCAAAACACTTCACCATATGAAATCAAAAAACATTTATCTTTGCTATCAACCAACCAGAATACTTACAGCTACATATTAAAATCGACCAATCAAACATCAGGTGCTTTTAGTCCCTAATTCCAAATCATTTAAATCCACCAATCACAACTCTTTCAAAAATCATTTCTCTATGCTATCAACCAACCAGAATACAGCTACATATTAAAATCGACCAATCAAATATCAGGTGTTTTTTTGTCCCTAATTCCAAATCATTAAAAAAGAAAACACCTCACGCTAAATTTAACAATCTCTTCGCAGTGTTTGTTATAGATTGTGTATGGATAATCTTTGTTTTACTATTTTTTCGCAGTAAAAGTGAAAAGTATATAGTGTATAACTCGGGTCTAAAAGCCATATTACCCCTCGAAATATCCATCTCATATTGTCATACAATCTAAGAATTTTAAGAAGGGATTTGAGGTTGCCGATAGATTTTGCTTGTCTAAATGTCAAGAGGGAGAGGATTCCACAGTCGAATTGCATTAAAAGTAAACGAACTATTGTAAAATTTGGTAGATGACGAAGGCACAGTTAATAGCGAATTGTTAGAACATCTAACTGAATTAAAATAACTAAAACGCTCTTTGAGATAACGGGGAGTTGCAGGGTTAAAAAGGACACTATACAGAAGCGAGATAATGTGAGAGGCGATAAAGTAGTGACATGTTTTTGCCTATTTTTGCAACCCTAATACAAGTGCGATGACGCGCGCCCGTCCAAGTTGTCAACTCCGCGCGATCCAATTTACTTCGAATTGCGATTCAGTTAGTAAGAAATATTTGCGGTCATATTTTTTACAATACCCAACCAAAACCAACATATTGTGTAATGTGTTACATTCCTATATATAAAGAGGGGGCGTTCGCGTGAAACTTAGATATATAACAAAAGAGAAACGACACCTACCTAAGTTCAGACATCCGCAAATAATTTTATAAAAATGTTGGAACAAGTATAAAAAGCGGGCTTGATTACGCCATTTGTATCTCGCAAATAAATTGGAGTCCTAAATTTTAGCCTCAGTCTGAGTGGCAATTTAATTTGGACCGTTGTTTTATTTAATAAATACCTATTTTTACATATTATGGTTTCATTCACCTTGTGCCCCTGAGATTAATTAAATTTGTAGTATGTTATTTTATAGCCTATGCCCGAGGATTTTGGTGCGTTGAAATAAATTGAAGCGTACCTACTTGTTACTGAGAGCAAAGCAAACCATATCACCACAATTCGCTAGGGTTCTTACGTCATAACCGGGAATACTGGGCAGTATACGGGATTATGTCACGATTGTGTGATGGAATCGAAAACAAGTGGTCGTTTTTTGGAACTTTCTAGCTAATAATCCGATTGCGTCCAGAATTTTCACTTTTTCCATCGTTGCTATAGTGTCATATAAACAAGGCAATTTTGACTTTATAACTTTTTGATTACCTGTGGTACATAATTACATAACGCGCTAAATAAATATTTACTTACAGTTAGGTATTTATAAGACATAAGCCATAAGACATTTATCCATTAACAGCTTGAGCTTTTCTGTTTCATCTATTAATTAATAAGTCTGTTTGTTCTCAGCATATTGTATTAGGTAGTTATATACCTTGTTAAAGCTTTGTTAAAGCTTTGCTCCATTATGTCAGCTTTAGTTCATAGTTGGAAGGATTTACATATTAAATGTGGATTTCCTGTAGTGGATTATATTTGTAAGGATTAAATTTTCAGTGGATTACATGCATGAGTCAATAATAAATGGAAAAGCTAAAGAACACATTTGGGTTTTACAAAATAGTTGTAAGCTAGCTTTAAGCTCTTTGTTAAAGCTTCGTTCCATTATGTCAGCTTTAGTTCATAGTTGGAAGGATTTACATATTAAATGTGTATTTCCTATAGTGGATTATATTTGTAAGGATTACATTTTCAGTGGATTACATGCATGAGTCAATAATAAATGGCAAAGCTAAAGAACACATTTGGGTTTTACAAAATAGTTGTAAGCTAGCTTTAAGCTCTTTGTTAAAGCTTCGCTCCATTATGTCAGCTTTAGTTCATAGTTGGAAGGATTTACATATTAAATGTGTATTTCCTGTAGTGGATTATATTTGTAAGGATTAAATTTTCAGTGGATTACATGCGTGAATCAATAATAAATGGCAAAGCTGAAGAACACATTTGGGTTTTACAAAATAGTCGTATTATCTAATAGGGAAAAATAGGTCATGACTCTGAATCTATCTTCAGAAAATATAGATAATAACTCGACGATAATTGAATGAGCGTTGAAGTTAATTAGCCACCTAAGTAAGTAGTTCGTTTCGGGATGCTTGCGCTTGGGAATCAGTGCCTTGCTCAAATGAGTGCTTAGCTTAAATTATTGCCTAGTTCAAAACGCTGATTTAGACCAAGTTACGAAAATACACAAGTTTAGTTAACAAATGCCAACAACTTATTGTTAGCGTACAGACCGAATGTACCAATTTTTTTTTTCCTGGACTTATGCTGCAGTAAATGCCACTTTTATGCTCTAGTGCACAAAGTAAAATTGTTTTATAGACCAAGATAATCGGGCCTAACAGCCACACGAACAATAAAACTTCGTAGAATAAACTTGTTATTTTATTTGATTTGCTTTAATAAATGTCACATTCTTGTTTTCTACTACTAAATTATTAAAACCAGATAAAATAGAAGTCAATTATTATTTAAAAACGTATCGTACTTGGTAATATGAAGTAAGTAGTCTAATATCACGAGTCGAAAATTAAACATAAAAACTTTAATAACTACAAATTAGAATAGTTGAAAAAACCCCGGTTTTTTCATTTCAAAGTTCAATATCTCAAAAACGCCTGAACCGATTTTGATGAAACGATTTTGAAAAAAACATTCGTTTAGGAGCTACGATGCCACAGACAGACACACAGAGACACATACACGTCAAACTTATAACACTCTCATATTCTTTGCGTCGGGGGTTAAAAAGTAAAGTGGCGTGAATTAACTATTATTTTATTAAATTTTGCAAATATTTGTAATTTTTTCTGGCATTGTGTATATTTCGGGCATGAATGAGCCATTTAATCCCTCGACTTAACTCCCGAGTCAACCGCGTAGTTTTGCGCCAAATTGACATGGGATAGGCCTGGTATAGCTCACACGGTCTGCTTCCTTACTTGTGGAGTACCCCACGCAAGTTCGTTTTTGTTCCAAATGTCCTCTTTGATGATTTGTCACAAATATATTTCTATTACTCACTTGTATCAATCAGCAGCAATCGTAAACCGCATAAACCGGCATCAGCATAAGTTAAAAGAGAAGTAAAGTAAAACTTTGTGGAATTTCCCCGAGGAACC
This sequence comes from Epinotia nisella, assembly GCA_932294315.1. Classification (NCBI taxonomy): domain Eukaryota; kingdom Metazoa; phylum Arthropoda; class Insecta; order Lepidoptera; family Tortricidae; genus Epinotia; species Epinotia nisella. The sequence goes on from OW028674.1 coordinate 27,185,826, forward strand.
AGACATAAAATATACAACTGCACTACAGATATGGAATACCAGGTTAAGTACTTATGTGCCTAGTTTTATGGAAGAATTACCCTCGTCCGTCCCCAGCTCAACCTAAAAAGGACAATTGTTTATGAGCCTTTAATACACATTCATATTGTTCTACATTAAAGTGGTTATACCCGTAGGTTATTCCTATTTTGTGGTTCAGCTTTAGTACCTTTATGCAAATGACATAGCTGTATTCATACATCTATTAGATACCGTAATTATTGTATGTATACTTTTTGATAAAGCAATGATGCAGGACTAAGCCAATTAAGCCAATATCGTTTTAATCATAAAATACCTAACAGTGAGCGGTTAGTGTAGGTTGCTGAACCCAATGCGAAATGTTATACATCTAGAAAATAAAGCATCCAAAGGCTACGGTGTCTGCTTAACATTATGCTTATTTGCCACCATCATTGTACAAAATAAAACATATAGTATGATGTTATTGGTCACGCTTGTTAAACGCTCATCTCATGCAACACTCTAATGAAAATATTACGTACATACCGACACATCATCTGGGCTGTTATTCTTTATGCGCTCATGTGCCTCACTGCACCCGTCACGCCTAACGGAACTAGACCTCTACCTACGCTTAGTTACTACGAATCGCGGCGTCAAGATATATTTGTGGGTGAGCGTTGAGGTGAGCTGAAAAAAGTTACAGAATAGAGGGGCAGTAGGTATGTATTGCCAACTAACGCAATTATTTGATCACTCAATGTAATAGCACAGCGAATTCTATTTATTTTTCATTTAACAAAGTGCCAAGGAAGGTTTCGCTTGGTAATAAAAAAATAATAATTTCGCAGCGTTCCGTTTTAATGTAGTTGTCGTAAAACGAAGCGTGTTTTAACGGTTTTTTTACAGAATGTTACGGTTCTGGTATGCAAACGTGTTTAAGTATTTAGGATAAGCCTTCCAGGAGAAATTTAATCCATGTTTAAAAACATTTACGTATTCTGGACCCAGGATACGGTGTTCGCTATATAATATCTTATTACAGATTGTACGTAGTGAATTTGTAGCAGAAATGATAACGATATAATTAAATATATGGTTACATGTAGATATACGGGTGGCTTAGTTCGGGTTGATTTTGTTAATCCAAGGATTTCTGGCATTATCCACACCAGAATTCATGAAAATCGGTTCAGTGGTTTAAAGTGACATAGATACTTTCATGTTTATAATAAATAAAAGATACCGAATATAGTAGTGTATTAACTAAATAAATATATTTATTTTTGATGTATGCAGTCATGTATGTAGGTATGTATGCTTATTATGCACGTGTATACAGTGTAAGTCTCCATAAAGTGCACATATGCAATATGGTGAAGTTATAATAGACATAAAACCGGCCAAGTGCGAGTCGGACTCGCGCACGAAGAGTTCCGTACCATTTTCTATAAAAACGAAAAAAAAAGTCTGTTGTATGGAAGCCCCAGTCCGACTCGAACTTGGCTGGTTTTTTAGTATTTGTTGTTATAGCGGCAACAGAAATACATAATCTGTGAAAATTTCAACTCTCTAGCTATCACGGTTCTTGAGATACAGCCTGGTGACAGACAGACGGACGGACGGACGGACGGACGGACTGCGAAGTCTTAGTAATAGGGTCCCGTTTTTACCCGTTGGGTACGGAACACTAAAAAGTTATCTGTGATACCAAACAAAAAACCACGATGCATGACTGCTCGAAAACAATCAAGAATTCATTTTAAAGGTACCTACTCGTAACATTAAAAGTTTGCAAATGTAAGGTACTCCAGTTGATCGATTCAGAAATGAACTCAATATTTCCACGGATTATATAATTTCAGCTTGTATTTTTATTGTATGCCAATAAATCGTTACTTTGCTGCTTTATACCTATTATAAAATTAAAGGTTTTACCAAAATTAAGTTAAATATTTGTACAACCCAGACGGCGCGAGAGTACTGTTTGAACGCTGGGATTAATTTTTGGGATTATGAATTAAAAATATTATATACCTATACAACATGACGTTGTCATTCCACTAAATAAATAAATATAAATATTAGAGGACAATCTTACACAAATCGACCTAGTCCCATAGTAAGCTCAATAAGGCTTGTGTTATGGGTACTAGATGACTATATGTTCAATAGATACAAATACTTAAATAGATAGCAAACAACCAATACCCAGCAGCAAATGTTCATGCTCATCACACAAATATTTGCCCTTACCGGGATTCGAACCCAGGACCTTCAGCTTCGTAGGCAGCGTCACTACCCACTAGGCTAACCGGTCGTCAATACTAACTAACTACTAAACTTTGTTTAAACATTGAGCAACTTTATCTTGATACTAGCGACCCACGCGGCCTCGCCCGCGTTTTATCAAATATATCCTATGACCACCCGCAAAGTATATTCTACACACAGGTAAAACAATTTTTGAAATTAGTAGGTACAGAGGGTCCAAAGATTACCCATTACATACAAACTCAAAGCTACAATCTCACGGACTTTTCCTCTTAACAACATTAGTATAGTTATTGATCTAAGAGCGGTTATGCACACGGCGGCTTCTTGAGGCGATACAAACGCGCTGAGGGCCAATTTTTGAGTTTCGAGCGCTCGACTCTTTCACTCGAAAACTGTACAAAAACGATGAAATGCTATTTTGAAATAACGATAGAATATTTAAAAACGAGTGGTACTTAATACAGGTAGTACCAATCGTATTCAATTCTATCGGTAGAAAGTAAGTGCCTAAAATTTTGACACTAGGATCACGAGCGCTCGAAAGTCAAAATCAATGTTCCGATACGGAATCGCGTTTGTATCACCGTTCACAAAAAGTTGCCGTGTGTAACCGGTCTACGGCTTCCCTCAATGCTAGAACACGGCCCAGGCAAGTACTTATGTGAAAAGCCATCGCCCGCCGACACTCGTACCATCGCACACGATACGGTGTAACGAGTATAACCCAATTGAAGAAAAGCTTTTAAATAATAAAATATTATAAGACATTCAAATGCCTGTAGAATATTTACGACTAGACTGAAGAAAACGCTCTTCAAAAATATATTTTTATGTTATGATTAATTGACGAATCAGCCTGTTTAAATTTAACGTATATTTTAACGGGAATGAAGTTCAAGGTCGCAGACTGGAGGCATTAGTTAGACCCACGTCAATTCCTTTGATGTCCTGCGCAAGGCAACTGTAATATGTTACTGGGAGCTCTTTTATCTTTATTGAGACAGACAGGGCGGCGAAAGTGATTTCTCAAAATGATGTAAGTGGTAGGTACTTGAATTGCACAATTTATGATCGGTCGTAGGACTGGGATACTTTGCGGGATTTAACAGTGACATACCCCTGTCAGACGAGGCTGTCATATCGATTGGATACAATAACTGACAGTGGCAGCGCGCGAGAATTTTCACTGGACAACTCAGAGCAAAGAAAGGGCTGTTTTTTGAAACCACTGCCCACTCGCCCTACCCCCCCCCCCCCCTATATACCTATATACGCCCATGTCTCTCACAACCACAAAGTAGTTTGTTATATACTGAAATAGAGAACAATCTCTGCGCCTAAAAACGGTAACCCTGTTGCTAGTTGAAACTACCCCACTCGAATGTCAAAATGAATGTGTGTGTGTGTGTGTGTGTGTAACTAATACATAATGAAATGTCATGCCTCGAAGAGCTTCAATGTTGCTATGAAAAATAAACAATCCAAATACCTACTCGAAAAGAATAGGTAATTAGTTAAAGGATATTATAAAATTACACAAGTATTTTAGTTTTTGAAATAATTTTTCGATATTATTAGTTAATTATTTTCTGATTTTTTGTAGGTGACACATTGCTTCCAGGTGCGAAGTTGACACCTATGAATTATGATGTGACTAAATGGGAAATCAACAGATATCCATAGTGTTAAATTCTAGTTACTGGAAAACCCATTCACTGCCCACTTAATTATTCACTAAACATTAGATTACTGCGAAAAGTTATTCCAATAGCGTGTTTCATAAATCCCAATCAAATCGTACCTAAATGCTATAAAATTATAATTAATTGCAGCGAAGTTGGATCCTTTAATACCACCATAACTCATTCCCTTTACTTGGTGTTGTGCACTGTGGTTTGGCTATAAATAAATTGCTTGAGGGCACAGTGAGGTTCAAATGTAGGTACAGACGTTAATTATAATTAGCATGATACTCGTACCTCCCCACTATATTGTACCTATTCGGTTTTCCTGGTTATTACTCATCGAGTAAAACGATTTCCTGAAAATGTGTATCTGTACAGTCGAGTTCTCCAATATCTATACAGACAACCTTTCAAAAATATCTACACATGTGCCTTATGCCGTAATAATAAAGCCTGTGTACAGATATTTTTGAAAGGTTGTCTGTATAGATATTGGAGAACTCGACTGTACACGTAAGTACGTATGTATTTATATACATAGTGTAATATTTGACGACCGAGTAGCCTGGTGGTTAGAGAACCTGACTATGAAGCTTGAGGTCCCGGGTTCGATCCCCGGTTGGGGCAGATATTTGTATGATGAATGTACTAATGTTTGTTCTCGAGTCTTGGATGTTTAATATCTATTTAAGTATGTATTTATCTATATAAGTATGTTTATCCGTTGTCTAGTACCCATAGTACAGGCTTTGCCTAGTTTGGGACTAGATCAATTGGTGTGAATTGTCCCACGATATATAAAATAGTGAGCTATGTTTGCATTATTTAGCCTATTGTTTTTTTCCGACGATGAGGATTACAAGACATGGTTTTCTACATATTAGCATGATACAATAAAGCTAAATTAAGGCATAGTTTTAGGTCTTTACTGTCAGGATCTACACGAGTGTGTTCTGTGGGTACGAGTAACATTATTGGATAAAGTCTAATTAAGTAATATGACTCGACGATGTCCAGACATAATCAAATACTCGTAATTCAGAGAGCGAACATGTAGGCAGTAGCCCTAATTATTCCGAAGCAATATTGTAATGAATTTCCTACGTAAAACTATATTATTTATATGTGCTTGTTTTTTTATTCATGTAAGGGGATAAAATCACGCGCTGCATATTAATCCAACGGTGTACACAAATCTGTGTTCTTGATCAGAGCAAATTACTGTAGGTTGATAAATAATAATCCGTGTAAGTTTGAATGACTTTAGGTAATGTTGTTTAGGTACCTAGGTGTATCCTTTTGCTACATCCTTATTATTATGGTATTTTAAAGCTGGGTATTTTCAATTTGTGTACCCACTTAGCGTGAGTTGTTAAACGAAAATTAACTCATTGTCAGTTTTGTGACGACAATTAAGTATTCAGTTAGTTACTTTTTTAGGGTTCAGGATCACTTTGGTGTTTGTCTGTCTGTCAAGACCCTTTACCACGGGAACGCGTGGAGCTATCGAGTTGAAATTGAAACCATATACTCAAGTTTACAGTCCGTTGAAGCTGTGAAAAGAATCAAACTTCAAAGTTAACGTAAAAAAATACGGCCATTTATGCCGCTAAAATAGTTATTTACGATACAAGTGCAGAAAATAGGAAATTCGCAACGAGTGGCGATAAATTAAAACACGACCGAAGGGACTGTTTTAAATCGACACGAGTTGCGAATTACCTATTCGCACGTGTATCGTACAACGTTTTACAGTACATATGGCTCTTTAAAGTTTCAACATATGCAAGGAAAGTGCTTATTTCCGCACTAGTGCGGGAAAGTAACACCATGTGTACTGTAAACGTATATTTCGATACTCTCAAGGGAATCAAAATTTATAGGGTACTTTCCGTTGACCTAGAACAATAAAATTTGGCAAGGAATATCGCCTTATCACACTAATATTATAAATGTGTAACAGTGTCCATATGGAAATCCATGTGGTCAAAGATACATAATAAAGTAACATCGACGGAAATTGTATTTATACAACTAACGTTAAAAACTTCAATAGTGCGATGCAGAGCTTCACACATTTCCAGGCATATTGTAGCCGTATAGTAGGTAATTCTTCCGATTTTTCTATGCGTTTAAACTCTGCCAAACCATATGAGAACGTATAAAAAAAAGTTTGATGGAGTTTAGGTATCGTAGACAGAGTTTGAGAAAAACCGATTTATGAACACATCACCAGCGCCATCTTTTGGTAATCAGTAGAAACATGGATTCTTCTCTAATGTGGTGTAGTGGCGTCGAGGACAAATTAAACAAAAATATGCGAACCGATTTTATTGAAACTTTCCAATATTGTTGTTTATACCTCAGAGTAGGATATAGCGTGTCGTTTTTTAGATATAATTACTTCAGAGGGAGGAATAAGGAACCAAAGATTGTATGGGACTTAATTATTTTTTTTAAATAGAAACTTGAAACTTCGTAGATTGGTTTTATATCAAAATATTAGAAAACTAATTTCTGCGTTTTTGAAAATTCATTCTCCAAGGGGGTCAAAAGGCGTTTGAGAATTTGTATAAAAAAACGGTCACCCATCCAAATATTGACCTCACTCGACGTTGCTTAACTTTGGTGATTGTTGCGAAGTGTTCATCGCTATTAGACTACGTATTATAGGCAAGTAGTTTCTGAAGGTTACATTATATTTTAATGATTTTTATAATTACAATATTTTTTTTTTTTAAATAAAACTGTACTGTTTACTAGAAGGCGACATATTTGTATAAGTCAGCTACTGTCTGAAAGCATCACGCGTGTGGACCAAGGTGAAAAAGTTCCATCTCACGACAAACATGCGAGTCCAGCTGTTTGATGATGTAGAGATTGTAGAGTCGAGTGCGTATGCTCAAAAATTGCTTGATATAGGCGACGGTCGATTAAAAACTTATGATGAAGGTATGATTCTATTCACCAACCAACTTTGTCATGTTGTGGATTCGGAAGACGAGCTTATTGCTCAAGTTTTTCCGAATCTGCAACAAAATATTCTGGATGAAAATTGGTTGTGTGAAAGAACCATACTGGCACCAAAAAATGAGACAGTATCAAAAATAAAATAAAAAATTTGGAAAAAATATCAACCGAAACAACAGTTTACAACTCCATAGATAAAGTTATGACATCCGACGACAGCACCAGTTACCCGGTTGAGTTCTTAAACTCTCTGGAGCTATCCGGGGTACCTTCCCACAAACTCGAATTAAAAGTAGGCGTACCCGTAATGTTAATTCGCAACTTAGATGCACCAAAATTGTGCAATGGAACAAGATTACGGGTCACTAAATTGGGAAAATACATAGTAAAGGGCACAATCTTAACTGGTGAAGCGAAAGGAGAAGATGGGTCGTTCTTCTTTTCGACCGACAATAGCCTGTCCTTCGTCTTATTACGGCATCTCATTTGAGTAATGATGTTTACGGTTTTATAATGTTCGAATGAACGTCCATATTATTTTATTAATTAGTGATATTTAATATTTCACTTTCTCTAACTAGCATTTTTTTAAATGTTTTTTTTCGTAGAATGCCGTGACAGAGTGGTAAACCAAAATGTGGTCCCCACTGAAAGAGTCCACTTTGTCACATGTTTTTTTTAGAAACCAACCGTAAATAAATATTTATATTGGCCAGAAAGGAAACTTTAATTAGTTCTAATGAAGAAACCTATGCATTTTTTTTAAATCGCACTTCAAAACCACAATTTAAGATAGTTCAAAAACCAAAAAAACAGAAAAACCTCGGTTCATTGTCGGTAAAAAAGAAGAACGACCCAGATATTATACTCATACCCCGTATTCCAATTATACCTAATAACTTGACATTTAACTTTAAACGACTACAGTTCCCTTTAAAAGTAGCGTTTTCAATGACAATTAACAAATCGCTACCTTAAAAGTAGCGGGATTACATTTAGGCACGCCATGTTTTTCCCACGGGCAGTTGTATGTAGCTTGCTCACGTGTGTCTAAATCTACATGTTTTAGCAAAACGAAATAAATCATACAATAAAGTTTATAGAAGTATATTGGAATAAGTAGCAGCAGCGAAGCGGCCCACTTATTTTTTTTAGTTTCAGTATTTTTGTAAGCTTTTCGCTTTGGTGCTTTATTGTCTGACAATATACTAGGTAAGCAAAGTATTTTTTAGTTTTAATTATAAATAGCGTGAAATAGAAAATAATCTCTAGAGGGGGTAAAATAACAACAATATGTGTAGTGAAACGAATTCTACGCGGACGAAGTCGCGGGCAAAAGCTAGTACTATATATAGCTATCAGTAAAGCTGACCAGAGGTATTGTAAGTGTAATTGTAGTTGGGCTTTGGGCGCGATTTTCGTGCCTGACGTCTCTCATCAAGTTCGACGAGACGAGCTTAAATCATTTACGTGTAGATAGATACATTCAAAGTTTTGTGGCTTAGATTTAAGTATATTTAAGTCGCATTCTCTGGCATTAACTCCCGTTTGAGTAAGTAATATTTTTTACAAATATTAAATCACTAGGAAAGCTACTACTACCTAACTTCGTCCGCGTATAATAAGGTTCCTCATACATACTTTAATTTCCTCGTACACACTTTATTCGTCATAAATCGATGCCATTTAGGCCAGAAAACGGGACACGTAGACAGACATACCTACTTAGTAAAGTTTTGGTCAAGTGCGAGTCGGATTTTAGTTTTCCCATACATTTTGAGACCCAGCGCCTGATGAAGTCAACGAGCAAAATCATTTGGTCTCCATACAAAGTTTCATTCCCTTTCTCGTCCCTAAAAGGGATGAAATTTGATGTAAATTATAGCTTATGTCCTATTCTGATATAGAAGGTACGTAACTGAAAAGTTTCATATAAATTCGTCCAGTAGTTTTTGAGATTAAGTGGAACGTACAAGTACATCCATCCATCCATCCAAACTTTGACGTTTATAATATTAGTAGGATTATACGACTGTAGCCAAGAACAACCGTATTAGGAAAGGACGTCGCCAGTCAGGGTCATTTTAATAGTTTCACATCAGAGTAGGTAACTTCAAAATCGGTGTCGTTGCAAATCGAATACGTAATGCCCTCGAGACGCCACGAGTGCTCCAACACCGACAACCGCTTTAGCCTAGTTGGTAGTGACCCTGCCTACGAAGCAAGAGGTCCTGCCTGGGTTCGAATCCCGGTACGGGCATTTATTTGTGTGATGAGCACGAATATTTGTTCCCGAGTCATGGATGTTTTCTATGTATTTATCTATATACGTATGTTTATCGTCGTCTAGTACCCATAGTACAAGCTTTGCTTAGTTTGGGACTGGGTCGATTTGTGTAAGATTGTCCGCAAAATATTTATTTATATTTATATTATTTATTTACATCTCTTGGTAGGTACTTCAATACATATATGACCGTATCACGTTCTATTGTATGGCCAGTGCCAGCTTGCGAACCGCATCTGACCATCATGCGTTCATATTATCCTTAGCAGAGATCTATTTTTATTGGAATACATGTTTAGTTGGTCAATTCTTCAAATTGTGAGCACCATACCTATTATTAGGTAGCTGTTTTTTATCAGTAAATACATTTTAAATACCTGCGAGCCAATCGCGGTCGCGTTTAAAACGACAAGATTAAATAGTCTTTCTGACGCACCTCGATTGAAAATACGAATGTCTTGCGTTACTTACGTGATAAACAAGACCATAGTACAATTTGTAAATAGTTCTCTCATGAATCAGCCGATAGACGTCCACTGCTTCATCATAATCGAAAATAATTAATATAATCAATTATTTTCTTAAAAAACATTACCCTCCTCCTTTGGCAGTCGGGTAAAAATATTGGGGACGTTCGAAAATATCTAGTACCCATCAGACAAAAATTTCCCACTGTTCTTGATAACGTGAATTTCGTGATAACTGGGTCAAACCCTTGACAAACTGCCAATTTCTAGCTTAAGCTAACAAAGCGGCATTTCGACACCGGGAAAAATAATATCCCTTTTAAAGGTTTTGAAACAGCGCTTGTATTTTTGAGTTTATTTAAATTCTAACTAAGTGAGTAAAAACTTAATTCAGTAAAGTCTAAGTTTTAATATCAATGTTCTGATGCGATCGATATCGGCGGAAAAGCATAGAAAATTCATTCGCTTCGTCGCGAAAATATTTTTTTCCTTGAGTGGCTTATCGTTTAGAATTCGCACGTTCGACTCGCTAACTTTTTCTGGCTGTAGGAAACCGTCTGTATACAATGGCACACCAGGGGCAAAAGTTGCCGAATCATAAAGTAGGTTCGGGTTCAACCTAACGTACTTGAACTGTGTCGAAGCCTGCCACCTTAATGTAATGTCTCTTGGAGACCGCATTTTCTGTTTAACATTTTCCCCTCGCAATCAAGATTCACAAACATCAAACAATAGTAGAATGTGGAACTATACGTTCGTCGTATCTGGACTTTTCAGTTTCAAGAACCGCTCGACTGAAGGAAGGTACTTAGTCTTGGATCAATTTATTTTTCCAACATTTCATTCGTCAATTATTTGATTGCTCTCCCAGTTACTGAGCTTCGTTAACGTGAACAACAATCCCAGGCTCTTTACGCTCATCGTACGAGTATGAGTGCTCGAGAGCACTCGATAAATGCCTACCACAATGATCGCTAATTTTTACAATGATTTTATTGGCTAATCTGAAAATAGAGTCAACCACTTTAAATAACAAAACCTCACGATTATTTACTCATAGTTTTCATAATATAGGATTCCAAAACAGCGGCCCGATATCGGTATATTTATAAATAGGTATTATGTCAAATTTGTAGGTATACAGTAAAAGGCAGTGAAAACGCGTATTTTCTTAAACATAGAACACATTCTCCATATGCGGGTCGTGAGCGCATATTTGATGGATACGCGTTTTCGTGTTACTATACGAGTAAATGTACACAGGTAACTAGTAGGTTTTGTTTACGACAATAAACTTAATTAGGCATGCATTATTAATATTAGAAAAGTAAACGTGCTACACATTTCGAAGAAAATACGATTCTAAATATTCACATAGAAACAAGATATATATAATGCCCTTTTGCCGCTCATTAGGTGTAGGTACCCTGAAACCTCTCGACGGATATGTTAATAGGTTGTTCGCAAAAAAGAAGTTTAAACGAACTCCGTTTTCTTATCTCTTGTTTGCTTTTAGTTCAAAGTTATCCAAGAGTAAGTAAACATCTAATCAAGGTTAAATAAAACAAGATCCAGAAATATCACTTTCGAGCTGTTTTGAAAAAATACACATGGTAAGTATTACATCTTTCACTTCTTTTCTCTTATAAACCATACTTCCATACACAGCGGTATTTTGGATGGTGCTACTGATGCCTATATAATAGTTGTACTCATAAACTTTGGAAAGATAGCAAATTGTTTGTAATTCGCACTGTTTTCTATTTTTGGGTACTGTTACCTGGTACTGGTAGTTAATGGCCCTCTTTGGAAGCAGCTGTGGGTCGGTTAAGACGAGGAGAATTAATCAAGATTTATATTTTGTATCAAAATTATTCGCTTTCTATAATAATTGAAATGTAAAACGTTACCAAACAGATACGTGGGTAGTAGTAGTTAATAAAGTAACTCGTGGAGCATCGTAATTAACTAAATACATTCAATAAGCAACTCTATCATCCAAGGAACCTAGTTGCAAGATTCCAATTCCAATGATAGTTTTATAAGAAGTTGGACACATTACATAATCTCAACAATACAATTTGAAGCAATTCGGCCGACTCAAATAATCTCAAGTGTATTTTACAATGGGAATGTGTTTCATTAAACTTGTAGTGTGGATGTATGGAGTAATGTGCCAGTTACTGTTTTATTGATCAGATCACTCGCAAGATAGGTATCAATAATTTAAGGTCGTGTGACAAAGCTACATTAGAATTGGTTTTGTGTGTATCTGTAGTCGTAAACAAAGAGTACCTATTAGTAAAGGTATTGATGATAGTGATGATGCACGTCAGTTTATTATTGTAAATTTCTAAAAGTTTTCATCAAACTTTGCTATGTAGCGTAAATTGCTTCTTTTCGCATCGTAAGTAGATATATTACAATTAAACTTTATTTTTGTTGCCTTCTTAAAAATAATATTGTACCTAACGAGATTATAATTTATAATAATGCTAATTACATGTTCGTGCCGTGCTAACTTATACCAAGCCGCCAAGTTCCTTTTCGTATATTTTAGCTACAACGTAAAAGATCAATCAATCTTCAATTCGTTCCCAATGGCTTTCAACGTAGGTAAAATTTCCTTATATTAGAGCGGCCCGATGCTATATTGAAAGATTTATTTCCTAATCCCAAAAGGAAAATGTTTAATAAACATGGAAATTGTTCGTCATTTTCACACTTATTCCTCGATTGGTTTTTTTCTACTCTTAGTTATAAACGACACTTGTTGAGAGCAAATGATATTGAGTACCTAATTTATTCTTATACGGTACGTGCCAGGTGCGGTCTCAACGAACTATGACGTCGATATGAAAGTCGCTACTTTCATCGCTATTAGATATTGGCAAGACTCCAGCCCTGCTAGCATAACTTGACTGTCGACTCTACTCGCACGCGAGATAGACTGTCCGTCACTTTCTGATTAATGATGTCAAAAACTGACAGATAGTCTATCACGCGCGCGAGTAGAGTAGAGAGTCAAGTTATGCTAGCAGGGCAGGTGCGTAGTATGGGAGCGGGTAGAAACACTATTGTTAGAAAGTCTTACTGTACTTATGTTTTTATCCTTAAACGTAACCGTCTCTTTTTATTCAATCTCAATTATTTTTGTGATTTTCTAATAAACGATTTTAATTCAGAATTCTAGTTGATAGATAGAACCTTGAAAAGCACCAGAAAGAAATAATTAATATTTATTGCATTGGCGTATGAAACGTATTATTGGATTATCATATTTATTTATTTATATTTGGAGAACCAACAGCTACAGAAACACAATGATATTATAGATATAATACAAAAAGCCAATTACAGGTTCCCACCGATAGCATCAGAGTAAGTAAGCATTTGTGAGATCACTATTTTTACATTAATGAGATTTCCTAGGGGTTACAAAGTGTGGGAACTTATTTATTAATTTAACTAAACTATATATACCAACGTCATAAGGGTAGTGGCACAGTACGATGAACTTAAATATATTAACTTAAGTCTTAAGGCTACGCTCACTCAAAGAAACTCCTCGTCATATCATAAGTACTAAAATTATTCGTGACATCTAAATACAAACGCTGTAAGAGTTTTAAATTCCGTAAACATAATTCTTAATGCAATATTTTATTGGTAAGAGTATATATATATAGCTTCTTTGTCCGCCCTGAAAGGATCCAGTTTACAAAGGGCGGGTAATCTAATGCACAGCCCGAATGAACAGCAAACATGGATGAAAAACATTGCTCACATAAAAACATTCCCCCATGGTAAGATAATATGTAAAGTAAAGCATGAAACTGCCATTCCCGGACCGGTTAAATGGAAATCACTAAGCAGACGTCATGTCATTGTTAAAAAAACATAACCCTCCTTTACTTCGGCAGTCGGGTCATTATTTAAAAATTACGAACCATGAAATGTAAGTATTCCGCTCGCAGGACTATCTAGATTGCACCTAATCTACCAGGCTAGCACAAGATTGCGTGTGAGATAGATTATCCGTCTTTTACTAACTTAGGCCATAATTTCCGATACTACGAGTATATCTGTCAGGAACGCAGCGAAATTGTAAGAGAATTTTGTTTTCATACATTTGACTACGATACTCTCATGAAAAAAAGTAAGACAACGAGCAATAATGCAAAAGTAACATTTGATAGTGCGTTTTAAAATCAACTGAGAAGTATCCCGCGTTCATAAAGAAATCAGCAAAATTTACAAAAAATAATCCGTACCATACGCAGCGTCATAAATTTTGTTATTATTACGAAAAAGAAATTGCTACTTGAATAGGCTCTGAAGTAAGAGAATAGATATTGTGTTAGAATATAAATCAATACTTGCAATTCATGATATCATCTCGCGTTTTACTTTTGGTAGAGATTGTCGAATAAAACCCTTTCAATGTGATTTTATGCTAGGAGAAATATAATTTGTTGGATATTTTTAGGGAAGCTACGTTTTGGTAACGTAGTAATCCCAAATGGGTATAGACATGATGGAAAAAATACCGTAGGATAAAACAGACACTATCATTTTAGTCCACTATCGTCCAGTCGCATCCCACTAAAACAACCGGTCAAGTACTCTTATATGACTGGTACCCATTGATTTAGTATATAAGTAAGTATGTAGATACACAATCAGCCGAAAATGGTCGTCCAAAAGAACCGTCTGATCGACTCGGGCGGTTCTTTCGCGTTTAGTCTGGTTTCGACCGTGAGACTTGTCGGTTGTCAGATATGACTAAATATTCAGTCAAAAACCGCGTAAATACCAACAAGAAAAAAGATGGGTCTTTTTTTCAGTAAATTTGTGTAAACTCATTGTAATTTGATGGTTATAAACATGTGAAGCGCGGTGGACTGTAGATTGGAGTTGGATGGGCTGGATATCCGTGGATAACAAATAAAATTCGGAGTCGTGTTATTGCGTGTATTGTTGCCGGGATCGCCGGTATGAGAGAGAGAGATACAAAACATTACTATAACTAAAAACTTTATGTTGGTGTTGCCAACATGCTGCCAGCCGCAGCAAACGAATGGCTACAGACACAATCTTAAGACATTATTATCTTGTTTGCAAAATTAACGTTAAAACTAAATTGCCTCCTTATTACGAAGCTTGAACTTTATTAAACCTAAACTTAACAATGCTAGTAGTAAACTGCATCTAAAATTATTACACAATAAATCTTAACATTATTATTAAACATAGCCCTCTACATAGACAGTGGTGCCATCTGTCGGCAATTAGCGAAATGAAACTTTACAAAGAAAGTGGTGCCGTCTATTAGTGACTTAGCTGCTACTTAAAATATACAATAGTTTTAATTATTATTATCTTCTATGGGCAATATACATATTTTATGAATACCACGTATATGTGTTTTGTTATTAGGGGTCTTAACCTCTACCGCCCTAACCTTTCCGTCATGACCAGGGAACAATTTGACGACCCTAGCCATTGGCCAAGACATGGGGCGGATATTGTCCTCTTTTAGAATGACTAATGAACCTAATTTTACATTACAAGTGTCTTTTAACCACTTAGGCCGGTTCTGTAATATGTTTAGGTAATACTTGTGCCATTGTTTCCAAAAGTTTTGTTTTATTTGTTGGCACAGTTTCCAATGGTTAAGTCTATTTTGTGGTATCCCAGTTACATCACTTTCTGGGTACATAGTCAAAGGGCCACCTACGATGAAATGACCAGGTGTCAAGTAACAATAATTATTTGGTTCTGATGACAATGGTAACAATGGCCGACTGTTGAGGACAGCCTCTATTTCACAAAGGACTGTTGTCAATTGTTCATATGTTAATACATTAGCTTTTAATACTCGTTTCAGGTGATACTTAGTGCTTTTCACTGCAGCCTCCCAGAGCCCGCCAAACGTGGGCGAGTAGCTAGGTATAAAATGGAAGTCTATACCTTTTTGAGAGGTAAATTCGTGTACTTGTGCTTTGTGACTCTCTGAAGAATGCAGTGAAAAAAGCTCAACTAACTGGTTCCTCGCGCATTTGAATGTACTAGCGTTATCGCAGTGAATTTCAGTGGGCAACCCTCGTCTTGAAATTAATCGTCTCAAGCACGCCAGAAAGGTTTCTGTGGTTAGGTCTGAAGCCAGCTCTAGGTGAACTGCCTTCGTCACAAAACACACACATACTAGAATATAGCCTTTACCTATGACAGACCGCCTAACGCGTGAGAGTTTGACCTGTATTGGCCCAGCGAAATCCACACCGACCTTTTCATAAGCTCGACTAGTAGCAGTGACTCGACTCGGTGGCAAGGAACCCATCAGTTGTTTCGCTACAGTCGCTTTTTGTCTGAAACATGTTACACATTTATGAGTAATTTTCTTAACTTCAATTAAGCCATTTACTATCCAAAACCTTTGATTCAAACTCGAAAGCACAAGCCTAGGTCCTGCGTGCAGCAACCTTTCATGCTCACTCCTTATGAGCAAGGCAGTTACAAAAGAATCCTTGTGCAATAAAGCGGGGTGTTTGTGAGAAAAGGAAATATTCGCATGATGAAGCCTTCCACCTACACGAATGATTCCTTGTCCGTCAAGGAAAGGATGAATATTTGCTAAGCTTTTAATGTTATGGCCGTCACATAAAAGTTTAATTTCGGTCTTAAAATGTTTACTTTGTTCATATTTGGTTATTAACATAAGCGAGTTATTTAACTCCGCAGCGCCTAAAAAAGCCGTTTTTATTTTATTTTTATTCTTGTTTATGTTATTTAAAAAACGCAGTATGTATGCAAATAGCCTTATGATTTTGTTAATGTCAGATAGTTTGTATAAGCGAGAAAAAACATAATCAAGCGGATTTTCACACACCAAATTGCTAGAAAACACCGAGCAGGGTTTCCTCATCTCTGGCAGATCGTGAGGTAACCTAGTTACACAGCAATTAAAATCATGCTTACTGTCTTGCAGGAATGGGGGACCGTTCCACCATAGACTGTTGCTGCTCAGCTTGCTCGGTAGGACACCTCTGCTGATTAAATCGGCAGGATTCTCGCTCGTGTTGACGTACAGCCAGCTCCATCTGTGCGTGTTCTGCCTAATCACATTTACTCTGTTCCCAACATATGCTTGAAGTTTAGTCACTTCGGTTTTTAGCCATGCAAGCACTATTTGTGAATCGCTGAACAAATATACATTCTTTATGTCCAGTTTGAGCTTTAAAACGTCGTAAGTTTTCGCGACTAGCTTTGAAAGTAAGAGTACAGAATTTAATTCGAGTTTCGGTACCGTCATGCTTTTCTTTTGCACCGGATTTATGCGCGACTTCGAACAGAGTAAATATGTGTCAGACTTTGTACCTGAACCGTCGGTGAGTCGTAGATAGATGCAGCAACCGTAGGCCGTCGTGCTGGAAGCGTCTGCGAAACCGATTAGCTCTGCTGTCTGTGAATCTGAAATGTCTATGTTTCTAGGCAATAGGATGGGTTGCATGAATTTTAAATCAGATAGAAATTGCAGCCATTCTGCTTTTACATTTGCAGGAGGGCTGTCATCCCACCTGGTGTTTGTTAACCATAACTTTTGCATAATAGCCTTTGCTGTTACAACGATAGGGCTAATATATCCCATAGGATCATAAATTCTACTAATATCGCTAAGAATACTTCGTTTGGTTAGCCTATCTGTTTCATGCGGTGTTGGGCTTGAGATTATGAAATTATCATCTTTTATGTTAATTTGCAAGCCTAATGTCTTCATATTAAAATTATTTTTCTGCAAATCTAAGCTGTCAAAGTGTTGCAGCTCTGGTGGAATATTGACTAATACTTCCTGACAATTTGAAGCCCATTTGTGAGTTTGAAAACTGCCTAATTTGAGTAACTCGCATAGTTGGTCTCTCGCTTGGATAGTGGTGTCCAAATTGTCATTTGAGTAAATAATGTCATCGACATATGTATTATTCTTGATAATCGACGAGGCTAGAGGATGTGAATTTTCAAACTTGTTTGCTAGCTCGTGTAGGCAACGGGTCGCCAAGTAGCTTGACGACTTAAGTCCGTATGTCACTGTGTCTAATCTTATACATTTTACTGGGTCATCCACGCTGTCTCTCCATAATATATTTTGCAATGAAGTAAACGCGGGATTGACGAGAATGTTCCTAAACATGCGCCTAATGTCTGCGGTAAATGTATGTTTCCCTAGACGGAATAACATAATTATATCAAACAGCTCTCGCTGGAGCACCGGGCCATTCAACTGTAAATCATTCAAGGAAATTTTCTTATTGGTGAGCATAGAGCCATCGAAGACCGATCTTAATTTTGTTGTTTTGCTGTTAATATTCGTTACAGGAAAATGAGCAAGAAAATACGTTGGTTCCTTGTTGAATTCATACAACTCAATGTCAACATAGTGACCGTGATTGAGCGTTAAATATTCGTGTATGAAATTCTTATACAGCATGAATAAATCAGGATTTGCATGCAGTTTCTTTTCAAGGTTTAAAAATCGCTTCATTGCGAAGTGGAAAGATTCTCCAAGGGCATAATTAACCTCTGATAAGGGCAACTTTAAGGGTAAGTCTACTGTAAATTTGTTATTATCTAATTTGACAGTTCTTTGAAATATTTGTTCGCAAAGTTCCTGCTCTGAAGTTTTTTCATTGAGTATTTCTGGAACCTTCTCATTGGCCCAGAATTGTGCCATAGTGTCGTTAATATTTAACTCGCATTTTAAAACTACTTTGTTGCATGTAGGTTTTATGATGTGGGAGGGTAAATTACCTCCAATGATGCAGCCGAATACAGTGTTAATTACATACAGCTTATGCAGCGGTGGCTGCCCACTCTGCAATGATGACAGCTGATGGCCCTCCGCAGGCGGCAGCAGGTCCAGCTGTGTTGATTCGCTTGGCAAGAGCGCCTGGAAGAATATGTCGGAGCCAATTAACATATTTATTTCTCCCGGGACGTTGAACTGCTCATCAGCTAATGTACAGCTAGTTGGTATCTTAAATTGTGTGATATCAAATTTACTTTGAGGCAAATTGCAAGTTATTTGGTCAACAATGTGACATGATATTGTAGTTTTAAATGCAGATGTTAATGAATGTACCTCTAAGGGGATGCATGCGTTAACGCTGCTCTTTGAATTGCCTATGCCAATTACATTTATGCTACTCTGCCTGGGCATTTTTCCTAACAATTTTACTACCTTCGATGTAACGAATGACACCTGTGAGCCACTATCTAGTAGTGCTTTGATGTGGTACTCGGTGCCATCAGATCCTACAATCTTAACTCGAGCTGTGGGAAGAAGAACATTATTATCTGCATTTCCTGTCAATGCGACAGGAGGTGGTTGATTAGATGGGTCAGGATTGCAGTGTAACAGGGTGTTATGCTTCTCCTTGCACTCTCCACACCGGAAATGGTATTTACATTTCCCTGAATGACCACCTAAACATATTAGACACATCTTTCTTTCTTTAATAAACTTTAATCTCTCGTCCGCTGTTTGAGATTGAAACTTTTTGCACTTAAATAATTTATGATCTGTACACTTACAGTAGCTACATGCTGGCGCTGACACGGCGTGCGCTGCTACCTTACTGCCACTCCACTGCGAAGGGTGGTGTGCCCTGTGTCCCTGCTCGGTGTTTTCCATAGCGAGAGCCCTTTTCTCGATGAACTTCAAGAAATCCTCGAGCAGTGGCTTCGTGTTGTGGTCTCTTTCCAGCTGATACGCGCGTGCAGTAAATGTATCTAATTTGCGAGACAGAATACACAGTAAGATAGGATCCCAGTGTTTGACATTGGGCTCATTATTTTTAATTGCCGCCAGTGTTTGTTTAACTATTGCTAGAAAATTTCGAAGATTCTCCGCTGTTGATTTATTTATTGGCTTTAAATCGAGTATTTGCCCTACATATTCTGCTGTGATTCTATATTTATTGCTATAGCGATCATTTAAAATCTTCAAGGCCTCAGTGTAACTTTCTGCTGTGATTGGAAGGTTTTTTATCAAATCTAAAGGCTCGTCTTTAAGAAACGAGCGCAAGTAGTATAACCGCTGAACAGAATCAAGGGATTTATCGTTATCAATCATTGACGAAAACAAATTGATAAAAGGCATGTACTCAGTAAACTTACCATCAAAGGTTTGGATAGTAATAGGTGGTAATTTCCTATTGTTATTGCTAGCAGTGGCTGTCAAATGGCTGTCAGGTGGCGCGGGCGCAACGGATAACATTTTTCTTGAGTTTAACTCTTGATCAATCACTGACAGGGCAATGAGGTAATTCTCCTCCATTGCTGCGTGGTCTTCTTGGTCGTCCTCGTCCAAATACATGATTTCCTTACTAAGTTGCTCGTACTCATTGAATGAATCGGTCAGCTTCTTGCGCTTGTTCTCGAGGAATTCTACCGTATACGCTTGCAATGATTTTTCGACAAACAACGCCGCCTTGGTTATGGATGTTTTACAATATCCGCGAGCCTTAACCTTCTTTCCCAAATCTTCGTCCGATTCCGACATTTTTGCCACGTCGTACTCAGCTCGTTACAGCCACTGCAGTTCTAAACTTGTACACAACGTAAAACGTAAAGTTAGATTATGATCAGTACGCAAAGATATATTTTAATGTTAATACTACGTACGTACTAGACTTAAGTTTACTTAAATTAATTAGCGAACACAGAAAACGAACGCGTTTCCAACAAACAAAATGGCATCTTTTGCTCGCCCGTCGCCGCTCTCGTTTCGTCCCTGTCAGTCTTGCGGTCGCGTCGATGCAGTTGTCTCCAGTGATGCAGTTGTGTTGTTTTTGTCTAGTGTTATTTTGCACTTGATAGGGTTATGTTCTTGCGTCTCGCTCCTACTCGCGGGTTACCTGCATGGTGCTCCTCACACGTGGGCTTGCGCAGGCGACTCCGGAACGAGATGATGTGTAAAACAAGTTTCGTCGAATATTACACGGCCAAGTACAGGTGCCCGACGAATTGTTTTCTCGCGCCGATACACGTTGGTGACGTTGGATCCGTGGCAAATGTTGAACACAATGGCGACCTTTTTTCTTTGTTCTGCTCCCTTGTTGCGGCAATTTGACACGACGACTCTCGAATTGGTGTTAACCACGTTGATCTCTTCCTCGATGGACCATGAAGCGCGGTGGACTGTAGATTGGAGTTGGATGGGCTGGATATCCGTGGATAACAAATAAAATTCGGAGTCGTGTTATTGCGTGTATTGTTGCCGGGATCGCCGGTATGAGAGAGAGAGATACAAAACATTACTATAACTAAAAACTTTATGTTGGTGTTGCCAACAACATGTTTTAAATAAATAATTTTGGTAGTACAAAATGACATACATCGCGGAACAAAAAACCAAGGAGTCGTTATTAGATACTTTTTCTATGAAGTCGTTACCTACGTAATTATGGGGATCCTGCCGTTTTGCCAAAGTTATTTTGGTAAAATTTCACTACCCAAACTAATTTTGGCGACCGTTGTGTTTGGTAATGCAATCTTTGGAATGATTTTAGTAGGCAAATTTTCATTTGGTAAAATTTTCCCTCAGCATTATATTACCACGGAAAATAACGTTCCGGCATTTGGTCTTTTATCAAATACTTTATTACAGCAGAAAATCTTTAGACAATAAACATTTAGTCAAATGAATTGTTATGACAAAAAGTATAAAGACAAAAATATTACCACGGAAAATAACATTGAGGCATATGGTCTTTTATCAAATACTTTATTAAAACAGAACATTTTTAGACAATAAATATTTAGTTAAATGCCCGAAGGGTGACCAGCGGGTATGTTAACGAAAAAATAATTTGAACATATCAGCATATATAAGCTGATATGGAAATATTAAATTGACTCTATATGTAAGCAACTAAATCAATTCTCCTATGCATTATGTAATCTAAAAAAAAAAGTAAATCTACCTGCAGTGCTTACCGCATACCATGCATTTGTAACTTCAACGTTAAGATACGGTATAATATTCTGGGGGAACTCGACAGATCGAGAAATTGCGTTTCAAGCGCAGAAAAGGTGTCTAAGATCTTTATGTGGTATCAGTTACCTTGGAATCTTGTATGCCCCATTTTCAAAAACTCAAGATACTAACTCTTCCTAGTTTGTATATCTATGAAATGTGTGTCTTCGTGAAATGTGACTCCCATTTGTTCTTAAACTTTAAGAGCACCCGTTTACGTCATAAAATAAACAACCCAAGTATACCCAAAACAACGTTATTCCAAAAAAAAAAATAGTCGGAATGGCTCCTAAGATATTTAATAAATTATCAAAATCTTTAAATTCAATAGATCCACTACATAAATTTAAAAAAGCTTTAAAAAATTATCTAGCTCATAGAAGTTATTATACCATAAATGAATTTATAAATGATAGTGACTTTGACATGCATGCTCAACAATTTGTAAGCCGTAAGGCGTCATATAGTGAAAGGTCATAATTCTGTAACATCCTGTAACCTATGTTGGACAAATAAATTATTTTATCTTTATCTTTATGTTCCATATACGCGGATTAGCTTTCTTTAAAACTATTCCGAATTTCAAATGATAGCATTACTTAGTAGTTCCTGAGATATTTAAATTTATGACAGACAGACAGACATACATACGGACAGAGTCGCACGATAAGGGTTTTTACATTTTTGGAAACCGGTCCTTTGGTCCGGAACCCTAAAAAGGAAGGATTTTCAACTACTACTAGTACCAGAGGGATAAACACGTAACGTTTCGAATGAGCGTTAGGACAATATAACTGTCATTTTCCCATACAAAAAACCGGACAAGTCCGAGTTCAACTCGCGTGGTGAGGGTTCCGTATGTAATCTAAATTTCATAAGTGTTTTTGAATACTCAAACTTCTTATAGGTTTTCCTGTAATCTTTAGGCAAGGAAGGGAAGGGGGGGATGGTCAATTTTCGTCTTTTTTCCTAAATTACTTCAAATCTGTTTTTACTAAAATTATTTAAAAAAAATATCCCATCTTTGGGTCACCAATTTACATATGTGTACCAAATTTCAACTCAATCGGTCCAGTAGTTTCGGAGCAAATCGGCTGTGACAGATGGACAGACAGACAACCGAGTGATCCTATAAGGGTTCCGTTTTTTTCCTTTTGAGGTATCGGAACCCTAAAAAGTGACATTTAGATCTATCTGATGCGCGTACATTGCGTTGCGTGATCGACTCTCAAAATAATAAATTTCGTTTCATATTAGAAAGGGGCGAGGAGAATATATTTTTATATCCATGTGTCAATATGTATGCCGCAGTAGGTATCAGTTATCGATATAAGTAATTAATTACATTAACATTATCAAAGGACCACTTAAAGCGCTATAATTGCTAGCATTCACAAAGGAATACACAATACAAATAGCCTCGACCATGGCGTCATTTCATTTACCGTTTGGTTCAAAGGAATTCCCACCAATATTCTACAACATTTTTTTGCATTAACGCTCGCAAAAACATGACATACTTTACACTTATTGGTACATTTTTTTAAACCATATTAAGTTGACTATACATAGGTATGAATATGATAGTGATCAATCAGCGTATCTGGTGTGATATCTAATACTTACGTCATCTTTACCTAAAATAAAAGACTACCAAAAGCACTATGCAAAAACCTCCTTAAGCAAATGTTTATTTATGATGATGTTTCACAGCCACATGAACTTCTACAATATTTTTTAATAATCTCAACCAGTGATAAAATATCACCTACCCTTACTCCATGATATTGCCTCTGTAGAGACAAGACTGCTCTAGTATAATCAACTACGTGTCTTCAATAAGCATTGTAAAAGCAACCTTAAGTTTTCAGGAACTGGGTTTGTTATCTATGAAACCTGGAGACGGTTATTAAATATACGTCTTGGTTAGATTAGAAACAGCAACAGGCTGAGTAATGGGGCCTATGTGGTCTACATAGATGTTCAACACGCCACACATATGATGAGGTTTTATAGATATAAATTACTAGCTTGTGCCCGCGGCTTCGCCCGCGTACTAAAAGTAATGTTAACCGTTTACCTACAAAAAGTTGCATCTCAGTTTGACCTGTATGTTCCAATTGAATTGCAATTTGGCACAAATACTTTCAAGAATTTTCATGTTCAGTGCCATTTTCGTAATTAACTTCCCAAAAAACCATAAAAACGACACCCATATTTAGACATTTCAACCCTATCGCACTCCAACAGGGGAGATGGTATTTCACGTCCGCCACGTTGGATTAATCGTTGTTGTTTTCGTAATCAGCGACCAGCAAACAAACCTTGGACCTCCATTCCATCCGCTTAGGGGGTGAATTTTTAAAAATCATTTCTTAGTGCACCCGAACTTATAAGGAACCCATGTGCCAAATTTGGAATCTCTAGATCCAACGGTTTGGGCTGTGCGGTGATATGTCAGTCAGTCAGTTTCTTCTTTTATATAATTATCGACTCTACATATCAACTCTACATATTGACTCTACATACCGACTCTACATACCAACTCTACATACCGACTCTATATATCGACTACATATCGACTCTACATATCGACTGTACATATCGACTCTACATATCGACTATAGATACCAATTCTACATACCGACTCTACATATTGACTACATATCCACTCTACATATCGACTCTAGATACTGACTCTACATATCGACTCTACATATCAACTCTACATATCGACTCTACATATCGACTCTACATATCGACTCTACATATCGACTCTAGATACCAATTCTACATACCGACTCTACATATTGACTACATATCGACTCTAGATACTGACTCTACATATCGACTCTACATATCAACTCTACATATCGACTCTACATATCGACTCTACATCGACTCTACAAATGGACTCTACATATCGACTCTCCATATCGACTCTACATATCGACTACATATCGACTCTACATAGACTCTACATATCGACTACATATCGACTCTACATATCGACTCTACATATCGACTCTACATATCGACTCAACATATCGACTCTACATATCGATCGACTCTACATATCGACTATACATATCGACTCTATATATCGACTCTAGATACTGACTCTACATATCGACTCTACATATCAACTCTACATATCAACTCTACATATCGACTCTACATATCGACTCTACGTACTGACACTACATAGTTAGGGGCTGGGGGAAAATTAACAAACAAAAGGCAGGTATTTTTCGTTGGTAACAGAGTCTGTGTACCGATTTTTAGCTTCCTACCTTGAAAACTGCGAAAAGTCCGATATAAAATTTCACCCCCTCTTGTAAGGGGTTGGGTACAGATTTCCAAAAAAAAAAAGATGCACGACTTTTTTGTTAGTCACAAATATTCCGCATACCAATTTTTAGCTTTCTACCTTGAAAATTGCGGAATGCTCCATACAAACTTCCACCCCCCATTTTAGGGAAGTGGGGGGTTAGAATGAGACAAAAAGTAGCCTATGTCACTCTCCATCCCTTCAACTATCTCCACTTAAAAAATGACGTCAATTCGTCGCCCCGTTTTGCCGTGAAAGACGGACAAACAAACAAACAAACAAACAAACAAACAAACACATACACTTTCCCATTTATAATATTAGTATGGATATGGATATTCTTTTCTTCTTGAGAAGATAAGGTGATTTTTTAAGAACTGGAAAACTGAAGTCAAAGGAATATGGGAAGAAAAATTGATGTCATGAAAGTTTATTCAAAGTGGATGGACCCGTTCACAGCGAAACTTGCATTTATCATTTCATAAATGTTGTTATTGTTGTAGTTTATATTAGTGCATTGCGCATTATAGACCGGGAGACGCTGACACAATTTTCCAGTCATTTGTACCAAGTGTGGCGACCCTTCAGGGGTCTAATTACGTAATGAAGAAAAGCAAAATTATGGTCATAGCGCTGATACCGCTGGACCAAACGCGTGGGCGTTAATCAAACATGTCGGATAAATTACGAAAGTCGAACGATTTGTTACACAAAAATTCTTGTATTTTCCGATAGTCGATAAAAAAAGAAGTACTTAGGCGGTAGCGTAATGCCATACCTACTTCTCGGGTGTGACTTACAGCCCGCCATACCGACGAGAACACATTAATTTAAAAAACCAAATCAATTTGTACCAGGCTAAATAATTTTTGCACAGCTAATCATCGTCGAGTAGCCATTCACGAAAATCACCTTGCCATACTTTTCCGACGGGTCTAAATGGCCGCCATACTGCCGCAGAAGTATTTTTTTTGCTAAACTATTTATATTAAACTCTGCAATGTAATAAAACTCGCATACAAGTTGTTACACCATGTAAATGGCCCTTTATACAGCCAAGTTTATAAACCATCTTCATAATTATAGAGTTGACAGCAACAGGCAGAGTAATGTGTCCTCTGAGGCACAAACATAAAGCTGAAGATACATGTGCAACGGAGTTTTACGGAAATTTACCATGTTTTACGAGTGTATGGAAAGTTTGTGAAACCTGATGTGATGTGATACATACTCGTAAAGTAAGTAGATCGCAGAAACCTCTCCATAAGTAGGTACGTATATACTATCGTACACTTTTACTGACTTGCACTAGTTATTATCTTCATGGCATTCAAAAAAATCCGGAAGAAAACATTGCACACTTTCAAAAGAATGTGTGCAATGCGTGATTATGTACGAAGCCATTCATAATCACTTTTTTTTTGGACATGGTATTACAAAAGGGTACTAAATCGAGTAAAACATTATAAAGTGCATGAATGATAAACACAACTTAAAATATTTTACCTGTCATCAGTTTCACTGTATCCGTTAGAAATAGAATAGAATAATTTATTGAA
The DNA here is from genome assembly GCA_932294315.1 of Epinotia nisella. Lineage (NCBI taxonomy): Eukaryota > Metazoa > Arthropoda > Insecta > Lepidoptera > Tortricidae > Epinotia > Epinotia nisella. Next base: position 27,212,442 of record OW028674.1, read on the forward strand.
AAAATCCTTAAAGCTAATAATGTTACATTGTGCTTGCAGATTTGTGACTTAGGCAAAGAAATAAATGTCATCATGGCGCGCTTGTCCGCTACTGTCATCATTAGACTGGAATTAGTTTATTTTAGACACACGTTCGTTTGGAGATATCAGGCAGCAGGTGTCGCGAAGCCACTTCTGATCACTCTCGTGGCCGCGAATGAGTACCTATAGCACTCTAGCTTAGGTGAATGTATTAGTACATATGCATCTATAAACATACTCTAACAACTTGCGGAATCCTTTATATATCTGACATATGGGCTGCCGCCTGGTGCGTACCAGCTCCATATGAGGTGTGGGGACCGTTGTCCCCGAGAATGTCCTCCAACCTCCCCTTATAGACATCCCTTACCACACAACTGATACTGTTCCAATCCACACGCTACTGATCCAGTTATAATTACCCGGGTGCACCCCTGATTGATACTGATATGGACTGAGGCTGAGACTACCGAACCTGAGACGCTGTTGTTACACTTGTTACTAATCCTCTAACACTAAAGAACTCCAGACTAAGAACCGTGTTATCGCATGTCCGTGATCTGTAGGAAAACCTTATTCATATACATGATAAACCGTCACGCCTCTCAAAGAGAATAAGACATGTAGCCGCACATAAATACATCACATCATAAACAGTCATCGTCCGACCTGTGTAAATGATACCAAATCGTAACAATATCATAGGATGCATCGAAAGTGATTATGGAAAGAGCTCACCCAGGTTTTCCTCCAAATTTAACACAACAAATCTGCACGTAACTGTTCGTTCACAATCTAGCTGTCCGGAACTCAAACTCCTCGCCTACCCGTCCATTATAAACATGATTTCTTGTAGGTGTTGCTACATGAAATAAATCGGCTGTTTGAGACATCATTATTAACATCGTCATAAATGTAAGTATACTATCGTGAATCATGACTATTCACGACAGCAGGTATTTATGAGCAGGCAACGCATCCAGCGACGTTATGCCTGTGTCGGATGTCGGAAGCGTTTCAATACTCGACTGACAACACGCGTCTCGCGTCGCCACTCGCGTCATGACCTCGGCCTTAGACTTGGCGCGGCTGAAATCCAGTGCGCACGCCTAATTCAAAACAGTTTCCCATAGAATCAAACATACCCCCAACTTCTTCAGTCCAGCTTCATGATTAGTAAGGAATGTAACCTTTAGCTTTCACGAGATAAATATTTTATTCAATAAATTATCTGCAACGAGCATCTCTTAAGGCTATAATATTCTAGAAAGTTAACAGTGTTTAAAATTTAACTTGGCTAGTGTAGACCATACTTTATATAATAATATACAATGGTGGTACGGAGTTCTGTAGCTACGGAGACGAGTTATAATGGGAATAACGTATCTGCAAGCTGAGGGGGCGTTTTATCAAACTTTTCAAACCGTTTTAACGCAGTAATAATACCCTCGGATTTCGCAGTGAGTCTTCTTTTTCAGTTTTTCACATCTATTGGGTGTTTTCATAAAAAAATAACTTCATTAGAAGTTAATTTTTGCAGGTATGTATCATTGATTTTAATACAGAAAAGGCGTGTCAACATTTTATACAATATTGGTAAGTAGTTACATAATTATGTCGCTACAATATGAGTAATCAGAAAACTATTAGGTAGGTACCTACCTGCTACATTTTTCAAGTTCTGGCATGGCCTGTTATTCATACATCTAAAAATGGGACGATTTTTACACAACATAATTACAAATTAAACAATATGTATTGTAGGTTGTCTACTGTTCAATTAAATTTTTTTAATAGGCACTGTACTGGTGCGAGTAGGATTGTGATTATAATACTTGTTCGTAAATCGTAACGAACAAGTATTCGAATCGAACTAAATCTATTCAGACACGTCTCAAGATTTATGTAGGACTCCAGGTGCGAAAATGAATTCAAGATTCCAAATCCTTTGTCTGGCGATGAATGAAGCTGTATATATCCGTGAAAAATGAAGAGAAATATATTTTTCCGGAACATAAGGTAAACGTCCTAGTACTCGACGTTGTACTAGTATATGGCATCGGCAGTTGGGCACTTTATGTCAAAGTGACATGGATTCGAATGAATATAAATCTTAGATCCTATTTAAACCATATCGCTTTGACACAAAATGCCCATGTACAGTCAGCAGCAGAAGTAGCTAAGCGGGCCGGGTGTTCAAAATAACCTACACACGCTCTTAATTTCTTAAGAATAAAGTCGTGTGCAGGTCATTTTGAACACCCGGCCCGCTTAGCTACTTCTGCTGCTGACTGTACTAGTGCAACGTCGAGGACTAAGACGTTTACCTTATTGCGAGATTTATCAGTGACATAAACCTGTCATGACGTAGCTGTCATATCGATTGCACGCATTAAATGGTCAATTAGCCAGTCCATGGTAGAATAAAACAGGGTACTTAAGTCATTCCCGTGAGTCAGAGCTGATGACGATCAGCATCTTAAAAATGACGGACTGTCCGTGTGTTGCCACTGTGTGAAAGTAAATTACCAGATAACCTAAATTGCATCACTTCACTTACGTGCTTTCAATCAATATTTAGTTTCAACAACTACTAATTGTATAAAGTTGTATTTTCATCCCAAATAAATAGTTTAACTAGCTAACTTTTTTTAAATATTAATCGTGCATTAATAAACCTCCTTGTTTGTATGGAAGATGTGCAACTTTGCACAAAGCCAACATTTGTGTGACGTAGGCATGGACCTAAGATACTCGGGACAAGCTATGGTCATAAAAGCATTGGTAGATGAAATAGCTAAAATATTTGACTGTTCTCGGGTACGTTAATGTTCACACGTCATTTCGGCCGTGATTGTCCTACCATTAACCGTAAAACGGAGCTCAAGTTACAGTTACAGCGGCAGTTAACCCCGTCATTTGAGATTTTCTTGTTAGTCTAAGATACGGCGTATATCTGTATAAATCCTTATTACTCACGTAAATGTTTGGCCCTATCTTTTCTATGATTAACACGTTCACTGCCAGGAACAATTTAGTAGCGCTACGCATACACATAACATGTGCATACGGGTATGTAGAGGAAAGCGCATAGGAGCAGAACAACAATATACATACTCTTGTTTTAAATATTAACCCCTTTGGGATATCAATAAGAGTTACCGAAGGAAACTAACTTAATACTGCAAAATAACTTTTCACTTAAACCCCTACCTGTTGAAAATAACAAATGTATAAGTTTCAGATTTTTCCCCGTACTTGTAGTATGAGACGATATTACTAGTTTGCCAAATTTCATAGTTTTAGGTCAACGGAAAGTACCTACCCTATAAATTTTGATTCCCTTGAATTGAGAGTGTCGAAATATACTTTTTTGCAGCATAAACGGCCGTATCTTTTTTTTAACGTTAACTTAGTAGTTTGAATTTTTACAGCTTTAAGGGACTATAGATTTGAGTGTATGGTTTTAATTTTAACTCGGTACCTCCACGTGTTCCCGAGATAAAGGATCTTGACAGACAGACAGACAGACAGGCGGACAACAAAGTGATCCTATAAGGGTTCCGTTTTTTTCTTTTGAGATACGGAACCCTAAACACAAATAAGTACCTACACTTACCCAAGAATACAATTGCGTAATACTTTTGCATGTACAGTCTCGAACTTTAATTTGGGACCCATTTCCTTCAAATGTTGTCGTTCACAATGCAATAAGGTCGAAAACTTCAGTTCAATAATAGTGGTGAAGTGTCAAGATAAGACAGTTAAATGTCTTATCGAATGGATCCTTGAATTAATAACCTCTTTGCCAAAAGCTATCTTTACGGTTTTCTAATTACGAACATGTGTCAGTGGCAGACAAGAAAATTTATTGAAAACTGACTTTTTCATGAAACATTATTTACAAATAACAAATATGGGCGGATAGAAAACAGGGTCAAAAATACGAGTGACAATTAGTCGAAAAAAGTCGGTTGACATCACTGAGTGAGCGGTTGCCCCTAGACACGTATAAACGTAAGTTGGCTATGGCAAACTTTATGACAGTCCTTTTAAATGTTTTCAGTTTGATATAGGTTCGATATTCCACCTTAGGTGGGTCCCAAATTAAAGTTCGTGACTGTACCTTGCCAACTTTAATATTACTTCTTTTTATTTCCCTAAACAAATGCCATTAAGTGAAGTTGAAAAAGTTATTTTAATGGAGTCACAGGTCGGACTTACGACAGAGAGGTGCCGTCGGTCCCTCGAGGTACGTTTTATGTCCTATCGTACATCTACATTCTGAATATTGAGGTGAATAGTTGTTCATAATATTTTGTATGATTGCAGTTTTTTTTAAATAACAGGTTTCTCACTCATTTTTAACCGACTTCAAAAAAGGAGAAGGTTCTATGTTCCACTACTTCCACTGTATGTTATTATTATACAGTATGTTCACCGATTTCCCTGTCAATTGTGGACCGATTTTCAAATTTTTTTTTAATTCGAAGGAGTATACTTCTGAGATGGTCCCATTGTCACCACATCAGGATCTGATGATGATATCTCAGGGAAATTACGGCAAACATCAAATTTTATAGGTACTCGTGTAGTGATTTCGGTATTTTCTATTATACACTCAAGAGCAAAAGTTTCGGGTACACTTTGTATAGAATTTCAGTACAAACTGTACCCAAAACTTTTGTTCTTGAGTGTATGTATACCGAAATTACGAGTACCCTCGGAAATCGCAATTTTGGTGAAGTGGAACTCTTCAAAGGTGTAAAGTAGGTTGTACGTCAAAGATTCTGACATAATTCCATTGAGGTAGCAACTAATGAAGTGTCAATTCTGAGTTCCTTGAAAAATCGACGGAAGTAAAAGTAAAGTAAAAGTAAAAAGTTTATTTGACAAGAATCATTACAGAAATGTATCACGACCCTGAGTCCTGCGCTAGGAAACTCTGTGTTACAGGACTCAGTTTCGTTTCAATAATGTTTACACTTAACTAAAGTTTGCAAGTTATACAGAGGAGTTATCTTTTTATATCTTATATTAGATTTCCTCAATTAATTTTTAGAGAAGTCCTCAATATATTATCAGCCCACATATACCGGCTTGGGTTTTTTCTGTTATAATCAACGCATTTGCTCTCGGAAAGCAGTTCATGTGGTAAATTGGAAAGGAGATGTGGAAATTTTTCGTGTACCTTGGTGGTGTGTCTTGGTGGAGTACTGAATTTAAGTCGGTTTAAACTTTGTTTTTAAAGTAAATTATTAAACATGTCAACACGAGCTAAGGTTTTTGCGAAACTAGAACATCGGCCACAAAATTGTATGGTGACGAGGTATTTTCCGAATTCCGGATGCAAGTTTAAAATTCAGTAAAATTGGCATGAGCCCTTAATTCGATATTCTGTACACATTTGTCGTCAGCCTCTCCTTTCCTTCTAGGGCCGCTATCTAGATTTCCTGATACGACATAATAATAGCCAGTGTAATAAAAAACGATCATTGTATGTACATTGTATGTGATTATTCCAAAATTTAATCAACCTCTCCTAGAAAAAGTGTTATAAAACCATTGTACTCAAATTAATATGACGTTGCAAAGTCTATAAATACTGACCTACACATACCTACCGACCTACCGTGTATAAACAAAACATCGTGTATAAATTTCACATACGTGTAAATGAGACGGCCAAATACATACATGAATCGTTGTAATAGCTCAGCCGGCTTTAGGTTCATGGAAATTCCAAAGGTATTTGTAAAAGTATAATACGCCGTTTTGATTTGCGAGCGTACCGAACCGCAAACAGAACTGTTTGGTCTCGTTGCTTGCAATATTTATCCGAACGGGCAAACATTTTGTGTTAGACTCCGGGGAACCAGCACAGGGGGCGTAAAGGGCAAATGGTACAATACATGGAAAACTGCGGCTGTGGACGAAAATGGAATTAAATGGAAAACTATCATGAAATTTGCTGAATCAGTTTCTTAGTTGCAATACCTACTTCAATTAACTTTTTATTTAACCCTTTTCCAGGCCGGCAGTTGGAAAATGACAATCGGATGTCAGTCTTTTTCATTGACATTAAGATATTATGGTTGACAAGCAGTATGTGGTCGATATAACGCCTCTGCCTGGAAAAGGGTTAATTTCCTTATGTCTAGCGTACAGCTCACCTGATGTAAGGTTACCGTAGGATATGGATGCTTGCGATTGTCGACTCTTTAAAACCTGTACTCTCTTTTCTTGAAGAACCCCATACTGTAGTCCCTCTGGAAAACCGCGGCAGAGAGTCCATTCAACAGCCGGAGCGTTCTTGGGAGGAAATTCCTTTGAAACCGTGCCTTTCGCAACCATTTATGTTCCAAGGTGTGAGGATGAACTTCCTGCCGTTGATGAGCGGTGCGATCGTAGAATGTGGCCGTGGGCTACATGACAAACAGTTCTTTGGAGCACAGACGTTTATAACAAGCGCGTTTATACTTTGCGGTAAAAGTGAGTAGGTAATTCAAGAATGTAATGTCAATGTCGAATAAACATTTCAATTTATAAGAAACTGTAACTATAGGTAATTTCACGAGAGTTGAGGTGAATGATTACACACACAGCTAAATAAAGTACTGATTGCAAAAAAAGTGAATGAATGAAATGAGTGAGTGAATGTAAATATTTTTTTTGTGTACCAAATGAAAGTCATATATGCATTTTCTTATGACATCTTAATCAAATTTATCAAAATTGTTTTTCTGTGATAATCTTGGTCGCTTCAGTCCCGGTGTCGTGAACGTGGGTTCAGTTAATGCCGAGTTGGATGGTTCAGTTGATGACGGACAGTTTTTAGCTCCAGCTTCTTTTAGCACCCCCGTTACGATTCGTTGAATTGTCGATTAGATACACCGGTTACTTCAGCCGTCACATTGTATATTTCTGTCGCAGGTAAATGTTGACCGTCATTTCTTAAGTTTTGTCTAAAATGACAGAACACGTTAAATATAATTTCCCGACTTTGTCTATTTAAAGTTTTCCCACGACCTATTGTTTCAACCATGTTTCCGTAGAATAAAAACCTGTAGGTTTTCTTGTCTCTTGGAAAATCCGGTTGTCAATAAGTATGACAACAATGTAACGAGTGCCAGTTACTTCAATCATCTTTAGAGAGGTTTGATAATGAGATAACAAAGTAATGAACATATATGTGAATACAATTTTAATAGCTAAATAAATAAAGACAATGCAATTTGTTACCTACTTATTCTCTTTCGTTTCTACGATTAATATTATATATATTCATGTATATACCTACGCATATGTGACCTTTATTTGAATTGGTAGAAATATATTAATACTTAACAAAATAGTTTATAGGAACTTTTTGGTCTTTCTTGCCATTCACTGTTGAACTTGCTATCGGTACAATAATAGAACAGTAATGTCAAAACTTCGCTGTCATTACATGACAGTGTTGTTGTGTGCGTGGTCTCAACTCTCGTGAAATTACCTATACAATATGATCCCTATTTCCTGGAAGACACATTTTCTTTAAATTTGTCGGGTGGCTACCGCTCGTCTCTTGTTCCGCGAGTTTGCGTGACGTTACGTCTACCCTGTTTATTCGTTCACGGCTGTACGGGCTCGTAAATATGCATATTGTGAGAAGGGCTCAAGTTTACAGCTCGTACATATGAAATGCTATTTTGTATCACTGAAACGATAATAAATGTCAAAGATATCAAAAATATTTTTTGCTGAATCCAGACAAGTTACAAGTAACCTAACCTAATGGTCCTTATTCATGAATGTTCCAATAACACGTTTAAAAGCAAAAATGCCGTTAAAATTAGTTTGAAAGCCATTTGTATTTGTGAGAAAGGGACGAAGCACATGCTAGTTAACAGAAGTCTGATAAGTTTTTTGAACAAGGGGGTTACATTTTTAAAATTGTGTGAGTCGGGTTTGAAGTAACCTTCAAAAAGCCAGGCCATTGTAAAATTTGGTCAAATTGAATATATAAATAAATATTAGGGAAATCTTACACAAATTGAGCTAGCTCCTTTAATCATGGTCCTCTGATCATGATTACATGCCATTCTCCCAAACAAGACGCCTCTTCACGCGATGACTACCATCAAATTTTGTCATTTCATTTGTACGGGTTGTTATAAATCATAAGTTCATGACACTCCAATATTAGAGGTCACAAAAACAATTGGTCTGAATAATAACTTGAAGTCCTAATTTCGACATATTTTTACCAAAACCTCAAGAGCGAGGTAATCAGAATGATACATTATTCAGATATAATTCAATTGGGTAGATGTCTGGGGATTTGGACTGAACCTAGATAAATAAGATGTAATAACGCGTCTTTCAAGTACATCAATAGGTAGGTATGTTATTGTGGAAATGATTATCGAATTCGCTTGGGATTGCGGGATATATTGCTAGAAATTATAACAATATCATAAATATAGTCGTAGACATCGAGCGATCAGTCTTAGATAAAATCCTTAACACACTTATTATTATTACACACTAACTAGGAAATTGGTATTCAATACATTACACTACATAACGAAGTAAGCACTTTCAAAATAAAGTATTGGCCCCCAGAGGCTAACCAAACTATCGAATAAAATAACTTTTGGTGCTACAAAAAATCCACTAGAATGCTTTTGTCATCACTGTCATTAGGTAGGTACTTACACTGGATCGACTAACTAATTAAATACATAATACGTCTCATTTACATCACATAATAGTTATTTACGATACAAGTGCAGAAAATAGGAAAGTCGCAACGAGTGGCGATAAATTAAAAGTTTTAAATCGACACGAGGTACGAATTACCTATTCGCACGTGTATCGTACAACGTTTTACAGTACATATGGCTCTTTAAAGTTGCAACATATGTAAGGAAAGTGCGGGAAAGTAACACCATGTGTACTGTAAAATAACATAACATAAATAGTCAGAGCCATTTCTAGCAATTGTAGGTTTCAAGTTGAAAACAAATATTTATGTAGGTCCTGCAAATAGGCCTCGACGGCCCTTTTACATACCTATCTAACTTGAATTTACAATTTAAAATAATAACAATTAAATACGTTTATGCTTCACGCACGCTTCCCTCCGGGACACCATTGTACCGGAGCGGTAAAGACTTACAATAATAATAGTTACTAAACAAGATTAACAATTGTAGGATCTATAGAGATATTATATTGGGTCTCTATTAGAATTAAATACGAAGAGATGAAATGATTTTAATATCAATATCCCAGAAATGTCATAAGGTCTCTGAGCACCCATTTTTTTAAAGGTGTTGTAAATATGACATTGCTGTGATGGGTTACTAGGCAATCGTTCACAACCACTACTTAATCCTATCCTAGGTACTAATATTATAAATACGAAAGTTTGGATGTTTGGATATTTGGATTTTTAGATGTTTGGATGTTTGTTACTCAATCACGCTTAAACGGCTCAACCGATTTAGATGAAATTTTGCATGAAGATAGTTTATAACCTGGATTAAAATATAGGATAGTTTTTATCCCGGGTCCACGCAGACGAAGTCGCGGGCGGAAGCTAGTACTTATAAAACTTGAAGAAGATATTGCCTGTAAGTTACTTAAATGAACGAATATTTTGTAATATAATAAAATTTGTCATTTTATTGTGGAATCAACATTTAAGTTACAAAACTTTAGAAGAACTTGGAAAAATATTTTTTTCCGTTAAATTTGTTGCCGTAATATTTCAAAGAATCGTTTTGTTAAAAGAATTTTAGGTCGCAATAAATACCTGTATTTTCTCGTCATGAGTAATCATGACGAGAAAATACAGGTAAATGGGTGTAGGTGGGCTGTTAAAATACAATTAGAACGTAGTTTAGGGGAAAGAATCCAACCCACGCGATGTAAGATTGGAGCCTTCTGGCTAAAACTAAAGTCATACATTTCAATGATGATGTCTTGTGGGTTGGATCCTTTTTCCTGAACTACGTCGTTTATAGATATATAATAAAATTATAACCACTGGTTCACAGTAATTAAATTGATCAAGTAAATTGTGTAGGAGTTCGTTGTACCCGTAATTCCGATCTGATTTTCGCGACCAATTACCAGGCATCTTACATCGCTAACGGGTTTTTGTCGGTGTCTCCTCTAATATGTGTATACAAATACATATATACCTAAGGCTTGTTCACGAAAAAAAGTAGCCATCGAAGTCACCCAGTAGATCTAGGTAGTTGCAATTAGATAGCCAACTGAGTATTCTTTTTTATGTGTAAGAATCTAAAATCCATTCATTATTCCTTAACCCTCTTTCAGGTCGGCAGTTGAAAAATGACAATCACATGTCAGTCTTATTTATTGACATTAAGATACACTTCTGACAGGCTGCATGTGGTCGATATAAATGTGAAATCCTTCATTTAGGCTTAAAGCTAAAATGATTGCATAGAAATGTGTCTACTTCTCATGATTTAAAACAATTTATGACCTGCATACGGTAATTAAGAGTCTGGGAAGATATTCGCGGAGCATTATAGCATCGATAATGTAGTTGAGTAAAGGAAAAAAAGAACCTCTATGACCCAAACGTGAAAATTACAAAATCTAAGACTACAATCCAGAGATTTCGAAAAATAGCCCAAAAATGGATAGTAGCTGATATAAATATCCATAACGCCATTCAAAACGATAGGTGAAGAGATCTTCTTTTTAATTAATTTCTTTAAAAAATGCCTGCCTTATACTCGTACAACGGTGTCTACTTTTTTTCGTGAACAAGCCTTATTACCGATGATACCAGCAAAAATAGGTTTAAATAATAAAAAGGAGAGTGGTTGTGGACGATTGGCTAGCATAGCAACATATCACAGCAATATCATACTTGTTCCATCTATAAAAGTTTAGGGCGCTTAGAGACCTTATACATTGCTCGGAATATTAAAGTCATTTCATCTGCTCGTCTTTAATTCTGACAGATGACACGTAGAATTTCGCATACGTGTACATATTTAAAACTCGACTGTACCTAGTGCTCCAGGTATAATAGACTTGCACAAGGTTTTATTGTGAAATTAATCTTTACATCTGAAATTACCAAGCTCATAAAAGGTAATGTAAAGGTCACAAAGGGAGATATGTTCATACGGCACGAATGCATAATAATTAATCACCCTTTTACGACTCTCGCATTCTAATTGGCCATAGAAAAACAAAGGCTACAATGAGAGGCTGCTTTAATGTTTCTGACCCATGGATATAGATATTCAAATTCGACATGCATCTATTTAAAGAAAATTGAGACATTTTAAAACTTTACATTGCAAGATGGGATAAATGACATGAAAATGATAAGCGAAGTTCTATCTATAAATACCAGATGGGTGATTACGTAACTTTTCGAACGAGCGGTTGGACAAAACAACTGTTTTTTTCCCTTACAAAAATATATTCAGATCTACTTAACGTACGTTCGAAGCGTTACGCAATCGACCAGCAGACCATTAATCTGCATTGTGCCGCCGCAATCACAGAAGCACCAAAACTTCTAAGAAGGAATCAGCTGAAAAATCTTATCCGCTTCAGCATCGGGCATCTTAGTCCATGGGCTTATTGGAAGGGAAGGCCTAATTCTTTTAGCACAGTTATACCTAAACTTTAATTCATCCGACTGTCTAGTTTAGTTTTATTTTGGGACCAATCTGAAAACCATCGATGGGCGTCTCTGGCCAGCATACGCCGAGACTGGAAACCTTTGCCTTCTGACTATATCGACTATTTAGTTTTAATTTAGTTTTTTCTTCTATTATGTAATTTCTATTCTGTTTTACTATCGAGTTTTATATGGACATAAACTATTTCTATTCTATTCTAAATAAATGAAAATTGACACCCTATGCGTGGTTTTAAAGATTCAATGCTATTTTTCATTGCATGCACTGGTTTGTCAAAATTGAAAATCCATACTAAGGCTCACAGACTAAGTAAGTAGGTACTTAGATTGGCAGAACAAAAAAAATCGTGGGTTCAAGCTTTGGTCGCACTGTATAAAATTATAGAGCCAAAAATAAAATGACATAAGGTGATCAAAAAAATGTATGTATTTGGAGATACGCTGCCAGTATAGGGCTAATTGTTTTTTAAGTAGTTGGCCTAAACTTGGCGCTCGGGCAGTGGGCCAAGGGCGGCCGTTGTGTCTATGGTGTACCGATCGATAGTGGCCTTGCTTTACCTAAATACTCAAAAGTTAAATCAATAATTTAGAATATTAATTACCCGTCAAGTGGCTGTCTGCCCGACGGCTGCCGAAATGATCAATTGTGTAGGTTTTAATACCACTGTTCACAAATCTTTACTAATATTATAAAGAGGTAAAGTTTATGAAGGTGTAGCCTTGTAAGTTTGTATGTAGGGGGTAAAATAGGACTCAAATTCCAAAGTGTGATCAACTCCTGACAACAGTTTTATTGTAACAGATTTACAATCACCTAAAGCGCCGTGCCGCGCCGTTTGTTACTTTGACAAATGAATGCATCCAAATGGATGGACATAATATTTTGACTACATTCTTGGGTGCCTTACGTAGCTGTCACTGTGTCGTGGTCGTTCATTCACTGCCGCACCATTTGACTCTGCGACAAATGGATGGACGTAACATTGTGCCAACGTTGAATTTTGACATTCAAGACCGTTGTATTCGACTTTCCATCCATCTTTCGATATCCAATAGGCCGCGCCACCCTACCGTTTCACGCAAAATAAACACATTTGGATGTCGACTTGCGGAAAATGCCCAGTAAAACTAACGTAAAACTAGGCCGCGCCAATTACTTTTTAACCCTACAGTTTTAACATTCACTGACTTTGGCGCGGCGCTTACTCCATTCGGCAATAAGCAAATGAATATTATTTATTTAAATTGATTGGAGCAGTTTTGAAGCACTTAACTTGTTAAACTCGTGTCTACATATCATTAAAAGTTTCAGTGAATTAATTTTTGTGTTTCAGGTTCGCTAGATAAGTTTTTTTTTTCAAATTACCTACGAAAGCTAAAACTTAATATGTCGTTGTAACTTTCGAACATGTTTTGCATAGAACCTCTAAGTTGGTTGGCCTCTGGTTTAATTAATTAACTTTGCGCACTATGTATGAAGTTGTTAATTGCAGTCTGTTTGATGTTGCCTCAGCGCGCAATGGCATGTCTTCGTGTCTCGCATGATTTTATTTAAAAGCACATTTCTTCAATATGGTGACTTTGCTATGTTACGGGTTGAAGTCAAATTAATAGACTAGCTTTTTCCCGCGGCTTCGTCCGCGTACTAAAACTAATTTTAACCGTTTACAAAAAAGGTGCATCTCAGTTTGACCCGTATGTTCCAATTAAATTGCAATTTCGCACAAATACTTTCAAGAATCTTCATCTCCACAATGTTAAATTTCAAAATCGATGCCATTTTCGTAATTAACGTCCCAAAAAACCATAAAAACGATACTCATATTGATATTTAGACATTTCAACTCCATCGCACCCCAACAGGAGAGATGGTATTTCACGTCCGCCACGTTGGATTTTAAAATCATTGGTAATTTCGTAATCAGCGACCAGTGACCCCATAAACCATAGAAACAATACCCAAGTTGATTTTCAGACATTGTCACCACATTTCCCCCTTTTAGGGGTTGAATTCTCAAAAAACCTGAAACATGTGTTTACTCATTTATCGATAGGAATACTCCTGTGAAGTTTTGAATGAAATACTCGTACTTAATTTGTTTCCCCATACAAACTTTGGACCCCTTTTCACCCGCTTAGGGGGTAAATTTAAAAAAATCCTTTCTTAGTGCACCCCTAGACCTTATAAGGAACCTACGTGCTAAATTTGGAATCTCCAGAACCAGAACTCCCAAAATACCATAAAAACGACACCCATATATTGATATTTTGGAAATTTCAACCCCATCGCATCCCAACAGGGGAGATGGTATTTCACGTCCGCTATGTTGGATTTTAAAATCGTTGTTGTTTTCGTAATCAGCGACCCGATAAACCATAGACACCCATGTCGATTTTCAGACTTTGTGACCTCATTTCCCCCATTTAGGGGTTGAATTTTCAATAAACCCGAAATACGTATTTACTGATTTATTGGTAGGAATACTGTTGTGAAGTTTCGAATGAAATAGTCTAACTAATCTTGTTTCCCCATACAAACTTTGGACCCCCATTTCACCCCCTTAGGGGTTGAATTTTGAAAAATTATTTCTTAGTGCACCCCTAGACCTTATAAGGAACCTACATGCCAAATTTGGAATCTCTAGAACCAACGCTTTGGGCGGTGCGTTGATAGATCAGTCAGTCAGTCAGTCAGTCAGTTTCTTCTTTTATATATTTAGATTGTCCCAAAATATTTATTTATTTCACGATTATAGCAGATATTTAATTTTCATATAAAGCGTATCGAAATTACTCAATAGTATATTCGAGAACGCGCCGAAGTATCAAGTTGAAATTAATATAAAAATTCAGGTCTGTAGTCAGTAGTATCTAGAAGCTGTGAAAAATCAAAACTTCTAAGTTGACGCCAGGTTGACGTAATGAAAAGATCCAACTTTTATGTAACATATTTTGATCAGGTTTTAAATGTGAGAAGTTAAGACTTCTAGAAATTATTACTTTAATTGTATTGTAAAACGTTGCTTCTTGCCAAATCTAGGTCAACGGAAAGTACTCTATAGCTTTCCATCCAAAATTAAATACAGGTATAATCTCGATAAGTGTAAATAAATATTGTAATTGTTAATCTTTTAAAAACGCGTACAAAGCACGAAAGTTAAAGTGTTATGAATTGCGCAGAGCAAATATACATACTTAAAATAAGATGCCAAAAATAAAGTTGGTATTTAATGAGCAGAGTAAACTGAGACAAGTATTGAAGTTACGTGTTGCGGTGTATATAAATACATGGGCGGGCGTATTTAAACAGGAATAAAATACGATTAATGAGCACATTTGCCTAGTCATCTAATTAACTTAAGGCCATTAGACACTTAGCAATTTGTCACAACAACTTGCTATGGTTGGGATGAGAGAGCAATCAAGTCCACGCTGTTAGCATCATAATTATTTGGTAACACCACCTTAACCATCAAATTTCCATAGAAATATGACAGTTAATGAAAGGTGCTGCCAAATTGTTTGTTGCAGAGTTAACGTGGACGCCTTAGAGTATAGATTTTAGAGTAGGTATAAATATGGACGCACTCTACATGTTATACCTTTCATTCCAACTAAGTATATGGTGTGAGAAATTGCATGTAATGGGTGGTTGTATCCTGCAGGTCGATCATACGTAACGCATTGTACGTACGTTAGGGTAATCTAAATGTCAATTTTTTATGGGAAAATGATTGTTGCATTGTTGCGTTCGATACGTTACGTGATTACCCCTCTGATCCTAAATCAACAATAATTAAATACGCGATAGTTACGGAATCGCGGTTGGTAGGGATTACTTTCGACATTATTTGTAGTAAAAAAGCGTTATCCATACTGCAAGTTATGCAACTCTGGGTTTTTTCAAGAAATATGGTTTGAATTTCGAATGCTGTCACGGTGCAGTCTATGAATTCACTTCTCACAATACGAAATGAAAATCATAATTTTGCAAAGCAGAAATGACAAATATTTATTTTGTGCAAACGACGCATCAACGACATCATTCGGAGGGCCCTAGCTAGTGCCAAAGTCCCAGCTGTCCTCGAACCTGTTGGGCTCGCAAGGGACGACGGCTCTTGACGCTGGTGCCCTGGAAGTTGGGTCGTCCCTTGGTATGGGACGCTACGTATGTAGACACTTTGGCGCCGACCCATCTTTCGGGCACCAGAATTAATGCTGGCTCGGCTGCATCCTCCGCAGAAGACCTCAAATGTCGCAAGTATGCCTCCCTAGGGAGTGGTTACTTATTTGAGGCGTTTGTGGTCGAAACACTGGGACCATGGGGTCCAAGCGCGCGCCGACTTTATAAGGATTTGTCGGCGCGCCTAATAGACGCCAGCGGTGACCAGAGGGCTGGCCTATATTTTGCTCAAAGAGTGAGTATTGCCATCCAGCGTGGCAATGCTGCCAGCCTTCTGGGCACACTACCCTCTGACTGCGATTTGGGCCAAAATTTTTATCTTTAAGTTTTAATTTATAGTCTTTTTTTGTATTTGTAGGTTAAGTTGTTGTTTTATTGTTTGTTTTTAATATATTTTCTCTTTTGTGCAATCTAAATACACATGTTCAATGTGACATTTAATAAATTGTTCCGACCTTCGCCAATTTGTAGCATTTCCATTTCAAATTCTCACTGCAAATGATTCAAGCAAGATTCGGTTTGGAGGAGCTTTTACTTGCAAAACAGAATCAAGGTTTCTGATGTAGCATAATTGTTCAGGACGAAATAATTAAAACAGCGTACCTACACATTTAAATGTAAAAGGTTGTGTGTTTGTTTTATTAGAATAAAGGCTTTGACTTCACTGCGCAAATGACTTGTCATTTTTAGTATGCGACAAATAGCTAGGTTAGGTATCTAATGTTTGCCTTACAGTGCATATGTAGGTAGACTAATACAGAGTTTTGAACATTAGGTAAGTATGCGAGTATTGAGGCGCTCCAATGGTAAAATATCGAATGAGTAGACCAGAGCATACCTATTCCCTTATACCTATTATTTTAAACGTATGTTACACCAGTACATCACCTATGAAGTAAGGCATGTACCCTACTAATATTATAAATGTGAAAGATTAGATGTTTGGATATTTGGATGTTTGGATGTTTAGATGTTTGGATGTTTGTTACTCAATCACTCTTGAACGGCTCTACCGATTTGGATGAAATTGTGCACGAAGATAGTTTATAGCCTGGATTAAAATATAGGGTAGTTTTTATCCTGAGTCCACGCAGACGAAGGCGCGGGCGGAAGCTAGTCACCTATAAACGAGATTGTTTTATTAATGCCCTGCAAGATTTGGCCCATGCCTTTGTTATTTATGACTCATGATACTCTGTAAAACATATTATATTCAAATGACAACTCCTTATTTGAGTCTACCAGAAAAGAGTATTCATATCTTAGATTGTCCAAGTAGAGCAGGTTGTTAAAGGTGTCAACGTCAACTCTATAAAATCTAATATTTAAATTCCGGCTTTGGTACTTCTTCTTCTTCTAATACGTTTGCAATAAAGATTACCTAAGTAAATCAATATAATTAAATGACCGCAAAGTTCATGAGGGTGTTTATTTAGATTCGAAGAGAATTTGAACTGTTACACGCATAATTTATCGAAATGAAATCGTTATAATCAAATTTTTCAGTAGTAGGTATGGTTAAACATAAGAATATCATGTAATCCATAATTTATACGCGTACGAAGTCGCGGGCAGAAGCTAGTATAAAAATACATCTAAACAATGGCAACAACCGCCGCGTCGCTTCGTTATCGATTGGAAGTTGTAAAACATTCACGAACATACTCGCACTGTCGTGTCTCGCGTTCAAATACAGCTGCCATAATTATAATATGAGTACCTACACAGAAGGCATATAATGTTAACTTTTCCGACCCCGGTTACATAATTTCTTACAGAGGTCTAAGTGTACAAGTTTCGACGTATTTAAATGATATGTGAATTGTCATTGTTTGTTCACGCGCTCCATTTTGCGAAGCACAGAGATAATAAAATGAGATTGGAATAAGAAAGTACTTATTTAGACTTCATTTATTGACATGTTTGGAATATTAAATTTGTTTCTGAGTCCTGGATGTTTTCTATGTGTAATAAGTATTTATATCTATTAAATATATCGTCGTCTAGACAAGTTGTTTGAGGAATCGGTGCAAATTATATTACCTCCATACATTATGCTGTATATTGTGACTAACTATACATGGGCAATTGGGCATGTAGCATGTGAATTTAATCACATGGTTGAACGGTTTTCATCAAACGAACGGTGTAATAACGTTCTAGTATAGCTTATGTAATTAGCATTGATTAATACAATTTGTTACCTACATAACTAAAAGCTGTTCATAAACATACCTCATTCAATGTAAAATTATCATTTTAACGGACGTTTCTGAGTTTATCTATAAAGGGAAATATTGTACTTGTTTTACATATTTCGGTCATTAAGTGCTTTTCCAACATAACAATAACTACAATAATGTTTTTGCGTTTCTAAATGGTTTTCTTTAAAATTACATGACAATTAAAGCACGATTTTTCTAGGTTATATTGTCGCGGAATTACAATGTTCGTCACTTTTAGACTTAAACGTCATTAAAATAAAATCGAAAAGTGACGAACCTTTTCATTCCTCAACTATACATCGATTGTATAATTCAATCACTGCTGATACTATGTGCATTAGAACAAGTGTACAAAGTACTATCTGTATGTTTGCTTCTTACTCGACGTAACGTGATATATTGTATACGGGAAGATTATGATTCGTGCAATAAAACGGTTAGGTATTTTCAACGCAATCGAAGATGCCACCATTGTCTTACACAGGACTCAAAGGAAGGTTAAATCTATTTTACAAATGCTAGATAAGCTTGAGCGAGAAACATAATCAAACCGGAGCGGAAGAGGGGTTAAAGTTAGTAGCAACATAAAATCGTAGCAGATGCTACGCTCGTAGTCGCGTAGTATCTGCTACGATTTTATAGACCAAGTTGCGGCCAGATGAGTTCCATAACGACATTACGTTCTGTATTTGTTGTGCTTTGCATTTAATTTGGCAAACAGCTCACCTAAGCGTTGTTTAACTTTCATGGGGAATTCCACTATATGATAAAATACTCATAGTTGAAGTACGGGTATATATTCTGTTGGGATCTCCTTTGGGTATTTTTAAAATCTTTTCGATTCAAGTGTATCTTGATTAAATGTTTTAAAAATTCCCGAATGAGATCCCAACGGAATATGTATCCGTTCTTCAGCTAAATTAAAATACTATTACTATTATTACCCATTAGTCACGAACGTGAGAAGTTTAGTGGCACCGACATGCCTTGCCTTTTGTGAGCTAGGTTAACGTAGCTCCCACTTTCTATATTACATAGTCCTACTCTGTGATATTATAAGAACGAACGATAAATATTCTGAAAGCATTATACAAACAAAGGAAAGTATTTGAACAGTTCTCTCGGTTTTCGTGATTTCCATGATCCTTACCAAATCCATTTGAGAAGGGAATATCAAGAATTACCTTTAAAGAAACATTGAAAAGAAGTCGAAATAAGAACCTCCTCCTTCTTTTGGATTCGGTTAAAAAGCAGCTTTAACTGATCTAGTATCAAAGGACGTAATGAGTAACTGTTTTTGCCAATTTATGTATGGTTTGTGCATTCTTCATCGTATTTGCGAATGAGTATTAGTTCATGTCAACTGACATTATCTAATACCCAAGCACTGTGAAAGTTATTTCACCTTCAAAAAATTACAACTGGAGTATCCCAACGCGTTTTTGAAAAGTTATCCGATGTCTTCAAAAAATTCGCTGGGGTTCTTCATTACCAAGCAGTTCCCCAAGTGTTAGTAACGGTCACCCGCATCAATATCTGCGACAGCAAAGTGCGCAGCAACAGTTCTATAATAAGGGTTCTTAAAATTCAAGGGTCGAAGTTACAAAACGAGATGTAGTCGAGTTTTGTAATAAAAGACCCGAGAATTTAAAGAACCAATTATGAGCTGTTGCATACATTACTTTTTCTATGACAGCTTTTTCTCGTCACTCCCAGTTTCACTCATTTTAACTGTTTAAAGTACATTTCTTGGTATATTCACAAAAGCCAATTAACATTTGACAGTGTTGCAATTTTTTTTTAATTTTGAAGACGGTACATCAACTTGATAGCATAGACAAGAAACAATAAGACAGTTCTTAGTTACGAAAAATGTGGTTGTGTTCAAGTACTAAAATCTAAATGTCAAAAATAAAATGAAGGTGATAGAATATTGGTGTTTTTATTTTGTAAACAAACGTGTCTTAATTAGATTTAATGGTCAATCTAGATTCAATATATGTACCTAAGTAAAGAATTGTTTTGATTTGAAAATATTGTTATTATTATTGTAAACGAAAACAAACCTTTTTCAAACATGCTGCACGAATTTTGAATCTTAAAAAAAAAAGCAGTTGTACTATATTCATAAGATGACTGCTAGCAGCCATCTTATGAATATACGGGTCAAAGTGATCGAAAATATGTAAACTCGACTTTATTGTTAAAGGCATAAGGTTGCTCAGATATTTTTGAACCTTTGGAAACTTATATATATATATATATTTAAACTCGACTGTACTAGGCAAAAGAGAAGGCAAAGCCATTCTCTTTAATTTTTAAGTGTAACCACAATTGTTTACGTAGTACTAAGTTTGCTGCAACTATTAATAAAAAGTTGTTAAGACCCATGTAACTTCCGTTTTAATGTGAACCTTGCTACTGTATCAATAGAGTAACTATTCGAGTAAATTATTTATTAAACATGGCCTTTTCCATTTTGGGGCGTTTGCAGCACGTGGCTAAGCAATGGGCCCCTGGTGCGCCGCCCAACAGCATTCTGCGCATGACAGCGGACAGGGTTGACTGTCCCTACATGTCGCACTGCGAGGGATTGCACTCCCCTGTCAGTGTTGTTTTGTTTTAAATGTAAGTTTAGATGGACCAACTAACCTTTTGTAAGTTCTGCTAATGAAATATGTGTTCACGGTTACTCGAAATAAAATATCATTAATTTATTCATTCAATGGTATTGGAAGATAAGATCCGTTCAATACGTCGGTGGTCAAATGAACGACGTTGACTAGTTGATAACGCAATCAATCGCCGTCTGATTGCGTCCCTTCAATCAAGGAGCCCTAATTTATTTAAGACTCAGCGTGTTTGCTTCGTACGAATGAAGACGTCAAATAACATCTCAATGCATTTATCCTTGTAACTCAGCAATCGTTGTATCCATTACTTAGTGAGGTCAGTCCTACTGCACTTTTCGCTTAATCATTTGATATCATATTGGAATGCGAAAAGTCCAGTTAGATTGACCTCCTGTGCGATCGCATTCACGTGCGCCTAGCGTGCGTAAGAACGGAGGTGCGCAAAATATTGATATTACAAGTAAATATTGTAATGCGAAATGTGAAGCCAAATCTACCTGAAGTATAAAAAAACCGAATGGTAATCACGTAACTTTTCGAACGCACTTTAGAACAAATCAACTGTCATCGTCCCATACAAAAAGTGACATTTATGAGATCTACCTGACGTACGTATCGTTTTAATGCGATGTGTGATCGACCTGCAGATATCTTAAAATTAACTCCTCACCACTAATCGAGATGTTTGAATGTGAGAGAAAATATTTATTGCAGCAATTTGGAATAAGAGAGAGTAAATGTAACTCTAAAGTGTTGCAATAAATATTTTTTCTTACACATTGAAACATGCCGATTAGTGGATTGGTTATTATCTACAAAGATCTAGTGAATTTAAGAAGTGGTTGTACTTGAAACGCAAAATAGATTAGCGATGCATAGCAAGTCTGCTTCAGAAATAAAACGGCGCGGCGGGCGAAAAATCTAGATGTTCAATATTATAGTGCTTCAGAGGGAATTGAAATAATTGCTTCAGATTATTCATAAAACTTAACAAGCCTCTATTACCTTTTAACGAAACAAGTTATTTTATTAAATGTTTTTTGTTACGTGAAAATTTAACGTGGAAGTTACCACAATCTTCAAATTATTTGATATAGGGAAAAAATGCAAAGTGAAAATAAACCGTGATTGCCTACAAGACAGGACGTGTGACCTTCAAAAGAATACAGAGAGGTCGCTAGTAGTAGCGGCGGCAAATGCAAGACACAAGATACGCTGTGATGGCCGTGTGTCTGAGTAGCCTAGTTGGTAGGGCACTGTACCGGCAATACAGGTAGGAAGGTCCTGTCTTGGGCTGCAGGCGATCACGGCTTGTTTTTTAACTTTTGCATTAGTTTCTCTGTATCAAATGATTTAAGCCTCTTTGACCAAAATGTGTTTCCCCTTCTCACAAAGAAAAATGTCAAAGTGACAGGTAGAGACTACTAGTTTAACGGCATTATAAATAAAATATGTTTAATGGACGTTTATGAATAACGCCATTACTATATTTCTTATTAATGCAGTGTAGTGTTCTTTCAACTTGTATTTCAAAGACGCGTTCCGTGGTCAAACAAAACAAATATTTTAACAAAAAAATATCGCACAGGTACATTCATAAAACTGACACAAACTGTACATAGTATAGACCTGATGGGTGATTGTGTAATGCTTTGAACGTACGTCAAGTAGATCTACATGTATTTCTTTGTGTGGGAACATTATAATTGAGTTGTCTCCGTACGTTCGAAAAATCACCCTTCTGAATTAAATCATTTTAACAATTCATACAAAATAACTAATTTTACATATCAGACAATCGCCTTTTCAGTACGATAAACGATGTTTAATGCCACTGCGATCGTGTCGCGACTCGCTAAGCGCCTCATGCTTATTTCACAAACAGCTATGACGGTAAATAATTCTTTGAGGCCTGGGGGATCAGGCTGCCGACCCTCGTCACTGGCGTGGTTATAGAAATTAGCCACCCTTTGTACTTACTCCGAGCTACAATTTAGCAGTGCCGAAGCGTGGGTTAGTTGAGTGCGCATGATTTAGTAGGCTGGAGGAGTAGCTACAATTTGCACAAATTAAATAAAATACAACCAAACCAAAGGAAAAAAATATAATTTTTAATCATAATCATCTATTTGTTGGTATCAACGTGAGTTAACAAAGAACAATACATATACGGGTGGAAACTAGACAGACGAAACGGATGATGACTTAAGCTATATTACCAATCAGAAATAAAGACTTAGACTGAGATTAAACGTCAAAGTTGTATACTATACTAATTTTGGAATAAATTATATTGTTGACGCTAGTGGCAAAATTTGTATTAATGTTTAAGAACAAAAGAACACTTCGTGGCATTAAGTTTGCACATCATGATATAAATTGGATTTTATTTACGCCCGTAATTAAAAAGTTGTCACGTGAATTGGGCTCAACATCCTTTTATAATTATAATCACACTAACGGCTTAATGTCAGTGGCCTGTGATAGCACTCCATTAAAATTTAATCATGATACGCAGAAAAAGATAAAACATGAAAGAGAGCACACGTTAGCGCAGGCTATTTTATTCGAGTGCTAATATGTACTTAACTCATGGTTTGGTATCGTCAATTATATTATTTTTTTCATAATCTTAACTATAAAAGACAGAAGCTGAAAATTATCTATGCTGAGGTTGACATGTTGTTAAGCCTAAAATTTTGTGACTAAAAATCCGCTCTGATTAAATATTAAAAAGTGAAATTGCATCGAGCTTCAGGATGATGACATGCCTAGGCATACCTCTCTGAATGGGGTTTGACTATGGTATTTTTACCTTGTAGTTGTAAAAAATCTGGAGGAAAATGTGCTATTTTTAATCTGTCTAACCTTCAAACGTTTCAAACTTATGCAAGGGAAATTATGTTACCAACTCGTGCCATTGGTAGTGGCAAATACCCGAATCTAATGTGATTAATTAAACATGTAATAATTCCTTATTTCAAAACCAATTCTAAATGACAACATAAAAGTTAAGAATTTGATTCGAATTCCCAGTTATGGGCCCTTGCCCCAAGGCAAACCCAAGCTCAACATAAAGGAGTAATCTCGAAGAGCTGATTAATCTATTATGTTTAGAAGTAAAGGGCCAAAGGGCCAAAGTTCTTAGAATCAAAGCCAAATATAAGGGATCTTACATGGTACTAGGTTAAGTTCTGCGTTTTGTACTTGATTATTCAGGGTCATTGTGTAACTTTTCTAACGAGTGTTAGGAAATATCAGCTCTCATTTGCATTTTCTAAAAACTACTGTTGTTACTTTTCGTTCTATCGCTTGTTACATAAATTACGCAACAACCCTGGTGATCCATTATTTTAGAGAACTGGCACTTCCATTTACAAAACGATGTGTTACCGATTCAGTTTTGCGACAAGTACGTGATAGTACAATTAAGTAACTAGAAGTATAGTTTTATATAAGGCTCCAAGTCTGCCCATCGGTTGACCCAGTGGCAAAGACGATCATGCTGTGAATGTAGAATGAAGTCCAGTTAAGAAGGTCTTCTATCTGGGTCAGAGCGGGCCATCTAACAATATAACGTACCTTTTTAAATTTAATGAAATTAATGGAGACCTTAAATTAACATACCTATTGTGTTAACTTGTCTTACGTAGACTATAAAATCCACCACGCACCACGGGTGAATTAAGTATTGAATATATTTAATGTGATATATGTTCACTTTATCGAAACCTACTTACAGGTAGTGGCTTGCATACTGGCATGGATAGAAGTGTGTCAAATTCGTATTCTAGCTAGCAACCGCTCCATGGTTGTTTTGTTTACTTTTTGTATTGTCAGTCGGTCTAGAACATCTCATATGTGAGCAGTCTAATAAATTCCTTATACACTTTATCCTGTTTTATCTGCGTTAATCTACTGCTGAATAATATACCCAACAGTGGTTATGGGCCTTACGCCTAATTCAGGAAAAATTTGAACGTAAAAGGAAGAAATCTGTTGAAGTTATGAGTAGTGTGAAAATTGACCAACTCGATCAGAGGAACTATGAGACATGGAAAATCCAAGTGGAAGCAATTTTAGTAAAAAACGACGCCTGGGGATACGTCAACGGAAGTATCGCAAAACCAGCAGAACCAGCCGAAGCAGCTAAATGGGACATAGGAGACTCTAAAGCTAAGTCCGATCTCATTTTAGCGATTAGTCCGAGCGAATTACGACATCTGCGAGGTTGTAGCACGTCGCGAGAGGTATGGATGAAGTTACATAACATCCACGCATCGAAGGGACCTGCGAAGAAGGCTACATTATTAAAAGAGCTCTTGCTTCACAAATTGGAGGAAGGTGGAGACATTAGGGAACATGTCATGAGATTCTTCGATGTGAAAAGCCAATTAGCTGACATGGACATCGAGATGCATGACGATCTGACATCGATAATGCTTCTGTACAGTTTGCCTTCCAGCTTTGATAACTTTAGATGTGCCATAGAATCTAGAGATTCATTGCCGGATCCAGAGACGCTCAAGATTAAGATATTAGAAGAGGAACATTCCAGGAACCGAAAAGAAAGTGTAGATAAGGCACTTCTTGTAAAAGGAAAAAGATCTTTTAAGCCAAAGAGCGGTACAGAACCAGGAAATAACAAATTCAGATTTAAATGTTTTAAATGTCACCAGTTCGGTCATAAAGCCTCTGAGTGCACGAAGAAGAACAAGGAACAGTGTAGTGATACTGTAAAGTATGTGTCGAATGATAGTGAATTACCAGATATTGATTCCAATTTTGTAACATTTAATTGTATTTCAGATGTTAAAGCTGCTTGCAACGAGAATGGAGGTTGGATTATCGATAGTGGGTGCACATCGCATCTGTGCAATGACGCAGGCAAATTCAGCAATACACTATTACCTTCGTCCGGTAAGCTAAATTTAGCGACGAATACAAACACAGACGTACAAGGTAAGGGGACGGTGAGGTTAATTACATGTGATAATGGTTCTAAAACTGTAGTACAACTGCCCAGTACTCTATTTGTTCCGGATTTACGATGTAGCCTAATTTCAGTAGCAAAAATTACTGATCAGGGGTTCAGTGTTACGTTCAAGAAGAACATAGCTAGTGTTAAAGATAGCTATGGTAACACTAAACTTGTCGCGAATCGTAAAGGTAATTTATATTACATTGAGGAACATTGCGATAGAGTGTCAGCGATTTGTGAGCCAAAGGTTGACGTATGGTTGTGGCATGAACGTTTAGGACACCTGAATGCGAAGGATCTCGTCCGAGTTTTAAATAAATCTGGCATGAACGTAAGGATGACAGATATTACCGAGTTGTATGATTGTGATATTTGTATGAAAGGAAAAATGAGTATGTTACCTTTTTCTAGTTCGAATGGGCCTTGTAATGAAAAGTTGAGAATAGTGCATTCTGACGTTGTCGGACCCATGCAACATACGTCAATAAATGGAGCCAAATATTTTGTCACATATATTGACGATAGTACACGATGGTGTGAAGTATATTTTCTTAGCAAGAAGAGTGAAGTTTTCAATACATTCAAGGTATACAAAAACCACGTCGAGAACCTATTTGGACGAAAAATCACGTACCTACATACGGATAACGGAGGTGAATACTGTAATCGAGATTTCGACGAGTTCTTGGAAAAAGAAGGAATAGCAAGAAGATTGACAGTTCCTGGTGTACCCCAACAAAACTCGGTAGCAGAGAGAAAAAATCGAACATTGGTAGAAATGGCGAGATGTATGCTTATTTCGTCAGGACTTTCCCCGGGTTTCTGGGCAGAAGCTGTAGCAACCGCGTGTCATGTAAGAAACCGCTGTCCGACAAGAAGTCTTAAAGGTGAAATACCCCTTGAGAGGTGGTTTGAACGACCTGTCAAATTAAACTACTTACATAAGTTTGGGTCAAAAGTACACGTGTTGGACAAGACAGCCGGGAAAGACAAGTTCGCGCCACGAAGCCTGGAAGGAACGTTTGTTGGTTATCCTAGAGATCGAAAGGGTTATAGAGTATGGATACCAAAACAACGACAAGTTATCATCTCAAGAGATGTAAAATTCCACGAAGGTCAGAGTCAAGACAATGAAAATGTAAACATGGAGATGGATCCCTTCGTGATTGATAAGCATCGAGGCTCGATAAATGTTTCGAATCAACCTGTGACTGTGGAAATAGAATTTCATCCTACCCAAGTCAACGGAAATCCAGTGGTACAAAACTTCGATCACGAGAGTGAACGCACAGACCGCATTGCTGAACCTGAGGCAGCGGATGTAAGCCAAGAAGTACCCGTTGATGCACGCCAACTGACGGATGATCCAGACGCTGTCGCAGAGCCATCTCAACATGATCATCATCAGGATGACGTTCATGTTGATGGGGGGAGGGTGATAAAGAGAGGCCCAGGCCGACCACGATTAGAGCGAGGTCACGTCGGGCGTCCACGGAAAATATACCACATGGTTGATGTCGAGTCAGAAGTTCCCTTGGAAGAAGACGACGAGTCTACGGAGGAGTACGCAGACTGTCTGGATTTTGTTGGAGTAGCGGAAATAACTCTGAAACAGGCCTTATCTGGAAATGAAAGAAAAGGATGGAAAGACGCAATACTTTCAGAAGTAAAAAGTTTAATTAAGAACGATACATTCGACGTAGTTAATAAACCTAATGGTCGAAATGTTGTAGGTTGCCGTTATATACTGACAACAAAGCTAAATGTAGATAAAACTGAGAAGAAGAAAGCCAGACTGGTTGCAAAAGGTTTCAGTCAACGTCATGGCATTGACTATCAGAACACCTTTGCGCCTGTTGCCAGACTTGATACTGTGAGATTACTAGTTGCACTTGCAGCGGAACTCGATCTTGAAATCCATCAGTTGGATATTAATACGGCATACCTGAACGGTTTATTAGAAGAGGAAATATATATGAAGGTGCCAGATCTCCTGGAAGAATGCCTTCAAGACCTCAAACAATTGGAACAGCCAAGTTCAACTATATATGAAAGAGCTAACAAGATGTTATCTGATTTGAAGAGTGGGGGCGATGTGTGCCGACTGAAGAGGTCGTTGTACGGGCTCAAACAAGCGGGTCGTCAGTGGAACATCAGGTTGGATGAACAGTTAAAATGTATGGGTTTGCAAGCCTCATTAAATGAGCCGTGCCTTTATTATAAGGACATTGATTCGCAAACTAAACTCTTTGTACTAGTTTATGTCGATGACATCCTTGTTGCGTCGCAAAGAGGTGAATGTATAGAAAGTTTCAAAAAGGAACTGGCCACAAAGTTTGAATTGAAAGATTATGGCGTTGCGAAGTTTATGTTGGGCATAGAGTTTGACAAATGTGACATTGGCATAAAGTTGTCACAACAGAAATACATTGACGATTTATTAATAAAATATCGCATGGACAAATGTAATCCTATATCTACGCCCATGGACTTGAAGAATAAGATAGTTAAACCCACCGAAAAATGCAGTGAGAGTGAGCAGTATCCGTATCGTGAAATTATCGGTTCGTTGATGTATTTATCGACCGGAACAAGACCTGACATAACGAATACCGTGGCTATTCTAAGTCAATTTTTGGATTGTCCTAATAAACAGTGTTGGGATGGTGCTAAACGTGTACTACGTTACCTTAAACATACGAGAAACTATGGACTTATATTTACGAAAACAGGTAAATCATTGCAGGGTTACTCAGATGCTGATTGGGGTGGATGTTTGATTGATAGGCGATCTTATTCTGGATATGTTTACATGCTAGGAGGTGGATGCGTGTCCTGGAAATCGCAAAAGCAAAAGTGCGTCGCCACTTCTAGCTGCGAGTCAGAATACGTAAGCTTGGCGTCATCAATGAAGGAAGCGATTTACTTGAACAGTTTGCTTACTGAAATTGGGCTATGTAAGTTTGCACCGTTATCTTTACATGTAGATAACCAGGGAGCGATTTGCCTTGCCGGTGATCCAATGTTTCATTCTCGGAGTAAACACATCGACATAAGGTACCACTTTATAAGAAGTGTATTAAAGAACAATAAAAGTATTGAGTTAAATTATATACCGACCGGCTCAATGCTTGCCGACATACTAACGAAAGCTTTGCCCAGAGTGAAGCACTACACGTGCATGCGTGGTTTAGGCATAGCTTGTTAATCGTTTATTTTGTTCTAGTTGTTCTTTGATATTACTTTACTTTGTATACGTTTTATTGTATTGCCATTTATTTTGAATATGCACATTAAGGGGGCGTATTGAATATATTTAATGTGATATATGTTCACTTTATCGAAACCTACTTACAGGTAGTGGCTTGCATACTGGCATGGATAGAAGTGTGTCAAATTCGTATTCTAGCTAGCAACCGCTCCATGGTTGTTTTGTTTACTTTTTGTATTGTCAGTCGGTCTAGAACATCTCATATGTGAGCAGTCTAATAAATTCCTTATACACTTTATCCTGTTTTATCTGCGTTAATCTACTGCTGAATAATATACCCAACATTAAGAGTCTAACCTTTTCGTGTATACTTTTAAACATCCCTTCTACCTATTGTGTCCCAAATTCTAAAATTATTGTGCGGCGACGTCAATAAAAAGGTACGAAAATTATAAAAGGCTTGAAGGAGAGGTCACATTTAGGACATTAGGGAGTACCTGCTTACTTAACGTACCTAAGTATCTAAATTCAAGGTTGTACTAATTAGAAATTTTCGTAATAAAACAAAATCAAATATAAGCAGGAAATATAAGTAAAAATAATGTTATTAGGGATGTGTTTCCCGCTCACGGGACAATGTTGTCCCGTAAGTTTAGGAGTTGTGCTTGGAGCTGAATTTTATTACGGATTCTAAGTAATTAATGCAAGGAAAAGTTTTATATTAACCCATTCATGGCCAATGACTCACATATGAGCCATGCCTCTACGTGCGATTTCCGCTACATAGCGGAAAAACGCTGCTACGCGCTACGGCGTAGCACACGTAGCGTGGCCTCGAATGGGTTAATTACTCTACAGGACTAATGACATTTAGAGTTGTAAACTGAAAAGTAGTTTCTTGTAGTAGTATTGTATCAAGGTATTCAAATCAAATTATTGTGCGAATTGTACATCTCAAATTGACCCCCTGTAAATATACTGCAGGCGAAGGTTATGCCCGTAACCACCGTCTTTGAAATCGTCCTCGAACCTTACCTTACTTATAGAACCAACGGGGATTAATTTATGGCATTTCATGTTTCGGAAACATGAATGTCTAGGAAAACCGCTCAGACGTGCCCGAAATGCTATCTGATACGTATACTATCTAATTTGGTAATTGTAATCTAACAGTCCAGTCCATTATTCACAGAGTTATCGTAAAATCTGAGGTAATTTCGATGCGTTCACAATTTCAACTTTAGCATTATATTAAATTTATAGTCGATTTCAAAATTATACAATTCAGTAACTGAATTAATGATCACTTTTGGGTAGAGAAGAAAAAGGTCCGGAGTATCGAAAAGGACTAAAACCGTTGTAAACTTTTATTTTATTTTATTGAAAGTAATACAAGATTATGATTAACATTAACTAAGATGAATTAAAACTAAGTTAAATCTAAAAAACCGGCCAAGTGCATGTCGGACCACGCAAAACGAAGGGTTCCGTGCCTATTAAAAAGGTCGTATCGTCACAGAAATTTTACGGCACTTACGTCCTTTTCTTTGAGGAAGGCAGTTTTTCAGCAATATCTCGAAAACCTCTGAACCGATCTTGTTCAAAACAATTTTCGGTGAATGAAATTAATAAGCCCTATGTCCATGAATTTTTCCATATTTTTAAAATACACCATTCAAAAATTAGAGGGGGGGGGGACAGAATTTTAGTGACTTTCGGGGCGATTATCTCCGACCCTATTCACTTAATCAAAAAAAATGCTAAGAAACCTTATATTTATTTTGAAAGGCCTATCGATTGATGTGCCACACGGGGGGTCACAATGAATTTTTTTTTTTTGACTTTTAGTTTTATGTATGGAGTGCACCCCTAAAAAAATTTTTTTTTGTCATTTTAATTACAAAACTATGTAGCGGCTAACATAATACACCTATCCTCAAAATGTTATTCAAATACACCTTATAGTTTTCGAGTAAAATGCCTGTGACATACGGACAGACGGACAGACGGACAGACGGACAGACGGACAGACGGACATACGGACATGACGAAACTATAAGGGTTCCGTTTTTGCCATTTTGGCTACGGAACCCTAAAAAGGCCCTCGAGGCATTGTACCGAGGATGCTGGCGGCATTTCCTCGCTGAATTGCAATGCTGATGCGTTAGATTGTAATGTAATTGTAAATTAGAAATGTTGAATATTTTAGAGTTAAACAGGGGGCTGTCATGGGGATGAGTTTATATCAAACAAAAAAAGTTTGTGGGCAAACATTTTCCGGTAGTATGAGATCAAATAGTTATATTAGGGTAGACAAGCTGGCGCTAATTTTTCTTCTTTTGAACAAGAAATGCATCACAATCGTCAGAGCGCGACTGGCGCTTTTCGCTATATTAATGCAAATCCATTCGAGGTCAAGCAAGGCTACGAGTGCTACGCCGTAACGTGTAGCATTTTTCTGCCTTGAAGCAGATATCGCTCGTTGAAGCATGACTCATATGTGAGTCTTTGGCCTTGACTGGATTTTCCCATTTACTGCTAATAACGTCACATGCGATTTATGCAACATATGGACACTAACTCATTCACTGCCAGGAATCGCTACGCTCGTAGCCGATCCTGTGGTTTTCTCGCTACTTAGCGGACAGTGGCTACGGTGTAGGCGCCCTCTATGCGAGTTCCTGGCAATGAAAGTATTCAGCTGCTACGGACTATGGCGTAGCGCTACGAACGTACCTTAGCAGCGAATGAGTAAACACATTCACTGCCAAGAATCGCTACGTGCTACGCTCGTAGCTGATCTAGTGGTTTTTCTGCTAAATAACGGAAAGCGCATACGGCGGAGGCGCCCGCTAGGGGGTTTCCTGGGAGTGAAAGTGTTAAGCTGTAGCACTACGAGTGTAGCGTGGCAATAAATGAGTTAATATAAGAAATTATTAAGTGCCGTGGACACTTGGGCACTGTGGCCTACCCCAATGCGACAATACCTAAGGCTGCGAGCATATGCGTTGGCATAATACACCTACACAAACGCTAATGTTATCAAATTGAAAGTAATCCAATCGTGTTGTTCCTGGAAACAATGGCAATTTGTATGCAAAATCATTCCTCGGCTTTACGGCCGCGGGCTGTGTTCGAATACGTATTTGTCGAACATTGTATTTGTTGTGTGATGGATTCTATCTGAGGTTTGCTTTGCTTGTTATTTTTAAGTACATAGGCTATGTCATACTAAGTGTTACGACTTTGCGATCATAATTGGATACAGTTTAAACTTCCGTATCTTTTAAATTATGTTTGATTGTTATTGAAAAACACTGTTTTTTAATAAATTTAACGGATTAAACAACATATGTTAGTGTACTTGTAGGTCCCTTTATCTAAAATATGACCTAAACCGGTCTGTTGAACCCCACTTTGTAACCGACTTCAAAAAAAGGAGGAAGCATTTTGTTTTTTTTAAATATTTGTTACCTCTGAACTCCGTTATTTATGAACCGATTCGTATAAAAAACTGTGTGAAAGTATATGCTTCCAGGTCCCATTGTTATCAAAACTTCAGTTGGATGATGGAACCATGAGGAATTGAGGGAACTCCTCAAATATAGAAGGTACGCATGTAGTAATTTCAGTATTTTCTATTATAACTAGTGTATTTACAACCGGAAATCATAAATTTGGTGAAGTGGAACTGATGATGAAGACCACAGATGACTAATGGAACTCGTACTTAAAACGGTAAAAGTATTTTACTGATTCTGATATGATTCCGTTGAAATAGAAACTAATGAAGTCCTAAATGTCAAGTGTGCCAAATCGACGCAACTCCTCAAATATTATCGGCCCACATACATTGATACGGTTTTCGTCTGTAACAATCAACGTATTTACTCTCGGAAAGCTGTCCATGTGGTAAAGTGGAAAGGAAATGTGGAAAGGTTCATTTGGTTTGGCGGAGTACTAAATTGAAGTCGGTTAAAACTTTGTTTTTAAAGTAAATTATTTGAACGTGAAGTTCGATATACCGGCTCAGAATAATGGAGTCGAATCGGTCAGCTATCATTCTCAGGATCCCGTTGGAGCTCCCGCAATTAATGATGCAGTGATTTTACGTAATATCGCAAAAAACATCTACGTGCGCGTCCGGAAACATGCCAGAAGCACTACAGTATCGCGGGAACCTCAGGATAGTAACGGCACCCTATTATATGTACAAAGGTTTATGAGGTTAAAGGTTTATGTGTACAAAGGTGAACTTGTCCCTATAAGCAAACTTTGAGCAGTTTCGAGTGGAAGGTAGGTAGAACGAGACTTGTAATAATTCACCAGAATCACGGCCACTAAGTAGGTTTCCGTTGTTGATTTAATAATGGATTCAAGATCAGTGCTTCGTGGACTTCCGTTTAAAGTAACTAGATGATTATTATCTCACTAATTAATTCTTAACAGATTATCAAACTAGTGGTAAAGCACGTGACTCTCAATCTGGAGGTGATGGGTTCGAACCCCGGCGCTTAGCACTAGGTTTTTCTAAACAAAACAAGAAAAGAATGCACAAAACTATTCAGCACGTATCGCAATGCTGTCAAGATCACAACTATTTCAAGTTGTGTGCAATTTAATTTGTTTATGTGTGCGTGAGCGTGAGCTAAACTTATTTGGCTTGGTTCAAAAACCGGCTTCACTAGGTTGTTCGTTATACTCCGTCTATCTTTTTTACTTCGTCAGAGGTGCTGAAGTACCTATCATTGATATTTTAACAGTAGTTTTTCGGTGAAGGAAGACATCATGAGAAAACCGGTCTAATCACAACAATGTCTAGTTTTACCTCTGGGTTTGGTCAGATTGCCTTTGTTTGTAAAGGTAGTGCCAACGCCAAATTTTGGGATTAGGTGCCAACCCCGGGCTCCTTTGGTAGGTACAACCGAGAAAAATGCTGGGCGGATGATGTGCTGCTAACGAAAAGTACATTTATTCACGATGTCATTCGAACCAACTATGACAAAATCAGACGTCTTTAATGGGACCATTATCTAGAGCTCAGTAAAACACAAAAATCCTTCCAGGTGTTTTAAACGGCCCATAGATATTGAGATCTACGCTTGCAGCCGATCTCGTGTTTTTTCTCGATTGGAGCAGAAAGCGACTACGGCGAGGTGCCCGCTAGGCGGGTTCCATGCAGTGTTGAGTGACTGACGTCACGAACTCAAGACGAGGACGTGCCCTTTACTAACCAAATCGCTATTCAGCTATTCAAATACTACGTTACTTTTTTATTCTAACATAAGAATGCTACTGGAAGTACCTATATAATTTAGGTACTTTTAGACTATACAAATACATATGTTTTCGTAACTTTAAATTTTATGCTAATCTAGGTCGTTTATATTCTTTAACTTACACATTGTTATATATTATGTTTTAAAATTTAACGGGAGGACACTACCCAATTACAAGACAAAAACCTAGTATAAATCGTCGGGTGACAAGCAAAACTCACTAATTACAAGTAATAAGTAAAGGAAAACTCAACCTTATTGCTAATGCAACACAGTTGATATTTCACAATTTAATTTCCTGCATATGATGAGTTTTGCTTGTCACCCGAAGAACTATTTATGTGTAAGTGGATGATAAACAATATGCTTCCAAAATCAAAAAGTTAAGTTTCGAATGTTTATTAAAACTAAGTTCTTCATTATTATTATAGGTACAGTAAGGGAAATGTATTAACGTACCACTGTAGAACCCTATCGCAATAAGGTGACATACCACTCGAGTTTGAGTGACGGCGGCCTGTCAATTGCGACAGGGTTCTACGGTGGTACGTGAATACATTTCCCTTATTGTACATGCAGTATAGGAACTCGTCTCATAAACTTCCTACGCAATTGCTTGTGTAGGTAAAGTACCTAGAACCTAATGTTCAGAAATTTAATGTACCGAAAGTTAAACAGGCACAAAATAACTCATAATTAATAACCGTTCAGACAGTTGATAACTAGAATATGTTTTTCCCTAAAAAGTCGTTCAATAAATTGTCCCAAGATGACAGCCATCTTGTTTCCTGACATATAACCTAAATAATTCGGAACTGTTATCGATTCCGGCAACCCAATACTCAACTGATATACAATTCACTGAATTGAATTCAGTGACCGTCGACGTTGATTCAACACTGTCCGATTGAGTGTCCTCTAAATTCGAAACTGGCTTTATAGGTACTGAACCTACTTGTTGAATTCGTGCCTTTGTACTGAAAAAATAAGCTGAAATGATCGCATAAGTGGTCTGTTGGACTAATTTTGATACGGAACACAAAAAATAAGAGCTCTGGGTTAAATAGGTTTACAGACGATAGTAAGATATGCTTTCTACGATAAAAAAGAAGACATATCCGCGCTTTTATATCTGTCTTTCGAGTGACAGAGACATCAAATTGGGTAGTTGTCCCTTTCTGACATATATCGGAAATGAAATCGGATTTCGCCGGTGCTCTGGCTTTTTGCAAGGTTACGCCTCACAATGCCCTATTTTACATGGTGGGTTTTTACCTGCTACTACTCTACCAGAAAACCTGGCAGACACATTATGTTGCTGAAAGGTTCTAAAAATGACCAAGGAAATACGTGGGGTTGTGCCTGGGCCAGTACTTATAGAACCCGCGACATTTGGCAGAAGAGGACATATCCCCACATTCAGTGCTTTATCTTGCAAAATCATCCCCATCCCCACCCTATATGAGTTTCTGCCAAATTATGGTTATGGTAATTGCTGATTATCCTCCTTCCGTCCAACGTCCACGTGACATTTTCGGTTTCTATTGTCTAAATCTGTTGCAATTGCTGCATTGTTAAAAAAATAAGTAAAGCTCGGTTCCTTTGATAGCTTAAATCCTTAACCAGCGTTGTCATGAGAAAAAATCCTTATTTAACCAGCTAGCTACCTACTACGCTGTGAAACTATTAAAATTTGGTCAAAATTCGTCAGTAACCAATAAATCAGTTAGAAAACGGTAAAAAAATTCCATAACCAGCTATGAAAATAGATTTTTCTTTTATTCATTCATGTTGTTGGTAACCAGTTAAGGAGCGGGAGAAAAGTCCAAAGCCATCTACAATAAACTTTTCTTTTGTTCTTTGTTCAGATCTTAGTAGACAGAAATTACGCTGTAATTTATTTAGGAATCATCCTGTTATAGAATAAAGTAGGTACGTAGTATTATCTTAACAAAGACGTGAAAATCCTACATGTAAATTTAGGTACGTTTCTTTTCTATATGCAGGTAACACAAAAAAATTAAGCTTAAATTAAAGCTTTATTTTTTTATATAGAACAATTTTTTGTTCATGTAATTAAAATTTGCGTTAATATGAATAAACCGGTTTTGTAGTAGTAATTACTAAAAGCGTATATATGTTTATACATGCAGAAAACTCTTTGTACCTGTCGAATAAGCGTGTGTGATACTTGTTGAGTAAAGCAACAGTTTCTTTGTATTGGGAAACGCGGGGAACGCCTTTGTGCGGATTAAATGTTGAAAGGTACTTGTACGTACCTAAAACGCTTATGGTGCTTCAGAAAAAGGTTTTGATACTTCTGTACTATATTCGAATTGAATTAATTATTTTATTTGGGAAATAAAACATACATATTTCACCCGAAGTTGTAGGCACAGAATAGCGACAAAAATATTCAACGCATGTTAAAATATATTTAAGCGAATTCATAATTATTTACGAAGTTTTCAGTATTATTAATGATTATTGCGCCACAAACTTCACTGTGTTAATTATACTAAGCAATACACGTTTTACATTATTAACTAATATAAAATTAGTTAAACACTTATATGATTTAAAATAAAATCAGTGAAATAAGATGGACTAACCTGTATTATTTCGAGCAAGCCACCAGAGACAACGCAGTTTATGTCATAAACAACTGTTTACCGCCCGCACGTCCACCCGCTGAAGCTTAGGAGCGCGACTGCAACAGAGCCCGATACCTTTACCTGTTACTTTGTTGCCCTAGGGACGCGCAGGTTTGTGCGGACCAAGTATTTTTCTGAATACTTTTTTTACTGTAGTTTTCTACTATTTTCATATAGAGAAAGGGAACTTCTTAATTATTATAGCTTTATTCCTCGGATCTATACGAATGAAATATTTTTGAGTTATAAATGAACTGTGCCTGTTGTCGGAGTGGCAACACGAACCTACTGCGACAGATTCGACAATCGTATGATCGACACTTATGTGACCATGGATTGTTCGAACAAGTCAGTGCATACTTAGGTTTATTTATTTTTATTTATTTAAACTTTATTGCACAAAATACAAAAAATATATGTACAAATGGCGAGCTTAATGCCAGATGGCATTCTCTACCAGCTAACCATTGGGCTAAACAGAGACTTATAACAGGTGCAAAGAAAAAAGTATGATAATTTCTGTTACGAATATACTTGAGGAGAGGAAAAAAAATACAAATGTATTATACACTACATATAGACATACATAAATAAAAATATATAAGATACATACAAAAAGATACACTACTACATATTCAATATATACTACCATTATGTGGATGGATTTTAGTCGAATTCTTGTTTAAGCAGATGCTTACGCAGCATCCGCTTGAAAGCAAACTTGCTTGGGGCTTGTCTGATGTTGAGAGGGAGTGAATTCCAGAGACGGCTTGCCTGTACGGTGAAGGAGTGAGTCATAAAACTAGTGCGGTGCGAAGGTATGGATAGTTTCAGGACACGGTTAGGTTTATGATTAAATGAGACTGATAGTCAATAGCCACTAGGTTACCTTAAATTATCCTGATTCACTAATGCGGAATTAAAGCATGACATGTAGATATATGTGTAGGGACTATAAATCTAACTTGAATTTATAAATGAACTTAGTGTGAAATCCACAGACGTCTCGGGCGGCATAGGTACAGTGGAATACATGATATTACCTGCGCAAAAGTGTACATAAAATACAGAAGAAGGGTAGCTGGTAAAAATCATAATGATAAGTTAGACAAATAAAGGAATGATTATGATTATTATGTTATATTATTAACTTTGAAATATAACAACCATGGCCTCTTTGTTCTTTAAACTTTGTTTTCAAATTCAAATTCAAAATTCTTTATTTCGTATAAGTATCCATATCGGGTTTGTTATAGTATAAACTTATTACTATGCCAATAGTTACCTACACATTAATAAACTAAAGATAAAATAAAAAGTTCAAAACAAAATAAAATATTTTTTTTCAACACAAAATAAAAGTTCAAAAACCCGATGTGACACAGATCACGGCTATTTTATATACCTTACTACTGTCCTGATCTGTGCCAACCCAGTGACAAAGGAAGTGACAGTAAACTATTTATCCGCTATCACCTTCAATATGCTATATGCTGTTTTAAGTTTGAAATGGATTTGGACTTTTGCACACACGCTACGTAGGTAGTGCAGCGTGAACTCGCAGACGTCGCTTAACGACTCCTTTTTAATATTTGTTCATTTCTATTTTAACGAATTTTGGCAGTTGGTTTATTACCACGACATCTAACGCATTTTACATGAACTTTTTCCTTCAGGGTTCGTGGTCGCTTGTGTTCTGGGTTTCTTTGTCAGGTGATGCGGCTAGAACTCTTTGGTTCCGCCTGTAGGTGGCGTTGGTTTTTTCGCGTGTTGATGTGATATAGCCTTCTTTTAGATGTTTTGTATGGGCAGTTCTGTACTGGTTGGTTTTTATAAAGACTATTTGAAATTTAAAATATGAATTATTCTAGATTCGGATTTGGGATTGTCAGTTTTGAAAAGGAAAAAATCATTGATTCTTGTGGTGCGGTACTGAAAACAGCTCTCAGTTTGCTGTTCCAATGTACACCTTTTTTCCTTTGGAATTTCATAGTAATTCCTTGATATTTTCATTTGGGCTTCTATTATAGCTCTGTTTTTGTCAGTTTAAAAGTTTCGGGTTCGACGCAGTGCTAATTTCTGTCGCCTCGGCGGATTATGTGAAAGTTGGCAGGAAGGCAGTCCACTTCCCAGTTCCTAGCAAGAAATTCCTTTTGGATACGTCTTTGGTTGTTCTACTCTGAGGCCAGTCGTGGAAAGCGATCTGGGTAAGCCTTGTTTAATTGTTTTTGTCTCATCATGGTTCACAGTCGTAAGTAGTTGTGGTAACGTAGTTCTTATGACATAATTTTGTTCCTAGCTTTCGGGTTCGGAGTGCGAGCAATAGTTCGACGCAAGTGTTTGCATCGACGTCCTCCACTGCTGGACGTGCATGTACGGAGACCTACAAACCACGGCATTATCTGCTCCTAATTGAGCGGGTACTGGAACTACGCAAGGAGTCATCACATCGTGGAACGGACCTCGAAGACGCGCGCGCTGAGCGGAGCGATTGGTGACCTAATCATCTTGTTAAAAAGGGAAAAACTAGATTTTTAACTTAGTTTTGTTTGTACATGTTGCTGAACATTGCTGAAGTTGTCTTTTCCCTTCAGTATATTCAACCTTTGATGGGGACCTTGTCGCCCTTACACATTATAATTCCCAAAATTCTTAAAGGCAGTTATTACGCCAACGTTTAAATCTTTTGACCTCTTGTTTTGGCGTTCATCCATTTCCCTTCAATCATCATACATACTCTCATATCCCATTTTCATCTGCCACCCTGATCTTTTATCACCCCTCCTATCAAAGGTATTCTTTTCAACGTAAATTGAAGAACGTAAGGTCCGGCAAACTGAATGCGACACCGCTGTTGTACTCCTTAAAAATCTAATTCGGGTATTCTGGTGCTGACAGTGAGTTCACCTCGCCGCGTAGCGTTTACGGCTTATAAAATTGTTTCGGTTGTTTAACGGTTAAATTTTATAATTGTGTGTATTATCAGTGAATTTTCCTAGTGCGTTTGGTTTTATATTAAATAAATTCTACGTGTTATTGTTAGTGATTTTTTATATTTTTATTTTCACTACAATTGGTACTAAATGATATAATTAGAAGATTCTATTTTAATGTATTTGCTCAATTTGCGTAGTACTTGCAATACTTGCGAAAATACTAAGTAATTCCAAAATCACCGCGGTACCAGCAATTCCCACGTATTCTGACACGCCATCTGCTTCCATCGAGCCATACTTTATTCCGAACACGTCACGCTTTCCCGCCCTGTTCCCCGTCTCTTTTACACCCACCGCCCACTTCAAATTTATGAATGTGAGAGACAAAGACAGCCATACGTTTCAGCGTTAATGAGTTACAGTTT
Source organism: Epinotia nisella (assembly GCA_932294315.1). Taxonomy (NCBI): domain Eukaryota; kingdom Metazoa; phylum Arthropoda; class Insecta; order Lepidoptera; family Tortricidae; genus Epinotia; species Epinotia nisella. Next base: position 27,252,676 of record OW028674.1, read on the forward strand.
GTTGTTGGACATGTTAGTAATGTAATATTATTTTTTGGTCCCTAGGGAGTTTTGCGTTTAATTAAATTTGTTTTGTAGACATATTTCGCTGAAAAGGTTTTCAATTCCTTTCCGCATAAATTAATGATTTGTATTGATCGAGCGAGCTAAGCGAACGAAATTAATATTAAGCTAATAGCTAAGCCTACCCATCTATTTTGTTGTAAGGGAGTCCCTCTGCCAACAAACTGTCCTGCAGTTTGGCAGAAGAAAATACTGTAAAGCAAGGGTTTTTTAACTGAATAAACTTTTTTCATTTACTTTTTTTTTTCTCCGTTTCAGTTTGGCTCAAAGAAAATTTCTGATTTTGTATGAACAAAAACAACTTTGAGACGGAGACTATCTTTTTCTCTATACGAAATTATTATTTGTTTTAGTGTTAGCAAATTCACATCACAAAATGAACAAAATACTAGTCATACAAAAGTAAGTAATCCGAGGCCTTGTTTTATTAAGACCCTTACTTATTACACGTAATTGGGCATTTTCAAATAATTGTGTAGTACCCAATTAGTGTGACTCGTCAAACAAAAAAAAAACTCAGTTTCGGTATTGTGACAACAATTAAGCATATACATTATGGGAAAATTAACTAGTTCCACATTTAAGGTACGTGTTTATAGCATTATAAATTGAAAAGAACAAGTTAGTGTTCATGTAAACTGAATACTTAAACATCACAAAACTGACACTGAGTTAATTTTTGTTTGACGACTCACGTTAAATGTATACAATTATTTGAAAATGCCCAATTATGTTATTATGACATAAGGTCTAACGGATGGTCATAAAATTTGGCAGCGAGAAAAATTGTACCTTTATAGACAAAACTAAATGTAGGTACGTAAATTTAGCTGCCTAGTCGTAGTAACCTACTTTGATTTGTACGCACCGACAGACACACTATGTTAATAGATTCATATTTTTCCCATGATTATTGTGCATACATCTTTATGAATTGCATTAATTAAAGTAGCGTTGAATGTTCTCATTCGATACACATTGGTGTTTAACGCTATTGAATTGTTGATGATATTATTTGATGTCACAGTAACCTGTATTGTTGGCTTATTGGCAACAACGCCAACAACTACACACGCAATGAATGCCATTCAACGCTGCTTAACAACGAAATTCGGAAAGACTTGCAAATTGGGCACGAAAAATTTCGGCAAGAGTGCGTACTGCGTAGTGCGTACCTATGTCCCAGAAAAGCCGTGGAGGACATTTGCCTCATGTGCTAGTCCATACACGACAACACACAACGCTGTAATGTGTACCTACTTTTTACGTAATTTAATACCATAACGAAAAAAATCTGGAAGAAAGCGTGACTTCTGCGACATCCTATTTTTACGACTAATAAGTTTCTATTTCGTACAAACTTTTACTGTAGATTGTTTTTTTTTATTGTTGACAGTGATCACCGTATTGCTTTCTAATAAAGCGAAAAACGGCATATATTTGTCGATGACGGTGCAAAATGGAAAGCTGATATGAAATAGAGATCTATCTATCTCTATTTTATATCAGCTTTGCCCTCAAAAATTACTATCGGCATACTTTTTCAGACGAGTCCCTAGTTTTTATAATAAGTACCTATCTGATCGATATTGAATTGAAAATGTTAGTTAATTGTAAGTTATTTTTAGCTCATCCTTGAGAATAATATTAACTTATGGTCATACATTGGATATTCGGATCGATATTTACCTATTCTTGGGCCTCAGTACCTACACCGCGTTGTTGTTGCGTAGCATGGAGGCGGACTCAATATAATTATACTAATAAACTTCTCGGGATTTCCCGGAATACCGAAAATTAGGATAACATAAACACATTCGTACTAAAGTATTTAAATAAACTATTTTATTGGTTCCTATTTATAAAATATTTTTTAATTCATGTGTGTTTCATTTAACTTACAGTACTTACAGTTTTAGTTAACATCAAACTAACATTGTATTTACCCGAGTGCCGAAGGAGAGAGGGTTATGTTGTTCGAGCGTATGTATGTATGTATGTAAGTATGTATGTATGTAAGTATGTATGTATGTAAGTATGTATGTATGTATGTATGTATGTGGGTATATCTTATTCTTTGACACGCCCTGCAGCCTAAACCGTTTGACGGATTTTGACGTGTGAGGTGTCGTTGGATTCCTCTTAATCGTAGGAGTGACATAGGCATTAATATTTGCAAAAAAGCATTTGGGTTTTTCGAAAAATGTTTTGGTTTCACTTGTTATTTAATCGTAATCGTATGACATGATTATTATTTACTTAATGTAATTTACTATGGGGAAATATTATTTTTTCTCCTATATTATTCTTTATTATTCTCCTATATTACAGAACCCTTGAATCTACTATAATATATGACTAACCAGTTATGTAAGATATCTATAGAGAAATGCTTACATTACTTTGCCAATTCACGCTGCGGCTACACTACATACACTGTTCTTGTTAGATCTATATAACAACATATTTCCTTATAAAAATAGCCATAAACTGAACATGTAGGTAAATTTGTACCATCTTATGTCATTCGTGCGATCCCGGAGTCCCGGATAATATTTATTAAATTTATAATAAAAAAGAAGACGACTCCATATTTTCCCAACATTTCCGGGATTTTGCCAAGAATAGGTAAATATCGATCCGAATATCCGATCTCTACTTATGGTACTTAAATGTTACTTTTCAGATCTCCTAGAATTCGTACTATGTACTTATTTATTACATTTTACATGTGCTTATACACTGATACTGCGTCGTGGACTGGCATAAATATTTTTCTTTTAAGCTTTTTGTCATTTATGTCTCATGATTAGGTTGTTTTGTTAACATTATTATCGTATATATATATGAACCTCCAGGTCTTTATGCTTTGTCTTTTGGTACTCTATGTGTACCCCATATATATTTGTTTATGAGACTATTTGTGTAAAAAAAAAAACACCTCGATGACAGTTCAGAAAGTAGTAGTTGTAGTTAGTTGATGCTATCAACAAGTAGGTAAGGTAGAAGTACTAGTGCCCGACATGTCAACAGAAAATACTTATTTGAATCACGATATTATGCTCATTTAAGATGTATTAAACAGTTTCATACGGTTTGGGAGACGAGGTATTTACTCAAGTTACTGATATGGAATTCGTTTCATATGGTGATCTTATAAAAAATCTTGATAATATAAGAATTAGGTAATCAATCCGAATGTACGAGTAAATGGCAGGCGGTTATGCTGGCAGTCCCAATAGATGTCATTTCAGTACAAATGTCGTGAATGACAGACTGACATTTATTGGGACTTGAAGGTTTAACTCATTGTCCCAATCAAACATCGTTATCGCGGGAGCAAAAACGATTTGACAGTACTGAAAGATTATGACAAATAGTCAATAACAGATGTGACACTCATAACGAGAAACGTTTATACCTAGGAGCACAAAATAAAATAAAAAATTGTCTAATATATTGCCTCCGTGCTTGACTTGATTAGTAGTATATGCTTAAAAACATTACCTACGCAACCTCTTCAGTCAGTTTTCCTGCTACTTTATACTTTTGTCATTCTTAATTGATTTGTAGCAACATAATGGATTTTGTAAGATCTAGTGCTTTTAAAAGTGCCTCGAAAGAAAATAATGTGATGAATTTATGGCTTATTATTCAAGTTGACTCGTTGACTTATAGGTAATCGTTTACAGTGTAAAACAATATTGATTGATCTTTTCCAGCGAAATCTTAGTGCTAGATATGATAAACTTCTTTTAGGCTTAGAATGTGTAGGCAGAATATTCAGTTTTCACTAAACAGACATTCTATTATAGCTGTTCTTTAACCGATTTGTTTTTGCTCCCGCGATAACGATGTATGGTCCCAATTGATGGCAGCTGGTTTTAACAAATATGTTCATTAAGTTATTTGTCTTGAAAGTGTGATAAGAAATATTGAAGTCACTAACATTTAGTAACTTAAAAATGATGTCGTGATCAATCTTAGTTTATTATTCGCTAGTTAAATTATATTCGTCGAGTACTAGTACCGCGTCGGGCACTAGTACTTCTACCTTATACTTATTTAACACCAAATCAGTTGATGTTAGTTATGTAAATAATATTGTGTTATGTGTGCGGTTGCCACATAAAAAATAGTCAAATTTGAGTTGCAAGATTTGCAAACTAACTAAATAAAAGCTTGTAAAAATGAGTTCATAGGTATATTATTTAGTGTTTTCTCGAGATTTAATTGTTGCTCTGTATGTAGCTGAATATATGTTGTTACATTATTGGAATTAAGAGTTTTTGCAGATAAATTGAATAAGTAGGTACTGAATGCATATATTTAATTTAAAGTCTCTAAAATAGACTTTAATGCCTCAAAGTCAAGACGCCGAAGTTCGTGTCTAACAAATCACTGTAAATGAACTATATTTGTGTTCGTCTGTAAATGGGTTCTCGAAAACGGCTCCAACGAAATAAATGATTTGTACAATCCCGAGGTCTATGGGTGAAGAATCGATCTCTAGTTAGGTTTATCTCAGAGGAAAATCATTTTTACAAATAGAAAAAAGGTCAGTCTCGACAGTCTCCCAAGTTACAAAAAAGCTAAAACATCTGTGCTATCTGAAAAGACTATTTCTTCGGTTTAGTCGAAGAAATAGTCTTTTCAGATAGCATTTAAATCCATCTGAGGAGCACGTATTCCCGGACAAAACGCTAACCTAGCCCGCATTTAGAGCAATTTGCAAACTGCATAATGCAACTGGCAACCTCTATTTTGCTTCTATTTTGCCAAACTACACTCAACTCTAACCCAACCCACTACGATACGGTTTGCATTTAGCGACTAAGTTGTTATATTCATTAGCGGTCAAACTGAATTGTACTTTAAACACTTGACTTTTGAGTTCAAGTTGTCGTGTGCCGAGATTGGCTATGACTGACAGAGCTTTCAGCACTTGAATTTGAAATTAGACTGAGCTGTTATTACAGTAGATATAAAATAAGTTAACTGTAAGCTGCTGCTTGAGGATCATATTTTATTTTTGCACGCACACATTGGAAGTTGTTGTGTTTCATACTAATGGTACCTTCACAACCTTCCCAATGGTAACGTTTAGAGAGGGAGGGAGGCACGACATGGGTCGTTCTTCTTTTCGACCGACAATAGCCTGTCCTTCGTCTTATTACGGCATCTCATTTGAGTAATGATGTTTACGGTTTTATAATGTTCGAATGAACGTCCATATTATTTTATTAATTAGTGATATTTAATATTTCACTTTCTCTAACTAGCATTTTTTTATATGTTTTTTTTTATTCGTAGAATGCCGTGACAGAGTGGTAAACTAAAATGTTGTCCCCAGTGAAAGAGTCCACTTTGTCACATGTTTTTTTTAAGAAACCAACCGTAAATAAATATTTATATTGGCCAGAAAGGATACTTTAATTAGTTCTAATGAAGAAACCTATGCATTTTTTTTAAATCGCACTTCAAAACCACAATTTTCGATAGTTCAAAAACCAAAAAAACAGAAAAACCTCGGTTCATTGTCGGTAAAAAAGAAGAACGACCCACATAACTAATATACAATACTGCAAAATGATTTTGCTGACTCCAACACTAGGTTAAGATTGTTCTGTCAAATCGTTTTAAACAGTATAATTATGAATGAAACAAAAGTGAAAATATATTGGGGTTACCGAATTTTTTCTGTGATATACGTAATGATTACTAGTAATGAAACTAGTTATACTATAAGGCAGACTCCTTAACTCGGAAAATCTTTTACATTTAAGATTAGAAGTTAAGATTGTAATTATTATGTATTTTTTTAAATGAAATAAACAGTTCAAATTTTAATTTTTTTTTTTTATTACAAACTATGTAGTAATTTGTACAATGAGTAATCTATTTTCACCACTTTAGATCCCGCTAGGTGGGTAATCTGCTCATAGCCAGATTTTAGTACAGGAAGGGAAATGTACCACGGTAGAATCCTGTCGCAATTCCTCTAGTTTCAGTAGTTCGGTGGATTAGTCCGGGACCGAACTAGTGCCACATTTTTTTTCCCATTAGTTCGGCTCTGCCGTCAAACCGAACTACTGGGAACCTATAGTTTCACTAGTTCGGTTGCTTAGTCCGCGGCCGAACTAGTGACACATTTTTTTTCCCATTAGTTCGGCTCTGCCGTCAAACCGAACTACTGGGAACCTATAGTTTCACTAGTTCGGTTGCTTAGTCCGCGGGCGAACTAGTGCCACATTTTTTTTCCCATTAGTTCGGCTCTGCCGTCAAACCGAACTACTGGGAACCTATAGTTTCACTAGTTCGGTTGCTTAGTCCGGGGCCGAACTACTGACTCATTTTTTTTCCCATTAGTTCGGCTATCACGTAGAACCGAACTATTGGGAAGTATTGTATAGTTCGGTTAATGATGTGCAACTTTAATTCTGTCGGGCCGGTCAGCAATTTATAAGACGTTATCACGTCAAAAATTCTGAAAAATTTCTAGAAATCAAATCTTTTTCTGACTAAGTAGTTAGATACATAGTTGTATTGGCCACTTATAAATAGATAACTGTCAAGTATTCATATCCGTCATGGATGACATATTCCTATATTAATCATTATTTTGATTGCATTGGCTAGAAATATGTCTCAAAACGACGACTTCGCCAGCTCCGCATCCGCAATGAATTTTAAATTTATCAAACGTGGACGTGGTAGAGTTGTACTTTACGCGGGTCATCAATATTATCGTAATACCACATACGTAAAGAAAAAAAATACTTACTGGAGATGTAAAAATTATAAAAGTATAAAATGTAAGGGATTAATAGTATTGTCTGACGTAAGTACAATTTAAATTATTAAGCTTTTCGCGAAAGTAGTTATAATATATTAAATATAATGAAGAGTTTTGAGCCAAAATTTTGAGTAGGTATCTGTCTATTACAGAATGAAGAAATCATTGAAAGTGTTGGCGGTCATAGCAACAGTTGTACTGCAGATGAAACTCAAAATGATATTGACATTATAGTCAACAATTATGTCGAAAAAGCTGCCCAAGGAAAGGAACCTGCTCCTAGGGTTTACCGGCAGTGTTTACTCGAATTAACGGATAAAGGATTACATATGGCAAGCTCTAAGCCGATCCCAACCTTTACCCAAAAGAAATCAAGCATTTATCGAAAAATTCATGCCCTAGCTCAAGTCGATTAAATACGTACTAGCGTCTTATCCGAGGTTCAAATTCCATGTAAATTTCAAGAGAACATTTTAGCCGATTTTTACGATGGTGAGATGAAAATGATAATTTATTGCAGCAAAAAGTCGCAAATAGTAATGAAAACTGTAAAGCAATGTTTTATGGATGGGACATTTAAGTCATCTCCAACCCCTTTCTGCCAATTGTACACCATCCACGGCGACATGGGAAGCGACATTGAAACAATAAATGTCAAACCGCTTGTGTACATTTTCATGTCGCACAAAAGTGAAAAAGCGTATACAATTATGTTTCAATTAATTAAAAGCCAAATCTCAGAATGGGAACCAGAGGTTGTTCATTTAGATTATGAAATGGCAGTAATCAAAACTCTTTCGAAAATGTTCGATAATATAAAGATTAAGGGTTGTTATTTTCATTTCCGGAACTGCTTGAGTCGTAAGGCCAAAAAACTATGTCTGAAAGCAAAACATCACAAGTATTTTGTTAACTTGTGCAGTGTCTTAGCGTTGTTGCCCATAAACGATGTTAATCGTGGCTGGCAATACGTGTCTACGGAAATGTTATCAGCTTCGGATGCCAAACTAAACAAATTTAGAGTGTATTTTCAAAAATTCTGGATGAGATCAAATTTTATTGAGACATGGAATATATTCTCGGAGCAGCATCGAACAAATAATATAGTTGAAGGGTGGAATTTTAAAATAAACTCGCTTATTAATAAACACCCAATAATGCTGCTGATACTACACGTATTGAATGATGATGATAATTTAGCACATTTTAGTGTACAGCAATTCAACAAATTTGGAAAAAAGGCATTGAAGAAGAGGAGTAATATAGATGTAGAACGGGATACATTTATCGAAAATTGTAAATTACAACTTGTATGCAAACAAATTTCAGTGGAAATATATTTATACAAAATTGCTTTGTATACTGCATCTTAAATTTGAAACAGGTGTTTTTTGAAGAATCTATTTTATTTTTAAACCAGGTTAGTATTTCCTCATTGGCATTAAATGTTTCTTAATTATCATTTTATATCGTACCTTTTTTCGGTCCTTGGCTGGTAAACCATTTCGAGACAAACCTTATTTATTTTGTACCATTTGCCAGAAAAGAGTTCGCTATCAAAACTATTTTGACAATATAATGAAAAATGACACACTAGGACTTCATCATAGCGTTTGCTGGATAAGGACATTGGGAATTATAGTATTAAATTCAAATAAACAAGAATGTCAACTATATTAACAAAGAACGAGTTTCGTTTCTTTTCGTTTATATACAAAGCTAAGAATGAACTTAAAGGTAACGTGTAAGAGGATTTTGTATGCTTAGCTTATTAATTTTTATATTAACCAGCTGCCCGATACCGAAGGCAGAATTGCGTTTTTCATGTGTAATTACTGATTTGTATAAGTGTGCAGTATTTTTATTCCATCAATTCCATCAAATCATAAAAACTACAACATAATCAAAGACTTCTGTTTATAGAGCCTATCGATTCGTAAAACCGATATAATTATAGTCAAATGCCAGAGAGTAGATAACATGGTGATTAAACAGAACTGGCAGTTTAACTCATACCTGTACTACTCGCCTTTTAAATTTACTTATTCTTTGTTTACAGAAAACAAGACATTTAAGTTATGTTTATGCGAAATGAATGTGTATGAACTTGCACTACGTTACATGCTTAAAAAAATTGATACATATGAAATAGACGAATGTTGGGACGAGATAGTTCATATTTGGTCCAAATATATATCAACGGTGGTAATTAAGGGTAATTTTGTATTTCATAATAAAAATATTATTATTGGAATAAGATTAACAACAGTACCTAGATTATTTAACCTACTCATTACTTACAGATAATATTGGAAATTGCATTGTTTGCAAAACTATACCGGAAACAAACCTCCGCAAACTTCTATTAAATACTCCGGAACATATATTTAAGAAACTGTGGCAAGATTTTATGGGTGTGGTAAAAAAGTATGCCTAGCTACAAGACAAAGAAGTTAAACATTTATATGAATGTAAACATAAATCTCACCAAGTCAGCCAAGTTCAATATTAAGAATAAGCGTGGTTGTCAACTTCGCCGACAAAAGAATTAAGATTTTGGTGTGATTTTTGGTACCGATTGTATTATTATTCATTACTCAAAAGTAAATAATAGGTATATATGAAATTATTTATCTTTCTGCATTTACGCTGTATGATTGCCCCTATGGGTGTGCCTATAATATTGGCGTCGATTTTAGACTTAATAATAATGGCATTAAAGATATTTTTGATATTTTTTTACCCTCAGACAACAGGGAATCGAACCTGGTTAAAATCTTTGTAAATAAAGTTATACATTCAGCAAGTTTTTTCGAATTAGATGATGCGAATCATAAGTCACATGGAACACATTTTTAATGGAATGTCTTGTTTGAATCATCGAAAAAGATTTTTTTTTGGACCACGTTACATACATTCTTGGTCAAAATTTCAATTTCTGACAGTGAAACCTTTATACCTTTATTATTTAATTTAAAATCGACGCCATGGTTCCTAAGAAGTAAGAACAGATCTTTCATAGTTTCTGACTTCTCTCTACTGACCCATTTGGATTGATCATCCAGTAAGTATATGAAATTTCGGGTTCTAGTTCATTTAAGTACCAATGGTTCGTGTAATATAAATACATATAACACACGGCTGCTGCGTCGCTAGTTCCTTTTGGCTTTAAACTTGGCTGGAGACGCTGCCGCGTGTCTAAATGTAATACGAAGAAGTTATTTAAATTTTGTTTTATTATTTTAAAAAAATGTAATGAAAAAATAATTGGTTTTTGTATTTAGCTGCATCCTTAACCGTACTTGTGAGTCGTTTTCATTCTCAGTAGTTCGGTTTGACGTGCTAACAGAACTAATGGGAAAAAAAATGTGTCACTAGTTCAGCCGCGGACTAAGCAACCGAACTAGTGAAACTATAGGTTCCCAGTAGTTCGGTTTGACGTCAGAGCCGAACTAATGGGAAAAAAAATGTGGCACTGGTTCGGTCCCGGACTAATCCACCGAACTACTGAAACTAGAGGTCGCAATTGACAGGCCGCCGTCACTCGAACTCGAGTGATATATCACCTTATTGTGATAGGGTTCTACGGTGGTACATTTCCCTTACTGTACTAAAATCTGGCTATGAGCAGATTACCCACCTACTGTACATGGCGGAAAAAACGGTATCGGCGCAGCGCCACTAAAATTGGCAGCAGATGTAAATGTGCACTTACATAAAAACGTGCACTCGGTATTCGCATGTTTCACCGTGCCATGTCTCTTACTAGAAGATGCTTTAATGGCCACTTTCCAAAAAAAACACCCCATAGACAAATAAGAAAATTACTATTTTGGACGAGAATATTGCTTTTATCTACGTTCATATTAGTCATTACAATTTATTTTTTATTTAAATATATAAAGGCAATACCTCAAATTCTCTTATTAGTTTTGCAGCCTTTGCCCAATTTTGCGCTGTTGAATTAGACGATTTTTTTCTTTTATCGAACGAGTGGGCGAAGTGAACAAAGTTCTGTGCTTCAGCTTGGGACGAAATTCATTCGTTTCCGGAGGTTCCGCTGTCCCGTTGTCCGGCTGTTCTTCTCTACAGGCCGCATTTTTCAACCGATTCTCGTGAAATTTGTGAGCAGGTTCAATAATTATATAGATTTTTTATAGATTATGTTCTTAGAAAGTAAGGTAACGGCACCTACACACTACAGATACTGATATTGGGCTTAAATCCCCTAATTTTTGTTCCAGTCGTGTCCAGTAGCCTGCTGGCTAAATGGCTACTCAGTAGTAGCCATGATTTTTCTCACATTCCCAGTGGAATGTGAGAAAAAATGGCAGTAGTACATACATATTATGTATTTAAAAGAAAACTATCACGGCTAAGTAGGCTACCTAGTTACAAAGTAATAGTCAACCAACTTAAAAAATGTACTTGGAAAGACCAGCTTTCGTACAAATTCGGCCATCGGAACCGCACCTTTAGCAGCTTTTAAAACTGAGGTTATTAGGTAATCTTATATAATAAATAATCTTATATAAGGAAAGGCATACCTTCAAATTTAAATAGCCTTACACCCATGTCTGAATGTCTTAAGGTGACGTAGGTTCATGGTTTTCTCTCCCTCTAAGCGTGAGCGAGATGGAAGTACGTTTAAATAAATAAAAAAGTAATAGCTAAGTTCCCTCAAACATGATATTCCCGATTTTTAAAACCAATTTATTAAAATGTTTAGCTTTTGTGCATAATTTGTTACGAATGTTTTAATTGTATTTTAGACCTATGTTCGTGATTTATTTCTATCGAGCGAAAGAAAAAAACTCAGGATTCGAATAACTATAGTCCCTTGAGAAAGGCCTCAAGATTGCTAATTAAATTTAAGGCAGCCGAATTATGATACAAACAAGCGCTACCACTTTTTAAAGATCCGTTTTCTGAACCTACGTCGTCTTAAGTGCAACAAAAATGTTTTTTCTCCGTATGTCACCCAATTTCGAATAGGCTATTAACTTAAAGGAAGAAAATGAGTAGGTACGCACATAGTTCCTTCTTCCACGATTTCTGGAAGAAGGAGTTATATGTAAGACATAACTTCTTCATACTTACGTCAGGAATGTTGTAGTGTTTACCTGTCTACTGATGATTTGCGGTCGTCCGCGCACAAGTCGCGAGACTCGCAAGTTCTTCTTCAAAAATATAATATTTGCGCGTACATCCTCCCTCTTGCTCTTATGCCATTTTTCTTGTCGTTGTGAGCTTTACTAAACATGATTCTGAACTTCCTTGGTTCCTGTAACGCAAAAGTTTTCAAAACCTAATTTCGCCGTGTCATCACACATGACTTGCGCTTAGGTACCTACACCTTTCTTACCTGTTTTTCTGCTTCTTTGGCTTAAATTAACCGTTATGTACACATGTATGTAGTTATGTTTGCTGAAAAAATCAACGCATCAGCATTGCAATTCAGCGAGGAAATGCCGCCGGCATCCTCGGTACAATGCCTGCGAGGGCCTTTTTTTAGATTTAACTTAGTTTTAATTTAATTTAGTTAATGATAATCATCGTCTTGTATTTACTTTAGAAAATAATTGTACTGCTGAAAAATAGAATATTTGTTTGTTTATATATGTCAGACTATCATAGCAACGATACGTCAACTTTGTCAACCAAGCCACCATGCATTAAGGTTGTATACTTTCAGCTAAGGTTGTAATATAGTAGAGCAGTACAGGTGAAAATGTGGACACGCTGGACAAAAACACCAAATTTTTTCAGGTAGGTACTTGTTAGGTCCATAGCTTTAAGTTTTTTATAGGAACCAACGCCTAAATCGGCCATCTTTAATTATACGGCGGCCATTTTGAATTATAGTGAAACGAGTATTTATTAGCAAATTTAGCGAATTACTAATTGATTAAACTAATGTATAATACATAAAATTGTAAGGGTTATTAACTGTAACAATAAAAATTATATCGGCTGCTTATAGTTAATTATTAATATCTGGAGTTCTAAATCACTTAGAATCACAAACTTAGTGTCTAAATATACATATTTGGGGTCAAGGAATTCAACTCCAGGTACCTTATACATTTAAATTTGAAAAATTGAAATCGGAAATTCTGGAATGCCGATCCTCAGGGTTATATAAACCGTACGTCAGACAGACCCGTCAGTTCTACGTCGACTTCCGAAATAAGAAGTCTTCTAAATTGATCCGTTGCGTGGTCACAGCAGGAAGTGAGCCGATAGGCTAGAGGTAGGCTCTAGCTTATCGGCTCTCCTTCCTGCTAAACTGCGCGCCTGCTTGCGACGCGCCCTATCTGCGCACCACCACGCGTTTTGATCTGCGCGCCTGCTTACCACGCGCCCTATCTGCGCGCCTGCTTGCCACGCGCCCTGTCTACGCGCCACCCCGCGTCTTATCTGCGCGCCTCCGCACGCAATTTGGGTTGCGCGCCTGCCACCACGCGCCTTCCACTCCTCCACCTCATTACTACCGAAAAGAGGAAATAAATTACCCCGACCTAAATCTTCTATTTTCCTTTGTAGTTAGTTTTTAAATGTGTTCCGTGGGCTTTCAATCATTTGGAAGTCCACGTAACGGGCCAATGTTTCTGTACGTAATGTGTAAGTTCCGATGTTGAAAATGGCCTGAATCTACAAACGGTTATTAGCTTGTTATCGGAGTCTTCGGCAGTATACTTGAGATTATTTGAGTTGACCGAATTGCATCAAAGTACTCAATTCAAAAAGCAACTCTCTACCGTCCAGCAAGGTAGAAAATTCCAATTCCAATAACAGTTATAAAAAAGTCAGCTACATTAAATAACCCCAACCATTTATAAATGTGTTAAGGGAATGCCCCATTACACCGTAGGTATGTCCCAGCGAACGAAAAAACCATAGAAGTCTAACTAGCGCCGAAAAGTGGCCCCACAAAAAGGATGCACATTGCCATTATGCGGACGTATGCGGAAGTGGGGGCGGGGTGTCAAAAGGATGCCAAGCAGCTGTTTAGTTCGAACATGCGCACACATGCGCATACCGGATTTTGGGCACGTGTTTGTGTAGAAATGAGTAGGGAGTTCGCCTTCTTTGGTTTTTTCATTTGCTGGTATGTCCTCGTTTTATTGAGTGTTGGCACTACGCTAAATAAGTAACACAAAAATTAAAAAGAGATTTATTCAAGAAAACCTTACACTAAACCTCATCCACGCGCCATTCAAAAAACACCCTTATGTATATCCCACACAGTCCATTTTACAACTCCGTATGTGTAGACGGGAATTTCTTCAGAACCGCATGATACAAGTTGTAGAAGGCGTACACGGATACGCTGAGAATGACGACGAGGGAGCCACCGAATACGAAGCTCAGGAAGTTCCCGTCGATCATGTTGGTGCCGTGGAGGCTGGGAGCGTGACCTTGGAACAGGTCCTTGGTGCCTGTGCCGGCTGCCTTGCGCTCCTCCATCAGCCGTTTCATGGAAGAGAGACGTTCTTTCAATTCGTCTATTGATTCTAGCATGTCTTCGGACGCTGAAACAAAAGAAATTTTGATAATCGATCGTTACATTTAGGTACACCACTCCTAAATTGTTGGTTTAAAGATGTCGAAAATGTTGATATTGCCATGATAGGATAAAAAACTATCCTATATTTTAGTACAGGCTATAAACTATCTTCGTGTAAAATTTCATCCAAATCGGTTGAGCCGTTTAAGCGTGATTGAGTAACAAACACCCAAACATCCAAACATCTAAACATCCAAACTTTCTCATTTATAATAGGTATAGGTAGGTATTAGTAGGATAAAGCATTCGTCCCTTACTAGCAAGCGTAAGTGTGAGAGAGACGAATACTGTAAGTCCGACTTAAGCGCGGTTATGATACTTAGGCTGATTATGAAAAATTACTTTCCTGTCAAGTAAATTAAAGCAGAAACTTATTTGACACTACCTTCTGCTTGCGACTCCATCTCCAACTCGTATATATCGTAGTTCCATACAAACTTTCACTCCCCATTTTACCCCCTGGGGGTTGATTTCTGGGATAAAAACTATCCTATGTCCTGTCCCGGGACTCAAACTATCTGTATATCAAATTTCATCTAAATCGGTTCAGCGGTTTAAGCGTGAAGAGGTGACAGACAAACAGACTGAGTGGTATCCATTTTGGTGCATTTCAGATGTAACTAATATACACTTGTGTAATTTCTTTGTCACACCAATTAAATATATTTCTATTCTATTCTATTCAGACATATTAGTTCTATTCTTGCATGCGGTAACTGACGACGACGTATTGAAATAGAGTGAGAAACTTATATTAATTGCACGCTTTCCATTAGAAATTTGTAAGAGCGTAAATACATTGGTACCCACTTAATTAGATTCAATTGGAAAGAAATTAGTTGTGGGTATTGGTTGTAGCTCTGTCAACGCAGGCCCAGATTGAATGAAATGCGCAAACACGAGTATTCTACCAATAATGTAGAAACTGTCAAAAAATATTCTAACTTTTTATATATACTCGTAGAGACAAAGCTCAAAAAAACCTACGTTTTTACAACATAACCTCTAAACCTTTCTTGCAGAAATCAACAAAATTACCTATACACCCGAATGAAGCGCCACTTAAACACAACCCTCACAATTTTGTATATAGAACGACGTTAGTTCCACATTTCGCCACCAACATAAATAACTTGGTCACGGCAAATACTATCTCTAATCGCACTGAATACGTCACAAATGTAATAAAGTTTTACTACATACCTTCAGTTTCGGGGTCGGGACTCATTTTGTTGAGATAACTATGGTTTTTTGGTCTAATTCAGTTGTATATCGGCAGTGTTGTGTTGCCTGGTCTCTCCTGGTTTGGGTCCCGTCGGCGCGGCGCATGCGTGGGATACAGGAGATATTGATCGGCCCGGGCTAGTAAAGACTAGTCTAGACCACTTGTAGGTCTAAAAATAAATAAAAAATATATAATTTAATTAACTGTGATAAAGGTAAATTCGAAAAATAAATAAGTTCTAAGATTCACATGCTAATTGAGATCCTTATATATATTTTGAAGTTGGTTAAGAATTGAGAAAAAATGTAAATGACCTATAGATTCAGATAAATGAGACCTGGATAACACAAGAAAGAAATATGACAAAACTCTAAATATTATCTAGCCTGATGAGGTGGCAAGTGGTTCAAGATAATTTTTATTGACTAAGCTGGTGTTCCGGTTTCGAATCCACCAGGACAAACAGCAAACGGTGGAAACGGTGGTCTGCCAAAAAATCATATAATTAAATTTCATTATCCATATTATTGATTAGTTACCCATAATGTTATTTTCCCAACTGTTTGATGCCTTAAATTCAAACACGATTGCTATTCTATAATTAGATCTAATCTTCTATAATTATATATTCTATAGTTATATAATTTGTAAGGATCATTAGCGACACGAAATGGCTTAGCAGTATATTTTGAATTTTAACCAATTTGACATTTTTAATATTCTACAGTATTCAACAGTAGGTACAGTAGATACCTATGTAGATTGGAGAATGCACTTATGGTATGTACTTGTGCTCTTGTGAGATTTAAAACATGCTAACAACCTTTTTTTTCGAGTGGTGTTTTTCATTGAACTTCGTATTTCTAATTCTAACTAATGAAATGGCGGTACTTATATTATATTAATTAGTATAAACAAATTATAAAATAAAAATATAAGAAATATAATATTTTCTTTGAAATATGAACCGTATTTTGTACGCGTTAAGGTTATTTTTACAGGCGTATAATGTGTTAGATAAGAGTTTTCATTAGTAAACACCTACTCAATATTTTCTCGGCACTCCCGTGAATTCAAACATTTGCATAATCAGTAGGTAGACGAAATTAATGCAATGAGGTGCTTGTTTATTGCGCAGTGTTCTGTGAGTAATTGGAAGTATTTTTTTATTTTGATGAACAAACTGCGATTGTTACTGCTACTTTTTTAACGGCCAAATCGGGGAACTAAAGTCATCTGTGTACAGAGAAGGGTACTCCAGGTTGGGAGGGTGCCATCCGTGTGGGTGGCCTCCTCATCAATAACCTCCGCTTCGCGGATGACACAATCAGGGTAGGTACCTCTGAAAAGGACCTACTTAGCTGTCCTCTTGCGAAAGATTGAGCTTATTAGCGAAGAGTACGGCCTCAAAATGAATAGAAGCAAGATTAAGTTAATGTTCGTTGATCGACTGACACCATGTTGATAACCAATGTGTTGCATGATCTTGAGGTTGTACATACATTTTTTATACTCAGGTTCTCAAATAAGTAATAGCAGTGATTGCGTACAAGAGGTGGTCAGAAGATCTCATATGGCCAAACCTGCGGTAAAACGATTCGAGAGGATATGGACGAACAAGAAGACTTATCTCTGCGCAACGCACTGCGATCGTAATTATACAGTAATTTTGACTATACTTCTTTTACTCCGGGGCCCACTCTGTATAAGCAAAGATAAAACTATGTCCTTGTGCTGGTACATTTCTAACATCAATGCGCTCTAGTCAATTTATTAATTATACAATACTTAATACCTAAGACTTAATATAGACTAATATATTCACGTGTTCACTGTTAAAAGTACATATATTAAGTGCTAATATTCAACATAGAACCAATATGGCAGTTTAAAATTAATCATAAACTTCTAACACAACAGTTTGGTAGATGCAAGCTCCAAAGTAAACAAGTATGCATAATTCAGTACTGCAATCTGCAATGCGCGTTCCCTGCTACACATCAACATATTCAACAGCGTATGAAATCTTACAACAATGCAACATAATAGACTGTCTACATAACTGCCACAGTTAACCTACGATATAGTTCTATTTATTGCAGAGTCAACAACTGGAAATAAAACAAAGTTACGTTAAATAAAACGAGTTAATGATTTGTTGAACCTAACCGAACCCGACGTAAAAGTTTAACTGAGAAAGAATGAAGTTATTGTTTCTCTCTGTGCTTTGTTTGTGTGAGGTGTGCAATAAAGAGTATTTGTATTCTATTGTATTTTTATTTTTCTGAACAGTTTTTCCGATTTTTTTTTAATTTTTTTAGATACATACAATATCGATAAGCTTCGTTAAAAGTATTTTCAACTTCAATTTTTATGATAACACTAGCTTTTGCCCGCGACTTCGTCCGCGCGTAATTCGTTTACATCGTAGCTCCATACAAACTTTCGTCCCCCCTTTTCACTCCCTTAGGTAATTAATTTTGGGATAAAAACTATCCTTTATCCTTCCCCAGAATTCAAATTATCTCTGCACCAAACTTCATCTCAATCAGGTTATAATTAATACAATCAGTATAACAAAACCTCTATCTAGCGTATTTTTTTTATTCTTCAAAAATCATTTGTTTTTCCTTCACATTCGTATGAAAGTATTCTGAAAGTACCTTCTACCAATACAAAAAGAGTAATCGCACTTGATAAAGATTTATCGCTGAAAACCAACATACATACCGAGTTCCATGGTCGCTGGTCGCACAAGTTAGTAACAATATGCACCGATAAGTGGCGCTGTAGGTACTCATGACTTAACTACACTATGTGTCGTTAATGGGTGGGGCAAGACAGAACCCTCGGCGCGCGAATCAGACTCGCACTGGACCGGTTTTTTACAAACGTAGACTCCGCCGCCAACTTGGTGTTTCTGTGGCCTGGCCTCGGCGGTCAAGTAAACTTGTTATTAGCTGTCAAATTTGCTATTGATCACCACCGCAGGCCGCGCCAGTGTGGTCCAGGCCTTAAGCCTCTCACAGACTGGCGCGGCCTGGCCGCGGCAGTCAAATAATAAAACTGTCATTAGCTGTCAAATTTACTATTGACCGCCACCGCAGGCCGCGCCAGTGTGGAACACTACAAACTGGCGCAATTTGTCACACCAACTTGCGATAGTTGGAAAGAGACAGCCATACATTCCTATATAACCAGTCTAACTATAGGTAGTTGTTGTGACAAATTGCTAGGCGTTTAAACGTGAGCACTTGGCTGTTTGTAGTCATTTGTCTTAGTTAAAACATATGGTTCAAAGGTAAAAAAGTATGACTCATCCTTGTATAGGAATATTTATTTTAAAGCCGTATATTATTTTTAGTCTTTAAATAATATCAAACTTTAATATAATATATATTATATAACCATAAATAAATTTTCTCTATGCTTAAATTGTTCAAATTTGTTGATACATTTATTGAAATTACGCCTGAATACGAAATTTGCGCATATAAGTTCTCATATTAGAATATATTAATTTTTTATGCTTGATCGTTTGGTATGCGTTTCGTGAATGTCTATCGTAGTCCGGATCTAAATTATTAATACGTAAAAGACAAAGCAATTCAGCCATTTTGACATTACTGACAGCTTACAGATGTGGCAGCGATTAGAAAAAGAAATGAAAAATGTAAAGAGGTCAACTATTTCGGAAAATGAATTAACTGTCGCAGTCGCATAAAAACTATCCTAAGCGGAAGCCAGAATAATAATGTACCTATAAAAAATGTTTCATGTTTTTCCGTTCATGGGAAGCTGAGAACATTCGTGACAGAACAATGTCTGAAATGATACTGGCTGATTCTTTTTTTAATTTAGAGATTTATTATAAGTGGAGAGGAGATGGAGATAAGTGTGCTCTGTGCCTTTACTTTTGGTACTTTCAATTTCCCTGGTTCGGGGCACAGGGTCTAGGTTTTTCAATCATCATCATTTTTAGGGTTCCGGACCAAAAAGGTAAAAACGGAACCCTTATGGACTCCGTCCGTCTGTCTGTCTGTCACAAAGTTAAATATCTCAGGAAATACTAATGCTATCAATTTGAAATTTGGAATAGTTATAAACAAAGCTAATCCACGTGTATGGAAAATGAAAAATTTTAATATATATTTTTAATCTGTATAAAAAAGGACGGATAAGAGGGGGGGGCAAAAATTTAAAGTCTAGTAAGTAGGCCATGTGGGGTATCAAATGAAAGGGCTTGGATTGCACATTCTAAAACAGTTTTTTTTTTCTACAGTGGTAAAATTTTGATTTATAAAGGAAAATGTTAAAATAAATACCATCCCCCATCTCCGAAGTTTACCAAGCGAAAAATTTGAAAATAATATAATGATTCATATTAACGTAAATATTACCGGAAAAGTATCTATAACGAAGCATCTAACTAGCGTATTTTTTTTATTCTTCAAAAATAATTTGTTAATTTGTAATTTAATACTTTTGTGTTTATTTCTTTTCCTTCAAATTCGTATGAAAGTATTTCGAAAGCACCTTCTAGCAAATAAAAACATAATTATCGAAATTGAACTTGATAAAGAATTATCGCTGAAAAACCAAACTACATACCATTCCTTGGTCGCGCGTGTTAATAACAAAATGCACCAATAAATGGCGCTGTGGGTACAATGAACTATTCATATTCATATTCATATTCATATTCATATATTTATTGCGATCATGTTCATTACATTGGTATGTCAGTGTTCTTGTGGTTAGTAGGTACATGATACCCCGTTAGGCCATTGCAATTTTCTTACTAGCTAGGCAAGGGTGTAGCATATTCATTTCAAGAAGGAAAGAAATCTTACAGCCTTCTTGGAATTAAATCGCCAACCTAAACAAAATTATTAATAACATTATATTATATTATTATCATCTGACCAATCGACTTACATGCAATAGTGGAATTTATGTACAATGATTAATTCGATGACAAGAACTATAAACTAAAAATTTCCTCATAAGTAAATGTTAAGTCAAGTTTAAGGATTTCTGTTAACAGCTTATTCAATACGATGTCAGGAATTAATAAATAAAAATATGAAAGTAATGTCAAAACCTTAATTATACAACACAATTTTAGTATAAAAATAGAAATAGAAAATGTATGTCTATCCGCTTTTTACTGTAATGTCGGGAATTATAGATAGGTAACTACATATGTCACTTAAAATTATTCAAATTTTTCATTCATGTATTCATTAACATTATAGTAGCATTTGGAAACTAAGAGGCAACTACACTAACTCGTTAAGATTTTTTCCAAAATTAATGGGCGGGGCAAGACGGGTATGTTGTATGAAATTTTGTCGAGTCAGACTCGCACTTGACCGGTTTTATTAAGATTGATATATAAGAGTTTAGGTTAAGTTTTATTTAGTGTTTGTCCTTTTCTGTGTATATTAATTAAACATCGTTCCCATATCTGTGCCAATGACGATGATTGTCATGTGTTCATTTAATCTCAATATAATTCATTCACCGCTAACCCTTGGCCAAAGGGAAGCACTGACCGCGGAACGCGATGAAAACACCTCCCCACAACAAACCTTGTTTAAAACCATCTCGTCAGACAAGACTTTCGTTTAAAAAAACCGCACTCAAATCGGTTCTACAGTTTGGAAGTTACTGTGTCACAGACAGAAAAAATACAGATACACAGATAAACATACATATGTTTAATTTATTACATTCCTGGCTTGCGTCGAGAGTTAAAAATGGCACGATAAACAAACGCTTGCGATAAATAATCCTCAAGTTTCCTTGCTCCCTGGAACTTTTAAAAGAGAATACCTAAGGTAATTAATTCATTTCTTTTATCTTGACTTTCTTTTCTTTTGCGCGAGTCAGACTCGCACTTGACCGGTTTTATTAAGATTGATATATAAGAGTTTAGGTTAAGTTTTATTTAGTGTTTGTCCTTTTCTGTGTATATTAATTAAACATCGTTCCCATATCTGTGCCAATGACGATGATTGTCATGTGTTCATTTAATCTCAATATAATTCATTCACCGCTAACCCTTGGCCAAAGGGAAGCACTGACCGCGGAACGCGATGAAAACACCTCCCCACAACAAACCTTGTTTAAAACCATCTCGTCAGACAAGACTTTCGTTTAAAAAAACCGCACTCAAATCGGTTCTACAGTTTGGAAGTTACTGTGTCACAGACAGAAAAAATACAGATACACAGATAAACATACATATGTTTAATTTATTACATTCCTGGCTTGCGTCGAGAGTTAAAAATGGCACGATAAACAAACGCTTGCGATAAATAATCCTCAAGTTTCCTTGCTCCCTGGAACTTTTAAAAGAGAATACCTAAGGTAATTAATTCATTTCTTTTATCTTGACTTTCTTTTCTTTTTGTTTAATAACTGACTTCCTTATTATCTCAGCCTAGGCAAAACGAACGACTACAAAGTCCGGTTAAAAGAGTCCGATTAATTGAATTAAATATTCATGGTAACTTATAATTTTATTGTTAAGACCCACTTCGACCAAAATGAAATAAATGCTTAACTTGAAGTTGAACGTCACATTTAAATGGACTAATTCTTAAAATAATAGTTATTTACGATACAAGTGCAGAAAATAGGTAATTCGCAACGAGTGGTGATAAATTAAAACACTCCCGTTGCGAATTACCTATTCGCACGTGTATCGTACAACGTTTTACAGTACATATGGCTCTTTAAAGTTTCAACATATGCACGGAAAGTGCTCATTTCCGCACTAGTGCGGAAAAGTAACACCATATGTACTGTAAAGTCTATTCTAGCCTAAGATACGAATAGAGGCACGACCAAAAGTGATTTATATAGCATTTAGTGCGTTAATAGTAATTTAATTACACTCATCTGTTTAATAAATATTTTCGTTTATACTCGTAAAATAAATATAGCTTATAGGCTTAAATATAATTTTCACCTCAGCGGCTCGAAAATGGCGGTTTTGCTGCTTGAAACCAGTGAGGAAAATGCAATTTTGCTGCGAGCGAAACAAACTAACTTTTTACTTTTTCATATCTTAGATTTGTCGCAAGTCATCTTTTCATACTGCGGGGTGTAATACAAACTTGGTACATTTAAACTTCATTCTCTATGTCACTTCCACTCCGTTACAAAAAAAGAGAGAGATAAAATATGTCGCTTCGTCATTCGACTATGAAACCTTCGCAGCAAGCAGAAGGCTGTTAATCTTGCCAAGCTTGCATCAATTTCCGTCATACTCGTATTTCCCAACCTAATCCTACTGGCTATACGTTCCAGCCTTTACGCGGCGCAATACCGCCGCATCCGCGCCGGCAGCACCTACAGGAACGCTGGCGGCGACATCAGCTACGCCGACGTAGCGTTCAACCACCCCTCGTACGGCCGCCGTGGGTTAGACGGCGACATCAGCGTGGTGCGGCTGCTCGTTGCGTTGGTGTATACGCCTCTGGTTCAGCAGGGCATGGTACTGTGCTCCAGGATAACTTGCCGGTAGTACACGCCGGCTGGGGCACTACTTCGGTGAGTGATAATCATTTACGTCTACAGCGAGGCTAGGACACCAGACCGCGCAAAGCGAAGCGAGAAAATCCACATTTTAGCATCTTTCTAGTGAGCACAAAGACGGGCGTTGGTGAGTCATAACATTTCCTATCAAGACACCCGCTGGACAAAATTAACTGTCTCTCTCTAAGACTATTAAGGAAGAGTGGGCTTTCAACACCGCAGGCCGTTCGACATTGGCATTGGCATTGAACATGTTAATTAATATGGTAACTAGTTTGATCAAAGACGGCATTATCTCGGGATCTAACGCTTCTACGTCAAAGATGTTTACATTTTAGCACCTGGGTCGTTCTACTTTTCGACCGACAATAGCCTGTCCTTTGTGTTATTAACGGCATCTCATTTGAGTTACGGTTTTATAATGTTCGAATGAACGTCCATATTATTTTATTAATTACTATTATTTAACATTTCACTTTCTCTAACTAGCATTTTTTTAAACGATTTGTTTTTCGTAGAATGCCGTGACAGAGTGGTAAACCAAAATGTGGTCGGGTCGTTCTTCTTTTCGACCGACAATAGCCTGTACTTCGTCTTATTACGGCATCTCATTTGAGTAATTATGTTTACGGTTTTATAATGTTCGAATGAACGTCCATATTATTTTATTAATTAGTGATATTTAATATTTCATTTTCTCTATCTAGCATTTTTTTTTAATGTTTTTTTTTTCGTAGAATGCCGTGACAGAGTGGTAAAATAAAATGTTGTCCCCACTGAAAGAGTCCACTTTGTCACATGTTTTTTTTTAGAAACCAACCGTAAATAAATATTTATATTGGCCAGAAAGGAAACTTTAATTAGTTCTAATGAAGAAACCAAAGCATTTTTTTTTAAATCGCACTTCAAAACCACAATTTTCGATAGTTCAAAAACCAAAAAAACAGACAAACCTCGGTTCATTGTCGGTAAAAAAGAAGAACGACCCACCTATTCTTTTGTAATAAATATATATATTTCACGTCGACTATACGTACAATGAAGAAATTAAATACAATGGGTGATCCTGAACTTTTACGCCATCTAGCGGGAAAGTAGCTTATTAATGTGCGAAGCGCCGTGCACGAAAGCTGCTAGCGTAATAGTTCCTACCGTAAAATACAGATGGCATTAGTAGAGGCCAATCTTTCAATGAAATGTCTCCAGCTGAAAGCTGATTTACGAATGCTTGGTACCGTAAGTTTACATTTTTGCCATTCCATTGTATTAAGGAGAAAAATGTACACATTTCTTTGACGTCGACTGTACATCAAATGAGAACAAGAGCCCGATTCTAAATAAGAATATGTGTCGTTCCCGACATGTCATAGGGATATCTCACTCAACTTTACTGTCTTTCAAAGACTGATTGACAGAGCCATAAAAGAAAAGCGATACCCTAGGATATTCTCTCCTCCTGTCATTAAGACCACCAGAATCGCGGCCCAGTCATCTGATGATTCTGAAACATGGTCCCTATAAGTGGCTCTGGGAGCAGCAAAACTCACAAGCCTGTCTTTTTTCAATTATTTTAGGTACTATCTAGGCCTCTTTTCCATGGGTGCTCATACCTTGATTTTTGGACTGAGCTGTTACATCTGCAGTCTAAAAATACAGTAAAAAAAATGGGGTTCCATGTTGTAGTAGGAAAAATATAGGACGGGAAATAGTGTTCGAAGAGGTTCGTGTACTTATTATAAAACATGCAGACTACCCTTTATTTAACGGCATTTTCTTCGAATTTTGCCAAACACTAAAACACTGCAGTGTTTCCAGACTATCGAAAGATTCCAAATAAAAGATAAGGAGCTAGTTTGGTCTGTTTGCATTATTTATTTATTTATACTAGCGCACTAAAAATGGCGCGTGACGGCGGTGCGTACGCGCATCTATTTGCGCGCACTGATTCACGGCGCATCGCGCGTATTTATACACCGCACGATGCCGATTACACATTCGATTAACACTTTAAGTAAGTAAAATTACAATTATGTTTAATTTTATTGCGTACTTCCTACCCGCGCGGCTTCGCCCGCGTATTGTAAAGAATGCAGGCAAACCCGCAGGATAAAATATAGCTTATGCCCATTTAGAAAATCCATTCTACACCCAGATGAAAGAATTTTTGAAATCGGACAAGCAGTTCCGGAGATTACCCATTACATACAAAATTGTAAACTTACAAAGCTACAATCTCGCAAACTTTTCGGCAACGAGCATAAAAAGCTCAAAAAACTGTATCCCCCGACTATTTTATTAATTATTTTTAAGGGGTAGGACAGACAAGACCACGTAAAAGTGGCGTGCTCTAATTCGGTTTTTGGCAATAATGTTTCTATATCAGTTTTATTTTATTTTGCATAGTGATATCAATCACTTGGTAAATAAATGATCTACAGTACCTGATAATGATAAGTAGGTATTCCAAATGTTGTTATGAGTTTTAATCATTATACTTAATGTATGTTATATCAAAAGAAATTAGTTCACATGAACGTTATGGAAAATGTGTTGGTGATAAATGAGAGTTATGTTATTTAAATATTATGACCAATGAAAATATGCATTTTGTTATTATGTTAATAGTTTGTTATGATTTCCGGACGTATGCTACTTGAAATTATGCATTTTGTTTGTATGACCACTGAACGGCACCTCTGTTCTATCCCTTTGGCGTTCTCCCTTCGAGTAGGACGGTGTCGATCAACTTCTGAAGGGCCATAAGAACCCGCTTTGTTCGGCTGTAATTCCGTCTTCCCCGGGTGCCTTGCTGTTCTTAAGCTGTTTGAGATTGAGAGCCATTCTAATCTCGTACAGGTTGATGTCCGGGATGTCGTCGGTATAGTGTCGGGTTCGTCTAAGTAAACACAAACATATACTGTTAAAATCATATCCCTTCCCTTTGACTTTGCCCGACAAAAATAAGAAGCGTGATATTTTTTCATGTAAGTAAGTATTTGTTTATTGGTAGTGTAAGAATAATTTATTTTTACTCTTGTCAACTATCGTATTAACGCCTATTGCATTTACCTAACACTCGCACGTATGGAATGCCTCCAATGAAACGTACGTTTGTCCAGAGAAATACACAGTTTCATCACAAGACTCGCAAGTGAGGACAGAGCAGAGCCGTCGGCGCCAGGTTATTTCGAACCGGACCCGCGTGCATTAATCAACCAAATGCACAATTTAATCACGACTGACGAGCATAAAGCATTTGACGTCCCAAAGTGGACACCGCGGAATGTAGGTACTAAATATAATGACCTGATAATGCGGATTGCAATGAAAATAGACAGGTGCATTCGTATCCAGGCTTATTTTGCACTCACGAAAATGCCTGTTTATAAGATTCAAAACTGCCAATATTGAGATATTCGAGTATCGGCCGTTGAAAATGTGATTGTCTGTGTAAGCTGCGTTTACGCACACGCGTTAACGACGTGCGCTCTTCTCAGTTTGTAAGGAAATCCAAAGCGTTTCCCAAGCGCGTTCGGCGGGCGTGCCGCTGAGGAATTACTCGAGTGCGTAAATGTTTCGACGACCACTTCAAGCGTAACCAAAGAAGTAAGTAAGTACCCTCGTACGTAGGGGGAACATTAACAATACCGAATGGAGGGCCAGCACAGCACGGTCACTATGAAATATAAGTACAAGTATTATGCTTATTTAGCGAATAAATTTGCTATGTCAGTACCATCGCTTCCATATAAATCCACTAGGAATCCCATAATAATTTTAAAAATTAGTTGGTTTTGATTGTGGATGTAACTGGTGCCCGAAGAGCTGGCTGGCTTTATCGTATATAATTTAAGTAATATTCTAATTAGCAAACATGGCCAATTTTATCTAAACACGATTTAACGCCTTAACAATAGGATCACTTGATATATGCAGTATTTGATGACAACAGATCTTATGAATCAAGTAAGTAGACAGGAAAAGAAAGAGTAACTAAACAAAAGGTAAACATACAAAATAAAAATAACACAAACTTATACAATTACAACGTAAGAATTAGTCTAGCTCTAGTTCTGTTTCTGTATGCCGATATTGTGGGGCAAATACTTGTTGCCTAGTCGCCTAGAAGTCCTAGGCGTTTAACCTATTCCTTTAGAGGTAGCTGATGGTTTCGCCTAACCATGACTATGGGATAGGCGACAGTCGGCCGCGCGTTTGACAAAAACTAACATGCGTACCGTGTCAGCAATTAAGTAGGTACAGTCGGTTGCAGTTAGAAAATGTGATTGTTAGAATATTGTATTTTTTATACAACGAGATGTCATTCATTCATTCATATGTCGAACATTACGAAAAGTTTGCA
Organism: Epinotia nisella; assembly: GCA_932294315.1. Lineage (NCBI taxonomy): Eukaryota > Metazoa > Arthropoda > Insecta > Lepidoptera > Tortricidae > Epinotia > Epinotia nisella. Next base: position 27,280,241 of record OW028674.1, read on the forward strand.
AGTATTTTCGAAGTTTTGACGCATAAACTTCAGTTCACTAAAAGGAACGAACTTAGTTTGCATTAGGTGTATAATAATTAATTATGGCAAACTCTACAAAATTGTGTTTTTATCTATTCGCCATTCTTCACAACATCGTTCACCACATTCTTTATTCTTCACAGTCCTCATTTTTACATTAAAGTATTAATTCCTATTTATTCGTAATCTACCTTCTTAGGTACCTACACACTACAGCCTCAAGACTCACAATATATAATGAAGATCATCACAGCAAAGGCATCTTTCATACCTCTAACATACGTACCCTTACTTCACCGGACTTATCGAGAAGCTGATTAGAAAAAATGCAATTTAGCTCGCTATTAAATTGCGCTTTATACTTTTGCATGTGAGTGTAGATATTGGCAAGGTCGCCGCCACGTCGCGCGGCGACTGCATTACTGCATTTTTGTTTAATTGTTATCAGCCTGCGCCCGCCTCACTTGTGCGATGCCGACTAGTTCCGGAACGCGAGCCATTTAACTAATCAACACTCTAGTGAAGGGGTGCTATAATCGAAATGAACATTGTAAAAGATTTTTCACATCTCATGCTCGAAAAGTGTGTCATATTAGGCTTAATAAGCGGGGCTAAAGTAGTACATTTAGCCCCTAGGGAAAATATGTATACATATTTTTGATTTTTAACACATTTAATTTGACCAATCAAAACACTTCACCATATTAAATCCACCAATCACAACTCTTTCAAAAAACATTTATCTTTGCTATCAACCAACCAGAATACCTACAGCTACATATTAAAATCGACCAATCAAACATCAGGTGTTTTTTAGTCCCTAATTCCAAATCATTTAAATCCACCAATCACAACTCTTTCAAAACACATTTCTCTTTGCTGTCAACCAACCAGAATACAGCTACATATTAAAATCGACCAATCAAACATCAGGTGTTTTTTAGTCCCTAATTCCAAATCATTAAAAAAGAAAACGCCTCATGCTAAATCGAACAATCTCTTCGCAGTGAAATTTGTTATTGATTGTGGATGGATAATCTTTGTTTTCACATCTCATGCTCGAAAAGTGTGTCATATTAGGCTTAATAAGCGGGGCTAAAGTAGTACATTTAGCCCCTAGGGAAAATATGTATACATATTTATGATTTTTAACACATTTAATTTGACTAATCAAAACACTTCACCATATTAAATCCACCAATCACAACTCTTTCAAAAAACATTTATCTTTGCTATCAACCAACCAGAATACCTACAGCTACATATTAAAATCGACCAATCAAACATCAGGTATTTTTAAGTCCCTAATTCCAAATTATTTAAATCCACCAATCACAACTCTTTCAAAAAACATTTCTCTTTGCTATCAACCAACCAGAATACAGCTACATATTAAAATCGACCAATCAAACATCAGGTGTTTTTTAGTCCCTAATTCCAAATCATTAAAAAAGAAAACGCCTCACGCTAAATTGAACAATCTCTTCGCAGTGAAATTTGTTATTGATTGTGGATGGATAATCTTTGTTTTACTATTTTCTCGCAGTCGAAGTGAAAAGTAGAGTGTGTAACTCGGGTCTAAAAGCCATATTACCCCTCGAATTATTTTCCCTCGCTTCGCTCAGGAAAATATCCATCTCGTGGTAATATGGCTTATTTTAGCCCCTTGTCATACAATCTACTATTTACTATTTTCTCGCAGTCGAAGTGAAAAGTAGAGTGTATAACTTGGGTCTAAAAGCCATATTACCCCTCGAATTATTTTCCCTCGCTTCGCTCGGGAAAATATCCATCTCGTGGTAGTATGGCTTACTTTAGCCCCTTGTCATACAATCTACTATTCAATCATACGTAGGTATTTATATTAATAGTATCTGGGCGACAGAGCTCGAAAACAACTACAAATATTGCTCTTTTATTAGGTTTTAGTGTCAACGCAAGCAGAAGTCCAATCCCAACAAGGTCTGGTTTTGCTTCTGGGTTGGAAGGTCAGATGGCAGTCGCTTTCGTAAAACTAGTGCTTACGCCAAATCTTGGGATTAGGTGGTTAGGCTCTTTTACGGTACAATCGGGAAAACGTTAGGAGGATGATAACTTTGCTGTAGGTACCTACCGTAATAATCGAACGAGCGAGAGGAGCGAACGTTCTATGGTTCAGCTTGGGCCGAAAATCGTCTGTCCGGTGTCCGGTGTCTGTCCAGCTGTTCTCCAAGGTCGCATTTCTCAACCGATTCTCGTGAAACTTTGTGAGCAGCAATAACTATATAGATTTTTTTGTCGATTCAGTTTCTTAAAATTGGATCGAGTCCTGCAGCTCACAGAGCCACTAGTAATAACATTAGTAAGTATGTTTATCGTCGTCTAGTAACCATCAAGCTTTGCTTAGTTTGCGACTAGGTCGATTTATGTAAGATTTTCCGCAAAATATTATATTATCTTTATTTACTTTAAATCTCAGATTAGGTTTCTACAATATTAATATAAAAAGTAAAATATAAAACTATACATACGAAATATAAAATCATTATAAAAACCTAACCTAGGGTGTCGCCTTCAGCGAGGCGGGGCCTAAACTACCGGTGGTCAGGGCGACAGAGAGAGGAACCTCCTGACTATCCGCGGCGTGTCCAGAAGTAACGCCTTCTGTATATTATTATTATTAGAGTACTACTTTTTAAAGTGTCATATAGGTGACCATTAAAACAGTAGAAAGATGGAACATCGATACATTTACCTGCATTCCTTGGATAGGATATTAAATTTATAAACCACACGAAGCGTGTCCCATCACTAGCTTATTACTTCTTATGCTATTTGAAACTATGTGACAGCTAGTGATTTTTATTTATTGGGTCATTAAAAGGCATATTTGAAAGTAATTGGCAGAACCAGGTGTTAATTGGAGAAAAATACTATTACTTTATAGAACGTATTCCGGTTATGAAGAGAATATGTCTGGGAACCTGGTGCACTATAATCATTCCTCGATCGAGAGGGCGTTAAAAGGTATCTTAATGGGAGTTATTTAAACAGCAGGTTTCTTTTTAACTTGTACTTACTTAGATATTTACCGGAGACTTGTAACTATATGTAATCTAAATGTCAATAGTTTCAATACATGGCAGTTTTTATAATCTGCTAGTTATTGTTATTAACAATCATGTTTAATGTTACACGAACACGGTTTTAAGCACCTGATCCATACAGATCCGTGTAATTAGTTCCCGGGTATCCGTGTTTACCCGTGTACACCGGTACACGGATATCCGGGTCTTATTTAAACGCGGGTACTACCCGTCCTTGAGGTGTGAAGAGGAGAACTATTCCGTTGTCCTAAGAATCTAGATACAAGTACTAAATGGGTGTAGTTTTGCTGTTATACCATTTTATTGTGAATATAAATATCAGATTGAAAAAAACCGGACAAGTGCGAGTTCAACTCGCGTGGTGAGGGTTCCGTAAAATATTGAGAATTTTCCCGTTACTTTGAATACTCAAACTTCTTATAGGTTTTCCTGTAATCTTTAGGCAAGGAACTATTTTCCACATTTTTTTCAGAATTTTAAGCCTAGTAGTTTCGGAGATAAGGCGCCCCCCCCCCCCTTATCTCCGAATTTTCAAATTTCCGGACCTTATGGTCAAAATTCGTCTTTTTTCCTATATTACTTCAAATCTGTTTTTGCTAAAATTATAAAAAATATATATCTGAGATGCTTACAACAACTCCTTTCATTTGATATGTCACACAATACAGTTTGCGTAACTTTTTTTTTTAATTTTCCAGTTTACCCCCAAAAGTGGCCCCCTTCTTCAGAATTCATAAATTTACTTTACGCGTCCATCTTTGGGTCACCAATTTACATATGTGTACCAAATTTTAACTCAATCGGTCCAGTAGTTTGGGAGCAAATCGGCTGTGACAGACGGACAGGCAGACAACCGAGTGATCCTATAAGGGTTCCGTTTTTTTCCTTTTGAGGTACCGGAACCCTAAAAAGTATAAGTATAAGTTATAGTTTTTTTTGACTTTCAAATAATGTGGGAAATAATGTAGTAGCATTTATCAGGGTACGATTAGCCTAGTTTTAGTTGTAGGTAAACCTCAATAGTAACCCAGCTGTTGGTTCGAGACTGGGACCTCTAAGAGTAAGTATTAAATTGTAGAATAGAAGAAAGATAAGATTAGCGTGACTATTTATTTATCACCTCACACTGGGATAGAACAAATAAATAAAAATAATGTACAAAATTGTTACGATTTGCTGACTATTTTATTAAATATATTTTTTGACCGGCTGGTTAGACCCTTACTAATTTACAACTAAAACATTTAAAACCACAACTGAGTTCATCTATCTTTAACTGCAATCGTTTTCTCTCTTACTTTAAGCAGCCGGTAAAAAACCCTTCTGTCCAAAAGCCGACGTAAACAACAGTTAATCCTTATCTGGCAAGAGTGGCAAGTGCACTTTTTACTTCTTAGAATTTTCACTTGGAGTCAAATATTTAAAAAAAAATGTAAACAACACTTAAAATCCTTATCAGGTAAGTGCATTCATTAGTTCATTGAATTTAAAACCATATATGTTTATCTATTTGGTATAAGAATCTGCGACACATAGTTATATAGTTAAGTACCAAAGTATAGTTTATGAAATATGAATTGGCAAATATTTTAATCACTCAAATCTTTTTAAGACTCAAAATAAACGCATTGGAAAGTTTGCGCCATTATAAAAGTAAGTTATTATTTCATTATAACAATTAGAAGCTTAATAGCATGTATGTACAATACAATAGACATGGGTTCGGTTAAAATTAGATAGTTCTCAGGTAGTTTTTGCTTAGCTATAATATCAACAAGTGGCTATTAACAAAAGTTAAACGGTTTGCGTGCCCTGTGTCGGGCAATCATTTACGCAGATCTTGTATTAAATAAAATACTATTCCCAATATTACGAAGCAATAAAGCAAGCATAGGCTTCCTGTGATATACATATTTTCTTTTGTCACATGTAGGTACCTAATATAAAACAATATCACACCAAACTCATACATTCACTATGGCATTCAATAATAGTATGATACCTTATTTGCCTCAACTCAAACGGTCAGACGGTCCGAACCCACGTGTAATTAGAACCCGCTCGGACGGGTACACGGGTACCGGGTACCCGAACACGAACCCCGACACGCCCGCGGACCGGGCGGGTTCGGGTAGTACTGACGCTTAGCACCGCGGGGTTAACAACACGGGTATTCGGGCGGGCGTGTAACAATAACAAGGGTAGCCGGAGCCCTAACACAAACGTAGTTTGGTTCTTATTTAAATACGACATGCTAGAAAAACGTTGTGTACATAATGGGATCTGCTTTATCTAGGACGGAAACTAGTTTCTGTTGTTAGAAATTAAAATAGAAAAAAATATAGCGAGTAAGTAGATCGTTTTTCATACAAAGTCTCTAATCGCTTCATTTTTTCTAGCGGATCCCCTTGTGTATAAAAAGTTTCATGTTATTTCAGTTTGCCGTTTTAAAATGAAAACCAACCTACGTTTGTATGGGGAGCCGACTTGAGTCGACCGTGCTGAAGTCTGAACAACATAGCCTATTATTTGCCAAAATCCTGTTAAAGCTTGAAACCGATTTGATGGCTGACAACGAAAATACTATGGACAAATTATACGTTCTCAAATCACAGACTTATATCATTTTATTTAAACCTGAGAATGATTTCGAAAGTACATTTAGTACACTTTATTATTAACACTTTATACTATTAACTTATTTAATACATTTAGTACTTCCCATTTTCCACTCTGCGTAATTAGTCTAATTATCAGTAGATTTCAAAACACTTATCTCACCTACTTATAATCGCAAATTATCCCAAAATAACCTTTGATGGGTTAAGATATGAGTCTACGTCAATGATGCCATACAGACATATTTCCTAATCTATCGTGTCGTGATGCAAAATGACTAAACACATTCACGAAAACGCCACTTCGAAACAAAGTAAAACTAATTGTTCTCTTGATATTCTTATAATGGATTTAACCGCCAGCAAACTTATGTTGGTAATGGCTTGATTAATATACGGTCGAGGATTAAAATCAATTTGAAGCTTGCATTTTAATGACGCCTCATGCATAGGTATGGTCGAGTAAAGAAAACCGGTCAAGTGCGAGTTTGACTCGCGCACCGAGGGTTCCGTACAAAATTTCATAAAACATACCTACCCGTCTTGCCCCGCTCATTAATTTTGGAAAAAAACTTAACAACGCATAGTGTAGTTAAGTCATTGTAACTACAGCGCTATTTATCGGTGCATTTTTTTACTAACTTGCGCGACCAAGGAACTGTAGGTTGGTTTTTCAGCGATAATTCTTTATCAAGTGAATTAATTTCGATAATTATTTTTTTATTTGCTAGAAGGTACTTTCAGAATACTTTCATACGAATTTAAAGGAAAAAAATTAAACACAGAAGTATTAAATTACAAACTTAATTAACAAATGATTTTTGAATAATAAAAAAAAATTACGTTAGATAGAGGCCTCGCTAAACTTTTCCGGTAATATTTAAGTTAATATGAATCATATATATTATTTTCAAATTTTTCGCTTGGTAAACTTCGGAGATGAGGGGGGCGGAATGGTTTTTTTTTCAAAATTTTCCTTTATAAATCAAAATTTTACCACTGTAGAAAAAAAAATTGTTTTAGGATGTGCAATCCAAGCCCTTTCATTTGATACCCCACGTGGTCTGCTTACTAGACTTTAAATTTTGCCCCCCCCCCCCCTCTTATCTGTAATTTTTTATAGAAATTAAAAATATATATTAAAATTTTTCATTTTCCATACACGTGGATTAGCTGTGTTTATTACTATTCCAAATTTCAAATTGATAGCATTAGTAGTTCCTGAGATATTTAACTTTGTAACAGACAGACAGACGGACGGAGTCGCAGCACCATAAGGGTTCCGTTTTTACCATTTTGGTGCGGAACCCTAAAAAGATATAGGTAATGATTTTATTTGGCAGGCATGAACGGTGTAAAGGTACGAGTTTGTAAGGAAATGTTTCTTGCTACATTTGACTTAAAAAAGATACCTTCATTACCGTTATGGATTCGCTCCAATTGTAATCTTAATAAAACTGAGAATGAAGGCAACCAGAAAATCCTAATCATCCTAATCAAATACTCAAATCGGAGTCTATCAACAAGTGGCTCGAATGTATACCAAAAGTGCCAAGCCATTACTGCCGAGCAAACACTACCAGGGCATACTCGTATGTCGAAGAGTATTTTGAATCCTTCACCAGCATGCGTTCTGTGTATACGTCGTGATGCAGAGAACATAATGAATATGCGGTAAAAAGAAAGAAATTTCAATCTTCAAGCCACGTGATAAGTGTGACACTTGTTTCATACAAACAAGGGAATGGTTACTGAAACACCTTATCTACTGCACATCACAAAAAGAGATGAGGCACGCGACGCGAATGCTCAATGGATATAAATAATAAATAAATTGATTTTTATTTCAAGCAACTATGACTCATACATTTAACATTATAATTAATTAATACAAATAAACATTCAACACAATAAAATACCATTACAATGATTACAATTCAATTCCGATTTAAAATACATTTACTTTTATATTCCTACAACTCTGACGTGCCTGTCGCAACAATGCCGAACATATGGACAGTCAACTTTATTCGCTATCATAGTCAGGACGGCATTGGAGCTGGCACGCACTCTGCGCACCAGGCCGGCGCCGCGCGCGCGCATGCTCGCGGGGAAGTCCGTCACGCGCGCCTACGCGAACATACCCGACGCGCTGCAGTAGCGGGGCAGCCCCAATATCACCCTAAATGCGTTATTGAATTGGACGCTGTATGATATGCAAAGCGTCTTAATGTGCCCGAAACTACATATTAGGTTCAGAGCAATAACTATACATTTCGTATACAAAACACTAAAGATATTTATATGTTTGGCATAAGGGAGACGGAGGAATCACAGCAAACAACATTACTAGTTGTATAATTGATTTTATATAAAAAAATGTAGTTCCTATCATCATCATCATCATCATCATATCAGCAGGAAGACGTCCACTGCTGGACATAGGCCTCCCCTGAAGAGTACCAAACGGCCACCCGCATCCAGCGGACTCCCGCGACCTATACCAGGTCATCAGTTCACCTTGTGGGGGGTCTACCCACGCTGCGCCTTCCGGTACGTGGTTGCCACTCGAGAACCTTTCCGCCCCAACGGCCATCGGTTCTACGTGCAATGTGCCCCCTACGCTGTCCTCATCGTTTTCTTTGGTTTCAACCGCCATAGCCGAATTATCGTCCACGAAAAGTGGCGTCGGTTGACCTGTGTACTAGAGAGGCTGCAGTGAATTGAAACGCCGAATCCAGCTGAGCGCAGGGAGACCTTCAATCGCTGCAGCAACCTCTTTCTCCACTGTTTGGATAATGCAGGAAAAATAAAAACGGTTTTAGAAAGTGCAACTCTGGTCTTTTCATATGAAACCACATTTAATCTTTTAACTAGACTTTGAATTTTTAACCCCCCTCATATTCGTAATTTTCATAGAAAATAAAAATGACTTATATTATAATTTTTTCACTTGTCATGCTCGAAAAGTGTGTCATATTACGCTTAGCAAGCAGGGCTAAAGTAGTACATGTAGCCCCTAGGGAAAATATGCTACATATTTATGATTTTTAAAACATTTAATTTGACCAATCTAAACACTTCACCGTATTAAATCCACCAATCACAACTCTTTCAAAGAACATTATTTGTATTTGCTATCAACTAACCAGATTAGAGCTTATATTAAAAACAACCAATCAGAAAACACAATGAATTTATTTGAAATTCATCAGGTGTTTTTCAGTCCCTAATTCACAATAATTAAAACAAAAAAAAACCGGCCAAGTGCGTGTCGGACCACGCAAAACGAAGGGTTCCGTGCCTATTAAAAAGGTCGTATCGTCACAGAAATTTTACGGCACTTACGTCCTTTTCTTCGAGGAAGGCAGTTTTTCAGCAATATCTCGAAAACCTCTGAACCGATCTTGTTCAAAACAATTTTCGGTGAATGAAATTAATAAGCCCTATGTCCATGAATTTTTCCATATTTTTAAAATACACCGTTCAAAAATTTGAGGGGGGGGGACAGAATTTTAGTGACTTTCGGGGCGATTATCTCCGACCCTATTCACTTAATCAAAAAAATTGCTGAAAAACCTTATACTTATTTTGAAAGGCCTATCGATTGATGTGCCACACGGGGGGTCACAATGAAAAAAAAAATTTTGACTTTTAGTTTTATGTATGGAGTGCACCCCTAAAAAAATTTTTTTTTTTCATTTTAATTACAAAACTATGTAGCGGCTAACAAAATACACCTATTCTCAAAATTTTATTCAAATACACCTTATAGTTTTCGAGTAAAATGCCTGTGACATACGGACAGACGGACAGACGGACAGACGGACATGACGAAACTGTAAGGGTTCCGTTTTTGCCATTTTGGCTACGGAACCCTAAAAACGCCTCTGGCCGTCAACGACGCGCCTGTAGGCGGTCAGGCTGTCAATACACGGTGATTAAATACTGATGATCCACTATGGCTGTCTCTAGCTATAACATGCAATGAGAAAGAGACAGCGCGTGGATCGCGTGATAATACTTCACCGTGTATTGGACGCCTCAGAGGCGTTTATTCGTGGTGTCAATATTTTGTATCTGTGTCAAAGCACTTTAGTAAAAAGAGCATGCCGCTTAATTGAACAATCTCTACGCCGTGGAATTTGTTATTGATTGTGGATGGATAATCTTTGTTTTACTATTTTCTCGCAGTCGAAGTGAAAAGTAGAGTGTATAAATCGGGTCTAAAAGCCATATTACCCCTCGAAATATTTTCCCTCACTTCGCTCGGGAAAATAACCATCTCGTGGTAATATGACTTATTTTAGCCCCTTGTCATACAATCTACTATTAATTTTCCACACACGCGTGTTAACTTTCTTTACAATTACTCCAAATTTCAAAGTGATAGCATTAGTAGTTCCTGAGATATTTAACGTTGTGACAAACGGACAGACGGACATAGTCACGTCACACCTATTTTACCTTTTTGGTACGGAATCCTAAAAATCATATCGTCAGAACGAATCATTATTTCGGAATGAGTTGCGTTCAGATTTCAGATACTTATACAAATAACCAATAGTTTTTTCAAAAGAACCACGATAGTTAAATATGTCTTGTAGTTTAGAATTTAAATAATAAACAGTGTCTTTTCAAAAATTATTTAGTGTTCTTCTAGCAAGAAATACTACCTTCAGATGAACTGAAATGTTGAAAAATAAGATTAGCGCTTCAAATACCAAAATTTTGCATATCTGCTCGTGTTAAATCACCGAGCCACTGCAGTTTCCTCGCTTAAGTAGCTAAGCACAGTATTTTTCTGAGTACACTTAGATAAAAACTGGCTAAAGCTGTACCGAACAACAAAACGTTCGCACCTGGCTTTGGCCGGAACGACTTCTCGGTACATGCGATGTACCTCTTACAATTAATAGACATTATGATGCCCTTATAAGCAATTAGGTGTGCGTATACGCAACATATCCGCATTCCGGCGCGGTTAGTTGGCTCTGACATATTTATGTACGGCATCAGGCATCCCTCTGTTGGAAGAACTCTTTAATAAATTGCAACAATTTAAACTTATTTATATTCGGTTTTTTCTACATTTGTGCAGCCAAATTTCTTGATTCTAGCTCAATGGGAAATATCCAGTAGTTTAGGCAAGAATCTAAATATACAGCATATATACAGCCGTGTTTTTTGACTGTATCGACTTAGAAGTTTGATATAGTTTCACGGCATTAAAGAATTGCATACCTGAGTATTGATATTATTTCAACTTGATACCTGCACGCCTTCCTGAGAAAAAGAGTCTTGACGGACAGACGGACAACGAAACGAATTTAACGTTTTCCTTTTGAGGCAAAGAACTCTACAAATGCTATTGCAAGCGATGAATATTACTGTTATCTCTCTCGGATAAAAATGAGCAAAACAAACGAACCGTTTTAAGATACTTTATTTATCATGTCCGTATTGCACTAGTCTTACAACCTTACAACTGTAACGAATTACTTTGTCATTTTAAATGGTGAGACCGCTAGAGTGATAATAATAACATACTATTTTTATTTATTTTTAAGTAATAATAAATATTGAATGACATATCATATTAATTGCAAAATTAACAAATAATAGGTAGCTCTGCGAAGTTTAACTATAAGTAACGCCATAATGACCATTTGCGTGATACATAGATCAGTATCAGTACTAAACAATATAGGTAGGTACATATATGGACGAGTACCTACATGCGCAGATTGATGATAATTCAGATTCATTTAATTGCGTCACCATAAATCCCATTGTCCTTTCGATTTTTCTTTATTTTTGTGGATCATAAGAAAAAAACACAGGGGATTCGTTATACGCAGTAGAAGCCGTGTACGACACTGATCTCTCGGAATTTTTAAGAACATTCTGCAATAATGTCTGCTGCTCCAATAACAATGTATTCAGATGCCTCATCTCTTGATCTATCTTCTTTAGGTTAAATGTAGTCTGGTCTATTTTTTCTTGCATTGCTTTAATTTCTATATTCACATTTTGATCTACCATTTCCGGACCTTTCTTGAACTTTGACGAATATTTATTTTTATATAATACCTCTTGTACAGATTTTCCGGTTTTCATTTTATTTAATTGGGCTAGTTCGTAGGCAGCCATCATGATGTCTGTCGGTAGACGTTTTTCTCTATGATTTAATGCTTTTACACTTAATATTACTTTGCCAGCTTCAGGAGAAACAAGGGCTGTTCTGTAGACGTACTTGTGAAGACATCTTGGCAACCAGCAACTAAACATACCCATTTCTACAAAAAGTATCAGTTTGGTCTGCCGAACGAGCTTTGACAAGCCTGCCGTTTTTCTGAGGCCTTGAATATCATGTACAGCAATACCGACTAGCAAGTTCATAAGAATAATCGTTACAAACATGAGAAACAGTATAAATATGATTTGAGATGACAACTCAAAGACTAAGGGTGGATCTTCCCCTTCTGGAGCATTGAGCAGGATATTCAGATTTAGTTCTCCGACCATCATTGCCATTGTACTTATAAAACCCATTAACGGATTGGCAAACATCTCTTCGTTGGGGAACACTACGCAAAAGCAAATAGTAAACCCAAGAAGCAAGCAAATGTATGCCAGCAAGAGTTTTAAGAACTCCTTCAATACCTTTTGATACATAGCAACGTAGTCACCAAACATCGGGAGTTGACCCATCATTAGCATTAAATTGGTCCACGCTCCCAACACGGCGTAACCCCCAACATGGTTTTGCCAACTGTAATCTTTATGGATAGTGTACAATGAAAAAACAGACAGTAGAACGAACCATTCCATCAAATTCTCGAATGATGTAAAATATTGCCAAATTGTCGAGTATCCAGTTATACCTGTTAATTTTCGTAAAATTTCAAAAGCCGTGATTGCCATCAATACCCATCTTTCAAATTGTATCGGATTTTCTTCCAAAATTTTCCCCAAAATTGAGCCAGGTTGACAAAGCTCATTTTTTACACCATATTTAGTTGAGAATGCTCCTTTACAAGTTTTGCGTACAGCAGTAAGCACATAAATTGATAAAAATGATACAAATAAGAAACAAAAGATGAGCCTCGCTAAATAAAATTTTCGAATTTTTCTCCATTTCATAAACAAAAACGCCGAGCATAGAGGATGTAGTAAAATATCTTTCTGACCTTCATCAATCAAACTGTTCAGATATGTAATTTCGCGGGGGTAAGAGAACTTCAATAGGCGCCCAAAATCAAATTCCACTTGAACCTCTTCATTACTTTCTTTGGGATAACTGAGTGTAATTCCACAATCTAAATTATGTCTCAAAAATACTAAGGACTTAGGTGTTTTTCTAGCTATAACACTCAATGCAGTGTGACCTTTCTTTGACTTTGAAGTAACATCTGCTCCAAGGACGATCAAAGTCTCAACACATGGTGTTAGGCCGTCTTTTGCCGCCGTGTGTAATGGGGAGTATCCGTTCATATCTTTTTTGTTAATTTGTGCGCCCCAGCTGGAGAGCATTTCTATGATTTCACAAACGCGTTCTGAATTATTGACTGCAGCATGCACTGGTGTCCGTTGAGTATAATCTTCTGCATTAGGGTCAGCATTGCCATCTCTGAGTAACAATTCAACGCACTCCAAACTACCGCACATAGCGGCAAGATGCAATGCAGTAAACCCTTTGTAATTCTTAGTACTAGCCTTAGCCCCTTCCAACAGCAGTAATTCTACACAGTCAGAGAAGCCTCTCGCAGCGGCCAAGTGTAATGCTGTACACTCTCTGTCTCTCTGTTTTATTAGTCCGTTTACGGGAATCTTAGTTTCTTTCAACAAGAAAGCCAGACAACGGTGTGATCCAAGTTCAGCTGCCAAATGCAAAGCGTTTAAACCGCCTGATGTCGTGAAACATGGATCAACCCCCTTATCTACGAATAATTCCAAGCACTCGACTGCGTTACATCTTACTGCGCAATGGACAAGGTTGTCCTCACAGCCAGTTCTTTGTACGACTGCATGCAGGGAAGCACCGTTTGCTATTAAAATTTCGGCTACTTCAAGTGAGTTCCCAAACGCTGCGCAGTGTAGGGGAGCAAAGTATTTAGGAGTAAAGTCCGGATCGGCGCCGCGAGAGAGCAAGAACACTGCTGATCTTCCTGCACCGCTAAACGCAGCTAGATGCAGAGCTGTAAGGCCCATTGGTTCAACTGAGTGAATGTCCGCTCCGACATTAAAAATTGATGGCAGCAAATCATCGCGGGACAAAAACGTCGCCCATAACAATGTTAAATTAACAACACCTTCCGGGGCAGAGCAAATATGATCTTCTATATTATCCACCGTGATCAGCCCACATTCGATGTCATCAAAGAACCTTCCAGCACCCAATGAAAAAGCACGTTCACACAAACCCCGCCTAACTGCTTCTTCGGTCAACTTAGCTTCTGGATCCGGAGCTATGATCACAAAACTCTTTTGCATATTGGACACATCTTCAGCAGGCGGAGAAGGTCCTACGAATAAATATTCTTTTCCTTGTTCCCGAGAACCTTCTACCAAATCGAGGCTTCGTAAGTATTTGTAGGTAGTGTTGAAGGGTAATTCTTCATCTCGATTCCTGGAGTTGAAACTACTAGTCGTGCGAGATCGATAGGAAAGTCGAGCAGAGGACGCACTAGAGGAGGCTGGCCAAGCCATTTCGCGGTAACCGAAATTGTCCATGGCCTTTCTGCGACTGAGACAATGCTGTCGCCGTATGTTTTATCTTTGTTTGTTTAGCTTGATAACTGGTTGACGTGATGATTTATCGCAGGTGGTATGTAGGTACAGGGTGGGCAAATTTAAAAGAATATATATATTTTTTTACAAATAAGGAGTGACGAAGCGGCAAGCTTAGTATTTGCGCTTTGTAATTACGCTTGAGAAACATGTTACAAGTTATACCGTGAACGTGATATTATTGAGAGAATCATTTTCAGGCAACTAATTTCAAAATATGGTAATATTTACCGACTATCAAATTCACCAGATTTTACTTTTACTGAGTAGGTATTTGAAGAATCAATATTGTACTTATCTGACGAGCTTCTTGCGGACATGTCTAGTCAAAGCATTTTCAAAGATTCTCCCATTTGTACGGGTAAAAAAATTACTAAGAAATGAAAAACGAAATTACAAATAGTTCAACTTAGCACGAAAATATTCCACACTAACAAAGTAAAAATACAAGAAATGTCACTCTTACGATCAAAAGAAATTATTCGATTTTCTTCATCAAATTATTTCTGCTACAACCCGGAGCAAAAAAAAATTAAACTGATTATAGTAACTAACTGTAATGGCTCAGCGATCCAAAGCGACGCGAGTTATCGCCATTTGTCTCGATCTTGTGCTATTCCTCGCCAGTTCATAGCATAAACAACTTAGAATATGTATATACTCGTATATAAAAATAAATTTTAGGCAAGCCGGAGGGAATCGGCTTGTATGGGCGCTCCGCCACTGAGACCTACCCACCCTGTAGGTATGTTTGTCTTGGTGCAATTGTTCGTATATAATTATCTGAACAGTGCTGTGTAGAAACGTGTGAGCTTGATGTGTTTGTAGAGTAGGATTTCGTTAGGTTTGGAGCATATGACTACAGGCTTAGTATGGTACCATAATTTACAATTTTCAAACGCAAAGTACTGAGACAATATATTATCTGTTACCCACACCGAGTTTCAGTGAATGTGTATACTTGTATATAGTTTATGAATTCGCAATATTCGCATACCATACACACAACTTTTGTCCCAATGTTTTATGTATATTATACTATTAAACGAGCAACCTTTGTATATACAGTGTGTGTCTGTCATAAGAACATTTATTTTAAGGAACGATAGCTTTCAGTGCTGTGAACCGTTTTATCGAAAAAATATAACAATTACCTTTTCTAATGGACGGTTATTAATTTTTTAAATTTTCTCGAGCAGCAATGTACTGCTAACATTCACTTGACGTTTCAGAGAGGTAGAGCTAGTTACTGTCAGTTGTTAGCTTTGTTACCAATACATTGCGGGCCGAATTAATTTGTATGAAAAAAAAGAACCTTTTTTTGAAATT
Source organism: Epinotia nisella (assembly GCA_932294315.1). Classification (NCBI taxonomy): domain Eukaryota; kingdom Metazoa; phylum Arthropoda; class Insecta; order Lepidoptera; family Tortricidae; genus Epinotia; species Epinotia nisella. Next base: position 27,296,088 of record OW028674.1, read on the forward strand.
AGAGATACCAATGGACGTTCATTAGGGCTTATACTTTCAGCCCTTAAAATAAATGTTCTTATGACAGACACACACTATATATATTTGCAATCACGTTCTCGGAAACGGCTCTAACGATTTCGATAAAATTTGGAATATAGGGGTTTACGGGGGCGACAAATCGATCTAGCTAGGTCTCATGTCTGGGAAAATCGTTTTCTCCGTATTTTCACCCGAGCTGAGCTGGGTCGCCCAGGGACTAAGGTCTAATTCGACAGTTTTTTTTTTATATGACCACTAAACAATTATTTTTAGCTTAAGTTTGTTGGACAATCCCAAAAATTCATATATGTAAGGAATAATACTTTAGGTAGGTACGTCTAATGAAACATAAGGACAAAAGTTGTTTTGTGTAAAATGTCTACAGCCCTAGCCCTGCGAAGTACGTAACAAACGTCAGGCCACGTGACGTGACAGATCGTCAACCTCAGCTCTGTGTACACACCAGTGCACAAAGTCAAATGTTTACCAGCAACGCACTGGCTTGACTCGTACACTCGACAGTAATAATTATTTTATGCGGGCCGGCCACTATCGTCTATCAGTAGGTAACATTAACATACAGCCCCTGTGGGCGACCGAGCTCTGCTCGGTAGAAAATAGAGAAAATACGGAGTAAACGAATTTTCCCGGACATGAGACCTAGCTAGATCGATTTCTCGCTCCCGTAAACCCCTATATTCCAAATATTTTATTGAAATCGTTAGAGACGTTTCCAAAAACGAAATTGCTAATATATATAAATAAATAAATAAATATTAGGGGACATTGTTACGCAAATCGAACTAGGCCTATAGTAAGCTCAATAAGGCTTGTGTTATAGGTACTAGACGGTATAATAGATATAAATACTTAAATTCATAGAAAACATCCAAGATTCAGAAACAAATATTCATGCTCATCCATCACACAAATATTTGCCCTTACCGGGACTCGAACCCTCCAGCCTCGTAGGCAGCGTCACTATCCACTGGGCTAATCGGTCGTCAAATACAATACAAATATTGCTCGTTTAATCTTTTCGACGCCAACGACGCATATATCCGCACCGCATGTTCAACGCCAACGACTGATATATGCGTCAAGGAGCCCAGCGCTATAGCAATCTTCTTGCATTGACATAAGGTTTAACTCCGCACTAAATGTCTTGTTGATTTGGCGTGTGGTCGACAACTTTTCTCTTTTACAGAGCGTTGAAAAGGTTAATATTATATAGGATAGGATGAATAATCGGTAGGTAACTGTAATTCCTTCGTTCGGTGATAGTGATGTCATTATCACTGAAAGCGTCTGGAGCGCATTACGTTTCATTCCTTTACACTGTAAATAAGTTAAAAATCATAAGAGTAATCGCGTTATTAAATAAAATGCTTATTTTAGTAATTTCCGTGAAGGCCCGCAAATTAAAACGGTTCAAATTTTATGTTATAAGTACTTTTTTTATTATAACAATCCCAATTCATCAATCATATGAGAACCTACAATTCTGAGTATTATCTAAACACCAATACCTATTTCTATTAAATTCCTACATGACGACACTGATACAAAGTTCATTAAAAATACAAAAATGATTCAAACTGTACTTTTTCTGTACACGGGTAAATAAATAGTTTGCATTTCATTTGCGGCCCAGACAAGTTTGTCAATTAGTCGTAAACAGACAAGCTGTGTTTGTCTTATTAAATGTCAGTCGTTATAACATGTAGGTGTACAATAATTAGATGAATCACTTGCATAGCCGTCGCTCTTTATGGCATAGGCACTATGGTAAAGCTGCTCATAGTAGGTACTACGACTACGGCTAATACTACCAACTATTTCAACCTTATATTCCTTGATTTCAGATTAACAGGTATTGCTTTATTGATTCACAGGAGCGCAATAGGTGCATTTAGTTTAACAAAAATAAAATGCATTTATTTCAGACCAATGTTGCCCTGCCCATATTTTGTTAGTAAGTTGAACTTAAAATGAAACTTACATATCTAAGGTTAACTTAAATAACTATCTTAGGTGCTAAACTTAAATGCAGAGAGGGCCAGTAGGTACCTTATCAGGCCACTGTCCCATCTGTCATCCACGACGGTCAGGAGACTGTGGCGGCTGTCGCGCTAATATAGTAATAATATAAGATACCTAACAATAATAATAAGCTAAAAAATACAATTTGCTGAAAAAATAATTGACTTGCTCTCAAACAGGTAAATTTACATATGGAAGTTAGTTTCACAGTTCTACCAAGACTATATCAGATTAAAACAAATTATCGAATAACTTTAAAATAAATGGTAAGACATTATTGCTGCCGCATTCGAATAAAAGGCATGTAAGACTAATTTAATTAATAATCATACATCTTGTATTATAATTAATTACAGGCGAGATAAACGCGTGAAAATAAAATGAACACCAACACTTAATAAAATGCCGCACCTGGTTAATATCAACGTGGTTGATATCGGAACAATAAACGAACTTTCAGACGAGGTCAGGGGCACTATTTATTCACAATAAAAACCGGCCATTAAAGGCCCATCTTATATTTGAACAACCTATCCATTCCAACGATAACCCACACCATAGGTTTATTGAAAAAAAATACATCCTCATTTATGTGTAGGGGAGGTATCCTAAAAAACATTTGCGAAGATTTTATACCTATGCCGAATTACAGCTTTCTAGTAGTAGGGTCACTGAGCTAAGCCGAAGACGGACGGACGGACAGATGGACTTGGCGAAACTATAAGAGTTCCCTTGTTGACTACGGAATCCTAAAAATTAAGGTACTATTCAGCTTAACATAAAGTTGTAGTAATTTCACAGAAACACACGAACAAGTAAAAGAAATGTTTTATAATGTAATCTAGTTCATGATGGTAGTTCATGGCAGAATTCATTATCGTTTTTTTTATCAACACCCGTCATTACCTTCCTAAATAAATTAAAATTTGCTGAATACTAACATACCATCGCTGCACCACCTACTGCATAATCTAGTTTTATCTCTTTCTCCGATACCCAAAGGTTGTCTGGAAGAGATCGCTCTTCAGCGATAAGACCGCCTGTTGTCTACCTCTACCTACATGTTATTGTATTGTTTCTCTCTGTAACTGCTTTTTTTGTGTGAGGTGTGCAATAAAGAGTATTTGTATTGTATTGTATTGTATACCCAGTGATATGAAGCGATACAGTTTATATTTCGGAATTCATATCAATTCTCATATTCACACTGTCAGATATTCTGTTATGACTGATGAAATTTAATGGAATAATATTATTTCATGCCTTACCAATATGGTCCTTATCCGTCAGCTTCAAACTGAAAGGATTTAAACGCATTATTTATCAAATACCAATATTGAGATATTAATAACATTCTCACACCGCAGTTATATTAATAATGCTTTAAAACTTGAAGATATCTACGTCATGTTGGTTATATATATTTATTTTTTAATTTTCAGTTTCATGCAATTCTGTCTGGACTACAGCTTGTCAATATTTATCTCATTTCATCCAATAGAAAAATTTACCACGCTATGTTTTTATTAAATTTAAGTGAACATTATGAATATTTGGATAAGGCAGAAGCAAAAGGCAAAAGCTATCCTATATTTATGTGTCCTATCCATTCTGATATCGAACTGCAAATAGTTTTAAGCAAGATTGAAATCATGTTATTAATTCCTGGGGTGCAATTAATCTTTAATAGTCGCCATATCTCAGCGAAGTTGAACTACATTTGACTAATCTCCAATAATTGCGGGCTCGGCACATTGACAGCCTCGGCAGTAGAGCCTGCCGTAAAAGTAATTTTAATCTGTTTCGACCTTGTATGTGCAGATTTATATCGAAACAATTTTATTAAATCTACAATGGTGTTTTTCTTCTAAGGCGACGTGGTGTGGCAGAGCAAAATTTCATGGTATCGGCGATACTGCATGGAATTTCTATACTAAAGTAGCTTTAGAGGCTTTAGATAATACTTATTTAGCCAAAACTTATATCATCCTGAGTCTAAAAGAAATTAGGAATTATTGGTATCATTCGAGGGTTTTATTTCACTTTATTGAATCATTGTGAATGAACAATTGAGATAATTCAAATTAAACTGTCTACAGGTAAGGAATAATTTTAAGCAAATCACAAAGAAACTTCTAAATGTGGTACGGATGTTTACTTGCACGCTATTTCTGGCGCATTCCTTCGGTCCATGACCTGGTGTTTAGATGATCCCATCAATTCAGCTGAAAGCTTGTAAGGTGAGAACTTTAGAAAGATGTTTGTATTTAAACGATTGTATAACAAGCCGTTTTTATGTTAAAGTATTAACCTTTTCGACAGGCGAAATTAAATGTCACGAAAATGTTGATAGGGAAACTTTTCTGACTTTATTTGTATAGATATTCTATGCGTTCATTAGTTATTCCTTACAGCGCATATGAAGGCATCGTTTATTTTTGTTTTTTTTCCGCTCACAGCCTTGACATTCGGAACAACTGGTATTTATGCATTTTATGAATATTGAAAATACCACTGACAAAGTGTTTTGCATTATTTAAAAAAAGGATCAGAGCGGAAGAATAATATTTTGGCATGTGATATTTTGATCATATTTTTTTTGTCCACGATTGAAGTTTAAATAATTATACGACTTATTTAGCCGTATTGTGCATATTGATAATTTAACTATAGATAACCAGATAATCAGGGATTCCAAACATTGACGTGTCAGAATGCTAGTGCAACAGCGTGCTAGTGGCATTAAACTTGTTTTTTTTTTCAATTTAAATTAAGTTACCTAACACAAACGCCAGTTTAGGTATATTCACGGGATATAACAATACAACTGTACGCCATAAGTTGACGAAGCACATGGCCTATCAGTTACAGAAACCGGAATATTATGTCATTTATATGTCAAATGTTTAATAGATATTAAATAAATTCACAGTAATCGGTAGTCTACATAACCCTTTGATGGATGGAGTTGAACGGACGGATGATCACGGCGATCCCATCCCATAAGATGCAGAACCCTAATAAAAACGAATGCAAACATTAGCAAAGTTACTTTAAGTAAGTAATTTTACACAAAATATAAATATTTCTGTCCTACAAACAAATGTTATTCTACAATATTGTATTCTAAAAGGGTTTGCCTCTCCTAATCTGCACTGACGCTGCGCGCATGCAAGCGTGTGACGTACAGCGACCGCGCCAGATACGTCAGGATAGGCTAAAGGTGATTTTCCACCGGCGTGGATTGACGAGACGAGGCGTGGCGTGAATTGAAATCGCGCTGACCCTTTTCCACTAAAAAATTCAATTCACGCCGCGCCGCGCCTCGTCAATCCACGCCGGTGGAAAATCACCTACGGCAGTCTCGACGAATTAACAACTAAACACCTGTAGCGAGATGTTTGTTTCTGTTGCAGAGTTAATTTAATGTCTATTTTAGAAACAATACGGTTTATTTTTATACAAACAAATATTTCAATTCACGTCGCGCAAATTCTCGTCAATCCGTACTATTTCCACCGAAGATGCGCCGGGAGTGAATTGAAAATTGTTTCTGTTGCAGAGTTAATTTAATCTCTATTTCAGAAACAATACGGTTTATTTTTATACAAACAAATATTTCAATTCACGTCGCGCAAATTCTCGTCAATCCGTACTATTTCCACCGAAGATGCGCCGGGAGTGAATTGAAAATTTGCCATACAAATTTCAATTCACGCCGCGCCGCGCCTCGTCAATCCACGCCGGTGGAAAATCACCTTTAGCGCTCCTCCATCGCCTATCCTGCGAGCAGTTCAAGCGTAACGTAACGGCTTTTAAGACGACATTATCGGGGGGATCGAACAAATGTAGTTTGTCGCCGCAATAAATAGTGTAAGTAGAGTCTTTTATGATAATTGATAATAATATGAAATTACACTTCACCTCCTGAACGCAATACAGGCAACTTGTTACGAACCTTGGGTTGGACGAAAAGGCGAGAATAGGTAACAATTAAATTGTATTAAAGTCTGTAAAGTTGGGAAAGATTAGGCAATCAGTGGAATTAGTTAAGGGTAACAGATAAGGAAATCTGTGGCGAGAACACGGGAATCTGCAGAATCAAGAGACTTTATGAATGGAGTAATGGAAAACTGTAGAGTTCGGACCCATTTACGCTTAAGTGTTTTTCTGATATGCACTTAAGGGGATGCCAGATGACCATTTTCAAAACGCTAAGGCTTTTAAATGAGACTGTAAATAAATCTGAAAAAAAAATGTTATTTTTAGTATTTCATTAATAGTCGCATCGTTTGACTTTTTTATAGAGCGTTAAATACTATCTCAAAAATTTATTGAAAAAGGGCTCTTTAATGCCTTTAAAAATGTATGCTACTTCTTCAAACCCACAAAATCAAAAACCAAAATCAAAAATATTTTTATTTCAAATAGGCTCAAAGAGTGCTTGAGAAACGTCATGTCACAAAAATCAATACTATACAGAGGTTTCAATCGTACCAAATTTAGAAATATACATTAAATTTAACAGCTGACAGTACACACAAAATTATAGAACTACAAACAGTTCACAGATGTCACTTAAAAGTAATGAAAAAAAAAGTAGAATAAAATAGAATGTCACTGAGCAATGACTAATTGGCTTAAAAGAAGTTATTGTCTTCGATAAATTCCTTAACACTATAATAGGCCTTACATACTAAGCGGTCTTTCACATTTTTCTTAAATTTAGTAAGCGATAGAATCAAAACATCTTCAGGGATTTTATTGTAGAAGCGTACACAATTTCCCATAAATGACCAATTCACTTTATGGAGACGGAACCGAGGCACAGCAAGTTTGTCCTTACCTCTTGTATTAAAAGAGTGCACTTCGTGATTTAATTTAAACAAATGCTAATTTCTTTTGACACACATGATATTTTCAAGAATGTACTGGGACGCAACTGTAAGAATATTAATGTGTTTAAACTTTTTCTTAGGGAGACACGCGATCCTAAGTAATAAATTGATCTTATTGCCCTCTTTTGTAGGATAAATATGCTAAATATGCACAAGCTCTCATCTCGTAAAAATATAGGTTATTCACACCACATTTTTTTAAATTCCATCATATTCCGAAATAATCATTTGACAGTAAGATTTTTTATTCTAATTCGTGAGTTATTTCGTGCGCGGGCGAAAAGCACAGCAATTCATTCAGTATCATAACATTTTGGGGGATTCAGTTGGCTTAAATAATAGATTACGCAGATGTTATTAATTTATTGAAACCATTTTTAGAAGTATAGAACTATAGTTATAATTATCATGACACTCAAAAGCACATAGAATGTCTACTTAGGTAAGCTCCGGAAAATAGTATTACGAGTATATTTAATATTATAGATGATTTCAACCCTTTTTCTCTGTTTTTGAATTAGATAACTACATTTTACCAAAGTTTTTTCGGCTCTGGTCGGTTAAGCAATCCTTTAACAAACTTGGAGCCTTCGGTCAACAAATACCCTGTCCCATTTATTTTTCTAGGTATATTATTGTATATTATATCGGCCAATACCATAATTTCTTCTCGTGCACGCTGAGTAAGGTTATAATTCAGTGCTTCGATAATGTACTGAATGAAGTCGTATAATGCTGTATCTATATCTTTACTTATTTGTTCTGACCATTCTCGGACCGATGAAATCGTTTTTCCCAATTGAGTGCCATATAAATCATTGCCGTCTAGTCCAAAAGCAGTATCCACAATATCTAAAATGATATAGGCACATTTTGCCTTAGTTTGTATTTTTTTGTTATTTGTGTGATTAATTTTGTACCTTCGTGTTACAATGGAATGTAGGAATGTTACAGCTTCTCTCATTTGGGTAACATTTGCTATAGCCATATTATTCAATTTCCTACGCACTAGTGCTTCAATGTCATCCGGCAATACAGTCTCCAATAGCATTTGCTTATTGAGTAAGAGTTGTGAACATCTTGTAAGAAAGTACATAAATTTAGCGTTGTTCAATTGCAAAACTTCCTCCAACAATTTATATACATAGTTTGAAAATGTAGGGTTCGGCCTGCAAATTTTAAACGTCGCACACATGAAGTCCAGTTCCTGTCGCTTGTCATTGTCGTTAAAAGTTTGGAGAGTACCAGTTAGGATTTCTATTTCATCATGTGGTGTACCACGCGCCAATGAAAGAATTGTGTGTAGGAGTTTTTTCGCAATATTACTTCTAATCAAAGGTACGACATTAACCATGTCTAAAATAATATATTCCTCATCTACTTGACAATCGGGGTTCTCCCTGGTCAGATCAGAAAAGTATCTATATAATACGGCAATATAATCCGAGGTTATTTTTTTTACTATAGGCACCACATCAGCTGCTGATAAGTTAAGTTTCGTTTGTACGTGGTCGGCGATGGCTTGTAAACTATCTTTTCCTTTCTGCTGCGATCGTCTTTCGAACGTGTGAATTTTTGTTGATAGTGCATCGTTCTCGGATGATAATTCAGGTAAATTTTCTTTCAATAGTTCGTGTAGGGCATTGTCCTTAATCACTTCCATTACGGGAACATCGGGATCCGAATTACCTCTAAAATATCCCAATTCTAATTCATCCTCAAGACTTTGTTTCAAATGTTCGATTAGGCTAGGGTTCATGCGTATGTCGGCTTTTACTTCAATGTCATTGTTGACTTTCTTGCTTGATACTAGTATTGCTGTAATTATGTGTTCTTGATTAATTATAAATTCTTATTCACGCCAAAAGAATAAGCAGTGGCTAATTGGAAGACAATCTTATTAAACATTTTTTGAAAGATATAGTTAATACACAGGGACAGGGACATACAATATTTTGTGAAAGGGTTAGCTTTAAGGTAACAGTGTATAATATTCACTGAGAGTACACGCCAATGCCATAAAATACAACGTGATCCCGCCAATTTCCGTTGATTGCGAGGGAGTCTTAACTCTTAAAGTATTTTTTTTTATATTACGAAAAATGTAGGTATTATGATACTTTGTTCCGTTAATGTTACATCGCAATATGCCGAAGTTAACAGAAATTCCCAAGAGCACCCGATATATGTCTTATTTCTGTAAATCATTCAATTTAGCTATATTATAGTTAAGAGAGCGAATAGAACGATATATTTATACCAAAGTGACAAAAATATCTATAATTTAATTAATTTATCTCTTACGCCTTTATCATGAATGTAATTTCATTATCACTTTTTCACCTTTGTTTTTGGCTGTACCTATGTAAATACTTACCAAAAGACGCAGTTATAATAAAAAATCTTAGCCACATTGCGTGTATTTACTTCGTCTCTGTTTTCAAATAAAAACGTTTTACTATTTAAATTAACATTTTAAACAAATAATGAAAAATAGCATTGCTTATTAAATTTTTAATTACCATAAAATTACACGATTAATAACAGGAGTATAAATCTACTTTTATGAGCATTAATATTGCTATAAATAAGATTAAGTACACCTATTTGATAAATTTTGAATACAATATCTATTTCGCCGAGAAGAGCCAAGCGAAGCGCAAGGGCAGGCACTACCTACCTTTTCTCGAAGTGCTTCGTCGTTTTATTGAACCCTCATAACTTGTGTTTGGATTACACCAGATAAACAAAATTCCCGGGATATGATGTAAATAGTAGACTTATTAAATACTAGCTTCCGCCCGCGACTTCGTCTGCGTAGACCCGGGATAAAAACTATCCTATATTTTAATCAAGGCTATAAACTACCTTCGTGAAAAATTTCATCCAAATCGGTAGAGCCGTTTTTTAAGCGTGATTGAGTAAACACCTAAACATCCAAACTTTCGCATTTATAATATTAGCTAGTGAAATATATAAAGTTTCAATTGCATAGCTCTTATACTTTAGATTTTATTGATATCTAAAAAACGCCGATTTCGTCACTGACTCACTCACTTACGTCGATCATCAAAACCCTTAGGGTACTTCCTGGAGTCCTAGAAAGCTGAAATTTGGTATGTAAAATCCCAAATATTGTAACTTTTACCCCTAAACCCCTTAAACTAGGGGATGGAATTTTGTATGAGACTTCCGCAAATTTTGATGTTAGAGGTCTGAAAATTTATATAGGGTCTCCTTGTTATAAATAATAAATAAATGTAGAATTTGTAGGCTTTTCAAAAGTCCCCGAAGTAGTCTAATATTTTGAATTAGTTTAGGCTCTTAATGTAGGACTCTATCATGTATTTAGGTAACATTTTCGTATTATTAGACAGCCTGATCAAAAATGATATTATAAACCAAAGAACGAAATTGAACGAAATAAAGCCGGTATTTTTGTATGGTGAAAATACCGGTATCTAATCCCTGGTGGCAACCGTATAGCCCCTCTGTAGATATATTATATACTCTAAGAAAAAGATCCATAACACTAACCATATTTAAAGTTCTATTGAGTCTCAATCAATTCCAAAACCAGCCACTGGTGTAGAGTTAAGCCATGTGAAGTAGGAAGCTTGGCGCTACTTGCGATCTGATATATTTTTAACGCTGAAAGCTATATGAGCTAGGAAGTCTTGAATCACTTTACATGCAATGTTTTTAGTGGATAACCTTTTCTCATACAATTTCTATATCGAGTAGGTAGGTATTACTACTTCTACTAGACACCTATTCCAATATATTCCACTATAAATTTTGTGATACAATAGAGACATCCACATCTCGGACGTACATAGGTATTACGGAGATATCGCGGCACTGTGTACGTCTATACAACGCGGGCCCAAATAACCTAACAGACCTTAATAAATAAAATAAATATTTACTTAGTTTGGGACTACCCTCCATTTGCGTAAGATTTTACACAAATCGACATAGTCCCAGACTAAGCTAAACTTGTACTACGGGTATTGTACGACGATATACATAGATACCTACCTGTACCTACTTATAAAGATAAATAAATACTTAAATACATAGAAAACATCCTTGACTCAGGAACAAAATCGCACTCTTAGAATGAAACCGACCGAACTCAAAAAAATCGACATTACAGTATTGCATCAAGATGTGTTGCTAACTCATTTTGTCATTTTTTTGAGTTCGGTCGGTTTCATTCTAAGGGTGCGAAATATTCGTGCTCATCACACAAATAAATGCCCTACCCGGGATTCGAACGTCTGGCTTCGTCGTAGGCAGCGTACACGGTGGAATATAATCGGTGAACAGGAATCCATTTTTCTAATTCAGTAATCGATGGCGGTCACGTTTATGTAGTACTTAAGTGGAACCAAGTTTTTTTTTTATCATAACTAATTTTTAAGTTGAAATTAAATTTTAATTAAAATTTATTGTCACCCTAACAAATCGTAACGTAGATAACAAATGGCGCCAATCATTTATTGACGTCTGATCTGTCTAATTTCCCGCCAAAGCCAGCAAGCACTTGACGTGTGTACACTTACGAGTAACTTCCCTTCAATAAAAGTAGGGTGTCCATTTATTCAGTCAGTGTACATTTTACCGATGTTAATTAAGTGTGATTAATTAGATTGTGAGCTATATTGCACGAGATTTCACGTATTGGTTTCTGTGTAGATTGATAATTCACATTTTTGGATTCCTGATCACCGATTATATTCCACCGTGTATATTACTGACCTTATTTGGATACCAAAAAGTTGCACCTACAGAGTTTGCTCGATTCGGTCTAAATTTAGATCAATTATTAGACAATTTTAAAAGCCATTTTCGTTTGTGACATTACTACCAACGTAACTAAGGCTGAACATAGTGTTTGACACGAAGTGACAGATATAATTTCCGAAATGATTACGTACCTATATACTTACTTGAAAAAAGTCACTGAAGTGGATGGGTAAAACATTAGCCTATTTTGGGCGTCCTAGAGTGGATACAAATGTACAGAGCTTAAAAAAAAACAAAAAGCAAGTCAGTAAAAAGAGGTTTTTTTCTCGATTAATCTCACATTGGCACCATCAGACTACACCTACGCCTATTTTTAACCCTGTCTGAACTTGAGGCTTGCCCCTTGACTTGCAAACGAGGCTGAGTAAGACGAATGGCCAGACAAACAAGTCGGCAACATTAGCGGGGATAATTTCGCATGTGCGGGGCGTGTCTGGAGCGTACAAATGAGCTGCGCAGACGCCTGTATTGTCATGACGGCTGTCTAGGGTTGTCAATTGCTGGAGAATAAGTATGAGTATGAATTTCTCTGAATTCAATGGATTTGCATTTGAGCATTCGCTCTTTAACTCTCCTCTCAGCAAACTTCTCCTCATCTTAACGTTATCCCGGTTAAATCTTGAAGGAGACAGGCATTGGCACTCGTTTTGTGGACATGGCTGTCATTTGATGACCTTCCAATCCAGAAGAAAACTAGAAGGGAAGCACTAACTTAGCAACAGCTAAAGTCTCCAAGAACTGACCTGAAGGGGGGTCATAGGGGTAGGGTTCAGGAGGCCAATTCCGAAGCCGTTCGAGATGATATATAATTGGAAAACTTCACCAACATGTCGAGGACCGCTAAATGAACATGATAGATATTATGTTGAATGATGATCTCGACTTCTATTGTAATATGCGTTTGTTCTTTTCGACTGTTTGTTAATGTAATAGTTTTTAAGTATTTCTACTGATTTAGATAACATCAAAACAAGTGTTATTAATTAAAAAAAAATAGTACATAATTGTGGTGATTTAATTTGTATATCAAAAATATTTAAGTTTTTGCTCGATTAAGTACTTTCGTGGAAAGGAGCGCAAAAAACTGTTCTGAGTTGTCAGTTTTGAGCCAAAGACTACTATCACAATTTGTAAGCTCTCAACATTTTTTGCCATTACGCCACTGACAGCTCTAATCCCACCTTGATCTAACCCTATCTTGAGCAAAAAATACTTACGACTTAATGTTAAAAAAAAACAGTGATGCAATCATCTCGATCGCTACTGACCACTCGTTACATCTTGAACGCTGGGAGTAGATATATCTTGAGCATGAGATTTTGAGAATACGGAAATTGGTTTTCGTTCGGAATTGATATCTCTAATAGATACAGCCCGAGAATTTGTTCCATTTTCCTGGAAGCCAATTGAATTATAATTATAAATATGGAGGTCAATACAATATAAATATGGTCGTGACCACTAATATTGGAAGTTTCCCAGCACTACGTGGATATTGATTTCAATTCCTAAGGGCGCCCCCTAGCGTCTTACTGAGGCAATCATACATCTAACCATATCGGCTCGAAAATTACAAATGAGTAACCATAACAAAGGTACAAAATTATCCCTAGTAGCAGTGAATAATTGCCGCCATTTGTAAATCTGCGCAGTGGCAGCCCTGTAACGATCGGTCCGAAGGCAACTGGCGATGATTTACAGTGCGTTCGAGCCTTGGGCTTGTTACACGGAACCATACCAGCTTTCGCTATTTGCTCGTTTTGGACGCAAATGTTTATATTGTTTACTATACATTCGTAGTTGGCACTCACCCCGTGCTTCGCATTAGAAAATAGCATTCAGAATACAGATACACGCATTGCAAACGCAAAGCGCTCAAAAACATCTAACTCGATGTAACGGTTTAAGAAATAAGAATCGTATGAGATGACATCATTTTTTCAAGTAGCATGCAGTTGACTGTACCTACTGTCAGCCAAGAAAGTGGTAGGGGAAAGTGTGGAACATTCGTACTTTGTTTGGATTTAAAAAAATACTGTTAGCCAAATCAAGATTAATTAAAAATTGCTGAATAAGCCACTTATCTGGTTTTAATATTGGTTTAGTTTGGTGTTCAAATAAATTGACACAGCCGAGCTATGATAGTTTTAGCACCACTGCTATCATCCTAGGACATTCATATACCTACATCTTTCTTTTTAGTCTCCTTTACAATGAAATCTAGAAATAATAAACAGTTTTAGCAAACTGATCATTTAAGCACAGGCGGTTACAGTACAATTATACATACATTTAAGACTGTACGAAAGCACACAAAATGATTAGTAAATTTAATGAAAATAAAAATAACAACGTAGGATACCCCAAAGTTGTGGATCAGGACATAATCTCGGGTATTTTATCAGACGTTAGAAAATACTTTTATAGATTAAGCAAATATTGCTAGAGATTAAACGCAATCAAAATTAGGTCTAAAAATTACTTTGGTATGGCAAACACACAAATATCTTTTTAATAAAAACTAGAAGTACTAGGAGTACCGTTATCCCTCCACGTGGGATTATTAGGATGTTAAGGTTCAAAGTGGAAGACCAATCGATACAGTCTTTTCAGAGTTAATCACTAACAGATAGAAGTACAGACGCGGCCGGCTACTTTGATTTGCAATAAATTCGATTAGGGGGAGGTGACCCTTTTGGTTTTGTCAAGGTATAGGCACCTTTTAAAGTTAAAGATCCATCCCAAGATCCATTTAACCTTTTTAAATGGATCTTGGGGTATTCCGACTAGTCTAGCCTACGCCAATACTCGGAATTTGGTGTAGAAAGGCTCTTTTAGGATACAACCGCGACAGTTATAAGATGAGGAGGGGGATCATGTAGGTAGTTCATCGGGACGTCACTTTTGTCTGATAAGTCTCCGAGATTATGTCGTTAAATCAAAAGAAAAGTTCTCACCAAAAGTCATTAGAACTATTTTCAAAAACCAGTGAGGCTGACATAACATAGGGGTTCCCATGCTAACAAGGAGGAAGTTACACTCGGACACGTAACACCTTTGTTTGCGGACTTTCATCGCGGTAACGATCAGTTTCCACGGACGTACCTACAGAGATCAAGAAAGAAATTGGATTCCATGTCTTATATAGATAGCTATGTACCTCATTCCATATAAATAACATTAGAATTTTAACGAACAAATTCGTCTACGTTTTTCCGTTTATCAGGATAACATTGAACTAGTTTTACTTATTTTGATCAGTCGATGTGTTTTCAACACAACAATAATGTGTTTGCTTTATTAAATAGTTTTCCTTCAAATCGCATAACGATTAACGCACGATTTGTCTAATCCTAGCCGGAATAGCGTATACATTGCTGAACGATTAAATTTTTCGTTTCTAGAGTCAATTTTCGATGTCACTGATACTGACTTAAAGATACGAAAGTTTAAAGATGCACTATTTACCTATCGCTTGCTAATCCCAAATTAGGAGCCACTCCTGATGAGTCAGTTGGGCCACAAATTATAAAACCGGTAAAGCTGTTTTGGGCATAAATGGGAACATCAATGTGCACAAACCTCTCACCCTTAACACATATACCTAATCCGTTCCGTTGTGGGTAAACATTATGTTTGTTTGGTCGCAGGTAAGCCATCTGACCTTATATTCTAACCCAGAGAGGACTCAAACATCATATATGGAGTCTATCAAAACTTAAGAAATATTATTTAGGTTTTTTTGTGGATTAGGTAATGTCAAGGAAATTGATAAACGTACCTTCTTATTGACGTACATACATATTTACTTTATGTATTATATCTTACGATAAAATATGGAAAACCCTTCCATAGGTAATTGACAGTAAATAACTTAATTTCTACTCGTAAATATCAATCACTTGTGTTCAGTGTCCATCTACCAAGAAAATCGGTCATAAACTGCATTTCCTAAGGATTATATTTGTATGATGACTCTAATAAAGCTAATGAGTAGATATGCACGCCACACGGACTCTAATCTTTCGAAACCTGATCTAAGCGATTGAGTATAGGTCTTAATGCAAGGGCTTAAGGTCTATGCTTTACCTAGTATTTTATTCTGCCCTTCAGGCATAGAAGGATGTAAGTGAACGTAATTTTGTACCAAGTTAGTACGTTTTGTGTAAATAGGGCTAGAGTGGGCTAGCACACGTCGACTTAAATAAAGCCAGCGGCGCCGTCAACGAGTTAGCACAGCGCCGACAGGCGAATGCGCAGGAGTTTAACAGAAGACAGATTTAGTAGGAATTTTCATCAATTGGGGCTTTACCGCGTATATCTGGGGGCACGGTAGGTAGTGCCCCCACTAAGTCGAGCAAAACAAAGAGGCACGGCCGTATCATCCTTTTCTCGAAGCCATTCAGGCCATTTTCAACATCCTGTAATATTGTGCTGGTTAAAGCTAGAACCCTGAATTTTCAGTAATATTTTACTTACTTGACTCAGTGCTTCCGCGCCTCGCGAAGTCTTGGGTCAGGTTTTTTCACGGTGCCATTCGAACCTGTTTTGGAGAGAAACAAATGTTTGTATGGGAGCAACTACAATTAAAGAACCCAAAAAATTGTGACAAAGATTGACCTCGCTGGCGGCCTCCCAAACGCTTCATACTAATTGATTAAAAAATACGGCGTCACGCATTTCACAATACTATGGGTAGGTGTAGATACTAACCGTTGTACGGAAAATCAAGTAGGTAAAATGCTGTTTCGGTCGAGAAACTGTTTCTATAAAAGCGTAAGGATTCTATTGGTAGCTTTAAATTTACACTTGGACAATAAAAAAAAATGCAAGTTTTTTCTATAAACTTTCAAGGTTCATATCTTTTTATGATATTAATTATATTTTTTAATCTATACTTTATTACAAAAAATTGAAGGTTAAGTATCCATTTAGCAACACTATGTTATCAATTTTAACACGAGTCATCATGTCTATTATAATAGGTAGGTACCTATGGTATGTAGGAATAAGAACATATGTACCGTACCTACCTTACGTTTGTGTCTCTCGTGTTGCTGTGCTGATTTCATCATTATAATATAACTATGAAGCAGTAAATCTAAGTAAGTAGAGGACGCTCAAAACCGACGGCCATGTGGCACATTTCGGTTCATTCATAAAAGAAAGCCATAGGAAATACTTACTGAAAAGGTCAGCTCGCGAAAATTTTAATTGCTTGTTATTCCATTGATATGAAGCAAAAAGATAATTATGTTTATAATATAGCCTAAACCTATTTAAATTTTAATGCAAAATCGGAATTTATTTACAAGTAACGTGGCGTCCATATAGAGCTCGATTTCCATCGGCTAGCCTATATTATGACAATTGAGCACCTAATCCCTACTCTAAAGAATAAAAACTTATCTAAATTGGCCCCGACTTGCCTACGTAATTATATGTATGTCACGACGCCACTGGTAAGTACTTATTGAAACCGGGCTACTGTGTTTGTGTGCACTGTGACAACGTGTAATCCGTCTTAGTGTCGTCGCATCCAGAACAGGAATTCAGCTTTCAGTGGCTTTCTGAGTTCCCGCATTCATGTTTTCGCATAAATCTGAGCCTAACGCGCCTCCGAGAAACTTAACTATTATGAAATTATGTTTCAAATTCATATAAAATATTGTTTGTATCGAAGTAAAATAAGTTACTGTTAAAAATAAAACATTTTAAAATATAAATAAAATAAAATAAATATTTTGCGGACAATCTTACACAAATCGACCCAGTCCCAAACTAAGCAAAGCTTGTACTATGGGTACTAAACGACGATAAATATACTTATATAGATAAATACATACTAAAATACATAGAAAACATCCATGACTCGGGAACAAATACGTATTCGTGCTCATCACACAAATAAATGCCCGTACCGGGATTCGGACCCAGGACCTCTTGCTTCGTAGGCAGGGTCACTACCAACTAGGCTAAAGCGGGCGTCAATTTTATGGGACATGCTTTTAATGCATTGCAGACAATCTTTTTTGGAGTCATTTAACTTCATTGAAACGATCATTTTAACGAGCCCTAACTATCTTATGTTATGTATGTAATTTAGGAATTTCTTTCGTTTCCATTGTCAGAACAGCTTTAAAGCTACCATAATATTGCATTGTCATGGTGTGTGTTTGTAAATAAACGAATCTTTCTTACTTCTTTCATGGAATTTACATAAATACGATAACATTTGAGTAGGATACCAGCAAGGGGTTAAAATTTTTAAAATTCAGACGGATATTACGAGAACAATATTCCTTTGCTATTCCGCTAAAAAACGTGCAGGTCCATCAGCGGAGATCAAATGTAACTAATTGCGTATAAACATGCAAATAATTACAGCAAACCACCACCAATAATGAAAAAACCTCGACACGTGTTTCGCCTCTCTACGAGGCATCATCAGGAGATGCAGGCAGGAGATGTTGCTTGCGCCACGTCCACTGAGCAACTGAAACGTGGTGAACTGCACGTTTTTTAGCGGAATAGCAAAGGAATATTGTTCTCGTAATATATCATGAATTTCCGCAAAGTAACGCCTGATTCAATAAATTAATTCAGACGGACATAAACATAGTTCCAATTAGTAAGGTAGAAGAGAGTAGCTAAGTCCACACCAGGGCTGTTATTCGCTACGCGCAAATGCGGCTCACCCCGCCGGTCACCCGTTACGAAACTAGACCTCTACCTACGCTTAGTTACTACGCATCGCAGTGTCAAGATATATTTGTGGGTGAGCGTTGAGGTGAGCTTAAACAAGTTACAGAATATAGGGGTGCAGTGCGCTTTTACGTTCAACAAGGCATGCGTCATATTGCTGTCACATACAGTCTAAGTAAGAATAAGTGTGACAGCATTATGACGCATGCCTTGTTGAACGTAAAAGCGCACTGGTGTGGACTTAGCTATTCAGTGATTGGTGATAATGTACCGGTGGTTAAATCGTACCGCTTCTAAATTACTCACAAGCCAACAAATAATTTTCACACTAGCTAAGCGATGGTAAGCATGGCTATCACATGACGGCGTGCGAGCTCTCTCGATTTTTCTCGCATTATACCTCTCTTTCTAATTTTTCTACTAAGAAAGAGACGGATAGTGCGAGAAAAATCGAGAGAGCTCGCGCGCCGTCTTGTGATAGCCGTGCTGGCGGCATTCTTAACTATCCTCTATTTTGTAATGGCTTCTGTTAAGAACTGTGTGTGCGAGTGAAAAAATATACAATTTCTGAAAGATGGAAATTTTCCATCTCAGTCGTAAGCTCACGAAAAAGTTTAATAACGATATCTACGGTATTTGGATGCGAAACTAAACAGTGTTTTATAAAATTTCCGTGATGGTTCTAAGTTTGAAGATTTTGTCTCTGTTGGTTGTTTTTGTTTTTAAATGCATAGTTTGTTATATTATATCGCACCACCCACAATCCGACATATTGTACCTACCGGTACGATTTATCAGACTGTTGTATTTTTTTTTATCTTATTTTTTCTTTAGATGACGGACCCGGGCAATAAACAAAAATATTATCAATGGAACAAAGAGGATCTAGATTTAAACTTACGAATAAAAAGAGATGAGCTTCAATAAAATTGTTCTAACCGTAACCAATCCTGAAAACAACTATTTTACGACATGTCAAGAAGAGTCTAAAATTGAACATTTCTTATCTCCATTAGTTAAAGACGTGATATGTTATTATAGTTCCTACTTTTAGTTATATTTAAATATTTTGATTAAAAATAGAAATTGGTGTATTTACTAATTAGGTCAGGTAAAAAAATTCGAGTTTTATTTTATTTTTATTATTGTTCAATTTTTTTATTCTATCTTAAAAAACGCGTAAAAAAAAGATGTTTTATTCTGTATCTTTTTCTCTCAGATCGATATTTACCGAGATATTTGGGTTCAAAGGTCAGCCATTTTAAGCGGTTCTGGGACTTAGAAAATTTCGGTATCATGAAAAAAAAACCGGTCAAGTGCGAGTCCGACTCGCGCACCGAGGGTTACGTACGAAATATCAAACAACACACCCGTCTTGCCCCTGTCATGTTGGAAAAATCTTAACAACGCATAGTATAGTTAAGTCATGACTCATGAGTACCTGCAGCGCCATTTATCAAGAAATGGGTTTCCAAGATTTAGTCCAGTTAACATTGTCAAAAAATTTTTTTCAGACGGACTGAAAAAAAATTTTTGACAATGTTAACTGGACTAAATCTTGGAAACCCATTTCTTTATATGTGATATCCAATTATTATTCTATGATAATAATAATATAATAATGATAAGTTCTTCCTTTGTTTAATTTTTTTTTGTAATTGTATTACTTACTGTGTTCCTGTATACTTATACTGAAATAAATTATCTTCTATTCTATTCTATTCTATACTAATGTCCGTTTGGAAATGACATATATCGAGGTTAACGGTTAAAGTAAAAATTGGCACGATGTAAACTGTGTAAACTTTCCCCTAAGCGTCCCAGTGCTCGGTTAGGATCCAATACTACAACTTGAATCATAATACAAATAATTCATAATAATTTTATGTATAATTTAATTGATCTGAATCGTTTTCTTCAGTTATTGTATTTCTTATTGTTACGTTTAACTGCCGTTGAATGCCTGTTATTGGTACATAAATATGGTATTTTTACATAAATGGTGTATATAGATATATAAGCAATTTCCTTCTCTTGTTTATGTTCTGTTATAATAATATATAACTAAATAAATACTTAACAATAACAGTGAATAACAGGGTGTTAATTATTGGAGTAAAGGTCTCGGACATTGGGGCGGTGACTTTAATTAGTTTGCAATAAGCCTGCACGGTTATCATTAGACGGCGCGTGAGCTGTCTTGCGGCGAGAGTCTTTCTAAGTCTTCTAATTAGAAAAGGACGCATAGTTTATCTCGCCGCGACACAGCTCGCGCGCTGTCTGTGATAACCGTGCTGGTGGTATTTAACAGAATTGAGTTGCAGGAAGGTAGTACGTGGTAGTTAGTATTGCTCATTCTATATTTACAAATTCCAATGTTTAAATGTGTTGTTTTATTTGTTACTAGCTTCCGCTTGCGACTTCATCTGCGTGGACACGGAATAAAAACTATCCTATAAATCAGGCTATATCTTAGTGCAAAAGTTCATCCAAATCGGTTGAGCCGCCTAAGCGTGGTTGAGTAACAAACATCCAAACATCTAAACATCCACATTTTCGTAACTTTCGCATTTATAATATTAAGTAGTAGGATTCAACACAAGTGTAAGTAAACTGAGCCCCGGCTAAGTGTGTTTACTTTCAGTAAAGCAATGAGGAAATGAGCTAGGCTATAAAAGTTATTTCCTGAACGCAAGCCTTCTGAATGCGAAATTCTTTAGAGCGACTATCGCAGCCTACCGAGTTATGTATATCTAAAGTTGGGTATGTACTTTACTCATATTAAAACGTATAATATGATATCACTAGCGTAAAACGGGGATATTTGAAACAATTCTTA
Organism: Epinotia nisella; assembly: GCA_932294315.1. Taxonomy (NCBI): domain Eukaryota; kingdom Metazoa; phylum Arthropoda; class Insecta; order Lepidoptera; family Tortricidae; genus Epinotia; species Epinotia nisella. The sequence continues at coordinate 27,317,406 of OW028674.1, forward strand.
GACTAAAACATCACTAACTTTTTTTTTAAAGAGGTTCTTAAACAACCTCATGTGTTGGAGCTTTATTGAAATCGATGGGTTTCGGATAGTTTTTTGCTGAATTCTGTTGCTCTTGCTGTTTAAAACACAACTACGAGTATTTGGAACACTTTAGGAACAATCGCTTAGGTATTAGAAGCAGAATAGCCAATTTTTTCAATAATTTACAGGAATAAAAAAACACAAAATTGTTAGCAAAAATATGATCCATTAAAATCACTTTTTAGCTGTAACTCACTTTTAAACATAGAGGAAGAATATAACAGAGGGCTTCGTACACACATACACACATGAGATATGATGATAAGTTTTTTTGTCTGAAACCAGCTTGTTTGTCACCACCTGTCAAAATATTATACTGAAAGTCAAGTTACATGACGTCACCGACATAACACGACTAAATTGTAAATGAAATTAGACGTCAAGAATGTATCAAGTCTTCTGACACTTCTCAATTCAGTAAGGTGGTTATTATCGTCCCTTTCGGGCATACGTTAGGACGCCATCTATTTAATCCTCTATCTACGCTTTTAAACAACAATGAAGTCTAAAGATAATAGGAATAATAACAGGACACAACACTTTGAACAGACACCTCTATAATGTAGGTATCATAGACAGCCCCATGTGCATGGAGGCAGAAGAAACGACTAACATATTCGACTGGATTGTAAGCAGGTAGAAGTATACAGGAAGAAGCACCTAAGGTCTCCGGACACAGTACAGGATGCAGTCAGCAATACCTTAGGCATTCATTAACTTTACAGAGGACTGGGGTGGTCAGAGTAGCGCGACCCCGCCGTTTCACGCAAAATAGGCACGTTGGATGTCGATTTGCGTAAAATGCCCAGTAAAACTAACTAACTAACAAACAATTAAGTGTGGGGATGATTTTTTTCTTCTTCAACAACTGCGGTATGTACGCTCCACCGTCACACCATCGTCGTATTGGAAAAAAAGATGGTCATCCAGAAGTTTGAAGTTTACAGAAATTTGTATATGGTTGGGTTAATTTGGTACTAGTATTTAGTAATAACTACCAAATAGCCTCAAAAGTAGTTTCAAATAGCCTCACAGCAAAATCTAATTGAAAATAACCAGCTAAAATTATTTGACACGGCTTTAAAAATTCCCGAGGATATGTACCTATATTAATTATTAAACTTATAATTGGTTTTTTTAATAGCCTTGCGGATCTTAAAATATGACCTCGTTTTACGGTATATGAATAGTAAACCATAAAACAGTCACAGTAAATAAATAAAAAAAAAAACAAAAAGATATGAGACCACAAAACTTCGTTTTCCTTTTCAAGACTAAATTAAAAGTTGCCAATAGAATTCTCATGTTTCAATAAAAAATAAATTGTAAGACTACTATGTACCTAACCGCAGTTGTTTACGACCAAAATAGCCATTTACATAACTATAGTGAAAATGCCCTTACATACAATACTTGACAGCTGTCATCCCAGTACAATTGATGTCATCATATGTCATCATTGACGTTTATTGTACCGGGATGACGGCTGTCAAATATGTCAAATATCGGCTGTAATTTTTTTTTAATTATAGTTGTTCCATACACCCATATTAAACAGTGGGTATAAAATACCGATACTTACCTAACTATTGACTGACAATGCACAGCCTATTACCGTTAAAGATATAAGCATATATTTTGGAACACATATTCTTGAAGGGCCTTAGTGGAGCACTAAGAAAGGATATTTGTCATTAAGAATATTTGGAAATTCGTGCTTTACATGGGTGAAGAAAATGCTTTATTTTATGGATGTCTGGTTATCTCTGGGTTTGAATGAAGTTTACTGTCCAATACATATTTAATTAGTTTTGACATGAATTATTTATTCACCAAGCATCTGGAGTAAATCAACCCAAGCATGGTAAAACCATAAAACCCCGACATAATTTGAAGTTTATTATTATTACCATGACAATTCTGATTGGTCTGAGGTAATCCATCATATTGTGTATCATTGTCAGCAGGCCGGGCTGACACACACTTGACTATGCACCAACGCAAATGGGAGCGCAAGAATCATAAACATTACGATCACATCAATTCAATACGTCATTAAGAACATAAATTATCCCTCATAACATCCACTTAGGCATCAAGTAATTTTCTTTCATTTCTTTATCGCCGCGGTATCTCGCAACTCTTATAACTCTACATAAATAGTTCAATAGAATTTTAATTACTCTAACATTGTATAACAGATAAAATACTGGTTAAGTACTTACCTGTTCATTCTAGGTTTTGAGTTTGCACCGGTCTACGTGGAACGGCTTGGCCTAGAAGGGATTGTAATTAAATTACCAACGTATCGTAAACGAAGTATAAAGTATAAGTGCTCATAGGCCTAATGGGTAACCTTCAACTATAGTAGTCGTGGTACCGACTGAACGCTCTTTCACACTTACTAAGACCACATAAGTGCGAAAGAGATGACTTTATGCCCGTGATCGACTAATTCTACCATGGCCAGTATAGTAGATGCTATCGTTGGATGTTGTAATAATTAGTGAAAAATTCGACCGTGATTTACTTTAATGACGTTATTTCTAGGGCCATTAGGACATGTCAGATATTTTTGCTGTCTTTGTTATGGCAGATACTAATGCTGGTGACTGTACCTACCTAATAGTCTGGCCAATGATCGTGTCAGTAACAGAGTAGCTTAAAACGTACACATCACATAGCCCTATTTTTGGAGCATATTTTAGGTAAGAGATAGGCCGTGATTACGCACAGGCGTGCGAGCAGTCAGGCGGCTATAGCGTTTCCCGCCTCCGTATCACACGAAATTACGCCTGTGCGTAAACGTGGCCTTAGTCTCTAAGGTAACTCTTTTAACTCGCTCTGGCTAACTCGCTCTCGCTAACTCGCTAACTCGCTAAGCTCACTCGTTCAACTAACCATAGCTCCCTGTCCTCCTGTCAAAGACAGTCTCGGCTACCATTTCTTCATGAATCCGTTATTGGTACGGCTGTAACAGTTAGAAGACAGTCAGACAATAGGTACCTACTAGTGGTAAAATTCGCTAGCCTGTCTTTTTATTTAACTATTTTTTTATTTTCAAAAAAAAAATCAAAAAAAAAAGAATCTTTATACTTATAGAACCTGCTCACAAAATTTCACGAGAATCGGTTGAAAAATGCGACCTGTAGAGGAAAAAAGCCGTACTGCTGAACAGCCGGACTTACGAAATCATTTTGGTTTGGCCCAATCTGCATCGCTTCGCTCGCTCGTTCAATTAAATACACACAAGGGTATATAAACACATCCCTTTTCTAATGAACACGTAAGTACTTGATGATGACTGTGTGAGCTGTTTAGAACTCGCGATACAAATGTAAAAAAAATCGATATAATTATCGATCGAACCTGCCCACAAAATTTCACGAGTTCTATCGTTTGAGAAATGCGACCTGTAGGTAGAAGAAAACAGCCGGACAGCCGGACTGCCAGACAGCTGGACAGCGGGACATCCGGGGACATACAAAAGAATTTTGAGCCAAGCTGAAACTTCACTTCACTGTTCAATAAGTAATCATTGCCTGTCGTTCTTGAAACCTTGAAACATGACATTTGACAATGAGAATCGTAACAACCTGTGATTAATTCGATCTAGGCCTACACAGGCGTCGCCTAAATACTGCCATAATTATATGGAATAGCCGTACTACCTACGCCAGACCCTAGCCTGGACTTAGATAATCATTTAACTAATCAGTATTTTCATTCAGTAGGTAAGAAAACGGTCGTGTACCTGTCTTACATTCTGAAAGCATAGGTAAACCGTCGAAGATAACAGGATGTTCTTAGGTGATAAACATATTCTAGTGAGTTTGTTATAAACGTATTCTAGTGATATTTATTTCCTTAAAACGTAGACAATGTAGGTATTATATGCTGTAGGTACTTTATTATGTTTAAATAATAGTCTGATCTCTGACACGGAATGTTGACATTAGATTGACAGACATCTAGAAATAAAACCTCAGAAAATAAAACTGTAATTTGTAATGTAACTAATATCAATCGTCAAATAGATATACTTAGGTACTCTATTCCTATACATTTTATAGGTCCTTCGATCGTCTATAATATTTTTTTTCTATGGTCAAACAGTCACAAAAGTCATCGAACAAGTCATCGAATGTCACCACAATGTTCAATTTTAATATATATATATTTTACGTGTTTCGTGATATGTTTATCAATCTTAACAGTGCCAAGAATACAAAGAAACCAAGGAAAAAACTTTTGGAACCTTATACTTAGATATTTCCCCGCACGAAAGTAGCGTAAAAGTAACGTCGGATAACGTCCACCACGACTAACACGAATCGAATAACACAATTTGAGTGGAAGTGGGTGTCCTGACACTTGGCGGGGAGGAATGATGGGAGTCTACTGAATGGTTCCCAAGATCGTCAAAATGATCAGCGGGCAGATCACCAGCTCTATGGTCAGACGATATTTTGCCGGATACCCGTAACGAGTAAGCAGTGGCGTACGATACGACTGACTCTTACCGAGCGTCGCACTTTAACATTTTAGAGTCATTCATGAAAATGAAAGCATTTATTTCGGACACTTTTGCACATCATATTATGTTAGTAACACTATTATTATTATTACTATGTTAGTGGAAAATATCATTATAATTTGAATGCAAATGGATGGACATCCAGTGAGCGAGAATAGGGCTGTCCATCCTCCCAGCGATCACCTTCAGGAGAGCGTTGGCGCTGCGCCGTACGCTTTCTGCCTGGGATGCCACCTGGGGCCCATTGCATAACAATTTACAACTTATATTACAAGCGGAAACCTCTTTTCAACTCCTCGCATTAGAAAGAGACTTCCGCTTGTATTATAAGTTGTAAATTGTTATGCAATGGGCCCCTGCTTGCGCAGCATATACATGTATAAGGACCACTATTAGTAGTGCCTCAAGAATATATTTACAAGAATTATTTGTTTTTGAAAAGCTTGACTACTTAGCTTTAATAAATATACATTCGTGTTATAATTACAGTTCTATGGCGTAAAGGAAGATTAATCAAAGAGAAGACCTGTTTTGCTATCAGTGGGCGGAAAGATGCCGATGATGATGATTTATTACGGACAGTCTTGCAGTAAGTAGATTTCCCAATTTACGCAATTTCTATTTCACCTTGAAGTGTTTCGATATACAGAGAGTTATTTAAAGATGAATTAGGAATCGTGTGTTCATATTAATTCGAAGACAATTGTGTGTATGTCAGTATCTCTCTGTTAGCTTCTCACGCTTAAACCACTAAATCGATTTTCATAATATTTTGTATGGGGATAATATGACTTCCGGAGAAGGGTATACTTACCTTTTATCCCTGAAATCATACCCTAAGAGGATTGGAGGGGTTGGAGGTTTGTGTGGGAATGCGATTAACGATTATATAATATATTCAAACTGTTGATAATTCGGGCAGCTTAGTCAGTACAAATAAGTCGCAGTCAAACTGTCGGTAATCAATGTAATCATAAGTTACTCCCGTTAAAATCAGATTGTATGGGAAGTTTGATAGGTATCCATAGACTGACAGCTGCCGGCGCCATATTTAACGTTTACCGGCCGGTAAAGGGCGGTTGATGCGATCTACCCTAAGTTCTTATAAATACCTATAAGAACTACATATTGCCTCGTAATGCCTTATGTGCATTTCAATGTACATACACTCCGTTTCAATGGGATTTGAATCTTACATAGAATAAATAAAATAGCATTTCTTTTGTTTCTTTGATTATTCGAACAAATGAAATTCAATACGATTTTCCGTGCAACTAGATTCAAATAATCTTAGTAAACATAATAGGTTGGTTCATACGAGTATAGATTAGTTCAAATATGAATTGTCCCACCTACACATACGTTCGTACACACTTGAATGGCAGTGTATGTTAGTATGTTGCGGTGACCCGAGGAACGCGGATTCTCGCTATACGGCACCGCCTGAGGATAATTGGGCAATTATGTGTTTATCTGAAATAACGCTAATTATATTTATTAAGGAGATAAAATGTAATTAATACGAAGTCTAGACCAGTGGAATTCAGTGACTGGGTCTGCCCTTTATGAGACCTGCTGTGATAAGAACATGATATGTGTAATATGTAAGTTATTACTTTTTATGTGTCTGAATGGGTGGGTACATACATTATACGCTTAAGTTATGGATATTTTTATTTGTTATAATACTTATAATGATGCATATCGCTGCATGTGTAAATTACTTGTTATAGAGAAATAAACAGTTCAAATATTTTTTTTAGACGTGTCCGTTGACAGCGACAACCTGACAAAGTAGTACTTTAAGATCCCTAATCATTTATTCATAAAACTTAACTTCTGTTATTTCCTTTTCTCTCTAACGCAAACGACAAAGTGACGGATAACAGAAGCGAATTTTTAAGGCATTGTCTGTCGTGAATAGTCATGATTCACGATAGTATACTTACATTTATGACGATGTTAATAATGATGTCTCAAACAGCCGATTTATTTCATGTAGCAACACCTACAAGAAATCATGTTTATGATGTGGACGGGTAGGCGAGGAGTTTGAGTTCCTGACAGCTAGATTGTGAACGAACAGTTACGTGCAGATTTGTAGTGTTAAATTTTGAGAAAAACCAGGGTGAGCTCTTTCCATAATCACTTTCGATGCATCCTATGATATTGTTACGATTTGGTATCATTTACACAGATCGGACGATGACTGTTTATGATGTGATGTATTTATGTGCGGCTACATGTCTTATTCTCTTTGAGAGGCGTGACGGTTTATCATGTATATGAATAAGGTTTTCCTACAGATCACGTACATGCGATAACACGGTTCATAGTGTGGAGTTCTTTAGTGTGAGAGGATTAGTAACAAGTGTAACAACAGCGTCTCAGGTTCGGTAGTCTCAGCCTCAGTCCATATCAGTATCAATCAGGGGTGCACCCGAGTGATTATAACTGGATCAGTAGCGTGTGGATTGGAACAGTATCAGTTGTGTGGTTAGGGATGTCTATAAGGGGAGGTTGGAGGACATTCTCGGGGACAAAGGTCCCCACACCTCATATGGAGCTGGTACGCACGAGGCGGCAGCCCATATGTCAGATATATAAAGGATTCCGCAAGTTGTTAGAGTATGTTTATAGATGCATATGTGCTAATACATTCACCTAAGCTAGAGTGCTATAGGTACTCATTCGCGGCCACGAGAGTGATCAGAAGTGGCTTCGCGACATTGTCTCTAAAATAGGTTTGATGAACATTTATGAATAACGGCGCCTTTAGGCACTGGTCCCACCGCCGGCGAGTGAGATATGAACTATCGACTTTTTTCTAGCCCAAGAAACGAGCTCATCGCTCGTCGCCGGCGGTGGGACCACTGCCTTACCGCGCGAGTGACTTGCTAATCCTAATTAGGTTTTGCAAGCCGGGCAACATGAGAAACAGAGAAGCTCTCAAGCTCTTGGGCGTCAAGATTTTCGAGATGCGTTAAAGAGTCGGGATCGGCGTTGACACCAATATGCCAGTTCAATATGTTGATACCTTTGTCATATAAAAATGGAGACGCCTCAACATTTCGGGTTTAAGATACCCCATCGTTATTCAATCAGTAGTCCAATTTCGGGAAACGTTATAATAACGTATCAATATGCTATTGAGTCTTTTTGCTTGCACCAGACCTGTTCTTCATACCTCCGAGGTGTCGGTCGTTACACCAGATCGCGCTAGAAACAGCCCCTACAAACTACCCATACACGTGCCCAAAACACGGTATGAACTAAACGGCTGCTTGGCATCCTTTTAACTTAGTGTGTGTCAGCGAAATGCACTGCTGCCCTGATATGATATTAGTGGAATTCAATTCTTAGTTGCGCGATGGACGCCCAGGTGAATGTGTCTGGTCCAACTTCTGACCTACCCCCTTTTACGACAAAATCAACCTAATTGCCATAACAAAGAAGGAACATTCCCTTAATGGGAAGGAGAATGTTGAATAGCCTGTTTACTTCACCCGTAAAATAATTTATACGAGGGAATTGAAGAAATAGCAATTGCGCTATGCGCCAATGATCGTTCACACAACAATACAAACATCAAACTAAGCTAATCAAAGTCCCAAATTAAAAATATGTCTTTTCGAAGCTGTATTCAAGTCCTTGAGACTTTTTGTGGTTAACAGCGTGTTCAGTTGATTTGATTGAGGTTTCGCTGCGAACTAATAAATGCGCTTGAAGACCGAGCTGTCTGTACAGTCGACTACAAAAGGAAGTATATATATTTTTTCATCTCATTGCGTATTGCGTTATAATAATAATGTATTCACATTGAAACATATTTTTGTAGGCGACTATACATGGACGCTTAGTCAAGGTGTTACTAACATGGAATAGACCCTTATTTTTTGGTCTTCAGGCGAATTCGATATGCTATAGACACAATGTAAACAAGCCATTATGGTCTATAAATAGGGCAAACCTTGGCTAATCGGTGATAGCTAGGTTTTGTGTTTGTGACAATATAATATTACCTATCAATTCAATTATTTTTGAAGTATTACTTAGTAAACGTTCATGAATTTGTCTACCATTTCTGAACGTATGACTATATTTATGATGTACCAAATTATTTTAATAAACATTTTTATTGACACATGAAAAAGTGGATAATTCAGTGATATACATATGCTTGGTGCAGGATTAAAAAAAGAAAATTGTTACTTTTAAAATTCTAAAAATAAAAGATGTGTTAAAAAGTCTTACCCTAACGGGGTTTTCTTTAGTTTTTGCCATGATTTCACTTGTTTTACTTCAATAAAAGTTTTTACACCTTGCACCGATCTAACTAAACATTAGACGTTACACTTATACCTGTTGATTTGTTTGGCTTAAGTTTTTTTCTTAATTTTGACGGATGCGGATCGGATACTTGCTGCACATTATCATGTTGAATGACAGTGTCGCCACCTACTGGAGATTATTACAAGCCGTAAAGATATCGAGTAGTTCCGCTATTAGACCATAAGTAACGATCACCGAATTAATTCATATTCACCGATTAGCCAAGGTTTGCCCTACCTACTGATTTTGAACCTTAGTATAATATTGTCTTCGGTTTCTGCGATTATTACTGCTTAATTAAAACTATTGAAACGGATTTTATCGCGTGTATTATGTAATAAATACATGCCGACCTATCAATCGTGGTCAAGCGGGTAGACTGGAACTTATGCTAAGCTTACATTTCGAGCTTTTATAACTGGCGTCCCACGAAACCAATTAACAATTCTAAACTGACTTTTACTTTTCGTTCACTTGAATTAAATTAACATAATGACCGGCTACTGTTCGTTGTAAGTACCTATTGATAATCCATGCATTCGGGTATAGAAAGCACATTGTCCACGTCTAGTTTGCTTACAATAGTTACAATGCTTTTTCTGAAATTTGAAATGACGCGAGTACATTTGTCCTACATGCCATTATGCTGTTTATTGCTATTAGATACGAGTGCATATTGTAGCCTAGATGATGTCTGGTTTTGAGATCTAACGGGTATCGTGGTGTGTCTTAAGAATTCAGAAGGGGTTATTCACGACGATGCTTAAAACATGACTGCGTAGTGCGTGGGTCCAGCAGTAGACGATTCTGATAGTAGATTCAATACCATCATTGGGTAAATAAAAATGTTGTACCATTTCCGAATGTGACGATTTTTTATACGGAGACGTAAATTTCATAAATCAGTATTCCTCCTATACTCCTTAGTCCCTAGCATTCTGAAGAAGTCAAAAAAATTAAGTGACCGAGTTTCATTTGTTTTGGCTACGTTTGATTAAATAAAATTCAAAAGTCTAATCGCAATGCCTTTGTTCAAAGTCCATCGTATTTCTTTAAATGTCGGATCTCAGGGAACACATGTCTGTAAATAAAATAATATACGGACAATCTTATAGACAAATCGACATAGTCCCAAACTAAGCAAAGCTTGTACGATGATAAACATACTTATATAGAAAATACTTAAATACATAGAAAACATCCATGACTCAGGAAATTCGTGCTCAATCAGACAAATAAATTACCTTACCGGGATTCAAAGTATTCAAACCCAGGACCTCTTGCTTCGTAGGCAGGGTCACTGCCAACTAGGCTAAAGCGGTCGTCATATATTATATACATGGACTCACTTCATTCAAATAGTTAATATAGTATAAATAGTAAATAGTTCAACCATATTTAAGAAAATGACTAGAAATATGGTACTATTACGTGCCTTTGCATATTACTCTGTTAAACTTAGCATATTTCCCAGACGCCACGTATAAACCAATCTCAGATAATAAAGCATCACACATGGACGTGACAGATACAAGTTAATTACTAAGCCTTAAGTGTTCGGAATAAGGCCTACTATCGTTTAACAAGTAGATTGTTGTCTTCCTCTACGCGCTATATACGGAAAGTGAATGTATGCGCTTGCTTGACCTTGCCAGACTTATTTACATGTTTTTGCATTCTGGTACCATTGGCTATAAAGAATGATGCACCTTTTCTAGTCTATTTGACTAAAAAAGGGGGGTGATCCCTTGTTTCGCAGACAGAAATTTCATAGAATTTTGTTTCACGGAAATTGTTTCATATAATTTTTGGGAGCACTTTCTATCACCAGCTTGCTCCCTGAATCGTGGCGACGGCGTCAGCTCTATAGGTCGACTTTTGCCCAATGTGGGAGGGCCCTCTGTTGCTTGCCGCCGCCTGTATGCCGGGGTCGCTCGCAGCATGGCCCTGTACGGGGCCGGACCGGCTAAATGCGGCAAATAAGGCCCTGCTTAGGAGGCCACAAAGGGTTTAAGCCAACCGTATCTGCAGGGCTTACGTAACGGTGGCGTGGGCGGCGGCGTGTGCCTTGGCGGGTACTCCTCCGTGGGAGCTGGACGCGGAAATGCTAGCCTAGGCGCATAGAGAGCGGCTTAAGTAGAGATCTTCGGGAGAATCTCCCGCTCCCGAAGAGGTGAGGGCCGCTCACAGGCAAACAGAGCGGCGATTGAGGGACAGGTGGAAGGGACACCTGGAGGAGTCGCCCTATGGAGTCCGTACCATAGGGGCGCTCCTCGGGTCGTTTGACGCCTAGCTAGAGAGGGCCCATGGTAGAGGTAACGCAGGTGATGACCGGACATGGCTGTTTCGGTCATTACCTGCACAGGATTGGAAGAGAGGGAAGCCCCGCCTGCCATGAGTGCGGCGCTGAGGATGACTCGGCCCAGCGCACTCTGGAGTGGTGCAGCAGGTGGGCCGAGGAGCGCCGCACTATGGTGACGGCCCTCGGTGTGGATGATTTCTCGCTGCGCAGTGTCGTGTCGGCCATGCTGGGCAGCGAGAGATCGTGGGAAGCGGTGGCCTACTTTTGCGCAACAGTCATCACGCAGAAGGAGGCCGGGGAGAGGGAGCGCTCCCGCTCCGGCGCAGACGGCAGGGTAGAGCCCCACTAGAGCCAGTGGGTAGGGGACCCACATTGCACGTCTCTACATATCTGGGGGGAGGGTCAAGCGTCCTGACCTTCCCCTCCTTTGGCGTGGGTGTCCTGGCAGAAGTATAAGCCAGGACCGCCGAGGGGCGTCGTGGTGGAATGATCGCGATGCCATCACGCCCCCTTAAACGCAAAGCGGGTGACGCCGGTGTGTTTTTAGTGGGTATGCTCCTCGGATGGCAGCGGGAGGAGAGAGTCCCACATAACCCCCTAATGGCCTTTCCCGGGTCGGGGGTATCCGTAAAGCATTTTCACACCGTCAAAAAAAAGAAGGTTTAGTTTAGGCTGTTTGGCGTGGGGGCCACAGCGGCACAATTTGATCACTGTAGTTGATAACTACCTGTCGCTGCCGACCATTGTATCGACAATTTTTGTAGGTCCTGTGAAACTATAACCTCCTTCTACAAGTCCGTAATGGCACAGAAGGAGGCTGCGGAGAGAGAGCGGGAGGATGACCCTTCCGCTCCTAATATCCGCAGACGGAGAGCGGATAGGAAGGATGACGTTGAATAAAAAAAAGTTATAAAAAACTCCGTGATTTTATTGCCACTCGGTAAAATGTTTTTCTTGGTAATAAGTTTTATATTAACAAAATAATATAAGGATAAATAATATATGATTTGTAATAGGCTTGTGTACTAAGTTTTTTTAGTTGCCGTTCGAACCAGTTTTTGGAGAGGAACAAATGTTTGTATGGGAGCAACTACAATTAAAGAACACAAATACCCAAAAAAAAATAGGTTTCATAATAATTGACATTGAAGTATGACGTCACAGTTTACTAAATATACTAATCGTTGTATGGAAATTCAAGTAAATAGCTGTTTCGGTCACGAAACAGGTACCTACCTACTGCGTTTAGGTTCATAGTTGTCATAAAATTTTGTTTCTATAAAAGCGTAAGGATTCTACTGGTACCTTTAAATTTACTGTTGGACTATAAAAAATGCATATTTTTTCTAAACTTTCAAGGTCATATCTCTTTATGATTTAAATTTTGTAATTTATACTTTATTACAATTATTTGATGGTTTAATTACTATCCATTTAGCAACACTACGTTATCAATTTTAACATGAGGAAATTCCCTATTCAATTACATGAATAATAACCATTTTAATTTGCGCTCGACAGTAACGACGAACTTCACATACTATTTTTCCTACAGAAAGGCGCATATTTCCAAGCATATTGGAGAAAAAATTATACCTATATATCTGCTTAATATATGGTTGTGCTGTAGTGGGGCATTTCCAAAAAATTGTGTACGTAGTAGGTACTAGGTACCTACTAGTTTTTCTGGTATATTGGGTAAAAGCAGAGCAGTCAAACTACAACAAAAACACACACTCACAAAACTGACACTGAGTAATTTTTTTGTTTAACAACTCACGCCAATATGTCTCAACCACGAACTTACACTATTGTAAACATTAAACTTGTTTCAGAGTGTAAATGTTTTTTCAACACACCTGCTCGTAAAGTAGGTCTTATTACAGCGTATTTACACTGATAATGCAGAATATTACCCCTGCCGGGCCTTTTACATTACATTATCGCACTAGTGCCTTTTCATTACATATCTTTTTAAATATTAGCAAGAAGTATTAACGTTTCGAAAACAGCTAAGTAGTTATTTGCGTAAATATAAAATTCAATTCAAAATGTGATAAATAATTAAAGAATTTCATGAAACTGCTTGTTAGCTTGTTGGTATTTATATTTTGACGGTGTATTTTTACCTATAAATACCCAATTTCAAAATTTATAAATATGTGGCTGATTAGCTACTTTGCCGGTGCCCTTATCTCAGGCTTGCGCGCGCATGCAGCGCTGAGCGCGCGAAAAAATAAAATTACGGCCGCCATCTTTTAAATGGGTTTCTGTTTGTTAAGTTTATTCACAGTATTGCATTTCGTTAGTGTTGTTTTGTAAAATGTCGAATTTAGATAACGAAGAATTACTTATCGAGTGTACGCCGCCAGATATCATCGTTGAAGCGCAAAATGCGAGTGATAGTCTTTTGCCCTCAAAATCAAAAGATAAATACATGCAAGCCTACGCAAATTTCATTCAATGGAAAAATAGCAAAAATGCAAGCTCTTTCTCAGAGAACGTGTTCATGGCTTACTTTAGTGAACTGGCGAAGAGGTATAAACCTAGTTCGCTTTGGTGTATATATTCTATGTTGAAGAGTACCGTGTAGAATAAAAATGCAATTGACATCAAAGCGTACACCAATCTAACTGCATTCTTGAAAAGACGTTCAGACGGCTTTTACAGTCGAAAATCCAAGGTTTTAACACCTAATGAAGTGGAGAAGTTCATTAAAGAAACACCGGATAATCAATATCTAGCGACAAAGGTCAGTTCCACTATTTAGTTTTGTATTCATTATTATAATATTTGTAGGCGGTATTGTGAGTGTTGATATAATAGGAACTAAGTACGATTATTATAACTTAATTATGATTTTATTTATTTTCAGGTCGCATTAATATTCGGAATTACTGGTGCCTGTAGGCGTCAGGAATTAAACAACATTACGACAAAAGATATAGAGAATCTATCCTATCCTAACAAATCTATTCTACCTCCTTTCAGAATGTTGCATTATCACCGACATTTACAGTTACCCAAGAACAAAGCAATGAAATAATTAATAATACAATTAAACATACAGTACAAATGCCTCATAAGGCGGTAGCATATCATTTCAATAATTGTACTTTTAATAACTGTTTCAATAATTAAAGTTTTTAAATAAATGTGAACTTTTATTTACTTTTCCTCGCAAGTGTGTTGAAAAACGTCGTATGAAACACGTGAGCATTGGTCATTACACTTCTCGTCTCCATTAAGCCTTCGCCTTCGGCTCAGGCTTAAAAACCGACTCGAGTGTAATGACCAACATAGCACACTTGTATCATAATGTACTATTATTGTAGTTTGACTGCTCTGCTTTTACCCGATATACCAGAAAAACTAGTACGATTACCTACGTCATTCCGACGGTCAAGTGGCGAAGGACCTCTTAGAAACTTCAATTATGGGAATACTAGAAATACCTAACGTTGAGTAATGCGTGTTCCACTAATTATGTCGTGGGAGAAAAATGTAACATTATTGCTTTGATTACATACCTAGGCAAAGTATTTGACTAATAGGTTTAATCAAACACTAACCAAGCAATCAATAAAAAAGAGGGCGCGGTCAATCGACTTCTATTCTATAAAAAAAATAGCCTAGCTTTTATAGCTACCGTGTAACCCTGTGCCTCTAGTGAAAAGAGATAAGTACGGTCGACGCCAAAAATACGTTTACACTATTCGCCTTATTGCAATGGAATTAAGGTGTAAAAGTGTAAACGTATTTTTGGCGTCGACGTACAAGTTGTGTCTAACTTTTATTGCCATTGTTGGGTTTTATACAATTGCTCTGCCCTATGTTTATTACGTATAGCGTGAGACATCTATTAGAACATAAATTTTAAGTAACGACAGCTTTAAGTGCTGTGAACCATTTTATCGAAAAAATACACTTGGGAGCAAAGAAATCGAGCCACCTTCATATGTTTTCCAATTTCTGTTTTATGGAAAAACTGTCGAAGGAAATGTGGAAAATGGGGTATCATCTGTAAGATAATTTTGTTTTCTATCGAATTACTTTATTTTCAGGTGAAAAATAGGTGATTTTCCATACATTTAGGGAAAAATTAAATGGAAAATTAAAAAAACTTTCACAAGCTTGTATTGCTTCCTCTAGCTCTACGACATGCGTTCATGCGATTACACATGGATCGAACCAAGTTGCAGACGAATTCTTGAGGGATTTCCGCCCAAACCTCTTCGACGGTGGTTTTCAGCTCATGGAGAGTTTCAGGAACTCGGTCTTCGCCTCCAATGAATTACCGGCCCAGACCATGACAGATCTACCACCATATGCGACCCTTTCTTCGCTGCAATACTGCGAATATCGCTCTATTAGACCCTATCTTCTCCATCATTGCCAAAAAGGCAGATCCTGCACTCATCAGAAAACATCACGGTCTTCCATTGCTCAAGGGTCCAATTGTAATGGCCCTGAGCGAAAACACGGCGTGTTATGCGATGAGCTGCAGTCAACTTGAGCCCATTGGCAGCTCGATGTGGTGTCAGCTCTTGTTCCTTCAGACGTCTTCTCACGGTCCATCGACTTATGTACACATTCCGGACCACCTGTAGTTTCTGCTGTAGCTTAACAGCATTGAGTCAGCGTGCCCGTAGAGAAGTCGAGACGATGAAGCGGTCGTCTGTTTCTGAGGCCTGCCTGAGCCGGGTCTTCTCGTAAAGTTACAATCGATCTCTCGGTACCTTTGAAACACTCCTAACTGCTGATCGGCTTAAATTCAGTTGTTGGGCCACTTGACGCTGACCAAGTCCGGTTTGGAGCAGAGCTACGGCTTGGTCAGCTTCGCAGGGTCCGTTTTTTATGAACTTTCTACCAAATTTAATAGAGAACAATGTCACAGGTAGAGATGCAATTCACAATTGATGGGCAATTACTGATAAATTTAATTTTATATCTTCCCAAACAGCACAAACCATGCACGTGCATTAATTGTCTCATTAGTAATGGGGAAACCCATAATTTCGTAATGACGCTATTCCCAATCATGTAATTAGCTTTATTTAATAGCTGAATAAATTACTTTTCAAACGACATTCTAATATGATTTTTTTCATTGGTTGATTTTGGATAAAACGAGCAAACATTAATATTGCACGGGTGGCTCGATTTCTTTGCTCCCAAGTATATAACAATTACCAAAAGGTAAACGTCTCACTAGCTCGGAAAGCCTTTTTTTATTCGTTAGAAACAGATAGCGAAACTGCATTTTATCCACAATAGTGCAAAGAATATTTGAAATCCGAACGTGTTATTAGTTACTTTTTTAAACATAATAAAATGTAAAGGCCTGTCCAGCCAGACAAGGCAATTTTCGCCCATCTGATTAAATTGTCTGATCAAATCAGGTGGTGGTGGTGGAGGTGATAGTGGTGGTGTTGGTCACTACCACCGTAGTGTGTGTATTTCGATTGTTTTTCTTATGTAGTATTTGCCTCGCTTTAGTGGGGTGAAAAGATTCGTGTTACACTTATTAAACTTACTTTACAGGTTGCCTTAATTTTACTTCTCGTGTATTGCAACACTCGCTAGGCTCGTGTAGGATTATATTTTTGAACCACTCGCTTCGCTCAGGATTCTATTTTTGAACCATAGTGTCCATTCGCTAGCTCGTAGTTCAACTGTAGAATTCATTCGCTAGCTCGTGTTTCAGTTCCCACTTCGCGGTTGAAATACAACTTTGCCCCCTTAAATAAATAAAGAAATATTAGAGAACAATCTTACATAAATCGACCTAGTCCCATAGTAAGCTCAATAAGGCTTGTGTTATGGGTACTAGAAGACGATATTATATTTAATAGATACAAATACTTAAATACATAGAAAACATCCAAGACTCAGGAACAAATGTTCATGCTCATCACACAAATATTAGGTACCTTTATATAACATGACTATTTCTAATGGAAAATTATTAATTGTCTCGAGCAGCAATGTACTGCTAACATTTATTTGACGTTTCAGAGAGGCAGTTTCAAATGTTACTGTCAGTTGTTAGCTTTAGCAATTTTTTTTTAATAATATTTTTTCGTGAATCCCTCAGTGCGCGAGACAGATTCGAACTTGACCGGTTTTTTTTAGGTTAAAATACTAGTTGTGTGAAGGTATAACACCGACGTGATTTTGTGTAATTGTGTGCTTACCTACCGCTAATTACGTGACAGTGTTTGTCTTTTGTTTAAAATAATGTGACGTGTTCGCACTAGATTGCCATTGTTTTATTTATTGTTAGGCCGGGAAACTTGGAGTTTCCGATAATCCACTTAAAAATTGTTCGAGATATGAAAGGCGATGTTTGACAACTAAGGTGCTACTGGCTGGAGTGAAGCCACAGTTGGATCTAATAGGTTTGACAATAAGCTTTAAGGTGCACAGATGGGTTATTTGTACCTTATTTTCTCCTGTAGTTACTTTAATAGCATGACAATGTACCGTGCCCTCGTTCACGCGATTTATAACATGTTTTATTGGCGTCATAAAAAGTGATTCATGGTTCCAATCAATATAGGTACTTATTCGTCCTTAGGTCCTTACTATAAACCTGCACAAAAAAACAAAAGTTTTGTAAGACCTTACTCGTATGACAATAACTAAACCAGTATCTCAACTGAAGTCTCTTAAGATCTTTTAGACCTGTGCTCCATTGAAATTGACTGATGCACCGCCGAGTCCGCTGATGTCCGCTAAAGTTTGTTGCAGCCAGGCGTGTCTAGTGCGTTAAATCGGACGTTTGTGCAGATTTATTCTACTGCCTGCCTATATTTACTAGCGCACTCGTGTTATCCATGCGAAATCTAATCAATATGTTCACATTATGCATATAACTACTACGATGATGGTCTTAACAAAAATACTGCCTGTGTTTTTTTCTCGAAATACTTAATCCGAAAGTCTCACGAACGTACATTATTCGAGTACCCTCAAAATCAAACGAATAACTTCTCTTGAGTGTTGTTTTTAAAAGCATCAAATATAATCATAGAATTATGAATATAATATAATTCTTCGAGAACTGTCTGTGTATTCCTTTCTTTGATTATGCGGGTTATTTTCCTATGCATTATGTTGATCTTTGCTCTTTAGTGAAATATCAGCAGGAAACCTTGGAGTCTGCGAGTAGGAATGCAGTCCAGCTAGTTGACCTATCGATTACTGAATTATGTAACGATTTAATAGCAAATCAGTACCAGCAGGTTATTTTGACCTGGATTGGCATAATGAAGGTGTGTAAATTAATTATGCTTTGCTAACTTTACTCGTTTACGTTAATTTATAATACGAGTATTCATAAAAAATAACTACCCATGTACGTCGTAAGGGTTTCATTACATTTATTTTAGTTTTATTGGAAAATACCTACTCCCTTAAAAACGACTGTGCCTTTTTATAAAAATTAACATTGGAATTGGAGTATTTTACCTTGGTCGGTAGAGTTGCTTTTTCGAATTTTGACGCAATTTGGCCAAATCAAATAATCTCTAGTGTAATATATTGGTGGTTAAGTTATTAGCTCAGTACCTACCGTACAAATATGATACCCTGAGAATCGTATAGTCCCGCTTTTGTTGCCCACGCGCAAGCTTTAGGAAACCATCTCGAGTAAAACTACGGGCTGTTTCCGTGGCAAATCAATTCCATTCCTTTTAATATGCAAGCGAGACATTTGTTTAACATGCATCTTAATTTCTATCAGTTTATGACTTCCTTCCACGGTCCAGATGCATCGGATTAATTAAAATTGCGTATTCCATGACTGGCCTTGCCTTTACACAGTTATTCTTAATTTATCTCGCTGTAGGTACCCAATGATGTCTCCGCTTCCTGGATTTAATTTGCCTTACAATATTGTTACATTTGTAGCAGATTATACGGCTTGCTCGGGAGTGGTATAACTATAAATACAAATAATAATAATAATTAATTATGTGTATGTAGAACACACAGAAAAGTAGCTGGCTGGACATTTTTGTTACTTAGCCCGCGACTTCGTCCGCGTGGAACTAGTTTATATCATAGCTCCATACAAACTTTCGCCCCCCATTTTGCCTCCTTAGGGGATGATTCCCCGGGTAAAAAGTATTCTATATGTTAATCCAGGCTATACACTATATGTATACCAAAATTCATCTAAATCCGTTCAGCCGTTTTTGCGTGATTGAGTAGGTAACAAACATCCAAACATCTAAAGATCCAAACATCCAAACATCTAAACATCCAAACTTTCGCATTTATAATATTAGTAAGGATACCTATATACCAAATTCATTCATTCATGAGAGGAGGCCTGTGCCCAGCAGTGGACGTATATAGGCTGATGATTATATGGTTGCGAACAAAGTATAAGAACTTCCCAAACTTAGATACTTGCGATGGGAGAAAAGCATTTCTTATTTCGCAACCAGTAGCAGATAATGAATAAAAAAATATGCAATTAAAACAAACAATCGCAATGTCAATCTACGTATTTACATCACAAAAACATAAAAACTCAACAAGCTGAAACAAATTAAACAAAATATTTTTCTATCTTACCTACTTACAAAATGAAATAAACTGAAATATTATATTCCATGAAGGGCCTTTTCCACCCTTCTTTGCCCACATTTAGATTACTACATAATGGGTCGAGCACTCAAATCTAAACTCGGTTCTGGCGCTTCGCCGGCGGCCGCGGAGGTACGCTCGCTTCGCTCGCTCGCGCTGTAGGGTCGCGGTTATACCTAACACTCCTCCTCGCTTCGCTCGTCATCGTACCTACACCAACCGGAGGACAGTTGTGAATAAGGAAGAGAAAATCTGTTGTCGCAACTGGTTGCGAAACTTAATCATCAGGAGCCGTAGCATGGTTGGCCTTGTCACGCGATAGGTGATAGGATAGAGCGTGCGTCACTGGCTGACACCGTTCGATAGAACGAGACGACGCTCTTATCTTTTCACTTGTCGCGTGATAAGGTCAACCATGCTACGGCTGCTGGATGCCTAGTTGCGGTTCAGGAAAAAGTTTTCTTGATTCGCAACTGGTTGCGAACAAAGAATAATAATTATTAATTCGCAATTGTTTGCGAATTACAGTTGCGAAAACGGCCGGAGGCATATCAACATTCAATTTGCTGCAGTCATCATTGTAGGCACCCCCATAATTAAGTAAAATGATTGTCAATGATTGACTACCTAGTGTAATCCATATTCCACGAATCAGCAAAAAATGCTATTTCTTAAATCGCTTGCCCTTTAAAAGCTTAATGGACACGTTGTAATTGTCATGATTTAATTAAGATCATTATGTTTTTATTTAGTTGCGCAGAATTCCCAAGGTAGTATAATTGCAGGTTTATCTATCCGGCAAAGAAAAGAAGACTAACTTATTTTCTTGGTCTGAGCTTTATCTATTGTATAAAATGTCTGCTTGTCTGGCAGAGAAGGCGTTATGTCATTAAGTTCACCTTTTGTACAAGTATTAGCTCTTACTTGCTGCACACACTATATCTTACTTGCTGCACACTTATCCTGCTCATTTATGTTTTGTACGTCAACGATTATTCTATATTTATATCAAGGAGTACTAAACCGCGTTCCTGAGAGTCTGATGAATATAGATCTATTTGAGTGCATCCAGAAATACCTACATAGCAAATTGCGGGTCATTCCGGTGATTTACTGCCCTGTTTATTGCTGCCCGCATCGTTGTGGGGATATTTCTTTTAAGAGACTAGCTTTGTCCCACGGTTTCCCTTGGGAGGCCTCTGCTGGTAGAGTTTCAAGTTTCTAGTCCCAGTAGTTTCGGCTGCGCGTTGATGATCAGTCAGGACTTCTTCTTATATATATATATGTATAAATAGATTAACCCCCTTAGAGGTGGAGTTTTCCAAAACGCTGAAAGCACTTTTGTTGTATTAATAAGTAATCTTTCTACAGTTTCTAGTATCTAGGTAACAAAAGCGTTTCCCGTAAAAACGTTGCACCCCTTTTTAACCCCTTTAGAAGTGGATTTTTTTAAAACGTTGAAAGTGCTTTTTTGTATTTTAATAATTTCTACAAAGTTTCAAGTCTGTAACTAAAAAAAGTTTCCTCTATACTTACTTTGCACCTCTTTTTAACCCCCTTATGGATGGAATTATCTCAAACGCGGAAAGAACTTTTTTTTTTCATAAGTAATATTTTTACAAAATGTTAAGTCACTCGTTAAAGAAAAAGTTTCCCTCATACTAACTTTGCACCCCTTTTTAATCCCATTACGGGCGGTATTTTCCAAAACGCTGAAAGCTCATTATTTCTATACTAGTAAGTAATCTTTCTACAAAGTTTTAAGTCTCTAGCTCAAAAAAAAAGTTTCCCTGATACAAATTTTGCACCCCTATTCAACCCCCTTATGGGTAAAATTTCCTAAAATCCCTTCCTATCCGTTGCCTACGTTATAAATGGTAGTTCTGGTGTAAATTTCGAGTTTCTAATCGCAGTAGTTTCGGCTGTGCGATGATCTATGGATCTACCTACTCAACCGATTTTTTAAATTTTTTGTGAGCTTTTTCCTATTTCAAAAATTCTTTTACCAGTACCAATAGGCTCTATTTTGTCCTCGGCTCTCGTTCTTTGTAACACGCGGGCGGAGCCACGCGGCGGGCAGCTAGTCCATCATAAGTTATACCTATGTGTACCTTGTTGAACGAGCGAGCGAAGCGAACGAAGTGCTCCGAATCAGCTTGGGCCAATATTATTTCGTATGTTATTCGGATGTCCAGATGTCCGGCTGTTCTCCTCTACAGGTCGCATTTCTCAGCCGATTCTCGTGAAATTTTGTGAACAGGTTCGTTAATTATATTGATTTTTTGGTCGAATCAGCACGACTATCACATGACGGCGCGCGAGCTCTCTTGATCTCGATTTTTCTCGTACTATACCTCTCTTTCTAAGTTTTTTAATAAGAGAGAGACGGATAGTGCGAGAACAATCGAGAGAGCTCGCTCGTCTTGTGATAGCCGTACTGTACTTCAAAAGTCAATTTTTTTTTAAATGATATGCTCGCGAATTCTTCCGCTCACAGACGCACTAGTCATATATTTTAGGTACGTATTTTGTAATTTAACATTTTATTTTCATCATTCTAAAGTAGATCTTTATAATTTACGATCTCATCAAATCAGTATATAACAGCAAATTATACTAAATCAGCAAATTAGATCCGTTCTCTTCACAAGGTGATCCACGATTACCATAAAGTCGCATTTGAAAACCTGTTTTAAATAAATCTTGGTCCAAATTAGATACATTTTGTATTAATATTACATTAAAATATACTTATTAATTAATATCGACGCCATACCTATCAGGATCCTAGTGGCTTCAATAATATTATGATTATCACGATGAGAGGTAAGATGTGTTTTCATATATTTGACACTTCACTTGACATATGAAAACACAGCTTCGCATCTCTGGTGGATGAATGTCCACGCCACCCTGAGAATGAGGGTGAAAAAAACGCCTATAATATGTTGTTGTGCCGGAAGGCGCAGCATGCCACAAGGTGGATAATGACCTGGTAAAGCTCGCGTGAGTTCGCTAGGTGCGTGGGCGCAGCACCGGTCATTGTGGCACTCTTTGGGGGAGGCCTATATGTCCAGCAGTGGGCGTCTTTTGGCTGATGTGACAATGATGATGATGTTGTTCATGGTGACTGGTTACGGAAAATAGAAGGGAGGCGGAAGAGAAGAAGGCCGCAAGGAGAACCTTTAAAAAAAAGCAGTAAATATCAGACTATTCAGGCTGTCAAGACAAGAAATACCTGCATGGAGATTGCTCCGCAGACAAGAGCCTAACTCTTTAGTTCACGATAATGATTCTTCAGTGAACGAAAATGAACGAATGCGTTTCAAAGAACCTAATGTCTGTGCACGCGTAGATTGCTGAGATAGCGTAATATAGAGTTTCGTAGCTGAGCGGGTGGCGCAGGACCGGTCAAATTGGCACTCTTTGGGGGAGGCCTATGTCCAGCAGTGAACGTCTTTCGGCTGATATGATGATGATGATGGTGATGGCCCTGAGCTTTCCATACCTATCTACTTAAGTTTTTCAGACATTACTTAATTACAAAGTATAATATAATAACAAAGTATAATGTAGTAATAAAATAATAATAAAGTCGAATTGTTACGACACCTAGCTCGGTAGTGGACGTAGCACGGTGGTATTACTACTACTGTCCCGTGATAAGTCTGCAAGGCTATCACAAGACCGCACGCGAACTCTCTCGATTTTTCTCGCACTATACCTCTCTTTCTAAGTTTTGTAGTAAGAGAGAGACGGATATTGCGAGAAAAATCGAGAGAATTCGCGCGCCGTCTTGTGATGGCCGTGCTGGTTAGTCTGCGGTTAAAACATTTTAACTGATAGATGTCAAGTTGTCAATCAGCTTAATCAGTTAAGATGCGTACAGTAGCAAGTTGTAATGTAGTTTAGTACCTACAACTACATGTACACTCGATATTGTATTAAGTATATTTAAACAAAATTATATTTTCAGATACCTACATTGTATTTAGTCCAGTTTCAAATACCGGTTAGACGTAAATAATAAAATCAGATATAAATACATACTTAGTTACTCAATGCTGTCATAGATGGCGCTTATGTAAACTGTGCATAACTTTGTAGGGGATTCCCATTTTTAGGGTTTTGATTGCAATTTACTCTTATGATTGCGACTAATCTGTTTGAATTAAGTAGGTTTGACAAGAACTGTTTGAGATGTATTTACATTGAGTAGTTTAAAGAGAGTATAGTTAATTTGTATGGAAATGGAAGATAGCGCGAGATGGAGTGCAGTCGAGCGGTGCACGCGAGATCGGCTGCGTTCGGATTCCATGTGCGAATGTTAATAATTATGTGGTTATTTCATCATCATCGTATCAGCCGAACGTCCATTGCTGCTATATGGTTATTAAATTTAATATATGTAACATTTAATAATATCATAACATTATATTATTTAATACCTAAAGGATTTTAGTGTCAGTCATAGCATTTTTGTCAGAAAAAGAATGTACCTATGTCTTTAATTAAATTTAATTCTTTGCAACAAATTCTGAAACAAGTTTTTACTGTATGAAATTCTATCATATATATCTTGAAACTATTTTACTTTATATAAAGTGTTGAATTATTAATATTAAAAGCATTCCATTTAAAAGTCCCAATACTCATAGGTGGGCGTTAATCCGTTAACCGTTCATTAACGAAGTTAACATTTTGAGTAACGGATTAACTTTAAAAATGGTTAACGGACTCTTTAACTTCCGTTAACTAACCATAAAATTCGTTAATAATTTATCAAGTACCTAAAAACACGTTCTTACTTTCGGGTCGGTTGGCGGTCATCACACGCAGGTTAGTCTAGCTAGCCGCTAAGACAGGTGCAAGAAAATAAAGAAATGTGTCGCGAGTTAAACGAAACTGTGTTGTCGGTGCATGAGCGACTGATAACATACCTATGTATTATCCGTGAGCGAGCGTGACTACCAGCGGTGAAGTAGTAATAGTTTCGAGAGTTTTGATTATTGCGATTTATATACTTACTAACTAAGCCCTTTTTACCAGCTTTATAAATAACAAAATAATAACTTGCCGTGTTAGTCAGTGTGGGTCAAATCTTGCAGGTAAATTATGTAAGGCGAATGACAATACAATACTATGGTACTATAAACCTAGTCTGATGATGGTAACGGAAGGTGGCTATAAGAACTCCTTAATTACACAAGATTATCCCGCTTTTTGATCATTGGAACCCACTCCACGAGTAGTTGACGACTGTGCGAAAAAGTACAGTCAGCAACAAAAGCTTATACCAAAAATGAAATTTTTGATAGAGCTGCGAGTGACAGTTGATTTATTTCGATGACAATGATACCTACCGATAGTGGCAGTGCCGGTGTAATCGAGCTAAAAAATACTGTTTGAATATAACCAGCGTAAAGGAAAACATAGATGGCGGTACACACTTTTTGATGGGAGCTCATGTTATACTAGCTATGCCGAAAATAGTTAAAGTAGCTACAAATCACGCGAGGACGGTACAGAACCCTCGGTGCGCGAGTTCGACTTGCACTTGGCCGGTTTTTTTTACATACTACCTAAACTAGGTACCATAACCCATAAGTAACATTTTTTCTTGAGATTGACTAACGCAACGTTTATCACGAGTTAATTTTTAACGATTAACGTTAACTTTCGTTAAATCTTCAAAAATGTAACTAAACTAACGTTTTTATATAACGGATTAGCGATTAACGAAGTTAACCATCTGATTAACGGTGCCCAGCTCTGCCAATACTACACTACCAATCAGATAATATTATTATAGGTACCAAAATAATTCTGAATCTGTATATAATATAAAATGTATTAACACCATCTATCACTATTCACTAGTAAACTCAAACTAATTTACCTGTAACTTGTAGGAATCAAAACCTTCCCCCTAATAATCCGAACGCCGAGTGAGTGGGAGATTGCCGCCTGCCGGCCGTAACGTAGGCTCACTCAGTCAGCCGCGGCTAGCTACGCCGGGCGCATGCTCGATCGAACGCTGTGTGACGTGAAACCGTGACAAACAGTGCTTGTGTGTGCTAAAAACGGAACACTAACACGTAAGTAACAAACAATTCATTCAAATTAAGAACACCGTGAAACTAACGGAATAACGAGCGTAATTTTAGGTTAGAACTGTCTTAGATTTTAGATTACGCTACAAAACCGGTAGTCGGTTTTGAAAACGATTGCTGCGTCTAAATTGAGTTTTGATTGCGTTGAGTTGAGTATGCAAATACTTTCTCCTATCTATAGTGTCCGACATGGTCAGTTGGTTGACTGGAACGCATCTAACGGGGTTGGCTTCGTTGGTACTAAAGTTACGTGTACCCAGGTAAGTAGGTGTCTAGACTCTAGAGTACGCAATGCAATGCAAGTTCTAAACACGGGTACATATTTAAGAGTAACCGCATGTTATTACGATTGCCAATGCATAACCAACTGATCAGTAACGAAAATGATGCCATGACATGGCCAACGAGTTAAAATAGACAGGCATCTAGGTTATAATGAAGTACCTACGCTACTTTTAAAGTTCTCATGTAAAATACATATTTTAACTGCTTTTACCGATTGTTTCACTACAAACACAAGTGATATAAGTTATCTTGACTAAATTACGTGTTCCCGGCTAACCATAACAACAACAGTCGGCCATTGCTCTTGGAATTCTTCGAGGCGTCGTACGCTTACCCCTACTGGCCATTCTAGCCATGGCACTTCATCCTGTATACCTAGAACTCAAGCCAAACAATTATGTCACGTGGCGAATGGAATATTATGTATCTTTCTATTTAATACAATGGGAGAGAAAGGTGCTTGTCACGCGAAGAACTAAGTTATAACTTGGGTCGGTATGTAGTAGTTTAGTGTACCCTCCAGTCTACAGGAAAGGCGTAAGGAGAGACTGGACAGTATGGATATTAGGTTTAACTCATCGTTCATCAAAATTATTTGATCTGTCGTAGGTATGCTGCCTTATATTAAATCAACTACCAAGCGTGCTCGCGGGATACCGCTTGTCAATGACAAGGATTCGCCTCTCTCTCTCTATTAGATATCTACAATATGACAGGGTCCTTTAAAATGTATGATGACGACGATAATACCTATTTTTTACTTCCAAACACGAAACCATTTCTAATTATAACCGCGTAAAATTCAACAGAAACTGGCCTCTTTCATTTCTACCTAACAAATACAACCCATTCCCAAAAGAAAAAAGATTAGGCTAGAACAGAGAGCGGGCGGGACGGGTCGTCGACGGGACGCCCGGCGAGACGGTAGCAGCTGTAATGTACTAGTTCATAATATAGACTATCGCCATGTCGCGCTGTTTGACGTTCTCTATAATGTCTATATTAACTAGTACATTACAGCTGCTTGCTACCGTCCTGCCGGGCGTCCCGTCGACATCCCGTCCCGCTCGCTGTCTGCCCAAGCCTTTACTTAATTACGGTTCGAGTCACCCGACTCGTCTAAAAAATCCAAGATCTGTTGCTAGATACTACCTGCGTTTCCCATGACCCTTTGAAGTCTACCAATCACCAAGTAACAAGTGTTTATTGCACCTCAAATGGCATTCACCTAAAAGCATTGTTTTGTTTGATTGTTTGCAAATGCATTGAACAATGCAAAGTGTTAAGTGGTATCCGATCAGGCTTTGACACTACAGTACTTATTTTATTGAGGTTAAGGCTCTAAATTGCAAATCCTAGGTAACCTACCTTCGCTCCGTAAGATGGGAGGATTATATTTACTTCAAATAGGTACCTGTAAACTACATAGGTAATCAGCGTTGGTTGAATGAAACCGTCAATGGCAAGCTAGCATGTAATTTCACTGTTACATAAATATCTAATTACAGTAGATGTATCCGCAAGCTGATACCGGTATTGCTTGGGAGAAATTGTACCCAGTTACATAGGTATTTGGTTATACAAAATGCTTTCAGTTGTAGCTACTATGGTAAGTGATAAACTGTTCATTTTAGATTTCGCTTACACAGACTATTTATTTATTT
Source organism: Epinotia nisella (assembly GCA_932294315.1). Lineage (NCBI taxonomy): Eukaryota > Metazoa > Arthropoda > Insecta > Lepidoptera > Tortricidae > Epinotia > Epinotia nisella. The sequence continues at coordinate 27,345,318 of OW028674.1, forward strand.
ATTTAAACTTTATTTCACAAACAAAAAGTACAAAGGTCGACTTATTGCCTTAGGGCATTCTCTACCAGTCAACCGCAGGGCTTAGCAGAAAGCTTATAGCTGCAGGCAGTTGACAAAACAATGATAGATCTAACTATTGAAAAACTAACTGATCTTGTATAGTCTGTTTAATATATTTGAAGCGCGTTTTCTTCGTAGTACTCATCTACTGACTATATATCGTCGGGTTACAAGCAAAAGTCACTAATTACACGTAAGTGGTAAAGGAAAACTCAACCTTATTACTACCTACTTCAACAGTTGCTACCTACCTATTTCTTAAAAAAAAAAAACTACTTTTACTGACGTTACGTGACTTGCTTGTCACCCGACGATAGGTATAGTACTTACGTACTAATTCTTGATCGATGTTATATTTTTTTTTTAAATCACCAAATAGTTGGACACCTGGGCATGTTGATCGTATCAACTCCTTCAATCTTGACTGGGTTCAAGGTAATGACTCGGCTCGTTCAGGACGTTGACCTTTACATCAAGAAGGGGGCTTATATAGAGTAGTTACAGTAGGTTGTTTAGGGCTCCAAAATATAACAAATGCTAGTAGTAACAGCAACATAACGGGTTGGCTCGAACTATCTTATCCTAAGAAACTACGATAGCTTTTCAAACAACAAAACAGAATTAGAATACGTGTGTGTGTAGATATCAACATGGGTAGGTATATTGTCTTTTAAATACAATCCACGCACCGACGTCTCACAGCACAGCAGGATTAAAAGGTTAGTGACGACATAAATAAATAAGGTAGGTTGTATGCACCCATATTTTTGCACTTGACTGTAATAGACGACGGTATATTTAATAGATATAAATACTTGAAGACATAGAAAACAAACTCCGGAACAAAAATTCATGCTCATAACACAAATATTTGCCCTTACTGGGATTCGTACCCAAGACCTTTAGTTTCGTAGGCAGCGTCACTACCCACTACACTTAGGCTAACCGGTCATCGAAAAAGTGATGTTATTACCTACCTACTCCTATTATTATTATAACACTGCAAAATTTAATCGATACTTACTGATGTTCATTACATACCATATAAAATAGGTATGTATAATGCAAATTTGCCTTGACATGCATTGAACATTTCGGTCAAGTTACGTAATGTGATAATGCGCTAATATAATATGAATTCCTTTTAGTTTTTTCAAGGAAAAGTAAATCAAAATCAACAAACATTTAGGTTCTTCGGTTATTTCATAATGGTCGATTTGCAATAAGAATGGTTCCAAGAAATGGTTTATGCAAAAGGGAATTTACGAAACAGAACCATTTTAGCGATAACAATTACGTCATAGATTTGTCATATTTACGAAAATGTTGCCAAAATAATTGTATTACCAAATGGAGAGAGACCGCAAGGAAGTCTGACTTCATCAGATGTGAATCATCATTTCAAAGGAAAGAGGGAGGTTAGGTTATATGTCAAATTAAACACAATAACCAGAATTAAGGATGACTTCCCGCGGGTGTAGGTCTCACGCACTCAATGTAAAAATGGCGGACTAAAAAGCCTGAATCAGTAAGCTATTAATCGTGTTTTAATGACACTTTTACCCGAAAGACTTCATCGTTATTTTCTTGCCCTTATCCCATTTACTTGGGATCGGCGCTGCACGTCTTTTTCTTCTATACTTCTCTGTCACTTCTGTCCATCTTCTGTCAGGCATTATCGCATCTCTTCCATCGAAAGACTTCCAGTGTTGGAAATACTAAATAAGTACCTATCATTGAATCAACTCAACTACTTGAATGCGAAAAATCTGCATCGTGACACGATATAAATAGAGGCTGCAAAGTAAATGAGAGAACTGATTTATCCAAGGTGAATACAGTTATTTGTACTGTCATTAAGACATTTGTTGTCCACGGTGGAACCGAGTCGCCTGCACATCGAAGTGAACGGAGTCCTGCGAATAAACTCCGAAGGCTGACAGGTTGACAGATTTAAAGATATTAATTTAAAAAATAAGAAAAAACTGGCGTGTAAGGAATTTATTTGAGGCGTTACTCATCAGAAATGTCCAACGCGGGAAGTGAGAAGGTATTGCTTGGATTTATGTTGACTTTGTTCGTTTGATTTAGGTTATTGAAATAAATATATCGTTTCTATTTTTTTTTGTTTTAAATTTACTTCCGAAATCAACATCTTAGATCGTCATTAATGTCATTATGAACCTTTAGCGAGCAAGCGTCGCGTAGGTACCTATTTAATTACTTATATCAAAATTATCATGTCAACTATGCGTATCGTGGCGAATCTTGATCCCTATGACAGCTGTCATCTCCGTACAATTTATAAACCTTAAAACGTAAAATTGTACTGAGATGACAGCTATCATAGGGATCAAGATTCGCCGCGATACGTATACCTATTGTATTGTAATTGTTCGTATGTTGGAGAAATATGTGCAGGCTAATTGAACGATACGGTTACAATTTACATGTCATTCAATAAAGATTGGATATATTTTGCATAAATATGTCTCAAGTTAACCAAGTTACAATTGCAATATACCCCATGTTATATTACGTTAGAACATGATTCGTATTGATAAATTTGTGAAATGCGTTCCAAACCACAAACGCTCTGGAAACAAGTTTCTGCGTCCCGCTCGCGACCTTGCCTTGCTTGACTAAAAAGTCGCCCGTGATTTCTTATCACGTCATGTCTGATATTCACAATGTATATATTATACAACCCGCTTCAGGCGTTCCATTATAACTATTATAAGTCAGGCCTCCCGATTGTGCATAGTTGTTATGGGTCAGGTTATACTAGTTAGGAGTGGGGTGAGTCGAGACAGCTTGTGAAACGCATGGCATATATGGTTTGGGACGGTTGAGTTCACCATTATAATTACGCTTGATTAAATCTGACAGTATCACAACATCTTGAGTAACATCCACCAGCGAGTATCTCTCAATCCTGAAGCTTCAAAGTTGACAGTATTACAATATTACTGCGATTTAAATATGAAAGGCTCGCGAAAATGTAATAGAGACTCGGGACAGTTAACCCTCGATCTGTTATGTCGCTTTTATGATCTGCGTAGCCATATTGTACAGCTACGTCTAAAGTCATTTACGTTTTATTTCCATTTAGATATGCTTTTCAAGTCAAGTTTAAGATGGTAAAGCGATAAGAGTGGAGTGACTTCTGCTTGTTCAGTAAATTTGCGTTTTGCAAGCTTCTGTAAGTTTCCACGCGCCGCTATTTTATTATACATTCGTATTTGAAAACCCAGAGATGCTACAATAACCATAGCTAAATAGAAAACATTCGCTAGGTACACCTTGTCATTAAAATAATCAAGTGAATAAATTTGAAAAAAAGGTTGGCTTTGGACGATTTGTTTTAAACATAAAATACCATTTGTGCAAGAACCGGGCTCCCTACACCTCATAAGCCTGTGACTAATAATTTGTTGGAAGGTCGTCGTGCACACATTATGTGATTGTCGTCTGATATATTATCGTCATTGCATCCGAACGTCTTCCTTATGTAGGTCAGTGTTTCAATAAAAACCAAATGTCACTTTCTCCGCTGAAATATCGTATTTTACATCTACATATAATTAAATGCTAATTTTAGACTGCAAGAGTTGTCTTTTGCTTTTGATATACTGCAATCAATGCAAAATAAGAGCTTATGTAGAACAACCGACTTAACGAACATCAAATAACTTTGCGTAAAGTTAAAATTGTACAGCAGCACTGTCGTATTTTACATAGAGGCAAGAGGGAGGGGCTGTAACAATTTTTCCTTCATCAGAATCAGAACTGATATAGATGCCTTTTCCTTTAAATAATTGCTGGTTGGTGATATTGATGGCTTATTGATTTATTTCTTAATAGACCGATTCCGAATAGTGGGTCAGTGGTGTAGTCAGCACTGTTATTATTTTAAGAAGAGATATTTAATGATTTCCTGCTCCATCGCCAAGATACATTGTAATGCCAAACGGGTTTATAAAACGCATAAAGCTAATCAACCTTCTTTAACGTAATTCCATTCGAAGTTGTTGAATTAATAGCATGTTTTGTACACATTATATTACGATGGTTTTTTTTATTATTTATGGGGTGGGGTTTAATTTTTTGCTCCTGTAACAGGAGCAAAAAATTAAACGGTAGATTATTAAGCTATGGTTTCCAAGTGGTTTTAATTGAAAAGACAATTATTTGTTTTGTTTTTTTTTTATTTATCATAAGTTTACGTGTACTCTTTTACTCTTCTGGAGTGATATAAATTACTTTTATTTTATTATATTGAATACTAAAAAAATTGAAAAAAAAATGAAAAATATCACAAAAATATCTTTTGACAACCAAAATGCTAACATTATTATGACCCACTACATGATGTTACCTCAAAATCTGCGTTCACTACTGTGCTATGAGCTCATGTTGCCAAGATATATTACTCGGAGGTCATAAATTTAGATCAAAATTTCTCCGAGTTAAAAAAAAAATGATAAGAAATGGACACAAGGGTTTACTACAGATGCTCTAAGGAAACCTCCTTTTAAATATTTGCTCATGTTACAGGGCCCACCCCGTATAAGTAGTAAGTTTAGTCAAGGGCAATATTTTAAGAAATGAATATAAATACTAGTTATCTACTCAGTTTCTTTGCTCTCTATTCTGCACTGTTTGTTTATGTTGCATATTTCTGCGACACTTGAGAAACCTAAGTATATTTATTTTATTATTCCATAAACCACTCGTCGTTAAATAGAAATCGACCTTCGTTCGAAGAAATCGACAATTTAATCTACATAATATTAATTCTGAATTTGTATCACTGTTTTTGCATACAATACGAACTTTCTCCGGTCGTTTGTCTTAATTCTTCAAGTGTGCCTCTAAGGATTGCGCTTATCTGATTCGGTAGCATTGTCTTTATTAATCACCTTGAATCTGTGTCAATATTTTCCGGTTATCTGTTATCTGTTTATTGCTTTGAGCGAAAGTGACATTTATCTGCTGCTTTAGTATTCGATTGAATTAATTCTAATTCGATATCTAGATCTTTAAGCTTGGATTGTTTGAACCGGTTTGGAACAGTCTTCAAGAAATTTGAAAGGCTTCCCTATTCCCTATTTGTTATCTTACTAGTGTACTATCTTGTATGCAGTTCTTTTTCGTTATCATAAACCTACAGGTTTGTGGTTGACGCTGCATTTTAAAGTACATCAGTTCAAATATTATAATTTTCAAACTAAACTATGAAATTATTCTTTGCACTCTTTATGTCTATAAATTATTCCTCTGTTATCTTTATTTACCAGTGCACTCACCGAAACAATAATCATCGGGTCCGTCCTCGATTCGTCCCCGTGAATCTACAACGTTTTCTCGAACGGAAACTTTTTTAATCCGATTGTCTTCAGATCGTGTCAAGGCTCCGCCCACTGCGCTGATTCGAGATTATTCGTGGTGTACCGGGGTGGGTCAATTGGGCCAATGGGGGCAACGATTTCTCGGAATAAGATAACGCATGTTTTAATACCTTAACGGTTCATGGGTTTAAAATTCTGTAATTGATTCGGGAAGATAAGCGGTAAATCTTTAATGCCATTTTGGAGCAATGGCATTAAAATTAAAGTGGTTATAATAATCGACAGCCAGTTCAGTGGAATGAGAGCAAGAGATGTCTGGGTATAGTATATAAAGATTTTTTAACCCCGATGCTGCTGTGCGTTGTTTTTGGAGGCAATTTTTGTGAATGGAGTTATTCAAATTAGTACCTAATTGTTATCATTCAGATCGGACTCGTGGCTCGGAAGTCGGGTCAGTGAACCATGAGACTGTCCCCGAGTCCAAACCTGGGTATGGAATTAACCAATCTGAACTAATTTTAAATGCTGATATGTTAATGCTTTTGATACCAACGCTGGAACATGAATTTTTAAGAATATCAAAATCTGATATTCTGTTGTTAGTCTGTTGATAGTCTTAGTACGTCAAAGAGATGTTTACATTGTTCGCCTTATTAGAATGGAATAAGATGCAGAAGTGTAAACATATCTTTGACGTCGACTGTACGATGAAGCTGCTTAGCATCTAAAAAGCGCGTACAATACAATTTTACAAATGAAATTGTTTCCCGGCGTTGATCAGATAAACGGTACTAAAATAAATGTGAGCCTGCTGCCGGTAAACTGCACACTTTATTGAGCGGGGTGAAGTACTCGGCACTCGACTACTTTTAGAGTTGACCTCTTTTACATCTGCGATTATAGCTCTTTACGATTACTGGCGTTTTGCTCTCAGATTGGAGATATGCTGTATAAGGTATTCTACCAGAGACCCAACAAATGCTAACCTACCAACTACATATTACTAATCTTCTACTGGTTTAACTCGCTCATGTGATTCCAGTCCTAAAGTAGCCAGGGCTGCAGGCCGCAGGGATCCGCTTTCTATCAATCAAACACTGTTTTTATTCTTTCATCACAGGTACAATGGGTGGTAGCTTAATTTTCCAAAGAACTGCTCTCATGTGCCGAATTGCCCATATCGTCCCACCCCAATAAAATTACGGTTGTTGTTCAACTTTGTTATATGTATTTATATATCTCTGCAATTTTTAGTTAGCTTTAAGTTAGACCAGTCATTTCTCCAATTCTATTCGATGACTACTTTAATGATTCTGAAGCATAATGTTTCGTATAGCTCTTTGACTACATAATGTCTGTGTTAGAGAAGACAAGTGACATTCCGCAAAGCCTGATCGCCTGTGCCAAGGTCTTCTAAATAAATACAAATGAGCAACCATGCTAACTTGCAATATGAATTGAGAATAAAAACTAATAGCAGCTTAATTTTAACAAAGTGCCATAGACTAAATTAATTGGTACCGACGCAAGCGATGGCGCAAATGGTTCTTTTGTTAGAGTATCACAATTCGTTACGCTGTGGGAACAGTGGATTCTTGTTTAATCTACGGTGAGGTCAGGTAAGAGATGGAATTCAATGAGAGGGTTCCGATGTGATTTTTACTTATTTTTAGTAAGTAGATGAATTAACTCCTGTCCGAATAGATTTTACACATTTTCAATTTGTAGCACAAGCAAAACAAATGCTTGTTCGAACAGTCATACATGCAAGAGATTCACCTATAGCGTCTATAGACTAATGCAACTATAGTGACATCCCCTCAACAACTTCTCTGGAGGCTAATTCTGCGATGTGCCTTAGCAGTCATACATACATTACTGCAACCTAGACACATAGGAAACTGTTCCATATTTGAGTCAATTGCAAATCATTCTCGAGTCCCATATCATACGTCCGCATTTTAATATCTCGCATGTCTTTCAAAACTCAGAATGTAATTAATACAATTACCTTACGGAACCCAGATAAAATGAGTGCAATCATGAGATGTTGAGAGGTTTACGTCTCCATTGAAGACCGCTATGGGTTTTGTAACGTTTAGCTATTGCTGCCACCTGTTGTAATTCTTGTCAGTAATTGCCATTAGCATTACAATATCATCTCTTTGTATTTTTTATGATTAAAACCAAAGTAAATCTGTATTCTTCTCCATTGCATTTTATATTCTGGGTCGTTATGACCTCTGCATACGTTTAATCTTTTGAATAAACGGGCTATGGTATGTTGACATTTTAACCACTTTTATATTCTTTTATGTCGTTAAAAAGCTTTTTACAACATTGTAATGTTGTCGAATACGGTGGTCTTTTAAAGGGTTCCGTAATATCTCAGGAACTACTTATGCTATCAATTTGAATTTTGGAACAATTTTATAGAAGGCTTACACACGTGTATGGACGTGGGGTATCATATGAATGGGCTTGAGTTGCACTTTCTAAAACCGTTTTTTTTCTACTGTGGTTGAATTTTGATTTATGAAGGAAAATGTTGAAAAAAATACCATCCCCCCTTATCTCCGAAGTTTACCAATAAATATGCTAAATTATTATATACATGTAAAAATCATACATGATTAAGAGCAACACAAACAATACAGGAAAAATAAAACGATACCTCTATCTAGCGTATTTTTTATTTACTTATCAAAATGTCTTGTCAAGTCCCTTCTTTTAAATAAAAAAAATACTATCGAAATTGGTACAAGTGATAAAAAAAAATCGCTGAATAACAAACATACTAGGTTGCAAGTTATTAGTACCAAAATACAGATGGCGCTGTACAACGGTAACTTCTACTTGAACTGTTAAGATTGTTCGTCGAAGAATGAGGTCGTGACGTGACGAGTATGGTGTAAGGACCTTTGTACGGAACCTTCGATGCGCGAATCAGACTCGCACTTGACCGATCTTTTTATATTTTGCATTGCCTGTGATACGTTACAGACACTCATTTTGTGATTGCGTTTTAAAATGTACATTTTAAATGCAGTTTAATTTATCTGCAATACATTTAGAAGAATTTTACAGCTACCTGTAATGTTTACATATTGAATTTAAAATTTACTTCTCACCTTTTTTGTACTCCGCAACGAAATTGGTATAACGTAAGTTTCTTTATTTATTGTACAAAACAGTAACTTGTTGGGCAAGAGGCGGACTTAATGCCATAATTCCTTCTCCGTCAATTAACCTCCGGGCAAAGCAAACAATTACTTACAAATGTTTTGACAGCCTTATTGATTCCTAAATATTTTGCCCCTGTTTCAAAGAGTATGTGGTTAAGGTGTTGTTTGGTCAAGCGACATGTTTATTCAGATCATTCGAAAGATACTAAGTAATTCCCATACATTCTTTGCTACCGGAAGGGGTAGGCGTGTCGTTTGTCCGTCTATTTGTTCCTGTCAATATACGTGGGTGGGGGACTTGTCAACAGACTGCTTATGATCCCTGTCATTTTTAACATCGATGGCTGGCCTTGTAAGAGCTATTGGGGGAAAATTACCCGATATTAAACTTATAGTATTACTGAGTTTGTAAATTTTGTTTTCTTAGGTTATCGAGTATCGTTCGATACTCGATAACCTAAGAAAAAAAATTACAAACTCAGTACCATAAGGTACGCGATTAAGTCAGTGGTAACTACGTTGTGCTATGTTGGCAATTTTTAGAACTTTTTAGTACCTACAGAATATAGGAATGAATGTTTTTGAACTAAACCGCACAAATAATTCGAAACTAAGAGTGCGTTTTTGCGATAGCCTTCTATTATTATCTAATAAAATGTGACTCGAGCATCTATAGTTATCCGATTATTATTCTATATTGCCAATCTGTAGTCTGTAACGCGCAATTTCGGTGTCTTTATCCTGTATGTTGTCCCTTAGAGTAATATCGGAGCTTTTCTAATATGCGTTAAAACAGCCATACTGGCGCTTTTCTTACGTGGCTCGCAAAGCTAAAATGCCACAAGGTAGGTAAATTTATGGTTTTTATGCTTGGATCGCATGCACGGTGGATGGCGGGCCACTCGCAAAAGCTCGGCGGGCTGCATGCGGATGCGGCTACGTTGTCGTGAATAGTCATGATTCACGATAGTATACTTACATTTATGACGATGTTAATAATGATGTCTCAAACAGCCGATTTATTTCATGTAGCAACACCTACAAGAAATCATGTTTATAATGGACGGGTAGGCGAGGAGTTTGAGTTCCTGACAGCTAGATTGTGAACGAACAGTTACGTGCAGATTTGTAGTGTTAAATTTGGAGGAAAACCAGGGTGAGCTCTTTCCATAATCACTTTCGATGCATCCTATGATATTGTTACGATTTGGTATCATTTACACAGATCGGACGATGACTGTTTATGATGTGATGTATTTATGTGCGGCTACATGTCTTATTCTCTTTGAGAGGCGTGACGGTTTATCATGTATATGAATAAGGTTTTCCTACAGATCACGTACATGCGATAACACGGTTCATAGTGTGGAGTTCTTTAGTGTGAGAGGATTAGTAACAAGTGTAACAACAGCGTCTCAGATTCGGTAGTCTCAGCCTCAGTCCATATCAGTATCAATCAGGGGTGCACCCGGGTGATTATAACTGGATCAGTAGCGTGTGGATTGGAACAGTATCAGTTGTGTGGTTAGGGATGTCTATAATGGGAGGTTGGAGGACATTCTCGGGGACAAAGGTCCCCACACCTCATATGGAGCTGGTACGCACGAGGCGGCAGCCCATATGTCAGATATATAAAGGATTCCGCAAGTTGTTAGAGTATGTTTATAGATGCATATGTGCTAATACATTCACCTAAGCTAGAGTGCTATAGGTACTAATTCGCGGCCACGAGAGTGATCAGAAGTGGCTTCGCGACATACGTTGAGTATATATAGCTGCGTTAGAACATATCAACTTTAATTATTACAACAACCCAGAGGGAAACTAGTGTTTGTTAGGATTAGGCTGGTAGTTTTATAATGCCATTGTTTTTTTATTTATTATAATATTTAGAAAAAACGGTATCGCTCCATTCATCCCGTATGTTTACGCTTCCAGCACCAGGTGGAGTTATATATAGTGCGCAGACGCCAGCTTCGTAAACACGGACTTCCTGGCGTTTCAACTATTTTACGGCGTTTGTTGTGTTACTTTTATATTCGAATTCATTTGGTTCGATGCCGATTTTATGTACGGACGAGGTCGATTGCCGGATGGGGATTCCAGTTTAAAATATCTGCTCATACCATTGGCCACTTCACCATAGAACTAGAATGTTCCAAATGTAGACATGCTTTTACAAGCGGCTTACCGTTATTTCTAGTATTTTCTGGAATATCAAAATATAAACATAAATTACGCTGGAATGCAATTCGTTCTGCACAATTCCGTACCTAAGCAGATATCAAATTGTGCTAAGTTCTACGTAGTATTACAAAAAAAAACTGTTTAGTTGATGCACTTGTAGCAAGTGGATCGGAAATAAACAGTAATCGAATCGTAAATACGGAACGTCTGACAGCATTTTTTTGAAAAAAAAAGATTTGTTTGTGTATTCTGCATAATAGTATCATATAATATTTTTATATGCTGATCTCTTTCCATGTTTTGTTATAGTCTCGAATAAATGCATATTCTCTTCTAATTTTAAATCACCTGTGACTGACATCACAATCCACTCAGACAGGCACGCATTAGTTTGAGTGCTATCTACCATGTCACCCTCTACTATTGTTTGTACCAACCCTTTCATTTACCACTCGTTGCTTGGGGATATCCTCTTGTCATAGGCATCGTGAAGATGAAAGCTTAAACCTCCATATTATACATATCCACGCCATGTCCCAAGTTGTGTTTAAAAACATGCTTCAACAGCAGCAATTTAAGAATGAAAATATTAGGAGTGAACTGCGGTTAGCTCGTAAATGTTCGTTACTTTTCCATGTTCGTATTACATTTGAATTTAGGCAGAAACACTACTTTATATACATGAGATAAAGTTGAATTCGCGTTTTTGCATTTACTTGCGTGAAGTTTTCAAGTATTACTATTGTAGCTTTTGGTCAAATGAATATGACTTGTATGGTTAAATGTTAAAGTCCATTCTTCTCTGCATCGTTATAACAAGAACGTGCTTGCTTGAGTCTTTGTTTCAATTTGGAGGTACAAAGGGCTCTTTGTCTGGCCGTGCCGTCTAGTTAAAAATAACAGTGTCTATTTCTAGTGCGACTGCAGCGCGGTTCATTAAAACAAGACGAGAACGTGTCGAGTTTTCTCGGAGTTTTCTGCTTCAGCGGTCATTGAAAGTGGGCTTGTGGAGAAAAATGTGACGTCACATTATGTACAAACGCTAATGAAATGGCCTCTTTAGTAAGTAAGTTGAGTATTATCCTTGATGTCTACAAATAATCTATTTAGTTTTGGGTTTTGGGTTCGCCCTAGTGCCGTATGCAACGCTTGATTAACAATATTCACTGAATTTGTAACTTTAGATGCCGGAGACAAAGACCAGCATCTGTTACTTATGCCTCTCTTAATCACTGGCGATTAGTACCTAATAGGCATGATGACTAAAACTTTTTCCCGATGCCATTCGAACCAGTTTTTGGAGAGGAACAAATGTTTGTATGGGAGCAACTACAATAAAAGAACATAAATACCCAAAAAATTTAGTTAAAAGACGGACCTCGCTGGCCGCACCCGAAACGCTTCATACTGATTGACTCAAAAGTATGACGTCACACTTAGGTATTTGAACTAATCCTTGTAGGGGAAATCAAGTAAATTGCTGTTTAAGTCGCGAAATACTGCGTTTAGGTCCATAGTTGTTGTACAATTTTGTTTCTATAAAAGCGTATGGATTCTATTGGTAGCTTTAAATTTACACTTGGACAATAAAAAAAATGCATTTTTTTTCTTAACTTTCAAGGTTCATATCTTTTTATTATATTAATTATATTTTTTTATTTATACTTTATTACAATAATTTGATGATTTACTATCCATTTAGCAACACTATGTTATCAATTTTAACATGAGTCATCATGCCTATTGGGAATTGAAAATTAGAAAGTGGAGGAGTCGGGATACTTGAAGTAACATTTGCAAGACACTTCCGAAAAAAGTTTCACCAATATTTTTCCGATTATAGTTTTATTTCAAGTAAAGTTAACGTGAGCCCAGAGCAATAAAAAAGTATAATTACAAATAAAGTTCAAATTGTGTGCAATACTTACTACATGTTCAACATGTTCATTCGATCGGCATTGCACATACTCGTATAACGTTTTTGGTTAGTACGGAATAATTATGTTGTCCGATCTTACTCGACAAACGTAATGTGAGAAACCTCCAACAACACAGCAAATCCGGAAGGCACGGCTCATCGGTCTAACGACTAGAACTATCAACCACCACTTTATCCAGACATCTTTAACTCTGTACAATCAACTTCAAGAAACATAGAGTTCATAGAGTAAAGAGGGGAAGGGAAGAGCAACATAACTTGGACAGCAAGCCACGCAAGTCGGCCATTTTCTCACTGATTGCCTGTGGGAACTCTTGGATTTGGTGTAATTTGAAAAGTAAAAAATGGTCTTAAAATAATTGCTATAAAAGGTGGTTTTGAAGCGAGTGAGATTTTAATAGGCTTCGGAAAGGTGTGGTTAGTGGAATGTTTTTAACTCACGATTACGATTTGATGGTTGGAACGGACAAGTAAACAGTAGCGTGAATACAAAATCACAGGTTAATAAAAGTAGCAAAACCATTACCTACTCAGTCAAGTATGGGCGGGTCAACTAGAATGATTTGTTAATGACGTAACTGACTCAACTTGCCTTTTAACGATTTAGCTAGATCGGCTTATTTCTAGTGTTTTGTAAAGCTTAGAACACATTCTACTACAAACGTAAATACTTAAATAAAGCGTTTTGTTTTATCCTGTATTGTGTACTGCAATTTCACTTTTCAACTAAGAATTACGTTTGTTTAGAAACTCCTTATTTTACAAACATATTGAATACAGTTTTCATAGCTGTCCGACTGGAATGTAAGGTGCTAGAACAATGAACAAAAATGAAGTTTCGTTAAAGTTGGTTTAATATTCGAAAGTGGAACTAATTTAGTATTTGCCAGCACAGTGCCGTCAGCGCCCAATGTCCAGTGATGCGTGGAATTTCAGTTAAAGCAAATAATGTTAGAACAGGATATTTAGTAAGATGTACCCAAATTGCGTAGATAGGTACATGTAGTTTATTCGCTATGTACTTACAGCAAGTGTACAAAAGATTCGCATGATATGATAAAAACGTGTACGGTAGACAACACATTTTTTTACAATACAATACAATACAAATACTCTTTATTGCACACCTCACACAAAAAAAGCAGTTACAGAGAGAAACAATACAATAACAATCTTTATATCAATACGGACAAATTCACATACAATTTTTTTTTATTCGATTAATACCTATAGAATTGTCCAAACAAAGTAGTATTATAAATCTAGGGAGTAGGTGCCATAGCGGACCCTGAGCTACTATAGGATACAAACCAGAAAAAAACACTAGGAGGATGATGATACTCTGCTCTCTAACTCTTTTCTTAGGACTTTCCATACATGAACCAGTTACCCTTCATTGCATTCCGATGAAATAACAAACAGATTTAGCCTTTTTTGTTAACATAAACATACATTTTGTATACAATCCTTATTTGCAATTGTTTACCCGAGTGCGGGTTCGACGCCCGGACATTAACGCTCAATTAGTTATTCGTCTGGGTCTCATTCTGCTACTTTGTTCCCCGGTTCCCGCTAATAAAGCGTTTTAATTTATGTTCATTAGCATACAGACGTTCGCGCACACGTTACGTGCATGCTTCATTAAGGATCAGCTTCGAAAATTCGTGTAAGCATAAGCACAGAATGAGTAAGAGTACAAGCACGGAAGGTCCATTATATATGCCTGTTGCAATAGTCCATATTTTCATAGAGTACGTAGTTTTCGAACAAAACGCGAATTTCTTACGAATGAAGTTCATTTTCCAAGATAGCGGCCGTTGTACAACAAACTTACCCTCATTTCGAGGTTTGACACGATATTGTAAACGACTGGACTAATTCTTGAAAAGGTGCGATTTCATTCACGCCGACTGCCAATTTTTAATTTTAATTTTAGTTATATATTCTAAATTATCTAATTTCATAGTTCAAACCAACAGACCAAACCCTTATTCATATTTTAAATAAATATAAGAATTGCACAAGCCCCAACAATGGACCACTAAGTACGTATAAAGTATACCGCAAACGGCTATTTAACATTTTCTTGACAGAATCGCTTACCCGTTATTATGAGTGTCTTGTCATGCACAAGACCACGGCAATTTGATCTCTCACAACCGTAAGGATTGTAGAATAAGGTGTAAATTCCTGTTGCTTAGGATCGAGTTAATGTGGTCTTGTACAAGGACATTTTCAAAGCATGCATTGAGCATGCATAATGATGGATTGCGCGTTGCATTGCTAATGTGCCAGTGCTTTATGGTATGGGGTTTAATATTTCGTTTAGCAACAATGGGAAATTGCAATAAAAGAACACTTCGGTATATTATTTTGAATATGATTATGGATATTTATGTTAACGTGACCACAACAGCAGTGATATTTGTAATATTCACAGTTCTCTTGTGTTTTATATAGCTCGCGCGGCTCCGCTCGGGTATTGCAAAGAACCAATAACACAAACTATGCTCTTGGAGTATGAATATTTATATCGCCCTAACTAACCTACCGCTTCACCAACTAGGCAGATAAAAATCATGCACTGCCTATAGTCTCCTGTTGTAGTTAAAACGGAAGAACGAAATGCTCAAGGGGTTTGTGAAAGAGATGTGCAAAGATCTTCGCTTGCTTGACAGATCGGTGTCAAATATAAGTACATAGAAAGAAAAAAAGAATTCATTTATTCATGTAGGGTTCATTGAACCACTTTTGCAGCGTCATCAGCTACAACAATAGATACATTCAGGTTCTATAAAATATACTTAAATTATTACAATATGTCACAAGGTACCTACATGGGTTTTTACAATACATTTGATTTTAAAGAGCCTTGCCAGTAAAATATAAATTATACGGGATGGGCCCTGTAATAGGAGCAAATATTTAAATCGACGCTTCCTTAGAGCATCTGCAGTAACCCCTTATGTCCCATTTTTCATTTATTTTTTTAATTTGGAGAAATTTTGAACTAAAGTTATGACCTCCAAGTAATGTATCTTGGCACTACGAGATGTATCACAGTAGTCTATGCAGATTTTGAGGTAACATCATGTACTTAGTGAGTCATAAGTTTTTGCATTTTTGTTTTCTAAAGATCTTTGTGTTTTTTTTTAGTTTTTTTTAAATATAAAGTTACTTATATCACTCCAGAAGAGTAAAAGAGTATACTTTTTTTTTTCAGTTAAAACCACATGGAAATAATTGCTCACAAGCTTAATAATCTACAGTTTCATTTTTTGCTCGTGTTACAGGGCCCACCCTGTATAATATATATGACCTTTAGCGGTTTAACTTCAAATCTTGATATCGTAGATTGCCTGTGATAGTTGGAAGTTTTAACTATTCACTGAAATATTAATATCTGGATTTTTTACTAGGCCAAATTGAATTCAATTAAAATACAGCCAAAGCATTTTCTGTCATGACTATAACAAATTTACCGCGATTTCTAACGACATTGAATGCAAAATAAATGCTCATTGCTATTTCGAAACATTACTCATTCGTCTAGTTTTTCTTAGCCTTCGGATTCGTTCGCTGGTTCCATTCACTCCCGAGTTGGCAGGCTGACAAGCTCATGTGCATTCTTTCCTTCGGGTTTACCTGTTTGTTAATCTTGATGTAGGCACGTTATGGCTTGCATTCGAATTGAGCTTGATGATGTAATTGGAGATTTGCAAGGATATTCTATGTAACTGTCCTAAAAAAACTACTGTATCCTAGTGGTTCAGGCATGCCGCTGTCAAGCGGCGGTCGTGGGTTCGAACCCCGGCTCGTACCTACCAATGAGTTTTTCGGAACTTTGTACGGAATATTTACCGTTAGCTTTTCGGTTAGTGTCCGACCGAAGATTTGGTTTCAGCCGGTTTCGGCCAAAAAATCATGGTTCGGTCGGACACTACTTTTCGGTGAAGGAAAACATGGTGAGGAAACCGGTCTAATCCCAATAAGGTTCAGTTTTCTTCGGGGTGGTGAAGGTGACCTTTCGTAAAAACTAGTGCCTATGCGAACAAACCTGGAGCAAACCCCAGACTCCTTTACGAGAAAACCTCCTGAAATGTAACTGCCGTCCTGTAACTAAAAATTATAGCCCTTTGCGTTTCGTAGAGGTTCAGGCAGACGCAGGCGCATGGGTATATATGGAGGCAAACATGACCTACCGATGTACCCACGACTTAACTCGTATGTTTAATAGGCAGGGATCTGCGCTAAGGGTAAATTGTTTGATTAGCCAATTTTGTAAAATCCTTTCAAATTGTTGATACTTTTTTTTTTAAGTCGAGCTTTTTGACATTATATTTGAAAAAAAAAATTAAAACGCATTCTAAATCTCGTAATAAAAAAAAATTACACATTATTTTATGTAAAGTGTTGTGTGTAGAATGTCTACAAATGGTATACCAAACTATTAAACTAGGTGCACATATTAAGCGGCCGCCAATGAAATTGCTGCGTATATTTTAAAACAAAATATAGGCCATCTGTACCTGGTTCTATCGGAATTATAAATCGTGGATCACTAACCTGCATTCCTCAAACAGTTAGGTATAACGACACGAAACCAATTGTCAATGGCCATTGTGTGGAGCGACGCGGACAGACGTGAACAAAATCTCTTGACCCATCTGGCCGCGGTGCAAATGTATATTCATTGGCTTATGGCAGCCAAAAAATAAAACAATAATTTTCTTATTGCGCCATACGACTTTTAATAGTAGTTGCGGATTGCAGTAGCTTACAATCGAGTATTATGTTCGAACAAATATAAATTTTATTTTTTAATATATCGATCGTGCGTAAAGTGGTTGTTTCAAAATCAATGTACAATCCATACATCCCACCGGAGATTTCTATCTTCAATTACTTTATTTTTTTAGCATAGAAACTATATACATCTAATATATGTATTTAAAATTGCATATTTGACTAATTAAAGGGTCATCTAATATACAAATTCTCCGATAGTTTTGATAAAGTTGGTTGATCATTTCTTTATTTATTTATCTGTGTTTATCAGACATTGATATTAACTTGTTTCTACGAGTATGTAACCGAAACGTGTGATGTGACGTGTTATTAAATTCCTACTTCTGAATTTCGGGTAACAGTAATATTCGTTTTATTACAGTAATTTATTTGGGTAAAAGAGCATGTAGCAAATGGAGATCTACATACAAACATAATTGTAGTTGATCTTTATATGAGTCATTTCATACGCATTTCAAGCTCAAGGTCGGAAAACACTAGGTTTGGCAAATGTCCCGACCAAAACGTAGTATTTAATGTTAATGGTGTTTTAAATTTAGTTTATGTAGTTTTGTATTACTGATGTTAATGTTTCTTTTATTTTTTTAACTACCGCTATGACATAGACATTATTTTGTTAGCATAATATTCAGATTGTCTTTTATTAATATGTGTTGGTTGGGTGAGTAAGAATGAGCTAGAACTAATTGGACCGACGAAAGGCTTACAACATTCTTTAAATTTTACCAAATTTAATAGCAAAGCCCAATTGTCTAGATATCTCTATTGACGTAGGTACGAGTATTTATATACTCGTACGTCAATAGAGATATCTACACACACACACACACACACAGACACGACATTTGTCTATTGAAAAACTCACCAAAATGTCTAAGACAACACATTTTCTTATTCGCCACTCGAGAATTATTTCATTTTCAAAGTATTTCTACTGAATTATATATCAAGAACAAAAAAGTTATTAATTTACGCAAGTGTACGACATATTATAATTATGGTGATTTTACGCATGAAAAATATTTAAGTATTTACTTGATTACGTACTTACGTGAAAAGGAGCGCATAAAAACTTTTCTGACTTGACAGTTTTAAGATAAAGACTGCCTGTCAGTATTTTTTGTAAGCTGTCAATATTTTCCGCCATTACGCCACTGACAGATCTAATGTTAAAGAAAATCAGTGATACTACCATTTCGATCGCTATACCGACCACTCGTTGCATCTCGATCGCTGGGAGTAGACATAACTCGTGTGTGAGATTTTGAGACTACGGAAATTGGTTTTCGTTCGACATCCGCTATTTTTTTTTCGAGATATGTATATTAGACGTCATCTCGGTCGGCCCGAGAATTGGCCTCCAGGTGTCTAATGTCTACGGTGGTCTCAGTTTCTGTCAGGCACGTAAGCTTGTTTGCCACCGTCTAGGTATAAACAAGCAATCAAAGTCCCTATTTAATTGCTCCTTCATTTGGTTAACTAAAGAATAGACAGTGAGTTAATTCTCGTCTTTTCAATCACGTAGAATAGATTCGACGGGAACCTGATACTTTAAATCATTAACACGTTTGTACACCTAGCTGCCACCACAAAACGAAACAAAAAACGAACCAAATCTTCAAGGTTGAGATACCAAATTATAACGTCATATAATCTGCTCATTGTCACGTACAGAGTATTATTATGACTTTTTCTTATTAAGGCGAAGTGTGCCTAGGTTGCTTTGTGATATTTGCGATTAAATTTGCCGTCGAGTAAACTTTTTGTAATGGTATAACCCTTAGTAGTTTTGTTTGTTCGGACGAACTTCAACCAGCAAAACTACTAAATGGTTTACATAACGTTCACTCACTCGATATAAAATGGAATCGCAAGTAAAGGTATGATCGTTACCTGTCTAAAGTTCTGCTGGGGTACCTACATCTGAGGGTAATCACGTAACTCCTCGAACGCATGTTAGGACAACAACTGTCATTTTCCCATACAAAAAGTGAAATTTAGATATACCTGACGCGCGTACAATGCGTTACGTGTTCGACCTGCTGGACTCTTGTGTTAGTTTAACCAAATCGTATATAATTCACAGTTTTCTGTTTCTCAGCTATGTCAACAAACTAAACTTGATCTAGATTCCTCAAAATTAAATGACATACTAAAGTCAAGTAACTAGTATTGTTCATAAATCATGGCAAATGTTAATCGGAAATTTGGCGTTAAGTTGTTATCAAAAAAACTGGTCCGAAACGATACCACGGTGATTTGTGGAGTTTGTGGTCGCAAAAACTAGTTGAGATTCTGGTCTCGCAAAAAGGTTCCGTACAAATAAAGTGTTCATATGCTGCTATTGAAGTTTAGTCAATTAGGTATTGCTTTGTTAGTATAAGGACTTCATTTGGAACAATTTACTTCGTCTCTTTTGAATCTTAGAAAAAAGATGCAGAGAGATACTTAGCAAATTAGGTACGTATAGTAGGACCCAAACAACATTAACCGTCAGCTCTGTCAAACGAACGCAAGGGAATCGACTATATTCTCTTATGTGAAGTCGATTTTTGGCCAGAGTTACTCTTAGGAGCCGTGTCTCACGGGACGCCATGACGACGTCGGCAGCTACCGTATCCAAACAAATCAAATAGAAATGTATGGAGATTAATTCACTAAACTTCCGCTTCTCTGCTACACACTGAGTCAAGTAAACGGCGATAGCCATTGCATCGATTTAAGAGTCCATTCTGACGTTTGGCTTCATTGCCCATTTTTCACTCATTTGTTGCACAGAACTCTAAAAACCAGTCATCTGTTTGGGACATTTAGCTTGCTATACCGTTACCGGTTTAGCGGTTTGCTATTGTGTGTGTTTTAATTAAGCTTGTACTTAATCTAAGGCATTGAGGTGACTGGAGGATTCATTTGACTTAGGTACCTATTCTTTTTTGACTGTCTAAATATATAAATCACTGTCATTTACGTGTGACAGGCAGCTTTCTTGTTAAGCTTTTGTTAAAATGATATAAGCCCGTTTCTGAATTATACAGTCAAGTGTAAAAAAATATTACACTTGGCTGTCAATTATTCCTTGCCAACACAGGTTCTTTTCCGGAACTTAACGTACCACCTGCACCTTGATTTACCTAGAGGTTGATTTGTTATTCCTATACCGTGAGATTAAACTACTATGACGACGTCGTTTGACTCGTCTCTGACCTAGACTGATATAATTTGACAGTATTAAACCATAACACTATTCTTGAGCTGTGATTGTCAAAGAGCGTAACCGTGTTTTCATGGAAAAGTGGCCCTTCCACCAAATGTTTACTGTATTTTTATTTTAAGAGGCCTCATAATAAAAGTTGGTGTCGCTCTTCTAGAATGCAAGAAAAAAAACCTGAAGTTTTATTTCCTACATTTATCCAAGTTTCTTTGTGGAAAATAAAATATTATTTAAAGTATACGTGAGTCTCTATATATAGATTACTGTACAAAAAGTTTACGTAAATAGCATTAGCCAGTGTGGCAATTTTTTTTAATTTTGATGAACAGTTAAAAAAAATCATGTCAGAAAATACCAAAGATAGGAAGCTGAAACTTACAGGAAATAATACTTAACATGAGGGCTCTTACTAAAAAAAATACAGTAAACATTTGGTGGAAGGGCCACTTTTCCATGAAAACACGGCTACTCTCTTTGAGGACATAGGGCTCCAAAAACTTTTGACCTAATATATCAAAGAGTCCAGTGGTAAAAAAATAATGGCACTTTAATTTGGCAGCTCTGCTCTGATTGATATTAGTTAGTACATCCCTGGTTCGCACCTAAGTATTTATATATACTATTCAGAACATTTAAAAAGAAAAAAAAAGGGTTTCGTTTTGTCACAAAACCCGGTTTAATCCGAGTTTATTTAAAATATTTTCTGCCCGCTTTCAGAACTGGATCTCACTTTTCCCGAAGCATATTCGATCCCAAGTGATAGGTGTCAAGGCTGCTCTTTTCGCTATGCAGGCAAAGACGCACGCTTCACTAGTGTTGAAACACTCGGGGCCTATTAGTTATACGTGTTGGCTTATTGTATGGGACATGTGCCTCATTGGATCTAGACTAAAGAATTTCTCTCGGATGTGCCGTGGAGTGTGAAAGTCAACCGGTATCAATTGCGACCGTGAACCTGCCAGCTAGATTTACAAGTTTAAGCCGGGTTTAATGTGAAGAAACAATTAAAATGAGCGTTTAGTTACAGGCGTAAATAAACACGTTACATGCTTCGTAAGTAAAGGTACCAATACTTATATATGGAGCGTCAAACATTGCTCCTTGTACTAACAATGCTATGGTTAAGTAAATAAACTAAACCAAAATTCATTAAATATCACAGGATCCAAATTAGTTCTCTGACTGATTTTATGATTTATGATCGAAATGGTTTTTCAATTTCATACAATGTGTTCAGTGACTCGCTATTCTTTAAGACGAATGGTCGACAGGCGATGTTAACTAACGTCACCATTTCTCTTCGAAACTTTCGTATCTTGCAATTCTTGCATGACATTCCTCGCATTTGTGGTTTCGCTATACCTAGTAGTCCCTCACAAATTCACAACGATGCGTAGAAGACGTGTACTACAAGTCGGTACATTTGTTTCACATGATACATGTAGATATGTACTTTAGGAATTTACAAATGATTTACAGTCACGAACTTTAATTTGGCACCCACCTATAAGGTGGAATATCGTATAGCACGCTGAAGACATTAAGAGCTAACATTTTAAAGGAGAAGTGTCATAAAGTTTGCCATGGACAACTTACGTTTATACGTGTCTAGGGGCAACCTCTCAGTGCGTCTACCGCGCGGAACGACTCAAACGAATATTTCCGATTTTTCCGACTAATTGTCACTCGTCTTTTTGATCCTCTCTTCTCTCCGGCTATATTTGTTATTTGTTATTTACAAATTATATTTCGTAAAAATGTCAGTTTAATCAATTTTCTTGTCTGACACTGACACTATGTTCGTAATTAGAAAACCGTAATGTTTAGCTTTTGGCAAAAAGATTACCAATTCAACGGCCCATTCGATAAGACATTTAATTGTCTTATCTTGACACTACACCACTATTATTGAACAAGTGCGACCTGGAGTCGGAAATTAACGGCAGAATTGGTGCTGCTGCAGCTGCCGCTTACGGAAAGCTGCGACCCAAGGTTTTCCGCTCCCACGACCTTAAACTTGTTAACGTCTACATGGCTGTCGTGATGCCTAATCTCTTATACTCTTCCGAAACATGAGTCCTCTACCGTAAACACATCCGCATACTCGACAGATTCCACCTCAAATGTCTCCGAGACATCATGAACATTAAGTGGACGGACCGTGTCAGAAATACAACTGTCCTGAGGCGCGCAAATATCGGAGGCATTGAGATGTATCTGATGAGGCGACAGCTGCGGTGGTGTGGACACGTGTTGCGAATGTCGGACGACAGAGTGGCGAAGCGCATTTTCTTTTCAGAACTCTAAATTGGTAAGCGTAAATGTGGTGGCCAATACCTTCGCTATAAGGATGTTCTGAAAAGACACATGAAGAAATGCAAGTTAGAGCCCTCTGAGTGGGAGGAGAAGGCAGCACGGCGCCGGCGGCCCGAATGGCGAAGTCTACTCCATCAACATGCTTGTCTTCGAGATTGAGCGTCGGAACGAGCTCGATGAAAAGCGAGACGAACTCAAGGCTCGCCTACCAGCAACCATCCACTAAAACCTCATCGGCGGGGTATTAACCTGCCCAAATTGCGCTCGTACCTTTGCAAAAAAGATAGGGTATGCAAGCCACATGAGAGCGCACCAGAGAGTAGAACAACAACACTCCAGTCATATTGCAAATCCCGAACACAGTCGCTGTGGCCGAAATCGGTCAGGACAGCAACAGTATCATCATCATCATCATCATTATTAAACTGAAGTTTGCGACCTTATTGTATTGTGAATGTTCTAACAACATTTGAAGGAAATGGGTCCCAAATTAAAATTCGTGACTGTACATACTAAACTTTCATACTGCATATTTCGCTTACCCACTATGATTGACTGACAAAAAAACGAATTTATAATGCTCACCGCAACAATTTTCATAACCAACAAACAAGTTGACACTTTTTAATCTAAATGTATACGCCTTTGTAGGCACTAATCAAGCTTTCAGTTAATTTCACTTTGGTTTCTCTAGTTTTTTGTCTATAAATGAAATATAGCAAAAACTTCACTTCAGATACGTCAGTTCAATTTGCATAGTGTTTTCAATTATGTTGAGCAACTTTTTCGCAGCACTTTCTCTGTCGTTCGGTATTGATAAATAAACAATATGATGTTGATATTTTGTTGACAGCTGCCATGTGGGACCCCAAACAAGTGATATGAACAAATGGCTCGTATTTACTCTTGTCGAATTTTAATGAGGAATCTCCAACTTGCGTAATTATACGAAAACCCCGCCGTGAATGTATGAAAAATTATTAAAATTTAATGATGATCCTCAATAAAATTTACTATGGTCATGAAAGTCGTAAAACTGGCCAGTTTCTGAGATAAAGAAAAATAAAAGTTGAACTGGCAATTTATTTTAAGCTACCTACTTAAAATTTGAAATTAAACATAATATGGTATTCTTTAAAACTATTCATTATTTTGAGTTCATAGTTATAATTTTCAAAGAGTATATTTACCTTTTTTTATTACTGTTATTAATCGACTTTAAATTATCTAAAATATCTTTGAAGTAAATATGAAAAGGACTTCACAAATTTTAAATATTTATCGACATTTGTCCAAACGGCCATTCCTGAAGAATGTTGCATCTCACTTTCTCGTGCGCGGAAGACAAACGTTCGGTTTACACAGGGGCGTGGTTTGCAAGAATCGAGACATCTTAAATAGGCTGCAGAACCGTAATAGTCGTATCTAATATGTCCATCGCCTTCGCTAGTCTTGTCCTCTTCGTTTTGAACAGGTTTTCTAACACTTTTTGCCAGCTGTCTTCGAAGTAATTAATGTGACTTGATGTTTAGCGTTGTTAGTGAAGCAAATAACCATCGGTGAATCCATTAGCGTTTCTGGTTGAGTGTAAAAATATAATCGTATCTGTACATTTGAGATACTTTAATGAAAGTGGACAAATTGAAGTGAAGCGATACAAAAAAGTTGGTTTTGAATTAAAGATTGTGAATGTTAATGGAACTCTTTACTCTGGGCGGGGGGATAAAAATGGGAGCCGTAGAGCCTCAATCGAATTTAAGCTAGCATGATATCGTTGCCCGTTGTTTTTTTTTTCTTTATAATCAATATGGAAGAACAAGTCCTTCCATTGATACAGCGAAATAAAGCCTTTTTACTCTTTTGCAAAATATCAAGGGGAACACCGTATTTGCTTTACAAGGGCATGCAGCTTATTATGATATGAGCAGCTTGACTGTGTAGTAAATCACTGACGTTTCCGAGGTTCTCGAGATGAGTAAGGAATTGCAGTCTGATACGAATTAAAAAAAAAACAATTCTATCATCTGTATTTATCGAAAACATGCTGTTTTGTTAGTATTCTGCGTCTCAGTATTCATATACGTACCTATTCATCTAAACAAGGACGTTTTTTTTATCGTCTGACTTACAAAATTCTGCACATTGACTCGCCGTCCTAAAGTGATGTGTCTGATCTGGTATTTAGATCAGGTTCTTGACGATTGACATTTCATTTATTGTCCATTTGGACAGTTTACGAGTAAATAGGTTACTAGAAACCTATAGGACAACTTATCAATTCACATGTTTACGTAGAAATTCACGATCTTTACTCGTACAATTAAAGTTGAAAATTCAGTAACTTTAAAATCAAATCAGGCGGTCGTGAAAGCATTCGCCCATATGTATAAAATGAAATGTCAGACACATTAGCAATGATCAGTCCCGGGCTCACGGCAATGATAACCTTTCCGAACTTAATATGTGTAAAAAGAAGGGTGGTTTAACATATTGCTAATTGGAATACGGTACTGTGAAGCCTCGAGTCACGTGTGACACGAAGTTAAAAAAACCAGACAAGTGCGAGTCGGACTCGCCCAAAGAGGGTTCAACGCTGTGTTTGTGGTATACGACGATATTACTTGCCTAATTTCATAGTTCTAGGTCAACGGAAAGAACCTACTTTATAAATTTTGATGTCCTTGAAAGTGTCGAAATATACGTTTTTTGTGGCATAAACGGCTGTATTTTTTTACGTTAATTTATAGTTTGATTTTTTTACAGCTTCAAGGGACTGTAGCCTTGAGTATTTGGTTTTATGACAGACAGACAGACGGACAAAAAGTGATCCTATAAGGATTCAGTATTAACCTTTTGAGGTACGGAACCCTAAAAACAAACCACGAGCTGAATCGTGTAAATCGTGTTAAAAGTTCTTGAGGTAGCCATTGGTAAGCACTAAGCAGGTTAGTGTGTAGACTGTGGTGTCTGCTTACCACCAGGCAGGCTGTATGCATGTTTGTGTGTAGACTGGTAATGAGCACTAAGCAGGTTAGTGTGTAGACTGTGGTGTCTGCTTACCACCAGGCAGGCTGTATGCGTGTTTGTGTGTAGACTGGTAAGCACTAAGCAGGTTAGTGTGTAGACTGTGGTGTCTGCTTACCACCAAACAGGCTGTATGCATGTTTGTGTGTAGACTGGTAATGAGCACTAAGCAGGTTAGTGTGTAGACTGTGGTGTCTGTTTACCACCAGGCAGGCTGTATGCGTGTTTGTGTGTAGACTGTGGTGTCTGTTTACCACTAGGCAGGCTGTATGCGTGTTTGTGTGTAGACTGTGGTGTCTGCTTACCACCAGGCAGGCTGTATGCGTGTTTGCCACCGACATAGTATAAAAAATGCTGTCTATTTAGTTAGAAATCGTTCAATGATAAGGGTTGTCGTTTACATGATCTTCAAAAATCTATCGGTGGAATTGGATTTATAAGATATTAAAAAAAAAATTGCGGACAATCTATGTACTACAAATCGACCTAGTTCCAAACTAAGCAAAATTACTGTGGGTACTAGACGATGATAAACATACGTAAATACATAGAATCTCTGACTCGAAACAAATATTCGTGCTTATCACACCAATTATTGCCTGTACCGGGTTTCTATCCCAGGACCTCTAGCTTCGTATCTAGAGTCACTACCAAAAACTGGCCGTCAAATTATATCGAGCTCCGGTTGTAGCTAACAATCTATTTTTCACTTCTCATGCTCGAAAAGTGTGTCATATTAGGCTTCATAAGCGGGGCTAAAGTAGTACATTTAGCCCCTAGGGAAAATATGTATACATATTTATGATTTTTAACACATTTAATTTGACCAATCAAAACACCAATCACAACTCTTTCAAAAAACATTTATCTTTGCTATCAACCAACCAGAATAGGTACAGCTACATATTAAAATCGACCAATCAAACATCAGGTGTTTTTTAGTCCCTAATTCCAAATCATTTAAATCCACCAATCACAACTCTTTCAAATAACATTGCTCTTTGCTATCAACCAACCAGAATACAGCTACATATTAAATTCGACCAATCAAACATCAGGTGTTTTTTAGTCCCTAATTCCAAATCATTAAAAAAGAAAACGCCTCTGACCGTCAATAGCGCGTCCAAACGCTAAATTGAACAATCTCTTCGCAGTGAAATTTGTTATTGATTGTGGATGGATAATCTTTGTTTTACTATTTTCTCGCACTCGAAGTGAAAAGTAGAGTGTATAACTCGGGTCTAAAAGCCATATTACCCCTCGAAATATTTTCCCTCGCTTCACTCGGGAAAATATCCATCTCGTGGTAATATGGCTTATTTTAGCCCCTTGTCATACAATCTACTATTGCTATTGGTGCTGGTTTCAGTTTAATTCAGGAAATTTTGGGATTTTCTTCGTTGGATTTTGAGGTCCCTGTAGTAAAGCCTGCATCATCCCGTTATCGGCATGGATCCATTAGCTTCCTCAGACCGAAATGCGTCTCCTCACAGTCAGGTTTACGTAATGGTCTCGTGACCAGCTCGGTTCTAACAGTAACGCGTACAAGCAGTTAAAGTTAACTGAATTGAATTTATTTCGCAGTGGGCGCAGTGACGGCGATTAGCGGATTATGGGCTATTGGTTTCATCCGGTACATATTCGATACATTGACCTAACAGACGTACAAATAGTGAAAGAGATTTTCCATAATTTTATCCATAATTGTGTATGCAAATCCAGTTTATATTTATTTTTTATTTAATTTATTTAAAAAAAAAACCGGCCAAGTGCGTGTCGGACCACGCAAAACGAAGGGTTCCGTGCCTATTAAAAAGGTCGTATCGTCACAGAAATTTTACGGCACTTACGTCCTTTTCTTTGAGGAAGGCAGTTTTTCAGCAATATCTCGAAAACCTCTGAACCGATCTTGTTCAAAACAATTTTCGGTGAATGAAATTAATAAGCCCTATGTCCATGAATTTTTCCATATTTTTAAAATACACGGTTCAAAAATTAGAGGGGGGGGGACAGAATTTTAGTGACTTTCGGGGCGATTATCTCCGACCCTATTCACTTAATCAAAAAAAAATCTAGGAAACCTTATATTTATTTTGAAAGGCCTATCGATTGATGTGCCACACGGGGGGTCACAATGAAAAAAAATTTTTTGACTTTTAGTTTTATGTATGGAGTGCACCCCTAAAAAATTTTTTTTTTGTCATTTTAATTACAAAACTATGTAGCGGCTAACAAAATACACCTATCCTCAAAATTTTATTCAAATACACCTTATAGTTTTCGAATAAAATGCCTGTGACATACGGACAGACGGACAGACGGACAGACGGACAGACGGACATGACGAAACTATAAGGGTTCCGTTTTTGCCATTTTGGCTACGGAACCCTAAAAACATCTTAACGGTAAGTATACATTTCCTGTTTCGCCAAACTGAGGGCAGTTTGTCGGCGAATGTGCGCTCCTTTCTAACATTTAAACATGGTTGTGTTATACCTACCTACTTACTAAATGACTTATTCTAATAACACTGAACTGTGTACCATCGACGTTACTTACTTACATACTGCTGTGATGCAACATCCCAAAGTGGATCTTGGCCTCCGGCACTAAAGACCGCCAGGATTCCCTGACCAATGCCGTTTCTGTCCAATCGACGGCTCGGAGTTCGTGAAGGTCTTTTTGAACTTCGTCACCCCACCGGTACCTACCTAGGACGTTCAACAGGTCTTCGATCAGTTGGACGTCCCGAGTACGCCCTCTCCTCCGTCCACTCCGGACTGCACAATCGTCACCCATGCGGACTGTGTGGCCGAGCCATTGGAGTCTTGAGGATTTCGTTTCTCCTATGATATTCGGCTCGGACACTAGATCTTCTACTTCTAGATTCTTGCGAATTCTCCAAGTGCCATCTTCTCCACGAGTGGGTCCCAGAATTTTGCGGTAGATGTTCGGTTCCGCCACTAGCAGTGCATGCTCTTTTTGTGTTAGTGTCCAGGCTTCGCATCCGTACATCAAAATTAACACTTTATGTAGAAATATATTACTGGTAAGAACATTTTTTTTACTGTATGACTTATTTACAGGGGGGTCACGTTCTATCTCTCGTTCGTTCGCTTTGCTGATTGTACCTACAAACTCGTATGTACTAGATTTGAAGTCTTCAAGAGCAGACATCATGGACCTATAATTAGGGTTAGGATTCTGGTGGTATTTTTAGCACAAGTAGTGCAGTGGAGTCGCCATTGTATTTTTTTATTTGATTAATTGAATAACTGAATGATAAAGCCACATATTATATATAAATATTATTTTCAATGTACGCTGCCGCCGCCATCAGTGTACTTGAATTGACGTTACTTGTCACGCTTTAATCACAACTAAACTCGCAGTACATTGCAGCCTAGAGTAATCTTAAAAGGGTGGTAAAAATTTAAATACGCGTTATTTTCAAAGGTCGCTGAACAAATGTTAGTGAATATAAGGAATACAACTTACATTCTAATCTTTCGCCCCGGTTGTGGGCCACATGCTGTATTAGAAAAACTACTCAAAAAGTTTTTACCGTTGTCGAGGTAATCGAAATTATCAGTAGTATACTGAAACTTATTCCAACGGAAAATTGAGATTGTAAATAGAGACAAAATTACACATTTTAACAAAACATGTGTTATGTTTTAATTTAATGAATCAATTTACTTGTATGTAACTAATAAATTTTATTATGCATTATTGATTTATCATTTATCAATCATTTATTCATTCATTCATTCAATCAAAAAAATATAACAAGGACTCCATTGCTCTTTGTTCACCCAATGCCACCAAAATTCCTAACTCTACCTATAATACTCAGGACAAGCTATGGTAATAATAATACCACGACCGAGCGGGATGGTATTATACAAATCTCAATAAGTGTGACAGAAAAGGATATATCATTCGTTGTCCTCGTCATAGTTCTACTTTTTTTTATTCGCCGCAACTGAGTTAGTATGATGTTGCGCCAAATTGATCATTACCTGCCCAAATTAAGTAGGTTGTTTATGATAAGCCGTCAGCCATTTTAAGACCAGGTCTTAATTTAGCTGCATAGGATCCTTTCCGTCCTTTATTGTGGCAGCGCATATAGCTCCTCTGTAGAAATCTATACCTACTCTGAGGCTGACATAGATGTTTGACACAATTTAGCACTGAATTCTGGCATTTTTATGGGGCTACTCGCTCTCACAGAGGTGGGCCCCGAAAACGGCCCCGCGTGTCGCGCGATTTGTCACGCCGATTGACCCAGAGCGTGTGCGCGTGCTAAACGCTCTTATTGTTGCGCGGACTCTTTCTAACGATAACGGTCATGTTTGATCTGGGCCAAATAGGGCCCGATTAGACACGACAGTGACTCGTTACATAGATTTCCTATGACAGGCTCTCCCGTGATTTATATAGCATGCTACTTGACTCTTCGTCAACTAAACTTCTCTTCTAACTAATCTTCAAACGGTCGTAATTTTTGCTACTATTCACGATTTTATACTATTTGACTAGGAAGATTATCTGCAAAAAAAACCTGCTAACACTGACATGGTATTACCTAAATTGTATGCCACAAAATGGCATAATTCACTCGGTCTTGACAGTGCTGGTAGTCGAATGACGTCGCGCTCGTTTTTTGTCCATGTGACTGACAAGCTGGCGTCCACAGCAATAAAATCCTGGTGTCCCACAAACTGGTGGCGTCCCCAATGCGACGCTATTAAACTAATTAGAAGAGCGGCAGACGGGGCAAAAACGAGTAAACCATCGGACGGGGAAAGTAACCTAATGAAAGGGATTTTATTCTGGGAGGCTGGACTTATTCAGATTCCCTCTTGGACCCAATTAGGACAAAAATATATTCCTGCTCTTATATTCTGAGGTTATACGGACTAACATATTGCATGCAGGTAACTGAAGGCAGGGAAAATTACCTCATCCATTTTTAGAGAGTTATTTTGTACCTACTTTTACCGAGTGAAAGCTTATTTGTTTCATTAGCACGGGACGGGTCATATATATCAGTGATGATTAAGGATTATTCATAGCAATTATATCAAGGATTTGGATGTTTTATTTAAATACATATAATACACATATCTGTCGGTAATTCATATCTGAATAGTTTCTGAAGCTGAGCTGTACCAATTATAGGTGGTGTAGATCAAACTCGACCTCTATTAGACAGCCATGGCTGGTAATATCATTATCAATCAATGCTGGCACAGATATGTTATTACCGGTAGCGGCTATAGAGTTCACGCGCTGTTTCCATGTATTGGCTTTGAGAGATTTACTACGAATTGGTGTTTAGAAGCCTCTCAGCTCAATAGGTACAGATTTATA
Source organism: Epinotia nisella (assembly GCA_932294315.1). Taxonomy (NCBI): domain Eukaryota; kingdom Metazoa; phylum Arthropoda; class Insecta; order Lepidoptera; family Tortricidae; genus Epinotia; species Epinotia nisella. The sequence continues at coordinate 27,376,776 of OW028674.1, forward strand.
AATAGTATGCGGACAGAAAGAGAACCAAGAGCTCAGTTGACTGGATAAATAAATTTAAAAATTTACATACATGTAAATTTAGAACATGTAAATTATCTATTAATAATCTGTATTGTCAAGATCCTAACAGCAACTTGCAATTTCATAGCTTGTCAAATTAAGCTTTTCTATGAAGAGTAAAATGATCACATTAATGTAAAATATCCGGTTAAAGTAAGCCTAAATTTACCATTTTCCCAGAGGCTACGGCCTTGCCCCTTCGATAGCTCAATGTCATTCATTTCTAACGATGACCGAACGAAACGAATGATTGAGTGACCTGACCCGCTCCCGTTTTCTTTTGTATATTCGAGCATTCCATTGTTGTTAGTGTATTTTAACAGCCATTTCGAATTTAGAAAGTGAATTTTGACGTTTAATGCTCGTTTTCTTTTACAGATGTCTGACGTTGAATGGAGATTTGTTAATAATCGGTAAGTTTGACTGCGCGTTTACATACTAACCCCCGGATTTATGAAGATCTGTAATGTCTAATACGGAACTCTAAAAATGAACTAAGTTACTAAAATTTGATTTGACATTTGGTCTAACGCATCTTTATAAAACCGGGCCTAAGTGGAGAGACTTAACTTTGATTCATTCGACTACTTTTACGAGCGTAATAGAAGGCCTGATTAGATAGTCAGCGGTTACTAATACTAGATTGCTAACTACGAGTAAATTAATAAATCTGGCAGGGGCAATACACCTTTGTTTTACCTTATTTCGGTTTTCCCTATGGCATCATCATCATATCAGCCGTACCTAAAACGTTCACTTCTGGATATAGGCCTCCCCCGAAAAGTGCCAAAGTGAACGGTCCTGCACCACCCGCATCCAGCGGACTCCCGCGACCTTTACCAGGTCATCAGTCCACCTTGGGGGGTGTACCCACGCTGCGTCATCCGGTACGTGGTCGCCACTTGAAAACCTTTTCGCCCCAACGGCCATCGGTTCGACGTGCAATGTGCCTCGCGCACTGCCACTTAAGTTTAGCGATTCAGAGGGCTATATCGGTTACCTTAGTTCTGCTGCGGGATAAAAACGCATATCCGTGCTAATATAACGCTATTAATCTAATTCTATTGTACTAATATTTTAAATTCGAAAGTTTGGATGAGATGTTTGGATGTTTGTTACTCAATCACGCTTAAACGGCTCAACCGATTTGGATGAAATTGTGCAAGAAGATAGTTTATAGCCTGGATTAAAATATAGGATAGTTATTATCCCGGGTCCTTGCAGACGAAGTCGCGGGCGGGAGCTAGTATTCAATAAATGCGCTTACCGCTTCATAGAACACGGCAATGGGTAGGCTCGTGAAGTTATAAACCAACCACTCATTAACACATTATGTGCAGTGTACGTTTCGTACGGCACTCATAATTATTGATATTCAACCGGCGATTATGACTAGAATATCGCCAACTCTAACTCAGCTTTTTAACCGACGCGGTGAATATCGTATATTTGACACCTTACTGTCAAGCATGTGTGTCAAATAAGTTTATGAAGTCTGTTCAGACCCCTATTTCACCAAATCGACAATTGTCGCCTGACAATGACAATTCGACTTACATGGCAGCGCCGATAGGTAAAGGTGGTTGATGGACAGCTTATTGACCCAGCATTGTACGTGGAATTGTCATTGACAGGTGACAATTGTCAAGATGGTGAAATAGGGGCCTGTTGTTTTTTATCTTAGTAGATCTAGAGCAGATTCAGTGCAGTTCTTAAAAATGATGCACGGGGTGATGACCGGATGAAATACCGAATCAATGTCGTTCAGTCAGAATAAGAAATTCCGTTTCTATCGATGGAGATAAAACAATTCAAACAAATACTTTGTGTTTTTTACTGGATATCAATTCCTGCCTAAACTGTACTTATGGTTGAAACTAAATGTAACGCAGAAGTTTAAAAATAAATAAACGTCCATTTCGCACGTAGTATTATGGAATAATTCACATACCGTCACAATCGCTGGCGCACACATAACGCATAACATCCTAGATTACTGTTCGTGCCGCGTGGTTTAAGTCATAGGCGCGGTCAGTCTTCTCTTCTATGACCAGACAAGACAACAAGGGGTTATTAATGTTTTCCGTAATTTCATTTGCCATTACTGTAACGGTTACCATATTCATAATTTGCCCTAAAGACTATTTTCTCAATAGTTATTAACTTTTAGGATTATTTATTACAAAACAAACCTTATCTAACCAATATGTATATATCAACAACGATTATTTCCATTATCCTGAAAATTTTACGGTATCTGAAAAAACCGCTTAATGGCAAATAAAACAATGGATATCATAAAGGACTCCCAGACAAAGTCATACTACGCCATTAGGTTCCAATGCAATTCATATTAAAATTATTTTTTGATTACCAGCAGTTGCCAAGAAACCTGAAGATGCTCTGTAATAGTGTCAGGTAGGAAAATTTTGTAATTGTACGAGTAGGTATTGTAGGTACTGTATGTATATGGTCATTTTTTAAATCGTGTGTCTTTGTATAAGATGCCTAAGATTACTTTAAGTACGAATAACTTCATAAATACATAACGTCATACCTGAACTATAATGATAATAAAATTGAAGTTCACGTTTGTCAACCCATGCTTGTCTTCTTTCCAACAGTTCGGACGACTCCGAACGCCCTCGTATTCTGGCGGTATCTTCACCAGAATCAGGCCACTGGCTCCGCGCTCTCCCATCCCGACAAATAGGTACAGTTCTGGATCCAAGCTCTCTAAGGATTGCAATATGCCTGAGACTTGGCGCCAGAATCTGTGTGCCTCAAACGTGTGCCTGTGGTAAGAGTGTGGACCAGCTGGGACGACATGGCTTCTTTTGCTTTAGAACTAAAGCGCCGGCCCGGCCGTTTATATCGCGACGGCACTATTAATGACCTGGTCCGTCGCTCACTTACCACTGTCTTTGTGCCCGCAACTCTAGAACTCTTAGGTATGACAAGAGACCATGGCACAAGCGTCCCGATGGAGTCACTTTGATGCATTTGAAGCTGGGTAGGGCTCTGGTGTGGTACACTACGTGTGTCCACACATTCGCTCAGTCCCATATCAAGGCGACACGCTCCCAGGCCGGTGGTGCAGCTGACCAGGCCCAAGTTCTTATGCACCGCAAATATTCGTCTTAATTAAAGGACTACGAGTTTGCGGCGCTCGCAGTGGAGATACTTGGAACCTGGTCGGCTGACATGAATGCTTTTGGTTGGCCAGAGCCCTGTCGTCACGGCTGATCGACACCTCAGGGGACCCCAGAGCCGGCGCTTACCTCGCGCAGAGAATTTCTCTAAAGAGGTAACGCGGTCAGCGTTTTGGGAACCATGCCGTAGGTGGACCTTTTGGATGGTGTGTTCTTTTTATAGTTGGCTTTTAGTATGTGGGTTACTTTTTTCTTTGTTAGTTAATTATTTATATATATATATTTTTTGTATATTTCATGTATATAATATGCTCTTATTATGGATATTTAACGATCTATTGAATACAATGTTTATGAAATTAAATAACAAATTCGAATGTTATCAACTCAGTATGACTACCTGTATTTATTTTAATACAAAAGTTTTTGTGTGTATAACTGACTTTAAGCATGTCCATTCAAAATTTTAAAGGGTTGACTTGTATGAATTATTCTTGAAATCATTAATCATAGAGTACATCTAAATGTCTGTCAATTTAGACCAGCTTAACAGGGCTGGCTGCCCAGGACGCAGCTTGACCCAATTTTAAAAGCTCTAGAACCATCCCTACTATTGTACAATACGCTTCCGCTCTCGCCACCGCGTCCGCCCGCGCTCTTGCCTCGCGTCGTGTGGCATACTGTACCGGCGCGTGCGTCGACCCAAATACCCGCCTCTAACGGTGCGCCGGCGACCTTTAGCGCGGATCTACAGAGGTAAGGATAGCTCTGTCAAAGTCAAAAGGCACCCTGACACCACTATGATCAATCAAAATTACTTACCGACATATGTATTTATGTATTGAAAATCAGCCATGATACTTACAATTCAATCACCCAATTATCGTGCATCATTAGTTATCTACGTAGATGCCTTATTTTTGCCCGACTACGGCAGAGCCGAAAGCAAGGGATATGATTTTAGCAGTCTATGTTTGTATTTAGGTACATGTGTTCCACAGTAGCGTCTAAGATACCGACCCGATTTGGATGAATGATGTATCAATATATTCGAAATTATGCTCCGGTTGACATAGGCTACCTTTTTGTATGTTCAGTTCAGTTACTTTTCCGTAGTCGGCATACAGTTTTTTTAACTTTTTATGCTCGTTGAACCTTATGTTAGGTTCTGTATTCGAGCGATGATACTAGGTACTTAGCTACTTAGTACTAGCTAGATAGATTTGTATATGCGTTGAGGAGACTGAGAAACACCATTAACTTGGAAGCACCGATCACGGCCTATCACGGTTATGTGTCGTCGGTTCTAAATTATGGATTGTTATTGTGGGGAAATTCTACGGACATTGATAGGGTATTTTTATTGCAAAAAAATGTATCCGAGCGAGAGTAACTAAGGCGTTTGTAACGGAAAGTTATCGACCACTCTATAAAAAGTTACGAATTCTGCCGTTGGCATGCATGTAGATATATAAGAAAGGTCTGCTTACAGTTTTGAAGTTCAAAAATTAAAACAAAGAGCTTAATATTAAAATCTATTATATCAGCCTCGATGTCAATCAGCTATTTATAGAAAAAAAGCATATAATATGTGCATAATTTTATATAATTGTTTACCTAATAATATTAAAGTAATGGCATGACATCGACTGATTTTAGAAGGAATTTAAACTCTTATTTATTAGGATTCATTCACAGAAAAAAAATAGCATGGACATTTTTAAATAAAAAGACAAATTGTGGAGTAAAATTTTAGTAATTGCATGCGATTGGTACGATTTATTATATATATACTTGCATGTCGTTTAATTATTATGATAGAATACTGTACCACTATTCAGAAGAACACCCTGTAACTAGAAATAAGTATTCTAGCTATTCTATTCTACCAGTGTAAGTGCTATTGTAGATTCAATTGCTATCTACAAGAAGAACGCAACAATCTAGATTAGGGTTTCATTAAAACACTTATAAGTACATTCCTTTATATCGGCACTGGGTACGGGCTTTCTGAGTTTCAGTATTATGTACAGTCACTAAAATTAATATCTGCCATAACAAAGCGGGCAAAAATATCTGACACGCACGTCCTTACATTCCTAGAAATAGTTGTGTCAGATATTTATGCGCAATTTGTTGTCACAGATATTGATGTTTATAATTGAGCGTTTTTCAAAATAAGTGGACATGAACTTTTGTTTTCAATTTATTTTTGGGTTCTTCTTATTCAGAATAGTTGATACAATACAATACAATACAATACAAATACTCTTTATTGCACACCTCACACAAAAAAAGCAGTTACAGAGAGAAACAATACAATAACATGTAGGTAGAGGTAGACAACAGGCGGTCTTATCGCTGAAGAGCGATCTCTTCCAGACAACCTTTGGGTATCGTAGGCAGAGGTAAAACTAGATTATGCAGTAGGTGGTGCAGCGATTATTATTAATCAAAAATCAAGAAATTATAAAAATAAACGTACATAAATATCTCTATATATAAACATACACACACAATCATACATATATACAAATAACACAAACACAAATATAATGATACATAAACAGTCAGCCAAAAAATACAATCAGGGTTAGGGGAGAGACAAATAATGTTCTTTAAGAAGGGATTTGAGGTTGCCGATAGATTTTGCTTGTCTGATGTCAAGAGGGAGAGAGTTCCACAGTCGGATAGAATTAATAGTGACCGAACTATTGATACTTACTATTGATCCTTATACAAGACAAAAATCGTCCCAAATTTTACTATGTAAGTTTTTTCTTCCAGTGCGCACGCACGACCATATAAATAAAAAAGACTGCGAACAAAATGTAACGATCTGGAATCGACTATTTGGGACATTATTTTTCATCTATGAAGATCGATAGTATTTAAACGATTCTGAGTAAGAAAAGCCCAAAAAAGTCGAAATCTGAAAAAGAAACTTCAAGAACACTTGAAAAGCGCTCAATTAATTTGAATGCTACTTAAAAGTGTAACTCAACGATATCAATTGAATTTAATTCAAAATCGTGGTTTTAAAAGTATTTTAGCTCTGATTTAATATTTTCCTTTGCTACTATCAATTCTTCATATCGTTAAACATCAATATTTACGATCATATTTATTTCAAATATTTGCAACGTTTTGTTCAGGTCAATCCACTCCTATGCAAAAAAGAAACTGGAAACAGTAAAATCCTTCAATGCTTAATATTTAACAAACGCACTCATTAGATTAATTAGCGTACGTCCACCAACTTAATTAGCTGTTTCACAGAGAATTTTTATACCTAAGCGGATGTCATCAAGCAGTATTTTTTTATACAGTATCATGACGAAGACAACCACACATAGGTAGCATAAAAACTCCCATATACCTTTAGATCATAGCAGTTGTGGTAGAGAGTATAAGTAGCATTGTCTAATATTCCTATTCAGAATAAACTTAGCTTAGCACCCATAATCTCGCACGCTGTTCCTCGCAGAGATTATTGTACTTATCGCAACAACTGCCTTAATGCCTCATTTCACGGAACCCAACCAACGCTCATTTGTCTGATTAGCAATTTTCCTAAAACAAGGTAACTGTGACAATGAACCGTCAAACCTTGGTTACTTACCGTTATGCGGTTATAGTAATTACGGACTACAGCCCATAGTTGATGTGCCCGTTTTGACGTAACCGAAGCTCGGTCAATGGTCATTGATTAGTGATTAATTGTTGGGGAGTTCATTGTGTAACTTCATGTCATGATTACGTACTTTTATCTATTGAACAATTAACCGGCAACAGAAACGGTTGTAGCAATCTGTTGTAAGACGTTATAATAATATTGTTCTCTATCTAAGCCTCGAAATATAATTCAGATAAAACTATCTGCTTTATTATGAAGACCACGTATTTACAGTCAGCACCTACGCGGACGAGGTGCTCAAAATGGTCGGAACAAGCTTTTATTTCTTTATAATAAAGACACACATCTGTCTGTCTGTTTTCATAATATTTATCCCATTTCTGAACTTACCTACTGTATATGTTTACTTTTTACGTAAGTGATGGTAATAACTGGCGTCTTTAAGTGGTAACTTTGATTGGGGTCGTTTCATAATTTAGTTTTTACAGTAATATTAATTCATTATATGTATAGGTTTTCATTGAAACCGTATACCCCCATTCATATAATATATACGACGGCTAACTAAAGTTGAACATTATTATCCGCAATACCTATTACTTCAGAACGGCACAAGATATAATATTTCCACGCAGACCGATAGGATACTCGATCTGAGCTACTAATAAGCTTGGCCTGAATACGAATGGAGAATTATAAAGGTAAATGAAGTAGTTGATTATTGTTAATCTATTACTAATGATAATCAGGCTAAATGTAACTAATGGCACTATTATGATAGCCAAGTTATGATTCTCTTGGTTATCATTGCCGTTCAGCGTGATAAATTATGAAATTGTGGAATAGACTTATATTTTTCTTTGTGTATCTATTTTGTGAAAGTAGAACTCGGAATGCCCGTTTGAGTTTGGATACTTATGTATTGTTTAGAAGACAATGGTTGTTCTTCAAGAATTCCAAAATTCTAATCAAAACATTGGACTAGATGGTTGGAGTGGGTATATGGATAGTTTTGGCTTCTAAAGTAACGCCTGTGTCTATTTCAGGCCATAGAGACTTCACAACTTTCTATACGAACCCGGCTAGATAATTAGAGCACTTTTAATTCCGTTAACCGTAACGGTGACCGGCGCCACACGTCATATTTCACGCGAGCAAGGTCGTCATGCGTTCCTTAGTTCACGTCGTGGCGTGAGGCAGGAGCGGACGCGATCTGTGGTCGCTGAAGCGGTGGCGGATCCAATTGTTTTAGCTTAAACCTCCACTGTGTCAGTGTTTATCTAGCACGTTTGCATTCCACTGATTCAAGAAACTATTATTTCTCTGAACCTACTTATACGTATCGCGGCGAATCTTGATCCCTATGACAGCTGTCATCTTCATACAATCTATAACCTTAAAACGTAAAATTGTAAAATGGTCTAAAGTAACTCGGCCAATGTCAAACAATTGGTGATGTAGAGTTTCTCTAAAATAACTAGGTCTCATGAGGACTGTCCTCGGAATCATCTCCTCAAGCGCACCACTTCATAGGTGTTATTTCTTCTGGGTTCATGGCTTTCAACGCATCCATTCTCAGTTCCGTACAAAAAGGATAGAGAACAAAACTGGGTGGACTAATTGCACTTTTGTTATCGTCGTCACATCCGCACATTAGATCGATTCCACTTAAAATGCCTCCGTAAAATCTTAAAGATCAGCTGGCCCGACCGTATACGGAACACCGAAGTTTTGCGGAGAGCCAACGTAGGTGGAATCGAAGTCTATCTTATGAGACGACAACTTCGCTGGGGCGGCCACGTTTCAAGGATGACGGCGGGTCGAGTGGCAAAGCACATCTTTTATTCAGAACTTGAGGAGGGCAAGCGAAAGCATGGCGGACAACTCCTTAGGTACAAGGATGTGCTTAAGCGTCACATGAAAAATTGTGAAATTGACCCATTGCAGTGGGAGAAGCAGGCAGCCAACCGCCAGAAATGGAGATCTTCAGTGAGAATGAAGACATCCACTTTTGAATCCCGTCGATGTATGGCTCTTGATTGCAAACGGGACGAGCTGAAGGCCCGACCACCTGCGGCGGTCAGCTATAATTTTGTAAATGGTGTGCTCACGTGCCCATTGTGTACTCGGGTCTTCGTAAATAAGATCGGCTACGTGAGCCACACCAGAGCACATGTACGACATCAGCGCCAGAGTTGAAGCAGTCGCCGTGGCCGAAACCGGTCAGGAGAGCATATATGTTTTCCGGTAATTATTCACATTTCCATACGCTGCCCAGATCCACCTTATAGTTTTGTTCAAATATCTTGTGTTTGTTCTGTTGTAACCCAGGAAGTTGAAACTTCAGTTATTCTAGTTCTTCACCGCTTCAGCTAGTTATTTACACCATGCTTGCATACCTCGTGATTCAAGTCGTGGATAATAAATAACTAAGAATGATGAACTGCGAAGTACCGCCATAAGTGGTAAATAAATGTGGAATCGTGGATCTGTGACTCAGGATACACGAGGCTTACGACATCTAGATCAACTCCTGGGAAACTACAGACGAAGTAGGTGCTGCTGTTGTGGCGAGTCGGTCAAGGAATTTAATTGTTGAGCCATTTAGGTGCCAACTAAATTTGGTTTTTAAGGAAGCTATGAAGTGTCCAGTATAAATTGAACTCTAAATGGCTCAACAATTAAAGTCCGTGACTGTAGTACTGAGTACTTAGAACTCCATTGTCAATAAGGTTAACACTTTATCGGGCCTAATTTTTTCATATTATGCTACGAGTTGCATATATCATCAACATATCTACCACACCTCTTTTTCGTAGAGGAAAACAATATGCCGAGCTTTCATGGTTACGATTAAGTCGTGTGGTATTTCCATCCACTAATAAGTTCCTTCAGCTGTCATCTTCGTTGTGCCGTACGGAATTCGGGAACGCCGATTAAACGTACTGAGTTTTCCTTCACTTTAGTGATTCTTCGTCCCTGGTTCGTTAACCAAGCTCTGTTGGTCCCCGCCACTAAAAACACTATTAGGAACCCTATGCTATTTTAGTCGCCTTTTACAACGGCGGGGTCATCCCCGCTTACTCTTATGCTACACAGAGACTACAAAGTAGGTACTTGATTTATAATGATGATTACATTAGCATAGCATTCCACAAAATACCATAAATTTTCTCGCCGCGCATTTTCTCTGCAATGTCTTGAGTTCCTACATGTGCCTGCGCCATTGATCTCATTAGAGTGGTATGTGTGCTCGTTTGCCAGTCTATTTAAACCTGCCCTACAACATTTTATTTTCTGTCATCATGTTATCTATCATTGAACGGTTTTATTTCCTGCCTTTTCCACGGAAGCTGACTGTGAGCCTGTAAACGGGCAACGGTGTTGTAACGCGTCGCATGCGCATGGCACCGCGAGATAAACCGCATCCTGCGCGGGCGGCGATATAAATAGAGCGCACCGCTAACCTGACAGATCTAGGACTTCGGTGACCGTGCACTCGGCAAATCGGATGGCCAATATTCGATACAGAATTCTCTGTCTTTCAAATCAGAATCACAGAGCCATCAAAATGGGGATATGTCCTTGTCTCCTTCTGTCAATTATCGCAGGTGAAATACCGGTCCATATTTCAAGTCATAAACAATCGGATTGCGCCAAATTCTTGGCTGAATCTTAAAAATAATTAACATTAATAGTTGTTGTGTGTCTCTTGCATCTATATGTTAGATCTGAGAAATTGGCTACTTCAATCAATAACAATCTACTGGCGATTTACGTTTTTCGTTTCTTTTTTAGTGTTACGTGCCAGAATTGGCTCAACGGAGCACTTGCGATCACTTGGTGCCTGTTCGTTTGTAAATCTGGATTTCGTGTGGTGGTTTTTCATACTGCTTTTTTATTCTGCTAACTTTCCCGATACAAAAGTAACTGATTTAGATGACAGGACAGTTTATTCCCGACATAATCTTATACAGTGCAAATTAAAGAATAAACTATATTCATGTAAACGAGGTTACATTAGCCTAAGAATATAAAACATACGATACCTCTTTACCGATATTACTGCCTCCTACAGGCAATAAACGTTTCCAATGCCATATTTTATGCCTGACAATTGCTATATCGACGTTCAATGCTCGTATTACCCTGTTAAACTTCTTTGAACATTAACATATAATTCCCTGAAATAGGGTCGTGTTTCTATCTTCACAATTGAGTGAGATACGAGCTGCAGCATTATATTATCTCGCTTCCTCAATAACTGCCACCGTGGCCTTAATTGAGGCGTGAGTAGTGGTCTGTGATTTGCAGGGACAATGCGTTCCCTTGCGGTCAGGCACAGTAACCCATCTTGATTCTAGGGCCATTTGCAAGCTGACAAGATCGGACCTATCTTGATTCCAGAGTCATTTGCGAGCTGACAAGATCCAGCGCAACTGATATAGGTGTACAATAGAAAGTTTATTGCTTTTGCTGGTGTCATTGGGGAAATGTGGGTTCTGAATATTGAACGGACAAGGCGTAAGAAAGGAGTTGTGTTATACCTCGGAAATTTAATTTGGATGAACGATTTATAAATATGAAACATCATATAACTCCTAAAAGGATTTTTAGCGATTAAATTTATTGGGCCTTTGTATGTATTGTATTGTATGTTATTGTCTATATTAAATTAAGTTTCCGTTTCCTCTTTTAAAGTCAATAAACTAGTTAAGTATCCTTTGACGAAAATGAATGACAGAATTACGAGATCGATCTATTTACGAGTTTAACAGAATCTCGATGCAATCTTTATTCTACAATAGCTCATTTATTATGCAGAGCTTCACACTAGGACCCGAGGGTTTTATTGGCGCTGTAAATCATGGTTACCGGCCCCTGCGCTTACGCACAGATATTTATAACGGCGCGCGATTGTAACTTCGCCGTAAACTGGAGTAAAGCTACCGGACAATCTTAGCCGATTTATGAGGACGTCTGTTCAGCTTTGTTGATTACATCCTTTGTGTATTCGGACAGTTATAAGGACATCTATTTCCTAGTATATTTTTCGGTGTCTTTAAACTCTTTAAGAACGACATACGTAAAATTACGTGCAAATGGGCATATTTACCGTTGCTAAAGCAAAACAGCAATTAGAAAACTGACTTAAACATACTTAAACATGACAGACAACATACGATTTTAACGCATAGACGTAATCTTTCTGACTATCTACCTTTAGCAAACGATACAAAAGATTGAAATAGCATTATGTAGTAGGTATAATGAAGCGGTGATTGAGAATAAAAATAAATACTCAATTCGCTCTAAGGGATGTAATACACATCATGGGAGAATAATACAACTACATTAGGTCCAGTGCAGCATTAGGTCAAATTAGTTGACAGGTCGTCCCATTTTTAATGGGAATGTCGAGGAAGAGACATCCGGATTGGTAAAACGTTGAATGTAAACAATATTGATGTCATACGTAGTTTTCCGAACACCTTTAGTCTCTGACCCGAATGAATCAGCTCGGCTAGATCCATCAGCTCTGATAACCGGCTGTTTACTCCGTTTATTATCAGTCATTTGAGATAAGCAGTGCAATTGCGTCGCGGGATTTAGAAAAGTAAACTAATATGAATTAATCACCATAGGTTCACTGAAAAAAATGTTAGGTTGGATTTATCAGATTCCGCGTAAATGTTACCAAAGTTAGCGGTTGATTTCGGTCCTATCACGAATTTTGGTTGATTTTACCAAACGAAATAAGTTGGTGTTGTACCAAATTTATTTGGTATATTATACCTATTTTTTGTAGTAAATAGTATAATTTTTTACCTAAGTAATATAGTAACATTTCTCACCAAAGTACTTTAGTATAATTTTTTATCAAAGTACTTTAGTAACATTTCTTACCAAAGTACTTTGGTATAATTGTTTACCAAAGTACTTAAGTAACATTTCTCATCAAAGTACTTTAGTATTTTTTTTACCAAAGTACTTTAGTAACATTTCTTACCAAAGTACTTTGGTATAATTGTTTACCAAAGTACTTAAGTAACATTTCTCATCAAAGTACTTTAGTATTTTTTTTACCAAAGTACTTTAGTAACGTTTCTCACCAAAGAACTTTTGTCAATTCTTAACCAAAGTACTTTAGTAACCTTTTTATCAAAGTAGTTAAGTATAATTTTTTACAATGTAGTTTGGTGTAATCTGCCAAACAGATATTTTATATTTTACCAAACATACTTGTCTTTTTTACCAAATACCTTTGGCATGTTCTACTTTTACTGTTTTTGGTACAAATTACCGAAGTAAGTCAGTAGAAAATGCAAAAGTTATTTGGTAAAATCTACAACAAAAATTTGGTAGATATAGCACTTATTATATGGTACAATGTATTAAATCAGTTTGATAGAAAAAACTGAACTTAACTTGTAATTATAATGTAATTTATTTGGTGAACTCTAACAAACAAAGTTAAGTAGTATTTACTAATCACGACCTGTGTATTTTGTCAGCTTTAGTTTGGTAATCATTACCAGATTTTAATTTTAGTTACTACCAAAGGTGTTTGATATATCTATCAGATATGTAACGTAGTTCTCATCAAAGTTAACCTAGTATAATCAATCACGTAGGATCGTAATTTTTATCAAAGATAATATTGTATTATCTACCATAAGTGGATCGCAGATTTTATCAAATATAATTAAGTATTATCTATCATGTGTTTCGTATTTTTTCCTAAAATTAGTTTGGTAATATCTAACAGATTTGTACTGTACTTTTTACCAAACGTTTACTAGTAATACCTACCAATATTTTATCAGTGCTTGTTCTGCAAATTGTACCGGTCTTAGTTTAGTAAAACATACCAAGTAAGTAGTGTACAGTTTACTGGTGTTAGTTTGATTAATTTATCAAACTAACACTAGTAAAACGTACACAACTTTTTAAGTATATATTACCAAACACATTTTTGATTTCCAGAATATTAATAGGGTGTGGGTATCGTTGAAAATTAGATACTTGGTAGCTAATCTGCAATATTGCTGACATAGTATGAGAGCAAAATCATATTGCAGTTTAGATTTTCAAACTACGTATGTATTTTGAAGATTTTTCGTAGCCACACCCTAAAAATATGGTAGAAGATAAAAGCTTACAGGATCTGAAAAAAGAAAATGTTTTAAGACCTTTTGACCAACACTTCAAAAATATATAGGCTTATTGGTAACCAACGTATTCCTTTTAGGGGGATGTAGTAAAGCTCATTTGAAATTAAAAGGTCATGCAGGCTATCTGAAAATCAGCAGTTTCTCGAGTGAACATTTATAAATTGTCTTTTTTTTTTAAGATAACACTGTTAAAAGCAATACGTCAAATTACCAGTAACCTTATAAGGGCTTTATAAAAACGGTGGTTTAAAGAAAAATAAAGTTAATTTTGGTACATGTAATACAATTTATTTTTAATAACTTATTTTAAAATTATTTCAGTAGGGTACAAAACCTTTCTTATATTAAAAGGCTGCCAGGTTGCGGCCCGCATTTGACATATAAACGTTATAACCGTGATATCTCCACCATAAGTCCACTTCATCTGTCAACCCCACGCCATCTAATGGGAGCGCATAGAAACGCACACTTCCTATTGGTTAGCGTTGACAACTGAAGTGGACATTTGGTAGTGATATCGCATCGATCGGCACAGACGTAGGATGAGGGCCTAGACATGCATAGCCTGTCTGTTAGTGTTAATTTAAGGAATGAATAAATAAATAAATAAATAAATAAGTAAGATCAAAATTCGGAAATAATTAAACCTAAGTAAGTGTAGGTACATATATTAACGTTAAGTTTACGAGATAAATACCCTGTTCACGGTATATGTAGTAGGTATGATTCTTATAGGCTGAGTTACAAGTCATGATAAAATTTTCCGACTAGGCTTAAATTAAATAAATGCTGTACCTAATTCTTTAGCGCATACTAAACGGTGACATCTCAAAATATCCCAGGACCTTTTTGCTACGTTGACCGTCTACCCACTAGTGAAGCGAAAGAAAGGTAATCCCTCCGTCAATATTATTTAAGAGTTCATGGCAAGCTTGGTTCTCCATACAGACGTAGTTATGCTCTCATTTTAAAACAACTAGCTAGTTTGTTCTGAAACTTTGTACTTAGAATAAATTAAGTAAGGGTCAGGTCTGTAATTAGTTTATGTAGCTTCAGATACCATAGTAAAAATAATACAGCGAACTTAAGTTTTCATACAAAACTTGTTATTGCTGTATTTCGTTTTTTCGTATAAACTGGAGCCATATAAACTCATTACAGACCTCATTATATATCTCATGTCATTGTTTATGCAAAGTTTCGTTACAACCCAACACCTAGTTTTAAAATGAGAATGAAACTCCGTTTGTATGGGAAGGTGAAATTCGGCCGAGCTTGCCGAGGACTCTTAACAGAAAAAACCAAACTACCGAGATTTTATATAAATTGATTCATACCTTTATGTTAATTTAGCGTAGCCGATCTAAACAAATTACTCGTATCATGTACATTTTCACTTAAAGCGCAATCATTTGTAGGGAGATTTGGATTTAAAATTGTTTGTGTGTTCAAATGTTAAGAAATTAAGTGGCGTCTAAAAGACCTTACATTTTGATATTCGCGATTACATTGATATTGTTTACAGCGATATGTTGCGTTTGAACTTAAGTTATGATGGTCTTTTAAATGTTCACAAAAATCTTGTAATCTTCAACTGAATCGAGGCATTTGAAACAAACATTTTGATAAAATCTATAAAACAAATTGTGTGTTGCTCTGCGGTGGCGCCACCATGATTAAAATCAAATAATTATATGGTGAAATAATGTACGTTGAACGCACTCCATGTACGTATGATGTTTATTGCTGTACGTGTACCGGGAAACTAAATAATGGGCATTAAATGTGGCGCGAGCATACTCTGTAGCGGCGCCACTCAAAACTCAGATAGAAATGATATAGCTATTATTTTCTTATGGAAATTGATGTACGAATGCTGTTTATTGTGTACGTATTGAGAATATTAATTATTACTTACTGATTTTAAACGCAAACATAATTATTATCGAAAATGGGAGCGGTGCGCGGGAGCGTAGGAAGGATTTATATCTCCCTCTCACTCACCCGCGCGCCACTCTTACATAACAGCTCCTATCGTTCAGGGCGAACTTGGAAATAATTAAAGTACCTATATTAAATAACGAAATAATAATGATTATTTTCAATACGTACACAATAAACAGGATTTGTACATCAATTTCCATAAGAAAATAATAACTAATATCATTTCTATCCATGAGTTTTGAGTGGCACCGCTACAGAGTATGCTCCACAGCGGCGCCACAATAAATGCCCATTATTTCGTTCCCTGGTACACGTACAGCAATAAACATCATACGTACATGGTGTACATTCAACATACATTATTTCACCATATAATTAATTGATTTTCATTATGGTGGCGCCGCCGCAGAGCAGCACACAACCAATTACTTATTCCAAGTCGGAGATAAAAGATTCGACTCCCGAAAGCTTTTTGTCTGATTTTGTGTCAATATTCTGCCGTGTCAAGCCTATCTCATGTATCTCAAAAAGCATAGTTTTAAGAAAACGCCGTTTGAAGTTTTTTTTGTACAGTATTTAGCCATGGTTCACTATTGTAAAAACAGATTTACATGAGTTACGTGACAGGCTCGTATAAGGAATTGGTAAGTTAAATTAAAAAACTGAGTATTTAGGGCGATAAAGGCATGGAAAATAAACAGATTTAGACCTGGTACGCGTAACTCATGTATCTCAAGATACATAAGATAGGATTGACACGGCAGTATTATAAAAATATTTTTGCAGAAATATATATTCTGCATCCAGGCAGTGAAAAGTTTTAAAGCATACGTCCAGCGCTTTCAGGAACGAGTCATACGCAACATAAAAGTACTTTAGGGCATCGATGGTCGGTCAGACAGCAATAATGATGGGTTGGCACCGTAGACCCTTAGCCATTTAAGCTTTTAGCCGATAGTCCAGCTGGGTGAGGACTTCACTTTGGTTCTGGAAATTAAAATTAATTGCTTACTTTTAAACGTATTTTTTATAATTCCTTATCGTAATTATATTTATTTAAAGGGGTTCGGAACGTAATTCACTCTTAATATCAGTTTGTGCTAAGATCTCAAACAAGAAGTGTAAGGTCAGGTGGGGTAAGAGGAACACAACACGAAAGAAAGTAATTTTAACATATACGAGGCCGATTTTCGGGTTCAACTGGTATGTCGTAGACATGCACATTAGCACATGTGCATTTGATTTATTTGCGCGATAGAGATGCCTCTTATATGAATGGAACCTGAAATTGGGCCACTGTTTCTCTTACCCTACGAAAAAAAGATTACATACATATAAAATTGGATATTCATTACGCAGTATAATTTGTATGGAAAGTCGCCATCTCACAATAGTGTTAAAAATTAAATTATACCTTTGCATGGAGAATGAAACATTTCATTGATTTGAGAATGAATCTATTCTGTATGCTTGGCTTAATCGTTTTCTTTTTGCCATCTGTATCTTTGCACTGTATTCTCACGCCGCCGCGCAGTAACAGAAGTCTCTTACATCTGAAAAATAAAAATTGATTTAGTTATCTATGATGCATATTCGTTGACTTATAATTAAGTATTACACTATAAAGTGTTTTATGTAATGATCAAACACTGTTTATTTATACAATATTTTAAATGGGAACCTATCACAACTTTGAATTTTGTTTCTCCAAATGTATCGTTTGCCTGAATTTCCATATGGCCGAAAAGCATTTTTTTTTAGTCATGTTGCTGCTCTGGTCTGGGCGCAACCTGGAGCATTTTGTACAGTGAGCAAAAAAATCATGATTTAAATAACCCCAACGAGTAACAAGTAGGCACGTACTGCATTCGATAGCACTTATCAAGAAGTGCAAAAATGTACATGGTTAATTGCCTCGGTCACCTCATACAAAAAATGAACTCTATTCACCAGTAATAGAATTTTAGTACAACGTGGCCAGTTATTGAAGGGTAGCAGTAGTTTAAACGTAATCCTACTAAAATGAATTCTATTATAGTTGAATAGAGTAAATTTTTAGTATGAGGTGGCCAGTTACTGGCGATTTACCCTACTAAGCTTAAATAGACATAAAATGAAGGTAAAAGAACTTACAGGAGATTTCTGTTTCGTGGTCAGCAACTCATTACTGCTTCTGCTGGCCGAAGGACTAGGCGCAGAAAAATCGCTATCAATGCTGACAGTTTCAGCAGATTCTGTCGCCTGTAACAATAAATTTTATATAAAGGACAAGCTTTTGCCCACCCCGCGACTTCGTCCGCGTAGAACTCATTTATTGTAACTATTGTAAGTACATAACTTGGTTGGTCTAAAGCAAAGGGGTGCAGACACTTAGAAAAAAAAACATCAGTGAAGTTATTATGACACCTATTTTTCTTGATGTTATCGTAAAGAATACGCTAAAATAAGCATGTTTTGTAGGAAAAACTTTTCTCTAAAATCAAAAATGGCCGAGATATTTGACCTCAAAGTATGAATTTGGAATTTAAAATGACCCCAAAGCAGATCGGAGCACCCCACCATCCACGTGGTTTTGTCTGCCCTACCCCTAGTGTTTATAAAACATAACGGAGGCGCGGTGGAACTGCAGCCCTCGCCCGCCGTGCTTGCGTGCTTCGTCACGCAAGGGCGGAAGGGCTGCTATTCCCGCAGCGCTGGAGCTACGGGGAGTCACTATTGTTACTAAAAACTTAGTTCCCCCAATTACTCATGGTTCTCATCATCCAACTGGAGTTTTGAAAACAATTGGACTAACCTGGAAGCATATACTTTCAATTAAAAAAATAATTGTACAAATCGATTCATAAATGACGGAGTTCTGAGGTAACACACATTAAAAATAAAACCTTTTTTTGAAGTCGGTTAAAAATAAGCATAAAATGGCAATAAAATTTTTCTCTGTGACCATCCGTTTTGGATATAGGGGGAATGATCAATGAAAGGTGAAGATTACAACGCAGTGACTGATAGGCATTCCGACGGAGCTTTCAAAGTTTAGCGATTTAAGAGGTTTAAACATACACACAGACAGACGACAGACAGACAGACAGACTGACAGTTAAACAGGCAGGAATACTTACATGAATAATGCTTTGGAGTTTGTTCAACCCCCGCTTGAATAATATTCTTTCCTTTAAACTGGGAATCAGCTCCTTCAATTCAGTTTCTTGAATGCAGTGGAGCAATTTAAACGAAATCTGATTTTCTAAAAAACAAGACTCATTATTTAAGGTTCAGTTAGTTACATACAGACAAAAGACAATTACGCAACGACCTTTTTTATCTGGGTATTTGAGCCGTCGCGCACAACGGCGTTCGTTCGTACGTTTGCCAGCTCGCGCACGCGGCTTGTTAATAATAAGTAGTTGCGTAAAAAGGAGGCTTTCGTAAAGATCAAAATGAGAGTGTTCAGTTTTTCTTTTCAATTAATTAGTCCATTTTTAAGGTCAACCAAACCGATCTGGTAAATTTTACTGTAATTCGTTTTGTAAATTGAACAACGTAATTAGGTAGGTACCTAAGCAATATTTCTAGGTCAATATCTAGGCATGAGATATGCTCCTATTCATATTAAACTATAATCATTTAAGTATTATTATTATTAACAATAATGATGCAACAAAGGCCGCAAAAATATCTGATACAACTCTTTTCCTAGCACCGTTTAAATATTTTTGCGGCCTTTAACCCATTACAATATTGATGCCGGTGACTGTACCTAATGTAATATCGATCAAATGCTTACCTTCAAAATTTGTTATGGTAGATTGAGATAATCCCCATTCCTTCAAATATTCGGTGACCCCCACACTTAAGTCATCTTCGAGATCACTATCCATAGTTAGTTTCACATCACACACTAAATCCACCTAGCCACGCAACAGCCGAAATGAAATGACGGAACAACAAAATTAAATTAATACGCAAACAAAACAACGCGACTGCTAATTATGAACTGGCTGAACGGAATGAACATGAACGTGCAAGTCGCGCAACGTGAGTCACCAGCCGCCGCGCCGCGCCGCAAGCGCCAGTAGCCGGGAGCGGGGCGGGGAGTGAGCGCACCTCCGCAGGGCAGTGCGGGAGGGGTATAGTCACATCTCACTCGTATATTTATAAATTGAGTAGGATGGAACTATGTACGCAGCTGTCTTTGCGCGAGGTCTTTTTGGGGTTCCGTAGCTGAATGGCAAAAAACGTTACCCTTATTTATAATTTACCATGAAAAAATCGTGCATCTAAACTATTATAAAATAACAACATAATGTACATAAGATCATCATCATACATCATTTCGTAATGTACGGAATGTATTCCTTACATTTTTTTTAATAATGATATAAGGGTAAGGGAAGGGATTTAAATTTTTTATCTCAATTCCACGTTTTCGTTACGAATACTTTGGTGACGCTTTAAAAGCTAATTAAAGTTTAAGGCTAATTAAAGTATAAATTAGTTTTTGTATACTGACAACTCGTATTCTATTAGGCCCTACGTTATCTAATGAGAATATTTTCGCCGGGTCAAAGGCAAAACCAAATAGGTATAGTTGAAATTTTTTGAACTGAGCCGATCTACTTATCTTCAAAACAATAGCATTCAAGTTAATACGATTGTGTGGTCGACGCGTGCCAACAAACAATGAAGGAAAATTTCTTGTTTATACTATACCTGGCTCGCTGTGAGCGGGGTTTTTTTTTTAATCTTTTAGTCCTTTTTGAATCTATTCAATAAGACGATAGAGTTCATTATGCAATGACCATTTTATGTGGCGGTAACCTCTTTTTTGCAAAGTTTGGCACACGCCAACCACACAATCGTATTGTTTAACTTGAATGCTATTGTTTTGAAGATAAGTAGATCGGCTCAGTTCAAAAAAAAATCAACTATATCACGCTAAAATTAACAGTGACTTTTGGACGAAACAGTCGGTTGTGCCTTTAACTCAGCGATTTACCAGTATGATCTAGGCTTTATGACAAACATAAAGAGGGTTGTTATAAGTTTGACGTGTCTGTGTGTCTGTCTGTGGAATCGTAGCTCCTAAACGAATATACCGATTTGAATGTGGTTTTTTTTCCAAAAGCTGACGTGATCGAGATTGTTCTTAGCTACGTTTTAACAAAATCGATTCAGCTGTTTTTGAGATATTGAAACAGGGATCGGATACCGATATTTTCTCCATAAAAATTTAACTGGTATTATTTCGTTCTTTGGTTATGGTCTCATTTTTGATCAGGCAGTCTAATACGAATATGTTACCTAAATACACGATAGAGTCCTACATTAAGAGCCTAAAATAATTCAAAATATTAGACTACTTCGAGGATTTTTGAAAAAACCGGTTCCGATCCCTGCTTTGAAATGAAAATGAAGGGGGTTTTTCAACTTTTCTAATTTGAAGTTATAGTTTAGGGTAACGTCACGTATATTTTTTTAAGTATGTTACCTAATTCTATGCTACATACCCCAGTAAAAGTTAAACGGTTTTTGAGTTATTACTTCTGTCCGGGAGTCCCATACATCCCGTCCGGGGGGACGGTGCGTCAAAACATTCGCCCAATCATAAAATAATAAGATTACGCTAAGGCGATAAGTCGCAGAATATGTAAATTGGTTTTCGAAAAAAAATAAACAGTTCAAATTGTAATTTTTTTAAATAAAAAAAAACATGCTGGTTAGGTTAGGTCTTGAGCTGACCTACCTCCAGTGTCACTGTGACCTGGTAGTTCTGGGACACCCTGTATTTCATTACCTATGCACTAAAAGACAGCATTAAAGATAGCATTTGGCATAGTCTAGAATCATGATGCACTCACACTCACGTAGGCACCTACTTATGCTAGGTATAAAACCAACCTCAATGCCAAATTTCAAGGGTCTAAGGCATCGGGAATCCGGTAAACTGTAATAAGTACACTTATTTAGATAAGAGTACATACATGCTGCATTCCTGCCTAACATGCAAAGATTAAATATTTTATTTGGTTTCGTAAAATGTAATGTACCTACCTACAATACTCTTTAGTAATTTTAACTAGGTATAGGTCTGGTAGCCTTTTAGCCTTTAAATATATAGTCTTTTAATAAGGTTACAAGCTCTATGAGTCTAGGCTCTTGAATAGAGATGGGCTTGGAGGCTAAAGGCTTTTAGCCCTTTAAATCCTTCAAATACGGTCAGATTTCGTTCAAAATAGATATCTGAGGTTCCGAGGGGCCTCTTAACACTAATCCGAGCGTGGATTAAAAAAAGCCGGCCAAGTGCGAGTCCGACTCGCGCACGAAGGGTTCCGTACCATTATCTATAAAAACGGCAAGAAAATCATGTCTGTTGTATGGGAGCCCCAGTCCGACTCGCATTTGGCCAGTTTTTTAGTATTTGTTGTTATAGCGGCAACAAAAATACAGTTCTTGAGATACAGCTTGGTGACAGACAAACAGACGGACGGACGGACAGTGAAGTCTTAGTAACAGGGTCTATCTAAATATATCAAAGAAGGAACTGACTGACTGATCTATCAACGCACAGCCCAAACCGCTGGTTCTAGAGATTCCAAATTTGGCACGTAGGTTTCTTATGAGGTGTAGGGGTGCACTAAGAAAGGATTTTTCAAAATTCAAACCCTAAGGGGGTGAAATGGGGGTTCAAAGTTTGTATGGGGAAACAAGATTAGTTAGACTATTTCATTCGAAACTTGGTAGGGAGTATATTTTGACCTTTACCTTTTTAGTTTTGCGAGTTCAACTGCGAGTTCTTGTTATATATAATCATATTTTTATGATAAAATCCACCAAACCAAATATTAGAGATTTGTTTGGTAAAGTGTACGTTTTTTTTATTTACACCATGAACTCTGTCAGACTATTTTTGACCTCAACCTTTTTAGTTTCGTAAGTTTAACCGGGAGGTATTTTTATACATATTTATCATATTTTTATAATAAAATCAACCAAACTTAGTATTTTGACCTCAACCTTTTTAGTTTTGTAGGTAGACTGCAGGGCCTTGTTATATTTATCATATTTTAATGATAAAATGTACAACATTTTTTGTTAATTTATACCATGAACTTTGGTAGGGATTACATTTTGACCTCAACCTTTTTAGTTTTGCGAGTTCAACCGCGAAGTCTTGTTATATATATCATATTTTTATGATAAAATCCACCAAATTCAAATTATAGAGATTTGTTTTGTTAATTTACACTATGAACTCTGGTAGGGACTATATTTAGACCTCAACCTTTTTAGTTTCGTAAGTTTAACCGCGAGGTATTGTTATACATGTTTATCGTTTTTCTATAATAAAATCAACCAAACTTAATATTTTGACCTCAACCTTTTTAGTTTTGTAAGTAGACCGCAGGGCCTTGTTATATTTATCATATTTTTATGATAAAATCAACCAAACCAAATTGTTGACATTTGTTTGGTAAAAAATGTACAATATCCTTTGTTAATTAATACCATGAACTTTGGTAGGGACTATTATTGACCTCAACCTTTTTTTAGTTTTGTAAGTTCAACCGCGAGGTCTTGTTATATTTATCATATTTTACTATAAAATCAACCAAACCAAATTGTAGAGATTTGTTTGGTAAAATGTACAATATTATCTGTTAATTAATACCATGAACTCTGGTGGGGACTATATTTTAACCTCAACCTTTTTCAGTTTTGTAAGTTTAACATCGAGGTCTTGTTATATTTATCAAATTTTTATTCTAAAATCAACCAAACCAAATTGTAGAGTTTTATTTGGTAAAATGTACAATATTCTCTGTTTATTAATACCATGTACTCTGGTGGGGACTATATTTTAAACTCAACCTTTTTTAATTTTGTAAGTTTAACATCGAGGTCTTGTTATTTTTATCAAATTTTTATTATAAAATCAACCTAACCAATGTGTAGAGATTTGTTTGGTAAAATTTACAATATTCTTTGTTAATTTATACCATGAAGTTTGGTAGGGACTATATTTTAACCTCAACCTTTTTTAGTTTTGTAAGTTTAACATCGAGGTCTTGTTATATTTATCAAATTTTTATTATAAAATCAACTAAACCAAATTGTAGAGATTTGTTTGGTAAAATGTACAATATTCTTTGTTAATTTACACCATGAACTCTGGTAGGGACTATATTTTGACCTCAACCTTTTTAGTTTTGTAAGTTCAACCACGAGGCCTTGTTATGTTTATCATATTTTTATGATTAAATCAACCAAACCAAATTGTTGACATTTGTTTGGTAAAATGTACAATATTCTTAGTTAATTAATACCACGAACTCTGGTAGGGACTATATTGTGACCTCAACCTTTTTTAGTTTTGTAAGTTTAACTGCGAGGTCTTGTTATATTTATCAATTTTTTATTATAAAATCAACTTAACCAAATTGTAGAGATTTGTTTGGTTAATAGTACAATATTCTTTGTTAATTTACACCATGAACTCTGGTAGGGACTATATTTTGACCTCAACCTTTTTAGTTTTGTAAGTTCAACCGCGAGGCCTTGTTATATTAATCATATTTTTATGATTAAATCAACCAAACCAAATTGTTGACATTTGTTTGGTAAAATGTACAATACTCGTTGTTGATTTACACCAGAACTCTGGTAGCGACTTCAACCTTTTTAGTTTTGTAAGTTCAATAGCGAAGCTTTGTTATATTTATCATAGTTTCCATGTAATTCAGCCAACCTTAGCTAATTTGGTAAATCCAACAAACCATTTTTTTCAGTGTTGGTACATTTCTAAACATTTTTTTTTTTTCATTTCATTTCTAATTCGGGTACTTATAATGTTTCACTTTTTATGGTCACGATAGTAATTTGTCTTTGAGTATGCTGTTATAAATGTTAAAATAGACTCGAGCGCTCTATTATCGAACGAGCTAGCGAGAGAAGCGAATGAACCAAATGCTTTCAGCTTGGGCCAACATTCCGGCTGTTCTCCTCTATCCAGGTAGCATTTCTCAACCGATTCTCGTGAAATTTTGTGAGCAGGTTCATTAATTTAGAAAAAAAATCATGACAGGCTCGCTGGTTGACAGCCACTAGTCTGTATGTTCATCTACAGCTTATGATCACCCGCACTATATCACACCATGGTTGCCTGATAAAAATGGAATCATCAATCAAGCTTACGGCCTGTCTGACTGGAACTCCAGAGGAGCAGCAAGCATGTTGCCGACCAAGGGTCAAGAAGTGCGTTGCCAATCAATAAAGATTAATTTGAGAATTCACTGTAGCTAGATACAAATGCAGGTCCTTATGTACTAACACTACCCATTCAATATGCTGAAAATATTGAGCTGACAGTATCACATCTTTGTACTGTATTGAATTTCAACTGAATCATGGTTATTTGTTATTCACGAAGCCTAGCAATTTGGAGGTTATTTTCCGAAGTGCGTTTGATTCAAGTACAGTTACGTTTAGTGAGCGGAGTCTAACTGACGGACAGTGGGTTCGTTGTGGGCGTAAATGTTTGTTAGCCTATTGTTACTTGATATTTGTACTATTTTGATTCATTACAAATACTTTATTTATAACACCAAGTTACACGTCAGGTTTATGTTGTTCATTGGCCTCATGTTCTTGAATTACGTCATAAAAACTTATATTTGATGTTTACTGCACATATTCAAGATTAATGAAGTTAAACAGCATTCGTAGCAACAGAAGTATAGTCACGTGATCAGTCACGGCGCAGTTTTCAGACTTCGTACGCGTATAAATTATAGCCTATGGCCTATTCTGATGTCTAAGCTACCTACATTACTGGAAATGTTCGTCAAAATCTGTTTTTTTATATCTCTTCGGTGTTACACATGACGGTAAGCGTTTCTGTAATGTGGTGCGTTCGGTGGTGTTTGAGATTAAGTAATGTTTATTGACACAGACTTTCAGGTTTATAATATTAAAATATTAGGATTACGATGTACACCGTAACATACACTCGAGACAAAAGAACGGGTAGGTACATATTTATACCTACTGAATTTCCTTACAAAGTGTACCCGTTTCTATTATTAATCTCACACGTATTACATGTGTACTATTGTATCTAAACTTACGAACTGCAGAAACACACGTTGATTAGGGTGAGTGACCTTCAGTTATTATAAAACTGCAGTTTCGTCTAACTTTACTGCAATTATATTGAAGGTGAAATCGTAGAAAAACGTAAATTTTCTTGCATCAATATGGATGGCATGTCATTGGCAGATTAAATTACTAATGAACTATTTTCATCGATAATTTATACATATTGCTTTCGATTGACCGTTGAATATGCAAGTGATCTGATCAGTTAGAGCCTTTGTGAGAATAGAGTCACATGTAACTATGGAGCCACTCGGTGGAAAGTTCTCTTTGGTTCTGAGATTGCCTTTTGATTATGACTCGATACGTACACTATACATACACCTACGTCGATTGGTGTTTTGGTATTAAATAACAAAGCAATGTCAGCAGCCGCTTACGCTAATGATTTTGTTTTGACTTCATGGAATTTTAAGTTCATAAGATAACTAGTTAACCTTTTTTTGTGTATTAAAAAAATCACTATTAAATCCTTTTTTTGACGATGCATCTTTTGAGATATTATTAGAGGTGCTATTTGGAGCTCCTTTTCCATTTTTGTTTGCAGATATTTTTTTACTCCTCCTTAAAGCCTGCAACACACTGGCGCGGCCTGCGGTGGCAGTCAATAAAAAATTTGACAGCTAATGACAAGTTTACTATTGACCGCCGCGGCCAAGCTGCGCCAGTCTGTGACAGGCCTCAGTCAACAACGGGGATTCCAGAATTCACGGTTTGTAAAAAAAAATGCAATCAATCACAATACAGGTCTTGCACGAACTAGACCAGTTTTTATCGTTATTCAATCATTTAAATTGATCTTACTTAAACCAGGACCATGTAAGATTGTAAGCTCAGAGCAAGTAGTAATGATAAAGTCGTGAGTGTGACCTTAAAGCCGATTCAAGTTCAACCATTTATGTCAAGTTATGTGTTAGTGATAATTTATGTCTATCTGTACCATATAACACTTTCATATTAGTTTCCTCCGAGTAACCGGCCTATGAACACGGGTCCATACTCACTCTAGTGTCGTTAGCAAGCGTGTCGAACAATTTACGTGATTTCAACATGAGGAAAACTAAAAAGCACCCTTCTCTTCTTGTCCCTCGCCAGCCTTTTCTCTGCATCTCGTCTTCGAATGGAGCCAACTGAACTAATACCAATGGAGCTGGGAGGCGCGGCAGCAAGCCATCGATATCGAGGCGTTCAGACAAGAGAATAATATCTCCATGGGAGTGGAAGTATATGAGGATAGGCTATATAATTTCACAACCTTTTATTTCAGCTAGGGACGTGGAGAAAAAATAAAATCAAAGTTTACCGTGGTCCAACCACTTTGCGTCTATATTGCATAATCAGTCCGTGATACATTGCCAAGTCATCGTCAGTTCCATCCATTACAATCTAATAGGAGCAGTCTCAGGACAAGGGCGGCTACATGGCATTAATTTTGCTTGTTTGTTTTTGTATTTTTCTGCAATGCCATTAGCCGTAAGAGGTTGCACTGCACATAACATTCGCTTTGAATTTCGAATCCAGAACAAGGCTATGCGACTTTCACATGAAAAGGTGGGAGTCACTCAGGTTTAAGCAGCAGGCTTCTCGGAGACAGTGGTGGTGTCCGAGGCGACGGAGACGGTCTCATCGGATGAAGCCGAGCACGAAAGAGATGGGAAACGCTTGTATAGCGCCGCTCGGTATCGCGGATGGCTGTAAGATAAGACAGTTTATAGTCAATTTGACTTGAGAACTGTGGTTCATATATCAAATCTGTGACCATTGACAACACTTTTCAATTATGAAAGTGCTTTTAAAATAGGAACGTAATTTACCTGATACCATATACAATCGGGTTGTAGACGGCATTAGCTTTGGCGAAGAGCGATCCCCAGATGGTGGCGAGCGGGCTGATGGTGGCGTTCTCGAAGATTCCCGCGTAGTTGATCACGAGGTACGGCGTCCACGCCATAAACCAGAGCGAGATTGTCATCAGAGCCACCTAGATCAAGAGTTGTATTAGGATTTTCTTTCTAATAAATGTTGTATTAGGATTTCCTTTCTATAAATATTGGTAGTAGTGTATAATCAGCATCACTAATAAGTTTTAAGGTCAGAAAAATGTCGGAAGGTTAAGTCGTCCTATTTATTGAATCAGATAAGTCGGCAAACTTTAAGAAAGATAAAGTTACAGATGGTGATGGGTAGCTGAAACCCAGGCAAATAAAAAGAGAAGTTAGAAGCTATAGAATAATGCTGTACCTTGGCAAGTTTGCATTCGGCGCTGGTGTTGGCAGCCTCAGAAGACCTGAGGGAGGCAACATTCATCTTCTTGGCTTGTTCCCTCATAGCTTTCTCGTGCGCAGACACAGCCTGTAAATTAGATAGGCTTACATTTAAAAAATGTCAATAGAAATATAATGCAAAGTTATTGGTCAAAAAAAAGTCACCTGAACAATGTAGAAGTATGAGTATACGATGAGAGCCAGAGGCAGGAAGTAGACAAACACGGAGTAGATCAGGATGTAGCTTCGGCTGAGCCAGTCCTTGTTCAGGTAATCCGTGCCGCAGGCGGTCATGTTGCCTTCTGGCACGTACCTGTTTAAAGTAAAAATAGCATGAGTCACAGCTGATATCATCATCATCATATCAGCCGAAGGGCGTCCACTGCCGGACATAGGCCTTCTACAAAGAGTGCCACAATGACCGGTCCTGCGCCATCCGCATCCAGCGGACTCCCGCGACATTTAAAATAAAATAACTACAACTTAGATAAGTTGAAAAACCCCCGATTTTTTCATTTCAAAGTTCAATATCTCTAAAACAGCTGAACCGATTTTGATGAAACATGGCTAAGAACACTCGGGGAATCTATGACACTAAAAAACCACATTCTAATCGGTCCATCCGTTTGGGAGCTACGATACCACACACAGATACACAGACACGTTAAACTTAAAACACCCCTCTCTTTGCGTCGGTGGTTTAAAAGGAGATTTATTGTCGCAAAAACATTGAAGTCACAAAAGAAAAAGGACGTACATAAAAAAAACAAAATAAAAGAGATGATTCACCAGGTAATCAGTCACAACTGATATATCTAAGGCTCTTAAAATAGCAGGCATAGAGTAGAACTGAAGTTCTATAAGCTAATGTCATACCCGTTCCATCCGAAGAAAGGCGCAACAGTCCAGGCGAGCGAGAACAGCCAGACGAATGCAATCCTCGCTAGGGCTCCGTTGTTAGTCATGGGCTTGGCCGCAATACCGCGCACGATGACGTTATAGCGGTCGAAAGCGATCATCGTCATGGACCAGATGGAGGCACTACCGAATAGAGATCCAGCGCAACCGTAGAGCTCGCAGGCCAGGGGACCTAGAAATGTCAAGATTTCGGTGACATTGTTTTTAGGATACTTACTAAATAATGACCCAACACAGTTAAAGGTACCGGTTTTAGGTGAAGACGAATGTCATTATCATTAGATTTGAGTAGTTCAATGTCAATGATAGTTATTCATGTTTAAACTCACCAAATACCCAAGTCTCATGGTAGCAGT
The DNA here is from genome assembly GCA_932294315.1 of Epinotia nisella. Taxonomy (NCBI): domain Eukaryota; kingdom Metazoa; phylum Arthropoda; class Insecta; order Lepidoptera; family Tortricidae; genus Epinotia; species Epinotia nisella. The sequence continues at coordinate 27,406,434 of OW028674.1, forward strand.
TGATAACCATAACCGGGGCCATACAAACCATCATGAAGAAATCGGAGAACGCCAAGTTTACTACTAGCAAGTTTGATGGAGTTTTTAGGTTCTGTAAAATTGATCATGTTTTAATATGACTATTGAGTATGTGTACTTATAATACTGATTTAGAACACCTAAGAGTTAAGCATGCGATACCTTAGTAGATGTAAAAATGTAGATGACCATTCCGTTGCCAGTAATTGAGATGAATCCAAGAACGCCGATAACGAAGCCTAGCAGCCCGTGCCACAGCGGGTTCATAGGAGGAAACTGGTACCTAAAACATTGCATTGAGATCAGTTTATGAAAATATTTGGCAGAACTACATTAATCTAGTAAAAATCTTTTGAAATCGAGGACGATGTTATGCAAACACTTCAGGGTATCATTATCCCAAAAAAGAGAAGTTAAAGATACACACTGACCAATTTTTAGTGTATCTGAGTGGACAAATCAGAATCCTCCTCATCTCAGCCGTATCCCGGTTAGTACCTAGAGTCCGCTTGATACCACAATAATTGGCATAGGCACTAGTAGAAAGAAGAATAAGAACAAATGTAGATCGTACCAGTGGGGGTCGATCATATGCAGCATGTCTGGTGTGACCTTGTCGACCACCGTCATGTTGGAGCCATAGGACGCCACCTGCGCCCCCCATGACTGGAGGGCGGCCACCCCCGGCCCCATGTCCAAGCTTGAGAGTGACATCTCTTAGTTAAACCTGAGAGCCAAAGCAAGGAATTCAAAAAGCAGGTTCGCAAGATGCTCCAGGAATGTGAAAATAACACTATTCAGAGCTATTGTACATCCCAGTACACATGCGGTCTGTGGCCGAGTTACACTGTGAAAACGTACAGCGCCCTTCGGGTCCAATTCAATAACGCATTTAGAGCGGTGTTGGGGTTGCCTCGCTACTGCAGCGCGACGGGCATGTTCGCGGAGCCGCGCGTGGCGTGCTTCCACGCGAGCATGCGCGGCGCGCGCGCAGCGCTGCCCTCGTGCGCAGAGTGCGTGCCAGCCAAAACGCCGTTCTATCTATGATAGCCCACAAAGTAGATTGCCCTTACATCCGGCATTGTTGTGACAGACATGTCGCAGCAAGATAGATCGGACTAGTATGTACCTATTTTATTGAACATTTTATTTTATATTATTATCTATTAAGTATTTTAATTTTATTTTATTTTACATTATATTGAATTTGCAATTTTTAAATTGTTGTAATTGTATTTTATAATTGTATGGAATTTTAAAAATGTATTGATTGTGTTGCTCACTCGAAATAAATGATTTGAATTTGAAAAACCTGAGGTGTCCGGCAGGAACAGCATTTCCAGCCAAAGATCCTATCAATCTCCTCCAGATTGATAGGATCTTTGGCTGGAAATTCCTTAACACGTGTTCCTCCGAAAGGGTAGGCAGAGAACACTTCTTACCACTTTCGACTAACCTAATCCATTTTTATATCATTCCGTACGTGCTTGTCGGTTTATGGTACCCACTCATGACGACCTCATCATAAAATGCACGATTATTGAAGCATATAGCCAGAAGGCCGCTGAATATCCGTAAGTTAACAAAAAGATAATAGAATTTATTAGGTAGACATTCGTTCAGCCCTAGTTAATTCTAAAAATTTCAATAAATTAGCCAACCTTCAAATAACTGCTGAGAAAGTCTAGCTAAGGGAGCAATGATGACTAAATGTAATATTTATTGAAAACTAGGCTTAGCACTAGTGGCTTACGACTTAAAATCATTATTTCTGCTAAAATTGTGTTAGTGGAGATCCATACATATTATAAGTATGATAGAAAAGGGGTAAACGTGTATAAAACATTGCCTATTATTGTTACAGAAGAATGAAACTTACGTGAGTAGCCCCAGGTGAAAGGATAGTCCCAGGATGATTATCACTAAAATACTGAAGAAAATCGCTGCACGAACTACTCCAGTCTTCTTTGATGACCAAACCTTAGGAGGTTGGGGAGACTTCTCGACGTCCACATGCCCGTTGCCCTTATATACGGCCAAACATTAACAAAATTAGGGAGATCGATATTCATAATTAGATTCATCCTAAGACGTATTTTGATGGCTTCCGTAAGGTTAAGAAGGTAGTATTTTTAGTATGGGTTGTTCATAATCTTTTGCTAATGCTTGTATTATATTATTTTTGCACATACGTAATAGGTAGGTTCACAATTGATTCTATACCTTATTTGGTAAAGCAGCCAGTCTTATGGGAACCCTTCCTCAGGGATCCGACCTTGGGGACCTTTTTTGATTTAATTTTTATTATCTTAATTTAGTTTATTTAAGTTTTTTCTTCCTTAATCATTGTATTGTTCACACTTATAATAAATAGAGATTTACTTTTAAACACATTAAAGTCGACGATTTAGTAAATATTTTTGTTGGAAGCAGGCTTTTTATATTCGTTTAAAATTCACTATGTCAAACTTCACTGATATCTACACTATTCATAGATATAGTTAATTTATGGTAGAATAGAACAGGGTAAGTCATTGCCGTGACAGCTCCTAACGTCAGCGTATATTATCTACGTCATCAGCATCTTTAAAAATGGCGGACTGTCAGTGTGTTGCCACTGTCTAAATTACCCGAGTAAATTGCACTACTTCACTTAAGTTCCTTCAATCAATATTTACGTAATTTTTTTTTTTTAAATATTAATCGTGCATTAACAAAACTCCTTGTTTGTACGAAAGCTGTCAGTCAATGGCAACATTTGTGTGCCAACTTTGCACATGGCAACATTTGTGTGACGTAGACTAGATACATCGTCGGCAATAACTTACCTGGTTTTATTCAACCATGAGTCAATTAAATAAAAACGGGTACACTGTACCGAAATTTTGCACAAATCGAACCACTTTCCTTGTTCGTATGTGTATTCATTGTACGTTACAGTTATATATATAAAATGTAATAGTTGCTTGATTAAAAATGTTGTTCTTATGCCAATTTACTGCTAATTATAATTTGTTTTCAAGCACTCTGAGTATTCTCTGGAACCGGTCATCGTAATTGGCGGCGGAAGTGAGATTACGATACTGAATTGGCTGTATCTGCACCCTGTTAGCCATCCCTGGCCCGGATGTGACGCAAACAGACTCTAAACTAACTTAATTGCAAGCTTCTTTGACTTGCGTAAATACTGAAGCTGACTTTATAAGGCGTGTTGTCCTTATCACCTTACACGCTTACAGTACAGTATAATAGTGTGATAAATCTTGGTAAATTCTGTGGAAATAGAACATATTTATTATATTTAGGCTAATAACCTGATAATGGCCGCGGGAATCCGCTAGATGCGGGCATATTATACTATTCTGTGATGCGGATGGCGCTGGACCGGTCACTTTGGCAGTCTTTGCGGGAGGCCTATGTCCAGCAGTGGACGTCTTTCGGCTGATATGATGATGAAATTATATATAAGCTGTTAGCATTGCTCTGATTAAGACGTAATCTACTATAATATAAGAGTATTTCCATACGCGATTTACATATTTTTGATACTCGTGCGCCCTACTACGAGTTATGTTTTTATCGAAAGTCTTGTCTGTGGAGATGGTTCTTAGCTATGTTTTTTTGTGTTTAATTCCCAACGTATATGCAACCTACCCCATGCAATCTATAGGCTTTTAGAATTGAAGCGTGGTTCATAGGAATTTAATCCTTTCGAGGTCAACATCACCAATACAGCATGAGGCAGCTGACTCTTATAACTGTTGTGGTGAAGTGTTATTAAGCAGCTATTTCAGTTAATTAAATTTAGCCGCACTTCAACCAAGACCGCAGACGAACACAGATACTACCCCGTGATGATGACGACAATTTGTTGGTACATAGTGTGCAGTAATGCTTGATTGCTGCACATTATAGAGCGACAATTGCGCTCTCATGAGTTTAAGTGTTTTAAATTGATTATACTCATTAGTAAGTACATATTTTACACAAAAGATCCTATTGGGTCAAATTGCATTCGAAAGGGCCCTCACATTATGTACTTACTTGCTGTAAGAATTATATTATTATCAAAAAACTTCTAGATTCCCACTAATATACAAGGACCCTCAAAAATATCTGAGCACATTTAAGGCCTCGAGTTGCAAGTTCTTGTTATTTTGAGCGCCTTGTTTGTTACGAAGCATATGACAGCGAGTCACTAGGCAAAATAATATTTTAATTACATGTTGAAGTGAGCTCGCTGTTCTCCAAGCTGTGCCGGTGCATTGCCCTTGAGTTTGTTTCCTCTGCTAAATCCGGTACGGCACTTACCTTTATACGTGCACTATAAAACCGTAATGTTATTGTGACTGTCTCGCTGCCAACTGTGCTCTTGCACTTGAATGTTTTGGAAGTCGGTCAGTAGTATTTTTAAGGAATGCATTGATCTACTGATCTCGATACTAATTACATCCATTAACTCCTAAATTATGAGGATTTGTTTGTATTTCTTTTTCAAGAGTAACTGGCATGCTACTTGCTGCCTTCAGAAAAAAATATTAACCAGCTATTACTTTGACTACCTACTTAAATCGGTATTATTCAAGGAATTTGCATTCCAATATACCATGCAGCTTGTCAGTAAGAGTATAACAAAAACAATGTTATTAAACCGTTCTTACGAATTTTAAAAAAAATACTCTTTATTTTTCTCTATAATTTTTTTTTAATATCAAAATGGAAGTCTACTTAAAGCGCGTGGCAATAGGTTTGCCCAAACTCTTTTGCCATATTCATTGTTAGTATAGGTTATTACGAATATTGAGAGGAGTGTCAAATCAAATCAAGTAGACGGTATAAATAAATATTAAAGCTAATACTAATAAGTAAGCTCAATAAGGCTTGTGTTAGGGCAAACCTTGGCTAATCGGTGATATGAAGAAATTCGGTGATAGCGGAATTATTCGATATCTTTACGGCTTGTAATAATCTCCAGTAGGTGGCGGCATTTAACATGCTAACGTGCAGCAAGTATCCGAACGCATCCGTCAAAGACAAGAAAAAAAACTTATGTCAAACAAATCAACAGGTTTAACTGTAACGTCTAATGTTTAGTTGATCGGTGTAAGGTGTAAAAAGACTTTTATTGAAGAAAAATAAATGAAAATATGGCAAAAACTAAAGAAAAACCAGTTGAGGTAAGAATTTTTAAACACATTGTAAAAAGTACCTAACTATTTTCTATTTTTTAATCCCGCACCAAGCACGTGTCACATATTAACCTGAATATCACTGAATTGCTTACCTACTTTTTCATGTGTCAATAAAAATGTTTAATAAATTAATTTGGTACATCATAAATATAATCTTAAGTTCAGAAAATGGTAGACAAATACATGAACTTTTACTAAGTAATACTTCAAAAATAATTGAATTGATAGGTAATATTATAATTACCTAACTATCACCGATTAGCCAAAGTTTTCTCTACTAGACGACGATACGTACCTATAATAGACATAAATACTTTCGCTCGTTCCCTCTTATCCCTCTACCACCACCAATGCGGACGGTGTCACACATAAATTCGCCGCTGATACAGTCACGGACTTTATTCGTTGAGCCATTTAGGTGTCAACTAATTTTGGTTTTTTATAGCTAAGTTATGTATATCCAGTAAAACGTGAACTCTAAATGCCTCAACGCTTAAAGTCCGTGACTGTACGTGCATTACACCTTTTGAACGCACTCCTCGCATCAGCACCTGTATGTGATGCGTTTGCAAGCAGATGGGCAGAAGTGCGTGATGAATGTTTGAGGTTCTGCGAGAAGATGGATGGATAATGAGACCTTTTGAAAAAAATACAGGGAACATTTTCTGGGTATTAGTCTAGATCACTGTTTAAGTCTCTCACAGACCGTTGCGGCCTGGCCGCGCCGGTCAATAGTAAACGTGACACTAGCTGTCAAATTCACTAAATTGACCGCCACCGCAGGCCACACCAGTGTGATTGAGGCCTTATATGTACTAAATATTAAAGGCATATTATTGAATTCAGCAGGGTGGTCTACAATGCAATGTACCTAGTCATATCGCATTGCAGTGTTTTGTCCGCAAAGCTATTATAGTAAGAGCAATGATTTCATCGACGGTATTAGCTCGTTGTGCGACTGCAGGCGAGGGCGGTGTAAATAGGAAGATTATTATTAGCCGAGATCGATGTATTTCAATATAAATAATCATATCAGTGTAGAGTTTATTGTAGTTCAAAAATATTGCTGTCCATCTCACTTGCATACATGTACAGCATCGGGCGCTTTGTTCCTTCGAGGGCTATTATCACTTGTTATTTATTATTACGAGTACTATACTGCCCCCGATGATATTTCTCATTATTGCATTGAACACCCGCCACCTATACGCTTTCACATTCTATTTAAATATCCATAAAGGGATGAAATTTTCAATAATTTATTCTTAGAGTTATTGTACGTAGGCAGGACACATGCGTTAGGAGGTTGATAAACGATATATATAACGAACTCGTTTAATAGTACATTGTTTAACGAGGGGCGTAAGTGGAATATTGCTACCGAGAGTCTATCAGAAGTTCGGCGGAGGGCTTTTGATGCCTAGAGTTTGCAATATTCTTACGCCCGTGTTATACACAATGTTTTTCATTACATTTGCTAGGAAATAAATAACTACAAAAGACAGAAAAATCTAAGTTTCATACAACCGCACCAATCAAAAATTGACAACTTCACTTCCAGATAAGTGCTTTCAACCAATCACAGTGCAGTATTCTTGCGGGGCGGGGCGGCTTGGCCAACTAGATTTTTTTTCAACCAATCACAGAGCAACCAGATTTGCTTAAGCCAATCAGAGGGTTCTATATTTTAAAACTAAACTTAACAGCCCGTGGGAGGTAAAACGGCTATAACTGCTCTGTACGCTCGCAAATTATAACGCCATTGACGAGCAAGTGTGATGAAAATAGTACATTGTTTAACGAGGGGCGTAAGTGGAATATTGCTAACGAGACGAAGGCGGAGGGCTTTTGATGACTAGAGTTTGCAATATTCTTACGCCCGTGTTATACACAATGTTCTTCATCACATTTGCGAGGAAATAAATAACTACAAAAGGCAGAAAATTCTAAGTTTCATACAGCCGCACCAATCAAAAATTTACAACTTCACTTCCAGATCAGTGCGAGTGGAGCGTGCAGCTCAATATTTCAACCAATCACAGAGCAGTTCTTGCGGGGCGGGGCGACTTGACCAACTAGATTTTTTTATTCAACCAATCACACAGCAACCAGATTTGCTTAAGCCAATCAGAGGGTTCTATATTTTAAAACTAAACTTAACAGCCCGTGGGAGGTAAAACGGCTATAACTGCTCTATATCCTCGCAAGTAATAACGCCATTGACGAGCAAGTGTGATGAAAAACATTTATGCTTCTAGATCCACCTGCTTAATCTGTGCATTCATTGACGTTTTATTCAGCGTTAAAATTCTACGAGATAATACATACAATGTTCAAATCAACCTCGCCGGTCCAGTCCAAGTATGGCATTAACAGCTGTGTCAGCTACTGTCGCTTGTAGTAGTTTTACGACCATGTATACTATAGCCCCCGGTCGGCTTCTTTTCCGGACTAGCTCTGTAATTAATCCCTTAATTGTGGGCTTTAAATAACTTTACCTTCGCATTAAACCAGATTTCATCATCTCTAAGCTATTCCCACGTCTTAGCATTATCCAATTGATTGCACAACAGATCAGAAAGTTCCAGATAATAGCTCTATATAACGAGTGACTTTAAAAGGGCTTATGAACGAGGGTTTATTTAACGCTTACTGTCTTTTGTTTCTGATGTCGGTTCACATAGAAAGCAGACGTATGTGCGTGATAGTGTCACGAGGTGATAACGCGATGTTATTGTGTGTTAAAAAATTGAGCGCAGCGTTCAATATTATGTTGTCATGATTCATGATTAATATGCAAACGTACGTAGTTAACTTAACCTGTAACATATATACAAACACACGTAACCAGACACATCCAAAAGTTGTAGATCTAATTAGAGGTGGGAACTAAAAAAAAACACCGGCCATGTGCGTGTCGGACCAGGCACAACGAAGGGTTCCGTGCTTATTAAGGTCGTATTGTCTCAAAAATCTTAAGGCACTTACGTCCTGTTCTACAGGATGGAAAATTGAGATGGGGCACTTAAAAAGTTAGTAAAGGTCTCCTAAGAGCATTTTCGCGTAGCAGCAAGGGATCTAGTAGCTAATACCCTTATTGCCCCATCTCAACTTTCCACCCTGTATAGAGAAGGCAGTTTTTCAGCTATATATCGAAAACCTTTGAACCGATATTGTTCAAAATAACTACTTTTCGGTGAAAGAATTTAATAAGCACTATGACCATGATTTTTTTCAATTTTATTCAATCGAAAATTAGAGGAGAGGACACCATTTTTGTTACTTTCGGGGCGATTATTTCCGACTCTATTCACATAATCAAAAAAATTGCTGTGAAACCTTATATTTATTATGAAAGGCCTATCGATTGTTGTGCCACACGTGGACTTATAATGTTTTTTTGACTTACAATTACATGTATGGAGTGCACCCCTAAAAAATGTTTTTTAGTTATTTCATTACAGAACTACATAGCCGCTAGCAAAATACACCTATCCTCAAAATTTTATTCAAATACACCTTATAGTTTTCGAGTCAAATGCCTCTTACATACGGACAGACATGACGAACCTTAAATACTATGTTCAATACTATGACACAAATGATGACCACATTGGTCAAGTTGACACCTTGAGGTTTGATTATGTGTAACTTAAAAACTTATTGTGACATTAAGGAACTACCGAACTAGGTATGTAGTAATATCTAGAAAGATATACAACTTAAGAGTACCGTTGAATTCCATTGCACTATTATAACATTGACCCTTTTCTTAGGAAATCGTGAGATCTAGCCTCGTATGCGGCTAGAAGAGCAAAATCATCTGCAAAAAAAACAATAGTAAAAAAATGTGTATATTATAATTATTAATAAAAAAACGAAACCGAATTCAATTTTTGAAGAGATCCCTCAATTCCTCATGGATCCCATCATCAGAACTGGATTTGGTGACAACGGGACCAAGCTGGAAGTATATGCTTTCAAACAAAGAAATAATTTTTGTAAGTCATATGTCCAATAAAATGGATTAACATGCACAACTCCTTCTACGAATGTAGGTAGTTCATCAGTCATTGTTACCAAGTAAAAATATAGACTCTTCTAGATTTTCTTACAAATAATCCATTGAACCATTTATTACTTTATATTTATGTTACCACAACTCGTACGCCAATTGCAAAACGTTTTATTCAACCGAAACAGAGATGCGAGCACTGTTGGCCCTCTTAATAAAGGGGTCGTTACACTACTATTAAAACGTGTTATTAGTGAAATAACCGTGTGTAATACCCCTAATACTCGTTAAAAGGTAGTCGTTAACTGGCGGTGTCCATTAAAGTGAGGTAATTTCTGTAACTTTTATTGTGGGATTCTGAGATATATTAATGTGTACTCTATGATTTGAAAAAGTTTTGTAAACATCGGATTGTATTCTTTCTCATTTGGTTGATTTAGGTCATATATTGAACGGACAAATCTTCAAAAGTCTAACAAACATATTAGTTGAATACATTAATGATTAAAAGATCCAATCAGCTTAGGTATAAGTTGCATAATTGACTAAAGCTATTATTGAATTTGTCATTAAGTGTTTCAAAGACAAAGGGCTGGTTGGGCTTATTTAATGTGGCTGACTTTTTATAAAACCTTGGTAGGTATGGTTGCTCTTTGAATGGACTACTTTGATGGACTATACCTCGTTGTATATTTTAACGGACAAAATCTACTTCTACGTTACTTCCTTAAATTAGGATATCGAAGAGAAATATATTACTACGAGCAATTTTCTTTTTCTATATTCCTTATCAATGCATTTTTTTAGGCTTCATTATAAATGGTTGTCTTTGAAATCGCACGATTTTCTTAATCTTACATGGTTCATTCATACCATAATGGTATAGTTTATTTTATTATACTCTACCGCTCAGGAGCCGTAGCATGGTTGGCCTTGTCACGCGATAGGTGATAGGATAGAGCGTGCGTCACTGGCTGACACCGTTCCATAGAACGAGACGACGCTCTTATCTTGTCACTTTTTGCGTGATAAGGCCAACCATGCTACGGCTCCAGTTGAATCAGGCGCCTAGTGCAATTAACACTTCATCCTATCTGATTATCTGTGTATCGCGCTCACACTCCCAAGATAGACAGATATAATTTTAAAGCGACACAAATGCTTTCCGGAACTGGGCTCTTGATATGCTCCGAATGTTTTTTCTCGAATTTTACATAGGTAATTTTACAAAGATAGGCAGATCACATGAATTTTAATTTTCAGTGCCACTTCTAGTTGTAGGTAAATTCAAAGATGGAGAAAATGTGATATTGCAGTGATATGTTGCTAGCCCATCGCTCGCAACCAGGGATCGGAACCGGTTCAACAATCGGACAAAAATCCCTGAAATAGTCTAATATTTTGAATTATTTTAGGCTCTTAATGTAGGACTCTATATATCATGTATTTAGGTAACGTTTTCGTATTATTAGACTGCCTGATCAAAAATGATATTATAAACCAAAGAACAAAATAGAACGAAATAATACCGGTATTTTTGTATGGTGAAAATACCGGTATCCGATCCCTGCTCGCAACACACTTTCCGTCTGGCGTGTGGTGCTATTCCAACCTGATACCACACGGCGTTTTTTTTACATAGATATTATGGTTGAGTATATTTATTGCGATCGATTTTTTATAAAACTGACATAGTAATTGAAATCTTTTAACTTGGACGGTAGAGTTGCTTTTTGAATGAACTACTTTGATGCAATTCGGCCAACTCAGATAATCTCAAGTTAGTTTTTCTAATATTCGGAGTTCGGACCGTCTAGACTGCCAAGTATGTAGTCGTCGGGGCACGTATAAATATTCTTTTTGACAAAACAATAGTGTTTTGTTTGAAATGTATAAGTTTTAACAAATATTTTTGTTTTCAGGTACGTAATCATATTCTATGAACTACATAGGAGGTATGAACATGAAACGTCATGGGCGAGGGAGGTATTTAAAAAATCTCATGGACTTCCGTATTGAATAACCGTGTCATATGATTGTGTATCTAATTACTAGTATTTTAAAGGTTATAATAGGTTGGATACTGATCCTAAAGATCAAAATTGTATCTCTCCGTGAGCAGGTGACATATTGATTAGCTGATTAGATAGCTGCGATGGCTGCTGACTACGATACTATTGTGTTGCTTGAAAATTTTGTCAGAATTTACTTGAAATTCATGATAAGCCATTGACTTGTACATCACTCACTATTGTGAGAGAGTAGCAACATTCTAATCTAGTAAACCACCAGGAACGCAACACTTTATACAGTTATTTACGGTCGGCAACCCTTTAATCACATTTCATTTATGGTAAGCTTATAGTCAAAGTCTCAGGCCGTTTATTATATATTTTATGACGTAAAAGGCTCCAGTGTGGCCAATTAACAGAACAAAATGATCTTTTGATAGCTCACCGAAATGCCTCTAATGGAATGTAAGAATTCTGATGACCTAGACCCGGAGCCCGAATACCGTAACACTTAACGAGTTCGGCTTCCTTAATTAGTTATGCAGATCGTTAAAATATATTACATATTTGTGGTTTGTAATTGCAAACTTACAGGTAAATTACTTTCGAGACGTTTTTGCATTTGTAGTTGTGACCTCTATGTATAGCCAGCCTCACACACACATACGTGTGTCTGTGTACGTGTGTCCCTGTAAATATACAAATACTACTACAAATGCAAAAACGTCTCGAAAGTAATTTACTTGTAATATGTTGTTGTTGGCCTTGCGAAGGAAATGAGAAGTGATGTGCAAGCGGTCTAATTTTTAAATCAAAGGTTTTATTTTTAACTGACTTCACAAAAAAGGAGAAGGTTCTCAATTCGGTTGTATTTTTTTGTTAGTATTTTTTTATCATAAAATATATACAGATTTACAGATTAAAAATAATCGGGTAGTGGAGATAAAATACCTACAATCCACGAGTACCTAAACCTTCCAAGTCTTGCGACAGAATAACTCACGGTACAAATACACATGAAATACGGTCACTTCAGAATGAACATAGTAATACCGTGGATCGAGTCAATAAAAGCGAAAGTAGATATTGGCCATAAACCTTCTGACCCTTCAGGGCTAGTGACGCCCCTGGTTTATAACTATACATCAGTGGCCACATTCGTATTGAGCTGGGATACTGCAACAAACAGTTACATACGTATTCAATCTGTTTTCTAGTGTGCCTACTCTCATACGTATGGTATTTGCCGTAGAATACAGACAGGTAGGTTGTTACTTTATTGCCATCATTACATTAGAGGTGCGATTTCATGGTGCTATTCATTACTAACCGTAATTATAAGCGCCCGATGCCGATGGTAATTTTCTGACTTAATATGTTATGACAAAGTTTCCCCGTGTAGTTGAAGGAATAAATAAGAAGTAAAGCAGACTTGTCATAGTGTTTAGTCGAATTTGTGATATTTTGAGTTGTGAAAAAGCGGATACAATAGCTGGAATTAATATTACATAGTGCAATTTGCATGAAGTAAGCGAGCGGAACCACAATCCAAAGCCAAAGGTGTACGATTTCTCCACAGTTATCTAATGCAGGAAAAAAGCCATATTTCACGGCTGAAATTTTGAATATTTCTATAGGTACGCGACCGGATAAATATAACTATGTACATAAAAACGACAAAAAGTCGACCTCCAGTGACAATAGCATATCAAATTCTCGTCACAGCGGCTGGTTGGGGCAGGAGCCGTGACCACTCACAATGGTTGCACACCTCTGCCTGTTGTACTTCATTTCTACCGCTCTGTGAAAAGGCCAATCACAAAGTCTAGGAACGTCTGGAAAGTGTATGTAAAAAAACCGGACAAGTGCGAGTTCAACTCGCGTGGTGAGGGTTCCGTAAAATATTGAGAATTTTCCCGTTACTTTGAATACTCAAAATAGGTTTTCCTGTAATCTTTAGGCAAGGAACTATTTTCCATATTTTTTTCAGAATTTCAAGCCTTTTAGTTTCGGAGATTAGGGGCGGGGGGGTCAATTTTCGTATTTTTTCCTAAATTACTTCAAATCTGATTTTACTAAAATTATAAAAAAAAACTGAGATGCTTACAACAACCCCTTTCATTTGATATGTCACACAATACAGTTTGCGAAACTTTTTTTTTAATTTTCCACTTTACCCCCCTAAAGTGGCCCCCTTGTTCAGATTTCATTAATTTACTTTATGCGTCCATCTTTGGGTCACCAATTTTCATATGTGTACCAAATTTCAACTCAATCGGTCCATTAGTTTCGGAGCAAATCGGCTGTGACAGACGGACAGACGGACGCACGAGTGATCCTATAAGGGTTCCTTTTTTTTCCTTTTGAGGAACGGAACCCTAAAAATATAATAAATTAAGATGTAGGTATTGTTTGATAAGGATCGTTCGTTAAAACGATTCGGCCAATAAGATGTGTGTGTGATTAACCTTTTAATCCTTCTATCGCCTTGCTCTGTACCAAAGGGCGTCAGTGTCTATGTGACAAATACACACCTAATGTTGCGTAACAATACGTACGGAATTACATGCTTTCTCTGCATGTAATTCCATACGTGCGCCCCGAACCCTTCAATTTCCTGATAACTGCGTGCCAACAATGGCGTTCATAAATCTGGATTTTATTCGACATTCTCAACGCATTACATATTGGGCGCGCCACAAAAAGGTTATAGGTTATAGGTGTACGCGGGCTGGGTTTCCGCAACTCGACGTCATAAATGCACCTATTTTGCGTATGGGTTGGCACTACTATTATTCGTGCCAGCCCAGTTCCACCAGGAAGCCTAGCAGACCCTTTATGTTGCCGACGGCCTCCGGCAGTGACCCCGGTGTTCCGAGGTGCTTTGCCCGGTAATCTGCCACCCCAGGGCACGTCAGGATGACGTGGGCGGCTGCCTCCTCCTCTCCCATGCAGGCTCTGCAGAGAGGTCTGTAACACCTAGGGTGAAAAGATGTTTGTTTAATAGTGCATGACCAGTTATGGCTCCCGTCAGAAGACGGAGTGCCGGCCTCTTTAGCTTCTTTAGCTTCCTTGACGATCCGGGGTTGATTGTCGGGAGGGCCTCCCTGGTTTTTCTGCAGGTTCCTAGGGTGTGCCAATATTTTTGGTGTTCTACCTTGGTGTTTAGTCGCAGTGTGTTCCGCAGCCATGTGGGTTCCGGTCCTACGGCTCTAGACTCTGAACCTTCTCTAGCCAGTGCATTCGCTGTGTCGTTACCGCGTGAGTTGCTGTGTCCTTTGATCCATTGCAGGGTTATGTCGCCGTTGTTACATACTTCTGAAAAAGGTTATTAGATGTATTGCCTTTTATTGGTTGAAATGTAATGACGTCACATAGTTACGAGTAAATATTTAGTACAGTAGGAGTTATGACGACCACTTTGGCATAGTTGGCAGCGGCCCTGCCTACAAAGCCGGCGGTTCTGGGTTCGAATCCTAGTAAGGGCATTTATTTGTTGGATGAGCATGAATATTTCTTGCTGAGTCTGATGTTGATGTGTTCTATGTATTTATTAAACCACATAAGTATGTAGTAAGCGCACGCACTACATACTTATGTAGTTTGTTCCAGTTTAGATGACGTAGAACACTTAAACCCAACCATTACCGACATTCTATTTTTTAATTGTTATCTTAAAGCAGGGTTATAAAACAGTTACGCATAAAGCACACAACAAACAGTAGCTACTTCAGTACACGTGCCACACTTCGGTAAGTTTTATGACGTCTCTTTGTTAGCTTTTCCTTTCATATTTAGCAACAAAAAAGTTAAAATCCCACGTTAAGTTCATTTTCGTCATTTTAACTGGAACAAACTATACCAATGTTTAATCAAAGTGTCCCAGGCCCACAAACCCATTATATACCTATTGAACAAGGCGTAAAATTGGGTTTCCTACGCGTTTCCCTCCCTACCTCCTACCAAACAGTCGTGAGCATATGGTTTTATAATCAACATTGTATTGCTATGTAACACTCCCTTACCACAAGCTGTTATCAAACTATTCGTGCTACAAATCGGCGTTGCACAAGTGCAATACATTCACCGGCCCGCGGCGTTGCTTGATAACCTCTGGCTTGGGCGAGGTCCTAGAAAATTGAATTCCTAGGTGTATGGTGAAAAAAGTTGGAAATGACTTTTTAGGTTCGACAATAAACAAAAAGCGTAGATCTAGAACCTACCAGCTGCCACATTTCGAATCAGTCAAGTTGTTGAAGAAATCCAATCCAGAAGAGACCATGTTCCATCAATACCCAATAAACATTTATAACTGTAGGCACTAGCTTTTCTACAAAAAAGGAGGCTCTAAGTTTGACCCGTATGTTCCAATGGAATTTCGACGACCGGTTAGCCTAGTGGGTAGTGACGCTGCCTACGAAGCTGAAGGTCCTGGGTTCGAATCCCGGTAAGGGCAAATATTTGTGTGATGAGCATGAATATTTGTTTCCGTGTCTTGGATGTTTTCTATGTATTTAAGTATTTATATCTATTATACAGGGTGAGCAATCCAAATGGGTCAGTATGGCGGTTTTGGAAACCATAACAGATAGCAAAATCTTGGCTTAGGAACCATGACGTTGATTTTAGTAAAAAGAAAAACTGCATTCATATACTTACAAAAATACGTGTAGGTACTCGGCCCAGGAATCGAACCTGGACTTTTTGAAAAATTAAATTTCGTTATTTTCCTTTGAATATCGGTTATGTAGCTCTTAAATAGTAAATGTTACTAAGAAACATGATATCTAAAACTAATAAAATGCATTGTTTTTAAATAACGAAATTTAATTTTTCAAAAAGTCCAGGTTCGATTCCTGGGCCGAGTACACGTATTTTTGTAAGTATATGAATGCAGTTTTTCTTTTTACTAAAATCAACGTCATGGTTCCTAAGCCAAGATTTCGCTATCTGTTATGGTTTCCAAAACCGCCATACTGACCCATTTGGATTGCTCACCTTGTATATATCGTCGTCTAGTACCTACAACACAAGCCTTATTGAGCTTACTATAGGCCTAGTTCGATTTGTGTAAGAATGACCCCTAATATTTATTTATTAAAAAATAAAAATTGCAATTAGGGACAAATACTTTTAAGAATTTTCATGACCATAATATTAAATTTCAAAAACGAAGCCATTTTCGTAATTAACGTCCCAAAAAACCATAAAAAACGACACCCATATTGATATTTTTTCAACCCCACTGCACCCCAACAAGGGAGATGTTATTTAACGTCTGCCACGTTGGATTTTAAAATCGTTGTTGTTTTCGTAATCAGCTACCCGATAAACCATAGAAACAATACCCATGTTGATTTTCAGACTTTGTCATCACATTTCCCCCCTTTAGGGGTTGAATTTTCAAAAACCTGAAACATGTGTTTACTCATTTATTGTTAGGAATACTGCTGTGAAGTTTCGAATGAAATAGTCTAACTAATCTTGTTTCCCCATACAAACTTCTGACCCCCATTGCACCCCCTTAGGGGGTGAATTTTGAAAAATAAAATAATGATTTAAAAACTACTGAATTAAGAACCTCCTCCTTTTTTTGAAGTCGGTTTAAAATACGCTTGTATTTATTTCAAGTTATAATTCATAACATCAACTTCCAAGATGTTTGAACAAACAAATAGGGTACACAATCGTACTCGTATACAGAGCTTGTAAAACAATCAAGACCGTAACGTAAACGTGCTTAATAATAATTGAAAACAACATTTGTGCAAACATTTGTCGGCAATCAGAAGCTGACACAGAACACGCTCTGAAATGTCGCAGGTCAGCCATCTTGCGTAAAACTGTTTCGACAACAGTGGCGGGAATGCGCTGTTAGCAAAAACTTAAGCTAGAGCTACACAGGGGAGGGTTCGTTTAGACGCAGTCGATTTGGAATGATTTTTGTGAAATTAGCGAAAATTCCCGAAGGCCTCGTGTCGTGCCACGCACTGGATGGTGTTACGTTACGGACTGCTTATTGTAACACTTTCAATCATCTAACCTATCCAGTAATGTTTAACTGAGATTTTCTCCTGAGTGCTCGCTGGGAATAGCCTTTGTGCCTTAGCTAGCGTAGCTTGCCGGTGTTTGTATGACAAATATTCGCACCTGGAAGCTAAGATATACATGAAAATCCGAGGTGGCATATTTACTTAGATAGAAGACGCATATCCATTCAATTTCAAGGTTGTTTATAAATAAGCTAGCGCCACCACCACACCGGTAACACTAGCGACGGTGTGCCCTTAGCTTTACGTAAGGTGGCTGCAAAAACCTGGCAAGCACAAACTGAACTAATCTATAATGTATGTAGTAGGATGAAAGGGTTGTTCCGGTACAACACTACTGTAGTTAAAACTTAAAACTAGGAGCAGTTTAGTTTTAGGAAATAGAAGCTAGCTAATGATATGGAAGGGCTTGAATAATTGTTTATGATTTGACTTAATGCTAGTAGGGCCTGTGTGATGTAATAACTTTGTGCACTGGCAACTCGTATTATTTTATCTATGAAACAAATCATAATCATTCTAAATGAAAAGATATACGTGTATATTTTTATTTAGAATGATTTGTTATATATATATTTAAATATTAGTTTACCCTGTAACTAGTTGACTTAAATGAAACTTCAATCGTATGTTATGGCCAATTTTAACGTGTGCTTTACTTTGTAATATTCTTAAGTGGTGTACATGTAACACATAATTTATAATAAGGGTCGGTAAGTATCTCGCTCCTGCGGCTCAGTTGCCATTGCCACCACATTCCATGGGATACGTGTAGATTGTTCTTATCTCGTATTTACAATATTTGTTCGAGATAACCGGTATACTGTAAAGATGGGGTCCACTGAGACACTCACGCGATATGGAGTCCTGTTGCTAGTTTATTTTCTAATAAGCTTCATTTTAAAATCGCGAGACAGGTCAAGTTACTTGTCAAACTTTGACTTTGTCACTAAACTATCCGTCGTCAATCGTTCACGTTCGACTCTTCATAAAACACCTTCTTGTGGCATAATTGGTAACAACATAGGGTATGTTGTATAAACGTTTAAAAAAGTTTAACGATTTCTGAAATAAGCTGTTTAAGAAGCAATAATAAGTACAAATACTCTTTACAATGCACTTCATCTGAAAGCGCGCTTTTATATGGTTCAACATAAACACGGGAACTCGTCTATGCCCGCGCGACGGAGCGGTGTGGCGCGGGGCCGTGCGGGAATGAATTCCGGGCCAATATTCCCACACACGTGCGAGAATATGAGATTTCATGACAGTTAAAATTGCACCTTTTATTTGTATATTTTTATTTCCTTGCATGATGCATTGTAAAATGTTGTATGATACACGTGCGGATAGGTAATTCCCAACTCGTGTCGATCAAAAACACTCCCCGAAGTCGTGATTTTGGTCATCGTCACTCGTTGGGAATTACCTACTTTCCGCACTTGTATCATAAATAACTATTATTGCACACCTCACACAAACGAAACAGGTAGGTACAAAGAGAAAAAATACAATAACATGTATAGGTAGAGTAGAGGTAGACAACAGGCGGTCTTATCGCTTAAGAGCGATCTCTTCCATACAACCTTTGCGGGACGAAGAAAGATTCAGCATTAGATTATGCAGTAGGTGATGTAGAGATTATGTACCAAAACCTGAAATTAAATAATGATGGAAAAAGATAAAGTATAAGTAAAGACTTGGCCTTCAGTAAATTAGTGACGAACTTTTTTTCTTTTTTTAAATATTTTGTATATAAAATGTACACAGAATGAGTCAGCTTGTTTCATAGTAGGTAGGTATGTGGACGACCAACTTAAGCCTTCAAGTGTATATTAAACGAGCTAGCGATTAATATCAGAAATTCAGTTAATATTATAAGCAGTAACGTGTTGTTGAAGCGTTATGGCGATCATATCAACCTGCATTAGTATGCTGTTTTAGCATCAGCTTTAGTTGAAGTGGTAGTTCCCATTCCCAGTAGTCAACATTCTACAGGAAGATTGCTTGTAATGGAATAAAGTAGTTGCGAATTTATAGAACATTTGGTAGTAGGTACTTTATGAAATATTTGTAACATACATTAATTTCGTCTGTAAAGTTAAACCTGTAATGTCACGTTTTACCTTTTTAATGGGTAGGTATAGACCATGTGCTACATCTCGTCTCATCCTCCTGCCGTTATTCCCGGTTGTGAAATTTCAATCAATCATAATCAGCATAATAGTTATACGAATGATTCTTCAACTTCATGTCTTCGGGGGGGCATCGAAGCTACTTTTAAACACCAGATTATCAGACTTTTCCTTTAAACATCATATTATTGAATTAGTTGCTCATAAAAACTAGTAGAAAATTGTTCATGTCCTACGAACTCGTGCCCATTCCACCAGCTCGAAAGCAATTACTTAACATCACGGAGGCGTAGCCCAACATTCTACAGCCTTCCAAACATGTTAGTAAATACCGAAAAGGTCTTTCCGATTAGATTTATCCACATTAAGGACGACCATAGAGCGATAGAGCAACACTGTGTAGTGAATGTTAATTTTTGCCGCGGGTCGATGCCCTTCGTTTGACCATAGAGCACAAGTTAACAGAGCGAGACCATAAATCATCAAGGCTTGTGATGTTTTTGACGCTTCGATGAATTTTGACTGTTGGTTTTGCAATTGAAAAAGGATATAATGGTAATTTAAGTGTGACTGTCCAAGAAACGATAATGTACACCTTTTGTGACCTTTTAGTTATTCCAAATAAACAGTTAATCGATTTTCATAAAATGAGGCTTGCATTTTAGTTAAAATAAAACACAAATTACTACACAATGAGAAGTGGTTCACTTATCGTTGATGTATAACATTTTATAGTTTCTTTTTTTTATCGTTTCTTTATTAACTTACGTGATTTCACATGATGAATGATGGTAAAAAGTAAAGATAAAATTTACCTACCAAATTCTTGTATCTCATCATAACTATTACTATTACCTATAGTCAAATGTAATTACATACATGTTCATCTATTAATTAAAGCTGGTATAAGTACTACCTATATCGTTATATTTTGTAGACACTGCAAAACAAAGTCGAGACGATAGAATGGAAGGACCAAAAGTCAACTCGCAACCGGTTTTATGCCCTCTAACAGTAAAAGAATTCGCGATGCGATGTATATCAATCAGATCTTGAAGATATGCCCCAACCTTGATATTTAGTTTTGAAACTACTTTGAACAAAGTACCGATGTTGCACAATCGAGTCTACCTCCATTTTATACGATTCCCGATGCAGATAAGTTAGTACTTAGGTGTTATTTGTTCGTCTGTTGCAATCGGTGTCAAATGACATTATTGATACGACACTATTGATAGAAGTTATCGTTCGGAAAATCAAGGCGTAGAGAAATGGAAAATGAATATTATCATTATTTGTCATCAACATCAGTGCTTTTCCGCGTAATAAATGCAGACTTTTCCCTTCGTTTATGGCCGGGTTTAGTCAAGATGTCATAGGAATGTCTTTACAATATATATACCGTTAGCTACTTACATGTAAATATATTGTCACTGCATAGTCTACACTACAAATACTAAAATGAGATTAATACAGTTTGCTTAACATACACTAAAGATATTGTGAGTCTTATGCACTCTTTCATTGATGTATTTTCTTGTTATTGACAAATGTTTCCATTTGCAACGTAGAGAGAAATTTAACCTTGTGTGTCAAACAGAGTAATTATGTATGTCCGGCAATAAACAGTTTTATTATATCTAATTAAAATGATATACTACATAATTTCAGTTGATAGTTAACCGAAGATAACCTTTACTGATAGGTACTAGACGGAATCCACATTAATTGATATTTACAGTGATTGTAAACAAATACATAAACTGGATGATGTATTACGATTCCGTAATAATAGATCAGCCTAATGCGACCCTGCCATTATAATACGACATTACCGCTAATTAACATTGGTGCAATTGGTTGTACGCGAGTTTGAATGCAATGGGCACAAACGACATCAATCTAAGACTGAGTAATCACCGTACCTCCTAATATTGGATAGATACCTAATTAGCAGAAACACTTAACCGTGATACATAACATTTACGTACATTATACATATGATACGAGTATGTGTGTAGTGTAATCTAAACTAAGGTTTCATAACGAAGTTTCTGTACGGTCGACGCCAAAAATACGTTTACACTATTCGCCTTATTGCAATGGAATAAGGTGCAAAAGTGTAAACGTATTTTTGGCGTCAACTGTACAACTGTACATTTAAGGGCCATTTACATGGTGCAACAACTTGTATGCGATTTTCATTACATTGCGGGGCTGCGGCTACCGAAATACGACGAATTCAATCAAACCCTGCAATGTAATAAAAGTCGTATGCAAGTTGTTGCACCATGTAAATGGCCCTTTAATCTTCATTTCTCCCATTTATCTGAGTTCTAGCTTCGAGTTAGTGGTTTAACTCACCTGGGCTCCTAAATTAAACTCCCTTACCAACCATGCAAATCAATTATCCGGAATTTACTGACACGTCTTCGTATTAGTAAAACTGGTCGTTAACATAGTATACTGTAAAAGATAATTGTATGTCTGCATGTGTCATAACTGCTAAACTTAGTGCTGACCGGTTTCCTAGTAAAATGTTTAGCATACGTTCGTTTCAATTTTATCATCAGTAAGTAAGACTTTTTAGTCAACATTTTAATCTAGTAACTTTTAGAATTAGGTATGTCTATTATATTCCTAATACGGCAATGCAACGTAAGAGGCCTTCAGCCGAACAACAACTAATTTGAAATGTTACTATAAAAACGTATTATGATTTGCATTGTAAAACACGAAGAGTACCGTAATCTGTATAGCGTTTGGAAGTTGTTTAACATTTTCTTTACAAACACTACCTGTTAAGGCGTAAGTACCTGCCGTTATTGGTACTATTTTATGAAGATGTCCATAAATATGGAATAATATGTTCACTTGTCTATATACACTTTGTTTATGAACTGAATGTCGATTAGGACAGCCCATAACAAGTAACAGCAGACGGCTACGAGTTATTAAACTTAAACGGAAGACCAAGATTGCAATGCAGATTACTTTTTGTGAACATCTTTATTCCTTCTCAGAATACCTACTATTGCTATTTGATACTGTTGACTCCATAAAAAAGCTATCGACATGGTGTGTCGTAATTTTAACAACTACTCGCTGACCGTACAACTGTTTCCTAGTTGGCTTGACCGACATCTAGATGCGTATCTCTAAGCGTTGACATTACCAACATTCCCTTACAGTAGCCACCAATTACCGAAATCAACCGTATCAGATTCGGCCAGATTAATCTTTTACATCCCAGGTACTTCTACAAGTCTAAATGAAGGTGCGTACTCATTGTCGAATCGGATGACTCTAAACACAATGGGTTTAGGCCTATTCTGGAATGGTCAAATATTACTGAAAGGCAAACACGGTTGGTGTAATTTAAAACGGCTGACGGCGTGTAATCATGATGCATTGTGGAGTACGAATTTGGTCTGACAAAAAGCTGGCCGGTCCGTTACAACTCGGCTTCCGTAATGATAACCAAACAAAATAACTGTGCCACTTGCATTCTTATTGCCTCCATCTTTTTGATTAACTCGTACTACTATGTCAGATCTTACGCTTTTTGCTCGTTTCGCAAAGGTCAAACGAGCAAAGGACAATTTAATCAGATTTAATTTTGCAAATCCCATTCTTAATATGTAACTGATACGAAATTTGCATTTCTGGTTGAATTAACATGAAATCCGCGAAACAATATGTCAGAATCTCGTAAGAGCCATCATTCATGCAAATCATTTGGGCAATTGGTCTACTTAATCAGAGTTACTGATGGCTGATGATCTCAATTAATTCGTCATCTGCCAGAGATACGCAACGAGGCAGACAATGCAATATTCAAGATTTTTTTAAACAATCGTTTGTATGCGTTGTCCGTTTTGCCATGATGCAAGCCGGTGGCAAAATGCCCGGAGCCTGCATTGCCTCACAACCCTTTCGATCACTATCTTGCTCGTGTATTTTGTCATATCTGGTTAGATTTACAGCAGTGTGTGATGTTTGACATTGTGTCTAATTCGTACCGATATATTAGGTGGATGAAATAGACCGAGAGACAGTTATCTTGCATTGTGGTTTTGACGCACTATTATGTTTACTTATCAGATTTTTTGTCATTACCATGAACGTGACTCTTACTATCGTACACCTGATTTTTCGATTGTCAGGCGATATCTGCCTGTTAAGATTAACCTTCATTTGTCACATGTATTAAGAAAACTAAGAAAAGGCTTTTGTGTTTATCAACTGTAGATTCAGTCTTAAATAGAAGTTAATCTAGACTTATTAACATAGCTTTTTACATTCTGTTCCGTTTAATTGCTAGTTTCAACACCGCCTAATGTGGCATGTCCAACGTACTTTAAAGCGGACTCTGGTTGTTTCACTTCGTTAAGACCATTGTCTACGGCTATTTATTGGGCTGTACGCATTGTATTATGTCGCAAGCTTGATTTTCAATTGATACTTCCTAGTTTGGTAAACGGGGGCATTAAATAAGCCAAATTGGCCGCGTTGAGTATTAAAGGCAACTATGTATGTGTAATTCAAAGCGCTACACAAAAACACGCACTATATGACTGAAGCTTCGATCTTTTATTAGTGATAATCTATAAAATACTGTTATGATAGCTACTTACGACGTTACTTGCAATACAATTTCACTATTTGTCGTTAAAACTATCCTCTCGTTGGAATATGGTACTAAATAATCTACCTATTTACTACAAATAGGTAAGGGTAGTTTGCATATTCCAAATAGCTGAAACATTTAACATAGGCTATATGGTTATGTATACTCAACAGATATGTTTTACATACGCCGTGCTGCGCTGTCGTAACATTGCAATACACATTGTTAAACATCTTTAGATTCCTCCATAATGCCACATCCAGAAGACGGTAGGTTGCAATTTAGGTAATCATAATCTTTATTGCACACCATGGTATTACAGTTGTTACAAATAAATTATAGTATCACATGGACCCTGACATGGTATTGCAAATGGTCCTTAAAAATTAATATCTAAATCTAACTACTCTTATCTAGGTTATATTATAATCATCAGTATATAAAAGCCTCTCAAGCGAGTGGAGCTATTTTTTTAAACATACAATATATTACATAGGCACTACTACTGTAGTATAATTACAGAATTAGGCCCACTATAATGTTATATTTTGACTGTAACTACCATACTAAGTACATTTATTTTTTCATTCTATCCTTGCAACTATGCGAGCCGAAATAAGTACCTACCTAGTTTAACGTCATAAATCGAGTGATATTCGTTTTAGTTACATTGTATATAACGATATATTGTTACAAAGTTAGTCTGGTAAATGGTAGGTACATTGCAATGTCAAAGTAGGTAGTTACACTAGATACCTAGTAGATACATCATTTATGGCCTATTTATATTTCGTTAGCAGACGTTACTGCTTAATACAAAAAGGAATTTACGTTTATGTCCCTCTAGCTATTAATTAGGTCTTACTAATTTATTTAAGTACTTATTGTTCTTAAGTGACCCTTTACGTCGGACAAAAAATCAATCAATATAGTCACTTTTACACGTCGGTACCATAGTAGAAAGACTATGTCGGTACAGTCTATAAGAATACGCTATGAATGTATTTTGCGTTTTATCGCAAAAACCAACATTCGGTCGTAACTTTTGGCGGTAGACGTTGTTAAAACTTGGGGTTTTGCGCCAGCTCTGTTTGTGTCACTCAGTCGTTATTTTTATGTAAAATATGTACCGTTTCAGCATTTTTTCCAAACAAACAGAGACATTCCAATTACAACGTTATTCCCATTTCTATAAGTTTAAAATACGTTAAAATATTTTCGGCTTTAAATTGATGTCAACTTTGCACATGTGCGACTGTCCGATATGCAGAAAGCATTTTGTTGTTTAGGTACATCCATATTTGGCAATCCACTTCAAAGGTAGTAACTGCTAAATTATTACACAATTTTTTTGTGGCTTACAGCTAACAATTACCTTGAAAATGTGTTATTTCGATATTTATAATATCATTATCAATTCAATTTTTGGAAGATATTTCATATAAGCCAATTCGCATCTTATCAGCTGCTACTCGTGTCAAAATTCTTGTTGTTATAGTGTATTTATCTTTATTGCACGTTATATTATTAATTTTAGTGTGATAATAAAGTGTGTCAATTTGTTCTGGCTTTATTTATGTTTATTATTGAAATACTTGTCTCATTTAGTTAAGACATGTGTGTATTTAGAAACGATTTCAAACTATCAATGCCACTTGGAAAAGACTATAATTTGTTTTTTATTTAATTTCGCAACAGCTTGGGTCCTATTTTAAATACCTAATAGAGTATCTTTACATCTGAGTACAATTAGCTGCAGACAAAATGTTGACTTTATGTTGAGAGTAGAGATACAAATAATGAGCGCAGGCTTAAATGTTCGAACACAAAAGGTGAACAGGAAAGTGAGCCTGGTAGCCTATAAAATAAGAAAACATATGCACATTTTTCATACAACGTTAGCTGGGTTGCGCTGTCAGTTAATTTAAGTTTCGATAAACGATAATAACTGTGTACCTACATGACACCCCACCTGTATGACTTGACTAATGCTCCACATTATTTGACAAAACGGCGTAACAACGACTTTAAAGATGAAGTCACAAAGAAAGTCAATAAAACATAAAATGCATATTATTATGACAACCGCGAACATACAGCACGACGTAGAACAGATAGCGATCGTGAACAATTTCACCGCACGTGGGGCCCACGGTCCCGAAACTTTCTACATAAAAATTATTCAACAAATAAAAGTAAAAGTTAATAATTGCATACAAACCAAACTGGATGGTCGTGTTGCAGACGGTAGGGGGCGGGCCGAAGGGCCAGAATTCGAAACTATCAAAGGTATAGACCACTTTCAATAGGAACTTGTAGAACTTTAATTTATGCGGATACATGAGGTAATGCGCGTGAGAGTATTTTTAACAAGGTTTTGACAATGTTAAGTGTTTGAGTTCTGATGAGAACGGTTTGTACACAGCACAGTACGAAAATCAATGAAATGTGTTGAGAGCCGTACAAGGTGTTATTGGCACCTTTGACCGTTTATTGATATTCTAATGTAAAAAGAGAGTGTCGAAAATGTATTAACTATAAAACATACAACATACACGTGCCGTTATTGGAGAAAATTACATTCAAGACATAATGACTTTATTCTGACCAGTAAAACTACCAAATAACTTTATTTGACCAACCCAAAAAATCAAATATTTATGTACCCAGAATTTTATTGGAACATATCCCGACTTCTAAGCGATCTACGGTCTTGAACCCTTGAAGAACGAATCTCTTTTGGCACTAGAGAATTCTTGCCATCGAAGGGCCCCAAAAATCGGTCCATCAAAACACGCCGTCCACAAAAACAGAACCGGCTCTTCGGAGCAACAGCCGGCATGCGGCCTACACCCAAGGTCGTCGGTGTACCGCTTTACAATATTTTTATTCTTTTTTGTACCACCTTTCTTCATCGCTGCATCCAAAACGTCTTTAGCAACTGCATTGTCCTTATAGTATTTACCCTTATCTGTATTTTGTTTGAGTTTAGGTTCGATTGTATCTGCCCTGGAATTCCTAAGGTCGGGGCATGTCTTATGCTTCTTTTGCCAAAGTTTTTTTGGTTCATGATGGTCCGAAATTATAGGTTCAATCCCGACTCGCAATTTTTTGCTTTCGAGTTGGCTGTATCTTGATGCTCGAGTTCAATTTCAATTCGATTTGTTTACCAATTGTGGCTTTATTTGTATTTATATTATTTGCATAATGTGTATCCCGTTTAATCATCCCTTATTGGTTGTTTTGACACATTCTGTCAAAATTTCTTGTACCTAACTTATTAGTTACGACTAAGGTTTGATTTCTAGTAGTTCAGTTACCTGTTATTTGTATGGCACGGCCGCTCGTTTTTTATTGAGTCAAAAGTATTGATAGATTAGAATGTTATTAAGGTATCTGCACACTTGCACACGCAACAGGTATCAAACCAATTAAGGTATAGTAGATCAAATGTGTACCTACCGCAGATATTTCCATCGATTCCAGTGATCGAACGTTTCCAGGAATATTGCCCAAAGCGGCGTATAGTCTAATGTCCATCTATAAACTGAATATAATGTCTTTACAAGGAAAGAATATTTACCTCATCTTGCTTTTATTCACTGGTAAGCGCAATCACGATCAAATTAAGATCACCCTTTCGTTATACAATATCCTGGCCAAGCAGCTGTCGTAAGGCTCTGGTTTCGCCATTGGTATTGGGTACCGACCGCGACCAGATACCAAATACCGATGGAGACGACATGTGCCGCCATTTTAGGCACTTGGCACGCCTAGGCTGAGGGAAAGTGGAGCCAATATTGGTTACAATTTCGTACTCCACTCCAACTATTGGTACATTGCGACAATGTTTACTAGCTGAACAATGTAGTATTTGTTTAATAAATATTGATAAAATGTGGTTGAAAATTTGATAGTAGGTATATTTCTTTGTTGCGATGTTGTTACACTTTAACTATAATACATTTTACCAGAGATTACTTGTATGCAGTGACATCCAGGAAAGAGCATAACTATTATGGAACAAAGGTTGGCTCGCAAGTTATGTTCAAATGTAAATTTCGTAATTTATTTATGCAAATGTTTGAAAGCTTAACGTTAATAAATATTTAGGTACAGAGGTTACATTCTACAGTTTACCACATAGCTAACGTTGAACCAACGTTTGTTACTGGGCACTTTGACTCCAAGTTTGTACATTGGCGCGTTCCTGCAAACATCATAATTTATGCTGCAGTTTCGCAAGTTATTCGGAATGTAGGATACTTCTTTATTTGGGGAAGTTTTAAACCGGCTGCTAGTTGCTATGGCATTCATCGTACTCGTAAATACGCCAATGAGTCTAGTCGTTTTCTACGTAACGTCTTATGTGTGGCAACGTTTGCCACAGTACATTTAAAAAAAGAAGGGAATAAACAAGGTAGGTACAACATAAGTTTACGTTTGTGGTGTTAACTATTTACTAGTAGATAGCGTCGCAAAGGTGTCGGGAGTGTTCGACGGGTGTGCGGGACGCGACTTGAGGCAGAGATATTAATAATAAAAGATATCTATAACCAGAGACGAAAAGTTACGTGGCGCGTATTTTTATAAACTGTTCCATACATGTTTTTGGTTATATACAAAAATGCACACTGAACTGTTGGGGAATGGTTTCTTTCAATGGACACGAACGTTAGACTAATGACTTTACTAAAAGCCTGTATTAACTTTGTAGCAGATTCGCAGATAACCATAGTTCACACGACCAAAGATGTGGGAAAAGGTGATACGAAAAATGCTCGGTAATTTGATGTTAATTATATGCGTGAACAGAACAAGGACGTAAGCCAGATGCCTACATCGTTTTACGAGTTGATATAAAATTTTGCAATAAATAGATTGCCAACGAAGACACCAGACATTCTCTTTTGAATATGCTTAGATGTTGACAGTGAGTTTTTAGGTATACATCTAAATATACTATAATAATATCTTGTTAATTACATCGTTTAATATGTCAAGCGATGAATGCAAAGTTGTTTTTTAGATTAGAATTTCAAGCAACTATCCTATTTTAACCTGACTGTGGCTTTCAATTAAATACCGGGTCCCCAATAAAGCCATAGAAATGAACGAACTTGTCAGCTAGACACAAGTTGTATTTAAATAAAATGTTATTGATATATTTTAAGTAGGTAAAACATATTAATTATAGTTATTTAACATATTGTAGTTTCTTTTAATATTATTGTAGACTAGACACAATGTAGATTAAATTGAGTTGAATAAGGCCTGCATCACTCTGGCGCAGCCTGCGGTGGCGGTCACTAGTAAATTTGACAGCAAATAAGTTTACTATTGACCGCTAACGCAGGCCGTGCCAGTGTGGTGCAGGCTTCTAGAAGGACGCCTGTCACTCATGTCTGGAGTGCAATGGCTGCGTTCATTATTCGCGGATGCCGACATTTTATTTTTATTTAATTTTTTAAGCTACGGTAGCCCAGTGGTTCAGGCATGCGGCTGTCAAACGGCGGCCGTGGGTACGAATCTCGGCTCGTACCAATGACTTTTTCTGAACTTATGTACGGAATATCATTTGATATTTACCGTTAGCTTTTCGGTGAAGGAAAAACATCGTGAGGAAACCTGCATACATCTGCGAAGAAATTCAAAGGTGTATGTGAAGTGAAGTTCCCAATCCGCACTGGGCGAGCGTGGGGACTATTGCCCGTTTCCTCTCATCCATGAGAGGAGGCCTGTGCCCAGCAGTGGGACTTATATAGATTTATTATTATTATTTTATTTTTTAACTGCGTTAGTTGTCCCTTGTCGTGTTTAGCCTCAGACCAAGAAAAAAAGATAGACAGAGCATGACAAACAACCTAGTGAAGCCGGTTTTCAACCAAGCCAAATAAGTTTGGCACACGCTCACGCACACATAAACAAATTAAATTGCACAAAACTCGAAATAGGTGATCTTGACAGCATTGCGACACGTGGTGTAGAGTTTTATACAATTTTGATAGTATATGCGTGCGTGAGCGTGTACTAAACTTATTTGGCTTGGTTAAAAACCGGCTTCACTAGGTTGTACGTAATGCTCTGTCTTTCTTCTTATCATTTTTCTTGGTCTGAGTGTTTAGCTAAGTTTTTATTATTATTTTGTTTTGTTTTTGTTTGATATTCAACGTGAAATCACTAGACGAATCGGAAGATCAGCGCTTGCAGTAATACCAGCATTATGCTGGGATAGAATGAAATGCAATATTGATATCGTAACCATGTTATCTAATAAAAAAACAGTATATACTTATCAAATTGAAGTAAATAATATTTATCTACTTCATTTTGCACTATTAGATGCTAGTGTTTCGTTTACGATATTATAATTATAGTTTAAAGCTGAGAATATGTTTTAACGACGACTTTAAAGTGTGTGTGTACTGACTAGTTAATTGAAAGGGTTAGATATATAAACGGTTAAGTACTAAAGTGGTTAAAGTAGTGTTTCCAGTTTCCGGGTTTAACGACCATACTTAATTTTAATGATAAAATAATGTTTTAATTCGCTATCCTCTTCCCGTGCTCCAATGTGATAAGTAAGATTTATTCAACAGGTATAAATATAAAACATTCATAATTCTCTCGGATATTATACCTAATAATTAATTCTTCAGTCATCGCATGCAAGACTCCTTACACTGGATAGAAATTGACTCTATTTCCTGTATTTTATTATAGATAACGCAAGCACGCAATCGTTTTAGTATTCATTGCTTTTTTACGCGGGAAATTATGACGAAGTGTTATTTATTGCATGGATGTTTACTAAAGTTTATTAATTAAAATGATAACTAGAAAATTGCAAAAGGTTCGTGGATATTCACAATCAGGAGCTGTTGCCCAAAACTCGCTTGTCGGTGGGACGGTGCTATTGTGTCTACGCAGATAGCGTCCCACACCGGCATCCGTCATCTCTGTCAATGTCAAGAAGAGCGGGCACATTGATGCCCTGCACTTTTCTGACAACATATTCCGTGGTGACACGTCCGTGACAAGGGCATATGTGTGAGGTGCACCCCCACACCCCCCGCGACCCCGAGCCGCAGGCCAGTCGCCAGACGAAGGGAGGTCGGATCCAGGAAAGTGCCTAAGGGTTTGGAGAGGAAGCGGCATGTAGCCAGCCTCTCTGGCTCCGACCGCCAAAAGTCTTGCGCAAAATAGCGAAGTAGTTATTAGTAATATCTTATGCAAGGAATATTATTTTATGATCAATAATTACAACTAATTAAACTAAACTTAAAACTAAGTATCAAACAACCCGCCCCGCGTCCCTCCTGGTGCAAAGGTGCCCATTATGCTAGCCGCATTGCCGCGCTGAACAGCTATGGCTAACCTTTGCACCAGAATATTTTTTAATATTATTATTTTTATGATAGGTTTTCACTGTGACAGTGACATTTCTTGGTAGAATTTAATTATGAAAAATGGTATACGGCTTGACCGCGAACTCACTCGTTCACGTGTTGCTTTACTGGCTATTAAGCCTCTACAGCATTAGAGATAAAGACTGTACACGATTAAATCCGGGCATACCTGATCTAGTATATTTTTTCTCCAACTGCTTATTAAGAAACAGTACCTACTTTTTTTAATAATCCATAGATATATTACTATAAAATAAACATACAATTATATCAAAATTTATGAGAATGTATGAGTTTCACATTCCAACCTACTTAATTATAATTTTTTGTACAGTATTAGGCGATTTGGACAATGGTCATTCACTTTCCAGTACAATACCATTATCGTATTTATAATTTAACAAGGTGTTTTACACTTTTTAGGGTTTCGTACCCAAAGAGTAAAAACGGGACCCTATTACTAAGACTTCGCTATCCGTCCGTCTGTCACCAGGCTGTATCTCATGAACCGTGATAGTTAGACAGTTGACATTTTCACAGATGATGTATTTCTGTTGCCGCTGTAACAACGAATACTATAAAACAGAATAAAATAAATATTTAAGGGGGCTCCCATACAAAACACGTGATTTTTTTGCTCGTTTTTATAGATAATTGTACGGAACCCTTCTTGCGCGAGTCCGACTCGCACTTGGCGGGTTTTTAGAATATCATCTGACAAAAAAGTTAAATTAGTTGACTGGATTCTACTTTGTGTAGACAACTGTCTACGTCAAGCACTGAAAGTAGTTTTTGTATTGAAGGCAATTATTTAACAAATATCAGCCAAAAAGGAAATGGACTATCTCGTAACTGCCCCAAACAGAAGTCAATAAAAAAAAACCAGACAAGTGGGAGTCGGACTCGCCCACCCAGGGTTCCGTACAAAATAACAAAATTTTCAGATTTTTCCCTGTACTTGTAGTACCTACTGGACGATATTACTTGCCAAATTCATAGTTCTAGGACTTCTAGGTCAACGGAAAGTACCCAATCAATTTTGATTCCCTTGAGAGTCTCAAATATACGTTTTTTGCGGCATAAACTGCCAGAAAATACACTCAGAAACCTAACCAAAGACTGTCAGAATTTTCTGTACAAAAAAAATGTAAGTATACTAGATCAGGTAGGTATGCCCGGATTTTATCGTGTACAGTCTTTACTAAAGTAAATGTACCTATGTCGTATTTACTTATTAATAATTCTCAGGTAACTTTATTCAACAAAACTGCAAATAAACATCCTAAGATTAGTACTAGAAATTCCATCGAAAGCGACTACCTTCTAAAGTTACGCAAACCTTTACATAGCTAATTAAACATATGGAATCGCGGGAAACTCTTCTGCAAACACTTTCAATGCGTACGTTTAGAAAATAACTTTTAGCATAAAAGCTATATTACAAAGTATTCTTAACTTTTTTTTATTTTATAGAATTAAATAAATATCAGGGGACAATCTTACACAAATCGAACTAGTTCCATAGTAAGCTTAAAAATAATAAGGCTTGTGTTCTGGGTACTAGACGACGATATATTTAATAGATATAAATACTTAAATACATAGAAAACAACGAAGACTCAGAAACAAATATTTATGCTGATCACACAAATATTTGCCCTTTCCGGGATTCGAACCCAGGACCTTGAGCTTCGTAGGCAGCGTCACTATCACTACCCACTAGGCTAACTGGTCGTCGAAATTATATTAGGTATGTCTACACAAAATGTTTAGGTCTTCACGGGAACATACATGTATGCGTTACTTCGTTTTTGCTTCTATACCACTCGGCTAACTCGAATGTCAACTCGTCAAACAACTAAGCAGTTATTGTGATCGCGAGCAACGGTTTCAAGGAACCCATTCTAAGCAGACTAAAAGTTTTATAACCCGTTCATTAAATCTCGAGGACTTACGGAACCCTATTTCAAGGTATTATGGTCCAGTTTAGAATGGTCAAATAGAACGAGGTACGTTTAAAAGAGTGGATTATAGAAAAAAAACGTCAACCGCCGCCATGGCGGAGTGTGCGCGTACCGTTACGCGCTTTTTGCGTATACCGTCTCGCTTGCGCAGGAGTCTTAGAATACACATTAGGGTTAGAAAATAGACAAGGTCATAGGTGCCTACGAATGGAATCAGAATTAATCATACTTGTACTTATTACATTATATATTGCTAATCGTTCAGATATACACAGCGGTTGTGGCCGAAATCGGTCAAGACAACATCATCATCATCACAGTGAATTAATTTTGATCATCTTATGCAAACTATGTAGAAGTATTAAGTCTTCGATAACTAGAGATGCGCCCGAATATGGGTTTCACCGAATACAAACATTCGGCCGAATATTCGGTCCAGCTGTTTAACAGACCAATTCAATGGTAATATTGACAATAAAGCAAGATAAATAACAATAATAATAGGTTAAGAGTATTAATTTCACGAAGCAGTAACTATTTTACATTCTTGTAACTTTTAACAAAAACCTCTTAAAATTGTTCGGTAAATATTCGGCAGTTGAACCGAGTAATTCGGCCGAATACCAAACATGCCGAATATGCCGAATACCGAATAATAACCTAATATTCGGCGCATCTCTATGGATTACCATCATAACTTTGCCAAAAGAACCCTGCTGCTTAGCAGTTTTATGGTAGAGATGGCTGGATAGTGCAAGTAGAGGTAGGTAGGGCAAACCTTGACTAATCGGTGATATGAAGTAATTCGGTGATAGTTACTTATGGCTTAATAGCGGAATTACTCGATATGTTTACGGTGTAATAATCTCCAGTAGGTGGCGGCACTATCATTCAACATGCCAACGTGCAGCAAGTATCCGAACGCATCCGTCAAAAATAAAGAAAAAAAAATGTCAAACAAATCAATAAGTTTAAGTGTAACGTCTAACGATTTTAGTTAATCGGTGCAAAGTGTAAAAAAAAAAATTGAAGAAAAACAAATTAAAATATGGCAAAAACTAAAGAAAAACCCTTTAGGGTAATAGTTTTTAAACACATCAATTATTTTTAGAATTGTAAAAGTAACAATTTTTTTATTTTTTAACCCTGCACCAAGCACATGTCACATATTAACCTGAATATCACCGAATTATCTACTTTTTCATGTGTCAATAAAAAAATATTTATTAAATTAATTTGGTACATCATACATATAATCTGAAGTTCAGAAATGGTAGACAAATTCATGAACTTTTACTAAGTAGTACTTCAGAAATAATTGAATTGATAGTTAATATTATATTGTCAAAAAACCTAACTATCACCGATTAGCCAAGGTTTGCCCTATAGCTATACTTACGTTTTATGAACGTGAGTGTTGGCTAACATTTAACAGATAGTCATACACTAATGTTCCGAAAATTGAATCAACCCGCATAAATTGAACTGTCGTGCACGTGGTCGACCTATCGGGCAATAAGCCCTTATTTACAAAGCTACAATACTTACCGCAACAAAGTTCATAGTTCACAAAATTATGAAACTTTCGGCCATAAGTTGGCCTAAATGCATCATATAGTACTTTATTGGGTACCTTTAGGCCCTTTACTGGCTACACGTGGCCAGTAACCTTTAAGGTTTACTACTGACTGTCAATATGTCAATTACATAAATCCTCGAATAAGGGCGTCGTTTTCTCCTCAACCCTTTGTCTAGCAATGACCCAGAAACCATGATTTCAACTTTAAACTCTAAAAGCATAGGGATAAGGTTGTGAGTGTTGGCCATTTAATAGTTATCTAGTGTCGTAAGCATAGAAAGTGTCCATGTGGAATTGTAGGGTGGATGTGGTTTCGGTTTTTATTGGGACAGTTTGTGTGGTTTCACTCAAACTCGCGTGTTGTAATTTTTTTGTCAAAGAAGTTCATGACATAGGTATGAAGGTTTAAAAAAATTGCCAATCGAATAGTATTTAATAATGTGAGCTCAACTCAAGTAATCTTTAATGACATATCTTGCGTGATAGTCTTATTGTTCGTTCGTTCGTACGTTCAATTTCAAATTAATTATTTTACAAAACACACAAGTCTGTCGCTTTTTATGTTTCTAGGATAAAGTTCTTTGTGTAATTATAACGTGTAAACAACATTTATCAACGTTAGTATTGTCCCGTGCATGTCTACTAATCAAGTCCGAGACGAATTAAATTATGCCAGTGCGTTTTTTGATTACATTATATTAATATCGATATCTACTAATATTATATATGCGAAAGTGTGAATCGACTGAATCGATGCAGACGAAATTTGTTATGGAGATGGTTTGAATC
The DNA here is from genome assembly GCA_932294315.1 of Epinotia nisella. Lineage (NCBI taxonomy): Eukaryota > Metazoa > Arthropoda > Insecta > Lepidoptera > Tortricidae > Epinotia > Epinotia nisella. The sequence goes on from OW028674.1 coordinate 27,442,227, forward strand.
TCAGGAAAGGACATAGGATAGTTTTATCCCTGATACCATCCCCTGAGGGGGTGAAATGGGGGATGAAAGGAGCTACGTTTTTTTTCAAAATATTTAGGAATTTAATATCTGTACGAGTAGTTGATGTGTACTAAAGTATCTTTCTTTTCACATCAAACATGGATACACATTTCATGAATTAAGTATACTTAGTATGCTTACCCTAATAGTTTGATGTGAGTACGCATGTAATTGTGCTATTTACAACGTGCGGATATATTAACGATAGCTAATTGGTATAAACCGATTATTACCTAATAAAAACGTACACCTTTTTGCACACAAAATGCATTAAACCAGGAACAAGTTTTTCCATGTTGCTAGATTTCTTGTAGTTACAATGTATGTATTCGTATAAAAAGACGCATGAGTACATTTCAGCAATATGGAAATCAGATATGGCTTAGTTAAAATATTAAACAAAAACACCATGACTTAATTTCAAAATCATTGCTGACTTTGGCGAAATGGAGACTTTATGAAGTCAAATCGCGAATCTCTTTATAATTTTGAATATAACAATAAGGTCAGAGAGCTGTAATGTATTTAGACCGTAAAGATTAAACAAACTTGGAAAGGTATATAAAAAAATAGTTATATGGTTACTGTGCTAATAAAAAAACAACCCGGAATAAATTAACCAAAATGACAATTAATTATTTGCATAATTTTTCCACACGTCTTGGTTCCACCGAAAAACAATAAATTGCAAAACAATTATGCATAACGCGATCGATTAAGAACAATTGTTATCTCGCGCCTCGCGCTCAGTCCCCAGCGCGCCGCGCCGCAGAACGGTCGTGCCCTCGTACCTCACAATAGCGGCTATATCGTCGTGACATACCCGAACTATTGTGAACGTTGCAGTGCCAAAGTGAAATATTCCGGTAATCAGACCTTTCTTTTTTACAAGTACCTATTACACAACCGCGCGGGGAATCTTTTAGCAGATACGTCAAGTGTTGTAAAAGCATAGTAAACTAAACTTGTAAGTCTTAGACTGACAGTGGTTAAGTGGTTGACGCGAACGTTCCAAGTTCCACGTAATCTTGGTGATTGTGTGTTTTGATATTTTCTCGTGTTTGCTGAAGGTTTTAGTAATGCCATTGTTACTTGTAAGCTGGTTTTAAACATATATTTTCCACTGAATAAGTTTCAAGGTCTCTTTCCCTTTTAAAAACAAGAATAGGTACCTTGGTTTTTTAACGCTCGCGATTTTTACCTGAACCTTCACAAATCGGGCGCATTAAGTTTATTGTATCGTTGTAAAAAAAAGTATTACCAGGCAGGTACCTACAATTTGGTCAATTTCGAACGGCCGATCGTTTATTTTATCTCCCGAGTCAAATTAAACCTGTTTCTCGAAAACCCACCTTTGTTTTCAAAACTATAATTGTGACGGGTAACCGATGAGTTTACTATTATTCTTTACCCAGATTTCAGCGTAAATTAAATATAAATAATACCTAATAGGTATTATCTACAGTTAAAAATAGCACGCCGCGCCGCAATAGATGGTTAACGTGCATCGCAGGTTCTGATTTTACAACCAGTCACCAATTTAAAAAAAAAACACTGCATAACGGGATGTTTTCATTTACTCGTAAATGTTTAGTTTTGTTTTAATTACCTGTATTTTTATATGACCCGGTTTATATTTGATTTTCCACTATGTTTGTCTGTATGCCCATGCATTTTATTGAATTCAGAAAAGAAGAGAAGGGGTATACCTATCCCCATTGCCATAGTATTCAGCACAATACAAAAACTATAGTTAGTTCTAGGGTTTCCTAGCTAGGTAATGAGATATAGCCTACAACAGAGAACACAGATTGCATTTAAGCTAGGTAACGAATTCAAGGCGCTGTTCCAATATCAAGACAAATGTACTAAATGAGTTTACCATAAATGGTTTTTTTTACCTCCTGAATATAATAAAAACTATTTTAATACGAGGCACTTCGTTTTTCCGCGATTCTCACATGGCTACTTATCCTGAAGAAATTTTAAGTTGGTACAAAGAGTCAATTTCAGAAGAGCTCGGCTGTAAGCTCCGCAGAACACCTGCGGAACCCTTCAGCACGGCTTGCCTTGAACGATTTTTTTTTTTTTTAAACGTGTTCTTTATGTATCTAATTACCATTATTTTGTTCTAGGTACAGGACGAGTAGTGATATGTGCTAGTGTTGTGACGTGTACAAGTTTTAGTTTATGATGTGAACAGTTGTTTGTGAGTGACTATGCCGTCCGACAGTGGCTCCACTTGGTCGCCGCCGGCCTCCAACAGCGAGAGGAGGTTGAGTAACTCTTCAGATGGCAGCGCCGGCAGTGGATACTCTAAAGCTGTAAGTATCTTTAAACTCAAAAAAAACCATGAATAATTTTTGTATCAAATCAGAAGGAAGTTACTAAAGAAAAACATCTTCATTGCATAATATTAGAAAATTAATTGATTCTAGATCACACTCATACGAACTCATTACAGAAATATTCTCGTCAACATACCTACCACCAGCAAATACCTACTAAGGACGACCACATAAGAGTATCTAGTACCTATTGTGTATTATCAAATTACTTAAACATTAAATTGCACATCCTCCTTCCTTATTAATCACAAACCGAGATAACAAATAATCACTTGTGATAATGAGATAGTCTAAGCCTAAGGGCAATTATCAATTTATCTGAACTAACATAGGCACTACTTAAGATGTAATATAACAGTATTATGTATCTGTCTTTCTCTTATCGGCATAGGCAGAAAGAGCAAAGAAACTAATCACAAGTAGGTAGGTAGGTAATACATACTTTGGGCAAGGCGGGTCCTGGTAAAATTAGTGAAGATAAACCGGGCTGTTACTCCATCCTTCTCTGAAGTAGGCAACGGTCCCTTATAAGCGCTAGCGTGGGAACAACGTTTGGACACGTACGTACAGACTCTATTATCTCTTGTTAAAGGAGTTCGTTATACTGCTATGCATTATTAGAAAAGGAACAACTACAGTCGTCGCCTTATTAAAATAAAAGCACTTTTAGGATTTAATAAGGAATTACAGAAATAACAACAGTTGGTGTTTAATCGCTGATACCCTGGCTAATGGCTGTTGCTCGATATCTATCATTGTACGCATAAAATATCTGGTTTACCCTAGGGTTGTTATATATATCTTCTACCTGCCACAATATAGACATTGGATTAAATTCGTAATTTCGATTAGCTTATTATTTTTAAACACTAATTTAAATTTACGTCTTTTATAAAATTGCCAGATTAAATAATAAATAAAAGTGTTAGAAAAACTATATGGGATGGAAACACAAATTGTTACCGTTCTGGCGTTGCGAATTAGGCTTTCACTTTCGTTATTTTATAAAATATTTGTGATGTTAGATTTATTTATTTTTAAGATAAATATTAATACACTTTGTTTTCTAAATAAAACTGATGATTTCATCGAATACACCGTTTCTTTGGAAATTCTAAACTAAATTTGGAATATTCATATAATACCTACTCAGGTTATGTATAATAACGACAGATACCTAGATACAATTAGTTACATTAAAGTAATGACATGCCTCCAAGAAGATAGTTTTCACAATTCGAATTTCATCCATTTACTTGTTGTCTTGTTGTCAATCAGTCAAATATGTTAAATGACATCGAAATAAGTTAATAAATCCGAAGTGTACACTATGTAGGGCCGACCCGTCTCATAGGTATTCAAAAGTGACACCGGAGTCATAAGTAAACTTGTGTGAGCGACCAATTTCATCGATAGTCCATACTAATTGAGGATGCTGGCGATTAATCTTTATTAGAACTTGAAGCAGACTAGCCAAAGGAATATGAATCTTACGGAGATAAAGTAAAACTCTTTTCGATTCCTCTGCCGTAGTGGAAATATCCTAGATTTTAGATTCTCACGGCAACGAGTCATTGAAACAAGTATGCGTTATGAATACTGATGGATGAAATACTGTGTCATTTGCTATGTGTACCATTTACTTGTACACACATACCATTTATCTACATAAGTTCACACCTTTTCAATCTTGACATGCATTTTTCAATTAGCGGGGACAATACGGGTAGCACGGATCGTGGTATTTAAAATTTTATAGAAACCTACTACGTTTGAACTTATCTAAATGCAAGACAATACAAATACTCTTGCTCTTCCAAAAAACAATACTTAACCTAGATATAACCTACGGTAGATAACATGTTTTATCGCTAAAGAGCGATCACTTCTAGATACCTGGAGACACAGCAAAAAACAAAGATAAGTACGAGCAGCTGATGCAAAACCTTAAAAGAAACTTTGTACCAAAAACAAATTCAAAACATAGGTAAATACGTACATGGCCGCAAGTAGGTATTGTATTATACAGAAAAAGACCTACGTAAAAAATAACCCTGCGTAGTTTACTTATAGGTACCTACCCTATTCCATATAACATTTCAAAAATCATGCGTTAATCTTCTTGCGATTCCAAGGAAAACCATTTTGAAACGCAAAAACATTTAGTGTTGATATGTTTGAAAAGTATTAAATGATCGAAATAAGTAAAACGTGATATTGTCCATGTTTTACTTATTTGATATCGTAAACCATAAACGAAGAAACGTAGACAAAATTGTCTGTTAAAATTCTAATGTTATATGGAATGAAGTAGCCTGAAATACGTACTATTTCAACGCAAATTTCGGTTAGTCTACATTTCTCAAATGCACAAAATGCCTAAATGCCGTTCTACCATTACTCGCATCACGATGGGAAGCCACCGACAACACGACGCGACGCGACGTCCAAAAAGGTTGCCCACTAGATCTTATAAACAAGGTACCCAAAAAAAGCAACAACTTTCTTTAAGCAATGCAAGCAACGGTATACACTATACCTATATGTAGAAGTTAGGTATTTAGTTTTAGTAAAACTATTTGTTACATTAGCATAGCTATCTACAGAAAATGCAATTTGTTAGTGGTAAGTAGATATATCGCTTTGCATTATGACTACTTGCGACTAACTCATTAGTTTTCAAAAAATATTTCACTAATTCCTATATCTTCTCAGCCATAATATGCAATTAGCGCACGCGGAATATCCCACTTTCTGGCCAGGGGGAGACGTAAAATTTTGTACTAACCACGGGCGGTAATAAAGAAAACCCCATATCGCATAAATACCTACGATCGGAGACATTCTTTGTTTTAACTTTTATCAAAACATTGCATGTAGTATTTTTTATTCTATAAAAAATGCGATGATTTTAAGCGTAGGTAGGTACAATTATACCGCACTTATCGGAGATACGCCGCACTTAACATTCCATGTAGCTTGTAAAATATAACGTACATATAGGTAATATAATGTGAAAATGAAATAAAACTATAAAAAATAGGTACATACATAATAAAGCAAGTTATTAGTTTGTCCTTGTTACAAAATAATAATAATCGCATATTGAATCAATTAAATTGAGTCTAGTTTCGACGCGTTATTTTCTAATAGATCTGATATATCAATTATCTAATTGAATCGGGTTGACCTTAACAATCGATTGATTTATCCGATAGAAGTTTTTAAAAAATGGTCACATTGTTTCTAATCGGTTGCGCACGATCAATTCTGATTTCATTTTATAATTGTTCAATCAATGTAAATCTTATTTTAAAAGTTTTTAAAAACTGATGATAAAATCTTACTTTCTTATTAACCAAATGTAGTGCTACCTATGTCTGTGAAACACGAAAATGCTGATATTGATGAAGTTGTACACAAATCTGCTTACTGCTATGGAAAATGCTTCGAAATTCTTGTACTTTACAGATTTTTAAATTTACTATGTTGCTGATGGCCACCATACCTCACAATCTCACCGAACATAATTGTTTGCTTATCGTCTCAAATTTTAATATAAAATAAAACTAGACACAGACAGGCACTAGATCATCCATATTGACCTTTACCTCTGCGAACTGAAGTAATCAATAAACCATTCATTTCCGCATCTAAATCGAACGTGGCATCGTCATAGATTAGGTATGCGTTGGTATGCAAGTATATCTATACTAATATTACATTTATACTAAAAAATATTGAGTGCTATTATGATACCTGCTCGTGTAATTTTTCATAGACATCTTAGTTACCTACCCAATAAATATGCGTATACATTGTTGAGCGAAATATTTGGCTGTCACGTCCCTGTATAATGTTCGTGTAACGTGTTTGATCCCTGACCTTTTTGTGTCATCAACGTCATACGTCCCACTGCTGGGCATAGGCGGAGGCCTGTCTTATGGATGATTTTTGGTATGGTACCAATACCAAATCATATTAAATTTACCACTTGACATCTAGTTCACACATATTAAACCGTACGTAACACAAGTGAATTCAAAAGATTTTTCAAAAAACCCAACAGCTTTTTTCTAATATTATACCTACCCTAAGTCACTCACACGATTACGAGGAATCCAACGACACCTCATATAACAAAATCCATCAAGCCGTTTGGACTGTAGCCCGTAGAATTTTCTTGTCCACATACATACGCTCGAAAAACATACTTGTACTCATACTCATATTAATTCACAATATTTTTAATATTACATGTCACATATTACTATTATTCTTAATTGCATGTTATTATCATGTCAATTCTTATGTGTCAATTCTATAAATGTTTATAAATATTATTCAATTATTATCTCTTTATTTATATTTCATCTTAAGTATTTATATTTATTAAAAGTGAATACAAGATTATAATTAACATTAACTAAGATAAATTAAAACTAAGTTAAATCTAAAAAAGGCCCTCGAGGCATTGTACCGACGATGCTGGCGGCATTTCCTCGCTGAATTGCAATGCTGATGCGTTGCGCGAGAAAGCCGCCAGCTCTTCGGTCACCAGTTAGGTTAGGTTTGTACAATAATTATAAAAAAATAAAGTATAAAACAATACATTCAAAATATAAAATCATTATAAAAACCTAACCTAGGGTGCCGCCGGCAGCGAGTCGGGGCCTAAGTATACCTAAGCTACCGGGCGATAGAGACAGGAACCTCGTGACTATCCGCGCAGTGTCCAGGAGTACCGCCTTCTGTATCTGACCCTTGACCCAGCCATCTAGCGAGAGTCTCTTGTTATTCAATTATTATTATTATAATAAAGTTCCTTCTGAGACAGTCGGGTAAAAAGGACTGAACGCGAAGAAACTCCTGTTGCATCGTGTATTACCAAATTCATTATGGTGGCACTACAGTTAAAGTTGCGTGTTCGCGTTGCGTCGTTGCCTCTCATTCATTTGCCGTAGGAAGGAAAAAGATGCAACACAAATATTTGGGCAAATACCGCGACCGCCAACTAGAGTGCCACCATCACAGATAATACCAGACTGGTTTAAATAATGCAATAGTATTGCTGCTCGTGTTTTTACATCCGTGACCGTATTGAATGCGCCCGGGCAATACAATGCTGTATGACGCCGCACCCAGACCCTAATCCTCGAAACACCATCTGTTCTAAGGCTCGTGTCACTCATGCGATTGGATGTGTAATTTTTAAGAAACACGTTGTTTGTGGAGTATAGTTGTGGGGGTTATAGGTAGGGTTTCCAACCGTACTATATTATATATAAAGATCGTTATCAACGTGCTGTATTGGTGGCAAAGTATGGTTGGCAAAAAAAATCAAATTACGCAAGTATTTTAAATATTATATATTTCACAAATTATGAGATTAATATACATATTTATAACAACTTATCCGATTTATAGTGAATAAATGACTAAAATTTGTTCAACAGATTTGGCTGTCACTGTCAGTCGTTCACGACGATTGGAAAAAATCCATTTTAAATTGCTAATTGACCTTTCTACGTTAACAGAAGTCACAGGAAGGTAATTTAAGTCTCTAAAATATTGCACGCAATTTTTATTGACACCCTCCGGCATATCCACTTCTTTGCCGTAAATCAGTTGCTGCACAACGTTTACAGTACCGTAACCGGAGTTTTTCTTCAGGATATTTTTTAGTTTAAAATAAACTTCCTTGCCCGTGGGATGTACCTAATCTCAACTTTGCCATTTTTTTTATCAAGTCGGAGACAATTTTTAATGAACTTTTTTTAATGTACATCGCGTGGCTTCGTCCGTCGTAATAAAATCCGGATATTGTGTCAAATCCATACTGTGAATATAAATATATAAATATAAATGTGATCATACGTGCACTTTATTAGGAGTCCACTTGAAATACTGCAATATCCACTCTAGATACGATGTGCATTGGATTATTTAGATTAAAATAAACACTTCGAGTAATGTAATTAGATTTTCAACTATAGTTGTATTTTTATGACATTTTATGTCATTTGACGTACATTGTTTTAAAAATTTATAATGGTGGAAAAGGTTTTGTACCGTAAAGAGTTATATCTAGAGGTGTAATCCTAAGAAGGTAAGTATTTATTTTATGGTTAAGAACAAAAGTGAATATTCAAATGTATTTGTTTTTTCTGCCAACCATACCCTTTGCCACCAAGACAGCACGTTGATAACGATCTTTATATATAATATTGTACTATATTCGGACTCTTTGTACTATATACTGTTGAAGAAATATATAGTACGCAAAAATACTATATTTTAGGATTCCTTACAAAGTGCTTGAAGTTGTCCAGGTTTCAATTAAATTTTACGTATTTGCCCAGCCAAATACTATATTTTTTATAGTGTAATATTTTTGTAGTTTTTTTCCCGGAAATACTATATCTCCCCCAAAAAAAGTTGGCAACCCTATATAGGAGGAGTATAGGAGTAGGGGTTCGATCTTATTATCGTGAAAATTTTATGCAGAACCATGGAATCATTAATATATTGAAAAAAGAACGCTATGAAACATTTTTTTATGCTCTGAAAGTGTTTAGGGGCTATTCATTTATTACGTAAGACAAATTTAACTACTCGTACTTTCTGACCCCCTCCCACGTAGCGTAAGAAAAACTATATGACTGATGAACATTTTCCTTGTAACATAAGACATGTTCGGTTTAAATAAAATACAATGTATTAATGTTACTGTGCTTTATATTCTCAAATAATTTTCTTTCCTGATATTTTAAATACACAAATTTATTTAGGGTAGGCTGATGAAAAAAATATTTAAAACACTGGCGCCCAAACTTAAGTTGAGAAGAATAAAAGGAAGTGCTATTTATCACGTACATCTCATCTCTGGGCAGCGGCTTTGTAATCCCTCTGAAGGGATACACCTACATACGTTACTTTCTGACTAGTGTCGTTAATTGAACTGGCTCGTATGTCCACCGCCCGCAGTGCGTTGCTAACGCCATAAGTCGCTCGTGCGCGACGGGCCTAACCGACGCACCTGCCGAGCCCCTCTGACATTTTGCGTCCGCGCCGGCCTTCGACGGCATGCGATTGGATTTTATCTTCCAGTCCCACCTTTTATGCTCTTGCCTTGCGCATAAAGGTTATACAGATTTCGTTTTAAATATGCATTGCTCTCAAAATTTTACACGTATTTTTAAGCGGCTACATAATTAATAATTATTTCTATGTCGCGTTGTTCAGTTTGTTCAAATTTAAAGACCACCCTACAGTAATATAAACCTACTAGCTTTTGCCCGCGGCTTCGCCCGCGTACTATAAGTAATTTTAACCCATACGCAAAATATTATTTATATTATAATTATGGCGTCGAGTTGCGGAAACCCAGCCCGCGTACACCTATAACCTATAAGCGTCTACAAAAAAGGTGCATCTCAGTTTGACCCGTATGTTCCAATTTAATTGCAATTTGGCACAAATATTTTCAAGAATGTTCATGTCAAATGAACGTTCAAAATCTAAAAGGTTTTGGTTTAAGCATAACAATTAGGAACACAAACAACTTTCTACTCAACTCAATATATTTAAGCGCTAATGTCCTGCGTCCTGCTATCTAATGACGGAATTGATAGATTTTGCAGTTTTCTCAAGTAGTCTTACTTTGACAACTTCGAGTATAAAGCTGACAGCACCAACTACTTCACCAAATGAAAAACATGGTTCTAAAAGTGACAGTACATTCCAGCAACTAGTGTAGCCTCGTAACTGCCGAATCGTGGTTTCGTGCGCGCGCCGATCAAAATGCAATGAGCACTCTTTAAACGCGATTTTCTTTTTTGTTTGACGGAAGGAAAGCGTCACGCAATGGTCGTGATGTGACGAAATACGTGATTTTGTACGTGAGGAGAATTCGGTTTTTCTTGCGTGATGTGACAAGGATCTGATGCGTGGTCCAAAATTTAAGTAGGTTCACATTTGTAATACACATAGTCACAGGTAATAGGGTACCAATGGTGTCAAATCCATGACCGCGCATTATTTTCAACTTACCTAATTTTAAACATCGGTGCACCGCAACTACCTACTTCTCTTAAAGAACACGCATGAACCTTGAACACATGTCCTGTGTCTCATTTCCTTACAACGCGTACTTCATTGTAGCGTTACCGAATGGACCCCAAAGTACACTCAAGAGCAAAAGTTTTGGGTACAGTTTGTACTGAAATTCTATACAAAGCGGTGTTTGACCTTTGAGAAATACGTCTCCCTTCTAATTACATACTACAAATAAACATATTTTACATTGACCAGTAAAAACAATCACAAATCAGTGACACTGACACACGACCAAATCTAACCGTACCATCGGGGCTCGTATAGCTCTCTAAACCGATATCGATACCAGAAACCAATCAGGAAGTGACATTGTCGCACTTGACCTTAAAACCAGGACCGGTTCACAACAATGGCTTGATTTAAATTAGGAGGCTTTCGATTTTAAATTGGAATGACGCCGTAGGGTTGACTGACAGTGTGATTATTGATATGTGACATGAGTGAAAGATATTTCGTATCAAGCGAATCTGCATTTCTTTGTCCCGGCTAATTAGTAGAAAACACTATGTCTGGTTGTAAACAATTATACTCAGGTTAAGTCACATTTAACTTAACAGAACCTCGGCCAGTGTTTCTCTTTTTGAACCCCGACGCAAAGAGAGGGGTGTTATAAGTTTAACGTGTCTGTGTATCTGTGTATCTGTCTGTGGTATCGTAGCTCCCAAACGGATGGACCGATTTGAATGTAGTTTTTTTGTATCATAGATAATTTTAACCCGAGTGTTCTTAGCTACGTTTCAACAAAATCGTTTCAGCCGTTTTTGAGATAATGAACTTTGAAATAAAAATGTCGGGGATTTTTCAACTTAAGTTGTGGTTAACTATCTATCTTTTATGCCTCTGCCTTTCGAAATCTTAATGACACAGACATCAAATCGTGGATAGCGTATCTACCTACCAGCCATGGACATTATTGAATGCTAGTATAAAGACGTGATCATAGTTATCCGTAAATAATACTAATATAGTAGGTATTGTGCTGCTTCAGTATAATTCCACGACCAAAGCAGCCTTGTTTAGTCACGTATCAGTAAGTGATATCAGGACACTTTAAACATAGAATACCTACATTATCTGCGTTTTCATAGTTATTGATGTGACGTGCTATGGTAGCGTGCTTGGTATAGATAAAGTATGACTAATATGACTCGAATATTCTAGCATATTCACGCTTCAAATACACCACTGTCACCACACTGTGGGGCCACAGTAGCTGAGCGGTTTTTCAAAAACCTTATGTACGAAATATTTGATATTTAACTGTGGCTTTCCTGGAAAACATCGCGAGGAATCCGGTCTAATCCCATAAGGTCTAGTTTTCCCTCTGAGTTGGAAGGTTAGATGGCAGTCGCTTTCGTAAAACTAGTGCCTATGCCAAATCTTGGGTTTAGGTGCCAAAGCGGTCCCTGGGCTTTACCCTAAAGGGAATATAAACGCTATAGTAGGATGATGATTCACGCTTCAAATAGCAAGGCGAGAGATTTCTTTCGAATGTCTGAGGTGACTCTGATGAAGTATATTCTTATGAAGTTCAGAGGCGTGATTACGTAACTTTTTGAACGTAGGTACGTTGTAGGACAACTTAACTGTCATTTTCACATACTAAAAATGACATTTAGGTGTCTACCTGACAGACGTACAACGCGTTACGCAATTGCCCAGTAGGACTAGAAAAATAGAGCAATCTTCTTATGTACGTAACGGGTATTTAGTATTTACACTATTTACTGTTGTCTGTGGCATAAAAAAACCTCTAGCAAAATGCAATGTAATAACCCTACCCTAAGAGTAAATATCCACCAGTTTTCTTTCACATACTTGACACTTCGCATCGCATGCTTAGCATACATGAAAAACAATATTTGAAAAATATCTTCGCACATCTGTGGTGTACATTCACCCTTAATCTAGAACAGATTTTTTTATTCACTGTTTGCCATCCATATAACCATGTTTACATACTCTAAGCCGGTTAAGACCACGGTTAAGTAAAAGACAAACGCAAAGGTGAATGACACACGGTTTTTAGCATGCCCAGACTGGTTTAGGTATTTGCGTGATTCATAATGCCTTATTAAAAGGGGCTGTCCTTTTATGTACTTATATAAGTTTGTTGTTCTACTTTCGCGAACCGTTCCGCTGACCTGCGGAGATTTTCACTCTGTGTTAAATTTGCACACAAATATTTGGAATACGGTAGGTATATTTACGAATGATATTACATATAATGCTGTGATAATTATGTGTAAATTGAAGTTGAGGCAATTTGTACGGTGATCCATCTAAACGACCTTGAGTTCATTTGAATTGCTACATTGAACTGGAGAATGTCTAAATGTGTTACTTCTTGATTTCCCACGCTTTTCGTAATGCTATTTAATTGTAATAATAAGTAATTAGATGTCTAAATTATCTTGCGATAGGTACAATAGATAGGTGCCTCTTGCTTGCCTAAAGATACAATACAATACAAATACTCTCTATTGAACACCTCACACAAACAAAATAGTTACAGAGAGAAACAATACAATAACATGTGGGTAGAGGTGGACAACAGGCGGTCTTATCGCTGAAGAGTGATCTCTTCCAGACAACCTTACCTATCTACACACACCCTTTACATGTGAGGATGATATTGAACTCGACAGCAGCGAGATCGTCCCTATAAGATTTGTCATGACTAGGTATGCATGAACTAAGCCATAATAATATATCAACTATAAATACTGAAATCAAAATTCGAATTTCAGATATATCCGTCTCTATCGCACTTATAGTACTTGAGGCGTCAGATATAAAGTGAGCTATAGGAACTTGGAAATTCGATTTACATAGTAGCGCTGTCTGTTCGCCGGTAGCGCCGTGAATAACCGCTAAGTATTCACAGAGATAGGAAGGAAGCCTAAATTCGGCCCACTTCGCTGACCCGAAGCCTTACAAGCTTACAACTCGCAAACGACTCGTAATACTGCGCACACGCTCAACTAGGACACGACTAGGGTTGCCACTTCCTTTATTATAAATAAATAAATATTAGGGGACATCCTTACACAAATCGAAGTAGGCCTATAGTAAGCTCAATAAGGCTTGTGTTATAGGTAGGTACTAGACGACGATATCCTACTAATCCTACTAATATTATTTAAATGCGAAAGTTTGGATGTTTGGATGTTTGTTACTCAATCACTCAAAAACGGCTGAACGGATTAAGATGAATTTTGGTATACATATAGTGTATAGCCTGGATTAACATATAGAATACTTTTTATCCCGGGAATCATCCCCTAAGGGGGCGAAAGTTTGTATGGAGCTATGATATAAACGAGTTCCACGCGGACGAAGTCGCGGGCAGAAGCTAGTATATAACATATATAAATACTTAAATACATAGAAAACATCCAAGACTCAGAAACAAATATTCATGCTCATCAGACAAATATTTGCCCTTACCGGGATTCGAAGCCTGGACCTTCAGCTTCGTAGGCAGCGTCACTACCCACTAGGCTAAACGGTCGTCACTTTATTAAGTCTGCATGTCTTTCACGGTTTGTAAAACGTCCCCATTCGGTATTGTTGCATGGAAGTAAAGATAACCTTAGTTAAAGATTGTTCCATCTACCTACGAATCTACGAAACTATTTTTATTCAAGAGGAATGAAAACTCTTCATTTGCATAATATAATGTCTATACGAAAAGTCATTGTTTGTAGATGTTTTCTAGTCAACACATAGGCTCGTTACTTACATTACCCACTATTATATGGGGGTGATGTATATTTATTTTGTTAATCTGGTAGAATGTACTGTATTACAGAATTACGAACACTTGATCTGGCAGGGCCTAATGTATTATTATGGAATCGAACTTTTATATGGTCTAACATATAACTAAAACGAATCATCGTCGGAGAGGCTACATCATGATCTCTGTTCGACATTACATACACAGACCAGCTAACAACCCTAGCGGGGCTAGCAAGCCTAGTTTCCGCTGTTTGGTTAGCGCGTGCGCGACGACGTCCTACAATGAGGATATTCAGAGCACCCCGGAATTAGCCAACATGACGTGCTCTGTTGGCTTTGATGTGCCAAAGCTACACTCATTGAGTACACACGCTTATCATTTGTCTCCTATGCACATTCGTCAGATGGGTAGATACTACTCGGGCGCCCAACATATAAATGCATAGAATTGTTGAACACCTTTATGGTAGTTTCGTTTCAGATGTACAGTCACCAGCAGAAGCAGCTACGAGGGTGAAGTGCTCGAAATGATTCGGAGACAGGCAAGTTCAGATTGCCTTATAATAAAGACGTGTGAAGATCATTTTGATCTCTTGGAACGCGTTGCCACTTCTGCTGCTGACTTTATCAGTCCCCAGACAAATTTCATTAAAATCGTTGGAGCCGTTTTCGAGAACGTGATTACAAATATAAATATACAATTATTGCTCGTTTAATAGTATTGGATAGACAAACAGAAGCGACCACACATTATTTTTGGCTTCAAACTCAACTCAAACTCAAACTCAAAATGATCTTTATTCAAGTAGGCCTAGTAACAAGCACTTTCAAATCGTCAGTTATTTTTTTAGAGTAATTTTTAAACGTAAAGAATAAAATATATATGATATAAAAATTGTATAAAAAATACTAGTAGAATATTTCTAGAAAAACAATCTAATGTCAAAAAACAAAATATTACGAAAATAATAGATTAAAAATTCAGTCAAAATTAGTTCCATGGAGTTTTATCATTCATGTAGTCTTGTGTGCTATAAGCTTTCGAGATAAGTTTACGCTTCACATAGTTCTTGAATTTATTAATAGATAACTCAGTTAAGTTTCCTGGAAGTTTGTTATAAAACCTTACACAATTACCCATGAATGATTTTTTAATTTTTTGGAGCCGAGTGGTGGGCACCGCGAGCTTATGCTTATTTCTAGTATTAATATTATGTATGTCACAGTTTTTCCTAAAATTGACAATGTTTTTATGTACATACAGAAGGTTTTCATAGATATATTGACAATGTAATGTCATTATATTAATATTTTTAAACTTATCTCTAAGTTACTACTTACTTTTTATCTAATGCTGTGTTGCGTTGCGTTCCGTGGGCCACTTGCGGTGCTGTCTGAAAACCAGCGCTGCAGGTGTCTGTCTGACACCTCGGCACAATGCTGAGACAGCGACCGTTTCACTGCCGCGAAGACACACAATATGTGTCAATTGTCATGTATGTCTACTCCTTTGTCTCTGTGTGTCTTTTGTGTAGTGAATAAATGTCTTCTTTTCTTTTCTAAGTGAGTCTCTATGGTTCAATTTATATATCGCTCGAATAGCCCGTTTCTGCAAAACAAAAATCGAATGAATCTGAAGCACTGCCCCACAATAAAATACATATGACATAATGCTATGGAAGTAGCTGAAATATACTAATCGAGCTGTTTTCACGTATGTATTAAATAATATTCATAAGAATTTTGGTCAACTGCGAGTCGGATTTTAGTTGTGCCATACATTTTGAGACCCAGCGCCTGATTAAGGCAACGAGCAATACAAAGCTCCATACAAAGTTTCGTCCCCTTTTTCGTCCCTAAAAGGGATGAAATTTTACATCAATTATAGCCTATGTCCTATTCTGATATATAAGGTACACAACTGGAAAGTTTCATATAAATTCGTCCAGTAGTTTTTGAGATAAAGTGGAACGTACCTACATCTATCCATCCATCCAAACCTTCACGTTTATAATACGTATTAGTAGGATAGGTATATACAAATATTGCTCGTTTAATAGTATGGGATTTAATCGATTGCCACAACACAACTGGTATGTCAATTCAATAGCATGAACGTGTTAATTTAGTATTCATAGATAAAAGATTAAACCGCCTATTACACTGATTAGCAAGGATGTTCATAGTTTCAAGATAACACACGTGATAGATCGATCTGCTTTTATATAATGTATACATTATGCCTATTCACTAATTATTATTCCGCATCTTATTAAAACACGTACTTGACCCACGACACCAACGGTTTTCAATAGTTTCATACAAGCTATACAAGTATCACGTTGTCTGCGCTA
Source organism: Epinotia nisella (assembly GCA_932294315.1). Classification (NCBI taxonomy): domain Eukaryota; kingdom Metazoa; phylum Arthropoda; class Insecta; order Lepidoptera; family Tortricidae; genus Epinotia; species Epinotia nisella. The sequence continues at coordinate 27,458,851 of OW028674.1, forward strand.
AGTTCTTGCAACCCACGTCCGTTGCAACACTTGGCCATCTCTTTGTGTGTTTAATTAGCTTACTTTGCTTGCCTCAATTGCGGCGCCCGAAAAGGCGAGTCCAATTACCAGTTCAACCAACTTAAGTCTACTTGTGTCAAGCAACAATACACTCTATTACCAGGCGGCAAGAGCTTCGCAGTACAGCTAACGTTTCCCAATGAGTACCGACTAAATTGCGGTTTGTGCCCTGAAGAATAAGCCTTAGATGTGAATGCAGTAGGAGTTTTCGAGGTTGTTAGGTAAGTTGGTTCCGCAGATTGGTTTCTTGAATGGATTTTAGCACATCAGTTTTTGAATGGAGTGTTGCATTGTGTGTGGAAACCAATATGTCATTTAAAGGTGCGTAATGCAATGCGTATGTTTGTATGATCTTATGGGTAGTGTATTGCCGACTGATAAAAAAAGTTCTTTGTACCACCACAGGTTTCAACACGAATCAAATCACTATATTGGATTTACAACAAGGTCTTTGCTAATTCTATTATCTCACCAGATGACTTTCTTAAATTACCTTAAGAATGCGGAAGCAGTTAAGTTAAAGCATCTCTTTCCAACATGTTGCTGCGTCGCTCTCGAAAGATGCGGAATTCAGGAAGGACGAATGAGGACTGGATAATAATCTTGCTTGTGTATAAAAATATATTGTCACTCAATGCAACCTCGTTATTAATATTTTTTTCATTTCATTTATTAATTTGTAAAGCCATGTACATTGTAATTAAGGTGTTACATTCAGTATTCAGGTCAGACCATGACGCCCTGTCAGGGCACACAAAACTTAATACTAAACATGCATAAGATAATAAAATTGATAACATTTTTGCATTAATGCATATTTATACATTTTAATTATAAGTTTGATTTTCATTTCATATTATTTTCACAATGCTTTAGTAATATTATAGATATAATAATAGATTTTTTATTATTCATTTATTCATTTATAAATTCAGTCATTACAATATACAATTAAAATTTATAAAAATTAAAAACCAACAACACAATTAAAAATTAACAATTAAATACTTATACAACTTTGTCTTAGTCAAAAAGGCCCCCGCGAGTTGCTCCGGGCGCAAAGGTGCCCATCACTACAATAATAGATTCATTAAAGTAATATTATTTTTTCATTATATTCTAAAGAATGGGTACTAACAATTTAGATAATGTCTTTTATAAAATTATATTATAAAGAACCATCATTATAAAATGGTAGTCTCGACATTTTTTTTCTTTTGAAATAGGTAAGGATTTTCACAGACAAAAAGAGCGGCTTGTAATATATAAATACACGGCAGAGTAAATAATATGAGTTTAATAAAGTATGGACGACAACTGTTGGGGATGCGCACGTTAGCCAAGATACGGATGCACTTCTTTTGCATCACAAACTGTTGCTGGGCCCCCGTACTACCTCCCCAAAGCACCACACCATATCGGAGCCACGAATGCGCATATGCATAATACGCAGATAATGCACATTCTAAGCTAGTATTTGTTTTTAATACGTTAAGTGCATATACAAATTTACATAAATTGTGATCACTCAGCCATTTTTTTGTAATTTCAAAAGTGTGACTGAGCTGTAAGTTGCATTCAGAACTATTTTTACAGTTAAATAACAATGATACGTCGTCAGCGTTTAATTATTTAATTAATCAATTGTTAATGATAAGCTTTGTACAAACATACTTAGAGTTACCTGTTTATGATTCACGATAGCTATATATAATCATGTAGTCATTAGTGCAATTAAGAAGTCTAAAAAAACTGTCAAGCGCGAGCTGCGCTTGCACATAATGGGTTACGTAGTAATTTGCAATATCTTGTCATTAAAGGTTAACTCAAACTCAAAATGATCTTTATTCAAGTAGGCCTAGTAACAAGCACTTTCAAATCGTCAGTTATTTTTTTAGAGTAATTTTTAAACATAAAGTATAAAATATATATGATAATTTTTTTTTATAAAAACGTTACGTTGCGACCATTATGCGTGGTGTGACTTACGCCTTACACTCATTGAAAATTTGTGGCCATTTTAATGAAACGCTGTTCTTATTTTTTTTGTTTTTTATTGAAAAAAAATACAAGATTATGATTAATATTAACTAAAATAAATTAAAACTAAGTTATATCTAAAAAAGGCCCTCGAGGCATTGTACAGAGGATGCTGGCGGCATTTCCTCGCTGAATTGCAATGCTGATGCGTTGCGCGAGAAAGCCGCCAGCTCTTCGGTCACCAGTTACATCGACCAGACGTTTCGCGATTTCTGCAAATACTCGTAACTTATGCGCACTGGGACCCCACGGGCCGAGGGTCTCGACGCCAAAGGGTATAAAGTCGTGCTCTCTGCCGAGGCCTCTACATTTATTACATTTCAGATTTTCGTCGTTCTTATTTAATTGTTTTCGTGTTTTTTTTATTAATTTCTAGCGCCATTCAAGTTGTAAGATATATTTGTGCTGTACGAGTACCAAAGTCTAATCATGATTATGTTCGATTCTGTTGGTTTTGTCACCAAACCAGAGAGCAACCTAGTTCTTATTATTACCATCATTCATTTAATTTCTAGCCCGCACTGTCCCACTACTGGGCCTTGGCCTCCCTCGGCTCCCTCTCTTTCTTTCACGCATCCACTGCTAAACAAGACCGAGAAGAATTACCATCAGATAAAAATAATTTCAATACCCTTTATTTTATTCTGAAGGTACTGTGCCATTTCCATTAACACATCTTGCCTTAGACACATTTCAATCAGTATAATTTCATTGAGGGTAATTTTCATCATAAAATTAAAAGATTTAAGATCTCCGCGTGAACCATGACCCAAGGAACCTTCATGACAAATGGCGTATAGATATGCTAACGAGCCTTTGTCACAGTCTTGCGTTGCAACACCCGCCGTGTCCGCACCGTCTGACAATATTACGAATTAATCAACCGATTATTAGTTTCTTCTCCTTGGCCGGAAAATACCGTCATCTGGAGGTGAGTCAATGTATTTTTATATTTTTTATACTCCCCTGAAAAATGTAATTGATTCAATATGTTTTTGATTCTATTTCGATAGGTAGTTCGAGTTCGAGACGTTCGAGGCAGATATAAAAGTTGTTTAATAGTATTGCGTGGCTTCAACAGTCCCTATAGACCCTGTTGGATTGTCCGTTATTGGAAGGTCATAGAGAATACCGATTTCAATAGGTACAATACAATAGATGAACCATTAACTGGCATTATGTTTGAAACACCGAGACTGAACTAGAAATATGTAGTTTTTTAACCCCCGACTTTTCGTTGACGAGGGATGTTATTAATTTAACATGTGCACAGATCTGTGTGACTAAATGGACGAACCAATATGTGTGCGGTTTTTTAAATCCAAAGTCATCTGTCCAGGTGGTTCTTAGCTATGTTTGTTATGTCGGGGATTTTTATTATTTTATTGATGTATGTCTTTCCCGCTCACGGGACATGATGTACTGGACTTTTGGGAGGCGTGCGTGGGAATTATTACCAAGCTTATTATTTGGAACCTTGAGAATTATTGCAATAATTTGCGAAACGAGAAGTCTGCTAAAGCATCATCTGTATATTATTTAGGACCGTGTAACCTTTGGACACATCTCCCCACCATTGCAAAATGCACACCTTCACTTCACACCCTATTAAAATCTTATTTGTAAATCGTGCGGCCAATGTCATCACAGGTCACCACGTGACCCTAAGCCTCATCCCTCTAATGACCAATTACGACTAAACTCACTTGACACCTGTCACCGGTCAGGCCAATAATTAAAAGGCTCGACCTTCGTGTCTGTCAAACCTTAAAGTCAGTGTCATGCTTGCTAAATACAATCTTAATTCATGTAACGGTCAGGACTAAGATATTGACGTAGTAATTTGCGACAGTGCCGCTGCCTACGGTTATTTATAAGTTGGTATGATTGATGAGTAGTTTCGTCACCGATGATCACATTGTGTTGGCGGAGAAAATTAATCAGCCATTGAAGATTATATTAAAGTAACCGAGCCGAAAGACATTCTTTTTTCGCTGAATAACCATTTATGGCCCTAGGCAGAATTGCGTCAAGATTCAAGTTAAGGGAGTTATAAGGACAAGGCCTTTGATCGTACTAAAGATTAAACATATAATATTATTATCGATGTTGTAAATATAATCCCACTAAAAATATTACGTGTAAAGTGATTGCCAAGACTCCCCAACTCATATAGCTTTCATGCGTTAAAAAATATTAGATCGCAAGTAGTGTCAAGCTTCCTACTCCACACGGCTTACTACTCTACCAACCACGATCTACAAATTCTACATCTTGGCTAAAAAGTATAGCTTTGTTGGGCACATTCCGGTCGCCGCATAGACTCTCGCGCGTGCATACAGTATGAATTTATGATTATATAAATAAGCGACCGGTCTATACTTTTTAGCCAAGATATAGAATTTGTAGAGCGTGGCTTAAGCCGTGCGGAGTCGTAAGCTTGGCACTACTTGCGATCTGATATATTTTAACGCTGAAAGCTAAATGAGCTAGGGAATCTTAGAGTCGTATCGGCGTTTTTTAGATATCAATAAAATGTAAAGTATAAGAGCTATGCAAATTAAACATATGTTTATTTATCCATATTGACATCATATCCCGAGAATTTAGTTTATCTGGTATAATCCAAATACAAGTTATGATGGTTCAAAAAAACGACATTGCCTGCTCTCGCACTTCGCTTGGCTGAGGCTCGCCTTATAATATTAAATAATGACCTCTGTTGCGCTTGCGCTTTAATCGATGGATGCAGATATTTTCCGCATTGCACTATCTCGTCATGCCGATAAACGATGTTTAATCACGATTTTTTTTTCTTTGTAAGGCGCAATGTTTCGTACTCTTTGCTGGCTAAGGATTTTTCCTATTTAGACATAGACCATCATTTATTGGTAATAAGGTATTACAGGTCATTGTTTACAATTGTACATTAATTTGTAGATTACATTAATAAGACCACCAGAAGAGATGTGAGGTAACAGATAGGATAAAAAAACACCTGTCCCACCTCTTACAGCTCCATTGTCTTTACTCTTTCAATGTCAACAACTAGAGCTAGTGGAATTTATTTTTATTACTTAATTGATCTTTCACGGAACATAACTCAGCAAAAATGCGTATGAAACTGCGCACTTAATCTTATACTCTCGTAAACAACCAGTTGTTAAGACCAAGTCAACAATTACAATTGACCTTCGAAAACAATGCACAATGTCATTTCACAACGATCATATCTACGGATTAAATAATATAATTGTACTCATACATTCCTCGTAACATAATCTCTGATGTTAAGAACACTAGGTCGTTATTTTTTCCACGATTGTTTGTTCTTTTATGCGTGGCGTATTAATTTAGAAATCTGATAGGTACGTACGGGTGTATTGTATTACATTACGATTGCGATGTAAATTGAGATCGTTATTGACTAACTATAGTGTCTTATGAAGCATATACTTGCTACTGTATCGAGTTTGGACAAAACTAAGGTCTATAACGTAATTTAGCTAAAAAGCAACCATTACATGAGTTGTAGCGTAAACTCTGTTTGCGCTAATAGATATAGATCTGAGAATCACCTAAACAGATGATCATGCTTGAAGACTAGAACGTGGAAAACAAAGAAAACATGAAATGCAAACCATGTACCAGCTAATTTTATAGTCCCAACCATGGATGTGGGAAAACTAAAGTGAAAAAGTGTACTTTTTTTCCCACGTTGAAAAAGGCGTATTCAGGCCAGTGTTAATTACTCTAAGTTTTTTGTTTAACAAGCGCAAGACAGATGCACGGGCGGAAGCGTTTATTCATTCAATTGACATTTGTCGGCTCTTCAGAGACGATGTAAGGCCGATGACATTTAAATTGAGTGACTTCGCAGAAGCACCTCCTCCTGCAGATGCGTGCGTACATAATTTTTGCCTTGATTTAATGAAAAAATGCGTAATATTATATTCAGTTCTCTTTTTGTAGATAAAAAATGTCTGGTAATAAAACCACGGATACACTTTGAACATCATGCTTTTTACGCCATAAGAACGGATAGGTAGATGAGTTTTTGCAACGATACAAACGCGATAACGATAATAGTATCGATTCATATCATATTATATCATATTGGTGACCTAAAAGCTAGTGTCGAGTGAAATACAGTCACGCGTTCGTAAAACGCGCGTTTGTGGCGCTGGCAAAAGTCGCTCTAAGGGGGTTATACATAATCAACGAATTTATGGGATAATCAAAAGAACATCACTTTTTCCGAAACGCGTTAAGTCTAAGTCAAACTATTATAAAAGTACCTACACCATTTTTATTCTAAACGACAACACTTAATGCCAGTTTATGGCGCCAACATTTTGGACAGTTTTACACATAAATCTATGAGTAAGTAGGTACGCCATAGGTAACTCAGGAGACAAAACAGACGGTCTAAATGTTTAGAGCAAGAGCATACCGACGGATAAGTTCCGATTATGGCTGAAGTGAGAACACTGAGTTCAATGACCGTCCGACAACTCTCATTAAATGCTACTGTTTAATTCCTCTTTCCAAAAGGAACGTGACCAATTTCACCTTCTCCCGACTGGTTTCGGCGATTCGAAAGAAAGTGCTTCCATAGTCGTATCCAGTTCTGCATGCCCTAGGTCACATTTCACTTTTAATCGCTTCCGCCTTACTTGAACCTGTTCGTATTGTGTACCTGCAAGGCTTGCAAGTGTTGCAACCAAACTTGCATAGTCCGCTTACTATAAAGCTTAATAGTTATTTATACATATATCAGTGGCGAAGCACCCATACAAGCCGATTCCCACCGGCTTGCCTTAAATTTATTTTTAGACAAGCCTATAGTTAATATACTCTAATCTCTCATAACTTTTTTGAACTGGGTTGCCCATCGAAAATTTTCACGCACCGCGAGTGACATGTATTTATTTAAAGTAAAATGTAGAATGCAGACGGCTGATAGATACAGTGGGAGTTTTACGTTTGCTCAAAACTCTTAGCTATTCTGTTATCGAAATTATGAAATAAGTAGGTACTTAATCTAGATGCTCGTTTCATTAAAGTGAATAGGGTAAAAGTTATTTTTGATTAAAATGTGATTTGTTAATTTAGTCCGCGTACCAAATTATCATGGAAAAGCTTTGTTGATGCCGATGAAAATTACATCACTAAATGGAACAGACAATCGTTTTGTAAAACTATTCAATTTAGTCAAAAGTGCAATGAAGCTGGATCATGTATTACATATTCTGCAATTTGCCTACATATATGTCAACTGTTAGCTATGTACAAAACTTGCGAAACTCTCTTTCACGCTATAATTTAGTGTTCGAATAAGTTGTTTAGCACCATGGTTACTCGCGACTGTGTCGCTCTAAGCCACCACTACTAATAATAACCTACTTTAACATGGCAATTATAATTAATAGCACTCGAACAAATATTTTTAAAGTAATTACTGGTTCATTTCATGGCCTGCTGCTCAATTCGTTAATTTAAACAACTTATTCGGAGTTCCTTCCAAATCTGGTAGCACCTGTTCAAACTGTATCAGGTGGCGGTTCCCAATCATAAACGAGTGCATGGGGTCAAGGATTTTACTATATGGTTTCGATACTGTCGATATACGTATTTTGGTAGTCTTTTTGGTACGTACACGTTGAGACAAGAAAATGCAACAACACGCGAATTTTAATTTATACGAATACATAACGGATAGCCATAAAGTATATAAGTCTAATTAATTCGAGGCACCTAAACAGCTCAGAAGCAATACGGGAATATATAGGTATCACTATGTGTAAAATTTTCTTTTACAAATAAGCAGTTACCTAGTCAGGTAATCGTTATGCTTTGGCGTCTGAACACTTCTCCTTATTGAGCTCTATGGAACCAGCTCGACTATTTTAAGACGTGCATCAAAAGCCCGCATTTCATGGAAAAGTAACCCATTTCTTCGACTAGGGAGGATAATGTTTTCCGTGCCGTTTCACACTAACCATTAAGTTGTTTGCTGCACCGGTCAATGGCTCTGTACTGGGCCGGTATTAGATTTAGAAAATGAGACGTTTCGTTCTAATGTCTCCTTTTTCATGTATCTTTCTTTTGACGCAATGGGCCATTCCAGGAACACGTGACATTGCTAAACAAGCCTCAGCAAACTGCCACATTAAATTCGTAACCAGTAGTAACATATTGTCAGAGCTTCTCACGGTACCAGCGCTAGTTAGTTACACTAGTAGGTATTGCTAGTCTTTTCCCATTGTGAACAATACACAATATACAATGGTGACACACTCGCGCGACCTTGGGGGGAGAAAGTTGCCTTGTTTGTTTGTAATCTTGTAATTTGTGCATGGCCTGTCTTGTAAGTACAGTCACGAACTTTAATTTGTGACCCACTTAAGGTTGACAATCCTGTCAATTAGTATAGGAATACAAAGAATGTTTTTGCGAAAAGGATCCTAGATTAAAGCACGCGACCGTACTATCGAACAACTTCGTGACCCATCACCTGTAGTGTAGTTCAAATCGGTAGAAGTAAACACGAGGCAAACAGCCAACCAAGCACACACGCAAATTCATATCTTTGTATACCTACGAATTGGAGGTCTATCGGCTAAAGTGTAACTTTTGGTAGTAAATTTATGGCCTAGAGAAATCAGCGCCGGATATAGTTCAGAATATATAAGTAATAGATAGGTTTCGTAGCTTTTTATTCCACCATCAAACTACATATATAGTTTTGCTCATATAATATACGGATAGATAGACGAATAGCATGGTGCCAAAACTCCTATGTGGAAGGTAAACTGCCATGAACCGGTGTGTCACTGTCTGTCGAGCAAATCCTCACAAGTGCAGTAATTGGATGCGTTACGTGTACGTCTGGACGGTATGCTAAGCTAAGCATGCCATTATCCCAGTTCTATGTTCATTATGTTACATCGTATAAACGACGGGACAAATGAATCATTGTATTTATAGTATTTATCCTGACGAAGTTTCGAGACTGAAAGTTGTGTTTCGACATCCAATTCGAGTTGGATGCATAAATAATATTATCAAGATGTTTATTTCGATTTCGGTACAAATATCCTATTGCTTTACTAGCTACCTTATGTTCGTATAGTAGGTATGTATACAGTACTTTGATTTCTTCCAACGCATAGACTAAACGTATATGCACTTGTCTAAACTCAACCTATTATATCACCGTAGCTTTCATATTAATATTAACAAATCAAAAAATTATACCAAAATACTTAAAAAACCAACAATAGATTTATTAAGCAAACGCTCAAAATTGATCCAAACTAAAAACAAAACAAAGGAAATGAAGGAAGAATAAAACATCTATTCAAATCAACTAACAAAGCAGTACGGCAAGACTACAGCGACCATAGAAGAAGAATTATTAAACAAAACTTAATCAATTATAGAAGCAGCAAACGGGCAAACAAAGAACTAACTACACATAAAGATTGGATACAAAAACTCAAAAAGGGGACACGAAGAAGGCAGAACAAGAGAAGACGTCATAAACCTCGCTACTGACTTCTACAAGGAATTGTACTGTACTTGTAGGTTGACTACAAATACTGGGGGAAAAAGCCTGAAAGCAGTATAGAACCCATTATGAAACAAGAAGTACTAAGACGGGTTCAAAAACTTAAAACAGAAAAGAGCCCCGGATCAGACAACATCAAAAACGAAACGATAAAACTAAGCATACCTATCTTACTGCCTTACTTGACACAACTTTTTAATGCTATACCAAAGACCGATGATGTCCCCAATCTCAAACTCTTCACATCTTTAATGTTGACCCGCATAACACGAACCAGCAGAATGAACATGCAGGTTTTGGTGCTGGGTATTCAACCATAGATCACAAATAGTGACTCGATCAAAGACTGGATATGTGGCAAACATCTGAGTCACCTGAGGTTCGCAGATGACGTCGTTATTTTTGCAGAATCAACCAAGAAGCTTGCACAAATGATGCAAACCCGAGCAAGCAAAAGCAAGCGAGTCGGCTTATATATGAATGCAAATAAAACCAAAGTCATGACATGAAAATCCAATAAAAATTAATGGTAACCAAGTTGAATATGTAACAAGCTATGTCTACCTTGGAAAACAAGTGTCATTCAGTTTAAAAAGCAATGAAGAAGAAGTGGACCAAAGGATAAACTGCACATGGAGAAAATACTGGACTAAGAAAGAAGTACTCAAATGCCATCCCCAAAACTAAAAAAAGCAATTATGGACACATGTATCCTACCTAGTCTGACATATGGTTGCCAAACATGGACCAATAAAAATAAAATAAAAAAAATCATGTCAACATGCTATGGAAAGGAGTAATTAAAGCTTAGGAGAATTCACAAAGTCAGAAATGAGGAAATAAGGAAAAGGACAATGATTGTGGACGCCCTAAAACAAACCCTACGTGTAAAATGGCAGTGGTCTGACCATATATTCAGACTAAAAGACAAAATATGATACAAACTACAAAATGGATGGGACCTGAAGCAAAAGAACAAGGGCCATATGAACGGTGGGCCGATGACATCACCGAAGTAGCTGCTAAAAATTGGATAGACAAAGCCAGAGATAGAGAGATATGAGTGGGAATCGAGGAGGTTTTTTTTACCCAATCGGGATCAGTGTAGAAAAAATAAACTAACAACTTAAACTAACCACTTTCTTTTATGTATATATTTAAAAAATTAAGCATGAATAAAATTACATTCAACTAAACTACCTAATCTACCTAATCACATTCAATTAAGCTACTACTAACAAAACTAATAGAAAGAAAGATAAGAAAGAAAATAAGTTTATTTAGCATAATATAAGAAATAAAAAGACACAAGAAATACCACATTTGATCTGTGTCTTATACTGAATAAATAAAGCTTTAATAATAATAAGCTTTTATATAACCCATGATAAAAGCGAGGTTCTTTGTCCCTTTGAATAAATTGAATGGTAAGAACATTATATAAGTACAGATGTTTAGTCTATATTCATAAGTTATAACTAGATGCTTTTATATTGAAAAGGTTGTCCTTTGGGATGTGTTTTATGACTTAGGAGTGTGATTTAAATATGAATATACATTTCAATAGCTTCCAATATTTTCATACATTCTAATTAGAACCTGGGCTTTGTTGGTTGTTACGTGCATTCCGTTGTTTATTATATTTGTATTGTTTAAAACAATTTAGGGTCAAGTCTGCAATTGGACTCTGCTTTTCTAATTTTTAGTAGGTAGCTAAAATATGGTTCGTCTAGTTATTCTGCTGCCTGTGAAAGTATTAGTATTAAAAGAAGGCACAGTAAATAAAAACTATTGTTTCTTTTAATCACGTGAGTTATTGTTATTGTGATCAATGTGATCAAGAAGTCTGATTTGATAACATACAAACAAACATTTGGAAACATTAGGGATTTCGCAAACTGTATTGTGTGACATATCAAATGAAAGGGGTTGTTGTAAGCATGTCAGATTTTTTTTTTATAATTTTAGCAAAAACAGGTTTGAAATAATTTAGGAAAAAGACGAAAATTGACCTCCCCCCCCCCCCCCCCCCCTCTCCTCCCCTTATCTCCGAAACTACTAGGATTAAAATTCTGAAAAAATATGGAAAATAGCTCCTTGCCTAAAGATTACAGGAAAACCTACAAAAAGTTTGAGTATTCAAAAACACTTATGAAATTTAGATTATATACGGAACCCTCACCACGCGAGTTGCACTCGCACTTGTCCGGTTTTTTTAAGTTAGAATATATTGTTGACGAAGCCTGTTGTGGATTTGATGATTGATGTGTATGTGACCTAATGCTGATTTGTATGCTTTTAACGAAGCCTACGTCGCGGATTAGGTTTTAGGTTAAAAAAATACTTTTTAACAATTTGTTCACACAATAAAAGAACATACTTATGTAGATTTCACTAACCGTGTTTGTTTGCTATTAGTGAGTCAATTTGCGTTCTACTTATTTTAATATTCAACATTCGACCTCTGACCTGCGGTTTGTTTCGAAACCAAAATAATGACTGTTATATAACTTAACTCAAGTTTTACATAGATGTTGAACTACGAACATAATGTAGCCTCATTACGTAACTGAATAATATCGCATTAAATTGATATAAGGGTCATGTTCAATAGCGAACTATTTGCAGTCTGATAGCTTATTTACTTTGAGAAATGCTTGAAGGTTATCATATCAAGTGTGCAGTACTTAATGTAGTATTATGGATTATGATACCGTACCTACAGGAACCTAGCGGCGCCTACGCTACTGTTAAAGATTTACAACCCAATTTCATGAACATGATTTAGACATTTAACATTACGTATAAATCGAATGATGTAGGTAAGTTAGGAAAGCCTGAGCTCTGTCTGTATGAAGATGTGATTGGCTTTAGTAAGCATTCGACCACAATGCATGCTGTGATATTTACTGGACTTGAATAACAATAAGTTATCACGATACTTCGATTGTCAATACAACATCGGCGTTTTTTCCGGCGCCAGAAAAACGTTTGTTACTAATATCGATACCGATAGCAATGCCGATAGCGATACTCGCAAACACAACCTCGCATCGGGATCGCGGTCACACCCGGTCATTTCCTAGTAAGGTCGGGCTACTGTTACGTTGCTGCGAGTGGGCGAGGTCGTCGACCTCGCTATCGGCCAGTGGACGCTGGCTGTGATAACGTATCAGATGAAGACGTTTGTGTTTTGATATGATTGTAAATAGACGCTGCACTAATGGTCTTGGTTATGTTTCACATCTACTCAATTTGCATCACGCACGGTTACTATACTACTAATATACTATATAGCTTGTTAGCGTAATCCGCATGCGAGTCTCTTGCTGCGGGCGTACCATCGTTGACATTTTATCACTTATCGTTGTCAGAAAGTGACGGCCGTCTTATCAACAGCGATAAATTATAAAATGGCAACCATGCTACGCCTGCTGGAGACTGATGTTCAAATATTTTTGAGGTTGGAGAAGACTTATCCAGAAGTCGGAAAATGACTGAATGCGAAATGCAGATCAATGAAATGTATATTCCATAAATGAAAATAGAAATAACATCAAATTAGCGTCTGTTCTCCAGTTTGTACCAACATCCTATCCCACCTTTTAGTGAGTTGATTTTATCAAAGACATTCAATACTATGTTGATACACACCTAACTATTCACTGTAGCTTCAAAATGCATTCTAAGCATTGCATTGCTGATATCTCAATACTTGAGCATTGTTTACGAGCGCGTTAGCTAATAACCTACCTTAGTCCATTGAGGCTGGGTTTGCGTAACAGTGATGTCATCTGACCACGAGTGGGCGGCGCTGTGGTAGAATTACCGTTTAAAGCTGAAGATACAACTGTCGGGAAATGTACTGTCGTACCAGAGAGCACGTTCGAGCAATCATTTCTAAACCCTATTGCGTAGATGTTAAGGTCACATATACATTTCTTATTTTGTACGTCTGAACTAGCATGAGGATATGGACTGTTTTGGTTTATCGTAGTTTATAAAATACGACATTTGTCCGAGGTATAGGCGATCATGCTAACTAGGCTGCAATCATGTTAATATGTTTCACATCGCAAAATCACACCCCACTCTCAATAGCATTGGCGTGGACATAAACGCTAAGCTGCATTATTTACAATCATAATTAAACATAGAATTGGCATTGGCACATTCATAGCGAAGTAGTAATTGACGTTAAGGCTTCTAAGGAATACTTATTTATAGCGTCTAATAACCATGATCCCACAATTCCTATCACGGATTAGCGGTATAACAGATCACATTCATCGCATTGTAAACTATTCAGTCAAAGGCTTTACGACTGCGAGTTATCCTCTTAATCTTTTTAGTCGCAAGACAACCTATTAAAATATCGTTTTTGATAGTTAGGCTAAAGCTTTAGGTATGAATGGCTCTGTCGCTAATTACCAGGAACGGAAAAGACAAACGTATCCTAACTAATATTATAAGTGCGAAAGTTTTGATGTCTAGATGTTTGTTACTCGATCACGCTTAAACGGGTCATGTATGAATTTTTGCACGAAGATAGTTTCTAGCCTAGATTAAAATATAGGATAGTTTTTATCCCGGGTCCACGCAGACGAAGTCGCGGGCGGAAGCTAGTGATTATATAATAATATAAATATGACAGACGTGAAGCGGTACGATGGTAGTAAAAAGAAAATTTCCTTCAAGGAAACCGGAATGTTAGAAACTTCGTATATCTGATAGCTTAGACAATTTTATCTTATTTTCAATAAAGAAATCCTGTTTCATTGCAAGCTGCTGCTTTAAAAAGATAATCATTACAGCATTGAACTACAAAAACTGGATGAAAATAGGATCATTGTGGATAAATATAATATAATATGACCACGTAGGTACAGCAATAGTTAAAGTTACACACGGGGTGCCCCTTATATATATGGTAACGTGTATTGCTGTAAAACACAGTACAATTTGAATATTATGTTACCTGTGTAACCGATGATCATTAAAATTCATTGTACATCTGCGAACACGTAAAGAAATCCCAAACAAACGTTACGAGGCGGCGTTACGTGCACGACATACTTTCTAACGAATTCAGCTGAGAAGAGCTGATGAGTACCACTGAATCGGTGCAATTTTTTACCAATTTCAAAAAAGTTGTCGGTACGATTGTTCTTGTTTGCTGTGGAACATGTTTCATATTTATTTTGCAAGCTTAATGGATTTCAGTTAATGTCGCCTTATAATTAGGTATATAGGATTTAGGAAGGTGACGAATAAAGGGTCCAACCAAATGAAAGTGTGCGCTATGAGCCTACGAGGCTGCTAAACATAAAATGCGTTATGCGATTTGTAGCGTTCTAATAAACGCACTAGTTATGCTGGCAACACCGACTACTGTCTGTTTGACAGGCGATCTGTGCGGCGCCATAGAAATAGCGGAATATATAAATATTGTGTTTCCATTTATACGGAGCATACATTACATACAGAAACCTGTTGGTAAATAATAAATAAATTACTGTACGTTACACGATTAAATCGTATTATTTTGTATTATTTAGTCACCTTCCGAATTTGATAACCAAGTACACACAATGTCACACATCACTATTATGTTAATTGGTAAATCACCTACTTCAGATAATGTAATTTAAATATGTAATTAGAATGATATTTGCATTTCCAAGTCATCTTTTATTACGTACAGGGTCAGAAATAAAATGAGCAACAAACCTCTATAGCCATATCCAGTATAGAACCCTGAAAGCAGTGAAATGTAACAATTTATACCGTATAATTTTATTCATTGTCCCATTCTAATAACATTATCACGTGCTAGAAAACACAAATACACTGATATGACATTCGAAGACCGAATTAGCATTCAATGTTTGATTTTATTGTTATATTCGCACCTGTAAATGGGACCAAAATCACTTGACGAATATCGCGTAACCACCAGGTCTTTACAATTCAAATAAAGATCTTAGAGTTGGTGTATAAAGTTGATTTTTCCGTGATGGCTAATTTCGTCGATTAAGATTCGAAACGGCAATAAGGCAGCTTTAGTAAGGCCGTCACGTTTTTGGAGAAAGTGCGCATTTGGAGGAGCGAAGCGCGCAGAAATCGTGTAGTGTGCATCGAACCTTCTTTGATTTAAGTTTGCAGTGCAGGTTAGTGTGTGATTGTTCATGTGAAGTTTAATTCGCTATCTTAACTGTTTATCCAATGTGGTATTTACACTGTCGAATCATTTGGGGGTGCCAATATAATAAAAGGTATAATAAATATTGACAGAAAATGGTTAATTTTCATAAGCTTGTTGGGACTTAAGTGTTCCTGTGTTAATAATCTGATCATACAGGAGACATAATCAGAAATGACAGGATGGGATGAAAAACTGAAAGATACACTTCATAAAATTGTATTAATAGTTATGGGGTTAAATATAACATTTAATTTTTTTACATTCCCAAATATAACCACGGCCTATTTAAGTATTTACACCCTGTTTAATTCGCTGATTCAGCATTAGTATTATCTATAGTTAGAATTTGCATATAACATTATGCAGTGTTAAAATATCACTTTTCGCCGGTCACTTAAATCTAGCTTTTATAGCATTACATATAGTGCTTTATGTTGTACGTATTTAACAGTCATCCTGTGTACTTATAGCAATTCATCAATTTGAGTCCATTAATTATATGCTTCCAATATAATTACCTTTTTTAAATCACATTCACTTAGCGCATACATATTACAATCACGACGTAAACTTTACACTTAACATACACGTCAAAGAAATCTCAAGTGACGTAAAAACTGCCAAACGTGTATTACGAAATCAATTACTTATCCTAATTTATTAATAACACCACGACTTTTATACAGAAAAATCCCGTGAGAATCAGACATATTAAAATATAACTGCGAATCGGTTCGAAACATGTCGAGCGATATTCGACATTAAATCAAACTGTGCAAACGGTTTTGTGGGACTCTGTAATATTATACGCTGTATTATTATTTTCTCCAATATGCTCGGAAATGTGCGCCTTACTGTAGCAAAAATAGTACGTGAAGTTCCTCGTTACTGACAAGCGCAAATTTAAAAAGTTAAAAGTCATTATTGTACAATTTTAGCGGCCAGGAAAATGTATGAAATTCCTTTACTGTATACTTTTTTACCTTTTAATCATATGTTTTGACCAAGACAAATCACTACAAACAGCCAAATGCTCGTAAGTTTAAAGGCCTAGCAATTTATCATAACAACTTGCTATAGTTAGACTGGTTTGAAGTTATATATTTTTTAATTGTCATAGACAAAACGATTACTTTTGTAATAGATCGAAGCGGCGTTTAAAAAAATGTCTCAAATAGTATTAACTGAAGAAATTAAAATATTTTCGAAATAATATTCAAAACGAACTAAAATGCGCTTAGATTTCAATCCCGTTTAATCTTTCATAATTTTAATTGCATAAAACATAAAATTGTAATCGATTCTAATGTTTTACATTTTTTTATGTGAGTCAATTGAAACTGGCACCATGAGTCATGCCGTGTAGGTACATACTTTAAAAAAATAAGTTGGGCGAGAACATGATAGGTTACATACTACTCGCTGTTTTAAAATGATTGAAAATTTTATTTGATTTCCTCGCATTTATGGAGAAAAGCACTATATCTGCCTCGGCGGGAATGGCAATTCGTGGATTTGTCTCTATTGTCGGATTCAGCTTCGCTTCATCCGACAAAATCAACTCATCCACGAATTGCTATTTCCCGGCCTCTGCAGTAATGTACTATTCTTACTGATGTGCCGACGGAAAGTTTCCTAAATTGCGAAATTTTTCTGCAATTTAACATAGGAAATCTTCGGAAATTTTGTTTATTTTTGTATGTGAATTGAAACTTTCCATTTCCAAATTGGAAATTTCCTTTATTTCTTGTGAAACTTTCCAGAAATTTCCGAGCATTTTTCCGTCTTTTTGGAAACTTTCCGCAATTTGCACATCCTTAACTATTCTTAATAAAAAAAATACTTGAGTGACCCGTTTTCAATATATTTTAACACCACGAATTTGCTCTTTAAGGGTACGGTTGCCAGACCTCCCGAGGATGCCCTGTGTAGAGAAAGAAAGAAAGAAAGAAAACATTTATTCCTGACAACAAATGTTAGATACATACACACACGCATTTGTCACGAAATGGTCACAAGTCACAACTCAGGGCCAGCGCTGTTCTTCCGTTGTGGCCAGAATGCAAATGTGGTTCTAATCCTCAAATCAATAAAGGGTTGGCAATGCGCTTGTGATTCTTCTGTAGGTGCAAGCGTCCACAGGTTAGGGTATCTGCTTATCATCAGGAAAGCCCTATGCTTGTGTGCCATCATCGTAAGATAAAAAAAAAATGTTTATATTATTTATGCAATACGTATTTACGTATTTTAACAGTGTGCAAACCACCTACAGTGGAGAAAACGTATAAATCGTAAATTTCAGTTCCTTTGTACATGGTGCCTCGATTGTGCAAGTTCGTCACACAGAGATCAAACTAACCCATATTATTAACCGGCAAAGTTGAGCGAAAATGCCATGCGCATGCGCATGTGGCAACGTTCTAATAAGAGAGATGTGACTCCGCATTATTGCTATTTATTATACGTGTAAAGGTTAATGTGGGTGATTAGTTTGAGTATGTTGTAAATTAGAACTTTTGCTTATATTCTATGCTTATAAGTTTACGTAATTGCAATGGCCATGCATGGGCTAAGATTCCCTCATATAAAACTTAAATGTCACTCATAATAACATACTTACGATGATTTTACAAAGGACATGATGTTGGTCATTTATTTGCATTCTATCTAGCACACCACAGCAGATAAACAATGATGTAATATAAAAAAAAGGTAGATATGTTGTCTATACGAAATTCCGTGTTTAAAAATGGCCACCAAATCTGACAGCTAACGTTTCCATTGACGACTCGAAACTGATGAAATAAGGTGCGATTGACTCAATTTAAGGCCTCTCACAGACTGGCGCTGCCTGGCCGCGGCGGACAATAGTAAACTTGTCATTAGCTGTCAAATTTACTATGGACCGCCACTGCAGGCCGCGCCAGTGTGATGCAGGCCTTAGTGTGCCATTATTGGAGCACTTATAACCTATCTACCTCTTTTTTATATTACATCATAGGGTATAAACAAAATGTATGTGTGTATGTGCAGTTGTGCACACAGTATATGTAATTTTATTTATTTTATGTATACGAGTTGTTTTTGTCTTTACAAAGGTCAATAGTAGTCTTCAGGAATGTAGGATATCGAAGTTTTCATTTTAACTGGCAGTTTTCACACATGTGTGGTTCGTCTCTTTGTTACGTAACTGTACAGTTTGAACTAGATCGTAGACATTTTTATCGTTCCGTTTACGCGCCTGTTATTTGCTCGCCGAAATCTCTCTGTCTGTATATACAGTAAGTTAGTCGTTACATTAGAGTCGTATATCAAATTGTAGTTATTAAATTAATGTTTATAACCTCTAAATGTCTGCATAGACGTGATAAGACATAACAGAACTTCAATCCAAGAACTAATCAAAACTCGAAATGTCAATCTCAGCATTAACGTCGCTCGTAAATATAGAAACCAATAAACGAAGGGCAAAGTGGATTTACCGAGACCATTAACTTAAGCTAGTTTGGAATTATGTTACCTACCTATATTGGGAAACATAATGATCCAACTTAATTTATTGCAATTGATGCTTAATTTATTGTTGTTATTGAACAATCGTAATAGAGTTACGTTTCATAACACGGGTACTTTGCGTTTGTGCCACATAACTGTAATATCTAAAAGCAAAAATGTCTAACCGTACGAAATCTCTCAATTCCTTAAGACATAGGAATTACCCGAGACACTTAAGTCTGTATTTATTTTAATCGCAACCAAGTAAAAAGAACCACCCCAAGTGGTGTCGATATTTTTCTTGCTAAGGAACTAATATTATTTAAATAACTAATTACAGTGGATTTCGATAATAACGACGATGAAGGGACTAGCAGGATATAGTCGTTAAATACAAAAGTCATTAGAAGCACAGTTGGAATGATTAGTACCTACTTTCTTGTACTTACAAGATAACTATAGGTACATTTTGGCTTGCATTCTCGACATCTTGATGTGTTGACTTGCGACTTTCTTAATTTTGAAGGACTCATATAATATCACGATTTTTCCACATCATTGATATTTTGGAATCTGAAACTTCGCACTCTTTACACAGATGATTATTTCCTCCATTTTTCAATCTTTAAATTATTTAAACTTTTTTTTTTTAAATAGTGAACTTGCGTCTACTCGGAAGCGTTATCACAACGTGTTTACGAGACACAGTGACCGCAGAGAGCACAAAACAACATACCTTAGCAACTTAAAAATAATAAGGTACTTAAAAACGTAGGTACACCAACCAAACTCCCCAATACCTCTAAACAATAACTAAGATATGAAAGCTCTTTGTTAACTTGGTCTACCCACTCGGGTCGCAACATCGGCATGGGATTTATAGGAACTTCTTAGAAGTGGTCCCTTGAAAACAGTCGCTACACCTGAAATTGGCGCTTCTTCCAGAGTCGCTATATCGAAATAAAATTTCATAGAAATTACGTTTTTAATTCACGGGACTCAGATATAACGTCACTACAACAGAAAATTCAGTACAATATAATCAGACATAGAAGTTTTTATGGCAAAGACGTCAATTAACTAGGGACATCCTTCCGATATGAAATTTATCGATAACTATTTGAAATACTTATTTCGAAGTGACATTTCATAGTAGATAATTATTAAGTTCACCGGATAAAACTAAAATTATCTAAAATGCTGATCACTACCCATCAATGTTATATGTAATTTAAGTAATTCGTAGACGTACTTTTTAGGGACCTTAAAATTCAACTAAAGTTTTATTATTAACGTGCTTCTTACAAACTCCTTTTAATGCTATTAAACCGATTTCTATACAAAGTAAATTGACACCCAGGAGTGCCTTGCAATAAAGGCCAGGTTTAGGTAAATTGTATGACATGGAGTGGCATAATAGTATACTCTGATATAAACCTACCCAGTTTTCGGAAAATTTAAACGAAATATAATTATACATCTCATAGTCATAACTGTTATAAGAAAGTACAATTTATCGATAAATTAAATATCGTTGGGAAGTCCCTAGGACAATTTTATTCGTGCCACAAAAATTCTATGTCTGAATATAATATATATGGTCGTAATAAATGAAATCCACTGTATATTGATTAGGTACTTTAGAAAAAAATATTAATTGATTAGTAAGAGAAAACACCGATCACAGCATTTTTTTTGTATATACCTACTTAATATGTTTGTAGTTAGTTCGAGAGATTTATGCATGCTTAAAATAATCATGCTATCCGATGTAGGTCTCGGACAAATCATCTTTGCTTTGAATTGACCGCTTAATCAACGCTTATTTGACAGATGTCAAGGGCCAATAAACCGAACGATGTCCCCTTTGTAACCACAATGGCAAAACCAATCAAGCGTCATTTAAGAATATTCACCGACTGTTCAAATTATCCGAATAATTACTTAAGACACGCAAACCTATAAAAAGTTGATACTGCTTTAATTAAATCCTATCATATCATGTACGCAGTAAGATTTGTTTTTGATTATTTTTATGAAGCTAACAATTAATAGCAACATGGTACTGGTCAGCCAAGTTAAAAATAATGCCGTTTTAGTAATTACTTGAATACTTTCCCCGCTAGATGCTTGGAAAACCCGCGAAAGTTGGCTAGTTCTCGTCTGCACATCGCACACGCTCGTTGCGTCAAACGGAACGTAAAGTTAATTTAAAAAGGTAGGGCCTTTTTGAAAATAGACTAAGTGTGCCATTATCGTTTGTTTTTGTTGTTGTTATCGAGTGAATATGGATTGAGCCGTCACTGATTGAACGGTAAGGTTATATTTTTTTGTAACTATTTTTGTAACGACCAAGAGCCCTTTGGGAAATTATACTTATACAGTCAACTTTTCATCGATGTTTTATTTAAAAGTCGTCGAGCTATATCCATCACTGGCATTGGCGCCAACAAATAGTTGTAGGATTGCTAGCGTTGTCAAAATATTAAAAAAAAATAAAGTCACGTCGCACTTCATACGTGTTTTTGGTAATATACCATACGTAACGAATATGAGGAATAAACCTCACAAAGTGTGCATGGAAAGTGCGCCGAAACGTTTCTTAAGAAATATATGTGTAGATATTCAAACACATATACAGCGTGTATTTTAAATATTACCTCAAATTGTAACCAGAGGTAGGTGTTAGAGCTATGAACTGATATTGCAAGAAATTTCTCTTAACTACCAACTTTTTTTGTCCATATAAAATAATTCAGCACGCAATGGATCACTACATTGTCTTACTGACGCGACGTCATAACTGTCACAAGTGACCCGCTTCTTCCATGAGTCAAATGAGTGTACACAATACATTGCTGCTCGATAAATTTTCAAAAATTAATTACGCTTCGGTAGTTAAGATTAAATTAAAATTTTCTTGCAATATCGGTTCACAGCCCTAACACCTACCTCTGGTTACAATTTGAGGTAATATTAAAAATACACGCAGTATTTCTTAAGGAACGTTTCGGTGAAGTGAAACACGTATGAAGTGCGACGAGATTTAATTTTTTTTAATATTTTGACAACGCTAGCAATCCTACAACCATTTGCTGGCGCCAATGCCGTTGATAGACTCTAGGTAGGTATATAGGTACATACTCGTATATTAAGTACAAGATCAGTTCTATTTCTATATAAGGTGTATCATTATTAGGTCGTATGCTTAGTCTAATCAAGAGCTGTACTTTAAGGCATTTACACTTGTACAGTCGAGTTCTCCAATATCTATACAGACAACCTTTCAAAAATATCTACACATGTGTCTTATTCTGCCGTGTCAATCCTATCTCATGTATCTTGAGATACATGAGTTACGCGTAACAGGTCTAAATCTGTTTATTTTCCATGCCTTTATCGACCTACATACTCAGCTTTTTAATTTAACTTACCAATTCCTTATACGAGCCTGTCACGTAACTCATGTAACTCTGTTTTTCCATAGTAAATCATGGCTAAATACTGTACCTACAAAAAAAAACTTCAAACGGCGTTTTCTCAAAACTATGCTTTTTGAGATACATGAGATAGGCTTGACACGGCAGTTATGTCAGTAATAATAAAGCCTGTGTACAGATATTTTTGAAAGGTTGTCTGTATAGATATTGGAGAACTCGACTGTACTTATAAAGTGCAAAAGTAAAAATTCTATGTAGAAAAGTACCTACTACCACGCGTTGCAATATTCATATTCGTATTTACAACGAGATAGCTCTACGATATGCTTTGTTGCTCTGCCAAAATTTCTATGGACCTATACTGTGTGGGTGGGTACCTACCTAATAGGTACTATGTCGCTGAGGGCACATTATGCCTAACTGTTACCCAAGTTAAGGACGAGGAAATCATAAAATCTGGGAAGGAAAACTTAAAAGATATTTATGTAACTCGTTTTAGTCAATACATATTTCTATTTCTTTAATTTTAGAAAGTGTATGTACTAGCTGGACAATTGCTAGGTAAACAAATCCGACTCAACCGTCACACACCATATGCCTTAAATAGTCAACTTGCACTAAGATATTACGAAGAAATTCAAAGGGTATAGCTGATTTGATTTATTGCGAAAAATAATAAAGTAAAAATGTCGAGTTCTCAGTCAGAAGAATGTCAGTTGCGACATCAAAAGAAACGTATGGTTTTAATATCTGTCGGGTGTCGGGCAAACCTACGTTAAATAAAAAAACTCCAAATAATTGAAGATCCTGTGCAAATAGGGCAGACAAAATATTGACTTTTTTTGCCACCGGCCTCTTAATCAAAAATTCAAATTTAGAACTAGCTAGTGACAAACGGCAGTGTCGAACACTGAACTAAGTCGAGGGTTCTATATTTAACCGAACCCAACGGAAATTTAGAACGGTCCACAGATTGCATTCGTTCTATATTTAAATAGACTGCAGCTGCCAGCGTGAACTTTGGATAGATTCCTTTCTTTAATCAGTAAAAAAAGTTTGTTTGTGTACATGTTGTTACTTTGGGGATTAGGATTGGGGGTGTTTTTTCGAAGTTTCACAGATTTATTTGGATTTATACAATGAAAAGGAAGGAACTGTGCGCTTTTTTTAGCTAGTATTAATCAACATGTACATTACATACTCTGAGTTTCTGATTCTGTGTTTCTGGCTGCAGGGGCAGTTTTACATTTTCGTAACCTACTTAGCTCCAATGAGATATATATAGGAAGGCTGCACTGTTTTATTTATGATATGTTTAGAGCTCCCATTGCAACATATACACGAGTATTCGAGTTTGACTTTTTGTATAATTCTGGTAGTTTTGTACCGTTACCAACGGTATTGTATAATGGTGAGTGAGTAATAATTAACGCATGCTCGTATATCACTTGTCCATGAAATTGCAAACCCGACCTTGCTGCTTGAGCATAACATTCAAGTTCAAACTGTGAAATAGTTTTATGTGCCTTCTATAGTAATTGGTAGTAAGGCCGAATGGTACAGTGGTCGGTAATTAAAATGTGTAGTTTGGCTCACAGCTAGAACACTTATTGACTGTAGCGTAATTGTACTTTTACTATTACCAATGTATCTCTATTTATAATTGCACTGAATGCCCTGTAAACTTGACCGGGATCGAAATAAGTCGAGTTGTAAATTCAAAGTTCCATCTCGACGCGTAGGTACTCGAACTTTCCTCCTTGACGAATTGACTAAGTAACAGACGGTCTTGTTTCTGTAAAATAGCATCAGTCACACAATAACTTTTTCTAGTCTTCTCAGTTTTTGTCATCGTATTGACAGGTCAAAGTTTATAAATCCTTACGATATCGATTTTTAGGGTTGCGATACCTCAAAAGGAAAAAACGGAACCCTTACGGGATCACTCGGTTGTCTGTCTGTCCGTCTGTCACAGCCGATTTGCTCTGAAACTACTGGACCGATTGAGTAGAAATTTGGTACACATATGTAAGTTGGTGACCCAAAGATGGACGCGTATAGTAAATTAATGAATTCTGAACAAGGGGGCCACTTTTGGGGGGTAAACTGGAAAATTAAAAAAAAAAGTTTCGCAAACTGTATTGTGTGACATATCAAATGAAAGGGGTTGTTGTAAGCATGCCAGATATTTTTTTCTTATAATTTTAGCAAAAACAGATTTGAAGTAATTTAGGAAAATAGACGAAAATTTACCATTCCTTCCCCCCTTATCTCCGAAACTACTAGGATTAAAATTCTGAAAAAAATATGGAAAATAGTTCCTTGCCTAAAGATTACAGGAAAACCTATAAGAAGTTTGAGTACTCAAAAACACTTATGAAATTTAGATTATATACGGAACCCTCACCACGCGAGTTGAACTCGCACTTGTCCGGTTTTTATTTCGCGCATAAAATTAGTTTGATAATCCGTCCGATATGATATTTGTTGTGAAACTATGTCGATCATTATCGACATAGTTTCACAACAAATACATGCATCAATACATATTTATCCTTCGAGTTTTGGTCGATTTTTCAAACATAATTTGTGACGTCACGATGAACGAGATTCTTCGACCTAATCTCGTTCATCATTACACTATTTTTTTATCACTAACAGTCTATGATCATACCAAAATAAATTTTATTCGAGACGATATAAGTTTTGGTGTAGATTGGTAAGATACATAATGTATAGGTAGATAGGTATTTTATATTTTCGGAGTTAAATATTGCCTGCCTGTTGCACCGTGTGACTCTAATTTCCCCTGTTTCTAATTATAAATCACATTGTAAAGCAATTGACCTAGAAACCTTTAATTCGTTTTATAAATGTAGTATTTACTTACATCGAAATATCGATCAAAAAGGAATAAACTCAGTAGGTACCAGGTATGTTCACGTTTGCGCAATATGTCATCATCTTATTACTCAGCCCGATGACTGCGGTGATCTAATACTGATGACAAGCATGTAGCGCGACGTAACACCATATTATGATCGCGAATATAATAAATGGGATCTGCATTTCTGGCATATAATATATATTGCGTAGGACACATTTCGACATTGGTGATCACTGACGCGAATGTGTTAAAGACATGGTCTCAAATTTAACATGCATCACATGTTTGTTGCACGTGTGCAGGTTGTAGCTAGGTAGGTAGCAGGAGGTGATGCCGCGAACGCCTGAAGATGACAGTTCGTATATTACTAACTGTCTCTTTCACTCGAATAATTCAAGAGATGGAGACATTCAAATGTTTTTCTCGGCTGTAGCCCTGTATATTTTTTTATTTCTCTGCATACACTTCAACTTATATAAGTAACAAACCGCACGTCGATAAATAAAGATGTTAGGCACGCAAGCACAGTAATGCACAATTATTTAAATTACGCATTTTATCGGTTATTTTCTTGACTTCAGACGTTCTCATCCTACACTTAAAAAGCCAAAAGAAGTAGACGTTCGTTTAGCTATCTTTAAGAAGGAAATGCTTCTTTAATTTGATATCTTCATGGAAAATGGAAAGTACATACGTACAATAATAGTACATAGGTACATCAAGCAACAGGGAGGACTTGATGGTATGATCGGAACTACGGAGCAATTTTATAAAAAGTTGATGAAATCAGGTAGCGTTTTAGCCATAAATTGAACATAGTCGGAAATACAAACTCTATACGGGGTGTTTCCTGTAACAGGAGCAATAAATTAAATGGTACATTATTAAGCTTGTGATCAATTGTTTCTAAGTGGTTTTAATTGAAAAAAAAAATATTTTTTTCGGATTTTTTTTTTTTTACTAAAGTTTTGGTGTACTTTTTTACTCTTCTGGAGTGATATAAGTATTTTATTATTTTAAAAACACAAAAAAAAATTGATTTTTTTTTAAAAAATCACAAAAATATCTTTTGAAAACAAAAATGCAAAAACTATAATGACTCACTACATGATGCTACCTCAAAATCTGCATTGACTACTGTGCTATGATCTCGTGGTGCCAAAATACATTACTCGGAAGTCATAACTTCAGATCAATTTTTCTCCGAGTTAAAAACATTTGAAAAGAAATGGACAAAAGGGGTTACTACAAATGCAGTAAGGAAGCCTCCGTTTAATTTATTGCTCCTGTTACAGGAAACACCCCGTATATGTAGGTAGGTAGTTAATGTACTAGATTAAAGAAATGAATGCTGAATGATTGATCACATGATGATTTGTCACTCTTGCAAATGAATAAACCGAGAAAAATACGGTTGCTTTCAATTGCAAATAAATTTATCGACGATGTGAAAACTATGGATATAAGAGCGCTCGTGACCTCGTGCCTTTTTATTATGTGTATGTGCGTGCAGACTTCTGAGTTACAATTACGTGATAACGACTGAAGAATCTAATGATTAGACTAATAAAATACACCAATGCTACTAAGTCCCTACTCCACCCGAAAGTGGCAAAATGTGCAAAGTTAGAATGATCAATACGCAAATTGTTCATTACGGAAAAATAACAATACGCAAGATGTACTGATTATAAATTATAGTTTTTGGTGCTAATAAGTGTCCGTTGGAATCTAACATTCGTAATAATAGGTCACAAAAATCCATTTCAACTCGGGCTAAATAGCTCGAAAACGAGTATTACACTCTTTTTCTGACTGAGCATTATTATTTATTATCTATTTTGCTTTGTGTACATTTAACGTTTTGTAGGTTTGGCGATTGAGCATTTAGCTTTTGTAACATTTTGCGGATTATGCGTTTTGCATTGAACAATTCGCGAAATGTAGATTGTTCTTTTTACACATTATGAGTTATGTGCTTTCAGCGTAAATACATTTTGCGTACTGTACATTTCTCGATCTGTACCTTTATCATGATGTGGATTTTGCGTATGTGCATTTTGACTGTTTGTACATTATGCGTGCAGTGAGCATTTTGCGTATTGTGCATTATCAGCGTAAACCCTAATGATGCCACTTGCGTTATGTCGAAATAAAAATCTACCGTGAAACGATCAATTTGGAAAGGAGATAATTACAGGCTCTCGTTCAGTAGCCGCTAATATAAATCACGACCAGTAGCTGCAATTAAATATCTTTATTTAGATTTAAGACCGTGTCAAGCATTTATGTAAGACAATAATTTAGTACTCGATTTCTTTAATCAATTCTAAGACTGTCAAGGTAATTATGGAACTTTCGAATATCGTAAAATGTATTAAGTGCTTTTCTTACAATAGTTTACAGAAAGACTCAAGAACTAGAATTGGGTACCAAGTTTATTGTTCAGAATAATTTATCATTATCATTGTGACACTCGTATTGAATTGAAACGAGCATTGACGCCGAAGGTCAGGGGGAACAGATGATCCGATATCCTTTACACATACACAAATTTGTCATGAACTTCATGGATTTAAATGTCCCTTTGCAAAGTAAGAACAAATCGTGCGCTCAAGTCTCGTTTGTATCATCATCATCATCATCATATCAGCCGAAAGACGTTCACTGCTGGACATAGGCCTCCCCCAGAGAGTTCCAAATTGACCGGTCCTGCGCCACCCGCATCCAGCGGACTCCCGCGACCTTTACCAGGTCATCAGTCCACCTTGTGGGGGGCCTACCCACGCCACGCCTTCCGGTACGTGGTCGCCACTCGAGAACCTTTCCGCCCCAGCGGCCATCGGTTCTACGTGCAATGTGCCCCGCCCACTGCCACTTAAGTTTAGCAATTCGGAGGGCTATATCGGTTACCTTGGTTCTGCTGCAGATAGCCTCATTTCTGATGCGATCACGCAGAGAAACTCCTAACATAGCCCTCTCCATTGCCCTTTGAGTGACTTTGAGCCTTCTTATGAGGCCCATAGTAAGCGACCAAGTTTCAGTGCCATATGTCATCACTGGCAACACACACTGGTCAAAGACTCTCGTCTTGAGACACTGCGGGCTCGTTTGTATAAAGGGCAAAAAATGGTTCTAGAAAAAAATGCAAAAAGGCAACTAAAAATGTGTGCATTTTTACATACGCTGCCGATTTAAATAGTCTCTGTGAACCTGACAGGGTATCAGAGAAAATAAGTTTCGGCAAGTTGTGTGTAGGGATTTTACATCATATGCCAAAGTATTTTGGCAAAATCTATGCTTAATAAAGGCATTCCTACTTCCCCTCGAGAACAATTTTGACACATGCCTGGTTTGTAAACCAATAACTGACGTGTTTTGTTTTATTCCAGACAACAGACAGCGCGGACTTCCTCACAACACGGCCGCACACAGCAGGGGTGTTGCCGGGGAAGCCGGCGACCAACCCACTCCAGTTCGTCCGGGTGGCACCCGCCGAGCTGGGCAGCCGCGCCCGCGAGCAGCTGCGGCGGGCCGAGCTAGCTAAGAGAACAGAGCCCGCGCGAGTCGAGCGCCAGGAGGAGTGGCAGTCAGTAAGTACCGAGTTGATAATACGGTTTATACTAGGAACAAGGTCAACTAATCATCTAAGGACCAGAAAGCCATGCATCAGATGACTTGATCGCATTAGCTCGAAAACTCCTACATTTTGAAACACCGATCTGTAGGAAATCGGCGGTAATGCTGTAGTTTAGTCGTCTCACTTTGTTTTTTTAAGGATGGTTTTTTTATTGTGTAAAAGTGACGTAACACATAGGTACATAGACCTCTACGTTGTTCTCATCTCTTTTCGTTACCCTTACGTGCCTACTTCACTAATAGTTGCACTTGCAAGTCCTGGTTGCCCAACACATTAACCGGGGAAACGCAATACGATACGGCAAATAAATTACATAACCTGCGACCTTTATGACATTTACGGTCGTCAATTAATCTCCAGCTCGTAATGATGGTTTCATACCATTACCCTTTAAGACCATGACCAACCTATATGGCTCTATATTTCTCCAGTCTCCAGTACCTAATGCGAACCGCGCATCTTTAGCCCTTCTAACTTCCGGTAATTTTTTAAAGTGGCCTTAATTGAACGTTCTGTGAAAGAAAGTGTGGAACGAGGCTAATTGTAAATACAGAGTTACGAGTATATTCCGCTTTTTAAAGATGTTGTTCATAAACAGGAAAGTTATGGGATGTTTTTTATTCGATTTTGGCGTTGGAGAATCACTAACACAACACGCGAGATAGACTCTTTCTTATTAGAACACGGGTAGATTATCTCGCGCGCGTTCTTATGCTAGCCCTGCTGGAGTCAAGTTAGTTTTAAGAGCTACTTCCGTGCGGCCGGCATACCTATGCATATACAAATACATACTTTTATTACCTACTAGCTTCTGCCCGCGACTTCGTACGCGTATAAATTATGGATGACATGATATTCTTATGTTTCACCATACGATACCTACTACACTGATAAATTAGATTATTACGATTTCATTTCTATAAATTATGCGTGTAACAGTTCAAATCCTCATAAACGTTGTCGTCAATAATATTTAGTTATATTGATTTACTTAATCTTTATTGCAAACGAAGTACGTAAGTAGAAGAAAAATTACCAAAACCGGAATTTAAATATAAAATTTCATAATTGAAACAAATGGACCGAGGGCGAGACCTCAAAGATACTCTATATCTCCGGGTGTCTTGTCAAACTACCCCTGAGTGCCAAAGTCCTGAAGGTAAACGGGGAGGCAAGCGAGGCCGAAGGCTGAGCTTTTCGTAGGAATGAAAGGCCCAACGTACCCTTATAGATAGCGCTCCATATGCGAGCCAGAGCATCGAAGGCCCGAGGGCGAGACTCCATGGATACTTACTATCCACAGGTGTCTTGCAAGCGAAACATGAGCCTTAAGTCCCAAAGTTGAGGGGTGAGGCAAGCGAGCCCGAAGGCCGAGCTTTTCGTATGAATGAAAGGCCCAACCAAACCAACCCTTCAGAGAGCGCTCTCTATGCGAGCCCGAGGGCCGGAGGCCCGAGGGCGAGCCTTCACGAACACTAACTAAACCCAGGTGTCTTGCAAGCGAAACCGGAGACCAAAGTCCCGAGCGAGAGAAGTCAGAAGAAGAGCGGCGAGGCAAGCGAGACCAAAGGCCGAGCTTTTCGTTGGAATGATAGGCCCAAAGAACCGTTTTAGAGAGCGCTTCCTATGCGAGCCCGAGGACTGGCGCACACTATCTCCAAGTGTCTTGAAAGCGAAATCTGAGTTCCAAAGTCCCGAAGGTGAGTGGCGAGGCAAGCGAGCGCGAAGGCCGAGCTTTTCGTATGAATGAAAGGCCCAACACATCGCTTCTATGCGAGCCCGAGGGCCGAAGGCCCGAGAGCTAGCTCATGCGGACGCTCACTATACCCGAGTATTCATAATAATATTTCTGAATGTCACAAACGCTGAAGTTTTATACATAAAAAATGGTACCTACTTAATTCTCCGCGGAATGCCGTTGTGTCCAAATTTTATACCCACGTCTCTTGACGTTGGTGAACTATGCTAATTCGACGTAAGTATTAAACTCAACCTATCATACATCTTTAGATGACCTCTGAATTCATACCAATTATATAGGAAGACGAAGATCAAGGTTGCTGGATTTCAATATTAACAGCGACGTTGACAGCGACTGAGTTTCCAAAATAATTAGGTTTCTAATGTCTAACAGCTACTATCGGTTGAGATATCAAACATTTTTGGTTATTATAGATAGTCTTTAGCCATCTAGCACTCATTTTCATCCCGTGGTTTTTCACGTTTTATCTATATTTTTTTATAATGTTTGAATGGAGTTCTTTATACTTTCCAGTCAAGTGTATGTTTATCAATTTTCAAGTCTAAAGCTCATGGATTTGAGGAGTTCCCATACAAAGTTTTGCCCCATTTTTTACCCCCTTTGAACTAATTTTTATCATTTTTACAGCCTATGACCTGGCCAGGGATTTTCTCGACCGATTAAGTAAAAGTTGCATCAAAATCCTCTATTCACTAAGCTTCTCGGCGTTTTTTGAAAAATATACATTTTCAAAAATTAAAACTACAAAAAGTGCATGCTGCTGGGTTTGAACTCGGGGACGCCGACTCCGTAAGCTATGGGTCAAGCCACTGGACTAACTATCAGTTGTAAGAACACGATGAATTTTCGAATATATTGACGACATGTTACCATGGTAATGATACTGTTATAACCCCGCTCTTGCAACATTATATAGTTTCTAGTCGCCTCAGAACCTATTTTCATCCCATATTTTTCACGTTTTATCTATACATTGCTAAAAGTTTGAATGGGGTCGTTTTTACTTTCCAGTCAAGTTTATGGTTACCAATTTTCAAGTCTGTAGCTCGTACATTCAAGGAGTTCCCATACAAAGTTCAACCCCATTTTCTACCCCCTTTGAACCCTAATCTTTAAGATTTTTATAGCTTAAAACCTATCCGGGGATTCTCTCGACAGATTAGTAAAGTTTGCATCAAAATCCGTTCAGCCGTTTTCACGTGATACTCTGACAAATAAACAGACAAACAGATAAACAGATAAACAGACAAAAATTCTAAAAACTGTTGGAACGTGTTCTGTTATCAATTCTAAGTATCCCCAGCCAATTTTTTTTCGTTTATCTTCCATGTACAGACTTTCGACCCTCTTCAGCTTTATTATATGTATAGATATAGATAGATAGATAGAAGATGCGAAAGTTTGGATGTTTGGATGTTAGATGTTTGTTATTCATTCACGCTTAAACGGCTCAACCGATTCGGATGAAATGTTGCAAAAAGATAGTTTATAGCTTGGATTAAAATATAGGATAGTTTCAGTCCACGCAGATGAATTCGCGGGCGGAAGCTAGTAAATAATAAAACTATGACTTGCAAACGACACAATTCATAAAGAAAGACGATCGTCGTCATCGATTTTACATTTCGGGAGCTTTGTCAATTAAAAATATTGTCTCATACTTATAAATAAAAATCAATTACAAATCTCCAATATCATGCGAAAACGGAAGCATCATTCCACCTTCAGTTTTTTTCTCCAATTAACCTGTCAAAATGGTAAGAGTAAGCCCTCCGGAAGCCGACGCATTCCCAAGGCTTCGGCGGATACAATGGCGCCCGCGCGCTTCCGGTCGGGATCGCCGACGCCGACTTGCTTTAATGTTATCGTTTACGTTTATTCCTTTGCTATTAAGATAAAAAAGGTAAAAGTACTGACAATGCAATTTAGAGGAGTACCTGCTGTAACAATGAGCGTTTGAGTTTATTGTCTATTTTAGGATTCCGTGTTCAGGTATAAATATAATATACATTAACCAGCAAGTTCTCGGAACCAATTGGTAATGCCGTTTCGGCTAAACTATGCTCTCGCCACACCTCCAAGGTGCCGTTACACCTGATCGGGCTATAATTTTTTATAGGAACGAAAGGGCACGTGCCATGGTTTTGTAGGACACAGGACCTTTTGTAGGTGTAAAAATTTATGGTTGAGAGAAATTGGAATTGGAATCCTTGGACTGTATGGTAATTTTTTGTATGACCTAGGAGTACTTTGATGAAATTCGGCCTAGTCAAATACATAATCTTAAGTAGGCACTGTTCGTGCGTGGTGTTTTTAATGAATGGATTATTTCTTAATGTTTCAGTTATGTTTTAACTTGTTGCGTGTAATAGGATTACCATCACTAGGTAAACAGTCAAAATGATAATTAAAATAGATAAATAACAACAAGCAGGCAGCATTCAGAATAAATCAATATTAAACGTCGCTCTCGCTGACCACTAAATGAAATGCGTGAAGGTTATTTCGTTTTAAATTATATTTCATATCTCAATCTGCGCATGCACATTGTACATTAAAATACCTCGCCTCGAGAGCACGATAGTATATTTAAGTACAGCAATTAAGTATTATCGACGTCTAACTAGAGAAACTGGATATGCTGTAATGAAATGTACACCTGTACGGAATAAAATGTAGTACATATTTGCTCCGTGAAGTAAAAAACATCGTGTGTAAACCTGCCCACACCTGCGAAGCAATTTAAAGGTGTATGGAGATATTGTCCCGTCTTAAGGCCCCGTCAGATCGGCCGTGGACGCAGATTTTTATCCTCCTCCACAGACAGACAGCCTATTTCAGTAAATAACCTTAGACCACAATACAAATACGATCTGCTGTGGTGAAATTAAAATGTTAGATAGTAATCGATTTACGTGTAAGTTAAAATCCTGGCCAGGGATCGGATACCGGTATTTTCACCATACAAAAATACCGGTTTTATTTCGTTCAATTTCGTTCTTTGTCGTTTATAATATCATTTTTGATCAGGCTGTCTAAAAATACGAAAATGTTACCTAAATACATGATAGAGCCCTACATTAAGAGCCTAAAATAATTCAAAATATTAGACTACTTCGGGTACTTTTGAAAAAACCGGTTCCGATCCCTGATCCTGGCTCATAGAACATGTTTTTTTACAATTTAAATGAGTATTTTATGAAATAGGATAGAATGAACTACATAGTTGTAATTTAGTTTTAAGGTAAAAAAAACTTGCTTGAAATGGGTGTCAATTTATTTAACACCTTTGTACACAGTTTGCAATAAATAAATACTTTACTTTACACCAAAATGACAGCTGGTAGACTTGTGGCGCGCGGCCAACTAGATTTGCTTGAACCAGGGATCGGATACCGGTATATTCACCATACAAAAATACCGGTTTTATTTCGTTCAATTTCGTTCTTTGGTTTATAATATCATTTTTGATCAGGCTGTCTAATAATACGAAAATGTTACCTAAATACATGATAGAGTCCTACATTAAGAGCCTAAAATAATTCAAAATATTAGACTACTTCGGGGACTTTTGAAAAAACCGGTTCCGATCCCTGGCTTGAACCAATCAGATCACACACAAGCGACAATAGACGACAGAAACAATTTAAGAAAAAAACATTACGCCCGTGGGCGTAATATAGGTCATTGTAGCTCTGTATGCCTTCGCGTTATGAAGCCCTTTACGAACAAGTTTCCATTTAGAACCTCTAGACATAACTGTCATAAGCGGCTATATACACTAAAGTCACATTCGTCATTATTATCTCAGTGTGTATTTGTAGAAACAAAAACTGCCTGATTGAAATTACAGCTTTTTTAACCTGTCATTAAGTCTTATCAGCTATTGGCAATCATTACTGAGATTACTATCGTTAAACAGCCAAGAACAGCAATTAACATAAAAACAAAATGGTCCTTATTGAAAAGACTTACGTTGTATGTTGCCCGCCGAACAGGCTGCAATTGGCTTTAAAAATTTACCGAAGATTACTTTGCAAGCTGATATAATAGGTGGGTGGGTAGTTCGAAATTCGTACTTGTGCTCAAGGAAATAAAGTGGACTTTATATTACGTAATCCATCTTAAAGAGACATTGCGAAAATTAACCCTAGGTATTTATTTCTACTTCGCGACTAGTTGGAGTAAGTTTTAAATGATTGGTCCAAGTTATAGGCGAATGTAAACAAATAGATAGTAAATAGATTCGCCTGTACAATGTTGCCGATTTAAAAAGAAGATTCTAATACTGTTTATTTATAGCCTCTTGCATTCATACAATCGACATCTTGCTTACAACTATTGCTTCAGAGTAATGTCTTTATTTCGATCAATTATGAAAACTTGGCAAATAATCAGAAGGAATGCAGTTTTGAACCACTAAGTTTATTGAAAGTGTATACGTTTATCTCTTCAAGTAGTCCGTCTAAGATTGCAGTTTAACTAGCAAGTAA
The DNA here is from genome assembly GCA_932294315.1 of Epinotia nisella. Classification (NCBI taxonomy): domain Eukaryota; kingdom Metazoa; phylum Arthropoda; class Insecta; order Lepidoptera; family Tortricidae; genus Epinotia; species Epinotia nisella. The sequence continues at coordinate 27,494,446 of OW028674.1, forward strand.
CAGGTTGAAATAAAAATAAAAAAACCGTCGCACGCGATTCTTGACACGCTCGGTCGTGGTACAGTCAGCATCGACGAGGCTTTTTCTTGGCTAAGTATTGAATAATATGTTACTAACGTGAGGAAGGTATCGAAAATCCCGAGTAGATTGTATAAATTTACAATGCCTATTGTATCCGTGTGGAATCTCAAATGGACATCGGGATTGTTCCCAGCAGCACACAGGATAACACATTATTTAAAAAAAATATGCTAGAAATTAAGCAGTTAATCCATAGTATCACCTAAAGTTAAATAATCGATTTACATTTAAATAGCGTTTTAATTTTTTTTATTTTCATTTATATATATATACAAGTGAAATGCATAGCAAATGTTTATTTGTTCATCCATTAAATTGATTAGAAGGAATTATAACTACTTCTACTAGACTCGTTTTACATTGATATATGGAGTGTAGTGTAACTAACATAATATACGAGTACACCTCATTTTAATTAAATATACAGTACCAAACCCTTCCTTTATATATCCTAGAGTAAAGACTCTAAATTAATTCGTGCCTATTGTAGAATCCACAACTAGGCGAACTAAACTGACAGGTGAAAATGTACAAATATAGCCATAGTTTGGCCAGTGCTGTTGATATCGATATCAGTCAAGGCTTTCTCACACTATGTAGAGGTAGTATCAATATGAACAGCACTGGCCAAACTATGGCTATATTTGTGCATTTTCACCTGTCAGTTTAGTTCGCCTAGTTGTGGATTCTATTATAGCAGCATCGATCAATGCGTTTTTCTAAACGCGGCGATACCGTTGTATCATTTACTCGGAGTACTTACTCGTAGAAATGAGATTGCAATCGATTCTGCAGATAAATTGTGCAGCAAACTGTATCACGACGGCTATCCTGCTAGAACTGAATCTTAAAAGTGCACGGAATGACGTTTGCTGCAAGTGTGAGACGTGAAGCGTTTCCACTATTAAGCCTGAATCACACTAGCGCGGCCTACGGTGGTGGTAAATACTTAACTCGACAGTTAATGTCATATTTACTATTGACCGCCACCGCAGGCCGTGCCAGTGTGTGAGAGGCTTTACGTTCTCAATAAAACGCTGCATGCGGCCATGCGCATTTGTTTTATAACAAAGCCTAACAGGGCAAGGACTAAACTTGTCATTATTATTTTATAATTAACTTATTTATTTTCCCCTTTTTGAAGTTTCCCGACGTTTCGGATGTGTCACAACATCCATAGTCACGGGTCGTCCCGTAATTATACGCGATTAAGTCCCGTTTAGTAACAATAATGTGTGAGAATCGTGATAGTTTAAATAAATATGTAAATAAGGTATATGAAGTGAAGTTTCTTCAGATGCAGGCAAATTGAGAGACCATCATGACCATCTTTGTTCTGCTAGAATCACCAATGACTTATTTAAAGCGCTTCGGTTTGGTTAAAACCAACATCAATAGATCTGATATTAGATGTTGGTTTAAAATGTCTTCTAAACCTATTGACGCTGGTTTGAGCCTATCGATGTAAACACAAAAATACGTATGTATATATAAGTAATTTGAAACTAAGTACTGAAGATCACTCCAAACATCCTAAAGGTGAGATGACAGCCACGTACTTACTCCTGCCTACCCTTCTTAAAATTATGTAGCAAAGCGGACAACTGGCTCCGAAATAAAACTTGAGGATGCTACCGGGAAATCGCTAAGAACTATCGCTAACGTAAGTAGATAAGGTGATTCGAAAAAATCGCTGTCTCTCATGCCCCGTACCGCACAGAACCGAATGCAACGCGTGCAGAAACGTCCTTGCGCGGCTGGAAGCCAATCAGTCCTAAATGCCGCATTCCTTTCCTACCTTCACGCTCACCAGGTACAGTCGCGTACATACTTGCATACTTAATATTGGAAAAACCTCAGCAAAGTACTCGTAATCTGTCGATATGCCCATACCCGTTGTCACAGCCTTACATCGTTTATTCGATCAGCATCTAGTTGTAAAAAATATGTCTATGTTACAAGAGGTACGAAGATTGAAGATCGTCTTTCCTCATGCAAGACTTGTCGTAGCGAGATACTTCGTCTCCTCTCCCTAATCTATATTTTCTGTACTCATATTATAAAAAGGAAATCTGTGGCTTTGTAATTTTGTATGTACCTTAACGAGTAATATACGCAGCTACTCATATGGCTTTCAAAGAATCTTTCACTAATATATAGAATGCATAGAGGATCAACATAGGCATTCGGCAGCTTTGCGGCGGAGCATGGCTATAGTTGGCACTCCTTTGGGGAGGCCGATGTCCAGCAGTGGACGTCTTTCGGCTGATATGATGATGATGATGAGACGGTTATAGTTATGCTCCATTTACTCTTGGTTATGACATTCTATCGATGAGTTCGATGCAATATATTTGTAGTCCTAATGTCATTTGGAAAGTAACCTAGTGATTAAGGTTGGCAAGGATACTAGACTCTCCATACAAACGTAGTTAGGTTCTCATTTTAAAACGACATGCTAGAATAGAACTTTGTATACACAATGGACATCCGCCATATCTAGGTGGGAAACTTAGTTTCTGTTACTAGAAAAAAAAAGCGAGTAGAACGTTTTCCATACGTCTATAATCGGTTTTTTTCTCCATTATTTTTCTATTATATCTATTATAATTTATAACAACAGTTTTTTAGTTAGTTTCCGACTTAGATATGGCGGATCCCACTGTGTATACAATGTTTCATGATATTCCAGTAGATATGCTTTATCATCATCATCATATCAGCCGAAAGACGTCCACTGCTGGACATAGGCCTCCCCCAGAGAGTTCCAAATTGACCGGTCCTGTGCCACCCGCATCCAGCGGACTCCCGCTTTATAATGAGAACCAAACTACGTTTGTATGTAGAATCGACTTGAATCGACCGTGCCGGGGACTCTTTACTCTTGGTTCCGTTCGGTGAGTTGTTATAATTTCCATAATAATGGATCTATATAAACAAAAAGTTTATTGTTTTAATTTTTCCCACAGAATCTGGACAACTGGAAATCTTCGCGGCGGAAGCGAGTAGAACATATCATAGAGCGGTGCGTGGAAGTGAGACGGATGGAGAACGAGCCCAGCCAGCCACGGGCCAAGTCCAAAACGTTCAACGAAATGCTGGAAGAACGGTAAGTCCTATAAATATTTAGAGGAAACCGGTTTGATCGAAGCCGTTACCTTAATCTAAATAGACGCCAAACTTCTTGTATTAAATCCATATCTACTTATTATCATAAAACAACATTGTGTAAAAGTTAAGTAGACACTACCAAAAACAGCATAGGATTATTATTACGCTATCGAAAGCTCATAAACTCATAATGTAACAAACTCGTTTTCAATTACTTAATAGTATAGATACCGTTTGACATAATAATACGCACTCTTATAATCCAAGTAAGCCAGTAACTCAAATTATGAATTCCGTGATTGTTGACAACCTTGACAATGTTGAAGTCATGATCTCAGCATATAGGTACCTGCTTTCCTCTGTGGACAGAAGGTCTTAACTAAAAGGCATTTCTTAGTAAGATACACCCTTGTGTAACTAATGCAACGTAGCTCCACTTCTTGATAAACATTAACGCTCTTATGACGTTGGTATTAAAGTCGATTTTGGGAAACTACATGTCGCTGACTGTACTCGATGACGGATCGACACGGACATGCAGGAATGCTATGACACACCTTTACGCGACATTTAGCGGACGAAATGTTCAGAACACTTAATACATGCAGTTAATGCCTTTTAGTACAGGTTTAACTTCGTTTAATTTTTTTATGGTAATTTATGCTGGTACTAGTCTATTGGTGTCTGACTTACATTTTTGACCAATATGTATTAGTTATATGTTATCCTTAATACCAATAAATAATAATATAATAATCTGCATGAATGTTCATGTTTAGAAGGCCACTCGTGGGCGATTCCACTCTTTGTGATGATTGAGCCAATGCTATAAATCCTTAAATACTTAAAAAACGTCCAAGACTCACAGACAAATATACCCATAAAAAAACATTCCAAGTAAAAAAATGGCCAAGTCTCAAAACTCTTCCACCTTAAAAAGTTGTGAGACATTTCGTAGAGCCAAGTCAGGCATTCTTATTAATCTTTTTTTGCTTGCTTATTAAAATTCTGCAACTTGAGAATCGCACAACTTTACGGCATCTATTAATTTTTGCATACCTACCTAACACTATGTAGTATTATGTGATTGCCAATTCACAAAAAAATATCTATTATTTCTTAAACTAAAAGTTCATATTGAATGTTATTGAGAATATATCTAAGCCATATTATACCCTATATTCTGTTACTGAAAATTCAGGGTTCTGGTTTTGGCCAGCACAAAATTACAGGATATTGAAAATGACCTGAATTTCGTCGAGGAAAGGATGGTACGGCCGTGCCTCTTTGTTATGCTCGAGTTGGCGGGCCCCCTGATTCATGCTCATCACGCAAATATTTGTCCTTACCGGGATTCGGAGCCAGGACCGTCAGCTTCGTAGGCAGGGTTGATTGATTGACCTACTGGGCTAAATCGGTCGTCAATTACTTCATTACTCAAATAGCGATCATTTAAACAGGTTCAAATACAGAACGGTTCAGGTTAATATACCTATGCAAAACGTTATTGCTCCTCAGTTTAGACAAGCTGAAAGAGGTAACCTAGATAGTTGTCGGCAAGCCTCCAATTATTGGCACGTTCAGTCTCTAAATTCTTGGCGATTGTGCTACATCCCTGCAAAAACTGCGCGACATCAGGTATTTTGCGTGCCAATAAATTACCTTGTGCCGAAACTTAGTATTATTTCTATACTCAGTTATTTTATTAATATGTATTAATTCACTGGTATACAGGGGCACATATTCAATTAACGGTTCTAATCATAAATATATATATATATATATTAGGGGGCAATCTTACACAAATCTATATAGTAATAGTAAACTCAATAAGGCTTGTGTTATGGGTGCTAGACGACGACATATTAAATAATATAGATACTTAAATACAATCATAGTAGATTTATTCCGATCATCAACTAATTTACTGCTATCGCCCTGTTCTTTGTAATAAAGCATCTGACATGTCCATTGACCACATTCTGGTATTTCAAGATGATCGATGACCGAAGGGATCTCTATTAGACTAATTGGGTACCTAATCGACTCGATCATTTTCGATTTATGAAACGGGTAATTTATTCGATTGTGCCACCGGTTTGCTTACAAGTTGATCGGTTACTTCCACAACCTCGTATCTTAGTCTGTTTGACAATTGAAAATGCAATCTAGTCTTACATAAAAATAAAGTTCACATTTCGTAACGTAGCAAAGATATATAGGATTGATAAAATCTGTTAAAATTTGATGTGCTTATTATGATGCAACGAATTGACATTCCGAAGAATCGGGTTGTGAAAATGGACACTACAATTATGCTTGGGCGAGTATATATAAGCAAATGATAGATATATGTTTTATGAAGAACGCTTACGTGACTAAAGTGGAACGTTATTGACAAATAACTTTAGGTTAAATGTCAATGAGTGTCCGGAAGTTAGGTGTAAGACAAATGATAACTATTTATCACAACACGTCGGCCCTCGAAAGGTTTAATAATTTATTACGCGGTGTTGCTTAAATTTATCTCTATGCCATAAGTGTCATAACATTTAATTACTTGATATCTGTAAAGTGTATTTTGAACTTTGCGTATAATTCGTAATCGAATACCGGCCCAGTTTGTTTAGCATCAGGTTAGTGTCCTCAAACAAGCAGATGGAATCGCGGTTCAACCATCACTTGACACGTCATTGTTCTTTATCTGCCTTCGCAAACAAATCTGTAACAATTGCTCAATTTCAGGTGTTTTGTAGCCTTCAAAGAAATCGATTCGCCACGCCAGTCTGTGCGAGGCTTCTTTCACATATCACTTATAATTGACTTACCTAATGTGTATACATATAATTAGATTTGGCGTTTGCGTCATAGAGAAACGTGACTGCAGAAACCTTAAATCAGTTTTGACATTTGCTTATGATACGAAATTAAGCGGTTTGTAATCTTGTAATACACGGTGATTCAATGAACGACAAAATTACGGTCATACTCGTGAAGGCGGTTTAGACGAAAGGTACAAGTGACTTCATTGAACAAAGTCGTGACACGTGATCATATTAACTAGTCCTTCTATTTTTTATACCGTTTTTCAGACTCGGGCATTGTTGCGACTGTGCACAGGTCCATACGATACCATGTGTGTGTGAGTGCCTTAATAAAGTAAGACATGCCCAAAATGCTGTCAACGGCTCGCAGTCGGCTCACAGTCACCATCTCAGTTTCAAAAGGAAACCGACTTTCCTCTAGCTAGGGGGTGACGCGGTGTGAGTTACACGTCGCGGGCCGCTGCGCTGCGCATTGAATTACATGTGCAGGCGCAGTGTTTATTCATTCATGCAGTGCCCTATCCTACAAAACTATACAAGTATACAATTCGACAAAATGATTATGTTGTAAACAAAATAATGTACCACAATAATTACAAATATGTATTAGTTACAAGTTTGTAATTTACAAATAATTCGCTTTTGTGAAAGTGTAATATCACAAATAATGGAGGTCATGTCACGACAGCTACGTAATTGGGCATATTCATTATTTTTGTCCCCTTAAGGGACAGTTACGGATAATAACAAAACCGACAGTCAATGTTGATCGCGTATGTTTTGTAACAAAACCGACAGACTTAAACATCACTTTAGTTAACCTTTTTTTGAAATTCCCCGATTATAGGATTGTAGATTTGTAATTATTCAATCGATAAATTGTAAATTTACAACCACAAATATGTAACAATATATTTTGCTTCTTTGATGTTGAAGGTAGGTTAAGGTTTTCACTTTGTGTGAACGAATAAGTATTACACTAATTATAATTAGTGGAATCTTTCTCTTACATACTGACGTTATAATGGACTTGCAAGCCAACATTACAATTTTAAACCTTGTAAATACAATAAGAACACATTATTTGGAAATTTTGTGATAAATTGACTCACAGTGACAAAATAAACATTATGGATAAAGATTAGATTTATCCTTACTTACTCTGAATCTGAATCATTACACTAAAAATAAAATCTGTTATACGGTTTAAGATTCTTTATTATCATTAAGAATTACATAATTCACTTGTATGAGAACTTAAAACTATTACATAATATTATGTGAAATTAGCGAAAGAACAAGGAATTACCTATATTAAAGTTAAATTAATGCATCCATTTTATGCGCTATAGTGTCTTACTATTAATTTTATTCTTCTTCACTATCACTGCCACTAGAACTATTAAACATTTCGTGAAACAAAGTATTCTCGTTGAATGTAATAAAATATATTGCAGTTTTATATTCTCTTGACACACACGTCTAGTGAATTGTAAATTTGTAGCTACAATTCTACATTATGTATACTTATTACTACAATTTACTGTAGTACACTTAAACCTAAAATTGTCATCTACAGTCAGAAAAGATTTGTCATACGTCATACGTAAAGTTTTGTGATACCGCAAATTGTGGATACAATTTACAAAGGGTCTAGCCGCATTCCTATAGTGAAACTGCCCCTGGCTGAAATGTATACCTTTCTTAGAAGCGTTAATTGGTCTTATTATAAGATATCATTTTACAATATTTCAAGCCTGGAATCCGCTTGGTTTGGATAAAAATAAAAAAAAATAAAAAATCTTTTTTAATTTTTCTAAGCTAAACTAATGGTTAGATTTCTTTGAAATTCGGATTATACATGGCACTAATAGCAATACATTTTCAAAAAAAAAATCAAGGTTCTAACTTATTTACAAAGGCCTAAAAAAAGTTTTTTTTGTTTTAATTTTTTTTTTTTTTTTATTTACAAGAGGGCGACAACCTCAATTTTTTGGTATTAAATGCACAATATAATATTGTATGAAATATATTTTTTTCATAAAAATCCATTTGTGGCAACAAGGTAAAAATGTCTTACTAATGCAGGCCTTTCGTCTTAAGGCGTTTGTAGGTTACACATATACACATTGGGCCAACGTACTTGGCTCATTGTGTACTTCCGCCTTTACAACCATTTAGTAGGTATAAACGAGCAGCAGCTAGTTGAGCAGAAAAATTGTGTACACTAAGTTTTTTTTTTAATGCAGTATTGCGTATTTCATAATAGTAATGTTTAGGTAGTAGTTGTTTACGTACAGCAATAGTAGATACAGATACATTCTCGGCATATCTCTAAGAAGGTATATAGATGCTTCATAAAGTATGATGGCGAAAAGAGGGGAGTAGAAGCAATCGATCAATATTGTTGTGAATGTGCGAACGGGTTAAGAACAGTAGGTTGTTGTTCACATGTAGCCGCAATTATACATGGTGAGCAATCCAAATGGGTCAGTATGGCGGTTTTGGAAACCATAACAGATAGCGAAATCTTGGCTTAGGAACCATGACGTTGATTTTAGTAAAAAGAAAAACTGCATTCATATACTTACAAAAATACGTGTACTCAGCCCAGGAATCGAACCTGGACTTTTTGAAAAATTAAATTTCGTTGTTTAAAAACAATGCATTTTATTAGTTTTAGATATCATGTTTCTTAGTAACATTTACTATTTAAGAGCTACATAACCGATATTCAAAGGAAAATAACGAAATTTAATTTTTCAAAAAGTCCAGGTTCGATTCCTGGGCCGAGTAGGTACACGTATTTTCGTAAGTATATGAATGCAGTTTTTCTTTTTACTAAAATCAACGTCATGGTTCCTAAGCCAAGATTTCGCTATCTGTTATGGTTTCCAAAACCGCCATACTGACCCATTTGGATTGCTCACCCTGTATATTACTTGTCGTATGGCAGATTTTTATCCAGAATTCCGCGGCCTAGCCATAAACTCTGTGCACTGTTCAAGACCGAAGGTATAAATGTTAGTATTAATACAGATAGTGACGAGGATGAGTAATTATAAGTGTTATGTTTAGGTGTAAATTGTAGGATTTTAATCAAATGTGCTTAACTTTTTTAGTTTCTTTTGATACGTAAATTTTTTTAAGGCAGTATTGCGTATGTCATAATAGACCTCAGCTTCGCTTCGGCCGATAATTACATGTGTTCTGAGACATTTCTTATTTTATTGGCCTCGGTATGTAATCTACTATTGCTGTACGTAAACAACTACTACCTAAACATTACTATTATGAAATACGCAATACTGCATTAAAAAAAAAACTTAGTGTACACAATTTTTCTGCTCAACTAGCTGCTGCTCGTTTATACCTACTAAATGGTTGTAAAGGCGGAAGTACACAATGAGCCAAGTACGTTGGCCCAATGTGTATATGTGTAACCTACAAACGCCTTAAGACGAAAGGCCTGCATTAGTAAGACATTTTTACCTTGTTGCCACAAATGGATTTTTATGAAAAAAATATATTTCATACAATATTATATTGTGCATTTAATACCAAAAAATTGAGGTTGTCGCCCTCTTGTAAATAAAAAAAAAAAAAATTAAAACAAAAAAAACTTTTTTTAGGCCTTTGTAAGTAAGTTAGAACCTTGATTTTTTTTTTGAAAATGTATTGCTATTAGTGCCATGTATAATCCGAATTGCAAAGAAATCTAACCATTAGTTTAGCTTAGAAAAATTAAAAAAGATTTTTTATTTTTTTTTATTTTTATCCAAACCAAGGGGATTCCAGGCTTGAAATATTGTAAAATGATATCTTATAATAAGACCAATTAACGCTTCTAAGAAAGGTATACATTTCAGCCAGGGGCAGTTTCACTATAGGAATGCGGCTAGACCCTTTGTAAGTATTGTCCTCTACAAATATGTCACTTGTATATTCTGTATTACTGTGGTGGTGTGGTACACACACTTGTATTATTTTTATTACACATTTGTAACATAACATGTGTAAAATAGTAAGTTTTGTGGGATAGGGCACTGGACTATTCTATGCGGTCCTTTACACTGTTACAATTCTATAACAACTATACAACTATACTCGTATTATGCAACTTAGGTATTTGACAAATTCCGCTCCTCACTTTCCACACCAGTTTCAGTGTAATACTTACGTCATGTATATGTTTTTGTTTTCTGTTTTAAAAATACAGCGCTGTTTTGTAATACGGTGGTTGACGATTAGCCGGATGGTCATTACGATACGTTCTGCAATGTAGCGGCAATCCGCCGTATTACATTACAGCTAGCCGTTTTACAAAACAGGGCTGTTTCGTATTTTGGCGGGTCGACGATTAGCGGGATTGTCAAACATGTTCGGTTCTGGCGCTTCGCCGGCCGTTACCGGCGCACGCTCGCTTCGCTCGCTCAGCTCGCGAGCTGTAGGGTCGTAGTTCTGCCTAACACTCCTCCTTGCTTCGCTCATCGTCGTACCTAACGGAGATCTTTGACAATCCAGCGGTATTTAATCCGCCTAATCGTCAACCCGCCGTATTACAAAACAGCGTTGTTTTGTAAACAACCAGCTGTAATGTAAAACGGCGTATTATACTATATGCCTGAGTTTTTAACATTCAATAAAGTAATTCTAAGGTTTGACACCTTTGTCTGCATGTCTAGTATAGTTGACACTATTGTTCACCTCTATGTATTGAGATTGCAAGTTTTAAGTATTTGGTCAGAGCCAAGCACTGGGACGTTTACCTTAACTCCTTTATTTATATCCTACCACTAAATTCACGAGTTATGCTTATGACCAGCGAAGTACCGTTACACAATAAACCCCGAAACACGCCCTTTAGGTTACGATTAGCAATTGTGCCAAAACAGAGCAAAAGTAAGTGTTACAAAAATTATTACACGCGTAACAAATCATTTACAATCTTTACATTTAATTAAAACAATCATGTTTGACTTTCGAAACGACACATTAATTGTTATGTCATATCCTGATGTCCGCTAAACAGAACAAAATGAGCAAAAACATAACTATACACTTAACAAGTCGTAAAAACAAAATGAAGAAACGATTTATCTATTATGGCGTTAGGTTAATCTTATCGGGTTATCTGCATCTGTATCTCTAAACATATACAGTTAAATATTGCGATACCTATAAAACCTTGTAGCGTTGTTATTAATATAAATACAGTTTATGTTAAAACTTTGTTGCTTAATCAGTGTGGTGATTAAAACAATAGGACAACCAGGTACCTACTTTGTTGTTGCGAAATAATTTCCTAGTCAGTGTTATATCAACTTTCGAAGTAAAAAATTCAATTTTCGTATACACCTACGCGGTTTACTTTAATTTTATGTGTGGAATTTAGTCCTTTTTTGTCTGAGTGTATATGAAGTTCAAATTAGTTGAAATAGATTTGGATTAGTTTGAATGAAGACTAAGTTGACGAATGACGACGCATGAAATTATTTTAAGACGTTTCCTTTGTATTTTGCTCTGGATCCAATAAATGTGTTATCTATACTAATATTATAAAGAGGAAAAGTCTGTGAGATTGTAGCTTTGTAAGTTTGTATGTTTAGGGTAATTCCGGAACCGCTTTCCCGATTTCGAAAATTGTTTCATCTGCGTGTAGAATAGACTTTTTGGATGGTTGTAATATGTGGGCAAAGCCGCGGCGGCAGCGCGTTAGTCTATAAAATGAAGTTAAGTTATTAAGAATCGACTTTCTGACAAAGCCCTGAACATAACATTTACAGTACACATGGTGTTACTTTCCCGCACTAGTGCGGAAATTAGCACTTTCCGTGCATATGTTGAAACTTTAAAGAGCCATATGTACTGTAAAACGTTGTACGATACACGTGCGAATAGGTAATTCGCAACTCGTGTCGATTTAAAACACTCCCTTCGGTCGTGTTTTAATTTATCGCCACTCATTGCGAATTTCCTATTTTCTGCACTTGTATCGTAAATAACTATTTTAAACGTTGAAGTTTATAACAAAAACTTCTGACACAAACTATTTCATACTAGTTCTAGGCGCAGTTACGCGATTGTTTCTTTAAGCGTCATTGCGGCAATAGCTACAAGTGTTTGCCGATAATAGTCGCTGTGACACAATAGATAGTCGCTGATAGTTAATCTGACAGCTTTAAATCTCACAACAACTGATAAACTGTCAATCGTTGACGTTATAATAAGAGTTGCTTAACTTGTCTATGGATAATAGAAGCATCTTTCTCGACTTATCAAATTTGGCCAATGCTCCGTCCAAGCGATTTCCGCTCTTAAATGTGAAATGTTAATAAGGAATACCTCGATTGCTGTAAATGACGCCACGGGGCGAGACACATTTATGTCTTCCGCACTCGAGAAAACGAAATGCTAATTTCTTCGGTATCGGCTTTTTTGAATATATATATTTTTTTCATATAATTGCTTTATGAGATTTTAGATGAGGGAAAATATCGCCATTGTAACTACATTATGCGTTTTATGACTGAAATAAACGAGGACAATAAAGTCCTACCTCTGAAATTATTTGTATCGAAAATATTTCAAACAATAGTGTTAGTTTGGACACAGTACAACAAAATATATATTCGGAATGGTATTCCAAATGTATTCAGTTGTTTCCTAATTCAGGCAATATACTCAGTTACAGCCTTTGAAAATAATCTCATAATTTTCCAATTCATGCCCATAACCAGGTATTGAGATTTGATTCGTATACTTAGTTGGTCACCAATTTGTATAAAAAAAACAAATGACATGTCGGTGAGAACAGATCAGAAAGATTGCAAAGCAACTACACCACACACATTACGTCACATCCGTTAATTCTCATTTCGTTGAATACACACACAAATGCAGGTAAACGTCGATTACAATGCAATGTGGAGAGGCATTCTCAAACATCCTGTATTTGTTTCCTAAATAACAGCAAAATTAGAAAGGTAATGCAAGAAATATCCCGATTGTTTCAATTGTGCACTATATTCAAAACCTTTACTTATTCATGTTGCAATGAACTTATTATTACCATAATGCTTAGCTTAAACTCTGAATGAATTAAATCGATTCTCCGAACAATACGCGACAATGGAGTATCGTTTCACACGAGAAATTATGGCGTATCATTTTCATTTGATGATATAATGCATTCGCAATGATCTCTTTAGAAGTAAAGAGCACTAAACCCCAGTCGTGATGCTGCATTTAGAAATTAAGTCAGACAGTTTTGCGACAGGCTCATAATTAAAGGTTCAATCCACTAATATTTTTGCACTATACGATTGTTGACGGTATTATCTAATGCTTGAAGTTGATTTTCAAATTAGATCATATAGATGAAACACGGACTGTAGCAAGAACAATTTTCACTTTAAAATATCTCTTTGTTTCGTATTTTCCGAAAAAAATCGAGTTCTAGGAGTTGGAATATGTATTGGAGAGCAGAAGCTGAGGTATAAATCCATTTTGTGAATAAACTATCTGCACGGTTATCACAGGACGGCGCGCGAGCTGTGTCGCGGCGAGATAGATTATCCGGCTCTTTCTAATCCTAGTAATATTATAAATGCGAAAGATGGATGTTTGTTACTCAATTACGCTTAAACGGGTAAACCGATTTGGATGAAATTTTGCACGAAGATAGTTTACATATAGCCTGGATTAAAATATAGGATCGTTTTATACAAATACAAATCATTTATTTCGGACTATAAAAACCATAGTGTTAGTGGTTACAAACTTGGAGCTATAGTTAGTGTTATATAATTATGCTAAACTTAAATTAACACGTTTACGGACACAGCGCCATTCTGAAAATTGTGTGATGTGGCCGTACTGTCCGTGAACGTGTTAAAGGCGCCTGGGCACCGGTATTACAGGCGCACATAACGCTGCAGCAGCGGCGAGTCCCAGCGGTGGGCTAGCATGTTCAGGATACTATTCGAGCTGCCACGAAACCTAAGGTTTATGTACTATAAGAATAAAACGTCGGAAAACAGAATAAACTATAATAAGTACGTCAGGTTATTAAAGAAATGTATGCTCGCATCAAAAAAAATAGGAAACTATAGCTTTCTAAAGAATGCCAAAAGTATTTCTAAAGCCAGTTGGACTATAATAAAAAAAGAATCTGGACATAATAACAGCAATAAGAAAAACAAAATTGATCAAATTACATATGAAAATCAAGTTTCTGACAACCCAATACATATAGCAAATGCCTTTAATGATTATTTTATCAGTATCACGCATAAAAATCTTAATTCTAATACAAATATAAAAAAGTATACTCACACGTTAAAATGTAATAATGAAAATATGTTTCTTTCTCCCACGGACCCAACTGAGGTGTCCAAAATCATAAAGAATCTCAGTAAGACTAAATCGGTAGGTTATGATGACATCCCTACAAATGTAATCAAGTTCACTTCTGATTGTATTGCGCCTGTAATATCATACCTGATAAATCTAACCTTTGAGCAAGGTATTTTTCCTGATGTTCTGAAAGTATCTATTGTAAAGCCCATCTTTAAAACAGGAGATAAGAAACTTCCGAGCAACTACAGACCAATCACACTCATACCGATATTTGCTAAAATTTTAGAGAAAGCCATGTCCTCCAGAATAATCAGTTTTGCCAATAAGTATGCTATAATATGTGACCAACAGCATGGCTTCCAAAAAGGAAAGTCCACAACATTAGCTGCATTCAAATTAATCAATAAAATTATCGATAACGTAGATAGAAGAAATAAAACGGTAGCTATATTTTTCGATATGAGTAAGGCTTTCGACCATGTCTCTCATAATCTGTTACTTCAAAAGTGTGAAAACTATGGCATGAGGGGACTGGTCTGCAAATGGCTTCAAAGTTATCTTAGTGATCGTAGACAAACAGTAGAAGTATTAGGAATAGAATACGGAAATGTGGAAACTAAGCATAGGTCATGCACGAAATATAATAGGGTAGGAGTACCACAAGGTACTATTCTAGGTCCTTTGCTCTTCTTAATATACATTAATGACTTGCCTAGTATTACACAACATGAATGTATCTTATTTGCTGACGACATATCTATCGTAATTCCTGATACATTCACGCAAACATTTAATAATGTAATTAACGATACCATTACTGACGTAATGACATGGTTAAACGACAACAATCTGCAAGTTAACGTAATGAAAACAAAATATGTACAATTTATTAATCAGCGAGGAAAAAAACAAGAACTTCATATTGCTTATAACGACCAACCTTTAATGGAATGTGAAAGTACTACGTTCCTGGGCTTTGTGGTTGATGATAGATGCACGTGGAAATTGCATGTGGATAAAATCTGCTCTAAAATTAATAGGTTTGCGTATGTTTTATGGCGATTAACAAAGATAACTGATAGGAAAACTGCGCTTAATGCATATCATGGATTTGTGGGATCCAACCTACGCTACGGTATTTTGCTATGGGGAAACTCCTCACACATAAATCGCACTTTTGTCGCACAAAAACAGTGTATCCGGGCAATAGCCAATATCTCACGAAGAACATCTTGTAAAGACACTTTTATAAAATTGAAGTTGCTAACAGTACCCTCCTTATATATCTACGAAGCCTGTGTATTCGTAAAGTTGCACCCTGATTTGTTTAAAAAGAAAAGCGAAACCGTGCACTTCAATACGCGATATCCCAATAAACTAATGCTGCCCAATATGCACACTACAATGAAAAGCCGTTGCAGTTACGCCATGTGCGTTAAAATATACAATAAACTGCCCGAGGGTATTACAGATCTACCCTTCAATAAATTTAAAACTAAATTGTATGCTACGCTTGTAAATCAGTGTCACTACTCTTTAAAAGAATATTTTGCACTACGTCCTTAATTATAAGCATTATTAACTACTTTTATATTCAATTAATTTATTTTCGTTTGTTTTATCTTTTTATCAGCATGTATTTTTATTTTTAGGTAACATGTATTTTGCATGGCTTCTTAAAGCCTAAATGTATGGCCTCACAACACTAAATGTAACACCATAATGTACCACATTTATCGCAAATAAAATATTTCTATTTCTATTTCTATTTCTATTTCTATTTCACGACTGCGGTTGAGGAGAGACGCACATCGTTTCCTTATGATGGTAAAAAAGCACTCCATGTGCGCCTCCGCGAACATTGTCGACGCACTGCAAGTTTTACAAGTTTCATGACGAACAAGCCTAAAAAGTCTGGCTATGAATTAACTCCATTGCATCAGGCTCAGCCAAATACGTGCCTTATTGCAGACATAACAATTATAGCAAGCCTCTTAGAGCAATAGGGTAACAACACTGTCGCTTACAGATAAAAAATAATTACCATATTATTAATATTTATTAATAAAACTTACTTAGCCAGTTAAATTTCAAAGTCCAACTTAAGCGATTAACTATCCTATTTCAGCGAGTTATAAAACGAATAAATAACTAAGTAAACTCTCACGGGTTCCTCAACCTTTCTTTTATAGCGTCGCAAGTGTCAATGACAAACAGACTTTGTCTTCTGCCGCCCGAACAAATTTGTACACCTCTGACCGCAACCACGGAACTGTATCCCGTCACACTGTCTCTGATAACGTCTTTTGTTTGTGAACAAATGCATGACGTGTGACGAAAGCAATGAAAACCAAAAAAGGATCGTGGGTATTATCATGAATTTCTGGATATCACTGACTCTTGACTTTTTTTTTCTTCTATTTGATTGGTAAGATCGTAATTAATAAACATGTCTGTAGTAAGAAATATGTGCAATTTAAATCGCTTTTCGTTTCATATAAATTTTGCTTACACACGAACCTAACTCTTCCTCTAACCTCCCTCGGACTGTCCGTCCCGTTTCGCTGGCCACCTTACCTACCACAACTGGGTCGAGATATCGTTTTAGTTCGTTTATTACGTAACCCCTTACTCGCTGTACGGTACGGAGGCGGCTCTACTATGCGTGAATTAAGATTAATGAATGAATGCAAAATTACATTCAACATACGATGCCGTACACTATAACTCATGCTGATAGTCTTACCTACTCTAATGTGTATTCCAGAAATAGCGCTTTTATGCCGTTGCTTTTACTTGATGAATGATTTACTAAATAGAACGATTATCGAATGCTATTATACCTAAAATACAAATAAGAATATAAGAGAGGTACTATTAGTACTACATATGTGTGTGTGTATGTGTGTCCTGTGTGTTTGTGAATAAATGTATTTTCTTTCTTTCTTCTTTCTTTCTTTCTACATCTATCTATACTAACGCTCACTGGCTATACTCTAGTAATTATTCACTTAACCCTTGGTTATCATATAGTTACGTTCTGTTGCTTATCTAGGATTTCATGATGAAGAAGGAAATGAAGCTTCGGAATAAACCAACTGCACTCCATATTACGTCTCATCCACGAAACAGGGTATGTGTAAATTTAAAATCAGTCTTATCCCCCAGTAATAAGGATACTCTCGTAATCATATTAGTGCTAAGTCGCAAGTCTCATTACGATTACTCGTATTGTGCAACTAAAACGTTACAATTTAGCGTAACTGTAACTGAGATACAAATTACACGAGGAACTCATTTATTACGGTAGACCTAGGAAGCAGGCTTGTGAAATATAATGTGTATCATTATAATGGCGACTGCATTTCTGTGTTCATTGGTTATATGTGAAACCGACGTTAGTTTTATAGACAACGCTTTTATATACCTAATTGTATGTAGATTTTCCTAATAAGTAACTCCTTTTGCTTTATCTTATCACGGTTGCATCCTTGAGGAACCCGTGGTTCGCTTGTATTCATCCCAAGTAATGTCTAGTTTTAGTACTATCGAGTGCAGAAATAAATGTATCGAATGAATCCTCTCATAAATATATGCATCGACACCTTAATTTGCCGGCACCATGGGATATTTGAGTACCTAAGTCGTATGCTCCCATATTCCTGCACTTGATTGTACCTTTCAACCCAAAGGGGAAGCTAGTCGTCGTTGGCCTCCCCTATACACAGATTACAATAATCTTTACATTTCTAACGAACTTGGTTAGCTTGTAACTTCCTATTAGTTTGTTTTATTCGTGTTAATCACAGTCATTTTAAATGTAATCATCCGACATAGTAACTACAGCAAAGTTAACTAGTGTTTCCTGCGTTGAATGACTTCATTAGAACTGCATGATTGCGGGGTAAGATGTTCGGCATTCGAGATATGAAATGATGTTAATTGCATAGTGTACACACTTTTAATTAAGGTTGTGCTTCAGAGACATTGAGCTCTTGACAGACTTAATTTGATCTTCATGGCATGATGATAGCGAGCCAGGCAAGAGGTATATGGCTGTGGATGTCGTCATATCCATCAAAAGGATCTGTATTAGCGCGAAATGTCAGTATGGACAAAAATTACATTTGCAAAGTACTATAGAATGTTGCTTGTATTATCCAACCGCGATTAGAATGGGAATTGAGGTGACAGTTTTGGCATACAAGTACAGTCGAGGAAATTGAATGTTTATCACTTTTGGACCTTAATACCATTACATAGAGTCCAAAAGTGATAAACATTCAAGTTCCTCGACCGTACATCGAATATTACATGAACTGACAGCTAGCACAACTTCATCCTTCACGGTCAGCCTACCCCAAATTCATCACGGTTAAGTAATACTAATAAGGTAATAACATAAGCTTAGATAAACAATTTGTTTGTACGTTATACATGTGTACCAAGGTGGAAAAATTAGATATGGTTAGGCAAAAACAATAGCGGGTTCTGATTGTATCCCTGCATTGGAAATTCGAATTCGGGATTAGCCGATATATAAAAATATCAAAAAACAGGTTCCCATTCAGTACTTTCTCCGAACAGTATTCGATTCTAGAAAGCGTTGCAATTGTGCACAATTACCTCTGACGGACTAATGCTCGCCATCTGCCTGTCCGTCTGTCAGTCGTAGCCTAAACTTGCCTGTGAAATTACCTTTGCGAAGGAAAATTAAAGGTTTCTTTCCCTTCGCCTCTAAATTGCCCTTGAGAGGCTAGAATTGATCTTTTCAAAGTGAAACTGTCCGTTTCATTGTTTATAAGCCATTTAGCCATTATCTAGCTTTTTAAATTAACAGTTAACTTGTTACTAAACATAAAACAAGTAAAAGCACATACCTACATATATGATCCGCTCTTGCAGTTAGACATAAATAAGAACGAGGAACTTAGTTCCAAAAACCCTCCGCTTCTTTATAATGATAATGACGCAACTGTAACTACCAACATTCTTCCGCCAACTTGTGTATATGCACTGACATTTGCCTACTGACAATAGAATACAATTGCATCGCAAATTATCAAATTATCAGCACTCAACCCTTCACAAGCTGCAGGGCGATTCTCGCTAGCATTACACC
The DNA here is from genome assembly GCA_932294315.1 of Epinotia nisella. Classification (NCBI taxonomy): domain Eukaryota; kingdom Metazoa; phylum Arthropoda; class Insecta; order Lepidoptera; family Tortricidae; genus Epinotia; species Epinotia nisella. Next base: position 27,513,946 of record OW028674.1, read on the forward strand.
CACAGACGTACAAACAGTCATACACAGCGCTCAGATAGATCACTTTCTCGGCAAACTCTATGATTAGGTGCTGCGGGCTGCGCGGGCGCCGATCGCTGATAACATAGGACAACACTTTCACTGCGCCCGTAATTATGTGCTGTACGGTTCCTGTTAAAAATACCTACTGCTAAAACACCCTGTTACCTATTTATTACATTGAAACTTGCTTTGGAATCCTCGAACCAAAAGAAAGCTGATATACCAGGTGAGCAATCCAAATGGGTCAGTATGGCGGTTTTGGAAACCATAACAGATAGCGAAATCTTGGCTTAGGAACCATGACGTTGATTTTAGTAAAAAGAAAAACTGCATTCATATACTTACAAAAATACGTGTACTCGGCCCAGGAATCGAACCTGGACTTTTTGAAAAATTAAATTTCGTTGTTTAAAAACAATGCATTTTATTAGTTTTAGATATCATGTTTCTTAGTAACATTTACTATTTAAGAGCTACATAACCGATATTCAAAGGAAAATAACGAAATTTAATTTTTCAAAAAGTCCAGGTTCGATTCCTGGGCCGAGTAGGTACACGTATTTTTGTAAGTATATGAATGCAGTTTTTCTTTTTACTAAAATCAACGTCATGGTTCCTAAGCCAAGATTTCGCTATCTGTTATGGTTTCCAAAACCGCCATACTGACCCATTTGGATTGCTCACCCTGTATATGTGTCTAAATAAGGAGAAGGCGTGAGTGTTTTGATTATAAAATGGTCCGCTTGATTGGAGGGGAATTGAACATGCCATATTGGGAATATGATTAATTTCAAATAGTAATGTCGAAACTTACAAACTTCCAAACGGCATTAAAAACTTGTAGACAATAAATCACAGTTCACCGAGTTACGTAGTTTGCTGCGCGCGCTGATATATTACGAGATTTACGAGTATAATGCGCCGTTTAAGGACCCCGTGCTTTAACCTTATTCGTTGTAAGCGCTGTGGTCCAAAAATAAATGAAAACGGTAAAAATGTGTATTTACTGTGACACGTGAAGAGAAGAAGTGAACTTCCTACACTAATTTCAAGGTGGTTCACAAACACGCACAATGCACACTTGATTAATGAACGACAGCTTGTATCAAACCTCTTCAATCAAGGTTTCCAAGTCGACTTGTAACAATGCAATGCAGTTAAAAACCACCCACACTCATTAGAACAAACATTTTAATAGCGCATCTGCCATATGCAGATGTATGTTAATTTTATAATGGCCGATATCAAATTGGCTATTCAGACACGTCGTTATTTCTTTTGTTTTATTTTTATTAACTACACCCACTATCGAAATACCTATATTTCTTTGATTAGAAATTATGCGGTAATGGGAGAGGTAGAGTCCATAACTATCTCACGTTTGTTTTATGTTTTTAACTTGCAGCACAACAATTTGCGTTGTCTTTTCTTTGAAGTCAATAATAAAATAATCAATTTAATTATTATACTGTTATTCTTTTAGGTTTCTTTTGACATGTGCCAATTATATATAATTTTCATTTCTTTGAGCAGTGTCAAAGTAACCAACGTACCCACATTTAGGTTCGCGTCTTTCCTGTGAACACAGTCAAAGTTAACTTGGACTTGGACGCATAAGCGGCGTCTTCTCTTATACGAATCTATGCGGTTAAATACTAACATGTACAGTACTGGCTATAGGACGCATAAACGGCGTCTTCTCTTATACAAATCTTTGCGGTTAAATACCAACATGTACAGTAAAGGCTATACAAAGGCTGTAGTTAACTATTGACTGCAGACCCAAGCTTTTTACAGACTCGTGAAAAATATTTTTATTGTAGTATAAATAAAGGGATCCCAGCATAAATACTTCTTTCATTTTTAATTTAAAACTTTTTTTTAAATTTAGCGCTATCTTTCCATAACCTTTAGAACCATAAAACGGCTAAACGTACCTACTTTACTTACTTTTATTTAGGAGTGACCAGTTAACTGTCAAAAGCTGTTTCTCACACACGCACACCTTTACATTCAATATTTCGCACCTTAAGACGTACGGTTCAAATTTAGTTTACTTAGTATTTATTATTACTTACATTAATTTTTTATTATGAATTTATACTTTTAGGTCAGCCCTACACTCGTGCACTCTGATAAAATGTACCTAATTCATAAATTACAGATACTATCTAATGTTCAATCTATTGCCCTCACCTACGCACTGCACGCCTTTAGTCTAGTTCTTGAACCACAGTGCAATTTATCCCGAGAGCCCATACATGGGGTTACAATCATAGAGCAGACCATATGGCATGAGGAACTATTCTGCTGAAATGATACAATTCTAGCTTAGGCTTTCGCAGAACGTAACTGGCTTATGATTTACTATAGAGCTTGGAATTATGTTTTTTGTTGTTGTTAGTTATTGCTTTCAGTGGTGGTTAGTTTTACACACATATAGGACATGTATGTTAATACATTGAAGTAGTTACGTGTCAATATATTGTAGACTAACAGTGAAGGGAAATGAAGGTCTCGTTTGAGCCGCCGTCCCGAACGGACGCCCGTTTTACGAGCCCTTTCCGCCCTCTGTCATTGTGTCCCCAAATTGCATAAAAAGCGCTCGCCGCGGTCTCTATATCCTAATTCGCGAAAAGGATATTTTCGTCCCAAATGTGTTGAAAATCGTCGTATGAAACGCGTTAGCTTTGATAAAAACATCCTCGGCTCTTAACGTTTAACTGCGGCTCGCGTGAACAATTTTTATAAAATAAATATTTAAATATTAATGGACAATCTTACACAAATCGAACTAGGCCCATAGTATTTAAGCTCAATAAGGCTTGTAATTTAACAATTCCGCTTCGGATGTAATGATCAACATATTAGCTGACTTGTATCACAATGTATCTACTATTAAACCACTGAGTTATAGACGATAGATAAAAAGCTTACAAACAACACTTTTAGAATCATACATCTGGCGTTAGCTGAACTTAAATACACTCAAGAGCAAAAGTTTCGGGTACAATTTCAGTACAAACTGTACCCAAAACTTTTGCTCTTGAGTGCACATCGTTATATTTATTTTCGTAATATTTAAGCAAAGTTCAGTCGTAAGATGACTTTCTAAAATAAATTACGGTGAAGACGAACAATGAATACATCTGCCTAAACTAAAACAAAGGAACGAAAAAAGGTATGTTTGGCTAAAGGCGAATGCACTTTCTTGAAATGTCCAGATTTGATGTTTTTATGGACTCACGCCACGCCCCAGCTGTGCTTGAAAAGCCTATTCAGAATAGGCGAACGATATTAACAACATAGAGGATAAAAATGCTACATAAACTTGTAATAAATAAAACACTAGAACGGAAATAAACCCAAACTCCAATTAAACTGGATGCAAAAAATTACCTAAAGCTTGACTTAAGTGATGAGGAAAAAAAGGAAAAAAGCGTTGAATATGCAAGCCTCAGAAGACTGAAGAACCTTACGAAAGAACACGAGTTATGCTTTAATTCCACATGATGAAGACTGCTACCCTGGAAGATCGCGAAACCACGTAAACAGGCAACTTAAGTACTGGCTGCCGGTCATCTCTCCAAGTGACAGTTTTTGTCTTGTTGTGCAGTGAGCATGTGTTAATATCTTGGATAGGTGGGTCAGTTGACCATGAAAGGGTGGCAGTTGACGAGGGACTACAAGAGAGAACCCGAGTCCTATCTGAGGGACGGGTAGCTCCAGACAGGGACTGTTAAGGTTCCCAAATACCCTTGGCTGTGTCTGCCCGTATCGGGCCAGCGCGTGCCCTCGAGCAATGTCGATGAGCCTCTTCGACCCTCCCGAGCATGGCCAACGCCTCCGCGTCCTTGCAGCAGAACTGCTGGCTGGCTGAGTCACCGAAACATGTTTGACATAACTACTTTTTATTTTGGTTACCATGACAATAAAGTACGAATGGGAATGTTTCTCTTCCTTGGTTAGATACACGATCATTTACCTATATTTAAACCAGTCCTTTATTTGACAAATGTTTAATAGCACTTAACTAATATGACTCGTACCAGGACTATATAAAAAAAAGAACAAGATAAAATACGTGCAATAATAAACTTAAAAGAATGAAGACTAGGTACTTCATAAGTAGCGCTTGTATTTATTAAAGCGAGGTATTCATGACTGCGAAGGAATCTTCAACTAAAACACCTATTTTCACACAATTACCGCAATTGCTTTCAAATACGTAGAATATATTTTCTTAGAACTAATTTAAGAAACTACCTTATGATATGTGTTTCTGAATCGAAACATTCTTAGTTTTAAGTTCAAGACAGTAGTTAAGACACGTGAAGTTATTTTGTTATTTGCGCAAATAGAGCAATTATTCGCTTGTAAAGTTTTTATGTTGCAATTTCACAATCTGAATAGAAGGATAAAAGGAAACTAAAATATAGGAATTAAATACAGCGCATTATGCTTTGGGAGTGCGAGTTTTATTGATCTGATGCTAGTCCGTTATGAGTGCTACAAAAATCAGTGTACTTTAGGAACGGAACTGTTAAAATTGTGTGTCTTGGTCTTGAAATAAATATTGAGAAAAGGAATTTTAGAAACAAATAGATTACAATGCAGACTTAGCTGTCATAAGTTCTAAACATGATGCATGTCTTTACCTGCATATTTCGACCTTCGGTCTGCAGTGCCCGTAAACGTATTGCGTAGGCGATATTGATTGATTGATGGACTGACTTCTTGCGTCAGTAACACTTTGTTTTACAGCCCGCGTGTAAACAGTTAACTGTGCTCGTAATAAACATCGAGACGTTAATATTGTTGTCCACGAAACTACATATTCTGAGAATACTTAGAGCCATTATGAAATCAATTTACTTATACTTTTGCGCGGTAGCAGTCAGGGACATTTCCGGTCGATCTTTTAACAAAATTTTACCTTGGCCGGCGCAACTAGCTAATCCCCGCCGCTTCGGGTCGTTACAAACGAATAACACCCTAAAGGAGGTCCACCGGGAATGTCCCTGACTGTACTTAGGTTATGTAGAACATTCGCACAAATCGCTCATCTCATGTAACTTTATTTTAATATGGGAGCTGCTAGTATGGTATGAGCTCATATAGAAATAACGATTTAAAATTAACTAGTCAGGTATGGGAGTTTTTGATATTTTTATTTGAGAAACTTATTTATAAAACTTGTTGTGGGCATGTTAATCATGCAGACATTGTACTTACTTACGAAATCGTTTCCATATAGGTACATAATGTGATAGTGTTCCCACTCGTCACATCAATTTAGTAGGGTTCCCCTAAAACACGTATAAATTGCTATTCAAGCTACACCGACCACATGGCTTTACGTATAAATAAACAAAGTAACGCACTGAATCTAAAATAAATTCATTTATAATCTGAGTAACTCTACCCAACTCTACTCAGGTAGATATCCAGTAACAAGGATGTTCTGGACATGAAGAAGGATGTTTCAGAAATGACAAATGAACATTGTATGATTAATCGCTTTAAAAATTTATAAACGTCTTTTTTGTAACGAAAGTTTTTAACCCTCAAAAATTTAGCCTATAACATAACATTTTGTACGTGCGGTCGGTATTTACCCGTTTAATGACAATTCTTATCGACCGCTCAATAAAAAAGATAGCATTCTTATACTATATGCTTGCAGCGTGGGTTCTGACGAATGATCTTCTTTATATCTTAACATGTAATGCGTGGGTGTTATTTCTTAAGAGCGGCTCACGCTTCACTTTTGTTTTATGAAAAATCACGACTTGTTATTGGGCAATTGATGTCACGTTTTTATGTCTTCGAGGGTACTTATTAGGTTTATTTGTTTGAGTTTACCAGTCTGTGTGGGTTTGAGGCTTTATCTTGCGTTTAAACTGTTTGAGAGACTTGAGCGTTTAAACCGAACGTTGTATTTTTTTGCAACACGGCGATAAATTCTTACCTACGGTACATAGTAGGAACAATAATGAAATAAACTAGATCTTAGGTAAAAGGCTGTCAAGTCCAACTCAGCGCAGTAACGAGAGTCGTATGCGCAGTGTCGCGTTACATACAACCTGTCTTGAAAGAGACTAATTGCTAGGGTTACCAAGTCAATAAAATGAATCTACTTAATCCATTTAAATTCAATTACCTAATCTTCAAATATCATCGAAACACGTAAGGTGTTCTTAAATTAGGCCTAAGAATATCTATATTTCAAGGGCCATTATTAATGTAGGCTTTATTGAGAACAGAAGAGACACGCGGCAGCGTGTCAAGCCAAGTTCAAGCAAAGGAACTGGCTATAGCCAGCGCCGATTGTAATATTACACGAACCACTTGGTGCCACTTTTGTCCCTTCTATAACCCAAAACCTCTTTATGATACTTTATGATCTCACATTTTTAAATAACAGCAATTGTTATAGGTATCGAATAAAGCAAGGAAATAGAGTTTAATACGTGTTCATAATGTTATTTTGTTCCTATAAATACATATTTGGATATTGCATAACTTGGCACTCATTTAGATCTCCATTCTTTTTGCGGCGAAGCCCACAGCCAAGCATAATTTTTGTATTGAACTTGGCTCTCCTTTTTTACATTTATGTTTTTGTTGGGATCCGAATCACTAGCACAGTTGGCATTATTAATTTTCTACAAAAAGATAATCTACCTACTACATCTACTAATTAAAAAAAAGTATTTTCAATTCTTACTATAATGGGTGCTATCAAAATATTAATTAAGTAGGAATAACACAATTTATGGAAAAAATAATTACTACTAACATTTCCTGTTCGTGCAGCCCTAGTGACATATCAGCATATGCGGAGCTAACCAACGTATTGGAGCGAAACCATCTGGTTTGGCTTTAAGACACTGCATCATTGCTTTGATCGAATTCCACATGAATTCATATAAGTCTGTCTTAGCTGCCAGATCACACACCGCTAATAATACTTATGCCTCAATTTTGCGACGACATCAATGTCAGTGCATCCTATTTACACAAAGGTGTAAATGAATATGAAGACGCGAAGATAAGGTACGAGAACAATATTACTTTGCTATTCCAAACCGTGCAGGTCTATTAGCGATGATGAGATGCACTAAGCGTATTTTTGCATGCGGTTAATGCGACCACCCTCCCTCCGCACGTGCAAATAATTACAACAAACCACCACCAATAATTACAAAACCTCGACACGTGTTTCGCCTCTCTACGAGGCATTATCACGAGATGCTGGCGGGAGATGTTGCTTGCGCCGTGTCCACTGAGCAGATGCGAATCTCGTGATGAAGCAAAGAGCCGATTTTCCATCAGAAACGTGTCCCTAAGTATACTCTACTGCTGGGCACAGGCTTCTTTTCATGGATGAAGTGGAATTACAGGGATAATAATTTTATCCTCTAGGCTATTTGTCGGTGGCATGTGGCATCATAGTTCTGCACGTGAGTGAAATAATCTGTATGGAATTTCAAGCCAAGATAATTGTTGGAAATAACTCAATGTGGGGTTTAAAAAATATATGTTGTTAGGAAAATAGATTTACCTTCTAGGCAAGTGAGACTCCATTTTGTCCTGTCGCCATCGCAGATAAGTTCGTTGCCGACGTCTGCGATACAACTATCTGCAAGTTAATTAAGATTTCTACTTTCTACTGTGTTTTACATTTTTATCAGACACCAGTCGCCAGACTAAGTATTTACTAGTTTAAGATATAAAAGCTTTTATTGACGTGACGGCAAATACGGAAATTCAGACAGGCCAGGCAAAATGCCGTACTGTTTAAAAGTTAGATAACCCATACCCATCCCCATGTTGTGTCTGGATAGAATAGCATTACCCGCTTTCTTCCCGTGGGTGTCGTAAGTCTACTACTAGGGCGGTGGACTCGCAACCTGTATCTGCAATATCACATTTCCTCCACATCTTCAGCATCTTTAAACCTGCAATTGGGAATGGCATCTTTAGCCCTGTATCACACTGACGCGGCCTGCGGTGGCGGTCAATAGTAAATTTGACAGTTACTGTCAACTATATTACTCTTGACCGCCACTGCAGGCCGCGCCAGTTTGGCTCAGGCCTTAAGCCTGCAACACACTGGCGCGGCCTGCGGTCAATAGTAAATTTGACAGCTAATGAGAAGTTAACTATGCCAGTCTGTGAGAGGTTTTAAACCTGCAATTGGGGATGACAATGCAGCTGTCAATGTCATTGCCAGTGTCAGTTTACCACACAGGATATTTAAGATATTTTATTGTAGTATGAGACGGACCACGGAAAGTGTCTTATTACCGTCCTTGATCCAAAACGCGAGTGAGGAAACTGTTTATTCTTTTCACAAATGCGATATGACGCAGTTGAAAAATCTGTGCTAGGGAAGGTTATCCCTATCACCAAAAAATAATCAGGCACCTCTGATATTTGCATCCATTCCCAATTGCTAGAAGTGGCACATAAAATTAAATTAAATTTCATGTAGTGCTTACCTATTATGGGAACATAGGTACATAAATCCATTGCTTTTTAACCTTTTCAACACTCTGTCAACGGGAATAGTTGTCATCCACACGCCATGTCAACATGAGGTTTAGTACTGAGTTGAAGTCAATGCACTAAGGTTGCTATCGCACCGTACTCTTTGACGGTTTAATCCGTGATTGGCTATGGTTTTAGGAATAGTGCCATTCTTACTTTCATCCTTGGTAAACAATACAAAATCGATGGAGATACTTAGCCTTACAAATCTTATAATAATATAACGTGAGACGGTTCCTGGCAGGATTTTGGTGATTGTTTCATCAATGTCCAGAGCAATAATGTAACATTTCAATCCTCAAAACTATCTACAACTTAAATTAAGCATGAAGCGGCAAAAAGTACTCTTCAATATTAAATGCACTACTTCAATATAAAGAACTTTTCTCATGATGAAGCAGAATCATATGTAAGGACCTTCAGTCCTATTATAATTAGCCAAGATAGCCTCCTCCATATTTAGACTCATGTTCTATGATTTCCTATTTCAGTGTATGTTTTTTATATAATTACTAATCACCGGCCATACCATATTACTAATTTACCCTTACATGGATTATTCCTTATCTGTTTAATAATTACGGAGCAGTCACGAGTGCGTAGAAAGAATTTCACGCTTACATTGTTACACGTCATACGCGCTATTATATATGTTTTACTATCTTTTGCCCGCGACTTCGTTCGCGTTGACTTCCTTTTGTTGGACTTTTACTGGAATAAAAAATATTCTATATATTAATGGAGGCTATACATACATACTCTATTTGTATACTAAAATTCATCTTAATCCGTTTAGCCGTATTTGCGTGATTTAGTAACAAACAATCCAAACTTTCTCATTTATAATATTAGTAGGATGTGTGAAGGTAAGGTTATATGTTCATTCATCAGAGGAGGCCTATGCCCAACATTGGGACGTATATAGGCTGATGATGAAGGTTAGCACGCTTACTTTGATTATAATTAAGTACGAGTAAGTCGCATAACTTATTGGTATCGTTGATTATCTAAAGGAAGAAATACCTACAACAATTCCTCCTATGAAGACTCTTGCCCGTTTTGTATTACTAGATTTTGACCAATTAAATTTACTTACTTATATTTAATAACTAGATTTCCTCCGCCAGCTTTGCTTGCGTGGCAAGGAAATTTGTCATAGCGACGTAATTATTTAGAATCGTGCAGTAGCGTATATAATCTCTTTAGAAAATTCACCAATCAGTTTACCGGTTTTGGCGCGTGCTCAGATTTTCTACCATGTTATTATAACGTTAATACAGATCTAATCAAATCTAAAACTGAGTCGTGGTAGAGTCGAATCTATACCCTATTCCAGATAAGATTAGAAAAAGGAAAACGATTTAGAAACGCAAAAAATTGTATTGTTATATTTGAAAAGTACTTATTCGGTAATCTAAATCAGTAAAACTAGTAGGTACAATATTTCCCTTCGTGCTAGATAAACGAAGAAACGTAGACGATTTTGTCCGTTAAAATTCTAAACTTATATGGAATGAGGTATAGTCAGAATAATGTATAATAAAACGGTATTATATAGATGCACTCCGCCTGTCCTGGGCTTGCTTCATATGCGCAGCAAAAAACTCGGGTGTCTTCCCAGTGCTTCCTGCCTGGCCGGTCCACGCCAATTAGAGCTAGCGAGAAAGCCGCCTCACAGCCAACTTTATACCAGTGGCATCTTAGAACTGACTCGTGGGTCCAATAAGTTTTTCTCTAGTCAAATGCATTTCTATGTAAACTGTACTTTTATGCGCGTAGCTGCAGCGCAAGACTAAGTAGGTATTTTAAAATGTTTAGCTAACCACGCGTTGGTATATTTCCAGCATTTGAATTTGTCGAAACAGTTGTTCAACTAACCTGATGTTAACTAAAATATGTTTTGTCGCTTTCTCTCAAACACAAATGTCACGAAGACAAATGAATTTTAACGGCATTTTAGCCTAAAATTTGTTTGATGAACTTGAATGAATAAGGCCATTTATTTTTAAAGTGTTATTATTTATTTTGCATAAATGTTTACGTGTCATTGTAACATACGTGCATGTAATAGCAATGCGCCGCACGTGCAGGTTATTGTCCTGCCTGCCACGGCCACCGGATTGCTGCGCCCATCTGTCTTTTATGGGCCTGATTAGATTGTTTATGGATGAAATGCTCTAGAATCAAGTGAATAATGGTCTCCTATTGACTTTGACAAGGAATTTAAAAATAGCCTTCATTTGACTTCTAAACTATTCAGATAAACGTACTTTGGAAACATTATGGTTGTTTAGGCTGCGTAATTATTGAAAGAAACTAACAGTATATACCAATAAATCGATGATGACGGCATTTTTAATTATGAGAAAAGAACGATCAAACACATTTTCTAAAAGCTGCTAAAAGTACTCTCCTCTTTAAGTATTATCTCCAAATAGGTACAATGGTATGGGGAAAGGAGCAACAACTGAAAACTGAGGTTTCCAGCTAATCAGCGAATCTTGATATTGTTAAATACTCCATGTTTTGTACGTCATTGTATCATCGCAGCATGAAAGCAAACACTTTTTACCTAACCATTGTCCAATGGCGCATGCCATAACAAGTCCTATTTCCCACTGGATAAGGTGGTCGTAAATGATAGGTAAATCTAATCTTTTATAGAAATCGACACTATAAATTGTAAAGTTGGAATGCGCTTGACAGACGTTTTGTCGTAAAAAGCTGTTGCGCTGCACTGAAATAATCAATGCTAGTTACTCTAGTTAGGTATGTCAATTGTTCGTTTTGCGAACGTTTCTAGTTGTTTGTTTGCTTTGTGTACTCGATTGTTTTGTTTGCTTTCATTCTGATCACAAATTATGTATTAGATCATTTCGGTGTATTTTACTTACCATAAAAATGCTGAGAGACATGTGAGTTAATGATAACATGTCTAGCAAAACAGACACAATTGCGCTGCAAGTATATTTAGTCTAAGAAAACCAACATCATAATGATATTATCTTTTATGAGTCCATTACCTTCCCTACCTAATTGCGCATAAGCATTACCTCCATGCGTTTCGTACATTTTGTTCCCACGTGGTACAAATTGCGACATAATCACGACATTATGAGACTGTGGTGTGGCTAGAGACAATAAAACTCATGTTTCCCACTAGTTCAGTAACGATTAAGTAAAAAGCGGTGGGCGGATTTCATCTTTACTTTATAATTTGTATTACGTATCCTTTTGTTAATGCTGATATTCCTGATTATGTTATACACACTTCATCATCATCATCATCATCATATCAGCCAAAAGACGTCCACTGCTGGACATAGGCCTCCCCTAGAGAGTGCCAAATTGACCGGTCCTGCGCCACCCGCATCCAGCGGACTCCCGCGACCTTTACCATGCACACTTAAAATATCGATATTACCTCGGAATTTTTTTTCTCGCCTGGACATGTACTGAAAATCCAAAGAAGTTATGCTTTTAATCATCACTTTCGAATATTCAAAACGTTACAAACAAATAAGCTATTCCACTCCTTGAATCTTCCTTTTACTAAACCAACCTAACAGTCGCTCTCGCTTATAACTCACACTGCCACGTAGCAAACGTAAAGAATGCGCACGATTGGGCATTCGTGCAAAAATCCACGATTTACCTTCGGCTCGTGCTTGCCCATCACGTAAGTTTTTTCCTATATTAGGTACTACGAGTATTAAGTTCATGCTTGCATTAGGTTTTAAGCAATCCGTAAAAATTACGTTTTCTAGAAGTTTTTCTTCTAGGAACTTGTTTTTGCTGGATAGATTCGGCTAGTTCGCGATTAATGTCTTTTGTTTTTAAGTTCAACTCTTACTGTCAGTGTACAATTATTGTTCAAAAGATTAAATGCACTAGGTATTTACTTGCTCTTCAAGACTTATTGACGCTGAAAAGTTATTTTAACATTGGCGTTTTTGCCTTAATTAAGTGGTGGTTTGGATTTTATAGTGGTACCTATAGAACAAGTAAGTATCGCTTTAGATATGAAATCACGAAAACACAAAAACAATTTATGCAATTCCGAAATAAAATCGAGCGGATTATTTATTTCGTGATTTTGAATGCACGAGCGCACGTGAGAGAGTAATTCCATCGGTTTTGCTATCGTTCATATACAAGTATTCGAACATTTGTTACAGGTTCGAAGGGATACCATATCTGGTAGTAGAGTTGCCTTGGCTGTCTAAACAAGATAAAACGAGGGATCATGCCGTAGCGTGATAGGAGGTAGCAATATTTTATGCAGCCATGGAGCATGACATTTGCTATTATGCTAATTATTATACTTACGGTTAATCTCACACATTCACATGAAGGCGCGAGTGCGCGGGGCAACGCGGCCGTGGACAGCCCGCGAGATGTGTAATGTAATGTGACTCTGTCTGTTTTGATGCATTCTAATGAGAAAGAGACGTATAGTCCGTCTCCCCGAGACACAGCTCGCGAACCGTCCTTTCCTTTGATAGCCGTGCTGAAGGGTTCGAAACTTATCGCCCGTGATGGCATACGTGAGTTGAACCGTATATTTATTATTCATATAATATTAAATATTACTCACGATAGTAATTCAAACATTTGCGATCTCGCTTACGGAATAAGCACGAGGATCCTGGTAGAAATAGGACTATTACTGGGAATGGGTGCGTGTGCGCACGAGCTGGACTTAAGTGGATCTTCGTGATATGTAGTCGGCTAAGAAAGTGATCTTACTCTTTTATTACTCAGTATAAGTTGAGGGTCATAAGTCTCATAAGCAAAGCACTTCCTGTGCTGACAGATCTCTACTCAGTATAAGTTGAGGGTCATAAGTCTCATAAGCAAAGCACTTCCTGTGCTGACAGATCTCCGTGTTATCGGTAAGAATTGCTATTGCACCGTTGTAAAAGTTTTCATTTGCGCTAATGCTTCATTAAGACGCGTGCAATACGAGTAAATAAAGTACGTTCGCGTTTAATATGAATGTTGATTGTGCCCTTTCCTGCATGACAACCTGTTTGTAGCAGATCAAGGTAAATTTTAGATAGAAAAAACTATACATTTCACTAACTTGCCTTTTACATGACTATAACAACTTTAAATTCCGCTACTCATCATAATATCAGTTGCCTAAATGTGATGAAATCATCTCCGAAATTCAGCGCGCGATTTACACGTACCTACATCTAACAATAAAACGTGATGAAGTAATTATGTATTACTTGCATTATTGGCTATATTTGTGGAGTTCCGTCGCTTACTTAGGTGTTACAGAAATTCAACAATGATTCAACCATTTGACTATTCTATTTGAAAGTGCTAAAAAATCAACTGCAATCAAATATAAATGCCGCAAAAGGAAATATAGTTAGACTTAGCGAGGTTTCGTTGATTAAGAACACATATTAGGTAAGCTGTTTGCCGTATTTTAGTTTCTTCTTTACCCTGTAACAGTAAAGTAAGTAAGGTACCTCATAATCTGATAACGTTCCGTTCATGCTAAGAGATCTTACATGGTTGCTATCTTATATGGTGCAAAGAACTCTAAAAAGAAATCGCATGTCGCTTGGCACGGTACGCATGCGTCAGGGGTCGGGTAATAGATTGACCCCTGACGTCTTGACACTAGGCGTAGCTAAATTGAATACCTACGGTAAAAGTAAGGTTTGGGGTCTATATATACGCAAGCCAATCATTACATGACTTTCAAATATGACGGAATTGGTCTTCGTGTTAGCAAGCGACTTATGGGTGGTTTCTATTTGAGGAAACCAAATAAACAATTAAATTGATCCACAATTCATTCTGTAAAATATTTATCTTCGTAATTGAGTACTTTATTGCATTACATGTCAATTTGAACGTTAAGGAAGAGTATCAAAAATGAGTTATGCAATTAACTCGCTGATCACCTCTACAACTACGGCCGCCCGGTCTAGTGGGGAAAAGGGGAAGGGGAGCCTTCCCGAGATGGTGCCTAGCCAGCCTCGACAGGGAAGCAGCTGAGGAGGCGGCAATGGTGGAGGCGAAATGGGGACCCAGGTCTGACAGAGTGTGGGATGTGGAGGAGCGGGCCAGAGAGTTCCGCGTATCACTCACCGCAGTATGCGGTGCAGGCATGCGAAGGGCAGGAAAGCCATCGGCCAAAAACCGGGTGTACAGCGGGGCTAGCGCAACTGACGCCGCACCGCGACGCGAGTCGAGGAAGCTCTACCCCCTTTTTCTAATTTGTACGGTGCGAGTGAGATAGGGGACGCTTAGTCGCGCGAGAAGCGACTGAGCAGCAAGTTGTGCTAGACGTGCTGGTGGTTCGCATCTTCAGTTTTTTTTTCTGAAAATGCAAAAGGGAGATGTGAGGGTGTGGTGACGGTTTTCCTGGACATCGCCAACGCATTCGGCACCTTGCCATACTCTGTCATCCGTGAGGCGCTCCGATACCACGGAGTGACAACCTACTTGCGGCGCATCGGATTTCAATTTCCGGAGCCGCGGGGGGGTGCCGTGGTGGAATGCTCGCGATCCCACTGCGCCCCCATTAACGGCAAGGACGGAAACACCGGAGTGGTTTTAATGGGTAGACTCCTTCCTCCCTTCTCTTTAAATAGAGTTGACTGGAGGGTGAGTCCATTATAGCTTCCCCGGGCTGAGGGGATGCGTAAGTGCATTTCCACTACGGCAACAAAAAAAAGGGCTTGTGTAGGGTTTAATCATTACGATTCCGATTGTTATTTGAATAGGTTATACATATTTGTTAAAGTGCCGCTTACTCTGGCATTTACATGCCGAGTCTTTACGATTCAAGAGACTTCATACGTCATAGTCATCATCACCTATTTCATTCTAAATCTACTCAAGATTAAGCATCAGAAGTTGACTGCTCCTATTCATATCTCCATCTGTTTATTTACCATTACATATAATTACGTGATTTAATTACGCCCATTGCATCTCGTGTTAAAACCCGTCAGTTTCTATGCAAATTTCCGAAAGTGAGACAGCGAAAGTGAGCACGTGTCATGTTTTCACTTTCGTGATCCGCCGGTTTATCTGGCAGGTGTTAATATTCTAATTTGACATTCACCTTGAGAGGTTGACAGTCAATGTCGATGTCTATTAGGTTTGATTTATGTCAATTAATAGGGCTTAAGAAAGCCCTTTCCAAGGTGGGTTAACTTGTACGTAATCAGTGTCATAACTAGCATCGAACGCGCTAGTCCAATCCGATAGGTAATTGTTAATTTACTGTGGTCTGTAATTATAAGTATTAGTCTACTACTATCAAAGACAAGATCAAACAAAACAATTCTTAAGTTTTATTGACATATAATCATAGAATATAATATATTAATGGTCACTTTTTTCGATACAATTTTGATGAAAACTTGCCAAAGTAATATGCGACCTCCTTATACAAATGTAAACTTGAAAAGTGAATTCAGGGCTCATCTGTTTTTACAAATTGACGCAAAGTTTAGGAATCCGCTGTTCTGGCTGACTAACAGCAACATGCGCATTCGCATGACTAGTCTATTTAAAAAAAACCGGACAAGTGCGAGTGTAACTCGCGTGGTGAGGGTTCCGTTTATAATACACAAAAATGTTGAGAATTTTCCCGTTACTTTGAATACTCAAACTTCTTATAGGTTTTCCTGTAATCTTTAGGCAAGGAACTATTTTCCATATTTTTTTCAGAATTTTGAATTTCTTATAGTTTTCGAGTAGGTAAAATACCTGTGACATACGGACATGACGAAACTATAAGGGTTCCGTTTTTGCCATTTTGGCTACGGAACCATAAAACTTGCCGTTTAGGAAACTTGAACGGAGTCATGCAGTTTTTAATGACCTTCTTACCAGCCACACTGATTTTGATATAGTATTTTATGCGACTGTTGTATAAGAAGGATCTTAAAACGCGAGTGTCGTGGGCAATTGGGAATGGATGAAAATTTTAGAAATGCCTAATTATTTTTTTGGTGATAGGAATAACCTTCTCTAGCACCAGAAAAAAGTTTCAGATTTTTCAGCTTCGTCCATTTTTTTTGAAAAATATAAACAGTTTCCTCACTTACGTTTTGGGTCAGTTACGGCACCTTCCTCGATCGGTCTCATATTACAAAAAATATATTAAATATGTGTGGTAAACTGACACTGGCAATGATATTGACACTTGCAGCAGCTATTATTGGTCATTACCAGTGTCAGTTTACCACAGATATTTAAGATAGTTTTTTGTAATATGAGACAGATCAAGGAAAGTGTCTATTTACCGTTCTTGACCCAAAACGTAAATGAGGAAACTGTTTATATTTTTCAAAAATAATTGTCGCAGCTGAAAAATCTGTAACTTTTTTCTGGTGCTAAGGAAGGTTATTCCTATCACCAAAAAAATAATCAGGCATTTCTAAAATTTTCATCCATTCCCCATTAAAGACGCCACGAGCGTTTTAAGACCAACCTGTGACATACGGACATGACGAAACAATAAGGGTTCCATTTTTGCCATTTTGGCTACGGAACCATAAAACTTGCCTTTTAGGAAACTTGAACGAAGTCATGCAGTTTTTAATTACCTTCTTACCAGCCACACTGATTTTGATATACTTATTATTTTATGCGACTGTTGTATAAGAAGGGTCTTAAAACGCGAGTGTCGTGGGCAATTAAAGACGCCACGAGCGTTTTAAGACCAAGTTATACACCGTTGCATACAATACTTTTTCTACGACAAAATTCAAATTAATCGGTATCATTGTATTTGAGTTAGTGCCTATATAAATGGCAGATAACGGTACAGGAGTTGAAAAACTTATTTAAGATGTAATTCGCTTTTTGCGAGCTGTGAAATCGCGTCTATAACATTTCCAAGCTCATTGCCGAAAATACGGATTCAGCCCTGCTGCAAGAGATCAAAAACATTATTTTGTTTTATCTCAAACTTGTGTACTAATGGCTGGTTCTCCTTGTCACCAGAGCGGGCAGACGACGGGTACCCCTCCCGATGTATGCGGAGGACGACGGACACGACCTCAGTGACCTCGGCATCGGCACCTCCAGCACCAAGAGCAGCCTGAGCGAGGACTGCGATACACACAGCTTGGCTGTAAGTATTATGTGGTTATCAGTATTGTACTCACTCTAAAACGTGTGATTTTTATCAGTACAAAAAAACGAAGCGACTTAATTAAAACCTATGTTTAAATTGTTACAACCAAATCTGTCAATGACCAGCCACTTAGAATACTTACACAAAGATTTTGATATAAGTAGCCGTTTTATGAATGAAGAACTTGAGATTTTTCAGCAATACTACTATTTCTTGGTTTTTTATATATTTATCCTTATGTTATCTAACTTCCAGAGCGATGGGATGGACTTGGACAAGAACCATTCAGATGTCGACAATTTGTCGAACTGCGATAACCGCAAGCTGGGCTCTAGCGCCAACGAATACGACACTTGTACGACCATGACGATCAGCTCCCCCGAACCTGAGGAGTACACCTATGAGGGAGCTATAGAGGGCTACAAGTCCCGAATCATCTCTCAAACCAACAGCACTATCGTCAAAACTGTCGTCAACAACTCCAAAGAAAAGTCCCCGGACAAAATCAATGGCGACCTAAACAGAATCAGAACGACAGTCAGCAACAAAATAGAAGAAAAAGTTTCCTCGTTCCAAAGGGAAAGAGCTGACGAACGAAATAATAATCAGAAGAAAGACCTACCTAAGGTAGATATACACAAAAGAAGAGAACAGTTTGAAAGAGAAAATTCACAGGAGTCACAAAACAAACCAAAATTACCTGATATTGCTAATAAAAAGTCTATAAAGGAAAGACTTTCCAGTTTAGAGAGGTTCACGGAAGAAACAAATATACAAAAGTCTACGAGCGACCTGAGCAAGTTACCCACAGAAGTAAAACCACTAAAGGAACGACTTTCCAACCTCGAAAAAGTTAAATCTGCGTACACAGAGCCTGATAAAGCCAAAAGACTTTCAAATGGAGACCTCAGTAACGCAAAGTCATTGAAAGAACGTTTGTCGAGTCTCAAGTCTCAAACATCAGAAGAAGAAAAGATTACCAGAACTGAGGTCAAAGAAGTCTCTATGAGCCTTAAAGAGCGCCTCTCTTGTTTAGACGCGGCGAAAAACAAGGAAGTACCCAAAATATCAATCGAGGAACAAATTATGGTTATGGAAAAATCTGTAGCCAAAAAAGACGATATAAACGACAATCTCATGCAAAGCTCTTTGAAAACCAGTCTGACAGGTATAGAAAATCAAATGCAGAGTTTTTGTCGTTCTCTTGACAGCTTAGATATTAATGGTCAAACATCACCCAGCTCTTTTGACAGAGTTCAAAGTTTAGAAGACTTTGATTGCGCTGATATGCAGAACAACACTGCCCAAAGTGATATTGAAACTGAAGATAGTGGAATTCATACCGCTAGAGACTCCTGTGCTCCAGCTGATGATATTGCCGATCTAACACAAGTAGCTTCTCCAATCGGAGAGCCGATGATTGAAATATCCGAATACGAGTCATCCAATGAAGATGGTGCGATAACATTGGAGTCAATTAAAATTGAAGATCCTGTGGTCAGAATGGCTGACCCGATACAAATGATACCAGAAGACATTGTTATTGAAGAGCTTGAAGCACAGGATGTCAGCAAAGCCGATTCCGATAGCGCGAGTAACTATCTCCAAGCGGTATCACAACCTGAAGAACTTAGTGTCACTGAAGAAGTCACAGAAATACAAATGGATAAAGAAGATGAAGATACGCTTAAGAGTTTGGATATTCAGGATACCAGTGTAAGTCTGAATGAGCCGGTCTCCACGGGCTCGGAGGGTGACACGGTAGTTTTTGAGGGCAAGATGACTATTCACCTTAACTTGAACGAAATCTGTAACAACAAAAACACTGGTGCTGGGAACAATACTAACCTCAACGAAACTAGCACTATTAACGACTCTACTAATCGCAAGAGCATGCCAATGGTAACTGTCTCTAATATCACCACTACTACTAACATTTCACCAAAGAATTCCATTAAAACGCTAAAAACATTAACCGATAACAATACGCTTACTAACAATTTCGCTGATGCAACGAGTACATCCGAATGCTCAGTTAAGGACGTTGTCAATCATGATTCATGTAATAACTCGAGTAGTTGCACATTTAACGACAATAACATGAAATCCACTCGTGATGTTACAGCTAACATATTAGACGCCACGGTAAGTAGCTCGCAAGATTATAACCCCTTCTGGCAGAAACGGACCAAACGCAACATCGAACCAAATCGACGAAAGACTATTTTGTTTATTAATAATAAAGTAGTTACAAAAACCGTATCGAATTCAAGCGATTGTAGTGCCAAAAACAATGCCTAAATAAGGCCTAGTCTATAGAAGTCCATTCATTTTCTCATAAATTGCTGCAGACGCAAGACAGATGAGAAGTTTTCGAAGTGGACTAATTTTGAGTAAATATGATCTCTTGATCTCGCACACAACCTGTCCACATTCTATTAACAGTAATTAATATTATTATTATAATAAATCACAACTTCACAATTTTAACCATAGAACAGTAATATTAGATTTAATAGCACCATTAAAAGTTCCAAAACAACTGATACCTAATAATCATTTCATGTCATAGTTCAAACTCATCATATTCCTAGCAGCAGACCAGTTCAGACTGTCATCAATCATTAAATGTAGATTTAGACTTACTCTGCATACAGGGTTATATTTTAGTACTTACCCATTTTGTCACCATGTATAATATATCCCTATTTATATACAAATATACCACTTTAGTGTAGACCCATTAGCATCAGTCTAGTTTATTTCTTATTGAACGTGATAATTGTAAATTCATTATCAAAAATATATGTTACACTGTTATGTATGGGTTTTATTTGTAATATATCCTCGTATTTACTAATGGAATATTCAGATTTATTATTAGGAGTATCAGGACAAGGCACTAGAGTATTATCTTTAATGATATCATTGGCAAACACGGTCGTTATCTTGTGATCATGACTTGTACAAGTTAGTCAGATAAGAGCGGTCGGAGGGAGCTCATAGGTTGTTTAGCTTTAATTGCATCTGCTTGGGTGATCGGAAGGTAAGCCTATATCATACGTGTAGTGTTTCGCTTCATTAACATCATTTGCGCTGCATGGTATGCTACTGTTTACATTCTTCTTGCATGGGACTTTTTGAAGTGTTTTGTGATACGTTCAATGATCGTGAATATTGCACTTAGTGGGAACTCAGGATACTTTGTTTTTAATGTTAATTTGTAATTTTATTCGTTTGTATCAAAAATGTTTTGAGATTTTGTTCTGCTTTTTACTATTTTTTCTACATGTTAGAAAAGTTGAAATTATTATGTTTGTTTTTGTTCATAATAATATAATGATTTCAGGTGATCGATGCATTGGAACTGGCCTTCCAGGAGCTGGACTCAGAAGACAGTTGCGTCAACAACAGCACTATGGAAGATGCAGTAAAAGAGCCCGAAGTCACACCAGCTAAGACAGATGACATACTTGACTTTACGGAGAAGACAGTTGCCCCACTGTATGAGAATATGGACATGTTTTTCCAAACCTCTGTAGATGACGGAGCAGCTTTCCCACTAGATCTGCCTATGAATGTTCTGGAACCACCTAAAGAGAAGCCACCTCCACCGCCAACTGAAGATGATGAACTTCTAGGCAATGTGAGTGAAAAAACATTGACCTAATTTAATCCACTAAGTAAATACTACTGTCTATGACTGGATAAACAGACGTTTTTCGATGTTGCTATTTGACAAATAAAAATATATATAATCTAGTGATAAATATAACCTTGATGTTGGTAAATATGCTGTTTCAATATACTTAGACAAGCTACAAATAATTTTTAATTCATATTTATTTTAAAAACCTTTTAGATCAAGAAATGCAATTGAATGAAAAGATTTGGCAGTTGCATATTGTAGAGTTTTAATCTTATTTATAATGCTTAATCTGTAGTACACAATATGATTATTATATTAATCTACAGGGTAACTTCAAGCACACGAGCTCTGCGCGCAGGATAAAGAAAGAAATCCGCAACAAACGCAGCAGCTTCCTCGGCATCGAAGGCCAAGCGGACGACTACCTCGACGCCGACCTCGGCGCGCCGCGCCCCGACATCACCTCCTTCCTCCAGGAGGAAACGAAGATCGAGAAACTTCTCTATAAGAAGACATTGTCCCATGACAATGCGAAATTGAGAGACAGTAGAGATTCGGGAGTGGATGTGGAGAGAGGGCCGTCCGCGGAAGCGTGGTATAGACAGTCGTCGCCCGAGACCTCGAATCCTCATAGCAGACAGAACAGCGAGGTACGTGTGATGCATCTGAAATAATCAATCAAGATTTTCACTTTTTAATTCAATTGTAATTATATTTCAGCGTTGATCGATCGTCAAAGTTTAGTAACCTAATCTATGTTTATGCATATTTCAGCCATACACTCACGTAACGGTTACTTCAGACGAAGAAGAGGCATCGAAGAAATCTGACAAGTTCGCATCAAACCTGACCTCCAAACTGACGGACCTGGCGCAGCCTGACATTGACAGTCTCGATAAGAAGCTGCAGGAACAACAGGTAAACTAATAAGACGTCTGGTGAATAATACAAAGAGGTAACTTAGCGGAATAGTATACATTCATTTAAGGTATAGCTACGAATAGGTAACCTTAGTAGACAGCCTTGAATTTGGAAAAGGCCAAGAAAATCAAAAGATTGAACTTTCTTTTTGCTATTAAGTTCTTGAGAATCCAACAGTTTTCTAGCCAAAGTGCCTGAATAAAGAAGGCGACATTGGTCACAATCCACCAAAAGGTTAAACCTTCAAGTGTTACTACTGAGTGTATTTACTTATGCCATTTGTAGAGTTATTTTCCAATAAATAATATTATTGACTCAACGCTCTTGAGAAATTATTTATCTATGGAATGTTTAGAATGTACCTACATTTTCAATGTGATACTTATCAAAGAGGCTATGTAGATTTACGGTTGAGTATTTGTTGTGTCGACAAACAAATAGATAGTTCATAAGTGCTCCAATATATTGTTTTTTGATTAGGATGCCACAAGGTGCTATCTTGGGTCCAATTTCTTATATCGAAGTACAAATCTTTCTGTATGTAGCTAGATTTCTTGCTATATTTTTAGTAGTAGAATTGCTATTTGGAATATAATTATGTTTCCTTTTCTGTACTTTTCTATAATATTATTAGATTGTTAGTCAAGAGTAGATCTCCTAGTAGTTTAGATTTTATTTTGGGGTACATATTTTATTGAATTCTCATATTATTTTCAATGCCTGTTATTCTAGATGGTTTAGTTTTTAATGAATCGATTGCACTGTAAATTTTAAGCACTGAAGTGTTTTCTCTTTCAAATTTGATAGTTTCCAGTTTCTGCACTGTATATTGCATATCAACTAAATCCGATTTTCCCATAAACTTTTGAGAAACTATATATCATGTTGTTTGCCCACATGGAAAATGATTCATTTGTTTAAATATTCAAAATACATCGCAGAAAGTGGATCACTACGCACTATACTTTTATATTATTAGATTATCATGGTAATTGGTACATTCTCTATGTAAAGCTGGCAAACTAATAAAACCTGCTTTTCTAATGCTTTTTTTTGTATTTAAAACACAATTATTTATGTATCGAGGATGATTTTGTTCGTTATGTATGTAGGAAAGTAGTTTTGGTTAGTAGAGATATGTTATTTTAGCGATTAAATAAAAAATATTTATGTTACTCTATTACTGCCTTTTATTTATAACTATTACACACCTTTTGTAGAATATGTAGTGTACAATGCATGGTACTAAGTCTATCTTATTAGCTATTTTTCCTGCTATACGACATGTTTTACTTCATTTAAAACCCATTACATAATCATTACAGAAACATAATACATTGGAATCATAGTCAATTAATAATTTTGTTTTAACTCATTAATAATTGTATCTAACATTTATGATTCCAACATGAAAGCAGTGTCTGACATTTTGTGTAAATAACATTAACAAGATGGCCGCCCTTGCAGGGACGCACTAACGAGGATTGGCCTGACGGGCACGACGATGCCCACACAAAGGTGATTGATATGTTTTCACTAAAACTCCGTTTAAAAAACACATTCGGTTCACATACATACATATTTCATAAGTTCATCCTTACTTTCCATTTAAAATAAAAAAATCGTATTAATTTAATTAAGCTATTTTGTTATGTACACTCCTGTATATTTTCTACATACGCAACAATGGCTATTTATAGTGTTTATTTGTAATGTCGCCAATGTAAGAGCCTAAATCCCATTAGTTTTTAGTGAGCGGTGCTGTCGTGAAAGTGTATAGAGATGCTTTGACATAGAACCTAACCTAGTTGAGATATAAATGACCGAAAAAATCATGAAAAGATATGAAATTAAGGCATTACCAAATGGTGATTTACTTTATTCTGCATTTATTTTTATAGCATCTATATTCAATGCAAAGTACAGTAAGGGAAATGTATTCACGTACCCTTTTCGCTCTTCTTACTACGACAATAAGGCATGAAAAGGTACCTACGTGAATATATTTCTTTTTATCTGTAGGTATACATATATTAAATTTAAAAGCAGTGCAATGCTAACCGAACCATCCTAAAACATTAACACAATGCACGCTAGCTTAAGCCTTGCACTAAAACACTAACAAAAACAGACAACTCAACTAATACCAAATTCCCGAATAGGAGGTTCTGCGTTTTGAACGAGAACTTTTACAACTGGAACAAGAAGAGTTGAGGAGACAGCGAGACAATTTAATGAGGGATCAGACAAGGATCATTCAGAAATCTGTTCAGGATGTATCAGAAAAACCACCTCTAAGGAAGGCTGCTAGTGAAAATCATCGACACTCCATGCCGAACTTACTAATAAATGAGCCGTATACTCCTGTGGAACCACATCCAGAAGTGAAATACGATGAGAATATAAAGCGGAAGCCATTTGTGTCAGAGGAGCATATCCAGAGACATTTTGGAGTAGAAGAAAGTCGGAAGGTGTTGTATGAAGACGGGAAGGATAGGAGACGGCCGCCTCAGCCAATTCTACCTCCGAAACCTCGGAGCCGAGAGTCCATTGAGAGGGAGATTACTATGAGGTAAGTCTGAAAATAATACAAAACGTCTAATCTAATGGAAGTGCCGCATAGGTCAGAGAATACAATATTTGTTTTTACAACCTCAATTACCACAGTTTTATTATCAACGATGAATCAATTTCACAGACATGTTTATCTAATTACCATACTAGTTTTTGCAGTTTTCATGAGCTGTTCGTCGCACTAACGAATTTCATTACCACTATATTTATGAACATTACATTTCAGGAGTAGCAGAGTACCTTCAGCCGTGGAATACGCCAATGTGGAGCGCACGACGCATGTGCAGCTGCGAACCAAGCCCGCAGCGGCGCCTGCGCCGATGATGCCGAATGGCGCTAACTACCATCCCATGACACGACACACCCTTCAGGTAATACCAGTTTCAATTCTATCCACAGTATCCAGTTACATTGAAAGATAAAATCAAATATCAGACATGTTCCCAGTGATCACCAGAAACAGTCACACTCCAACACGGCCATTTTGCTACGTACTAGTCTCCTACACGGGAACTGTCCCTTTATAAAGATTGGTTAGTTGTGTTCCTCTTTCTAGGGTTCCGTACCTCAAAAGGAAAAAACTGAACCCTTATAGGATCACTTGTGCGTCTATCTGTCTGTCTGTCACAGGCGGTTTGCTCCGAAACTACTGAACCGATTGAGTTGAAATTTGGTAAACATATGTAAATTGGTGACCCAAAGATGGACGCGTAAAGTAAATTAATGAATTCTGAACAACTTCAGGGAGGAAAAGTAGAAAATTAAAAAAAAAAGTTTCGCAAACTGTGTGACATATGAAATGAAAGGGGTTGTTGTAAGCCTCTCAGATTAGTTTTTTAATAATTTTAGCATAAACAGATTTGAAGTAATTAAGGAAAAAAGTCGAAAATTTACCATTCTTCCCCCCCCCCCCTTTATTTCCGAAACTACTAGGTTTGAGTACTCAAAGTAACGGGACAACTCTCAATATTTTACGGAACCCTCACCACGCGAGTTGAACTCGCACTTGTCCGGTTTTTTTTTCAAACATGTTGGCGCCTATTGATGAAAAATTAAGGATTCGCTTCGGTTTATTCCCTGAAAATTAACGTCTATACTACTTCTACTTTATCAGTCAATGATTTGTACTTTTCGTAAATCATAAATTGACCCGATTTCTAACTACAATTTCAGGCACTAAGCGCAGCTCCGACGCCGAAACTGATCTCCGGGAACGAATGGCTGGCGCAGCGCGCGCGCAAGCCTGCGGGGTACAACTACAACCAGCATTGGCTCATACAGGTTAGTATCACATAGGCATAGATATGGGCCTAATCGATCAGCAATGAAAAGCTCTGAGGGATTTTTGATGTTGTGCCTATCACCATAGAGTGTCATAGATAGAGCTCATCGGCAATATTATGTAAACGGTCGTATCACTTTTTGACCATCCGAAAAAAGAAGACTACAACAACTGTCAGAGTACAGTCAGCAGCAGAAGTAGCTAAGCGGGCCGGGTGTTCAAAATGACCTGCACACGACTTTATTCTTAAGAAATTAAGAGCGTGTGTAGGTTATTTTGAACACCCGGCCCGCGTAGCTACTTTTGCTGCTGACTGTACAATCCTATCTTAGTAAAATTAAAGATGAAACAAGAAAAAAATGTTTGTTAACATCTAAGATTCCCGGCGAGACTGATTCCGGGCATTTTTTTGTGAAGGTATATTTGTAACATGTATAAGGAATCTATATTTTCTCTTCAGGGCTCTCTATAAGTTTAAAACAACCCGTTCATACTTGACTTATCGAGTACCTGAAACCGTTCCCAAGTGTCGAAACCTACGTCATTGCGTAAGCTTAACCCATATGAAATAAACTACGTTTTTTTAAAGAAATACGTCTTAAAACCCCTTAAACTTCTTAAGGTTTATGACTTACTACAAATGATATACAGATATAATAATAAATAAATAATAATAATAAATATTAGAGGACAATCTTACACATATCGACCTAGTCCCATAGTAAGCTCAATAAGGCTTGTGTTATGGGTACTAGACGACGACATATTTAATAGATACAAATACTTAAATACTTACATAGAAAACACCCAAAGCTCAGAAACAAATGTTCATGCTCATCACACAAATATTTTCCCTTACCGGGATTTGAAACCAGGATCTTCAGCTTCGTAGGCAGTCACTACCCACTATGCTAACCGGTCGTCAAATATATAAATGTTAATTTAACATACCTGAATGTTAATTTCAGGAAGCGGAACAAAGGCGCATCGACGAGCAGCGAAGCAAGCTACGCGCCGCGCAGAGACACTCCTACCACCAGGACATGCCGTCGACGCTGCTCAACATGCATCACATCAGTACAAGGTACCAAACGAAGCCATACCTATAGTTATATATTTTAACCAATGTGACACAGAATGAACATAAAAAAATACGTGACGAATCACATATTATTATTTTTTTTTTTTTACTTATTTAAGAAAAAAGAAATTACATTTTATAGTTTTTATATAAACTCGCCAAACTGTGACGTTTGATGGCGAGAAACGCTCATGTTCTATACTAGAATAACCTATTTAATTATATCTAACATTTTCTATTTATACTTAACATTCTTATATGATATCTTTATGGTTTTACCCTGTGCTTGTGTACAATAAAGTACATCGGACATTATAATTCGCGAAAACGGGTCGGCAACGCACATACGGTATGCCTATAGTTGCAAGCGTCCATAGGCTACTACTACTTACCAATAGACGGCCGTACACAAGTTTGCCACCGATGTGCTAATTAAAAAAAGGAATTCTGCTTATCAGTGTTCTTGCTTCGGGTTTTGTTATTTTTCTTGGAGAAACTCAAAAACTTTAAATAATACCTTGTTATAAATATTGTAGCTTCTGTAACTTTAAAATTAAACTGCATTATTATCTTTCCAGCCAGCAACATCTGCCGCAGGAATACAAACGTCTCATGCGTTCAGAAGCAGAGCGCCCCTCCGTGCCGCCCCCCGGCCGGCCCGAGCCCCCGCTCAGAACCACCTCCACGAGGGACCCCCCGCGGGAACTTAGGCACGAGATCCGAGAACCTAGAACGCAAACCTCGCCCAACGCCAAGATCTCGCCTAGGATAGAAACCTTGGAAAAGAAAGAAGTGAAAAATGAGCCAAGAGAAGATAAGCTACTGAGCGTGAGTGGGAGAAGAAAGTGCTCGCATTGCGGAGAGGAACTAGGTAAGACTCGTTATTGACGCAATAATAACACAATGTAGAGAGAATGGATGAGAGAAGATTAACGAAGAGAGTGTATATAAAAGGAGTGGAAGGGCAAGTTGGAAGGGGAAGACCTAGGCGAACTTTCTCTGATCAAATTGGAGAAATGTTACAAAAAGGCCAGGTCAAAAGTACCCTAAACCGACGAGCATGTATGAGAAATGTTATGAAGGTGAGTGAAGCGAAAGTGGTTTGTCAGGATCGTAGCAAATGGAGATCCGTGATCTCTGCCTACCCCTCTGGGAAAGAGGCGTGATTATATGTATATGTATGTATGTATAATAACACAAAATTGCATGAAGCTAAAGTTTGACATTAGGACTGCCTAATCGTAAAAATCACAAACCGACGTTGACAACTGTACGTAAGGTAAACGTCCGAGTGCTCGACGCTGTACTAGTATATGGCATGGGCACTCGTATGTCAAAGCAATATGGGTTAAATTCGAACTAAGAGGAATTTGCTTCATTCGAATTTAAGCCATGTCACTTTGACATAGAGTGCCCATGCCATATACTAGTACTGCGTCGAGCACTCGGACGTTTACCTTAACACACAGTTTCGGAGACCAAGTTCTAAAGGCAGAGCCACACTGCTGCCGCGGTAATATAGATGACGCACTCTAGCCGCGTCAGTACCGCACCTCTGGTCGCCTCTTCTTATTTTCCTTGCTAATCGCGGACGCAGGACGCGCCGCGTCACTGTGGGCCTGGCTTGGAGCATCTTATATATTTAGAAGATTCCTCATCACATCACAAACTTAAGAGTTGTCCTTTTGTCAGTGGGTATCTTAATATGTTCAATCTTTATCTTACTATTATTAATTATCGTTTTTCTCTCATTCTTTTATGTAATACCTGATTTGTTATCATTTCGGTCAAATGTATGTCTTCCATTCGTCTTCAGTCTACATTTCAGAGTAAGGAGACTTTTTGTAAGAAAAATATTTTATTTGTGCATGTTAAAATTCTCATTTAAAACGATTAAGAAGCGGGAAGGTGAAGGACGCCATGGCACTAAATTCCCATTGGCCGCTCTTGCATTTCGTAACCCCGCCGCCTTACCCCGCCACCGCTCCCCGACGCAGCTACCGATTCAAAAGTTAACGGACTTTTGGTCCACATTTCTCGGAACACTTGTCAGGCCGTCACTGAAAATTTTCGCTCCAGGTTACGGCAATGCCAAAATAATGAAGGATCACATATGGATGACGTAATTTTAAAAAAATAAAATCCCTATTCATGTGTTTTCATAATTAATAAACGGTTTTCATCTGATATAATTAGTTTTCATTTTATTTTAGTTTGAAATGTAAAAAGAGTTATGGTCCACCCTGTATTTGTTGTTTGTTTTTAGGGTTCCGTACCTCGAAAGGAAAAAAACGAAACTCTTATAGGATCACTTTATTGTCCATCCGTCCGTCCGTTCGTCCGTCTGTCAAGACTCTTTTTCTCAGGAATGCGTGGAGGTATCAAGCTAAAATGTATATCAAATACTCAGGTCTACTGTCCCTTGGAGCTGTGAAAAAATCAAACTTCTAAGCCAACGCAATCAAAAGATACAAATTTCCGCAAATTTTCGACACTCGCAAGGGAATCGGAACCTACAGGATCCTTCCCGTGAATTCAGAATTTTGAAATTTGTAAGAAGCAACGTCTTATATTAGCACAGATAAAGGAAAAATTGCGAAAACCGTAAATTTTTAGTTACATCATAAAATAAAAATATTTTTAATAATTTATATACCTACAGGTTTCTCGGCTCGGTGCGCGAGTCCGACTCGCACTTGGCCGGTTTTTTTACATAAAAATGATTTAATTGCTTCTATGTGGCGTTTCATTCCTTTGCGTTATATGTTCTCGCCGCTGAGGTGAAAAGTTGTATGTATCACACGAGAGCAAAGATATTTGCATCTCGAGTCTTTGAGTCCCTCGCTACGCTCAAGATTCTAATTTTGAATCACTCGCTACGCTCGTGATTCAACTATAGAATCTTTCGCTTGCTCGGGACTCAACATCAACACTCGCAGCAAAAATCTACTTTGCTCTCTTGTTGAACAAATAACTATTCTATAAAAGCGTAAGGATTCTATTGGTAGCTTTAAATTTACTATTGGACAGTAAAAAAAATGCATATTTTTTCTAAACTTTCAAAAACTGTTTTTAATTATCGTTTATAATTTATACTTTAAAACAATAATTTTAAGGTTTACTATCAATTTAGCAACACTACGTTATCAATTTGAAGACGAGTGTACCGTTGTCGGCAGGCCGCGGCGCCGCCATGATAATCGAGTCGCTGTCGCTGTGCTACCACGTGTGGTGCTTCACGTGCGCGGTGTGCGGCGCGGCGCTGGGCGACGGCCGCGCCGGCGCCGACGTGCGCGTGCGCGCGCGCCGCCTGCACTGCCACCACTGCTACTCGGGGGACGACGGCCGCAAGTACAGCTGCGTCTAAACTGACTGGCTACTGCGTGATGCGGCGTGACATAGTCGACGTCACAGAACACTAAATACTACAGAAAGGCGATGTGGGCGTGGCACGCGCTCAAAGCTTTCGCGCCAACGTCAACCTATCGCCGTGCAGTCGCTCACAAAGTTGTAGGCGACGTGGAGGGGATGAGGTGGCGACACCGGTCCCGATAGAAACCGCGCTTGATACCCCTTCTATGGTATTTAGTATTCTGTGGTCGAGGTCTTCCCATGTTCGTAGCTGTCACGTCGCGAACGCTTGGCGTGGCCACAGTTAAACGACCACGATGGACGGAAGTAAATCTGTGTCTTAAATTACCCATTGAAGACGTGACGTGACAGTGAAATGGGAGTACGTTAAGTGGTAGCTATGAAAACGCTGGTCATCACAGCTACTCGAGTGACGTAATACTGCATGTAATAGTGCAGTAACAGACCCACTTACACAGCCACCACTGCTAAACAAAAGTCGTATACGTGAGAAAAGAAACAATGTCTTTTTTATCTACTTTCTCAAAATATCTTGAATTTTGACTGGCAAATGAATACATATTAAATAAAATATAATGAAAACGGGTCACTCACGTAATTAATGACGAATATCGCTCGACAATAAATACGTGAATAACCCGTTTTCGTTGTATAGTAATGTGCCTGATTCTCACGAGAGTTTTCTACATATTAAATAATATATATTTAAGGCGATGTCTGTGTCATGTTGGGATTAATAACTTAAAGTGGCATAAATACGATCGCCGTCCAAATAAGGAATGTACCTGAGCTTATGATTGTCATATTTACTTCTTCGACACTATTCTTCTCAGCTTGCTGTTGCTTCATAAGTGTCCAAGTAAAATGTGAGACTTCCTTTGGGCTCTGTTGTTTCAAACCGTGGGTTTCGTCCGTTAAAACCTGTTTGTATGGGTAGTTTGACACTGCTCTATGACATGACACCTGCCGGCGCCATATTTAACGTTTACCGGTCAGTAAAAGGTCGATGCAACCCGCCCTCAGTCAGAAATAGTATGTACTGCAGTAGAGCTGAAGCAAATTTAAGAAGATAAAAATTATGACGATATAAGGTATTAATTAAGTTCAAGGGCTTACCGTACTACCGCCATATAGAACGAGCTTTAGTAAAAGCTACGTGGGTCGTTCTTCTTTTTTACCGACAATGAATCGAGGTTTTCCTTTTTTTTTGGTTTTTGAACTATCCAAAATTGTGATTTTGAAGTGCGATTTAAAAAAAATGCATTGGTTTCTTCATTAACACTAATTAAAGTTTCCTTTCCGGCCAATATACATATTTGTTTACGGTTAGTTTTTAAAAAAAATATGTGACAAAGTGGACTCTTTCAGTGGGGACAACATTTTGGTTTACCACTCTGTCACGGACTTCTACGATAAAAATACGTTTAAAAAAAATGCTAGTTAGAGAAACTAAAATATTAAATGAATACTAATTAATAATATAATATGGACGTTCATTTTCGAACATTATAAAACCGTAAAATCATTACTCAAATGAGATGCCGTAGTAAGACGAAGGACAGGCTATTGTCGGTCGAAAAGAAGAACGACCCACGTCTGATTTGAGTTAGCCACTGCGCAATACAAAAATATATAGCGTATAGCGGCCAACTTTAATTAGACAACTAATTTTAATATGGAAATTTACTGACAGGAGCGTAAAGGTTTCAATAACCCGCCGCTTTTTGTCAGTTTATCTGTTCGTACTCATCTCCAAAACGTCTCGGCGACTCAGCTAGCTTCTGAGCCGGCTATGCACGCTTTTGTATGTGTATCTTTTTTTAATTACACACGGCACATAGGTTTGGTTTATGATCTTGTAATAAATCTTAATGCAATTATGATTTAGAAAAAGAGATTGTGATTGTTGAATTCATGAGTCTTGTTCTCATTTTAAATATTATGACTACATAGCTAATCCAATGTTATCTGGCAAGTATTGTAGAATTATTTTATGTTTGTGAAACGTTAAGAAGCTGATCCATCATCGGATACTCCAAACGAGCAAAGCTTATGTAACTTGTGAAGAGACAAAAGGGGTTGCAGAGGATAAAGCATCCATCTCTCTCTAGCTTTTAGTTGCCCGAAAGAGACCGATGTTATATCTAATCAAATCGTTCATCGTGTCCGGCAGCTTTATGTCATTGCACGTTTTTGTTTCTGACTTTTTGTGCCATGTCAAGTTTTGTTTCAATTGTTTATCACACCTAACAGTCCTAACACGTTACATATAAGTACGTTATTAATGAACACAATCATGATTAGGATTGCACATAATATATCAAGTTATTTCATTTTAAAGGGCACTTTATTATCCCGTGAGAAAGGCCTAAATGTAGATATGCCTTTTTACACAGCATAATTGTTAAAGAGAATAACAAAGTAAATTGTAATATTTTGTAAATAGTTTTAATTTATGTCGTAGGTATGTTACAGGTTAGCTTTAATAGTTAGTATTTTAGTGTAAAACAGACATTTAATCCAAATATGTGTATGATTTAATATTTTGTATAGAAAAATGTATGATAATTATTTTGTATTTCTTGTCACCTTAACATTTAATTGTGATTTCTCTTTGATGTTGTACCTACTCTTCGAGCATTCTTCTGGTTATTAGACGTGTTCTACCCTAATAATGCGTATATTTGTATAAGTACATGATGGTGAGAAGCTCCAAACTATGTAACAATAAATATTTCAGGTTTATCATTTGACTTTTGTTTTTACTAAATACCTCTTTACTTCTTAAGTTTGGGTAGGTAAGCCTTGGATTCGGGCCAGATTTATTTATGTACTAGCTTCTCCCGCGACTTTGTCTGCGTAGACCCGGGATAGAAACTATCCTATACTTTAATCCGGGCTATAAACTAATCTTCGTCTAAAATTTCATCCAAATCGACAAGCATGATTGAGTAACAAACATCTAAATATCCAAACTGTGGCATAATCCACGAAAACAGTGTGGATGATGGAAGTCCGACAACGGCGGAAGCCATGTTGCCCGTCAGCAAGCTGGGTAGAAATCTGATGCCTAATTCGATAATCTATCATCGAATCTTAAACAGCTTGCCAAAGGCAGAAAGAACCGCTATAGGTCTATACGTTTTTACTTTCGTACTTGACCCACTTACGTAGCGGAGAGGAGAGATTCGATTTTTTCCATTGATCAGTACAGGATAAGCTGCGCATTTCAATGCTAGGTTATAAATATGCACCAGCGGAATGCTCTAAAGTGGATATCCAGTCTTTCACAAGAAATGGAGGAATAGCACCAAGCTAAGCGGCTTAAATCGCGCAGTTCGGCAGGCTGCGCGATCTGGTGCTCATACTTGCCTGGTCGCAGCGTTAATGAGGCTGGCGAGATGATACGCGTCTCTAAAAAGGTACCAGAGGCTCTACTTCTCCCGTAACACTTCCACTCTGCAGTCCCAGACTAAAACTGCTCGTTGGCTATGTTATTATGCTGATACAGATTGCCGAATTCCAGAAAATACTGAAACTGTGCCCTGACCTTTGCATTGCATGAATTTCAATTAAAGTCACCTATGATTAGTATATCTAAATCAGAATATCTACTGATAGTATTTTCTAAACAATTTAAGACCTGCAAATATTTATCATCTTTACAAGTAGGATGTAAATATACCTACTAAAGATCAAATAATAAATAGCTACGTTTAAACTCAAACTATTTACCTATTGCACGCATAATATTACAAGTAATAAAATGAACCCCGTAAGGGCACAGCAAATTAGTTAATATCTAGGTTGCAGGTAGGTACTACCTTGGTACTAATTAGATTAGGTAGAAACCTTGAACTATTTCTTGACATAGAACTACTTACCTCTAATTCTACTTTAAAACAACCACTGCCTGCAACTTATATAAGTAGTAGGTAGGAGAAGAAAGATAAGGTAAACATTAATCACGGACATTGTGACAATAATGCGGTACCTACTCGTGAAAAGAAAGTAATTTTGGAGCATAAACATCCATCCTAATGACTGTAACGAAAATATTTTTCAGAATCTGTATCTAAGCATTAACGGGCGGAACTAAAATTATTTGTCAATAAACTATGCGAACGGAAGCTTTCAGTATTACCTCTTGTGCATGTGCGCAGAATTATCCTAGGCCAGGAACGGGATTTCTGGATGATAAAATCCATAATATTATTAGCGCGGAGGTTATATGTGCACACAATGGTCTATTTCATAAACATCCAACACACCTATGTTTGCATATATATGTATTGATAAAAAATCGTTTGTCTATTTATCACTTTGTAAATTTGTCTTTGTAAGAAACGGGACAAAACACAAGTTAGGTCTGCTATATTTAGATCACACACGCATCGCATCATATTTGGTGCCGAATACATAGGAATACCTAAACGGTAAGCTGATTTAACTCTACGATAAAGATATCCTTGCATCGCTAATCAGCAATTTCCTTATTCCTTCCTATTGCTTCCTAGATAACATACTAGTGGTGTGCTGCCGACTTTGTTCTAAACGCAAGTACCTACCTACATCTATAAACGTAGGCTCCAATGTTAAACAAAATAACTGCGCAGGTCTATTCGATATCCCAAAAAAATTCCGATTATGTACAGTAGTTCATAAATAAACGTTCCCAAAGGTTCAAAAATATCTGAGCAACCTTATGCTCGTAACAATAAAGTCGTATTCACGTTTATTGGTCACGTTGTCACTGCACATATTTTCGAACTTTCGACTGCAAAAACAACAACAAACAACCTGTAAATTATCATTAGTTGGTACCGTCGTTAAAATGACCCATTTTAACGACGTTACCACCGCTCATAAAGAATCGGAAACTTAATACGGCACGACAGCTTCTTTTTAAATATCGTGGAAGGCAAGATCGAAGAAAGGAGAGGCAGAGGAAGGCCCAGACATACTTACACAAGCCAAATAAAAGGGAAAATTGCTGTCGAGTCTTACGAAGACGTCAAGAGGCTGGCAGAGGACAAAAATCAGTGGCGGTTACTCCACCGACAAGAGCACAGCTCTTAAACGATGATGATGATGATGACCGCTCATAAGGTACTTACATCAGTGTAGTAGATACATAAAGCATTCGTCCCTTACTAGCATGATTTATATCTTACCATGCTTGCTGGGCAGTGGGCAGGTACGGAAAGGCGGAAATTCCTAATTTAGAGCTGGACTTCGTTACGATTTTTACGATTTTCCTTGAAGATCAGTTCCAGGCAGCCTGATTAACCTTCATTTGAGACAAACGGACAGGATTCGCTAGGTGTTCTCAGAAATCACGTGGCGAAGCACGAACGAGATTAGCAGTTGATAGGTTAAGTGGCCGTAAGCTAGTATGCTTCGGCGCACCGGGTTATAATTATTCCTTTAAGGTACCTGTCCATTGTAATACGATAAGTACTTACGAATAGAAATACAGCCACGGTAGCCGAGCGGTAAGGCACGCGAACTTTTGGTCTTAGGTTCGAACTCTGGCTCATACCGTACCTACCCGGTGTTTCCACAATTTAAATGGCTTTTCGGTGAAGGAATCCCTGGGATTAGACCGGTTTCTTCACGATGTTTTCCTTGTCTGGGTTGAAAAGTCTTGGGATTAGGTGCCACAGCGGATCCCGGTCTAGTTTAAGGAACTATACCCGTAAAAGGAGGATGATGATGATAATAACGTGCGAATGGAAATGTAAATGTAATGTATTTCGATTTCCAAATAGTTTGGGGAATAGTAGGGAACTACCTAGTAGTTAACTGAACATTCGTAAACAGCTTATTGCAACGGTAGGTATAACTAAGATCTACTGCCTAACTAGCATGATCCGCGTTTATGTCGTAAAACGTTAAATAGGTATCTAAGTATTCACCCAATAGTGTGGGTAGGACCACAGAATAAATAATAGTATCACGTACAGAAAGTTCTCTGTTAACAAATCCCCTGTTTAGGTATGCCGAACGAGCCTAAACATGGCCATCCCTTTCTATCGCATGCAACGCGCTGCGATAGAACGCGTGCGTGCCGTAGCAGCGCTAACATACGGGCCAGGGCCGGTAGCTCGGCAATCGGCATGTACTTGCAGCGGCGTTCGTGACGAAATCACGGAGGGAGCCGCCACTGGCAGGACTTAAAGGAAAAGGTGTGTTATCTAGGTAGTCGGGGTGTACTGTACCTAATGTCCTCAAAATGGTGATCTAAAGTATCTAAACAATGTCGCTCAACGTCCAGCCTAAGACCTGCAGGTTACCTACAAAATTATATCCTACCTATATATAACTTCACCGTTCAATGATTCCCAATGCCGGGCTTCTAAGCCTACACCGGACATCACGTCATGGTAATCAGTGTGTATCCAATTTAGCCAACGGTAGCGAATCAATGGATCAAAGCAGTGACCGTGCCATGTGAACATGGGACAATGGCGACTGAAGTCCATGGCTGTACGCTATGGCAAATTTGATTGAATTACATTTCTCATTCTTTATTGTGTAGCCTTCAATCATGACGTCAATCACCGTTTAATTGTAGGTTAATAGTTATTTGTGCAACAAGAGAGCAATAGTTATTTACGATACAAGTGCAGAAAATAGGAAATTCGCAACGAGTGGCGATAAATTAAAACACGACCGAAGGGAGTGTTTTAAATCGACACGAGTTGCGAATTACCTATTTGCACGTGTATCGTACAACGTTTTACAGTACATATGGCTCTTTAAAGTTTCAACATATGCACGAAAAGTGCTCATTTCCGCACTCGTGCGGAAAAGTAACACCATGTGTACTGTAAAACGTTGTACGATACACGTGCGAATAGGAAATTCGCAACTCGTGTCGATTTAAAACACTCCCTTCGGTCGTGTTTTAATTTATCACCACTCGTTGCGAATTTCCTATTTTCTGCACTTGTATCGTAAATAACTATTTTGCTGCGAGTGCTGATTTTGAGTCCCGAGGAAGCGAAAGATTCTAAAATAAGAATATTCAGCGTAGCGAGGGGCTCAAAAGCACGAGATGTTAATAACTTTGCTCTCGTGTGACACATACAACTTTTTACCTCAGCAGCGAGACCATATAAATAATAATAAATAATAAAAAAAAGGAAGAATTCTTAATTTGGCGTTAGACCTGGATTTTATAAACTTCAAAACCATAATAAGGAAGGCATTACCTCGATAATAATGCTTAGGTACCAGTTTATCAAATAATTTTGCAGAAATAGCTAGGTACTTGGTCATAGTCAATCAACTGCAATTCGTTACCGATTCGTTCCAGATTAACTGAGTCGACATTATGTGCGTCATTTACAATTGAAACCAGTTTTCACGAGAAGGTACCTTTAGGTAGGTATGCCAAGATCCACATAGGTAATATTTTTTTATAACTATAGGACGTTGCGAAACAAGCATACGGTCTGCATGATGGTATGCAGTCGCTTATGGGCGCTTGGGATTGTATGGGATTCTAGAACAATCACAAGCGCGTTGCTGACCCTTTATTTATTGACTACTAGCTTCCGCCCGCGACTTCGTCTGCGTAGACCCGCTGGTCAAGTTGTCCTAACGCGCGTTCGAAACGTTACGTGATCAACCCTCTGGGATAAAAACTATCCTACTCGTATATTTAGGCTATAAACTATCTTTGTGCAAAATTGCATCTAAATCGGTTCAGCCGTTTAAGCCTAATTGAGTAGGTAACAAATATCCATACATCTAAACATCCAAACCATAAACTTTCGCATTTATAATATTAGTATAAAATATCTTCGTACAATATTTCATCCAAATCGGTAAAGCCGCACGCACAGATAAAGGAAAAATTGCGAAAACCGTAAAGTTTTAGTCACATCATATAATAAAAATATTTTTAATAATTTACCTACAGGTTTGCACGAAATCCTCGGTGCGCGTGTCCGACTCGCACTTGGCCGATTTTTTTTATTAAGAATAACAACTCTAGATACGATGTGAACGTAATTAGATTTTCAAGTAGGTATAGTTGTATTTTTATGACATAAATATTATTGTCATTTGACGTATATTGTTTTAAAATTGGTTTAATCCTAAGAAGGTAAGTATTTATTCTATAGTTAAGAATAAAAGTGAATATTCAAATGTACCTACTGATTTGTTTTTTCTGCCAACCATACCCTCTGCTACGAAAGTGCACGTTGATAACGATCACTACGTAATTAGTTATACATAAAACATGCCGTTAAGGGTCAAGTACCTCACTGACCTTAGTTGTCGCTCATTTCAACAATATTCGCCACTTAGGCACCAACTCATTGTTAAGATATTGATACTCGTATTACGAAATTCGCAGCGGCTGTTTGTTGTTCACGCATCGAATATTGAAAGATACTTCTTGTTACAGATTGCATAGGTAGGTAGCAAGGAACCAAATACAATGCGAGTTCTTTATTAATTATCTGTGAGGTGTGTACACAATACCTAAATCAAATACGGTGTTTGACTGATAGTCAAATCAGCAGCAGGTTCCGATAAAAAATTTCGTATCGTCGCAGAAATCTTACGGCACTTACGTCCTTTTCTTTAAGGAAGGCAGTTTTTCAGGAATATCTCGAAAACCTTTAAAACGAACTTTTTCAAAATAATTTTCGGTGAAAGAATTTAATAAGAGCTAGTCTGTGATTTTTTTCATATTTTTAAAATACACCGTTCAACAATTGGGGGGACACACACACAATTTTAGTGACTTTCGGGGCGATTATCCCCCGACTCTATTCACTTAATCAAAAAAAATGCTGAGAAACCTTATATTTTTTTAAAAAGTTTAACAACGTTATATGAAAGTTTATGAATTTTTCGTAATATTTTAAAATATTGTCACAATAAATTATATACGTTTTACTGAAATCAAAACTATCGATGACTGTTATATTTTCCTCATAGTCGCGGTGTGGAAAAATGTAAGCGTGTCACTCAGGAGCAAAATTAAATTCGTTACGCTCAGGATTCTAACTTAGAATTCTGAGCGTAGCGTATCAGGCGCTATCCGGCCGCCGGATATCTGGACTGGACGAAAGTAACATGCTTAAAATAAAATTCGACCGCGTTGTTACTTGGCTGTAGGCAGGTTTTGATAGAAACATGTGCTAATTTTAGTTTTTAACATATTTTTGCCATACTTAAGTGTCATTAAATTTTTATTTTATCTTTTCATACGAAGATTGAACTGACCTTAAATACCTAATTGATTGCTAAACTACAATTTTTTTCACCCTTCTTTTACTCTTGTTCTCTCCTTACCTATGTTATTTTGTGTCATGTTCTTCTCGGCACTATTCGGTATTCGGCGGGATTGTAAAATTGTAGCCGGATAGGCCGGATACCGGATAGTGGCCGGATATCCCCTTATTGCATCTCTACTTATAACTATTATTCAAGTATACCTCATTCCACTTATTAAGAATTTTCAATCAACACACCATAACATTAGAATTTTCGGACAAATTTATACTTTTCTTCGTTAATCCCGGATATCAAAGGAAAATATTGTTAGTTTTACTTATTTCGATCATTAAGTGTTTCTCAAACATAACAATATTACCTAATGGTTCTGCGTTTCAAAATGAATTTTCCTTGAAAGCGCATGACGTTTAACGCACGATTTTTCTAATCTTATATGGAATAACAATGATGTACCTAATATAAAAAAGAGGTAGATAAGTTTGTCTATACGAAATTCCGTGTATAAAAATGGCCACCAAATCTGACAGCTAAGACACGTTTACACGTTTCCATTGACGACTTGAAACTGAGGCAAGCTGGTGCAATTGACTCAATTTTAGTGTTCAACTATTGCAGCGCTTAATATAATCTATCTTCCTCTTTTTATATTACATCATTGTGGAACAGGGTAAAGTTAAGTAGGTATACCGTAAAAAAAACATAATGTTTACCAACCCACGTTTTTATTCTTGCGACTTAATTGGTATGGGTAGTGGACCCACTATTACTGTAGCTCTGAATAATGATAGTGATCTTGTAAATAAATAACTTCCTCAATCTGATCATTATCATGCGGATAGTTTTATTTTTTAATGACTTGCTATGTATCCTTTATGTTAAGGGACTTAAGAGATGAAAGATATCTCAATAGAGGAAGTACATATTGCAATTACTTCAATTGTAAATATTACCTTTTGGTATGCAGGTATAGGTATACTTACTTTATTAGGGTTCCGTAGCCAAAATGGCAAAAACGGAACCCTTATAGTTTCGTCATGTCCGTCTGTCCGTCTGTCCGTCTGTCCGTCTGTCCGTCTGTCCGTCTGTCCGTCTGTCCGTATGTCACAGGCATTTTACTCGAAAACTATAAGGTGTATTTGAATAAAATTTTGAGGATAGGTGTATTTTGTTAGCCGCTACATAGTTTTGTAATTAAAATGACAAAAAAAAATTTTTTTAGGGGTGCACTCCATACATAAAACTAAAAGTCAAAAAATTTTTTTTCATTGTGACCCCCCGTGTGGCACATCAATCGATAGGCCTTTCAAAATAAATATAAGGTTTCTTAGCATGAATTTTGATTAAGTGAATAGGGTCGGAGATAATCGCCCCGAAAGTCACTAAAATTCTGTCCCCCCCCCTCTAATTTTTGAACGGTGTATTTTAAAAATATGGAAAAATTCATGGACATAGGGCTTATTAATTTCATTCACCGAAAATTGTTTTGAACAAGATCGGTTCAGAGGTTTTCGAGATATTGCTGAAAAACTGCCTTCCTCAAGGAAAAGGACGTAAGTGCCGTAAAATTTCTGTGACGATACGACCTTTTTAATAGGCACGGAACCCTTCGTTTTGCGTGGTCCGACACGCACTTGGCCGGTTTTTTTTAAAAGCTCTACGTTATTGTATGAATTAAAGGCAATTTGTTGAACATGGGTGTTTTGTATCCAAAAACTATTTAGTCAAGTCTCGATTTTGGGCCCACTTCTCTTTGGCATTATAAAAAAAATCGTTTAATTCGAGTAACACCAATGATTATGATCAATGATCTCGAGGCAACCGTCAAATATACCAAATGTCGTCTCCTCTATGACGACCTGAAGTTGGTACTTGGAATACGAAATGCTCATCGACTGTAATGATTACAGGTTAGGTACAGAGTGACGTAAACTCGGCTTTATATTGGAGTACTGAAAACAAGCTTTAACTTCAATATAGCCAAGTGCACAGTAGTAACTTTTAGCCGACCGAGAAACCCGATCCATACTGCCTATAAATTGGAATCAGACAGTGTATCGGGCTGTAGCCGTCAAAGACTTAGGAATCCTCTTTGACGAAAGCATCTCTTGCCATGACCACATTAAGGAACTAGCTGCCGATTGCTCCAACAACGGCTTGGTTTCGTAATCAGAAATACACGTGATTTCCAAAATCCAAGGGTCATCCGACTGCTGTACAAATCCCTGCTTCGCCAGCAAGAGTCAGCGGCGATAGTTTGGAGCCCGCACGAGTGTACTTACGCCTTACTCCTAAAATGTGACGGTTTTTGGGAAAAGGTCCCACTTTGTCGATATGG
The DNA here is from genome assembly GCA_932294315.1 of Epinotia nisella. Lineage (NCBI taxonomy): Eukaryota > Metazoa > Arthropoda > Insecta > Lepidoptera > Tortricidae > Epinotia > Epinotia nisella. The sequence goes on from OW028674.1 coordinate 27,556,119, forward strand.
AGTTAAGAGTTGTTCCTAATACTACAGATCATACGCTATCTTTTAGTGAAAGATTCATGTCTCTAGGTGCTATAGTTATTTTTTAAAAATTCTGCAAAGTTGCAGAAGTGAAAAAGCGACAGTTGAGAAAACGTTGGTTAAAGTTTGGGATGGCAGAAAACACACTTCTACTTTGAAGTTATGGAGTGGTTGGTATTAAATGAATGGGCATACTTTAGGAATTTCAAATTAGTTAAAATCATGTCTGTAACCTTAGTATTTTGAATGTTATGGAGGCTTGAACATAAAAACGGGACGAAAATATGTAAATCCTGAATATGGGTTTATTTCTATATTATATTATACGGCACGCAGATTTATCATTAAAGTTGTATTTATAAATGGTTTCCCATGCCAAAAAAGACAGAAATAATTCTGTGGATCCTTTTATTTAGTTATTATGTCAAAAAGTTAATAACAAATGATTTGAAGAGTGCCATGCATAAAAATTAAAATACATGTGTCTCTTAATATATAACATGAGATTACTTAAAAAACATACTTATCAAGAATAGAAAGTATGTAAAATATCAAATTATAAGTACTTTTTGTGTGTATAAAGTTTAGTGATTTTATATAGGGAGGGTCCCACTTTGTCGATTTACTAAACTTTAGTGCTTCTTCATTGAAAGTGTTTGTGTTTGGTATATTTTTCAGTTTTATGTATGAGATAATGGTTTGTTATTGTTAATCTAAGAGTCTTTGATACTAACGTCGTTTGTTTAAACTTTTTTAACGTAATTGAACGAAATTTCTTTTCGACTCAAGTTTAGTGACCCACTTTGACGGTTTGGTGGATCATACGCTAAAAAAATACTACAAGTATAAAATCATAATTTATAAACATAGGTGTAATTTGCTGAACCAAAAACAGTATAATTACAAACCAAAAATGGTGTTCGTATTGAACCTATGAGATGTAGCAAACGGATCGAACTCATCGCAACGTTTATATAAGTCGCCGCGCCGCCTCGTCGGCGACATCAAAGGCACCGCCGCCGCTAAGCGCTTTGTGTAGAGCCGACGTGGGTATGTACCTACGCCGGTCGGCTCGACGCGCAGCGCAGGCGGCGACGGCGATCAGTGCGAGGCAAGCTACCGCTGAGGTTGGGTGTAGTAATGTGCATCAAGTAGCGTATGATCCACCAAACCGTCAAAGTGGGTCACTAAACTTGAGTCGAAAAGAAATTTCGTTCGATTACGTTAAAAAAGTTTAAACAAACGACGTTAGTATCAAAGACTCTTAGATTAACAATAACAAACCATTATCTCATACATAAAACTGAAAAATATACCAAACACAAACACTTTCAATGAAGAAACACTAAAGTTTAGTAAACCGACCAAGTGGGACGCTCCCTATATAAAATCACTAAACTTTATACACACAAAAAGTACTTATAAATTGATATTTTACATACTTTCTATGCTTGATAAGTATGTTTTTTTAAGTAATCTCATGTTATATATTAAGAGACACGTGTATTTTAATTTTTATGCATGGTACTCTTCAAATCATTTGTTATTAACTTTTTGACATAATTACTAAATAAAAGTATCCACAGAATTATTTCTGTCTTTTTTAGCATGGAAAACCATTTATACCTAAATACAACTTTAATGATAAATCTGCGTGCCGTATAATAGAATATAGAAATAAACCCATATTCAGGATTTACATATTTTCGTCCTGTTTTTATGTTCAAGGCTCCATAACATTCAAAATACTAAGGTTACAGACATGATTTTAACTAATTTGAAATCCCTAAAGTATGCCCATTCATTTAATACCAACCACTCCATAACTTCAAAGTAGAAGTGTGTTTTCTGCCATCCCAAACTTTAACCAACGTTTTCTCAATTGTCGCTTTTTCACTTCTGCAACTTTGCAGAATTTTAAAAAAATAACTATAGCACCTAGAGACATGACTCTTTCACCAAAAGATAGCGTATGATTTGTAGTATTAGGAACTACTCTTAACTCCATATCGACGAAGTGGGACGTTTTCCCAAAAACCGTCACAAATTTTTTTTCTGTATGCGACAAAGTGGGTCGCTGGGCACTAAACTTTGAGGCCCTAAAAAGGTGCTTAAAATGGAGATTTATGCGTCGTCATCAAAATCATAGGTTTATTACAGTATGTTCTATCAGTTTTCATCGAAAGTTGATTTTCGGTAAGTTTTGCCATATTTCACTAAACTGCCCGTAACTCCGTAACTAGAATCGACAAAGTGGGCCCTTTTACTAAACACCGTCACAAATAGAGAAAGTACAAAAAGCCTTTTTAAGGTTTTTGTACAAAAATGTAAGAATATTATCCATTTTTATATCCCACCAAGTTTCTACTTGGTTCACTTCGGTTCAACTCTTTTAAGTGAGGCTTTTTTTAATTTAGATTCACGTATTCAATAATAGTAATATGAATTAGAATGTTGGTCAAGTGCGAGTCGGATTTTAGTTTTCCCATACATTTTAAGACCCAGTGCCTGATAAAGGCAACGAGAAAAAATATTTGATCTCCATACAAAGTTTCATCCCCTTCGACATAAATTATAGCCTATGTCGTATTTTGATATAGGTATACGGTACATAACTGGAAAGTTTCATATAAATTCCTCCAGTACTTAGTTTTTGAGATAAAGTGGAACGTACTCCATCCATCCATACATCCAAATTTCACGTTTAGAATATTAGTAGGATATGTACCTATTGTGTTGTTTTTTCTTTCTTTATAAAAAATGGAAATTGTACATACCTACTATTATTATTGAAACTGAATTTTCAAGCGCCTTGGTGCAAACTATAGGTAATGATGTGTTAATTTTTTGTGTAAATATCTACATAAATAAATAATTTGTCTTCATTAAAAAAATATTGAATTATAAATTATTGTCTAGGTAGATAGTGTGGCATAATCTAAAAACGTAAGTAGTTACTTACTCTTTTGTTCGGTGCTCAAACCAAAATGTTAAGGTCTTTTGTTTTTCAGTCCACCCATATTAATCGAGCAGCTTGGATCGGTTTAATGGTCACAGTTTTCGCAGAGAAAACGAATGATATCATCACTAAAATGTTGGTAAATAGCGAGAATCAAGCGGTGCATTGTTAATTCCATGGAAGATTGTACCTGATGCACACATAGGAACATTAATTCAAAACGATGTATAGCATCCGTCATCAGGTACTGTGCAGTAGATAGGTAATGGCTGGCCGCTCGGTTACCTAACGATTTCTCACGCTTGACATACTTACTTGCTAGTAAAGGGACGTACCTATGCTTTATGTCCGATTAATTCGTTTTGGTTTTGATTTTGTTGATAAACTACACCACCTAATTCGACTCTCTCTTAGAATCAAAATCTCAGGCAAAGGACTACGTAGGTATGCTAAGAAAACAATTGATTATAAGTAAGCAATTCCCTTGGAGCGCTAACTGTATCACTCAATTGTTGTACTAAAATAAAAGTTAGCCGTCGTAACGCCGGTAATTTAAGTGTGCTTCCAGCCTTACTAGCAAAAAGGTGCGCGCTATTCTCCGGCTTGGCAATTGGCGGACAATGGGCCCGGCATTCAGCGCCGCTCCGCCGCGTCGCCCGCATGCCCACGTCGCGCCGCTTGCTCCCGCCGCGCTGGCTGCGCGGCCGCCGCTCGCCCCGGCCAGACGACGATGACGCCCGCGCCGGCACCTGGAGCCCGCGACCCAACAACATGGACCGCCCGCGCCTATCCCGCGTCCTCAGCTCTCCGCCCCTTCAGAACCAGCCGCAAGACGAAGAAACACTCGAGAGAGCCTTTCCATCCATGGGGCATTTGGAGTATGTCTCGTATGGCTCCTCGCCACCCGCAGAGAGCGCCCCTAATATGTACGACAGCTTCGAAGAACCCCCACTCGACCTAACTGCGCATATCTGTGCGGATTCACTACGTCAGAGCGCACATGAGCAAATGAGAGCCGTCGGCGGTCGATTGAGGCTGCTAGACGAACTGGAATCGGGGGTCATTACCACAGAGACAGCGGTTGATACATTTTCTTCTTCGACCGAGGCAGAGAAAAATGTATGTTTGTTTTGGGCGGCGTTCCTTAAACTTTCTCAACTTCTACCAATTCTTGTGGAGGCGGGGGCGGACCCGATTTACTGCGACCCGCTTGGTCTTTCGCCGTTGCATGTGGCAGCCTTCAGTGGCTCCATGGAATGTGCTAATTTCTTACTTTCTCGCGGGGTGGATCCTAATTACATGCCACGGTGCTTCGCGCCACTCCACTGTGCGGCATTCGGGGACTCAGTGCAAGTGGCTAATTTACTAATCAGTCGAGGTGCGTCAGTCCATGCCGCGGTCAAGTACGTGAATTGTGAAGGTGGTTTACTTCATTGTGCAGTTCGAGCTAATTCCGTTGAGTGTCTTAAGCTGTTTATTTCACACGGCGTCGACGTCAATCTAATTGAGCCTGGCGGTACAAATGCAATTCACCTTGCCGCTGATTTGGGTATGATACAATGCCTCGCGATCTTGCTAGAAACTCCAGGGGCAGATCCGAAAGTTAGAACAAGAGTGGGGGATAGGGAATCGACTGCTCTACATCTAGCGGCAGATGGCGGTTTTGTTGAATGCGTTGACTTGTTACTCACAAAAGGCGCTGATGCCAGTTTGAAGAATCACAGAGGGTTTACGGCTTTGCACTTAGCGGCGCGCGCAGCTAGTTTGGAATCTGTTGAAGTGCTATTAAGACAGGGTAAGGCTGACCCAAATGCAAATGATTTCGATAATCGAACTCCGCTCCACGCCGCGATCGGAAAATCTGACTCGGCTTGTGACATTATAGAGACTTTGATCGGCTGGGGTGCTAATGTCAACAAGAAAGACGAGTATGGGTTTACGCCACTGCACCTCGCGGCTCTAGACGGGCTCTCGTCCTGTGTTGAAACACTTATCTATCACGGTGCTGACGTCACGACGAGGTCTAAAAAAGGAAACTCCGCTCTCAACGTAATAGCCCGCAAGACCCCCGCGTCACTAGCTATGATCACGCGGAAGCTTGATTGCGCTATCACTCTACACCACTCTCAGACTACAAACAGAGAAGTAGAGCTTGAACTTGACTTTCGCAGTATCTTACAACATTGCTACCCACGAGAGATCAGTTATCTTAACACATTTGTAGACGAAGGACAAAAGGAAGTGTTACTGCATCCGCTATGTTCTGCTTTCTTGTACATCAAGTGGGAGAAAATACGCAAATATTATGTTGCTAGATTATTTCTCAGTTTCATATTCGTCCTATGCCTAACGCTGTATGTTTTGACAGCACTTGCGCATAACTGCTACAATGGTAGCAAAGACATGGAGGAAACTATTCAAGAACAAGAATTGTGTCAGAAGCAGTCTATTCTAGGAGATTTATTGAGAAAAAATCCCTTTGTTATTGAAATGCAATGGTGGGTGTTGGCCGGAATTACGATTTTTGAGATTTTCAGAAAGGTTTACGGTATAGCAGGTTACTCTACAATCAGGCAATACCTCATGCAATCTGAGAATATAATAGAGTGGTTTGTGATCATAAGCGTGTTTCTGATATCTTATATCTACACAAATATAACGTACACTTGGCAAAACCACGTTGGCGCGTTTGCCGTGCTCGCCGGATGGACAAATTTGATGATGATGATAGGGCAACTACCAGTGTTTGGTACCTATGTGGCAATGTATCAAAAAGTCCAGAAAGAATTTGCAAAGCTACTAATGGCTTACTCTTGCATTCTAATTGGTTTCACCATAAGTTTCTGTGTCATTTTCCCAGACTCATCTTCTTTCGCTAATCCATTTATGGGTTTTATTACCGTTTTGACGATGATGATTGGAGAGCTTAATTTAGATTTATTACTAAACGAGCCAGACGGGAATGATCCTCCCCTGTTTTTAGAATTTTCGGCGCAAATAACCTATGTGTTGTTCCTTCTATTCGTCACCGTCGTGCTCATGAACCTATTAGTGGGTATAGCGGTGCACGACATTCAAGGTTTGAGGAAGACGGCGGGGCTCTCGAAGCTTGTCCGACAAACAAAATTAATATCTTACATGGAATTGGCCTTGTTTAACGGTTATCTGCCTAAATGTTTGTTGAAAATACTCCACTCGTCAGCTCTTGTATCGCCACAGGCTTATAGAGTTGTATTAAGTGTTAAACCTTTGAACCCTAGCGAGAAAAGGCTTCCAAGGGATATAATGACTGCGGCATATGACATTGCCAAAATGAGAAAACAATATGGGCATACAATATCTTCAAATGGCTCAACTACCGGAGCGTATTCGTGCTTCAAAAAGTACGAGAATAACAATGATTCAAGTTACCGGGAATACGGGTACTCGTCGGGATATTCAGGTTTGGGTAGTCTCCAGATGAGACTGGACGAAACTTCCGAGAATGTTCGCCAGCTGACGCAGGAAGTTCGTGAGCTGAAGAAATTGATCAGTGCCCAGCAACTGGTCATCCAGCAAGCGCTGGCCGGCACGATGGACGCCCGCCCGCTGATGATATAATGGCGCGCCACCGTTTAGTTTCAATGCCATCGGTACACAAGTCAATAAACTATCGCATTGTCGTATTGTTACTCTCGTTAGACGGGCTTGGACTTAATATTTAGAAGTGATATTTTTATTTTAGGTATAGTTTTAAGTGTATATTTATGACCCAGTCGACATCAAATGTATTAGTTTCGTCTAAGTAGTCAATAATATTTGGATATATACTTACAAATGTACAAACGCAATGCACAAATGTTCATGTATTACTGAGTATTTTTACCGTGCTGATGTTTCTGATGACGATTTTAAAGAACACTGTGATTGTAGGTAGTGCACCATAATAAAATTGTGACGATCATGACAATAAATTTTTTCACATTCTAAATTTTTTTAATATTGTTTCGGACACTGGTGACCTAAGTAGGTACCACTAATGGAAACGTTTGCTAGTAGGGTTCGATCATTCAATCCAATATACGTATTGTAACTATTATATTGTAGTTATTAACAAGGAATAAACGCTTTAGAACGACAGTCCAACAGTAGACTTCTAAAAACATGGATGACTAGCTTTTGCCCGCGGCTTCGCCCGCGTACTAAGAGTAATGTTAACCGTCTACAAAAAAGGTGCATCTCAGTTTCAGTCTTTTATATGTATATTTAGATCGACTCTACATTGACTCTGCATATCGAACATAGACTCTACATATCGAATCTACATATCGACTCTACCTATCGACTCTACATATCGACTACATATAAATATCGCATCTACATATCAACTCTACATATTGACTACATATCGACTCTACATATTAAGATAGATGTCCACCGTGTACTTAGATAGGTGTCGACTCTACATATCGACTACATATCGACTCTACATATCGACTCTACATATCGACTCTACATATCGACTCTATATATCGACTCCACATATCGACTCTACATATCGACTCTACATATCGGCTCTACATATCGGCTCTACATATCGACTACATATCTGGACCCCCATATAAAATTTCACCCCCTCTTTTAAGGGGTTGGGTGCAGATTGTCAAAAAAAAAATGATGCACGATTTTTTTGTTAGTCACAAATAGTCTGCATACCAATTTTTAGCTTTCTACCTTCAAAATTGCGGAATGCTCCATACAAACTTCCACCCCCCATTTTGGGGAAGTGGGGGGTTAGAAAGAGACAAAAAGTAGCCTATGTCACTCTCCATCCCTTCAACTATCTCCACTTAAAAAAATCACGTCAATTCGACGCCCCGTTTTGCCGTGAAAGACGGACAAACAAACAAACAAACAAACAAACATACAAACACATACACTTTCCCATTTATAATATTAGTATGGATTTTGCCAAAGTTGTGGCAAAGAGAAAAAAAATTGGAACTGTGACAAGGACAACGAATGATATATCATATCATATCCCTTTCTGTCACACTTATTGTGATTTGTATAGTACCGACTCGCTTGCTCGTGGTATTATTATTACCATAGCCTGAGGGCCTACCGCGAAACGAAAACGAACTTCGTTCGTGTATCTCCGCGTCTCTGTCGCACTTGCTAGTTCGACTGACAGAGAGGGAGATACACGAACGTAGTTCGTTTTCGTTTCGCGGTAGCCCCTCTGTCCCGAGTAGTGATGTGCAAATTGCGGAAAGTTTCCAAAAATTTGAAAAAGTTCTCGGAATTTTCTAGAAATTTTCACAAGGAATTAAGGATATTTTCATGTTGGAAATGGAAAGTTTCAATTCCCATACACAAATGTGGGAAATTTCTATTACATATAAAATTTTGGTCCCGAGTATTAGAAGTCTGGCTAACCAAATTTTACCCAAATTTTTGGCGGGAAATCAAAAAATCTTGGGCTGCCACACTTTGTGTAGTAGGAATACTTGTGGAACACTTTGTGTAGTAGTTTTGATACTAGAAAATATTTTCTGTGCACACGTGACGAGCACTCAAAGTCAGCTCACATAATTTCTATCACTATATATACAGTACAGTCAACGACAAACTCATATGTTTACACATTCTCACCGTAAGTATATCATTGTAGCAAGGCGAAAAATTAAATGTAGTGTAAATAAGACTTAGCCTGATAATAAGTACTATGCCAAATATCAACTCAATCGGAAACCGCGGAGTGGGTCAAGTTCAATCTACTACATTTGCATGTTTCTTTCTTGCTTGCAATGATGTAATATAAAAAGAGGTAGATATGTTATAAGCACCCCAAAAGTGGCACACTAAAACTGAGTCAATTGCATCAACTTGCCTCAGTTTCGCGTCGTCAATGAAAGCGTGTAAACGTGTCTCATCTCAGCTGTCAGATTTGGTGCGCGCAACTAAAACCATGCCGTCGTGTGTGATGCGATTTTGCACTAATTATAGCAAAAAAGCCCTTAAAAGCCAAGGAATAACGTATCATTCGTAAGTAATCTACTTTTCTATATAATATTAATAATATTTTACGTATTCGATAATTACGTGCATAAAAGATGTTTCCAGAACATGTTGAGTACAACAAAAATATACTCGAAGAGTGTGTGCGATAGAGAAGCAATATCTTTGGCGATCAAAGAATAGTATAAACAGAGGGGTCTTGATGAGATTCTGTTGATAAAGTTCATGGTCTTGAAATTATTATAAAAATATAATATATTTCTATTATCCTTATTTAGTTTCATCCTAGGCTAAGTTTGTATAATTACCCCCTTATTCATAAAACTTAAAATGCCTCTGTTAGAATAATGTGATTGCCCGTTTACATAGAACACAACATTAAATAAGAGAGAGAAAGAGAAAGGGATAGAGAAAGTGACAGATAAAACCAAAATAATTGTAACAGCATTTTAGCTAGAATACTTGATCTTTTATGAATAAGTGTATGATGTTTCTCAGAATAAGTAGTTTGCAAACGTTTTGTCAGGTCGGAAATTAGTTTCTGTTGCCACCAACTATACAAGAAATATATTAGAAAAAAATATATAGTAATTAGACACTGTATAAAAAACGTTCTTAATTTCTAGCAACGGATACTAATTTAAGTATGTTTTATGTTATTCCAGATTGCCGTTTTAAAATGACAATCAAACTACTTTTGTAAGAAGAGCCGAGCGTTCTGGCAACTCTTAAATCGAGACATGTAACATTTGCACTATAAATGTACAATAGTACAGAATAAATTATTAAGAGGTAAGGTGTCTAATCTGATTTATTACTACTCTTTGGCCATTCCTAGATGCCGAGTGAGAGCAGGAAGGTATATACTAATTTCTAGGAGCAAAACAGAGCAAGGTATATGTTTCTCTGCATCGTACGTTACGAAACATATACTTGTCTCTCTTTCGCTCCCAGAAATAAGCATCCCGTCCTGCTTTCATTTCACATCCTTTATTAGTATGTAATTGCAATATTCGCAGCTGATTCATGTGAGCGTAAGCCGGAGGGCCTACCGCGAAAGGCATTCGAAGTTTTCCCTCTCTGTCAGACTTACGAGTTCGTACGTAAGTGCAACAAAGAGGGAAAACTTCGAATGCCGTTGGCGGTAGGCCCCCAGAGGGCCTACCGCGAAAGGCATTCGAAGTTTTCCCTCTCTGTCAGACTTGCGAGTTCGTACTTAAGTGCAACAGAGAGGGAAAACTTCGAATGCCGTTGGCGGTAGGCCCCCTGAGGGGCTACCGCCATTTTTAAACACGGAATTTCGTATAGACAACGTATCTACCTCTTTTTATTTTACATCATTGCTTGCTTGCTTGCTTACAGACAACACCGGAATAGGCAAAACCACGTGAAACTACAATTCACGTACCTAATCATAAAGTTATATGCATATTATGTTAAAACTAGTATATAAAGTATCAAAATATTTATGCACCAACCTACTACTTAAGTTGTTTACGACTTGTAAACATTGCAGTTCTTCGTTACACAACGCTTCACATCTTTCACATTGTCGTACATAATTATTTACGTTAAACAATAGTTTGCGGACCTCACTCGGTATATAGTCATTGTTAATATTATTTAAAATTAAACATAAACCGCGAACCATTTGAATGAATGACATAAATTGATAACTGACTTTCAGCCTTTTTTTTAAATCATAGACAAGTGGTGATACCACAAAGAAATAGCAGTCGACACAATTTGGTTAGCCAGAGGGCCTACCGCGAAATGATATTCGTTTTCGTTCGTGTATCTCCGTCTCTGTCGCACTTGCTAGTTCGAGCGACAAAGAGGGAGATACACGAACGAAAACGAATATTGTTACGCGGTAGGCCCTCAGCGGCGCTACCACGAACTTCGAAACTACTTCTAAAGCGGGTGCAGCGGCGGAAAACGCCGAAAATCTGAAATGTAATAAATATAGAGGCCTCGGCAGAGAGTACGACTTTGTACCCTTTGGCGTCGAGACCCTCGGTCCGTGGGGTCCCAGTGCGCATAAGTTATATGCAGAAATCGCGAAACGTCTGGTCGATGTAACTGGTGACCGAAGAGCTGGCGGCTTTCTCGCGTAACGCATCAGCATTGCAATTCAGCGAGGAAATACCGCCAGCATCCTCGGTACAATGCCTCGAGAGCCTTTTTTAGATTTAACTTAGTTTTAATTTATCTTAGTTAATGTTAATTATAATCTTGTATTCACTTTTAATAAATATTTATTTATCGAAACTCGAAGTTCGTATATCTGCATCCCTGTCACTCGAGTATAGTAAGTGCGATACCCGGGCTTCGGATTTCGAAGTTCGTGGTTTTAGCTCAGTCCATACCATGGACCTAAGATACTCATATCGAGTATCATAGGTCCATGATCTAACTAAACGCACCAGATTGACAGTAACTACTAACTACAGTTTTTTTGGCAAAGTGCCTAAGCAGCAAAAAGCCACTGAAAACGGGAAAAAAAAAAAAAAAAAAAAAAAAACTACAGTTGGCTTGACATTGACATTTGGCACGGCTGCGCAATCCATGCTTGCGCGCCACGAGCAAAACAAAAACAAACTGTTCAGCGCTCAATCGATCAATAGCTCAGCTCGAGGGGAAAGGAAAATCTAGATTCAGGTCTTATCTCTTTCGCCCAGAGTGCTCTAAACTGCACCTGTAGTAGTGTTATCTGTGTTATTGATTGTGCGTTCCAAACTCATGGTAACCGAGAACGTCCGGCATTTCAATGCAGGGCAGTTTCAAGATACAACTTATAAATATGGGGACACGGGCGGCGGCTTGTGAGTATTAGAACAGCCGGATCTTGTGAAACATTTTCATTCTAATAACGCTTGCATGCATTGTCGCGTTTATTTTTCAGAAATTTGAGGAGGTAGAAAGCTTTTTGTGTATAATGCAGACGCTGGGTGAAGGGTGGCAGGAGCCGATGGGGGCGAAAGGTGAGCTGGGGCTTTCGTTCGATTAGCACGCCCCCGGCACGATCCGTTTGTAGCAGGGTGTCCACTTGGACTAACTTAGACTTTATGTATCCTTGGAATCAATACTCACGTCTCTCAACTTCGACCAGCTTTACAGGACTGGCTTCCCACGAGGCAGCTTGACCCACTTGGCCTTACTGTTTAGGTTCACTGTTCTTAGAAAAGTTTTAATTTCTTTATTTCTTCTTTATGGTATGTGGCTGAACTTGTTAATTAAAGTTGACAGTTTCTTTTTCATATTTGAAAAGCATTGCAACAGCCACTTTCTTCCTTAAGATGGTGGGTCATTAAACAGCTGTTTGGATTCTTAGCTTGGTTATATAACATTTATGTAACAAAGTTTTGGTTATATTTTTGTATTATTTTATAGATATGATGTAACTTGATTTCCATACCTTTGTTGTGCTAATTTCTAGCTTGTTTCATAGTTGTCATTGAATATTAGATATTATTTGTAAATAAAATACGAACAGTGGACACCCTATCCTACCTTAGGTATTGTGATCTGTTGCAACTAGGTGTACCTGACAGTCTGTCATCCCAAACTACTTCAAATATCTGTCATCCTATTGTTAAGGTGCTTTTCCACTGGTAAGAGAGGTGAGAATTGAATTGGATTTGCTTACAATTGGTGATAAAGCAAATGACTGTTTTCACTTGTAGTATGACATTTCTAATTCTACCACACTTCAGCATGCCAGTGGAAAACCATCATTACTCTTGCACTTTTCAGTGGATTTGATAAGTATATGTCCACTTGACTAACTGATACAGTCAATTGATACTGAGAAGCTACTCTATTTGTCTTGATCTAACATCAAACCTTGAGATAAGACTGGTAGCGAAGTATATCACTTTACATTGACTGCCTCATTTGAACTTTAGTTACTTATATGTTGAATTTACTAGGTTGTGCATTGGGTATTGATGAAATTGTTAATTGATCTCGACTAATGAAGACCGGTTAGCCTAGTGGGTAGTGACGCTGCCTACGAAGCTGAAGGTCCTGGGTTCGAATCCCGGTAAGGGCAAGTATTTGTGTAATGAGCATGAATATTTGTTTCTGAGTCATGGATGTTTTCTATGTATTTATATTTATTATATATCATCGGCTAGTACCTATAACACAAACCTTATTGAGTTTACTGTCACCTAATATTTATTATTATTTATGATGATGACCATGATGTTTTTTTGTGTTTCGATGCATGTTGGATACAGACACATTTCGGAATATAAAAAAAAAAATTAATAACAGAAAATAAAGATAAATTTTTGTTTTTCTTATTTTTTAGGAAGAAGATACAAATGCATTTTTTTCTCGCCGTCGACTCGAATAAATGAATGAATGTCGTTTATTCACCAGAAACATATGGTACATACAGATGTTACAATCAATTAGCGTCCCTAAATATGTTTCGCCAGAACAGGCATGTGAAAATTTTATGTCATAAGTTAAATTAAGAATTGTAATATAAAAATTAATGAATCCAATTAAAACTGAGTACTTATGCTTTGTTTGTTAAAAAGAAAATAATACAAATGGGTTAAAATTGGATAAAGTCAAGATACTTTGGAGGAATAACAATACAAATCAAATTCACATATTAAAAAATTAGACTTAAACTTAAAAAATTGAAATAATGGTATCAAATTAAAAACAAAAAACTTGCAAGAACATGCAAAAAACCTGTCCATCAAAATTTATGTTCAAAAAATTCCTTGAACCGTGTTCGCACAATAACTTATATAATTTATAAAACGAATGACTTTGCCGAGTAAAAGTAAAAATTGTTCCATTTTGAAACTTTATTTGTCTTACAAATAGTATTGCTAATTGTGGTTGCAAAATGGAATAATTTTACCTTTTACTCAGTGATAATGATGCATCTCTTCTCACGAAAATGCCCGAACTATACTTAGCTGATGCTTATATTAGCACTTCAATATTTTTGTTAGCATATGTTTTATAGTGGTTTTTTTAAAGAAAATAAGTATTTGTCAAATATCCAATTTTTGGTACAAGCTTGCTTCATTGTTAGCAATAATGCCAACATTCTTTTTGACACAGTCATCAAACTTTCATTAAGAGGATTCAAATGAGCCCAAAACACAAATAGTTTATCTTGTGTTGGGTATATGACCATTCTCCATCATCATAACATTGTCATCTGACTTACATCAGTGTAAAATTTCAACTTGATTGGGCTTTATGAAGTTGATCAAATTTGAGTTGCAAACTAACAATACATACATTGCAAGTTAAATGAAAGCATGTAAAAACACTTATATTTAATGGATACTGAATGTGTTCTGTTTCATCAATAGGTATTAATTAATGATTTGATCAATACCTAGCAATGCCCTGGTATTTTCTGTGTGTCTAATCTTCGTTGTCCCTGTGTTCTGTGTGGCTGGCTCACCTTTCTTCCACGTAGGCCTAGCACTAGTAGCCCAGCAGCCTTCTTTTACTGATTGAAAGAGACAGATACTTTTAAATCCTTAAGTACAAGTTAACGCACGTAAAAATAGCTCTGGGCGCCTTGTAAAATGTATGGCCGCTGGAGTTCTTTTTACGTGCGTTGACCTATAGTAGTATAACAGCCTACCATTCTTCATTTATAATATAAATTTTATATGTGTCACTCTTCTCCAACACTACTTTTGGACATAGAAATAAAGTTCATATAAAATGTCCATAAGTAGGGACATTTTATATGAACATTATTACTATTTTTGATAATTGAGGTTTTGTTATACTTACTTATACTTTCTTCTAAGAATCTCAAAATATTGTACATATAAGAAATTTCTAAAAAAGATGTTAACAGAAGAGGAAAGTTAAAGGTTTGCCCTTACATTCCTCTTCTGTTAACTGGTACAAAATTTTCTAGAAATCCTAATCTGCAACATCCTCAATCAAAACCAGGGGCCCATATCACAAAGGTACAAGTTACAATTTTACAAGTCTAAACGGGGAACACTGGAAGCTCATTTTTTTATTGGTCACGCGCCTCAGGGTTTGCTAGTTTATGGCTTGTAATATTGTAACTTGCAGCTTTGTGAAATGGACCACAGTTGTAAGACAAGTCATTTAACAAATATAAATCAGTAATGGAATGCTTAATCTGTATACTTAAAGCTTTCATCCTCTAGAATCTGTTGTAAAATACTTTCCATTTATATGTTTGACTGTTAGATGTCGTCAAACATGGTTACCTGTATAGTTGTACATTTGTAAGGTTTGGGTGATTGATTGTATAGTACTATTGTACGAAAATAATGTCATTTGTTTCGTTGTGTGATGTAAATTAAGAGAATGAAAATAAAATAAAGTTTGTTTGATGTTATTTTTTTCTTTACGTTTCCTGTACTTTATTGTCAATTAAAGTAGGATAAACTGCCTATACTCCCCTTATGAAAGAATAATGTTTCTCCTAAATAAATAGGTAAACAATATGACTAACATGAGCATTCCTAAGTTCGGACAGTTCAGTTATATAAATATTTAGTATATTGACTAGCAGTGTAAGCAATGTCACTTTTTTTGCTAAATAGAAAGATAGGTGCAATTTGACAACTAGGTAGGTATAAAAAATTACTTCAAATAAATTGGCTGAAATAAATAGGTAAAGAAATTTTACTTTAGGTACCTATCTAAGTATCTATTCACATCGATTTTAACACGTTACCTACTAATCGGGACTTACTCCCCAGTCGTTTCGCGACCAAGTCCGAAACGTCGATGTAAATAAATGTATACGCGATGAAGTATCATTTAGTGCAAATGTGGATTGTGGTGGTTATACACAATGTTTACTATTAGGTAGTACGAGTAAGTCTGAATATCAAAGTTTGTTAAAATTTTGCGTCGAAACTTTCTACTTATGATAGGTACCTACTAATAAAAATCTAATGTCTATTAAAACTCTATTTTATCAGCAGCGTATAGTAGTCCTGCATTTTAATGCCAAGTTTGTAATACCAAGTTTAACCATTTATTCATTCATGCAACCATGGTATTACAAGAACTTGTACAAATTTATAGTAGGTATAGTATGGACCCTGTTAGGGTGTAGCAATCTTAATCTAAATTACTACATCGCTTTATCTATATCACTTAGTTAATAAGGAGTATTTATGCAATGCCAGTTACAGCGAAGATCCGCAGCCTGTACGATTGTCAGTTGCGGTTGATGCACAACATTCAGCCGCTACCTTCGGGCACTGACATCGCTAACACCGTGAAGTACTTCTCACAGACGCTTCTTAGTAAGTTTACGTACGACAGTAGTAAGTAAGGCTTACGGCCTTTTTCATAAACGTTCAATAAGCCTGTTTTAATTAAAATGCGATTAACCTTTTCAACGCTCTGACCAAGAGACAAGTTGTCAACCACACGCCAAATCAACAAGACATTTAGTGCAGAGTTAAACCTTATGTCAAACCAAGAAGGTTGCTATCGCGCTGGGCTCCTTGACGCATATATCAGTCGTTGGCGTAGAAGCTGCGGTGCGGATATATGCGTCGTTGGCATCGAAAAAATTAAGTACCTACTTATAATTAGTTTGTCTTTATCGGTCACTATGATGTGTTTGTGAGAAAGGGACAAATCACATTTTAGTTAACAGAGGTTTGTTAAGTCTTATGAATAAGGGGTTTAGAGTTGAGCAGTACAAATATTTCAAGATATGTCAGGTAGAAACTTTTTTGTTGTCGTGGTATTTCCTTCTCTATTTCCTTGAAACTTTGCAAAGAACTCCATTCAAGCCTACCTACTTAAAAATCGAGTAAA
This sequence comes from Epinotia nisella, assembly GCA_932294315.1. Lineage (NCBI taxonomy): Eukaryota > Metazoa > Arthropoda > Insecta > Lepidoptera > Tortricidae > Epinotia > Epinotia nisella. The sequence continues at coordinate 27,572,914 of OW028674.1, forward strand.
CTTTGGAAATTGTGACTTACGTGCATTCGTATAAGGCTCAATTTGTGACGAATAAAAAAATGATATTCCCAAGAAATAAGGGAATGTACAAATGAGACTAAAGGTTTGCATGATACGAAATAACGAATAAGTACGGAGAGATATCTGAACCTGGTTTTAGTTGCTCCGGTGGGGTTAGTTGCAACAGGGGTAGTACCTAATATTAGAGGCAGTCAAAGTAGGTAATCGTGATACTGAATCTCTAATCTTGGCTTAAACAAACTTTACGTACCTACAATAAGATTGGGAGCGACCACACTGGTGAGTAACACTGCGTATAGATTTAAGTATATACACGTTGACGTGTCGTAGGTATCTTCATAATGCTGCGTTTACGGTGCATCAGCGTATTTTGAGCAGCGGTGTGATCGCACTTTACTACTTATCTCGTTTTTGACTATATTTGTTACCTACCTGTACACGATGAAGCAGTATTACCCTTCCTCCAGGCGTCCTAAAAGACGTGCCCCGGTCGCCCCTCGAGATGATCCGCGACGCGGACAACGATGCGGACCGCATGTTCCTGTACCCCAACCTGGACTACAAGGGACTCTTCAACGCCATCTCGCAGCTGGTGGACTCCGCTCCACATCTGCAGTACGGCATGCAGGGTATGACTAAATTCTGGCGTGCGTGTCAACTATTTACCTCTGCTGTAATTTGATTTAGAGTCAATCAACAATTTCTTATTGATATTCTGTCCCGTTAGCTAGGAAAAAATGTGACAGAGTTTCTTAGAGAAGTTGTTATAACAAGAACTTCTTACCTGTCTACGAGTAACATGCTTAGAAGATGGTCCATAAATAAAAATAGCATTTTTTGTCAAAAAACCCCAACTGCGAAAATTGTTATTAAAGCCAATTTTAAATACTTAGTTATAAATCTTAAACGGTTATTTTAAGTGGAAAATGATTAAAGAAACCTAATAATTATTTTTTCACTTCTCATGCTCTAAAAGTTCGTCTTTATGTCGTGCGTAGGCGACATAAAGTCGCTTTTTATGCTCTAGAGCATAAAGTAAAATCTTCGTCGAAGACCAAGGCAATCGCTGCAACAGCCACACGAACATCTTTAACTTCATACAACAACCTCTTTATTTTATTTCGTTTCGTTCGTATTCTAAGACCAAGGCAAAGATACCAACAGCCAAAGTACACAATAAAACTTCATGAAATAAACTTATAATTTGTATTTCGTCTCATTTATTATTTTTTATATTTGTTTATTTTTCAATTTAGTAGATCAGTATAGTATTTAAGCCATAACAACAACTTATCATAGTTATAAAAAGAAAATGTTTTTATAACTGAGCAGTATGTAACGACCTTAAGTCAGGTGTCACGTCCCTACAGAAAAAAAAAGAAAAAAAAGTTAATTGGCGGGAACCATAATTATTTTTTCATTGTAATATTTGTGTTACAACTTGAAATTGTTTTTTGATTAACGATAAATAATGTCGTCAAGCGAAGAGGAAATAACACTCACTCCTAACACTTTAATGGAGCGGCACGCGGAAAACGTCGTTGAACAGATATTGCCGTCGAAATCTAAGCGAATTTATCTTACCGCTTATGAAAATTTCATGCGTTGGAGGGCGGAAAAACAAGTGAATAGTTTCTCAGAGAGTGTTTTCTTAACGTATTTCAACGAATTATCTAAGAAGTTTAAGCCGTCTACACTATGGAGTGTGTATTCTATGCTCAAGACTACGCTGCAGATGAAAAACGACGTGCATATAAAAACCTACGTGAAGCTCACATGTTACCTGAAAAGGCTTTCCACTGGGCACAAAAGTGTAAAATCCAGGGTTTTCAATGCGAATCAAATCGAAACATTCTTAAAGACCGCTCCGGATGTAAGATATTTGGCTGCAAAAGTACGTAAAACTCTACATTGTTAAACAGCAATTTAATATTGTACAATAATTCATTACCTAGTACTTATATTAGTGTGCAACGTTGTAATAATGATTACTATTTTAATTGTAGGTGGCGCTCATATATGGAATCAGTGGTGCATGTCGAGGTATAGAACTTATCAACATTACTGTGGATGACGTGAAAACGGACACTCAGTTGCAGGCTATAAACTTACCTGACACAAAAACAAATAAAGAAAGAACATTCGTCGTCAAAGGCGAATACTTAAATATAGTTAGAAAGTATCAAGCCCTACATCCAGAAAATGTGGCAACGAAACGGTTTTTCCTTAATTATCAAAACGGGAAATGTACACGGCAACCCATAGGACGCAATAAATTCGCTGCAATGCCAAAGGAGATAGCAGCCTTTCTCAAATTAGAAAACCCTGAAAAGTACACAGGCCATTGCTTTCGACGAACTTCAGCTACGCTGTTAGCCGATTCTGGAGCAAATCTCACAACATTAAAGCGACATGGCGGCTGGAAGTCTGACCAAGTGGCAGAGGGCTATATTGAGGAATCCATAGAACAAAAAGCTAAAATTACCGACTTGATTACCGAAGGAATCGACATAGTCCCAAATGAACCAGGCCCATCTAGTGCTAACTTACCATTGGAACAGAGCTTAAATGGTAATCCCGTTCCTTCAAAAGAACCTGAAGTTGACAATATGCCAAATATCGCATCACAAATACAATCTAATACAACATTAAATATGCCAGGAAAAACGATTACTTTAAATATTTCTCATTGCTCTAATGTAACTTTCAATTTTAATTAAATTAGCATTTACTATATTTACATGTTGCTGTTTCATTTCCTCGCAATCGAAGTGAAAAGTAGAGTGTACAACTCGTCCATAAAACCCATTTTACACTCGACTTTATATCTATCCTCGCTCGCAAGCTCGCTCGGATGGATAAACGTCTCGAGTAAAATGGTGCGTTTTATGCACTTGTTGTACAATCTACTATAAAATACTTATACAACGATACCCCACATGACATAGTTCGTCGACTTAGTTAAATTTTTATTTTTTATACAATATGGCGTCTGGTGGCCGCCATTTTGAATTTTGATTACTGTACTGTCTCCGTGACAATCGCAAGATTAAAATATGATTCATTAAAATCGAATCACGCGTTTGATCTCTAAGAGTGCCACTAAGGAACGAACATACCTACATACATAGTACAGTACAGTACCAGTGTTTATAGTTAGCTTGTCTACATTTGCGTTGACTTTTTTTGTATACCACGTCAACGGCAAACAAACGGCCCGCCCGATGTTAAGCGGTTACCGTAGCAACTCAGGGAACTCGCATGCGCGTTGCCGAGCCTGCCTTCGTCACTACGTCAGACTCGCAAAAGCCTTAGTTGCTTATTTCTCAAAAACATGTGAATACAAGAATTCGATAATATTTTTTCAGCATTCGGCCAAGCGGTTCTGCAATGCCTGGGTTGCCTGCTGCCCTTCCTCGAATACGACATGATTGACAACCTGCCCTACCTGGTCGCATATTGCGTCGCCGTGCTGCCGGTGTCGTTGCATCAAGAAATCCTGCATTTACTCTGCTATTACATATTGCCGTTTACCATCAGTAAGTACCTTTGCAGGTACTTAGGTTTTTACTGATTGAGCTTGACATTGTTGTCAGGGAGTAAATTCAACTAGTGTCGTCAGTTTTTTTACGTCTCACACTTACGATACTTACTTTTCTCTTCGTCCCCATTAAATACGGTTTGGGCGCATATCGTCCCACTCGCAAAACGTCCCTCCACCAAAATTACGTCCCATTCGCAAAATGTATTTTCTGCAAAAGGTCCCTTATATAAAATACCCCATTCGCAAAAAGTCCCTTTCTCAAAAAGTCCCACCCCTTTCGCAAAACGTCCCTTCTGAGAAAGCCCCTTTCGCTGAAAGTCCCTACAGCATAACGCCCCTTTCGCAAAACGTCCCGTCTGCGAAATGACTCATTCGCAAAATGTCCCGTCTGGAAAAGCTTGTTTAAGCAGTGACTAGGAGTCTTTTCATGCGATAAGAGATGGCAAATAATGGAAATCATTTTGCGAAAGGGACGTTTTGCTAACGGGTCATTTTGCGAAAGGGACGTGTTGCGAACGGGTCATTTTGCGAAAGGGACGTTTTGCGAACGGGACTTTATTGATGTGAAGGGACGTTTTGCGAACGGGACCTTTTGCAGAAGGGTCGTTTTGCGGAAGGGACATTTAGGAAAGGGACATTTCGCGAAAGGGACAAAGGAACATTCTGCGAGTGGGACGTTATGCGCCCTAACCTTAAATACGAGCTAATTATGTTCAAGCAAGGAAGCCACTCGTCACTTTTTGAGTCTATTTTAATGTCGTAGGTAAACCGGTAAACTTATGAGGCGCATAACTGTACCTACATATAGCCAAAGGTACTTACTCATGTACGAAGTATGTTGTAAATGTTTCAAATTGTTATGTTGATGATGTTATTACCCCAGGTCGCAAGTATCCCGGACAGGAGGAAGAAAGCCAGGCATCGCAGTCCGTTGCAGCCATCATCATGATGGTGTTCCAACATTCAAACAATCCAGGTAACTAATACAGTAGGTATAACATAACACACCTACTCATACATGATGTCTTGATGAACGTTGATTGCTGTGCTACACGTTTCATGCTAGCACAAACGGGCGGGACACTCCAACTTTTACGGTAACCTGCACTACATTGTGCGCCGTCTACGCTATTATGGGATACCAAATACCAATTGAATCACGGCATGTCAGCGCCTATCACACATACGCACATCTATTATATATATACTACTATAAAGTAACTAGCTAATAGCTAAGCTTACCCATCTATTTTTTGTAAGGGAGTCCCTCTGCCAACAAACTGTCCTGCAGTTTGGCAGAAGAAAATGCTACAAAACCAAGGGTTGTATAACTGAATTTTTTTTTTTCATTTTCATTACCTTTTTAGGAGCGATAAGACATCAGTCCAGAGATGGTATTTTTTACGACAAAACATAGAACAGTCACAATCTAGCTAGGGTTAGAAACATTTTTGTAAGCAACTATTATCACGATTTGTTCCAGCACATCACTGCCAGCTCCTAGAATGTCTAATGTCGCGGAAGAGTACCGTCGTGAAGGACGTCCTCTGCGTCATAGCGTACGGCACGTGGGGCGCACGTGTTTCGGCTGCTAAGCTCCTGTTCTACTACTGGCCGCCGTTCGACGCCAAGCTCTTCGACAGGAAGGGGTTGCTCTGCAAGTTCTCCAGTAAGTTTGACTGATCACTGTCAGCTCCGTGAATGTCTGATGTGTCGAAATAGCACCGTGTTGCAAGATTTACTCTGCGTCATGATTGATTTGGTTGACACCTTGCTGAAATTAATCCTAGTGAATGGAAGTTATATGATGTAATAAGCCTAATTCGATGTTCATAAATGCCTTTTTGATAGATCATTGGCATTATTGGATTGGTGCCTTGCTCAAAATTACAATAGAAAAATTTTGGTTTGGGCGCATAACGTCCCACTCGCAAAACGTCCCTCCACCAAAATTACGTCCCATTCGCAAAACGTCTTCTCTGCAAATGGTCCCTTATGTACAATACGCCATTCCCAAAATGTCCCATTCTCAAAAGGTCCCACCCCTTTTGCAAAACGTCCCTTCTGAGAAAGCCCCTTTCGCTGAAAGTCCCTACTGCATAACGCCCCTTTCGCAAAACGTCCCGTCTGCGAAATGACCCATTCGCAAAATGTCCCATCTGGAAAAAGCTTGTTTAAGCAGACATTAGGAGTCTTCTCCTAATGTCTGCTTAAATATGTCTTCTCCTAATGTCTGATAAGAGATAGCCAATAATAGAAATCATTTTGCGAAAGGGACGTGTTGCGAACGCGTCATTTTGAGAAAGGGACTTTTTGCGAGCGGGACTTTATTTATGTGAAGGGATGTTTTGCGAACGGGACCTTTTGCAGAAGGGTCGTTTTGCGTAAGGGACATTTAGAGGGACTAAGGGACATTCTGCGAGTGGGACGTTATGCGCCCTAACCGAAATTTTGTCTTTGAAATACATGTAGTTTTTTGTTTCCAGACGACTTGGTCCCCTTCGCCTGCCAGCGCGACATGTGTCCCAGCAACGGCTCGGCCGAGGCGGCCAAGGTGTGCCTGGACCACTGCATCAGCGTGACGTTCGCCAGCGACAGCCCCCCGCCGCTCTACCTGTGCATCGAGTGCGCTAATGAAATACACAGGTGCGTTCATTTACCTAAACATTATTCAAGAAAGAAGAAATTGTCCTACATGGTTGTGCCATAAAAAAATAAAGTTAATCAATTTGCAAAATGTCAGTGCAGTGTTGATTTCTTATTTTTCAGAGAGCATCCCAATCAAAATTTCCTAGACATCTTGCATCCACAGCAACAAGTGTCTATGGTTTGCGAAAATAAGGTAAGATATGCTAGTCATCCTTAGTTTATTTTAAAACAAAGTATGTCTCGCTTAAATTATCATATAACGGAACCTGTCCGTCACATGTTTTAGGTAGACCTAAAATTTAATTAATTATGGCGAACATTTAAGAGTATTTCATTGTTTTCAGAATTGCCGTTCTACAGACAAATCTGCTTACTCCATCTGCTTTTCAAATGAATGTGCCAATTACAACGGAATGCATCCAATAAGGTAAAGTTACTTGTTGGTTGGCTATGTTTACACCACAGAACACTAACACTAACAGGCGCGGTTTCTATCGGCACCGGTGTCGCCACCTAGTAACTGTTATGTAAAATTATATTTGACATCAGCGAATTTAATTATTGCTTTAATTTATTCAAATTGACATGATTCTAAATTACACATTCTACTTGTATTTTTTTTTATGGTTGGAAATTATTATATTTTTTTTATATGTTGTCCTAGTTTCCTATTGTAATCATATTTGACATACTTGATATAAAAATATAAAGGATTAATGTAACATTGTAATGTAATTATAACATGTATGAATTTTTAAATTTTGACAACTATTAAATATAATAATATACACGTATGCATGGAATCACAAAAATGTAACTGTGTCTTACGCTAATAATTCAAGCACAATGTATATTCTTCAATGAATAAATGACTAAATGACCTCATCCCTCCACGTCGCCTACAACTTTGTGAGCGACTGCACGGCGATCAGGTGACGTTGGCGCGAAAGTAGTGGCGCGCGTGCCACGCCCACATTTAGTGTTCTGTGGTTAACACATTCAGTGCCAACGGTAGCCCTACACTCCTAGTCGATAACATGCGAAAAACCGTTTGCAGGCGAATGCGCTAACGAACAGAGTGTTAAGCGGGAATTACATTACGAAATTAGTTTTAAAATTTTATAATACTCTGATACTGATATGATATATTGTATACTGTTTTGAAAAAATGACACCTCGCCGAGTTTATTACGCCGGTTCTTCTCGAGGCAGAGGTTTACTTTCCGAACCGGTGGTAGTTTATCGACATTCATAGGTGCATGTAATATGCCTAAATTGAAGAATAAATCACTTTGACTTTGACTTTTGACTTTGTCATGCATGTTGACATCAGTTTCACGAAATTAGTTTCGATATATGCGAAAGTAATTTCGTAACATAATTAGTGTCGTGAAAACAACAGTATCGCAGTGGCCATGGCGCCATCAGCATCAGCTATTTCAACATGCATGACACTAATTTCGAAATGTAATTCCGGCTTTACACTATGAAACTAGTTGGTGTCATAATTTCACCAAAAAATCGCGCAGAGCACGAAACTAATTTGCATGCACGACATTAATGCATGCATTACGAAATTAATAAATTACACGTGAAACTGTTGGTAAAACTAATGTCACGAAATTAATTTCATGCCACTAATTTCGTAATGTAATTCCGGCTTTAGTTAAGTGGTAAAATTAGATTTGACCACTTTTTGTCACTGTCCTCCTTTGGGCACAGGTACTGCCAACAATGCCATGGCAACCGCCACAACAGCCGGCGCGGGGGAGACCACGTGGTGCACACCCGCCTGCCCCCCGCATGGCACATGGACTCGGACATGCAGACTAACCTAGTTGAGGCTATCATCAGGTAATGGTGCTCAAACAAGTGCAATGTGTGCCCGTCAGCAGTACGGTTGTCTCACTCTTACTTGCAGGGTAAAGAAGGACGTTTAAACATTACACAGGCAATTTTGGTTTCTGGTTGTGAAATAACGCATGATTATTGTGTTTTATTGACGAAGTAACCTGTACGGTCGACGTCAAAAATAATGTTTACACTTTTGGACATTGTCCCGTTAATGTATTTGCAATTGTAAAATGTATACATATCTTTGACGTCAACTGTACAGTCCAGTGCAAAAATATGTATCGATTTAATCCTCTCATAAATATGAACCGAAACCAATCCGCTGACATAAGAGCGATGGGACATATTTATGAGTAAGTTGTATGCACCCATATTGTTACACTTGACTGTACGTAACTACAACGTAGTAAATAAATAGCATCTGTCATAAAAGAACTTATACTAGATGATACATCGTTATTCAAGCACCTTCGTTGAAATAAACCTTGTACCTACATCGCTGGAGATAATTCGGTCACAGAATTCGCCTGAAACGTTTATGGTAAAAAAAGTTGTATCAGCATTCACGCGGAAAGTGCATGTTTTTCTCAGTTCAAGTGTAGCTAAATATTAATCTTATTTCGTAGTCTGCTCAAAGAAGCAAAGCCGATAAATATGGAAGATCCAGACAGCTCTACGGATCAGCTGAAGCCGCCGCTTAGTGTGGACCTTCCCGATCCCATATCCATCGAAGATCGCCAGCTACTCGGAAGGTAAGTGGTGTAGATGCCTGTCGAATAGTAAGTGTGTGTCAGTTTTTTTATCATAAGTTTCTGTAACGACAAAATCAGTGTTACAATTGAAAAGATGTGAATAAAGGTGTTCTTTAATTAATCTCGTCTCTAGCACACGGGTTTAAGAGCGGTTACACGCGGCGACTTTTCGCAGTGATACAAACGCGATACGGTCGCGATTCGCGATACAGTATTGATGCAGATGAATATTTATGGCGAGTGTCACGATACAGTCGCGCGTTCGTTAACCGCTCTTAATGAACTTAACCCATTTTCAAACATTCGTCGTAGATTGCCAAAAGATCACAGTTTTTTTAATTCTGCTAAACATGTCACAAAATAAAAAATCGTTTGAAGGTATGGTGTGTGGCTGATGGTGGGACTATGCACCCCTAACCCGGAGACGCCGGACGAGATCCTTGGCCGGCTGCTCTCGGTGCTGTTCCACTGGTTCCACGTGACCTCCTTCTCTTATACAGGTAAAACTAATAGCCACTGAGATGGTCAACCATAAATATTAGTTCAGAATCTGCGGTCATAACCCAGAAGGTAGAAAATGATCTCATTATGTATCGATCAAAAGATAAAGAATTATTTCGCGCCTGCTTGGTAATGTGGCCAGACCATCTGTAATGGATCCCCAAAACAATGAATATGCGCATACCTACCAAGTTACGCCTGTTCAACTGCAAAGTCGGTCGTAAATAATTAGTTGCTTACGAAATCCTGTGCTCGTGGAGAAATAAAAGTAAATACTAATATTTAATGTTCCCGGCAAGAATATTAGGTTATCCTCTAACACTTTCACTACCAGGAACCCGCCTAGCGGGTGCTTACGCCGTAGTCGCTTTCCGCTACATACGAGGAAAACCACGAGATCAGCTACCACACAGAATGTGTTAATCATTTTCCTGACGTTCATATTAAATATCACGTAATGAAAGAAAATTATGAGACTAGATTTTTATTTCCTCGCAGTAGTCCTGAATACGTAATGTTTGGGCCAGAAGTGCAATAGGTGGACCCATCCCCTATTATAACTTTTTGGTAGGAAAAAAGTATTCAATTGTTTCATGTCATGACTCACGGTTTGATCAATTCATGTATTTTTTTGTACAGGGGAGACAGCGAACATGGTAGAGAAATTGAAGAACGAACACGTATGTCCCTGGTTGCGTGACATCGCGGCGTCTCACCGCGGCGTGCTTGTGGCATGCCTCCTGCCGCACCCGCCGCACTACATGCGGCAAGCCGGCCATTGGGACAACCTGGCCACCAAGACGCATCACCTCAAAGATGGTCTCAACAGGTTGTTTGTCTTTATACGTTGAAGGTAGAAAGGTTTTCTGTACATACAGTTACAATGCGAATCCTCCAGCTTGCCTATTTCATTTGAACGCTTCCCTGGATTTGTTGTCTCCCGAAAACCGCAGCGCCGTGATTGCTGGTGCTTATAAAAATCGACTTACTAGCAGATATCTACATCACTTCGCAAGTTGAACAAATACTCACTGGACAATACAAGAATTCGGCTCTGTAAAGCAGTGAAAAGTAAATTATTCGGTTGATTGCAGACTCTACTGTCTGATTCCATACGGCATCATCACGCAGTCCATCTGGGACTACATCATGCCCGCATGGATGGAAGCTATCTGCTCCGACGTCCCCGAAAAGGTAGTGTTAACCCAAAGAGAGAAGTATTTTTATGGCAACTTAGCCAGTATAGTCATATATCCGTTGTAAATTAAATTGTAAACACATTCTCCGGAATAACCAACAAACATAGCCTCTAGCACCTTACAAGTTTTTTTCAATTATTATTATTTATTTATTATTTACTCTGTTCTTATTTAGAACTGTACAAATTACAAAGCATTGATACTATTTAATAGGCCCTTGGGCGGCTAGAGGCTAAGCTACTTCAGTATCAACTCAGGTATAAGTAACTATTTACACGAAATGGCTGAGAACCACAAGGATTCGTGAAAAAATCGCTTCTACAGCAGTAACATTTATTTCAGGAGCTGATGGAGTTGAAAGTGCCAGTGGCCAAGATTCTTGAACCGGACGTTGCCATGTTGGGTTTAGACGAACGCAACCTTTACAACTTCGCCGTGCTGAGAGTCAGCGACACGCCTTCTCCTGAGACTGTTCTGCCAGTACTGGAGTGGTTCCAGGTAATGTGTAGTCAGCAGTCATAAATATAACCAGGATTTCGTAGCGTCGTAGCGCTACGCTCGTAGCCGATAGCATTCCAAAAGACCGTATATAGAGGAAAGCGCCTACGAGCATAGCACCCACCTAGCGGGTTTCTGGCACTGAAAGTGTTAAGGGCGCTGTGATGAGTAGTGAAACGCTCTTGCTGGAGGAGAGTGTGATGCCGCTTGGGGTCACTTAACTGGTATCTATACATTCAATTCCAATCTTAGAGCAATTAAATTAAACATTGCGCCTTTCATACACTCCCTTTGCCAATAATACAGGTACAATAAAGGCACTACGGTATATTATAAAAACTACCTCATTAACCAATTATACTCGTACCTACGCCAGTCTCGAAATCGTTCTAATTATATGTGTGTTACCTCGTCCCCACTTGGAATACGGCAGACGTTTTTGTTCGGCCAGATGCTCTGAAAGTGTCTCCTGAATAATGTTCTAATATTATATAGAAAACTCCCGTGAGAATCAGACATATGAAAATACCGCGAGTCGGTTCGAAACATGTCGACCGATATTCAATATTAAATACGTGAGTGACCCGTTTTCATTATATTTTAATGTTCCAATATTCAAGTATAACCAGTGTTCACAATCCTGGGGCCCAACGACGGTTTACTGAGGAATTAACAACTTATTTCAGTGGAAAAATGATTAATCGAATTTTATAAAATAAATCTCTTTACAGACTATCTCGCTGTTGGATGTCAAGATTCCTTTGTCGCAACTGTTCGACTTATTTAGTCACTGTGTCATCAATCTTCCCGAAAAGATTTTCAAACCGCCTTTAGGTACGTAAAATACATCCATGTATTCACCACACCGTTTTGACATTAATTTAAAATAGCTAAATGTTTGCTTGCATTGTGATGCTTTCGAATTGATATTCTGGGTCACTTTTGAAAACTGTGATATTATGGGTTTCAATCCACCAAATGTAGAGTTTTGTTCTCAAACGTTTTTATATGGGCCATTTTCTAAGCATGTAATTCTTTTTCCAAGAAATATAATATTTTTCTATGTCTCATGATTAGATTGTTTTGTTAACATAATAATCCTACTTCCTACTAATATTATAAAATGCGAAAGTTTGGATGTTGAGATGTTTGGATGTTTAGATGTTATTTGGACGTTTAGATGTTTGTTACTCAATCACGCTTAAACGGCTCAACTTTTTTGCACGAAGATAGTTTGTGGCCTGGATAGTTTTTACCCAGGATCCACGCAGACGAAGTCCCGGGCGGAAGCTAGTCATATATAAATGAACCTCCAAGTCTTTATGCTTTATGCCTGCTGGTACTCTATGCGTACCCCATATATATTTGTGTATGTGACTGTTTGTGTTCTAAATAAACTGAGAAATAAATAAATTGTGTCCTGGCTAACGATACAGAATTACAACAATAAATGGTTGATTGACCAATAACCAACGCTTATATATTATAGCTGGGAGCAAGAGCAAGGAGGACCCCGAGTGTCCGGAGATGAACGAGAAGGATACGAAAGAGAAGGAAGACTCGCTGCGTCCGCAGAACCTCACCTGCTGCATACTCATGCTGGACATATTGCTTAAACAGGTATGTCAGAATTCTCACATACAATACAGACACCAGAGTCAATCTGCTACAATAAAGTGTGACGTTCAAAAGCGTGACTTTCAATGCAGAGGCCGTAGGTTCGAACCGTGGTGGGTTTTCGGTGAAGGAAAACATCGCGGGGAACCGGTCTAATCCCAACAAGGTCTAATCTTCGCTTGGGGTCGAGTCGCTTTCTTAAAACTAGTGACTATTTACGACAAATCTTGGGATAAAGTACCAAAGCTGAGCCCGGGCTCTTTTTGATTACAGTCGCCATCAGATATATCGGAGCGGCCAAAGGGCTCACAAATATCTGAACACCTTAATGCCTCGACAATAGAGACGTGTTCAGATATTTGTGAGCTCTTTGGCCGCTCCAATATATCTGATGGCGACTGTATAACCGGGAAAAACGCTCGGAGGGTGATGATAATAAAGTGAGCAACAATATCTGACAATATCTGACACGCCGTAACTGTCCTAGAAATATAGTCGTGTCAACTAAGTATTTATGCGCGCTTTGTGGTAGCAGGTATTAATGCTGGTGTCGGTACTATTTGTCTATTTCATTTACGCGAGTGGCGTTCTGAATCTTGTTTCTTTACTAGATGGAACTTCAGCAACGTCGCATCAACATGCAGAATGTGAGCAGCGAGGCTACGAAGTTGTTGCGTCTGATGCTCAAATCTAGTCAGAGCAATACTATAGAGCATGGTAAGTTGTACTTCTAAACTCTAGACTAACCTTCTTATTTATAAAACTTAACAAGCCTCTGTTAGCTATAAATTTTTGTTTCTTTGTTACAAAAAACTAATGCTAACGCTATTTTAAGTAAAATAAGGTTGAACGATGTGTTTGAATAAGGATATTAATCAATACAAGACAAAGTATTAAGCCAGACGAGTATCTGGGATAAAATATAGGCTTAGTTCATCCAGAAAGTAACAGGTGATCGAATTTTTAAAATGAAGTTAAAGTGATTTATTCTTCAATTTAGGCATATTACATGCATCTATGAATGTCGATAAACTACCACCGGTTCGGAAGGAAAACCTCTGCCTCGAGAAGGACCGGCGTAAAAAACTCGGCGAGGTGTCATTTTTTCAAAACAGTATAGAATATATCATTTCAGTATCAGAGTATTATAAAAATTTAAAATTACATTGCTACAGTAGAAAGCTTATTTATTTTGCGATAGATTTCTAGTGCAGGATTTTATAGCTGCCAAATATCCCTTATCCATGATGTAATCGTTTATCTTATAATATGATTTTGAAATAAGGTTCTGTTTTACGACAGATTTGAATTTAGAGTCAGTAAGTTATAAATAGGCTAAGTGATGCCGGTGATTAACCCCTACATACAAACTTACAAATCTGCAATCTCACAGATAAAGTAGGGTATGCAATTGTGTCGCTTAAGCATGTCGTCAGATACTACAGAGACCGTAAAACGCCCATTTACGCCTGTTTTCTGGATTTATCCAAGGCATTCGACATGGTGTCCTACGAAGTGCTGTGGAAAAAACTTGAAATAATTAACCTTCCAAGGGAACTATTAAATATTTTCAGGTACTGGTATGGACACCAGGTCAATAGCGTCAGATGGGCGGGGGAAGTGTCCGAAGACTACAGGTTGGAGTGCGGGGTGAGACAGGGGGGGTTAACGTCTCCCTCGCTCTTTAACCTGTACATAGATGCGCTTATTGTCGAGCTCAGTAACCACCATATTGGCTGTCATGTTGACGGAGTCTGTGTCAATAATCTAAGCTATGCAGACGATATGGTCTTGCTGAGCGCGTCAGTGTGTGGTCTGAGGACATTACTGGCGTCCTGTGAAAAATACGCACATGACCATGGGCTACAGTACAATGTAACCAAAAGTCAATACGTTGTCTTCGAGGTTGGCTCGCGTCGCATAGTGAATGTACCGCCCATTCATTTGAATGGGGTAGCTTTAGAAAGGGTTGTGCAATTTAAATATCTGGGTCACATAGTTACCGCTGATCTTGGGGACAACGCTGACATCGAGAGGGAACGAAGGGCGCTGTGTGTAAGAGCGAACATGATCGCCCGCAGGTTCGCAAGGTGCTCCAGGGATGTGAAAATAACACTATTCAGAGCTTATTGTACATCCCTGTACACATGCGGTCTGTGGGCGAGTTATACGCTGAAAGCGTACAGCGCCCTTCGGGTCCAATTCAATAACGCCTTTAGAGCGGTGTTGGGGCTGCCTCGCTACTGCAGCGCGTCGGGCATGTTCGCGGAGGCGCGCGTGGCGTGCTTCCACGCGAGCATGCGCGCGCGCAGTGCTGCGCTCGTGCGGAGAGTGCGTGCCAGCCAAAACGCCGTTCTATCCATGATAGCCGACAAATTAGATTGCCCATACATCCGGCATTGTTGTGACAGACATGTCCCAGCAAGATTAATCGGCAGTAGCTAAACATAATTATATAGAAATTTTATTTTATTTATTTTAATTTAATTTAATTTTTATTTTTTATTTTTTGACATTATATTGAGTTTTTAATTTAAATTTTATTTTTGATAATATGGATTTTAATGTATTATGAGTTTAAGTTACTCGAAATAAATGATTTGAATTTGAATTTGAATTTGAATTGTACATAATTAGGCCTTAAAACGTTCATGTGATCCTATTATGAAACGAGCGTCAGCGGACCGCACTTGTGTTTTAAGGCGTCTCATTAAGTATTAGTTGCATAAACTACTATTATGTGCCGTACCTACATTAAGAATCGCGTCGTCACGTTTTTTTTTTTTTGAGAATGAATTTCTGTTCGCAGCGCGTTGTCTGTCGGAGGGCGCGTGTTCGTACTGCGAGGCGGCGGCGCTGTGGCACCAGCTCGCCGTGCAGCTGGTGCGCGCTCTGGTCCCGGACAAGCCGAAGCCGCAGCCCACGGTAAATGTATAAAAAAAACATGCGTGGTACACCTCAGCCGATCTGAAAATACATTACCGTCACATCAGCCGAGAGACGTCCACTTGGATATCTCCCGTAAAGCGTGCCACGATGAGTCCTGCGTCACCTGTATCCAGTGAACTCCCGCGACTTTTACCAGGTTATCGGTCCACATCTACCCACGCTGCGCCTTCCGGTACGTGGTCGCCACTAGATAACCTTTCTGCCCGTATGCCATCGGTTCTACGTGCAATGTGCCCCGTGACACCCGAGGCGATTGCCAAGATAATTATTACCACAGAATTATCCTGTTGGTTATAATAGTGAAGGTTTAAAAGCTTATTGGCCCCGGCCCCCGGTACAGTGAGTTGCATTAACAGTTAAATAAACTTATGCAACTCTTTTTAGTAGTAATGTAGCTGCTAACATACTTCTGGCAACCAGAGTTGCCAACGTCGCACACTCCAAAATCTGTTGTGGCAACTGTTGTTGCCAAGCAATTTAGGCTACCATTTTTCAAATCCGATATCAATTTTGCGGGTTAGTGTCTGAGTGCTAGTAAACCGCTGACTGTATCAAAATGCATAGGTTTATGAAACCAATTTGGATTATTTATGTTTATCATTGGCATACAGCCGCCGTCAGAAGATCCCTGGCTGGAGAAGAAGGACGAAGAACGCAGCAAGAGCGGGACGCCCGCGGCGCCCGACTCGTTGCTCTCCATCGCACACCCCATGGACCGCACCTCTGTTGGAGGCGTGCTTGTACACATGCCGCATGTGCGTATACTTTTATACCTGGACGAGGCTTCACAACTTTATTTAAATCAAATTATCGCAGAACACTAAATACTATAGAAAGGCGATGTGGGCGTGGCACGCGCGCCCCTACTTTCGCGCCAACGTCACCTGATCGCCGTGCAGTCGCTCACAAAGTTGTAGGCGACATGAAGGGATGAGGTGGCGACACCGATCCCGATAGAAACCGCGCTTGATACCCCTTCTATAGTATTTAGTGTTCTGTGGAAATTATGTTTAGTTTAAGGACAGAACACACCGGAGCTTAATGCTATGTATGCGATCCGCCCGTCGACGGTACGGTTGTCTCACTTTTGCCGACTAGAGCAGGATGCCTGTTTTGTTGCGGACAATTGGGAATGGATGAAAATATCAGAACTGCCTGATTATTTTTTTGGTGGTAGGAATAACCTTCCTTAGCACCAGAAAAAAAATATTCAGCTGCGTCAATTATTTTTGAAAAATATAAACAATTTCCTCACTTAGGTTTTGGGTCAAGGATGGTCAACAAGACACTTTCCTTGATTCGCCTCATATTACAAAAAAAAAATATCTTGTTAGGAAATTGTTTAAATTTTTCAAAAATAATTGACGCATTTGAAAAATCCTAAACGTTTTTCTGGTACATACTAAGGAACATTATTCCTAACACCACAAAAATAATCAGGCACTTCTGATATTTTCATCCATTCTCAATTATTGCTTTGGTGTGTAACCGCCGGTGACTTATTAGTCGTCAAGCTTCGGTGTGGTTGGTCCGTTTTAAGTATTTTGGGAAAATCGATGGATAAATGATCACATCGCATTGGTGTGAAAATTCTATAAATCCCATTTATAATATTATGTAAAACTAATGTTAAACTTCACCTTACTAAAATGTGGAATGAAAATTGTGTTTTTTGTTATTTTGTTTTAAAATCAAACGAAATAAAACAAATGCAACTGTTCCAATTTGGTATGATATAGAGGTAATATAAATTATATTGAAGAGGCGGATGTCTTTTACAAGGGTGGCTAGAGTTTAAAAGTGTGAATATGATGTTCATCCCACATAACCTTTAGGAGAGTATTCCGATCGAACTAAAAAACCTCTAAATAAAATAAGTTTTAGGCTAAGTCAAAGCTTCATCATGGCTTGTTTGTCAGGCTCAACGACCCTGTCGCTGCATGTACTCGTTACCCGTAGCCTCCTGGTGTTTAGATCATTGATGTCTACCTGCAGGCCTAAGATGATCGCCATTTTATCACTTATCGCTGTGGATAAGACACCCGTCACTCTCGCACTCGTATACTCGTCAGAACGTGGTGGATGTTTTATTCACAGCGATAAGTGATGAAATGGCAACCATGTGGTGCCCGCTGTCTACGAGGTATCCTTTGCATGGCTCGCACACACTACAAAGTACGCTTAGAGGGTTATTCTTGAAAAATATTGCGAAATCGTATATATTATGAGGTCAACTAATTTCCCGTACTTACAATTTCGTACATTCGTTACGTGACAAGCATTAACGTCACTGCCAGAGTACCTGACTTATTCGCGATACTAAGGGCCAGCGTAGTCTGTTTCTGGGAGACAATTAGAAGCTCGAAGAACGATATTCTGAGAACAGTAAGTGCAGAACAACCCAGACAGTTTTTAGGCATTGGCTGTCCGTGCAGTGCACTGCAACGAGAACCAATAATAATGTTTATATTTTATTATTTTATTTATGTGATATTTTTTAACTTATAAATTTTTCTTAGATTTACTGTTAGTTTTAAGATTTTTATGGCTGCAATAAAACATATTATTATTATATTATTATGTATGTGTGTATGTTGCATGGTAAAAACCTTACAATATTGGGTGTATATTGTATTTAAATTATGACTTTTGAAATGCTTGTTTTACCTATAAAATCTGTATTATTATAACTAGCTCTATCTTATACTGAAATATGCAAAAGAAAGCTAGGTGCTTATTAAGTCACGTGGCAAGCAATGTATCTTGTTCACATTGGAATTGTTGATACTCGACGTCCCAATCTTACGAAAAAAAACATAAATGCAGTTAAGTTGTGTAATTCCCAAGTTGCAGAATTTTATCAAGCAAGCAAATAATGATTAATAAGAATGCCTGACTTGGCTCTACGAAATATCTCACAACTTTTACTGTGGAAGAGTTTTGAGACTTTTTTACATGAAATGTTTTATGGGATACAATTTATTACCACTTTTTGTTTTAAGTTTGTAAATTGTACTTGATAGGCGTCACAATACCCATTGCATTACATACCTAGGGTGAATTCGGAATGCCCCAGATCGCAGGTGTTTGTGGTCCGAACCGAAGGTGAGGGCCGTGAATACGCGACCTGGGGCTTTACGAATTACCGCCCGTGGTTTGTCTAAAGTTTTACATCTTGCCTTGGTCAGGAAGTGAGATTTTCTCCTCGCGTAGCGGGCAGAAAATCCCACTTACGGCCTAGGGTTACGTAAAAGAGGTTATCAAGGAGGTGTAGGTCAAGTAAAATGTGCGCTGTATTTGCCGCGAAGGATATCTCGTTGGGTTAGGATTTCCGGTAGGATTGTGTTGGTATCTTTGAATCACTACGAAACCTATGTAGGTAGATTCAATGTTACCTCCCACCTTTTTCGACAGTACTAAATTACGTGGCCCGAAGTGTTAAGTCTTTATAGCGTTTACTTTACTTCTTCGATAACGTGCATGAAGAACGACCGAATAACCAAGGTTTAACATGTACTTTTCAAATAACACACTATTTATTTGCTATCTGGACTTATGACTTCTGGCTAAACAGACATAGACTTTTACCTTACTCAGCTCTGTCTCTATATTTAATTTTCTCTTCCCTTTCCAGTAAAAAAAGACAAGAATAGTTGTGCTTATTTAGTACTTCGTCGCTCCAATGTCAAACTATAATAATTTGAAATAAGGCTGTTATTGATGGATCAAGCAGTTGATAAGATACTTGCTGTTCGATGTTCGATGGGACGATTAAAAGACTAGTATATTTCGACAAATGACTATGTGAGTGGACTGATGACCGGAGGAATCCTCTGGATGCGGGTGGCGCAGAACCGGTCATTATGGCGCTATTTGGGGAATGCCTATTTATGCCCAGCAGTGGACGTCTTTCGGATGATATTCATGAGGATGATGATTAATTCTGGGTGTCCTAGGTTTAGTTACCGAATATGAGATGTTGTAGCGACAAGGTATTATAAGGTACGGCGACTCTCGGAGCTGAATGTATGTCTATATAGATGTATAGTTTGTTCATTTCATGCAACTGTCACTCATAAGCGACGTCGATTCGGAAGCGACCCTGACTAAATCGTCAGCCGACACGCAAGTATGTTCTTCCTTGCTCCTGTTTGTCATTGTGTGCTTTATGTTTATGTGTGAAGGGATAAGGTCCATGGTACAGTCGCAAAACTAAATCTATAGGGTTTATCTGTAGCATCGACGTTATTGCTTAAATCTTAAAGACTTCTTTGGGCTAAGTATTAAAATATCCAATAACGTTTTTGCTTCTGGAAACTTTATCATTTTATATCTTTGCTTGTAATTGTAACAATTTCGTGCACTAAAAAAATATTTTGCTTTACGATTGAACGTCCAACGAAGTCCTTCCTTTGTTTTTATTTCGATCATACACCTTATTTGTTGGTTGCTTTTAATATAAACATCGCTTATTTATGTTTAGAATAGATGCTTTGGATGATCATCATCATATGCTTAAGAGCTAAGCTCTTGTCGGTGGAGGAATTTCCATTCCTCTATATTGTCAGCTTTCTGCTTGACATCCTGAATTCCTGATACGATACGCTGTTTAATTTTTCTTCGATGTGCTCTGTAAAAGATCTTCTTGGTCTCGCTCTCCTCCTCTTTCCCTCTATCTTCCCTTCTATTATGGTTTTTATGTAATGTAATCATCGTGTCGTTACAAGTGTCTAAACATCTTGCCTCTCTTGTTCTCAATTGTTTTCAACAACCTCCTTTTTTCTTTCACCTTCTAAAGCACTTCCACATTCGTCTTTTTATCCGTCCAACTAATCTTCTCCACCCCCCCTCCAGTACCATATTTCAAAGGCCTCCAACCGTTCTCTATCACGCTGAGTCATTGTCCACGTTTCGCTTCCATATAATGCTATGCTCCAAATGTATACTTTTATAAGCCTCTTTCGAATATGGCTCGATATTCTGGCTTTGAATAGGCTCTTCTTGGCATTGAAAGCTTTCTTAGCCATATATATTCTCGCGATAATGTCCGGTGTACATTTGGAGTAATAGTCATTAATTGATTATGTTTCCCAGATATTTAAATTGTTTGCTTTGGGTGCTAATCTCATTATTTAAATGTATAGTGCCTATAAATATAGAAAGCATGTAATTTTTATATTCAAAACCTTTAAATAAAATAATGAGTGATAAATTCCATTACATTTGCTTAAAATGAAGATTTAAAGAGTTTACTTTAAGTGAGCTTTGGTTTCTTATGTTATGATAAGCTATATTAATAATAATTATTTTAAGTACATGGTAAGTTTGTAACTTATTATTCTTACGATGAAAAAAGGATTTGGATTCTATTAAAACTTTAAAACTATTTAGGCTCTACAAAAGAGTAATTAGGTCATCTTTTGAACCAGTAAGTAATAATTATGGAAGGAAAAATATAGATTTCAGGAGCACATTTCATAAAGGTTGTAATGACACTTTTATTAGTTAAAACACGCGCGACCGATCATACGCGTAATTGGCAATACTGAGGCGTTTGACCAATAACTGGCTATTTGAGCTGTGTTGCCTGTTTAGACTTGTAAAATTGTGACTTGTAGCTTCGTGAACTTTGCACTAGTTTTATAGAATATTTCGCTCCCGAACATCAAGTACAGTGACGAACTTTAATTTATAAATTTGGGACCAATTTCCTTCAAATGTTGTTAGAACATTCACAATGCAATAAGGTTTTTGTTCAATAATAGTGGTGAAGCGTCAAGATAATACAATTAAATGTCTTATCGAATGGGCCGTTAAATTGTTAATCGTTTTGCCAAGAGCTAACATTTTGCTTTTCTAATTAGTCAGTGTCAAACAAGAAAATTGATTGAAAACTGACATTTTCACGAAATATTATTTGCAAATGACAAATATGGCCGGAGAGAAGGCAAGGTCAAAAAGACGAGTGACAATTAATCGGAAAAAATTGGAAATGATCGGTTACGTACGTACTTTGGCCCCTAGACTCGTATAAACTTACTTTGTCTATGGCAAACTTTGTGACACTCCTATAAAGTATTAGCTCTAAATGTCTTCACTGTGCTTATACGATATTCCACCTTAGGCGGGTCCCAAACTAAAGTTCGTGACTGTAGCTACCTAGAATTCGAAACAATATAGTCATTATGTTGAATAAAATATCAAAATATTTTCGGAGTATGTCTAGTAATACTCATGCGATTATTAACTTGTGTTTATTAAAATTGTAGATAATGACCGCGACAGTGGAGACGATCACGGAGCAGCTGGACATGGCGGCGAGCCTGCCGCCGAATGACGCGCCGACGATGGCCACCGCTCACACCATCACGCTCACCGACACCGACGTGGCCACCGCTACGGCTGATGTGAGTGTGTGTGTGGTGTACGTGACATCATAACATCATCTCTGAACAACTACAACTAGTTACAAAATAGTATTTTATATAATCGTTACACAATAAGGGCTCTTAACGTCGAGTACCGTGTTTAGGCCACGAGGTCGAGTGGCCTAAGTAAGGTACGAGAATTTAAGAGCTAATTGTGTAACTATTGTATACAATACTTTTTATACGAGTCAACAGAAATAACTAAACAGACTTGGTATTTAATGAAAATCTAAGCCCTACTGAAATGAAGTGCAAGTCAGAGGTGCGCCGGCTCAACGTCGTTGATGTCTTTTGTATTGGAGTCAAAACGACGTCCTATTGGTCAAATTCATTATAGTTCAGTAAAGGCACCACGTGATTGGTCGAATTTATTTTAGTTGTCTAAAGCGTTGTATAATAATTATTATAGTTGAGTTGGGAGCTCCATAGGAAAAAAGTATGTGGTTTTAGTTTAGTGTACGAAGTTTAATTCAAACGTTACATAACCTAATGAATATTATTTTGTTGTCGTCTTCTAAAATAATCTTCACTGCAGTGTTAGGGTGTGAGAGCTGCGAGGTAGCGGAGCGGTGTGCTAGGAAAAAAACCACGAATAGCATTTCTACCCTCGATCATGAACATCCTCCTTTTGATGGTTTTTTCCCTCGCACTTTGCCCCGCTGCCTCACACATTTCTAGTGGAGAATCACTCTAATGTATCCAAGTATGAGCTATAAAAATGCGCTTTTTACCCGAAGTACTGCCGAAGGAGAGGAACGTTATTTTCTTCGAGCGTATGTATGTAACTATGTATATGTGAATGTCTTATTCTTTGGCACGCCCTGCAGCCTAAACCGTTTGACGGATTTCGACATATGAGGTGGCGTTGGATTATTCTTACTCGTGGGGGTGACATAGGCTATAATAGGGTAGTTGCCTCATGTTAAAATTGATAACGTAGTGTTGCCAAATGGATAGTAAACCATCGAATTATTATAATAAAGTATAAATTGCGAAATATAATTATGTAAGTTGCCCGTCAAAATTTGCAACTCAATTTCGAAGCTGATTTCTTTAACCGATTGAGCTGAAATTTTGGGTAAAGGTATAGTTTGAATGACAATTCAATATTATGGTACCATCGAGCTGATCTGTGATGGAGACAGAAGGCAGCCATGGAAATTCAGTACTTAACCGACGTAACCCCGTTGAGGTTGGGCTCGTTAGAATCGTCTCGATGAGAGATGAATGATCAAAAGAGTAGTTGATGACGGTATACAGAAAAGTACAGTCGCAATAAAAGCTAGTACCAAAAATGAAATTTTTGACAGACTTATTTGTTATAAGGTATCAACTCCCAACTTGCTGGGAGATCACGAGGCGATGGCGGAGTCGGTAGAGGAGGACATGACCAACTTCTGGCCCACGTCCGCCGGCAAGTTCCACTTCTGTATAGACGAGCTGCCACAGGAGTTGCAGTACATACACCAGCTGTTGCAGGTTAGTCGAACGAGCGAGCGAAGCGAACGAAGTTCTATGCTTCAGCTTGGGACGAAAATCGTCCGTATGTCGGTGTTCGGTGTCTGTCACGCTGTCCGACTGTTTTCCTACAGGTCGCATTTCTCAACCGATTTTCGTGAAATGTTGTGAGCAGGTTGGTTAATTATAAAGTTTTTTTTTGGTCGTCTCGCTTTTTCGAACTGCAAAAAAAAAAATTTCTTTTCACTACCTATCCACTTATACAGGGAAAAGGACCACTCTCCGTCTACAAAATTAAAAGGTGCGTATTCGTGAAGTGATACTTCACTATTATTTGGAACTTTATCAGCATCCCTCAAATTTCTTATAAAATCATAATCATAAATATTACTCGAAATTTAATAAAGTCTTATCCATCGTATGCTTTCGTCACGATATTGCATCCATCGGCCTCGCATTAATTATGACACAGTATGCTTCAGTTTCCCCTAGCATACTTAGCTAAGACTGAAACTGATGAAAAAGGTACGTGCTTCAATTTTCTTTCCAAAAGTAGCTACTTGGACCTAGTACTCAAAATGATCTACACGCAACTATGGTGTCAAGATAATAAGTATTGCGTAGATCATTATCAGCGTGTTTTCTTAGCTAGTTATGCTGCTGACTGTACAAATGATAGTAATGAAAACCCTTTGTAAAGTTAAGTGAAATGGTATTACACTTTTAGCTAGAACATCGTCTGTAAATGTCGCTCGATATTTGGCACATTCGATTTCTCCGCAGGAACTGAAGAGCACATCGCACCCCAACGTGTTGTATCACCTGCTCCAGTGCTTGCAAGTGTTGGTGCTGAGCGCTGACGCCCTCTCCGAACACAGGGGATTCCTGATCTGGTGTCAGGAAAATCTGCTTATTGACAAGTAAGTGTTGGGTTATATTACGTGCGCATTGCTTCTGTTAAATAGTTTATGATAAAAGTCAAAAAAGTAGAAGGATTTTGTTTCATATGTCCCATTGGCCATTCCATGAAATCGTAATGCTTAGGGAATGGGACGTATGAAACAGAAAAATTCTTAACAGAGTTACGTTCATGTATTTTTAGTTAACAACAATGGGGAGTGAGTGGATGACAATATCAAGTGTCTGATTATTTTCCTTTTATTTGCCTTAGCACCAGAAAAAAGTTTCAGATTTTTCAGCTGCGTCAATTATTTTTGTAAAATATAAACAGCTTCCTCACTTACGTTTTGGGGCAAGGATGGTCAATAGACACTTTCCTTGATCCGTCTCATATTATCTTCAATATCTGTGGGGTAATGATAAATATAGCTGCTGCAACTGTCAATATCATTGCCAGTGTCAGTTTACCACACATATTTAATATATTTTTTTGTAATATGAGACCGATCGAGGAAAGTGCCGTCCCTGACCCAAAACGTAAGCGAGGAAATAGTTTATATTTTTCAAAAATAATTGACACAGCTGAAGAATTTGAAACTTTTTTCTGGTGCTAAGTCCTATCACCAAAAAAATAATCAGGCATTGCTAAAATTTTCATCCATTCCCAATTGTGCGTTTGGCATATGGATATGGCATCGACCGCGTTGCGAGGAATTTTACTCATACTCGAAATCAAAAAAACCTCATTTTTAGCGAAAAATAAAATGTAAAGTCCTATAGTATTGTTGTTATAAAACTGAGGGAATCGCGAATTAGACTCAGGAAAACAACATTCCCTTATTGATACATTGTCTTTCACAGTTTGTGGAGCGTTTGCGACGCGTCCCACTCCGCGATCTGCTCGGTGGCTGTGCCGGTGCTGCTTCACTGCTGCACGCTCGCCGGCGGCGGCGACGTGTTCTGTGCTCTCGTGCGCGACCAGTTCCACCACAGGGACTCGCGCGTCCGCTTCCGCGCGCTGGAGAAGGTCACCGTCATCATCAGGTGAGCGCCAGTACACCCGGCATGTGACGTGTGGCGTTCACTCCGCGATCTGCTCGGTGGCTGTGCCGGTGCTGCTTCACTGCTGCACGCTCGCCGGCGGCGGCGACGTGTTCTGTGCTCTCGTGCGCGACCAGTTCCACCACAGGGACTCGCGCGTCCGCTTCCGCGCGCTGGAGAAGGTCACCGTCATCATCAGGTGAGCGCCAGTACACCCGGCATGTGACGTGTGGCGTTCACTCCGCGATCTGCTCGGTGGCTGTGCCGGTGCTGCTTCACTGCTGCACGCTCGCCGGCGGCGGCGACGTGTTCTGTGCTCTCGTGCGCGACCAGTTCCACCACAGGGACTCGCGCGTCCGCTTCCGCGCGCTGGAGAAGGTCACCGTCATCATCAGGTGAGCGCCAGTACACCCGGCATGTGACGTGTGGCGTTCACTCCGCGATCTGCTCGGTGGCTGTGCCGGTGCTGCTTCACTGCTGCACGCTCGCCGGCGGCGGCGACGTGTTCTGTGCTCTCGTGCGCGACCAGTTCCACCACAGGGACTCGCGCGTCCGCTTCCGCGCGCTGGAGAAGGTCACCGTCATCATCAGGTGAGCGCCAGTACACCCGGCATGTGACGTGTGGCGTTCACTCCGCGATCTGCTCGGTGGCTGTGCCGGTGCTGCTTCACTGCTGCACGCTCGCCGGCGGCGGCGACGTGTTCTGTGCTCTCGTGCGCGACCAGTTCCACCACAGGGACTCGCGCGTCCGCTTCCGCGCGCTGGAGAAGGTCACCGTCATCATCAGGTGAGCGCCAGTACACCCGGCATGTGACGTGTGGCGTTCACTCCGCGATCTGCTCGGTGGCTGTGCCGGTGCTGCTTCACTGCTGCACGCTCGCCGGCGGCGGCGACGTGTTCTGTGCTCTCGTGCGCGACCAGTTCCACCACAGGGACTCGCGCGTCCGCTTCCGCGCGCTGGAGAAGGTCACCGTCATCATCAGGTGAGCGCCAGTACACCCGGCATGTGACGTGTGGCGTTCACTCCGCGATCTGCTCGGTGGCTGTGCCGGTGCTGCTTCACTGCTGCACGCTCGCCGGCGGCGGCGACGTGTTCTGTGCTCTCGTGCGCGACCAGTTCCACCACAGGGACTCGCGCGTCCGCTTCCGCGCGCTGGAGAAGGTCACCGTCATCATCAGGTGAGCGCCAGTACACCCGGCATGTGACGTGTGGCGTTCACTCCGCGATCTGCTCGGTGGCTGTGCCGGTGGCTGCTTCACTGCTGCACGCTCGCCGGCGGCGGCGACGTGTTCTGTGCTCTCGTGCGCGACCAGTTCCACCACAGGGACTCGCGCGTCCGCTTCCGCGCGCTGGAGAAGGTCACCGTCATCATCAGGTGAGCGCCAGTACACCCGGCATGTGACGTGTGGCGTTCACTCCGCGATCTGCTCGGTGGCTGTGCCGGTGCTGCTTCACTGCTGCACGCTCGCCGGCGGCGGCGACGTGTTCTGTGCTCTCGTGCGCGACCAGTTCCACCACAGGGGACTCGCGCGTCCGCTTCCGCGCGCTGGAGAAGGTCACCGTCATCATCAGGTGAGCGCCAGTACACCCGGCATGTGACGTGTGGCGTTCACTCCGCGATCTGCTCGGTGGCTGTGCCGGTGCTGCTTCACTGCTGCACGCTCGCCGGCGGCGGCGACGTGTTCTGTGGCTCTCGTGCGCGACCAGTTCCACCACAGGGACTCGCGCGTCCGCTTCCGCGCGCTGGAGAAGGTCACCGTCATCATCAGGTGAGCGCCAGTACACCCGGCATGTGACGTGTGGCGTTCACTCCGCGATCTGCTCGGTGGCTGTGCCGGTGCTGCTTCACTGCTGCACGCTCGCCGGCGGCGGCGACGTGTTCTGTGCTCTCGTGCGCGACCAGTTCCACCACAGGGACTCGCGCGTCCGCTTCCGCGCGCTGGAGAAGGTCACCGTCATCATCAGGTGAGCGCCAGTACACCCGGCATGTGACGTGTGGCGTTCACTCCGCGATCTGCTCGGTGGCTGTGCCGGTGCTGCTTCACTGCTGCACGCTCGCCGGCGGCGGCGACGTGTTCTGTGCTCTCGTGCGCGACCAGTTCCACCACAGGGACTCGCGCGTCCGCTTCCGCGCGCTGGAGAAGGTCACCGTCATCATCAGGTGAGCGCCAGTACACCCGGCATGTGACGTGTGGCGTTCACTCCGCGATCTGCTCGGTGGCTGTGCCGGTGCTGCTTCACTGCTGCACGCTCGCCGGCGGCGGCGACGTGTTCTGTGCTCTCGTGCGCGACCAGTTCCACCACAGGGACTCGCGCGTCCGCTTCCGCGCGCTGGAGAAGGTCACCGTCATCATCAGGTGAGCGCCAGTACACCCGGCATGTGACGTGTGGCGTTCACTCCGCGATCTGCTCGGTGGCTGTGCCGGTGCTGCTTCACTGCTGCACGCTCGCCGGCGGCGGCGACGTGTTCTGTGCTCTCGTGCGCGACCAGTTCCACCACAGGGACTCGCGCGTCCGCTTCCGCGCGCTGGAGAAGGTCACCGTCATCATCAGGTGAGCGCCAGTACACCCGGCATGTGACGTGTGGCGTTCACTCCGCGATCTGCTCGGTGGCTGTGCCGGTGCTGCTTCACTGCTGCACGCTCGCCGGCGGCGGCGACGTGTTCTGTGCTCTCGTGCGCGACCAGTTCCACCACAGGGACTCGCGCGTCCGCTTCCGCGCGCTGGAGAAGGTCACCGTCATCATCAGGTGAGCGCCAGTACACCCGGCATGTGACGTGTGGCGTTCACTCCGCGATCTGCTCGGTGGCTGTGCCGGTGCTGCTTCACTGCTGCACGCTCGCCGGCGGCGGACGACGTGTTCTGTGCTCTCGTGCGCGACCAGTTCCACCACAGGGACTCGCGCGTCCGCTTCCGCGCGCTGGAGAAGGTCACCGTCATCATCAGGTGAGCGCCAGTACACCCGGCATGTGACGTGTGGCGTTCACCTCCGCGATCTGCTCGGTGGCTGTGCCGGTGCTGCTTCACTGCTGCACGCTCGCCGGCGGCGGCGACGTGTTCTGTGCTCTCGTGCGCGACCAGTTCCACCACAGGGACTCGCGCGTCCGCTTCCGCGCGCTGGAGAAGGTCACCGTCATCATCAGGTGAGCGCCAGTACACCCGGCATGTGACGTGTGGCGTTCACTCCGCGATCTGCTCGGTGGCTGTGCCGGTGCTGCTTCACTGCTGCACGCTCGCCGGCGGCGGCGACGTGTTTCTGTGCTCTCGTGCGCGACCAGTTCCACCACAGGGACTCGCGCGTCCGCTTCCGCGCGCTGGAGAAGGTCACCGTCATCATCAGGTGAGCGCCAGTACACCCGGCATGTGACGTGTGGCGTTCACTCCGCGATCTGCTCGGTGGCTGTGCCGGTGCTGCTTCACTGCTGCACGCTCGCCGGCGGCGGCGACGTGTTCTGTGCTCTCGTGCGCGACCAGTTCCACCACAGGGACTCGCGCGTCCGCTTCCGCGCGCTGGAGAAGGTCACCGTCATCATCAGGTGAGCGCCAGTACACCCGGCATGTGACGTGTGGCGTTCACTCCGCGATCTGCTCGGTGGCTGTGCCGGTGCTGCTTCACTGCTGCACGCTCGCCGGCGGCGGCGACGTGTTCTGTGCTCTCGTGCGCGACCAGTTCCACCACAGGGACTCGCGCGTCCGCTTCCGCGCGCTGGAGAAGGTCACCGTCATCATCAGGTGAGCGCCAGTACACCCGGCATGTGACGTGTGGCGTTCACTCCGCGATCTGCTCGGTGGCTGTGCCGGTGCTGCTTCACTGCTGCACGCTCGCCGGCGGCGGCGACGTGTTCTGTGCTCTCGTGCGCGACCAGTTCCACCACAGGGACTCGCGCGTCCGCTTCCGCGCGCTGGAGAAGGTCACCGTCATCATCAGGTGAGCGCCAGTACACCCGGCATGTGACGTGTGGCGTTCACTCCGCGATCTGCTCGGTGGCTGTGCCGGTGCTGCTTCACTGCTGCACGCTCGCCGGCGGCGGCGACGTGTTCTGTGCTCTCGTGCGCGACCAGTTCCACCACAGGGACTCGCGCGTCCGCTTCCGCGCGCTGGAGAAGGTCACCGTCATCATCAGGTGAGCGCCAGTACACCCGGCATGTGACGTGTGGCGTTCACTCCGCGATCTGCTCGGTGGCTGTGCCGGTGCTGCTTCACTGCTGCACGCTCGCCGGCGGCGGCGACGTGTTCTGTGCTCTCGTGCGCGACCAGTTCCACCACAGGGACTCGCGCGTCCGCTTCCGCGCGCTGGAGAAGGTCACCGTCATCATCAGGTGAGCGCCAGTACACCCGGCATGTGACGTGTGGCGTTCACTCCGCGATCTGCTCGGTGGCTGTGCCGGTGCTGCTTCACTGCTGCACGCTCGCCGGCGGCGGCGACGTGTTCTGTGCTCTCGTGCGCGACCAGTTCCACCACAGGGACTCGCGCGTCCGCTTCCGCGCGCTGGAGAAGGTCACCGTCATCATCAGGTGAGCGCCAGTACACCCGGCATGTGACGTGTGGCGTTCACTCCGCGATCTGCTCGGTGGCTGTGCCGGTGCTGCTTCACTGCTGCACGCTCGCCGGCGGCGGCGACGTGTTCTGTGCTCTCGTGCGCGACCAGTTCCACCACAGGGACTCGCGCGTCCGCTTCCGCGCGCTGGAGAAGGTCACCGTCATCATCAGGTGAGCGCCAGTACACCCGGCATGTGACGTGTGGCGTTCACTCCGCGATCTGCTCGGTGGCTGTGCCGGTGCTGCTTCACTGCTGCACGCTCGCCGGCGGCGGCGACGTGTTCTGTGCTCTCGTGCGCGACCAGTTCCACCACAGGGACTCGCGCGTCCGCTTCCGCGCGCTGGAGAAGGTCACCGTCATCATCAGGTGAGCGCCAGTACACCCGGCATGTGACGTGTGGCGTTCACTCCGCGATCTGCTCGGTGGCTGTGCCGGTGCTGCTTCACTGCTGCACGCTCGCCGGCGGCGGCGACGTGTTCTGTGCTCTCGTGCGCGACCAGTTCCACCACAGGGACTCGCGCGTCCGCTTCCGCGCGCTGGAGAAGGTCACCGTCATCATCAGGTGAGCGCCAGTACACCCGGCATGTGACGTGTGGCGTTCACTCCGCGATCTGCTCGGTGGCTGTGCCGGTGCTGCTTCACTGCTGCACGCTCGCCGGCGGCGGCGACGTGTTCTGTGCTCTCGTGCGCGACCAGTTCCACCACAGGGACTCGCGCGTCCGCTTCCGCGCGCTGGAGAAGGTCACCGTCATCATCAGGTGAGCGCCAGTACACCCGGCATGTGACGTGTGGCGTTCACTCCGCGATCTGCTCGGTGGCTGTGCCGGTGCTGCTTCACTGCTGCACGCTCGCCGGCGGCGGCGACGTGTTCTGTGCTCTCGTGCGCGACCAGTTCCACCACAGGGACTCGCGCGTCCGCTTCCGCGCGCTGGAGAAGGTCACCGTCATCATCAGGTGAGCGCCAGTACACCCGGCATGTGACGTGTGGCGTTCACTCCGCGATCTGCTCGGTGGCTGTGCCGGTGCTGCTTCACTGCTGCACGCTCGCCGGCGGCGGCGACGTGTTCTGTGCTCTCGTGCGCGACCAGTTCCACCACAGGGACTCGCGCGTCCGCTTCCGCGCGCTGGAGAAGGTCACCGTCATCATCAGGTGAGCGCCAGTACACCCGGCATGTGACGTGTGGCGTTCACTCCGCGATCTGCTCGGTGGCTGTGCCGGTGCTGCTTCACTGCTGCACGCTCGCCGGCGGCGGCGACGTGTTCTGTGCTCTCGTGCGCGACCAGTTCCACCACAGGGACTCGCGCGTCCGCTTCCGCGCGCTGGAGAAGGTCACCGTCATCATCAGGTGAGCGCCAGTACACCCGGCATGTGACGTGTGGCGTTCACTCCGCGATCTGCTCGGTGGCTGTGCCGGTGCTGCTTCACTGCTGCACGCTCGCCGGCGGCGGCGACGTGTTCTGTGCTCTCGTGCGCGACCAGTTCCACCACAGGGACTCGCGCGTCCGCTTCCGCGCGCTGGAGAAGGTCACCGTCATCATCAGGTGAGCGCCAGTACACCCGGCATGTGACGTGTGGCGTTCACTCCGCGATCTGCTCGGTGGCTGTGCCGGTGCTGCTTCACTGCTGCACGCTCGCCGGCGGCGGCGACGTGTTCTGTGCTCTCGTGCGCGACCAGTTCCACCACAGGGACTCGCGCGTCCGCTTCCGCGCGCTGGAGAAGGTCACCGTCATCATCAGGTGAGCGCCAGTACACCCGGCATGTGACGTGTGGCGTTCACTCCGCGATCTGCTCGGTGGCTGTGCCGGTGCTGCTTCACTGCTGCACGCTCGCCGGCGGCGGCGACGTGTTCTGTGCTCTCGTGCGCGACCAGTTCCACCACAGGGACTCGCGCGTCCGCTTCCGCGCGCTGGAGAAGGTCACCGTCATCATCAGGTGAGCGCCAGTACACCCGGCATGTGACGTGTGGCGTTCACTCCGCGATCTGCTCGGTGGCTGTGCCGGTGCTGCTTCACTGCTGCACGCTCGCCGGCGGCGGCGACGTGTTCTGTGCTCTCGTGCGCGACCAGTTCCACCACAGGGACTCGCGCGTCCGCTTCCGCGCGCTGGAGAAGGTCACCGTCATCATCAGGTGAGCGCCAGTACACCCGGCATGTGACGTGTGGCGTTCACTCCGCGATCTGCTCGGTGGCTGTGCCGGTGCTGCTTCACTGCTGCACGCTCGCCGGCGGCGGCGACGTGTTCTGTGCTCTCGTGCGCGACCAGTTCCACCACAGGGACTCGCGCGTCCGCTTCCGCGCGCTGGAGAAGGTCACCGTCATCATCAGGTGAGCGCCAGTACACCCGGCATGTGACGTGTGGCGTTCACTCCGCGATCTGCTCAGTGGCTGTGCCGGTGCTGCTTCACTGCTGCACGCTCGCCGGCGGCGGCGACGTGTTCTGTGCTCTCGTGCGCGACCAGTTCCACCACAGGGACTCGCGCGTCCGCTTCCGCGCGCTGGAGAAGGTCACCGTCATCATCAGGTGAGCGCCAGTACACCCGGCATGTGACGTGTGGCGTTCACTCCGCGATCTGCTCGGTGGCTGTGCCGGTGCTGCTTCACTGCTGCACGCTCGCCGGCGGCGGCGACGTGTTCTGTGCTCTCGTGCGCGACCAGTTCCACCACAGGGACTCGCGCGTCCGCTTCCGCGCGCTGGAGAAGGTCACCGTCATCATCAGGTGAGCGCCAGTACACCCGGCATGTGACGTGTGGCGTTCACTCCGCGATCTGCTCGGTGGCTGTGCCGGTGCTGCTTCACTGCTGCACGCTCGCCGGCGGCGGCGACGTGTTCTGTGCTCTCGTGCGCGACCAGTTCCACCACAGGGACTCGCGCGTCCGCTTCCGCGCGCTGGAGAAGGTCACCGTCATCATCAGGTGAGCGCCAGTACACCCGGCATGTGACGTGTGGCGTTCACTCCGCGATCTGCTCGGTGGCTGTGCCGGTGCTGCTTCACTGCTGCACGCTCGCCGGCGGCGGCGACGTGTTCTGTGCTCTCGTGCGCGACCAGTTCCACCACAGGGACTCGCGCGTCCGCTTCCGCGCGCTGGAGAAGGTCACCGTCATCATCAGGTGAGCGCCAGTACACCCGGCATGTGACGTGTGGCGTTCACTCCGCGATCTGCTCGGTGGCTGTGCCGGTGCTGCTTCACTGCTGCACGCTCGCCGGCGGCGGCGACGTGTTCTGTGCTCTCGTGCGCGACCAGTTCCACCACAGGGACTCGCGCGTCCGCTTCCGCGCGCTGGAGAAGGTCACCGTCATCATCAGGTGAGCGCCAGTACACCCGGCATGTGACGTGTGGCGTTCACTCCGCGATCTGCTCGGTGGCTGTGCCGGTGCTGCTTCACTGCTGCACGCTCGCCGGCGGCGGCGACGTGTTCTGTGCTCTCGTGCGCGACCAGTTCCACCACAGGGACTCGCGCGTCCGCTTCCGCGCGCTGGAGAAGGTCACCGTCATCATCAGGTGAGCGCCAGTACACCCGGCATGTGACGTGTGGCGTTCACTCCGCGATCTGCTCGGTGGCTGTGCCGGTGCTGCTTCACTGCTGCACGCTCGCCGGCGGCGGCGACGTGTTCTGTGCTCTCGTGCGCGACCAGTTCCACCACAGGGACTCGCGCGTCCGCTTCCGCGCGCTGGAGAAGGTCACCGTCATCATCAGGTGAGCGCCAGTACACCCGGCATGTGACGTGTGGCGTTCACTCCGCGATCTGCTCGGTGGCTGTGCCGGTGCTGCTTCACTGCTGCACGCTCGCCGGCGGCGGCGACGTGTTCTGTGCTCTCGTGCGCGACCAGT
The DNA here is from genome assembly GCA_932294315.1 of Epinotia nisella. NCBI lineage: Eukaryota > Metazoa > Arthropoda > Insecta > Lepidoptera > Tortricidae > Epinotia > Epinotia nisella. The sequence continues at coordinate 27,606,701 of OW028674.1, forward strand.
TCCACCACAGGGACTCGCGCGTCCGCTTCCGCGCGCTGGAGAAGGTCACCGTCATCATCAGGTGAGCGCCAGTACACCCGGCATGTGACGTGTGGCGTTCACTCCGCGATCTGCTCGGTGGCTGTGCCGGTGCTGCTTCACTGCTGCACGCTCGCCGGCGGCGGCGACGTGTTCTGTGCTCTCGTGCGCGACCAGTTCCACCACAGGGACTCGCGCGTCCGCTTCCGCGCGCTGGAGAAGGTCACCGTCATCATCAGGTGAGCGCCAGTACACCCGGCATGTGACGTGTGGCGTTCACTCCGCGATCTGCTCGGTGGCTGTGCCGGTGCTGCTTCACTGCTGCACGCTCGCCGGCGGCGGCGACGTGTTCTGTGCTCTCGTGCGCGACCAGTTCCACCACAGGGACTCGCGCGTCCGCTTCCGCGCGCTGGAGAAGGTCACCGTCATCATCAGGTGAGCGCCAGTACACCCGGCATGTGACGTGTGGCGTTCACTCCGCGATCTGCTCGGTGGCTGTGCCGGTGCTGCTTCACTGCTGCACGCTCGCCGGCGGCGGCGACGTGTTCTGTGCTCTCGTGCGCGACCAGTTCCACCACAGGGACTCGCGCGTCCGCTTCCGCGCGCTGGAGAAGGTCACCGTCATCATCAGGTGAGCGCCAGTACACCCGGCATGTGACGTGTGGCGTTCACTCCGCGATCTGCTCGGTGGCTGTGCCGGTGCTGCTTCACTGCTGCACGCTCGCCGGCGGCGGCGACGTGTTCTGTGCTCTCGTGCGCGACCAGTTCCACCACAGGGACTCGCGCGTCCGCTTCCGCGCGCTGGAGAAGGTCACCGTCATCATCAGGTGAGCGCCAGTACACCCGGCATGTGACGTGTGGCGTTCACTCCGCGATCTGCTCGGTGGCTGTGCCGGTGCTGCTTCACTGCTGCACGCTCGCCGGCGGCGGCGACGTGTTCTGTGCTCTCGTGCGCGACCAGTTCCACCACAGGGACTCGCGCGTCCGCTTCCGCGCGCTGGAGAAGGTCACCGTCATCATCAGGTGAGCGCCAGTACACCCGGCATGTGACGTGTGGCGTTCACTCATCTCAATAAACTCCATGGGATAACTAACCATTTTGAAGCCGGGTATGGGTTTCGTTGTAAGCTATTTCAAGGAAAGAATGAAGTAAAAATATGTAAGTACTGCTTTTAGGTTACGGTAGTAAAAGTCATCATCAACGTTTTTAACTCCAGATTCATGGACGGGTCGCCTGTCAAAACCAGCCTGCCTCTCCAGACCGCCCTGGCCACCGCCTTCTGTTACCTCATCTCTAGCATGGACGACACCAACGTGTACGTTGCACAGCGAGCCACTTTGTACATCGGCACAATACACGACAATGCTATTGACGTAAGTATCTTCACATCTTTTATTTCACGTGATCTAGCACAGAATGGCTCACGAAAACGAAATTCCTTCGTGTATGCCTTTCTCTCCTCCCATAGACGGAGATTTACGAACGAACTTCGTTTCGCGATAGACGACGGGCGGAAAAAATGGGGACGCCTATGGGATATAACATGGGCTAGGGAAAATTATAATATAATAAGTTATTGGATAATTGAAATGTTATATCGATGCGCTCGGAAAACCGTTGGTCCCGGGATTTTGATGCAAATTTATTTCTACTCTTCTTTACAGTTGCTAGTGTACTGCCTGGAGACGCAATTTGACCTGGTCATAGTCGACCGGGCCATGGTACTGCAGTGCGTGTACCAACTGCACAACACGCTGAGCGACCGCAACATCCTGTCCTGGCAGTTCTTCCTCAACCGCTTCGAGGCGTTATTCCTTGAAGCGCAGATCAATTCTAACAAGAACGTGGATTTCAACAATTTGAGAGGTACAGAGTAGCATGATGGTCAAAGGGACTTGTTATCGCTGTTGCTACTGATGGTAGTCTGGACCTGGTCATAGTCGACCGGGCCATGGTACTGCAGTGCGTGTACCAACTGCACAACACGCTGAGCGACCGCAACATCCTGTCCTGGCAGTTCTTCCTCAACCGCTTCGAGGCGTTATTCCTTGAAGCGCAGATCAACTCTAACAAAAACGTGGATTTCAACAATTTGAGAGGTACAGGGTAGCATGATGGTCAAAGGGACTTGTTATCGCTGTTGCTACTGATGGTAGTCTGGACCTGGTCATAGTCGACCGGGCCATGGTACTGCAGTGCGTGTACCAACACCAAAACTCGCTGAGCGACCGCAGCATCCTTTTGTGGTAATTCCTTCTTAAACGCTTTGTGGCATTATTCCCCAGCACAGATCAACGGTAACAAGAACGTGGATTTTAATAATAAGCTGGTTATTTTAGACAGATCCAATGGTACTAAGTGCTGAGCGGACATTAATTAATACGATGCATTTCTTACTTAACTGTAGCCCCATTTTGTTATGAAAACTTAGAAAAGTATTTTTTTTACATTCTTAACTTTTATTTCAATTATTTATTTACTTTTTTACGTGTTCATTTTGTTTTCATTTTAGAGCTTAGCCGTTGGGTGTTTTATTTGCGGTAAGTTTTGGATTCGTTTATTAATTTAATGCATGTATTTTATTTTCATGGATGAATGCTCAAAAAGCGCTACTGCTCACTTACACCAATAATAGAGGTGGATGAATACCGGGAATGTACCCTGTCTGTGTGCACTACTGCGAATAAATACTGGGAATATACTCGGTATATATATACCCACCTCTACTTCTTTTACTTTATCCAAAGAATATTCGGTAGAGTATGGTTACCGAGTAGTCTTTGATTGAAAGGACTAGCAACCACAAGTTACCATTACCAAACCACGATTAGAATGGGATTGGAATAGATGTCAGTTCATATAAACTTTGACGTATTTAGCTGGCAATACTGTCACCTCCAATCGTGTTCTAAGCGCGGTTTCATAGTTTTCATACTACCTCGACAATTATTATTATTTATGCTTCATTGTCTGAAACTCGACCAATTTAATTATTTTATAAACAGAATTAGTCAGCACAGACACAAGCTCCGACTGGTTCCAATACAAAGTGCGCCGCGCTCACGAAGCACTCAGTGTATCCGCTGTGAACACTTTGAGCGCGTCATTCGGCACCAAGTGGCCATACAAGAGGACCATCTCAGCGCCCGCGACCATGCCGCCGCAGTTGGATAGACAGCACGGTGAGAAGGGTAAACAGTGCTATTCTGAGCATTTTCAAAACTAAACTTAGAGCAAAACTTCGGGGCAATAGTTTCTTCTGTAAACACTTTGAGCGCCTTGCAATGTAACTATGTAACTAACTATGTTTGTTCGGGTGGAGTCTTGCAACTCAATTTTGAAGCAGATAAACTCAACCGATTAAGCTGAAATTTTGGGTATTAGTATAGTTTGGATGACAATTCAATATTATGGTACCATCGAGCTGATCTGATGATGGAGACAGAAGGTGGCCATGGGAATTCAGTACCGACGTCACCCTATTGAGTTAGAGCTCGGTAGAATCGACTCAATGAGTATGAGTTGATGGCGGTGTACAGAAAAGTACAGTCAGCAATAAAAGCTTGTACCAGCTTGATAAAAACATATTTTAAATGATTTAGTGGCAGGTCGATAGTTGAATGAAGTGATGTTATATGATTTTTTCGTTACTGACTAGTTTCTACGACATTAGATAAACAGTGGCTAACTTAACCTGTCGGTATGACCATAACCTGTTAGCAAAATATATACCTACCCTTATACCCTGTTAGCGTTATGGTTCCTATGTTTGTAGGTGACATACGAAAATCTGTAAAGCAGTTTATACATCAGAGGGTGTTTGTTTACTAATGCTTGGAGGGTTTGAGAAACAAAATGTGTTGTTATTTTATTTTCACTCTACTCCTAGTAGACAAGCTTGCGGAGCAATTCTACTAATAGAGAAGGTTTCTGTGATATTCCAGAGCGTGAGAAAGTGTACTCAAGGCAGTACTCCGCGCCTCTGTTGAAGCGGAAAACCTCAAGATTTGGGCTGGGGCAGTTGTTGGCAGCCCCTGCCTCAATACCTGCTCCACAGCGCGCTAACAACCATGGTAAATTATATTCTACGATCTTTAACTCAGCCGCTCACTGCCGTGTATGAGTGCGCCGCACAATGATTAATGCTTCCAACCGTTGATTTTACCGCGCAAATCATCAAATTGAGTAAATGTTTTATAAAAATTGTCCGAGATTATCGATGATACATGATCCTAGATACTAATAATATTACCTAGTGACGGGAGTTGGTCGCTTCGTTGGAATTTAAAACATGAATACTAAAATATACTCCCAATCAGATCAAACTTAACAGACGATTTGTAAATTTGTTGAGAGTTGTAACATTCCGGTTCGCTCTGCTACCATATACAGTATCTTGACGGTATCAAATTGGATGTGCAAAATTGAGAATTACAAATTAATATACGGTATTTTTACAGAGGGCTTGCACACGCTGTCCGGCCGGTCTACTGAGGAGATGATGACCGTGATGCCAAAAGCCGTGGACTTGGAAGAAGCCGACAGGGAAACCACTAATCTGCTGGTGTTTCTGCTTATGCAGTTCCTATCTAGGTAACATGTGAAACAAGTAGTTAAAATATTTTTGTTTTAATTTATTGTCGGTGGTTTTTTCCGCCTTCCTAAGTATTTCCTTCTCCAGTAGCTCTGTAGCTACCCACCATACAAGACGGATAGGTATAATGTCGCCCAATACTGCCGCCTGCGCCAATATGGCAACCACCGTTCGTATCGTATTCAGAGCAACGGGGAGTGACATAGTGCACGCCACAAACAATACTCAAAAAATTGTGTTTTTACAAGCTTTATATTAACTTGACCTGTTCGTATGTAAGATGTCCGTCAAAATTTGCAACTCAATTTTGAAGCAGATATATTTAACCGATTGAGCTGAAATTTTGGGTAAAGGTTTAGTTTGGATGACAATTCAATATTATGGTACAATCGAGCTGATCTGATGATGGAGACAGAAGGTGGCCATGAGAATTCAGTACTTAACCGACGTAACCCAGTTGAGTTTGGACTCGTTAGAATCGTCTCAATGAGTAGATGATGATGGTATAAGGAAAAGTACAGTTCGCAATAAAAGCTTGTACCAAAAATAAAATTATTGACAGAAACTTTTTCTCTATAAAAGTATAATGCAAAAGAAGTATAAAATTACTCTTTCTTATGTTTACCCTAGGTCCGACCAAGCTCATCCGAATGAGGACAAGCAATCGTTGAAAACTCAAGAAGTGGTGCTGAGACATCTGTTTTTGCTTCTGGGCTATAATTGCGTCGACAAGTGTTTCCACATTTCACCGCACACATTAAGGTACAGTTATGTTTCTCTTTATCTTTATTTTATTATTGGTCGACCATCTGCTAAGGTAAACGTCGTAATACTCGACGTTGCACCGGTGTATGGCATGGACACTTTATGTCAAAGCAAAATGGGATAAATTCGAACTAAGAGGATTTTTCTACATTGAATTAAAGCCATACACCAGTTAGTGCAACGTTGAGCACTAGGACGTTTAGTATTTGCCTGACAGGGCATACTATGAAATAATAAGCTTTAGAGTTTTATATATATTTTTTCGTATTCAGGCAATCGTCTATCTTCAACGCGTTTATAGCGAACCTACCTCAGGTTTTGGATCAGAACCACTTGATGGGCGCTAGCATTGCTGAACCCACCTTAATGCTGTTACAGGTATGTCACAATTCACCAGATGTTTGTAGACTGGCTGATTCGTAGTGATTTAGTTCTCTATCTATAAATATGTGTACGATTTTTAGGGCTCCGTACCTCAAAAGGAAGAAACGGAACCGTCTGTCTGTCAAGGCAAAATCTTGGGATTGTGCTAAAGCGAAGGCCCTCTTAGGGTAGGTACAAGCGTTAGGATGATGATGAACTCTGAAATACTATTGACCATGAAGAATTCTGCTTTAATATGGAATATCATTTGTTCACAGTTCTGCAGTAGCCCTGGGTCCAGTGCTGGTGTGACGGCCCCCGTATCAATGAACGGCGCCGTAGTAACTCACTCTTTGCACGCTTTAGAGCCTCACGTGAGACGCCACTGGCTTATGGCTCTCTCCGTCTTATTGTACAAGGCAAGTACCTATAAAACTTCAGAACTCTTCCGATTTTCTTCACCTTTAGGAATGAAATTGCAAGCACTTACTGTTTAGCGAGACTGATAAGTGATTACCTTACACGAGAACATACAGTTCACCTCCAGTTCCATGCGGACGCAAGTTTTGCCCCCTCAGTGAGGCAATTGGATTTTGACAGAGGTGTAAAAGCATGAACTGTAGAAATATGAAAACGCATGAACACACAATAAATAATAGCACTTGTATTGCTTTGCAGAAGGCATGAATAACAATAGCGATGTTTGACAGTAAGGAAATTCAAATCATAGCATTCCGCTCGCGCGCGTTCGCCGCATAGCAAGTGCTCTTTCGATTCCACCCGAATTTAGCCGAAGCGGCAACAGAGTTTAGGTAGGCTATTCCAAAAAAAATCTTACATATATTTTTAAATGTCCGTATAGGTTCGATAGTCATCTAGTATTTTTATTTCCTTAAAATAATATATCTACGCAAAGAAATAATGGTTAAAATTTGAACGTTATATATTCGCGTCAAAAAGGCAGCCGCTATTATCGTGACGTCATAAGAGCAGAAACCACAGACTAACTCTGTCTACTAAGAAGATACTACGTGCAGAAACATAGAAACGTCAAATGTTGTTTACAACGAACACTTGTTTTTGCATTTGCTATACTGCCGTCACAATGGCGATCGGCGTTTTCGGTCACGTTACTTTGTTATAAAAACATAAGATGTATACAGATACATCTTATGTTTTTATAACAAAATTGGGTTATATGGTCGGATTGCATAAGATTTGTACTTAGTTAAGGGCCTTAATCTAATCTATGCTTAATTTTTTTTCCATTGTGTAACGACAATTACCCATATAAAATGTATGGGTAATTATCATTACAGAATGGAAAGAAGTTAAAGCGAAGATTAGATTAAGGCTCTTAACTATGTATATTTTTTTTGCAATCCACACATATTCGTATTTCGGACGGAAAAACTAGATAAAAATACTTTGATAATTAAATTTTGATAGATGAAAATACCATAGGGTACTTGACTATAGAGTCGAGTGTGCAGTCTTTTATCACGAACGTAAGGTCTACATTTCCGTAGCTATATTAGTTTTCGGACGCGTTTGCTTTTAGTTACAATTTGTATGACAACGCATAGTTCCTAATAGTTACCACCAGAGGCGGAGGCGGTGTTCGCGTTTCGGAAACGTACATGTATCGATAATACTTATACTATATATTTGTTATAGAGCTACCGAGCATGTTTGAGACATGGGTATTGTTTCAGTATCACTACGGCAGCGGCACGCTGTGCGCGCAGGTGCAGGCGCTGGTGCGCATCGTGCTGAACACCGTGGAGGCGCAGTACCACGTGTGCAAGCGCATCCCGCCCATGCTCGTCATGCCGCCCGCGCACACTGCTCGGGGTACGCTCTCACATCTACCCGTACTAGGCGAAATTAATTCAGATATAAATGTAAATAAGTTTCTATACTAAAATCTTATGAAACGGGTCACTCATGTCTTTGAGGTCGAATATCGCTCGACTTGTTTCGAACCAATTCGCGGTTCCTGTTCATGAGCACACGCGTTGCAGGCGCGTTCATAATATTTTAATATGTCCGAGACTACTGATGTGCCGGCGGAAAGTTTCCTATATTGTGAATTTTTTCTGCAATTTAACATACAAAAATTTCTCTCACTTTTGTATGGAAATTGCGTACTTTCCTGGGTAAAAAAAAAATATAATTCTATTCAGTCCGTCAGTTAGATTATCAAAAAATATTAGACACGTATTTTTTTGTTTGTCAATTAAACAAAAAATATGACGATAGCCCTAGCTAGCCCGTTAAAGTTCCGCGTGACGTCACATTTTGCTAAAAAGTGTACCATAATGTGACGTCACGCGCAACTTTAACGGGCTATATCTTCATCATTTTTTGTTTAATTGACAGTCAAAAAATCCATGTCCAATATGTTTTGATAATCTAACTGACGGACTAAATATCATTTTTTAGGAAAGTAGCCAATGGCAACTTTCCATTCCATGCCTGAGAAGCATAAAACTGTAACTCTTATACACCATGTCTTATACATCGGACTTAAAGGTAAATCTCTTTCGAAATGTTTTTGCATTTGTAGTTGCGACCTCTGTAGCCAGCCTCACACACACACATACGTGAGTCTGTGTACCTCAACGTGTACGCGTGTCCCTGTAAATATATAAATACTACAACAAATGCAAAAACGTCTCGAAAGTAATTTCCCTGTACTTAATGGTACTAAATTCGGGAAGTTGGTAAAATTTATCATGCAAGATTTGACCCGCACATACTAACAAACTAGCAATGCAAGTTAATATAATGCTTGTAAATAGGTATCGTGACTTTTCTAACATTTTTGATTCTCAGAGCTAAGCCAACCATCGCTAAAGTCGTGCACGGCGCCGGAGCGCGCGGCGGGCAGCCCGGCGCCGCTCGAGCGCAAGCCTAAGCCCGCCGACGCCATGCCCACGCACTGGGAGCAGCCCGCTAACAAGTCAGTAACGGATCCCTATATTTCGCGTCCATCCATATCCCTCTCCAACACAACCAACCTGAAATCCACAAGTATCTAGAAATGAACACATGAAGGAAGAAACTCTTTTCACGCCACTGCTTGGAAATGTGCCAAAAGACGGTAAGGATTCAGGCTTCATAGCCGGAGTTAGTTGGACGTCTTACGGACAGGCCATCTATGAATTCCAACTGTCCAACAATGTTTTTGTAGTCCAGTTGAAGGAGCGATTCGAACAATCACAGCCCTCCCCCCGCGCGCCCGCGCCGCGCCGCTCCTCCCCGCCACGCCAGCGCGCGGGCTGCGCTCTTTTTTTTAGTATTATGATCTTTTACTCGTATTAGGTACTTCATTTTGATTTATGTTTATAATTATTTGCAATTTCCTCGCAGTAGGCGTGAAAAGCACTATGTAATGTCTTGGTCAAAAGTGCAATAGATGACCTCACCTGCGGCTCGAACCACGAAACCACTCGTCCATGTATTGCCTACTTTCTAGCCTTTACAATAATGTACTATTGCGACCAAAGTGTACAAAGAGAGACTGATACGCCATCCGAATGAGCTTGCTGTAAAGCTGACAACCAGAGGCTATTGGAATGAAGCTCAAAAGAAAATACATATCAACATAGTAGTTAGATGATTTAGTGGAGTAGATGCCCTCACTGGAGGACACACTCGACTTGCTATGAAGCTTTCAGTCAATTTGCTTACTAACTGATTGCAGATAAATAAGAAAGAAAAATAATCAAAAAACAACTTTATCTAAATCCATATTGTGTTGTACGTCTGCTTCCTTTATCTCTGTATCTCTTGTGTAGTGAATAAATGTCTTCTTTCTTTCCTTATATCCCTGACTCTTTTTGCCCGACTACGACAGAGCCGAAAGGAAGGGATATATTATGTTTTTAGCAATATGTATTTACGTGTGTTCCATCTTAGCGTTTAAGATACTGAACCGATTTTGATAAAAGACGTGTCAATCGTTATCGATACGAAATTATGCTCCGGCTGACATTATCTTCGTATGAAAAAAAAAAAAAATTAACTTTTCGACCGTCGGGTTTTTTGAACTGTGTACGCTTGTTAACCCATGCAAAGAGAAAGAAAGATATGTGGACGTGATTATTGGGCCTTACATTATAGGGTGCAGTAATCATAGACTGAAGCTCCTCGATGAGAAGGGGGTGTCTTGTATGGCGAACGCCAATAGCGCTAATATGGCACCCTTCCGCCTTGTATAACGAGCGAGCGAAGCGAACGAAGTTCTCCGTTTCAGCTCGGGCCGAAAATTCTTTCCTTCCGGATATCCTGACTATTTATTATATAGACTTTTTTTGTCGATTCATATCTTCGAAAAAAAAAGACAGCCGCGCGAGTTCTACAGCTCACAGAGTCAATTGTATTATTATTTTCCCACTTATCGCTAACGCAGGACGAAAGAGGAGTCTGGCACCTCCTAACAGCCTTAGCCACGTGATAAATACAATCTTCACGACCTTGATTCTCTTACCGAAAATGGTTCTTCACTTTGCCTTTTGAGAGCTTGCCAGAGCTACAACCATTCTGTGACAGTGACTAAGAAGGAATGTAAGTGTTCTTTTCAATAGACACGTTTTCACAGAATATTGTAACTCTAGATGTAAGTACAGTAATTGCGGTTGCAGTTTTTTAGCTTCGGTCTCCTTTCGTTCTATTTTAAGCCAACGCTAACTTTCCTATACCAAATTGCCTGCGGCCAGTTTAGTATGGAAAGCGTGCAGCCATGCGAGTTTGTGTGGCCCTAAATACTACTCTAATCGACAGGTATCAACAATGGAGTCTCGAACATGAGTCTTCTGAGAGCGAACTAATCGCCATCCCTGAAACCAGTGACGTCGATACCACTGTACATGGAAGCACCGCACCAGTAAGTATTTTAGAGCTGAGGAAATTCACCTTTTTCTGTCATACCCTTAACACTGTTATAATGTGAAATTTTATTGTCGACTATATTTTTCTGTACACCATCATCAAGCTTTTATTGCGAACTGTACTTTTCTTTATACTAACATCATCTACTCATTCAGACGATTCTAACGAGCCCAAACTCACAGAGTTACGTCGGTTTAACACTGAATTTCCTTGGCCACCTTCTGTCTCCATCATCAGATCAGTTCGATAGTACCTACCTACCATAATATTAAATTGTCATCCAAACTATACTAGTACCCAAAATTTCAGCTCAATCGGATAACGGCAAGTGACTGAAAAATGGATTGCAAATTTTGACGGACAACTTACTCTTACATACTTATATACTTACATACGAACAGGTCAAGTTAATATAAAGTGAATATTCTCACTCTGCTGCTTGCTACTGCTGAGCGGACTAGACCATGACATTTAATTTCTTTAGCATGCTAAAGCAAAATAAATGAAATGTATTTCTGATACGTTAGATTTTGTCATATAGCTAAATATACTACATTTTCGTGTTCATAGGGTTCCTTTGATGAGCCGTCTCATTATGAAGATCCTCCTCCGAAGATAGAGGCTGTTGTTGCTACTACGTCACATCCACCGTTGAGTAAAATCGTAAGTGCATGGTTTATTTTGTATTAATCTTTCTAGAATTACGGTGTCTACTTAAAGGCTAGTTGCTATCATATTTGCTGTAGATTAAATAATTCTCATTCGTCGCACAGATTTGTGAAATCCTTCTTCTATAAAGTTTAACGTCGGAACAAGCTTGAGTTTTCAAAACAACTAGGAAGGTACCCACAAATCATTGTGTCTTTTTCGTAGTCAGTAAAAATTTCATGGTTGCTACATTTTGTTTATTGTCAGGCTCAGTTGGGATCTCGCTCCACTCACCAGCTATCTACTAGCTCTTCGGTATCTATCGGCAGTGACTCTTCAAATTTGTGAGTAATTTTATTTGGTCAACGTGCATATAATTTGCAATTAAACATTTTAATTAATCTAACAATGTAGGTATAACTAGTTAAGAATTTTAAATGTTCTTCAGGAAATCTACCCCAATGAGTGGTCAGTCGGTAGAGATCTGGCCAGACCAATTGCATGGTCCGCAAACCTCGCCTCGGGCCAAAATACTAGGCAAACAGAAAAGGATCGTTGGTAAGTCTATAGCGTATTAATCAAAGTGACTAATCAATGATGGTTTGGCATCTATTATATCCAAAGAGGTGATATATTAAACTAAACACTCTTAAAATTCATTATTGAGATTACTATAACTCCTCTCTGGGTATAATAGATGCCAAATCATCATTGATTAGTCACTTTGATTAGTTGAAGTTTTTGGTGAAGTGGCGTGTCTTGATTTGTTAGTTCAATTTATTAGAGCGTTACTTAAAAAATGTGTCTGATCTCAGGAAGGTATTTGACGGCCGAGCCAAAGGCAAGAGCGGTAAATATGCAATCTGGGGCTTTCTTTACTACCGCCCGTATTTTACGTCTGCGGCCAGGAAGTAGGGTCTTCTGCTCGCGTAGCTGGTAGTAATTGACAACTTTTCAAAATATGTAATGATGCCGAAATCTAAAATCATTTCGGTAATTATGTTACCTGAACGTAATAATGTAGTTTTCGTTTTTTTAGCACTCGTTACTACGTTAATACTACGTCTGTCATATGAACGATGTGCAAGCTGCCATACAGAGCCGTAATATTGACGTAATAATATACTTACCACCTTCTGGAATTCGCTACTTTTCAATTTGATATTTCTGAATGCAAATTACAATTTAGGGAGAAATAAAAAAATATAACTAAGACAAAATCTATACATTTAATTATATTTTTAGAATAATTTCTATGAAATGTACAATTTATTATAAAAACTAAACCTAACTTTAAAATATATATATATATATATATATATATATATATATATATATATATATAATGAAAATTAAACAATCTCTAAAAAGGCATCGTACCAAAGACGCTGGCAGCATTACCTCGCTGGATAGCAATGCTAATCCGTTGTGCGAGGAAGCTGCCAGCTCTTTGTTCACCTGTAGTGTCGACTAGCCTTTTTCGGAGCTCGTTGAACAGTTTCCGAGCGCTAGGACCCCAAGGCCCAAGGGTCTCGACGCCGAATGCCATAAAATGGTATTGAGAGCCGAGACCCCCGTATTTTGTGGCTTTTTTAGAGACAAAATGGCCCACTTGAAATAATGAAATGTTGTCAATTGTCACTTCATAGCCAGGTGTGACGTAATAATGATTATGACTTGTAGTGGGCAGCAGCACGTCTCCCGACACGGCGCCGTCTTCCAACGGCGACGGACAGTCCACCGCCTGGCCGCCGCCGGCGCACCGGGGGAAGAGCCCTGGTAAATTCTGCTTTCTAGCTGGTTTATTTTCATAAACACTTTTGACCGCATGAAAATCTCTTACCCTATACTACAGTTGTCCTTATAGTGTTGTACAATTACATACATCCAATGATGAATCAACTATTTTATGTCGTTATTCTGCACCATTAGCCAAGAGACAATATGGCAGAGTTTCTTAGAATAATTGTTACAACATTGAATTCTAACATGCTTAGAAGAATTAGAAGACGGTCCATAAAAAAGAGGTTCGTACATAGTGAGAGAACGCCACTTTTCAATCATATCAGCGGAAAGACGTCCACTGCTGGACATAGGTCTCTCCCAAAGAGTTCCACAATGACCGGTCCTGCGCCACCCGCAACCAGCGGATTCTTGCGACCTTTATCAGATCATCAGTCTACCTTGTGGGGGACGGGCCCACGCCGCGCCTTCCGGTACGTGGTCGCCACTCAAGAACCTTTCCGCCCCAACGGCCATCGGTTTTACATGCAATGTGCCCCGTCCACTGCCACTTAAGTTTAGCGATTCGGAGGGCTATATATGTAACCTTGGTTCTGCTGCGGATAGCCTCATTTCTGATGCGATCACGCAGAGAAATTTCCAATATAGCCCTCTCCATTGCCCTTTAGGTGACTTTGAGCCTTCTTAAGAATAACCCCATATTTAGGGGATTGAAATTCATAATGTCGCGGTTTTAAAAAGTGATTCAGGAGACGTAACCACAGCACCACGGCAACTAGTGACATATTAATTTCCAAAGTTGCCACGTAGGAAACGAATTCAAGATTTATGATGAATTTCTACGTTTGACAGATCGTCAGATCTGTCAAACGTAGATATAAAAGAAGCGCATTTTAAGCAGCGATGTGGTCGCTCCCTGATTATGTTGATTCAAGAAGATAAGTGGTCGCCACTCGAGAACCTTTCCGTAGAGGTCGCGGGAGTCCGCCGGATGCGGGTGGCGCAGGACCGGTCACTTTGGCGCTCTTTGGGGGAGGCCTATGTCCAGTAATGGACGTCTTTCATCTGATATGATGATGAAGATTAGTAACAATCACAGAACACTATAGAAAGGCGATGTGGGCACGCGCTCAAAGCTTTCGCACCAACGTCACCTGATCAGCCGCTCACAAAGTTGTAGGCGACGTGGAGGGGATGAGGTGGCGACACCGATCCCGATAGAAACCGCGCCTGTTACCCCTTCTACGTATAGTGTTCTGTGGTAACCATTTAGTTGTCGATGTAGTGCGCACGCTGACGTGCGCGTACGCGTCCCCCGAGTCGCCGCTGTCCAAGATGGAGCTGGCGTGGAGCGCGCCCTCGCCGCTGCACCACCAGCCGCACCCGCCCTTCCACATCCCGCCGCCCGAGAGGTACTTTCGTGCTCATTTAGGTTTGGTGCTACCAGCGAACGAAAACACCATAGAAGGCGAACTCCCTACAAATATCAACCCAAACGCGTGCCCAAAACCGATATGCGCATGTTCGAACTGAGCGGCTGCTTAGCATCCTTTTGACACCCCGCCTCCACCCCGCCCCCACGTCCGCATACGTCCGCATAATGGCAATGTGCATCCTTTTAGTGGGGCGACTTTTCTGCGCTAGTTAGACTTCTATGGATTTTTTCGTTCGCTGGGTGCAACCCACCCTTAATCTATCTGTATCCTACGTCTAGCTCAACGGAAGCCTCTTTTTTACCCGACTGTCGAAGGAGGATTATGTTTTTCGAGCATATGTATGTAGGTATGTATGTGTGTATGTCTTATTCTTTGGCATGCCGTACAGCCTAAACCGTTTGACGGATTTCGACATATGAGATGTCGTTGGATTCCGCTTAATCGTAGGAGTGACATAGGCTATATTATTTGTAAAAAATAAGTTGGGTTTTTCGAAGAATATTTTGAATTCACTTGTTTTAACATTCAAGATTACAAGTTACAAGCTTTTAAGAAATAAGCCCCAGGTCTAAGTTTCTCAAAAACAACTCGCTCATCAAAAAAATCCTCATGAATTATGTACCTAAGAGAAAGTGCTACAATGCCCAGTAAGAATTTGTAACCTGGCAAGGCAACTTTTGCAGACAGGATGGGACAGTCATGGTAATGATTTCGCACCAACAATAAAATACGAGTTCTCTTTTACTCGTTCTGATTACTGGTTGTGTTTGCAGGTTGCTACCTATAGGTCCGAAGCCTAATAAGGACCAGTATCCAGTCTTTAACGCCTTGGTAGACCGTGTTCGAGAAGCTCTTACGCTACCAGGTACAGCTTTTTACTTAATTATTACGCCACTAACACTTGTCTGCCAGAGTACTATCATCATACAAATTCCGCTACATTATGACACATGTTTTCTCTGGCAGTAGGTAATACAAAAACTTTGGATGAAAAAGATTCAAGCAAACTTGACCCATTTCACCCTCGTACACTCAGCGTCAAATACTCTGTAGCAGTCAAAGTGGCCAAATAGTTCGGTACCGAACTATTTGTCTACTTTAGTTGCTACAAAGTGTTTGACGCTGAGTGTACCATTTCATACTCGAAATATCTCGGTCCGAATGGGTCACTTTCAACCTTTGGTTAACAATTTACTATTGCTCCCTTGGAGCACAGTCTACTATTTCACACCTGCCATTCAGAAAAGAGTCATTGTTGACCTCAAATGAGGGTCAAAGTTGGTACTTTTCTTCCCTGATCCTACTACTTAGAAAAGAGTAATTGTTGCCCTCAAGTGATTTAATTTTTCTCATAGAAAGTGTGCGAGAAACACTATGTGTCACTCGGTAACAAATTCCGTCTCGGGCGTAAACACTTGAATCTCTCGTTACGCTCAAGATTTCTACTTTAGGATCCCTCGCTACTATATTTTAGCTCCCTTGAGACGCAATCTACTATTTCCGTGCAGATGATTCTACCGACAAGACGGATTCCAGCAAGTCTGAGCCTGAGCCTGCGCCGGCGCCGACCGCGCGGCCACAGGACCTCGCCAAGAAACTGTCTTCCGAGGGTGCCACGTATGTATCACTGAGTAATAGAGATTGTGTAAGTCCCACAGGTTTACTCTCATGAATCGAAAGGAAATGGATGAAGATGCCTTTACTAGTTCAATGGAATATCGAATCATTCATTGACGCTGCGAAAGATTACACCTATTAGTGTTTCAGATAGGTAACCAACCGATTGAGCTGAAATTTTGGTTTTAATTATAGTTTAGATGACAATTCAATGTTATGATACCATCGAGCTGATCTGATGAAGGTGGCCATGAGTATTCAGGACTTAACCGACGTAACCCCGTCGAGTTACGGCTCGTTAGAATCGTCTCAATGAGTATGTGATTACGGTATGCAGAAAAGTACAGTTGGCATTAAAAGCTTGTACCAAAAATGAAATCTTTTGACAGAAAGTTATTTTTTGGTTCCAGTCGGTCTCGCGGTGCTTCCCCGCGGCGGCTGGCGCGCCAGGCCGCGCAGCTGGGCTCGCCGCCCTCGCCGCCGCCGGCGCCGCAGCCGCCAGCGGCGAGACCTCAAAGCTCTGGTAATTCAGTATATGCATGCGCAATACCATCATATCATCTCAATAAACGGTAAAAAAATATATATATATGAGAAAAAAAAAATATTTTAGTCGTCCATAAGTAACTTAAAAGTTACTAATACGATATTCATGTTTACTTTAAAAAAAATGGCATGTTTACTACTAGTATACCTAAACTTATTATTCAGGACCAACACAGCAATTTACTTATTTCATTACAAGGTAAGGTATGGATAGCGCCTTGAGACGTCATATTGAAGGTGCAAATTAGAATGGAAAAACCGGCCAAGTGCGTGTCGGACCACGCAAAACGAAGGGTTCCGTGCCTATTAAAAAGGTCGTATCGTCACAGAAATTTTACGGCACTTACGTCCTTTTCTTTGAGGAAGGCAGTTTTTCAGCAATATCTCGAAAACCTCTGAACCGATCGTGTTCAAAACAATTTTCGGTGAATGAAATTAATAACCCCTATGTCCATGAATTTTTCCATATTTTTAAAATACACCGTTCAAAAATTAGAGGGGGGGGGGACAGAATTTTAGTGACTTTCGGGGCGATTATCTCCGACCCTATTCACTTAATCAAAAAAAAATGCTAAGAAACCTTTTATTTATTTTCAAAGACCTATCGATTGATGTGCCACACGGGGGGTCACAATGAATTATTTTTTTTTAACTTTTAGTTTTATGTATGGAGTGCACCCCTAAAAAAATTTTTTTTTGTCATTTTAATTACAAAACTATGTAGCGGCTAACAAAATACACCTATCCTCAAAATTTTATTCAAATACACCTTATAGTTTTCGAGTAAAATGCCTGTGACATACGGACAGACGGACAGACGGACAGACGGACAGACGGACAGACGGACATGACGAAACTATAAGGGTTCCGTTTTTGCCATTTTGGCTACGGAACCCTAAAAACGAGGACAAGGGTGGTCCCTACTCTATACATCACCCTTACAGACATTTTATTATCTTTGAAAACTGATGCTAATGGCATCATGAACAAAAATATAAATGGGCCTATTTGTGACGATACTTCTCCCGTAGTATTTCTGTTTTTGTTATTAAGAGCCGCCGCACATTGATCCACAAGTTGCGTCCGAGTTTTTTGTACAATTTGTATAGCAGTATAGCATTATAGCAGCATATATTATTATTATGTATAGCAGTTTGTATATATTTGCACAGTGGGCTTTTAGTGGCCGCATCCGAGCCACAAGCTGCCAGAGTGGCTCGCGCTCGCTACTAGTGGTCGTGTTTAATGGCGGCCATTAGTGGCTGTAATGTCCAGGCGCTCTTATTACTTCTGGAGTAGACTACCTCGTTTAAAAGGGCCTTACTCGCCTGTGTGTCATTCTAAGTACGCGTACATTAAAACCGCCGAACAAGTTTGGCGACGATCCAACATGATTGAATTGATGATTGTCAACATGTTTGAATTTTGCTAGTAGCCCGCCATCGCTCGTACGTCCGTCACTGCCGCGAACTGCTAGTCGCCATTTTGTTTGTGGAGTCTGTGGGTGCGGATCGCTTGTGGCATTCGACCTTCCCAATTTCGTGAATTTATTATTCGCGATTTTATAGCTCGTACGCTCGCGTTTTATTAATTTAGGACCGTTTTCGCAAAAATATACATTGTATTCCTATACAATTTGACAGGGTTGTCAACCTTAAGTGGGTGATCAATCATGAACATCATCTGTCAATGTCATCAACGTCGAGCCGAGTAAGTTCGCGAATTTTAAATTGGCGATTTTATAGTTCGTACGTCTGTCACCCACTTTAGAAGGCGTTCCTCATTGAGTTATATAGTATGGAGCAGACATCCCCTAGCATAAGTCTGCGCATGTTGAACTACTCTCATGAGATTACCTTTGCATAGTCGGGAGCGGGCGCTGGGGGCTATACGTAGTACTGAATCCCAAGCCGGCGGTCGGCCGCCCGGCATGATGGAAGACGACAAGAGAAAGGGTCTAATTGGGTAGTTTCCTCATGTCAAAATTGATAATGTAGTGTTGCTAAGTGGATAGTAAACCATCAAATTATTGTAATAAAGTATTAATTACAAAATATAGTTAACATCATAAAAAGATATGGACCTTGAAAGTTTATAAAAAAATATGCATTTTTTTTATTGTCCAAAAGTAAATTTAAAGCTACCAATAGAATCCTTACGCTTTTATAGAATCAAAATTTTACGACAACTATGGTCCTAAACGCAGTATTTCGCGACCGAAACAGCAATTGCCTTGGTTTTCCATACAACGATTAGTACAAATATCACACTGTGACGTCATGATTCAATGTCTATTAGTATGAAACGTTTTCGGCTGCCGCCAGCGAGCTCCGTCATTGACATATTTTTTTGGGTATTTATGTTCTTTAATTATAGTTGCTCCCA
Organism: Epinotia nisella; assembly: GCA_932294315.1. Taxonomy (NCBI): domain Eukaryota; kingdom Metazoa; phylum Arthropoda; class Insecta; order Lepidoptera; family Tortricidae; genus Epinotia; species Epinotia nisella. Next base: position 27,625,713 of record OW028674.1, read on the forward strand.
TACAAACATTTGTTCCTCTCCAAAAACTGGTTCGAATGGCATCGTAAAAAATCTTAGGACACAAGCCTATTGAATGTCTTTCCTCGTGCAAATGTCGTCTGGTTGTTGCAGAGAGCGCCCGGGAGGGCGCGCGCGGCGGCTGGTGGGAGGCCGAGAGCCGCGCCGGGCGCCGCGCCGCGCACGCCGGCGCCGCGCCGCGCCCCGACACCACGCTCTGCTACCGATGTAACCTTTGTCTTCTCTTCTAGCTGCTCACTACACGACCAAAATGCCAATGAATGATTTTTTTTTCTTTATTTAAGGAGCTTGTCACACAAGTGATCATGTCGCTCCGTTATAATCAACATGACATTTTTTTTCTTAATTATGAGTTATTCTATTAATACACTTGCGAGCTAACTGCAATAATGCTGTGGCTGCGTCTGACAACGGGTCAAAATCGGACATAACAAATCAAATTTCAAATGATCTAAATAGGAAAAATAGTCATGTAACAAAATTAAATGATCAAAGTATTTTTATGTAGTTTTTGCCTTAAGAATTACAAATATGAATTTTGTTATAAGAAACGTGAGATTTATTTTTAATTTGAAAATTAAAAATCGTAGTTAAAACTACGATTATATATATGTTACGTGACCGAAAACGCCGACCTCCATTTTTCGTTGTAATAGTAGATTGTATGACAAGGGGCTAAAATAAGCCATATCACCACGAGATGGATATTTTCCCGAGCGAAGCGAGGGAAAATAATTCGAGGGGTAATATGGCTTTTAGACCCGAGTTATACACTCTACTTTTCACTTCGACTGCGAGAAAATAGTAAAACAAAGATTATCCATCCACAATCAATAACAAATTTCACTGCGAAGACATTGTTCAATTTAGCGTCAGGCGTTTTCTTTTTTAATGATTTGGAATTAGGGACTAAAAAACACCTAATGTTTGATTGGTCGATTTGAATATGTAGCTGTATTCTGGTTGGTTGATAGCAAAGAGAAATATTTTTTGAAAGAGTTGTGATTGGTGGATTTAAATGATTTGGAATTAGGGACTAAAAAACACCTGATGTTTTATTGGTCGATTTTAATATGTAGCTGTAGGTATTCTGGTTGGTTGATAGCAAAGATAAATGTTTTTTGAAAGAGTTGTGATTGGTGGATTTAATATGGTGAAGTGTTTTGATTGGACAAATTAAATGTGTTAAAAATCACAAATATGTATACATATTTTCCCTAGGGGCTAAATGTACTACTTTAGCCCCGCTTATTAAGCCTAATATGACACACTTTTCGAGCATGAGATGTGAAAAAAACATTTGACGTTTCTATGTTTCTGCACATCATGTAGTATCTCTTAGTAGTCTGGAGGTTTGGTGTTTCAGTTATGATGTCACGATAATGGCGGCTGCCTTTTTGGCGCGAATATATAACGTTCAATTTTCAACCATTATTTATTTGCATAAAGCGATATTATTTTGAGGAAATTAAAATACCAGTTGACTATCTATACGAACATTTTAACATATATATATTTTTTTGTAGAATAGCTTATTCCATTATGGCCATATGCATACGTTGATCAACAGTGTTGCCGCGCAGGTGTAAATAAGTCTCAAATGAGTCTAGTTGAGATACTGCGCAAATATTGCATAATGTGGATTGTCCAGGCGCGGAATGCGGCACTGCTGTCGAACAGTACAGCGACGAGGAGCTCGGGCTCTGCGTCATTATTCTGGCGACGTTTGTGCACCGCGAGCCGTGCGCGGCGGCGGCCATGCTGCCCTCTTTACTGCACAACGTCAGCAGGTAGAACATTCTTTTTAACCGACTTCAAAAATTCAAAGACGCCTGGCTGGACCGATTTGGAAAATATATTTTTTGTTTGAAACGGTATCCTTCCCATGTGGTCCCATGGTCATCAGGTCAGGATCTGATTATGGGATCTCGGAGAAATTGAGGGAACTCTTCATAGGCAAATTTGAAGCAATTTGGGTACTGATTTGAAGTCAATTAAAACTTTGTTTTTAAAGTAAATAATTATACTATAGTAGTGACAAGCATACATCCAGCCTGATGGTAAGCAAACACGGTAGCCCATGGAAGCTTCATCATCATCATCATCATATCAGCCCAAAGACGTCCTTTGCTGAACATAGGCCTCCCCCAAAGAGTGCCACAATGACCGGTCCTGCGCCACCCGCATCCAGCGGACTCCAGCGACCTTTACCAGGTCATCAGTCCACCTTGTGGGGGGCCTACCCACGCTGCGCCTTCCGATACGTGGTCGCCACTCAAGAACCTTTCCGCCCCAACGGTCATGGAAGCTTGTGACTCCGGAAATTACGAAATTCAGAAATTTTGAATTTTATTATCGGAAGTTTCTGATTAGTAAACATTTAAGTACTGTTAATGTGGGGTAGCGCATTGTTATTAACGATTCTCAATGTAACTTGAGACGTTGGTGCCATTCTAGAAGTTGAAATAACTTCGCGGTAGATGTCGCTACGAGCCTCCCTAAGGTGTCCTTAGAAGAGTGAGATTGAAAGATTCGTCGCCACTATAATTATAGTGGGCCCACGGTAGCTCAGATGGATTAGAGCAATGGACGAATTCCAGAGGTCGCGGGAAAAAATGCTGCTCGAGGCGAATAATATTTCGATTTTCCACTTTGATCGAAATTTAGAATGCTTCTTGCATGCTTGCTCACAGTCTAAATTATTAATGATGACAGACATGGCGCGTTGATTTAATGGCCGAAGGGGGAAGAAGATTGATACCGGGCGCCGTTTCCCCGGAAAAGGGCGTGTCCAGCACCGAACGTTATTATTTATTGACTGCACTTGTTCGCAGAGTGGTGCAACTAGGCAACTACGCTTGGCAGACGGAGACAAACACTCGATTGCCAGGCAGCGCTGTGTTCGTAGCGCATCAGTTCCTGCGCTGCGTGCTGCACCAACTGGCGCCCAATAACGTGTTTCTGCAGATATTCTTGTTGAGAAGCCCTGGTTAGTACCCTGGTCACTGAATAAATAATAGTACAGGCGATCTTCTGTCTAGCGGAGATGTTTGGCACCTAGAACATTCTAATTATGACATCAGTTCCTGCGCTGCGTGCTACACCAACTGGCACCCAATAACGTGTTTCTGCAGATATTCTTGTTGAGAAGCCCTGGTTAGTACCCTGGTCACTGAATAAATAATAGTACAGGCGATCTTCTGTCTAGCGGAGATGTTTGGCACCTAGAACATTCTAATTATGACATCAGTTCCTGCGCTGCGTGCTGCACCAACTGGCGCCCAATAACGTGTTTCTGCAGATATTCTTGTTGAGAAGCCCTGGTTAGTACCCTGGTCACTGAATAAATAATAGTACAGGCGATCTTCTGTCTAGCGGAGATGTTTGGCACCTAGAACATTCTAATTATGACATCAGTTCCTGCGCTGCGTGCTACACCAACTGGCACCCAATAACGTGTTTCTGCAGATATTCTTGTTGAGAAGCCCTGGTTAGTACCCTGGTCACTGAATAAATAATAGTACAGGCGATCTTCTGTCTAGCAGAGATGTTTGGCACCTAGAAAATTCTAATTATGACATCAGTTCCTGCGCTGCGTGCTGCACCAACTGGCACCCAATAACGTGTTTCTGCAGATATTCTTGTTGAGGGAGCCCTGGTTAGTACCCTGGTCACTGAATAAAAAATAGTACAGACGATTTTTGTTTAGCAGAGATGTTTGGCACCTAGAAAATTCTAATTATGACATCAGTTCCTGCGCTGCGTGCTGCACCAACTGGCACCCAATAACGTGTTTCTGCAGATATTCTTGTTGAGAAGCCCTGGTTAGTACCCTGGTCACTGAATAAATAATAGTACAGGCGATCTTCTGTCTAGCAGAGATGTTTGGCACCTAGAAAATTCTAATTATGACATCAGTTCCTGCGCTGCGTGCTGCACCAACTGGCACCCAATAACGTGTTTCTGCAGATATTCTTGTTGAGGAGCCCTGGTTAGTACCCTGGTCACTGAATAAAAAATAGTACAGACGATTTTTGTTTAGCAGAGATGTTTGGCACCTAGAAAATTCTAATTATGACATCAGTTCCTGCGCTGCGTGCTGCACCAACTGGCACCCAATAACGTGTTTCTGCAGATATTCTTGTTGAGAAGCCCTGGTTAGTACCCTGGTCACTGAATAAATAATAGTACAGGCGATCTTCTGTCTAGCAGAGATGTTTGGCACCTAGAAAATTCTAATTATGACATCAGTTCCTGCGCTGCGTGCTGCACCAACTGGCACCCAATAACGTGTTTCTGCAGATATTCTTGTTGTAGAGCCCTGGTTAGTACCCTGGTCACTGAATAAAAAATAGTACAGAGATTTTTGTCTAGCAGAGATGTTTGGCACCTAGAAAATTCTAATCATGGCATCCCGCTCCCGCGCGGTCGCTGTATATTATGTGCTCTATCGTTCCACTACAAAACTATATGTTGCAATTTTGCAAGCCTAAACTAGCAACACTGAGGCGTTTGATCTGTGTGATTGACTTTTGACTAGTGTTTAACTTACTTATATTTTCGTTAAATAGGCCAATAGCCGTTTTCAGGAAGCTAAGATATGTAGATGTCAATGACAAATGTTTGGTAGTGACTGCTCATGTAACATATTGGTATTTTAAACGCATGCAGTCCAAGGCCTTTTAGGGTTTTTGATTAATCAATTATAGGAGCCTATATAGACTGTGTTTGTCAAAAGTTTTTATTTTATTTATGATAAATATTTTTTCATTCAATAGAGAAGCAGCGCCTAATGTTTTTCAAGAGCATCGCTCAAGCTTTCGTCGACTTCAACGAGTTGTATCCGTGCGGGCCATTGCAACTCGTGGTCGAGCATCTGAACTCTAAGAAAACTCTGCCTATTGAAGTAAGTACAGAGATTGCTAGTAGTATCGGAATAATGTTATTTAATTGATTTTAAGTTTTTTTTTGTTTTGGCTAAACGCGGTTTGCGTATTGCCACCGAAAAAGCATGGAAACGTTAGGAAAGTAGAAAACAGGAATAACAGGATTTGGAAGGATAAGATCTGTTTAGAATACGAGTACCTAGGAGCTAATAAAATATATAAATTACAAAAAACTAAATACGGATATCATTAAGCAAAATAAAAGAGAATATAGAATTAAATATAGAAGGATCTTTTGAGGCTAACAAGTCGATTTTAAGCTTTATCTGAACATTCAGTTTCCTAATTATTTAAAACTAGCTTCCGCCCGCGATTTCGGACACGGGATAAAAACTATTCTATATTTTAATCCAGGCTAGATAGCCTGGATGAAATTTTGCACGAAGATTCGTGCAAAATTTCATCCAGATCGGTTGAGTCGTTTTATAATATTAGTAGGATAACGCAGTCCCACACGCTGTCCAGTACTTGGTTGACAATATGATTCATCGTCTTCTAATAAGAACCATTTGCAGCAAATCTCCGTGATCGCATCCAACATCTGCCTATACCTATCGTGCCTGGCGCCCGAAGTCCTCGGGCCGACGCCCGCCTGCTGCGCGCTGCTGGGCCAGATGGAAGCCCTGTTCCGCAGCATAGTGCTGCAGCTGCCGGCACTGGACGAGCCCGGGCCTCTGCTGCGCGCCGCCGCGGCCGTGCTGCGCATACCCGGCGCCAACCAGAACAAGGTGAGCTAATCACTGCTGGTGACTCCTGCTAGCCTGGTACTTGGCAAACTATCATTTGCGCTTCGGGATCGGTGGCGTTGAATTGGAGTGGTCTATGTCCAGCAGTGGACTAAGATAGGCTGATGATGATGATGGTGAGGATGAAAATGATGGTAATAATGATGAAGCTGACCGGCTACTGCTAGTGATAGCTGTCGTGCCTAGCTGAAGTCCTCTGCCCAAAGCGCCACTTAATGGCCAGAGGTTGTGAATATATTTCGTCACTAATGTTCCATTTTAAAAACATAATCATAGTGCTTCAACTGAGATGTAAGCACTGCTTTCTTGTCGAATACATGCCGCCAATAACGGCTATCTTTATTACAGAAACCCCTAGGTGTTTTTCAGTTGACGACAGAAATCTATAAATTGCGCGCATACGGTTAAACACAATAGCGTCTCTCAAAATCTATACGAGTGCATTACGGTCATGTTCAAGAACCCCCCGTCATTCTTGAAGCAATCTGCGACTAGAAAATATCTGCTGTTTGAACTAATTATTTATCTCGCCCAGAGCATCCTCGAGCCCATCTCCAAGATAATCAGCTACTCCATCCAAAACTACGTCGTGAAGCTCTCCATCATCTCGGAACTGAGCGCCGTGTGCGTGCGGGTGTTCAGTCGCGACCGCGACAAGTTGCTGGTGTGTCGGGTGCTTGTGTTCGAGCTGGTGCAAGCGCTTCGCACCAAGACCACGATCCCGGATGAGAACCTGTTCATACTGATACAGTTTGTGTTGCAAGGTGAGTCCCGAGCGAAGTGATAAAGCTAATTTTGCTTCATGCGGTCGCGTTCTTTAATTTATTTTATTTATTTATAGCAATTTAGATGTTCCACAATTTGGCATGCAAGACCACTTTGTTCGAAATCGACCTATTTTACATTCAATAATAAAATTAATAAACAATGACTTTTTTGATGGTATATTGAGGTATGTTATAGTTTAATCGCCCTTGTTACTTTTACGAACCAAAACACGATATTTTAAATTTTGCTCGATCATATCATACCAAGAAAAAAAGGAAATGTCTGATCTTATTTCGAGTCGTACAGTAAGGGAAATGTATTCACGTACCTTTTTATGCCTTACTGTCATAGTAACAAGAACTAAAAAGGTACGTGAGTAGGTACATTTCCTTGACTGTACATAAAGTAGGCGCAAAATTGACTCAAGTGAACAACGACAAAAAAAGCAATGATATAAAGAAAATCTTTATACGAACACTTTCTTTAAAAATGGCTTTATATTTATTTATACACAATTTATCTGGGAAAGTGACCTGCGCGTCTCATGTTAGTAGATGGCCGTGCGGCCTCGGGCTGGACGGATTTCTGAATTTCTTCATCTGTAACGATTTTTTTTTCTTTTTGACAACTGTATAATTTGCAAATTTAATACCAGCAAGATAATAATATATTTTTTAGGAAAAACATATAGGATGTCACGTGGTTGGATAATCACATTAATCACTCAAACTAGATTTTATGGTATTTTTACGATACGCTCTAATATAAAACGTCAAAAACATACTATTACAACCCGATTTTGCATATATAGACGACCGCTTTAGCCTAGTTGGTAGTAACCCTGCCTACGAAGCAAGAGGTCCTGGGTTCGAATCCCGGTACGGGCATTTATTTGTGTGATGTGATGAGCACGAATATTAGTTCCTGAGTCGTGGATGTTTTCTATGTATTTAAGTATGTATTTATCTATATAAGTATGTTTATCATCGTCTAGTACCCATAGTACAAGCTTTGCTTAGTTTGGGACTAGGTCGATTTGTGTATTTATATGTGATTGTCCAAATATTTATTTTATTTATTTTATTTCTTCTTCGAGCCCTTTCATAATGTAAAAAGTTTGAATTAGTTTCTTTAGTATGTGGAATATTTTTTTATTTCACAGGCCACATTGTCTTATACGGCGTATAGGTGTACGTGTGTGTATTTGTGATGATAGATTCATCGTAACATCTGACATATTAGATAGGCCTGAGATTTGACATTTATTTACCAAAGCACCGTATCGTGTGGCTACGAAATATGAAGATTTTACCATTTATGATGTTGTAATTGTGATCCTGCCATAATGTTTACGCCATCCAGTGAAGTGCAGTGCTGCAATGCCAACGAATTGAATCCTAATCATTAAGAGAAAGACATAGTCACCATATTTATAAGATCAACTCGAAATCGTCTACAATCGAACGTTGCACTGGTCTCCCGCTAATACTTCTGCTGCTGCAGAAACTATCGTTGAGATAAAGACAAAAGAAAGAGTATAACAGAAACAAATTGTGGACAATACAAGGCGACCCCTATCGGATACAGATCTTCAAGATACTAATCTAGCTACCAGCCAGCACACTTCAACTTCTTCATGTTTTTTAAACTGAAAGTTAAATGAAGAAGCAACACCTTAAACAGTATGTGGTATACATGTGTATAATTTGTTACCTATCATAAACCTAAAAATAAAACTATTTTATTCTCGAATTATTGTGTCATTATATGATGTAATTTACTTAAAGTTATATACTTAGTATTATTTTCGTATTATAATAATAATAAAGCAAGTAATGGTTTCATTTTCTTTAATTAGAGGCTAAGAAATTCTCTAGAACATTATATTATCATATGTTGGCTATACTATACTGTGGACTGGATGGACTATATGTATGTGCTAGAAGCACGGCGTCCTGCAAAATTCCATCCCTATCTCGCTCTATCTCGGTGATTGAACTTTCACAGCTTCAAGGGATTGCAGACTTGTATTTGATTTTTATTTCAACTTGATACGTGTAGTACGCATTCCTGAGAAACAGGGTATCGACAGATTGACAGACAGACAACGAAGAGATACTATACGGATTCCATAGTCAACAAGGAACCCTAGTTTCGCAATGTCCGTCTCTCCGTCTGCGGCCCCGTGACCCGTACTACTAGAAAGGTGTAATTTTGCATGGGTAAGTATAAAACCTAGTCACGCCAAAACAAAGTCTTGAAAAATTACTTATAACGTGGGGATATTATTTATTTTCTCGTAAAAGCCATAACATCAGCACGGTTAGCACAAGACAGTGCGCAAACTGTCTCGCGGCGAGATAGACTATCTGTCTCGTTCTAATTAGATCACTTAGTGCGTTATCGTTACTTAAGCGAGAGTTTTCATGGACTCTCATTAAAGTTATACTGGAAGAGCGATATTTTATGTAGAAGTTGGCAAAATCATAGCAAAATTTAATCAATGTTCTCCTGCTTAGTTTCTATAACATTGTCAATCTAACGTAGATTTGTTAGTTTTTTTAAATATATAAAAAAAATTAGATACTATTGACTTTTCATTTGTATGTCACCCACCGAAATGTATCTAAGAAACATACTTAGAATACAAAACGAAAATGTAAACAAGTCTCTGTCATTTTCCAGTAAGATGTCTTGACAATTTCTCTAAGGAGGGTGGTGACCGATTCAAATTCTTAATGACACCCATTTTTTTTTAATCCTAGGACAGTTACCTGTCACAGTAAAGTGAGATAGTGTGCGTTACTGGGGAGAGTTACGACATAGGATTTTTTGTGTCGTGTCTTCATTGGATGTAGAAAGCCTCAAGTCAGACCATGACGCCCTGAATGGACACATTATATTTAAGATTACGACCCACATCGCAAAAATATTCTTAGTATTCCTATACAATATGACAGGACTGGCAACCTGAAGTGGGTCCCAAATTAGAGTTTGCGGCTGTATATTAGCTTTTTAACCACCGTACATCAAATATCTTACTTGCAATTTTCAACTCTGTCATAGTAATTCGAAGTGTCATTTACGCACTGTCACTTTACTGGTGTGTTAGACGATGGCGGTTAAAGGGTTAATCCACTTGCTAAGTGATCCAACAAAATTCTATACCAGCTACAGACTTAATCGCAAGCCATTTATATATTACTAGCTTCCGCCCGCGACTTCGTCTGCGTAGACCCGGGATAAAAAATCTATACTTTAATCCACGGCTATAAACTATCTTTATAGCCGTGGATTAAGCGTTATTGAGTAACATCTAAACACCCAAACATCCAAACTTCTTCCTCTTACTAACTTTTTGAGAGAGTTTAACTCTCATAACCGGAGAGATGACTGTAAGTCCGACACAAGAGATCGCCTTTCCTTTTTGTTTTGCGTCACTTTACGTTTGCTGAGAGCCGTGAGAGCGATCCGTGAAAATCAAAATGTGTGCTCGTTTTATTATACCGTATACGGTGTTGCGTTGAATAAAACACAAATTGATGAATAAAAATGCTGGAGCATTCAACTTAAACATCTTCCTAGGTCACAACTGCACGCTAGTGCTCCCTCCTGCGCTGAACACGGGCGACCTGCTCACGCTGAGCGGCGGCACCGAGGCGCGCGACCTCGGCTCCGGCGCCGTGGACTGCATGCGTCCGCACCTGCCCGACATGATCGAGCTGCTGCAGGACCCGCACCTGCTCAACAAGATCAAGGTGACGTCATGTTGTACAGGCCACTGCCCGCTAGTGCTACACCTGCGCTGAACACGGGCGACCTGCTCACGCTGAGCGGCGGCACCGAGGCGCGCGACCTCGGCTCCGGCGCCGTGGACTGCATGCGTCCGCACCTGCCCGACATGATCGAGCTGCTGCAGGACCCGCACCTGCTCAACAAGATCAAGGTGACGTCATGTTGTACAGGCCACTGCCCGCTAGTGCTACACCTGCGCTGAACACGGGCGACCTGCTCACGCTGAGCGGCGGCACCGAGGCGCGCGACCTCGGCTCCGGCGCCGTGGACTGCATGCGTCCGCACCTGCCCGACATGATCGAGCTGCTGCAGGACCCGCACCTGCTCAACAAGATCAAGGTGACGTCATGTTGTACAGGCCACTGCCCGCTAGTGCTACACCTGCGCTGAACACGGGCGACCTGCTCACGCTGAGCGGCGGCACCGAGGCGCGCGACCTCGGCTCCGGCGCCGTGGACTGCATGCGTCCGCACCTGCCCGACATGATCGAGCTGCTGCAGGACCCGCACCTGCTCAACAAGATCAAGGTGACGTCATGTTGTACAGGCCACTGCCCGCTAGTGCTACACCTGCGCTGAACACGGGCGACCTGCTCACGCTGAGCGGCGGCACCGAGGCGCGCGACCTCGGCTCCGGCGCCGTGGACTGCATGCGTCCGCACCTGCCCGACATGATCGAGCTGCTGCAGGACCCGCACCTGCTCAACAAGATCAAGGTGACGTCATGTTGTACAGGCCACTGCCCGCTAGTGCTACACCTGCGCTGAACACGGGCGACCTGCTCACGCTGAGCGGCGGCACCGAGGCGCGCGACCTCGGCTCCGGCGCCGTGGACTGCATGCGTCCGCACCTGCCCGACATGATCGAGCTGCTGCAGGACCCGCACCTGCTCAACAAGATCAAGGTGACGTCATGTTGTACAGGCCACTGCCCGTTAGTGCTACACCTGCACTGAACACGGGCGACCTGCTCACGCTGAGCGGCGGCACCGAGGCGTGACCTCTGCAGGACCCGCACACGTTACAATTTTAGAAGTCTAACCTGGGAACACTGATCAAATTACCAGTTGTTTTTGGTTAAGCGCTAAATATCCTGGGTTTAAGTTTTATATAATCACAGTGACACGTCGTTAGTATACGTAGGAAGATGGCATAGTAAAGTGTAACCTCTTGTCAACAGGGCTCAGTCTCCAAATCAATAGTGAATCGCAACCTCATCTGCCTCAACGAGGACACGCTGGGAGCGATCGTGAAGGGCGGCATCGCTCAATACGTAGCGCTCGAGCTCGCGGCAGAGAGGGGCGGTAAGGCGTGCGCCCAGGGCCGCCACGTGCTGCCGTGGCTCACCAGTACAGCGTTGCCCGGGTAATTACCAGAGATCAGTGTATTCGGTGTTCGGTGTCCAAATGGATAGTGCCTTACTTTCCTTAACAAAGGCTGCCTGGGAGCGACCGTGAAAGGTAGCATAGCCTGTTTCTTCATTAAGGAGCGTTTAAACTATAGGCTAACGGTTTAACTGAGATGACGCCATGACGGGACAAAGCCAAGTCAAGGGCGTGATGACATAAGGTACCGGGCAACTTCAACTCAGTTACGCGATCGACCTTTAGCGGCAGGGACGGGAAGGTCTGCTTTCAGGGCCGTCATGTACTGCCTTAACCATACTGTAAAAAAAGCGCAAAAATATGTGTAACGGCCCTAGCAATGGAGAACCAGAAAATTTGCACTTTCGTTTTGGCAGATTTTTGGCTTTAATGCTGGTGACTGTACCATTGAAAAGAGAAACGTACATTATAAGACTATCTACCCCGACAGGTCTCGAGAAGTGGGCGAGTGCATCACGCGCGTGCGGCTAGTGTCGTGGCTGGTGATGGGCGCGCTGTGCAACGCGTGCGGCGGCGCGGGCGCCGAGCCGCAGCCGCCGCAGCAGCCCGTGCCGCAGGACGCCAACTGCCACATCACCGACCACATACAGGTCACACGAGAGGGAACTAGTACAAGCGCAGACATGGAGCAGAGCCCCCGCACTTAGGTCGCTCGTGGGCGCCTCACGCTTCGCTCGCACTCAGTGCGCGGTCCGCGCGCACAACAGTGCGCCTTCGGCACCCCAGGCTATGATGCCCGGGCGAAGACCAACACTCAGTGCGAGCGGCACGTGCACAATAGGGCGCCTTAGGCGCCATGCGCTTTTCTCGGCCGGACCTAGGAAAAAGTGGCCGCCATTTTGAATTTCTTTCTTTACCGCCTAATCGCGTTCAAAATCGACATCTGGGCGTCCACGGGGACCTGCAGCGTGAATCCGTAGTCGGAAACGGAAAAAGAGACCGCCATTTTTCTACACACTCATAAACCCCTTAAAATGCGCTCAGAAACTGGCGGCAATGACCAGCATTACAATCAATCAATGGCCTTTAAGACTTTTACCCACTATAAAAGCAGTGCTAAAGAGAGAGACAATATCTTTCATGGTTGTGTAACCTAATTCGGGAGCGGCATACACGACCGTTAACCTGGCAGGTGTAATTACAACACACAAAGGGTATAGCCGGACAAGCATGGTCAAACTGCCCTGAGCAAAAAAATATTTTTTCTCATATACGATAACTGATTCCGGAAATTATCCCCTGTACACAAAATTAAAAAAAAAACATACAAAACTGTAATCTCACAGACTTTGTATGCGCATTCGAGACAGTGACAAGTTTAATTGGTCACCTATGTGAAAATAATTAAGTTAAGATTAACTGTTTTTTCACGCCACTGCTCGGAAATGTGGCAAAAGATGGTCAGAATTCAGGCTTCAAAGCTGGGGTTAGTTGGACGTCGCACGAACAGGCCATCTATGACTTCACCAATCACAGCGCCCCGCGCGGTCGCGCCGGCGTGCGCCCGCTCCTCCTCCTCCGCGCCGGGCGCGAGGCAAGCGAGCCTGTTTATAGCATTATGATCTTCAATTAGATACTTAATTTTGATTTAAAATCATAATTATTTGCAATTTCCTCGCAGTAGGCGTGAAAAGTACTGTGTTAAGCCTCGGTCGAAAGTGCAATAGCTGGAATCGTACTAACTCGTCCATCTATCGCTTACTTTCTAGCCTCTTCAACAATGTATTATTAACCCGGTTATAGATTATTGGTCTTATACATAAACGGTCATAAAACCTGTGACGATGAGAAAGGGGACAAAGGACTTTTTAGTTAACAAAGTTAGTTAAGTTTTGTGAAAGAGGGTATATCTGTGTTGCGTGTTGTTGTTGCGTGATTGAGTAACAAACATCTTTAGACTTTCACATTTATAATAATTATTATATTAGTAGGAAGGTATTATGAAATATTTCATGAGAAATTATCATATAATATTAACACAATAACGTATTGTCAACATATAATAAATATATTAACATAATGTATCCATTTTATTTTCCCACAGACAATAATGTCCTCGTACGTGGAACAAACGAAACCTGCGCCTCAACGAATGAACGCTCTTTTTCACGCGTTCATCCTCTGCCACCTCTGGACCCTGTATCTCGAGGAGTTGGCGGCGAACAGTACTCCGAGCAGCGAGGCGAACCACACCACGGTGTGCATCCTGCTCGACTTCTGGTGCAAGCTGGTGCCGAGCATCCTGCAGGTCACCGTGCAGTCTAAAGTGGTTCGTATCACTCACGCATTTGGGTTGGAATCTCTCTACAAGTGTTGTTAAAAGCAAACATGCTCCTGAATTGTTCTTTGTTACTAGCTTCCATATACATATAATACTGATTTAGTCATTGAAAACTTTAACGACTTCTACCGATTATTATTGCTAAACGGTACTAATTATACTGTCGCGCTTAAATCCCGTTTAGTAAAAATAAATACTTAGCTCCCATGTCAATCATTGTTCAATTATCTAGGTAGTACTACAGATATGAATAATTTATTAATATACATATTTTATTATGTAAGTCGTATAAGTTAAGTTAAATTGCATATAAATCGACAGTTATTTCATTCACGAGCATAGGCTCGCGGCCGAATAATACCTACCTATGCTATTATGTATGACTATTTGTTTCACAAAACATGAATAAAGAGTAGATTTTTATATGAGGTACTCAAAAGGTTGTTCGGGTTTATTATGATTCTTATTATCTGGAAGTTAATGGTCATTTCTTCTGCAGCTGGCCGAGACGGTGAACCTGCACTTCCTTAGCCTGCTGGAGTCTTTGTTGGAGTGTAATTCGACTGTTCTCAACAAGCTGCTGCCTCTTTGGACGCCTATCTTGCATTCGCCGCTTTTCAGTGTGAGTATACATCTTATATTTAAATTTCGTTTAATGGAACAAATCCGTACAAACTTTCGATGTGACGCACCCACACAGACTCACGTCGCTACAATTGACTTAAAGCGTACATCAGTTTGAGTGACGCGTAAAACTGGTTTTTAATTTAGAGCAGGTGTGAAACGATCCTAAGAAACGCTAGTTGAGATACTGTTTAAGCTAATACTTAGGCTGAGTTGCATCAAACCGTCTGTAATCGTAAGCGGTGTTCGTTAAAATCTGAAACATATATTATTATTATTATTATTTATTTTATTATTATTTATTTATTCAAAGACCAACTCGGATCATTCTTGTTAGTAAATGCTTACAACTAATGTTAGTAGGTACAGTCGCCAACACTCCTAACTGACCATTCGTGAACCTTATATCAGTGACATAAGGTTCACAAATGGTCAGTTAGGAGTGTGGGCGACTGTACATCATCACGTCATAATTACAAAATAAAACTAAACAAAATTTAAATGTAAAAATGTATAAAAAGTGTGACAAATTGGAATAACAGTTGCCGTCGCCATATTTAATGTTGATCGGTCTGCAAACGTAAGTTGGTACAACCCCTAAGACGAGAGAAAAAGAGAGCCTTGCATAATGCTCTCAAGTATGGAACTTTTAGAGCCGCCGCACATCGAGCCACTAGTGGCGGCCACAAGCTGCGGACGTGTTCTTTCATACATTTTGTATGGCAATGGCGCACTCCGAGCACTTAGTGGCCGCGTGTGAACCACATGCCGCGTGAGTTCCTCGAGCTCACCACTGATGGTTTAATGTGCGGCAGAGTGGTCGCGTTTGTGGCGGCCAATGGTGGCTGAAATCTGTGGGCGCCCACTGATCTGGTGGCGTAGATAGAGGATTTAATAGATAGCGTCCTAGGCCTAGCCTATGTCCGAAAGGGACTATGGTAAATTAACCTTACTTGAGATTGAGAAGTATCAGAAGACTAATACGACGTCTAATGTCGTTTATAATTTAGTCGTGATATATCAATCATCGTCAGTTGTGCGTCAGTTTCAGTACAATATTTTGAGGGACAGATTTGACATTGTATTTCGTTCCCGGTTGTGGCATTGTGTATGCTTAGATCCATGTGAGTGATGCGTGTATGTGCGAGTCCGTATTGCATTGTTGCTGCATGTGGCTGCAGATGCCGGCGCACGTGGCGGCGCGCGTGGCGGCGTGCCGCGCGCTGCGGCCGGGCGCGGTGCGCGCGCCGGCCGCCACCGCGGCCGCGGCCGCGCGCCCGCAGCGCCGGCTGCTGCGCCTGCTCGCCAAGATGGCGCAGCTCGAGCTGCAGCCGCACGCCTTCTACTTCATATAAACATAGCCCCTTATTCATATGCACGCTGTAATGGGAATGTTAAAAAGACTCTTTTCAAGGCTTTTTATCAGTCCTTTTACACGTGCAGCCTGTGGACGTACTACACTAAAAAGTCGCTCAATGCCCTGCGTGTCCAATACAACAACGGCTTCAGAGGGTTGTTGGGACTGTCACGGTACTGCAGCGCATCTGGGATGTTCGCAGAGGCACAGGTCGATGGTTTCAGTGCCATTATCAGAAACAGAACCGCATCCATAATACGTCGTGTGCGTGATAGTTCTAACAGCCTTCTTCAGCTGATATGGGACAGTACTGCTTGCGCGGTATGGATAGACACTGGAACGCCCTACATATGGGCTCTAGAGGTTAACCTGTTAGTTACATTAAATTATACACTTAAGTGTATAATTTAATGTAACTAACATAGTTTATAAATTTTTATTTTTTATTGCTACTAATATTATATGGACATGAGTCTCAAATAAATAATTTGAATTGAATTGAATAAACGTTCATCAAACCTATTTTAGCTAAATGCCTTACAAACTTTATCTGTCGTTTAACTTTATCTGTCACCTTGACAATTGGTTTTTGAGTAAACAGTGGTCCGTTAAGTTTTATGAATATAGAGGATACTGTTTTGGACTATACAGTAGCGTCTGGGTTCCCGCCACGCAAATATCGGATATGTAACATGAAAATCGAGTAAAGATCGGGATACATGAATTCTTCACTTCGTTCTGGATTTAAACTACTGCCCTCGTCATAAATATACTATTTTATTCTCTTGTGACGCAGTGTACGCCACTGCTAAGAATAACATGCCTACATGTAAGACCTACTTGTACTAGATAGTCTCCCGAGTCCGACCTAACCTAAGTAAGTGTATTTTATTTAGTAAATAGCAATCATTGTATTCATATAATGGTTTCATGTTTGTTTTAGGGATTTGTACTAAGTACTTTTATGAATTGTCTAGTCCATAATTATTTACTGTGAATAATTCCGTTTTTAAAAGAATTTTAGCCAATGTCGTGTCAAACTAGAAATACTTAAGTGTACAATTGTTATGTTTAAGAATATCTACATTGATGTTAGATTAATAAAATACATTTGAGAAAATTAAATATTTAATTTTATTTCGAGCGCCTAAATTAGCAAAAGAGAACATCGTCTGTAAACAAAATTGCACACAAAGCGTATTGAACTCGTATAGCTTAATGGTGTTAATATTATGTCAGCAATCAGGACAAACGATAAAATTTCAAAAGAATCAGTTTAATTAAAAATGCTCATCATTACAGCACCGATCTCCATACCGAACAATACTATTCAAAAAGTAATGTAATGAAGTACGAAATAGCGAGCAAAACAAAACCCACTCGAACTGACCGCCATTGTTCGCTTCAACTATTCAGAGATAATTGCATCTTGCCTGATTGTGACGGTAATACCATCTAAATATGGCCTTATTTTTCATTTGCGTTGAAGATCAGAGACCTGAGTCGTGACGGGAAGGTGGATGGAATAAGTACAGTAACCCACGAAAATGATTTAAGACTTTTGTACCTCAAAATACAAAAAATAGAGTCAAAATGTGGTAGACCACTTTCTTGACTGACTGTACAAGAAAACTAGAAGTGGTCGATGGGGTACACATAGAGTACAGTCGGCCTCATAAGTAGCTGAACACCGTACCTACCTTGTCGTTTTCACTCGTTAGACAACTTCATAATATGTCAGTTTAACATGGCGTAACGACACGGTACAAAAATATTAGGCATGGAGGCCGACCGTACCAACAGACATAAAGCATAAAGACCTGGAGGTTCATTAATATATGATAATTATGTTAACAAAACAACCTAATCATGTGACATATGGGAAACAAAGCTTAGAAGAATAGTACATTACTGCAGACGCCGGGAAAGAATGGCTTGCCGGGTGAGTAGGTAAGTATAGACGGCCGACCGTAGGGAGGCCGGATAGTGATACGAAGCCGGCAAGTCCTTTTCACGGCGAGGCATGTATAGTGCTTTTCTCAAACATATGCAATGAAATAAAATAATGCACAACTTAAAATAGTACATTAATTTTCCCTCCAATTCCTCCATACTTGATGTTTTTTTTACGAAAGTCGTCCGTATTTCGCGTGTGTAGCGTTCGAATAGACCCTATTAGGGCCATTATACATGACCTGATAATAAGAATCTTAATTTCTATAATGAATAAAATAAATGCAGAGGATTTTAAATATTGTCTTTGGCCTCTGGTGACTTACGTATAGATAATATTTTTAATTTATTCATCAAACACACTGAATCATACAGATTTGTATTCTTAATAAAGGTTCGTGTGTAATAGGCATTAACGCGGATATTTTTGGTCCGATAACCATTCTGCCACTAGAAAAAATAAAAAATAATAATTCAGCTGTTTAGCCTGTAGATGAACACAGACGCCATGTTAACATTAAAATTAAAAAAAAAATTACTTCCTGGCCTAGGCCTTCAATTTTGTATGAAATTGCTTACCAGTTCTCTCGAGTAGTTCCGCCCGAAACGTGATACTTTGAAGCCTGTTATAACGCACGTAAAGACGACATTTCATTGCATGTTTGAGAAATAGTTATTTGTTATACAAGGGTGCAAAGTTATATTTTAACCGCGAGTGTGGAATTGAAACACGAGCCAGCGAATGGATTCTAGGTTTGAACCACGAGCTAGCGAATGGATTCTATGGTTGAACCACGAGCGAAGCGAGTGGTTCGAAAATAGAATCCTGAGCGTAGCGAGTGGTTCGAAAATAGAATCCTGAGCAAAGCGAGTGTTGCAACACACGAGACGTCAAAATAACTTGCACCCGTGTGTAACACAAATCTTTTCACCTCACTAAACTGAGGAAAGTACTACATAAGAAAAACAACTGAAATATGTATAATCAGCCTTTATTTTAACTAGTAAATATTACGTAGACTCTACATATCGACTTTACATATCGACTCTACAAATGGACTCTACAAATGGACTCTACATATTGACTCTACATATCGACTCTACACATCGACTCTACATATCAACTCTACATAGACTCTACATATCGACTCTACATAGACTCTACATATCGACTCTACATATTGACTCTACATATCGACTCTACATATTGACTTTACATATTGACTCTACAAATGGACTCTACATATCGACTCTACATATCGACTCTACATATCGACTCTACATAGACTCTACATATCGACTCTACATAGACTCTACATATCGACTCTACATATCGACTCTACATATGGACTCTACATATGTACTCTATATATCGATTCTACATATTGACTCTACCTATCTGGACCCCATATAAAACTTCACCCCCTCTTTTAAGGGGTTAGGTGCAGTCATCCAAAAAAAAATGATGCACGATTTTTTTTGTTAGTCATAAATAGTCCACATACCAATTTTTAGCTTTCTACCTTGAAAATTGCGGAATGCTCCATACAAACTTCCAGCCCCCATTTTAGGGAAGTGGGGGGTTAGAAAGAGATAAAAAGTAGCCTATGTCACTCTTCATCCCTTCAACTATCTCCACTTAAAAAATCACGTCAATTCTTCGCCCCGTTTTGCCGTGAAAGATGGACAAACAAAAGTAACTAATAACACGTTCGGATTTCAAATATTCTTTGCACACATGTGGATAAAATGCAGTTTTGCTATCTGTTTTTAAAGAATAAAAAAGGTTTTTCCGAGCTAGTGAGGTGAAAAAATATTTATACCGGTCCACGACGCAGTATCAGTGTATGACACAAGCACAAGTTTGATGTAATAAGTACATAGTAATTATTATTCTCATGGATATGCTAAAAATAACTAACATTTGACTAACATTTTGATACATAACATAAACGTCTTTCACAGTAACTGTTAGAAAATATAGCTAGCTTCTATAGTACATTGTTGAAGAGGCTAGAAAGTAAGGAATAGATGGACGAGTTAGTTCGAGGGCCGACGCGTAGCGGAGGCCCTCGAAAGTACGAGTCCAGCTATTGCCCTTTCGGCCGAGGCTTAACATAGTGCTTTTCACGCCTACTGCGAGGAAATTGCAAATAATTATAATTTAAAATCAAAATTAAGTATCTAATTGAAGATCATAATACTAAACAGGCTCGCTTGCCTCGCGCCCGGCGCGGAGGAGGAGGAACGGGCGCACGCACGCCGGCCGACCGCGCGCGGGGCCCTGTGATTGGTCAATTGCTGTTCAAACTGTCCAACAATAACATTGTTGGACAGTTTGAAGTCATAGATGGCCTGTTCGTGCGACGTCCAACTAACCCCAGCTTTGAAGCCTGAATTCTGACCATCTTTTGCCACATTTCCGAGCAGTGGCGTGAAATAGTAGATTGTATGACAAGGGGCTAAAATAAGCCATATTACCACGAGATGGAAATCGCTTCGCTCGGGAAAATATTGCGAGGGGTAATATGGCTTTTAGACCCGAGTTATACACTCTACTTTTCACTTCGACTGCAGAAAATAGTAAAACAAAGATTATCCATCCACAATCAATAACAAATTTCACTGCGAAGAGATTGTTCAATTTAGCGTTTGGACGCGCTATTAACGGTCAGAGGCGTTTTCTTTTTTAATGATTTGGAATTAGGGACTAAAAAACACCTGATGTTTGATTGGGCGATTTTAATATGTAGCTGTATTGTGGTTGGTTGATAGCAAAGATAAATGTTTTTTGAAAGAGTTGTGATTGCTGGATTTAATATGGTGAAGTGTTTTGATTGGTCAAATTAAATGTGTTAAAAATCATAAATATGTATACATATTTTCCCTAGGGGCTAAATGTACTACTTTAGCCCCGCTTATTAAACCTAATATGACACACTTTTCGAGCACGAGAAATGAAAAGTATCTTTCTCTTAGTTTCCCATAAGAAGATAAACTAAACTTAATTATACTTACTTAAATGTAGGGTGAGAGACTAAAATCCCGGTCAACGCGTTACCTAATACCATATCAATAACTCGCGTGATAATTGTTTTTAATTGCTTTCTGCCCACCATCACCCACATCTGTCTATAGGATTAATTGCTGGTACTATGACCCGCATTGTCTATCGATCCGATGTGAATCCGCATCGATTGTTGCCTCATGGGTGATCGATTGTGTCACTATTATGGTGATGGTCCGGCAGATTGGTTGGGAGCCGAAATAATAATTAGTTCCTGGGCGACCGAGCTCTGCTCGGCTGAAAATAGAGAAAATACGGAGAAAACGAATTTTCCCAGACATGAGACCTAGCTAGATCGATTTCTCGTCCCCGTAAACTCCTGTATTCCAAATTTCATCGAAATCGTTAGAGCCGTTTCCGAGAATGTGATTGCAAATATATATATATTACTTATTTATTCAAGAAAAAAGAAATTACATTTTACCTATATATATATATATATATATATATATATAGCTATATACAAATATTGCTCGTTTAATAGTATAGAATTACGACGGTCAATAGTAGATACTAACTTTCACATTTTTCACTATATAATAAAACGCAATATGCTGAGAAATGTATATATTTTTTCATCACACTTGCTCGTAAAGGGCTTCATAGCGCGCAGGCATACAGAGCTACAATAACCTTTATTACGCCTAAGGGCGTAATGGTTTTTTATTACGCCTAAGGGCGTAATGGGTGTGATCTTAGTGGTTTAAGCAAATCTCATTGGCCGTGCGCCACAAGAATTCTGCTCTGTGATTACTTGAAAAAAAATCTAGATGGACACGCGCCGCAATAATACTACTATACTGCTCTGTGATTGGTTGAATGAAATATTAAAGCTGCGCGCTCCACTCGCACTGACCTGGAAGGGTAGTTGTCAATTTCGACAATTTTTGATTGGTGCGGTGGTATGAAACAGATTTTTCTATCTTTTGTACCTAGTTATTTATTTCCTCGCAAATGTGATGAAAAACATTGTATGCATGTACGTACGGTAAGAATGTTACAAACTCGAGTCGCCTTCGCCGCCGGGCTTCTAATTGACTTTCGTTCGTAAACCATATCTTACCGTACTTGTGGCATAATATTGTAGTCGACTGTATTTTGCCTCTACGGTATGTATAATTTGCACAATAGGCATGATGACTCATGTTAAAATTGATAATTTTGTGTTGCTAAATGGCTATAAACCATCAAATTATTGTAATAAAGTATAAATTGAAAAATATACTTAATATCATAAGTAAAGAGATATGAACCAAAGTTTAGAAAAAATTTTTTCACATCTCATGCTCGAAAAGTGTGTCATATTAGGCTTAATAAGCGGGGCTAAAGTAGTACATTTAGCCCCTAGGGAAAATATGTATACATATTTATGATTTTTAACACATTTAATTTGACCAATCAAAACACTTCACCATATTAAATCCACCAATCACAACTCTTTCAAAAAACATTTATCTTTGCTATCAACCAACCAGAATACCTACAGCTACATATTAAAATCGACCAATCAAACATCAGGTGTTTTTTAGTCCCTAATTCCAAATCATTTAAATCCACCAATCACAACTCTTTCAAAAAACATTCCTCTTTGCTATCAACCAACCAGAATACAGCTACATATTAAAATCGACCAATCAAACATCAGGTGTTTTTTAGTCCCTAATTCCAAATCATTAAAAAAGAAAACGCCTCACGCTAAATTGAACAATCTCTTCGCAGTGAAATTTGTTATTGATTGTGGATGGATAATCTTTGTTTTACTATTTTCTCGCAGTCGAAGTGAAAAGTAGAGTGTATAACTCGGGTCTAAAAGCCATATTACCCCTCGAATTATTTTCCCTCGCTTCGCTCAGGAAAATATCCATCTCGTGGTAATATGGCTTATTTTAGCCCCTTGTCATACAATCTACTATTTTTTTCCTAGTGTAATTTTAAAGCTACCTACCAATAGAATCCTTACGCTTTTATAGAAACAAAATTGTATGACAACTATCGACCTAAACGTAGTATTTCGCGACCGAAACAGCAATTTACTTGATTTTCCCTAAATGATTAGGTAGTTCAAATACCAAAGTGTGACGTCATACTTTTGAGTCAATCAGTGCGAAACGAGGTCAATCTTTGTCACAATTTTTTGGTTATTTATGTTCTTTAATTGTAGTTGCTCCCATACAAACATTTGTTCCTCTCCATAAACTGGTTCGAATGGCATCGTTAAAAAATCTTAGTCGTCATGCCTATTCAATGGGTTGTGGTGGGTTTGGAACACTATGAGATCCGCGACAATCCCGTGTCTCCGGGGGCTGGTGGATTTTAAGAAGTACTTCGGTCAAAATTCGGTAGAACTGTTAGTATTGTAAGACAGGTTTATATGACTGCTATATCTCACCGAGTCTAAGGACTCGATCATAGTTCATCATCCTCCTAGCGTTTTTTGCCGGTAGTGCGCTAAACGAGCCCGAAATCTCACCAAGTATCCCATAATAATCATGACACCAAGCACCAGCACATCGTACCTAACATAAATTAAGTATCACTACAACTGACGTGCTTACTTAGCCAAATACTTACCTATCTACATAAGAGAATTTCGTAACGTAATCTGCTTTGAATGGATAAATTCATAGAATAGATTTAAATCTGTCAAATGCCCCTCACTGAGAGTTATCAAGATTTCCTCACGAAAAGTTACTTCCTGTTATTCAGTCAGCTTGCATGGTTACAATCCCAATGGGTATTGCAATTAGGGAGAATGCGATGAGAATTTCACATGATTATGTCAATGTAGGAATTCGCCTGGATGTTAATCTAAGGTTCCCTGGAAATCATTCACTTTTAACTGCTGCTAGAATTATCTCTAATTACTATATTATTCTAAAATCTAATTTGTCCCTTTCTCACATAGGTAGGTACTTACACACATGTCAAAAATCATGGGCATCTACATCCCTACTACAAAATAATCCACCCGGGATGATTTGGGTAATCAAACTTATAGTTACAAGTCCCGCCCTACTAGCGCATCTTAAAATACACTCGCATGTGCCAAACTAGTGTAACTTCAATTAAATAGATAGCCTACACTGACCGTGCTGAAAGATAAAACACCGTGGGAACCTTCCGACAACCATTCAACAACAAACGCCAATAAATAATTTACTTACATACAACCATAGTTTGCCATTCATAAATCATCTGGCATCCTTATCACAAGGGCAATAAACGTGAAATTAGTTTGTATTTATCGATAGTTTTTGTTTTGAGACATTATGACTAGGTATGAACAATTTGCTTAAGTATGTAATAAGTAAGATAAGAGAAATCCACCTACAGAGTTAACATCGAAGGTATCTCCAAAGATTCTCAGCATTTGTTTAGATAGGTAAGTAGTTTAACTACGTATTAAATTCTCGTGACATGTAAGTTGTCGAATTTAATCAAAGTACCTATTCTGTTTCAATACTACGAATATTTAGATATTACCTACTATTTATATTCCCGTATCATTTCTAACTTGTGCACGGTACAAGAGTTGGGGCAGGTAGGTAATGTGTACCTCGTGGTGACATGTTCGTGATCCCATAGCGCTCCCATTAACGGCAGAGACGGAAACGCCGGAGTGGTTTTAGTGGGTAGACTCCCTCCCCCTTCTCTTTAATTAGAGATGGCTGGAGGGTGTGAGTCCCACATACCTCACATTATAGCTTCCCTAGGGCCTAGGCTGGGGGGATGCGTAAGTGCATTACCACTCCGTAAAAAAAAGGTAGGTAATGTAGGCTACTGTAACAACTTAATTTCCGTTCGATAACAATAGTTTTTTTTTCTAATAGGTACCTACGAAAAACATACTTTATGTTGGTAGGTCCCTTCGGCTTTTTAAGTTTTTTACAGGCATGAAAGCCTGTCAAACAACGTGGATAAAATACCGCCCCGTGTATGATGGTTTCGGTTGCCAAAGTGAAAACAAAAAACTATCAATGTCACCACAGAATGTCACAGACGTTGGTAGGTTATATGTCACAATTTCTCACTTGATATAGTAATTCAATTGCTAACCTATATCGTAACTAACCTAACTTTATTATCTCATCATGGCCCATTACCGCCCACGTCGCCAGAGAAATTGGGTGTGACCAGACAATAGGCTCGCTAATACTACCATTTTGGTCGCCATCGCCCGAATTGCGCTCATTAAATCTTTTGTGCGCGTTGGGCAATTTTTGTATGAACTATTTGCGATGCGCAACACTGGGTATTGTAGCCCATGCACATACGGAGGTGTGAAGAAACGTGCAGATGGGGTGCAAAGGATATGAGTAGCTGTTTTTATTCAAACGAAATTTTAATTTGATGCGTTTAATTTCCGTAATTGTATCATGTAAAATTAACGTTTCGCTTTGTGTAGGGTACCTACCGGTACGAGTAGCTTAGCCATTGGGTTATGAATTACTAGCTTTTGCCCGCGATTTCGTCTGCGTGGATATCGTTAATCGTTTTAGAGGATAATTGCTATTAACGTATTTCAGGCGTAGGCTTAAACATTGCCCCCCGCCTTTTCACGCTATAATAGCTATTCTATGTCCTTCCTAGGTTTTTAAACTATATCCATGTCAAATTGTATCTTAATCGCTTCAGTGATTTATGCGTGCAAAGGTAACAGAGATACAGATAGAAAGGTGGATAGAGTTCCAATCGCATTTACTGGAAACATTACTACATTCTGGATTCGCTACATTTTTACTGTTTTTTTGTCAAAATCCGTTGAGTAGAGTTCTACTCACGTTAGTTTGGGCTACCCATCATGCAAAAAACGCATATTTTGATTGGTGAACTGACTTTTCTGTTGCAGTTCGGTTCAGTGAGGGTCGTAGTTCTAACCTAACCTAACCTAAATTTGGGTTATGTATACATAGGTACTGACTAATTAATGGAATACCAAAAATGCTAATCAAAAATTATGTTCGTGTTTTATGAAATGTTACTGTTCAAACAATTATTTTGCTGGTATACAATTTATAAGGCGGACTAATATTGGTTACATAGTTGATCGTTTGTAATATTCTTTGCAAATCAAGAGTTGCAGCCTGATTTTATCTATACTAATATTTTAAACAGGAAAAGTCTGTGAGATTTGTAAGTTTGTGTGTAATGGGTAATCTCCGGAACCACCTTGTGTAGGATAAACTTTCTGAAAAGACATAGGCTACGTTTTATGCCGAGGGTTTGCCTGCATTCTTTCGTAGTCGCGCGGGCAGTTAATAATCAATTCAACCTTGTATGCTGGTCAAATAATTTAAAAGCTTATTTTTGTGGCGAACCATCCTTAACAAATCGTTTGAACAGAGATATAATTTACTCACATGAGAAATGATTTATTATAAAGTTTAAGCCACCATTTTAAGCTTAAAGAGCTTCAGTTAGTAATTCGCCAGGCCACGTAGATGCACTTTTCCACGTCACCACATGAATTACAATCCGCACTGGACTTGTTTTCCATACACACATTTAAACCTTTTTTAAACCCACTTAAGGGTTGAATTTTGTAAAACCCTTTCTACCTTGCACATTTCAAGACTCTTGGTTCAGTAGTTTCAGCTTAGTGTCTTTGCATATTCTACCATTTGCATATTCCAAATTGCATTTATCTTCGTAGTTGTAGTACCTATTTTAGAGGTGATCTGTAGTTAAAATGACTATGAATCGTATATATAAGTATGACCATTGAACCGATTTGAAAATTGAAAATTAATTCAGATTAAAAGGTCAAGCAGTATGTACACTCTTCATCTTATCATTTAGGTAGGCGTCCACTATTTACACAATGCTACCATTCAATTCTATCAAATTTCCATCAATTTGAGACAATATTGGACTTGTCCAATTGTAAACGATTTCGTTCGTGTACCTCAAAACGAAACCCTTATAGGATCACTTTGTCGTCCGTCTGTCTGTCTATCTGTCTGTCAAGACCCTTTATCTCGGGAACCCGTCAAGTTATCGAGTTGAAATTAAAACCATATACTTAGGTCTACGGTCCCTTGAATCTGTGAAAAAAATCAAACTTCAAAGTGAACGTAAAAAAAGATACGGTCGTTTTTGCTGCAAAAAATGTATATTTTGACACTCTCAAAGGAATCAAAATTTATAGGGTACTTCCCGTTGACCTAGAACTATGAAATTTGGCAAGTACGAGTAATATTGTCTTAAACTACAAGTACAGGGAAAAATCTGAAAACTATACATTTGTACGGGTTTATGCTGCAAAAAACATTTATTTCCATACTCTCAAGGGAATCAAAATTACTACTACTTCTTATCGTTCCTTTCTGTTCCGGTACTTTCCGTTGACCTGAAACTATGTGACAAGTAATGTCGTACTAGAAGTACAGGGAAAATCTGAAAACTATATATTTATAATTTTGCACGGAACCCTCGGTGGGCGAGTCCGACTCGCACTTGTCCGGTTTTTTTTGATTACGCACCTCTCTTGTTACGAGCCTGACTTTTAAACACAAATTGACCGTGCCCTTACATCACCATACATCATGAGTTAATAAGGCTTAGGTATCCATATTCAAATCCATTGTCGTCTTGTTTGGGTCATCGTATTGTTACAATTCTCTAGGGCCAATTGTCATAATAGAACCCGGTTTAGTCGTGTAATACAAGCTACCTTGATCTTTTGTGAACTAAAGAATGATTAATTTTTGGCTGAAGATGCATTGTCGTGTTAAGTTGAAGCTTAAGTTTTACGAAGCTGATATTTATATACGACCTAATCGTATTCTTCTTATTCTTGATGTTTTTTGTAATCGCTCTGATCAATAAAATGGTACCTAGACCACAAGCGAAGGTTAATTTTAATTTTATATTCAGTAATAAGTAGCATCTGCTAACGAAAATTATAGGTACGTTTCCAACTACAGAGGAAAATTTTAAAAATAATTACTCCGAGTGGAATTCTTAATGTTCATCTCGATCTCACATTTAAACACTTTGATTTCAGTAAAATACCAACTTATACTTACTTCCGTTTGATTATTTCATAACGTCATTGTATAACGCATACTTAACTAAACTGTGAGCATTAAAACAGTAGGTAAACTTTAAGTACCAAAAAATGGTTAGTACCGGGCTATGTGAGTACCAACTATGCTGCATTCTCAGAGTATACCTAATGACTTAATGAGACAGGCCTAGTTTTTTACAACCATCAAACACGAGCGAAAAGGTCTCCCCAGAACATTTCTGAATACCTCAGTAAAACACAATACCCAATTCAATCAAATTCACACGTAACAAGCCGATCGATACATCAACCGCGGTTTTTGTGGTATTTACAAAATTATCACTAGATTATCCCACGTTGAAATATGATATAATTGTTCTTATAGTCTAAGCAATAAGAGTTCCGATAAAGGTAACGTTTTCTTAAAGCTATGCAAAGTGACACCCGGTTACAAGTTTGCTTATAAATTAATGATTCCTGAGAATGTGATCATTACTACGTACACAATAAGGGTTAGGTTAGGAACGAGATTGGAAAAGTTAGGCGATAATGCGATGAGGTGTGCTTAGATTTGTGGTGAACTCGTAAGAATTAATAGCCAGGAAAAAATAGGCTCTATAGTAATTTCATACGGAGTTGCATGTGGTGTGACGTTTTCTCATGTTGTGTCACCTTTGTCTCGTGCCGCTGTCTAATGTTATTCTGATCCAAAGTTATGTAAATTTGACAATTCGTTGAACATGCGGAAAAGTTATCTAATTGTGTAACAATAGTGATGAATACATGTCATCGTTTAAACATGATATAAGATGACGTTAAAATATGATTAACTATGTATGTGGGAAAGCATTACTAACGTAGTACCTACTCGTAGTTGACGACAGGTACAGCGACGTCTGTGGAAAGTGGCTGATTTATTGAGATCACTGTATCTTAAGGTTCTCTATGTGTACGTCGATACGGATTATTGGATTATTAAAAATCATCTGTTTATCAATATTATTACGAAGTATCAATAAGTAATTACCTTTTCCGAAATATTGATTTGAGTGCGAAGGGAATAAAATAGACGGAGAATACTCACTTCCTCACTTGAGATTTGCCGACTACATTGCGCTTTTTGTAGACAACCCGGCGGCTGTAGCGCCATCTGCATTTTGGTACTTATAACTTGCATCCTATGTTTGTTTAATCACCGATATTTTTTTTATTACGTGTACTGATTTCGATAATTTTTTTAACAATAATCACAAAGAAATATGAAGACATAAAATTACATAAAAAGTAATTAAATTACAACATGTTCAAGATTTTATTTCCAAAACATATATAGAATTACGATACGAATAATCATTTTATTTTGCCTGTATTATTTTTGTTACTCTTAATCATACGAAATAATCTCAAAATTTTCACTTGGTAAACTTTGGAGATAAAGGGGCGGGAAGGGGGGCCATTCTTTTCAAAATTTAACCATTTGGTCACACTAGTCAAATAAATAACAATTTTTTTAAATGAACATAGAGATCAAAAATTAATACAAAAAATACGATTATGTAAAGATACACGATACGATAATGAATAGATGATGTACGATAGTGTAGGTAATGTAAAGGTAAGGTACAAGTTTACTTTTTATACGATAATAATAAGTAAATTTGTAATCAATAACTCCAAATCTGAATACTCTTATCCTTGTAAAGATTAAGTTAGAAAGGATTAAAATATTATTCAAAAAGGAATCTAAAAACAATATCAAATAGAAAAAGAATAATGTGTAACTATAAATTGCATGTAGGTACCTGATATATAATTATTGAAAAAAGGAGATATAACAAGATAAGTACGAGTATAGTAAAAAAATGCATATTTAATAGAGAAAAGAATACAATTATTAACCACCTACTTATTAAACTAGAATCGCATGCAACAACTAGAAGTAAGCAAATTGTCTTCGTAGTACAAAATAAAGGCTTTGTTATTATTAGTTACCTGAAGGAAAAAGGTAAAATGATACTAACATTAAACGGTGAAAGATTAGAGAAAACTACAAAACCGAATCATGCTACGTTTCGTATCAAAAATGGTTTAAGTACCTACATAGATGCCGAAGATTCCCTCGGACCTCAGATAATAAGCGGGTAATAAAGCTACCAACCGTGGGTCGGTTGGTAGCTTTATTACCTACATTTGAGTTTGCTCAAAACAATGTTCCATCTTATATCCAATTAGATAGCAGAAAAAGCGCGCGCGCAGCTTCCCGTAAAATGGCGTCGCCTTAGGGCTGTCACCTCTAAGAACAAATAAAAATTATTAAAAATATTCAAGAAAAAATATGGTAGATGACATTATCTCAACGTTCAGCCTTTGGTTAGGATCACAATTTATTTGATACAGAACAAAATCCGAGAAATTAAACAATGTCGTTAGGAAAATGTAACTTAATTATTTACTCTACGCTACTTTACTCTACTAATAGTAATAACGCACATTCCAAGCAAAATTCTACTCTAGTTAATAGGGTAGTTGCGTCATGTTAAAATTGATAACGTAATAGTGCTGCTAAATGGATAGTAAACCATCAAATTATTGTAATAAAGTATAAATTACAAAATTTAATTAAAAACATAAAAAGATATGGACCTTAAAAGTTTAGAAAAAAAAAATGCTTTTTTTTATTGTTCAAGATTAAATTGAAAGCTACCAATAGATCGTTACGCTTTCATAGAAACACAATTGTATTACAGCTATGGACCTAAACGCAGTATTTCGCGACCGAAACAGCAATTTAGGTACTTGATTTTCCATACAACGATTAATACAAAGCGAAGGCTGCTGCCAGCGAGGTCCGTCTTTGATGAGTCATTTTTGGGTATTTATTTATGTTCTTTAATTGTAGTTGCTCCTATAAAAACATTTGTTCCTCTCCAAAAACTGGTTCAAATCTCGTCGTAAAAACATCTTAGGTCACAAGCCTATTCCGTTAACCCTAGAAGCGTCACTACTGCGTTTGCGTCACTAGAAAAATGTCATAATAACAATGATTATAGCACCACGCGCGGCCGCGCGGGATCCGTGTCAGCGCCGGCGCACCGCTAGGGAAGCGCCACTAACGATATCGATACTTAGTGCATCATAAAAGGCGATCTGAGAATAGCGCAAGCTACTCCTGTAAATTCCCTAAAATACTGCCCTGGATTTCGACGTTCGTATCCGACATTAAAATACAATATGATTGAAGCTAATTGCACACGGGGAGTCAGCGCTAAACGCATTGAAATGTGAATGGAATCGGATTGACGGGTCTTGATCTCTAGAATTTTTGACGATGGATTGCGAAAGTTGGTGCAATTTGCAATCAACGTAAAAATAAGCTAGCCCGATATAATGACAATTCATCGGGCTTTATTAAGTAGGTGTGTGTTCTTTCAGAGCAGGCCCGATAAGTCATTCATATTTTGACGAAGAGACAGTGTGTGCACTTTCAACACAGGTCCAATATAACTACGACCCGGTCACAGTATCTGGGCACCTACGCTACGCCCTTTTAACCTATCCGCGCTGGCTATGTGCGCTTCACACCGTACCTAGAGCGTTCTGACGTCATGCAGCGAGGTGTGCAGGTAATGTGACCGGGTAGTACCTATAACAACTCTATATGCGTATGTACTTCATTATATCGATACATGACACTTCAGCGCGTTACTATGGGAATGTGGGAACACATCTCAACAACAATGTTTTGCTTGGAATGAGATCAGATGTTTCTTATTTTGTGCCATAATCTCCATCATCACGCGAGCATGCCCTATTATTGCCCTCATTATCATTTCAGCTATTTGCATTGATACATTGAGTATGTATATTTTTTGTTCATACATGACGAGTTACTTACACCGTTTACATATGAAAGAGTTTCGAAAGGTAAAATGTCAAGTAAGGCGATCATCACACTGCCGCCGTATCACGCTGCGGTGTGCCGTCTGCGGAGCGACGGTTTTCTCGTTGTACGCAAGTAGCATGGACCTGTAATACTTACGTCCGAGAGAGATGGTAGCATACACATCTCAATAAGTGTGACAGAAAGGGAAATATCATTCGATGTCCTTGTCATAGTTCCATTTTTTTTGTTTGCCAGCACAACTGATTTAGTATGAGGTTGTGGCAAATAAACCATTACCCGCCCAAATTAAGTAGGTTGTTTATGGTAAGCCATCACTGCCATCAGCCATTAAGATTAGTTCTTAATTTAGCTGCATAGGAGCCTTTCTATCCCTCATTGTGGCAACACGTATAGCTTGTCCTGAGTACTGCTGTGCCGACGGAAAGTTTCCTATGGTAGTATCCTTCTCAAGTACGTAAATTTCCTTAATTCCTTTCTAGAAATCTCCGAGAACTTTTCCAACTTTTTTGGAAACTTTCCGCAATTTGTACATCACTAGTCCTGAGTATAGGTCCATGGCAAGTAGGTACCTCAGTTTGGATATAAATTCCGCGCGGTACTACACACTTTGCTAATACCTCATTCTTTTGGTACGGCCAGACTCATCGTCAACACACTGCTGTTCGGTTTCACTTCAGTCCATGTTATCTGACATAAAGTCCCTACTAGCCGAGGCAAAATACGGTTTCGAAAAACATTAATTTATAATAGCGTTTTTTTGTTTATTTCATTCTAAAACATTATTCTAAGATGCTTTATTCAAGAATCCACCAAACTTTCCACCCGGAAGTAATTATATAGATTTAAATTAAACATTCATTGTCTTTTTTATTTTATTTATATTGAATATTTTAAAGTAAATGTAAATGAATCTAAATAAAGATAAAAAAAATATTCATATTTATCCGGACTTTTTAGGAGCTAATTAAATATTGATTTTTTTGATGTCTGATTTTTTGTTGGATTTCGCCTCTAGGTAACTATTTAATTGATAATATATCCGTTACATTAAAAAAATTAGCTATTATAAATTATTTCCAAATATGTCATTTTTCCCATACAAGTTGTCAGTTCATTGCCTGGACTATACGAGCCAAAATGGCGAACGTCAACCGAGATTAGATAGTTGTTTTGTTAGAAACGTTAAATATTATATTGCCTCAATATTGATATTGTAATCCTTAATATAGACCCGACACTATTAAACGAGCAACAATTTAAGGGATGTTTACAAAAACAACATAACTGACATATTTTACGAAATCGAGTTATTCTATGATTATGTTCGTCTGCAAAAAAACGCTACAATTGTGCAGTAGATAGACATTGTTTAATTAGGAAACCGTTTGCTCAAAATTACCCCTTTACATAAGTCTGTAAAATGAAATTACTCAGCTGTACGGAACTCATAGTACAATAAAAAGTAATTACATTCTCTTATACATTTATGTATAATTTAGACATTTGGTAATAAAACAGTTTTCGTAAATTCAATAATTGTTTTTACTATAGGAATGCAAATTGTTTTTGCACAAAAATAACATAACTGCCAATAATTTTACAAAAACCGCATAAGTGACGAAGTTATTTTTCATATTTTTGATGAGATAAACGATTATGAATGGAATTCAAGATGCAAATGTATGGCCATACGCCTGCATAGTAAATGGAAGGTTAATGTTTAAAAAAAAATTTAGGAGAAATTACGTTTTTTTCGCTTTCTGTAAAATCGACACCGATGTAGTTATGTTGTTTTTGTAAACATCCCTTCAATTGTATTATTTTGTTAATGGGTTTTCAAAAACAGCTCTAACGTTTTCGTTGACATGTACAACTTGCTTTTTCTCAGAATCGAGCGTTCTAGTACATAGGTCGAACGCTCGATTCTGAGAAAAAGTACTGCACAAGTTGATAGCAACTGTTTTTTCAGGTTAGGGCGCATAACGTCCCACTCGCTGAATGTCCCTTCGTCCCTTTCGCGAAATGTCCCTTTCCTAAATGTCCCTTACGCAAAATGACCCTTCTGCAAAAGGTCCCGTTCGCAAAACGTCCCTTCACATAAATAAAGTCCCGTTCTCAAAACGTCCCTTTCGCAAAATGACCCGTTCGCAAAATGTCCCGTTCGCAAAACGTTGAAGTGGCCAGTGATAATTACTAAGGAAAAGTTTTCATGTAAAAACTAGTGTCTGTGAGTTGGCCCGTCAGGTAAAATCAAAGGTGAGTGGATATGTGAAGTCCCCATCCCACACTAAGGCTAATGTAGGGATTATTATTGGCTATCTCTTATGAGAAGACTCCTAGTCTCAACTTAAACAAGCTTTTTCTTGACGAGACATTTTGCGAATGGGTCATTTCGCAGACGGGACGATTTGCGAAAGGGGCTTTATGCAGTAGGGACATTCAGCGAAAGGGCCTTTCTCAGAAGGGACGTTTTGCGAAAGGGGTGGGACCTTTTGAGAAAGGGACGTTTTGCGAATGGAGTATTTTACACAAGGGACCATTTGCAGAGAAGACGTCTTGCGAATGGGACGTCATTTTGGTGGAGGGACGTTTTGCGAGTGGGACGTTATGCGCCCTAACCAGTTGCAGCCCATTCCCAGACAAACAAAAGCTAGCGCATGATTGATTAATAACATTCCGGGATAAAACAAAACTAAGCAAACAAAAGAAAATGCCAACCATGCGGTCGTGAGTAACGACAGATGACAGATAAGAAACGAAGCTGAATCGTGGGTTTCTCACCAAAATCTGTTTCCGGGACGGTCTCACGTCGCGTTATGTCACCTACCGTTTGATGAGTAGATAGGTAGGTAGAAAGTTTAATATTCCATGAAGCTACTTTAGGGTAGTACAGTACATAAAACATCCATGATTGAAATACATAGATAGATTGCGAAACTATTTACCTTTGCCATGCTATGGAGTTCTACAACCAAATATTGTAGTTTCGTAATCGAAAGAGGGCCTTAAAGTGTGGGTCGAGCCTTATACTTAAGATTCTCTAGTTTGGTAGTCGACGAAAATCGAAGATACTGCTCTTTATGGCTTTTAAATCCTTGGATAATGGAGACTCTTGTTAGCGAATTTGGGATTTCAGATTCAAAACAAGTGAAATAAATAGTTTTTAAAAAACCAAACTGATTTTTTCAAATATGTAGCCTAAGTCACTACATTACGAGGAATCCAACGACACCTCGTATGTCAAAATCTATCAAGCCGTTTGGACTGCAGCCCGTGAAATACACTTTTCTTGTCCATATACATACTTACATACATATACAGTGTGTAAATTTCATACGGGCTAATATTTTGATGACAATTAGTGTCGGTCCTAAAACACACATTTACGAGTACATCAATTCCGTTAACTAACTCCTTCATTATTTTTTTCAGACAAAATAATTAAGCACGCAATGTAGTGCACTACACACCAAAGAGAATATAACCACTACGTTTAATAAAAACGAAAAAACGTCACCCCAAACTTATACGACGAACTTACAATTCACAATTTTCGATATGAATTCGTAATTTCGTAGTTAATTTACGCTTACTGACTCTGGCAAAGGCCTTCGAGGCTGCTATTTCACTTCACTAGTAGGTAGGTATGTTGAACGAGCTTTTAGAATGGACACAGACTAGGTATATTTTATCCCGTGGCTCCGCTTGGGTTCTCCGTAATACGCAGCTAGTTGAAAAAAAAATACAAGAGCCTGTACCTAAAATAAACTAATGCTAAAGGAATCCAGGACCGAAAAGTGAGGATAACTGAAAGGTAAGTTATCGAACGCCGTTAAAATGAATCCGATGAGCGGAGGGTGTGAAAATGGAAAGATGGGGATTCTTCAGTAACAATAGGATTGCTCATTTTAGGACCCCATTTGAGTGAAAACAAGGAATGCAAGTGCAATGCTGTGCAAGACGCGCGCGTGCTCCGCCGGCCACCGCCGGATCCAAGCAGCTAGCAGCACCATCAGATAACTGGTAAACGCTACTACATAAAAACCCTAATTATTTAGGCGAGCTATGCCCAGGTGGGTTTGTTCGGGACTTCAACTAGCAAAACTACGAAAGGTAACCCAAATACATAGTCTCAAAAAAATACTACAAATTATGTAGGTAACGTATGAATTCACGAACAAACTTAGTTGCCATAAGTAGGGTGTCCTAACCAAATGCCAACCTACATATTCGCAAATAATTACACAACAAACTGACAGGCATGAACAAAAATAATGGATAATTTTAATAAAGTATCAATTGTTGCTTTTAATTTGGCAGAATTCTCATGAAGCGTAGGTTCGGACATCGCGTGACGAATGAAATGACAACCTACTGACACGTGTCGAGGATGATTAGCTCGCGTCCTTGACTTAAAAGTTTCAACACGGCTGCGGTCATACCACCTAGCCTTTAAACATGTTCGTTTAGATAGGTAGGTAGTATTTGATCTTGTCGAGCGCGCGAAATACATTCAAATACAAGTGAAATCAAAAGGTTTTTCAAAAACCCAGGCTTTTTAGGGTTCCGTAACCAAAATGGCAAAAACGGAACCCTTATAGTTTCGTCATGTCCGTCTGTCCGTATGTCATTTTACTCGAAAACTATAAAGTGTATTTTTTAACTCCAAATTTAATACACCTAATGGTGTATTTTGTTGAGTTGTGTAATGAAATGACTAAATATATTTTTCGGGGTGCTCTTCAGACATGTAACTGCATGTCAAAAAAATAAAATACATTGTAAGTCCATCAATCGATAGGTCTTTCACAATAAATATAAGGTTTCTCAGCATTTTATTTGATTAAGTGAATGTAGTCGGAGATAATCGCGCTGAAAGTCACAAACATTTCCTCTCACTAACTTTCGAACGGTGGAATTGAAAAAGAATGTGTTTATTAAAATTGATTAACTATCGCAGTCGGATAAAAACCAAGCAGAAGCCAGAATAATATTGTACAGTCGACGCCAAAAATACGTTTACACTTTTGCACCTTATTCCATTGCAATAAGGCGAATAGTGTAAACGTATTTTTGGCGTCGACCGTACCTATAAAAAATGTTTCACTTTTTTCCGTTTATAGGAAGCTGAGATTATTAGTGACAAAGTAACGTCTGGAATGATACTGGCTGATTATTTTTTTAATTCAACGATTTATTATAAAATGGAGATGAAGGGCTGCCGGCGCCGTATTTAACGTTGATCGCTCTGTAATTGTAAGTTGGTGCAACTCGCCCTTACGATTACGCTAGCAAGTACCTTTTTATTTTATTTATATACAATCCTACATAAGTAAATACAAGATGATGATTAACCTTAACTAAATTATATTAAAACTAAGTTAAATCTAAAAAAGGCCCTCGAGGCATTGTACCGAGAATGCTGGCGGCATTTCCTCGCTGAATTGCAATGCTGATGCGTTGAGCGAGAAAGCCGCCAGCTCTTTGGTCACCAGTTACATCGACCAGACGTTTCGCGATTTCTGTAAATAACTTATGCGCACTGGGACCCCACGGACCGAGGGTCTCGACGCCAAAGGGTACAAAGTCGTACTCTCTGCCGAGGTCTCTATATTTATTACATTTCAGATTATCGACGTTTTCCGCCGCTGCACCCGCTTTAGAAGTAGTTTGTTGGAGGTGAGACGGTGCCAGTGTGTCTACACATGTAGCGTCTCACACAAGCATCCGTCCCAACCTCCACGGAACCAGAGACACACCATCATCCTACATTATTTGGATGTATATATGTATACATGTTTGTTCGATGATATTCGGGTGTAAGAAATGTATTAGGCGAATGAATAAGACAATAATATTTTATTAGTCAAGACGTTCACAGTTTGGAGAGAACTTCGGAACCCTTTGTTGTGCGTGGTCCGACACGCACTTGGCCGCTTTTATTTCAAATATTATAGCCTATGTTATGTTTTATTTATTTGTTTATTTTATTTATGTCACACACGATTATGATGTAGCCCGTGAAATAGAATTATCTTGTCCACATACATATGCAGTCGGGTAAAACACAATATTAATCGGAATTGACCAATTGACTCCCAACTTACGGACTTCACAGGATTGGTCGTATCTTTCGTACGGTTCAGAATATAATAACAATTCACAAACAACAGCCCACATTCGGTTTTCCTTTAGAATCGTTTTCTTTGAATTGTTTTTTTGACCCACTTAATATATAAATGTTTTATAAACTTTTCAATGATTTTCGTTCGAGTTTCTCCTGTAGAAATTGTCAAGGTAATGTTAAGGCCTTTAAAGTTTAATTTTTGGTCGGACTCTTAGGTAACAGGAACGGCGTCTCCTCATTTTCTCCTTAGCCCACTCCGTTGACCACACGGTTTTTTTTTACTCTGTATGTTCCTTCTATATAAGTAATAATGAATTTAACAACAAGACGTGTACCTATATTTCTTTTAATTTCTCATTTTAAAAATAAACTACGAGTAGATGTACCTACTCGTAGATAACTAGGAGATTACTTTTCGTAAATCAAGTATGGTCTATTTCAATTTGGAAATAACCTTGGCTTACAATGCAATATTAATTGTTTTGCGGTAATAATAATGACTTATTAAAACTGTCAATGTTGCAAAATTAATAGTTAAATACCACAAAAATGTCAGTAATTATTTAAATAATATTAAAATTGCGTATTTGTCCTTGGCTAATATTTTCGTGACAGTTTCTGGTTCAATTTGGTATTCAACGCCTTCTTAAAACTTTAGTCATACAATACACAACTGTAACTCCTTTGTTTAGGACATAAATTCCGAAAACCTCAAGTTTTAAAATCTGAAAACGATTGCCAACTAACTTTTGTAGCTAGGTAACTTTATTTAAGTAAATAGCATTCTTAAGTTGTAGACTACAGGGCTCTAGATAACCAACTGTTATTTTTCTGAAGTGTTTAGTAACGAGGCCCGAATGTCGCAAATCACCGCAAAGAGGGAAAGATGAAAAGGCAACGCAATTTGTGGTTGTTTTGTTTTGTTGCGCAGGAGTTTCAGAAACATGACCGTGAAAGCCTTGAACTTGAATCACATACTTGTAAGCTTATAAAGGGCTTGTGACAATGACTCATCTACGTAAGTTGAGTCCTTTAGATGGAATTGTAAATTCTTACGGTCGGGACTCTTCGCTATTAAACCGTTCACCTAAACGATTATCGGGACGATGATCGTCGAATCAACATCCCACATGGCGGTTACCTCGTGAGCCAGGTCTTTTTCCTTCTCGGCCTTCACGAGGTTCTCGTCATGGGGAATGGTGATGTCGACGAGCACTGCCTGGCGTTTTGATCGATCTGTCAGCACGATATCAGGCCTATTGGCAATAATAGTCCTGGCCGTGATGACAGCTCGATCCCAATAGAGCGTGGCACGACCATTTTCGAGAACTGGCGCAGGGTGTGTACTTATAGTAAGGCACTTCGGAGATCACAAGACCGTATAGAGACCGTAATTATTATTATTATTACCAGTGCAGCTGACAAAGTACCTACTTAAAAAGTTCTACGCACGAAAAGGGAATAAGAATTAGGTATGTAGATCAATTTTTGCGTTGTTGTATTTGACGTATTTACTAGTTTTGTTGCGACACATAATTATGACATACAAACCAATTAGGTGGGTACTTGTAAGCTGAGCACACATATCAAAACTTATAATTATAATTATTTGGGTACGTAAAGTATCCACGTTTCTTCTCGACAAGTCACGCCTTGGTCAGCAATGATGTTAGAATAATTATCTTTAATAACTGTTAATGATGCCGCTAAGTGGCCGAATTTCTAGTTGGATATAGGAACCGTCTATTCTATGGTCATGTTAAGCAGTTATCTACAATAAAAAAAATTGATGACACAGTTTAATTTAAGGGGAATAGCATTTTTTTTTTTGAGATTATATTCAACATCATCAGATCCTTACACAAACCTCTACACCCAATACACTGTTTTAAGTTTGCTATGAGACACTCAATTTTCAATTTATGGTCAACTGTTTATGCAAATATTTATTATCTCTTGCCGTCTCTCATCGTTTTCCTTATACCGTCCAATATAAACCCACCTGCCTCTCTAATGCGGCATTTCAAAGGAACACGGCACAATATTTAGCTACTAAGACTAACACGCACTAGGTTCATTTTTAACTTCAACAATTGAGTTATCTAAGTACTTTTGTGTGACATAAGAGTTAGGTACTTAGGAAAGTAAAAAGACTATGCAAATTCACGGCAGTCCATTTTGGACTGGATAATTCCAAATAAAACAACGAATGTCGGTCCCCACGTTACGTGAATCTTAGAATCGATAAATTATAATGATTTGTCGAAACGCGAGAAGTGAATCGCAACATGGTAATGAAAGCTGGACCCCGCTGTATTCTTTTTGCTAATTATTGAGACAGTCCTCCAATATTACATTGTTCCGTTTCTGCATATTATTATGACCACTTTGGCCCAGTTTGTAGTGACCCCGCATAGATGGGCGGTGGCAGATAAAACTGAAATAAATCAAATTGATATGATTTTAGTTGTCTAGAATAAGTTAATTGTATATGTTTAGAAATCTTATTAGGTATTTGATAAGAAATCTTTCACCCGAGAACCTAACTTGTAAACTGTTGACGGATTATACACTAATAATTAACTGAACCTAAATGTACACACACAAACATATACACACACGCACACTCTCTCTCTCACACACACACACACACACATACACACTCACACACACCTACCAGTAATGTATTGTATTAGTATTACTTGAATTAAAATATGTATTTCCTACCTACTTGTCAGTTATGGAAGAGCGGGGCATACAACATTCAGTCAGTTATGCCTGAACCTACGTCCCCAGTTGGGCTGCTTGAAATATGACCGAGACGACATTCAGTCAGTTATGCCTGAACCTTCGTCCCCAGTTGGGCTACTCCAAATATGACCGAGACAACATTCAGTCAGTTATGCCTGAACCTACGTCCCCAGTTGGGCTGGTCGAAATATGACCGAGACGACATTCAGTCAGTTATGCCTGAACCTTCGTCCCCAGTTGGGCTGCTCCAAATATGACCGAGATAACATTCAGTCAGTTATGCCTGAACCTACGTCCCCAGTTGGGCTGCTCGAAATATGACCGAGACGACATTCAGTCAGTTATGCCTGAACCTACGTCCCCAGTTGGGCTGCTCCAAATATGACCGAGACGACATTCAGTCAGTTATGCCTGAACCTACGTCCCCAGTTGGGCTGCTCCAAATATGACCGAGACGACGTTCAGTCAGTTATGCCTGAACCTACGTCCCCAGTTGGGCTGCCCCAAACATGAACGAGACGACATTCAGTCAGTTATGCCTGAACGTCATATCGCTCATATCTCTCTACTCGTAAATGAATGTTGTTTTATCTCATTGTATCCCTGTTTTAAGTTTTTGTGAATGATATGCCATAAGGAAGGAAAGCTAAATCTAAATTATCTAGGCAGTAATCTAATAAAATATAGTCAACCGTCGGTCACCAGCTCTCTCCCGCCGCGGGCGACATTGCTAGTGGGGTCGGGGGTTCACTTGCTGTCCGGTGTCATTATTATACATGTGACCACTTGTATTGTGTTTACGTGCATGACCACTTATATAACCACCTTATCTAAGTATACAAGGTGCTCGAGAGGAATCCAAATAATTTTACCAGCGTGTTTCTGACCG
This sequence comes from Epinotia nisella, assembly GCA_932294315.1. Taxonomy (NCBI): domain Eukaryota; kingdom Metazoa; phylum Arthropoda; class Insecta; order Lepidoptera; family Tortricidae; genus Epinotia; species Epinotia nisella. The sequence goes on from OW028674.1 coordinate 27,667,331, forward strand.
TATTCAGAACAATAATAAACGTTGCCAGCTCGCCCTAAAGCATATTTTGACTGAACAAAATAAAAGTTATTCGAATAAGAACAACATAGTTAGACCTAGGTTAATATAATATTTATTACTCCTTAGGTACCTTACGACCTGATGAATACGCTGGTTCTCTAAGGGGGCTAAAAAAGTTTAAAAGTTTGTACGAGGAACTCGTAATTTTAAAACTTGTGAATTGATAGTAATCATATTTTTTCTGTGTTAGTTGACATAAAATACTAACAATAGTTATTAGTTGCTAAATCACATCGTGACATCGTGGTCGCGGGAGTCCGCTGGTTGCGGGTGGCGCAGGACCGGTCAATTTGGCACTCTTTAGGGGAGGCCTATGTCCAGCAGTGGACGTCGTTCGGCTGATATGATGATGACGATGATCGTGACTTCTTGGAACAGAGAGAGGAATTCAACCTAGAGGACTCTATTCAACTGAGCGGATTGAATTGTCGTATTGATAGTCAAATCAGTAACTTTCCAAGATACGTCAAAAACGCTCTTCATAGGGAAATACAGGCTAGTGACTTCACAATGTTCTACTAGTATTGTCAAATAGCGTGCATGTTTTAATCTTTATTAAAAGGATTAAACACTATGTAAAAAAATTGAAAAAAAAAACATTATAATGCACTGTAAAAGAGATAAATCGAATTGAGGTTAAGTTCTGAGCGAGCCAACTATGACAAAGTTAAACCCACTCAAGGGTTATGACTCGCATATGAGTTATGCTATGCCTCTACGAGCTATCTCCGCTACAAAACGGCAAACTGCTGCTACGCGCTACGGCATATCACACGCTGCGTTGCTGGACCTCGAATGTCAGAGGAGTTAAAACGCAGCTTTTTAAGCAAGTTTTCACGCGTGTGAAAACGAGCTAGCGAAAAAGGTATTTAACCGATTTAATTTATGTCGAATGGAGACCTCCTGACGGAAGCATTAGTAAATGCTAAATGCATCATATATTGCATGGAGTGGCATTTATGACAGCATTACGGGTTGATTACATGCATTTCTGTCCTGTCATAAGTACTTTTAGCACTTACAATATGTTTGATTAATGTACTTATTCACTCACAGAAAGGGCAGAAGGCGTGAGGAGCAAATTGAGTTGCTTGTTGAATTTTGCATAGTAATACCACTTCTACATTACCACTATTACACATCATCACTGTAGAGATAATAAACAAAGTTGTTGTTGTAAAATCGTGATGTGATGACAGTGATGACATATGGCACGGAAACGTGGTCGCTTACTATGGGCCTCATAAGAAGGCTCAAAGTCACCCAAAGGGCAAAGGAGAGGGCTATGCTGGGAGTATCTCTGCGTGATCGCATCAGAAATGAGGCTATCCGCAGCAGAACCAAGGTAACCGATATAGCCCTCCGAATCGCTAAACTTAAGTGGCAGTGGGCGGGGCACATTGCACGTAGAACCGATGGCCGTTGGGGCGGAAAGGTTCTTGAGTGGCGACCACGTACCGGAAGGCGCAGCGTGGGTAGGCCCCCCACAAGGTGGACTGATGACCTGGTAAAGGTCGCTGGAGTCCGCTGGATGCGGGTGGCGCAGGACCGGTCATTGTGGCACTCTTTGGGGGAGGCCTATGTTCAGCAGTGGACGTCTTTGGGCTGATATGATGATGATGATGATGAATTAATCGATACGAGCAGCAGGTGAACTTATATATATAAAGTCGAGGATAAAATGGGTTTTAAACATCATGGGCATTTCACTTCATTTTCGAGTAAATTAAACAAAAATTGAGTATAGTTCAGGTTATGTTATTATATTGAAACCGGGGTGACTTGACACCTCGTTTGGCTAGCCGCGCGACCGTGCGTGCGACGTGTTGACACGTTGAGCGGATTTTACTTTATGCACTAGGATGACTAGGTAAATAGGACATAAAAAAGCTAAGACTAAGTAACAATACAATATTGATTATCACCCATTTCTATTAGTCGCCAAACCCCGCAACGAAACCAATTACTAGTAGAACTCTTTGTTGTCTGTCGATCTGCCTTGATACGCCTATCGTTTACCACTAACTCACTCAAGCGAACCAGAAAAAGTCAGACCTCTAATTACGCGTAGATATTACATACTTCGGGGTCAAATTATACCAGAACCAACTGGTGAGGTGAGTCAACCCGTCTTGTAAATCGCAAAGCAGCCAGTCCGAGGCCGCCACACAAAGCCTCGTAAAGATATCGAACTGAATTTATCAAGATTTTTGTTTAAATGCCTTTACTTTGTTAATTGTTAATTAGACCGTTAATTTGTTAGCTTTGAATTATCCCGTGAATTATGTGTTTGAGATGATAATTAACTGTACCTAAAGGTAAATGTTCAAGTGCTCGACACTGATTGTCTAACAACATTCCACTTAATTCGTAGCAATGGAGGTGAAAACAGGGTGTCACGTATTGGAAGGGCGCCAAACATTGGGACGTTTACCTTATTTGTCTTATAAACCTCCTTGATATCTTTTAATGACGCAATTTAACGCGGTTACGTAAAGTTCTTAGATGGATTATGTGGTGCCGTACCTATTGTAGGTATTGAGTGATGATGCATGGAGCTTCAATTTTGAATAAATTGCACTCAATTGATGCGGATATACGTAAATATCTCATACATGGGGCGGAAAGGTTCTCGAGTGGCGACCACGTACCGGAAGGCGCGGCGTGGGTAGGCCCCCCACAAGGTGGACTGATGACCTGGTAAAGGTCGCGGGAGTCCGCTGGATGCGGGTGGCGCAGGACCGGTCAATTTGGAACTCTCTGGGGGAGGCCTATGTCCAGCAGTGGACGTCTTTCGGCTGATATGATGATGATGATGATCATACAATAGAAATTAATAAAAAAAATCTATTGTATTAGTTTCCTCTCACTTTAAAATCACGAAATAATGAGGTTTTTTTCTATAAAATTACATAACATTTAGACAGAATATTGAAATAGGAATTATATTTTGTACTACAGTATAGACTTCACCGCAATTTTTAAGGAGATAATTGCAAATTAATGCTGACTCCATAGTAAACGCGCCGATAATATGGATTGTGACCTCATAGTCTATGCCCGTTTAATATAGAGTGTTTTCGGTCGGTGGCGCGTGCAGATTGCAAATGCCTATAACATCAGAAAAAAAATCGTAATAAGAAAGTTTTAATGCTATAATTGATATTCCTCTGGATTATACCTACTTTTGATTTTCGTAATAAATAAAAAAAGATGCATATACCCATACTGTCATGGCATATACTCGTAGCAACATTTATAGTGACAAAAGTACTTAATTAATTCGTTTCGTTGGTATGTTATATTATAATCTACCTATCGGTAGCATTTGTTATGTATGTCGTCTTATAGGTAATTGATGTGGCAGGTAGATCTCGAAAAAACGAAAAGAAAGGTATTTTTTTTATTGAAGAATTGAGACAAAGTCTTTTGTATTGTGATTGAACTATTAGTTTCATAGACTTCTTGATGAGCTTTAATGAAAGCGAATGAAATGTACTACAACTTTATTTCTAATAATTTTTCTCATAACTCTTTTTGGTCCAGACGGGAGCAAAACTAAAATTGACAATTTTCGGGAAAAATAGACCATTTTCGAAGGGCCATAGCTTGGTTCTTTTAGAGTTTCCAGATCTGAAATTTAGTTCAAATTGTTGCAAATTTAATTTGTGAGAAATGCATAGTTTATGTTATGACTTTTAGACCAAAATGTAAAAAAATCCCAAAAATTCCCAGCTTTTCACGTGTTGCTCAAATTTTGGGTTTGCGCAACACGTGAAAAGCTTTCTTCCCTTCAATTATGGTTTTCAGGTAATTATCATGACGTATCAGTGCCCCAACATATTCCCTATCCTGTTCTCAATCGTTCTCAACAGTTGCACATCTTCTCTCCTACCAATTCCTAAACCTCTTAATTTGTCCTTCTTTCTGTCCAGCACGGTTAGCTCTTCCCACTGGTGGGCCCATAAGGCTCCCAGTAAGGCTAACTAACCATATCTATTACTGGGCGCACAGCAGGCCAAACAGGGCAAAAAAAAACAAAAAAAAAACACGGTTAGCAAAAGAAGGACGCGATATATCCGTCTCTTTCTAAGTGGTCTAATAAGAGACAGACGGATAGTGCGAGAGAGCTCAAGAATATAGTGCTAACCGTGCAGCTTATAAAAACAATTCGATGCTAAAAGCATAGTAATATATGTTTTTTAGCGTTGAATGGTTTCTATAACTATCTATATGGTGATAGAAAATACTCTAATGTTTTCCATCAGAAGGGTACAAATTTATGTCCACATTACCCTAACTGATCCATATAACATAACAAAAAAAATGGACTACATCATCCTTTGCGATTTTAATGTCGATTTCTACAGCCCTATAGGTAATTTAAGTATTTCATAAACGCTCATGAGAGCGTTATCAGAGTATGAACTCTGTTATTGTAATTTCAATTCACTAGCCCACAAAAATTTCATACACATGGACTTCAAATTATCTTATAAAGGGTGATTTAGGGGTCGTGGAGCAAGAATTACCAAAAGCGAATAAGTTGGTCACACTGAACAACTTTTCCCAAGGGGCCGACCACAAAATCGTAAAAAAAAATCAGCTGTTCCATACATTACTCTCAATTAACTCACAGTTAACTCTTAATAGGCTCTTATTTTTTTGCGATTTCGTGGTTGGTCCCATGGGAAAAGTTGTTCAGTATGACCATCTTATTCGCTTTTGGTCATTCTTGCTCCACGACCCCTAAATCACCCTGTATATGTATAGGTACTAAATTAGTAACTGGCATAAAATTAATATCCGTGGCAAGATTTGAGTGCAGACGGTATTTTTTGCACAGTCGTCTTTCTCTACTCTTTCACTTGTTTCTAATAAGCTCTACCACGACGGTTTTTTTGGTAATTCAGGTATTTTACCGTTGTTTACATGTGACATGATCCATGAAAATTTTCCGAAAGACGAAACTTGTGCTCCGAATATTGTGGCTGTTGTTTTACGAAAAGACATTTACGAGTACACCGTGCCAATAACCTTCCAACATATTTCATACTCTCCTCACCGCTCACCCTTATTACTTGACCCCGAGATCCGTAACAATTGCGCGTAATTGGAGGTCAGACATTATACCTACTAGTTTATTTCAGACGAATTCGGGGTAAGCGTTGCGAATACTAGATAATAGACATCCAAATTTGATTTCAATATGTTTCGCGTGCTCTTTCTAACAAGTTTAGCTCAAATTAGAATGTGTATTGAATGTCTCGAATCGACCCCCAGGCCAGGATGCAAGCGAAGGGTCTTCACGATCCGCCCCGCCGTGGCGATGCGCCGGCGCTGATCCGCGCAGTCTCCGAGCGCGCCGCGACGCGAGCGCATCTTCGCGAGTGTTATCTTGTTGGTTTGTGCTCTTTCAAACTTTTAATACTTGCGATTTTATTAAGCTTCTCTGTGTTTCGATATTGTGGTATTACTATGGTCATACAAGGTCCTGGAAGTACCTTGACGTTTATATTAGAAACGTAGAATTTAGATAAAGGTCCTCTGTTCAACTTTACTTCAAAGTGCATTTTGATTTTACAAAAAATGCATCAAGTCACTGAATACGAAAAAAAATCTTAGAAACTAGGTAATAAAAATTAAAACAAGGGTTTGCAATTTTATGTACAGTAAGGGAAATGTATTCACGTACCATCGTAGAACCCTATCGCAATAATGTGACATATCACTCGAGTTTGAGTGACGGACGCCTGTCAATTGCGACAGGGTTCGACGGTGGTACGTGAATGCATTTCCCTTACTGTACATATATACGAAACCCTAAAAGTCTGTAAGATTGCAATACCTAAATTGAAATAGATCGAGTAATATAAAATAATACTTCGTTTCCCTATTAAATCTTAATATATTTTTTGGTTTGTAGGTCTAACCATTCCTAACTCAAACTACAAATGTCGTACATAAATCATTCGATTGACTATTCATAAAAGATTACTGTCTCGAGTAATCATCTTTTCATGGGAAAAATCACGATCAAATCCAATTTACATTATGAAATACCACTACTTGTGTTGATTTCAAAAATTGGAATAACTGAATTTTAGATAAAACTTAATAAAACTCGAAATGGTTGTAAGAATTCATGCTATAATGACAAAAAACTACTTTAAATGACTATGATTTCATTAAAAGTATACTTCTAAATAAACTGCCAATTCGAATTAATGTTTTATTCACGCATGCGTGTTAATTTTATGTGGCTGTTAATGTTTTTAACGAAGGCTCTATTTACCCGATGCACCGATAAGATCGCCCTCTGACCCGCTCGCACAATGCCATTTTTTTCTCAACCCCACTTTATGCTTTGTCAAATTCTTAGACAATGTCCGTTTTAAAAAAAGACTCTAATTATCTGCAATATTTGCGTAACGTGTCTTTAGCGTGGGAACGATTGTACCCAAGTAACATGATTAACCGCTACTCAAAAATGACACATAATCCTTTGGTATAAGGTCGTTAATTTTAATCGCAAGATAGGGTATAAACCTGGCGGCGTAACTCCGTTGGTTTTTGTGAGATTAGGCTCAGTGTTGTTATACAACTTGTAGGAACTGTGTTTGACACTTGACGGGTTAATTTCCCTCACGTCTGTTATTTTCAGGAGGGTAGTCAGAAGACTAATTTAGGAAAAGTTGGTTTTTATACAAATTACGAACAATTTGGTTACGGCGTTTTTAAATTCTAATTTGATTAAACTTTACGTCTATAATAAAAGTCGTTAAATATAACTAAAGTTTACCTACCCATCTATATTTTCTACCTTATCTTCTATCGAGTAGAAAATACATCTTCCACTATCATCATCGTTATCATCATCATATCAGCCAATAGACATCCACTGCTGGACATAGGCCTCCCCCAAAGAGTGTCACAATGACCGGTCCTGCGCCACCCGCATCCAGCGGACTCCCCCGACCTTTACCAGGTCATCAGGCCACCTTGTGGGGGATCTGCCCACGCTGCGCCTTCCGGGACGTGGTCGCCGCTCGAGAACCTTTTCGCCCCAACGGCCATTGGTTGTGCAATGTGCCCCGCCCACTGCCACTTAAGCTTAGCGATTCGATTAGGTAAATGGGTCAATAATCTTTTACAAATCGGTAATCTAATCAGTATGTGTTGCTACGTTATTCCATTTTCAAAATATATTTTTTTCTGAACTAAAACTTTATAACGTGGGTAGAGAATTTTTAACTTCTACATATTTCTCCACTTAAAGTAGTACCAGGTTTGAAAGTACACGGACCAACTAAAGTGATTGGAGTTCCGAGTGACAAACACTAAGTTTTGTGACAAGTTTGTGTTGAAAGCTGCTATTATTTGGGTACGTATTCATATTAGTAAGTTAGTTTTAAGTTAATATTTGAACCATTATCATGGGTCCAATCAACATTTAATTTTTAAGTGTTCAATCAACGTCTAAAAAGTACGAGATAGCAGGTTATTTTCCTTTGTTTCGAGTATCCAGACTATAGGTACAGTCATGGAGTCCATAAAAGTGCACGAAAATGAGTCGAATAAAAAAAAATTAAAAAAAAAAACTGCGATGCTAAATGTGATACAATTACTATAGTTAATTAGTATGTAAACCAATATTTTTTTACCCACGATGAATTTACCCACTAAAAGTTATAGCTCATTTAGCTTAATAGACTTCAATAATATCTCTCACCCCAGTTAACCTTAACTTAAACTATACTTAGGCCGTGACACCAGCGGGCAGCGGATTGACGAGCGGCAGTTTATACATTTACGTCACCCTGGGCCGTAAGTGGGATTTTCTGCCTGCTGATTTCAGAAAATCTCACTTCCTGGCCAAATCACGACGAAAAATTTTAGCCAAACCACGGGCGGTAATTCGTAAAGCCCCAGATCGCATATTTATTATATTTACAAACTCGAGTCATCAAGCCCTCCGCCTTCGGTGTCGGGCTTCTAATAGACTATCGTTCGTAAAAAACGACATACCAACCTCGTGGCACAATGTACTTGATCGAGTTCTATCTATAAACGCCCGCTTGTCGCCCCACTGCCCGCTGGCGCCCAGACCGTGGCCTTAAGGTCCCGCTTACAATATAAATTCACACTTTACATGCGTATTACATTAAAAATTACTGAACCTGAAATCACCCTACACGCTAGCATAAAAATTTCAAAATTCATAGTCCAATTATTATGAAACTTGTGCTAATGAAACTCGGAATTGTGCAAACAATTGTACATAAAGCTCACATTTAAAACGGGTTAATTGTACCAATTTACGTATTTACAATTACTAAAATGTACGTAATATTTGTTTTTTATTTTATATTTTTGTTCATTACATTTTATCGTGTATATGTATCGGGGTGGCCAGCATCTTGTTAGAATTTGTCGCGTCGTTGAATGAGGATGATTAACATGAATTCTTATTTTAAGATGTTATTAAGTTCACAATTTCAAAGTACTATCTCTTTCTGTCGGAGTAAATCTCATGTGTTAGGCAGAAATGCGACCCTAAAACATGTTCGGTTCTGGCGCTTCGCCGGCCGCTACCGCCGCACGCTCGCTTCGCTCGCTCGGCTCGCGCGCTTTTGGTTGTAGTTCTGCCTAACACTCCTCCTTGCTTTGCTTGTCGTCGTACCTAACAGAGGCCTTTGACAATCCAGCGGATTTTCATTCAGCGGTATTCAATCCGCCTGATGGCGTCAACCCGCATATTACAAAACAGCTAGCTGTAATGTAAAACGGCGGATTATACTATATGCCTGCGACATGTATACTACCTTCACATTTTTTCGATACTTCGACTGTATTTTTTTTTTATAGTAATCAAGTTATCGGCGTATAAGTACACGTCACTTTCCTAACGATTGGCTTAGGAAAATTCTTCACTTTTAATTCACCATTTTTAAACAAAACGGGGAAGGACAATCATATTTCACTGGATGAAAGTAGGATAGACATTGTCAATGTATTGCCTCATTTAAAATGTCACCACACCTTATTTTCAACGTTTGAGAAAGTCTCGATTATTGCTTGCATCACGTTATGTCTGATTATAATACGTTAGTAAACGTATAGACCTACAGGGGAGTCTCAATTTGTCTTAACACAAACTTAAGCAAAAAGCTATCTTTTTAACTGACTGAAAAAAGTGAACGCTCTCAATTCCGCTTATATTTTTATAAACTGTTACTGAGGTACAAACAAATTAGTTAATCGTCAATTTTCATAGAGATTCGATAATCCATCATCATCACATCATTACGATTACTGACATTCTGAAGTAGATGCGATAATTCTAACGCGCAACCGAAAGTACAATAAAACGTCGAAGACGCTTGGATTACGTTTGCATGTGTGTGAGGGTGACGGTGTTAATGTGTGTGCGTCATGCTCGCTAGCTAGAGAAAATTCACTTTTCTTCGTGTTGAATATGATGTTTATTGTTAAGTGATATTTACGACAACTTGTTGTGGTTAGATAACATTTGTCTTTGCCGAATTTAAACTTTCGTGAGACACGTTGAAATAATACTAATAATTACATGGTTAAATGTCACTACGGGCGAAATGTTTCGAACTCTTCGGGGGTTCTTCTTCAGGATGAGTGTTTGTGTTGTTTTAAATACGTGGGTTTAACTGTGTAATTATCAGTATTATTTGACATTGTATTATTATTTTTACGAAAAATTCAAATCAAGAGATCAATATTTATGTATAGTTTTAACGAAAATCATTATGTTTTAGTATCACGAATTTAATGTACTAAAGCAATTCCAATACTGTAAACAAATATAAAAACGTTTAAAAAGTAATGGCCTGCTGTTGGGTCATAAAAACATAATCAATAAAAAAAATGATTATTTTAAATAATCTTACAATCATTGAAACGGAATTTGAAAACCAATAACAAAATTGAAATTTAAATCGACAATAAGTAAAATGTTAACTTTTCAAAAGATTACTCCTGCGCCTGCGTATTGCAATATTTTAGACATCAACGCGCGCTGCAACTAGATCTAAGAACATCTTTATAATTTAACCACCGACGCAAAAAGACGGTCGTTATAAGTTTGACGTGTCTGTGTATCTGTGTGTCTGTCAGTTGCATTGTAGCTCCTAAACGAATGGACCTATTTTAATGCGGTTTTTTTGTCCGAAAGCTGACGTGATCCAGATGGTTCTTAGCTACGTTTTGGTTCAGCCGGTTTTGAGATATTGAACTTTTAAATGAAAACGTCGGGGGTTTTTCAACTTTTCAAAGTTGTTAATTATTAATAAGTAAGCCAAGATTTGCAAATCAAGATACCCTCGATATACATACATTCCTCAATTCCAATATGGTAGAATCAGGCCTAAATCAATCTAAAATCAGAGGGTTTTCTCGCTACATTGTACGTCAAATTGAGATTGTAGGAGCTAATCTTAGAAATATTCTCGTTTAGTTAGTTCAGGTCTGATAAAGCAAAATTGTCGGTGTAACCATATAAAAAAAAATGCCATGAAGGGGTATACTTGAACGGATATTTTACACAATATATATGTGTCAACCTAATAGACTGATACGGAAGATACTTGTGAGTTGTAGTTGTTATTTAATTAAAGTGTTTATTTGGGGTTTTGGTGATATATAAACCTTCATCGCAATGCAACCTTGAGTGTACTGCAATCGTTCGGTGAAGGTACAAAGGTGGAAGCGTAAACAACTTTAACATTAAGTTTCCTCATTCTTAAGCGTAGGCGGCTTCTGCTGATAACAGGATAATAGCCTGCTTCAGTAAACGCCACCTTATTACGAACTAGCTTTTGCCCATAATTTCGTCCGTGTATACTAATTAACCACCTTAAGGGATTAATACTATGCCTGTACATACATATATACCGAATTAAATTGCAAATATCATTAAAATCATTAAAAAAAACCATTAATAATTTTACTAGGTAACCAAAACTGATGTAACCATGACGACTGAATAGTTTTCCTCGACATAGGTAAATCTTATTATATGAAACATTGGCAAATGTGACATAATGAATTCCTGAATACACATACCTACGACAAGTAGGTACGTTGTGTATATTGCATTTTCTAGTAAAGGGTTTTTTTAACTATTGGCAACATAATGTCGCAACGCCAATAATTTGAACAAACGATCACATATTAGCTACCTCATTTAACAAATTGATTCAACGCAGTATAACAATAAATCAAATTAACTCCAGACTAAAGGAAAACCAAATTAAATACTATTACTAAAGCGAATTTGCTATTGGGCAAGCTACTTACTCTTAATCGCGAAGCTACGTGGAGGTATGAGTCGAAGAATCTGATTGCTTAAGCGCCTTGTAAAAAATGGTTGCAGATATTTTAATAAATAACCTCAAATAAAAATTTGAGGCGGCAACTGTCACGCTTTCAGTAAGTATTTCTAATGTTTAACAAAATTGATTAATTATTAGATAGTCGACACTGCAAACTTGTTATAATTGATTGCAAGTTTGTTGTTAATTGTTTATCATTTCGTAAGTATTTTTGCATTTTATAAGTCAAAGATAAGTATAAGAGATTACAAAGTTAGTTCAAAAAGAAAAAGAAAAAACTCTTAGCCTCGCAAAAAAGGCAAATTAAGGTTTTGTTCATATTGGCATTTTATGAATCCATCAATTTAACATGACGATAGCCATTTAGTACACATCATTATTATAGGCGCACCGCCATTAACGTAACCTTTAGTGTAATATAGCACGTATAAGTCAGTAATCCCGCCGATCATACAATAATGCATCGCATGAAAGGCCTATTGCGCTGCGCGGGCGCTGACGGCGGACATTGAATGCGATTCGACACGATGAGAGTGCGGCGAAATGATTGTGGCTTCCATGCGCGATGCAAGTGAAGGCGGATTTGGCGCTGTTTCGATATCCATAATTTCATTTGCCATAACACTAGTGTTTGCCATAACCGTCATTTGTCATTAAGCTATTTTTTTATGAAACCTTAACATTTTTACAACAATTTAAATAAACTTTATATAGAGCCCCGTTGGTTAGGTTTGTTTTATAAAAAATCTGAAAGTTAATAGCTTCTGAGTAAAACTATTTATATTAAGGCAAATGATAATTATGGCAAACATTTGGGTAGATCAACTTTTTCTTAGTTTTTTCTTCATTATCAGTGACCACAACATGTGTATTTAATAAAATCTATAAGTTCTTATAGCCAGGCCCCGTAGCATGGTTGGCCTTGTCACGCGATAGGTGATAGGATTGAGCGTGCGTCACTGGCTGACACCGTTCGATAGAACGAGACGACGCTCCTATCTTGTCACTTGTCGCGTGATAAGGCCAACCATGCTACGGCTCCTGATAAACGTATATTTGAACATATATGTTGCATCTGGCAAAAAAAAGTATTCTAGCAGAAACCATGGTTGTCCAGTGGACAAACCACTATTTTCATATAAATTGGGAGACAAATTACGTCCGCTGGGCAACCTCTGAAATTGAGGGCAAATGAATATTTTTTAAGATTGTTGTCATGTAGTTTCACGCTATAATTAATTGGGTAAGGAATGTAACTACAATTAAATACAGCAGACATCGTATTTTCTTGTTATTTCCTTTTAAACAGCATGCAGATATTAGAAACGGGGAGGTCACTAAAAATATAATTCACCCATTTACGGCAAATAATATTACGGATTTAATTAGCAACTCTCTTTTCACGCATGAAAAATATGCAGGTAATAAATTATTATTTACCTTCATATTCAGACGTCACGAGCGATGCTGCAGACTATTTGAAAAATTGAAAATTTAAGTTATAGTATTAAGTACCTTTTTGTAATTATCACAGTGTATAAATTGCCATACGATAAATAAATAATTAAATATTTTTCATGCGTGAAATGAGGCCTAATAATCCTAACATAGTTTCATCTGGATTCCCGTATTTCCTTTATGCACTTGTGTTATAGATTTTGGTCTATTTTTACATCTGTATAGAAGACAGTAATTGACTTTCTACTTTTGTAGCCTAATGTTTATTTAATAGGTAGAAAACTGTTCTTCTAAATAAAAAAAAACTATATGATGATTGTCTACACAATAGTAAACTGTGAGCAAATTGAACTAGTATTAGTTCAATTTGTTCACAGTGTATTTGTGTGAGATCATTGAATCGCTGTCTTTCATGACTTGGGCTGCAGTTGCATCATATTTGCTTAGTGCTATACTGAACGACCTTTACGTAAATTCCGATCGCGAAACACACTTGATCTTCATGTTTGGTATAGTAATCGAATGTTTCGCAGATATTCAGTAGCCAATTAAATTAAAGCAGCGTGAATATTTATGTTTAGAATATAAATATCACAAAAATAAATACAGAACTGTGACCATATAATATATACTATATATTTACCTACATTAACATTCTTATGTTTCATCATTTGAATATATTCCAGACTGTCGTACTTCGCGGTAACTTAGCGTAATGACGATCAAATAATTGACTAGTTGTCCCTGCAAAATAAAATGTAGCATATATGACACTCCTTAAGATCCATTCTATAGACAAATCGTATGAGTCGTTTCGGAGGTTAACCATAACATACAGATATACGAAGCTTCAAAGTCACAACCATTACGTATAATGTTAGTGTAGAAGCTAAGCTTATACGCTATTAAGACCCGTCTTCTATACTAAGTACATAATATAGTAAAGAGGTAAAATTTGTATGTCGGGGGTAACCTCCGGAACCACTCGCCTGATTAAATAAAATCTTTTAAGTACACATGGTGTTACTTTCCCGCACTAGTGCGCAAATGAGCACTTTCCGTGCATATGTTGAAACTTTAAAGAGCCATGTGTACTGTAAAACGTTGTACGATACACGTGCGAATAGGTAATTCGCAACTCGTGTCGATTTAAAACACTCCCTTTGGTCGTGTTTTAATTTATCGCCATTCGTTGCGAATTTCCTATTTTCTGCACTTGTATCGTAAATAACTATTGCCAATGTATAAAATGGATCTTCGGCATTAACACAGGCTTTATTTTATCCCACGGCTTGGCTTGCCTTCATTGCAATACGCGGGCAGCTAATGTTGAAATAAATGCAAAAAATCGTACGAAATGTTTATGTTAGAAAGTACGTTCTCTTAATAAGAGCACTGGTACGAAATTATGATATCATTAGGTAGTAATAAAAATAAAAGTGCATTGATCGGTATGCTCTCGCGCATCGCGCTATGACATAACGCGCTCGATCGTTGTTCAATAAATCATTCTGTATAAAACACGCGTCATTAGTTAGGCGTTCCACTTTTATCACATTGCGTCGGCGCTGCGTTTTCATTTGTATATCCGATACGAAGCGATCGATACCCTGCGAACGGTAACCCTTAGAATAAAAGGCAAAATTGCCTTTTATAAATAGATATAATAACCTTGGTATAATGCAGTTAACTATCGTGTATTACTTAATTATTGAATTGAGATACCTACTTAGGAATTAGAGAACTACCTACTTCTAATTCATAATATAATTCGTTTAGAAACGAATTTTCTTTTAGGCGCATGATCCTTTTTTTGTATATCACATGTGTGTATATGCATTATGCTTATAATTTCTCATGTTTCTATAGTCATTCATCATCAGACATCGTTCGTTTTTAAGAATTCTCAGTGAAGCGTAGCAATGTTAATGGAATTGATATTGATTTTGTTAAAATAGTTTAAATATGTGCTATCGACCTCAAACTCCATACTCTATTATATACTCTAGTATATTAAATGTAGTTTTCCCTTAAAAACTGCGTCCGTTATTAATTTTAACCATATTAAATAGGTAGGTATAACCATTCCAACTGAAGTTGACTATACCTACTAATTCCTTTAACACCACTGAGCTTCAATTGAAAGTGCTATTATAGAAAATAAATACTACTATGTACACAAATATATCGGAAAAGTGCTGCTTAACTTTATTTAATTATTTTCCTAAACTTTATTGCATTAAACAAATAAGTACAAACGGCAGTCTTAACATCTCAATCTATTCTCTACCATAGGGCCAAACACAGACTTGCAAAGGCAAGCAAGCGATAGACTAAGAAAGAAAAATACGAGATAGAATATATTCTAAAGTATGCAAATGTCAATGTTGATTAAATACTAGGTATTTAAATAACGGTGCGAACTCTGCTAAATTGTATAAGTAATGGAAACGCGCAAAACCGCCGGCGCAGACCGCGGAACTCGCGCGCATCTTGCAACTGATGAGCAATTAAGTAGTACGTTGGTACCCTTAGAGAGAGGCTGTCATCTCGTTTACGAGGTCGCAGTGTAAATTCCATTCACTACAGTAGTTTCAGAACGGTTGGGAGGCCGGGGATACTTGACCCCAGGCTCGATCGCCTAGAATTATAACGCTACAAATAAGTATTGCCAAAAATGAAATATACATTTATATGTACCTACCAAACCTAGCTCTACTATTGACTTTGAAAACGTAGAAGATAACAGTGAATTTATAAATTTAATATTTTGGAAATAAGAGCTACGAATGCATATTGCATATTTACGTACACTTGGATGATAACGTGTAATATATAGGTACCGATATATGTATATAACGATGCAACCGGATCAGTAACACCAATCAAGAATAGTACAGTAAGGGAAATGTATTCACGTACCTTTTTCGCTCTTCTTACTATGACAATAAGGCATAAAAACGTACGTGAATACATTTCCCTTACTGTACATTGTGATACAAGTGAGCTATGTTGATAATAAGAGTCGCCAGATAAGAGAGCCGAGGACGTAAAATCTTTTTGTAGTTATTGATGACAACAGGTTTTTACTTGCATATCGCCAAGAATTTCCAGCGGCGTCAATTCTATTTATCACTTTTCTATTCACCACGAGTCAACATTTTTAGTAATAACCAAACTCGTATTAACAATGTTTACAAATATTTGTGAAATTACCTATAATGGTGCGCACCAATTTTTTTCGTGAATTTCACGTAGTCTAAAGCGAGCCTTAGATGAAATCTCTAAACAACCAATACAAAATAAAGTAAATATTTTCGTATTCAATACAAATTCAAGTAATATTTTATTCAAAGTTGGTAAATAGTTTTACTAAATGAAACGTTTCTATATCATGTCCAAGAAGAAATAATCAATTAATTCACAAAAAGGATTTAATTAGTTTAGTGGTGTAAGAATCCATTTGCCGATCAACCCGGTTAATTTAAAAATGCACCGTGTTCCTACACCTACACATACACCATGCTACAAGGTGCCATCGTGTCTAAATCGGGATAAAACCATAAAACACGAGTGCCGTAATGTTATAAAACACGCGTGTTTAATACCCAGGATTTTGAGCCTAAAAGCGACGTAATAAGAGGCACGTAACGAGCAAATGTGTTATAAAGTATCTTTAAATTGTGTACAACCATTAGTAGTTAAATATATATTCACCCTAATTAAATTGTGTGTTACTTCCGAATTATGTTTTGCCTACTTCTATTGCCGTTTAAAGCACATTTTATACTATTATTTTCACCCAATTGCTACTAATACTAAGTATCGTGTCATCATCAATAACCTAAGCCTGAAGATCCATTATAATTGTCAGCTATTAAAGTTTACGTATACACTCAATTGAGTAAACTTACCATAACCGCAATAAAGGGCTAAACCTACACACGTAACTGTGTTATAACAATAACTGACCTTTCCACACACTGCCCATTTTTTATTTGAAAGTAACGTTGCAATCATAACAGCGTAACCACTGATTGTAATAAGGAATGTCAACGGTAACGCACGAAATTGTTGCAATTACTGGCACGCGATGGCTGCGGATGAAACGGATATTAGCGGACATATGTATGCATTTGCATCACATACTTACTATTTTTGCAATGAAGATGATGTCTTGCAAACCAAATAGGGTCAATGTTAGATACAATACGCATCCAGTTTTAATTTCCATGTTTGACGGGGTCCCTTACGCAGGCGCTGAGCTAACGTATCAAAACGATCGTGCGATATACATTGAAATCAAATTGGAATACTCGATATTTCTGAAATTACCACAACACAACACTTGTATGGAAGTATCAGGTCGATAAAGGCAAAACAATTAACAATAAAGGTACCTACAGTCAATGAAGATTTTTATTTGCAGAGATATAACGTATGTTCTTAAGAGATCCAGTGAGGTTATCACTTATCTGTGTCCAGTAACCATTTATACCATACCCTATAGTTTACAGTTTTTCACCTTACCACAATGGAATAAGGAGCAAACTTGTATTTAATTTGGGGTGCATTTTACGTTGACTAGTAGGCATTTTTTAATAATTTCAATGATGTCTTTATTTTCCAAATTACGATTATATGTCAACACGTGTACTGTTCTGTAATCTGCGTCACGCACGCGGGTCACAGTGCACGGAGTTGCGCATGCGGTGATGGAGTTATTTAAAAACGATTAGAGGAACCAATAGAACTTGGACCACGGCTAAATTGTATTGTCAGCGAAATGAGGCCCAGCAGCTTTATTAGAATTGGTTGCATACTCCAAGTTTATGTCGAAAATACACGGGCAAAGATAGCAGTGAAATATTTCAATGGTTTGACCCTAATAAGTATAAGGTAGGTGCACCAAAGGCCCGGCTCCTAAGATTTCCCCAACTTTAAAAACTCACAGTTATGGTTTTCCAAAATACTTCAAATTTCGTGAGCACATGTGTTTATGGTCACAAACAAACGTGTATTTCAGTTTTTACTCAAGCGCGCTGCCATTTTGTAAAAAAATACAGTTTGTTGGGTGTGATGTGTTAAAATATTGCACGTTTTATTATCATCCAACCTTACCTAGGTTGGATGATAATAAAACGATGATAATAATCCCAAATTCAAAAAAATCTAAATTAAATTATCGCAAACGTTGTCAGAACTTTTAGTGAAATTAGGTGTTTAATCTGTATAGCATCCAATCATAGGTAAATACCTACTTTTATTTAAAAAGAATGTGTTTTTACGAGACTTAATTGAACTGAAGTAAAAGTCCTTTAATAAGGCCCACTGTATATTATATCCCTAACTAAAAGTACGTCAAATTTTTTTGAAAATAATAAAGAACCGATTTATAAATATCATTTATACAGGCTGATTTAACCTTCTCAACGCTCTGTCAAAGAGGAAAGTTATCAACCACACTCCAAATCAACAAGACAGTGCGGAGTTAAACCTTATGTCAGCAAGAAGGTTGATATCGCGCTGGGCTCCTCGACGCATATATTTTACGAGGGTTGACTGGTGAAACCCGATAAATCGAGATAATTTTTCTTTGAAATAAGAACTCAACATTTTTTATGCATGGTTCTATTTGCAAGGAACCTTTTACGCGATTTATCGGGTTTCACTAGGCAACCCTGTAGTCGTTGGCGTTAAACCCCCCGTTAAAGCGCGAATGCACAAAGGGCTTTATGTTAACATTTAATTAAATCGTTGTTACTCGTGTCCGTTATGGTAAAGTTTCAGGTTATCATAATGTTCATAGTTATTCTTAAACAATAAAGCTTTCTATAAAATCATGCAATTAACACATCAGTCATATACCGACGACGCTTTAGCCTAGTTGGTACCCTGCCTACGAAGCAAGAGTTCCTGGGTTCGAATCCCGGTACGGGCATTTATTTGTGTGATGAGCACGAATATTTGTTCCCGAGTCATGGATGTTTTCTATGTATTTAAGTATGTATTTATCTATATAAGTATG
Organism: Epinotia nisella; assembly: GCA_932294315.1. Classification (NCBI taxonomy): domain Eukaryota; kingdom Metazoa; phylum Arthropoda; class Insecta; order Lepidoptera; family Tortricidae; genus Epinotia; species Epinotia nisella. The sequence goes on from OW028674.1 coordinate 27,686,243, forward strand.
TTTATCGTCGTCTAGTACCTATAGTACAAGCTTTGCTTAGTTTGGGACTAGGTCGATTTGTGTAAGATTGTCCGCAAAAAAATAAAGTATAAAAAATATATACAGACTCTACATTCAAATTTAAGTGTTGGAGAAACACAAAATAAGAGTTCTTGAATGATCGCGTTTCTAAAATAAAATGTAAATCGCCGCAACAACGCATCGCGACCGCGTCGCGGTGAATGCAAGCGAATGTTCGTCGAGTCCGCCAGGGAAAGGACGACACCGCCGCAGAGTACCGCAGCACTTCAGAAGGTTAACCACAGATGCGAATAAAATATGTGGGTTGCAAAATTTATTATAAAGCAGTGCAGTATTCATCTTAAACAAATATCAAAATCTCGAAGGTATAGTACATTAACATTTTCAAGAGTTAAGTTTAAGATGGTACCTACCAAAAATTTAACGTTGACGAGATAGCAACACACTGTTCTTGTCATGAATTATATTTTTAACTTAACCTGCGTATCAATACTTGTCTTTCTCTCATTATTTAGCTTACCCGTGACTACGTCCTTGTAGAACTTGTTACTTTTACTCGCATCTAGACCACCCCCATTATCATATTTATTTATTTAAACTTTATTGCACAAAAGAAAAACTCATCGTCCAAAAGGTGGACTGAATGTCATGTGGCATTCTCTACCAGTCAAACCTTTATCTATCTAGATAAAAAAATATTCTTTGTCCTTCTAACTATCAAAGTATCTTATTCCCAAGAAACAGTAACTAACAGTCATACATACTCGTATACTGACTTAATATTTTATTTTCGCATTCGTAATATTATTAGAATATAGGTAGGTACATAAGTCGTTATCATTTGATTGCACAGACCTACATAAAATCATGCATACCTTTGAATTGAGTGATGAACATAAACGCCGAAGCTCATAAACATCATAAAAACAAATTTTAAATAACACAACTCAATTAATCATAATTTTATCAAAGTTTAACATTAATAAAACGTGTCGATTGAATCAGACAACAATAAATAAAGATTACTTATTACTTTTATTGCAAAAAATAATTGGCCATAAATAATTCTATAATGATGGAGTCGTTGAAAGTTGTACTGTATAGTTTTGTAATACAGTGTATTTTATTATTTGAAGCGACCTTTGAAGATGGTCGTGGGTGTGGTCAAATAATTGTTATGTCAGTTTTTGAAACTTGTGATAATAGGTGAGTAAGTGAAATTGTGAAATATTACCCACGACTTAGACCATAACCAAGTACGTACCTACGCAGCTTAGAGCATGCATAACTGGATTAGCCTTTCAGTAACTAACCCCTCTGTAAAAAACCTTGCACGATGTGCAATAAATCATACAAAGACAATTTCACAATCGATCACAAAATCGCCTCGCAAGACAACACTGATCATAAAAATGCCCGCGTGTTGCTGTAAGCACTTGATATTATAAACGTTCAACCACTTCAAGCTTTCAATATAGTATAATTGAGTTTCAATATCCTATTAAGATGCTTCCCCCCGCTCCCGTAAAATTCGGCAGACTTTTGTGTACGCAAATACGACATAAGGCTACTCCAGTTATGTATGCTCTAAGGTACGCAGATAACAATACAATTAGTTTTACACACTTTGCTTATTTTAGTTCCATAGATTTGTTTTAAATATTACTACTACTTACTAAAAATTACTTAAATATTACTTTAATATTATTACTAATTGTTAAGTGGTTAACTTCTTATGAATGTTTTAGCTTCAAATTCTATTTTAAATAATAATATAATATAATAAATCAGCCTATTTACGTCCCACTGCTGGGCACAGGCCTCCTCTCATGGATGAGAGGGATTTTAAATATTTAAGGATATAATGCTAATGCTGTAATATGTATTACTATTATTTTAATAAAATGATGAGTGAAAGCTCTGTAACAGTCTGGTACTCTGCGTGTCACATTAAAGGGAAGGTCACGGGTGTACTCTACAAACAGTTCTCTCAAAACAGATAGGCATCTAGTTGGCTAGGTTCCATTTGTTGCAATAGGAGGCAATCTATTTATATTGCAATTACTTACTCCCTCGGATGATTTTGTATTGACTCCACGACGGCAAACATGCACCAATACGAGATTTATTAATTTTCTCTGAATTAAATGTCACGATGTCGTTAATTAAATTATTTAATATGTTTCCTCATTCATCATTTCCCTGGTTTATTACTATAAACCAGGAAGAAAGCAGCTTGTCAATCGCTATTCAACATGGTAATGCCGCGAGCGCGATGCGCACTTTTGCTTCTGGGGGACGCGGGGCGAGCTTTTCAATTACGTTATTATTTTATTTTATTTTGTAAGTTTGTTAAGTTTTTTTGTAGCTTTACCTAATTTATGAGAATACCAGTTTTTATATATTCTCTCAAAATGACTTTAAATTTGATTTAAAAGATGTTCGCAATTTTAAAAAACCTGTCGTAATTTATATTTCGTTGACCAATCATTTTAACTTTATTTATTTATAATATTTTCTGGGTCTTCAAAGTTTTTAAAACCAAACTATGTACCGAGGGGCCTGGGGGTAACGATAAATTCAACGGAAGTAACAACAGGTATTAAGTTTTGGAAGAATATTTAAACACGACCTTCATGGTAAAATATATCGATACTTAGACCTATTAACACGTTAATTACTGGAGCAATTTGCTATAGGTATCACTTTTACAAAATGCAAGGTCAGCATCCTGATACGAGTAAGTGGATCAATCTATTATATCCATTAAAATATGTGGCTACATTAATTGAAAGCCACCAACATCGTGCATGTCCTTTAAAAATATTTAAAACAGTTTGGTAGCTGTACTGATAAAGACCAAATGTATAATATATATATATATTTAAATATTATATTATATAGCTGCGCCACAAATATGAATTTAAGGTTGAATAAATGTAGTATTAAGCAGTCTATAACGAAAATTATAGATTCTAAATGATGGGTTGTCTTGCTCCGAGCTAGATTTGAACTATCAACCTTCTGGCATACGCGGCTAGTCGCCCTCAACCAGCTGAGCTATCGGAACCGTGCTCGGTTCTACAAATTTTTGAACGACTCCCTCTTATCGCGCCTCGGGGCACTTCATAAATTTCGCAAGTCAAAAAAAACTCTGAGCCACATCACACATCATCATGTGGCACATCAATCGAAAGGTCTTTAAAAATATATAAGGTCTCTCAACCTTTTTTTGATTAAGTGAATATATTGGAGCGTACCGCTCCGACAGTCACAAACATTGTTTTCCCCCACCCCTCTAACTTTCAAATCCTGGAATTGAAAATATGAAAAAAATCATAGACATTCAAATACACCCAATAGTTTTCGAGTATAATGCCATACGGACAGACGGACATGATGAAACCATAACCGTTCCGTTTTACCCTTAAAATGGAAAATCTAGTCAACTCTGAGTAAAGTGAAGACAAGGTATTTTTTTAAATCACTTTTCTGCTTTGTAAGCTTAAGCCAAGGGTCGTGTATTTATCAACTCTACAATTTAATATACAACATAATTTTGTTACTGGAAGAACAGGACCCGTGGAACAAAAACACCAAGTGAAATATTCTTAATGAATAATAAATAGGTAATAAATAAATATTATGGGGACAATCTTACACAAGTCGAACTAGCCCCAAGGCATAAGGCTTGTGTTATGGGTACTAGACGACGATATCCTAATAAATACTTAAATACATAGAAAACATCAAAGATTAAAAAACAAATATGACTGACTAAACAAACCGACAAAAATATTTTTTCTTTAACTAACACTAAATTAAGTAATAGAAACATCCATGGAAATTCCATCAACACGGCAACTTAATAAGCGTACTTAATAACAAAATAACCAACAGCATAACTAGGAATCCGCAGAATTCTCAGTAATTTCTAACAACTTCAAATTCAAGATTACTGCGTCCAGTCATTTCGCAAACGACATAACATAAGTAATAACATATACCTACTAGTTTTTGCCACGCATACAGAAATGAGCGAAGTACCGCAAATGATAATTGGTGTACAAAATGTGAGAATTAGCGTTAGTATCAACTTTTAAGGAATATGGTCATAAACAAAATAGTTACATTATTTAATTGAATGAATGCACGGTATTAAGTAAATAATAAATATGAATACTACACTTGCACACTGTTCCTACGTGTAGTATTTAACTTGCTAGCTAGCTAGTAAAGTACTCGCTAGGTCTTCACACAAATATTTGCCCTTACCAGGATTCGAACCCAGGACCGACAGCTTTGTAGGCAGGGTCACAACCAACTAGGCTAAACCGTTCGTCAAATTGGTAAAGAATAATAATAACATTTGAAAGAGTCAACAAAAGCAAATGAAATTCACATAAACAACAATGAATTGTTAAATGCATGCAATGTGGTAACGTAAAATATTCCAATATACTCGTATACTTAGTTAGGTACTCTTTTGTAGGTACGTTTTTGTTTAAAACCTTCCTTGAAGACCCCAGTTTTGTATTTTCCAACATGTTTTTTTACGCTTTATGCATCTCTCAAGAAAAGGTCAAGACATCCGATACACAAGTACCATTAAGGATGATTTAACCATGGATAAAAAATCCTACTCGTATGTCACAAATCATGCATTCTTTATGGTTCTCAATCTCATACATGAAAGCACTTTGACCATGACTTTTAAAGCAGAGTGAACGGACTCAACTGGCAAAAATTACAGATTATATAAACATAGGTAGAAGCTTCCTCGTCCTTAAATGGGCATGTTTCATGTACAGTCGACGCCAAAAATACGTTTACATTTTTGCACCTTATTCCATTGCAATAAGGCGAATAGTGTAAACGTATTTTTGGCGTCGACCGTACATACTATGTACACCGTACCACTATTTATAATTTGCACTCACACCCACTGGTGATGGTACTCCTGTGAGAGACATTTTGTCAATGATTTGGATTAGATATACAATATGCAATAATAACATTATTCTGTAGTACCTACCTACAGAATTATAAAACTGTGCATGCAACTTATGTTTTATTAGATTTATAAAGGCCAAATGGTTACAAATCCAAAAAAAAATTTTTTTAATTATTATATGTGCACTTTATGGATACTCACACTGTAGGTCTTTTATGCGGATACACAGATCATCAAAAATTTAGGCTATAGCGATCAACTTTAGCCATGCACACAACAAAGACGCGAAAATAAACATATGTAGGTACCTACGAGTATGACTCCTACAGCCTTTACTAGCGGCGGCTGAATATCATTTTGGCGGCATAAATTGGGAACTATATATATTTTAATGAAAAATACAATAATTTGGTACCTTACATTTTGGTCTGCCAAAAATTCGTTGATATTGAATTTCCACAATATTAATTTATAACTATTTATACTTATCTTAATACACTTGAACTATAGCACGTATTACACCTACGCACTAAATCATCGAAATCCGCTGAAATCTGACGCGTGCGCAACTTTCTTGGTAACACACGCGACGGTTTCACTGAGACGATGACTCCAGATGATGATGATTAACTTTAATGATTGGGTAAATGCACTGTAAAATGCCGGGTGTTTACTGTCAATTGTAATTCCCTTATAATTAATACAGATTTACAGCTGATGTTAAAGTTTTATGATGATGGATGACAGACACAGTTTAATTTAACTTTTACTTAGATTTGCTTATTATGCAATTTTTAATTTACTAAAATAATTTTAAGAATTGTACAGTCGTTGAAATATGCAGGGCCAAAATCGGCCATTGAGTTTAGGTATATATATAGGTATAGCCAATTAAAGAAACATATCCAAATATCTCATACCTTGATCTAGCATATACAGATGCTCTTACACTTGACAAATGAAGCAAGAACTGTGGCAAGGAAATGCTTAATTAATAATTAATTGCTCGACAAAGCGGCAGTCGATTGTGGGCGGAAGGCGCGTGCGACTTGTTTGCATATTGATACGCGCAGACGCGGTGACGTTCAATGGCACCCGATGAGAACTTGTATCTCGTTTATTTTTATTTCATTTCCGCTGTTACGTCAGATGCAATAATCTGCATTGCTCTATCTAAAATTACATTAGGATTTTAAATGTAATTACATGTCTACATGGCCCGACGTACTTAGAATTTAATTCTAACATCATGTAAGTTAAAGTTAGAAATAACAGTTTACATCATGAAGAACTAATCTGTCTCTACATCAGTTTATCTTAAATACACGAATGGTAGCATCTCAAAATGGGACAATATGCCATTTATCTAGTCTAGTGACAATTTCTAAGTAGGTACTCAAAAGTCAAGTAGCTGTTAGAAAATAGGGCAATTCTGTAAACACTGCTTATTTTATTGTTTGCGTGACTTAGCAAATGTGGCAAAATGCATGACAATAGCCAATAACTATCAACATTTCACAGCTACCTACTGTAGATTTTACGATCATGTCAATCGACACATACAAAATTTGAGTTACAAGTTTACTAGAGTAGGTAGGTAACTGTATAAACCTAAGACAAAGGTTTTGTTTGTTAGTTATTACTCAATCATACATATATATGTTTATTCTACCTATTGTATCTACATAATTTTGCACCTCAGTGTAACACATTGCATCAAAGTTTTTTATGGTCAATTTGCCCGATTATATTTATGAAATGAGTATTTGCTCTTGCATTATTTTTCGATTAAGCATGTAAACGTACGCGTGTAAAAAAGAAAAGGAGGCTTTTGTCCAGCAGTGGGACAGTTTGGGCTACAACTGAATGAATGAATGTGTGCTCAAATACGAGACTCGGCTCGTAGCTTAAAATAAGCAATATTTAATGTATTTTTTGACAAGATAACGTTAAGGGTTAAGGGGTCATACAGAGAATTTGGTTGGCGTCTTTCCTATAGACATTGTCCAAGTTAAGGGCTATAAAGCCTAATTTTTGTTGAATTCTTATACTACATATAAACGACGTCTCCTCCAGGGTTCCGGTACCTCAAAAGGAAAAAACGGAACCCTTATAGGATCACTCGGTTGTCTGTCTGTCCGTCTGTCACAGCCGATTTGCTCCGAAAGTACTGGACCGATTGAGTTGAAATTTGGTACATGTATGTAAATTGGTGACCCAAAGATGGACGCGTAAAGTAAATTAATTAATTCTGAACAAGGGGGCCACTTTAGGGAAATAAACTGAAAATTAAAAAAACAAGTTTCGCAAACTGTATTGTGTGACATATCGAATGAAAGGGGTTGTTGTAATCATCTTGGATATTTTTTTTTACAATTTTAGCAAAAATAGATTTGAAGTAATTTAGGAAATAAGATGAAAATTGACCATACCCCCCCCCCCCCTTATCTCCGAAACTACTAGGCTTAAAATTCTGAAAAAAATATGGTAAATAGTTGCCTAAAGATTACAGGAAATCCTATAGAAGTTTGAGTATTCAAAGTAACGGGAAAATTCTCAATATTTTTGTGTATTTTGTATGGAGCGCCTCATGCTTAGAGAATAGGAATTTTACGGAACCCTCACCACGCGAGTTGAATTCGCACTTGTCGGGTTTTTTTTTATCTATGCAACGCTCTTAACTATTGACCACATGAAAGACAACTTTTATTTTTTTATCTCTATAGCATGCTACTTAAGTAAAATAAAATATACCTACTGGATTTGTAAAAGTCAAAATCCAAATTCATTTACATGAATAAATTTTTAATGCGACTTACCCTTACCTCAGTTTAAGGAAATAGGTATATAGGTCTAGTACTAAAGCCTAGCCATATGGAATTAGATCCACTGCACCGACAGTAAACATACCGTAGGAACGCATGTGCCGTGTCAAAAAATATATTCCGTAAACTCTGGTTATTTTGACCCAATGGAGGGTTACTTTGGCCCTCATGTAGGTAACAATGTCACATAAAAACCCTACAACGTGAGTTGTTAGCTGAAACTAATAACATGATGAATTGACCCAGTTCAAATGCATAATAAAAAAGCGGTGGCCAGAGAAATTCGTGACGGACAAAGTTACCCTCCAGGGCCAATGTAACCCGCGATTAATTTCTAGTGGTTCTGACATTTCGTAAATATAATGTAGTAACCATTATTCATATCCCAGGCAAAGACATAGAGACTAACCTTTCCAAACTAAAGATAGGTACCAATGGTATGATCATGCAGTATCTCATCACGGTATCTCGACGACACATTTCTCCGAACAATGCGTAGTGTCGACACTAGTGTCGTGTGTCGACACTAGACCTTTGAGATTATCTTGTTAGTCCCGAGAGAAATGTCGGGTTAGGTAAGAGGAAATGGAAAGGTCTCGAAGATGCTATTGTTGGCCAAATTTATTTGTCCGATGTCAAAGTGCATATCTCCAATATATTCATGGAACTTACGAGTACCTAACTATGTAACAAGTGAATGTGTCGATATATCTCTGGCCTCAATGGTGTGGTGACAAAATTTGGATTCCCATAACAATTTCGGCCTTTGTTTCGAATTAAACTAAATTACAGACCTACATATTTGTAGTTTATGAATGAATTGCGATTGGTTTTAGTACTTACTACAAACATATGATTTCAAAACTGTTGTAACAATAACTGGGGCTGTATTTCTGTATTATTTTGATAAATTTTCCCTAAAAGTTACCTATGTAATTAGAGAAAAATAAACTGCAACCATAAATTGAGCTTTTTTTCATTCCAGTTGTGATCTGGTTTCCTGTAAAGCAGTTTCAAACGAGCTATTGGGTAAGTCAAAAGTTCAAAACGTAATTAATTATTTACTTATGCAATAATGACTTAATACGACTCGCAATGGTAGAGGCTCTATAACTAGATTATAATAGCTTGCGCGTAACTGTCTGAACAATTGTTCTCGTCCTTATTACTCGACATCTTTATAAATGAGATGGAAGATGGATAGAAATTAAGCTATAAAGATAATCGTCAACGGTTAAATTTGACTATCATACTCTTGCTTTTGGATTGGTCAGCGTTTCTGACTCAGTGGAATCTGTAGAGTCACTGCTACCATAATACGAAAGATGTTAAACCTTTGGTAAGAGGTTTAGGAATGAAACATTTCCAACACAACTTTTATAATGAAACTAAGCAGCTTCTGCTGAGCAGTGTGAGCCCTAACGTTTTTTCATCCCCCAAGTTATAAATAAAGGAAACGAAGATTTTCGGCAAGTTTGTCAGTTTTAAAGATAAAGAATCCAATCGAAAACACGCCTCTAAATTTATTCTGACTACGACCTTTGCTCCCAGGCGGAACAGTCAAAACTAAGACAAAACAATTGTAATTAACCCCTTATCAACTTCATCTCGTGCTGAATGATCGGTTACGAGCACCTTACACAACTAATACAGCATCATTAATAGTTATTTACATAAGCATGCAACAATGGGATCATGGGAACAGTTCTAGACGTTTTTAGTGTTACGAGTGCCATGTGGATTTCGTGTTACTCTGTTGTTTAGATTAGCTGCTGGATACTGGTGATCTGTGTTGCCTTCTATACTGAGTTTTTGTCTAGCCATTGATGAGTTTAACCTTCTGCAGGCTTGAAAGGTTGCCATTTTATCACTTATCTCTGTGAATAAGACATCCTTTACGTTATGACAAGTACCCGATGCGAGAGTGATGTCGTTTAATAAATCTCCTTGCACACCAAGATTAAAGTCTCAAGACGACTGCGCGACAATGATCAGATCAAACTGACTCAAACTCAGTAAGTATGTCAATCATCTAGCTAGACTCATTCATGGTGGACGGGCATCTGTAAATCGGTAACACGACCCAACACAAAGTTCTAACTACTTTTCTACTTTCAACTTACTATTCTAGCGGATGTAGTAAAAACGACCTTCAATTCATATGTGTTAGTAATATGGTATAAGTAGGTACAGGCAATGATGTAATTTAAAAAGAGGTAGATATCATTGTCTATACGAAATTCCGTGTTTAAAAAGGGCCACCAAATCTGACAGCTAACGTTGTCATTGATGTCTCAAAACTGAGGCAAGTTGGTGCAATTGACTGAATTTTAGTGTGCCACTTTTGGAGCGTTTATAACCTATCTATCTCTTGTTTACCCGACTGCCAAAGGAGGAGGGTAATGTTTTTATATTACATCATTGGGTACAATTGCACTTGACTTTCCAAATGTGACCTGACGAGTCACCAGCATGTCATAGGGATAGGGACACGTCATATTTTGTAAGCCGAATATCGGCCTATTTACTAAATTACAGAAGCTTATCCTATCTATCCTAGCATAGGACATAGCATTAGTTTCACATCTCTCTCATTCTGATTTAGAAAAAGTATTGAAAGAGACATGAATCCCAATGAAATGCCGTTGCGGGGATCATCACATGACTTCAAAGATATGTTTAAACATTTTTGCATGTTATTTAAATACAGCGAAAAATGCATAGACTATTACTTTGACGTAGACTGTTCATTATACAATATCAATAAATTGTAATTAATGGATCAACAATCTTTCAAATAGTCATCAAATATCAACTAGTACATTTGACTGGTCTAGCTCAGACTGCGACTTAAATACCAAATGATAAACCTTTGAAATTAGAGCGGTTGCGACATTGAGAACTTTATTGAGCAGAATACCCTGAGTGGACTAGTTGATTGGTTTATGTGAAGTACAGATTTCGACACTTTAGAAGTATATAACATTCTGAAAGCTTTACCAGTCCGAAATGGTAATTGCAGTGTGTTACATTTTTGGCAGCCCCATTTTTATGCAAAGAATTTTATTTGTTTTGAGACTTCTTTTTACAGAAATATTGGGCCGTTTGTCCGATGTCTGGTGTCCGATGTTCTCCTCTCCAGTCCGCATTTCTCAACCGATTCACTTGAAATAAAAAGAAAACTAAAAAAAAAGACGAGCATGTTCTACAGCTCACAGAGCCACTAGCTAGTAATATTAATATAATTAGATTAAATACGTCACTGGAATTTACCTAATCTTTAAATGCGATTATTCTTAATTCTAAAATCGAAGTCGTATTCCCTGACTTTCCCACTCTCTTGAAGTTAGGAACTAATTTCTTCTGACGCATTTGGGCTGTTTAGGTACCCTGTATCTATATCGACACAGCGCTCCTAACGTAGCTTTGACTTGTGCCAAAATTATGAGTAGGTAGTATCTATGAAATGAAATGAAAAATATTTATTCCGGAAACGTACTAGTCCATATAAAGTAGATAATCATTATTGTACTATGTAGTACTACCATGTTGTTCACTATAAGGACACAAACCTGAGCCTACATAATTCTGCGTAACTTATGTTATCAATCAATCAATCAATGTCATTTATTTCAGGCTTTTGGACCCATATGTGTTAGTTACAATAAAATTATAAACTTAAATTAAGTGTTAGTTTTTGACCCAGTTAATTATGACCCAGTTAGTGAGTGTACATACTGTAAGTACACAAGTTTCCCAAAAGGTCTCCATTATACCCACAGTAAACGAAACCATTCTTCTCACATACGATAGTAAATCTCTCCAAACCCTCCATTAAGCGATACGATCGTATGAGACAATGGCGTGTCCGTATGTATGTCTGTGTGTAAGTACTCTCTAGCCGCTAAACTGTTGTTGCCGAACAAAAAGTTCAAGGACGTAATGCTTACTATCGAGGCGAGTAGTGGCAGCAAAACAATGGAACACAATTGTCGTTGAGGTTTTATTACTTTTATGAAATTAATATGTAAGTAGCCTTATTTAACATACTTTAGAGAGCTATACTTTATTGTTATACTCATCACTACAATCCAAAAAAATACCTCTTTTCGTCTTACTGGGACGGAGAACGCCATAGCCAAAGAACAGAGGTGTGGTGGTACTTTTCTTCAAAAAGGGTGACAACACGCTGCTGGATAACTACTGATCCATCTCACTTCCGAGTCATGTCTATATTCAAGAGTCATTACAAGTCGCTTCGGTACGCGTGCTAGATGACTTTCAACCTCCCGAACAAGCCGGTTTCCGAAGAGGCTCTAGCACCGTTGACCAAGTCCATACGCTCGCTTCGCTCGCTCGGCTCGCGCGCTTTAGGGTTCTACCTAACACGCCTCCTCGCTTCGCTCGTCATTGTACGTACGAGTACATCGACCTGCCTTAGAGTTGAGTTGGACCGAGTGAGAATATGGTGATGAGATATTTTATTGTATATGAATATAATGGATTATAAAGTTTCTGGCAAATGATATTATGGCATATGATATTATGGAAAATAACAATTCTGTCTTATGAATATTATGGTAAATAACCGTTATGAAATTATGTAAACAAAATTATGGCCTGTGAATATGATGGCAAATGAAATTCAGGCAAATGAAGGAATACCAAAAGTGAGCAAATTACAAGCGAAAGAAAGGTAAATATTCCAGTCCTCGACACTCGCCCATTTTAATCTTAATGCATAACCTCTATCAAGTTGCAGCAGTGTGTCAATTGCTGAAATCAATTGTCAAACATCAAATCATTTACCTACCTTGCCTATTTTGTGTGGTTTCTGCAATGCATACTTACTTATAGAATTAGGACTCACAAGACATTTTTACGAAATCTTCCGTACTCACTCAATCATTAATTCTGTATCTGTTGTTCATATTTCGCAAGTTTTGCAGATACCGGCAAGACTAATTGAGCAAGTCAAGTAATCAAGTGCCTCCAAAGCAATGGTAACGTTGCGATTTCAACAATTGGTTCCAAATAACAAGAGTGGCTTGTTTAATGTGCGGACGCTACCGATAATCCACTTGCAAAGGCCATCTTCCCATGTGCCACGGCGTGACGTAACACACTGGTAGCCTCGCACTGGTTAGATTTTATTGACCTTTGTTTAATAAGGCTGAGATTTTGGGTGTTAAGGGGAACGTTAATTGTCACTTTCAATACAGTTTTACAGACAATATTGCTTAAATTATCCTTTTTTTAGCTGTATTTATTAATCACGTTTTTAATTCCTGTGAATAAAAATTATTTGGGTTTTAGTAAGTATATGTACTGTGGTGGTACATTGTAATTATTTGTTTATGAGGTAACATAAAATAGTTTTCTAATTAAGTACGAAAAAAAATATCCGTAAAGTCGGTTCTGGCGCTTCGCCGGCCGCTACCGCGGCACGCTCGACTCGCGCACTGTAGGGTCGCAGTTCTTCCTAACAATCCTCCTCGCTTCGCTCGTAACCTACCTGCCTCAGAGTAGAATAGGTAGGTAATCCGATGTCCAAAGGTAGGTAAATCGTCATTGGTAAAAGTCAGACATCTCGGATGTTTTTTTTTTATAAATTCCTTACCAACCCATACCTACTGCGCTGGTAATTCCTAACATTTACCAAAAGCCATTGGTAAAAGTCAGAAAATACGTTCGTTTTTAGGGTTCCGTATCTCAAAAGAAAAAACGGAACCCTTATGGGATCACTTTGTTATCCGTCTGTCTGTCTGTCTGTCTGTCTGTCCTTCTGTCTGTCTGTCAAGACCCTTTATCTCCGGAATCCGTGGAGGTATATAGTGTTGAAATTAAAACCATATACTCAGGCCTACTGTCCCTTGAATGAAACTGTGAAAAAATCGAACTTCTACGTTAACGTAAAAAAAAAGATACGGCAGGTATGCCGCAAAAAACGTATATTCCGACACTCTCAAGGGAATCAAAATGTATTCCGTTGACCCAGAACTATGAAATTTGGCAATTAATATCGTCTTATACTACAAGTACAGGGAAAAATCTGAAAACTATACATTTGTAATTTTGTACGGAACTCTCGGTGGGCGAGTCCGACTAGCACTTGTCCGGTTTTTTTATAAAATCCCACACTTCGGGCTTTTACAATCAATTTACGTTTGTTTTAGAATCAATGGTCAAATAAAACCAGCCAACAGGGCCAGCTAGTATTCCGGAGGCATGTCTCCACAATCATGTCTCAATCTCAAGTCGGAAAGACAGATACATTCATTGAGGTACCTCCCCCTTCTTACCCGGTTTAATAAAACCAGTCTTAAGACTCCCCAGGACACTCGACTCTCCATACAAACATAGTTTGGTTCTAATTTTAAAACGGCATGCTGGAATAACAATGGGATCTGCCATATCTAGGTCGGAAATTAGTTTCTGTTGCTTAAAATTATATCAGAAATATTAGGGCATATAGAAAAACACTAGTTCTGATTACTATTAATCACCATTTATTCATATCTAAACAGAGCAATTATTTAACACGACATACACGACGGCGGTAACTCGCAACTGAACTAACCTATACATGCATACCTACATATCTGTACGTATAGACACTAGCTCACGGATCTTCGTATACCTTAATAAGAAATACATTGATATATGACGATATGGACATAATATGGCGGATCCCATTGTGTATACTTATATATTTACTAGTTTCTGCCCGCGACTTCGTCCGCGTGGAACTCGTTTATATCGTAGCTCCATACAATCGGTCGCTCCCCATTTCGCCCCTTTAGGGGATGATTCCCGGGATACAAAGTGTTCTATATGTTAATCCATGCTATACACTATATGTTTACCCAAAATTTATCTTAATCCGTTTAGCTGTTTTTGCGTGACTGAGTAACAAACATCTAAACATCCAAACTGTATTAACTGCCTACCACGGGTATGTTACCTCAACTCTGAGATACGGCGTCATATTCTGGGGCAATTCCACAGACCGAGAGATGGCCTTCAAGGCACAAAAAAAATGTCTACGATCAGTATGCAGGTTACCAACCACAGAATCGTGTAAAACACATTTTGTTAGGCACAACATACTGACATTACCATGCCTATATATTTATGAAACAGCAGTATACGTCAAAGCCAATATGGGCCAATTTTCTGTTGTTAAAAGTGGTCGCCGCTGTAACAAACTGTATGTGAAATCGGTAAATACAGCTTTTCTTGCTAAAAGTATTTCCGGGATAGCACCTAAAATATACAATAAATTGTCAAGAAATATAACTCAGTTAGAAGGATTGGTAGAGTTCAAAAAAGCTTGTTCGAATTCCTAGTTAAAAAAGCCTACTATTTGCTAAGGGAATACTTGACAGATGAAGAATTATAACTGTTTACTCATGCCCCATCTTGACTTAAAATATGTGTATGCCTGATGGCAAAACATACAGATACACTAATATAAATGATTGTAAGACCTATGAACCTATGTTTACAAATAAATATTTTGTCTTTGTCTTTGTCAAACATCCAAACATCGAAACATCCAAACTTTCGCATTTATAATATTAGTAGGCTTAATAGGATAAAGTTTCATGTTATTCCAGTATGCCGTTTAAAAATGAGAAGCAAACTACGTTTATATGTATTTAAGTATGTATTCATAGTACATTTACAAGTCATAAAATAACAATTTAACATAAAAATTAACAAACTTAAACTAGACATACAGACCCCCTCGAGTCGTCCCTGGCGCAAAGGTACCCATCACACTCGCCGCGTTTCCACGTTGAATGGCGACGGACAACCTTTGCACCAGGTACGACCCTACGCGGGTGTCACGAACCTTCTCCCCAATCCGACGTCCCACTTCCCTCACGAAGGTAATAGCCTCCGACCCCCAGCACCCAGTCGTCTCGAAAGCAAGAGGTACAAAATAATAATTACCGCCCAGGGCCGAATATTTTTCCCGCTTTTTGTATGTATTTATCTATATAAGTATGTTTATCGTCGTCTAGTACCCATAGTACAAGCTTTGCTTAGTTTGGGACTAGGTCGATTCTGTAAAAAAAATAAAACTATATGGGGAGTCGACTTGTCTCGATCGTGCTGGGGAATCTTAACGTAAGTAGGATGTAGTTACTTTTACTAAAGGAATGCAACCTTGTTCAGTAATAAGTATTGGTCCAGAGGGCAACATTTCCTACTTTTAAAACAGTGAAACTGCAGCAGTATTTAATTGTCAACAGCACAGTTTTAAAATCACGTACTAATTTTGAGGTCCAATGTGCCTCTTACTTAGTTACTTTTCGAAGAACCGCAGACCTCTCCAATCCCTTACGCCATCAATCTACGGGAGGTGTAATACTGACAAAAATACAAGCCTAAAACTACTTTATGTTCAGAGCCTATACTCGCTTTTTGCTTGCGTTCGTTTACCAGAATTGACTTTTTAGAGTTTTGTTCATACCATATGTCAAATGTGTGAGTGGCCATTCCCACGTCACGCGTCAATATTGACATTTACGACAACCTTGACATTCGGCCGAAAACGGCAGCCCGGCGGTTGTTGCACTTTCCGTTGCGCTTTACGTCACGGTAATAATGTTGACATTTATTGGTAATACCAACTTGGTAATAGTAATATGCGTATGTCTTGGGAATAATTATTGGGAACACAGAACAAGTAAATACTATAGAAACGGTAATGGGCGGGGTGCGCGTAGCCGGTGTTATGATTAGACGCCCATGAAACTGTCAAACGCTGTCAAAACGCAGATCAGATGTTATTTGACCGTGGGTGACGATTTTTGCCGTAATAAAAATAAAAACCTGGTGTGTTGTGCAATTTTGTCGTGCCGAGAGGCAAACAGGGACCCAAAGGTTCCTCCGGGAGCGATTTCCTATCACCAGTAAGTACTGAAATAAGTGTTTTTTGAATAAATACGCAATCGATTATGACTTTCGCCATTACTCCGTTGGTAAGATAGAAACGATATGCATGCTTTACATTGCTTGCTAGCTAAAGCCGCACATTAAGGAACTACCGTAATGTCACAGCAATGTATCGCGTTATTCGCGTTTGTCATTTTAACGGGGCGATTGTCAGTATGACTAGAGTGGTACCATGCCTAGTGTATGTACTTATCGATGATAAAATTGTATTACTTTATTTGTAACCCAGACGGAATTCGATTTCACTAAAATTATTACCTATAATATGAATAGGGCTGATTGTAGTCCATCCGTTATTTGTCATCCAGTAAATATATTTTTTATTAGAAATACTTAACATGTATTAATATATAAATGTTAAAATTGTATGGTACCATTAAGTATATTTATTTGTACGTTAATTCTGTCCATATTATATTCTGTCAATTTATTCTGTAATTTATAGAATAGAAATGTTTATTGCGTGTCACATTGCAGGAGCCGTAGCATGGTTGGCCTTATCACGCGACAAGTGACAAGATAGGGGCGTCGTCTCGTTCTATCGAACGGTGTCAGCCAGTGACGCACGCTCTATCCTATCACCTATCGCGTGACAAGGCCAACCATGCTACGGGGCCAGGTTACAGATGATGAAAACAATAAAGATATAGATGTGACGCCGTGCAAGGGCACTGGAATCATGAGAGGGCTAAAATTAATACTTATACCCTTATTCATAAACGTTCATCAAACCTATAGACATACTACTTGAGAGTCATCATTGTCTAAAAATAAGTCTATTTCTAGTTCCTTGCTGGAATACTCAGATTGACTTGGTGGGGTCTACTAGTTGAGCTCTTAAATCAATTTGGTTTTATGTTAAAAGCTAATAGACCCACTAAAGACAAGAAATATTTCTATGGCAAAAATATTTTCTCTGTCTGCGTGAAGCGATTTATGAATTTATTTATGTCAAAGAAATGATTATTTGTTAATGAAACAAATGGCAATCGTATATCAAGGAATTTAAATGTTATATTTTAAATGCCTTGATATAACATATTTAAAAAAAATTGAAAATACTTTAAAACTTGTACGTATTTTAATTAAAAATTGTTAGCATGTTTTCGTGAGCTACACGATTTCTCTGACAGTTGCTTTCAGCACGCGCACTAGATCAAAATTCGTTACCCGATTTCTTAGGATGTAATTTCTCATACAAATAGCACTACTAACTGCTACTTAATCGGACTGATATTTATCAGGTTCGAATCGGCCGCAGTACGCAAATACTCTTACTCTAAGAAATAAGGGCCTTTTTTATTTTACTATATGCATATATATACCATATAATATATAAACATGTTTATTTTATTGAAATAAAAATACAAGATTATAATTAACATTAACTAAGATAAATTAAAACTAAGTTAAATCTAAAAAAGGCCCTCGAGGCATAAACTATATACCTAGAATATAAAATATCGATAATTATGATTTTAGTCTCACCTCTTTTTCGTATTCTAAATTTCCAAATAGGTGTATCACCATAGAGTGTCATAGTAACATAAGACCTTTGGTTTCGAACGTAATCAAACGTCAAGTTCATTTGAACAGGGCGTCCATTTGGCAATCAAAAAGTTAATGTCAATTTCCGTCAAAAGTGCGTCACGCTCACACACGTTTAGTTATGCTCTAATGCAAGAAGGAGAACATGTATCAAGACTATTCACATATCACTTCCATACTTGAAAACCCCTTTCGAAATTGGCTCCTATATACTGATAAAGAATAGACTTACGTGACATTTTTTTGGCATTGGAAATTAGACCGCAAGTAATGCAGTTTTGAGTTACTTTTCGTTCTAAAAATTATAACAGTTGATATCGTAATGGAATTAAAAGCTTTTACCAATTAGAAGCGATTTGCAGTAGTGTTGACATGTACGCATTCAGTTATGATTGTGTGGGGCTAGCTACGCAGGTTCCCGAAGTAACTAGCTAACACGCCGCTTCCATCTTATTTAAGTATTCCGTGATTGGGAAGTATTGGTATTGGGAAGTTTGCGGTTTCGTTGTTTTATCGTGTTGGGGGGAAGGATAGTTATTAACGAGCATTATAATTGATGAAAGTACCTAATATCATTACGTCAATCATTACCCAACAAACACTGATAGGCCCAAGGTTACCAGAAGCGCAGGGAAGCTCAAAACAACTTTTTACAGGCTAGTAAAAGCGAAAAAGTCGTTCTTGGGAAATTGTATAAAATTCTACAATAAAATTCCAAAACACATTACCGAACTTACTGACTCTAAATTCAAATCTGTCGTAAAACGGACACTCATTTCAAAAGCATATTATAAGATAAACGACTACATCATGGATAGGGATATTTGGCAGCGATAAAATCCTGCACTAGAAACCTGTCGTAAAATAAATAGGCTTTCTACTGTAGCAATGTAATTTTAAAATTTTATAATACTCTGATACTGATATGATATATTGTATAGGTACTGTTTTGAAAAAATGACACCTCGCCGAGTTTATTACGCCGGTTCTTCTCGAGGCAGAGGTTTACTTTCCGAACCGGTGGTAGTTTATCGACATTCATAGGTGCATGTAATATGCCTAAATTGAAGAATAAATCACTTTGACTTTGACTTTGACTTTGACGTCAACGACATTGCAAAATTTTCGAGTAATGTTTCTTATATTTTTTATACAACAATGATAGGTAACAAACAAGCGTATGCCCCTGTACGGTTATCACAAGACTATCCGTCTCTTTCTAAGTGTTGTAATTAGAAAGAGACGGATAGTCGCAGCTCGCGCGCCGTCTTGTGATAACTGTGCTGATGGGACGTCATACCTGATCATAGCTCAATAAGGACGCCTGCAAATCCCGAGAGTAACTCATAAAAATATTTTTATAAAAAAAATATCTTATACGTTTATCAATACTTACATGAATGTCTATAACGAATGTATATTTGAGATTCAGTTCCTTACACCGCAAAGCTGCATACATCTCTTTTTACTGATGAGAATCAATCACGAATTGGGAAAACAATAGCAAATCACATGATTATTGGATGATCGCGCAACTCTTAATCTGAGTTAATCAGACGCGTCCCAAATTATGCGCAGGCGCAACAATGGCGGTCGCACGCCATAACATAACGCCTTATATAAGCACTGCGCGTATTTATTACACTTGTATATTTTTGTTGGTTTTGTTATTATGACACAGTTCCCAAAACATAGTGCATACTCGTATAACTTTCAACTGATCCTGACCTGACCTGACCTAATGATTAGATATATATGTAGGTATTCTGTGATATACCTAAACACTAACTGTTTCTCTAAGTGTGTGAATTGTCTAGAGATACACAAGTTAATGATAATGAGTGCGACCAAGGTACAGCTTACACTAAAGCTAACATTAGCACCTTATTCTCTTACACTTATTTTAATTCGAAATTCTACTTACAGCTAGATGTAGGCATTAGCGACGGTGCTTCGGAAAAACTGCGATCTAATTTTTACCTCTATAAAAATATTATCTGTTAAAAGATAAGCATTTCTACCTAATATTTCTATAGGTTATTATGTAATTATTGTTGATTTTTTTAAATAATATAAGCGATGGTATCCGTATCTTTTCTCTTCATTATTCGTTCTGTACCTATGCCGAAATTAAATAATAATGTAATGATACCTTTTACAATATTTGGCTTGCGATATTTGCGATACGATTAACAATAATAACGCAAACGGTTAAAAGAACTGCCAAAATAGTTTAACTTTCACCCCAAACCTGGACACAATAAGCAATAACAAGACAGGCAAATAATAATGAACATCATATTTCTAAAGAACTGCACGCATGTTGTGCAAGCCAAGTCTAGACTTACCTATAAGATAAAACATCATACCTATTAAGAAATGTACCTATATATATAATTTGAGTGTTTATTAAATAAAACCATACCATTAAAGAGTTGTAATGTTCATAGCCTAATAACGTTCGATTGATAAAATCGGGACCCGGAGCGATTCGCCATCGGAAACGTCTTAATGGTTTCACTTTTGAGTTGGTAGTTTTTCACACTATACCTACCACCTACCTAATTAGCAGCGCACAGCGTAGTAAAAACCGGCCAAGTGCGAGTCAGACTCGCGCACCGAGGGTTCCGTACAAACCTGTAGGTATATAAGTAAATTATTAAAAATATTTTAATTATATGATGTAACTAAAAATTTACCGTTTTCGCAATTTTTCCTTTATCTGTGCTATAAGACGTTGCTTTGTACCAAATTTCAAGATTCTAAGTTTACGGGAAGTACCCTATAGATTTTGATTCCCTTATACAAGTTTCGAAAATTTGCGGAAATTTGCGGCATAAATGGCTGTATCTTTTGATTGCGTTGGCTTAGAAGTATGATTTTTTTACAGCTCCAAGGGACAGTAGACTTGAGTATTTGATATAAATTTTAGCGTGATACCTCCACGCGTTCCTGAGAAAAAGGGTCTTGACAGACGGACGGACGGACAACAAAGTGATACTGTAAGGGTTCCGTTTCTTCCTTTCGAGGTACGGAACCCTAAAAAACAAAAGTCATCTTTCCTGTAGCCATTGGTTAACGGCTTTTGGGCATATATGTTATAATAATAATAATCATTTATTTCGACCAACTAGGATCATACAATAGATGAACAGATAGGTATACAATTATAAATCACACGATTGAAATTAATATTACAAAATTATAAAAGACTGCCCAATTAGATTACCTACACACGTCAGAAATATGGATGATGGATGGTTATGATTTAATAACACAGACTTATTTAACAAGTGAAAACAAACCATTTTTCGAAAAACACAACTGCTTTTTTACAAATCTTATAGCCTATGACACTCCTACAATTAAGAGGAATCCAACGACACCTCATATGTCGAAATCCGTCAAACGGTTTAGCCTGCAGGGCGTGCCAAACAATAAGACATACACAGATACATACATACATACGCTTGAAAAACATAACCCTCCTTTCCTTCGGCAGTCGGGTAATAACAGGAGACGCAATTTATTTATGCAGATTATGATTTCAACCAAAAAATGGGCTTTATCCTTGACTTTGGCTCCGTATAACCCTTTAATGTTATGATTAGGTCCGCTTCTGTTCACTACATAAGTACGTAATAATAAAAACAGAGATATACGACAACGCGATACCCTTGAATATACTATCATCATTGCCACCTGCAGCATCTATTTTGTAAAAGTACTTGACCGCCAAAGCATCATCACATCATCAACCAATAGCTTCTGTCATCATTACCGTAATTAGACAATCATTATCTTACTTTGGCAGGCAGTCCAGTGAAAATTCAAAGGTCAGATTTTGCAATGTCCATTGATAGTGAAACAGTTGTGTCAAGGCGTTTTTGTTTCAAATAACGGAGGTCGTCATTTAGATTTGCTACATATTTTGGAATTCACACGGTACGATGTTTAGTCGCCTATGTTATTTCGACTTGATAATGTCTTATTATGAATATCGTGTGATTTTATTTTCGCTCATAATATTTACGAGTAAGTAGGTAGAGCAAGTCGTCTAATATGTATATAAATGACCACTTAATGATTAGTAAAGTATTATTCAGTTACTGGCGACTAATTTTGTACGACGATTCTTTTATATTTGAGTGTGAACTAGTAATAGGCAATCGATTTAATCATCGTAGGTACCAAGCGAGGGTGCACGAAGATATAGGTAATACGTGATACTACTTTAGCGCCTTAAAAATAACACCGTGTTCATGTTTGCTCGTGAATACTGCTGTGATCTTTACATTTTAATCTCGAACCTAGTACCTAACACACGCAATTACGCGTACCCTTTAATTACAATAATGTTGAAGTGTTCAATCGTGACTACATTATAAACAGATAAAACAACTATAATCCTAAACGAACAAGAGTTGCACTTACATCCAATGCCGCAACCATGACTAATATCGTGAACAAGTCTTGTTGTTTTTGTACATCTCGCTAAATGTCAAGCGACATTTCTCACGATATTTTGGATGCATCCGGATATGTCCTTACAAAGAAAGAGCTACAAGGAAAAATAAATGTAAGTTTAATTTATTAACCGACTTCAATAGAACGATACTCTGCTTGACTATAGTCCGATAAGAATCATATTCCTATGACAATTGTCAACAATACTGTGTTGTCATTCATATAGTAACTGTCAAGTAGTCCGAACAATTATACAGTTCCATTTAAATTCTCAAATAATTCTGGTTCGGCTTCATTTTATACTAGCTGTCCGCGCTGCTCTGCCCGCATATTGCATAGAACGCAGGCAAACCAGCGGGATAATGTTTAGCCTATATCCATCCTGAATGAATTTTGGGTCACGGGTTACAGAATTTTTGAAATCGGATAAGTGATTCCGGAGGTGACCCCCTACATACAAACCTACAACGCTACAGTCTCACAGGCTTTTCCCCTTAAATAGTATATATATATATATCCAATACAGTTTGAATCTATATATTGCTATAGATTCAATAGTTATTTGTGTCACAAGGGAGCAAAATAGTATATTTACGGCGAGGGCGGTGTATTGAATCCTGAATGTAGCGAGGGATCCTACAATAGAATCCTGAGCGTAGCGAGGGATTCTAACGTAGGATCCTGAGCGTAGTGAGGGATTCAAGTGTTAACGCCCAAGACGAAAATAATTTTGCTCCTGAGTGACACATGTAACTTTTCACACCGATTATGAGGAAAATTGAAATAAAATGCTCTAAAAATAATTAAAACTTTTTTTTATAATGGCGGATTGGATTGTGAATCTGAATACTGAATTGTGTTTGTGATAATGCAAGAAGCTTTAGTCACCACAGATAAAACATTCCTGCGCTACTTTTACCAATGTGTAAAAATAATCGAATCGAATCGAATGTTACAATGGTATCGGATATCAATATTCATTATTATATAATTTATATACAATAACATCATAGTTTTGATTTCAGTAAAACGTATAGTTTATTGTGACAATTTTTTCAAATATTATGAAAAATTCTCAAGTTTTAATATGTAACGTGTTGTATATGTACCTATAACGTTGCTAAAGTTAAAACTTGAAATATGTTCATTTTTAATCGATTACGATGAAATTACAATCGATTATTTTCTTAAGATCTGTGTTCAATTGGCACATTGCGTAAATGCTACATGCCAATGAATAAATTAAAAAAGTAGCTTGAACAGAAAAGTGGCATTTTGCTCCCTCTCGTCGGGGACCAAAACTTACTTTTCTGAATGAGAGGTGTGAAAACTGTATTGTAGGCTTGACGACTCGGTACCGTCAGCTGAATACGAAAATTTATTGCATTGGTGGCAAGATTTGGAAATGAGTCAATAAAAAAAAACCGGACAAGTGCGAGTTTAACTCGCGTGGTGAGGGTTTCGTACATAATACACAAAAATATTGCGAATTTTCCCGTTACTTTGAATACTCAAACCTCTTATCTTATAGGTTTTCCTGTAATCTTTAGGCAAGGAACTATTTTCCATATTTTTTCAGAATTTTAAGCCTAGTAGTTTCGGAGATAAGGAGGGGGGGAAGGTCAATTTTCGTATTTTTTCCTAAATTACTTAAATTCAATTTTTGCTAAAATTATAAAAAAAAAAATCTGAGATGCTTATAACCCCTTTCATTTGATAAGTCACACAATACAGTTTATGACCCTTTTTTAGGGTTCCATACCTCAAAAGGAAAAAAACGGAACCCTTATAGGATCACTCGTGCGTCTGTCTGTCCGTCTGTCACAGCCAATTTGCTCCAAAACTACTGGACCGATTGAGTTGAAATTTGGTACACACATGTAAATTGGTGACCCAAAGATGGACGCGTAAAGTAAATTAATGAATTCTGAACAAGGGGGCCACTATTGGGTAGTAAACTGGAAAATTTAAAAAAAAAAATCGCAAACTGTATTGTGTGACATATCAAATGAAAGAGGTTGTTGTAAGCATCTCAGGTGTATTTTTTTTTTAATTTTAGCAAAAACAGATTTGAAGTCATTTAGGAAAAAATATGAAAATTGACCATTCCCCCCCCTCTTAAAATATATGGAAAATAGTTCCTTGCCTAAAGATCACAGGAAAACCTATAAGAAGTTTGAATATTCAAAGTAACGGGAAGATTCTCAATATTTTACGGAACCCTCACTACGCAAGTTGAACTCGCACTTGTCCGGTTTTTTAATTTTCCAGTTTACCCCCCAAAAGTGGCCCCCTTGTTCAGAATTCATTAATTTATTTACTTTACGCGTCCGTACCTTTAGGTATCTTTGGGTCACCAATTTACATATGTTCACCAAATTTCAACTCTATCGGTCCAGTAGTTTCGGAGCAAATCGGCTGTGACAGACGGACAGACAGACGCACGAGTAATCCTATAAGGGTTCCGTTCCTTTTTGAGATACGGAACCCTAAAAACTAGGTATACTTACAAGCAAGTTAAAACATATCAACGAATAAAATAATGGTTCTAGCTAGACTAAGCTTTTTATAGAAATGTCAAAGTTCATAACCATTATGTTATAAAATAACGTCCGATCAGATCTGATCTAATAATCATTATTCCATAAATAGAGTCGGATCCGCAACATTGGAAATGCCAAATACCATCGTAACTAACGTTCAGTTACATTTGGCGCTAATCCTGGTCATTCACAATGTATAATCACGTTAAGTATCTCGTTATGTCACTGTAATTTATTCGTTGCGTGATAATAACGAATAGACCTTATTATAAGGCGATAACATCTATATTCTAATCTTTAAGTGAGAAGTAACAAAATCATTGCGGCATTTGATTCAAGTTTTGAATTTTTATGGGCCAAGCTCCGTTATTTAGGTACTCTAGTCCGTGTACTGACAGCAGCCAGCTAGTTGCTCATGGAGAGTCCACCAGTCGTAGGGTCCTGCTAGGCTATTCCTTAAGCGACATAATCGAGACGACACAGATACATTAGAACTGAAATAACCTGGATACGAGCCATTTCAATTTATGTATTTCAGGCTAGTACCCATCGGCGTTAAGTTACAATAACATTAAAACATGATTTAAGAACAAAATAGTAGTAATAATATAAAATACGATACGCAATTGAACTACGATACCTTATTGAGTACCGTACAGATACTACCTAAGTACATCTACTACTACATCTTAAATTAGTATATACTTTAAAAACTCATAATTTTTATGAGTTGCTTATTTATTACTTATAGCATAAAATGACGGTACTAAAATCCACTAAATTAAATCTAAGTATCAACTAAGGCCATATGTACTTTAACGTCAAGAGCCCTAAAACAAAAGTCTCATATTTTAATCGCTTACAAAACAAAAGAATAAATGGCACGTTCGTGCGTGCCGGTGTCAAGGATGGCGCTGAACTGTCAATCTTAACAGTATTAACAACATCTATGAACAATTCACCTCAACACAACCACCATACATTAGACCGTTGATTACGTAGAAATGTTACTAATCTCAGGGTCAAGATATACCAGGTACAAGTGGTAAGACGAGACATGTTTTGTGTATCACATAATTCACATAGTTGTGCATAGTTACGCATACAAGCGACCACTAGCCGCGGAACACTCACCATGGGCATTCAGTCACTGTTGATTGAGAACCATTCCAACAAAACCTGATAAGTACTCTTAAACAATGTATGTTAATCTCATAATATTCAGATAACAAGTATGTTCTTACAGCATTTTAAGTAAAGAATGAGTGTATTAACCCATTCGATTCGCCAACAAACTGCCTCGCAGTTTGGCGAAGTTTTGTATTAGTTTTAAGTTACGTTTTTTATGTGAGTAATAAATAAAATAAAAAAAAACATCTATTTGACTTGCAATCTTGACATTTGTGCAGACTAATAGTGTCGATCATTACATTACATTACATAGAGAAAGCCCGAAACCAAAAATAACTCTTGTAAAAGTTACGTTGACGGGCAGCCTAATCCAATTCAAATCATCTATCAGCAATCGAGTCCGTAAATTCGATCGACAATCAAACGTCATCAATTCTGCAAATTTTATCTTCGATATCTATCGAATGAAATCTCGTAATTGAGAAAAATTGTATCACGCACAAGATTCGCCGGACTTCTTATAGCCGAGCATCGTTTTTTTTATGATGTCGTTATGTAAGGAACCTTGTGCTTTCCAAAGGAAAGGATAGCTCATCGATAGAGAGCCTGCCACAGTGATGAGCGGATAGCGTTTTTAGAGTTGGCAGCTAGTTTAATAGTTGGTTAGCTTATTTATTACTATTTATTTCTGTACCGTGTGTGAGGCACATAGATACGAAAGGTAGACAACGGTTCACGGTAAGTTACATTTGATCGGTTTTCCTCTAAGGGTTGATGTATGTTTTGAGAAATGACAATTACGAGTTCATACTTCTATTTATCACTTGCAGCAAATAATCAATGAATCGGCCATAATACTCGTATCTAATGCCCGTACATGGGAAGCCTGCATGATTGGTACCAACACATTAACCGTCACATATCTCCGCAAGTATACGACGGCGAATTCAAATTATTTGTCGCGGTTTTAGCATGCTACCGCGCTCTATCTGCATCCTCCTCCACCCATATTCGATCAACATAAGCTGAAGCGAGAAAATATCGCTTCAGCTTATCACTCTCGCACATACCCATCGGTCGTGAACGATGGTCCGCCTAAATGCCTCCTATTATAACGACTTTCTTTCCTTTGTGATCGAAGAACTAATCATAATAACGAGCTAATAGCGCGGAAGAATGGCCGCAATAGATCTGTAGAAATTGACATACGTACATCATTCATGCTGGTGAGACAAAAGGGTGATATGTGATGTATGCGGTAACCATCAATGAATCTTTGTACATAGTCATGCTTGTACTACAAGCACTGTTCATGAATGGACATTTAGGTAATTCTTTTCCGTAATTTCAAGAAAAAATAAATGATTACCCAACATTAAAATGAGAATTCTTGATCAGTCTTTTCTAGTCGAATGTAATAAAATAAAACGATGCGATGCCCAGCCGGTGATGACGGCGTATTTTTTTTATATCCATGTTCATCATCACCATCGTCATGATCATCATCATCATATCCATGTTAATATTAATCTATTTGGTATTAATCATACACTGTCCAATTTTAGCACAAAAAAAATGTCCTAAATAAATCAATTTTATTAAAAACCTATGCCTACGTGTAAACAAGAAAAATTTATTAAACAATTTTCAAAAAATCTATTCGTTACCTATTGACTCGAAGGATAGTGAAATTTTCATCATATAAATTAAATGATCAATTATTTGAAACCTATGAATAGTATGAATGGGCGTTCAGTTTATAACCTAACTTCCAATATCTCATTGATAATCGATCGTGGGAACTACTACGATCGTGGTCATATATCAGCCTAACGACCCAAGGATCATTAATAACAATGGCCGATCGGTTTCCGCCTGGGAACGGAGCCGATGGGCGCAGCGACCTTCCGACCGGATCTGGATGCGCACGAGTTTCGTAACCAGGGTAAAAGCAAGGTCGTGTCTGCAACGATAGCGGTTTGGGTGATGGGTCTTGAGATCACGCGCAATTAGTCTAGTGTTTTCTACATCTAGTGTTTGAAAACATGTTAATTAATTTCTATGTAGTACCTATATGAAAATACTGAAAAATCTAGATAAAAGTACTGAGATACTTAAGAAGTACATGTACTTAATGCATAAAGATGCTAACTGCTAACTAATAATCGAGCAATAATTTACAATAAACGTCTTGAAGGTTTCACGTGTATTTCACAATAATCATCATCATCATCAGCCCATACAGAACCCACTGCTGGGCACAAACCTCCTCTCATGAATGATAGGGAATAATCACAATAATGATAAGTTTTATTGTAAGTAGGCTGGATAATCCCTTAAGTATTTTAACTTAATCTCTATATAAAACAATATGAATCATATGATACCTAAATATATTCTTAATTTACCTTGATTTTATACCAAATCCAGATTTTAAAAATGTCTTGAATTGGTACGAGTACATGATGAAGCCATTAATTGGAAGGAATAGGACCTTTGTCGAAGTAATCTGTTTCACTCTGATTCGGCTCTACAATACGCGGGATGCGATGGTATCGCGTGAAACCAGATGAAAACGAAAACGACCTTTCATTGTGCACACTTTTAATGCAAGTGCTCGCCGCTCGCGTATCGGCGGCCCTACAAATAAATGCGTACCTATGGGTTTAATGTGCATTACGCATCAGTGGCATAGCGCCCATGGCAGTTACCTATAGGTATACTCTAAACTTACTCTAAACTCTTCATAACTTTTTTGTTCCGTTCCGGGTTACCCACCAAAAATTTTCACGCACCGCCACTGATACGCATTTATGTATATATAAATACTAATATGAAATGTAAGTTTAATTACTCATCCGATTTTTTTTTGTCATTAGTATACAAAATGAAATGAACCTCCGATATGCTTTATTCTAATCCCGCGACTCCGCCTACGTTCTTTATACATTAGTTCCGGTTTGACATATGTTTGATACCACTTCACTCGTGTTTACCAAAAGGTACTTTTAATAGTTTCGCAACTTCTTATAAATGGGCGTAATGAGGGAAGAGGAAAAAAAACATTTTGCACCTCACCAGCGCGGAAAGTCTATAACGCTCAAAATCTGTGCCCAAAAGTCCATTATATCCGCTAGCTTGGAAAGTGTTTTTAAATTTCGAACATGACGCTCTATCGCGAGATCGGCTTTTTCTATAGGAATGAGGGGTTATTATTATCTTGCGTTCAGAAACTTATGGTGTTATGCTAATAATTCACTATTATTATTGTGATAAAATTAAATTAATAAGACGTATTCTTTCTTAATTACATAAGAAATATTAACAATTAGACTGACTTTTAAAATACAATACAAATAAATAATTTAAAAATGTAGTTTTCTTTTTCAAAAATTTTCGCTTCGTGCAATTTAATATAAGACCTAGGCAATGTATCACATTATTTCCTTATATGACAACCGGTATTGATTAGCACAACATAATAGCGAACCGAGTACTTAGAAGGCTGTACAGTATTGTAATCAAACGAATTAATTATAGGTTCAGCCGTTACTAAAGATAGCAAATAAGTGTGGAAAGAGTGTGGGACCGTATACAACTATCATTTAAAAGTGGCCTATTTATTGATAGCTTGGGTATCAGTTTTATCTTATTAATAACCCTTCATTAAGGTATTGTTGGCTTGCTTAACGTAACCTCGACAGAGGCCAGAAATATCTCAGCGTTTAATACGTAATATAACGTAACATACAACAAATTATAGTTCTATTGTGTATTTTCCAGCAGCTAACACTCTAACAAACTTTAGTTCGATACTATGTAATCTTTTTCTGAAACTTATTATTTTTGGACCTACTTGATTTACATATTTGGCAACTCTGGCCTGTTTAAAGTCCAAGGTATTCTAATTGTGGCCTTACTGTATGGGTATACCAATCATATGGGTATACCCATAGAGTAAGAATCAATTAACTGATCTACTTTAGAGGCTTCTACTGAAACACCGTGATTTTCTTCAGGTATGGCAACGATTGTAGGCCGTATGTTAGTTAAACAAGCTTACAAAACAGTCGGCGTAAAGTGGTTGCGGCACCACAATCAGACCCACGAAATAAATCAAAACGCTTCGCACGCATATCAGCGCATCTACCGATTGTCTGATTACCATCTATCCCAATTTCTCTGAAACATTGTGGTGCAAGTCATAGGAGTCTGTATATTCACCTGCTGTATTTCGCTCAGAGAACGCAGATTGTTCAGTGTATGAAGAACGTTGTTCGTTCGCCTACACTTTGCCTGCAGTTTTATTTTGCTTGTCACTATAGGTACGGTTGTGCTTGCTTACGAATCATCTTTCGAATATTTAACATTACGTAAATTTAAGATAAGAACCTTCTCGTCGAAACAAAGTTTGTTGGTACCTGAATATCATGAATATACTTAGTTTTTTGTAGGTTCCTTTTCCCTTAATTACCTACGAACAATTTATTTGTATAGCCGTATGATTCCACGTGAAGATTTAGGGCTATAGAGATACACCCCGTCTCATATCTATTATGAATGGAATTCTGTGCCCAGCACAAACAACTCTCACCGGCCTGTGCTGGTGATGAATATGATTTTAAAACCCTGCCTTGATGAAAACGAGGGGTCTTCTAAGTTTAACATGTGTTGTGTATCGGTGTGTCTAAATACAGTCGCTTCTTTTAATACACTCGCTTCTTTTAAAATGTCCCCCCGATTTTTTTTGTAAATATAGTACCTAGGCAACCGTACATTCACATTTTACACACAGACACCACCCACTCACACACAACCGTATTATATATTTGCAAAAGTTCGATCTATATTAAAATATTTTATGTATACCTACACATTAGAGCTTAAGCGTAAAGGAGTAATTTTTAATTTACGTTGTGTTTTCTTTTGGTTTTTATGTTCTGCTTTGGTTTGAAGATTTTGTATTTCTTTATTAGGTATTTAAAATTCTCTCAGTTCTATGCCATCTAGTCCAAATAATGGCTACACTGAAAATCAGCGTCACGGAATGTGTCCTCTGGCTCGCTCCATGACATCAAGCTGAGCGCAAGCCTTTTAGTGCAAATTAAAAATATATATATATTTAGTTAAGTTTTGTTGAACTCTATGTATACTTAGTTTTTGCACTAATAAACTATTTTCTTTCTTTCTTTCTATCTGAGTTGTCTGTCTGTAGGTGCTTTTTATAATCAAATTCTTGGTTGTTGAGATGTTTCTTAGTTAAGTTTGTTGTATCGGGGGTTGTATTTTTTTTTATATTGTCTGATTAACAAAATATAGTACAATATCTGTGTCATCCGTAACTTGGTCCGCGTTCCGTTGTCACTCCCACGGCGCGGCGGGTTCACACGCTCGCTTTTATTCCGCGCTTCCTGCATGCGTGCGTCGCTGTTCACTACACAAATCGATTTTTTTGCCCCACAACCGAAGATTAAGTGGGTGAAATAAGCCTAATAATGGGTATCGCTTATAAAGTCACTTAATACGTGCCGGAGAAGGAGATAGCATTATATATTTGTAAGATGCGAAAAATTAAAAATGCTCAAAAACATAACACTCCTTTTGGTTGGGCAGTCATGTAAAAATATGCGTTTGTTCAGTGTAGTTTCAAATCTCGGGATGCTCGGAGCTGGTGGGAACTCTAAGCACCTAAGGTTCTCTGTTACTAAATTCCCTGTTTAGGTACGGCAAACGTAGCTAAATGTGGCCATTTCTTTCTATCCCATGCCATGCAACGCGCTCTTTCGGAGGCGGAACCTTAGAGCTAGGGTTACCGCCAGCTCAACCTATTGCATTATGGGTACATTAGTATAATAGTGTATTTTACTAACGATATCACGATTATTCTTTATTTACTTAGGATCACCCAACTACACAAAAGCTGTGTAATTTGCCTTTAGGTTATGACATCAAAACTGCCTGTTTCTGCAAAATGTAAGACGAAGACATACAACTCTGGGTTACCTACATGAATAAACATAATGTAAATTAAAATTATTTTCAACCAATATAAATAGACGACGCGGCATATTTTTTTACGAGGCGAATGACGATGCAAGGCAAAGCGCGAAAGCGTGCGTCCCGTAACAGTGCGCGGCAACCACTGATAGACCGCCTAAAGGCGGCCGGCCGGCCAGCATGTTTTTATGCGGCGCGACGAAATCAAAGAGTGAACCGCCCCTGCCCTAAGGTACTTTCGTAAACGAAAGGACACGATTACGTAATAGAGAAGCAGGGATTAAAGCATTTTCGGATTTTTTAGACTGTACTTAACCGAATGTTAGTATATTACCTATTTTGTACGGTTTGTGTACAAAATAACAGACGCCCCGCTACGGTCGTAGCGGTACGCCATAGTCAGTGTCACCAATGTCCATATATAACGAAAAGCGCCCGTAGCGCTCTGACACATGTGTTTTTTTTTTCATTGACGATTATTGGATTAAGAAGTAGTAAATGAATTATTAAACAAGACTACATGGTCAGATGGTCAGCATATGACCAAGACGCTATTTATTAACTTCGGAACAAAAAAATTCTAGATCTGCCATTGCGATGCATCAACGTAGAGAATACTTACAACGTCATGTCTCATATAACTCAGTTAATAAGGTGTTAAATCCTTAGTTAGCACCGTCTAGCGGTAACATAACTCCCCTGATGCGATCTGCGGCAACTCTCACTGTCGTGGAGGTTTATGCGTTTACGCACACGTTGCTTAGACTTTTTGCTGCTAAGTAATGTTAACGAGGCTTGGGATTTTACTCCAGTTTGTTGAATTAAGAGCAATGACCTATAGATTATAAATGTTTACCTTCTACATACACATGTGAAACGAATGTGTTAAGTCAGATTAGATATACTTCTTAATGCAGCCATTGTCGACGTTACGGGTAGAGAATAAGTTAAATTAGTGTTAGGGATAGTCTTATGCATTATTGTCAGTTTATACGTATAATATATATTTCCTGTATCACTCCTCAAACTACTAACAAATATCGGAAATGATAGCGTCAGAAAACGCAGTTCAAGAAAATAGCCCTTGTTGTTGCTTCACTTTATTTTTTTAAATTGTGAGGGCGGTGCTAGGCTCCTGTTTTCTTTGCCGAATTTGGCTTATGACGAATTGTCGATTAACGTTAAATGTGGCAGCGGCTGCTGGACCCATACACATCGACATAAAAATAATAACCATCATCAATCAGCAGGCGATGAGGTCAGCTGCCATATAATTGTCAAAACTCCGAAAAAGTCCGATTTTGGTGTAAATTTGCAACAACCGACCCTTGCTTGTATTATATTTCTTAGCCATTTTTTAGGAATCTCAGTTGGTACAGCGACGTTGCGCAGCGCATGCCAGCGCGAGCGCTAACCGCGTTGCGTGTACATCGCCCGCATGGTGCCGGTGCAAGACACAAACTACACTTATCGAGAGAGTTGTCGCTAAAGTCGCCGTCAATGGAACTTGCTAACTATGTAAACAAACAATGTTTGGAATTGACATTTAAAACGTCAATTCCAATACATTATTTGTTTACATAGTTAGCAAGTTCCATTGACGGCGACTTTACGTGTAGGTACGCCTGGATTTTCGAAATAGTCAACTTACAACATATGTCGTCAATGTTAACCTCTGGCATGCCGAGATATTTTATTTTAATAGTTTTATTGTTCGTATGCGAGAACGGATCCGCGTTCTACTAATAAGTTAACGAATCAGGTTTGTCATTGGTGCAAGCCTCCCTTAAGCGTAATAAGAGGGAAAAGATGGAAAAATTCGCTGTCCGGATCCGATTGATTTTATTCTACTTACATCTACATTACAATGCGCTACGGTTTCTACTCGTGTAAACACGTATTAATTCTGATCTCAAACAGAGAAGCTATAATATGTATAGTCAGTTGCAAAAAATATCTACACTAAAAATATCTTGATATGATCTTTTACTTTATCTCATATGTATAGGTAGTTTCGTGTCGCTTATACCTCGCGGCCGTACTTTCACCAGTCGCAGCCGGGATGCGCGGGAGTCGCCCAACCGCGAAATCGATTCAGAAATCATTTAATCGACTCTCATTGCGCTGGTGTAATACGATGTAATACCGCGTCATTGTTCCCCCATATCAGTGTAGATGAACTGATGAGATTTTATTTGTTTTCTTAACATCGGGTTGGCAATTTGTTGGCTCGAGAAACAATCAATCTTACTAGACAATCTGCACGCCTTGTTGAGAAGGACCTCATTGTCGGTGACGAAATTGTCTAGTGTCTAGCTATCGGAGATTCGTACAAGTTTATTAGAGATCGATCTTGATGACCCGGAGAATTGACCTGCAGGGAACTTAGAGCTTTTGACTCTCCTCTGCTTGGTCCCAATATTCCTTATACTTAGATATTTTCCCAGTTGCGTGGCAAGTTTTCTTTCATTGGCCTAACCGTTGATTGCATTGTGTAAAGCTAAACATTTTGGTTCATTATCGCACATAGTAGGATAAGTATATAATTTGTCTTAACACAGACAAATACCTGCTTAAAATGTGATTAAATGATTTTCATAGTCACTGCCGCTCATATCTCGGCATCATTATTTGCATAGGAGTACTATCTTCTTTAATTAGGTTAACCTACCTAATATTTTTAGGGTTCCGTCCCTGAAAGGAAAAAACAGAACCCTTATAGGATTACTTTGTTGTCCGTCTGTCTGTCTGTCAAGAGCCTTTATCTCAGGAACGCTTGGAGGTATTGAGTTGAAATTAAAACTCAAGTCTACAGTTAATAATAAACTAAAATAAGCAGTGAAAAAATCAAACTTCTAAGTTAACGTTAAAAAAAGATACGGCCGTTTATGCCGCAAAAAACGTATATTTCGATACTCTCAAGGGAATCAAAATTTATAGGGTACTTTTTGTTGACCTAGAACTATGAAATTTGGCAAGTAATATCGTCTTATATACTACACGTACAGGGAAAAATCTGAAAACTATACATTTGTAATTTTGTACGGAACCCTCGGAGGGCGAGTCCGACTCGCCCTTTCCTCAGATTAATAATATGTAAAAGTACTGTATTACTAATATTTGGTATTATCTATATTAAAACAAGTTGTCCAACTAGCCCTCTACATGCCTGTTACAGCTCCAACTTGTAGCCAAGAACATTGTGTTGTTACAAAAACACGTTTTTCATGTCATTGCTATTGTTGCGGAGGATTATTTCGTTACTTCACACGGTTTTAATTCGCCTTACTCGTAAGGATTTTGTCAAACAACAATTAGACAATGGACATGCGAGCGGCTGGCATGCGACATAACATATGTGTATTACTTTAGGTTGGTACTTGACCGCTGCCTTAGCCATGAGATGAACAATCGGAATATTTAAGCACTAACTGCCCCCGTGGCTCCGCTCGCGTATTCTACATAATATATAGCTTATATCCATCCCAAAGGCTCATTTTATAAAATGCTAAAATATTTTTTGAAACCCGTTCAGTAGTTTCGGAGATTACCCCTTACATACAAATTCACAAAGCTTTACACTCACGACACAAGACTCATCGACCGAGCCATTAAACGTAAAACATGATCATGCGCAGCCGCGGAGGCGGTAGTAAAGTTCGCTTTCGAGATGCTTAGAAACACATTAAGTCAACAGGCGGGTTGACCTTTGCACAGCTTTCCACTGACGTCACAGTGGTCTATGGATGGGCAGCATCAAAACTCACTTTAATTTATCAGCATAAGTGGGTATGTATTACGTATAGATATATGTTTTTGTCCAACCTTATTAAGATTAAATTTCTCATTTTCGAAGCTTTTTAAACGCTTCTAAAATGGGAACGTAATCAAATGTCTTAAGGATATCTTCGACTCTTGTCTTTCAAAATGAGAATCACCTCATATGTATGTTTGGTCAATGAGGTGGCCAGGGTATTGCACTGGCACCATTAATTCATATATGTATAGCCTAGATACAAATAGAGGCCCGGCCTTCACTCATCTGTTTAATGGATGAAAAGTATTTTATATAGAACTACCTGCCCGCCCCGGCTTGGCACGGGTGGTGCAGAATGACCTTTTTTATTCTGTTAATATGAAATACGACAAACCTGCTATTTAACTTACCTATCAGATCCAGTTTTTTTTATTCAATAACAATTATTTGCGCTAAGGGGGCTTATTACCAATGCCTAATCCGTTCTTGCCAGGATTTTTATTGCCAGCCCATCAGCAAAATATTTTAAATGTTCTAAATTCGATATTAAAATACCTTTCATCCATTAATTAAACAGAAGGCTGCAGGTCGTGCCTCTATTAGTATCTCCTACTAGTAATGATGATGAGTGGATATAGAACCTCTCTTAGATTTAGACTGATGGTATTTAAATTCAGATTTAAAAACGTTATATTAATCAGTATTCAATTTATCAAAAGACATTCACTTCAATTAATCTACAGAGTTACTAGTGTTTACATTTTAGACTAGCCGTGGCTTAGTTGAGTTAAGCTACTGTTTATTCAATATCGCGGATCCACGCCAGACCCCGAGGCCAGATTTCCGACCTAGGTAATAAAAGGATGTCTTAATCCGGTCTAGCCATTAAAAGGTGAACGTAAATTCCTTCCACTTTCACCGCACTGTGTGCACACGGCAGTGCAAAAGTCAACTGGCGCAAAACAGACATCGTCTATACAAAGAATACCTACTAATAGAAACTGAGCCATTAGTTATACAATTCAGTCAACTATTCTAGTTAAAGGCTAAAACAATGTCTAACCTACATGTACCTGTAATCTTAGTAAGGCATTATTTTAGCAGACTATTTGAAGGGTTGATGTAAAAACATTTCTAATTTTCTAGTCGCATTAATGTTGAATATTAGATTTTAATCTCAAAACCTCTCTCTAATCTCGTTGAACTTTTAAGATACAATAAAGTCTCATTTTCGAATAAAAACTAGACACGTTCTTTCTGTTAACTCTTCATCTCCATTCTAAAATACCCAACTTATCTTCATCACGAAATTCACGAAGACTGTTTAATTGCTCTACTGACCAAATTCATAGTTATTTATGGGACCTTACGCGTGTTGTGTTTAATCCTCTATAATCGGCCAAAATATCGCAGAAAAATACAGATACATTTAGTACCTTCTTCTTTGAGGTCAGTATAAAATCATCACTAAATCAAGGTCAATGTGAACAATACCATAAGTCAGCTATTCAGAGCCAGTGTCGAAATATACTAATATCCGGTACGGAATAACTTCCGAAACAACTTAATTGTACTAACTGAGTGGATGGAACTTATTCTTACCACTTACTAACAAAGGATTTGTTTAATATCGGAAATGAGATGCCGAACAAATGAAATGAGATGATAAGGGATAGGTAGATGATACCGAGTCACTAAAAAAAATACACCCACTTATTATATGGAGATTGATCGGTCGACAAAACAAATAGTATTTTATATAATCGTTACACAATAAGGGCTCTTAAAATTGAGTACCGTGTTTAGGCCACGAGGCTTGCCGAGTGGCCTAAGTAAGGAACGAGAATGTAAGAGCTAATTGTGTAACTATTATATACAATACTTTTTCTACGAGTCAACAGAAATAATTAAACAGACTTGGTATCTAATGAAAAATATCTAAGCCCTGCTGAAACGAAGTGCAAGTCAGAGGTGCGCCGGCGCGTTGATGTCTTTTGTATTGGAATCAACGCGACGTCCTATTGGTCAAATTCATTATTGTTCAGTAAAGGCGCCACGTGATTGGTCGAATTTATTTTAGTTGTCTAAAGCGTTGTCTTATAATTATTATAGGTAGTTAGGTTGGGAGCTCCGTTTTCATTAATTTCCTGTGCTTAAATTATCTTACAGTTATTAACTATTAAAATAAGATAGAAAATCGAAGAGATATAATAAACCACCTGACTTTGCTGTATATTCATAATGCTGTATCAAGCTTTATGAAGTGATGAAACTAGCATACCTACGTAGCATGTTACCTACCTATAGACGACATTAATATTACAATCATAGTAAAGTATTCATTTACATAACCGATTAGGTTGGTAAGAGACCAGTCCCAAACGATTTCGGAAACGCCTACCACCTACTCAGATCCGATAGAACTCTAAACTTGCCACAGCTCTAACGTCTGGTTTAGGCGGTGGAGAAAGCCATTGAGTAGGTGCAATAAAGAGCCACTTGCACCTACAACTCTCGCTAGGTCGAAGTGTATTCGAAAGGGCAGCTGATGAAAACCACCCAAGATAAGCCCTATAGTGGAGGATAAAAATTTGAAGCAAAACGTATGTAATGTGAGAATATACGTTGCAGATCACTGCCATTCCCCTGCTGCCACTGCCATAAATAATATGAATCTATTCACTATTCAAGGAAGGATGAAAGAAAATAAAAAGTCTATATTTTCTATGATTTAATTACAAATGTATAGTTTTCAGATTTTTCCCTGTACTTGTAGTAGGTATAAGACGATATTACTTACCAAATATCATAGTTCTAGGTCATATATAAATTTTATTCCCTTGAGAGTGTCGAAATACACGTTTTTTGGGGCATAAACTGCCGTATCTTTTTTTTACGTTAACTTAGAAGTTTGATTTTTTTCACAGCTTCAAGGGACTAAATACCTGAGTATATGGGTTTCATTTCAACTCGATACCTCACGCGTTCCCAAGATAAAAGGTCTTGACAGATAGACAAACATACGGAGAAAAAAGTGATCCTATAAGGGTTCCGTTTTTTCCTTTTGAGGTACGGAACCCTAAAAAGGGTGCCACGATATGGCCGATTCAGTATGTTGCCGACCTAACTGGTCTTCCGTTCGGGGCCAAGTGGTGAAATCACATCGTGTAACAAATGTAAAAACTTAAAATACAAAAGAAATATACAGAAAAAAGGAATGAAAGAAAACTCATTAATACGTGCGTCACGGGCGTGCGGCGGGCAGAGCGCGCATATATATGCTAGACTTCAAGTGTAGGTAAATAAAAAAGGCATTGCATATTATTCGTCTTAAATATGCGGTTAAATTTGCACCCTAAAAAATGCGTAGTCCAGGAGCCACAGTCGACTTATGAAAAATAGACCGTGCGCTTGTTTTTCATTTCAAGTATAATGTCACTTTGAGCAAAAGACTTTTTGGGCAA
Organism: Epinotia nisella; assembly: GCA_932294315.1. Classification (NCBI taxonomy): domain Eukaryota; kingdom Metazoa; phylum Arthropoda; class Insecta; order Lepidoptera; family Tortricidae; genus Epinotia; species Epinotia nisella. Next base: position 27,725,917 of record OW028674.1, read on the forward strand.
TCGTGTTGTTAGTGGTATAAAAACACGCAATAAGTAATTTTAAGGCACTCGTCGACTGTACTCGACAATTATGCAAAAGCCACAATCGGCGTAAGGCCGGCACCGATTTGTTAACAAACAATTGCATCGGAAACACTCATTGTTACTTTACCACTGTTAGGGTTGCCTAATTACACGAAACTAGATAATTTCTCTATGGGTCGGGTCAGTCATTAAAATTACGTCATGCAAAGTGTAGGTTTTTACGTGGTTATTTTGTTACGAGGCTTGGAAGCTTTATCATAATAATAATTACCCTATGTAGGTCTATCTTGGTTACTCTTGGGTGCGCTACATAATTTCAAAAAGTCGATACACCGAAATCATCCAAAATCCATGTTTCGATGAACAAATTTAGATTTTTCAGGGTGAAATAGAAACCCAACCTAACCTATTTACTATCCTATTAAATCATATACCGTGTGGTCATTTTGTGGAAAATGGCTTTAGAAATTTGTAAATTTCGAAATAATGGTGCTTTCGGACAAATAACTTTTCGGATTTTCTGAGTGTTACCATTATATTATCATTATCATCATCATCATAGCAGCCAAAAGACGTCCACTGCTGGACATAGGCCTCCCCAAAGAGTTCCAAATGACCGATCCTGCGCCACCCGCATCCCGCATCGTTATATTATATTCTTCATGAATTTTAATACCATCTATAAATATTTTTGATCGTGTTTGACAACCCTACGGCTAGTTCATCAGACGCGTTAGTGGAGCGATCGCGAGACAAGTTGGTCGATTGTTCGCGGCCCTACTGCGTCAAGCTGCAACGCACATTTGCATATACTAGCTCAAATTGAAATGAGTGATTAAACATGACGAAATATACACGTACTTATAAAGCACGCTCTAAAATTCCTCTGAGTACCTATCTCAAAAGAAATGCGCCTATTTTTACCCGACTGCCGAAGGAAATCAGGGTTATGTTTTTCGAGAGTATGTATGTATGTATATATGTATGTATGTGTGTATGTCTTATTCTTTGGCACGCCCTACAGTCTAAACCGTTTGACGGATTTCAACATATTAGGTGTCGTTGGATTCCTCATAATCGTAAGTGACATAGGCTATAATATTTGTAAAAAACCGGCCAAGTGCGTGTCGGACCACGCAAAACGAAGGGTTCCGTGCCTATTAAAAAGGTCGTATCGTCACAGAAATTTTACGGCACTTACGTCCTTTTCTTTGAGGAAGGCAGTTTTTCAGCAATATCTCGAAAACCTCTGAACCGATCTTGTTCAAAATAATTTTCGGTGAATGAAATTAATAAGCCCTATGTCCATGAATTTTTCCATATTTTTAAAATACACCGTTCAAAAATTAGAGGGGGGGGACAGAATTTTAGTGACTTTCGGGGCGATTATCTCCGACCCTATTCACTTAATCAAAAAAAATGCTTAGAAACCTTGTATTTATTTTGAAAGGCCTATCGATTGATGTGCCACACGGGGGGTCACAATGAAAAAAAAAATGTTGACTTTTTGTTTTATGTATGGAGTGCACCCTAAAAAATTTTTTTTTTGCATTTTAATTAAAAAACTATGTAGCGGCTAACAAAATACACCTATTCTCAAAATTTTATTCAAATACACCTTATAGTTTTCGAGTAAAATGCCTGTGACATACGGACAGACGGACAGACGGACAGACGGACAGACGGACATGACGAAACTATAAGGGTTCCGTTTTTGCCATTTTGGACATACGGACAGACGGACAGACGGACAGACGGATAGACGGACAGACGGACAGACGGACAGACGGACAGACGGACAGACGGACAGACGGACAAAGTCAAAGTCAAAGTCAAAGTGATTTATTCTTCAATTTAGGCATATTACATGCACCTATGAATGTCGATAAACTACCACCGGTTCGGAAAGTAAACCTCTGCCTCGAGAAGAACCGGCGTAATAAACTCGGCGAGGTGTCATTTTTTCAAAACAGTATACAATATATCATATCAGTATCAGAGTATTATAAAATTACATGACAGACGGACAGACGGACAGACGGACAGACGGACAGACGGACATGACGAAACTATAAGGGTTCCGTTTTTGCCATTTTGGCTACGAAACCCTAAAAAGCAGTTGAGTTTTTCGAAAATTCTTTTGATTTTGAGAGCATGCTGGATCTTATATTTTATCCACATTCGTTGGTATAGTCTAGGTATGCAATATACCAGTTTTAGTTAAATGAAGTAAGTATGTATATCTATATGTCTATGTATTATGCTTTATTGTGGGTACAATAACACAGTAACAAAACGGATCGGATCCTAGCTTAGAAATTACTAACTTACAGCTTAGCTAATACTACTTACAGAGTGTGCAAGTGTGAAATAGTTTCTATTACAATCGCTATAATGACGGCATAGGTACAGTCAAGGGCACCAATATGTATACACCACAAAGTCTCAAAAAAATGTACACAGACCTTATTTCTGCAACAATAAGGTTGTAGTATATATATTTATGAAACTTGGTGCCCTTGACTGTAGGTACTTGTTTATTTATACCCTACCCTTTGTTTGTTGATTGATATTATATGTGGAATAGCAATTAGTACTACGGCTTAGGCAAATACAAAATATCATCATAACTTTGAAGGAAAACTCAGAGTGCATCGGGAAATAAGATTAAGTATTCATTCATATTTACACAGGGACAGCCATTGTACTTATTAATCTAAGGTCAAAACACCTTCAAAGTGAATTGCATGGGTCAAATAGTTTTCAAGGGGGCGAGCTCATTGTTTCATCTCAAATTATACTTTGCAAACCGTTACCTTCAGCTATTCATTATAATCTCATATTGTATGGAAACAGTTCATAACTTTACAAACGTAATGTCTTAAGAAGAGAAATAATCTGCTACAGTTCCAATCTTAATGCGCCTGGTTTGTGTCCATAATGGAAGTAACTAGTCAAGTAGATATTTTCCGGCGGTTTTTTCTGTTCTGCAAACGTGATGATGTTGGTGCTGGTGGACTGTTGACCGATAATCGCCGCTTGCGCAAGGTAACTTTAGAGACAAAGGTATTTTCAAAAGGTATACCGATCCGTAGTACCTACCTTTTATTTAAATTGTTCTTTTTCGGAAATAGTACATTACTGCATAGACCAATAAGTAAGCCATCCTGTACGAGTATGACTTAGCCGGCAGAGCCGAAGGCGAGGTCCGGATGGCAGTTATGGTCGAAGGATGTGTAGTTCTTTTCTCAAAAATAAATACACTTTCTGATCAACTTGTAGTTGGATGTTCAGCTTTCCCCTTCATGAACTTTTTATAATTGTGCAAATACCTCTCCTTGGACTTGGAAGTAAACTATTTCTCGCCAATTCTGCCTCGGCTTTAAATAGAGAGGCGTGATCTATGTCGCAATCTTATCCATCAGAACTCATTTCTAGCAATATTATTTATTTTTTAATATTTTATTTTCAATGAAGTTAATACCGCCAGAATACGAGAGCGACTTTTTTTAAATTGCTTTTTGTTAATATACTGATATTAGGTATGCCACAACCCCAATACATAGAATAAATACATACATTTCGTATTAGTTTTATGTTTATTGTGAATATTTTATTTTATTCTTCTTTTTCTTCTGTTAGTATGAATTGGACAGTTTTGCGTTTTCCTGGACGCTTCTAGCTTCTTGGAGTCACTTTCGGATACTATCTTCACAGATGTTTTCTGTAGTTTATTTAGAACACAGTGATATAAACAAATATATATGGGAACATTACATACTATTTTTGGGAAAATTGTGTTTGAGATAGGATTGATCCTATTAAACGTTATTTTCTGAGAAGCGGTGTAGGTGCTACTCGTAGGTAGTAAGCGGTAGGTCTACTGCTGTTCTAAGAAATCTTAAAATAGATTTTGATTGATCTATGAATACTAAGGTATTATTATTATCATAAGTAGGTATTTTAAGCAAGTGTTTTTTTGTGCTTTTTTGAAGTGAACTCGTTCTCGAACTCTGAGCGAGTGCTTCTTCAAGTGTGTAGATTTCAGAATGGAATCCGTGAGACCATTGCCTTTCAGCTAGCTCTCAACTCAAGCAATCGCCTCAATACATTAGGTAAAACACCTCCGGGAAAAGCAAAACCTGACTCTGTTCACGCCACTTGTTAACTTAATAATCCGAACACCAATCACCTCGCGCACATTTGCTTTCCCAGTCCGCAAATGAAGAGAAAGCAAACCCTTCGACCTTACGACATCTCCGAGCAAAAATCGTGAACAATCCAAACTGATACATATTTCATGACACGAACTTTCGTCATAGTTCGAATAAACTGTCTGACAAATGACGCGATAATTATTGGTTAATCATAGGTTAGTTGGTGATGAGTTGACGTCTGGTTAGGTAAGGTATAATTGTTTTAGTTAGTCTAGTGCTGTTATTAAATCAATGGGTGACATTGTGAAGGCCAATGTTAACCCTAACGAGCTAGACAGTGTGAAAACCAGTTCATAGTTGCATGCACGATGGGAAATGTTACAAAATTATGTTTCAGTTAATTGAATTCATGAATAGTACCTAGTTTAAATTCAAATTCAAGTCTTCTTCCATATCAATACGTTGTTTGTAAAATTGTTTGTACAATTTATTATCGTTGAAATGTTGGCATTCGACGCAATAAGCAACAAAATTACAACGACCTGTTTTGTTTTCATGCGTGATATAAAGATTAGGGTGTTGCTTAAAAACCGAAAATTTGAAATTTAAGTGAGCCACCCTATTATATTGGTCTAATACGTGAAAACATTACGTCTGTTTTTTATTTTTATTTTTGGATAAGATTTAGGGGTCGCTACCGAATTTTGAAACTCCCTAAGGTTGCGTTTCTCCATAGTAAGTTTTTTTTATATTTTAACATTTTTGTAGTTTATTGAGCTACATTTGATAAAGAAGGAATAAACAATCGAGAAAATACGATTTTGGTTCACGAAATGTTCGACGCTTATTTGAAATCAAATATAAAGTCTTAAAATCATCGCCAAAGTCCGTTTTTAGCATATTTAGCACAATAAAATTCATTTTTGAATTACTGACTGAAATTTAGTGATTTTTTTTTGATATTTTCCAGATTATTCATTTCCTATCATTAAATGTAGCTCATTAAAAAAGTAAAATGTTAAATATATAAAAAAAACCTTACTATGGCGAAATGCAAACATTAAAGAATTTCAAAATTCGGTAGCGACCCCTAAATCTTATCCAAAAATAAAAATAAAAAACAGATGTTATTTTTTTACGTATTAGAACAATACAATAGGGTGTCTCACTGAAATTTAAAACTTTCGGTTTTTAAGCAACACCCTAATAAAGATGTTTTAAGTGAAAATCTTAGGTTTCGCCAGGGAAATTTAAATGAAAGACTTAACTGCAAAGACATTAGGTACGTTGTTGCACCAATTTGAATGCCTAATTCTTTTTTAAATCGTTTTTAAAAGCATTGATTTCCAATCTCGCGTCAAGCATCGTTACCTGCCCAAAAAGCATTGCATCCTTGAGGCCATTGCTTCCAAGGCGAGAGAGGTTACCGATATTATGTACGTATCAAGCCTCCATTGGTAGCCTAACAGTGCCATAGCAATAGTCAATTTAAAAAAAATATTAGGGGACAATCTTACACAAATCGAACTAGCCCCATATTAATCTCAATAATGTAATATATTTATTTAACTCGCATGATCCTTACCGATCTACGAGTGTTCGCTACCAATATTTGTCAGTGAATTGTATGATCTGATACAGTATTTTATTCTATTCATCTGGCCAGTGTCGAAACGTCTTGGACTTCCTGAGCGTAGGCAAATACCACAATCGTATCGAACGTTTTGCATTATAACAAGTGTTTCGTACATCTTTCTAATTTTGCCTCGAATGTTCTGCGCAAATCGCTCGTTTTCTTTACAATCAATGAATGAGTTTGTCTGAAGATTACAGCTTAGACGGTAACCGAATATATAGAGTCGGTATTTAGTGTCATTGTTCTGACTCAAGTCAAAGAATGCTTAAGCGGGTTAGCGATTAGTTACTTTTCCTTGAACAACTGATATTTGGGTCACTATTGCTTTAGACAGTTTTTGAACAAGCCGAGTCTTGGTTTTACTGTGTTCATACATGTAGAGAATATAACTTTAACTAGGTACTTAGCATCTGTAACAAAAAAATATACCTACCTAAAATCATCATTCTATTATAATAGATACTATGCGTAACCGGTTATGTCTACACGTATTCTATCTTTGGTACTTTTAGAGTGAACTAAATTTACACAACGGTGCCACGAATTTCAAATCAGTGATTGTATTAAAACTCAAATACCAAATTTGATTCTCATGATACCTACTATTATCTCCATTTTATTAGATCTCATTCGGCAGATAGACTAGACGATCCTCTGATCTCGAGTTCATCTAGAAATTATCGTGTTGACCGGTCGCGTAACAGATCGGTATCGTCTCGATCACAGTTATGATTTACAACCAGTGCTCTCACTTATTTTACTTATCCAACGGAATGTAGAATAAGATGAGAATGGTGGAGGCTGTTTCCAAAAATATCTAGCGTTAGGTACATGTTTTGTTTACTGATACTGTACACCAAACCGAAATACGGCATCGGCGCATCGCTCCGTATTTGAAAGTTAACCTCGTTTTTCGCATGCGTGGCGGTAAACCTGATTCAACTTCGTACAAAAATAGGAGACCGAAGTCATTCGGCCCTTCATAAAACAGAAGATTCTGATGCTTGAGAACCCGAATAGGAATCGACTTTCTTCGACGCGCGTCACGCGACCATACTCATTGTAATAGCAGTAGATGACGTTACACAAAGTACGGTTTGTAGGTACGTAGACTGTGTCGGTCGCCCAACGAGCTGACCGACGGGTCGAGTCATAATACGCGCCTGCGCACGCTAATTGCACCGATCTCGTAATATTTACTGACTCTGCGCACAGAACGACTTAACTGGCGATGGCCTCCTATAAAGATGCATCGTTTAATGCATAATAGTTGATATGGGATCTAGCTTTGTCTGTGATAATGCTTCAGATGTAATTTATAGGTTTCAATATAAAGGCGCATTCACCTAGGCGCAGCGTCACGCCGTTTTTTCGCCGACAAATGGATGAACGTTATACGATACGTCAGCTGTCATTTTATCGTGGTTAATATGTGTGTTGTTTCGACATTCACTAGCGCGCTTTTATTTTTTTCATACAAGGTTATTGCCCAATGCCCTTTAAGACTGTTCCATTCAGATGGCGCGTTGCCGCGTTGCTATGACTACCCAACACCCATACAAACGTATGGGTGTTGGATAGTCAAACGGGCTACTTTTTGACATTCATAGTTAGACCGATTTTGGCGCGGCGCCGCCGTAACCGGCGTGTTGAAGCGATCGTGAATTCCCAGCTAAGCGCTACGTAAGCTAAGAAAGTACCTACCTACCATCGCCGATACAAGCCGATTTCCACCGGCTTGCATAAAATTTCTTTTAGGCTAGTTATATATACTCTAAACTCTTTCATAGCTTTTTTGTTCCGGGTTGCCCACCGAAAATGTTCACGCGCCGCCACTGGTACGGTAGCTGTACCTACCTATATCAATGAATTTGAGACTTTTTTACGAGCCTGAAATTCAGAACCTAGAGTTCCTACACCTCAAAAACATTCACTTGATCTGAAAGCTGTGCTTGCGCTTGTCCGAAAGAAGTTAAAAGAAACGATATTGTCACGTTCTCGATTTACCGCTGACCTGTAACGTGAACTATTTCTCCACAACTCTTAGTTTTTACTAAAGCATGCAATGCATGTAGACATGCGTGTTAGGCATATCTAATATTTAAATAACCCACTTACCTATTTATGATAGTACCCATTAGTAACATACAAAACTATGGAATGTAGGTAGTACCTAGGTACTTCTATACATTTCTAGTCTATTACACAACTACCATAAGACACTTACAGTACTAAGTAGGACATAGCCGGGAGTCTAACGTAATTAAAACGTATAGCTTTCATTCCCATCCCTACGCCGGCGCGTCGCACGATCCCATCGCGGCCGATAACAGCTCTCACTCACGCGCAGGCTTATCGTGATCTAGTGCAACTTCAACTGCATTTAAATGACTATATACAGTTGGCACATTCAGGCTTCTGAAGTGCTCAATTGGCAAACGAACGCACAGTCTACCGAACAGTATCCAACTACCTGCATCCTCACCACGCACGGACAGGCCCGCTGTTCTGTACCTAACTTGTTTTAAACTCACCTAGCCGTTCACCCTCAAATATATCTTGACGCCACGGTTCGTAGTAGGGGGAGACCAGGGATGAACGTAACAATTTAAGTTTTTGCGACGATTTTTTGAATTGCTTCCATCTTTTTAATTTTAATCCTATACGTATTGTGCAGACATCTTTCACGCACGTTTTAGTAAAGAAAAACATGTGATATATCCGTTGGTTTTATAGAAAAAATGCTTTCAGTGAGAGGTGGAGTTAGTTACAATCATCCCTAGGGGTAGGGTAGATTGTAACAATGCTTAGGGATGGTTGTAACAGTGCAAATTAAAATAAAATAATAAGCTTTTCTATTTCGAATCATGATTTTTACTTAATAACCAGCATAATTAGTATGTCAGTCTCTCAACGAAATCCACCTTAACTACGTTGGCCAGTTATCAACATGATTGTTTATATTCAATCAGTTTTATTTATATAATTATTGTAACTTAACATTTATGATGAACCCAATTTCTTTATATAATTGGGAATTCATAGTATGTTTAAGCTTAGAAGATGGTCTGCTAATATATTCTTGTACCAATTGCATTTTAATGATGGTTTAGTTAAACCAGTTATCGATGAATGAAAGTAATAACTTATTACTTTCATCCCTTTGCAATAAATTTTTGAAATCCAACGGTTTCATGTCGCTAAAAATTTAAACTATGTAGAACGCATTGTTATGTTACCCACAACTTATAGACCGATAATAATGCTACAGATGCTATTCTTCAAATGAATCCTAGGCAAGATTGAAAAATATAGACAAAATTTACTTTTGAAGTATATTTGGCGACCACCCCCGATATACATAACTGGCCGGCACAGCTTCCCTAGCTTTACTGAGGTTAAGGGGAACTAAAAATGGCGTCTATCACTCTTGAGTAGATTCAAACAGCTGTCACAGTTTGTCTTTAAAATGATTTACTACGTTCATCTCGTGTTACTTTTATACCTGGTCTCCCCTAAGCGTTGGTAGAGGTCTAGTTTCGTTAGTCGTGACGGGTGAGGTGAGGCGGATGAGCGCGTTCCGAATAACAGCACAGGACATCGCCAATTATATGACATGGTCACCATATTTGCCACTTCTCTACCTCAACTTGTGTGCCGAAATGCTTCTCGAATAGCAAAATTTGACATGGGGGTATACGAACCGTTATGGAGACGCTGTTGAAATTCACATCTTGCTAATTATAACAATTGCCCGGACGGCGCATTGGTAACACGTCACAAATCACGCATGTGCAAATAGTAATAACAATAATAATAATATGCTCCTGGGGGTGTCCTGTGGTCAGGCTGAGCCAACCGGGTGGATGGTTGGACAGGCCCCCCACCTCTGGCTTGCCTTAACCGGCCGTCCAGAGTGGAGTCGCAAGAGCTGTTGCTCGAGGGTAGATGTGGACACCTAAGTGGCAACTTGGCTATATGTTTAAAGTCCAGTGCCACCTCTCTACCCCCCAGCTCTCTGACCGGTGTTGCCTTTAGGCCATTTTTTAATGTCGCTATTAATAGGGGCCTATCTAGCAGTCGGCGAGTCACCGTCTGCCAGAGATAAAAAGCGAAACAGTTTTATTAGGTAGGCGTCCGATGTTTCATCCAATAGCCTAGCCACTAGTCCATCATTTTACCCAATAACTCGTTTTATTTAGATTCCATCAACCAGTAATAGCCTCTATACACCCCAGCAGGTGCTGTCTCTGTGTGCGTCCCATGACACGGGCAGGGGCAGCATCCGCTCGGTGTACTCCTTGTCAAAAGGGCCTCTACGTGTTGGCTCAGTTGGTACTCTGTAGGTACCTATCCCCACGCACGCCTCCCAAAGGTCCGGGACATCATGTCCCGTGAGCGGGAAAGAAATAATAATAATAAGCCCGCAAGGGCAGCTTGTGGCGAGCCTCTGCGCTGTTGGCTTCGGCCCCACGCATGCCTTCCAAAGGTCGGGACCCCATGAAAAAACAAACATAATAATAATAATATCTATTTATTTCAGGCATCTAAGGCCCATAGTTAAAAATACCTCAAGGACTAACAACATACAATTTTTTAAAACATAACAATAACACTATAACTGCGTGTTACGCAACTTTGTAATACCTACATCATTAGTGTTTGCCTAAGACAAACAATACAATTTGCGAAATTGGACATTTATACATTTTTATCTTCAATGGCCACAGAAGGCACTCTCAGCGCAACCGAAGAAAACATTATTATTAGGTTTTATTTAACTTGCACTTGGTTCGTAATGTACTGTATTGAAATATTGCATACTTGGGAAAGATCGGTGTCAATGTTATTTTATGGCACCACCGAGCTGATCTGGTTGGAGACAGAGGTGGCCGTCGCGACGCCTAAGCTACACCAGTTAAACCCGTCGTTTGTGCTCTTTGGAAATCTTTCAACGAGTAGTTAATGACTATGCAAAAACTGCGATAGTAAAGGAACTTCCAAAAATTAATTTTTTGGCGAATAAGTTAGTACCTATCCTATTAGCTCGCTGACTACTACCTAATATTTTTAGTGCGGAAATAAACACTAAATAGATTGGGAAGGAAATAGTAGATAAGATATATTTGATTTCCTCTGCAGGCACACAATAATTAACTTCCAGTCTATTATTAACTTTAGCACCATTTTAAGGACCAATACAATTGTAACACCCCATTAATGTTAAAAAACAATGGAAATAAAAATGCACCTCTTAAACAATCTTACACAACCAGGAAGCGCACTGATGGTCGCACTTTCACTGTTTATATACTATAAAAGCATACAAGTATGCAATTTCAAATTTTACATACACATTGTAACAAAATTACACGAATTGGACACTAACTGATCGAATTTGCATAATAACTAGTTACAAGTTTTGTGATGACGTAAATTTGAATAAATATCAATTAAAACATCTAGTTTACATGATGTGTGATATAATATAACGCATTTACTGTCCATGTAAAGTAATCCAATTACACGTATTTGAAAGTGCTTAATTGAAGGTATTATATTAATTGCTAGCACCTGATACGATAAGTTGTGAACAATATCTATACCTATTTTTAATTTTAGAACGTAGGTTAGGAATAAGAATCCATATCCATACTAATATTATAAATGGGAAAGTGTATGTGTGTGTTTGTTTGTTTGTTTGTTTGTTTGTCCGTCTTTCACGGCAAGTCGGGGCTACGAATTGACGTGATTTTTTTAAGTGGAGATAGATGAAGGGAAGGAAAGTGATATAGGCTACTTTTTGTCTCTTTCGAATCCCCCACTTCCCTAAAAGGGGGGGTGGAAGTTTGTATGGATCATTCCGCAATTTTCAAGGTAGAAAGCTAAAAATTGGTATGCGGACTATTTGTGACTAACAAAAAAATCGTGCATCTTTTTTTTTTGGAAATCTACACCCAACCCCTTAAAAGAGGGGGTGAAAATTTATATGGGGTCCAGATATGTAGAGTCGATATGTAGAGTCGATATGTAGAGTCGATATGTACAGTCGATATGTAGAGTCGATATGTAGAGTCGATATGTAGTGTCGATATGTAGTCGATATGTAGAGTCGATGTGTACAGTCGATATGTAGGGTCGATATGTAGAGTCGACACCTATCTAAGTACACAGTGGACATCTATCTTAATATGTAGAGTCGATATGTAGTCGATATGTAGAGTTGATATGTAGAGTCGATATGTATAGTCGATATGTAGAGTCGATATGTAGATTCGATATGTAGAGTCTGTGTAGAGTTGATCTAAATATAACGCCTGTATGTTTAATATTACCTCAAATTGTAACCAGAGGTAGGTGTTAAAGCTATGAACCGATATTGCAAGAAATTTCTCTTAATTACCACTTTTTTTGTCCATATAAAATAATTCAGCACGCAATGGATCACTACTTTGTCTTACTGACGCAAAATTTTCTTGCAATATCGGTTCACAGCCCTAACACCTACCTCTGGTTACAATTTGAGGTAATATTAAAAATACACGCTGTATAAAAGAAGAAACTGGCTGACTGACTGACTGACATCACCGCACAGCCCAAACCGCTGGATCTAGAGATTCCAAATTTGGCACGTAGGTTCCTTATAAGGTCTGCACTAAGAAATGATTTTTCAAAATTCTCACCCTAAGCGGGTGATATGTGGGTCCAAAGTTTGTATGGGAAAACAAAATAAGTAAGACTATTTCATTTTAAAATTCACAGGAGTATTCCTAGCAATAAATGAGTAAATACGTGTTTCAGGTTTTTTGGGAATTCAACCCCTAAAAGGGGGAAATGTGACAATGTCTGAAAATCAACATGGGTATTGTTTCTATGGTTTATCGGGTTGCTGGTCGCTGATTACGAAAATAACAACAACGATTTTAAAATCCAACGTGGCGGACGTGAAATAACATCTCCCCTGTTGGACGTGTGATGGGGTTGTGTCTAAATATCAATATGGGTGTCGTTTTTATGGTTTTTTGGGACGTTCATTACGAAAATGGTATTTATTTTGAAATGTAACATTGTGGACATGAACATTCTTGAAAGTATTTGTGCCAAATTGCAATTAAATTGGAACATACGGGTCAAACTGAGATGCATCTTTTTTGTAGACGGTTAAAATTACTTTTAGTACGCGGGCGAAGCCGCGGGCAAAAGCTAGTATTATAATATATGCGAACTCTAATATACTGTATATTAGAGTTCGCATATATTATAATACCAAGTCTCAAATTATTGTTCTGACTGTATACATGTCCTACTAGCGTTTGCCCGTGACTCCGTTCGCGACAACTTTTATATTCACATTTCATACCAAGTTCTTTCCCTTGAGGGATGATTTCCGAAATTTTATCCAAATCCTCAAAGCTGCTTTGGCGTGACTGAATCGCCCAAACATACAAACGTTGACATTTGTAATATTACGTAATTGGATAAGTGGTTATATCCATATTATGTCATGGCAATTGTATCAAGTAGGAAAGTCGAGGCCCCGATCACCCTCGATCTCCCGATCTCGATCGCCTCGTGACAGTCGAAAGCGGCCGGCCTGGGAAACGCCGGGGTGTTGCAAGCGATGAGCCGAGGAAGTCCTCAGACATTGTGATCTGAGGCACAAAAGCTAGGGCGAATACACTTACAGATAGGTTTTGTACAAACGCCAACACTGTTAACTGACCATCCTGTTTTATATTGAACCTTATTACAATGCACATAAAATGCACGGATGGTCAGCTAACTGTGTGGGCGTCGTGTCGTTTTAATTACCTTACCTACGCATTTTAAAACGGTGTCTGCAAATCAATCAAATAAATACCAGGTACCTAATCATACTTTTTTAACTCTTTAACAAACGATGATTCGAAATTAAAAGATGCATGTGGAGTCCTCAACCCGCACTGGGCTAGCGTGGGACGACTGACCCCTCCATCTATTTATGAGAGCGAGGCCTGTGTCCAGTAGTGAGTCGTTTATAGGCGTGGTGATGATATTAAGTTAGTGAGTTAAATGAATATATAAATATATAAGTAAACAGGTAAAGTAGTAATGGAGAACAAAATTTCACTACAAAAAATCGTTACAACGTCACAATCACAACTCACACCAAACCTTTGAAGGCAATTCACAAAGCGTATGTACCGATATGGATATGCTGTAAACGCCACTATAAATCACTCCTCCAAAGCGGAACCTATACTTAGTTGACAAGAGTAAAAATAAAATATTCTTAAACTCTACCCATAATAAACTCACGAAAACATACGTACGTACGCGGTATACACATTGTTGTATACCGCGTAATATAATTTTAGAATCTAGGGATCTAATCGCACTAGGGACTTCGGGACCATCACAAGTACAAAACGTTTCGCGAATCGACAGCTTCTGATAATGCACGTAACTGGTAGCTATGGAGATCACGGACCACACGCCGATTCGCGGGTCATGCTTGGATAACCGCTCGTTTGACGGATGAACCCGCCAACTGCCAATTGATTTGCGGCCGGGCTATCACGACTGTTATACAACTGCCATAAATGTAGGAAGATGGGTTGGTAATACGCAGTTACAGAAATGGAGAAGTTGGTTGAAATAGTTGAAATAAATGTGAAGTTAAGTAAATAAAAATATATTTAATAAAAAAAAGTTGTGTATCTATCGGAAAAATTCGTCATATTTATTGATGTTAAGGGAAATTCCGTGAAAAAATATATACAATTAAAATTAAACCTTTATTGTAAAACCCGACTTTTTCTAGCTTCAGTTTTCACACGCAAACAGCAATTTTTTGATTTTGAAAGATTTGCACATGTTCAAACACAAGGAAAACGTGGGGTGCTCATACTTTTGGCCAAGGCTGTGTTAGTTTAGACATTTCATGTTATAAATAGGATATAAAATGGCTAATTATTTTATGCTCACTTAAATTATACCTACCTAGTACCTACCTAAATCATGAACAGGAACGAAAAAAGTGAAGAAAATGGTCACTTATTGAACAACTTTCCCATGAGACCAACTAACAAATCGCACAAAAAAAATAACTAAAAGAATTAACTGCGAGTTGTATGGAAGTAAGAGATTTTTTAGCGACTTAATGGTTGGTCTTAGGGGAAAGGTGTTGAGAAACAACCATCTTTTTAATTTAGTGTCATTACTGGTCATGGACGCGAAATCACCCAGTACAGAATTTCCATTCTAGACAATTGTCGTGACAAGAAAGCCCAGACACTCACTACTGAAAAGTAAGTTATCGTTTTGGTGGAAGACAAAATATCACTTCATAAATATTTATTCAACGACTTTGATATTCACGATATAAGATATTCCAAGCAGGAACGGGGCGAGTTCGAATGTCAGAGGGAAAGCTCGGATATGCGAGATATTAATTGGACGGCGACAGGGAAGCCGTCGCACGACTTCCGCGCGCGCGCCGGCATTTTGTTTATGGGGTGTGGCTTGCTTGTCGCATAGTTATCAACTCGGCACCGCACCAAACTGAAAGTTTGACATGAAACAAAGAGCAATGGTTGCTACTGTTTCTTTTTCACAAATCTGTGTTGGGCTAACCTCCCTGGGAGCCTATAATGCTGCAACTTTGCACGGAAATTAAGGTTTTTTTTTAAGAATATCTCTGAAAGTATTCTTTATTTATGCCGTTCTACATATGTATCGGTACCCTAATTTAGCTAAACTCCACAAATTTTACGGTGTGTATGCTTTAAAAGCTGCAAAGAAAAATTCGTCTAGGCAAAGTTGAGGCCAGAAACTGCAACATTGCCTAGACGAATTTAAGGCAACTCCATACAAACACTTTTGGGAGACAACCGTAGATTTTTTAATTGGCAATGGTACACCTAGTTGGCAAAGTTGCAAAAGAATACGGTACCTACTGGTGATGCTGGCTGGCAAGCGTCACAGCGACTTGTAAGTTACAAATGTTGCTACTCATTGGTCATAGACGGGTCATTATTAATTATATTCATTATCAATACCAGTCGAAAACGTCAACTGGTGAAAGAGGACATAGAAAGTAATGCCATCAAAAAGGTTTAAAAAATCCTATTATGTAGGTATATTATAATTTAATCCATTAAATTAACCTATTTGGTTAAAATTTTACGGAATTCCTCTTGCTCAATAAATACCGAATCTCTAGGAACATAATATACCTACGTACATATAGGTAAGTGATACCGTACTTTGATAAATTTTAAATGTTTGACACAATATTTTGAACTCGGTAATGTAATAAACGAAAAAATATGAAATTAAAATATAATAATCGCATTTTACGGTTATTTCTCCTTACCAAATAGTAATAATAATAATCGTCTATAATTACGCTTATTATAATTTTATACTTATAATTTTATAACGTTTATTTGCATATTTTTTCCCAGACTGATATTATCGCTATTGAGCACCTCGATCGCTAAAAGGCGTCTCGTCTGTTTTATGATTTTAATTATTTGACTAATATATGTGAAATGTAAATAAGTATTAATCAGCTACCTCTCTTTTGTATATAGGTAGATAACATTATACCATCAAAATCGACTTTTACTGTTTAGCTTTTGAACAAAATATTCACGGATTGTCAAGGGTTGTCATTTTCACTCAAGAAGTTTAGAAAAACATAGACGCAGGCTGTGTTATATATATAATTACATTATTTAATTAGCTGTATATGTCCATAAGCTCTACATTAACACCTTAAACTAATGCACCGTGTAACCGTCACCCTGTATACAGTATACAGACATGTGCACCCATATCTGAGATGACACACTCACCGGTCGTGCGCCCCGTGCTGTGCAAACATGATTGTTTCCAACCGGATTTATTACCTACACGGCCCATAAATAAAAACTAGACATTTGCATATTGCAATGTCAAATGTCAACGGGATAAATCAGTCATTTTTGTACAAATATTTACAATACACGCTAATTTAAGTCAAATGGACGCTCCAACGCGCACATTAACATGTCTTTGGAAGATTATCTAATAATATAACAGGTACTATGAAAAGGTGCTAGAATATTGAAATGAATATCGCTACTTATACACCGTGTTAACACCGTATAATTGGAACTAAATTGATAAGACTAAATAATTTAATATTTGGTTCATCTTAAGCCCTAACCTTATCTTTTTGTGTTTAAGGGGAGGGGGGGGGGGGGGATGCGTTACGCATACCACCTGGGAGCAGGGGGTGACCCGAATGAGTATGATGGACTCCCGTATCGGCTAATGAGACCCAAGTTGTACCCACTAAAAACCCCCCCACTTGCACTTGCTTGGGGTAGGGAGAGTGGCGCACCGTTAAACCAACACACGTCTGCTCTTGCAATCCCACTTGGGCCGCAGAAGATAGGGAGAACGGCGAACCGCAATGCCGGCACTCCTCTTCTTCTGCGGTCCCTCCCCAATGCATCCTAAACGGACTTAGGCAAGCCCGCTAGGAGCGCTCACCTCGGGCCAGCCGGCAGACCAAACAGGCCGGCCCTGTGCCTCTTAGCTTCGCCGTTGGTGACCAGTCCACGGTTACTAAGCCCTCCCGCCCCGACAGGGCGGCCACCCTAACCTAACCTAAAAACTCTAGGTTACAAAAAGTAGTATTAAAACCCTCCTTTTTTTGTCGGCCATTAGAAGGTAGGTACTTAATTTAAAAACCTAAGTCACTACAAAAACACTAAGTCAAAAGCTACAAAGTGTCTTCTTTTGTTTCAGAGTATTATGCGGCGGAAGTGGACCGGTTGCATTATGGCGCGAGCTGTGCTGATATTCATCTTGCTGGCAATCTGTAAGTCACCTATGGAATATTATATTCCTGAATCGTTATTTCAAGCGGGGATATGAATGGATGTTGGTGATAAGACATCAGAAGCAAGACGAGAGTAGAATATTTTAACCCAGAAAGAGGCCTTTGAATGAAAAGAACACATGTGTGGAAAATTTGCATACTTCGTTGGGGACACCTAAAAGTCTATTTGTGAGACGACAGCCTCGCAATAAATGATTTAATGGAATCGGAAGTCGGTTACGTTCAGGTTTTTATGCTACCGTGAATCAGCGTGAAAACGTTCAGCGGAAACATATTTTTCGTAAATATTATGCTTCTGGAGCTTGGAGTAAGTAGGTAATGACCATTCAGGATTCTCTAGTGTACCAACCCTATTTTGACACATCCTCTATTATTGGCACCGTCAACCTTATTTCAGAATAATAGGTCAGGTAGGCCTACTGCAAAAACTAAGTTCTAACGATATTTGTAGGTAAATACTTATATACATATACACTGTAAACGATTATAACTGCTATTATGTACAACGATCTATAAACACGGCTGATCATGGGGAGAAGGAGGGTACCTTGCCGTAATACAGTTTAAACTAGTACGGAAGGTGGCATACTTTAACTTAATGTAATACCTATATTACTTGTAACGTAAAACAACATATGATTAGTTACTTAATATGTTTACCTTTACTTACCTATATTATGCAAAAAATGTTTAGTTTAAGTAAGCTGAATAAATAAATAAATAAGTGCTGACTGTTGGTATTGGTATAGTTATATATACATCAGTAGGTATTTTACCTTACTTTTCTATGCTATTTACCGGTATCAATGTATAAACAGAGAGCTCCAGAGAGATCATGAACTCGCATTTCCCGATACAACTAATTTATAATATCGCTAAGAAAGTTAGCCAACGCGAGTAATTTTGCGAAACTCGATCATTAGAGCCTGTGGATCAATGATCTTGGATCACAATAATTATGGATGCGATCTCCGGGCCGTCTCTTGCGACATCTGGAGACCAATTCGATGCTTGCCAGCAGTACAACGATGATCTTGTTTTGACATAAATTCTTAAGGCGTGCCTGTGTCACGTTGGGGTCGAGCGAAATAACTGATGTCGAGGGGCATAAGGCAAGATTATCCCACCAAAATAAAAAATAAAAAATAGGGTATAGTCAGCATCAAAAGTAACTACGCAATCGAAGACGTCAAAAGTTCTTTTAATAAAGACTTTTGACGTCTTCGTTTGCGTAGCTACTTTTGATGCTGACTGTACCACTAGTATTAAGTCATTGCTTAAAATTCCTGTGGATTTATAAATACAGTGACTAAAAAAGTAAATTAGGCTGTTTTCAACTTTACATGCGCTATTACGCCTTCTAAACTAATATAAGTACTTAGGTACCTACTGCCTAAGTACCTAAGTCTTTCATTATTTTCCCGAAAGAACCGCCATAATATTTTTTGATGGTTCTTTCGGGAAAATAACCAAAGACTTTTTAGAAATAATAATGAATATTTGTTTCGTTTGAATAGTCCTGGATGTACTCAAGGTAATTTAAATATTTATGTCTATTGAATATATCCTCGTCTAATACCCATAACACAAGCCTAATTGAGCTTCCTATTTCGATTTGTGTAAGGTTGTCCCGTAAATAAATCCGATTGATAAAAAAATGCCAATTTTTGGAAGTTCCCGTGGGTGGATGAAGAGCACAGCTTATCGTGCTAACATTAACGAGCAAGCGAGTCAAAATTTTGAGGGTTACTTCGTGACGCTTCTAAAGGGCCATTTTTATGGTGCAACAACTCTTATGCGAGTTTCATTAAATTGCGGGTCTGCGGGCTACCGAAATACGACAATTCAATCAAACGCCGCAATGTAATAAAACTCGCATGCGAGTTGTTGCACCATCTAAATGGCCCTTTATAATACGGTGAAAATTACAAGAATTGGTAGCTCAATATTTGACAACTCTAATTCAAAGGATAGATTAGGTACCTACTCACTGGTAAAGCAAACGGTAGAGATAGATTCTGGTAGTGGTTGTGTTGTGTGGTGGTGTCTTGATTACTTTGCTCTTCTTATTGCAGTGAAGTTCAAATTACTCTATGAATACTTTATAATCTAAGACAAATAGTCGACATACAGCTTCCAATAGATTCGATTAGAACTCAACCCAAGCAAATATGTATGATCCTTGGATATTATTTACGCCAATTTTGTCCAAAGGCATCGATTATGCATCGGACCCAACACGCAGTTCATATAAATATTATTTTGTAATAACACCGGCTTTCCCATACGAAACCGCGGCAGTTAAAATCGTAACAGTTTTGGCATAGCTCACACATTATGTTACGCGCATAAAATCGCTCATATATTATTATATCTTATTATGTCTCCTTCAAAGGCATAACCCGACCGCAGACCGCACCGCCTGCGCATTACAATGCGTCTTCCATCGTGTGACGTCATAGTGTGATGGAACTGAATCAGTTACGGGGCGAGATGGTTCCTTATTATTTGTGTTTTATTTCAATGCTCGCCACGACTGAAGAAGTGTAAAAGTTATTCGTGCAAAAAACTATTCGCTTTTAAGGGTACCTATGGTTTTTATTACAAAAAGTACAAATTACTTAGCATTCGTAATTATAAGCTTACAACCTATAAAGTACCTACAAAGCGTAGCGGGGTGAATTGTCGCGTTATCTATGAAAAAGGACATTGTTGCCAGTGGCACGTGTTATTAAAGATGCGCTAATACAAATGCGATAATTCACGGCGTAATAATGGCATTAGCGCCAACGACAATAAGGTTCCTTTACTCTGAGAACGGTACAATTAGTCTTACTCAACTATGACAACCAAAGCTTTCCTCAAACTGTCAAGAATCTTGACATGTTGACCCACATGACAGCTCATTACATTGGCACGCTCGGTCTCGGGTCATACTCACCAATAGTACTGACTACTATCATTGAAATTGTTATTCAAATTACTTTTGACTAGTGTTTATCACTGTTTGTCATCTTTTGATAGATTATTAACGATATGACAAATGCAATGATATTTCTAGTGATAAATTACGCCTATAAGTAAAATTAGGAATTAAAGTATTATGTAAAAGTAAGTACATACTTACATTATGAAGTAAGATAGGGAATTGACAGCTATTCAGCTGTCAATTCCCTATTACATTATAGTGAACACGAATAATTATGAACTTATCGGTAAAGCCAACTATCTGTGAACTTATCTCACAACGACGATATTAAGTAATACCACAGAATAGATAGATGTTATCGAAGTAGAACCATGAAACAGTATTCTCCTGTGAAGTATAAACCCAACTACGCTGGAATAGGGGTAACTTTGATTCGAGGGGCGACTTTGATCAAATCGGTTTTTCTCCGAAAATATTATTTTTATTCGTTGGTGACCTGTGGCAATGAATATATAAAAATAATTTCTTGTTTTGCATTTTGTATGTATTTGATAAAATGTACTTAATTTCCAATAGTTCTGCTTTTATAATAGAGGTACATTCTAAATGATAAAAGTAGCCATTACCGTGGATTGTTACATAATAATTACGCTTGGGACTTTTGATAGCATACCGTGGTTTTAGAATTCATGGAATCGTCATATGTTAAAATAACATTTTCGATGGCAATGTCTCAAAATAAAACGTTATATTACGAGTAGATGTCATGATTGCACAAAACTAACACTCTCGAAGGAGGTGAAATATCTCGGTATAACACTAGATGATAAACTAAATTGGACCAAACACCTAGGCAGTAGACTAAACAAAGCAACAGTAGCCTTCTGGCAATGCAGAAGGATGGTGGGGAAAAGATCAGGCCTGGCTCCCCACATCATACTGTGACTATACAAAATGGTGATAATACCAATGATAAGCTATGGTACCATAGTATGGTGGCCCCGACCCAAACCACGAGTGCAATTACCAAAATCTGATGTGATGGGCATCTTTGCTTCTGGGGGCCGCGGGGGGGAGCTTTTAGATTATTTAAGTTAGTATTTTAAGTTATAATTTTAAGTTTTTATTTTATTTTGTTTGTAATTTGACGTTAAATAAATTTGTGATCAGTTAATTATTAGAATAAAGGTATATTATTAAAGAAATAGAAAGGAATA
The DNA here is from genome assembly GCA_932294315.1 of Epinotia nisella. Lineage (NCBI taxonomy): Eukaryota > Metazoa > Arthropoda > Insecta > Lepidoptera > Tortricidae > Epinotia > Epinotia nisella. The sequence continues at coordinate 27,747,755 of OW028674.1, forward strand.
TGACGTAAATTTAATAGATATGGCTCTCGGTCTATCAGTTAAAGTCGCTTACACATTTATAACTACCCACTTAGGATACCATCAACAATGTTCAATCAATATTCTCGTACTCAAAAATCGATGATAGGCCCTACCATGTCCAAACATAATCAAGATGTTCTACTAAATAAAACAAAAGGCGATCGGCACGTAACTCTCTGCACTGTCAGATTCATTTGTTTTGTACAAGATTAGTCCTAATGGGTGTATTGCAAAAAAAATTGTATACAGTTAAGGGCCTTACTAATCAATGCTTTAACTTTTTCTATTGTGTAACGACAATTACCCATATAATCCACCCTAATAACGTAGTTTTATACCTACCGTGTTGTTCTATTTTTATCGATATGGTATGGATCAGATATAGTTAGAGGTACCTACATATTGACCAGTTCATTCGTACTGTAAATATAATTTATGTTTTATATGACTCCTACATTATGAAACCACCGATAAGATCATTCTAAACAATAACAACAAATGCTTAAAAATGTGCAAACCGTATGTACTTAAGGTAACCTTAATTTGCCGTAAATTTGGATGCATCCATATTCTTGCACTTGACTGGAGTACTGGACCTATATAGCATTTATTACTTTATATAACTAATAGCACTTTATAGTATATTTATATAGGTACTCAATATTTATAGTACATTGTTTAACGAGGGGCGTAAGTGGAATATTGCTAACGAGAGTCTATCAGAAGCCCGACGCCGAAGGCGGAGGGCTTTTGATGACTCGAGTTTGCAATATTCTTACGCCCGTGTTATACACAATGTTTTTCATCACATTTGCGAGGAAATAAATAACAACAAAAGACAGAAAAATGTAAGTTTCATACAGCAGCACCAATCAAAAATTGACAACTTCACTTCCAGATCAGTGCTAGTAGAGCGCGCAGTTCAATATTTCAACCAATCACAAAGCAGTATTCTTGCGGGGCGGGGCGTCGTGACCAACTAGATTTTTTTATTCAACCAATCACACAGCAACCAGATTTGCTTAAGCCAATCAGAGGGTTCTATTATTTTAAAACTAAACTTAACAGCCCGTGGGAGGTAAAACGGCTATAACTGCTCTGCACGCTCGCAAGTAATAACGCCATTGACGAGCAAGTGTGATGAAAAAATATTTTACAGTACACATGGTGTTACTTTTCCGCACGAGTGCGAAAATGAGCACTTTCCGTGCATATGTTGAAACTTTAAAGAGCCATATGTACTGTAAAACGTTGTACGATACACGTGCGAATAGGTAATTCGCAGTTCGTATCGATTTAAAACACTCCCTTCGGTCGTGTTTTAATTTATCGCCACTCGTTGCGAATATCCTATTTTCTGCACTTGTATCGTAAATAACTATTACACACTTTCTATGTCACGTTGCTATCTATACAACTTTAGCGCTGTTAGAATTCAGATTCTGGGTGAACTAACCGTACGAACACCGCTGTTTCATCAGATAACGTGTTTTACTTGCCAGCCTGAAGGCCCTGAAGCGCTTTGTTTATTTATCTTAGTTGTGAAGAATGTGCTAATAAGCGCCTAGGTGCTGAACGGATAAATCGAAACTTAACAGGTAATTATAGGTTTCAATTATTGATGCAATAAGGTAGCTAATGGTCTCACAGAACAATAGAGTAGAGACTCCGCTTATAACATCCGCTATCGTATATTCTTAGAAATGTTGTTGTTAATTTAAGGATAGGTAAAAGGTTTAAACTACTTTCAAGTGAGTTTTAAGATCGGCTAAAAACTAAACATGGTGGTTATTACTTGTAGGCAAATTTACAACATGGGCAAAGTTGAACGGCTGCACGGTCATACGTTTTCTTTTTTCAACTATTGGAGCCAAAACGGTCACTTATTGGGCACAGCGTTCAACTTCTGGGGAAAATGGCATACTTTAGCATAAAACCATAAAAAAATACTGTATAGGAGGATTTAAAATAGTCAAATCCAACTTCGACTATACAGGGTGGAAAGTTGAGATGGGGCAGTAAGGGCTAGATCCCTTGCTGCTACACGAAAATGCTCTTAGGAGACCTTTACTAACTTTTTAAGAGATCACAATCGACATTCACAGATTTTTAATAAAATGTACAGTCAGCGAAAAAATCGACGGAGTAAGTTTTTTTTTAATGCCGATCGGTTCCATTTCTATCAAGGATTAAAATACTCTTTGAAACGAACTAAGGTTAGAGTACTGGAACACCCACAAGACAAAGAAAACTTTTTCCATAGAGTTCGTAGATCATTTTCGCGTAAGCAGCAAGGGATCTAGTAGCTACCCTTACTGCCCCATCTCAAATTTCCACCCTGTATACAGTAGCTACCCTTACTGCCCCATCTCAAATTTCCACCCTGTATACCTAATCAGATAAAAAATATACTATGTACAAACTAGGTTACAACTTCCACAAAAAAATCCTAAAATTGGGATAGGCGCTGAAACGTTCATCTTTTGGTTCCTACCTAAAATAAGTACAATAATAATACAAATGATGGATTTTTCCTAACAAGGTTCTATAGTCCCGCTAGACGACACATGCGTACCTAGGTATTTGAGTAGGAAGTACCTACCTATAGTAAAAACCAAACCATTACTGTCAAATCGTCGACAGACAATACATAATAACTACACTCGTAACACACTTTATAATATTCCTTGACTCGGAGGATACTCAATGGTGCCTACATGTTTTGTGTTTTGAGGAGCTAATGATTAAAGATGTATTGATTCATCACTTTCTACTTCGAACATGGGATAACACACTAAATAGGCGTAGTGTTCGACATGAAACATGGTTGCAAATAAAGCATATTAGCATATCAGTGTGAGCCTCTTTATATTGTTACGGCTAGACTAAATCTGATTAGAAGATAGATGTAGGTAGTTATATGAAACAGCAACAAGCTTATGAACATTGCTGAAGAGAAAACACAGTGGGTGTAAGCGAGGTTTATTTGTTTGAGTGTAGTGTAGAGATGTCAATTAGTAAGTGCATTAATATGATGTGTGTGTTAGTATAAGTTCATGATCGTGGTCTGTAAAAACACAACTGGTTTTATCAATGGTTTACGGTATAATTGTTTTTGCGGAATGTGCGTGGTGTTGTCTTGTTTAGTACCCATTTATAACAGACGGATGCAGCTACCTAAGAAAAAGAGGTACCTATGCAGACTTCAGTTTAGGTACGGTACTTCAAAGCTTTCGATTAAAAAAGATAAATGGCTCAACAATTAAAGTCCTTGACTGTGACCAGTACATTAAATTTTGCCATAAGTATAGATATGACTAGCTAAACAATGTGAAGTGCCTAAATCAATCAACAATCAAGCTTTTTGTTTGACACGACGTCATGCGGCTAGTTGTGCAATTGTTAGATCCGATCCCACAATCACCTTAGCTGATCCCATTCAGTTCGATCCTTACTTTCTCCTAACAAATACTAATCATGTTCACAGCTCAGCTCTTACAATAATCTATCTATGCGTAGCGGAGATTTTAATCGCCAAATAATGAACACGCACAATAACCTGCCACTTTCTAAGGCTTTGTACCGACGTTTGTCAAGAAAGCCGGGGTCGCGACCCTATCAATGTCATTGGAACCGATATGACAAGTGCATTGTGCGTACTCCTTTGCCACCAGCAGTTGCCGCAACGAAATTCAAAATGACTCACGTACCTAATCGATGGCAAGAGCAATATAACCGATCCCACAATCACCTTAGCCGATCCCATTCAATTCGATCCTAACTTGGTTTTGGCGAGGCAGGTAGGTTTCTTATTTTGTCATATTCTTAGTAGGCCAATTTCATTTTTGGCGATTTCTTTATATGTCATTTCCTTACTTTGCCAGCTTCTGAGTAAGTAGGTCAGTATCTTATTTTGTAAAATTCTAAGTAGGGAGAAATTAGATCTCTTCCCCGAAATCGTTAATTCCGCGTAGCAAACTTTCCATTCGCATTTTTCCCCACTCTAACTTTTACCCATTCTCCTTTTTTATCATTCATAAATAATGACAGTGTCATAATTTCCTATTAGCGTACTTATCTGATCCTTTTGTTTATCATTCGCGAATATTACCAGAATCATAATTTCCTAATAGCGTACTAATCCGATCCTTTTGTTTATAATTCACTTCGGGACGACCCCTTCGGGCCGTTTCGGAGCCAGCATTCGGAGCCAGCTACCGTATGGGAATTTAAGGTTAGGTTCGTTAGGTATCTTCAGATTCCTCGTCCTCCTATTAATGTATGGTCTCTTGGTATTCCGACAGTTTTGACGGAGCCCCGCTCTGCGGGGCTCCTATTTCTGGTCTGTTTGCCCTTCGGGCTTCTGAAGACACCTAACGAACCTAACCTACTAAGAAGTCAAATATGAACAGTGAAAAAGAAGCGACTGGGAAACTTTTCCTAGAGAAAAAATATCGTTTAAGAATTAGAAATATTGTGATAAATATCGTTTGGCCATATTTGAGAATGAGGAAGCAAGCAAATGAGAAAAAAAAGTGGCGGGTAGAAGTTAGAGTGGGGAAAAATCCGAATGGAAAGTTTGCTACGCGGAATGAACGATTTCGGGAAAGAGATCTAATTTCTCCCTCTAGGGTCATTTTCGAGCGTTCGCTATGCATGTGCACACGATTTTGAACAGAAAGTGTGAACCCCGTACCGTTGGGCGATAGTACCTACTGAATTTGTATGTCCCCTCGCAATTGTAAAGTCACTTACATTCTCGGGTGGTGTTCTACAGATAGGTAGGTACTTGTAGTTTATTCTTTTTTTGCAGTTATAAACAACATCTACAGTAGGCCCTTGTACTATGTTCTACAAATAAATGTCAATGCCACGTCCGGAAAGACATGCATACGGCTGCCGTGTCGCCGCCGACAATGGGCGGCAATTAGCAGCGGATTAAGTTGAACAGACGCATGAGCACGCGACGAAAGCTACATCCCGACACACTTCCTATTGTCGTGCTTAGCACGTGGAAGTAACTACCCATTTCTATTCAACATGCCAGGCACTTCCAAATGTTGGCAATGGAATCGTGGATTGTTGACAGTTATAGTTACAAGAGAGCTAGAGTAGGTAAAGACATCGTTATGAGTAGTTATAGGTACCTACACGATTTTAGTACCTGGTTCTGTATTCCTATATGACACTCTAATTTAATATAATTCGATTAGCTACGACACTTTCGAGTGCGATCATATTTATAATAAATTGTGTAAGAGGAAAGATATACTATGAAATTGTACTCTGAAAGAGCCATAAAGCATTAGTTTGAATGAAGAAAAAGTAGGTAAGCAAAATTGCTCTCAACTCCTATCTGAGCAACGAGAATGAACACTGCCAACCTTCGAAGACACGCACAAACGATGTTCTATGTATAAAAAAGTATCTCAGTACATGTTGATGAAACAATAATATCTCCATAAGAAATAAAAAAAAACCGGACAAGTGCGAGTTCAACTCGCGTGGTGAGAGTTCCGTATAATATTGAGAATTTTCCCGTTACTTTGAATACAAACTTCTTATAGGTTTTCCCGTAATTTGGCAATCTATTTGAAGCTGATGGGTTGAGGTCGTGATGGTGAAGTAAACGCAGGGAGATTTGACACAGTTTTAATGTAGATAAGATTTTAGAATATAGGTACAGGTAGACAGAGACAAAATATAATTAACCCGGCAACGCGCGGCTCTGTCAACGAATGCATGCAGACTGACTAGGCCGGCGGCGCGGCGTTAGCAACAAATGCACTTAAGTATGAACTTATAGCTAGACATACATAGGTATACGAATAGGTAACTAGAAATCGGGTTTGAAATGAGCGCGTCGCTAACATAGCCCACCCCTAGTGCGAAGCACTATTCTACCAATGGCACGGGAGCGACGCGAGCCGCGGCCCGGCGCAGCACGCCGCTCGGGGTGGAGATTTCGACGACCCTCACTCGCCCGTCTCGACCTGGAAAAACCGTTTTAACAATACCTCGTGGCCACACGTTTCGCGGTGAACCCGGATCCGCGATCAGAACGAGGTCACCCTCGCGCAGGGGTGGGTGATCTTGCTGCCACTTCTTGCGAGGTAGCAGCAGAGGAAGGTATTCCTTTCATATTTTTTTCAAAATTTTAATCCTAGTAGTTTCGGAGATAAGGGGGGGGGGTGGTCAATTTTCGTCTTTTTACCCGACTGCCAAAGGAGGAAAGTAATGTTTTTTCCTAAATTACTTCTAATCTGTTTTTGCTAAAATTATAAAAAATATATGCTTACAACAACCCCTTTCATTTGATATGTCACACAATACAGTTTGCGAAACTTTTTTTATTTTATTTTCCAGTTTGCCCCCCCCCCCCCCCCCCCCCCCCAAAAGTGGTCCCCTTGTTTAGAATTCAATAATTTACTATATGCGTCCATCTTTGGGTCAATCGGTGCAGTAGTTTCGGAGCAAATCGGCTGTGACAGACGGACAGACAGACGCACGAGTGACCCTATAAGGGTTCCGTTTTTTTCCTTTTGAGGTACGGAACTCTAAAGAGTAATAAATGTATTTTCTTTCTTTCATAAGGACACTAGTTATATAAACTGAAATACATATAAATATAACTAACCAGTCGTGATTTGAAAGTGCAAAAAAGTACCTGTTTGTGCCATCCTGGATGTTCTGCACATATCGTGACTGCACTTTCGCCGAGTCCGTCACGCCTGCTCCTTTGTTCTTGGTCTGTCTGCCTGTTAGTGTTGTCAATGGATAGAGTAATTTATTAAGGCATTGTCTACATTCCTAGACTTCTTTTAGGCTGTGTGAGAGGTGAGTCATGTGTGAAAAGTGGGCAGAGATAGATGTGATGTGGATGCGATTGTGGCGTGCGAATGGACTTTAACAAGTCTCATTTCTATATAATGTGATAGTGTAAGTAAGTAAATATGTAGATTCCTAGAATAAAGACGGGGAATAAATGTTGTATACATAGCTCATTAGCGAATGAGCTCACCACTCAAATGATAATGCATATAGAAATGATGTCGGGGTGCTCCGAGCATCTGGACACAATTTGTGGTGCATAATTTTTTATCAACCTTCGGGTCTGATAAGTATAGTCAACAGCAGAGGTATAATACCTGCGTCCGAAACTGTAAGAGTAAGTAAATTCTGTCAAAAAAACGCAAACAAAAAGCTACCTCATTACTCAGATCACTAGTCGTTTTTCGCTAAAGTTCGTTTGACAGAATTTACTCTTACAGTTTCGGATAGAGTATACCTAATTATTAACACTTAATTGCACCTTATACCATGGTGATAAGATGAAATCTGTTAACTTACCTACTTCTGCTGTTGACTGTAGGTACAGTCGAGAAAATTCAATGTTTAGCGCTTTTGGACCTTAACGTCATTCAAATAGAGTGTGCTAAACATTAAATTTCCTCGACCGTACATAGTGAATCTTCTTAAAGTAGGTACCTAGGTAACTAGGTACAGTCACGGACTTTAATCGTTGAGGCATTTAGGTGTCAACTGATTTTGGTTTTTAATAGTTAAGCTACGAATATCCAGCAAAAGGTGAGCTCTAAATGGCTCAACGATTAAAGTCCGTGACTTTACGAGGAATATTTACCCAAGTATCTACCTTCTCTGTAGGTAGGTACAGTCACGGACTTTAATTGTTGATCTCACTTTATACTGGACACTTCATAGCTTATTTATTAAAAAACCATAATAAGTTAACATCTAAATGGCTAAACAATTAAAAACCTTGATCGTACGTGGGCCATTTTACGGAAAGTTGTACACTCGTTTTTTTTTTTCATTTTTATAATATCAGATTTTTTTTCTCAGAATCGAAATCACTTTCGAACCTACTAGGAGAAAAATATGGTCTATGTTACATACAATTGTCGGTTTTCCGTTCCGTTACCATCATACAAGCTAGTTTGGAAACGGTAACGGAATGGAATAAAGAATCTAGGGACACTCTTTCTCCTATAACATTGAAAGTGCGAATTCCGAGTAGAAAAACAGATTTTGACATAAAAAAAGTAGTAGGTAGTACACAACTTAGGTAGAGTATACAACTTTCCGTAAAATGGCCCACCTATTCCAATCACGGTAGACACATTGGTATAGCATGTGTAATATCACTGTTTCTAACCTTGTTCGTGTCTTTTTCCAGCTGCCAGCACTTGTGATGGGGCCCGACGAGCGCAACGTAGAAAGGTACGCAAATCTAAATGCGCAATAGGTACACATAATATTACAAGAATTTCAATTTCAAATACCTACTTGCAAATCACGTACAGTCCGATCCGATATACATAGATGGCTGGGCACAGCCCTTCTTCAAAAATGATTTCACCTCTGCATAGAATGGACTTTCAGGATGGTCCTGGGTGGTTTATCCCGCGGGTTCGCCTACGTTCTTTGCTGAACTCGGTTGAAGCCGCGCGAATAGTTATAATATGTATATCTTATCCAATCAGGACACGTTGCGATCCGCGCTGCCGTCAGCAGCCCCGAGTGCGGAAACGCTCACTGCGCTGGCTCAGGCGATGGGCGCTGCCGGCTTCGAACACCGCGAGGGTCGGACGTTGGTCAAGCGGCTCATCCCTGCTGACTCGCAGCCCGACTTGGATTTGGTGGAACACCAAGGTATTGCTATAGACATTCGGTAAATGTGGCGACTTTATCTACTCACCACCACAGGTTTAGCACAACTTGCGACCATGTCGCGTCGCACGCGGCTCAGCGGTCTTGTCTCGCTCGCTCTGTGCAAATTAGAAAGAGTGAGTTAGATTTTCTAGTCTCGCGGCGCGTCGCGGCGGCAGTTGTGCTAGCCCCGCAGGAACATAACATTACGTACTTACAGAGCATGCTACTTGTTTATTATCATGGCTATGGTCTTCTGTATGCGGTCTACCCCGCTTTTGCAGCTCGAAATATGAGCGAGGGGACATTCCGCTTAGCTACCTCTACTGACTTTTCTTTCTGATCATCTCAAAGAAAACTTAGTACGTTCGGCATTTTTCTAGATTCTTTAATAATATAATATCTAAGCGTAGACGTCTGTTATTTCCAGGTGTGATCGGCAAAGCGGGCGTGGACTTCCCGGCATACCCGACCATCCCAAACACCGGATTCAACTGCAAGAACGTGCCGACTGGCTACTACGCGGACCTGGAGACCGACTGTCAGGTAACTACACCGAAATAATTATAAGCAGTTTAAATTGGCTTACCATATAGCATGACCATAACTACCTGGAACTATCTTGAACCTACCTGTTTTCTAATTACAGGTATTCCACATCTGTGACACGTCCCGCAAGATATCCTTCCTCTGCCCGAACGGCACCATCTTCAGCCAGTCGCACCTCATCTGTGACTGGTGGTTCAAGGTGGACTGCGCCTCCTCGCCTGCGCTCTACGAGTCCAGCGCCGAGTACTACTCCAACGAGCAAAAGAAATCTCAGAAGATCACCCAAAGCCTTAGCAAGAATATTGACTACCAGCAACTTGCTGACAACAGCGCCAGAGCCGAGTCTAGAAGGTCATCGGTCAATGTTCCTAGCACGACGGAGAGACTGCTAAGACACAGGCAAAGATTACAAACGGAGGCACCAAAAGCGACATCTAGAAGCTTCCATGGTCTCTTTGCTGAAGTTAACCCAACTTTGAAGACGGAAGCGACGACAAACTTTGATAAAAGAAGGAGAAACCTCGTCCAGTTGATAGCTAACAACTTCGGTAACGCTCCTGCTAGAACCACACTGCCTACTTACACAGAGGCGTCGACGTATAGAACAGATAAGGCCGCTGGAGACTACAATAGCCTCAAGGAAATGCAAGTAGCTGCGGAAACTGCGTCATTTACTAATAACAAAAACAGGCAATACTTACAAGATGCATACAACAAAAATTACCGCCCGTATCCAGTTTATTCGCCCAATATTCCACCCAAAGCTAGCAAGCCGAAGAACAATCCAACTTTGACGACGTTGTACGATTTTAGAGATAAAAGTTTGAATCAGGTTCCTAAAGAAGTGTCTATAACCACTAAGCGACCGACTCTCTTACCATACACGAAGAGTTACGCCAACACTTTCAGCGATAGACGCGAACCTTACACCCGACCTGGAATATCGTCTTTGAAAGATTTTCTTGACAGAGAACGAAATAAGACTTTGGCGGCTACTACGACGGAAAAGATTACTCAAGTTACGGATAGAAGCGATCTGTATACTCCGAATTTGGAAAACAAGGTGATCATTGAATCTAAAAACAATTTCGAATCTGTAACCAAAATCCCACAAACAACAAGGAACCAGTACTATGGCGAAACCGCCAGCGACAGATATAATACATTTTTGACTACCAATTTCAACCAGATAACTACCGAGCCGTCGTATCAAGAGCGAAGGGAAAGGTTGATGAGGAAACTGAACTTGGAAACATTCCAATCAACGGAACCAACAGTTCCAACGACACTTACTGAAAAATATTACGGCGATCTTCCAAACAGACCAGGTCTTCTTGTACCGCCGTCCCTAACTCCCAAAACTTTACACACCCTAGCGATCTACTATGCAACGGCATTAGACAACTTGTCCACTACTGCACCTCCTGAAGAGACAAGCGATGCCAGCACATCATTGTTTGATGATTATGGAGCCATGGAAGACGCTTTACCAGCTCTTTTCAGCCAGCACACTATAAATAAATATAGCAAACTTTTTGGACAAGGTACGGAAACTTCTGAACTATTAGAAGAAATTAAACTAGACCCCAACGGTACATACAATGAATTGGCCGATGACTTAGCTGTACAACAGAGTCAGAATCCTCTGGCTACTTCGCCTCAAATAAGGGAATTAGCTCAAGTATTCACACATGCATTGTCAGCTTACTTGCAAGATCCTGTCCAATTTAGGAAGGTGCTTTCAGATATTCGCCCAACCCACCCATCTTTCGGTGACATGCTCTCCACAACTGAAGAATCTTACAATACTGAGCCAACCACGACAGTGAATGAAGATGACGATGAGATATTAGGATTTTCTGACGACAATAAAATCAGACCACCATTTGTTTCTCTTCGAGATGGTAAATCTTTGAATATTGCCACTGACTATCCAACAGTATCCGATGACGCAATAACCACACCCAGTACGATTGCCACTGAATATATATCCACCATTATTGCTCCAACGACGCCTAGAAGTCCTTTTAGATGTTGCGGAAGAATATCGGCGTCTTATACTACTGCCTCTACTCCAATTTCGCGGAACACCACTCCCTTCTCTTTCACTAATACGGTTGCAGCTAACGTAAATACATTGGCAAACAATAGCACTGATTATTCAATAACAACAACAGAAGATAGTTACTCGGGACAAAGATTTGGCGGATTCCAAAATAACTCTGACAATTCACTTTACGGTAAAGAAGTATTTCCAACCAATGCGAAACCTTTGACTGAGTATGTTGAAGTTACAAATCTACCTTCTGCTTGGGGAGTGGATGTCTCTGATGCCACATCGCCACCAATAACAAATTCAGACAACATTTTTGAAAGCAAAAAGATAAGAACAACCACAGGTATCCCTGAAACTACGCCGGTGTACTTCACTGAAGGTGACAGTAGCATTGAGTTAGAAAACGAAGAAGAATTACAAAGAGCTCACAGCCAATCATTCGTAACACCACAAAATAACTTGCGTCAAGGCAAACAAATAAACTTAGAAGAAACGAAAACGACCGTTAAGAAGCCTTCCGAAGAATTGGAAGCGCCTACTGTATCAGAAATAGCAACGACCACAGTACAAACCACTGCTCAACCAAGTACCACAATAAAAGAAGAAGAATCAGCTTCTACAGCAACGCCAGTTTCCAGCGTATTTACTTCTCCCGACAGCGACAAAACATCAGATTTCAACTGGCCCACCACCTTCGAGTATTGGCAGAGCACTGTAATAGATCCGATAACATTGAATGATGGTCTGAGTCCTTCGGGTCCTGAGCAAGGAGTGTCACAATTGGCTAGACAAACTAACACGTGGGCTCTAAACACGCTAACGACACCGGCCACTGAAACAAAAACTAGCGAACAAGCCTTCTCTTCATCTGTATTATATGAATCCACGACACCAAGAAATTTGAAAGAAGAGAGAGCGGGAAAATTGATAAAAGACCCTACTTCTACTGAGCCTGCACAAGATATAACCACTATCGCTGACACCGTGGCGGAGAAGGCCAAGGAAATCATGGGAGGAATGAACGCTACCACTACTGAGAAACTCATGAACGTGATGAAAAAGACTAAATCAAAAACAGTTAAAAGGTTGATTCTTTTATTGGTGCAGACATGTGATGATGACCATAATACAACGGCGGAAGCTTCTAAGAAAGCGTTACTTGAAGCTCTGATGGCGGTATCACAGAGGGACATGGACGAAATTGCAAGAGAAGAAGGCGTCGAGGAACTTCCTACAACGCTCGCTGATATCGAAGTCAAGAATTATAAGAGGAGCGATAAAATTGCCGCACTAGAAGAAATAAGGCCCAAACAATTCGAAAGGAGAGGAAAAAGCATCAACTTCGATCCCAGCGCCATCAACTCTTTAACAAGCCCATCAACAACGACTACAGAGAATGTTAAGACGACGACTGAAATTTACACAGAAACCACACAAGATTCCAGGACGACAACAGCCAGTCGAAGAGGTGTCAAGAAGTTCTTAGTAAGAACGACCCCAATAGAACAGAAGATTACAAAGGCTCCCATAATCGACAGCCCCATCGCGGAGGCCAGGGTTGCACCCAGCGACGAAACCAAAACGCCCGCTGACACAAGAGCATTGGAGTTATTACGATCGCTTTACACGATCGCCGCTAGATGGGGTTGATTCAACCTAACAATAAGTTAATGACGTTTCAAAATATTTAGGGATGCCTAAATATGAGTTTTTGTTACAAAACAATTGGTGTACAGTCTGAATTTTGTATATTATATATGTCATCGTCCCTAAATATGATTGTAAAATATTGTGATTTTGTAGATAGAAGTTCCAGGCTCAAATTTTTTTAATCGTCAATTTCAATGATAATTATTTACAAATCATATTATCATTGAAAATGGCGATTGGTACGTTGCCTTAGTATAAAATTAGTTAACTTATTACGTTGTGTTATTGAACAATGATTTATAGACTTTATTTTTATTCAGATATACTTGGGTTTTCCCCATATTTGGGAGAGCAACCTAACAACCTACTGAGTTACCTATTTTAGCCTAATTAAGCTATTGTTACACTGCCAACTTGATTTTACTGTAAAATACTCTTAAGTAGACTATTTTTAGTTTAAAAGTGTTAAGGAATTTTTATAGTAAATTTTATATAAAAAAAGAATAAAACATTATCCTGTATTTCATTTTGAAACCTTTATAAAAAGTTTAATTCTCTAAGAAAAGTTAAAGGTCATGCCAGCATGCACGTTCATTCACCTTTCCTGAGCTCGCCATAATATATTTAAATATGACCACGCGTATAGTTTAAAACAGCAGGGTAATTGCGTGATTGATCGAACTAGCGTTAGGACATATGAATTGTCATAAAGATGACAGTCGCGAGTACCCCTGCATGTATGATAGTTTGTTCATGAACCGATAGTTTGTAATCGTAATAGTGGGATTATAAACTGTTGGGTAGGTTAGGTTACAGTTTCGTATGGAACGAAGTAAACATTCTGTATACATGTCATGTTTAAACTTTAAATGAACAGCGCGCCACTCTATAATATGAGGCCTAACGTATACAAGATTAGACGAATAAAATAACATTTTTTCTCTACCATTTAATACAGTATTCACCTTAACAAATGGTTATTTCTTATCTTTCTTATTAATATAGTTCTCGATTTCCTGGTCAGTGACCTTGTGCCCGGCCTTGAAGTAGCTCTTGAGCTTGCGTTTCTTCTTCATCATGAGCTTGGAGGCGGCCAGGGCCCCGCGGTGCTGCAGCGACTCGTAGCGGTCGCGGAGCAGGTTCGCTGTAATAGACAATGGTGATGTAGTGATAGGGTGCAAATTTGCTTGAACACATTTCAAATCAATCTGTTATTCACATTGGGTCTGTAAGGTTCGGTCTTGTATATTCTTTAGGTTAAGGTTAGCCCGCGTATTGCAACAAACTTACAAAGACACAACTTCACAAATGTTTCCTCCTTACAATATTACTTTAGATGTTACTTAGCCATGACAGTTTTATTTATTTATTATAAAGGAACAGTCTTTCATATTTATCTATAACATATACAAAACTTAAGTTGTAGACAGTTTCCTAAAACCCGGGTTGTTCCACCTGTTACTAGCAATTTGTTACCAGTGGAAACAGCTGGGAATATTTTTCCCATCTTTTACCACTAAAGTACACTGTGGTAACTACTGGGGAACAAAATCTGAGAGTAAATCCTGTCAAAAATCACAAACAAAAAGTTATCACAAAGTCGTTTTTCGCTTGCATTCGTTTGACAGAATTTACTCTTACAGTTTCGGATAGAGTATCCATCAATTACTATTCCCATTACTTTGCACTGGTAAAAGTTGGGAAAAAAAAATCCCAGCGTAACAGCTAGCTGTGTGTGTAGTGGTAAGTGGTAAGGTGGTAACAGGTGGGAATAACTCGTTTAACTGAATGTTTAAGAGACCGAGCTGAAAACAATGACTATAACAATTATCTATAATGGCAAACCATTCCATCCTAGCGAGCTAGGTTATGGGTCAAGAAGGCTCGTGGGAGCCACTTCTGTCAAGCTGCTCTAAATAGATAGACATTCAAATGTACTTTATAAGTAACGTTATTGTTCCCATCGTTCGTTCGGCGCGCTTGCTTGCGCGCAGGTCGCGTAGCTTCTCCTGGCATTGCTTCTTCGTGCTTGTAATAATGAACTATTCCATCCGTGCAATCTAGAGCAGCTTGCTTACTGTTAGTGGAGATCCTAGTGAGGTTCCCGCTGAGCTGGGCGGGGTCGACGAACTCGGGCTCTTTCTGTGGCGGCTTGTTCTTGTTGAGCGCGGGCGCAGCAGTCTCCGCTCGTTCGGCGCGCTTGCTTGCGCGCAGGTCGCGTAACTTCTCCTGACGTTGCTCCTTCGTGCTTATGTTGGATTGGAGTTTGCGGAGCCTGACAAATAGATAATAATTATGTTAACTGTACGAACTATGACACAATTGGGAATGGATGAAAATTTTAGAAATGCCTGATTTTTTTTGGTGATAGTAATAACCTTCCTTAGCACCAGAAAAAAGTTTCAGATTTTTCAGCAGCGTCAATTATTTTTGAAATATATAAACAGTTTCCTCACTTACTTTTTGGGTTTAGGACGGCGAATATGACGCTTTCCTTGATCTGTCTCATATTACAAAAAAATATATATCCGTGGTAAACTGACACTGGCAATTATATTGACAGCTGTAGCCATATTTGTCATTGCCAGGGTCATATATTTAAAATATTTTTGTAATATGAGACAGATCCAGGAAAGTGTCTTATTCGCAGTCCTAAACCTACAACGTAAGCGAGGAAACTGTTTATATTTATCTAGTATCTACGGTATTTAGTTTTATCATACGAATGTGACCGACCCCTCCATGTAAGTATGACAATAATAGTGTTAGGAGAATGCTTACTAGAATTACAACCAAGCTTTTTCCCGCCACGATTTCTCTATCTAATCCTCTAATTAATCAGGAATTCTTCATTCGCTAAGCAAGTGAAGTACACGTCATATCACAATATTATTGAATTGTGTGTGTTAGTAGCGGAGATATTTTTGCAGCTAGTCATCCCATCACACTACATCCCGGTTCAAACCCTAGATAGCATGTGTATCATCGTAAAAACCATGCCTTGCCAGGTTTCGAACCCATAACAAAAGGTCAGACAAATGCACTACCAACTGTGCTAACCAACCATTGATGTATTATATTATTCCTGGTCAGACCACTCACTTGTAAAGGTCCGTGATCTTCTTCTTATTAATTTTCTCCCTCTTAAGCCGCTCTTTCTCCACCAGCCTCTCCTTCTGTTTCCTCCTGGCCTTGTGGTCCTTCTTCTTGTTCTGCACGGGCGGATTGATGGCGCGGTATTCGGAGTCGGAACCACTGTCCCCGGCTGCTGGGTTGTGGGGTTGTTCGTTCAGGTTCATCTCTTCACGCCATTGGTTCTGAAAAAAAACATAATCCATATTTCCATCCATACTAATATTATAAGTGCGAAAGTGTGTCTGTATGTCTGTCTGTTTATCTGTCTGTTTGTTACATCTTCATGCTTAAACCGCTGAACCGATTGAGATTAAATTTGCTCTGGAGATAGGTTGACTCCCTAGGATACTGACTGACTAGGATAGTGCCATGGGACGCACACAGAGACATCACCCGCTGGGGTGAAAAAAGTAAAATTAGTAAGTACTAACAACCCTATTATTATTATTATCCTATTTTAGACAAGCAGTTGATGGTGATACGTCTAACTAAATCATAGTTCACTTAGCACAGGTTGACCCTGCTTTAGATAGTTTGTCGAGTCTGTTTTTAAACTGGTTAACACTTCTGAGTGTAATTTGTTCCATGCCGTTTACTATTAAATAATGAAATCAAACGAGGGAGTGAAGCGAACGAAGTTCTACGCTTCAGCCTGGGCCGAAAATTGTTTACGTATGTCCGGTGTCTGACACGCTGTCTGTCTGTTCTCTACAGATCGCATTACTCAATTGATTCTCTTGAAATTTTGTGTGTAGGTTCATTAATTAAGTATAAAGTATTTTTTGTCTTCTCTTTTTCTAAATAAAAATAATTGTAAAAAGGCAGCCTCACGAGTTCTACAGCTCAGAGGGCCACTAGAAAACAAAACAAAATTGTGGGCAGTCAAGAATAGTTACTTCATTCTCCTGCTGCGTGACCTTGCTGAACATGCCGGTGGTGAGGCGGTGCAGGCGGCGCCCGCGCTTCATGACCTTCTCCTCGTGCCGCACCACCTGCTGCAGCAGCTCTTGGTGCTCCTGTAACAGATGTTTAGCTATTAGGGTGGATTCCAAAAAATATATACATAGTTAAGGGCATTAATCTAATCTATGCTTTAACTTTTTTCAGTTGTGTAACAAAAGTTACCCATATAAAATATATGGGTATTTTCAAATTATACCCAATATTGTGTGCTCTCGGCATAGAAATCGGGTAATGTTTAAATATTCCCCATAGTGGCACATTACTAATCATAGTAACATAATAAGTTAAAACTCCTTCTTGCAAGACAGTAGTGAACACAGATCATAGACATGTTGGCATTAATTAAGTTGAAATGGATCCTTATAATGTATAGCCAAATAATCAGTGTCCAGACAGTGTGTGTACATGTACACTGTCTCTTTTTAACCCATGCATAAAGAGAGAGAAAGATACGTGGACGCCCAATATTGAACCGCATATCACAGGGATCCATAAAATAGGCTGATTAAAAAAACGCGGAATAGATTAAAAAAGGTTGTGTAAAGAATTATCATTCAGAATAATTTTCATTCAGAATAATTTTCAATTAAGTAATGATTTTGGTAATTATTTTTATTGTTGATTGCATTAAATGTTCCTTACCTTGATACTGTTCAAAAATATCTTACCTTGAATGAAGGATTGTAACTGATTCCAGGGTGTGGTAATTCAATAGCCCTCCTAGTGACAACAGTCTTGGATAATGGAGGTTTGGCCCGTAGTCTGCGGTCCGGCAGAACATTGTGTAGCACAGCCTCCGTTGACACAAAGTCATCCACTAGAGTTGACGGAATGCCTTTAGCTTCTGGTACTAAAAGAGGAGGGAAACATTAATGAATAGTCATGCATTTTAGATTTAGAGGTATTTTTTTTTCAAGATTACTCCTTTTGCAGTAAGCAATAAGGTCCTATGAACATAAAGGGCAATCTACTATACAACATGTACAGTAGGTACCCATTTTCACTGCTCTTGAGTGTAGTTTAAACAAATAATTATAACAAGAACACCACTAGTTATTATGTATTAAATAAAAGCAATAATGATTATTTAATTCACTTACCATCTTGTCCCCACAGATCTATACCGAAGTTCTGTCGGGTCCTCTTAAGTTTTCTTTTCTTATCCAATGCCATCTTTCTGTTCTTTTTTGCCAGTTCTGCCTTCTTTTCATAAACACCCTTTTCAATAAGACGTTTTTCCTTGAGTTTACTAAGAGCTGTAGGCTTTGTGCCAGTTGGATTGACATAGTTGCGCTTTGCATTAGGATCAGGCACCTGGAAAAATGCCACAGAAACATGTTAAATATAATGATTGAAACTCATTATATCTCGAAGGTTCAACCCAAAGGTTGTCTGGAAGAAATCGCTCTTCAGCAATAACACCGCCTTGTTATTGTATTGTTTCTCTCTGTAACTGCTTTGTTTGTGTGAGGTGTGTAATAAAGAGTATTTGTATTGTATTGTATTGTTCAAATACGCATCCGGCTATTCTTGAGAGGGGTAGTAATTAGTTTGATGTAATTACATCAAACTGTTAAAACTCCTGTTTCTTTGACCTAATTCTTAATGAAAGAAAATGTAATTTATCCATTGTCATTTAAAAATGGGACTTGCATGAGAAGTTTTATGTAAATTACTCTGTGATGGAATTTAAATTTAAGGCCCATTTAACCATATTCATTTTAATCAGACACAATATTATTTTTAAATTATTTGTTGCCCCAAATCCTAATTACAATTTAGTGATGTTCATTCTAGTTTATTTCCGGTCAAGCAGCTAATGGTGATTACTGTATGTTGACAATAATGAAAAATTTATAGACAACTTAAATAGCATCATCACTATCATCATCTTAAACAAAAAGTAACTCTGATTTTAATCTAGGTTATAGACAATCTCTACGCTAAATTTCATGTAAATATGTTGAGCAATTATAGAGTGATTGAGTAACAAACATCCAAACTTTCACATTCACAATATACCTTTGAGGAAGGCAGAAGGACTTCATAGCACTTAGGTGTGACTGGGAGCTTCGTCCTTTTTCTCAGCTTAGATGTGAGGGGCCTCTCTTCCTTCACTTTAACTTCATCGCCAGCAGTGTCCACTACAAACAACTCTGCATCTGGTTTAGTTTCAAATTTGCTGAAAAAAGGAATTGAAATAGTTACATATTATCTGAACCATGAAATGACACATAATTATGTTGATCAACTGACCAATACACCAAGAAAAATATAAGTAATCTTAATTCAGAACTCATTCTTCAAACACATTTGGTTTTCACATTAATGAAGTAGATTTCTAGAACCATTCGCAACTGGTTGCTTTGTGTAACAAACATTTAAGTAAGTATTAAAATAGATATCTTTTTTTATAAAAAATATGTTGTTAATGTGCAGAATTTATATATTTTATTTTATTTTTTATCCTTAGGTTTAGTTTAAACCTGTTGCTACACCCTGGTAGGGTCCATGTTTGTACTGGTTAGATTTTAAGAACACCTTTGTAAATACCATGGTTGCAACGAATAAATATGAATATGAATTTATAAAAACTGCACGCTGTAAACATAACCTCACCCCAATCGCTCCTCCAGTCGCTGATCTTCCAGAAAGTCCTCGACATCTCGAATATCACAGTGTTTCCGCCACGCTTTCTTGTTCTTTTTGGACACATGTTTCTTCTTTTTAACGACCGACATAATTGTTTTTTTTTAATAATACTACGATCATGTGCTACGCGAATAAGATCGCGTTTTGAAGGGTGATAATTTGACATTGACACTGACAGTAACTTTTAGTTCGTCGTTCCGTTTCACGGACTCAAATCAAACTTTTAGGTTATTAAGACATGATGTTGTTTATTACATATTTCTTTTCATCACACTTGCTCGTCAATGGCGTTATTACTTGCGAGCGTACCGAGCAGTTATAGCCGTTTTACCTCCCATGGGCTGTTAAGTTTAGTTTTAAAATATAAAACCCTCTGATTGCCTTAAGCAAATCTAGTTGCTCTGTGATTGTTTGAAAAAAAAATCTAGTTGGCCAAGCCGCCCCGCCCCGCAAGAATACTGCTCTGTGATTGGTTGAAATATTGAGCTGCGCGGTCCACTAGCACTGATCTGGAAGTGAAGTTGTCAATTTTTGGGTGCGGCTGTATGAAACTTAGATTTTTCTGTCTTTTGTAGTTATATATTTCCTCGCAAATGTGATGAAAAACATTGTGTATAACATGGGCGTAAGAATATTGCAAACTCGAGTCATCAAAAGCCCTCCGCCTTCGGCGTCGGACTTCTGATAGACTCTCGTTAGCAATAATCTACTTACGCCCCTCGTTAAACAATGTACTATTACTGTAGCAAAATAGTAGATTATACAATAAGTGCATAACCCGAGCCACAGGCGAGGGTGGATTGTTAAGTCGAGGGATAAAATGCACGCCTGCCACTAAAACAAGGTAGTAAGTACTAAGCCAGGGTTTTGTTGTTAATGAAAGGTTTCAGTTTCAGGAGAACGTAATTACCGGAAGCAATTTTATTATACATTTTGTTAGTATGAAATGAGTGGCTTATTTTATTGTCAATATGATAACCTGAAAAACTCGTATCAGTTACAATATTTAGTGCTAAGTTAGAGTAATAAAAATTATCAATTTTATTTTTATTACAGTATGTCAATAAAGTCGTTTTGCTATTTAGTATTTAAGATTATATGTATGTCGTATCGATTGTAAAAGTATGTCGACGAGGAAGCATATATTCAATGATGTCTCTGTGATCAATACGTTTAAAACCGGGAGTGATCACCGCCTGGTAATAAGAGGCATATTGAATGTATGTGTCAAGCGAGAGCGCTCTCGGCTGATGAAGTCTACGCTCCGTCCAGCGTCCACTACTATGGGCCTCATAAGAAGGCTCAACGTCACCCAAAGGGTAATGGAGAGGGCTATGCTGGGAGTATCTCTGCGTGATCGCATCAGAAAGGAGGCTATCCGAAGCAGAACCAAGGTAACCGATATAGCCCTCCGAATCGCTTAACTTAAGTGGCAGTGGACACATTGCACGAAGTACCGATGGCCGTTGGAGCGGAAAGGTTCTCGAGTGGCGAGTACGTGCTGGAAGGCGCAGCGTGGGCAGGCCCCAATCAAGGCTCGGTGGACAGATGACCTGGTAAAGGTCGCGAGGGAGTCCGCTGGATGCGGGTGGCGCAGGACCAGTCATTGTGGCACTCTTTGGAGGAGGCCTATGTCCAGCAGTGGCCGTGTTTCGACTGATATGATAATGATTATGAATCTTATAATATAAAGAAGTAAAGTTTGTGAGCTGAATAGAACTATATATAATCTGTGGCTGAACTAAGTAGTGTAAGTACCTACTGATCCGATTACAAAAACTCTTAGAAACGACTACTGGAAAGTAGTTATGTAGAATGGACCTTTGGCATCAACTTAGGATAGCCTAAGTTAATGCCAAAGGTCCATTCTCATGATCATGAAATATAGATTTCATTTCATATTATCGCGTGGTTTCACCCAGGGTGTTTGCCGCGCGTGGGGCTCGTTATAAATAATAAAACGGATTATAAAAGGGAAGTTTATTATGCTAAATATTTAAGAACCTAAAAATACTTAACAATGTTATAAACTATGATAACAAAACGAATTAATGGCATTTAAATTATAGGCGGCATTTATTTTTTATTCCTCGCAGTCTTCTTCTTCTTCTTCATCGTCTTCAGCTGGTTCTTCTGCTACTTCTGGAAAGTATAGTATGTTACGTTAGGATAGTTATTTAAGCTACTTACGACACAAATAAAAGTAACTGTGCGCATTAAATGCAAGACTTGCATTTAATGCGCACAGTTTGCAAGTCTACGAATTGCACTAAGCGAATTGTAATTAACTATGCCTGACTGTTTTTTTTTTATTACAGTAGGTACATAGCTGCTTTTGTTGCTATACCTAACACAAAGAAAGGCAAACAGGGGGCCTACCGCGAAACGAAATTCGTTTTCGTTCGTGTATCTCCGTCTCTGTCGCACTTGCTAGTTCGAGCGACAGAGACGGAGATACACGAACGAAAACGAATTTCGTTTCGCGGAAGGCCCTCAGCGGGGCTAGCGCAACTGACGCCGCTCCACGACGCGAGTCGAGAAAGCTCTACCCCCCTTTTTCTAATTTGTACGGTGCGAGTGAGATAGGGGACGCTTAGTCGCGCGAGACGCGACTGAGCAGCAAGTTGTGCTAGACGTGCAGGTCCCGTTAAAGTGCGATAGAGAGAGAGAGAATTAATGTAATGACACTCATCTTCTTTTTATATAACAAAAGTAACAAGTAACAGTAACAGTACTAAGTACCTAACAATGTTTGTAGGGACATTTATAAATGGTCCTTCGAACCGAATTGTGTTACCTATAGCTAAGTGGTACAAGAAACACTTACGTTATAAACAAGGTAACTGTCAATTGACACTGTTTTCCACCTATAATTTAAGAGGTTAAAGTTTTTTTCCTTTGAAGACAATGGACTTATTAAATACTTAATATTTAATATAGTCATCACATGTAAGTATTTACAGCAGTCTGCTATCACACTCCTAGTTCTAATATTTATATGGCTCTAAGGGTCTAAGGCTAACAAAGTAGATCCCTACCAAATATCTTCTATTCGTAATAATCTATATATATAAAAGAAGAAGTCCTGACTGACTGACTCATCAACGCACAGCCGAAACTACTGGGACTAGAAACTTGAAATTTACACCAGAACTTCCTTTTATGACGTAGGCAAGGGATAAGACGGGATTTTTCGAAATTCCACCCCTAAGGGGGTTAAATAGGGGTGCAAAGTTAGTATGGAGTGAACATTATTTTTTGAGCTAGAAACTTGAAACTTTGTAGAAAGATTACTTATGAGAATACATAAAAAGTACTTTCTGCGTTTTAGAAAATTCCACCCCTAAGGGGGTTAAATAGGGGTGCAAAGTTTGTATGAGGGAAACTTTTCCTTTTGAGCTAGAAACTTGAAACTTTGTACAGATTACTTATCTTAAAATAAAAATAAAAACAGCGATTTAGAAAATTCTACCCCTACAAAATAAGGGTTGATTATACGTTTCGCTATTCGTCAGCAGATGGCGGTCTGCGGTCAGGTCTTCCCTACAATTGGACGCGTTCTGCGGTCTGCGGTCAGGTCTCCCATACAAATTGATGTAGGTACATCTGCATAACAGAACATAATAATAAAATTCAAATGCTTTACGAATAGTAGTAGGGTTATCAACAGGTGGCGTTAGTGTACGGATTGAATGGTTTTTTCAAGTTATATTCTTAATTCTTACTTAAGTACCTATTTTCACGTTATTTTGTGTTCATTTGATAAATGACAAAGAATAATAGCTTATGTTATTATTTGATTTAGATCTGCTAAATAAAAACAAAACAAAAAACAAGTTCAAAGTTAAAAACCAGTAGTAAAGCTATTTGTCGATAGATGGCGTTAGTAGTACCAGTATTTGTTTTCAATTATTTTTTTGGCTCACGTACATGTTTTAAAATAAATTGGTTTACTTTTGATAAATGACAAAACATATCTCATATTCTTATGACATCATTTGATGTACATACATATTGCTCTAAGCCCTCTAAGGAAAGAAACACAGTAGTAAAGCTGTCCGCAATAGATGGCGTTAGTAGTACCAATGTAATCTTATTTTTTTAACAATTCATTTTTCTTTTGTCTCACCTACATGTTTTAAAACTTGGTTTACATTTGATAAATGACATAACGTGATATTCTTATATTTTGTATGTTATCTGCTAAATAGCTGAACGAAATAATAACACTTCAACGTTTAACAGATCGTAATAAGGTTCGTCGTCAATAGATGGCGTAAGTTGTAGGAACTAATATTAGTTTTTTTTTTCAATTGCAGTTTTTAGTATTAGGTACATGCGTTAAAATAATTTGATGAACATTTGATAAACGAAAAAATATTCTACTGAAATATATTTTCCCTTGCCCGTATATTTACTCTTCTCCCTCTAGAATACTTGGTTTAGTAACAGTATAGCCTAATAGATGGCGTACGGATGTGCTTGGATCAAATTTTACTTCGCGCTGTTAAGATTTTTCCTGGGTTGATGAAGTAATATAGTTTGTGAATGTGGGCTAATGTAGCTAATTGTCTTTCGTTGTAATTCGTTTGGTTGTTGTTGTCGTTTGGTTACATTGGTTGACGTTGAGTTGTGGATTGGTCGTGGTCGTAGCGGGTGCTCGAATTTAATTAAGGATTCGCTCATCGAATCAACCGTCGCGTTTGGTTAAATATAATTGAGGTTTTATTGAATTGTGGGTGGTCGAATAAAGGTCTAGGTTCTAATTTCTGAAACTGAGCGTATAAATAAAGTAACCTAGATAATTATAATAATAGTTCAGAATAAAGCTTTCAACTTGAATAGTTTAACGATCAGTTGTCTCTTGATACTTTAAATTTGTGTGCTAAAAGTCGTTGTCGAAATTAAGTTTTTAAAATAAATTTCAATCATGAGAGAACCAGAATATATTGAATCACTCTTCAAACAATACTACTAGCCTGTAGACCAAAATAGTAATCGCATCATTAAATTCGCTTATGTGCATTTAGTTTTTAATGGTCACATTTCAGGTTTTGGTTTTTTTTTGGTTATGCCTTTAAACACTCATCATTGGCCTTACACATCTATGAAAAGATGATTTAAACAGCGTCCATATTAGAGGTGCGGCACTTTCGTACATGGTTTGTAAGGCCGATACGGGAGCGACAGCAATCGGTAACTACACTCTCCGTGTTGTTTTCCACTCAGCATTCATTCCTTAAGGAGGTCAAAAGTGGTTGGAAGTATGAAAGGGGAACAAGTAATTTTAGAAGTAAGGGAATTCCTCGGTCACATACTATAACTTCGGTCATAAAAGAAGGTAATGTAAGATCAAGACTGCGGATCATTTTTTAATTAAAGAAGTTTATTTTGGCTAATCAAAATGATTTATTCTCTAAAACCGTTAAATGGGGACTGGGGATAAAGATGGAAAGTTCTACGTTTCTTGGTATAAGCTCATTTTGCTTTCAAACGTGTGTAAAACTACTGAATGAATTTAGACAAAAACTTACAGTATTGTAGTTAAGAAGACATCAAAAAACAAAATTATGCTTATACATTATACATGACTTATACATTACTTTAAAAAACAACAATTTAAGCAGAAACGTATTGGTGAACTCACCGCACTCTTAAACGGATTTTGATGAAATTTGACGTAGAGATAATTTGAGACCCTTGGTAGGATATAGAATAGTTTTTCTCTCGGATCCCTTAAGATGGTAGAATTTTGCTAGCAATATTTTTTCTAAGGCGATAACAAATTCTACGCGGACGAAGTCGCGGGCAACAGCTAGTAGGTAAATATGACGTTTTAGGATCTCTAAAGATGTCCCCTTTTGCAGATATAAGAATTTTGTGTATACTCTTATCCATTCCTACTGTTTTTGGAGTAGGGACCTACCTACTGCGTAATATTGGCCATTCTCGAGCTGCGTTGATTCCTGACCAAAACCGGGTTGATGTTTTTACAGTCGAGGTCTTATAAGTATTCTATATATTAATATATTATACAGGTATTACCTACCTGCATTATTGTAATAATTTGTAATTTGGACTATCCCCAGGTACTCAAGCTATACATCGTAATGCTTTTGTAGTCATTATTATAGATATGTAATTAAATGAAGCGTGTAAATTTTTGCTGTGCCTCTTATCACAGGGTCCTTGAGGGTTAGGGTACCTATACACAGATGAAGAGCATTGCCCGTTTAGGTTCTCTTAATAGTCCTTATGCCTGTGTCAAATAAGAGTACCTACAGCTGCCTACCGCAAGAATCCAGCACCTATCCAGCAGCGGATCCGGGGGGGGGGCTTGATGCTCAAGCAATTTCATTTTAGTAGAGCCAACCCCCCCCCCCCAATGGGTTGAAGCCGCCCCCCCCCCCCCCCCCCCCCCAAATCAAATTCCTGGATTCGCCACTGTACCTACCCACTCAATAGATACATAGTCGCGAATTTATATTAAGCATGGAAACCTACATTATAAAGTGAAATCAAAAACACTTACCAGTTTCCTTAGATGTGGGTTAGTCACAACGTGTTTAGTCGACATGAAACTGATCTTTCAACATCAAAACCAGTCGTTATCCACAAATAATGGTCTATTATTTATGGTGTCACGACTTTCCAGAGATTGAAAAATCGGTGGTAATAGAAAATTACATACCTAGGGCGGTGAATTCGTGAATGCCCCAGATCCCAGGTGTTAATTTATAAGTTAAGGCATAAATATGCGATCTGGGCCTTTACGAAATACCGCCCGTGGTTTGTCTAAACTTTTACGTCTTAGGTACCTTGGCCAGGAAGTGAGATTACCTCCTCGCGTAGCGGGCAGAAAATCCCACTTACGGTCTAGGGTGACGTAAAAATAGTTAAAGGGTTAGTCAGTCAATGGTAAAATTAGAAGAATCAAGTGAGATGTCGAGAAGTCAGAGTAAGAGTCAAGAAGAGTCAAGTAACAGTCACAATCAGAAACAGTCAAATTATAAAAATAACACATTATCACAAAATATTTTATTTATTAAATACACATTTGTTTGTTTCCACCATTCGGGAGCAGGACATCGCACTTAATTTTGGTTAATTTGGTTGAAATAGTATAAGTACCTATTACAAAGGGGATTTCCTATGTTGATTACTCGTTAGGACTGCGATATCGCTAAAGTAGCTTTACCTAATGAAAGAGTGCCCCTTACATACATTCAGCTATTCTTATTTAGAGCAAGATAGGAAAATCGTCGACAAATGGCTTTAAACGAATCAAATAAAGCCCTAAACTAAGCAATTTGGTAGACTCACAGCACCCATCATTTTAATTCTGCTTGCTAAAAATAACAGAGAGTACAGAATGTATAGGTATAGTTATATGCAGTTTTGCTGCCGTCCTAATTCAAAGAACACATGTCCAAAAAATCGAATTTGACTTTTCAACATTTTTCTATAGATACGAACAATTTAAAAACATTCTTAGTGAGTAATTTTATAAAAAAAAGTGGAACGATTCGTACGAATTCCATACAGATTTCGTTCGGACTACACGTATCTATCCATTTCAGGAACTTGAAATTGTAATATAAAAACGCAGTTTGAATAATACACGTAAAAACCAGTCATATTTAAACAGCCATCAAATTTTACTCTGAGCTTTGTACTCGTATTGTGTGCGTGAGTTTAACACTGTCCGTGTAAATAAAATGGCCGCGGCAGACGTGACGTAAATATACATACAGCGTGTATGTTTAATATTACCTCAAATTGTAACCAGAGGTAGGTGTTAGAGCTATGAACCGATATTGCAAGAAATTTCTAACTTACCAACAACCAACCAACAACAACAACAACAACTTAACTACCAACTTTTTTTGTCCATATAAAATAATTCAGCACGCAATGGATCACTACTTTGTCTTACTGACGCAACGTCACAACTGTCACAAGTGACCCGCTTCTTCCATGAGTCAAATGTGTGTACGCAATACATTGCTGCTCGATAATTTTTCAAAAATTAATTACGCTTCGGTAGTTAAGATTAAATTAAAATTTTCTTGCAATATCGGTTCACAGCCCTAACACCTACCTCTGGTTACAATTTGAGGTAATATTAAAAATACACGCTATACATACATTTTATATGCCGGTTACGAGAGAAATCTGCCCGGTGGAATTCGGGAGCCGAAGCAGGGCCACTATTTTGCTTTCGGACTACATTTTAAAAAGAAACACTGTTCAGTGCAGATTGATTGCAATTCATACGTAGTAAGGTGTCCGGCTTCCACAGTTTGAAACACATGTGGGTATTGAACACGGTTTTGAGAAAAATGATGAGCAACCATCGAAATTATTTTAGTGCGACATCTGTTAGCAACTCTTTGACAGGAATCCGAATCGTTCCTACTAAATAAAATTTAGCATATATCCAAAAATATGCCATTTTCTAAGCCAGTTGGCATTATGTCTTATACTAAGCGATAACTCCTTATCTCCACTGTATTAATGAATCAATGAAGCATGTCTGCCATGCATTTTTACGGGTGTGATCTCAACAAATTAACTCGGAGTGGAGGTAGATAGTAAGACGGGTACTGCATTTTAACTACTTAAACCGTCATCATTAATCATTCTAAACACGAGAATTGTCGCAGTATCTTCGCATATTACCTATATAAATTAGTCAGTGTCTATTCAAATGCAATATGTACCTAAGTGATTTTTTTATCAAATATAATTACTCTACATATTCTTTCAAGATTCTGCTCTCCGATATTAGGACCAAACGAGTAGATTCGGTTACCCCAGAAAATATACTAGCAGTTGTAAATGATCTCTTTTATCGTACTTATACTATTTCGTCCAAATGTTCGCTGGCGTCAGATTAGTGATGTTATTACTTTATCATTAGATTGTACATATATGTTATTCACATTACATAACTCAAAAACTCACTTGGAACTACTGTAAATAAATAAGATTTATAAAAAGCTATAAAAAATCAAGTATAAAAGTATATCACAAAAAAGCTTCGTAAAAAATTCAAACTTGAACAACTAGGTAGCAAAACCTATGATTATTATTTACATTTTATTAATTTAGTTAGAATCAGAATAGGATTCCTTAATTTGTATTATTGGAGTATATTCCAGTTGTATATTAGTTGAGGTCTATATAATTAGACTTTTCGACAATTCATATACTCTCGGGTAGTAGATGTACTACCTACATTAAAACACTTGATGTTACGACTATTTCGACAAAATTGAAAAAGGGGGGTTTATAGTCGCAACGGCGTATTTTTTTTTCCATATTTGCCTCAATTTAGAAGTAATTAGCGAGTGGGCTAGCGCATAAACGCTGAAGAAGCCCTATTATCAGTTCACACTCCAATAATCCAAACTAAGTAACAAACTGATCCCCAGACTGGAGTAAACCTTAGCTACTAGTGCTGGTAGTTCGGGACGTTGATATAGTACTCCTGCGGCGCCTCCTGTGCGGGCAGGGCGTATTCCTCGTAGCTCGTACCTTCGTGGGAGACGTCTTTCTGCCCGGCGCTGAGCCCGGCCGCCGCGGCCTTCGCTGCCGCCTCGGCTGCGTTCGCCTGCGCTTGCTGGGCTGCCGCCTGAAAAATAAAAAAGTAAAACTTTGACATTTGTGTTGAAAGCGACAGCACATTTCATTTAGCAGAGGCATTTTAAGTTTATGATTAAGGGTTTAATGGTATTTTCTCTCAACCAAGGCTAGATGAAGTGATGTTTAATTCAACTTGTAGCACCCAAGGAATACGGTATTTAAAGCTGCTCGTTTCTACACTACACTTTGTTCTACCGGGATTTTTTACTTTCAACAAAAAAGGCGACGCCCCATTCCAGGCCAAGCAACGCTGCGAGCTACGCGTGCTACGCCGTAGAGGCATGACTCATATATGAAACACTAGACTTGGATGGGTTACAGACAGTTGGAAAGAAAGAATTAACTAGAAGCTATTAGGAAATGAAAAAAGAAGGAGTGTGATTTGACTAGGTTTTTATTTCAATAAAACTGTTTAAACAAATAATATCCGTCTTCATTGAAGTTGTTGGATGTTTCAAAAGGTGACATCAATCGTAATGTCCTCGAATACGAGCACTGGCGCTTTCTTCGATTCCTGCGTACCAAAGTACATCCAATTATGACCTTTTTCCAATAAAGCTACGTTACGCATTACGCACGGCGATACAGTCGAGCGCTTATGAAATACGCGATTATATCGCTGAAAAAAATCACTGTTTGTAACTGTTCTTAACCCATTCCCGGCCCGTGACCACACCAGCGATCGGAACCGGTTTTTTCAAAAATCCCCGAAGTAGTCTACCATTTTGAATTATTTTAGGATCTTAGGGTAGGACTCCGTGTATTTAGGTAACATATTGGTATTATTAGACTGCCCGATCATGATATCATAACCAAAGAACGAAATAATACCGCTTTCATTTGTATGGAGAAAATACCGGTATCCGATCCCTGGACCACACATTTGCGTCCCTTTCCGCTACATACGAGGAAAACCACGGGATCGGCTACGAGCGTAGCGTGTAGCGATTCTGGGCACTGAATGTGTGCTATATGGTCATTAGTCTGGAGCGACTCCATAGCCATGGCGGTCAGCGCGCCGAGCTAGCAGAGTCGCTGTCTCGCCGCGCCGACCATGGCGGTCTGCGCGCCGAGCTAGCCTACAGTCTGTCATCATACCTGCGCCTTCCTAGCCGCAGACTGCGTGGCCTCGAAGTCGATCCTGACTCCTTGCAGCTGCTCCTGCAGCGAGCCGAGTCGCTGTCTCGCCGCGCCGACCATGGCGGTCTGCGCGCCGAGCTAGCCTACAGTCTGTCATCATACCTGTGCCTTCCTAGCCGCAGACTGCGTGGCCTCGAAGTCGATCCTGACTCCGTGCAGCTGCTCCTGCAGCGAGCCGAGTCGCTGTCTCGCCGCGCCGACCATGGCGGTCTGCGCGCCGAGCTAGCCTACAGTCTGTCATCATACTTGTGCCTTCCTAGCCGCAGACTGCGTGGCCTCGAAGTCGATCCTGACTCCGTGCAGCTGCTCCTGCAGCGAGCCGAGTCGCTGTCTCGCCGCGCCGACCATGGCGGTCTGCGCGCCGAGCTAGCCTACAGTCTGTCATCATACTTGTGCCTTCCTAGCCGCAGACTGCGTGGCCTCGAAGTCGATCCTGACTCCGTGCAGCTGCTCCTGCAGCGAGCCGAGTCGCTGTCTCGCCGCGCCGACCATGGCGGTCTGCGCGCCGAGCTAGCCTACAGTCTGTCATCATACCTGTGCCTTCCTAGCCGCAGACTGCGTGGCCTCGAAGTCGATCCTGACTCCGTGCAGCTGCTCCTGCAGCGAGCCGAGTCGCTATCTCGCCGCGCCGACCATGGCGGTCTGCGCGCCGAGCTAGCCTACAGTCTGTCATCATCCCTGTGCCTTCCTAGCCGCAGACTGCGTGGCCTCGAAGTCGATCCTGACTCCGTGCAGCTGCTCCTGCAGCGAGCCGAGTCGCTGTCTCGCCGCGCCGACCATGGCGGTCTGCGCGCCGAGCTAGCCTACAGTCTGTCATCATACCTGTGCCTTCCTAGCCGCAGACTGCGTGGCCTCGAAGTCGATCCTGACTCCGTGCAGCTGCTCCTGCAGCGAGCCGAGTCGCTGTCTCGCCGCGCCGACCATGGCGGTCTGCGCGCCGAGCTAGCCTACAGTCTGTCATCATACCTGTGCCTTCCTAGCCGCAGACTGCGTGGCCTCGAAGTCGATCCTGACTCCGTGCAGCTGCTCCTGCAGCGAGCCGAGTCGCTGTCTCGCCGCGCCGACCATGGCGGTCTGCGCGCCGAGCTAGCCTACAGTCTGTCATCATACCTGTGCCTTCCTAGCCGCAGACTGCGTGGCCTCGAAGTCGATCCTGACTCCGTGCAGCTGCTCCTGCAGCGAGCCGAGTCGCTGTCTCGCCGCGCCGACCATGGCGGTCTGCGCGCCGAGCTAGCCTACAGTCTGTCATCATACCTGTGCCTTCCTAGCCGCAGACTGCGTGGCCTCGAAGTCGATCCTGACTCCGTGCAGCTGCTCCTGCAGCGAGCCGAGTCGCTGTCTCGCCGCGCCGACCATGGCGGTCTGCGCGCCGAGCTAGCCTACAGTCTGTCATCATACCTGTGCCTTCCTAGCCGCAGACTGCGTGGCCTCGAAGTCGATCCTGACTCCGTGCAGCTGCTCCTGCAGCGAGCCGAGTCGCTGTCTCGCCGCGCCGACCATGGCGGTCTGCGCGCCGAGCTAGCCTACAGTCTGTCATCATACCTGTGCCTTCCTAGCCGCAGACTGCGTGGCCTCGAAGTCGATCCTGACTCCGTGCAGCTGCTCCTGCAGCGAGCCGAGTCGCTGTCTCGCCGCGCCGACCATGGCGGTCTGCGCGCCGAGCTAGCCTACAGTCTGTCATCATACCTGTGCCTTCCTAGCCGCAGACTGCGTGGCCTCGAAGTCGATCCTGACTCCGTGCAGCTGCTCCTGCAGCGAGCCGAGTCGCTGTCTCGCCGCGCCGACCATGGCGGTCTGCGCGCCGAGCTCGCCGGCCGCCTGCGACGCCGCCTCGTTCGCGTTCTCCGACGTCGCTTGCGCAGCGTTCAGCGCCGCTTGGATCACGTTCACCTGGGAAATAGGGTGGAATAAGCATAAAATATGCGTAGTGTTACGTAGGTAAGTATCACAGAACACTAAATACAATAGAAAGGCCATGTGGGCATGGCATGTGCGCCACTAAGCTGAGCATGTGCTCTGCTTTCGCGCCACGTCATCGATCGTTATGTAGTCGCTCAAGGAGATCGTCCGAGTAAACATTAGCGTCAAAAATATTTAAAATTACCTAATTATGCCGTCCTATGCCATTATTACGTGCAGAGCAAGAAGTCAAATGCTAAATGTGGCCAATGGAGGAATCTCATTTCAGAAGTAGGACCTCAAAGTCATATTTTTAAGTAATTAGTTTCGAATAAATATTTCGCTAACTTTCTATTTTGCCGCGCCCCACGTAACGCGTTTTTTGTACCCGTTGTGAGAAATTACCATTTAATTAACAATTTCATGATTCTCACGCCTGGGAGATATTGAAGGTGGAATTGAATAAATATGAATATTATTTCTTTTATGCATTTTTGTTTTATCGTAGACGGCAAATAAAACGCTAAGATTCCTAAACCTAAGCATTAGCAAGTACCTACCTACATACAAAATAACGAACTCGCTCTATCTTATGCTATAAGTATGCCGTCTGCAGCGCTCGGACGTTTGGAGGCGCCTTATTGTATAGATAAAACAAAGATTACACACATTTCAAGTAAATTCAACCTAAAGTAATACATGAAAAGATTTTTTGTTTATATTAAAGTTAATTTATCGCAAAGATGTTTTTTAGTTAATCCCTAGCAATAAACGTCGAATAAAATGCTTTTACACAACACATGCGCACGTTACTTGCACCTTTGTGCCAAATGTGTGGCCTGTGAACCAATCACAGCGCACCGTTGTCGTAGCGCATGTGTGAGTAGCCTGATGTTCATTTTCTACACATGTACTAGTAGGAGACGTGGAGGGGATGAGGTAGCGACACCGGTCCCGATAGAAAACACGCTTGGTACCCTTTCTATAGTATTGAGTGTTCTGTGGTAAGTATAGGGCCTTGCCTAGTATGTTTTGTCAAAAAATACATGGAAATTAGATTAAAACCTGAATATACTTAAAATCTGGACAGAGGAATTGCGCCGGAATATAGACAATGGACATGTTATATGAAAATTCATTCCATGCGTCTCAATCAGCGGTGCCCTAAATGCGATAAGTATTTACGAGCAGGTTTGAGGAAAAATATAAACACATCGTAAAATATGTATAAGTAATTAATTAGACGTCGGAACTGTACTGTCCATGTATATGTAGGTACCAACTCGTATCTGTGGATTTCGAGAGTGAAAATAAGGAAGTGGTCAATGTGTGTGGTGTGTAACTCCAGTAGATCATGCGTGGCAATGAACTTCTCGGTATTTGGTTTCAGGTGGTGTTATAGCGTGGGATAACGTTACTTTGCCAACACGGTCACAATCAACTTTTTTTTGATAATCGTATAGATCTTCTTAGTAATATGCCTTATAATAGATATTGCATTTTTTTGTTGCAATATTAAGGCCATGGCCACATGGGATATCTCGCTGTATCTGATTTTTTGTCATGTCAGTGAATTTGTATCGAAAATTAATGCTTGGGCGAGTGCCTCCCAAGCATTAATTTTGATAGAGATCTTATCTTATCTAGTTGAGGGCCCTTTCGGATACACTTCGACCCAGTGGGATCTTTTGTGCATTTGCCCTCCCCTTTATAAATTTTGATAGAGAACTGAGATATGTAACGTCTCTATGAGCCAAAAGAGTTACGTATATTATTACAGTCGATAAACTTATGTAATTCATGGACAATGCGTGCGCGAATAGTCCAATAATTAAACCAATTTAAGTGCACTGAAGCGTGAAAGCAGTCTCGGAATAGCTTTCAAAATAAATGTAATTTCATTGTGAACACAATTGATCTGTCAAATAACTGAATAATAGGTAGTTTTTGAACTTGAACTACTAAACATGACCCACATTTAGTTTATATAATATCTACTTATTGTAACTAGCTCTAACAATAAAACAAACTTGTCTGTGGCTTTTTTTTTTGTGGCATGATATTTTTTTATCCCAAACGAAAATTAACGTAACACAATTTTATATTCATGATTCTGCACGGCTATCACATGTCGGCCCGCGAGCTATGTCGCGGCGACATACGTTATATATACATGGATGGTACGTCAAGCCAAACTTAAGTACTTAATATAGAGATAATTTCAGTAGTAATAATTAATTTGTTTTTATTTAAGTTCAATGCCACAATGTCAAGGCAAATCATTTCAAAAGTAATAATAAACGAAACAATTATTTATCTTGATGTTTTCCACGTTATATTCGATCAGCAAGTAAAAGTCAATAGATCGAAACTAATTACACATTTAATTTTGTTTAGCAACCAATCTGGAGCGGCTGTTGTGACATGACGTACGTGACAAAAGCGGGGCTGCGCAAGAGTGGATTTTACAATTATTTGCAAATTTATACTATGCTGTGGTGCAAATATTACCTAAGTCTCATTGATTTTATAAGAAAAGTATTATTGTATCCGTAGAAAACAAAGCATCAAGTAGTCTACTTATTACCACTGTTACATAGAAAATGTACCCTAAAACTGCTTACATGTTTTCTCCTACGCCGTTATTTTGTATACCAACATATACCTAGGTACAAAATATAAATTTAATAGCTAAAGATGTATGGCAGCTTGGGTAAGGATGAAAAGACTAAATGGGTCAAAACGCAATCCTATTCTAGAAATGCCTTATTACATATTACTAAACCAATTTTTCGAGTTCACATACCTACTTAACACAGTTCCCTAATGTGTTTACGATAAAAGCATTTAAATTCCAATATAAAATTGTCGTAGTAGCAATTTGAACACTATTACGTAAAGCGGTTTCGCCGTCGGCCTGTCTTTAGCTTTACGCAACTAACTTTTTGCTTGAGTGTTTAAGTCGGTACTTTTTGGTATTTTTTCCATTATTTCTTAGCGGTCTTGCATTTGCATTTGTGGCAAAAAGTTCATTGTCATGTTGATAGCAACTAAAGTTTTTCTGCTTAATTATGCAAATATTTCATATAGATATGGAGGTCAATAAGTGATCGAAGAAATCAATGTATTTAGGTATACTTTTACTACCTATTCTGTTCATTTATGTTAACTTGTAAATATGTAGTTGTTATAGATTAATATAACAATTTAAATTAGATGCGAAGCAATTTTTTTTTCACAATTTCTCCGGGTGCATTAGACGAATGATTGTAACAATTTCAAGTCAGTTCAAGCCTTTAGAAGTTTTGAATAACAAATTGGAACGAAAAAGCTTGAAAATTTGAAGGATCCACGGAAAGAACATGTCTAGTCACTTATTTTTCTAAATGAGATTTTAATCTCAAAATTTAAGCTATATTTATGAACGTGACATTAAAATCTCATTTAGGAAAAAAAAAGTGACTAGACATGTTCTTTCCGTGGACCCTTCATTTACTCTTTTCTTTGCTATGGTAAAAAACTATTCGAACGAACCTAAATATTTCAGAATGAAGATTAAAAAGTTAAGGCAGTTCAATGCATCATCGGAACATCTTGACGGACCAGTAAACGGAACAATGCGAAATCTGTGTCCCCTTATCTGGTCAACCCAACTATTTAACTAAAAACAAAACGCAAAATTCGGAAACGGAGCACTGCATCAAAACAGGTAACATCAATATAAACAAAGGCGATTTGTCTCAACAACCAATTGCACCGTTTATAATAAAATACGGGCCCAATTAAGAACTGACCTGGTGCATAGCCTGCTGCGCCGCCTGGGCCGCCGACTGCGCTGCGCGCTTGGCTTGCTGCAGCTGCATCTCTTCACCCTGCAGTGACACCTTCGCGTCGCGGACTTGCTGCTCCAGGCCTGACAGGATCACCTGAGGGGTTCATGTTGTTAGTTATTGTAGAAAGGTTTTTTTCAGTTTGCTGAGACTTAGTACAGACAAACTCATAAGTAGCTGAACACCTTGATATTGTGTCGCTTTCACCCGTTTGACAACTTCATAAAACTGACATACACAGTAATTATGTAGTAGTTTATGTGACTTTACATAACGAGTGTGGTTTTATGAAATGAGCATCAGCGAGTGTTTTAAGGTCTAATTATGTACAGTAGCATACACTACTTTATCCACACATATCATAAATACACAATTATGTGTTCTGGAACCATTATAATAACCGCCATTGCACCGCCATGGCCGACTAGGTTTCAAATCTTGACCAACTAGATTTACATCGAACAGTATCAAATGACCTGTGGGCCACGCTTCGAAATTTGAAAGTCATTACTTTATCAATATCGATATCGTAATGAAAATACGTACAAAATGAATTCCAACTGACCTGTTTGCCGGCAAGGGCTGCCTGAGCGGTCGCGCTAGCCTGAGCAGCTGACTGGGCCAGGGTGTTCTTGGCGACGTAAGCAGCCTGGTGACCGGCCGCGTTCTGGTTGCCCAGCGCAGTCTTAGCCTGGTTGGCGGAGCCGACGGCTATCGTTCGGAGGCCGCTGCCCTGACTGAACCCTGGAGGAGATGTTAGTGTTGAATAATTATGTGACTACAAATTTTAGGAATTACGTAGTACGTAGGTGGCAAAGGTACCGGGATCAAACGCGCAGCAACACTACTCTGACGCAGAAGTGAGATAAAATACGCCTCATAATTTCTCAATTATATTTGAATACAGATATATCTAATGCGAGAACTATATAGCTACTACCATACTGACTACGCAGCTCACTTTTATACATAATCAGAATGCCAAGGAACTTACAAATAGGAAAAGACTAGCAATCTTAATCACAACACGCGATAATCGGGATATGTCGTACTTCTACTAAATGTACCCAATCGTGTACACTAGTTTTTCCAACCCTGACGAGAACTTTACCGAGTGAGGTTAGGCTTTTGCCAGCAAGTGATTGGATAACAAATATTATCAAGCCACCATAGCAGCATACTTTGCAAGATTTGACTGCTTTCGTTAAACTTAGAATATACTTAGTACAAAGCCCAATTACATAGTATACAGAGTAATTGACCAGTAATCCACAATAACCATTTAATTTGAGGTAATCGTGAGTATTACTGACAGGGCTGTTATTACAGTTACATGACCGACGCATGAAGAGTCCGTCGTGAATGATCGACTCTCAGTTTTCCTGTTTGCATAAAACATACTATTTAGTTTTTACGAACACGTACACACTTCATTGGTTTAAATATATAGATTCTTACTTGAATCAATTGAGTACGCTTCAATTAACATACGCTCATGCCCTTTCGTGGCAGTGAGTGAAATGTTCCTGAAACGGAACCCATATAGTTTCGTCATGTCCGTCTGACCGTGTGTCCGTATGTCACAGGCATCTTACTCGAAAACTGTAAGTTGTATTTGAATAAAATTTTAAGGATAGGTGTATTTTATTACCCGCTACATAGTTTTGTAATTAAAATGACTAAAAAAAATTTTTAGGGGTGCACTCCATACATAAAACTGAAATCAAAAAAAATGATTTCTTTGTAAGCCCACGTGTCGATAGGCCTTTCATAATAAATGTAAGGTTTCTCAGCAATTTTATTGATAAAGTGAATAGAGTTGGAGATAATCGCCCCGAAAGTCACTAATATTCTGTCCCCCCCCCCCACCCTCTAATTTTTAAAAAATCATGGACATAAGGCTTATTAAATTCTTTCACCGAAAATTATTTTGAACAAGAGCGGTTCAGGGGTTTTCGAGATATTGCTGAAAAACAGCCTTCCTTAAAGAAAAGGATGTAAGTGCCGTAACATTTCTGTGTTTTGCGTGGTCCGACACGCACTTTGCCGGTTTTTTTCCACAAATACCTACGCGTTCAATGTAAGCACTGAGGGATTTTTCTCGAGGGGCTCGGTATATGAAATGTTACAAATTATCATGTAAAGGTTCTTAAACACTATAAAGCGAATGTGACACCGGAATTGCAATTTTCTATTGCTTACGGTGATAACACTATGGTGGGTCGTTTATAGTTTATCACCAAATACGTTTCGTTTTCTAAATTAAAGAACGGTCGCGTTCTTTAATTTAGGACCCTTTTCGAAAAAATATTCTTTGTATTCCTACACAATTTGACAGGATTGTCAACCTGTAGTGGGTCCCAAATTAAAGTTTGTGACTAAATATGTTGTGAATAAATAAATAAATAAATCAACAGTTGGTGGTAATATTAAAACGCCTCCTGCGGTTCCTGCGCGGTGTGGGTTTGTGCCTGAGCCTGCGCAGCGTGGAATGTCTAGTAGAGAAGTGTACCTTTTTTAGCACCACCGCCGCCGCCGCCGCTAGCCGCTGCCTTTACATCCTGTATGTACGCGTCATAGTGACTAGCTGACTCCTGCGGCTCCTGCGCGCTGTGGGTGTGTGCCTGCGCCTGCGCCGGTGCCGCCGCTTCGTACTCGTAGTCGTATTCGACATGCTGCTGTGCCGCTGGCTCGGGCACTGGCGCGGAGGACGCGAACGCCGCAGCTATGGGGAATAACCACTTAATACAACGTTACGTCACGACCAGTTTGGCAAAAGTGTAACAACAAAGCTAAAGGTACGATAAATCCTTTTAAGCATTTATCTATACTAAATTAATAATAGAGACAATGGCTGTGAAATGAAAGTTTGCAGCTTTATAAGCTTTTATGTAGGGGATCCTTTTACCATGAATGGATCTTCAGATGGACATTACATATTTTATCCCGTGACTCTATCTGGGTCCATTGTAATACCAACAGTAAATTGATAGCGATTCCCAGGTTAGCTGAATACAGTATCTGCTCTAAGATTGAAAGAAAATATATAACGACTGTTACAGACTAATCCAGTCTCTTTTTAATGCTAACTCTACTACTCCAATGAAGGGAATGAATATAATTATGTTTTTAATTATTTTAATGCGAAGATTGATTGTCATACTATTATAACTCGTATACCGGAGCTCAATAATGCAATTTCATTAAAA
Organism: Epinotia nisella; assembly: GCA_932294315.1. NCBI lineage: Eukaryota > Metazoa > Arthropoda > Insecta > Lepidoptera > Tortricidae > Epinotia > Epinotia nisella. Next base: position 27,787,177 of record OW028674.1, read on the forward strand.
TGGTACCGTATAGGTTAGACCTTAGCGGGACGTGTGAGCGACCAGGAGCCGTAGCATAGTTGGCCTTATCACGCGACAAGTGACAAGATAAGAGCGTCGTCTCGTTCTATCGAACGGTGTCAGCCAGTGACGCACGCTCTATCCTATCACCTATCGCGTGACAAGGCCAACCATGCTACGGCTCCAGCTTAAATTTGAATCAAATTGGAATTGACTCGGCTATCGTTAAGTGCTGGGGGGCCGATTTTTGACTTTCGAGCGCTCGAAAATTAAAAAAAAGTCAATGCCAATCGTTTTTCAATATTTTATCGCTATTTCAAAATAGCATTAAGTCAGGCTTCGAGTGAAAGAGTCGAGCGCTCGAAAATAAAAAAATCGGTCCCCTGGCCTAGTTCAGAAAATTGGAGTTGGGCCCAATTTTAATAAATTCAAAACTATATTAAGTATATCGGGAGAGTTATGGTCGAGTAACATAGTTACAGTGTTTTACAATGAAGATTAAAAATTATGTGTATTTGATGCGAACCCTATCTTAACTTCACTTCAATCACTTTTTCTAAAACATCCAATTAAATATTGACATTACGTTACTTATTATAGGCTGCGAAGTATCACGTTTCAGGTGCGGCGACACATGATATCCTACTAATATTATAAATCCTAGTAATATTATAAATGGGAAAGTTTGGATGTTTAGATGTATGGATGTTTGTTACTCAATCACGCTTAAACGGCTCAACTAATTTGGATGACATTTTGCTCGAAGATAGTTTATAGCCTGGATTAAAATATAGTACCTATAGATTTTATCCCGGGTCCACGCAGACAAAGTCGTGGGCGCAAGCTAGTTAGTATAAAATTGATTCTTCACAACATCATGGCGTACAGCCATTTAAGGAATCTTAAGGGTTTTTTAAAAATGTTATTGCGTATTTGAGAAAAACATTATACATACCTCGGCCGGAACTAGGGATTGCCAGCCTCGTATGACTCGTATCCCTATCCGGCATCGCTACGCTTGTCCGTCTTTATCTATCTACTTGGCCGACAATCCCTATTTTCGCGGCCTCTGCAGTAATGTACTAATGGTTACTAACAACCATTTACTTTGTACCATTATTTGCTTTACCATCCATAACATTTTTGCAGAGCTAGCACAACTGATGCCGCAAAGCGAAGTGAGACGTGGAAATTATACCCCTCTCTTTCGAATTCGTACATTGCGAGTGGGACATGGATATAGCAGCAAGTTGTGCTAGAGTTATTGGTTGATCCACAACTCACGCGCAAGAGAATGCAATATAATTAATATAATTATCACCACAAATTAATGGAAAAATCAAGAAATAACGACGCCCAACAAATGAAAGAAAGCATTATCTAAACAGTCATAAGTCATAACGCGATTGCGTGTAATTGCGGACTAATAGCATCGTAATTACTTTATGTAATTTGTTGAGGAAATGCGTGCAAGCTATAGTTCCGATTCTATTACATTGTAGTTGGTTTTATATGTTTACTTTTGCATGGAAAGTAGGTTTTTTTTAACACGATTATGTCTAGAATCTATTTACGTTAGGGGACGCCAGCATATCATTGTTTTTAAATAAATTATACACCTTCAGAAATCTATTTAGATAACACTTTTTGGATCAGTAACTACAAACTACTAAAAGGGCAATTTTAAATACCCGTAACAATTTTTTTTTATTGGTTTTTATATAATTGTGATTTTTATTGTTTTTTTTTTAATGCTTGTAATGCAAATTTTACTTAGATATTTTTATCTAATAAAAAATACTACCACCGTTTTTTAAGAGAGATATCCGCATAATATCCAAATTAATTATTTTAAATCAATCTTATTTACGAATAGATGTTTTTTAGTTTAACCGTTTAAATATTACATAGGGAATTAAAATAATAATAAATAAATCAATTATTAATTAATTGTCCGAATTAAATATTTTGAATTTGAATATGATAGGGTAAATGGTCCCAATTCCCGACACTATAATCTTAAGTCACTGCAATAAAGGTGACAAGCAGCATGTCTATTATTGGAATTGATCAAACATAAGAACGTTTACCTTAGTATTTGTATCTATATATTTTTTGATATTTTTCAGATTATATACTCGATTATAATTATAATTTTACAATGCTACATTGTGTGCACAACTGCACATGCGCATTGAACATGTGTATTGTATAATCGCGCGCATCTAACGCCAGGCTCTACGCCGTAGCACTTGTTACATAACACAATGACGAGCGATGTGTGCGCATTCGTAGCACGCATCCGGACTGTCGTAGCGTAGATGTCATCTTTACTGAAAGATTTTCCTATCGTAGATAATAAAACCTCTATTGGGGGTGTGTAAACAAGAATAAAATTATAATGAACTTGATAACTTGAGATTAAATATCTATAATAACTTAACTAATACTAAATTTTGATATAAAATTCTATATCAGTTATCTATATAGTTGAGTTTTAATTTATCTAATTTTGTCGTATATCCTTTTGAGACATATTATTTTTGTAAAGCCAAATATAATAGATTACTTACTTACAATTTCTAAATTATCTATCAAATCTAGTAAATATGTAAAATAAAAAGGACTTACCAATACATAATAACAACGTCCTGGTCTTCATTTTCAGTCGAACTGAAATCACAACGACACTTTTTTAAATAAAATAGAATATAAAATGGGTTAACTAAGAAAAACCACAAGTTCACTGAAATCTAACCTTCCAATACTTTCACAAATGCTTGTTACAGTGGTGGGGGATGTGACCCCTTGGCTCGGCTGACGGTGAGGCAATGGCAGGAATGGCCGAGACACTAATATTTATAGTGCACCGCTCGGACCTCAGAGAGAGGCAGAGACAGGAACTATATAGAGTTGATACTACCGAAAAATTCAATTTTTAAATGAAGAATAATATATGCAGCATAGTGTAATTTTGCAAGGTTAATAAGCTTTCATTGGCAAGTATGTAGTCATTGATCGTATATTGTTGTACGAAATACCAATTATAGTTAAGATGTTCTGGGCAAGTGGCATTTATTTGAACCGGTCTTATTCATACCAGGTAGTTAACCTTTCTATAATATGAGTAAAGTCGTAGTAATAGTAAATAGACAAAATATTGCTACGAAACACAAATTATGCCGTGATTCTGATACTTGACTAAAGATTTCAGCTAATTGCGAACCTGCATTGTTTTTTAAGTCAGTTAAGGATGCAATACTTACTTTGTGTGTTTGCTGGCTCAATGACCCTTAGAATATATTGGTTTCAAACGCAAGGGATCCGTGCAACTTCAATCTAATTGGGTATCCCGAATGCGGTCAGATCTTCTGGAAAGTATTCTGGGACGGTTTTCACTCTACCATCAACGCTATATTATTCTCTCTTCACTGCTCGATCATGTTTCCTCTTTTCAAAGAGGGTGAACCAGCAGAGTCAGAGTATTTTTAGGTTAATCATATATATTTTCTCATACTCGTAACTATCAACTCCTCTAGAGAGCTCCCTGTTCTTCAGAAAGAGTTTTTTCATATCTTCCCTTAAACCATGCATATGCGTATGCATTCTTCTTCTAACCATGCATGCATACCCAAGATACTAAATACATGAATCTGGATAGGCCTAGGAATATATTAGTTATGAGCATGGCATCTGAAACCTTGGGTGCATTTTGGACTCAAACGTTCGGTATGTGTCAGTCACTGCGCAACCCGGGTTAAAATCGATCTATGACTTTTTAAGTGATTACTCTGGGTATAAAATCCGCTGGTGTGTTCCGATGTCTTCTCTCCTTTAATTTCCACAATATGTTTGCATGCCTTGGCTGTTGTCTCCGGTTCTTACAACATAAAGTAGGTAACACCTATTTCTTGTCCGAAGCCTATTCCCATTATTACTTACTAGCTTCCGCCCGCGACTTCGTCTACGTAAACCCGGGATAAAAAGTATTCTATATTTTAATCCAGGCTATAAACTATTTTCGGCCAAAATTTCATCTAAATCGATTGAGCCGTTTGAGTGTGATTGAGTAACAAACATCTAAAAATCGAAAAATCATTAGTAGGATATGGCTTCTCCATTGTCCTGTAGGTAATTTAAAATACTGAATATAAAGTTGCGAACCCTTTTTTAACGACTTGACAATTGTCACCTGCCAATGACAATTAGCAGTAGAGACAATTTTGGATATATATTATAAGTAACAATATCACCCAGCAATCACCTTTACTGGTAACCCCAGAAATGTACAGATATTTGTCATTGTCAAGTTGATGGAATAGGGGCCTCGTGTAAATCGACAGCGGGGGGTATTATCAGCCCTATAGCTATCTGTTGCAGATTCGGCCCGGCTATCACAGGACGGCCCGCGGGCTATGTCGCGGGGAGATAGACTATCCGTCCCTTTTTAATTAAAATGCTTAGAATAAGGCGGATAGTCTATGTCGCCGCGACACATCTCGCGGGCCGCCCTGTAGTACTCGTAGCCGTGCTGCGCGTGCGGCGGTCAGCATTACTTATGCACGGGCGCGTTGTGATTGATGATACCGCAACCAGGCTGTTAACTAGATATCATCAGCATATACACGTTCCAGTAAACTTTGGAACTAATTATAAATATAGAAGTATATTCTAAATAGGTAGTATTCTAGTGTTTAATAATTTATTTCAACTTCTAGAGGTTCGTCCCCGTGTGAACTCCCATAACAGTTTCTATCCCCAATGTCGTCCAATTGGATTTGGATTAACCTAACAATATCAATCCGATTCCATCTGATTATCAGTGCAGCAGACAAGCGCGAGCGGCGAGCCGCGCGAAATGACGCGGCCTAATGAAGATGTGTTTTCACATATTTGACCTATAACATAACGTCAACTTTTTCGTAATCAACACTGTCTTATTTATTAAATGTAAAGTTTTAAGTGTGTCCTTTCCTTGTTTTATTTAAATTGTTTTGTTTTCATTCTAGCTCTAACGACTGGATCATTAAGAAAGTCTTCATTGTCACAATTGATCGCAACGGGGCGCACGGAAATGGTCTATTAGTTTAGGCTGTAATGGCCATTGTATAATAAGTTGTAATATAGTCTTTTAGTTTTAGTCTTACTACCTTGTGCTATTTTTTTATCAAACCCAGTTTTTACAAGCTTTATATTAACTTGACCTGTTCGTAAGTATATAATAAGTAGGTTGTCCGTCAAAATTTGCAATCCATTTTTCAGTCACTTACCGTTATCCGCTTGAGCTGAAATTTTGGGTTTAAGTATAGTTTGGACGGCCATGGTGGCCATGGGAAATTTAGTACTTAACCGACGTAACCCCGTCGAGTGCGGGCTCGTTAGAATCGTCTCAATGAGTTGATGTACCGACTATACTTTTTCTGTATCATCATCATCATCATCATATCAGCCCAAAGACGTCCACTGCTGAACATAGGCCTCCCCCAAAGAGTGCCACAATGACCGGTCCTGCGCCACCCGCATCCAGCGGACTCCAGCGACCTTTACCAGGTCATCAGTCCACCTTGTGGGGGGCCTACCCACGCTGCGCCTTCCGGTACGTGGTCGCCACTCAAGAACCTTTCCGCCCCAACGGCCATCAGTTTTCTGTATACCTTAACGCATTCGCTGCCGAGCCACGCCCCCTAGGAACAAACTTGTATGGAGGCAAACGCACATTTGCGTCGGTGGCAGTGAATTTAAAAAGCTTGTACCGAAAATGAAATTTTTGACTAAAACTTATTTATATCGTATAATACCTGTGTCATTTAAATATAAGGTAAACGTCCGAGTGCTCGACGCTGTACTAGTATATGGCATGGGCATTCTATGTCAAAGCAATATGGGTTAAATTCGAACTAAGAGGATTTTGCTTCATTCGAATTTAAGCCATGTCACTTTGACATAGAGTGCCCATGCCATATATTAGTACAGCGTCGAGCACTCGGACGTTTACCTTACTGTCATTTCGAATCTTACAATAATTGTAGTCCCTGTAACAGACTAGCCAAAAAAAACCCTGCCAAAAAGAGCATAGTTATGTTAATTATTTTAAAGTCAGATTTCCTATTAATAAAATAACAAACTTTGTAATGTACCTAATCACAATCAGATTCAATGTCAGATAAGTCTAGTAGCGCGAGGCGACCTCCGTCTGATATCACAATATCTGTAGCTACCTATAAACCTATTATTAATATTATCGCAGGTATCTGCACGATTCGTTATGAAATAGATACTGCAAGTTAAACTATTGTGATAATGGGAAAAAAGTGTAATAGTGCCTTTGGTTGGTAGGGGAAGCGAAAATGAATATCAGTGATTAATGTCAATATTAGTTAGTCATGATCATCATGAGTCATCATTTATATTTATAGATACTAACATTTTATACGGAAATTGGTCACCTGAACTATTTTACTAACCTCCAAGCCCGGAGATGAGTTCCGGGATTAAATATTCTATGGTTTAATCCAAATTAAAAACTACCCTGCTGTGTGTTAAATTTCATCCAAATCCGTTCAGCCTTTGATGAACGATCTGCAGGTCCAGCATACGGGCCCGGTCTACATGATAGGTACTATGTGACATAAAGGTAAACATAGGACCTCCCCCACATCTGTTTAAGTTGGTTAAAAATTGTTTAGAAGATGTTATGCTATGTCCTATACTGAGAGATATTTCAGTAATGTAGGTAATATAAAAAAGAGGTAGATATGTTGTCTGATACGAAATTCCGTGTTTAAAAATGGCCACCAAATTTGATAGCTACACGTTTTCATTAACTAGTCGAAACTGAGGTTAGTTGGTGCAATTGACTAAATTTTAGAGTGCCACTTGTAGCGTTTATAACCTATCTACCTTTTTAGACTTCCGTAGTCGACCAGGAACCCCTAGTTTCGCTTTGTCTGTCCGTCCGTCAGCGGATAATCTCAGTAACCGTTAGCACTAGAAAGCTGAAATTTGGTACTAATATGTATATCAATCACGCTGACAAAGTCGTAAAATAAAAAGTGTTTTTTTTATTATTAGGGTACCTCCCCTATACGTAACGTGGGGAGTGTTTTTTTTTTTCATTTCAACCCTAACGTGTGATAAATTGTTGGATAGGTATTTAAAAATGAATAAGGGTTTGCTAAAATCATTTTTTGATAATGTTAATATTTTCGGAGATAATCGCTCCAGAAGTAAAAAAAAATGTGTCCTCCCCCTATAACTTTGGAACCATAAGTTTTAAAAATATGAAAATAATCTCAAAAGTAGAACTTTATAAAAACTTTCTAGGAAAATTATTTTGAACTTGATAGGTTGAATAGTTTTTGAAAAAAATTATAAAATAATTTCTGAACTAAGTTTGTAATTTAACCGTATATAAGCAGGTGTTTATTGTACCTGTAATTTCTACAAAATCACAATGAATGTAACAAATAGCTCATTTTTTTAACGCTTAAGTAGGGACACTTACTGTGACGGCGAAAAACTACGGAACCCTACACTGAGCGTGGCCCGACACGCTCTTGGCCGGTTTTTTTTATATTACATCATTGGGTACCTGTGTCTGAACAGTATGGACTTATTCCTCCACGCCTAAGCAAAAAGTTAGTCTACTTTTAGCGTTATAATCGCAACATGGCCCTGACCAATGAGAGTAGTTGTGAGACAAAAAAAAGTATTTACAAATGAATTAGGAAGATTGGTATGGCATGTTTTTACTATAAGCTTAATAAGTAACTCATGTGCTTGATGTAATACGCGAGAATTACGAATACAAAAAAAAAAACAGAAGGCAAAAATCACTGAAATTTTGGCTTTGTTTAGAGATTGCGTGATTTCAGGAAGCTGAAAGTGATCTAGTTTTCTGATGATTCAATCGAACCAGTCATCGTTTTTCATCTCTGATCACGATTGATTTGGAAAGTGTCACGATGATTGCAGTGACGATTTGTGTTAACAAAGGATTAATATTGGCACTGGATTTTATTGAAACGCAGACGATGGCGATGGCCCGATGGGTCAGTAGCCTCTTGATTGGGGAGTGGAGACGGGCGGTTAAAAAGTGGCGGTTTTAAGACGGTTATACAGTGTGAGTCCATAAAGTGCACATTTTAAAAAGGGTGAATCTAGACCCAATTTCATCGACGGGAAAAATAATAAAAACTTTTTTTTATAAATAATATTGCAATTTTTTTTTTAAAGCTTTGTGGCACCATGCTAATGATTCGGAGCGACTGGCTTTCATTTATGGCTTTTTTCGGTTTTTTTTTGGTGCTTGGTCGTAACCTTCACCCAATGGTTGAGGACAACAGGCTATATTTTATTCCGTGGGTTGGCCTGCGTTCTTTGCAATACGCGCGGGCAGGTAGTCTTATTTAAATGTCAAATGGCTTTTTAACAGTAGATATCTTTCTGCCATATTTGTTGTTCCCTAAGTGAACAGGGTGAACAAGGTGACAGTCTAACGAAAACTGATATTCTAGTTTTGTTTTATCATTACTTGCTCGCTTTAGGATTTATTGTTTTTACATAAATACATATATAAATACAATATATTTTTATAAATTAAAAGGCTAAATAGATCAACGTAGATTTAAGGAATGATGCCTACTAAAAAAAAAATTGATCATATTTTTTAAATATTTTTATTCCGTCATACATAAAAGTTGACAATCCAGTTTTCTAAAATGTGTCTTGCGCTCTCGCACAAACACAAATGTCAAAAAAACAGGTTAAGAAAAACACCATTTTAACTAAAATACATTTGATAAACGTTTATGAAAAAAAAAATTAGTTAAATAAAGTTTCGTACTTAAATTTATTCAAAGTGGAACAAAAATGCTCGTCTGCCGTGTACGAAACGCGTGCGGGGACAGCAAAGCAAATAAGTGCAGTTTTTTCGGAAAGGGAAAGTGTACCGACTAGGGCCTTGACCCAGCGCCCGATATTGCATGCCGCTTTATTTGTGGGCATTACTTTAATTTGCTGGGTAAAAATGGTTCAAGTTGTATAACCGGTACTTTATAAGCTACCTAACCAACATCCCACCAGGTAACTACTTGACGCGATATAATAGTGCAGTACAAACAACTACATTAATGGTGTGCTCAACTGTTCAACTTCTACTCAACCCGAAATATCCTATATTTATCCACAAGATTGGCTACGTTGCCGCGGTTAGTCCATCATATATAATCTCGCTAGGCCCACTACCACTACCAATGTATAAATGCATTTTCCCAACAGTGTGTTGATGTAAGGAGAAGCAGAGGTCGTGCGCCCAGGAGATGGACGGAGGCAGTCCAAGAAGTTACCGGGTCCACACTACAGGCAACCATACAAAAGGCTCAAGATCGATCCGCCTGGAGAGTGGTCGAGAGTCACCCATATACGTCACGTTAATCAGACATGAGGATAGGATAGGACCAAGAAAGGCACATGGCACATGCAAGCCTGAAGCACCTGGTAAAGGTCGCTGAAGTCCGCAGGATGCGGGTGGCGCAGGACCGGTCATTGTGGCAGTATTTGGGGGAGGCCTATGTCCAGCAGTCACTCTCGGCTGATATTATGATGCTGATGATGACATGCAAGCAATCGCCGTGGCCGAAACCGAACTTACTACAGCCATTTCTCGAACAAGGAAATCAAGGACTGGGCTTAAAGATAAGGATAGAGCATAAGCACCTCCTGCATGCTTCATTCATCATCAGCTCTATCTGCAAGAGTTTTACTCATAAACAACAGTAATTTGGCGTTATTTATGTTCCCCGGAACGCTGTTGAAGTATAACCCAATACATAAATGTATGACTTCATGAATAGGGTTATTCTTCAGCCTTCCGGGGAACATAGATCACGCTAAAACGATATACAGATTAGTACCTACCTAGTTATTTCACCGATGCACGCACTTATTGTGTATGCATACATTAACACACACGGTTGACCGCTCGCAGAATATTATACATATTATTAGTGGGCGGAAAGTCGGAACTGACGATCAATATTCACGAGACACTTTTTGCGCGGACCTAGTATAATGTGACCAGCATTCGTAGCAACTATAAGTAATCGGAGATCAGGTTTCAACTGGATCGCCTAAAGCGATTGTGAGCGTTGAGAATAACTGTCTGCGTGCGAGTGCGTGTGCTAGAGCTCCAGTAACCTTAACATTATAGGGGGCCTGACCAGAATTATGTGAAAGCCGGCCATATCGCGGAATAGAATTGAATAAATTGAATTGTTTCCACTCATTGACAGTATCGAATCAAAAAACAGCGCTCTCATGTTAACCCTCGTATATTTCTGCCTAGCTACATTCATTCTCAAATTGTTAACGTCACTTGTCACCACCATGTGCAAAAGTTAAGAATTTCCCAGCAGTTAAATATTGTAATACTTATTTATATAATAGCTTATTTAGTCAACATTTTGATCCGTGTATAAAAAAAGAAAAATTAAGCATTAGTAGCGTTAAATTTTGCACATGGTTGTGACAAGTCAATCACATTATTTGAGAAATACCCATCTTTATCTTAATTGAGAGACAGGTAGTTTTTTTTTGCTATTTAGGTATACACGGTGATTTTTAATTCGTGATCAGGAACCAATTTCCTAATTCAGGATTTGATGCCAAAAACGATTAACTCGTAGTTAACTAAAACAAACATTTTTTTTCTGAACAAAACGGAATTAGGATTTGCTTTATAATTAAAAATCTTTGTCATCCTAACAGTAGGTAGTTTAAATCTATGACACCAAAATCTACTTGAATTTGTAATTAAGAGTAATAAACTGTCAATTGGCACATGCATGACAAGTAGATGTATAAGAATTTATTGACGTAAGAGCCAGAGCGAATATTTGACGTATGACGTAGCTATTTAACTTCAAGAAATGTAGGGTGACCAAACATTCAGTGGATATTAGTATTAAAATTATAATAAAATTTTATTAACTCAACAGCATTGATTTAGTATAAGTAACTAGATACACAATCAGCCGAAAAAAGTGGCCGTCCAAAAGAACCGCGCGATCGACACTTGCGGCTCTTTTGCGTTTAGTCTGGTTTCGACCGTGAGACTTGACGGTTGTCAAAAATGACAAAAATGATCTGTTGAAAAATTCGTTAATAACAAATATAGCAATAGAAAAAAAATAAAAAAGGATTGGATATATTTCTTTAACTAAGTTCTATTGATAGCGTAAAGAATTTCATGTAAACTCATTGGCATTTCATAGTTTTGAATAAATAATTTCGTTAGTACAAATGACAGATTATCACGGAACAAAAACCTAAGGAGTCAGTACCTACTTATTATATTTTTTTATGGAGTAGTACAGTTACGTTATTTGTGGTTTTCAATTTAAGATTCCCGAGAAATCCTTAGCGATGTGCAAAGTAGGCCGCAGTTATAGGCATAAGCCTACTGCTATAAAGCACGAGACAGGAGACATCAACGACGAAGAGTGGTGACGACTTCGTCGTGTGTTTATTTTTCAAGTTTATATAAATCTTCTCGCAAAGGGACTAATTAGATACGTCAAATATACCACGCTAAAATGATCTACATACCTAGTTCTTATTCCCTTTTCACTAGTCGTGCGTAGAATTTTTAAGGAGTTTGACAGCTGCACTGATAATACGTAATGCCCACCGAACAATGTTTTGTGTATACGTATTTATAAAAAAAAACAGAAAGTGTTAATTGTTTAGGTATTGCCTGCTTGTAAAAATAAATAATTATGATTTATTTGTGTTTTTCGTCTTCCTGTGTTAATAAATTAAATATTATAGATTTTATTCATTAAAGTGTGACATGTAAAATACTTCCAAACAGCAAAAATCCGCAACGTACTTCGTCAATCATTTACAAATGACTGTAATGTTTATACAATATTATTAAAATAATTTTAAAATGCGACTCCATTCATTCGCTATTTAGTTTTGACGTGAGCAATCAAGTCACATTATGATAAAATCCCAATAAAGTAAAAAGTTTTTAATCTGTATGATGCTAATTCGCTAATATGGCCCTTACAGCTTAAAACACTAAGTTCTCTTTTATATGAAGCATATATCTCAACGCAGGTTATAAGTAAACACGATTGGCATCAACTGAAATATAGCTAGAGTTGTCAAATTGGGGCACATTTCTTGAAATTTTTGTTCGACATTGTGCGTCTATTTACTTTATTATACATCAATGCTCAACAGTGATGTAATTGCATGAGACGTCATCCATTGAAATCAGTTTTGGCTGGTTATCAATATTTTTCGACTCCTGATCACGGATTAAAAATCATCGTAATATGAGGCATATGCCGCGAGTTTTTCTGGAATAGTTTTTAGTTTAATACTTAGCCTAAGATACGAATAGAGGCCCGACCACCACCCATCTGTTTAATTCATGAAAAGTATTTTACACCGAAACATTTTTTTTTCTTTAATATTGGACACAATTGTTTAACGAACCAATTTTATACTAATCGAAAGTATGAAGCCTATAGACTATACTAACTCTGGGTTGCCTATTTTTTTCCTGGCCTAATTATTGGGTTGGCAGGTATAAACTAGTAAAGCGAAACTAGTAACTCATCTGTTTAATAAATATATTCGTTAATATATTTTATAGGCATGAAGCGATTAGTTTAAATTTTGATCGAACTATTGAGTGCAAAGTTAAAAAAAAAACCAAAAAATTGTTTTATTTTTATTGCCTGGATTTGTTTAGCCAACCCATTAGCAAAATATTTTTTAATGTTTTATTCCATCTCATGATGTATGCGTCGCGTTCACACACGCTTGAATACGCACATATGTACGCAAGAGAGAGCTGCTGCACCAAGACGATTCAACCGCCTGTATAATAAAATAGGGTTGACGACCGGCTTAGCCTAGTTGGTAGCTTGGTAGTGACCCTACCTAAAAAGCTAGAGGTCCTTGGGTTCGAATCCCGGTAAGGGCATTTATTTGTGTGATGAGCACGAATATTTATTCCTGAATTTTCTATGTATTTAAGTATTTATTTATCTATATACCCAAGTATGTTTATCGTCGTCTAGTAGGGTACCCATAATACAAGCTTTGCTTAGTTTGGGACTAGGTCGATTTGTGTAAGATTGTCCGCAAATATTTATCTTAATACTGTCGCGCTAGCGATTTCAGAAGTAGGCAGCATACGCTGTTCATAGTGCAAGGGCGTCAGAATTGTTCATACGTTCAGCGTTCCAGAATATGCCCCCAGTTTGTGAGTGGAATGATAAATCAGCCATTGAACAAGGTTGACCCTCACAGATGCAGTCATTGTCACGGAGTTTCCCGTCAGCTTTGGATGCAGGTATGCTAATCACAATCCGACTCGCCCCACCTCATCTTTCAACCCCAATGTAGCCTGATCTTGCGATTCGTAAAAACTAGACGTAAACTGAGGCCGGACTTACACTGGTTCGAAGGAGAAGTGTCAGTAAGCTTTGTAAATTGGTAGCTGCCCAGGTTGTAATCTTGCAATTCGACAGAGTCACGGCCCAGTATCGGTTCACGTGCACAATTGCCAATCTTTGTGCAACTGATATTCCGCAAGCGGACTGGATCCCGGTCGAGATTTTATGAAATTTTCATTACTTTTCACAAAGTTTGAAATAACTTATTTTTACAGTGTTACGATAAAAACACCTACTTACGTATTTTCATTCTTTTTAGCTTGCCATGCGACCGGTATAAATGGCTTGACACGCTGCTGTGTGTCTAGATCCGTGTCCTTATGGGTAAAGCCATCATCACTACCCCGTCCACAAAATATACCTAAGAAATAACTAATTAACTGTGGTAGGTATCCTACATTGACGACCAACTAACCCCAGTTTCGAAGCCTGAATTCTGACCACATTTCCAAGCAGTGGCGTGAAAAGAAATTTCTTATCTAATTACTTTAGGGTTTAGGTATCCAAGGAATAAACTAACTTTTAATTAGGTAAATAAATTTTGATAACTAGAAAACTTCGAATAATTTGCCCGATTTCCACTATAAAGGAGTGCAAAGGACACGTCTAGTATTTTTTTTGAAGGCCACCCAAAACCGTTTAGCCATTTTAATCGACAATGCCAAACTCCCCAGCTTTTACATTCACCAAGGGGTTGACATTGACCAGTTATCAATATGGTTCAGCAATAGCCCTGAAGCTATCCGCAAATCGGATATTGATTATTACCTACCTACTTAATTAGCCGTATCGTAACGTTTACCACATTCTTTGATTTCATAAAATAACATTTGTTTTGGTAGAAGTTTTAAGCTGGTATTTTGCCTTGGTGACGACTATGTAGTATATTAGCTATCAGGTCAGACTTCTACTATATTAGCTCTACTATTTCGCATAGTAGAAGTGGTTAGATTCTCAATTAAATGTACATTTTGTACCTATTATAAGATCTTTATAATGTAGGGACTAAAAATAAGAAGAATAAATATTTCGGCGAGCATCGAAATGTAGTTCGAGGTCGACTAGAGGCAAAACTACTACATATTTATATCTAATAAATAATAAATATTAGGGGACAGTCTTATACAAATCGAACTAGACCTATACTCGTAGTAAGCTCAATAAGGCTTGTGTTATGGGTACTAGACGACGATATATATAATAGATATAAATACTTAAATACATAGAAAATGCGAGGACACGTTTAAGCGTAAACTGAAGAACCTTTTATTGAAAAAGTCACTTTACTCAGTCAATGAATATACTGAAATTGTACAATAGATATTGTCAATTATATAGTTTATTTCTCTACTTTATTCAATTTTTATTATTTTTATATTAGTTATTCATTAGTGTTAAGATTATTGACATTGTTTTATACAAAACTTCTTATGTTATTTGATAGGTGGGTCGTTCTCCTTTTTTACCGACTATGAACCGAGGTTTTCCTTTTTTTTTGGTTTTTGAACTATCGAAAATTGTGATTTTGAAGTGCGATTAAAAAAAATGCATTGGTTTCTTCATTAACACTAATTAAAGTTTCCTTTCCGGCCAATATACATATTTGTTTATGGTTGGTTTTTAAAAAAAATATGTGACAAAGTGGACTCTTTCAGTGGGGACTACATTTTGGTTTACCACTCTGTCACGGACTTCGACGATAAAAATACGTTTAAAAAAAATGCTAGTTAGAGAAACTAAAATATTAAATAATACAAATTAATAAAATAATATGGACGTTCATTTCCGAACATTATAAAACCGTAAAATCATTACTCAAATGAGATGCCGTAGTAAGACGAAGGACAGGCTATTGTCGGTCGAAAAGAAGAACGACCCAGGTACTCTCTAGTACCTTATGTTTATTTCATCTAATATTGTAAATTATTGACATGTATTTCTCTTGACATTGTGATGATACACAGGAATATCCCGACTGTTTTTTGTTTTTTGTATATTGCATCTAACTTGACATTTTATTTTATATTATTTTCATTTTAATTATTGGTATACAAATGTATTGTGTATATCTCACACATTATTATAAACATTAATGTTATTATTGCATACCTTGACGATCGCTGTACGATAAGTAATATAATGTAAGTCAAAATGTTCTACGAAAATTGTACAATGAGATAAATAAACTAAACTAAACTAAACTAAACATCCAAGACTCAGAAACAAATATTCGTGTTCATCACACAAATTTTTGCCCTTACCGGGATTTGAACGCAAGCTTCGTAGGCAGCGTTACTACTCACTAGGCTAACCGGTAGTCAATAATATAATTTACTTTAAAAACAAAGTTTTAACCGACTTCAATTTAGTACCTACTCCGCCAAGCCACATGAATATTTCCTTATCATTTTACCACATGGACTGCTTTCCGAGAGTAAATACGTTGATTATTACAGACGACAACCATATCACTGTATGTGGGCCGATAATATTTGAGGAGTTCCGTCGATTTGGCACACTTGACATTTAGGACTTCATTAGTTGCTATTTCAACGGAACCATATCAAAATCAGTAACGTACTTTTACAGTTTAAGTACGAGTTCCATAAGTCATCTGTGGTCTTCACCATCCGTTCCACTTGACCAAATTTATGATTTCCGGGTGTAAATACCTACACTAGTTATAATAGAAAATACCGAAATTACTACATGCGTGCCTTCTATATTTGAGGAGTTCCCTCAATTCCTCATGGTTCCCATCATCCAACTGAAGTTTTAATAACAATGGGACCAATCTGGAAGCATATACTCTCAAATAAAAAAAAAAGAATTGTACGAATCGGTTCATAAATGACGGAGTTCTGAGGTAACTAAGATTTAAAAAATAAAAATACAACCGAATTGTGAAGTCGGTTAAAAAGCTAATACATAGTCCAAGGATTCGCTGTCGATTTTTAACTACAGTCCAGAGCAATGAAAACGGGTCAGTTTGTATGAAATTTCGTAACAAAGTAAGTAGGTAGTCGTTTTTATTGCTCTTCGCTACAAATATACCCATACAAAACATTCCATCTAAAATATGTCAGGCCAAGTCTCGAAACTCTTCCACCGTAAAAAGTTGTGAGTTACTTCGTAGAGCCAAGTCAGGCATTCTTATTAATCTTTTATAATTCTGCAACTTAGAAGTTTGTACATACCTTGTAATTACTATTTGTAGGAACTGCAAAAGTAACTTTGTAATCGCATGCATCTGTATAGGATTGCAAACTTACGTATGTAGTTTGTATATTTCTGAAACGTGACTGAAATTGCAATATTTTAAGGTTTTTTTTTGTATGATTCGATAGGCTAAAAGCTAATTATGTTTAAAATTTGGAGCTTGTCAGTCTGCTAGAAGTAAGTACCTTGGAATTATGTTGATCATCATAAGTCAGTGACAAAACTAAGGAACTTTGACGGGCAATAAGTTCTTAAACTTTCAAATTGAATGCTATTGAGAACATAATTATCTAAGCCATGTTATGCCCTATATGTTACTGAAAATTCAGGGTTCTACCTTTAGCCACCACAAAATTACAGGATGTTGAAAATGGCCTGAATGGGTTCGAGAAAAGGATGGTACGGCCGTACCTCTTTTCTTTGCTCGACTTGGCGGGGGCACTGCCGTGCCCCCAGATTAATATAACCTTACATTACTTGCAATGCAATGTTGTTCCGTCTGGCGCGTCTGTCATTACCTAACTCCGTTACACCTAACGATTGGAAAGAGCGGAAGTCTACAGAAAAAAGTAAATACAGACACATTTTAGACGGGAAAATAAAATAAACTACATTATTAGATCTCGTTTCTTGTTCCACTTTAACGTGATTTAGGTACCTTTGATATTGTTAGACTCGGTTAAGCGGACGGCTTAATTATCTAGATCTAGAAGGCAATGTAGTAGACTAATCAACGAAGGTATAAGCGAAAAACCGAAAAATGCCTGTGACATACGGACAGACGGACAGACGGACAGACGGACAGACGGACATGACGAAACTATAAGGGTTCCGTTTTTGCCATTTTAGCTACGGAACCCTAAAAATGGGACCTTTAAAGTCCCTCCTGCTCAAGGGCTATGGGCGGGGACTTTTGATAGGTATGTTCACCTGCTAACTAGTCCAAACAAAGTAACGTAGTCAAAATTGTGTTCCAAGCATTTCCTATACCTACCTTTTCGTTGCCTGCTATTTGTGGGTGAACGGTGAGGTGAGGCTAAAACAAGCGAAATAGTGGTAGCAATGGGGAATGGATGAAAATATCAGAAGTGCCTGATTATTTTTTTGGTGATAGGAATAACCTCCCTTAGTACAGTCAGCAGCAGAAGTAGCTAAGCGGGCCTAGTGCTCAAATTGATCTGCACACGGACTCTAATGTCAAGAGAATAAGGTTCTGTGCAGATCATTCTGAGCATGTTAAAGTGCTTAGCTACTTCTGCTGCTGACTGTACCAGAAAAAAGTTTCAGATTTTTCAACTGCGTCAATTATTTTTGAAAAATATAAACAGTTTCCTCATTTACATTTTGGGTCAAGGACGCTCAATAGACACTTTCCTTGATCCGTCTCATATTACAAAAAAATATCTTAAATACCTGTGGTAAACTGACACTGGTAATGACAAATATAGCTGCTGCAACTGTCAATTTCATTGCCAGTGTCAGTTTACCACTGATATTTAGATATTTTTTGTAATATGAGACGGATCGAGGAAAGTGCCGTCCTTGACCCAAAACGTAAGTGATGAAATTGTTTATATTTTTCAAAAGTAATTGACGCTGCTGAAAAATTTGAAACTTTTTTCTGGTGCTAAGGAAGGTTATTCCAATCACCAAAAAAATAATCAGGCACTTCCAAAATGTTCATCCATTCTAAATTGTTATGTTTGTCAAATAAGGGATTGGTTTCCGTAGAAGGGTACGGATGTGCAGTTTGCAATTGTGCACAAAAATACAGTTGGCAATGAAAGTTTAATTCAAAAATGAAAGCTCTGACAATGAGTTGTTAGAGTGACGATCGTTACCGAAAATCGGAAGCTACATAACGAGTTCGTCAAACGTAGATATACTTAGTAAAATGCTTGCGTGTGGACGGATGTAGGTAAAACCCATTGTATGTTATTATTGTTTGTTAACTAAGTATGCAGGTGGTAATGATTTAGTGCGCGATAATTATTATTACGCTCGTGTGAACCGAACATCATGTCTTTCTTTACTACAGTTGTTGCAATAGGCTATTCTACGATTTTTTTAAATATATTTTAAAATGTTCGTATATATTTGATAGTCAACTGGTAGGTATTTTTATTTCCTCGAAATAATATCGCTTTATGCAAATAAATAATGGTTGAAATTTGAACGTTAAATATTCGCGCCAAAAAGGCAGCTGCCATTATCGTGACATCATAACTGCAGCATCAAACAACAATTAGACTACTAAGATACTATGTGCAGAAACATAGAAACGTCAAATGTGCATATCCGTCTACGCTTTCTGATTTTCGCATTTGCTGTTCTGACGTCACTCACAAAAGACAAAATGGCTGTCGACGTTTTCGGTCAAATACCTACAGATAATAAAACTACGATTTTCATTTTCAAATTTAAAATTAATCTTATGTTTTTATAACAGAAATATTCGTATTTCTTATGATAAAAACTATATAAAAAAAACTTTGATAATTTAATTTTGATAGATGAAAATGCTATTGACGAATGCGAGTGGGCGCGTATTATGACCGTAAAATGGGGAATGGATGAAAATTTTGCCTGATTCTTTTTTTGGTTATAGGAATAACCTTCCTTAGTACCAGAAAAAAGTCTCAGATTTTCCAACTGCGTCAATTACTTTTGAAAAATATAAAAACAGTTTCCTCACTTACGTTTTGGGTCAAGGACGGTAAATAGACACTTTCCTTGATCTGTCTCATATTACAAAAAAATTGCTCAAATACCTGTGGTAAACATACACTGTCATCATAAGGTGGAAAAACAACTCAAAACTGAGACGCGATAGACCTCGTCGTCGGTGGTGAGATAACTTGGACTTTTTTAAAAGACTGGTATATAGTCTATCCCCAAGATTGAGATGAATGGAAAAGGATGAACATTTTTCTAGTAGTAGACCTAAAAACATTTTTTTTAGGATTAGAAATACGGTAAAGAAAGAATCAGTCGTCGTCAACCTTTTCTGCTTGGGACACATATTAGATGTTACGGAGTCCTTAACAGAACGAGAACTTAACAGGCCTATATTACTTAGTTATTTTGTATTTTTCCTATGTAATAAATAAAAAGTGCGTTTCAGCCGTTTTTTTTTACTATCTACCTTACCCGGAAATTCATCCTTGCTGCAAAGTTCACACACCAATTTGTAAATGTTGACCACCATACGTTTCTCATTTGTTGTTAATGGACTCTGTTTCTGTCTCTTTGCTTTTGGTGAAGGCAAAACGTTCGGGGAAGAACGAGTCGGTCTTTTTTGCAAGCCACTTGGGCCTGCCTCTAGTTGGTCCATCGCAGTCCGCACGCCACCAAATAGATACTCGTATAATAATCTCGTAATCTGAATTCAACAATTTGTTGAAAACAAGCAAGAAACAAGCAAGAAAACAAGAAACAAAGAGAATATAACCACTATGTTTAAAAAGAAAAAGAACGTGATACGATTGACAATTTTGACAATGTCGACTGCGAAAAAAACGAACCGATCGTTTCAAACCGAAGAGGTTGTTTTTTCTTTAGGTTTTTAACACGGTTTATTAGGTCGACCTGTATGTAACTATGTAATGGAATCTAAGGTAACTAATTTAACCATCTTCCGAGGGGTTTTTGAAAATTTCGCGGACTAAGCTAGAAAAAAATTAAAAATTAAAAAAAACTATACTGCTTTTTTCCCCGGCTCTTTGGCAGTTTAAATATTACCGCCATTAAAAAAAAAGTTATTCGTTTTTCGTTCTGTGCGCGGATAAACTTAACAATGTCTGTCGAATGCGGAAATTTTGATTAATTTGACGAAATTATGCTTTATTGATTCAAGCACGTGACGCAGTCGTCCAATGAGTGACGTGGGAAACTTAGCCGTGGAGTGTTGTTTTTAAAGGACAACGCACCAGTTCACACTTCCCGTGTTGGCAGGCAGGCTCTAAAAGACACTGGTTTTGCAGAAATCAATCATCCACCCTACAGTCCAGACCTGGCTCCGAGCGACTATTTACTTTTTCAAATTTGAAAAAAGACTTATGTGATCGCCGGTTTGCCGATGACAATCAGATCAAGGCTACGGTAGAGTGATATTTTGAAGCAATGGCAAAATATTATTTTTTCGGCGGTATTAAAGCATTGTTTGCTCGAAGCGAAAAGTGCTTATCACTCTATGGGGACTATATTGAAAAATAAAAACATTTAGGTACTTTAATACTCTTTCATTTTTTTTCAAAGGCCGCGAACTTTTCAGCCGCCCCTCGTACGTCATGGAAATTGGCAGCTGTATATAGTTCTGATGACAATACAATAATATGGTACTGTCGAACTCATCTGATGATGGAGCCGGAAGATATGAACTGGAACTTCATGATGGAACATCGTATCATAGCTATGTTTGGACTTGTTAGAAAAGTCTTGTAATGAACTTTGACCACGATTAGGTTTCAAGGTCTGATGATGAAGCCGGAAGATAGGCACTGGCATTCCATGATGGAATATCGTATCATTAGCCGTGTTTGGACTTGTTAGAAAGGTCTTGTAATGAACTTTGACCAAGATTAAGTGGAATATCGTATCATAGTCCTGTTTGCACTTGTGAGAAAGGTAAAATCACTTACCTAGTGGTCTCCAGATTGAAGAGCTAGATTGTTCTAAGCGGACAGGTAAAACACCATGCAATACAGACGCACTGGCGGAGATGGAGAGGATGCGGGCTCATTCGCCTACTTGAAATAAATGTATAAATGTTATAGTACATTACTGCAGAGGCCGGGAAATAGCAATTCGTGGATGAGTTGATTTTGTCGGATGAAGCGAAGCTGAATCCGACAATAGAGACGAATCCACGAATTCTCATTCCCGCCGAGGCAGATATAGTGCTTTTCTCCATAAATGCGAGGAAATCAAATTATATTTTCAATAATTTTAAAACAGCGAGTAGTATGTCAATTTTCAGTATGTATACATATTGTATTGTAGTCTTTGATGTCAATAGCCAACTTATTTTTTTAAAGTATGTACACGGCATGACTCATGGTGGCAGTTTCAATTGACACACATAAAAACATTAGAATCGATAACAATTATACGTTTATTGTAATTAAAATTAAACGGGATTGAAATCTAAACACAATTTAGTTATTTAGTTATTATATTGTAATGTGATTTATGCAATAAAAAATTTGAATTAGAATTTAGTTCGTTTTGAATATTATTTAATATTATTTGAGACATTTTTAAAAACGTCACTTCGATTTCTTGCGAAAGTAATCGTTTTGTCTATGACAATTTAAAAAAAACTTTAAGCACACTACAAACGGATGCAATTTGTCACACCAACTTGCAATAGTTGGAAAGCGTTACTAAATAAAATA
The DNA here is from genome assembly GCA_932294315.1 of Epinotia nisella. Lineage (NCBI taxonomy): Eukaryota > Metazoa > Arthropoda > Insecta > Lepidoptera > Tortricidae > Epinotia > Epinotia nisella. The sequence goes on from OW028674.1 coordinate 27,809,267, forward strand.
CATTACTAACCAGTCTAACTCTAGCAAGTTGTTATGACAAATTGCCAGGCCTTTAAACTTACGAGCATTTGGCTGTTTGTAGTGATTTGTCTTGGTCAAAACATATGATTAAAAGGTAAAAAAAGTATACAGTAAAGGAATTTCATACATTTTCCTGGCCGCTAAAATTTTACAATAATGACTTTTAACTTTTTTAAATTTGCGCTTGTTAGTAACGAGGAACTTCACGTACTATTTTTGCTACAGTAAGGCGCACATTTCCGAGCATATAAGAGAAAAAAATATTTCGTTATCAAAGACTAAAAAGTATAAAATAAATGAATAGTTTAAAAAACACGCTTTTATAAATGCACGTAAAAACCAACGATCCATAATTTATTTTTGGTTTTTACGTGAATTTATAAAAGCGTGTTTTTCTAGTGTTTTTTAAACTGCAACCTTTCCAGAACTGCATTAACGCACATTAAAATAACAGAGTCAAAAAATAAATACTTTCAAAATAAATATATTGTTGTATTATTTAGATATAAATAATGAAAATACTTCTATAATTTTAGGGTCGACAACAATAATGTAAGTAACTTTGACAGTTGTGTGGCATAAAGTGCCATAAAAGACCTCGTTCTTCGTGATTCATATTTCTTTCTAATGGCTAAAAAAACGCACTATAGTAATATAATAACAATAACATAAGGATATCGAGAAATGAAACAAAAAAGGTAATTATTACAAAATCTAACTTTATTACAAAACTCAGAAATCGTCTTCTCAGACGAAAAACTCGGCCCAGAACGGACAGACGGACTGACAAATTCATAAGTTTCAATTTAGTGCAATTGACAAGCACTACAAATAAATTATACACTTTGCCGTCATTCTTTATTTAATCAAGTATTTATGTGTACCTATGAGCTGCTCTCGATTTGAGACACTTTTAGGAAGGCTTTGTGTGATATAATGAACAGTCAACAACGGATAGAGAATATACATACTTAAAACTGGGTTATAATTACTAGCTGCAGCTGCATAGCCATAAACAATCCACGTGTATCCATCCATCTCTCTGGGACGAACAAAAGAAACGGATGTTTCATATACGATCGTCAAAGGTACGCTGCAGTTTTTTCGCACAAATAATTGTAAACTCCATCAAGAAGGCAATGTTTGTAAATAGATTAATTTACACCAGTAACAGTACCAACCAAGTTTAAGTACCAGTTTTCATAGGCATTCCGAAGTCAGAACTATCTTTAGGAAGACTTCTTAGGAAAATGTTTGTGACTGACAAATTGTATAATATATTCAGTACAAAATGGTAGAATACTCTGACTAGACGTTATAGGCACTTTAGAATCAATACTTTGAATGTAAACAACTAATAACCTAACTAATCACACAAAAATCGAATATGTACGCCATTTTTGACGCACGATTTGACACCAGGGTTCAGCTAAACTACATAGGAAATAGATATTTAACAAATCAGAAAGCATAGGACAGATTTTTAATACTTCAGATGAATATAATCTGGCCATTAATAAATTTAACCCCTTTTCATTTTACTGAAGTTGGATACCAAATATTTGTTCCTAATATGATGTAAACCAGCCTTTATGAATTTTATGATTCATTTTGAATTGCAATGTATATACGCACACGTCATTTTCATAAAATCACCAGTTTAATTATTTAATATCCATTACCCGATTTAACTAAACACTTTTGTCAAATTAAGTACTAAAATATGATCATTGCTTTTATTTATCCACTTTTAAATATGCAAAAACAGTAAGCCTTTGTCATGTAAAGCTTTCATTGTACTATGTAACATTCTTTTTACCAGATCTCTGTTCAATCGCAGTTGCATCTAATAATATGAATCATGCAGTGTGGAATAAAACTCAATGTTGTATATATCACCGTAAAATTGTAAGAACCTTACAATCTAAGTAGTGAGATTACAAACTGATGGGTAGGTTAGTTTAAAATGTAACGCATTCGATTATAAATTATAAAGTAACGAAGTTCACAATTTTACAGTGACATATACGTATTTTTAAAACTTAACTACAGCCCAGTCATGTATGAGTTTTAATTGTAATTGAATCAAATAGTCAAATAATAAAATAGAATCTCCTTTCGCCAGACTTAAGCCTTTTGATACGTATTTTTGAGACTTAAGCCAGGTTTAGACGAAGCCAGTAACGCTGGCGCCAGTCACTGGCTTGAAAAATAGGCCATAGTTCTATTCCCGCCAGTGCTGGCAGCCAGCGCTGGCTTGTCTTGAAAAACTGTTTATACGAGGGCAATAACAAGCCAGCGCTCGCTGCCAGTTTCACTGGCAGGAATAAAATAGTCAAATAGAATCTCCTTTCACTAGCCCTTAGGCATTTTGATACGTATTTTTGAGACTTAACTACAGCACAGACATGTATGTATTTTAATTGTAATTGAATCAAATAGTCAAATAATAAAACAGAATCTCCTATCGCCAGACTTAGGCCCTTTGATAGGTATTTTCGAGACTTAACTACAGCCCAGTCATGTATGTGTTTTAATTGTAATTAATGCAAATAGTCAAATAATAAAACAGAATGTCCTTTCACCAGACTTAGGCCTTTTGCAGTACACAACAATACACATTATTGTCTCCATAATACAAATGTCATGGAAGAATGGGTACCTACTAATCATGTCAGCACACAATGGCTTTTTTAGCAAATGTATCCTTCTTGCAAAAATCAATCGTTATTCGAGAATTTGTTGCATGCCAGTTGTGATAATTATCTCCTCTGAGACCCCTGCCACTGAGAAATACCTAATAGAGGCAATGAAATAACGATTTACCTGAGCACCTGATTATTGAATCAAAATTACGAAACAATGATCACTCCCTCTCAGATTGTGTCCGTCGACTACTACACTTAGACTATGCACTCGATATAGGTTTCACTTCAGTAATATGTGACACCTCATCATTTGAAGTGTCCGCGATTTCATTGTGTGAACCATCTATAACCTTTTCGATATCGACGTGTTCATTATTTTCATCAACTGATAAATCATGTAGATTTATATTAGCATTGCTTATAGCTTGGATTAGAGTTTCCATGGCTTTCTCATCGATTTTTTCTTCTAAGCTATCTATGTCGTTTTGGACTGAATCTTCGTTTGCATTTATTTCTTCTACAGTTTCTTTGTTATCACCTCTAACTGGTTCTTCAGTGACTTCTACTGAGCTTGTGGCTTCCTGTGACTGTTTTTCTGCTTTCTTCTTAGACTTCTGTTTCTTGGGTTTGTCTGCTTTGGGGGGCTCCTCCTTGACGCCGTTCTTGTTGTTGGTGAGCGTGTTTAATTGACTCTGGAGGTGCACGAGGCTCTGCCGAAGTTGTGCACAGTTCGCCGCCATTTTGTCCACCTTAAAACATATATGTATGAGCTTTTTTTAGTAATCACAAGTTTATACAGGGTGTTTGGACCATTTTGCCAAACGGCAGGTAGGTTGGATCATTTGCTATCTGTCCGGCCTCCAAAATATTTTTTTTTTATTTTATTAATTTTGGAATATTTTCACGCGTTTCAACTTGAATTTAAAAAAAGGAAGTAAAATTTTATTTTTTTGGCCAGAATAGATAGCAAATGACCCATCCTACCTGCCGTTTTAATTTGGCAAACGAAGGACCAAAAATCCTGTATTTTATTCACATATAATCAAACTACCTAACTCATAGCTGAACTGAGCCATATGATCCAATCTTACTAATAGTGGCTTCATCAGCCTATCAACTATTTCTCTAGCTATCAATCTTATTATTTGAATTGGTAGTGATATTATGTAATGAAATAATACTTGCCCAACATATAATACGTCAAGACGAAGTACGACGTCATTTGTTTCAATAGTCCTTTACCTCATTTTTAGGGTTCCGTAGCCAAAATGCCAAAAACGGAACCCTTATAGTTTCGTCATGTCCGTCTGTCCGCATGTCACAAGCATTTTACTCGAAAACTATAAAGTGTATTTGAATAAAATTTAGAGGATAGGTGTATTTTTTTAGCCGCTACATAGGTCTGTAATGAAATAAATACAATTTTGTTTTTAGGGTACATTCCATACAATTAACTGCAAGTATCAAGGTTTTGCGCGTCACGGCTATTAATTAAAAAAAAAAATTGAAATGAATCCTCATAGATTGTTTAGTAGTCTACACAAAGATCACATGCTTGAGATTGAGCAACGAATCGAATACAGAGTCGATTAACCTTTTGAACGCCATTCTTCACGTACTAAAGTATCACTGACACGCCAACCTTTTTTCCAAAAGTGAGTGAATATGAACCTTATAAGAAAGATTGAAGGTTGTTTTGACAGCGGACGTGTAACATTTAAAGGCGTTTTTGGCGCTGCGGGCAATACACGACATCTTTAGGCGTTCTTGGCGTTCAAAGGGTTAATGGAACTCCGTTCGATTCACTCGTTTCTGTTTAGAGCATTATAAATCCTTTTGCAAAACAATAAGTAGTAACGTAAGTAGTAAGTAACGGGAAAATTCTCAATTTTTTTGTGTATTTTGTATGGAGCGCCTGACGCTTAGACCATAGCAATTTCACGGAACTCTCACCACGCGAGTTGAACTCGCACTTGTCCCGGTTTTTTTTTTTATGGTAGGGCATGGAGCAAGCACTGGGCTGAGGACATTTTATAGCCAGCAGTGGGCATAGTGGCGGTACCTTGTCGTTGTTCTGCTTGGCGGGCGGCGGCGCGGGCGCGGGCGCGGGCGCGGGCGGCGGCGCGGGCAGCGGCGGCCGCTCGATGTTGTGCTCCTTCAGCGCGCCCAGCAGCGTCGTGCGCTCCGCCTGCAGCACAACAAGCGTCAGCACACAGGAAGGCTACAACCACTTGCTGATAACTAGGCTTGGGACTTTTTCTCCAAAATGGCCCGCAAAGTGTACATTAGTCGCTACATATTGAAAGGTAATAGTACATTGTCGAAGAGGCTAGAAAGTAAGCAATAGATGGACGAGTTAGTTCGAGGGCCGATGCGTAGCGGAGGCTCTGGAAAGTACGAGTCCAGCTATTGCACTTTCGGCCGAGGCTTAACACAGTGCTTTTCACGCCTACTGCGAGGAAATTGCAAATAATTATAATTTTAAATCAAAATTAAGTATCTAATTGAAGATCATAATACTAAACAGGCTCGCCTGCCTCGCGCCCCGGCGGAGGGAGGAGCTGCACAGGCAGCGCACGCCGGCGCGACCGCGCGGGGCCCTGTGATTGGTCGATCGCTGTTCAAACTGTCCAACAATAACATTGTTCGACAGTTTGAAGTCATAGATGGCCTGTTCGAGCGACGTCCAACTAACCCCAGCTTTGAAGCCTGAATTCTGATCATCTTTTGCCACATTTCCGAGCAGTGGCGTGAAAAGTTTATAGTTTCAGGTCGGATCAAAATTAAAAAATAAAAAACATTGCAGGCCGCCTGGAATGTTACATATAAATTCCTTTATTTGTCGAGTACCAAACTTTTTAAAAAGTTGAAACCGGCATAGAAAAGACGGCACAGGTCGTATTCAGCCAATTGAACTCGTATTTTTCTGTTGCAAACGCGACGTTTTTCTATGTGTCTCAAATAGTTCGCGTTTTTCGGTGGAAAAATACACTTGCGATTCGGTTTAAAAAGAAAAACGGCGGGAAATCATTAATATTTTCACGTTGTGCAACGATATTTAAAGTTTATTATTCCCCCATTTTTGAGAAAAACGCTATAGCCTTAGCCGGAATGGCAATTGCAGGCTTCGTATTATAATTAAACGGACTCGCAAGCTCGTCCGTTTAAACAAATACTCAGCCTGCAATGGCCTCCTTCCCGGCCATGGCAATAATGTACTATTGTATGCTCGCCGTGGTCCTGGAATCCACGTAGACGACATATGTTAAAATAAGTTTTTTTTCGACTCAGTGATAAGTCGAGTCTTTTGCGACCCCACGACTCTGCGCCTCATGTTTCTTTCGTACTGTGCTAATAGGGGTGTAGACACTAAATAAAATTACTAAAAATGCTGTATTTTCTCGAAAAAGGATTAAAAATGCAGACAAATGGAGAAAAAAGCATTGCACGAGGTTAAATAATCACAAAGTTATAATATAAGTGTCCAAAGTTTTAACAGAGGGTATATGTTCGCAAAACGCACGTTCATATGAAACGAATGCCATTTACTATGAGGCTCGAGTGTCGTGACGTCATGATCTACGAGTTTCTCTCTCTAACAAGCAATATTAAAATGGTTGAAGCTTCGTAATTTTTGGAGATATTTGAATGGGATTTTCATCATTAGGCATATTTTGTTGCCTTCTTTCTTTTAAAGTTATAATAAATTTAGAGTCTACACCACTATTAGAAAGAAAGAGGAAGGTACAGTGGCGGCGCGTGAGAATTTTCACTGGACAATCCGGACAAAAAAAGGCTGTTTTTGTGACGATTTACGAGTTTGGCAATATATAAAAAGAATTTTTAGGCAAGCCGGTGGGAATCGGCTTGTTTAGGCGCGCCGCCACTGGAAGGTAGATGTCGACGCGTCATTTATGAGTGTCCCAGATCATGTTTTACTCAGACTGAACACTGAAGCGACGCGTTCTATGACGACGAACGAGACGAACAGGGAGCGCCACATACCTAGTTTGCTCGGCGCGACATGTGCTAAGATCACACGAATAGCCGTGTCCACACCGGACGCTTACTCGGCCGCATGCGGGCAATTTCACGAGAAGGGATGCATCGTTAGTGACGTCACCGAGTAAAAGTTAAAAATATTCCATTTTGTAACCACGATTAACCAAATTAACCCAAATTCGAGGGGTATACAAGTAGCCATTAACGAGTTCCACTATCCACTTCCTGACTCCATCATCATACCATCGTCACCAAGAGTAATGTATAGAAATCATCAAAACAAACCAAATTAACCCAAACTCGAGGGGTATACAAATAGCCATTGAGGAGTTCCACTATCCACCTCCTGACTCCATCATCAGACCATCGTCACCAAGAGTAATGTATAGAATTTATCAAAACAAACAAAATGAACCCAAATTCGAGGGGTATACAAATAGCCATTGAAGAGTTCCACTATCCACCTCCTGACTCCATCATCAGACCATCGTCACCAAGAGTAATGTATAGAATTCATCAAAACAAATCAAATGAACCCAAACTTGAGAGGTATACAAGTAGCCATTGAGGAGTTCCGTTATTCTGCTGGTTCCACCATCGACTCAGATCAAATCAGCTGAATTGTACCAAACTATGTACTATCTTGTATTTGTATGATTATCATAGCAAAAACAAAACGAGTAACAAAACTATGTTAAAGCCAACTAGATTTTATATATAAAAGGTTGTATTACATACAATACAATAGGTATAAATTAGACAAGCGTCAAAAGTCTACTAGCGCCTCTATACCGATACCAAGTGCATCGTGTTTACCCCCGAGTATGTATCCGAACTACATTCATATTCATGGAACGTTATTTAAAATAAAAAATCATGATTAGATTTATTTGAATAAGAATAATTAGAATAATTTAACTTCATTCAATTTTCTCACATAAGAATTATTCACGGCGAAATTATTTGAACAATTTTGACGGGAATAAAATCAACATGATTTTATTCCCGTCAAAATGATTATATTTTGGACAATAAAAACATTATGATTTTAATTATATTTAGTAATTTATACTTTATTACAATAATTTGATGGTTTAAGCTGGGAACAAATTATCGGACGCGGCTGACGGCCGCGACTGAGAAGCGTGCACAGTCTTCGGGACGTGGCTTGCGGACGCGAAACAACGCTTATTCCACAAAGAACTGTAGAGGAAGAAACATGTCGAGTAGTGAAAGTGATTTTACGTTACGCACGTGCAAGCTCTCGCTTAGTCCGCATCCTTCTGACGCACTGACGCGTCCCGCACCCCGTGCATACCGTCCGCGGACGTTTTCGGCTGACGAAAACATCCAACGCGCCAGATTTCGGCACTTGTCCCACCGCTGGCGAGTAAGCGATGAGCTATCGGCGATTTTCTCGCCCAAGAAACGAACAAAAGATAATCGCTCCCGTGTAAATAAAAGAGAGATATATATTTATAGTTCATCGCTGGCTGTTCACACCGCGATGAACTATATCTCTCTCTTTTATTTACACGGGAGCGATTATCTTTTGTTCGTTTCTTGGGCGAGAAAATCGCCGATAGCTCATCGCTCGTCGCCGGCGGTGGGACAAGTGCCTTCTGTCGGATGTCCGAACGCTCCAGGTCAGCACAAGGTTACAATTCAGTGTATATTAATTATCTAGATACCTATAATTTATTTCCAGCTTTACTATTCATTTAGCTACGTTGTCAATTTTGATATTTATTTATTTATTATTCGTAGAACCAACAGCTAACAATTATTGTACAATAGTTATATTTGTAGGACATGAGGAAACAACCCTATTTTGGACTATAATGTATAGAAACAACAGTATGGTAGCTGACCTGCAGCGTGCGACACAAGCTCTGCATGTGCAGCAGCTGGCGGGCCGAGGCGGCGGCGCGCTCCTCGCTGGCCTGCCTGTCGCCGCACATGTCTAGCAACGCCGTCTGCGAGGTCTCCCAGCGCTTCTTCCACGAGAGAGATTCTTTCTCCAACTTCTTGATCTTCTTAGACATCTAGAATGGAAAAGATAAGTGGTAAGTCCTCATTGGCGTTTCAAAAAGTTATTACTAGGCGTGTATCACACTGGCAATCAATGAGGCGACTTTGAACGGCGATTGTCGTTGCTGTGTCGCAGTGAGTAGTAATGCTCACAATTAGCTATTCTATCTGCCTGTCTGTCTGTCAAGGCCCCTTATTCTGGAAACGCGTGAAGGTATCGCGTTGAAAGTTAACGCAAAAAAAAGGTACGGCCGTTTATGCCGCAAAAAACGTAAATTTCGACACTCTCAAATGAATCAAAATTTATAGGGTACTTTCCGTTGACCTTGAACTATGAAATTTGGCAAGTAACATCGTCTTATACTAAAAGTACATGGAAAAATCTGAAAACTATACATCTGTAATTTTGTACGTCCTCGGTGTGCAAGTCAGACTCGCTCTCGTTCGGTTTTTTTATTATTGTCTAAGTTCGAAACTTACATAATTGTAAACATTTCAACATAAACAAAACGCTCACCTTCTCCATCTGTTCCTTGAATCCTCCAAACACCTGGTTGCTTTTCACTAGCGCGTTCTGAAACTCGTCGTACTTGTCCGTGTACACTCCGAGCTGCGACCTAAAACAAAAACAGAACAATTTACAGAATACACCCATCATTAGAATGGACCTTCGAGATGGATATAGGTAAGCTATATTTTATCCCGCGGCTCCGCCTGGGTACTCTGCAATACGTGGACCAAGCCACGCGGGCGAAAACGCGCGGGCACCTAGTTAATAATACTTAATATATTAAAACTAATACTTAATGATGATTATAGACGAGGAAATGTACAGAAATGTATTCATCAGCTGGATATTATGAGAACAATATGTACCTCAATGCAGTTTCCGTTCCTTGCAGCTCCATGATCTTGGCCGTGCACTGCGCCACCGTGACTTTCAGGTGTTCCATCTCAGCCAGAAGCCTCTCTTTCTCTGCCTGGTGCTCTAAAGCCGCTTTCTGAAGTTTGGCGTCAGACAGCTGGGACTCTAGGGCCATTTGCTTGCCCATCTTATCTACCTGGAAATAAAAATAAGGAATGTTATGTTACCTTTGTTTTTAGAATGATAACTTTGCATCTACTGAGTTACCCTGCTTTGCCCATATCTGCTTCGCGCGAGATGAAGACGCGGAAGTTATCGCGCATCTTGCTAGTTTCCATTTCTCCATTCGAGGCTGGTTCGAGAAAGCCATCAATAAAAAGACGAGACACTAAACGGGATTAGAACAAGAACGGGCACTAAAAGGAATATTTCTTGGAATACTAGAGTAGACAAATTATGAAATCACGAAAAAGAAGTGGAGGATCTAGCTAGAAGATTCATTCTTACAATTTTTGATATTACTATACAAGGGTCTAACATGATACCTTTATTTCTGAAGTTACGACGCAACTTGCACCCGTGGTCTCAGTGTAAAGTAACCTTTTAAACATGTGTCCAAATCGCAAGAGTTTAACACATACAGTGCCAACAATTTTGTAGAACTTGTGGTATTTCTGCGCCCACCTAGCGGATTCCTGGCACTCAGAGAGTTAATGTTATATTGTTACCTGCTGTTCCCTCAGCTGGTACTGCTGTACCACGCTCTTGAACTTCTCGCTCATGCTGATGTTGTCGTCGCGCAGCTTGGCGTTCTTCTCGTTGTTCTGCTGCAGGAGAGTGGTGATCTCGGTGAGCGTGTTCTGGAACTTGGCCTGCGTCTCTTTACGGCGCTCCTCTTCTTCACGGATCTTTAGAAGGGACTCTTCCTGATTAAAATAAAAATAAAGGTTTAGTTTTTCTGTGACCTTTAAAGTCTTCAGTCTAAATCGTTAATCTTGATGTAACATTCTAGATACTTTGTACACAAACATCAATTCAAATAATTATTCGAATAAACATTTATTCATCACTAATTTATTCGCGAATAAATTATTCGTCTACACTTTCGCGTCTCATTTCAGTCGAATAAATCCTCGAATAATCCCCGAATAATATTTAAGAATGCGGTTGCCCGTTTAAATACAACACAACACGTACACGTTTACTTCAATTGTACCTATTTTCAAGTTTAATACCTTTTTCTAATAATTAACTATATTTTTGTGAGTTAAATGAGTCGTTAAATGAAAAATATACGATCGGAAATTCTGTTAAGATCTGGTTATCGGATTATCTTTGGTACCTACGTGCAACCGCTAATTTATAAGGGTGCTAAAACTACTAACTGGAAACTAAATTTTACATAAAACGTCCCTTTTTAAAAACTTATGATTAAGGTTCAAATCGATATCTGGGGCTCTGGGTATAGAGGTATTGATAATTTTGTTACACAAATCCGATTGGGCTTACAATGGTCGAGAACGCCAGAACACCGAGACCAAATTATAATTTAAAAAGTTTACAAAATAGGCATATATAAAATAAAAAGAGATTGAATTTTCATTTTAAATACAAATACTAGTAGTGTGATGATATAATTTTCCTTATTAAAATCAAGTACCTAGTAAAATACATTCAAATAGGTTACAACAAAAAATATTAAAAGTGCCCTTGTCGTAGTAATAATATACGCATTCTTACCAAAATATCACCACCAGGGACCAGTCTGAAAATCAGCGCTGGATGTAAACATCTCATTCAACTGAAGCTGAGATTGGTACCCATTGCCCAGATATATTATAATATGCTTAGTTTAAATTGTAGTTTTTTTTTTCTTTTATTCATTTGTTTGTATGTTGTTAAGTTGTGGCAATAAAACTTTTTTTTTTGTTTTAAATAAGCACATTTAACACCATGCGAAATAGTGCGCATAGAAAGGTGAGAATGAGAATGGTGAAAGAATGAGAATACCTCTAGTCAATGTCTTATCAGCGGGGCTAGCACAACTGACGTCGCGCCGCGACGCGAGTCGAGAAAGATCTACCCTCCTTTGTCTAATGTGTACGTTGCGAGTGAGATAGGAGACGCTTAGTCGCGCGCGAAGCGACTGAGCGGCAAGTTGTGCTAGACGTACAGTGTTGATTGATTGAAATGACTCGTTGGTTGATTGAAAATATTACTAAATAGATAATGTTTTTTAGCTATATCCCAAAATTTGCTCATAATCTGCGCACACAGCTTAAAAGCATCCCTACAATATACAAATGAAGAAGTTATTCGCGAATAATTTATTCGCCGAATAATTTCTAAATCGTTATGAATTACATTTTGCCCATGTCTGTCTGCTCAGGGTATGTACGAAATATTTACCGCTAGCTTTTCGGTGAAGGAAAACATCGTGAGGAAACCGGTCTTATCCTTTCACGCAAAATAGGCACGTTGGATGTCGATTTGCGGAAAATGCCCAGTAAAACTAACTAACTGCTCAGGGTAGTCTTCGTCAGTATGTGATAGGTACATGGACCTATGATACTCAGGACAAGCTATAACTTGATAACACCACAATGAGGGATGGAAAAGCTATGCAGCTAAATTAAGAACTGGTCTTAAAATGGCTGATGGCTTACCATAAACAACCTTCTTAATTTGGGCGGGTAGTGGTTTTTTTTGCCACAAGTTGTGGCAAATAAAAAAAAGTGGAACTATGACCAGGACAACAAATGATATTTCCCTTTCTGTCACACTTATCGAGATTTGTATGCCACCATCTCGCTCGGACGTGGTATTATTTTACCATAGCTTGTCCTGAGTATCATAGGTCCATGGATAAAGGTTTAATTTGTTTTAAGGGCAAATATCGCAAATCCAGATATTTCCTACTATATTTAGATTTTACAAAAACATTTACAGATTCGAAAACCGGTTCTTCTCATGTCTATAATGCCATTTATTCTCTGAAGTGCTCTGGTCAATGATGATTACCTTGATAGTCTTGTTCTGCTTCTGTAGTTCGCGGCAGAGGCTCTCCAACTTTGATTTCACGAGGATGGTCTTGTTGAACTCATATTGCAATTGTTCTTTTTCCTTCAACAAGATGCCGTACCTGAAGGCCAATTTGAAATATATATAATATATATTATATATATATACTACTACCCTGCCCGCGCGGCTTTGCCCACATATATTGGAAAGAACGCAGAAAAATAATTAAGCCTATGTCCATTCAGAATGGCCATTCTAAACACGGTGTATTTCGGTCTGGTTGTAGAAATTACCCTCACATACAAACTTACAAAGCTTAAATCTCAGACTTTTCCTCTTTATAATATGATTAGTATAGACAAAACAATATTTTAAAAAGACTCGATTAGCTGCCATGAAAAACTCAACCAATGAATGTGTTGTCCCCAAGCAAAAGGCGACGCTTTGTCAATGTCAATAAGGATAATTTCAAATTGCATCATTAAGCATAAATATATATATAGTTATGACAATGATAATTGTCCATTGCAAAGTTAACTAACTATAACTTTTCAACCATATTTCGAACAACTAGGCCTTAGGTGGGAACATTACCATGCCTCCACTCTCTTTTTTAGTTTTCACCTTAAGTAAAATGGTTCCATCTCCCAGCCCAATTTGTTCAAGACAAGTCTGAACACAGCTTTATGTTTATATAAATCATAGACAAATATTTGTTGCTTGCAACACTTTAGATTTAATACCTAGATAAATATTGTCTATGCACTTTCCATTACATTTTTGTCTGCTCTCATGTCCTGGCGTCAGTCATGCTATGGCGATCTTTGAAATTAGCTCAATAAAGTTAATTTTTCTTATATCTTTCATGTTTGTTTTTGGCATGCGAAAGCTTTAATTTTGTCTGCATCTCGGTCACGATACTCATGATTTGGCGATCCTTGAAATTAGCACAGTAAAATTATTTTTTCTTCCATCTTTCGTATTTGTTTTAACATGCTTTCGCAAACAAAAAGTAATGGGAAAAGCATAGACAATATTTATCTAGTTTTACATGGTCAGATATTGCAAAATTCCAATTCACCAACATCTCAAACACTGCTTCAGCGTCCACACCAAAGCAGTGTTTGAGATGCTGGCGACAACATACCCAAATAAAGTGCTGTGCAATACCGGTCCATCAGATAATTTAAGCTCTATGCACAGAATAAGGTACACTGAACCGAAAGCGTCCAGAAGTTTATGATAATGATGATGAATATAACAACAAATCATTCATACTTGAAAGTGTATGACATTCTGTATCATATTATGCATGCATACTTTTATAGTTTTACCGAAATTTGTATAATAAGCAGTGACTGGATTAAGGTGAAGGTAACAAGACATAGTGACATAATTTTGTAGTACAATTTTTATTTGTACTTCGAGAGACAGTTACATGAAACAGACAAACTTGGGTTTTGCTCCTTTGCCTATGTACAAAAAAAATGTCCCATCACTCTTATGTCACCAGATTAAGGTTTTGGTACATATTTACGAGTTAAATCAATATTTTGTTTTGCACTTGACTGTACACTAGAGATATTCCATGCATGATATCTAATTATTGTCTAAACTGACAGAGGAGAGGTAATTATGGCAACAACTGACATGAAAAAGACACTTAGCTTATAAGCAACTGATACTGTATTATCAGACTCACAAACTTACCGTTTATCAGACTGTTTGATATAAAACTGCAGCTTCTTATTGTCATCAGCAGTCTGCACATATTTCTTGCAGACCAGAGACAATTTCTCCTCTAGGCTAGGCACAGAGTTTAATGACTTCATGAACTGCTCTACATTTTTGTCATCCTTTTTGTTGCGGTCTTCCTTCTTCGATTTCTTTGGTGGATCTTGAAGGGGTGGGGTTGGAGTTTTTTCCTGAAATAAAGAAAAACACATGATTCATTTAGGAAACTTGGAAGACCGAAGTCTTTTGTCAAGATACAGTATACAGTTTATTTTAGAATGTAGGTCAAAATTTCAGTTTCATTCATCTCTAAATAGTACAGACATTGTGAAAATGTCTTCACAATGAGCCAGTTATAAAGTATATATGTATACTACTGTTGTAGGGTATTTTTAGGATAATATTAGTATATTATCCTAAAAATACCCTACAACAGATTTGAGCATAGTCCATACAATGCCAGCAGCATTTCCTCACTAGTTGGAGTTAAAACTGTAGACATATTTTCAGCTGACTTCATAATTTTACATAAGCATTATTTACCATATTAATAACACAATCAAATTATTAGCTGTAATTCTAATAAGTATACAATTAACAGATTTTATTTAATAGATCACTGGTGCTTTCTTCAAATGTAACCCAACCAATCAACCCAATGGCATTTGTTGCATCTAATTCTACTTTATTCAAGAGATTGGAATAAGGATATTCCAATCTCTTAAATAAAGGCTACATACGCCATTTATTATGTAGTATTCATTGCTCAAAACAAATAATTATGGGTGGTTGTTTTAAGGCATTTCTGTACTTGCATCATTGCATACTAGAAGTATAAAAATAAATTATCAAAGCATGGCATAAATCTTATAGAGATTTGATTCTTTGATAGGTGTACCACAGAAGAAATTTATTATAGATACAGGCTCCACATGGCATCCATAGCAAGAGTGATTACACAATGCAGAGTTCAGAACAAGTTGGCATCAGGTTGTCGTCAACCATAAAAGAAGAAAGCTCGGAACGTGCTCCTGAACAGAAATATCATAAACATTCCCTATTCTGGCATCATGCCAGACGAGTTTTAGGTTAACTGTTTTACCTGTTTTTAAACCCAAATTCATGATAAACATCTAACTATAACTTGCCGAATCTTCTTGAAATTTACCAAATCAATACAAAATATTACTAAGTCAGACGAAAATTTCTGCAATTATAGAAAAGTAATTTACCGACATTCGATCGCATTCTATTTATAAATCAGAGATAAAATATAAAGTAAAAAACTTACCTCGCCATTTTTTTCAGGTTGTTCGTTCTCAATGCTATCTTTAATAGTTTCTTCGGCAGCTTCCATAGTTATAATATTAATATTCAATTTAAAAAAAACTCTCGATTCTCGTCAAACAACAATACGAAACGTAGGAGATTAAAACTACTGATGCAGAGTACGCTTACTTGAACATAGTCGTTATTCTTTTTTATGCGAAAGTAAACTGTATTGCAAGGCAATAGAGTATAATTTTAGAATGATGACATAAAGTTAAGTATAGTAAAAAGTAGTGACATTTAAACATGTACGACACAATCTGACAAATGACTGTGAGCGTGAGTTCAGGCACAGATAAGATAATTTCATGAAAAGACATCAAAAGCGTATATTTATTGAGAAGCGTCTTGAGTATACGAAATTACCACATTACTTTCTTTCTAAAATTAATTAGTTCATAGCAAAACTTTTCAAAGAAAATAAAGTTTTTAAATTGTGAACCATTTTCCAGAGTAAACTAGTTTTTTTCGGTTATTACTTTGGGTTGCCTTGATTTCAAATTCCTTCTATTGTAGTAGAAATACACTTAAAATTAATATTAGTATCAATAGGCTATTTTTTAATTATATTTTAAAATGTTCGTATAGATTCGATAGTCAACTAGTATTTTTATTTCCTCAAAATAATATCGCTTAATGCAAATAAATAATGGTTAAAATTTGAAGGTTAAATATTCGCAGTAAAAAGGCAGAGGTGCTACCGCGAAACGCAACTCCATCTCTTTTGCTTGAACTAGCAAGTGCGACAGTGACGGAGATACACGAACGAAATTCGTTTTCGTTCTCGTAACTCCGTCTCTGTCGCTCAAACTAGCAAGTGCGACAGAGACGGAGATGAATCCCGCGGGTCTGATAAACCAACTTCATTCGTGTATCTCCGTCTTTGTGGAAATGATGAAGCGAGCTTGGGAGTAGCTATAAAGGGGAGGCAAATGCACAAAAGATCCCACTGGGTCGAAGTGTATCCGAAAGGGCCCTCAACTAAATAAGATAAGATAAGATAAGATGTCCGTCTCTGTCGCACTTGCTAGTTCGAGTGACCGAGAGTGAAATACACGAACGAAGTTCGTTTTCGTTCGTGTATCTCTGCTCTGTCGCTCGAACTAGCAAGTGCGACAGAGACGGAGATACACGAACGAAAACGAATTTCGTTTTGTGGTAGGCCCTCTGAGGGCCTACCGCGAAAGGCATTCGAAGTTTTCCCTCTCTGTCAGACTTGCGAGTTCGTACGTAAGGGCAACAGAGAGGGAAAACTTCGTATGCCGTTGGCGGTAGGCCCCCGGGGCCTACCGCGAAAGGCATTCGAAGTTTTCCCTCTCTGTCAGACTTGCGAGTTCGTACGTAAGTGCAACAGAGAGGGAAAACATCGAATGCCGTTGGCGGTAGGCCCCCTGTTGTGCCGTGGTAGTAAATTGTACTTGAGGCTTGCAACATTTTCCCAAACCGTTTATCCTCTCTTTCTTTCAAACGAAACAAACATATACGCATTCCTTCTAAAAGAACGAAACCGAGTGGTGGTGGTGAGTAATCTTACTTTGATAAAAATCGTTACAAATGCTATCCTTCCATTAAATTATTTGAATAACTTGATTCCGTATTTGAGTAGACCAGTTCTGATGATTTGATGTTGTGTAAGCTGCTCTAGGTGAGTCGTTTGATGTTTTCCTTATTTGCAAGCCATCTGCAGAAAACGTTTGATACAATCCGTTATTTTTCAAGATTTCGTAAAGGTCAATGCGCTCTGCTGTCGTAGGAGGATGCCTTCTAGGTTTCCGATATGATTATATGGGTTATTTGCTAATTATATCCTGTTAATATCAGCGTTTTCTGGTGTCTTGTGGTTGTAACAGTTAGGGAAGCATGGCGCGGTCGAACAAAGAAGGCACCGTTAGTGGTCCCGCATGACCGGCCGTCTCTGTGATAGATTGATGAACTACAGTTATGTGTTTAAAATTACATTATAATTGCTAACTTTCACCATTATTTTCTTTTCTGGCACACGGACTAGGTATTTTGTGATGCGGTCATGACACTCGTGACATATTTTCTTTGATAACGATTTCCCTGTTCTACTGAATGAAACATTATTTTTAGCCGCGGTTATAACTAAACATACTTACGCATTATATTAGTATTAAAATATGTCCAGTAAGCATACTTGCCTTCGGTTTGAGCCCGTTTTATGTTTATAAAATTAACATATTAACCTTAAAAGATTAAATGTAAGGAATGTGATATCAACTTAGCAAATATTATTGTTTTGATATTCCTTACATTTCGTATATCAATGAAGACTTCAACAGGAAACATGTTATCTTTTAATTTAAGATATATCAGTTATAGAGGCAATGGATTTGTTGAAGCCGACTCAAGTGGTGGATAAAAGAGATAAAGGTTATTAATTGAAAGCTAGATTAAATTGAGACTAAAGCATTTTTTTAAATCGCAATATTAAGATATATTTGGTTAGCTACCTATCAATATAATTAATATAATTGTCAACAATTGCTTTAGAAGTCTTTTCAAGGGAAAAAATGTAAACCATGATAAGATTTCTTGTTTTAACAAATATATTTTTTAATATTAACCTGGTCTTTGTACAATTCCAAGTTCAGAATTGAATTGTTTACAACTCTTCTTACTGTGTTTACCAATGATTATAAGGTAAATAACATTTATCAATTAAGTAATATACCTTGAAGTCCCTAAATACATTTTGTTAAAACCACTAAAAGTTCTGTTTCTATGCATCATTTTATCACATAGGTCCGGGAAGTGTAAAATAAATATGGTATTTAGTGGTTCTACTTGCAAACCAATGCTTGGAATCTACACAAGTGGCAAAACCATTTACTTCCACATAATAATTATGTTTGGGTACATAGTACATATTCATGTTCATTAATTTTATTTTATTTCATGGCCTGTTCAATGTTCATTTATTAAAACTGATTATTAAAACTAACAAACACACAGTAACCTTATCTAATCATGGAAATGTTGATGATTTTTCTAGCTATTGTAACAAGTTTTATAGGGTGCATTCTGCTTAATTATTTAAAGTGCAACTACAAGGGGTGCATGGGTTTTCCCGTAATTCCAATGGGGGTTTTGCCCAAACTGTAAGCAATAAGGATGCATTTCAATTGCTACCTACATTTATGAATTATTTTGAGATTTTTAATACCTACTAATATTTTAAAGAGGAAATGTGTAGGATTGTAGCTTTGTAAGTTTATAAGTAGGTAATATTTTTTACGGTTCTGGACCAAAAAGGAAAAAACGGGACCCTTATGCCGACTCTGTCTGTCACAAAGTTAAATACCTATCTCAAGAACTACTATAGCTATCAATTTGAAATTTGGAATAGGTATTTTTAAAGAAAGCTAATCCACGTGTATGAAACATGAAAAATTTAAACATACCCATAGTATCTATCAAAAATGAAGGATAAGAGGGGTTGGGGAATTTAAAGTCTAGTTAGTATCATAGTGGGGGTATCATATGAAAGGGCTCGAGTTGCACATTTTTTAGTATATGGTATGGACCTTCAAGATGGACAGGCTATATTTTAACCTGCGGCTCTGCCTGGGTTCTATGTTATACGCGGGCAGCTAGTATTAAATATTTTTAACTTTTCATTGGCAATTAACCATAATGTTAAAAGTTAATATTGCCATGAAAATAATGTAATAATTATTGTAGATTTTTCCAATATATACAATACAATACAATACAAATACTCTTTATTGCACACCTCACACAAACAAAGCAGTTACATAGAGAAACAATACAATAACATGTAGGTAGAGGTAGACAACAGGCGGTCTTATCGCTGAAGAGCGATCTCTTCCAGACAACCTTTGGGTATCGGAGAAAGAGATAAAACTAGATTATGCAGTAGGTGGTGCAGAGATTATTATCAATCAAAAATCAAGAAATTATAAAAATAAACGTACATAAATACCTCTATATATAAACATACACACACAATCATACATATATACAAATAACACAAACACAAATATAATGATACATAAACAGTCAGCCAAAAATACAATCAGGGTTAGGGGAGAGACAAATAATGTTCTTTAAGAAGGGATTTGAGGTTGCCGATAGATTTTGCTTGTCTGATGTCAAGAGGGAGAGAGTTCCACAGTCGGATAGAATTAATAGTGAACGAACTATTGTAAAATTTGGTAGATGATGAAGGCACAGTTAATAGCAAATTGTTAGAACATCTAACAGAATTTAAAAAACTAAAACGTTCTTTGAGATAGCGGGGAGTTGCAGGGTTAAAAAGGATATTATACAGAAGCGAAATAATGTGAGAGTTACGGCGATAACGGATAGGGAGCCACTTGAGTTTAGAACGGAAACTAGAAACATGGTCATATATAATGTAATTTTAATACCTAGTTACATGGGTTATCCACCTCGAACTACATAACTACTTCATTTATGATTTAATATAGCAACAAATACTTTGTATTATAATTTGAACTGGTTGCATGTATTCACATCCACACCAGGGTTTTATTTAGTCCCTTATGTATTGATGTTTGAAGTTAATCCTCTGTAACTGCCTAATTAAGCTCTAAAACACATCCAGTAAGATCTTTTATGGAGAAATCTGTGCTCAGGCAATCAATTGCCCATACTACGGACAATCAATAGCTATACTAACCTATACCTTTGTCCGTAGACTGCCCATATTAGCAATCAGAACGAGCGTTATTATTCCAATGTATTTCCTTACGGTATGCATTACCTTGTGGTTGGACTTATGTGGACTGTTCATACTCATACATTCCATTCCATAGTGAGTCTACTCTATACCGACATGTACAGCTATAGGTATGGTGGTGTGTTCCTGGTAATCTATACTTATATTGTCTTTACAACATAATTATACCTCTATCTAAGTCTAGCACCTCATTAGGTCAAGTTTGTGAGTTTGTATGTAGGGGATTGATTTCGGAACTACCCATCAGATTTCAAATATTCATTTACCAGTATATATTATAGAATGGAGCTTTAGAATGGACGGTTACATATTATTCAATATTATCTTTAACAGTTTTAATTATTAATTATAGTTGTCCCCTATCCTGTGCAAAAGAGGAAAGTTTTAACGCTTAACGTTAACTATTCATTTATGTCGTGACTTCAGCTCCGTATGTACGATCGTAACGTGCCTGGTAGTCCAGGCAATGAACTGACAATTTGTATGGAAAAAATGACATATTTGGAAATAATTTATAATAGCTAATTTTTTTAATGTAACGGATATATTATCAATTAAATTGTTACCTAGAGGCAAAATCCAACAAAAAATCAGACATCAAAAAAATCAATATTTAATTAGCTCCTAAAAAGTCCGGATAAATATTAATATATTTTTTATCTTTATTTAGGTTAATTTACATTTGCTTTACAATATTCAATATAAATAAAATAAAAAAGACAATGAATGTTTAATTTAAATCTATATAATTACTTCCGGGTGGAAAGTTTGGTGGATTCTTGAATAAAGCATCTTAGAATAACGTTTTAAAATGAAATAAACAAAAAAAACGCTATTATAAATTAATGTTTTTCGAAACCGTATTTTGCCTCGGCTATGGTCTTTTAAGAATGGCTGCAATTTTACCTAGCTTCCAGAAATTAGGCAGGCTTGCTGTATATTTACAAGAACATGATAGGTACCTAAAAAATCGCAACAGTGGCGGCGCGTGAAAAGTTTCGGTGGGCAACCCGTAACAAAAAAAATATCAAAGTTTAGTTAATGAGAGTATAATATTATAACTATAGCCTAGCCGAGCCTTTGGGAATCGGCTTGGATGGGCGCCCCGCCGCTGTTACTCAATGAGACATGCACTACAGAATAGGACTAACTCCGCTTGACTGGAGGCTAGGATCGGATATCTATATTTGCTAATAGTCACGCCTATTTGAACAACGAACCTTATCTTCTTAGTCACAAAGCCTAATAAAACATGATTGCTAGTTTTACGTCACTATGAATTAGTCACAGTGTAACGAGAAAAGTGACTGCCCGAATCAGTGAATCGATCATTTTGCTATGTAGTTAGGTATTTGTTTGCGAAAATTGATCTTGGGTAGGTACGTTGTTTAGCAAGAGGTAAATTACATGATTAAAATGGACAGGTTTGTTGATTGTCACAAATGATCCGTGAGGATTTTAGCATTTTTCTCAGTATTTTTATTAACTTCGGTAGGTAAGCTCCAAGGAGTATTCGTACCTACTTAAGGTATAGCGGCATTATTTTCCTGAACCTGAGAGTTTCCCATGTTCAGAGACAATAAATAGCATGTGTATAAAGCTCGGATTAAATGCACCCAGAATCCTTGATCGTCCCTCAACCGCTACTTCGATTTAATATTTATTTAGGTAGGTACCTACATCCGCCATTCTGACTCACCCCGGAAATCCCGAAATGCATGTTTTGACGGGGTTTTAAATTTTAGGTAGGAACTATCGCCCAAGGGTACGGGTTCACACTTTCTGTTCAAAATCGTCTGCACATGCAATGGCCAACGCTCGAAATTGATCCTAGAGGTGTGAACCCTTAGACGATAGTACATTTCTTCTAAAATTGTACATAAATTATAACCCCAAATCCTAAACATAACCCGAGTCAAAAACCAATTATCACAATATGATTGTTAAAGGCTATAGCCAAGCCGTGTTAGGGGTTTTGCACTGATATGTTTCCAACTGCAGGTACCTGCATCTCTAAGATATTCGATATAACTATTCTTTCCGGTTTTGCTACTGAAAAAAAAATGTATTCTACATTGTTAAGTAACACAATGTACCATTATTCCTTGGTATATGGCGACACAATTATCATGATAATGAGCTTTCTGTTCTGATGTTTTAATTCATGCTAATTCAAACGATGCCGTCACATAGTTTCGCCATTCTCAGCACATGTTGCTCCTAAATGCCGCTAGGTCCTAGGCATGCCTTAATAATAAAACCGGATAAGTGCAAGTCGAACTCGCCCACTGAGGGTTCCGTACAAATTTCCTCATACCTCTATGATTGATTACGTACTTTAAATAAAGACTATATTTTTTATGATTTAATTACAAATGTATAGTTTTCAGATTTTTCCCTGTACTTGTAGTAGGTATAAGACGATATTACTTGCCAAATTTGAAAGTTATAGGTCAACGGAAAGTACCCTTTAAATTTTGATTCCCTTGAGTGTCGAAATATCCGGTTTTTTCGGCATAAACGGCAGTTTCTTCTTTTTATGTTAACTTTGATATTAGATTTTTTTCACAGTTTCAAGGGACTAGACCTGAGTATATGGTTCTCGATAGCTCCACGTGTTCCCGAGATAAAGGGTCTTGACAGATGGACAGACAGACAACAAAGTGATCCTATAAGGGTTCCGTTATTTTCCTTTTGAGATACGGAACCCTAAAAATGGATGTATTATTCTGCCAAGTACATAAGTCTTTTTAATCGTAGAAGCCAATATTAGAGGCCAGATGGCTTGAACTCGTGTTCCCGAGAGCTTAACTAATCCATTGAATTAAAATAGCATGTCGATTTAGGTAGTGGTTTGAGTAAGATGACCATCTACTGGATGCACATCGTTGCTAAACAATGTGGGACGGATAAGCGTTGCGTTTTTACAATTATGTTTAGACCATCCTATAGACTATACTATCGGCAAAACCAAGTGGCAAATCAGGTCGTAAAATATTAGAATCATGCTATTATTACGCACAAAAAGGTTTCATTGTTACTTTTATTGCCCGACTCGCCACTTGGTTTTGCGGATAGCATAGTAGACTAAGTACCTGGTATATTTTCACTTGTGTAGGCATTATAGCTCGAAATATTTTGGTCGTGTTTAATATGAGTCTGGTTTTTTTTTTCTGTGAAGGAATTACCGATAATGGGCATTGATTTATATCTACATTATTTGCTATTAGGTGATTTTACTGTCGAGGTGAAGATATTTCGTAATATAAATTCAGATTCCGAAGATCACCAGTGTTCACTACATACCTAATAGACAAGAACTATCATGACTATTCAGTATTGCAATGTGCTTGCACACGCTACGCATTGCTCTACTTATCCATAGACAATCACTAGACTAGCGTTTCTTATATTTTATAGGCCATTAACAAACGACCAGTGCAATCTGGGAAACGGCGAAATGCTTTCTCTGTTTACGTACGTTTATACCTGATGTTATGAGAAATTTCTTCGCATATAAAGTATATCTAACTTTAACTTATTAGAGCGTTGGTGACTCATCTCATACCAATGGTATTCATATTCACCAGAATGCGGCACTTAACCGAAATGTCTGGGCCGTAAAATGGGCAAGGTCTAGGGCATCCAATCCCGGGATTTATTACTAGGTACTACAATACCGCGAATCCAGGTATTGTAGTAGTAATAAACCCCGATATTGGAAGCCCTGGCAAGGTCCATTAAACACACTACAAAGTCATTAGTCGATGGAAACCCAAAGAAAGACAAAAATATGACGGATCGATATGTAGGTAAGGTGTCCATTGTGCTCGATTATTGTGTCCTGCGTATTGCGCGTGGCTGTGGTAATAAACATTCTGGACATTGAACCGTGCGGAGAGTCATGAAATAAATACAATATCCTAATAAGTTACTTAGGTTTCCACGGGTAAAGGCTTATTGACATAATCTACTATTACTTGCCGACCAGATCATACGTGTAAGCAACATCCAAACGGAACTGGATTACAAGATTAGACAGTTTTACGGCTTCTTGTCGTATTGTCATAAACTAGATCTCAACCGTGACGCTGCGTCATTAAACCCTTTTATTACGCACTTAAATATAACTTGAATTTCCAGTACTTTGTGTTTATACAAATCCACTATTTTTAGGACTACTAGGAATTCTTAGATCTTTCTATTGTAGGGTTTCTAGGAAGTGGCTGCCTGTGTTGTTCGAGTTCGAGGAGTCTGATCCCAAGCTAGAAGCTAATCCCATTAGTTAATTTAGTTATGTCCTACACTTTCATTATACTGGCAATTTGTTTCGGCTACCTTTTTAGCTGTATAATTTTACTAAGAGGCGAAGCGCTCGCAGTTTTGTGTTGGTTGTTCTGGAAAAAATGTTTAACACATTTGTGGGTAGGTCGTTTTTCCTGGCGTTTTAATAATATCAAAAGGCTTGTCGTGTATAGTCGGAATAAGTGTAGCCTTGCGTTTCCATATTATGAGAAATGACCATGCGTAGGTGGATGGTAACGACCACTAGGGTATGACATATACCTACCTACTTTCTACTTTCAGGTCTCATGAAGTCTGGCAGTAAAACGTGGTGGCCATTAATTTGTACGATAATCCATATTCTCTGCATGGCCGTTTTAATTAAATCTAATAGTTAATAAAAATGAACGTTGATAATATGTTAAGAACTCTCGATTCTTCTTTTTCCTTCAGCGGTTTGGTGTAAGGCAAACACATGTAATTTTGGATTGCTATCCCTCTTTGTCGGTATCTTTACGCCATTTTTAAGTTAAATATGCCAAATATTTAACTAGGTATAGATGAAAATTCAAGTAAGGCCCCTTTTGTAAGTATGTAGTTGTATTCTGTTCGAAAGCCAAGTTTTTCACTTTAGTATTTCACAATTCCAAATATTCAAATTAGGTACTTATCTAGGTATTTCAAAAGTTTTTTCGTTTGATGCCCGTGCCCTTTTCTTAACATCTTTATAGATAGATCCGATTGATGAACATTTTATTAATGACACTCCTTTTGTTCTTCCAGATACATATTACTTATAAAACAAGACAATGACCTCCACCCAGTTCAATGTTGGCCTCGGAGAAGAGTCGCGCTCATCCAGCAGGGTGCTCCGCCCCCCAGGCGGCGGGCACACCGATATCTTCGGAGGGGACCCGGAGCCACCGCGTGGCCGCCGCCTCAACCCTGCCGCCGCATCAGCCACCTGTAAGTGAAGTCTTAATATCGATGTTATGTTTTTTAGAGTGTATGTGGTTTTCTTTGATACGCCCTGCAGCTTAAACCGTTTGACGGATGTCGACATATGAGGTGTCGTTGGATTCCTCTTAATCGTAGGAGTAGGCTATATTTGTAAAAAAGCAGTTGGGATTTTCGAAAAATCTTTTGATTTCACTTGTTTGCTAAAATAAACAGCAGCAAACCAGCGTAAGTCCAATCCAATGCTCTTCGTCTCATGTTCGGACTTACTTCTTTTCCAGCTCTCGGCGAACAGTGGCAGCCACAGAACGGCAACGCTCGGGCCCAGAATGGCCGGGAAGCCGTAGCCCCCGCTCCCACCCCAGAGGCTGCGCCCAAGACTGAAGCCCCGGCCGCCGAGCCAGCCAAGCCGGAGCCCGTCAAGCCGGCCCAGGCCGCTCCCGAGGCTCCGAAGCGCGTCCGCGTCCCCCCGGGCGGCTTCTCCTCAGGGCTCTGGTAAAACTAGACACCCCAAGCTTGGTTTCGTCGCGTTAACGTTTTCTCGCTGGGACCAGTCTTGCAACTAATTTACCTAATTAGCATATTTGTCTTTTAAAACGTGCCTTTGTTATGAAGCTATGATTTTCGGTTGTTTTGTTTTGGCCCCATTTCATTGGAGTCGTTCTGGTCCCATGCTAGTTTTCTTAGCGTATTTGCTTAAAGTAAGCCAGTGTTGCATTGGTACTTGTTTAATCCTCGCAGAATGCTATTTCTATTTACTGGATATGTAACTTTCGGTACTAGTATTATTTTACGAGATTATATTTAACCACTGCATTGAGCTTTTGTGAAGAGCAGATTTTTGCTAACCAACTCTCTCTATTAGATAATTACTTGTCACAAAATTTTGGTAATTTTAGAATTTATTGGCCAAAAACGTATTTGTAAATGTTTACACCGGGTTCTGTACCATACAAGTTTTAAACTTTGAAAAAAGCTCATTGGGAGCAATTATTATCAAACATTCCTCAATTCCTTACAGAGATAACAAGTCTGATCTTTATGCCTTGGTATGGAGCCCTTAGTTACTCGTTTCTCTATATTTTAGTGTTGTATGAAATCTTTAAGGTTTTGAGCTTGTTGAGTTGGCTCTGACTGACTTGTGCCTCCACGTTGACGTAATGTTGTACTTAAAGGTTACGATCGTTTGCTGTTAGTTTTATTATTGATGGCCTACGGCAAAGAATGCGATTATGTATATTGATAATTATAATTGTATTTTTATATAAATTAAAACACCATTAAAACAATAATTTCGTTTCAATGAAATCCAATACCTTGCAGACATGTGTAGAGAGAGTCACTCCTTTCTGTCGTGCAAAGCACACGTGTCTACTTTTTATTCTTCTCTAAATGCTGTCTCTGGAGTAGCCTCATTTGATTAGGGTACCTACTTAACTTACGAAAGGTTCTAACAGCCCATTGTTATTATTATTACCCTTCCTAGTCATTTTGGGCGCTCATGATAACTTGTGATTGTACAATATTGTTCACGAACTGATAAGCGCTCGCCACGTCAATAAAAGCGTACAGCAAGGGTGAATATCCGACAGACATGTATAGATATATACAACAGAGTGAGGTCACGCACACGACATGTCATGTAATCACCGCGGGATTTTGAAATTAAGTTGTTATTTATTTTTATTTATTTATTTACTATTCAATTAGCACTAACAGTTAAACCTTACGTGCTAATTGGCATTAATAATGTAGCGTTAATAGTGTAGACAGGTTAAGTTAAAAATAACAGAAGTAAATCATCATCATCATCATCATATCAGCCGAAAGACGTCCACTGCTGGACATAGGCCTCCCCCAGAGAGTTCCAAATTGACCGGTCCTGCGCCACCCGCATCCAGCGGACTCCCGCGACCTTTACCAGGTCATCAGTCCACCTTGTGGGGGGCCTGATGTAAATACTTGATGAGAAGTAAATACTTTGCACAAAAATGCAAAGTAGCCAGCCTAGTCAATCTTTCAGTTTCCTGCTTAACTTGCTATCGGTATGAAAAGAGAACACTAATTTCAAAATCCCACCATCATTATACGACATGTTGAGTACGAGTAGGTAGTACGTAGTAGTGTGTGTAATCATTCACCTCAACTCTCGTGCCGATACGTATACGAAGCTATGTTTTCCTTAGAATAACGTTTTCTTCATATATTTGAGACCTAGCTGTAAAACCTTTTACGAAAAAACCTTTTCCACAGGTGAAATTCAAATATGTCAATGTCATGAAAACTGGCCCCGTAGCATGGTTGGCCTTGTCACGCGATAGGTGATAGGATAGAGCGTGCTGGCTGACACCGTTCGATAGAACGAGACGACGCTTCTATCTTGTCACTTGTCGCGTGATAAGGCCAACCATGCTACGGCTCCTCTGATGCCTGAACCAGGTATACAGATTGGTGCGGCCTGACCGCGGCGGACAATAGTAAACTTGTCATAAGCTGTCAAATTTACTATGGACCGCCACCTCTGGCCGCGTCAGTGTAATGCAGGCTTCAGGCAAAGAGAATATAACCACGCTTCAGGCCTAAACGGGCCTAAATCACTGACAGCCTCTCACAGACTGGCGCCAAAGACTACAATATACATACTGACTAGGCGCGGCCTGCGGTGGCGCATAGTCCGTATAGAGAGCGGTGGCGGTCAAATAGTAAATTTGGCTGTCGTTATAGGTATTTAGTTAAGGGCCCCATCGGGGCCCAACATTGAAAGATATGAGTTAAAAAAAAAGTAAATTTGGCAATGACTGTCAGTCAAGTTTACTATTGACCTTATGGTGATACTTTTCTCACTTTATCTGTGTTCCTTTTATAGCAATATACGCGCCTCTGTAAACAGTACGGTTACTTTCTGTATAGCCCGACAAGCCGCTATTTGACCCTGAGATAGTGTCGCTGTAAAGCAATAATGATATGGCAATAATGTACATACGTCATGTATAGTCGGGACAGTGTGTATTGGCTTTGTCATGTTTGTTGAATGTAAAAATTCTATGCTTTATAATAAATACCTATTCATCCATATCTGATTCCAAGTATGCGATATTTAAATATTCTTCAGATTGTGAATCCTGAGCCCTCAATTATAAAACGTTTGGTCTGGGATTTGACGAAATTTATGCCCTTTTTATATATTCGTCTTCAACCTTTATTACATGTTCGCAGCAGTTCAAGTTTCTTAAGTGACTTCTATTTAAATTTATCTTATATAAATTTTATCCTAACTTATATAACACGATAAATTTTATACCTGAAAACTATCATCAACAAGCTTGAGAAACTCATCATTAGGAATATAAACATTTTATATAGTTGCCAATGTACTTGTACTAGTTAAATCCAACCCAACCAAACTAACCAGTTCAATCAATACCTACAAGTCCTACTTACGACCGCACTATAAAATGTCAGTAGGTACCGGTCATAACAACAACCAATTTTGACATTGTTTGTAGAAATACTAGACAATCCGTCATCCTTTTTTTGCTGTAAATATTTAATTATATTCAAAACAAGTTTTCTGACTCGCTATGGATTGCTTTCGGCATATTTATTGTAATATTTTCTACAATGACGAAATATTTCGTCTTCCTTGCAGCACGGCTATCATAAGATCGCTCTTTCGATTTTTCTCGCACTATGCTTCTCTTTCTTAGTTTTCTAATAAGAGATAGGTGATGTTCGAATCGATGACTTCTCAGGCTCGCTGTTGTCAAAGACTACTCCTTGCCAGTAAAACAAAATTCCATTAAAAATCCGCAACGTGGCTGGGTCCAAAATAAACTTGTCGGGCTATATTACTTATGTGGAAAACCTTTTTACAAAACGGTACATAATATACACAGTCAACACTGGCCACATTATGGGGAACTGTCCAAACTTCAAGTATATCTGTTTTGTAAAATGGCCTGAATAATGTTAAACTTAATAACATCAACAATTTTTATACAATAAATAAAATGGATTTGCGAAAAATAAAAACATAATGCCGCTTTCACCTCATCAATAATCGTTCTAAAATGTAAGTAAATAGATATCTAAATTAATAAATTGATCGGTTCAAGCAATGTTAATTCATACATAACATAAAGTACAAACACGAATCCATCTGCGAGAAGACACAGCCGCAAGCGGCCTTTAGACCTTACTAAATGCTATGCGCTAACTGTGGGAGGGGAGACAAACAATCTCGCTCTAATCAGTGAGTGTGCATGCAGTTAGGCACTGCATTTAGCTAGGTTTAGACCTAGGTTTAGGCCGCTTCATTGTTCGATTGCATCTGTATGTCTTTGTCTACACAACTTGTTGACAAGTCGCGCCGCGCTTCGCTCAGCAACTTCTGTCCCTCGCACTGCAAATTAGAAAGAGGGGGGTAGATTTTCTCATCTGGCCGTTGTGCTAGGCTAGCCCATCAGTCCCAAGATTCACTAAGGCGGGAGAGGATAGCTGAAAGTACTCCTAAATCACAATTAAACTCTTGATTGATCTGGTAACGTAGTAAGTGTATGGCGTCCTCTCGGTCCTACTCGTACACGCGGGCCTGGTGATCCAAAGTTGTAACTACAGTGTTCAAAGATTGACGGGACTTACTTTCATTTCAATGCATTGACTAGGCGTACCACGTGGTGGCAAGTTCACTAGAAACCCCCGAAGATCAACTTTAAGGCTGGAAACAGTGCTCGACCGACGTCAGCGCGTATGGACGATCGCGCGTGTTTTGTATGGCCGCATACGCGCTGACGGTGAGCATCGGTCTGAACGCACAGTATGCTTTCTACAAAGATAGCTACGCCCGACCGAGCATACGCGCGGACGTCGGTCGAGCACTGTTTCCGGCCTTAGGCCGCGGACTGGACGCCAGCCCAGCGGGCAGTGGGGCGACGAGCGGCAGTTCATTCATTTGATCGAGTTCAATCTATGAACGCAGGCCTTAATAGCGCAGCGTGTCCCCTATTCATGTACCTATAGGTACCTACCTATAAAGGGTCGGTAATGTACTCTTTTTGAGGCTACGGTCGCCGTTTATCATTAGATGGGTTATACGCTTTTTTTGCCTCCATCAAGGTACAAAAAGTACATGGCCATTGATGTTTATCCAGGTTAAGAATATGCTCCTAATAAAGCAATATTTGCCAGCATCACCACAAGAGACAAACTGTAAGCGCGTCTTCCACTCAGTCGAATGGAGGGTGGGAGGAGGCAAATGCGTTTGCTGGGACGACTTCTGAGCAAACTGCGCGGCGGCAACAACTGTTTAGAGAAAGGTTTTCCGACCTCTAACGGGTAAGGTTCAAGCGTCTTATTCGTATTCCCGAATTCTTCGCGGCTCTCGGTTCTACGTACCTAAATGTCGTTTTCCCTAGTAATTATATTTTATACGGTGTTGACCGGGGTGACTAGAGGTAGAGTCGATGCATATTCCATGGCGCAGCAGGCGCAAGAGTCGCGCCTGCTGCGCCATGGAATATGCATTGTACAAACCAATCCATAATAATCAATATCCATACTAATATTCAGTGAACGGCGATTTGGATGCCACACCGCGGGACATTAAATAGAAAAGTTAATATGGATACGACAATAATCCCGCGATACCGAACAAGGCGTCCGAAATTATAAAATAAACAACATTTAATTAACATTGGTTATAAATACATAATGTATTTAATATTTATCAAGGTTTATGATTACGTATGAAATATTACACAATAATTCATTTTAGTGCTGTATTAAAAAATTACCCGTATTATTATTATTTTGGCATTCATTTGTATGTTGTTGTGATAATATTACTCATTTCTTTACTTGACTACCTGGATTATCCCAAGGACGCTTTCGATTTTTTGTACCTATTGTTTTCGTGATTGGTCGGAATGGGTGCGAAAGAGACGGCATATCAATTATCACTGTTATCTATTGATGCTGTCACTCTTTAGCACTCTTTAGTTTAATGTAGGGAATGCAATCTCGATCTCACAAGACCTTGTCCATATTTTACAAGCCTGAGTCTCGTACAATTTTCGTACGAGATCTCGCGAGATTGCAAGATTGAACACTACATGACAAAAGTTCACCTGACTGACAAAAACATACTTTTATTCGATTATACATTTTTATTACTTTTAATTATATTAAAACCTGGTGGTTAAAGAAAATAATAGTTTAAATAAAACGGTTATTAATTATTATATTTTATTTTTATTTCACATGGTGATAATCACTGAATGGAATTCATAGCATTTGCATACGTTTTCAGTGAAAACGCTCAATCTCGCGACATCTCGTGAATCCCGAAATCTCACGAGGCTGGCTTTGGGGTCTCGTAAAATCCCGCCTAGGTCTGAAATCTCGCGAGATTACATTCCCTAGTTTAATGATAACATTTATGCTAACAAGTAAATACATAATCGGATTAGCATTTACTGT
Organism: Epinotia nisella; assembly: GCA_932294315.1. Lineage (NCBI taxonomy): Eukaryota > Metazoa > Arthropoda > Insecta > Lepidoptera > Tortricidae > Epinotia > Epinotia nisella. The sequence goes on from OW028674.1 coordinate 27,841,383, forward strand.
GATTGTGGATTGGTACTTTTATTTCAAACGCTGACCCATAATAGCAATAAATATTATAAAATAAGACGTAGGTACCTACTAATAACAAAAAAAACCGGCCAAGTGCGGGTCGGACCACGCAAAACGAAGGGTTCCGTGCCTATTAAAAAGGTCGTATCATCACAGAAATTTTACGGCACTTACGTCCTTTTCTTTGAGGAAGGCAGTTTTTCAGCAATATCTCGAAAACCTCTGAACCGATCTTGTTCAAAACAATTTTCGGTGAATGAAATTAATAAGCCCTATGTCCATGAATTTTTCCATATTTTTAAATTACACCGCTCAAAAATTAGAGGGGGGGGGGGACAGAATTTTAGTGACTTTCGGGGCGATTATCTCCGACCCTGTTCACTTCCTCAAAAAAAATGCTAAGAAACCTTATATTTATTTTGAAAGGCCTATCGATTGATGTGCCACACGGGGGGTCACAATGAAAAAAAAAATTTTGACTTTTAGTTTTATGTATGGAGTGCACCCCTAAAAAAAAATTTTTTTGTCATTTTAATTACAAAACTATGTAGCGGCTAACAAAATACACCTATCCTCAAAATTTTATTCAAATACACCTTATAGTTTTCGAGTAAAATGCCTGTGACATACGGACAGACGGACAGACGGACAGACGGACAGACGGACATGACGAAACTATAAGGGTTCCGTTTTTGCCATTTTGGCTACGGAACCCTAAAAAGCATTGTCCTTTTCTAATATCACAAAGCCGGGCATATCCAAACTAACATAATGATTGAGGTCATTCACCCGTTGTAGCGAGCGACCAAATCGCCGATCACTGCTAATTATAAATGCGAAAGTGTGTCTGTCTGTCCGTCACCTCTTCACTCTTAAACCGCTGAACCAATTGAGATGAAATTTGGTACGGAGATAGTTTGAACCCCGGGAAAGGACATAGGATAGCTTTTATCCCGGAAATCATCCCCTAAGGGGGGGGGGGGGGGTTAAAGTTTGTGTTGACCTACGATATAAACGAGTTCCACGCGGACGCGGGTAGAAGCGAGTTATTTATAAAGTTGAAGTTCAATCAGGACTTTATTTCCGACCGTCACTGCCAGCAACAGCGAGAGCACGATGACCGACGACGAGGATGCCGCACCGTCTGTGACCTCCTCGCGAACGCTCGACGACGCTCAGTTTGCTGCCAACATCGATTTGAGGTTAGACAATTTTTTAGGGCCGCCACATACCTACAGGCCGAATTCGGCTAACGTCGGCTGGTGCCGCTCGCTCGCAGCTACTCCATATAAAATGTACCTATGGCTCACCACAGACAGGCGGACCGAACGGAATTCAGCTCGTCTGTCAATGGGCCATAGATTGTGTATCAGCCGCGGTCGGAATCAACCCGGCTGTATTCGATCGGGTTATTCAGCCTATATGTGGCGAGCTTAATCTGTAATATATTGCGAATGGCTAGGGTGCGAGGTCAAAATCTAAAATGGGTGATCCATTGGCGAACCAACTAGCCAACGATCAAACTGGCTTTGATATCTATGATGATAATATTGATAATGACGTTGGTCTGTTAGTCTTAGGCTTGTTAAGTCTCAAAAACCAAATGTATATTAAGTAGTACCTGTGTAAAGTTGTTGACTTTGTTAGGTACAGCGGGCAATACCTAACCCCGGAGCAGCTACCCGAATTCTGCAGCCAACTGCACCATCTGGTCGAGGTGATAAGAAACATCCAGTCTTACGCGAAAATAACTGGCGAATATCCAAGGTGAGACAGTTTCAAGTTCGGAGATTCAAGGCAATGGCCCATGTTAGCTGTGCACCGAACTCCTGTTTTCCGAGGAAGTTTCAAGTTCGCGGTGTCTAAGTGCTGGAATGATATCCCTCCCCTTATCGACCCCTATACAAGGGGCGTTTAGCAGATATACCGCGTATAGGCTTAAGGGTTATGTGTTGACGCCCCAGAAATCGAAATCCCAATCCAGCACTGTGACAGTAAAGACGATTATTTCCCACTCGTCTATCCCAATAATATATTACTTAGTTGTTAGTTCTAGCTTTTGAGACGACAGGGTGCTGGAGGTCTGATGCTTTAGCCTTCATAAAGGAGGTGGGGCGTCGAATAAAAGACAGAGGGTCCGATGCTCGCGCGGGTTCGTACCTGGTGCAAAGATTGTCAATCGCCATCCAACGTGGTAACACTGGGAACGCGGCAAGTGTGATGGGCACCTTTGCACCAGGTACAACTCGCGAGGGCTTGTTTGACTAGACTTGGGCTAATTATGCTATAAGTGTATTTTTTTGTTTGTATGTGTGATTTTTGTTATTTTTGTAAAGTTTTAAAAATAGGTAGGTAGGTACTTATTTGAAAAAAAAGTTGTTAGTTTATATATTGCAATTGTATGACGTTTCCGTAAGTCACCAATGGTGCTGGCTGAAAAGCAGCGCTGTAGGTGTCTGGCACCTCCGCATACTCGTAACTCGTAATGCTGAGCCAGTGTATTGTTTAAAATGTGTGTCCTGTGTGTTTGGTATTAATATATAAGTAATAAATGTATCTAAATAAATAAAAAAAAAAACCAGAAAACGTCTTTTGAGTTCACCAACTCATGTACCTATAAGTGGTCGCAAAACGGCACACTAAATTAGGTGGGCGCTAATGGCCGCAATACCATTACTTACATTCTCCCTCAATTTCCATTGTACTGTTAGTTATCTTTGTCTACCTACAGCGAACTAGAGCGGCGTTTAGAAGAAGAGGCGCGCGAGCTGGCCGCACTAGCGGCGGAGGCGCGCAACGCGCGCGACGTGGTCACGCGCACGCGCGCTCAACGCCGCGCCGTGCGCGCGCAAAAGAAGCAGCTCGTCGCGCACCTTACCAGCCTTAAGGAGACTGGTGAGTTTATGCTTTTCACTCACACCACACTCACGCTGAGCATTCAGGGCCGCTCCAACAACCCGAATGCAGTAGCGCCGCGCCAGTGGAGGTATGAGGCTAAGCTCTTCATAGAATGAGTTTAGAATAGAATAGAATTAGAATAATTTATTGAAATCTTATTATAGAGACATATGACTATATGCTAAAATGTAATATTAAGGGATGATTACAACATCCTGGGGGGTAATCACGTAACGTTCCGAACGCGCGTCCGGTAGATCCAACTGTCATTTTTCCATATAAAAAATTAACATTTGGATCTACCCGACGCGCGTACAATGTGTTACGTGATCGACCAACTGATCTAGGATTCCCTGTGTTTCAGGCAAAAAGAGGTTCAATTTAACTATTTTTAAACATAAACTATTAATATAGGTACGTGGACTCGACTTGGACCAAAAATCCTTGGAAATCCAGCAGGAAGCAATTCATAATCATATCTGGGGTGTTCATAGGTCACTTCGCGGTCAAGGATCTCTTAACCTGACGGTCCCCGACACTCCCGCAAATATTGTCTCCTAGGAGTCCCGCGGCCGCGTATTCGTGGCGAATTTTTTGCTACTGTCCGTTCCCGGTCACGTGATCACGCGGGCGGTCCTGGGAGTCCCGAGGAAATTTGAGCTGACGCGAGCAAACCACTTGACTCAACGTTATCGCTCGTATCTCTGTAGTGTTTATACTTAGGAATGTAAATGTTTACATTTTTTACAAGGGCATGAAACAGACTTCATTGTGTTTGTATTAAATATATCATACTCAACATATTACAATGTAGAAACCATGGCTCTTTCACAGGGAGGAAAAATAATGTCCATTTTCCAAAGATACGCTAAGAAATAAAGATATGGAATTATAACTGTAACATATTTTATTTAGTCTAATTCTTTAAGATATAGGCCATCAACCATTGTAAATTACTAAAAGACATACCTGTAAAAATATTATTTTCTTTGTGTTCGATAAACCGTAAGCACTCAAAACTTTTTGCACACATGAAGGTCGCAATTTCAACTTTTTTTTGAGAAATTATTATTAGATCTCACTGGTTTTTATTTTTATCATAACGCAAATAAACTAATCAAAAACAGGTATCACACAGTAAAATTGCATATAAACAGTAAAATTTCAATAAAATATCACTTTTGTAACGGAAGAAATTTTGTAATGAAAGTTTGAACCCAACTTTTGTTTTCGTATTTTTTTAAAGCAAGGCATGTTAATCGCACGCAAAGTTGTATATTTATCATTAATATAGTATTATTTGATTAAATATCATTAATTTTATCCCTTATTACTTCAAAAAACCATTTTTTTTTCCACTTTATATGGGTCACTGTCGTAGAAACGCACCACGAGGAACAACGGTTTTTGTACTGGCTACTACTGGGCGAATTTATGAAGAATGAAGCTTTGGTTGGTACCAATCTGTTGCTAATTTCATCGCGTTTAAATTAGAAAGCGCCCAATGGAATAGGAACTGTACGTTCTTTACAATAAAGTCTTTTCTCAACTGTGGGAACCAAGACGCGAATTCGTGGCACGGGAACCGACGGGTGCAAATATCGTTGCCACGAATTCGCGGCCGCGGGAACCGACGGAGACATTTGTGCATTTTTTTTGGGAACTTACGTGAGCGCCATTTTGGACGCGTATTCGTGGCAGCGGGGACCGACAGGTTAAACAATATGGGAATATCGGAGAGTTTAGAATGTACCTAGAATGTGTACAAAAACCTGACATGTAACTTGGCGTTATCAATAAAATATTTGTATTTATATTTGTGTGGCGAGGAGGATGAGATAATGAAACACTTATCGACTGCGCGAATACTATGAAATAAATATAGGTACTATGTACTTAGGTATATAGCCGTACTACGCGCGCAGTGCATGTGCAAAGCACAGAAAAACATCAGTTCGCGCCATTTTCCATACATTTTTGTAACCAATTTCACTATGGTCATTTGTCATCTCGTGTTTTATTCTTTTAATATCAAACAAGTTAAAAATGTGTAGAGAAGTTCATTAAATGCTGCAGCCTACGTCTTACCTGTTTGATCTATTACCTGTATCGCCACAAACATCTACTAACTAAACTTTTAACTACATAGGTTAAATTAGAATGCATGTGTGTCCTCCTATGTCCAAGAGAAGAAATATGTTTATTCACACCACATTAAATTCCCATGCAAACGAAGTCGCAGGTAGGTACAGCTAGTATAATATTATACCTATAGGCTGAGTCAAATATTATGGCGCAACATGAAAGAGGTCTACGTTCAGCAGTGGACGGACGATATAGATTATACTTAGATCGATAGACGATAGTGACGATGAGGCTGAAGCCCATTCTTTTTTTTTAGGGGGGGAAAATGTGTATCGCATATTACCCGGGTGCAGGGGGTGACCCGAGTGGTTCTGTGGGACTCCCGTATGGGCTAATGAGACCCACGGTGTACCCACTAAAAACCCCCCCACTTGCTTCCTCGCCGCCTTGTGGCGAGGTTACGGGAACGCTTGCGCACACATCCGCGACCCCGCCGGCTGCAGCCGCCCACGAGCGGCTCCTTCTCGGATACCCGGGGTCCCTCCACGAGAGGCACGCCAGATGTTTTGGCGCGCCTGCCTCCTCGATCACCACCTGTTCAGTAGCGGACCCCCTTGAGTCCGCTACGAGGAGATCATGGGCGCGAACCACAAGCACATCTATTGTTTAATGTGTAGCTATAGTGTAGTAATTAGCCTAGCATATGTGAATTTGGATGCGGAGCGAATACTGACCAACACTGTTCTCAGTTGACACGTTCACTGACAAGAATCGCTACGCGCTACGCTCGTATAGCCGCGAAGTAGCGGAAAGCGCCCACGGGCTAGGCGCCCGCAAGGCGGGTTGCTGGCAGTAAATCATCAGTGAACGTGTTAATCTATAACTATGAGGTCTATTTGACTCGAAGTATATGATTTGGTATGCGTATTCGTTCTGAATTAAGGGGCTAGATAGCCCCAGATAGATAACTATAGATATAGTGCGCTTGCTTAATGAACTTTGTAGCTTTTAAGCGGTGGTCTTTTGTGTTTTTGAAAGTAGGTAGCATACTGAAATTGAAATAAGTGACTAGGTACTAATATTTATAGAAACACGTGAACTGGAGAACTCCATTCGGCTGGCGGATCGAAAACTGTATTTGAGTTGGGAAGCGGCTAAAGAGTCCACCGACCCTGCTACCTTGGATGCCTTGATGGACGAAGTCAAGGTAGGTTCCGCTTGTTCACCGTTTGCTAGCTTATTCTAATTAGACTCATCACTGATCAGCGAATTTAATTCAGAGTTAGATTCCCTTTTAGAAAGTTTCCTATTAAAGTCTAAATTCAATGGAGCGATCTCAAATAAGTTAGGTACGATCATCCACGGCTGGGTAGATAAACTGGGTTAAGAGAGAGTTAGCTTCTTGCAAACCTTAAAACTCAAGAACGCAACTCCTCATGGAGTAAACTATAATATTATATTGTGACTAAAATCATAAATAAAATATTTTCTATAGAGAGAATAAGGACTCTATAGGATTCCTATATGATAAAACTGAGTTCGGGTAATTTTCGGATAGTACTTACACATTAACTGCCAGAATCATTACGCGCTACGCTCGTAGCTGATCCCGTGGTTTTCCCGCTAAGTAGCCTACGTGGAGATCGCCTGTTAGACGGGTTCCCTACTAATATTATAAACGCGAAAGTTTGGATGTTTAGATGTTTTTTACTCAATCACACTTAAAAGGCTCAACCGATTTGGATGAAATTTTACACCAAGATAGTTTATAGCCTGAATATAGGATAGTTTTTATGAAGATGATGCAGATGAAGTCGCGGGCGGACAGAACTAGGATAAAACTGCCCATAACTCGGAGCCGACAAAAAGGGCCCGTTTTCTTGTGCACCACCACATACTTAGGTATATCGGCTTATTTGTGTTTTTTCCTTTATTCAGAATAAACAAATGGCTTTGGAAAACCTGGTGCATTTGATCGAGAGTCGGTGTTCGAGCCTAGCACGGAACCCTTCGCCGCCTACGCTGCTCTTGAACGACAAGTCTGATGGTTCGTACAGACAGCCTACTGGCCTATCCCTGAACGAGAGCCGCCTGAGGCAGTCTCGACCGAGGCAAACTCGTCCAGATCCACAGCCGGCACCCAGAGACCACTCCGACGGTTCGTACAGAAGGCTCACTGGCAGCCTATCTAGCCTCATCCGGTGTATGGGGCGATTGCTGCGGACACCGACTGAAAATTAGTGAGAGTTCAAGCAGTTACATTACATGGAGAAAATGGGCTGTAGCGCCTCCAGCAAAGATCCAATACTATGTCAGCCAACATGAATTCGAAGAAAAAATGCTGTCATCAATAGGTATAGCTTGGTTCTTAACCTCTAGCCGCCCAAAGGCCTTTTAAAAGGCCTTGTCAGTTGCTGAAAATTCAAATATATCCCATTTAAATGTGACTCAAATTTAACTTTTCATTTTTCGTGCTAGGCGGCTAGAGGAGTGAATATTTATTATCTATGCGTTATATTGTGACATCAAATTACAATAACAACATTTGTTTTTCAGTGGACATACATCCCACACAAATTGTCTGAGTAGGTATCACAACCAAATTGCGCACCAAATTTATTACATTTCTGGAAATTGATGGTTTATTTTTGAATTTTTTTAATAGACCAGTCAAGTGGCGCTGGCAAAAAGCGATTCGACGGCTCCAAGCGGAGTTTCAAGAGGAAACGTGCGCGGGAGCCCCGTTCCGTGCCACTCTCGGGCGAGCCTAGCAGACACGGGCCACAACAACAAGTAAAATATGATCAATTACCTACGTAATACGAAAACTTTGTATCGAATTTTTCAGTAATTTTTCCTTACCTCAATTGACTTGATCAGAAAAGACAATAGGGGATTATTAATTAGCACATTCTGTGCGCGTTAATAGTATATGGTACCAATGCATGGCACTAAGTGAAAAGTATGTGCAATCTGTTTAGTAAAACGTGCCTCCCCCTGCATAGAAGTTAGTATGCAGGGCGGGTCATGTTTCTCTGCTGCTGAGTGAACCTATATAGCGCACTGAATGCGTTGTAAATAAATACCCAGTTTTAGTACAGGCCACAAAGCAAAACCGCGATGGAAACGGGAGGGCTATACCTATACTACGAGTGTGTTTTTAAGCTTTCTTGCCTTATTATATTTTAGGAACAAGATACGAACTTCAAGTTTTTTGTGCCGTTGATTGAGCCATTGTGTATTGTGTACGAGTTCCTTTGCAGGGGTGCGCAGTCAGCTCGCTATAGATACGGTCAAGGACTTTTAATTGTTGAGCCATTTAGGTGTCAACTAATATTGTTTTTTTTAGTAGTTTAAGCTATGAAGTGTCCAGTATAAAGGTAGCTCTAGATGGCTCAACAATTAAAGTCTGTGACTGTATACATATACATAAATCAATTCGCAATCAATACTTATTGCGAGTCCGTGACATAGAGTGTGTCTGGGGATAAATCGAGAATGCTAACTGCATGGCCCTCTTCTGATTGCGTCACGCTCTGTAATAAAATTACGGAACCCCGTCGAGTGAGCTCGTTCGAATCGTCGTGATAAGTAGCTACACCAGCCTAGCTAGCATGATGGTGTTTATGTCGGCATAAAGCATTCGTCCCTTGCTATAGGAGCGTGAGAGACGAATGCTTTATGTCCGACATACCATGTTAAGGTGAACAGGCCAACCACCAGTGAGCTTCAGCTTAGGCTCTGTCGTCGCTTACCTACCATGAGACTAGGGTCAATCACTGGGCAGTCTTTTATAAAAATAAAGACATTAAACGCGATCATGCTATAGCTATACGTATCGCGCCGAAAATTGATCCCTATGACAGCTGTCATCCCCTTACAATTTATAACCTTAAAACGTAAAATTGTACTGAGATGACAGCTGTCATAGGGATCAAGATTCGCCGCGATACGTATAGCCAGTTGTTGTACTAATTACAATAAAAGCTCCTTTATTATTTTGTCACAATTTTTTTAAGGATTCGGAGAGCGCCACCCGATACAGCGTAGGCAGCGCAGGCGCAGTCGCGCTTCCACCTCTGGAGCTCCCGTCCCGTGGCAGTTACAGAGACATTATCTTCTTCACTGTCAACTGACTTTTGCAATTAATAAAACTTAAGATAAACACCGAAGGATGTCAGCTCATTAAAGGCCTTGGTCGTGGCAATAACTGAACACTAAACGCGTGCAGGAAATCCAAGGGGTGACGTAAAATTGTGTACCCACTCACTACGGGCAGTAATAAAGAAAACCTGAGATCGCATATTTATCCCCCTTGCCTTCGGCTCGGGCGTCAAATTCCTGCGATCTGAGGCATCATAGTGCCTATAGCAGACAACGTATGTACAGTAAGGGAAATGTATTCACGTACAGTCAGCATCAAAAGTAACTACGCAATCGAAGATGTCAAAAGTTCTTATTCCCTTTCAATAAAGACTTTTGACGCCTTAGTTTGCGTAGCTACTTTTGATGCTGACTGTACCACCGTAGAACCCTATCGCAATAAGGTGACATACCACTCGAGTTTGAGTGACGGCGGCCTGTCAATTGCGACAGGGTTCTACGGTGGTACGTGAATACATTTCCCTTACTGTACATACACGCCGTTTACAGGTTACCGAACATTTGTCAACCCATTAGTGGCACCACAATCATGTTTATAATTGACTAGCTGCCCCCGCGTATTTCAAAGAACCCATGCAAACCCGCGGGGTACTATACAGCCTATAACCATCTAGAAGTACATTCTACATGTAGGTGAAATATTTTTTGAAATCGGATAACCGGTTCCGTAGATTACCCATTAGATAGGTACTTACTTACAAAGCTACAATCTCACAGAGTTCCTCTTTATAATACATGTTTAGTATAGACCAGAAAAAAGTGTTGGTAAGGTATAAGTAAATATGGGCCTTGTCATAACATAATTAAAAAAAATACATTAAATAACCCTCCTTTCCTTTGGTCTTTTCCAGTCGGGTAATTAAATAACACCCGTAACGGAATTGCAGCTCGGTCGAGGTATTGGGGTGTAGAGTCTGGCAAACGAAAGTTGAAGTGCCCCATAAACGGCTTTTAGATAAATTAGAATTATATGGAATAAGGGGAAACGTTTATCGTTGGCTAGAATCTTATTTAAATAATAGAACCCAATGTACAGAAATCGTCAGAGAAGAAGGAAATACCGTAGTCAATTACAAATCCGTCTATAAAATCAATAAATTTGGAGTACCACAGGGAGGGGTATTATCGCCACTGCTATTTTCTTTTTACATAAATGATCTCCCAAATGAAATAACTTACCCATCTGTACTCTTTGCGGACGATACGTCAATTGTCATATCATGTAGAGATGACCAAAATTATGAAAATGAAATAAACCTGTCATTATGTAGGACTATTCAATGGCTAGAAAATAACAACTTATCAATAAATATTAGTAAAACTAAGCATGTTCAATTTCTTACCTGTAGAGGTAGCAAGAAAATATTAGACATTAATTATATGGGAGATCCTGTTGACAAAACCAATAATGCTAAATTCTTAGGTATACATTTAGATCAATTCTGTGATTTTAAATTACACGTAGAATATGTATGCAACAAAATTAATAAGTTTATTTTTCCGCTTAGAAAGTTACGAGAAACTGTATCTCAAGAAGCTGCCCTTGTGGCTTACCATGGCTATACAATGTCTATCCTCCGATATGGTTTGATTATATGGGGAAACTCCACAGATATGCAAAAAGCATTTGTAAAACAAAAAAAGTGCATCAGGGCCATTTTTTGCCTGAAACCTCGTGACTCATGCAAACCTAATTTTAAACGTAACAAACTATTGTCTTTGCCTTCATTGTACATATACGAGATAGCTGTATTTGTTCGTGGAAATCAACAATACTTTAAAAAAAATGGCGAGGTCTTAACATATAATAACCGAATGTCAACGCAAAAAAATCTACTTTACGTACCAAAGGCTCGTCTAAAACAAACCAGTCGTACCCCGTATTTTATGTGCATCAAAATATTCAACAAGCTTCCTAGAGACATAAAAGACCTACCCCTGAAACAATTCAAGAAGAAACTGTTTATATGGCTATCCGAACTATGTGTCTACTCTGTTAAAGAATTTCTAAACATAAAAACTAGTAATAAGTGATCCTTCTATTTTGTTTGTTCTTAACCGACAGCAAAATAAAGGCTATTATTTTGCATGCTTATTTAAGTAGAGTACGGCGGACTGTAACGTTTATTTGTACCAACATAATGTGACCCGTATTCCGCAAATAAATATTTCATTTCATTTCATTTCAAGAACCTCGTAGTTATTTGATTGGCAACACTTTGTCTCTATGTGTGTCTATCTGAGGTGTCATGAGTCATGACGTATGTCCAATTGATATTTCTCTGAGAAAATTGCGGTTGTGTGAGTGACCCTGTGTTACCCTGTCATGATTTTTTGAAATTGCCGCGTTTTCCTTGGTTCAGCTTTCGTTGGCCAGACTATATATTTTTTTTAGTCCGCACATCGAACACACGGGACAGTAAATCCACACGAGCCGCATTCGCGGAATGGAGGATGGAGTCTACTGGGAAAAAAATCTCGGTAAATCTTGGTGCTGCACTGGAAAAAAAATAACAAAGGGGTGCGAACTTTTGAGAATAGCCCGGTACCTCAGCGTGGCAGTCTGGGCGACGTCGCGTTTGTGGTAATGAGACGGCTACTTTTCGGTGCTTCTATTTAGATATAGCGCCTGAACAAACAAACAATCACGATCATCGCCTGCCAGCCGCGTCATTCACGTCAATCGTGAGCCGACAACCTCAGAGGTGATGTGTTCTCGTAACGGTGCTGATAAATGTGCGTTGCAGTATAGAGTTACATACTGGGTAATAAAAGAACCCTGAACGTCTCGGTTAATACGGCGCGCGGAGGGGCTATTATGCGTTAAGTAATCCGCGCGCCCTATTACTTTGGTTTTGACTTTACAGGCCGTTTCTCAAGTTTATTTTTGATTTACTAGGCACGATATAAAAACAGGAACATTCGAACGTATCCGCTAGATCTGTGTGTGTGCGGGGTAGCAGACTGGTGTGCGAGGAAAAATTCCAGCCACTACAACGGATGTGTGAGCGAGGCTATAGCAATGCTATTGTTGGATTTTTAGGGGTCCAGACTAAAAAGGCAAAAACGGAACCCTTATGCTGCTGCGACTCCGTCCGTCTGTGTCTGTCAGAAAGTTAAATATCTCTTGTGAGCCACATCTGAATAAAAATTGCATATTTTCTAAAATTCATTTATTTCGAATTATTTGTATAGGTACATGGTTTGGTGGTTTGGGCTTCGCGTGGTTTTTACCCGTAGTATATCATTTTCACTGGTTCCGCTGTTGTTGTTTGTGTTATGTATTTATCGGCCACCCTTGGACTTCTTTTATGGAGCATGCGACGCCGGCGCTGCTGCTGTGGTGGCATCGGCTTTCTAGGGCGCGAAATGAAGTTAGTTAAAACCATCATCAAAATGAGTCATCAATGTCATTATTGTTATAGTTAGTGACTTGTAAAATAGTTTGAGGAGCAGCCACAACCAGCCTGAGGTGGCTCATTGGGTACTTTGACGGTAAACTTGCTAGATTGTTTTTTTTGTGTACAGTTAATCTGAGGATTAAGAACTGTGTCGTGACATAGCGACATGGGTTAGCATAGGAAGATATTTCAACTGTAAAAAACGAGATGCTCTTTTCTTTCTAACGGGCTACATAGAGTACGAGTTATGTTTTCGAATTTAACAGTCCCCACCCCTCCCGACGCATATGACCACAAACGCAAAACACCAACTCGGCATTTTATGGCGTTTTGCCATTTTATACAATTTATTACGCAAAACACCATACACATACAACACCACAAACGCAAAACTCCTACTGGTACTGGCATTCCTACGGAGCTCACAAAGATTCGGTTCTGGCGCTTCGCTTCGCTCGTTCGGCTCGCGCGCTGTAGGGTCACCCTTACACTAAATACTCCTCGCTTCGCTCGTCGTCGTACCTACACCGACCTGCCACCCTCCCTATGTGATATTTGTTATTTTGATAGTTAGGAATTTTGCGTACATTTGGCGTTTTGCGTCTTATGCGTCTAAAGGTCCCCACGACGGTCGACTCAAGTTGACTCTCCGTTTGGTTCTCATTTTAAAACGGCATACTTACTGGAATAACATGAAACTTTTTATACACAATGAGAATACGCATTATTGGGCTGGAAATAAGTTTCAGTTGCTATAAATTATAATATAAGAGAAAATTAAGCGATTTGAGACTTAATATGAAAAACGTTCTACTCGCTTAATATTTTTTTTCTATTTTAATTTGTAGCAACAGTAACTAGTTTCCGACCTACGACATTTGTATGGAGAGTCGAGCGTCCTGGCAACCCTCAATGTACCTATATCTAGTATAGATAAATTAACGAGCGCATGGAATTGCATATTTAGTAGTATTGTATGTTTACAGGCATTCTATATTTGAATTTTCTATTTTCTCGTACAACCACTACAAATGCAATTCCATGTTCTCGATAATTCATCTATAGGTAGGTAAATTAACCCAGTTCCTGCAGGTAGCGATTACCTGTTTGATTTCGCAAGAATCAACTATTTTTTGTTCCTCGTTGCCATGCGGTTACGTCGGGTCACTCTTTAAAACTATGATTTTATGGGGCATAAATCCACTAAACACGTACTTTTGTTATATTGGAAACCCATGCCATGGTGGGGCAACTCCTTACCATGATAGGCCCTTTTTTTTCTAAGAAACTCTTTCACTGTTGTCTCTTGGCTTACCGGGACAGAATAACAACAAGAAAAAGTTGATTGACCCATGAACAATATTTTGACCGCATAGGTTAGGTACCAACGATTTCGCATCTAGGATAAATATAACTTTCGGAAGCGCTTGTGGCTGGATTTTACTGAATTGAGTGAGTACCAACTATTTATGCTGAAAGTGAAAGTTATGAGTTAGTGAAGGTCATGGTCACCAATAACGAAACTAGACCTCTGATTACCTACGCTTAAGTAGTTAACTATTACGAATCGCGGCGTCAAGATATGCATTATTGGGGGTGACGGGTGAGGTTAGGTTAAAATAAGTAACAGAATAGCCTATAGCAGGTGTCAAGAGACGCCCGTACCAGTTTTCGTTATTACATGTTTTTAGTAGGTAAGTTGTTTCTGCTAAGACCTAGAGATATTTCTGGCTTGCTACCTTTTAATGGTTTGGTGTCCATAGAACTTGATTTTTTCCGGCGTAGTGGCACCTGCGCATCTATAAGTAGGTACCTTCTTGAAGTAAGTTCTTGACTATTGCCAGATTAAGTCCGACTTCTGCTGTCTTCGGGTGTTTGACGCTTCGTCCCTGCTACTTTTTAAGATGTTTCAGCAGTATGAGCAACTTTCTTGAACTCACTGGGGTCCGTTGTTCTTACGGTCGGTTTGTTTTGGTCGCGAGGGCTATCGACGACCCTGTAGCCGAGCTTGCCGGCAGGTCTTGGCATCATCGAACAGGCTAGCGATGACTGATTTATGGGCAGCTTTATAAAATCCGCTATATAAAGATATCTAAAGATCCGATCCGATATAAGATTGGGCTGGTCTTACCACGAGTCTGTCGCCACCGACCGGAGGCGCTGCGTCTGAGGGCTTGGCGTCATCAGTTCTGGCGATGACTGCAGCATGAACAGGTTTCTAGAACCGCTTAAGAAACCTAAGGATCCGTTACGCATTGGGGTCCGCTAGTCTTCAGCTAGCAATTTTACGTCGTAATGACGTCATATTAAAGTTATTTCTGACGTAATGACGTCCTAAAAGCGAAGTACCTGCGACGTCGCAAATGACGTCGTGATGTCGCGACTTCTGACGTCATTTCCTGACGTCGCACAGACGTTATCTCAAGACGACATGTTACCGACGTCACTAGGACGTATCTTCAAGTCGTCAGGAAGCTGATTGTTCTCACGTAGCCAAGACGTCATTAAGACGGCCAAATTTGGACGTGGCCCAGGCTTCGTCGTCAGGACGATCCATTAAGACGTTACGAGGCTGATAGTTTCAGACGTAGCCAAGACGTCATTAGGACTGCCAAATTTGGACGTCTTGATTTGACGTCGTCAGGACGTGCCATTAAAACGTCACGATGCTCATAATTTGAGACGTAGCCAAGACGTCATTAGGACTACCAAATTTGTACGTCTTGATTTGACGTCGTCAGGACGTGCCATTAAAACGTCACGATGCTCATAATTTGAGACGTAGCCAAGACGTCAAACACTAACGTCTCCGAGACGGCCAAATTTCGACGTCGCGAAGACGTATTGTTATGTCGTCGGCAGTACGTGCCATCGAGACGTCACTTACACGTTACATACTTACGTCTTGAGACTGTCGTCGTCAAGACGTCACGAGGTATAGTAGTTTTGACGTAGCCAAGACGTCATATACTGTAACGTCTTGAGACGGTCAAATATGGACGTAGCTCAGACGTCTTGGCAGGTCTGCTTGTGACGTCCTGAGAACGTCTAATACCGACGTCGCGCTTATTACAACCAAAATAGAGCAGCTACACCAGCTCGAAATCAGAGCGAACACCTTTTTGAGCGCGTGAAAGGGATACGCACCGCAGTTTCGGTTCGCGTTCACTCCGCTTCCGCGCTGGTATGTGCTGTGCCAAACGGAGAACGATCGATATATTAGACAAGTTACTCAAAAAGTCACAAGTAATGACGGTTCAATCAAACATATCAAAATTTAGTACAAAAGTTATATTCATAAAATAGAGTGTCACAAGCATCGTTATTCAATAATCATAATGATCACATAATGGGAATGTTTCAAATTACAATACGACAATTACGACCTAGTCATATAGAATCAAACAGTGATTTAAATAGGTAAAAGTACAAAAGTTACATTCATAAAGTTGTGCTACAAACATCGTTATTCAATAATCATAATGGGAATGTTTCAAATTATACTCGTAATACTACAATTACGACCTTTATAAGCATCAATCAGTGACTGATCAAAGTTTAAGACAAAAGAGGGGCAACTACATAAGTCGTTTAAACAGTCAATAGCAAGTATATATGCTTCATAAGTCTAAGGCATGGCACGTGCTTCAAAAGGCATAATATAAACGACGACGGATCATTGAGTGTGGTCGACTGGTCGATAAGAAGCATGCGGCGAAAAGCACGCGCCAATTAAGGTTAAACAGTACCTACGTGGCTCCCTCATCGGTTTTTAATTAATTGCAACAAAGCTACAGAAGATATAAGTATGGTAACTTTTTAACGACAACCTATGCAAATACATTGTTTTAGGAGTTTTCACTTTCTCTATAAAGATTTTGTGGTACTTACGTATGTCGTTTTTTGTTAAAAGTGACCACTTTTTTTAGAAATGACATACATAACTACCACACAATCTTTTCATAGAAAGTAAAAACTCCTAAAACACCGTATTAATGTATAGTTGTGGTTTAAAATTACCATAGTCATATCTTCTGTAGCTTTGTTGCAATTAATTAAAACCGATGAGGGACCCACGTGAGGGTACTGTTTATCCTTAACTCCCAAAACGACCGTACGACTAATGTAAACGGATTAAGCATGCGGCCTGGAAAGCATGCGGTCTAGAAAACACGCGGGCCAGAACGACCCTCATGCACGTACTTTTGCAAACGACCAATGTAAATGCGCCTTTATATTCATTAAGTTGAGTACGACAAACATGTTTCAAATCAAAATACTACAATTACGACCTTCATAAGAATCTCAATAATACAGATAGGTAAAGTACAAAAGTTGTGCTACAAACATCCTCCAGGTCTATTTTGTAACGAACCTATTAGATCTATATATTTTGTGTGACTGTGTTTTCAATAAATAAAATAAAACAGTCTTAGTTGCATCCATTACGCGCATAGCACACAGGTAAGTCGCGGCGGAGGCGCGTCGGGGTCTCGATTGAAGAGTCGCGGCAGAGGCGCCGGGAAGCCCGTCGACAACATTCAGTATTGAGGGGTCTCTGTTGGCAAAAAAACATTAAGTTAATTATGTATTATATTTTCACACCCACAACAACTCTACGAGTTATAATAACACAATGCACGTTTAGGCTGACTTGCCCAGTCCAGAGTTAAACAAATAAATCGCCAACCCGGGGTTATGTTTGACATTTTCATGTATTTTGACATGGCTTTGGCCTCTAGACCCCACTTTATCTACATCTACATAAATACCAGTATCGCTTGAAAAGCTCGCGCTGCCGAACGCAGTGACGCGAGCGAACTCCCATCGCGCGTCGCCGCGGGCAGCCCCGGGTAGAACCGCCGACAAGACGCGCGTGGCCGCGAGGCCGCTCGCGTCACCGCGGCCCCGGAACTCTGTGACTGCGGCCAACCGCGCGAGCTTTTCAAGCGATACTGGTCTTTATGTACACGTAAATAAACTGTGAAACGTAACCCCGGGTTAGCGATTTATTCGTTTAACTCGGGACTGGGCAAGTCAGCCTTAGTAATACATTATAATTACAGTGTTCCACAAAAATGACTATTCACATTTCAGCAGTTAATCAGGTATGTCAGCCAGCCTGAACAATCTATTTTTTTATGTCAAAGGTTACCTTACCTGCACGGCTATCACAAGACGGTGCGCGAGCTCTCGATTTTTCTCGCACTATCCGTCTCTCTCTTATTAGAAAACTTAGAAAGAGAGTTATAGTGCGAGAAAAATCGAGAGAGCTCGCGCGCCGTCTTGTGATAGCCGTGCTGATCACTTTCTAAAATGCGATGCATTTTTATAAGCCGTACTCAAACCTAATCTTTAACAGGTTCATTATAATTTACTTACTTTCTGGTGTTGAAGGGGATTCTTGTCTATCTTTTGGCTGAGCTTGATGGGTATCTGCACAAAACAACATATTATTTTTGACATT
Organism: Epinotia nisella; assembly: GCA_932294315.1. Taxonomy (NCBI): domain Eukaryota; kingdom Metazoa; phylum Arthropoda; class Insecta; order Lepidoptera; family Tortricidae; genus Epinotia; species Epinotia nisella. The sequence continues at coordinate 27,859,407 of OW028674.1, forward strand.
ACTTTGGAATTTCATACTTACCTACCTACAATTACATGTAAAAAAAACCGGCCAAGTGCGTGTCGGACCTCGCAAAACGAAGCCTATTAAAAAGGTCGTATCGTCACAGAAATCTTACGGCACTTACGTCCTTTTCTATAGGGAAGGCAGTTTTTCAGCAATATCTCGAAAACCTTTGAACCAATCTTGTTCAAAATAATTTTCGGTGAAAGAATTTAATAAGCCCTATGTTCATGACGTTCAAAAATTAGAGGGGGGGGGGACACACACCATTTTAGTGCCTTTCGGGGAGATTATCTAGTAGTTTCGGAGATAAGGGGGGAATGGTCAATATTCGACTTTTTTTCCTAAATTACTTGAAATCTGTATTTGCTAAAAATAAAAAGATCTGAGATACTTGTTCAGAATTCATTAATTTACTTTACGCGTCCATCTTTGGGTTACCAATTAACATATGTTTACCAAATTTCAACTCAATCGGTCTAGTAGTTTCGGAGTAAATCGGCTGTGACAGACGGGCAGACTATACAGAGTGTTTTTTTTAAATGGGACAGTATGGGGAAATCCGAATCTAAAGGAGATAGAGGAAAAGTGTCCAAGGAGACATTAGGTGTTTTTTTATGTAAACAAATTTGGCTCATTAAAATTTTTGGTCAAGCGTGAGTTGTTCTTAAAAAATGATAAAGTTGGTCAATTTTTTTTTTGACGCGGGTCGACTCTGTTTTATGTAAGGATTATTTCATTGTATGTAAAGAAAAAAATCTGAACAGCAGAAGTTGGTCAAATTTAATGAAAACTAATCTTCATACAATTGCAGTATTCGCCTTTTAATATTGCTACAAGTGCCTAGGCGTGTAAAAAAATATTTAAAATTATTCCATTTTTAAATTTCGATAATCCATAAGAGCTCCAGATGATTCAAGAGAAGAACATTTTTTTTAATCTTCGTAAACATCATGGCACGCGATAGTCTTGAAATTATAAAAAAAAGAATTCAAATTTGGAACGAGTGGCCCCCACGATCGCCCGACTTAACGCCATTAGATTTTTTCTTATGGGGTTACCTTAAGGGTCGAATTTATGAATCCCGATACAACTCCGTACAAGAATTAAAAGATGCTGTTTACAACACTTTAAACACAATTCACCATAAGTCTCTGTTAAATGCAACTAGAAGTGTCTTGAAGCGTGCTCGTACCTGCATAAGACAAGACGGCGGCCACATCGAACATTTACTCAAGTAATAAACCAACTGTATGAAGATTAGTTTTCATTAAATTTGACCAACTTCTGCTGTTCAGATTTTTTTCTTTCCATACAATGAAATAATCCTTACATGAAACAGAGTCGACCCGCGTCAAAAAAAAATTTGACCAACTTTATCATTTTTTAAGAACAACTCACGCTTGACCAAAAATTTTAATGAGCCAAATTTGTTTACATAAAAAAACACCTAATGTCTCCTTGGACACTTTTCCTCTATCTCCTTTAGATTCGGATTTCCCCATACTGTCCCATTTAAAAAAAACACTCTGTATAACACCCCTCTTCTTGTGTCGGGGGTTAAAAAGTTTAAGTTTGACAACAAAACAAACTTCTATAAAACAGTGTCAAGCAGTTAGGTACAGCTAGCTATATTGACCAAAATAAGTTTTTGTTAACTTTTTTTGCTGACTGTACTTTTTGTTGACTGTACTTGTACTGTCAGAAAGTACCCAAAACCACAAAACAAATGAGCCAAAACTCAACCGTCTCAACACTTTTAATAATTTGGTATATTCCAGTATCTCCATCCCGGCTCTATCATCACATCAGCTTGATGGTACCTACCACAATATTACATTGTCACCGAGTTTAATTAAGTATGAAAAATTTGAGTGCAATCTAACACTAGGAAGTGGGTAAAATTTAATGCATAGCAAGATTTGTCCCACACTAACAAACAGGTCAAGTTAATTAAAAACTTGTAATAAATAGGTAGGTACTTTCCGTATTCTTTGTATATCATATTTGCAAGGGAACCATGGGACAAAACTACATTATAAAATTCAAACAGAGCTCTAATGAACTTGCTGAAAGTTCTTTGAATATGAGAATGCGGCAAATATGTCAATGAACTAAAAATAACAACAGATAATGGCTGTTATTGAAGTAAATCCTGACACTTTGCACAACAATGAAGTTGCTAAACTGAATATTGGCAATATAAACCTTAGGAAAAAATGCTATGCTTACTATTCTGACACATGCAACAAGTACAGCATTTTTTCCCATTGTTCACATTTTCAATATTCAGAAACTTCATACTTCATAACGGCCATTGACTATAAAGTAATAATAATACTGACCTTCATAGGTATCAACTAAGCATGCATTGCTAGTAGCTTGAAATTTTTGCAATGTGTTTAATGTCTTTTTCTTTAAGAGTGGTGGTCTTATGTGATTGTCATCTTCGTCTTCATCGCTGCTAGTAAAATGTCTTTTTGCCCCTTTATGTTTCTGACTGGGCTCCGCTTCTGCTTCAGTCTGCAAGTCCGATGACTCCTCAGCCAGTTTTAGTTTTTTTTTTTGCTTTCTCTATATCATAAAAAAAATACACACAATATGCAAAATAATAAATGAACACAACATGCATCCCTCAGTGAATTAAATCAAGGTTATTAGTAAAGGATGAAGTTGCATTAATAGGAACACCTGAAATTGTATGGTCAACCAATTTGACTAGTAAGCCACTTTGAACCTTTTGACAATGAATGTTGTAATGTGATGACATGCCAGCATGCCTGCTAAAAGTAATTAATTAATTTATTGTGCAATTAATAGTGAAAAGGTTAAAATAGCCTACTAATCAAATTAGTTGACTGTACAGTCAGCATCATAAACATGTATACGTTCTATGACATTATTACTCAGACATAAGGTCGAAAAGTGTATACATGTTTATGATGCTGACTGTGTATTTATGTGTCATATATATATATATATGTCATCATCATCATCATCATCATCATCATCATCATCATATCAGCCAAAAGACGTCCACTGCTGGACATAGGCCTCCCCCAAAGAGTGCAAAAAGTGACCGGTCCTGGGCCACCCGCATCCAGCGGACTCCCGCGACCAGGCCATCACCAGCCTACCCATATATATATATATATAAATATATGTATTACCTATGTTGTAATCTTGGCCTTCCCTCAGTAAATCTAAACAAAATTGAAATTTTAATATTTGCATGCAAATACAAATTTGCCCCCCGAGGTTAGCACACCATAGCACAGAATAGATAATAGTACAAAACCATCCAGTTTCCAAGAAAAAGAAAGTCCAAGCAGTTTCTAAAATTATCCATCTTAGGTAACTAGTAGTCAATGCAAGAGACAATATATTTTATATATGCTGCCAGCCTGTGACAAATGCAAGTCAATGCATGATATGGTTAACTTCATGGTTAGTAACTTCACAGTCAATTATCATTTACTTGGACACCAGAGATGTAAGTACAGAGACTATGCAAGGTAAAATTATCCCAAAAATGCTGGACACCCGTCTAATAGTTTCGTTAGGTACAAATAGGCAAACACAAGAGCTTAGTAAAAAAATATATATATACGTACCAGTCTCACAAAAAACTCTTTGCACGCTATATAGTTTCCATTTCCACTTCTCGTTTGGTGTCTGAGCATCAGCCAAAATCCTTTCAAAGGATTTAGTCCCTTTGACCGGTGGCCAAAAAACTTCACACTTCCTTGGCGTAAACCACTGATTGTTTATTATGGACACGGTTCCGCCGTCTTTTTCACCGAATTGGATCACTGAGTACATGTTAGTTCTATTATATTATTATAATGAAATTAAGGAAAGCACAGCACAATCACGGACGCGACACTCACACCGGGCAAACGAAAAAGGAGACATAATCAAATCAAAATGTCACAATTTCGTTCCGTTCCAACTTTTGATGTTTTAAAAATCACATTTTTAAGCTTGTCGTGATGTTATTCATTATAAACCTGTAATGAATTACTTTATAGTAACTTTGGAGTTACCTAAAAAGACGAAAATGTTTTTTTAAGTACTTAATAAATATTTTACAACACAAGATTGACAAATTGATATCAAGAAACGAAACGCATTATTTTTGAAGACGGATACTTAATAACGACTATGAAACGGATCAAAATTTCTATGCATAAGTACGTACCGGCTATACAAAAAACCTTGTTATAATGTATTAGTAATTTGTCCTTAGTATTCGTTATGATGGTAGACTTCACTCATGGAATTATGTCGGTCAGATGCATTCCTATATCGTTCTTTACCTCTTCCTTCGGGACCAGATACGTCATGCAACAGACGTCAACCGGAGACTGTAAAATGACGTCGCTAGGAGGTACCATTTATGACCTATACAGTAAGTACAGTACAGTAGGTACTAGTAGTACGTAAGTATGACGTACAATAATGCGTCCACTGGATGAATTTGGTACGTCTTGATACTGACCCAAAATTGAAGTCATACATCCACTTTGGGACGAACTTGCTACGTCCAGTCCAGATACTGACCTTAAATAGACGTCAATAAAACGTCCACTTTGGGATAAATTTGGTACGTCCAGATACCGACTCTAAATAGACATCAATAAAACATCCTCTTGACGGCGTATATTATCCGGCGTATAGTACGTCCAGTTAATTGCCATGCGATAGAAACGTGGTAGTTGGTTGCAAAAGGTAGAAATTATTTCATACAAGTTGTCAATTATTATACTAAATCTAAGCTTAATTTATTAATAAGATTTAAGTTCATACTAAATTAAATAGTATTTTGTAACTTAAATATTTTTTAAACCTGTCATTACCATGGACTTATTATTACTAATAGGACTGAGTACTCGCAGCCTAAAAGCGAGCTGAGCAGGATGTCTAATACAGCACGGCTATCACAAGACAGCGCGCGAGCTCTCTCGATTTTTCTCGCACTATGCCTCTCTTTCTAAGTGTTCTAATAAGAGAGAGACGGATAGTGCGACAATAATCGAGAGAGCTCGCGCGCCGTCTTGTGATAGCCGTGCTGAGGCACTGTGTCCCTTTCTGATAGGGTGACCACAATTTTTTTGTTACGTGGGACAATATTTATATTAAAGCCGCAAAACATTGGGTAACTTTCCTCAATAAATATTTTTTTACATAATAGATGGTACAAATGATAGTAGGATAATATTATTAAGTAAAGTTAATTTCAATAAGATACGCAACTTTCTAATCTCAAAAGTAGGAAATTTTTCCTTTAGCGCACAAATTAGTATTATTAGTATAGTTTCCTAGTAATTTGAATAAAAAAAAAACATTTATTTCAGACATTTTGAGTCCATAACAGTGTTAGTATTACAAATTAACTTAAATAACTATATTAGTACCTAAACTTAAGTGTTGGGTGGCCCAGTGCCTGATTAGGGCACTGTCCCATCTCCCCGCTACAACGGCCAGGAGACTGTGGCGGCTGGCGCGCACCCTAAACATCATTACTAAATATCCTAGACAGTTCTATCCTTTCAGCCAGGGATCGGAACCGGTTTTTTCAAAAATCCCCGTAGTAGTCTAATATTTTGAATGATTTTAGGCTCTTGTAGGACTCTATCGTGTATTTAGGTAACATATTCGTATTATTTAGACTGCCCGATCAAAAATGATATTATAACATATTTTTACACCTAGAACCAACACAAGGCACCCTCGTCTTTTTAATGTGCCCCTCAGTGCGCACACACCACATACACGCATAATAATAGTAATATTATGAAAAATATAGTTATAACAAGCATTTCCGTTAATGTTTTTCTATACTTTAGGGAGATCTGTTATTGGCTAAATAGTTGTATCTAAATTATAAGAATATCATTATTCTAAATAAAATAAAAATAAAATAACCAAAGAACGAAATAATACCGGTTAAATTTGTATAGAGAAAATACCGGTATCCGATCCCTGCTTTTAGCAAATAAAATATTTATATTTCAGGTTATTATAAAGTTTTTTAGTTTTTGTGCGTATAATAACTTTTTAAGCATAATTCTACTAAACAATTGTTATCGCACGTCAGCAAAATCCTGCCCACTCGCAGGAGTTGCATTCGGAATTTTATATCAAACTTCATGTCGTAGGTATAGTACGGTCGTTTAATTCGCTGATGGCATGTCTAAACCGCGTGGTCACCCTGTATTGTTACAAATCTAACACTCCCTATGACACATTCAAATGGTTGCCAGTGTAGTAAATAATAATATTCCCACCTAGGTAAGTAGTTTTAAGTAATGACAGGTTAAAAAAGATGTAAGTTACAAAATACTGTCTAATCAAATATGAACTTAATTCATATTTAGAAGTTAAGCTTAGATTTAGTATAATAATTTACTAATTGTCTGAATAATAAGTCCATGGTCATTACAAAAAAACCCATGCTTAAAGACAACCCAGGACAGGTGGTCCTGGCGCCTAAGTACGAGGAGAGCCGACCCCAAATGAAGGGATAAGGCAAGGAAGAAGAAGACTAAAGCAAGTAGTTTTACGAAACTTAATGATCATTTTTTTCCGCCGCATCCGGTTCAATGTAATAATGAGGAACCACACGAGGTACAGTTAGTGAAGGCGTTAGCTAATTAAAGAATATTCCATCATGCAAAATCTCTTTCCTTGAGAAAATTTGGCAGTAAGATTGGCCTCCGACAAAAATTGCACAAAACAATTTTGTTTAGCCATGTTTCATAATTATAAAAATAAATGATATTAACATGTACAGGTTCTTTTATTTTTGTCATAATTTCATGAAACTACTAATCAATCGCGATCGCGAATTAATCGACCGTACTATACCTACGACATGAAGTTTGACCAGGGATCGGAACCGGTTTTTTCAAAAGTCCCCGAAGTAGTCTAATATTTTGAATTATTTTAGGCTCTTAATGTACGACTCTATCATGTATTTAGGTAACATTTTCGTATTATTAGACAGCCTGATCAAAAATGATATTATAAACCAAAGAACGAAATTGAACGAAATAAAACCGGTATTCTTGTATGGTGAAAATACCGGTATCCGATCCCTGAGTTTGACATAGAATTCCGAATGCAACTCCGGCGAGTGAGCAGGATTTTACTGACGTGCGATAATAATTGTTTAGTAGAATTATGTTTACCTAAAAAGTTATAAGTACAAAAACTTTATAATAACTTGAATTATTTTTATAATAAGCTGGAATAACATACCTCCACCTCTCAAAATTATAAATAGCCTGAATACTTTCAAATTACGATTAAAGCAGCACATCCTCCATTTACAAAAATATCTACCTCCGGGTGGCCGAGTCTTGCCCTCGTATCTTTGAAGCCAATAAATACTATATATATATGTCATTTTATTTTTATGTTTTTGTATTTCATTCTTTTATTATTTATAACAATTATATATATTTGTCACCTAACATATATCTTTGCCCATAAGTAAAACCAAACCACGGTCAAAGTATAATAAATTTTAAAATAGGTACACAGTTTACACACAACATTACTCACACTTAAAATACATTTTTACTACGTTCCGACATAATAATACTATGATTAAAGCTATATGAAAGGGTCTAACTGAAAACCAGCGTTGCAGTGTAGGTATACCTATACCTACTCACTGCAACATTATGCTGAGTCTAGCCCCTTTTTAGCATCACACATTGTTATGCCTCGTATGTACGGTACTGTATAGGTTTTAAGTCTAATCTTAAGTCTACTTTGTAAACTATATGTTTAACATGTGATGTTAAATAAAGATTTTCTATGTCTATCTATGTCTAAATAATAAATATTTAGTAAATATAATTCAAATTACTAGGAAACTATACTAATAATACAAATTCGTGCGCTAAGGGTAAAATTTCATACTTGTTTAGAAAGTTACGTATCTTATTGAAATGAACTTTATATATAATATATCCTACTATCATTGTGCCATCTATAATGCAAAAAAAAAATATTTAAGAAAGTTACTCAATATAGTTGTCCCACGTAACAAAAACATTGTGGTCACCCTATTAGAAAGGGACACAGTGCCTCTGTATTAGACATCCTGCTCCGCTCGCTTTTAGGCTGCGAGTACTCAGTCCTGTTAGTAATAATAAGTCATTTTTTTTAACCTGACTGTTGCTATAATAGGACGGACCCAATATAGCTGTCGAACTGCATGGTTGGAGAGTAGCCTGGGGAAAATCCAGGGGAACTCTCCGGCACGACCACGCGAGGGGGTAATAATAAGCCCATGATGACGCTTTTCCATAGACATAATAGATACAACTAGACCTTAATCGTTGTAAGCGAAAATAAGTATGATCAACTACTTCAATCGAAATAAGGTTGACTTTTGTTCAGCATAAGCGGATAGTGCTGGAGCCCACATACAGGAAATTTGTCACCGAGCCTACCGATTGGCTCCCATTTACAGTATTTTTCACGTGATGACTTCTGTGACACTTCAAAATTTTCCGACCTATGCATACTATGTTTTGTTTGTGGTGGTTAAAGCTGACGCCGTGGTGACGCACAGCAGTTGGCAAAAGTGAGACGTCAGCCAGGCAACGTCTGTGAGACGTGAGGTGGACGTCGAACTTTGGGCGTCGATTGGGTGACTAAAAATTGACGTCGTGGAGACGTACAGCAGCTGCTCTAAGACAGACGTCAGGCACTTCAAGTCAGTGTGACGTAAAAGCGACGAGAATATATGGACGTCACTTGGATAACTTTAGAATGACGTCGCAAAGACATACTGCGGTTGTCATAAAAATGACGTGACTTTGTCAGATTCCTGGGACGTGATACGGACGTTGAATCTCGGACGTCAAATTGTGGTGGTTAAAGCTGACGCCGTGGTGACGCACAGCAGTTGGCAAAAGTGTGACGTCAGCCAGGCAACGTCTGTGAGACGTGAGGTGGATGTCGAACTTTGGGCGTCGATTGGGTGACTAAAAATTGACGTCGTGGAGACGTACAGCAGCTGCTCTAAGACAGACGTCAGAAACTTCAAGTCAGTGTGACGTAAAAGCGACGTGAATATATGGACGTCACTTGGATAACTTTAGAATGACGTCGCAAAGACATACTGCGGTTGCCATAAAAATGACGTGACTTAGTTAGAGTCCTGGGACGTGATACGGACGTTGAATCTCGGACGTCAATTTGTGGTGGTTAAAGCTGACGCCGTGGTGACGCACAGCAGTTGGCAAAAGTGTGACGTCAGCCAGGCAACGTCTGTGAGACGTGAGGTGGATGTCGAACTTTGGGCGTCGATTGGGTGACTAAAAATTGACGTCGTGGAGACGTACAGCAGCTGCTCTAAGACAGACGTCAGAAACTTCAAGTCAGTGTGACGTAAAAGCGACGTGAATATATGGACGTCACTTGGATAACTTTAGAATGACGTCGCAAAGACATACTGCGGTTGCCATAAAAATGACGTGACTTAGTTAGAGTCTTGGGACGTGATACGGACGTCGAACCTCGGACGTCAATTTGGTGACTTAAAACAGACACCGTGGTGACGTACTGCAGTTGGCAAAAGTGAGACGTCAGCCAGGCAACGTCTGTGAGACGTGAGGTGGACGTTGAACTTTGGGCGTCGATTGGGTGACTAAAAATTGACGTCGTGGAGACGTACAGCAGCTGCTCTAAGACAGACGTCAGAAACTTCAAGTCAGTGTGACGTAAAAGCGACGTGAATATATGGACGTCACTTGGATAACTTTAGAATGACGTCGCAAAGACATACTGCGGTTGCCATAAAAATGACGTGACTTTGTCAGATTCCTGGGACGTGATACGGACGTTGAATCTCGGACGTCAAATTGTGGTGGTTAAAGCTGACGCCGTGGTGACGCACAGCAGTTGGCAAAAGTGTGACGTCAGCCAGGCAACGTCTGTGAGACGTGAGGTGGATGTCGAACTTTGGGCGTCGATTGGGTGACTAAAAATTGACGTCGTGGAGACGTACAGCAGCTGCTCTAAGACAGACGTCAGAAACTTCAAGTCAGTGTGACGTAAAAGCGACGTGAATATATGGACGTCACTTGAATAACTTTAGAATGACGTCGCAAAGACATACTGCGGTTGCCATAAAAATGACGTGACTTAGTTAGAGTCTTGGGACGTGATACGGACGTCGAACCTCGGACGTCAATTTGGTGACTTAAAACAGACACCGTGGTGACGTACTGCAGTTGGCAAAAGTGAGACGTCAGCCAGGCAACGTCTGTGAGACGTGAGGTGGACGTCGAACTTTGGGCGTCGATTGGGTGACGTGAAATTGACGTCGAAAAGACCGACTGATGTATCACGTTAATTGAATGACCTACAAATGACGTCTTGGTTTCGTCAGTGACGTCACATTGCTACCTGGGTACCGCGAGTCTGCCGCCACCGACCGGGGGCGCTGCGTCTGTGGGCTTTTCGTCATCACTACTGTTCCAGTATGAAAAGTTTTCTAGAACCCGCTAAAGAAACCTAAGGATCCGTTACCCATTGGGGTCCGCTGGTCTTACCACGGGGGCTGCCGACGAGGCTGGTGCGGAGCTCACCGCCTGACTGGAGTCAGCAGCCACGGATACTGCTGGCGGTGCGGCGTCTGCGGGCTTGGCATCATCAGGTACTGGCGCTGACTTTGGGTGTAAATAATGACGTATTTAAAACTCAAACTCAAAATATTTATTGCACACATAATATTACAAGTAATAAAATGGACCCCGTCACCCCGTAAGGGCACAACAAAGAAGCTTTAACTAGGTTACAACTTTTGCAGATGTTGATTAAATATCACTTTTCACTGCTGGGGCTGGGAGGTTGGTAACTCTGTGTTCCTTAGGAAAGATATTTGACGATTGCAAAAGGAAGATGATAGCAGATTTACAGTTATGCTAACTACAAGAAACGTACGGTAATTGTCAAGTTATGAAAATAAAATTACCTGCTTGTGGAAAAAAATATTGTTCAATTCGTTTAAATTGTAACATTAAAATAATAACATGCTAGAAGCGAGCTGGACGTGCCTATAATACCTACCATGAACCGTTATACTTGTTAGGTATATATTTACAACTCTTAATTGGTTCGGTGGTCTGGACTAAGAGCCTATAGAGTCGGTCTTATTAAGTTATACTTGCTGCGTACACGTTGGCAAAGTTACCGCATTAAGTACTTTTTCATGCTTTCGCTCAAAAATGTTGGCATGAGAGGGTCTTGCATGTGAACGAATGGCGATACAAGCCAAGTTACAATACTTATAAATTACTTTGGAAACTATTATTAAAAATACCTGAACAGCAACGAAAGCGAATATGGCGACGGCAAGGACTAAGAGGAACTTCATTTCGCCTGTGTTGCTTAAATAATTCTGAAACAATAGCGTTTATCGATGCTCAGGGCAAATTTATAAGCGAACGGCCACGGTCTAGGCAATACAACGATTACGAAGCTAACGATCAGTGTTTATAAACATGGGGAAACAATTAGTTTCTTATCGTTTTAATAATGGGTTTATCGCACGGCGTACGAATGATGCCGCGACGTCACCAAGGTTTTGTGCCGTGAGGCGGGCGAAGAAATTAATATATATTTTCAAGTGCATTTTGCTATTCCTGCCAAAATGTCAGAAAAAGTGTGGTATTTTCTGATGCTGTAGTTATAATTTGAGAGTCTATGAAGAGATGACCAGGGATGAGCCAGTCCCATAGAGATGTGATTTTACCACACATATTGTAGTCTAATGGCGATGCAATATTATGGTGCCATTGAGTTGCTTATGACGGAGATGAAAGGTGGCCATATCTATAACATCTCCTAAATTATACATCAAGACTAAACCGTTGGGTTAGAATTCGTTTTGGTAAGTAGCTGGCGCCCGTGCAACAAAAATAACAGTCGGTATTAATAAAATATTGTGGTGTGTGTGTGTTATGTGTTGGTATGTTAAAAGAAAAACATTTTTTTGAGGAAAAAAATGTTTTTTTTTTACAGAAACGTTCGTAGAGCTGTCAAAACCTAAATTGACTAATGGGGCAATCCACCAGAATGTTGCTGTAGTAACGTGCAGGTATGCTCTATCATATGCTGCACAGCACGACAGCTACTTAGTAGACAGCTACCTACTCGTACAACAAAATATATGAAGTTCTACAATATTTAAGCAAAATCTTGAAATATAATCAGATCAATAATCTGCTTCTTAGACTTTTCGTACCTATTAGTAGAGCGTAAAGCTACCTATTATGCATGCTTAATGCACCATGTAAGGTTTTAGTACGTAATAGGGTCATTCGGTGCCGCTCGATCTTAGCGCAATATGCGTTGCTCCTCAAATCGAGAAAGTCCCATTTTTTCCAAAACGGCTGGTGACCCGACAATTATAGACAAGTATCAAAAATCGTTAATTTCCTCTGTAACTAAGCGCGGAAATCTATTAATCGTCATAATTAGTCAATTTCACGTCTCAATGTTTACACGCGTCGTTTTGAACTTTAATTAAATTCGATGATGAGTTTTCAGTGGATCTAATCTGGTTATAGCGAAATGATTAAGTATGGTTACATACTACATCGTTACACCGTGTAGTGATTATATTCTCTTTGGTTACACATGCCTATACAGATATAATCCCTCAGCATTCTTATTTGCAGATACAGGTGGCACATTAAGATCGGTCAGTATGGCAAACTGAAACTATAAGACATACGAAGATCTCTTCTTATGAACCATGTCATCGATTTTAGTAACAAGAAAAACTGCATTCATACATAAAAAAAAAAACTTGTACTCAGCTAGGGAATCGAACCCGATCGTTTTGAAAAATGAAACCAACACTATTTCTATTTAGATTTATCCATTGTGTAGGTCTTAAGCCGTACCTAAATGTTACTATGAAACATGATGTCTAAAATTAGTAAAATGCATTGTTTTCATATCCTTTAATTTATTTTAGTCAGTTTTCGAAATTACCGTTATGAAAGATAACTTTCATGATATATATTTTTTAACAGCCGATATTTGACAGCCGTCATCCCGGCACAATGAACGGCAATGATGACATAAATTGTAATGGGATGACAGCTTTTTTTCACCATAGCTAATTATTCTTATTATGCCAAACGAGATCTCTATTCCATTTTTCAGGCGCACTGCTTTTTAATTCTTATAGTGGTCAGTTTTCACAAAAATCGGCCAGTCAGTAACTCGCGGGAGACCAGAATAGAGTTGGTCTAAATAGTCTCTATCTCGTTAATAAAGCGGTGTAATAAACTCAATAAAGGACCATCTTGAATGTAATTGTGACCTGTTCGAATAAACATCACATTAAAAATTGCAACACAAACAAAACAAATCCTTATTTGAAAACCCAAACAACAAAGTCCTACATACAATGTAAAATTGGAGGACCTTGTTAAATGTTTCGTCTATAGTTCATTTATATTTAAAAATATTGAACTTGACTAATTTCGGGCGACTACACTGATGTGCAGTTACCTACATTATTCTTAGTCCCTGGGCGACCGAGGTCTGCTCGGGGGAAAATACGGAGAAAATGAATTTTCCCAGACATGAGACCTAGCTAGATCGATTTCTCACTCCCGTAAACCCCTATATCCCAAATTTCATCGAAATCGTTAGAGCCGTTTTCGAGAACGTGATTGCAAATATATATACAGGGTGGCTCATTCAAATCGGTCAGTATGGGAATGTCTGAAACTATAAGACATACGAAGATTTGTTCTTAGGAACCATGTCACCGATTTTGATAAAAAGAAAAACTGCATTCATACATTTGAAAAAAAAAACTGTACCCAGCTCAGGAATCGAACCCAGTTGTTTTGAAAAAATAAACTTCCACTTTTTCTATTTTCGTAAAAAAAACATTAAGTAAGGGATTGGAGGGAAAATTAATGTACTATTGTGAGTGGTGTATTGTTTTATTTCATTGCATATGTTTGAGAAAAGCACTATACATGCCTGGCCGTGAAAAGGCTTGCCGGCTCCGTATCACTATCCGCCCTCCCTACGAGCTACGGTCGGCCGTCTATACCTATTCACCCGGCAAGCCCTTCTTTCCCGGCGTCTGCAGTAATGTACTATTAATTTAAATGTAATTCCTAATTCAGCTTTGTTCAGGAAAAAAAAGAAGGTTTTAGGTAAATAAGAGTTAATCATGTTTGGCATCAATTATTAGAAAATCTGATTCCTGATCGCGAATTAAAAATCACCGTGTATATATAATATACAAATAATGCTCGTTTGATAGTATATGATACGAAGGCATTGAATGGTTTCGTTTCCTGTTTGTAAAAATGTGGATGCATAATGAGTTTAGAAATAAAACTGAAAATGTTTTAGTACATAAATTTATTTTTCGTTGTAATATGGCGTTGCCTTACATGTTCATACAAATTGTTCATATCAAAATTACGCTAGTGAACGTTGCGAGCATAGTTACAAAATACCTACTAGATCAAAAATTACACGAGTCCGCCCTTACAGAGCCTTTTGTTCTTAAATCACAAATTATAAAACGCTAGCGAAGTTAATCTTATGCTTCAAGCATCAATAAATAATTTGATTTTAAATGATAGTTTTAACAATTATAAAACAAACATAACTTCGTAGAACATTTATACTAAAACAAATTAGCGTCACTTTTAAAAATAATCACAAAATATAAACTTAGTTTTAACCTAGATTTATAATATAATACTTGTCAATTTAATATTTTTGGTCAGTTTTAGTTGATTTGTAGTCTAACTTAAAAAGTACCTAACAACATTGTATTCGTTCATTGTTTTGGTAACATTAAATTTTCAATATTATCATTCTGCTTCTCAACATTTTAAATATTTATGAAATTGGCTATTGAAATTGTAGAACAATGGGATGTTTTGATAGCTGATCGACCATATCACGGAACTGTCGCGTGAAACATAATATAAATCACAAAAGACGTCAATATCACATACAATTACGGAAGATTCATTAAAGAAGAAAGTATTTCATTCGTCGTGTCACATCAGCAAAGTAGCGCGCGCATATTTGGTAGCACCTCATTCATTCTTTATCATACTCGTTTGAGCTTAAAGCAACATACCTAATTACCATACGATCGTGCACTCATCACATGTTCACGCAACGCAATTTCTTCTCGGGGATCCTCGAAGCGAACTGGTAGCTCGACACAACTGCCTTAGTTTCCTTCTCTTCCGACACCTCCACAACCTCTTCTACGCCCATCAAGGATCTTAAGCAAATCCTCATATCGGCAGCGAACTTTCTGACGAGTCTCTCTAACGAAAACAGATGGTCGTCCAACGCTTCAGGTATCTCTTCCCTCATGAAGTCAGCTAGCCTTAGGAGATATTCAGCATTGGAGCCTGACGATCCGGAACATTCGAGAATCTGCTTCGCGATGTCCGGCAAGGGAGCAGCGCCAAGCCAATGGCGGTTTTCCGGAACTGCGATGTAGAGGACTGCGTCTTTTTTGTCGCTGGTGGAGCTTGAGGGAAGAAAAGACGGGCGAGGGTGGAAGTTGACAGTGTACGTCCGGTAGCCTCCGAGTTGGCACTCCCTGGTGCTGAGGTAGGGTAGGGCTGCCTTATTATCAGCGGCAACCAGGAATGCTTTGCCCCAAGTGATGCCCTGAAAACAAAGAAAACATTATGTTAATTCGTGAATAAATTTAAATTTCATATGAAGTTCATTTTGCAAATATATATATATTGCTCGTTTAATAGTAAAGGATAAATTCCAATATTTATTAGTAGACGAATAATAAAAGCCTGGAGGTAATACACTGCAATAATTTTTATGTACCAAAACATAATTGTTGCGTGATCTTTCGAGCAGGCGCTTAATTAATTTTCTACAATAAAAAATTGTGCTGACTTAGTATATTTATATTAAAATGAGAGACTTGTACGTGCTTATACTGTGCATAGTAATAAAAATATCATGGTGCTTGTGCTGGGAAGATACTCCTCAGCAGGGCCATAAATTGATACGATTTCATCATATCAGCCGAAAGACGTCCACTACTTTACATAGGCCTTCCCCAAAGAGTGCCAAAGTGACCAGTCCTGTGCCACCCGCATCCAGCGGACTCCCGTGACCTTTACCAGGTCATCAGTCCACCTTGTTCGGTGTCCGGGGGGCCTACCCACGCCGCGCCTTCCGGTACTTGGTGGCCACTCGAGAACCTTTCCGCCCCAACGGCCATCGGTTCTACGTGCAATGTGCCGTCCACTGCCACTTAAGTTTAGAGATTCGGAGGGCTATATCTCCTCTGCTTGGTTCTGCTGCGGATAGCCTCATTTGATATGTGATACGATCACGCAGAGAAACTCCCAACGGGGTGACTTTGAGCCTTCTTATGAGGCCCATAGTAAGCGACCACGTTTCAATGCCATATTATGTCATCACTGGCAACACACACTGGTCAAAGACTCTCGTCTTGATACGATTTACCTACAGCGAAACTATTGACATAGAATTTTTAATTGGTTACCTAGAGGATTTTATAGATGTAGTTTTTTTTCCATATAATGGAATTCGTGAAAACTAAGGTGGTTCTGCCGGGGAGCATGACAGGTAGGTAGGCATATTGTGTAGGTATATTCAAGTAGAAACATTTTCAAGAATGGCATTCAGGTCGGTGTAATAGAACTCAGTAGACCGTGAAATGTGCCTGTTTGGGTAGGTAATTTGATCAAACCTCGGTTATTTACAGTTTGTAACGGTTCAAACCTAATTGTTTGTCAACAATACCTTTGCTTTTTGCTTTACAATGCCTAACTTCCTCAATTCCGAGCTAGACCGACACTTGCATAAAACAATAGTTATCAGTGCGAAACTAACCCTTAAGTAATCTAAATTCTAAACCAAACCAAAGATAACCTTATCCAGCACGCGTACAACTTTCCATTCCGTTATCATTATTATTATTACATAGGTGTAACATTATCATATCAGCCCCGATATTCTGACGCCGAAGGCGGAGGGCTTTTGATGACTCGAGTTTGCAATATTCTTACGCCCGTGTTATACACAATGTTTTTCATCACATTTGCGAGGAAATAAATAACAACAAAAGACAGAAAAATATAAGTTTCA
This sequence comes from Epinotia nisella, assembly GCA_932294315.1. Lineage (NCBI taxonomy): Eukaryota > Metazoa > Arthropoda > Insecta > Lepidoptera > Tortricidae > Epinotia > Epinotia nisella. The sequence goes on from OW028674.1 coordinate 27,876,588, forward strand.
TACAGCAGCACCAATCAAAAATTGACAACTTCACTTCCAGATCAGTGCTAGTAGAGCTCGCAGTTCAATATTTCAACCAATCACAGAGCAGTATTCTTGCGGGGCGGGGCGTCGTGACCAACTAGATTTTTTTATTCATCCAATCACACAGCAACCAGATTTGCTTAAGCCAATCAGAGGGTTCTATTATTTTAAAACTAAACTTAACAGCCCGTGGGAGGTAAAACGGCTATAACTGCTCTGCACGCTCGCAAGTAATAACGCCATTGACGAGCAAGTGTGATGAAAAAAATATAAAACTTCTAACCAGTCCAACTATAGATAGCAAGTTGTTATGACAAATTGCTAGGCCTTTAAACTTACGAGCATTTGGCGGTTTGTAGTGATTTGTATTGGTCAAAACATATGATGAAAAGGTAAAAAAGTAAAGGAATTTCATACATTTTCCTGGCCGCTAAAACTGTACAATAATGACTTTTACAGTACACATGGTGTTACTTTTCCGCACGAGTGCGGAAATGAGCACTTTCCGTGCACATGTTGAAACTTTAAAGAGCCATATGTACTGTAAAACGTTGTACGATACACGTGCGAATAGGTAATTCGTAATTCGTGTCGATTTAAAACACTCCCTTCGGTCGTGTTTTAATTTATCGCCACTCGTTGCGAATTTCCTATTTTCTGCACTTGTATCGTAAATAACTATTGCGCTTGTCAGTAACGAGGAACTTCACTCACTATTTTTGCTATACAGTAAGGCGCACATTTCCGAGCATATTGGAGAAAAATAATTTACTAGCGGCCGCACGGGCCGCATGTACTCATAATTTATAATGTTTCTTACCCTAAAATTACCTTTACAGTACACATGGTGTTACTTTCCCGCACTAGTGCGCAAATGAGCACTTTCCGTGCATATGTTGAAACTTTAAAGAGCCATATGTACTGTAAAACGTTGTACGATACACGTGCGAATAGGTAATTCGCAACTCGTGTCGATTTAAAACACTCCCTTCGGTCGTGTTTTAATTTATCGCCACTCGTTGCGAATTTCCTATTTTCTGCACTTGTATCGTAAATAACTATTAATCTCTATGTTACATATACCATATTAAGTCAACATGTCGTTCTTAGGGAAAAGGACGCTTAAAGCGTTTTGCGATCACCCTACTATTTTACCGTGAATCTGCGCATATGTAATCAGTGTAGGTATCGTAAATAATGGCGGAAGCGCCAACCACATTTCGGTCCCTTTTCCCTGTGAACGACAAAATATTGTTTACAAAGTCGTACAGAAGACAAAGAGCAATGTTTACAGGAAACAAGATAATTAAATTACATACAATGATAATCGATTCTTAAACAAAACTTATTTCATACATATTTATTAAATAGCAATGGGAAAAATAATGATTTCTACAATCAAATAAAAGATATCAAGTAGGTAGAACTACATAATAGTAAGTTATGGACATCTTTCTACCAGAATAAGAAATAGGTGCGTTATCTTTGACCAAACTTTATTTAGCCCAGACTTAATAAACTTTAACCGCCATGACTATCGCCCGAGGGTACCAGTAGGTATACACACCTCTAGGATAATTTTTCGAATGCATTGTATGTATGCCTGCAGACAATTTTGCTGAAAAAGTGTGAACCCGTACCCTTGGGCGATAGTACCTACTCATTGGTTTCCGCTTCGACATAATTAAGGGTGAATAATTCCACATTTAAATAGCGGCGACAACGATTTTGCAACTTAGTTGCAAATATCAGATTACGCATCCACGAGGACTATAGTAAGTAGTGTGGCTAAATAAGTAAGTCACGTTACGGGTGATTCCACGAGCATTCCAACCGCCGCCAGTCCCCTGTTCTCATTATTTCTTCAAAATCAAAGTTCTTACAGATTTGATCCCCTTTCCAGTAAATATGTAGTAGTCCGGGGCTTGTTAAAATACCTATACAATAAAGCGACCAGGGGACTGACGGCGGTTAGAACGCTCATAGAATCACCCTTACATATATCACGTACAAACAATACAGCAAAATGCACGTGCATGCGCAATTGCGCATTTGATGCAAATCATCGCTCAGCTTTGTCAGCCACCTCTTGACGATGACCGTGTATCAATACATTTACTTAGAGTGGTACAAAAAGGGTTTTTTTTTCTAAATCTTTACTTTGCAATAAACCCTGAAATGAGGAAGGCATTTGACATAATCATTAAGTCACCAATACTTTTATTTAGGTTATTTGGGTGGATCAACTATTTTCTGTCACTAGTTGTCAGGCTTACGTCTCCTGAGTCACTTTTTAAAACTGCGATTTATGTCACAAAATGTTTTCTTATCATGTTCGACCCATTTTTGCATGGACCATGTTCTAGGCATGTTAGAAGTCAGTATTGTAACATTTTTTAAGAAACTCTGTAATTTTGTCTCCTGGCTAACGGGAAAGAATAACAACAAGAAATATTTGATTGACCCATTTACTAACCAGCGTCAGGCACTATAACTACATTGAATGACCTCGTTCATCAAGTAAATTGATTAAAGGAAATAAAACAAGACGGGTAAGGAAAGGTTGAGTTGAGATTATTTAACGTTGCCGACTTTTTATATAACTGTCGTTGGAATTGGAATCTTCTACCTTGGACAGTAAAGTTGCTTTTTGAATGGACTAGTTTGATGCAATTCGGCCAACTCAAATAATCTCATGTATAGACTGCGTGTTAACATATACCTAAGCGAACGATATTATTTCTTAATGGTACAGCGGGGCAAGAACTATTCGTAATGTCAACAAAAGGATGACGCATTCTCAAGATTCCTTTCTTTTCTTCCATTTCTAAAAAAATTAACGTCCATGACGACATGCACATGAAAAGCTTTAGAAAAATGTCTTAGTAGGTAGCCGTTCAGAATGTCCCAAACGATAAAACCGTTTAGTATTACAGGGTATTAAAAAAAAAAAATTGATACGTCAAATAAAACTTAGGCAAAATGAATCATTTGAGAATAACTGTTATACCAAAAAAAACCGGACAAGTGCGAGTTCAACTCGCGTGGTGAGGATTCCGTATATTACACAAAAATATTGAAAAATTTTCCGTTATTTTGAATAGTCAAACTTCTTATAGGTTTTCCTGTAATCTTTAGGCAAGGAACTATTTTCCATATTTTTTTCAGAATTTTAAGGAGATAATCCATTTTCGTCTTTTTTCCTAAATTACTTCAAATCTGTATATGCTAAAATTTAAAAAAAAAACTGAGTTGCTTACAACAACCCCTTTCATTTGATATGTCACACAATATAGTTTGCGAAACTTTTTTTTAATTTTCCAGTTTACGCCCAAAAGTGGCCCCCTTGTTCAGAATTCATGAATTTACTTTACGCGTCCATCTTTGGGTCATCAATTTACATATGTTTACCAAATTTCAACTCAATCGGTCCAGTAGTTTCGGAGCAAATCGGCTGTGACAGACGGGCAGACAGACGCACGAGTGATCCTATAAGGGTTCCGTTTTTTTCCTTTTGAGGTACGGAACCCTAAGTATACCCTCTTGGTAACATGATATCGCTGCACGCGTTGAAGTTGGTTGTCTCCGACGTATACAAAGGTCAAGACTTAGAACCTATCATTCTGATAAGTATGAGTGATAAGGCGGAGGTCGTATTGGTATTAAGATATTTCCCGACCGCAAGTCCATGAGGATGGTAAAGGTGAGATATCTCTGCAAGAAGACTGGAAACTAAAAATGGAATAAAACCGAAATAGTTATTTACGATACAAGTGCAGAAAATAGGAAATTCGCAACGAGTGGTGATAAATTAAAACACGACCGAAGGGAGTGTTTTAAATCGACACGAGTTGCGAATTACCTATTCGCACGTGTATCGTACAACGTTTTACAGTACATATGGCTCTTTAAAGTTTCAACATATGCACGGAAAGTGCTCATTTGCGCACTAGTGCGGGAAAGTAACACCATGTGTACTGTAAAAGATTTTTTTAAATATTTTTGTGGTATGGACTTGGAGACCAAGGCAAGACGTAAAACTTTATACAAACCACGCATATTGCGATCTGGGGCATTCACGAATTCACCGCCCCAGGTATTTAATTTACTATTTCATCACACTTGCTCGTAAAAAGCTTCATAACGCGCAGGTACAGAGCTACAATGACCTAAGGTTTTTTTTATTTTATTGTAGGTATCTGTCACTCTTGCGCCAGTTATAAAGCAAGGTGGTTTTAACTCTACCACGATGTTTGAAAAAATAGTTATAAATATTTTTAAAACGAGCTCTAAAAGTTACGGTTAACCGGTTTGCCTTCCCTAGGCACAATGTACTATTACATTTTGCCACGCGAATGTCACATGTCGTACTCGAAAGTTAGCGATATCATTGGGACAGTGCTCGGAAAATTACATAAACGGTGATTATCTGATATTTACGAAGATAAAACATAAACAAAGAATAGGTACCTATAGTACAGAACTAAAAGCACTAAAGTATCACATATCATGGCATGTGATTAGGACTCGATAGAGGCTTTTTTGGCAGACCGCATGTCCGATATGACTGATAGATAATGTCCAAAATACGTATAATTTTATACCAAGTGTGTGTTGACAGTCAGACTGACGGTGCGTCGCGACAGAATGTCTGATAGCAAAACCGACAATAACCTTACTAAAGATAAGTGCTCAACCTATTCTAGATATAGGATCTACCTAGCGGAATATACAAATGTAGAGTTAAAGAAAGTTTCTCTAACTGGCTATAAATAACAAGGTTAATTACCAGGCTTATGATCTGCTTTGTTATGGGCACATAACGAATCGTCCCATCAATAAAGTCGGTCACGCAATTCTTCTGCTTACCACCAGTAGGTATGCAGTTTTGCAAGCGTCGTAGTATTTAATAAAAACTCGTCGCATTACCGATAACATCAGTAACATCACACATTAGATCAAAACTGAACCTATGGATGTAATAATATTTCAAATATGCAAAGGAAGTTATTATCTAGGTAGATAGATCAAAAAACGTAACAATAATAAGTAATGATGTTAACAATATCCACTGTACCACATGTACAAACCCCATTGTTTTATAACAATAATAGAAGTGACCCGGGGATCATAAAATGATTACGTTATGTTATAATAATGTGCTACGTTCCATATCTTACTGTATTCACACCATAACACTGATATCACTATGACGTGACGGAAGGCATGGGTTATTCGATTGTACTGTACAGAATATCAGATTCGTAAAATTTGTAGCAAAGTCAATATTTATCTGATAAATAATCAGAATTAATAAAATGTGGATATTATCTCGTCGGATGACAACCAAAACTCACAAATTACACGTAATAGGAAAAGGAAAACTGGTTGTCACCTGACGATTATTCTAGTACTTTATATATGTACTAGCTTCTGCCCGCGACTTCGTACGCGTATAAATTATGGATGACATGATATTCTTATGTTTCACCATACGATACCTACTACACTGATACATTAGATTATTACGATTTCATTTCTATAAATTATGCGTTCAGTTCAAATCCTCATAAACATTGTCGTCAATAATATTTAGTTATATTGATTTACTTAATCTTTATTGCAAACGAAGTACCTAAGTACTTATAATAGAAGAAAAATTACCAAAACCGGAATTTAAATATTTATTTATTTATTTAAACTTTATTGCACAAAATACAAAAAATTTATGTACAAATGGCGAGCTTAATGCCAGATGGCATTCTCTACCAGCTAACCATTGGGCTAAACAGAGACTTATAACAGGTGCAAAGAAAAAAGTATGATAATTTCTGTTACGAATATACTTGAGGAGAGAGGAAAAAAATACAAATGTATTATACACTACATATAGACATACATAAATAAAAATATATAAGATACATACAAAAAGATATACTACTACATATAAATATAAGATTTCATAATTGAAACAAATGGACCGAGCGAGGGCGAGACCCCAAAGATACTCTATATCTCCGGGTGTCTTGTCAAACTACCCCTGAGAGCCAAAGTCCTGAAGGTAAACGGGGAGGCAAGCGAGGCCGAAGGCTGAGCTTTTCGTAGGAATGAAAGGCCCAACGTACCCTTATAGATAGCGCTCCATATGCGAGCCAAAGCATCGAAGGCCCGAGGGCGAGACTCCATGGATACTTACTATCCACAGGTGTCTTGCAAGCGAAACATGAGCCTTAAGTCCCAAAGTTGAGGGGTGAAGCAAGCGAGCCCGAAGGCCGAGCTTTTCGTATGAATGAAAGGCCCAAACCAACCCTTCAGAGAGCGCTCTCTATGCGAGCCCGAGGGCCGAAGGCCCGAGAGCGAGCGTTTCGTAGGAATGAAAGGCCCAAACCAACCCTTCAGAGAGCGCTCTCAATGCGAGCCCGAGGGCCGAAGGCCCGAGGGTGAGCCTTCACGGACACTAACTAAACCCAGGTGTCTTGCAAGCGAAACCGGAGACCAAAGTCCCAAGCGAGAGAAGTCAGAAGAAGAGCGGCGAGGCAAGCGAGACCAAAGGCCGAGCTTTTTGTTGGAATGATAGGCCCAAAGAACCGTTTTAGAGAGCGCTTCCTATGCGAGCCCGAGGACTGACGCACACTATCTCCAAGTGTCTTGAAAGCGAAATCTGAGTTCCAAAGTCCCGAAGGTGAGTGGCGAGGCAAGCGAGCCCGAAGGCCGAGCTTTTCGTATGAATGAAAGGCCCAATACATCGCTTCAGAGAGCGCTCTCTATGCGAGCCCGAGGGCCGAAGGCCCGAGAGCTAGCTCATGCGGACGCTCACTATACCCGAGTATTCATAATAATAATAATATTTCTGAATGTCACAAACGTTGAAGTTTTATACATAAAAAAATGGTACCTACTTAATTCTCCGCGAAATGCCGTTGTGTCCAAATTTTATACCCACATCTCTTGACGTTGGTGAACTATGCTAATTCGACGTAAGTATTAAACTCAACCTATCATACATCTTTAGATGACCTCTGAATTCATAGCAATTATATAGGAAGACGAAGATCAAGGTTGCTGGATTTCAATATTAACAGCGACGGTGTCAACGACTGAGTTTCCAAAATAATTAGGTTTCTTATGTCTAACAGCTACTATCGGTTGAGATATCAAACATTTTTGGTTATTATAGATAGTCTTTAGCCATCTAGCACTCTTTTTCATCCCGTGGTTTTTCACGTTTTATCTTTTTTATTTTATAATGTTTGAATGGAGTTCTTTTTACTTTCCAGTCAAGTGTATGTTTATCAATTTTCAAGTCTAAAGCTCATGGATTTGAGGAGTTCCCATACAAAGTTTTGCCCCATTTTTTACCCCCTTTGAACTAATTTTTATCATTTTTACAGCCTATGACCTGGCCAGGGATTTTCTCGACCGATTAAGTAAAAGTTGCATCAAAATCCTTTATTCACTAAGCTTCTCACAAAAAAATTAAAACTACAAAAAGTGCATGCTGCTGGGTTTGAACTCGGGGACACCGACTCCGTAAGCTATGGGTGAAACCACTGGACTAACTATCAGTTGTAAGAACACGATGAATTTTTGAATATCTTGACGACATGTTACCATGGTAATGATACTGTTATAACCCCGCTCTTGCAACATTATATAGTTTCTAGTCGCCTCAGAACCTATTTTCATCCCATATTTTTCACGTTTTATCTATACATTGCTAAAAGTTTGAATGGGGTCGTTTTTACTTTCCAGTCAAGTTTATGGTTACCAATTTTCAAGTCTGTAGCTCGTACATTCAAGGAGTTCCCATACAAAGTTCAAGCCCATTTTCTACCCCCTTTGAACCCTAATCTTTAAGATTTTTATAGCTTAAAACCTATCCAGCAATTCTCTCGACAGATTAGTAAAGTTTGCATCAAAATCCGTTCGGCCGTTTTCACGTGATGCTCGGACAAATAAACAGACAAACAGATAAACAGATAAACAGACAAAAATTCTAAAAACTGTTGGAACGTGTTCTGTTATCAATTCTAAGTATCCCCAGCCAATTTTTTTTCGTTTATCTTCCATGTACAGACTTTCGACCCTCTTCAGCTTTATTATATGTATAGATAGATAGATGTCACAAACGCTGAAGTTTTATACATAAAAAAATGGTACCTACTTAATTCTCCGCGGAATGCGGTTGTTTCCAAATTTTATACCCACGTCTCTTGACGTTGGTGAACTATGCTAATTCGACGTAAGTATTAAACTCAACCTATCATACATCTTTAGATGACCTCTGAATTCATAGCAATTATATAGGAAGACGAAGATCAAGGTTGCTGGATTTCAATATTAACAGCGACGTTATCAGCGACTGAGTTTCCAAAATAATTAGGTTTCTAATGTCTAACAGCTACTATCGGTTGAGATATCAAACATTTTTGGTTATTATAGATAGTCTTTAGCCATCTAGCACTCATTTTCATCCCGTGGTTTTTCACGTTTTATCTGTATTTTTTTATAATGTTTGAATGGAGTTCTTTTTACTTTCCAGTCAAGTGTATGTTTATCAATTTTCAAGTCTAAAGCTCATGGATTTGAGGAGTTCCCATACAAAGTTTTGCCCCATTTTTTACCCCCTTTGAACTAATTTTTATCATTTTTACAGCCTATGACCTGGCCAGGGATTTTCTCGACCGATTAAGTAAAAGTTGCATCAAAATCCTCTATTCACTAAGCTTCTCTGCGTTTTTTGAAAAATATACATTTTCAAAAAAGCAGACACAAAAAAATTAAAACTACAAAAAGTGCATGCTGCTGGGTTTGAACTCGGGGACACCGACTCCGTAAGCTATGGGTCAAACCACTGGACTAACTATCAGTTGTAAGAACACGATCAATTTTCGAATATATTGACGACATGTTACCATGGTAATGATACTGTTATAACCCCGCTCTTGCAACATTATATAGTTTCTAGTCGCCTCAGAACCTATTTTCATCCCATATTTTTCACGTTTTATCTATACATTGCTAAAAGTTTGAATGGGGTCGTTTTTACTTTCCAGTCAAGTTTATGGTTACCAATTTTCAAGTCTGTAGCTCGTACATTCAAGGAGTTCCCATACAAAGTTCAACCCCATTTTCTACCACCTTTGAACCCTAATCTTTAAGATTTTTGTAGCTTAAAACCTATCCGGGGATTCTCTCGACAGATTAGTAAAGTTTGCATCAAAATCCGTTCAGCCGTTTCCACGTGATACTCTGACAAATAAACAGACAAACAGATAAACAGACAAAAATTCTAAAAACTATTGGAACGTGTTCTGTTATCAATTCTAAGTATCCCCAGCCAAATTTTTTTCGTTTATCTTCCATGTACAGACTTTCGACCCTCTTCAGCTTTATTATATGTATAGATAGATATATGTCTACCAGAAAAAAAATCTCCTTTTAAGATGTAAGAGCATATTACTCAAAGTACGGAAGAGATGCGCATTGACACCGTATACTTTGCAAGAAGTTTATAAAACACCAAACGGGAACGTAACGGGAACAAGTATGACATATCAACTCAAGCAAATCATAATAAAGAACCGAATGACGTAAGAAATGTTGTGAATAATTACGATGTCAGCCAGGGTATCAGTAGTTAGTATAAAGCGAAAAGAACTTGATGATACCAGTTCTACATTTATTACTAAGTCGATAACGCACTCTTTAAAGGCATTATTTATGTTACAATTTCTGCGACAATACAATACATAAAAAGCTTGTAAATACATTCGCGCCAGTGCTCCCAGAAGCGATATGCAGAGTACATTACATTTTATTTTTCAGTGCCATTTCTAGCAATGCGGGTTTAAAGACGGAGTAAAATGTGATATTGCAATGACATCGCTGGCCTATCGCTCGGCGAAATTTGTACGCGGCTCCAACACCCACGGGAAAAAAGGGTGAAAGTCTAGTGAGTTTTTGTCTTACAGACACATTTTTTTTCAGGACATATATACTATTTATTTAACTAATTATAATAAAAATAAAATTGTTTGATAAAATATATACGTTTTAGAGAAAAGTCATATTTCATGAATACGGGTTCTATTTTTTTCCGGCTGAACCACTGGGATTTTTTTTACAAAACTTGCCAGTTGTACTACTACTTATAAGTACTAACTATAGAAAAAAAACAGTACTTAATCATGAAGGGCATTTTTTCTTCCCTTATCTTGCGACGGCCTTTGCTACAAATGTTATACGCATAATATTATAATTACCAAGTATAAACGTTTGGACGCCGAATGCGTGTCTAATGTCACCCAAGTTAAATCAAATCACGTGTCGGAGCGAGACATCGTGACGTATTTCATCAATTGGAAATTGGCGGATGCAATTTCAGCTCCTATAACTAAATCCCTCTATGCGAAATACTATTCATCTTTTGATTCTATCGTAGAGCGACTAGTCGGCATCCACTACAAATAGAACACACTGTTTTCCCGTCGGAGTTTATACAGATATTTGATAGGTACGACAGGAGCCGTAGCATGGTTGGCCTTATCACGCGACAAGTGACAAGATACGAGCGTCGACTCGTTCTATCGAACGGGTCAGCCAGTGACGCACGCTCTATCCTATCACCTATCGCGTGACAAGGCCAACCACGCTACGGCTCCAGATCGTAACGATTAAGGGCGGGCGTGTATTGGAAATTATCGCGTTCTTTGAAACGGCGTTCTGACTAGATTAGGAATTTTTCCGATAAGTGATTCTTGACTATATGATTGTTTATCTGATTTAATCGATACATGATTGCTTAAAATTGCCTCTATAAAAAAAAAACCAAAGTTGGGTCTTTATTTTCCTTTTTGAATTCAGCCTACTCAAACAATACATTATTTATTTTATGACACAATTCACACAATCAAGTTTATACCATGGTATTTTACATCATCTAACATCTCACTTAATGAAATATGAATACTTGACTAAATATGAACTTCACTAAGTTAGGTATTTATCGAAATTTGTCCAAAAAAGCCATTTCCGAAATGCGTTGCATCTCTTTTTCTCGTGCGCGGAAGGCATAAGAGTGTCGCTCGAGGGGGCGAGGTTTTCATAAATCGACTCGAATCAATGCATCGTCTTAGCAAATAAACTCTTACTAATCGTTCTTTAGTAGTGGTATAAATATACCTTACTCTATTTTTTACTATTTATAGTCACTTTAGTGCTCCCCCATTTTTTGTCACCTTTTTAAACTTTTTTAAGAAGCGTTTTTTGTGCTCAATACAACCGAGGTTTGGACACAAGATTATTCATTTTGTCAAAATTAGGGCTCAAAAAGATAATGATACATTTTAAATCACCGAGATGTTATGTTGTTACGTGTCTAAAGAAACTATATAATTATGTTTCCGTGAATCATTTATATGGTTCGCTTGTGTGACCTATCACCGCTAGATTGCTTATTGCTTTATTGATATGGCATTAAACTATTATCGCCAATCAAACGCTTCTTATAAAGCATTCTCTAAGCAGATATGACAACATTTCTTATGAATCCAGATTAGTAGTTTAGGTATGTACCTACAGTCAGCACCGTATAGTTAGTAGCAGCCAAAGTAACATAATTATTCAAAGTATGTATGTGCATTCTCTTGGCGTAAAGTATTTATTTGGTACTGTAAATAAGTTTATAAATACTCGTATGTATTAAAACACGTGTAACCGATGCGTCTTATGCATAAAGCGTAGGTCTGACAATCTGATTATAAGTGCGACACGCGTTAAAAACACGCCCTTTATGTACCTATTTACAGTCAGAAACACATATATTTGCATTTGCACAAAACAATTGCCAAAATAGGACAATAGGATTATATAGATATTTTTGTCTTTATTTTTATTTAGATATTAGAATAGAATAGAAATACTTTATTCAACATCACATTGACACACACATGGTAATTAAAGTTACATGTGAACCTCAAGATTAGACTTAACATATTAATTTTCTCAAACATGCAATGAAATGTCGTCCTTACGTGCGTTATATAACAGGCTTCAAAGTATCACGTTTCGGGCGGAACAACTCGAGAGAACTGTAAAGGAATTTCATACAAAATTGAAGGCCTAGGCCGGGAAGTAATTTTTTTTTTAATTTTAATGTTAACATGGCGTCTGTGTTCATCAACAGGCTAAACAGCTGAATTCTATTTTTTTTTTTTCTAGTGGCTGAATGGTTATCGGACCAATAATATCCGCGTTAATGCCTATTACACACGAACCTTTATTAAGAATACAAATCTGTATGATTCAGTGTGTTGATGAATAAATTAAAAATATTATCTATTCGTACATAAGTCACCAGAGGCCATAGACAATATTTAAAATCATCTGCATTTATTTTATTCATTATATAAATTAAGATTATTATTATCAGGTCATGTATAATGGCCCTAATAGGGTCTAATCGAACGCTACACACGCGAAATACGGACGACTCGTAAAAAAAAACATTAAGTATGGAGGAATTGGAGGGAAAATTAATGTACTATTTTGAGTGGAGTATTGTTTTATTTCATTGCATATGTTTGAGAAAAGCACTATACATGCCAAAGGGCTTGCCGGCTTCGTATCACTATCCGGCCTCCCTACGGTCGGCCGTCTATACCTACTCACCCGGCAAGCCCTTCTTTCCCGGCGTCTGCAGTAATGTACTATTAAAATTAATCATACAGTTATGATTATGTGATATCAGGATGGGGATTTCACATCATGACACTACATGCTACATGTCATGTTGCTAACACTACATGCTTATATAGAATGGAATTAGTGTAGATTGTAAGCACTACAAGATTTAAGATCCTCCAGTCCGTAAGGTAGCGTGAAAAAACTAGTTTAAACAACAAACGTTTCCTTTTAAGATAAGAATGCAGTCTTCCGCTACGGTTTAAATAATTAATTTACTTAATTAATTAAGGTTTAATCTGTTTCTGTTTCCAAGAACTTTGATGCAAATAATATCCTTGAAGAAAGAAAGATAAATTCAAAGTCAAATAGCTATCATAACAATATGTGTATTTGCACTCCTATTCTGCATGTAGGTCGTGTAGAACAATAAAACCCCAAGAGGCCTGAACTGATTGTGATTGTATTCATGTTTATATGAATATTAGGAGCACGAGTGGTATGTTTGAAATACAATATCACAGTGTCACAGAATAAGGTTATTCTAGATAAAAAACAAAACCACCATATAATGTTGGTCGTGAAAATAGCGAAATCATCATCCTCTGGACTCTTTTCTCATTTATTACGTGTCAATCGGCATGTTGAGTGATAGTCAAATCAGCAACTTATTATGAAACTTCAAAATCATTATAGTACACATACCTACTACCTATACTGATTTAAAACATTCTAATTACCTATTCAGAATAAATCACGTAACTAATAATATTGATTTGTGTCGACGCAACACGTCACGCACGGTTAAAGAATTAAACAAATACTGGGTGTTTTCGGGGTCATGATCAGGAATTATCAAATTAATGCGAATAAGATGGTCATACTGAACAACACTTCCCATGAGACCTTAGACCATATACTCGTAGCTCTAAGCATGAGACAAACTACTAAAACGCAAAGACGCAATATATACCTACGCAATTTACTACTGTAAAACCTTGAGCAAATAAATAATGGTACATAGTAATTTCCAAATGATTAACTAAGTAATCCATGTTAATTCGTCCTAATTTGAAATGACTGATGTGACCGGTGATCTAATAGGAATAGAATTAGATTAATGACAATTGGACACAGAATTTGATCTTAATCGAGTCGGTAAGCACAAAGGTAGTATGTCGGCGGACAAAATGTGTCGAAATGACGATTAGGAAATCATGAATGACCTAGAAAGTATTAACAACCAGCGGATGGCATTAAGAACACAAAATTTGATTCAGAAGATTTGACAGAAAAAAGTAAGAACGAAAGTATTAGTAACCCAGATTACTCATTATATTAATGTTCTTTATTTTTTTTATGAGCAAGCCTGATCAAAATTATGCGAGGATGATCATATTACGGAATTTCGTTAAAACGAATATCGTCTTCGGTTTCCGTCATTGTTACACATTCAATATTTAAAACGATTTAAACGTATAAATACATCCCGACGTTTCGAGCCCTTTTCAGCGGCCGTGTGGTCAAGCGTTCAGTCAATATTAACTAGGATTAAATTGTTCCTCCAGAAAACAGCGCTTCCGTCATAAACGTAATATAATATCTATATAATAATAAACATAATACTATACTACATTATTAAGTTCTCGTCGTGAGCGTATTGATGTCTTGATCCTGTACAAAATTATTAATAACATCATAGATGCCCCTTCGTTGATACATTCGCTCTCTATTAGAGTGCCCCGGCGTTGCGAGCGAGCTTGCAGAAAAAAACCCTCTTTCATATCCCCCGTAGTCGTACTTCTTATGCAAAAAACGGTTTCATTAGAAGAGCGTGTAGGCTTTATGTTGAAAAATTTCAGACGATAGATGTTTTCCACGAGACATTATGTAGCTTCAAACGATTATCATTGCAGTGTATTCAAGAACTATAATACTAAATTACTGATTTATTTTATCATTACTGTAAGTTTTCTAGCACTGTTTATGTTTAAACTACTAACGATGCTTATCGATAACTCGGATTGTGTATATATACATGTATATGTATTGTGTATATGTATGTATATACATATATGTATGAATTGATTTAAATGTTAAGGTTTACATATTATAATTAAGGAAACTGTAAGTCCACAATTTGCTACCTTTTACCTTACCAAATGTACCCACATAAGACTGTTTGTTTCTAATAAATAAATAAATAAATAAACCTCACATATTTATTTCTGTTCAGGCTAAACATGTTAGATAAAACAATGACAATGCGCAATCCTTGTCTGATGTTATTCCCCCCAACCCCGAATCTCACGTGAGATTACGCGTAAACAAACGTCGGGCTACTTTGCAGAGTTCGCAAAATCTCGTTAAATATTATTGTGTATGATTTGGGCATATTTTTGTGAAGAAACATCAACATGAATGCTAAAAATATCACCACGCATCGTGGAAAAATAGGTCAGGTGCAAAGATCAGTTTGAATATTATAGATATACTCACTTCCTGGTCTTCAATGAGCGTAGCAACACGGCCGGGCTGCAACAAACAAACATCTATTTTTAACTATTTAGCATTTGTCACCGACTTCGTCCGCATGGACACCCGTACAACTGCTATCCTCTATTGTATCCCTTTAGAAGACGATTATGGGGATAAAAAGTATTCTATGTTTTAATCCGTTCAGCAGTTTTTGCGTGATTGAGTAACAAACATCCAAACTTTCGCATTCATATATTAATAGGCTAGGAAATATCAGAAAACATAATATAATATACATATTATTTTCAGTTTCCCTACGACTGTGACTATGTAGATCAAGTGAATAAAGATTACTTATAATAAGGTTAACGACACGTTATATGTTATAACAGATGTATGATTTATCAATAACATAAAATACAAATACCTAACATAAAAATTGCAAGTGCATAATCAATACCTGATTATGTTTTTATTTATTTAAACTCTACTGCACAGTACAAGATAAAGTACGAATGGCGGACTTAATGCCATAAGGTTTTTCTAAATTACAGTAATTTCTGTATTTTTGTATATTTACAGTCAATAACAAAACAGTCAATAAAAACAAGTTTAATAGAATTTGAATAGAATGTTGTACTAGTTGTAGCAACGTGACCCATTTATATATAATATAAAATACTTCTAAATGGGTATATTAAGTAGGTGGTATGTGCCACTTGACATTATAATAAATAAAATTACTTAGATAAATATAATTTGGAACAACATGTTACAATTTTAACCTATATCTAACATAGGTACTATTACAGCGAGTTTTATATATATAACCTTTATATAATTACCTAGTATATTACTGTTAAACAACTGTCACACATGTTAAAAATAACCAAAATTATTGTGCGCTCGACGGGGGCGCCACCGTCTTTACAATAGCCAAATCTTCGGCGAAGTTTTTAGTAGTTCGCGGTTGTTTCGTAGTCAGTATTTATTAGGTTTGACGCTATCTAGCGTCCACGAGGCATACGCGTGAAACATTCGCAGATCCACAAATAAATCGCGATGTGCGTGCTATTATGTATTCGTAACGCGTTAATGTTTGGCTTTTTCAAAACATTATAGGCGTTTCATAAATAATTGGAGCATTTGTTCACTACGTGATTTTGGTTGAATGAACCCAAAACATTCATTTAAGTAAACGAAACTTTAACACCTTAAAAAAAAAGTGCCTGGAAAAGTTATCTTAAACGCTATTGCAAAAAAAACAAATAATCTCCAAAAAAGGTCAAGTGGGTCGTTCTTCTTTTCGACCGACAATAGCCTGTCCTTCGTCTTATTACGGCATCTCATTTGAGTAATGATGTTTATGGTTTTATAATGTTCGAATGAACGTCCATATTATTTTATTAATTAGTGATATATAATATTTCACTTTCTCTAACTAGCATTTTTTTTAATGTTTGTTTTTTTCGTAGAATGCCGTGACAGAGTGGTAAACCAAAATGTTGTCCCCACTGAAATAGTCCACTTTGTCACATGTTTTTTTTAGAAACCAACCGTAAATAAATATTTATATTGGCCAGAAAGTAAACTTTAATTAGTTCTAATGAAGAAACCTATGCATTTTTTTTAAATCGCACTTCAAAACCACAATTTTCGATAATTCAAAAACCAAAAAAACAGAAAAACCTCGATTCATTGTCGGTAAAAAAGAAGAACGACCCAAATACATTTTGACCTCTTATTTTTAAGCTAATTTACGAACTTGGTAAATCGAGGAATAAACTGCCACTGCTGCTGGCTATCTTTTTCAACCCAAAATCTTATTGCGGGACCATTCTTGATTTATTATGACAGATAATAGACTGACTTGAGTCCTATACAAGCCCACTTCCCGCTAAACCCAGTTTTAACTGTTGGTTGGTTTAAAAACTACTTAATACAAAATTGGATTTAATATTTCATTTGCGTGGTGATGCAATTGATGCACCAATGATATGTGGCGTGACAGTGATATATATAAGTGAATGGGAAAAGATAGCAAGCATACTGAAACTAATTATCAACGACAAATACCTTAAGCGAACTCATTTAAATGAGTTTATTGTTCAAACTAGCTTCTGCCCGCGACTTCGTACGCGTATAAATTATGGATGACATGATATTCTTATGTTTCACCATACGATACCTACTACACTGATAAATTAGATTATTACGATTTCATTTCTATAAATTATGCGTGTAACAGTTCAAATCCTCATAAACTTTGTCGTCAATAATATTTAGTTATATTGATTTACTTAATCTTTATTGCAAACGAAGTACCTAAATACTTATAGTAGAAGAAAAATTACCAAAACCGGAATTTAAATATAAGATTTCATAATTGAAACAAATGGACCGAGCGAGGGCGAGACCCCAAAGATACTCTATATCTCCGGGTGTCTTGTCAAACTACCCCTGAGAGCCAAAGTCCTGAAGGTAAACGGGGAGGCAAGCGAGGCCGAAGGCTGAGCTTTTCGTAGGAATGAAAGGCCCAACGTACCCTTATAGATAGCGCTCCATATGCGAGCCAGAGCATCGAAGGCCCGAGGGCGAGACTCCATGGATACTTACTATCCACAGGTGTCTTGCAAGCGAAACATGAGCCTTAAGTCCCAAAGTTGAGGGTGAGGCAAGCGAGCCCGAAGGCCGAGCTTTTCGTATGAATGAAAGGCCCAACCAAACCCTTCAGAGAGCGCTCTCTATGCGAGCCCGAGGGCCGAAGGCTCACTAACTAAACCCAGGTGTCTTGCAAGCGAAACCGGAGACCAAAGTCCCGAGCGAGAGAAGTCAGAAGAAGAGCGGCGAGGCAAGCGAAACCAAAGGCCGAGCTTTTCGTTGGAATGATAGGCCCAAAGAACCGTTTAAGAGAGCGCTTCCTATGCGAGCCCGAGGACTGACGCACACTATCTCCAAGTGTCTTGAAAGCGAAATCTGAGTTCCAAAGTCCCGAAGGTGAGTGGCGAGGCAAGCGAGCCTGAAGGCCGAGCTTTTCGTATGAATGAAAGGCCCAATACATCGCTTCTATGCGAGCCCGAGGGCCGAAGGCCCGAGAGCTAGCTCATGCGGACGCTCACTATACAAGAGTATTCATAATAATATTTCTGAATGTCACAAACGCTGAAGTTTTATACATAAAAAAATGGTACCTACTTAATTCTTCGCGGAATGCGGTTGTTTCCAAATTTTATACCCACGTCTCTTGACGTTGGTGAACTATGCTAATTCGACGTAAGTATTAAACTCAACCTATCATACATCTTTAGATGACCTCTGAATTCATAGCAATTATATAGGAAGACGAAGATCAAGGTTGCTGGATTTCAATATTAACAGCGACGTTATCAGCGACTGAGTTTCCAAAATTATTAGGTTTCTAATGTCTAACAGCTATTATCGGTTGAGATATCAAACATTTTTGGTTATTATAGATAGTCTTTAGCCATCTAGCACTCATTTTCATCCCGTGGTTTTTCACGTTTTATCTATATTTTTTTATAATGTTCGAATGGAGTTCTTTTTACTTTCCAGTCAAGTGTATGTTTATCAATTTTCAAGTCTAAAGCTCATGGATTTGAGGAGTTCCCATACAAAGTTTTGCCCCATTTTTTACCCCCTTTGAACTAATTTTTATCATTTTTACAGCCTATGACCTGGCCAGGGATTTTCTCGACCGATTAAGTAAAAGTTGCATCAAAATCCTCTATTCACTAAGCTTCTCTGCGTTTTTTGAAAAATATACATTTTCAAAAAAGCAGACACAAAAAAATTAAAACTACAAAAAGTGCATGCTGCTGGGTTTGAACTCGGGGACACCGACTCCGTAAGCTATGGGTCAAACCACTGGACTAACTATCAGTTGTAAGAACACGATGAATTTTCGAATATATTGACGACATGTTACCATGGTAATGATACTGTTATAACCCCGCTCTTGCAACATTATATAGTTTCTAGTCGCCTCAGAACCTATTTTCATCCCATATTTTTCACGTTTTATCTAAACATTGCTAAAAGTTTGAATGGGGTCGTTTTTACTTTCCAGTCAAGTTTATGGTTACCAATTTTCAAGTCTGTAGCTCGTACATTCAAGGAGTTCCGATACAAAGTTCAACCCCATTTTCTACCCCCTTTGAACCCTAATCTTTAAGATTTTTGTAGCTTAAAACCTATCCGGGGATTCTCTCGACAGATTAGTAAAGTTTGCATCAAAATCCGTTCAGCCGTTTCCACGTGATACTCTGACAAATAAACAGACAAACAGATAAACAGATAAACAGACAAAAATTCTAAAAACTGTTGGAACGTGTTCTGTTATCAATTCTAAGTATCCCCAGCCAATTTTTTTTCGTTTATCTTCCATGTACAGACTTTCGACCCTCTTCAGCTTTATTATATGTATAGATAGATTGGGTCCACGTTTGCGTTTTTAATGATTCATTATCGGCACCTGTTTTGTCTCTAATGTACATTTTGGTTATATTCGCATCATATTAACAGGTACCTAGTTAGTAAACAGTGCTAAGATCTTATGATTAAAGATCAACGTCTTGACTGCTGCTGAAATTTTCTAGCACGCCTACTTGATGCCCCTTGGGAATCCAGATTTTGGAAAACAAGACAACATGCGACTGCAATGCGAGGCCATGATACTCGTAAGGAGCTTGTTCCGTCATATGTTACATTCCGGTTTTGGTAGACATGCGTTCGAGGCGTGAATGTATTGAAAACTGGTCGAAAATTGGCCTCTGGAAAATCATCACATCACACAATACAGTAAATTGATCCAGAGCCATGAACGTCAAGTCAAGGTCGTCCAGGTGTATATTTCAAAGAGCTCAATTCGTTTAGCAGAATCTCAATATTTTTCGATTTGATTGAAGCAGACACCCATGCCAAAGCCAGTAGCAACGAGATGCCAAGACTGCCAAAAGACGCAATCGCTATTAAAGCAATATAGCCAGTGAAAAATAGTCATATTAAACATCTAATGTATATGACAAAGGCGACGCAGATGGTAAACGATGAATGATGAATCACGAAAAGCACGGGCTTGACCTAATTATAATGATAATTTCAAGTACATTTGCGGTTTTGAAGGCCAGGACACCTTTGTCCTCAAGCGTGTAGAAATACAATGGATCACACGTGAGAAAGTGCAAGTCTTGAACTGATGCCAAGACCACATTTTATGAATGAAATAACGGCCGAACAGAACATACGTTCCGTAGTTCACAAAAATATCGACGCGTGCCTAGGTAAGGCCTAATAAAGGTAAGTTATAGGTACTGTAAGTCCCCATGGCACTGCGTGTCAGTGTCAGTCACTAATTGCCTGATTGATTACTTATGCATGACAAAAGTTACGTGTAAAATATATTTAATGTATATTACGTCATAATCTTTTCGGCTCGTTCCCAAAATATTAATAGAATCCCATATTAAAATAAAATAATATTCTATTTACTAGATCGGAATAACTTTACCAGACTCCAAGTACTTACAACATAATTATGTAATATTTGAGAAATGTAGATGTACATATATATACTTTACCTATGTAACTAAAATGCAATCCTCCTGTAAGGATCTGAGACATACCCGTAAAATATGATATCACCAGTAGAATTCAGGTCTTCATTAATGAATGTTTGCGCCGAATTACGGGAATTTACTGGCCCGGACTCCGGACCATCTCCAATATCAGGCTATGGGAGTTGACTGGCCAAAATCCTATCGCCAAGGAGATACATCTGAGGAAGTGCCGCTGGATAGGACATGTGCTTCGTAGGCCAGAAAAACGCATGTCCAGGCAAAGTTTAAGATGGCAAGCTGCCGGGAAAAGGAAACCAGGTCGCCGTCGCACCACTTGGAGACGCACAGTCGACAAAAAGAGTGCCTCAACGGGCCTTGGCTGGAAGGAGATTGAGGTTGTTGCCGCCCAGGACAAAAGCAGATGGAAGACCCTTCGAAGAGCCGTATGTCCGTGATAAAGGAGAAGAGGATACCATCATCATCATCATGTAACTAAAATGATATTTCAGTCAGAAATTGGCCGGCTTGCTTTTTACGTGGCATATACCGCGTAAAAACCATGCGTGCCATTAGCACAGTCTGCACTATATTCAAACATTCACAAATCTGACACTGGGATATTACAAAATGGACATAACTCAAAACCAAGTGGAATAACGTCCCACGTCTCAAACATTTACTTTTGACGTATAAAATAATGTACCTACATTACCAGTATAAAATTGGTTTTGCTTGTAATTATTAACGGATTAGATGCAGTTCGGCTGCTTGGATTTGTGCAATGTTGTTTAGTCACGAGTTCATTTCCACCATTCAGGTTACCCAACGTCGCAACATTGCAAACCACAATAAAACAAATTTCAATAAACAATTATAGGGATTGGCAAATAATTCGACACACTAAATAAATAGGTAAGCATTTCACGGGAAGTATGATTATTTTAACAAACCTACATTTTTCCTGATTTTTGTCCTAAATGAACCCATCTCCCCCTAACCCCCACACTAGAGAACCTATCTCCGCGTAAAGTAACTAAAATTCATAAATTACAAGCACGACTTATTGTGTGTATATCGTGTCAGGGGCGGCTCTACCAACAGTGCAGGGCGTGCGGTGCACCCGGGCGCACGGCCCTAGGGGGCGCCCGAGCGCCATTTGACGGGGCGCCGCTCGCGGCTAGCGCGCGCTTGGGGTTGCTAGAGGGCGCTAGGGTAATGATTGCACCCGGGCGCTACATGGGCTAGAGACGCCTCTGTATCGTATACTTATATGTATTAAGTCGCATAAAATTGTAGGTAAGAATTTTTATACAACTTCCAATAATATAAATATAATTACCTAACCCTTTAGGTTCAAAGTTCAACGTAGCATATGATTTTATCTACCCACCTCCTACTTAGAGGATATTCTGCTCGACGGGGCCGAAACTACAGATTTTTCCATTACCCACTCTGTTGATCCAATTGGAGTAAATGCAGAGCTAATGGATTACCTATGTGTTGAATATACAGTTAAGTGTTTACAAACCTATATTTTTTGTTTGCCACCATCAATCAATCAAATCAGCCCGTGTCATGAGCAGGCCCGTATTTCACCAAATCGACAATTGTCGCCTGACAATGACAATTCGACTTGCATGGCTGCGTCGACAGGTTAAGGTGGTTGCTGGACAGCTTATTGACCCAGCAATATACGTGGAATTGTCATTGTCAGGTGACAATTGTCAAGATGGTGAAATAGGGCCCAGACATCGTTACTTTTGTAGCATTTTCGGTGCAGCGTAGTGTTATTAACGGAATTGGTATAAACAATTTCAATTGTAATGTTTAATTAGCGTTAATAATGTTAATGTTAACCTTAATTAACAATTTTGATTGATATTGTCTATACCAACATCGTTAACACAACCATGCTCCACCGAAAATACTACAAAATTTACGATGTCAGGCCCCTATTTCACCAACTTGACAATTGTCAACTGTCAACGACAATTCTCCGTACATAGCTGGTTCCGCAAGTAACCTAGCGACCACCTGGAACAAGCAATGTACGGCGAATTGTCAGTGTCACGTGACAATTGTGAAGTTGGTGAAATAGGGGCCTGGTCATGCATGAGTCATACCTTTGTTAAGTGAATTATGACGAAAAGACCCCGAGTTATAATCCTTTAATATTTCTCCTTGAACATGGGAATTAATGGCGTGTATTACATATTACGTATTAAAAAAAATCCCTTTTTTTACTTATTTTGTTGCATGTAGGTACTAGGTGCATGAATGAAGTGCGCCCTGCTACGGCGCCTGCGCGGCAGCCCGAACAGCCTCCTGCAGACGGTGGCGGCGCGCCTGGATGGTCCCTTCCTGTACCACTGGGACAGGTTGCATGGACCATCCAACTGATAAATTTGTAAAATTATACCTACTAGGTAACATAGTTTTTTAAGACCATTGTTACTATCCAATTATGGAAATACCTACTTCCGAAATAAATGATTTGATTTGAAGTGTCGTGTCGTGTGTAAGGTCGCGGTCTAGACGCCAGCGAGCGGCGGGGCAACGAGCGGGCGTTCATAGATTGAACTTGATTTAAAGTACAAATGATTATGAACTAAATGAAGTAACTCAGCTGCTTTGCTTTACCAATACTTTTCATCAAGTGCGACTAGGGCAAATTGCTGGTGAGTTGTTCGTAAAAAAAGAGCTATGTAGAAATGGAGCTTATAGGATGTGCGCAGAATAAACTCCCTGTGGCTGCCAGTGGCTCCTTCAGCAAGCAAGTTTATAAAAGCATTTAGATGTGCTTGTGAATAGTTCCTAAACATTAGCTACCAGTACTGATACCATAGACCAGGTATCTGGTGGTAGATGTGTTTATGAAAATGCATGTGACTCAACACATGGTAAAAGCTTTATAATTGTTTCATTAAATGTTATTAACGTTTACACAATAATAAAACTTTTACTAGGTACTAGTTTGTAACAAAAGAGATAATCATGTGACATTTATATTTGAAGAAAATAGCATTTCTAGAATAGTTTATACCAAGAAATACAGACATTAAGGCAGTTTTAATTTTCCTACGTTGTTTACAATTTTTTTGCCATTTTAAGTAGGTATATGAACTCTACTTCCATTTTTGATATTAAGGGTTTTGTTAAACTTAAAGAATCTTGAAAATTTTCAATAGAAATTAGTAAAAAAATTGGTAAGACAATAGGACAATTAAAAGCATACCTTAATTAACATACTTAATTGGTACAAATATTTTAGAAATACTCTCTAAGTTAACTTCTGAATCTGCAGTTACATAGATACATGTCACAATCATCATCATTAAGTCCTGTAACATTGTAGAAGGACGGTAACTAATTGAAGAATGTTTTTTTGTACATTTAAATAGTGCAGATTTTTTAAACATCATACTTGATCTAAACTGGATCAAATACTATGTGAGCAATTCCAGAGAAGCTTGTACATAATTACCACATCAATTAAGTTTGCGTTCATTATTCCTTTTTTGTTACCAAGGTTATGAACTTTATTGCTATTTTTGGTAATTAATGTTCTGTTATATACTTTCTTAGTTGTAAAGCTATTAAATAAATGCTAATACACTTATTTTTTAACCACCATGTTGTATTGCTAATAATTTTAGAGCACTTATTGCCAAATTATATTTTTTAGCTGAATAAGTATGGAGGCTCAAGTTAGCCTCTGAGAAAATATTAATAGAAAAGAAAATTACCCTTACCATACTATGAGTTAAATGTGTCAATGAGATTGAAATAAGAAATATTAGAGACTGATCTTATTTTGTTACCAAACAGTTAATTTAAATAAGTACCGTAGTATTAATTTTTGCTTTTTTAATGTCAGCTTGGGCCATATTGATCCAATAAATGGAGTTTGTTTTTAATATTTAAATTAAATGAAACAACAAAGTGCACGTCTACTTATCATGTATAGTAAAAATTAATCTGAAACGAAAAACAATGATTCACGTCAAAAATGTGAGCCAATAATATTTTTAATGTCGGTGTTTGAATTGGTCAAATACGGAAATTAAAAATATTTCCTTATCACATAAACAATGAACATTATGACAAATTAGCTTAATTAGTAGAAAACAGGAATGTTTTTAAAATACACGGCAGGCTCAACAGTCGTTATTCCGGTTTATAATTAAAATTTTATAAAATATACCATAAGGTCCGTCCCGCGATGCGTGGTGTTCCCTTGCCAAAATCTTCTGGAAAATCCTTTCACGTAACCAGTAATGCTCTGCTTATATTCAAATCCAGGATTCCAGCACAGTGATCCATAGCCGAAAACCCAGAAGGGTTCTATTCGCGGCTTCGTAACTTCGCAACACTGTGGCTGATCCAGTACGCATCCCGAAACATTCTCGCATTTGCTCGTGCTGGGTCCTTTGCGGTCCTCCATCGCTAACTATACCCTAATGCCCAAAGTATACTGATATAAAAACAACTTGCGAAATTCGCGACTACGTGTGACTTCAAATTAAGTGGAGAAAGTATAGTACGTTAACAGTTTGAAGGGATTTATCACAGATATAAACGTCACGTTATTATTCTACTTGTGTCTCATCGTTATTCGTTTGGGTACGTTGTTACAATAATAATAAACTAGCACTAGGAATATAAATTTAACGCGACCTTCCCATAACGACGTACGATTGTGAACTGACATTTGTTTGCCTTTTTCTTTTTATAGTTCACGGATGAGAAGAGGTTGAGTGTTGAGTGGTTGAGATTGAACATTTTCCGTTATGGCAACACTACGTTACGTTTCAGTTTACGTTGAAGTTATCATTTGGAAATTTTATTAATACATTATTTTTGTAAAATTTTAGTCAACTTGCATCCAGTTATTACTAAAATCAAAATTATTGAATTTAGTTTCATGCCGATTTCCATACATCTAAATGTTTTTAACATATAACCTTGCTAGGCATCACGCGTTTCGTTATCAACTGTATTTTTCATTGTGTTGTGCTATAATAAACTTGCAATACAGGAAATTGATGCCAACAACCACCCAACAACCAATGAACGCTTGATGCCAAAAATAATGCTTTTGATTGGTAATTTCTTGTCTGATGCAATATTCGAAATATTTTCAGTCAGGAGGTCGGAATGTTCAACATAATCGATAAAACTATTACTATATTTATCGTATTTTGTAACGTTTAACGCAGGTGTAACAATAATGTAGGTATACCATTCGATTTTGTTTTGCAAATTCGTCATTGTTTTTATTACATATATTTTTGCTTTAAATGTTTGTATAACAGTTTATAAAATTTGTTTATATAAAGACTATAGGTAAATAATAAATATTAGATATTAAACTAACACTAAATATAAAAATAATTTAAGTCGCAAATGAGTCTTGCAAATAAGCCTAATTGAGGCTTCCGTAAGAACAAAGCATACATGTACCTAGTAGCATAAGTTTATATTTTTAATTAAGATAATTTACTTTAAAAGCAAAGTTTAAACCGACTTCAATTCAGTGCTCCGCCAAGCCACGTAGGTACTTAAAAAATTCCACATTTCCTTTCCAATTTACCACATGAACTGCTTTCCGAGAGCAAATGCGTTGATTATTACAGAAAAAATCCAAGTCGCTATATGTGGGCTGACAATATTTGAGGAGTTACGTTGATTCCTCAAGGATCTCAGATCAGAATTGACACTTCATTATTTGCTAATTCAAAGGAATCATGTCAGAATCTTTGACGTAGGTACTTTACATCCTTGAGGAGTTCCATAAGTCATCTGTGGTCTTCATCATCAATTCCACTTCACCAAAATTGCGATTTCCGAAGGTAAATACACGAGTTATAATAGAAAATACCGAAATCACTACACGCGTGCCTATAAAATTTTAAGGGTTGCCCTCAATTCCCCTGGGATCCCGTCATCAGATCCTGACTTGTGCTCACCCAAATAACTTGAAAGAATACGGTTAAAGGTCTATACGTACTTAAAATTTCAAAAAATATCCTCCAACTCCTAACCGTTGAGGAGTTGTACCTTCCATCATCAGCTCACAAACATGAAGTGATGACTTCCAGACGCAAATACCTGAACAGCTTTAGAAAATGCATTTAACATCTAGTACGTGCCTGTAAAATTTGAGGGTTGCCCTCGATTTCTCTAGGATCCCATCATCAGATCCTAACTTGGATAAAAAAAGTACATTTTCTATACATTTTCGAATAAAAAAAGAATTTTTAAAATCGGTCCACATTTGACGGAGTAATCGGCGAACATACATAAAAAAAAATCCATCTTTGGGTCACCAATTTACATATGTGTACCAAATTTCAACTCAATCGGTCCAGTAGTTTCGGAGCAAATCGGCTATGACAGACGGACAGACAGACAACCGAGTGAAATAAGGGTTCCATTTTTCCTTTTGAGATATCGGAACCCAAAGTGCGGCACCTGGTGAATGTCCAGGAAAAGAGGGTAGCAGTGAATGTGTTAAGCTACGAATATCCAGTAAAAGGTGAGCTCTAAATGGCTCAACGATTAAAGTCCGTGCTGATGCACAATACTCATGCATGTATGCCTTCAGTATTAACGCTCTTTGTTTTTTCTAAAGTTACTTTTGTATGCTCTATGTTGGCTGCATTAAACCCTTGTATGCGTTGGATATCCAACTACCCAACAAACACTGATAGGCCCAAGGTTACCAGAAGCGCAGGGAAGCTCAAAACAACTTTTTACAGGCTAGTAAAAGCGAAAAAGTCGTTCTTGGGAAATTGTATAAAATTCTACAATAAAATTCCAAAACACATTACCGAACTTACTGACTCTAAATTCAAATCTGTCGTAAAACGGACAATTATTTCAAAAGCATATTATAAGATAAACGACTACATCATGGATAGGGATATTTGGCAGCGATAAAATTCTGCACTAGAAACCTGTCGTAAAATAAATAGGCTTTCTACTGTAGCAATGTAATTTTAAAATTTTATAATACTCTGATACTGATATGATATATTGTATACTGTTTTGAAAAAATGACACCTCGCCGAGTTTATTACGCCGGTTCTTCTCGAGGCAGAGGTTTACTTTCCGAACCGGTGGTAGTTTATCGACATTCATAGGTGCATGTAATATGCCTAAATTGAAGAATAAATCACTTTGACTTTGACTTTGACTTTGACTTTATCCGTACAAAGCATTTGAACCCATTGTTTTACATATCAGTCATAATTTGATTGCACAATTGTGACATCCGCATACGAGGGGTTAAGTAAAATCATCCTCTAGACTTCTAAAAGAAAAATAGTCGGGCTCAACCCAATGGCATACCAACATCGCAACTCAAATATTAAGTAGGTACCTATTTATAGAATTTCTGTTTATTTTTGCTCACAATCGAAGTAAAAAGCCGACTAATGTTGACTTCAATGTTAACGATATATTGCATCGTTTGATGGACCCTTTATCCTCGTCCTTCTTGTATGGCACAAATACTACTTATGGTTAATATGATTGATTTATATAGAAAAAACACAATAAAACTTCATTTATTCACAGTAATGGTCCATATATTCCATATAGAATAAAATCACAATGCAATAAGGTATAATTATGTTACACATTAATATAACAGACATTTTGGAGTATTAACGGTGAATATTTCAATCACTTATTTGCTATTTAATACCACTGTATTTATGTGCACTCTATACAACATTGAAATAGGTTGGTAATGAATGCATTACTGCTTGTGTTACCGTACCTACAGACATTAAATATTTATGTATTTTTATTGAAGTTTCAAAATATAAAATACGTCGTACAAGCTCGTGTTGAGTTGAGGATTGGAATGATTTAAAAATGCCACTAAGTACCTATATTTAACGGAGATTTAGATACGTAAATTATCTATTTACCTACTCAAAATCCACTGTATCGGCATTTACTCAATAAATATATCTTAACTTGATAGCTACCTTTTGATAGGTTATTCTGATCATAATTATGTTATAATTTAGGTACATTGTATATGAATAGTTTCAATAATTTAACTAAAATATTTACTGGTCATTTGTTTTGAAATATTGTCCCACACAAATATTTTAAAGATTTTTAAACATATAAATATATCTGAACTACATGAACAGTATTATTTGTAATTTCTGGCAACACACCGACACTCGTCACAAAAATTACTGTGATTTTGGCAGGTAACTAATTAAAAAGTAATAAGGGTGATTTTCACAATCCTACTAACCCAACTTTTAAGTTCTCGTATACTGGAGAACCTTTCTGTAGTAGGAATGTGGGTGACATCCTTTATAATTGAGATTACAATATTATCTACAAAAAGATTAATTTAATATTCTTAATATGTATATATTTACAATTATTTTCTAAATAAGTATCTCCATAATGTGATTTTTGGTTTGATTTTGTTTTCCAAAGGAAAGTTAAATAAAAATATATCATGTGTTTCATAAAAATAAATCATGATTAAAATATGAAAGCAATTGTAATAAAAAAAATAGCAAATAACTAGAGCAAAATATACAATACTGGCCATTTTACGGTAAACTTAAGGTATTGTCAAAGATCATTATGATCGGAACTTAGTGGAATTGACTTAATTTTTTTCATAGGTATATCTTAGGTACTCCTTTTATGAAACACTTAACATATTTTTTTATTATACTAACTCGAAGACTTATATTTTTAGTGAAAAACGCTAAACGCCCTTAGGCGAAATACAAAAACGGATTCGTTTTTGTATTTCGCCTAATTGTCGGTTATTTATTCAAATACTAAAACTTGTGCTGAAATTAAAATATTTTCTATATTATTTGCCTATATATAATTGTGATGCAATATACCTAAATACAACGTATTATTTACAATTATAATCAGACTTTTTACACATAAAATATCAAACGACATTAGTTATTTCAAATTATTCACATTGACAATTGTTTTTTTTTTATATTGTACCTACCCATAAATATAATAAAGTATTCATATTATAGTTATATATTATTAATAGTAATGAATATATCATAAATACAATTTAATACTATTCCTGAACACAGGACAGGTACGACGATTATTATGTGTTTAAAATTCATATATTTATTTAATATTATTTATTTATATATATATGACTAGTGATATGTAACAACAACATTAACACGAAAGTATGGTAAACGTGAATCGCGATTAATTGAGATTATCTGATTTCAATACTTTTGTTTAAATATTCAATCATAAGTGTTACTTATTATTTGCATATATTTCATTAGAGTAATAATATAGCATGCACCATAGGGAAACTAACATCACGATGGTAATTTAAAATGTAACTAACTAATTACAGATAAACTAATTATATTTTAAATATATTTCAGGCTTTTTGGTAGGTCCCTTTTACTCGGGAATTTAACTAGGGAAAAACAATCTTGAATATGGAGGTAGGTATTGAACATTCATCTTATAATATATGTAAGTAACTATTTATATTATGCATTACACCCAGATACATTAAACATTAAGAAGATTATAATTTTGGTCACTCGCACATTTACAATGAAACACACATAACTACTATCATAACACATACAATAAAACGTTATTAAGTTCTTGGAAAAACATCAATTGTTTTTCAAAAATTTTTGGAACAGTGCGAATGTGAAGACGCCTACCAACTTATTGCTTAGGTACTATTTATACACAGAATATCTCCATACCATTGGTGTATACTTTTGAACAAATCTGTACACCACATCAAGTCACATACATACAGGTAGATTACTTCAAATATCAATTTCAAATATATTAAACATGTTTAATTAAAAGTATAAAACTCGTCATCAGGTATATTTTACGTTTCACGATCTACAGGTATCGGTTACGCATGACAGAACTTTATTTCACTTAATATATGTCTAGTTAAATTGGTCCAAAAGGACAATATATATTTTGTAGTCGTCATGGAACGGGAAACATGAAATGACGCAAGTTTACGTCAGTAGGAAGAGCATATGACTGCAAGTACTGAGGAAATAATGAATTAGCAGAATTATTCACATAACATTGGTCTGGCCGGGAAATTCTGCCATTTAGATATAATGTGGTTCTTGCTATAGTGATTTATAAAATAGCTGCACTTTTGAATGATTCAACGCTGCACATTGAAAGGATCAAATCGAATGTAAGGTTCAACCGATAAACTAGAAGAGTTTTCTAGAATGTGCATATTTTTTTGATTGATTAGGATTCCTATTGGAAACATAAAAGTATGTTACATTTCACTTATCATAAGCATATCAATCTTTATTAATTTATTACCAGTATTGGCACCGCCCGTGCAACACCGCGGGGTTCCAAGTAGAAATCTTAATATGGACATGATTATAACCTTGGTCGAAAAAAATAATTCTATTGAGTGTTATACATTTGTAAGTAGAGGTTTAAATATTTAATAAACTCAATTGTATCTTTATTCATTAAATAATATATTGATATACTTTAAATTTTGATTATTTTCATTTTACATTGTGTAAAATACACACAAAAAAAAGTAAAAGATAAAGATAAAGTATCTCTTATTTTTTGCACTTATATAAAATATGTATGTAAGTGTTAAAATGTAACCATTTTTGCTGCATTCCCTTGAAACTTACGGGTGTTCTATTCTTTGCGTTTATGACCAAACGCATAGTTGATAAAGGTGCAAAAAGATGGCTAGTAAAGAGTTGATGCCATCCTTTTCTGATTTACTGATCAGGATAGCAACCAATTTCTAACAGCAATAGCTATTTGTTATGCAAGGCTTCAAAGTTTTTGTCTCGCGCAAGTGCTTGTATTGAAAGCCGAGCTGGCGAAGGATTGTAAGATTGAACAATGAGCGAAGCGAATGGTTCAAATGTACAATCCTGAGTATAACGAGGCGTTCAAGCAACTTTCACAACTTTTTTACCTCACCACCGCGAGGAAAATTATAATGTAATGAAATTTCAGTTGGACCTTATATGGCAACAAACTGAAAATCCGAAATATCCATATACATATCCATATTAACATAATGATTGAGGTCATTGACACCGTGTTGCACGGACGGTGCCGATCACTGTTTATTACCAAGTGCCCATGACACTGGGACATCCCAGAGTAACGTCGCTATACTCTCAAATCGTTTCTTAAGACAATGAAAAAGGAAATCACTTTAGAACAATAATGAGTAATAACAATTTTTCATCCGTCATATACCTATAATAGGTAAATCCCTTGTTTTAAAGTATTGGTGCTCATAGCTACATAGACGCATCCCATGATGTCACAATTATGTACTGTGAGCAAGAGTTCCCGATTAAGGGACTTAAAACTTATGCCTTTAAAATAAGGCTATGGACACACTGACGTCCCTTCACGTCAAACTTAAGCCGGCGCTACACTGCCGGCTTAAGTGGAATGCTTGGATCATACATTCGACTCAGGCCCTTCAGTATTGTGCTTGAACGAGGCCCGGATTCGCGCCAAATATAGCGCACATATGTGCCCGTAGCATTTGTTATACCACTCTGGTGTTCGACCCCTGCAAAGAAAAATCAATAAAGACAAGCAATATGCAAGACCATGCAGTGATGCAGTTACATTGTAATCTATATACTACAATGAACTACTATAAGGAATAAATGAAATGAAATGAAATGAAATATTAGGGTACCTTACACAAATCGAACTAGCCCCCCTAGCTTACCATTAAGCTCAATAAGGCTTGTCTTATGGGTACTAGGCGACGACATCTAGACACGCGGCAGCGTGTCAAGCCAAGTTCAAGGAAAGGAACTGGCTATTTTTTTTTAATTGTAGCGTCGGAACCGTTACAAGCAGATATTTGAAACCATCCCAATATATGTATTATTATATTTGCTATATATATAACAGAAATAAGGTTAAGTAAAAAAATAAGTGGTGTCCCCATACAAAAAACTTGTAATACGCGTTAAACAACCTCTACATAAAAGCGCTCCCGAGCAACACGGAAACGCAAGAAATCTCAATACCTGCCTAGTGTTCTTTACAAAAAGTAATGATATCCCACCAAGAACATAAATGTAAAAAAGGAGAGCCAAGTGCAATACAAAAATTATTCTTGGCTGTGGGCTTCGCCGCAAAAAGAATAGAGATCTAAATGAGTGCCAAGTTAAGCAAAATCCAAATATGTATTTATAGGATAAAAATAACATTATGAACAAGTATTAAACTCTATTTCTTTGCTTTATTGGATACCTATACACAACAACAATACCAATAACAAATTGCTGTTATTTAAAAATGTGAGATCTTAAAGTAGGTTAGATTTAACTTGGCAGTTTTTATCTGAATTAATATATATATAAAATGACTGATGTAATGAAAACTGGTCAAGTCAAATCTAACCTACTTTAAGATCTCACATTTTTAAATAACAGCAATTGTTATAGGTATCCAATAAAGCAAAGAAATAGAGTTTAATACTTGTTCATCATGTTATTTTTATCCTATAAATACATATTTGGATTTTGCATAACTTGCCACTCATTTAGATCTCTATTCTTTTTGCGGCGAAGCCCACAGCCAAGCATAACTTTTGTATTGAACTTGGCTCTCCTTTTTTACATTTATGTTTTTGGTGGGATATTAAATAAATATAAATACTTTTAAATTCATAGAAATCATCCAAGACTCAGAAACAAATCGCCGGTCCCAATTAAAAGAGTCGGATCTGCAAAATGGCTACTTTACAAGAGAGATGATCAAAGTTTGCTAATGAAGTTTTTGTGCATAACTTTGCTGATTTTTGCAATATTGATATGAAATTTGAACTATGTCCTTGTTTATACTTGATCTTAAATTATGTATAAACAAATATAGACAAATATTACTCTAAACAGTAAAAACAGCAGTTGTTACGTTTTTAACCGGAACTAGATAAGTATTATCTGTCGGAAGTACCACATACGACTCTTATGCCTGGACACTTTCCACTGTCACTTGTCGGTAGTGCCAGTTACGACTATTTTGTTCGGAGTCAGGTGGCTGTCGTTTGTTGGAACTGCCACATTTGACAGTATTCTCTGGACAAATATCATTTTTGCTTGACGTATCTGTGATACTTAATGTCTGCAGTAATGTTATTTGCGTGTAAGCATATTTTTTGTATGATATAATCTACTTTTGACACACAATATTAATTTATGGAATAAAATAAAATAGTATTTTTCATTGCAAATATTTTTTTATT
This sequence comes from Epinotia nisella, assembly GCA_932294315.1. NCBI lineage: Eukaryota > Metazoa > Arthropoda > Insecta > Lepidoptera > Tortricidae > Epinotia > Epinotia nisella. The sequence goes on from OW028674.1 coordinate 27,910,653, forward strand.
TCTCAAAAATAACACATCAAAGTAAATTCGTAAGCCACAAAAGGTTGTTTTACATATATCAATAAACAAAATCAAAGGCATCAAAAACTTTTATGAATAATTAAAAAAAAACTTTTAGAGATTTTTAGCAAAAAAAAGTTAAGTATAAAAACTAAAAACGCTTCTCAAGCCAAAACATGAAATAAAACATAATATTACTTAAAATACTCTCTCTGAGTAACAAAATATACTATTCAGTCTTGAATAATAGTTACTATGCCTAATAGAGATCAATCAATACTATAAATTCAATAACAAATCACAAAATTATTACATTATCACAAGTTTTTTAAGGCTATAACAATTTGTCAATGACATTTTTAAAAGTTAGGAACCGTATTTTTTAACCCTATAACTGTAAGTAAATACAAATCTAGCTAAATTTGTTATAATATAATATAGATTTACTCAGTCTCACTATCTGTGTCAGTATCTGTCTCGTTATCCACAGGCATCCTCTTTTTGGTCATATTCTTTGTTTTAGGCACAGTATTTTTTTTCTTTTGGGCCTTTTCTAAATGGGGGAGATCTTCATAAAATTTGTGGTATTTGCTAGGAATAACACCACTATTGCACATATCCATAAGATCGTGGTGCTTGTCATAGCTGATGGGAAGAGGTCCATTGTAGGCATTTTTCAGTTGAAACTCTCTGCCAAATCTTTGTGCGCCCTGCACATCTAAGAACCACGATCGTGTTTGAAGGTTGACTGAACTCATATTTATATTCGAGCCTATCATATTGGTCTTTGTTAACTTTCACCTCTCTAAGGATTTTCCACTGTACTCTCTGATTTAACGTATTATTTAACCAGTTTTTGTTTTTTATCAATTCTTTCACATTATAAAACTCTTTAGTTTGCATTTCATGCACGAGGTAAGGATCTCCTTCTGATTTTGCCCAGCGAACCAAACAATACCACTCCTCCGGGACATAAATCATCTTTCGGGCACAGGCTCTTTCTATTACAGAATGAACGCTGTCACCCTCGTTTTGTGTGTGGCCTTTTTCTAAAAATCTGTGAGTAATGGTAACATTGAATTCTTTGGCAGCAAGCATGTACAGTGTAAAAACAATACGGTTACGGTTTTGGCCGCTACAATTATCCGACCAGAAACGAAATTCTTCGACACCTTTTTCAGCATGTTCTTTAATGAAATTATATAAACAACTAGATACTTCGTTAGCTCCACGTTTTGCAACACCTTCGTGCCACATATAGCATTTCGCTGACTTATCTCGTGCATTATAAACCGTGAAATTGAGAGTTGGCAATTTACGTTTGTAGTATAAAATACTAACCTCACCATGAGGAGTTGTCAAAACTTTCTGAAAGTCAAATGTAGCAACCACCAATTTTTCATTTTGGAATGCCTCTAGTTTATCTTCATTCTTTTGTTTTCGAGCTGCTTCTTTTCTTTCCAAATGTTTTTCATGATTTTTTATGTCAGCCTCTGTAGGTTTTTTATTGGTCTCAAAAGTATGACAGACATCGCACATATCTTTTTTTGGACGGTGTATCGCGATGTTAAAATTTTCATTAACAATATCTCGATACTGTCTCTTTGTCCGTGCTCTGTTAGAATAGTTGTCAAGATCTTCCCATTCACAGTATAAGTTATACATCCGCGAGACACTGTCGATGCCATCTAAATATAATTTATTGGAATCTTGACGAATACGGTGAGATTCCACCAACGGAAAACACTTTACGTGATCGCAAACGCTTTTTACCATCTCAGCGTCAATCACAGTCTTTTTGTGATCGTATTTACCACGTTTGTCAGCCTCAAAAATATCGTATCCGTTATCTTTCTTCCAAGCAGTACTTATAATTCTTTCGCTAGTGGAAATAGTGTTAAGAAACATAGTTTTGCACACCTTTACCTTCATCTTTTGTTCGATTGGTAGATAATACATATAGGTGAATTGGCGGTTGTGCTTCGTTTCTGAAGTTGTTTTACGAGCTTTTTCGGTTCTTTTAGTGTACCTCAAAACATATTTCCATTGGAGCAAACGCTCTCCAAGTGACCAAAATTTGGTAAATATTTTCAATCGTTGCCTCTCGTCAAGTACTTCAGAACATTTCATTCGACAATTTTCACCGCACGGTTCCTTTAAAACTTTTTCTTCAATTTTTTTCCCCTTTGCATTAGTGAAACTTTTACCAGTATTTTTTAACTTTTTTCGTTGTGTAACTAGCCAATTCTCCTTGTGTGCCTTTCTTTTTTTGCCTTTATCCGTTTTATATGTTTTCTTGCGAAGTCCACTTGTAGAAGGAGTATAAGGACTGCCAACAGATGTCATTGTTGATGGTGTTGGAGGTTCAGATTCTATGAATGAGGTTTCAGTTTGATAAGCAGAACAATGGGGGCAAAAAGAGTTTCTGCAATCGTCACCAGTGCAGTGAATCGGAGAAGGAATAGGTGTACCGCATATATCTTGCTGAGGGCTTGGGAAATCTGGGACTCCAATATCAACTTCGACCGCAGGAGTAGCATCTGAAGATTTGTCAGGCATATTTTGTACCGTTATATCTAAATCTTTAGGTACTTCCACGGCACAAGAGCTACTTTTCGCGGTTACTGGTGGAATACAATCGGAACTAATTAATTCATTTTCTGGTTTTTGTGCAGTTTTCAGTATTTTTGGGTTCAAGTTAGGTGATGTGCGGTTCTGAAAATCTGTTTCTGAAGGATCTACGCATGGTTCTTCTCTATTTACACTAAGTTGATCGTTCACGCTGTTGTTGCACTGCTGGACTATTTCGTTATCAGGAACTGGAATGTCTGCTTCGTCAATTAAAATATCACATATTATGGAATGATTTTCATTTTCGTCGTTAAAAATGTCTCCTAATAAGTCTTGCAAATGTACCAACTCATCCTCAAACTCTTTCGGCACAGGCGATTCAGGTGCACCTATAAAAATTCAAAATATTGTTTAATGTTATTATATATACAAGTTGGCAAAAAAATAAGAAATTTCCTGTGAAAAGCATATAATATACACTTTGGACGGCAAAAAAAATGTATATTTTTTTGCCATCCAAAGTGTCGGTACTGCTACCAAAAAAAAACATAAATAAATAAGGTCCGTGCAAAATTGTCGGAAGTGTTACTTACGATGTTTTAAATAATTTTGTTTTCGTGCAATAATGTCGGAAATGGTACTTACGACATAAAAGGATAGTTTTTATCCGCGTAATATTGTAGGATGTGGTACATACGACACTTAAACTTCAGAAACATCCGTAGAAGAAAGTCGGAACTACCAAATCCGACGTTTTTGCACGGACACATTGTATAAATAATATAACACAGGCATTAAAACAACATTTAAATAAAATACTATTTTCTAACAGCTTACACAATTAAAGCAAGTCGCTGTTGTTAATAAAATATAAATTATAAATATTTTGGACTCACCTCCATCATTGTAAACATCGTATTTTGAATTAACCGCCTCTCGTAATTTCACTTTTTTCCTGGGAATGTTATCAGCTTTTGCGTCTAAAACTGATTGTAATATCCTTTTAGACCTGTTACTAGCCATAGTGAGTGCAGCGTAGCAATAAAGTCTAGTTTTAAATTAATTTGCGAAGAGCGAGCGAATCGACCATCCTTCCGTGCAACATAGCGGGTACTGGCACTACCGACAGCGGCGTCCCGCCCCGCACCCCGCTAATACCGTTGGAACGTTCGTTACGACGTTGTTAAGCGGACGCTATAGAAGATACGCTTTTATTAACCAGAATATATCGGAAAATGGTGCAAAAAAGGAAAAAATATGAATGTAGTAATAAAATATAACGTTTTTAAAAGGGGTTGGTGCAATAAAATGAAAATGCCATTTTTGCAGATCCGACTCTTTTAATTGGGACCGGCGAAATATTCATGTTCAATTGTTCATCACACAAATATTTGCCTTTACCAGGATTCGAACCCCGGACCTTCAGCTTCGTAGGCAGCGTGACTACCCACTAGGCTCACCGAGTATCTTGTCGCTTGCTAGTTAGGCGACGCGAAAGCGGGGCGGTACGAATGCAGTACGCAGTACAGCTTGCAAGCGCACCGCCCCGCTTCCGCGCGTGACATTAGGTACTAATGCGCAAATGTAATACTGACAGTTTACCGACAAGTGTGGAAAACTGTGCGAAATCAGTAGGTATAAGCTTACTACATCAAAGGACAAAACCCCGCCCCAAGTCAGGAAGTCGCCTCATCGACGTATTTGATTCTTACATAGTGTCAACCCTGGCTAAGTGCACCAATCGGCTGCGGCCCTTGCCGGCCGGCTGCGCGAGATAGCGCGAGGCCAGCACGACGCCCCGCGAGCCGTCCGTGGGCTGGTTGCCGTGCGCGACCGACGTCTCGGCCACCGCGCACCAGCCGCCGCCGCCGCCGCCTTGTTGCCAGGACCTGATTGTAAAAATAACTTTGTGTCTAAAATTTCATTTTTGATACATGCTTTTATTGCCAACTGTACTTTTCTGAATACCGTCATCAACTACTCGTTGAGACGATTCTAACGAGCCCAAGTTCAACGGGGTTACGTATGTTAAGTACTGAATTCCCATGGGCCACCTTCTGTCTCCATCATCAGATCAGCTCGATGATACTATAATATTGAATTGTCATCCAAAGTATACTTAAACCCAAAATTTCAGCTTAATCGGTTAAAGATATCCGCTTCAAAATTGAGTTGCAAGATTCCATCCGAACAAACATAGGTACCGTAAACCCTTACTTTAGGAAAAACCGGACAAGTGCGAGTTCAACTCGCGTGATGAGGGTTCCTTATATAATCTCAATTTCACAAGTGTTTTTGAATACTCAAACTTCTTATAGGTTTTCCTGTAATCTTTAGGTAAGGAACTATTTTCCATATTTTTTTCAGAATTTTAATCCCAGTAGTTTCGAAGATAAGGGGGGGGGGGGAATGGTCAATTTTCATATTTTTTCCTAAATTACTTCAAATCTGTTTATGCTAAAATTATAAAAAAAAATATCTGACATGCTTGCAACAATCCCTTGATCCCAATCATTTGATATGTCACACAATACAGTTTGAGTAACTTTTTTTTAAAATTTTCCAGTTTACCTCCCAAAAGTGCCCCCCTTGTTCAGAATTTATTAATTTACTTTACGCGTCCATCTTTGGGTCACTAATTTACATATGTGTACCAAATTTCAACTCAATCGGTCCAGTAGTTTCGGAGCAAATCAGCTGTGACAGACGGACAGACAGACAACCGAGTGATCCTATAAGGGTTCCGTTTTTTCCTTTTGAGGTATCGGAACCCTAAAAAAGGCTACTTTGATAATTTAGAATGTAGTACAAAAGCAGAACCATTTGAAATTAAGAAGATTTAATCGAGTAGACAGCAAGATAGAATACTAATATATTCACTGATACAGTTCAGCCACAAGTAAAAACAATGATTTCGGAGAAAAACCTATTCGATCAAAGTCACCCCCCCGAATCAAAGTAACCCCGTTCCACCGTACATATACATTTCAAGTTAAATAAAAGTGCGTAAAAAAGATTTATAGTCTGGCCAGCCAACTCAATCCATTCTCCTAGCGTTATTCCCGGTTGTGCCCTAAAGGCATAGGCATAGGCACCAGTTTTACGAAAGCGACTTCCACCTGACCTTCCAACCCAGAGGGAAAACTAGGCCTTATTGGGATAAGACCAGTTTCCTCACGATGTTTTCCTTCACTGAACTAAAAGCTAACCGTAAATATTCCGTACATAAGTTACGAAAAACTCATTTGTTCGAGCCGGGATTCGAACCCACGACCGCCGCTTGACAGCATGGCCACTTGGCTACCGTAGCTTTTTTCTGGCCAGCCAACTATATTATTAAAATGTTCTGAAAGCCAGTCATCCCTAATTCGAGGCATTGGGCGATGGAAAAAATGCACTAGTAGGAAACGATGCGCGAGGGCGGCCAGAAATGCTAATGGTGGATTTTTCCTCGCTCACCGCATCGCAACCCCGCACAGTGGATAGTCACCCTTATGCTAATTTGCTAGCACTATCACACGGTCAGTTCATGTAGCATTTTTAATGAAAAATCGAGGCTTCCATTGATGTGACGTGAGTAGCCCTATATGATCAGGCTTAATCGAGATAATAATAGTACATTTTACAACTAGTGTGAAAAGAATGTCTTTTTACCACTAGTACCGAGGTATCTTGCCACGAGCTGAAAGCGAGTGGCAAGACTCGGTACGAGTGGTAAAAAGACATTTCACACGTGTTGTAAACGACGTTTTTTAATACAATTGCGAAAAAATAATAAATTAATATATCATTGCGATAAAATATGCTTGCTTCGAAGTTATTTTTGAACGAACCCATACTTTACAAATGACACTGACAGTGACAACATACTATTGGAATCAGCGCCATCGGCCTCGAGTTGAGAAACTAAATTGACACTTGGCAGTTGACACTGACAGTATTCATAAGGATAATTTTTATAACTTCTCGTACCAAATTATATATTTATATGCGTTAATGTGTTTAAATAATGTTAGAAGTTATTTCAAAAGGGCGGGCTGATTTGCTTTTAAACTTTTTTTTTCTAGGCATATACTTGTATCATTCAGCCAAATCAAAGAACGATTTTTAGGAAAGTAAATATTTCATACATAGATACCTAAGACAGAGTAGGCTATAAAATGCAAATTCTTAATATTTTTTTCGTCATTTATATATTAATGAATACTTTAAATAAATACTCCTAGTATTCGTAAGCGTTTTTAATTTCATAATTTCCAAGTAAAAAATCTAATATAAAATTACTGCGTTTCGAAAGTATAGTTTGGAACTAAAAAGTAAAAAGCACTAGTTCGAGAAATTGAGCTTCTCGCACGCTACGCAGCCACAAAAAGTACCACTTTTTGAGCAACTGTATTAAAAATAAATATTAGGGGATAATTTATACATAATCATAAAATATACAAATCGAACTATTAGTCCCATAAGTAAGTAAGCTCAATACCTAAGCTTGTGTTATGGGAAAGTGACGACCAAATGCTCATCGTCATCACACAAATATTTGCCCTTACCGGGATTCGAACCCAGGACCGTCAGCTACCTAGGCTAAACCCACTACGGCTAAACCGGACGTCATTAAAATTCCCGTTAGTTTCGCTCGTCGTTATTCCAAGAACGTCATCAGGCATTTTTTTAAGTTTATAATACTAGGAAAAGTCATGTTTCCTATTGACGTGTTTTGTAACGTGATCCAACGGGTTATAACGGACTAACCGGTTACTCGTCAGGTGGACTCAACATCAGTTTAGGTACCCATAGCCTCTTTCAAAAATACTTTGCAACATTAGTAAGTACCTATAATTACATCAATAGTTCATCAATACGTGTCAACTACAGTTTTTATCTTTCCATTCAATTTTTATGTCTGTCCTGAAACCACATCGATTCGATAACACACTTATCTGACTAAATAGGTACTATTCATTTTACGTATTCCTTTTTTGTGAGTAAAGTAAACCTTATTAAACAGAGATAAAGTCTAGGAACACAAAGTAGGTACAGAAAATGATAAAAATCCTCGCCTCACCGCCTTTATTTTAAGATACTATTCCACTGACCTTATCATTTAGTCTTGAATTTGGCATCTTTTTTTTTTAAATATGTTTACAACTCGTCTTCAGGCAACCTAACCGACCGGTTAGGTTGCCTGAAGACGCATTTTTTAAAAAAATCTTTGAATGCAGTAGGTAGGTAGGTGTTTGTGTGAGGTGTGCAATAAAGAGTATTTGTATTGTATTGTATTCCTTATTCTAAAAAAACCGGACAAGTGCGAGTTCAACTCGCTAAAATTGCTATGCGAGCATACAAAATACACAAAAATATTGAGAATTTTCCCGTTACTTTGAATACTCAAACTTCTTATAGGTTTTCCTGTAATCTTTAGGCAAGGAACTAGTTCCCGTATTTTTTCAGAATTTTAAGTCTAGTAGTTTCGGAGATAAGGGGGGCTAAATTAATTAAAATCTGTTTTTGCTAAAATTATAAAATATATATATCTGAGATGCTTACAACAACCCCTTTCATTTGATATGTCACACAATACAGTTTGAGAAACTTTTTTTTAAATTTTCCAGTTTACCCCCCAAATGTGGCCCCCTTGTTCAGAATTCATTAATTTACTTTACGCGTCCAATCGTCCATCTTTGGGTCACCAATTTACATGTGTATACCAAAGGCTATAGCCGTGTTTCTATACAAAATTTGCCTTTCTGTCAAATGTTCTAGTAATTTCATTTTTAGATACTCCTTGTAGGCAAAGGTCTGTTCCCCAAAGAAGAGTCAGTTTTTTGTGCCAAATGAATAATAAGTGATGAAATAAATGTGTTATTTTGCTATTTGGGGACATTTAATTTCGTTCATACAAGTAATTAAAGCAATCCTGTAAAAACATTGAAACAAGGAAGGAATAATTTTATTTGTAGTTAGTTTTTGGCATGAAGTACCAAAGCTAATAATTTGAATTTAATATATGTAGATGGGCAATTTATGAAATAAAAACTGTAGGTGCCGCTATACCAGAACACCAAAAAAAAAAAATCAAATTATAGTTTCCATTATTTTGACATATATTTGTACTAAAGTTTCAGGTAATATTTTTTGTAGTGATGGGTTTTATTATGTAGTATAGTTTACCAAAAAATCAAATTAATCGCAAAGACCGAATTCAAGAAATACATTAAAAAGTGAAAAAAAAACAAACCACCATATTACGAAAACTGACAAGTGTACATGGCTCTTCTTTGGGGAACAGACCTTTGCCTACAAGGAGTATCTAAAAATGAAATTACTAGAACATTTGACAGAAAGGCAAATTTTGTATAGAAACACGGCTATAGCCTTTCAACTCAATCGGTCCAGTAGTTTCGGAGCAAATTGGCTGTGACAGACGGACAGACAGACGCTCGAGTGATCCTATAAGGGTTCCGTTTTTTTTCTTTTGAGGTACGGAACCCTAAAAATGTCTCCACAGAGCAAAATATACAACAGTTTTAAGCAAAAAAGAACATTCGAGTATAAAATATATAAGTACCTCAAAACGCAGTAATCTCTCGGCGGTAGGTTGATACTAGAGGCCGTAATGAACTGGAACACTTCTGCGTTTGTGCCAAGTTTTTCTGCGACTCGCCATTTCACCAAAGAGTCGTCCCATATGTGACGCTCACGAAGAATTCTGGAATCAAATACAATTTGTTGTTCACTAGTATAGTCGAGGTGACTATTGCGATATGGTGGGTGGTCCTGAGTCAGCTTCAAATCAGCAAATGGAAAGTGTAAAATGGCGCACTTTTGTTTCAGATGCCGCCAAGTCAATGGAGTACTCCTAGTTAGTCCTTTGGAGTAGGTAGGTATGAGAGAAGAATCTAAATAAATTAAATATCGTAGGACAATTCACACCAATTGATCTAGTCCCAAACTAGGCAAAGCCTGTACTATGGGTACTAGGCAACGGATAAACATACTTATATAGATAAATACATACTTAAATAGATATTAAAAACATCCAAGACTCGAGAGCAAACATTCGTATTTATCATACAAATATCTACCCCGACCGGGAATTGAACCCGGGACCTCAAGCTTCATAGTCAGGTTCTCTAACCACTAGGCCATTCGGTCGTCAATATCGTATATGTACCTACCCTTCAAAACTCTGTTTGAAAGTGGGACTCCTGATGAACGGTAACCACTTTTCTTATTATGGTAGCTCCCACAATAACTGCTCATTATAGCAGACTTGAAGTTATCCCAATTCAAAGATAATAGATGGTGCAGATACGAAATGTAGATAGTAATGGTGCCCCGGTATCATGCCACAATGCGACTTGTTCCAATACGAACCTCTGCATAACCTCCTGCGGCGGCGCCTCTACGTCTGTGGTAGCTCTCCAGAGACGCAAAGGATGTCCATCTCCGACTTTTTTACAGCACAGTTCCACGTGAGGTGCAGCCCCTGACACTGACATCCATCCCCGCGTTCTGGAATACATGTTTACAATTACGTACTAGGTCCGATAAAGTGTATTTTTAACCTTTTTATAATTTTGATTTATTTGGATTGGGCCTGCTGTAATTCCTTCCTAATTAATTAGTCTTTTATTTAAATCTCTAGCAAGTTTATGTTAATGAAATTTATCACTTTTATAATTTTAACCATTTTGGAAAAAAAATCGTGTGGATATATAGCCAAATAAGATGTAAAGTCAACGTCATATAGTCACACCCTTATTCCTATAGTAATAAAGACGTGTTGCGATATATTTGGCTACTTTGGCTGCTACTAACTATCTGACGCTGATTGTACCGGTTCATCTTCCTGTCGGTCTTAAAATAATCATTATAATCTTAAGAATGAACTATGAGCGTTTATATTTATAGTGAAAAATTTAAAATGCCTTTACATCCAATATTTGACAGTTGTCATCCCAGTACAATTTATGTCATCATATGTCATCAATCATCATTGACGTTTATTGTACCGTGATGACGGCTGTCAAATATCGGTTGTTAAAAAAAAATGTAGCATAGAAATATGGTCACCCTGTTGTTTATTTTTTTATGTTATTCATCAACAATACGAAATAGTTTATTTGAGCCATATGCGTTATTATATTAGTAAAACCCTAAGAACACTAATTTACAAAGGAACATTAAACAGAAACACCTACGTGGCCACTACAAATGAAAATGATGTGCCGAAGTTAATAATATTTTTACAGTATCTACTCTGGACTGAAAAGTTATTCTTACTTAATCAAAGCGCTTATTTTATCTTTGTTAATTTGGGTATAGCTTTAAGTTTTGAAATTAACTTTCACCGGAGTGGCCGTATGTTAATACAAGATCCTAGACTTAACATGAAGCTAAATATGATATTATTATGAAGGTTCACATATCACAATGATGCATTAGGTATGAACACAAAAAGCCTAGAATGAGAGGTTGACAGTACTTAAAACGCTTCAGTACAGAGCAGAAATACCGAAAAGGCTACATCAATGGAAATGAAGATGGCAGACGTTCTATAACACCGAACTCTCACCTCTTTCCAGAACGGCCACAGATTCTAAAAAAGCACGAGAAATGTTAAAACTATGAGAAATACCAATATCTGACAAAAGATTTCTAAGAGAATAGATCTACTTTAGTTAAACACGTAAATTGACGTCAAGTGAGTTGTAGTTTAGAGTTCACTTACTTTTCTTTGGCTTCTTTTAGTAAAGCTTTGATGCAGGCTTGTTGAAAACCTTTCCAGTCTTGGCTGAAATCTGCTCCTAATTCTTCTAACGCAACCTGAAACATAAAGATTAGTCAGCACTTTTTCTATCTTCTTCTGCTTCGTGTTATTTAGATTTATTTTCCTAGAAAGTCAGTCTTCTTCACTGGTAATTTAGAAAAATTACTTCACTTAACTCTCTCTCACGTCACTGTAAAGGTGCTATGCTCTGCCGGCCACCCAAATTCTGAATTTAAGCTAGAGTTCTTCCACGCTAAACTAGTCTGCATTAAAATTATTTGCAACACCACTTTAACCATAAGTTTCCATAGAAATGTGACATTTAAAGAGTGATGTTGCCAAATTATTTATTGCAACGTAGACGCACTCCATCATAATAGTATTCCATTAAGAAACTCCGTACAATGAATGCCATCTGCATGGTGCTACTTACCGGCACACTTTCTTCGAAATAGTTGAACTTGCACCTTGCCAGCATATCAGCTGGTGCCAAGAATAGCTGCTGATGCTTCTGGATAAATAGAAGTAGGCACGCGTGAGCCGCACGGCTCTCACTGATCTGCCGCTGGTCAGCCACGCTTTCAATCACCATTCTGGAATAAAATATGTGACGTTCAGAAAGCGAAAAACGGTCTGATGGGTATAATATGGTCAAATGGTGCCACTCAGTGTTTTCCACTCGGGCTTTTACCACCACGACAAATCAAGATTTGTTTCAGATATCATTTGTATCCATCGCAAACATTTGCTGGTTTAGAGAATCTTTAGTTGCCTCACTATAACAACTGGTTCCAATAGCAGCCGGAAGGATGTGAAAACGTAGCTTAGCCTAGGCCTAGTCAAAAAGTAGCCTGTAACGTAAACTGGACTTATTAACCAGTTTACAATACTTAAGGCTAGTTCTTAGATCTAGATCAATTAGTTAGATATGAATGCCTCAAGTCAGTCAAAAATGCATAGAAAGAGTGTACAGATGAGAGAAAAGATCTAGACAGATTTTAAAATGTCTCACCTGTTTGAATTCCCTTCCTTAGTGCTGCCCGTCTGTGGCGGAGCATGGTGGAGCCTCAGCAGCGTGGGAGCCAAACATACGGCCAAGTTGGACGCTGTCATCTGGTTCACTGCTGAATGCTCCGCAACCTGTAAGTTTTCATATATCCAAATAAAATAGGTATACAGTTTACAGCGGAATATGAAACTGTAGGTTCTTAAGGAGTGCACTGCACTAAAGTTTGAGTAGAGCCTAGGAACGCTTACGCTCACTGGCACCTTTAATTCACCTCACGGAAGTCTGCGGCCAAAGTAACACTACTACTTGCTCTGCAGTGGTCTTGGTGGTGACTTGGTGAGGAAGGTCGCACGCACCCGAGGATGTGCTTGTTGAGAGAGGGACCTGCTTTGCCTCTTTATGGTAACACAGCGAATCCTCAAATCAACAATATCCCGGCAACGTGCTTGTGACTCTTTTGGAGTTTAAGGCGTCCATAGGCGACGGTGTCCGATTACCTTAAGGCGGACCATGAGCTTGTTTGCCACCATTGTGGTAAAAAACATGTGGTTAAAAAATAATAATTATACCTATAGATCTAATATTTGCTACATGATTTGAACGGATTTGTTGAAAATAACTACTAAAATTAATTCAAAAACCATCTAAATCACTATGAAATTCATAGTGCACACATTATGTGTGTAATTAACCCCTTCAATTACCCAAATCTGTTTTGAGCGGGCCAATTAATATTGGTGTCTTGGGACTGATAGGAAATTCTCGATGTGTTTACTAGGTCGAAAATTTTAAATCAATTCAATTAATTAAATCAACAATCAGTTTGCGCCTACCCGCAGGGAAATATTCCGAAGACCACATACCTCTGCCAAGAATACGAGTAGCGACTGTAACGCCTCCAAGTGTTCTTCAGGTAGTAGTAGTAATGCGCACTGCACTGCGTCCGGTCTTAGAGGTTCTGGTACATCTGGAAATGATAAATATGAGTATTGTGGTAATATTTACGAATTTCTGATAAATTATACACATTATATGCCCCGGGAATGTGTCATACTTATATAGATCTGCTCCGTCATTAGTATCATTACAGTTAGAAAATTTTAAATTAACTAAGGAACATGTGTGGTTCTGACAGATTTTAATGTGCCTCGTCACTGGACTTCTGAATTTACAGTACTCTCCTACCGGAACGTAAGTACCTAACTGTCAATTAGCACTCTGTATTTAAACATTCACTCATTTTGATCAAAATAGGTGTTAAATAAGGTGATAAAAGCTATCTTCACCTTATATTACAGACCTAATTCAATATTTTGTGAATAAAATACATATAACATTTTCTGATAATAAAGACAGCTATTCTCGTTTAAATCACTATAACGAAACCTGTAATTTGCCGTTGGAACGTGATTAGCCAAATAATATTTAGTACCTATTTAAGAACGAATGGAACAAGTTTTGGAACAAGAAGAGTTCCAAAACTTGTTCCATTCATTCTTAAGCTTCATTTGAGATTGTTATATCGACGAAGACGGGACCCACAACTTTTCATCACGTACTGATTTTTGTATTGTCCATGGCTTAGATACGAGTGGGGTGCATCCTACAATCTTTTTAAGGCTCGGCAAGGTCTTCCAGCGGCAGCAGCGCCATACGTGGGTAACGTGGGAGCGGGAGATCGGAGGGCGGCGCGCCGCTCTAAGCCGTGGCCGAGCCGGTACTGTTACTTACGTTGGAATATCGCGATGAACGTCTCACTAAGCTTATTCGTCAGCAAAGCATCAGGCAACTCTCTGAAGTACTGCTTCACCATATCGGCAACATCGTGAGCTTGAGCACCGTCGAAATTGAGACTGGACTGGTGAGGGTCCACAGTATTCATGTTTTCAATGGCGAACGCAGCGTTGACTGCCCCTGCACCTTCTACTAACGCTCGCAACTTGGCTATCCTTGATTTAACACCGGCTTTCCGAAAGATACCCATCTGGAATTGGAAGAGTTGCCTTAAATCACACTAATAAAGTTTACTCGTTTCATCATCGCATAGTTATAGATCAGTTCCTATTGTACTTGTACCTATGCTGTTTGTGAGAACTTGGATGAATTGGTTATCCTTATCAGTAATTCATTGAGACCACGTGTTTAAGATTATAATAGGGTACAATCAGTAAAACGTATGGCTTCGCTCACAAATCCCCATAAAGGCTTCTACGCAATACGGAACTTTGCCGGAAGTCTGGTGAAATTAATTGTGATTAAATTCTTGAAACAAAGGCCTTCAAAAAAAGCCTTTTGATCTCCTCGCCCGACATCGATTTTGCAACGACGACATTCGTGTTGTAAATGTTATTCAAAAACAAAGGACCTCCTTAATTTCAGAAAAACAACAGGATGTAAGTACACAATATGGTTTGGGACATAAGCGGAACCAAGAATGGCATTATTTAATTTCAATTAACTAATCTATTTCATCAGCCGAGCCTGAACCGCTTTAACTAACACAAGTGTAATCATAAATAACCCGGATATGAAAGGTCGAATAATAAAAGCAACAATAGCATGACGTACCTGGTCGAGGGCGTTGCTTTTTAACCAGTTGAGTGCGCATTGGATGGGCTTCGGCAAAGAATGACCTGTCCTCTGCAGTGTCACGGTGAGGGGCACGCCAAAAACGGTTTTATCTGGAAAACAATAGGGGTGTAGACTCATGTTAAAATTGATAACGTAATGTTGCTAAATGGATTATTGAAATAAAGTATAAATTTAAAAAATATAATTAAAATTATAAAAAGAAAAAGGATGCCTTCAAAGTTTAGAGAAAATATGCATTCATTCTTTAAATGTACTCTTGGACAATAAAAAATGAATACATATTGGTAGATTTAGCTAATAAATTTAGCTAAAAAATAATAAAATTGTGTGACAAGACAACTATGGACCTAAACGCAGTATTTCGCGACCGAAACAGCAATTTACTTTATTTTCCAAACAACGATTAGTACAAATAGCAGATTGTGATGTCATACTTTTAGTAGTCAGTTAGTATGAAGCGTTTTGGGCTGGCCCCAGCGAGATCAATGTTTGGCTCAAATATTTGGGTATTTTATGTTCTTTAACCGTTACTAAGGCAGAGGCGATATAGCGACCACATACGTTTCATTAGAAGTTGAACCTTGGTTTCTTTACAATTGGGTTAAAATTAATTTGTGTTTATTGAACATACAACTTGTTTTGAAAACATCCTTTGCAAGGTATACATTCAATGGCTGTAAGGTGTGTTAACTATTCGATATAAGTATATTCGATATAAGTATAGCCTACATAACGTACGTGGTATCATTTAATCCTCCTCACGTAGCCACTTCATCTGCAATTAATCCCTGCCAAGATCATGCCAATTTATGGGGCATGTTTAAGGGTTAATTATAGTTGCTCCCATACAAACATTTGTTCCTCTCCAAAAAGTGGTTCGAATAGCATCGTAAGTAAATATGTACAATTTGAAAGAAATACACTGACAAGGAAGCTGTTAATAAACCCCGAGTTAATGAATTAAAGTGAAAACAATTGATAAATTCACTAATCAGGTCAAGGTTTGTACTGTACCTTTGGCTGATATCATGACGGACTTGATGGTGTTGGTCATATTGATTATGCGGTACCTATTTTACAGGTACCACTAAAATATTACTATCACGGAAAGTATATACCTACCTAATGGATACATGTTCCTGTAAAACTTTTAAGGCTGAAAATGACCTACCTTTATAGTCAGGAGTCTTGATTTTTCTTATAAGTTTTGGCAGTTCCCAGTTCCAACCGGACTTGTGTGAAGGGCAGTACCGCTCCATACAGGCTGTGAGTCGAAGGAGCGCCAGTTTTCGCAGGATGTGGAGCTGACCACACGATAGAGACGACATTGGCCGAGACACTGGGAAGAAAGAGGCAGGCAATATCAGTAAAGATCTGAATTAAAGAATACCTATTTATGACTTATTTTTAAGATAATAATAACTTAGTAAAAAAAGCGGTCCTGAGGAGATTTATTTATTTATGTATAACATTTGACGTCACCGTAGTTCCTTTTATTTAGAACTCCGTAAGTAGGTTCGTTAGGTAATAATTGATTAAATTTCGTCCTAATAACCTAATTAGAATGGGGAACTAATACAATACAATATAATACAATACAAATACTCTTTATTGCACACCTCACACAAACAAAGCAGTGAAGCTAATATGAAGTTTTAAACGTCAGAAATTCAGAATTATACGGACTACTCTTATGTTCTTGTATAATCGAATTGTTATTACAATTGGGAATGGATGAAATTTTTTGAAATGCCTGATTATTTTTTTGGTGATAGGAATAACCTTCCTTAGCACCAGAAAAAAAGTTTCGCATTTTTCAGCTGAGTCAATTTTTTTTGAAAAATATAAACAGTTTCCTCACTTACGTTTTGGCTCTGTTACGGCACCTTCCTCGATCGGTCTCATACAAAAAAATATATTAAATATGTGTGGTAAACTGACACTGGCAATGGTATTGACACTTGCAGCAGCTATATTGGTCATTACCAGTGTCAGTTTACCACAGATATTTAAGATAGTTTTTTGTAAAATGAGACATATCAAGGAAAGTGTCTATTTACCGTTCTTGACCCAAAACGTAAATGAGGAAACTGTTTATATTTTTCAAAAATAATTGTCGCAGCTGAAAAATCTGAAACTTTTTTCTGGTGCTAAGGAAGGTTATTCCTATCACCAAAAAAATAATCAGGCATTTCCAAAATTTTCATCCATTCCCCATTGAATAAGCGAAAAAAGTCTCGAAATTAGAAGTTTACTCACAATACGACTCGGGATCCTTCTGATCGGTGACTGGCTGGAGGGTGTTGTTGGCTTTGGGGCCTCCGTTTAGCGTAGTCGTTCGGAATGAGTACCACCTCTGAATGCTGTTCCTGTAATCACAGTTTTGACATGATAAATCAAATTTTCATCACACTTGTTCGTAAATGGAGTTACTCTATGCCTGTATACAGAAGGAGAATGGCGCGCTCCACTAGCACTGATTTGGAAGTGAAGTTGTTAATTTCGTCAATTTTTGATTGGTGCAGTTGTACGAAACTTAGATTTTTTTGTCTTTTGTAGTTATTTATTTCCTCGCAAATGTGATAAAAAACATTGTGTATAACACGGGCGTAAGAATATTGCAAACTCGAGTCATCAATAGACTCTTGTTTGCAATATTCCACTTACTCCCCTCGTTAAACAATGTACCTACAATATACCTCGTACAACCCCGCGTACAAAATGTTGTACTAAATGTGAACTGAATGTTAAAAAGTTTCTAATTCAAAAACAAAAGCGAACTCTGGGTCTCAGGAGGTAACGATATGTTGACGACTAACTTTTTTTATGAAGGTTTACTTAGTTTGGAACTGGGTCGACGCTGGATGCGGGTGGCGCAGCACCGGTCACTGCTGGACATAGGCCTCTCCAAAGAGTGCTCTTTGGGGAGGCCTATGTCCAGCAGTGGACGTCTTTTGGCTGATATGATGATGATACCAAAAACTTTAAATAGCATGTATAGTAAAATAATAAAGTTCATAATCTTCGTCATTGTTTTACTTGTATCATCTTGTTGTACTTAATAGAATGACGTACTTTTTAGACTTCATGTCAAGACTGTCGTCGTCATCATCCTGGTCCCCGTCGTGGGACCGCGAACCCGCCGAGTTAGGACTGTCCTCCATCTCAGAACTCCTCGACGCTGACTTGTCCCTCTTCAGGCTTCTATCTCTAAATCTGGAATAAATATTATCAGTATGACTAAACGAGAAAACCTGCAGAAAGACGCCCGCTTGGTCACCCCAAGAATCGATGGGCTGATGTGGTGGATGCAGAACTGGCGACTGGCGAGGAACCTCACAAGATCGGGATCAGTGGCGTGCACTCGTAATGCAGGACATACTTGGGGTCGTTGCTCCAGAGAAGTAAGTAGTGAGAAAGTAATTTGAATATTGCCGTAAAGAACCAACAGCACTACAGACGATTTTGTTGATTTCCGTCCAATGTCCATATTCTTTTATTGTCACGAATAAATGCCCATGCTATGCCAACTCTTATCGATCAACCCATCGAATAAACGATTATGAAATTCGCTTGAGAATATCGTTTGTTTTGTCTTAAGATCTAATTAAGTATAGCTCGTAATACAATTCTATTTTAGGGATTTTCAATAGAGCTATTGAAAATTAATTCTCAAAGAAAATTATAAGCAAACAGTTAAGTAATTAAAAGCGAGATCAAAGTTACGTCTCATCTTGAGTCTCAAAGAAACGAATAACCGTTTATTATAATTTTTTAAGCGATGTCTAGTTTATTAATTGACATTGTATTAAAATAGATCTTGATGATATGCCTATTAAAAATAAAAATATCAAAACTCGAGAAAAAAAAATACCAGAAGGTCATTACGTCATTACCATTACCCATACTGATCTTTAGGCGGCCACGTCAAAAACTAGAGTTTATAAAAGATCCTATGCGCTATAGAAAAGCTGTAGCTAACAATACCCTTGCTGTCTATTTCTCTCATAAACGTGCTCAAATAGCGGGTTCAGAAAGGTTTAAGTGTTATAAGCACACGAAGAACATGTCTCCTTGCCGGCGTAGATAGATAGTCACGACATAATTACCATGCGAATATCTTAAACGCGTTAACAAGAAAATTTGCAAGATAATGGGGATAACTGAAGGAGCAATTAGTCTTGAGTAGTTAAGTTAGGAGAGCTAATTTACGCGTGCAGAAGTAACGAGTGGTAGGAATCTACGTTACTACAAAGGATGCCGAAGGTCGTGCGAAGAGAAGTGCTTACATGCAGAAAAGCGGATCCCGGCTCAGAAACAAATAGCTGAGCGAGGATGCACCCGACATTAAGGAATCAATTCTTGTAAATCACCAATCGACCCTATTTAACTTGATTATGTCGATGTATTGTAAAAATGTATTGTAATAATTTACTTTAAAAACGAAGTTTTAACCGACTTCAATTTAGTACTCCACCAAGTTTATTAACATTTCCTTTCCACTTTACCACACGGACTGCTTTCCTAGAGCAAATACGTTGATTATTACAGACGAAAACAATAGCACTGTATGTTGGCCGATAATATTTGAGGAGTTCCATCGATTTGGCACACGTGACATTGAGGACTTCATTAGTTGCTATTTCAATGGAATCATATCACAATCAGTAACGCACTTTTACAGTTTTAAGTACGAGTTCCGTAAGTCATCTGTGGTCTTCATCATCATTTCCACTTCACCGAATTTGTGATTTCCGGGTGTAAATACACTAGTTACAATAGAAAATACCGAAATTACTACATGCGTGCCTTGTATATTTGTAGAGTTCCCTCAATTCCAATGGTTCCCATCATCCAACTGAAGTTTTGATAACAATGGGACCAACCTGGAAGCATATACTTTCACTTAAAAAAAAGGATTGTACGAATCGATTCAAAAATAACGGAGTTCGGAGGTAACAAACATAAAAAAATTGCAACCGAATTGAGAACCTCCTCTTTTTTTTGCAGTTGGTTAAAAAGGGGATTAAAGACCCAACTTTGGATTGTTTTTCAATCGCGTATGGCTTCTGACAAACAACAAAATATATAGTCAAGATATATTTCCGAAAATGAATTCGCTTTGTTTCCAAGTTTAGGCAGTATGCAATTTCTCATAATTTACCAATACATGCTAGCTTAACGCTAAGATAAGATATATAAAGAGAAATATCTAAGGAATAACGCATAATTATGTTTTACCTACTTAATATTTAACCACTTACGACACGTATTTTCTTTATCTTTATTACAGTTTCAAACAAGTTTGGAGGAAATAGCACAAGTAACTAGAAGAGTATTAAATGATTCTATTAAAATAAATAGTCGTTTCCACTTTATTACTATTTTATGCAAGCCATTTCCGGCCTCATGGGTCACAGTTTATTTTCTTTAACGCAATAAGTACCTACCTAGGTAGTATAATAACCGTTTTCATATAAAATGGATATTTTCATGTCCATTATGTTTTTAAAAGGACACGTTAATTGACATTAAAGTACTGGTTTTTTATGATCATCTTAAACACCAATATAAATTTTAAATGCTGGATCTAGTTTGCTATTTAAATTCCCGACAACCTATTGCAGAGAAGAAATTGTCTCGGGGCCATATTTAAGAAAGTCAATCCTCCCTTGGCACCGAGAAGTTTTAGTAAAGTCTATTGTTGCGTAGGTATGCCTTTTTTCGTGGAAAAAACCTGTGTAACATGTGCCCAGTCGTCTGAAAATGACAGGGTTATGTGGTATTTGTATTCACTAAAAACTCCACGGCGGTCGTCATCCACGCTCCTCGCTATCTTCCTTAGGGTCGTTAGCCGAGTGATGTTGCTCACCACGGAAAACACATGCGACCCCGATGACCCCCTTTAGTCGGTTTTTTTTATTGCATATGGTCTAATCACTTGCACTGCAAGACGACACTGGAAAAACATACAAAAAAATTGAATCTCACTTCTGTCCATCCTTCCCCAGGTTGAGCGAGCTGGTGCGTATAGCCTGTCGTCTGTGCGTCGTGTGTCCTGGAGACTTTTGCACCTCTTTCAGCACCGCCGGGTCCGGCTTCAGGTCTATTGGTGACGGAGGCTCTACGTAAACCTGTAAAACCAGGCCGAGTTAAAGAAACCAAATATTCCATAGGGTAACGGGTAACGTAATTTCTTATTCATCAATTTTGTATCAGTGGTTTCAGGAAACACTTTCAAACCAAACATAATCTCAGTTTAGTAGCTGAAGAACAAGAATACCAATGAACTACTCACCTCAGTATTGTGATGATGAGTATTATGATCTCTATAGTAATTATGCCTCCAGCTAGCCGGTTGACATTCCGAATCACTCAGTGCACTGGAGTCATCATTCTTAATCCCTCTA
Organism: Epinotia nisella; assembly: GCA_932294315.1. NCBI lineage: Eukaryota > Metazoa > Arthropoda > Insecta > Lepidoptera > Tortricidae > Epinotia > Epinotia nisella. The sequence continues at coordinate 27,932,008 of OW028674.1, forward strand.
TGGAATATGCGTTTAGCCTTCCCTAATTTAGACTTGGTGCTCTTATTACTAGACCCCATGCTTCCGTCTGAGGCGTAACTGGAGCTATCATCACCAAACGGAGGGTTTAAAACAAAGGACTGCTCCAGCGGAGCGATGGGTGAAGGTGGCATGATAGTCATGGGTGAAGGAGGTTGGGTTCGTATGGCAGGAGCATGTAATGGGGAACTAGCAAAATCTGGAAAAGGAAATGATGTAGGAGTAGTGGGAGTCATGTCAATATAATTTAAATCTGGATATCGATCTGTCTGTGTATCTAAAAAGTGAGGAGAGGAGACGATAACTTCGGTTCTATTTTGTCGTTTTCTTCTCCTAGTTTTAAGAGATTCTACTCGTCTGAGCAAAGCTTTCGCGCCATCCCGGAGTCTTTCAGAGCCGGTTCTTCTAAATCTGGTCCCATTATCTTCTTCATCTTCCTTGTCGCTTGGTAATTGTATCATTGGTTGGCCTGGTACTGTTAGTCTGAAACAAATAATATCTCTTTCAGCTTTAATTTTTGGCTGACCCTTGAGAGAGAGAGAGAGAGAGATAAGGGCATTTGTCGCAACCATATGCAAAAGTTAAGACGTTCCCAGCAGTTAAATATTGTAATACTTATTTTCATCACACTTGCTCGTAAAGAGCTTCATAACGCGCCGGCATACAGAGCTACAATGACCTAAATTACGCCCACGGGCGTAATGGTTTTTTTCTTAAATTGTATCTGTCACTCTTGCATCAGTTATAAAGCAAGGAGATTTGAGGAAAATAAAAATATATAGTAGTTACTTCGCTAAATGTAAGCGCCCAAGTCCCTAACGAGCCCCATTACGGCATACCTTTATCGCAGGCCTCGTTTACAAGTTTTGTGTTGATTTAACTTAATAAGAAAGAGGTAGCTTGAAAATAAATTGTCTATTCCTTTTGTTGAGGTGTTCTGAACTTCACCATTTAATCTTAAATTTCCTGATTCCAACCAACAATTATGACGAAGCTTTTGCCTTCACATACAGGGAGGAACATTTCCTTGGACTAAGCTGAAAGGACAGTGTTATATAAGTGACGTACAACCGAAGAAAAAAAAACATAAAAATCGAAATATGTATCTCTTATACAACTGTTGCATAAAATACTATTATGCAACAGTTCTATAAGAGAGGTCAAAAAAGGCGAGTGGCGTGGGTTACGATGTGAGCCGAAGGCGAACATTGTAAAGAAAGACGCCACGAGCGTTTTTTGACGTAGTTATACAACGTTGCATACAATACTTTTTCTACGACTAGCTACTATGAAATAAAATGCAAGATTAAACAACGAATAAACTTTTCTTAAACTTTGTCGTATAGGTGCCGAGATTTAGTAGGCAACAAATTTTCGGTCACTGCTTGTGGGCTGCCGGTGTATTTCTTCTGGTGTTGAAGCAATATTTTCATCTTCATCCATTTTTATTACTTTTGAGTAACACAAACTATTTTATAGCAACCACGAAGGCCGCAAAGTCAAACAACAATATATAAAATAACCGGGAATTCGGGAAACATGAAAATGAGACAAATGGATGTCTATAGTTAACTTTGTTTTTAATTGATGTCATCTTGCCAGTACTGCCATGTTAAGAATAAGGTTTTTCCTAAGTTGGCAGCAATGGCTATAGTTAAAAAAAATCTAAAAAAAGTAAAAACATTCAGTGGTTTGTTAAGTTGGTAGTACCTAATGTATAGGTTTAGAAGCGTATGGCTGCTAAGCGTATCGTTTTGGCGACATAACAGCACGGTTGTGCCGTACTGTTATGGGGAATAGAGTACAGACTTTTCTGCAAACTAATTTTGTATGTCTTTATATTAGTGTTCGTGACTATGTAAATGACAGATAAAAGTACAGGAGTAGAAAAATGTATTTATTACTTTTCGAAATGGCTTTAATAACTTTAATTGACTTAAATTACAACTTTTTAGATAACGTTAGCGTAATAAGTGTAATAACTAACAATAAACATCAAAAAACAATTCAGTTTAACGAAGTGTGGCTGTTTAGGTTTCTGCCATTGGTCATTGTTTTTTTTTAATTACTTTTCAGCCCTAGGGGCGACATGCCTCACTTTCACCCCGCTGTTCAGATAAAGAATGACCTACTTTCAAAGTATGAGAGATGAAAAATAATATAACTAGTAACCTACTTAATTAAAAACTAATTATACTATAAGGCAGACTCCTTAACTCGAAAAATCTTTTACATTTAAGATTAGAAGTTAAGATTGTAATTATTATGTATTTTTTTAATGAAATAAACAGTTCAAATTTAATTTTTTTTTTATATTTTTTTTATATCGCACATTGAAGGAAAAGTAGGTACCTATTAGGTACCAGTTGAAAGCTTCTTTGTACAGTCAGCATCATAAACATGTATACATTCTATGACCTTATTACCTAGACATAAGGTTGAAAAGTGTATACATGTTTATGATGCTGACTGTAACTCTTGTAGCTGGCGTGAGCGAGACAGTTTTATTAAAGTATGCTTTTATGTTTAAATATGTTTGGCAACCGCTTTAGCCTAGTCGGTAGTGACCCTGCCTACGAAGCAAGAGGTCCTGAGTTCGAGTCCCGGTAAGGGCATTTATTTTTGTAATGAGCACGAATATATGTTTCTGAGGCATGGATATTTTGTATGCACATATATATTTATTTATCTACTCGTATATAAGTATGTTTATCGTTGTCTAGTTCCCATTGTACAAGCTTTGCTTAGTTTGGGACTAGGTCGATTTGTGTAAGATTGTCCGCAAATACTTATTTATTTTTATTAAGTAAACACAAAATAAACGTTTCTCTTAAATGGTACTCTAACGGTTTTTCGTCCAGGGGTGTAATTTTTTTAATGTTCGGTTTTTCTGTCGTGTCTAAATATATTTAATTATTGTAAAAAGTAATGACACCGGTCTACTATTATACGACAACAAAACAAACGACTGTAGATCGATCGTCTTTTAGGTTTGCCAATTCCGCCTTTTGCGTTAACTTATCAATGGAACGAATTTGCAATCTCTAGTTCAATCTTCGTGACATCATAAGTGTACAATTGGAACTCTTAAACTAATTACAAGATCAGATTAAAACGCATATTGTGTAGGAACCCTTAACACAATAAAGGAGTTAGCAAACTGTTTGAAGAATTTGCATGGCTTCGTGGCCATGCAAATTCTTGGGAACTCCCGAATTAACTTTAAGTAACGTAACTTCACAATACCGTTTGATGGAATATCAGCCAGCATAAACAAGAAAAGGTTAATTGGAAAACTTTATCGTTCAAGAGGGAATCCTTGTGATGAGTATTTGATATGCTGTAACCCAACATTTGATATAAATAAATAATAATAAATAAATAAATATTAGGGGACATTCTTACACAAATCGAACTAGGCCTATAGTAAGCTCAATAAGGCTTGTGTTATAGGTACTAGACGACGATATATATAATAGATATAAATACTTAAATACATAGAAAATATCCATTAATGCAATTGAAACAAATATGCTCATCACACAAATATTTTGCCCTTACCGGGATTCGAACCCAGGACCTTAAGTTTTGTAGGCAACGTCACTACCCGCTAACCGGTCGTGATATGATTGATAGGATTTTGAACTTACTTGAAAACATGATTATTTGAAGGTTTTACCGGATTGAAAACATTATATGACAGTACCTCTACGAAATAACCACAACCTATTTATTTCGCAATCACATTGAGTAACAACTTCGTTATATTAGAGTAATTCAGTCGCTTCTTCAGTCCGTAACGAGAAAACTACACGCGAGTTAATACCAACTTAAGTTAAATCAGGCACTTTACTAAGTTATAAGTTAACCCAACTTATATTAACTTGAAGACGTCTAACTCTAGCATTAAGGCGAAAGCAAACGATCTTTAAAATCTTACCCAACTTTGTTCTCTTAGATGTCGAGCAACCTATTTTCAGGCCAAGTAATTTAACTTGATGCAATATTCAACCAGGCGATATACTTGTAGAGGTATGTATAGATACAGAAGCATAGCCGTGGCTGAAACTTTTTGCCTTTGCCCTTGGGAAACATTCATTTGCTCCGGATAAAAAGTTGTTGATTTCCCCTCACGTAACCTAATTTCTTGGTAAAATAACTTTGTTTTTTTAAGTAAGATGATTAAACACCTATTGGTATAATCCGGTATGCAAGTTTCAAAACAACCAAATATAGGATATTGTTCAAAGATTAGTCCATATAGTTTGGACGTTTATTTCAGCTTGGTCAATTGAGGCCTATATCCTGATCAATATAACATTAGAAAAATCGTGCGTTAATCGGCATGGAATTTCAAGGGAAATCATTTTGAAACGCAAAAACGTTAATTAGTATTGTTTGTTATGGTTGAAAAGCACTTAATGATCGAAATAAGTAAAACAAACAATATTACACTTGATATCCTATGTAGATAAACGAACAAACGTAGACGAATTTGTCTGTTAAAATGATAATGTTATGATATACATAAGTGAATTTAATGAAATTTTTTGAATATATTAATAACCAAGGAAAAAAATAATTAAGTCATTCGAAAAATTACGCAATTACCCTCCGGAATAAGTGTGGGTGTACCGATGAGAAGTCGTTTAATCCCCCAAATTATAAAGCCTAATGAGTTCCGAGTTTGTGTGGCGACGAAGCTCATTACGGGAAAACAATACCCGATTTGTACGTCTGATTAAGTGAAGTCGTGTATTTATCTTAGCAAAATAGGTTTTGCTGCATAGGTCCGTATCTAAATCTGAGACTATACTTGTTCCCAACCAAAGTGACGACTGAGGCCATAAAACCATAGGCTCGCGTTATCTCTTTTGCATTGTCTTTCATTGTCTTTCTTTATGGCCTCAGTCGTCACTTTGGTTGGGAACAAGTATAGTTATAGAATTGTAAAAAAATGTAACCAAATATCTAATAGGTACAAACAACAATAAACGCTCACGCATTCAATTAAAATTTAATCGACTCTACACTCTATTACTATTCTGAATCGGTAAGAACATTTCGGGGTTTCTAGTTGTTTCAGGTACTTGATGTAGAAGTATGTTCCCAACTAGGTGCCTATGTAATTTTGTTGTCATTTTAGAAGCTCAAAGTGAACTTTAGCTTTAGCTTTAAAATGAAGCCGCTATTAATATTGTATCCTTTATTTTATATCTGCTTTCTAATGACGACACTATAAATATTGCCTCGTTAAGTACTACAGTAATCTGAAACTTTTCTCATTCCAGTAACTACTTAGTGTGAAGTTACTAGCTTATCTCCATAAGTTTTGCTAAGTTTCCTCAGAGCAATTTAATACCCCGTTCCTGTGCCAATATACCACAAAAATTATACGAAAAGCGTAGGTATACATAGTATTTTTACAGGCACAGCAGGAGAATCCTTTGATTTGACATTTGGTACGTATTATGTGCCCTCGAATCAGAAAGAGTGACTGCAAAGGATTTCTTATTTCTCCAATTTAATGTATCCTACTAATATTATAAATGCGAAAGTTTGGATGTTTAGATGTTTATAGATGTTTAGATGTTTGGAGATCACAACTCTTTCAAAAAACATTTATCTTTGCTATCAACCAACCAGAATACCTACAGCTACATATTAAAATCGACCAATCAAACATCAGGTGGTTTTTAGTCCCTAATTCCAAATCATTTAAATCCACCAATCACAACTCTTTCAAAAAACATTTCTCTTTGCTATCAACCAACCAGAATACAGCTACATATTAAAATCGACCAATCAAACATCAGGTGTTTTTTAGTCCGTAATTCCAAATCATTAAAAAAGAAAACGCCTCACGCTAAATTGAACAATCTCTTCGCAGTGAAATTTGTTATTGATTGTGGATGGATAATCTTTGTTTTACTATTTTCTCGCAGTCGAAGTGAAAAGTAGAGTGTATAACTCGGGTCTAAAAGCCATATTACCCCTCGAATTATTTTCCCTCGCTTCGCTCGGAAAAATATCCATCTCGTGGTGATATGGCTTATTTTAGCCCCTTGTCAAACAATCTACTATTTAATACAAAGACATTATTTTAGCTTTAAAACCAAACAATGAGGGTTCCGCGCGTAAGGAAGTAGGTATCTCATGAGTAAAGTATTAACGCGTTCAGTAAAGTCACTTTTCATTACAATCGTAATCATATCAGCTTCACCTACAAATATGGTTAATTTTAGAATAATTAATAAATTATTGTTATTACTTTTGTGATATTTAAAGCAAACTTGTTAGCAGGGACATCAACTGATTTCGAAAATATTGAAAGCTTGGAATCAAATCAGTCGTGCCACGCCGCAGCGAATTGGCCCCAAGGCGTTTGTTGCTGCGGTAAATATTAATTTAAAACTAACAAGCCTGTTCAAAGGCAGGCAAATCAAAGCCACCACAAAAAAAACTAAGTACGCTGCATGTACTTAACCTAGTAAGTTATGTTATATGATGCAGCAATGGCAAATTGAATTGTTCTAATAATTGTCTACTTTTTATGTGATCTTATACTTTTGCACTGGGATTATGGGGTCTAAGTAATAATGCTTGATTGCTGTAGCTACCAAGCAGAGAGTATAGGCGGTTTTTTAGGGTTCCGTACCCAACGGGTAAAAACGGGACCCTATTACTAAGACTTCGCTGTCCGTCCGTCTGTCTGTCACCAGGCTGTATCTCAAGAAACGTGATAGCTAGAAAACTGAAATGTTCACAGATTATGTATTTCTTTTGCCGCTATAACAACAAATACTAAAAAACCGGCCAAGTGCGAGTCGGACTAGAGCTCCCATACAACAGACATGATTTGTTTGCCGTTTTTATAGATAATGGTACGGAATCCTTCGTGCGCGAGTCCGACTCGCACTTGGCCGGTTTTAATTTTTTTCAAGTAATTTAGACTAGTACTTTTTTAATCCGAAATCAAGGGGGCGGATGAGACAATATGAGCACAAAATATATAAGAAAATGTTAATAGATAACTTTACACTCTTAAGTTAATCCTCGTTGTGTAATAATATAATAAGTCTAATTATAAATTCGATTAGGCAATCTAAAATCTTAAAATGATAAGATTACGCTGAAAATATAAATTAGTTTTTTAAAAGAAATAAACAGTTAAGGGCGTAACAGGATAAGGGAAGAAAAAATGCCCTTTTATTATTAAGAGCTGACTTTTTTTTATATAGTTACTTACATCTAGTAGTACAATCGTGCCAATTTCTTTTGAGAAATTCCCAGTGGTTCAGCCGGGAAAAAATAAAATCCGAATTCATAAAATACCTATGATTTTTCTCTAAAACTATTAAACTTTTTCATACCTTTTTTTCATTTTGTTAAATTAAATAGTACATATAACCTGAAAAAAAATTGAGTCTCCATCTTTAAAATTTCTGTAAAGAACACGTACCTAAGTTAAAATTTCAATATTTTTTTTTATCATTCCTGAAAGAGGTACCACTCTAAATGTAATTTCTGAAAAAGCCTTATTTAATGTTCTATCAGTCATATTAGTTTGATGATTAAAATCGAAAAGCAACAGCGTCAAAATTAATGAAATATGTTGGATGGATTTTGTTACAATTTATTCTTATACCATTCTAACACCGTCAAAGAACTTAAGCATAAATCCTCTTTAAAACGAAATTAAAAATAATAGTTATTTACGATACAAGTGCAGAAAATAGGAAATTCGCAACGAGTGGTGATAAATTAAAACACGACCGAAGGGAGTGTTTTAAATCGACACGAGTCGCGAATTACCTATTCGCACGTGTATCGTACAACGCTCTTTAAAGTTTCAATATATGCACGGAAAGTGCTCATTTCCGCACTAGTGCGTAAAAGTAACACCATGTGTACTGTAATAGTTATTTACGATACAAGTGCAGAAAATAGGAAATTCGCAACGAGCGGCGATAAATTAAAACACGACCGAAGGGAGTGTTTTAAATCGACACGAGATGCGAATTACCTATTTGCACGTGTATCGTACAACGTTTTACAGTACATATGGCTCTTTAAAGTTTCAACATATGCACGGAAAGTGCTCATTTTCGCACTAGTGCGGGAAAGTAACACCATGTGTACTGTAAAACATATTTTGACAGTAAAGCGATGTTATGGTGTTTTTTTTCGTGTTGTAAACTCATAAAATTACATCTTCAAATCTGCGAATAATGTTATCTAAGAAGGAGGCTATTTGTCATAACGTCACACTATTAAAAAAATATTTTTGAAAAGTCCGAAATCTTTGTATCACATCGCAATGGAGAAAGTGATTGGTGTTATAAAAGGGACATATGATTTTTTAATAATAACGATAACAACTACCAGAATAATTGATTTTCCTGAAATGACTGAATCCGATATGAAAATTTTCTTCACTGGTATAATTTTTTTTTCTATTTTTGAATAATCTTTTAATTATTATTGGATACAATTAAGTAAGTAATGTATTTATTTCAATGCAGGTACCTATCAATACAGTCAAGCAATTTCATATCTGGCAGAAATACAGAATGAAGATGGTTCATTGAATCTGGAATATCTACTTATAGGACCATTCGAACATATTAAAAATGAAAGTTCAATCTCGGCATATTTCTAGAAAAATTTACCGATGCTTCATCGAATATGTTCCAAACAGCATAGGATTTGGATCAATTACGAGGCATTATTGTGAATGTGCGAATGGAATGCGGACAGTAGGGTGTTGTTCACACGTTGCTGCTATTGTATATTATCTATCGCATGCAAGATATCTGTCGAAAATCATTCGACCTGCCGAAATTTTAAGCGGACTTTTCATGAAACACGGAATTAGTGTTACTGTGAATGAAGATAGCGATGATGATTAGAATAAGGATCTTGTTATTTCATAAGTTGAAATGGTGATAATTGACGTAAATATATTTTCAAGCTAATAATAATGTAAATGTCAAAAATTGTTTTTTTTTTTACTTCTTTACAAAGAGGATTTATGCTTAAGTTCTTTGGCGGTGTTAAAATGGTATAAGAATAAATTGTAACAAAATCCAAGCAACATATATTATTTTAATTTTGACGCTGTTGCTTTTCGATTTTAACCATCAAACTAATATGACTGATAGAACATTAAATAAGGCCTTTTTAGAAATGACATTTAGAGTGGTACCTCTTTCAAGAATGATTAAAAAAAAAATTGACTTACGTGTTTTTTACAGAAATGTTAAAGATGGAGATCCAATTTTTTTTCAGGACATATATACTATTTAATCAAACCAAATGAAAAAAAGATGGTATGAAAAAGTTTAACAGTATTAGAGAAAAGTCATATTTTTTGAATTCGGATTTTATTTTTTCCCGGCTGAACCACTGGGAATTTTTCAACAATACGTGACAAAATTGTACTACTAGATATAAGTAACTATAGGAAAAAAAACCAGCTCTTAATCATGAAGGGCATTTTTTCTTCTGTTATCCTGCTACAGCCTATTTTTTTTTAGCTACAGACTTCAAAAGTACAATTATGCATTTTTTCCGTTATACGTCCATTGTTTCCAGTTCGCAACTCATTTTAGGAATCAACGACAAGTTTTCGGCTTGCAATAAGTATGAGAAGGATTCTGTACTTCTACCTACCCGATTCTATTTCCCATCTAGCTATTTTGATTACAATCTTAAATTTAAGAGAAAACTAGAGGTATAATAAGTGTGCACTTAAAAACGTGAACTAACATTAAATAGTTTTCACGGAATATTACCGAATCACCCATGCATTGCTAAAGTATCCACTATCCAGTCTAGTTCACGCATTTATCAACTTTATATCCATGCAGTAAGTACCACGTACACCTTCGAACATTTATGAACACAGTACCCATTCAAAGGGCCAACACAATGACTATAATTAAGTCCAACGATTGTTCTACTTACAATTCGGGTACTTAGCCCTTCACCTATCACGTTTCTATTTCGGATTGCTAAAGCATAACTAATAATGATAGACTGTTAGCCAATGTCATGTGTGGTCCTAGTGTAAGCGGTGAGCAGTAGCGGAACAACAATATTATGCAGTTGGATGGGTGTTTGGTAGACATAACCTTGCTTTAGTGATGGAACGGCTACCAAAAAATTTAATCATAAGAGTTATTATGACAGCCTTTCGACAAAGTTATCTGTATTTTTACTATTACTTTTTCTATGCCGCGTAACTTTTAAATCCCTCACAGTGATAACCTACGCGAACTTTTTTAATTGCGTCAATCCCAATAACCTACTTAGACCTATGTATATCTAGAGCGGCACCTCTTATCACAAGTTTAATAATAGCTTAATAGACTCGTGAAACTGGCAGTTAATTACAAAAACAAAACAACGGTTTGTTTCTCACGTTTTCTAATTTGAAATTAACAACATTTCTGGGTCGCGAGAAGCGGTGATCAGATTTTCCTTTGTGAAAGTGTTTTTCAACCTTTTACATGGCGCGACCCCCCGTACAGTAAGAAAATATTTCGCGACCCCAATCATAAACAGTGTCACAAATTGAGATTTTAATTATTTTTTAATTGAAGTGGTTATTAGGATTGATTTAAGTAAAAAAATTGCCTTCGCTTCCATATGCCCATTTTCATCAGTGAAATTGTCACGTCTTTACACCCTGTGTCAAAAAGAAGTTTATATGAAGAAGCCGACTAAGTTTTATTGCTTTATTTTGTTTCATACAAAGCAAGCTAAAGAAATTAAAAATTCAAGTAAAAGATGTGACATCAAACCTATACAGTAAATTGTTTGTATTCAAAACGTAATTATTACACAAACAACTACATTAAACATTATGAATCATATTTTTGGGAGCACAGAAGCTGCATTCACATTTTTAGGGTTCCGTACCTCCAAAGGAAAAAAACGGAACCCTTATGGATCACTCGTGCGACGTCTGTCGGTCTGTCACAGCCGATTTGCTCCGAAACTACTAGACCGATTTAGTTTAAATTTGGTATACATACGTAAATTGGTGACCCAAAGATGGACGCGTAAAGTAAATTAATGAATTCTGAACAAGCGGGCCACTTTTGGGGGGTAAACTGGAAAATAAAAAAAAAAGTTTCGCAAACTGTATTGTGTGACATATCAAATGAAAGGCGTTGTTGTAAGCATCTCAGATGTTTTTTTTTTAAATTTTAGCATAAACAGACTTTAAGGAAACAAGACGAATTTTGACCATTCTAAATAGTTCCTTGCATAAAGATTACAGGAAAACCTATAAGAAGTTTGAGTATTCAAAGTAACGGGAAAATTCTCAATATTTTACGGAACACTCACCACGCGAGTTGAACTCGCACTTGTCCGTTTTTAGATACCAAAGTGCCGCAAGCAACCGTTTAAATTATAAAATAGTGCCCACGCCTACTGATTACTATTATCTAAAATGCATCAATGAGAAAATAATGTCGTGATGAACGATGCAAAGAAACAAATGGAGACGGACACTTAACAGAGTAGTCCATTAGAATTGACAGAGCAAGCCACTTAGCCATGTCAAGAACTTACAAAACGTGGTAGCCTTAAAATGTCAGAGCGCCGTAACGCCCGTAACATACTGCTGAGACCGACCAGATTAAGAAAAGCCCTGTTCAAGGTGACGCTCCTTTAAAAATAGAAGGAAGATGAGAACTCAAAAGGGCTCAAGGGCTCAGGTAAAATAAGTTAGAGAAAAAGAACTGCGGAACTACAGATTGACACGTGTCAGTGAGAGTATTGAAATTATTGACACTCTGAAATGTACATTTATTCTAGATTGTATAGATAGTATTGATCTAATTAACAGTGATGTAAAATATTATTAACAAAAAAATGGGCAATACTACTACTAAAATACGTAATTTTGAATATGTCTAAAAAAAAAACAAAGCATTTACTTTAAGCTCACTATTGTTAATTTAAAAAAATTGGTTTAAAGGATGCGTTCCAAAGTCAAACAAGAAATTCATATTCGAATTGTCCTGTTCTATTTTTGATCGATGACTTCGAAAAAGTTTGGCGTCCAAAGAAAACAACAAAGTGCATCATCGTACACACAGTTAAGTATTAGATACGCCCCCTTTATATCTATTTCAATCGTTGCACAATCAAGGGCCAATTATTGGTGTGAGCCTTCGTGTACTGTTATTCGCTCATTAGCATATCATATCACATCTAAAACTCACTTCTCACTCTACTGTTACAATTAAAAGTTGACCATAGTCGACATAACTTAGAGTTTACATTTGAAGTCAGCTTTGAAATCTTTGATGAGCTTGGGGAAGTAACCAGGTGCTCTGATGTCGAGATACAGCCTCGTTAATTTCTTTGTTCGAGTATTGATTGTTATATGATTGTAGATTGATTTTTGTTAACTAGAAAGTGGCCTAAGGGCTATTGATTTTTGAAAGGCTTAATAGAATATACCTTAGATAAAATATAGTTTAAGGATAGAAAGAGAAGAAAAATAATGCATATTACAACCCGTTTACTCTAAGAATGGACCTCGCTGGAATCGACCGTCATCGACACCAGCTCGATTTTTATTGCCCCGCCTGCATGGTATGAAATACAACCCGTTTACTATAAGTTTGGAGCTGGCGGCGATGACAGTTGGTTCCAGCGAGGTCTATTCTTAGAGTAAACTGGTTGTAGTTAGCAAACTTTTGGATTACATTGATCATTCAGAAGTACTAGATAGAAATCATTTAGGTTTCACTCAGTGAAAATGGTTAGGTTAGGCCGTTCATGCATAGACCGATTTTGGCGCGGCGCGTCGGCTTGTTGGAGCGGTCTTCAGTGGTCAGCTTTAGCCCATTCGCCGCCACAGAAAAAATGCGAGGTGGCACCCACATCACGCGCAAGTTTTAATTCTATTATTGTTGTTGGACTTGGTATGACGTCGGTGGCAGGTAAATGGCAAGGGGCAATTTTTATATAATAACTAGGGCTATAAACTATCCTATATTTTTATCTATAGGCTATAAACTATCTTTGTGCAAAATTTCATCCAAATAGGTTGAACCGTTTAAACTGATTGAGTAACAAACTGAAGCACTGTCGGGACAAATACCTATTCATGCAAACGAAAATTTACCAAATGGTTACTACAACAATGTTTTTACAGCGTTAAGGATTATTTAAATTATAAAAATGTTTGACATATGAAATGATTACAATATTGATTATACAGCTAATTGACATGTTACTTTAGCTTCATAAAATATATTTTTTGTATGCTGGCTTGCATGCTGAATACAAGGACTTTAACACTATATTCTAAGACCATGTATTTAAAATGTATTCTTAAAAAAAAAGAATAATAATGAATGCGTAAAGAATTGTTCCTGTTAAAGTAATGATGATAGTGCACTTACAAGTCAGGTTCAACATCAGTGTAATGCCCGTCGGCGTCCACCAGCCCCACTCTGATGGTGGGGAGGCTGTCGTCTTCATCATCTTCCTCTTCCCCTCTCGCTTCTCGGGCTTCTCTCTCTGCTATCGCTCTTGCAGCTATCACCTGTAAAATATTGTTTTCAGTACATGTAACCAAATATCTGTTTAGGGTTCCGGTACCTCAAAAGGAAAAAACGGAACCCTTATAGGATCACTCGGTTGTCTGTCTGTCCATCTGTCATAGCCGATTTGCTCCGAAACTACTGGACCGATTGAGTCGAAATTTGGTACACATATGTAAATTGGTGACCCAAAGATGGACGCGTAAAGTAAATTAATGAATTCTGAACAAGGGAGGCACTTTTGGGGGTTAACTAGAAAAAAAAAAAAAAAGTTTCGCAAACTGTATTGTGTGACATATCAAATGAAAGGGGTTGTTGTAAGCATCTCAGATATTTTTTTTATAATTTTAGCAAAAATAGATTTGAATTAATTTAGGAAATAAGACGAAAATTTACCATTCCCCCCCCTTATCTCCGAAACTACTAGGCTTAAAATTCTGAAAAAATATAAAAAGTTTGAGTATTCAATGTAACGGGAAAACAATCAATATTGTTGTGTATTGTATATGGAACCCTCACCACGCGAGTTGAACTCGGACTTGTCCGGTTTTTTTTATTTTTATGTATCCAAAATACCTACTTATAAACTACTAGCTTCTGCCCGCTACTCCGTCTGCGTGGAACTTTCAACGAACTTTCATCCCCTTCACCCCCACGGGGGATGATTTCCGGGATAAAACTATCCTATGTCCGTGCCCGGGATTCAAACTTTATTGTAATAAAATCATAAATATAAATAAATAACGAAAGTGACATAATAATAGTCATATAAATACTGACAAACAAACATAAACACATTTGGAGAATGGAAGTAAATAACATTAAATATTATTAAATTACATTATACTTTCCACCAATAATGCCTGAACATCTTCGTTAAGTACAAGTAATGTCCTCATTTTGTCAATGCACGCGAAGTCTTTATGAAATAACACATCCTATACTGGCGCTAAGTTTATTGCGTGCGACTTGCCTTCTTCATTTTCTTTCAAAAAATGTTTTACTCAAACTCATAAGTTTATCTTAAAACCATTTCTGAAAGGTCTGGAAGTATATTCATTAGCTTATCCATACATTTATGCACTTCACGCTTACTCAATAAAATGATCTCGACTAACTCTGAATTTGTAATACTAGAACGCTCCATAATTAAAAAAATCGGAATTACTTGCCAAATTATCAAATTTAAATGCAGCAAAATATTGTTATCCACCCCTTTTAACAGCCAAAATGTCGTAAAAGGTTTTAATAATTATCCTCATTAACGTCGAATAGGAAATTAGTATTTTTCTCAGCAAAATAAGATGATTTCCTAAATGCGGTGCCAATCAAAGGTTAGCAGATATTAGCAGCTGGAAACAATTAAATAATGATCAACAACAGATTACGTATTTTTATTATCATTATATGACGTCGCCGGAAGAAAGTAACAGAAAAGGAATGGTAAAATTTTGATAAAAAACATACCATCTACTTTAAACTCACGAGTTTCACGTAATTTAGGTGAGTATAATTGTAGATATTTTTGCATTTATCAAAACAAAAGATATGCTTCTACAAAATGTTTCCGGGGACTTCCGTTAACTTCGGCATATTGCAGAGTACATTCACAGAAACAATTTAACATAATTATGTTTAAAAAAAAAGTTTTTTCATACAAAATAATTTAATGTAGCATTAACGGTTATTGTCTTATTGTTGTTGTATAAGGGTCTTGAAACACATGAAATAAAAAGTATGTACCTCCGAGTCAGTTGGCGCCTAATATCGAACGAACTCACTTCGTAAACCTTCTTGTAGTGTATAGTTATGAAAAGGGAACCTTACAATATTTAAAAATTTGTTAAGACGTCACAGTTAGAACCCTGGTTAAAGCTGCAAAACTGATTAAATTAAAATATTGGATATTTTGATGACGGTAAGAGTTAAGATAAATTTATCTAAATTATGCCCCCTTGCAATTAATGGAAATAGTCAAAAACACGTTGTAATAATAAAAGATATATTAAAAAAAACAGTCCAATTTTAAAGGTTGTAAAAAGTTTGCAAAGAGCGACAAATTTTACGTCTCTTGCGCGCGGTCAGTTAAATCAGTCTGGTATGTACTAGTGGTGCTTAATTTCTTAATAAAATAAAATAAAATCACACGATTCCCATAACACAGGGATATATATAAAGTGTTCTGTATACATATTAGATCAAAAATACAACCTTAGTTAACCATCTCGAAATTGAATTAATTTCGCCAGTTCCCCACTTTGCGACGGTATAAATTGCGATATGCGAATCGCGTGCTTAGATTAGTTCCCTGACCTAACACAGAAAATACAAATAGTTCGGTATTTATATAAAAGAACGTACTCATTTAAAATTCATTCTGATCATCAGATACCTTACTCTCCCTTTAAACCCGAATTCGCATTCGCACTCAGCAATAAAATATTATTTCAGAACACCCGTTTTAATATGCTATTATAAAAGTAACGAATCCTTCGCCGTATCGTGTAACTGAATAATTATACCCAAATGTGACCTTCGGAGCAGCGTTATTATTCTTATTATAGTATAATAATGCCTCTAAACCGTAATAGTAAAGCATAAACGCAATCTGTACTCTACAGGCCACATATTACTTAAAGGTACTCATTTGGAATGTGACCTCCGTCCATAGTAGGTACCCATAGCTATAAACAAGGCATATGAATAAATAACATTACGAATTTATGGGACAGTTTGTCGACGTCCAAAATATGTTTACAGTTTTTCACCTTATTCTTTTGTAATGAGACGAGAAGTGTACATCTTATTCCATAACAGGAGATATAGGGATGGAGTTAGCAACGTGGACATTTAGCATACGAGATTTTTTTATTTAACTTACGCTGTCAGGCATCACTGATAGATTATAATTAAATTACTTCTAAACTCTCAGTCTGGCACTGATCATCAGTTTTGAGGCGGCCACTATGGTTGAATGATTTTTTTTAAAAGACATACGCACTGAATGGTGGCTTGCTCGGCGTCTATAGAGCTTAGCGACTCCTATAGCGCGTAGCGAACGGACTAATTTTCTTAACTGGCCGCACTGCACCCGCCATCGCCAGGTGACTAGCGAGTCACTTGTCAGTGCATATATAGTCTTATGATCACCATGATCATGATCGTGGACAGTACCTGTAGCCTGCGCTGGGCCTGTGGCGTGATCTCGACGACGCGCGACCACCGCCGCGACTTCCTCTCGTACTGCCATTTGTCGCTGAGCGCGCATTGGTCGTCGTCCGAGTCGTTCTGCCAACAAACAAGTATGGTTAAAAGAAGAAAAACCATAAATCATAAGGGGATACTTCTTATAGTGATTTAATTATGAAAATAAAGCAGGTTCGGCAGCCATGATAAATTAATCCGACGCTTTTAAATTTAAATATGGCTTCTAAATTTTTTACGTTTGCTTAACTTTGCCTCAAAGCGCCTTGTTGCCAAAATGCATTCACAGACGAAATATTAAATGGCGGCGCATGGTCACTTCAATATACCTTGGTACTTATTATGATTTATGACTATCATATTATAGGTAAGGAATAACTTATCATCAGGACTCATATCAACGTCCTAGCGTTCCCGAAAAGGGAGACTTAAATCATTATAACATCTAAAATCTGAATTACCTACTAAGGGTGTGAAAAGGTTTCCAACATATGTTTGCATGGCACAATTAGGTATGCCGTCTTCAAAGAGAAATACACAACTTGGCGTTGAAAATAAATAGGGTGTAAAATGTGAATGTGATGCGCAATTTCAAGATACCTACGTAATGTTTAATACATAATGTGTGCTTGTTTATCTTGCGATGTTATTTTCTGCAATGTGAGTTAGTAATTTATGTTTTGGGTTTCATAATAATGTTCGGTATCATCACCGAGAGGGTGGTTCCGAGGCTAGTCCAATGTTACGAGTTTTTACAACCTTTTTATTTAATAAATTTGCGCGGTTCGTATGTAAGTAGGTAGATATATGTATGTTAGTACCTATCTATTGTCAGAATCATATTGTTAGTAGCAGCCAAAGTAGTCAAATATTCCGGTAGACGTCGTTATTTCTGTAAGAGTAAGGATGTGTTACGATATTTTTGGTTACTTTGTCTGCTACTAACTATACGATGCGTACTGTACCCAACAAGATTTTTTTAACAAAATTATCTAATCTAATAAAGAGATAAAGTTTGTGACACACTCACCAGCGTATAACAGAACCTTGGCAGTGTCACGGGATAAAGTTAAGCCAAAAGTCCATCCCGAAGATCAATACTATATAATGGTGAAAGCATTTTTTTAAAATGGATTTCGAGGTTTCGGAGTTTACCCCCAAACATTCAAACTTACAAAGCTACAAATTTACATTTCACAGAAATTACCTCTTTACTACTAGTATAGATAACTTTGAATTTCATCGCACATGTATTCTCAAATGGTTACGTTAGTCATAATACTGCGAGGTTGATTTTCATTCCATATTTTACCTTATGATATCTTTCAAAAACATGCTGTATCTTATGTAATGTAAGTTCGCTGATCTATACATCAATCAATCAATAATTAATGATAACAACTAGTATACCATGACTTGACGTTTTTTTCTGTTCGTCATCCGAACCAATTGGTGAAGCGATGATGCGCTACAAATATCGAGTTATTGGCATTGTGTGTTAAACGGCCAGTTAATCATATACAGTGTGTGACTTCCATAAGAACATATTGTAAGGGTTGAAAGTATAAGCCGTAATGAACCGACAAATATATTAATATTATAAAATAAACGAGGTCGTCTAAGAAAAAAAAACCGGACAAGTGCGAGTTCAACTCGCGTGGTGAGGGTTCCGTAAAATATTGAGAATTTTCCCGTTACTTTGAATACTCAAAACTTCTTATAGGTTTTCCTGTAATCTTTAGGCAAGGAACTATTTTCCATATTTTTTTTAGAATTTTATGCCTAGTAGTTTCGGAGAGAGATGGGGGGGGGGGGGGATGGTCAATTTTCGTCTTTTTTCCTAAATTACTTCAAATCTGTATTTGCTAAAATTATAAAAATAATATATCTGGGATGCTTACAACAACCCCTTTCATTTGATATGTCACACAATACAGTTTGCGAAACTTTTTTTTTTTAATTTCCTGTTCACCTTCCAAAATCCTTGTTCAGAATTCATTAATTTTTTACATATGTGTACCAAATTTCAACTCAATCGGTTCAGTAGTTTCGGAGAAAATCGGCTGTGACAGACGGACAGACAGACGAACGAGTTCCAATTTCAAATGTAACCTATTCTTTAATCCTCCGGTACTACCTAGTTAGTTAGGAGGATTAAATCTCTTTGGTCCCAAACATTTACAATACTGACAATAATTTTAATTATTAAAATTTCAGTTCGTTAAGAATTTTATTTTGACAATATTTTAATTTCTTCATTTAAAACTATCTGAGACTTTAATTTTAATTGGATTTGACTTCGCCCTACCTACCTAACGAGCGTATATCGGTATAATTGTAAAGGTATTCAAGTTCTTGCTCGTATAACAGATCACACTGTAACGAGTCATATTGTGGAAGTTGATGAGATTTGATGTTAGTACGGGCTTAGTTATATTTTTAATTGTGACTTGCTGAGTTTTCAATTCAAAGAACACCTACAATAGACTTTGTTAATCTTAACACTCAGAAAATTTAAGTAACAAGAAGTAATCCGCGATTGACGTGGAATTTACTGTGACTATGTAACATTTTTGTTAGTCATTTATGAAGTCTTGTTAAACATTAGGCAATCTAAATCAAACACGAGTTTTACCATAACACAAATACCGTAAATGACAAGTTACTAAAATTAATATGGAACGAGCCTCGTCTAAACATGTAGCATTTTTCTCACGCCTATTTAAATCTGTCACTTAATATTTTAATTTAAAACTACCCGCATTAATTAGAAGTTATTAAGCCCGTTAATTGCTAACGAATCGCGTGACCTGTCAAATACTGAAGTTTGAAAATAGAATTGATGGAGGCCATTTTGAATGTTCTCACACGGAACTTTACTTGCTATCTTTAATGATGGTATTTTAAAGTGATTTGTAGAATATATTTTGAATATATCGTCAAGGTGTTCACTTAATTAACGTAGGTAGGTATTAATGAAGGATTTTAAGACGAATGCATGGTCATTTAAATACGAAAATATTTAAAAGAATACTAGCTTTTGCCAGCGAATTCATCAGCGTTAACTCTTTAATCGCCTTAAGGAATTACTGCTACGTCTGTATGAAATCTATTAGCATATTGACTTTTTTCCCAGGGTCTTCATCTATATCCATACCAAATTTCATCTAAATCGTTTCAGCCGTTTAATCTTTAAAATGAACTCACGCGTTTCGATGTTCAATAACTTTTTTCAACGTTTTGAAACTGATATAGATCCCGCCCACCACTAAGGCACAAAGACGGAAGACGGAGAGGTTTTTTAGTGGGTAGACTCGGGGCCCCATTAGCCCATTGCGAGGAGTCCCACATATCCACCCGGGTCCGTCCCCACACCCGGGTGTAATGCGTAACGTATTTTTCCTCTCCTAAAAAAAAAAAAAAGGGTCTTCAACTATATCCATACCAAATTTCATCTAAATCGTTTCAGCCGTTTAATCTTTAAAATGAACTCACGCGTTTCGATGTTCAATAACTTTTTTCAACGTTTTGAAACTGATATAGATTGTAGGTAGTCCATGGACATGGGTGTGTTGGATGTGGTTTAATAATGTTTGTTGGAGGAATAGGCCTCTCACCCATCGTTATCATATTAACGGCGCATAAGGTTTGATGGCTGGTTTGGTCCTGGGTTCGAATCCCGGTATTGGACATATATTTATTTTGTGTAATGAGCTCGAATATTTTGTCCTGAGTCATGGATGTTTTCTAATATATATAAGTATTTATATTTATTAAATATATCGTCATCTTGTACCCATAACTCGAGCCTTATTGAGCTTACTATGGTACTAGTTCGATTTGTGTAAGATTGTCCCCTTATATTTATTTATTTTTTATTTATACTTAAGCCATAAAACCTAGGCTCACACACAACGGAGTCAATTTCAGGCATGACTGGTCTTCACTATACGAATAATCGGTTTACTATTTGTATCTTAAACAAGGCTATGAGCAAAGTATAAAGTAATTGTACTCAAAGTTAGTAAAAAATGACACACCTTCCTATGTGTAACTAACACCTATGATATTGTTACATATTCTCAGACAAATTAAATTGGAATGGATTAGTTTCATTTACTTGGTCTACCATATGGTACAATTTTATAATATAAAGTCTAAAAGTGTGCCATCTTTACCATCGAGTTATACATGTATATTATGCCTGTATGACTAAGTGTATAACTGTCAACAGCGGGAGGACACATATATGCAGAAAATATTCAATTATCATAAGATTTTGTGATTTTGTGATGTGTGGTAATCGATATTGGATGGTGGTAATGAATACCTTAGGAAAGATGGTTACAATGTAGTACCAATTTAAAAATAATGATCTAAAAATATTAGGTGCTTATGAGGTAGGTAGAGAATTTCATAAGCTGTATGCATTCTCTGGTTGCATCTTGCACCATTAAATTATGCTTTAAGTTGCTCAACATAGTGAGGTCTTTCACCATTGGAAGCATCTCTTGGGTTTCTGACCCGACAGTGAAACTGAGGTTTTATGTAAAGTAGAATAGTATTTATTTTGAAGACTCCAGTTTTATTTCGAGAGTCGTTATGAGTAGGTAAATAAAGCGACTAATATTTTCAAATATGAATACCATGTCAAAAATTCATAGCAAAATGCTACCTTATATATTTCAAAATAATGCAATAAATACACGTGAAATACAGTTTTTACTACAAACTTTTGAAGAAAAACTATGCAACAATTACTCCGTCTTCCCTTGGCTGTTCTTGTCGCATCGGTGCTAGAGCATGAATTGAGAAAAACAAAACTAGAGATTTTCTCCTCAAGTACTTAAGTTGCTACATCGGTAGCTGCAACGTGTCGAAACACTCCTATCATTAACTTGATCATCAAAGGTCGATAGCGTTCGCGTGAGGTGAAATTGTTATGATCTTTGTATGACTCAAGATGGTTGCAATTTGACGCGACCTCACCCCGCGGTTACGACTAGGGCAAACGATTATTATGCTCACGAATGTATATAGTTTCTAGGAAAATTACTTAAATGATATCTAAAACACTATTCTGCGAATGAGTACGAAAACTATTTAGCTATGCATGCAATAGTAGTAAATACATTGAAGTATCTCTGAACTTAAGTATATTAATGGAAAACTCGTGCAAACTACACTTAACTCGAAAACTGTGTCGCATACAAGATGTCAGAGCAGACGTCACGAGCAGATGAGTAAAATGTTCTTTTCACCTCAGCAGCTCAAACAAGCATATTTTTCTGAGTGAAAACAGTGAGCAAAATGCGATTATGCTGACTCTGTGAGTCAAAGTAACTTTTTAATTTTGAGGCCGAGCACTGTCACTTCATAGTGTGGGGTCTATTACAAATTCAAAATATTTGAACTTCATTAGCTCTGTCCCTTTCGTTTCGTTACGAAAGAAGAATATGACAGGAATAGGTCGATGCATACACCGACATTCGAATTTAAAAGTAGACCCGGACGGAAATAACATTATATACCTAATCTTAAAAACAATACCTACAATCTATACATATTTAGGTTATTTAACAACGAAAGAGTTTATAACAAGTAATTTATTAAGTATAAGAAATTATTTGATTCCGTCATAGTGCACTCTAATATCGAAATATAAATGAAAATGGACACTCGATACGTCCCATCAATTTCAGTCAAATATTTTTACAATAATACGAGTCTAAGTAGCTATTGTACATCATGCTATAAATCAATAAGAATAGATGAATTTGTGTTTAAAAATACCCACTGTTTTTCCTCTTGCAATCACTTTTAATAGAGCTAGTATGTTTATAATTCCCGGCCGTGGCTTATTGTAGGAAATAGGATATTTTATTTTTGTCCTCTCTCATTCATACATCTCACGAGGCGGGTTAGTACCTACATTGAAAAACTGATAATTTTATTCAAATACTTAGGCAATTTAAATAGTATTACAAACAAAAAACATGTTATACTTTACATAAAAACAATCAATAAACCTATATATGTATATCTCTAACATCTCGGCACCACGGCACTCTTACTCTCGCCTACTCAAAAAAAACACTATCGCCCATCTATAGAACAAACAAGTATATAATTTGTATGAATATCGATATGCAAATAATGGGAGTGGTAATCGATACAGCGTGTCGATATCGAATAGGTTTAGCCGATTATTCGATAGCATTGTCGTAACAATAGCTGATAGGTTTGAATGGGTTTTATCTATACATCCACTAGCTGGTTAGGTATATGGTGTTCGTCATGACATGAAAGAAAGCGACTGGAAATGATGCTTTACGCTAAGCAGTCATTGATTGAATGATCATATTGATATTGAATAATACTTAATACAAAACCACTTCTACGGTTTAACATGTAATGTAATGGAACATGTTTTAAGGCTTCTATCGAGCAAACCTACCAAAAAATGGTAAAATTAGTATCCAAATTACTTTTGGATAATAATTATCATCGATACCTTCGCATGCATGTATATTTGTATCCTCAACCAATTTCAACAACACGTCGCAAACCGAATATGAATATATTCGGCGATATATTTTCTAGTCAATATATTCTACCTATATATACCTAAACACATCAAGGTATAATCAAAAGCAGTACTACATAATGCATAAATTCACGCCTGTATTCCCAAAGGTGGCGGGCAGAGCACATCATACAATACAATACAAATACTCTTTATTGTACACCTCACTCTGTTAAAGAAGTTATAAAAGAAATCACAGAGAAACAGGGATACAGCAGAGTTGAAATAATAGGCGGTCTTATCATATTGAATGTTCAGTGCCAATTCTAGCGTTTAAAATGGGAGAAAATGAGATATCTGTAGGTACTCGTACTGCTTATTCAAAAGACTTTAATATTGGTCATGTCCACTGTGACCCCAACATCCGAGTATTACCAGACCAGATGGAAAATAATATCATATCTGATACGTACAAAACTATAGAGTAGTAAGTAACTGCGGTTCGCTCTTTATGAAACACTTATTTTATTCATTCATTAAAATCTGATATAAGTGAAGCTAGGCCGTAATACCGCATATTGAATTAACATCTAGTAAGAAAGCAATCATGTGAGAATTTTACAATAAAGAAGAGGTTACCTAATCTGCACAATGAATTTATACGTGATTATTTTTTATATCTATGAAAAGAGCTTTATATCTAGAACGAGATGTGGGATGAAATTATTATGTAGAAATAAAAAGAGTTTGAGTTTATCAATATTCCAATGAATCTACTGAAGGGGCACTAAAACAAAATAAAGAAGTGCTGGCATCTACGTTGAAATTTTAAGCGTCAAAATGTGAATTTCAAGGATACCTACAGGCAGATGCGTGTATCCTAGAGGGATAGACTATTGGAGCGTCCATAACATCAAAAAACAATGCGGTCTTGAAATTGTCAGCAGGTGCAAAAATAACGAGTACTTACAGTCAACCAATTTGAATCCTAGGCCACTGAAGAACCTTTTCACAGTAAACGTCAAAGTCGCGTCTACGGCTAATACATACATAAATAGCAGGATGTCAACAAGACAGCTAGGGTTCTACAGTGGCCTAGGATTCAAATAGGTTGACCGTACATATCGTAAGTTATTTGTTGTACAAGGTGTGCTATTCTGACTAAAATCGAAAGACCTGTTTGGAGTCATTTAAAATTATTTTTTTCTTATCGCTGGCTATGTAAGACAGATAATTGGTTTTCTCATCAAAATTCTCTAATTCTTGTGAGACCAAGAATCAATTAAACGATAGAATATTAAAATATGAATCGAGCAATATTACTTTCATCAATATTTAATAACGGAATTAAATCATTAATTAGCTTCCATTAGAAACGCTATTACTTAATATTATGGCTATTTCGAACGGACTGAAGATGTAATTGAGCCTTCAGTTCTTTTTAATATTGCTTTCTGGGTTATAATCGTAGAAATCTCGTTTGATATTAAATCGGATAATTTAGCAAGTTAATTAATTTTATCTACGTTAAGTTAAAACAGCCGCGACTAAAAAAAGACTCATCATCATCCTCCTAGCGTTATTCCCGGTTCAGCCCTAAAGGAGCGCGGGGTCCGCTTTGACCTCTAATCCCAAGATTTGGTATAGGCACTAGTTTTACGAAAGTGACTGCCATCTGACCTTCCAACCCAGAGGGCAACTAGACCTTATTAGGATTAGACAGGTTTCCTCACGATGTTTTCCTTCACCGAAAAGCTATTAACGGTAGATATTCCGTGCATACGTTCCGAAAAACTCATTGGTACGAGCCGTGATTCGAACCCACGACCGCCGCATGCCTGAACCACTTAGGCTACCGTAACTCCTAAGACAGAAAAAAAACTGTCGATTGAAAATAATATCGATCAAAAATTAAAATTTTGGTACAAGTTTTATTCGGTGACTGTAATTTTTTTGCAGTCATCTAGTACTCGTTGGGAGGGTTCTAATGAGCCCAAACACGCCGGCTTAAGTATCTTGTGTAGTTTAGGAGTTGCTATGGCCACCCTCTGTCTCCATCATCAAATCAGCTAGATGTTACCATAATATTACATTGTCACCGAACTTACACAAGTATGTATGCAATTTGAGCTCAATCGGATATCAGGAAGTGATTGAAATATGGGTTGTAAAGTTAAACTTATAACCCCCGCATTTTGGTCACGAGTTAAAAGAGGAATTGTGCACGATTTGGTAATTTCTACTTTTATCGTAGCCATTTTCTTTTGTAGGTAGGTAAATTAATCGCAAAACTTAATTTAATTCTTAACACATTCACTGCCAACACAATAACAACATTAAATTAAATTCCCTGTGTAGGGAATGTGCATCTTTATTTTTTATTGCGAAAATCAAAAGTATAATCCAGAGGAAAATCAACTGTAGCATTAAAACTTTCTTACGATTTTTTTTCTAATGTTATAGGCATTTGAAATCTGCACGCGCCGGCACACACCGATAACGCTCTATACTAAAGGGGCATAGACTATGACGTCACAATCCATATTCTGGACGCGTTTAGTATGGATTTAGTCATTCATTAGTCATACTTGTCATACAAAATATCATTTCTAATTCAATATTCTGTCTTACTGTTATGTCATTTTGTCGAAAATTTATTAAAAAAATATTGGGTTATTTTAACGTGAGATACAATACAATAGTTATTTTTAAATATGTATATATTTCTGTTTTATGATATTTCTACGTATATCCGCATCCATTGAGTGCAATTTATTCAAAATTGAAGTCCCATGCATATTTCCTATTAAGGAGTAAAATAACTTTATTCACAAAAACAATATTTAAAATAACATTTGAACCAATATAATAGGAGTAAAATAGGAGTGACGAAAAAAAGAAGTGAATAAGAGATGCTGAAATAAATGAAGACTAATTTCATTTTTTCACGCATTTTTGCAGAGATAACAACTGATTTCTCTGAAGATACAAGTTTCGATGATTCTATTTTTATCCGAAATATAACGAGACAACTTGTCCAACTTAGTAATAGTTTAGAAAGACAATAGTTAAGTATAACAAATAACAATCTAACTTATTCAATCAGGGCTGTGATCGAATAAAAGAAAAGAACTCAATTCAAGAAAAAATATCTATGAAGCTAGTTTTGGTATAACTACAATGACTGGTATTGAAGGTACAGCACTGACTTTTCTTTGTTGTTGCTTTGTGTTTAATTTAATTGTTTCTACCTTATTCTTGGCCAAAGGACAAAAGTACACCACGTGAAAGAAACTTAATAACTGATAATGACTGGTAAGGCACACGAAAACAACTTGACGTCGAGTCTATTTCAAAATAGGAGAATATCCTAAGAATAAAAACAACTCACCGATCTCTTCTGGTGGTGATGGTGTTCCAGCTTCATGTTGGCGCACCGGTTGAGAGCGGTCAGCCGCCTGAAGAGGGACTGCAGGGAGTCTGCATCCAGGAACGGATGGTCGTTCTGGACGCCCGATATATCGATGGGAAACTGTAGGTCTGTAACAAACAACACTTTGTTAATGGCCTCACGTATCTTCCTGCCAGGTGGCGAATCCAGGATTTAGGTTTGAGAGCATGACTCCTTTTGTTTGAGCCCTCTAAGGTTATGTAGGGGCTAATTTCCGGAACCACAGATCCGATTTCAAAAATTCTTTCACCAGCTTATAGAGTGGATCTTCAGGCTGGACATAGGCTATATGAAATGAAATGAAAAATATTTATTCCGGATTCATACTATAGAGTAGATACATCATTATTGTTATTAATTGTTCTGTGACTTCGTTTTCGTATTTTGTAATTCACCGGCTGAGCCGGCGCGCGGGCAGTTGCTCAAATATACAGGTCTCTAGATATGGAAAAAATATACATACATATAATAATAATAAGTCAGTCAAAAAGTAAAGTCAGTCGCTCCGAATCATTCGCCATTGAGAAAAAATTGTTTGGCTATAAATCCAAAAAAAAGTTTTTTTTTTTTACGTCCATGGAATTGGGTCTAGATTCACCCTAGATTTCATGTGCACTTTAAGGAGACTCACACTGTATATTGCTATCGTCAATTGTCGCACAGAATTCGTTCCATCACAACTATTTTCAGGGTGAGTAAGCCGTAGGAAACGTCATTCAAGTTGTATGAATGAAACATTGTCCCGTCACATCAAGGTGTAAATTGAATGGGCATATACGTCACACAACACGTGAAGGTGCTTCTTATCTACTTCTATTCTTATCATTCGGGTACGACAGGACAATAATTGCCTCTGTACCAAACTGTGATAGGTATCAGATCAGAGAAGTTATTATCTTATAATAATTTAATAGTAAGTTACATGTTGGTAGAGAGAGATATCGACGGTATGGAAAGGCAAAACCACTGAAGCGACATTTTGGTGAAAATAGAGTTATACTCGTATATTGTTGAAATCAGCGTTTTTTTCTCCTTCGTTTGAGCCAGGTTTCACGGCGATCTGATGAATTTCATGTCGCTTCAAGTAATAGAAAAAAAAACTTACTTTATGCGACACACAATTTGAGTAAAATCTAACCTGTGTCACTTAACCATACACTCGGTCATAGTCATAACCATGGTCGCATACAGTATTTTTAAAAATTGATAATTTTCGATGTTATTATGTTACTAAAGTGTTTCTTCCAGGTATATATTTCGTAAGATAAGGTGCTTAAGTGTTTCTTCGAAAATTATTAAAATAGGTAACTGTTGTTGTTTAAATTAACCTTACTAAATACAACACAAACACTACTCACTACAAAGTTCAATTAGATCACACACATGTACAGTACAGACGCGCACGATACGAACAATTAGATTAAACTTTTATATTATAAATTGGTTATGTCAGCCTATTGGGTATTCCTGTTAGCATTATTTTTTACTCGAAATTTCACCGAATTCTTTAAATTTTGATGTGTGTAATTTGTATTTCATATGTTTTGTCTTTTAACCCGTATATAGAATTTAAATTCATTTTAACTTACCTGGAATTTTAATTTTAAGTTAATAAATCATTTTATTTTTAATCGCTCTCGCAGACGTCCAAGATACAAGCTCATGTAGGGGACCCATACATCACCAGGCCCTAAACGTCTTGGAGAAGGGCCAATCCTTCAATCCATTTGGTGTGCATGCTCACAAGGCAGCCGGGGGGCATCGTGGTTGAATGCTAGCGATCCCATGATGGCCCCCCTTAACGGCAGTGAGGGTAGACGCCGCAGAGTGGTTTAGTGGGTATTCCCTCATAAGGGCGAGTCCCACATACCCCCTGGACCTTCCCCTGGTCCTAGGGCATGCGTAAATGCATTGCCTCTGCGTCAAAAAAAAAAAAGGTTGGAGTCTGATGCATATGTTTTGTATGCTAATACTACATACAAAGCATTAAAAAAAACAGGCGTGTAGTTAGTAGGAACACTATTATGATACCTATAGGTATTCGTTTTTACTCGTACCTACCAACTGCATGGTATAACGACAAAAACAAATTAAAACTGCATAAAAAGTTCTATGGAATTCTCAGAGTTAGAATACGATTCGCATTGGACAGAATTATTCCAAGTTAATCGACCAAAATAACACATCTGTACGCTATTCTGAGCAAGATGGTCTTGGTTAAGAATGTATAATTGTCTCTATAACATACCGCCGTCTTTGTGTTTTTATCGTTTCCAAATGGAATCCATAATGGAACAAAAACAAAAGCTATCGCAGTATAACCCTGATTTCAAATACGACAGCACCGCAATGAAGCATGAACAACGGGTTGGAGTTTTTTTATGTGTTGAATAATTTACTAGGTTGATACGCGTACAAATTACTTGCTCATTTTTCTGGAACCACAATAAAAATTTGCCTGCGCAATTATCACACAATAACAAAATTTAGTCATGTAGGTTGAAACCATAACAAAAGAGGACTTTTCACGCTCGATTACAATCCGCTCAGCTACTATCGCGTCCCGGTCCCGACTTTGAACTCATAAGCGATACAAAAATGGTCCCTTTATATGTGAAATATTGTAATAAGTATTTTACGTTACCCGCCACGAATATATTTAATGTCAGCCTAGCAAATTTTCACAACGCTGTGATTTTCTATAATGGCCTTTGTTTAGTGTACCTAGTTGAAAGGGTTCATTCAATAATATTAGGCATTATTGGAGAAAGCTTATTAAATACGTAAATGGAAATTTGGAGCCATTTACTTTGGCGAAATAATAATGTTTGTGATGAACATTGTTTCAGTCTGATTTTCGCGGGTTCTGATTTGTAATTACTTAACTTGATTGCCTTGATTTTATTATTACCAGGTCAAAGTTACAAATATTTGCTCATTTCGGATTTGTTACTATACTTGTCCTGCATGGTTCCACTTCTGTGTTAATGAAAAGAAATGAAAATGATTTATTCCGTAAACGTCCATAATGTATAAAGAAGATATATCATTATTAATTGCAAATAAATTAAATTAAGACATATTATATATTAAATTAAATCAAGGAAACCTTTGGACCATCGCGGGTCACCCCGATCCCGCGATGACCGGCCTATTATGGAACTCCCTCCAGCGCTCATGTAGCTGCGGCTGCGGGCTGGCGTCCCACTCTGTCATTGCCGAGAGCAGTGTGTGGACGGAAGTGTAATGCCCGCCTTCCACTGCGAGCGGAACGGACTCCGTTTAACTCGCAATGGCGAATGGCATATAAGTGCTTCCACTGATTAAAAATGAGCGGAGCGGGACAAAACGAGTTCGAAGAGCCACGGACTCCGCTCACAGCCCCGCCCTCTCCAGCCACCGCTACCCCTTTCACGTCCTTGAACAGTCTAGTAATTGCCGTGACTTTGAGCAATATGGAGCTATTTATTGAATCTGTTCGTGCATATCCTTGTTTATGGAATGTCAATGACAAGAATTATCGCCGAGGGGATAAAAAAAACGTGGCATGGAAGAAAATGGTGGAATTAAAAATACCAGATATAACAGAAGATAAATAAAAGTAATTTTTATTTTTCCATAACCTTTTTTTTTCTACTTATAGTGGTAAAGAAGCAAACATTTCATTATTGTTTCATGAAAATGATCATCACTTGAATCGTCCGACATCGTGCACATGACTTGTTTCTATCACGGCTGTCTGTATACTGGCTAGCAGGCCTCTAAGTCCGCTTCTAATGGAAGCTTAAAACTCGCTCACCCTCATTTCCAGCCTCGCTCGCTCTGCTAAACTCGCTGGCAGTGGAAGGCAAGTGCCGAAACTCTTTTTTAGTGGAAGTGCACAGCTAATTTCCTCCGCTCCGCTCACTTCGCTAGGTCCGTTTCCGCTCATTACCCTTTTTTAGTGGATAGCCAGCATAAATTGCCTTTCTGGCGGTGGCGGTCCTCGCGCGCAGCAGCGCGGGCCAGCCCGGCCGCACGCCCCTCTGCGAGCATCACGCTCGCGCTGCACCAGCGCGGCAGCCGAAACAAGGCGCACTCGTCGTTGTATTGCACGCGCATGTCTCGAGCGGAAGCGCATTTAAAACCTTACCACAATTCTACTATGTACACACTGGTACAGAAGCTCAGGAATAGCTGCCTTTTGATGCCCTTGCTAAATTTAGCGAATCTCCTGGCTAGCATATTTGCTCTTACTGCGATAGTTCGTCTTTGCCTCTGGATGTCTGCGTGATCTTTCATGTTAGACAGTAGAATGTGGCCAAGATATTTGACTTCATGCACTCGACGTAGCTGCATACCGTTAAGCAGCAGCGGCGGTACTTTTGTAGGCATGTTGGTCTCCAAGAGCATGAATTCTTCACTTGTCCGGGTTGTAAAAGTTCTGGCTTCTGTACAAAGCTTTAGACTATCAGAAACTATCCAATAGACTTACCATGAGGAAGTATGCACAGTCAGTATCAATAATCTGTTTTTGTAAATGAGTTTTGAAGTTGAGCTGAAATTTGGGATACCTACTTATGTACGTTTGGCGATAACGCAATATTATGGCACCACCAATATGATCTGATGATGGAGAGAGAGGAAAGAAAACTCTCAACGAGTAGTTTGATGTGACTGTGCTTAAAAGTACGGTCGTCAAAGAGTTTTTATCAAAAAGTACATTTTTGACAGGATAAACTTTTGCTAAATGCTTTTGCTTTTGCTTCGTGGCAAATGTGTTTGTGTGTATTGTGTCTATACAGTTTGTTTTTATGTGTTTTGTCACGAATAAATGTTTTTTTCTTCTTTTCTTTTCTTTTCTAAATCTCTCAAATGAATTGGTTGTTTCAAACCATAACCAACCCGTCCCCAACCTAATGTACCCTAATGACTACACGAGAGCACTGTCATGGAGGTCCCATACTAATTGATTTGCAAACCATGTAGCGGCTAAAACTCTCTCGTATCTTTGTGCTCTTCCCTGTAGTAAACCGAGTTAAATCTCGTCTGGATTCTCGCACACCACCAAAGCGTACATTTCCTACTGAAATTGGATTATTCCGGAAATTTCTGCTACGAGTAGTCGAGTACGGCTTATTGTGAAGGTTAGTTAATGTCACCGAATGTAAGGGTGGAGAGGAGTTATTGCTTAATATGGTTCAATATGTAGGTACAATAAGCCAAGAAATTGATCTATATCACTTTTGAACCTTAATTTACAATTATACAAGGAGTGAGAAAGGCAAATGGTAGACCAATTTTTTGGCGGAGTCAGGGGTTTTATTATACGTACATAAATAAGGACATAAATATCTGTACACGCCTTAGCTAAAAGGGTTTGTTGAACGTTTATGAATACGGCTGTAACATGGAATTATAACGCATAGAAACGCAGTTCACGCGCAACGGTGAGGCCACCAAAAGTAGGACGTAAACGGCCCAGCCCAGTACGCCGATCGGCTTGTCAGTTGCAAGGACGCGTGTCAAGTGTAAATAGCTCCCACATTTTTCATTAATATGACGGTTTGTGCAGTGAAAGGGTGTCACAATGCATCGGATAAGAAGGATAAACATTGTAAGATAACATTTCACACGTAAATATTATTCTCTAACTCGTATTTTTACGTAAAACAGTAATCAAAATTGCATATTTTCAATAAGCGGCATGACAGCGTAGTGTTGCCAATGTAACGGATATATTTACCCATAATTCTGTTCTGATAATATACTAACATAAACACGTAATGCTATTAGTGCCATTATATTGATTTCAATATTGAACCTTATCTCTCAAGAATATCGTTTTAATTTAAATGCTAGCCTTTGTCGGTTATGACGTAACTGAATGCACAGTTGAAAAATTACCAAACGTCAAGTCGTACTGTGTCGGTGGAAAAGCAGAATACGATATGTCAGATAGTAAGCAGATATCGTAGCCTATGGACGCTTGTGATCCACAATATCCTGCAAAAAATCCTGAAAAACTATCCTTAGTCCTTAAACAAAACTATTTCGACGCCACTGATTCTATTCCAATGTTTAGTTAGAGTCTGTGGAATATCAGCGCACACTAAGTTATACTTAATGATATTAAACTTAAGGTGTTGATTGCTTTAAAATTAATTTACACGACTTGTCGTTTGGTAATTTTACCACCTTGCATTCAGTAATGTCATAACCGACAAAGGCTAGCATTTATATTATAACCATATGCTTGTGAGATAAGGCTCAATATTGAAACCAATGAAATGGCACTAATTGCATTACGTGTTTTGTGTGTATCTAGAACACGCACACATTTGCAACGTAGCATCGGACACTTTTTTAGTTACTACAATATTCCTACGTTTAATATTTAATAATGTTTGAAGTCAACAATAGTTCTATAGTTCAATGAGTCTTGCAAATAAGCCTAATTGAGGCTTCAGTAAGAACAAAGCATAAATGTACCTAGTAGCATAAGTTTATATTTTGAATAAAGATTGTATACCCCCATTTTCAGGGAATGTATATGCGCTGGCAACACTATTGGTGGGTTTGTGTGCGTATTGGCGCGTGTAAATACGAGTTGATCACAACTACATGAATCCATTTTATGCCTCACGCTTGGCGCGTCGGCCGTATGAAACTATCCTTCTATGCGTTATAATTCTATGGGCTGTAAGTGTTTACTTGCATGTTAGGTATATTAAAATGACATACAGCATGAGAACTAACGAGAACCTTAAACTACAACCCGTTATAGTAAGAGTGAAACGTAATATCGACACAAACAACAACTATGTACGGGCATTATAGTCCTTCGAACCGGATTGTATTGGTGATATGGTATATGAAATACTTTAATGATATACACCAGATACGAATATGTCCCACGACACTCATTTACTCTCAGACTTTTCTTCATACATACTGTATTAATAAGTTCCGAGTAAAGACTAATTGGAAATGCGCACTACACCGTGACGTGAGATTCTTATTAATTAATGAGAGCAAATTAAAAATTGTACATCGGGATTGCCATTTATTAAATACAAAAAAACAATGCTACACCAATTAAACCATGTTTCTGTCCGAAAAATGATATAACAAACTAGGTATTATATGAAGTGAAGCGTTCCATCTTACGGCTGTTTATCGCAAAACGTCACGACCCTTCAGGCGCGAACAATCCCTCTGGCAATCTCCAAGTCACCAGGTATTCATAACTGGGTCGTCCACAAAGCCTTCAGTATCGCATGACGGCATTTCCGGTCCGTGCGGAAATAGTGGGAAAGCTTCCGCGGCCGCCCGTCGCGCATGTAGGTCGTCAAGGAAATATAGCTCTGAAAAACTGATTTGCTCAGGATGTTGATGTGATGCTTGCTGATTTTGAGATTTCGTCAATTTCCGATTTGATATGTTGTAACAAACAATTTTGGTAACATTTATTTCAGAATTCAGAATCAGAATCAGAAATTTTATTCGTATAAACAAGAGTACAAAATGATGTAGGTATATAAACATCCATTTTGTGATTGCAAACATTCTAGAAAAGAGAAATGCATCACGTTAAGTATTGTCTAAAAATGAATAATAAGTTTATGCTAGCGGAATAAGTAGCAAAACACATTTTTTATTATATTAGAAACTTGTAATATAAAGTATGTAGTACCTACAGACAGTAGCCGCCGTGCTACTTGACGTCTAGACTGATATATATTGAGTAAGAAATAATGTAGGTTCATGACTATGCATTCAGATTTCAGAATATAAACCGGTATTTATTTCGTTTAAATGAACATGTTACTTCCAAAAAAACATACAACTCTGCATTAGACAGACGGTAAAAATGTTTGCTCAAATACATTTTTCTCCTCCATTACCAGGCAACTTTTAACCTCCAATTCAGTTGAAACGGGTGAAAATATGGACAGAATTCGTGCATGAAAAAGTTGCAGGTTCACAAAGGCGTCGCTGAATGCGAGTATCTCCTTTTTCTCAATACGGGCTACAGCACAATTTTCGCCTCTTTTAAACAAAAGAGTCTCGTATTTTTATTATAATGCTCTCGTTCTCAATTGGCCTCTTGAGCGGGCATGTTTTGCATGCGCCTCTTGCCGGAGATATTCGTTATGTAAGCGGAAAATCATTATGTACTCGCGTGCAACTCAGCGTCTCCTTTCACACTCTGGCTATGCAAATTAAAAAGAGGAACATAGATTTTGTCGTCTCGCGTCGCAACGTAGCGTCAGTTATGCTAGCCCCTCAGAATACCAAAAAGTATTTCACGGCCTGTACCTAAATTTAACTCGTTCGTACAAATTTTCCGCTTTCACAAACTTTAGGGTATTTTTCAGTTTATGTAACCCCTGTTTTAAATACCCAATACAACACAGACGCGAGTTAAAATTAGCCCGTGCGCAGCGAGGCGAGCTCGCTCGGCTCAGTGCGCCCGCCTTTCATCCCAAACCCCATACCTGTTGAGTATACCTTCATGAATGACTGGCTGACGATGTGTGTTTGAAGATTGCTAAGTGCCATTGATTGGAGTGTTTGATGGTATTTTTATAGTACAGAAAATTTAAAATCGCTGTTTTGGGACACCATAGGTTGTGACGCCCTAATTTATTCCACGTGACGTTTACTTTTATTCATATTTTCATGAATATAGTTTTGGGTTTAACGGAGTAGACCGTATTGGAAAATAGTTTATCGTTTATTGATGATAAATGACGTCATCAGACAATACGAGCGTCTCCGGCTGGCTTCACAGATTAGATAGGACAGATTAACTGACAATACGACTGAAGGGGATTAGGAGCAAAGTGCAGCAACCAAATTCTTATCATTTCACCGTTCTAAAAGTGCAACAGTAATCTTATACCTACTTAGGACCCAATAATGCAGTGTCTTTAGCGATAAGGACTGGATAACAAATAATGGTTTTAAGTGTATGCAACATGATTCACGTTTCCACAGACTTATCATTTACTACTAATCTTTGAGATTGTGTAAAATGGCTTCTTTTTGGGGTGTTTGCACGGTCATAAAATTAGTAAAACTTTTATGAGCGTCCAAAATTAGGGCTATTGTAGTGGCAGGTAAAGCTGGAAATAGCTACGATAAACATAATAAAGTTAAAACCTTTCTTAAGTTTTGCAAGATTATTTTTGAGGGTTACGCGAATGGACGTGGTAGTTTAATCAACTACCTACACTCAAGAAAAACGTTACTGTTATTATTGGTTCATTTATAAAATCCTGTTGAACATTTAAGTGAGTCATAATAGTTAAAAAAGCACGGGATTTATGCGAACTATAAAGTACTTATCAGTACTATGCTATCATAATCATAATAAATCATATAGTGATCAAGTTACAATAGGTTGAGAGGAGAGGCGAGCCAAGACAGGTTGTGAATAGCATAATGGCATTTAGAATCTTTGTGAGTTCAGTACGGCGTGATGTCGCTGGTACTTACGCTACGTGGATTTATAATTAGTTAGTTAGCATGATTTACTTTAATGTTAAATAAAATAACGATATTATTTTATACAATCGTTACATAATGAGGGCTCTTGAAGTCGAGTGCCGTGTTTAGGCCACGTCTAAGTAAGGTACGAGAATTTAAGAGCTAATTAATTGTGTAACTATTGTATACAATACTTTCAGGGTTCCGTACCTCAAAAGGAAAAAAACGGAACCCTTATAGGGTCACTCGTGCGTCTGTCTGTCCATCTGTCACAGCCGATTTGCTCCGAAACTACTGGACCGATTGAGTTGAAATTTGGTAGACATATGTAAATTGGTGACCCAAAAATGGACGCGTAAAGTATTTCTCAATATTTTACGGAACCGCCACCACGCGAGTTGAACTCGCACTTGTCCGGTTTTTTTTATACTCGCCGACTTTAATGTTTGAATGAAGACGTTGTACACTAAACTCGGCAAACCTCGTGGCGGCCTAAACACGGTACTCGACTTTAAGAGCCCTTATTTTATTGTATAACGATTGTATAAAATACAATTTTGAGTTCAATACATTTTTTTTATGTAGGATATTTTGTGAAAATTAACATGATTCGATTAACTTAACAATTAATAGTTTTATAACCTTTTTTCAGTTCTTAATAAATAGGTATTCAGTTACCTACGCAAAATAGGATGATAAAAAACGCATTCGGTGGCCCAACTTACTGTAAGTACGTTTGAATACAAAAAGGTATATTCATTTTTTCACCTTATTACAATGCATAATAATATTATAGTAGGTGAAGAATCGGATGTACATCTGTTTCTTCATCTTTTAGTAGTCGACTGTACTTCTCTTGTTACTCAAGAAGTTAATGTGATTCGTACTAAAATGACAATTCTAAAAGCACTATATCATCACTATAACAGCAAGCCTTAATTCCTTTCAGATACATCAAACAACCAAATTAAATAACTCACAGCACCAAAGAAAGCACAAAACCTTTTCAATCAAAAGGAAACTCATCAACGAATCAATTCATACTGTTGATACAAGAAAGGCGGCCATTTGCAAAGTTAATCGAATGCACGGCCGAGTGGACACAGGCTTTGCCGGCATCCATTTAGCGCACACTGCTTAATGTATACACGAGTGTATGTGGAAATTGTGGTAAAAATAACATGAATGAAAACTCACTCATTCAGTTTAGTGTTAGATCGCTGAATGAGCGAGTGTTTAGAAGTGCTTCGTTGAATTTATCGAACGCATTAGGGCGCAGGAAAAAATGTATGAGACAATTTAATATTCGCATACACGAGGCGTTAAGGCACTTCCTCGATTCTCGTAAACCACGCCACCGTGCAAGGGACACGTTTACGTCTTCCGCTCAGCCCCGAATCGGATATTCCGTAACTTGTTTTAACCTATATATTTGTGGGTGAACGGTTAGATGAGCAAGATATAGAATAGCGGGACAGACAGGAGAGAAAGAGATACAAATCTTTGTGAATCTAACGTCATCTTATAACAGTTGTTATCAATAATTGTGTGATAGTATTCATAGTCTAAAAGTGTCATATCGTAGGGCAATAAACTGATAATACGATAGCGATAACAATTTCAATTTATATTACGT
Organism: Epinotia nisella; assembly: GCA_932294315.1. Taxonomy (NCBI): domain Eukaryota; kingdom Metazoa; phylum Arthropoda; class Insecta; order Lepidoptera; family Tortricidae; genus Epinotia; species Epinotia nisella. The sequence continues at coordinate 27,969,891 of OW028674.1, forward strand.
ATTGTAAACCGGACATTTAAGTACAATAAAAAGGAGTACTCGCCAATATTTACCACCAAAAAAAGAGATTCACTGAGAAGATATCTTAGGTACAGTCGAGTTCTCCAATATCTATACAAACAACCTTTCAAAAATATCTGTACACAGGCTTTATTATGACTGTTTGACTTGTATTGTATGTTGTTTGCAATCATTACTCATAGAGTACATCTGAAAGTTTGTCAAATTAGACCAGCTTGACAGAACTGGCTTACCCCGAGGCAGCTTGACCCATTATTACTGACATAAGACACATGTATATATATTTTTGAAAGGTTGTCTGTATAGATATTGGAGAACTCGACTGTACCTACTGTGTCTTTTAAAAATACAATATAATTAAATAACTAACTTCGGTTTCCTTTTTTGTGTTTTATACTTATTCTAATATTCTTACGTGCGAATTAATCATTAATTTCGTCTCTTGAAATATTTTCCCTAAGTCGTGACAAAAAAAACAAAAGATTTTTCAAAATCTGATTTTAAATGAGCATTTATTTAAAATCAGATTTTGAAAATCGTCAGATGCTTAAATATTAGGTACGAACGGTAGTATATTTTATTATTTGTAACAGACTGAAAGCCGATTCAATTTCAGCTAACAAGTTTATTCCTCCGGGTGCCGAGAACTGCCCGCAAACCGCAAACTTTGCGGACTAAAGATTTATAAGCATAACCAAGTTTACTCGTCACGAATCGGAAGGAAAATATAATCTAAGATTCTAAGATATGAATTTTTGTTATAGTTAAAACCTCGGGGTTAGCCTTTTAGTTAATTTAGCTTAATAGGAAAGTTATTTTTCTATAAATAGTATTTAGTCATTTTCGATGAGTACAGCTTTAATTACATTTGAGAATTATAGCAAAATTTTAAAGAAAGTCTACAATTAAAGCGTTACAGCAGCAGCTTTATCAAGAAAGGAATAAAAACATTGGAAGATGGCAAATTTTCATCATCAAATCAGGGAGCACTTGAAAAATTAAATTCGATCATTGTAAAAAGAACTTCTGAAGTGGATACTTTTTTTGCTACCTACCTTGTAGTCTAAATGAGTCTTTTTCAGAAGGCTAATTTGAATTCTGAATAATCCTACTATCCTACTTATATTATAAATGCGAAAGTTTTGAATTTTGTTAGTCAATCCAATCACGCAAAAACGGCTAAACAGATTAAGATGAGTTTTGGTATGTACATATAGTGTATTACCATATATAATACTTTTTATCCCAGGAATCATCCCCTAAGGGAACGAAATAGAGGGCGAAAGTTTATATGGAGCTACGATGTAAACGAGTTCCACGCGGACGAAGTCGCGGGCAGAAGCTAGTAGTGTATATTTCTTTTAAGTTCTTTATTGGTTATTAGCTACTGAATAGTAGTTATTTACTGAATAACGTATGTGGTGAATTGCTGTTGTGAAGAATTGGGTATGTGAAGAATTGCAAATAGGAAGAAACGCTTTTGTGTTCAAATGAGGACTGTGAAGTAAATCGAATGCGGTGAATTGCTGTTGTCAAAAATTGCGAAAAGTAAGAAATGGGTCGTTCTTCTTTTTTACCGACAATGATCCGAGGTTTTTCTGTTTTTTTGGTTTGTGAACTATCGAAAATTGTGGTTTTGAAGTGCGATTTAAAAAAAAATGCATAGGTTTCTTCATTAGAACTAATTAAAGTTTCCTTTCTGGCCAATATAAATATTTATTTACGGTTGGTTTCTAAAAAAAAACATGTGACAAAGTGGACTCTTTCAGTGGGGACAACATTTTGGTTTACCACTCTGTCACGGCATTCTACGAAAAAAAAACATTTAAAAAAAATGCTAGTTAGAGAAAGTGAAATATTAGATATCACTAATTAATAAAATAATATGGACGTTCATTCGAACATTATAAAACCGTAAACATCATTACTCAAATGAGATGCCGTAATAAGACGAGGGACAGGCTATTGTCGGTCGAAAAGAAGAACGACCCAAATGCTTTTGTGTAAAATCTAGCATAATTCAGTTAAATTAGGTTCCCAGTTGAAAGCAGAATAATCCCGCCCAGATCAAAATAACGGATCGACATGGAATTTTTTTGACATCGTAAGACTATTCTGTTAATTAAATTGAAACAGGTAAACGTTCACGGCCACAACGTTGTTAGACAATACGTTCAAGACGGTTGAAATTTGTTACCTTTTGTGTGTTTGAAACCTTAATGGGAGCAAGGAAGATTCTTCTTAAAGGGAATTCGAGATTTTTCTGTTTCGGTAATTCTAGTTCACTATCTCATTTAACGTTACTTCTTAAACGAAGATGTTTATTTGCACATAGTGTTAAATCTTTAGATCAATGACCGAATTGACGAAACATCAATTATTGACCAGATTAAATTTTCCTACAGTTAGGTAATTTCAGTTTGAAATCTGAGGTTTACACACACAAGAAATCTAATTTATGTTTAACCATATGGGACACATACCTTAAGAGATATCAAACTCAATTATCGACTTATTCATACCATGAACAGCTACTCGGAAGCCTATTCGCTTTTACGATGTTCTACCACTTAGGGGAAAGTCTCAATGGTCCGTTTTATGCGCTATAGCTTTTTGCTTACGGAATTTTTGACACGGTCTTTTGTTTTCTTACGTAAGTCCCTAATATAGTGGTACTTTCCAGCAATATGCTTATTACATTATTTTTACTAAACAGGACTTAATCGCGTATGATTAACTTATTTATTTACCCCTCTGAGGTCTCCCGACGCTTGGAAGTTTAAATCAATATGATATGCTTATTTACAATATGGTAGATACTAGATTTACTTGGTGTTTTACAACACTAAATCCAGGCTTCCCTTTCTACTTATATAAGTAAACCTAACGGATTAGATTTTAGATACCAAATTAATCGCGTACCTATATTGTTTTCCTACGTATTTTCAAATTTTCCGTTAAACATGAACCAGATAATTGAATTAAAATGAAGTACTGGTAGCATCTGGTGGCTCGACCTTGACGGTTCCGCTCCGCATCAGCCAGCAGCTGCAAGTATTAAGTGGTAGCGGGTATCGCCCTAGCGAAATCATTTCTTGATCCGTTCAAGCCTGGCGGAAGCTAATGGAATACATTTTGAATTTCTACATACAAAATGTTTGGGTTTCATTTATTTACACATTCCACATTCCGGTATTAAAGTGTCCAAGTTGTTTTCATGTGTGCATTGTTGTATTTTATATAAAAAATGCTATTGTTCATTTTACTAGAAAATAAATAATTGCTCCAGAATACTATTACCTCGGCCAGTATTCTATCTGCGATATTTGACAGGCCACATTTCTACTTAGAAGTCTCTATTCTGATTTTGTCAGACAGTGAAATTAAAGACGGGTCATTTCCCCTTGTCTTAAAATATTGATGATGGAATACAGGCCCTGTATTATTTTAGTTACATACTACCTACAATATAGTACCGTGAATGAGTACATCTAGATCGACATAAGCCGGGAGGTTCTGGCGCAACTGAATTACTGATCTAAACGTTATCAGTGTGATATGGTGAGCAGCTGCATATAAATGAAATAGTTCTCGAAGGCCCGCCATTAGTTCATAGTTTGAGATTCACCTAATAACCTCGGCATCTGGCTGAGATTATCATCAAATTGACGGTCGCGAATAAAGGCCCATTGATGAGCAAGTAATGAGTTCATGAGGTCACTAATTTAATATTACCGATACACATTGTACGTACTCGGCAACTATAAAGTGTTATAAAAATTGTAAGTACATATGTAAGGCGAACGTGGCCTTGACACTTACCCAGTTTGTGACACTTTCAATCGTAATTCATAACAATAGAGGTGAAACAGGTGTCAACTATTAGGCATTAAGGTGGCAAACATTGGGACGTTTACCTTATACAAATATTTTATTGGAGAAACAAACATTTCAGACATGTTTGTAAAATGTTATATAATATAAATAGAGCAAAACACGAATTTTCTATAGTAAAATAGTTAGGCAAAATTAAATAAGACATATCGTAAAAGGAACTTTTTTTGTGAATAGAAGTTAAATAAAACCGGTCAAGTGCGAAGTGCGAGTTTGACTCGCGCACCGAGGGTTCCGTACAAAATTTCACACAACATACCCGTCATACCCCGCCCATTAATTTTGGAAAAATCTTAACAACGCATAGTGTACTTAAGTCATGAGCTCATGAGTACCTACAGCGCCATTTATCGGTGCATTTTGTTACTAACTTGCGCGACCAAGGAACTCGGTATGTATGCTGGTTTTTCAGCGATAATACTTTATCAAGTGAATTAATTTCGATAATTCTTTTTTATCTGCTAGAAGGTACCTTCAGAATACTTTTATATACAATTAAATGATTTTTGAAGAATAAATAAAATACGCTAGTTAGAGGTCTCGTTGTACTTTTCTGGTAATATTTACTTTAATATTAATCATACATACTATTTTAAAAAATTTCGCTTGGTTAACTTTGGAGATAAGGGGGAAATGGTATTTTATTCAACTTTTTTCTTTATAAATCAAAATTTTACTACTGTAGAAAAAAAAGAAAAACTGTTTTAGAATGTGAAATTCAAGGCCTTTCATATGATACCCCACTTGGTCTACTAACTGGATCGTGGATTAAATACACGTGGATTAGCTTTATTTACCACTATTCCAAATTTCACATTGATAGCATTAGTAGTTCTTGAGATATTTGACTTTGTGACAGACAGACAGACGGACGGAGTCGCCATAAGGGTTCCGTTTTTACCTTTTTGGTTCGGAACCCTAAAAACATGAACTGGACTTCATGAGAAAGTCCTCGTTATAAATTAAGTGTGAGTACCTATTGATTGTTTTTCTTCAGATAAAACCCAACCAAACAGTTGGATTAATCCGACTGCAAAATTATTTCTTCCTTTAACAAGCATAGACACTCGTAAAACAAACATGCTGTAAACGTGACGGGACTAAACAGTAAACATTCGAAAAAAAACGTTGTCCTTTGACATAATTATGTATGTAATGTTTACTGAGATATCAAAGTCAAAGTCAAAGTGATTTATTCTTCAATTTAGGCATATTAAATGCACCTATGAATGTCGATAAACTACCACCGGTTCGGAAAGAAAACCTCTGCCTCGAGAAGAACCAGCGTAAAAAAACTCTGCGGTGTCATTTTTCAAAATAGTATACATTATCATTTCAGTATCAGAGTATTATAAAATTTTAAAATCACATTGCTACAGTAGAAAGCCTATTTATTTTGCGATAGATATCATTAAATGTAAGTCATATATGTCTGAGGTACCTACAGCGAGGCGATGGATAATAAATGTTATGATTTTTTCGGTTCTTACATGTTAAGAATTTGAAATTGTACAGTGCATTGGTTCCTTACTGTTAAACTATACATTTTGTATGGTAAAATAAATATATAAAAATTTTAATGGCTTTTGCTTTGAATATTTTTCAGTACCATTACAACTCGCTTGGGGGAAATGGGGCGGAGTAATTCGCAATGAGACGAAAAATGGGGTGTCGCGTTGCGAATTACTAAGCCATGAATAATTTCCTTTTTCATTCATCTTCATTAATTAGAAATGCTAGGAATTAAAAATACGGCTTATTCGGTATGAAAATGAAAATGAAAAAATGAAAAATGTTTATTAGGTTAAACTGTACAAGTTTTGTATCATATAAGGTTGGGACCTCCTAGTAAGTAAAGTATACTGTATCAGGAGGACCCGCTCTTCCAACAATAAGCTTGGGTATTGTAGATTTTAACCTATGAATAACATACATTATAAGCTTGTGTTACCTCGATAAAATTGAACTATATGATGGATAGGTGCTATCGTAATATTCAGTAAGCATATTCAAAATGATAACATCGGCACAAAACTGGGGTCAAAAAGAGACGATTACTTGGTTTAGAGTCGTGTTTAGATATTTTTTGTTGGGTTGCGCTCAGGTACCCTTTTAGAGAGAGAGGTACCCATTACGTAACTTTTCGAACGACCGTTAGGATCGACAAGACATATATAATAACATCAATATATATACCTGATGACATTTAGATAATGTAGGTAGCGTACAGGTTTCGGTACAGGTACAGGTAGGTACCTAAACTATTTGCAGTGTCTAAATGAACTACATATTAGATAATCCAGGTTTGTTTTTCTAATTACATTACCTAATTATATTTATTTATGTAATGTTATTTCGCATCGCAGTCTATTGCATTACTTTGTATTTGAAATATACGATAGAACGGTTGTCAGTTTGCTTCGAAAACATTTGATTTTCGATTCTAAGACGAATTCAATTAAGTTTTTATTTTTTTACATCTTTTGTTATAGGTAAGCTTTTTCATATTTTTTGTTTATTGTTGTTTAAGAAGTAAAAAAATGGATGTTATAAACAATGGAGCCTATAGTTTATTTCAAATACAAAGTAATGCAATATACTGCGATGCGAAATAACATTAAATAAATAAATATAATTAGGTAATGTAATTAGAAAGACAAACCTGGATTATCTAATATGTAGTTCATTTAGATGCATAATATAATCACTTTAAACCACTTTTCACATTTATATCAATTCAAATAGAATTGTTCTCAAATTGAGTCCACTGTAACCAAAGAAATGTATTTATTTAGTAACTGACCCACATCACCGAATTAAGTCCGGTCCCTACCACATACAAAAATGAACTGATACCTGAACTAATCAGGACAGAAGAAAAAATATTTTGACAGATACGCTCTATTGGGCTGTCAAAAAGACCGACCCCCTACCGCCTTCCAAATTTAACAAAATACTACCTACATTACGACCTTTTAAATCAGATTTAATGTCAACTCTGACACTCTACAATAGAGTTGAATTTCATAGTTTATTTTTCTAAGTTCAAAAATGGACTTCGTAAACTTAAAACGTACCTAAAATAAACTTATGCAAAAAGCTGCATTGGATTTGAAGCCTTATGTTTGAAGAGATAAGTTTCTTCCTTGTTAGTCTCAGTGTTTAAAAAAGGAATTTAGACATTTACAAGAAATGTATACCTGGATCCGAGATAAGGCTAATCGGTTATGTTTTGTTTGGTCACAGAATGACGTTAACGATCGTTTTGTAGTCTTTTGTGGTTAATGGCGGACACTTTCACTTAACTTTTGACGTCATTTTTGTTAAGGTACGTGACGGTAAGCACGGGCTTTTGTAGTAATTATGACAAACAGACACTTTTTATGGATGACCACGACTAGTTACATAACTTGCTCGTTTTGGTTTAGTTTTAGAACAGTTTTATGAAGTAATGACGAATAATTTTAGTATTCCAATTTATAGGTTTGATTTTGAAACGAATTATATGATCAATATTAAAAGAAATATGATAAAAATGGCGAAACGTCATGCTAGGTATAATTTTTCATTAAGAAAAGATACATATGTTACTAACTAACGTTCGTGCACGGTTACATTCGTTAGCAAATTCTGTAAAAAACAAAATCAATAGATGGCTTATAAAATAAATGAGAAAAAAAAAGAATACGAACTCTAAACGACTCATTTGCTATGTAAAATTTTATCTCGAACAGATATAAAGAGTAAGTTTAGTACCTACTATAAATAAAATTAATGATTTGATTGAAATCAAAAAACAACTGTAAGAGCGGAGTCAAACTGTATATATATAGGTATAGCTTGCAACCGAAAACTTATCAGAAATCAGGAAGTAAACAATCCCCAAGCAGTTTACATTTTAGCTTATCTTATCATCAAGATTAGGCGCTATATTATCTAAAACAGGTCGTCACCAGGATTTTGATAGTTAGCACGATCTTACGCTAAAGTAAAGTGTCAAAACACTATGATGTAATTATGACATTTTTATGATTATAATCTTTCCCTAATACGTAGACGTAAGTTTACCTCGCTCTTATAGAGCATGGTTAGTTGGTTGGCTTGGAAATTGTCGAGTATGAACACAATATTAAGTGACTTGTCAATATTAAAAAAAATTGTAGGAAAAACCCCGTCTACACAAAAAGGGACCAATTCGAGGTCCGGCTAACGACTGTTTCCTGCTACAAAAAGTAACCCATGTAAAAGTATTTCTTATATACAGAACAGTGAAAAGCTTGTCTAAGTCTGATATGTTTTATAAATAATCATATTGTATTAAAATCCTTTGTTAAATTTGTACACCAGTAAGTACTCTGAAATAAAATAATCTTAAAAAATCGAACCTTACATTCATCTCAAATATTTACGCTAGAAAAAGAACTAGTGGTAGAACCACTGGTGCTGTTAAAGGATAATTTACTCATGTAGAGTTCTACATTGTCATCGTCAGAGACAGGAGTAGTATGGAATGGGCAGCTAGTTATATAGTCCATCTTTTAAGATGATTTTATATATGTAAGGATAAGCAGGTTGCTTGTGCCCATACATTAAATTATTTAAGAACAAATTATAGCTTTAATCACCAGCACACAGAAAAATCTTTGCTATATTTTATGGTGTTAGTTTATTTCTATGCCACGACGGCCACGCAAGCCAAGCAAGCATACGGCCTGCCTCATGGTAAGCAGACACTGTAACCTGTCCTAGCGACTCCAGAGAAGTCTCAAGCGCGTTGCCTACCCTTTATTGATTTGTGGATTCCTTGTGTCCACAACCAGAGATAAATGTAGGCCCCTCACTTTCAACAGCGCACCCTTACGAGCTTCTGTAGTGTCGTTGGAACTTCCGAGTGACGCTCAAATTAAAAACGAATAGGCATCTCGCTCGACCGACTTTTTTCCTTGTCAATTTTTATTTTACGTGAGTTTTGTACATTATGGCATTACTTCCTAGTGTCCTACAGTTTTATTTCATTGAGTGTGAAAACGTATGCGATTTTCGTAGCTCGGCGGAATTTGTAGTGCCAAATTGTCTGCGTGCAAACTTGTGAGTGTGTCCAATATCAATACAATATCCTAATACGTATTAGGATATTGTATTGCACAGAATCACACGCTCTTCCAAACTACCTACCCAGTTTTCTCCAATTCTATCTATAATTCAATATCGAAATGAAAATAAAATTAGCCATGTCTACGATATGATTTCGTCAATAAGTGTAAGAATAGCAGTCAATTGAATGGGATTTGGTCTCATCCCCGCAGCTGAGCCTCGTTACTACGGGATGTTTACACAACCACACATTTCACGGGACATCTTGCTTGTATGTACAACACTTGACGAGTTTTCATCACATTTTCATTGGTTACTTAGCCAAAATTAACTCGTAGATAGTAGATAATCATCGAAAAAAATACGAGCAGTTATTTATCTCATCATGTACAGTCACCAGCGTTCAAATTTGCCACAACAAAGCGCGCATAAATATGTGTCACGACTCTATATATAGGGCCGTAAGGACCTGTCAGATATTGTTGCCCGCTTTATTATGGCACATATACGTATGTATTGATGGTGGTGACTGTACCTACAGAATACTACTAATGTAATTTATTTATTTATCGTATGGTTTACAAATTTCTCTACTTAAATTTTTATGATGTTAGACTTAAGGAACTGCATTCGTCGAGAAAATCCTGAAATCAGCCGTTGTCCCGCTAAATTCGGTGATAGCACACTCGAAGATGATATTGATGATAATGCCAGCGTGGCTGTCCTGATCAGACGGTATGATCAGGACAGCCACACTGGCATTTCGCTGACTTGCACCATCCCCATCTGCACCAAAGCGATGCACAATTTCCGACTCCTGTCCTGATCAGGTTTAGTAAACAACAGAGCCGTCGGGATTCGTCAAAACTCACGGGCCGGGCCCCCGCAGCATGAAGCTCAAACAGGTCCACAGAAAGTGAACTGATTGAAATATTAGAGGACAATCTTACACAAATCGACCTAGTCCCATAGTAAGCTCAATAAAGGTGATTTTCCACCGGCGTGGATTGACGAGACGAGGCGTGGCGTGAATTGAAATCGCGCTGACCCTTTTCCACTAAAAATTGGCATTAATTGCAATCGCGAGCCCGCGCCTGCTCGCGATTGACATTAATCGCAATCGCGAGCCCGCGCCTGCTCGCGATTGATATTAATTGCCAACAACTAAACACCTGTAGCGAGATGTTTGTTTCTGTTGCAGAGTTAATTTAATCTCTATTTCAGAAACAATACGGTTTTTTTTTATACAAACAAATATTTCAATTCACGTCGCGCAAATTCTCGTCAATCCGTACTATTTCCACCGAAGATGCGCCGGGAGTGAATTGAAAATTGTTTCTGTTGCAGAGTTAATTTAATCTCTATTTCAGAAACAATACGGTTTATTTTTATACAAACAAATATTTCAATTCACGTCGCGCAAATTCTCGTCAATCCGTACTATTTCCACCGAAGATGCACCGGGAGTGAATTGAAAATTTGCCATACAAATTTCAATTCACGCCGCGCCGCGCCTCGTCAATCCACGCCGGTGGAAAATCACCTTAAGGCTTGTGTTATGGGTACTAGACGACGACATATTTAATAGATACAAACACTTAAATACATAGCAAACGCCCAAGACTCAGGAACAAATTTCATGCTCATCACACAAATATTTTCCCTTACCGGGATTCGAACGCAGGACATTCAGCTTTGTAGGCAGCCTCACTACACACTAGGCTAACCGGTCGTCTATAATAAGATATCGGGGTATAGGTGGGCGAAAATACGTAGATCTAGATATGTGTCATTGCCATGGAGATTTGTTTTTCCCGGTTGTTCACTTACCGAGCAAAGCTCGATCTCCCAGTTAGGTGTTCATATTACATCTCGCAACATCCTGTATGTATTGTTGCAGTCCAAACTGACATTATAAGGGGTAGGTAAGTATGATTAATAGATTTGTTGAGAACGGTCTAAGGTGTTTCGGTGCTGTCCGTTTATCAACACATTTCTTGGAGTGCCGTTTCCTAAAAATATAAACGTCAGAAATGTGAATTTTGTTTGTATTTGTTACCAATTTATTTAATTGTCTTTGTGCGATATAATAATGGTTAGCTATTGTGTTGTCCGAAAATCTTTCACAATTGAATAAAGATGAGTTAACATTTCAGTTTTCAAAACTAATATTTGGATCGGTTCCTCAAACCCGTTGATTCCGTGTAACAAAATTGTGGTTGGGAAAAAAAATCGTCACTCATTCAGTCGTTTCGTCCAGTATCTGATTTTTCTTTGTATTACATACCTATTTTCTCACTAAATATTCTTCATGATACCTCTTAGCTCCTCCTGTAATACTATTCCTTAGTATTCATTATTTTATTGTGTAAAATGATTTATTTTCTGTTTGAAAAATTCGATTTTATAAAGTAAACAGGCTTAAAAAGTAAGTAGGCAGGTTTCCGGAGCTCCGTTGAAACTGTTAAGATGCATGCTCAGGTTTGCGACAGGGAAAAATACATAGAAGAATTAAAAGTTTGGGGAATCAATCAATCTAGTTACTTTACAAAACAAGTGAAGCAAGGTATTATTCCGTATCTCAAGTAAGTAACGACTGTACCCGACGCGTGGCCGTATAGTGATTTGGTATGTAATATCGTATCAGGAGCTAAAAACAGGGGCAGAGCGATACTTCTCTCTGATCACTCTGCCTCTGCAGAATGGCGTTTACTCCACCGACAAGAGCCCGGCTCTTAAGTTCATGACAATGATGAGTGACTTTGGTGTGGCTTACCTTCGTACATTTGCGCGTACTGAGGGAAGCCAGCGGCTCGCAGCCATTTGCATGCCTCCGCCGCTTCGATCTCTGAAACAAAAACACAAACACGTAAGGGAATTGCTTGGGGCTATGGAGACCTAAAATAAGTAGCTCAGAACCTTTTACTAGGTTTTCAAACTGAAATTCTGGCAGAGGAAGTTAGGCTAACAATGTAACTTTCTATGCTAGCTAATACTGCATGGGAATTTACGGGACCATGTAACAGTATTCAGATTCTTTGGAAACCATACACTTATGACTGTTTTATTGAAATGCATAAAAGTAACGATACAATGACTCTGCATCTAGGTTAAGAATGGCACGAGACCACACTATCGCCATTAAATATCGAGAGAAACTATAGCTGCGCAAACTCAAGCCAATAAATTATCGCATTAGAAATTCAAAACAAATAAAACCAAACGACGTCCATTACTCCAAAAATGGAGTAAACCGCTTACGCAAGCAAAAAAAACCTTCAAGGGCCGAACGCAAACAATAGATAGAAACAAAATGCCTTTCTCCTATAAATATTAATAGTCCAACAGCCAATGTTATAGATCTGTGCGTTTCTGATGATCTTAATGAAATTTCAAAGGCGGTGGTTGCTTCGAGAGCTCAAAGAAGTCTGGTAACGTTAACTGCTTTATCCACGGTGTAGGCCATAGGGCCAATCAGTACTATTGTAGGACTGACGGCTACAAATGTCTAAATAATGAAGAGAAACCACTATTGAAATAAAACACAAATCTGTGAGCATGCGTGAAAGTGGAATGGATACGGCTGTCTACCTAACGAAGCGCATGACGACATCATCAACTTCGACTAAGAGATGTTTTAATTATGCGAGATTGTTCTAGGGATGTCGTTCAAAATGTTTTAAAAGGTACCATGTCGAAAATGCAAGGTATTGATTAATTTACGACTGTTAGAGGACGCTAAAAAATAATAAATCAAGTTTAATGTGGCTATGCAAACATTTTTGACCAATAAGACCAGGGACTGTCTTCGAATAAACTGCTCCGCTATTCTGTAACTTGCTTTAACCTCACCTCACCGCCACTGCCAAAAAATATATATTGACGCCGCGATTCGTAGTAACTACGCGTAATCAGTGGTTTTGTTAAGCGTGACAGATGAGGTGAGCGCGTTCCGAATAACAGCCCTGGAGTAGAGTCTGGAGTGATAGAATCAGTAGTCATTTATGAACATTTTGCTCCTCCGATAAATCTGTTACATAAAAAAACTTCCTTATTGGCACATCTGCTTTAAAAAAAAACATTCGATTTAATATGCCACGCCACAAGTCGATTCAGATACGATAAAACCTACCTTTCAATCTTTCTAAATAATATCAAATTGCATGCTCAGGTTGCATGTCACAAAATGTAAAAATATGAAAGTGATATCTGATTTGAATTGCAAATTAATAGCTTATTAGTTATTAGTCTTAATTCTACACGCGATTAATTTTAACAACAAATGGTTGGACACAGTGACCTTTGACTGGAAAATTAGTTGCAAGGCGGATCATTAAATCATCGGACGCTACTATAACATTAAATATGTATGTTTTGTTTCTTGGTCAGCCCAGTTGTGAGTCACGTTTCGTAGAATAGGACAAAAACCAGATTGTTGTAGGTATCTAAAGATATTTCACAGAATGATGGATTTCTCGTTAATTTAATCTTGTTGAGTAATCCACTTTTACTTTGTTATCGTAACAATACTCAGGAAAATTATAATTGGATTAGGGGCTTAAGTAAAAATAACAACGATTTCCGAAAAATCGAGACACCAGAGTTGTAGAGATGTGATGATGATGATGATGATGATGTAAAGAAAGAAAGAATGATACATTTATTCACAAACACACAGGACACACATATGACATGTGTCTTCCCAGACGTATCTGTCGACGGCGACATCCTGACAAATCGATTATTTGCGTAGTTATTATTTGCGTGCATGCGTGTCTCCTTCATGAGGAGACATTCCATGCCTACCATGCCAGTCCGACGCAAAACCTCCGAGTTTGGAACACGACCCTGCCACCTTAGTCGAAGAATTGCTCGGAGACATTTTAAATTAAATAAAAAGGAGATGTCAAGGCGCTTGACATCTCCTTTGTATAGACACCAGGTTTCCGAGGCGTAGAGCAATAAAGGCAGAATGATTGCTTTATAGACGGCAAGCTTTGTGATAAGCCTCAGGTCGGATTTCCAAACTTGTTGGTTCAATCCGCTAAAAGCTGCAGCGGCTTTTGCGATCCGTGCCGAAACCTCGGACTCGAGTCAGTTGTCGCTCCGCAAAAAACTTCCAAGGTAACGAAACGTTCCCACGTCATCCAATGCGTTGCCCCTTAGAAGAACAGCAGCGCCGTTCGCAAACTGCCCTCTTGCAGGTTGTTTAACAATCTGGGTTTTCGACACGCTGATCATAAAACCCAAATTTACGACAAGAATCGTTCAAATTGTCGAGATAACTTTGTAGGACCTCCAAGCTGTCAGCCATAAGACAAACATCATCAGCATAAAGAATCTCCGTCACCGAGACTGTTTTTCGTTTCGCTCTAAGACGCGACAGGTCAAAAATACTCTTGTCGGTGCGAAAATTTACCACTATCCGGTTGTTGCATTTCTGAAGTGCATCATTCATTACATTCAATACCTATCCATATTAGATAATACTTACGGTGAGGATCCACCAGAACTGTGCGAGTTTGCAATGCTATTGGTGGATTTTTTCCTCGCTCATCGCCTCGCAACCTCGCACAGCTGTCGTAGATATTCATTATTCACCTTTAGTGAGGTACGAAAACATTGCTCAAACCGAAAAAATAAACAAAAAAATTGCTTGGTATCTAGACACGCGGCAGCGTGTCAAGCCAAGTTCAAGCAAAGGAACTGGCTAGCCAGCGCCGAGTGTAATATTACACGAACCACTTGGTGCCACTTTTGACACTTCTATATCTAATTTACTTCTAACGTAAGGATATATTTTATATGTTTATAGAGACATGTTCTTCGTGTAATAAGCCTTTTCTATTATCTGGGGTCGGCTAGGGGTACTTTTATATATCGTGCCTAATTCTTTTCGATTTTATTCGTAGTTATGTGCTAAAATTGATGTAAATTCTATGACTTCATATTTTCCGTTACCTTAGCGCAATACACTCTTTAATCCTCCAGATAAGAATCCAGTCTAGCGAAGGCTTGTTAGAATATTCAGAATAAATAAGAAGATGCCACGTCCAGTCTGCTCACTTTTGAGTAACTCCTCTTCTCGGAAGATATCGGGGTCGAGGGTTCAATTCTAAGTGGCGAAGTGTGAGGCAATTTTTCACCGCCGCGTATTGAGTTACTTAAATTTATCAATCGGGTTCCCTACGCTACATTCGAAAATTATAAGATTTCAATACGGTGTTTAAATTAAGACCATTGACGACCAACTTAGATAAACGTCGCTGTTTGATGCCTTAATGCCAATAATTGACACGCTCAGCTTTCTTGCTAAGAGTTAAAAATTAAAGGAAGTGGAAATGATCATAACTTAAACATACTGTCTAGATGATAACTTAAACTAAAAAACTTGAGTTCATATCGACGCACTCAAATCTACATAATATCAAGCCAATATTGGCTTCTACAATGCAAATTATTTGAAAATTCCATAATTGTAAAGTATTCCTTCCTGAGAGAAATGAGCTTAACTTCTCTGTTTGTTCGATCGAATCGACCTTATACATAGCTGGACTATAATTGTTTGTGGTTGTAACGTAAACATAATGAAAGAGTTGTGAGAATATTTCTTCAAGGTATAATTCATACATAAGAGTAAGCTTCAATCTTACGACTTTATGAACCAAGACACAATTAAAATTGAATAAAGAGCCGTTGGTTATATTCACTATTTAAATTTGACTCAACAATACTTAATCTTCAGATGAAAATTCAGCTATCTGGAATATCTGGATATAAAGTCTACAGAACCCCACCATTATTTTACCAACCAGTTGGCAGCCACTGCATTCGGAAGACTTATTACCCGTTTAAAGGGCCCGTGTTTTGATACAAGCAAGTGATTTAGATAGTACGTCTCGGCTTTTATGTTATTTCGGTTATTTATGACCTGTAAAAAGGCCTTAATTGGTATCATCACCTGTGCTCGCTGTTAACCGCCGAATTGATTTCGGCCATTATTTAATAGATAACTAGTTTTGTAAGCGTCATGTTTATTGCTTTTTCTTTAATGGGAATTTTGAGTTTGATCAATGTTTATTTTAGTATGTTACTTATTACTTTTTTGTAGGAATATTTGTTCACATACTCCAGTATAATATATGTAATATAGCAAGCATAATATATTATAGGTAGATTCAATTTAGAAAAAATCTTGCTCATTAATAATAGAGGGTACAAAAGTATTAAACGTAAATACATCCCTGGGGTAGAGTAGAGACTAGTATTTCTGCATTTGGGAATTACTACATAAATCACAATTAAACTCAAGACTCGTGACAAGACAAACTCCATATATCCATGTATACTCGTACTCGTATTCTCTACTACTCAATGACAGTTCCTGCATACAAAGAGTATCATACACACCAGAAGTACTTAACCTGGGCGTTATAATAACCCTGCATGCCTAGCCATGCTTGTCTAGCCCAATCAATTAAGTCCTTTTCCTTTTCGAATTGATCCAATTTGATTACGCTGACTACATAGGCTGCATAGTCTGCACACATCACACCCTTGCTGGATCCAAAGGCGAATGGGGGCGCGCAATCGAGTCGTTCTCATTCAATCTCGATACACCATTAAGTACCTCATCTGAGAATAACACCAAGATGAAAAAAATCTCACAATTTAAATGCAATTACAGTTTTGCACTTATAAACAACGTGTAAGGGAACAGTTACTTTTTAGGGTTCCGTACCTCAAAATGAATAAAACGGAACCCTAATCACTTTGTTGTCCGTCTGTCTGTCAGTCTGTCTGTGAAGGCCCTTTATCTCGGGAACGCGTGGAGGTATCGAGTTGAAATTAAAACCATGTACTTAAGTCTACAGTCCTTTGAAGAAAAAAGATAAGGCTGCTTTTGCCGCAATAAACGTATATTTCGATACTCTCAAGGGAATCAAAATTTATAGGGAACTTTCCGTTGACCTAGAACTATGAAATTTGGCAAGTAAATAATATCGTCTTATTCTACAAGTACAGGGAAAAATCTGAAACTGTTAATTTGCAATTTTGTAAGGAACCCTCGGTTGGCGAGTCTGCCTCGCACTTGTCCGGTTTTTAAACCCCCGACGCAAAAAGAGGAGTGATATAAGTTTGACGTGTCTGTGTGTCTGTCTGTGGCATCGTAGCTCCTAAACGAAAGGACAGATTTTAATGCGGTTTTTTTCGAACGAGATGGTTCTTAGCTACGTTTCAACAAAATCGGTTCAGCCGTTTTTGAAATATAGTTATTTCATTTATAATATTAGTATGGATGAACTATGAAAACATTTAAGTTATTGATAGCAGTGTATCATCGTTAAGTACTTAAAATATTCCACTTACGACTTACATTACTACCTACTATTATTACTTAGTACTTATACTATATATTTTTATTATATTGTCCTTTAAATATTCTTATTTTGATGCTTGTGTAATTGTGTTGTTTTTTTAAGTACGTATTCATATCCTAGCGCTATCTGTGAGATCCTGTAATAGGCTTTTTTGTTAATGTGCATGTTATTAACAGTGATCGGTTATTTGGATTCTCCCTCGCGGGATATCAAGTAGAAAAGTTAATATAGATACGACAATTTCCCACGATACCGAACAAACCGTACAAAAATAAAACCATTTAAATTATCTCTAAGGAATTTTTTACTCTTACATGGCAACCAGTTGAGACAAAAACTTCTATTCTTTTCCTAATCTCAACACTTTATTTTAAGCAAAATATATTAAAACCTCCACAAAGTATTAGCTTATATATCTGTCATGATGGAAAAAATACTTCAAAATCTCGACATTGACATTTCATTATTTTCTCTGGATTTCAGTTCTAATTATTTGCTTCTAAGATTTCATAAATAAATAGGTATTAGCTGTATAATTTATACTGTAATATTAGGTCACAGGTTATTGTATAAGTGCAAATACATAGATCTTATAGCTCAAAGGCGATCCAATAAATAAGTATCCACGTTAAGTTCGCACACTATGATTTACGAGTATGGTTCAATTTTCATTTCATCGACTTGTTTCTGAGATTATCTTTTACAACTGTGGCTTATAGACACGCGTACTTACTCGCTGAACTTTTATCCAAACGGTACAAAATGTGCCGCTTTGGAGGCAGCAAATGAGCTGTCAGTGTAAACACTTGTGCTCATTTGTTCTAAATTGAACGGAGAGTAAGTACTCGTCTATCAGCTACTTAGATGTTTTAAAGTGTAATAAAAAAAACACGTTGTATTTTTTTGCCTTTTCTAACAACATAAAGCCCGGATTCCCGGGGCATATCCATACTAACATAATGATTGAGGTCGTTCACCCCATGTCGAATCCAAAAAACCGATCACTGGTTATTAATAAGTTTTATAGCTGTTGGTTCTCCTAAAAATAAATAAATATACTGACTTACTATTGTATTTTGATTGAATCAGTCGTGAACTTACGGAATTAACTGCATGCAAAAATACGCAATAATAGCAAAAGATTGTCGTTCCAGAAACTTATGGTATTTTATAAATATGGTCGTTATTTTATTAAACTCTTCTGTGATCAGCGTATGACCTAGTTTTGTTAATGAGGCGGTACACCGACACACGCTATTTGTTCTGGACTTAATCAAGCCCTGTAGCTGACGGCCGAGCAATATGCGGTAATCCAAATAAAAGTCATCACTGAGCTAGCTAAGCCATTTGTTGTTTAATATAATGGTGTAGTTATTTATTCAATTTTCAGCGTGTCTTGGTGTGTGTACAGCTAGCATCTCAGTAGGTTAAAAATTGTACTAAAATTACACCTGTATAATAAACCAACCTTCGCTGAATATATTAATAATACTAATAGTAATCTAAAAAAATACTTTTTAGGGTTCGCAGCTCAAAAGGAAAAAAAACTCCTTATAAGATCATTTCGTCGTCCGTCTGTCTGTCATGACCCTTTTATTCAGGAACGCTTGGAGGTATCAAGTTGAAATGAATTTCAAATACTTAGCCTTCTTGCCATGGGCTATAATAATGACCTTTCACTGCAATATCAAATTAACTCCATTTCTAAACCTACAATGGGGAATGGATGAAAATTTTAGAAATGCCTGATATTTTTTTGGTGATAGAAATAACCTTCCTTAGCACCAGAAAAAAGTTTCAGATTTTTCAGCTGCGATAATTATTTTTGAAAAATATAAACAGTTGATGATCAATATAGCTGCTGCAAGTGTCAATATCATTGCCAGTGTCAGTTTACCACACATATTTAATAATATTTTTTTGTAATATGAGACTGATCGAGGAAGGTGCCGTAACTGACCCAAAACGTAAGTGAGGAAACTGTATACATTTTAAAAAAAAATTGACGCAGCTGAAAAATCTGAAACTTTTTTCTGTTGCTAAGGAAGGTTATTCCTATCACTAAAAAAATATTCAGGCATTTCTAAAATTTTCATCCATTCCCAATTGCCTAAAGTTACACTGAAAACATACATAATTTCAAGTCTGCCTAACACTTTCGGAAAACAGGCGTGCGTTTATTTATGGTATGTTTTATGTCCCTTACATGCGGTAATATATATTACCGGTTTAGGTATTACGAGCTGGTTGTGACTGTTGTGAGTTATCACTAACTATATAATAAATAATGTTAGTATCCATTGTCATTTTGTTTACGGTAAGAGCAAATAAAAAGGTGCCAAAACGCGCCTATATAAGACTTTTCACACCTCTGTGTTAATATTACGTGTGTTTATATAAGTCGATTTTTTACATAAGGAGGAATGCTTAACAAATTTCTAATCGTGAGGTTATTAGTAGGTAACTGTTAGCTATAGATCGTTATCTTCGGTTCCGAAGCTGGGGGTAATTACTGCGTTTGTTATGGGGTCACAAAGTTGGTATCTAAAATGGACCAGATAGAGGGATATTTAAATTGGGGGTAAAATCATTTTTCACACAAGCTATTAAAAAAAAACCGGCCAAGTGCGTGTCGGACCACGCAAAACGAAGGGTTCCGTGCCTATTAAAAAGGTCGTATCGTCACAGAAATTTTACGGCACGTACGTCCTTTTCTTTGAGTAAGGCAGTTTTTCAGCAATATCTCGAAAACCTCTGAACCGATCTTGTTCAAAACAATTTTCGGTGAATGAAATTAATAAGCCCTATGTCCATGAATTTTTCCATATTTTTAAAATACACCGTTCAAAAATTAGAGGGGGGGGACAGAATTTTAGTGACTTTCGGGGCGATTATCTCCGACCCTATTCACTTAATCAAAAAAAATGCTAAGAAACCTTATATTTATTTTGAAAGGCCTATCGATTGATGTGCCACACGGGGGGTCACAATGAAAAAAAAAAATTTGACTTTTAGTTTTATGTATGGAGTGCACCCCTAAAAAAAATATTTTTTGTCATTTTAATTACAAAACTATGTAGCGGCTAACAAAATACACCTATCCTCAAAATTTTATTCAAATACACCTTATAGTTTTCGAGTAAAATGCCTGTGACATACGGACAGACGGACAGACGGACAGACGGACAGACGGACATGACGAAACTATAAGGGTTCCGTTTTTGCCATTTTGGCTACGGAACCCTAAAAAAAGTCACTGATTGTTGCCCTCAAAGGAGGCCCAATTTTCCTCATAGAAGGTGTGAAAGGATTGGTGTGAAAGGCGCCACTCGGTAGCAAAATTGTTTCCGTCTGATGATTCTAATTTAGAGTAGGTACTACTGCTACTATTGTAGAATCTTTCGCTTCACCGCAATTTGGTGTTTAAAACATTTTTCCCACATGTCATGGACTACGACTACTAAGAACGATATTGATTATAGTAAAAATATGGCCTAAATGATGAGGCTATACACATGATCAAAACAAGTATTTCGGGCTTTTTGAGGTATGTACTCTCATACCAAGTATAGTGTTTTATCTATAGCGTACCTAGGTAGGAGTGGGGTAGGTACATCTCTTCAAAATAATCAACCGAATTTTATAACAACAATAGTTAAATATATAAGTATTTATTGAAGTACATAAATGTTCCAGTTTAAAGCAGGTAATGAAGTGAAGTGGTCATCGTTACGATAGTGTTCCGGAAGGCGCTAACGACGCTTACATAAGGAACCCATCTGCTGATGTCAGAGCAGATATTGCATCTGGTTCGGTTAACGAAAGTTGTATCCGGGCATTTTCGCGACAAGAGATGCATCGTTCGTGACGTCACCGAGTAAAAGTTAAAATATTCCATTTTGTAACCACAATTAACAGTACTATTTGTAGGACCAATAGAAGTTACTAAAAGGAACATTTTTAACTTTTACTCGGCGACGTCACTAACGATGCAACTTCTTCTCGCGAAAATGCCCAACCACTAAATGGAAAGCCAATAGAAGTTGCCATATACATACACAAATTACTATTTGCCCTGCAATGTGTGTAATATAAAGTGTTCTTAACTTAAAATGAATGTAAATATACACATAATATAACTACTTACGAACACTATACGTAGGTACCACACATTCATTAATTTTACCAATAAACAGTGTTACCACGTAATTGAATTTAGAGGGTTCAAATCTCGTTAAGCTCTAGGTATTTAACTGCTAAGAGGAAACTAAAAATGCAATATTACACCTTTTTTTAATACTACGATGTTGGCAAACTGATTTTAAGCCAACGCCGTAGCTTATGGACGCTTACGATTCCAGAATAATCATAAGCGCGCTGCCGACCCTTTATTGATTTGAACATGCGTTGTGTTGATAGCTAGAGACGAACCTGGGTCCCTCGCTCTCAACAGAACACACCCTCGGGAGCTCTGGCGACCTGACTCGCCACCAGGAACACAGCAGGTACCTACAGAGCAAGTAGTGCCGTTGTTTACGGCTTCAGTCTTCTGTAAGGTACTTCCCCAGTTGGGCTGCTCCAAATATGAGCAAGACGACATTCCGATGTGCCCTACACCTCTCAACACAATTCACACACAATTATAATTTAGAGAAAATAAATTGAGTTGTCCGTCTGTTCTCCACGGCAGGTCGCATGTGAGACGTTACCGATTCTCGTGAAATTTTGGCAGCAGGTTCAATAATTATATGGATTTTATTTAGTCGATTCTCATTTTCGAAATAACAAAAAGACAGGCTTGCGAGTTCTTCAGCTCACAGAGTCCAAGTCTTGAAATTATGATATTTAACAAATGAACTTCATATTGTAAGACTGTTATTCTGTACAATAAGTGTCCCTGCATCGCTTAATTAGTCAAATGCCAATAAAAGACAACTAAAAAGTTTCTAATAAACACAAAAACAGAATAAATACCTGTGATTTGCAAGATGTTCAAATTAGGAACACTCATGTTGCACTGCCCACCGATTCACTGGCACTTCAGAAATCGGTTAAAATCGATCATACGCTTATTAACACCCTTTTCTAAACAAATTAACACATTTATAACGAGCCGTTTTCCATCAAGTTACACAATCAACCGGTTCCTATATAAAAAGTTATAGTTTTTATGGTCACGTTCTAGATTTAGGTACTTTCACTCGTTTTTATGGTTATTGATGGTTTTCAATGGGAATTTGCGGCCGTTGCGTAAAGGTTAATAGAAAATTTACCATGGAAAACACATTTAAATAAGATATAAACCGGAGTAAGAGCGGAGAACTATAAAAACCTTGTGATACTTTCCGGCCCAAGTTATTTTACGAGTCGTTAACACTGTAATAAACTTGTAAATCCACATAAACAAGCATTTTAATTCAACGTCTGAATTGAATAATGCCTCATAGCAAACAACTAACAAGATTGCAAGTGGAACAACGAAATGTTTCGTTAATTAAGTTTTCTTTTATAATTTGGATGCTCATGCAATTAGTTCACATAATACACTCAATTTTTCCACTTCATTTAAAGAGGTTTAACACGATATTCCTCCTGAATTTAGAAATAATTTTCTTCGGACAAAAACACTACACTTATACAACATTTTCCACTTTGTTTTTCGTTTGAAAACATGCGTTCGCGCACCAGAGCTGTGCTGGAATGATTATCAGTTTTTTTTATCAGAAACTAGTCACTTACGTATTGTGTATTAGCGTCTGCGATAGCGGGACTATGATTCAGTATTGGAAACCGTTTTGTTGATACGGTAATTTTGTTTTAGTTTATGGTTTCTTAATTTGACATTTATACCTGCAGTTTGAAGTATGTTACTGTGACATTTATGTGGTTTCGAGATGAGGTTTTAATAACGAAAGCAGTAGAACTAGTAAAAGTTATCACGTCACAAATATGTTTTATCTCTTTCGGTTTTCTCTAGTTGGTTAATGACATATTGGAGTATAATCAAAGAAATAGAGCTACTTTACCTAATCAATCAAATGGATACTTTCAATACTCAAAATGAATAATGGCCCTCACTTCATATATTATGTACCAACCGGTGGTAGTTTATCGACATTCATAGGTGCATGTAATATGCATAAATTGAAGAATAAATCACTTAATTATAATTACAGTGGCCCGCCGCTATGAAGTCAATCCTTTTTTTCTTAAGAGGGGAAAATGCTTTAGGGGAGGAAAAATGGCGCGGGGACCGGCCCTGGTGGTTATATGGGACTCCCATGTCGGCTGATGAGGCCTATGGTTTACCCACTAAAACCCCTCTATGTCCCTCTTCATTGAAATATTGTGTGTTTTAAGTACACTCGTGTACTTATTTTATTCATTCAAAAAATGTTTCGTAACTATCTACCAGACGTAAATAAAATTAAACGGAGTACAGTTTATACTTTTGAAAATTGCTAAATAAAATCTCATTAATGTGTACATAATAAAACAAGAAAAGAAGAAATTATTAAAAGCCACATATTACACAAACACAATCGCTGGATATAAGAACTTGTTATACTCAATATAGTGTCTGTGATATTGTTGCCTCTCACTATTTTGTTACACGCAATGAAAAAGTATTGTCGAAATTGTCAATATCTAGAAGCTTTGTGGTTGTGCAGGACTTAAGTAAATATTATAAATACCATATACATATATAATTACTTTCACAATTAATAAGTTTTATTTTTATTAACAAACATGTGTATATATAACAATAATTTGGTTATCCAAACTTTTTAACGTGAATCGATATATTTGTCTATGGTATTACTGCCACTCACTATTCCATTTCACGCAACAAGTAAATATGTAATTTTTTTCCTATAATTCTCATTGTCATTTTTCAAAAACTTCATAGTTGTGCAATGCGGCGGGCCACAATATATATTCTATTTAAAACAGCGCATATTTTCTTGCTCGTTTGCTTTTGCCATGGTAATAAGCTAAACATATACTATATTACTGGAAAATACATCTCAGTCACCATTGCATAAAACACAAAATATTAATCCATTAATATGATATTAAAGTGGACTTAAAACATAAGCGGGACAAAAATATATTGCTCGTATCTCTTCTCCTAGTTTTCTACATTCACGTTACGTAACGTCCGAATGACTTTTAAAATTAAGTAAAATATTTAGAGCTCTCCTTATCAGTAACTGTCATTCAATATGTTATTATTTGTACTTTGTACAGCGTAGACAGAACATTAGTCTATATTCAACTGTATCATGTTGGTCCGAGAGTCCATTTTATCGTTGCGACAAAATTGTTAGAATTAAGCTAGTGCTTCCTTCAAGAAACGAACTTAAGATTTCAATTTGAAATCGTGTTTTTGTTGTATTCATTATACTTATGGGTTTAATTGATTAAGGGATTTATTTCAACAACAAAAAACAAATGTTTTTGCAACATTACTGTTTAGGTGTCTAGTCACCAGAAAGATTTGAAGTTAAAGGGTAAAACCCAATAACACAATCTACCTTATTTCAAAGAACAAGTAGTGTCAAATGTTACTTCACTCCAAACTATCCGTGCGGCTTGGCCCTCGAATTACAAAGAACCCAGAGCCACGGGATATAATATAAACTAGTGGCTTTGTGAGCTGTAGTAATCACGTAACTGTCATTAAAAAAAATACTTCCGAAAAAGTGGATCGACAAAAAAATCTATATGATTATTGTACCGTTTCACAAAATTTCACGAGAATCGGTTGAGATGAGATGGTTGAGGAGAACAGAAGGTTAGCGGGACATCCAGAGTTCCAGACACCGGACAAAAGATTTTCGGCCCAAGCGAACTTCGTTTGCTTCGCTCGCTCGTTCGAATATGTCTATCCAGAAGATCCATTCTACATACTGGTATAGAATTTTGAAAATCGGATGAGTAGTTTCGGACTTTACATACAAACTAACATTTTACAGACATAACCTCTTTATTATTAGTATAGATCCTACTAATCAATATTAATTAAGGGTGTTATATGGTGTGGTAGACCTAACCATGAACAAGGTTTCAGTTTTATCCCTGAGGGCGTGCTGTTGAAGATATAAGGGTTGGAAGTTTCACCCTTTAGAACATTCTAGAACAATCCAGTACAATCGAGAGCATTCCACAACGTTCGAGAATTTTCCGAAACACTGGAATGTTGTAGAATGTTCTAAAATGGATGGGGTTACCCATTGGTAGGGGTATATAAAGTAAGATCCGTCGTGGGTTCGAATGTTATGTAGTTTCTGATCAGTGAAGTGAAGTGTAGTAGGTAAAATATTCGAGAAAGATCTAGAATGTTCTAGAATATTTGAAAATTCCTGACACGATCTGAACTTCTAAAACAAGCTAAAATTATCTTCTGAGACGAATGCACAATGGCACATAAAAAAATACTAGAAGTCATGGACAGAACATGACAAGACATGCGATGAAACTTTGAAGCAATGGGAGGAGCTCTACTCATAGTCTCAGGAGATTTTCAATAAACACTTCCAGTTATATATACCAAAATCAACACCAGGAGACGAAATCAATGCATTCCTAAAAAAATAATTTCACTGGCCACATATACCAATAATATATACCATAAACAACAGCACATCTTGAACTCATCGATCAAAATCCAAACATTGTTCACAACTATACTGATCAAGAGTAGCTATTTAAAAGGGCAATTTAATATTCAAAAGAAAATTCCCGGTGAAGAGAGAATATACAAATCGACCGACACGACACGACACGACACGATGAAGAAAGTTTCAACTTTCCTACAGGAATGCAATTTCACTGCCTTCGACTGAAAATTGGATTTCCGATCATACTACTCAGAAAACTCAACTCACTCTAATAACATCATCGAAGCCGAACTTATGGCTGGAAAGGACAAAGGATACAACACAGTATATATTGTATAACCCCAGAATACAACTGATCTCTACTGAACTGCCATTCCAATTTAAAAGATGGCAATTTCAGTTCAATCTCAGCCAGGAACATAGTTTAAAATATTGCGGCATCAACCTTAAAGACCTGCTTTTCTCACGGTCAACTATATGTACGTAGCTTGCTCTCGAGTAGGAAATCCTAAAATTTGTAAATTTTCACCCCGGATAACAAAATGAAAAATGTTGTTTACGTTAAACAAGTATTGTTTTCAACAAAAAAATACTTCTGATATTTTGTGGATTATTCTTTTATATTCCTAGCTGTACCACACAATCTTATATTAACTTCCCGAGCGAAGCCGGGTACTTCAGCTAATACTATAAATAAATGAAAGTTTGTTACTCAAACACACAAAAACTACTGAACATATTTTTACGAAACTTTCCAGTAATGTAGCTTAGACATAGGCTATAAAATATACGTGAAGTCGCGGGCAGCAGCTAGTAGGTAGACTATATATATTCTAAGGTCACGGAAACTAGGTAACCGAACGATTTCTAGGACCGGTTACTCATATACCGTGCGAAATAAACCAGTGCTAAACAACACGGCACGAAATGCATCAATCATTATCGCTAGTGAATGACTTCAACAAAAAGTCTTTACTTAATACAGAATGTACGGCACATGCGTCCCTCTATCCTGGAAAGTAGTAAATGTATGTGACTCATATTTGTTATCAGTTTCTAGATTTCTGAGATCGGTGAATGAGTGTGTCATCACAGGTATGAAAAGCGGCATGTTCATTACATAGCCGGTTCATTTTTGTAAACAATGCAATCAGGACGGTTATTACAAGAGAGATAGAGTCTATGTGTCTGTTATGAGTATATATGTATCCCGCGCGTGGTTTTGTGCTAGCCGTACTGATATCTAGATCTTCTTTCTTCACTAATAATCATAAAATAGTTCGTATCAGTTGCAGCTCGGGACATGGTGATCATAGATAATATTTATTTATCACACAATGTAACTTTAGGACATTAAATGAACTTCTTTTTTAGTTGAAACAAATACATAATTTTCATTTAAAACTGATTTTAAGCGGATTAGATTATTTTCATTAAATTGTGACGTCCTAATAAAAAAACTTCGGTGAGAACGTAGGTTTTACAATTAGGCACCAGGGGAAGAAAGCGTTTGTAAAACATGTGAATTAACTACCTAAGTGTGATGTTGGTCTCAAACAAAAACTATAAGATAAAAATACTAAATCCAGTGCAACAGCAGGCACTAGATTAAGTCGGTAAAAAAGGCACTAGATTAAATTGATGACATTCGTGCAATTTTTCCGACCGATGGTCGGTGGAGTAAGCGGTGTCTCGAATGCAGGCCACGGCTTGGTGTCCAAACGTAATGTTGGATGCCCTCCGGCCAGATGGACAGATGACTTGAGGAGGGTAGTGACCGAATGGCGAAAACCGGAGAGCGGGTCTTGGCGGAGGCCTTCGTCCAGCAGTGTAATACTGCAATAGACTGATGTATGTATGTATGTGCAATTTTTCAGCATCGTAAAATTCGGATTCTTCAATGGAACTTGGACTTGAACACTATCAATACAGGTTATTTTGACAGGTGAGCTATGGCTAGTGTCGCGCGTCAGTTCGTCAAACGCGCGTTTGTATCGCTGCAAAAAGTAGCACTGTGTAACCGCTTTAACAGGAAACGTCCTTGTTATAAAGCACTGAATGGGCACCCTTACCCATAAATCTTTACGCCGATACTCGCGGTCGCGCATTAAAGCAGCCAAGAGCTCATATTTCTGGGTGAAGTGTGGTTATACGAGACTGTGTTCCTCTTGCCTCTAGTAAAGATTTTATGGTATGTGGTGCTAAGTGCCTCTTCCAGCTCGCCTAATAATATCTTAGAAAATCTACTCCACAATACGTTTATTATCATCACCTAGCACTTCCGGATGCAAGCCACGGTCTCTATTCGCATAATAATGCGAAATTCAATTTAGTCTTCAGATCAGTCTGTCTTGCTCACTCTCTTGGATATGTGCTTACGCAAGCGAGACTAATCACGATTGACATTTGATTTTAACACTTCAAAAATGCGTTCTAACGAGTTACTTCCTCCATCCCAGAAATAAACGTCAAATTTACCACGATTCCAACCGACTTTTACAGTAGAACCCGTGCGTACGATAATCGACGGTTTCAAACCACCGACCTTAACCCATTCAGCGCCAATCACGACACACATCCGACAGAGCGCTACGAGCGCTTGTTGCTACATATTGTGGACAAACACTTTCACTGGCAGGAACCCGCCTATTAGCGGGCGCTCTGTGCGTGTGCGTAGGCGCTATAGGCGGATAGGCGTAGCGCTGCGAGCGTAGAAGATATTTTTCATTGTCAAGTCAAATCATTTAATGCAAAAAAATACCACAAGTCAAACAAGAAGAAAAATAACAATAATGACAGAAAACATTAATTACAACTCAAAATAAAAATTACAATATTATAATAATAAAAATAATCCAAAACACTATCCATTAAGTGCTTCAATCTTTTTACATACAGCTCATAACAAGGAGCCTCCAGTTTGTTATACATTTTAAAAATACATCTAGAAATATCCCATGAAAAAAATTACAAAAAAAACTTAGTGGCAGGATTGTGACGTCAATTAAGTAGGCATTCAGTTTGTATGAAAATTTACTTTTTATTTCCAATTTATAAATGACATGCATAAACACGTTATTTAAAACAAGTAACTTTTCACATAATTTATGTGCTTAATTGTCGTCACAGAACTGGCAAGAGTTATTTTTTTTTACTACACACGCTGATTGAATACACTTATTTTTGAAAATGCCCAGATACGTTTGTGAATTCTATTAGTCGATTTCGTGCGTATGTACGTTAGGTAGATTTAAATATATTTTATAGCATGGGAAAATGACAGTTGTTTGTTTGTTCGATAGTTAGTCAATGACCCTAAGTAAGTAGGTCCTAAGTAGCACAAACTGGACACAGAAGTTTATTTGGGCTTTTACGAATTGCCAGATGTTCTTGCGTGTATGTTGAATTAGGAGATGAATATATTCCGTATTTTGCGACTTTATGGAGGGTGATTTAGAGTATATTCGCCCGGTAATTTTGGCTTATTCAGCTACATTTACTCGTACGTTCGTAATGCATGGTTTTGTTTGTAGGTTGCGTATGTCTTGAAAGGTGTGATGATAGGCAACCAAACATTTTCGAGGTTTGACTGAGACTATATTATGTAATTTTTACGAGGACCAGCTTAACCTAGTTGGTAGCGACCTAGTGACCCTGCCTTCGAAGCTAGAGGTCCTGGGTTCGAATTCCGGTAAGAGCATTTATTTGCGTGTTGAGCAAGAATGTTTGTTCCTGAGTCATCGATGTTTTCTATGTATTTAAGTATTTATTTTTCTATATAAGTAAGTATGTTTATCGTCGTCTAGTACCCATAGTACAAGCTTTGCTCAGTTTGTGACTAGATCGATTAGTGTAAGATTGTTCGCAAATATTGATCATTATTATTATTTAATTGTACGTAAAGGGTAATTGAGTGATTAGAAAATCTATACTATGTATGTAAATATAAGCTCCTAGCTCTGTTATTCGGTAATAAGCCTCTCAAGGCGATAAACAATACAAATAAGATCAGTTTATTGAATTAAAAATGCCTTGAAAGTGAGTAGACATTAAATTAAAGTAGAATCGAGGATATTGACGATGAAAAGAGGAAAACAGAGACGGTAAAAATAATAACATATAAATATATTTTCAAATAGGTTTGTTCGAGGTATCAATGCGGTCCATTCGAATACATATTAAATCCCACAGGAAACACATACTCGTAGGGCAGTATGTCGAGCAGTAAATCACGTGTGAACCTGCCTTTTTTTAATTTTCCAAAAGCCGAATCGACGAAAGAAAATCCCATATAATTATCGAACCTGCTCAAATAGGCTTGTGTGCAAATTTTTTTTACGATGACTTTCAAACCAGTTTTTGGAGAGGAACAAATGTTTGTACCTCTATGGGAGCAACTTCAATTAAAGAACATAAATAGCCAAAATGAAGACGGACCTCGCTGGCGGCAGCCGAAACGTTTCATACTAATTGACATTGAATCATGACGTCACAGTGTGATATTTGTACTAATCGTTGTATGGAAAATAAGAAAGAAAGAAAGAAAGAAGACATTTATTCACTACACAAAAGACACACAGAGATAAAGGGAGTGGACATACAATACAAATAACAGAACATAAAACACACATATACATAAAATCAAGTATATTTCTGTTTCGGTCGGGAACTACTGCGTTTAGGTCCATAGTTATTGTCGAATTTTGTTTCTATAAAAGCGTAAGGATTCTATTGGTAGCTTTAAATTTACTTATGGACAATAAAAAAATGCATATTTTTTCTAAACTTTCAAGGTCCATATCTTTTTATGATCTTATCTATATTTGGTAATTTATACTTTATTACAATTATTTGATGGTTTACTTAGCAACACTACCTACGTTAACAATTTTAACATGAGGAAACTACCCAATTGCGAGAATTGGTTTAGAAATGCGACCTGTAGATGAGAACAGCTGGGCAGCCGGACATACGAAAGAACTTTGTCCCAAGTTGAAACGGAGAACTTCGTTCGCTTCATATGTTTAAGCTGCCTCATTCTTGTATGCAGTTATGCAAAGACTTTTGTAAAAACGCATAAATTAGGTTTAATATTGACTTAAAAATCGAATCTTGAAGTTTCAATATTTTTAATGCTATTACTGAGGACTCTTAATACTGTCGTTAAATATTGAATAAACTTAAGCTTACTTCAGAAGAGTACGCCATGACGACATCCATAGATGGCAGGCCGAGTGTGATATAGAATCACGAGGCGGGTAATCCTTAGTTCTGGCCGAGGTATGTATTATAGCGCTTTTCTCAAATATGCAATGAATTTAAAAAAAATGGCTGAACGCCATGATGTTGTGTCACCAATCGAAGATGAAACAAAAGAAGATCACTTTACAGGCTTACCTCCAATTTCGTATGAAATTTCATTATGGGTCTCTCGTCTCGCCGCACCTAAAACGTGGTACTTCGCAGCCTTAAGGAATGTAACGTCAGTATTTCATTGCATGATTGTGAAAAAGTAGTTTTCAGCATCTGGGTATGTTAATCTATCCTTTAGTAATAACTGAGCAGTCGAGCAACTATTTGGTTGTAGGTAAATGGGTCTCGAAAATGTGTCTAATTATCTCGATGAGATTTTCATGAGGGCGAAAATCGATCTAGCTGTCGGTCTCATAAACCGGAAAATCACTTTTCTCCGTGTTTACACATAAAGCAAAGCAAAGGTAGGCCTCCCAAGCACTATTATTTAAACGAGCAAAGTGCAGCAATTTGTCACCGTATTTTAAACTGTCAAGTTGCATTAATATTGCCGTGACGAACAGTAAAAAGGTGCAAAGTGGCACTCAGAATTCAATTTCGCATAGAGAGTGCGTAAAGCACGTCATAAAAACATATTCACGTGAAAACAAGGCATTTGTTGCACTGGACGGGGAGTGGACAGGATGCCGCCTTGCAATAAGCGGGGCGGGTAGCGACATCGTTGCACGTTCTGTTTAGAGACCCACTTCTTTCATGTCCGTGACCTCGCCTGCTTGAAACTCGTTAATCGCATTCATACAATCTTCCACCCCCCGTTTTACTATTTTAGAAGATGATTAATTATCTATACTTATATTATAAAGAGGAAAAGTCTGATGTGAGATTATAGCTTTGTTAGTTTTTATGTAATGGGTAATCTCCGGAACCACTAATCCAATTTCTAAAATTCTTTGATCTGTGTGTAGAATGAACTTTCTGGATGGTTATAGACTATATTTTATTCCATGGGTTTGCCTGCGTTCTTTGCAATACGCGGGCGAAGCCGCGCGGGCAGCTAGTGGGATATACAGTATTAGTATAGGATTTTCATTTTATTTTGGCGGGAATCAAAATATTTACAGATGAAGTTAGATGTAGGAGTGAAATAGTAACAAACACACACGCTTTCAGGATCAAAATATCTGCTAGTATTGATTAGTATAATTTACATATCATTTATATTTGAAAAAAAAAGGAAGGTATAGAGCCAATCATCAGTGTAATTTATTTACACGACTTGTATACGTTCTCCATGTTATACGTAGACAAAGGATATTAATAACTAAATCTTGTGTCAAGTGCAATAATTAGTCCTGTTTTCTCGGGTTAAAATACCATAGGTTCGGAGGATACCATAGGTTCATGAAGAGAAGGTGACATCCCGACTAGTTATGCTAGTGGTCTATAGGTTTTCAAGATTAAACTACAGCCTTACTCGCTCCTCATACAAATTCATGTTCAACATAGCAGGTTCAGTCCATAAACCACGGCGTTGGGACATTTTTACGAGACCCCGTGACTAGTTCTATCCGAGATCTTGATTTTATGTTCTGTTTAAAATTCTACTACTTAGGAGATGAAATGTTTAATGGTGGCATTCGATTTAGAGAAGCGATTATTTTTGTCACAAATTGTTGATTAAGACTAGGTTCTATTACGAAATCAGTCTAAAATGGTCGTTGTAAGCACCTACATCAACGGAAATTAAGTTAGTATTGTTTGTATTAAAGTAACTTATTAATTCTGATATTAAATAGCTAAAGTACATAAGCACTTAAGTATTTTACTTACTTCAGATTAATATATTACAAATATATATTATATGTGTACAATTTAAAGAAGTTTAATCGTCGTATAAACAGTATTTTATACATATAGATTGCTCTCGACCCAGCTTCAACCTACTTAATTATTATCTAACTCATAAAGATAATAACTTCCTACTGTCATCAAAGTTTAAAACTTTCATTTATATTTATTAAGTTTCTGCTTTCTGCACTAAGGCATAATTTAAACGCCATAAAGATGCCTTAAAACAGAGGAAAGTGACGGCGGCGCGTGAGTTTATGGCTAACTTATACCAACTTAAAGGGACAGTTTATTGGCACTAGAACCTTTACACATGGCACTTTCGCATAGATAGGCAAAAAGAGAGGTGCTTAAAGACAGAGCAGCCATTGTGTATTTTATCTACATTGACACAATCTATATTGACCATCGGCCTATGATGATCGCATTTATCGCGGTGAAGCAACGAAGCATCTGTCACCCGCGCTTTACATAAATATTTGGAAGAAAGTAACATATCGACCGAATTTATGAATTTCTGTTGAATTTTATTTACGAATGCGCTAGGATTGCAGAACAGACAAACTTTTGTTCAAATAAGAAGCCATAAATGAGGCATCAAGTATCTCTACTTGGACAGGTATCCTTTTTCCCGGTCTCTTATTTTTTGGAAAATTTGGAAGGTTAAGTGAGTAAATAAAAATTAAATAAGTTTTCTCTTGACGGTATAATGTAATTTTGTTTCAAGTTTCTACGCGAGTGGGGTCGGTGTCATCGCGCTTTCCCATAAAATATATCTCCTATATTCTAGGGCCTCGATTCCATTTGTCTTATTTAACAGAAATGGACATCGATAGGATTTCGATTTTGTCATCTCGAATCGGGCCTTACTTAGTAAACGGTACAAACAGTTCCCATTTCCCCTGAGAAACAAGATACTGAGAAAAGAAGTGCAATTTATCGTCATTCAATAATGATGCTTCATATATAGTAATTTATGTTATTACAGTGCATTTGTAGTGGGCTTGTGACCTAAGATATTTTTACAATCCATTCGTACCAGTTTTTGGAGAGGGTCAAATGTTTGTATGGGAGCAACTATATAATACCTCACAATCCATAGACCACCTTTTAAAATACTGCCCGAAATTCACAAACCCGAGATTCAACCACGAAATCACCTGTCATAATCTCCATATAGAACCATACAACCTGCAGGAAATCACTAGTAAAGAAACTACAATAGCCTCATTTTGCAAACTCGCCACCTCCATAGTTAATAACCTGAAAAAGTTCAATGGCACATAGTTCACTCCCCATTCCACCCACCATCCATTACAACCATCATTCATCATTCATATACAGAACCACTAGTTATATTAGAAATCATTTACCATAAAGTAATCGCGGATTCAGTCGCCCGTATCCTTCGCGGGGACTGATTCCTGGTTAAATTGAGTCAAAGAAGCGATTCATACTCGTACTAATTGACATAAAAGTATAACGTTACAGTTCGCTATTATGATGTTCGTTGTATGGAAAATCAAGTACCTAAATTGCTGTTTCGGTCGCAAAATACTGCGTTTAGGTCCATAGTTGTCATGCTATTTTGTTTCTATAAAAGCGTAAGGATAGCTATTGCTAGCTTTAAATTTACTCTTCGACAATAAAGAAAATGCATAATTTTTATTATGAAAAAACCGGCCAAGTGCGTGTCGGACCGGACCACGCAAAACGAAGGGTTGCGTGCCTATTAAAAAGGTCGTACCGTCACAGAAATTTAACGGCACTTACGTCCTTTTCTTTGAGGAAGGCAGTTTTTCAGCAATATCTCGAAAACCTCTGAACCGATCTTGTTCAAAATAATTTTCGGTGAATGAATTTAATAAGCCCTATGTCCATGAATTTTTCCATATTTTTAAAATACACCGTTCAAAAATTAGAGGGGGGGGGGACAGAATTTTAGTGACTTTCGGGGCGATTATCTCCGACCCTATTCACTTAATCAAAAAACCGGCCAAGTGCGTGTCGGACCACGCAAAACGAAGGGTTCCGTGCCTATTAAAAAGGTCGTATCGTCACAGAAATTTTACGGCACTTACGTCCTTTTCTTTGAGGAAGGCAGTTTTTCAGCAATATCTCGAAAACCTCTGAACCGATCTTGTTCAAAACAATTTTCGGTGAATGATATTAATAAGCCCTATGTCCATGAATTTTTCCATATTTTTAAAATACACCGTTCAAAAATTAGAGGGGGGGGGACAGAATTTTAGTGACTTTCGGGGCGATTATCTCCGACCCTATTCACTTAATCAAAAAAAATGCTAAGAAACCTTATATTTATTTTGAAAGGCCTATCGATTGATGTGCCCCACACGGGGGGTCACAATGAAAAAAAAATTTTTGACTTTTAGTTTTATGTATGGAGTGCACCCCTAAAAAAATTTTTTTTTGTTATTTTAATTACAAAACTATGTAGCGGCTAACAAAATACACCTATCCTCAAAATTTTATTCTAATACACCCTATAGTTTTCGAGTAAAATGCCTGTGACATACGGACAGACGGACAGACGGACAGACGGACAGACGGACAGACGGACATGACGAAACTATAAGGGTTCCGTTTTTGCCATTTTGGCTACGGAACCCTAAAAATGCCAAGAAACCTTATATTTATTTTGAAAGGCCTATCGATTGATGTGACACGGGGGGTCACATTAAAAAAAAAAAAGACTTTTAGTTTTATGTATGGAGTGCACCCCTAAAAAAATTTTTTTTGTCATTTTAATTACAAACATATGTAGCGGCTAACAAAATACACCTATCCTCTAAATTTTATTCAAATACACCTTATAGTTTTCGAGTAAAATGCCTGTGACATACGGACAGACGGACAGACGGACAGACGGACATGACGAAACTATAAGGGTTCCGTTTTTGCCATTTTGGCTACGGAACTCTAAAAATGAAAATGAAAAAAGTTTATTCAGGTTATAAAAGGATTTTTACAAATAGCCAATAATCTTTTTATGATTTTAATTATATTATGTAATTTATACTTTATTACAATAATTTAATGGTTTATATCTATTAAGCAACACGTTATCAATTTAAACATGACGCAATAGGGTACTATTAAAAGAGCGAACGAAGTTCTCCGATTCAGCTAGGTCCAAAATTATTTCGTATGTCTGGATATCCGGCTGTCCGGCTGTCTCAACGGATTTTCGTGAAATTTTGTGAGCGGGTTCATTAATTATATAGAATATTTTTGCCTACTCAACTAACTATTTTGGCTCACTTATCCAAAAAGGGTCTTGGTCTCCGAAACGAGAACACGCCACAATACAATACAAATACTATTTATTGCACACCTCACACAAACAAAGCAGTTACAGAGAGAAACAATACAATAACATGTAGGTAGAGCCACTTATCCCGATTATGTAATTTTTAGCAATGAACATGGGGTAAAGGCTCTATGCTCGCTCGTTTGTTTAATTTGCCACGTTATTGTTAAAAATAACAGAAGTAAACCAGACCGCGCATTATGTAAAATGAGTCAATCTTGCTTCTACTATATCTTAGACCTCACACCCGTCACACCTTCGCTGTCATCGGTAAATCAAGCTAACGATTGCTAATGGACGATGACGCGGCGATAATTCATTGTGATATTACAATGCCGTAACGTCGAATTAGCATCTGCCCACGTGCTCATCCCACCTGAACACCGCCAGTTGACTGTTGCAAAATTTGTACTACATGTGTCATTCAACATAGCAGTCACAAAGAGTTATAGTAAGATCCTAGACTTTTAGATTGGCAGCAGCGCGATACAGATTTTTTAGACTTGCGCATTATAACATATCCACATGGCAATGATTAATGTTTGCAATTCTACAGGTGCGTCGAAGTTAGGTTACCCAACAAGTCGACTCTCCATACAAACGTTCATATTTTAAAACGGCACGCTGGAATAACATAAAACTTTGTATACACTATGGGATCCGCCATATCTAGGTCGGAAATATTTTTTTGTTGCTAGAAATTATAATAGAAAAAAATAGAGACGAGTTTTTTTTCATACTAATCTTCTTTTCTCTCTATTACGCCGTAGTCGCTTACCGCTACATACGGGGAAAACCACGGGATCGGCTACGAGCGTAGCGCGTAGCGATTCTTGGCAGTGTATGTGTTAATATACTCCGCGCCGCGCGACGCCTCGCTTCTCAATACAAATACAATACAAATACAAAATTCTTTATTGCCATTAAATCAATAGGCGAAGATTTTTTACGATGCTATTCGAACCAGTTTTTGGAGAGGAACAAATAGTTGTATGGGAGCAACTACAATTAAAGAACATAAATACCAACCCAAAAAAATGAGTCAAAAACGGAGCTCTCTGGCGGCAGCCGAAACCCTTCATACTAATTAACATAAAAGTATGACGTCACAGTTCGCTATTTGTACTAATCGTCGTATGGAAAATCAAGTAAATTGCTGTTGCGGTCGCGAAATACTGCGTTTAGGTCCATAGTTTGTCGTACAATTTTGTTTCTAAATATAAATGCGCTTTTTATAATTTTAATTATATATTGTAATTTATACTTTAATACAATGATTTAATGGTTTACTATCCATTTAGCGACACTTAGTAGGTAGTTATCAATTAAACATGAGTCTGTCTACACTCCTATTGATGAAACTTTACTTTTTAATTCTGTTGTCCGTGTTACTTTATGCACGTGCACACGTAAATTGTTTGAAATAGATAATTGTGTGTGTAAAAAGAGAATATGTGGTATTTAATTAAAAAAAAAACTCATTTCATGAGAGGAGGCCTGTGCGCAGCAGTGGGACGTATGTAGGTATATAGGCTGATTTATTATTATTTTACATCCAGAACATATGACATGTTCAGTGTAAGCATATTTTTAAGCGAAAAAACGACGTGAATTTGCTTTTTGATCTAGTATTTTACAATAAGGGTCTTCGTAACAAAGAACCTTAAATATAAATATAAAATGCCCGTAAACACTAATGACCTAAGTTTGTTTTTTCCAGTCTCCTAAGTTTTCTTTGTCTAACTTGTAACATAATGAGAATTGAGCAATTTTGATCAATTTAATTACTTTGGCCAGGAGTTATTACAAGTTTCGGACAAGGGAACGCACTCTAGATTTCATGTTTTTTTTATTAAGTGTAGATTAATATTTTAGCTAAGTAAGGTAAACGTCTAATGCCCGATACTGGCGCATTAGTTGGCATTAGTTGGCTTAAATTTTTGTTCTCAACAATACACATAAACAACAAAGTGCCAATAATAGGAATTAAAGTCTCAAACATTGGAACATTTACCATACCGGTGTGTTAAAATGCAGCGTATATTATTATTAAGCTATGAAAACCATAAAAGGAGATAATTTATTTAATCTAACTCACATTTTCAAACGCTTTGCATCGAGAAGTTACGGAAACTAAGCTATGTTATACCTAGCCCGTATCATTGATTTCTTGGCTTGTGGCGAAAATTGTCCGTAAACTCAAGACATAATATATGTGCAAAGCGATAAATGAGTTGAATTGAAACTCAACATTAATTACGACCCGCATTATTGAACTAGCCAGCGAAGCGAACGAAATTCTCCGTTTCAACTTAGGCAAAAATTATTTTGCATGTTCGGCGTCTAATCGGTTGTTGTCCTCTACAGGTCGAATTTCTCAACCGATTTTCGTGAAATGTTGTGAGCAGGTTAAGTAATTATATAGATTTATTGTGTCAATTCATATTTTAGAAAAAAAAATACGGGCTACATCTGACAGAGCGACTAGTTTTATTTTACTTTAACGTTTTTAATACCTCTGAATACGTCCTTTAGCAAACAATTAAGGGTCAACACTACAATCTCAAGATGACTTTGTATGTATCGTAATCTTAAAATTGTATGGTAGAGGTACTCTTCACAAAATGATAGCGTTTTATAGCCAATGTGGGCCACTGAGCTGTGCTCTGTGAAAACGTGAAGAAAACGATTTTTTTCCGGAAATGCGACCTACAGCTGTATCAATTTCTCGTCCCCGTGCATTGTCAATCTAACCGAAATCGTTAGAGCCGCTTTCAAGAATAGACAGCCATTTACTAACAAACATGGGCCCTGTAACAGGAGCAAAAAAATAAACGGTAGATTATTAAGCTTGTGTCTCTTGTGAGCAATTATTTCCAAGTGGTTTTAATTTAAAAAAAAAAGCTTAATTTTTTTTTTAAAAGAAGTTGACGTATTTTTTTACTCTTCGGCTGATATAAGTAACTTTTTATTTTCGAAACACTAAAATAAATTAAAAAAAAACAAAAATATCTTCTAAAAACAAAAATGTAAACTCGTGATGAACTTGGACACAAGGGATTACTGCAGATGCTCTAAGGTAGCGCCCTTTTAAATAATTGCTTCTGTTACAGGGCCCACCGTATATAAATACTCTTAATGAAGGTCATTAAAATATCGATACATAATGGGTGTTTAAACTTTTTATAGGATTTAAAGGTAAAAAATGGAAATGATTATTCATTATCATTACTTAAACAAAATATCTAAGCTACATCGTTTACCTGACCATTGACATTCTGGCTGTATGGAACGGGTGTAATAATTAAGGCGCTTTCATTTTATTAAGGCGCTAATCGCTACCTCTTGTGACTTGGCGTTATCAAGCTGCAAGGTAAATATGTTATGTTTCGTTTTGTTTGTGTATTAACGCAATCACACTTACGAAACTCACTTAGAACGGAACGTGAGGTTGTGTGTTCAGCGCATTCTTCAGTTCTTATAAGAGCTATTGTTATTTCTTACAAGTAGCTGTGTTCTTCTTGTTGTTTTAAGCATAGTATGAAGTCACTTAATATTTTAGTCTCACGTGATGTATTGATATGTTAGGTTCAGCCGCGTAACTACACCATACGGGGCCCGTAGAAAAATCATAGCGGCCCTTCTTCAATGTTAGGAGGTTCCTCATGTGCTTACGGCTTCTCGGCCTGGGGGCCCGTGGCATTTAGCCCGATCTGCCACCTTAACGTTACGCCACTGGTTATATAGAACACATGCCGTTGAATGAGATCTGGAGGCACGGTAGTGCCCCCGGCAAGTCGACCAAAACAAAGAGTCACGGCCGGTAGATGCTTTTCTCGAAGCCATTTTCAACATCCTATAATTTTGTGCTGGCTAAAGCAAGAACCCTGACTTTTTAGTAATATATAGGGCATAATTATATTCTCAACTCAGACTTAGATATATTCTCAACAACA
The DNA here is from genome assembly GCA_932294315.1 of Epinotia nisella. Classification (NCBI taxonomy): domain Eukaryota; kingdom Metazoa; phylum Arthropoda; class Insecta; order Lepidoptera; family Tortricidae; genus Epinotia; species Epinotia nisella. Next base: position 28,010,293 of record OW028674.1, read on the forward strand.
TTCAATTTGAACTTTTAGTTTAGAATTTGCCCGTCAAATTTACTTAGTTTTGTCACTTACTTAGTCACTGACGATCAACATATTTCTAAGGTACTTCTAGCAGACCCACAAGTTCCAAATTTTAAACGTAATTAGTTTTTAGCCTATCAATTCATAAAAAACCTAAAAATATTGCGATGTCAGTTACGTTTCAGACATACACAAACTGCATAAGTAATTTTGTAATCCTTATTCCCAGCTGCATTCATATTGATAACGCAATATAATTGATAACACAATATAACATAATATGATTCCCAAGTTGCAGAATTTTATTTAGCTCATTAAAATTAGTATTTGTGCCAAATTGCAATTTAATTGGAACATACGGGTCAAACTGAGATGCACCTTTTTTGTAGACGGTTAAAATTACTTTTAGTACGCGGGCAAAGCCGCGGGAAAAAGCTAGTGATTAATAAGAATGCCTGACTTGGCTTTACGAAATATCTCACAACTTTTTACGGCGGAAGAGTTTCGAGACTTGACCAATTTTTACATAGAATGTTTTTTACGGGATAGGTTTTACTAGAACATGTTTTGAATACTTCATTGCTATCCACCCCCAGGCGAAATGGTGTGTATTATATTTGAAAGTAATTCATGTTAATCCAAGGCTTGGATTAACATCTGTTTAAGCCCACCTTAACTAGCTGGAGAGAGGGGTCAGCGCAGGCGCGGGAAGAGGACACTACTTTTGACAGATCGACCTAGACAACACCACGTACGGCAACGATCAAGCGCCGCCTTATTAATGTTACATGTTTTAAATGAAATGTTGAAACTACTTCCAAACATAGTACACAGCTATTTAAATAATTATTAATTATACTTAATTACAATACTACAGTTTTTAGAGACACTTTCATAGGTGCTATATTACTAATATTACGATCTCTATTTGCCTATGAACAATAGTTCTTCAGTTTCAATATAGGCGAGTTTACATATCAGTTCATAAAGTGCTTCCTTACATCTATCGTGTCGTAAACTAAAGAAGTGACTTTTAGCGTTTAATTTGTTGTATAAGTAGGCAGACTGTACATAATATTGCCTCTTAGCAAAGACGGATTTGTTAGGGGGTATAGGAGCTACTTTCGCTGTTCTCCTTCGTGTTTGAGTTGGTATTTTGTAGGGTAATGTTTTATGTAGTTTAAGAATTGTGGTATACATACATATATATTCATAAACGTCTACTTATTGAAGAGCACCGAATTACCGAAACAACATCTAATTCATAATAACAATCTAAGATTGGATTAATTCTATTTCCTGACCCCCGATTATAAAAGGAATGAGTTTGAAAGATACTAGTTTGAGCAGGTCTGAAAGTACCTATAACGTGGTTGTACGCCTATACGAGACTCATTTAGGATTAGGGATTGTCTACCCTTTGCGGGCAAACGCCTCTTAGCTTATCCCAGTCAATGACGTGAAGGCCCTTTACACTGCGCGACTTCATCATATGAGGAAAATGACCGAACTTTATTGTAATTTAAACAAAAAAAACGGATTTTTGTCATACACAAGGTAGCCTATATCACACTTCATTAGGTGTTTGTAATATGGGCCATTGTTGCCTGATTTAAATAAATAAATAATTAAAGATCAATTGACACCTCATTTATTAATAATTGATACAAGCACTTCAATGCAAACAAACTCCTAAAATCATGTCCTTTTCTTTCGGCTCTGCCATAGTCGGTTAAAAAGGGATTTATGCTATCCTAAGAATTATCATTCGCTTGCACATTTTACATGGGGTCGTCGCGGCACGTCTTTTACTTCCGTACATCTCACGAGAAGGATGTGAGAGAGGAGGTGATGTTCGTCTATCACATCCTTTCCATTCATATTTTCAGTCACGCAGGCTGTTCCTTTTCCTTCGCCTACCTCTTCTATTTCCTACAACCTTCCACATTTGCAACTTTCTTGTCACATGACAATCAGCCCTCCGCAAGTAGCTCCTAAGAAGTAACACATAAGACATAATTTTAGCAAATCGCTTACACGTAGTACAACTACACTAGGCTTTGCCTGAATCGCAGGAGACAAAATTAAATTTTTACCCGACGCCTCAGAAGGAGGGTTATGTTTTTCGAGCGTAAGTATGTATGTGGATTGGATGCAGACAGACAGACAGACAGACGGACAACAACGTGATCCTATAAGGGTTCCGTAGCCAAAATGGCGAAAACGGAACCCTCAAAGTTTCGTCATGTCCGTCTGTCCGTCTGTCTGAATCTCACAGGCGTTTTACTCGAAAACTATAAGGTGTATTTATTGAATAAAATTTTGAGTAAAGGTGTATTTTGGTAACTGCTACATAGTGCACTTCATACATAAAACTGCTAGTGAAAAAAAAAACATTGTAAGTCCACGTGTGGCACATCAATCGATAGGCCTTTCAAATTAAATACAAGGTTTCTCAGCAATTTTTTTGATTAAGTGAATAGAGTCGGAGATAATCGCCCCGAAAGTCACAAAAATTGTGTTGTGCGTGTGTTTTGTTCTAATTTTTAACGGTGTATTTAAAAATTAAAAATCATGGACTTGGCTTATTAAATTCTTTCACCGAAAATTATTCTTAACAAGATTGGTTCAAAGATTTTCGAGAAATTGCTGAATAACCGCCTTCCCTATAGAAAAGGACGCAAGTGCCGTAAGATTTCTGTGGCGATACGACCTTTTTAATAGGCACGGAACCCTTCGTTTTGCGTGGTCCGACACGCACTTGGCCGGTTTTTTTTTTCCTTTTGAGCTACGGATCCCAGAAAAGCAGTTGGGTTTTTGAAAATCTTTTGATTTCACTTGTTACCTACATTGCATCAATTAGCTTAGCTTTTACAACAACTTGTTTTGCTAGTTTCAGGCTTCCTTTTATATTACTCATTCCTAATCCAATCTATTCTAGTCACGCCACGCCACACTCAACATTCTCATCTCCATAACATGCAATTTCGTTTCATCCCTCACCTTTGCTGCCTAAAACTCTGAACCATACATGTTTTTACAATGGTATCGACCCTAAAAATAAATGCAGGAAATGTAATCTGCACAAATGATTTTATGAAGGAGTATGATGTTAGCTAATGAAGAACTGGTGTCTACTCAACCGCTAAGAGCAGAGTTCTTAAATTATGATGACGATGTGAAAGACAAAAATGAATTTCATCATCATTTTCACTTTGCCGTGGTTATATAGAAATATACACCAAGAATACACCATCGCATCATGTAAAAGAATCAGGCCCCGAGGGTAGCAGCCTCTCTGCAAACAAAATGTTTACCGAAGCGGACGGCTTTGTCTTGGTCTCAGCTTATTTGTTCAAAAGTGGACAAGAGGTGCGCTTGTTCAGGCTTTATCCTGTGGTGAACAGTAACATTCATTACCATGGGGATATTCGCTAAGGCATTTAAATTTTTCATTTACCATGGACCACGTTAAATCTATCCGGTTTATGCCTCGAGTAGAATTGCTGCCAAAACCAGACATGCGATTTACTTTGCGCAAAAAGTTTCAAGAAAACATTAGCTACACGAAGGTCACAAAAAAGACGAGCAAGCTTTTTTGTGCCCTTGTGTATTAGATATTACTATTCAATGGTTCTTACTCTTAATTATGTAGTGCGATTTTTGGGCCTTGATAATTACCTAAATCATTATTCCATTTTAATTAGCAAATATCGTGCAATTCGCATATTGTTATGATAATTTCTTTCTGTAAAAACGTGACCCTGTTTAGAATGACTGGGTTATTGTCATCGAATTCCCCTTGGGTGCCAAATTTACCCGAAATATTTTTGCGCTTTGTTGAGCAGGCCCATTTTGTGGTTGTATGTGATACTTTGATATTTTCCATAAAAGATTTTGAATTTTTCCCTTCTTAATATTTAATATTAATAATTTAACGCACACTATTACACAGAGAGTTATGTTCGGAATATTAAAAATAAACAGTGTAAAAAAGTTACATTTGGTTAAAAGATTATTACTTCTTTGTTATGGACACCACCACATGTTTTATTCTATATAGTTATTTAAGCAGATAAACATACATTTTATAAAATCATTGATCAATAAAATAATACAACAGTGGACACTAGGGTAGATCTGATATTATATCAAAATCTGCCGTTTGTAGGCATTTTTTATGATATCAATATTGTTTGATATATCACAACTCACATGGAACGCAAAGAGGTACAATATATTCCCAAAGTTATCACTTTAATCATCGTTGAAAGTACAATAATGATATGAGGCGCAATTATGATTCTCACCATTGTGTCTCTTCTCACGGAAGTGCATTAGTGGACGCCTTAGTTTGATACTCACGAGATAAACGGTACCAGCGGAACTCGAACGAATTTTTATTTCAGTTGTTTTATTATTGCAATGCAAAAGACCTGGGGCTATATTTATCTCAAGTGATTGTTTCATTGGTAAACAGACACTTTGCATTCCATTTTAAGTAATAGTGTCCTTTGTTGTTTAATGTTTTGTAACAGCAACAAGCTGCATCTAATGTGAATACTTTTAAGATAAATATTTTTAATTAAACTATATTTTAAAGTCTCACATATCTATTCTTTAGCAACTCCCACACAAGACGTACCTGAAACAAAAATAACAAATTTATAAACAAAACAAAGTTTTCGGATAGGAGTTTGTCAGATATTTCAGGAGCACAAAAATACATTTTATGTTTTTTTTATACAAAATATAGCGGTTTTTGTGATTCCAATGTCATAAAGTGATGAAAAAATTAAAGATTACCTACATTAAATTATTCATTTCATGATAAAAAATTACATAAAAAATTTGCATACACGTCAAAAAAATAAGAATTTTTATCACGATCGTAAAAAACAACGAAAAATAAAGATATAATATTAAGACAATGACAATATTATTATAAAGTAAACTTCTTTAAACCGAAATGAAAATGAATTCTTATCGAGAATAAGTAGTAACCAAACAGTGGTTCATGCATCGTCCCCAAAACAATGGGGCAATGACAAATGCACAGTGGGCTCAATTCATCTTGATGAGAGATTTGTCAAATTTTGTACGTAATCCCATCAGTCCGTTGACAAGCCCACCGGGCGAGACGTACTTATCATATGTATGAATACTTATTGTGGGTTTTATTGATCGATTTAAAACCATTTATTATAGATTTTTCGATTTGCACTGAAGTACACTAGACGCATTAGCCATAAAAGAAAGATAACGATCCTCGCTCATATTGTAGCCAATTATTTTAGGGTGGCATCTTCCTATATTTTCTTATGGTTCGTAATCAAGTTGTTAGTTAATCTTTTGAAAAGTCATGATTCTACGAACGACTATGCTAGCATAATTGGGTAGATGCCTCATGTAAATTAAATTGATAACGTAGTGTTGCTAAATGGATAGTAAACAATCAAATAATTGTAATAAGGAGTAAATTACGAAATATAATTAAAATCATAAAAATATACGGACCCTAAAAGTTTATAAAAAATATGCATTTCTTTTATTGTCCAAAAGTAAATTTAAAGCTACCAATAGAATCCTTACGCTTTCATAGAAACAAAATTGTACTACAACTATGGACCTAAACGCAGTATTTCGCGACCGATACAGAAATTTACTTGATTTTCCATACAACAATTAGTACAAATATCAAACTGTGACGTCATACTTCAATGTCTATTAGTATACTGTTTTGAAAAAATGACACCTCGTTGAGTTTTTTACGCCGGTTCTTCTCGAGGCAGAGGTTTTCCTTCCGAACCGGTGGTAGTTTATCGACATTCATAGGTGCATGTAATATGCCTAAATTGAAGAATAAATCACTCTGACTTTGACTTTTCTTTATGAAACATTTCGGCTGCCACCAGCGAGGTCCGTCTTTAACTCAATGTTTTGGGTATTTATGTTCTTTAATTGTAGTTACGCCCATACACACATTTGCTCCTCTCCTAAAACTGGTTCGAATGGCACCGTAAAAAAATTAGGACACAAGCCTAATACGTATGAAGTTAAGTGGCACGAGCATAACGACAAATAATACATGTGACTTATATCCCGCCACGTGAACGACAAATCCTATTGCTTTTAAATATATATAGTCTATACTAATATTATGGTGGGCCACCTTATACGGCACGACAGCTTCTTCTTAAACATCCTAGAAGGTAAAATTTAAGGCAAGAGAGGTAAAGGAAGGCGTAGGCTAACATATTTTAGCCAAGTAAAGGAAAAAGTTGCTGTCGAGTCGTATGAAGAAGTCCACATCCGATTTACCATAATGGATAGGTTTTTCAAAACAACTTCTAAAATTAGCTTATGGAAAACCCTGATTAGGGTAACCGGTTCCGGACCCTGATTTCACCCCGCAGCTCCGCCTGGATTCTTTGTAATACAGGGGCAGAGCCGAGCGGGAAGCTAGTTTTATAATAATGAGTAAGACTAACAAAATAATGCTCGTGCGAGTTTGTTCTATTTGTGCACGAAACTGTGTTCTTACGGAGACCACAAAAAAATCTACAAGAATGTTGAGTCGTGTTTGACAAGTCGCTGACACGCTGTGCAGAGAGAGGTGTATCTATTAGGTTGAGCTTTTTATCCCTGGACGAGAAATAATGAGCAACTGTCATTTAATAAAGTTGGTCGAGTCTAATTAACCTTAATGGGCAGTAAACGTCGAATAAGAGTTTTTTGGAATGATTTACGATTCCTTATAAGCTCCCAAAATACATACTAAAGAATGCGTTAAGTTGGGCGATATTTGATCGAATTCAATCTATGAATGCTGATTGCGTCCAGACCGTGGCGTGGCCTTAGCGATGTACACATTTTTGCAGCTGGATGTACCAAAGATATGTACTAAAGAAATAAAATAGAGGCATTTGGTATATTTGTACATGCATTTATGTTAGTATTTATGAAGTAGGGCCAATTTATTCCTTTAAAACTACAGTGTTTCTCTTCCTGTCTATGTCTAACTATCAAAAAAAACCTCGACTCACTTTTGCAATTATATTTGTTTCACACCACAAGCGAGACGGGTTTCAAACATTTTCATTACGGACAAAGATACGGCAAAACATTCCTATTTTGTCATTGGAAATCGTGAGTAAATAAATAATGCATACCATAACGTCATAATTACATCACGTGTACAATAACATTTAATAACGCAATACCAAAGAGAATATTGAATATATATAGTAGAGTTGTCAGTCAACATTTTTGGCAGTAGCGCCATTTAGAGTCGCAGGAATACATACACTTCAAAATACCTCAAACACATGCCTATATGTGTGAGAAGAATTTGAATTAATGGAAACAATTTGTATCCATCATTTCGAAATCCTACCAGAGCAGATTTGTTATATAAGTTTACTCTGGTAGTTTCCGAAATAATGGATTAATACTCTATTAGAAATCAGAAATGAAAAACTAATTTGAAAATAATATATTTACTTATACTTCTTTATTTTACATTCATATTTGTAGGTCTGTACTCAATCAAAATGAACATTCGCCAAATATAGTCTACCTACACCTTTATTTCCATTTCCTGTTCCTATATATTTTTCAATACTTTATATTTATCTTTTCTTCATGTTACCTGCATTAACCCATAAAGGATCCCGATTCTATAAATTCTGAATGTTATCATATTATCTGTTTCCAGTGCTTCCTCATTATCTTTTGGTAGTTATTTGTTTCTGTGAAATTAAGATTATATTGTTAGGTGTATTCATTTGGCATCGAGGCAACAAATCTATAACAAGTTTCTGTCAACAATAAATTTTTGGTAAATACAAGCTATTATTGCCGAGCTATTAGAGTGCAGTAAGTTTTTAGCTATATCGGGCAAATACGGATTCAAAACTTGTATGAAATGCCTAAATAAGCGAAAATATGTAAATACTTACAAATTTCATCGCAATCGACACACTTATTGCATTTTCGCGATTGCATGTTCAGATTTAATAATTTGATGTCTTCCGATTGCAATTACGATAACACAAAGCAGGGGGTCCAGAGAAATAAGCAAACTACGAGTCAGGAATTCCAAAAATACAGTAATAATCGTGAATTCCATTCAAATCGCATTCACGGACTCAATTCAAATAAAACAAATTTGAAATTTATCTAAACATCATAAATGACACTTGACAGATACCATTACATTTCCCAGAACTGTTGAGAAGGCCCGTGTAGATTTTTTGTGGATAAGTAAAATCTGCTTATGATTATGTTTTGCTTTGCTATTTATTTAGTAGTAATATTATAGCGATTAATAAAATTATTTCAATAATATAGTTAAATTAAGAAGAAAGCTGCGTGAAAATAACCACAAAGTTCATTTTCCATGAATGTTGCTACTGCAAAAAAAATATAAATTATACAAGGTTAGTGCTGGCGCACGCTGCCGGACCGCTACCGGAACTGGTCGGTTCCCGCCACCTGACGTGTGCCGATGGGTTTGCACCGGACCTAAGTACAAATTTGACTTTAGTGACATCTATAGCCGAGAGAATAAATATTATCCGAATAAAGGAAAAGAAACAAAAGAAAAGCAATTCTAAGGAAGGTTCTAAAGTGAAAACACCGTGCGCAATACCTTCTCAATCATCATACATTATTTCAATATCACGCAAGATTACTTGTAGGCAGTGCACAGTCCATCACCCACGCGTATACTAAACTATATCATTATAAGACTTGTATAACAATGTTGCATAAAAACAGTGAAACCAATAGGTTAGGCTATGTTTAATTCATGGCGAATACATTCCCCATAGGGGCGAGAAGGCTCTATGTTGTTATCTTTTTATATGAACGTAGGACATTACGGATATAGTAATGCGCATATATGCGTGTCTCATTGTATTCAAATGTAGCAAACTTTCCCCAATTACAATGATGCAGTTAGTGCTTTCGCGAGCAAAGCCTGAGTGAGCACTCTAGTGGGTGAGCTTTCGAAACGTCAATATAAATTTATTAAGGACTTTTGACAGCTCACTTTGCCACACTCACTGATTATCAACGATGAATTGTGCTTGCCAACTATGAGTGTGAAGTTTTCATCGCTAGACAAAACGCAATAAACGGTAAAGCATTTCTTTGCCATACTGTAGCTGTTTCCCGTAGTTCCCAAAAATCTATAATATTGTAATCATAAAAAAATTATTCGGCATTCGGTCATGCCATGACACCCATTATAAAGACATTATTTAATAAAGAATAAAGACTTTATAAACATTTTTACGTTAACGAACAACAAACAATTTATATAGGTACACAGAACACGATATTTATATGTAAGTCTTGCATCACGTTGATATACCTAGTCGTAGAAGTAGCGACCTAGTCTAACTTATCAATCTTCGGACAAACAATGAATCTTCCCTTTTAAAAGTAAACATACAAAAAACGTCAACGGCTATTGAATGGGACTTGAAACAAAACCTGGTTCAAAGTATAATTCCCTTATTATCTTTAATTGTATAGAAAAAAGCGCAATGGTGCAAACGGGGCTTGATCAAAATGCTGCATTATTAACTTTTTGTCATGAATTGCGACACGAAGACCCACTGTGCTGTGTGTAAATTTCTTCGAACAATGGGAGAATTTAAAGTGTTCAATGAAAAGAATTAATTACTCTTTTTTACAGAGTTTGCTGTTCGCATCGACAGGAAAATGTTTAAATATATATTTCGTTCACGAGCGATTTAAAATGATCTAAGATCGTAAAAACGTTACGTGACGCTTAAAAGATGTCGAGATCAAACATTTAACTATAAATATACTTTACCTTTTATCTCTAATTATTGTCTTTCAACTTAAGCTAAGTTTTTTTTTAATAATATGAATATAGAAAGAAATACCTGTACAAAAACAAAATATATTACGCATTATAAAAAAAAATCCCCAACCTAGGGTGTCGCCGGCAGCGGTGCGGGGCCTAAGCGAAGGCACCAGAATACTTAGTAACGTAAGTATACTTAAGTATAACGTAAGTATACTTATTATTAATTCCGTACATTTTTAGTTAGGTACTGAAAGATACATATTTATTACATTAAATGGAGAGGGTATCGGGCCCAAAAAAGGAGAAGTAACAAGTTAAATATCAAAGCAAAAGAACAATTATTCAGTTTTACTAATGTAAGTATATCGTATATATAAGTATACTAGCTTGTGCCCGCGGCTTCGCCCGCGTACTAAAAGTAATGTTACCGTTTACCTACAAAAAGTTGCATCTCAGTTTGACCTGTATGTTCCAATTGAATTGCAATTTGGCACAAATACTTTCAAGAATTTTCATGTTCACAATGTTAAATTTCAAAATCGATGCCATTTTCGTAATTAACTTCCCAAAAAACCATAAAAACGACACCCATATTTAGTCATTTCAACCCTATCGCACTCCAACAGGGGAGATGGTATTTCACGTCCGCCACGTTGGATTAATCGTTGTTGTTTTCGTAATCAGCGACCAGCAAACAAACTTTGGACCCCCATTTCATCCGCTTAGGGGGTGAATTTTTAAAAATAATTTCTGCTCCCGAACTTATAAGGAACCCATGTGCCTAATTTGGAATCTCTAGATCCAACGGTTTGGGCTGTGCGGTGATATGTCAGTCAGTCAGTTTCTTCTTTTATATAATTATTATCGACTCTACATATAAACTCTACATATTGACTCTACATACCGACTCTACATACCAACTCTACATACCGACTCTACATATCGACTCTAGATACTGACTCTACATATCGACTCTACATATCAACTCTACATATCGACTCTACATCGACTCTACAAATGGACTCTACATATCGACTCTACATATCGACTCTACATTCGATATGTAGAGTCGATACTCAACATATCGTACTGACACTACATAGTTAGGGGCTGGGGGAAAATTAACAAAAAAAGGCAGGTATTTTTCGTTGGTAACAGAGTCTGTGTACCGATTTTTAGCTTCCTACCTTGAAAACTGCGAAAAGTCCCATATAAAATTTCACCCCCTCTTGTAAGGGGTTGGGTACAGATTTCCAAAAAAAAAATGATTTTTTTGTTAGTCACAAATATTTCGCATACCAATTTTTAGCTTTCTACCTTGAAAATTGCGGAATGCACCATACAAACTTCCACCCCCCATTTTAGGGAAGTGGGGGGTTGGAATGAGACAAAAAGTAGCCTATGTCACTCTCCATCCCTTCAACTATCTCCACTTAAAAAATCACGTCAATTCGTCGCCCCGTTTTGCCGTGAAAGACGGACAAACAAACAAACAAACAAACAAACAAACACATACACTTTCCCATTTATAATATTATAGTATAGTATAGTATTATAGTATTATAGTATATAGTATAGTATAGTATATAGTATATAGTATAGTATATAGTATATAGTATGGATCGCTGGAAACACGTATGTTTTTGCAATAAAAAAATTACTGAAAGATGAGATTTTCATTGTACATGGAACATCAACATGTATCAGCGGTAATGTAATGTCAGATAAGAAGCTAGTGGGAACAGTAAGAGTGCAGGTTATATGATGGCGACCTTAATTCCTTCTATGGAGGGTACTAAAAGAAAATAGCCTTTGTCGTACCTCACGATAGTACACAGATTATACTAGAGCACACTTGACACGCTGTCCTGGCAACTTGTCCCTAGGAAATAAGACCTAAAATTGTATACATATTTGCAGACTTGGTCATATTGTACAGGTTATCAGAGACCACCAAGTGTCTAGTGGCATAGATGAAATAGTGCGTTTTTATCAAGATTTACTACTGACTGAAGTTACTAATGGCATTCTACCTGTAAAGACGCAATAGCGGTAGAAGTAGAGCTGGTACAGTTTATTGCATGATTAAACTTAATGGGCATGATACTAAAATATAATGGAAGTAAGTATTTTAATTATAAACGATGACCAGGACTTGCTACACTAACTCTTATTAATGACGAAATAAAAATTAACCAGACGTTTCAATTTAAAAACCATAAATTACACTAATAACTTGTCAGTAGAATTAACGATAGATCGTGCTAAATACTCGATGGATTGCCTGCCTTATACGGAACTGAGAGGCCTCAAAGTGTATCTAATTGACATAAGTCCAGCTTAACAGTTAATACATTGAACGGGTTAGGGGTCATTAGGCAATCCAGATAAATAAGTGGTTACAGGAATATGTGAGGCGAAAGCCTGGCCGCAATTCTATTCGCGCGGCATGACAGAATATACACCTAGGATAACGTGTTTGTTTCGTGTCTCTGTCATTCTAATTTTTTAAGACATGCTGGGATGTTGTTTGAATTTCAAATTGGACACCATGTTTGTGATGAAATTAGAACCTGCGACCCTTATGTAATTCGACGCATATTTATTGCAACTTGTTCCTCAGGATGCGAATGACGAGATGACTCTTGGTAGAGATGTTTGAATGAAAATGACATGTCTCGCCATATACGGTATAAGGGCAAGCGAATGTCAAGGAAGTAAAACTATAACGGAATAGTTTGAAGATTGATAGGGGCTGCGATCCTCGTTCCGGATCGTTCCTGGCTCAAGAGATTTCCTTGGCCATTCAGCGTGGCAACGCCGCCAGTGTCATGGGAACTTTCGGGCCACCAACGATCCGGGACGGTCCATTTTGTTACTTTAGGTTAGTACGTATTGTTGACGAAGCCGTTGCGGATTCTATCAGTGTTACCTAATTTTGTGTCAATAAAATTATTATCCCATTAAGAATAGCAATAATTGTATATATTGTCCTAAAAGTTAATGCAATATATTTTGACTATGTTTTATTTTATTTTTCCTTTTCTTTTTGCGCTAGTAAATTGTTTGAGGATTGACAAAAATATTAAACAGTTTTTGACGCCATGGGTGAGTCGAGGGTCCAGCTGAATGATTTCGGAGGATACCCGAGGTCGTCATGGGCTAAGAGTTGGGAATATACACCTAAGAAGTATGCTAGGAATACATATATCATCCGAGCTTTAAATTCCCGTTTCATTAAGACTCGGACGGCCTCGCCCTGAGCACTTATCGACATTACTGTTCCATCATCAAGCAACCCCATTCCCAACCAGCATAGTGCGGAAATATACAATGTCGCCGGCCAGATGAAAGAGATTTATAATTGATCCGTTAATTTATTTGATTGCTGCGTGTGCGCCACTTTCGCGAGTGGTCGCCACTACGGCTCCTCCACATTCCTGTGACTCCGTAAGGCTCGAGACATGTAAAAATCTGGAGCCGTAGCATGGTTGGCCTTATCACGCGACAAGTGACAAGATAAGAGCGTCGTCTCGTTCTATCGAACGGTGTCAGCCAGTGACGCACGCTCTATCCTATCACCTATCGCGTGACAAGGCCAACCATGCTACGGCTCCTGGGCAGTGGATATTTTACAAATGTCGTAACATCTTGTTGAGGATTTAGATTTATTTATTTCGAGATAAAAATTACAATACAGATTTGTATACAATGTGTCGAGATCTGTAAAAATTTGCTATATAAAGTCAATTAAATATGATCTAATTAAGTGCTTGTTGGTAGAAATTTGAGTCACATTTCGTGATATCAAGGATATATCACATATGACACATGACAAAATCATACAAACATGAAGACAACAATACTTCAGCAATCTCGAGAATTCATCTTGTTCTAGAAGCAAATTGTAAAATCATGATAATTATTACGGGTCAACTTCTTTGAATTAGTAGGCAGTGACAACCTACAACTCTCTTAGCAGACCAGGTACCTAATTTAATACCGAATGTTAAATTACGTCTGTAAAAATATGTATATTGGAAGATTGACATTTTTCTTTGAGACGACAGTTGCGGCGCCATATTTAACGTTTACCGGTCAGTAAAGTGTGGTAAATCGGGTGTTCTTGTGTTGTTCTATGTAAATATTATCAAGCAGTTGTGTTCAGTTATCATATGACAAGATATCAGAGAAAATAACGTTTATGTATTTTTGCGACTTATTGCGTGACAATGTGAAAAGCGCACCAGTTCAGACGGCCCTTTATCGCACAGCTTAGAATTACATAGAATTCGCAGTCAATTGTCTCGATTGGATAATTATAAATAGGTTCAAATAGTTTGACGAGTTACAGCAGGCACACAGAGAGACATACTACATACATAGGTACCTAAACTAGTTAAAATCCTCAATCCATATATAAAATAAGTTTTTACCAAAAAAATTGGTACATATAAGCTTTTATTTCCGACTGTACTTTTCTGTATATACCATCATCAATTACTCTCACTGAGACCATTCTAACGAGCCCAAACTCAACGGGGCTACGTCGATTAAATACTGAATTCCCAAAAAACCAAGGGTTAAAAAGCAACTACGTAAAAATGTTAAACATGAAATGATAGATAATACGGTATTTTATGAGTTTCCAATACATCTGTTGTTCATGAGAACCTTTTTTTAGTTCTTGCTCATTACAATAAATCCCATTGTAATAAGCTTTCTTAAAACAACAAACAGTTACCGTAAAAATTGAATGAACATCGCGGATGTTTCATTCAGGTAGTCCGTTGCAGTAATAACATTCATTATTATCGTCGGCGAAAAGGTCTCCCGAAGACCAATAAAATACAATAAAGGCAGGCCTCAGGTTCCATCGCAATGCATCAATGAGCCGTTTTTCGGATGCATTTTATGGTACTGTTAAAGAAGACGGATTATTTTACGTTTTGAGAACCATTAAGCTACGTCTAAACGATTACTTGGACACTACAAAAAATACGCCGAGAGATAAATGGAAAACTAAATGGGCTAGCCTGTTTTTTTCCGAGCTTTTTTTTTTATCAGGAGTGTAAATCGAAAGGGTATAGTTACTTTACTTTAAATTTGGTGTAGTCTCTCTCTATAGTGTATCATTTTAGAGATAACTTAAATACATAATGCATAATATACATATTATGTAGCATTACTTTCTGAGCAGATTATTTAGTTAGAGAATATGTCATGAATATACCTAGATATTTTTCTAGCACGAACGACTTATTGTAAGTGATTGACAAAATAAAAACATCGACAGTTCTGTTATCGATAAGTACCACTTCAAATTTTTCAAGGATGCGTTAAAAAATAGACAATAATAAAAAAAACTATCAATTTATTTATATTTTACATACTTCAGAAAACAATTTGCAATACTTTCATAACTTTCTTTCTTAGTGTCACTGAGTTAATTATCCCCTAAGTTACTCCATAACACACACACACACCGAAATTGTCTTTCAAATCGACGCAGAATATCACAACATGTAGTTTTTCCCAATCCCATTTTTGCCCCCAAAACAAATCTGTGTCTCAGTATATGGTTACAGTGTAGGTGCACGCGGCGTCTAGGTAGGTAGCCAATATATGTCTGTGGTTGTATGTACGTATTGTCGTTGAAGTAGTATGTACTTATCGATAACATGATTGTCGATATTTTTATTGTGGCAAGCACTAAACAAATGTTGTTCCTGCTAGAAAAATATCTAGGTATAGTCATGAATCAATAGCACAGTATACGATAGCGTTAAAAATGCATTAAAAATTTTCCTACCGTGCGGGAAACCAACTGCGTGCTTGACATACCTATTTGAATGTCCAGTAAAAAGTTCTTTTTCGCGTAACGGTACAGTAAAGGGCTGATTTCCACACAAGCGGGATACTTCACTCATCAATATTCCCGGTGTACCGGATTTCGGGGCAACGCATTGAATTGAATGCGGAGTGCGGACGCGATTTCTTAAGCGGGCCGCGTTTCGTTTTAGGGCTACCACTACGCGGTTTTTATACGAACAGGGGGCCTAAAATGGTTGCCATTTTATCAACTTATCGTTGTGGATAAGACATCCGACACCCTCGCACTCGCATACTTGTCAGAATGTGACGGATGTCTTATCCACAGCGATAATTGATAAAATGGCAATGATGCTGCGCCCGCTGATCTTATTTATAGTAGGTAGGTACCTAAATATTTAACATTATCGTTGCATGGCTTGCACCGGGTGGCCATTTGTATTTCAGTTCGTTACCTTAATTCGGCGTCAATATTATACATAAACAGTAGGTTAAGATTGTAGTATACCTAGTAACTTCATTGAAAACCTACGTTGAATGAATATCATGAATTTGAAAACAGTTAGGTACGTATAACGTAATAAATAACTGATTGAAGATGATATAAAAATTTACTGGAATTTAAAGGTTTAAATTATTAAAACCTACACGGTTTATTGTAAAACACTTCTCGTAGAAATTAATTAATTTATTTTTATTTATTCATTTCCATACCTACAATTATCATTACAGGCTAGACCCTACAATGTTCATATTGTTCATCAATCTCTCTCGGAAATTAAATTAAGAGTAGTGGCAACCCTGTGCAGAATGTACAAAATGACTGTCACGAAAAAAGAAAATGACTTCGAAGGCTTCTGAATGGCGGACAAAAAAGGCAAGCCGTTTCAGACATTAACTGAATGAAAATATATAAATATGTTTGTTTGGTCATTGACCCGGGACAATGGTGCATTATTGCAACATTAAGATTCGTATCGTTGAGACGGTTAATACACTATGGTAAATGTGGGTAAGATCGCTTGTTGTTATAATATAAACCAGTATTTGATTCATACATGCTTACAATCTGATACTCATCTATACCTTTGTTTTCGTGGGGAAATGCATTTACGCATTCCGCCTGGCTGGGGAACCAGGACGGGTATATGACGGACTCACGCCGGGAACCGCCCGGACTACCGTCTAAAACCCCACGGTGCTCTGCGCGCTGGAGCCACGGGAACGCTCGCGCACACTTCCGCGACTCCGCCAGCAGCTGTCCTCATGTGAGACCCATCGCAGGAGGGGAGGAGAGGAGATGGATACTCGTCCCTCAGAATTACATTGTCAGGGGCGTTCCCGAACACCCGGCCTCGAGGACCTCTTCCATAGGGACCATAGGGGTGGCAGTCGCCCCCGTGCCAGATACAGGTCTACGAGGGCCCTCGCGTCCAGGTCCCAGGGTGTGGTTCCGGCTAGCACACGCGCGGCTTCCGCGCTTATGGTTGCGGTACCCTTTAATTACCCTCAGAGCCATCACTCTCTGTGGTCGGCGCAGCTGAGCGATATTATGCCTGCTGAGCGCGTCTAAACATACTGGGGCACCATAGAGCGCCATCGAGCGTACAACCCCCGCGTACAGACGGCAACATGAGGCCCTCTCAGATTTCGCAGTATCCGCCCAAAGGCTGACGCCGCACGCAGCAACTTGGGCGACAGGCGCTCAAAATGCGCTTTGAAATTTCATTTACTGTCAAGCATGACGCCAAGGTAGAGCAGCGTCGGCTTGAGAATAATTGGAACTCCTCTCACCACAATCGGTGTGCCAGCTGGGGGCGCTCTCCGTGGAACAAAGAAATATATGGCCTTGGACTTCGTAAGAGCCATCTCCAGGCCCTGCCGTCGGATTTTCTCCACGCAATCGGCAACTGCCGCCGTGGCCAACACGGCTGCGCGATAGCTAGGTCCCTGGGCCGTTACGACGTACGTTGACTCCACGCAAGTTTTCCCCCCGCAGGACAGGGTTGTAACCTATATTCAACAGGAGTGGCCCTAGGACCGACCCCTGTGGAACTCCACAGCGCATTTTCCTCCAGCCCCATTCCCGTTGCCCAAGCCAGGTAATGAACCTCTCACTGAGGTACGCCTTTATGATGCGAAATAGATGGAGGGGTAGGTACTTGGTGATACCGCAACGCCTCCTTTATTGTATCCCAAGGTAGAGTGTTAAATGCGTTGGCAATGTCTAACCACAGTAACGACACCGCCAAGACGACATCAACCTAACCTAACCTAACGTTACGTTGTACCTGTACAGTTAAATGCAAAAATATTTATCAATTTAATGAAACCTTATTCCGCTGACATAAGAGCGATTGGGCATATTTATGAGTAAGTTGTATGCACCCATATTTTTAGACTTGACTGTACCATGTAAATGTTTAGTTATGCGAAACAAATGAAGAGCATTCTTGCACTTACCGTCGAGTTTCCCCGAAGAAAAGTTGATAAGTCATGCCAGAATAAACCAGAATACGGTAACCGGCTGGTCGTTCGCTTGGTCTAACTAAATCCAACATAAAACTGCGAAAAAACAAGAGAGTTCGCTCAGAATACGAAAACTATCGTGGTTTTTCTGAGTTACCTCATGGGATGGCAAGTACGTACGGTGCAGTATTTATTAATGAAAATTATTATAATTAAATTCCAAATACTTACAGCAAGTCTGATGAAGGACACAGAAAAACCTGTCACGTGGCAATGAACAATATGACGCTGTCATTTAATATTGAACGGTCGTCTCAAGTATCACCGGCATCGATATTTTTTGCCCAATCGATTAATATTAATTGTTTCTTTAAGGAAAATCGATTACGAGTGAATCTTGCGCATCGATCTGAGCAGCCACTTCAATGGAGCTCATACATGATAATGTTAACGATTTAATTTACTTTTATTGCTTTTTTTAGCTTCTAAGGATACCGAATGTCTGTAGGTATGTTGATGTGTAAACCAAGCTTTTGCAACGTAAGTATACACTTGCTTCTGTTTATTTAGAAATAAGCATTTTGCGTCGTTTAACAAATTACAAATTAAAGGGAAACTTTTAAAAATTCCACGCCCCGATCTAATTTAATTAATTTATTCGACTCCAATTAAATTAGATTATTTTGTCGTGAACAAAGTCGTAGCAGATACTGGTTTTTGCAATCATTGACGAAACGAAATATGAATTGAAATTATATTAGGTGCCAGGAGTCATGACTATACCTAGTCTTAATTCGTTAACGACAGCTCAAATTTTGAATAAGAAGATGATATTTTAGTCATATACGAGTTTGCGTTAAAGAAATATGATTAAGGGATGAAAGTCGCTATTACGGTGAAGAATATTGCTAAGACTCCTGACCCATAGTATTCATATAACTAGGCACCAACTTTGTCATAAAATGACGTTGAATAGTAGGCTTCGCATCATACAACGCAATAAATGAAGTGTAATTGTTTAGATAATATGCCACATGACGAAAAAACGTAAGGATTCCCAGACTATAACACTCCGAACCGCGCTTTTTAAAAAACTGTCATCTTTTTCTCATTCTAACCGAGCATACATCACGTAATTTATGTTAAAGAGATTTATTTTATATGAATAGCTATTAAAATATTTGTAGATCAGCGGTCGAGCCGTTCATGAAAATAGGGATGTTTAAAGCTCCATACAGAAAACATCGATAGGTGCCCAGCTGCTGGGGGCGATTTTTGACCTTCGAGCGCTCAATTCTTTCACTCGAAAACTGGCAAAAACTAGGTATGAAAAGCTTTTTTGAAATAAAGTAGGTATAAAAAGGTATTTTGATATAGCGATAGAAAAGGCCATAGTCGGGTTTCCATAGTAAGTCGGCTCTTATATCAAATGGGCTCGGGTTTTTTTGTGAGCACCTTTTATAGTGAAGAATATTTATGCTGAGTATGAACATCCTGCTTGTGACAGTTTTGACTTATGATTTTTGTTATTTTTTTTAATGTGTTGTTTTTCGGGATGTATTTAAGCGATTTGCTTCACATTCTGAAATGATGTTCTTTATATGTATATAATTTGCATCGCCACCCAAAAAACTAAAACTAGTTTAAAAAAAATGAAAAAAAGACCAAATAGAAAAGATACATTTTTTATGTGGTTGTGAAGTAATACCTGTAGTTTTTTTTCTCAGAATAGACCATACTACTTGCCAACTACTTGCCTAAATATCAAAATTTTCCAGGTGGTACTTACTGTCAAAAATCAGCAATATTTGTGGTCAATACGTACTTTTTATTAATATTTTTATGAAACGGATTCATCGAAGTTAATTATTAACGAATTACTCTAGTTAAAATCATAAATGGCAGATACATTATGCAATAACCATCTTGCATTATGATCACATTAAGTTGGAAGTAGAACTTGGCCACACATATTGCTGATTTTTGACAGGAAGTACCGCCTGGAAAATTTTGATATTTAGGACTGTATCGATATCGATCATTATTAAATGAATACTCAAACACTACTGCAAGGGTTTGCCGGGATAGGCAGCTCCAGTAGTTATTGGTTTAATCCTCTTAGGTGCACCAGGACATCGTCTCGTCGATCTTTATGATTTGTGACTTATACAGAGTGTTTCGTTAAGTACGTTATACACAATCTTAGTATTAAACATCGAAGGCTCGTGGCATCTAGGTAGCATTTGACGTTTATCACAGACTAGTGATGTAGCCAAGTCGATAAAGGACCCAAATTAAAAAGAAGATTGTTTTCAAGTCAACCATTTAATATGTGACATTCGTGATACACAATTAATATTTGTTCTAAATTGTAAGAAGTTATTCTACGTCTTCTATCTGTAAAAATCCACTTGGTGTACGAAAATGATCTCTCAACAACATGTTAAACAAAAACACTTATCTTCCCTTATCTCAAGCTCCGGTACATTTAAAAGCAAATCCTCTAAAGATGAGTTGCCTAAGGATTTGTTGTTGTGCTTCATACATTTTAAATGTTTGTTTACGTTATGTGTTTTGCAGACCAGAAAAACATCACAACGGGTGCATTTTACTTTATCACCTTCTAGCACGATTTCTGGATGTTTTTCATGATTTCCTCCATTATTTGATAAATATTTCACGAACGCAACACTCGCGACGTCTTTTAATAATTATTGAATAAATGACAATGACATATTTCATATTGACAAATTGACATTGATGTTTTTCATAATTGCCCACTTCACAGATATTTGATAAATATAACTATGAAGGTTGAAATACAAAACTTACTCATTGGTTATTTTATCGTATCGAAAATACCGCATGAAAAACGTTGTGTCGCATCACTATGCTACCTGAGATGCCACGAGCCTTCGATGTTTACTTAGTATACATGTGTATCCTGATTTTGAACTGTGAAAGGCACACTGCAATAACGTTCTTTGATTAAATAATAGTGTGTCGCACTTATTAGGGTTGTTTTGTTTGTTTTCTTCTTCTCTAAGACTAACTCGTGCTCTTTACTTTCTCGTTGACTCTTTTTCTAAAATAAAGGTAACTATATTTACTTTGTAGGTAGGTGTACTGGTAATACGCAAGACCTTCATTTCAGGTTCATTCACAAAGAAGTATAATACCGTCTGAGATATACTTAATATTTTGGGTATTTTCTAGCGAACTTATATTTAATTTGTAAATTCCAGCGGAAAAATAGCTGAGTAAATTCATGTCCGTAATCGTATAACATGAAACAACTAATTTAGTTCACAAGATTCAAGTAAAAAATATAACGTTCTTCTATTTCATATTATAAAATGCATTTGTTGTCTATTTTATGAAGTCCTGCTGGATTTGGACTCAATTCGTTTTAGATCAAGAGTAATTGGTAGAGCGGGGGGGCTATTGTGGATTGTTTTGTCATTTTGATTACCCTTAAAACTATCTGTCGTTTTAAACCTCTGTTGTAGCTTTGATGAACAAAATACTGAAATAAGGAAGCGCTTTTAAACTTGACTCTGGGTTTTTAGTTACACTTAGATTTAACTTCTAATTACGCACTATTTTTACATTCCAGTATACTTCAAGGTGAACATTTAATTTCATTGAAATAAACGCAATACTCCATTTCGTATCGCCACAATTCATTTATAATTAAAAACATTGTTAAAAGCTTCTAGGCTTTAGCATAATCAAATTTGTTTTGTCTAGTAAACGGTCTTTTAAGAGCGACCTATTTGTTTTGTCTAGTAAACGGTCTTTCAAGAGCAACAGTTTTAATTACATCACAACATATTTTTGACACTGATTCACGATGATACCTTTTAACTTTGGCAAATATTTAAATAATGAATTTCATTTAGTGATGTTTTGGTACAGTTCGTTGATGGGAGGTGCTAATGAAGAGGAAAATGGTATATTTATTACTATTTTATTCTGTTTCAGTTCAGACAATAAATTATATTCTTAACATAAAAAATTAAATCTTGTTACCTGTTCAAGGAAGGAAGAGGTACTTAATAACGAATTGACTGTTCTTAAATACCTGCAGTAATTTCAACATGTTGTAAATTTTATGTTAAACATTCTACTTACAAGTAAATGAAGGCCTACTGTTAATTTGGCGATGGATCCCGAATCCACGGGGGAGAATGAATCCGACGTATTTACATTAAATACTACACGATCCAATCAGTGATGATGGGTAAGTATCGTTGGTTACAAAAAGGATATGTAATCACGATTAAATTCAGTATTAGGTAATTTTATTCGGACTTTATTCGGGGGTCCCTTATTTTACCGACAAACATTTCACCGAATGCATTGTTTCGCCGAATTTTCACTTCATCGATTTTTTTTTTCAGAAACCGGTAACTATTTAGATATATCTATCTATCTATCTTCAATGGCTCACCGACCCAAAGTGGGTCTTGGCCTCAAACACGAGTTGTCGCCACTTGACCCGATCTTGCATCATCTCCCTCCAGTTCATGGCTTTAAGGTCACGCAGGTCTAATTCGACGACGTCGTTCCAGCGATAGCTGGGACGTTCGACGGGTCGCCGTCCTACTGGATGCCCCAGATATGCCCGTTTGGCACCCCGATCTTTCTCCATCCTTTAAAAATGACCAAGCCAGCAGAGACGGTGAGCTTTTGTTTCTCCAATAATGTTGGGTGTGGTCACAAGATGCTCAATTTCTATGTTCTCTGGCTCCGAAGCTTCCGTCATCTCTCCTTACCGTACCTAGAATTTTTTGGATAATTTTTCTCTCCGTCACAAGGAGCTTATTAACACGCTTTTATTAGGTCGACCTGTATGTAACTATGTAATGGAATCTAAGGTAACTAATTTAACCATCTTCCAAGGACCGTAGCGTCATGAAAATTGGCAGCTGTATGTAGTTATGATGACTTTACAATAATATGGTACTGTCGAACTGATCTGACGATGGAGCCGGAAGATATGAACTGGAACTTCATGATGTAACATCGTATCATAGCTGTGTTTGGACTTGTTAGAAAAGTCTTGTAATGAACTTTGACCACAATTAGGTTTCAAGGTCTGATGATGAAGCCGGAAGATAGGCACTGGCATTCCATGATGGAATATCGTATCATAGCCGTGTTTGGACTTGTTAGAAAGGTCTTGTAATGAACTTTGACCACGATTAAGTGGAATATCGTATAATAGTCGTGATTGCGCTCTTAGTGGTCTCCAGATTGAAGAGCTAGATTGTTCTAAGCTGACAAGTAAAACACCATGCAATACAGACGCACTGGCGGAGATGGAGAGGATACAGGAAATACTTTCTGCAGCTTCCGCCAGGAAGTTAGTATTAGTATTTATTTACAAGAAAGTCTTTCCTGTTCCAGCGCCCCACGATTTTACAATCAAATATTATAATTAACAGCACATAGTTTACACTTCAGCCCAGAAATAGAGAGAACTTGAACGATCCATAATTTATTTTTGGTTTTTACGTGCATTTATAAAAGCGTGTTTTTCTAGTGTTTTTTAAACTATTAATTTTCTTCTTTAAGTGTTAGCGTCCAAGTCTCACACCCATACATGAGTATTGGTCTTATGACCGTTTTGTATATGCGGAGTTTGGTGTTTCCACTCAGGAGCTTGGATGATAACACTTTATGAAGGGCGGCACTGCACCGCAAGGTGCTTTGGATGCGGATGTTTTTATCCTCCTCCCGTGTGATAGTGTCGGTGACTGTACAGCCTAAGTACTTAAATTTGGACACGCCTTTGAAATTAATATCCCCTACGTGAAGGTCTTGTCTTTTAACGCGTGCGTTTTTGTAGAGTTTCATGTGGAGATATTCTGATTTTTCATGGCTAATACTTAGACCCACCTTCTTAGCCTCGATCTCCAGGACTGCTGCGGAAACTGCAACCTCTTCCTTGGTTTCCCCGAGCAATGCCAGATCGTCGGCATACCCTATCACGTTATGCTTTCCGTTCAGTTGCATATAGCTAAAAGGCAATTGTGTAGAATCCATTAGGTTAGGTTAGGTTTGTTTTATAACTTCCCTCGAGGTTGCCCGCCTTGTCGGGGCGGGGAGGCTTATACTTGTTCCCAACCAAAGTGACGACTGAGGCCATAAAGAAAGACAATGCAAAAGAGATAACGCGAGCCTATGGTTTTATGGCCTCAGTCGTCACTTTGGTTGGGAACAAGTATAGTAACCGTGGACTGGTCACCCACGGCGAAGGTAAGAGGCACCCAGGGCCCAAGCAACGACGATATCTCGATAATTCCGATATCGGTCGGATAAAAACAGCCTGTATTTAAATCAGCTATTATAAATGATACTCACCAAGACTTAAGAAATTTTGATGAAATAAAAATATGTCAGTAGCTCCATGAAAAGTATTTGTCGTCGAGTAAGCCGCTTTTGTGTAGCCTTCAAATCGAATCAAACGAAATAAAACTTAGTAAGATGGGTATAAAGCAGGAATTCGAATGTAGGATTCGTATTGTCTTCTGAACCAGTAACTTTTTTATGATGGTAAGTAGGTATTATGTTTTTAATCTTATACGCAACGATTGTAAGGGTGCGATTATCGTTATTTATTCGAGTTAAGGTTGCTTAGTCAGTTTTTATAGAGATTCGACTGAACGTTTTATGATTTAGTCTGGTCCGGTGCTAACTGATAAACATTTATGGTTTTAGGTAATAAGTACCACTGAGGATTTTAGAGCTTAATGAATACTTCAAGCATTGGATGAATGACGAAGCTCATTGGGGCTTGAGTTTTTATTACCATAGATGATCTATGGTAAATCTTATTGAAAACAATGACAAATGATCTATGATAGATCATTTGTCATTGTTTTCAATAAGATTTGCCGAAGGGCAACGAAAACGGCAAAAGTTATTATACGATGTCTAAACAAAGTGTAGGTAGTACCTATTTATTTTGCATTCGAGTATAGTTCATTAAAATAGTATTATCCTATTTACGGAGTAGAGCACTCATTTTTGAACGGTAAATATTACCCCAAACCGGTATTCAAGATAAGATTTCCAGATGTTTACCTGTAACAAAAAAACATATGTATTATTTATTACTTACCTTAAACAAGGCCTTGCTAGCTGCTAAATGCTAGCAGACAGTTAAATATCTGCAAATTAGGTCTCCTTGTTTTTGGTTTTTGAACAAAGTGAGATTAAAAGAGTTAGAATAAAAACTACCTCCTTATTCATAACACACATAAACAAACCTCTGTTAACTAAAATATATTTTGTCCCTTTCACAGATACACAAATGTCAGTAACAGATAGAGAGTTAGAGACAAGTTCTGTATTTTAGCTAAAGTAGGGTGATAAACGTATATGAATAAAGCCATATATGTATTATATGTAATGTAACGTCTTTTTAGTAGGTATATTCAGGTCTGTGACAAAATACAAAAATTACCTAACACACCTGACTAGCTAACCTGACTGTATAATGATCATGTTAAGAACGTGTGAAAGGATTTTCAATCACCATCTTCTCCATTTAAGATTCCATTGAGAAGACAAAAAGTATTAAGTCATTATAAAATCATTAAAATTAACCCATTCATCAAACACAAAACACCATAATTTCATCTTTTCTATCGGAGTCCCTTTCATTGGTACCCTCACAATTGCTACCCTATTACGGCGATATTATCTTTTTTTGAGTAAATAAAGGCTTTGTTTGTTTGAGAATATCCTGAACAACCGGCGTGGAGATAAACACGATGGCGGTGCTGGGTTAAAGAAATAATTACAAGTGTGGGGTCAAAATTGACTTCAATCTCAAACATTTCTTACAAGTACTTGGGCCTGGGGCCAATTTTATGCTGAACTCTAAAAATTAAATTTCACAATATTTTTTATATAGTTTTTACCATAAGTAATACGAATATAACACTATTTTGTAATAAAAACATAAGATTTATTTTAAATTTTAAAATAAAAATCCTAGTTTTATTATCTCTGTATGTCACGTGACCGAAAACGCCGACCGCCATTTTGTCTTGTGAGTGACGTCAGTAGAGCAAATGCAAAAACAAGTTTTCGCTGTAAACAACATTTACATAGATTTGACGTTTCTATGTTACTGCACGTAGTTCTAGTAGTAAGAGTATGACGTCAAGGTAATATTTGAGGAAATAAAATACCTACTACATAGTTGACTATCGAATCTATACGAACATTAAAAAAAAAGAAAAAAATGTAGATTAACCTATTAGCAGTACAAACGGAATTCTCTTTCTTGTAAGTAGAAACGAGACTTCCACTTGTAATACAAGCTACACACAATTTTACAAGTCTATCTAGCAACACTTAGGCGCTTGACCAATTACGACACGACTTTTTACCACTGTGGCCAGTTTAGACATGTAAATTGTATCTTGTAGTTTCGTGAAACGGGCCCCTTACTTGCTACTAATTAGGCAGTTAAAGACAAGATCAAAAGTCGATATCAGAACTGGTAGTTTAAGTGTCAATAATTAGTAAATAAGTGGCGATAAGTAATAAATAACACTACTTGTGACCTCCTTATCAAATCCTTAACCTTAACGGTTATGAATAGAATAACGAACGGTGTTTAGTTTCATATCTTTAGAACCGAAAGGTAAAAAAGCGCCTTTAGCCTAACAACAGCACATTGTTATGGAACCATTGTAAAACAGCCCATTGTCAAGTTTGTCTGTGGCAGGGTTTATTTAATTTCCAACCAACCCTTATTTGATTTCCTGCCTTTTATTAACTTTTTTTTAGTACTTTCATGTTTCTGTTTGTTATTTGACTTAATGGGTGTTATCACAGCTTTGTTGTTATTAATGTTAAACAAGCGTTTTGGAGTGAAAATTAACATTTTGAGGTGACCTGCATAATATAGGGTCATAATATAAGTCGCTATTCGTACGCTAGTGTTGAAAAGGGGAAATAAACCCTCTACTTTGCTGGCCTTTTCTTACAACCGATAACCTTATAGAAATATTTATAATATAATATAGCACAGTGGCATCGTACCAAAGACGCTGGCAGCATTACCTCGCTGGATAGCAATGCTAATCCGTTGTGCGAGGAAGCTGCCAGCTCTTTGGTCACCTGTAGTGTCGACTAGCCTTTTTCGGAGCTCGTTGAACAGTTTCCGAGCGCTAGGACCCCAAGGCCCAAGGGTCTCGACGCCGAATGCCATAAAATGGTATTGAGAGCCGAGACCCCCGTATTTTGTGGCTTTTTTTGTTTCAGCCGCCTCCGCTGCGCCGCCAGCCCTTGAAGAAGTTCGTGGAAGATGGGAAGGTGCCAGCGTGTCAACACATGTAGCGTCCCACACTAACACTCGCCCCATCTTCCACGGGACCAGGGTCATCCCGTCCGGCCTCTTGCCATCGTCTCTTGAGGCACCGTTTGGTTCAAGAATTGCAGGCGTGTTGACGGTGGCAAGAGTACGGCGGATAATATCGTTTAAGGCGGCATGTCTAGAGAGGCGGCCTGCGCTCATTTGGCACGACAAGCCGTGGTGTCCTAGCTCGTCGACGAAAGTGCCACAACGGATTAGCATTGCTATCCAGCGAGGTAATGCTGCCAGCGTCTTTGGTACGATGCCATGGGGGCCCTTTTTAGAGATTGTTTAATTTTTATTATATATATATTTTAAAGTTAGGTTTAGTTTTTAATATTATTGTAAATAGTTAGGTTTCGTTTATTTAATAGCGAATGAATGGATTAATCATTGAATAAATAAATAATATGTCAAAAAAAAAAAAAAAATAGCACACAGCGACACATTATCTCTTTTAACTGCATATATGTACAAGTTTCTTTACGATTTGTAGATACTGGAAAATATAGTGAAAAAGCAATTAATTCACGTAGAAGTAAACTTTCTCTATAGTGGTAGGTACCTACTTGACATCTAACGATCGGATGTCATCAGTCAAGTGTCGACGCGCCGAGAATGCATTCGGGCTGATCGCGATATGAGTGGGGCTCGCCGACAAATTATTTTAATTTTAGGATGTAGCGTAATTGCTGTGGCAAGCGTACACTGCACACGTACTCGTACAGTCGGCCTCACAAGGGACTGAATACCATTGTACCTACCGTAGCGCTTCAAAGGCATGTTTAAACTGCCATACGAAGTTGTCAAACGGGTGAAAGTGATAAGGTACCAAAGTGTTCAGCTACTTATGAGTTAGACTACACGCTGCTTTCATCGATGCTTGGTGCATATGACAACAATTATTTCAGTTCGTACCTACAGTTAATTAAAATACTGTGATTTCGGCGGTTATTCGTTGATAAAATCGTGTATTTTAAGTTTAACATGTTTTCTGTGATTACGGCGAGATATTTTGCTAGTCCACCTTGTGGGGGCCTACCCACGCCGCGCCTTCCGGTACGTGGGCGCCACTCGAGAACCTTTCCGCCCCAACGGCCATCGGTTCTACGTGCATCGGTCGCGGGAGTCCGCTGGATGCGGGTGGCGCAGGACCGGTCAATTTGGCACTCTCTAGGGGAGGCCTATGTCCAGCAGTGGACGTCTTTCGGCTGATATGATGATAATGATGATGATTTTGCTAGTTGAAGTTCCGAAATGGCAAAACAACTAAAACGTTACACGATTTCACAAAGATCGCTCGATTATTGTCGTTAATCGATTATTTTCGCACCAACATATTTCTCAGAATATATTAAGTATGGAATTTTAATACAAACAAAAATGCGATCATCATGCTAGCGCAGCAGGTCACTATGTTATCGGCGATAGTAAACTATTGCGCGTATTTTTCTTAATACATATACTAGGTACTTAAAAGCAGCAAAGCATCTAGTGCCCTGCGGTGTACGCATACCGTTAAATTGCATTATCTAGCATCTTTCATTTAATGTTTTCTTCAGAGATACTGTTTAACGATGGACATTACGGCTATTCGGGCCACGCGCTTATCAAAGTAAATAAATTAAGGATTAATCTTCATTGGCGCAACGAAACGTTTAAACGAAGATTGTGTTATGGAGAAAGATGGGATGTAAAATACTTGCATTGCACGTTAAGATAAACATATTTTTATTCGGGCCCGCTTTTGTGAGATAAAAGGTTAAAAGTACTTAAAAGGTGGATTTTGTTTAGATGGAACATACCAGTCGATACTAATCGGCAGTTAACAAGATACAGAATAGAGTATTTCGGCCTTCAGAAAACGTTTTCAAAACTATGCTTCTAGGTAAATATTATTTCTACAGGAGCATATCTACCTAACTAGTTTTAATTCTGCCATTTCCTCGACAAAAACACAACATTTAACAAAATCCTAAATATTATATGGTCTCCCTTGGACTCCATCATCAGGCTAGCTCTGGGATAATATATTGCACCACCATCGGACTTACATTAAATTTATGCAATTTTACGTGGAAGATGTGATTAACTGATTAGGTACACTCGGTCCGGTGAAACTAAACAAAATCTGGTTAACGGACTTCGTAAAACTGCGAGCAATTTTCCCTTTTTTGCATCCGCTGGTTGACGTGCACTTATTCTGCTTTTCAGAATTTCAATTTTTTCATGCCATGGCGCGTAAGCCTGATAGTTTTCACAGTCTGCTGCAGCCGAAGCTGCGTGTTAAAAGTGCATTAGTTGTTGCTGCCTTGGCAGTAGAAATATATTATAAGTTCTCTGTCATGTAGTGTAAACATATATCTCCTGCTGACTGACTTTCTAAGCATTCTAATTCAAAAGAGACCCTCTGCTATCTTGTGCGCGAACTGTTCCTCTCGGTCTCATGTTAGCCATGCTGTGCCTACAGTCAAAAGTCATAAAGGACCAGTGGCGTAGTGTCAAACATATTCGTAAGCAAGAATTTGGCTTACAGTTTTTTAAAGAGCTGAAGGATGAAGTGACAATTTCAAAAGAGTTTAAAGTTTAAGTTAAAACAAGTTGGAGTCGCGCACGAAGGGTTCCGTAGCATTTTCTATAAAAACAAGCAAAAAAATGACTTTTGTATGGGAGCCCCCTTAAACATTTATTTTATTATATTTTTTAGTATTTGTTGTTATAGCGGCAACAGAAATACATCATCTGTGAAAATTTCAACTGTCTAACTATCACGGTTCATGATATACCGCCTGGTGACAGACGGACAGACAGACAGACGGATGGACAGCGAAGTCTTAGTGATAGGGTCCCGTTTTTACCCTTTGGGTACGGAACCCTAAAAACTGCAGCGCTTTTTCAATGAATTTTTATTTAAATGATCCTAATAATGTCTAATGTCTTTGGACCGACGACGTTTATGAAAGTAGCTCTCCGATAAACTCTATCAGAAGAGGAAAGATGATCAGCTGTCAAGTAGCACTGTAATAACGAGTTTTGATGTAATTCTAATTAGTTTTATAAGTAACGGAAACCAGCTTACAAGCTTATCTTTACAGAGTTTCATTAAACTATTTATATCTTTTCTGTGCGAGAATCAGTTACGTTCTCACGTTTTCATCGGGGCCAAGTCATAAGAAAAAGCGGCGGGTCAACATCCAAAATGATGGCACGCATTTCGAATTCCGCGAACTGTAAACCCAAGTAAGCGACTGTTATTCTAAATAGACATGAAAAAAAAATATTGGTACACTTAATACTGACTACTCAATCAGCTTAAAAAATCGTCATTTTCATGCCGGGTAAAAAAAACGAGATAAATGAGAAATATATAATTCACCTGCATAGCCTTTGTATCATGACAATAAATTCGTGTGCCAATATTAACCTCTTCTTGTGTGGTACCCAATTGGTATTACATCAGCTGGTCCATTGCGCTACGTTTCGTATGTACGTTACGTATAAATGTATTTTTTTCTATGGGTAAATGACAGTTGGTCATGTTGAGTCCTCCTAACGCTCGTTTGAAAAGATACTCAATTACTCCTCTGCATACTGCGTGAGATATACTTTGTATGCCGCTGATCTTTCATAGCTCGAGTCAAATCGGAAGGTGTCAATTATAAAACGTATTCGACACTCAATAATTATTGTCCAGTGCTCATTGGGACTCGGTTCTCATGATACAGGTTTTTATTACATGTCTTATATTGTACACTGGATTATTACGCTTCATTGAATCCAAATTAAATTAACGGGCGATATTTTAAAGCACATTTCATTGGTTCTTCGAATGAGAGCCAAATGGGAATTCAATGAAAACCTTGATTAAATTGTAGCAGCAAACGCAACAGTCCAGGAATAGTTTTAAATTCAACGTGGATAAGTATTTGATTAATTTAGCCCTATATGTTAGTTTATTATAATTTTATTTTCTAAAGTAAATATATACATTAACAAAGTTATATTTAGATTAAATTATAATTGAAAATTTTTATCGTTTCCGCGTGTAAGATGTGTGGATTCGTTACTGTGTTCATTTTAAATTATATTTAAGCTTGCTCTCCTCTTTACAAATAAATTCCACTGAAATTTGAATTTTTAAATCTAATTTATTACCAAGTAGTGACTTCCTCGGTTAATTGTCATTTTTTATATATTTGATTTAAAAAAATGCCTTATTTTTCGATATAAATTACTCTCTTTATCAATAGGATATATATTTATGGAGACGACTTTTATCAACGTCGGATGAAGGAATCTACCAAGAATATAGCAATACGTGCTTTTTAGTTCAATAACTTGCCCGGTGTTATTTTATTTTGGCGAAGTGGAACTCATTGTTTATAATATTGTTGGAAGTTATATTTGAGGATATTTTTTATAACTTTTCATTATGACTTGGGCTGTAACCCGTTTGCGGCTTGACGTTGACTTTTGGGACATCCTGTATATTACAGACAAACGATGCGGGTCAAGTGTCTACAATTTGGTACAGAATCATAAAATAAGTACAATTCATTACACATCCTGCGTCGTAGCCAATTTTAGCACCCTTGTCACACCAAAGGTGAAAGCGCTCATGCAAATTACATTCATGATGTATGTACATTTATGATGTATGTACAACATTTATTACAAATATGTTGTCGCACGATAAGGACGTAAGCCTACAGAAATTCTGATAAACGCATGACCTTTTAGAGTATAATATACGTTACTTTACTGGTAAATTTGAGCCAAATTGGTGAATACGAGTTGATTTATACGTGGTGACATTTTACGCTTGTGACGTCACAAGTTTAAATTGAGTTTGTGACATCAATGCGTGTGGAATAACACGTGTCTGTAATTTTAATTGATGTGTTGTGAATTTGGGTTACGCTTAAAGCCTCGAGACGTCCGTAATTACGCATGGCGTGCGGGTAAAGTAACTCGGATGGTCTCCGTGCTTTAGTTGCCATGTTACGTGGTGATCCTTGTTGTTGCTTGTGAGATGAATAAACCAGTTTGTATTTGACCGCCCCAAGGTTCTGACGTTTTATTTAATAACTTAGTATTCCGTCTTTTAAATTATGTTATCAAAGTCAAGCCTGAGACTTAATTGGGAAAGAATTGGGTTGTGTCCTCATGTTAAAATTGATAGCGCAGTGTTGCTAAATTGATAGTAAACCTTCAAATAAATGCAATTAAGTATAAATTACGAAATATAATTAAAATCATAAAAAGATATGGCCCTTGAAAGTTTACAAAAAATATGCATTTTTTTTATTGTCCAAAAGTAAATTTAAAGCTACCAATAGAATCCTTACGCTTTTATAGAAACAACATTGTATGACAACTATGGTCCTAAACGCAGTATTTCGCAACCGAAACAGCAATTTACTTGATTTTCCATATAACGACTAGTACAAAATATTACCCTGTGACGTCATGATTCAATGTTAATCAGTATGGAACGTTTTCGGCTACCGCCAGCGAGGTCCGTCTTTAACTCAATTTTTTGGGTATTTATGTTCTCCCATACAAACATTTGTTCCACACCAAAAACTGGTTCGAATGGCATCGTAAAAAAAAATTAGGACACAAGCCTATTTAATTTTAATAGGTCTGTTTTCAACTGAATAGGAAAGTCAGATGACGCTACCTCAAATTAGTGCTTACGTTCTAGCGTACTTGGATTGAGCGTTCTCGGATTAGAGTAGATATCTACTGCGGTATAAAATCGGGATAACACCCAGTAATGAAGATGAGGGCGGTATAAATAATCGGATGCCTGCGAAATAAACAGAAACTTTACAATAATTGCCATAAAATGAGCTTTGTATAACAATACCAAAAAGTGACGATTACTGTTTCTAATATTATTAACGAACGAGCATAAAACACTTTTGAGGAACAGGCGCTAACGTATTGTTATCACTACGGTTCGATCAGTTAAGTAACACGAAACTTGACGCTTTGACCTCACCTTATCACTTCACTGACACTAAAAAATAACTCCCAATCCCAAACTATCATATCTCCAAATTAAAGTGGTCATTCATATACAACTAAATATTCAATAACATATCATATTACAATGCATTATGTTCCAAATTTATTTTTATAATCCGAAAATATAACGTTGTGATTCGAATTTGATTTCATTTTTTAATCGTACGAATCTCGGCTTTATTTTAAAAAAGTTACGTGCGCTGTTGGAATATCTTTGTAGGCTGCCAGTGTTCCAATTCGGGTTCTTTGATGTTTGAAGTGTAAGGGCACTACCTCTCTTCCGATAGTGAGTTACTTTATGACTTGCTTCCGTTATATCAAAGGGAACCTTTCTCATTTTCATATTAAGATCTTTCACCTTATCGGATTATAATGCTTGGGCCTTCGATGCAGGGATTAATTTGCCATAATATGATTGAGTTAGATACTAGTTTGCCAAAGTTGAATATTGTTTTATTGCTTTCGGTACCGGCCGGTTTCGTTTCATCAGTGCAGTGTGAAGGAAGCCCGTTAATAATTGGTGTATGATGAGCCAGAAGTGATTGATTTTATATAGTAACTGCATTATTATTTAATCATTGTAAATAAAAGCAATATGCCTTCCTTTAACTCCAACGACTTCATGAATAATCTCGTTTTCGAGGTTTTCTCCACTCACCCAGTCAAATCATTCGACGAACATGGTCACGGGTAGCGACA
Source organism: Epinotia nisella (assembly GCA_932294315.1). NCBI lineage: Eukaryota > Metazoa > Arthropoda > Insecta > Lepidoptera > Tortricidae > Epinotia > Epinotia nisella. The sequence continues at coordinate 28,044,558 of OW028674.1, forward strand.
TGTTATTGTAAAGTTGCGTAAATCGTCTGATTTACGCAACTTTACAAAAACATGTAGCTACGGGCTACGTTGTAACGAATTTAGCATTAGGTACTGGGTCTCGACTCGATTCTCCCAATTATTAGCATTCACAAGTCTCAAGGGAATCCTGAATCTGCGTTAAACAGGGCTTGTTTGAATGTACTATCATATTTTAAAGTTGCATCGACTACACTTTACTGAGCAGTAATTGTCAAACTTCCTATAAACATTTTATTTTAACGGACGTCCTTACGATTACGGCTTGTCAAAGTCAAAGTCAAAGTGATTTATTCTTCAATTTAGGCATATTACATGCACCTATGAATGTCGATAAACTACCACCGGTTCGGAAAGTAAAGCTCTGCCTCGAGAAGAACCGGCGTAAAAAACTCGGCGAGGTGTCATTTTTTCAAAACAGTATACATACAATATATCATATCAGTATCAGAGTATTATAAAATTTTAAAATTACATTGCTACAGTAGAAAGCCTTGAAAATTAATTTAAGTGAAATGGACATGGTTCCTCAGTAAAATAATATAAACGCGCATCTTCCACATCAATGAGAGGAGCGATCGATCAAAACAGAACAGAGGACGTGCGCCCGCGCAGCCCACACCATTCTTTACACGTAACATGCGTCTCACCCCTCCCCTCACACCTAACGAAACTACACTTCTACCTATGCTTAGTCACTACGAATCGCAACGTCAAGACATATTTGTGGGTGAGCGTTGAGGTGAGCTTAAAACGAGTTATAGAATAGCGAGGCTGCCGCGCGGGCTCACTTTGACACCGATTTGTTACGAAACCTTAGGGGTAATGAGCTGTCAACGTCATGGGATAGAACCGTCATCGACACGAGGCCATTTGACGGACCAGTTTACGTTAAATATGGCGCAGCTGACATCCCGTAGACAAATGTCAAAAATTCCAAGCATTCGAATTTTGACGGGCATTAAAGTTTTAACGGGCACGTCAGGCCGGGACTACATGAATCCCTGGAATCCCTGTTCCTCCTTATTTACCTTTACCCGCTAGACTAGGACTACATAGCACGAGCCTTAGAGAACAGAAACTGATGTCAAAATCTTGAAACATAAACAAAATCCTTCCTTTATATTAATACTCGTATACACCTGAGATGTAATTTTATTTCATTAAAACCTCGCGTACACGCGTTGTATCATCTGTTGTCCAACGTCCTTAAAATAACTCGTCATAAGCATGACAAACACTTCAAACACAGCCCCTAAGTCTACTTCCAATAAAGAAACCCTCATTGTACCAGGAAATAATACATTTGCATTATCCGTCCCACAGTCATTTTTAATTCCATCCAAAACCGTTTGTTGCTCTAAATGACACCCTACCAAAAACATAATGTGAAAATGGGAGCCAAGTTCACTATTAAGAATATGTGTGGTTGTCAACTTCGCCGACAAAAGAATTGAGATCTAAACGGGTGCAAAGTTCAGTAGGTAATTCTAAAATAAAATGTATTCTTAAGAACATACAATTTCTTATTTTTTCTACTACAACAATCTTTGATTTATAAAGTATGAATTATTTACAGAAATCAGATAACTTAGGATAAATTGATGCTCAATACTTGACTTGGCTAGTTTACTAGTACTTTTTGTAGAGATTTTTTTATTATTCATTGTGTATTAATATTATTATACAAATTACTCAAAGCCCTACAGGTGTGCCTAAATTATTTGAAGAGCTCTCTCGAGTCCTTCAGGACTCCATCATCAGATCCTGACCAGATGACAATTCTTCTTGACGAAATGGTGCTTTTCAAGAGCAAATGCACGAGTTACTATACAACATCTCTATAGGTGTCCCTATAATATTTTAAGATTTCTCTCAATTTCTCCAGGACCCCATCATCTTGACCCTGATCCTGACCCTGGCCTGATGACAGTAGTCCCATAACTTCGGAAGTCCCTTTCAAGATTTTTTTTTTCAAATCGGTTTATAGATGTTGACGTTCTGAGGTAACAAACATAAATAATAATAATAATAAGATTTTATATTTTGTATGTATAATTTTATATTTGACTTTTTATATCAATATTGTAAAAACCTAACTTAAGATGAAATATAAATAAAGAGATAATAATAATAAAGGATACTTAAAGGTTCCTGGTTTTTCACTTTTTTATTTGTATACACACAATTACCCAGCTGGACGCCAAATTTCAACTTTCTAGGTCATCTGGAAGTGTGTTAGGTTTTTGATAAGTCAGTGATCAAAAAGCCGATTTTTAGACGTTAATATCTCAATAACCGTTTTCAATAAATAAATAAATACATACACCAAATTTTATGATTCTATTGTTAAATAGATTTTGAGTTATTAAGGAGTCGAAAGTGGCTCCAAATGGTTCGTGTAATATAACACACGGCTGCTGCGGCACCAAGTCCTTTTGGCTTTGAACTTGGCTGGACACGCTGACGCGTGTCTAGATTCGACACACTAGAATATATGTACTGGGCGTTGGGTAGATTATAGTAAATTTATGATAATGTCATCGAAGAAATCTACCATATTTTGCTTAAGTATGGAATGTTATGGTGTGAAAATAACATGAAAGGCAAACTTCCCATCCTACAATAACCCTAATCCTACAATAATATTATAAATGCGAAAGTTTAGATGTTTGGATGTTAAGATGTTTGTTAGTCAATCACGCTTAAACGGCTCCACCGATTTGGATGACGTTTTGCACGAAGATAGTTTACAGCCTTTATTAAAATGTAGGATAGTTTTTATCCCGGGTCCGCGCAGAAAAAGTCGCGGGCGGAAGCTAGTTCATTATATTTTAATTTTGTTTTTTGTTTACTATTTTGGTGAGCAATAAAGAATATTTTAATTGTATGGAATTGACACCTTTGTGTCCCCTCTATTATTTTAAATCAACATTTATGGTGCCAAGAAATGGTTCAGTATCAAGCATAGGATTTATGAAACCTATTCATGTGTTGTTTTCATATTTTAATATAAACGTTTGCGTCAATTTGAATTGGCTGAGTAGTTCATTGTGCTTGTTTATTTATCGGTGGATTCCTGGCCTCCTTGCATGTGGGTGCAATAGTTCTAATATGTTTCGTAAATGATTGTCCATCAGTTTCGTTGGTCTATCTATACCATCAGTTCAATCCCAATATCCACAGTTAATATATACGGGACATGAGTCGGCACTTCCGCCATTTTGTAAATAAGCCGCCATGATGGATAGCCGCTTCCGCTGCGGCGTAATTACTCATCGTAATCCACTTCCTGTTACAATAGACAGGTGATCTTTAGAGGGTTTATAAGGGAGCAGCGAAAGGGTTGGATCATGCTAAAAGCGTGCTTTGTCATGAAATGATTTGAGTTGACGCAACAATGAGAGCCTCCATTCTGCCGGCATTTTATTAATGAATAAAACTTAATACTGGAGCGGCGTTTCACAGCATTTCAATGACATTTAATAACGGAACGTCGTAAATCCAAAGAAAGTATTGTACACTCAGAGTCAAATATTCTATAGCAGTCAAAGTGGCCAAATAGTTCGGTACACCATACTAATACAAGGTGTACCGAACTATTTGACTACTTTGGTTGCTACAAAGTATTTGACGCTGAGTGTACTGCGTACAATTAAGAGCACTTACTGTTACCGAAAACGAGAGCCAAAAGAGACTCACTTTGTCTTAGTGTGTCCCTTTCTAATATAGGTATATCTGTATATACGTGTATAGTAGATATATTTATTTATTAATATGGCAATGACTGGAAGAGGGACACACTGAAGACAAAGTCTCTTTCGGTCTCGTTTTTCAGCTTACATTTTTTCATATAGTGTGAATTGTCCCACTATATTTATATTTATTTATTTATTAACAGTCTTATTATATGCTGAACAGTCAAGTGACTTGAACCATACATTTCAATTTCATTTGTCGAGGTTTTTAAGATCCCAGTCAAGATATACGGAACGTAATGCGTAAATCAAGTGATTTGACTGCCATGTGATCCCCTTGAACTTCTATAACAAAATGCTTGTCCTATAGCAAACGTTGACGCAACGCCACTTCGGCTCATAAGGCCCATTGATATCTCATGCTATCATTAAGTCGCCGTTGAATACGGCTCTATTGATATTAAATACCATATCATCATCATCATTAATATTAAGAGGACCTAGTCCTCTGTCGTTGCAGCATTCCAATCTATCTTGGGCCTTCGTCTTTACTTCTTGGTATGTGTGGCTTCATCTGTACTGTGCCATGTATGGTATTCTGGGCCTTCCTCTCCCTCTTGTTCCATTTTGCCTTCTAGGATAAACCGTTTAATCAGTCATGTCTCAGTATGTGGCCGATGCATTTACATAGTTCTACGTTTTTCTATAGCGGATATTATCTGTCTTTTTTCCTTAGCCTTTTCTAACACTCCTTCATTGGTACGCCTTTCTGTCCGGCTGATCTTATGCATCCTGCGCCAACACCACATTTCAAAGGCTTTCAGTCGACGTTGGTCTTGTGTTGTGAACTTGTGATGTTGTTCCAGCTTAAATGGGTGATTCTTAAAAAAATGTAACGCGCGTTTCAAACGCTGTCCTTACCACCCCGCATATTAACTGTGGTGTTCAGTAGCTAACCGAGTTTAGTCTTACAAAATCAGAATCTATCCACGATACCTAGCAACATATATTTTTTAGTGATTTTAATTAATAATTAAAATATTACAAAGATGTTAAAGACAACCGCTGAGAGTTTAAAAAACGCTACGTGAGAATCACCCAAATACCATAACTACCAATGTTTTTAACAGCTTAACCGACACAAAAAAAAACTAAAGAAAAACCAGAAGGTGCACCAAATTGCGCAAGCGGCCGGCGCATGATCTTGCGCAGGGGCAACCGTTAAGTTCTATTGCCTTTTTTGTTTGCATTCCTTTTGTTTCGCGCCGGCGGTGTTTTGGCTTATTGTAGTTTTTCTCACGAGCTTTCTTGGATAACGGGAGGCATATTGTGTTGTAATTTGTATGATGTTGATGTACTTAATGATTTGAAAAGAAATAATAGTATTTTACGCAACTGTTATATAAGAAAGGTCTTAAAACGCGAGTGGTGTGGGTTGCGATGCGAGCCTTGGCCTTGCAATTTAAGACGCCACGAACGTTTTTAGACCAGTTAGGTATAGATCGTTGCGTAATAGTTATTTACGATACAAGTGCAGAAAATAGGAAATTCGCACGTGTATCGTACAACGTTTAACAGTACATATGGCTCTTTAAAGTTTCAACATATGCACGGAAAGTGTTCATTTCCGCACTAGTGCGGGAAAGTAACACCATGTGTACTGTAAAATACTTTTTAATACAGTTGCTCAAAAAGTGCTACTTTACCTAGCTGTTTAGCGTGCGGAAAGTTGGTTTTCGCGCACTAGTGCTTTTTACTTTTCCTTGTACAAATTGTACCATTAATTATTATGTTAATATAAAATAAATAAGATAGAACTGTATTAAACTGTATTTAAACTGTATTAAACTTAATTATTTTCCAACTGTATTACAATGATATTACAGAATGAATAATATAAAAGTTTCGAATTCCTTACTTGTTGTTTTTCTTATTTTCTCGCAACTGTATTAAAAAACGTCGTTCGATACACGTGCGGAAATGTCATTCTTCACTCGTCCCGAGTAAGCTCTCTCCTACGGCTCGTGGCAAGATGTCTCGGTACTCGTGACGTAATGACATACTTTCCGCACTAGCATCGAAATGTACTATTTTCTACGACGAATTTTACATAAATAGCATTTTTTTTTACTTTTTAGGCAGCAAGTTTACTACAGACGCAATTCTTGAGGAGCCGTAGCATGGTTGGCCTTATCACGCGACAAGTGACAAGATAAGAGCGTCGTCTCGTTCTATCGAACGGTGTCAGCCAGTGACGCACGCTCTATCCTATCACCTATCGCGTGACAAGGCCAACCATGCTACAGGGCCAGGAGTGCAGTTATTTTCTTCTCAGTCCATTTTTAAAGGAACGTACACTTTTTTCTTCACAAACACGAATAAAATCTTAATAGATTCTTTCGACTTTTAATTTTGAACTGGAATTTAGGTGGGAAATCATCAGAATCGGAAGTCGGTACCACTTGTTTATGGTTTGTTTTGTTTTTAATTTGCTTGCAAACTGAATCCGCGTCCGAACCGAATCCGAACCGTTCATCTTTACAAAGATCTGCAGTAACCTTGTTTTGTTTGTATTTTGTTTTAATGTATCATAGCACTACGAGATCATAGCACAGCAGTCAATACAGATTTTGAGGTATCATCATGTAATGAGTCCTGATAGATTTTGCATTTTCGTTTTCAAAAGATATTTTTGTGTATTTTTTTAAATGTTTTTATAATATAAAGTTACTTAAGTATATCACTCCTGAAGAGTAAAAGAGTACCTACATGTATTATACCATTGCTTCATCGAAATCGTTTCGAGTTTAGTATACCAGACCATTAACTTGATATTTTTATGACTAGTGAAAAAGGGTACAAGTTCTGTACACTTGTATAGGACTTGTTTCATCCGTTGTCAAACGTCCTTAAAAATAACACGTCCCACCGTTTTCATTAGAACCAAAGAATTCTCAAATTCGTAATGATAATACTTATACGCTAGTTTTACAAAGCTTTTTAAAAGTCGGGACAGACCAAATTGATAATTAATCGAATATGGAGGAATATAGCATTTTCAGATCTTTTTTTTATGCAAATGTTCATCGAGGACCTATTATTTCCAGTTAATAATGAATGACAGATGGTTAGATACAATAATCCTGGTTGGTTATTCTTGACCTCACAGTCCGCCGGTTTAGGAGACGACTGTACTGACTTTACTTTACACTATCCGGTGAAAGCCACTCCATAACCGACGTGTATTTTTAGGGTCAAAAGTCATTTACTTATTAGGAAAAACAGAATCTTAATGAAAACCATAAAAGCTGTATCAATAAGCGAAATTACACAAAGTCTTAAGACACCCTTTTGTATACTCGACTTTTAACTTTAATAGCTTTCAACAAAGTTTAAAATTTAAACTTGAAAGATGAGATAAGAGTGAGACGAATTATCAGTGTAATAAGTTTCGCAATACGTATTTAGACAATGAACCGTGGGTGCTCTCGGGTCACGATCTGTTGCAAAACCTTTTAGAGGGCTTAGTAACTAATTTATTGTTTAATTTATATCGGGATTGGCTTAGTATGGTAATGGTTATAAATTACGTGCAATCATATCTAGTAAGATATTACATAACAACATGATTAATCCAAGTTTATAATGTTCTAATGGTAAATTCTATCGTTCCACGTTCATTTCAAACCCGAACGCATATAAAATATACATTATGAATTTATGATGCATTTGAATATCTGGGAATTAAGGCACATGACATGAATAAGGCAAGAAAGAAATAATTTCACAACACCTAAAACGTATTTTTTTTATATACTTGCTACTTGAGATTCTGTAGTGTTTTTTTTGTTCAATTAATTCAGCTACTGCACGCACATAAAGGCAATCTCGGAAATTATTAAAATCTGAGAAAAAGCAATGTTATGATTCAAAATAACACTTAATCTTGAATAAAATAAGACAAATTTACATTCCAAAAGTGTTATTTGACTGTAGCGTAATTTTATTACGTGCCTTAATCCCGCCTTTTTCGACGTGACGCCGAGTGGCTCAAATAATATCTGCTACTATTCATTCTCGGAGGAAAGGTAGGTGTATTTTTACAAGCTTTTATTTAACTTGCAATGTATGTATGTAACTAGTATGTTTGTTCGGGTGGAATCTTGCAGGTTAAATTTGACCAACTTCCCGGAGTCCAATCAAGTTGAAATTTTGTACATTTATGTAAGTCGGATGACAATGCAATACTATGGTACCATAAACCTGGTCTGATGATGGTGACGGAAGGTGGCCGAAGGAACTCCTTAATTACACAGGATAAACCCGTCGTGTTTGGGCTCGTTACAATCCTCTCAATGATCAATTGATGAGTGTGCAAAAAAAAAGTACGGTCGGCAAAAAAATCCAACATGGCGAAATTCGTTTAAGAAAAAGGTTTCGAAGTCTTCTCTAAAGAAGTCTGTATTCGATATAAAATAATATCTCAATCAACGGTAGGTACCTACAGTTACTCGTTAATTTCCGTCCTCGTTCCCGTCAGATATATTACAGCTCAAAACTCTGAATTGGATTAATAATCACTTAAACTGAGTGAGTTCCAAAAGCGATTTGTGTTCTAGAAACTACGGTAATGTCTGCAGATGTGTCCAAATTGGATTAAATAAAGTTCCGTGTAAAAGGCATTTTAACAGAGGCGTGATGTGGGAGGCAATTGGTCTCGGTGAACCGCATATTGACTGGGGACATGCACAGATTTGTATTGGCTGAAAATCTGCAACGTGGGATGGGAGCTGTGTAAATCCATGTTACTTTTGGCAGATTTGGCACCCATCTTAAAAATGTAAATAGACAATTCTGAATAGGTTATGCATAAAACGGTTTTGTGAAAAATAGAAATATTTTTTTTTACTGATCAAAGCAGGGTGTAATGACAATGACATGTTATGATGTCCTAGAGCGCATATTAAGTAAAAGGGTTGTTTATGTTAAGTTTGGGGTTTACATTACAAACAGTAGTAAAATAAATAATTACATAAAATAGAAACATAATATTCCAATTACGATTACAAGTTCTCGTAAGCACAATACTTCCACACAGTGATGTAATATAAAAAAGAGGTAGATATGTTGTCTATACGAATTTCCGTGTTTAAAAATGGCCTCCAAATCTGACAACTACCGTTTCCATTGACGACTTGATACTGAGGCAAGTTGGTGCAATTGACTCAATTTTAGTGTGCCATATGTGTAGCGCTTGTAAGCTATCTACCTTTTTTTATATTACATCATTGCTTCCACATATCTCGTACAACTAATTCAAAAAATCCGAAGACCGAGTGCGCTGAAATGCCACTACATATTGCAGGGATATATGTATACCGTTATTGTAAAAGTACCTACTCCCTAAAGCATTCTAATGTGAAATACTAGCACTAGCTCCGAGTAGGTTCTGTCAAATTATATTTACGATTTGACAGATGTGGTCGACTGAAAAAGGACCGGAATACATTTAAATCCTACTACTATATATCGTCGGGTGACAAGCAAAAGTCACTAATTACACGTAAGAGGTAAAGGAAAACTCAACCTTATTACTACTCCCACACAGTACATTGATGAAAGGGATGAAAGTCACCAATTTCAGACTAGATAATTAAGGAAATGTATTGAAATACATGTGATTTTTTGAAGGCAATGGGTGTTTGAACTAACAAAATTTTTTTTTATAAGTAATTGATAATTTGTCTAAACAGCATTTTCCGAAGAGGCGCGAGAACTTAAACGTGTCTTTATGAGAATCGAGGAACAGTTTGAACGCACATTAGAGAGCTGCGGCAATATTCAATATTTAGAGGCTGAAGAGAGTGATATTCATCAGTACCCCACTATCCATTTCGAATGAGAGGAAGCTACTTAATTCGGAAAACTAAAGACCCCATTTTCAGAAAATCATTGACTACATATTGACATAGGTTAACATTTCCCGTCCGTGCGTTTATCTTAAACGGCGACTGTTCGTATCAATCAATTTGTTATTCCAACATTGTCAGTCGATCCTTCCTCAGATGGACACCTGATATCACACATATCCGTCCGTCTGTTTCCTTGTGCACTCATGTGTTATGCATCGGGTGAATGCACTTAGCTGACGGAGTTAAGAGACGTCACTATAAAGATTGAATGTTCTCTTCCTAATACGGCGCCACAAAGCTTAATAATTACTGTCCACGACACAAAATAAATGAAGTTAACCTTAATTTTCAGTGTTACCTCAAATCTTCTGATACTGCCAAATATCTAATATGTAAACACATGGAGACAATAGTGACACAAAATGTAACCAACAAATTAAACCCACGGATGCACGTAGAAATACACTACGAGGGAATTATCTTGTCACAAACGGCTATAATTTATTAATATCGTATTAGAAAAGAGACGAATCAACATCGTACTAATGAGACAAGACGACCAACATATTTATGCGGGTGGATAAATGTAGAACTATTTTAAGTCATAGAATATTTCTCATCGACAATGGACAGGGATGCCAGTCTCGCTGCACTGATATCGTGTGTTTTCCGTTAAGATTTTGATCTACCTCTGGGCGTCCCAAAGTCTCGTCAGTAATCTTTTAAATATTCTAAGAGATAAAAAAAATGTGTAATGAAAAAAAAATGTTAGCTCTATTTCGTTATGAGTTCTGTGTTGAATAAATTATTAGTTTTACGGTCAAGTGCGAATCTGACTCGCGCATCGGGGGTCCTGTACAAACTTTCATACAATATACCTACCCGTCATCACACTGCTGCCGTGTCAATCCTGTCTTTTATCTTGTGACGTAGGTACGAGATACGCTTAACAAGTCTAAATCTATTTTTTTTTCATGCGTTATTCGACCTTCACGATCATTTTTTGAATTTATCTTATCAATTCCTTATACGAGCCTGTCACGTAACTCGATTTTACGACTCTGTTTTTACCATAGTAAATCATGGCTAAATACTGTATCTTAAGTTACATGATAATAGCGTGACAAGCTCTGTCGATGTCAAACACATTCTATATCAGTTAACTTAAGATACATGATTTAGGTGTGACTAGGTTGCGACGTAGACCTCGGTTCAAGAAACAAATTCGACGACAACAATTGATTAACTTAACACTGACAAGCGCGGAAAACACGCTCCTTCAAAATACAACATTGAAACGTGGACACGGAACCCTAATAAGCGTGATGTGAGGTTACTTAGCCAATACCCACCTACATTTTATGGGGATCAGCAACAAGTCAATACATAAATATAAATGAAAAGGGTAGATCCTTATTCAAGAAGGCTTTGTGCGAACGTTCGATGTTCGATTCAATTTGATTCAGTGGATTTTGTTTTACATAAAAGCAGGGATCTAAAGTTACGTGAGCTTCCAACAAAGTACTCTGTGTACTGACCTTTGTAAATCCACTGGGATGGTTGTTGGAAAAGGGATATTTCAGTAACCCACAAGCCTAAGCCGTATAACATCAATAATGTCATACACATATCATACGTAACCTGCTATTAAATCAAAAAGTGCCTCTCTATGTCTGACCAAAATTTTTACACTTTCATTTATGTTAACAAAGCTTTTTTTCCGTCGTTTAACTCTATCATATCTTAAAGTTTAACACTTTTTCAACATAAATACATCAATAGGTGACAACAAAACATAAATTGTTAGCACCAACAATGGAGAGGAGACTGTCTCTTCTATTAGCGAGATGCTGCAACTCGTAAAATTTTCACTTTAAGCGAAATTTTAAATAATAGAAAACAGAAAGTCTCGCTATCTAGACGCAGTGCGTAATATGTGAGCACCGGGAATGAAGTTTGCATGCAACTCAATTTCACCGATAGATTTATGCATATAATGGTTCCTAATAAGCAGTCATCGTAAATTTTGTAGCATTTTCGGTGCAGCATGGTTGTGACAGACAATATCAATCAAAATTGATAATTAAGGTTAATATTAACATTATTAACGCTAATTAAGCATTACGATTTAAATTATTTATAGTAACTCCGTTAATTAACACTACGCTGCACCAAAAATGCTACAAAATTAACGATGTCTGCTAATAAGTCGTATATTCTATTACAAATCGAGATAGAATAACGGTAAGATTACTATGAGAAAAAAAAACCCTACTATTTAACATTCAATTTATAGCTGTAAGCTTGATAAATATAACTAAGTATAAAATGCTGGTATATACTTTACAACAATCTAACTCCAACGAATACGGATACAGCTAACCCTATTCCCCATTTCTATACGGAAAGTTTATTTTACAAAAACTTTCCTTTTTAGTACTAGTAACAATTTAGAGATAAAGTACTCGCACCTAGTACATTTTCTCTTTACCACTGACTGCAAGACCACCAGCAATCAGTAGCGTGGTCATCATAAAATCAATTTGACGTGGTTGCAAGGAAATGGAAATCGTAACTTATTTATTACAGATTAGAACAACTTAGTCTTTCGTTAAATACGCGCGAACGCAACGCCCAATGGACCAAGTTATAAGCTTTGCGCACGCGTGTATTTATGTTTACGAGTTTCTGCCGCGCATTTTCACAATGTTAATGGCTATGAAATTTGAGTTTATTTTATCACACTCCATAAAATATACAAAGTGAACGGAACAAAACATGAAGGGAATCTTTGTGTAAGCTAAAGTGAAGCATAGCGTTTGTAACTGATCACGCATGAAAACCTTATTTAAAGAAAGAAGACATTGATTCACTACACAAAAGACAGAGACAAAGGGAGTAGACAATAGACATACAATACAATTGACACATATTGTGTGTGTCTTCGCGGCAGTGAATCGATCGCTGTCTCAGCATTATGCCGAGGTGTCAGACAGACACCAACAGGTTTGCACGCTGGTTTTCAGACATTCATTTCTAATTCAATCATACGTAAAATTGCAAGTTTGGGTTTTTTACTCGTAAGTGTCATTTTGAATGTATAGCAAATCATTTTTGATGATGATGACCATTAAAAAAATGTACCTGCAGTTGGATTTTTATAGAAATAAAAGGTTAACGGCTAAAAGAGAGAAAAATGTGAAAAAAATGTATTTGTTCAGAACTATGTTTTTCAATAGAGTTTGTTGGATATAATGCACTCGCTGTTTAAAACTTATTTCTTCCTCCCGACACGGGAAGCTAGAAAACGCCATAAAGACTGATTGCCTTTCGCTTTTTACGGCACAACCAATAAATCCCACTAAAGATAGGTAATCAGTGACGGCGATTCATAAATTGATTATTACACGCTCAATTACACATATGACTCTATTTTATATTATTTTGCCATCTATGTCTTTTGAAATGTTTCCATGACTAACTTCACTTCTCATAGTAACAAATTGAATGATACAAAGCATTAATGGTTGAATAATATTGAATTACTTTTAGTAATTAAACTAACTAGCTAGGTTTTATTAATAAGAACCTGCCGAACGAATATAATAAAATGTCTGTCGCTAGTTTGGACATGGTCAGTGAATTTGAATATGTCAGTCGATACCGTATGAAAACATAAGCGTGGCGTAGACAGCCCTTAAAGTGCGGGTAAAACTTAGTGCCGAAAGTATGTCGAATGTATTATTTATACAATGACGTCATAGATAACTTCGTCAAAGAGTGCCACAATGACCGGTTGTGCGTCACACGCATCCAGCGGCCTCCCGGCCTTCCTGTGAATTATGGTTACCTGTCTTTCAGCTTATCAGTTATGTTTGCGTGCAGCGCTATGGGTGAAGTACTAGAACCAAGCCAGCATGTTAGGACGACTTACCTGAAATCAAAGATATTGCAGTTAATAAAAGGCTACCGCACTTGGCAGTGTCAAACAGTATCTGTACTGACAGATTCTTTACTGGCGAGCTTAAATCTGTTTTGATTCGAGCATTGCGCGAAAGCGGGACGGTACAAATGTAGTAGGTACCTACTGCATGCGTGCCCCACTCCCGCGCATTATACTTAACTAGCTTCCGCCCGCGACTTCGTCTGCGTGGACATGGGATAAAAACTATCCTATATTTTAATGCAGGCTATAAACTATCTTCGTGCAAAATTTCATCCAAATCGGTTGAGCCGTTTAAGCGTGACTGAGTAACAAACATCTAAACATCCAATGTGAGATTGTAGCTTGAGTTTGTACTGTACGTAATGGGTAATCTCCAAGACTGATTTCAAAAATTCTTTCTCCTGTGTATTGTTATACATGGTGTCCCAAAACTTTCTCTGTCCCAAAATTATACTGACAGAAGACTACATTTCATTTTTGTTGTACAAAACGGGGTCGAACATGACAAGGAAACCCCACAATTGGTGAATTAAACCCATACAATCGCGGCGTGGGTAGGCCCCCCACAAGGTGGACTGATGACCTGGTAAAGGTCGCGGGAGTCCGCTGGATGCGGGTGGCGCAGGACCGGTCAATTTGGAACTCTCTGGGGGAGGCCTATGTCCAGCAGTGGACGTCTTTCGGCTGATATGATGATGATGATGATGAATCGCGGTTTAAAAAAAGTGACATAGGATATGTAACCATGGCAACTACTGAAAGAAAAAAGTTGATTCAGCATGGTAGTCCGAAAAACGTTTGTATGGAAAATTCACGCTAAGTATGACTTAGCTTCTCCGTTCGTGTTCACGTTCGCTCAAAACTATTACATTATGAGTATCCTGCCACCGGCGACACAACGACGACGCGTTTAGAATTGCAATGAACACGTGTCGTGAGGACTTGCTTCCACAGACACAATATTACTTATATTTAATATAAAGTTTGAATTGAAAAATTTGTTGGCAACGTAAAGGGGCTTTTAGACCCGGCTAAATGTAGTAAACTAACTGCACTCACACTCACTAATTAGAACGAGATGGTTTAACTCCCCTTCCCCAGTTAGTGTACTGCAATTAGCCAGGTCTAAAGACCGCTTAAAAAGTATAATCCTGTCTATTGCCTTCCTCGCTTCCCAGTAAATTTTCGCCAAATCTAAGGACTTGCGTCAAGGAAACTAACGAAAAAAATAAATATCCATATATCATTCGGTAGACACATGCCAATTTGAGACGTACTGCTCTCAATTACTTTAATCCTAATTAAAATAAATTCATAACATCGAAGCTTCGAGCAACACGGTCTTAAGCATAGAAGAGATTTAGTTTTCTTTGGACACGCTTGGCTGGTTCACTGAGGAAATACATATACATACTTAGTAAAAAACGCGATTAAAAAAAAATGTAATGACATTATAAGTAATAGTAGGTAAGTGAGAAAGTTCTTTCAAGTTAGACCGTGGATTAAGAGCAATTAATACTTTTTAAATTAAAAGTATTGAACATTTTTCAAATTACTGAGTTCATGGAAAAAAACAATTCTTTGAAGTTAGTAGGTACTCTAAATTACGAGTACAACACCAGTCTTTACTACAGTAGGTAAAGTATTTGAATACAGTATTTGTAGATCACCCAACGTCTCTAACGGGTACCTGTCATTCTGGACCTTTGCTCAAAACACACATTCTGCTCCGTCCCTCTTTTTTAGCTATAGGTAGACAGGGACAAGAATATTGTTAAAGTATAATTTGAATCACAGCTGATGCATTATTGATGCTTTGACACCTGTTTTTTTGAACTGGTTCTTTGAATAGTAATGGGCGCAACGGTTCTTTGTTGGTCATCGTTTTTTTGTTATTCTTTATCGGAGAGTCTGTAATAATATGTCAATATTCTCAACAATTTATTGATAATCGATTACCGAAACGCGCCTTTGATGTATTAAAACTAAATGAATACACAGAAGCGACCATCATGTACTTGTAGATATAGTTGAGCTTATTTAAGCTGCATGACCGACTTTTTTATAAAACTGTCATTAGAATTTGAATATTTTACCAAGGACGGTAGAGTTGCTTTTTGAATGGATTTTTTAATGCAATTTCGTCGTCTTGAAAAAACTAACATATATCTAGAAGAGAGGCCTATGCTCAGCAGTGGGTGATTACGGACTGAAGATGATGATGATGATGATATCTAGATGCACTCTAAGGGCTCAGCCACAACTTCGAGCAGCGGTGGCACCGGCAGTGGTGAGTAGGTACTTACTGTGGGAGCAAGAGATCGGAGCGCGGCCTCTCGCTCTCACGTGTCACGCGCCGCTGCGCCCCGCCGCTCTAAGTTATAGCCGAGTCCTAAAGGTAACCAAGTACACCCAAGATGTGATTTTACAAAAGTTACTTTTTAACAATTTCCTCACACCAAATGGGGCCGTGGTACACTGCCGTAATACAATAGCTCTCGTACAATTTGTCAAATTGAGCGTAATAATCGTCGGCTACTGCTTCGAGTAATTACGACGGACAATGCGGCGTAAGCGCACGACATTCGGACCCCGCCGCAGAGTAGAACAGCGGGACGCCTTGATACATGATTGCTAGTCGCTAAATGAAGTATTCTACAAATATTAATTTTACACAGCGAAAAGTTGATAGTAATTTAAACTACTGAAGCGGTCTTTCGGAAAACATATTGAAAATTCAACTCTGAAAAAGTGTTAAAAAGTCAATTATGTGTTGTGTCAAAATGGTAAATTTTTTTATAAAATCTATATTCGTCACAACATATAGTATAGTTGTTGTGACGAATCCTGTCGAGTCGAGAGTCTATCCATTTGAGTAATTCTCAATGTTGTTTACTGAGCCGGTATTTCAAAATCAGGATGACGGTGTCATAAAAGTCTGAAAATATCCCCTTCTTTCAAATATCACCGATGAATGCAAATCAAACTCTTAAACATCTTGTTACCTCCTTATATTTTCTATAGTTCTGTGCACACTTATTTAGAATTATATGGCCGTATTCATGAACGTTCAACAAACCTATTTTAGTATAGAATAGAAAAATGTTTATTCAAATGAAGCACACATTACACTACAAAAAAGTTCAATAAAACCAAAGGCATTTACAATTTTATGAATAAGGCGGATAGTCTTAGATCCAATTGTTAAGCTTCGATTATGTCTTATACTTAGGTAACCCTGTTATTTGTTTTGTGAGCTTAATGAAAACAAAAATTACAAATAGCATTAGCTGTTTTTGTGTAAGTTCCTAGGCCATTGTTCGTGATCATCATTCGGCGTGGCCGTGCGTACGTGATTATACGCTTTACTGCTTCCAGGGCTACCGAGGAAACTAAATACATAGCTAACAATGCTTTGTTTGGAATCCGTAAACCTATTTTAAACTGCGAGTACTAGAGGAATAAGGGAGACATTTGGAACGAAAAGCAAAACCAAAGTTACGAAAAAGTCTTTCCAGTATTAAAATCCTATACTGGGTTTGCGCTTTTGTAATTGGGTAGTTTCCACATGTTAAAATTGATAACGCAGTGTTGCTAAATTGATAGTAAACCATCAAATAATTGTAATTAAGTATAAATTAAGAAATATAATTAAAATCATAAAAAGATATGGACCTTAAAAGTTTAGAAAAAATATGATTATTTTATTGTCCAAAATTAAATTTAAAGCTACTAATAGAATGCTTGCGCTTTTATAAAAACAAAATTGTATTTCAACTATTGACCTAAACACAGTATTTCACGACTAAAACAGCAATTTACTTGATTTTAAATACAACAATTAGTACAAATATTACACTGTGACGTCACGATTCAATGTTAAACAGTATGAAACGTTTTCCGCTGCCGCCAGCGAGATCCGTCTTTAACTCAACTTTTTGGGTATTTATGTTTTTTAATTGTAGTTGCTCCCATACAAACATTTGTTACTCTCCAAAAACTGGTTCGAATGGCATCGCAAAAAAATTTAGGACACAACCCAATTAAATCAACAATATGGTTTTTTTCCATTTAATCAGAGTCGAATAATGTAGATGGAGGTGTAAACTAGTGAATGTTTACTAAGTATGTATGTACTCGTACATGGATAACACCTCGCAAAAATAAGTCGAATCAAAGAGGTAGCGAGAGAGAGTTTCAATAGAGATCCGACTCCGACTTTAAGACTATTAGATTAGAATCATTAGAGTCGGAAGGTTGACATCTAAGTAGCTTTGGGTACTTAGGTATGGTGCAACCTTCTGTGTAGAAAATCTATGCAAAGACAGGTCGCCAAAACGACCAAGCTGTAAATATTAGGGGTCAGTATCGCTACCGCTGACACATGCATCTTCTGCTAACCCTAAGCAGCAAGCACAGACGTAAACAGCTGCTCCACACGTACATTACCTACCGTCCCGCAGTTAATGGGGCGTACGGGTTTTGCATTGCACTAATTTGTGGACTTAATTGGTGGCATACGAAATAATGCCCATTGTGAACCCGCACGAGCTTAAACGGTATGCAGTTATAGTTATTTTTACTGAGGAAGTATTGTCATTGGTTTAAACTCGACGAGGGTCGACATATTTAAGGACAGAATATAGTTTGTTCCGAGATTAGTCTATGCAATTTTGACGTTCTCTCTCTCTCTCTCTCTCTCTCAGAAGAAATCCGTTTCCTTCAATATAACACTTTAAATTCCCGCTCTTTGTACACTCCCAAACACAGAACAAACTGAACTTACGGTAACCATTTTCGGCCGTAGACAATTGGCTACTTTCCTAAAAAAAAAATAGTCCGTCAGCTAGATTATCAAAAAATATTGGACACGTAATTTTTTGTTTGTCAATTAAACAAAAAATTACGAAGATATGGCCCGTTAAAGTTCCGTGTGACGTCACATTATGGTACACTTTTTGGCATAATGTGACGTCACGCGGAGTTTTAGGCAGATGGTGCGAAATTGCCACCTTCCAGATATCAGGAAATGTTGATGTCAAAATGAAAGTATTTATTAAGTCAGTAATTATATCAATAGTGTGGGGTAATGTCAACAGAAGCATATTTTAATTAATACCGATCCTGCCTTCAGCATTTGATTTCAAATTGTTTATTATTTTATTCATAAATTAAATAAATTTATTAAGATAAAAATAGCATACAATGAATTACAAATAACTACAAATTACTAAAACTAACTTAACCTATGGGGCCTACATTAGGTATATTTACATATATCCCCTAAATCGATGCCGCTTGCTGGTAGGGTGCCCATAAGGCTGGCTGCATTTCTTCATCTTTATTTTATTAATTTGGACTGAATTAATTGGAACTAATGTAAATATTCATAGAGGAGGCCTGTGCCCAACAGTGGGACGTATATAGGCTGATGATGATGATGATGATGATGAATGTAAATATAGAGTCGCTGTGCCTGTGGAACTCAAGGTGTGTCAGTTGGGATATAGAAACTTCTGAAGTTCCGGGCAGACTTAGAAAATTATTATTTATTACAGTAGGATTGTCAAATGATGACGGCAGTTCACTGTTTTTTAGGCAATATAGTTGACTTCAGATTATTCTATAGTGACTTAGGATCATGAATCTTATTGTTTATATTTAGTTCAAAGTAAGCAGATTTTTCATAGAACATTGTTTTATTGACAGTAGATTTCAAGTCTTCGTAGTATTGTTTTTTACTGTCAGACTGATATCCATCACTAAGGCTTAAGCTTACTGCACACACACACACACACACACAGTTGATACATTTGCATGCTAATGACGATCTAGTGTCAAAATATACGTATGTAATACCAATTACGCACAGATTGATTCAATTTGCGGCAACGCGTGGTGAGCTGCAGGAATCGACTCGCTGTATTAAAGGACCATCCACATGTATGCGTTAATTTATGAGTGAATAGCGATTCTGGATGCGGTAACAATGTATGGAATTCTGGAACGAGCCTTAAATTGTTTGTATAGGGCGGAATATGAATCGTGAAGAGTTAAAGAGTGAATTACAGTAGTACAAGTAGGTATATAATATATATATACCTGGCATAAATTATCAATACAAATTATTTTTTTAATACTGCGCCCGCAATCTAACATTCGTGTTGTCAATTTGCGGTAGCAGTGATGTTGCCACTATAACCACAATCGTGGTTACAGTAACTGTGTAAATTAACTGGTTTCAACGCAGAAAATGTATGACTATTATAACTACATGGTTGAAATCAGATAATAATTTCTGGATTATAAACTGTGAAACGTGAATTTGGCATTAATTAAGTCAAGGACAGCATACAACTCAGAGATCAGAAAAAAACGGCGATTATTTAAGTGAACTGATTCTTGACACTTGTCCCACACATATCGTAATGATATTTTGATCGATTCTATTGGAAGCTCCTCGTGAGCAGGTACAAGATCCTCGTGTAAGAAAATTGTTTTTATGTTAATTTTAATAAATTACCCACCGAAAGATACCTAGATTTTTTCTCAGCACTCAGTTTACGAAGGTAAAAGATATATTAATGTGCCACAACCAAAAAAACCTTCAGGTTTTTACGCCACTTTCTATTAATTTCTATTGACAATACAGTTAGAATCGATTTCATTTACTAACAGCAGTTAAGTAGACGCAATGGGTTTGGCAAAAAATTACTGAGTTGCCCACGCTTCTTATGTATTGGATATACTTAGGTAATAGACCATCCGATCGATGAGGACGTACCCCACTCCTTCTCATTTCGTACTAGTTTGTATTTTGTCTATAGAAGAAAGATAGAAAATCTTAAATGTAAAAATAACAAAGCAAGGCAGATTAGATGCCAAAATGGTCAGCTTAATGTCATGAAAATCATGAAGCAGATTTTTGTAACTATTTTATTTACATGTAGGTAGGTATGCGACAACTGAAGAATTAAAAAAACGGCAGATTAAGGTTAACTAAAGTGATATTTAAGTCACGTCTAACCTGTCGGTTTTGTTACTAAACGTATGCGATTGACATTGACTGTCGGTTTTGTTACTATCCGTAACTGTACGTTTAAGGGGACAAAAAAAATAGAATATGCCCAACTAAGAGAATTAGGATCACTCGTGCGTCTGTCACAGCCGATTTGCTCCGAAACTACTGAACCGATTGTATTGAAATTTGGTAAACACATGTAAATTGATGACCCAAAGATGGACGCGTAAAGTAAATTAATGAATTCTGAACAAGGGGCCACTTTTGCGGGGTAAACTGGAAAATTTAAAAAAAAGTTTCGCAAACTGTATTGTGTGACATATCAAATGAAAGAGGTTGTAAGCATCTCAGAAATATTTCTTTTATATTTTTACCAAAAACAGATTTGAAGTAATTTAGGAAAAAAGACGAAAATTGACCATTCCCTCCCTTATCTCCGGAACAACTAGGCTTAAAATTCTGAAAAAAATATGGAAAATATTTCCTTGCCTAAAGATTACAGGAAAACCTATAAGAAGTTTGAGTATTCAAAGTAACGGTAAAATTCTTAATATTTTACGGAACCCTCACCACGCGAGTTGAACTCGCACTTGTCCGGTTTTTTCTATTTTAATTTATGGCAACATAAATTAGTTTCCAACCTAGATATGGCCGATCGCATTATGTAATGTGTATACAAAGTTTGATATTATTCTAGCATGGCGTTTTAAAGTAAATATCAGTCGAGCGTTCTGGCGACCCTTAAGCCCTGCGAGAGGTCTTTCGTTGACATTTTCCACTTAACTAGGTTCGTAGAAGGTCGCTTCGAAAGTCCTGAATGCAGCTGCTTAATGAAACTTTGTAATGCATTTACAGCTAACCTTATACAGAACATCACCTCTAACATAGCCACTCTAGTAACGGAGCTGTAAGGCGCGCAACTTTCAATCTATAGGTCGTGGATTCGAATCTCAGCTCGTAGAGACAACATCATAAACATGTATACACTTTACAACCTTATGTCTGAGTAATAAGGTCATAGAATGTATACATGTTTATGATGCTGACTGTACCACTGGGTTTTCCAAAAAAAAATGTACGAAATGTCATTTGGTATTTAACAGTAGCCTTTGGGTGAAGGAAAACATCGTGATTTAATCCCAATAAGTAAGTTAGTTTACCCTCTGGATTGGAAGGTCAGATGGCAGTCGCTTCGTGAAAGTGGTGCCTACACCACAGAATAAGTAATAGTACTACGTACAGAACGTTCTCTGTTAACAAATTCCCTATTTAGGTACGCCAAACGTGCCCAAATGTGGCCATTTCTTTCTATCGCATGCAACGCGCTCTTTCGGAGGCGGAGCCATAGAGCTAGGGTTACCGCAGCTCGACCTATTAAATTATAGGTACGTTCGTATAATAGTGTATTTTACTAACGGTATTACAATCATTCTTTATTGACTTAGGATCACCCAACTACTCAAAAGCTGTGTAATTTGCCTTTAGGTTATGACATCAAAACTGCCTGTTTCTGCAAAATGTAAGACGAAGGCACACAACTCTGCGTTACTTACATACATAAAAATAATGTAAAAAAAAATAATTTCAACCAATATAAATAGACGACGCGGTATATTTATTTTAAGAGGCGAATGACGATACAATGCAAAGCGCGATCGCGTGCGTCCCGTAACAGCGCGTGGCAACCACTGATAAACCGCCTAAAGGCGGCCGGCCGGCATGTTTTTGTGCGGCGCGACGAAATAAAGGAGTGAACCGCCCCTGCCTACACCAAATATTGGGATTAGGTGTCAAAGCGGACCGCGGGCTGAGTCCGGGCTCCTTTGGGGCACAACCGAGAAAATCACCAATTTCGGATTCAACTTGAAGCGTGAACAAAAAAATCACTTTCGCTATCACTAAATCGGTATGGAATGAAATGAAATCTCTGTCAAGAGTGAAAACGACGAAGAAGCAGAAATTGGTAAGGATTGCGCACCAATGCCAGAGTTAAAGAAAGCCTTAAACAAACATGTCGTATTAAGGTAATAAATCATTTACAAACAGCTATAAACCACTTTTACTCTCCTACAACCAAAGGGGCGCCGGTGCATTCAATTAAACTATACATACATCGCACTACACAGATCGTGAACAGTATCTATACTTGTATACTTAATCTATACTAATAAAAGTATGTGAGATTGTAAGTTTGTACGTTTCGGGTAATCACCGGAGCGGCTTATTTAAAATTCATTCACCCGCATGTAGAATGGACTTTCTGAATGGTTATATGCTTTATTTTATCCCGCGAGTTTGCCTGCGTTCGAGTAAAGATCTAATGTTTCTGAGTATGTACTTTTGTGAGGGTTAGGCTTTGTGAGTTTGTATGGGGCTACCTGGTCATACTACAGTGAAAAGCAATAAAAATGGACACACTTTCGAATTTACCTACCAGCTATCAATGCTCTTGAGTATTTACTAAAAAGGAAAGCGTAATAGGTAGGTGTTCTCCGCCATCAAAATTTGTCCCTAGAATGTAGCAATGTACCTCGTCATATCAACCGAAAGACGTCTACTGCTGGACATAGGCCTCCCCCAAAGAGCGCCAAAGTGATCGGTTCTGCGCCACCCGCATCCAGCGGACTCCCGCGACTACCAGGTCATCATTCCACCTTGAAGAATGTACCTACTGTTTGTAAACTATCGACTTTGCTAGTTCTTGATTGGAATGGAGAGGTTATAAATTTTATTATTAGTTATCGCCCGTAATTCGCCCGTCTGCCTGTCTATAGCGCGGAGCTATGAAGACACCATTGAATACTTGCCTATTGTTAAAACACTATAAATTTTAATACGAAGACGGGTAAAAAATAAACATGTTTCCGTGACAACATTGTGACAACTTATTTAAAAAATAAATCTGCCGATTACTATACTTTTATGTCATTAAGCAGACAAGATCATACATTATTGCCTTGTTGACAGTTTTGTCATACGATTATGATATATGTATTTTCTGTACAACTTTTCGTTTGCTATAAGGTGAAAGTCCCAATAGTTGAACAAACAAATACTATTTTTTCCTTCATTGCTGGAATCAAAATTGAAGGTGCGAAGGTGTAATGGGGCAATGTAGAGAACTGGAATATTTACAGGTAAAAATTGGAATAAATATTTACTACATATTGCGTTTTATTTTTATTTTTTTTCGTGTATCATTTGATGTTAAATGCGAGAGAATAATACATAGGTACGTCAAAAAAGTCCATAAATAAGGAGCGTACAAGGACACTCGCAGTGACATCTGACACGCTCTAGCGGCTCTACAAATATCCGACACGCTCTAGCGGCTCTACAAATATCCGACACGCTCTAGCGGCTCTACAAATATCCGACACGCTCTAGCGGCTGTACAAATATCTGACACACTCTGAAGGCACTACCCATTTCAAACCCGGCCAATACAATTGTGCGGGTTGATTACATTTAATTGTCAAATCAAAAACATATGTCAATATGTTTCATTTTACGTTACGAGGGTCTTGTTTTTCCGGTCTGAAAGGGCTACTAAAATCTGACACGCTTTAGCGGCTCTACAAATATATGATACGCTCTGAAGGCACTACCAAAATCTGACACGCCGTAGCGACTCTACAAATTTCTGACACGCTCTGAAGACGCTAGTAAAATCTGATACGCTCTAGCGGCTCTATATCTGACATGCTCTGCCTTTAGAGCATGTCAGATATACTTAATTTAGTTCAATCTGATATGCTTTAGCAACCCTAAAGATATCTGACACTAACGGCTCTACAAATAGGACTGTGTCAGATATTTGTGCGCACCTTCTCTTGTCATATTACTATTACTGGTGACTGTCTTGCTAGATCGAGAAACCCCAACTTCTATTTCTTTTAGTCTTAAAACAGTTTACCAACTTTCGTTACAGTCGGTTTACCCTAATATCTTTAGTTCCAGTAAATTACATCTTCCAACTTATAGAAGTTCAATCCACTAGTCAAGCTTGAAACCGATGCCCGAGGAGCAGATAGTCCTATCATTATTCGTCATAAAATTTAATCAATACATACATACATGTACATGCATTATTTCTGTCTATCTGCCCTCATTTCATGAGCAAGCGATTAAGCAATTAGGACGATCTAAATTGTGCAACGAGATACAATCAATTAAAAAGAGTAGATATAGTATCGCAGTGTAGTTGCTAAATTTATCGAATTCATTTAGTTAGATTTATGGCTCAGTATACGTATCCTGTCTAGTGACTCGTATAAATTATTAAAGTGCAATAGAAATCAGTAGAAACTTGTCAGGAATGGAAAATGAGGTAGGTATTTAATCATTGCTTTGGTTTTAGGCAACTTCTGCTCTCCCGTTCATTAATATACGTATCATTAAGAAACCTTCAATATTCCACTGAAGAAGTAATTCATTTGGTAGAACATAAATTTTCGAAAAAAATATGTCTGCATTGGTCTAGGCGAGCACTTTCGTACTTCCACGTCCAACCATAAGGCAAAGCGCAATAATTATTTCACAATTTTATCTGCCCGATTATTTTACTTATAGCCACGAGTTTGTTCCCACTGTGCAGGGCGAAGGATGCGTTAATTACGGTCGATATCGATAAAATTTACTTTTGACATATATCTTCAAATACTATCAAAATGACAAGTAATTTAACAGCATCATTAACAAGAAATATTGTGAACTAATTAATTCATTATTGACATTACATCACACACCTGAGGAGGCAAATAAAAGAATGTGTCAGATCACCGATAAGATAAGATTTTCTGTTTGCCCATGTACTTTATTGTAAATAAGTAATACTTTTTCAGGCGGATTTTCTGGTTAATGCTCAGTGCGGCTTTATGCTCGTAGTGACAAAGAATAATTTAAAGACACGCTATCCCACCTTAAAAATTACATGCAATTCTTATATGTTGTTATTAGCCCGCACAACCTGAACTGCACATGCTTTTGCAACAATGATACTTAATGCAGTTATCGCCAAACTTAGCTACATAAGTTATCGACAATGCCACGTCACTAGAGCTATCAGAGCAGTATGCGGGCTGCGTGTCCTGATATCTATTTATATCTGCGGCCACTGCGCATCGCAGACCTTTGTTATTAACTCACAGTTACCCGTTTCATCCATAAAACACGTTGGGAATGAGCCCCCTAAACATTTATAAATTTTTCATCACACTTGCAAATGGCTTCATAATGCGCAGGCATACAGACCTACAATAGCCTAAGTTACGCCCACGGGCGTAATGATTGTTTTCTTAAATTGTATCTGTCACTCATGCGTCAGTTATAAGGTAAGGAGTTTTAACTCAAATACGATGTTTGGAAACCTATTTATAAATAAGTCCAAAAGTTGGTGTCTCTGTAAAATATTTTTAACAGTGATTTTAAATCGTGGCTATATGCCGAAGGGTTTGCCTTACGCGCCCTAAGTCAAATTCAACAAATTGGTCGATTAACATTTTGTATTTTTTATTGCGATTAGTATTATTTTTGTTTCAAATGTTCCAAATGCCATGAAAAATATTGTGTGCGACATGTAGTTCTCTCTCCGCCTTCGGCGTCGGGCTTCTAATAGACTCTCGTTCGTAAATCATATCTTAGCGTACTTGTGGCACAAGGTATTGTAGAACTATCATGCGTTTAGTCATAAATTCATTAGCATCTGTCAAACAATTTTTTTATGATATGATAAATTTCTTATTATAAATAGGCTTAACTTCCCGAACTAGCGTTTGGTCATATTAACTAACATCATCGTTTAAATAAAGACCTGTTGTTACTTATGTCTTAACGCGCGTTCGAAATCGTATTTCTGAGTACCTATTCACAAAGAAACACTAACTATGATAGGAATAGCATAAGTACCTAGTTTACATCTATAGGTACCTACTAACTAATATTTAGAAGGCATGATTGTGACCTTGTAAGTTTGCATGCAGGGGGTAATCTCGAACTACTCACCTGATAGAATGGAGTTTCCGGTATAGGCTATGTTTTATCCCGTGGTTTTGCCTGCGCTATTTGCAATATGCGGGTAGAGCCGCGCGGGCATCTAATCTATACTAATATTATTATAAACAGGACGAAAAATCTGTGAGATTGTAACTTTCTAAGTTTGTCAGTTTATATGTAATGGGTATGGCATGTAAATTATTGCGGGGCATTGTAACTTACCCAATAAATCATGCCGACCTTATCATGCTTTATTGGTGCCCCTAAAAATAAAAATAAAGATTCGGTACAAATTACAGGCTAATTAAAACGTCTCCATTCTGGGTGGTACAACGAAAGTGGTACGCGATTAAAATGGGGTGACGAACGAAAAAGGAAATGACCGCATTTCAAAAAATAATTTCTCGCATAAAACTTGATTCTACGAAACCAATTTAACCTACTCCAATTTGAGTTGTGTCCTGGGTTTCCGCTTTAACACTTAATGTGTAAATGGGGCTTTATTGTTTAAGTGAAATGCATTTGCGCGGACCGCTTGCTTTTGTTCTACCTAAGTAATTAAACAGTGCAATTTGCATTTAGATGAAACTTCCCGTCTTAAAACATTTGTTTGATATTGTTATGTATTATTTTCTATTTTTCGTCGTCTACAATATACTGTTGCTTGTCTGAAAACATTTTCGAAATAAAAAAGTTATCAATGCGGCTCATACTCATAACCTCTCTCTCTTATGCGACTCTTTTATGCTCTATTATGGTTTTATTATTAGAAATACATATTATAATTATATGTAATTAGGTGTCATAACAAGGTGAGTGAAGTGATTTCAACCGTGTCTGCTGTCTGTCACGCAGGGGTGAACTTGGAATTTCTAGCCCAATTAGGCAAAAATAGTAACAAACTTATCGAAGGAGGGAACGAAGCAAACGTGTAACGAAGTTCTCCGTGTCGGCATAAGCAATGATGCTTTTGTATGTCTGCCCGGATGTCCAGTTGTTCTCCTTTACAGGTAGTATTTCGCAACCGATTCTCATGAAATTTTGTGAGCAGGGTCAATAATTATGTTTTTTGTCGATTCAGTTTTTAGAAATAATTGAAAACAAGTGAAATCAAAAGATTTTTCGAAAAATCCAACTGCTTTTCTGCAAATATGCCTGTCACTCCTACGATTAAAGGAATCCAACAACACCTCATATGTCGAAATCCGTCAAACGGTTTAGGCTGCAGGGCGTGCCAAAGAATAAGACGTATTTACATTAAACATACATACGCTCGAAAAACATAACCCTCCTCTCATTCGGCAGTTAGGTGAATATATATATTTAAAGAAAGACTTGCGAGGATCCACTAGTTTATTTAGGTTCTGCGTTCTTGGTTTAAAAGGCAGTGTCACCTATGTTATTTTGCATATAATATTATAAAGAGGAAGTGTCTGTGAGATTGTAGCTTTGTAATTTTGTATGTTTTGGGTAATCTCCGTAACCGCGCTTATCCGATTTCAAAAATAATTTCACCTGCGTATAGAATGGACTTTCTGGATGGTTATAGGCTATATTTTATAGCGTGGGTAATACGCGGGCGAAGCTACGCGGACAGCTAGTTTTGCATACTTACAGTTATTTACACAAGGGGTCTTCAAACATTTTAATTCTAGGGCCAAAAATGTCGTCTTTTGCGCTGCGAGCCGTACACATGAAACTTAAGAAATTTTACAAAACTGGGTTTTCCCGCGGCTTCATCCGCGTGGCTAAGCCATTGGCGCGCGTGTTGTGGACTTAAATTCTGGTTTACACAGTAAGTTATTCCGTAGAGACAGGCATTGGGTCCAGGTGATTATGCGTCAATCAGACGGGAATCAGCAGGTGTCTATTACCATATTAGAAAGCGCTGCCATTAAATTAACATATCACTGGGCCCGATTCAGTGACAATTTAACAGCTGTCAGTACCTTGGCTGGCCGCTTAGAAACGCAATTGAAAATTGTCACAGAATATGTTTATTTAATTTTTTACTTCTGCCGAACTTAATGAAGACACTACAACTAATATACACGTAGTCGCCACTCGAGAATCTTTCCGCCCCAACGGCCATCGGTTCTACGTGCAATGTGCCCCGCCCCCGCCCACAGCCACTTAAGTTTAGCGATTCGGAGGGCTATATCGTTTAGTTTGGTTCTGCTGCGGATAGCCTCATTTCTGTTGCGATCACGCAGAGATACTCCTAGCATTGTCCTTTGGGTGACTTTGAGCCTCCTTATGAGGCCCATATTAGGCGACCACGTCTTAGTGCCATACGTCATCACTGGCAACATACACTGGTCCGTCCTGGTCCTCTCGTCCGATTAGGCCGTTGTTTGAACACAATTAACCGCCCTAAAACATCAGACTGCTGTTTTTAGACATTAGTTTATTAAATGCTACAACGGTGTCTACTGTCTGCCTGGTTATAAATATATTCCAGAAGAATCACAAGCACGCAGCCGACCCTTTATTGATTTGAACATGCGTTGTGTTGATAGCTAGATATGGGCCCGGGTCCCTCGCTCTCAACATAATACACCCTCGGGAGCTCTGGCGACCTGACTCGCCACCAGGAACACAACACAACATACCAACAAAGGTGGTAGTGGCATTATTATGGCAGGGGTCTGCTGTCAGGAGGTACCTACTTTTCCAGTTGGGCTGCTCCAAATTTTAGCGAAATGACATTCCGCTGTGCCCTACCTCTTACACTTTTATACAAGCTTTTTATTAACTTACAATGTATGTAACTATTTTTATTCGGGTGGAATCTTGCAACTCAATTTTGAAGCAGATATCTGCAACCGATTGAGCTGACATTTTGCGTAGGTATAGTTTGGATGACAATTCAATATTATGGTACCATCGAGCTGATCTGATTATGGAGACGGAAGGTGGCCATGGAAATAATTCAGTACTTAACCGACGTAACCCCTTTGAGTTTGGGCTCGTGAAAATCGTCTCAATGAGTAGTTGATGCATACAGAAAAGTACAGTCGACAAGGCAGCTTGTACCAAAACTGACATTTTCGATAGATTTTGCAGGTCATATAGAAACAATGGAGGGTTATGCAAATATACGTACCAATCCTCAAATGTGTATAAAATTAAACAGTTTCGTCGCAAAACTATCTCGACAAAACGCCTGAAAAAGATCTTCCGTGACCGTTCTCACGGCCCATAACTTTTCTTAGATTCATCCGTCGGAAACCTACAGCTATTACTTGTGAAACCCAGAGAATGTCGTCCGGATCACTTTCTTACCATCGATGGTATAATCGACAAAGCCTTTCTCGTCCAATTTCACCGCAAACACTCGATAATCGATCGTTGGCATCACTAGCAGGAAACAGAACGTGTAATGTGATAAATTGTTTTACGTCGAAAGTTTATATGTGAGTGTATTTGTGATTGCCCGTCCAGATGTGGTCCAGAGCTCCTAGATTGCTTGCTTGACTTGCTTTCCAAGTCGCGTCGTGCTCGTGCGCGACTCAGCGACTGCTGTCTCACTCGCACTGTGCAAATTAGAAAGAGGAGGCTAGATTGTCTCGCGTCGCATCATTTGTAGTTACCTACAAGCCCCGCAGTTTGAAAGAGCCGGGAATTTTGACTATTAAGTGTCATAAAAATGATTTGTAGTTTTGTTCAATGCCTCGCCTCTTAGTTTATACTAAACTGTATATGAACTCGCTTTTCCTAACTAACGATTGATTCAAAACATTGCAGCATTTTATACATTTTATAGTACTACACAACACATTCGTACAACCTTTAAAAACCCCAGATGCATTTGTTACCATCACCATTGTTAATATTATTCCAATACTACCTACACCGAATAATCGGCTCTCGATCATAGTGATATGATACAGAATCGTACACAATTTCCATGAAGGTGCTCTAAAGTTAATCTAAACCTTAAGTAGTACTGATAAGGTACAGAAAGGCTCATATTACGTGTAACGGTAGTATGATTGATAGCGATAAAGATCGGCGGCGCGATGTCTATCGTTCTCGCACGGCGCTATTGACAGCAAAATTGCTACTTTATTTCGATATTCGCTTGCGTAATTTCTATCATCGGTCGAGATGAGGCTATTACTGAGTGTATTATCAGTGTAGGTAGGTACCTAATTGCAGTTTATTTATAAAATGCATTGTGTCATAATCTGAGCACAGAGGTCTAACCAAGACAAAGGCACCTAACATGATAGCTAAACGGAGCGATGTTGGTTTTCATTTTTGACAAGAGGCGTATGGTTACAAATCGTCTATAAAAAAAATTACTGTTTATTTCTTTGTCCCGCTATACTTTTCATAACTTGTGTCACCTCACCGTTCACCCCCAGTCGACGTCGGCATTCGAAGGCTGAACACCACAATCAACACAATTTAATTAGTAAACATTAGAGATTCTTACCGGCTTGCATCTGTGCCTTCTAACTGTTATTATGACAGTGACACCGACCCAGATAACTTTGTGACACCAAACTTAATGCGCATACGCTTATGTCATTCGAATTTGACAGGTAGTGACGGAACATTTAGTAATAGTAATGCAATGTCGACAAGCAGCCATGACAGATGCAATAGCCAAAATCCGGTTAGGATAAAATTAAACAGAAAATTAAACCACGCATGAACTAATTTAATTTAATTGTCAGTCATGGGTGCCTACTTATATTACATGTTAAAGTTGTATTCTATCTTAGTTAAACCTATTGTTATTATCTTGTCTGTTCATCTGCCTATTCCCGTCTGTCCTCGTCTTCAAAAAGTAAAAAGGCTTGACACTCCTCATGCATAATATCACACGCACTTGGCCGGCTTTATAATTACTAGCTATCCGCGCGGCTTTGCCCAAGTATTGCAAAGAACACAGGCAAACTCGCGGGCCTATGTCCATCCCAAAAATCCATTCTATAAACTGGTGAAAGATTTTTTGAAATGGGTATATGCTTCCGGAGATTACTCATTACATACAAACGTATGAACTTACAAAGCTACAATTTCACAGACGTTTCTTCTTCATAATATTAGTAAAGATGAGTGACCCAAAAACGCGACCACGTACAGGATTTTTACGTGTTAGCAATTTAGGAATGTCTAAGTGAATCTGCTAATTATGAAACGTACTTACCACACAACCACACAACATACTATGAGGTCATCAAACCAGATCAATACAAACAATTCATTGCCTTACACAATCGTGTGCTCGATAGCAATACCGATCGCATCCGATACTATCGACTCACGGGTGTCGACCGATTGCATCGATACCTCGTTCTTTTGTCGCGATGCCATCGATATCGGTACTATTTACGATCTGTGGCGCACTTGATTTGTTTAAAAGTAAATTGGAGTTGCCAGTACGATGACAGCTGATAAGTATATGCAATGAATAGAAGAAAACTTTCCCATCCTTGTTTCTTTCTCCTTCATGTTTTTGGTAAATTTATATTTCTTACCACGAAA
This sequence comes from Epinotia nisella, assembly GCA_932294315.1. Classification (NCBI taxonomy): domain Eukaryota; kingdom Metazoa; phylum Arthropoda; class Insecta; order Lepidoptera; family Tortricidae; genus Epinotia; species Epinotia nisella. The sequence goes on from OW028674.1 coordinate 28,076,646, forward strand.
AAATGTCATCAAGGGACATTTGAATTTTGACGTTTGATGTACTCTGTAACGATCAAAAGTGGTCAATATTTTTGTGAGCAGTAAGTACTACACAGAAATTCACACAAAAAAGTTTCAAATTACATTCGAAACTTTTTACAAGGCAACTCAGCGTAACAATCGTAATTCAGGTACATATATACTATACTCGCGACCAAAAGAAATCATCTTCGTCTTGTACGGCCCTTGTGCAGTGATTCCATTTATTTGGTCTCACCTATAAGTAACGGCTGATGAATGTTGTGAATGGCTATATAAATACTTAGCACAAAAGCACTAGATTTATATGTATTTTACAATAACGAAGTAAAAACGACAATACAATAGTTTCCCAATGTAACTAACGAAAGTGTCACCATGTCGCCTGGTGTTGCCACAAATCATCGGCACAGATAACGATCAACTTTTACCTCCTAACGATGTGCGGATACCACAGATAAGAACTCAGATCGAAGCTGCGATTGGTCACGAGATCTGCCGGAACAGAGCTTTATTGTCTGTGGTTTAAATTTATACGAACAGCGTTTGTCTTTGAGAAGGTAATTGAAATAAGGGTTCTGTGTTTAGGTGGGACTGTACATTATGGTTCGCGTACCTATTATTGGACTGCGACAGGTTTGGGAATGGAACAGCTATCAGTTCAAATACACTTATATACCTATAGTGAAAATGCCTTACATCTAATAGTTGACAGCTGTCATCCCTACCTACAATTTATGTCATCATTGATGTTTATTGTACCGGGATGACGTCTGTCAAATATCAGCTGTTAAAAAATTCTAATTATACCTCAAAGTACTTCCCAATCAGATCGAGGCCAGACAATATTAGCAGAGTAGAGTTTTTCTCAAGCAGTGTTGACTTATAATATTATACAATCTGTGAGCTGTAGATCTGGCGAATGACTTTAAATTTTTTTTTATCCAAAAACTGAATGGACAAAAAATTTCGTATAATATATACCTAATTATCAAACCTGCTCACAAAATTTCACGAGAATGCCGGACATCTGGACAGTCGGACATACGAAAGCATTTTTGCCCAAGCTGAAACCGAGAACTATGTACGTCCGCTTCGCTCGCCCGCCCGTTCAATCAATGAAAGTGTAGACAAGGTGACAAAAATGTGACTAAAAAAAGACGATCCCGTAAGAGCGTACCGCAGTAGTTTAGTCAGTATGGTAATGAACAGGATGCGTAATTTTTTTGGAAAACTGATGATTGGTGTTTGTGAATATTTTAAACCCACACAGTGTAAGGGAAGAACTCTCCGTATACCGAATCCCGTCGAGCAATTTTCTTTAAAATGTCATGCAATTTCATAGAACACAATTTTTGAACGTAAACAAATATAAGTATGTTTGAAATTTTATTAATGATCCAAATAAGTAAAACCAGTGCAATATTTATCTTTGATTTGTATGTCATATGGAACGAGGAACGGGTTGTATTTTACTGAATTTAGTTAAACGAGCGAGCGAATCGAATGAAGTTCTCCGTTTCAGTTTTGGCCAGAATTCTTTCGAATGTCCGGATGTCCAGCTGTCCGGCTCCGGGTCCTCTACAGGTCACATTTCTCAACCGATTCTTGTGAAATTTCGTGAGCACGTTCGACAATGATATGGATTTTTTAGTCGATTCAGATTTTCGAAATCTTGAAAAAGTCAGGCTCGTGAGTTGTACAGCTCACAGAGCCTCCACGCAATTAGTTACTAGTGAGTAACTAATTGCTTTCCTTGAGGTAACCTACAAAAGGGAACTTGAACTTCACGCTCGCTGAATTTTCTCATTGCTTGCAGCTCAGCATGTGCAGAGATAATGTCAAGGCGCAAAATTATGAGGCTGTAGAGACGCTAATTAGCTACGTCTTTATTCGAGTTGCTTAGAAAGTGTCCCTCCCGGAACGCATTGAGATAAATCTTTGATTCTCATTCTCATGGCGGCTCACGCCATCTTGTGGCCGTTAAATTCATGTATTGTTGTTCAAACTAAAACAGTAATACCAGTAGGGTACTTACTTTCGCATTTCAAACGAAAATCATCGTAGTCACTTAAAGTAATTAATACTTATTATTTTTGCGCAATACGGTCAAGGACTTTAATTGTTGAAATTGTTCAGGTGTCAACTAATTTTGGTTTTCTATCTATAATATATATCCAGTATAAAGTGAGCTCTAAATGGCTCAAGAATTAAAGTCCGTGACTGTACGTAACCTTGATCTTCAATAGTAGTATTTGAGTTCTTCATTCGCAATTAAACGTAATGGGAGTTCAGTCTTTCCCGACTGTTTGAGTAGATATGTAGCTGTCAATAAGTTTTCTGAATAAACGCAATACTTTACATTACTGACGGTATTTTGAAAATACTGTTGGTTAAACACGAAAGACGTGGCGTCATTGTTCGTGTCTCACTTAATGATCACAACGGAAGACCAGCGCTGGCGCTGCCAGCATCACGCTGAGTTGTGACCATTTCGTGGCAAATGTGTTTGTGTGTATTGTATCTACAGTTTGTTTTATGTGTTTTGTCACGAATAAATGTTTTTTCTTTCTTTCTTTCTTTCAAAGATTTTATCTACATATACCAAGAAAGAAATGCTACTTGTTGCCTTTTAATTCCACATCGTAATTAACATTTATGTTAGTGTAAATACTCTTATTATTCAACTAAGTACTTAATTTACTAACATATTTATTCGGTTCTAGTGGACCTTTTTGCGAGTAAAGCCCCAAGTGTACAATGCCATTGTTTTAGACACGAGTTAAGGGATTTAGTGTGAAGGGAACGGTGTCGTTACCAAACAGTAGTTAGTCACAAACGAAAGTGCATTAGCACCATTTTTTCTTATCTCCATGCTAATTACAATTAAAAGTGCTAATTTGCTTTCCACGGCAGTAAAAGTTGCAGAGTACTTAACCGTGTACGGTGGGTTTGAGATCAAGTTTAGGTGCTTGCATACATAAGTATGTTAAAGAAAGATATAATTTTCTTTGGTTTAAATATTTTATTACTACAATAAATCTTTTCTTACAGAAAAACTCAGTTGTGGTTTGATTGACTGTGTCGTCCAAATCACTATGAATACGAGTAGAAAACCATCTTATACATAAATAAATATTATCATTCGCTGCTATTATATGGCTGCTTCTGATTATTGTTTTTTTCGCAAGAGGTACAGGATGGGTTGCAAGTTCCAAGACTGGCAAATAATAATGGAATCTACTACCCCAATGTTAACTTACCCTTTAAAACTTCCTGTAAACCTTCTTAAGAACGGAGTCGTGAATATTCAACATCATGTTATAATGCATTTACAAACACGCGTGACGTAGTGTTGTAACACTTCACTAATAGATCGATATCGATACTATCAGAGTGTCATTGAATGAACGACATTGTTGAGCGATTTCTATAAGCGACCTTGCGACTGATTGCGTTGCGAAACGCTTGCTACAGAGCTTAATGCGCTATTAGGTAAGTTTGTATATAGTGTAAATATGATCACGATTTTAGTCAGGTGGGGCTGGTCAGATTAAATAATCGATTATCGGTTAATGTGTAATACTCATAAACGATTTTTTAGCGTATGCTACCTATATCGGTCCAGTGCATGGATCGAGTTAAGACTCGTACTAAATATGCCCATGTTATCACACCATCTAATGTTTAGCCTGCATCTATCTCGCCAGTCATCCTGCAGAGTCCATAAGGGTGACTTATTTGTTTCATTTGTCTGGGTGCATTCTATATACGTGCAAACGTATTCTACCCAGACCTATGAAATACTTCACATTTTTTTTAACGCGTGGTTTACATAAATTGTATTACCGTTTTTTTCCGTTTAGCAGAATAGTGAATCTCATATTGTTTAGGCGGGGCCACGTCAACGTCAGGCATGTAATAGTTCCCTCAACCCATGTCAGACTTCTTAACAAGACATGGAAACCGAGCAGTGTGTAATTATTACATAAAGCCAATTAATATTTAACAATGTAACCTACCTTTTGGACCCTTGTATGGCTGACAAACCTCATGTGTATAGGTACTTTTAATATTAGAATGGTAGATTTGCTTAAAGTTGATTAGGCATACGGTGGCCTCGAAATATTTCAAGATGTGGTGCATGTATATATATGCCTTATAAAGGTCATAAACAAACTGAAAAATCCTGACCCTGAAAGTTAAATACAATCAAGCATTTGAGTGAATTAGCAGCCTTAGCTTGGCCTGTATGATTACTATTACGAGTATTCAATAGGACCAAAGGCCGCGTGATAACAGTTGTATTTTATCAGATATTTACGTCCAAATTAGTCAAAATTCGCAGCCTTATTCTTATACTAAACACAAGAAGAACAAATCAGAATTGGTAGTAGCGATCGTGAAGATATTTCCAAAGTTTAAAAAACTAGTTCAGTCAATAGTGTGAAACAATAAACAAGATAGCAATTTCTCTTTCACAGATATAAAATAACAGCGTAAACTAACTCAGTCCCTGTTCCAAATTCTATCGACAGAGCAAGATCGAAATGATAGTGTCGCCGAGTTGTTTATCGTTATTTTCTGTCGATAACGCCACAACACCTTATGTGTTGACAAACTATCATAAGTAAGTTTTAACTAAATTTGTTTCACCATGGATTATGGGAACGTGTCCTGGAATTTAGTTATATTCATTAATCCTATCGACGCTGCATTTCAGGACTCTTAGATGAATTAAGTATTGAAGAATAGTATGCTTTAAAGAAGTATTTGTGCCCAGAAGTGGGACGTATATAGGCTGATGATAATGATGACGCTTCAGTCGTCCCGGTTGTCATAGAACCGGAAAGATGCAGTGAGTCATATTTTTAATCGTTAAGTACCAACAGAAAATTAATGGTGATAATTATTCAAATTATTTTAATATATTTGAACCTGAAAAGTACATAAATATATGTTATGTAGGTACAAAGGAATTTTCTGGCCATTTTATGACGTTTTTTTTTCTAATCGTGATTTGGATTATTTAATTAAAGTATGGATATGAATAGTGAATAGATTTAGAGAACATCACGAAGGAAAAGAGAATCACGTAATTACAATAAATATGGCTGGTTTAATATCTAATTCAAATGAGAAAGGAATGCGTTTCGTCTAATGAAATAAAGATGATGTTGCCTTGCAAATGACTCTTCTCTTAGAAAGTCTTAACACTAACGCTAGGGTAAAAGTGGGATAGTTGCCCCACTTTTTGAGATGGGCTATTAATACGCAGAAGATAAGCATCGAATAATTTTTAACTACTGTGATCAATCTGAGTATAATAATAAGGATTCTTTGATATAGTTATTTTATATTTGTTCTGTTTTGAACGAAATACGAAAACCTCGTGACTAAGGATAGATGCCTACTGTGTGGTGATAGATGCCCCCCCCCCCCTCTCCCCCCTCCCCCATGCTTTTTGATTGACGGGAAAGTTGTCCTTGGGAATAAACGAATATTTCAATTTTATAAACTTTATTCAAAGTCAGCTGAACAGTACGATCATAACAAACGTCATGTTTGGCTATTCGTATTATCAGGATATTAAAGGACACATAAAATCGAGATATTTCATTTATAGGAGGTTTAACAAAACTCTCTAAAGATCTTCCTTGCCCCAAATTCCGCTGGTTCAATTTTTTTTATGAGAAAATAGGTAGCTAACATGGTTGGCTAAAATGCAATGTTAGATAGACGCCCCTAAACACAATTATCCTCTCAAAACTTGTGGGATAGAGGCCACTGAGGGCCACTAAGGGCATCTATACTCACAAAATCTATCCTTTTTCGAAGGGATAGACGCCCATTATTTTAACAATGAAATCGTGTTGAAAAGTAGTTAATTAACATTATAAAGTTTATATTTAATACATATATAGATCATAATCATAAATATAAAAATATAAGCAATTACTTTATTACATCAAAAGTTCCGGGCGCGCAAAGATCATACGCAACCCAAATCGACGAAATTTTCGTAGCGGTAGACATTTTGCGCTTCATGACTTATGACATGTCCGTTCCATCGAAGTACACGTCATCAACTAGCTACTGGGATATACTGGGAAGGGTTAAGCTTTAATTTAAAGTAAACCTTGCGCATGTACGCAGGTAGCCGAACGTGTAAACTGAGGCATCTATCCTAATCCTCCTGAGGCATCTATCCCACTTTTACCCTATTATACATTCTGTGCCAAGATTTTAGCGTAGAGACAGAATTTTTGTCAAAACCTTAAAAAAAAAATCGCATCGCAACGACCTAATAAAATACCGTGCAATATTTCAAAAGCATGTTTTTTTCGGAAATAAGAGCGTCACGATTTGTATTAGCCGTGAAAGTTGGCAACAATGGAATATCATGTAAGTACGTGATACTTTCAGCATATTACGGGGAACGTGACCAAAACTTTGCTTTTCTAACTTGGCTAACTTATTTGTAATGATATTTCATATTATATTATCTCGTTTAGCAATGAGATGATGTAGCTTTCAGCTATATTAACTTTTAAATTACAGTGGCTCAAACATAATATTCCCTAATTCCCTAATTTAGAGGGTTTTCCGTCGCAGCTGACTGATTACAGTAAAGCGATCTATTTTAGGCTATTATGATGTTGATCTATTTTGAATATATTAAAAACTTAAGACTGGTCTTTGAGACTTCGTGATTATCTTGCTATCTTAATCTAAATTCTAAACTAAAGCTGGTGAAAAAATAAACTTAGGAAACATTTCACATTTTCGGCTCTTTCTAACATATTATTTTGTGATAAACATCTTATTGATGACCTATTTAAATAACTTATTACTTAGAAGTCACTAGTAGTATACATTCATATACTTACTGTAAGTGCATGCTTTAAAATAGCAATGTAATAATGCATCAGTTATCCAATAAGTCTTCAAAACACAATGCATTAGCCTCTCAAGCAACTTTGCTCATAAACTACTGGAACTAATTACTCTTACCGTCATAGAAGTATTAGCGAAGACCGGCTCAAACACTGTTTTATAGAAAAACGAAGAAAAGTACTGAGGCCCTATGGCGAAACGAAAACGAAGATCGTTTGTGTATCTCCCTCTTTGTCGCACTTGCTTATTCGAGCAGCGGAGAGGGAGATACACGAACCAACTTCGTTTTCGTTTCGCGGTAGCGTCTGTCCTTGGAGTGTTATCTCGAAATATCCTTTTTGATGTAATCCTACTAATCCTACTAATATTATAAATGCGAAAGTTTAGATGTTTGAATGTTTATTACTCAATCACGCTTAAACGGCTCAACCAATTTGGATGAAATTTTGCACGAAGTTAGTTTATAGCCTGGATTAAAATGTAGGATAGTTTTTATCCCGGGTCCACGTAGACGAAGTTGCGGGCGGAAGCTAGTTACTAATAAATGAAAAATGCTAAGCGTGTGTGAGCGAGATGTACTGCTATTGAAAGTTGCAAAATCGATCCGCGGTACGGTAGAATGAAATCAGTTTAAAATTGACTATCTGTTCAATTACTCCGTGTTCCCGCTCAGGCTGTAATAGGTAACTCTCAAGGAAATGCTTAAGTGCTTAGACATTGCAGTTATAATGAATTTTATCTAACTTAGCTTCTAGTTACCATAAAGCTTGTAGCCTTGAATTATTATAACTGATTACTGTGTTTTCAAACTATCGAAAGACTTCATAGTTCTGAAAATTAAACAAAAGTATTATACAAAACTCCACAGCATTATAAATACTAGTAATTTTCATAATGGTTAGTGGCAAATTAAAACAATTGAGTGCGATTCAAATGTTATTATGGCAAAGTAAGAAAAATAATTCATAATTTCATTTTCTTACATGGGAGACCGAGCTTTGTTTAATTAATAAATAAACTACACGCAAACCTGTAAGGTAGGTATTTTCAAATTACTGTTTGGATAGATAAACAATAAATATTATCATATAAAATTTTAATGCCTATCAATTTTCCAGTAATTCATAGCTACATTAACGTTTTTCATTTCATAAACTGCCACATACAGCGCATTTGTCACATGACGACTATAAACAATACTAGGCACCGACATCAATTTTACATGTAATGAACATCCACGCATTCAAGCCATGGACACCGCGCCGATAGCGAAGTAGGCTCAGAACATTTTATGCCTCCTAAAATTTACTACTCGCTGAATAATATACTAGCGCTTCCTCGGTATTGAAATAAAACGGTACATAAAACGTCTGACATTTGATCAATAATTCAAACTCATAAATTCAGCAACATGCGTGAGAGTAGAGAGGATACATGAATAGACTTAAATAGTGACTAAGTTGTCTGCGAATGCTGAGGCTGCACTTAACATTGTGTCATCCGTTGATACAACGTCATTGATCGTTGGTGTTGAACTTTTAAATTATAACTATTTTAAATGTTTTTGAATTAATAGATTATATGAACGTTAGTGGCTAATGCTTTATTCCAATTTTTTTAAATTTATTTTTGAATAACTGAATTGACTAAAAGTTCCATATAAATTGAACTTGCTCACAAAATGTCACTAGAATCGGTTGAGGAATTCGACCTGTAGGTGAGAACAGCCGGACGGACAAACTGAAACGGAGAACTTCGTTCGCTTCGCTCACTCGTTCAATTGGCCAATAGAAACTTACCCACTCGGTTAATAATAAAATTGTCAATCCGTTTGCTTTTGTCGAAGTAAAAAAAAATTGCACATTTACCGTGGCAATTTATCTAGTATGGCGGGCAGCTAGATGATAATTTTATGTATTACCTAGCTATATATGCGAGTACCTACACAACCGCCTAAATGTATTAGGTATCTAATATCCGAATAATACTTACAAATAGGCTTGATGTTTAACCCCCATCATATATGCAGTAAATTCAAAATCAAAGAAAGGTAAAAATTCAAAATCGTTATTTTCAATGACAAAACGCTAATGTAACATGGAAAGGCTTTTATTGGTTTCATGAATACGAGTCACATTTGTGTCGTGAGTTTTAATGTTACTACAAGCTTGGCTATTTTTTTAACACTTTTACTGCCAATTTAATCTGCCTAATAGCGGGCGCCTACGCCGTAGTCGCTTACCGCTACATGCGAAGACAACCACGTGATCGGCTACGAGCGTAGCGCGTAGCGGTTCCTGGTAGTAAATGTGTCCTACCTGTCATCCTGTCAAAGACATGTCTACTATACTATACAAGCATGGATACTAGACAAGTATTAATACCGCACAAAACCTTCAATAGATTATATACATTTTTAATAACAACGACAAATTCCCAAAGAATGTCCGTAAACCCTAAGCTTATTTAAACAATAAAGTTAATTAAAAACGAAGTAATTTGGTAGCGGAGCTTAGTGGCAATGTTAAAAAGCTTAAATACGTTGAGATGTTACCGGAACCTTATATAATGTATGATAAAACTGTTGTGGCCAGATAAGGCAAAATTAAAACTGTATTTGCACTGGACAATTGTTGGACTCGAGTTGACTTTGCGCAGACTAGAGATGTCACTAAATAGTTTACACATCGATATCGATATAAATGTTGAATTTATTACTTTTTGAAGATTTACAGACATAACATTGCTACTAACTACTTAGTCGTTTTCTAAACAAAGTAACTTCAGTTCAGTTTGCTTTTATATGATTCGGTAGGTTAGGTAAGCGATAATAATAATCAATAGTAAAGCTCTTTGCAAAAACATGTAGTTAATCTCAGTAAAGTCAATGTTAAGCAAAATAATAAACTAGTGACTCTGTGAGCTGTAGAACTCAGGAGACTGTCTTTATTTAATAAATGTTTATCGAAAAAATTTATCGACAATTTCCTTCGCTTCGGTCTCTCGTTCAATTATTCCTGCCCAGAAATATTTTTCTAATGTCTGTCTACTTTTTTTAACAGCTTCATCTACAAAGTTATTTAATTGTATACTAAGACAGATTTCATTAACATACGTTACTATCTACAAAGTTCACGTAACATTCAATTAATTTTATTACACCGGCATAAATTAATCACGTTCATTAGAAAGCTTTCGAATTAATGGACACTTAAAATAATTAAAAGCCAATGACTTTGCACAATGACGTATTCGCCAAATCATCGTGATAAAAAATATTGCTACCATAAACACTAAATAAATCTAAATGTTATAGTTATAATAGCCTGTATTATAAGTGACATGTGAAAAATTTGACCGTGTTCTAACCAGCTACATAATACAGACTAGAAAATTAACTATTCCTAACCGTACTATGAGCACTTCATTTTCATATCCGCAAATAAATTATGGTTTTAAGCTCATGAGAATCACGCCATGACCTCATCAGTTAGTTGAAGTGCTCTTGAGTTTGAAAAGTGTGTTGATAAATCGTTCATAGACACAGGGTTCTATTAAATTTACACAATTAAAAATTCTGACGTTAGCTAACGTATAACGAATAAAAATAAAAGTTCACTAAATAAATAAAGCTTGCAAAAAGTTGAATACAAACAGAGCAGGGTCGCGTCTTAAAATAATTTCGTTCTTAGTTAACTTCATTAAGAGACGCAATTTAAGGCTTGTCTAGCGGACAAGTTTAATGGAGGTATTTAATAATGAAACATGCAATTATTTTTCTGTTTATGGTATATTACCTACATATAAATGTTATTATAATAATGAGTGAAATTATCTTACATCCTAACTTTTTGCAATGTACAAACTACAAGCACAACAATCTTTTACGAAAAATATAATAATGGCCACCACGTCGAGTAATTAGTGGATAACCTAAATACGTAGTAAAATTAATACATAATCTCTAGGATAATAATTGTCATAGACAAGAGGATTACGGATCCCTAACTATAAATGAACGTTGATTGGTGGTAAAACGGAGCATCAATGAGTCGTGTTTACTATAACCATTGATAGGGTCGATAACCCCCACAGCTATCAGTGACTCCTGTATTATTTTAGTTATTCTAAGTATATCACGCTTATCGAGTTATTACCTTGTTGTTAATGGCAAATATGATAATTTAGATATACAAGTATTATTTCTAAATATTTTATAAGGCTTCAAATATCGTGTGATGTAATGCATAAATAAATTACTTGAATTTATTTAAATAACTAAATTGGTTTTGTTATGACCCAGAGTTAACAATGTCGTAATTAAAATCTCATTTTCTAAACTGGGCGTTTATTAGATTAAACTCATCAATTTTGTATTGTGTGTGTGTTGAAGTTCCACCTTTTACTAATAAAAGTAATGCTGCGTGAACCCAGAGTAATTTAAACAATTCAGAACATTAAGTTTATAAACGTATTACATAACTGCCATGGCGCCATATTTAAAGTTAACTGGTCCGTCAAAAATTACTTTCATATGCGAAAACAACTCTAAATACCTACTCGTGGTGATCTACTAATTAAGGCATTATACGTTATATAGGTATGTGTAACAAAATAATTCAGTTTCGTATCATAATATTCACAATCATCGATATAGTGTATCGATACCGCACTAAAACTAGTTCTCGACCGCAGCGCGTCATGCAGTCTACCGATCCTGCCAACCGAGAGAAAAAACGCGCTCGGCTTACATCGCTAAGACTAATATTAATCCTAATATAAGTCAAAATAAAACTGTGACTTCTTTGCGGGTTTTATACCTGTATGGTATAGAGATCCAACTTACTAATATAAATGGCAACTAGTAATTATGATTGTACGTCGATCCATATCAACATACAATCATTAACAATACAGTGTGAAACTGAATGAATAGTTTTTACAAAAACTGGGAATTGTTCATCCTAAGAGCTTTGTTTTCCCAATAAACTATGTTAATATTCTTTACCGTTTTGTGAATGATATGTCATGTGCAAATGTAAATAGTTACTTTATAGCGGCGGGGTAATATATATAATAAAACGTTTAATTTTTAATGTATTTTTGTTTTACTTAACCTAGCTGTAAAATGATAATAAATTGATTGAAAATTAATTAGATAACACTATACTATCAGCAAAGATCATAGTAAAATGCCACCATGTATAAGAAACCATAAAATTGTATACTTATTCATAAAAATAATAATTAACAGCAAAGCTTGATTGCTTAACATTTCTAACGACCGTTAAGACCCGTCAATGGTTATTTTCACATTTACAACAGTAGGTACAGTTGATAAGTATGTCCTATCGCGCATTCGTAAAGTGACGCAATTACCCTGCTGGACTCAGTTTTATAAAGATCGTGCCTACGGACCATCTTAGCTTAGGGACGCTTGCAACTCTAAGGAAGCGGCGCATGCACCATGGCGGCGGTTCGAAAACCTGAATCTGTTAGAACGTATGACGGTTAGTAATAGCAATATGTTAGGGCCATTATTAATATAGTTTGTTTTCGCTAATTAATCCATCTTGTTGTATTTTTAAGCTACTTTAACAAATAGGGGAGGCTCTCAAATCGGTTTATTTTCCGTACGTCAATTACGACTTTTCAATACACTTGGAAACACCAGAGACATCGCTACTTTTGCCTTATAACTGTTGACTAGCTTCAAGTCTCACACTTTTTGAAAAACTGAGCCTTATTATGTAGTACTATTATTTGTTCTGTGGCCTAAGTCACTAAGAATGGAGTTAAACATGTATCTTTGAATAAAAATCTCATGTTACGCGGATACCTCAAAACGGCCCGACAGGCGATTTCTGCGCCGCTATTCTATAACTTGTTTTAACCTCACCTCACCGGTCAGCCACTAATATATCTTGACACCGCGATTTGTAGTAACTAAGCGTCTAGTTTGATCAGGCGTGACGGGTGGAGGCGCATTAGCGCGTTTCGAATAACAGTCTAGGGATGAGGAAGATAGATAGACGATCCAACTCTGCTTTCGTTTCGCGGTGGTCGCTCTAGAAGTTTTCCAATAACAGGAGATAATTGGAAATTTCCCGCTATTCTTATATTCGCATTATTTTTTACGAATAAATACAGCTAATATATATCGTGTATAAAATATGAAAATCTTTGGCTTTCATATGGTTCAATTTAACTTTTATAGTCATTTTCTTGATATATCGTACCTATGCTAGAGACAAATTCACGACGGCAAACGTTACTGTAGTTCTAAATTAGCATTTGATAGCGCCTCCAACACTGCTCCTCCAATACTGTTTGTCTTATATCCAACATATTAATGTATTTTTATTAACAAAAAATGTAATTAACATTGTAGTTATGGTATGTGTCTGGTGCTGTCTGTAAAGGAGCTGTTGTATTGCGCTCCTGTTGTATTGTTTCTATTAAAAAGTACGTATGGCCGCGATATGTTTAAAAAAAAACACTGCTTCAATTAAAATAACGAAATAATCCGTGGGCTTACGTTTGGATGAAAATTTCAAGCCATTACTTACCTTGTTGGGTAAAATATGGCCGGTAAGCTACCGTCGTCTTATTAGGCATTTAATGATGCTAAATTGGCACTTTATATTACAGAAAAACCCTAATTGATACTTTATGATACTGTACAGGGCGTGGAAATAATAAGTGATTCCGTAATAGCCGCAGTATCGCTTGAGGCATCCGTATGCGATATTAAAAAGGTAAAATAAGGTTTGATTCTTTTTGGAGAAAGCCTTCAGCTTGAAAATAATATCAAGCAAATATATGGTCTTGAACTATACCTATGTATTAGAGTTGTACATGTATGTAGAGGCTACATTTATTGTTGGCGAATAGCCGGCGACTAGTCGGCAAAAGTTATCGAATTACTGCAAAAGAAAAAATAAACTGCTAATAATTTACTTCATCTTTTATATTTCAAGTATTTTACTGACTGAAATACAGCAAAGAATAATCATAATATAGAAATACCATCTTCTTATTTTTATGATCTAAAATAATTAGAGTTATACCTCGTGAGACGCACCCCTTATTGTCATATTCTGCTGGTTTGACTTACCTGAAACAAGAAAACAATACTTAATAATAGTTCAATATGTTAAAAGCAACGTTAAATATCAGTCTTGCAATTCGTGTATAATACCTATAACAACGCTACTGCGAAATATGAAAATGACTGACTAATACGGACATCAAAACAGGACACGGCAAAAATATATAAAAGCGGCATTTACATGGAGCAACAACTAGTATACGCTGCGGGCTACCTATATTTGACGAATTCAATCAAACCTTGCAATGTTATGAAACTCGCATGCAACTTTTTGCCCCATGTTAATGACCCACACACACACAACACACACACACACATATACATACACATCAATTACCTTTTAGTACTAAGATATTGTCCTTTTTTCTGTTATTTCTGTTACAAAGACAACAAATTGTCGCAATAGAGGAGCGGGGCTTCCTGATACAGGTAGGTAGGTTAGGGATTGTATACTTAATAGGCAGCCCCTACCTTGTAATATGCATATCACTGTGCTCTTACGGAAATAAATATTTTTTAATTTTTTTTTAATGATCCTTAATCCATACTAATATTATAAATGGGAAAGTGTATGTGTGTGTTTGTTTGTTTGTTTGTCCGTCTTTCACGGCAAAACGGGGCGACGAATTGACGTGATTTTTTTAAGAGGAGATAGTTGAAGGGATGGAGAGTGACATAGGCTTTTGGTCTCTTTCTAACCCCCCACTCGCCTAAAATGGGGGTTGGAAGTTTGTATGGAGATTTCCGCAATTTTCAAGGTAGAAAACTAAAAATTGGTATGCGGACTATTTGTGACTAACAAAAAAATCATGCATCATTTTTTTTTTGGAAATCTGCACCCTTAAAGGAGGGGGTGAAATTTTATATGGGACTTTTCGCAGTTTTCAAGGTAGGAAGCTAAAAATTGGTACACAGACTCTGTTACCAACGAAAAATACCTACTTTTATATGTTAATTTTCCCCCAGCCCCTAACTATATGTAGTGTCAGTGCGTAGAGTCGATATGTAGAGTAGTATCTAGAGTAGATATGTAGAGTCGGTATGTAGAGTCGGTATGTAGAGTCGGTATGTAGAGTCGGTATGTAGAGTCGGTATGTAGAGTCGGTATGTAGAGTTGGTATGTACCCTAGAGTCGGTATGTAGAGTTGGTATGTAGAGCCGGTATGTAGAGTCGATATGTAGAGTTGATATGTATAGTCGATATGTAGAGTCGATATGTAGAGTATATATGTAGAGTCGATAATTATATAAAAGAAGAAACTGACTGACTGACATATCACCGCACAGCCCTAACCGTTGGATCTAGAGATTCCAAATTTGGCAGACGGGTTCCTTAGAAGTTCGGGTGCACTAAGAAATGATCTTTAAACATTCACTCCCTTAGCGGGTGAAATGGGGGTCCAAAGTTTGTATGGGGAAACAAAATAAGTAACACTATTTCATTCAAAACTTCACAGAAGTATTCCTAGCGATAAATGAGTGAACACGTGTTTCAGGTTTTTTGAGAATTCAACTCCTAAAAGGGGGAAATGTGGTGACAATGTCCGAAAATCAACATGGGTATTGTTTCTATGGTTTATCGGGTCGCTGGTCGCTGATTACGAAAACAACAATGATTTTAAAATCCAACGTGTCGGACGTGAAATACCATCTCCCCTGTTGGGGTGCGATGGGGTTGTGTCTAAATATCAATATGGGTGTTGTTTTTATGGTTTTTTGGGACGTTAATTACGAAAATGGCATCGATTTGTTTTTGTGGACATGAACATTCTTGAAAGTATTTGTGCCAAATTGCAATTAAATTGACACATATGGGTCAAACTGAGATGCACCTTTTTTGTAAACGGTTAAAATTACTTTTAGTACGCAGGCGAAGCCGCGGGCAAAAGCTAGTACTAACTAATGCAAAGATCGTACACCCAAAACTTTTCCATCCCTTACGGGTGCACGCGTAGGTATATCGACTCTATATACATAGTATGTAAATGATCATATTCATTAGATAGGTACTTTGGTATATAACTTATGTAGCGTGTGCACAAATAACATTGCTATCAGGACAATGTTTTCGTTAACAGCTATCTTAACGGCCCGGTTATCATAAACCGTGACCAAGTGTAAATATATTGTTAAAGCTAATTACTACTTAATGATATGAACTACTGGGATCTTTACAACCTCATTATCTTATGATAACAAAGTTGCAATTAACGTTATACAATAAATATTTTAAAAAAATTGAGCTTCGCTGATTTTATGCTGAAACCATACGGTGTAAATTAACAATAAGCCAGTGTTTTTCAATCTTTTTCATCACACTTGCTCGTAAAGGGCTTCATAACGCGCAGGCATACAGAGCTACAACAGCCTTTATTACGCCCATGGGCGTAATGGTTTTTTTCTTAAATTGTATCTGTCACTCTTACGTCAGTTATAAAGCAAGGAGGTTTTAACTCAAAAACGATGTTTGAAAACGTACTTATAAATAAATTTTAACGTAAAAACACAAATAAAATATGATTAACAGAATGATTTAAAGATTTAAAAACTTAAATAAATAAATTTAGTGTCCGTGGCTATATGCCGAAGGGTCTTTGGTCTAAGCGCCTCACGCCAAATTCAACAAAATGGACGACTGACATTTTGTACTTTTTATTACGATTAGTAACAATTCAGTAAAAAATGTATTTTTTTCCTCGCAAACGTGATGAAAAACATTATATGCGACACGTACAGTAAGATTGTTAGAAACTCGAGTCATCAAAGCCTTCGGCTTTCGGCGTCGGGCTTCTAATAGACTCTCATTCGTAATTCATATCTTACTGTACTTGTAATACAATGTCCTATTTTATGGCGCCATCCCGGTACTTAAGAAAATATTTCGCAAGAAAACATAATCTGAGAACGGCGCACAGAGTAGGGACTCTGTGCGCCGTTCTCAGATTATGTTTTCTGTTTTACAAATATGAAATCTCTACATATTTTAACTTTCGAATAGCCTCGACCCCCAGGGAGTCGCGACCCACAGGTTGTAAAACACTGATGTAGACTACTGGCCGCCACGCGGCTTCGCCCGCATGTTACAAAGAACGCATGCAAAGCGGCGGGATATAGCCTATTTCCACCCAAAAAGTCCATTCTATACATACATTAATATTTTTTTTAAACCTGATAAGTGGTTCCGGTGATTACGCGTTACAATTCAATTCAACTTTATTTATTCAAGATAACAAAGATTTCATTTTTGTTAGTTAGAACTTAAAAACTAAATTAGATTTTACTTGCTTAGTTATGTGCGCGCCAATATGGGGCAACAAACATGATCAGCAATCATTTTCAGAATGCTGTTTGGGCTTCTCCTCGTCCTGATCAGCAAAGACGCCGCCTTTTTGCGCATAATTGCTGCAAATCCATCGGTGTGTGCCTCTGCGAACATCGAGGAGGCGCTGCAAATCCTTGGTAGCCCAAGCAACATTCTGTAAGCGTTGTTGTACTGTACTTTAAGAGCGTTGTATGATTTTTGAGTATAGCGAACCCACAGGCTGCTTGTGTAAAAAGATGAACAATAAGCATTAAAGAGCGTTATTTTAACTGCTTTTGAACATCGCGCAAACCTGCGGGCTAACATATTGCGGGTTACATACGAACTTACAACGCTACATTTTTCACAGAATTTTTCTCTAAATATTAATCGTCTATAACCTATAGATTTATTAACTGTAAGCGCATGGATATTGAAAAATGTATCTACCCTTGGAAGTATACTAGATATGGGTGACGTTTAATGGCTCTGATGCTCCTCAATAATTGCGGTGACAACGTCACGGAGTTTGTCTCGGATGAGTAAATGTCTAATCTCGGGCGCGCGCCCTAGATGAGACATCGGACCTTATGGAGCGAAGAACTACAGCGAGGGTTCATCAACAGTCATTTAACTTAGTGGAAACTCCGTGATGGCATTAAAATACTTCAGACGGGATAAATTATCGGTGAGAAGCATTGAAAGTCACTTAACTCTGATAATTAGGTAGATTTTAGTCCTGGGTATAAACAAGTAGGTACCTTTCTGAAAATAAAAGAAATAAATAAATTTGCAATACATCTAACCGATGCTTATGCGTTCAAGGCTTGCTTTCTAAACAAAACATTAAGTTACATACAGCGTTTGAAGTAATCAACCTCACCCCAACTGTCTCACAAGTTTCCGCTGGGAAAGTTCAACCCATATCATCCCACACTGTCATACATGCAAACAAAGTTCACAGAACATGATTATACCTCGGACACAGCCCGAAGCAAACTCACAAACAATAGTCTTGAGAGTATGTATCAGTTAAGAGCATGAGAAATACAAAATCTGAATCTAACAATGGATATTATTTATTACAAGAGATTGTCCCCGCCATTCTGTGGTTTGCTGAATTCATTTCAGTAGTTTTATGTGGCATATAGACCAAGAGGGTATAGACCTTCGTCCGCGTGGAACTCGTTTAATATCGTAGCTCCATACAAACTTTCTCCCCCCATTTCGGCCCCTGAAGGGATAATTCCCGGGATAAAAAGTATTCAATATGTTAATCCAGACTATACTCTAGATGTAATACGTTCAGCCACTTTTGCGTGATTGAGTAACAAACATCCAAACATCTAAACATCCAAACATCCTAACTTTCGCATTTATAATATTAGTTTAGGATTACAAGGATGTTTTCTACATTATGTGATCTACTATCTTGCCAATGGGCTTACAAATGCGACACTTAATTACCCGACTGCCTCAGAAGGAGGGTTCTGTTTTTCGAGCGTATGTATGTATTTGGAAGTCCAAACGGCTTGATGGATTTTGACAAATGAGGTGTCGTCGGATTCCTCTTATTCGTGGAAGTGACAAAAAATATTTGTAAAACGCAGTTGGATTTTCAAAAAATATTTTGATTTCACTTGTTTAATTAAAGCCGAAATAACTTCCGAAGGGAGTTACTTTTCTTTGCAGCTGATGTCATAAACTTTTCGCGCTGTTCATAGGCTTGTTAGTGGATGATAATCTCTTCGACATCTGTCTCAACTTACTGTGAAACGGACGTGCAATTGTCCTACGATGACGTTGAAAACGTTGTGAATGCATTGTTCTTCTCCGATATAAATGACAGCGTTGTCAGTTATCCAAGGGCCACGTTTCCACCGTTTTATTATATTCATGTCTTATTTCTAATTAGAGCACGATGAATAATTTGCAGACTTATGCCGCCCGATAGACAAGAGGTCAGTAGGTACCTTAAAACTTTTTTATCTATCCTAACCATAATATAATAAAGTTATGTTATTGACTTCAAACTTTGTATGGTACAGGTTATATCTGTTGTATATGTATATATATATATATTTTTTTTTAATTGGATGAGTAGTTCATCCAATTTAAAAAAAATATCAATTTTTTAATGAGTTTTTGGGAGCGACATAGGCTATATTTTACCTTTGTGCGTTCTTTATAATACACGGACAGAACGTTGCAAACAGTTAGTAGATTATAAAAGGTGTCATATTGTGTCCCGCCACAGACTGAATTTCAATCTATTTTTGGTGATATGCCACTGATAAGCTATGGATCTTCATGAAGGAGAAGTTCTGTCCAAATGGTGTACATTTCCGGCGGTTTTGTGATTGTTTATTCGATTTTGTTTTTGAGTTTTGTATATTGATACGTATGTAATGTTAGTCTGTATGTGTAAATATGGGCCTTGTTGCCTAGTGCAAGTAAATAAAATTAAATAGGTATGGAAATCTTACCTGTTGGGAACCATAAACCCGTTATTTTCATACCTGGCACATTCTAGGTATATAATATTATCTAGGTTATATTCTAAGTCTCTCGTGTAGCTTCTAATCTTTACGCTGGCATAATTGTCCCAATCGATAGTACCTAGTCAATAATTAAATTAAAAACTTAATTCACCTGGCATAAACTTTATTGAAACCTAATTTCTTCCGTTCTATTACTCTATGGGCTAGCCTTAGGCATTTAAATTTGAAATGAATCTAGTAAGATAACAATCGTCCGTACGTGTGTCCAACGGTGCCCATCGGACCCTGTCAGTGTCAGACATGCAGTCGTCCCCCTGGGCTCTCTCTTATTCCGCATATTGTTCTCATTGTTTGCGATAAGCTAAGCCCTCACGTGAATATTGTGCAGAATTATTCCGTGAAAACACACGTGATGTTCTTGATGTTAGTAATTTTGGATTGAACCATTGTTAATTTGGTGACATTTACTATTCTAACTGCGTAGCAATTTTTACAAAAAAACATGTACTTGTAATTTCCGTCATTGAAATTGTGTTCTTTCATTCGTTTTCATAAAAACAACTAGGTATTTTCATTGAAAAGCTAGGTTCAAATGTAAAAATAATAATTAGCCTGGGACTGTAGCCCTAAAATTATTCCAAAAAATCTCCAAAATGCTCGTACGCGCCACTGGTGACCATAGGGTTGGCTCGTTCCTCGCTTAACGCATTGGCATTGCCATTCAGCGAGGAAATGCAGCCAGCCTTATGGGCACCCTACCAGGAAGTGGCATAGATTTAGGGGATATATGTAAATAAAGTGTAGGCCCCATAGGTTAGTTTTAGTAATTTTAGTAGTTATTTGTAATTTATTGTATAATATTTTTATCTTTATAGCTAAACTTGCGTAACAATCTACGAATGCAATACAAGCATAACTTCAAGTTCAGTTTATATGGCAAAACTCTCACCTGCAATACCATTCTAAGTTTTAAGTTAGGGGTAAACTACTCTGATAAAAAAACACCATTATATAAAATAGACCTTCAGGATAGACTTAGGTTGTATATTAATCTCTCGGAGGCAGCTGTACGAAATAAAAACGGTCGCATCCGAGGTCATTAATAACAACATTTACTGAATCGTAAACTCGATAGAATCCGTTTCAAAGGCGGTTTTCATTAAGATGAATGATGAAGATAAGATAATTACGATTGGACCGGGCCATACAATGCTTGATTGAAAGTGAAAGGTAAGGCTAAATAAGTGTATGTTGACATTATATTGATTTATTGACCGTAAATCTAGTTAATACGACTGTATTTTTAACTAGTTTAGATGGATTTTTACTAAGCTCAACATATCGTTAATAAACATTACCCGAAGGAGTAGGTATTGAATAAGCGTATACTGAAACTTCATTTTGTTTGTAGTTACACTGAATAGAAGTGAGTACTTCTATAAATATATTCATAGACATTACTATACTTACCTTTGAAATTTCAGTACATCCTCTTAAACGAGCACAATAGCAGCTAATTACATCGCAGATCAAACATTGCTGTTACTGTTTACTATTCATTTCGCTGGCAAATAATTATCATTGCTAGCAATTTGTGCGCTTGATTTCAGACCATTCCGGTTATAGCAGAATTTCAATGTTAAAATTGTCTTTATTCATCCTACTTGTTGCTATGTACAAATAATTGGGACCCAAAGTAAGATTTCAGTAAACCTACCGAATATAAATTGTACAAAGTTTTCAATTTGAAACGGATCAAATGTATCTACCAGTATTCTTTGACGGTCTATAAATAGTCACTAGAAGACTCTAGTATTTATTACCCGACTGCCAAAGGAGGAGGGTAATGTTTTTCAATTGTATGTAAGTATGTATGTATGTATGTATGTATGTCTGTTTCTTTGTCGCCTCCTGTATCCTAAACGGCTTGATGGATTTTGATGTATGAGGTATCGTTGGATTCCTCTTAATCGTGAGAGTGACATAGGCTATAATATTTGTCAAAAAGCAGTCGAGTTTTTTTAGTATTGGTATTACTCCCGCATTTAATTATTATCTTCATCATCATTTTCATGATCACATGTATACTTACAAGTTTTCAAAGATTAGGTATTCGCGAAAAATATTTTCAAAATACTTGTAATTTACGTTCTTAACTTTACTTAAATAATTAAGTAAGTAACTCTGGAAATATGTTGAACTGATGATTACGGTATGTCTGTTTTAGATATTCTGGACAATATTTCATTAAAAAAAAGTTTTGTTACGTTGTTTTAACAATTTTATTAGGCTGTATAGGTTGGTAAGCTTTTTTTTCACTAAACTATAATTAAATTTTTTAACAGCCGATATTTGACAGCCGTCATCCCGGTACAATGAAGGTCAATGATGACATATGTTGACATAAATTGTAGTGAGATGACAGCTGTCAAATATTGAATGTAAGATCATTTTCACTATAGTAGTATCTCTTCGTTGTCTGTCTGTCAATCTGTCAATACCCTTTTTCTCAGGAATGCGTACACGTATCAAGTTGAAATAAAAATCAAATACAAGTCTGCAGTTCCTTGAAGCTGTGAAAATTCAAACAGTGATACGAAGATGAGTGAATTTTCACTATAACTAAGACGGCATGCAGTGAACGAGACGATTTCAAGATAACTAACGTTACCCAAAATCTACTCAATGAAACTTAAAATTCATTACTTAACGAGAAGCCAGAGATCATTAATGATGCAATGAATTGAACATTAAACATAGCGGCTAGTTTGGAAGTGATTGGGAAAGGACAGTACACACCTTAAAACCAAAATTGCCTTAAGTCCCTGCAGAAATACATTCCAATCTCAATCTTAATACCCTTCAATGTGGCCTAAATGTTGTATAAATTCTGCTCTTTTTTAAATTAAAGTGTTATTCGGTCAGTCGTGAGTTGAAGAATGTTGTGTGAATTTAAGGGAACTTTTTACCTTAAATAGAAAATTTAATTACATGGAATTATAATAGTGGTGGCTTATTAATACTTACAAATGGGTTTAGTATGCTGTAGGACTTTAAACTTTAATGTAATGCTATAAGATCTTTTTCGGTAATGAATATACAATCATACGGATTCTGTTACAAACTACTTACTGTTTATTTAAGCGGCATTTATTACAGTTTAGAGACAAATTAATTACTTGGTAAATATTGAATTCTCGCAAACAAAATTATGGTTCTATCAAAAATATTTTATAAGTATCCTTGGTTTTATTCATTGGTTTTAATTAGGTACACATTTTACGTAAATATACGTATTATTAAAAATACAGTTAAGTTGTGCAAACTGTTTAAATGTCTGGGGAAAGAATACAATACAATACAATACAATAAGAATACTCTTTATTGCACACCTCACACAAAAAAAGCATAAAGAATATAATAGCAATAAAATAAATAGTCGATAGGGCAACATTAGATGCATATGCCACCGCACATCTACACCAATAAGATAAAAAGCATTGTATGGGTTCAAATTGTCTAAATAAACATTGTCTAACAATACCTATAAAGGTGTCCGTGAATCGCGGCCGCGATACTAGATGTAGCAGTATGAAACTGCCGCACGCGTCTGTCGCAGACTTCGGAAGCGGCGCCATACATGTTCATTTTATATAGTAGACGGAAAACAACTTGAGCAATTTTTTTTTCTTTTTTTTACATTCCAAAGCGAGTAGTTAGTAATGAGTTAAAAATTATAATTACACAAAGAAATGTAATTCCATAAGCGGGGTCCTTTTTTATCGTAAACCTTTCCCCACCACGTCATCTAATGCTCAAGAAGTTTGCCGGCTGTTATACACTGACTACCTATTCTCGCATCAGCCGCGTGCGTCAGGCGCGGCTGCAATCGGCCGTGATACACGGAATTAAACCTTAAACAATCATGGGATAGCTCGTAAAGTTCACATGAGGTTCTGCAACAAGTCTATCATTAACTAATCCGAGATAACTGGGGAGCTAAACGAATACTAACTAAGCAAATACTCAAATGGGACAGTTCCATTAACAAATTATAGGTACGGGGATTGCAAAAAATTTGTACATAGTTAAGGGCCTTAATGAATCTATGCTTTATCTTTTTTCCATTATGTAACGAAATTTACCCATATAAAATGTACGGGTAATTGCCGTTACACAATGGAAAAAAGTTAAAGCGTAGATTAGATTAAGGCTCTTAACTATGCACATTTTTTTTGCAACTGACCCATGTATAAACTAGTATTTAATACATGGCCAGGGGCCCTTTATACATGTAGTTTGAAATGTATTCATAAATAAGTTGTAATATTAAGGAATAATATTTTATTATAAGGGCTGAAACGAATAAAGCTATTTGTGCATGGATGGAAGAATATCGAATTATGTCGAATCCTTTGTTATATAAAGTAACATCAATTGAAAGCCAATCTCATATGAATATTGTGTGGACGGTGGACGTAACACTACAAACAATAATATATACTTAATACTTACTGTTCTATTACTAATTCTGTATCTATGCTTGAAGATGAATGAAACGTGAAACTATACGTATAGCGGTGAATCTTGATCCTTATGACAGCTGTCATCTCCGTACAACTTATAGCTTATTATAGCCTTAAAACGTAAAATTGTATTGAAATGACAGCTGTCATAGCGATCAAGATTCACCGTGATACATATAGCTTTCAAAACCCAAATTAAATGTTTAATTGACATAAAAGCACGAAACATTGACGTTGTTCTCTTTTCCCAGTTCTAATAAAAGTAATAAACAACGAGTACCATGGCCGATCGGACAATTTAAATAGTGTCACAGGGACCTCACACGCCGTCGCGACCTCAAACTCTAACAGCGAGCTTTTATGAAGATATATCACTCGATGAAGTAGATTATCCTGGCTGTAACAAGTGTGACACGATCAGACGTACGTTTTGTTTATTTATCAATAAGGCTCGTGGTTGTCACCAGAATATAATAATAAAAAAATGTATTTTAGCTTTTTTTATTGGTCTGAATATGGAAAATATCTAATGAGCTTAGTGACTAAGAGAAATACGTTACAATACTGTGTATAGGTCATTTTTCAGGCAAGGTACTAAAATAATGACTTGCGACAAAAATTGTCAACGAACTTACAATACCTTAATACTTTTTCTTTTTGTAAATAATAAATAATTAAAATATATCGTTTATACAACAATGTGATGACTTGTGAACGTTTGAACGAATCTGAAACAATATTTTACCAACCGACCTTACTATTCAATCAAATAATTTTACGCTAATGCATTAGATTAATGAACGATTTACAACTTTATAATTTTCATTTTATTAATTTTTCCCGACATGAACATTTACATATAACACCGCCCTAACTTCCACCCGCAACTTCGTCTGCGTAAACCCGGGATAAAAACTATCCTATATTTGAATCCAGGCTATAAACTATCTTTGTGCAAAATTCCATCCAAATCGGTTCAGCCCTTTAAGCGTGATTGAGTAACAAACATCCAAACTTTCGCATTTATAATATTAGTAGGATTAGTAGGATTATAATATTAGTAGGATAGTAGGATTTTTATTATTTTTGTGATTATGACTTATTTGGTTCTGTTTTTCTCTATGACATTTTATAATTATTGTTTCTACTCGTGCTTCCTATTTACTTTGTACCTATTCTTATTGTTTTTTGATTTGATTTGATTTAATTTAATGGGGAATGAATGAAAATTTTAGAAATGCCTGATTATTTTTTTGGTGATAGGAATAACCTTCCTTAGCACCAGAAAAAAGTTTCAGATTTTTCAGCTGCGACAATTATTTTTGAAAAATATAAACAGTTTCCTCATTTACGTTTTGGGTCAAGAACGGTAAATAGACACTTTCCTTGATCTGTCTCATATAAATATAAGGTACAAAAAACTATCTTAAATATGTGTGGTAAACTGACACTGGTAATGACCAATATAGCTGCTACAAGTGTCAATATCATTGCTAGTGTCAGTTTACCACACATATTTAATATATTTTTTTGTAATATGAGACCGATCGAGGAAGGTGCCGTAACTGACCCAAAACGTAAATGATAAAGCTGTTTATATTTTTCAAAAAAAATTGACACAGCTGAAAAATCTGAAACTTTTTTCTGGTCCTAAGGAAGGTTATTCCTATCACCAAAAATATAATCAGGCATTTCTAAAATTTTCATCCATTCCCAATTGACTACATTGTATTTGCATGCATCTAACATAACAAATGATTTGATTGATTGATAATGATAAGTATTCTTATGTGGTCCAGACAAGAAAAACCGGACAAATGCGAGTTCAACTCGCGTGGTGTGGTGAGGGTTCCGTATATAATCTAAATTTCATAAGTGTTTTTGAATACTCAAACTTCTTATAGGTTTTCCTGTGATCTTTAGGCAAAGAACTATTTTTATTTGATATGTCACACAATACAGTTTCCGAAACTTTTTTTTTAAATTTTCCAGTTTACCCCCCAAAAGTGGCCCCCTTGTTCAGAATTCATTAATTTACTTTACGCGTCCATCTTTTGGTCACCAATTTACATATGTTAACCAAATTTCAACTCAATCGGTCCAGTAGTTTCGGAGCAAATCGGCTGGGACAGACGGACAGACAGACAACCGAGTGATCCTATGTATAAGGGTTCCGTTTTTTTCCTTTTGAGGTATCGGAACCCTAAAAATCAGTAATAATGACATAACTATTGAGTCTATTGGCAGTGTTGTAATAGGAATGAAGGTATCAGCGTCAAATTACGAAGAAATTACAATATTATTTACGTCATTATTACTGATACTGGTACTGTCTAGGCCGCATACATATAATACCTCAAAATCTTAACCACAACAACTAAATGCCCCCATTTTCTCCAGTTTCCCATCTATCACAACCCGTGTCAAAAAAAGCACGGCACTTTATTACGCAGTGTTCTCTCTTCGGCCCATGCCTCTGCGCTGATAGGCAGTTCATTTTATTTGATTGATTGACATATTGATAGACTTTTATTGTACTATTGATTTGGCTCGCATATTTTGGTAGCGAACTCGCTAGTAGATGATATATTGGCCTATCTAAAGGCGTTACTTGTGTATTCAAAGCCATTCGAGACAAATTGGACTTGTCTGTCATGAATGGCAAAAACTCGAATTAGTTACTATTCAATATTAAAATTTAACGTTAGATGAAATTGGTTGACAATTGACATGTTATAAATCATGTCTAGCACTGTTGTGTTTTCTCTTTAATTCTCAACCTCTATTCGTCACCGTAGATTTTTCTGTAGATACTTTTGTGTTGCTATTCTCTTACTGTAAAAGATAGGTAAAAGATAGATAGGCTAAGCCTAAACTAGACAGTTAATAACGTAATTTCTTACAAATGCGTTACCTAACACTATTCCTATCCTGACCATGAAAATTCATCAAACTTGAAAACACCGCCTCGGCCGATGAATGAATTGAGTTTACGAGCAATCGGCTGTCGATCAAACGTGTCGATTACTCGCTATTAATAGATCAAAGACTGCATCTTCACGCGCAGGTAGTAACAGCGTCTATTTCACCAAACCTTTTAATGGGAGTGGATGGCTATTCTCATTTTAGTGCACACTGTCACAACCATGGACGTCACTACGATGAATTATATTAATTAAATATATATACGCGTATTATTTCCTAAATAAATGAATAGTACACTTAAAATGCGTATCCTGTACTTACTATTCAACGACCAATGTTTGATAATGTATATTTGTAGTCAATTACGTTCTCAAAAACGCATCTATTGATCGATGAAATTAAGAGGTTTACGGGGCGAAAAATCAATCCACTTCGTTTACATCCGACCAGAGCTCGGTGGCCCAGGTACTGATAATAAAATACTTATCTCCACCTACAAAACATACTCGTAAACATAAACACTTTGTTTTGTTCCCCTTTAAATATGAATCTCAAATATTTCAAGCGGAGTACATATACATTAATTGTTTGAATAGTCACTTTTTTATTAGTCCGTTTATGATTTAATCATGCAAGAATAGTTTTTGCACACGTATTTCTATCGTTTAGTATCATTTACAGCTAGATATTATTAAATTTAATCGGTTGGTAACTTTTGGGACACATATATATTAGGTACCTAATGCTGAAATTGACGTCTTTTAATGACAGTTTAACATGGCGACCATGCATGCGACTAAATAAATTGGCAGAAAGTGACGAAGCACCTGTCATATTTGGCATTAGGAATACAATAAGTTAATAGATTATAATGAAATGAACGAATTATCAAGCAGTAATTTTAGTTCAATAGCCATAAGTCCCGAAAAAAGACCGAATACTGCCCTAGCTCATTTAAAAACGGGCTGCTTATTCGAAGTTTCAGCACGGCGAACCGTTAACGTCAAAATAATTGATACGCCACAGAATGGGACAAAGGAAACATGCTAAAAGATTCTATTAACTCATTCATACTTTTCCTTTTACATAACAGCCTTTTTATAAGGATAATGTTTGGCACCGTTGAATGATTCGTATTACCATTTTCGCCTTTGCTTTTTATGAAAATAAAAATTGTACGTAACACAACCGGCAAGGAAAACTCTAAGGGAACTTCAACCACTTCCAATTCAAAGGCTTTTCATTTCCTGCATTTTCTTTTTGCCACGACGGTGGCAAACAAGCATATGGACTGGCTGATAATAAGCAGGCTAGCGAATACAGAGAGTTGGTTCTCTTAATTGTAATTCCCATTAAGCCTTGATCTTCATCATTAGGAGGATTTTTTAGATTTTGCATTAAAACTGAAGGTTACATTAATTCATTTTAAAATGAAAATATTGAATTAAAAAGAGTATATGGTTCGATCTTTTGCCACATGGGAAATACCACTATTAGGAAAACTTTGCAGCTTTCTGCAAATTTCTATCAACCAGAAGCGTCTGCAGATTATATAATAATTTTCAATCAAAGTAAAAAATACGAGTATTCGTCGCTAGCGGGCTTTGGAACAGCCAACCCTTGTATTCCGTGCACTTCTCAACCAACTATGCTATCTTGGGTCCCATACGCAACTTTTTTTTGTTAATCATTCCACTTTTCTAATTACGATATTTTAAATAAAATTAATTGACATAAGACTTCACAACTTCATAATTATTTTTTAGGGTTCCGTAGCCCTTATAAAGTTTCGTCATGTCGGTATGTCACAAAGGTGTAATTGAATAAAAAGCCATAGTCGGGTTTCCATAGTACGTTGGCCCTTATATGAAATGGGCTCGGGTTTTTTTTGTGAGTACCTACCTCTTATAGTGAAGAATATTTATGCTGAGTATAAACATCCCACAGTGTCAGTTTTTGACTTATGATTTTTTAAATGTGTTTTTTCGAGATTTATTCAAGCTATTTGCTTCAAATTTTGAAATGATGTTCTTTATACATATTTGCATAACCATCCAAAAAACTAAAACAAGTCATCATATAAAAAAAGAATAAAAACGATATAAAAAAAAATATTTTTCTCATAATATGTAGACCATACATTGGCATACTACTTGCCTAAATATCAAAATCTTCCAGGCGGTACTTCCTGTCAAAAATCAGCAATATGTGGGCTACAAATTAATTTACTCGTCTTTCAAAATACAAACGTACTCAATTAGTCATAATGTTATGGGTAACTTAATTTAAACTTTATACTTACGATAACTGTCACTTTTTATCGTCGGAAGCTACAAATAAAACTAAACAGCCGAATTAAGTTCTAATATCCTTTACGAAATTAGTCGTAAAATATAAATGAAAGTAAAATAAACGTGATAAAAGTTAGAACGAGTTCTGGTTATAATCAAATTAAATAAGGATATGACTTTTGACGGAGCGGAGCGGTTGAAATATTTTAGCCATACCATATACCTACCTACGTGTCAGTTAGGATCTTATTTTTTCCTAGATTTTTGTTACTAATTCAATACAATACAATACAAATACTCTAATTCACGCAAAGATTTAACGAACAGATTTATAAATCAGATTAAAATATAGGCTATAATGTCTGTGCATACAAAGACGTATGCTATAATAAAATATAAAATGAATGTAACAAAATATCCACTCTCGCGCATAACGGAGTCGTGATTCCATTCGTATTAAGTCTCTGTCCGAAGGGAATCTTTCATGTGTTCCATCCGCGTAACTTGACAGAACATTCAGAAGCAGTTGGCCTCGGACCGGCAGAGAAGAAGAAAACTGCATGAAGCTGCACCGACCAAAGCCAGCTCTTAAATTAATCATATCAATCATCTTGACAGAGTCCCCCCTCTTTGATCTCTCTGTCATTTTGCTTTGAAACTTGAAAGACTAAAACATGAAGGTATATGTTTGTTCCCTTTTGTCAAGTATAGGTACTTATCGGCGATGTGACGTGTTTTCGCGTATTTTATTTAAATATTTGTCTCGCTTCATATTTCAGCACGTCTCTAAAGTTAATAAAACAGCGATAAAGCGTGCGATTTAGAATTGTCACCGCAAACTTGAATGGGCATCAGTACCATTCAGACCGTGAAATGTGAACGTTTTTATTATTCGTCTAGTTCTAACTTTTCGCAACATTCAAAGTGCCTTCGTAGTTCGTATTCGTACAATAACATGAGTTATATTCGTTCTTTAATTTTATGTCAGCATTGTTAAGTGGATATGCTGTAAGTCGCAAGTACCTACGAGTAAGTAGTACGGCGTCGATAGTCGAGTACGGGCTTGAAGGACGAAGCACAGCTGAATTTGAATCGCTATTTCTACTGAGTATGTCGTGATTTTCTCCAACTATGGCAGAAAATTTTCAATATGTCCAATTTATTCTAAAATATCGTGTAATCATATCCATGCACATTGGAGAAAAAAACTGGGTAGGTATTTATATAGTTGGGTTAAATTTTTACGTTTCAATTATTCGCAACGTTTTCCATAGATCGAGTAAGGGGCATGTCGCTTTCCATACTAACGTTTTTCGAACTACATTGCTTACGTACAAAACATTATGCAAAACAGAATGGTCAATTTTCGTCTTATTTCCTAAATTACTTCAAATCTATTTATGCTAAAATTATAAAAAAGAATATTCTGAGATGCTTGCAACAACCCCTTTCATTTGATATGTTACACAATACAGTTTGCGCAACTTTTTTATTCTTTTCCAGTTTACCCCCAAAAGTGGCCCCCTTGTTCAAAATTAATTAATTTACTTTATGCGTCCATCTTTGGGTCACCAATTTACATATGTGTACCAAATTTTAACTCAATCGGTCTAGTAGTTTTGGAGCAAATCGGCTGTAAAAGACGGACAGACAGACAACCGAGTGATCCTATAAGGGTTCCGTTTTTTCCTTTTGAGGTACCGGAACCCTAAAAAGAATCTAGTTTCGCTTAAAATATTAAATATGTATGAAAAAATTGAGTCTTATTCGTAACTTTGAAACGTATACATTATTATAGACGTGACCGCACAAGTGTCTAAGAAAACCTTTTATTACATAACGTGGCCTCCGTTTGGACTAAACCTTGGCAGTTGTATCATTTGTTTGAGTATGTAATTACGTTTTCACGCTGCCAATTGTCAATAATTTAACGGAGACTTAAACAAGCCGACAAGGTCGGTAATCTTGTTATATATCGACACACGGTTGTTAACTTTGATTAGTACTTAACAAAAATATTTTTTACATTGGTAAGTAAAGTATACTCATGTACTCTACCTGTACGAGTAGGTACGCACTTTTTAATGTTCAGTAAACTGGTGTTCAAAATTGTATCTTGCAACTTACTCTGATATTTATTAATGAATATGAGAATGCACGGGCAGTAGTCCCCACGCTGGTCCAGTGCGGTTTAGGGTCTTCACATACACCTATGAATTTCGCTATTATATGGGCTGATGATAATGATGGAAATGAATATTAAACACAAAAATAAATTGTTCCCTACTAAAGAGCATGCTCCATTTTCTAGAAGTGTTTATTTTTTTTAGCCCTGCGGTTAACTGGCAGAGAATTCCTCGAGGCATTAAGTCCGCCTTTTGTACTTTTTTTGCAATAAACCTTATCTAGTATGAGAAATCCTGTTGTAAAATTTGAATTGGTCGTCGCCCGAACGTCCGTTTTTTTCAGATCGTTATTATTATAGACAAGAGCTGCGGCTGCTCTTATATTCACTTTGAATTTTATTTTTGTAACATTCCAAATATTGCGACAGTGAAATATAGTCCTATTTTATTATTAATCTTGTAATCAAACTTCACTTTGTTCCATTACTCAAAATTCTGATTTTAATATCTTAATTTTGTTTTGAAACTACATGTTCATTCTGACAGATTAGTAACGACTTAAACAATATTCCGTTGAGCTAAATGGTAATAACCACGAGATTTATTCCACTGATAGCGTCATGGCTAACGGTTTGACAATAAATAAAACATTACTCAGAATTCGGTGAGAAACATTTGAATAAATATGACAATATCGAAACCACGGAATAGGCGTGAAAATTTCAATGGAATATAACTTTCACAATTTGAGTCATTTCCGTGACTCACAAAGGGACAGAAAATCTAGCACCATCATTTTTGGTAACTATTACGAGTAAATAGCCTTAGACTTTAAGAAAAGCGACAAAACAATAAATGTATAGCCGACATCATCAGGGCCTTCAAGTCTACATTTTCGTACTAACGAGTAAAAAAAATTATACTACATTTTTTTAGACAACGAGGTAAATGATACGGGTAAAATAACAAAAACAAATTATGAAAAAGTAAGAATATGTACACTACTGTGTATATATGTATGTATGTATGTGTCATTGTACTTATAAAAGTTTTCGCATCCCTACATAGATTTAAATTAAAACGGTTTTTCATTAATAAAATCATACTACCTACGTAAACTACCTATTTCTAAAAATATTACAAAAATAATTTATATTTAATCGAACGTAATAAGCCATTTAGAAGCAAAACGCCTAATAAAACGAACACATCATGACTATAGTGCGTTAGGTGACGTAAACATAAGTATCTAATTTAGGACAGCCAACGATATAATAAACTAATAATGTACAGTGAAAATTATCAAGTTTGCTTCTAGTTAGGACTATATGTCAACGGAATTTAAACTCAATAAGGAAGTCGCAAGATAGTTTTTCGAAGGCATTTCTTAGATGGAATTGGTTTTAAATAAATGAGAGTACTGTAATTGGATAAATAAAATGAAAAGGTGAGAATGTCGTAATAGTAAATGTTTTTCATTTTCATAATGATGATGTGTGATCATTTAAGAATAATGTAATGAGATTTTATTACAGACATTTGTTTTACAGCAATTCATATTCATATGTCTAATTGAATTTAGGTTTCTTTAGCGATTTCATTCCGCTTGTTGTTTTAATACCTCTGTCTTCCTGTATCTTAGTTTCTTCTTTTGTGCCTGATAAATAAGTAAATCTAGATTTTAACTCCCGACGGAAACGATAGGTGTTATAAGTTTAACATATAAATCTGTATGTTTACCTGTGGCTTTGCAGCTCCCAAACGTATATACCGATTTGAGTGCTGTAGTTTATTCGAAAGTCTTATCTGTGTTTTAAATTTTAAGTTTTTTTACTAATTCAAGAAGTCAATTAACTATGGTGAATAGGTACTTTAAATAACTAGTTCCGGTAGTGTTACTTTTACCCGTCCACTTATTAAGTGTGAACTGTAGTTTTTGGGGCACACTATCTATTTTATTATAGTATTTGAATATAAACGAACGCTTACACGCGAACATTTTTAGAAGTGTCGCCCACTAAATAAAAGTGTGTGTAAGTGTAAATTTAGTTATTTAAGATAATGTTACTGTTAGCAGTAACATTATCTGAAATAACTAAATTTAAATACTTAATGGAAACACGTGGTGAATTAATTTCTTATTTATGTTAACCTAGAAATAAAATGAGCAAGCAATGCTACTCGTACAATTTTTCTAAAACATAAGTGAATGTTAGTAAAAAGCTGACCAAAAATAAGAAAAGTGGGTGATTCTCACCTACATTCGTGAGTCATATCGATTTGAAACTTTGCAACCTAACGTTGATTAATGAATATAGATGACGATACAATAATTTGGTACCATCAAGTTGATCTGATCAATCTGATCATGGAGCGCGAAGGTGGAAATCTTCAATAGCTCAAGGCTTGTACGATTTCAATTTGTTAACTATACACGTAAGATACAGTAAGTAGTTAATCACGATGAGTATTGATTCGTCATCATCATCAATATCGAAACTAATGTTGACCCGTATGTTGACGCCAGTGGTCATATATAGCCATGGGCTGCAAATTGACGCCATCGAGTCGTAAAGATTGTGAAATAGGAAGTGATGACGGTAACACTAGGAGCGACATCAATACTCGTGAGTCAGATGACGTGTGGTGCGAGGGATAGGAGACAGGTGAAAAGATAGCGAGGTGCGAGGACTTCCGTAAGTGCGTTTTGAGATCCTGGAGTCCTTCGCATCGAAGCGTTAGATGGCGGTCGCCGTGGTGATTGTGTGGGTAGGAATACAACATCCTCCGACGAGTGGGTGAGTTATAATTGTGCGAAAAAAGAGGTGAATTTGATGCTAAATTACCTTCTGTAGAATGTTACAAAGTTTCTATCATGCCTTCATTTCATAGTATAAGTCTTCATAGCTAGAACTTCGAATCACTATAAGGATGATTCTCAAAAAAATGTAACGGGCATTTCAAACGCTGTCCTTACCACCCCCCATATTAACTGTGGTATTCAGTATATAACTGACTTTAATACAACGTATTTTTTTGTGATTTTAATTTTAATTCACAATTACAATATTACAAAGACGGTAAAGACAAACGCTACGTGAGAACCGCCCACAGGTAGATATAGCGAACGCGGATCGAGCGCGGCGGTGCGAGTTGTAGCAAGTCTAGCAATAACATTTCTATAACAGACAACATAAAGCTTACATAGCATAAACTAGTAGATTAATAGTATTATTTTGAAAATTATCTACTGTTATATAAATATTTAATGTAAGTACCACTTTTCTCACCCGCCTCCTTTTATCCGGTCGGCGGACGATATCGCTTCAGATTTGTATAATACCAGTTATGCAATAACACAATAAAGACATTCGGATTATCTGGCATTATGAAAGGAATTGGAAGATCGAGATAGCACCTTTTGACTAGCGACGTTTCTATTACGTGTGCCGATGGTAACTAACACAACGGAACACGGGCAGGAAAATCATTTAAAACATTAAACAAAGTCAGAAACAGGTATTTACAAATATATATTCAGTGGTCTGACGCCAAAAACAAATATTAAAAAAAAAAACATTTGTTGCCGTTATTAAAGACAGCCTTTAATTGCACCCGACAAGGGAAACTTTTTAAATTCAGATAGAGTTTCTAAGCTTCTTTGCAAAATGTGGCGTCTACTAAGAGAATCGTTAGGTACTCGCAACATTTCGTTTAATAAAGGAAGGTAGTAGTCTATTTGAATCTGAAACTAGACTTATTAACAAAGTTGCTTATGCTGAGCAAAGATCCGCAGAAAGGCAGATGTTTGCGAAGAGAATTTCAAACGGTCATAATTAATGTGTATTTTATATATTTATTTAACATCATATTACCGTGACGCTAGAAGTTAAAGGAATAGTATATAACAAAATCATATTATTTTAAAGAGTGAACGAGCTCAGACTTTCTGATTTAATATACACCGATTATTGGAAGTATTTGACGTTACCTACAAAATGTAACATGTACCGCTACGCAAAATAGGGTTGTGACCTCATGTTAAAATTGCTAACGTAGTGTTGGTAACGGATAGTAAATCATCAAATTATTGTAATAAAGTATAAATTACAAAATATAATGAAAATCATAAAAAGATATGGACCTTGAAAGTTTAGAAAAATTATGCATTTTTTAATGGTCTAAGAGTAAATTTAAAGCTACCAATAGAATCGTTACGCTTTTATAGAAACAAAATTGTATGACAACTATGGACCTAAACGCAGTATTTCACAAACGAAACAGCAAGTTACTGGATTTTCC
Source organism: Epinotia nisella (assembly GCA_932294315.1). Lineage (NCBI taxonomy): Eukaryota > Metazoa > Arthropoda > Insecta > Lepidoptera > Tortricidae > Epinotia > Epinotia nisella. Next base: position 28,112,644 of record OW028674.1, read on the forward strand.
CTACAATGATTAGTTCAAATAGCAAAGTGTGACGTCAAACTTTTGAGTCAATCAGTATGAAACGTTGCGGCTGCCGCCAGCGAGGTCCGTCTTTAACTCATTTTTTTGGGTATTTATGTTCTTTAATTGTAGTTGCTCCCATACAAACATTAGTTCCCCTCCAAAAACTAGTTCGAATGGCATCGTAAAAAAATCTTAGGTCACACGCCTATTGCCATTAAAGCCTTTATGGCTATCCCAATTGCTATCATACGTCACATTACACCAATACGTAACACAACCCAAATATTTCGCCCAGTTATCGACTCGATCGCCTGACGTCTCCCACGGCGAGTTCAAGTTTGGAGTGTCAATGTCGTGCTACAAAGGTCAAGTTTGGGCACGATGCTTTTGACTTTGGTGCCTGTCAAAACAGATAATTGAAGGTCACAGGTCCAGTAAGCAGTTGACCATTCAACAAATTATATTTATAATTTTTCTTAGTATTTCATTCCAAGGCACAGTGATTGCCACACTCATGCCATCACTTTCGTGTCTATCATGGGCATTTTGAATTCTCAGGGACCGTTTGATAGGATTAAATTTAGAACGCTGAATTTTGAAAACGCATACTTCTCAATACCATTGTCGAGATGTGTACAATTTCCTTATTTCCAAAGTGTTTTAGAGTATACCTAAGTATTTTTTAACTAAATACTTTTTGATATAAAAAAACCGGCCAAGTGCGAGTCGGACTCGCGCACCGAGGGTTCCGTACAAACATGTAGGTATATAAGTAAATTATAAAAAATATTTTTATTATATGATGTAACTAAAAATTTACGGTTTTTGCAATTTTTCCTTTATCTGTGCTATAAGACGTTGCTTCGTACCAAATTTCAAGATTCTGAGTTCACGGGAAGTACCCTGTAGGGTTTGATTCCCTTGCGAGTTTCGAAAATTTATTAAAAATATTTTTATTATGTGATGTAACTAAAAATTCACGGTTTTCGCAATTTTTCCTTTATCTGTGCTATAAGACGTTACTTCGTACCAAATTTCAAGATTCTGAGTTCACGGGAAATACCCTGTAGGTTTTGATTCCCTTACGAGTTTCGAAAATTTGCGGCATAAACGGCTGTATCTTTTGAATGCATTGGCTTAGAAGTTTGATTTATTCACAGCTCAAAGGGACAGTAGACCTGATTATTTGATATAAATTTTAGCTTGATACCTCCACGCGTTCCTGAGAAAAAGGGTCTTGACAGACGGACGGACGGACAACAAAGTGATCCTATAAGGGTTCTGTTTTTTCCTTTCGAGGTACGAAAGCCTTCGAGTCTAGGCTCTTTGTAATCGTCTCAATGAGTAGTTGATGATGGTATACAGAAAAGAACAGTCGGCACTAAAAGCTTGAACCAAAAATTACATTTTTGACAGAAACTTATTATAAAGCAGATATCAAAACTACGCATATATATTTCATTTCTTATCTGAATTCTAACTTAAAAGCCTCTAACCTCCAGAGACTAGGAAAGATACTAACTAGTGGCTCTGTGAAGTGTAGAACTCGCTTTAATAAAAAAAAAACAATAACTAAATCGACAAAAAACTCTATAATTATCAAACCTGCTTACAAAATTTCACGAGAATCGATTGAGAAATGCGACCTTTAGAGGAGAACATCCGGACAGACAACCGGCCATACGAAAGATTTTTTGCCCAAGCTGAAACGGAGAACTTCGTCCGCTTCGCTCGTCCGTTCAATGACGCGTTTACAATCGTGGCACAGCTCGTAGCTGCCACAAGTCTACACAAAGCAAAGGTTCCGGTCAATTTGTAGGTATATGTGAGCTACTATGGTGTCGGTCAAGGTAAGTCAAAGACTACGTTGGGACACTGTACAAGCATTGTAATTATGCTTTTGGATATGTGGAGCTCCTCCACAATTATTTGCACACCCCTAGGCGCCTGTTAGTCCGAGCAGCTGGCATTAAACATTCAGATTTCCATTACAACCCACGTAGGGTTGGCACCACGCACTTAGGATAATGTAAGCTATATTTTTAGTAGGTTCTGAAATAAACGAAAGATATCGGATCGTATGGAAACCATGATCATGCTGGCATCTGCTTATAAATAAATAGTTGGCCGAGTTGCTCCTGAAAGAAATCCCGAAAGTCCTCAGGAGGAATATTTTTAAATCGAATGAGTGGTTCTGCAGATTACTTCCTACATACAAACTTACAAGGCTACACGCAAACATTACCTCTTTATAACATAAGCATGAATAGATAACCTCAATTGTCTTTTGAGAAATTGTTCAAATTTGATTTGTAATTATTGACTTAACTTAAATAAACTACTGTAGAATATAGCCGGCACAGAACATAAATATGAGGCTTAAATAAAACACAAAGAGACATTATTAGTTCAGCAATATATGCCATTCAGAATAGGCTAAGATATTAATGTTGCAATTGTAAACTAAATAAGTAACATACACGAAAGTTAAATAAAAGTTTGTAAAAAGCAAGTTGCTTACCCTAGCTCTGGCAAAAATACGGGTCACCTCACTGTTGCCAATGGCCTATTAAATACGGTCAAACATGAGCTACTAATTAAGTTTGCACGAGGTAAAAGTTACCCAATTAATAATGTAATCATCGCAGTGCGTCAACCCTACTTGACTAGAGACCTCCGAAAATAGTTTAGGGTGGTCTCGGTCTCTGTCGGTATCAACGGAAACTCATCAAAGCACGCGAAGGTGAAAACCTTATTTTCAGGTTGTTTTCAAACATGCGTACCAACCTACAGGCCTACTGTTGGCTTAAGTCCATAAACTCTGTGCAAATATTTGCTGACGTTGCTGCCGCTTCACGATGTCACGCAAAACTTTGCGATATTTGGTGTTATTCTCGTATTCCCGAGGGCCGGAACATTCTGGTGACATTGCACCTAAGTTTCGTATATTCATAACCATAAACCTTGTTCTTGTTTTACTAAATACTTTTTTTTCTTTGCTATTTTTAGGGTTCCGATACCTCAAAAGGCAAAAAACGGAACCCTTATAGGATCACTCGGTTGTCTGTCTGTCCGTCTATCACAGGCGATTTGCTCCGAAACTACTGGACCGATTGAGTTGAAATTTGGTACACATATGTAAATTGGTGACCAAAAGATGGACGCGTAAAGTAAATTAATGAATTCTGAACAAGGGGCCCACTTTTGGGGGCAAACTGGAAAATTAAAAAAAAAAAGTTTCGCAAACTGTATTGTGTGACATCAAATGAAAGGGGTAAGCATGTCAGATATATATTTTTTTATAATTTTAGCAAAATCAGTAAGCAAGTAATTTAGGAAAAAATACGAAAATTTACCATTCCCCCTCCCCCTTATCTCCGAAACTACTAGGATTAAAATTCTGAAAAAATATGGAAAATAATTCCTTGCCTAAAGATTACAGGAAAACCTATAAGAAGTTTGAGTTTTCAAAAACACTTATGAAATTTAGATTATATACGGAAACGTCACCACGCGACTTGAACTCGCACTTGTCCGGTTTTTTTGAGTTAAAAATAGAATGCTAATAAAAAATAGTACAATAACCTTCATTTTTGAACTTAAAAACACTGCCTGACTGTTCCCCAAAATTTACGATTACTGCCAACATTGTTTACTTATCTTAAATCCCCGAGCTTAAACATAAAAATACCTTAAATTCCCATCAGATACGCAATAATTTGCCAAATACCCACCGGCTCTCACTTTCGCGCGCTTTCTTTTAATAAATTCAAAAATGCCACCATAAAATACCTGTGGGACCAAAAACGGAACTACCGGAGCCGAAGAACAAAAGATAATGGTTCCATTTTCAATATGGAACCTTACAAGGTTCACGCCAAACTCCTCTTTAGACCCTTGTAAATTAGGAAGGTTTTTGTTTCAACGTATCCGAAAGTTAGTCAAACTTATGTGACGTGTTCTACAGATACAAAATGTTTATTAACCTCCTTATATGTCAGGCGGTCGTGTGTGGTCTTATCGCGTTTTATATGACAAAAATTAAGTTATTAAGCTATGTAAATGAAGGCGGTAGGTCTGGCGTTTGTAGCTTGAATTACGGGCATATGACCACCCGCCTGTGGTGATGCATAATTTTGTTAAACATCCCTCTTTTTGCGTCGGGGGTTAAAAACAGATGATAAAAGAGAACGCTATTTCAACGCAAGCCATATAAAATGCTTGGTCATTTAAGTATGGAACTGAAAGAACCAGTCATTGCCTCCTTAACCATTTTCCTAGTTGTAAACATAACTTTTGTAATGTAATATTGCAGTAGATTATATCTCACATCAGATAACGTTTGTTATTAACATTCCTTCAGCTGTCGTATTTAATACAATAAACACTATCATTTGATACCACATTCTTGTTTCTAATAAGCACCAGCGCCCGGAAACAGAATACGTAGATTAATAGAAGATAGAGAGTCCAGTAAGATTTATTTCTACAGAGAATAAAACCTAAATAAACATCTTAAAACAAAACTCCAGTAAAAATACGGTTTTGTGAAACATTATTTTATAATTGCGTGTTTTTTTTTTCATTTTGAAACGTTATCATATAAAAAAGGAGGAGGTAATATGTTCCACTGTATGTATTTTTTAAAGTAGGTATGTTCACCGATTTCCATGTCAATTGAGGACAGATTTTCAAAATTCTTTTTTTATTCAATTCAATTCAATTCAATTATAATATTTATTAATAAAACATAAAGTTTTACATGTCCATTAAAGAAGAGTATACTCCTGAGATGGTACCACCAACAATTACCACTAAATCTTAGGGAAATTGAGGGCAACCCTTAAATTTTTACGTGTGTAGTGATTTCGGTATTTTTATAATAACTGTGTATTTATCCTCGGAAATCGCAATTTTGGTGCAGTGGAGCTGTTGATGAATGACCACAGATGACTTACGGAACTCCTCAAGGATGTAAAGTACGTCAAAGATTCTGAGATGATTCCTTTGAAGTAGCAACTAATGAAGTGTCAATTGTGAGATCCTTGAGGAATCGACGGAACTCCTCAAATATTATCAAGCCCACATATAGCGACTTGGTTTTTTAGGGTTCCGTAGCCAAAATGGCAAAAACGGAACCCTTATAGTTTCGTCATGTCCGTCTGTCCGTCTGTCCGTCTGTCCGTCTGTCCGTCTGTCCGTATGTCACAGGCATTTTACTCGAAAACTATAAGGTGTATTTGAATAAAATTTTGAGGATAGGTGTATTTTGTTAGCCGCTACATAGTTTTGTAATTAAAATGACTAAAAAAAATTTTTTTAGGGGTGCACTCCATACATAAAACTAAAAGTCAAAAAAAAAAAACATTGTGACCCCCCGTGTGGCGCATCAATCGATAGGCCTTTCAAAATAAATATAAGGTTTCTTAACATGGTAGGGCAAGGCATTCTCCATACAAACGTTGTGCAAGTTTTTTTTCGTCGGTTTTGGCACTACAGAATATTCGTTTTTTTTTGCTTGTTCATATTGAATTTACGCAGCACATGATGTTAAAATTTTGTTAGATATAAAAATAATGAAAATTAAAAAAATATAAAAAAGTATAAAAATAAAAAATAATAACATCAGTGAATAGCTAACAGAAAAATAAGTATACTGACCTAAAAATTATATTTATAGCCCAAACACAAACGAAGAAAAACCTGCACAAAATTTGTATGGAGAAGGCTTGCCCTACCCGTCCTCTTAAGTGAATAGAGGCGGAGATAATCACCCCGAAAGTCACTAAAATTCTGTCCCCCCCCCTCTAATTTTTGAACGGTGTATTTTAAAAATATGGAAAAATTCATGGACATAGGGCTTATTAATTTCATTCACCGAAAATTGTTTTGAACAAGATCGGTTCAGAGGTTTTCGAGATATTGCTGAAAAACTGGCTTCCTCAAAGAAAAGGACGTAAGTGCCGTAAAATTTCTGTGACGATACGACCTTTTTAATAGGCACGGAACCCTTCGTTTTGCGTGGTCCGACACGCACTTGGCCGGTTTTTTTCTGTAATAATCAACACATTTGCTCTCGGAAAGCAGTTCATGTGGTAAATTGGAAAGGAAATGTGGAAAGTTTCATGTACCTATGTGGCTTGGCGAAGTACTGAATTGAAGTCGGTTTAAACTTTGTTTTTAAAGTAATTATCTTCAATGTTATATTGCAAATATTTTTTTTTCATACCTACTCATGTCAACTGTATTAGAATGGAAAAAAAATGTCTATATTAACTGAGATTGGGTTTTTAATAACATTTATGCCTTGTTTTATGCTCTTAGGTTGAGATTTCAAAGTAGTACCTACGGTATGTACAGTTAGGGAAATGTATTCACGTAACTTTTTCGCTCTTCTTACTATGACAATAAGGCATAAAAAGGTACGTGAATACATTTCCCTTACTGTACATGGACTTGAAAATTTTACAAGTTTGCCTTGAGGTTGCACTTTTGTTTTTCGGTTAGAGGCCTATGATATTGTTTTGCCCAGTTCATCTATCTTCAGGGCCACGTTGTATCAGGGCAGCGTTTGTGCGTGAAACGAGAAGCGGGCCCACAGGATATGTCAATAATCAATATCATACAATAAATAATAGTCCACTGCCTTGCAGGACCGATTTTTGACAGCTAGAAATTTCAAATCATACCATTCCGCTTTACCGCATAACTTGCGCTCTTGTGGTCGTTCCAGTGCGATTATTGCCAACTCAGAGGTTGTCGAAGCGTTTCACGTATTCTATCCTCTCGTATTCTAGACTCCAATATATCTAACGATACGGTAACATTTCTATTCTGTGACACTGCAGTCGACTGCAGTCAATAGGTAAGTAATTACAATTACTTGAACAGGCGCGGCAACATGAAAGGGCGAATGTCGCCCGTAATCAGAGTCATTAGGCCGCAATGTCCGTTGACCGGCTAGTTTGTACCGCTCGGAAATCGCGGCTAAGGGCTTGCGGTAGGCATGGGTCCCCGTTGTAGGAGAGTGATCATCATCATTATTTAAGATCTAGGCTCTTGTCGGTGGAGTAACCGCCACTGATTTCGGTCCTCTGCCAGCCTCTTCACGTCTTCGTACGACTCGACAGCCACCTTCTCTTTTATTTGGCAGGGGTACAGTACCGGTCAAAAGTTTAAGTTCACCCTTTGTTTTTGGTACAAATTTGTACTTTTGTGCGATAATGTTTTGCAGTTCAGATGTCGAAAATTGTTTCCAACTGATTCGTTATTGTTGACGGAGATGTGTTTGATTAGTCAGACACAATTTACGTAGATTTCTAAACAACTGATTCCCTAAAAACCGACATTGTATCTGATCATTGTACGTTTTAAGTGGCAAGCCCATAATGTGGCCCACCCTTTGCCGTCATTCCTATAAGATTTTAGGGAATGCGTTGTTTAGAAATGTACGTGAATTGTGTCTGACTAATTAAACAAATCTCTGGAAACAATAACGGATCAGTTGGAAACAAATTTCGGCTTCCGAACTGCAAAAAATTATTGTCCAAAAGTACTCATTTGTACCTAAAACAAAGAGTGAACTTAAACTTTTGACCGGTACTGTAAGTATGTCTGGGTCTGCCTCTGCTTTTCTTTCCTTTCTCTCTTTCAGGGGAGGAGCAACCCAAAAATTTTGTTTCGTTCGCTCGCTACTATTAGCTCAATATACTGAGCTCTTCGCCCGCACACGAACCAACTTGCGAAAATATTAAAAAATCATAGTATCAAAGTGAATGATTATAAGTAGGTATATCAAAAGAAAACGTTGCGAGTTTACATATGTGAAGAACCTGGTTTTTTACAAAGAACCGTGAAAATAACCTCAATTAAGTTGAACAGCCTTATTTGAAGATTTTTTTGACATACTATTTAATGTCCAAAATAAAAATTGAAGTTGAGATCATTAACGAAATATCAAAGGATTCCTGACATATTTTTTTACAGGCTCGTTCGTTGAAGAGCCTTATCGTTCTGATTTGTGGTAGTTACCTACGCGCCTTAACGCAGCTCCGCGCGCGTCAGCGTCAAGAGGTAAAAGTGGTGTGGCGGTGCAGCTACATTTCTATAGTACGAGACCTGCAACGTCAACGGGAGATTGGTCGCCAAGCCTTAGGGATAATAATTATTTGGAGCACGTTTAGTAGTAACTCTATTGAAACTACAGTATGGGGTTCTTAAAAAAAGAAGTGTATAAATTCTTATACGGTCGGCAACACACATGTAACATCCAGGGGTGTAAAGCAAGCCTCCATAGGTTACGGTAACCACTTACCATCAGGTGAGCCGTAAGCTTGTTTGCCACCGACGTGGTATAAAAAAATCTAGATATGCGCGAGGGGCTTCATGACAATTAGCCACTTCTTACTCTTTGGATTTTAAGTTAACTGTTCTCTGTGCATGTTTTGTGAAAATTCACCCTCACGGAAAGGGATGTGTTACTTCCTGGCTTCCTTAGTAGGGGGTACCTACTATTAAATTACCTAATTGCTATGCTAATTTAGGTTGCTAAGATTATGCTTTACTAACGCCTGTGTCTGAACCATAGGCATTTAATGTTTATTGATTAATGATTGAATAGGCACTCTATTTATCTAGATTCGGAGATTGAATAACAATAATTTAAAAAATAAAAAGATTTTTACAGTTTTAAAAGCGGCATAAAACCAATTTGTGCACAAAATAGCTTTTCAGATGACTTAAAACAAACTGTTCAATACAATTACTATCGACGCAACAAATGGTGTCAGAGCGACAACATAGGCGCAGCTATTTCAGGAGGTATTTTAAATATTGTATCTATCTCTAGCAAAGTTTTTAGTTGTTTATTCTATAAGCCTGTTACTTACATCTATGAATGTCAATTTACCCCTGGTTCAGAAAAATAAACCTCTGCGATGAGAAAAATCGGAAAGGCGGCGAGGTGTAACTGGTGTAAGTACGTAAAGTTTTCGAACGCAGGATGGGACATTATCAACTGTCAAGTTTTGAAGGTGAAAATGAAGGCTAATATTTAATACAAAAATTACGCAACTACCCTACAGGTCACGTATATTTATTAAAAGCTTTTATTTAGTTTTACCTGTCCCGGTGTCTGTAATGAAATCTTGCAAGTTAAAGACCCACTTCCCGGTTTCCGATTGAGCTGAAATTTTGTATGCATATGTATATCGCACAACAATGCAATATTATTATGACATGGAGCTGATCTGATGCTGGAGCTGGAAGGTGGCCATAGGAACTCAGTACTTAACCGACGTAACTCAATTTGCGTTAATTACCACAGCAGTCCCTATATCACGTTATTACCATAACTGACCAAGACATAATAATTAGTTAGCCGCGTAAAGAAAAGTGGCGTGAAAGAGTTCGCTTCAAAAATGTTGCTCTATTCTTTTTTTTATATAGTATGAGAACAAAATACAATATGTGAATGCACAGATACATGTTAAATTATTATAATATAAATATCAATATAGGTATTTATGTAATTACTTGCTCAACTTTTTTATCATTAATTAATCAATGAAACGTTATCTGCCAATGCTTAGGGAGATCGTTAAGGTATGCTCGTAAGATTCCGATTTTTGACATAGGTATATCCAACCAACTTTAATTTGAAAGGTAAATAGATTATTATGATACAATTATTTACGACGCTATAATTCAATATGGTAATATTTTCACTATATTGATGTACTTTTAGGCAATTTAAAGTGTAACAATAAAATGAGGATGTTAAATTAGATTTAGAGTGCCGTAAAATGGTAATTATTTAGTTACACCATATCTACGTTTCGTGGCAGGAAGCCAGTAAAATGCGACCTAAATAATATATTACCGTGCTACGAGTATGTAATAAATATCAAATAAAATAAATTCTTTAACCAAGCTTGATACTATTTTCCTTGGCGGTTTACCCGCGCGCTGACATTTACCTACGCATTTTCGTTATTTTTATCGTTTGGTACCTACTCTGTAATAAACCTATGTCTCAAATAGATTGCTTGATCTAAGCAAACAATTACTCAAAGGTACGGTATAAATCATATACAGATAAATCCGTCTTATCTGTGAAGGTAAAAATGACAGTTGATATAGATCCTAAAGTTTGTTCAAAAAGTTACACAACTTATTTACAGACTGATGACAAAAGCAATGATGGAGTACGCCAGCAAAAAAATACGCACATTTAAAATCATTTTTAGCAAGTTATTCATATCATCAGTCAGTTTATATAGTAACGTTTGGTCGTTTATCAAGGCTTACAGAATCCCATTAAGTGCCTGTAGTTCGAGCCCCGATACTTGACACGTTTTACAAATGGCCACAGCCAAAATGTAGTATCATCAGCATCACCGACGACGTGAGAAATGTCGAGCGCAATTTCTCATCCTCGTTTTGGAGATCCTTATAAGTATTTAACAAATTGCACTTTAAATAACTATAACTCCGGTTTATTTATTTTATTGGTTAGGCTTTGGCACGATAGCCGCCGGCTAAGGAAAGGTAACTTTTTTGGAGTCCTTCTAGTTATGTAGTTTTCATTGGCAGGTTCTGTATAGCTTGGGGACTAGCTACGCCAGATTATCGTTTTTAAAATGGTGAATACTGAGCAATATACATTATCGTATCGTTTGATATTTCATTCTTATTCTGAACGTTTGAACTTTTTGTCAAAATAACTTAAAATGAGGCTGCTTTCAACATAAAATCTAGTGCTTCTAAACCACATAATAGTGGCCACAATGATATTCCATACCGACCGAGCACCGACTGAATTAAAGTTGACTGTAAGTAAATAAAAATAAAGCGTCAAATAATACCAAATTTCTGAAATATACGTGGAACGGTTTGGCAGTTCGGTAAAGGAATGGATTCAGGCATTCCAATTGGCGGCGTTGTCCGAATTTGGTTCGAACGTCCAACATCATCCTGACAGCATTCTCAATTCAAATTCCAAACCGAAACACAATTTGTCCACATGCGTTTCGCTTTACAGTCGTCATACATATTGTATGATGTATAGCTAGGTTTTAATTATGGGAGCTTAAAAGTACTCTGGATAATGTTGTGGGCTTTATTTATACAATGTCTATTTTGCAATTCGTATTTTTGCGTGTACGAGTATGAGTTTATATTATAAATGCTAAAGTAACTCTGTTTGTCTGTAGTTCCGGGGATTATCCCCTACATACAAACTTACAAACTTTACGTCTCTATAATATAAGATTAACAACGTTGAAGAGGCTGCTGATTCTTTTGAAAGGTAAAGTATACGACGTAAAATATTGTTTAATATCATGTTTGATGTCCAATATAATTGTCAGTGTTCGGCAAATGATCAACCATTGTTGATTACGAGTTAATTTCATAATTGCCAGGCGTAATATCCGCGGGCTGCTTTCGTCGTGCACTTGAACAATGATTTAGGGTTATCCAATACATACGTGAGACTTTTCTGAGAACATGTTTATTTCGTATATACCTACTTAATAATGTAAGCAAACAGGAATACAGAATAATATGTGCAAAAACTTACGGTATTCAGGCCACTTCCGCGCGTTTGGCAAGGCGTCGATTGTTACAGGTGACGTAAACTGTGTGTGACAGTGACAAATTATTGTAATAGCTTTGTAAAACGTACTAAGCCTACGTACGTACGTAGGTAAGCCTAATATAAGCATGTTAAATACCACCAGTTTTCTTGGCTAATTACTGATGATTTTTCAACAAGTAGCCTGCCTGCCTGCCAAGCCTCTGATTTCAAACATGTGATTCCTGGGGAGGCCTAGCGCCGTTGCGATGTCTTTTGAGCCAAAAATTTTCTAACCAGACTTCATTGTAGCACTACTTGACATAAACTGAGATAAAGACTTGATGCTTGCAAGTTTCTAAATATGCATTTTTCTTTATCATCCAAGTGAAAATTAAAAGGAAACAAACCGCCGGTTGCTGGATGATCAGAGATATTCTTGTACAAATTGGTTAACGGTCCTGATATCCAACTACAATATTCGATAAGATACGAGTATGTCTCTCGGTGCCTAAATCAAACGCCCGTAGAGTTCCAATTCGAACTTTAAGTGTTCCTCCTGTGAGAATAAATGTGAAAAGGCACGCTGCGCTGGTTAGGCTACTCACGACATATAATACATTGCCACCGAAGCCATCTAAAAAGGTAAACTTTTCAAGTTTTTCATGTAAATTTAGTTTATCATAACATTCATAACCGTACTTATGTTTGCATGTGTATTTTACTTATCAGAAAACCTACTAAGAATCGATCAATACGTAATCTAAATAAAAGCGGATAGGTACGATCATTATGAATAACATCGTGAAGAGAAAATAGAAAACTAGTGTCTTCTTTCGTTGTTTTAAATTATCGTATAACACCGAAAACCTAAACAAGCCTTATCTCAGTTTGACATTGGACTGAGATTTTATAAATATTAACTCTCGAGTTGTTGCTTGTTTTATTGGGACGATAAACAAACATTTCGAATTGCGGAACGGGTCATAGCAAAACGATGTTTCTGGAAAATTCTGTAGCTTGGACAACAACTGCCTACCTAACGTATTCACATATATTTATCTACTTATAGTTTTTAAAAAACTATATATAATCCCCACTGTAAAAAATAAATGGAGATAAAAATATTTTTATGTATAGAACACGGATTATTTCCAGTTAGGCACCAAACCCAATAAACTGAGCTTGAAACTACTTATCAATTTAATTTAAAATATTTCCAATTTCGATCCGAACCTACGTGAAGGAGAATTTTAAATTTACTGGATCGTTATTTGCCTGACCAAAAATCATCAAAATGATTCGCACGTGACCTAAAGGCCGACAGATTTTTGTGTATAGTTGGTTCCTCGAATTCCTCGAATGGAGAAGGCCGACCAAAGCTGTTTGTCGATGGCGTCATCATAGCCGTGTGGTCTATTTTGCATTCTAACTAAACGAACGCGCGAAACATATTGAACCTTTTTTAGGGAAGTGGGGCGACTGGGGCGCCGCTTGCAAGATAGAGGTCTGGATCCCCGCTCTGGGTCATTTCTGGTGCAAAGGCATGGCTGTTCAGCGTGGCAATACGGCTAGCGTGATGGGCACCTTTGCACCTGGAGTGACGTGGGACGGGTAATTTGATACTTAGTTTTAAGTTTAGCTTAGTAGTAAATTCTAGTTTTAGGCGGCTATTGTTTTGTATTATTGAAATATAATTGATGAACCGAAATGTAGCTCAGGTACATTAACTTCAAAGCTTACAAAATGTTGTCTGATTCCTTCAAAATTTTAAACGGCGTGACCGTAGAAGGTCCCTATATTGAAGACTACATTTTGACAGCGGCCTTCCCAGTTCCCCTTTGTCGTCTTGGTGCCATTATTTTGAACGGCTTTTCTATTAGCCTATGTCACGATTATCTTAAACGAGATACAAAAAGCTTCAAACGATAATTTAAAAGATAGCATACGCGTTAAATGCCTACGTAACCATGACAATCTAAAACAATGCCTTTGATTACATAACATTCGTAATAGAGACTTCAAAGAGCGTCAACGTGTGACATTTGTATTTATCTTAAATCTTAGCATTGTGTAATAAACAAATGACTGGCGGCTATTTAAAATGCATTCCTATAGCAAATTATGTAAAGGAGAAAATCACTTGCCGAGCGTGATTATTAGAATTCCGCTGTGTTGAGTCATAGAGAGAAAATTCACGTCTAACTATAAAAGCACCATAAGAACTCCATGTAACCAAAATATTCCAATTGATAGGTACAGTCAGCAATGTCAGCATCATATAGTTAGTAGCAGCTAAAGAAGCCAAATATTTCGTTACATGTCTTTATTAGGGAAGAATAAGGATGTGTTACGATATGTTTAGCTACTTTGGCTGCTATACAATGCTGACTGGAGGATAAGAATGTGCTTACGATTTTAACCCTTTGACAGCTAAAGACGGCCGGCCACAGTCGCGCGTGCGCTTTGCGCATTTTTGTTAATTTTATGTAATTAAAATCATTACAAGTAACTGGACCCATTTTTTTAATAGTTCATTATACGTAAATTAATTTTGACATGACAATATTTATAAATATATATCAGAAGTTTCATTTTATTCGTTGTTTTGTTTTGCAAAGGTTAATGAAAACAGTTTTATTCGGGGAACGAGTAGTATAGGTTTTTACATTGTTTCATTATTTTAATCCACAGAAAACTAACCCTATAATTAGACATTAGATTTTTTTTACATTAACGTACTTTCGATCACACTTTCTGTGTTGAAAGAAATTCTTTCACTTGAGAGCATACGCTGAACCTTATTATATCATGATGAAAATTTACACTAATTCATATATAAAACCCATTGATTTAGTATAAGTAACTAGATACACAATCAGCCGAAAAAAGTGGCCGTCCAAAAGAACCGCGCCATCGACACTTGCGGCTCTTTTGCGTTTAGTCTGGTTTCGACCGTGAGACTTGACGGTTGTCAAAAATGACAAATATGATCTGTGAAAAAATTCGTTAATAGCAAATATAGCAATAGAAAATAAAATAAAAAAGGATTGGATATGTTTCATTAACTAAGTTCTATTGATAGCGTAAAGAATTTCATGTAAACTCATTGGCATTTCATGGTTTTGATTAAATAATTTCGTTAGTACAATTGACAGATTATCACGGAACAAAAACCTAAGGAGTCAGTACCTACTTATTAGATTTTTTTATGGAGTAGTACAGTTACGTTATTTGTGGTTTTCAATTTAAGATTCCCGAGAAATCCTTAGCGATGTGCAAAGTAGGCCGCAGTTATAGGCTTATAGCACGAGATAAGAGACATCAACGACGAAGAGTGGTGACGACTTCGTCGTGTTTATTTTTCAAGTTTATATAAATCTTGTAAAAACAAATGTTTAACTAAAGATAAATTGATATTCAGATTGTAAGTCATTATTATATGTCGCAAAGGGACTAATTAGATACGTCAAATATACCACGCTAAAATGATCTACATACCTAGTTCTTATTCCCTTTTCATTAGTCGTGTGTAGAATTTTTGAAGGAGTTTGACAGCTGCACTGATAATACGTAATGCCCACCGAACAATGTTTTGTGTATATGTATTTATAAAAAAAATGAACGTGTTAATTGTTTAGGTATTGCTTACTTCTAAAAATAAATAATTATGATTTATTTGTGTTTTTCGTCTTCCTGTTTAAATAAATAAAATATTATAGATTTTATTCATTAAAGTGTGACATGTAAAATACTTCCAAACAGCAAAAATCCGCAACATACTTCGTCAATCATTTACAAATGACTGTATTGTTTATACAATATTATTAAAATAATTTTATAATGCGACTCCATTCATTCGCTATTTAGTTTTGACGTGAGCAATCAAGTCACATTATGATAAAATCTCAATAAACTAAAAAGTTTTTAATCTGTTTGATGCTAATTCGCTAATATGGCCCTTACAGCTTAAAACACTAAGTTCTCTTTTATATGAAGCATATATCTCAACGCAGGTTATAAGTAAACGCGATTGGCATCAACTGAAATATAGCTAGAGTTGTCAAATTGGGGCACATTTCTTGAAATTTTTGTTCGACATTGTGCGTCTATTTACTTTATTATACGTCAATGATAAAACCGCCTTATTCCAATCCAATACGGCCGACAACGATCAGCTGACAGCTATCAGTCCAATTCGTTGCTCATTAACGGCCAGTAGTAGGTATGTCAAGGCGAGTGGGCACGTCACTAATGCTGATTTGTTCCTTATACGACCGAGGGCAACGAACTTTTGACGGTACTGTTTGGGTGAATACCCACCAGAGATAAATACATAAATGGTCTGGTCCCAAACTAAGCAAAGCTTGTACTATGGGAACTAGATGACGATAAACATACTTATATAGGTAGCTAAATACTTAAATACATGGAAAACGTCCGCAACTCAGGGACGAATATTCGCTATCGACGGCCTTACCGGGATTCGAACCCATGTCCTCTTGCTTCGTAGGCAGGGACACTACCAACTAGGATACCTAAAGTGGTCGTCAAATAGATATGTGTTATCATATATTTGAAATCTCGCAAGCCTGACATCTGTGTCAAATATATAATATATGAAAACACAGCTTCGGTCATTTCTTAGTGGATATATGTATAACCCTTTAGGTCCAATGTAAAAGTCAATGTGTTTTCTTTTAAACCGTCGTATTGTAACTGGCGATCTCAACAAACTTAAATATATTTGTACCTGATCTTCAACAAAAATAGAACTTCGAAAGTAATTACTGCAATTGTACTACTAATACATGTTTACAATGATTGTTTCCCCAAGATAAAAAAATATAACACATTTTAACTACATAATATATGCAATCAATTTTACGGATACACATGATTAGTTTACCAAAGACATCATATGCCAGCAACATACCTGAAACAAGAATAACACGGATGAGTATTGTGAGTCCTAGTATTCGGAAAGACAAAAAATAGACGTTATTATTCTAAATGGACAAACAATAACAATTTTGTTCGCAGCGTGAATTCTTTGGGCATTTCAAAGATTTGTTTCAGTTTCAGTTCTGTGACGATTATTAAGTATTCAGTTTGTATAGAAATGAACTTTTTCTTTTCAATTTATAAATAATATGCATATAAGCAAACACGTTATTTATATGTGAAACAAGTTCGTCATAAAACTGACACTGAGTTAATTTTTGTTTAACAACTCACGCTAATTGGGTGCACAAATTTTTGAAAATGCCCATTTATAACATTATCAATAAAATGTGACACGACAAAAATCAACGCGTTCACTAGAAGGCGACACAAAATGTCCTAACGATAGGTACGGAAAACGAACATAAAAAAAGTCGTGATAAAGTTAGATTGGACAATAAAGGAGCAAACCACTTTGTTTGCCCAATGCCCATGCTAGCACCAATATTGGCGGTCCGCAGCCAGTGTTTGCTTCAACAACTACAATATATTAAGCAAGTAGCCTGCTTGATCACTTGACTGCTACTGGATCGATCGATTTCTATGTTTTAATATTGATTTTATTAATGTTGTATAATTAAATCTACTTAATAGAAAACGGAAAATGTTGAGGTATGTAAGCAAACAATCACCTACCATAAGGTACACGAAGAAATTGGAAAGCCATAACTTGTGGAATTAATAATTATAAGTCATTTAATTTAGGCATGCGTTAACGAATACTTTAGGATACCTCTACTTCATGGAGAATGACTATTTATTATACGCGCGGCTCAGTCTTAAAAAGCGACATACGTAAGTTGGTGCAACCCGTCCTAATAAATTAACGTTCGTTGTTTAAAGAAATCCAAAAAAAAACCCTGATACATGGAGAAGAAGCAGCGTGATAAAATGACAACACCTAAGACAATTTGGGGTTGGTCCCATTGTTATCAAAATATATGTATTGTAAAAACAACAACTATCTCATTCAGGTTTTATTCATCATCATCATCATATCAGCCGAAAGACGTTCACTGCTGGACATAGGCCTCCCCCAAAGAGGGCCAAAGTGATCGGCCCTGCGCATCTCAGATCCAGCGGACTTGTTATAGTACGTAGTCCCGCTCCAGGTTTTATTAAACGCAACTTATACCTGTGTTATTGAAAACTGTTTACTTCCGGATATTTTTAATTTGGCCTTTTCACCAGGAGCGGAGGCCCCCGCAAATAACCGGAAATGATATCCTTCCGTCCGGTTTCGCGAAAAGCCCGCTTGCAACGTAAATTATTTAATTTAGTTTTATAAGAGTCAATTTAGCCCTTGTTTGGAATTTTAATAAAGGGCTACTATAGGGTTGTTGCTGTTTAATCTTTTATTTGTATCATTAATGTCAAAAAGTTACAGCACCTACCTTACCGACCCGATGTTGAAAGGGCCTAAGATACAATGAATAATCTATTCCACTTAGGGTAGGTGGTTTGCACCAAACCGTATGTAATCGTAAGCGGTGTTCGTTAAAATCTGAACGTATGGAAAGTTTGACAGTATCCTATGGAATGACAGCTGCCGGCGCCATATATAACGTTAATCGATCTGTAATCGTAAGTTGGTCAGCAATTCTTCACTTGTTTGCACGTATTTTCTCTATAAAAATCTGCGCATGTTTTGTTTCTCTATTATTAAGGAATAATTTACTTTGAAAGCAAAGCAAACGACTTCAATTCAGTACTTCGCCAAGCCACATCATCATCATCATCATCATCATATCAGCCGAAAGACGTCCACTGCTGGACATAGGCCTCCCCCAAAGAGTGCCAATTTGACCGGTCCTGCGCCACCCGCATCCAGCGGAGGCGACCTTTACTAGGACATCAGTCCACATTGTGAGGGGCCTACCCACGCCGCGCCTTCCGGTATGTGGTCGCCACTCGAGAACCTTTCCACCCCAACGGCCATCGGTTCTAGTGCAATGCCAAGTCACATAGATGCATGAAAATTTCCACATTTCCTTTCCAATTTAGGTACCACATGAACTACTTTCCGAGAGCAAATGCGTTGATTAGTATAGTAAAATCAAAGTCGCTATATATGGGCTGTGTATCCGTGGGTTCCTCAAGGATCTCAGAATTGACACGTCATTAGTTGCTACTTCAACGGATCATGTCAGAATCTTTGACGTACTTAACATCCTTGAGCAGTTCCATAAGTCATCTGTGGTCTTCATAACCAGTTCAACCAACTTCACCAAAATTGCGATTTCTGTGGGTAAATACACGAGTTATAGTAGAAAATACCGAAGTCACTACACTTGTGCCTATAAAATTTGAGGGTTGCCCTCAATTTACCTGGGATCCCATCATCAGATCCTGATTTGTGCTCACCTGAATAACTTAAAAGAATACGATAAGGGTCAGGGTAAAGGTCTATACGTACCTATAAAATTAAAAAAAATATCCTGTAACTCCTACATTTCTAAGCGTCGAGTAAAAAAAAATTTATTTCAAATGTTGATGATACTAATCTTGAAAGGGTACAATAAGTTAGTTATGAGCTATGTTCGCTTGAAACGAACTTTTGAAGATGTGCGGTTTTTTTTGACGCTGAGTGTATAACCTCCTCCTTTTTTAAAGTTGATTAAAAATAGGAAAAACGGAATATTTAGGCAAATTTATACGGCCAAGGGAGTTGCCGGACTTAAGGCACGTGTAACATTACATCAAAGGCGTAAGTACCACCAGTGTAGTCAAAGCAACACAGTCGTGATGCTACATTCTATGTATACTAAACTAAGCGCTGATTAAATTCCCCGGGCATCTTCTGCTGTTATAAAGTGACGTGACAGTAGGTACGTTGTGTTAATAAATGACTCGCGGCTAGCAAGAAATTCTCATTCAACTCACGCTGCGTAGGGCTTGGCTTGGTCAGAGCGGGCACTGAAGCGGAGAGTGGAGCGGAGCGGGTTGTGAGTATAAGAATTGAAACCTTAGCTAATTAATAAAGCGAGATTGCTCAATATTTTTCATTTGATAAGATTTAAAACACGATTTCTCTATTTAAAGTGTTATATTCTTATACGCACTGTAGATAAAATATTGGGCGAATATTAAAGAGATAATTTAGGTTCGACACTTTATATGACAATACAAATTCGGCGGCGCGCAACACCGTCAAATAACGTACATTATAAGGCATATATTCGAAGTGTCCCAAATTGACCTCCAAGCTTTTTACCCGACTGCTGACGGAAAGGAGGGTTATGTTTTTCGAGCGTATGTATGTACGTATATATGTATGTATGTGTGTATGTCTTATTCTTTGGCACGCCCTGCAGCCTAAAGCCCTTTCGACATATGAGGTGTCGTTGGATTCCTCTTAATCGTGGGAGTGACATAGGCTATAATATGTTTGTAAAAAAGCAGATGGGTTTTTCGAAAAAATCTAATGATTTCACTTGTTCATTGTTTAACTTCACACGCTTAATAGCTGAGATAATTTAATGAGGCCGACTTTTTATACAACTGTCATTTGAACCGGAATCTTCTACCTTGGACGGTAGAGTTGCTTTTCGAATTGCAATTCGGCCAACTCAAATAATCTCAAGTATACAAAAAGTTCATTAATACTATTTCTAGCCGCCTGTGATGCGGACTCGTCCTTTCATAACTTCTGTGGCACTTTTTACAGCCCAGGATACATGTAATGGTTTCTTGCGACCAACTTTATTCTTTGACCGCACCGTCTTCCGGCGTGCTACTCTTAATTGATTAAAGATTTACAACGAAGCCTTGACTTTATTTAACACTGAACAGTGTTTGTTATTTTTTTTATCACTACCGACTTTTAAAATTTTCAATCAATTTTCTGCTAACGAAATTTATACATTTCGAATTAAACGAATAATTGAAAATCTTAATGCTCCGAGCTGGATTCGAATTGGCGACCACAGGCATATACACGGCCCGGCGCTACTAACCAACTAAGCTATCGGAACAATCTGTCTCGGCCACTAAATTTTTCAATCAGTTCGCTCTTACAACACCTTAGAGAGGCATGTAGCGATATGTAGCAACAACGTCTCAAATTATAGTCAGTAACGATGCGCCACCCCATAGGTACTAAATCAATTTTGTATTGTTTTGTTGAGGTTAAATGATGATGATGAGATGCCACTTATGACGGCCACGCCGTTTGTCATTTTGATGCGTTCAGAAACCGTAGTTTTTAGGGTTCCGTACCTCAAAAGGAAAAAAAAACGGAACCCTTATGGACTCGTGCGTCTGTCTGTCCGTCTGTCACAGCCGATTTTCTCCGAAACTACTAGACCGATTAAGTTGAAATTTGGTATACATATGTAAATTGGTGACCCAAAGACGGACGCGTAAAGTAAATTAATGAATTCTGAACAAGGTGGCCACTTTCGGGGGGTAAACTAGAAAATTAAAAAAAAAAGTTCTGCAAATTGTATTGTGTGACATATCCAAATGAAGGGGGTTTTTGTAAGCATCTCAGTTTTTTTTTATCATTTTAGCAAAAATTGATTAGAAGTAATTTAGGAAACAATACGAATTTTGACCCCCCTTATCTCCGGAACTACTAGGCTTAAAATTCTGAAAAAATATGAAAAAGAGTTCCTTGCCTAAAGATTACAGGAAAACTTATAAGAAGTTTGAGTATTCAAAGTAACGGGAAAATTCTCATTATTTTACGGAACCCTCACCACGCGAGTTGAACTCGTACTTCTCTGGTTTTTTCCTTGTCTCTTTTTTAAAGCGCGCGGTTGTTATATACGATAAACGCTGCGATTCCAAAGATACCTGCGATTACCACAGCGGTTACAAAGAAAAGAAGGCATCTTTGGAATCGCAGCGTTTATCGCATAAAACAACCGCGCGCTTTTTTGTCACTTTGCTTAAGTAAAAATATTCTCTTGTCATTTCAGATATGATACTGTATTGTTTTTAATCTTTGTAAAATATTGTTTTTTCCACTATCATATTTTTGTATAGAAGTACCTACCTAATAATATGTAATTATGTATATGAGAGGAGGCCTGTGCTCAGCAGTGGGACGTATATAGGCTGATTCATTCATTCATTTATGTACTTATATGTAAAGTCAAAGTGATTTATTCTTCAATTTAGGCATATTACATGCACCTATGAATGTCGATAAACTACCACCGGTTCGGAAAGTAAACCTCTGCCTCGAGAAGAACCGGCCTAAAAAACTCGGCGAGGTGTCATTTTTTCAAAACAGTATACAATATATCATATCAGTATCAGAGTATTATAAAATTTTAAAATTACATTGCTACAGTAGAAAGCCTATTTATTTTACGACAGGTTTCTAGTGCAGGATTTTATCGCTGCCAAATATCCCTATCCATGTATGTATCTATGTAAGATTATATTTAAATAGAATCTACAATCGGTTGCCAAAAGACTTAAAGCAACTGGAAATATCAGAAAACATATTTGTAAGTAAACTTAGCAATACGAGTATATGACAGATGAAGCATTTTACTCTTATGAAGAATTCTTAAATAAATAAAATGTTATGAACTCTATGTAACTATTGGATATATTGTAACTCATATAAGAATGTATTTTAATATTATTTGTAAATTTTGAATTTTTAAATGACGTGTAACTAATGTTATCAATAAATATTAGAATTTAATTGAATTATAAGTCTGTAGTACGCTCTAAACGTTGAGCATTGACTCTGCACCAATTTTAAGTGTATCTGTGTGTCCCTATGGTTGACTGAGACAATGCCGTTTGATTAATAAATAAATAAAGGAAGAAAATAGGAGAATAATCAAGAATTTCACTTTTTTCTGTTAACACTCCTCACTTCCCTCGTCGTAGGCTGGACGGACAGTTTTCAAATGATTGGATAAAAGCAGGATGGCTAGGTTTTTTGTTTTGTTAGATCGTCAGGTAATAACTACGTGTTTATTTCAACGGGTTAAGGGTTGTTTTCGTCTAGAAGGATAACCAAGTGAATGAGCAGGGTGTTGGTAATGGGAGTAACGGTGGGTGATTGAGTGTTCCGCTCAGCTTGACGGTAATAGTTCGCAAACCTATCTCGCAGTTATTTGCACCAAATAACTTAATAACAACAAAATTATACCAGCAATTTGTTTGCTACTGCAATAGAGGTTTGATCATGTTATTATTACTGAAAATTATATTTCAAATGTAATTTTAGTATTCGCTTTATTGTATGTGTCGCGTATTTTATAATCACTACAGTTTGTTGCGGAGAATTATAGTTTTCCTGTTTCAGGTAGATTTTGGAACTCTAAGCTGTTTTCCTATTATTATATTAACCAGCACGTAGAATAGAACGTCGTAGAATGAAAGTAAGAGCTTTACAACACATTACCGCTACGCCAATACAGTACGTCGTTGTTGATTCTCAAAATTCTCATACTAATGCCCACAATGGTTTTTGTGAGCATTTGTTGGAATGGAGGCTGGGTTGGTTACTACCTTACAATCACGCAAAGCATTTAAATTGCTACGTGATCGACCCGCTGGGCTGTTATTCGGAACACGCTAATCCGCCTCACGAATTGAACGTCAAGATATATTTGTGGGTGAGATGGTTAAAACAAATTACAGAATAGCCGGACAGAAAAATTACAAGCGAGCTGCTTTTAATGATTTGACGATCCATTATGTTAACAGCTAACGACAAAAACAGGTCCAACACGGCGTGGCGTATCAACCGAAGTTCTGGCGACCTCTTGCTCACCACCAGGAACAAAACCAAGCACACAACTTGGCGAAATAGGGGCCTGGCAGGAAAGACAACGGGATTCAATCACGACGCTGGTCGCTCTCAGAATGTCAGTGCGCAGTCCCGTCGTCGCAACAATGGGCAGTTTCAGCTTCCGTCGTTCGGCGCATGCGGCGATGTATCAGCGATTTGTGCTTGACAAACTATGTATGTACTTTTGTACTTTAACCTGTTTTATGAACACTTAAGTTAGATAACACATTTATTTGCATTGAATAAACCAGAGTTGGTCCACAATCTGCGAAAACAGGAGTGAATGTTTATTTATTCAACTAGAACTAAACGCGGGTCATTTGTCCCAAATTAATTTTGTATTTCAATTATTTTAGGATATAATACTAAAGTAAGCTATGTATACATTATGTTTACCCAAATCAACGGAAACATCTTCCTACGGATGAAAATGATTTTCGTAATTTGAAATTTCGGAAGAATTTTCGGACATAGGTATGACATTTTGGATTTTTACGTGTTTTGAGTTAAAGTTTATTTAATAATATTTTAATAATGATAATATAAAAATATAAAAAAACGAGCCACAGTATGGGGTTCTAAGAAAGGAGTGTACCTATATAGGTACAGGTTTTTAAATGAGTCAGCAACGCGCATAAGAGTCTGTGAGGCAGGCATTCATAGGCTATGGTATCCGCTTACCATCAGACGAGCCAAACGCGTCGTATATAAATTTTATGTAAAAGTGTATACCTATACATTTTTAGGGTTCCGTACCTCAAAAGGAAAAAAAACTGAACCCTTATAGGATCATCACTCGTGCGTCTGTCTGTCCGTCTGTCACAGCCGATTTGCTCCGACACTACTGGACCGATTGAGTTGAATGGACACGTAAAGTAAATTAATGAATTCTGAACAAGGGGGCCACTTTTGGGAGGTAAACTGGAAAATTAAAAAAAAAAGTTTCGCAAACTGTATTGTGTGACACATCAAATGAAAGGGGATGTTGTAAGCATCTCAGATATTTTTTTTATAATTTTAGCAAAAACAGATTTGAAGTAATTTAGGAAAAAAGACGAATACCTATTGACCATTCCGCCCTTATCGAATTGAATTGAATTGAATTAAAATTGTGAAAAAATATGGAAAATAGTTACTTGCCTAAAGATTACAGGAAAACCTATAAGAAGTTTGAGTATTCAAAGTTCACAATAGTTCGGGAAAATTCTCAATATTTTTGTGTATTTTGTATGGAGCGCCTGATGCTTAGAGCATAGCAATTTTACGGAACCCTCACCACGCGAGTTGAACTCGCACTTGTCCGGTTTTTTTATATATAAGCAACCAGTGACCGCTAAGCAACCCGCTCGTAACTTGTGTAAGCATCGCGCGCTGTCCTGCGGTTATCCTAATGGGCAGTAATAACTTCCGGAACCGCATTTACATACACAGTTTACATCTTATTATAAACAGTGCTCTTTTCATAAATATCCGACTTAACATCGAAATCTGGACATTATTTAAGAAAAAACATTTTGAAATATTACTCAATTCAAAACAAGATGCCAGAATACCTTAAAGGTTAAAAAAACAAGTAAAAAAAGCCTAATTAAACTAATATTATGCTACAAAGCCCGCCAATACATGTATGGTTTATTTATGGAAACATGAGGATATTATATACTGACGAACATTTGCGAGTACCTACCTAAACAATGTAACGACATCTATCTTTATTCTCCCTCCAAAGTTCTAAGCGCCAGATCATTGTAAAATTATAAAATATAAAAAAAATCGTCATATTCTTTAGTTTGGTACAAGGATAGAAAAGTTAAAGCAAGATTTTCGGTACCAAGTAGTATAGATTTTCGGTACAATACATACTGATTTTACAAAAATAATTATTATCAAAAGAAGCATTTAACATAATATAGATGTCTGTATTAAGATATCTAAAATAAGTCGAGTATATTATTTTCTGTTATCTCGACCTGTCTAATTATACTTTTAAATACATATTTCATAAAAAGTTACTGTAAAATTGTTGTTTTAATGAATTCCATAAACTAAAAACATGTCACTGTGACTTTAACAATGTAATAACTTCAGTCATTTCATAAATAACTGACCTACCGCTGTCAAACGATGCGAGTTGATTATATAAAAGCCGCTGGCGCCTAACGACAGGATATCACGTTAAATCTTGACCGCTTCAAGCCGCTGGATCATACAACCTTATTCTGATCTGCGATTCTTCAGTTTTCTTTCTTATTTATTGTTACATATAGAAAAGAGATTAAATGTATATCGCAGAACTGACTTGCATTGGTATAATAACCGCCATGCGACGCTTCCGCGCATCCCACGCTAATCAGGAAGCACTGATTTAAGGTTTAACCACACCGCCGCTTAAAATACGGTTACGGTACGGAATTGCCGTGGCATTATGACGTTACTGACATGGAACTTCATGCTAGGCAGGCCGTATCCGTACCGTCGCCGTTTTTTGAGCACCAGTGTGATCGAGCCTTTAAAAATGTAGACGCGCAGTAAAGGATCTGTACCGACAGCTTACCTCCTAATTCAGTCAGAACGGCGTATCAAAGCACGTGATAATTTTAAAATTGATCCCCTTAAATGATTAAGAGTTCGAAACGAAACGTGAAACTGAAATCCGTTTTCTTATGCATTGTTGATAATCAGAGCCCCAATTCTAGAACGCTGATGACGTACCGAAATTATGCACTATTCCTTAGGATAGCACATACAAGTGTACGTGAGCGGGACTTATAATCAGATGGGATTGGTGTAAAATTGTTAGTTGCAAAATGGAGGCTCATTAATAAAATAATTTGTGTGGCAGCCGGGTTATCCAATCACCGTTTTAAGGTGGTCTGACTGACGCACTAAAACCGTAAGACGCTCTTGACTCGTTTATGGACCATAAAAGGGATACCCTTATAATACCCTAACGGATTTCCTATCGATTTTAATAGCGTCCTTTGTTTTTTATAGATGACACAGTGACACTACTACATTGTATTCTGAGTTCATTATAGTGAATCATAAAATTTCAAAGTGCAATGCATAATAACGCGTCGAACTAATTTTAAAAGCATTAATTAATACCCCGTAAGTCCTTAACTTAATGTGTGATTTGAATGTTGTATTTTCCATGAAAGATAGTGTCATCATCATCATCATCATATCAGCCGAAAGACGTCTTCTGCTGGACATAGGCCTCCCCCAAAGAGTGCCAAAGTGACCGGTCCTGCGCCACCCGCATCCAGCGGACTCCCGTGACGTTTCACTTTAAAAGATTGTGTAAATTAAACTATTCAGCGGGTCAGTATTCAGTAAGTACCTACTCGCTTTATAGTTTGATGTCCGAGATAACACATTGTTTGTGTGTATTACATGTAAATAGGTATAGATGTATCTGTACTTAGGTATACGTATATTTACTGCATACCAATTTCCTGCCAACCGAGCGACAACTGTGACACTCCGAACATCTCAAATAACTTCTTATTGTTCAGCAGTCAGCAAAGTAATAAAACAAAAGAGCAATCATCCAAAAAAGCTTATTTCTAATTTAAATTCTACGTCGTTGAGTTAGATTCGAATTCGGCATGTGTGCATTTTCTACTTAATCCATTCTAATTCCGGAGCAGGCACATGTGAACTGCCACAGATGGCGGAAATGAAGCCCCGTGGAAACCTTCCCGTCTGAATGAGCTGACATACTACCGTGTTAAGGCAAAGAGTTGCGTCTTAATATGACACATATATGAATAGCGACATACCTCTTTCTTTTAAGAGTATAAAGATACTGATGTTTCAGGCTCCTTGGCTGTATTCCGTTTTGTAATTGTCTGCGAATTGGTCCTATAATCTAAGATTGGATAATCTGGTATGACTAACTGTCATAATTGTGGATATTGCCATGAGTTGCCGATATGAGTAATTGGACGGTTGACTGCTAAAAAATTCTTCATTATTTGCCTGCTTGCTCATTATAATTTTCGCAAAAGCAACAAACAATTAATTTTTGACACTTTTCAGACACCGTTCAAGATTAGCCTGAAACTTTGTCGTAGGGTTTAATATAAACAATTATCGTCTATAAGTTGTTTCCATTACTTTCCGGAGTAAAAGGAATGGTAAGGTGCAAAGTCCTGCTAACATTTAGTTGTAAGCATTTACTAACAAGAATGATCCAAGTTGGTCTTTGAATAAATAAATAATAATAATAAAGTCAATTTCACTGTAAAATTATTACTGGATTACATGTTATTATAAATCAATTCCAGAGCAGATCTTTACGAACGTGACGCATTTTCAAGATTTTCAAGTATAAAGAATGAACTCTGATGTAAAAAGTTCATTGATTTGTGAAATTTTCGATTCAAACCCACCTTAACTTTAAAATCGAGAAAAGATTGGAATCCAACCGGACAAGGGAAAGTAATGAGTTTGCGAAGTGTGTCGGAATCCCAAAACTGCTGATTGCAGTCCAAGGGATATAATCTGGGGTTTTTAATATAATTCGTGTAATTTTTGCCATTTTACCACCAGCCTACTTTGTTGCCGAGGTGTTAACCGGTAATGTTTAAGTTAAATGGTTCGAGATAGTGGAAATTTCTTATTTAAGTTAATAGTGGACAGCTTAATTTACTTTTAACAGAATTATTATATAATATTTTAATGTTGAGATGATTTAAGTCACGTACCTACTAAGAAATAAAGGGAAAGCATCAAATGCATTTGTAATTAAAACACTGTATTTACGGCCATGGCTTTAAGTTCCAATAAAGGTTCCAAAAATTAAGTGAGAGTCCTAGTCAGTTGCAAGCTGACAACGGTCCATACTAATTGTCGTCACAAGGTGAACCGTTGTACGGAAAAACTTATAAATTGCTGTTTTTATACAAACATATTGCATTTAGTTATGGGTGATTCCACGAGCGTTCCAACCGCCGTCAGTCCGCTGATCGCATTATTGCCAAAGGTCTTGCAGTTTTGGATCCCCTTTTCCAATAATTTTGTAGGAGTCCTGGACTTGTAAAAAATACCTGAACATTTGAACATACCATGCCAGTTTGCCGGTACATTGACAATAATGCGATCAGCGGACTGACGGCGGTTGGAACGCTCGTGGAATCATCCTTATAAAGAATGGACGTTTACGATATGCATTAGGCTATATTCCATCCCCCGGCTCCGCCTGTAGTTCCTGTAGAGGCCTGAGTTCTTTGTTATACGCGTGCGGAGCCACCAAGACAGCAAGTCTTCGTATACTAGGTACCCTCCGATTTAACGGGCCTTTAAAGTGCTGATAGACTTGAGCATTCTAGCGAATGTCACATTAGAGGTAAAAACTCACAAAATAAACACGAGCGAGAAGCGTTTTAGCGAGCTTTCTAGCGAGTAAATTTGCTTCGAGCTTTCGGCCCAGCCGAGCAATTTTGTTGTTGTTCCGCAGTCATCCCTCTCCGCCCACACCTTCCGCACAACATTTATTAGAGCGTTTGCTAGAATAATCATGAAAATGTTCGAAATGTGATACGCAGCCGGAGCCGCGCAGGCAACTAGTATTGAATAAAGGCCTGACCAGGGATCGGATACCGGTATTTTCTCCATACAAATTAAACCGGTATTAGGTATATTGTTCTTTGGTTATTATTATTATATCATTTTTGATCGGGTAATCTAATAATACGAATATGTTACTTAAATACACGATAGAGTCCTACATTAAGAGCCTAAAATAATTCAAAATATTAGACTACTTACTTAGGGGATTTATGAAAAAACCGGTTCCGATCCCTGGGCCTGACACAATATACAGGCTCTGCAATAATACCGACTCGTGGCACATCATAAAGGTAATTAATTACTTACATTGTCAAAGCAACTGCATTCGGAAAGCGCTACCGCCGTATTAAAATTAAATTAGCTTCGTATGGATTCTGTTACGTTTGACTAGCAGTTTAGCAAGCTCGTGGTTAAATTAGTGTTAGCATTGGAGGAAAATGCCGGCTAAATGGCTAATACTGGGAATGTGAAAAATTTGTGGCAGTAGTACATATAATGAATTTAAAAGGAAAACTATCACTGCTAAGTAGGCATAACTAGTTACCGAGTAATAGTCGACTTTTATGCTAATTTGCCCGACGCAACCGGACCATATACCTACCTACTTTGGCGCGTGTGTGTCGATGGAACAAAGACAAACAGGCAACTACGGAACCCTACACTTGGCCGGTTTTTTTATTGTAAGTCTATGATGCGCAAACCTCTTCTCCCACCACGTCATCTAATGCTCAAGAAGTTTGCCGGCGTTACACATACGGAGTGTGCGGAACAAGTACAATCCTATTCCAGTTTAAAACGTGCATGAATGAATGGACCCTCAGCTCCATGTTATGCTTTTTTTGCATGAGCTCAAATTACATTTATTGAACCCATCACATGAAAGGTAGATAGAGATTGCTATTCTGCTAGATAAGTACCTAAAGCTTATTTGCGCATTAATAAAACATTTATTTTAAAAATATTTTAGTTCTCTGCAAAAACGTAATCAATATTAAAGCTAAACGTTTTCCTTATTTCTTGTTTAAAATAATGACACTTAAAAATATTAAATAGGTATTTCTATAGAACATTTTTAATTTTATGCTATTACATTAGTGTCTAGAAATGGGCCGTCGCCGTCTCGGAGGGTGAGTTTCAAAGCAATTACGATTTCTATGCAAAAAAACCTTTTTTCATGCTCAATTAAATTTGTCAAAAAAAGAAAAATTATATATTAAACAAGGTTTGTTTCGCTTCCGATTCCCCAGTGATTTGTTTGAGACGCGGAAATTGGTTTACGTTTCCATTTGCATTTAAACCATTCAATTACAAATGCACTGCCCTCATAGTATTACGTTAAATCACAATCGCTTTACAGAGTGGATGATTGGTGCGGCATTGGTAAATAAGTAAACAAAACACATGTATTCGTATAGATTGTTCAACTCATCTTTGCTCGCAGCTGTATACTGTGTGCGTGCGCTTGAAATGCCTCTGTGTGGGTGCGCGTGTAACGACGACTCCCGTGTCACTGCCATACACCTAATACAACACAACAACACCACATTGAGATTATTAGAGTTGGCCGAAATGCATCAAACTCGTCCATTCAAAAAGCAACTCTACTGTCCAAAGCAGAAGATTACAATTTCAAAGACAGTTTTATAAAAAGTCGGCCACATTAAATAATCTCAACAAAGAGTGAGTAGTGGTGTTATTAAGGCTGCGCGGTATTCTTTGAGGTTAAAGTACTCTTCCAGTTGGGCTGCTCCAAATATAAATAATCGTGGGGTGTCAAGATATTTAGGCATATACACTCAAGAGCAGAAGTTTCGGGTCACCCGAAATTAAATAACATCAATAGGTTTTTTTTTTATATTTCACACTAGGCTTATTTACATAATACTATTATTCGTAATACCCAAATGTATTAGCAATTTTCGGGATCGTATCATAAAAATATTAACATCCAAAAATGACGATTTTTGCGATATCTCGCTCCGGTAACGCTGTTTTTTTCATGGGTTTTTACGAGTCATATTTAAACCTGGTAATGTTATTTTTTTAACTGTTATTTTTGCAGTTTATATGTAAAATTAAAAAAAAGATCATGACAGGATTAAAAAAAAACTGTACAACCTGTACTATTTTAGGAAATATGACGGTATTTCACCGACCCGAAACTTTTGCTCTTGAGTGTATATAGGTAGTTGTGGTGTGAATTGTATTTTAAAAAATGCGTTTATTTCAGACCAATGTTGCCCATATTTTGTATAAATGATTGTACATAAGATTAAAGTTAACTTGTAAGTTACACATTTATCGACATCGGAACATCACTAAACGTGATCAGTTTTGCCTCGGCCCACGCGCAGGTTTGTACAATGCCTCGTCCTTACATTGATTTAATTTGCTACATCAACACGCGCCGTTGATTTGTATGTTCATTGTTGTGTCGAGGCAAAAAGCATATGTTTTTATTGCCGCCATAAAATAGTTAAATAGAGTGTTTATTGCTTTGAAATTCTGGGCTATATGAGTGATAATCTTGGCGAGTTTAGTGTGAGTGATCGGCGTAATATATTTTATTGAAAGTCGGAACTCATTATAACGCAATTAGATTACAATTCGATATATACCATTGTGGCCGTTGCCACTTCCGCATTTGGACGAAATCGGTTTGCAGTATTTTATTCTTTATCGAGATGTAAAATATAAAACACTGCCAATATTACATTTGTGCAGTATGATATCACCAAGGATAGGACAAACGCCCGTCATTTTAAAAACTTAACCCTGTTCTGTACAGTAGAGACTTCCTAATGATATATTTTATTTAGAAGTTTACTCAAAATAAATTCCATTGGCGAAAGTGATTTATCGCCTTAATCATCGTCATTTGAATAATTTGTGACTGGAAACATATAAATTATGGTACTTAAAATAAATTTATAAAACATTACTTTTGTCCTTTGTTTTGTATTGTCACGAATAAACTATTCTTATTCTTATTTAGTACCTATTTTTTTTTATTAATATAAGGAAGTCTCTACTGTACAGAACAGGGTTAAGTTTTCAAAATGACGGGCGTTTGTCCTATCCTTGGATATCACATTACCTATATTGCACCGACGCGGTGCGGTACGCATGCATTATTGCATTCGTATACCGATACCGCCCGCTTCCGCGCATCCCATGCCATTGTCAATGAAGAACTCATTTAAATATATGTACGCAGTATTGAATCTGTACCGAGTTGACTGACAGATTACAGCTTACTCATTCCGCACTGATTTCGCACTGCCAAATGCTGACATTAACTAAATTTTAATCACCGCACGAGAGAATGATAATGAAAATTCTGTCAAGTAACCATAGCCTCATAATTATATTTTGTAAAGATTATCAAACAGGTGTTTGCGGATAAAACAAACTTTTCTCTACGTGAACCTTGAGTGGTTAGGTTATTTAAACACTAGAAAATTCAACATCCGAGGCATATTTCAGTGTCCTGTGTTGCTCTTGGAGTTTGTTTTGTGGAATTATCAATATTATTCATTGAGGTTTATTTTATTGGATTGTTTATGATTGGCTTCTGACTTGGGACTAGTTTGTAAGTTAGTAATAATAATAACTGGCAGATATTATCAGCAAGTACTTACTTCAAGTACTGTATGTACTCGTAATTAATTTAATAATGGCGGAAAAGTAATCTTACAAATTGTAGTCCAAGCATACAATTTGAGATGACAATAAACTCTTATTATAAAATACCTCTTTGAAACGTGTTTACATTCGAATTTGTCCATAGGCAATTTACTATTCATAGAATTTTATAAAATCATTTATCTTAATTTATAATACTACAGCGTTCCCAGCGTTAACTAGCGACTTACGTGACCGTATAGTACCTACTTTACAAAGTAATACCTACTCGATATCTTCTTCTCAAGACATGCTTGGCCGCCAATAAGCCGCCATAATTGCGCAGACGTATGATAGCTCGGCTTCGCGAACCTTTTTACAACGAATTGCTAGAATAGAACTCTTAGAACAGCTGTACACGAGGCAGCTGTTTTACACCCCATGGACAACTACTTGTACACGAAGTCGGGCCGGACTCGCGCACGAAGGGTTCCTTACCATTATCTATAAAAATGAGCAAAAAAATCACGTTTGTTGGATGGGAGCCCATTTAAATATTTATTTTATTCTGTTTTTTAGTATTTAGAAAAGAAAAGAAAAGAAGATATTTATTCACTACACAAAAGACACAGAGAGATAAAGGGAGTAGACATACAATATTTGTTGTTATAGCGGCCACAGAAATACGTCATCTGTGAAAATTTCAACTGTCTAACTATCACGGTTCATGAGATACAGCCTGGTGAGAGACAGACAGACAGACGAACGGACTTTCTTCTTCGTTCTTTTTCAACATCACTTTTGACTATGATGCGAATTTAAAAATGACAGTAAGTATATTAAGTTTTTGTCGATATTTTTGGCTTGTAATTGTAAAAATTAAAAGTCAACGTGTAATATCACATAGTTACTTCATTCAGAGAGTTGTTAAGTCACATAGAAAAAGTCCTGACTCTGATTTTATATCTCTACCATTTGTTTTACTTTAAACCAACTAACTAGGTACAAGCTTAACTAGTTTAAACTTTTACTTTACCGTAGTCTTTCTGATGATGGAAAAAGAACTTCATACTTCTATAATATAAGTAATTTAAAAAACTTGCTACGTACAGCAAGGGAAATGTATTCACGTACCACCATAGAACCCTGTCGCAATTTACAGGCCGCCGTTACTCAAACTCGAGTGATATGTCACCTTATTGCGATAAGGTTTTACGGTGGTAAAGTTGTTTTTTTTTTAATTGAATAATGAACTCTATCGTCTTATTCAATAGATTCAAAATGGACTAAAATATAAAAAAAACCCCGCTCACAGCGAGCCAGGTATAAACAAGAAATTTTCCTTCATTGTTTGTTGGCATGGCACGCGTCGACCACACAATCGTATTGTTTAACTTGAATGTTATTGTTTTGAAGATAAGTAGATCGGCTCAGTTCAAAAAATTTCAACTATACATGAATACATTTCCCTTACTGTACATGTACTAGGTATATGAAGTGGCCAGCCCGACGACAATCAACAATCATCATGACAACTCGATAATGATGTATTCTTTTTTGCCTCTATCTAACTCTAACAGTAGATATATTCCTAAATATAATAACAAAAACAAAGCTAATAGGAGCAATCCCCAGCCTCCTTTGACAATGATACCCTAATTGGGAAGCAGATGCTTTCGCAACACGTGCCGATGGCGCTTTCATGTCATTCAGCAGACCAACAAATAATTTGCTAAACAAAATGCAACCCTATAATCGTAATGCTAAGGTATAACCAGAAAAAAAAATTTGCTCAAAGATTGATTTTAACGTCCAGTGGAAATAGGACCTTAACGTAATGCAGCACAATTCTAAATACAACAACGCAGATTAGGTGTTCAGATATCAATATACGGTAGGTAACCAAAACTGCAGAATGTGTCAAAAAAAGTGTGGTTGGATCGTTTTTGTGTCGTGTTCATTTCAAGAGGCGTATTTTAGTTGTAAGAAAGAAGCAGTTAAGTCGGTTTGGAACGTGTACACATTTTTTTGACAAGGTCGTGTGTTGGTTTCTGAGAAAGGTGCAAAATGTAGTTTGTAGGTCAAATTGCCTTGAATTGCTTCTGGACAGATGTTCTGGATAAGATACCTCATGTTTCGTTTTTGTTGTTAGTCTGCTTACCTGAAAAAGAATAGACAAATATTAGTAATTTGCAATAAACGATATGATACCTACAGGGAACAAATATAATGGAAAAATAAACCATCATCGCCGTAAGCCCAAGACAGGACTCGAACCTGTGCCATCTGTATCGCCGGTACAGCGCTCTTCCAACTGAGCTACTAACTAGTGTGGTAACTTCCGCGTTAAAATATACACGAAACAAAATATTTATCA
This sequence comes from Epinotia nisella, assembly GCA_932294315.1. Lineage (NCBI taxonomy): Eukaryota > Metazoa > Arthropoda > Insecta > Lepidoptera > Tortricidae > Epinotia > Epinotia nisella. The sequence continues at coordinate 28,147,567 of OW028674.1, forward strand.
AAATAATTTGTTTCGTTGAGAGGTGTAATTACCAGCGTATTCCTCGCCATGTCGGCTTCCTAACTGGTTGAAAATGCATTGACGACAATACACTTTTGGCCACTACTAGGTACTTATGTACCTACAATCAGGTTCAAACATTATTGGACATTATCGTGCCAATTAGTGACTTGACATACGGGTATATACCTTGTCTCCTTACTCGTGAATGAAAATATCCTTTCCACCTCATCAGCTCGAACAAAAGCATATTTTGCTGCGAGAAAACAGTGAGCAAAATGCGATTTTGCTCACTCCTTGAAACAAAATAGACACGCGTAATATATGCTAATGTGTGGTGCCTTTACCACTTTCTAGCGCAACAGACATTGAATATTCCAGAAATATGAGTGAGTATTTAACAATAATACGGTTAGCTTTTAGTGGTGAGTTAATGTCACGCGAGACTCGTATACCTAGATTACGAAAATGTGCTTTGGTCTGTCGCGCCTCGCGCTCTCGCGTGCTTCTAGTACCTACTAGCCACGCTGAGGAGTTCAATAAAACAAGCAGTAACGAACGCCGAATCAAATTTTCTTCCTGAATAATCACGAGACGAATACGAGTAGGTACGTAAAAACCTATGATATATATATTTTATGTGAATATGTTCTCACTGCTGAGGTGTTACTCTTGCGAGCAAAGCATTCGCATCTCGTACTTTTTAGTCCCTCGCTGCGCTCAAGATTCTAACTTTGAATCACGAGCGTAGCGAGATCTATAGCGTAGCGAGATTTTAGAATATTTCGCTTCCTCGCGGGACTCAAAATCAGCACTCGCAGCAAATAAGACTTTGTTCTCTCTTTGCACAAATAACTATATTTCATATGCCATAAATAATATTCCTTGTAAGTATTTTGTTGTCATGTCTACTTTGGTGATAATATCATTGTCAATCGACTTTCAAAAAAATGTAGATTCACAATTAGTTTATTTGTGTCGGATCAAAAAACGTTAGTTTTCTTCTTTCAAATGAGTGGTAATTACCTATGTCATATTATAAATAATAAATATGCAATAGGTCTGTTGCCTGTCCGACGATAAACTATTCAAATTTGAAATGATTACGTAGAAATCATCATTATTCTGATGATATGCTATTGCCTATTTAGCGTTTTGAATGCGAAATTCGCGCCACGTAATTAAATGAGCGATGCATTGATATATGTAAATGAACCACTAGCAGCAATTTAATGACTGTGTGACGAACTTATACTGTCAAATCATTAAAATTTACCAATGATCTGATACGGGTGTTGCTGTTAGTTAGCAGACACGTGTAAGTAATTGATTTTGCTTAAATATGCTTATATAGGTAACCCCCGACAAAAAGATGACCGGGCAGCGGGATTTATTTGGCGTGACCGCAAAAGACAGGTTTGAACGACGTGATCTCCATAATTGTCAAACAGAGGTGGATGAAGGTAGCCAAGCAGACGGGCATGTTGCACGTATGGACAAGAATAGGTGGACAAAACGGCTTCTGGGATGGAGACCACATACGAACACCAGGTCCCGTGGCCGCCCTCCCAAGAGACGGGTGGACGATATCCGCGGCGACATGCAGGACGAGACTCACGAGACTGGACGTTGAAGGCTCAAGATGTTCAAGAACGGACAACAAACGGCTGACGGTAATGATGATGACGATTTTATTTGGAGAACAGACAGACATAGATGTACAGAGGATAAATACAGAGTATTTATATACTAAGTACATGCATCAAAGTCCTAAACAGTTCCCACTAGGGCTCCCATTGTTTATGAATGTATCTTATCGTATATCGTCGTCTAGCATCCATAACATAAGCCTCATTGAGCTTACTATGGGGCTAGTTCAATTTGTATAAAAATTGTCCCGTAATATTATTATTTAATTATTAATTATTTAATCTTGTTTATCGATATGGTTGTTAGCTATGTTTCGGATGCTTTCAATTTTTAATCTATCTAGTTATTCTAAAGTGCGTATACAATATCTAAATATGTTTAACTAATGCTGTCATTTCAATGTTAAAATATAAGCAAGCATTAACACTAACTTAGTTATTTTTCCCTGCAAGTGGCACATATTCTCGTAGCTCAGTTTGATCAAGAAAACATAGTTGCACTTATGTACCTGTCAAAAGTAAACATAGAAGCCATTCCGCAAGTCAGTTTCACTTTAGTCCAGCAATAAATCCATTTGCGGTGAGAATAGACTGCGAACGTCAGTCATTAATTACTTTTTCCTCATTTACTCTATTCGGTCGGGAGGGGACGCGTAAGTGGAAAAAATAATTATAGCCATCCGCTTTCTGCCGAATCAATCAATCTCATCTCATACAAAACGTAAGATCCGTAAGCCAAGCCGAAGTCCTGATGGCCACGAGCATCATAAGGTGTATGTTAAATCTCTCTCTTTGACACTAATTTGAGGGTAATAAGATTAATTTTGTATTTTGCTTACGACCTATGCTATATTTATAAATATAAATTTAAAAAATGCCATGTTTTCTAGGTAGATGTCGCTACACGCCACCCTAATTATAAAGGAAGAATTGAAAAATTGAATGCCAAGTTTTCTAATTATGCCTCCCTAAAGGCGATTTAAGAGGAAACTGATTGAAAAATTTAGTGGCCAAGACGGATTGTTCCGATAGCTCAGTTGGTTTGTAGTGACAGGCCGCGTATGCCTGTGGTAGCCAGTTCGAATCCAGCTCGGGGCATTAAATTTTTCCTTTAATTTGATATTTATAGGGTAATAAGGTTCTTTTTAACCCCTTAAGCATACGAAGGATGTTATAATTTTAACATACTCGTACTCGTATCCGTGTATATCTCTGTCTGTGGCATCGTAGCTCCCAAACGGGTGATCCGATTTGTACGTGTTTTCATATAGTTATATTATATAGTTTTTTTTGTTGAATCAGTTTCTGGAAATTTCCCGAAAAAAAAGAGGCGCGTGAGTTATACAGCTCTCAGACACTAGTTTATGCAGTCTAAAGTAAATAGATAGTTTGGTGGTAGTTAAATGTTGTGCCTCATCAAAATCACTTTAATCCTTAACTGGTAACGGCAATATATTTGCCGTCTTAGATAAAAAAAAACCGGCCAAGTGCGTGTCGGACCACGCAAAACGAAGGGTTCCGTGCCTATTAAAAAGGTCGTATCGTCACAGAAATTTTACGGCACTTACGTCCTTTTCTTTGAGGAAGGCAGTTTTTCAGCAATATCTTGAAAACCTCTGGACCGATCTTGTTCAAAACAATTTTCGGTGAATAAAATTAATAAGCCCTATGTCCATGAATTTTTCCATATTTTTAAAATACACCGTTCAAAAATTAGAGGGGGGGGGACAGAATTTTAGTGACTTTCGGGGCGATTATCTCCGACCCTATTCACTTAATCCAAAAAAATGCTAAGAAACCTTACGTTTATTTTGAAAGACCTATCGATTGATGTGCCACACGGGGGGTCACAATGAAAAAATTTTTTTTGACTTTTAGTTTTATGTATGGAGTGCACCCCTAAAAATTTTTTTTTTGTCATTTTAATTACAAAACTATGTAGCGGCTAACAAAATACACCTATCCTCAAAATTTTATTGAAATACACCTTATAGTTTTCGAGTAAAATGCCTGTGACATACGGACAGACGGACAGACGGACAGACGGACAGACGGACAGACGGACATGACGAAACTATAAGGGTTCCGTTTTTGCCATTTTGGCTACGGAACCCTAATAAAAACCGTCCAAGTGCGAGTCGGTGTCGCGCACGAAGGGGAACCCATTATCTATAAAAAACGAGCAAAAAAATCTCGTTTGTAGTATGGGAGCCCCCATAAATGTTTATTTTATTCTGTTTTTAGTAGGTATTTGTTGTTATAGCGGCAACAGAACTGTCTAACTATCACGGTTCATTGTATCTCATGACAGACGGACAGACAGACGGACGGACAGACGGACGGACGGACAGTGGAGTCTTAGTAATAGGGTCCCGTTATAACCCTTTGGGTACGAAACCCTGAAAACGATTGTATTCTGACCGATTTACTGTTCAAATTTGAATTTATTGATAGAGTTGTCAATTAGTCAAAGGGTTAATCACTTTGAAAGATTCAAACCGTGACAGAACATTTACGTTGTTACCGCAACGAAGCCCTTTAAAACTATGGCAACTCCACTTCAATGACCTAAAGACAAATAGACAACAAATATTACTCAACATTATTGACCTTTTTAGTTATTATATTGATTGAAAGCTATCCCCCGTATTGGCAATTCGTGCAGGCAAGGCTCATTAAATTAAATTGATTGCATGTCAAGTACGATTGAATTTATTAATAACTAAATTAAATCCAACTGACCTTGGCCACATTAGTCGGTAAACGATTAATCACGAGAAAGTTGCGTTACCTATGTAACATAATTGACCGGCAACGGCGAATTCAAAAGAAATTCGGGTACATTTCACACAATCGAAATTATGATTATAGTTTAGCCGTGGCCAGGTAAAGATGAGCCTTTTTTTAACAAGCTTTTATTAGGTCGACCTGTATGTAACTATGTAATGAAATCTTGCAGGTTAAATTTGACCAACTTCCCGGAGTCCAATCAAGTTGAAATTTTGTACAATTATGTAAGTCAGATGACAATGCAATAATATGGTACCATAAACCTGGTCTGATGATGGAGACGGAAGGTGGCCGTAGGAACTCCTTAATTACACAGGATAAACCCGTCGTGTTTGGGCTCGTTACAATCCTCTCAATGAGCAGTTGATGAGTGTGCAAAAAAAAGTACAGTCGGCAAAAAAATCCAACATGGCGGAACACCCAAGATGGCGGGCTAGTTATTTTTAATGAAAGGGCTTGCTGAGAATAACTCGAAAAATAAAGTGACGTCACTCTAAATCCAATATGGCGGACAATATACTGAGAAACCTTTCCAGCAATGACTGAAAAGTAAAAAATAAATTAAAAGTAAAAAAAAACTTTTTAAAAAACAAGCTTTTATTTAAATGCGCTAAAAAGAATAAAATAAACTTTTCCTTTAAAATGTTTCTCTCTCGCGATAAGCTTTTATGTCATCTAAAATGTGTTATGTACGTTATAAGTTGATAGTAAAAGTTTTAAAGGAAACGTTTATTTTATTATTTTTAGCGCAAAATAAAAGCTTGTTTTTTAAAAAGTTTTTTTTTACTTTTAATTTATATGGCAACATTAATATCATTGTCAAATGTGTCAAACGTCTTAAATAGTATGATGTCCTAATCTTGATTCAAGTATCATTATTATTTTATCGGGTTATATACGGTGTTGCAACACGCTGTTTTTGTTTAATTTGCCACTCTTTCCTAGGCTCATCTTTACCTGGCCAGACTTCAAATTGTTTTGCAACGTTTCAATAATACCTGCCCGAAGCACAGAATAAATAATAGTACCACTTTTGTAACCCACAGAAGATCCTCTGTCTCACAAGACCGATGTTTGACAGCTATTAGAAACATCGAATCATGGCATCCAGCTCGCGCGCTCTCGTCGCATAGTAAGTGCTCTTTCGTTCCTTAGAAGGAGTCGGAAGTGTGCGAGAGCCGAGTATAACCGAAGTGGCAAAAGGAACAGTTCTGCCCGAAGCTACAATTGAAACTGCAGGTGCAGAGCCATGCTACACCTATCTAGACACCACGCTAAAAAAACACAATACAATACTCTTTATTGCACACCTCACACAAACAAAGCAGTTACAGAGAGAAACAATACAAACACATACCTATGTCTGAAATGAATACATAACAAAGGTAGAATTTAAGGGCGGGTGCTTAAAATTAGGTAGGATTTGTCATCAGTATGCCATTGGACTGCTTGTTGTCTCGAGAATATGAAACAAATGTTATTTAAATATAATTTCGATACGTCGAGTGAGATAGACCTCCTGGTGGCAGACCCGTTCTTCGAATGGGTCGCCATTGCTATCTATGTTCATGTCGACGATAATAGTCGATCAAACACAAAATATGCACTAAAATGAAAATAAAACTATAAGAACTCGACCATTAAAGTTTGGTCGACTCGAGAAGCATAATTAAAAATGACAACCCTATCCATACTAAAAATTAACGATATATTTACGTTAGTATAAATTAAAGGAATTAACTTTTTTATTAACGGCGATATACGACGATATAGTTGCCTGGTTCCCGCAGTGTGGTAACGATTATTAATTATTATGTCATTGTACTAAACTGATCGTAATTTAAAAATGGCCGGCTGCAATGCAATATTTAATTGAATTATTCGATGGGAATTTTAAATGGTTTGCCGTCTGGTATAATTGTTTCATTATGAATTTAAATTGACTACATTTGCAAAGGATACATTCATTTGAAATACAATAATGTTTTCACTTCTCATGCTTGCAAAGTTCGCTTTAGTGCTGAATATATAAGCTGCACAAAATGCCACTTTTATGCTCTAGTGTACAAAGTAATATTTTTTAAAAGACTAAGATCGGGCCTGACATCACAACGCACAATAAAACTTTGTAGAATAAACTTGTTATTTTAATTGACATGCTTTAATCAATTTCACTTTCGTGGTTTTTATTACTAAATTAATAAAACCAGATAAAATAGAATTGAAATATTATATTAAAACGTATCAAAACATTAAATAACTTGGCAGTATGAAGTACCAAAGTCTAATTAGTGTACCGTGTCGAAAATTAAACATAAATTTTGATAAGTAATGAATGAGTTGTTATTTTATTCAATTTTGAAAACATTTGTTATTTTCTCGCCATTGAAGTGAAAAGCAGTGTGTAGGTATAACTCGGGCATAAATGAGCCATTTTACCCCAGGACTTAACTATCCACCCTCGCCGGTGCCTCGGGTGGACATAATACCTAAACGTCTCAGGTAAAAATGGCTCGTTTTATGCCCTTGTTGTACAATCTACTATTGTGGTCGTTTTATTGGTGGTATATACATTAAGCAGACCGAGACTCTAAGGTATTATGTGTTTTCATTTCTCCGACACAATAGAAAACAATAACTTCCTACATTTTACATCTTATACTGTAATTGATCACATTCATACAGGATGTATAAATATGATCTTACAATACAAATCTAAACCCAAATTAATTCGGCAATCGAATGTTTCTAAAAATGAACTAAGTACCTAGATTTAAAAAAAAAACGTATGTATTATACCGCGACGCGTTACGTCATAAACACTCTATCGCTTCATCCACAATATGTAGCTAATGCCATAAAAACTCATTTATTTAGTATTCGATCAGAGCAATTCAGAGGTCACATAATTATACACATTACCTAACTTAAAAAGCCAGATATGTAACGGGGTCGTTTAATTTACCAATTACACGAACAAAATATATTTAATTACAATAAATGATCATCATTAAAATAACCTGAACGCCGGGCGCGCCTACCGCGCGCATGCAGTGTAGAATGTAGAAATATAGCATTTATTAATTAATGAAAATTACGAACGTTCAAAGGACTATTAATAGCAGTAAAGTATGTGTGATCATATTTCAAGCAGCCCTAACTCGATCTGAGACAACGTGGCTAAGGATGTCAAATAAAATATCCGAGTTACGTTATTCGAATTTAGGCTGTAATTACTGTTATAGTAAGTTTTCGAAATGACCATCATATTTCATAGTAACATTTACTGCTTAAAACCTACACAATCGATATGCTGGAAAAGGGACCAGTCTGAAAATCAGCGCTGGATGTAAACATCCCATTCAGCAAAAGCTAAGACTGGTACCCATTGCCCAGATATATCTAATCATGCTTAGTTTAAATTGTAGTTTAGTTTTTTCTCTTTTATTGATTTGTTTTTATGTTTATAAAGTTGTGGCAATAAAACATTTTTATTTATTTATTTATTTATATCTTAATAGAAATAGTGTTAGTTTTATTTTTTAAAACGTCCGGGTTCGATTCCCGAGCTGAGTACAAGTTTTTTTTAAATCTATCAATGCAGTTTCTCTTGTTCCTAAAATCGATGACATGGTTTGTAAGAAGAGATCTTCGTATGTCTTATAGTTTCAGACTTTCCCATACTGACCGATCTAAATGTGCCACCCTGTATTTTATTTACAAATCCACTACACAAGTATCGATCAATCGACATCATCGTTCGCGCAGCTGCCATTCTTCTCCCCGGTGTTGCCAGTTGCCACTTTCACGCCGCTTGATCTCAAACTTCGTTCATATATATCTTACTTAGGTGAGTAAACGAACTACCAGTGAGACGTTGGTGGTATAGTGTAGTAATTAGAATCACCTGAAGGTTAAATAATTGAGGAAAAACGTGCGAGCTTAAAGTCAAGGTAAGTTGGTTCTACGCGATTATAAAAAGTAGCTGTACATATTTATTTACAGAGGTAATTTCAGCCCTCGTAAGTCTTGTCAGTCGAGACGGTTCTTAGCTAACTTTGTTCAAAAAGTTTTTTTATTTTAATTTTTTGCATGGTATGTAGGTAGGTACTCAAAATCAGATGGTCTTTAATCCTCTGGTATCACATTTATTTATTTATTTAGACTTTATTACTCAATACAAAAATAAGTACAATTAGTGGACTTAATGCCATAAAGCATTCTGTACCAGTCAACCATTATGACTCTTTCTGAATTAGCTTAAGTGTTTGTGTTAGTGCGAGATCGTAATCGCTGATTGTAGATAGTAAAGATTAATTTTCTGCATGGCTATTACAGGACGGCCCGCGAGCTGTGTCGCGGCGAGATAGACTATCCATCTCTTTCTAATTAGAACGCTTAGAAAGAGACGGATAGTATATATCGCCGCGACACAGCTCGTGGAGCGTCCTGTGATAGCCGTGCTTGAAATGACCTTTCATACACACATAGGAGTACGTAGCGAGATTTATAAATACTGCGCGAATGAAGCGCAGTACTACGTTGCCTGCTGTCATTCGGTGGCATTCAAACTGTTCAACAATGTACAAAAGAATTCATACAATGTACACTGTATGTGACTGTATCCATGAATGGTCGAGGCATTTACATTTTGTATATTGCGTACAAACTCGTAAACAGTACAACTAGTAACTTATTATATGGCAATTACAAAACTCGATAAGTAAATAATAGCTATTACGTGCAACGTACTTCTGCAATAGAGGCTTTTAAATGCAACATAAAATTGTATAACAATAAAGCAGCAACAACTTAATCATACACCATAGGCAACAACATTAAGCAATAAATAAATAAATTAGGTTACATCTGACGTTCAACGAATGTTATCGTATATTATATCCCAATAAAAACAAGTTTTGAAATAAATTTACGAACAGCTCACAAGTATCGTAAATCGTAAACATACAAGTATCGAACATGTCGAAACACATGTAGAATGTGCGAAAATTATGCATTAACATAATTAAAGCCGGTTTGCGTCCACAATCAAAAATTATGTTCTTAATTCCGCAGGTTATTTAAAAAAGCTGCTAATTGAGCAACAAGTCATCACATCACGCCTTTACATTATATTGATGAATATTATGATACAATAAGTAATATTATCTTTAATGAGAGAGTGGGCAACATTTTGAATGACAATAATTATTGCTATGTTCAAATTACTGCGCTAGGTATTGATGATGATGATGATGACGCCACACATAAACATACACATCTATAATAGATAATATTAAGTGCCCTGCGTTTTTTGGGAATAGATGATCTATTCCCAAAAAAGGCACTGTGGTATAATACTGCGCTCAGTTGTATAATATGACGCGAAGCCAGGCAGTATCGTACCATATCCCGCTAAGTAAATAATCGATACTAATTTGAAAATTACAGATGACAGCTTGCTGACACCGCACCGCCTCCGTATCGGTAAATGCGGAAGGTACCTTAGTATTGTCACAAATCTTGGCAAGGAATCCATTTTTAGGGTTCCGTAGCCAAAATGGCAAAAACGGAACCCTTATAGTTTCGTCATGTCCGTCTGTCTGTCCGTCTGTCCGTCTGTCCGTATGTCACAGGCATTTTACTCGAAAACTATAAGGTGTATTTGAATAAAATTTTGAGGATAGGTGTATTTTGTTAGCCGCTACATAGTTTTGTAATTAAAATGACAAAAAAAAAATTTTTAGGGGTGCACTCCATACATAAAACTAAAAGTCAAAAAAAAATAATTCATTGTGACCCACCGTGTGGCACATCAATCGATAGGCCTTTCAAAATAAATATTAGGTTTCTTAGCATTTTTTTTTGATTAAGTGAATAGAGTCGGAGATAATCGCCCCGAAAGTCACTAAAATTCTGTCCCCCCCCCTCTAATTTTTGAACGGTGTATTTTAAAAATATGGAAAAATTCATAGACTAGATAGGGCTTATTAATTTCATTCACCGAAAATTGTTTTGAACAATATCGGTTCAGAGGTTTTCAAGATATTGCTGAAAAACTGCCTTCCTCAAAGAAAAGGACGTAAGTGTCGTAAAATTTCTGTGACGATACGACCTTTTTAATAGGCATGGAACCATTCGTTTTGCGTGGTCCGACACGCACTTGGCCGGTTTTTTATTTACACTTTTTCTTGCATTTATTGATGGATGATAAATGAAATATTCATTTTGAGTTCACCATCAGGTTTTTGCATTTTAAAAATACAATACAGTATTTAATACTGGTTTCAACCATCCACTTCAATTGAATCCAACCAATTTAACCCCTTGTGTGTAAAACCGATGTGTGTCTTCCTTCAATCTTCGTACTACCCCAAATAAATAAACTTGGCTCAGTTTGTTTGATTAATTTAGAAGAAAATAGATTCGATGTAACCCATGCTTAATGGGCTGGAAGAGTTTTTGTCCCCGTGTGTGGTCGGACCGAATTAGAATAGTTCATTTCCCTTACTGTACATACCGAGTTCCTTGGTCGCGCAAGTTAGTAACAAAATGCACCGATAAATGGCGCTGTAGGTACTCATGACTTAACTACACTATGCGTTGTTAAGATTTTTCCAAAATTAATGGGTGGGGCAAGACGGGTGTGTTGTATGATATTTCGTACGGAACCCTCGGTGCGCGAGTCAGACTCGCACTTGACCGGTTTTTTTTTCTTACTGTACTGCGAGGATACTGTACTGTGATTAACCCCTACAGACAAACTTACAACCAAACTAGGAAAATATTCCTAGTTTGGTTGTAAGTTTGTCTGTAGGGGTTAATCTCCGGAACTACTAATCCGATTTCAATAAATCTTCGTCTTTATAAAGAATGGACCTACAGGATGGATATTATGCTATATTTTAAAACGCGGCTGCACCTAGATTATCTCTAATATGAGGGTGAAACTGCGCGGGCAGCTAGTTTATGTGTAGGTACTTAAACATGAACAAACTGTAAAGAGAAATAAATTAGGTCAAGTATTCCTATTAGAATTGAAAGCGATCTCTTGCAAGCACGCTTATGTTACAGGAATAACCCTCATAACGCTGTAACGTCCATTTCAATGCAACAATTGCATTTTAATGCAACTGTTGTATGCAACATACCTACTTTAGCATTTATAGGTTGAAAAATGGAATACGCATATTTTTTTTAACTAGTGACTCTGTGAGCTGTAGAACTCGTGAGCCTATCTTTATTAAAATATATTTTTTTGAGAAAGTGACTGACAAAAAAAGACTATATAATTAACGAACCTGCTCACAAAAAATCACGGGATTCGGTTGAGAAATTCGACCTGTAGAGGAGAACGGACAGACGGACACCGGCCATCGCGACAGATACCGGACATACGAACGATTTTGAGCCCAAGCTGAAGCATAGAACTTCATTCGCTTCGCTCCTTCGTTCGACTATTGCACAACACACACAAGAGTTAAAATGGCGGACTTCTTAGCATTTCGATGCTGATCCCAGAAATACTTGTATGAACTTTAACCTATAAACAGAATATTAAAGTATAATGAAAACGGGTCATTCACGTATTTAATTTCGAATATCGCTCGGCATGTTTCGAACCGATTCGCGGTTCTTAATCATCAGCACACGCGTTGCCGGCGCGTTTAGCACTGCGGGCCCACGCCTTGCTCGCTCGGCTGGTTTGCGCCGGCGCAGGCGGGGTCAGCGCAGAAGGCGAGAATCTACCCTCGTTTTCTTCAACATTGTTCAATGTCGGGTTACACACAACACTTACTACGTCACTTGCTAAAGTATAAACAGAATAGTTTCAATACCTTAAACGGAACGGTAGTCTCTGTGGGAGTTCGATAATAGATGCTGCGCTACACCTGTGAGAAATCTAATAGCATATTTCATATTATATTTTGGACAGGCGTAAGTAATATTAATTCCTTCAGGCGATTAAAGACTATACGCGGATGAAATGCCCGCGCAAATGCAAGTTATACATACTCGTAAGCTAAGCGGGCGGATTGAGCAAAATGATCTGCACACGATTGAGTAATTAAGAGAACGAGAGCGTGTTCAACTAATTTACCTCACTACTGTAGCCGATTGCCGCTGCCGACTGTACTTACTAGTGAAAAATTCACGATGGGCAACCAGGAACAAAAAAAAAAGAATAGAGTATATATTTATACTATATTAAGCTTGCCTATAAATAAATTTTAGATAAGCCGGTGCGGTGGGAATGGGCTCGTATGAGCGCTCCGCTACTGTACCTACATAGCTGGCATAATACCAACCGAGTGGTTTGTTTACTTATTCGAATTGTACCCCGCGCAGAAGCTTTCAGACAACCCCCGGGGATCCGTGCGCTCACAGTGAGGAGCGCTACTTACTCATTTTGGTAATAATTTGTACAATTTAGGTAGTTTACCCATCCCCGTTACAATGGACACAACATTAATGCTAGTAGTGTATAGGTATGGTACAGGCGTTATTCACATTTACAGATCTTTCGGAATACAGACATGTTAGTGTTATGTTTCAAGTATTCTACCAGTCTAACCACATGAAAGAAATATATATTGTTTTCAAAGAACACTGGTGGATAATGTTGACGCTCGGTCAAGATAGTTATATTCTTATTCAAGAAATGCATTGAAAAGAGTAAGTTAATCTGAAAGCTTTCAGCGTCTCCTGCCTACACTACATAGCAGGGATATATAAATACTCAGAAGATGCACTCAGTATCAAAGAAAACAAGTAAGTAGTATACGTAAAAATCCTATTAAAACTGAATCCATATACACCTCTATTGTTTTTGAGTGAAACTGAGCATAATTTGGATGGAAAACATGTAACAAGCAAAATCAAATCAACACCACAATATTCCAAACTTCAGAAAGTGTCAAAGCCGCCATGTTGCTTTCCGTAACTTCGACGGTCCGCTGTAAGAGAATTTTGTAAGTTTCTGATTGACATGTTTACCGTCCATAGGATGATGGATGAGCCAATTTTTTTTCTGAAATAAGATTGTAAATCTTTTACTTCATTTCAAAAAGAAATCTTTAGCATCTGAGTAAAAACTTGATTCTCCTCTATTTAAAAGAATATTCCATTGCGTCAAAGGAATTATGTAATTCTTGAAGTTGTCTATAAACAAATAATAATAAAAACCGGCCAAGTGCGTGTCGGACCACGCAAAACGAAGGGTTCCGTGCCTATTAAAAAGGTCCTATCGTCACAGAAATTTTACGGCACTTACGTCCTTTTCTTTGAGGAAGGCAGTTTTTCAGCAATATCTCGAAAACCTCTGAACCGATCTTGTTCAAAACAATTTTCGGTGAATGAAATTAATAAGCCCTATGTCCATGAATTTTTCCATATTTTTAAAATACACCGTTGAAAAATTAGAGGGGGGGGGGACAGAATTTTAGTGACTTTCGGGGTGATTATCTCCGACCCTATTCACCTAATCAAAAAAAATGCTAAGAAACCTTATATTTATTTTGAAAGGCCTATCGATTGATGTGCCACACGGGGGGTCACAATGAAATTTTTTTTTTTGACTTTTAGTTTTATGTATGGAGTGCACCCCTAAAAAAAATTTTTTTTGTCATTTTAATTACAAAACTATGTAGCGGCTAACAAAATACACCTATCCTCAAAATTTTATTCAAATACACCTTATAGTTTTCGAGTAAAATGCCTGTGACATACGGACAGACGGACAGACGGACAGACGGACAGACGGACAGACGGACAGACGGACATGACGAAACTATAAGGGTTCCGTTTTTGCCATTTTGGCTACGGAACCCTAATAAAAAACCGGACAAGTGCGAGTTCAACTCGCGGGTCCGTATATAATCTAAATTTCATAAGTGTTTTTGAATACTCAAACTTCTTATGGGTTTTCCTGAAATCTTTAGGCAAGGAACTATTTTCCATATTTTTTTCAGAATTTTAATTCCAGTAGTTTCAGAGATAAGGGGGGGGGGAATGGTCAATTTTCGTCTTTACATATGTGTACCAAATTTCAACTCAATCGGTCCAGTACTTTCGGAGCAAATCGGCTGTGACAGACGGACAGACAGACAACCGAGTGATCCTATAAGGGTTCCGTTTTTTCCTCATGAGGTATCGGAACCCTAATTTTTTTTCCTTTTGAGGTATCGGAAACCTAAAAATGAACTTTATTTAGTTACAACAGAAGTTATTTGTACAGCAAAAGTGTAGTAGAACCTAATCATACATTATTGGTGCAGAATGAAATCCTTTACTTCCCATACTAATTATTAACATAAATAACAAGATTATGATTAACATTAACTAAGATAAATTTAAAGTAAGTTAAATCTAAAAAAGGCCCTCGTAGCATTGTACCGAGGATGGTGGCGGCATCTCCTCGCTGAATTGCAATGCTGATGCGTTGCGCGAGAAAGCCGCCAGCTCCTCGGTCACCAGTGACATCGACCAGACGTTTCGCGATTTCTGCAAATAACTTAAATATGCGCACTGGGACCCCACGGACCGAGGGTCTCGACACCAAAGGGTACACAGTCGTACTCTCTGCCAAGGCCTCTATATTTATTACATTTCAGATTATCGGCGTTTTCTGAAGTAAGTTTTGCAAAGTAAAAAAAAAAAAAAAATTAACTGTATCACGATATTTACCATTTATAAGACACAGCGTTTTTCTTCGTCTTTTTTCTTCTTATGGGTGTGCGTCCACCAGAGCTATGCGAGGTTGCGAGGCGGTGAGCGAGGAAAATATCCACCAATAGCTGTGCTGGGTGCTAGGGAATGCAATAACCGGTTATATTATTGTTATGATTTCGGTTATGGTATAAAAATAACCGAAAACTGGTTATAACCGGTTACGGTTATTTCATGCTAGAAACAAGGAAATTATCGGCTCGACGCCAAATACTCGTAATAACTACTAGACCATTGTGACATAATGTGGTAATCCAAATACACGCTCTCGTATACGTATTTCCGTCAATTATTACTGCCTACTGAATCAGTGAGTATTTTATTATAGAGCCAATGAATCTTTGGCCTTGTTGTCACTTTCCATCAGGTGAGACTATGGCCGATCGCTGGTAATTGATGTATTTAGAAATATATGTATGTGGGTAACTTGCATAATGACATTAATGACAGAGGAAATTTATATTGTTTTCTCTAACCTTTTGACCACGAGCGCTAATAAAAGCTCGGAACGTCGGAATGTATTATACATAATAAACGCGACGTAATCCGTTTTAAATTCTAAATTGGAGGTTATGGAGGTAAAAGGTAACATAAGGTCAGATGTAAACAAAGAAACGTTAAATATTTTGAAATATGATACACAACCAAAAATCATAACGTAATGTTATTCCATCGAAAAGCCGACGTACTTCAAATTTACAACATCACTACGCGCGACAAGTTAACTTGAGACTGCGTTTAGTTTCAACTCTCTTCCATTCACCAAACCTTCCAAAATTACTACTAAAAGTATCGTCACATTACTCCCCAACGCATTATTTTTCAATCAATCTAAAATCAACTTTGGGTCAATCCTACAAGGTTGAAATTTAAAATTAAGTATTCAATCTAGGTGTCACATCGGTGCATCTTTGTGATGCTTTTGCCAATCGAAAATCAACTTTAACTATATAAGGCATAAAAGTGTTCGTATGTATAAGGTTCATAACAACAGGGTAAGGTCACACGGCTAAGTTGACATCTATTTTTCTCGAGTAACTGTGAACGTCAGTCCGTCACTACATTGTGTCTTGCCCAATGGCAAGACCGATAGATTTCTGGTACCTCAGACGAATTGGTTTAGCGGTTTTTATTCAATGAAATGTTTTGTGTTAAAAGAACTTGTAGGACGTATCATGTAACCTGCATGCATTCGATGTTATTTAAACTAAACTTACTCTAATTTTCTTTAGTCATCAATCAACTTTGGATTTTTATTTACCTACGAGAGTCATAGTGATGACGTAATTCTGGAGTGGCGTTGAAGAACAATTCGTTATAGGTTACTCAGAGTACAAGTAACATTTCCACGTTAAACGGCAATAAACATGAATCATCCCTTGTTACGGATTGGAACAGCTATGCCTATGCATTATACTGCGTACTGAATATTACGAGTATAGTGCAGATCAAAGTTTTGTGCACTAAAAAGCTCATAAATCAACATCAAGTTAAATCCTGAAATATTTTAGGACGGACAATATTCACTGAGAATAGGTCTAATATGTTTTTGGTTTCAAATTTGTGGATTGTACCCTAATAGCTAGAAAAGGCTATGCAAAGAATGTTCAATTACTACCTCCGGAAAGGTACTACTTGGACTGAAAACCAAGAACTTCTTTAATTCTGTTCATCCCAAAATTTGGGGCACTGGAGCCAAATATTTGACGAAGCATATGCGCTGTATGGCGACATAGATGTGGCCCGTACCGTACCTGGTCATGTCGTAAGCCATCAGGAACAGGAAACGCATATGACAACTTAAAAGTCGCTTAAAATCTTATTTTGTTCGTGTGTAACAGGCTTCAACGTACTTCAACAATCCCTTCGTTCGTTGGTGCGACCGAACCTACTGATCGTTGCGCAACGACTTACATTTTTGCAATTGAAACCGATCTACCTGCAAATACAAACGACGGGTCATGAAGTACCGACGAATATAAAAATGTACGCATAGTTTACTCATACAAAGCATTTTGTAAAATCAGAAAGTCATCTTTGTTTGATTGCCTAGTGGACATGGCTAGACAATACAAGTATGCTGCTGCATATAATACACAGAAATTACATCTTTTATATCCAAATAATAAACAACGACGTGATGTCGTTTCGTCTCATAATTTCTGTGACGTATTTAAAATACCGAACAAAATCAAATCTAAAACTGATTCCAATTTGAAACTCCCACAACAAGTCACGAAAACACAACGCGTAATCCAAATAAAGTTGTACCCAAATCTTAATAAGTATCAAATTTAAACAACTAAACTAAGCATAACAAACAGCATACACGGGGCCACGGAAAGTGAGTCACCACGACATGTGTTCTTGGGAGTCTTGGGACACTAAAATAGGTACAAATGCGTGAATAGCTCTGTGGAATGTCAACGGGGCGATCGTCGATTTGTTGACCTTTTGTGAAGTAGTTTACATATGGGAATTAAGGCATTGGAAGGCGACGGGTATAATCGTGTTGAGAATTTAATCAGTTTTATTAGTTTGGGAGCGCTACTGGCCCAGGCGAGGAATGTCGGTGACATTATGATTAAAATTCAGTTTTACATGATACTTTAGCTCTATGTAAGTATATGGCTAAATAGCCATAGTTCGTTTATTTATTTATTTATTTCTTGCATCATGTAGTTAACAGAGGTCTTATCAGCGAACAAGAGCTTCAAATTGTATAGTCTGGGTCAGGTTTGGTATTTATTTTCCTTGGTTTAGATTATTGTTGTCTTAAAGGGCCTCTGCGCTGTTGGCTTCGGCCCCGCGTATGCCTTCCAAAGGTCCGGGATCCCATGGTCCCAAGATATGGCAAAAAAATAATAATAATATTGATTCGACGATCATCGTCCCGATAGTCGTTTCGGCGAACGGTTTAATAGCGAAGAGTCTCGACCGCCACCTTAAGAGACTCTCGCTAGATGGCTGGGTCAAGGGTCAGATACAGAAGGCGGTACTTCTGGCCCCGTAGCATGGTTGGCCTTGTCACGCGATAGGTGATAGGATAGAGCGTGCGTCACTGGCTGACACCGTTCGATAGAACGAGACGACGCCCTTATCTTGTCACTTGTCGCGTGATAAGGCCAACCATGCTACGGCTCCTGGACACGGCGCGGATAGTCAGGAGGTTCCTCTCTCTGTCGCCCTGACCACCGGTAGTTTAGGCCCCGCCTCGCTGCCGGCGACACCCTAGGTTAGGTTTTTATAATGATTTTATATTTTGTATGTATAGTTTAATATTTTACTTTTTATATTAATATTATAAAAAACTAACCTAAGATGAAATTTAAATAAAGAGATAATAAAAACTTTATTTCGGACATTTTTTTGTTTTTACATCCATATATTGTTAGTATATCTTAACCTAGGTACTTATGTTAGTATGGCCTACTTATATCTAAATTTTAATAAAATCACAGGTTTCAGGAATAGCTTTACCTAACCGAAGCCTCGTTAAATACTCACAGTTTACAATTACTAAAATATGAAATAAACGACAGTTAAACTAAGGCCATTTGTCACAAACGTAAACAACTATAAAGCATTCACCATAATTGGATTCAAATATCCCTTATAAATCACCATGAAACTATTGCATTATGATATATTCAATTTGAAAACAAAGCCACATAAAACATACCGCCGCATTGACAAGTCCCTATGCAGTACATAGATCGTCGGCAGCTAGATCGTAAAGGAATGCGCACGAGTCCCGAATGTTAAACAGTTCGTCGCAACCCACACTTCCTATACAAAACTGACGTAAGTAGCAATTTAAAACTTCAGTAGTCAGCCCTTTATTTTCAACCCGGCTATTAAGAGCAGCCTTAACTCTAAAACATTAACTTGTGGTAACGTTTTAGTGTACATACGGCCTTTTTGAAAAACGTGCCGGGATAAGCGGCACTTCAACAGTATTGTAATCTTTTTTCTTAGTATTTGACACATTAAGGAAGACAAAACGGTGCGTAAGGTGTTATAAAATATTAAAAACCTTTTAACGTATTCGATTAGTAAGTTTCACACTTGTAGGAGCTCGTGGGGCTGGGTGGAATCACAACTTAGATTCCACATTCCCTTTAGATTTTTCGCAATGTCATGTTTGTAAACAGGCTGCGGAATGAGACGTAGAAAATTAAATATTCACGACAAGTCTAATATGATCCACGACTCAACTCGTAACATTGCTCAACCTCGCTGACCTCAGGTTCGCGATCTTAATTTTTGAGTGGTCATCACTCAAAACTGTCAAGGCCAGGTGTTAATTATCGTTTTGGCTTCGAAAGAAGAATGGACGATGTAACCTTGGTGCCTACCGCCAACAGCATTCGAAGTTTTCCCTCTCTGTTGCACTTACGTACGAACTCGCAAGTCTGACAGAGAGGGAAAACTTCGAATGCCTTTCGCGGTAGGCCCTCTGGTGTTCGAATATAATGAGTCCAGCCCAGCGATAGACATAGCTCCGGCCTAGGAACTACAACCGATCGATGTAAGAGAGATTTTTACCAAGTTTTCATGCGTTTTTTATAGATAAACAGACATCTATCTCGATAATACTTCATTAGTTTTAATTAAATGCCTACATCTTTGATTCTATACTTCTCATGCGTGCATCAATATCTGCACATAGTAGAATTATTAAAACTGATGCAGCTTAAGTAGAAAATAATTATGTTTGGTAGATATCCAAGTTATTCATAATGTTGCTGTTTTTTTTGACGTATTCCATTAATCCGTTTCGTTAGTAGGTATGTGGATTGAATTCACAAATCTATTTTAGTCAGAAGTTCAAAACAAATGTAGTCTGAATAGAATAACGTCACTAGCATTCTTCAGATAGGCGTAAACGCCAGATATTTCCTGACAAAACACGCCATTTGTATTACGAAGGCACCATGCAGCCATATTGAGTTCCGCCGTTAAACTATACCATTGGTTGCGGATTATCCGGATTTAGATGTTCTGCCTACCAGTGCAATACATGGTAATATTGTTTAAAAGGTACAGGCAAGGCAGCTATCTATACATATAGTATACAGATAGCTCTATATGTGAAGCTTAGAGCTTAAGCCAGTTTTCGTTTAAGCAGCACTGCCATACGTAATAAGTACCGCAATGCTACTTGGAACCTAATCCCAATACGGTTTAATTTCCTCTTCGGGTTAAATTGGAAAACTATGGTAATCTCTTCAGCAAAAACTAGATCTAATGCTACGCCAATTGCAGGATTAGGCACCTAATCCTGGAATTGGCGTACCTAGCAAGCGGACCTTGGGCTCTTTCAATATGCAACTAGGATTTGTAAAGCATGATGTATCACGACATATTTTGCGTTTCCGTTAAAAGTAAATATGATTCGGGATATAAAAAAAACTAGTATTAGGCAAACGAATATTCAACATTTATTTAGCCTTGTTTTGAGTATTTCTGCTTTGTTCTGACAATTAACATTGGCTGGATTAAAACTTAAAATGCAGACAAAATTTATTGCTACATAGTTTCAAAAACCGGACAAGTGCGAGTTCAACTCGCGTGGTGAGGGTTCCGTATATAATCTAAATTTCATAAGTGTTTTTGAATACTCAAACTTCTTATAGGTTTTCCTGTAATCTTTAGGCAAGGAATTTTTTTTTTTTTTTTTGAATTTTAATCCTAGTAGTTTCGGAGATAAGGCGGGGGGTGGTCAATTTTCGTCTTTTTTCCTAAATTACTTCAAATCTGTTTTTGCTAAAATTACAAAAAATCTGACATATGCTTACAACAACCCCTTTCATTTGATATGTCACACAATACAGTTTGCGAAACTTTTTTTTTTCATTATCCAGTTTACCCCCCAAAAGTGGCCCCCTTGTTCAGAATTTATTAATTTAATTTACGCGTCCATCTTTGGGTCACCAATTTAAATATGTGTATCAAATTTCAACTCAATCGGTATAGTAGTTTCGGAGCAAATAAATATATACATACCCATGGTATCATAAAGATAAACAGTAAACTCAACAAGCCATGACCTAATTTGACATAGTTACTCGATGGCAATAGCAATTTGACAAATTTCCCAAATACAAACAGCATTAACTAGTAATGGCAGCCATTAACAACATAGACAATATTCAAATTAGGCGCAATCCAAACTTCCATCGGTAAAAATAAGCCACTGTCCACATTACGACAGCACTATAAATTACAAAACAAGCTTTTAAATTTATACGTGTGACCAAAATCTAAACTAACAAATCTTTGTACTAACTTTGCTTGAATCGATACCGGCAGCGACGTCGCAAACAGCAAAGATAACTTTGTCAAGACTCTATAGAAGGATCACTGTTAGATGATCTGTGACATTACTTACATCTTATGTCAATGCACTAAGGGCTGCTATCGTTTGATTGGGGTCATTGTCTGGTGTGGTCGTCGTGGGTGATTTGGTGGCAGATGGCGTGGTGACGAAATCACTGTTTTGTTGCGTTTTGTTACGCATTCCAAGTTTGTTGATGTTGTGACAGCTGTCAGATTTTTGGCGGGAAACGCTTGACCTTTCAAGATGGCGGCCCGTGTCAGCAGTCTCGAAGCACGCTAGGGCATGGTAATCACTTAATCAGTCAGTGTAGAGTCTTCTTCTATAAAATTAATGCTAAACATACCTAACAACAACATTTTCGAATAAGTAATTACATAATGCACTAACAATATGGAACTATGTTAAATATGTATACATATTAATTTACATTTTGTTACCTTGCCTGATAAACAAATAAATAAATAAATATAGGTACTTAAGTACTTAAATGTCATTAAGTTTAATTAGTCATGCTTGTGATTATGATTGGAATTTGCAAAACCTTCAATATTCGACTTATTTCTAACGGTTGGGGTTACCCGCTACAATAAAACTTCAGAATAAACGAAGCGATAAATCAAAGCACAATTCCACAAGCAGTGTTGCCACTTGGCAACCATAAAACGTAATTGAATAATACTGGCCATACGACCGGCCTCGAATGGAGGCTGCAATAAAAATTAAGAAAAAATATTCCGCATACCGACAAAGGTGTTTTATTATGGCAATGTTGCGCATTGTTATGTTTACGATTTCGATTTTGAAACGCCTTAGCGGCAAGAGAATAAAGTGGGTATCTTCTACACACATGTAAATATCGATAAAACAGGTACTTCTTTTGTGACGGTTATAGTTGCGTGCAACTTGTCCAAGTATCCAAATAGATGAGCCATAATTAGATTTTTTAACAGCCGATATTTGACAGCCATTCCGGTACATTAAACGTCAATGATGACACATATGATTCTGGGATGACAGCTGTCAAATATTGGATGTAAGGGCATTTTCACTATAATCTAACAATCCAGTGAGTTTAGTCGTCATGCATAATCGTACCTTCAGAGATTCCTTCTTAAAAAGATATCAGATTGCAAGTAGCGCCAAGCTTCCTACTCCACACGGCTTAACTCTACCAGCCACGCTCTACAAATTCTACATCTTGGTTAAAAAGTCAGTCTCATTCCTTTTTAGGGTTTCGTAGTCAACAAGGAATCCTTATTAGTGTTGTAAAAGACTCGAGTTTTGGGAGTCCTTTTTATTAAACTCGGGACTCAAAATGACAAGACTTCTCAGTAGGTACATAGGACTCCCTTTATTGCAGAACTCCCAACCAAGCAAGTCTCGCGAACTAAGCGAGTCTCGCTTTTTCGTGTACCACTGTACAGGGTGGAGGGGAGAGCTAAAAATGGGTATGGGAAAACCCATACAAACTTCTATCCCCTAATATAAAGCGTGGGGGTGATTTACTAAAAATCCTGAAATATACTTTATAATAAGGAGTCTCTGTATCAATTTTCAGACCTCTAGCATCAAAATTTGCGGAAGTCTCATACAACATTCCATCCCCTAGTTTAAGGGCTTAGGAGGTAAAAGTTTTTTCACATCTCATGCTCGAAAAGTGTGTCATATTAGGCTTAATAAGTGGGGCTAAAGTAGTACCGTTAGCCCCTAGGGAAAATATGTATACATATTTATGATTTTTAACACATTTAATTTGACCAATCAAAACACTTCACCATATGAAATCCACCAATCACAACTCTTTCAAAAAACATTTATCTTTGCTATCAACCAACCAGAATACCTACAGCTACATATTAAAATCGACCAATCAAACATCAGGTGTTTTTAGGGTTCCGTAGCCAAAATGGCAAAAACGGAACCCTTATAGTTTCGTCATGTCCGTCTGTCCGTCTGTCCGTCTGTCCGTCTGTCCGTCTGTCCGTCTGTCCGTCTGTCCGTATGTCACAGGCATTTTACTCAAAAACTATAAGGTGTATTTAAATAAAATTTTGAGGATTGGTGTATTTTGTTAGCCGCTACAAAGTTTTGTAATTAAAATTACTAAAAAAATTTTTTTTAGGGGTGTACTCCATACATAAAACGAAAAGTCAAAAAAAATTTTTTCATCGTGAGCCCACGTGTGGCACATGAATCGATAGGCCTTTCAAAATAAATATAAGGTTTCTCAGGATTTTTTTTGATTAAGTGAATACAGTCAGAGATAATCGCCCCGAAAGTCACTAAAATTCTGTCCCCCCCCCTCTAATTTTTGAACGGTGTACTTTAAAAATATGAAAAAAATCATGGACACAGCGCTTATTAAGTTCATTCACCGAAAATTGTTTTGAACATGATCGGATGAAAGGTTTCCGAGATATTGCTGAAATACTGCCTTCCTCAAAGAAAAGGACGTAAGTGCCGTAAGATTTCTATGACGATACGACCTTTTTAATAGGCACGGAACCCTTCGTTTTGCGTGGTCCGACACGCACTTGGCCGGTTTTTTTAGTCCCTAATTCCAAATCATTTAAATCCACCAATCACAACTCTTTCAAAAAACATTTCTCTTTGCTGTCAACCAACCAGAATACAGCTACATATTAAAATCGACCAATCAAACATCAGGTGTTTTTTAGTCCCTAATTCCAAATCATTAAAAAAGAAAACGCCTCACGCTAAATTGAACAATCTCTTCGCAGTGAAATTTGTTATTGATTGTGGATGAATAATCTTTGTTTTACTATTTTCTCGCAGTCGAAGTGAAAAGTAGAGTGTATAACTCGGGTCTAAAAGCCATATTACCCCTGGAATTATTTTCCCTCGCTTCGCTCGGGAAAATATCCATCTCGTGGTAATATGGCTTATTTTAGCCCCTTGTCATACAATCTACTATTGTTGTTGTTTGTGTACTAATACTAGCTTAGCGCTGGAGTCCGCTGGATGCGGGTGGCGCAGGACCGGTCATTGTGGCACTCTTTGGGGGAGGCCTATGTCCAGCAGTAGACGTTTTTCTACTGATATGATGATAACGATGACTAGCTTACATACCAAATTTCATCTTTCTAGGACTTCAGGAAGTACCCTAAAGTGGGTGACAGACGGGCGAGTAAATTCGCGTACTTCCAGCTCGACGACTTTACTCGCCTGTGTGTCAGTCTAAGTACACGTACTTTAAAATTGCCAAGTTAGTTTGTCGAAGATCCAACACGTTTGAATTCGCGTAAGTTCGCGACTTTTAAATTCACGATTTTATAGCTCGTACAATACGTCCGTCACCCACTTAAGATTTTTGATGATCAACAGAGTGAGTCAGTGACGAAATCAGGTTTTTTTTAGATATCAATAAAATCTAAAGTATAAGAGCTATGCCATGGAAACTTTATATGTTTTATAAGTTTACTATTGACATCATATTCCGAGAATTTTGTTTATCTGGTATAATCCAAACCCAAGTTATGAGGGTTCAAAAAAACGACGAAGCTCTTCCAGAATAGTGCCCTTGCGCTTCGCTTGGCTCGTCTTGGCGGGGGCACTGCCGTGCCCGCAGATATTCCCCGTTACAATCAAATAATTTCCACACCCTAAAATTTACAACTCATTGCCATTTGCAGATAGTATCAATTTCTCCCGCGCTTGCATATTTGCTAAATCTTTAAAGTAAAAGTGTATCTGAAGAGGATATTTAAAAGCCAACGATCATACATCATCGTGCGTCCTTGAGACAAGACCATGTAACCGCATCTCAAGTGCTGATAATCGCCGTGTCAAATTGATGGGCAGGTGACGTAACTCTGGCCATATTTGGTCAAAATAATTTGTTTGCTTTGCAAGTGAAAGAGCGCCGAAACCTGTGATTTTGTAGCAATCTTAAGTATTCCAGCGGGCGTAGCATGGTCGACATTTTATCACCTGTCGATAAAATATCCGTCAAAAGTATGCGAGTGCAACAGTGATGGATGTCCTTTCCACAAAGATAAGCGATAAAATGGCAACCATCTTAGGCCCGCAGATATATGAGTTGTACTGTTATCTGGGTAAGCAAATTCAGTTCTTACGCTTTGGACATAAAGTCTGCTCCGCTTTCACCGTAATGAAACGGAATTGAGTGTTTTCGGCTTGCAGAATTTTAATGAGCCCATGGGTTGGCAGATTGTACTTACTTAATAAACCCAGAGGGTCCATCTGCTATAAGCTTCAGACGAAGATTCATGGTGGAATTTTTGATCTAAGTTAAAGCATGAAATGGTCGCAAAAAGCTCAAAGCCGAATTATGATTAACGAGCTCATAGATTTGCTTCTGCATTGAATAATTTCAGAATGTCAGAACTTGACTCCCAAGACTTATCACCACTGTCTGCCGTCCAAAAACCAAGATAAATTTACATTCCACCTCCACAATGACTGTTGTCAAATTGACAATCAGCATACGCTTTGTGCTGTCAATATTGACACTTGAACCCATCGTATTTTGTAATCACTGCGTCCATGTATCAATTATCTACTGTCAGTATCTATTTGAGTGTATCTGTTAAGAGTGACGTAACATTTTTGTAAGAAATTATTCGATGACCGTCAAAGTGTCAGTGTGTGTATTTGTAAAACATATAAAAAATACCACGTCAGATCTATTGATTCCTCAAATTTACGTAATTCGTCGATTCCTATCTTTTTGTTATAAAAGATCGAGCAAACGGTATCAAGGTTACCCCAAGAAGTTAATATATAGCAGGAGTATTGTGTGATGTAGCATTACTTAAGTTTAAGCCTTCATAAACAAGTTGATGAAGTCATAAATATTAATATACTTATTATATTCATATTTATGACCAGACACATACTTCAGTTAACATGACAGGTATCCAACCCACCGTACACTAATCGCAGAACCAAAAATTAACATAAAACGAAAATGTATTGCTGCTCGTAGTTACTCGTACGGTGTCATCGTCCCAAATACGGCGCGGCTCGATGCTACAACAGTGCTTCGTTGTGCTTTGAGGAAGCGTGTTTTTCGATGATATAGGTCAATATGGGGTATAGTGATGAGAGCAGTCGATATAATGAAATGGTATTGGAGCATCGTACACCGGACTACGAGAACACTGCGCTGCATGCAGCGCGACATCGGAGCTATTGGCGAGCCATCCGCACCCCCCGACGGTGACATAGCTGTCACGAATAGTCACGATCCTCAGCAGTGAGGGACTGACTGTATGAATAAATGAATCCGTACATACCCGATTGTCTAATGTCTGATGTTCGAATTGTAGGTATCTACTTATCGGATAGTGTAAAGACGCGATGAAATTTTGAGTAGACCATGTGCCGTTACCAACGCTACTTTGATAAGGAGCTCCGTCGATAAATCCTTACCTGTGGACAAAACAAAAATTGCTTGAGTTTTTTATTTATTTAGATACATATTACATATTATTGAATACATTTGCGAAATATTAAAATAAAAACAAATGTGAATGCAATATTTCATTCATCTGCCACCTATTTCTAAAGTTACACACACACACTTACACGAAACAATAATAAATAAAATCTAGCTACAAATTGATACAGGTTTAGATATTATAGTCTCTACAATAAAAAACTTTGATAAAATGAATCGAACTAATGTATCTTTCAAATTTTGCATAAGGATTTACAAAAACTATCGATAGCAACGCCCTCATTCCTGCCTCCTAGACAGTTGCATCACGGTAAGCATCGGCTAAGATCCATTAGTTTACGCTTTAACTAATTTTACTTTGTTTTCTGTTTTTGTTCGAACAATGAAGCGTAGCGGCCGGAAAAATGTTTATTGAGGACACGGGGCCATTTCCTTTTATACCACAGCTGGCTGATGGTTGTAGGCTCTTTACTGTCTATAACGTCTGGTTGTTATCTTCAGAGTTGTATTTCAATTTCATTGTATTTTCCAGGTATCCATCATTGGGGCTACCTTTACAAAATACACCCTCTGTGTTCCACTATTTTACGAGGTATACGAACCCTCTTCACCTTTAGTATTTCGATATCCAGAATCGTTAGATCAGGGTAAAGATTATTAAGATGCTTCGTCAACTTCGATACAAGTATAGAAATGGGAACGGGTGAATCAATTATTTCTTGTTGTTATTCTGTCCCGTTAGCCAGGAGACAAATTGACAAGAGTTTTTTAGAAAAAATAAAACCACTAAAATCACAGTTTTAAAAAGAGTCGTTGGAGACGTAACCGCGGGAACTGGCGAAAGAAAAAAGTGTAGGTACGTAGTTCAGCGTTTTCCACCCCCACTTATCATTTGCAGACCCAGAATGGGTCTATATATCTATTGTTCGTGCTAAGTGTGTGGCTACTGGGTCTTGTTCTTTTAACAATATAGCCCAGGTAAACCAACTAACCATACTTGATCTAAACCAAAATGTATTAGAAGCTTAATCTTTTCGACGCCAACGACTGATATATGCGTCAAGGGGCCCAGCGCGATAGCAACCTTCTTGCATTAACATAAGGTTTCACTCAGCACTAAATATCTTGTTGATGTGGCGTGTGGTTGACATCTTTTCTCTTTGACAGAGCGTTAAAATGGTTAATGACACCACACAGTTTTTTATGAACCCCATTTTTGTTGCATCTCTTTTTTATTGTAAAAATCGTTTCTTTATATCATTCTTAGCACTAAACTAAAACTCCCCCATCGATACGACATGTAATTTTTGAGAAAAAAATACTAAAGTTGGCCGGATAAAGGGTCACCTGAATCACAAAAATTTTGTGATTCAGGTGAACGCGCGACCAGCGTCCAACACATAAATTTACACTAGAAACACACATATTGAAAAATCTCACGTAATTAATGGACGCCCTCTCAGTTGGATAAATCGTGCTATTTTTATTACTTAATTACTTTTGGTAGCTTTCTTTGTTACTGTTTATTTTTTTTGTGTTTCGTTAATTTTTGTTGTTCATTGATAAAAATTAAAAGAAATTGGGTGTGGAGTTACGCCCTAAGAGTTGATGGATAACAAAGCCTATTGCATCTAAGAACAACGGGGTAATTCCTAGCTTTACACCTCAAAGACGGGTAGTACCCGCGTGTAAATAAGACACGGGTACCTGTACACCCGTGCGCTTATTACACGGATCCGTTCGAACCGGTCGCTTAAAACGGCGTTCGTGTAACACGGACAAGGGTACCCGACACGATTACACGAAACGAAACCTGAACACGATCGCAGGCCCTCTAACTCTAAACATCCAAACTTTCGCATTTATAATGTTAGTATAGGATGACAATAACTGACCTTTGTAACAGCATTGTTCGGCCGATTACAAAATGATAGATAAAATTGAAACTATGTAAGTAATGTACATATTCTGCCACACATAGTAGGTAATTTTTTTTATTTTTATTTATATTTATTTATTTAAGACACATATAAGCTTACAGTATTGCACCAAAACGCTTACACGGTAACATTCAAATTAAAAAATATAAAACATTCACATAGTTATCTTGGAGCAACAGATATTATTCAAATTATAATATCTATAGGTAACACAGTTAAGTATACATATTAATAATACAGAAGTTTAGATTAAATATTTGTATATTTTGTACTTGCACGTTATGTGAATGTCGTATAAACATATGAATTTCGGTGGTAGGAGTCATTGTAGAATTATACATTAGAATTCCTAGCACAGCCACGTTTGGGACTTTGTGGAATAAAAGATAAAATTATATACATATTTTTAGAGCTGACAGCTCAATGACGTAGTGTCACGGCCCGGTGCTCTAGACCTTACAAACTCCAACTGTACCAACACACAGTTTGACGTCGTATTGTCGACTATTGTTCAACAATGTATGTTTATGTCTCGTTTGATAATGTCGATGATTCATCTTCTCGTTAATTATGGTATATCCATTAAATATATCGTCGTCTAATATCCATAACACAAGCATTATTGAGCTTACTATGGGGCTAGTTCGAATTGTGTAAGATTTCCCCTTAATATTTATGTATTATTTATTTCTTTACTAGCTTCCTCATCTGCGTGGATCCGGGTTAAAAACTATCCTATATTTTGAACCAGGCTATATGATATCTTCGAGCTTCGTGCAAAATTTCATGCAAATAGGTTGTGCCGTTTAAGCGTGACATATGCCTTCAGTCAAAGTCAAAGTCAAAGTGATTTATTCTTCAATTTAGGCATATTACATGCACCTATGAATGTCGATAAACTACCACCGGTTCGGAAAGTAAACCTCTGCCTCGAGAAGAACCGGCGTAAAAAACTCGGCGAGGCTTCGGCAGTATTGTATTGTATTTATTTATTTAAAAACATGTGCAAGTTCAATGTAGAATAACTATTGCTTAATTCTATATTTTGAGTGACCTCACTCCTAATATATCTAGAACCTGCATTTGTAACAATTATATGCGTAATCGGCAAAGCCGATTTTAAACTCCTTCGCCTTGGTGATAATCCATTTCAGCCAACTAAAGGACCGTTCTAAATCTACTGTAGTAATTCAAAAATTGCTTCGTATGGATGTCGATAGAATAGTCGATATTTAATTAAGCACTAGGAAAAGTGCATTTTTTTCTCTCGTCAAACCGGGCTTTGGTGATCGGAGTTCAAACTTTACTGGTTAGACATCCAAAAAAAAACAAACAGACGTGATAATAAAATACCGATGCCTTAACTGTAAGCATCACCATTCATACATCATCGCTTATTTGCATAGTTTAATCGCGACCTTGACAAAAAAGGCAAAAACTTCGGCATGTTTATAACTCTGAGGAATTCTTATACCTGTTTGTAAAGGTATGTTTACATTTGTAGAATCAACGTTAGGCTAAAACCCTCAACTGCGAATGTCATTTCATGCAGTTAAAACTTCATTTTTATAGAAAAGAACCTCAGGTACCAAGACACAAGATTTAAGGATTGTTTGCTATGAATTTATAAGTTATGTAAATTTAATGTTTTTATTACATATTTATTTGCTAAGTTTGGCAAACCACTCTTATCAGGGAGGGATAAATGTTCATATTCGCGTTAACTAATGAATTACTAATAACTCTATTGCAGAAATAATCATAAGTACTTTGCTGACCCATTTTTCATCAACTGTACTCCGAAGTTTGTACTGAATATTATAATATTAAATGTAACCAATCTGGTGTAAACTGGGCTTAGCTGGCCAGTTAAGCGAATAAAACAACTGAAAATTCAAATTTAGAATTTGTTTCGGAGAATATTCCGGCACGATCCTTGTTTCGTTATGACGGAAGTTTTTGTTTTGAAATATTCGAGTTTAAAATTATTCATGGCAATCATGGCTCTTTAGTATTTTGGGAAGTCAGGTTATTATTATGTGACTATTGTCATTATTATTTCAATTAAAACTAAGGTATAAGACGATTGCGTTTTAAAAATAGCATAAGAAACATGCCATTCTAGAACCCTGTCTTATTGACACCCTGCTATTTATTTATGTATTAGCCATAGAAGTCACTTTGACGTTTACTGTGAAAAGGTTCTACAGTGGCCTAGGATTCCAAATTGACTGTACCTAAATTTTATTTGTATCGTACTAGCTGCCTGCGCGGCTTCGCCCGCGTATTGTAAAGAACACAGGATAAAATATAGCCATCCAGAAAGTCCATTCTACAGGCGGGTGAAAACATTTATAGAAATCGGTTCTGGAGATATCCATTACATAGATACTAACAAACTTGCAAAGTTGTAATAAAAGTATTTCTAAATTCCTACCGGCTTGCCTAAAATTATTTTTAGATAAGGTTATATACTCAAAATAAATAAGATACAAATTACCACTAGGTACCTACTTAGTTGATCAAAAACGTGGCTCTGTGAATTATGGAACTCGCCAGCATTTCTTAAAAATAAATTGAAAAACAGAATTGACTAAAAAAATATATATCATTAAACTAAACACATTGATTACCTACCAATCGGTCTTTTCGCACTTTGCGCTAGCTGTCGAACCAATTATTCATATATTTTTATGCCCCACTGTTATGACAACAATTGACTTTCTTCTATTGTAAAGGACTAAAAATGTGAGTGTTATATGATCATCATAACATCCGAAAGACTTCCACTGCTGGAGATATGTCCAAAGAGTGCCAAAGTGATCGGTGCGCCGCCCCGCGACCTTGTTAACAGACATAAAATATGTACCTACCACTTTATAAAACCTCACAACATCAGATTCTTATATTTGTTTACAACCGAAGATTAAAAACGCATGATGAACTGAATATTCATAACAAGGAGATTATAATTTAAATCAAATGATAATAATTCACTTTTTGCTATTATTAATAATATCACGAGTTTCAACTCGATATTGAACCTTGAATAAATTAGGCCCTGTTGCATTTGTTTATTCCTTCTTTGCATACCTACTAATTAAAATAAAATTAAAGTAAGTATAAAGCAAAATTAAATTAAAATCGAGGCAGGCGTCTCAGAGCAAAGAGTTGGTATGACTGAGGCAGATGTAAAAGTATTTTGTTAAAGGTACCTATGATAGTAAAAAATATCTTGGCTTATGGTCCTTCAATAAAGTATACAATATTCAGCCTTGAAATGGTCAACAGAGTAAATCAAGCATGTTGAAAAAATAATAATAGTAATTGAATTAATTCTACGTCCAGTTAATTTGGAGATAAGGATAGAGCCCTCTATTCACAAACAGCTCGAGTGCAAACTCCACTCGAATCGTAAATTCAATTCCAACTTCCAATTTCCACACTTTCGCCACCACGATATCAATAGACAACGTAAAGCCACAGACCATGCTGAAGCCAATCATCAAACATACATATTTCCC
Source organism: Epinotia nisella (assembly GCA_932294315.1). Taxonomy (NCBI): domain Eukaryota; kingdom Metazoa; phylum Arthropoda; class Insecta; order Lepidoptera; family Tortricidae; genus Epinotia; species Epinotia nisella. The sequence continues at coordinate 28,179,984 of OW028674.1, forward strand.
AGGGGAAATGTCTCTTTACGCTATGTGTTATGAATGATGCTGGCATTGAGTTAGAATATAGCTCAAATGTCAATTGGTTACGTATTTGGGTCGCCTGACGACGTATGTACCGCCGAGCGAAGCCAAAATGTCATACATGAGTACGAAATACGTTGTCGCTTACGGCTTTTTGGCTTGGGAGCATTGTAGGTGTTAGTGACACGTTAGTTGATTGAATTGTTTGGCGTATTTAATGCTTTGAAGGCACGTGACTTGGCGAGGGCTTCTAATTGCCCTGTTAATTATGCGAATGTCTAGATTAAATACCTAGGTATATTTGTAACACAAGGTGAGTACATATTATCCCGGAGATCCTAAAACATAAAAGAATTGTAAAAAAAGTGTGAATCCGAGTATAGACTTCTAGTCATCCCAAAAGCTTGTAACATACAAAAATTTGCAATAGTTTAGTTATTATTATACACGCACATAATAATCCCAATGTTTGTCAATTACTTTTACTACGGTAAAAAGAAAACCATAAAACGTATTGGTATAATCATGGGAACTGGCTGGAAATCTGAATTTAAGCACTAATAAAAATAATAAAGTAAAGGGGCAAAATTTATTGACGATACGATGGCCTCTTGACCGCTGGCCGAAATGAAACGTACCGATATTTATTTTTCTTTAATAAAAAGTGTGGGACCGAAAACAGGTATTTTGAAAACTTTCGCATGTACAACTTTATCAAGAACGTCAACTAGCCCTAAGCTAATAGGGCCTAGAAATATTGACCCTGATATGTTTGGTAGCGGTGTAGGGTCCCGGGTTCGAATACTGACATAGGAATAGATTTGGAAGCTTTAAATTAGGTATTAGGTAGGTTTGTTTGTGTGAGGTGTGCAATAAAGAGTATTTGTATTGTATTGTATTGTATTGTTCGCCAAAAGTGCTACAGTTTGACTTGGTCTGAATTCCAAAGTGAGAACAAGATTCCTCTTTTTTAACCGACTTTAAAAAAGGAGCAGGTTTTATGTTCCTCTGTATGTATGTTAGTTTTAAATATGTTCAGCGATTTCCCTGCCAATTGTGGACCGATTTTCAAAATTATTTTTTTTATTCGAAAGAGTTTACTCCTGAAGTGGCCCTATTGTCACTTATTCAGGATCTGATGATAGGATCCCAGGGAATTGAAGTAACAACTAATGACGTATCAATTCTGAGATCCTTGAGGAATCGACGGAACTCCTCAAATATTGTCAGCCCCACACAGAGCGACTTGGTTTTTTTATATAATAATCAACGCATTTGCTCTCGGAAAGCAGTTCATGTGGTACATTGGAAAGGAAATGTGGAAATTTTCATATATGTAAGTAGCTTGGCAAAGTACTGAATTGAAGTCGGTTTAAACTTAGTTTTTAAAGTAAATTATAATTTATCACCTTCTCTGATACATTCTTCCCTGCCCACGAACGAGAACAAACATGCTGCAGTAGCACCTAAAATTATTCCCCGTGCTATGCAATCACTAATGCATTGTCACTAAGACGCATGCTCTCGCGCAGATCCCACATTATTTCCCTGTCAGAGCCCAAATTAACCATTGATGTAGGCAATTTATACCGCTGTCGCCAACACTTTCCGGCTACATTAAACGTACATATCATTAAAGATGTTACATAACAAATTACTCAATGCTTTGGGAAAATAATCTGTTGGTTATTTGGTAAAGCGGTGATGACACCAAAGAAACAAGAATTGTAAAACGACAAAAATCTTTTTACGCTATTGAATCTTCATCTAGACACGTGGCAGCGTGTCCAGCCAAGTTCTAAGTCAAAAGGAACTGGCGACGCAGCAGCCGTGTGTTAATATTACACGAACCATTTGGAGCCACTTTTGACTCCTTAATAACACAAAATAACGTGAAATTTGGTATAGGTTAGTTGAGACTTTATGTAAATAATTCGAGTGTTCAAATTTAGGCTGTTATACTTTGTTGTAGTAGAAAAAATAAGAAATTGTATGTTCTTAAGAATACATTTTATTTTAGGATTAACTACTGAACTTGGCACCCATTTAGATCTCCATTCTTTTGTCGACGAAGTTGACAACCACGCATATTCTTAATATTGAACTTGGCTACAACTTGGTTTTTTTATTTATTTTTTTATTATTATTTTCTGGGAGGTTTTAGCATTAATGCTACGCCACCCCCGTAATACAGGCTTACACATTGGCTTGGTTAGTGGCGAACTGGCGACAACTCGTGTCGGAGGCCAAGACCCACTTTGGGTCGGTGAGCCATTGAAGATAGATAGAACTTGGCTCCCATTTTCACATTTATGTTTTTGGCGGGTTGTATTGATAAATACAAATTGTATATGTATGTTGAATAGTCTGCGCACATATTCTATGACAAACATTTTCGATAAGTCATACGTACAACCTAAATTCAATTATTTATGCATTTTTTAGTCTCAAAAACGCATGTGCAAAAGAGCATTACCTTAACTAGATATTATACTCTTACTTATTATACTTCCATGCACATTATACTCTAGCTCTGTTTACGGACGAACACTTCTTTACTAGGTACTAAAAATATTATAAAACTATATTTTCTGCGTAAAATAATAAACAAGTACGTAGTACCTAATGGTTTTTTTATAATCGCTTGATCTAAAATTAGCTTGCCGCGGCGAATTAAAGCCACTATTTGTAATTACCGTCGTAAAGGCAAGTGCTAAAACGTATATTAGAAAACCCGCAGTTGTTAAGGTCGTGTTGATTAAAGTCAGGGTTAGGCTCTATTTTAATCTCCATAAAACCGGTATTTGGTAAGTTACCAAGGATCTTTTTTACCCCTAATATACTTGGCAGCGTTTCTTTAAATGCACATATTTTTTGGTAACATTTCTACTTTAATTTTCGGTCACCTTTCTACTTTAATTTTTGTTCACCGTTCTGATTCAATTTTTGGTCACCTTTTCTGCTTTAATTTTTGGTCACATTTCTGCTTTAATTTTTGGTCACCTTTCTGCTTTAACTTTCGGTCACCTTTCTACTTTAATTTTTGTTCACCTTTCTGCTTTAATTTTTGGTCACCTTTCTGCTTTCATTTTTTGGCTCTTTACACAGCGGCGCGACTGAGGCTCGAACCCAGGACTTTTTTTAATTCCGCCACAAGTTAAGGTTTAAACCGACTTTAAAAGGAAGAATGTGGTCAATTTAACTGTTTTTTTTTTTGTAGGTATATCTTATTATCAGCACTTAAACCATTTAGGTCCCTCTCATGGACACAGTCGGAGTTTCGCGTGGCGTCGGGGTACACAATTTACTGTACATGATTTCTGCTATATGGGTTTTATATTATGTATTTACATCGCCCTATGCTTCAATTTTGAGTTCGGCCGCCATCCCTCGACACTTCGTGGTAGCCAAAGCCCTTATTTATGGATACACAGGGGTTAACGATAAACGTCATTATTTTTAATTATTTTGCGCATTTATAAGAATTTAAAGCAAGAATTTAAAAGACTAGGCCTGAATGTGTTTGTGTGTATTGTGTCTATACAGTTTGTTTTTATGTGTTTTGTCACGAATAAATGTTTTTTTCTTTTTTCTTTTTCTTTTCTTTGAACTGAAATTACTAAATGGAATAAATCACGGAGCAAAAAGACAACACACAAACATACAAATTTGTTATTAAAGTAAAAAGTACGAAACCAAAGTATGTAAACTTATGTTTATTTGTCTGCTTATAAATGTACTTCTATAAAAAATACGTTTAATGTACTACCCATACCATATCTAAATAAAGGCTTTTGAAGGATTTACTATCTGAAGCGGTTTAACGGTTTTATTCAATTATTCAACTCAATTTTACAGGATTGACACTGACATTAAAATAATCTTTTCTATTAAACTGTAATTTACTAGTATGATCTTTTGAGTCGTGCTATTTACATTTTATTTCAACCTGGCGCCGCTGAGACGTATCCAAGCGCGCATTTGTAAGATTTTAGATTACACTAACGTACGTTCATATTCATATTACTGCACTTTATCTGTAACTTGCATATAAATTTGTCAACGTAACTAGTTTCTGCAATAATATTCTCTCACTTTGTAAGAATATAATATGTCCCTTGTATCTTTAACGTTTGCAATGGGTAGTAAAATTTGATTCCGTTTCTTTTGTTGCCTCGGTAAATTTTTGCGGCTTTCACTCGATATTGGACCTTTTTTCGCAATAAACTTTGATAAAGAGGTTCAACGAAAAAGATTTGTTGCGGCAAAACCAAATATGTCACTAAATAAATAAATAAAATAAATAAATATTAAGTAAGCTCTATAAGGCTTGTGTTACGAGTACTAGACGACGATGTATTTAATAGATACAAATACTTAAATACATAGAAAATATCCAAGACTCGGGAATAAATGTATTAGTATACCAACACAAAATAAAATTAGCTTGTCATGTCAAGTATGGTCGTTGTTTGTGGTTTCCCCTCAAAGAAGCGCTACACTTTGCAAGACTGACCAAACCCTCTCAAAAACCTGGACCCTAGTGTATGTAGGTACACGTAGTGTTTAATGTAGTGAGTGAATGAAATGCTTGTTAGACACAAGCATTTCATTAAACAAGATGTAAGATGGACGGTCAAACACAATAAAACGCTCTAAGGTTAAGTTTGAAAAGGTTAAAGGTTTAGGAAATCTTTGAATTGATCCTTTCAGTAGCCCTACATATAGGTGCTCGTCTGATTTATAGTTCGGGATATACGAGTAGGATGCGATATATCATGATGTTAGAAATTTCACATTTAATTAATGATAAGTACCTAGTTTTTTTAACTTAAGGACATGATGATTTGAATTTGATTTAGATGAGTACCCTACGAAATTGTACATATTAATACAGATATGAATCGACTAGATTGTAACTTTTGGACGTTAATGACGTTGAATGAAAGTCGAAAAGAGGCGAATTTTCATTACTCGTCTATATACCTATATAGTATTCCTACCTAATCGAATCGCTATCAGTTCGCTCGTTATAATTCAAATAAAGAAATTACCAAGATTTCTTCAGTCTTCTTCACATACTTGTATGCGTTAGACAACCTAGCTAGGCACATAAATAAAATATTATCGTCGTCATAATGGAAATACTTGTCGGAAATATATCCAATAATCCAAGCAAATAATGTACCTATATTGCTTCGCAACCACCCATAATGCGAGCTGTCTTACTTTTTTTTACCTGATATAATATTCCCACATCAATCTGTAGATGGCGTTAGCACAATGGCAGCCATTGATTTGAGTACTCAAAGTGCGCGTGGGCACATTATGTATCAGGCGCAGCGGACACTGGGGCAAGTGTGCCATGGTCGTTTGACTAGCGGAGGTTGATAGGTGTTACTTTTGAAAATGAAAAAATGAAAAAAATGAAAAAATATTTATTTCACTAATAAAGAGTGCTATTAAAACAATTAAGGGTTGGGACTTCCTATTAAGTATGCAATACCTGTATCAGGAAGCCCCGCTCCTCTATAACAACCAGTTGTAGGTTTTAAGGAAATAAAACAAAAAATAAAGATTTTTTTAAACAGGCAAAAAGAAAGTTGAATTTTGAAAGAAAATTGAAATGATGTAAGCGCGTGCGTGCGTGCGCGCGCGTGCGTGTGTGTGTGTGTGTGTGTGTGTGTGTGTGTGTGTGTGTGTGTGTGTGTGTGTGTGTGTGTGTGTGTGTGTGTGTGTGAGTGAGTGTGAGTGTGAGTGTGTGTGAATGAGTGTGTGTGTGTGTGTGTGTGTGTGTGTGTGTGTGTGAGATCGTGTGAGTGTGCGTGATAATGATGTACATTTTAGAACATATAATAGAGTACTGTAGGTAATGGTAAAATAAAATAACTTCGCTATTGTTGTATGCTGAACATTACACATGATAACTTATTATAACTTATGCAGGAAGATACCAAAAGTATGGTCTTTTGTACTTAAATCGCACTATCTCTTAATATAGCAAGGCCTCTGTCTCCTCGTAGTTAAGCTTTTTTAGCCACTCAATGATTATTTTTTTACATTTATATCCTTGTAAATGATATATATTTAACATTTTGTTTATTTTATTGTATACAGATGCAGATTGAGCTGCGAATTGTCTCCTAGCAAATACAGATTTCGCAGTTGAGAGGGCAGCAACGCTGTGTTTCTGTCTACGATTTAAATGACTAGAGTTAAATGTTAATGTTTTGTGTAGTCTCGTTGTTATACTCAAAACGTACAGCTTCCTCATTGATAGTAAATCACTTTTAAACCAAAGAAAATTGTTGCTACGTAAAGAAGCGACATTTCCTGCTGTCACCTACACCGCCCCAAAGGGAATCATCTGCCGCCTACTTTTTTGTCATGAACATTTTCAGTTGTAACTAGCTACGTAACGGATGAATAATATCATACACCGTCTCTGGGGAATTGTCTGAAATGTGGGTGACATTTACCTACTCCAAATCCGAAACGAGGTATTATCAAAAGAAATATGTTATCTACTTTATCCTAAGCTGTCTGCAGAGCGGGCAAAGTAGCATATATAGGTAACAAAAGTATACGCCCGGTTACAACTTTACAAGTACACGCTGTGGCTCGATGAGTCATTCAGTTCTGCGCGCACAAGCTAACATCGTAATTATGCGCTTGGGCAATTGATGCTGTTCGCTGTTTCGCCATGTTAACCAAAAGGGTCCTTAGTACGTAAGAGGCTCTAGTGTCTATACGTCCTTCTTTAAAATACAGTAGTATTGTGTTCACGAAATCGACAAGTTTGGTTAGGTTCATTGAGATGTGCTGCGTAGGTTTGACTAACATAATCAATGTTTACGAGACAATGGTAATGATACAAAATTACTGATAATATTCATCGCGAGATTCTTACATAAAGTGAAGCAGAAAGTTCATAGTGGAATGATACAGAAACTTCTTGGATACTTCATATTATACAACCTTCGGGTTGTAGAAATCACACTGTTACGTGTAACAGTGTGATTTCTACCACAGACATAAACAACCTTAATCCGAAAATAAATGATAAAATTGTGTAATTTAGTCAAACTTGTCGACACGAAATACTTTTCATGATCGATCATCTACAATATATATAAAAGGCAAAGTCCTGATTGATCTATCAACGCAGAGTCAAAACTACTGAACCTAGAAACTTGATTTGTTTACAGTGCACTATTTTAAGCGACGTTTCATGGTGGATTGTTAAAAACGCAAAAGAAGCAGAAAAGAAAATAATATCTAATGATTAAAATTGTATATTGATCCCAGATAAAACATTCCAACATTTCATTAAAATTCGAGATAAGTTAATATATGCTTGTAACTAGTAATAATTAGAACAAGTAAAGGTTTACCAACAAACAGATACCATGGTATGTAGCTGCCAGCTGGCGTCGGTATGTCAGCCCGCGACTAATATGGCTAAACACTTGTTTGTTTGTTAACTGTTAATGTTTACTTATGTTACAGTGCTTGTGGAACTTCGGTGCGAGATTTCTCAATCGAATCGTTTAACTAAACCGCAAGGTAAAATCTACGAAGTTACTTAAGAATATAAGTGATGTAAGTTAAACCAAACGAAGCACAAGTGGAGACTATATGTTTGTAACTAGTAATAATTAGAACACGTAAAGGTTTACCAACAAACAGGTACCAATGGTACGAGTAAACGATTTATTTTACAAGCGTTTATTTAGGGAGATCTTTGCCCAAAAATCAAATATGCAATTCTAATGATCAACAAAAACTACATATTTATGGCAACCTTACTATTTTTAGTAGAAACTAGAATATATTTAAGACTTTATTTTGAGCCGTACATGTCTTTAACTTCAACCAGAAGCTTGCAGCAAATTGTGGAATGTGAGTGTGAGTGTGTGACTTGTATGGAAAAGAGTTAAAATACCCAGATAAAATTGCCCATCTGTATTGTGTAAAACTTTTCGTGTAGTTAAGACCAAGATGTTCAAATGGTACGCCATGTTTGCCCAAAATTTTGGACCGAGTCTTATCTCATCTCAACATAATAAAAGCTATAGTTGTAATAATTCGACATGGGCAATGTTGGCTAAAAGTCCAGATAACTTTACCCTCAATCAAAATCGATAAGAATGTGGAATAGATGTTGATTTAAAAAATATTTCTCCTCATGACACTATTATATTTCTCACATGCGTATGACTAGTACGAAGGACGGATACTTCTAAGTTTATGCCGTTATTGTTTCTTCCTATTCGCAGTTCTGCCCAAAATGAATTCCGCAAAACTGAATTTGATCACATTCGTTTTTCTGCACGGTCATTAGTTTTACACAATTCTGTTTCTTCCTATTCGCGATTCTGCACAATATCAATTCCACACAACTGAATTTGATCACTTTCGTTATTCTTCACTGTCATTATTTTTACACAATCCCGTTTCTTCCTATTTGAGATTTAGCACAATATAAATTTCATGCAACTACATTTGATCACTTCTTTAATTTTGTATGACACTTCCGCAAATTTTCATCGAGAGGTCTGAACATTGATATAATATCTAGGGACTAAAATACATATTTCAGGATTTTTAGTAAATCACCCGCCGCCATTTAAATTGGAGATGGAAGTTTGTATGGGTTTTCCCATACACATCTTAAGAAATTACCTTATCCATGTCAAGTGATTGCCAAGACTCCCTAGCTCATATAGCTTTCAGCGTTAAAAAGATATCAGATCGCAAGTAGCGCCAAGCTTCCTACTCCACACGGCTTAACTCTACCAGCCACGTTTTACATTTCAGGCTCTTATTTTTTTATATTATGGTATGACAGTAATAAAAAAGATAATTATGACATTGTTGACATGTAAATTTTTTATACGTTATCGATTTTAATGAAATTGGTGCCTAAATATGCTGACATATTTAGTCATGATATTAAAAAACCAACATTTATATAAAAACATTCATTGAGAGGACCTTTATTATCTATCATGAAGTATTTAGAAGTTTCGTGTTTTCAACTTTATATTTCCTCATCGTAGAGAACAAAGAAGACAATATCCGCTTCCACAAAATAATTTCACAAAGGAAATCGCTACTTATTGCGGCCACTATATAACTAGCCACGGTAGTTTAACTAACAAGTTATTAAAGTTGCCTTCAAAAAGAAACACTATAATAGTAACTTTTTATAGTAAGTTACATTGACCGAATCGAAAAACAATCCCTGACATAAATCAAATACACTAAACCCAGAGGGAAATGGGCATGAGATGGCGTGGCATGTTAAAATTGTGTTAGCTCGTACTTACAATATTGAGAAAAATAACAGTTAGTTGTTATAGTTATAACCAACAGAGCTTGAGGGATCTTTTCAAATAAGTCTAATCACGTACATAACTCCAAGTACTGTCAAACAATAGCGGAAATCTAAGCCAAACATCTTATCGAAATAGACTCATTGTTTATTCTAAAAGCTACGAAAATTATAACGACAGTTACAACAGAATTTAGAACAGTAGTTGTTTTATTTTATAAATGTAAAGCAATTTAGTTAAAATTTTCCTTGTTACGTTTATGAGTATGGGGCTTTATAGATCTGAAAATAGACGTTAATCTACTGGCTGCCAACGTATGTATTGTGATAGAGATGGGTAGGGGTGGGTAACTATTTATTAGGGATGTTACGAATATTCGCATTCGCATATCCGAATGGTTCGCATTAATGTAAACATTCGCATCGATATTCGCCTTTGCATCAGATAATGCGGATGTTTTGCGAATGCGAATGTGTGCATGTTGTCGTCGAGGCGCACATACCGGCATACGCAATGCGCGCAGAGCGGTATCACGTGATTAATTTTTTGTTTGTTTAGTTCGACTTGTGTTGTTTTAGTTTTTGTTGAGTTTTGTATACTTTTCCTTGATATACGCATTCGCATTCGTATTCGCACATTCGCATCGTAAAGGTGAATGTAATAAATCTGCCATTCGTGACATCCCTATTTTGTATTGTGGTCTTGAATATCGTAACAATTGAAGAAAATTGTTTTGTTCTTTTCAAGATGCTACGTAAGGGAGGCATTATGTTATGCATTCTTGGAATAATAATGAAAAAACGGCTTTAAGGTAAAAGACAAGTTACGTACCTACTTTTTTTAAAGAGTAAGTACCTAACAAGAAATAATGTCGTGGAAACGAATAAGGTAATTTTGCTGTATTTGGATATGCTACCGAAATACAAGCCTACCTTAATGATAGCATATTTTACTGCATCGTTACTTACGTTATGCCAAATAATCTTACAAAACCGTGTGTATAAATAGCTTTTAAAGGTATCTATTACCATCCACGTCAATATAAAATAATAGTAAGCTTATACTAACTAATTAAAAACATGTTAAACGTCCCAATGGGACCAATTCCCGCCCGCAGCACAACACTGCAGATAAATTCATTTGTTTTAATGGATTTACCAGTATCGATCCCAGGGGATGCATTGAGATGGACCATGGGAAAACCTGAGACATTTCACTTGAAGGCCTGAACGTGACGCATTTTGTGATTACCAGTATCGCGTGATAACGACTGTGTGACGCATTTTTATGGCATAAATAAATGAAGCGCTCAATTACTATATCGGCAATAGGTATAGCAGCATAACTAATATCACAGTTGTAGCACGTGATTGGTAATTAGTGATGAACAAAATCGATGTAATTTCAAGATTCGCGTAACAATCGTACTTATATACACTCAAGAGCAAAAGTTTTGGGTACAGTTTGTACTGAAATTATATACAAAGTGTACCCGAAACTTTTGCTCTTGAGTGTATAAGCGATATTGTGAGTTTATTTCATCATCATCATCATATCAGCCGAAAGACGTCCACTGCTGGACATAGAAGAGTGCCAAATTGACCGGTCCGGCGCCACCCGCATCCAGCGGACTCCCGCTTTCGCGGAGTTTATTTACCGCAGTTTATTTGATGTCGTATATCGTTTGAATGGCAAACAGTCAAACTTAGTAATTAAAAGTAAAAAAGCAGTCTATTAAAACCCAGCATGGCACAAAAATGCATCCTATGGACATTCCTTAATCATAACCGAAAAGGGCAGGTTGTAAAACAAAAGGCCAACCAAACCTAATAATAAATCAATCGTATGAGTCAATGCAAAAACCGCAGGTTTTTTCTTAGAAACCGAGCAGGAAAATTATGAATTGCACTTAGTTATCAAGTTCAGCAAACTAGTTTATTAATGAATGAATGCATTATTCAGTTTTAATGGGAGAACCGTGTGCTTTAATGGTGTTAACTCTACTTAGTGCCTACACTTGAGGCGCATACAAAAGGAGACGAAGTCTCATCGTCGTCTAATAATAAATATTAGGGGGACAAACCTACATAAATAGAACGATACATATCAAAGCTGTAAGATAATACATACTTAAATACATGTAAAGTATCCTAAACTCAAAAATAAATATTCATGCTCATCACATATTATATTTGCCCTGCTTACCGGTATTCGAACACAGAACCGGCGGCTTCGTAGGCAGGGTCACTGTACTAAACCGGTCATCCATAATACCTAATAATGCTCAATAGTATTAGGAAGTTTACAGAATAACAATTACAATCACAATCACAACAATGAAACTCTACTCCCACATTGAAGAAGCAAACTATAGTCGCATAAATTTACCCGACTGTAATCGTATCGGATTATTTTTTATCTCATTCTTTTTGCGCAACTTCGTTAGCCAAAAGGAACAAAGATTTTTTGTGCCCCAAAGATTTGCAACACAAGGACCCCTTATGATCTGAGATAACAATCAAGGAAGCACAATAACATAAGCATCTTAAGGTCAAGTAAGGTAAGATTATGTAAAAAATTGCAATTTAGACAGCCCTGTATTGTTGTTAGACGTTAATTTATAGCTGACGACATTATAGGTTACGCTGACAAGATGAGAACCAAAAACAATTCACAATTTTGTGAATAAAAATAAAGGAATAAGGTACACGTTCCAATGTTTGACCACTTGAATTCAATCATTGGTACCTACTAGTTGCCACCTTTATTGATATGCAATGAAGTAAGAATATTAAAATTGAGAGTCCCAACTATCGGGGCAGTGTCAAGCACTACAACATTTAAGCTACCTACAATAAGGGTAAATATCCAATCGTAAGTATAATATATGAATATGACTTACAAATACACACTTAAAAAAAATTAAACGTTACTTTACAAGTGTACATGTATCATTCATTACAGGAAAAACCCCTACGTAATCGATTAATTTTATGACAAGAACGCCAGTATATTATTTTATGCATTATTTTGACACAACCCATGTATTATTATTATATTTATCATTGCTATTAATCATAAAAACATTAGAACTATTTTTGCTTGGCTATTGAAAGATCACATCTATTATAATCTCTTTATTGAGAACTGGTAAAGTCAAGTTACGTGACAGAAGTATTGTACCTAGAGAGGTTCGAGTAATGTGTTTAACTTACAATTTCTTATCCTAAATAGATGTCTGTATAAGACTGTCTCTATTAAATCAAAGATAAAATGCTAAAAAGTATAGTTACTCTAGTAGTAGTAGGTACCTATATCATTATACATAAAAATACCTAAAACCAATTACTCGAAAGAAGATCGTAAGATTAAGACAATAAAGTAGAAAATGGAACAAATATAAACCAGCATCTGGCGTATCCAAACGTAGCATGTGAACCTAGTTAAAGTTATTATGTTCGTATTATTAATATAGTGAAATATCTGTCACAAAAGAAACACGGATCATAATCTTATCCCGATAGCTACTAAGGTCAATATCGCTTCAAAACTTTGCCTTGGCAATACAAATCTCTACACGGATTGGTAATAAGTTCCTGATTGACAGTAAGCCCTCCTATTCTGCTTCTGATTAACATAATCCCAGAGTAATGTAAATACAATCGTGACGATTTTTTCTTCTTCAATGATTAATATTAGCAATCTCTCTTTATATGGCTTTCGCGGATATGAATAGCAAGCACGAAATATATCAGGCAGGGTAATTTTTTATTGAAATTCGTTCATGTGAGTTATATTTACCCAAGTGCATTAGGCAGATTACTTTCCACGCTTGAGGTTGCACTAACATTTTCCTCGCTTAAACAAATTAATCTTCGTTAATGATTTTCATTGAACTGTTCCTTTAAGAACTCGGGTAGGTCAATATTGTTTTTATTGCAAGAAAAGGTAAAATATATTAATACGTAATGTTTAAAAAAGATAAAGGAAATGTAGCAAAATCGCCCAAATATGATTTTAAACCTGACCTACTAGCTTTATTTTCTGTTGTGCCTACATTTTGTTAACCGAATTTAATATTTAGTGCTCTACGTGTGGTGCTTGGCTAGTGAGTAGCTACTCTAACTCGTACATACTATAAAATAAATAAACGATAACCAAGGAAATTGGAATACCTACCTACGTAACCGGTGTCGCTCTTGTCACAGTGATAATAAAGGATAAAATTAAAAAGTTACGTGTTCCTTTCCTTAAGCTAATAAGAAATAAAGTAAAGCATGCACTTTAGGTCACGTGGCGTAGTAATGAACTGACATCATCACAATATCTGACGAGAATCAGTATTGAACTGACTCACTGCGGAACAGCCCCGTTATTCTGTAACTTGTTTTAAGCTCACCTCAACGCTCACCCACAAATATATATTGACGCCGCGATTCGTAGTAAGTAACTAAGCGTAGGTAGAGGTCTAGTTTCGTTAAGCATGACTGGGTGGGGTGAGGCGCATGAGCGCGTGAAGAATAACAGCCCTGTAGTTAATCATTGACATGCCGCTAACTACTTTTGAAGGAAACGTCAGCCAATAGGTAGGAAACTTATCAGATTCCAGAACAGCTTCTGAGAAATAAAAATATACGTTCATGTGCCCTTATACGATTTCTTGTTTTAATTCAATACGCAAGAATAAGATATTATACCTACCTGCTTTGGGCAGTTTTGAACTTATGATTCTCGTAGTGCTTTTTTCCTTCACAAAAACGATCAAAGTCGATACGATTTTTCATCCTAAAAATCTCCAAAATTGCAACTTCATTGAAATGCTTACTTTCGTTTTCAAAATTGATATTGTCCTTCAACAAGCGAGTATAGTAGTCGTCACAGCTCATAACTGTACGCTATAATATTACGAAACTGCCTAAAATACCGTGGGTACCTTTTTAGTTATACCAAAGTTGTGACGCCATAAATAATTATAATTTACTTAGGATAATTTTGTAAATCATGTTGTCAAGTGATCATTAAAATGTATTTAATAATCTGTACGAAATTCCACCTAAATCATCGTAATTTCAAACGCAATTACGCAATTTTTTACTCTTCTTGTAGTTTATTCTGATAGCTATAGGTATATAACAATTAAGATACTTGGGTGGTCCGAATTAATCTTCCTTTTTATACGGAATGAACTTATCGTATTAAATCCTCAATGGACAGTTTATCAATGTTGGATAGATTAACTGTCACGCGGAGTAGTTTGGATTGAGAAGTTTTTGTTTGAATTAATCTGATCTTTTTTTGGACGAACATTGCTGAAGGTAAATTCTAATTCATTAATAAGAATAACAATGTTTAGCTCAATGCGGCAATTTATTTCATCCAAACTGGGATGGAATGTTTATTGTATTACAGTATAATGTATGGAGCTATTTGTCAGTCCTTGTCTATACTAATATTGTAAAAAGGTAAAGTTACAATCTTTGTGAATTTCTATGTGGCGATACACCTGAACTAGCCATCCGAGTTCAAAAATATGTGCACGGACATTGTCAATAAAAATATGTGAACACGACTTTATTGTTAATGGCACCCTTATGCCATTAACAATTAAGAGACAATCAGATCAGATATTTGGTCAGATAGTTATTTTCGAACCTTTGGAAATGTGCATTTATGAACTCGACTATACATATTTTATCCTGCCGTTCCGCCTACGTCACGGGCGTAGCAAGGGGGGGATAAGGGGAGTCACGCGGGCTAATCGCATTACTTAAATAAGTTTAGTCAGGTTGAAGACAAAATATAAACAAGACATACACACAAAGAGTTTATTTCTGAACAACGCCATACCTACTCGAAGTGAACGTAGGCGTTTTTCCAAATTTAAACTCATTCACTTTCTAGCATGTTCAAACTAATCAAATTACGGTTCGTCCGTGACGTTTCGCAGAGTGACCACACCAAACATTCGTAATGGACTGGATGTTTATGTTAGTAGGGTTGCCAGAAGATTTTTTTAATTCTGCGAATGTTGATGCTTGACCATATAGTTAACTTTCTTTCAACAAAAATAACACAGTCGCGTCTAGGGTTTGCAATCCGGATCCGACTTGTATGGAAATATCCGGATCCGCGGATCCAGATCCGGATATTTACATACAAGTCGGATCCGGATTGCAAACCCTAGACGCGTCTGACACATAATACGGCATGTTACATATGATTATTATTTTGTCGTTATCGTACTACTAGGTAGAGGACAGTCTTACAAAATGTATCATAGGTACCTTTATTTTTTAACACATTCAGCGCCGGGAACCCGACTAGCGGGCGCCTACGCCGTAGTCGCTTTCCGCTACATACGAGGAATACCACGGGAATGGCTACGAGCGTAGCGCGTAGCGATTCCGGCAGCGAATACGTTCATGCTCACACCTCCAAAATATAATTAAGACAAGTAATTTCATGAAATCAGAGAAGAAATTGGAATATGATGAGGTATTTTTGTTTGCTAACCCCACGACTTACCTACTTTGATCATCAGTTGTCTTTCAAACTATTGCAATTGCTACATCGCGCACCAGTTATATATAGCAATGAAACATTTGAATAAGGTCAAGTACCAGTGGTGCAAGCTATTGATGTGAGTCGTAAAACCAGAAATATGATATAGCGTTGTATTAAGCATAATATATGGGTCTCGTAATAAGTAATGCTCTTGATCCATTTTATTACAAGAACCGAGTAAGACTAGGCTATATAATAATGGGAGCCAGGTGAAAAGCAAAAGGCTATATTGCTTATCATGAAGGTCGTGGTTTTAAATCCTGGCTTGGACCTCGCTTATGTACCGAAAATCGACGAAAAAAAACGTCTGCTAAAATTCCAAGGTGTATGTATAGTTTTTAACCACTGGGCCAACGGGTCCTTACCGCTGTGTAGTCTATTTCCTCTCGTCTCGCGGATAATGCCTGTGCCTGCACAGTATGCTCAGCAGTGGGACGTAAAAACCTGGCGATGATGATGATTTACTACAAGCGGCAATAATACTTCTCCACTAAAAACAATTATTATGGTACTGAAACATAACGTTTTGTTATAGGTAGCGCCAACCCTGAATTGTGGGAAAGCGGACGAAAAATAGTGAAATTCGTTGTCTTTGTCGAACGTGTGAAAACACGCTTTCCACGTGCCATTCCTTTTAATTGAATGCCACTTGATTACACTAATGAGGCTTTTGTGGTCTCCCAAAAAGGTGTTTACGGAAATTTATCACTTATCGAAAATATCGCAATCGAAATAAAGCGTGGAGCATTCATAGGTAGGTACTAATATGCTGATATTATTGTGCTGCCATATTTTTCATTATTGAGTACGTAATTGTTTTGTATTTCAATTTGATTTGTTATTCTAAGCTTAGATAAGCCAACAAGAAGTCCAATAACCACCAGACATTCTTCAGATTTTCTTTGCGTTTATGCAGAAGAATCAATAAGAATCAGCACATTATCAGAGACCGGTAAAATCAATACCGATCGATACCGTCACCTAATTGAATCGTAAAAACAAACTCGTTTTCCAAAATGGCCGAACGGCATTAATTAACGCGCAGTTTGTCCAAAACCGCAAATTTACTTTACAATTTTAATATTTATACGCGTCATTAAACGAATTCTGAGTCGTCCTTAAAAAACAACCTTCGCTTAATTAACTTGGAAAATGAGTTTACTGCTGAGACACACAATCCAAACGAATTTAGTTTAGGTTTAATTCAGAGTAAAATCACTTTACTTTTCTACGAAACACTCTTAGTGTATTCAAGTAAATTTACTTATTGCCTAATCAAATTTGTTTCGTACCTATCATCTAATC
Source organism: Epinotia nisella (assembly GCA_932294315.1). Lineage (NCBI taxonomy): Eukaryota > Metazoa > Arthropoda > Insecta > Lepidoptera > Tortricidae > Epinotia > Epinotia nisella. The sequence goes on from OW028674.1 coordinate 28,197,206, forward strand.
CATATGATATACGGACCAAATACTAACTGATTCGATAATGGGAAGCAAAACTGTCCAGACGTCAACACAAAATAATAATTCGTTTATCGGCAATATTATTTGTACCACTTCTTTTTTAGGGTTCCGATGCCTCAAAAGGAAAAAACGGAACCCTTATAGGATCACTCGGTTGTCTGTCTCTCCGTCTGTCACAGCCGATTTGCTCCGAAACTACTAGACCGATTGAGTTGAAATTTGGTACACATATGTAAATTGGTGCCCCAAAGATGGACGCGTAAAGTAAATTAATGAATTCTTGGGCCACTTTTGAAGGGTTAACTGGAAAATTTTAAAAAAAAGTTTCGCAAACTATATTCTGTGACATATCAAATGAAAGGGGTTGTTGTAAGCATGTCAGATATTTTTTTTATAATTTTCGCAAAAACAAATTTGAAGTAACTTAGGAAAAAAGACAAAAATTGACCATTCCCCCTTATCTCCGAAACTACTAGGATTAAAATTCTGAAAAAAATATGGGAAATAGTTCCTTGCCTAAAGATTACAGGAAAACCTATAAGAAGTTTGAGTATTCAAAAACACTTATGAAATTTAGATTATATACGGAACCCTCACCACGCGAGTTGAACTCGCACTTGTCCGGTTTTTTTTGTGATTCACGACCCACGAATACAAGGACTAAATTAATTCCACCCACAGTGGTACAATGTTTAGTCAATCCTTTGACTCAGTCAAAGGATAAAACAATGACATAACGTGGCCATTGAATATCTCTATAGCTCCAACCAACTCCACCTGTAAAACAACAGTGCATCGAGTCGCCAAACTAATACAATCTAATATCCATCGTAACGTACCCCTACAAAGTTTAAAATCGTCAAGTCACGTTTGGCAAAGTTTTCACAACATGTTTTTTGCATAGATGTCATTGCGACGAATCGATTTGTTTGTCGATTTCAAATTCAAATTAGTACTTAGTAAAACGCTGGCAAATATATGCCAAGGTACAGTCCGTGATGTGGGAACAGAATGTTTAAGTGCCCGCTCGGCCAACTTAAAAATGTGTAAACAAATTACAGTCTTACCTCAAACAAATAAGCTAGAAAATGTATACATACATAGAATATAACAAATCTGTACCTTTAGTGATGTTATGTAACATAGTGGTTTTGAGATTTAAGACCGTTAATTTGGACCGCTCAGAAAAAAGACATAAAATAATTAACGACAAGAGCTCAATCAAAATCCAAAATCTAAATCATTCATTCCAAAATCAAGACGCATTGCGGTTCAGTCCACCGCTAAGCCGGTTCACATTTTTATTTTTTGATGAAAAATAGGTACCTATACGCGAGTCTTATCAAAAACTGGCATTCATGAAATGAAGATTGCCTGGTTTCGTGGCAGTTTCTATTTAGTGTGGTAGTTGCTACTTTACATAATTGCTTGCCTAGGTTACTATTCGGTAAGGTAGGATTACATTAATTGAATTAGAGAATGCATTAGCACGAGAAACCTTCCATTAATTTAGTTAGGCTTGTCCTTTGAGAATTACAAGGAATTTCAGAACGTACGGTGTCTCTGGATGAGCCGGAATTGAATTATTTTCCACAATAAAGGTCACGTATTTATCATTTCACAAAAGTAATGTATGGTTTGTTCCACTTAAAATTACCACTATCGACATTCTATTGTTTAATTGTCATCTTCAAGAGGGGTTGTAAAACATTTAAGCATTAAACAATAGAACAAGCAGTACTTTAGCTACTCCCTTACCAGTACCCGTGCCATACTTCGGTCAGTTTTATGACGTCTCTTTGTTACATTTTCCTTCCATATTTAGCAACAAAGAGAAGTTGTAAAATCCCACGTTAAGTGCATTTTCATCATTTTAAGTGGAACAGACTACACCAATATTTGGCATTGGCGGCGGTCCAATTTTTTTTCTCAGGCATTACCTACTATATACAAGGTGCACAAACCAGAAACATGTATATTTCTACCTAAACAGAGAGCAGGATTCGTGCAACCAATATGCAAGTAGGCTGCAGTACAATGAGGTGTCCCACATAGCCGGGAACTTTGCGTCCATGTAGGGCTCGGAAGGGCACCATAACTGTCTCCACGTTTATGGCATAGGATTGTTTACTTCTCGCTATGCGCCCGAATTCAGCTATAGGTGAATCATGTACGAGTAAAACGAAAGATGCTGTAAGTCGATACGTAGATTCAGTCTAAATTAAGCCTTGTTACGCGTCTGTTAGGTCCATAATATAATACTTATTTCTATTTCAAGATGTGCGTTCTTTTGCAATTACTGTCGTAGGTCATGCACCGAGAGTTCAGTTTTCAATGCGTTGTGTGCTGTAATATTTTGTGGTACAATGTAACTATAAGTTGAACGTGGACAAATGCATATTTTACGCGGATCCGGTTTTTCATAAATAATAATTGACACTTACTAATATTACACATAAAGGCTTTTTGTTTTGTCTGTTGCTAGCTATTCACTTCTTCAGTATTTTATAGTATTGATTTACCTCTATTTTTAAGTTTTTATATTCTGTATTTTTTTCATGTTTTGAGGTGTGCAATAGTGTATTTGTATTGTATTGTATTTTAGAAATGATTTAAGTAAGTAGAAATTGATACTACTTATCTGGCCGAATTTAAACCTACCTATCTGGTTTTTTACTGCCATCTAGAAAATAGCAGTCGTTCCATTATAGAACACTAGTTTTTTTTGTATTAAAAAAAAATTGACAAAAAACTATATAATTATTGAACCTGCTCACAAAATTATCACGATAATCGGTTGAGAAATGCGATTTGTAGAGGAGAACAGTCGGACAGACCGGCCGGACTTACGAAAGAAATTATGCCCAACCCAAGCTACTCGTAAAAACAAGGAACTTCATTCGCTTCGCCCTCTCATTCAATTAGCCATGAATTCGAAGTTTACATTTGCCATCCCTGATTATATTCACCGCGAATCAATGCGTAAGTTATCGTTTGTAGAGAAACCTTGGCTATTTTGTGAAACTTTTTAACCGTGCTGTAAGGGTTGCTCTTTTGGAAAAACAAGTGCGAGTTCAACTCGCGTGATGAGGGTTCCGTATATAATCTAAATTTCATAAGTGTTTTTGAATACTCAAACATCTTATAGGTTTTCCTGTAATCTTTAGGCAAAGAACTATTTTCCATATTTTTTTCAGAAATTTAATCCTAGTAGTTTCGGAGATAAGGGGGGGAATGGTCAATTTTCGTCTTTTTTCCTAAATTACTTCAAATCTGTTTTTGCTAAAAATATAAAAGAAATATAAAAATTGCTAAAATTATAAAAAAAATATATCTGACATGCTTACAACAACCCATTTCATTTGATATGTCACACAATACAGTTAAGGAAACTTTTTTTTTAATTTTCCAGTTTACCCCCCAAAAAGTGGCCCCCTTCTTCAGAATTCATTAATTTACTTTACGCGTTCATCTTTGGGTCACCAATTTCCATATGTTTACCAAATTTCAACTCAATCGGTCCAGTAGGTTCGGAGCAAATCGGCTGTGACAGACGGACAGACAGACAACCGAGTGTATAAGGGTTCCGTTTTTTCTTTTTGAGGTATCGGAACCCTAAAAATAATGAAGTTGTGCGTGAGTAGCATAAATTAATGTAAATATGTGTTTTTATTATGTTACTTTGCGATGTAATACATTTGCCAATGTAGTAATGGTTCAGTGTAATTGCATACCAACACGCACATACAGACACACGATATATGTAGTTAACTAGATTGATTAACCCCCTACAGAGAATGTAGATGTACAGTCGACGCCAAAGATACGTATACATTTTTCGCCTTATTACAATCGAATAAGGTGAAAAAGTGTAAACATATACCTTTTACGCCAACTGTTAGGTACACTACTTTAATTTCTAAGCAAATAATATTTAATTATACAAATACATATAAATTATATGAATCTTGTCTAACTAGGAAGCCCACATATTATGAAGTTAATTAGTGAAAAAGTATACATTAAATTCAAAGAATTATTATCTAATCAGAGGTGAACGACCTCCGAGTTGCAAGAGATAAGTATGAGTAACAATGCAACGCAACGCTGAGGTAATAATTTTATCTCTCCTACTCACGTACGCCTTATTTAATTAATTAACATTAATTAATTATACACTGTGTATATTACTTTTTACTCAAATTGTTCATTTTAAATTCTTAATGAACAATGAATCAGAATACTCAATATTATAGTAATCTATAGGCACAGATATAATTTCAACAATATCAGTATCAATCAGATTGTGCAAATACAAAAAATCGAACACTACTTTCGATAGTTATATATAACTGTTGCACCCCACCTATCCGAGATCCGAGGTATATTCCGAATGTCACAAAGACCTCCATAATCGTTAGGTTATTTAAATCTAAAACTACGCCAGTTAATCATTTCTTACCTAAAATAAACAACATTTATGAGGGAGGCATTTGCAAAATATTTCACCAAGGAAAATACCACAGAATATCAACATCGCCACAATTTACGATACAATACACAACACCATGCCGCGATAATCTACTTACATACAGTTAACATGCATCCTTGTTGTTCCTATATGTAAGTGTTACATAAGCATAGTTATCAATCAAGCCGAGGCTGGATGGAGGAATGCGGGCGCAGATAACGCGCATCTGCTATACAGGCAAGTGTACGTATGTCGACACATGTTGTGCGGAGCTTTAGGCAAACTTGCGGCATGTAGTAATGATTCGTTGATTACGCTACATAGGTACAATTGCATGAGGTGGTATACCTTTACAACCTCGTGCCAGCACGAACTGGCACGTAAATATTATTTTCATCACACTTGCTCGTAAAGGGCTTCATAACGCGCAGGCATACAGAGCTACAATAGCATTTATTACGCCCATGGGCGTAATGTATTTTTTTCTAAAATTGTATCTGTCACTCTTACGTCAGTCATAAAGCAAGGAGGTTTTAACTCAAACATGATGTTTGAAAACGTATTTATAAAATAAATTTTAACTTAAAAACACGAATAAAATATGATTAACAGAATGATTTAAAGATTTAAAAACTTAAATGTAGCAATTTAGTGTCCGTGTAAAATATTTTTAAGTTCATGTCTCTGTCACTGACGGGAACTTGGGAACACAAGGTTTTAATTAATTTTTGAAATCGCAGTGCGTGCAATCCACAGTAACGCCTTGGCCACGACTTTGGTCTTAAGCGACCTGCGGCAGCGGTTTTTCTAATTCATTGCGCGTGATCCCAACTAACCACAGTGCGTTGCGCGTCTCGACCGCGCAATGAACAGATAAAACGCTGCCGCAGGTCGCTTAATACCAAAGTCGTGGCCTAGGCGTTAGGCGGCATGCTCGGTGAATAAACCTATAGTCCCTGCTGTTTTCGTGCAGCATATTCTTGAGTTACCTACCTTGATATAGACTAGACTTTTACGTAATATTACAACAAAAAGTGTTTTTTGTTTTTGATTTCAGACGCATCGTCTCTCACGTACGTAACCGTCTGGGCTGTTATTCGGAACGCGCTAATGTTCCTCACCTAACCCGTTAGGTAGGTTACGCTTACGCCTAACGAAAATAGACCTCTGATTACGCTTAGTTATACTACTACTACAAATCGCGGCATCAAGATATTTTAGTAGGTGAAGGGTGACGTGACATCCTTATGACCAGCCAGCACACGTCCGCTATAGCAGGGCACAGGTCAACATGCCGGTTTCCATTTTGGCATTACATCTATTAAAAAGTTTTCCAAATATCACAATTATAGTGGGCAAATTGCCTATGACATGATGTCTGGAAGACATCACATACATTTCTTAACGTCACTGCTGTTTACAACAAAAACACAATATGTAAAACGTTAAGGTGTCGTAATGGGGGTCGTTTAAAGTCTCATTACAGTGCGAGAAACTAACGAGTTGTTATTTATAATAATTAATCTTGACTCGTATTGGCGAATACCCTGTGGCTATCCCTAATTACCTCGCAAAACAAGACTATTAGAAAAGTACGGTAACGCCGGTGCATTTAGGTACGACAAGCAGCACAAATGTGACGATCGCATTTACTGCCACGGGTATAACATCTGTCACTTCTAAGTATCTAAGTGCGAGAAAGACCAGAGCTTTACCTACAGCGTTTAAATTTACTATGTTAACATCCAGTATATAGTTATTCTGCATGTTAAACTCGCAACCCAGAAACGTCACCTATATTATACCTACTAGGTATAGTCGTAGTCCAAACGATGTCAATAATGGGTTTCTTAAAGTAGGCATCTACTATAAAGTTTCAGAGTTATGATTTTATTACATACCTACCTACGCAGGTGTACTGACGGTGATTACCAGTGGTAACAGCTGGGATTTTTGTCCCCATCTTTTACCAGTGGGAACTAATGGGACTAGTAATTGATGGTAACTACTGGGTTTTTTTTTCAGTAATTACTACGGAGTAGCTTTAGTGGTAAAACATGGGAAAATATTCCCAGTAGTTACCACCGAGTACCTACTTCAGTGGTAAAAGATCCCAGCTGCAATGGTATCACTGGTAACAAATTGGTGGTAACAGGTCGGAATAACCCCTATAATTGAGAAATTTTGTGTCCCTTTTCCCTTCAACTTACGTAAACATGAGCCTTTGTGAGCTCTAACGAGATTACAGAAAGATATGTGAGGTACCTACATACTACTCGTAAACAACATTTTTCTTGAACCTCTTCACATATACTTCCGAAAGCTAGGTAGATAAAATTCCTACCTATGCTTATTGTATTCAATTTAGTTTCCTCAACCTGCTTAACAGTTACCACGCCATAATCAAATAACTTGCGCTTTCCAACACATCAACAAATTCTGTTAAATCGCAGATAAACTAGTTAACCCAGGACATTAGATTATATTCGACTTGTAATTAATGTTGATTTACAATCTAATAAGATAATATATGTATATATATGATAAATAAATTCAGCAAATTGCACGTTGACTGTTTGGAATGTGTCACCAATAGGTATAACCTTGCCCCCGATGGGACAGCATTATATAGTCGGCATCTGACACTACAGTTTCAAGTATGATTTTCAACTATATTGTCAAGTTCATAAGATTCACTGGAAAGTATGTCGACTTGTAAAGGTTTATAGCAATATTTTACCATTTTGCTACATTGTTAGTTACGTGGTTCTGACGTTCTGAGCCCAATGTTTATGAAGTTTTTGTTTTACGAAAAGGTACTGATACGTCAGCGCGGAAACATTTCAATGGCAAATACATGTAAAAACCATTCAAACAAATACGCTCAATTAACCAAATGTTGAGCTACGAGGCTTATGATTCCGCGTTTACGATTGGGCCTAAATATATGCCTACTTATCATTATGTTTGTTTTACCGGTTTAACTATATTAGGGCAGTAGAAATCGACATTAAATGCATGTAGTTCTAATTCGAAGAACTCACTTGGTCCATATATTAGGGTTTACAGACTTGTGGTTTTGCTCAAATTGTTGCAAATTTAATAAACTTTTTTATAAAGTTTTACGCGTGTTGCTCGCAGCTAGTACAATTGTTTCGAAATTACAAATTTGTGTCCACGCTACCCTAACTGGTCCATCCGTTCATACAACATACCAAAAAATCAGAACTACATCATGTTTTGCGAGTTTAGCCTGTTTTTGTGTCGATTTCTAGTGGCCTGTATATGAATTAGGTACTACGAGTATAGCTCCACGCGCGGCTCCGCTCACGTATTCATAGAACGCAAGCGAAGCCGCAGAGTAGAATATAGCCTATATCCCTCCCGAAGGCATGTGTGTTATCATCATCATCAGCCTTTATACGTCCCACTGCTGGGCACAAGCCTCCTCATGTGTGTACTTCATGTGTGTGTGTGGTGAAATAATTTAAGTAAAGAAATAAATAAAATGTAGGATAAATATTGTAACCATTCATGTAGAGTTCACACGCGTGGCGTCGCGTTACGCGGTAACCAGCACCGGCTATAGATAACTAGCTGCCAGCACGTCTTCACCCGCATATTGCAAACAAAGCAGGCAAGCCCGCGGGAAAAAATATAGCCTATGTCCATCCGAAAAGATCAATCCATACACAGGGGGAAATCTCCGGAATCACTTGACCGATTTCCATCATTCTTGCACATGTCATGTGCAAGAATGATGGAAATCGGTCAAGTGATTCCGGAGATTTCCCCCTACATACAAGCTACATAAAATCTCACAGACTTGCCCTTTTTAGGGTTCCGTTCCTTAAAAGGCAAAAAAGGAACCCTTATATGATCACTCGTGCGTCTGTCTGTCCGTCTGTCACAGCCGATTTGCTCCGAAACTACTGGACCAATTGAGTTGAAATTTGGTAAACATATGTAAATTGGTGACCCAAAGATGGACGCGTAAAGTAAATTAATGAATTCTGAACAAGGGGGCCACTTTTGGGGGGGTAAACTGGAAAATTAAAAAAAAAGTTTCGCAAACTGCAGTATTGTGTGACATATCAAATAAAAGAGGTTGTTGTAAGCATCTCAGATTTTTTTTTTTATAATTTTAGAAAAAATAGATTTGAAGTAATTTAGGAAATAAGACGAAAATTGACCATTCTCCCCCCCCCAAAATTCTGAAAAAAATGTAAAATAGTTCCTTGCCTAAAGATTACAGGAAAACCTGAAGTTTGAGTATTCAAAGTAACGGGAAAATTCTCAATATTTTTGTGTATTTTGTATGGAGCGCCTAATGCTTAGAGAATAGGAATTTTACGGAACCCTTACCACGCGAGTTGAACTCGCACTTGTCCAGTTTTTATAAATAATATTAGTATAGATACATTATGTGTCACTCGGAAGCTTTTGCCATTCGACCTGCGTGTGCGCGTCACGCGTGACATCATCGTGACATATGATATGAAACGGTGGCAACGTGAGTTGCACTCGACAAAAATGCCGCTGAGCATTTAATTTGTTATCGCCAACTATGTGATGACACTTGAGAGTAAAATAATAAAAATGGCTTGCCTATTAAGCACCTTATGCGAAAAAGTATGCCAAATTAAAGATTTGTTTAGGGATACGTTTGGCGCCACGCGAATTTTACCTGTAAGTAATTCATAATAATTCATTTATTTCTCATACTTATAGGTATGCTTAGATACACTTATGTCCGTCAACAATATACAATAAGACTTAATGAACAAATTATCGCTAGAATAATTATGTACTAAGTACCTAGGTGTTACAATTATTATATCTAAATCCCACATTTGTCTGACAAATAATCCATCACACGATTTCTGAATTAATCTGGCTTTAACAATTTTTTTTTTAATTTATCATCCGATAACTTTATTATGTGACTTGGGATTTTGTTGTAGAAATGAATCGGCCAACAAATGATTTTCTTACTTTTTCTAGTCGCAATCGACTAAAATCGAAGTGAATAGTTAATTAGCAGGACGGTGTTCGCTTTTTGTAAGCTGAGATCATCGATCCTAGACGTCAACGATCTCCTTAAATTATGCCAAAGTTTTTTTTACCACGAGCGTCTTGAAGTGTTGTTAAATTGAGGTTTTGGATCTTTAGATAGTACTTAACATAATTATTGATATTAAACTGACGACTACCTAAAATGTGTCCGGGTAATGTTATTCTTCGTTTGGATATAATTAGGTATAAACCATAGCATTTATTGCACCTCGGAATGTCGTCTCACTCATATTTGGAGCCCCACTGAGGAATTTTCTCCGTCTGAGCTTCCAAGGTTGGGCTCTGAGAACGAGGGGCCTGCATTTGTTTCTAGATATCGTCACAACAAAGGCTAGGTTGTGAAATTGGATCATCAAGGGGAATGCGAATAACACGAATAGAGTACATTTTCTTCTTTGCATCAAGCTTTGCAAATTCAAGCTGTACACGTATGCATACATGATAAGTGAAAATACTTAACTGTGCAACGTTCTTAAAACAAAATCTACAAACATTCCTGAAGTATCCAATACCCAACAAATGTAGGTTACAAACTGCCCATTGTGCGCTTAGCCTCAAAACTCACTGGACATTTTAGTACCTTGTTGCTTTTACTGATTTGAGTTGATATTTAAATTGCCGTGGTATTGTTGCGTTCTGTGGCTAAGAGTACCTACATTGTCCGAATTCCATATACGAGACAGAACACTGGACGGTCTTTGCAATTATTGAAACAATATGTACTTACATAGGTACCTACTTACTATATTTGTCGTGCCGTTCATGTAACCAAACAATTTTTAATGAAACCGTTAACTTTTCAGGACTATAAAAACGTTGCATAGAGCCCTTTAGATTAGATTTGTTTTATAACAACCGTGAAAGATTTACGGGTTCATAAAAAAATAAGGTTAGTATGGGAACTAAAACTTGAACTGAATCATTTGGGGAAAAAATATGCTAAAGATGAGTAAACTACTTACTAGGTTTAACTCTACTACATACTAAATAAGTAGCTGGTATTTTACATGCTTAACATTTAGAACTAGACAAGTGACTTGCTTGCTTATTAATGCTTATTACAGTGTTTTAACAAAGTCCGTGACCGCATCCGTGTGGTCTCAACTATAGATACCGTAACCTACAAGTTCCTCTGCCTAATACTATGCTGCCAATTCTAACAACATAGCACTACATTTATCTCATATCTTATTTACCTTTGAAGTTTTTTAACTGATCAACGTTTGACATTCACCCTTATTAAGTTGACATTCACCCTTATTAAGTTAACATTAGGGACTATCTTGTTCTTAACTAGCAGTATGTTTAAGATTGTAAAATAAGTGTAGCTAGGTCTAGTCATCATCATTACTAATAGTTATTACGGAGTTTCAAAGTCGAGTTTAACTTGAGTATTTCGTGCGTTTAGAAGAATCGCTATTATACAATTGTATTGCTTTTAAAATGCATCGAAATGTATTTGAAGTAGCAAGGTACCGACGAGTTGTGTGATATGGAAAGTTCTCGGTTTTTTTCAGTATCCTTACAAAATTGATTGTATTATACAGGGAATTACCTAAATGGAAACTTGCGAAAGTTTCAAGAAATTTGTTCAGCAACTTGTAAATTACTAATTTAAAAAAATATTATATAAAAAATATGGACAAAAAATTTGCAGTCTGGCCCGGTGATTGATAGAGAATTCGATAAACATGCTGAGAACCCTTCTCAAAGAGAACGATGTTTAGGTATTACGACACGTTAAATAACATTATAAATTATAATAACACAATATAGAACCGGTCTTGCACCTCTTGACACCAACACACGATATTTCAACAATCGCGCAATATTTATCGAGAAGAAATAGTCAATGTCAAGAACTAAAATAAATATTACATAAACATTTGAATCCAAATGCCAGGCCGATGACATAAATATACTAAGTAACGGAGCTTGTTCAATATTCCAATAAACCATTATAGCGATGATTATGATTTAGAATTTTAGTCAAACTTTTTTTAAATAGGTATACGTAGACTCTAGTAGTTATAATTGTTTTATTACTCATAGGTAATTTTTGTGTCTACCTAAGTATACCAAGTTTTTTATTTAAATAATTAAACATATTTAAGGATAATGTATTAAGCAGTGTTTATTGTATTATTGTGATTACATTATGTGGACAATATGATATTAGGTTTGTCTATAAGTCTCTGTTTAGCCCAATGGTTAGCTGGTAGAGAATGCCATCTGGCATTAAGCTCGCCATTTGTACATATATTTTTTTTGTATTTTGTGCAATAAAGTTTAAATAAATAAATAAATATAATGTTGACAGCTTTTGTGTAATGTGAACAGGGAGTCGATTCTACTGCTGAGATTAGGATAAGTTACGCGAAATCAAAAAAATAAAAAAAAAACACTCGCCTACACACCTACTTGTAAATCAAACGGAAAAAAAACTACTATTTTAGACAAGGTTTGTATGACTAAGGCAACGTAATTTGCTATATGTATAGGTAGAAATTCAATACATTGCCTAAGTCGAAAAATGATAAATTGTGGCAAATATTATGATAGGGATGGTAATGTATGGCAGGCATAACAGAAGCCGTTATCGGTATTTATCTAAAAATGTGTACAAAGCTATGTATCACACTGGTATTGGTAAGGATACACGACGACGAGGTTGTACACATACAGGGTCACATTGACTTGCATCATCTTAAGGCGAACGCGGGTCGAGTGCGGGCCCGCGCGAGTTGTAGAGCATTGAAACTACACTTCAATCAAACACATCGAACGCGGTCCGCGTTCGGTGTGTGGAGGCCTTTACTCTATAAGCATGATGTAGCGTAATTGTGGTTCCTAGTTCTTTCGACTTTTTGTTACAGCTTTGTTTCCCAAATCAAGACCGCCTTAGAAAAGAAACTCTAAAATGTATTGTTAATAGTGAACGGGTCCTAACGAAGTTACGTGGGTGTTGTATCAAAAGAATTTGACCGACGATACGTTTATGAAATGTGGTTGATGTATTTATGCATTGAAGATGACGTCTATGTCGATTAATGTGTCTCTACTTCGTCACATCTTAGAAAAATTCTAGTTGACTTCTAAATAGATTTAGAATCGGAATATAGAGATGAAGAATCCTGTAATTTGTGGAAGTTTACCATTCGTACTTACGATAGTATTTGGACAGAGGTAAACATTCTTGGTTCGTAAACTAAGTACCTATCCCTGATGAAGTTTGCGTCTTTCTAGTATCAAAATCTTAATTCGTGGCGATAGCAGTTCAAAACCCAAAGTGTTTAATCAACTTCTTGAAAATATTGCGTCTCATAATGGAGTCCTCAGGGCGAGCAAACAGGCGGCCGGCAAGAATCTAGCTCACCTTGGGCATTAAGTATTTCCTACTTGCCTACCTACCGGGCGCACGCATCCTCGACAATGTGCGACAATATTGACCAAAACTCACGATTTAGAATGAATGCAAATGATGCCGTTACGATTATTTGATATGAACCATTTGCGAAAAACAACAATGACTACTTAGTCATAATTTGCAATCAGGTATAGGTACATAACTTATGTAAATACTTGTAGGTAGGTTAGTTGGATGGTAGCTATATACTTACTTTTTAATTACGGCACATTAGTCGCCTACAATTTCAAAACAATTTATATTTTAAGTAATCATTATTATTTACAGTATAGTATCAAATAAATTATGTAGACATACTTAAGGCAATGTTTTCATTTGTTGGTCAGTGACTCGCGCAAACTTAGCGCGGTCAAAATGTTGTTTGTGCGCAAGCGCTTGACATTTTGCCGCGAAGTTAAGAAGCCGAGAATTTGTTGTCCAGGCACTAACCAAGGTCTAACAGTAAAGTAATTAACTCTGCTCCCTCAGAGGTAACTTTACGATTTGCATCGGTAGACACTTTAAAGGCGCGCACTTACAATTCAACGTCATTGGCAGAAAAACAAAACCGGATCGTTAACGTGAATGAAACCTACCGTTTTGCAACGAAAGAGCAAACAACTCCTCGTCCTGCAGCCATCGCAGGTCGCTAATTATAGACATATCAGCGTCGAACGACATTACATGATAACAGCATAACAACCAGGAATCTTCGAAACTAGTTTACACAAAACACAGCACTCGATACAATCAGAAATCATCACTAACACAACACAAGCGGGCACGTCAAAACATTACGCGAGTTGGAATTCTTGTTAGAACAGCGTAACTAGAGTTGCTTGGTTTTGGTGCACTTTGATTACTTTGTAATCGTGGACGGGGGGTTACGAAACGTCAAATTTGACAGCTGACGATCGAGCTAGGGGTGAACGAACGTGCGCGCAGGCGCCGACACGCACACCACACGCTGCGAGCGCTTGGGGCCAACTGATCGCGCTGCGGACTCTACTAAGCGGGGGGCACGACACGTCCTAAAAACGATGCCTTATCGATAACTTTACTTGTAAAAAAACACAACTCCTGCGTTCACGCGTTTGCGGTTCTAAGTTCTAACATTTTTATGTTTTTTTTCTTACAGTTTTATACCTCCGTTGTTGTCGGGTAACCAAAGTTAAGATACAAACTTTTTTTTCATTCAAGGATTAAAACTAAATGACCTGCCCCACACGCAATTTTTTCTACCATGTTGTGATAAGAGTATCCTAACTTCACCTTAGGTACCTGCAGTGGAGAAAAGTAAACAGTTAACAACGATAGAGAATAGGAGAGGGAAAACGGTTGGTTACCTTGTACAGTCAGCATCAAAAGTAGCTACGCAAACGAAGAAGTCAAAAGTCTTTATATTATTAAAAGGGAATAAGAACTTTTGACGTCTTCGATTGCGTAGTTACTTTTGATGCTGACTGTACGACATGACGCTTTTATAAATAACATCATAGGAGGCAAGATCATCATAGGAGATAAGAACCAAGCGAGGAAGAGGAAAGACCAATGATAAGCTACATGAAACAAATCAAGGAAAAGGTATAATAGTCACGTCATAGGTATAAGGAAACCAAGGAGGTGGCCCAATATAGGGTCAGATGGAGAGAGCTACACCGACACGAGTTTAAATTAAAGATGATTGACGTATGGGATTTGCACAACACAACATTAACAAAGCTGGACTTTATTTATTCTTTGAGTACTTGTTTACAAAATTTTGTAGAGCAGAATGTCTATTTTAGTGACATTAAATATGACCTAGTAAGTGATTCAAATATGATGAAACTGTATACTGGTGATCTGACATCGTTACTGATCATCCGTAATGGTTATTAAATATCGCACACATGTCATTAAAAACTAGTAACGTATGAGCATCTCTGTGAGCTGTAGACCTCTCGTATCTATATATTTTTTTCAATAACTGAATCGACAAAATATGATTATCGAACCTGCTCGCAAAATTTCACGAAAATCGGTTGCGAAATGCGACCTCGACCTGTAAAGGAGAGCAGCCGGACAGACACCGGACATACGAAAGAATTTTGGCAAGAAGAAAATATGCTTCGTTCGCTTTCAAAAAAAGGCCAATTGAGAATCATTACTCAGTTTAAAATTTGACGTTTTTTTTATTGCTACACAAAACAGTCGTTTCAACCGACGTCGTTACATTGTATTTGCAATAAATAATTTAGGTAAAGAGTTAGTCAGCATCCATAAATAGAAGAGTAAGCATTCATCTCAGGAACCGAGTTTATCGTACAGTCAAATAAAAAAAGATAAGACTAATTAAATTACAAGACTCCGTTGAGATAACACTGTAGACTTTAATGTTATATGGGAATTTAGAAGTTAGAAAACTGCACTAAGACACTATTTATACCCGTAAGCTGATGGTTTATGTTTAATTTTTTAATTATTTTAGTAAAAAATGAATTATAAATTATAACTAAGACATCTCCATTGTTTATATTTAATTTACCTCTGTTTTTTTTTATTATTGTATTGGTGAGTAATAAAGATTTGTATAGTATTGTATCTCAATTTTGATATCACGACAATAGCAGCATTGTCGCAGATTGACGCAGATTGCCATGTACAAGAGGTACAGTAAGGCCTCTCACAGACTGGCGCGGCCTGGCCGCGGCGGTCAATAGTAAACTTGTCATTAGCTGCTAAATTTAGGTAGGTACTATGGACCGCCACCGCAGGCCGCGCCAGTATGATGCAGGCCTAAAGGAAACAGAAACACGTACATTGTATCCCTTAG
The DNA here is from genome assembly GCA_932294315.1 of Epinotia nisella. Lineage (NCBI taxonomy): Eukaryota > Metazoa > Arthropoda > Insecta > Lepidoptera > Tortricidae > Epinotia > Epinotia nisella. The sequence goes on from OW028674.1 coordinate 28,212,989, forward strand.
TTTGTGTTATTATGACATGAGCATTGAGCACGTCAAACTTTCCAGTGATCGACCACTCGACTCCTCCCGTCAATCTATAAAGGTGATGGTGATCAAATACAGAGAACAGGGTGTTAATAGGGTAGTAACATCATCTTAAAATTGATAATGCAATACTGCTAAATGGTTAGTAAACCATGAATTATTGTAATAAAGTATACATTAAAAAATATAATTACAATCAAAAAAGATAATGGACCTTGAAAGTTAAGAAAAAATATGCATTGTTTTATTGCCCAAGAGTAAATTTAAAGCTACCAATAAAATCCTTACGCTTTAATTCTAGAAACCAAATTATATGACAACTATGGACCCAAACGCAGTATTTCGCGACCGAAACTGCAATTTACTTGATTTTCCATACAACGATTAGTACAAATAGCAAACACGTCAGACTTTTATGTCAATTAGTATGAAGCGTTTCGGCTGACGCCAGCGAGGTCCGTTTTTGACTCAAATTATTGGGTAAGTAGGTATGTATGTTCTTTAATTGTAGTTAAAACTCACATACAAATTTGTTACTCTCCAAAGAGTAGCATATCTCCAAAAAGTTTTTGGCATCGTAATAAAAAACTTAGGTCACTGGCCTAGTATTGGAATAATATCAAACATTAACCTATAAAGGTGCGTATTATATTCGTATCTTTGCCTGTACGGAATATAAAATAATACATCGATTTCCAGTGAGTGACTACCTACGGAAACATCCACTACAATATATTTAAAGTTGAACGTATTTTAAAACGTAGGTACTCGTACTAATGCCAGGAGAGCATTATTGTTAAAAAAAATACCAGAAAAAACACGCAATAGGTTCGCATAGTAAGTTTAATATGATGTTTTTAACAATAAGCCGTAAAAGGAAATAAGTTGTTTGTTGCGCAATTACTTTTTCTAATGTAATCAAAAACGTAACCGAAACGTATTCAGACCGGATGTTGCATGGTGGGGTGAACACTCCGTTGATTGCCATTGTCTTTGCCCCATTTGCATTAAATAACATTTTAACTTTAACAATACAATTCGAAACTATTCAGTTACAAATCTATTGGCTTTTTACGTTTATTAAATTGACAAATGTATTAAAATAGCATATATATTGTATGTATTATGTGTTTTTGTATACTTATACTGAAATAAATTATCTTCTATTCTATTCTATTGTATTTTAAAATATAATGAAAGGCACAGATCCGTAAGTGCTAAGCGCGCCGGCATCGCAAGTGCTCACGTTTAAGGGCCACGTATTGGTCCGAAACATGTCGAGCGATATTCGACTTCAAAGATGGGAGTTTTCAATATGAAATTGACAAATGGGTCATGAACTCATGAATAGGCTGAAAAACAAGAATATTGTAGCCGGTTCCTGAAAGTTAAAAGAGGTCAATTTTAGCTCTACCAGTATAACTACGAAGTATACCTACAAAGTGAGAAGATATTTTCCCAGACAAAGTCTTTCTGATATGATGATTCCACCTGTGCCTATGGGAAAAGCTTTTTACTGTACAGTGTGTTACCGGCATGTGGGCATTTATGCAAACTGATAATAATATGTTCTACCTATTAGCAATTGTTTAAAAGTATTAGCAAATCATAATTATGTAAATTAACCGCACAATTAATTTTCCAAAATCCAAACCTTCAATGTACTACGTGTATGACGTGGTAATAAACAAAGTTAAGTTAAGGAACTAAGTTAATTAAACCTACTTTAAAAAACCTACTTGCCGGTAACGCACGGTATACTCGTAAGTACACGTACCTACTGGCTGTCAACTTCAAAAATAAAAGTAAGTATATCTAATATTCTTTTTATTTACAGGGTGTCAACACGGTGGTGCCTAGGTACCTATACAAAGACTCTAGGAATCAGGAGCCAGCGTTCACATTATTTGAAACCTGGAGAACAATCACATACCTACACCATATACATACCAAAACTAGGCTGAAATCTATATATTTGGATACAGTTACAATGCTAAAATATTTGCCCTTAATAAAATCAGTAACTTTACAGAAAATATAATAATTATTTAGAGTACACATGGTGTTACTTTCCCGCATGAGTGCGGAAATGAGCACTTTCCGTGCATATGTTGAAACTTTAAAGAGCCATATGTACTGTAAAACGTTGTACGATACACGTGCGAATAGGTAATTCGCAACTCGTGTCGATTTAAAACACTCCCTTCGGTCGTGTTTTAATTTATCACCACTCGTTGCAAATTTCCTATTTTCTGCACTTGTATCGTAAATAACTATTATGATACAAGTGCGTAAATTAGGTAATTCCCAACGAGTGACGATGAGCAAAAACACGACCGTCAGTCAGTTTTTGATCGACACGAGTCGGGAATTGCCTATCCGCACATGTATTGCAACATTTTACAATGCATGATGCAAAGAAATAAAAAAATATAGATAAAATGTGAAGTTTTAACTGTCATGAAATCTGATTCTCGCACGTGTGTGGGAATATTGGCCGAAATCCATTCCCGCACGGCCCCGCCCCGCGGCCCGCTCCGCCGTGCGGGCATAGAGGAGTTCCCGTGTTTATGTTGAACCATATAAAGGTGCACTTTCAGCGTATATTTGTAATTATAGCATGACGCAGCTCTTTTTGCTTTACGTTATTAACTAGAATGTCTTCAGCGCTGACTTTCGTACAATTTTGCACTACACCTCTTACAACTCTTAGCCCTTTTTTGCGTCAGCTGATTGCGACCCTAACTAGGGATTGTATGGTGAGTGGGCGCTTTTAACACCTTCCTTCACACATTTTACTGTCCGCTTTTCACCTGGCATGTCACTTAAAATGCAGTAAAACTTAGTAATCAGTAGGCTCAGTAGCTCGGCCGCAATGCGTGAGACTTTTGCAAAAGGTTTTGAGGACACTTTTCACTGCACTTACTTAAAATTAGGTAATTTTCAGTCAGAGAGATTTAAGATATTTTTAGATTAGTTATGGTATCAGCATCTACATATATTTGATCAGATACCACCAATACAAAACATCTATGAATAATTTAGAGAGCCTCGACAGAAGATGTTAATATCCTAGCCAAAAATATTTAGAATAGAATAGAATTATTATTTGTTATGGTATATTATGTTCATAAATGATATATGGTTCTAAAAAAAAAGAATAGAATAGAATAGAAGATAATTTATTTCAGTATAAGTATACAGTAAGTAATACAATTACAAAAAAAAATGAAACAAAGGAAGAATTTATCAGCTATATACTAATTACTAACTTATACTGAAAAAGGTGAACACTCAGCATAATGCCGGGTGCTACTAGAGTACCCGACGCTGGTCTTCCGTGATCACCACTAGGGAGCGTAGTTGCGAATTCGGAACTTAGGCATAATGAACTTTAAGGACACTTGAAACTTTTAGGTACTGTCAACCAATTTGAATCCTAGGCCACTCTAGAACCCTGTCTTATTGACACCCTGCTATTCATTTATGTAGTTATTAGCCATAGAAGTCACTTTGACGTTTACTGTGAAAAGGTTCTACAGTGGCCTAGGATTCAAATTGGTTGACTGTACACTGTACATCGGTTCTTGAAATATGAATATGTCACATATTTTGAGCAAGTTTATATTTTTTTGTAAGTATTCAAAATCAAATCAAATCTTTATTTGCTTTAAGCACATTAAAATGCATGCAAATACAATATAAATTACAATAATATTAAAATTAATTCAATTATATTCAATCTACCGGCCATGAACACCAATCAAAAACTATGAATTAGCAATAATATTTCTAATCGCGTTAATCAAACATTAATAATTAAAACCAATATTGAAACGATACAAGCAGAGCCAGTTGTTACCGCGTATTCGGCTGACTATTCCGAACGGGTAATGTTTAGTTTAGTTAGAAATCGACGGTTCCGGGATGCACCCGTCATCGGCAATTCATGACAGCGCTACTAAACGGCAACGCAGAGTATACGAACAGGTAGTTCACTAGTTTTGTACAATGCCGTAAATTACTCCTCCAGGGGCCAGTTATAATTGAAATAAGCACGAGAGGTTTTCTTTTATATAGACTAGTTGTCATTTTTCTAAATGTGTGATGTGATATAGTCAACACGTAGTTTTTATTTCGTATTGCTAATTGGTTTGACTTGTTCAAGAAATAACAGGAAAATAACGCAACCAGTTTTTTCGGTATGATTTCTGTTTTAAGAGGCTTTCATAAAATATTAAGAAATAAATAATAAAGTTGGTATTAACTTAGTTCATACAGCACTATTAAAGGTCTGTTAGACGGTCGCCAACACGCCCCTCCGACCGAGCGACCTTGGTCGGCCCCGACCGTTGTAGTATGAAATTTTGTTGGAAACAACTGTCTACACGGTCGGTGCGGACCAAGGTCACTCGGTCGGAGGGGCGTGTTGGCGACCGTCTAGCACGGGCTTTATATGGGGAATGTAAGATATAAGATACACTCGCGGACAATGAATACGGGTCGGTAAATTACCGTCGTATTTCCTAAAATAGTGCATTGTGGATTTATTAAAAATCCTGTAGTGATCTTTATTTAATTTTACATCTAAACTGTAAAAATAAAAGTTAAATAATTAACATTACCAGGTTTAAATCGGACTCGTCAAGACCTTTGAAAAAAACAACGTTAACGGAGCGAAATATCGCAAAAATGGTCATTTTTGGATATCGATATTTTTATGATAGGATCCCGGATATTGCTATTACATTAGGTATTACGAAGAGTAGTATATTATGTAAATAAAACTGTTAAAGGGGGCCACCCCTTGTTCAGAATTCATTAATTTACTTTACGCGTTCATCTTTGGGTCACCAAAGACTTATACAGACATATGCATACCAAATTTCAACTCAATCGGCCCAGTAGTTTCGGAGCAAATCGGCTGTGACAGACGGACAGACAGACGCACGAGTGATCCTTAAGGGTTCTGTTTTTTTTTCCTTTAGAGGTACGGAACCCTAAAAAGAAAAACCACTGCTCACTGACGTCCAGACCTTCGGGCTTACAACAATATTTTTGCATATTTAGGTAAATACGTACTTTTTTGATATTTTGAAGTCCTAAGTCAACATTGACCGTTCTGTTCTGATCTGCGACTTTGTTTAGAGGAAATGAGCAGTCTATTTGTTTTGTTTTAATTAACATTTGTCGAACGGTAAGGCAGATGTTTCCATTGCCCATGTCTCCGTATGGTGCCAGTTTACCCAATGGGTGGGACAGTATGGCAGAATGGAAATTATAGCGATGTTTATTTTAGTTTTCCGGTCAAGGGCGTGTGGCTGTCTTAAATACTTAAATCTTAATTGACATACCTTTCTTATGATTTAAGCTACGTTTTAGGTAGGTAATATTGATTTAAGTATTTATTAAAATTTTAAAACCGGCCAAGAGCGTGTCGGGCGACGCTCAGTGTAGGGTTCCGTAGTTTTTCGTCCGTCACAGTAAGTGTCCCCCTTAAGCGTTAAAAAATGGGCTATTTGTTACATTGAGTTGACATATTAAGTACAAAACACTAAAACCCTAAAAACGGGCCCACAAAGGACGGTGATAACTAAAGAAAGAGTTATAGACTCCAACTACACATGGAAAGTTCGAAAAAATGTTGTCATTGTGATTTTGTAGAAATTACAGGTACAATAAACACCTGCTTATACGGTTAAATTACAAACTTAGTTCAGAAATAATTTTATATTTTTTTTCAAAAACTATTCAACCTATAAAGTTCCAAATAATTTTCCTAGAAAGTTTTTATAAAGTTCTACTTTTGAGATTTTTTTCATATTTTTAAAACTTATGGTTCAAAAGTTAGAGGGGGGACACATTTTTTTTTACTTCTGGAGCGATTATCTCCGAAAATATTAACATTATCAAAAAATTATTGTAACAAACCCGTATTCACTTTTAAATACCTATCCAACAATATATCACACATTAGGGTTGAAATGAAAAAAAAAACACTCCCCACGTTACAAAAAAAACATAGCGTAATCTAGCTGGAGTCGATACTCTATGTAGTATATTATTTCCCAATTTTGACTCTCCCACAACTATTCCCTTTATAGTGCTACGCATAACACTGACTTATGTTATGTCACTCGATTCGCACTTTGGCTCTTTTTTTAACAGTTAGTAATTACAGAACGATCGAGTTTCGGCCGGAAGGCGAAGCGCGTGCGCGGAAACCAAAACCTGCCACAGCGCAGTTGACTCACAATCATATCATAGCGCAAGTCACGAGCGCAGGCGAGACTTGCAGGTGGGGGGTAATTCCCTATAACCGTATTTTATGTTTAAAAACTGTGTTAAAGACGATTTTTGATTTACCCTTTTGTTGGCAAATAAAAAATCAATAAAAATTCAACAAAATAAATCAAAAAGAGCATCTAAAAACCGGCCAAGTGCGTGTCGGACCACGCAAAATGAAGGGTTCCGTGCCTATTAAAAAGGTCGTATCGTCACAGAAATTTTACGGCACTTACGTCCTTTTCTTTGAGGAAGTCAGTTTTTCAGCAATATCTCGAAAACCTCTGAACCGATCTTGTTCAAAACAATTTTCGGTGAATGAAATTAATAAGCCCTATATTCATGAATTTTTCCATATTTTTAAAATACACCGTTCAAAAATTAGAGGGGGGGGGACAGAATTTTAGTGACTTTCGGGGCGATTATCTCCGACCCTAATCACTTAATCAAAAAAATGCTAAGAAACCTTATATTTATTTTGAAAGGCCTATCGATTGATGTGCCACACTTTTTTTTTTTTGTCATTTTAATTACAAAACTATGTAGCGGCTAACAAAATACACCTATCCTCAAAATTTTATTCAAATACACCTTATAGTTTTCGAGTAAAATGCCTGTGACATACGGACAGACGGACAGACGGACATGACGAAACTATAAGGGTTCCGTTTTTGCCATTTTGGCTACGGGACCCTAAAAATGAGTGTATTGGAACATACGTTATCAAAAAAAAAAGGGTTAAAAAACTTGTACTTATGGACATTTTTATCAGATCTAAGATTCGATACTAACGTATATAAGGAATTGATTTAAATCAAAAGATTTTTCAAACAACCCGACTGCTTTTTTCAAAAATATAAATTTTATAGCTTACCCACGACATACATGAGAAAACCAACGACACCTCATATATGCCAAATTCCATCCAGCCGTTTAGCCTGTAACCCGTGGGAAGAATATAATATCAGATTTCGGTTGAAATTTTCTAATTTCTATGGCGCATTTTTTTTTCGTACATATACATTAAACGAAACATACCCTGTTAAGGACTTTAATCTATATAAAAATATGTTGTTCTGCCTTAATTATCAAAAGGAGTTGTTCAGTTTTAGCAGTTTGAAATATCGCTTTCCAAATAAATTAGGCCTGCTCCAAAAAAATTAGAAAATATACCAGACAAATTAGAGATATATCAAATAGATTTTAGAAAATGCGACATGTCATTTTTAGGGTTCCGTAGCCAAAATGGCAAAAACGGAACCCTTATAGTTTCATCATGTCCGTCTGTCCGTCTGTCCGTCTGTCCGTCTGTCCGTCTGTCCGTCTGTCCGTCTGTCCGTCTGTCCGTCTGTCCGTCTGTCCGTCTGTCCGTCTGTCCATCTGTCCGTATGTCACAGGCATTTTACTCGAAAACTATAAGGTGTATTTGAATAAAATTTTGAGGATAGGTGTATTTTGTTAGCCGCTACATAGTTTTGTAATTAAAATGACAAAAAAAATTTTTTTAGGGGTGCACTCCATACATAAAACTAAAAGTCAAAAAAAAAAAATTCATTGTGACCCCCCGTGTGGCACATCAATCGATAGGCCTTTCAAAATAAATATAAGGTTTTTTAGCAACTTTTTTGATTAAGTGAATAGGGTCGGAGATAATCGCCCCGAAAGTCACTAAAATTCTGTCCCCCCCCTCTAATTTTTGAATGTTGTATTTTAAAAATATGGAAAAATTCATGGACATAGGGCTTATTAATTTCATTCACCGAAAATTGTTTAAAACAAGATCGGTTCAGAGGTTTTCGAGATATTGCTGAAAAACTGCCTTCCTCAAAGAAAAGGACGTAAGTGCCGTAAAATTTCTGTGTCGATACGACCTTTTTAATAGGCACGGAACCCTTCGTTTTGCGTGGTCCGACACGCACTTGGCCGGTTTTTTTTGATAAAATTGGATTTTGTTCTTATTTTTAATGTAAAGTGAATTGAATTAAACAAAGTGCAGTGGATACACACTTAATATTATATTCCATCATTTATTTATTTCGTCGTATGGCATTTAATCAGTTGTATACAATAAGTAGTATTTATTTTCATTGCATCCATAGGATTGTCACTGTCAGGGTAAACAAGTCTGCTGGATTGCCGTCGTAGCGCGCAGTTCTTGGTTCTTTGCTTAATGTCTATCGCTTTTTAATGATATAAATAATAAGGTCAACTAATAACCGGACACAACACCTTGAACAGACACCCATAATTTAGGTATCACAGATAGCCCCATGTGCAGAGCGTACATGGAGGCAGAAGAAACGACTAAACATATTCTACTGGACTGTAAGCAGGTAGAAGTATACAGGACAAAGCACCTAGGGTCTCCGGACACACTACGGAACGCAGTCAGTAATACCAAGGCACTCATAAAGTTTTTAGAGGAGCTGGGGTGGTTAGAGTAGCGCCACCCCGCCGTTTCACGCAAAATAGGCACGTTGGATGTCGACTTGCGGAAAATGTCCAGTGAAACTAACTAACTAAGGTCAACTTGGAGCAGTTTGTTGCACCCAAAAGTTTTTCGGGCAATTTTGCACATTTACTGATATACATAGGTACATATTTTATTTATATTTATTGTTTATTTTAATGAAGAACTGTTGTTGGAATTTATATTCGCATGTTTCGTTTTCTATAAAAAAAAACATGAAATAACTTAACTAATAAAAAAATGGTTTAACATATTAAACATTTTTTTCAAGTTCAAATAAAAAAATACTTGGAATTATAAGTATTGGAGATACGCAAAATATCTCTAAAACATGTGCATGGGAATTATATTATCAACCACTACGATAAGAGAGACTTTTCATAAATCACAACCGTTGTGTGTGGTAGCTGTAGCAAGGTTCGTCTAGTAAAATGCATTAGATCCTATTACAATAATTTATAGCATGGCATGGCACCTAAAAACTGTTTTAAAATATTTGTTAACTCTTTTTAGGTCTCATGATATCAAATCATTTATTTACTAAAGTAAATACAAGATGATGATTAACATTAACTACATTAAATTAAAACTTAGTTAAATCTAAAAAACCGGCCAAGTGCGTGTCGGACCACGCAAAACGAAGGGTTCCGTGCCTATTAAAACGGTCGTATCGTCATAGTAATTTTACGGCACTTACGTCCTTTTCTTTGAGGAAGGCAGTTTTTCAGCAATATCTCGAAAACCTCTGAACCGATCTTGTTCAAAACAATTTTCGGTGAATGAAATTAATAAGCCCTGAATTTTTCCATATTTTTAAAATACACCGTTCAAAAATTAGAGGGGGGGGACAGAATTTCAGTGACTTTCGGGGCAATTATCTCCGACTGTATTCACTTAATCAAAAAAAATGCTAAGAAACCTTATATTTATTTTGAAAGGCCTATCGATTGATGTGCCACACGGGGGGTCACAATGATTTTTTTTTTGATTTTTAGTTTCATGTATGGAGTGCACCCCTAAATTTTTTTTTGTTTGTCATTTTAATTACAAAACTATGTAGCGGATAACAAAATACACCTATCCTCAAAATTTTATTCAAATACACCTTATAGTTTTCGAGTAAAATGCCTGTGACATACGGACAGACGGACAGACGGACAGACGGACAGACGGACATGACGAAACTATAAGGGTTCCGTTTTTGCCATTTTGGCTACGGAACCCTAAAAAAGCCCTCGAGGCATTGTACTGAGGATACTGGCGGCATTTCCTCGCTGAATTGCAATGCTGATGCGTTGAGCGAGAAAGCCGCCAGCTCTTCGGTCACCAGTCACTCATGATTAGGTTGTTTTGTTAACATAATTATCATATAAGTATTAACGAACCTCCAGGCCTTCATGCTTTATCTGTTGGTACTCTATGTGTTCCCCATGTATATTTGTTTATGTGACGTGACTGTTTGTGTTCTAAATAAACTAAAAAAATTAAAATTAAATCATTTTTTTATATTTGTATACATATTGCATGCATAATATATACTTCTATTTAGTAGCAAAAAATATTTTTTTCTTATTTATCTCCAGTCAAGTAGCTAAATCCATCAGATTATCATCTAAATCTGGGGGCACGGGTATTGAAACATCGTTTTGGACGCGCCAAAGAGCTAAGATTTTTTGACTTTGAAAATATATTTAAATATGTTCCATGTGAAAATCTGCCACTCTTACTGATGGAAATGTTGTTTCAATGATTTCCTCCCAAAAAAAACTTGGCTCTCAGAGTTAAATATCTTCGATTCTAACAAGTGTGGACAAGTGCAAAATATGATATTCACCCCCGTGAATCTCTTGCCCACAAATATACATACATACATATACGCTCGAAAAACATAACCCTCCTTGTAAAAATAATGATTAATGTACTCTAGGAAATCAGTTGCCAGAAATTTCATATACTTGTGCAAACCAATGAAGTACCTAAACAGAAGGCCTATTATGGTAGAATTTACTCGTATCGCTTAACAAAAACGAGATAAATCATCCGTCTGTCATTAAGCGGTTTCAGAAAAATACGAACACTTTCTTCTCGGCATAGTAGAACATAATCGAATCGTAACACCCAGAAGTTCCTAACATTCTAAGATTTATTTTATTTATCGTTTTCTTCGAGGTTGAAGTTTAGTGTCTTTTATAATTATGGTACCTAAAATGGTAAATCGAACCTATTCATTAAATACAATTTTTACATATCAGCGAGTTAATCTGCTAAATAAAGTGGCCGCTTGGCGCTCCTATTTAAAAAACTTAAACTGAACTTATGTTACACGTAACGCGGTGGCTAGTGTTTCTAAAATAAATAAAAAAAAACTGTTTCCGAACAGGATCGGTGTTTTAAAACAACTTCCTAATGTGCAGATACCCGATAGGCAACGGGGCGGGAAGTTAGAGAAACTGTGGAGTCGACTATAATTCTTTGGAAGGCTGATTGATACGCACATATGCAATGGTACTATTTACTGTTGCCATTGGTAGCAGGTAGTTGTTTTTTACGGGAATATTTATTTATTACTTATTTAAATTTTAAACTTTAATGCCTATTAATTAACACAATGCTGATAAACCGGGTGCCAATGATTGGGCAGTTAGCTTTTGCATTGTTATTTTCTACCTACTCCTTACCTCTATGTTCGCTACCTAGTTTAGGTTGACTCGCATATTAACTGACTATTTAAAAAAGTTATTTTCGTTCAACTATTAGCAATTGAAAAAAAAACCTTTCCATCACCTTTTTGCTGTTATTTCAGACATTCATTAGCCAATAACAAACATCGATAAACATCAATATTTAATATTTTGGTTCTTATCTAAGCATGTAGAAATACAAAAACAAGTAAATACTTACATAATTATTTAAATAGTACGTATTGAGTTTCACTGTTTGATATACCTACACAGTGCAAACAACTGCCGCTAGACGGGACATTTAAATTTCTCGAGTAAATAGGTAACAAATAAGTTTTACGACGTCTACTCCGTACCTCCCCTGTTTTATACAAGTCGCGCCAAGCCCTAACAAGGCCTCTTTGTATTGTAATTACGGATTATTCAGACGCAATTAAAACATGGCCTTCGAGCTGGCAGTCCCGTGACTCAATGAAGCTTACAAAACATGATAGTTGATATTTACTTTAAATAAAGCAAAATTTTGGTTACAGTTGTTATTGGATGTGTTCCAGCAGTGTTTAAAAAACTGTAATTACATTAAAAGAAAATATTCCCGTTTTACTGGATGAACTTTATTGAAAAAGTTTTTTTTCACAAAGAATCTCTCTCAACCCGCTTGAATATTTTTAGAGTTTCGTTTACCCCCAGACAAGACATTATTAAAAAACGTACGGCTTTGAGTCGGGGGTTAAAATAAGCGCACCCTGAAAATAGCTTCTCAAGTGAATGAGGTTAAATATTACCGCCAAAAGTATGACGCTGTCGGCTACGGTATTCACCAGACGATCCTTGGTACACAAGGCATTTAAAGCTTTTGGCATCTTCTACAATTTACTATGTGCAAAATATGTTGAGGCAAAGTAACCGCAAATGCTATGTCGCATCACCCTTATCCGCCGATCTGTTCGTCGTTACCGACTCAACATGTATTATTCATTTAAGATAAAATCTTGCCGACTTTACCAGCTGACAAAGAAATTGAAGAAGGTAACTGCTTTGCTCCGACAACGCTTGCTTGAAAATGAGCGAAAAGTTGTCCGTACGAGTAGCTAGTGCTACAAAATCCTCATCATTAATCATAAGGTTATGTTTAAAAAATGGAGAAGCAAAAAGCAACACGAAGATGAATCCATTGCACAAAATCAAATTCCCAATAGGCAACAATATCGGAAGAATATCATATGTTCAAAGTAAAATCTGTTTTGGCAACAACACTCAGATAGATTTAGAAATCTTCGATTCCATTAAATATGAACTCTTGCAAAACTTATCATGATGCAATTAAGTAACTCGTAATTGTATACTATCTTAACTATTCGTTCTCGTACAAATACACACTTGATATTTTTGAATAGAATAGAATAGAATATAAAAACTTTATTGTTTAACAGTGTTACATAGATGGTATTAAATATTACAAGTGTTAGGTTCCAACGGTTCCCCATTTCGGATATACAATATTTACTTAAAACTAAAGAAAACAAAACTAATATATTACACTATTTTTTAGGATGAAAATTCAGGAATAGAAGCCTTTCTTAGTTAATCATATTTTTAAATTACGTTAAAATTTTATGTCATCCATCAATTTTAATTAATTAGGAAGCTGATTAAAAACTCGAATGGCAGTAATGGCACTAATAAATATATTTTGTCCTCTTGACAACTGTGCGGACTTGCAGGACGAGTACAACGACCTGCGACAATACAAAACGCTGTTGCGGTGCTAGGATATTGCAATTTTTTGTTGAGTACAAAATTTGCAGACCATTGTGAAGCTTTGATGAAACTTGTTTTATTATACGCGCAATGTTTTTTCATGGCTTAACTCGTGTAGTAATATAAGGTTGTATGTTCTGTCGAATTTGTTATTTAGAAAAAGCTTGATCTCTCGTCGGCTTTTGTCTAAGTTGAAGAAAAACTTTATTAGACTGTATTTATTTGCGCTACGTATTGGACGTGGATTGAATTCGCCATTGGATCCAGCAAAGGATGGCAGCGATGGCGCAGGGCGACAAGGATCCTGTAGTCATCGATACTTTACTGACACGTTTAAATTAGGCAATTGAATAGGTAAGTGTTCACCGTAAATACATTCTGAAGTCAGCTCAATAGGCATAAAAGTCGACAAATGGATAGGTTGTTTATCAGCACTGAATGAGGCGAATGTAATGCTGAATTAATTTTATTCACACGCTTTTCTTAAGGGAAATAGGTACCTATATTTTGAGTTAAAAAAATTAAATAGACGCACTTTTTTACACAACCAGAATCTGCATAAATATTTAAACCCTTCACTTCATCACGAGCGGTCTTAACAATGACCTATAGTAAGTATACAACTATACAGTATATAGGTACTTAAAGTGATACCGAATATCCTTAACCTAATATTAGCTTTTCGGCGAAGGTAAATATTGGCGTGCCTGAACCTTGATACATCTGCGGCCAAATTCGAAATTGTACGTGAAGTTCCCAACCCGCACTTGGCCAGGATACGGCTGATGATGATGATTCAACATGCCAGTGTATCCTCTTAATAAACGGATCTATCAATGACAAAAAGCGGTATCGTTGGATGCGCAAAAGCAAGTCGCGGTGTCTGCTTTCCATTCATCGTGTTCGACACAAATTGATACAGCGCTCGTTTTTTATATTCGATCGTGTGGGAGTGGTAGCGTATTTAGGGTTCCGTACTCTAGGGGTAACTGATAGTGATTTAGCATGTGTATCTTTTTAACTAACGGTGGCTTTTACTGACACTTACAAACCGATTTGCCTGTATTGAAAATAATAGCAACGGCTTATAGTTTCTTTTCGATAGTTATCCTCATTAATTAAACCTACCGGTTATCCATTTTGACTTTTTTTTTAAATTTATTTATCAAAAGTACAAAACAATTAACAATGTTATGTTACTCGCCAAACTGCGATAACAGTTTGTTGGCGAGACCGTACTCATTTTAACTAGTGTTAAGTACCTAGGTACTGGTGTTGGTTTGTTGGTCCCGAAAGTGATTCAAACTGACCAACGTTCAGATAGAACTCAGAACTCACCAGAACCTAGGGATTGACCGCGAGACAAGCGCGACTTGAGATTTAATGTGCGTTCATTAACCCTCCGGCATATCGTATGGCCGTGCTACCTAACTGCGCCGTGGGAACTCAGAATTATACCTAAACTTTGCGCGCCGCATTCGGTACATCCGCCAGTGGGTTGACGCACGCGCTCACGGCCGGACGCTGCTTACGCGTACAAGAAAAGTTATTCACCAATTCTTTAAAAATGAGTTCGTAATGTTTTTTACGGAACACCTAATACCTATTTCAAATACTTACGTAATACATTTTTAAGGCCTGCTTGAGTTTCGGTAATTTTGTATAGGTACCTACCCCGAGCCTCCGACAAGTTTAGGTACTCCGCCACTCCGTTGTTTGTATTGATTTCATGTTTATATTTATCCCTGTCTAGCAGCAATTAGTATAATAGTTTACTTAGTAAGATTTGCGGGGTGCATGCATTGCACGGCCTAAGAAAGGGCGTAAACATCGTCGTTGCTATGGGGACTTATAACATTTTGGAAGTGCTTGGAATGCACTCGCGAGGATGAAACACGTATCTAATCAGAATATTTTAAAACAACTTATGCCTAGTGACTAATTCCAAGTTTGCAATGCTACTTTTAAACTATTATACAATATGTCGTTATTTATATACTTACGTTATAAATAACGAAGATAGGAAGGTACCTACCTACCTACCAAACTTTATTTCGTACTGTCGTCGGGATAAACCTACTAACTTAAAAAAATTAAGTTACCTACACAACAAGTTTCGTTTTGTTAACCTATGTGGTAGGTAGCTGGTAAATTAATAGGTACCTACATTCAGACTGTCGTAATAACCATAGACAGGGTGAGAGATACTTGACATTACATTTTATTTAACATGCTGCGTTGATATGCCTGTATGTAGGTATGTAGCTATGGAGTTCTGATACAGGCAGAATCTCCGGAAATACAATTCTTTTAAAAAATGAATATTGAAAAACGAAAACAATTAAATTAATCTAATCAATGAAGTGCATGGAATGTGTGGTTCTGCACGAATAATAAAACGTCCTAGCCGACACAATGTTTTTTTTTAATACTACGACGGTGGCAAACAGACACCGTAGCCTTTGGACGATTGCGATTCCAGAAGAATCACAAGCGCGTTGCCGACCCTTTATTGATTTGAGGATTTGTTGTGACAGCTGAACGGAGATTTTTATTTTTTTTATTTAGATTCACCAACTAATTGTTAACATCAGTACATTCATGATTTCATTCATTTTGCATTGTAAAGATAGATGTCACAATCACTTATAGGTAAACACCACATGCGTTATAATTTATACAAAAACCTTAGAATTTAAAATATAAAGTAGGTTCTTAAAAAAAACTTGTATTTTTATTAAACGTTACGACGTCTGTTACGTAGATACATACAGCAGGGCAATTGCGTAACTCTTCATACGCGTGCCCGTACATATCACCTACCAGACTGCCAAAATATAATTGTCATGCCATAAATCTCAACTTTAACATTTAAATTGACATGTAAGTATCTGAGTAACGAACGTGTGATGTTCTAATAAAACTACAATAAATTTAAACTATCGTTAAGGTGCGTACGTTAGAGCAGCCTCTGGTTGAGGCACGCACGGTTCACCTATTTTGCTCAACGCGCTCACGCGCTGAACATTTAGAGAAGGATAAAAATTCGTGCAACATTACATCAAGGTGAAGCAATTGTAGTTGGTAACACATCATTATAAAAAATATTTCAAAGAATAAACCGTTTTTTATTTCACTCAACTATTAATTATAACTTCATTTCTAAGCGGTGTCAACCCTAGCGTCTATTGGCCGGGGAGTGCGGGCAACGACCGGTGCGTTCAAGGTTGCTCCATTGTTAAATTTAGTAGGCATGGAAAGCGGTAGGTATGCGCGTTTTTATTCAGAGTCGAGTATCTGTTCGTTAGAACTATTATATAATCTGTGGTATGGCACTTACTATAATATATGACAAGATACGCCAACGAGTGGCTGAAACATGTTTGTAATGTGTATTTATCTAGACAACCATATAAATAACAAGAACCTAATTATGCTAACATATGCTTTTAAAAATAAGAAACTTTATAAAATCAATAAGATTACATGAAAAGATTGCAGAACCCAAATACTCGTAATACAAACCCATTAATTTAATCAACATCTTGTAGCAATCCATCGAGACGTAGGTACGTAAAAAGTTTAATCATAGTAGGTAAGTTTGCAATTTGTATTTTGCATATAGTATTCAACTTGTATTAGGTACGTGTTTATCCATTTTAACATGAGGAAAGTATATACCGAAATACCAGTATATGTGTGATTATTAATCTTCGTCCAAGTTTAAAGCAATTCGCGGATACCCGTACTTAAGTGTGTCAGTTAACATAAAAAGTGAGAGTGGGCCGATAACTCTTCGCCATCATAGTTTTCGGACGCTGCGGCATGTATCAAGTCTAAGTTAATTAATTATCCTATAATCGAATTTGCGGACTCGTTTCATTAAGTGGCGAGTTATTGTCGACATGAACGATAACAAATTGGCATAAACAAATGAGATCCGACAGGATTTGATCGAGTTTCGTGAGATCCGCGATAGATGAACGAAACAGACGGACATTTAATTAATGGAATGAGCGAGTAAAACGAACGTTTCAGCTTGGGAAAAAATGCTCTCGTATGTATGTCCAGATGGCCGGCTGTCTTGCTGTACTCCTGTACAGATTACATTTCTCTTTCCTTTCTATTACCTATGTTTTTTGTGTCGATTCAGCTAAAAAAGAAGAAATAAAGACCCTACTCGCGAGTCTACAACTCATAGAGTCACAAGTATCTTAAATAGTAAGTTAAGTAGGTACTTAAAGACTTATTTTCTGATAATTACGAAACCTAAATACTCTTATTATAATATAATATTTTTTATATTTATTATAAATTCTTATAATCTTTTTATAAATCTTTTTAATAATATGAATGATGTAATTTATATAAAAAGATTTTAATTTGACTACTGTGCTTGTATTGGTCTAATCACAATAAAGTCTAGTTTATCCTTTTGGTAGGAAATATTTATGGCTGTCGCTTTCGCAAAAACTAGTGTCAAAGCCGATACAACCTAATCCAGGTTGCAAGTGGACCCCGGGTTCCTTTAGGATGCAATCGGTAAAACATTAATACGAGAAAGAGAGCGAGAAAGATTTTACTTGAATACACTTTAATTGAGCACAATAAAATTAATCGTAAATATAAATAACTTTTTGATATCATCATATAGGACATTATTTAAATAGATGGAAGTGTCATTTATGTTTATTATTGCTTACGCATATGAAGAACAGTGGTGTAGTCATATTAAACAACCGGTCCATACTATATCAGATGTCGTTGATACCCCACAACGGTTAGTTCTATAACTTCTATAGAAAGTTAGCAAAATTAATCTACTAGAAATTGGGAGATGTATCGATAAATAACTCGTTTAATGATTATCTTAGTATGTCTCGTAATACGAGTTTAACTTAAAGATTTATTAGCACTAAATTTTCTTTTGATAAGAATCTCTCTATAAAAATGATGTAAAATTATATTTTTAATATTCATAGTAATTTACTTTAGAGTCACACGACTCACACGTGTTCACCAAATTATAATAAAGATATCAGGTGGTTAGGGTCATCAAAAGCAACTTCGGACGGAACCTTAATTTTTACTCACTGTCTCTACTAAGGTAAACGACCCAGTGTTCGACACTGACCCCATACTTGGCACCTTAAATCTTTATAAATAGCAATAAAGATGAACAACAGAATGTCAATTATTGGAACAAAGGTGTGATAACATAATTAAACAACCAATTCCCATGAGGGTTGCAAAAACTGGTTTTGCTCAAATAAATAAGTTACCTATATTAATATGACAGACATGTAAAAAGCTGTTTTTAAGGAAGTAGTAAGTACCTCACACTTTCTTCGTCCATTTACGAAGTTAAATAATATCAAAATATGGAAGTGTTTTTCCTAAATAGGGCGTAAAATCTGTCGAATTTAGGTAAGAAAGTACTACCTACTAGTAATTTCCTATGAAAAATGAAACAAGTGACAAGTATTTCTGTCTTTCTGGTTATTCCGAATGCGAGGGAAACGGTAACCGCATGTTTTACGACAAGCCATGTCGCGACTCGCGACCATTATGCTATCCCTTATATCCATAAATGTATCAACGACCAAAGGATGCGACAAGTCACGTTAGACTGGGCCGAGCGAGCCCGAGCCGTGCCTGAGCAGTGCCCATTTGCCCAACGTCGGGATATTATTTATAAGTATTTATAACTACGAGTAAGTCAGGTGTTCATCATAGTCACATATTTTTAACCGTTGTCGATATCCTGTTACCTACGTGATTAGAAGGGTATGTTTCCCGGGCAACGCACAGATGCGATTCTACTGTGTCGGGCAGTTGTTTGGCGATGTGGTTGACCGAGCGCCGCACTGTGGGCTGAGAATCGGCTCTACATAGAAATAGTCATTTTTTTCAATTAGAAAGATACTCTTTTTTCGGGAAATGGCTTCTACTAGTTATTATCATACCACAACATGATTTCGGGATAATTAGGTCCGCTAAGTAACGACTAATATTTTTTTCTAAAAAAAATGTATGCCGTAGGTATGTGAAAAATCGGATTTTCTCTGAAAGTAAAACGAAAACCACAGATCATCCTCGCAGGCGGTTATAATACTAATTATTTCTGATTTATTGACGTACCTACTACATTTTTACATTGGACTAAGTGCGCTTTTTAATATATACTTTTTTTGCTTGATTTACCTTTTACTCATCGTTTTAAATATAGAAAATGATTTTAAGTCTGTTAGGGATAAAGATTAACGAGTAATGATTTTTTTTCGAAATTAATTTATAGAGCCATTATTTAAAATATTGCTTTTTTCTAAATTACCAAAAACACCGTTAAATCCTCGCACACGCTTATAATATTAATTATTTCTGATTTTTAGGCGTACCAAATTAATTGCCACAGGGTGCGCTATTTAAAAATGTTTATATCTACTAACCCAGCCACATCAACCTGCGGCCCGTGGCCCGCCGAACTTTTGGAAGAGGCCCGCCATCCACCATGCGATCCTAGTAACCGACATAAACCTAGTAAGTAGTAACCATAAATTTACCTTGTGACCCGGGGGGCTCCATAGCTAAAATGTCTTTGCGGCCCTCGTAGAAAAGAAAAAGGTTGAGTGTGGCTATACTAACCTATCATAAGTACCTAATCATTGTCATTAACACACCATTTATGGGTCTATGACCTGAAATAAAGATATTCCATTTACAGAGATATAGTGGACGCAGATTATTTGGCCGCCGGACCCGTGCTAGCAATGCACCGCGTAGATTCCAAAGTTGCGAAAATTCTATAATAAGCAAAGTTCCCAGAACTTATATTTTATAAACACTGAAAACAAGTCAAAAACTCTCTGGATATACAGGGTGAGCAATCCAAATGGGTCAGTATGGCGGTTTTGGAAACCATAACAGATAGCGAAATCTTGGCTTAGGAACCATGACGTTGATTTTAGTAAAAAGAAAAACTGCATTCATATACTTACAAAAATACGTGTACCTACTCGGCCCAGGAATCGAACCTGGACTTTTTGAAAAATTAAATTTCGTTATTTTCCTTTGAATATCGGTTATGTAGCTCTTAAATAGTAAATGTTACTTAGAAACATGATATCTAAAACTAATAAAATGCATTGTTTTTAAACAACGAAATTTAATTTTTCAAAAAGTCCAGGTTCGATTCCTGGGCCGAGTACACGTATTTTTGTAAGTATATGAATGCAGTTTTTCTTTTTACTAAAATCAACGTCATGGTTCCTAAGCCAAGATTTCGCTATCTGTTATGGTTTCCAAAACTGCCATACTGACCCATTTGGATTGCTCACCTGGTATACATTATCAGCTGCTTAATTTGCCTGCTTAGAGAATAATAGATTATACATGTAATCTACACATATAAAACTTGCGTTACTGGTCGATTGACAGACAGCGCACAGCCTAAACCGCTAAAGATATAGGCATGAAAATTGGAAAATATATTCTTTACAGTACGTGGACGTGTACTAAGAAATGTTTTTTGAAATTCAACACTTAAGGGGGTGAAATAGGGATTGAACCGTTGTATGGAAATCGTTCATTTGGAAAGTTGAGTAAAGTTGAGTAAATAGACTTCAATGTTTGTATGAAGGTTTCTTAGTAAAAAACAAAACAAATGATATAGCGTTATTCTAAAAATTCATCCCCTAAGGCGGTTAAAAAAGTTGAAAGTTTGTGAAACATATCGTTTTTAAAGTTAGACGTTTAAAACTTCGGTCACAATCACAAGCTCCTAATGATACAGTCAAAACCATTGATAAGGGCATTTTTCTAATTCATCTCTTGGAGGGGTTAGGATGGGGGATGAAAGTTCGCATAATTAAGTAATGTGTGATTTTTAGTAATAAAATGTGGCTAGATAGAAACATGAAAGCAGGACAGCAGGTTTCTTTTCTAATATGTAGAATGTAGATCTATCCATAAATATATTTTTTAAGATTGCCCCCTAAAGGGGTGAAATAGGAGTTGTACCGAGAATACGTTCATTTAAAAACTTAGAAATTTGAAAGTTCTTATATGACAACGAAGGGATATTCATAGGGGAAGTAAGTTAAGTATAGGCCGTTGCCGGCGTAACAATTCAACAATTATTGCAAAAATTAATACTTACTACGCGGGTGAAGCCGCGCACAAAAGCAAGTTAATGATACATCCATGAAAAATTCCCAGCAGAATCTTCCTAAAGGAAACTTATTTTTAAATTCTCATGTAAGTATCCAGAAATTTCTGAGAACTTTCCTGATATTTAGAGAATGTTCTGCAACTTGTACATTGCTATCCGTGCCGGACTCGTCAGGGTGTGTGTACTATGACTAGTTACTATGAGTCATCCTCAAAAGTGTCACCGACTAACTCTTGTCCGCATATCCCACAGATGCTGTAAAAGAGTAATTTTCACTATACCATGGCAATGACCTCGACGAACCCTTAGTTAACAAGCTCGTATAAAGTTAACAACAAAGATCTCCTTTTATTAAATTAAATGTACTACAGTACACTTACACATTGGGTGTCTTGTTAAATATAATGTTTGTTGTCCTTTACTTAACTCCCCTCGTAAAAACTGCATCTACGCGTATGGTCCTCAGTTTATTACCCGACTGCCAAGAAGGAGGGTAATGTTTTTCGAGTGTATGTAAGTATGTATGCATGTATGTCTGTTTCTTTGTGGCCTTCTGTAGCCTAAACGGTTTGATGGATTTTGATGTATGAGGTGTCGGATTCCTCTTAATCGTAGGAGTGAGACATAGGCTATCATCATATCTGCAAACAAAAAAGGGTTTTTTGAAAAATCTTATTTAGTCAATTTCATTCTCTATTGTCACATACACATTCACATTACCGGTAAAGCCATTGGTTTAATTATAAAGGTTCTTATTACGTTAATCCAATTATATTTTCTCAAAATAGGTTTTGGTTTTGGGACATTTGTATATTTCACTCCACGGGTATCTTAGAAGAAATAGAACGCAGCGGGGTAATTAGACTAGCGTTAGAACATCAACTGTCATTTTTGAGGCATTCACATATGACAATATTTTGTATTGTAGAACACAACACACTAGTGTTTTCTATATACAACGCACACACGCGCGCTGCCATCGGCGAATTTAACGGATTTGATTAACAATTTTAAGTATTTGATTAGCGATGCACAGTTGTGTCAAGATCAACTAACAGTGATGAGCAGTAAATGAGCAAAAGTATCCTCTCTTTAACAACCTACATGACTACAATAATGGCATCATCCAATATGTTACTCACGTAACTTCCTCAAGCCACTCTATCAATTCCTTCCCAACGACAACTCACGCTTGACTAATTCCAAAACGGTGTTCAACCTCTCAACTTCACTTTAACTTACTACGATTTCAGACTGCTTCGTTAATCCCAGTGATATCACAACGACTTAAAAATACCGTATTCTTAAAGACTTATCACTTTTCAACATTGGCCGTCTGTTTGGTATAATTACCATACAATGCGCCATGCGTCTGCACATCATTGTTGGAGGTTGGAGGGTCCCCATGTTTCGTTTATTTTTTTATTTTTTATGGTGACCTGTGACTTATTGGTTTTGGGTTGAACCAAAAAAAACTCAGAATTAACAAACAATACTACGCTCCTTTTTGCCTGTGTGTTCCTGTGGATAAGATAAACCTCCCTGATGATCATCAAACAAAAGAAGACGAAAAAAAGCTTGTCGTCGTTTTATGATATAACTTATTATCAAGGCGTGAGCCTCAATCGAGTAGTTTTGTCGGTCAATTTTGGTGTTTCATTTAGTCGCATTGGGCGATGATATTACACCTAATGAATACTTAAATTATTCGATCATAGTTTTCCCAGGCTTGAACAAATTTAATCAATCACAGTTTAACACTTTCCCTGTCCGAGTGCCGCCGGGTCAAGCAGCATTTCAGGAGTCTGTGTTTCCTCAATGGATTCACAGCTTCGAACTGGAAGCACACTTAGACATAGACATAGAAAAACTTAATTCAACATCACATATTAAACAAAAACTGTACAAACTAGACTTAAGATTAGACTTTAAATACTATGCGAGGCATAACAATGTCTGATGCTAATAAAAAGGGGCTAGACTCAGCATAATGTTGCAGTAAGTATAGGTGGTACCTAATAACCGCAACGCTGGTTTTCAGTTAGACCACATATAATAAGCTTTAATCATAATAGTGACTGTGTCTAGTAAAAGGGACCACTTTGAGGATTTTAGTTTCCGAGTTATAGGCATTTTTTTAAATTAGTCGAAAATTACGTATAATGGGTTTTAAGTACTAATCGGTAATTAATACCTTAAATATCATAGATCTTTGATGATAGTAGATTAACTTGATACCAATCATTCCATAACTTCCTAGTAGAAGTGTATTTTTCACGAGTATAAACTTTAAAATATTTTTTTTTCAATTCGTACATTTTGTCTACTGCATGGTTAAAAATTTATAAAAAAATAATTATTGCACCCAGGAAAATGATTCTTTTTTCACTGAATAGGTAATTTTACCTTGTTTTAGGAGATATTAATAACTCAATACCGCCAAAGTGGTCCCTTTTCCCAGACACAACTGAATTATTATGTCGGAACGGAATAAATATGTAGGTACTTTTGAATATTAGTAATGTTGTGTGTGTACCTATTTTAATTTAATTTATATTATGACCGTGGTTTGGTTGTACTTATGGGCAAATATATATGTTAGGTGACAAGTACCTATATATTCATCATCATCATCATATCAGCCGAAAGACGTCCACTGCTGGACATAGGCCTCTCCCAGAGAGTTCCAAATTGACCGGTCCTGCGCCACCCGCATCCACCTATATATTATTGTTATATATATAATAAAAAATATACAAAAAAATGCAATCTTAAAATGACACATGTATAGTATTGTAAGCTTCAAAGATACGAGGGCAGGACCCGACCGCCCGGACGTAGAGCGTCACTTGGACGTGTGACATTGTCAGATCATTTTGTATGGTGACAGTGAACGTGTTAACTTTGATATCACTATTATCCATACCTAGGACTTAGTTCAAGTCCCATAGTTCATATTCGTAGGTACCTATTAAATTTATTTAAGTATTTACTAGAACACCCACCTATCAATATCTCCGACGATAGAGGCCCCGGAACACCCAACAGACCTAAAAAAGTTAGTTTAATATCCTAATAATCGATGTCATTGAGAAAATCATTTAAAAGCAACGACAACCTAATCAAAACTGTTTAATTAAAACAATATCTCCACATCTAATCTCCGGCAGAACGCGTGGCCACCCACCGCCCGGTCTTTCACCCCACAGTTTACTCCAAACGCAGATCTGGGCGCCAGATGACGTTTTATGACTAGGTGCTTACTAAACGGTTGAGTGAAATTCACTCAAAATGTAATTATAGTACAAGTGTTAAAACACTTGTACTATAACTTCATAGGATTGCATGGGTAATTGGGTATCTACCGTGCACACTGCATACAGTCATGCAACAAATACCTACCTATGATTGGTAATTAGATCGCTACCATTTGACAGATATAGCGATTAACAAATAGCTCAGTTGGTTGAGAGCGGTGGGCCGCGTATATGCGTGTGGTCGCCGGTTCGAATCCAACTCGGCAATAATTAAAGTGTTCCTTTAATTTGAAATGTATACTTTTTCGCGTTAGACAAATATTTCAAGTAGGTACGAGTATCGGTGTGCAGCATGAATGTTTCGAAAAATTTGTACCTACATTAAGTAGGTACGTATTCTTGCCTTTTAGAAATCTAAAATCAGTAAAAATAGATACGTAGCTTGTTACTGGGGAATGGACACTGAATTGATTCAACTATTACTTAGCCACTGGACACCGCGGATAACATGGGGTATTAATTGGTTATCAGTCCTTACAACAGCTTTGGAACGTCGTTACATTTCCTGCACGGCTATCACAAGCCGGCGCGCGAGCTCTCTCGATTTTTCTCGCACTATACCTCTCTTTCTAATTTTTCTAATAAGAGAGAGACGGATAGTGCGAGAAAAATCGAGAGAGCTCGCGCGCCGTCTTGTGATAGCCGTGCTGAGATTATTCTCGAGCACATTTACCTACGTAAGTATTACAATATAAAAAGTCACACCCATGGAGTAAGTAAAATGGTAAAATAATGTTCAACTGAATAATAAACTTATCGTTATTATTATTAAGTTATTATACAGCTGCCACTCAGAGGCCACAACAAGGCAATTTACTAAACGTGCGTGATTGCTGATTTTTTTGTTCCAGGCGTTATGTTTTCGAATAAATTAATTTAATTTCCATTTTGTCGCGTTGAGTGCTATTTTCTTGTTAACAACTGTTGAGAGCTGGCGTGGTGCCAAGTACACATTATGGCACATTACGTTGTAATGATTACAACGCACAAAATGGTCATATCAATGCAGTAACACTAACAGGGCATTTTAATACAGGTTATGTACCTACGTATTATACTATATAGGTACTTTAACGTGCAAGTTTTGATTCTGATGAAGAAAACAAGTGTCCCCGTTTATATAGAAAAGTGCGAGTTCAACTCGCGTGGGGGTTCCGTAAAATATTGAGAATTTTCCCGTTACTTTGAATACTCAAATTTCTTATAGATTTTCCTGTAATCTTTAGGCAAGGAACTATATTCCATTTTTTTTTTCAGAATAAATCGGTTCTGACAGACGGACAGACAGACGCACGAGTGATCCTGTAAGGGTTTTGAGGTACGGAACCCTAAAAAGCATCGAAAGGGATATAGGTATCTTTTTCATACGAATTTCACATTTCGTTTTCATTTACCTGCTAAACAGAAACGTATCGTTCACGGCGAGACAATGGGTGTGCTATAACAAAAGCTTATAGGACCAAAATTACGAAATATTACCTACTTTTTTCAAAATGCGTCGCCAGGGACATTTCACTTCAAAGTGTAGCTATTACGCAAAGCTCTCTGAGTTCGCGGTTCAATTGATTTGAATCTTTAGGGTTCACGCTGAAACCCATAATATGGTTGATGATATTATTATATTCGGCTTTCATATAAAATAAAATAAAACACATAACACATTAAATAAAACGATTTTTTGTCAGGGACATTGTAATAATTTCCTTAACTATACAATTCTAGAATCAATTCGCGAATATTGCCTTGGTTGACAGAAGGGGAAAGTGACCATAGCGGCATGACTGCTGGTATTCAATATTTATACCTTAGCAACGTTGTATTATTATCTATTCAATGTATAAGGGCTTCTACCTATTCGATTTTTTGGAATCCTGCCGTTTGCTTTACGATCGCAATAAAATAATCAAAGTACGAGTACAACCCTCAAATTCGACAATGTCTAGTGTCTACCCGGCTGCACAGTATAGTGTTTGACCACCTTTTGTATTTTTCTCTTGACCAGCAACGTTTGGACTATTCGGCGTCACCAAGACTTGAACTATGGACATTCACTTTTTTTTTTTATCGAATTAAGGGTTGAATTAAATGCCTTAATATGTGTAAACGATTAACAAAAAAATAAAACAAAAAAAATCTTCAAAATTCACTAAATACAATTATGTGAATAATTAATATTCGATGAAACTCTTGAAAGTTTGACGAATTTATTATAGCATTTATAAATAATAATAATATTAGATATGAAATACCATATAATGGGATTTGAAATCTTTGTTTTGTTTGTGACTAGTGAAAAGTGAGATGAAAATGTCGAAAGGATAAGAATTTATAGCTGTCTGTTTTGAAATAAAACCAACCATTCATCACTAACTATATTGTCGCTTTTACAGGCCATTCGGTAAAGTATAACGTTTATAGCGCTCTTTGTCTGTTCTAGTACATTTCGGTTTACGACACTGATCTAATCTTCGAGGATAGGAGTTAAAGTTATTAAACTGTTGTTCCCTTTCTTTTTTTCTTGTTTCTTTTTATTTAAAATAAAATACTTCTAAATATATTTTTATCTTGAAACTGATACAACATTTATTATTATATTATCATATATGTATACATTAGGTACCTACTTTGAATTGTTACATTTTCCGAAAAAAAACAAGTGCCCCACAGTTCGTGAACCTCAGTCGTAAGAAGACACAAGTAGGTAGTCATTTTAGGATAAATTAAAAATACCTACACAACAAATATATAGCTTAAAACCATCTCGACAGACAAGACTTTCGACAGCAAACAGCCTCGGTCGTGGGGTCCCAGTGCGCATAAGTTATTTGCAGAAAGCGCGAAACGTCTGGTCGATGTAACTGGTGACCGAAGAGCTGGTGGCTTTCTCGCGCAACGCATCAGCATTGCAATTCAGCGAGGAAATGCCGCCAGCATCCTCGGTACAATGGCTCGAGGGCCTTTCATCATCTTGTATTTACTTTAGAAAATAAATGTTTTTTATCAATCGACGCAGTTTCATAGTGAGTATATTTCGATTCGATTCGACTCGCCTCGGCGAGCCTAGTGGACGCCAGCCTCTACGCCGTAGTTATTAAAGAAACTAAATTATAATTTATAAGCTTGGAGATTGCTTACCTTTCAGCGTTTGTTTTTGCTGCTGCACTGATATACCTACTGCTGCGGCTAATGCTAGCGGGGAGTTTACGTACTTATGCGAGATTAATGAATAACAACAAACTATTTCGTATATACGAGTGGTTGACACAAAATAAGCAAATTTTAATACGACAGCTGACACTAATATGTTTTTGTGCCAGTCATGCAGACGTAGGCGGCGCGGCATATACAACCTCCGAAGTATTTTTTATGAAAAGAGGCCAAGGATAATTTAGAACTAACCCTATGTTAAATTTATAACATAACACCCCTCATTTGTATGAGGGGTTAAAAACCATTACTGCTTTTAAACCAGGCTAAAGTCTGCCACTACCGCATTTCATCTTATTAGCCGTTTATGCGTGATTGAGTAACATACATCCAAACTTTTACATTTACAATATTAAACATATAAGTATTGCAGCTTGCTGCATTACAGGCAGCTTGGCCCTCGCGACTCCACCCGCGTATTTTAAAGAACGCAGGCAAACCGGCGGAATAACATATAGCTTAACTAGCTTCGGCCCGCGACTCCGTCCACGTGGAACTCGTTTCTTTCGTAGCTCCATACAAACTTTCACCCCCCATTTCACCCACTTAGGGAATGATTTTCTGGATAAAAACTTCCCCGGGACCCAAATTATCTCTGGGTATACCAAATTTCATCTAAATCGGGTAAGCGGTTAAAGACTGAAGAGGTAACAGACAGACAGACAGACACACTTTCGCATTTATAATATTATTAGTATGGATGTGTATCCGGAAAGTATATTCTAGATATATACATAGATGAAAGAATATGTGAAATCGCATTATAAGCGGCTCAGAATATTACCTACCTCCTGCATACAAACTTACAATCTCACAGATTTACCTCTCTTTATTATATTGTTGGTATAGCAAGTATAGATATAGACTAGAAGAAATAAAGTAGGATTAAGCTTGATACCATACTTTAACGTTTTAATGAAAAATCTCAGGTTATGAGCTCAAGAGATTTAATTTCACACGCAGTTTGAGTCTGCAAGATCACATAGATGCTGCCGTCGGGAACAACGCTATATTTAACACGAGCTGGGGCTTGTCCATATATTACGTCATTCCAAAATCGGAGGGGGGGAGGGTCTGACCGGTTAACGGTAGCATGACGGTGCAGGGAGGTATTCAAAAATTGCGTAATAGTACATTGTTTAACGAGGGGCGTAAGTGGAATATTGCGAACAAGAGTCTATCAGAAGCCCGACGCCGAAGGCGGAGGATTTTTGATGACTCGAGTTTGCAATGTTCTTACGCCAGTGTTATACACATAACTACAAAGGACAGACAAATCTAAGTTTCATACAACCGCACCAATCAACTTCCACTTCCAGATCATTGCTAGTGGAGCACGCAGCTTCAATATTTCAACCAATCACAGAGCAGTAGGTATCCTTGCGGCGCATAGCCAACTAGATTTTTAGGTTTCCGTACCTCAAATTTGGTAAACATGTGTAAATTGGTGACTCAAAGATGGACTCGTAAAGTAAATTAATGAATTCTGAACAAGGGGCCACTTTTGGAGGGTAAACTGGAAAATTAAAAAAAAAAGTTTCGTAAACTGTATTGTGTGACATATCAAGTGAATTTTAGCAAAAACAGATTTGAAGTACATAATTTTAAAAAAAGACGAAAATTGACCATCCCCCCCCCCCCCCCCCCTTAGCTCCGAAACTACTAGGCTTAAAATTCTGAAAAAAATATGGAAAATAGTTCCTTGCCTAAAGATTACAGGAAAACCAATAAGAAGTATTCAAAGTAACGGGAACATTGTCAATATTTTACGGAACCCTTACCACGCGAGTTGAACTTGTCCGGTTTTTTTTGTAACCAATCACAGAGCAAAATTTTTGTGGCGCGCGGGTGTAATGAAATAGTAAGTACATTGTGATACAAGTGAGCTATGTTGAACATTACCTACATCCGGGGCGGAATTGTTCATGCAAGTACAATACAGGCTCGATAAAAGAGAGGACGATAAAAAAATAAAATCATTTGATTATCATGATTCCGCAATCGGTAAAACGATCGATATATTATACATTTTTTTGTTTAAGCAAAACCACGACCATAAGAAGCTCAGTATTATGAAAATAACAGGGCTACTGACCACTGGGTCGAATTTTCGTTACGTTTTCGGCGTTTCGTTAGCAGTTAGGTTTAAATCAATTATGTCACTTGTGACAGGGACGCATGGAGATTACGGGGAGAGGCCTTTGCCCAGCAGTGGGACACTCAATAGGCTCTTAAAAAAAATACTTGTGACCTTGACAGTTTTTATCGCGTAATATAATAAAATTGTTTTGAAACTTCTCGGTGTTACCAATTTTTTTTATGAGCCTGTTAAATTTGAAACGTCCAAATTGGTCAAAATTCGAGCGGCCTTACCCAAATATGTCCCACCAGCGGTATGTCGTGTATATACATATTTTTGCACTTGACTGTACCGCAGCTGGTGTTGTATCTACTACTACGACGATGACACACAAACAAGACGACATAGCATTTACAATTCGATAGTGTGATACTATGATTTGAGTTTCCTAGCAGTCAAACACCGTTCTGTTAGACTAGTTAGACAGAGAACCTTCTGTACGAAAATAAGTAGGTACTATTACTTTATTCTGTGGTCAAGATTAGAAGCGTTAAAAATCTTGAGTTATGACTTAATATACTTAATTTCAACTACTGACCATCTGCCCGGCTAGCTCAGTCGGTAGAGCATGAGACTCTTAATCTCAGGGTCGTGGGTTCGAGCCCCACGTTGGGCGACATCACATTTTGCTTTTTTTACCTGCATTTATTTTACAAAGAAATAAAAATCCATTTTTATGAAGGCATAAAATTAAAAATGGAAACAGTGAGTAAATTTTTTCATACCTGCTATTTTTCGTTCCCTCATTTTCCGCCATAGTTGTTCAGCTTTTCTCATCGGCCAGTTCTCGACTTTAGCACTGAAGCTTCTAAAGAACTTATATTCTTTGAAATGAGACATTCTACGTTCCATTTTGCTGGGGGTATGCCCCGGTGGTGGCGGAGACGGTGCCTTTGGCGTGTTCGATTGTGACGCCATCCCAAATTCAAATAAGCACAATAAAATTGCACGAGATTATGTGAAGAACACAACACCAACACAAGTGTTATTTTAATTTTGGTCCCGAATTTCACATTTGAATTTCCATTTAAGACACAAGTTTCTTTCTTGCCTTACTTGATACATTTTATCATCATGTTATGTAATAAGTACACGCAAGTATAATTATGTTTTTTTTTTAATTTAAACTTTATGACTAACTTATTATTGACTATCTTACTAATAATTATTTTACAGCAGTAATGTAACTGTTGATAATTAACCTGAAACAGAAAAAAAAATCTCGTTAGTTAGTAGAAAAATATATTTTCCTTCGTTAACCTTTTCGACGCTCTATCAAAGAGAAAAGTTGTCAACCACACGCCAAATCAATATGACATTTAGTGCGGAGTTTAACCTTAATGTCAATGCAAGGAACGTGATAACGTTGGCGTTGAACCTGCGGTGCGGATATATGCGTCGTCGGCGTCGAAAATATTAAAGGCTAAGGTCCTGCTATTTAGGTTTTTTTTTTTTTTAATCTCGTAAACAGGGAATCAGTCCCCGCGAAGGATACGGGCGACTGAATCCGCGATTACTTTATGGTAAATGATTTCTAATATAACTAGCTATTTAGTTTAGGCAGTAGGCCACCTATGCAAATTAAGACTTAATCAAATTATTTATGGTGCCAGGTCGGCAAGATAGAATTAACAAGTAGGTGTATATTTCAATAAAATGGGTCAGTTTACACAAGGCAGGTAATTTCATTTATTTCGATGATTATCTAGGAGACCGAGCTTTGATCGGCGTTGTTAGTGGATACCCGGAGAAAACGTATTTTTCCGGAATATGAGATCTAGGTAGATCGATATTTCGTCAAAATCGATATATAGCCGTTTTATTATCGAATAAATAAAAAATATTGCTCTTGTCGTCCTGACAGATGCTATGATTTAAATTTTACACCTTCTTTCTTTCTAATAAGATGAAACATGTCTATAATTAATACAATTAAATAGGTACACATCTTTGACGCCGGCTGGCGGCTGTACGATTGAGTATAGGATCCAATTTCAGGGGCTTTATCCAGCAAGTTCTAATACTTATGCCATGTCAAAACACAGTCACTTATGTGAAAGATACCATCACCAACACAGTTAACTAACCATCCGTGCACTTATGTGCAAGGGTCATGAATGGTCAGTTAACAGTGTTGGCGTTTGTACCTTATATCATCGAGATGTATCAAAATCGGGTATGTGGGTCGTTCTTCTTTTCGACCGACAATAGCCTGTCCTTCGTCTTACTATGGCATCTCATTTGAGTAATGATTTTACGGTTTTATAATGTTCGAAAATGAACGTCCATATTATTTTATTAATTAGTATTAATTTAATATTTTAGTTTCTCTAACTAGCATTTTTTTTTAAACGTATTTTTATCGTAGAAGTCCGTGACAGAGTGGTAAACCAAAATGTTGTCCCCACTGAAAGAGTCCACTTTGTCACATGTTTTTTTTAGAAACCAACCGTAAATAAATATTTATATTTGCCAGAAAGGAAACTTTAATTAGTTCTAATGAAGAAACCTATACATTTTTTTTTAAATCGCACTTCAAAACCACAATTTTCGATAGTTCAAAAACCAAAAAAACAGAAAAACCTCGGATCATTGTCGGTAAAAAAGAAGAACGACCCATGTCACGAACTGTCATTATAACATGCGAAATGGAGTCACCGGAGGCGCAACGCCAGTTACGATTATGATTTGTGTTATAACACAATGCCTTGGTTTGGTTATAGATATAAATAAACTTGTTGACAATAGTGTATACCTAAATGATAGTCAAATTATAAACTTTTGTAATCAAAGCAGTCCCTTTTGTCAAACAATGTGTTTCTTATAAAATTCAAATACACACGTTGACGGTCAGACGTGGGAAAACTTCGGTTTTATATAAATCCAGCATTTTATTTGAATTAGGTACTTGGTATAATTTATTAACGGTTGGCGATGACGGACGGGCGGATAAACAAACGGTTTTGATACAAATAGACCGAGTTCAAAGGAATCGCGGAATTGGTTTCGACACACGACGGAATATATTTCAAAATACATATGTAGTTCTCTATAAATCGACGGCGTGTTAAATTACTAAAAGATGCGAAACACCTGTTTTTTGTTCCATTCAAAACAATGCAAATAGTTGTCCATGTTCATAGAAAGGTGAATGAATTGTACATTTAGACTATTATTGTATTTAGGTGACTTATTCAGATAATTAATCCGTTTACGCCCCGCTTCTGACATATTGTTTGTAATCATATGTGATTATCCGGAACATGCGCTCTCGCGTACTTGAGCTCGTAACGAAGTGGTTGTTAACGCGACGGATTTATTGGAGATGGAATAACGTCAATTAATAAGTAAGTAAGATTATTTCAATTTAAAAGTATTAGATTTATCTCAAGCTGTGCTGTGATTCTAGTTAGTTAGTCGCAAGCTATAGTATTTTTTCGGCCTTAGAAAAATTTGGGCCGATTGACGTGTTACCGAAACGGTTTAGGAAAAAAATCAGAGGGGGCTATGTTATAATTTATAACATAGGCCCATTTATAACTTATAAAGTTAAACACTTACTTCAAGGTAAGTCGAACACATCATTATAGGTACCACTGCCCCGAGGGTATCCGTAAAGGTTAGGAGGAAAGGTTACGTTTGTCCAAAACACAATTTGGCGATCGAGAACTAACAGAAATGCGGAAATATCGTTTCACAACGAAACAAACTAAAAAATATGTACTCGGGATTTTTGCTCACAAAGTTGTCCTTTTGATGGATAAATCAATTAAAGCTGCGCATCAGCCTTGAATGATCGTACATACAAACAACCAAGAGGTGAATCGGACTCGACATTTAGCATACCAATATGGTATCACTGTGGTGCAATCGGTCTGATACGATATAGGTCACGTGACAACGAGCGCGCGCTTCATATTCATTTCATATCTCTTTGCTAAATGTCGTACTAAATTGACCTCCAATTTCGCCTAAAGCTTGCAATGCCTGAATAATTCTGTTGAAACCGGTTTAATGTTGACGGTTTGTGTGCCTCTCCTGAATCACACGAGTAGACATGGCAACCCGTACAAATATTGTTTTTGAATAAACATGCCGACGGAAAAGGACATCCAATTTGTTTTGGTTTGTCAGGAATTATACTAGCACTTCTTAGACCATTATGCACTTATTTTTTTTATTCATCGCACCCCACCTTATCAAGATTCTGTTTGACCCCATGTATGACTGGAAGATACCTAATGTTTTTGGCCTTACGAATGCTTATGGCATTAAGTCCGCCCTTTGTCCTAATTTTATAGAAATAAATTAATAATGTATACATTATATTGCATCGTTAGCGTGCTGAACCAAACATGTAGAGAACACTCAGGGTAGCTTTTGTCACGATATATCGTAACGTAAGTCATATAACTACATCAACGGGTAAGGGTGAAGATCCTCCAGAGATGTGCGTAGAGATGTGTTTTCATATATTTGACACCGCGCTTGCTTGACAGCTAGGTGTCAAATATAGGTATAAAACCAGCCAAATGCGTGTCGGGCCACGCGCAGTATAGGGTTACGTTGCCTTTTCAAGTGAAGTTTTTAAGTGGGTCGACTATTACTCGTTCGCTAGTTATGCCTACTTAACTGATAGTTTTCCTTTTAAATTCATGATTATGTACTAATGCCATAATATACACTGTAATATGGGTTTAACGAGTAAAAACAATTACATCCCCACGTTACGTGTAGCGGAGTTACCCTAAAAAAAATCTACCATTTCGTCGGCGTGATTGATTTATATACCCATGCCCAATTACAGCTTTCAGCAAGGTTTACTAAGCTAAGCCTCCGCAGACGGACCGATGGACAGACGGACAGCCGGACAGACGGACATGGCGAAACTATAAGGATTCGTTGTTGACTACGGAACCCTAAAAATAAGGACCGGTACGGTACGGTAACCCAAAAGTGGAAATAATGAGAATTTGGCTTTTACATGGCTTCACAAGAATAACTCAGATGGGAAGCATTGAAATGATACGGAGTCTCCGCCGCATTATGAGATTCCATTTAATGAGGTTGAATGTTGATAAAGGGAAACCATATTTATCAAATTAATTAACGAAGGGTTTCTCATATCTTATCGTGAATATGTTTGTGGCAATGAGAGTTATTATTAACAAAAAGGTTTGATGAAGGCTTTGGGATTCAGGAAAAAGTCACCGAGTACGATACAAACGTTTTCTAACTGACTTGCTTAATTATAAAACTATCCGATGATTGTCTTATTTAGTCAATCGCATCACATCTAACTACCACGAAAATAACAAAAGTCATAGAATAATATTTTATTTTAAGTAGCGTTTTAAAATTGTCATAATGTCATAAGAAACGAATAATGCAGAAATAAAATCACATTTCAACGAAGATGCCCATTTTTATTATTCCCGGGAATAAAATAACGTATCTTACCTAATTAATTAATAATCCTACTAATATTATAAATGCGAAAGTTTGGATGTTTAGATGTTTGGATGTAAATGTTTTTATGTTTGAATCACGCTTAAACGGCTCAACCGATTTGGATGAAATTTTACACGAAGATAGTCTATAGCCTGGATTAAATTATAGGATAGTTTTTATCCCGGGTCCACACAGACAAAGTCCCGGGCGGAAGCTAGTAATAAATAATAATTCAGCCCATATAGGCTCATCCCAGCAGGCCCCGTAGCATGGTTGGCCTTGTCACGCGATAGGTGATAGGATAGAGCGTGCGTCACTGGCTGACACCGTTCGATAGAACGAGACGACGCTCTTATCTTGTCACTTGTCGCGTGATAAGGCCAACCATGCTACGGCTCCTGGCCTCCTCTCATGGATGAGAGGGAATGGGCAGTAGTCCCCACGCTGGCCCAGTGCGGGTTGGGGATTTCACTAACATCTTTCAGTTTATTCGCAGATGTATGGAGGTCTCCTCACGATGTTTTTCCTTCACTGAAAAGCTAACGGTAATTATCAAATGGTATTCTGTTCATAAGTTCCGAAAAGCTGGGATTCGATTTGTTAGATCACTATCCCAAACGCAAATATTCTTTGTAGCTATTTTCTTTTCGCATTTTTTCACGAACGAGATTATTCTGGTCGCTTTTTTCCCCTGCACCTTACTTTCACAGTCGTGTTACTCCCGTATCGTACTTTTTAACGTCTCAATTGTTCTTCCCCGAAACCCGTTGCAATCGCGAAACACTAGGTAGGTTAGGTTCGTTAGGTAGCTTCAGATGCCCGAAGGGTAACTGCCCAGAAATAGGAGCCCGGTAATTAGCAATGTAAGTACTTAGTCAGAAAAACGGTTGCATGGAAATTGTACGAATCACATGAAACGTTCCACTTTAAACTGTAGATTTTCCCTATTCATTACTGTAGGTACCTAATTAAATAGTCAGTGTTTAGTTTATTTGTTACATTTTTATTTTGTTCAATTCCCGGTTAAAGTAAGCTTTAAAAAAATCTGTGGTTGCAGTTATTCATTCATCTTAGGGAAATTAAAATAATGTCTCCTTCATTTAAAACGTGCTATCTTAAGAATATCCCTTCAGGTCCCATTTTTTTCACCCTTTATTTAGGTACCTAGTCGATCTAGTTACACATACTGTGTAATGGACGCTTTATATTAAAAAAAATACCTAAATATCGCATACATCCCTAAAAGATGCTCGCAAAGAAGGCCGCAAAGAAAAAGAAGCCCTTGATGACAAACTCTTAGAAACTACCCTAGCAAAATTTACCGCTAATAAGAAAAGGGCAATTGAAAGATCCATCGCATCCAAAATGAATTATTTGATATCCGTGTTGTCGACACCGACGCTCCTTCTTACCTCTCACGTTCCGTCACACCTGTCCTAAAAGCAGCCGAAGACGAAAAACAGAGAAAATAATCTAACGCCAGCGAAACGCGACACGCTACTTTCACCCCACTCGTCACATCAGTCGATGGCGTCTTTGCGCCCCAAATGTCTTCCTTTATCAAACATATGGGTGAAACCATATCAGAACGTTGGAATCGGTCTTTAAGCACCATACTTGGCTGGCTTAGAGCCAGAGTCAGCATTGCTGTTATACGTGCTGCAAGTATGTGTATCCGCGGCACACGGCACCGCTTCAAGTCAGCAGCCAGACGGCTTGGCTTCGACGACGGCGCTGCCCTCCCGCACATAGAGTAGCCTCGGCTTTATATTTATACCTACCTTATTGTGTTAACTTCATTTTTCATTTGTACCTACCCGTTTTACATAATAAAATATCGAACACTAAAAAAAATAATATCGCATATAATAATTAATGAATAAGTAGGTGAATACAATTTTCGCGTAACCAGGTGACTGATTAAGTAGGTTCATAATTTTATGGGACATGTTTTATGGTATCGAAATTTTTATTTATATGATGAAAAAAAAACAGTAGAAACGTGATTGGTACTAGTTATTACTTACTAGATTTTGTGTTGCAATTATCTTAGCGATTTCTTTTTTTTGCGATGTAACATATTATTCATTGGTCCAATTGACCGTGACCGTGACATTTGTCTCTACCGTTGTTTACTACCTACAGGGCAGGCCTACGTAAAATTATGCATTTTACTAACGACATGGCGTTAAGTTAAGCTATTACCTTTTTTTTAGTAAAAAGAGCTCATGTGTTTGTATTTTATTATGAAATGATAAACCACTAAAATATAGCTGATCTGCTTGTGTAAACTGACCCATCAAAACCATTAAGACATACTATTTTTCAACAAGTTATGTTAGCGTATCTTACCTCACTATGATGTCTTTCTGTATTTACACACACTTATAAACTACTTAACTATAGTACAAAACACAACACCAATCACCACACAGCACAAAAATTTCAAATTTGGAACACAATTGAAAATTTTAAAAGAGAACGAAATCCGCTTCGAAAAAAAGTTACGAGCCGGGAAATTTTCAGTGGAGTGCGAAACGTCCCGGCGGCCTGCGCGAATCTACAGGTCTGTCTGCAACGCCTCAGGGTTTCCCGCGTCAATGTGTGAGTGAAACAAGAAAATAAGCATGTTACGTGTAGGAGCGGGATAGTTACACTTTTCGCGATGCGCTTATGGGTTCGGAAAAGCGCTATAGATTATGGAAGTTGTGTAAAAATGTATTCAGAATGGATTTGTTGCAATGTATTATACAGTAAAGGGACTTTTGAAAGGTTAAACCAGTTCAGAATAACGATTAGTCGCAGAGAACACGGTCAGCAATAATTTAGGTTGTAAGTAGGTACTTTTTTGTAATAAAATAGTTTCAAGTATACGCAGAGTACAGAAAACGGACACTTTGAGTTTTCGAAAACCAATTTCTGACAAAAATACGTAAATGAAGAAATGCATGCGCATTATGACCCTATGTGGTATGGCGTTAGAATATAACCACCCCTTTAATCCCATTGGGTGTCGTACGAAGCGACTTCGTGAAAGGGTTGAAGTTGGTTAAAAAAAACCGGACAAATGCGAGTCGGACTCGCCCTTTTTCAGATTACCTATCAGATTTTTCCATGTACTTGTAGTATAAGATGATATTCCATGCCAAATTTCATAGTTCTAGGTCAACGAAAAGTATAATTCCCTTAAGTGTCGAAATATACGTTTTTTGCAACATAAACGGCCATATCTTTTTTACGTTAACTTATAAGTTTTATTTTTTCACAGCTTCAAGGGACTGTAGACTTGAGTATATGGTTTTAATTTCAACTCGATACCTTCACGCGTTTCCGAGATAAAGGGTCTTGACAGACAGACAGACAGAAGGACAACAAAGTGATCCTATAAGGGTTCCGTTTTTCCACTTAACCGTTTAATTATTACCAATAATGAATTATCATGTGCTCTGCCTACCCCTTTTAGAAATGTAAGTTTATATATCTATACGAATAAGTCATTGTCTATGGTCTTATTTTGTGTCACCTGTATTTGCACATAAATAGTAAGCTGGGTAGGGATTGGAAAAAGTTTTTCATACTAAAAATGCACATCGATTTATAAGAGTTAAGCCAAGCACGTTTACGAGAGTAAAAGCTCAACCGAATACGAGGAAATGGGTTATTTTTTACGTGCAAGATTAATTACAAACTACCTGGGTTTGTAATTAAATCTGACACAAAAAAAACTACCAAATTGTATAAGCTTTACCTGTCGGGTATCAATATCTAGGCTTTAAATGTGTCTGAGGGACAAAACATTTTTTATTCCCAGTGAATTTTTGAATATTTGTAAGGTATTTAGGTCCTACTCCTAGTACGTATATTACTACGTAACTTACTTAATACTGTTGCGCCGGTGGTATAGGCATAAACTTCAAACTTGATTGTGCTTTAGAAGCGTTTTCAACAGGCTGAAAAATGATTGCAGGCCCTTTTGGAGGTGGCTCTTCCACACTAGAAGATCGAAAATTCACATTAGTTACCGTTGTTTTCAGGCGCCTGAAACATGTTTTCAGTCCGTTTCAGGGCTCCCTCTATCAGATGGCGCAATTACCTGAAAACCCGTTTTTATGCGTTTTCAGGACCCCTTATGTACACTTCAGTATATGGCGAAATTTCTCGAAGGAGTGAAAGAAACAGCACTATTAGAGGGAGACAGCTATATTGAGAAGGTTCGAGAAGTGTGTGAAACAGACAACTAGAAATGGACAGCATAGTCAGGAATGTTCCAGTCGGGTCAAGCAAGCATCAAACAATCTAGAATTCTAGACGATCAAGAACACTCACGATGCGAGGGGTCGCCGTTCCTGGAATTGGACTTTGGACCGATTATTCGAGATTTCTCAGGAATGTTCTAGAGGGAAGGTTTCCGGATATATAAGTCGCGCGCCACAGGGATCGGAACCGGTTTTTTCAAAAATCCCCGAAGTAGTCTAATATTTTGAATTATTTTAGGCTCTTAATGTAGGACTCTATCGTGTATTTAGGTAACATATTCGTATTATTAGACTGCCCGATCACAAATGATATTATAACCAAGGAATAATACCGGTTTAATTTGTATGGAGAAAATACCGGTATCTGATCCCTGGCGCGCCAACAATGCAGGGCAGTTAGGAATTAAAAAACAGTGCGAGTCTCGAATCAAATAGTGTGAAAAGTGAATAAGTGCGTTATAATGAAGTGATTCAGTATAGTGATTTATTAAGTAAGTAAGCCTTGTTAATTAGTAATTTTGTAATAAAGTTTGCATTTTCAATTAGTGGTCGATTAGTGTATTTTCTATCACGTTACCTTCCCGTTAACTGTTTCAAATGTTTTATTGCATAAAATAATCAAATACTTTAATTTCCATTGATACTCTAGTACTTATATAAGTGTTAACTTTTAAGCTTTGCTATTCATAGCTAGTCACTTCAACAGAAGGGTACACTTAACTGCAAGTATGTTGTCACTAATATCGAGCTCAAAAATATCTTCACACAATTTCTGGTCTAATTTATCGATGCTGACTGTACTTAAACTTCCTGTAAACGCTTATGATTGTAATAAAATATCTCTTTCCCACACTGTTTGTTTTATTTGGTTACTTTATAGTCCCGACGTAATACGATAAAAATATAATAGGCATTCTAAAATAGACAGGAATTCGTAATATTTTATAGGCTTAGAGTGGGTGTGATCGCAGTACATTGCGCACATGGTGGCGAGTGGCTAGTTGAGCACTTCCTGTATTATGTGGCGTGGGAACTGGTATATGGTATTCATATAATACAGGGACCGTATATCAGTATTCTTTAAAAACAAAATTTTAACCGACTCCAATTCAGAACATCGCTAAGCCACATACATTGAACATCACATCTCCTTTCCTCTTTACCACATGAACAGCTTTCCGAGAGACGTTGATTACTATACAAAAAAATGAATATGCAATACCATCAACTGATCCTGGTGACAACGGGAAGGATACCACATCTGAATTGTGAACCTACTCCTTTTTTGAAGTGAGATACTGAAGTTGAATACGGAACGATTTCGGTTTGTCCCTTTTTAGGTAGGTACTTATTGAATATTTTTGTATTCTACCCGACTCATCTAATATTTCAGTCAATTTCTTCAGTTGGACATAAACGAGCCCCCCAGAGATATAATAAGTCCCACTTACATCAAGACAAATTCAAAAAATCCACTTTTATTTAAGTATATAGGTATATCTTATTCAAGTATAGCGTTTAAGTTTTTGTTGTACCTACCTACCTATCAGCCACATTTTAGAAAATACATGAAACACGTAATACGAGCCTGTAAAATTTGAGGGTTGCCTTCGATTTCCCTGGGATCCCATCATCAGATCCTGACTTGGTGTCAATGGGACCATCTCAGGAGTATAAATATTCGAAATTGGCGAACATACATAAAAAATATAGTGGAAACTATAACCTCCTCCTTCTTTGAAGTCGGTTAAAAGATTAACTCTTATTGCATCAATCCATACCATCATCAACTCCGTTGTCTGTCTGTCCGTCCGCCAAGGCCCTTTTTCTCAGGAACATGTGGAGGTAAGTATCATGTTGGAATTAGTAGCAATTTATACTTAAGACTACTTAATCCTTGAAGCTGTAAAAAAATCGAATTTTTATGTTTCGCATTCGCATGTTGCTGCCGCATATTTTGACACTCGCAAGGAAATTATTTGGTAGGTACTACTTACTTCAACTTTACAACAATTATTAGGTGCAACTTACTTCCCGTTGACTTGGAATCAAGAAATTTGGCAAAAAAACATAGTATCAAAGGAATGTTGGGTCCTAATTTTAATGTGAGGTGTAGACCTGTATCATGTCTGGTGTCTTATGAAAGGGTTTAATTAGCTAAACAATCTTTTCCAGCATTTTCTCCAAAATGTACCTTAATATAAACCCTCGGTGCGCGAAACTGACTCCAACTCGACGGGCTTTTTTTTATTGGAGTCTCTGAAATTACAAAAAGGATTATACAACTATTATTACCCTTAGGTACTGAAGACTTAGATCTAATCTTAACACTTTAATGAATAAATCGAAATGAAAAAAAACCGGCCAAGTGCGTGTCGGACCACGCAAAACGAAGGGTTCCGTGCCTATTAAAAAGGTCGTATCGTCACAGAAATTTTACGGCACTTACGTCCTTTTCTTTGAGGAAGGCAGTTTTTCAGCAATATCTCGAAAACCTCTGAACCGATCTTGTTCAAAACAATTTTCGGTGAATGAAATTAATAAGCCCTATGTTCATGAATTTTTCCATATTTTTAAAATACACCGTTCAAAAATTAGAGGGGGGGGGACAGAATTTTAGCGACTTTCGGGGCGATTATCTCCGACCCTATTAACTTAATCAAAAAAAATGCCAAGAAACCTTATATTTATTTTGAAAGACCTATCGATTGATATGCCACACGGGGGGTCACAATGAAAAATTT
Organism: Epinotia nisella; assembly: GCA_932294315.1. Classification (NCBI taxonomy): domain Eukaryota; kingdom Metazoa; phylum Arthropoda; class Insecta; order Lepidoptera; family Tortricidae; genus Epinotia; species Epinotia nisella. The sequence goes on from OW028674.1 coordinate 28,255,495, forward strand.
TTTTTTGACTTTTAGTTTTATGTACGGAGTGCACCCCTAAAAAAATTTTTTTTTGTCATTTTAATTACAAAACTATATAGCGGCTAACAAAATACACCTATCCTCAAAATTTTATTCAAATACACCTTATAGTTTTCGAGTAAAATGCCTGTGACATACGGACAGACGGACAGACGGACAGACGGACAGACGGACATGACGAAACTATAAGGGTTCCGTTTTTGCCATTTTGGCTACGGAACCCTAACAAAACAACATTGTCTCTTGTTCAGAATTAGCACTTTGTACAACGTAATATTAATATGTTTTTAATTACTGGAGAGAAGAAATAGTCTCAAAATAAGTCGTAGTTAGTTAATCCCTATGTCGTGACGTCTACCTTTTTTGCTGCAGCTGGTTTTGGACCTACCCTTTTGAGTAAAATAAACTTTGTAATAAAACATTTCGCGACGTAGCAAAACAATTACAAAAGCGTGGGAAAGCACAAAAATAAGTGCTTACATCCGATGGCAGTATTGTAGAGGGTCTACGATTTGAATGAAGCTTCGCGTAGGCTTTGCGTTTAGTGTTTGTCGTGGTTGCAATGCTACAACGGTCAACAACTAAAAAGTTATAGTGCAGTCAGTGTGTGAGATTGGTCAAGAAACTACTTTTCAACAGGAATTAAAAAAACAAAATACATTTGCATTGCATCCAATTTCGGCATTAGAACCAATCTCAGGATTGGTTGAATAAATTGTTGTAGTCCGATGCTGGTCGTCACAAAACTACAAACGTACGTTAACGTCTCTTGTCTTGCTTATGAATTTTATTAACACATCATACCCATTTTCTTTCCGATCCTGTCGTCTGTGGATCACGTCAAACTAACATTTACGCGTATCTGTGGAGCTCCACATACATTATGGTTAAAATATGTTACCTACTATACATTACAATCATAAAACAATAGTGTCAATAAAATCACATTTAGTCAAATAACCCGCCCCGTGTCATTCCGGGTGCAAAGGTGCTTATCACACTCGCTGCATTGCCGCGTTGAATCGCGATCGACAACCTTTGCAACAGGAATGACCCGGAACGGGAGTCATGCCCTCTCAGTCGCAAACGGCGCCCAACTTCCGCCAAGAAAGTTCTGGCCTCTGAGCACCAGCAACCCTTCGTCTCCATCGCCAGAGGGACAAACGAATAATTAGTCAACGCGGACTATTTGTCCCGCTTTCTGAGCGCAGCCGCCTCGGCAGCACAGCAGCTCTGCTGTACTGGTGGTGCGACCAAGGTGCGAGGCAGCGAAAGTGCTAACAATTATATTGAATGTAACGAATGGAAATGTTATATGTGTAAGTAGATATTTCACGTACAAAGGTAAGGGTTCGGAAGTACGGTGCGGATGTAAGGAAGTAAACGAGGATATCCCACATAACCCTAACTTGACTACACCTCCGAGTGAGGGTCGTTATACAATGTCGCATCACAAAAATTTGCATTAACGTAATGTGACGACGGCGGGGTCTATAACAGTTTCGTTTTCGTTTACGTCCTCTTAAGTCCAAATTGATCTTTTGTTGCTATCGAGACGAAATTTTTTGATATACTTATGTATAAGCAAACTTAGTGAAATATTTTTGTATAATGCAAGAAGAGTGTCAGAATAATTTGCTCTTATAATATTGCGAGTAAATGTAGATGAGCTGGGTACATCTTGTCTGCAGTGAATTATGGCCACTGTTAGTGGTCGTAAATATCACTCCATTGTGATATGTTGAACCGGACATGCTTAGTACATAGTTAAATTATATAGTAGCTGAAAAACCGCGATAGAAATCTATTAAAATTACGAACACTGGCACGTTATCTATACTAATATTATAAAGAGGAAATATCCGTGAGATTGTAGCTTAACTTTGTAAGTTTGTATGTAATGGGTAATCTCCGGATCCGCTACCAAAAAATAATTCACCTTGCGTGTAGAATGGACTTTCTGGGTGGTTATGTTATATCCCGCGGGGTTGCCTGCGTCCTTTTCAATACGTGGGCGAAGCCGCGCGGGCAGCTAGTTACATACAAAGGTGCTTAGTTTATGTGCAAAATGTTCAAGGAATTAGATTAAGCGGTAAAAAAAAAACACACAGCAGCACGGCTATCACAAGACGGCGCGCGAGCTCTCTCGATTTTTGTCGCACTACCCGTCTCTCTCTTATTAGAAAACTTAGAAAGAGAGGTATAGTGCGAGAAAAATGGAGAGAGCTCGCGCGCCGTCTTGTGAAAGCCGTGCTGGTTGCAACAGCCCCCAACTTACTGCATGTTAATTAATACAAACTTAACCCCTTTAAACCTAATTTATGAGGTACCAGTGCAATTTATATTCAGACGTTAGCAATCGAATTCTTCATAAACTTAGCTTATGTGGAGTTAATTGACTTTTAGTTACAACTAACAGGCTCAGATCTGCCATGTGTAGGTACTACGGTGGCGGTGCGCCCATACAAGCCGATTCCCATCGGCTTGCCTAAAATTACCTTTTAGGCAAGCCTATATAGACTAAATTCTTTCATAACTTTTTTGTTCCGGGTTGCCCGTCACACATTTTACGCTCAGCCACTGTTGTACTATGAGTATATTACCGCATCTTATGACAGCCTTTCCATTTGAATTGTTCATTTTCTTGTAAAAGAAGCTAGCAAAATTTACCAATTTTCACATAGGACTCTGTGCTCTCAGCGTCAATTAACGACAATTGCCTGGGCCGCTCGTCTCAATTTCATTGGAACCATCCCCAAGTTCCCGACGCGTCCGAAGATCTGCATCGGTTAAAACAAGTAGGGAGTACTAACAAGTACTCCCTTCTTCTGGCCATGGCTGACACGCTGCGGGCGGCTTTGCCCTGTGCAAAATGTGGTCAGAAATAAAAGACACCTTATATACCTACATTTATCCTTAAATGTTCAACCCTGCCTTTCTCAGCGGGGCTTAACTGACGCCGCAACGCGACGCGAGATGAGATAGGTACCTAATCTATCCTCTAGCTGCGAAGAAACTTAGCGGCAAGTTGTGCTAGACGTACTGTAAAAGCTGTATAATATCACAATTTCAATAAGGTGCTACGATTACGTAAAACGTAGGTGTGCAATACTCGTAACTTATTACGTAGTCGCTTTTGCACCTTTGCAATATTGCGAAACATTTATAGGTACACATCTTTGTAGTCGACTGTACACACGTTCACTTCTATAGTGAAAATGTATTTAACGATATGGTAATGTGTCCTTAATCTCCAGGCTGATCACAACACAACGAACTAAATAATCTTATTTCGGTACCATGGTTCATGTACCGAAATAAGATTATTTAGTTCGTTCTATGACTCAACCCTTGAGCTATTTATACCGAACGATAACCAATTGAAATCAAGTGATTATGACTAGGCCAAACATTTTATATCTGCATGATTCGAGTATTATTTAGAAGCTTATGTAAAATCACTCCGGTACTTCAAAACAATTTTATATGTACGAGTACATAAGGTAGGGCGGCTGAAAAGTAATCTCCTTGGTTAAAAAAATATGCGAAAATGATACTGGCTGAAATGCATTCTTGTTCTTTGGTTATTCTTTTTTTGAATTATTTGACGTTCATTTGTTTTTTCCGTTCCATTTTTCTACAATTCTCGAATGTTTGCGACATATCGGTTGAAAAAATGAATATCGCTAAAATTGAACATCGTGCAGTGATTAAATTTCTAACAAAAGAAGAAAATACTCCCTCACAGATCCGAGAACGTATGATGTGTGTGTTCGGTAGTTCGTGCCCTTCCGAATTTACTATAAAGTTTTGGTCTAAACAATTTAAACTCGGTCGTGAGAGCTTGGAAGATGACGCTCGTAGTGGAAGGCCGGTTTCTGCCGTTACAAACGAAAATGTAGCCAAAGTTAAAAAAATAATTTTAGAAGACCGACGAGTGAAGCAGTGGGAGATTGCTAGAGATGTGGGCATCAGTAAAGAAAGAGTCAATGAGATAATTCATGTGCATCTGAATATGTCCAAGGTGAGTGCACGTTGGGTCCCCAGAATGTTAACGGCGTTTGACAAGGACCGACGTGTCAAATGTTGTGAGGAGTTTTTGGAAATGAGTCGAGGTAATGAGGAAGAAATTGTTTCTAAAATGGTGACGTGTGATGAGACCTGGATTCGACAGTGGGACCCCGAAAGCAAACAAGAGTCTTTGCAGTGGAAATTCAAGGATGAGAAGCCTCCTCGGAAGTTTAAGGTCAGGCCGTCGGCAGGCAAACTTATGGCTACCGTATTTTGGGATACAGAAGGAATTTTACTAATAGATTATTTACCAAAAAAAAGGACAATGAATGTTGAATATTATTCCAGCTTACTGCATCAGTTACGAGACGCGATAAAAGAAAAGAGGAGGGGTAAACTTAGCAAAGGGATCCTGATTTTACACGATAATGCACCTGTGCATACCGCCCGCACAACAATGCTTACCATGAAGGAATTAGGGTTCGATGCCGTTAACCATCCACCTTACAGTCCAAACCTAGCCCCATGCGACTATTTTTTATTTAGACACCTCAAAAAAGATCTCCGAGGAAGACGATTTCTGACCGATGACGAAATGAAGGCTGCAGTTAGTGACTTTTTTGACGAGAAACCGAAAGATTTTTTTTTTCATGGGTTAATGTCAATATTTGACAAATGTAATAAGTGTATTTCACTAGCAGGGGACTATATTGAAAAATAAAAAAAATACATACATGACAGTCTTTTGTTTCATACTTAGGTAGATTTCTTTTCAGCCGTCCCTCGTATGCAGATTTCACTAATTACCCTTGAAACTGTTTCAATGTACAATAGGTACCATTTGCTTAATTTTAACCAATGATTGTACATTAGATAAAATTATGACCTCCCATAAGGTGGACTGATGACCTGGGTAAAGGTCGCGGGAGTCCGCTGGATGAGGGTGGCACAGGAGCGGTAATTGTGGCCTATTTGGGGGAGGCCTATGTCCAGCAGTGGACGTCTTTCGACTGATATGATGATGATGATGAGATAGAATTAATTTCCAGTCGTATGAAGATATTTACAAAAAAATTGGAATGCATACACGAGGCGGTCATTATATCAGTGACCAATTTGGAGTGCCCGTCTTGTATATTTTTTAACGTGTCTGTGTATCTGTGTATCTGTGTGTCTTTGTATCTGTGTATCTGTCTGTGGTACCGTAGCTCCAAAACGGATGGACCGATTTGAATACGGTTTTATTTGTTTCATCAAAATCGGTTCAGCCGTTTTTGAAATATTGAGCTTTGAAATGAAAAAATCGGGGGTTTTTCAACTTTTTTAAGTTGTTCTTATTATTACTGCTATATACATTTTTTGGTCCGTGCTGCGGGAGACAACCAATATTATCGCTACAGAAACGAATATTTGGTAAAATAATGGTATACGGAAAGAGCATGTCTTGTCACTATTTTAGAAATCTTAAGTTCGTGACGTATGTATGATTAAAATTTCTTTTGTATGATTGGCAATGTTCTTTCCGCGTGCCTCGCTCGGTACCCCAACCAGCAAAGCGCGCATAAATACGTCGCCATACGACTGTATTTCTAGGGCCGATAGGACGTGTCAGATATTTTTGCCAGCTTTGTTATGGCAGAATATTGATGCTGTAGACTGTACAAATGCTCTACATAACCTCCAAGTCCCACTCAGTCTAGTAAATCGAAGATGAAACATACCAATCGGGGATTATTTATATCATTTATCGTGCACCGAAATAGCCTGTTTTGATATACGGCCGCGGGGATTCGAAACTGTACTATTTTCATGCAAATGATATAGGAAGTCGGCTATTTTAAAGTTAAAGGGTTGGAGAAAGATGAAGTGGAAATATTTTTATCCAATTGTTCTCAGTCGTAGACTCATATCATATAGGTACCTACGAGTAAAATACACTCAGAGAGAATGGTTCTAAATTACAAGACATCGAACGAATGCACATAGATTGAAAACAATGTCGCGCACTCTGATTACTTTCTTTATAAAGAACTTTCTTTATTACGAGCTTTATAAATCTCGTTTTAAAATTAACTGATTTTTGAATAAAGTACATTACGAATAACAAGTACCTACAATGTGTAGTTTAATATTTTTTGCCGAACATTCCACGAACCTTGATTAAATTAAATGTAAAATTCGCGGGCACTTTTTGTTTGTGGCGAAAAGAAGTGTCGCAATTCAGTATTCGCAGCGTTTCAAGCAAAATTCTTAGCCTGAAAACTATATAATTACTTAACGTAAGATGTTCTGAAAAGTGTAATTTTCCACTCCCGAATGTACAAATACAATTTCCACGCGACCTTTCCTTCTAGCGCCTGGAGGTGCAATAGGGGGAGTCGGGGCGGTATCACGCTCTTATACCAACGAGTACTGCGAAATGCCATTACCGGAAAACACATAGGAATACCGGTGTGGGGAGAATGGGGCGAGGTGGCACAAATTATAATATAATTTTTTTTTAGAATCAATTTCTGTTTAACGTAACATAATAGGCATGATGACTAAGATTTTTTCACGATGCCATTCGAACCAGTTTTTGGAGAGGAACAGATATTTGTATGGGAGCAACTACAACTAAAGGGCATAAATACCCAAAAAATTGTAACAAAGATTGACCTCTCTGGCGGCATTCCAAACGCTTCATGCTAATTGATTGAAAAATATGACGTCACGCATGTCACAATGCTATATGGGTAGGTACTAACTTGTACGGAAAATCAAGTAAATTGCTGTTTCGGTCGCGAAATACTGCGTTTAGGTCCATAGTTGTCGTACAATTTTGTGTCTATAAAAGCGTAAGGATTCTATTGGTAGCTTTAAATTTACACTTGGACAATAAAAAAAATGCAAGTATCTTCTAAACTTTCAAGGTTTATACCTTTTTATAATGTTAAGTATATTTTTTAATCTATACTTTATTACAATAATTTGATGGTTTACTATCCATTTAGCAACACTATGTTATCAATTTTAACATGAGTCATCATCCTATTCGATAAGTTATTACGAAATATTAAATTATAGGCTTTGAGTATTAAGCCACTGGAGATGCCATGACGTAAACTCTTCGAACAAATTTTTTCGCCACTTTTAGCGGGGGGCGAGGTAAAACACGTATAGCACACCACCAAAAGAGGAATGACTCAACAGACACAAGTTTTGCTGTTGCGATAAACGCACACTACAAAAAAATTCAACACATCAAAAATTACACGCACACAGACAGAGTTTTTACGTAACTGATGCAGCATACATGCGAACAAGTTAGTGATGGGACACATCGAAGACATCTGAAGAATGAGTCAAATTAGTTTGATGAATGAACTGAATTATCTTATACTATTTATTATTAAATTGTAAAAGTGAAAACTCTGTCCATTGAAGATACTACCCAAAAAAATGTTTGTTTGTTTATATGTCTGTCTGTAATTATGTGCCCTAGTGTCCTTAGCCCTCTCGCACAGTTAAACTGTGGAATGAACTCTCGCCCGCGGTTTTCCGGGCTGATACTTATTGATTGGTATTTGCAAGAACCTATGTATATGCAATTATATTTTAATAAGGTTCAGCTTTCACCACATTTATAAAGTTACTTCAAAACATAAATGAGCAAAGGGAAAGCAATAAAATAAATTGTTAATTTTATTAGAATTACCACATATTTATTAATTTAAATTCTCTGGTAGGGATTTTTAAGACCCGCTTAAGACTTTTATTAATTAGTATTTTTATTGATTTTTAAAATGAATAAGTTTATTGTACACGTAATCATTTTTGTAGCTTTCCGGAGTAAAGTGCTCCGAACAGATAACACTTGTACGTGTAGGTTTCCAAGAATAATTTTCGTAATTACAAATTGTTCTCCATTTCTCCTTTATATAGGGATCTTTTGGAAATCTAAAAGGACATACAATTATATTAAATAAAGTATAATACTATAAATAATAGTATATGAATAACACATACACTCATAGTCCCGCACTAAATGTATTCCTTTTACCTAGATTTTTTTTTGCCAATAATTCATTTCTTTTTAAGACTAAATTTCAACATCGTAAGTCCAGAGAAAAGTAATTTTTCTGATTCACCTTACAAGATTTAAATGTAACATACATCTATACCTACTATTTAATTCAATATCTAATAAAAAAACTGACTATTAAACAAACTGCAGTGATTGAATGAATGAATGATACATTCAAATGTTGAGTCGCCTTTCTTACTTTATCACATCCCTAAAGACCGATTCGAACCCTTACCACTATAATCATGTTTACGTTCTGTCGTTTACGTATCGCTAACGGTATTTTCTTTAAATGGAGATTGTACTTCAATACACATTTAATAGTTAGTAAAAATACTTACCTATGATAGGAAACGTGAACTTGTTGCGAATTTGAGCTGTCAGATCACCTTTTACATGATAATATTGCACAAGTCACCATTTTTCGAGAGAAACATCACGCGACACGGAACGATACAAAATGACGGTGAAGCGACTTTAAGTAGTTTTATATAACGTGGTTGAACAGTTGACCAATGTACTTTGCCGGAGGGGGTCGCCTGTCTATGACATCTCCAGTGGCTTAATACTCAAAGATTATAGGCTCCATATGGCTCTGGGACATCAAGGGAAAGTTCCTTTAATATTGAATATTTTTTGTTACAGTTTTACTTAATTTAATAAAATAATGTCTCCATAGATCAACTTTATCCCCATCTTCAATATTAGGTACAAGGTACTTACTTTTCCTTCATGTCGCACAACCGTGGGAGACCCTGTATAGTATGTGATGTCTATATTCACAATATAACTGTAAACCTAAATATATAAAGTCTCAGTGAAAAAGTTAAAAATCGTCTCATATTTTAGATACTAGTTACGCGATTTCAGTAATCTACGTCGTGATGACTTTAAATAGGCAAGTATTTGAGTTAAATAATTAAAACAAATTAATTTCAAGAATTCCTATTAGCATGTTGTGCTTCTCTAAGCACAACCTCCAGCCTCTGCTGTAGGAATGTAAATACTTAAAATATAGTTATCATGGAAATATGTTATGACAAATTCCAACCACTGTGTCAATGGAGCACTTAAGCCCTGGGGCCCATTTCACAAGCCTACAATTTAAACTGGCAACCCTGATGCGCTAACCAATAACAACTGGCCATTTGACCAGTGCTGCCTGTTTAGACTTGTAAAATTGTAACTTGTAGCCTTGTGAAACGGGCCACTAACGTGCGTTGGATCTGTGCGAATGTTAATTATTCATCGATCCGACGGCGGATTCTTGCTAAGCCGCAGACATGTTTCAATTTCAGCCTCGGCGAAGGTGTCGGTATTGTCTTCGTAAGATAATAGATACAATGCATACATGAATACACAATTCGCATAGCGATGATAGGTACCTACAGCTGATACGTACCTACAAATAGAGGGTATTCACTAAAGCAAGAAGTACCTAAACTGGATGCAAGTTTTCAAGCAAGCATTCGTAAAATGTAGATGTAAACGAAACTTAAATACCTAGTTGTAATTTCGCTTCGCTCGCCACCTCCCCCTATTTTCTTCGCTTCGGCCTCGTGCGGCCGCTCGACTCAGGACCTCCTTCGCGAGCTCCTGGCTCTGCAGGCTCTTAACTATATACACTCTAGGGGTAAGACAGACAAAACACGTGGAAGTAGAATGGAGCCGTAGCATGGTTGGCCTTGTCACGAGATAGGTGATAGGATAGAGCGTGCGTCACTGGCTGACCCGTTCGATAGAACGAGACGTCACTTATTGACTTAATTGACCATCTATCAGGGGAATATCCCTTGTTAGACCCAACTACTTTAACCCTAAATGCTTTTTTTACATAATGTTTCATTAGACATTATATTTTTTTTTAAATAGTAAAGTTTTTAGGATTATTGCAAAACAAACCTAACCGAATGACTTCTATTTGATGATATTCAAATTAAACACGAAAAGTTCACTGTTTCGAAGAAAAATGCATAAGGTCTTGTGAAACATTAGACTTTATTAAAGCAAACGTTATTAGGTCAAGTGACAGGATAGGTGTGATGAAATTAGGTGTAGGTAGTGTTCATTAAACATAGTAATCATTAGGCTTAGGAAGCGTTAGGAAATTTCATTATTAGTTTCTATTATATTAGCACACTTGATGTTTAGCATAAGAAAATATTAGGAGATATGAAATTAGGCCCAGCAAATAATTATGCCATACAAGTTTAGTTATTCGAATATTAGGGCTAATGAAAATTATATCGAAGTTGGTAGATGTAATGAAATTAGCACTTACGGTATTAGGTTAAGTTGGGGGAACCACTCCCCACATACAAACTACAACTTCACTGACTTTTTCGAAACCGTTATCTCCACTTATAATAAATCTCTAAATTAAAAAAAGAATCAGCCGTTATCATTTCAGACTTTGTTCTGTCACGAATGATCTCAGCTTCCCATGAACGGAAAAATATGAAACATTTTTTATAGGTATATTATTATTCTGGCTTCCGCTTAGGATAGTTTTTATGCGACTGCGATAGTTAATTAATTTTCCTAAATATCTGACCTCTTTAAAATCTTCATTTCTTTTTCTAATATATATATCGCTATCTGTCAAGCTGTCAGTAACGTCAAAATGGCAGAATGGCTTTGTCTTTTACGTATTAATAAACAAGCAAAAGACCAGGAAAGAGTAGTATAAAATGTATTATATTAGACTTTGATATTATTTAAAGACTAAAAATTATATAAGGCTTTAAAATAAATATTCCTATACAAGGATGAGTCATACTTTTTTACCTTTGAACCATATGTTTTGATTTGACTAAGACAAATTACTACAAACAGCCAAGTGCTCACGTTTAAACGCCTAACAATTTGTCACAACAACTTACTATAGTTAGAGTGGTTAGGAATGTACGGATGTCTCTTTCCAACTAACGCAAGTTGGTGTGACAAATTGCACCCATTTGTAGCGTGCCACACTAGCGCGGCCTGCGGTGGCGGTCAATAGTAAATTTGACAGCTAATGACAAGTTTTCTATTTGACTGCCGCGGTCAGGCCGCGCCGGCCTGGACCACACTGGCGCAGAAACACCAAGTTAGCGGCGGAGTCTACGTTTGTAAAAAAACCGGTCAAGTGCGAGTCTGATTCGCGCACCGAGGGTTCCGTCTTGCCCCACCCATTACTTTTGGAAAAATCTTAACAACCATAGAGTAGTTAAGTCATGAGTACCTACAGCGCCATTTATCGGGCATTTTGTTACTAACTTGCGCGACCAAGGAACTCGGTAAATGTATGTTGGATTTCAGCGATAAATCTTTATCAAGTGCTATTACTCTTTTTGTATTTGCTAGAAGGTACTTTCAGAATACTTTCATACGAATGTGAAGGAAAAATATTAAAGACCTAATTAACAAATGATTTTTGAAGAATAAAAAAATACGCTAGAGAGAGGTTTTGTTATACTGATTGTATTATGTATGACTGATTGAGATGAAATTTGGTGCAGAGATACTTTGAATTCCGGGGAAGGAGAAAGAATAGTTTTTAACATTAACACGCTTTTATTAGCTTCACTTGTAACTAACTATGTATGTAAGAAAATCTTGGAATCTTAATTTGACCCACTTCCCGGTCTTCCATTACGATGAAATTTTGCACACGCTCTGAGTTCTGATGACAATACATGACTAGCTTTTTAGTACGTGCTAAAAGCGTGTTTTTTAGTTTTTTAAACTATTTTATTATCCCAAAATTAATTACCTAAGGGAGTGAAAAGGGGGGGCGAAAGTTTGTATGGAGCGACGATGTAAACGAGTTCCGCGCGGACGAAGTCGCGGGCAAAAGCTAGTAATGTAATAAGTATTTAATGTCTGAATTTATCTTTCAACAATTCCTGCCTACCCCAGCCTCCTCTTACAGTGGCTGTAATCACGACCGACGGACAGACGTCAAGTGACCGCCAGAGGCACATGGCTAACTCAGGTAGCTTCACTCGGCTTTTCTTTTAACTAAACGTTTTAATTCTTTATAGCTTAATATGAAAGGCATAATTCCAGAGTTTAAAATTAAGATGTAGATCACGTATCCTAAAGTGACGTAGATCAGGTCTAGGTTCTAAGTAATTTATCTTTTTTGTGATTGATAAAAGCTTTAATATTCACTCATAACTTTTAACACAGGTCGGAGGTGTCGGAACTCTGTCGCACCAACTACCTACTCGTGGATTACGATTCAGGGATCAAAAATATCAAAATTAGTTCAGCATAGCTCGCATGATCGCGTTTAAATACGTCTTAAAAGCAAGTATGTTAGACCGAGAGGGACAAATGCTTTATTATGTCCGACTTAAAAGTGATCATGCTAACTAGGCTGGTGACTTCAATTTTTAGAAACAAAACTCTCATTTCTTGTTTTTCAATTGGCGTATGACGCACGACGGTTAGGTGCAGTTGACTACAAAGAGATACATATACATCTTTTCACCTTATTGACAGATAATAAGGTGAAAAATGAATACTGTACATTGAAATAATAAAATAGTCACCCGAAACATTAATTCCACCAAACCAGAATAGAGATCTTATTCATTTATTTCGTATTAACCATACATTGTCAATTCATTAGTCCATATAATTTTAACAACTAAACTCTGATTAAATCTTTATTCCTGTTTATTCGAAGTCGGCCTTAATAGTGCATGTTGTTACGGGAAAATACTTTAATTTCGAATACCAGCGCCATCTTTAAGTATGTTGTTAGGCATGTCTTTTGGACCCCTAAACTGCCGGGAGACAATCTCTAAGGAGTCGGGCCTCCCCAGTAATGACTTCATCAAAATAGCCACGGCCGAGATTTGAAGAGTGTAAATTACAACCTGTTCACACACGAGTGGGGTATTAAATGAAAGCTAAATAAATTGTCTATAATTTATTACTACATTAAATTTCAATACATACCCAAGTTTAGGTACTTACTATTAGCAAAAGTATAAAAGAAAAATCCATAGACTTTCAGACTCTGCGGCAAAACTAAAAAAGATACACGAAAGTAATCATCATCATCATCATCATATCAGCCCAAAGACGTCCACTGCTGAACATAGGCCTCCCCCAAAGAGTGCCACAATGACCGGTCCTGCGCCACCCGCATCCAGCGGACTCCAGCGACCTTTACCAGGTCATCAGTCCACCTTGTGGGGGGCCTACCCACGCTGCGCCTTCCGGTACGTGGTCGCCACTCAAGAACCTTTCCGCCGTAAGTGGCGATGTGGACGAACTAAACGACGGGTTTGTGGAAGCTGTCCGTGCCACTGGGTCTAAGTTCTTCACGTAAGTAATGTAGACCACAAATAATAACAAGCTTTTCAGCTCTAAGTACATTCCTATTTATTATTTCAAGATAATAGCAAAATTATAAAATATAATATCAATAAAATCAAAAAACCAACAACGCAAAGCGACTTTTCCCTACAAGATATATTACCTATCGAAATTACTATTTTCCAGAAACCAGCGCTTACTTTTAGTATATTGTTAAATATGTTATCCGCACCACAAAACCGCAAAGAGACGGTATCTGAAGTGTCTAGGTCATCAGTAATGACGAAATCTTTACTGCCGCGGAAGCTTTTTGAAAACTGATAATTTTACCCGAACCATGTAATATATATAAACGTGCGTTATATCATGTAAAAGCTAAAGAAATATGCTATAATTCTTGTTAACATTTAGAGCCTGTGTCTTTACAGTTTTGTGGTGCCCATAACATATTTAACAACATACTAAAAGTAAGCGCTGGTTTCTGGATAATAGTTATTTCGATTTTGATGACGTCATTACTGGGGAGACCGACTGTTGAGAGATTGTTTCCCAGCAGTTATGGGGTCCAGCCAGAAGATATGCCTTATAACATTCTAAAAGATGGCGCTGGTATCCGAAAGTGAAGTATTTGTTCGACGGAATCTCCTAACAACATACACTATAAAGATCTTAACATCCCTGTAGTGTCGCTACATCGCTTTGCTAGCACTTCAACGGGCAGCGGCACTAAGATTCCATAAATTGAAGATTATCACATCGTGTATTTGCCGGAATGTCTTGAATGATAATTGCCGATTGCGAGAAGTTGTCACGTAGATCATCCCGGCGATAATTCAATCTTAACACCGAAAATCGCTAGGCGCTACGAATGCTCGTAGCCGATTCCGTGGTTTTCCTTGTATGTAGCGGAGAGAGCCCACGGCGTAGGCACCCGATATCGGGTTCCCGGCACTGAATATGTTAAGGACGACTGTTGTTTGCTGGTAAGTATACCGTCTAACGTATTTGGATACCCACTTTATGAATGAGTCTATGTTAATTAATTAATATGCATTTGGCACTTTCTAAGAAACGCAAACATTCAGGTGACATAAACCGAGTCATGCAAAATTTAAATTATTATTATTTTTAATTAAAAACTTTTGATATGCAAGCAGCTGCCTTATTGGATATGGGCCTCTTTTACACACTGCTCTGGTATGATTTTAATATATATTTATTTATTTCACAATATACAATTTGGAGGAGGCCTATGTCCAGCAGTGGACGTCTTTCGGCTGATATGATGATGATACAATTTCACTTAAATTGTCATAATATTAAATAATACAAACATATGTCAACAAATAAAAAAGAGATAATATCTTTAAAATTAAGGTCACCTTTCGGGTCGTCAATTATCTGTAAATTAAAAATAACAGAAATTAAAAATATTAGGTACAATTCTGATGTCATGGAACGAGGGAGCGAAGCTAACGAAGTTGTATGTAGCTTGGGCCGAAAATCGGTTGTATGTCCGGTGTGCGGTGTCTGTCCAGATGTCCGTCCGTCTGTTCTCCTCTACAGGTCGCATTTCTCAACCGATTCTCGTGAAATTTTGTGAGGAGGTTCGTTAATTACCTATATACAACTTTTTGGTCGAAATTCGAATTATTATTTTATTGTAAAAAGACAGGCTCCTGAGTTCTACAGCTCACAGAGCCACTGGTACAATACAATAAATCTAATTGGTAATGTCATACTCGTATAATACTCATGTATCGAATATAGAGGATTTTCCAATACAAAGTTTCTCAGTCGGCTTTTAAATTTTTCGTCAGATATTTCAGATCACTGAAGCGCCATCTTCTTCCTAAAACTAGGACTGGTATAAGGTAACCTACGTTTTATAGCATTGGTCACTTACCAATCTTTGTATGTACCTATCTTACTCTCCTTTGTAAGTCTCTTACTCTCCTTAGTCGGCCCACAGGATAATGACGCAGATAAGTATCTTTTGAAGACAACATCCATCGGCTTGGCTGATGTTTGCGTCATACGCGTCATGTCAACTACCGTCGCTGTCAGTTTCGGGTTTACCCCGCCGATTCATACTTATAATTTCAAGGTGGTTAAGTACTAACCGCCATTTTGATTTGGCTCATTATAACTTAAAACCCTTAGAAACTATAGGTATGTATGTACACAAAGTGCGAGCAATCATTTTAAATGACACAAATTGACGACGATTGTAATCATTTTAAATGAGGCAGTAAATTTAACATACACTTAACTAATTATTCAGAGGACGACAAAACTGCCGGAAACCATCAGAAAGGTAACTCACGATGTCTTAATGAAAATCGAAATAAAAACAACTTTATCGAACCCGCGTCGTCCGCGCAAGACCCAACCGCACGTCCCGCACACGTAATATGTCCAGTCCAATGTAAGAAACGTTGTTTTAATGTAATAACGGTCACACAGTCTCTTGAGAAATCCAATGGAAAACAGAACAAATGAGATCCGTTGTGACAGCCCTAGGGGCCGCCTACTAGCCTCCCCATATAAAAGCAGTGCAGGCACCGCCGAACGACAGAAACACAACTGGCAGCCACTGGACGTTACTATGGTCCGGATTTGACGAAGTTCAGGAAACTGTAAGTACATTTTTCTTACGAGTAAATTCATTCCTTATACTTTATTTATCGACTTCCCCCAATGTTGACAGGTAGAGAATGCTTTCTTATCTATGGCATCCATTCTGCCTCCTGTTCATAAGTTTTTCCATTGCCCAAAAAAGTTAAAATTACTCAATTAAATTAATACAAGACGATGTTCTTTCACATCTCGGAATTCTAATTTTAAAGTCTTTCCTTTCTAATCACATCGGTATCCGTCAACTTCTGAATAAAAGAAGAGGTTCCTAATGATTACATCTCGGTCATTTATTAATCAATTTCGATTATTATTTATTTGAAATTTTGAATCCCTGCACAGTTCCAATTTGGTCAGAATTACATTTTACTAAATTTTACTTGTTACTTACTTGGCTGCGGCAGAAGGCGGGTTGTGCAGCTCAATCGCCTTGATGGATTTTTACACCTGAGGTGTCTTTAGATTCCTCTTAGTCGTAAAAGTGACATATGTGTAATACCTATATGTAAAAAATCCACCGGGTTATTTTCTAATTTTTTAAATTTCACCTACTAAAGTTGTTCGTTTCGCGTAGCATACCCAACTTTTATTAAATACCAGCTGCTCGCGCGGCTTTGCTCGCCTCTTACACAGAACGCAAGCAAAGTCGCAGGATAAAATATATCTATCCCGAATATTCTATACTTACCTATTCTCTGGTGTTAATTTTTTAACTTGTCGAACCGTAACCTAATTTTTTTTTCAGTTATACACAAAATGCGCAAACGGCTGTACGTAATAACTTTGCTTTTGCTGCTTCTGTCAAGTAACGCATTTTGCGATGGAAATAAATCAAAAGCAGCGAAAACTGTCCAGAAAACCAATATCAAAGACAAAGCAATCGACCGCCTAAAGAGAGCCGCCAATTATGAAGAAAACGATGGCCAATTTTGGGCTAACCGAGGGAAAAGACAAGCAATGCATAAAGTTTTAACCAAAGATAATATTGAGCAAGAATTAAATAATAAAAAAACAAACTTACACAGTAAATTATATAATGAACCGCCTTTTTGGGGTAATAGAGGAAGGCGTTCGTCTGAAGAAAATTACAATGATTTCCCGTACTCTGATCTTGTTTCCGGTTATAATGACTACGACAGTCTTAAATCAGAACAAAGACTCAGCGGATATACAAGTTTAAAAGATAGAACGGAGCAATCGCTTCCTTTTTGGGGCAACCGAGGTAGGCGGAATTCTGATGAAATAACAGTGGGTAATGAGGTTGATCCATTTTGGAGTAGCAGGGGTAGACAACAAGAAGAAGAACCATTTTGGGGTACAAGAGGACGAAGAGAAAACTATTTACCGTTTTGGGGTAACAGGGGAAGACGAAACAATGAGCCGTTTTGGGGGAGCCGAGGTAGAAGAGAAGAAACTGAGCCATTTTGGGGTAACCGCGGGCGAAGGGAAGATGAAGAGCCTTTTTGGGGTAACAGGGGTAAAAAAGAAGACGAAGATCCATTTTGGGGTAATCGTGATAAAAAAGAACTCGATGCACCTGAACCATTTTGGGGAAATAGAGGAAGGCGTAAGGAAGATTTTAAAGAATCTATAATGGAGGCCATCAGCAAAGTTGAAAATAATATAGACTGTTTATCGAGGCTAAAAAGAGAGAGTGCTGCTGATCTAAATGGTAATTTTTGGAAAAATAGAGGGAGGGACAGCCTGTTAAAGTATTTATTTGATGGTACACGTAAGAATCAGAATGAAATTGAACCTTTTAAAAGTGGATTTCCGTATGAGTTAACTGCGAAGCCATCACTCTCCAGTACCATGTTAGATGATAAAATATATGCTGATCAACCACATTATATTTTAGTAGACAGAAGCAGTCGGTCATCCGCTGAATCCTTAGACCCTTATTTCATATCGAGAGGTAAGAAGAAGAAGTTTTTCAAAACATCGAGGGGCAGACGAAATGCTATTGAAGAGATAGTCAAGTCGGTGCGCAACGACCCTTTTTACATAGCTAGAGGCAAGAAAGATTTCCATGATAATCAATCCAATAATGATAAAACGCGCGATGAGTTTCTAAAGGCTAAGGAACTTATATGTGCAACTATCCAATTAACGTTAATGAATATTGAAGGGAAGAAAGTGAAAAGAGAAATTAATGAGGATAGAGATCGAAGGAACATATTACAGAAGCTAGCGGCCCAATTACAAAATGACCCGTATTTTGTCAGCAGAGGCAAAAAAAACGAAACTAAGGAAAATGAAATCGAAGAATTCGTTAGTCAAGTAGCTGTTATGTGTAACTAATATGTAATATTTTATTGAAATAAGTATACCACGGCTCCTATTGAAATAAGTATACCACGCAAAAACGAAAAAAATATTAATTTTAATGTAAAAATAAATAATGTTATTTATTAATTTTCACAGAAAACTGTGTACGTAGCGAATACTAATTATAGAAATTGATTGTGACACGATGTTATGAATAAAATGTCATGTAAGTAATTTGTTATTTTCTCCTATGATCCCCAAAAATGTTTATCGACAATAATACTTACTAAGCTGGCTCGGTGACCCGAAGAGGAACTTGGCACCTGACACAAGAGAACGCCACTCCTCCCTGTTCTGCGCCACTTCACGCCAGTTGGCTGCCCCAAGAGTGGTTAAAAGATCTCTTCACCTCAGCAGCTCGAACTAGCATATTTTGCAGCGTAAAAACAGTGAGCAAAATGCGATTTTGCTCACTCCGTGAGACAAAGTACGTAGCTTTTTTTTATTTTAAGGCCGAGCGAGCACTGTCATTTCATAGTGTGGGGTTCAAAATATTTGAACTTCATTAACTCTCTTTCGTGTCGTTTCAAAGTAGACCCCCGCGAAACAAGCTGCGTTCGGCGTTCGAAAACGTATAATAATGGTTGGTAATTTAAACCTATAAGTTTAAATTACAAAGAATTGGTTTCAAACGGTTGCTTTACATGAAACAAATATTTAAATTAAACAAAAACATCACATCATAAAGTTCGTTGCGCAGAAAAAACATACATTTTATCACGTTGATTTTCATCATCATCATCATCAGCCTATATACGTCCCACTGCTGGGCACAGGCCTCCTCTCATGACGTTGAGTTTACAAAATTTTAATTTTCGGTTCTTGTCAGGAGCTAAGCGTCCTTCACTGAAGGCACCTTCATTACCAAGCGGATCTCGTCCTTTCCGAATAGCTACATCCCGAACATTTGCGGACCAGTAGGCAAATGGCTATCGTCGTGCGCGCATCTGCCGCAAGATACACCACGGTGCTTTCGCGGCTACTTTTACCGCTTTCAATGTGCTTTTACTTTCTCCTGTGCTGATCCACGATCGAGGCTTATAAGACCTAGGCATATCAGAAGGAGAAAGGAGCTGGGCTTTCACCACAACACGAGCTGCTGCCATCATTCATACTTTCCGACCTCCCCTTCGCTGTGCTATCGAAGAATCTGTAACTCGTAGCAAAAAACAACTTTGCTCTCTTGTTGCACAAATAACTATTCATTAATTCATCTAACGAATTTTGAGGAGCAAATTGATGCAGTGTTTTATCATAAATATAAACTAGTAACAGTTTGTTTTGTGTGAATTTATGCAAAGAGATGGTCATAAAAGTATTTTTTAAGAATAAGCCATGTTCTGCCAAATTTAGCTAAATGTACGAATTTACGATTACTAGTAGTAAAACCTCCACATTACTTAAATAATAGGGGTATGATGTTACCTCCAAAGGGGTACAGTGATAACTGATAACATTGAATGCCAAAACATTGTCAAAATGCGCCTTGCTATTTTCGTTTTGCTTTTGATTTCCTAATCTTTTTTTAGTACCTAATTAGGTATGCAATAAATTAGTGGGGCTCTCACTCTTAGATATACAATCAACCTAATTTAGAAAAATAAAAAACGCTATTTAGTGTTTTTTTTTTATTACTGCAATATTATAATATGTGATACATCCAAACATACTATTTTATTAAATCTGCTCTGAATGTTGATCCGGTAACGTCAATGATTTTGAGCACTCATCACAAGAATATCAAATTATACTTTAACGTACCTACTGTAAATGTATGAGAATTACAAACAATTCAATTTGCTTCATTTTCAATAACTAGTATTTTTTTTAAATGGCCGGTTAACTTATGCTGAAATTATTTTAGTGACTTCAACAGAATATCTACTTTTATTAACAATTATTTATTTCTTGGTTCGTATGACCACATTAAAGGGACACTTGACTGATATGGCTATTTTACCGTGTAAACAACTATAAAACACCTTTCAATAATTATTATAAAATGTCTAATAATAAGGTACTTAGGTAATCATTTCAAAACGATGCTCGAACAACAATTCTGATTTTAATAATACTGTTAAAAATATTATATTACCATCAAAATTTCGATTATTTGGTAATCCAATTTTGTATAAACTTTATGGCCGCAGGATGACAGTGACATTTAATGTCTTAACTAATCGTTAATAATCTCAAAATCCTACATTTACCCACACACTCACAAGCATACTTAACACATTTTTTAACGGATATTTTATTATTTTATTTCAATAGATTAGCGTACATCAATCTAAATTATAAGCTGGAATAATAACATTCATTTAAAACATTTTAACATCATTAGGCTCCATTACGTGTCTTCGAGACTTTACATTAAATCACATTCGAAAAAACACTTAAAAACGTCAATTCCAAAATCTCCGTGACGCCATCTCGTAGGCGTACGAATCCAAGTACAGCGCCTTCTCTTAGCAGGCCTTGGAAAATATCTTGAACCCTGTAGGCCTTAAAATTCTTTCAGACTCTCCAGAGTAGGAGATGATTGGTCGAGTCTTCCCTGCCAGCATCTTCGGTCATGCTCGAACTTCTGAAGTCCTCATAGCCGTCTCCTCCCGAAATGATCAAAGTCTCCTTGTTGCTTTGAGTGGTCTCTGCCTGTTTGTGAAGTTTTTCAGCGTTGGCTGACCGCCTGGTTAATGCTTTCGTCTTTAGGGTTGCCTGCGTGGGCTTCGCTGGTTGTCTCTGAGGCGCCGGGTTCTCAACGATGGTTAGGAATCTTACGTGACCAGTATGCCCATAGGTCACACCTGCAATTCGTAAAAATACAGACTTAGGCAAAATTTCGAAAATATTTATTTCATCACACTTTCTTGGAAAGCGTCTTGTCTCCTGCAGGTACAATCATTTAACTGATGCACAAAGATGTATCTTGTAGAAATATCATAGAAATGTATATATTTTAACAGCGATTTTCACATGACTACTCACAACTATACAAAATGGATGACTGTCATTAATTTCTCTTCTGTATTGCGGATAAGTATTTGGTTGAAAAGGAAGCGTCTCATCTCACTCAGCTCTGCTGATATGGATTTGACTGTTTAACGAGAACAAAAATAGCGGCAGTGTTGCAGAGCAAAATGCACATTTTGGAAGAACAAAGGTAGTGTCCAGTTTAAATAGGTACTTATTTGATGGTACACGAATTAAGAATCAGGATGAAATTGAACCTTTTAAAGGTGTTCCTTATGAGTTAACTTCTATCTAAGCCATCAGTCACCAGAACTATGTTAGGCGATAGAATGTAGGTATGCTGACCAACCACATTACATTTATTTTAAGTAGTCTCGGACTTACATTGTTGAGTCATTTAGAGCTTACTTTATACTGGACACTTCATAGCTTAACTATTAAAAATCAAAATTAGTTGACACCTAAATGGCTCAACAATTAAAGTCCCTGACCGTATACAGTGTTTTTCAACCCGGGCGTAACCTTTTGAAGGGGGTCGGTCGCACTTGTATTTTTAATGTTAAATTGATATCAGTAAGGATTTGATGTACCTATGTAAAATGAACAAAATTAGTTCAGAACAGCGAATTAGGCGAACTACGTACCTTTACGTAGTGTGAGAAAGCCTTGAATAATATCGATATGAACAGCACTGGCCAACCTATCTATATTGATATTTGTGCATTTTCACTTGTCAGTTTAGTTCGCCTAATTGTGGATACTACTTTAATGGGCCGACGTCATGAAAAAAGTTGAAAAGCTCTCTTTTATTGAATTTAAAGTTTCGTGAGACATGTTTAAAATACTACTAATAAATCCACGGTTAAACTCACGTATAAAAGACACGTAAATGTCATGACAGGTGACATGTTTCGAACTCTGCGGGAATTCTGCTTCAAGCTAGGTACATCGCCGCGAAAACACTGTGTCTGTCGTGACATTTACTACGTGAGTTTAACAGTGGATTTATTAGTATTTTAGCACTCTTGTAGTAGAAAGAAGCAATTGATATTGATACCTGTGAGTGTGGGCACGGTGAACTGGCCGGTGCGAGCATTCGGCGAGTTGTGGAGCGGCGCTGTTAGCAGCACGCCGGCGCTAGTGCCCACCCAAAGTGTGTCCCGGTGCGCTAGAAGGGCCGTCACACGCAGACAGGCTGCCTTGTGCTGTCTGATGATGTCGTCGCAGCCTGGAAATTGACGTAGGAATTATCAATAGTACCTATAGCGTATAGCACTATAGGTAACTACCGGATCTTTACAGCGTATATGCAGGGACATGACTTAAGCGTCAAGTTCGGGTTACTTACAAATTTTGCTGCATAAACGCAAGACTGCTTCTGGAGCTGTTAATTATTTAAAATTGTATTGTATTGTATTATTTATTGATAAATATTGTCATTTACAAGTCATTAAAAAAAACAGTCAAAAAAAATCACATTACATTTCATTATTAAATTAATTCGTGTACCTATTAATAATTTATTTACATGGTAACATTTTAATATAGGGCTGCATTTTATTAGTTACGTGACTGGGCTAATGTCCCGTGGCCATCGAAAAATTCGGCAATGGTATAGCAAGCCATTTCCAGTAGAATTGCCTTTAGTTTGCGGACAAATATTGCATCGCTAGAAGATTGCTTTATTTCGTTGTCCAGTGTATTGTACATTCTGATCCCCATTACATGCACATACTTGCTAGTTTTGGCCAGACGGCACGCAGACACGACCAGTTATATTAAAACTTTTTTTTTAATATAACCGCGAATCAATTAGTAGTAGTAGTGGTGGTGGTATTAAGTGGTAGCAGTAGTATTGAGACATTGTATTGCAAAAAACAAGTACATAACAGAGGTTGACGTGGTTGTTTTGTAACAATTATAAAAAGAGAATGGTCACAGAAATAAACGCATTTCGGTCGAATGATACATGATACACGGAGTGCTAACTCGTTTTCCATAAATTCCGTCCCATACGTCGGGATTCTCAACCCTTTCCCTGGTAAATAAAAAAAATCGTGAGTTCAAGGCTTGTTTGCGGTTTTAGACGGTTGTAACAAATTGCTGCAAAAAGAGCTTATAAGACACAATGTCGAAAAAGTCTGGATTCCTAGGCACACACACCTTGCAGCATCTTGGTAACTTGGGGTGTTATGTTGATCTCAGCGAGTTGTTCCCTCGTGGCCGCGTTGTAGCACCGCAGCTGCGCCGCATTGTCCAGGGACAGCCAGATCGAAGCGCCCGCCACCGCCATGTGGCTGATGGGTTTCGTTTCAGAGCTTATTTGGAATGTTTCGTCGACCTGGAATTTAAAAATGAGTACCTATGTAGGGTGTTTGGTAGCTAGGTGCAAAGCTTTAAGGGGGTGATAGTCGAGGTAATTTTGAGCAACTTTTAATATGGGAGCAACCCTGAATTCGCAAAAATAAAAGTCAGCTCTCATTACAATTTGATTGAATAGGAACTGCACTTTAGTATCTGGGACACCTGATTGTTTTACTACCCCGACTATCATCCCCTCAAAGCTTTGTTAGCTACCAAACAACGTGTATAACTACCCCTTGTGCTTTACTCCCAGCGTCTATATTACTACGCTTTTAAGACAGCGATAAAAAATAGTAGATTTAACCTCCTAAGGTCCATCATACAATACAAACTGGCCAATCAGAGAATCAACTAGTGCAGGATAGAAGAGTTTCATTTCTTTTGTTTCAATAAGTGACCGAGACAAAATAAATGCAACTTTGCTTTTCAAGAGAATAACAAAAGTTGGTGAGTGTGACCAACTTATAAAATTCCAGCACGCCTGAACCCAGCTGTTAACAGCTGGGTTCAGGTCTTTTTTTATAGTCTAGAGAACGGGTATTTTAATGCCAGAGCTGGTTGGGGATAACGTTATTTTTAAATACAAGTACTAATTTCTGAAGTTTTATTTGACTAAATACTTTTTCAAAGCCCAGCACTGACCTGCAACATTTAGATAACGGGTCTTTTAATGCCAGAGCTGGTTGGGGATAACGTAATTTTTGTAAACAATTACTAATTTCTAAAGTTTTATTTGACTAAATACGTCTACAAAGCCCAGCACTGACCTGCAACATCTAGATAACGGGTCTTTTAATGCCAGAGATGGTTGGGGATAACGTTATTTTTATATACAAGTACTAATTTCTAAAGTTTTATTTGACTAAATACGTCTACAACGCCCAGCACTGACCTGCAACGTCTGCGGGTTTATAATCTTGATAGAAGATTGCGTGGCGCACCACAGCTTGCCCCCGGACAGAAGCATGCTCGTTACGGAGGTGCTGCCCAGGCCTACTGGGATCGTGGAGCGCTCGGTCCATGAACCGTCTGAAAAGCAAAACAAGGGTCATGACATGAATCTTAAATCTTCATCATCATAATCAAGATCATCGTCGTTTTCGGACATAAGCCTCTTTTCACTTGTTTTATGTGACTGCATATTATCACTATTTCCAAATCAAGGCTAGTACTTCTTTTGATATGTATTGTATACAGTTTTAACCCTTAAATTGGCAGAGTATCTAAAAATGCACACGTTTTTTAATAGCCTTTTTGCTTTTTCTTTCTAAAACGATTTTTTGCGCTTTATAAAGGCACAGACTGAAAACAGCGCAAACGAGACTTAAATGCACGATTTTTTCTTTCTTTGCAAGGTTTAGGGTTAATAAGAGTTTCAAATAATAGTACCTCTACGTGAATTAAGTAAAAAAGTGCCCGAAGTCTGCTTTCGGTTTTACAGGCGAAAAATCGATTAAGAAAATCTTAGTGGGTACTTAAAAAAGAATTTATGTGAACCATAGATGGATCCTTGGGATGCAAAGGTGATATGTCTTATATCAAAGGCCAGTTGATACGGTGTAAGACATTAGACTTGTGATTATAATTAAATGTATAAATAACTTTTACCTATGTCTCTGCAATACACCACGAGGTCACCATTGCCAAGGGCAACAAACACTTTTCCCTCCATATACCTGAAACGGTAAGCATAATTTGATTAGACAATCTTAAATTGTACTCAAAAGCACTTAATTTGACCAACCAAACCGATATAAAGACAAAAGAATTTCTATGAGTAGTAGAGTATTGAATCTCCAATAAAATGCTTGATCTAAATTAAAGTAGTGATATATAGTTCAGTCATAGTTTTAGGATGTAAATTACCCTAAAAGTTGGTATGTATGAAATCACTAAACTAATTTGTTAAGTTTAAGTTGTATAACTACCTACTCAAAATCATCATCATCATCATCATATCAGCCGAAAGACGTCCACTGCTGGACAAAGGCCTCCGCCAGAGAGTTCCAAATTGACCGGTCCTGCGCCACCCGCATCCAGCGGACTCCCGCGACCTTTACCAGGTCATCAGTCAAAATACCTACTTTTAATTTATCCATAAACTAGATCAGTAGTTAAGAACTCCCCATCGGCACACAGACTTCCTCAAGGTTTTGCCTAGAGATTGTACTTATATCACGTATTTTCTTTTTGTCTTAATCAATGAACTTTCAAAAAAAAAACTCTAAATTCAAATTGTTTATGATATATCAAAGAATCCGCATTTCAACACTTACACTATCGAATGCACCCCCGAGTTGTGCTGTAGTTTGACTTTGTTCTTCTTAGTCCGTATGTTATCCAGGCAGTTGTAGACGTGTATGCAGCCATCCTCAGTACCGAGCCACATCGTAGGCTGATTGGCTGTGGTGCCGCTGTCTTCGGAAGACTGGCGGCTGGCGGGCGATGACAGGGTACCTGGTTGGAACAGCCATTTGAAAGAATGTAAGTGGAATACGTCAATGCTATACCGTAGGTAGGCTCAGTCCGCGCCGGCTAGGGCTGAGTTTAACGATCTACCTATAATAAGTACTTGCCATAAAACGTACGTATATCAATACGAAATGAGCTGGTAATTTTTCGGTTGTTTATAAAAAAAACAGACATTTATATGGGTGAATTTGACTCTAAGGTTTAACTAAATGCACGGATAAGCATTTTCACAGTTACGGTTCATTTCTAGCAAGAAAAGTTTGATTTTGCGTTCGTTCGGTCCGAACCCAAGTTCCTCATACTAATTTATAAATGATATTTTACACGGAGGACTATTTCTTAAGGTCCGACGAGAACCCTATAATGATGGTAACACAAAAACTGCAAGAATCATATAAGACATTTAATTAGTTACTTGTGTGCTTAAGTAAAAGTAATAAGATAAGATAAATGCATGCAAAAGTTTTGAAAATATCATACCCAATATGGAACGTCCTGAAACTGAAAGCCGATGTAGGAAGGTGAAAGGTTAGGTAAATATAATATAAATATATTTACCTGGTGGGGTCATTAAACATGGGTAACTTTGACCAACATAGGTACAGTCGCCATCAGATGCCTCGACAATAGGGACGTGTTCAGATATTTATGAGCACTTTGGCCGCTCCAATATATCTGATGGCGACTGTACAAGGAACATTACTGAGATAAATAGTTTGAGAAATCTATAATTTACTTCAAATGCCTTAAAGGTGCAAATATGAAATTATAACTTTGAAGGAATAACTATAACTACTGGTATAAGAAAGGTGCCGTATAACTTGCCCTTGGCGAGCGGTTCAGAATTAAAAAAAATACAAATATAGATTACAATGCGACTAGGATACTCATTTCCAACCTCCAGTCCATTTTTTAAACGGTAGCTCCCTGTATAAGTCTTCAACCCACCTGTTGTGATCCCCATAGCTTGCTTGTCCACCGCTGGATTAGAGTTGGACTTCATCACAGGATGAACGGGCATGTTCTGCCCCGTATAAGGGGTGCTCAAGCTCTTGCTATGGTTGGGGGTAAGCGTAGATCTGTGGTTGAGGGAAGCCGTCAGACTGCCGTGGAGACGGAAGCTGGCGGATTCTTGGCTTCTTTCCGATAGGGCATCCTGGTTCTCACTCGTTGACGAACCGTCGTCGTCGTCTTCGCTAGATGACGAGCTATTTCAAAAGCAGATAATATAAAACTTAACGTACATCCTTAACTCAGCTTCAATAGATTGTTCTGGATCCTACGCAGCTGATAATAATGCTAAGTTAGTTGCGTGACGATTCTGAAACTTGATCATGGAATTACCTACTGTTGCTATGGAACCATTGTCGGTGCCGGTCGCTGAGTGACGTGAATATTGAACCTTACTCATTGTTATTTTCCTCGGTAATATTTCTGGGAACGTATTCAGCAAAGATTCCTTAGTATAACAACAATCTGATTTGAACTTTAATTCCTTAACTATTTAAAGTTTTAGGCAAAATGTTAATGGAACAGAAAGCCAGGGAGCGGTTGTTTTTTTGAAAATTAAATTATAACATACGCTTGAGGTCATTTGAGTTGGCCGAATTGTATCAAAGTAGTTCTTCTTCAAAAAGCAACTCTACCGTTCAAGGTAGAACATTCCAATTCCGACGACAGTTTTATAAAAAAAAACGGCCACATTAATTATCTCAACCATAAGTATTTATTCGTACCTGTCTAATCGTATGTTTTTGCAGCTGTCATCAGGGTCGGATATGCTGATGCCTGGCTTCACTGAACTCGTGCTGTTCAGGGAGCTCGTAACTCTTTATAAAAAAAAACATGACAGTGTCAATAAAAAATATATCTTGGTCATACAAAATATAAACCAGATTAACAAACGTTCTAAGATCATTGAGGCGTATTACATTTCTAATTTGAATTTAATTAAAGATTGGCGTAAACGTAACTTTGAGAAAGAAAACTTAGACAAGCGATTGTTTAATTAAACAGTAGATTACCAACATCGAGAAAATGGAGTCAAGTAAAATTGCATTCGTATTTTGAACACGAAATTCCTTTCAAACACTAATTAGGGTTCCGGACCAAAAAGGTAAAAACGGAACCCTTATGGTGCGACTTCGTCCGTCTGTCTGTCTGTCACAAAGTCAAATATCTCAGGAACTACTAATGCTTAAGGTTTGGAATTTGGAATAGTTGTAAACAAAGTTAATCCTCGTGTATGCAAAATAAAAAATTTAATATATACTTTTAATTTGTATACAAAAGGGCGGATAAAAGGGGGGGCAAAAATTCAAAGTCTAGTTAGTAGGTCAAGTGGGGTATCATTTGAAAGGGCTTGAATTGTACATTCTAAAACAGTTTTTCTTTTTTTTCTACGATGGTAAAATTTTGATTTATAAAGAAAAATGTTGAAAAAAATACCATTCCCCCCCTTATCTCCGAAGTTAACCAAGCGAAAAATATGAAAATAATATATATTATTACTATTAACGTGAATATTACCGGAAAAGTATAACGAGACCTCTATCTAGCGTATTTTTTTTTTATTCTTCAAAAATCATATGCTAATTTTGTTTGTAATTTAATACTTCTGTGTTTAATTTTTTTCCTTCAAATTCGTATGAAAGTGTTCTGAAAGTACCTTCTAGCGAATAAAGAAAGAATTATCGAAATGAATTCATTTGATAAAGAATTATTGCAAAAAAACCAACATACCGTAAGGGAAATGTATTAACGTACCAACGTAGAACCCTATCGCAATAAGGTGACATACCACTCGAGTTTGAGTGACGGCGGCATGTCAATTGCGACAGGGTTCTACGGTGGTACGTGAATACATTTCCCTTACTGTACATACCGATATCCTTGGTCGCGCAAGTTAGTAACAAAATGCACCGATAAATGGCGCTGTAGGTACTCATGAGGTGGGGCAAGACGGGTGTGTTGTATGATATTTCGTACGGAACCCTCGGTGCGCGAGTCAGACTCGCACTTGACCGGTTTTTTTTTTCAATGGCTTAAAATAAAATGGGCTAGGTCAGATGAACCAGAATGTGTAGGTAAAATGGTAAACTTACGGTATATCAACAGTGTGTTGTCTGGTGAGCGCCGGCGCAGGCGGTATGCATGCGACGCATAATATGCGCGCGTTGCAAACGCCATTGCATGACGTCACTTGTGGCTTCGGCGACAGCGTTAACACGCAAACTTGCCCGACGTAACCGTCACTGTTACATACCTAGAATAGAGAGAAAGAGATATCAGGCCAATACAATGGAGCTTAATATTTATAATGTACGTATGTAGCACGAGATCGCTAAATAAGAATTTAAATAAAATAGAGAAGTCACGAAAGACCAGCGGCTATAGTAGATTGTTCACCAAGGGCTGAAAGGCACCCATTTCTGACGAGATATTTTGGTGCTCGAACGAAGTGAGAGTGCCAATGGTTCGAGTCTGAAATGGGTGACTTTCACCCGAGTTAAACACTCTACTTTTCATATCGAATACGAGGAAAGTTAAAAAAAAAAGGTGGAAAATTTCACAATATGTATTTTATTTATTATTAGTATTAGTTAAAGAGTGGCTGTATGCGTTTCTGCCTTAGCTCACATGCACAACTTTTAGTTAAAAAAGTTTTGTGGGTGTATTCCATTTGTCACCTCATAGAGCCATTTACAACATAAACTTATTTTATATTTAATAAAAAAAAACATAAACTAATACGAATAAAATTATTTCCCTTTGTCAGTAGCAGGGTAAGTATTGATATTTATTAGAATTAGTTCCCGCATTATGCTTATAAGCATACGTCGGACTCCAGCGGGCATTTTCGTGGCATGTCAGAATAATAGGTAAGGTTCGCAAATCAATCAATTCACTTTCGAGTATTTGTACTTAGTATTTGGTACCTAGTATTTATAATGTGAAATTCCAAATATCATAGCAACTAACTGCGTTATTTATAAACGTACTTGGACTACACATAAGTCAAAATAGCGAAAAAGTTCGTTTGGCTTTATCCGTCACTCAGACAACTGCAGCTGTGAGAAAGGAACAAAACACAAATGAGTTAACTGGGCAATGTCAAGTTCTATGAACACGGCTCTAAGGCTGTACGTTAGTTAGGTGTTTATTTTTTTTTAATCCTTTAAATTTTAAATAAAAATAAGATTGAATAGTCTGTGTTATATTTGATTTAATTTGATTAGACGGCACTCTACCAACAAATAAGTATGAACAACAGTCATAATGACGCATGTCAGCTATTTATTTGTTTTTAAGTGGCCACTAGTGGGCTATCAGTCATCACTTCAAAGAGTATTTACACATTAAAGATGAATAAATGATAACGGGTAACTAATTTAATTAACTATGTTACAAACACTAGGTACATTATAATACTCGTAAGTTAAGATTTTTTTGTAAACCTTACCTTGCCCTCAAACTGCCCCCTATAGTCCGACGTATGCTTATAAGGCGAGGACTAATTGGAATACACTACTTTTCTGCACTAAAGCAGAAACGTATCACTTTCTGCGCACTTTTTAGAACAACAAGGACCCACACAGCATGAGATATGAAAAATAATAATTTTACCCAAACATCAGGCGACTGTCCCTTAGGCGGCAGCGTCGGTGCCGCGCATGTAAACTGCAGTCCCGCGCGGGTTTTCCTTATAGGCACTGGAGACAGGAACTCCGGCGCTGTTCTCTCGTGACCATATACACCTTTAAATATATATTATGAATACATTTAATATACACTTTTATGTCAACAGTGCGTTTAATTTCGAAGATCAGAGGAGGTAGATGAAGATATGAATTACCAACACAGACAAATAACATGTGCAGTTGTGGTTGAACTGTGCTTGCTTCGAATTCCAAATGTTGAAAGAGACACTTTGTGAGCTTCTACGACATAAATCGGCATCAGTTAGGTACTACTAATTGTAGTGCGAATCGTGCCCTATGCCGTGCCACAGTGCCAGTCCATTTTCGTGAACGTCCGCTTTATTGTGTTTACTTGTTTCCGTTTGATATTTTTTAATCGTAGGTTTTCGTCAATTTCTGTTGACATTTTATCATTTATGGATGTCGATAAGACATCCGTCACATTCTGACAAGTATGCGAGTGCGAGAGTGAGGGAGTGATAAAATGGCAACCATCTGAGGCCCACTGAGTTTGAGACACATTCATGGGTGTGGGATTCAACAATGATATGATTTTTGTCATGACGAGGCTCTCTACATTGGACTGGACTAGGTAGTATAAGGTTTCATTGGGACTTAATTTCGTTTAGAAAAATGTGAAAATAGCTGGAAAGTATTCCGAATTTAATACTTTCCAGGTACTAAGTACATAACTGCTTGAGCTGAAATTTTAGTAAACTTAACCATTAGTAAATTTAACAAAAACTGGGATTTAGGCATTTGACACAAAATTTGAGATCTAGGAGTAGGTATCTATTGGAGTATTGGGAAAATAATATTAATTTGTAATGAAATATAAGCGGAACCAGTGTGTGCGTCCAGTCCATATAACTGCCCCATCATGGCAAGGTGATATCACTGTTGGCTCTTGCAAAGAGTGCCTTACCCACGGCTCAAATGGTATGCTTCATCGATATGTTCAATATAGTGTATCGTTTATGTCTGGTCAAATACTACTAGTAGGTACTACTTTACTTACTTTCGATAAATTTAATAGGTAACCTAAGTGTCCGTCCTGGAAAAATGTAAAACATTTAAGAAAAATATCCGTTTCTCTTGCAGGGGCAAAGAGAGACGGAACCGGATGTCTTGTAATCTATATAGGTATCTAGTCTATACACTCTATACGTTAATAAACACGACTATTATACCTCCTCCTGAATTAAAGTAGAAGAATGGTTTAAATGAATACACTTACATAATTTTTGTTTGGTTTCGTTTATCAAGTCTTCCCAACTGGTTCTTTTCTCGGTCTTTGGAAATATTAATGTAAGATTCTCTGGTCCATTTCTGAAATTACATAATTTCTATAAGCACAGTGCCGAAGTCATAGTTGTTCGATAAGCAATTCGTTTGGTCATGATTCAGTTACTTACGAAGTATTTAAACTAATTTCCATATAACACAGTTGCGTATCACTATTTTGCCTCTCCGCCAACTGCCTGTACATCGTGTGAAGCATGTCTTTCACAATTTCCTCTAGGTGTGAGTGAGGCATATGCAACGCCGCCACTTGTTCAGAAATCTGTGTTAGCGTCTTGACATCTTCTGTTAATGTTTCTACTTCGCTCATTATCCGTCGCAGGTTTTCGTCTTTTGCTGCAATTTTAACCCAAACATTTTTGAGAGAGTCTTATAACGTAATATAATAAATTTTCAGAAACAAACGGTAGTCTCTGGAGTCAACATTTTGTATTTATTCACGTACCTTTAACGATTTCAAGATCAGCTAACGATATCCGCATCAAAAGTTTGTACTTATTGCCTTCCATCTGACTTGCTATATTACTTTGGTATGTTCTGTAATAAAAATAATTCGACTTAACACTACATGTCATTGACAAGTTTGGACAAAAATACAAACTAACAATTTAATAATGAACTCCAAAATTACGGCCTCCATTGCTATTACAGGTAAACTTCTTTCGACTAAATAATTTGAGTAAAATAGAGTAAAATCGAAAACATCAGAATCTGTTTTACTTACGGAATGGGTTTTTTCATAGTCCCTGTCCGTCTCTTCACACTCGTAATCAAGAGGGTATCATTGAACAGGAACAAGGCTCTATCTTTAATGGTCCCTTGGGCAGAAAGCATCGACACAGTTTCGTGTCTGAGGAACGTTCGTTCTGCTGCAGCAAGGTTATTGAGACCTTCGATCATTTGTTCTAGGTCTCTTAACGTCTGTTGTTGCTGTTCTAACTCTAAGCTTTCTCGCTCTGTACAATTTATCAGTTCTAGAAGTTCGTGGATTTCCTTTTGAGCTTCTAATAGCAGTTTGTGGTCGGGATGTGACTGGTCTGTAAAATAAGATATTAGTATTTCACACACGAATATCGAACACGGGCGGAAAGGTTCTCGAGTGGCGACCACGTACCGGAAGGCCCGGCGTGAGAATTGCGAACAGGAAGAAACGCTTTTTAAACCCTAGCATTATTCCCTGGGACATGTGTGTCAGTCCTCGACACTGCTGTCAAGTAACGTCTTGACACGTTCAATGTTAATTAATTGCAATATCGATGAACAATAGTAGAAATAAATGCCATCGAGCAATGTTATTTAACCTTTTCAACGCGAAAAACGGATAAATCCGTTCCACTGGTTCAACGCAAGTGACGGATTAATCCGTCAAAGAGTACAGTGCGATAACAATATTCATACATCGACATAAGGTTTAACTCCACAGTCCACACTAAATGTCATGTTGACGACGCGTGTCGTAGACAACTTTTCTCTTTGACAGAGCGTTGAAATTTAAAATATTCAGTCGCTATCCTTATCGTACTTACCTGTATGTTTTATCAACCTCTGTATCAGCAATTTGTAGCTAGGAAATTTCTGCACGGGCTTTATCAAGAGATTGTCCAACGACCACTTTCCTTTATGGTCCCTCGCCATCGCGTCCAAGAACTTGGCGAACGCGGGCCGAGAGGCTGCGGCGGTCTTAATCGTCTCTTTCGCCTTCTTCAGGTTGTTGATAAATGACATGTATGTGTCCATGACGGTGGGTTTTGTGAACTGAAAATAATGTTTGACGATTTTGTATATTACAAAATAGGTACTCGTAGTTACTTAAAACAAAAAAAGAAGAAAACATGGTGTAATACACTACAAATTACATGAAATGAAATAACTACCTGGTACAGAAACACTCTGAAATGGATGCCACAAAGCATCATATATATTAATAATATCAACGTATGCTAAGGGCGCTAATTTTAAGGGTAGGTACTCTGAGAGAAATACAAAACTTATATAACTTGACTTAATGGGAAGGATCTAGTAGGTACAGTCGCCCTCACAAGGGGCTTAACACCTTTGTACCGTTTCGCATTAAACATCATGTTAAACTGCCATGAAGTTATCGAACGAGTGAAAACGACAAGAATCTTCAGGCTTATGAGGCAGACTGTACTTAGTCTTTTCTTTACTCATTTAATTAATTCGTTTTACTTTGCACATGTAAAAATCAAAAGTATGTTATGATGGTATGTGTCCGAAACGAAGCTGTCAGGAGACGTCTAGCATTTAATACCAGCTATGATGTCGGGATCTCCAATAGTGCCTTGGCTACCCCGTTGTCAGACGCGGCCACAGCACTAATGCAGTTAGCTCGCAAGTGTGTTAATAGAATAATTCGTAATTAGGAAAATATGTCATGTTGATTATAACGGAGCGACCTGTGTGACAAGCTCCTTAAATAAATAGAAAAAAAACCAAAAGCTTAAGACTTTGAGACACAGTAAAAAGGTCGTCGTCCGATTATAATATCCTCAAGAACATCCATTCAAAGTATGGAACAAGTAGTACAGATATTATTAGATTTACCGCAAATATGTTGTTAGGGCGCAGAGAAAAGGGTTGTTTGTAGTTTTGTAGGTTAGTTCAATAAAGCGGCCAGTGACTTTTCCCCAATGCCTAGAAATGTGTTATTGTTAGAATTTTTTGTTGAAATGATGTTTTTTTTTTGATCACCGTTTATTTTGTTTACAATCGCCTGTGCTGGTGACCCGCCTCGAGCTTTGCACGGATCACAGTACACGGACATGAAACAGGTATATATTGTAGGTAGGTACATAATAGCAATATATCGCTGCTATTATACAGTTCAGTATGTTGAAGTTGTAAGCAGACTGTCTGTGTGATAGGAGAATATATGATATTGTGATATAATGTTATTTCTTAATCAAATTGACCTAGGCTTCAGCTATCTAGCCGATTTCAATTGAATTGCCTGTCCCAAATCTTTAGCGTACTTTTCGCAAGGAGACGATAGAGTACACGGCAACCGCATATTACGATCCTTTAACGATAGTTTCCGTAACGGCAAACTTTCTCTCATCACTTCAAGCATCTTCTGCAGCAGGTCCCAGGTCTCTAGCCGGCGCCGCAGCTGATCCAAAAAAAACCTGTTGCACGTTGAGGACATCGGACGCCTGGTAGAAGATCTCGTCCACGAGGAAAGCGTCCAGTTTAACTAATTTCGATGAACACATCCCCGATCTTCTGCAGCTGGTCCCAGGTCTCGAGCCAGCGCTCAGTTGCTCCAGGAAGACCAGGTGTACGTTGAGGATACTGGGCATTTGATAGAAGATCTCGTCCACGAGGAACGCGTTAAGTTTCACTCACCACTTCGAGGAACACATCCCCGATCTTCTGCTGCAGGTCCCAGGTCTCGAGCCGGCGTCGCAGCTGCTCCAGGAAGACCTGGTGCACGTTGAGGATACCGGGCACTTGGTAGAAGATCTCATCCACGAGGAACGCGTCCAGAAGTGCTGCGTTCTCGGGACTCTTGAGCGGCTGGAGATATTTCTGGAAAGGAGATAATGTTTCAAATCTAAAAAAATATGTTGTTACTCTATGCCTGGTCAGTTTCAATTAAGCTGGATTCATATCTATCTGACGTGTCGTGTCGTGACGCGACAGAAGGATACTGATTTCATACATTTAAGTACGGTTAGATTCACATTCATCTGATACGCTCTGACGTTGTGTCAGGTCAGTGCCCATCAGAGAGCAACACGTCAGAGCAGTATGAATCCGGCTTTTATAGTTTTCAGCATCAAACGAACCGTATGTTCAAGATAGTAAAGACAAAAAGGCATCCCTCTAAGCAAGCAACCGTAATATATTATTAAATTCATTTATCTTACTCCTTGCTCGTAATAAATCGTAACTTCCCTCCGAATATCATCTTAAAGTTACCATAACAAGATGTAAAGTGACCAAGTCGAGCCGAGACTGGGGACACGATGAACTCGACTCGGAAGTTAGACAGCTTGGTCACTCTACTGATAAAGAAAATTAAGTTCGTGAAGAATTGTCTGAGAACTTGTTTTTCGGGAATATGGGCGTAGAGTTATGGATATGAGGTGATGGGATTAAGCGGGTTTTAACTCACGAGGCATTATTTTTCGGATTCCTTAGCAACCTCTATTCAAAGATTTTATTAAATTTTGTGTCATGGGTTTACAACAGATTAGTTCCCCTAGACCGGTAATGTTGTTTTAAATTTTAAGGTGACTATTATTCAAGGGAATTGTGATATCTTTAAAATAAAAATAGTAATTGCACGGTTTTTTTTAACCGATCTTTTTTATTGCCTGACAAATATGGTCTGGAATATTTTTTTACTGCGGTTTATACCTACTTACATAGTTTATATAATTACGCCATGTCATGAACCAAAGCCATGTTATATTTAATCTAAGTTTCGCATAAATACGTCACCCAACTACATTTATAGGTTTTTAATGAAATGGATCGAACATATACTTTAGATTATTTATAAGTTGGCCAAATTGCATCTAAGTAGGCCATTCAACGCAAGCACCTCCCAAGATTTGGCGTAGGCACTAGGTTTACTAAAACGACTATCCAGATATAACGCTCCAGTGACCTTTAAATACAAACCTTTCTGAAACAGAGAAGCTTTTGTTGTCTGTGTGACCCATAAATAATAGGCATGACAACTAAAAATTTTTCACGATGCCATTCGAACCAGTTTTTGGAGAGGAACAAATGTTTGTATGGGAGCAACTACAATTAAAGAAATTAAATACCCAAAAAATTGTGACCAAGATTCTCGCTGGCGGCATCCCAAACGTTTCATACTGATTGACTTCAAAGTATGACGTCACACTTAGCTATTTGAACTAACCGTTGTACGGAAAATCAAGTAAATTGCTCTTTCGGTCGCGTAATACTGCGTTTAGGTAAATAGTTGGGTCGTTCTTCTTTTCGACCGACAATAGCCTGTCCTTCGTCTTATTACGGCATCTCGTTTGAGTAATGATGTTTCCGGTTTTATAATTTTCGAATGAACGTCCATATTATTTTATTAATTAGTATTATTTAATATTTCACCTTTTCTAACTAGCATTTTTTTAAACGGTTTTTTTGCTCGTGGAATGCCGTGACATAGTGGTAAACCAAAATGTGGTCCCCACTTTGTCACATATTTATTTTTAAAACCAACCGTAAAAAATAATTATATTGGCCGGAAAGGAAACTTTAATTAGTTCTAATGAAGAAACCTATGCATTTTTTTTAAATCGCAATTCAAAAGTACAATTTTCGATAGTTCAAAAAGAAAAAAAAAACAGAAA
Organism: Epinotia nisella; assembly: GCA_932294315.1. Lineage (NCBI taxonomy): Eukaryota > Metazoa > Arthropoda > Insecta > Lepidoptera > Tortricidae > Epinotia > Epinotia nisella. The sequence goes on from OW028674.1 coordinate 28,293,027, forward strand.
AACCTCGGTTCATTGTCGGTAAAAAAGAAGAACGACCCAGTTGTCATACAATTTTGTTTCTATAAAAGCGTAAGGATTCTATTGGTAGCTTTAAATTTACACTTCGCCAATAAAAAAAATGCAAGTTTTTTTCTAAAGTTCAAGGTTCATATCTTTTTATGATATTAATTATATTTTTTAATCTATACTTTATTACAATAATTTGATGGTTTACTAACCTTTTAGCATAGCAACACTATGTTATCAATTTTAACATGAGTCATCATGCCTATATATTACAAAGAAAATTCTCCGTGTGTATGACGATTTCGATTTGGTGTACATATAAATAAGCACCAGTATTTAAACTATCCACGCAGGAATTTTTGCCATGAATTTAAAAGCGAACGCGCCAGACGGAGTTAGGGGTGGGAGATTTATTGTCGCCCTGTGGGGAGTGGAAAATTTGCAAGGAAAGTAGGGTTGACTGTCGACGGAAAATTGGTGACTCGACGAGAAGAAAAAGAGACTTATCTAAGCGGAGTATATTCATTTAAGATGATGACCCGTTTATAGTTGAAGATAAAATTATTGGGTACAGATAAAGTGAGAACAATCTTGATATAGAAAAAGTTAAAGGCCTGTGAAAAAGGTTTTTTCACTACTCTTCAGCTAGATTAATGTAATGATATTAATCTACTCACTTTATTTATCTACATTTGAACAAATAGTAGATATTTAGAATTTGACTATATTTACATTTTCCTGCAAGTCGGATAACGAAGAACACTAAACATAAACTTTAATAAGTAATCCTCATCAGGCCGCATTTAGTAAGGGAATGATGTTTTTTTTAAACTCCGGGTTTCTTTTTTACAAATTAGCTGGCATTTCTAGCAGGTATGTCTGAAAGAATGTAAACTTATGGTAACCCTAGATGCTAGATGCAAATGAGTAGAGTAATTAAAGTTAGTCCTTCAAGTTAGGTATTCGCGGAGCCGTTAGCAAAACGAGATTGGTTTCATTCTCCATTTATTAGATAACGGCATTATTTATTTACTGGTAATATCAGTAAGAAACAAACCGAAACAAACTTTTAAGTATAATTGAATCAAATATCAAACACAATGTGATCAAACAAATTTTCGATTAAGCATCTACCGTACAAACAGCTACCGGAAAAGCAATAAGGACAATGAAGGATTAAATCCTTTGAGATTGTTTTTTTTTGTATGTGATTGAGCTTCGTTTCAATAATAACATGTTCTGCAGTGATGAAAATCTAATCCTATTATTTATATGTGTATATTACTGTTTATATCTAGTACATTTTTTATGTATAATATAAATGTGACTTTTTTTCTTCATGTTCTCAACAGATATTATAATACTTTCTTCAATGCGCCTTTTATAAATCTCTGTTCAGCCCAATGGGGAATGGATGAAAATATCAGAAGTGCCTGATTCTTTTTTTGGTGATAAAAATAACCTTCCTTAGCACCAAAAAAAGTTTCAGATTTTTCAGCTGCGTCAATTATTTTTGAAAAATATAAAGTTTCCTCACTTACGTTTTGGGTCAGCAAGAACGGTCAATAGACACTTTTCTTGATCCGTCCCATATTATAAAAAAATATCTTCAATATCTGTGTAAACTGTCACGGGTAATAACAAATATAGCTGCTGCAACTGTCAGTATCATTGCCAGTGTCAGTTTACCACAGATATGTAAGATATTTTTTGTAATATGAGACTGATCAAGGAAAGTACCGTCCTTGATCCAAAACGTACGTGAGGAAACGGTTTATATTTTTCAAAAATAATTGACGCAGCTGAAAAATCTGCAACTTTTTTCTGGTGCTAAGGAAGGTTGTTCCTATCACCAAAAAAAATATCAGACACTTCTAAAATTTTCATCCATTCCCAATTGTTAATTGGTATAGAATGTCATTTGGCATTAAGATCGTCATTTGTACATTTCTGTGTCTTGTGCAATAAAGTTTCAATTAATTAATAAATGACATCTATAAAGTACCTAGTAAATAAAGATTTTTGTAAGTCAATTTTTGAAATATACAAATTGTACGAGTTACCAACCCTAATTTCCACCTTGTAGGTTCAAGGAGGAGTTTGCACAGAAGCAGTAAACAACACGTACTCGTATCCTCAAGCTTTATACTTCAAATGTGGTAATCATTTGAGTGTTTTCAAAAGGACGCCAGTGTTAGAGTTGACTTTCAAAATCTACCTAATCTTGATAAACATTTTTTTTAACATGGAAACTTGAACTTGAACTAGCTACCGTAAAACTTACAGGAGCTACATTTATTGTATTCTTTAGCAAGAAAATTTGGGTACATGGGCAATTGTCTTAAATCACGCCGGACATATGCGGGTTAGAACCTTCACTTGGACCTAGGAATTTTTTAGAAGATCTGTTTACTACTCTACTACAGCAAACATACATATTCTCAAGATTTAATAGAAAAACAACTACATTCATGAATAAAACAAACAAGTAAATGACAATGAGTTAATAAAAAAGACTGGCGCCCGTCCGAGTTGAGAAACTTCTATAAAAGTAATAAGGATTTGCGAGAATAAAACACGATAATGAACCCAGTAGGTACTTAATGTTTTCTCATTTCACGCACTCTGAACAGAAAGTAGATCATTATTTACCTAAGTAGTGGGTGGCTGAAAAGTGATCACAAAAAATAATGGCATGAACCAGTCCATAAAATGATATTGATTTTTAAGGTTGATGATTTTTGATTTATACTGTTTATCACGATTTTTTTCTTAAATAGGGTAATATTTTAAATAATAGCTAACTGTTAGACTGCTATTTGAAGGCTGAAATTGGGTGCTTTCATGGGTAAAAAAAATATAACTATATTTAGTCCGTCAGTTAGATTATCAAAAAATATTGGACACGTATTCTTTTGTTTGTCAATTAAACAAAAAATTATGAAGATATAGCCCGTTGGTTTCGTGTGACGTCACATTATGCTAAAAAGTGTACTATAATGTGACGTCACGCGGAACTTGAACGAGCTATATCTTTATCATTTTTTGTTTAATTGACAAACAAAAAAATACGTGTCTAACATTTTTCGATAAACTAACTGACGGACTAAATATATATTTTTAGGAAAGTAGCGAATTGTAAGCATTCGTTTTGCTCTGAAATTTGGTTTTCAACCCTTGGTTGACTTATTGTGTGTTACTTGTTATTATTGTGGGTATTAGTCTCCATTTTGTAATAAAAAGTTCAGTTATACCAATTCTAACTAATTATTAGTGCGTCGAGTTTACACAAATCACATGAACCAAGATAATTCATAATAATTTCAATCCTACTAGTCCTACTAATATTATAAATGCGCAAGTTTGGATGTTTAGATGTTTGGATGTTTGTTACTCAATCACGTTTAAACGGCTCAACCGATTTGGATGAAATTTTGCAAGAAGATAGTTTATAGCCTGGAATAAAATACAGGATAATTTTTATCCCGGTTCTACGCAGACGAAGTCGCGGGCGGAAGCTAGTATAACAATAAATGGTCAATTTGGCTTTACGACTAACTATTATACCCTATATATTATATAATTTATTATATGTAGTAGATATCCTACTATCACTGCGCGGTAAAGTTTGATGTTAAACTACTTCCAACATCTCTAAGTTCCGATGCGTTTAACAAGTTTGGCTTCGGTATGTGGTTCACTTCCTCACCTTAGGTATCCGCTAGTTCCCAGTAAGTACCTACCCAATTCTGTAGGTACCTACATACAAATAACCATTATACAATATAACAAATATGTAATACAGGAGTACTGGATATAAGCCAAACAAATAAATCCCGATCCAAAATTACAGGTATCTCAACCCTATATCTCGCATGATCCCACCACAAATATAATGAATTTGTCACTCGTCGGTTAATTTAGATCAGATGAACGGCCGAGCGGAGTTATTAACATAATTACAATAAATTAAGGACGTGAAGCGAGTTTGTGGAACCGGGCGCCAACGAGGAAAATTTGGGGTAGAGCGTGCTTTAGGAACAAAAGGTTGACTTTAACTGGAGGAATGAATGAAGATTGAAAAGATTACGTATGAAAATAATTAAGGTGCTATTGAAACAAAAGGTTTACTTTTCCTGATCTATAGGAAGAAAAGATTTATGATGTAAAAGATGGCGTACCGTAATATGAATAAATAAGTGCGAGTCGGCCTCGCCCACCGAGGGTTCCGTACAAATTTCCTGCTACCTTGATAATTGATTACGTTCTTCAAATAAAGACTTCATTTTTATGATTTAATTGCAAATGTATACATTTCACATTTCCCCCTGTACTTGTAGTATAAGACGATATTACTTGCCAAATTTCATAGTTATAAGTCAACGGGAAATACCCTATATATTTTGATCCTCTTGAGTGTCGAAATATACGTTTTTTGCGGCATTTCTTTTTTTTACGTTAACATAGAAGTTTGATTTTTTCACAGCTTCAACGGACCGTAGATCTGAGTATATGTTTTGAATCTCAACTCGATGCTCCACGCGTTCCCGAGATAAGGGGTCTTGACATAACAACAGACTGCAACAAAGTGATCCTATAAGGGTTCCGTTTTTTTCCTTTTGAGGTACGGAACCCTAAAAAGAGTTGAAAGCTTAACAAAAAGATATATTGCCCTTTTGTTATTCAAAATTATATCAGCTCGTTGCATAATAAAGTGCTGAAGATGGTGAAATAAAAGAGTCTTTACAGTTATTACAGGGCACTTACACAGTCTGTTTAGAATATTTTTCTTTTCGACTGGAGATTGCCTTTATTACTTCTTACTTTAAATATTCAAAAGCTACATCAAGGTAGAGGTATATATATATTATGTAATTAGGGTTCCAGTACCTCAAAAGGAAAAAACGGAACCCTTATAGGATCACTCGGTTGTCTGTCTGTCCGTCTGTCACAGCCGATTTGCTCCGAAACTATTGGACTGATTGAGTTGAAATTTGGTACACATATGTAAATTAGTGATCCAAAGATGGACGCGTATAGTAAATTAATGAATTCTGAACAAGGGGGCCACTATTGGGGGGTAAACTGAAAAATTAAACAAAAAAAATCGCAAACTGTACTGTGTGACATATCACACATCATACACACATATCAGACATATCACGCTTCATATGAAGTAATTTAGGAAATAAGACGAAAATTTACCATTCCCCCCCTTATCTCCGAAACTACTAAGCTTAAAATTCTGAAAAAAATATGGAAAGTAGTTCCTTGCCTAAAGATTACAGGAAAACCTATAAGAAGTTTGAGTATTTAGAGTAACGGGAAAATTCTCAATATTTTTGTGTATTTTGTATGGAGCGCCTACTGCTTAGAGAATAGGAATTTTACGGAACCCTCACCACGCGAGTTGAACTCACACTTGTCTGGTTTTTTTCATCATCAGCCATAGTCTGTTCACTGCCGAACTTAGGTCTCCATCATGTAGCACCATAGTATTGGATTCCGGGCTTTCCTCCAATTTGTTAGAATACTTATCAATACTTCACAAAAAATATTTTTAAATATGCGACTTAAACATACGAACTTAATAAATCTTGACAACATGATTATGGACCGTTTGATAACGTTTATATTAACCGCCATTTTTGATAAGGTCTTATGTAAATATGAGATTCGGTAACATATTCGGTATTCTTGATCCCTTATCAAACCTTTCCTAATTGCCCTCGGGGCACATCCTAATTAGTTTTAAGCCTTCGTCATGATGAAACGTAAAGGTATTCACATATTCATGTTCGTATTGTACCTATCCGTTTTGAATTAGACGAGGGAATAATATGTTAGCTATTTATTTACAATAGCGAATCATCCTGTACTAGCTAACGCTGCAAGTGCTGTATCGGACGGATCCGTATCGTAACGTACCTACGATAAAGGTACCTATTCACCTAATTCATATTCGTGTTGTACCCTTTTTGCATTAGACGAGGGAGTATTATGTTCGCTATTGGTTTAATAAGGAAACGTAAATTTTAGGTATGTTATATTTTATTATGATAATGATTATATGTGTTACTTTATCATTATGTACTACGCTGTAATAGTCCAGGCAATGAACTGACAACTTGTATGGAAAAAATGTCAAATTTGGAAATAATTTATAATAGCATATTTTTTTTAATATAACGGATATATTATCAATTAAATAGTTACCTAGAGGCAAAATCCAACAAAAAATTAGACATCAAAAAAAAATTAATTAGCTCCTAAGTCCGAATAAATATTAATAATTTTTAAAATCTGTATTTAGGTTCATTTACATTTGCTTTAAAATATTCAATATAAATAAAATAAAAAAGACAATGAATGTGTAATTTAAATCTATATAATTACTTCCGGGTGGAAAATTTGTTGGATTCTTGAATAAAGCATCTCAGAATAACGTTTTAGTATGAAATAAACAAAAAAAAAACGCTATTAAAAATTAATGTTTTTTGAAACCGTATTTTGCCTGGAGTATAAGCTGTAAGTGTTGTGTCGGACGTGTGCGCGTCCGTATCGTAGCGACTTAGGCCCTGGTCTCCTATAAATCACGCCGTACGCTGCGTCACAATGCTTACTATGGAGATGTACTGATGCGGCCGACGATAACAACAGTACATCTCCATAGTAGGCATTGTGACGCAGCGTACGGCGTGATTTATAGGAGACCAGGGCCTTAGTTAGTCAGTTAGTTTTACTGGGATTTTCCGCAAGTCGACATCCAACGTGGCTTACAGTCCAGTAGAATATGTTTAGCCGTTTCTTCTGCCTCCATGCACGCTCTACACATGCGGCTGTCTGTGTTACCTAAATTATAAAGGTGTCTGTTCAAAGTGTTGTGTCTTGTTATTATTCCTGTTATCTTGCGTAGTTGGTTTCTGTGTGTCCTCAGTAGTGCGGTTGTGAGTTTGTAGTCGCATTTCGACAGAACCTCTTTGGTCTGTCTGCATGTGTCTATCTCCTACCAATATCTTTGGTGTAGGTCTTTGGTGTATTGGCCGCAAACTTGTGGGGCGATGACGGTTGGCGTACGACCGCCGATTTCCCCCATAAGGGTACCTGTGGGCGATGGGCACGGGGACGCCTGTCGCCTACACGAGGGTCCCTGAGTGGCGGGCGTGCCGTCTCTCGGTGCGCCCCCTTTGACGAGGTAGGGGGAAATAAAAAAAAATCCCCGGAGTTGAGTCCGCAATGCGGACAGCCGCTGGCGAGGTTGCGGAAGTGTGCCCAGGGCGTTCCCGTGGCCTCGCCTTATAGCGCAGAGGCGGCACATAGAGGGGTTTTTAGTGGGTAAACCATAGGTCTCATTAGCCGACATGGGAGTCCCATATAACCACCACGGCCCGCGCCCTGGTGGTATGCGTAAAGCATTTTCCACTCTTAAAAAAAGTTTCTGAGCCTTTCCTGGTCAGTTCATCCACTGCATCGTTTACTCTTGCCCCTTGATCCATTGTACAGTAACTTTGTTTCTATCTGCGCACACCTCTGTGAGTTTTTGGTGGCATTCAAGCTAGATGTGATGTTGACTTTATTATGATAATGATTTTATGTTATATATGTGTTATGTTATCATTCTGTACTACGCTGCACGCGTTGTGTTGGCCGTGTGCGCGTCCTTATCGTAACGACTTAACAAATTAACTATAATGAATATAATGAAAGTCTTTGTAGATTTTTTTATATAGTTGGCTTTTTCTACCTTATCGCCAACTCCCTAGGGATGGTAGGGGATGTAGTACCTAAGCATCATAAAAGGGATTGTCGAGGAAGTATATAGTACGTAAGCTTAATACAAGTTACTACATTGAAATAGTAACTTTTATTAACCCTTTCGCTGCCACGGAAAATGCCACGCCACGCAAAGTCTTAATTCTATCTTGAGTTCAGTTTTTAAGTCAGTGGCGGCGAATGGGTTAAAACGAAAGTGGGTTTCAACATTAAAAGTACTACAATACCTTAACTAGAATCTCCAGTGCCTCCACGTATGACTTCTCGGTGTCGTACAACTCGACCACGACGTGTGTCCGTGTGTCCTGGAACAAGTAAAAATCATTGTTTGAATACCGGAACAATTGCAAAATGTATAAGCGAGCCACTTCAGAAGAAATTCATCTTTACCTTCTGCCGTTTTCCTGTAATATTTGAGATCAATTCTGGTAAAAACGTCACGATTTCTATGTGATTCACGCTTCGGTCGGGTAATCGTTTTATCTATCGTAGGCTTCATCAATGCGTATTATCAAACCGCGATTATATACAAGGGATTGGAATAGTTCATGATCTAACAGTTCATATAAACTTCGACGTATTTATATAGCAAAACTGCCACCTCCAATTCTTATCCCAGTTTGATATATTACCATCAACAGAACACGGAAAAGGTAAGCCTATTCTTATGTCATTAATGTCATGGATACACCCTGGAAATAAATATTAAAACAAAACAAAACTTTATTCTAGTCGGTTATTCTAAATATCCGTAGATTCTAATCACACTTGTGTTCGTTTTAATGGCGACGTAACGCTCGTAGCAGAAAAACAGCTTAAACAAAATCATTTCATAAGTTATTAAATTACACATTGAACAATGACAGGTATGTCCATGTTATGAAAACTCTCAAAACAAGGTCACCCTTTCCGAGATCTGACCTTCAATAATTAAAGGAAAAAATATGACTATGTATACATTTGTAATTTTGTACGGAACCCTCGGTGGGCGAGTCCGACTCGCAGTTGTCCGGTTTTTTTTATATATTTTTTTTCAAATTTAAGATTTCGTTTTGAGTGCTATCGTTTGTATAAATCTAGATTACAAAAAACTATCAATCAATCAATCAACCGTAATTTCAAGAAACAAGACGATCGATTGTGGCGTGTCTAAGAATCTACCTTTTGTCAGTGTAGGTGACCTGTGACCTTTCAGTACACAGGTACTGAATCGACGAAGCTCCGATTCGTATTTTCTAGACATTTAGGTCACAGGACCTACATGTATAGAAAATACGAATCGGAGCCTCTAATGAAAACAACAGCGTTAATAAAATATTTTAGGCAAGCCTATATTTACGTTAGTACCTATACTCTAAACTCATTCACAACTTTTTTTGTTCCGGGTTGCCCATCGAAAATGTTCACGCTGATGCCCATGTACTTGTATGTACGAGTTATATTCATCACAATCACTACTCATGTGCGTATACGAATCGACGACACATAATTGAACGAGGTAGCGAAGCGAACCGTTTGACGGATTTCGTATAATATGAGGTGTTGTTGGATTCCTCTTAATCGTGGGAGTGTCATAATAGGCAATTGGCAAAAAAGCCAGTGGTTTTTCGAAAAATCTTTTGATTTCCGTTGTTTTAGAAAGACAAAATCAAGTTTTGAAGAACTGCTAACAGTTTTGAAGAACACTGCAGACATATGTGGCCGGGCCCTTAGGGCACGTGGGAAAATCGTGTCCAGATCGGCTGCCGGTTATCAGCGACCTCGTACCCGATCGATATCAGCACTCATTACCGCTACTGGACAACGGCAGCTTACACGGCTTTCATTACTTACTACCTAATATAGTATTGATTTAAGTTTTCACGATTCTCACACATCATATTTACTAAACGGGAGAAGTAGACTGCACGTGACCAAAGGAGGCATCCGAAACGGCGGGTAACCTCAAACATCTCTTGCACGAAAAAAAGGAGCTAACGAAAAATAAGTATCCACTGTCACCTAGTAGGTGCAAGCTAAAATCCATCCATTTTTCCTTAAAAGTTAACCTTTTGACAGCGAGGGTGCAAAACAAAACGGTGCCCAACTGTGGCCAACACAAAACAATAGCCAGACAAAATATGAATAAAATGAAACTTCTGATCAATATTGTCATGTCAAAATGACAATATTTATCAATATTGTCATGTGGCCGTCTGTGGCTTCAGTAGTGGCACTAGTTTTCGTCCGCGTCCACAGCCGTCTTTAGCTCTCAAAGGTTTAAGGCTTGTGTCTACTTCTGGCATGATTTAAAACAATTAATGAAACTCGAAGTTCGTATATCTGCATCCCTGTCACTCGAGTAATGTAAGTGCGATAGAGATGGAGATACCCGAATTTCGAAGTTCGTGGTTATAGCTCTGCATTGCATACGATAATTAAGAGTCTGGGAAGAATTTCGCGGAATATTATAGCATCGATAATCTATTCGAGTAAAGAATAAAAAGGACCTCTATGACCCTTGAAAATTACAAAATCTAAGACTACAATCCAGAGATTTCTAAAGTTAGCCTAAAAATGGATAGCAGCTGATATAAATATTCATAACGCCACTCAAAACGATAGGAGAAGAGACCTTTTTTTTAATTAAATAAAAAAAAGTAATTTCATAATGAACACCTGAATGAACAGTGGCTACTTTTTTCGTGGACAAGCCTTATCTTAGAACCGGACCGCATATGTTTGAGATTATTTAATGTAACCCATTTTTTATAAAACTGTCATTGGCATTGGAATCTCCTAGCTTGGACGGTAGAGTTGTTTATTGAATGGATTAATTACCTTTGAGGCAATGGGGAATGGATGAAAATATCAGAAATGCCTGATTATGTTTTTGGTGATAGGAATAACCGTCCTTAGCTCCAGAAAAAAATATCAGATTTTACAGCTTTTTCAATTATTTTTGAAAAATATAAACAGTTTCCTCACTTACGTTTTGGGTCAAGGACGGTCAATAGACACTTTCCTTGATCCGTCTCTTAATACAAAAAAATATCTTAAATATCTGTAGTAAACTGACACTGGTAATGACAAATATAGCTTCTGCAAATGTCAATATCATTGCCAGTGTCAGTTTACCACAGATATTTAAGATATTTTTATGTGATATGAGACCGATCGAGGAAAGTGCCATCCCATCCATCCATAAACGTAAGCGAGGAAACTGTTAATATTTTTCAAAAATAATTGACACAGTTGAAAAATCTGAAACTTTCTGGTGCTAAGGAAGGTTATTCCTAAGTCCCTAACACAAAAAAAAAATCGGGCACTTCTTAAACTTTCATCCATTCCAAATTCGACCAACTCAAATAATCTCAAGTATACACCCACTAAGGGTCGCGTGTAGCAACATTGTAAGGGGCTCTGAGACGAGGGCCAGAGGGCCACAACCCACAGCATAGACATAGATAGACACAACTGTGCCGCAACCTTGTCGGATTGAAACGGCCAGTCATTCGCACTGTTTTCTTTGTAACGGTTTACACACTGCGGTTTGGAAAAGATCTATCTGAGAATTATAACTTGAGAGTTAGCTTCTTGTGTTTCAAATGCGATTTAAAAAACAAAGCTTTATTATTTCACGTTATCACATAAGAAGTGTGTCATTCAATATTCAATTTTCATTAAAAGGTTCAAAAAAGTTCACCTATTCGAGAACCTATAGGGTTTTTTTGCATACAAGCAATCAGTCCAAACACATTTGCTAGAGTTACAAAAAAAGATTTAAATACTCTCCCCGCTTACGACAGCGACACACATACAGCACATATAACACACTTACACAAAACTCATGTACACACTCAATCTTGCACACTACATGTACACACAAATTGCTAAATGGCACCCATGTATAAACCCTTTTGTTTACTATTTTTAACCTGTTATTTTTTTATATTATTTGTATTTTTTATCTTCTATGTATAGCAGTATTATTGTTAATATGTCTATACCTAAGCACGGTAATTTGTTAGCCTGCGATCGACCGATCTCTCGGGACAGTCTGAAAACCAGCGCTGGGCCTAGCCCAGCAAAGCTGCGACGGGGCCTGTTGTCACGTATTCTGTTTTTTTTTTATTGTTTGTTAGTTTTGTAAGTCTTTTTTACTTTTTTCTTCTAATATTTTTTATTTTCTTATTTTTGTGGCAATAAATACTTTTTCTGTTTCTGTTTCTGTTTAAAAAAAACTGGTTTCAGGTAAAAACGATCTGGCTGTACATAGCTTCAAGAGAAAGCATCATAATAAGTTAGGTTTATCATTTGGCGGATATTTTTCCTTAAGTAACCGACTGAAATCAAAGAGTTTCTCTATCAGATTGTTTTTATATTTATTTTATTCAAACCTTGAGGTACCTACCCACAGTATTCGTTTTACACAGAATAAGTCCGGAAGGCTAATTATATACTTTGACCAGGTTAAAACATATAAGTAAATATGAAGTCTTGTTTGATGCAGAAGGCTTAGCTCTCTGTCTTAAAGCCTTCGTTACTATTAAAGTATTTAGTTCTTGCCCGAAACTCCAAAACAAGTTGTTTACCATAACAAGGTTATGGGCGCCCATAGCAGTCACACTGGGCCATAAGGTGGCGATTACCGCCCGTTGTGCGTGCGGGAAATCCCACTTCCTGGCCGAGTTGACCCCTGGAGTTGCAAGCGTACATAGGCTACGGTGTAAGGTTATTTGCCACCGACGTGTTATAAAAAACAAAAGTTTGACGAAAAATATCGTAGTCACCATACGGACCTCCGATTCGTCTTCGGCGCGAGCGCAAATACTTGCGACCTGAGACATTCGTTGTTTTAGGTAAGTAATTTACTATTATTATTTATACGGTGCGGGTACATTCCGAACCCGTAAAACGCTTAAAAGAACTTCCTGAGTCACTGACCAAAGTATCGCAGAGGTACGTTGAAAGTGACATGCTTATCTTTTCTCTCATTTCAACATATCATTCCGTCCCTCATTTTATTAAAATGAAGAGCTCTTAAGGCTCCGAGGTCGTGTTCTATATTAAGGGACTCTGACGAGATAGCCAAACGAATTGAACCCTTTTGAGGATTACGGTCTCGCAGTTCAAGTTCAAGGTCACACTAGAGGACTTGGTACTTCAAATCCATTGTATTTGCGAATATAATTATGTTATTGAAATTCAGACAATATGAATTTCCCTTGAACATTCTACGACGTTGTTTTCCACAATACAAAGTAATGCGCATCGGCTGGTCGATGAAAGATACCTACCTACCACTAAGAACGAGCAATGAACCCAATATACACTAATAACTTCCCCTAGACCGTATCACAGGCAAACAATCTGTACGAATATCAATTTTATTCCAATAACACAAGCTTCAAATTCCAAGTATTCGTGTAAGAGATGTAGGAGCTGATATTTAATATTATTGTATAACTATCACAAGCTCGTATTTAGCGCAGATGTTATAATTCAAAGAACACCTTATATCCGTTACATAAAGTTTTATTTCCTGGTATGTGCCATATAGTATCTGTTAGTTGGAGATCCATATTGTATATTGTTTAGTTCGTATGGCGAAAGCTGCAGGTATTTTTGATTCAATTCAAGGACATTGAGCAATGTTTTCAACCTTAACCGGGTTCTCGATTCTATTCTGGATAGTGTCTGTTTATGACCAAAAATTTAGGGGTACGGTAGTGCCCCCGCCTAGTCGAGCAAAACAAAGAGGCACGGCCGCACCATCCTTTTTCGAAGCTATTCAGGCCATTTTCAGCATCCTGTAATTTTGTGCTCGGTTAAGCTAGAACCCTAAGTTTTTAGTAACATATAGGGTATACATATGGTTTAGATATATTCTCAATAACATTCAATGTTAACTTTTATTTTAAGAACTATTGCCGTCAAAGTTCCTTAGTTTTGTCACTGCCACACTGACTGACTGATCATCATAATTCGAATAAGGTACTTGTAGCGGATCCGCAGGCTCCACATTTTAAACATAATTCGTTTTTAGCTTATCAATTCATAAAATACCTATTAATATTGCAATTACAGTCACGTTTCAGAGATTTACAAACTGCATTTGATACCGTTGTTAGGCATTCAGATGTAAGGTTGAAGTTATAATTAACGGGCATATAAGATCCATATACATTATCGATCAAATCCGTGTTTGCCTTCTGCTCCTCCTCGATCCCTATTACCTCTGAGCTAGTCAGGAAGCCCTCTACTTAATCCACACATCATATGGCAAGGAGGGGAGGGAATTACCTCAGATTTAGTCCAATCTATGGCAAGGTTGAACTAAATCTGAGGTATAATTCTACTAGATTTTTCATGATGAAATTACGTACTCCAGCATGGTTATACATCATGCTGGCAACGCGCGTTAGAACACATCAACTGATATAACACTGAACATATGGCATTCAATAACATAATGAAACTGACATATATAATTTACTTTAAAAACAAAGTTTTAACCGACTTCAAATCAGTAGCCAAACTGCTTCAAGTTTGCCTATAAAATTTGGTTGCAATGGGACCAATCTGGAAGTATATGCTTTCAAACAAAGAAAGAAGTCTTCAAATCGGTTCATAAATTACCGAGTTATCGCGTAAAGAACACAAAAAAAATAAAAAAACGGGCAAGTGCGTGTCAGACCACGCAAAACGAAGGGTTCAGTGCCTATTAAAAAGGTCCTATAGTCATAGAAATCTTACGGCACTTACGTCCTTTTCTTTAAGGAAGGCAGTTTTTCAGCAATATCTCGAAAACTTTGAACAGATCTTGTTCAAAATAATTGTCGGTGAAAGAATTTAATAAGCCGTTCCATGATTTTTTTCATATTTTTAAAATACACCGTTCAAAAATTAGAGGGGGGGGGGACAAAAAGTTAGTGACTCTCGGGGCGATTATCTCCGACTCTATTCACATAATCAAAAAAATGCTGAGAAACCTTATATTTATTTTGAAAGGCCTATCGATTGATGACACGTGGGCTAAAAAAAATTGACTTTTAGTTTTATGTATGGAGTGCACCCCTAAAAAATCTTTTAGGCATTTTAATTACAAAACTATGTAGCGGCTAACAAAATACAGCTTTCCTCAAAATTTTATTTAAATACACTTTATAGTTTTTGAGTAAAATGCGTGTGACATACGGACAGACGGACAGGCGGACATGACGAAACTATAAGGGTTCCGTTTTTGCCATTTTGGCTACGGAACCCTAACAATATACAGTCGAATTGAGAACATCCTCTTTTTTGAAGTCGGTTAAAAATGCTCGTATTTTATCAATAAAGTGATTTAGCAAAACTATCGAATGGTTACACAATTACGTCTATAAGGTAAACGTCCCAGTGCCCGTCACTGACCTAATACATGGCACTTTTAATCTTATGTCAAAACAATATACTTAGGTGAATACAGGTGTCAAGTTGAAAACTATTAGGCATTGACGTGTCGAGCATTGGGACTTTTGCCTTACAAAAAGTTTGCTTGACAGAAAATCGAATTCCAAATGGCACAATTCAAACGGAGTATAAATAAGAAGTAAGTAGGTAAGTACCGTAAAATGGTTACTTTTAAATCAATGGGCAACTTTGATAATAACTTTAGATTTTTGTATTTTTGACAATATCTTGGAATATTTTTGCTCTAACAACACTGACAGTTCGGCTATCTTTCCACGTTGCGTGCACGCAGTAAAGCCTGTTAAATATTAAAAAAGGGTGGGTTTTATTATTACGTTTTTTTATCGTTACTAATGTTATAACGTGTTTCTTTCGGAAATCCACAAAATAAATGCGAATGATTGTGTTGGTGTTTAGTTTACACATTTATACCTAACACATTTCATTTATTTAAATTAAAAATAGAGTAAAGAGGACGTAGCGATACAGTGAAAAATAATCAATGACACCCGGTTAAAATGTAAACCCTGATAACAGTGATAACTTAAAAAATATTCAATGGAATAAAATGCTGGTTTTGTTTGGGGATACTTTCGAATACCGTTAGAAAAACTGCAGCTATCAAAGTGGGGGTCACTATCAAAGTCTTTAAGCATAGAGTTGAAATATTTATTTTCTTAAAAACGAAGCTGCATAGATTTTTTTTTGATAAAGCCAGTAAAAAAATATCAAGTAGATATTTTTTCCCACATTTTATAAGCATCTGAATTTTAAAATTTACGGTATTTTTCAGAAACATATCCGTTGCCAACTTGAAGTGTTAACGTCACCCTTGACCCGGTTGCCTGGAATTTTGGCCACGCGGACGTTTTGAACGTTACTTCCTTTTAATCGGAATGTGTACTTGATGAGCAACTTATGAAAGATATTGTTTTTCGGTAAATGTTTTTTTTTGAAAACTCAAACTCACTACAACACAATATTTACGGGTAGCAATTTCCTAAATCCGGCTGACTATCGCTCATCTACACTGGAGTCGGGACTACACAACTCTGACTGTGACTGATAGGACTTGTACATGGATCGGAACAGAAATCCGGATAATCAGCCACGACAGAATAGGACGCAGTGATGATAAAACCTCGCTTTCCATGCTCTGACTTCCATCAGATTAGTTTCATGGTGCGGACACACCAAATATTAAATAAAATACCACCCAGACACGACAAACATAGATAAACCCTATCTCGACAAACAAGACTTTCGAATTCAAAAACCACACTCAAATGTGTTCATTAGTTAATAGGGAGCAGATACATGTTAAACTTATACCACCCGTCTTTTTCGTCACGGGTTAAAAAGCCAACATTTACTAACACAGATATTGTGAGAAAGGCCCGTTTACCAGACGCTCATCCCTTTGATGTATTTTTCGCACTATTGTAAATACATACTTATAATAATAATCTCATGATTCAGTTCTTTTAGTGTTCGGAAATTCTTCGGATCCTTCGGATTCCCGGCCTATAATTGCACAATTCATCTACTCGTGTGCGTGTATTTTTATAATCACCAATCATATAAAACTCGCATTTACGACATTGTTATCAATCCTACTCTATCAACGACCGTGGCAATAAACTGTTGACGACAGCTATTCATGGGAATTAATTCACCATTTGTACTGTGCAGTAAAGTTACAATAATAATGGAAAAGCTTGAGATTAAGGCGAAATGAGCGAAGCGTTAACGGAAGCTTCCGTCGTATCGCAACATTGTAACGGATGGTTCATAGCACACCGTGCCGAGCCCGAACCGTGCTGGGCGATACCAAAAATAGTAGATTCAAGGGAGCATAATTACATATTTGCGGCGAGGGCGGTATATTAATCCTGAGTGAGGCGAAATAGGGTCCTGAGCGTAGCGAGTGTTTCTAAAGTAGAATATTTTGCGTAACGAGGGATTAAAGGTTTTATGCCCAAGACGGAAATAATTTTGCTACCGAGTGACACATACCTACTGCTTTTCACACCTGCACGTCTAGCACAACTTGCTGCTCAGTCGCTTCTCGCGCGACTAAGCGTCCCCTATCTCACTCGCACCGTACAAATTAGAAAAAGGGGGTTTAGCTTTCTCGACTCGCGTCGCGGTGCGGCAACATGGAGCATTCGCCGTTTTTAAAGGCTGTAGCAGGATAGCCTAGGAAAAACTGCCCCCAGCGATTTTGGGCCGAAACTGTAATGAAACGATGCCTTTTGGGGAGGTTATATTCTGCACAAAGTTTCATCCCTCAGTTACGCCCTGGGGTGAAAAACACCCGATTAACCCCAAAACTGTTTTAATTATTTTTTCCTAAATAAAAATTAATTTCGCAATGTTCCTTCTGGAGTAGGTCCATGAAACTTTTGTATAATGTAGAATATAAATTGGTTCATTTTTGGAAAAAAAAATGGTGTGTGTACCACGAGCCAAACTTCATATACAGGGTGATTCTTTTTCATTTTTGTTTTTTTTTTACAAGAATTTAAGTGGTTAGGGGTTCATATTTTTTTTTAAATAGCTTTTAGTTTTATTAACATTTGTACAAAATTTGAAATTCGTCACTGTCATAGTTTAGGAAAAAATAATTAAAACAGTTTTGGGGTTAATCGGGTGTTTTTCACCCCCAGGGCGTAACTGAGGGATGAAACTTTGTGCAGAATATAACCTCCCCAAAAGGCATCGTTTGATTATAGTTTCGGCCCAAAATCGCTGGGGGCAGTTTTTCCTAGGCTATCCTGCTACAGCCTTTGTCGAACAGAGCCAAGCATAGAGCCATGCAAACATCGCTGCGAACATTTTCACGATTATTCTATCGAACGCTCTAGTAAGTGCTGTGCGGGACGTGTTCGGGACCGGGACGGCGGTGGGACGACAACAAAATTGCTGGGCTCGGCAAAAAGCTCGAAACAAATTTACTGTCGTTTTGCTAGAATGCTCGCTAAAACGCTCTTGTATATTTTGTGTGTTTTACCATTAATGTATCATTCGGTAGCGTGCTCATTACAAATGAATGCTCAAGTGTATCACCACCTTACATTCGCAAGCTGATCTCTGCGGCCGAGCGCCGCCCGGTGATCGTTCCGTCCCAGCCCAGACCGCGAAACAAAATCTGTACCTCGCTCTCTGTCATTCGAATTTGCAAGTGCGATAGAGAAGGACACGACTTAGTTTTTGTATCGCGGTAGCAGTCCAGATTCGGCACGGTGTAGTGTGAATCCTCTTGTAACAATATAACAGATAAAGCGGAACTCCCGTTTACGACGCCGTAATCGATCCTTTATGTTATTGCAAGTGTAAAATTCGCCGTCAAACTGGCTTGCCGTTATTAGAGTTATTTCGGCGTAATTGGATTGTTTGTTTTGTTTTTATATTATGATTGGAAACAGCTTTTTTCTCTTTTTCGGTTTCTCGCAGATTATATATACATATATCGTACCAATGTCAATAGGTTATCTGATACTAATATTATAAAGAGGAAACGTCTGTGAGGTTGTAAGTGTGGTTCTGGTGATTCACCTTCTCGGCGATCTCCGGAACCACAATGTCCGATAAAAAAAAACACCTATTGAACTTTCTGGATGGACATATTTTATCCCACGAGATTGAATAGGTTCTTTGCAATACCTCATTAAATAAATAAGGAATTAGATAAGAGAGATAAAACGTAATTGAAAAAAAAACCAGAATAACTACTAATTTAACAAAAGTAACCGGGTGAAACGTGCATAGTAGGTGTACAAAAAACGAGACGAGTGAAACTTATATTATATGTATAATATTGTTTATTCAGAGCAAACATATCTACGTACAGTCGACTTCGTATAAACATTAACCTACTTTACCTGTACAGTCGAGTTCTCCAATATACCTATGTGCACGGAAAATCAAAAATTTGTGCAGATATTTTTGAACCTTTGTAACACTTATGAACTCGACTGTACCTAACCACATATTCACATTATTATCTATAGGTACTTAACCCCTTTAGCCCTTTCGCATGTATTTGTGTACAGTTTACAAAAATAAGTGGACATTATTAATCAAACTCCTTAGCTAATTAACTGATGAGTTTGCAAACTGTACGTTGTATTACAGTTTTCAAAACCTCTTTCGCATGTATTTGTGTACAGTGTACAAAAATAAGTGGACATTATTAATCAAACTCCTCAGCTAATTAACTGAAGAGTTTGCAAACTGTACGTTGTATTACAATTTTCAGATATGGAATATCTTATAAGATTTTTATTCAATAATACCGACTAGGGATTTATTGAATGTATTAAGATATGTTTCACTCAAACCCATAAATGTAATATGGCAGCATTTACATTATTTACGAGTCAGCAATGTTTAATGCGGGTTTTACCGAGACGGAAGGAAAACAAGATTTATGAACAAACGTCACTGGGACTGGAATAATGTTAGATATCTGTTATTTATTATTTCGACAGAAGAAAATGCTTACTTAACCTTGCACTTAGGTACACGTACTACAGTATAGGTACGTCATTCAATTAGGTAACTATTTGACATCATCTATATTTAATAACACAAGAGACGTCCTATTTGTTAACGTTATATCATGGACGTAAAAAATCAAGAAGACGTTAATTTAAATTAATAAGCCTGCTAAAGCTAATAGCTAGAGGTCTCTGTGCGATTGATTGGCATACTGCACCTCTGTTTAACACATTGGCGCCACCTATAGATGCGTTTTTTATTGAGGTCATAGATGGCGCTATTGTGTTGAGTCAAAAAAGTATTAATTAAGTAGCACACGACATACATAACCGAGATGATACCAAATTCTAAGGACCTTGACACACTGACCTGTTTATATAGATGACCGCGCCTGGTAGGTCCCTGATGGACACATTAATAATAGATCACTAACCTAATAGTGAGCGATCCCGTATGACCATGACAGCTTAAGAGTAAAAGAAAGGACGTTGATCTGCTTCGTTCTGTTCGAAGTAAGGGCTGTCTAGGTCTAGGTACCTGTGGTCTCTACGCGCTTCGAGCTCTCGCCGTTCGAGTCTGATCGACTCGGGAGTCGGGTCACTTAGTCGCAAGACACTGACCTGTTATTGTTAAGGCGGGCTAACCTCTTGGAAAGGTGATTTTAACGCCATTTTATTTAGAAACGGTAATGATTAAACACGTGAAAAAAAACAAAGTTGCTTTTGAGACCTTTCTCTAGGTACGTCGGATACTCGTTACAAAATTGGACAAAGTTCGCTCGATAGAAAAAAAATCCAAACATACCCCTATTTTGTAGATTAAAACTCATTTTATTTCAATATATTACTACTTTATGTATTGAAAATCACATCAAAATAAACGTCTATTATGATGTAATGGCCGTCGGGCTTAACATTGTTAATATCGTAAGACATATAATTTTTAACCCAAAATGAACGAAGTTCACGGCACAATATACTCGCGCCCCGCTGCCACCTCGCCGCTTAGTCCCGAGCGGAACGCGTTGGAGGTCGGACGTTCGCCAATTTTTGAAGTGCTCCATTTTACGAGGATTGAGTAACAATGGGAAATAAACGGCAAAAAAAGAAATTATCGTCACTGGCACTCCGGAGGTTAAATAAACAGAAAAGGTAAGTATCAAATATTTAGATATTTTTATTATTTATTTTTAAAAGGTAAGAATCATTAATCATTACTAATCAAATGTACTCTATTGTGTTACTTGACTTACTTGCTAAATTTCCTTGACGTGGCGTGGGTAGTAGTAACATCATTTATTTCTTTTATTTACCACTATTCAATGTAACAAATGCCAAATACCAAAAGCAACACACATCCACGCAACTTCACAGTCCACAGTGTATGTACAAAGAAAAACAGTACGGGTCTATCGAAACAATTTTTATTTGTTGGTGACTTCCTGAGTCATGGATGTTTTCTATGTATTTAAGAATTTATTTATCTATATAAGTACGGAGTATCGTCGTCTAGTACCCACAGCTTTGCTTGGTTTGGGACTAGGTCGATTTGTTTATTTATTTATTTTTATTTATTTATGGGCTGTAATATAAATGAGCACACACAAATCAGTTACATGGCGATTTCTAGCAACTGTGGGTGTAAAGATCAACAAAATGTGATATTGCTGACCACCGATCTGTTTGATTGGTGCAATGTTTTGTTACCGCTGGGATCAGCTAGGTATATGATAATTCTTATTTTTTCAGCATGAAGGTGAAGACTTCTTTGGCGGACCCAGCTTTCGATGATTCCGAAAACGAGTAAGATAACAATATATAAATTATATAGCATAGGCATACATATAGGGGTATGTAACTTAGCGTTTAGAGACCATAGTCGCACTGTACTGTCTATCTATCTGTATATTTTCGTGGCATTTGTCTTAAGCTCTTGGCAATCACATAATTTAATTAATTAAAAATTGGATCATGCTAGATCCAGGTAACCCAGGCCGATTTGTGGTATTTTTGGATTTTATATTGCGTGACATTTATGTAATCGTGTAACCATTTAGTAGGTTTGCTAATTTGGATCTTCAATTGGCAAAACTACTCGACGGTTACACGATCACATAGTTGGTTCGTCAGAAAATCTCATCATTATCATCATATTAGCCGAAAGACGCACACTGCTGGACATAGGCCTCCTCCAAGATGAAAATCTAACCAAAAGTAATACAAAACACCCTATTACCATTTATTATCAATTTAAACTTTCGTGAGACATGTTGAAAAAATTCTAATAATTATACGGTTCAACTCACGTATGTCACTACGGGCGACATGTTTCGAACTCTTTGGGAGTTCTTCCTCAAGATGAGTGTTTTTGCAGCGGTGTCTCTTGAATCACTGCCCGCGCCCGCTCCGATCGCCGCCGCCCGTGCCGCTGCCGCACGCGCCGACAGGGCAGTGATTCAAGCGACACCGCCGTGAAAACACTCATCCTGAGAAAGAACCCCCAAAGAGTTCGAAACATGTCACCCATAGTGACATTTAATACGTGAGTTGAACCGTAATTATTAGCCTTTTACCTCCTCTTCTTGCTTGTTTCTCAAATTATATAAATTATTTTAAATTATATTACTGTTTTATTTCTTTTAAGGCATTTGGAAAAACGAGGCGGCTCAATGACAATACTGAATAGTGTAGACCCAATTACTTTGGCAAGCAAAGAGTGAGTTGAATAAGATCGATGTTTATATCATGGATAGATTTTTAATAGCATTTTATTTCATATAAACATTTTTTTTCCATTATTATTTTGACAATAACATAACATAACATAACATAAATATTCTTTATTGCACCAAAACAAACAAATACAGAACAATATAAGATACAAAACGGGTAAAATAGGTAGCAACAGGCGGTCTTATCGCTATAGAGCGATCTCTTCCAGACAACCTTTGGGTAGCAGGAAATGAAGAACAAAAATTAGGAACAGGTAGTGCAAGAATAAAGAAAGAGGAGTAAGATAACACATACATACAATTAAATGGGATATGACAAGTAGCGAAATTCAAAATATATAAGTCCAACAATACAAAATATACCTACACAAATACATATAAATACACATACTACATATAAAATAAATGCTTGTCTAATCTTCTTTTTCAGGCCTGCAACGAATTTGATAAACAATGAAGTTACATTGGAAATAGATGTTGATAACAGTCCTACATCGCTATTGACTAATCCTATAAACGAGTGAGTTTAGTGGCATATTTACGTCGTATATGTTGTTCCATGCTCAGTTCTGTTCTTAAACATCTTTAATATTTTTGGTTTCAGAAATGATGATCTTGTTATTGAGAAAGAGAACGAATGCGAATTTCAACCTATTTGTGGACGAAGACTTGTCGATATTAATTACTTTTTATCAAAACTGCAAGAAAAAGCCCGTCACAAACATATGGAGAAACAAAATATATGGAGAAAAAGCTCGTAGATTTTTATATGAAATGTCTATTGCCGGAAATAGTGGATCCGCGACACATTCGAGGCATGCCTATAAGAGACATCACTTTAGTAAAAGACAAAGAAAATAGACTACCAACAAGTACACAGCAACAACCTGACGCCGAACTCTCTGCTCAAAATCACTCTGTTCTTGCATGTCCACCAACTCCATCATGCTATCCTATGCAAGCTGGTACAACTAGACAGTTAGACTTCAGTGATTTTTAGCAAGAAACAGACATGTATGTACCTTTGCTGTTGTATTGTCGAGTTTGTAAACCTTGAAGTACTGCAATAAAAATATGTATACATAAATATAAAAAAATAAGTGAATAATACACCTTATTTTACTCCAATATTTTTAGTAGCGCCATATAGGTATAGTTAAGTTATACATCTGGACATTTCCAATAATTCGTGTACCCAAATAGCGTAAGTTGTTAAACAAAAATTAACTACGTGCCAGTTTTGTGACAACAATTAAAAGTATTCAGTTTTTATAAAAAAAAAAAAATCTTGTCTTTTATAAATGATATACATATGTATATACATGTTATTTAAATGTGAAACAAGTTCATTTTCACATCATTTGTATACTTGACTTTCGTCACAAAACTGACACTGAGTTAATTTTTATTTAACAACTCACGTTAATTGGGTACAGGATTTTTTTTAAATGCCCATCTAACTGAAATGCTTGACCTGATGCGCGGCCAAAGAAGCACACAAAAGTAATCTTAGTAAAAGAATCTAAACATTCCAATTACAGCGTGATCTCGGTCGCAATTTACACTACTGTATATTATATTACACTGTGGTTGGCTCGCTTGACCTTCGTCGCTGAGTTCACGGCGCGCGCGGCGATCGTAGTTTTTGCGCGGGCGGGGTGCGGGGTATAAATTAGAGTGGCAAGCTTCAAGAACCTCGCCTTAACCCATTTGCCGCCGCTGACTTGAACTCCTGTTCGTCACTGTTGCCGCCCACTTGCCACATATTTCTTGCGAAGTCCAATAACAATAGACGTAAGACTTGCGCGTCATCTTCAAGCTGAAAGCTGGCAAGAAGTGGCGCAGGATTGGGATAGTAAGTAAAACATGCGTGGCATGGGGGGTGCCACCTCAATTTTTTTCTTTGGCGGCTAATGGATTAAAGTCTGCCGAGAGCTCATCTCTCTCCGCAAGCGCTCCGAGTTCTCGTTGTTCAGGTCCGTCGCCTGACCGACTCAGGACTTGGATCGCCCAGTCGTAGCTTCAGACAGACGCTAAATTTTGACTGCTACGTTAGGTGTTGACCCACTGACCTGTTTGGAGGAAACGACTGCTGGTAGCTCCCGATCTCTATGTGCGCGCTTTGAGTAGCAGATCGACCCGGGACTCGCGTCGCTCAGTCGCAGGACACTTACCTGTTTAGAGGTAACGGCTGCTGGTAGCTCCCTGTGACGCTCTCTATGTGAGCGCTCCGAGCTCTCGTCATCCGAGTCCGACGCGTGGAACGACGAGCTGACCGACCCAGGACTCGGGTCGCTCAGTCGCAGCTTCAGGCAATCACGCCGCATTTTGACGCTCCTACCACTCTTGTCAACTTGCATTTTCAACGTAAACTTCACAGTCAACGCGACTTTAATACTTGAATCATTTTTCACTTTGGTACTTATTTGGTTAGGAATGTTTTGACTAGGTTTTTGTACTTTTTTATTTGTTTTTTACCTCATATCTGTTTTAATGTTTACTTTGATGTGAGTATGGCATGGTCTGGGGTTACTTGGTTGACTTTATTTCCCTAGTAACATCCTAGTAAGCGTAAATTTTAGTGTTATGCTATTCTGTACAACACTTCTTGTCGTTCTTGTATATAAAAACAGTATGATTACTATTATTTGGTACCTAAAACTAGAAATAAGATCGGCATTGGGCTTTCGTCATATTATTACTCATATTATTGTCCAAAACATTTAATTTTAAAGAATGAACAATCCACCAACATATCCTTACAGTTGATCGAGACGCCAATACAGTCAACTTCAAGGAAGCTAATGTGAATTAACAGTAGTTCCGGTTTTGACCGCGAGCAGAGATAACTTTGTTGCATATCTACTTGGAGCTGATCGATGCGATCCATTTAGAGATAAGAGACGAAATATTGCTCAGCGTATCGTAAGTTCAATGACCTGACTCACAGCCGGAGCTTAGTACTGATCAGCAGGTATACTTTAACTATGGTGTACCAGATACAATAGGATGCAATGCAGACGCGCAACATATTTTTATGGAGGACTTTTGTGGAACTCGTGCAGAAACTAACTTGTTAATCTCCAAATTGCATCGCGCATCGCAACGCTAGAAGCTTAAGGCAAAATAAGACGTTTTGGGAAATTATAGTTTTGATTTCAATCGAGCGAGTTTCAAGAAGCAAGTTCGAAATTTCTAATAGCAAAGTTACTTAGGTACCTTGGTTACACAAGTATATGAAATTCGCTCAATAGAACCGAAATTTCCAAAATCAGCCTGAGCTTATTTCGTCTTAATGTACCTATATCTTATATGAATTACCAATACAAGGTTTTGTCTGCAATCTACGCTTCAAATTTCTCTAATAACGTAAAGTTAACCATAATACAGTGACAACGAATATCGCACCAATCTAAGCAGCCATAGCCGTAACCCGACGCGGGTACTGT
Organism: Epinotia nisella; assembly: GCA_932294315.1. Taxonomy (NCBI): domain Eukaryota; kingdom Metazoa; phylum Arthropoda; class Insecta; order Lepidoptera; family Tortricidae; genus Epinotia; species Epinotia nisella. Next base: position 28,318,923 of record OW028674.1, read on the forward strand.
CACTTTACACCCTGCCATTGTCATAAGACCGGTCGTCACGTACACGACTACCGGCTATTCACAACTAGTCTTCACTCATCTCACCACTTCCTTATATACCTTGAACCCGATATTTGCGACAACTGCACGTAAGCGGAGGTCAGACTAATACAAGTCGTCTCGAGCAAGTTAGGTAAGCATTCTTAGCAACAGACCTGACAAGTGCCCGTGACTCCTTGAGCGTATTGTGCGAGTTTTCATATAAACCTTTTAAGTGGCTACAGTCTGATAATAAGAAGTCCTTATTATAGTGTGAAGCGTCGCGTAATGATGAGCCAATATGACGTAACTTTCGTTTTGTTTTTATTTATCATAGCGAACACAGTTCAATTATTTATTTAATTGTCAGTCTGTGATGATTTTCAGTATTAATCAAATGACGAGTACCTAATAATTTTTTTCTTAACTCTGTTTAATACACATTCAAATAGTTTTGTAGTCAGAGTCATTTAGCCTGTTTATATTTTTGTAGGTGCCTTATCGCGATTAAATTAGTTATAAGATGAGATAACACTTGTTATATATTTAAGTGCGTATAATTATAAATAGAAACAAGATAGAAAGGAGTACACACAGCAGAGTATAAGGATAAGACGCTAAGACGAAGAAGATGCCATCTACTTGTCCCAATCATTGTCATTATCCTACGTAATTTACTTACGAAAAACCGGGAAGATAATTGTTATTGGAATAACTTCACTTTCGTTAATGCTTTACTTAAAGGCGACTTTAATTATAATTAAAATATTTAATTACAATGATAACATTAAATGTTTTCAACATCATAATCAGTTCTGAGAGCTTTGTTTGCAAGGACTTCATTTCAAGTAACATTTAGGTAATAAACAAGGATTTATGTAGGTACGGCGTTTTTAGCGTTCTTAGGAAAATTAAATTCTTCGTAGCAAAAAGGTTTATTTGAAAATGGGTTTATTTCCTAGTAGAAACTAATAACAATGGTCTCCTACGCGTAATAAGAGATTTGTATCAGCTTTGTGTTTATTAACTTATAGAATTTACTTTTATACTTTATTTATATTTATAAAAACTGACAGCCTTTGATCTACTACCTACAATGTGATTGATTTCTACCCTAAAATTTATCAGAACCTTGGCAACATAGAATGGCAAAACTCTTCATAGCTATCTAGAACCAGCGTAAATTACATCACGCACAGCAAACTAGGTAGTTATAGTTTCCGAGAATTCCTGACAATGTGGATCAATACCTACGTCAATAGTCAGCCAGTAAAAAGGGTTATAGGAAATTGACAAGTTCCGGCGTACTGCCACTTATGCATATGCATTACATGGACGTATGCATGGCGCGTTCTCTGGTCTACGCCAAATGGAGGTCATCTCCTGTGTTGTTTATGCCTAACGTAACCAAGAGGTCACAACTACTCACTACATATAAGACATTCAGCTTCATCATCATCATCATCATATCAGCCGAAAGACGTCCACTGCTGGACATAGGCCTCCCCCAGAGAGTTCCAAATTGACCGGTCCTGCGCCACCCGCATCCAGCGGACTCCCGCGACCTTTACCAGGTCATCAGTCCACCTTGTGGGGGGCCTACCCACGCCGCGCCTTCCGGTACGTGGTCGCCACTCGAGAACCTTTCCGCCCCAGCGGCCATCGGTTCTACGTGCAATGTGCCCCGCCCACTGCCACTTAAGTTTAGCAATTCGGAGGGCTATATCGGTTACCTTGGTTCTGCTACGGATAGCCTCATTTCTGATGCGATCACGCAGAGAAACTCCTAACATAGCCCTCTCCATTGCCCTTTGGGTGACTTTGAGCCTTCTTATGAGCTTAGTATAAGCTTAGTATAAGAATATTATGCTGAATGTCTTATGTAGTGAGTAGTTTTGTATATTGGAAGCGAACGACAAAGTTCGCTTCAGACTCCTATCGGAAATAATCAAATGGGACCGCACAATTATGGACAAATACCTCATTAGAAGGCCTCCATAAATATAAAAAACAAAGAAAACAAGTATATTCATGACGTTTTAAAACTTAGCTGACACATAAGAGAAGCAACAGGTAGTGAGAATATAAATATGATATCAGTGGCGGACGGGAGGATTCGTATAAACCGAAAATGTAAAAACAGATCAACTTATTGAATTTCAGTGTGTTCCGCGTTGCTCAAGGAAATGAGACCTTACGTCTGCCATTTACGTCATCGCAGCGCAGCCCAATAAAATAAAGGACTTTGACAGTCGGACTGACAGGTAGTGATTTTCAATGGCCACCTATCGATCAGCTGTCAATGCGAGTGAGAGGGTCCGTACCCTCGAACCCGAAAGGAGCCTGGCCCAGATTACGAAGGGTAATATGAAACGATTGGGCTCAGTTTTACCGTCAAATATTTCATCGAATGTATGTTTCGCAGATTTTTAATTTCATGAAATAAGGGGACACCATATGAAACTTGTGTTCAAGTAAAGTATTCAGATAAAGTGAGAAAAGTGTTTCCCTGTTAGTCTTGATGGCATAATATGAATAGACCCTTAAAAAACTGCGATATGTTTATGGGTTGCAGGAGGAAATTACGAAATTGTGGTAATATTGTTTGTTGGTACTCTATGTGTACCCCAGATACATTTGTTTATGTGACTGTTTGCGTTCTAAATAAATAAAAATAAAAAAAATTAAGAGTCTGGAACCCATTATCATATCGCATTTATAAATGGGTCACTTTTCAAATAAAAAAATACTGCCTATAAAAGGGGGAGTTATTTTTTTTCACAGGCGCCCATACTTAATAGCTTATAAGCAATTTAGGGGTATACGAAATCTGGTTGCCACAAACAAGTGAGTACCTATTTATTTAAAAACCACTAAAACCGATTTTTTAGGGTTCCGTAGCCAAAATGGCAAAAACGGAACCCTTATAGTTTCGTCATGTCCGTCTGTCCGTCTGTCCGTCTGTCCGTCTGTCCGTCTGTCCGTCTGTCCGTCTGTCCGTATGTCACAGGCATTTTACTCGAAAACTATAAGGTGTATTTGAATAAAATTTTGAGGATAGGTGTATTTTGTTAGCCGCTACATAGTTTTGTAATTAAAATGACAAAAAAAAATTTTTTTAGGGGTGCACTCCATACATAAAACTAAAAGTTAAAAAAAAAAAATCATTGAGACCCCCCGTGTGGCACATCAATCGATAGGTCTTTGAAAATAAATAAAAGGTTTCTTAGCATTTTTTTTGATTAAGTGAATAGGGTCGGAGATAATCGCCCCGAAAGTCACTAAAATTCTGTCCCCCCCCCCTCTAATTTTTGAACGGTGTATTTTAAAAATATGGAAGAATTCATGGACATAGGGGTTATTAATTTCATTCACCGAAAATTGTTTTGAACATGATCAGTTCAGAGGTTTTCGAGATATTGCTGAAAAACTGCCTTCCTCAAAGAAAAGGACGTAAGTGCCGTAAAATTTCTGTGACGATACGACCTTTTTAATAGGCACGGAACCCTTCGTTTTGCGTGGTCCGACACGCACTTGGCCGGTTTTTTTTATTTTATTTCTACTATTCTTCAATAAGTATATATTTTTACTTTAAGTATGTGTCCTCGAGTGCACATCAAAGTCAAAGTTCAATTTAGGCATATTACATGCACCTATGAATATCGATAAACTACCACCAGTTTGGAAAGACAACCTCTGCCTCGAGAAGAAACGGCGTAAAAGCTCGGCGAGGTATGGTAGGCACATGGATACGCAATCAAAATGGACGCCTGGGCCCGCATTGTTTAACCGACTTGTACAAATCTGATAATCCGTGAGATAATTAAATGACCAGTATCCATGACAAGATATATCACCCTGTACACTAAAGTCAAACAAACCGCAGGGGCAATACAGCTGTTAATTACCGATGCATCAATCCTACACGTAATTAATTGGATTTATATTGAGCTTGATTTGATTGGAAAACGTAATTAGTGATTATAGTGTAGTATTCATTAAATTATTTACAGTTAGCAGTAAAAGTGTTGGCGCATTAGCGCCATTTTTGCGTCATCAAGACGCAAAAGTGTCTTGATGCCAAATTGCTGAGTTTACTCTACTGTTGTTAAAATACATCTTTATCTACCTATATGTCAACACTGGGCAGCCTAGTGTGGGTTGGGACTTCAAATACTTCATCAAATTCCTTCGCAGATGTAGGTATGCAGGTTTCCTCACGATCTTTTTCCTTCACCGAAAACTGGAATCCGCTGAATCCGTATAGGATTTACCAATAGCTTTAGCAGCAGCAGTAGTATATAATAAAAGAAAAAAAGTATCCCATGATTTTTTATTCCATTCCGTTACCGTTTCCATACTAGTTTGAATGGTGGTAACGGAACGGAAAACCGAAAATTGTATGTAACATTTTGGACACTTTTTTTCTCCTATTAGGTTCAAAAGCGCTTTGAATTCCGAGAAGAAACAAATCCGATTTTATCAAAATCAAAATATAATATTCGGAAATCCCTACTTTTGCTGAACGCGATGGTTGTGGGCGCGCGTTTTCACAACAATATGTAGGCTCAAATTAAATTCCACCTACGTATTTTAAACTTGTACCTACCTATAAAGAAAGTGAAACACTCAAAATTAACTAACATCGCAAAGCATGAAACTCTCAGTCACGGTTTTATAAAATTTCGTTAGGACTTTCGTCGCGTCAATAGGTATACTATCCGAAACTGTAAGAGTAAATTCTATAAAACTAACGCAAGCCAAACATTACTTTGTGCTCTGACTATAAAGTGGGTCTTTTACTAGCGTATTTTTGACAGGACTTACTCGTTCAGTTTCGGACGTACCACACCTAAGTGCTTTCCAAAGATTAATGCCATTAGTCATCCATTCGTCCGTCGTTTTGCCTTTAAAATGCGTTTCTCTTTATTGTCACATTAATTTGTGTTTGTGAGAAAGGGACATAACAGAGGTTCGTTAAGTTTTATGAATATATTTATCATTTGATTTGACTAAGGATCTAACGGGTTTAATTCCCCATTTACTATATCATCAAACTGTTCCGTCAAAGGTGACAATAATAACACTAGTAGTTAATTAATGATGGCCGACATCAAAGGCTGATGCGACCGTACACCGCAAGCCTCAGTTGACTAATGACGGGTTTTGACCACGACTAATTAACATCACGGGTAAATCATGGCTGACAGAGAGCCTATGAAGTTATGTCGTCACCTGTTCAATTTACTTTAAAAAGGATCCTCAAAGTGTAGTTTTTTATGGTTTTTAGTGGCTACATTATAATCGCACTCACACACACGTGGCTATGTAATTGGATAATGGGCTAAGTATGAGAGAGGACATGAACTAAGTCTTTTCATAATTTTAATACTAAATATCAAGACCTCGTTCCGGAACTAGGTCTTTGTAACTCCTTTCTGCGTTGCTCCTTTTCTTTTCTGTTAGAGGAGTAAAATTTGGGCCGATATTATGACTCTACATGATGTTACCTCAAAATCTGCATTGAATACTGTGCTATGATCTCGTGGTGCCAAGATAAATTACGAGTACTTACTTGGAGATCATACCTTTAGATCAAAATTTCTCAAAAAAAATGGACACAAGGGGTTACTGCAAAAGGGCTTAAAGCATCCTCTAAGAAAGCGTCCTTTGAAATATTTGCTCCTGTTACAGGACCCAACCTGTATAGGCTTCCGTAATTTTAACTTGATTATAGTGTGTCATTGTTTAGGTGTTGTTTGAGTCCGATGTGATGAAGAAAGCAAATAAAGACCCAACATTTTTGAGCACTCTAATTTTTTTTAGCTTCTGAAAAGTAACAAAATATAGGGTCTGGTTACATACTCTTTTATCCGAAAACTAATCCATTTTGATTACTAGTTCAGGCAGTATGTTTTAAAAATGTGATCATTTCTTAATTCACTGTGGCCTAATTGTATTGCGTGCGTAATGCGTGAAAACCCTATAGGTATTAATTCGTTTTTTTCATGTGGCCGCTCAGTTGTAAACCTCGAAAGGGATATCAAAATTGTTTAAAGCAAAATTATAGATTGGCTCACTGCTTTAAACCTTAAACTTAATCTAAGCAAAACCCAGCTCATTCAATTTCGAAATTACAAAACCGCTCCTCATTCTTTAAATGTATCGGAAGCTGGTACAACCATAGAGGTAGTAAATAGTGTAAAATTCCTAGGAGCACATGTAGATATACACATCTTAATTGGAAAACACATGTTGATCAAATAAACAAAAAGATTTCCAGAAATTGCTACGCTTTATCCATTATCTCTGAAACTTGTTCAGAAAATGTAGTTGTCAGTGCGTACTATGGAAATTTGTATTCTTTGCTGACCTATGGTATCATTTTCTGGGGTAACTCAATGGATGTGCATAAAACATTTTTACTCCAGAAAAGATGCCTAAAAACCATTTTCCGCATGAATGCAAGAGATTCCCTTCGTGAAGTCTTCAAAGAAAAGTGTTTCCTAACATTAACAGGAATTTTCATTCTTCAAATAGGTTTGTTTGTAAGCCAACCCAACTATTTCTCAACCTGGTCTGGTACTAAATATAATACTAGAATGCAATTTAAATATGATATAAGGGTACCGAACATCAGCTCCTCTATTTTCCAGAAGTGCACTTTTGTAACTGCAATTCGTGTATTTAACCATCTGCCATCTTGTATAAAAGCTCTGGAAGGTAATCTGTTGAAAGTTAATTTAAAAAATGGCTTTTAAATAAATCATTTTATAGCTTCAATGAATTTTTTGGGTCAGAAAATAGAAGTGAACGTTTTTAGAATTTAGGGTAGTAATAATTGTAAGTATTTTTAATTTTGAAATGTTATTTTATAAGCTCTGAATGTACCTAAATATTGCAAGCTCGTAAGGGCACCTATTGAAACTATTTGTATATAAACATCCATGTTATCCACACACAGTTATGCAATAAATGATTCTTATTCTTAACTTAGTAAATGAATGTTAAACGGTGCCATGTTCCTACCACTCCGTAATTTCGCCGTCATTCATAATTACTCGTTGTAATGAAAACTGAAAACGATTAATTATGTACTCTCGCGCTATCTACTGAAGGCACTCTCGAGTCCCAATAACAAGCTATATACATACACACATAACCTACATTAAGGTAAGTAGAATTTTGTCCCGAGTTTAGTTACGTAGTTAAAATTTTACTTTAAAGCCGTTTTTTTTATTAGATTATTTTTGTCCCATTGCTGGACAAAGGTCTGCTCTGCCCCATACGGTATTTGACAGATAGTCAAATCAGCAACTTTATATGAAAACGCTCTGTTACTGTTATGTAGTTTGTCACTGACATAATTGTTTTCTATGGTCAAGCAGCGTCCTCTTTTGGTTTTTGTCGTATTTAGAAATGTTTTAACGTAAACATTTTATGTACAGGAACATAAAATGTTTACTAGCTAGGTACCTATAGCTTGTTATTTTCGTGTATTTTCATAGGTTTTGTCAATAATGTAAAAATTACTCTTGTCAAATACCACCACCAATCCATTAATAAAATAACTCACTCATATATAATGCGTAATATCGTCACGTCGTATGAAGTCGAAAAACCTATAATAAGATAATGTATTAAGTGTAAAAAATATACAAAAGAAAACAAAGAGTTGGTTACTTAAGTAAATGCCATCAGCCACCTCCATCATCAATTTATCTGCTACGAAAGAAAATTCGATGCTTCAAACGGTTTCAAAGCACCTAGTACATAACGGCAAGCAGTAAACGAACTGAAGGGCATCACCCTCACCCCCAAGTGGGGGGAAAGGGCCAGCCCCTTTCGTGGAGCACGTATTGTATTACTGGTTAATTATGTCGATATTACTGAATGAAGGCTTCATAAAAGCTTATGGAATGTATCCTGTATCTTTTGTCCAGGAATGCTTATTAATATTTGAAATATGATATGTTTGTTGGCCCTGTTTTTCGTCATGTATACCTGAAACTACTATAGCTGGGAGTCACCTTGGATTTTATACATTTTTTATTATTAATTAAATAAGCTAAATGACATTTAAGATGACACTCTATTATGAGTATTATAAAAACAGGTTCTACGAAAAATTTCGCTTGTTTTAGGCTAGAAAAACAATATTGTTTAAGTATGTCAAAATCATCAGTCTTACCTACTTACCCAGATAATACCCAAACTGGTGAAAAAGTGTGAAAAGCAATGCAGCAAAGCAAGCATGTCTTATAGTCCAGGCAATGAACTGACAACTTGTATGGAAAAAATGACATATTTGGAAATAATTTATAATAGCTATTTTTTTTAATGTAACGGATATATTATCAATTAAATAGTTACCTAGAGGCAAAATCCAACAAAAAATCAGACATCAAAAAAATGAATATTTAATTAGCTCTTAAAAAGTCCGGATAAATATTAATATTTTTTTTATCTTTATTTAGGTTCATTTACATTTGCTTTAAAATATTCAATATAAATAAAATAAAAAAGACAATGAATTTAAGTTTATTTTAAATCTATATAATTACTTCCGGGTGGAAAGTTTGTTGGATTCTTGAATAAAGCATCTTAGAATAATGTTTTAGAATGAAATAAACAAAAAAAACGCTATTATAAATTAATGTTTTTCGAAATCGTATTTTGCCTGGCGTATTAGTGACAAAAGATTTTTAGTGTCCCTTACCAAGGTTTGTTCAACGGAGTACTTATGTGTTAAATTGGAGTTAGACCGTCTGTCACATGCAGTTGTTACTTAGTATGCCGTCTTGCGTGCTTTGGGCGTATAACAATTATCATGTCAGCGAAGTAACATAAAACATAATAAGTTTCTGACAATTTCTTTTTCACATCTCATGCTCTGAAAGTGTGCCGTTGTTGTTTTAAAAAGTGTGCAGAAAGTGATACGTTTCTGCTCTAGTGCAGAAAAGTAGTATATTCCAATTAGTTCTCGCCGTGTAAGCATTATGCGGGAACTAATTCTAATAAATATCAATACTTACAAAGGGAAATAATTTTATTCTTACTAGTTAATGGAATTGTTTTATTAAATATAAAATAAGTTTATGTTGTAAATTAGTGATTACTTTTATTTTAGCTAAAATATTCACTAGACACTATGAGGTAATAGTAAATAGATTACACCCACAAACCTTTTTTAACTTAAAGTTGTGCATGTTAGCTAAGGCAGAAACGCATACAGCCACTCCTCAACTAATACTAATAATAAATACGAATAATATGAAAACATTCGAATACGCTATTTTCGTCTTATCACAATTAAATTATGAAAGTATCTTTCCGTCTGTGTTTTTTTTTTACTTTCCTCGTATTTGATATGAAAAGTAGAGTGTTTACTCAGGTAAAAGTCACCCATTTCTGACTCGAACCATTGGCGCTTTCACTTTGTTCGAGCGCCAGATTATCTAGTCAGAAATGGGTGGCTTTCAGCCCTTGGTTAACAATCTACTATTTGGTAAAGCCTTTTTTTCTGACTGTATTGTTTTGCACAGTCATCAACTACTCGTTGAGCTCAAATCAAAATGACGGTTTATCTATACTAATATTATAAAGAGGAAAGTCTGTGAGATTGTAGCTTTGTAAAATGTAACTTTGTATGTAATGCGTAATCTCCAGAACCGCTAATCCGATTTCAAAAAATATTTCACATACGAGTATATCACATGAGCGTTTTTCAAAAAAAGTGTACATGTACTTTTTTTGAATTTCGTTTTGTTTTGTTTTTACTCAGAATCGTTGATACTACACATCCTCATACAGGAAAAAATTGTCCAAAATATTCCATTCCAGATCGTCACATTTTTGTATGCAGTCTTTTTTATGTATATGGTCGTGACACACTGGAAAATAAAACTTACATAGTAAAATCTGGGACACTTTTTTTCTTGTATGAGGATCGATAGTATCAACGATTCTGAGAAAGAAAAACCCAAAAAAATCGAAATCTGAAAAAAAAGTTCATGTGCAGTTTTTTTGAACAACGCTCGATGGTTATAGGCTATATTTTACCCCGCGGGTTTGCTTGCGTTCTTAGCAATACGCGGGCGAAGCCGCGCGGGCAGCTTTAATACATACATATATTTATCTTATCTAGTTTTGTTGTTGCCATGGCCACCTCCTTTACCTTTACCCGATCAGCTCGGTGGTGCCGCACGTTATATGCGTTGTCAGCGTTGTCTCCGATCTCACATAATTATGCTCTACTAGCTTCTGCCCGCGACTCCGTCTGCGTGGAACTCGTTTATATCGTAGCTATACAAACTTCCACCCCTCATTTCACCCCAGTAGGAGTGAGAATAAAACTATCTCTGTACCAAATTTCATCCAAATCGGTTCAGCGGTTTAAGCGTCAAGAGGTAACAGAGAGCAGACTTTCGCATTTATAATATTAGTATGGATTTCAGCTCAATCGGATACCGGTAAGTGACTAAAAATTAATTTGCATTTTTTTAACTTATATATGAAGAGTGCAAGTTAATATAATAATCATAAATCAGCCTATATATGTCCCACTGCTGGGCACATGCCTCCTGTCATGGATGGGAGGGAACGGGCAGTAGTCCCAGTGACCCAGTGCGGGTTGGGGACTTCACAAACACCTTTGAATTTCTTCGCAGATGTATGCAGGTTTCCTCGCGATGTTTTTCCTTCACCGAAAAACTAACGGTAAATATCGAATGATATTCTATACGTAAGTTCCGAAAAACTCATTGGTATGTACTCGTACGAGCCGAGATTCGAAACCACGGCCGCCGTTTGTTAGCCGCATGATGCCTGAACCACTAGGCTACCGTACTAGTGCGTATCAAGTTAATATAATAAAGCTTATGAAATACAGATGATCTCTGTCAAATGCATTAATATTGTATTAAAACGAAGTAGCTCGCGGGTTTTAAGCATTACTTCTATTTGAAAATGTTCACAGATTACGAACATTCAAAGAGAACCTACAAAACCCTTGTCACCGGTGTCCTTCCGCTTAGGGGTCTATTACGACAACGATCAACATTTAAATCGTACCCGTCTGTCGCGTACGCTTGCTTCCACGGACGCGAAACTTAACGGCATGCAAGAACGAGCGCGTGGCAAATACGAAAGTGATTCAAATGTTATGCATTTTTGGAATAGACCGTTGGTTTTATTTTAATGTTGTCGTTGTGTTTTACCCTTTGAGTGCTTAATCAAAGGTCTGGGTTGTGTTACGGGGTCAGTGAGGTCGGAAGTCAAGTCAGCTCACGTGCAAATTTAATGTCGGTTCAAATTGGAGTTGGCTGCCGCCCGTCCTATCTCTTGGCCTATTAACATGTTTATTGAAAAAAAAAACGAATATTTTTATTTCGGACAAAGTCGTACTACTTAATTATAGGGTTAGTATTATATTAAGTAATATAGGGTTTTACACATTGGAGCATGCAGCTGCTACCAGTGCTTGAGCCACGGTGATTCCCACCGGTCGGCCAGCGTGCACAGGATGGTATTCGAGCTGGCGCGCCACACCATTTCAGCAGCGAGCTACATCGCTTCCTGATGATCGCGTGGAAGCCATCGATCCGCCCCTCCGCGAACATACCCGAGGCGCTGCAGTGTCGCGGCAGCCCGAACACCACCTTGTACGCATTGTTGTACTGAACCCGCAGAGCGCTGTATGCCCGCTGCATATATCTGATGTAGAATGACTGGCAATATGCTTTAAAAAGCGTAGCCTTCACCTTATCAGTACATCGTGCAAACCTACGAGCCAGCATGTTGCAGCGCATAGCAATGAAAACAGGATAAATTTTCTATATACTCGTAATATATAATTTTTCACTTCGCATGCTCGAAAAGTGTGTCATATTGTGTACATGTATCTTTGTCAAACCAGTTTATTAAAAAAAAACCGGCCAAGTGCGTGTCGGACCACGCAAAACGAAGGGTTCCGTGCCTATTAAAAAGGTCGTATCGTCACAGAAATTTTACGGCACTTACGTCCTTTTCTTTGAGGAAGGCAGTTTTTCAGCAATATCTCGAAAACCTCTGATCCGATCTTGTTCAAAACAATTTTCGGTGAATGAAATTAATAAGCCCTATGTCCATGAATTTTTCCATATTTTTTAAATACACCGTTCAAAAATTAGAGGGGGGGGGACAGAATTTTAGTCACTTTCGGGGCGATTATCTCCGACCCTATTCACTTAATCAAAAAAAATGCTAAGAAACCTTACATTTATTTTGAAAGGCCTATCGATTGATGTGCCACACGGGGGGTCACAATGAAAAAATTTTTTTTGACTTTTAGTTATATGTATGGAGTGCACCCCTAAAAAAATTTTTTTTTGTCATTTTACTTACAAAACTATGTAGCAGCTAACAAAATACACCTATCCTCAAAATTTTATTCAAATACACCTTATAGTTTTCGAGTAAAATGCCTGTGACATACGGACAGACGGACAGACGGACAGACGGACAGACGGACAGACGGACAGACGGACATGACGAAACTATAAGGGTTCCGTTTTTGCCATTTTGGCTACGGAACCCTAAAAAAACATGCCACCAAATTGAACAATCTTTTCGCTGTAGAATTGATTACTGATTGCGGATGGATAATCTTTGTTTTACTATTTCCTCGCAGTCGAAGTGAAAAGTAGAGTGTATAACTCTGGTCTAAAAGCCATATTACCACTCGAACAATTTTCCCTCACTTCGCTCGGGAAAATAACCATCTCGTGGTAATATGCTTGTCATACTATTTACTAACTACCTACGCTGCCACAAACTATTTGTTTCAATGGCAATATAATAGGATTTCGTTGCTAACTAATTGAGTGCGTTAGTAATGAACTATTTTTTCATGGATGTAGATCGAATTAAAACCACGTACGTGTGAGCGAGACGCACTGATATTCAAATGGGATGTAACAAAAAACGCCACACCGCAATCTAAACACTAAACATACACTCTAGTCTAGAACAACAGCAGCAATTAACAAGACTAATTAAAGTTCAGTCTCGTTCCAAACTTTACTAACCTACGTCAAGGTTCAAAATTAGACCGGCCGTTTCGATTTGGTCTGTGATCTTTTAGAATCAAACGACCATGTTAACCAAGTAAGAAACACCTGAATTTTGAGACTTAATTCAAACGTCATAAAGTTAACATTGCAACGATCGGTGTTCCTTATCACCTAATAAACGTGATGAGAGATCGTAGCACTATTAGAGCGTAGCTATTAAACCGTAGGCATCGTAGCAGCGTAGCAGTAAAGTCGCAAGGTTGGGCTAAATTTACCGAGTCGCATCTGCTACAATATTGTTGAAATTGTGAACGTATTACTTCAAAGCGATAAAATAACAAGACACTCAATTGTTTCGTTCCATTCTAGTCTTTATTTAGCGCGCGATACGGGTGGAATTGGAACAGGAGTGCCCATAGAAGTGGTACATTTTAGTTTCGATGATGGGTTATTGGCAATTCGATCGTCTAGTATTGCCAGGATTGGCAGCATTTGTTTGTATGTAAACACTGCACAAGAATACAGAGCTTCTATTCTCACACCACTAAAATTGAATGGGATTCATAATTTATTGTCACTGTCACACTCCTACACATTTTGAGTTAAGTCGTCGTCACTTAAGTACGTACGTAGTACGAGTAAGTACGGAAAAAAGAAGCGCATTGGGATTATTTGAGTTGACCGAATTGAATCAAAGTAATTCAAAAAGCACACTCTCCAAGGTAGAAGATACCAAATCCAATGACCGCTTTATTATAAGTCGGCCACATTATATTACAATATTGCTCGTTTAATAGTAGATATATATAATCTCAACTGTACAATCATACACATACTTTTTCAACTATTTTTTTATTGAAATAGTTAACTCCCTGGTACGAGTATATACACAAGCTGTCAACAACTTCATCAATTAATTTTGAATCAAATAAAAGTTTTTTCATGTACCATTTCAGCGCGCGCATTTCGTCACATTTTCAGCGTTCCGAAAAGTTCAACCATTCGAAAATAATTTTGCACGCGATTTCTAGATCAGAAAAACGTGAGATACGCACGCGACATTGGAATTTCAAATTCGTTAGCTATCAACATTTTTGAACGTTTTGCTCGATTTAGATTAGGTAGGGTCATTGTACCGGTTACGCGACCAGCTTCAGTTGCGACCAGTTAACTCATTCCCCGCCATAGAAAAAAAATCGAGGTGTCACCCCCACGCCAAGTCTTAAATCTATCGTTTTTGGGCTTCGTATGAAGTCGGTGGCAGCTGGGTGGCAACAGTGACGAACTTGTGTTCAAGTCAGTGGTGGCGAATGGATTAAAGGACAGGGTATATTTAAATAGTTGAATGATTTCTACAGACCCTATTAGGCAAAGAGTAAATTATTTTTTGTAGTTAATAGGACCATTTTTTTCGAATCACTCCTGATTCTTAAAGGAATTCCATGATTTGGCTATTCCGCTAAAGAATATTGTTCTTTAAAAGAGTTATGAATATACCTAGATATTTTTCTAGCAGGAACAACATTTGTTTAGTGCTTGCCACAATAAAAATATCGACAATCCTGTTATCGATAAGTACATACTACTTCAACGACAATACGTACATAGAACCACAGACATATATTGGCTACCTACCTAGACGCCGCGTGCACCTACATTGTAACCATATACAGAGACACAGATTTTTTTTGGGACCAAAAATGGGTTTGGGAAAAACTACATGTTGTGACATTCTGCGTCGATTTTAAAGACAATTTCGGTGTGTGTGTGTGTGTTATAAAGTAAAGTAGGTGATAATTAATTCAGTGACACGAAGAAAGAAAGTTACGAAAGTATTGCAAAATGTTTTCTGAAGTATGTAGAATATTAATAAATTGATAGTTTTGTTATTATTATCTATTTTTTAACGCACCCTATTACCCTATATATATTTGTATTTATTTATTTATTTAATCATATGGCAGACTGATGGTACTGTGAGGTCGCATATAGCGACAGGTAGTGGTCAAAAAGGTTGCTGCATATTTGTATTTATTTACATATATGACGTTGAAGTTGTACTTATCGATAACAGGACTGTCGATGTTTTTATTTTGTCAATCACTTACAATAAGTCGTTCGTGCTAGAAAAATATCTAGGTATAGTTATGAGGGTCGTTCTTCTTTTCGACCGACAATAGCCTGTCCTTCGTCTTATTACGGCATCTCATTTGAGTAATGATGTTTACGGTTTTATAATGTTCGAATGAACATCCATATTATTTTATTAATTAGTGATATTTAATATTTCATTTTCTCTATCTAGCATTTTTTTAAATGTTTTTTTTTTCGTAGAATGCCGTGACAGAGTGGTAAAATAAAATGTTGTCCCCACTGAAAGAGTCCACTTTGTCACATGTTTTTTTTAGAAACCAACCGTAAATAAATATTTATATTGGCCAGAAAGGAAACTTTAATTAGTTCTAATGAAGAAACCTATGCATTTTTTTTTAAATCGCACTTCAAAACCACAATTTTTGATAGTTCAAAAACCAAAAAAACAGAAAAACCTCGGTTCATTGTCGGTAAAAAAGAAGAACGACCCATGAATGAACAATACAAAGTTGCACAATGGACTCGTAGAAGGCCATATTCCAAAATATTGATAATGACCTGGCTCTAATTTTTCCATGTCTAATCACTTACAGATAGCCATACACCCTGTGTTTATAAATAGCTTTATAACTACTTGAAATAATCATTACTTTCTGAACCTTCAAAGTGTGCACATCTACCACGCCTAATTAGCCTTATCAGTATAAGCCATCCAAGTGAAAGTTTGTTTACGTCAAACTTCTCATTAGTGTTAATTTGCTGTTACTGTATCGTTATGGAAGTTGTTGACAAAGGTGTGTATTATTATTATTCGTATTTACTTTTACATATTTAGATAAGATTTTTGGGTTATTTGGTGTCCACGTGACTGTTATTGTGCATAAAATATTTAACTGCCACAAATATTCGACAAAGCTTTTAACAATTGAAAATTAATATAAACTATCGGTATATTCGTTGTATTGAGCATAAAGCCTGATTATGGAATTATGATATTTCGTTTGCCGATTTCTGCCGGACCCTAAGATATAAGCCCTCTACGAATTGCGTAGCACATGCTACGAGACTGAACTGATTGTGTTGAACTATTAACAACTGTTTCTAAACATTTTCGTTTTTTTTCAGGTACTTTTTTCCATTGCACGTTTTTGAGGATGTTCATTTTTGAACAGTGGCATGTTGCAACCGGTTCACCAGTAGAAAAAAATAGTCATATACTCGAATTAGTTGAACAACAGGTGCCCCACGATGATGTTGGAAGTTTAGATATTGTAGAACAATTACGTGATCGTATAAAAAATGTTGTTATAGTAATAAGTAGATATTGGAAAAAACGTTAACAGAACTCGTAGGGATTTAATACAGAATTACTGTGACTGGCTGAATATAATTGAAACCGTTAAAGCTCTTGTTAAATTCAGATCCCCTGATTACCAGCCTCAGAAAGCTCCCCAGGATGAAAAAAACTGCATTATCGCAATCCGTAATTAGTTTATTGCATGGTTAGTTAATATAAGACCATTTTCATGCATGAGTTTTAGATATAAATTTTATTTATTCATGTAAATAATTTTAAGGCATCATTTTATCACGTGTAGTGTGTTAGCTTTTTTAAAAGCATATTATTTTTTGTGTTGTCATGTAATTTTTTTTTGTGTATTTTTTAATTAAATTGATATTAAATTATTATATTTAGACGAAAATTATTATATAATGTATTATTATTATTTGTTACTAGACATCGAAGTTGGATAAATTTTGCATAATTTTTTGGTATATTTATATATATATATTTTACAAGTTCTACATACATGAAACCTATAAATTTTTGTTTTTATTGTAGATTTAGTAAACACAAATATTATAGTATTTTTTGTTTGAGGTTCATGTTGATACTTTTGGAGATATCGAATTTTGACACTTTCTCCATACAAGCCAAACCATTTTTGTTATATTTATATATTTTTTTAACAAATTATACATACATGAAACTTATCATTTTTTGTTTTTATTATAGATTTAGTAACCACAAATATTATAGTATTTTTTGTTTGAGTTTCATGTTGATACTTTTGAAGATATCGAATTTTGACACTTTCTCCATACAAGCCGGACCACAGTGAGTTGGTACTATAGTAAAAGTTAATCAGAAGCATAGATTGACATTTTGCTATTTTGATTCACGAATTTAATTTCACCCAGTAGAATCAAAGATTCTTAAATGTTGGAAATGCCTGTTTTGTCAGTGAGGAGGGAAGAGGAGAAGGGAATTCCTAATAATTGGTGTTGCCCAATAATAATGGCCAATAGGATTATTTGGCGTAGCGCTTTTTGCGTACCGTGAAACCGTTTTGCCCACGGGAGCGAAGTTGCCCAATGTGAAATCATGAATAAGTCCGTCTCATTTTAAGATGCAAATGCGATGCTACGTGACGAACAAAGTTTACCAACGAGGTCAATTTTATTCGTCACGTAGAGTAACTTTGTATTAAATACAATAATCTTCCCATCGTCCTTCCTTATTTATCTATATAATATATAAAAGAAGAAGTGCTGACTGATCAACACACATCCGAAACTGCTGGGTCTTGAAACTTGAAATTTACACCTGAACTGCTTTTTGTAACATAGGCAAGGGATAAGAAGGGTTAAATAGGGGTGCAAAGTTTGTATGGGGAAAACTTATTTTTACTTAGAGACCTTCGAGAACTTTGTAGAAAGATTACTTATTAAAATACAAATAAAATGCTTTCAGCATTTTGGACTATTCAAAGGGGGTTAAAAAGGCGTTCAAAGTTTATATGGACAGCAAGATATTTTTAAAGTGAGAGATATGTAACTCCTATCATAGACGGTTTGATAAAATACTCATTTTAGCGTTTTTTGAAATGCATCGCTTAAAAGGCGGTTAAAAGTTTGTATGGAGGGCAATAAATTTGGAAAGTAAGAGATTTTAGATTTTTATTATTTGTTTATTATTTTAGATTTAGATATAATTTGAGACCATTGGAAGTTTTTTTATCACGGAAATCATCCCTTAAGATGGCAGACGTTTGTTTGGTACAGCGATAATATAAAAACAATATTTTTTTCTAAGACTATTATAACAAAATCTACGCGGACAAAGTCGCGGGCAACAGCTAGTACGTAACAGTATAAACCGCGAAACTTCAGAGGGTGTTAGCCTGTTAGCCCAGCTGGAAAATTTTCCTTATGGGCGAAATAGAAAGCCTTCGCGGTATGGCGTGTGCGAATAATACCGAAACATCGAATTTGCTGCCTAAAACAAAGCGTACGTACAAAAATGGGTACAGCAGTTCAATACAATCCTATTTACCACCTAAGTCCACAATGATCGTCTGGAAATGCGTTTCACTGATATCTGTAAAGATTAGGGGCAGTGTACTAGACCTAATTTAAAACTAATTCAAATCCAATTTCACTATCATCGCCAGAAGATAATCAGATCATTTCAATACGTCAAAAGCGTTCAGTATGTTGCCCATACCGCTTTTATCGAATACCTACGTATTAGAATTCTCAAGACATTGTGAGTCAGAGGAATTTCAGGGTCTCAATTTGCTCCATTACAGTCGAATCCCAATATTCCCAGTTGTATTTCAACGTGGTTTGCTCGCTCATTTTCACACACACCGAGCTTTAATGTCAGAACGAGCGCATTGATTGAGATGCCAAAGTGATGAACCAAATTGAGTCCAAGTCCTTTTTGCTTTTTGCGAGACACACTTGTCATACTTCCGCAACGTTATTTTTCTGTAAATACCTACCACACCTACCTACCTAACTATTCATAAAAGATACCTTATCACTGGCAAGAAACGTTAGAAAATTTGTACAATTTATTGTACCCGATAATTTGCCAATCAATAAAAAATACCATGTTTAGAATTTCATAATCACAGATTAACAGTTCTCTCTACGTTAATATTTTGTAAAAACATGTTTGCCCAATCTATTAGATAGGGATTCTAAACAGTTTGTAAACTTGTTGAAAGTTAAGTTTTAGTAACAGATAACCCACGGAACAGAATATCAGTCAGTTTCATTGCAACAAACAACTTTGTTTACCGTTCCTTAACATTATAACTTAGCAACTGGTATATTAGATATCGTTACTGCATACCGTTAAGACGGTAACTCATCGTCCGTGATTCAATTTTATTTTTTAATACAAGTCAATAAGCCTTTATTTAGAAATAGAGCTTTGAAGAAACATGCAAAAAATTACCAATCGGACGTAAGAAAACAATTTAATCGGATTCCATTAAACGTAATAGGTACATATCATGAAACAGACTATTTTAAGACGGCAATAATACTGTATACTTCAGATTTGATCCAAGTAAACACTCAAATAAGCTACCTACATAAAAAAATCTGAATTCGGTGAAATTCATATTTAAACAACCTGCAAATCCAAACAATCTTACGCTCAGTTATGGAAAACCCATTGAATAACAAACGTCCCGGTAGGAGTCACAATTTTCAGCGCAAGAAACCGCCATGCCATACCGTAAAATACATATTAACACTATTTTTGTATCATTGTTTGTAAACGCAACACCATTAATCACAATAGACCTTAATTTTTATGTAAATCAATCACGCACTTTAGAATCGAATAAATTCGAATATGGAACGCGGCATACAAATATTGAATGTTTTTTTTTATATGTCTAAAAAGACGCGGGTTTATTCGGTAGCGTCACGACGCCCACCGTGCACAGTGGCGCCGTGCGCGGCACTGACTGAAAACCAATGGGCTTTCGCTACAGGAACGTTCCACATGGAGGTACAAACTTATTGGTTCGTATCGCTACACCCTTATTGCTTGTTAGAAGCGTTGATTTTAGTTTGCTGCTCACTTCTTTTACAGAAGCGTACCGTTCGGATTTACAAAGTTACAGTTTCGCTTTCCCCAAGCTTTATTGTTTACAGATTAGGGATTGTTTTTGTTTGTTTAAAGATATGAGGGTCGTCGTAAATAGCTGCCTATAGATTGATGTCCCTTTTGTTCGGGCAGTTCGAGTGGATTCCTTCATTAGGTTTTGATCGGCTCTGGTAATTACTAGTAACTGTTGCTATTGACGTATATTTGGAGGATTAATGACAATAATGTCTTTGGTAATATACGAGTATGACATTACCATCATATGCTTAGTCCATCGTTACTACATTATGTTTGTTAGTGTGTATGTGTTTATCGTGATTTCCTGCGTTTATTCCGACTGATTTGAGTGTTAGATCATTTTCTATATTCGTTGAAAGCCCAGCTCGTCGGGAATAAATTCACGGGAGATGGCTGGGCCTCAACCAGTGCATCTTCTTACAAGCATTGTATTAACTACAATTGTATTCTGTATCTGTGTGTACGTATGGTACAAATCTCTTTTCTAGAACGAATTCACTTCTCGTTGTACCAGGCACAAAGAGCAGACAAAGCCATTGTATTTCATTGTTTACGCTGTACTATCTATGCCGCAACTAGCTACTAATAAAAAGTTGTTAATACCGATATAGATGTACCTCGTTTCAATTCGAACCTTGTTACTTTAACAACATAGTCGCTATTTCAGTAAATTATTTATTAAACATGGCCTTTTCATTTTGAAGCGTTTGTGGCACTAGGCTAAACAATTGTTTTGTTGTAACGATATGTCTTAAGATAAGATCCGTTCTAGAAAAGGGATTCGGACTATACACCTAGCAGTGGCAGCGCGTAAAAATTTTCCATGGCCAACCCGGAACATAAAAAGTTATGAAAGACTTTATAGTACCTGTATAACTATATTAGGCTATTTTAGGCAAGCCGGTGGGAATCGGTATGTATGAATCAGTGAAATCAAATCTTGTAAGTGATGTTCACTTTTTCATAAATCGAGAAGGAAGTATTTAATAAGATGATAATAACAATAATAGTTAGCGACCACCTAAAAAGTTCCTTCAATGCATGGCGTCTCTACATACTTAAGTATTTTAAGCCCTCGTATGCGGATGTCAAAATTATGATTAAAAATTAAGTTGTAAAACACGGCACGGATCCGTGTTTACATGGATACGAGGGGTTAAAACTGTAGTGAGCCGTGAGCACACTCTTTTTATTCGTTATTTTATAGGTATCTACTTAAAAACGAGAATACATGGTTTCAGTTCTCCGACTCACATAAGCGTCTGACAATCGGCACACTAAACGAGTGGTTGCTAACCGGCGCAACGCCCTAGTAAGGCATTTTTTTTTAAATCTATAAGCTTTTTTACATTAATCGCATTTCATGTCGCGCACAGATTGAAATAGACCTTCCTGTTTCGATTGAGAAGGCCAAGTTAAAGACAATCGATGCCACAAGACTCCTAAATTACTTCAAATCTGCTTTAGCTAAAATTACAAAAAAAAAAATCTGAGATGCTTACAACAACCCCTTTCATTTGATATGTCACACAATACAGTTTGCGAAACTTTGTTTAAAAAAATCTAGTTTACCCCCCAAAAGTGCCCCCCTTGTTCAGAATTAATTAATTTACTTTACGCGTCCATCTTTGGGTCACCAATTTACATATGTGTACTGAATTTCAACTCAATCGGTCCAGTAGTTTCGGAGCAAATCGGCTGTGACAGCCGGACAGACAGACAACCGAGTGATCCTATAAGGGTTCCGTTTTTTCCTTTTGAGGTACCCGAATCCTAAAAAGGGGAACTTATCAAGTTATCACTTTGCATAATATGTAGTTCACCAAGAAAAATAAACTATAAAAATCATTGCTAAAAGAATTGGCGCTGAACTAATGCCCGTCTTTTGTTTCGAAGTATAATGGAGTCGCAGCATTCTCTTTTTTAGGGTTCCGTAGCCAAAATGGCAAAAACGGAACCCTTATAGTTTCGTCATTTCCGTCTGTCCGTCTGTCCGTCTGTCCGTCTGTCCGTATGTCACAGGCATTTTACTCAAAAACTATAAGGTGTATTTGAATAAAATTTTGAGGATAGGTGTATTTTGTTAGCCGCTACATAGTTTTGTAATTAACATGACAAAAAAAAATTTTTTTAGGGGTGCACTTGAGTTTATTTAAGTTGGCCGAACTGGGAATGGATGAAATTTTTAGATGTGGCTGTTTTTTTTTTGGTGATAGGAATAACCTTCCTTAGTACCCGAAAAAAGTTTCAGATTTTTCAGCTGCGTCAAGTATTTTTGATAAATATAAACAGTTTCCTCACTTACGTTTTGGGTCAAGGACGGCACTTTCATATTACAAAAAAATGTCTTAAATATCTGTGATAAACTGACACTGGCAATGATATTGACAGTTGCAAGCTATATTTGTCATTACCAGTGTCAGTTTACCACAGATATTTAAGATATTTTGTTTACCACAGATATTTAAGATATTTTTTTGTAATATGAGACGGATCAAGGAAAGTGTCTATTGACCGTGCCTAACCCAAAACGTAAGTGAGGAAACTGTTTATATTTTTCAAAAATAACTGAAACTTTTTACTGGTGCTAAGGAAGGTTATTCCTATCACTAAAAAAATAATCAGGCACTTCTGATATTTTCATCCATTCCCCATTGCTTCAAAGTAGTCCATTCAAAACGCAACTCTACCATCTACGGTAAAAGATTCAAAATCTATAATGACAGTTTTATAAAAAGTCGGCCACATTAAATAATCTCAACTATGAATGTATATACCTTTAGCGGTAAGATGTGCATGTTTGTAAAGTTTTCGACAATGTCGAGTTTAAGGTATCAGGAACGTACCTACGACACTTAACCCATTCGATGTCCACGACATACATATGTTAGAGCGCAACGGGCGCTTTTCACTACATATGAAGTTTAACACATTCAGTGCCGGCGGGAGCCCGACTAGCGATTATTGGCAGTGAATAAATAAATATTAGAGGACAATACACAAATCGACCTAGTCCCATAGTAAGCTCAATAAGGCTTGTGTTATGGGTACTAGACGACGATATATTTAATACATACAAATACTTAAATACATAGCATACACCCAAGACTCAGGAACAAGTGTTCACGCTCATCACACAAATATTCGCCCTTACCGGGATTCGAACCCAGGACCTTCAGCTTCGTAGGCAGCGTCACTACCCACTAGGCTAACCGGTCGTCAATGAATGGAGTGGGTTAACACATTCACTGCTCAGAATAGCTACGCGATACGATCGTAGCCGGACTAGCCGGTCCCGTTGTTTTCCTAGTACGTAGCAGAGTCCGCTAGGTGGATTCCTGACAGTGAAAGTGTTATATGCTGCTACGGATTACGGCTATATCGTTACGTGCGTAGCGTGGCTAATAGTAGATTGTACAACAATTGCGTAAAATGAGCCATTTTACCTGAGACGTTTATATCCGCCCAAGCTACGGGCGAGGGTGGATAACTATCCACCCTCGCAAAATGCCAAATGCATTGGTTCTCTACCGGCTAACCATTGGCTACCTGTTTTGTATAAAAATAATGTACTGCTTGCTATGAGTGCTATACAGACTTAATCTTTGAATAATACCATGTCTAAAACCAGTTCATTATTAAAAGGTAAATAAGGCTCAGACAAATTTGATTTCATTATCCATTCCTGGAGTTTACACATAATCTCTTTCACGAGTTGTACTTTAAATACAGCGAGATCACTCAAGTATTTACGTTTAAAAGCTCTTTGTTGACTGAAGGTAGGGATTTTACTGTATGCAATCACAAATCATGGTACTGTCGTCGTCAAAGGTATGTACAGTCGGCCTCATAAGTAGCCGAACACTTAAGTACCTTGTCGTTTTCACTAATTTGACAACTTCATATGGTAGTTTAACATGACGTTTAATGCGACACGGTACAAAGGTGTTAATCCCCCTGTGAGGGCGACCGTACTATACTTTTGCACCCTATTTATTTAAGCATATATACTGAGAATCATTTTTTTTAACGGATCCTATCTTAAAACCCATCGGTCCAACATAGCCTATTGTTTAGCCACGTGCCACAAACGCAAATAAAAAGTCCATGTTTAATAAATACTTTACTCGAATAGTGACTCTATTGTTAAAGTAGCAAGGTTCAAATTAAAACGAAAGGTAATAGAAATATATATATAAATAAACTTTTATTAGTAGTTGAAGTATACTTAGTACAATACGTAAACAATTAGCGATTACACTTAACAATCTTAATACTCTTTGTGCCCAGTACAAAGAGAAGTGAACACGTTATAGGAAAATTATTCGCACTATACCTACTTATACTTTCGCACCTTATTTATTTAAGCATGAATCTCTTTGACGTTGGTTGCACGTAGGTACATTTACACACGTTTAATATTCAGATTTGCAACATAGAGTGACTACCGCTTACCATCAAGGATGCCGTACGCTTATTTGCCACCGAGGTGGTACTAAAAGACGTGGTATGCAGTACAGTCGCGGCGCAAAAAGGTTCAACACTTTTGGACGTTAATAGCTTTGAAATAAAGGGAAATGTCGAACCTTTTTACTTTTCTACTACAGCCAAAAATGAAATTTTTGTAACAACTTTTTATCGCTGACTGTACTTTTTTGCAGTCATCAATTACCTATTTGTGCAGTAAAATCTGAAGTCTCTTGACTTCAGAAGATGTACGAAATAGATATGTTGTTGTATGTTGGGAAATAACCCAAAAAGGCAAATTAAAATGCATCTACTGAAGTCTAGAGACTACAGCTTTTCTTCTCTAATAGTAGGTATTGTCTACCATATAATATTAGTTTTTATACGGACAAATTCTTCGTTTATCTAGGATATCAAAGGAAAATATTAGTTTTACTTATTTCGATCATTAAATTCTTGTCTCTTTTTGTTTTTGAAATGGTTTTCTTTGACATAACATGACTATTAACGCAGGATTTGTCTGACCTTAGATCCTAGTGAAATGAATTAACTTATATTAAAATTAGAACTCGCCATTGGCATACAAACCTCCTCTAGGTTTTGCCTACAATGGGTATTATAAGTACACTCTTTTGTGTATCAAATTATGTGTTAATCATTAAAAAAAAGTGGGTTCTATCATCCAAGTTTTTAGAGCCTTCCGTCTCCATCATCAGATCAGCCAGGTGGTGCCGTCATCTTAAGTGTCACCAAACTTACACTGGTGGCTCTGTGGAGCTCGGCGATGATCGTTGATCGTGTGATCGTCTATAATCGGCATGATCGGCGATCGTGTGGGCAGCTCAACGCACCACGCCGCGATTCCCTTTGATGCGTGCCCGAAAAACCGACAAGTCACGGGTCGCAGCTGATCATAGACGATGATCGGCGAGTACAGTCGAGTACAGCCGAGTAGGTACGCCCTCTACACGATCGTGCTCGCCCGTAATCGTCTGTAATTGCCGATAGTGTAGAGGAACCATAAATCTTGCGAGTTACTTTTTTTCCCAAAACTGAATCGACAAAAAAAATCTACAGAATTATCGAACCTGCTCACGAAATTTAACGACAATCGGTTGATTAATCCGACCTGCGGAGGACAACAGTCATAGAAAAGAATACCGGAAATAAGAAAGAATTTTCGCCCAAGCTGCAACGGAGATCTTCGTTCGCTTCGCTCGCTCGTTCAATAAGTATACCACAGTTACCGGCAAGTGACTAAATATGGTTTGCAAATTTTTAAGAACAACTTGCATAATTTGTATATTAAGTATTAACAGTGCAAGTATAATAAAAACTAGTATTCATTTTCCAAAGAACCCTGAAACACAATAAACTCGACCTTTTCGCAACCTAGCTAATTGTATATTTTACGTAAGCATTGAGTAACGATTTATATAACGTGATACAGTTCGTGACCAAGTTAATAAAGTGCCTAAGTAGGTACTAGACCTAAATGTAGGGCTTCCCAAACTTGGCTTCTTACGTCACGAAGTCTGATACCCTTAAAACACAAGCCAAACTTCACAACCCCCGATCTCGACTCACCTAATTGATGCTAGTATATCTTGACCCCTTGTTTGGTTTCAACTACTCGTCCAACTTACACTTGTTATGTCTTAGGCGAGTTATCATTATTATTATTAGTAAATACTAAGGGCGGGTTGCACTAACTTACGATTACAGACCGATCGACGTTAAATATGGCGCCGGCGGCTGTCATCGCATACAAACTTGTCAAACTTTCCATACATTAAGATTTTAACGAATACTTCTTACTAGGGCATGCAATCCGGTATTTATTACTACTACAATACCGGGATCCCGGTATTGTAGTAGTAATAAATACCGGGATTGAATGCCCTACTTCTTACGGTTATAGACGGTTTGGTGCAACCCACCCACTGTCGTACAGTCAGTAGAGAAATGTGGAGCCTGTGACATAGAATGAGGAATGGATGAAAATTTTAGAAATGCCTAATTATTTTTTTGGTGATAGGAATAACCTTCCTTAGCACCAGAAAAAAAGATTCAAATTTTCCAGCGGCGTCAATTATTTTTGAAAATATAAATAGTTTCCTCACTTACGTTTTAGCTAATAAATCTGTAGCTTTAGTGTGAGTTTACAGTAAGTCGGAATACGCTAGCGACAATCGACAACAGTTAAAGATTTGTATGAAAACTCTATACACCGCCCCTGGCGGTCACTCACAGAACTAAAAATCTAATCGGTACCCCGAGTCCCATATAAGTATACTTTTCTCGCAACAGTTAACTCGATTGTTCGTATAGTTTAATAGATTTTTCAATATTCAGCCTTAAATTACAAGCATTTATCGTTTCAATTTAAATGCTAGCGTTTGTCGGTTATGACATTACAGAATACGCGCATGGCCAACGTCGAAAAATTCCCCAACGCCAAAGTTTAAAGACTTTAAAGGAATCTATACCTTAAGCTTAACGACATTAAGTATAATTTTAACAGTGTGCGATGATCCTCATCTAAGTCTGTCGACCCAATATGGCGGAACGTGTGCCAATTATTTGCATTTTTAAATACAAAATACGCGACAATCCGAATTTTGCGGATATAAGTTGTCGATTCAAAACCCTTATTTTTATAAGTTCTTTAATTTGAGATAGGTATCGATCGGATCTACGGTAAATCTTGACGAAATAATACGTTATCACGCACCATTTTGGAAGTGAAATAGTAAACTACAGATACTACGGTATTTTTCGATTCGAAATGTCAAATTTGTGACTCACGCTACCGTTTGGTAATACGATTCGAAAGTTTAGATTACGCATCGAAAACTAGACGCTAGCGAGTAACGTTTTGTAGTTGTTTTCGTAGTATATCGGCACCATGAGTACGGCGCATTTGACAGCTCGAACTTGCGAGAATCGAAATCTAGTCGAAGCGCGTTAGCTCGATATCGAGAGAAGTTTACTATTGTAAGTATTTTATAGGCTCTCATGGTAAGCGTACTGGAACTACTTTCTGGTGCTAAGGACGGTTATTCCTATCACCAAAAAAAAAACAGGCATTTCTAAAATTTTCATCCATTCCCAATTGCCCTCAAATAAGAAATTTGTGTCTTTGTTCCCTGTTTTTGCTTTTCAGAAAAGTGCAATTTTTGCCCTCAAATGAGGGATTTAAATTTTTCTTACAGAAGGTGTGAAAAGCAGTATGGCACTCGGTAGCACAATAAGTTCCATTTTGGGCGTATGGGGAAATCCCCTAACGCCGGACGGCACCTAACACCGGACATTCGTATTGTATGCGCGACCTGGTCGCGTTTCTCTGTGTACTGTAGTTTCGAAACTGTATGAGTAAATCCTGTCAAAAAAACTCAAGCAAAAAATCCACCTCATAGTCAGAGCACAAATAGTAGATTGTATGACAAGGGGCTAAAATAAGCCATATTACCACGAGATGGATATTTTCCCGAGTGAAGCGAGGGAAAATATTTCGAGGGGTAATGTGGCTTTTAGACCCGAGTTATACACTCTACTTTTCACTTCGACTGCGAGAAAATAGTAAAACAAAGATTATCCATCCACAATCAATAATAAATTCCACGGCGCAAAGATTATTCGATTTGGCGGCATACTTTTTTAATAAACATGCTTCGACACAGATACAAAATATTGGCCACGAATAATCGCCTCTGAGGTGTCCAATATTGTGAAGTATTATCTATTACTCGATCCACGCGCTGTCTCTTTCTTATTGCATGTTATAGAAAGAGACAACTATGGTGGATCATCAGTATTTAATTACCGTGTATTATGGCCGGCTGACCGTCTACAGGCGCGTCGTTGACGGCCAGAGGCGTTTTTGTTTTAATAATTATTGTGAGTTAGGGACTAAAAAACACCTGCTTGGTATTTAAATTAATTCTGGTTTCTGATTGGTTGTTTTTAATATTCGCTGTAATCTGGTTAGTTGATAGCAAATACAAATGCTTTTTAAAGAGTGGTGATTGGTGGATTTAATACAGCGATGTGTTTTGATTGCTCAAATTAAATGTTTTAGAAATCATAAAGATTTATACATATTTTCCCTAGGGGCTACATGTATGACTTTAGCCCCGCTTGCTAAGCCTAATATGACACACTTTTCGAGCATGAGAAGTGAAAAAGTAGTTTTTTGATTGCATTAATTCGTTTGACAGAATATATTCTAACAGTTCCGGGTAGAGTAACGGTTCAGAATATATTCTAACAGTAGGTAGCAGAAAGATTGGAAATTCGATAGCGACTTAAACAGATATTTCTGAAAAATATACACCAGCGCTATGCAGATCTTCTAATAGTGTAGATAATCCTAAACTATTAAACGAGCAATATTTGTATATATATATTTGAAATCACCTTCTCGGAAACGGCACTAATGAATTCGATGAAATTTGGAATATTGGGATTTACGGGGGCGAGAAATCGATCTAGCTAGAGTAGCTAGGTCTCATGTCTGGAAAAAATAATTTTTCTCCGCGTTTTTTTTTATTTTCGCCCAGGCACTTGAAATATAAATCTACTAAAATACAAATCTACTATAAATCTACTATCGTTCCTAACCCTGAGTGATCCGGATAGATAATGTTTCCTGAGAATACATATTTTTTAAATGGAACAAATTATTTATTTTATTCTATTGTTCCAATCATCTGACGATCACAATATAAATTCCTAAAAATTGACTACGTGTAATTGTGAAATAAATAAATCTAAATCATAATAATATATAGTTTAAATAGGTAGGTATCTATGTTTCGGAGCCGATAATTAATCGATCGTATAAAATTATAGCAGTGGTTTGTAACATTTGTTCTAGTTCACGTAATTATGAATATGCAAAGCCATTCGCCGCGGCGCGACGAAGTAGGCCGATATAAATAGACCTTTATTGAACGGGAGCCGATATGGTATGGACTCATTGTCTGCACGACTCAATCATCAGGAGACAAGTTGCTGAAGTAAAGAAGTTCAGTTTGTAGTGCAGTTGACAACCAACTTTTTCTTGTCCCTTAGTTTTTTCTTTATTATCAGTTACCACAACATGTGTATTTGTTAGAGTCTATAAGTTCTTATAGCCAGACAAACAGTTTTGAACATTAAAATGTTGCATCTCGCAAAAAAGGTACCTATTCCACATAATAAGTAATAGTACTTCTAGCAAAACATGGTTGTCCAGAGGTAAAACCACAATTTACATACAAATCAGGGGACATTTTACGTGACAACCGGTGAAGTTGAGGGCAAATTAATAAACTCAAACTCAACTCAAAATGATCTTTATTCAAGTAGGCCTAGTAACAAGCACTTTCAAATCGTCAGTTAATTGTTTTGAGTAATTTTTAAACATAAAGAATGAAATATATATGATAAAAAAAATTGTATAAAAAATACTAGTAGAATATTTCTAGAAAAACAATCTAATGTCAAAAAACAAAATATTACGAAAATAATAGATTAAAAATTCAGTCAAAATTAGTTCCATGGAGTTTTATCATTCATGTAGTCTTGTGTGCTATAATAAGCTTTCGAGATAAGTTTACGCTTCACATAGTATTTTTTAATACAGTTGTCATGTAGTTTCACGCTATAATTAATTAAGGATTGCAACAACAATTAACAACAGCAGACAACGTATTTTCTTGTAATCTCCTTTTAAACAGCAAATAGTAGAAACGGGGAGTGGATTCAACCAGTTGTCGTTACAACTCTGTGACGACTGTGACAATCTTGTTTGTATTGCAAGGTGACAGAGGCCACGGTTGGTACATATACCATCATTCATATCTGCAGTAACAAAGCGTGCATAAATATCTGACACGTCCTAACAGCCCTAGAAATAGAGTCGTGTCAGATATTTATGCACGCTTTTGTTATAGTTTGTTTTAGTTATAAGTGTGGCTCGTCTCGTGTCCTGGGGGGTAATCACGTAACGTTCCGAACGCGCGTCTGACAGTTAAATCTCAATCTAACTGTCATTTTTCCATATAAAATTGACGTTTAAATCTCACAGACGTTCGTAAGAAAAGTTACGTGATCGACCCACTGGAGTAGCTTTTGTTTGTTCAGTGTGCTATGCCTACCGGCACGCCTGCGGAATTGGGTAGGTACTTTCCTGGGTAAAAAATATATAATTCTATTTAGTCCCACAGTTACATTATCAAAAAATATTGGACACGTATTTTTTGTTTGTCAATTAAACAAAAAATGATGAAGATATAGCCTGCTAAAGTTCCGCGTGACGTCACATTATGCTAAAAAGTGTACCATAATGTGAAGTCACACGGAACTTTAACGGTATTTTTGTCAGTTTTTGTTTAATTAACATACAAAACAATACGTGTCCAATATTTTTTGATAATCTAACTGACGGACTACATAACTTTTGTTTAGGAAAGTAGCCAATTGTTTTACACTTAAAGATAACAATTAAACAATAGATGTCGGTAATGGTTGGTGTTCCGACGAGGAACAGATGTTTTAAATTTACTTACTTTAAATATTTTTCTTATTAAGGTAATAGGTATTTTTTCATGCATACAAGACAACACAATATGTAAAGATTAAATTTTCCTTGTACCTAATGGGGCTTGTTTTTGGAGTTAGCAACATCGCGTTGAATTCCAAAGCCTTTTTCCGGCGCTTGCAGCGCCATCTGGAGAGGAGAACTCTTGATACCGTTGCGACAAAACGCATGTCTCCGTGCCGCTCGCGAATTAAAATGACTTTTACCAACATATACTGTTGTCTCGTGCTTGACAATCAACCTGGACATTCATAAAACCAGTGCCTATGTGTGAAATGTGTGGGTCCCAGTTTGGGTGGCCATAATCCTAAAATCCAGACAAGAAACGACGAGGAGAAAGCGCAGCTGGATTCACGTGAGTTGGCTACTCTGATAACTGCCCCTACAGTTGGTTATAAGTACATACTTTTCGTCATCTAAACTAAAACCAACTATACTGTAGATCTTAATTCTAGTTACTGTAGGTACATATAGGTATACAGAGCAGGATCAAAAACTATGGAAAATTATGTCGCTTGTTAAATGGAAATACGACTAACATGCAGTTTTATTGAAAAATAAATTTAAAAAAATTTAAGGTCAATTTTCTTATACTACTTCGCTTAATGCTAAAGTACCTAAACTAGGTACCTACTTGAGTAGTTACACGGGATCTAGTGGAGTTCCACTAAATCGATACCGGTTCCCTAAATGCAAGTAACCTATTTAATTGTTAACATTGGTAAACAACAAAAAAAGTAAATAGGAAAGTAATTAAAATGTATGTGTAATCGTGTCTGTTATTGTGAAATCTGGTAATCTCTATTTAGAAGCAGTGTGTACCTATGCGTTGCTGAAATTTTCAGAATGATAAGCGTTCGGCGAATAAATTTAAATTAATTATTATCAAGTCGTATAAATTGATGGCGTTCGTAATCTTGTTACATAGCTAATCCTCCTTCCTTTATTTTCCTTCATTGAATTCTAACGCCGGTTCAGCTGTGCCATGTTTTTGTGTTTTCTAAACATACCTGAAATACGAAAACATTGGCGTAGGGGACGCAGGTTATTCTATGGTCATAGAATTCTATTTATATTTAAAGAACATAATAGGCACTACTGAATGAGAGTTAAGCCATCATTTATGTTGTACTTAACAACTTCCATTGTAACGAAATAAATAAAGCCTCGTTTATTTATTTGAAAAAAATGGTTGAGTCAGAGACGATATCATCTTCAGTTTTTAAATTTGTAATTTTGCTTAATATAAAATTAATAAGTTTAGCTACGTATCAATCACTGGCACGACACCGCAATGACGGACATTAAAATGTTTAGACCACGTACAGTCAAGTGTATACGGGTGCATATCTACAACTTACTCATATATGATCCATAGTTCTTTCGGGCCATATTTATGAGTAATTTGTATGCACCCATATTTTTAAACTTGACTGTACTGCGGCCGAGTAAACTCGCGGGGATCGTATCAGTAGGTAGGTATGCTAGATATAGTACAGTGTAAAGGGGTATAATATAAGTCGACTGCATTCATTCTTATTGGGTGAACGAAGAAGTGTAAATACATATCCCACCAAAAACATAAATGTAAAAAAGGAAAGCCAAGTTCAATACAAAAATTATGCTTGGCTGTGGGCTTCGCCGCAAAAAGAATGGACATCTAAATGAGTGCCAATTAAGTTATGCAAAATCCAAAAATGTATTTATAGGAACAAAATAACATTATGAACAAGTATTAAACTCTATGTCTTTGCTTTATTGGATACATATAACAATTGCTGTTGTTTAAAAATGTGAGATCTTAAAGTAGGTTAGATTTGACTTGGCCAGTTTTTACTACTAACCAACCAAGCTAACTACTAACTGGCCAAGTCAAATCTTACCTACTTTAAGATCTCACCTTTTTAAATAACAGCAATTGTTATAGGTATCCAATAAAGCAAAGACATAGAGTTTAATACTTGTTCATAATGTTATTTTGTAAATACATATTAAACGTACACACAATTACCGAGCTGGATTCTAAATTTCATCCTTCTAGGTCATCTGGAAGTAGGTTAGGTTTAGGTACTATATGTCAGTCAATACTAAAATTTACGACTTTTTGACCTTCATATCTTTATAACCGTTTGAGCTAGCTTCATGAAATTTCGGCTTCTGGATGTCCTTATGGATATAAT
Organism: Epinotia nisella; assembly: GCA_932294315.1. Lineage (NCBI taxonomy): Eukaryota > Metazoa > Arthropoda > Insecta > Lepidoptera > Tortricidae > Epinotia > Epinotia nisella. The sequence goes on from OW028674.1 coordinate 28,352,250, forward strand.
TAAACACACGTAGTTTTATGTGTTTACGTTAAAGAGGTTTTGAGTTATAGAAGGGTTAAAAGTGGCACCAAGTGGTTCGTGTAATATTACACTCAGCGCTGGCTAGCCAGTTCCTTTGCTTGAACTTGGCTTGACACGCTGCCGCGTTTCTAGATATCTACACCTTAAATAACTAGTATGTACTAACGCATTGACTTATTATTATTACGTATAGACTGGCTACATAGAACATTTTTCTTGACGTCTTTCATCAGACCGCCACCTTGGAATATCAGTATACTAATACTGAAGCCCGCCATAAACCAGAGATGGGCAAAAGTTAACTTGAATAAGAATAAGAATGAAAACAGAATTGTTATTCTTATTCAACTCGAGGTGAATAAGAATAAAATCATGCGCCCGTTATTTAAAATAACATGAAGGTGAATAATTCATGCTACTTTTTATTTGAATAGGTAAGAATAAAATCCGGAATAATTATTCCACAAATGTTTATTCAAATAAAATGTTATTTGAATAAGAATAATTTTGTGGTAGGTATCATCGGTAAAATTTTGTAAGTTGATTTTCACACAATATAGAGTTTATGATAAGTTTGGGTTCATTGTTTGTTTTGACGAGTCCTATAAATTACACTTGGTGACGATGGTCTGATGATGGAGTCAGGAGGTGGATAGTGGAACTCCTCAATGGCTACTTGTATACCCATAGAGTTTGGTCTCTTTAGTTTTGTTTTGACGACTTCTATACATTACACTTGGTGACGATGGTCTGATGATGGAGTCAGGAGGTGGATAGTGGAACTCCTCAATGGCTACTTGTATACTCCTCGAGTTTGGTCTCTTTTGTTTTTTTTTTGACGAGTTCTATACATTACACTTGGTGACGATGGTCTGATGATGGAGTCAGGAGGTGGATAGTGGAACTCCTCAATGGCTACTTGTATACCCCTCGAGTTTGGTCTCTTTTGTTTTGTTTTGACGAGTTCTATACATTACACTTGGTGACGATGGTCTGATGATGGAGTCAGGAGGTGGATAGTGGAACTCCTCAATAAGAATAACGCGTGAATAATTCACATGTGAATTATTCACGCGTTATTCTTATTCTATTCATGATTTTATTCGTGAATGCCCAACACTGCCATAAACTACGCAAATTGAGACCGACTCGCATCAATTTGATGCACAAAATTAAGCTAGAGGATGCCTATTCTATACATAAACCTCAATGGATAATATTCGGCTAAACTAGATTAAAACTAGTAGATATGTACTTTTTTTTTATTTCGAAAAATTTAATCGAAAAAAAAAACTTTTTAATTATTGAACCTACTCACGAAATTTCACGAGAATCGCTTGAGAGCGACCTGTAGAGGACAAACGGGCAGACGCTATATATATTATATAAAAACGGAGAACTTAGTCTTCGTTCAATTAGTGCGGCGACCGATTACAAACGTTAAAGACCACTAAACTAAACGTGTCTACACAAACGTAATTTTGCCCCTTTCCCGAAAAGGCTCCATTCTCACGCCATGTTGAGGCCATGTTACGCTGCGAGCTCTAATAAAAGCCCAATACCGCCCGCGCCTCCATTTGGCAGATTCGAATTTCTCAATGATTGGATGGGCGTGAGGCGGAAATGTCACCCGAGATCGTAATCTTTCGTCATATTTGGTAATTGAAATTCTTCTTTGTAAGCTTACCACAAATGGGAATGATTTTATTTCGATAACAACTAAAAAGAGTGTCAAGTATTTTTTCACCTCAGCAGCTCGGAACAAGCACATTTTACTGCGTCAAAACAGTGAGCAAAATGCGACTTGGCTCACTCCGCGAGACAAAGTAGCTTTTTTGATTTTGAGGCCGAGCACTGCCATATTTTCATAGTGTGGGGCCTATTACAAATTCAAAATATTTGAACTTCATTAGCTCTGTCTCTTTCGATTCGTTAAAAAAAAGAAAATGACAGGAATAAATCGATTCATAGTTCGACATTCAAATTTCAAAGTAGACCCCCAAAAAACCGCGAAACAAGCTACGTTCGAAAACGTATAATAATTGGTAGGTGATTTAAACTTATAGTATAAGTTTAAATTAAAAAGAATTTGTTTCAAAGTGTTGTTTTAAAACATGCATTTTATCACGTTAATTAATAGTTGACAATTTAAATTTTTGTGACTCACCTTTAAAAAAAATTGCGCGTTGATAAATTGTTTTAGATTTTACTAACTTATAGTCTGTATTCTTGCGCTACAGATATTAGTGTTAAATATTTAAAAAAAAACCCTAGTACCTACCTACGCTACGGTGTCTGCATATAGATGAGATGATTTAGTGTGACCGACTTTTTCATAAAACTGTCATTCGAATTTAAATATTTTACCTTGGACTGTAGAGTTGCTTTTTGAATAGACTACTTTCAAGCAATTCGGTCAACTTAAATAATTTCAACTATACCAGTAGGCAGGCCGTATGCTTATTAGCCTTCATCGTAGCATAAACATATAAATACCTAACCAGCAACCACTCCGGAGGCTTAAGTATATGTATTTCGACATTTAGTAGCAGCACCGGCAGCGCGAACGTTGTGTCGCAGAAGGTCCCCGTTTATTCGAGCTTTCCACATTATAAACGCGTTGCCTGAATCAGCACCAAACTGTGATATATTTGCTAGCAGATGGATAGATGACTGTGTGTGATGAATGTTTGACGTTCTGCGAGAAGATGGATGCACGGCCTTCTCCTGTGTAAATTATTATTTGTTTCTTTAGAATACTGTTTTTTGTTTCAGTGCTTTGGTACTACTTACTGTAATGCTGTGAAATTGAACGGAATAAATTAAAATAAATAAATTTCAGGAACAGTGTAAAACTCACATTGTAGGTGTGTAGCCATGGCAGCGAAATTGCAACAATATATCTGGTACAGTTGAGTTTATAAATTTATGTAAGTACGATTCAAAAATATCTGAGCTATAGTGTAAGTCATATTCATATATTTTGGATCACTTTGCGCGTGCACTCATTTTCGACCTCCGCCGTATTACGAGACACCTATGACCTTTTTTTCATAGGTTCTATTAGGATGAGTATATATAATTTTTCTCAAATAGTCTGGTAAGGTCACGTTATTGTCTACATTTTGGAAGGTAAAGTGTACAGTTCTTGGTCAGTCATTAATATTCAATTGGGCTTCGTTCTAATTAAACGGCGAGTCCGTTTAAAACTAATGCTCGGCCTGCAATTGCTTCCTTCCATCCCTACGCCATAGTTTTAAACGCTTGGCCGCTCATTTCTTGAGAACACCCTTGCCGAAAATAAGGCAAGGAACCTCAAACGCAGTCAACTGTACCGGTAAATGAAACCATCTCGAGCTTAACCGTTCGTTCATGACCCAAAAACGTTGGCAGGCGGTCAAACGATACAGTAAACACGCACTTTCAGAATCACAAGGTTATAAAAGCCCTTTTGTTTGAATGTCGTGTTTGAACGGATGTGATGTAAACAGGCATCATTATTGTGTCAATATTACGAAATACGACCGACGAGGTCGGGCGCGAGCTGTCGCGCCGTTTCGTTTACATTAAATATTTTTCAAACTCGTACCCTTAGGGTCGGGAATTATGGCTTTATTTTCAATGATTATCGATTCTATTGGCTACAGTCCGTGAGCAGTCGGAGTAGAATCCGGGTCTATATTGCTCTTACAAGTTCTTATGCCAAAATGAACGATTTCACCCGAAATTTCATTTTTGGTAAAAGCTTTTACTGCGGACTAATATTTTTACGTTGAGAGCCCACAGACGGCTTTCAACGTAAAAATATTAGTCCGCAGTAAAAGCTTTTACCAAAAATGAAATTTCGGGTGAAATCGTTCATTTTGGCATAGTTTTGCATGATGTTTGGCATGACGGTATAGTTTTGTCATTAGTAATTTGGGAGTAAGTACCTCTGGCCTTGTGACTCCATCAACATAATCAGTTCGGTGGTGCTATAATACTGCATTTTCACCAAACAAGTATGCCAAATTTCAGTTCATTGGGATACCGGCATGTGCCCGTAGCTGAAGATGGTTTTCAAATTTAGAATGACAATTCAAATACTTACATTTTCACAAACGATACAATACAATGCAAACACTCTTCATTGCACACCTCAAAACATGAATCAAATACAGGAAATAAAAACTTTAAAATAGATAACAACGGTGCATGTGAAATAAAAGCTGGTAAACAAAAATGAGTTCCAGGATCTGCATCTAAACCTGTGATGGTCCGTTTCCATATTACTTTTATTGCAAGTACAAGGGAAAATGTCCCACTATTCTTCACGTAGTTAATATACATTTTGCAAATTAATATTTAGCTTGACCTGTAACTAAATCGAGACATGCACAGAAAATGACGTGCAATATATGTATGTAATTTTGAGTCGATATGTTTTGCTAACTCATTTTGATGATTTTTTTGAGTTCGGTCGGTTTCATTCTAAGGGTGCGAAATATGTACGAGTATATTGAACACTACTGTAAGCAAATCTTGCAAGTCGATTTTTACCTACTTCCATCAGTCGTATCGATTAGAAATTTTGCAAGTTTGTAATACAATTACCTAAATTTGGTAATATCGAGTTGATTTGATACTGGAGCCAGAACTCTTCAATCCTACTAATATTTTAAATGCGAAAGTTTGGATGTTCAGATGTTTGTTACGCAATCACGCTTAAACGGCTTAACCGATTTGGATGACATTTTGCACGAAGATAGTTTATAGCCTGGATTAAAATATAGGATAGTTTTTATCCTAGGTCCACGCAGACGAAGTCGCGAGCGGAAGCTAGTAGCTAATAAATTAGTAAGGCTTGTACTAAAAATTAAAATGACTGCAAAAACACTAGGCACTGAAACAGAAGGTCGGAAATAGAGAATTGACACTATGACTAACACCTTTGCGGCTGACCGTACGTAGGTACCTACATCTGTTCGCTTAATCATCCTCAGTTTATAATTATTCGCGAAGATGACCCGCGTTTCAACCGCGCGTGATATCATCGCGCAAATCATTGCCTCATCAGTCATCAGTCAACGAACTAAAACGATACTTTTGGACATTGTTTAAACTCGTCAAATCAAACGTAGCCTTCAGTAATGTTGTGTACGAATGAGAAATGAGACTTTCAAGTCTTCTCATAATGATTCATCTGATTGTTTGTAAATTGAGTGCAATTCATTATTTGAACTTGTAATAACCTCATTTGAAAGTAGTTTATGTTTTCGGTTCAGATTTTCTAATATCTGTAGCGCATTTTTTTTTACTAAATGAAATACTTACCTTGTTTAGGACTTTAATCTATATAAAAATATGTTATTCTGCCTTAATTATCTAAAGGAGTTTTTAATTTTAGCAGTTTAAAATATCGATGTCCAATGAAAAGAAATTAGAACATATACCAGATAAATTAGATATATATATATCAAATAGGCGGCATATTATGTTTTTTTTTGATAAAACTGGATTTTGTTTAATTTAATATAAATCAGTCAGTGAATTGAATTAAACAAGAGGAACAACTAGGAGCACGTTGTTGCACCCAAAAGTTTTTTTTCGTATATTTTGCGCATTTACTTATTTGTTACTTATATTTATTGTTTTTTTAATGAAGCTCTGTTGTGGAACTTTATATTCACATGTTTCGTTTTCTATCAAAAATTGAAATAAATAAACTAATTAATTAAAAAATGGCTTAACATATTATATATATTTTTTCAACTAAAACAATAAACTCTGTTTGTATATGAGATACGCAAAATATCTCTAAAATATTTGCATGGAAATTATATCAACCACTACATTAAGAAAGATTTTTCACACATCACTTAGAATTTAGATACCGGTAGATCTTAAATATCGATAGATCTATATATGTATTTATTTTATGATTTTTTTATGTTAGATACGGTTCGATATATTTATTTTATTATTTTTACGATATGTTATTTTATTTTCTTTATTGGGAAAAAAACAGACATAGACAGATGACAGAATCATACAAAATAAATCTTAAAGTAGTTAAAAGCCTATATCCTAACACAATTTCCACTGAGATTTAGTTAGAAGTGGCATTGTAGATGCAGTATAATAATTATGGGACCACCTGGGAAGGATCCTTTCAATAAAAATATTAATTTTCCAAATCGGTCCAGACGTCTTCGAGTAATCGGGGAACTAACATAAAAAATAAAAGATTTCGACGATTTAAAAAATCTCGTCTTTTTTTGAAGTCGGTTAAAAACAAACTCAAATTGGTTCATCCGACTGGGAGCTACGATGCTACTGACAGACAAACATACACATTATTTTAAACTTATAACACCGCTCGTTTTCGACGGGGGTTCAAAACACAAATTGAGTCGTTAGGACCCCATTTACTCTAAGACGCCTTTTCAAGACTTTAAAAAGCATTATAATAAAAATTAAAACCTCTCCTCATGTGTTTTAAGTGTATTTTAGTGTAAGTAAATAGGCTATTAGAAGGAGGGTACAAAGCTATAAGATTTGCATGTAAATGTTTGTTTAATGTAATAAAAATAAATGATCCTTGATATGTAGGTACCTTCGGCGTTTAGGTGAAAGAAAACATCGTTAGAAAATTTGCATATATCTATTAAGAAATTAAAAAGTATACATATGAAAACCGCCTACCGGCACTGAGCCAGCGTGAGGGCTTATTCCCTCTCAGCCATGAGATGAGGCAAGTACCTACACAGAGTGAACATATTGAGTTTATATATATAATTACAATATGTTCAGCCTAATACCAGTAAGTGTCTCTTAGAAAGCTTACCTTTGTTGAACTTAGCATCCTAAATGGCAGTGGCTCAGAGTATACAAATATAATAGTAAAAACATCTCAATCATACAACATTAAATCATTATTGCGTCCCTTTTGTAGGAAGCTAATGCCAAGAGGATGTAAGAACAGCGTAATGTATGAGCTACACTACACTCCTCACTACACTATAAATCAGAACTTGATAAGCCACATTGTTACTCTCAAGATAGGGGTGTTTATGAGGTCACAAATACTATGGAGTGCTGGGCTCCTATTGACAAATCTTACTGACAACAACGCCATAGGAAAACCAGTATCGATTATGTGTGTAATACCAAGGATAATCCCATCCCATTCATAATAAATATTATGCTTAAGTACTATAAATATCCTTTTTCGAATATTTAGCGTAGGCTGCATTGACTACTCAATAGCATGTACACTGGTCAATGATATGTATGATTTCACTTTATTACCAAGGAATAAAGTGTAACAAGTGGATTTAATAGATTTTTTTAAAACCCAATTGCTTTTTAGGGTTCCGTTCCTCAAAATGAAAAAAAGGAACCCTTATAGGATCACTCGTGCTTCTGTCTGTCCGTCTGTCTCAGCCAATTTGCTCCGAAACTACTGGACCGATTGAGTTGAAATTTGGTACACATATGTAAATTGGTGACCTAAAGATGGACGCGTAAAGTAAATTAATGAATTCTGAACAAGGGGACCACTTTTGGGGGGTAAACTGGAAAATTAAAAAAAAAAGTTTCGCAAACTGTTTTGTGTGACATATCAAATGAGAGGGGCTGTTGTAAGCATCTCAGATATATTTTTTTATAATTTTATCAAAAACAGATTTAAAGTAATTTAGGAAAAAAGACGAATATTGACCATCCCTCCCCTCCACCCCCTTATCTCCGAAACTACTAGGATTAAAATTCTGAAAAAAATATGTAAAATTGTTGCTTGCCTAAAGATGACAGGAAAACCTATAAGAAGTTGGAGTATTCAAAGTAACGGGAAAATTCTCAATATTTTACGGATCCCTCACCACGCGAGTTGAACTCGCACTTGTCCGGTTTTTTGCAATTATTATAGCCTATGTCACTACTACGATTAACAGGAATCCAACGACACCTCATATGTCGAAATCCGTCAAACGGTTTAGGCTGCAGTGCGTGCCAAAGAATAAGACATACACACATAGATACATACATACATACGCTCGAAAAACATAACCCTCCTTTCCTTCGGCAGTCGGGTGAAAATATTAACATTTCTAGGACGTCTTACCGTATGCTTGTTATAAAAAGGAAAAAAATGGTCACAAACGCGTTGTTGTTACACTAGTTACGTCACGAATGTTATCCGTTACCCATATAATGTTGTATGGCTTATTTTCGTTACGTACTGGAACTAATTAAAAATTCACTAATGAAAGTTCTAAACAACGTGATTTTTTTGTAAAACGCGCCGTATACTCATTACATACAAACAAGAAAAGGTTGGGAGCTCCTAGTAAGTGTACTTAAGTCAAGGTACTATAAGTTGTTATAAGTCAAACCTCAGAATAACGTTCTATGGTCTGGTAGTAAATTTACTCACATTTTCACTGGATAAGAGTACCTTAAAGCATAAATGTATGATTTATAACGTATGACAGTTTATGAACATGCGAAACAATAAAAAGGTGTTTAATTCAATGACAAACATTACAATTTTGTACTGTAGTATAAACAAATGTCTAAGAAAATAAGAGTACCTACCTACCTAGATAATTTATTATTTATTTACTGGCCGATAAACGTTAATAACTAACACTTAAAAACGTTGAAAAACTCCCGATTTTTTCATTTCAAAGTTCAATATCTCAAAAACGGCTAAACCGATTTTGTTGAAACGTAGCTAAGAACCATCTCGATCACGTCAGCTTTCGGACAAAAAAAACCGCATCTAAATCGGTCCATTCGTTTAGGAGCTACGAGGCCACAGACAGACACCGAGACACAGACACGTCAAATTTATAACACCCTTCTTTTTGCATCGGGGGTTAAAATTAGCGCCGGCAGTCATCTCATACAGAACTGACAAACTTCCCATACAAACAGGTTTTAATAATCGTAACTTTACGATTACCGACTCTTTGAAACAACGGAGTCTTCATTTCTAATGAATTAACGATTTACGACGGTACTTGAAAGTGCTTTTTAAAGCTAGTTTACAAACAAAGGTTGCAGCTAAGTCATACTACATTCTCCTATAAAAATCCTTATTCTTCGTATAATTTATAATGGATCTTATCTTATCTAGATGAGGGCCCTTTCGGTTACACTTCGACCTAGTGGGATCTTTTGTGCATTTACCCTCTCCTTTATACCCAAAGCCCCAAGCTCGCTCCATCATTTCCATAAAACGGATGATGTAGCTCAGCGTAAGTACCTTGAATTCCTTTGGTTGCGGATAGCCGTTACCAAAGTGATTCATTCTTTGTCTGGCAAGGGCATGACATTCACACAGTAAGTGTTCCATAGTCCCATCCTCCTCGCCACACATTCTATAGTCTACATTATCCGATAGTCCCATCGTGGCCAAGAGATCCTTGACCCCATTTATAATGGGTAGTGGGTCTGGGAACTGCACGGCCCGCGAGCTGTGTCGCGGAAACATAAACTATCCGTCTCTTTCTAAGCGTTCTTATTAGAAAGAGACGGATGGTCTAGATCTCGCCGCGACACAGCTAGCGGGCCGTGATAGCCGTGCTGGCATACTTTGCGCGAAACACACTGCCGCGGCCTGCGGTGGCGGTCAATAGTAAACTTGACTGTTATTGTCAAATTGATTACTGACTGCCACCGAAGGCGGCGCCTGTCTGTGACAGGAGTCGCTATGACAGTCACTTTATGACGTTATATTATATCATATCACTAATAGGATTTTCCCAAAGTGTTCCAAACCCAGCATACTATTATTCATATATAATTACTTACCTACAGCTACAACTGTACTGAACTACTGTACTGCGCATTCTAAACCACCAATAAATTCATACAATTTCGTCCCAAATGACTCACAAACGGCGTAGACAAACGTATTTCGAATTCTCATTCACGTATACGTGTAGGTTGCGCAATTATCGCTGAGAATTCCTTGGCATTGGCATAGGATGGGGCTAAAAGCGGCTCCGGCTGTGGTCGCCGTCAATGAGAAATATTTGGAAATTAATCAGCAGATAATATACCGACAGTAGATAAACACGTCTGTATTCCACGAGATTATAGCAAAGCAGTCAATGCAGATTTGGAATAGAATAGAAAGCAGTCAATGCAGATTTTGAGGTAACATCATGTAGTGACGTAGTGAGTCATAATTGTTTTTGAATTTTTGTATTTTTTGTGATTTTAGAGTAATTGCTCACAAGCTTAATAATCTACCGTTGATTTGTTTTGCTCCTGTTACAGGGCCTATCCTGTATATTACATTTTTAAACTGCATTCATAAGGCAAATGGCCATCTCAAATAAAATGTCATAGGAACATGTTAGAATGATATAGCAATTTTTAATAATTAAAGTCTATTATTATTCTCTATTAAGAGCTTTAATCATCCCATTGCTGAGCAAAAGCCTCCTTCTTTTTATTCCAAGCACCTATTCCTGTCCTGGGTAGCCTCCCACCAGTTCCGGTCAAAAACGACGAGTTCGCCTCGCCGCCTCCGACGAGGTCTACTGCGACGCCGTGTTCGGTTTTGTGGTGTGTGGAACCCACTTGGAGGCACACCAATTTTCAATATTTAACAGCATATTTTCTTATTTAGGTACTAATCAATTCATATCAGTTATCTACAAGAAAACACAATTATGCCATTCATAAAAGCGCACGCAAGCTCGTCTGAATTTTCTTTTAGGTCTTTACAGCACGGCTATCACAGGATGACCCGCGGGCTGTGTCGCGGCGACATAAATTATCCGTCTCTTTCTAAGCGTTCTTATTAGAAAGAGACGGATTCTATCTCGCCGCGACACAGCTCGCGGGCCGTCCTATGATAGCCGTGGTGAGCTGCGTCCGTCACATGCAAATTCTATAACCTTTAAAACAGACGTCAATTTAGATGACTAGCCGGGTGGAAAGTTTAGATGGGGCATAGAGATAGTTTTATAAGCCATAATGTGCTCATTTGCCCGAATGTCTTATTTTTATATAACTGTAAACTTTAAAGATCATCGAGCGTTTTATTACAATCGTGATAAGTTAACGGTTCCCGGAAAAAACGCTTTTATGATAAATGATCTCCTAAGACCATTTTCGCGTAGCAGCAAGGGATCTAGTAGCTGTCCTTACTGTCCCATTTCCACTTTCCACCCTGTATAAGTATAACAGCCCCCAATAGGGTATCAATATAACTAAGATTGAATGATTGCGGTGATTTAAATTGTATGTTTTGAATGCACACTTAAAATCACAGTCGATGATAAGACTCGCAGACATTAAGACTCGCAATAAAAATAACTGGATCCAAACAGGCTGTCCATTTGCGAAGTAACGCCAGCTGATTCTGAGTGATGACGTCCAGACAGCCATCTTGAGAGAATGCCAGGAATGTCAGTTGTCGAGACTAGCTCTTCTCGCGACTTTTCGTGACGTTTCGTGTTGGCTAAAGATGGATTGCGCGAAGTGAGGATGATAGTGTGTTTAGAGGATAAGATCTGAGAAATATGATAGATTTAAGATACATAAGTAGTACACATTATGACAATTTCTTGAATATAGGTAAGCTAAATAAGAGAAGCTTAAGTATTCTTAGAGGTACAGTCAGCATCAAAAGTAACGACGCAATCGAAGACGTCAAAAGCTCTTATTCCCTTTTTTTTGACATTGAGGGAATATTTATTAAAAGTGAATACAAGATTATAATTAACATTAACTAAGATAAATTAAAACTAAGTTAAATCTAAAAAAGGCCCTCGAGGCATTGTACCGAGGATGCTGGCGGCATTTCCTCGCTGAATTGCAATGCTGATGCGTTGCGCGAGAAAGCCGCCAGCTCTTCGGTCACCAGTTACATCGACCAGACGTTTCGCGATTTCTGCAAATAACTTATGCGCACTGGGACCCCACGGACCGAGGGTCTCGACGCCAAAGGGTACAAAGTCGTACTCTCTGCCGAGGCCTCTATATTTATTACATTTCAGATTTTCGGCGTTTTCCGCCGCTGCACCCGCTTTAGAAGTAGTCCGTTGGAGGTGAGACGGTGCCAGTGTGTCTACACATGTAGCACACTAAGTAATTCCCTTATAATAAAGACTTTTGACGTCAGTTATCAGTGGACAAAATGTGTTTTGTAACACAATTTTGTTATTTCACGTAATTTTGTAGTAAGTCTGCGATCGATATTATACATTTCAATTGTCAGTGAACGGTTATCGACCCGGTTAATGATTCAAATCAATTTCAAAACAATAATTATATAATATATTATTTAAGTATTTTTCTTAAGTCGATGTGCCTGGTGTTGTCATTTCTGACGAACCTGTGTATTTTTTATGTAATCGTAATCGACCTTTAAAAGTAATACTTAGCTCAAACTGTAAAATGTTTCTGACATGAAGCGGGGCGATCAATAATTATACGATGTTGAACAAGGGTCGACCTGCTGGTCGATCACGTAACGAATTGTACGCACGTCAGTACTAAATGCCACTTTTTGTATGGGAAAATTACAGTGGAGTTCTCCTAATGAGCGTTCGAAAAGTTACGTGATCACCCAATTCACCCATCTGGTAACGGGAGTCGGATGCAAGTGGCGCAGGATCAATCGTTATGGCACTCTTTGGGGGAGGCCTATGTCTAGCAGAGACGTCTTTCGGCTGATATGATGACGATGATGATGAACAAAGGTTCGTTTTTTAAGAGTTCTTATTTTACTTCACTTATGCTTGTACAATATTTCGCAAGTAACTTGCCACATGTCTATTGAAAATATTATTAGGGATCGGACGCTCGAGTGCAAATGAGATAAGGAACAGAACTAATGGAGTAGAAACCAGTGCTACATTTTTATGCAGTCGATACGTTGCATGTCAATGTCGTTGTAGATAAAAATTCTACATAATTATACTATCGTTATCAATGGAGATACTTCTATTCTAATGCTACTAGAGTGGATACATTTTATCGCACCCAATGCGAATTATTAATTGTAGTCCTTTTAACCTAATCACTAGGTTTACACTCTATCCTCCCTGACTAGAAAGAAAAAAAATGCATTTGTCAGATTAGCATTTTGTCAAAAGAGTGTCACTCGGAATAATCAAGGGTATAAATATACAAGTTTATAACAATCTTTAATAATTTGAGCAATGCGTGCGATAAAATGTATCCACTCCAATATATATCCAATAAAAGTTTATACCCACCTTTTATAGTCGAAATTTGTCACCATTGATAACAATAAAATAATTAACTAGAAATTTTATCTACGACGACATAGACAAATGTATCAACTGCATAAAAAATATAACACTGATCTCTACTCCATTAGTTGCACTCGATCGTCCGATCCCTAAATATTATAATGTCATGCAGATGACTTAGATGATGGAACCCGAAAGTCACCATAAGAAGCATATAACACTTCGATGCAGCCAGATAGAGTCCCCAGCACTGTCGACTCAAGTCAACGCTCCATGCTCCGACTCCATACATGCATTGTATGGAGTAGTATGGACTATGGAGATTCGACCGTCCTCCGTCAGAATCGTCTCGATGAAACGTTATAACCAACCATGAAGAGTACCTACAGACGGCAATAAAATCTTGTTTGATATTTTTTCAATGTACAATGTATATTTTTATAAATCATGTTCTTTATTTTTCTGTCTTTGTAGCACAAGAAATAGCGTACATGTTACACGTACTAACTTTAGTATTAGTGTATCTTGATGTAGGTAAGAAATAGTAATGGTAGAGCAAGAGCAATTAGCAAAGCTGCAAAATAAACAATCGCGTTCACAAGTGCCTATTTTAAAGTATTTACCTAACTATTTGGTTCACCTTCAATTGATCCAAAATATGTATTTGTGAACTTTATGCTACATTGACGTCTAACGTTGCCTCTCCCCAGTCGTAAGCTCTGGAATGTAAGGAATCCGAGTTTATTTGAAACTCACGTCCGCGGAACATGATGCACGCGATGTCATTATTCCTGTGACGTCATCGAAACCACGCAGATGCTCGGGTAATCTTCGAAGCACGTAGTTTATCGAAGGTCGCTCTATCCATATTAATATAGCTAATACGAAATCATTGTTTGTTCATTTATTAGTGACTGATAAACCCTACTTAACTCATTAAGCTTTGTAAAAAAATACTATGTCTTCGTTTTTAATTCACCACGGTCACAGAATAAGTAATAGTACTACCACGGTTTAGATACCAGCTAGCTAGATGGTATATTCAAATAAGTAACTATGACCGAAGAAAATATCAGAAATAAAAACTTGACTTGCCTGTGCAACATGTGTGGATGCAGGAAAAACTTGTCTTTATAAGAATGTCTTTCTGATTTCTAGTAGGTACAAGACCTTAGGAAGCAGGATAATTTCATTACATTAAACAGGTACCAATCCCGAGGCATTCTGTTGCATTGAAGATATCGCAATTATTTTATGCACACGAAATCAAATCCTCCTACTATCCTACTAATAATAGGTAAACGTGCTGAAAGTTTGGATGTTCCACTTAATCTCAAAAACGACTGGACGAATTTATATGAAACTTTCCAGTTTCCAGAACCTTATATATCAGAATAGGACAAAGGTTATAATTTATGTCAAATTTCATCCCTTTTAGGGACGAAAAAGAGGATGAAACTTTGTATGCAGAACAAATTGCTCGTTTCCTCCATCAGGCGCTGCGTCTCAAAATGTATGGGAAAACTAAAATTTGACTCGCACTTGACCAAAATTCAAATTGATATTATTTAATAGGCTATAAAGGATAGTTTTTATCCCGGGTCCACGCAGACGAAGTCGCGGGCGGACGCTAGTCCTACTATCCTACTTCCTACTAATACTATAAATGCGATAGTTTGGATGTTTAGATGTCGGGATGTTTGGATTTTTAGATGTTTGGATGTTTGTTACTCAATCACGCTTAAACGGCTGAACCGATTTAGATGAAATTTTGCACGATGATAGTATATAGCCTGGATTAAAATATGGGATTGTTTTTATCCCGGGTCTACGCAGACGAAGTCACGGGCGGACGCTAGTAGATATATAATAAAGGAGTTTTGGGAAATCGCCTACCCGTTGGAGTGATGCAGTTAATGAATATGCTACTGCTGGTAACCAGGGATCGGATACCGGTATTTACTCCATACAAATTAAACCGGTATTATTTCGTTCTTTCATTGTAATATCATTTTTGATCGGGCAGTCTAATAATACGAATATGTTACCTAAATACACGATAGAGTCCTACATTAAGAGCCAAAAATAATGCAAAATATTAGACAACATCGGGGATTTTTGAAAAAACCGGTTCCGATCCCTGCTGGTAACGTCAGAAGTAAGGTAACTATTCGTCCCTCTCGCACTTTACTTACTTTCTAGTAAGGGACGAATGCTATTTATGTCCAACATAAACGCGATCATGCTACCGAGGCTGAAATGTTAGAAGACCAGGCGGCCTGGTGAGGCAATATGGTGTAAGGTGACAATAATAGTCATACAGCGCTAGTTATAAGGATGCAATGAAGAAAAAGATGCTAATAATAAGTAGCTACAAACTTACGTAAATCAGTAAGGCTATTTAAGTTTTTGATATGAATAAATTAATGAACGAATGAATGATTTAAGTATTTAAAAAACACAACCACAACATTAAATACAAATTGCTTAAATCTTGGAAAAAGAAGTGAGGGTGGTCTCAGAAAAGCCACGACGCCGATTTTCAGTGAATCCATTTATATAGCATAAGGATATTTAATACTTTACGATCGTTGCTTAACCCTTTGAGAGCTAAAGACGGCTGTGGACGCGGACGAAAACTCGTGCCACTGAAGCCACGGACGGCCACATGATAATATTAGAAGTTTCGTTTTATTCATATTTTGTCTGGCTATTGTTTTGTTTTGGCCTCAGTTGGGCACCGTTTTGTTTTGCACCCTCGCTGTCAAAAGGTTAAAGGTACCAATCCGAGATGGGCTGCAAACCGCAAACTGCGACAGCAAACAACAAGCGACACCACTGGTTTCTATGAATCCCTATGAAATTGATTCCGAGCGCGGCAACACTGCGGCCTGCAGCTGCGGCGCGCATCCTGCAGCCGCGGCGCGCAGCGACCGTCAGTGGTGACGCGAACCGCAGAGAGTTCACATACGTATAAAAATAGCGACTTTTTAGGAAGACGATGAAGACAAATTAATTAACTTGGTTGATGGTCATCCAGTCCTTTGCGATACATCTATCCAAATTACCGCAATAATTTGGTCAAAATGCATTGTGCAGCCGCGGCATGTCGATGTCGTCGTCGCTTGGAATTGAAGCAACCGCGACCGCAGGCAGCACTGCGGTCTCAACTGCGGTCGACCGCAGCCGCCAGCCGCAGTGTCGCCTGCGGTTGCGTCTGCAGCCCATCTCGGAAGGCTAGCTTAATACACAAGCAATCAATAACTGCATTAATAATTATACTCGGCCTCATATATGTTTTCGAAAACCGATGGTACCCTTGCACTAAAATTAAGCAAAAATGTTAACAACAACTTTCCAGCTGTAAAATATCACTCACGGTGACACGCAATTTACAATTACGGTCTTGGGCGCGTAAAAAAAGAGCCAAGCAATTCAATTTACATTGACGATGAAACATTGTAGCATTCTTGGTTTTTAAATTCCGAACGAGTTTATTTGACCGACCTTTTTACATAACCTTTATCTCGGGCGACGTAGGTGATTAAAAAGAGAAAATATTTCTTTTTGAATATGCTTTAATGTGCAATTATCGTAAATGAAACAGTAAATTGAAATTGCTTATGTGTATAATTAATATTCTAAGTGCAATTAAGATACACTGTAGACGGTAACAGATTTAAATTTTATTTATAAATTCTTTTTTCGGTTGATATCATTTTCCGTTTTTAATATAATAGCCTTGGCCATAACAATCTACACCCGTAAAAATCTATCCCCTATTGAATCTTGTTGGAAATTAAATAATAAAACAATTACTCCACTAGCGTTCACTTTCAAAAAGCGGCCAAGTGCGTGTCGGACCACGCACAACGAAGGGTTCCGTACCTTCTACTAGGTACATTAAGACTAGTGGTTCTCTCCAAACTGTGAAGGTCTTGACTAATTTTATATTGTTGTCTTATTCATTCGTCTAACGAAAATCTTACACCCGAATGACATCGAACAAACATGTATGCATACATACAAATAATGTAAGATTGTATATATAAATAAAATAATAAAGAATTTGTTAGCGTCGTCGTGATGTAATCATACTAATCAGTAAAAGCGGGTTGCACTAACTTACAATTACAGACCGATCTACGTTAAATATGGCGCCGGCAGCCCGAATCCAAAATGTCTGTGTGTCTGTCTGTCTATCCGTCTCTCTACTTATTACCTCTTCACGCTTAAACCGCTGACCCGATTTAGATGAAATTTGGTATAGACATAGATTGAATCCTGGGGAAAGACATAGGATAGCTTATATCCCGGAAATAATTCCCTAAGGGGGTAAATTGGGGCGTGAAAGTTTATTTGGAGCTACGATATAAACGAGTTCCACGCGGACGGAATCGCGGGCAGAAGCTATAGTATCATATACCTACGTATAAACTTGTCAAACTTTCCATACATTCAGGTTTAAACGAACACCGCTTATGATTACAGACGGTTTGGTGTAACCCACCCTAATTCCGCTGCACAGCAGATCAGCCTAGCTTCAGATTCTGGCTACATTAAACTAGCATCTACAGTTCAAAAGCGTGCTCAAGGTCTGTGATAGCTAAACAAAGAGTAATATAGTCCAGCTTCACAGGTGAAATTACCATACACAGTGTCTAAATGTATTCCTCCTCGCGTGGTAACAGTGTTGCAGCAAAGAGTATAAGTAAAGCATTTCGCATAAATGTAAACGACTTTCTAGAAGAAAAACTTCTGTTTCATTACTTTTAAGCGGGCTTCATTAGATACACAGCTTATTTTTTTATGTTTCGTACGGTGCAGCCTATGTATAATAGCATTTCATTTATTATACATGTTATATCATACTTATATCGTTTAATTATTTAATCATGCTGGCTTGTCCGGACGTATCTTAGGCAGGAACTGTTCTCGGTTCAGTCAATGTTTACTAATTTCCCCGCGAGATGGCACTATAATACAAATTTGAATTCACACGTTCCTAGAAGGAGGTTAACTCTTTTACTCAGTTGTTTTGTTAACCGAGGTGGGTTAGTATGGTCATCATTCCTCGAGAGACAAAATTTTTCCTACCAATATTTATGCTTTTTGAATTTTGACGCAAGCCCCTATTTTGTTTTGCACACGATTATATACCTAATCGCTATAACGATATTTTCTGGAATGGCGTAACAAACATTCAAATGGACTTGGGTCACTTTGGTTTTGAGATATAGAAACATCATCGTATATTTTTTAAGTAAATGTAGTGCTAATTGCTTGACGGTGAAGTGCTTAGAATGGCTTCTAAAAACTGCGGTGGGTGGACCTTACTTCCACCCCTTTCATCCCTTTGAGGGATGATTTCCGGGGTAAAAAGTATCCTGTATGTTAATCCAGACTATACACAATATGCATACTAAAATTCATCTTAATCCGTTAAGCCATTTTTGGGTGAATGAGTAATAATCATCCAAACTTTCGCATTTATAATATTAGTAGGAGAGTAGGATATTAAGTATCTATGTATTGTAATAGAAATACGCCAGTGACAATAATCTTACGACACTGAAGTCCTTTTCTATAGGGTAGGCAGTTTTCGGGAATAACTCTAAAACCTTTGAACGGATCTTGTTCGAAATAATTGCCGATGAAAGCATTTAATAAGCCATGTAATAAGCCATGTAATGTCCATGTTTTTTTTTTTATTCCACTTTTTAAAAGTTCTAATTGAAATATTCCAATTTGTTCGCTGTTTAAAAGATGACCTTATGTAGTTATATATATTGAAACAACTAAGTGAATACGGTACATTGAGTTGATTGATTCAAAGTTATTGTAAATCATTAAAGCGTTCTAATGGTACGAGAATGACGCATCGTAATCCACATAGCCGGCAATTGAACACGTGGACAGGGGGCGTTAAAACGGCACTTTTGAAAACTTTGCACACATACTTATTATATGAGTAGTACCATATTACATTATTATAATATAACATATTATTATGGAAACAAGGCCTTACCGGTATTCATAAAAGATAAAATATATAGTTCTCACAATTCGCGACATTTTTCGGCATTTCAAAATAGTATTTTATATAATCCTTATACCATGACATGAGGGCTCTTAAAGTCGAATACCGTGTTTAGGCCACGAGGCTTGCCGAGAGGCCTAAGTAAGGTACGAGAATTTAAGAGCTAATTGTGTAACTATTTATGTAACACGGTACTCGACTTTAAGAGCCCTTATTGTGTATCGATTATATAAAATACTATTAAGTTATGAGCTGACGCCTAAATATTGGATGAGTCGGTTTAGTCGGTTAGAATATTAAAATATGAAATAATAAGCGATGTATCGAAACTGAATACCGGTATTTTTGCGTGAAAAGTATGCCAGTATACGGTCCCTGTTTGAAAGTCATATATACTCGTGACAATTCATTATTGGCGACATATTTAGAATCATATTGGCGGTCCTTCATCAGGTTGAGTTTTATCACGACTGGATACTAAGTAGGTACGGAGAACCCGAAAGACGCCGCCAAAGGTGTCGACCATTTCGTTAGTTACAACCGTACGTTAGTGAAGAATTTAATTTAACTAAATAACTCATATACTTAAAAAAAAAAAACACTTGTTCAATGTCACTATGAAAAAAGACAACAGTTGGTAGAAAATATAAGCAAGTACCACTTTATCTTAGCATCGTTACAAAAAAGTTTATTCCGTTTACAAATTAGTTCTGCAATAATCTATACTGATATTATTATGAGGGAAAGTATGTGAGGTTGTAAGTTTGTATGTAATCTCCGGAACTACTCATTTGATATCAAAAAATCTGTCACCTATAAGTATATAGAATTGACACATTCGGGGGGGACGCGGCTTCACGTGGGCTCTCGTTAATACGCAGAGCAGCTAGATATTTAATAACAGGGCATGGGATACAATAGGACAACACACTAGGTATGTTGAAAATGCTTCCCTCCCTTTATCGTCCAGAGAAAATGCTCTAAATAAACTCCAAGGCAGCCAACCAAACCCCATTTTTATTAACAACCTACTCGACCTAGCAGCATTTTAGCTACCCGCGACGCTATAAGAAACGGAACTACAGATCTACGACCATTGAACTAACGAAGCAAATGATTGCTAAATACAAATTAACGTATTCAAATACTTTAACTGTATTGTCAAGGCAATTAATATCGATTGATGTACTGCTAATGAGCATCTTTGTTACTTGAAGTGTTTTGTCATAAAATATGCTAAATCATTTATTCATTACTTTCATTAGACATCTGATGGGAACACCTGTCTAGGTGGTCGCTTGCGGGTTTTATTTCAAATGCATAAACAGCTTATTGGGTAGTTAGGTACGCGTTTAGGTGATCTCATTTTTAAGGTGGTCCCATTGTCATCAAGTCAGGATCTGATGATGGGATCCCAGGGAAATTGAGGGCAACCCTCAAATTTTATAGGCACGCGTGTATAGTGATTTTGGTATTTTCTATAAGTGAAACTGATGATGAAGACCACAGACGACTTATGGAACTCCTCAAAGATGTAAAGTACCTACGTCAAAGGCTCTGACATGATTCCGTTGAAGTAGCAACCTTTATGGAATCCTCCGCGCCACGGGGATAGCGCGGAGGTTATGTCGGACTCTCTCCGACTAAAAACCTACCGAGGGTCCTCCTCGACGCATTTCGGACGGCTCTGGGATCTCCTACGGAACGCACCAGTGCCGCCCTAGCATCATGCCTCAGTGGTTCCTATCTTTTTTTTCGATTGCAGCCCCCAACTGCAACCGTGTACCACCCCGAGGACCTCTTTTAGTGGCCTTGTAAGACAGGCAGGGGATACCGTAGCCGTATTCTAATGCCCGGGAAGTAGAGTAGCAACCTAGCAACTAATGAAATGTTAATTCTGACAACCTTGAGGAATCGACAGAACTGTTCAAATATTATCAGCCCACATAGGATAGCGACTTGGGTTTTTTCTGTAGAAATTTGCTCTCGGAAAGCAGTTCATGTGGTAAATTGGAAAGGAAATGTGGAAATTTTCATGTACCTATGTGTCTTAGCAAAGTACTGAATTGAAGTCGGTTTAAACTTTGTTTTTAAAGTAAATTATTAGATAGTAAAATGAAGACCGAATCACACTTTGATATCACGCAAAAACATTACACTCCTTTTTTTGCGCAGTCGTGATGAAATTGAAAGAAATACAGTGTTTCTTCAATAGGCTTGTATTCTAAGATTTTTTTTACGATGCCATTCGAACCAGTTTTTGGAGAGGAACAAATGTTTGTATGGAAGTAACTACAATTAAAGAACATAAATACCCAAAAATTGAGTTAAAAGCGAACCTCGCTGGCGGCAGCCGAAAAGTTTCACCTATACTAATTGACATGGAAGTATGAGGTCACAGTTTGATATTTTGTACTACTTAATCGTTGTATGGAAAAACAAGTAAATTGCTGTTTCGGTGGTGAAATATGCGTTTAGGTCCATAGTTGTTGTACAATTTTGTTTCTATAAAAGCGTATTAAGGATTCTATTGGTAGCTTTAAATTTACTTTTGGACGATAAAAAAAATGCATATTTATTCTAAACTTTCAAGGTCTAACTACCTATATCTTTTTATGATTTTATTTATATTTCGTAATTTATACTTTATTACAATTATTTGATGGTTTACTCACCATTTAGCAATTTTATTTTTATAACATGAGGAAACTACCCTATTCTGAAACTATGTTTGAGTGTCCTTAAATCCATAAAGGAACCGTCGTGAAATAAAAGTAAAGCGATTTTAAAGTTTATAGAATAAATTTCAAATATATATAGGTACATGGCCTAAAACGGTAGCTTTATGCCTATTAAGGATTCTTCTATTGTTGAACTTGAGATAAGTCACCAAGATTCGAACGAAGCAATGAGAGAGGGCACGCATAATTGTTCCTCCTTTTGTCACGCTGTTTTAACTTATAAGTAACTCATGGTGCAAAAACGATTTTTAGTTCTTTTAGTGACCGCTAGGGGCGTTTTGTAGATTCACCATACAAATATTTTACGCAGTCGCTAGAGACTAACGTAAACGTAAGTCACGTTAGAGCTACTGTTTAAAGGTGTGCATTGTGCGCCTGCCAGTTTCTTCTGGACGATGTTAACGGTGCAATGTTTTGTAGACTCCTCTTTTAGGCGCAATGCACTCTGCGTGGTTTTACGCATTTCGGTCTCCGGCAAAATATTTTGCAACGGATTCGAAATTAACGGTTAGCAAAACAACATCACCTGAGATTTGAATTATAATCTTAGCTTAAGCTTTTATAAGAGGAGACGGGTATTATGATAATGCTACTTTACAGTGGTCATATATGGCGGACATGTCACAAGCCGACTTTGGACCCTGTACTATAAATATAATCACAAGTAGAGCCTTCATACCTTTCGTATGAAATGGGTTTTTCGACTATTTCTTGTTGTTATTCTGTCCTGTTAAACAGGAGACACCATGACAAGAGTTTCTTAGGAAATGTGATACAACTTGACTTCTCATAAATGTAGAACAAGGCCCATAAAAAAGGGTTATAAATACAAAACGCTACATTTAGAGGCTTACAGCGTCACGATT
The DNA here is from genome assembly GCA_932294315.1 of Epinotia nisella. Classification (NCBI taxonomy): domain Eukaryota; kingdom Metazoa; phylum Arthropoda; class Insecta; order Lepidoptera; family Tortricidae; genus Epinotia; species Epinotia nisella. The sequence continues at coordinate 28,375,138 of OW028674.1, forward strand.
TTAAAGAGCATCTCAGGAGCCGTTGCCATGGCAACTAGCGACAGAAAAAGTTGATTCACCCAAATTACCCGTTGTGCCAGGATTAAGAAAATAGCGAGGCAAATTGTTGCGTCAAAAGTGACGAGTATTTACTTTCCGCCTCTCAGTTGCCTAACAGTTTTTTTTCTGAACACCTGCTTTGTGTTGCTGTGTTTTGGCATTAGGGATTTAAAAAAAGATGCTATGAAAAACTTTTTTCTATAACTGCGGCTACAACCACCTATTTTAGTTTTGATCATTTAAATACGAGTATACACTTGTCTCAGCAAATACCTAAAAGCTCTGCCTACTTTATTATGTATCCGTAAAAAATAGGGAACTCAAAATGTACCTATGACATTTACTGTTTAATTTTAATGGCACATTAATAAACATACCTTGAAACGGGCCTTCATACAACCTAATCGAAAGTTTTATCTGTATATTGAACACTAGATTTGCTTTGGAAGCTCACTGTTAACTGCTGGTCGATTACGCGCATTTTACGCGCGTCACGTAGATCTAAATGTCAATTTTTGTTTGGGAAAATGACAGTTGAAGTGTCCTGACGTTCCATCCAAACGTTAAGTGTTTGTCCCTCAGAGGAGTGATCACGTACCGTTTCGAACGCACGTTGGGATAAATCAACTGTCACTTTCCCATACAAAAAGTGACATTTAAATCTAGGTACCTGACGCGGACTTTAACCTTTGAGCCATTTAGAGCTCACCTTTTACTGGATATTCATAGCTTAACTATTAAAAACCAAAATTACTCGAAATGGCCCAATGATTAAAGTCCGTGACTGTACCTGATGGACCTGCAGGTTTCTACCTGAGACACTTTCCAGTTCCACCTCAGATCGACTAGACGGTAACAAATTATTGTATTGTTATCTATGTAGGTATATACTAGTAGCTGTAATGCTGCAAATCAATATGACTAGGAGACTGTAGTGAGTGTAATAAAATTCGACTTGCAAGATTTTATTACATACAAACATGCAGGTTCCTATATTGTGTAAAATGTGCACTATTTTCTATCACAATCAACATTCACGTTAATTAGCAATGAAAGTTTAATGCAAAGTAGGGAAAAAACAAATAGCTTGTCTATTTGCTCACATCGTCAAAACAATACGAGAGTAGACACTAATAATAGAATCCGTCTCGTTCAAATTAAAAATAACCCTAATCAAGAGCCAAACTGAAGGCGATCAAATATACAAAGTTTACAAATGGCAGTAAATTCATCGAAATGCCTTTAGCCATTGCACAATAGAAACCAGGAACTATTGTATTGTTACTTCTGCCATCAATCAATCAATATTTTACTACAAACTAGCTTTTGATTGCAAATTTCGTTTCATGATCCGTATTCAGCTCATTCATTTACAAAAAGGTTTTTTTAAATTTAATAATTAAAGGAACACACAAGGTGGATGACTGATGACCTGGTAAACATCGCGGGAGTCCGCTGGATGCGGGTGACGGAGGACCGGTTCATTCGTCATCATCCAAAAGAAGTCCACTGCTGGACATAGGCCTCCCCCAAAGAGTACCACAATGACCGGTCCTGCGCCACCACCATCCAGCGGACTCCAGCGACCTTTACCAGGTCATCAGTCCACCTTCTGGGGGGCCTACCCACGCTGCGCCTTCCGGTACGTGGAACGCAGAGGACCGGTTACTTTGAGACTATTTGGGGGAGGCCTATGTCCAGCAGTGGACGTCTTTCGGGTTGGATCATAAAATAAGTCACCTTGTTTGAGAATTGAGGATAACTGACGCTGTGGGGGGCTTTTTTGGGTTGTTTTTAAATGATTTAAAGCAATTTTAGCCGCCGGAGATAAGTTTTTTTTTGTTTTTATTGAATATTACGTGAAACAAATACATACCAAAAATCGAATCAGAGGAATCCACTATCTTGCTGAGCCGAGCATATTTTCAGTTTTAAAGTTAAAATTTGTCACGGGACCGAATTTGTCAACCCCGACCTCACGTGGTCCCTGCCCCTAGAATGTATATAAAAGCCTGGAAGCGCGGAGGGAGGGCAGCCCCCGCCCGCCGTAAGAAAGTGCAGGCACCGAGTGAGCCGGATCGGCTGAGGCTGGACCAAAAAGCTGAAGCTGCGGAGGAGAGCGTTGGTGCCGCACTTTCTTACGCCAGGGCGGCGGGGCTGCGCTTCCCGCAGCGCCGGAGCCACCACTGAGTCCACCTCATCCTCCCCCCCTCTCTGCATTACAATCTTTGGCACTGTTATAACCTCAAATTATAACCATGAATAATTCAGAAACCAAGCATCTCCGCGGGGGGATAGTTGGAGGGGGGTCCCCCCCGCCCTCCCCCTCCCCTTCACCATCACGACCTTCTATAAGGCGACTTATTTTAAGAGTTTTACCCGTCTTTCGGCTGATATGATCATGATGAATTTAAAGAAGTCGATAACATAACCGATCTCGATTTGATATCATAAAATTCACAACACTAAACATTTGGCGTTCTTTTTAATTGAGTTGCGCTTTACTTTATTTTTTGTCGTTCGTGAAAATTACTTTAACAATTCAGATTTTTTTAAGTATACAATATTTACAGGAGCAAAATATCCAACCAACCATCCTTGTTGTTGATTTTTGGGAAAATTTGTTTTATCCTGAGCAAAGCTCGGACGTGCCTGACTGTTTTGCTATCGGAAAAGCAACGGCAAAGCCGTGCCTTTGTTTTGATTCCATCACGTGCAACAACTCGGTGTCAATTTTATTGCACTACCTACCAGAAAACATAGTCGGTACCTATCCGTTGACAAATGAAGTTTAAACTAATTCAAACCTTTTCTGAGGGTAATAAGATCGGTTTTCTACTAACGTCTCTGAGTCTTGCATTTCATTATAGGCGTAAAAACTGGCAAGATCGCCGCCTGTTCTCTCGTATTATTAAAAAGGCGTATGTACAATAAGAGTTTGATTACTTAGGATCTTTTCACATTAGCCATCAGCTGGCAATAAGCCAGCGCTGCTTCCGCTGAGGTTCGAAAATATGGACGAATTTAAAAAAGTATTGATGATATTTGAAGATGGCTAAGCTTATTCTTATTATGATATCACCTACTTTATACCTATCTACACGTTTGTAGTGAAATGTATGTAGTGAAAGAACTGGGCTACGCATTCATCCTCGATAGTTGACAATAGTGGGCATACCCCAACTTTCATGTCTCTGTCATTCTGATTTTAAAACACGAATGCGGTTCATTATTGTTGACAGTTTAGTGATTGAAACTCGTTACCAAACGAAGGAACGGTATTATTCATGACTTTATTACTGATAGTATCTAGGACGCAAAGACATTGAAGGGGGAATACGTCCTATTTGTCAATTATAGCGGATGGAATCGCGGCCCAGGAGTTCAATTATACCTCTTTAACAAATATACTAAATCTAAGTTAACAATCGGTAACACACATCGATGCATTTTGATAGCCCTTAAAGCGCCTGACTGCGCCTTAATAAAACTGTATCAATTAACGTTTCTCGGTATCGGTAAATTTCCATTTAATTACGAAAGAAAGTTGCCAATATAGCCGGCAAATTAGGCCATAAATCACGGCTAACATCGCTACGGTGTTGCCAGTTTGCCTTCTACGGCGAACCATAGTACCTACCGTTTGTAAGGGTATATATGTTCTGTAAAGGTGTTATGTAAATTAGGCCTTGTACAGAAGTGTGGAAAATGATGGTGAGTCATACTTGGTTTTTAAATACGCCCGTTGCCGTTCGATTTACGATATAGAATGGTTTCTGGAACTCGTGACTCTTTTTGGAAGGTAGGAAGGCTTTATTTTTAATGTACGATAACTTTTTTGTACTATGAGGTTGGAAATCAAGCATACAGGTAAACAGACACCACCGTTTTTTTTTTATATATATTAAAATGTTCTTATATAGACTCCTCATTTAACGTTAAATTTAGATGTTCCAATTTCGAGTTAGAATTAACTTCGATTCGATATTTTGCTACAATAATTCAGTAACTACTTTAGGGCACAGTATGAAAAGCATGCATTTAGCAAAACGACCATTAAATTTACAAATAATAAGGTTCAAACATGTTATTACCGCTTCTAACATTGACAGTTAAGGATTTGTTTTCTCCTCATTTAAGGTTAAATTTAGATGTTCAAATTTCGAGTTAGTATTAACTTCGATTCGATATTTGCTACAATAATTCAGTAACCACTTTAGGGCACAGTATGAAAAGCATGCATTTAGCAAAACGACTATTAAATTTGCAAATAACAAGGTTCAAACATGTTATTACCGCTTCTAACATTCACAGTTAAGGATTTGTTTTCTCCTCATTTAAGGTTAAATTTAGATGTTCTCGAGTTAGTATTAACGTCGATTCGATATTTGCTACAATAATTCAGTAACTACTTTAGGGCACAGTATGAAAAGCATGCATTCAGCAAAACGACCATTAAATTTGCAAATAACGAGGTTCAAACATGTTATTACCGCTTCTAACATTCACAGTTAAGGATTTGTTTTCTCCTCATTTAAGGTTAAATTTAGATGTTCTCGAGTTAGTATTAACGTCGATTCGATATTTGCTACAATAATTCAGTAACCACTTTAGGGCACAGTATGAAAAGCATGCATTCAGCAAAACGACTATTAAATTTGCAAATAACAAGGTTCAAACATGTTATTACCGCTTCTAACATTCACAGTTAAGGATTTGTTTTCTCCTCATTTAAGGTTAAATTTAGATGTTCTCGAGTTAGTATTAACGTCGATTCGATATTTGCTACAATAATTCAGTAACCACTTTAGGGCACAGTATGAAAAGCATGCATTCAGCAAAACGACTATTAAATTTGCAAATAACAAGGTTCAAACATGTTATTACCGCTTCTAACATTGACAGTTAAGGATTTGTTTTCTCCTCATTTAAGGTTAAATTTAGATGTTCAAATTTCGAGTTAGTATTAACTTCGATTCGATATTTGCTACAATAATTCAGTAACCACTTTAGGGCACAGTATGAAAAGCATGCATTCAGCAAAACAACTATTAAATTTGCAAATAACAAGGTTCAAACATGTTATTACCGCTTCCAACATTGACAGTTAAGGATTTATAACCCCGTCAAAGCGGCGCAGTAATTTATTTCTGTCAAACGAAAGAACCACCGGGCTGGCAAATCCGAAATTCGTTTTTAAACGGGGTATAATTACTGTTAAAAGGACGGTTAAGGTAACGAGCGATTAACCGTTCACCAAATACCCCTTCTTCCTGTCTTTATTTAGGTATACGTTTAATATAAGTATTTATATGTACTTGCTCATTGGTGATCTTTTTTCTTTTCTTCTTGCATTATTGCTCGGAATCGGAATTATATAAAGCATTTTTGTAGGTAATTTAACTTTGGAGATTTTTCATACAGCCCCCTGATTTGGGAACGCAACAACTCTTTCTTTTTTTTAATTGTTTTATAATGTTGAGCCATATTTTTGTTTACTTAAATACCTATATTTGATGATTTTGTTTTGTTTAATTATATTATTTCATAAGTGTTCATGTACTTATATTGTATTCTATGTGTTTTTTTAACTATCATATAAGTGATTTGGTGTAGTCACTGTTAACTTATATGCGAATTGATTTAAATAAATAAAAATAAAATAAATATATAAAAAATAAGTATGCGAAACATACATCCTATAATATTAAAACTATCCACGTATGAAAGAAACCTGATTTTTTTTAGCCATCAACTAATCATTTAACACCCAAAGCGAAACTGTTGGCAAGAAAAAACCTGTCAGAACTAATTTAACGGGAAATTAAATAAACCAGCCGCTAGGCGGGTGCCATAAATCCAATCGGAAACTCCTAATTTTCCCTGTGTTTTTGAGGCCTGATGACATCGGCGATTACTTAAGTGGCGCCTGGTCTAAAATAGACCGAGTGCCGCCGTTACACCGGTATAACAAAATTATAAAACTTTAAAAAACGTTTCTTTGGTCACAAACATTGTGTTTACAAAAGAAAAGGTTAGAATCTCCTCGTTAGTATGGGTTATACTATACTTACTTGTGTTGTGACAGAAGATCCAACAGAAACAGACGCTGAGAGAAGACACAGGTATCTAATCGATTCGATTTATAAAAAACGCCTTTGGTTGGATTATAAAAAAAATATTCAGACGTTGGTGTTTTTGGGTTTTTTTTTTTTTTTTTAATTTATTTAATATATTTAGAGACTATTAGCATGTTTCGAACAGCGAGCGAAAACCGCGTACGGTTTATCTGTCGCCATTGTCGCTCGTTTTAACAATATATATATATATATTTTTTAGTTAACGATTTTAACAAAATAAAAATAACATACAATAGGGTACTTTTTTTTTTACATAATTTGTGCACCGCTCGGGCGCGCATCGTTGGTTGGCAAATAAAAGTTCTTTGTAATGATTTTTATTTTGTTAGGATTACAAACAAGTTTCTGTAGAACATCCTTAGGCCATTCGTTTAATATGTAAGGTAACACAAGATCAAAGCGCAGTTTGAAGAATGATGCCCAGGTCAAAAATAGATTAAGAACTTAACTAATAATTCGACAAAGTTTAGGTAAGCGACACGTTATTGGACGTTATTATATTACTAAAAAAAAAAAAATTTAGTTTAGGCACGTCATTTTCACTGTCATACGGGAACAGAATAAATAATTAGATACGGGTACGGGTACGTAATGAAATGAAATGATAACTACAAGTCGTTACGTTTACTAAGACTAAAAACTAAACTGTAGAATAGGTACACAAGAGTGTCTTTTTACAAAAAAAGTTTGTTTTTGTTTCGAAGAACTAAATCGACAGATAAATTATTTACACTTATAATAAATCTCTGAATTAAAAAAAGAATCAGCCAGTATCATTTCAGACATTGTTTTCTCACGAAGGATCTCAGCTTCCCATGAACGGAAGAACATGAAACATTTATTATAATAGGTAGAATATTATTCTGGCTCCCGCTTAGGATAGTTTTATCCGACAGCGACAATTAATAAATGTTTCGATACATTTTACCTCACTATATTTATTTTTCTTAAGCGAAAGCGGTGTTATAGCTGTCAGCTGTCAGTGGCGTCAAAATGGCGGAATTGCTTTGTATTTTACCTATTAATTATTTCGATTCTGTCAAATAATCTTTGCTAGTAGTAACTAAGCGAAAGTAGAAGAGAGGTCTAGTTTCGTTAGACGTGACGGGTGGGGTGAGGCGCATGAGCGCGTAAAGAATAACAGCCGTGTACGTTCATTGTACAACCATTGTACGAGTCATGTTTACAACGCTCCTCTCTACTAAATTTCAAGCGAACAGCTTACTAAATCTAGGAATTGGGTTAGCTTTAGTAGTTGCTGAGTAATTGGAATGTGGGAAGGTAGGGGAGGGGGAGATGTAGTATTTCGCAGTGGAGTAATATAATCCGCCGTTTTACATAACAGCTAGTTGTTTTACAAAACAGCGCTGTTTTGTAAATTACATTGCAACTAGCTGTTTTAAAAAACAGCGCTGTTTTGTAATACGGCGGGTTGTCCATTAGCGGGATTGTCATTACGATACGTTCTACAACATAGCGGCAATCGACCGACATTCGCCGGTCGCTACCGCGGCAGGCAGTCGCGGCACGCTCGCTTCGCTCGCTCGGCTCGCGCGCTGTAGGGTCGCGATTCTGCCTAACATTCCTCTTTGTGTCGATCATCGTACCTAAAGGAGGCCTTTGATAATCCAGCGGATTTTCATTCAGCGGTATTCAATGCCGCCGCCTGATCGTCAACCCGCCGTACTACAAAACAGCGCTGTTTTGTAAACCAGGTAGCTGTAATGTAAAACGGCGGATTATACAATATGCCTGCGACAGATATACAGCGAGCCAACGTGAGGTGATTTGCACGACGAGGCGGAGGCGAGGGCTTTTGTTAGCTTATGTTTCTACTGTTGTAAACAGTAATTTAGTTTGTACTTACCTATGTTGCTGAGACTTAGATACCAACGGAAAGATTGACAATAAATATCATCAACTAACCTTTTAAAGGCACAGATCTCATTTATACTTCTATACCAATATACATAACTTCGATATATTTAAGAACAGCATCATATTATCATATTCAATATTTAAGTAGTTTAACAACCACCGACTAAAATTATACGGCCATCCTCTAAAAATAAATTTCATCTAAAATAACTCTTTTCTGTGCACACATATTTTGAGTTAAAGTCCAGATCCGAACATTATTGCAAAAATTGTATTATTTCATAGACTTTAACTTGTTTTGTGAGCCCAATTAAATAAATAAAAATAAATTATATATATATAAGGATGATACATTAGTGAGTTTGTAGCTTTGTAAGTTTGTATGTACGAGATAATTATTTCCAGGATAAAAACTATCATATGTCCTTCCCCGGTACTCAAACTACCTCTATACCAAATTTCATCTAAATCGGTTGCGCGGTTTAAGCGTTAACGTGTAACAGACATACAGACAGACCGACAGACAGACACACGTTTGTATTTATACTAAATTAGTATGCAACCTTCAAGATGTAGCTACATAGGCTATATCCGGCGTCTCCGCTGCACAACATTACAAAGAGTACGGGCGAAGCAGACGTGGGCAGCTAGTTATGAATATAAGGAATTATTTCGAGACTGAAAATGGATCCATCCACATCATCGGGTTAAATCTACAGAGATATACGATGCGGTCAGCCAAAGCCAACAGTGAAACTAGAATAGTTAAAACTAGAAAAACGCACTTCCTACCGCGACTAACATTTTCGGGGAAACTTTATTGTGGAAGCGATGGCGGAAATAAACGCCGCTATTTTAAGTTCCGAATGCCACAAACTGAGCTTAAATACCTCATATAATTTAAAATAAATGGTTCATAAATCCTTTGATGATGACTCCAAAATCTTTCACTCATTATTAAAAACCCATATTTCTTTGTTTGTTCTGTTAAGATTAAGTTAGTTATTTATTAAATAGGGATGCAATGTCGTATTTTCAATGACAAGTTATTAATTAAAAACGTTAAAAAGAGCGTTTTCCAAGCAGCCGAATCGTGCGGAAAATGCCACTTTTCCGCACTAGTGTTTTTTACTTTACAGTTTATTTTTACCCACGACGGAACGGAGACGGTATATGCGTTTGGGGTGAGAGGATGTTTGTGCAAACCAACGTTGCCATTTTTCTCAAAAACTACTAGTCCGATTTTGATGCGGTTTTCAGTGATGGGTTCGGGTTTGATTGGTGCATGTTCTTAGATAGGTATTACGGTGACAACTCACCAGGGGGCGCTGCAGTAAACATTTACCAATACAACCAAAGGGTCGGTCGCTATCTTATGTCCTTCACAAAGTACAATGGCAGGGTGAAAAAATTGGATTAAATTATTATTAAAACAATGTATGTCTTAATAAGTTTCTCATTATTTTATTAAACGATAGATTTCGCTGCAGATATTAATGTGTCCATTATCTTTATAATTAGGTATATTTTTTTTTAATTTTACTGGAAAATTGTGTTTTATGTACTTTGGACAGAACAACTTAATTGGGCGCCGATATACTTTTTAAAGGACATAGTGAAAATTTCCAAAGAAAAACCAGGTATTTATTTGTTTGTTTTTGAAACCACTTGAAGCCCTAACTAACATAATCTGAAACTTTCAGAAAAATATTCCAGATAAAGTAGCTACCGCTGGTAGGCAGGTGGTTAAGTTAATAAGCTTAAGCAAGCTAAAGGTGTGGAGAAGTTGTTAAATGCAGCTCCAGATAATAAGTAGGTACCTGACAATATAGGTAAAGTCAATTTTACCCTATCTATTTGTAAGTGACATTTCAATATGTATTTTATTTCCTCGCACAAGGCATAACGTTGTTTGATGATGTGTCGAATTCGCTTCACTCGCTCATGTATAAAAATGACACTCGTCAGAAATCACCTACTTTCCGCACTTGTAGCATAAATAACTATTAAACTGTTTTACGTGGGAATTGCTAAGCCCCGAATTGCTATTGGCTTCGGCACCTAACCCTAAGATTTTGTTTAAACGCTAGTTTTACGAAAGCAACTTCCATCTGGCCTTCAAACCCAGAAAACTAAACCTTTGTGGGGGTACCTACCCCACAAAGGTTTAGTTTTCTGGCCTAAGGCCAGTGTGTTTTTCACACATTTCGCACATAAGTTTTTTGTAAAACGCAGTTGAACGAGGGGTGTGAACCGCTCGACTACAGTGGTTCTAAAGAGATACTATTCACTCTAAATAAACTTTAGCTTTACTGAATCCAAAACCTAAGATTGTTAACCAATTAAGCCTAGATTTGGAACAAAGTAACAAACAAACAGTAATTTAAACAAAGGTTGAAAACAATACTTTTATAGATAAAATCAATTTAGACATAGTATAAAAAATATTTTGTACTTGCACCTGTCACGTACTAACGACAAGGCACTTAACTGAATATTTGTGGACTTTACGCCGTTGTAATAAATAAGGTTCGCAGATCGTCGGTTGTAATTAGAATAAGTCATTTAGTGAGTAGGTAGGTATAACACAACCATGTTTAAATGTTAAAAAGGAGCGCATATTCGCCGACAAACTGCCCTCAGTTTGGCGAAACAGAAAATGTATACTTACCTACTTACCTTTCAGTTTTTTTTTTGAAAAAAAAAAAAGCGTGTTGTGTCGGAGATACATCCGTTAATTAAGTTGAAGTGGATACTTCTTTGTTGGCTATGGAACCCTAATAAAAAAGTGCTAGTCTGACTCGCGTACCGAGGCTTCCGTACTGAGCAAACTGTACTTAAAAAATCACAGAAATTACAGAAATTCACTAAAATCTGTATAAGTACAGATAAATCTGTATATATGGCAACATTGACTGACGTAGGTCATTTGACTCGCGATACATTGAAAATGGCAGTCATTTCAGCATTATTTTCATGTCCGCCACATAAACTAAATAACATTTTGCGATTAACAACTAATGGATTAAAACACGTAACAAACAATTATTTGAAATCAGATTAGGCTTCTCTACAAAAAGTTATTCCGGAAGGCACGTGATACATTTTTAACTGTACCCCTATACAAGAACGCGAGCAAAGAAGTATCCACTTCAAAAAAAATAGTATGATCTCTGACAAACAGACTAAGAATCTTGCATTATCCTTTAATAACAAACCGCCTTTAGGTATACATGTAACATCGCTATTTTTATTTCCCGTAAAAAATTACGTACGTACGCGCCCTGAAATAGACGCATCAATTCTATTCTACATAGTGACAGTCCCAGAGTGTTTATTGCAGGGGCTATAATAAGAGCTGGTGTTTTGACCTAGTGACTCATACGTCGAAAGAAATGGACTTGACAAGAGTTATGGATTTTATTTTGGATACGAAGGTAAAGTTAGGTTACTAAAACCTTAAACCGATGGTGTTGAAGAACACAGATAATAATTGAACTAGGTCACGAAGAGAGTGTGACTGGCAGAAACTGAGATGATTACAAACAAATTGTGTAGCTTATGTATTTCCACGATAAAAGCACATGGCTTGTCACGGTTGTAAAATACGATTCTAAATTAGCGGTTATATTTCCTAAATCATTGTTATGTCTCAAAATGTTAGTTAAATGTGAGTTATTATTAAAATGTTACTTTCCTTTCTCTTTAAATTCGTACCATGTACCTACTTATACTTAACACTAAAATTACATGTGATTGTGTCTTTACTCATACACGAATACTGCGTCGTGGACCGGTATAAATAATTTTCTTTTAAGCTTTTTGTCTTTTATGTCTTATGATTAGGTTGTTTAATTAACATAAGTATCATACATTAATGAACCTCCAGGTCTTTATGTTTTACATTTGTTGGTTGGTACTCTATGTGTACCCCATATGAATTTGTTTTCATCACACTTGCTCGTAACTTGCCTCTTATAACGTCGCCGTTTGGCTAATAATCCAGGATATTAAACACGCGTGAGTTATAGCATTACGACACTTGTGCGTTATATTTATATGCTTATCCCGATTAAGATGTACCTCGCAACAAGGCGGGTATAAACACGGTGCATTTTTAAAATAGCCGAATATTATGAGTTTGTGTGTGATCTGATTGGTTAAGCAAATCTCGTTGGTCGTGGGCCACAAGAATTCTGCTCTGTGATTGGTTGAATAAAAAAATCTAGTTGGTCAAGTCGCCCCGCCCCGCAATAATACTGCTCTGTGATTGGTTGAAATATTGAGTTGCGCGCTCCACTAGCACTGATCTGGAAGTGAAGTAGTCAATTTTTGATTGGTGCGGCTGTATGAAACTTAGATTTTTCTATCTTTTGTAGTTATTTATTTCCTCGCAACTGTGATGAACAACATTGTGTATAACACGGGCGTAAGAATATTGCAAACTCAAGTCATCAAAAACCCTCCGCCTTCGGCGTCGGGCTTTTGATAGACTCTCGTTAGCAATATTTCACTTACGCCCCTCGTTAAACAATGTACTATTATGTGACTGTTTGTGTTCTAAATAAATTAAAATTAACAATTAAATTATATTTCACGGCGAACCCTCAACGTACAAAACTAGCAAATGGCTTGAAGCGGACGTCTGCCCGGGCTGTTATTCGGAACGCGCGAATGCGCCTCACCTCACCCCTCACGCCTAACGAAACTAGACCTGTATAGGGTATACCTACGCTACGCTTAGTAACAACGAATGGCGGCGTCAAGATATACCTATTTGTGGGTGGAAGGTGAGGTGAGGTTAAAACATGTTACCTACCGAATAGCGGGGCTGGTTTCTGTTGCGTGTTGCGTTTGATCCTTAGTTTTTATTCTATAGGTTAAGTTAACTATAAGTTTTTGCTTTGCCCTAACAGGGTCCATACTGTACTTTATACCCTTGTAATATCTTGCAATACCATGGTTTAAAATAAAATGAAATGAAAATAGTATAGATACCTATACTAATCTAAACCAACCGCAGTTTCGTAATCACCTGGCTGCTAACATAATAATAGGTATCGATAAACGAGACAGACTGATTTGTTGCAATTTTGGCGACGACGAACCTTCATATGTTTAAACACGTACTAGATTCTGCATCGCTAAACGCTTCGTTTTTTCTTTTGTTTTTGTCTTGTATTATGTAGTGTGTCACGAATAAATGTTCCATTCTTGATTCTTTCTTATCGTTTTGTGATTGTTCCATATTGACACGACCGCGAACAACTACTTTACAACAATTTATCGGCCCGCAGGCGCATCGACTCTTTATATAAGTATTAACATTTTTTAAATTACATTTTCAGTCTTATCAAACGGTAGGTACAATGTACATTTATTCTAAAATGATAATTCGAGTTCGCTTAATGTATTTTTCATCTATTTCTGATCGACTTCAACTAAGTAGCCAAAGCGCATGGTATCAGGTAGCTTTTGTGTAGGTACAGCCACACTTTTGAAATAATCATCATCATACCAGCCGAATGACGTCCACTGCTGGACATAGGCCTCCCCCAAAGTGTGCCACTGAGTGAGTAACTTTTGAAATGGTTGATTCAGTTTTACAATTCTCAAGCGGGGCCTTGCTTTTATGCCTGACGCGTGCGAGGATGAACCAGAGAGTTTATCAGATCAATTTTATCAGACGTGATTCTCTCGGATGCGCTCACACACTAGCCCCGCTATTCTGTAACTTGTTTTGACCTCACCTCACCATTCACCCACAAATATACCTTGACACCGTGATTCGTAACTAAGCGTAGTTAGAGGTCTAGTTTGGTTAGGCGTGACGGGTGAGATGAGATGAGGCACATTAGCGCGTTCCGAATAACAGCCCTGACACAAAAGGAGCTGTCACGTCAGAGCATCAGATGACTATGAATCTAACTGTAGGCACTAATTGTATGAAACCAATATCGACGTTCAAAGTCGAGTCGTGAGAGTAGTTTCTGTATCTTTATTCAATAACTAGCTTTTGCCCGCGACTTCGTCCGCACTGAACTCGTTTATATCGTAGCTCCATATACATTTTCCCCCCCTTTTCAACCCCTTACGTAATGAATTTTGGGATCAAAACTAAGCTGAATTGAACCGATTCTTTTTTTAATGCTTTATCATATGGTATGCGTTTCGTAAAGGTGTACCGTTAGACCGGATCGAAATTATTAATAGGTGCCTAAAAAAAAAGCAATTCCGCCATTTTGAGGTCACTGACAGCTGACAGGCATGATGGCGCTTTCCCTCAAGAAAAATTAATCAAAAATTCAATGAGGTCAAATTTATTAATTTTCCCCGTCGGATAAAAACTATCCTAAGCGGAAGCCAGAATAATAATCTACATATAAAAAATGTTTCATGCTCTTCCGTTCAATCCGAGAGGAGACCCTTCGTGACAAATAATGTCTGAAATGATAGGTACTGGCTGCTTCTTTTTTAGGGTTCCGTAGCCAAAATGGCAAAAACGGAACCCTTATAGTTTCGTCATGTCCGTCTGTCCGTCTGTCCGTCTGTCCGTATGTCACAGGCATTTTACTCGAAAACTATAAGGTGTATTTGAATAAAATTTTGAGGACAGGTGTATTTTGTTGGCCGCTACATAGTTTTGTAATTAAAATGACAAAAAAATATTTTTTTAGGGGTGCACTCCATACATAAAACTAAAAGTCAAAAAATTTTTTTTCATTGTGACCCCCCGTATGGCACATCAATCGATAGGCCTTTCAAAATAAATATAAGGTTTCTTAGCATTTTTTTTGATTAAGTGAATAGAGTCGGAGATAATCGCCCCGAAAGTCACTAAAATTCTGTCCCCCCCTCTAATTTTTGAACGGTGTATTTTAAAAATATGGAAAAATTCATGGACATAAGGCTTATTAATTTCATTCACCGATAATTGTTTTGAACAAGATCGGTTCAGAGGTTTTCGAGATATAGCTGAAAAACTGCCTTCCTCAAAGAAAAGGACGTAAGTGCCGTAAGATTTCTGTGACGATACGACCTTTTTAATAGGCACTTGGCCGGTTTTTAATTCTGAGATTTATTATAAGTGTACAATTGTACATGATCAGCGCAAATATTTGGTCTTGAGTCATGGATGTTTTGTATGATTGTTTTGGTTATGTATTTAACTAAGAATTTATCTGTATCGTAGTCTAGTACCTAACCATATATTTAGTACAAGATTTGCTTAGTTTGGGTCTAGGTTCGTTTGTAAAGTGTGTCCATTCATTTTCGCCTTGGCCACTGTGGTCTTAAGCGACCTGCAGCAGCGTTTTATCTGTTCATTGCGCGGTCGAGACGCGCAACGCACTGTGGCTCTGTGGGTAGTTGGGATCACGCGCAATGAATTAGAAAAATCGCTGCCGCAGGTCGCTTAAGACAAAAGTCGTGGCCAAGGCATTAATGTTTCTCACTGCTCTGTTTTTACATACAAAGACACCGCTAAAGGAATAAAGAATCTGGGCCATTCTATTAAATATGGCTTTGTTTATTACTTTCAATATAAAGAAATGTATAATATTAGAATATGACATAATAAATATTTCTGATGCAAATCGAAAAAAACATATTATTTAAAAATAACGAAAATATTCTGAATACCGTCGCAAATTCACAAAAGAAAATGAACCAAACCAGGCACGACTTAAATTTCCATTCAGTTTGATTTCAATGTGGTTCGCGCTCGATTTGCGCGCGCGCTGATCTAACGTGCCAGAACAGAACTCGCGTGCGAAAAGTATTAAAATATCGTTTATATAATAATTATAAAGTTTCACACATTAAGGGTCACATTAAGGGTCTCAGTAAGGGGCACATTGCACGTAGAACCGATGGCCGTTGGGGCGGAAAGGTTCTTGAGTGGCGACCACGTACCGGAAGGCGCAGCGTGGATAGGCCCCCCACAAGGTGGACTGATGACCTGGTAAAGGTCGCTGGAGTCCACTGGATGCGGGTAGCGCAGGACCGGTCATTGTGGCACTCTTTGGGGGAGGCATATGTCCAGCAGTGGACGTCTTTGGGCTGATATGATGATGATGATGATGATGATGATAAAGTTTCGTTTGTAATACATACACAAAGCACTGCCACTGCTATTTTACAGCGCAAACACTAAAATATTGCACAAAATCAATCTCCCTTATTTAGCCCTGTAGCTGGACCGGAATTTTGCCCTACAAGTTTCGATAATTCTAAAGTCGGAAAAGTTATGCTTATATGGTATGGGACATATTTTTAAGCATATTTGTAAAATATGACGAAAAGTTAGAACGAGAGTTAGGTATAAATTAGGTATGTATGTTTTTTTATTGGTGATTTGTGAATATTGAATTAGAGTGCAAAGTTTAAGCTTCATAGTTTATAATATGTATGATGCTTTATGCTGTTAAGTTTTTAGAAAAAAAAATAACGAGCGACTGGGTCAAACCAGAATTCGGTTATTATTTTGTCGATATTGAATTAAAGTTTCAAAAATTCACAACAATATCTTTAAATCCTTAAGTTAATAGACAAAGCCAAAAATTTGGAGGAATTAGAGATAAGCTTTCATTAATAAGAATTTTTATATGCGTTTTTTGTCCTGTAAGGTCTAATATTGAATTAGAGTCTGTAAAGATTAGTCTAATACTATAAAATAATATATGCAGCCATATAATGGAAAGTAAGAAATTTCTGTGTATAGCTTGCCTTGTAATAGTATAATCTATTAAAATAGGCGCGAAATAAATAACCACGCCGCGGTACCACGTACCGGCGGCGCGCGGGAACCTAGAGAGAGCCCCTAGAGTGATACCTCGTCCCGCCCCCCGCTCCGCCGCGCAAGCGCTGCGTTTGTATTTCAAATCATATCATTTGTTTGTTTACGTGCACGGTAAATTACATGCGGTTATTATTATGTGAATTTAATAAGTTATTGACTTCAAAATGAGTAAAAAAAATTTGATATATGGACTGACTATTTGTAGTAACTTAGTAACAGTAAAAAACCGGCCAAGTGCGAGTCGGACTCCGTACCATCCTACTAATATTATAAACGTAAAAATTTGGATGTATGAATGGATGTACGTTCCACGTAATTTCAAAATATACCGATGAGTGTACATGAAACTTTCCAGATATTATGTTCCTTATATATTAGAATAGGACAAGGGCTATAATTTATGTCAAATTTTATCCCTTTTAGGGACGAAAAAGGGGATGAAACTTTGTATGGAGACGAAATATTTTTGCTCGTTGCCTTCATCAGGAGTTGGGTCACAAAATGTATGGGAAAACTAAAATCCGACTCGCACTTGACCAAAATTCTAATTGATATTATTTAATAGGCTATAATTTATGTCATCCCTTTTAGGACGAATCATAATCATGAAATCCATAATTTAAACGCGTACGAAGTCGCAGGCAGAAGCTAGTTATCTATAGAAACCGGCCAAGTGCGTGTCGGATTACGCAAAACGAAGGGATCCTTGCCTATTAAAAAGGTCGTATCGTCACAGAAATCTTACGGCACTTACGTGCTTTTCTATAGGGAAGGCAGTTTTTCAGCAATATCTCGAAAACCTATGAATCGATCTTGTTCAAAATAATTTATGGTGAAAAAATTTAATAAGCCCTAATAGCCCTATAGGTTTATGATTTTTTTTATATTTTTTAAAAACACCGTTCAAAAATTAGAGGAGGGGACACCGAGACACAGGGATCGGATACTGGTATTTTCACCATACAAAAATACCGGTTTTATTTCGTTCAATTTCGTTCTTTGGTTTATAATATCATTTTTGATCAGGCTGTCTAAAAATACGAAAATGTTACCTAAAGAGTCCTACATTAAGAGCCTAAAATAATTCAAAATATTAGACTACTTCGGGGACTTTTGAAAAAACCAGTTCCGATTCATGGGGGGCCACAATTTTAGTGACTTTTGGGGCGATTATCTCCGCCTCTAATCATTTAATCAAAAACATTACTGAGAAACCTTATATTTATTTTGAAAAGACCTATCGATTAAATTGCCACACGTGGGCTTACGATGAAAAAATTCAACCCCTAAAAGGGGAACATTTGGTGACAGTCTGAAAATCAATATGGGTATTGTTTCTATGGTTTATCGGGTCGCTGATTGCGAAAATAACAACGATTTTAAAATCCAACATGGCGGACGTGAAATACCATCTCCCTTATTGGGGTGCGATAGGGTTGAAATATCTAAATATCAATATGGGTGTCGTTTTTATTGTTTTTTTGAACGTTCATTACGAAAATGGCATCGATTTTGAAATTTAATATTGTGGACATGAAAATTATTGAAAATATTTGTGCTACATTGCAATTCAATCGGAACATACGGGTCAACATGAGAACCTCCTTTTTTGTAGACGGTTAAAAATTTCGCTTAGTACGCGGACGAAGCCGCGGGCAAAAGCTAGTTAAAGATATGGTAAACACTAGCTGTTGCCCGCGACTTCGTCTGCGTAGAAGTTTTTATCGTCTTAGAAAAATGATTGCTCCCTATTCAAACTTTGAACCCTCTTTTAACCCCATATTATATATATATATATATATGTATATATATATTTTATTAGTTATGCAGTAACAATACAAATATTGTGTTTGAAATATCTACATTAAAATTAAAATTACTTAAATATTATACATAAAAAAATTGCTTAACTAATTATAATTTGTACATTTTATTTAACTTAATACATGTCATGTCTTTAATTCTTATAACTAGATATCACGCACAAAAATCTCGTCAATACTGTAGAAGTACCCTCTCAATAAAAATGCTTTTAATTGTCTATGAAATACCTTATAATTTGTGATATTTTTTTAAGTCAGGGGGCAGTTTGTTAAAAAAAATTACAGCCTGATGTTTTGTGCTGTGCTGCGCCACTTTGAGCTTCGGGAAAAAACTTTGTGTAACGTTTTTTGTTCGTGTTTGTAGGCGTAAATCTTGTTCTTCGATAGATTCATATTTTAAGATATTTTTGACAAAATCAGTAAGCAACACGAGTATATACAAGCAAGGAACTGTTAGAATGCCCAATTCCAGGAAGTGTTCTCTACAAGATATCCATTGAGGAATGCGTACAATAGTGCGGATGGCTCTTTTTTGAACAACCAAAGCTTTGTTAAGGTTATACTTAAAGCTATTTCGCCAGAGCCTGATATTGTAGTACCTAAGCTTAGATTCTACTAACGCATAGTATATGACTTTAAGTTGTTGTCTAGTGAGTTCCTCCCTCAGGCTTCTCAGAGCATAACAGGCTGAAGAAATGGAATGCTCAACGGCATCCAGCTCCTCTTTCCATTTCAGGCCTGCATCAATATAATAAACAATGAAATTCCTTTTCTAGTTTTTAAACAAACAGTCTAAAACCAAAGTTACAAAGCTCATACTTTATAAATGTGTTGCTCTCTACACAAACTTTAAACCCCTTTTAACACTTAGGGACGAATTTGAAAAAAAAACTGAAATTAGTTTTGAAGTCTTAACATAACTACATGATAAGACCGAAATTTTACTTTAAAAATTTCTTGCTCTCCATATAAACTTTGAACATTCTTTTAACCCCCTTAGGGGTTGAATTTTTCTAAACGCTGAAAGTACTTTTTTATTTTAATAAGTAATCGGGTCGTTCTTCTTTTCGACCGACAATAGCCTGTCCTTCGTCTTATTACGGCATCTCATTTGAGTAATGATGTTTACGGTTTTATAATGTTCGAATGAACGTCCATATTATTTTATTAATTAGTGATATTTAATATTTCATTTTCTCTATCTAGCATTTTTTTTTATGTTTTTTTTTCGTAGAATGCCGTGACAGAGTGGTAAAACAAAATGTTGTCCCCACTGAAAGAGTCCACTTTGTCACATGTTTTTTTTTAGAAACCAACCGTAAATAAATATTTATATTGGCCAGAAAGGAAACTTTAATTAGTTCTAATGAAGAAACCTATGCATTTTTTTTTTAAATCGCACTTCAAAACCACAATTTTCGATAGTTCAAAAACCAAAAAAACAGAAAAACCTCGGTTCATTGTCGGTTAAAAAGAAGAACGACCCAATCATTCTACTAACTTTTAAGTCTCTAGCTCAAACAAAGTGTTGCCCATACAAAGCTTACTCCCCTTTTTAACCTCCATAGGAGTGGAATTTTTTTAAACGCTAATAGGACTTTATTTGTATTCTAATAAGTAATCTTTCTACAAAGTTTTAACAAAAAGTTTACTCCATACAAACTGCACCCCTTTTTAACCCCTTAGGGGTTGAATTTTTCTAAACGCTGAATCCACTTTTTTATTTTAATAAGTAATCATTCTACTAACTTTTAAGTCTGTAGCTCAAACAAATCGTTGCCCATACAAAGCTTACCCCCTATTTAACCCCCTTAGGAGTGGAATTTTCTAAAACGCTAATAGGACTTTATTTGTATTCTAATAAGTAATCTTTTTACAAAGTTTTAAGTCTCTGGCTCTACACACAGTTTCCTCCATACAAACTATGCACCCCTTTTTAACCCCTTAGGGGCGGAATTTTCCAAAACGCTGAAAGGACTATTTGCATTCTAATTAGTAATCTTTCTACAAAGTTTTAAGTCTCTGGCTCAAAACAAAGTTTCCTCCATACAAATTTTGCACCCCTTTTTTAACCCTTTAAGGGCGGAATTTTCCAAAACACTGAAAGGACTTTATTTGTATTCTAATAAGTAATCTTTTTACAAAGTTTTAAGTCTCTGGCTCAAAACAAAAAGTTTCCTCCATACAAACTTTGCACCCCTTTTTAACCCCTTAGGGGCAGAATTTTACAAAACACTGAAAGGACTTTATTTGTATTCTAATAAGTAATCTTTTTACAAAGTTTTAAGTCTCTGGCTCTAAACACAAAGTTTCCTCCATACAAACTTTGCACCCCTTTTTAACCCCTTAGGGGCGGAATTTTCCAAAACGCTGAAAGGACTATTTGCATTCTAATTAGTAATCTTTCTACAAAGTTTTAAGTCTCTGGCTCAAAACAAAGTTTCCTCCATACAAACTTTGCACCCCTTTTTAACCCCTTAGGGATAGAATTTTCCAAAACGCTGAAAGTGCTTTATTTTTATTTTAATAAGTAATCTTTCTACAACATTTTAAGTATATAGCTCAAAAAAGAAAATTTCCCCCATACAAACGTTGCGCCCCTTTTTAACCCCCTTAGGGGTAGAATTTTCCTAAACGCTGAAAGCACTATTAGTATTCTAATAAGTAATCTTTCTACAAAGTTTTAAGTCTATAACTTAAAAAAATGTTTCTCCTATACAAATCTTGCACCCCTTTATGACCCCTTTAGGGATAGAATTTTCCAAAACGCTGAAAGTACTTTTTTGTATTTTAATAAGTTATCTTTCTACAAAACTTTAAGTCTCTAGCTCAAAAAAAAGTGTCCCTCATACAAACGTTGCTCCCCTTTTTAACCCCCTTCAGGGGTGGAATTTCTTAAAATCCCTTCTTATCCATTGTTCCAAAAAAACTTTATAAAAGGTAGTTTGGGTGTAAATTTCATGTTTCTAGTCCGAGTAGTTTCGGCTGTGCGTGTATGAATTAGTCAGAATCTTCTTTTATATATATAGATTTGAACAGGCTCTAAGTACCTAGTTAATGTAGTTATTAGGCAGGAATCTACTGAAAAAACTAGAAAATATCCTCTCGGTTCACCAATTTACCTGAGTGGTCGCAAACTGGCACACTAAATTAGGTGGTCGATAACCGGCGAACCGACCCTACATCCTGCATATACAAAAACAATTTCATGTGGTAGGTAAATTGCGGTTTACTACTCATCTATTCCATAGCTTACTGTTACTGGCCACTTCGCAAAAAAAATACATTGTATGTCATTTGTTAGTAGGTATTTCTGCAGAGAATGGTCATTTGTATGATAATTTTCATATCAATTATTTATATAAGACGATAACGAGTTCTACGCGAACGAAACCGTGGGCAATCCCTATAGTAATAAATAAGGGTAAGTTTAACTATTTTCGGTTGATATTAGTTTAAAACACGCTTTGCGGATTTTTGTATGGAATCTGGACGCAGGTTGACGTGGAGTCAAGGGCACGCCACTACCACGCCCCCACTGATCGCTGCCGTTATTCGCTACGCGCTCATGCGCCTCACCCCATGCGTCACCTAACGAAACTAGACCTCTACCTACGCTTAGTTACTACGCACCGCAGTGTCAAGATATATTTGTGGGTTAGCGTTGAGGTGAACTTAAAACAGCGTCACCTAACGAAACTAGACCTCTACCTACGCTTAGCTACTACGCACCGCAGTGTCAAGATATATTTGTTGGTGAGCGTTGAGGTGAACTTAAAACCAGTTACGGAATAGGGGTCTGGTGGCACAGTGCGCAGCGCGGCGCGCGCATACTAATTTATGATTATGAGTATTAAAGAATTTCGATCGAAGTAAACCTGCGAAATTATATTTGGCATATCACACAAATAACCGAGAACAAACGTTGTTGCCGCGTTATCTAATATTAAAAGTCTGTTCTGTTATATAAGTTGTTCTCGTAAATAAGCTATCTTTCTTATTTATCATCCGCTTATTATTCCCCACATAAAAATGTAATTTTTATACAAATTGGCCGGTATCAATTGTAAATTTAGAGCGTATCGCAAATAAACTCTTAAACTTCTGGTAAGACCAGAAGTTTAAGAGTTTATCGCTCTGTCGTTGCTTAGTAATCACTTCAAATGTTGGGGCACTATTCGACTCGTTTTGATTGAAATCGAGTCGAATGAGTCTCAGTTCCGATTCATTATTCACACCTTTCACATTTTTGGGAACATAATGTCATAAGAATCGATTTAGGCGCATGTGCGCATCATATTCGCAAAACATATTACCGTGAATAATGAAATCAAAAATAACATATTATTCGCTACCAATTAAAAAGCACTTCGAATTCCTCAACATCAAAAAGTTAACGAAACGCACGAAATAAATCTCACTTTTTATAACTACATGAATCCTAAGTTCAGTGTCAGTGTTATTAATACGGTTGCCCTTAAGATTTTTAATGTTTCTGGAACAGCTGCGCGTGAGTCACTCGACATTGGACCGAGATAACGGAAAATCCAAGAAAAGCAACGTACTAAATAGCGTAAAAACATATACGACTCCTTGGCGCTTACATCGTTCATGGTTTAAGAAAAATATCACTGTATAATGTAACCGACCCGGAAAATAATCGCGATAACCAAAATTTTTACAACTCTAAACTCAAATTATGTCTTATGTAGTGTATAAATTCAAATATGCTTTTGCAATAATGCCAGCTCGTTTGTTTTAAGCTATTCTCTGCTGGGATAAACATCATAACAATATTCCCAGTTCCTGCTTTATTATTTCTTGCGCTAATATCGGGGTCAATAGGTACAAAGTAAAGTAATGAAAACAATGATGTATACTTACGTTGTGTTGGTGCATCGTCAGTATAACGTTGTCGAATGTAGCTGTGTTGGACAGGGCTTCAGAACTCCCGCGAAGAAGCTCAGCCAAGAGGTCAGCCCCTGGCCGCACTCCAGCCAGCTTGGAAGGCGATGAAGTAGCTCTCACGTGCGTCGGCCCCTTAGGCCGAGTACCAACGGTCGGTGATGCTCCCACACTTATCTTTCGACCACCAGTGACAGTAGCATCAGAGAAACTACGACGGCCGACTTCAACGGATCGTGTTGCCGGTGGTTCCAAATTTCTGCCATAAGGCCCTTTTGAAAAATACTGGCGCTTACCCTCGACATCAGAATTGTCTGAAGGGCTGAAGGGAGACGGTGAAGCTGTTCGATCCCGAGAACACGAGTCACTCTCAGCCTCAGAAGGAGAGTCGCCTCGCGAGGTAACGCCGTATTTACGCCTCATTCTAAATGAGTCCTCTTCTCGTTCGTCTGAACTTTGTTGGGAAAATCTCGCCCTTCTGGTTCTCAGGTCTTCAGTTCTAGGCCAGATCATCTGAACTGGAGCCTCACAAGGGCTTGGGGGACCGTTAGCACAAGAGTCGTCTGATTTATCACCCAGTAAGGAAGAAGTCCGTGTCTCAGCTGATAATCGCATCTCTTGAAGAGAGGCGTCACTGTTTTCACGCTTACAACCGTTTACTGGCGGTGACTCTTCTCCTCCGTCGTCGCTAGCGGTCGTGATGTATATACCCTTTCTTCTCTTTTTATCGTGTAATGGCCGTCGTCTCTCTCGAATGCCTATTGGGGCCGCTGTGCTTGTGTTCTTAACTGCTTCCAATAAATGAGCAACTTTTTCACTTGTGATGGTCTCGTCTTCTCTATCTTTATCCAAAGACCCGTCAAAAAGAGCTCCCGACCGAGGCGTTTCATCCGGCGGTAACTCGTTCGACCACTGTTTCACTATACACTCATACACTGGCACTGGTAAAGTACTCGCGATTTTGTTAACGGATTCTTCCCATCGATCAATGGGGAATTTGTCACATTCACAATCCACATTAACACATGCGTTTGATGGAGGGTCTGGGAGCGGTGGGAAAGCAAAAGGTTGGGCCGGTTCAAGGGGTGATGTTCCTTCACTATGCGCTTGAGCACTGTCGGCTTGCGAGCCGTCACTTTCTTCGCGGAGTTCGTGAAGGACGCGCGGCGCCATCAGCACTGGTAGGCTGCCGCCAGCGACGGATGAGCTCTCCTCCCGCACAGGAGGCACACGACGGGGCAAAGGGTGTGTTAGCGAGCGAGTCCCGAGCTGCTTATGAGGCGCATCAGGCGGTGGTGACCGAGGTGCCGGTGAGGCGTGAGCCAACAGACCTTCATCCGACCCAACGGCTGAATCAACAGACGCAACCGAGCCACCCTCGGTTACAGTCTCTTCTGTTGCAAGACTAACCGACTCATCGTTACGCGTGCACGACGAGCCAGCTCGTTCCACCAAGGTTTTCTCGCCCTTATTCCCAAAATCAAAGACCGAAGGCAACCGGTTAGTGGCCCGGTAGTATTTCTCCTGTGTGCAATCACCATGGGAAAACGAAGCACTGCGATACGGTATAGTTTTTTGCGCGTACGAACCAACGATCAATCGGGACTCGGCTCGCGGTAGAGTAATTTTCTCCGTATCAAAGATGTCATTGTCGTATCGGTCGACGGAAACGCCGCGAGTGGGGCTGTGGCGGTGCCGTGAGCGAGGAGGTGGCACCGGGGGTAAGACAGGTGCAGAGTGTGGCGGAGGCGGAGGCGGTGGTGGAGGCGGTGGTTGTGGTGAGACTGGAGGAGTGCTGTTGCCACGCGGCAGTAACCGCTTGGTGAGGTCTTGGAGGCGCTGGTGGCGCGAGGGCCGCTCGTCGCGCGCGCCGCGCCCTAGGCGGCGCCCTAGACGCTCCAGCGTGCGGCGGTCCGGCTTGGCGCGGCCGAGGCACGCCGCCACCGCCTCCTCGGAGCAGCAGCGGCAGGGGCAGACCCGCGGCGGCGGCGCTCGGCGGACCGCGTACCGCACCGCTCCCAGCGTCACGTACGGAGACCTGCGCACACGATCCTATATTTAGAGAGAACAGTAACAGTGCGCGCGGCTCGCCGAAGAGCTTGGCGGCGAGTGCGACGGATTTAGAGCGGACAAGCGTCCCCCGCTACTTGCCGATGAATTCCGGGAGGATTCCCCGCGACCCACTCCGCTACGGTTCAAGAGTTATATCGGAACAGATGATTCGAATCCAAATTAAATTTAGTCAAAGTTATCTTTCGACGGCGTGAAATCATTTGGATCCAAGTAGATTTATACGAATATGGGAATGGATAGATATTTACATTCAAGAGCAGTACTGGTGAGCATGCCTAAGGACAGCAGGTGGCTGTCAGACAGACGGAAGACGCTGGCTAAAAATAGGGGAACACTGGCGATTTAGCGACAGCGCGACCTCGTAACAATGTTTACAATTTCACTGAGACTTTGCAGAGCTAGTGCATGCCAGAATTAAAACTGTACGCGCAACAGTAAATAGCGTACGGTTTTAAAAGAACAAACAAAACGTCGTAAACCTATGCTGTAAGCGACAGTTTTCAATGTACAAGATTTAAATACAAACTTTCTATCATTCCCTATTTTCTTTGTGTTTTGGGAACCTAGCCCAGCCCGATTTCCTTAAATAAGTATAACTACTTTAACCCTTTAATTCGCAATGTAAAGTATAAACTGCACAATTTTTTACTCTCCTTTTAATTTTTTTGACTTCTTTTTAGGGTTTCGTAGCCAAAATGGCAAAATCGGAACCCTTATAATTTCATCATTACCGTCTTCTGTCCATCTATCCCTATGTCACAAGCATTTTACTCAAAAACTATAAGGTGTATTTGAATAAAATTTTGAGGATAGGTGTATTTTGTTAGCCGCTACATAGTTCTGTAATGAAATTACTAAAACACACATATGTAACAGTAATGATTCCTTTATGGATAGCCTTTTTAGGGTTCCGTAGCCAAAATGGCAAAAACATAACCCTTATAGTTTCAAATAATTTATTGAATCAGGCGTTACTTTGCGGAAATTCATGATATATTACGAAAACAATATTCCTTTGCTATTCCGCTAAAAAAAAAAAAAACGCTAAAAAGGTTTTTTAGCGGAATAGCAAAGGAATATTGTTTTCGTAATACCTTATAGTTTCGTCATGTCCGTCTGTCCGCCTGTTCGTTTGTCCGTCTATCCGTATGTCAGAGGCATTTTACTCGAAAACTATAAAGTGTATTTGAATAAAATTTGGAGTGCAATGAAATGACTAAATAAAACTTTTTTCATCGCACTTGCTCGTAAAGGGCTTCATAATTTTTCCGTTTAAGGTAATTATAGCAAGGAGACGTTGAAGGCCAATTCATCGCTGCACAATAGCGTTAAACTTGAACCGTGCTTACGAGGGGCTCAGCGAATGGGGTTAACACGTTAAACGCCATGGGGGGCACCGGTGACCTCGCGAAGTCTACTGCAACACGCCATGGGGGGCAACGGTGACCTCGTGTTAAACCTGTTTTTAAGACGCTATCCTGCGCCGCGTGTAGCAGTTATAAGCAATACGTTGCATGCAAGGGACCGGCATGGCGCTCGTTAATAAAACTGTGGCTTGGGACGTGGGTGCAGTTAGTGACATAGTAGATTTGTTGAAAAAATCTAAAAAACAATGCATATTTTTTAAATCACAGCTTTATTTCAATAAATTTTATAATTAAGTGTTCGCAATAATTATAAAATGAATAGTAATTAATTTCAATTATTTCGAGGTACACGACAAGTATCAAAAAATAAGAAAAAATAAAATTTCCCAAGGTAGACACACACCTGATACATGCATTCCAAAAAAAAACATCAGAAAAACTCAAAATTAACAAAAATAAACAAAAACAGCGTATCTTCTTGAACCAGTAGCAGGAGTTGCCAAGCTAAGCTATTGTTACACAATGCCAAAAGCAGTTAAATTTTATAATAGGCATGTTTTTAGCGGGTGCTAATATGACAGTATTGTAACACGGCAAAACCTTCGCCGTGCGCCCGCTCGCGCACTGGCCGGTGATAAAGAAAAATATAGTTTTTCACGACCGTGTTTTGTTTTTTCCTTGGAGAATTCTGTTCTGGACTAGCTTACGCATCCGCTTTAAAAAGTCTATTTTATGTGTAATATTTAACATAAACCTTCATAATTTCTATTATGTACAGTTTTCTATATTTCATCTGCTTGTAAATATTATAATTACATAGTTCATACATACAAGGGCTGCTGCTTATGCAGGTATGTATTGTATTTGTATATAAATTCTGTGTTGTATAAAATAATGTTTGTTAAACCCAATCCAAGCCTCATTTAGCCGTCACTGGCCTAACCCATATGAGGCTTGGATGGGTTTGAACCTGTGTTAAGGAAAAAGATTGTTTCCAGCCCTTTATGCCTGGATAATCTCCAAACCGAGCTACTGATTGCTGTTCGACAGCCGACTATACTTTCGTCTGCGCCGCTGCCTCGCAGCTACCTGAAGGTGCGGCGGCTATCACCTTGCTGAATACGGACGTCTCTACAATTCAGGCCAGTGACCATAAACTAGTGAATGCTCCGTACTGACTGAACATATTACCCATTCTGTACATATTTCTACTTTCTTTTATTATTATATTTTATTGTATATAAACTATTTGTTTTAATTCCTTCCTGGCCGGCTAACCGGGCTACATTGGCGCCCAATAGGGTTATTCAGTCAGTACGTGGGTCTTAAGGACTTGGATTGGGTTATTATGTACATACTTGTAAAAACTATACCTACGTGTTTGTACATAACCAGATTTTAGTTTTATCGTGTAATTTTGTGTATTTTGTTGTCCTTTGTGTAGGTATAGGTTAGGTTTGTCTACTTTGCAGCTTGCTTTTCACCTTTATGTACATGTGTTTATGTACAATTTAAGTGTTTGTATATTTTGTTAATAGATTATTGTTGTTTTTTTTTACTCCGGTTATTTTAGTGTGTTAAAATGGAGTTCTCCCGTGTAAATGTAAATATGTTAAATAAGTCTGAACTTATTTATGAAATAACTATCCGTCATGAAAAGCCGCTTGATACGGTTGCAGAGCTGAGGCAACAGTTGACTAGTTTGCTGGGTAAATATGTGGCTGAAGATTTGCACTCTACAATTTCAGTAGCCGACGATTTAGTTGGCTCTGAAAAGTCGCTTTCCTTCATTGAGGATAAAATCATTCTTTATGAAAGTTCCAGCGATTCTACACTTGTAAATAAAATCAACTCATTTCTTGTACATATTTATCTGCGCCTTCAGCGTATTGACGTCTCGGATGCCGAGGAATGCCATCGTAGTTCCTACAAAAGTCTGATATCAAAATTTAGTGCCTTGAAGTCGCGTTTTGATCTGAAAAACGGCAGTATCAGCAATACCTCGTCTACCTATTTAACCGCGAGTTCTGAAGGCTGTACTGAGGGTAAATTGATTGTACATTGTGACAGGGGGGTAACTAGTGAGTTACGCAAATTTACATACTCGGGTAAAGGTTGTCCGCGTAATTTTGTGCAGAAGGTTGAGGAATTCGCGATATCTAGAATCTTGCCCACTAGTACTTTATTATCACATTCCTATGATTTGTTCACGGAAGCAGCTCTTCACTGGTTTCGTGCTTACAAGGACAGTTTTACCTGTTGGGAAAGCTTAAAAGTAAAATTGTTTGATGATTTTGGTGTAGTAGATTATGACTACAAGTTACTGCGAGAAATACAGGACCGTACTCAAGGCAGGGATGAGTCAGTTGTGGCGTACTTCGCCATTATGTGTGGTTTACTTGCCAAGCTTAGCTACACTATGTCTGAGGCTGACAAATTACAGATCTTGTTAAGAAATATTCGTCCTGAGTATGACTGCATGGTAGTACAGGCGGATATTAAAACTGTTGAGGATTTGAAGGCTGTGTGTAGAAAGTATGAGGCTTGCCTTGATCGCTCAAGGAACTTTAAGGAGCCTCCTACTCATAGTCCGTCTTCTCTATCTGACGATTTTGTATATAGACCTGTAAATAGTAGCTCTGTAAACATAGTTAACTCTAATAAGCAGTTTTGTGTGCGCTGCAGAGTAAACGGCCACTCTTTGCGTATGTGCAAGGAACCACGCAAGCTTGTGTGTTTCAAGTGCGGATTAGAGGGCTATCGTAGTACTGACTGTCCTCATTGTAACAAGGTTGTTACTCAATCTAAGTCGTTTCCAAAAAACGTATAAACGAGGATCAAAGTAATGTAAATAATGATTGTAAATATTCGCGTAAAGAGTGGGAAGACTGGCTGTCAGTCGTCCGACTTTTTATGTTATCAGGTAAAACTTCTTTGATCCTCTTTGACGACCAAAATGATAACGAACGTCCTTATGTAAATATTAATGTAAATAATCTTACTCTTTGTGGGCTTTTGGATAGTGGTAGTAGTATTAGTATTTTGGGCAATAACTCTCACAGTACTTTGCTTGAACGAGGATTTATACTGAACTCGTTGTATAAAATCACAGTGCGAGCCGCTAATGGTCAGTCAGTACAGTCTATTGGATATATAGACCTTCCTGTACATTTTAATGACCAGTTTCTTAACATTACCGCACACGTTATACCGGACATTTCTTCACATTTAATACTTGGTATTGACGTCTGGAAAGGTTTCAATCTTTTGCCTAGTTCCCTTAAAAACTTCGAACTGAAACGTCCCTCAAATTGTACATATTTAACTACTATTGATAGCGCTAAGCAAGTTCTTCCTTTCGAAGACTTGTCTGAGGAACAACAGACTCAAGCGAACAATATTATATCACGCTTTTCTGAAGCTTCTACACAGTCTGGTCAACTTGGTCGAACGCACTTGATCGAGCACCGTATCGACACGGGCGACCATGAGCCTATCAGGCAGAGATGTTACAGACTCTCGCCCGAAAAACAAAAGGTATTAGTAGAAGAGGTGGACAAAATGCTTGCTTTGGACATTATAGAGCCGTGCGAAAGCCCCTGGTTGAGTCCTGTACTTGTTACTCCTAAAAAAGACGGTAGCTGGAGATTTTGTTTAGATAGTAGAAAACTGAATGCTATTACTAAAAAGGACGCTTATAAATTACCATATATTAGTGAGATTCTTGACAATCTACGCGATGCTAAGTATTTGTCTAGTATTGATATCGCTAAGGCATTTTGGGAAGTACCATTACGCGAAGAGGACAGAGATAAAAGTGCTTTTTACGTAAATTCTCGTGGTATGTTCCGCTTTAAGGTCACTCCGTTCGGTCTTACGAATGCCCCAGCTACGCAGCAGCGTTTGATGGATCTTTTATTCACACCCGAGTTTGAAAACCGCGTTTTCTGGTATCTAGATGATATTATTGTGATATCAAACACTTTTGAAGATCACATTTCTTTATTATCTCGTGTTTTAGACAAACTAAAATATGCTCGACTAACGATCAACTTTGAAAAGTCTGCTTTCTTCCGGCGTGAACTAAAATACCTAGGTTACATTGTTGACCATAAGGGCTTACGCACGGACCCGGATAAGGTCAAAGCAATACTTGATATTCCCGTTCCTACTACTAGACGTGAACTAAAGAGGTTTCTCGGTACTGCTAGTTGGTACAGGCGATTTGTACCAAATTTTAGCACACTAGCCGCACCACTAAACATACTTACATCTACTGGAAAGAAGGCTCCTCCATTCCGATGGAATGATGAAGCCGAAGTCGCTTTTAATAAAATAAAGCAAGCACTTGTGGCCAGCCCTACTTTAACGTGTCCTGACTTTACTAAAACTTTTTCTGTCCATTGTGACGCCTCAAATTTTGGTATTGGAGCTATGTTGACACAGGAAGAGAACGGCATTGAAAAACCGATTGCCTATTTTAGCCGTTCTTTGTCAAAACAGCAGCAAAATTATTCAATTACTGAACGCGAATTGCTGAGCGTTATTGTTGCGCTAGAACACTGGCAATGTTATCTAGACAATGGACAAAAATTTATTGTATATACTGACCATGCAGCTTTGAAATGGTTCCTAAACTTAGATAACCCTTCTGGGCGATTGGCACGTTGGAGTATTCGTTTGTCTGCATACAACTTTGACATAAAGCACAAGAAAGGCAAGGATCATGTAGTACCTGATATTTTATCGCGATCAGTGCCAGTCGACTTAATTTACGTTGAGTCTCATGACGACTGGTTTAATAATATCTTCCAGGGTTGTCAGGAAAATCCTTCCTCATTTCCTGATTATAAAATTGTAAATAATAATGTATATAGACTTAAACGCACTAGCTCTTTCCTGACTTCTGAATATGATTGGAAACTTGTGATTCCGAAGGAAATGAGAGAAGATATTATCCGAGACAATCATTCCCAACCTACTGCTGGCCATTTTGGGATCTTTAAAACTCACAAAAGGATATCTCTTCGCTTTTTTTGGCCTGGGATGTATAGAGATGTATGTAAATATATTGCTAATTGTGAGATATGTTTAGCGTATAAGTACCAAAATCATCAAACTTTGGGAGTAATGGGTAAACCTAAGGAATGTAGCAGGCCATTTCAGTGCCTATCCATTGATCTCGTGGGCACGTTACCAATGACTCGTAAACAGAATCGGTACATATTAGTTGTCAACTGCTGCTTTTCTAAATACTG
This sequence comes from Epinotia nisella, assembly GCA_932294315.1. Taxonomy (NCBI): domain Eukaryota; kingdom Metazoa; phylum Arthropoda; class Insecta; order Lepidoptera; family Tortricidae; genus Epinotia; species Epinotia nisella. Next base: position 28,407,421 of record OW028674.1, read on the forward strand.
TTTAATTTTCCCTATTAAAAAGGCGACTTCCAGTATTATATATAAGATTTTGGAGGACTTTGTATTCTTGGTACATGGTGTTCCCAAGACTATCATCATGGACAATGGCACACAGTTTATCAGTAATGAATTGCAGGAACTTTTTGCTAGGTATCATATTCCTGAGATACATTTTACTCCTAAATATTGCGCTCAAGTTAACAATGTGGAACGCTACAATCGCACCTTATTGACAGCTATTAGTTCGTTTGTCGAGGACGATCATCGGAATTGGGACCTTAATATTCCTAAAATTCAATTTGCCATGAACACCAGTGTTAATGAAGCCACGGGATTCACTCCTGCTTTCCTGGTTCACGGCAGAGAACTCGTTCCGTGCGGCTCATTCTTTGAAGCCGCTGACTCTGGTGACATTGATTATGAAGACCTTATATTTGCACCGCGTGATAAATACGCCGAGAATTTAGGCTACTTGTCGCCTATTTTAGATAAAGTGCAAGCTGCAATTTGGGATGCACATGTAAAGAATTGTAAATATTATAATTTAAGGCGAAAACAAGCTGAATTTAATGAGGGTGACATTGTTTGGCGTCGTAATTATCAGTTAAGTGATGCTGGTAAATATTTTACGGCTAAATTAGCGCCAAAATTTGTTAAGTGTATAGTGTTAAAAAAGTTGTCACCCCTTGTATATGAACTAGCTGATCACAATGGACGTGCTATTGGTAGGTGGCATATTAAAGATTTGAAATTGTAAATAAGTATTACGTTTGTGTTATAATTAGGTTTAGTTACTACTTGCTGAATTTTCCTTAATTTTCAATTATGGAAAATTCTCCTGGGCGCGCGGGGTACTGTAACACGGCAAAACCTTCGCCGTGCGCCCGCTCGCGCACTGGCCGGTGATAAAGAAAAATATAGTTTTTCACGACCGTGTTTTGTTTTTTCCTTGGAGAATTCTGTTCTGGACTAGCTTACGCATCCGCTTTAAAAAGTCTATTTTATGTGTAATATTTAACATAAACCTTCATAATTTCTATTATGTACAGTTTTCTATATTTCATCTGCTTGTAAATATTATAATTACATAGTTCATACATACAAGGGCTGCTGCTTATGCAGGTATGTATTGTATTTGTATATAAATTCTGTGTTGTATAAAATAATGTTTGTTAAACCCAATCCAAGCCTCATTTAGCCGTCACTGGCCTAACCCATATGAGGCTTGGATGGGTTTGAACCTGTGTTAAGGAAAAAGATTGTTTCCAGCCCTTTATGCCTGGATAATCTCCAAACCGAGCTACTGATTGCTGTTCGACAGCCGACTATACTTTCGTCTGCGCCGCTGCCTCGCAGCTACCTGAAGGTGCGGCGGCTATCACCTTGCTGAATACGGACGTCTCTACAATTCAGGCCAGTGACCATAAACTAGTGAATGCTCCGTACTGACTGAACATATTACCCATTCTGTACATATTTCTACTTTCTTTTATTATTATATTTTATTGTATATAAACTATTTGTTTTAATTCCTTCCTGGCCGGCTAACCGGGCTACAGTATAATGACCGGCATAGTGACCGGCGTGGCGTAACAATAAGGACTGGTGACATTCTCACTTTACTGCGCCGTGGGGGTCAACGATGGCCGGCGCCAATAGTACGTTGTATATCAAAAGCGTATTATTTATTACGATGTACCTTATTGAAGCAATTTAGACAATAGTGTTCATTGCACTGCACGCAATAAGTATTAATTTTCTTTGTTTTGTTCTTTGCCACTTTCCGGCCTATTAGCACATTATCTTTGTAACATTGAACACAAAATCGTCTGGAGGCTTTCACAGGACCTGGTTTTTTCTTGAGTTCATGTTTCAATCTCTTAGGTCTTTGATTTTGCTTGTCACCCAAAGGATCCTTTCCAGCGCTAGTTAGGTACTCAACCAGTTTTTTTCTGTAATCAACGATTGAGATTTGATTTTGTGTAGTTTCAGTATACATAACCATAGCATTTACTACTGCTGTATTTAAAATGAGCTCGATGCCTAGTTTTTTATACCATTTGACGGTTTTTCGCAATGGCGTAGAGTATGCTGTCATTTGGTCGCTCATATCCACAGACCCTTTAGCTTTATTGTAGTCTAAAACCATCTTAGGCTTTGCAGTAGTTTTACCCTTTACCTGAGAAAAAACAAAAACAAAGAAGTAAATGAAAATGATTTCCCAAAACCCATGAATGTGTGCGTGCTTGTAAGTGTGTGTGTGTGTGTGTGTGTGTGTGTGTGTGTGTGTGTGTGTGTGTGTGTGTGTGTGTGTGTGTGTGTGTGTGTGTGTGCATGCGTGTGTGTGTATTTATGTGTTTGTTAGTATGTGAGAGTAGAATGGAACTATTGTTCAATGCATTTATTTATAAAAAGAGAATATGATTTCGTGACGTATGATACTAATATATATATGTATACATATACTAATCATACTATATCTATAAAAATGAATTGATAATTACCTGTTGTTTCACAAATTTATCGCTGTGCTTTGTAGAAAGCATTAACACGTCCCTTTTATCCTTCCACTTTAGAACAGTAATTCCGTCTTCATTTTCTTGAGCGATGAATTCTCCTGGTTTCAGTTTTTTTTCTGTCACTTTTTTTGGTAATCCACGTCTATTTTTCCTAACAGTTCCCAATAAATGGGTTTCTTTTTTTAGCAGTTCATATGCCAGGTCTAAACTTGTGTACCAGTTATCGGTTGCAATTGTATGTCCCTTGTTTAAAATGCCTTCGCATAGCGATAACACAACCTGGGTTGGCGAGTTACTGTTATCGCTCGTGTCAAAGTTTTTGCCACTATAGACTTGTAATCTGTAAGTATATCCAGGAGTTGTGCATAATTTATACAATTTTATGCCATACTTATGCCTTTTAGATTTATTGTATTGACGAAATATAATACGCCCTCTAAACGGGATCATGCTTTCGTCCACGCAAACCTCTTCTTTGGGTAAGTAATATGTGGCAAAGTTCTTGTTCAGTATATTGACGAGATATCTGATTTTTCCTATACGGTCGTTCGGGTTTATATTGTCATTATCAGCAAAATGCAGATATTGCAGAAGTAACTCGAATCTGTTTCTTGTCATAACAGTTCGCGGAAACGATTGGCTCAAAATATCATTAGTTGACCAATAGTCACTTAGTTTAGGTAGTCTTACCAATCCCATGAACATAATCAGACCAAAAAATCGCTTCATCTCATCTTTATTGGTAGGTTCCCATTTGTGTGAACGTGAACATGGCTTATAATCATTTTCCGTTAAACTCTGCGTGGCAAATAAGTTCGTTTCTTCGGCTATTATTTCAAATAAGTCGTCAGGGATTAATAAACTATAAAATTCCTCCGGATTTTCTTGGCACATTGCAGCAGCATATAAAACTTTCATACCTGTCGGTTCTGTAAAGGGTATAACTTGCGCCGTTCGGCCAGTTGCGTCGTTCCATTTTTTAACATAATTGTTATTGTTGTTACATTGTTCAGTAACAAAATTTTGGACGGAGTCTGTGTCACTTTCGGAGTCAATAACCATCAGCCACCTTCGTTTGCTTGGCATCGGTAGATCATAATCATCGTCGAGAGGCTCAACGTCTTCGGGGACCGCATTCGATTCTAATAAACAAATTTCCTGCAAATCCTCTTCTGTTAATTCCAACTCACTAAAATCCACTTCAACGTCTAAATTATCTAAGTTGCTCTCCATTTTACACAAAAATATAACATATTAATTGTCAACACAACTAGCTCAGTAACAACCACACGCCAATACAAAAAATCACGCGTTACCACTTCGTTCGGCTGTCGCAAGCGCACTGACAAGGACGCGGCAAGTGGGTGGCCGGCGGGGGGACCGGCGTGGCGCCATAGTAACGGTTTTTGAAATATGAACTTCACAGCGCCGCGGTGGTCATCGATGACCGCGAGTTTTGTTTTTTAAATAACTTTTTAACTATACTTCCAATAACAAAATAAAATATATATCTATATACATATCAAAGAAATAAGTGAATTTACATCAAGTTATTTTTTTTGAAAAAATGAATAATTTGGTCTGGCGTTTAACGTGTTAAGAGGAAAGGCGAGCTGGCGTGCCGTCCTAACATGAACATGCATTACGATTCACGGTAGTATTGCATTTCCTCCTCCAAATTCAAAACCATATCCTACTATGTAATATTAAAAAGGTAAAGTTTGGATGTTTGTTACTAAATCACGTTTGTTACTAAATCGGCTGAACAGATTAACTGTATAGGCATAGCCTGAATTGACAAATATAATACTTTTTATCCCAGTAAAAGTCCAACAAAAGGAAGTGACCGCAAACGAAGTCGCGGCTAAAAGCTAGTATTAAATAAATACTTGACGTACAAAACAGAGAGGTAGTAAACATCTTTATTATGGTTCACTTTTGGAGTAAGAACAGGGCAACAGGATTTTGTATGGATGGAACGCTTGCTAGTATTTCCTCAAAAAACGTATTTAAATACTTATTACGGTGGCAATTTCGAAAAAAACCCTGGTGCCTGTATTTCTCAGAATTAAAAACTGTTTTTGGCTCTTTGGATCCGGAACATTTAACCATTCCATTAAGTTTTAGTTTATTTACATTTTAGTTAGTTTATATAATTGTCTTTATTTGAATGACAATGCAAATCTGGACGCAACAGAAACAGGATTGTGATTAGGCACGTGTTCTTCGTGGATTGAACGATCTATACCTACCTATAGGCTATAACTATACCCACGTAATTTTTTACCCAATTGGTGTAGGTACTTAGTTGTTCTACACTAACGGCTCAACGCACATAGGTATCAGGTGCTCACATCATTGTAAACATTAGCCTAAGCAAACTAGGTTTTTTTGGAAATAATTCAATATCAGGCTAATTATTTGTACACGGCTTTTATTGTTAATTTAAAGCTTTTATTATTGAAATCACTAAATATAGGACCGGAAGTTAGGAAAAAAATTATCTCGCAAGCAAAAATGGTATCAGTATTTTTATGATGAAAACATGTTCGAATATACAAATTTTGAGACTTACGACCTGAATCCAAAAATATATGCATCAGGAAATGACAGCATTTTCATTAAATATTTACGACCTTGACATAATATTGAATTTCATCCGGCCTATGGAAAAGGGTTTTTCACTAACAAAAATAAGCGGATTATGCGCGTATCCCAAAGAACCTAAAAATAAGTAGTAAATTATAAAGTAAAGAAAGTTTATACCATTTTCGCCTGATTTTTATGGAATTTATGTACATTACTTTTCATTATTTTTTACCGTCGCGGTATTAAATGTAGGTGGATTATTCAAGAATACTTAGTCCAATTACCATACCAAATTTTTGATGTGAAAAAAATGCTGATATCTATATATTGTTGTTTTTTTCATATTGTATAGCGCAACCGTATTTTTCTTAGGTTACATTTTGAATCCCAGCGCTCGAATGTAACAAAAGTGCTAAATTCGGTTTTTGAGTTATGAACCTAGCGGCGCTACTACAAGGAATCGAATCTCGAAGTTCGTATATCTCCATCTCTGTCGCTCGATTATAATAAGTGGAATGTAGACGAAAATATCCTAACAATTTTGATTTTTGTGGTTGTAGCCCAGATGTGGGTTCAAGATTCAAGAGTTCTTTCTTACAGAGGGCCTGGCGAGCTGGCGCCCGGCTCGCGCGCCATCTTGCGGCGGGCGCGCGGAGCACGCCATCGACGTCACGTCACGCCGCGCATGGCGCGTCAACGCCGCGTCTGTAAACAAGATAATGGTTATTTTAGCACTGAAATATAATTTCTTCGCGAGCTAAGGTAAACAACCTAATTACGGAACCTCCTCGTCGAGATTGGATCCTTTTTATTGACATTAGAACCACAGATACAAAGTCCAATGAAAGAGGGTTGCGGCTACATCTTTTTAGTCACATCGAGGGGCAAATATAAGGTGCCTCATTTTGTTTAGTACAGTCGGAGAGAGAAGAATGATAGCTTAATGTGCAACAAGCAAAGACCCGGCAAGTTATCTTTTCAGAGAAGCCAATACTGATGCCACTACTGACATCTAACGAGAGTTTTTAAACACTTTGGTTTCAGCTGGAAGCGTGGACGATGTCTGGGTAGGCAATAGTTATTAGGGCGGGCGGGCGGTTGTGAGGCATAATAGATAGATGTCACTATTTTTAATGTAACTAATGTAAGTCGCCCCAGTAGTCCGGCAAAGATTGTGGTCATGATCATCGTTATCGAAAGTAATTTTTATCTTATAAATATTACAAAGAGGATTGTAAGTTTGTTAGTTCAATTTCTCAGAATCTCTCGTTATCGTTTTACTTAGAGCCATAAGGGGCATAAGACATTCAGTTTGAATTCATTATGTTAAATTATTACCTTTTAAACCCCCGACGCACAAAGAGGGGTGTTATAAGTTTAACGTGTCTGTGTATCTGTGTGTCTGTGTATCTGTGTATCTGTCTGTGGTATCGTAAACAAACGGATGGACCGATTTGAATGCGGTTTTTTTGTGTGTCATAGATAATTTTAAGCCGAGTGTTCTTAGCTATGTTTCATCATAATCGGTTCAGCCGTTTTTGAGATATTGAACATTGAAATGAAAAAATCGGGGGTTTTTTTATAAGTATGTAGAACGCGGAGGGAGACACCGGCACATCTAGTACATATATTATAATTTTAAATCTAATAATTTTAAATTAAAGAAATACTAAGCCTACAAAAAAATATTCAGTGAAGCAAATATTAAACAAAGACAATGCCATCGCCACCGACCGAAGTGTCTTTCTAAAACGAAACGACCTTTTCAAAGTTCACGGACATATTATACATTTAATGATTTCACAATGTAAAATAATACGTAAATACCTACTAAACATAATTTTACCAGTCTCATACAAATCTCCACCCAATTAAAGTTTGACAGTAAATATAAATCCGGTGAGCCGACTTGTATGTAATAAACAAGGATGTTCATAAAATTAAGGAAACACTCATTTTAACCATCTTAACGTCACTTTAGGATCTTCCTTTATGTAAGTTTGGGCTGTAAATATATGAAACGAGGTAATTACCGCGTCGACACGGAAATTATTTTAAACCTTTGTGCTGTGTCCAAATATGGGCGAAGCCTTAAGAGTAAAAACAAAGCAATACGTATCGAACATTGGCTATCAGTGGTTCGAAACTATTTCCATCTGGCTACCCCTGTAACCTCTGTGCAGTAAAATAGTTGCCCTCAAATAAAGTAGTATTAAAGACATGCAATCCAATTATCAATTTACTTTAGTCTTAACAGAAAAAACAGTTTTGTAATCGTGTGCCCAATTTTTCTGGAATGAATTAAACATACAAGCCGTAAAATAATAGATTGTAGGTACAACGTGTGCATAAAATACGTCATTATATTCAAAACAAGTGAGACTTCGCCTGTGGCGGGTTTAAATATTAAAGTCGATGATATGATAACACAACATGAGACACTGAAAGTATTTACCAAGATTGTCTATTTTCATTGTTTTTATTGACCTGCTAAATCCAACTATTGTTTAATACTGGGACTGGGATCAAACGCGTGTTTGTGTTTGAAACGTGAATTCTTTGTTACAGTTTTGGGTGTTTCACTATTTAGATAAGATTAGAGGAATCGCTCGTTTTGAGAGTTAAGAAGTTCTTTTTACCCGACTGCCAAAGGAGGATGGTAATGTTTTTCGAATGTATGTAAGTATGTCTGTATGCCGATGACACCTCGTTACTGTTCAAGGTTAATAGGAAAGATACTGAACTCATTGAACCAAATAACACCCTGTCCATGATATCTGACTGGTTTGCTGCCAATAACTTAGTGTTGAATCCGAAAAAAACGAAATGTATAAAATTCACACTAGCGAACTCAAATGTAAACTTAGCCTCAAATATTAAACTTAATGGTGAAACCATAGAATTTGTAAAGTCAACTGTATTCTTAGGTATTACATTAGACTCTAAACTGCAGTGGGGTTCCCACATAACTGCGATAGGAAGTAGGTTGAGCTCCGCTGCTTTTGCAGTCAGGAGAATAAGGCAGCTTACCAATGTAGCAACGGCACGGTCAGTTTACTTCGCTTACTTTAACAGTATAATTACTTATGGTCTTATTTTATGGGGATCAGCGGCAGATATTGAGACTGTATTTATTTTACAAAAAAGGGCTGTTAGAGCAATTTATAACCTCGGGTCGCGTGAGTCATTAAGAGAATTTTTCAAGGAAACAGATATTCTAACACTGCCGTCGCTATACGTATTTGAAATAATAATGTATGTTAGGAAGAATGTATACAACTACCCAACAAACACTGATAGGCCCAAGGTTACCAGAAGCGCAGGGAAGCTCAAAACAACTTTTTACAGGCTAGTAAAAGCGAAAAAGTCGTTCTTGGGAAATTGTATAAAATTCTACAATAAAATTCCAAAACACATTACCGAATTTACTGACTCTAAATTCAAATCTGTCGTAAAACGGACACTTATATCAAATAGTAGATTGTATGACAAGGGGCTAAAATAAGCCATATTACCACGAGATGGATATTTTCCCGAGTGAAGCGAGGGAAAATATTTCGAGGGGTAATATGGCTTTTAGACCCGAGTTATACACTCTACTTTTCACTTCGACTGCGAGAAAATAGTAAAACAAAGATTATCCATCCACAATCAATAATAAATTCCACGGCGCAAAGATTATTCGATTTGGCGGCATACTTTTTTAATAAACATGCTTCGACACAGATACAAAATATTGGCACCACGAATAATCGCCTCTGAGGTGTCCAATACACGGTGAAGTATTATCACTCGACCCACGCGCTGTCTCTTTCTCATTGCATGTTATAGAAAGAGACAACTATGGTGGATCATCAGTATTTAATTACCGTGTATCGGCCGGCTGACCGTCTACAGGCGCGTCGTTGACGGCCAGAGGCGTTTTTGTTTTAATAATTATTGTGAGTTAGGGACTAAAAAACACCTGATATTTAAATTAATTCTGGTTTCTGATTGGTTGTTTTTAATATTCGCTGTAATCTGGTTAGTTGATAGCAAATACAAATGCTTTTTAAAGAGTGGTGATTGGTGGATTTAATACAGCGATGTGTTTTGATTGGTCAAATTAAATGTTTTAGAAATCATAAATATTTATACATATTTTCCCTAGGGGCTACATGTATGACTTTAGCCCCGATTGCTAAGCCTACTATGACACACTTTTCGAGCATGAGAAGTGAAAAGCATATTATAAGATAAACGACTACATCATGGATAGGGATATTTGGCAGCGATAAAATCCTGCACTAGAAATCTGTCGTAAAATAAATAGGCTTTCTAGTGTAGCAATGTAATTTTAAAAATTTATAAAACTCTGATACTGAAATGATATATTGTATACTGTTTTGAAAAAATGACACCTCGCCGAGTTTTTTACGCCGGTTCTTCTCGAGGCAGAGGTTTACTTTCCGAACCGGTGGTAGTTTATCGACATTCATAGGTGCATGTAATATGCCTAAATTGAAGAATAAATCACTTTGACTTTGACTTTATGTATGTAACCCAGACCCTTCAGCTTCGTAGGCGTCACTACCCATTAGGCTAACCAGTCGTCGGTTGTGAATAAACAAAAATAGAGTGCTATAAGTAAGTAAAAAATCAAGACGTGCGAAAAACAGTCTCCGTCATCTTCACTCTTTAGATTTCTGTGTGCTTTTATGTAGCCAAAAAGTAAGTATTACGTCCTAGTACGTGTTTAAAGCCAACTAAGTCGGAACTGTTATAGTTCCAGTGTCCTGAACTCCCAAGAACAAGAGGGACAACAAAGTCACAACTCGTCAATTTGACAGGTCCCTTGCACAATATGGATACGAATCGAATGTAAAGCGTGTGGCTTGCGGCGGATCAGCCGCAACGCAAGGCCACGTCTCCAGTTACTCTACAATATTTACAATGCACCAGTAGTTGACACTATTAAGGGCTATATCATTAGTATCACTACACGGATCGGTTGATGGGGATGAGCCATGTTTTCTGATAATAATGTCAATAACCGGCAGCCGTTTGGCATAAATGGGCATTATACAAACTGTATGAACATAAATGTTTTTATTAGGTAGGCAGACCTTTATATCGTTAAAATTATGAAATGAAACGACGGGTAATCATTAAAAAACTAAAATTCAAATGGCCTGAACATTTTTAGGGTTCCGTAGCCAAAATGGCAAAAACGGAACCCTTATAGTTTCGTCATGTCCGTCTGTCCGTCTGTCCGTCTGTCCGTATGTCACAGGCATTTTACTCGAAAACTATAAGGTGTATTTGAATAAAATTTTGAGGATAGGTGTATTTTGTTAGCCGCTACATAGTTTTGTAATTAAAATGACAAAAAAATATTTTTTTCGGGGTGCACTCCATACATAAAACTAAATGTCAAAAAAAATTTTTTCATTGTTACCCCCCGTGTGGCACATCAATCGATAGGCCTTTCAAAATAAATATAAGGTTTCTTAGCATTTTTTTTTATTAAGTGAATAGGGTCGGAGATAATCGCCCCGAAAGTCACTAAAATTCTGTCCCCCCCCTCTAATTTTTGAACGGTGTATTTTAAAAATATGGAAAAATTCATGGACATAGGGCATATTAATTTCATTCACCGAAAATTGTTTTGAACAAGATCGGTTCAGAGGTTTTCGAGATATTGCTGAAAAACTGCCTTCCTCAAAGAAAAGGACGTAAGTGCCGTAAAATTTCTGTGACGATACGACCTTTTTAATAGGCACGGAACCCTTCGTTTTGCGTGGTCCGACACGCACTTGGCCGGTTTTTTATGTATTAAAATCAACGTCCCACATGCAAAAATACATTTTTATCGAGGTTTTAATGTCTGTTTTGACCCAACTCACCCCATTTTACGGTACCGCTATTTTCGCATTTGTAACGTTTATTTTTCCTAAAAAGCGTTAAGTATACTCAAAACGATATTTGACGCGCTGCATAGCGGTATCCATTATATTGTTATAAATCTAAACCAATAGTATATAGCGATACTTCCTCCAGCGATATAATAACTTAATAACGTTATAGGACATATAGGCTCTCCTTTTCGCACTAAGATTCGCCTTGGGTCAAGTTGCCTCGGGGTAAGCCAGTCCTGTCATACTGGTCTAATTTGACAGACATTCAGATGTACTCTATGAGTAATGATTGCAAAGATACAAACAGGACTAAGATTCGCCCGTTCGACCGCGTGGCATATCGGCACAGAGTGGCGACACACGTTTACATTTAACTTGCCATGTTAGTAAATATGTATTTTAGTAAATTCGTAGAACCGTAGTGTCTGAAGATGGAGTCGGAAGGTGGACAGGGGAACTCCTAAACGAAATAAGATAAACCCATCAAGTTTGGGCTCATTTGTTTTGCCTTGGTATAAACACTTCAGTCCTGGATGATTTCCAGAGTCTAAGGTACGTGAATACATTTCCCTTACTGTACCTGACCTCCAATGATAGAAGAAGGTGCGCAAAAATATCCGACAAGACTTTATTTCTGAGAACATTTAGAACGTGTCAGATATGTTTGCGCGCTTTGGCGTATCAGAAACTAATGCAAGTGACTGCACCAGTGTACCCATGTCTTTCCTATGAATAACGAAGCAACATGCCAAAATGATCGGAAATAAGAAACACGGTCTCTAAAGCTTATTATTATACCTAGATATTTTTCTAGCAGGAACAACATTTGTTTGCTTGCCACAATAAAAATATCGACAATCCTGCTATCGATAAGTACATACTACTTCAACGACAATACGTACATACAACCACAGACATATATGTATTGGCTACCTACCTAGACGCCGCGTGCACGTACACTGTAACCATATACAGAGACACAGATTTGTTTTGGGACCAAAAATGGGTTCAGGAAAAACTACATGTTGTGACATTCTGCGTCGATTTTAAAGACAATTTCGGTGTGTGTGTGTGTGTTATGGAGTAAAGTAGGGGATAATTAATTCAGTGACACGAAGAAAGAAAGTTACGAAAGTATTGCAAATTGTTTTCTGAAGTATGTAAAATATAAATAAATTGATAGTTTTGTTATTATTATCAATTTTTAACGCACCCTATTACCCTATATATATATTTGTATTTATTTACCTCTATGACGTTGAAGTGGTACTTATCGATAACAGGACTGTCGATGTTTTTATTTTGTCAATCACTTACAATAAGTCGTTCGTGCTAGAAAAATATCTAGGTATACTTATTATCAATCATCGTCATAAACGTATTATGCACATCAATAGGTACCTACTATAATTATTAATTACTATAAGGCATTATCTTTAAATCTATCGCGGTAAGAGGTCAACAACATTTTTATATCCCCGTTTGAAGATGGTTTGACGCGTGATTTACAGGCGCGCGTATTTTTGGCTCCACGGATATAAATTAAGAACCACTGACTTAATGAAAATAGAATAGGCGAATGCTTCTCTGCATAAATCTTAGGAGATATATTTGCTGCAGGAAAAAGGTAAGAATGATTATACAATTTAATTTTTTTACACGTGTCATACGTAGAAATGTCCATACCTAAAAAAAAATGGGCTCGTCCTAAAGGTGGGTGAAGAGAGTAAACAGTTACTAGGGATCAAATCCCAGACGTGTTTTTGACGTATTTAGAGCATAATGAGAAATTAATTGAGGACGATTCCCAAATTTAGTACAAAATCAGAGAATTAGTCTGTATTCGAGACCCAAAATGTATTAAATGTATTCTACATTCCACTACAAACTAAATTATACCATTACTGGTAAATTAAAAGTACAAAGAATTATTAGGCGGCGTCCTGACATGGCGGGGCAGGATCGGTACCTATATGTAATACGGTATTTTGTACTTTGACGTGAGCTTACTGATGTCGATGTCGCACAGACCCATCACTTGTAACACCTCAGCCACACTATGCTCCTCGCGCTGCCGCGGTGTTGCCCTCTCTGGCCACACACTGCTCGCGCGATTAAATAATCGTGACGCTCCGCACTAGGTTACTTGCCTTTGGATGGAAATGGACGTTGAAACGGTGGCAGCCTGCACGCTATGTTGTAGGTATTTTAATTTTTTTCAGTATAGTCAATTATGTAAATGCCTTAAAAAGAAATTATATATTTTTCGGTACTGCCGTGTTATTTACGAATATAGCTAGATTTTCATTAAAAATATTCGAAAACTAATGCAAGTGGTCACGTTCCTTTGACTTGCGGCCATAAAACCGTATTTTCATACAAACTTTTCACCCTCTTATGAGATGTTCAGGATAAAAACTGCCCTATGTCCTTCCTAATTTCTCGAAATATCTCTTTACCAAATTGCATCCAAATGGATTCAGCGGTTTAAGCGTGCGACGGTAGCATGAATACAAGCGGTGACCAGGAGCCGTAGCATGGTTGGCCTTATCACGCGACAAGTGACAAGATAAGAGCGTCGTCTCGTTCTATCGAACGGTGTCAGCCAGTGACGCACGCTCTATCCTATCACCTATCGCGTGACAATAAGGCCAACCATGCTACGGCTCCAGTATGACCAACGTCGACGTGTTTCCGAGCGCTCGACTATACGACGCGCGCATATTGCCGCTCCTTTGACTCGCGCCCAAAAACCCGACACTATAGTATGTCCCTGCCTCCTTTCCTCGCTGTCTTCCACGTCACTCGACGACTGTATGGCTGGGGTATTAGATATCTACATTTGCGCTGTAGGCAGTAACTAGTAATAGCATGCATTCGTACTGCCCCGACTCGCCTCCACGCGTCCCGGCCTGTCAGCACGATTATCACTCTTATCACAAGACGGCGCGCGAACTGTGTTGCGGCGAGACAGATTATCCGTTTCTTTCTAATTAGAACACTTAGAAAGAGACGTATAGTCTATCTCGCCACGACACAGCTTGCGCGCCGTCATGTGATAACCGAGCTACCAATTTTACAGCATACGTTTATGCCTCGTTCACACTATTAATAAGTGTTGATCGGCACAGTATCATATTTTCAGCAGTACGGATGATACATTTTCTATAGTCATATAACTGTAAACTTTTAAATGTAGGCAAACTGACCCGACTGACAGTTGACACTGACAGCTTACTGACATCGTACCGCCTCCGCACCAAAAAATTAGGAAGTCGCCTTAGACACATTCGAATTCAACTGTCCGTTGCGCTAGTATTTTTAGAGGTGAGTATGTACATTTTTAGGGTTCCGTAGCCAAAATGGCAAAAACGGAACCCTTATAGTTTCGTCATGTCCGTCTGTCCGTCTGTCAGTCTGTCCGTCTGTCCGTATGTCACAGGCATTTTACTCGAAAACTATAAGGTGTATTTGAATAAATTTTTGAGGAGGTGTATTTTGTTAGCCGCTTCATAGTTTTGTAATTAAAATGACAAAAAAAATTTTTTTTAGGGGTGCACTACAATACTACATACATAAAACTAAAAGTCAATTTTTATTTTTCATTGAGACCCCCCGTGTGGCACATCAGTCGATAGGCCTTTCAAAATAAATATAAGGTTTCTTAGCATTTTTTTTGATTAAGTGAATAGGGTCGGAGATAATCGCCCCGAACGTCACTAAAATTCTGTGCTACTACTACGTACTAAAATATGGAAAAATTCATGGACATAGGGCGTATTAATTTCATTCACCGAAAATTGTTTTGAACAAGATCGGTTCAGAGGTTTTCGAGATATTGCTGAAAAACTGCCTTCCTCAAAGAAAAGGGCGTAAGTGCCGTAAAATTTCTGTGACGATACGATCTTTTTAATAGGCACGGAACCCTTCGTTTTGCGTGGTCCGACACGCACTTGGCCGGTTTTTAATGTACATACTCAACTCGATATACTATATATTACCTAATCTATACTACGATACTTTTCATTCGTTAAACAGATGGGTGAAGGTCGTGCCCCTATACGTATCTCCTACTAATAGGTATAAGTGTATAATAATTATTGTTATTGGTATAGTTTACCGAGAACTGCGCACGCGTTGTTCGTGTAACACGATCGCTGACGTCAGCGCGGGTCGGATTTCAGCTAGACTGATAATTGGAAGCTTATGGGAGGCGCGGCGTCATTATACTTACTGTTCCTTGTTTGTTTGTTATTTATTTGTTTTTAACCCTTTAATTCGCAACGTAAAGTATAAACTATACAATTTTAGAATCTCTTTTTCCATTTTTTTGTCCGACTTTTTTTGCTCTACGTGTAGCAAATGAGGCTTGAACTCACTTTTTTTATTTATGAGGAAAGGGTTAACCACGGGTTGAGGAAAGGGGTTAAGGGCTGACCCCGCGAACTTCGTATCATCATACAAAATGTATGAGAAAATGTATTTGTACGTAATTTTTTCATGAATGTGTTCATGTTGTAAGAGTTATTCTACTATTCGGAGCGGAGACAAATCTAACAAATCGAAAATCATATCGTTGGTCCAGGTGGTCTTGCATTTTATATGGTGTAACTAACCATCCTTGTTTCATATATATATATAGAAGATAGATATTAGGACAATCTTGCACAAATCGAACTAACCCTCTAGTAAGCTCAATAATATAAGGCTTACAAGACGATATACACGGTGATTTTTAATCCGTGATCAGGAGTCGAAAAATATTAATAACCAACCAAAACAGATTCCAATGGATGAGGTCTGACGCAATTACATCGCTGTTTAGTTGATTACATTTAATGATAATGTTGACACTAATATCCACTGAATGTATGGTCACCCTAAATTTTGTAAAGCTAAGTAGATACATACGGCAAATTTCAGCGCTTTGGCGGGAAATTTGATAGATCTTACGTCAATAAACTCTAACATCTACTTGTCATGCATGTGACAATTGACAGTTTATTACTCTTAATTTAATAATTGGACACAATTGGTTCGTAGGTTGGTTTATGAAAAAAAAATCAAGGAGGTTTTAGATTCTTAGATTTAAACTACCATTAGGGTGACAATGATTTTTCATTTAAAAGTAATTCCTAATTAAATTTTATTCAGGAAATAAAGTACGTTTGTTTTAGGTAAATACGAGTTAATCGTGTTCGGAATCAATTACTGAATTAGAAAAATTGGTTCCTGGTCACGAATAAAAAATCATCGTGTATATTCAATAGTCCTACTAATCCTATTTATATTATGAAAGCGAAACTTTGGATGTTTGGATGACTGGATGTTTGGATGTTTAGATGTTTGTTACTCAATCACGCTTAAACGGCTCAAGCGATCTGCATGAAATTTTGCACGAAGTTAGTTTATAGCCTGGATTAAAATGTAGGATAGTTTTTATCCAGGGTCCACGCAGACGAAGTCGTGGGTGGAAGCTAGTAAATACATAAAAATGTTTTATTTAATATTGCGATGATGTCAAACAAGCATACGGCCTGCCTAGCGGCAAGCTGTCACCGTAGCCCAACGGTCGGCAACAGGCGGACCGCGGTCCGCTTGCGGACCGCGAAAGGTCGAACCTCGGACCTCGGAAAATGTAATAATGCATTGTAATGTACAGTATCTATACAGGTACCAACTATCAATTTTAAAGCTAATAATTCATTATTATATCTTGTTTTTTTCTGGACCTCGTTAAAATTTTCTCACAGTATCCGGACCCCACCTGAAAATTCTTGCCGACCCCTGCCGTAGCCTATGGTAGGCGCATATTGTGATATTTCTGAAATCGCGGGTGTCCGTAGGGTACGGTGACCGCTTACCATCAGATGGGCTGAATACTTATTTGCCACCAACGTACGACGTACTAGGTACTTAACCTATTCTAGTTTGTTTTTATGTGTTTTGTCACGAATAATTGTTTTTTTCTTTTTTTTTTTTCTTTTCTATTCTGTTTTGTATGACGACTAAAGTTGACCAGCTCTAAACCAATTTACAACTAATTTCAAGCCACTAAGTACGTTAACGCTTGCATTAGGCACACAGCAATATACACAGCAACAGGTATTCAACGACATGGAATATTATGTACTGTGCATTCGTATATAAAAAATTATATTTTCGTACTCGTCATTATCTTTATTATTTGAGTGCATATACATAGTTCAAAAGGTTTGTTAAAAAAGTAGGTACTACTTGTACACATTCGAAAAACAGTCCTTTTTAGGGTTCCGTAGTCAACAAGGAACCCTTAAAGTTTCGCCATGTCCGTCTGTCCGTCTGCGGCTTAGGTCAGTGACCCCCTACTACTAGAAAGCTGTAATGCGGCATATATATACATAAATCAATCACGCCGACAAAACGGTAGAATAAAATCTTGAATGGTGTGAGGTATCGTTGGATAGCTTGTTCAAAAATATTACCTATGTATGGTATCTTAATAGTAGATTGTATGACAAGAGGCTAAAATAAGCCATATTACCACGAGATGGTTATTTTCCCGAGCGAAGTGAGGGAAAATTGTTCGAGGGGTTATATAGCTTTTAGACCAGAGTTATACACTCTACTTTTCACTTTGACTGCGAGAAAATAGTAAAAACAAAGATTATCCATCCACAATCCTACTAATATTATAAATGCGAAAGTTTGGATGTTTAGATGTTTAGTTAGATGTTTGGATGTTTGTTACTCAATCACGCAAAAACGGCTAAACGGATTAAGATGAGTTTTGGTATACATATAGTGTATAGCCTGGATTGCAATTGGATGGTAAAGTAATCGGCATGCAGGAGCATATACTTAACAAAAATATAACCATATTTGAACAGCGATGACGCAAGGCGCCACATAGTGATACTGAACAAATATGTAATACCAAATAACTACCTATGTTGGACAAATAAATCTTTGAATCTTGAATGACATGACGCTTGGGCTTCTGTAGTAACCGGGATACCGTATTTCCATTGTGAAAACCAATATTTCTGCGCATGTACATTCATACCTTCCGATTATCCATCATGGGGTTGTCTTTTGAATTACTTAAATAAGGGAATCACAGAGTGTATATATGCTATAAAAAAATGAAAAAGACGTACAACTCTCTATAGGAGGTACGCAATATTAAATTTAATGTTTCAATATAAAACTTGAACTACACGTTGCGATTTTCAAGTCCATATATTTTGCTGATCTCTGAGAGCTCCTTTCCTCGTTTATTTATAAAAGAGAGGAACGTTGCGAAAGTCGCCTGTACGTGGTTTACTGGAACTTCGTATTTACAAGTCCGTAAACAAACATTTCAGTCGTTACAGTGAACATTACTGTTGGGCTTCATCATTTCGTATAATAAAGGAAACTTTTTAAACTGGTTGGTTATTAAATTTGTTTTATTCCTTATTCTCATAGTTATATAAGAGCGAGAAAAAGGTAGGTAAATATAAATATGTATGAATTTCATTATTCCGAAAACCATGTAGGAAGGAAGGAATATTCAGTAATTAGGTATATGTTTTCTACACTCCGCTGTTTTGATTATAATTAATAAAAATCATATTATTATGTTCTACAGTCAGCAGCAGAAGTAGCTAAGCGGGCCGGGTGTTCAAAATAACCTACACACGCTCTTAATTTCTTAAGAATAAAGTCATTTTGAACACCCGGCCCACTTAGCTACTTCTGCTGCTGACTGTACCATCACGATTGTTATATGTAGTAAAGTTGAATGCTCCACTAGGGGAGCCCGGGCATGGTTGACTATAGGAGTAGGTAGACTAATTGTCAAAAACTCGAGCTACGTGAAAGCTATCCGTCGACTAACTAGGTGCGAGAATATGTTGTCTCCCCGCGCTTGGTCACCAGGCCGGAGCTGGTCAGGCTGGAGTGCTGCGTCACCAACGGACATCGTGCGCGAGAAACAGCGTAATATTGAAAAACAATACTCGTAAGTTGTATTTTTTATCGTTGTATTATTTATAATAACGCCTATTTATTCGTTGTTATTAATCGCCAAAGTCTCTGTGCCATTATTTTTGATTTTATTGCAATTATAAGATTAAGGGAGATGCTCAGACCAAGAAAAAAGATAGACAGAGCTTTAGGAACAACCAAGGAAGCCGGATTTCAACCAAGCCAAATAAGTTTAGCACACGGTCCCGCACACATACGAACAAATTAAATTGCACAAAGCTCAAAATATGATCTTGACAGCATTGCGACACGTGCTGAAGAGTTTTGCGCACTTTTTTGTATTTGTGCGTGTGAGTGTATGCTAAACTTATTTGGCTTGGTTGAAATCCGGCTTCACTTGGTTGTTCGTAAAGCTCTGTCTATCTTTTTTCCTGGTATTACAAACAATCACTTGAATAATACTTTGGCCTTTTTTGTTATAGTCAAAAATAAATAAGTGTTGCAACTTACCACATCTACCTAAGTGAGACGTAGGCAAACATAAGTCAGGGTTTTATCGAACGGGCGAGCTAAGCGAACGAAGTTCTATGCTTCAGCTTGAGCCAAAATTCAAATATCCGGACGTCCCGCTGTCAGACTGTTCCCCTCTACAGGTCGCATTTCTCAACCGATTCTCGTGAAATCTTTGGAGCAGGTTCAATAATAGTATAGCATTTTTTTGTCGATTTAATTTTTCGAAATATTTTTTTTATGACACGTTTGCGAGTTCTATAGCTCACAGAGCCACTAGTAACACCTATTTGAGATTTTAACAGATCGTAAAAATAAAAACTCTTATCTTCTATTACTGACCTAAATCTGACATGAAAGCTATTAGTATTAGTATAATAACACTCAACATTTTAGCAGTACGTGATTATTCTAATATCATGCTTTTAGCACTAAAGTTATGAGTTTATTAGTGTTGTAAAATATGTCTGGCCCGATTTTGACTATATGAGAAATGTTTCCACAGTTTTCAAATTTGAATTAAACTTCGTTATCATAATACAGTATTTGATAACAGTAAAAATAAAATGAATTGTTACGTGCCAAATAGACAAAATTTTCGAATATACTCGGAAAATAGCTCTTACTTACAAAGCTTAAAGCTTTAACTTATTTTTGCTATTTGAGGGGTTTTAATTGCATAAAGGTCAAAAAATGGAACTTAAAAAAAAAATCAGTTGGAAACATCTTATTTGTTAAAAATGTAGTACGTTAGGTATATCTCACACGCAGTTATATAGACGTAATTTGCGTTAAGAATCAAAGCGACCACCCTCACTTTTACACTTTATAGTATGGCATTAAGCTGATGTAAAAGACGCCTTATGAACAATGCGTAACGAATAATATATCATTTGCATCTTCCATTGAGACTGTACCTAAATTATATAATGTTTTCGAACAATTTATAACACAAATATATAATGACATCACCATATAGCCGTGTGCAACATAACATGTCCTATCACCAATCCAATAAAATTTATGTCTAGATCTATTTGTGGATGGGTTAAAAAACCGACCGCGACAACATAGCACAAGCAGGTGTCATCGGCTCAGAAAATAAACACAATCCGATCCAATGACGATTTGAAAATTTCAATAAATAAAGGTTAGTGAATAAAAGAGGTCTATGGAATTATTGTATACAATTATGTATTTATTGAAAGGGTCTCCAAATGTCAGACGAAATTACACGAAATAAAATATTTGACATGGGTTGCACTTCCTTCAAGCCAACATTTCTTTGGAGGCACTTAACTAGCAATCTCAAAGCGCACTCGTACTCATTTACTGACAATAAAATAAAATTTGCATGTCAAAAAGATATTATAATGGTTATTTCAATTGCATTTGATTTTGCCAACCAACCCAAATATATCGGCATGTGTATCTACGTATTATGTTGTACTTGTTCTTAGCGATGCACGCTAAAGTATAATAACATAAATAGATTATTTACTTTTGTGTTCTTTTTTACTTAGCATTTACAGGTACCTATTTTGCCATTTGTTATTTGAGCGTTATTGTAATGACAGCTGATAAATTTTGACATTGTGACTATTATTACTTCACTGATGAACGCTTTAGCCTAGTTGGTAGTAGCCTACGAGCTAGAGGTCCAGGGCTCGAATCCCGGTCAGGGCACATATTTGTGTGATGAGCACGCATATTTGTTCCTGAGTCATGGATGTTGTCTATGTATTTAAGTATTTATTTATCTATATAAGTATGTTTATCGTCGTCTAGTACCCATTGTACAAGCTTTGCTTAGTTTGGGACTAGGTCGATTTGTGTAAGATTGTCCACAAATATTATATTATTATTATATGTATATTATTATATTATTACTATTTTATATTTTATTGTATATGATTATTTTAGCTTCACCCTTTGGGTAAAAATGTACATTCAATTTAAGGCTGATAAATAAATAAAATGAAATGAAATTCTTAGTCAATATGCGGATATATCGTTGGTCTATTGTCTGGATGGTGTCCGAAAGCATGCGCGCGCGTCGGTAGTGTATTTTTGTTTTCACGCTTTTGTTCTGTCGTATTTCGGTACGATCCGTACGATAAGCGGCCACAACGCTCATGTACAGCTAGTTCACTTTCCATTCTTAATTTAGACGCTAAACCTTGGATTGTTGTCAATGTAAAGTCTTAGAAATAAGGAAGGCAGTTATTTAGAAATATCTCATAACCTTTGACCAGATCTTGTTCAAAACAATTTTCGCTGAAAGAATTTAATAAGCCATGATAAGATGATGATGAGATGATGATGAATAAGCCATGTCAATGATTTTTTTTATATTTTTATAATACATGGTTCAAAAATTAGAGGGGGGGGACATAATTTTAGTGAATTTCGGGGCGATTATCTCCGACTCTATTCACTTAATCAAAAAAATCGCTGAGACCTTATATTTATTTTGAAAGGCCTATCGATTATTGTGGGCTTGCTATGATTTTTTTTTTTGACTTTCAGTTTTATGTATGGAGTGCACCCCTAAAAAATTTTTTTTTAGTAATTTAATTACAAAACTATGTAGCGGCTAACAAAATACACCTATCCTCAAAATTTTATTCAAATACACCTTACAGTTTGTGACATACGGACGGACAGACAGACAGACAGACATGACGAATCCATAAGAGTTCCGTTTTTTGCCATTTGGCTACGGAACCCTAAAAATACCATTCTCCGAAGGTTACAAAGTCAACTTTTAAAATTATTTTACAAGATTAACGTTTTTATAAATATTACAGGAAAATATAACAGTATCGCAATGTAGGTTTTTTTTCTTTAAATCATCATCTCTAAATGAAGCTTGTAATTTAATCACATTTTCAAGTATATTTTTTTCTTCGAATGCCAATTCGATAATTCTGAAAGTACTTACCTTGTTTCAAATAAAATAAATAAATATTGAAATCAAGATAGAGGAACTGAGTTCCATAGTCACGCAAGCAAAACCATTGGTTTAACCTGGTTTAACCAATGCACTCATAAATGGCGCTGTACTCATGACGGTAACTTCTATTATAAAGACTGGTAAATTGTATGAGAGTTTGTATTATTATTACGATCTCTAATTCATTTCATTCAAGAATAAATGCTGTACATTGGAATTCTATTCCGAGTTTATATGAATTAAAGACCTAGAATAAGCTATTGTGAGTCCTCTGCTTCTGCCATCTGCGATCTCTTGCGCCAAACCAGAACCCCCCACGTTGCAACTCTTCTTTCAAATTCAAACTCGACTAAGCCACTTATTGACTTTCACAAGCTCTTATCGCACCTAATACTTTTGTAGAAAAATCGACTTTACATAGAGCGTTTAAATCTGCATTTTGATCAAAAACTATAAGTCACCTTGCGAAATCCTTTACTGTGCTTTTTACAATGTTTGAACATCATCATCGAGCGAATTTGTACCTTAAACACTTAAAATAGAGTTTAAAATGTAACGCGGGTGAATGGTTTCCGTAATCAATTACTTTAATGATTACAGAGTAAGTCTGGCGCAAACGTTAGCAGTAAATTGGATTATAAAAATAAATTCAGTATGTGGAACTGCTATACAAATACGTATATGTAGCACTTATGCTGTACTAGCTTTTGCCCGCGACTTCGTTCGCGTTGACTTCCTTTTGTTGACTTGGATTAAAAGTATTCTATATGTTAGTCCACTCCAGGCTATACTCTATTCGTATACTAAAATTCATCTTAATCCGTTCAGCTGTTTTTGCGTGATTTAGTAACAAACGTCTAAACATCCATGCTTTCGCATTTATAATATTAGTTATCATCCTGTGTGACTGAGTACTTACACTTTTTCCTATTTATGTTGTTGATGAACACATCCTACTATCACTAGGTAGGTACAGTAAGGGAAATGTATTCACGTACAGTCACGGACTTTAATCGTTGAGCCATTTAGGTGTCAACTAATAGTTAAGCTATGAATATCCAGTAAAAGGTGAACTCTAAATGGCTCAACGATTTAAGTCCGTGACTGTACCTTTCTCGCTCTTCTTACTATGACAATAAGGCATAAAAAGGTGTACTTGAATACATTTCCCTTACTATACCTATTAGACTTTCGTACACACGAACACAGTACGCAATTGGGAATGGATGAAAATTTTAGAAATGCCTGATTATCTTTTTGGTGATAGGAATAACCTTCCTTAGCACCAGAAAAAAGTTTTACATTTTTCAGCTACGTCAATTTTTTTTGAAAAATATAAACAGTTTCCTCACTTACGTTTTGGGTCAGTTACGGCACCTTCCTCGAGTTCCTCGATCGGTCTCATATTACAAAAAAATAAAATTAAATATGTGTGGTAAACTGACACTGGCAATGATATTGACACTTGCAGCAGCTATATTGATCATTACCAGTGTCAGTTTACCACAGATATTTAAGATAGTTTTTTGTAATATCAGACAGATCAAGGAAAGTGTCTATTTAAAGCCCGACCAGGAAAATAAAAAACCTGCTCTGGGGGCGTTAATTTAGCAATAATGATAGCAACACTTAGTATAGTCGTACGCATGCTAATTGGCTAGTGTAAATATATTATAATATTGATGATAATATTGATGATATAATATTGATTGGATTTTTTATGAAATAAAATCAAGTTTGATTTACAACATTTATATGATATGTTTTAAATTATATTGAAATGATCGTCCATTAAAGTTAAACTAATTCATTTATTTATTTTTAATAAATAGGATCGGTATTCATTTATAAGGTGCGAACATTCATCATCATATCAGCCAAAAGACGTCCACTGCTGGACATAGGCCTCCCCCAAAGAGTGCCAAAGTGACCTGGTGCCATGGTGCAAACATTAAATAAATGAAAAACGAAACGTTGGAAAGAGACAATATGAGAGTGTGATATGAGAAAAAACGGGATAGAGGAATAAAAGGGATAGGATAAAGGTTTAATCGAGAATAAAAGATACAATCAATATTCATTATGACCGATCCGTTGTTTCCTTTATTTACACATTTACTGATCATCAAAGTCGGAATCTAAATATTCAACTGATTCATATGACATTTCATGGTCCTCGTGATCAGATTGTACTGGTTCATTGTCAGTTGTAAGACTAGATGTTTCACTATCAGCATAGGACAGCATAGAATTCGTGTATTTTATGCCTAATTGCACAGAGGTCAAAATCATCCAGATAAATTTTCTTTTTGGTTTTGGGTTTATTTTTCTTAGGCGTAGAAAATACGGCTGACATCTGACCTTCTCTTCGTATTTTCATGACGGAAGATCGGGATACACCTGAAGTAAAATAAACTTTTACTTGTAATTTATTCACAAATTAGCCAATTTCCATTGCACATACTATATGATGTACCTACTAGTCATGTTGACAACGAAATCGGTGATATTATTTAGAGGAATAGACTCCAATCCTGCAGCCTTTCTTTTCTACAAATACTTCTGCATATGGTAAATCACTTTTCTCAAGTTAAACGTTTTCAGCATTTTAAATCACAAATACACACAATTATCGAAGAAACACACTACGCAGAAACGACAGCTAACTTTGACATCAATTGACATATGACATTAATGACGTCTTCAAAGTTACTGTTGCCTGTTGAAGAAATTAGTTCCAATAGTTTTCCGCAACATGGCGAGGTTTTTTATTTTCTTGGTCAGGCTTTACCGTTCTTGACCCAAAACGTAAACGAGGAAACTGTTTATATTTTTCAAAAATAATTGACGCAGCTGAAAAATCTCAAACTTTTTTCTGGTACTATACTAAGGAAGGTTATTCCTACAACGATAAAAATTATCAGGCATTTCTAAAATTTTAATCCATTCCCCATTGAATTGAAATCAAAATCAATTGATAAGGCCGATGGATGTTTTGAATTGGCCAACCGTATAGTGTCTAATGAGCTCACGAAACTCAATTAAATCAAATGAAAATCATATTGGAATGCGAAACATAGGTACGTCTCGAATTCAACAATCGACCGATCGAGTTTACGTTATACGACTATAGAAAATGTATCATCCATACTGCTGAAAATATGATACTGTGCCGACAACAGAGGTCTGTGATGATGAACACTCCTCAAGGACGTAAAGTACATCAAAGATTCTGACATGATTTCGTTGAAGTAACAACTAATGAAGTGTCAATTCTGAGATCCTTGAGGAATCGACGGAACTCCTCAAAATTATCAGCCAACATATAGCGACTTGGGGTTTTTCTGTAATAATCAACGTATTTGCTCTCAGAAAGCAGTTCATGTGGTAAATTGGAAAGGAAATGAGAGAATTTTCGTGTACCTATGTGGTTTGGCGAAGTACTAAATTGAAGTCGATTTAAACTTTGTTTTTAATGTAAATTATACAAAATAAAATGAAGATCGAATCACACTTTGATATTACGCAAAATCATTTACACTCCTTTTTTGCGCAGTCGTGATGAAATTGAAAGATATACAAAGTGTCTTCTTCAATAGGCTTGTGTCCTAAGATAATTTTACGATGCCATTCGAACCAGTTTTTGGAGAGGAACAAATGTTTGTATGGGAGCAGCTACAATTAAAGAACAAACGTTACGTTCGGCAGCCGAAACGTTTCATACTAGGTAATTGACATTGAAGTATCACGTCACAGTTCGATATTTGTACTACTTAATCGTTGCATGTTTTTAAAGTAAATTATTAAACTGAAAGAAGCATGTAATATCAGCGTCACCATGACAATAGTGATATAAGCTCCTGTCACCGGCAGACGGTAACCGTTGACAAAATGCCAGCGATAATGAACGGTATAGTCAATACTCTCACCTATTCCTAATTATAGAATATAGTTTTATTGTGTAACTGCTGAAATTTTTACATTAAGGTATTTTTACATTAAGGTATGTCTAGGTCACGTCTGATGTCGTTCAACGACAATCACGGTAGTAGCTAAAAACAAAACCACCTAGTAGAATAGAATGATCTCGTTTACGTCGGTCGTAGAACATTCGTCCTTCACTTCACTAGCACGTACGTAAACGCGAGAGGGACTAATGCTTGTCAGACATAAACGCGATCACTACACGCTTCCACGAGCTAACTGCCATTTTTCGTGCACATACGTTTGCGGAGCAAGATGAGATGTTCACACAATCTGACGACACTTTTAGTTTGGAGCATACTCCAATATCGGACTAGGCGGTGTGGTGATCAGTAGATAAGCATGTTTTCCATACATTTGCTTGCCCTTCGATATCGTTACTGGAACCGACAACGACAGTTACGGGTTAGTGTGAACCAGACTCAACTGGCCGAGTTCTGTTGAGTCCCTAGCCTCAACCGCCATCGCCACTCAGTTATTTTTGCTAGCATCCTAGTAGAATAACAATAACTAGCGACTGTTTTTGTAAGTCATACAATTATTAGTATCTTTTTTATTTGCACTGACGAACTCTCGGTGAATGAACACGTTCATTGAAACACCTACATTGACAAAGGCGACATATCCGATATGCTAATACACGAGTTGTGTTTGTGTGTGCGTGTAGTAGAGTTGTATGAACAGTGACCTCCATTAATATATATTATGTAACACTACGAAAGGCAAATATGGTCAACAGCAATAATAATTTACTTTAAAAACAAAGTTTTAACCGATTTGAATTCCGCCAAGCCAAATTAATATTTCCACATTTCCTTTCCACTTTACCACAAGGACTGCTTTCCGAGGGTAAATACGTTAATTATTACAGACGAAAACCATATCACTGTATGTGGGCCGATAATATTTGAGGAGTCCCGTCGATTTGGCACACTTGACATTTAGGACTTCTTTAGTTGATATTTCAACGGAATCATATCAGAATCAGCGACGTACTTTTACAGTTTTAAGTACGAGTTCTATAAATCATCTGTGGTCTTCATCATCAGTTCCACTTCACCAAATTTGTGATTTCCGGGTGTAAGTACACTAGTTATAATAGAAATTACCAAAATTACTATATACATGCGTGCCTTCTATATTTGAGAAGATCCCTCAATTGCTCATGATTCCCATCATCCAACTGAAGTTTTGATAACAATGGAACCATCCTGGTAGAATATACTTTCAAATAAAAATAAAAAAAATTACAAATCGGTTCAAAAACGACGGAGTTCTGAGGTAACAAACATTAAAAAAAGCTAAAAAAATACAACCGAATTGAGAACCTCCTCCTTTTCTTGAAGTCGGTTAAAAAAGAGTACGCTTTGTATGAAGCTTTCATACAATTTAATCGTTTTATTGCATATTGAGTGAGTTATTTTGCATTTCGCATGACGACATCGCATGGGTGAGAAATTATTGCAGGTGACTATACTAGTGCTAAATCGTTTCATAATTGGATCAGCAGTTTAGCCATACCAGACATACAAACACAGTTACCATTGATAGTCAAAGTGGTACGGCACAGTGGGCAGCGTGTGGGCAGGGTTGTCAAAAACACCATTAATCTTTCCGTTGTTCCGTGACAAACTATCGCTCACCATGATAAATTGCTACAATAAATTTTAATATAGAAAGGTGTTTGGATAATTGGGATTTCACGTGAAAATCTGTGATGATGATTCAAGTAAACGTCAACCCTAATCCTTTAACGAAAATATTGGGTTTTTATAAACAACTAGTTAATATTCCAAAGACTTAATATACTCATGCTTGATTTATTCATATTTATGGTTTATGAATATTATTAGTAGCCGAGCTAGTTTTACATTGTCGAACGAAAGTAAACAATCCATACTAATATTATAATTATGCGAAAGTATGTCTGTCTGTAACCTTTTCACGCAACCGCTGAACCGAATGAGATGAAATTTGGTATGGAAATAGTTTAGGTCCCGGAGAAGGACATACAATAGTTTTAATCCCGTAAATCATCCCTTAGGGGAGGAAAATAGGGGGCAGAAGTTTAAATGGAGGCACGGTATAAACGACTTGCACGCGGACGAAGTCGCGGGCAAAAGCTAGTAAGAAATGATTTTTGTTAACACATTTCAGTGAGCAGTGTCGTTTCTGTACTTGGTAATGAGTATGACTGAAAAACTTAGTCCTGTAGTTGTTCGAATAGGCCTTTAGTTTTTTTGTGTATTTTTTTTAATGTAGTGTTCAAATAGGTCAACAGGGTCAACAGGTAAAAAAATTAATACATACAAAAGGGGCCTTCCTTAAGTTTTTACCTATATTGAGAATATAACTAAATAATTACCTACTAACTAAATGCTTATTTCATACTATAGTAAAATATCAAGAGTTAGACAAAAAGCCTTAGGTATTTTAAGCCTCACAAGTTCGCCTCGGAAAGTTCCCACGCTAATAAGTCATGTTATCTGCACTTTTATCGATTATCTAAATCGTGTTCACACTTGATTCTATAAAACCGGTTGTAACTCAGAAGCGCCGATCTTTAATTGATTTTCTAGTGTAGAAATAAAATTGATACTGTCCGTTTGTTTCATGGTTTCATTTAGTTTATTGGTGTTTGAGAGTGTTAGGCCATTTGTCGAGTTTATGGAAACTTTGTTGGAGCTTCGGCAACAGCCTATCTTCAATATACCCATTTTGAAATAAAAATTATCAGTTATATTATAGAATAGTCGTACTAATATGGTTTCTGACTAAATCTATAGATTAAACTGCGTAAAAAAGGGCAAAGAGCCTTTTATTGATGCAAACAATCTAAATTATTATGTGGTATGCAAGCACTCGAACGACTATGATTTTTATATACTTACTGACAAATAGACAAATAATATTTTAAAACCTCTAAAGTAAATAAACAAAGAAAAAGTATTTCATTACTCAAGCTACGTTAGCTCCAGGCGCCGCCGAATGAAGCCCATAGTCTATCTTTAAGAGATTTAATCGATAATTTATTCAAAGCGATAGCTCCCAGCTACTACCGATTTATCATCGAAATCCAGTCATTACCCGACTGACATCCTTATTAGCGATGCTAATGTTTTAATCCACGATTTTGGGGGGTCCCACGTTGAATTCGAAATTAAATAAATTAAAACATTGTTTTTTATTGTCCTATTCGAATGCAAATTATGATTTATAGTTGGTTTAATCAAGTTATTAAATTTGATGGGATCAGGATTTGTTTTCCAGTTTCGTCTCGGTGTGAAACGGGATTCCTTTGTTGGGTTGATTGGAATTGGTGTTGATGTGGTTTTTATGGTGTCGGAGAATTGGATGTCTTAATTTAAAATAAGTCGAACAATTTTTTGGCTAACCGGTTTGGCGTCTGGGACCACTGTGCTGTACTGCGTAATGCAAGAAGTTCGTATACATATTTGTACAAATCTATAAGATATTAAGTGCCGCTATTCTGTAACTTGTTTTAAGCTCACCTCAACGCTCACCCACAAATATATCTTGAAGCCGCGATGCGTAGTAACTAAGCGTAGGTATAGAGGTCTAAGTTTGGGTGAGGTACCCAGCCCAGCCCAGCCCAGGGGTAACTTTTATGTGTGTGTCAAATCGTTGAGTATCTTAGTCAGTATAATATATGTTGTAGTATCTCCTATTTGGGAGCTTCCACGCGCATTTGTTATAATTCCAATTGTACACAATAAATCTTCCTTTTGGCTTTGCCGGCGTAGTCGGATAAAAAAACATTTCCACATTCAAATTTTCACGCTCAACAAAAAAGGAGAATCGTAAATCTTCTTAAACTATAGCATTTCAAACGGTAGCTCGACTATAGTAATGTGACCGAGATTTATGACGCGACCACTAACGGGGGTATTCAGTGCTTACCACACTTTATTATGCCACAGAGTTACTTTACACTGGATCAATGGTTATTTTAATAACAAACATAATATATACTAGTCGCTGTATGAGCTGTAGAACTCGCGAGACCGTCTAGAGACTGTAGCAGAGGGGGGGCGTCATTATGACACCTATTTTAAATGATTGTAACGTATAGAACACGTGAAAATAAGCATCTTATACTTGGAAAACTTTTCTTTAAAATAAAAAATGGCCGAGACAGGGCGCTCCGAAGATTGCATTTTCCGAATCGGAGCACCCCTCTACCCACGTGGTTTTATCTGCCCTACCCCTAGAGTTTATATAAATCCCATTAAAAACATAAATGTAAAAAAGGTCGCGGGAGTCCGCTGGATGCGGGTGGCGCAGGACCGGTCAATTTGGCACTCTCTGGGGGAGGCCTATGTCCAGCAGTGGACGTCTTTTGGCTGATATGATGATGATGATGATGATGATGAAAAAAGGAGAGCCAAACTTGGCTTGGCTTTTTTGTATTGAACTCAATACAAAAATTACCCTTGGCTGAGGGCTTCTCCGCAAAAAGAATGGAGATCTAAATGAGTGCCAAGTTATGCAAAATCCAAATATGTATATATAGGAATAAAATAACATTATGAACAAGTATTAAACTCTATTTCTTTGTTTTATTGGATACCTATAACAATTGCTGTTATTTAAAAATGTGAGATTTTAAAGTAGGTTAGATTTGACTTGGCCAGTTTTTATTAGAATTAAAATATATATATATATATATATATATATATATATGTTGAATAACTTTATAAAATGACTGATATAATGAAAACTGGTCAAGTCAAATCTAAACCTACTTTAAGATCTCACATTTTTAAATAACAGCAATTGTTATAGGTATCCAATAAAGCAAAGAAATAGAGTTAAATACTCGTTCATAATGTAATTTTGTTCCTATAAATACATATTTGGATTAGCGACCGAATAGCCTAGTGGTTAGAGAACCTGACTATGAAGCTTGAGGTCCCGGGTTCGATCCCCGGTCTGGACAGATATTTGTATGATGAATACGAATGTTTGCTCTCGAGTCTTGGATGTTTAATATCTATTTAAGTACGTATTTATCTATATAAGTATGTTTATCCGTTGTCTAGTACCCATAGTACAGGCTTTGCCTAGTTTGGGACTAGATCAATTGGTGTGATTGTCCTACGATATTTATTTATTTTTTATAACACTAAAATAAGGATTATTTTCGTCGATCCTAAAATCACATATCCAACAACAATGACGCGTCATAAAATACCAATAAAAATATAACCGTCTCCCTCGCTCTCTCGTGAAGGACTACTTAACCGTACGTTTCGTTTTTTGTCGACACGGCCTTTAGAGTTAAATGAACTTGCGCCGGAGTGACCTTTCTGAGCTCTCGAGATGCGTGAAGTTGAATAATGCCAGACAACAAATCAGTACTTGACTTAGGTGGCCTGTGTGGTGTACTAACGTCACTTAAATAGCAGACAAAATGTAGAATACCCCTTGTATACGGACGTTCAATTATTCAATCAAATTATGACTAAGATGTAAAACAATAGGTTCAAATCTTTGGCACGGATCCGTACGTACCTAAGCTTCCGGGGGGTTAAAGGCTATGCCTAATCGTAATTATAATTATACTAAATAATAATTCGAATAGTGCCAATCTACAAGTGTTATTTGGTTCCAGAGATAAAGCGATATATTCATTTAGGCCTAAGGGGTAATGCGTAACTTTTCAAACAAGCTTTAGGAAAACTCAACTATCATTTTCCTATACGAAATAAGACATTGTAGATCTACCTAACATATGTACGAAGCGTAACGCAATCGACCAGCACGTGTGCGTTTATTAGTATAACATAAAGTTAGAAATAAAGAGATTGAATTAACAAATTTATAAACACAAAGAATAATTGCGTACGTTCCCGGGTAAAAAATATATAATTCTATTTAGTCCGTCAGTAGATTATCAAAAAAATTTTGGACACATATTTTTTTATTTTGTCATTCAAACAAAACATGGTGAAGATATAGCCCCTTAAAGTTTCGCGTGACGTCACAGCTAAAAAGTGTACCATAATGTGACGTCACGCGGAACTTTAACGGGCTATGTCTTCATAATTTTTTTATTTGATTTTTGACAGACAAAATAAAAAATACGTGTGCAAACTAAATATATTTTTTTAGCAAAGTAGCCAATTGTATAATATATGCAAATCATCATCATCATTATCATCCTGGCCGATTTCGACCACGGCGACTGGAAAAAGAGAAGAATTCTGGCTAACTGGAGCATCGTTCGTGAGCTCTCAGGTGACTGACGTAGCCTATCTTTGCAGAGAATGTGCGACTACATTCCCTACAGGTCAGCACCCCTCCGACAAAATTGTAGTGTATGGCCGCAGGTGGTCGAGCCTTCAACTCCTCGCGCTTAGCGTCGAGTTCGTTACGTCTTCGTTCTTCGAAGGCTTGCACATTAACCTTCACTGTATGTCTCCACTTTGACCGATCTTGAGCCAAAGTCTCCCAGCGCGATGGGTCAATCACAAATCACACCTCCGCATGTGGCGCTTCAGCACATCTTCAATCAGCAAATCATCAACAAGATACATACGGCATTACCGACCACTCACTGGTATACACACGCTGCTCAGTTTTGAACTCTATTTCAATAGTCATGAAGACGTATTTGCAGTAACACGATCGATATGACATACCTGCGACTTTAAAATGTTATTATAGGTATAAGAAAGCTTTTAATTCAATATTTGAGTGACTTAAAAATTAAGACATTTCATTGATTTATAATAGTCTTGACTCTATAATTACGAAGTGGGTCCATATTTTTGTTTAAGTATGCTAGTGCGGGTGGCATTCGTAAAAGTGGGTGTGTAAGTCAGGTTTATACTTGAGATATTGCAATAGGGGTGTAGTCACTAAATAAAACAATAATTAATGTTGTATTTTCTCGAAAAAGGATTAATAATGTAGTCAAATGGAGAAAAACCGGCCAAGTGCGTGTCGGACCACGCAAAACGAAGAGTTCCGTGCCTATTAAAAAGATCGTCACAGAAATCTTACGGCACTTTAGTCCTATTCTTTAAGGAAGGCAGTTTTTTTGCAATATCTCGAAAACCTATGAACACATCTTGTTCAAAATAATTTTCGGTGAAAGAATTTAACAAGTCCATGATTTTTTCATATTTTTTAAATACACCGTTCAAAAATTAGAGAGGGGGCACGGAATTTTAGTGACTTTCGGACATCAAAAAATAGCTTTGAAAGGCCTATCGATTGATGTGCTACACATGGGCTCACAATGAAAAAAACCATTGACTTTCAGTTTTATGTATGGAGTAAAAAAAATTTTTTTAGTCATTTTAATTACAAAACTATGAAGCGGCTAACAAAATACACCTACTTATCCTCAAAATCTTATTCAAATACACTTTACGATGACGCTCGAGAATCGTGACGTCACGGGCTCCGAGCGTTTTCTCTCTGTAACAAACTACATTTAACGATTGTAGCTTCGTAATTTTTGGGGTTTTTGAATGGGATTTTCGTCATTAGGCTTAATTTTTTGCCTGCTTTCTTTGGAAGTAATAAAAAATGGTCTACACCCCTATTAGTATTAATTAAGTATGCAAGAGGTATTTACAGAGTTCGCAAAATATTCTGACATAACTTAATCGTGTTAAACTGAATAGTACATTATTGCAGAGGCAATAGCAATTCGTGGAGGGTGATTCCCATCTTCCAACCTATCCAACCCAGGTTGCATATTGAACCTGGGTTGAATAGGTTGGAAAATGGGAACGACCCTTCGTGGATGAGTTGATTTTGTGGGATGAAGCGAAGCTAAATGCCTTTAAAACTTACGAGCATAGGACAGTATATTAAGTCGATAAATGAAAATACTTGAAACGTTGTCGATGAAATAATATTCGATAAAAGGTCTGTCGGCAATTCAAGGGTAAACCCTTAAGTGGACATAGCAAAAAAACCTTTTTTTGCGTACAATCTTACACAAATCGACCTAGTCCCAAACTAAGCAAAGCTTGTACGAGTACTATGGTTACCAGACGACGATAAACATACTTATATA
Source organism: Epinotia nisella (assembly GCA_932294315.1). Lineage (NCBI taxonomy): Eukaryota > Metazoa > Arthropoda > Insecta > Lepidoptera > Tortricidae > Epinotia > Epinotia nisella. Next base: position 28,441,882 of record OW028674.1, read on the forward strand.
GATAAATACATACTTAAATACATAGAAAACATCCATGACTCAGGAACAAATATTCGTGCTCATCACACAAATAAATGCCCGTACCGGGATTTGAATTTTGAACCCAGGACCTCTTGCTTCGTAGGCAGGGTCACTACCAACTAGGCTAAAGTGGTCGTCAACCTTAAACTTTTAATTATTTTTTTCATTTACAGTTCTGCTCGTTCCTGGGCTGTTATTCGCTACGCGCTCATGCGCCTCACCCCACGCATCACGCCTAACGAAACTAGACCTCTACCTACGCTTAGTGCCTACGAATCGCGGCGTCTAAATATATTTGTGGGTGAGCGTTGAGGTGAGCTTAAAACAAGTTACAGAATAGGGGGGCTGTTGCGACTACGATGTGCCACGTTTTAATTAATTTGACGTCATGTAACAAGCAAGGTGAAGGTTACCGTGCGATTATAGTGCAAGGTCTACCAGCGGGCCGCTCTCGTGAGGCTTCACAAGTAGCGGATCGATACCCACGTCATTAGTTGGCTGCTACAACTAATACAATAACACTAATTAATTTACCAATTTACTAACCCTCTGTTAAAACCTAACAGGTAAGTTCAAAGTTTAAATTGGAAAGAAGCCTTAAACAGTCATGCATGCATCACGCCTAACGAAACTAGACCTCTACCTACGCTTAGTTACTGCGCACCGCAATATCAAGATATACCTATTTGTGGGTGAGCGTTGAGGTGAGCTTAAAACAAGTTACATAATAGGGGGGCAGGACTACAGGTACGGCTCATACGAGCTGGAAGGGATGAAATGAACGAAACTAATGAGACTTATGAGGAGTGCTGAAGGAGGATCCATAAATGTTTTGTCAGTAAGATATATGGGTCGACTCAGCCCACACTTCAGTCAGCCCGGGGGCCGAAATGCCCATTACGAAATTTATTTATATTTTTAGGGTTCCGTTGTACCTCAAAAGGAAAAAACGGAACCCTTATAGGATCACTTTGTTGTCCGTCTGTCTGCCTATCTGTCTGTCAAGACCCTTTATCTCGGGAACGCGTGGAGATATCGCGTTGAAATTAGAACCATATACTTACTCAAGTCTACAGTCCCTTGAAGTTGTGAAAAAAATCAAACTTCTAAGTTAACTTTAAAAAAAACCGGCCAAGTGCGTGTCGGACCACGCAAAACGAAGGGTTCCGTGCCTATTAAAAAGGTCGTATCGTCACAGAAATTTTACGGCACTTACGTCCTTTTCTTTGAGGAAGGCAGTTTTTCAGCAATATCTCGAAAACCTCTGAACCGATCTTGTTCAAAACAATTTTCGGTGAATGAAATTAATAAGCCCTATGGCCATGAATTTTTCCATATTTTTAAAATACACCGTTCAAAAATTAGAGGGGGGGGACAGAATTTTAGTGACTTTCGGGGCGATTATCTCTGACTGTATTCACTTAATCAAAAAAATTCCCGAGAAACCTTATATTTATTTTGAAAGGCCTATCGATTGATGTGCCACACGTGGGCTCACGATGAAAAAAATTTTTTTGACTTTTAGTTTTATGTATGGAGTACACCCCTAAAAAAAATTTTTTTAGCAATTTTAATTACAAAACTTTGTAGCGGCTAACAAAATACACCTATCCTCAAAATTTTATTAAAATACACCTTATAGTTTTCGAGTAAAATGCCTGTGACATACGGACAGACGGACAGACGGACAGACGGACAGACGGACATGACGAAACTATAAGGGTTCCGTTTTTGCCATTTTGGCTACGGAACCCTAAAAAAGATACGGCCATTTATACCGCAAAAAACGTATATTTCGACACTCTCAATACACTCTCAACAAAAATTAGAGGGGGGACATACAATTTGAGTGAGTTTCGGGGCGATAATCTCCGACTCTATTCACTTTATCAAAAAAAATGCTGAAAAACCTTATATTTATTTTGAAAGGCCTATCGATTGATGTGCCGTGCCACACGTGGACGTACAATGAAAATAAATTTATTGTCTTGCAGTTTTATGTATGGAGTGCACCTCTAAAAAAAGTGTTTTTGTCATTTTAATTACAAAACTATGTAGCGGCCAACAAATTATACCTATCCTCAAAATTTTATTCAAATACACCTTATAGTTTTTGAGTAAAATGCCTACATACGGACAGACGCACAGATGGAAATGACGAAACTACAAGAGTTCCGTTTTTGCCATTTTGGCTACGGAATCCTAAAAAGTAAGAGCTTCAAGCAATTTCGTTTCAAATAGCTGAATAGCTTTAGAAAATACATGAAACACGTAATACGAGCCTGTAAAAATCCCTGGGATCCTATCATCAGAACAATGGGACCATCTCAGGAGTATACATTTTCGTTTTTTTTTTAATCCGTCCACAATTGACGGAGAAATCGGCGGACATACAAAAACAACAGCAGCAGTTAAACATAACCTCCTCCTTTTTTGAAGTCGGTCAAAAATAAAAAAAACGTCGTTGGTTCGGAGTTTAAAATACATGTTCATACATTTCATTTGTCTATGTCAGTAGCTTAAAAAAAGGATCGGCATCACAAAGGAGCGTTCAATCGAACCAGTTTCAATTCAATCGAATACATTAGTTCCGAATGATGAATCGAGCCGGCGATAACATCTAGTCGATGATTTGTACCGAGTCGGGAATTGTTTCTAATCATTGTTGTTCTATAAATAAAACGATGCGTAGTTATAAAACATGTAAACATATATCGATTGGATTTATTTATAAAGTTGTTAAATATTCATAAGTTTTTAAGTTGGAGGCATTTGTAATGTAAGGGATGTCCGATGAACCCAATTAATTTTATCAATCTTTAGGGTAACGCATAATTGTAGAACGATTTCGGATATATGAATAGCAACGCATAAGCATTTTTTTCCGTGTCCAAAGTAGGAATTTAAATGACGAGTTCAGAGCACGGATAAAATCGAACTGTCTGATAAAATATACCCGCACTTTTAACAACTTGCATGGAAGTTAGCCTTTAGCCCGCTTGGTATTGCCCGCTCATTACAGCGATCCCAAGCCGAACAGCGAAATAAAATATAGAAATTTATTTCTAGATACTGTTGTTTTTTAGGGTTCCGTAGTCAACAAGGAACCCTTATAGTTTCGCCATGTCCGTCCGTCCGTCTGTCTGTCTGTCTGTCTGTCTGTCTGTCCGTCTTCGACTGAGCTCAGTAACCCTTACAACTAGAAAACTGCAATTCGGCGTGGGTATATAAACCAATCACGCCGACAAAACAGTAGAATAAAATCCTAAAAAAAAATTTTTTTAGGGTACCTCCCCTACATGTAAATTGGTGCTGTATTTTTTTTCTCGTTAAACCTATAGTGCGGGGTATCGTTGGATAGCTTGTTCAAAAATATTATGGGTTTAATAAAACTATTTTTCAACTTAGTTATGCGTTTGCGAGATAATGGGATTTAAAGCCCTAATTTTTGTTAGAGTCATGTGTCCCCCCCCTGCCGGCTAAATGGCTACTACTGGGGACGTGAAAAAATTCGTGGCAGTAGTACATATAATGAATTTAAAAGGAAAACTATCACAGTTAAGAAGACATAACTAGTTAACTGGTAAGAAATGCACTTAATTTCGGGTGCATATACATTGTCATTGGAATTTGAACCTTTTACCGTGGACGGTAGGTAGCGCGCAAAAGACCTGCCCTGCGACATTTTTTTTTTATTAATTAAAACCACTTGGAAACAATTGCTCACAAGTTTTTTTTTTCTTCAACATAAGTTTACGTGTAGTATTTTACTCTTATGGAGTGATATAAGTACTTTTTATTTCAAAAACACTAAAAAATATATCTTTTGAAAACAAAAATGCAAAAACTATTATGACTCACTACATGATGTTACCTCAATGCTATGATCTCGTGGTGCCAAGATACATTACTTGGAGATCATAACCATAACTTAAGATCAAAATTTCTCCGAATAAAAAAAAATAATTTAAAAAAAATTGGTACAAGGGGTTACTGCAGATGCTCTAAGGAAGCCTCCTTTTAAATATTTGATCCTGTTACAGGGCCCATCCCTTATATATAAGGAAATATAACTGGTCACCCTCAATCTTAATTCATACCAAGAGAGGTAAATAATATGGTTTTTTTTTGGAATTAAGGTGCCAAACATTGGGACGTGTACCTTAGTAACACGCAAACGCGGAAGCTTCCCGCCACGACATTAAGAAACATAATTTTGAATACGAATACAGTAAATAAATTTCCAACATGTTGATCTATGGCCTAAGATGGTGCCATTAAGCTTTCGTGTAACCATTACCATAATCTAATGTGGAGAAAGGACGTATGTGTATTAGAAGTTTAAACAACATGAGCCGTTTTAGCGGGGACATGGACCGGTACGTTTTGATAAATGTCATCGTTTATTGGTTATAATGATTTAGGACTTCATTTAAGCAACACTCGTTAAGTGACCATTTTAAGTTAACCCGTGGACTAAAAACACTTTGCTAAATCAACATTGGCCCCATGTGAAGCTTCTTGGGGCTTGGCTTAAGAAACGGGCTATGGGCAGGGTCGCCATGCAATACTAAAATTTAAATTGGAAAATAATTAGTAACGAGCTCCCATCCGCGACGATAGGTATCAGTAGCGACGCTTCCTGCCCACACTGTGGGGAGGAAGAAACCAGTAAGCATGTATTAGCGGAATGTATTATGTACGCGGCACCGCGGTTTAATACATTCGGTAAAGATGTGTTAGAGGAGAGGGAATTGAAGGATGTCGACCTTAAAGATGTCCTTCTGTTCTGCAGGAAAACAAGAAGAATGGAAGAATTTGATGTGGGAACGCTGCCGGGACAGTAACCTTAGCGCCAACCTGAGGGAAAGGGGCTGAATGAACGTGACAAGCGATCGACAGCCCGCCTGTTTCCGGCCAGGCGTCCCTTCACAACATCAACATCAACATCCCATCCGCGACTTCGTCTGCGTGGACCCAGGATAAAAACTATCCTAGTTATATTTTAATTTTAATCCAGGCTATAAACTATCTTCGTGCAAAATTTCATAAATCGGTTAAGCTGTTTAAGCGTGATTGAGTAACATCTACACATACAAACATCCAAACTTTCGCATTTATAATATTATTAGAAGGATTACACCTTAGGTGTTGTTCATTTATTACGTAAGACAATTTTAGCCACCTTCTGTCCCCCTGCGTTATACTCGTAAATAATAAGACTTAGGCTTCGTTCATATGGCATGGCACGTTTTTTTGCAGTATACATCTTAACGTATACATAGTGGCACATACAAAATGTTGTTTATACGTTTAAACGAATACTCACCGGACTTGTCAAGCAAACCGAATGATCGTGCAGAAAACGTGCAGGACAATGCCGTGTGAACCCAGCCTTAGATAAACCCCTTCCTATTCTACGTAAGATTAGTATCTAAGTACCAAAATTGCAATATAAAAGAAGATTTTTAATGTAAAGAAGTGAAGTTTAAATAAGAATAGGTATGTCGTTTGTCCAATAATATAATCTGCCTATTCCCATTATTAGTGGAAGCGACAAATCTTGCCACACTTCTCATGAGCCACTCGAAGATAATTAGCCAATTTTAAAATATACTGCAATTGAATTTGATTGATTTATTTTTTAAAGTGCCAATGAAAAATAATTTATTATAAGTATCGGTTTAGTATCTTAAACGCTACGGTGGAATACGCGTAAATATTCTCACCTCCAACGGACTACTTCTAAAGCGGGTGCAGCGGCGGAAAACGCCGAAAATCTGAAATGTAATAAATATAGAGGCCTCGGCAGAGAGTACGACTTTGTACCCTTTGGCGTTGAGACCCTCGGTCCGTGGGGTCCCAGTGCGCATAAGTTATTTGCAGAAATCGCGAAACGTCTGGTCGAAGTAACTGGTGTCCGAAGAGCTGGCGGCTTTCTCGCGCAACGCATCAGCATTGCAATTCAGCGAGGAAATGCCGCCAGCATCCTCGGTACAATGCCTCGAGGGCTTAGATTTAACTTAGTTTTAATTCATCTTAGTTAATGTTAATCATAATCTTGTATTTACTTTCAATAAATATATACAGGGTGGAAAGTTAAAACGGGGCAGTAAGGGCAGCTACTAGATCCCTTGCCGCCACGCAAAAATGGCATTAGGATTTCATTCCTAACTTTTTAAGTGATGGCAATCTACATTCACAGATTTTTGAAAAAAGTACAGTGTAACCTGGAGGATTGCCTGTGCTCGGCCAAAGCTCAAATGGAGCAGCAATCACACCAGGCACAAGTGTAAAAAAGAGAAAATTATAAAAGATGTTTAAATGAAGTTATGCTGCAAAAAGTTGTGGAAAGCTCATTGGGTGGTGGAATAAAACAGGTTAGTATTTCCTATTATTCACTTTATTTCCTATTACACTGTTGAACTTTTATACAAACTAGTATCTTTCTAGAAAGAAATCTGGATAATCCGGTATTTATTTGCTCAGCTTCAAGCTTGGGTCGTACATGGATTCTAAATCAAGAATTATCCAGAAAACCTTTCCTTTCTAAATGTGTTAGTATCTACCTAAGTTATAGTACCAGAAAGTAGCTTTCGAAACTGAATTTAAATTGGAACGGACTATAATGTGATTTGACCTAACTTTTCAGGTAACTGCTAAATGCAGCAACTCTTCTACCAGGAAAACAAAATGTTTCACCGACCTTCAGCTCGAGGAAGTTGAAAATTACCGGGCGCGCACTGAAGAATCTCCGTGCTGCGACTCGCCGGTTCCAAAGCGTAGATGAAAGTGGAGCTATCGACTGGTAACCAGCAAACTACAATGCCCTCTTGAAAACTAGGTACGTGGCAACCTTTAACATGACCTTGAAATGATCTGATGGTCTTTTAAATCTTTAAACTGTTAATCTTCAAACTTTTAATCTTGAAACTTTAATCTTTAACTTTTAATCTTCCCGTCTCACTGAAAATAATTAAATTGAATTCATTAGTCGCCTGTACCACAAGCTGACATGAAATCCTACCAAAAGGTGTAAATTTAGCTTACCAATAGTGAACTATCAATTTCCTAGTTCTTCCTATTGTGAAATCTCCCACCTCGCTGAAATCCTCTCTGAAAAGACCAGGAACCTGATTAACCCTCTAATTCCTCGTGTTTCGCGCCACGACGAATTAAACCTAATCCTTCACAATGAATACTCACGGTTTTCCTCCCTTTCAGGACACCGGTACGGACTCAGCTCCCAAAATGATGACCACCAAATGGGTCTAAAGATGGACTTCCTTCGCAAGGCTGCTACTGCATCGAGTGCATGTTCAAAATGGCCCCTGTGCACATCTTGGGAAGCACACCAGGTCTCGGGCCGTATCATTAGTATTGCAGTGGAATAAATTAAATATCCCTGAATACTGTCTTTTAATTTTTATCTCAACTAATTGAAATTTGTTAATATCAGATTATATGAAATTAAATGTGATATTGCTAATTCTTTGTAATTATCTTTAGTTTAGAATTAAACATTATTTCCAAAGTTGCATTCTTTCAGTTTACTAACAAACCCCTATATATGTATTAAATGTTGGTTGCTACACAAGTAGTATTAGCACCATTGTTATCCTTAAAAATAGGATTTTTCCCTAAGCTGACAACACAGACCACAGATTCAATACAACTCAATGTAAACTGTTTGAGACTTTGTTTTAGATGCTGTGTTGACTTTTTAAGGCAATACTACATAATGTCATTTTGCATTTTCTGCTTAATAACTTATTTCTCAATTAACCTTTGATTAATCAAAATGTCACTCCGTGACAACAGTCAGCGAGAAAATCATCAATTTTGAGGATATTTTTAGGGTTCCGTAGCCAAAATGGCAAAAACGGAACCCTTATAGTTTCGTCATGTCCGTCTGTCCGTCTGTCCGTCTGTCCGTCTGTCCGTATGTCACAGGCATTTTACTCGAAAACTATAAGGTGTATTTGAATAAAATTTTGAGGATAGGTGTATTTTGTTAGCCGCTACATAGTTTTGTAATTAAAATGACAAAAAAAAAACTTTTTAGGGGAGCACTCCATACATAAAACTAAAAGTCAAAAAAAATTTTTTCATTGTGACCCCCCGTGTGGCACCTCAATCGATAGGCCTTTCAAAATAAATATAAGGTTTCTTAGCATTTTTTTTGATTAAGTGAATAGGGTCGGAGATAATCGCCCCGAAAGTCACTAAAATTCTGTCCCCCCCCCTCTAATTTTTGAACGGTGTATTTTAAAAATATGGAAAAATTCATGGACATAGGGCTTATTAATTTCATTCACCGAAAATTGTTTTGAACAAGATCGGTTCAGAGGTTTTCGAGATATTGCTGAAAAACTGCCTTCCTCAAAGAAAAGGACGTAAGTGCCGTAAAATTTCTGTGACGATACGACCTTTTTAATAGGCACGGAACCCTTCGTTTTGCGTGGTCCGACACGCACTTGGCCGGTTTTTTTTTAATGCCATTCGATCCCATTCCTATTAAGGATCAAAATACTCTTTGGGACCGACTAAGGTTTGATTACTAGAACGCCCAGAAATCAAAGAAAACTTTTTCCATACAGTGAGTATGGGAATCCCAAAGCTTGTAAAAAGAATACTAACATCCGTATTCAGAAATTCTGTTCGAAACTTAAAATTTACTAAGGTAAGGGTTTTACAGCACCTGTCCGCTCGTGTACAGTACACGTACTTTACTATGTGTACAGTACACGTTTATGAATACGGGAATGCGTTTGTTTTTTTTTAAGAATGGAATGAATTCTCTCATTTCTAATCTAAATGAAATTATCTCCGTCTCCATACAATTTGATGATCGTCTAACTAAAGGACTACTTGCACTTTGGGATTCCCATACTCACTGTATGGAAAAAGTTTTCTTTGATTTCTGGGCGTTCTAGTAGTCAAACCTTAGTCGGTCCCAAAGAGTATTTTGATCCTTAATAGGAATGGAATCGAATGGCATTAAAAAAAAAATCGTCAAAATTGATGATATTCTCGCTGACTGTACTTTTTTCAAAAATCTGTGAATGTAGATTGCCATTACTTAAAAAGTTAGGAATGAAATCCTAATGCCATTTTTGCGTGGCGGCAAGGGATCTAGTAGCTGCCCTTACTACCCCGTTTTAACTTTCCACCCTGTATACTTTATAAGACATTTATAAGTATTGTTATACGATATACAAACAAAAAAAATAGCAAACCAAGAAAACAATAAAATAAAAAATAAAACTAAAGGTAAAAAAAATGCCCTAGATCGCTGCCAGGCGGTATCTAGTGTGCTTATTTATACAACTTGCCTCATTTTCGCCTTTCACGAAAGTTCGATTTTAATGGTTATATACCTACATTCATACATACCTACCTACATTACCGTTGACATAATTTATGTTTGACACGCGTTAATTTATATTTTGATGTCTGCGTGTTTTATTTATGAACGTTTTTATGTAGTTTTTTTTTCTATGAGGTGACATTTTTTATTATCAATTTCCTAGTGTTAATTTATAATACGTAAGAATGTTATGGATGTCTTTGGCCAATTAAAAAGCTTTAATGGCCACTGGGCACCTTATTTATGGATGTAACGAGGTTATTTAACATATTCGGTAGAACGAGATTTGCATTTACATGTATGGTGGTTTGTTATTAATGTTATTGAAGAAATTAATCTATGCTACATTTCATTCTTTCTAACAGGAAACCCCATGAAAAATTACGTAAATTATGGACAGGCGCTTTTTTAGTTTCGTATCAAAAATGGCAAAACAAAAACGTTCCGATCTCCTATCGCACCTGTATACCATATTCATGATCATGAACTGTGGGTAGAAGATACTTGTAGAACATTTATGAAACAAGTGAAATCAAAAGATTAAAAAAAACTGTTTTTTTGCAAATATAGCCCATATCACTCCCACGATTAAGAGGAATCCAACAACACCTCATATAAGTCGAAATCCGTCAAACGGCTTAAGCTGCAGGGCGTGCCTACATACATACGCTCGAAAAACATAACCCTCCTCTCCTTCGGCAGTCGGCTAAAAAATCGTATACCTAAACCTAACACTATGGACACGATAGTCATATTTGTAAAAACCTTGTAAACACCAGTGGTTGGTATACAATCAAATATACAGCCTGCATTAAAACATATGATATTTTTATCCCAAAAATCATCCCCGAGGGTCGCAGATAAAGTCGCGGGCAAAAACTAGTATTCTATATCCCATAAAATATAAATCCACGTTAACTCCAACGCTCCGGAGACGGATGGCGATATAAAAGCCGGTGTTGATTAGTCTTAGCAAAAAATTAAACAAACAACCAGTTAACGAGGCTCTTAGCACTGCGACAAGATTGATAACCCTGCGTGAGAGAACATAATCTACGCCTATCACTCTCCTCGGGTTTTTATTAAGGGCTGGCGCGTAATATAAAACCATAATTCATAGTTTTCTACGGCAAAGTCGAGAAAGGAAGGGTTATGATTTTAGCAGTACATGTTTAAAAAAAAAAAAGTTTATTCAGTTAAACAACCCTTGCTTTACATTATTTTCTTCTGCCAAACTGCAGGACAGTTTGTTGGCAGAGGGACTCCCTTACAGCACAATAGATGGGTAGGTTTGTATTTACGCGTGTTCCACCGTAGCGTTTAAGATACTAAACCGATTTTGAAGAATGAGGTATCATCCGATTGATGGCTGGACACGCGGCTGCCGCGTCTACTAGTCGGGATACAGTTTTTAGGGTTCCGTACCCCAAGGGTAACAACAGGACCCTATTACTAAGACTTCGCTCTTCTTCCGTTTGTCCGTCTGTCACCAGGATGTATCTCGTGATAGTTAGACAGTTGAAATTTGTTAAAGTTTATTTATATAACAACAAATACTAAAAAATAGAATAAAATTAATATTTAAGGGGGCTCCCATAACAAACGTGATTTTTTTTACTCGTTTTTATAGATAATGGTACGGAACGGAACCCTTCGTGCGCGAGTTCGACTCGCACTTGGCCAGTTTTTTTAACTGTTTATGCTTGTTTAATGTAACATGTTACTGTTAGTTACCACGATGGTATTTACACATTACGGATAAAGCTTGATAAAGTAACGCCATACATCAATGTTAAATTTCGCAAAGTATCCCATACCCATGACTTTTCATAAATTTGGCAAGTTTTTGGGTAGGTAAAGACTGTACGCGATAAAATCTGGGCATATCTGATCTAGTATATTTTTCTACCAACTGCTTATTAAGAAACAGCTTTTTTTAAAATAATCCATAGATAAAATACTATAAAATAAAAATACAATCATATGAAAATGTATGATGTATGAGTTTTTGCGTTATACATTCCAATCCAACATACTATTATTTTTTGTACTTACAGCAAATTCTGACAATGGTTTGTCCATTTTCTACTACAATACCATTATCGCATTTATATTACACCAAGGTGTTTTACACTTTTTAGAATATCATCTGGCCCCTATTTCACCAACTTGACAATTGTCACCTGAGAGCGACAATTCTCCGCACATTGCTGGTTCCACAAGCAACCTAGCGACCACCTTATCTTGTAGAACAAGCAATGTATGGCGAATTGTCAGTGGCAGGTGACAATTGTCAAGTTGGTGAAATAGGGGCCTGACCAAAAGTTACATTAGTTGACTGGTTTCTACTTGGGCATACAGCAAGACTGTCCACTTCAAGCACTGAAAGTCGTTTTTGTATGGAAGGCAATTATTTAACAAATATCAGCCAAAAAGAAAATGGACTAAAGTGGTAAATATCTCCTAACTGCCACATACAGAATTCAATTTAAAAAATGTTAGTTAATGTGAAAAGACAATTTAATAAAGCATCACTTACAAAAACCTAATATATCAATAATTTTGAGGCAGAAACTTACCAAAGACTGTCAGAATTTGCTGTACAAAAAGTATTAATAAGAATAACGCAAAAACTCATATATGTTCATACTTTTGTTATGATTGTATTTAAAAATATTATAGTATTGTATCTATGGATTATTTAAAAAAAGAAGGTGATTATTTAGTAGATTATTTAAAAAAAAAAGTATGCACTAAAGTTTAAAAGTTGCTAACAAAATTAACAAGTCCAGGATTCTTTAACAATAACATTACTAATTTAGAATATCAAATTTTTATGTAACCACTAAATTTAAAAATAAGTTTTTAATTTTTCGTTAGTTAGTAGTAGTTTCGTAGTAGTTAGTGTTAGTGACATGGAAATGTTTATGTAAAAGCGACTCAGGTACTCCATAGACCTGCACGGCTATCACAAGCCGGCGCGCGAGCTCTCTCGATTTTCCTCGCACTATCCTTCTCTCTCTTATTAAAAACATAGAAAGAGAGGTATAGTGCGAGAAAAATCGAGAGAGCTCGCGCACCGTCTTGTGATAGCCATGCTGAGGGGAGGGCCTACCGCCAAACAAAATTCGTTTTAGTTTGTGTATCTCCGTCTCTGTCGCACTTGCTAGTTCGAGCGATAGAGACTTCGTCTGACTTCATAGACATATTTACAACAAGACATCAGCTGTTATTGCACATATCTTCCACACCCAAAAATAATGCCCCGAAAACACGTTACGTAGAATATTGTCCAGTGACATTTCGTTTCTCTACCTCCAAACAGCATCAAGTGTATTTCCAAGCATTAAGAACTTATACTTTAAAATATGCATCGTAGAGTCTATAATTGAATTGAGGGACTGTTTAACTTGATGCTGTGAGGTGTTGAAGGAGTGATTTGCTGAGAATGCGTGTGCGCCGTGCCAAGACCCTGTACGCGGGTGACACGGTAAAATTGCGTGTCAATCCGCGTTAATAAACGGATGGAGATTGTCCCAATCAGATGCCAGATTTATGACCTAGTTACCATGCGCTTCAGTAACAGAGAAGCTGTAATGCTGTAAATAAGTATCCCTAATATATGGGGAATTAAGAAAGAAAGAAAGAAAGAAAGAAAGAAAGAAAGAAAAAACATTTTTTTTTTCAGAGATAGGGATGCTAGCGCCAGTGACACGAATTGTTGGTCAGAATCTCAGAATAGTCTGAATATTTAGTAGGTAACATTATTTGAAAAGTTACAATTCAGTCAATATGAATTACTTACATATAAACGAACAGCTTCTCCCAATTTCAAATTAATAGTCAGAAAGTAGAAGAGTTTAGGAAATTGTACTATTGCGTTAACAATGTAACGTACAGTTTTGTTCAATAAAAAAACAAACCTAATAACAGAACGGTTCCTTCAATGAGTTTTGTTTTGATACCTTATTTGTACAAACATTATCATAAATATGTCCAATGCTCGAACATTTATTAGAACATTCGACTTAACATCTAAAACAACAAAAAAAGTGTGCTTGCCACGAAAGTAAACTATCCGAAATTACTTGCAAATTAATGGCGCATACGACCATACGATTCTTTAAACAAAATAACTCAATCATGAAACCACACAATAAATAAAAATCAAAACAAACGCAAGTTAATTACGGCCCCTTTATATGAAAGGTTCATATTAATAAAAGACAATGCGGTACTAATAGTAACAAAGAGATGCAAGTCATTGAATATTTCATAGTAGGTGGGAAGTGAAATATATGCCGGTTTCTATATATATGAGATGATTATTTTTTACAGGTTTATAGAAGAACATGTTGTTTTTGCCTATTATGAAACGGAAACAATCGAAATGACCAACAATAATTCAATATCTATCTTGTAAAATTCTAAATGTAGATACGTATTTAACCGTTTTCTTTTTATTAATTTAGTTAATAGTCCGAGATTTTAAATCTTAGGCACACTGGCACGTCACTAATGTGAATACATACACGTAGATCACTTTACGATGTCGCTAACATTTTGATGTATCCCGGGCTGTTAATTGGGTTGTTTCCTCATGTTAAAATTGATAGCGCAGTGTTGCTAAATTGATAGTAAACCTTCAAATAAATGTAATTAAGTATAAATTACGAAATATAATTAAAATCATAAAAAGATATGGCCCTTGAAAGTTTACAAAAAATATGCATTTTTTTTATTGTCCAAAAGTAAATTTAAAGCTACTAATAGAATCCTTACGCTTTTATAGAAACAAAATTGTACGACAACTATGGTCCTAAACGCAGTATTTCGCAACCGAAACAGCAATTTACTTGATTTTCCATATAACGATTAATACAAATACTACACTGTGACGTCATGATTCAATATTAATCGGCATAGAACGTTTTCGGCTACCGCCAGCGAGGTCCGTCTTTAACTCAATTTTTTGGGTATTTATGTTACTTACTCCCATACAAACATTTGTTCCACACCAAAAACTGGTTCGAATGGCATCGTAAAAAAAATTAGGACACAAGCCTAATAGGAACGCGCTAAAATGCGGTTCAACTCACCCGTCACGCGTAAAGTAACTAGACCTCTACCTACGCTTAGTTACTACGAATCGCGGCATCATGACTCTTGATGTGTATATTTGTGGGTGAACGGTGAGATGGGCTTAAAACAAGTTACAGAATATCGGGGCTTGTGTCTCTTGTATCTTATTCAAGTTATTCATCATTGTTTTTGAAAGCTTTACACTTTCAGTAAGATTTAAGTGAACACGTTATCAACTTGTCTGTTTGCGTAAATCTTTGGGTGAATCAACTTTTTAGTGTCCTTCCCGTTTCTACTATTTGCTGTTTAAAAGGTGATTACAAGAAAATACGATGTCTGCTGTTGTAAATTTTATCGTTGTGGCATTCCATTCCTTACTCAATTAATAGGCTTGACCTCATGTTAAAGTTGGTAAATGGATAGTAAACCATCAAATTATTGTAATAAAGTATAAATTACAAGATATAATGAAAAAGATAAAAGATAAAAGGATCGTGGCGTCATGAAAATTGGCAGCTGTATATAGTTCTGATGACAATACAATAATATGGTACTGTCAAACTGATCCGATGATGGAGCCGGAAGATATGAACTGGAACTTCATGATGGAACATCGTATCATAGCTGTGTTTGACTTGTTAGAAAAGTCTTGTAATGAACTTTGACCACGATTAGGTTTCAAGGTCTGATGATAAAGCCGGAAGATAGGCACTGGCATTCCATGATGGAATATCGTATCATAGCCGTGTTTGGACTTGTTAGAAAGGTCTTGTAATGAACTTTGACCACGATTAAGTGGAATGTCGTATCATAGTCGTGTTTGCACTCTTCGTGGTCTCCAGATTGAAGAGCTAGATTGTTCTAAGCTGACAAGTGAAACACCATGCAATACAGACGCACTGGCGGAGATGGAAAGGATGCGGGCTCATTGGCCTACTTGAAATAAATGTACAAATGTTAAAAATATTTCGTTATCAAAGACTAAAAAGTATAAAATAAATTAATAGTTTAAAAAACACTAGAAAAACACGTTTTTATAAATGCATGTAAAAACAAAAAAAAAATTATGGATCGTTCAAGTTGTCTCTATTGCTGGGCTGAAGTGTAAACTATGTGCTTTTAATTATAATATTTGATTGTAAACTGGCTGACACCGTTCGATAGAACGAGACGACGCTCTTATCTTGTCACTTGTCGCGTGATAAGGCCAACCATGCTACAGCTCCAGACAGAACGCAGGCATAGCAATTGCAGATGAAGCCGTCTTGTTTGGGCTCATTGGAACCCTCACAAGTCAAGGAGAGTCAGTAATAAAAACTTGTACATTTTTTATTTTTTTTTGTGGTTTGATATTTGAAATTCAAAAAATGTGTAGGTACAAAAAAGAAACATAATTATTCGTTGTTATTTCGGTATTTCGGATCTAAGCATTGGTTTGCGCTGGACTACACAAATGAAGGATTCAATAAGATCAAGATAGATAGGGAAATAAAAGGCTTTTTATTTTATTTATTTATTTGAAATTCTCAGATAATTATGATGTGAAAAGAACCACAAATTAACCAGCATGATTAGTTTGAGATAGAATGTAATAATTGTTCTATTGACATTTCTGTAAGCAAACAAGGAATGAAAGAACAAAGATGTTAATTATCTTGTAATTAACAGAATAATTGTCGATAATTATTGTAATTCTGGATCCCTTAGACTGTTTTTATACCTAATACAGGTTAGGAATGGTAGACAGGATGGCGTTCAACGTAATGGACGATTGTGACTCAACGGATTCTTGCAACGTCCCGAAAGGGTAATTGCGTAGGTTTTTAGTATAAGCCAGGGATCGGATACCGGTATTTTCTCCATACAAATTAAACCGGTATTATTTCGTTCTTTGGTTATTATATCATTTTTGATCGGGCAATTTAATAATACGAATATGTTACCTGAATACACGATAGAGTCCTACATTAAGAGCCTAAAATAAATCAAAATATTAGACTACTTCGGGGATTTATCGCTGGTATAAACCGCATAATTTAATTTGCAGTATATGTTAGTTAGTCTGTTTGTTGAGGTCAATCTCGCAAGTCTTTCACCTAGTTCCCGGAGTCCAATCGAGTTCTGCAGGTACACTTGTATAAGTCAGATGACAATTTGACAGAAACATTGGTAGACCTTAATAAATAAATAAACTAATTTAGGATTCCGTATGCCGTACAAAAAGTCTTGGAAAAGCGTTTGGCTCCATTAAATCTAGCTATTCTAGCTTTGTTTTGTGCAATGGCATAAAATACTGTACCTACAAACCTTTCTGTTAACTTGTATAGAAATAAAATATGTTACGTATACGTAGGTAGTAAATATGAATTACAGTAGATACCCCCCAATTAAGGATGAAAAAATGAACATCCTATCTAGAAAAGCAAGATACACATCTCTGTCATCGTTTTGTATGATACCCACATTTATAACATCAGCCTTTTGTTTACTATTTGCCTTTTGGTTCAAGGACACGTCTAGCTCAGTAGATATGGCTGTTATCAGTAAATATCTACGCTTATTACGACGCTATAATAATAAGATGTGATTATATAGAAGCCAGAGGGGCGCATAATACGTTTTTATTTTCGCAGTATTGCATGTAGATGCGAGCTCAGTATCAACAAGCACATTCTTGGCGCAGGAAGTAGACTTTGCAGACTTTTAGACGGGAACGTAATCTAAGATAAGAATCAGGCAGTACAAGAGAGAAATGCAAAAGGTCAATTAACTATGCTACATTAATAATAATAACAAAGGGATTTAAAATCGTAAAAGGTTTGCGTTTTTACACGAGGTTTTATAAGCCAAAGAAAAATACATACATTGGTACTGAGGGATGCAATAGTTATTTGTGTCTCAAGGGATCAAAATGGTGTATTTACGGCGAGGGCGGTACATTGAATCCTGAGCGTAACAAAGGATTCAAGCGTTAACGCCCATGACGAAAATAATTTTTCACACTGACTATATATGAGGAAAATATAACAGTCATCAATAGTATTGGTTTCAATAAAAAGTATAATTTATATAATATTACGAAAAATTCATAAATTTTCATATGACGTTGTTAAAGTTAAAACTTGATATATGTTCGTTTTGAATCGATTACGAGGAAATGACTATCGATTATTTTATTAAGAGCTGTGTTCAGTTGTGGCGGCACATTGCGTAAATGCTACATGCCAATGAAAAATGTGTGGATGCGGCAAATCAATTAGAATTCTTAATGTTTTTGAAGTCGGAAACCCTACCTGTGTGTAGTCACTAAACTGAAAAAAAGATAATGTTATAGAGGTAAAATTACTTTTTAATGGGTTCCATAGCTAACGTTTCAAAACAGAATCCTGTTATTGTATATTTGCCTGACCTATAACCAGGGATCGGAACCGGTTTTTTCAAAAGTTCCCGAAGTAGTCTTATATTTTGAATTATTTTAGGCTCTTAATGTAGAACTCTATCATGTATTTAGGTAACATTTTCGTATTATTAGACAGCCTGATCAAAAATGATATTATAAACCAAAGAACGAAATTGAACGAAATAAAACCGGTATTTTTGTATGGTGAAAATACCGGTATCCGATCCCTGCCTATAACACAAACTATAAGGCCAATAGACGCAATTTAATGCATAGCGTTTTCAATTGGATGCCTCGCGTATTTGCTTATTTCACTACGATGGTGTTCAACAAGCTTACGGCGCGCCTGATGTTAAGCTGTGGCACTATAGCCTACGGAAGCTCGCTACTCCAAAGGCCATACTCTTTACCGACCCTTTGTTAGTTTGAGGATTCGCTGTCGCCAACAAGAGACAAATGCAGATCCCTCTTTCAACACAGCATGAGAGCACTGGCGACCTTCAGTAGTAATGTACGAATACCTACTGGCATACCATTACCAATCGCGGCGCCTAAAAGGCGCTAACTGTTGACGAAACAATTACAAATATTATGTCAAATAATGAAAATTCATGCGGACGGCGCCACGAGCACACCCAGTCGGTTGATATCAAAACACAAACATGCTTATTGTCTCGCATGGACGCTCACGAGTTGGTAAACAAACAGCATTCTTAACTCACGAAATGTTGACATTGCAAATTGTTCTCCGACTACTCCACACCAGTCCTTTGTTTCGCGCTATACTAAGTTATTAAACTATTATTAATAATTTATTTCCAAAAGATAAAACCCGACGACCGTTAGCCTAGTGGGTGGTGACGCTGCCTACGAAGCTGAAGGTCCGTTCGAATCCCGGTAAGGGTAAATATTTGTGTGATGAGCATGAACATTTGTTTCTGAGTCTTGGATGTTTTCTATGTATTTAAGTATTTGTATCTATTAATATATCGTCGTCTATAGTACCCATAACACAAGCCTTATTGAGCTTACTATGGGACTAGGTCGATTTGTGTAAGATTGTCCTCTAATATTTATTATTATTATTAATTATATTAATAAAGTAAAACCGGACAAGTGCGAGTTCAACTCGCGTGGTGGGGGTTCCGTAAAATACTGAGAATTTTCCCGTTACTTTGAATACTCAAACTTCTTATAGGTTTTCTTGTAATCTTTAGGCAAGGAACTATTTTCCATATTTTTTTCAGAATTTTAAGCCTAGTACTTTCAGAGATAAGAGGGGGGAATGGTCAATGTTCTTCTTTTTTCCTAAATTACTTCAAATCTGTTTTTGTTAAAATTATAAAAAAAAACTGAGATGCTTACAACAACCCCTTTCATTTAATATGTCACACAATACAGTTTGCGAAACTTTTTTTTTAAATTTTCCAGTTTACCCCCCAAAAGTGGCCTCTTTGTTCAGAATTCATTAATTTACTCTACGCGTCCCTCTTTAGGTCACCAATTTACATATGTGTACCAAATTTCAACTCAATCGGTCCAGTAGTTTCGGAGCAAATCGGCTGTGACAGACGGACAGACAGACGCACGAGTGATCCTATAAGGGTTCCGTTTTTTCCCTTTTGAGGTACGGAACCCTAAAAATATGACTCGACACGCGACACGATAATGTCAACGAACGAAAGACATGTAATAAAAATGTTAAATGTTATTCGGGACAAGTTTACACAAATCGACCTAGTATCTACAGAGAGCTAAACTAAGCGTATTACAATGAGTTATGACACACCAGGTTTATGTATATAACATACATAAACCTGATTTAATACATAGAAGGCGTCAGTGGACACCCATCACACTAATTTTTTTTGATTTTGAACAGAAAGTGTGAACCCGTACCGTTGGGCGATAGTACCTGCCGTCCCGGGAATCTGTTAGATGCGCCAACTTGAGAGGGTTAACTTCGACAAAGCTTTTTGCGGATTATATAATTTGTATGCTATTGACGATGCCTGTGGCTGATAATTTGCTTTTGTGGGTTTTTGTGTTGCGGATGCTTAGGTAGGTGTTTTAGACGAAGCCTGCGTTGCGGAATTCTTATTTGTTGGTTTTAATAAAAAAAAAATCCTTTTGGTAATAAATTATTTTTTCTTACAGGATTAATGAAGTAGGTAGGTAATAGATACTGTAAGGATTTTCCAGAAAACGTCAATTATTTTCTATACTCTATCAGGCTTTGTTGACTCGTCCAGCCCGCCCACGGACTGTGAAATCAATGTTTGCGCATTATATTTGCCTTAGCCAGGACGAGGCGTGCAGAATTTCGCACAACCATAAACACGGCTTTACTGGCTCGGTAATTAATGACACCCTGTATATGAGCACGTACGGTACTTACAACGTGACACGAAATATAGGACCTTAAGGAGATGGCACTTATGATCGTCTTTGTATGATCAGCGAAGAAAATGGCACACACATATTGTCCGATACAGTTATAGCATTGTGCGTAGAAAATCTAAAGTATTTGGCAGTGAACTCGTTACAAAGTATTTAAGATGGTGTAGGATGTAAGTTCAACCACCCATCTCTTAAAATAGTTAGAAAAAAAAATTGTATTACCTACGTAACACTCTAGCGTTGAGCACGGAACCCTGCTGATGGATGATTGAAATCGTCGTGCACTTAACTATTTTATTTTTACGTATTAACTAATCCTACGACCTCCTGGGTCATATCTTCAAGTGAAGATACCAAATACGAAACTATTAACACCAAAGTATTAACTTTAAGAATTTTATACCGGGACGCCAATTCTCGGGCCGATCGAGATGATGTCTAATAGAGATATCTCGAAAAAAATGGCGGATGTCAAACGAAAAGCAATTTCCGTATTCTAAAAATCTCACACTCAGATATGTTTAGTCCAAGTGACCGAGATGCAACGAGTGGTTGGCGATCGAGATGGAATTATCACTGATTTTCTTTAACATTAGATCTGTCAGTGGCGTTATGGCGGAAGATGACAGCTTTCAAATACCGACATCTTTAGCTTAAAACTGTCAAGTCCGAACCGTTTTTATGCGTCCTTTTCAGGTTATTACTTAATCAAGCAAACACTTGAATATTTTGGAAGTGTTCACCATTGTTAAAAATGACACCATTGCAAATTAATAAATAACACTTTTGTTCATGATAAATTCAGTAGAAATACTTGAAAAATATTTCATTATTTTACAATCGATTGTAAAAAACACAATCCAGAAAAACAAAACGCATGTTGCAATTTTAGACAATGAGAGCGTCATTCGACATAATCTCTATCATTTCCAGAAATAAGAAATTTTGCCGTCTTCGACATTTTGGTGAGATTTTTCAATAGGCATTCGAGCGGCCCGATAATTGGCCTCCTGGTACGAGTTGTCTTAGACTAGACATTACCCCCAAATTAAAAAAAGCTGTAACCATATCTCCAACGTGTCCCTCCATTCCGATCCATCAAAACGCAAGATGTTTATCTTAAATGATTGTAATAGCTTATAATTTATTCTGTAAGATCGGCAAAAAAGCCCCGGACCTGGTACATGGAACTAATGACTGTTTTTGCGCATCGTACTTGTCCACGTTAACTCCTAATCTACATACCTACATATTTTAATATTTGCGTGTAGAGTTAAAACTTGCAGAACTGGCATACTAACTAATCCTTGCTGTTGGGTGGTGTAAGTGGAGACGATTCCAACTATACCGTTGGTCCAGACGGATGAAGGAATCCCTATAATGTATGACCCAATAATCCGCGTGCATGATTTTTCTCCCTCTCTTTATGCATGGGTTATTAAAAAGAGACAAGAGATATAGTGGACGAGTAATATTGGGCCGTACATTATAGGGACCCGGGTGAAGTTTGATTATTTGGCATCTAATATCAAATGTTTTGTGATCAAACAAGCATTTCCACACATCCCGATCGCTTATTCGTCAACAGCCAGGTAAAAAAACACGCATTGTAAAAAATCAAGAATTGCTGCAACCGGTTGTCTATCATTTGCCCGAATTCCAATTACCCGAATTTCATTTGCCCGAATTTTATATTCCGTAACATTTCATTTTCCATAATATTCATTTGACATGTTATTATTTTCCATAATGTCGTATGCCCGAATCATTAATATTGCCAGAATATTCATTTGCCAAACTACATTTCTGCAAGCCGTTCGAATGTTGCGAATGTTCGGTTCTAGCGATTCGCCGGCCGCTGCCGGGGTACCCTCGCTTCGCTCGCTCGGCTGGCGCGCTGTAGGGTCGCAGTTCTACCTAAGGCGTCGTCCTAATTGGCAGCGATCGTACGATGGCCGTCGTGTGCGATGAGTTCAATTTCAAACAATTTTCAAAGAGTTGAACTCGACGGCCATCGTACGATCGCTGCCAATTAGGACGACGCCTAACACTCCTCGATTCGCTCGTCGTCGTACCTACACCGACCTGGCTTAGAGTTGAGTTGGACCAAAGGCGGTGAGAATATGTGAAATGAAATAATAATCACCTACATGGCAAACGATTTTATTGCATACGAATATTATGGATTATACAGTTTCTGGCAAATCATATTATGGCATATGATATTATGGAAAATAACAATTCTGTCTTATGAATAGAATGGTAAATAACTGTTATGGCACATGAAATTATGGTAAACAATATTATGGCCTATGAATATGATGGCAAATGAAATTCGGGCAAACGAAGGAATACCGTAGAAAAGAAATATATTATGAATAACTGTAAATTGCTACTATAGGTATCTGAGTAGATATGGTTGTGAAGATGCTTGCATACACTGTAAGGTAAATTAAACATTTTCTTTTAATATTCATCTCAAATAATTTCAATTATAACTGATCATTGCACTCGATAACAATTCTCTCACTACGTTACGCTGTTTAGATGAAGACCACAATATTATCTTATCTCACGTAGGTATTTAATTACGTGCTTCTCTCTGCACTCGAGGTTATCTACTCGCATTGCCGTGCATTTTACACTTCGAATAATCAATAACCTAAAAAATTGGGTTGTTGTACTCCTAAGGGAGGCATTCCTTAATGTGTTTCTGCGATCCGTTTTGATTTAATACATATTTGTTCTGGAGGACCTCTATGTGAAGGGCAGAAAATATTTTTCAATTGTTTTATTCCGATTAGATCGTTAGTTTTTTTTTAAATATTGGACCATACCGCAATTAAAATATTACTATAATGAAATATTGATCCAGTTTAAGGATCAGACTAGAACGACTTCATCATTTTATAAAGCTAAGTATCATTTTAAATTATTTTTATTGGGAGTTTTAACAATAGGTACGTATCGTTTTGTATAATACATTAAAGTCAATAAGATGAGAATGATTACAAGAACAACTACAACAAATATTATAGTCGGTGAGAGTGAGAGGCACGTAATAGAGATAGACAACAGGCGTTGTTGTAAAGCATGTTGAGTCAAAGTCAAAGTGATTTATTCTTCAATTTAGGCATATTACATGCACCTACGAATGTCAATAAACTACCACCGGTTCGGAAAGTAAACCTCTGCCTCGAGAAGAACCGGCGTAAAAAACTCGGCGAGGTGTCATTTTTTCAAAACAGTATACAATATATCATTTCAGTATCAGAGTATTATAAAATTTTAAAATTACATTGCTACAGTAGAAAGCCTATTTATTTTACGACAGATTTCTAGTGCAGGATTTTATCGCTGCCAAATAATGCCTATCCATGATGTAGTCGTTTATCTTATAATATGCTTTTGAAATAAGCGTCCGCTTTACGACAGATTTGAATTTAGAGTCAGTAAGTTCGGTAATGTGTTTTGGAATTTTATTGTAGAATTTTATACAAGTCGTGTCTGCCTCTTCCTAACCCTGTGAGCAAGTTTGTCAGCCGCTGCTGTCGATATGCGATTATTGACAGTAATTATTTTGACAGTTCTGGACGCTTCTTGCGAGTGACGTCGGCTGAATAACCGTAGACAGTTCAGGGCTGTTATTCTTTAAAACAATTATATTTTTTGTGATGGCTTCGTAAGCCGATCATTCATCACAGGGTGTCCATTTTTATTTTTATAATTTTGGAATGCCTGTATTTTTTTGTACATGACTTGGATTTTTATTTTCATTTTTTTGATAATTGTTGTGAATTGGACGGCGTATCACCCGTTTTCGGCTTGACGTTGACTTTTGGCACACGTTGTATAGCTTAGGTCATTTAAAGTATTGCTTTTATCTTTATTTTTTTTATTTTTCCTATAGTTCTTAACTACATCAGCCAACGACGCTAAAACTTGTCACAGGCTGTATACTTGCGTCCACGATACTAAGAACGACTATAGTTGCCATTGAAATTGCGGTTAAAGGAACCTACAAGCTTTTGAAGTAAGGTTTATAATTTACTCTCTATACAGGGAGGAAATAAACTCATCAAGTTGAGAGTTTTTTTATCGGAACGAAACTTTGTAAAAATGCATTTTTACAACAATCTTACGCGAACGAAGTCGCGGGCAGTAATAATACCTACACGATAATAATAGGGTGGGCCCTGTAACAGGAGCAAAAAATTAAACGGTAGATTATTAAGCTTGTGAGCAATTGTTTCTAAGTGGTTTTAATTGAAAATAATATTTTTTTTCCTTAAAAAAAATTTTCCGTATACTTTTTTACTCTTCAGGAGTGATATAAGTAACTTTTTTTTTTAAATCATTAAATTGAAAAAAATCACAAAAATATATTTTGAAAATAAAAATACAAAAACTATAATGACTCACTACATGATGTTACCTCAAAATCTGCATTGACTACTGTGCTATGATCTCGTGGTGCCAAGATACATTACTCGGAGGTCATAACTTTAGATCAAAATTTCTCGAGTTAAAAAAATTGAAAAGAAATGGACACAAGGGGTTACCATACCACAGATGCTCTAAGGAAGCCTACTTTTAAATATTTGCTCCTGTTACAGGGCCCACCCCGTAAACGAGTATAAACTATTATAAATATACGAGTAGGTATAAACTATTATTTTTCGATGAAACTAAATCGCCATATGAATAAATGTGCAGGATATGCTTGCATAACGGCCGCCTGTGGTTTCCAAGCTGGGCCGCACAGACAGACACCGATACTTTTTGGAATACCGCGTTACGACGACCCGAATAACCGGTCTAGTGTGAGAAGTATTTAGTTGATAATTTACTTTAAAAACAAAGTTTAAACCGACTTCAATTCAATATTTCGCCAAGCCACATAGGTACAGTAAGGGAAATGTATTCACGTACCACTGTAGAACCCTGTAGCAATTGACAGGCCGCCGTTACTTACACTCGAGTGGTATGTCACCTTATTGCGATAGGGTTCTACGGTGCTACGTGAATACATTTCCCTTACTGTAATGAAAATGTCCACATTTCCTTTGTAACTCGACTACATCATGGATAGGGATATTTGGCAGCGATAAAATCCTGCACTAGAAATCTGTCGTAAAAATAGGCTTTATACTGTAGCAATGTAATTTTAAGATTTTAAAATACTCTGATACTAAAATGATATATTGTATACTGTTTTGAAAAAATGACACCTCGCCGAGTTTTTTACGCCGGTTCTTCTCGAGGCAGAGGTTTACTTTCCGAACCGGTGGTAGTTTATCGACATTCATAGGTGCATGTAATATGCCTAAATTGAAGAATAAATCACTTTGACTTTGACTTTGTAATGTACCACGTGAACTGCTTCCCGAGACCAAATGCGTTGATTATTACAGAAAAAACCAAAGTCGCTACATGTGGGCTGATGATATTTGAGGAGTTCCGTCGATTCCTCAAGGATCTCAGAATTGACACTTCATTGTCGCTATATGTGGGCTGATGATATTTGAGGAGTTCCGTCGATTCCTCAAGGATCTCAGAATTGACACTTCATTGTCGCTATTGTGGGCTGATGATATTTGAGTTCTGTCGATTCCTCAAGGATCTCAGAATTGACACTTCATTGTCGCTATATGTGGGCTGATGATATTTGAGTTCTGTCGATTCCTCAAGGATCTCAGAATCGACACTTCATTGTCGCTATTGTGGGCTGATGATATTTGAGTTCTGTCGATTCCTCAAGGATCTCAGAATTGACACTTCATTGTTGCTATATGTGGGCTGATGATATTTGAGTTCTGTCGATTTCTCAAGGATCTTAGAATTGACACTTCATTGTCGCTATTGTGGGCTGATGATATTTGAGTTCTGTCGATTCCTCAAGGATCTCAGAATTGACACTTCATTGTCGCTATATGTGGGCTGATGATATTTGAGTTCTGTCGATTCCTCAAGGATCTCAGAATTGACACTTCATTGTCGCTATATGTGGGCTGATGATATTTGAGTTCTGTCGATTCCTCAAGGATCTCAGAATTGACACTTCATTAGTTGCTATTTCAACGGAATCATGTCAGAGTCTTTGACGTACCTAGGTACTTTACATCCTTGAGGGTTTCTCTTTACTAGTTATCTGTGGTCTTCAACATCAGTTCCACTTCACTAAAATGGCAATTTCCGAGGGTAAATACATGAGTTATAATAGAAAATACGGAATGCCCTCAATTTTCTTGCGATGGTCCCATTGTCACCAAGTCAGCATCTGCTAATAGGTTATCAGATCCTGACTTGGTGGCAGTGTGACCACAACAGGAGTATAATCTTTCGAATTAAAAAATAATTTTGAAAATCGGTCCTAAATTGACAGAGAAATCGGTGAAAATACTTAAAAAAAGCGTTCAGTGGAACATTTAGAACCTCTCCTTCTTTTTTTAAAGTGGGTTAAAAACACCTAGTTTCTTTCAACGCCTGTACATCTACCTGCACCATCGGACATTGTTGAAATGTTATTTTAATCATAAAACTTCTATCGACCAACCAATATTCTACGTTGGATTAATATAGGTACCGTCGCTCATACAGGGTGCAGCAGTAACTGGGTCAAAACCTTTAAACCTAGGTACCTATTTTAACTGTACAATACGACCAAACAAACGTTAGTCTTCTTTGGCGATCTTGGTACAGCAACAATTATTCAATTCACTAAGCTTTTGTTCGTTGTTTTAAATAAATTAGAAAGAACCTTAAACGTTGTACCCTAACTAAATTGCTTGGTTAAATCAGGTTTAATTCAGAACCGAACCGCGCGTGGCGATTATTGTCTTCATAATTCATTATTTTTATTTCCTCTCAGTGAAATGTGAACTTTATGTAGCACAACGCAAGATTGCTTTTACGAAAACACTTTTGTATAAAATACGAGCTTGACAAAGCAAGTTTAATTTCAAGTAATAGGTATAGCTCGAATATCGATCTTCACTTCGTACTGGAAATTAAATCTTAGCATGTGTGGCTAAAGTTTAAATTCCACAGTATGTAAGAATTTGATGCGAGTTTGTGAAAATTATATTGACAGGTATAACTGCAACACGACACCACTGACATCATTTCATGCAAAAAAATATACTGATTTATTGTAGTAATACAGACAGACATAGGATGTGATAGTAGATTTTGGGTGCCATAAATTGATACAGATTTTGGATCGTAAATTTAATTGTAATTGTAATATGATGAAAGTGGCTTTCACTACGTACAAAACTGTCAAATAGGTCCCCATTTAAAATTAAATAATGCAGGTCTCTAACTAGTTAGAAGTCTATAATATGTGTACCAACAAGCATATGTTAATATTGTGAGTAGGTATGGGCTTTGAGCGGTAAGCCTTACAGACAACAAAGTCCTTAAATCACTACAGTAGTTTTTCAAAGCTCAAGCCCTACAGACAGGCGCTACGATTTAAAATCTCAAGCTTACAACCTTCAGACCATTGAGAGCCCCGAAGACTTTAAAATGAGTTCAATAATTTAAGAGCCCGAACTTCTAAGGCTTTAGGGTCTTAAAATAAAAGCTTAAACCATCAACTGCGAAGTCTTGCTTCAATTGATGAAATTCAAAGCTAGCCTACCCACAACACTACATAGAGATATTAATTTGATCAGCCACGGGACAGTTCACATAAAGTTATCGAAAAAAACATACATAATTGAGTTTGTTGTGATATCGATCATCCTTGCATTAAACCAATATCTAATCCTGAGTTGGCTTAAAAAATTGTTTAACCGCCGGTAAGTGGTGCGGCAGATATAAATCTTTCATGAATTTATTTATAAGCTCGATATTATGTGCATCGTAAATCGTTTGAACTTTTATTTTGAGTATAAAAAACCGACCAAGTGCGAGTCGAACTCGCGCACGAAGGGTTCCGTACATTCATCGTCCATTATCTATAAGAACGAGCAAAAAAATCACGTTTGTTGTATGGGAGCCCCCTTAAGATATTTATTTTATTCTGTTTTTTTAGTATTTGCTGTTATAGCGCCAACAGAAATACATCATCTGTGAAAATGTCAACTGTCTAGCTATCATAGTTCATGAGACAGACGGACAGCGAAGTCTTAGTCTCGTTTTTACCCTTTGGGTACGGAACCCGAAAAAGAATGTATCATCTATCTATGGTGTTCTTCGCTATGTAGAAACTTTATAATTTCATGGCAATACTTTCATGATCGGCTATTTACCAATAAAGAAACGAATTTTACCCGGAGCACAGAATGACTTATAACGTGTTTTGTTTAATATTTATTCGGAATAGTTACTTTTAATCATTATTGATATATAAATACTTTCTAAGTTTTAAGGCATGATAGTTTAGTTTAACTTGAAATTTGTTTTATAGTTGTATTAAATAGTGATCAGTTCAGTTCCATTGTAACCATAGCGTTGAACTAATGATTTGTATTTCCGATTCCCACCGGCTTGCCTAAATTTTCTTTTTATAGTTGTATACTCTTTCATAAATTACTTTTGCTCCGGGTTGCCCGTCGAAAATGTTCACGCACCGCCACTGGTACGAAGTGTACCAACCAAATGTGTCCAACTCTTAGTTTCCATGTGTTCTTAGTTTATAAGTTTTCTTGTACACTTGTTTCTGTGTGTTCTCCAATAAATAAATAAACAATACGTACGTATACGTACAGAACGTCATCTATCTAACGAATCTGATCTTTGACGGCTAGAAAACCTAAATCATAAATCATAATTCATGGCATCCCGTTCAACAGCATAGTACCTACGTGCTCTTTCGTCAAGAGTCGTACGTTTACGTTTCATCGTCGTGGTACCTACCAACACCAACCAACGCCAGCCGCGGTAGGAAGTGTCACTGTAAACAGTGTCAACCGCGTTTGCACCCCGGAGGAGCACGATAAAGCTGAGACAGGCAAGTTCGCGGGGTATTCTATTTTCCGTATTATTATGGCCGCAGTCGATTCAATTTATGGTAGGTAGGTATGCCGCCCGCCCTTAGTTCCTTCCACCCTGTATAAATCGGGAAGCGAGTAACTAACTTCAATGAATACAATGATCATGTGATAATTTAAAAAAAGTTAGATAGCTACATAAATCGTTTTAACGGATCTTTCTTTGGCCAACGAGTCCCGAACTAGGCATTTATAAATTACAAACATTTAACAACCCAAGTAGGTATAGGTACCACGGTACAGAAAACTAGTAATAAATTTAGGGTTAGTTCCATTCTAAATTATGACGATAACTAGGGTACCTATACCTACTCATTTTGATACTCTTGATGTTGATCATAAAATAACGCGTAACATACATTTCACTAAGTGTATGTACTCGGAAATAGAAATTGCTCACTTTTATGTTGGTTGCCGAAAGATGCGTTAAAAATAGATTTAATTTTTCAGTCATGGGTTAAGAAAATACGGTTCATCGCCAAACCAGAAGGTTCACCAGCACGTTACGTGGTCCACGTAGGTAGTCAGAGTTAGACGTTGGTACCTAATGAAACTTTAGGGGTCAAAAAACATCAAAAGTCAGAACCATAAATAAGTACTTACTTATTTGTTCACTGCAAATCATAAGACGCTGTGAAAACCTATGGGTGTTGCAACCTTCTACTTCACCCAAATAAGCCATTACCTATTCGTTCAAATTACAGTACTATCGCCCAAGGCACACTTTCTGTTCAAAATCGTCTGCACATGCATAGCAAACTAACAAATGATCCTAGAGGTGTGAACCCGTACCCTTGGGCGATAGTACCTATACTCATCATTCGTTTTTGATTTCCTAAAGCTCGCACTACATCTCAGCATCGCTACTGCTCCCGCTCCTAGCGCTCCAGTATGTTAGGTAGGTACACTAGGTACCTACTGTAAGCAACCTCATTTGCATAAGTATTATGATAAAATTGATAAAACATTACAAAACGTAGTTAGGTAAAGGAAGTCTGTACGTTGATCTCCTGCAGAAATGATCTGTCAATTATGCGTTTCGTGTCCCTGAATGAACTCCCAAAATTACCTAGGGCACCTACTGTTAACGACTCTTGTATTTCGCACAGAATTTGTTTTCACTGTGTTTATAGTACCGAGATAAACAAATGTCACAAAGAAATTACCTCTCACCTCGGAGAAAATAATCTGTTAACTAAATGGCCGAACCAGAATAGCTACACTAAAACTAGGTATCAAACATATACATCTAAAACCGCAGACCTAGTTTATTATCATTCTATATCAAATTGTTTATCAAAATTAACAACATAACAGTACTGCTGATAGGATAAGAGAATGAAAGTGTGCAAAATCTTTCACTCCGATGCGAACCAAAGAAAATATCTGCCGTTGCAAAAGCATGGCATAAAGCATATATCCAGAACATGCCGCTCTCTCCGACCAAAAGTGTACTTTATAAAACGTATATCCCATTATATAAATTAAGTGTAAGTGCACTAAACTGCATCTAACATTTGCAAGACAATAAATAAAAGCATAACACTTAAAACACTTACCACTTTCATGACAAGACAAACGAAATGACAATGAACTTCACTTGCCGAACTAATTGGTACCAGATACCACACGATACCGGTACCGATACCAATTTCACTAACACAACACAAGATGCAAAAGTTGATGCAAAAACGGCACAAAAAAACACGACTTTCTTTCCAGAAGTACAGAACACTTAGAGGGACCTTTTGAGGTTTGAGTCCGGCTGGATGGCAGCTATTTTCATAGATGTTTAAAAGTTTAAAAAAGGAAAAAGCTCCGTTTAGGTTCGCGTACGAACGACGGGACGTCGGCTGCGGCAGCGCTGGCGCAGGCACATCTAAAACTGATCCAACCGGTGTGAAGTTGCGCAGGCGATCGTGACCGGCCGCGATCAAGCGAGATATCGCGGCTCACTTCGTGTCGGTTGTCTTTTTGCTCTGGAGTTGAAGGGATTATACCTACCTACGGATGTTGGAAATCGGATCCTAATATTACTAGGAATGATACTCGTATGCTCGTAGGCGTCGAATCTCACTTGAATCTAATAAGACGTTAACTTGGGACTATATCTGTCAGGTCGCGCAATTTATCGATTTTGTATTTACATTTAAGTAGGTAATTAAATAAATGAAAATACATTATTAAAACCGGCCAAGTGCGTGTCGGACCACGCAAAACGAAGGGTTCCGTGCCTATTAAAAAGGTCGTATCGTCACAGAAATTTTACGGCACTTACGTCCTTTTCTTTGAGGAAGGCAGCTTTTCAGCAATATCTCGAAAACCTCTGAACCGATCTTGTTCAAAACAATTTTCGGTGAATGAAATTAATAAGCCCTATGTCCATGAATTTTTCCATATTTTTAAAATACACCGTTCAAAAATTAGAGGGGGGGGGACAGAATTTTAGTGACTTTCGGGGCGATTATCTCCGTCCCTATTCACTTAATCAAAAAAAATGCTAAGAAACCTTATATTTATTTTGAAAGGCCTATCGATTGATGTGCCACACGGGGGGTGATAATGAAAAAAAAATTTTTGACTTTTAGTTTTATGTATGGAGTGCACCCCTAAAAAAATTTTTTTTTGTCATTTTAATTACAAAACTATGTAGCGGCTAACAAAATACGCCTATCCTCAAAATTTTATTCAAATACACCTTATAGTTTTCGAGTAAAATGCCTGTGACATACGGACAGACGGACAGACGGACAGACGGACAGACGGACAGACGGACATGACGAAACTATAAGGGTTCCGTTTTTGCCATTTTGGCTACGGAACCCTAAAAATGCCGATATATGTTACCTACTTATATGGGCATTTTTAATATATTGTACTTTTCAGTAGGTCTCTATATTTCCCAGATGTTATGGGCGCTCGCAGTAGTAACGACCTCTACCTGGTCTAGACTCCATTTAAGTACCTACCTATTTTGGAAAGCCAACAGTATATAATTCCTGGAATCGTGTCTAATTCCCGATTCTGTAAGTAGGTAAGGTAAGATGTGTCCTTACCTTACGTACTTATCACCATTCAGTCAGACATTCACAGAATGAGCAATCCCAAAGGGTCAGTGAAGGAAATCAGAAACGTAGGATTTGGAATAAAATAGGTACGGGGATATCCCTGGAGTTCCATAATTCTAGTTCCATAATGGAACAATCGGTACATATGTAAATGTCAAATAAAATGATCCCAATAGTTCCTTAAGGAACTCCATACTAGGCTTTACACCTGCTTTTATTTTTATATACTTGACAATGTCAACTGAAGTATGTAGATGATCATTGATCAATGTGTAGAAGTGACCAATTATTAGTAGATTGTATGGCAAGGGGCTAAAATAAGCCATACCTATTAGCATGAGGTGGTTATTTTCCCGAGCGAAGTGAGGGAAAATTGTTCGAGAGGTAATATGGTATTTAGACCAGTTATACATTCTACTTTTCACATCGACTGAGAGAAAATAACAAAAACAAAGATTATCCATCCACAATCAATAATAATTCCACAGCGAAAAGATTGTTAAATTTGGCGGCATGTTTTTTTAATAAACTGCTTTGACACAGATATAAAATATTGACACTGCGAATAATCGCCAGCGGACAGCATACGGGGCATAAGATAAGATACAGCGAGATAGACAGCAGTCTATCCCGCTCAATCTCATAGCTTATGCCATGTATGCAGTCACCACGCTTGAACACGGTCAGAGATGTTTATATTTTTTAACGATGTGGAATTAGGGACTAAAAAACACCTGATGTTTGAAATTATTCCTTTTTTCTGATTGGTCTATTTTAATATTACCTAGCTGTAATTTGGTCAGTTGATAGCAAATACAAATGTTTTTTGAAAGAGTTGTGATTGGAGGATTTAATACGGTGAAGTGTTTTGATGGGTCTAATTAAATACTTAAAAAATCATAAATATGTATACATATTTTCCCTAGGGGCTAAATGTACGACTAGTCCCGCTTGCTAAGCCTAATGCCTAATATGACACACTTTTCGAGAATGAATCCGCTGTATTGTATAGTATATATATATATATATATATATATATACAAAGGTTGTCTTAGCAGAGGTAGACGTTTGATATGAATAATATATACCAGGAGCCGTAGCATGGTTGGCCTTATCACGCGACAAGTGACAAGATAAGAGGTCGTCTCGTTCTATCGAACGGTGTCAGCCAGTGACGCACGCTCTATCCTATTACCTATCGCGTGACAAGGCCAACCATGCTACGGTTCCAGTAGTTCCATATGGTACTTCTGGGACATTTCCTTCAAAATGAATATCCCGGTAGATCCATAAGGAACTAGAAAATATGGAACTTCTGGGTTCATCGTCGATCTAAGAATTTAAAAAAAAGACTCTTATATCTAGCTCTAGATAAAAAAACCGGCCAAGTGCGTGTCGGACCACGCAAAACGAAGGGTTCCGTGCCTATTAAAAAGGTCGTATCGTCACAGAAATTTTACGGCACTTACGTCCTTTTCTTTGAGGAAGGCAGTTTTTCAGCAATATCTCGTAAACCTCAGAACCGATCTTGTTCAAAACAATTTTCGGTGAATGAAATTAATAAGCCCTAATGTCCATGAATTTTTCCATATTTTTAAAATACACCGTTCAAAAATTAGAGGGGGGGGGACAGAATTTTAGTGACTTTCGGGGCGATTATCTCCGACCCTATTCACTTAATCAAAAAAAATGCTAAGAAACCTTATATTTATTTTGAAAGGCCTATCGATTGATGTGCCACACGGGGGGTCACAATGAAAAAAAATTTTTGACTTTCAGTTTTATGTATGGAGTGCACTGAAAAAATTTTTTTTTGTCATTTTAATTACAAAACTATGTAGCGGTTAACAAAATACACCTATCCTCAAAATTTTATTCAAATACACCTTATAGTTTTCGAGTAAAATGCCTGTGACATACGGACAGACGGATAGACGGATAGACGGACAGACGGACAGACGGACAGACGGACAGACGGACAGACGGACAGACGGACATGACGAAACTATAAGGGTTCCGTTTTTGACATTTTGGCTACGGATTGAGTGGGGTGTTCTGTCATAAATATTAATTTTCGCGTGTCTGTACCTACTGTACGAATATAGATTACCTACGTTGATCAATGGTAAGCAAAATAGTGTACCTACAGTTACGTGCGGTGCGCTTAAATATTTGACATGATTTGACAATAATATCAGACACGTCCTAATAACAGCTCTAAAAAAAACAAAATTGTGCATGATATTTTTGGGGTCTGGCTTTGTCAAGAACAATGAAAGCCGTCCAGATCCAGATCATAAATTGACATGTTTGCTATTATTGCTCTCATCATCATCATAACAGCCGAAAAACGTCCACTGCTGGAGATAAGCTTCCCCCAAATAATGCCAAAGTGACCGGTCCTGCGCACCCGCATCCAGCGGACTCCCGCGACCTTTACCAGAACATCAGTCCACCTCGGCGTGGGTAGGCTCCCCGCCTACGTAGTTGCCACTCGAGAACCTTTCCGCCGCAACGGCCACCGGTTCTACGTGCAATATGCCCCGCCCACTGCCACTTAAGTTTAGCGATTCGGAGGCTATGTTGGGAGTTTCTCTGCGTGATAGCAAATGAGGCTATCCGCAGCAGAACCAATGTATTATTGCTCTAGGTGTGTATTATTCCAAGTTATTTGCCATAACAAAGCAAGAAAAAATATCTGGCACGTCCTATAACGGCCCTAGAAATAGAGCTGCGTCAGATATTTTATGCCGCTTTGTTGTAGCAGATAACGCCGGTGACTGTACCAAGCGCCAAGCGAGGAAATATTAAACCATAAAGCAGTTTACGAAACGAGCTTGTCGTGAAATTGACACATTCATCATCCGCGGCTACCAATCACCGTCACAATTTAATTAAGCCAACGATACTAAATAACGCTTGCCTTAACATAGCATTAGATATTTAACAAAGTACTTATTTATTATAGGTAGGTAGGTATTAGTACTAGCAAAATACTGGAGCGGAAAGACTGAATTTAACAATGGAAAGAATTTCATTTTAGTATGATAGGTAAGGTACCTGTCTCACTTCGTTCGAGCGCCAAAATAAGAAATGGGTGCCTTTCAGCCCTTGGTTAACAATCTACTATTTCTTGTCCACATACAAAACTACATACATAGGTACATATAAGCTCGAAAAACATAACCTTCCTTCTGGGACAGTCGGGTAAGAAGGACTCGAATGGAACGTATTTTTCGTGGAATTCACGCGATTTATACCCGCTATTCCTAAACCGATATATATTCAGATTATTTCTTATTTTATAGAATTTCAATTACCACATGTCAGTACTCGGTAGTGAAGCACTTACTGCCTCCCCTATTCTGTAACTTGTTTTAAGCTCACCTCAACGCTCACCCACAGATATATTTAGACGCCGCGATTCGTAGTAACTAAGCGTAGGTAGAGGTCTAGTTTCGTTAGGCGGTGACGCATGAGCGCGTATTAGCAAATAACAGCCCTGAAAAAGAACGCCATTATTACTGATAGTGTCTTGCCGGCTAAATGACAGGCGCGGGATGTATATCAACTAAACTAAGCCAACTATGGGCTTATTTACATTGGGTCACCAGGTGACTTCGAGGGCAAAAGCATAATAATAAAACCATAGGGCTGACGACCGTAAAATGCGCTTGACAATAATTGCCAATAAGACATTATTCTTCGTGGGCATAGCTTGTGCAATAAATAAATTACTTATGTACAGTCAGCTGCGGAAAACAGAAACCCAATTTATGATAGACTCTTCAGTCTTCAGCATTTCAGCACAAGTATTTGTTCTTCTTCACAGTCCTATTTTTTACTTCTACAATGAAAATTAACTAATAAAATAACAGTAAACTGTAACAGTATTCTGTGCTGAATATAAAAAGTGGTGAGTTGCTAATGCGAAAAATTGCGTGTGCGAATGAGAAGACACTTTTTTAGGGTTCCGTAGCCAAAATGGCAAAAACGGAACCCTTATAGTTTCGTCATGTCCGTCTGTCCGTCTGTCCGTCTGCCCGTCTGTCCGTCTGTCCATCTGTCCGTCTGTCCGTCTGTCCGTCTGTCCGTCTGTCCGTCTGTCCGTCTGTCCGTCTGTCCGTATGTCACAGGCATTTTACTCGAAAACTATACGGTGTATTTGAATAAAATTTTGAGGATAGGTGTATTTTGTTAGCCGCTACATAGTTTTATAATTAAAATGACAAAAAAATTCATGGACAAAGGGCTTATTAATTACATTCACCGAAAATTGTTTTGAACAAGATCGGTTCAGAGGTTTTCGAGATATTGCTGAAAAACTGCCTTACTCAAAGAAAAGGACGTAAGTGCCGTAAAATTTCTGTGACGATACGACCTTTTTAATAGGCACGGAACCCTTCATTTTGCGTGGTCCGACACGCACTTGGCCGGTTTTTTGAATAAAGCTTAGCATAAGCATAATAGCGAGGGATGTCTTTTCCACAACGATGACTGATACAATTTAAAATTTCGGTGAAGGAAAACATCAACAGTGTCTTAAGACGAGAGTCTTTGACCAGTGTGTGTTGCTAGTGATGGATGACATATGGTACTGAAACTTGGTCGCTTACTATGGGCCTCATAAGAAGGCTCAAAGTCACCCAAAGGGCAATGGAGAGGGCTATGTTGAGAGTTTCTCTGCATGATCGCATCAGAAATGAGGCTATCCGCAGCGGAACCAAGGTAACCGGAAGCCCTCCGAATCGCTAAACTTAAATGGCAGTGGGCGGGGCACATTGCACGTAGAACCGATGGCCGTTGGGACGGAAAGGTTCTCGAGTGGCGACCACCACGTACCGGAATGCGCGGCGTGGGTAGGCCCCCCACAAGGTGGACTGATGACCTGGTAAAGGACGCGGGAGTCCGCTGGATGAGGGTGGCGCAGGACCGGTCACTTTGGCGCTCTTTGGGGGAGGCCTATGTCCAGCAGTGGACGTCTTTTGGCTGATACGATGATGATGAAGGAAAACATGGTGAGGAAACCTGCATAAGTCTGAGAAGCAATTAAAAGATGTATGTTTGCGAAGACTACTTCACGTTCTCTCGCATTCATGAGAGGAGGCTTGTGCCCAGCAGTGGGACGTATACAGGCTGATGATGATGATGATGATGAAGTGCTAAAATGGCAACCATCTTAGACTGACTGTACATATATAGGTACCCCTTCAGACAGTAAGTAGTGGCGCGTACGATACCTTTATGACAACGTCGATAAGCGCTTGATTATCTCTGCATTTGCGGTCAACGCTCGATAACGCTGCAAAATAGCAATGTCAATATCTGACAACAGCGAATAATCGTCACAAACTCGTATGTCTCATACGTTCACCACCAATTTGACCCTAGAGTAAACTGGACAAGAATAGATTGTTTGAATGACGTGGCAGCTTATACGAGGTTGGAAAAATTATCATTTAATAACAATTGGATTTTGCACTATGAAGATTTAAGGTGAAGAGTCTCTCAAGATGAGTACCTAGGCATAAATACTAAGTTATAGGTTGTATGAAGTGCTGCTAATCTATATGAAGAAGTGACATTCCTTTATCAACTGCCACCAAGGCAAAAAAAACTGGATTAAATTTTCATTTTGTCTTTACTCAGCGAGTGACTTAAATAGGTATAATGTGAAAACGTAGCTTAGCTATGGTGGAAATCAATGATGTAATTTAATAAAAGGTAGATATGTTGTCTATACGAAATTCCGTGTTCCAAAATGGCCACCAAATCTGACAGTTAACGTTCCCATTGACGACTCGAAACTGAGGCATGTTGTGCCAATTGACTCAATTTTAGTGTGCCATTTTTCGAGCGCGTATAACCTATCTACCTCTTTTTAGGGTTCCGTAGCCAAAATGGCAAAAATCCGTCTGTCCGTCTGTCCGTCTGTCCGTCTGTCCGTCTGTCCGTCTGTCCGCCTGTCCGTCTGTCCGTCTGTCCGTATGTCACAGGCATTTTACTCGAAAACTATTAGGTGTATTTGAATAAAATTTTGAGGATAGGTGTATTTTGCTAACCGCTACATGGTTTTGTAATTAAAATGAAAAAAAAAAAATTTTAGGGGTGCACTCCATACATAAAACTAAAAGTCAAAAAAAAAATCATTGTGACCCCCCGTGTGGCACATCAATCGATAGGCCTTTCAAAATAAATATAAGGTTTCTTAGCATTATTTTTTTGATTAAGTGAATAGCGTCGGAGATAATCGCCCCGAAAGTCACAAAAATTCTGTCCCCCCCCCCTCTAATTTTTGAACGGTGTATTTTAAAAATATGGAAAAATTCATGGACATAGGGCTTATTAATTTCATTCACCGAAAATTGTTTTGAACAAGATCGGTTCAGAGATTTTCGAGATATTGCTGAAAAACTGCCTTCCTCAAAGAAAAGGACGTAAGGGCCGTAAAATTTCTGTGACGAGACGACCTTTTTAATATGCACAGAACCCTTCGTTTTACGTGGTCCGACACGCACTTGGCCGGTTTTTATATTATATCATTGGTGGAAATGCAGACTAACTTTAGACACCAGAAACTGCAGAGAGAAATTAAATTACTTGAGAGCGAGTAACATCAAATCACAGCAGGAAACAAGTGAATTCAAAAGAATTTTCGAAAAACCCAACTGCTTTTTACAAATATTATAGCATTTATAGCCTATGTTGATTAAGTCGAATCCAACGATACCTCATATGTCGAAATAAGTCAAACGGTTTAGGTTGTAGGGCGTGCCAAAGAATAGGACATTACACATACATACACACATATACATACATACGCTCGAAAAACATAACCCTCCTTTCCTTCGGCAGTCGGGTAATAAAATAGAACACAAAAGTCTTCATATAATTGGAATAATTTATGTTCATTGCACTATCGCCGAAGTCAAAACAAACGTTTCCTCCAAACGGACCGCAGATGATACAGGAAAAAGTTCATAAAAATTTAACTGGCTTAAAATTAGGCCACATGAATCAGATCACCATATACGTCTCTTTGCGTCTTATATCTGTCCTTGTCGGCTTCAGTGAACGAGAGAGAGATGCGAGAGTTGTGGATCTGATCGAAATTGATACCGATAGTGAGTAAGGTAGTTTGATTTGTATCGGTGAACGAATTCGGAATAACTCTTTCGGTTTCCGAGTAAACTTCTCGCCATCAAACGTCACAGTTTGGCGAGTTTATATAAAAACTATAAAATGTAATTTCTTTTTTCTTAAATAAATTAAAAAAAAAAAAAAAAAAAAACAGATTTGGCATGGAGAATTGATACAAAAAGTAGGTACAGAAGTAGGTACTTAGTCCTATAACTAGTACTTACTAATTTGTGTATTTGTTCATTTGTAAAATATGGGTTCTCTAAAAGGGTTCTTTCAATTCTGATGATAAGATTTACAATACTGGGGTTTAAATCACTATGACTATGACTATGACTTCGCAGTAGGTATATAAGAGCCCAATATCGGATCGTGTTTTTAGAATAGCGCGAGCACGATGCACTTGAAAGAGATTTGATATCTAATATCGAGCTAAACCTAGTTTTGTTCTGTTTTCGATATGGACTAAAAAAAATCGGAAAATTAAATATGGAGATCATTATATTAATTGAAACCCGACATTTCTATAATTACCTAGTTACCTACTAATCTACTACTCTAATGAGTAATGACGGTATGTTATCTCCAAAACGAATACCTACCTAATTTACTCCCTATTGACCCCTTCTGCGAGTTTACTTACGAAAAACGATATCACCCTCCTCCTTTTTTTAAAGTCGGTTATGAAAAATGTTATCGTTTAACGGAGAGGCAATCGCCCCTAGTGGGCGTTAGTGGCGTGCGCGACGCAGTGCGCGAG
The DNA here is from genome assembly GCA_932294315.1 of Epinotia nisella. Taxonomy (NCBI): domain Eukaryota; kingdom Metazoa; phylum Arthropoda; class Insecta; order Lepidoptera; family Tortricidae; genus Epinotia; species Epinotia nisella. Next base: position 28,482,122 of record OW028674.1, read on the forward strand.
TCGATATGTAACAAAGACAGACAGACGCCAGACGGACAACTACCGAAAGTACCGAACCATAACACTGTGCGTGGCCCGACACGCACTTGGCCGGTTTCTTCATAAAAGCCTGCCAATAACACGCGCAATGCTAATAGCCCACGAGCTAGCAACAGGTTTTCGTGACCAACCCAACCCCCTGTGTGATAACTTGTGAGAAGGTTCAGGTTGTTGTATCATGAAGCCCGTGGACGTCAGCTGTGGTTCCATCGGTGGGTTGACCTGCAGCAGCCTACCAAAAATGTATAAAAAAATGTGATTTCCCTCCGATTGATTTTATCATCAAATGATAGTCAATCCAATATCATGATGAAAAAAAAACGTGAATCCTGACATATTTTTACTGTTTTCCAATACTTCTGAATATATATAATACAGGTATTCAGTTTTCGTTGCGATTTCCCTTACAGTGTAAGGGAAATCGCAATGTAAGGCTTACACCATGTATCCGAATTTAATCATTAATAATACGCTCCATGTTCGTTCGTTAAATTCAGATGTATCATAAGTAAATAGTTGTTATGATTCTGTAAGTAATTAAATAAATCAGCTAACAATATACCGAGGAAAAATATATTAGCTCATTTACATACGCGATAGATGCCCCGGTCTGGCTCCTGCGTTACAGACTTCAGGGCATTAGCTGACGAGTTTTCCACCGCGATAGAATCAGCTGACGCGTTTATTTATTTATGTAGCATATAAACTGTCATCGGACAAAGTTTCAGTTGAGAGGAAACAACATGTTCGTGTGACCATGTGACGGACTTTCCACCTCCTTTGTATGATTAGCTGACGATTTTTTTTTCGTCATGATATTGGTTTAACTATCATTTGATGATAAAATCCCGATAGATTTGACCACGACAACCCTTTATTTTACAAATTTTGAGGCTGCTGCTGGTCAACCACCGACAGGGCCACAGCTGACGTCCACGGTGCTTCATGATACAACATTCTGAAGCTTCTCACGTTATCGCCCGGGGATGTGTGTGACTGACAAAAAAATGCAAGTAACTCGCGGGCTATACGCTCACAGGTTATATTAAACGTGCGTGACCCAAAGCGAGCAAGCGCGTCAATACAATTTAAATTGATATCTAAGACATATTCCGGAATAGATTCCCAGTGCTAATATCAAGGTGTGCGCTATAACTACTTACACGTATGAACGGGGACAGTACTCGTTTGGCATCCCTCCCTTTTGGCTCCTTTTCATGATTGACCATGATTGGCAGCTTCGGCATGTATTGATTGTCAGTAGAACGAGATCAACGTCAAAGTAATTGATTGAACATATTAGTCATATTATTGTACAGTCAGCATCATAAACATGTATATATTCTATGACCTTATTACTTAGACATAAGGTCGAAAAGTGTATACATGTTTATGATGCTCGTGTAAGCATTCACTTGTATATGAGCATTCTAGCGAATGTTACATTACAGGTATTGCAGGCTCAATAAATAAATAGAAGCATTTTAGCGAGCAGTCTAGCGAGCGAAACGACATTAAATTTACTTCGAGCGTTTTGCCGAGCCGAGTAATTTTTTTTATTGGCTCTGTCCTTTGTTCAGTCCGACAATAATTTACTTTAAAAACAAAGTTTTAACCGACTTCAATTTATTTTTAGTCTCCAAGCCAAATGAACATTTTCACATTTCCTTTCCACTTTACCGCATGGACTGCTTTCCGAGAGTAAATACGTTGATTATTATAGACGAAATATATATCACTGTATGTAGGCCGATAATATTTGAGGAGTTGCGTCGATTTGGCACACTTAGACATTAAGGACTTCATTAGTTGCTATTTCAACGGAACCATATCAGCACGGCTGTCACAAGACGGTGCGCGAGCTCTCTCGATTTTTCTCGCACTATCTCTCTCTTTATAAATTTGCTAATAAGAGAGAGACGTATAGTGCGAGAAAAATCGAAAGAGCTCGCGCGCCGTCTTGTGATAGCCGCAGAATCAGTAACGTACTTTTACAGTTTTAAGTACGAGTTCCATAAGTCATGGTCTTCATCATCAGTTCCACTTCACCAAATTTGTGATTTCCGGGTGTAAATACACTAGTTATAATAGAAATTACCGAAATTACTACATGCGTGCCTTATATATTTGACGAGTTCTCTCAAATCCAACTAAAGTTTTGATAACAATGGGACCAACCTGTTATACAATTGTACGTGTACGAATCGGTTCATAAATGACGGAGTTATGAGGTAACAAATATTTTAAAAAAACCAACCGAATTGTGAACCTCCCACTTTTTTTGGGTTCGTAGCCAAAATGGCAAAAACGGATCCCTTATAGTTTCGTCATGTCCGTCTGTCCGTCTGGCCGTCTGTCCGTCTGTCCGTATGTCACAGGCATTTTACTCGAAAACTGTAAGGTGTATTTGAATAAAATTTTGAGGATAGGTGTATTTTGTTAGCCGCTACATAGTTTTGTAATTAAAATGACAAAAAAATTTTTAGGGGTGCACTCCTTACCTTAGGTACCTACCTACATAAAACTAAAAGTCAAAAAAAAAATTTCATTGTAATTCCACGTGTGGCGGCACATCAATCGATAGGCCTTTCAAAATAAATATGTTTCTCAGCATTTTTTTGATTAAGTAAATAGAGTCGGAGATAATCGCCCCGAAAGTCACTAAAATTCTGTCCCCGCCTCTAATTTTTGATCGGTGTATTTTAAAAATATAAAAAAATCATGGACATTAAATTCTTTCACCGAAAATTATTTTGAACAAGATAGGTTCAAAGGTTTTCGAGATATTGCTGAAAAACTGCCTTTCTCAAAGAAAAGGATGTAAGTGCCGTGAGATTTCTGTGACTATACGACCTTCTTAATTAGGCACGGAACCCTACGTTGTGCGTGGTCCGACACGCACTTGGCCGGTTTTTTTTAAGTCGGTTAAAAAACGGCGAATGCTGGATGTTCTGTTACATGTGACTGCTCAACTCTATCATCACCTTAAAGTGTAAGAGTGCTCGTTTGTTCACCATAAGTTGATACCTTCAATCCTTCATCATCATCAGCCTATATACGTCCCATTGCTGCCTCCTCTCATGTAGGTATGTAACTTACACGTACCGTAGTGGTAATAATTTTAGTGACCTGACAATAACCATGAACCCTGCAAGGGTATCGCAGTGGTCACAGACTAATCGTATTTAGCTAATGGTGTGGTGCACTTTCCATACAAACGAAATACCTACGTGAATTATTTAACCACTAATTTCCGGTAAAGGAAATCATCGTGGGGAAACATGTAATGTATTGAAAATCTTCATCATCATCATCATCATATCAGCCGAAAGACGTCCACTGCTGGGCATAGGCCTCCCCCAAGAGTGCCACAATGACCGGTCCTGCGCCGCCCGCATCCAGCGGACTCCAGTGACCTTTACCAGGTCATCAGTCCACCTTGTGGGGGGCCTACCCACGCCTCGCATTCCCGTACGTGGTCGCCACTCGAGAACCTTTCCCCCCAATGGCCATCGGTTCTACGTGCAAATTGAAAATCTTAATAAGTATTTATTATTTTCCATTCATTACGAGATGCATGCTCTAAGATTATGAGTCTTCGGAACGTCGGTTTTTATATAAAAAAATATTTAATGAACCAAAAAAAAACAGATTGGCAATATCATAAAGTATTCATTAAGTTGTAACTGTTGTACCAAAGTCGTCACGGAGCGGAAGTTATAATCGAGTGCCGGTCAATAATTCAGTGACAAAACCGTTGTACCAGAGCCGTTATTCGATACGCGCTACGCGCTCATGCGCCTCACCCCATGCGTCATACACACCTAACGAAACTAGACCTCTACCTACGCTTAGTTAATACGCATCGCGGTGTCAAGATATATTTGTGGGTGAGCGTTGAGGTGAGCTTAAAACATGTTACAGAATAGCGGGGCAGTTCACGTGCAGTTCACTCATCCTCAATATTTTTGTGTATTATATAAGGAACCCTCACCACGCGAGTTGAACTCGCACTTGTCCGGTTTTTATTTGGTGTCGCAGGCGAGGGTGTCTGCTTACCATCGGGCTGTCCGTATGGTTTGCCACTGTCGTTGTAAAAACAAAATAGATTCATTCGATTAGATTCATTCAATTTGAGCTCGCCTCATAGGCACATGAGGCGAGCTCAAATTATGCTTTTCCGCGCTTCATCGCACCTCGCCTCTAAGAACACCTAGTCATTGTTATTCGGAATTTATTTGTTTGCTTAACGCCTTGTTTGACTTTGACTCGACTGATGAATCGGGGATTAAATGGTGCCACTCAAATTTGTTCGTGTAATATCCATCGATGTTCATAGACCGATGAACTATGAAGAGCTAGAACCAAATAAATGATATTTAACATTTTATTTTAAACAAAAAAAACCTAAAGAACCAGAAAATTACTTGGATGGCCACTTGTATTTGGCGGGGACGAATGGGTATTTTGCGGTATTTTGAATACGTGTTTTACCGAGAGTTTACTAATGTGAACCCGTTCCTTACTCGTCGGTATACTGTCAGTATTACATTGGCGCAGTAATATTACATAATATTAGGTACTAACTTCTGCCCGCGACTCCGTCCGCGTGGCGTGGAACTCGTTTATATCGTAGCTCCATACAAACTTTCACTCCTTTAGGGGATAATTTTCCCGGGATTCAACCTATCTCCATACCAAATTTAATCTCAATCAATTCAGCGGTTTAAGCGTGAAGAGATAACAGACAGACTGACAGACACGACACACTTTCGCATTTATAATATTAGTAAACTGTCATTTTATGTAATTTGCTAACTATGTAAACAAACAATGTATTGAAATTTACATTTAATGTCAATTTCAGTATGGCAGTTTATTTACATAACTATGTCTGTATGTCTGTTATCTTCTTCCTTGCTAAATAGCAAATTCCATAAAATGACAGTTTATGGATGTTGCGCGAAAGCAGGGCGGGCGGTACGCAACGCAATTCGTACCGTCCCGCTTTTGCGCATCACGCGCCAATTAAGACGCAGTCAGTTTCATGTACCTATATAAAAGTCGCCAAGGAACATTACTTACTTATGATAAAATACGATAATATATACCTATATAAAGACCACAAATCCTGGTGTTTATTTCATCATCAGCTCTTAGCCTATACAGTCAGAGAAATCAAGCGTTCTTGATCTAATGCTGTTCAATGTTACCATTCAAACCGTATACATTACATAGGTAGGTAATTAATTTCTTTTAAATGGAAATATCTATCCAGGACTTTTCGTGAATAGTTATTGCAATTTCTTTAAATTGCAATATTTATTTTAAAGACGTATATGTATTTAGCCACCCTTCTGTGCGCGAATCTGATATACCTACGTTGGTAGTAGGTACACGGCGGATTTTTTACACTCATCTAAAGTAACCTGACAATTAGAAACTTCCTCACTCGGTATCCTTAACTTTCTAACAGTTAAATGGTACCTATTTATGCAGTCACGATTAGTTCCATTCTATGCAAATTTATTAAAATCAGCTGATGCCGATTAGACTTCAAGAGCATAAGCCATATTTTTTATAATGTTTTTATCAAATATAGGGTTAAGTAGGTACCTACAATATAATTTAAGCACAAATTTACATTTGCACTTAAGTACAGTCGAGGAAATTGACAACATTTTCATTTTTTCATAGCGGCTCAAACTAAAAATCATTCAGCGGGGCTAGCGCAACTGACGCCGCACCGCGACGCGCGCGCGAAGAGATTTGGGCTTGCTGAGTAAATATAAAAAATAATGGAATTTTATACTCGCTAATTCTTGGCTAAGCCATTTAAAGGTTGAATGCGGTTATTCCCAGTGTTGCCAGGGCCCTTGAGTCGTAAGTAACGTTTCGTTACCCTGAAATGTTACATTTTTGCTGCAATAGTTACATTGTTTTTTTTTGTTTGAATTTACGTGTTTTTGGGGTCGGAGGCAAATTTATGTCAGCAAAATGGCAGAATATACAGGAATCTATGTCTAATGATGTATTTTAATCTTATTATAAGGCCTCTCACAGACTGGCGCGATGACGTCACACCGTCGAAATTTTTAAGTCCGAGGGGCTACCGCGAAATGAAATTCGTTTTCGTTCGTGTATCTCCGTCTCTGTCGCACTTGCTAGTTCGAGCGACAGAGACGGAGATACACGAACGAAAACGAATTTCGTTTCGCGGTAGGCCCTCTGCGTACCCATTAGTCTCCCACAGACAGGCTCGACCTGCGGTGGCAGTCAATAGTAAATTTGACACTACTGTGGCGGATTTGCCCTAAGGCCCAGTAGGCCCGGGCCTAGGGCGGCCAGATATTAGGGGCGGCAAATCCTGACAAAAAAATCACTAGTCTATAATATGATGGGTGCTGTGCTGAGAAAGGGGCGGCACATGGCCTGGGGCCTAGAGCGGCCAAGACTGCAAATCCGCCACTGACACTAACTGTCAAGTTTACTATGGACCGCCACCGCAGGCCCGCCAGTGTGATTCAGGCCTTAAGGCCTCTCACAGACTTAAGCCTGCAACACACTGGTGCGGCCTACGGTGGCAGTTAATAATAAATTTGACAGCTAAATGACAAGTTTACTATTGACTGCCGCGGCCAGGCCGCGCCAGCCTGTGGGAGGCCTTATGCGATGAATATAATATGTTAGCCATTCTTGATTTTAGAGTTTTTTTTTAATAAAGCATTTTTATTTTTGCGTATTCTTAACGATAGAAACATAAAATATGTGTCATAGTCATAATGATGACCAACCGACGAAAAAAAATTTAAGTCCTGAGGGGCTATCGCGTAACTTCGTTCGTGTATCTCCCTCTCTGTCGCTCAAACTAGCAAGTGCAACAGAGACGGAGATACACGAACGAAGTTCGTTTACGTTTTGCGGTAGCCCTTCAGAGCGAGAGAGGGAGATGCACGAACGAAGTTTGTTTTCGTTTCGCGGTAGCACCTCTGCGTACCCTTTGCTACACCCGAACCGAGAAGTTATTCAAACACCTAAAAAATGCTCGCTCATATTATCGTATCATTATCAATAGGTACTCATTAATACATTTAAGATAGGCACTCGTATCACGATAATTTGAAAAGAATTTTTTTAACTTTAACGCTTTTAACTTGGTATTGTAAATAAATGTAATCACCGGAACTTCACTCACGCACTTTTCTCACGTTGACAACAAACAACAATAACACGACGAAACAAAACAAATCACAATCAGCAATGTTTGTTTATTTTCTTTTTCTAGCTAAGACTTAGCCGCTAAGTAGCTACGAAACGAAACCGCGAACGGCGCGACGCGAACTGGCGAAGTAAAGTAGGAAACGTGCTCAAGCAAAATCAAGTTTTAAATTCTTCAAAATACGTTTCATTTTGTCATGGCGCGTTCCATTCAGAGCCATCTCTGAGTGTGACATGGAGTGAAATACTTTTTAGACGTCACAGACGTGTCAGTTTTAGGTGCGTTCAATTTGGATGCGTTCGTAAACTGTTTGCAATAAAAATCTAGTATTACAAATCTCGTTATTTCTCAAAAGTTACGAAAATTGCCTTAAATATAAAAATTACTTACATGTTACGCGAGGGGTTCAAAAGTTACGAAAAATGTAAGAAATGTAACCTTCTGGCAACGCTGGTTATTCCATAGCTGTGCTTATGAATCTTGGAAGAAAAAAAAATGTTGTGTCATTGACAGTTATTTGACTCCTTCTATCTTGTCATTGTCAATGTCAAATGTCACTGTCACAGGCACAGCATGCTATTTACTTTTTAATTCAATAAATTGACCACAGTACTAATCTTATTCATCCTTTAAATGTACTTATGTCCTTTTCGAACGTGGTAGTTTAAACCACCCAAATTAAGGGGGTTTAACTAGAATTCAAATAAAAAGAAAAAATACGTGTGTCCTAACTTTTCAAATACTATTAAATGCCTAAACAAAATTAGGGATTCAGAAAAATGAAATGTTGTTAATTGAATGTTTAGCACTTTAGGTCCTTAACGTCATTCAAATACCATATAAGTGCTTTGGTGTAGGTAGTTACTGTTAATTTATATGTGAATTAAATAAAATAGAGTCCAAAAATGCTAAACATTCAATTTCTTCGACATACATGGCCAGAATTCAGCGAGAGACAAATTATTACGGAGGTAGACCTAATTTAGATTTATGGTCGCGCCACACTTGGGGTTGCGTGTTCGCGTTGCATCGTTGCCTCTCTTTCATTTGCCGTAGGAAGAAAAAAAATGCAACACGAATATTTGGGCAAATACCGCCAAGTGTGGTGCCAGCATTAGACGTTGGGATGTTTGCAGACGAAGCCGTGGGCGGAAGCTAGTTAGTAATATACACACATTTACTTCATATTAGGTACCTAGATATTACATTACAAACAATCTACGCCAATATTTCATCGAGGGTGGTGATGAACTGATTTCAGAAAATACGAGGGATTCACATTGTCTGCTCAGAAATAGAATTGTAGATTGTGTCTCAAGGGCGCAAAATGATTTAAGTATGTATTTACGGCGAGGGCGGTATATTGAAACTTGGGCGTAACGAGGGATACCCTCAAGACGGAAATAATTTTGCCACCGAGCGGCACATGCTGCTTTTCACACCTTCTATGAGGAAATTTTAAATTAGGCAAAGAATATCAGGGATGCAAAGTACAACTTTGATGCCCCATTTGAGGGCAACAATGACTAGAGTCTGTCAAGCGAGGCGTGTCCCTGGAATATGTCAGCAAATTTTAAAAAAGCGGCCAAGTGCGTGTCGGACGACGCATAACGAAGGGTTCCGGTTCCGTGCCTATTAAAAAGGTCGTATCGTCACAGAAATCTTACGGCACTTACGTCCTTTACTTTAAGGAAAACAGGTTTTCAGATATATCTCGAAAACCTTTTAACCTATCTTGTTCAAAATAAGTTTCACTAAAAGAATTTATTAAATAATAATTAAATAAGCCCTAAATCCATGATTTTTCATATTTTTAAAATACATGGTTCAAAAATTAAAGGGGGGGGGGGGGGACACAATTTTAGTGACTTTCGGGGTGATAATCTCAGACTGTATTCACTTAATCAAAAAAATTGCTGAGAAACCTTATATTTAGTGCACCCCTATAAAAAAATTTTTTAGTCGTTTTAATTACAAAACTATGTAGGTAGGTACCAGCTAACAAAATCCACCTATCCTCAAAATTTTATTCAAATACACATTAGGTATAGTTTTTGAGTAAAATGCCTGTGACATACGGACAGACGGACAGACAGACATGACGAAACTATAAGGGTTCCGTTTTTGCCATTTTGGCTACGGAACCCTAAAAAACGCATGCTGATGGTAAACTTGAAATGTATGGCGGCGTAATATGTACGGTCGAGGAAATTGAATGTTTAGCACTTTTGGACTTTAACGTTATTCAAATAGAGTCCAAAAGTGCTAAACAATCAATTTCCTCGACTGTACTTATAATTGATATTGCTTAAATTAACCGAAAGCACACGAAAGTGCGCGTGCAACGGAACGATATCCCACATTCCGTTCCACATTACGTCTGTTTTGAAGAGGCTGTTAATTTGATTTTAAATATTTCTCATCCATCTATGGGTCTTCGGACTTTACTTTTATATCTAGCAATGCATATATAATTTTAAATATATAGACTTTGAAATTAGCTTATATCAAAAAAGTATAAAAAATAAAATAACGGTTTAAGCTTAAACAAAACGGAACGGAACGTATACACAACTTGAACTCAATCTGTCAAACGTTAAGCTTTTGCTGTTAATAACTTTTTAAGTTATTTTATGTGTTAAAAACCAGGTAAACGTCGCTGTTTCTGTAGAAGTTTGTTTAAAAATACTAAAAATCTATAACGAAATAAAAAGATTTGCTATTTTATTTATAATTGCACATTAAAATTGTTTGCAATTTGTGTAGCTACATAGGTGTGGTCAAGTCAATTGTTTACAATAATTTTGTACGTTTCCTATTATTTCAGAACCCTAAAAGGTCACAACGAAAACATCTAGCACCAAATCACGAAATATTTGTTCTTAAAAGAGTGAAAATCAAGCAAGATGGTTGTGTTAGACTCGTGTTGGTCGCCTTGTATCTGGTCATCGAACGTGAAAACGGGGAGCCGGGCGGTGGCGGTGTACACGGCAGCGCTGAGCGTGGTGCTCATCACGTTCATCAGCTACCAGCTGGCCGGCGGGGACTCGTCGCAGATATGGAATCCCTTGTTTGAAACTGATGTTAGAGGATGTAAGTCATTTTTGTAATTTCCTTTTTAATTACCAGAACTAATCTAGGCTATGTTGCATGAAAGTGTAGGACAGCTTTGTAACTTAGATTGGTCAATTTGTATGAAAACATAACTTGATGGATAAGTAGGTAGCCTAATGATCTAGATCATCATGAATCATTTTCTTCATTGCTACATTCGAATACTTTGGTAACTTCAGCCATTAGTTGTTTTGTCCTCAGCTTTCTTCACAGACTTAATTATTCACTTTCAATAAGGAGCTTTTGGCAAAATAATTAAATTAGAAAAACATGTATATTAGGGTGTCCCGTCAATGTATGAGGGGTTTTTTTTTTAAGCTACACTATCACAAGAGGTATCGAAAGTTGCGTAATTTTACACAGACTATAGAAAAGGCAAAAAATTTAGAATTACTATTCAAAGATTTGTAAAATCTATGTTTTTATAGAAGTTCTACGTCTTTGAAGCGCGGTAGAGCCCTCAAGATGCTACGTAATTCTAAAAATTTTGCCTTTTCTATAGTCTGTGTAAAATTACCCCACTTTCGATACCTCTTGTGATAGTGTAGCTTAAAAAAAAACCCCCCATACATTGACGGGACACCCTAATGTATATTGGTTACAGAGAATGTGGTACATTTGCCTGAGAAAAACACATGCACTGACTACAGGTTCATTAGCCTATTCCATACAAAAGTTAATTCTGCTTTCACACAGCAATCAACCATCTATGCTCTTATTTTTCTAAGGAGGCTTCTAGACGGGCTATATTTTTACGGAAATGTGTGGCCGGCAACTATGGGCGTCATGCTCTTACTCCCATGCTAGAACAAGACGCCCATAGTTGCCGGCCACGCATTTCCGTAAAAATATAGCCCGTCTAGAAGCCTCCTTACATTGTGTCTAAATTATTTCTCACTATATCTTTTGTTTCAGCAATGAAAGTCTTCGGAGGCATTTTCATCTTTATACTTGTACTATTAATTATAGCATCTTTTTGTATGGTAAGTGTCAGTCTAAGTTGTTTAATGTTTATCATGTGCAAGGGTGCAGGCTAACATTTTATCTAACTTTAATGTTGAAAGCTGTAGTGTCTTGAAATGTCTTAAGGAAAGTTGGTCAAAATTCGGTTAGACAGACCAGTTAGAATTAAAAAAGTATAAGTTTCCAAGCTTTTTTGAGTTATTCCTATTATGTCCTGACCCCACACTCACCATTCACCAGTAAACTATGCCATTAACTTAACAACTGCTGTGTGGGGACAAATGGGTATAGGTTTGGCTGAATACTAAATATCCGGCCGAATATTACATGCCTAAAAGAAGCAAATTCGCCTGCGCGCGTGCGCAGCGCCCTTTTCAGGTTGCATCTTATTACTCGCTGTGGTGTTTTAATTTGTGTTTTAATTTTATAATTGCATTGTCTGTATGTTAGTAACTAATGGTATATGTAACTATGGGCCTAAGTAGCCTGAAATAAATGGTTATTATTGTTATTTTCCGTTGGGTTTTTATTTCTCAGCATGAGCTGCTGGTAACTATTATTATTATTAGATTACTATCCAAAATTAACTTTTATCCCTTGGAGTACAAGATTACATTTATTTTGTTTGGCATTCCAGGTGATCGGCATCAACATATGGATGCGTGGTCTGATCCTGCCCTGGCTGATCATCATGGGTCTCATCATATGCTTCCAGCTCATCTTCGGCCTGTGGCTAATAGGGGGATACTACATTTATGTAAGTCAATTTTTGCTAGACTATTATCCTATCAACCACTCGCTGCGTGCGGGGCTATACAATGTGGGAACAAGACACACCTGCTGAACTCTCTTGCACCAATCATGACAGGTAAGTGCAACAGTGAGTGTGACAGAGGTGACATTCCTACATTTGATAGAACCGCGCGCGGCTTGAAAATCTAACAGTTAATTGAAAGTAAGTCGAGCAGTGACCGCATGTTCAAAAAGCACTAATTACTTTGGTTCCGGACCAAAAAGGTAAAAACGGAACCCTTATGGTGCGACTCTGTCTGTCTGTCTGTCTGTCTATCTGTCTATATGTCTGTCTGTCTGTCTGTCACAAAGTTAAATATCTCAGGAACTAATGCTATGAATTTGAAATTTGGAATAGTGGTGAACAAAGATAATCCACGTTTATGGAAAATGAAAAATTAGAAAATTATAATTTAGATTTTTATAAAAAAGGATGGATAAATGGGGGGCAATAATTCAAAGTCTAGTTTAGTAGGCCAAGTGGGGTATCATATGAAAGGGCTTGAATTGCATATTCTAAAAAAGTTTTTTTTTTCAACAGTAGTAAAATTTTGATAAAGGAATATTTTTTTTATTCTTTATCTAGCGTATTTTTTTTATTCTTCAAAACTCATTTTTTAATTAAGTTTATAATTGAATACTTCTGTGTTTAATTTTTTTCAACATACCTACACATACATAACATTTGCCAACATAGTGCAGCCTTTGGCATTTTAGCAATTCGGCATCACGCATGTGATTTCACTTAAGATGCAGTCCATAGACAAGAATATCCAGTTACAAAGTATGCTTGCTTACCACCTTTATGATATTCAAAAAACTTGAAATAGGTACTTTAGCTTCTTACTGCCAAGCTCCGCTTAAACAAATTAGTCAAAAGTCCCATCAGTCATAAGTATACTTTTACTTTTAACTCAATTTTTTCATTACGTTTTCAGTTGGATGCAACATTTGCAGCTCTGCTGGACTTCTTATTTATGTCTTATAATGTAAGTATAGTAAGATAATAATAATTTAAAGGTGTAGTCGGGTATGAGCAGTGACGGGCAGCTGCTCCAGAACCCAACCAAAGGATATTTTTTCCTTTCCACCTGACTCTTTCTGTGCAAAATTCTGGCTATGCCTTGGTGATAATGATAATATTATGTACAGTCAGCTGCATAAAAGTTTCTATTTTCTCCTAACAACAAGGAGCGCTATTCAAATGATTGTCGGTGATGTCAGTGTCTAAATTTCAAAGTGAATAATCTTGTACAATTATGATGTGGAAGCATAACAGATTATCTCCGAAATAACGCCAAGTAATATAGTCATATGAAAGAACCAAGGGCTCAAGTCTGTCAAGCTCTGACCACTGGTTCATCAGCCTATATTGTCCCACTGCTGGGAAAACGTATAGTTTGCTTATGTATGTCTATGAAATGCGTGCAGGATGGCGACGACGCTATAATATTGGCTAGAAAGATAAGAGAACAGAAATATGACTCACGATTAATTATATGTTCCTTTAAACGGGTTGCTTGCTGGAAGCCCGTTGTAGTTTCTTGTTATGAATGCCTTTACTAATTTGACAAAGATGACACAACGAACGCGGGCCAGGGTTATTAATACTTATTGTATTAACCTCTCCTTTACCGAGCCCCCCGTGAAAAAAGATACCTCTGTTTACCGGGCCCGTTTATATGCGGCCGATTTTTTGCTACTCTCGTTTACCGGCCCCCTCCAATGTGGATGGCTTCGCATGTACCGCGCGTATTCGAATTTATTTAATCGAATAAACGCCCAATCGAATATAAAACGTATTTGCCGTACATTAAAGCTTTTTTTCAACTGTGGTTGCCAGACTGCATATTCACGGCCTCGGTAAACGTCGGGGTACTTTTTCGCCGCCGTCAAAGAGAATATAACCACTGTACCTGTAGCTAGATTATGTTTTTGACTTACCGGAGCTCATCCTTGAGAAAACTGGCAAAGAATCCTCCCCTTAGGCTTTCTCTGACGCCACACACTTCACACCTTCGGGTTTTACCCACCACAAGCGGAACGGTCGTCGCCACGAAATTTTTTAAAATGCGGCAAGAATTATAATTATTTTCAGCAAAATATGGAGAAAACACGACAATTAGAATGACGTTAGAATTTGAATTTGAAATTTAAAGAAAAAATATTGTCAATTTGTCAACGCCTGAGTGTTGCCACCATATATTTGTCTAGTAGGTTGGCAAAACCGGCAAAACCCACTTGGAGTCCCCTTACATTTGTTCTCCCTATTGGAGTCTCTGAGGACTGTTTTTCTCTGATGCAACAAATCTTGTATGCATAGGGGTGTATTAGTACTCTATAGATTTTTTCACTGTTCCACTGTCGAATGTCTATGAACTTATGTTAATGATACTGCATCTGTACTGTAACATTTTCTGTTTTATTTTTCAGATCTACTGTTGGCTGTGTGTCTTATCGCAGTATCAAATAATATTGGATATGCAGTCGCCTAACATAGAAATGTTGATTGAAGAGTAATATATTTTTAAGCAATTTCCAATCCGTGTTCTCAAGGTTGCGATTAGACGGCGTAAGCAGTATCTTTTTTTTGTGTATTACTGAGTTATGTTTATAAATATCCATTAGCAATCTACTAGGAAATATGTGTAAGTATAATGTTTAGTGTGAAAATCTGCCGCTAGATGGCGGTAGTAGGCGACAATAGTTCATAACAATTATGTTATGAACAGAACTATCCTATTTTCATTCTTATATTTTATTAATTAGCGTATTAATTTACTTATCTGACTTTGAAATTTGTATTCTACTACATATAAGACTTATGTGACCGTCCTTTAGTGTTTAGTATAGTACTTATTACTTCTTAGATATTGCGTTGCAAACAAAAATCGATCAGCCTGAGCCCATATATGACCCATTGCTAGATTTCTAGGTCTCATGGCTAAGCAGGAATGGACAAAGAATACTGAATGGCTAAGTTAGTGAATACTAAGATAGTCAAAATGATGAAAAGTTATTGAATACAACTGCATTTATTAGTATTTTAGACATATACCACCACTCAATGGGTTCTGCAAGTGATTTTACTAACCATTTTGAGAAGTGCCTGATTATGACAACTAATTCAATTTTAAGACAAATATACATAATTATACCAATATTTAGCACGTAAGAAAAATTAAAAAATAACAGAATTCCGTCCAAATTAGTATTTTTATATATTTCTTGTGAATCTCATATATCTTCGCCTATTCGTGTTTTAAAAATATGTTTGTGCTAGGGGCGGCATGTAGGTACTCACTTACCACGTGTCAGAGAAAATAACATGCCTTATGTAGGTACAATAGTTGTGTACGAACACGGCTCTTTTAGACATAGCGTACAGTGTATATAATGGTAGCACCACACTTGGTAGTATTTGCCCAAATATTCGTGTTGCATCTTTTTCGTTCCTACGGCAAATGAAAGAGAGGCAACGATGCAACGCGAACACGTATTCCCAAGTGTGGTGCCACCATTAGATTTTTAAGTTGAATATTACTTTTCAAGTTATGCATATGGGGTCAAAACATAGTGTTTACTTTCTTGTGGACAGATCCAAAGTCTTACGCCTAATTTTGTCGCAGGACCTAGGTATGTGAAGTGCCTTATCGACTTATGACTAGTTTTATTGGAACATAATTATTTACCTTAACTGTTAACTACTGTATTATCTACTCCTACGGGAAATAAGCCTGGTTTTTTTTCTGATTTTGACCCACGTGTTGTATTGAGTTCTTTTATCAATTACTTCCAGTTAAACGAGGATGGAATAAATCCCATGGTTTTACATTCTCTATCATCTCCAAATAGAATTTCAGTTATCTAAATTATAACAACTATTTATTTAGGTATCGAACAATGTTACACAACAGTCTATTTATACAAGTTGAACAGAAAGTATACATTCCGTCAGAATTAAAGTTACTATATTGCGTTTCATATTAGAATCATATTTAAATAAGACTACTTACTTCATAATCACCCTCGCCTTCAGTAGTAACAGGAAAAAATAAGTTTCTATCAAAAATTTCAATTTTGGTACAAGCTTTTATTGCCGACTGCACTTTTATGTATACCATCATCAACTACCCATTGAGACGATTCTAACTAGCCCAAACTCAACGGGGTTACGTCGGTTAATTACTGAATTCCCATGGCCACCTTCTGTCTCCATGATCTGATCAGCGCAATGGTACCATAATATTAAATAGTCATCCAAATTATACTAATACCCAAAATTTCAGCTCAATCGGATAACGGCAAGTGACTGAAAAATTGATTTCAAATTTTGACGTGTCCGTCAAAATTTGAAATCAATTTTTCAGTCACATACGAGTACAACGAACAAGTCAAATTAATACGAGTATAAAGCTTGTAAAAACTAATCTGAGCCCCAATGTTCATGCCGCTACATCTATTTATTTTCTAATTCTTAGTCTTTTAATTTTATAGTACTATTTTTTAAGTACCTGCCTATGCCTAACTACAATTCTTCTATTTGACTTTTTTTTATAGAAAATTTATATTAATTATGTACCTACAGATTAAATTTTTTACCACTTCAAGTGTCAATAAATTTGTAGAATGATGATCTGTGTTTTGATGTTATCTTGTAAAAGATGTACTATTAAATTTGATTACCTCCGGCCTACCTGTAGCTCTTCATATACAGGGTGGATTTTTTATGAGTATCCAAATTGAAGTATGTTAATCCTTATAGAAAATTATAATTTACGTGTTTTTTAGTTAGGGCACCTCAAAATTGTCTCAAAAAAAGACCAAGTTTGTTGTCAATGTTCGCTGCGCGCCGGCCCTCCCCGCCAGTCATTCCCCGCCAGTCGTTCTCCCCCTGCCCCAGCACCCCGCTGCCGCGTCAAATTGATACGAGTAACGCAGTGAGAAAACATTGTAAACAATGACAAACGCCGCGAACAGCGCATGAACACACGCGCGGGTGGTTGGTACTGTTGGTAGGCGACTAAGTGGGTAACTCATTCTGATTGGGCGGCCAGTCTGATGTAAATGTGAACTACCCTCACTACAACATATTTTGTGTCATCTAGTTTATTTACATTCGACTTGGTTGCCACACTACAGCCATTATTATTTTTGAGAAAAAAATACTTAGTTTTTTTTCACAAATAAAATTTATAAATGACGCCTAATGCCTGGAAAAAAATTGGATACTCATAAAAAACACACTGTATAATGGCAGTTGGATACACAAGATAGGAAGATAACGCTCTTTGATTTTACAGAAGTTGCCATAAGGGAAAAAAAACAGTCAAGAGCGGAGACTTGTCTAAACTAATCCTGCTAATATTATAAATGCGTAAGTTTGGATGGTTGTTACCTACTCAATCACGCTTAAACGGCTTAACCGATTTGGATGACACGTTGCAAGAAGACAATTTAGGTATAGCCTGCATTAAAATATAGGATAGTTTTTATCCCGGGTCCACGCAGACAACTATATAATTACTTTCACAATTAATAAGTTTGATTTTTATTAATAAATATGTACTTACATATCATAGACAATAATTTGTCGATTGTGTGAATCGATACATTGTCTGTTATTGCCACTCACTATTCTGTCACACGCAACAAGTAAATATGTATTTTTGTTCCTATGGTTCATATTGTCATTATTCAAAAACTTCAAAGTTGCGCAATGTGTCAGGATTGACTTTTTTCTTCTTCTTTTAACTTTTTATTTTAAAAACACTAAAAAAAAAATTAAATTTTTTGAAAAAATCACAAAAATATCTTTTGAAAACAAAAATGCAAAAACTATTATGACTCACTACATGATGTTACCTCCAAATCTGCATTGACTACCTGTGCTATGATCTCGTGGTGCCAAGATACATTACTCGAAGGTCATAACTTTAGATCAATTTTTCTCCGAGTTATTTTTTTTTTAAGAAATGGACATAAGGGGTTACTACAGATGCTCTAAGGAAGCCTCCTTTTAAATATTTGCTTTGCACATTGTGCAAGGTCTTCTACAGAGGGGTAAGTTAGTGAAAGGCTACTCCAGTTATGTATGCTCTAGGGTGATTCCACGAGCGTTCCAACCGCCGTCAGTCCGCTGATCGCATTATTGTTAATGTACCGGCAAACTGGCATGGCATGTTCAGGTATTTTTTACAAGTCCAGGACTCCTACAAAATGATTGGAAAAGGGGATCCAAAACTGCAAGAACTTTGACAATAATGCGATCAGCAGACTGACGGCGGTTGGAACGCTCGTGGAATCACCCCTAAGCTCAAAGTTACTGTATGAATAAAACGTCAACAGTACCAGAGGGCCTATTCGTTTTCGTTCGTGTATCTCCGTCTCTGTCGCTCGAACTAGCAAGTGCGACAGAGACGGAGATACATGAACGCAAACGAATTTCGTTTCGCGGTGGGCCCTCAGGATTCACTAGTGTTGTACGTAAGTATGTAGTTCTAGATTTACGATATAGATGGCAGTGTTGACAATATAACATGTTTAATTTTTAACATAGGAACCAGATGGCGCTAGCAGTCACATACTCCATTGTTAAAATATTATTACAACATAATCAAGAGCACTCATATTTGAGCGAATCAATCTAATAATAATAAAAAAATAACAGAAAATTTATATTAACTCTGTCAGGTTCTGCCACTCCCAAGTCCAAATTTGATCCGAATTACTCTTGTATTCTTCTGGGATCCTAGTACTTCGGTATCACATGGTTACGTCATGGCGCATTTGATCGCAACCCAACCACTTTTGATTCCTAATGCCCTGGTACATTCAACGTAATATTGTTACTTTGTTTAGTTTGTTAGGAACGTCAATTTCGTCACTAGAGTGAGAAACAATTCTTTCAACTTCTGCGCTCCTGGTACCTCTCCGCGAATGGGTCGACAATTTATCGACAGTCACAAGACAAGCGACAAGGTCTATACGGGGTGGGCCCTGTACAGGAGCAAATATTTAAAAGGACGCTTCCTTAGAGCATCTGCAGTAATCCCATGTGTACAATTGGGTACTTTCCTGGGTAAAAAAAATATTTTTATTTATTTATTTATTTATCAGCTTACTTAAACTAAACATTTTTTGCATGATATAATTCTATTTAGTCCGTCAGTTATTTTGAACCGACTTCAAAAAAGGAGGAGGTTCTCATTTCGACTGTGTTTTTTTTTGTGTGTGTTTGTTACGCGATAAGTCAGTAATTTATGAACCGATTTGAAAAATTATTTCTTTGTTTGAAGGCATATACTTCCGATTGGTCCCGTTGTCACCAAAATCTAGTTCTGGTGATGGGATCCTGGAGAAATCGAGGGAACTATTTAAATTTTATAAGCAAACGTGAAGTCATTTGGCTACTGATTTGAAGTCGGTTAAAACTTTGTTTTAAAAGTAAATTATATCAAAAAAAATATTGGATACGTATTTTTTGGTTTGTCAATTAAACAAAAAAATGACGAAGATATAAGCCCGTTAAAGTTCCAACGTGACGTCACATTATGCTAAAAAGTGTACCATAATGTGACGTCACACGGTCATTTTTTGTTTAATTGACAAACAAAAAAATATATCTCGATTTTTTTTTTGATAATCTAACGGACTAAATATTTTTTTAGGAAAGTAGCCAATTTTTTTTTTTTTAATTCGGAGAAATTTTGATCTAAAGGTCATAATCAGCGAGATCATACACGATAGAGCATAGCACAGTAGTCAATGAGAATTTTGAGTTTTTTTTTTTCAATTAAAACTACTTTGAATTAATAGCTCACATGCTTAATAATCTACCGTTTAATTTTTTGCTCCTGTTTCAGGGCCCATCCTGTATAAGACAGTTTTTTTTTAACTGCGGACGCAAAAAGAGGGGTGTTATAAGTTTGACGTGTCTTGTGTGCCTGTCTGGGCATCGTAGCTCCTACCTAAACGAAAGGACCGATTTTCATGCGGTTTTTTTCCGAAAGCTGAACGTGAACGAGATGGTTCTTACGTTCTTAGCATTAGTTCCTTGAGGTCCTTCAATTCAACACTTTCAACATAATCGCTTCAGCCGGTATTGAGATATTGAACTTTGAATTGAAAATGTCGGTAAACACCGAAGTTGAAAACTCAACTTTTCTAAGTTGTTAATTATTACAAGCTTTTATTTAACGTAGACCTGTTAGTTTGTTTGTTAGTGTGGGACAAATCTTGGAACTGTAGCTCTAGTCTGAGTTTACAGTGAGTCGAGTTTACTTTCCTCGCTAGCGAGTGTGTAAAATATTTGTATGAAAACTCTATACACCGCCCCTGGTGGTCACTTACAGAACTAAAAATCTAATTGGTACCACAAGTCCCTTCTATGTTTACTTTGCTCGCACCAGTTAACTCGATCGTTCGTATAGTTTAATCGATTTTTCAATATTCAGCCTTATATCACAAGCATTTATTTAATTTAATTTAAATGCTAGCGTTTGTAGGTTATGACATTACAGAATACGCGCATTGCCAACGTCGAAAAATTTCCCAACGCCAAAGTTTAAAGACTTTAAAGGAATCTATACCTTAAGCTTAACGACATTAAGTATAACTTTAACAGTGTGCGCCGATTCTCCACTGAGTCTCTCGACCCAATATGGAGGAACTTGTGCCAATTATTTGCATTTTTAAATACAAAATACGCGACAATCCGAATTTTGCGGATATATGTTGTCGATTCAAAACCCTTATTTTTATAAGTTCTTTTATTTGAGATAGGTATCGATCGGATCTACTGTAAATCTTGACGGAATAATACGTTATCCCGTACCATTTTGCAAGTGAAATAGTAAACTACAGAGTACAGACGCTACGGTATTTTTCGATTCGAAATGTCAAATTTGTGTCTCATTGGTACGAATTGGTCGTACGAACCGAGTTTAGATTACGCATCGAAAACTAGACGCTAGCAAGTAACGTTTTGTATTGTTTTCGGAGTATATATATCGGTACTAAGCCACTGGAGATGCCATGACGTAAACTCTTCGAACAAATTTTTTCGCCACTTTTGGCGGGGGGCGAGGTAAAACACGTACAGCACACCACCAAAAGATGAATAACTCAACAGACACAAATTTTGCTGTTGCGATAAACGCACACTACAAAAAAATTCAACTCATCAAAAATGACACGCACACAGACGGAGTTTTCACGTAACTGATGCAGCATACATACGAACAAGTTAGTGATGGGACACATCGAAGACATCTGAAGAATGAGTCAAATTAGTTTGATGAATGAACTGAATTATCTTATACTATTTATTATAAAATTGTAAAAGTGAAAATTCTGTCCATTGAAGATACTACTCAAAAAATATTTGTTTGTATATGTCTGTCTGTATTTATGTGCCCTAGTGTCCTTAGCCCTCTCGCGCAGTTAAATTGTGGAATGAACTCTCGCCCGCGGTTTTCCGGGCTGATACTTATTGATTGGTATTTGCAAGAACCTATGTATATGCAATTATATTTTAATAAGGCTCATCTTTCACCACATTTATAAAGTTACTTAAAAACATAAATGAGCAAAGGGAAAGCAATAAAATAAATTGTAAATTTTATTAGAATGACCACATATTTATTAATTTAAATTCTCTGGTAGGGATTTTTAAGACCCGCTTAAGACTTTTATTAATTAGTATTTTTATTGATTTTTAAAATGAATAAGTTTATTGTACACGTGTTCATTTTTGTAGCTTTCCGGAGTAAAGTGCTCCGAACAGATAACACTTGTACGTGTAGGTTCCCAAGAATAATTTTCGTTATTACAAATTGTTCTCCATTTCTCCTTAGGGATCTTTTGGAAATCTAAAAGGACATACAATTATATTAAATAAAGTATAATACTATAAATAATAGTATATGAATAACACATACACTCATAGTCCCGCACTAAATGTATTCCTTTTACCTAGTTTTTTTGCCATCAATTCTTTTCTTTTTAAGATTAAATTTCAACATCGTAAGTCCAGAGAAAAGTAATTTTTCTGATTCACCTTGCAAGATTTAAATGTAACATACATCTATACCTACTATTTAATTCAATATCTAATAAAAAAAACTGACTATTAAACAAACTGCAGTGATTGAATGAATGAATGATTCATTCAAATGTTGAGTCGCCTTCCCTAAAGACCGATTCGACCCCTTACCACTGTAATCATGTTTACGTTCTGTCGTTTACGTATCGCAAACGGTATTTTCTTTAAATGGAGATTGTACTTCAATACACATTTAATAGTTAGTAAAAATACTTACCTATGATAGGAAACGCGAACTTGTTGCGAATTTGAGCTGTCAGATCACCATTTACATGATAATATTGCACAACACAAGTCACCATTTTTCGAGAGAAACGTCACGCGACACGGAACGATACAAAATGACGGTGAAGCAACTTTAAGTAGTTTTATATAACGTGGTTGAACAGTTGACCAATGTACTTTGCCGGAGGGGGTCGCCTGTGTATGACATCTCCAGTGGGCTTAATACTCAAAGATCGGCACCATGAGTACGACGAATTTTACAGCTTGAACTTGCGAGAATCGAAATCTATTCGAAGCGCGTTAGCTTGACGGCGTCGGAAGTAAACTATTATACAGGGTGGAAAGATAAGTCGGGCCCTGGAGGGAAACTACCTTAAATCCTTAAGCTGGTTCATTTTACTTAAAGGAGACATTTCTTTATTTTTAAAAAGAAACTAGGCAAGCGAGTTTTAGAAAATCTTTGAATGCAGTTTTGTTTCTTTTTAAAAATAAAATAATGTCTCCTTTAAGTAAAATGAGCCAGCTTAAGGATTTAAGGTAGTTTCCCTCCAGGGCCCGACTTATCTTGCCACCCTGTATGCTTTCGATGGCAACTCACGCTAAGCGTACAGACGGCACTTCTCACTTTTTTATGTTCTGTAAGTTTTTTCGACATATATACGTTTTCGAACGCGTTTGCGTTTAGTTACAGTTTGTATGGCAACGCGAACAGCGCCTCTGGTGGTAACTATTAGGAACTACGCGTTGCCATACAAATTGAAACTTAACGCAAAACGTATATGTATCGATAAAACTTATACTAGAGCTTCCGAGTGCCTGCCTACTCAATGCCTACATTCCCATTACGCCGTGCATTCTAAAATAATCCTTAATCATAGGGTAATTCGGTCTAAATCAGATTGGACGTGTAAGTTATAAGTGAATATAGTAACGAAAATAAGTAATATTAGGTGGATTTCTATTCAATTGATATTCTGAGGGCTTAAATTAAAGGCCTTCGAAAAAACATTAACTGCTATATATTTGCCATGTATGTTATTATGAAATAATTTAAAAACTATTTTCCAAACACATGTGATGTTTGATTTCAAATGATAATTTTTTCTTTTCTAGCTGAAAAAAAGTTATATTATTATTTTTTATTATTATTTTCCTTGAGTAAATTTGACAAGAACTTAAACCACCGTTTTAATTTAAAAGCTCATATTTCCCGTTGCATATATTTATGGATTCAGGTCATACATTTCAGATCTAACATTTACAAAGAAGTTTTCGTTATAAAAATACTGATACCATATTTGCGGACAAAAATCACCAGTTTTCAGGCACCATTTTTTTTCTTACTTCCGGTCCGCAGAAACGGCAGGTTTTAAAATATAGGTTCTTAAAATCACCTATGTAAACCGTATAAAAACAATTAGCCTGATATTGAATTATTTCCAAAAAAACCGTAATTTTTACGGGGTACTGGTAGAGGTTGCGCCGGGAGTACCTACGCTGGATGTGGGTGGCGCAGACCCGGTCACTATGGCGCTCTTTGGGGGAGGCCTATGTCCAGCAGTGGACGTCTTTCGTCTGAAATGATGATGTGGCTCACAATATCTTATATTTGTGATCTCTTGATAATCAAATACCTAAACGAAACTAATTCTTTTAAAAAACTTAAATTACCATTGAATTTATTTGTTTAATATTGAGGTAGTTTTTTTTATTTACGGGTGTTAGTCAGACTCTTATTTCGGTACTACATAGTGTACCATCAGTGGAGCAACAATTAAAAATAGTAACGGTATATTTCAAGGCGAAGGTAGGTGTTGATTTTTAGAAGATAAAATATGTGTTGAAATGATACAATATAATAAAAAATCTTAATCATTTAATCAGAGAAATAAAATCCTCCATTTTTTGTTCATGTTACAAATAAAATAAACAAAAAAATGTACATGAGAAGAGGCTTAAGTCGAGGTACAACTGAAAACAATCGAATTACAAGCCAAATTCCATGTAAATGATGACAACTTTGATACAATAGTATGATAATTACCTTACATTACGATACAATAACGAAGCAGTATAAAAATCGAAAGAATAACTTTTGTCACTTGTATTGCACTGTTAATAATAGCATAAATATTACCAATTTTATTTATAACTGTTACACCTAAGTAGTAATTTAAATAATTATCTATTTTTTTCAATAAAATATAATAAAATAATCATAATTTGGTTTAAAAGTAATAACTGGAATGTGTTGAGTTGAGTATTTTTATTTCAATATGTCATGACGGTGACCGCAATTTACGAGGTTATCGGAATACGCATTAATATTTTAAATTTTATGAACGTAAGGTTAATGGTTTCAGTGTTTGATATAGGTAGGTATGTAGCGACACTCTGGTTATTCGTAGTTACAGCGTTTTAAATACAGTTGTGAACATTTTTGTATATATTTATTTAGTATTGCTTTTTGCAGGTACTTACTTACCTAATTGTAGCATCTGAAATCAAATACAACAATTTTTTTTTCAATATTTGAGCACTGCAGAAATCAACAAGTTTACTAAACGCTTAGATACCATACAATTATATAAGGAGTATGTACAATGAAATCTTATTTCCGACTAAAATAATATACAATGCTTACTGGCTATAATTTACAGTTACGGAGTCGTACAGTAGCCTAAGTACAGTCGTGTAATTATGGTACAATAATTTACAAAAGCATTAACTAGACACTTAATTTAAAATGATATGCAAAAGCTATTGGGTAGCTCACAGATGTCCAAATTCCTAGCTAAGATCTTAGAACTTCGTCGTTTTAAGCTTCAGCCGACAACAGTACGGCAAATGTACAATTGTACAGTACCCATGTACTTGTACGTATAACGACGAAGTTATACACCCTTAAAGTTTAATGGAATAAAATCGTAATGGTTTGGAATATTTCTGTAAATGCGTCGTCGATTTTTGGCACAGTTTTAACTTACATTTAGAGTATTAATAATTGGGGTCATAAAACGAATTGTCTTCGAAGTTTTGAGTATTGAAGATGTGTTAATTAGTTTACATTGACATTAGAGTATCCGTATACAATTTTTTGAAGTAAAAACTTTCAAATCAATTTATTTACAGTCTGTCAAATGTTTCAGTTAAAACAGATAACTTTTATTGACATCTGTTAGAGGGCAATTAACTATAACAAAAAAGAACTAAACTTAACAACCAACTTAACACGTTTGACAAACATTTGAACAAACTAATGAACACACAACGCAATCGCTCTCAGTAGCATACACATTCCCAGTCTATTGTCTATATGGCTATGAACCTGACGTGTACCAATTGGTATTGGGAGGGGCAGATTTGTCTACTGGCTGATGGGAGTGGGATGTGTGCGCAGAATGTGCCTGAGGATGGTACAGATGGAAGGAGGAAGGGGGATGGAAAAACTGGCTCTGGTCTAACGACGACGTGTAGTCCAAAGCGCTAGGGACAGCGGAGTACGCTTGTGGCTTCAGCGGTAACGGCGCTTCAGCCAAATACGAGTGCCTTAATGCCTCAGAATAAGCACTGTTATCATACGGCAAAGCGTATTGCTGCTTGTCCCTAGGGGATACGGATCCAGGGGGAGTCATTGCAGAATGGTAATCCGCGTAGCCACCGTAGGCCAATGAACCGATATCGGTAGCTTTATGGCCCAATTGATCGCCGTACCCTGATCCCTCGCTGCCGGGAGGAGTGGGTAGCGGACCAGATTGTCCGTCGCTCGAATAATAGCCACCTGTTCTGCCATCACCAAGGAAATTACTTCTAATAACGCTCTCCCTATTGGCATAAAGTTGCCGTAGCAGCGCCGAAGCGGGCGTCGAAGTGTGGTTCCCAGGGATCTGCCTGTTTAAATGGTTTATGTGGTGGTTTTGGGTCCCTATCCACTGTATGGTCGATTTCTGTTGTTGCTGTTTCAGTAGTGCATCAGTTGAAAAGTCCGTAGGTCTGTGTGAGATTTCTTTACCGTCTAAAGCAGGTAGATGCTTCGACATGGCGTTTTCTAGATCTCTGACAGAAGTGGCGTCCGAGGAGCCCTCAGGGATAGACAGGGTGGTTTTATTCATATCACGTTCAGCAGGGGATATCGCTGCACCGGGATTAGAGGAGTTCTTCCGTCTTTCTTCGTCCCTTTCTTCATCATCACATTCCGCGTGTTTCCTCTTTTTCATTCTTCTGGCTGGCATGGGGGAAGTTCTTTCAGGGTTCGCGTGGAGGGGCAGTGGAGAGGGGTCGTGGGAGTCACTGAGTCTGGTGAGGTGTGTGACGTCAGATGTTGGTACTGGGGCTGTTGACGCTGATTCAGCGTTGTTTGTAGCTTCCGTTCTTTCTGTGGGGTGTCGTGAAGAGGGCGGGGGTTTGCCAGAGTTATCGGCGTCCGGGGGACCATTTTCGGGGTCTCCTGTGGTCTCTTCTCGCTTCACGCCTTGTACACTTTCTTCCAACTGGCAGCAATCCATAACTGTGTTAGGATATTCGCGCCCACTGGAAAAAAAAACATATTGATTAGTAACTAAATACAGGCCGTAATTAATTTATTTAAAAGGATGTTGTATCCAGAACAGATTTTTCTTGAAATACTAATTCCAAGGAGTTATTAAATTATGTGTAAAAAGATTCTGCAGACAAATGGGATTTCTATTCAGTATGCAAAAACTTAATGGATTACTGCGCTGTACAATTCACGTATGATATACATGTAAAGTCGCTGGAAAAGTACCAATTTGAAGTAATTCTCACAACAATGTGTAAGCGGATATGTGGATGATCTTAGAATTGAAGTCTTTGTTGTATGGATTCAGTTCGAAAAACAAACACGAACACAATTTTCATACGGCAGATGTCTGCTTTTACGATTAAATTAATGTTTTACCTAATAACATAGTTGATACAGATGATGTTCTGCTCTTCGGCGTTTTTGGAGGAGCAGACGACGGTAGCACAGGTCTGCAACCAGGTATAGCCACCAAGCTTGTTCATCACACGGTAGTAGTGAGTCAGCACCTGGCCTTTGTTCATTACTGAAACAATAACGAAAGAACGCTGATTAAACCAATTAATGTAGGGGATTTTCTCCGTAAGGTACCTAGTCATGTTCAGTGAAATAAATAAATGTTGCATCTATCTTATTCAACTGTCTAAAACTAGATTAATGTTTAGATATCAAACACTAAACAATTAATTACAAATTTAAACGACCGGTTAGCCTCGTGAATAGTGACGCTGCCTACGAAGCTGAAGGTCCTGGGTTCTAATCCCGGTAAGGGCAAACAATATTTGTGTGATGAGCATGAATATTTGTTTCTGAGTCTTGGATGTTTTCTATGAATTTAAGTACTTATTTATATCTATTAAATATATCGTCGTCTAGTACCCATAACACAAGCCTTATTGAGCTTACTTTTTTTTAATTTATTATCAAAAAAAGTACATAGCATTCAATATGTTTAATTACCCGCCAAACTGCTAGAACAGTTTGTTGGCGAGTACTATGGGACTAGTTCGATTTGTGTAAGATTCATCATCATCATCATCATATCAGCCGAAAGACGTTCACTGCTGGACATAGGCCCCCAAAGAGTGCCACAATGACCGGTCCTGCGCCACCCGCATCCAGCGGACTCCAGCGACCTTTACCAGGTCATCAGGTGTAAGATTGTCGACTAATATTTATTATTATTTATTTAATGTGCATACCTGATTAGCTGTGTCTATATCTCATAAGGCGTCTATTTATCATTGTGCAAAAACTAAGGCTTGCATCGACTATCAGCATTAACTTCTGGTGTTGACATTGTTATCAAAAGGCTCAGTCCATATCAGCGCGACCTTGCTGACACACATGACGTAAAACAAGGAATCGCATTATATTCAAACCCATACAATTCACATCGAACTAAAGATAGTAAGACATGTGTATTGTTGTACGTGAGTCATTAAGGTTCTGACGGTTTTTGGTTAAGTCCATGCATTGTGTATTGTCGGTTTTGTAATTATCGATGCGCTTGGGCACGGGCCAAAGAGTGAAACCAGCCCCGATGGTCTCAATATAATATTGGTTTTTATAAAGGTTTTGTTATGACAAAGTAAAGAATGCATTGTCTTGTCAGTAGCGTTATTTTGTGGTTCGTGCTCAATCCATGCATAATCTTCGTTTTTTCTTTAAATGAAAAATTAGGTACGCGTTGAACAGTAAATCACTAATTCGTCTACCGTTGAGTACATATTGATTAAAAATAAACGTTTTTCAGCTAACAAAATAACCAATGACGCAGGCAATAAAAATGTCGGAAGTCTTCAACATTAATTTACAGCCGAATAAAGCCGTGCGCATCAACAGCCTGCCAACGTACATTGCTAACCAAATTACCCGCTTTCTAGCAAACCGACGGACATTTATGTTAATAAAACAATTGGTATTCACGGCCCGATATGTCCACATTTGACCGGCATCTATACGTGCATACATACATACGTATTGTATGTTTTAAACACTATCGTAAAGCTATCAACAGTTTAGGTGCTAGAGAAAAACCATGCTGGGCGGTTGCGTGATTCGAGTTTTGATAGGCTGATTTGGGATTTTATTGTTACGGTGGTATTTAATGTAATGTAAACGTAGTTACCTATACGATATTGATAGATTTAAGATACCAGCGAATGAAGAAAACAATACAAAATAAGTCTAACATATACCTACTGAAATAAATTGAGGCGTCAGCTTCAAGAATGTTTCACTGCTGGGTAAGGTCGTTATGATTATCACTTTTATTTTTGAAACGATATCCACTTTACATTGTGTTACATTTTGTTTTGCATGCTTTTGTGATACATTTGTGTTAAGCATAACAACATTTGTGTTACACGCTATAAAAAAAAGTATTAACTTTGACGGTCTACCTACCTGATATCAATCAATTAATAAATCAAATTATGCATATAAAAAGACTTTGAAAGAATTGAGCATTCAACATTAGTTACCTATAAGTGTTTTAACATATTAAACTTGAAAAAACGAAACGAGGATCTAAAACAATAATAGTCAATACATAAAGTACCTAAACTCCAATCTCCATTAAAATGTCTCAATATTTATTTCAGAGACGTTTGACTACATTGCGGATAGTAGGTAGTTGTTTGAAATCAGGATACTGTAACCGAAATATAAGCAACAATAGCTATCTCAAAGGACATTAAGGCTGACGTTTCCCACGATAGCTGGAGAGAGGAAACCGAAATGCTGGCATAAAAATTATTATTCAAATCACAAACGACAAAGACAGCCGGCGTAGATACGGCGCTAGCTAAATTGTACAGACAGCAACCATAACGTATATACCTTATTTTCATAGCTACAGAGCATAAATTACAAAATGATTCTTATACTCGTAAGGGTAATGGGAAAAACTTGCGTGGAACACTGAGCTTTCTGACGAAAGCGTAAAAAATGTAATGGCGCACACATATGAGGGTTATATTAGATTATTTGAATGCATATTTCCTCTTGATGTTAGAATCATCGGTGTGAATGAAATATTAAGACGAGGAGCCTGAAATTACGTACGTGTTAAATTTTATCAAACGGCGTGTGTTTACAATATTGTCCCTATTCTGTAAAACTTACAATGACATCAAATTACAAAGAAAAACTTTTAATAATAGATCGACGATGCAATATAGACCAGAGGTAATTGAAGATTGCGCAAAGTGAATTCTTATGTATAATAGAAACTCTCAACATTGAGTCATTACAATTTTGAAATCTAAATCACCCTAGAACATATTCTGCGCTACACTAGTCATCAATTTTCCTTGTAACAGCGCCTTGAGTACCGTCTTGACATGGATTTCTACTGTCCCCTCTGAAT
Source organism: Epinotia nisella (assembly GCA_932294315.1). Classification (NCBI taxonomy): domain Eukaryota; kingdom Metazoa; phylum Arthropoda; class Insecta; order Lepidoptera; family Tortricidae; genus Epinotia; species Epinotia nisella. The sequence goes on from OW028674.1 coordinate 28,512,492, forward strand.
ACAAAGTGCGTTACGACACAAGGATTTCACATCATTATTGGGTCGGTGATCGTTACAATTGATGAGTCCAGCAAGGTTAATGAAAACAGGACTTTTATTGAGCCAAGGATGGTGTGTGGTCATCCGTCTTGTAGCTACTATGAAGCCATAGATTACGTAGACATACCTAGTTTGATATTACAAAGGCTTTCCGGTTGGTATCTATAGTTGCTTTTAAATCGGCAACTAACGGATGGGCACATTTTACAAGTGTAGAATGTGTGTACTTGGTCTTTGTCCTCTTTGCCCGAGTACGGCAAAGCCGAAAGGAAGGGGTATTTTTTTAGCAGTCTGGTTGTATTTACGTGTGTTCCTCTGTAGCGTTTGAAATACTGAACCGATTTTGATAAATGGGGTGTCAATCGATTCGAAATTATGCTCCGTATGACATAGGCTACCATTTGTATGAAAAAGAAAAATATGATAGCTGTCACATACAAATAAGTGACTGACTTTAAAAAAAGATTTTTTTAAATGAAAGAGGAGAAAATTTCGAGTTCAAATACATACAAATATTATTCATAGTTACTTTTCCGTAGTCGGGATACAGTTTTTGTAACTTTTTATGCTTGTTATTATTAGTTATTTGTGTCTCAAGGGAGCAAAATGATGTATTTACGGCGAGGGCGGTACTTTGAATCCAGAGTGAAGCGGGGCACATTGCACGTAGACCGATAGCCGTTGGAGCGGAAAGGTTCTCGAGTGACGATCACGTACCGGGAGGCGCATTGTGGGTATACGAGGTGGACCTGATAAAGGTCGCGGGAGTACGCTGGATGCGGTGACGCTGAACCGGTCATTATGGCGCTCTTTGAGGGAGACTTATGTCCAGCAGTGGATGTCTTTCGGCTGATATGATGGTGATGACTTATCAAGAGAATTCAAATTTACAGTAAAATTTTCAAGTCACACAATATCAACAAAAACTGGAAATCAAAACAAAATGATGTATATGTCAGTAATAGGTTGATACTTACAATCTACGTGGCATTTCCTAAGTTTGTGGGCGTCTTCTCCATGGCAGAGTGCGTATAGGTTCTTTCCCGTCATCTCCTCCGCCGTGTAGCCTAAAAGCTCTGACACCCTGCTGAGAAAAATATATGGATGTATCAAATTCTATTTTATTTTCGCCTAAAAGTTCGATATTTCAAGGTTAGGAATATTCTCTGATGCATTGTTAATGTTTTGTTTTCTATTTGCCCCCTTTGCTCTTTACCTATGTAGTACAAGCAAGTTTCTAGTCTAGACATTATCTCCCTTTTACTGACTTTAAAACTGTCCTCTTCATCTTCTATTTATATTTAAACCGTTTAAGTGTTTTCAGACGATGAACAACAAAAGACTTAAATGAGTTCTTTTTTCAACCTAAAAAGGTCGTTCCCATCTTCCAACCTATCCAACCCAGGTTCAATATGCAACCTGGGTTGGGTAGGTTGGAAGATGGGAATTACCCACCTAAACATCTAAAATCTGTAAATATAGCGAGTAATTGAAACAAACAATTCCAAATACCTTGGCTCGCAATGGGCGATACTGAAGTCGAAGTTGATTCTAGTGACGAACATATCAGACTCTAGCCGTATCTCGTGCACAGAGGGCGGCGGTAGGGCGATAGCCAACGCGACCATCCCTAGAAGGGCCGGTGGTGACTTTCGACTGTGGGAGAACGTGTACTGGGGCCGAAGTCGACACAGCAGCAGAACTACCTGGAAAGAAGAAACGGAGAATTTTAATGAAGAATTTTTGAAGTAGGTAAGAACTGGGCGAGGAGTGACCTGGGAGAGTTCAGCAGTGGAGCACTGTGATAATGATGATGAATTGCAATTCTATGCGTTACGTGTTTTCGATGTGATGTAGGCAAGCGAACATGTCTATTTGTGATTGTACTTTAGAGTCCATGACGTGTTAGCAATACTGCAAATCATTGCGGACTCTGGGTTACTACTGTTACGATATATAGAAATAAATATATTTATTCAACGATCATAGGGTCCTTTCCCCATACTGTACCTTTTTTAACCTACAAGTTATAATCATCGGTGTCTTATGCCTACGATACGATAAAAGAAAAGCATATAAAATTTGTGTATGCATAGGCTTAAGCTTTTGCTTTCGCTTTAAGTCTAAATGACCTGAATCACACTGGCACGGCCTGCGGTGGCGGTCAATAGTCAACTTGACACTTAGGTAGAGAATAGGCTTTACATGTAACTAGTGAAATCAGTTAAGCCACACGAATTCAACACGATATAAACATTTTATGCATGTATTTGTATAATCTGAAAGTTTAACATTCAGCAAGCAGATTTTATAACAAGTACCCGCCCGCGTAAAAACAAACAAATTTAACAAAACATCGGTCGTATTACAAAAGAAGTTATTTGAAACAAATTTCCGAGTTGAAATTACAGACATCAACTTCTACAACCATCTGGGTTAATAATAACCTTGTTAAAACTTCTAGATGGCTTTCCAGCACGTCGCGAGTTATTATCATACTTTTGATAGCCAGAGAATAGCCATGAATAAAGTGAGAGAATCTCGTGTTTTTTTACATCAACAGTCTAAATACACATACTTAATAGCATAATTTTCAGTAAACCCAATTAAATCATTCGTTCGACCCCTTATGTGATAAATTTCAAATTGTAATAAGCACCAAATTCGTAATTATCTGCTTCCAGGTGAATTCAACTTAAGGGCGAACAACATCGCCAATAAAGCGTTATAATCTGTAAGTTACGTCCATAACTCCACTTTATCTGAATCTTAATGGCTCATACGCCGCTTCGACAGCAATTACATCGTTCATGGGTGCCGTAAGCGCCAAAGGCTAACATTTATTGGGATTCCTAATTACTTTACTTGCGTCTGATTTTGTGCGCTGATTAGTAGAATTGGTTCCAAACTGCAATTCGTTTGAAGGGTTGAGTTTTAGGAAAATATAGGTATTTCCTAAAACTAACCTTGAATCTAATCGTAATTTAAACTTAGGCACAATATAATTTTCATTTGTGTTGTGTTCTTTATTACAATTTAATTGTTTAATGTCAGGAAAACTTAGCATCACCATCCGGGAAAGCTCAATTACGAATGCATTATTACGAGTAGGTATCATGTGGGTGGATTGCAAAAAAATTTTACATAGTTAAGCGCCTTAATCTAATCCATGCTTTAACTTTTTTCCATTGTGTAACGAAAGTTACCCATATAAAATGTATGGGTAATTGCCGTTACATAATGGAAAAAATGAAAGCGTAGATTAGATTAAGTCTCTTAACTGTATAAACATATTTTGCAATCCACCCATTTATTATTTTAAAATGAACCTTTATACATACGTCACGTTTAGATACGAGATTTGAAATATTAGAAATGTAGTACATTTATGTGTTTCTCAAGAAAAACTGCAAGAGATGCCATTTAATAATAAAAGGAAGTCCCTGCAAAATGCTTACAATCTACACCCTGAAAACAATCTATTACGCCGTGTTTTATGTAGTAGCTGAGAAATTCGCGGGTCGCTAGATATAATCGCGTTTTATGGAGTAACACCGAGTTAGAGCAAAAATTATGACCCCAGGAGCGCGCCTCGAGGCATCCCCCGGCACGGACAATAATTTCAACCAATAATATTTGTGATCTTGCTAGGATAAAGTGGTCGTATTATTTCATTTATAGGAATAAACGGGGACATAAACTTATCTCAGTGTTTACGTGTGAGAAAATGATACAAATTTTTGGGGTGCTGCAGATAAACCTAAATACTTTCCTTAGTGAAAACTTCGATCTTTTCCTTAGTAAAATATTCCTATATTTTCATAATTTTTTCAACTCAGTTTCATAAATGTTAGTCTGGAGATTCAGTCTGTAAGAATTAGAGCAGCTTGAAATTAGGTAGCTAATTCTATTCTACTCAAATCATAACCAACGTCATAGTTATTAATTTACTGTAGTAATTAAGATGTATATTTCATTAACCATTTATTTTATTTATATATAAATGGTTAATGAAACAACTTAATTTGTAAACAATTTACTAATTACATCATCATTTTAAACACAACAATCTGCCGTCATTTCCCGTGTTTCCGTCTCTTATAAGATACCCACCCTCCAATTACCACCCTCTCCTCTGGCCGGCTCTTCTCTCCTCCCAACCTAGATCGAAAACGAAAATTCAGCTTCCTTAAAATGTCTAGATAAGATAAATATCCACAAATTCACGCTAATGACTTGGGTGAATAAATCTCTTCTAGATAAGGTGCTTCCTTTCCTTCCCGGCTAACATTGAATTTATAAATAAAATTCAGTATTATCTGCAATCTAAGGAATGATTAATTCTATGCCAGCTGATGTAAGTCGACATGAAAATTTTATAGAATATAACAAAAAACTTTATACATAATCTAACATACTTCAAAGATTACCCCAAAGGGGCTTGCATTGTGTGTCTATTGGTAATACCGCTATCTACGAACACTTCAGTTTGCACGACAGATTCATTTGTTTCTTACCCGGTATCCCGACGACTTGAAGTGGCAGCCCCGTTTGGTGAGGGTGCTCTTCATTCTGATGCAGAAGGCGCGGTCCATCCCTCGGAACAGACCCCCGCTCGCTGCTAGACTCATTATTGCCGACACTGTTGACAAATATATTTCATTAGAGTATCGAACACGGAATTGGGCAGCTCAGAATATCAAAGTTTGAATCTTGGGTCCAAATTTCCAAATACAAAATACCAAGAAAAATTATCAAAATAAGAGTCATTAATAAATTTCGTCTTATTCAGATTAGATTCAGAGTAGGCAAGCCTTATCTGAAATCTGAGCATGATTATTTGTGCACATTTCTTTATTTTGTAATGATACGAGTACCTACCATAATGCATAATGAAAGTTCATATTATTCATAACAACGCCATGGCCAATTGTTAGCTTCTATTAACTTGGCATTTTTATACAACCATATCTTGGTCCCAACGCGTCTGAGGTGGGTAATTTCAATCTGCCCGATCTGACTGACGTTCGGTTCCACCAATTTGATCGGTGATGGAACCATCTCATGCCTTAATTGATTTCACCAAAGCCGAGAAAACGAACTGAGGCTTCCAAAGTATACATCTGATATCGTTGCATTAGGAAACGATTATTTGTTTAAAACTTGGATACTCTAATTTGTTTTTATTGTTATCTCATTCTAATTGACACAATCAGTAGACTTCATTTCCTTTCTTGTACAGTCTCTCTCAGTATAACAAAGGCCGATAACCATGCATCTAATAGACATTTTTTTCGATAGTGCGCAATGTGACACCTGTTCAGCCACAAGGCCGTAATTGTTCTGTATTGAGTCACCATGTCATTGCGTATTTGGTACAGGTGATTCAACTAGGCACGGCGAGTTAAGGGTTAACACAGTCAGCGGTATGTCGTCTGGACAATACTAAATTCTTTGGACACCACAAACGATCGCAGATATCCATATCAATGTATGATTTCTGTTTGTTTTATCCTTGTAGCTTTGTTTGTCATCATCATGATCATATATTTAAAAGAGCAAGGCTCTTGTCGGTGGAAACATGTTCTCTTTCTACAATCCGCCTTTTACTTTATTTCTCTATAAAATGAAGCTTTATTTTTTTTTGCTCCATGTGACTCATTCATCGTCTTACCATTTTCCTTTTACATTTGTATTATATTTTGTTTATCATCTTAGTCATATAGATTAGATATCTTCTAATTTGATATTGCAGTAGTAGGACTAGCCCGAGTCTAGGAGTTTTGGCTTTCCTTTCCTTGAAGCACTATTGATAGATCTAGGTATATTCTAGAATCGTCTAGCCTCTAGTATTAGTACATACCTGCTATAAAATGCTACTTGGGTATTGAGATTATAATTTTTAATAATGTAATTTTAATAATGTAATTTTGATAATGTATTTTGAATAATGTAATATTAATAATGTATTTTTAAATATGCAATTCTAATAATGTATTTTAACAATGTCATTTCTGTAATAATTTCTCTTGACATGTAAATTGGTTTTACAAATAAATGAGTAATTGTTAAGTTAACCGCAAACTGTCCTCATCTGATGAATATTACTTAGGTTAAATGCAACTCAAAAATCGGAGAATATTACGATATCGTTTCCAGTAGCATTCGGCCCTTAAACAATCTATTTAGTACTTACGCTGTTTTCACATCTCACGACACATTGTGCTTTAAAATATAAATTCTTCGGTTGTAAACTTAGATTAAGCGGTGGCTTTTTGCGCAATCGATCTGTGATTAGTTTATGGTAAAAAGTTGTGTAACAGAGCATTGGAGTCTTGTCAATAGCGAGATAAATTGTTGTGACAAAATGAGAATTCAGATGTCAAGTCAAGAATTAGTCACAGTTCTGTTTGATTTGAATATATTGCAATAAACCGAGATTTAGGAAACTTTCATCATGTATATATCGTACCTATATACGTAGTAACATGATCGTATTATTCATATTATTTGAACTAAATATTTCATAGTTACAGCCGTGTGTTTATTGTTTACTTTTGCATGGGCCAGAAATTAATTCTATATAAATTGAACTAACACTTTTACTCAACTATTTTAGTAGCTAACGGGGATCTTTATATAGAAAATTCTTGAGAATATTTTCAAGGGCATTCAAACTTTTATATAGAAGGTTTTATAGCTTGCTTGGTTTTATACAATGGCGAGATTTTTACACCAAATCCCTTTTTGAATGAACTAATGACAAAGCTTAACTTGAGACTATGAGCAAGCAGGTAAAGCAATATTTTTTAAAGTTTGTTTATTAAAAAAAAATATTTAAAAGTTCGACACGGCTCAACCAAACGTGCAGCAAATTGGCTGGCTGTACACAGTACGCCAAGAAATTGGTCTACTACTTCTCGACTCTATTATTTATGATAGGCCACTTTCTTGGCTAACTGTACCACACCACGACGCAATCAACTGTTTTAATTATCTCCTCAATCCCAAGTTCAGCTTCGTCCAGTATCACGGCTATCTGCACACAATGAACTGCATCGTTCCTTGCACCTCGTTTTACCACGGCCGTCACCCCACAATGCCGCCTGTCACATCTTTCGTTCCTGATTGATTTTTTACACCATTTCACCAGCTTTTTTCGAACACATCGAGTAAATTGAAAGCCCTTCATGTTAGGAAATTAGAGGCAGTTAGAAAATGAACGGTTTTTAGCTGATTGGATACGGTTGTTTGGTTATTAGCTGTATTGTAATTGGCAGATTGGTTTAATTTATGTGGACGATGAAGATTTCGTTGCGTCCCTACATCTACGACGTTCTCTTTAGGGATCCCTCAAGATGTCGTTTGTTTGAGTGAATTTTCACATACTATCCATTTATTTGTTCACTTTCTACATTATGTGGGCATCATTCATTACATTTTAAATATACACATGTTTTACAAAATAACGTACAACTAAATAAGACTCTATGCTATGATCAATGATTAAACAACAGTCTGTCTCGTCAGTACCGAGATGAATATGACTGGGGCAAAAAATGCGTAGTCGCTGGACCGAGTTATAAGTTATTTTACTATTTGACAGAATTTACTCCGTTTCCCTTTTTTGATCATTTCAATATTTTGATGATAGTAGGTAAGTATTAAGTATATAAAAGAATCTACAATTAGCACAATTAAAGGCTTTCTTACACTACATACGGTACGTAGTGTAAGAAAGCTTTTAATAATATCGATATGAACAGCACTGGCTAAACTATGGCCATATTTGTGCAGCATCACCTGTCAGAATAGTTCGCCTAATTGTGGATTCTATTATACGTATAAAGCTATAAAGCCCGTAAGTAGGTATGATACAAAACTGCCGATATATATTTTTTGGAGAAAGAACTCCTTCGGAGAATGACAATGACCATCTTTATGATAGCATACTTTTATTTTACCTTAAGGTTTACACTTGTTGAGATATTTATCACATCCACTATCCTTATAATTTACTAGAATGACACTTTATTGAGAACTAGCTGCCCGCGCGGCTTTGCCCGCGTACTGCAAAGAACGCAGGCAAACGCGCGGGATAAAATACCATACACAACAAACTGTTGAGTAGAAAGGAGGAGGCCTTTACTCGTAGAGAAGTCCTTAAATAAAAAAATCGAGTACAAGAATATTATATACATATATACCGAACGTTGTTATCAAATACTTTATTTAAGGAAATAATAATGATATATGGCTATAATAATAACACTATATATCTATATAGATAAAGTAAGTACATAATTTTAAAAGTATTTAAATTCCACTCATCTGGTTTTTGCTCATAAAAGCACCATAAACTTAGAAAGTCCCAATTCCCTTAGGAAACGCCATCGGATACGCAACGCCGACTCAATTTTCTCCAATAGTGGCGCCCAAAAATTAATCAGTGCTATACAGACACCCCATAGACCATTTCATGAACTTCCAACACCCGTGAACATAATTCAATTTAAATTGTACTATACTTATTATTAATACTATTGAACGATTCGACATACTGAGGAGGAGCTATACCAGTGCCGTTGAACTCAAAAATAAAGAAACGGTAATTGAATTTTGAAACGTTTGGAAAAAGTGTCCGTTTTACTGAGGTTTGGATCTGGTAACGGTTTTTGGTATGCTTTATTCTTTGTGATCTACTTACAATTTCACTTTAATTTGTTGAATGGACTTATTTAATACTTTTTTTTCCAACAAAAATTTATTAAATTGAATGAAGTGCTTTATTTGTCGTAAGTTGTTTCGAAATACTGATTAAAATTTTAAATAAGCGAAGTATTCATTAGCGTATTTAATATAAGATTAGAAAAACCGTGGGTTAATCATCATGCGATTACAAGGAAACCCATTTTCAAATGCAAAAGCATTCTTATTGTCATGTTTAAAAGGACTTAATGATCGAAATAAGTAAAACTAGCGCAATTTTTCCGATGCAACCGACCATAAATATTTTTAATTTGACAGTAGGTCTAAATGTAAACATACCGTCAGGGTTGTTAGTCCCGTGCTGGCTGCCCTCCTCGCTGCCGGAGGCCGGGCTGTTCAGCCCCGCGCCTCCCCGGCCCGCGAGCGACAACCCTAGCTGTTCCGCGATCTCCGCGTGGTCGGCTTGGTGCACGTAGTCGAATATACTGCTGCCCGTCATTTCTACCTGCCGAGAGAAACATTCGTTAGTCATCAAATCGTTGGATTCTATTGCGTGTGGTAAAAGCACAGTGCAGAAGTCCTCATTTTCACACACAGAACCAAATAGACTTTTATTTGCATTCTGTACTACATGCCCACACACCATACACTGCATGCCTTTTGATACCTGGAGCCGTAGCATGGTTGGCCTTGTCACGCGATAGGTGATAGGATAGAGCGTGCGTCACTGGCTGACACCGTTCGATAGAACGAGACGACGCCCCTATCTTGTCACTTGTCGCGTGATAAGGCCAACCATGCTACGGCTCCTGGTGACAAGGAGCCACTATTCCATCCATTCCATTCGAAAATACTACCAAATTTTGACAGAAAGAGCCTTAAAACCTGCCGGGTCACCTGAGAGCCACCGGATTCGAAAAGTTATGTGAAAAAGGTTAATTAAATTTATTTTCAACGTTTGTTTGCCATCTACATACTTTTTGGATCCAAATTAGATATGTCATAGGCAGCAGTAGACCACACCAGTAATCTAGCCTGCGTTGATCGTTGTGAATTGATTATACTAATGAAGACCCAAAATAGCTACAAGCATGATTAAAGTTGATGCGTGAACAGGGAAGGAAGGGAAAACCGTTATTTTGATGACAGCAAACTTATCCCTGCAACTTTTACTAATTAACCTCTCTCATTAAAGCCAGCCTGATGAAGTCGCTACAATCGCAGTCACTCCCGCGCCGGTTCCCCGAAGCCACCTGCCAGGCGATGCCTGATAACTGGCGTTCATTCATAGGTACGTGACACACAACATAGTTAACCTTTGCCTTTGGTATTAATTCCGAGCCTAGAGCTTTTGTGTAAGGTAAAAATAATGACTTCATGTAAACTGACATACTAATTTAATTTACAATGTAATCTTATTATGAAATAAATGAATCTGAATCTGAATATAAGTACGTTCGCATCCGCTGGTGCGCACACGTGACTATGTTTGCAACTTTTTGCTGCGGTCAATAACAAGCCTTTACACAAACGATACATTTAACTTAATGGATATATATTTGTTGCAGATATGAATTAAAACGAGGTTGCAGATATTAATATCCAAAATAATTGGGATATGTACATGGACGGACTGAATAGTACACCAATGTACCTTTCTCAATCATTCTCTCTAGGTTTATAAAGAAGTACCTAGCTCTGCTCGGGTGAAAATAGAGGAAGACGAAGAAAACGCTAGATCGCTCTACATTCCGAATTTCATCGAAACCGTTAGACTCGTACAAGTATTGCTCGTTTAATAGTCATCATCATCATCATATCAGCCCAAAGACGTCCACTGCTGGACATAGGCCTCCCCCAAAGAGTGCCACAATGACCGGTCCTGCGCCACCCGCATCCAGCGGACTCCAGCGACCTTTACCAGGTCATCAGTCCACCTTGTGGGGGGCCTACCCACGCTGCGTTTAATAGTATATAGTATGCGAATTCAAAAGCTAGGTCTTCGACAGCGTATCCACCATCCTGCCAAGTTTGTTTGCTTTACCTATTTGAATACTTAGGGCGGGTTGCACCAACTTACGATTACAGGCCGTTCAACGTTAAATATGGCGCCCTATCTGTCATTCCATAGAATACTGTCAAACTTTCAATGCATTTAGATTTTAACGAACACCGCTTACGATTACAGATGGTTTGGTGTAATGCAACCCACCCTTTTAAATACTGAACTTTTAATTGGTCAGCAATTTCCCCAAGATCGGGACTGTCGTTGACAGAACTATTCAGGTATCTTAGCTACATACTTGAATATCATTAACCGTTGCACAATCAAGGAAGCTAGATCATATGAATCATCACCTTTCACGCGGTATGCAAATCGGTATATAAATAAATTTATCAAATATAATTGTGGGACCCTATTACCGATTCAGCCGGTGCGTATCCGCAGTGCCCCTGCGCATGTGAATCGTTAGAGACAATGGTGGTCGGTTCTGGGAAAGGTCTTTCGGATTTTATGATGTTTGACGATAAATTTGTCGCCGTGTGACGTGATAGGTGATATGATGTAAGTTTGGACATAAAGATGGCTGTTTTATTTAAGCAGATATTTTAAGCTACAGACACAACGCTTTTTATAGTGCAGTTATCAGAGACCATTTTTAGATTATATAAAGCATAGCTGCATGATAAATAAGTAATTTGGCAGGTAGAGTTATGTTGGTACATTTCAAGAAATAAGGAGATTCGTTACTAAGTGAAATCAAGGTCGCTACTCGTTTACTTAAAAGGAAATAAAATGTTTTCTCTGTAATTTTTTTCTTCCTTAGCACCAACTCATGAAGAAGTTAGAATCCCGAGGGCTAAGGCACCAAATTTATTCCAAAACAAAAAGCTACACGTAAATAATCTTTCTCAAGAAAATCCATTTCCATCTTCGCCTATAAAAGGAAAATACGATTTCCCATTGTCGGCATCATCACCAAAAAACTGGGCAGAATTTAATATAGCCACGGGTTGGCCTTATTTACCGGGAACTTTATGTATTTTTACGCACACACATATATAAAGTTTATAAGTGTGTGTCAGGAAAGTGTTTAGCTGTTTGACATTAGTGTATAAGTATGTATAGTTATGTGTATGTGTGTGTGCGGCTCCAGCATTAGGATGGCGAGCACGCGCGCGCCTCGCCAGCTACGTGACCAGCATAGCGCATCGTCCCTTTCCCCCCCACGCGTTCTCTTTCACACCACCCCCGAACACGGATCCCCCACGAAACGGCCATGTTGAATTTCCCAGTTTTCGGATCTTTTCAGACGGCCTTTTAATTTTGTTATGTTATTTAATTTCGTTTGTTGAGCATTATGACGTAAATTAATTGGCGGTTTTTACGCGCTTTATTACTTTTTTGTTATATCTACCTATCCATGTTTCCTGGTCAGCTGCCATGAATTTATACGTACAAGCTGAAATACCTCCTACGGTTTTTAATTTAAAGTTCACGTTTAGATTTACATCACGATGAGAAAAAGTTCAGTATTCTTACAAATTGTGATGTGTGAAAAGTTACATAGCTAAAACACTTGTTTTATAACATTAATAATATAGCTCTACCTGTCGAAAGGGAAAGTCAGAGCTAGAATTTCTTTAAATTCACATCCGTCTTTATATATATAGACAGGGCGTTTACGTGTCCCGTCATTTTATGGACTTTTTTCACATCATACTATTTATATGTCTTCACATCAACTTTTAAGCCCGCCATTGACAAAAATCTCTCAAATGTCTCCTATTTTTCTTCTTTTTTCCCTCGGAACCCGAGACACGTACGGGCCATAACACGACACGTGTATTTATCTGCTATCTGTACATCACCGGATGTCTGTAGCGCCGCCGAAATATGATTTTATCTGCTGACTGCACATGCGTAGGTGTGCTGAAGATGTTTATGTTTACATTGTGTTCAAGAAGGCTTCAATAACAATTCAGCTGCGACTACCGATATAACGCTGACCTTCGGTCAAGCATTGTTGTTACGAATCTAGGGGTCTATGTTAAGGTCAGTATTACTTGCTGTGAGCATGTACGAATACGTACTTATTCAGTTTGGTGTACACTGAGCGTCAAATACTCTGTAGCAGTCAAAGTGGCCTAATGGTTCCGTACACCATACTAAATATATGGTGTACCGAACTATTTGACTACTTTGGTTGCTACAAAGTATTTGACGCTGAGTGTACAGTTTCCATACACCTATGAAGGCATTTGTCAATATTAACTCAAATGTATAGCATGAACCTAGTGTTGTTATGTTACTAAGCTTTATTACGAAGAACGAAAGCATGATGTAAAAAACCGGCCAAGTGCGTGTCGGACCACGCACAACAAAGGATTCCGTGCCTATTAAAAAGGTCGTATCGTCACATAAATCTTACGGCACTTACGTCCTTTTCTATAGGGAAGGCAGTTTTTCAGTAATATCTCGAAAACCTTTGAACCGCTCTTGTTCAAAATAAGTTTCGGTGACACAATTTAATAAGATGGGTCCATGATTTTATTCATATTTTTTAAATACACCGTTTGAAAACGAGAGGGGGGAAGGACACAATTTTCGGGGCCATTATCTTCGAATATATTCACTTAATCAAAAAAATTACTTAGAAACCTTATATCTATTTCGAAAGATGTATCGATTTTCATGACACGTGGACTTACAATGTTTTTTTTTGACTTGCAGTTACGTGTATGGAGTGCACCCCTAAAAAAATCTTTTTTTTAGTCATTCATTTCATTACAGAACTATGTAGCGGCTAACAAAATACACCTATCCTGCAAATTTTATTTAAATACACCTTAATAGTTTTCGAGTAAAATGCCTGTGACACGCGGACAGACAGACGGACATGACGAGACTATAAGGGTTCCGTTTTTGCCATTTTAGCTACGGAACCCTAAAGACTATTTTTTTTTATTCATGGAGGTATGATAAAATAAGTAAAAGTTTAAGCGGTGATATGGATCTACTTACTTGTGATAATCCTAAATATATAGAAACAGTTTCAGATATGTACAGGAACCTCCCGTCTGCCGCAACCGACAGCGCGAAACCGTCCAGCGACTGCGAACAAACAAACAAACATGATTATATGTACATAATTATTAAAGTTCAAATTATTCTATCAAAATAACCCGTTCAGTTACAAATCTCAAAATCTAGGCAAGAACGTTGGAATAGTAAAGTCAGTCTTCATAATTTTCCGTTCATATAAAATTATTACCCGACTGCCGAAGGAAAGGACCTGTATTTTGGGCACCCTTGCATGTTACCATGAATGTGATGGCTAACGGGAGACGGATATGATAGATACAATAAAAAAACCTAGATGAACACTCGTAGGATTCGTAGACTCAATGTCATATGCTTCCTTAGAAAATAGTCATAATGCGGGACGTTGAAAGTCTATGTAAGACTTACGCTCACATTTTTTTATAGTGTCATGTTTTGATCGGTCTTATTGACTTTGATTTAAAATAGAAGAAGCTATTTAATAAGGAAAATTTTGTCTAGTATTAACGTAACTTCGAAAAAACAACAATAGTTCCTTCCCTGTTTTTATGTTCACCTATTTAGTTGATACAAAAAGATGTAAAATGGTAAATGTTACGGTCGGCGCGCGCGCTCTCGCGTGTAATACCTATCTATTGATATTCGTGTAGAGTCGGCAACAATACAAAATGTTGGAAAACTATAATAAACAAGATGTACTTATAAAGTATATAAATGTACATGATATGCATTATGCGATAATCCTAAATAACGATGTTTTCAAATGTTTAAATATATTTCGTTAGTAGGTACCTATACGAATTTTTTCACCCGATAGGTAATATAATCTTGAGAAAATCGGGTTGTTTTGCTCAAGACCTAGATAAAAACCGGCCAAGTGCGAACCTAGGTAGGTATATAAGTAAATTATTAAAGATATTTTTATTATATAATGTAACAAAAATTTTACAGTTTTCGCAACTTTTCCTTTATTTGTGCTATAAGACGTTGCTTCGTACCAAATTTCAAGATTCTGAGTTCACGGGAAGTACCCTGTAGGTTTTGATTCCCTTGCGAGTTTCGAAAATTTGCGGAAATTTGCGGCATAAACGGCTGTATCTTTTGATTGCGTTGGCTTAGCAGTTTGATTTTTTCACAGCTCTAAAGAACAGTAAACATGAGTATTTGATATAAATTTTAGCTTGATACCTCCACGCGTTCCTGCGAAAAAGGGTCTTGACGGACGGACAACAAAGTGATCCTATAAGGGTTCCGTTTTTTCCTTTCGAGATACGGAACCCTAAAAAGTAGCAACTTATTGTCTACGTTTGAACCCGTAAATTATTGTTCACGTAGCACAAAGAGTGATCCCGTGCAATGTTTCACTTTCAAACGTAATTAAAACATTCGCTGCCGAGAATCGCTACGCGCTATATGCTCGTAGCCGATCCCGTGGTTTTCCTCGTATGTAGCGGAAAGCGACTACGGCGTAGGCGCCCGCTAGTCGGGTTCCCGGCACTGAATGTGACTGTTAGAATCTAGTTTTTGAAAAAAAACGCAGGTGCCTTGAAATTACAGAGTTACTATCATAAATGTTTACCATAAACTCCAACACACTTAAATTCGATTTGATAAAAATGGAATATGATAAAAATGGAATTCGGATTTAACCTAACATTAAACGTCAGAATTCTGTGAACTAAACAGAAAACTACGGGTATATAGCCTATTTCAATTGGTAGAATTGACACTTAGTAAAAGATTGTTATTTATTATTTATTTGCTGACGCTCCACTGAAAGTAAAACCGGCTCTACATCTAATAGCAATTCCGCGGCGGCGCAAAAAAGCTAAACAAACAGATGATGACGAAAAACGATCACCACGAGCCAAATGACCCAATGATGGAAGAAATGCTGGATGTGACTAGTTTTCACCAATTTGCGTACTACATTACGTAGTTGGCAAAAGTACTAATTTATCAGGATCAAGAAAAGGAAATTGACACTGATCTTGATCCTTCCCAACAAACTTCCTAGTAACAGCTGGAGCATTTCTGACATTTCATTAAGAGTTCTCATCTGACTCTCTGTACATCCCTATTGTAGGTACAAGTTTAAACTGGCTATACCAAGGAGACCAATGACGAGTATTTAAACTCTGAAAGCTTTATTTGTGTAGTGGCTGTCGAACACCAATATTTCATGAATCTTTGATTTTATCTATGTGTATCTGCTAAGTAATGTTTTACTCAATATAAATGCATCCATCGTCGTACGTTCAAGATTATATTGTTTTGGAAGTATATATATTGATTTGTATGTATGTCTATTTATTTTACCGGGTTTGGTTTCGAACAGCCGGTAAGTAAATAGAATAAATCTTTATTGCCATTGCCATGCATATATGCTAGCTCTTTGTTACACATGAATGAGTAATGCGCAACATCATAATCGAATTTAACTAGCCACCTTTTAGATATTATACCAGCACCCTCTCATATCCACATTTATTTGTTTTTTCCTCTTATTTCAATAAACAGTCAGTGTCGCTTCTAGTCGGAGTTTGAATCTATTATAACTTAGGTGCCCATTTAATGAGATGCACGGTTGACGAAAAACTGTTTTAAAAGATGAATCATGGTTTTTTGTATGAAATCTGCGTTAAAACGGTAGTAGATGGTAGTCAAAAATAAAAGTGTGGATTATTCTTTGATGATAGTTTCTGTGCGTTAACCACTAACGGTGTACTTGGGAGCACTTAATGGGAAAAAAAACTTTTAATTGCACTTTTTGGAAGTCATAGCTATGTCCAACTAAAACGATAGATTTGAAAAAAATAAATATTTGAAGTAGCTCTAGATAAAATAGTGTAAGCATATTTTTTTTCAGTAATGTCTGTGTCTCTGTGTGAGTAATCTTCCTTGATATGGCTAACACTTAATGAGATATCTAAATATTAATAAAAACCTATAAAAGATACATATGTAGCTTATCGATTAATTTCAATCATAAATCCTGGTTGGTAATGAAAATTAAAAACTTAACGGAGTCATTTGATGTGTGATTATGAGAAGAGAATTAAAATGCAAGTAACATACGATGTCTATGAACTACGCTACACTACGTCAATATAAACAAAAACCCGATTTCATCTACCCAACCAACATAGATAGCCATCGCCAAACAAATCAAGCATTGAATATCTAAGTAATTAAAACCAACAATGGGTCAGATGCTTTCAACACAACAAAAAACTGTTTCAAATTGACAACCTTTCATATACGAACTTGACATCTTGCGCCACTGGCCGCATTTCAATTCTCGCTTACCAACACAATACCACACATTTACGAAAACTAATTTGATATTTGCTCGATTTCACTAAATTTCATAACAAAATTAATAGAATATATTGTATAGGGCTTGCACTTGTCAAGTAGTCACGTAAATTATAGATTTGTGCAATTTTACTGTCATTATGCTAGTGGGTGCTGCGGTTTTCTACTGAAACGGCTGAATACGTGATTCCTTGATCAGTTTTTTTAGCTTTAGAAAAACAAAGACGTGCGTGGGTCAGGTTACTGTTCGTTGCAACCATTGTAATATTGTGGTATTACGTTTTTTTACACTTTTGAGTACCTACTTAGTTGTTTTGCTTGTTTTGTAATATGGTAATTGGGTCAATGGAGTCCTTGGTAACGAAAAAAATCGACGAAAACGGCGTAAAAAAGAATATCATTGTAATAAAGTCAAAGTTATTTAGGCATATTACTTAAAACCGTATGACTCGAATCGAGCCCCGTATTCTTCGCGCAGTACGTCAACTAGCAATGTACAAGTTGCAGAACATTCTCAAAATATCAGGAAAGTTTAAAAATGAGAATTTAAAAATAAGTTCCCTTTAGGAAATTCCTGCTGGGAATTTTTCATGGATGTATCATTATTTACATGTATAATCTATCCTACTTTAAGCAGGCAAATTAAACAGCTGATACTTAATGTGTGTATCCCAAGAGTTTTTGACATGTTTTCAGTGTTAATGAAATTTAAGTTCTGAGAACTTTCCTTATTAGAATTGTCGCAACTTTGGAAACTTCTCCGCGGTGCATTGCTAACGTCAACTTATATTCATTAATGTTTGCTGCAAATGACAACTCTTGGTAAATGTACTAAGATGACCGCTATTATTTGCACCAGCCCTCGATGAAACTAATAAGTATTTATGTGCTGCCCCAATCAAGAGAACGTCCATCCACGTCACGGTTACTCTTACTGAGGTGGGTGCCACAGAACTTTGCTGTCCACCTAGCTCTGGCCTGCCCTGCTGGTCGTTTGCGTAGCATTTTGTACGTACGTAGTTGGATCTAAATATATATTTTTGTATGGGAAAATTACAGTTGAGTCGTCCTAACACTCGTTCCAAAAGTTACGCAGTTACCCCTCTGAAGGTTGTTCTCAGCAGTCTCGTGAGTGGTAAGGTGGCATACCTGGAGTATGTGTGTGCCCTGATGCTGCTCGAACAGGTCGAGCGCGAGTCCCAGCGCCGTCCGCCGGTTCTGGGCACCTGCAACAACACAAACAACAATGAATACATGTTTTGACAAACTTTATATGAACTTGCCCTGTTAGCTCGTTCGTTAGTATGTGCGGGTCAAATCTTGTATGTCAAATTTGACCAAATTCCCGAGTTGACAATCGAGTTGAACTTTTGTACAGTTATGTAAGTCAGATGACAGTGTAATATTATGGTACCAAAAAGGTGGGCTGATGATGGAGACGGGAAGTGGCCATAGGAACTATATATTAGAATCCTCTTAATGAGCTGTTGATGACTGCATAAAAGGACCTACTGTCGGCAAAAAAGCTTCTACCAAAAATAATTATTCACTTAAATAGACTTAAAGGTGTAAGTGCGACAAAAACGGGTGTTTCATCTACATCGCCTTAAAGAGTTCCGGCAGTTATTATTCGACTATATATGTCTGTCAAATAAGTTTTCAATAAATTATTCTTATTCTATTCTTATTCTTATGACAATGGAACTTCCCGGAAACGATGGACCACTTGCAACGACGTTGAATCTAGAGTGGTCAGTTTTTTATACAATGACGGTAGCAAATACGTAAACTGCCTGCCTGATACTCCGTAGCCTATGGCCGCTTGTGGCTCCCGAGGATTTACCGACCCTTGATTGATTTGAGGATTCGGTGTATTCAAAGTTAGAGACAAATAGGGGTGTAGACTATAAATTTATAATTACTTCAAAAGAAAGAAGGCAAAAATATGCCTAATGACGAAAATCCCAAGCTACAACCGTTTTAATGTTCTCTCTCGGGGATCATGACGTCACGATCCCCGAGCGTCATACTAAATGACAATCGTTTCATATGAAGGTGCGTCTTAAAACTTTGAACACTTATAACTTTGTGATTATTTAACCTCTTGTGTTGTTTTTTTCTCCATTGGACTGTATTTTTAATCCCTTTTCGAGAAAATACAACATTATTGATTATTTAATTTAGTGTCTACATATTGTACTAAGTCCCTCACACTCAACTTTGGCAACAGTGGCATAAGAACATCGTGACACATTCGACCGTCGAGTTCATCTGCCGACCACTAAATATAACACTGATAAACAAGCCATAAAATTTCCTTTTGTTAATTCATCCAAATTACTACGTATATTTACGGCGCTACTAGTACGTTGCCTTGCTGTTTTGTTTTAAAGTTACAAGACAAAACAGGTAACAATTAAGAATGGCCGCAGCGACTTCCTCGCTAGATTCACATTGTCCTTGTTGAACTGCATTTCCTCATAAGTAAGACCTGTCATGACATGTGTCAGCGCTACTCTGGCTACCCCAGGCTTCCAGCGATCCGTCAGCTACTGTCGGCTATGTTGATCATATCGCGCGGTGTCGGGTTGCGCGGGCGACGTATTTACGACGCTCCACGCTGTTCGGGAGTTATTGTTTCTGATATGATGCGCGGAGTTAAGAAATTAAATTTTGTCTATTTAAGACGTGTTTATTTAACTTGCAAACTATTGCCGACGTATTTATTTTGTATGCTTAAAAATTTCATGTGGTGGTGATATGATTAAAATATGAATAGGGTAGTTTCCTCATGTAAAAATTGATAACATGGTGTCGCTAAATGCATAGAAAACCATCAAATTGTTGTAATAAAGTATCAATTAAAAAATATAATTAAAATCATAAAATGAACCTAGAAAAGTTAGAAAATATATGCATTTTTTTAAGGTCCAAGAATTAATTTAAAGATACAAATAGAATCTTTACACTTTTATAGAAACTAAATAGTATGACAAATATGGACCTAAGCGCAGTATTTCACGACCGAAACAGCAATTTACTTGATTTTCCATACAGCGATTAGTACAAAAATAGCAAACTGTGACGCCATAGTTCAATGTCAATTAGTATGATACGTTTCGGCTGCCGCCAGCGAGGTTCATCATTGACTCAATTTTTTGGCTACTTATGTTCTTTAATTGTAGTTGATCCCATCCAAACATTTATTCCTTTCCAAAAACTAGTTTGAATGGCATCGTAAAAAAACATAGGACACAACCCTATTGCACATAAGCTGATCACTATGAATGATAGAACTCTAGTAAGTATCCGGGTTGTTCAGGTGTGCGACGTTCCAACAGGAGGTTGTGGGTTTCAATGAGTTTTTCGAAACGTATGTACGGAATAACATTTGATATCGACCACTGGCTTTCGGCGAAAGAAATTGTCTTGCAAAGTCTACCTATCTAACACGATCCTAAAACGCAAATGCCCATTCTCTCTTATCATAAGAGGAAGCCTGAACCCATCCCGTTGGATGTATATAGGCTGATAATGATTAATTATAAATAATCGCAAAGCAGAACGGAATAAGACAACGCAAGCTAGTCCGGTCTTAAAGTTAACGGTTGTCATGTCAGAAGCGTGAACATGAGAGGACACTCCTTGTCATCAGTATCAGTGACCGTCCATTCGCCGCAAGGACACAAGGATCGTGCGCCGCACTCGTGACGTAGTGCTGTCGGACGACACGACCGACCAACTTCACGTTTGTTACATAATTAACGTTGGGAGCGAAATGTTACGTTCACGGCGTCGGCCGAGTCTTTGATAAGATAAGCACAATCATGAAAATCGAAGTATGGTCCACTTTGTGTCTAGTCACAATAACGATGACGAATTTTCCCCTAGAAGTTCCATTTAATTTGCTCCTTGAAGTACAGGTATACTTAGGGTGAGTTTAGTCACCTAATGCCTGCACCTAACTTATGATTGATTCGTTTCAATAAGTGAATTTCAATGCGATAATAACGAAAATTATGAAAAAAACAGCTCCATATTTTTGTATGCTGCGTATTAGAATTTCCCATTGTTCGGAAAATGGGAGTTTTACCCTAAGGAAATTGTTTGAGAACGTTAAAGGTAGAGTTGCTTTTTGACGTGCGTTCGTAGGTAAGTAAGTTTCATTAAAGTATTTTAGTACTAAAATATTTTCTTTTACACTGTTTTAATGGGGCATAGGTCAAACTTTAATTGGCAATTGATGAGATTTACTATTCTCATCCTATATTATTTCATGTGCTCCTAGTGACAACGTGCTTAAACATATTAAAATAACAGAAAACCTTGCTTTAAAACACGCTGCAACTTTAATTTAGTGTTCATCTAGATCCTTAACTAACCTTTGCAACAAAGTAAAATAAACAGTTTAAGCGAAATAATATAAATATGATTGTCGTACGGCAAGCCGTAAAGCTTTCAAAAGAGAACAAAACATAGTCCACTATGACTTTATACACGGGCGGGGACACCATGTTTGCGGAAGTTTACGGAGAGTTTGGCGAAACTTAAAGTCCCGGTTTTATGAAGATCCGGTGGACACTTTGTTGGTATGTAACGTCAAGACATGTATTGAGTTACTAACTAATATTTAGATCAGGCATTTTATAGCAGTTAATCTAAAACTATATTAAAACCATGGTAAAATGTTATGTACTTAATTGTGTTTTGTTTTATTTTTGTCCTTGAAAGTATTTTCAATTAGGATGACGTGTGACTCATTAGGGATAAACGTTATTAATAACGTTATCTCATCATCGTCAGACCATATGTGGGTACCCAACTAGCACACTAGTATTAAAACAACCCTTATATCATTCTTATATCGGTTCCAGCCAAGTGTTAAGGTGTTAAGAATGCCTGTAAAAAAGGTGTTCTAGCATGCTCTAACACCCTTATAACCACGAAAGAGGCCCACATATTACAGGTGTTAGAAAGCCTGTAGAGCAGTGTTATCTGACACCCATAGTGTTGACCTACGCTCTGCAAACACAGTAGCAACGGTTAAAAGGTGTTAGCTGAGAGTGTTATAATACTCTTGCGCTCATCCAGTTTCAAGTGAGCATCTTACTCTTTTCTTTACTATAAAATTATGAGACAAATATAGTCTACCGACAAAATGGCGAAGATAGTTAGTAAATAGATAATATTTGACAGCTATGGAGTCGTACTAATTGAAAGTGAATTAAATTGGAAGTGTTTGTGACATTAAGTGAAAATATAATTTCCCACACCTCCTGGCGCCTGTGGGGTAGAAAATAGTTTTTCACCGGCAAACACGTCGGTCAGGAGCCGTAGCATGGTTGGCCTTATCACGCGACAAGTGACAAGATAATAGTATCGTCTCGTTCTATCGAACGGTGTCAGCCAGTGACGCACGCTCTATCCTATCACCTATCGCGTGACAAGGCCAACCATGCTACGGGGCCAGGTGACTTCAGATACTTTTTGAAAATCAAAAAAATAAAAAGATAACATATTTATCCTGTAAAATGTTACTGCGTGGTTACCCCCAGCATGCTGCAGTCGGCGTATCAAAGGCGGTGTCGTTGAATTAAATCGTCATAAAGCACGGCTATCGCGGGATCGGGCCCAATTCGCGTGTGAACCCGTGCCGTGAAACACAAGAACAAACATAAAGTGTTCATTTTTATCATTTGTTTCTTGCAGCAAAAAACATAGCCTAAGTAATAGTTCCATGAGGGGCTAACAAGTTTACAGTCACCTGTTATGATATAAAACAAAGCGCGCACAAATTAGATATCTGGCACTACTTTTATAGATGTTGTGACGTGTCAGATATTTTTTCAGTTAACTGTATTTTCTAGGTTAGCTGCACAACTATACTTCTAGAGATTTAAGAACGTGTCAGATTTTTTTTCTGGTAAGTAACTGTATGTTCTAGGCTTTACTATTTTATATCACAAAAAGAAAAGTAGAACCTTAATGTGCCCACTGTTCTGTCTGTTTGTCACGACATACTTGACATATGAACTATCCGAGGCCACTATTAGCCCAGTCCCATTCGGCCCAGTTCATGGTAAGTAGTACTAAGGACAGTGTCCAGCAGTGGAACGCAGGTAAAGCTAGGTTTGAAATATGATAAATTAAAAGATTCCATAAAACGACCACTCAAGATTAGCTTAATCATAGGTTAATCGTATATCATTGGCTCGCATTTAAAACTAACAACATAGAAATCATCATCATCATATTAGCCGAGAGACGTCCACTGCTGGACTTAGGCCTCCCCCAAAGATTGCTAAAGTGTCCGGTCCTGCGCCATCCGCATCCAGCGGACTCCCGCGACCTTTAGCAGGTCATCAGTCCGCCTTACCACCGGCCTACCCACGCCGCGTCTTCCGGTACGTGGTCGCCACTCGAGAACCTTTCCGCCCCAACGGCCATCGGGTCTACGTGCAATATGCCCGCCCACTGCCATTTAAGCTTAGCGATTCGGAGGGCTATAACATAGAGATAGATAACATTATTTAAAAATATACTACGTACGATTTTATGTATTTTCCGCGAAAGCACATTTACACGTATTTACTTATTAATATACATTTTCTTATAACCACAGGATTATTCGCACCAAATTAAGTGCAAATAGGGCCATTCCAGCGTTAATAAAGGCAGATGAACAAATTTTTACTAAGCCTGATAAGTCGCCGTATAATTTCGTCATTACAGACAACGCCTCGGTTCGGCGTAGTTATGGCGGTCGTCTGAGGAAAAGTTATCAAATGTGGGTATTAATCTCTGCTTTATTAATAGTATTTTGGTATAACTTTATCATATTATGAGACGAGGCATGTGCCCAGCAGTGGGATGTATACCTATGGGCTGATGATTATGAATGGTGGTGATATGGCGGAAGCTAGTATTGAGATATTATATTTCAATACTAGCTTCCGCCCGCGACTTCGTCTGCGTCAACCCAGGATAAAAACTATCCTATATTTTAATAAAGGCTATAATCTATCTTCGTGCAAAAGTTTATCCAAATCAATTCAGCCGTTTAAACGTGATCGAGTAACATCAAAACATCCAAACTTTCGCATTTTATAATATTAGTAGGATAGGATATTAGGATATGAAACGTCGCTTGTTCGAGTCGCCTTTTGTCTATTTTCATTTGTTTGGTTACAAGTAGTCTTAGTTTTTTGTGTTCCGTGCCAAAATTGATCCAAAGGAATATAATTTTTAATTTCTGTGCTGAATGATGTTTCTGAACGATCCGTTGATTTACTTTGCATTCAAAGCCCCAAATACAGTGAAACTATATGTAGGTATACGTCAAATATGTATATATAACTGAATTACATCGAATAGGCAAGTGACGGACATATTTTTACATAAGTAAATCAGACAGATTGCGGGTTGCCAATTTCGTACTGATAACCCCTGCGGTGGCCGGCTAAACGATCGATTTGACACGAAATAACGAGTCTTTTACACCGAAGTGTAACTTAGTTATGCTAGTTTTAAATATATTACTCAAGTTTTTCGTTGAAGAACTGAATGCTCACTTTGGAATTGCAGTTGTGTTGAAGTTGATTAGAGACACACAAAAAAACTCATAGTAGACTTAAACAAGATCTCTGGAAAAGAGGACATCGAGAAGAGATTGAGAAGAAACTTAAATATATGTAGAGCGTGCATAGAACTCGATCCGCTCTGTCTAAATGGTGAAAAAATTGGTAGAGGTCTTAAAAAGTATGTAAAACGAATGAGCTTCGGATTGTCTAATGATATTTGTGATGCCACGTTACTGTTGTGTATATGTGTTTACAACATACGAAGCCAGTAAGATCGTAGAGTTCAAGCGTTTACTCGCGTCACCGAGAGCACAAAACCGAGCGCGAGCTGTCTCGCGGCGAGATAGATTATACATATCTTTCTAAGCATTCTAATTAGAAAGAGACGGGTCGTTTTTCTCGCCGCGACACACGCGCGGTCTCGTGTCGTGAATTTGTATGTAAATGAAAAACCCCAAAATAAAAGGAAATAAAACAAAACATAATATATCGAAAATCCTGACTTGTTCTATATCACGATTTCTATGTCACATGCAGTGAAATACTCCACGAATACTTAAATTATTTAATTGTTTTCATTGAGTAAACCGAGCGCTTCCTGAAGCGACTGGAGAGTACGGTGTGACACAAGCCCGCATTCTAACGGACAGTATTTAGTGGGCGAGCAATAATTCGTTCGTATTTGCTCGGCCAGTGCTAACATTTGCGGGGCGCGAAATTAAATAAACGCAGGGGTCAGCGACGAAGGAAAACTTACGAGAAATTGCTATTCGAGGGTACTTTTTAATATAAATGAGCACATGGATAGAATACAAATGATTGTGTCTTAAAGTATGCCAACATCGCCAACTGGTGGTCTACAGTACCTACTGATGGTCCTGGGTTCGAATCCCGGCAAGGACAAATATTTATACAATGATCATCGATATTTTTTTGTTTTTGAGTCTTGGATGTTTTCCATGTATTTAAGTAGGTATATTCTGGGTGGGCCCTGTAACAGGAGCAAAAAATTTAACGGTTGGTTAAACGAGAGAGCTTGTGAGCAATTATTAACAAGTGGATATAATTGAATAAAAAAATTTTTTTTTCTTTAAAATAAATTTACGTGTACTTTTTTACTCTCCTGGAGTGATATAAGGATTTTTTTTTATTTTAAAACAAAAAAAATTAAAAAAAATCACAAAGATCTTTTGAAAACAAAAATGCAATAACTATTATGACTCATTACATGATGTTACCTGCAACATCTGCATTGACTACTGTGCTATGATCTTGTGGCGCATTTACTTGGAGGTCATATCTTTAGATCAAAATTTCTCCGAATTAAAAAAATTGGATACAAGGGGTTACTGCAGATGCTCTAAGGAAGCGTCCTTTTAAATCTTTGCTCCTGTTACAGGGCCCACCCCGTATATCGTCGCATACCCATAACATAAGCCTTATTGGGCTTACTATGGGGCTAGTTCCATTTGTGTAAGATTGTCACTTTGTCACCTAATATTTATTATTTAATAACTTGTCTGTAAAGTGCAAATCAATATGAGAGGAATATAGCTTAGCATATACAAAGCTTTGTTAGGTACTTAGTTTTGGCAATTAATATTATTATCCCTCCCCCCACTTTTTGCTCGCGATCCTGAGCAGTCTCTGGCCATTCTTTTAAAAATTAGTTTTGGCAAAACTATAAATATTTAAAATTTATATTATACTACCGTCTGCTGAATACCGTATCTTTATACCTACTACTGAATACCACCGTACTCAAAATAAACATAGTACTTTTACCCACCACTTTTGACGGTATATACAGAGTGTTAGCGGCATGCGGGCATTTATTTAAACTGATAATAATATGTTCTATTAGCAATTGTTTTCAAGTATTAGCAAATCATAATTATGTAAATTAACCGCAGAATTAATTTTTAAAAATCCAAACCTTCAATGTAGGTACTACGTGTATGACGTCGTAATAAACAAAGTTTGAAGTGCTGTTATTTACACTAACTTGCCACTTTACTTTGCTGTACATTGCTAGCAATTTAAATTTTGTTAGACAATTTATGAAGTCGGAATTTTAGTTCATTAATTGAATTAAGGCTATGGTTAAGGTAAGGAACCAAGTTAATTAAACAAGCCCACTTGCCGGTAACGCACTGTATACATATTTATAGTTTAGATATAACCCGAAATTTTGGATCATTGTCATTATATAGATCCTTGTTTTTCTGCCTCCACGATTCATTACTCCGAAAATCCTTTGGATGGCTGTCATCATATACCTCCTAAGACCCTGTTTGCTCACTCCTCGAAGAAAAGCGGCATAACCGCAGCTTGAAACTTTTCCCGCCCTCAAAAACAACATAAGTGCGTTGATTACCAACCCCCAGGGCCCTTGACCGGAACCCTAATGAAGAATTACTGCCCTTTGTGGCTCTAAGGGCTATTGATTGGCGCCTTTTAAAATAAGAAAGAGGAGTTGTGGGGTTTTGGAGAAGTGATCCTTTTATATGCGGATTTTGTTGATTGATGGAATTTAGTATTCTCTTTCCAGACAGTATGTCCCCTAGGGATGGTATGTGAATAAACACCAAACAGTTTGATTCCTAGTTCCACGAATTAACCATACTATGTAGACTAAACCTACTTAAAGTTTATGATTTTTATAGAGACAAATATGGAACAATTAGACATATCATTTGGAATTGTGGGAACTACCTAACCTATGTTGAAATATGACGAGTACTTATAATAAACGTTTCACAATGAAACCCAAGTATTTATCGCTTATTATTTCTGCAATAGACCTCTTCATATAGTCAAATCAACAGCAAAATGCAGAGAATATCGAAAAATCGCAGTAGTTCGGTGGTAATGAATTGTAACTAGCCAATTACACACCCGAATAACCCTTCTGGCCGCTGCCCGGGGTCGGCGCTGCGTGGGGATGTGGGTTCTGTATGATATGATTCTTAAGCTGAGTTTTCTGAAAGTTTCGCTGCCTGTTTGTGTGGAGACTACTTATTAAGTATTTGTATGCGATCACTGTACCAAACATTATACATAAAATACAATGCCCTCGTAAGTTTTTGTAAGTCAGTTGGTAAGTATCAGTTCTGTACCAAGGGCCTTGTTTAAAGTTTAAAATGTAGGATATAAGACTGTAGACTGTAGCAAATTAACTTCTAAATAATGTAAATTAACATTAATTTGCGGAAACTTTCAGTACACCTGAGTGGTTTTACCCATATTATTTTTGCTGACTTAGCGACAAAGCAATAAACACCTCCTGGATAGTTAGACATAGGCTGTCACGTAACGAACCTAATTATGAGTAAATACTTATATCTAGTTAGAGTACATATAATATTCCTAAAATTGTTGACTTGTTCTGCAGCATCTAACCATTTTTTTTTTACCTTTTTACATCGTGCCCTAAAAACCCCAACGACGGACCCCCCCATAGCCGCCGGACCTCATCCATTCCGCACACGTCCAGTCAATACGCCAATTGTGCAGGGGCTATTGATTGAAACCTCTACTTTATTATGTTGTATGAAGCTTTTTTCACTTGCAATTGTCGTTTTTTGTTGCATGATCAATTGTCTCGCTTTCCTGTTCGTCTGGACTTTTAGCAAGTATAGGGATAACAGATCTAGTTATTTTTTTTTGCCCTAATACGTATATGCCTTGTATATGTGACAAAAATACGCGAAGTGACGTGTTGGTAGCACAACCCGGAAAATTTCTTGCTATCCATGAGTCAAAAAACACGCCAATCATTGATCTAAAAGTCATAGAATATAAATATATATTTATATCGAGTTGTGATTATAGCATTGCTGTCTTTTAAGACCCGTAATACCTATATACTCGTAAGGTCCATTTGAAACACGTTTTTACTTTCCGTGCGCTCGGTTCCTCAGATTAACCAAGCTATAGTCATACTCATAATAACATGAATACGCTCGTAGCGCTACGTCGTAGCCCGTAGCAGCTGAAACCCAATATGTAGCGAAAATCGCCCGTAAGGCTCTGACGCATGTGTGTCGTGTTTGGAGCTGAATGTGTTAAATAAAAATAATACTACGTAGCTGGAAGATGTTCCTATCGATTAATCGAAGCGAATTGCTCATATTATGAGATATGAGACAAGAATCGCTACGCGCTGCGCTCGTAGCCGATCCCGTGGTTGTCCCCGTATGTAGCGGATACCGACTACGGCGTAGGCGACCACTAGGCGAGTGGCATCACGGCTATTATTAGCTGTGTCGCGTCGCGACGTCTCATTCTAATTAGAACGCTTAGAAAAAGACGCTTAGGCTAGTCTACGTCGCCGCGCCAAAGCTGCTGTTCTGTGATAGCCAGTGATGGGCGAGCGGTAGCATTTTATGTCACTTTAACGTCAAACGTAATGACCAATATGGATAAGTCTGTGTTATTAAAAATAAATAAATAAATAAATATTTTGCGGACAATCTTACACAAATCGACCTAGTCTCAAACTAAGCAAAGCTTGTACTATGGGTACTAGACGACGATAAACATACTTATATAGATAAATACATACTTAAATACATAGAAAACATCCATGACTCAGGAACAAATATTCGTGCTCATCACACAAATAAATGTCCGTACCGGGATTCGAACCCAGGACCTCTTGCTTCGTAGGCGGGGTCACTACCAACTAGGTTAAAGCGGTCGTCAAATAAAACTAAATTGTTAAAAACTCACTGAATTTAAATAACGTTCAGTTATTTCGTTGCAAATTTACAATTTACTATGTAAAGTAATGTTAGGAACGTCAATGAGATAAGTGCAAAACATGAGTTGACGAACACATTCGTCGGATATACAATTATAACTGGCCTGTAGGTACTTCATTATCATAATAGATATGTTAAAACCTCGATAATAAAACTGTATACGTTTTTTTATATATAAATTGTGCACGAAATTTAAATAGAATATCCATGTTATACTTTCGTCGAAAAATTGCTACCGCTCGCCGATAACTGGTGATAGCCATTCTGGGAGTGTAAGTGTTAAATTTTAACCCAATAAGTTAGACATGTAGTTCACCTATCCCGACGTTTAATACCGATTCACGATACCAATACCGATACCTCTTTAATATGCCCGGGTCATGGTTCATTATGCCCGGGATTAGGGGCCGAGTTCCGGGCAGGGTTACCCTTATCTTCGGATTAGCTTTTGAACTTGTCACTACGAATGTACCATCAGCATTTTTTCAATACTCTGATACGAAAATGAACTGAGTTACTATTGGGTACTATCAATCTCATAATACACTAATGTTATTATGTGTTGGACCATGGACAACATACCGCTTTGACGGTAGTAATAAAGAAATAGTACTGTTATATTTGAAAAGCACTAAATGATCGAAATAAGTAATTACTTTTTCATTTTATTTAGGTAAACAGTTACTACAAGGAAATCTTGATATTAATAGCTTTATACATAAATACAATATGTGTGACCAACACCGTTCACCACATAATACTTTTTATTACATTGTCATTATTCGGAGTAAATTAGTAGGTAGGTGTACAATATTTCCCTTTGATAAACGAAGAAACGCAGATGATTTTGCCCTTTAAGATCTAATGTTATATTATTATATAGCTAGTGGAGTCTTAGTGACAACCAGCAAGGTGGTAGATATCGATCTCGTGGTTTTTCTGGTATGTAGCGGAAAGCGCCTACGGCGTAAGCGCCCGCTAGGAGGGTTCCTGACAGTGAAAGTTTCTGTATACCGTCATCAACTACTCATTACGGAGTTACGTCGGTTAAGTACTGAATTCTCATGGCCACTTTCTGTCTCCATCATCAGATGAGCTCGATGGTACCATAACATTGAATTGTCATCCAAAATATACCTTTACCCAAAATTTCAGCCCAATCGGTCACCGGGAAGTGTGTCAAATTTAACTTGCAAGATTTTCCCCTCACTAACAAACGAATAGGTCAAGTTAATATATAGTTTGTAAAAAGGCAAATATTAGCAGTTTTTCGGCTTTTCTTCATAACAACACCTGAATCACGTCGCAACGCAAAACCGCATAAGTCAAAAAGGCAATAATTCTCAATACAATAACGGAAGACATGGCAGATAAATTCGACAAATTAACTTCGGGGTAAACACATGTTTTGTTCCCTATATTGCCGGTAGGTGGCGGCCGGTGATTTATCGTGGAAGGGTGTCGGTGCTGGCAGAGAACGGACGTTTGGGGCAGATTTTGATGTTGTTTTATGTGTGTGAATTATTCAAAATTCGATTTAATTCGAAATTGGAAGTGGAATTTTACGCACCATTTTTAGGGTTCCGTACCCAAAGGGTAAAAACGGGACCCTATTACTAAGACTCCTCTGTCCGTCCGTCGGTCCGTCTATCTGTCACCAGGCTGTATCTCATGAACCGTGATAGTTAGACAGTTGAAATTTTCACAGATTATTTCTGTTGCCGTTATAACAACAATTATTAAAAAACAGAAAAAAACAATATTTAAGGGGCTCCCATACAACAAACGTGTTTTTTTTGCTCGTTTTTATAGATAATGGTACGGAACCCTTCGTGCGCGAGTCCGACTCGCACTGATCTCGTGATTTTCTGATGACCTGGTAAAGGTCGCGCGAGTCCGCTGGATGCGGGTGGCGCAGGACTTGGCACTCTTAGGGGGAGGCCTATGTCCAGCACTGGCCGTCTTTCGGCAGATATTATGATGATGATGATGAATTTTCGAGCGCTCGAAAGTCAAAAATCGACCCCCAAATCTTAGTAAACATTTTGAGGAAAGGACTGAAAACATCAAAAGAAAGAATAAAACACAATGAAATATCAAAGCGTTTTTTTTTGTTGTGCTATTGCTAAACGACACTATTTTTGTAATACCAACTGGCCTCCATTATCCCTAAAAGTCTCAACTATCCGAAATACCTAACGCAATATTTTAAACATCCCTTGACCGAGCCCGATAACGTTCCTTAATACGTTGTTCCCGTAAATCATAGGCGGCACATCTGCCGGCGAAATAGAAAAATAACAATAAATAAAGATGGCGACATACGGCGAGAATATTGGGAGCCTGGGTTGGGTGCTTTTGCTGAGGAGCCGTATACTGAAAAATAGGAAAAACAAGTGGGAAATGGGATGGAATTGATAATTTGGGTTAGTCATATGGTCAGCCGATGGTCGAATATTTTAATTTAAAGAGATTCCTGCTTGCTTTTCTGCCTACAGTGCGTATCATAATATCAACATTATCAACTTCAAATTGGATAGATGGGTAAACTGCTCAAATCTGTAAATGTCATATGAGAACTTTATTACCTCGGCAGTTTGAATACCTATATGAAATCGTATACGAAACAGTATTAACAAACTGTTATATCGAGTATTAAACCCTCCAGACTTTTAAGGCCGAATATATAATCTACCTCCTCAAGGAGAAAAATAAATCATTCATTGATTCAAAACCATAAGTGACAAAAAGTAAGTTTCGAGATAATTCCAAAATACTTTACACTTCTGTTCAATTGGTTTTAATTTAAAGTGTAAAGCTAAAGCTTGTGTTTATAATTAAATATAAATTGTAGAATTTTAATAAACTCAATTTTGTTAATATTTTTTTTATTTCAATTCGATATTTAGAAAAACCGGTACTGCTTCTCAAAAAAAAAATTTAACATATCCGAAGAAAAAGAACACAAGTGCGCACTTATTTTGTTTTGTGTTAACTATGCACAATGGCATCTAAGAAAAAACAACACAAGTACTTACAAATGCTTTTATTACTGTTTGGTTTAGGAGCTTGAAAAATCACAAATGGTCAAAGTTTTATTATTGATAAAAATCACGAATAAACAAGATATAGATAATAGCACATGTTTCATCTTAAGTATTTTAAACATAGTAAATTGAAACAAAATAAAAATATGGTTGCTCTTCTTATGATAAAAACTATAGGCACACATCCAAGACAAAGATTAAAAAACATAGGTGGTTACTTAATACTTTTTTGACTTTATGACTTTTCTTCTTCAAACAGGAAGTAAAGTTAACAAAATGACATGAACTTATGCTTGTCAAAATCTTGGTTTATTAGAGATATCCAAACCCGTGTGAGATAGAAAAATAACATTTTTTTCCCATAGTCCGAGACTGTAAAAAACCCAATTTGACAAAAATTGACACTTATGGTTTTCTTTCTTGAGGCGGCAGTAAAATGCCTTTACAGAGCAGTGGCATGGATACTTATCCTAAGGGAAGACGTAACAATATTTTCTTCAAGTGTTGTTGTAAGGTGCTCAATTGCTTAATAGTTAGACCGGTGGTAATCGAGCCCCATGTACACCAAGCCAGAATATGTTGTCCCTTGCGACTGTATTCCACTAAAGCGAGCAGCGCATATTGTAAACTGATTATACCACACCAGGCCTGTTCCAGTTAGATGGTTATCATTCAATTATACCATTACGGCGCCCGTTAATTTGACGTTTGTGACGTTCCTAACTCACTTACGTCGGAAAATGTCCAGTTATTTTAATTCTAGGGTGTGCCAGATTTAACATGTAGTTAAAATTAAATTGAAGTGCAATGTTGACACAGGGAAAGTGATCTCTTGGTAGTGATAAGCTTAATCACTGGGGTTCGGAATGCCTTAGCATAAAATTTGCATTGCATCGAGTAAACGAACTTATAGAAGTTGGTAACTAGGCCAGAAAGGTAAGTACTTATATTTGTGTTAAAACGTAATAATCTAAAGTTTTTGAACCGTTAGTAACTTTCAGATAACCCTCCATGATTTATTCGAAAACTTTGAAACAAGTCAAACTTAACTTCAAACTCTTAATCAAAGACATAAATAGAGGCACAGTGTTTCTTAAACAACTCACTTTCCTAAAATTAAAGCAAGACGCACGGTGGTTCGTCCAATTAAACGCTCCAGACAAAATCGTCAAACGAACCCCACGGCGATTTGAATAACCACGTCACGTTCGCCAAATAAGCAGTACTAACAAGCGGTATATCGTTTGCACTGATTGTTAATTGATTAGATTAAAAATTTTGTCCCAATTCACGGCGTATTGTTACACTGGGGGGATTAATTAGGTTTTTAATGGCGGTGTCCCTTACGACGTATTTGCAGATGTCGGGATCACCTTGTTAATCTTATTTGGGAGTTTTTTTTGGGCGATGCTTTTGGCTCTTTGTGATTTTGCAGCAAGATTAATGGTTTAGTTCTTAGTCTTGTACTACAACTAAAATCGTAGGTAATGAAATCGTTAAACCCCGGTTTTATAAGTTTCTGCGTAAATGTAATTTATGTAAACAACTTTGTTAAGTATACTTGACAACTTGCCTTAATAAATCATACATAAATTTGTATAACCGGCACAAGATTTTCTACAGTGTAAGTTAATCAACACTTAACGTAATTGTTTAATAGGTTTTCTCACTTAGTTCAATCTATTCTGTATACATTATGGCACGGAGATAACACTTATGTGTAATAATAACGTTTATTGAAAACATTACTATAACTGATACCAAATCAATACTTATCTAATATTATTTCGATTAAAATGTTCGCAAAATAATACCAGTTATGATACCTAACACAAATGCGTAACAAACAAACAAAACTAAGAAAGAGAATGTCGTTTATTTAAACTGATTGCCTCAGATGTAGAATTCTAAATCGAACCCCATAGCAAATGTAACTCAAGGGTTTTTACAAGCGGAGTACATTTAACAAAGTACCCCAATACCTTTATTGCATACGTGAGTATATTTGAAACTAGAAAATTTGCCCTCGAATATTTTCTGAGACAATTTTGACACCCCTAAACGCTCATGTTTTATTGCGACTTTAGGATTCCGCATATTTACTTTGAACCATTGAATATGATAATACTTTCCGATTTTATTTTTCTCGGTAGTTGCGTTTTATAAACCTGATGTCAATATTAGATAGTGTTGATTTTTCAAACGTTACTCTAGAAATTAAGATTTAGTATAAGTAGGAAAGGATGGATTAAATTTTTATAAAATAATTCCCGAACTTGAACAATATTCTACCAGTATATATTTATAAATTAAGATATTTAATAAATAATTATTTAAGTTTTTTTAACGGTCAGAAATCTTGAATAGAACCTTTACAAAGCGCTAAGTCTCTGCCGTAACATATTCAAAATTTCAATACATACAAAGAAAATCCCGTTATAAAATTGAGTTAAAATGACAGTGCCGTATGTAGTGATTCGCGCGGCGGTCGCATTAAGCGCATTAGGGGCCTAAATTGGATTTGAGGGTGTTTTATTGGTACACTTGTTACGAATTTAGGACCACTGTGCGGTAAAAAAATATTGGGAAGTTTGTGAAACATTTGTCAAAAATGTGTGCTGTTTCTGTATTGCATTTACTAGCATGAAAATAATTTTCGTATTAAAAGGACAATATATGAGATTGAGATGCTGTAAAGTTGACTATACAAAAAGAAGTATGTGTCAGTTGATCCAAGTATACCTGAAAATAAAATATACGTTTCTTAGTAAATGAATGGAGCATAATGTTTTTTGTCTGATATTTAATTTAATTATATTAATGGTACCTATTAAAATATACTTTTATCTGTGAACTCTATACATGCCAACATACCCACTCAAAGCTCTGAATTTACGAGAAAATACATATATTAATGCGTCCCCTTCCAATAATCAGGGCTCATGTGTAATGTTGGCCTTGAACAAACGCCGGTGTTTTTTCCCAACAAACGAATAGGTAATATTTATTTGACGTATAGCGGAGAATCAGCGTCCCTAAGGCGTATTTATTTGCGGGCAC
The DNA here is from genome assembly GCA_932294315.1 of Epinotia nisella. Classification (NCBI taxonomy): domain Eukaryota; kingdom Metazoa; phylum Arthropoda; class Insecta; order Lepidoptera; family Tortricidae; genus Epinotia; species Epinotia nisella. The sequence continues at coordinate 28,548,076 of OW028674.1, forward strand.
GCTTCGACTGACAATTTTATGTGATTTACCCCATTGTTTAGTGGTTTTGTGCGGAAAAGAAGCTGGCATCACCACAGTGCGCTATTTGGAAATTGTTTTTATTACAGCTAAATAATGCTCCTTGAAGTATTTGAGCAACAACAAGATGGTGAATAGATACTGTATTGAAAACACTGATATTAACGCCTGGAATTTTACTATATCATAATTTTATAATATTAGGCAGGTAGCAGGTAGATCTGTGTACAGCAGTGGCGGAGCGCCCATACAAGCCGATTCCCACCGGCTTGCCTAAAATTATTTTTTAGGCAAGCCTATAATTATATAATCTAAACTCTTTCATAACTTTATTTGTTCTGGGTTGCCCATCGAAAATTTTCACGCACCGCCCGCCTCTGGTGTACAGTGACATGATTGATTAAAAAAAAAACATTCATAATCTAAAATTTACTTAGATTAGGTACTTAAAAAACAATTACTTAAATTATTAGGTAAGCAACTGCATATCAAACTTCAATGCGTCTTAGTAATTCTAAGACTCGGTAAGTCCTAGATTGCACGTTTATAGCTACAGTAAACCTTAACCATAAAACAACAGACACTTCAACTGTCGGTGCTTCAACTACAAAGAGACAGCAATAAACTTGTTTTGCCGACGCTACAGGGGCGGGTAACGTGGTTAGCGCGACAATGACTTGACGAAGGCAAATCTGATTTGCAGACCCTCCTGCTATTTTAAACCGAGTCCATTTTGAACGGCGTGAGGGCTGACGCGCGGGGATGGCATATGGTTTTGTGATGTAGCACGGTTGGTAATGGCGGTTTTTGGTATCTAACCCTGGATTTCATAATTTTACGTCAATAAGTTTAGATATAGGTTTTGGTTTAATATCTGGTTAACGATAGTTTGAAGAAATTAGGGTTGGTAACCTTTGAAACCCTTTTGAGTTGAATATTAATAATCTATTTCCTATAATATAGGTTAGGTTAGGATTTGTTGGTAGGACATGACCTATACAAATCCTAATGAACCTAATCTTAACCTCGTAAAGGGATCATGTCATGTGTAATATAGACCGTGAAAAATTATTTCATTTGCAAAAATATAACCACTACTAACACACTCAAAAATATCTCGACAACGTTTGTTTTCGAGGTTGTTGTCGCCCTTCATGTCGGATTCGCGTTCGTAATTGTTCAATTTTATTTTTGCGGAAGATTCACTAGCTGCGCACTGGATGTGTAACTGATGCCGCTACGCTTTGAAAGAATTAAGATATTTTCGGGTAGGTATCGGTATATTATCTACTAGTACTACACATCGTACCAGTTAGATCTAATTTCCGGTACCCTAAGGTATTCTGGAAGATATCGCTTTTTAAATTTAGGACCGCCTGTTGTTTGCCTCTACTTGACTTGTATTGATTATATTCTGTATAGTGTTCTTTTATTGAGGTATGCTATACTTAAAGAGTAGAGTATTTGTTATTGTTAAACTATTTACCTATTTATTTTTACTAAACGGGATTTAATCTCTTTGAGATTACTTGACGTTTCGGATGAGTCACAACATCCTTGGTAGCGAGCAGACACAACTCTCAATTAGAAAAAAATAATGTGTGAGAATCGTGACAGTTTAAATCTACTAATTATAATTGCTTTGTGAAAGTAGCTTCTGCCAGCTGCGACTTATAAGTCCAAATAAACAAAAATATTTAACTTAAACCCGTGGTCGTGCTACTCTAAACTTACCTTTAAGGGTCTTACTAGTAGGCGGCGGATCTCTACTCCACGGCGGGTCCCCGTGTCCGGAGAAGTCCCTTAGTTTCAGGTAGCTGATGGTGAGCCTGATGATGGAAGCCTTGTCCAGCTGGCTGGTGATGGCTGCCGGCAGCGGCAGCATCTTGGCTAGCTCGTAGAACTCATAGTTCTCCTTGCCGCGACGCGACCGCGCCGCGTCTCTACTCTTCTCTTTCCGGAGCTCGAGAATGCTGGAAAGAAAGGGATAGGTTAGATTGGTTGTGGAGATGAAGATGGTTTCTACGCTTTTAGTTGAACTAAGCAATGATTACGGTAAGAATCGCAATGTGTGGTAGCTTTTCATACCTTTTGACATGAATTGTGAACAAATTTTCTTTCTCAGAAAAGAACCAATAAGATTTTGTTGCAGAACATATGTAATGAATTTCATAATAAATTGGATTGACAAATGTGTAGAGGGGTTATGGGTATAGTATCCGCATACTTATAGTAAAATGTCAGAACTACCTGTAATGGTATTTTTTAAATAATAATAATAAACAAATATTAGAGGTTGTCACCTTACACAAATCGAACTAGTCCCATAGTAAGCGCAATATGACATGTGTTATGGGTACTAGATGACACTGTATTTAATACATATAAATACTTAAATACATAGAAAACATCCAAAACTCAGAAACAAATATTCATGTTCATTACACAAATATTTAGAAGAAGAAGAATAGAAAAATATTTATTTGGTGTGATAAAGAAATTACACAAGTGTAAAGTTACATCTGAAATGCACCAAAATGGATGCCACTCAGCATATGCCAGCAGCAATATATGCTAAAGGCGCTGGTTTTCAGGGCACCCAGAGAGAGAGAGATACAGAACTTAAAATATGGCTTATAATTATAACTTATACATTTATTTGTCCTTACCGGGATTTGAACCCAGGACCTTCAGCTTCGTAGGCAGCGTCACTACCCACTAGGCTAACCGGTCGTATTTTTAAATATTTAGATCAGACAGTAATTGAACAATAGTTGCGGTTCAGGAGCCCTTAATGAAGTAGAAGTTTAGGCAAACAGAAGGACACTTTTATAAGTTTTACCCTAAAGCCGTTTTCTCTGCAAAATCTTTTATTAGGTACGATCCTACCAGTGCGAGTTTTTCATGTTCTGACCCAAAAAAGGATCAATACGAGTCAGGACGCGACGCCCTGAACTCTTTTAGGTATATTCAGTAGTAGATTTTTATTTGACGAGCTAATGAGGCTAATTTTTAAGTGTCACTCCTGGCCGCCTCCTCTCATCATAGCCGCTATCCTGGCTCCTCCAGGTGGGAGGGGCCCCGTCCGCCCCTCCCACTAATGATTACCACCATAGCTGCGTATAAATAACATTTGCATTTTTATACTGACTTAATGGAATTCTTTAGACGCTCAGTCGCTTTAATTTGCGTTTTATGAAGTTTGAGGTTAACGTTCGTATCTTAAATAAGACAAAGGCTTTTGGATTAAACGGTGGCATCGTAAACCAACTTATGCAAATGAGATTATTTTAGTAGTGGTTTAACGTGATGTGTGCGTATACCAATATAATAGTCTTTATTTATTTTTATTTATTGACTAGATGCCCGCCTGGCTCCGCCCGCGTATTAACAGACAACCACGGCGAAGACGCAGGACAAAAATTGAGCCTATGACCGTCCTGAAAGTCCATTCTACAACGGTGAAATAACTTTTGAAATCGGATGAGTATTTCCGGAGATTACCCCCATTACATTATTTATTATTTTTGCGTGCGGGACAGTACCTACAAGCAGCCTCCTGAATACCATTATTGACAGATTGGATTGTCCGATGGTGGGACGTTGGAACGCCATGCATATGGCTACCAATCCTATCGTATTTTAAGATTTTAATGTTTATTTCGTTTTTTTTTTATTGTAATGTTTTTTTAATAATGTATATTTGTATTTTTTTAATTTGTATTTATTTACAATGTACCTAATGTTTGTAATATTTTATGATATGGACTGAACGGTTCGAAATAAATGAATATTTAATTTAATTTAATTTAATTACAAAGTTACACCTCATAGACTTTTTCTCTTTATAATATTAGTATAGATGAAATAAACTATACCTACAACAAAGGATTCGCCTCCTAGCTTTGTAATTATGCAAATGTGACATGATTAGTTATGCACCTGCTTGGCCATACTACACTTGTGGCTCTGTGAGCTGCAGAAACTAGCCCGCCTTAGAAAAAAACTGAATCGAAAATTCGTAAAACTGAATCGACAATAATTATTGAACTTGCTCACAAAATTTCACGAGAATCGGTTGAGAAATGCGACCTGTACAGGAGAACAGCCGGACGTCTGGCCATCCGGACATACGAAAGAATTTTGGCCCAAGCTGAAACGGAGAACTTCGTTCGCTTCGCTCGCTCGTTAAGTCGGAGCGAGCAATGTCGCTCCCATAACATTTTAATTGTGCGTGCCGAATGGAGGCTGTGAGTATCAATTCATGTAAGCAAGCCCTCGTGAGCGTAAACCTAGCCCGATACGACTACCGACTAGTACTTATTTACTAAGCTATCCAGGGCTAAGATTCTATGGCTTAACTTAATGGAAAGTAGACTAAGTAGACTAAGTAGGTACCGCAGCGCAGAGCCGAAAGGAAGGGATATGATATGATTTACTAGCGTCCGCCCGCGACTTCGTCTGCGTGCACCCGGGATAAAACTAACAGGGATGTCATAAATTATAGCCTATTAAATAATATCCATTAGAATTTTGGTCAAGTGCGAGTCGGATTTTAGTTTTCCCATAAATTTTGAGACCCAGCGCCTGATGAAGGCAACGAGCAATTTGGTCTCCGTACAAAGTTTCATCCCCTTTTTCGTCCCTAAAAGGGATGAAATTTGGCATAAATTATAGCCTATGTCCTATTCTGATATATAAGGTACATAACTGGAACGTTTCATGTAAATTCGTCCGGTAGTTTTTGAGATTAAGTGCCGTACATCCATCCATCCATCCATACATCCAAACTTTACGTTTATAATATTAGTAGGAAGGATTCACCGTAGCGTGATTTTGATGAATAGGTGACCTCATCGATCGATTCGAAATTCCGCTCCAGGTGATAAAGTAAACTACCTTTTGTATGAAAAAAAAAATGTTTTTTCAGTTCAGTTTGCTGTAATTGGTTGATCCAGTTTTTTGAACTTTTATGTGTGTTACAATATAGGCCTAATATTAGCTGTCATTATCCTATAATGGAGTCCCTGGTCGAAACATCAATGAGCGTTATTGAAGCGTCTCGTCTCGCTTTTTACTCCAGAAACCCCGTTTGGTTACTCTGAGACGACATAAAAGCGCCCATTCCGGAATGACCTGAGTAAGGTCAATAAAGCTGGCTACGTAATGGCGTTCGATCGTAAACGGGGGACCAACGGTTAGCACCCCTGTAAATTTTCAGCTGATGCGGTCTAATGCTGAATAGTTCGCGTTGATTGTACGCCGGTGAAAGGTAATCATTTGGCAAAAGTGTAAGTATTGAGAGTAAAAACTAACCAGCTGCCTGCTGTTATAAAAAACGAGCCTGGCTTTTTTTTTAAAAACATTTTCTTATTTTATTTCGAAAAATGAATAAACAAAATTCTATATAATTATTGAACCTGCTCACAAAGTTGAGAAATGCGACATGTAGAGGAGAACAGACGGACAGACGGGTAGATGGACAGCGTGACAGATGCCAGACATACGAAAGAATTTTAGCGGAAGCTAAATCAAAGAACTTAGTTCGCTTCGCTCCCTCGTTAAAAAACATTTACTTCAACTGCATGACTTGACTATACCGCATGCGCAAAATGGGTGTCTGTCTGGTCGACTTCATTGCTTTAGAAGCTGTTAACACCTATTTCTAAGTAAAAATAGCGTACATGAGGACTATAGTATAATCGTGCGTAGGTACGATTATACAGGGAGTTTGTCCAGCCAACGTTTGAACGTTTGCCAAATTAAAACGGCAGGTAGGTTGGGTCATTTGCTATCTCTTCCGGCCTCCAGATAAATTGTGTGCTCACGGTTTTTTTTTTACATTCGTTTTGTAAAATTCTTCAGGCTTACGCATTTCAACTTGAATAAAAAAAGGATGTGGTAGGGCCTTTTTAGGGTTCCGTAGCCAAAATGGCAAAAACGGAACCCTTATAGTTTCCTCATGTCCGTCTGTCCGTCTGTCCGTCTGTGCGTATGTCACATGCATTTTACTCGAAAACTATAAGGTGTATTTAAATAAAATTTTGAGGATAGGTGTATTTTGTTAGCCGCTACATAGTTTTGTAATTAAAATGACAAAAAAAAAATTTTTTAGGGGTGCACTCCATACATAAACTAAAAGTCAATTTTTTTTTTCATTGTGTCCCCCCGTGTGGCACATCAATCGATAGGCCTTTCAAAATAAATATAAGGTTTCTTAGCATTTTTTTTGATTAAGTGAATAGGGTCGGAGATAATCGCCCCGAAAGTCACTAAAATTCTGTCCCCCCCCTCTAATTTTTGAACGGTGTATTTTAAAAATATGGAAAAATTCATGGACATAGGGCTCATCAATTTCATTCACCAAAAATTGTTTTGAACAAGATCGGTTCAGAGGTTTTCGAGATATTGCTGAAAAACTGCCTTCCTCAAAGAAAAGGACGTAAGTGCCGTAAAATTTCTATGACGATACGACCTTTTTAATAGGCACGGAACCCTTCGTTTTGCGTGGTCCGACACGCACTTGGCCGGTTTTTTTAATTTAGAATTAATAAAAAAATAGTGGGTACAAAAATTTTTTGGAGTCCCAAGAGATAGCAAATGATTTGAGCCGTTTTAATTTGGCAAACGATGGACCAAACACCGTGTATATTTTGAAGATTTTTAAAAACTTGAATTTAGCAACTTTTACTAGGGGTGTTTTTCCACACAAACCACAGCTAAAACGCCCAAACTAAGGTTTGTTCCGCATGTATGAAAAACTAGATTAGCGGAGTGGAAAACTTTGCCTGTTCTTTGATTATTCTTTTAACACTCCCTGCCAGGAACCCGCCCAGTGGGCGCCTACGCCGTAGGCGATTTTTGGCAGTGAATGTTTTAAAATTAGAAACTTGTGGATTTTCTCTACGCAATCACTACTACGCCAGTAATTCCTGTAGATATTACTAAGTACTCTAATAACCGTTCAGTTGTTTCCTAACTCCTTTTTTATCACCCATTCCAAAGTACTAAATTCTCTTATCACACCGGAAGTGCTGCTCGGGGACTAATAACTCTTTAAAGGTAAAGAGCCTTTTCCGGCAAGATGGCCGATAGCCGAACATCGGTAGAGCTTGATTTAATGATGAGATCGAATGGCCAGTAAGGGCGCGCGCACATTGGCGACCACGATTTATATTAGCGTCTTTACAAATGGAGACTAGAATAACATGTAACTACCCCTACATCAAATAGTACCTAGTATAGTACTTTCTGTCCTCGTTGTATTCGCGTCTAGCGCCCTAGTAACACAACGCGTGTTACTAACTTTTTGAAAAAAGAACGCTCCTTTTCTTACTTACAGAATTGAAATTCTAATACAGTTTCAATTGACATATCGTTCCATGGCTTCAATATAACGGCAAGTTTTTTGATTAGGTATATTGCATAATTACAAAATAATTTTATTTACGAATTAGTTTACGCCTTCGAGCGTAATAGGTCGTGTGCGCCCGCCCTAGCCATTCCAATACCATAAGGGTAAGAGCATTAGATTGTTTAAAATAACTTTAAACTGACCGAGGGTTGACCGCCCCTGGGCCGAGGGGGACTTATCCTTAATTCCCTTAAATGGAGCTTAATCCCTTTACAATAAAAAATGCTTTAGTAATAAAACTGTTTTCCGCGTGTTATTGAGCATTTGCAATTTTCTATAAAAAAGTGAGTCAGAAATTGCATTAACAAGCCTGCATAATATGTTGTAATGGTAAAAAAAAACGGTCCATCGCATTTTCATCATCATTAAAAAAAAGTATCTTAAAAAAACACGAAATTTAAAAGAAGAATGTCCGTTCGAAAATGGAACTAATAGAACAGTGATTCCGTTTTCCACTCCGCCCGTAACGGTTTTTATGACGCATTCTGCCCGTTTACAGCTAAATGGATAAGTAGCCCCGCCGTACGGAACACCTCCATTTTCGAACTCATGTTCTATTTTCAAACCGATTTTAGGTTTTTAAAGGGATTATTTTCTTTGAGACGGGTAGGTACATTCGATTTATCTACTTACTAGCACGGCTTGGCTCGCGTATTGCAAAAAATGCAGGCAAACCCGCAGAATAAAGTATAGCCTATAACCATCCAGGAAGTCCATTCTACACGCAAGAATTTTGAATTGAAAGCGGTTCCGGAGTTTACCCAAAACATACAAACTTACAAAGCTACAATCTCACAGCCTTTTCAGTTTTATAAGACCTATAGATAACATTATTGATTTGATATTCTGAATCAAGATTTTTGTGAGCAATGTAGGTATTATTTTCTGAAAATATTAATGACACTTGTAAAATTACTTCTATTTACTTTACTACTACAAATAATTTGTATAAGTAAAACCTGTCTGACCAGATAAATGTCCCGTACAGTGAGGTTACGAAGAAGATAGTGCGACGTAAAATCGGAAGTTAGAAAAAATATAGAGGTTATTCAGCTAAGCTAAGATTTTACTTAGACGTAAAATAAATCAAGCCCAAATAGCGTCTCCTTTATTTTTGTTCCGTCCAATTTTTATGACGGACCTCCCTTCATCTTAGAAGTGTCTGTCTTTAAGTGTGCACGTACGTGTCCCGACGCCTGGTACACCTGGGAATCGAACCCGCAATACTACACTAACGCCTTGACCCCCTACTAAAACATACCCCCAAAACTCACAACCAAAAATAATCCATATGCCTACGACTAAAGGTTCATTTTACAGGAGCTTCACTTGCTTGGAACCGGTCAGTGATGATTGGTAGTCGTTGATAATAAAATAACGTAAAACCGAAACAGCTACGAACGAAGTAAACCTCTCACTTTTCGCAATAGAGTTGAAATTCGTTAAACAGTAGGTACAAAAGGAATTTTCCTTTGCAAATTGAAAATGGAACGGAAAAAATTCGAACGCACGGGCATCGTAAAAAGTCGGGAACTCCGGGCATAGTGTCGCTACGGTTAATGTGTCCGGGCAAATTGAGTTCCCGGGAATTAGCGCTCCCGGGAGATCTACGTATGCACTTATGGCGATTGGCGATGACGGTTACATTATGCCTACCCATATAAAGCCAAATATTGAGGATCTAACAATTGAAGAATTGAATCTTTGAAGACGGAATTTTGTAATTGACGTATAGATACTTACATAGGTTCATGTGATCCATCGGAAGTTAACCTGAACAGAAATGTTTTAAATTGGATGTTTGCTAGTTTTGTCATAAAACACAGAAATATATCAATGTAACCCACTGACTCCATATCTAAGCATTGTTGAGCAAATATATGGATGCCATTGAAGCGAAATTCAACAACCCGCATCTGCCAAATACTTTCAAACATCTCATTACAAGAGATTAGCGCATATATACAAAAAAAGTCTCATGCGCACTAAAGTTTCAATAATGCATACGTCCATTTCAATGTCACACAGGTAGCAAAGATTAACTATCAATGCGCTTATTATAAGGGCTAGAAAGGTCACACCTTTGCGGTGGCATTATCTGACGACGAAAAGGGTGTTTTCGTCCCTGGGAATTTCAGAGTATTTACCGCTTCAATGGGTCGCAATCAAAACATTGTAACGCTGTGGTTGCATTTTATTGGTATAAATGGCTGATGATAAAAGATACCGTTTATAAAGGATTATTGCCGAAGTGCTTTAGATTTTTGTTCAGCTTGTAAAAAGGGTTTTAACAGAGAAGCCAATGTTTTCAAACGATTTTGCTCTACCAATTTTGCGTTTGAGAATTCGTTATAATGTGATATTTTGATGAGTTACATGATGGGGTTATTATGTTAAATCCTATTTGTTTTACTACATACTAAATTCAATATGTAATTATGTATGGTGATCCATCAACGAATCAGCTTAGTGTCATTGTGGATGACAAACAATCGTATTGTCATTGATAATGACACCTCATTTGTATAAATGAATTTACAGCAAGCTAATTAGATAAAAGTAGATACTTTAACATAGGTAGGTATATAATAAGCATAGATATATAAAAAAGTAGCTATGTCTTATCGGTTGTCCTGGTGAAATTAAAAAAAAATGGTGGGTACCTATGTTATTTCTATTAATGATTCATTTTTCGACATCTATTTTTAATTTTCAGTTTCATTATTTCAAAATCATTACGTGATCTTAGGCTTAGGTATATTTACAAAAAAATACGTTTCAAGATGATGATGAGAAACGATTTCGTTGCACAGGATATAAAGTTGTCACCCCATACCCCTTTTGCAACGTGACAAATATGACACGTTGCATTGTTTCCTCAAGTGGTTATGTCACGAATAAGTACTCACTTACCCGTACAAGTAGTCGATAATAATGTATTTAATAATTCTTTCATATTAATAATAGGGGTTCAAGAAGGTATTATATTTTTTGAAATCTTTTGGTGTTGATAATAAAAGTAGGACATTTTATTGATCTTGTTTCTGAAGTGCGTATTGTCGTTCCTTGGGAAATAGTCATGGTGTACGTAGGTATGTTTTTATATGGTGACTAATGGTAATTCCAGTTTTTTTTATACCTAGTCATGTAGTACCTATCTACATATATTTTTATGAATTCTATCGAGTTGGTACCATTTTTGTAGCAGTAACAGTGGTCATGAAACGTTAAGAAGCAAAAGTTCACACTTGATTCGGGTAACAACTGTCAACTCAGTTTTCTTGACTAAATTATCGGCTGTGCTGAAATAACGAGAGTTGGCATTCATTGTGCACCAAGCTCCGAATAAAACAGGGTTGACAGCAGACAACGCACCTGTATTTTACGATATTTAAAACCATAGTCTCCACAGAAGGTGTTAAAGAAATTTCAAAGTGCGTCACGATCCAAGAGTTGTCAAAGAGAAATCGACACCCTCGGAGGGTAGTTGTAAAACCCTCGGTGTTTAGTCAGGCGTCCTTCCCCGGGGACGCCGGTCAGTGCCGGTGAATCAAATGATCTGCATGCCTTTTTCCTGACACTGTACTAGGTATGATCTTCTTATATATTTATCGTCTGTAGTAATGACCAATAGGCTATTCTACATTTTTTATTAAATATATTTTAAAATGTTCGTATAGATTCGGTAGTCAACTAGTATTATTATTCCTTAAAATAATATCGCTTTATGCAAGGAAATAATGGTTAAAAACGTTATATATTCCCGTAAAAAGGCAGCCACTATTATCGTGACGTCATAAGAGCTGAAACCACAGACTACTCTGACTACTAAGAAGATACTACAGAAACATAGAAACGTCAAATGTTGTTTACAGCGAAAAATTGTTTTTGCATTTGCTATACTGACGTCACTCACAAGACAAAATGGCGGTCGACGTTTTCGGATACGTGACATACAGATAATAAAACTACGATTTTAATTTTCAAATTAAAAATTAATCTTATGTTTTTATAACAAAAATAGTGTTATATTCGTATTTCTTATGGTAATAACTACTTAGTTGTACTTTTCCTTATTTCATCTGTTTACCACTACAAATATCTAACAAAAGCTTTAGGTTAAAGCGTTGCAATATCTAATATTTAAAGGTATTTTATAGCTTTAAGTGTATCATATAAATATATAATAGTAGTTATAAGTATAAGCCTAATTAATTTACTGTACACAGTTTGTATCTACGCAAGTTGAATAATGAAACAAAAATGCTTGCAAGTTGCAGGTTTAAATGAGAAAACTGATTTAAAAAACCCGACCAAGTGCGTATCGGACCACGCACAACGAAGGGTCCCGTCTCTATTAAAAAGGTTGTATCGTCACAGAAACCTTACGGCACTTAATACGTTCTTTTCTATAGAGAAGGCAGTTTTTCAGCAATATCTCGAAAATATTTGAACCGAAGATCGGTTCAAATATTTTTCTGTGAAAGAATTCAATAAACACTATGTCCATGATTTTTATTTTTGAAATGAAATGAAATGAATTTATTTGCTGAGTACAGGTTACATAAATATCGGTGTACGTCTGAAATATTGAGATCAGCCATACTCTGCTTAGGGTAGCATGCGAAATTTTCAGTGAGAACTATGCGTAATTAATAAATTTAAATAACACAGTCACATACATTATATTTTAGGATTAGGTCAAGAAATAAATAAATTGATTGTTTAGTTCTAGTAGTTTTGTATTCAAAAACATTGCTGAGAAACCTTATATTTATTTTCAAAGGCCTATCGATTGATGTGCCACACGTGAACTTACAATGTTTTTTTTACTTGTAGTATGGAGTGCACCCCTAAAAAAATTTTTTTTTAATCATTTCATTACAGAACTAATGTAGTGGCTAGCAAAATACACTTATCCTCCAAACTTTATTCAAATACACCTTATAGTTCGAGTAAAATGCCTGTGAGATACGGACAGACGGACGGACATGACGAAACTATAAGGGTTTTTGCAACCCTAAAAACCTAATCATTTCCAAAAAGACAGTTTTCCTTCACAATAGCTTTCTCACATTAGCCCTAAATGTCGTAAATATCGCGATATTTATACAAAGGGCGCACAGAGGGCGGCGCCGGAAATGAAACGTCATCGCCTTTATTACTGATTATTGATACAAGTATTGTCCTCCATGATTAGACGTGTCGCCGTGACACGTCGCCCTTATTAACTCTTAATGTGCTTGGACTAGTGCAGAAATATGGATATTTCATTATGGATATGGGATTGGTGAGGTTTGGAGGGATTATGAAGTTTTCTTTTTACCCTACTGTCCCAGAAGAACGGTTATGTTTGTGGACAAGAAAATTCAATTTCACGGGCTACGATCCTAATGTCTAGATGGATTTTAACATATGAGGTGTCGTTGGATTTCTTACAATCGTGAGAGTGACATTAGGCTATGGTGTTTAAACAAAGCAGTAGGTTACTGTTGGACTATTTGAAAAATCTTTTGATTTTACTTGTGTAAAATTGGTGTTGTTTGTGATCCACGGCCTCATATGCGTTATTATATTACTAAGTATTTTATCCTGTGTGTTGCTTTAAACCCGACTTCTCCATTGGTTTCTTATTAGTGTGTATTTTTGTATTGAAAACTTTTTATAATATTAGAATACTTGACATTTTATGTAAAATATAAGTACATCCTATGTATAACTCAAAGTTCCCTTTACGTTCTTAGAAATTAATAAAAAAGAGAAATTTTTATTAATTTAGTAGTGTTAAATACAAATAACATCTTCCAATTGTCATTATACACTACAATTAATTTGCGCTAGATAAGCGCAAAACACTACAATTTCATTTTAATCGAAAAAAAATAGTAAAGATCCAAGAAGTCTTGGAACACTTCGAACATTAGCCGTTTCAAAACTACCCCACGGGACATTCGTGTGTTTCCGCGTCACTTCGGGAATCTCCGGTGGCCCTCCAGAACTCGCCGAGTCATATTAAGCTCATCTCGAGTAAACCGTCCCGGGAGACAGCTGATTATTTGGGAACAGACTTCATGCTCTTGGTACTTGGTCTTAGACTTTAGGAAAAATGATTTGCGTAGTTGTAGGAGTGCTAGAGTAGTGCCCAAACATACTAACCCATTTAATGTGAAGTGAATGAATATGCCAGAAGATTAGTTGCGGATAAATACAGCAGTTTTTTAAAACATTTTTAACATCCGAAATGTCTTCTTTATTATAAGGATTAGCTGTAGCGTGGTGATGGTCAGATTTATCATAAGTGCTATAGTGTCATTGAGGTTGGTTTCAATTCTAGAACTAGTTTATTATTTGAATTAACAATTAGGTAATACGAAGTCGCCAAGCAATTTCATTTCATGTTGGGGGCGAAAAACAGTTAAGAAATTCATGAATCCATGACTTTGAAAAATCTCCCGCACAAGTATACACATATCTTCCTACTTACATCTGACAGTGACTAAAAACCCATCAACACCTATTATGACTTGCGAAAACAAGATTGATTATAAAGTACCAAAACCAGCTAGTCATCTTTACACCTTCGCTGTGGACATCTGGCATTACACCAGGTCACGGTGATGGCACAGCCATGCGACAATAGCCTCTATTTCCCTGAAATAAGGTCGTCGACTGTGACTGTCTTAAAGTGGTAAGCATCTATAGTGGTCATTTCATTGTCGACATTTGACATTAGCTGAAATCGTGACCTCTACTTAGATTCGGTTCAAATCCGAGGTAAAAAGTAAGAGTTTTAGGACTTTGTCGTTTTTGTCATTGGTGGTCACATCACATTCTTTGGTATTATGAAAGTAAAAAATGACTCGTCGTTTTCTGTCAACATACATATTACTCCTAAACGTTAAATTAATTATGTTGGGACGAACGAACTCCTCTACGTTGTCCAATATAAAAATAATGATTTACTGCACGGTGGTGTAGCGTGCGCCGCCCTGGACAAAATTCTGGACAAAAATAAATAACGCAATGGGCCCGAGGGACGGGCGATTGGGCAAATTGCGCTCTTTAGGCGGACGCTAATAATCACGTCATATCCAATTTTCGTTTCAAACGGGAGAGGAATACCAATGGGCGTTGATTGAATGAGTTTTTCTAAGACTAAGGTGGTTTGGATAAGCAGAGTTACCGTTTGTTTACTGGTTTGATTGATGAAATTTATCATCGTTACGTTTAATCATTGTTTATATAGGTGACGAAGTATGATTAAACTTTAATAAAGTGGTTATAACTCAGTAGATAACAGTTTACCGACAAAAAACTTATCGTACCTAAGTCTAAAAAGATTGTTTTATTTATTTTATTTTAATCTTTATTTCAGATATCACATCCATACTTAATTAATCCATTATCTTGTTACGTTGTTTCAACTTTACCTAATTGAATGCATGGTAGGTATTAGGGCATGCAATCCCGGATTACTACTACAATACCGGGATCCCGGTATTGTAGTAGTAATAAATCCCGGGATTGCATGCCCTAGTAGGTATACTTGACGTAGTTGAACTGAATGTATTAAGTGTCAATGTATACATTTATAGCTACACATTCCATTCATACATATACGTCAATTAATTAGTAATCATATACGATACAAACACACGCAGGAATTAATTTGCATTAACTGCATACATACTTAGCACCTCGGTGGAATTTCCATTTCATGCAACGACACAAAAAATCACCCTCTTGTAAGAACGAATTATTCAAACAATTGATATAACATTCCAAGGAATTACTTTGTTAAACTCATATCTGGCGAAGTTGTGTATTTATAATACCAACCTTGTCATATACAAAAATAAGGTTTATAATAGACACATACAATGTCATACATGGCATGAAGTTGATTCAGTCATCCCTCGATTGCTAACACACCCCAGTGGGCAGCGATCCAGCTTTACGCACAAAAAATGACCAATTCCGCTAGACGCGTCGATACGGCTATGACTAATGATGCCCACAAATTGCCTGGCTCGCAACTGGAAAATTGTTTCATTCATAAAGATTGCCCGGCTTTAAGGATGGAGATTTGACGAATAAAATAGAGGCCCCTTACGCTGTCAGATGGACAAATGTTTGTATTAACATTATCGTGCACGGATTGGATTTCATTTTTCTTTGATATCCCTTTTTTGGGGATCTAAGCCATCGTTAGAATCATTTGACATTGTCTTTGGTAACATCTGTCCTGATATTTTTGATATAATGGTTGTAGCAAGTTTACTACAAAACTCCCTTTTTTAGTTTTGGATGGTATTTTGCCTATTTAGGTATATGTATACCAAGAGATTACTTGGTCACAGTATGTAATCGTAAAATTACCTGGTAATACCTGTCTACTTAGGTAATTTTCGGATTTACCTATATATCCAGTGGTGGAGCGCCCATACAAGCCGATTCCCACCGGCTTGCCTAAAATTTATTTTTAGGCAAGGCTATAAGTTGTAGCAGACTCTTAACTCTTTCATAACTTTTTTGTTCCGGGTTGCCCATCGAACATTTTCATGCGCTGCCACTGCTATTCACACATACCTAATGAAGCTTAAATGTCAATATCAAAACACAGATCTAACTTAGTTATTCGAGTTCTCCTCACGTATCGATCCCAGCCAGTGACAGACACATTCGCAACTAAACAAAACTAGCCGAATTAGCAATACAAAGGCTGCATTGAGCGGCAATTGAAAGGCGAAGAAAATAATAGTTATTTGCAATAATCGGAGGGACGCTTGATTGCGCCCCGGGCGGACATTTTTGGCAATTTTTGTCTAGTTGTTGATTTAGAGAAACCATTGGGTTTTAGTACATTTACTACATTTAGAACTTATTTCAAATTGTGCTCAACATGGTCCTAATTAAGTTTTAACAGAATTAATTTTGATACGGGAAATGAAGTTTACCTCTTTGCAGTAAATACTAATTTTATTACTTAACATTAGAATCTAGAAATCACAAAAGGCAAGTTTATGTAAATATGTACCTCGAGTTATGTTTTTTTGTTTCATCTGGTACTTATTATATAATTTATTAGCCCGCGACTCCGTCCGCGTGGAAATCGTTTATATCGTAGCTCCATACAAACTTTCACCCCCTTAAGGGTGATTTCCGGGTTCAAAACTATCCTATGTCCTTCCCCGGGACTCATAATATGTCTATACCAAATTTAATATAATCGGTTCAGCGGTTTAAGCGTGAAGAGGTAACACACATGTAGACAGACAGACACACTTTCGCATTTATAATATTAGTATGGGTTTTCATTCTAAGTAGGTACACCACAAAGTTAGGAAACTCAATAAAATGTAATTATTTCTGACTTTAAGTTACAACCCTTCCAATGTATCGGCCACACACACATCTTAAGTCTCAAATAACCCTGATCAGTCTGGTCACCCTCAACCCTATAAGAAAGAATTAAAACAAGCTGGGGTCAGCCTGATGAGGTAAAGGGGAAATAATTGATCATTTTCGGGACACTTGTCCCGCAGTTAATCCGGACTGTCCGTCGTGATCGATTGGCACACGACTCAGCAATGTCTATTAAATTGAAGAATCGCTAGTATTTTTGCGATTCTGGAGTGCATTTTACTCGGTTTTGAGACAAATCGATTAAACTGGATACAGTTTATTCTAAGATTACGCTCTACAACTATGACGTTTAACCCTTAGCTTAAAGGACCTCATTTTAATTAGTTTGGTGTAAATTTACTCGGGTGATTCTCTATTACGAATACGTTATTAAATACTTCAAAAAATGTATTTATTTATTTATTTATTTATTTGTAAATACAATTTATCAACATAGCAGCTTACGCCATGGCGTTGGTAAACTAAAAGTAACTTAGTGAGTACATACATATCGTACAATGAATAAAGATAAATGATAAAGGTAATAGTAACAATTAAAAATAGTTTTCAAAAAACTGTAAAAGAGCCGGGCGAAGGTTGCTCCATTTACAGGCAAACAGGTCGCAATTCGGTGCATAAGAAATAAATTGATTTTGTAGCGCCTGGGCAATGTATGATTATACCTAAAGATTGATAGAAGTGGTCATTTTATTGAATTCCGTGGTCAAAAATACACCGAATACACGGTAATCACTCTCACCGAATTCAAAATTAAACGATATTCGCAAATAACAATAGAAGTACATATAAATAGTACAGGAAATAAATTTTCAATACGGAATCACATACCTCTGACATAGCTTACTTAATCATGTTTGGAACATAATAGGTATGTCGAAAGGGTACCTTACGAGGAGGAGGTAGTTTCAGAGATATTGAATGTTCTGTAAAAGTAGGTAAAAAAGACATTTTTTTTTCAAATCGCTATTTCGAAATTTATAAGATGTAACATTTGTTGATATAGTTTTATTTTTAGTTAAATTACAAGTCTGTTAATTTGGTTAAGGGTTTGTAGAAAAGGTACCTAACGGCCGTTTGATAAGAAAATATGCAAAATAATACTGAAAAAATCTACATGAATTCTATTATGGTCAGGTGGGTCACAGAAACATCAAGTTTGCGGCGGAGTCTATTTTTGTTAAAAAAGGCGTTCGGAATAGGTAAGCTAATCTATAAAATCATGTAACTCAGTCATAAGGACCCTTTTCGTTCCATACAATCCATGTCTACTAATATTATAAATGCGAAAGTAACTCTGTCTGTCTGTTACCTTTTTACGTTTAAACCGCTGAACCGATTGAGATGAAATTTGGTATCGAGATACTTTGAATTCCGGGGAAGGAAAAACGATAGTTCTTATCCCAATATTCATTACCTAAGGGGGTGAAATGAGAGGCGAAAATTTGTATGGAGCTATGATATAAACGAGTTCCGCGGGGACGAAGTCGCGGGCAAAAGCTAGTTACGATCTAAAGTTACAAAGAACTCTCAATAAGTATTTACATGTCTGGTGCTTGATGATAACTAAAGCAACCCTACTATTTCGGGAGTCGTCTAGATACTTCAAATGTAAACTACCTTTAATGAGTTTTCAATATTAATATAATTGTTTTATAAAGCATTATTTGGCCCATAAAAGCGTCCACTGTGTTGTTTATTGAGCATCACCGGTGAAAAGTACGATGTGCTACACTTTCTTCAGATGCCTGCCGGGTGCAGCCATTGGCAACAAAACATTAATTTTACGTTACAAAAATAACCCGCAATAAAATTCTCTAAACCGCAGACGATCGGCTTGTTTTTTTTAAATCGTTTCTTTTTATGTTTTTGTTCATTTCCAAATAACAGTTAATAATCGATCCGGTTTAAAAAAAAACTTTTATTCAAAGTGAGGTTCGATTCTGAGGTTCTT
The DNA here is from genome assembly GCA_932294315.1 of Epinotia nisella. Taxonomy (NCBI): domain Eukaryota; kingdom Metazoa; phylum Arthropoda; class Insecta; order Lepidoptera; family Tortricidae; genus Epinotia; species Epinotia nisella. Next base: position 28,566,885 of record OW028674.1, read on the forward strand.
TTAAAGCGATTGGAGTGAAATCGCTTACGATTTGGTTATGTTTTTTAAATGATGAACGTCTTTAGTTGATTACTTATTACTGAAATGTTGATGCACCTTCACAATGAGCAATGTTCTTGTATACTTAGGTTCAAAAGATCAGCCGGGTTTTGATACCATATTGGAGAATTTAGGATAATACCTGGCACCATTTTCTTGACATTATATCTTATAAGATAAACATATTATGCTCTTTTCGCATTTTCGGCTTTAACTCTCGATTTTTTATATTTTGCCAAGAAAAGGGTTAATATATATGTTTTACTTTATTTCCTCCCCTTCTTTGTATCTATGTTTTAACATCTTTCAGATAACCTATTTATTATAGAGATATCTGTTTCAACATATACCTAACTTCCTTTCCATTGGTTTCCTTACCATTGTTAAAAAATAACGGCGTTTCTGTTTATGTTCAATGCTCAATCCTCATACAAACGAATTTACGTCATTTCATATGAATATAGTGGCAGTTATCATGGCAATGGATATAGAGCACTTTTTCTGTTGGTCGGTAAAAGGCGGTGGTACGGCAGTGCGCGACGAATCGCCATGACTTGCCGGTTGCTGATTGAGCCCGACTTCTGTCCTGCTACAGGGTGCTTCTAAATCATCGTTTACTTCCAAATCTGTTTATCGATTGTCAATTTTTAGAATATGCTCGCATGGTGTAATATGTGGAACAATTTTACTAGCTACTATATGAGTTACTAGCTTTTTCCCGCGGCTTCGCCCGCGTAGTAAGTGTAATTTTTGCAATAATTGGGAATGGATGAACATTTTAGAACTGCCTGATATTTTTTGGTAACTGGGATAACCTTTCAGAAAAAACTTTCAGATTTTTCAGCTGAGTCAATTATTTTTGAAAAATATAAACAGTTTCCTCACTTACGTTTTGGGTCAAGGACGGCACTTTCCTCGATCCGTCTCATATTAGTTGCAGTTGCAGCAGCTATATTTGTCATTACCAGTGTCAGTTTACCACAGATATTTTCATGTAATGTGAAACGGATCAAGGAAATTGACCTAACACGTAAGTGAGGAAACTGTTTATATTTTTTTAAATAATTGACGCAGCTGAAAAATCTGAAACATTTTTCTGGTGCTAAGAAAGGTTATTCCTATCACCAAAAAAATAATTAAGCGCTTCTGATATTTTCATCCATTCCCCATTGTTGAATTGTTACGCCGGAAACGGCCTACTTACTTCCCCTATAATAACCCTTCGTCATCATATACGAATTTTCAAATTTCTAAATTTATAAATGAACGTCTTCTCGGTACAACTACTATTTCACCCCTTTAGGGGGCAAGTTTAAAAAAATATATATCTGGATACATCTACATTTATAAAAGAAACCTGCTGTCCTGCTTTCATGTTTCTAGTTACAGTTTATCATTTAAAAAACCGGACAAGTGCGAGTTCAACTCGCGTGGCGAGGGTTCCGTATATAATTCACAAACATATTGAAAATTTTCCCCTTTCTTTGAATACTCAAACTTCTTATAGGTTTTCCTGTAATTTTTAGGCAAGGAACTATTTTCCATATTTTTTTCAGAATTTTAAGCCTAGTATTTTCGGAGATAAGGGGGGAGATGGTCAATTTTCGTCTTTTTTCCTAAATTACTGCACTACTACTACTTTTTTTTTTAATTTTCCTGTTTACTCCTCAAAAGTGGCCCCTTTGTTCAAAATTCATTAATTTACTTTACGCGTCCAACTTTGTGTTACCAATTTACATATGTTTACCAAATTTCAACTCAATCGGTCCAGTAGTTCGGCTGTGACAGATGGACCGACAGACGCAGGAGTGATCCTATAAGGGTTCCGTTTCTTTCCTTTGAGGTACGGAACCCTAATTACACATTACTTATCTGAACTATCAACCCCAATCTTAATCCTTCAAGGGATGAATGACATGTTTCCCATACAAACTTTCAACTCTTTTTTAACCTTAGGAGATTTTTTTTATAATAACGCTAAATCATTTGTTTTATTTTTTAGTAAGGAACCTTCATACAAAGATTTGAGTCTATGACTTTCGAAATTAACGATTTCCATACAACGGTTCAACCCCTGTTTCACCCCCTTAAGGATTGAATTTCTAAAAATCCTTTCTTAGTACAGGCCCACGTACAGTAAAAATATAGGTACGTTCCATATTTCATGCATATATCTTTAGCGATTTAGGCGGTTTTAATTAACGCCTGATTCAATGATTTGCTAAGTTTATACGAGTTCTTGTATTTTATAACAATGTGAATCGCGAAATATTTTAAAGATAAAAGTCACTGGCTCTGCACTAAATAATGCATCGCAGAATACTTTTAGATCAGCCTGTACTCAACCGATAAAAAAGTAACACTAGACAAAACGTAATAGATCCATATATTTATAAAAAGCGCTAGCTATAATATCTTACCAATCGTTATACTCGATGTAACGTTATAGGTACTTTAATCTTTATTTCAACGTAACAAAGTTGCTTATAACATGATATTAATTATTTTAACGAACAAGATGAATCAAATAATTATCTCATAGTAGAGTTCTGATATTTGTTGCTGTAGTTTGCAACGAAAGTAGGTCAAAGGGAAAAACATGATGTCTCTAGAACTTTGTGATGTTTCCAAAATATTTTTGATATCTTCGTGACTCAGAAAAAAACTCAAAGGAGAATGCAATTTAATTTTTTTTCTACTACCTACCATAGGCAATTGTCATAAACATAATAATAAACCCGTTTACCGACGCTTCGGGATGTGGCAAAATTATAATTCTCAACTGTATCTCTTCGAAGGTTGATTGCTATTTCTTCCAATAAATCTTTAGTTTCACCAATATAGTTAGTTTTTTCTTCAACATTTTGACCCTTTTAGTACTTAAACACCACTAACGGTTACGTTATTCTTTATAATGTCCCTTAATTGTGGTTACGTCGGCTCCCGAGGTTTCTTGATTGCGGTCGAAACAGTTTTTGCTCGCATCGATTGAATTCGATTCTTGTCGGAAACGTCGGGATTTCGTTACTGTTTATTGGATGAGATTAAATTTAGTGTTTTTTTTATTTTATAACAGTCCCTACTTGCATTTTGGCTTGCTTTTTGGTTTTCCTAATTGTATTTAGATATAAAAACAGGTATCTGCTAACGTACTTGTATGCTATTGAAGGTATCACTCTCGACCCAAATAAAAATGAACTGTTTTAGTAAATTTTGCTGTATTTCAAGGCATAACTATTAAAACTAATTTAAAATGTATTGTTTACTTTGAACTAACTTTCCTTTTATCAGTAAATTGAATACGATATTACGACGAATACGATACTGGATACGAATATGTTGCTCCACAGTTTTTTACACAAACACATGCTATAAAACCATTTCTTTATGATTTAGACACGGTCTTTATTTTTCAATCAAAATATCGTAGACAACGGATATGGTGTTTTTGTATGGAATTCTATCGGTTTGAGGCGTTTAGAAATTTTGATGAGGTGTGAAAGGGTTCTTATTCAGTGATTGAGTCAAAAAGTTTTTGTTTTCGACATAATAGAGTTTAGATGAGGTGCTGTAACATTAAACATTTTTGTGACAAAGGAAGCTCAGACTTCCATGTTTGGTTTAAATCGTACTACTATTTTAGAATCATAAAAATTGAAGAGCAGTAGTCCTAACTACGGTTTAACTGATTGAGAGAAGTACCTAAAGGTATTTAACACCATGCTACTATTTAAGTCAACATTGTTTGTTACGTTCCCTAGACCACAAAGAGACATGAATACCTACCTTCACTGGAATTTTCTAAACTAAGCTTCTATAACAGCGGTCCACAGAAAAATGTGTAAATACTTCTCTGTTTCTTGTCTCTACATTCTTCGTTACATCATAGCTACTATGACTAAAACGTGTTCGTCAGTTGGTCCATTCAAGCCTCCAACCCGTTCAGTTTAGTTGGAAATGACGCGTGTTTCAAGTTTATGGGTACTCGCGTGTCCGTCAATGAAACCGGACCGGCGCTGCGCAAGCGCATGATCTTGATCGCGCTTATGTAACTGACTAGACAGTTTTGATACTTGGTTACACTCACACTTGTTAGCGTCCGAGTGGCTTATTCTTAGAAAAAGTTCCTTCATGTAAGTTACAAATGACCGATTTTGATAATTGTGATATATATAACGGTTTATATAATGAAATGAGCAAAATTATTAAATTGTGCTCTGATACTGTTACATCGTCTTACTGTCTACTAATAGGCAGCAGTGGCGAGGTGGCTCTAGACTTTCCAGTGGTTTTCCTACTATGAGTCAGTTCATCACCTTATTTATTTGAATAAATAAGGTGATGAACTGACCATTGTATATTTTTTATTTGAATAAAAGAATAACTGAACGATAAATCTATATTACAGTACCGGCCAATAATATATCATATCACCATTGCGTTTTATTGTATGAACGTGTATAGACATGAGTATAAACAATTTACGTTTGTTGATAAATCGCATATTTTACTAGTTACATATTTTACATATTTTTTTGACGACAACTACAATGCAATACTGTAAATTACAATGATGATTTTATAATATAACACTTAAATAAGTTTTACTTGTTTGCTAAAATGTTTATGTATTCAAGAGCTTGAACAACTTGCAACTGGAATTAAAGTTTCAAGTTTTTATGAATCAATTTACTTGTATGAAACCAATAAAACTGTTATACATTATTGGTTTCTCAATCATTTATTCATTAACTCATTCAATCAAAAAATATACAACAACGACTCCATTGCTCTTTGTTCACCCGAATGCCACCAAACATCCTTACTCTAGTGATAAGCATGAATACTTCGTCGGGTGACAAGAAAAAGTCACTAATTACACGTAAAAGGTAAAGGAAAACTCAATCTTATTACTGCTTCAACACAGTTGGTATTTCTTGAATTATTTTTCTGCATTTAGTGACTTTTGCTTGTCACCCGACGATTTGTTTCCGGGTCTTGGATGTTTACTATGTATTTAGGTATTTGAATCTATTAAATATATCGTCGTATAATACCCATAACACAAGCCTTATTGAGTATGGGTCTTGTTCGTTGTGTAAGATTGTCCTTTAATGTTTATTTATTTATTACGTAACGATAACTACCCTAATGAATTGGACGCTTTCAAAATAAAATGTAAGTATACGTAAGATAACAAAAGATAGGTAGGTAAAGGTAAAATGATGCTAAATAATCCTCATTATAGACTGCCCACGGTTTTCAAAAATAAAGTTCTCAGCCCAATTAACATTTGACTTAAGAGTTTCTACGTTTTTTCGTTCGTTACCTCATTATAATTTACGACAGCTTATTACCTACTGAGAACAAGGAATCATGAAGGCTAATTCTCGTTTATTTAGTCGCACAATATGAACATGAAGATCGTATCTCGCTATTATATTATAGACTTTGAGAAATAATTGGAAGTTACGTATGTTAAAGTATAATTTTATACAAGTATATACAATTCAAAAGAATTTTAGTTCGAATCAAGTTTTTACTAACTGTCCCAAACTCCAGATTTTGATAAAGAAATTTTCAGTCATCAGTCAACTTATAGTTTTGTACTGTTTGCATCCATTCATACCTACAATTTGTCTTTCATATATTTACAAGTCTATGTAATCAAGTTACAAAATAATAAAAACTTAAACGTATAAGATGACTCCTCGCTTGCCTGTTTATAATTATTTTCTATACTTATAAGTATCTTTAGCAAGCAATCAATCAGAATAAATCCTTTTTAACCCATTTTCAGGCTAGTGGTTGAGAAATAACAACTAAATGTCAGTCTTACTTATATTAAGTCAAGATACATGTTTGACAGACAAGAAGATGTGGTCGACAACACCTCTGCCTGAAAGGGGTTAGGCAGCAACCGGCTGCAACCACCGTCGTTATGTATTCCTATAAAGGTTACCTATTCCTTTAATTTGGGTTTCTATTTTTTGGTCCATTTAAATATGTGTCGTCGGTTTGTGTGAATTGTTAAAACCCATTTGGAGCTTAAGCCATGGCGAAGGTAAGCGGAGTCACGAGCGCGATAAGATCTTAATTTCCAGTTTATACCTACACAACTTGTTATTGTACTTATAAAGCCTTTGTTGGCATTGTTGCGCTAAGACTGTATTTGATGAATTAATTCCTGATTTTACGCTGACATTCTGTATTGTATACAAGTTTAGTCTCCAATTTGTAACTTATTTGTGTTGTTGGATAAACTGTTTTCGATCTATTTTATTTTATTTATCATTGGAAGATCGACTCTATCGATTCCTTAAATATTTTTACAAATTATATATTGTCTAGTTTGAGATTATTGTACTTAGATAATTGAATATTGATATTAAGATTTATCTTTTGAATCTGTCTTCTGTTAGAAATAACCCTATCACTTTTCTGTTTCAACCAATCAATTGAATCATAGTTAGCAACTAGGTAGTGCCTTAACCAGCCGGATCCGCAATAAATTTGTGAATTATTGTACCTATCCCAAATGATTTTGAAACGATGAGGAAAGTTATTAATATGAATCGTTCTAACTCCCTGTCAGACTAGAATTGCATCTTGCGTTGTTATTTTCATTCTCATTAAACTTTTTTTACTTTATTTAATATTTAGGCTTCGGTTTATTATTGTGACTTCAGTAACGTAATAATTTCCAGTTATCATTATTTGTTAAGTGAGGGAACAAGTGTCATTAAGTTCAGTACAAATGTTTAGGAACAAGTATGACGGCTTTAGAGATATAAATCAGAATTTTAAACGTTTGTGTGCTCTTGCGCAGCTCGGTTTATTGTCTTGTTAAACGTTTATTTCTTATCATTTCGGAACCTGTTAAAAACATATTAAAGTTTTTTATTGTTTTGTTTTTTGCCGTTGAGCTTTGGCGAGTTAAGAAAAATTTGTTTGCAAGTTTTGCTTGATTGCGGCAGGTAGCTAACCTTTAACTTAGATAATTGTGTAGGTACATTGGAAGCGTAAATAAGAAAAAGCACATAAAACATAATGCCAATTAGTGTAAATGCAAAGAAAATTGTTTCTCATATTTGATGCCTTATTGATTTTTAATTGATTACTTTACTTATAACACAGGTTAATAACACGGAGACTATAGATTATATGATAGGATACATTTCTAAGGCTTTGCAAATTAATAAGGCACCAAATGTTTGTCTATAAAACTTTTAACACTTCCATGACCAAGCTGGTTCACAAGTCCTTGGCTACACAAGTGTTAACTTAAAACTAAAAAATAAGAAAAAATGAAACGTGCCCAGGTTCGAGATTGGTTGCTTGTTGCTGGCGACAGATATCCGGGCTTGTCTGTACGAACCAGGAATGCGTGAAGGCCGGGTTCAAGGCGGGGTTGAGGCCCGGCGCCGGCCCGGGCAACCCCATCACTCCGGGCAACCCCGGCCTCTGGTGGTGGTGGAACCCCGAGGCCACTGCGTAGTCCATTGCCACAGCCTGATACGGCAACATCACTCAAATGTCCCGACACATCGCAAATACCGAAACTGTTCCTCTACGTAAACACTACCAGCTGTTCCCGATTTCAGTCCGATGTCACTTCAGTTATCAAACAAGGTCTATTTCGGGTGATCATTTACGGGTAGTCGCCGGGGAAAAGTCACGCACAGCCACCCACTTAATAAATATTCTGGGCATATATCCGTTTTTACGCGGACGTGACCGACGCGCTACTGCCCGCTCTTCACGTAGCGAGACCGATTATCGAAAACAGTTGCATGCGTCCCCCTCCTGCGGCCGCGGACGTGCAACTGAAACGAAGCACGCGCCAAACGCGACTCTATCACACAACCTAGACACCCCGACGCACCCTCGGTTCCTCGAGCGGGACGCCGCTAGCCCGCCGGCAGGGACGACGGCATCGATCGGCCGTCATCGCCGAGTTAAAAGGCTGCGTCGTTACACGGGCCGTAATAGGCGGTTACGTGATTGGGCGTGGCCTGAGCTATTAAGTTGAATAGTCGCGTTGTGATTGGTTGAAATTGGTAGTAGTCGTCTACGTGATATGTTCAGGAATACGTTTATAGCTAGCTCATAGAATATAATAAGTGAGTTGTAGTTTGGATGCGCGCCAGTCGGATCGGCGTGTTGTGGTTTCCATTCCCGTTTGTGTAATGGTTTTTAATTATTAGTTTAGGGCCGTTAATGGGTTAGTTGCGTGTTGAACGGACGTTGGGTGAATGAACGGGGGCGTGGCCAGCTGATCTATTGATTGACAGGCAGTCTGCAGAAGCGGTGCAAAAACTAAAGCCTACTAGACGAGTAGGAGCATCATAATTGTACCTTACCGGTTTATTTATAGCTATTTGCCACCTTGTAGCAATATTACGGTTTTTGTGCGGTTTTGGACCAATCACTCGTATTAAAATTACTAACTCTACCTATACTCAATTACAATTTCACTTAAGTGACTATTAAACTCGTACCATATTACGTATCATCATCATCCTCCTATTAATACAAGATAAATTATATTCAAAAATATGACATATCATAAAAAGTTGCCCATCCTACTTTTCTTGAAAATCGAAACCTTACATAGGTTCCTACTCTACAAAAATTATAAGAACGCTATTACACGTGCTAAGCGCTAGTCAACCCTCCAATACGTATTAGTATCACAATAGCAACTACAAAAGTTCGTAGCACTGTCATTAGTTCTACGTGATAATAGTCCTTATTAGTGCTACGAGTGCTACGCTCGTTTCAGCGTAGAGCTTTGTCCTGCGTTGCAAACACGACCGATGATTTGGCTTAGAACGCTATCAGTCAGTTTTGACGTCAACCCGCTCCTAATATTGTCCGTGATATCATCAAATATGATATCTTATCCAATTCAACTTACAATGTAGTAAAATATTACAGTGCCACGATAATTTACATCTTTAAGTTATCGCATTTTTTTCACGTCTCTGTCAATCGGAATTCTTGAAAGACACAGATAAAAGACAACCCTGAAAGTAGCCCTAACACATACGGAATACGTAAAATTTGTAATGTCGAATCAGATCCCAGTTCGCTGGAGCTATAACAACTTTTCATAAAATGGCCACACGGTCATTAACCCTTTTTCAGACAGAGGCATTTAATACCTACATAGGTAACAAAAAGGAAATTTAAAAGTTCGACTCAATTGACGTACTAACCTACCTACCTATGTACAAACTTTTCTAGAAATGCTATACAACTATTCAAATTCCATTGGTTTGCTCATGCATTGTCCCGCCACGAGCAACTGCAACCACGAGAAGCAATCAATATTCAGGTTCAAGTTCAGCAGTTAGTACGCCGCGCGCCTGGCAATGGCAACAGCTGGGCTTTGTTCGGCCCACGTGACCCGATAAGGCACCAAAGGGTACTCTTGGATCAAATGTTGTTCTATAGGTATATGTCTATAAATATGTACGAATACGAACTTTTCTAGATATGCTCTAAAACAAGTGGAATCTCCTTGGTTTGTTCATGCACTGTCCCGACATGAGCTCTCCAACCACGAGAACCCATCAATATTCAGGTTCAAGTTCACCAGTTAGTACGCCGTGCGCCTGGCAATGGCCACAGCTGGGCTTTGTTCAGCCCACGTGACCCTGTAAGGCATTAAAGGGTGCTTTTGGATCAGCTGGTACTCTATAGGCATACCGCTATACATATGTAACTATATGTTTTCGGATTTAGAATCTGTGTCACAAAGCTGTTCTTTAATGTTTCGAGTGGGTCGTACCTACTTACCTGTGCTTCTGATTCTACACTTAGATTTTACCCTTACATAAACATAAATACTATAGGACAATCTTACACTAATCGAACTTGTCTCATAGTAAGCTCAAATAAGGCTTGTGTTATGGGTACTAGGCGACGATATATTGAATAGACACAAATACTTAAATACATAGAAAACATCCAAGACTCAGAAACAAATGTTCATGCTCATCACACAAGTATTGGCCCTTACCGGGATTCGAACCCAGGACCTTCAGCTTCGTAGCCAGCGTCTAGTGACACTGCCCGCTAGGCTGACCGGTCGTCAAAAAAATGTAGCTCCATTAGACCCTTTTGATTAATTATATAAAAAAGTTAAAAAGACGGACGTCAGTCGAGTAGTTTCGGCACTAGGCTGCAGATTCAAGTTCAGCGCGCCTGCAATGACCACAGCTGAGCTTTAAGGTTCGGCCCACGTGACCCGGTAAGGCAGTAAAGGGTGCTCTTGAATCAGCTGTTATTCTATATACTATGTTATGTTCGTGTTATGTTGACATGTATTTTTTATTATCAATAAATAATGAGTTTGAGTATAAAAAAAGAAAAGAAAAGGAGACATTTATTCACTACACAAAAGACACACAGAGACAAAGGAGTAGACATACAATACAAAACAATACAATATACAATACACATACAATACAATATAGTATGAGTATAGACGTCGTTAAAAACCCCAGCACGGTCGACTCAAGTGGACTCTCCATACAAACGTAGTTTGGCTCTAATTTTAAAACTGAAAGAATTTGAAGGAAAAAAATTAAACACAGAAGTATTAAATTACAAATAAAATTAAGATATGATTTTTGAAGAATAAAAAAAATTACGCTAGATAGAGGTCTCGTTATACTTTTCCGGTAATATTCACATTAATATTAATCATATATATTATTTTCAAATTTTTCGCTTGGTTAACTTCGGAGATAAGGGGGAGAATGGTATTTTTTTTCAACATTTTTCTTTATATATCAAAATTTTACCATTGTAGAAAAAAAAGAAAAACTGTTTTAGAATGTACAATTCAAGCCCTTTCATATAATACCCCATTTGGCCTACTAACTAGACTTTGAATTTTTGCCCCCCTCTTATCCGCCCTTTTTATACAAATTAAAAGTATATATTAAAATTTTTCATTTTCCATACACGAGGATTAGCTTTGTTTACAACTATTCCAAATTTCAAATCGTTAGCATTAGTAGTTTCTGAGATATTTGACTTTGTGACAGACAGACAGACGGACGGAGTCGCACCATAAGGGTTCCGTTTTTACCTTTTTGGTCCGGAACCCTAAAAATGTGAAAAGTATATTGAGAACCAAAAACTACATAAAATGCGCCTTTATTAACTTATAACATTAGAATTCTTTTTTTTTTTTTGGTTAGGGGGGGGGGGAAATGCGTTACGCATACCACCCGGGTGCAGGGGGTGACCCGAGTGGTTATGTGGGACTCCCGTATGGGCTAATGAGACCCACGGTGTACCCACTAAAAACCCCCACACTTGCCGCCTCGCCGCCATTTGGCGAGGTCACGGGAACGCTTGCGCACACATCAGCGACCCCGCCGGCGGCAGCCGCCCACAAGCGGCTCCTTCACGGATGCCCGAGGGCCCTCCACGAGAGGCACGCCAGATGTTTCGGCGCGCCTGCCTCCTCGATCTCCACCAGTTTAGTAGCGGACCCCCCTGAGTCCGCTACGAGGAGATCATGGGTGCGGGGAATTCCAGCACCCGGTGGCGGATCAGGTCTGTGGTTCCGCCACCGACCACGTCTCGGCCGCAGAGGATAGGGAAAGCGGCGCACCGTAATACCGGCATTCCTCTTCCTCTGCGGTCTCACCAATGCCGTTTCAGCGGAACGGCCCCGCCAAGTTCGCAGGGGGTAGGGAGAGTGGCGCACCGTAATACCAACACGCCTCTCCCCCTGCGATTCCGCCTCGGCCGCAGAAGATAAGGAGGTACTCCTCTTCTTCTGCGGTCCCTCCCTAACGCATCCTAATCGGGCTTAGGCAAGCCCGCTAGGAGCGCCCTCCTCGGGCTAGCCAGTGGCCCACACAGGCCGGCCCTGGTGCCTCTTAGCTTCGCCGTGGGTGATCAGTCCACGGTTACTAAGCCCCCCCGCCCCGACACGGCGGGCACCCTCGAGGGGGATAACATTAGAATTCCTAACTTAACCCATTCACCGCCATGCTACGCTCGTAGCGCTACGCCGTAGTCCGTAGCAGCTTAACACTTTCACTGCCAAGGACCCGACTGGCGGGTGCCTACGCCGGCAGGCGCTTTCCGCTACATACGGGGTAAACCACGGGGTCGGCTAGGAGTGTAGCGCGTAGTGATTCATTGCAAGTGGGTGTGATAGTGTCCATATGTTGTAGCGAAAAGCTCTCGTACCGCTCTGACGTTTGTAAGTAGGTACATACCCAACTAACATTTTGATGTCAGCTAAGGGTATTATAACACCGTTATGAAGGCAAAGCCTGCAAAATATTCTTGACTAAAAGTGTTGTAACTCAATAAGCGTTATAGTTGAGTTAACTGACGCCTAAAGCTTTAATGTAAGTTCGCCATTGTTTTGGTGAGCTCTAACCTACAAATTGATTAGGTTATTCAATATTTTACACCAAAATACTTCATTGTTATTCTATGGATGCTACTTAATTTAACATGCCACTGGTCAAGAAACAAGAATAGAAATTGATAAAAACTTTCGATGTCTATTTTATTTATCATAAGTTTTATTGGAAATCTTTAATAAATCTTGGGCGTGTTAAAATTGAGATGGGAAACATGGTATATATTTACCGTAAAATCACAAGGGCAGATTGTTTTCACTTAATGTCACAAACACTTCCAATTTAATTCACTTTTAATTAGTACGACTCCATATACAAGTGCACCGTCGAAGACAGGGACGTTTACCTTACGTAAATTATTAGTTATTTCTGCTTAAAATAGTTAATGACATGCCCGGCCTTCAAAACTACATGAGTATAAAATAATATCGTGAAATAGTTCACTTACACCTTTGGCCTATTCTACTGACCACGAAATACCGTATGAAAATCTAGATCTAACACTATGATGGCCCTCATTATCTAATACTAACACACACCGGACGCTGCGGCTTCCGGCAATGCGTCCTAGCGGCGGATATGTGTAGTGTTGACCCATCATTACGGCGATGTTGGGCGCAGTGTCGACCCATCATTACCAACGTTAGACGCGGGCCCGTCATTACGTTGAATCATCGGGATGTGGTAGTGTTCGCCGTGCAGCTGGATTAAACTTGTTGTGCTTTAACACACTGAACAGCAATGAATATACAATCTAATATAGAATTGGCCGGTAGTTCCCATCTTCCAACCTATCCAACCCAGGTTCAATATGCAACCTGGGTTGGATAGGTTGGAAGATGGGTAGGTACTACCCGTTTCGGCTATACTTGACATTTTTTTTCACGGTGCATTTCGAACCAGTTTTCGGATTGGATCAAATCTTTGTATCCTGATTCCTGGGACTAACTACAATAGGCATGATGACTCATGTTAAAATTGATAACATAGTGTTGCTAAATGGATAGTAAATCATCAAGTTATTGTAATAAAGTATAAATTAAAAAATATAATTAATATCATAAAAAGATATGAACCTTCAAAGTTTAGAAAAAAATTGCATTTTTTTTAATTGTCCAAGTGTAAATTTAAAGCTACCAATAGAATCCTTGCGGGTGGCGCAGGACCGGTCAATTTGGCACTCTCTGGGGGAGGCCTATGTCCAGCAGTGGACGTCTTTCGGCTGATATGATGAATAGAATCCTTACGCTTTTATAGAAACAAAATTGTATGACAACTATGGACCTAAACGCAGTATTTCGCGACCGAAACAGCAATTTACTTGATTTACAACGGTTAGTACCTCGGTACCCATAGCATTGTGACATGAATGACGTCATATTATTTTTCAATCAATTAGTATGAAGCGTTTGGTATGCCGCCAGCGAGGTCAATCTATGTCACAATTTTTTGGGTATTTGTTGTTTCTCCTATACAATCATTTGTTCCTATCCAAAAACTGGTTCGAATGGCATTGTGAAAAAATCTTAGTCATCATGCCAATTGGGAATGGATGAAAACTTTCGTAGTGCCGATTTTTTTTTTGGCGATAGGAATACCCTCGGAATACCCGGGGCACATTGCACGTAGAACCGATGGCCGTTGGGCGGAAAGGTTTTCGAGTGGCGACCTCGTACCGGAAGGCGCGGGGTGGGTAGGAAGGTACAAGGTGGACTGATGACCTGGTAAAGGTCGCGGGAGTCCGCTTGATGCGGGTGGCGCAGGACCGGTCAATTTGGCACTCTTTAGGGTAGGCCTATGTCCAGCAGTGGACGTCTTTCGATTGATATAATGATGATGATGATAAGGAATACCCTTCCTTAGCACCAGAAAAAAGTTGCAGATTCTTCAGCTGCGTCAATTACTTTTGAAAAATATAAACAGTTTCCTTCTTTTTTTTTTACATTTTCGTAAATACATTTGAAACAAATGAAGATCGAAGGCTGATATTAGGCTTAAAGTATTCTTAGGTCCTGCCACTACTCCACCTTAAAGTATAACTAAATCCCTCGCGGGGGCGACTCTTGTTAGATTAGCCTGCTAAACCCTTTTAACATGAATAAAGTACCCAATTCCTATAAAATGGTAAAAGTTAAAATCGAACATTTAGTCTTAAATCTTTGATTGCATTCATACGAGAAAGAAGAATATCGTCGAAAATATGTAAGTTATATTAGTTACGATATAAGTGTCAAAAATATGTCGCCATGACTTTAATGTCGAGACCTTATAGAATCGTCCAGATATTTTGGTTTTTGTACTACGCGTTTCTATGTAGGAACTAACTATTTGATTATTTATTTCAACTGCCACGCTACGCTCGTAGCAGTACAGTCAACAATCGCGCAGCTTCACTATGCTTTGCCAGATTGTCCTAAAAACACTATTCGACACGTAACAATACTTAAACAAATAAATTAGGCACCCAAAAAAACCTTTACCTCAAAAGCGACTAAATGTTCCCTAAAAAGTACCTAATAAAAAAGTTTAACGACGATACGTACACGATTGGTACATTTCTAAAATCGAATGTCAAGTTCTTGGACAGGTTCAAGCACCTGTCGCATTGGTTTAAATGGTAAAAAAATAAAATCACGAATTTAACCAATAAGAAGGTGGTTTGGACACCGTCTTGTAAAAGCGGTGAGTGCGTTCACATAGTATGCGAAGAAGCGGGTTCATTTGTTTCACGTCATTTTACATTACCAAATTATTATTTTGTGAGACGTAGTTGATAGATCTATAATTTGTGTCTCTTAAGTAGAGCTAAGACACTCATTTTGTTTCATTATGAAAGGAATGATTGTATGTTTTCTGCTACTGACGCTCATGGTGGCTAGACTATAAATGCCTTTACTTACGTGGGTACAGTCAGCATCATAAACATGTATACACTTTTCGACCTTATGCCTAAGTAATAAGGTCGTAGAATGTATACATGTTTATGATGCTGACTGTACCTAAAAAAACTATTGAAGGCGACCATACAATTCAAAATACTTTAATAATCAATGTTAAATATCTATAGTCCGCATATGATTATAATTTATTTAAAGTTAGCATCAGAATGTTCAGCCATTGCAACATCTATGGCCTATACTTCATCTGAATTCATAACTAAATGCGTGCCAACGCCTTGTAATCCACCCGCTGCTAAGCTTTCCGCTACCTCTCCCGCTCCCGCCTGCACCGTGGCCGCTCCCTGCGTTACTCCGCGTCCGTATTTCGTGACCGTGTCCATAATAAACGGTCAGTTCATTGATTATGTCCAGATTCCGCCTTTACGGTACACCTACTTATTGGACCAAAATAACGATTTCGACAATGGAAAAAATGTTTTTCTGGGAATCTTGACAGGGCTTTTTAGAAGTGGAGAAAATAGGCATTTTCTTTTCGACGATCTATTGTTACTTTACCAGTTACTCTAGTGTCATCGCTATTGTTCAATTGATCAAATTCTGTAAGCAATTTCGGTTGTGTATTGTCAAGGGTATTTCAGAGACTGATTTTTCCATATAAAAATTGACATTTCGATCTACCTGAAGCGCGTACAATGCTTTAAGTGATCGACCCGCTGTTGCTAACCTAAACCTAACATTACTGTAACCTACCTACTATTTAAGTAAAGCAATATGATACAGTTACATATTTTAGACTCAGAATTATGTTCAAAGACTAGTAGTCTGACTGTCAATGTTAACAATTTCCTAGATGGCTTTGGGTGACCTATACGAAATTACAGTTTCATATCGTCGCTCCTATTCAAAACTCACCTATCTGCAAAAAACTCATTTTACAAGAGAAGGATTTTAAGCTGCAAAATAAAAATCTTTTTTTTTAAAGTCAGTGTTGCCATTTAACTGTTATTCTAAATACATAAGGGTTCCAAAATGTATGCATTATGTGATCCATTTGTCAGATCTGCATTACGTTATTGGCATCAGTAGTTAGTAAGACAATTTAATTTACTGATCTCCATCAATCAGATAATCATACTCAACAAAACTCAGATTAATTTAGCAGTATCAGGGATAATTGAATCTCTCCTCCAGTTGACAGCGTGCAAAATTGCCTACTCGAGTCTGGGTGATCTTAATACTAAGTAAATCGTTTAGTAATAGTTTCGGTAATTGATTCGATTTGAATTATTTTTGGTGGGATTCGTTTTCGTTTTATATTACCGATTTATATGACATGATTTCAAATATTAAAAACTTTTTTTTTCTTTTAATCGTGATTCAAAAGTAAGTATACGGCGTTAATTACTAGTCCTATTAAATGTCACAAAATTAAAAATTAGCTCGGTCATATACTCGCAATAATTTACTTATTACAATCGACCTTGTTCATGTAGGTATACCACTTGTTTCAATATCTACAATATACTATATCCTTAAAAATATAGTTCGCTACTATTCCTACACCATAACGTCGTTTAATAACATCAAGCAAACTCTCATATCACCTATGCTCAATCTTCTTCGATCCGCCCCAATGGTGGCTGGTGAATTTTAATCAGTTGGATCGATGCCCCACATTCAAGGGGTCGAGCACCGGCCTTCAGAGCGGGTCACTTATGCTCTAAGCTTGGCACGTATTAATGAACTATTTTTTTAATAGGATGGACGTGCCACAGGTTTTCCAATACCGACGTCAGACGAACGAGAGGACATCGTAGACGCCATGTTGTTTTACCTGGAGGTCTGTTTGACGCAACTGGTGTGATTGCCGCACGCTCGTTCTGACACGTAGGCTTGACGCGAGCGTGGACGATAAATGTGATACCGATACGTCAAGTAGGAAAGACCTACTTATTGACGCAAGAAGATATTAACCTACTCGATGATGTTTCCCGGCCATATAACCATACATATACATTTATATTAGCGTGTTCCGCTTTTAATTAATTATGGTGTCGTCTAAATCTTCACTCTGAGATTAGGGTCGTTCTTCTTTTTTACCGACAATGAACCGAGGTTTTCCTTTTTTTTTGGTTTTTGAACTATCGAAAATTTTGATTTTCTTCATTAACACTAATTAAAGTTTCCTTTCCGGCCAATATACATATTTGTTTACGGTTGGTTTTTAAAAAAAATATGTGACAAAGTGGACTCTTTCAGTGGGGACTACATTTTGGTTTACTACTCTGTCACGGACTTCTACGATAAAAATAAGTTTAAAAAAAAATCCAAGTTAGAGAAACTAAAATATTAAATAATACTAATTAATAAAATAATATGGACGTTCATTTTCGAACATTATAAAACCGTAAAATCATTACTCAAATGAGATGCCGTAGTAAGACGAAGGACAGGCTATTGTCGGTCGAAAAGAAGAACGACCCATTAACGGATGAGAAAAATAATTCGTATAGGCATATTTTTGTTTCAATTCAATTATATTTCATATTAGGGTCATTCTCTCTTCTGTGGACATTGTCAAAGTTACAATTATGGATATAAAGCCAAATTTTTGGTTAAACTGAATCCGCATAAACGGCGTCGCATCTTAGAAGATAATTCTATGCGATAAAAACATATTATATATATAAACTCAAACATTTATTCGTTACAAAAATACTTAACACAATTAATAAAACGAATACAATAAAATAAAACACATTGAACATACTTAACACAATTAATACAAGGAATACAATAAAATAAAACACATTGAACATAACTATTGACCATAGAAAAGACGATTTTTGTTTTTTTGTCTGACAATGACCCATTAGCACTTACATTTAGTAAACTAAAATGTGTGTTGCAAATACGAAATATTATGTCTTTAATGAGTTTAATATAAACTAAGCCAACTAAGGCCGAGCATGTTTATACAATAGCTTACATGGGGTGGGATGTGGTGAGATGGCCCGTTTATCCTGCTCACTCATTGAACAGTTATGCAAGCTTTCCCACGATGTTAATTAACACTTTTACACCTCATCAAGTCATTCACGTGCCTGATTCATCTGTAATTAACAGGTAATTAACAGAAATTAATTGATAATAAAGGTTAACAGTGATTACATTCCCTTCCACTCGAGTTCAACCGAGTCTATATGTAACCTCCGGTATAAAATATAGCAATGCACTTGTATCCAATATCGTAAACTCATTTTTGAATTTCTAGTTAATCATAGTCTGGCCAGGATTTTTTAACTAACCCATTCACGAACAAAAAATTATTTACTTTATCGATATACCTAAAATACGTTTCATCCTAAACAGACGAGTGAAGGTCGTTCCTATACGTTTCGTACTATACCTGCAGTAGTCTGCAGGTATGTTGGAAAATTTTACATATCACAATAAAACGTGTTTAAGTTTCATTTAAGAATTGACTCATCATTCCGTCGGTCTCTCAATGCTGAGGATCGTGAAAGTGAAGAATTGGCTACAGTATCATTAAATTTATGTCCAGAGTACGTACTAATAATTCCAGTTTTTTAATTATTTTATTTAATAACATACGGAGTCTAGACTATTCGATACAAATATACATTCACTAATTGGTAGCATAACTTAACTAATTACTCATACCAGCAAGAGCTACCCAAGTAAATCGTTAATCCTAATTTATACAAACACACCAACACAACAACATAAACAATCCACATAACATTCACTTACGCCGAAATAAACATGTCCAACTCGCAATCTCCATATTACCCCAGAATTAGGGAAGATCGCGCATTAAGATGGCAACCCCGATACTTTGATATGAATTAAGATATTCTAATTTTAATTGTCCATGCGAGTGTTGCCCGTGTTCGGGGTAAATGCTTTTATTTTGGCATCGTTAATTAAAAGATATATATATGAGACATATTTGTAACGTTTCACTTCAAATAACAAAGTTTTGTTAAGTTTTATGAATAAGGGGGATAGATCTGCGCGAGAACTATAGGTAAACTAACAAAAAATTACATTATTTCTGATAAAATGTAAACACCTCAAAGTGTGAGAGAGTATCTTTAGCAAACTTTTAAAGTATGATCCATAAATCCCTGAGCTCTCCTGAACACCCATAATAACAAGAACTTTGTTCACCTTATACTTTCAACACCTCAGTGTCAATGAACTTTCGAGGTATTATTCTGAACTCTACTTTAAACATATCATTAAAAATTTAAAATAAACCACTAGAGTAGTAGACACTGTATTTTTGTTAGCTATACTTAATAGGTTACCTCCGTACGTATTATGCAAGCTAATTCTATTCAAGCCCAAACAATTGTTTCCAGATTATCCCGCACAACATCAAAGTTTAATATCAGATTAGGTAATGCACTTTAGTTTGGTCAAACCGGGCATAAGTAGGTATTTTCATAAGCGTGTGCCTTATTTCCGTACAAAATGAAAACCAATAAAGCAATAAACACTATTACAGCTACAGTACTCGTACAAGTCTCCATCTAAATACTCTACAATGCGATTGACCAAAGCTAACGTAGTTGGGTCGTTCTTCTTTTCGACCGACAATAGCCTGTCCTTCGTCTTATTACGGCATCTCATTTGAGTAATGATGTTTACGGTTTTATAATGTTCAAATGAACGTCCATATTATTTTATTAATTAGTGATATTTAATATTTCACTTTCTCTAACTAGCACTTTTTTATATGTTTTTTTTTTCGTAGAATGCCGTGACAGAGTGGTAAACCAAAATGTTGTCCCCACTGAAAGAGTCCACTTTGTCACATGTTTTTTTTAGAAACCAACCGTAAATAAATATTTATATTGGCCAGAAAGGAAACTTTAATTAGTTCTAATGAAACCTATGCATTTTTTTTTAAATCGCACTTCAAAACCACAATTTTCGATAGTTCAAAAACCAAAAAAACAGAAAAACCTCGGTTCATTGTCGGTAAAAAAGAAGAACGACCCAGTTCCGTTTTATGACTAAATTTTTACAATTAATTATCACCAACGATTAAAGATAGGTTATCTCCATACTAACTTCCAGTGCAACTATGTGAGTCTAGTCAAACTTAAATTCTGAATAATGCCCTAAGATGTTCGAAACTCAGATAAAATCTGAGCAAAACATTAAACTTTGCATATGGGTGCAATTAGGGTGACTTTGTATAACTCTGCAGATAAACTAAATAAATTAATAAACCAACCCTTAGCAGGGTTAAGATGAACGCGATATGTTAACCCTTTCGCTGCTTATCTTGTTAAACAAAATAAAAATTTGCATTTGACACAGCAATTTGTTATTTTTGCAGGGCTGTGTAAGATTTTAATTATTTTTTCATTTTTAATGGCAAAAAAACCCGGCTCTCATTGTTTTACGATATTATGTATTGAAATATATCTAAATCGTATATTATAAGATTTATATAGGAAGCCATTTCAGGTTTACACATAATTAATTCTGTTGGACTACAGATTTATTTCGAATGTTTAAATACGTAAACAAATTATAATCTAACCACTTTATACGTAGATCTTTACAAGCTTATGTTACCTAAAATACGATTTATATCTTTCTCACAAACATATATGTAAACGTGACGATAAAGAATAAACGAATTTTAATTACTAATAATAACAAAAAAACACACCTGCGCCAAGTTTCATTCAAGAATGCTATGTTCAGTGTTTGTCACTAATTGCAGAGAATGCACATAGGTACCCAACACCAGGCCCTTCAGTTGATATCCAACTTTGGCAACACACGTTTATCAGCAACACTTATTAAAGCTCTAAAATCTCTGGAAAACACCGGATATGAGTTTAACAGCTCATCGGCATGCCGGGCACGGGCGCTCCCCTGTTCACCCCTAGTGACGTATACGGCTATGTGTATAAGTCGTATAAGATGCACGTAAGGAGCTCCCGCGGCCATACATTTTGTATGGCGCCCTGAACTCACGTGCGTTGACTTGACGCGAGGCTGGATCAAAGGCACGCGTCTTCGGCATCGTCGTCACTTACCGTCCGTCATTTCAGGCGGTAGTTTTACTGACACAAGGCATAACCCTTGTAAGCGGATGTCGAAATTGGCGAATGAAATTACTATATCCTAAGCCGCCTAAACACCTTTTAATATCTAGACCTCCTCGTCATTGGAATTTCAATCATTCTAAATGGGGAATGGATGAAAATATCAGAAGTGCCTGATTATTTTTTTGGTGATAGGAATAATCTTCCTTAGCACCAGAAAAAAGTTTCAAATTTTTCAACTGCGTCAACTATTTTTGAAAAATATAAACAGTTTCCTCACTTACTTACGGTTTTGGATCAAGGTCAAGGATGGTCAATAGACACTTTCCTTGATCCGTCTCATATTACAAAAAAATATCTTAAATATCTGTGATAAACTGACATTGGTAATGACAAATATATCTGCTGCAACTGTCAATATCATTGCCAGTGTCAGTTTAACACATATATTTAAGATATTTTTTTGTAATATGAGACGGATCAAGGAAAGTGCCGTCCTTGACCCAAAACGTAAGCGAGGAAACTGTTTATATTTTTCAAAAATAATTAACGTAGCTGAAAAATCTGAAACTTTTTTCCGGTGATAAGGAAGGTAATTCCTATCACCAAAAAAAAAAAATCAGGCACTTCTAAAGTTTTCATCCATTCCCAATTGGAACAGAGTTGCACATGTTGTGTTTCACGGCATAAACCCTTAAATCCCTCGGTACGCTATAGATTTTACTTTAGAATGTTTCGCTGCACTCAGGATTCAATATACCGCCCTCGCCGTAAATATATCATTTTGCTCCCTTGAAACACAATTATATTACAGTTGATTCAAACACTATTGCCTAGTTTTCTTGTATTGGGGACGGCTAAGGGATTTTTTGTTTATCTTTGCCACTCTATAAATCACTACCTTCGAGTATCAGTAATACAGCGTCAATACATTTCTACCTATGCCATCCGTGGGTACAAATCGGATCAGCTTGAATGGATTAGGAAAGTGAAATCATCTAGGTATGACGCGAGACGCATGCATGGCTACTCTTTTGCTATTTTCAGTTTCAATTTAAAATCTTGACACTCAATGAAAAGTAATAAAACTCTTTTATACATTACGCCATTAGTGTTTGTTTTAGGTCATAAGTAGGTATACAATTATTTTGGACTAACCACACATAGGAAGAGATGTAGCACCTAGCTAATACTGGCACATCATAAATATTACTTAATTCACGTAAAAAAATTGGTATACATTTCATTACAATAGAATTAATACAGTCACAAATTTTTAATATAGCTACCATCACCACCTTTTTTTTGATAGTTAGGTACCTACAGTCCGAGAGCTTTTAGAAAAGCGTTCGGGTTCGGGTGAAATCGTTTATGCCCTGTAGTAGTAAAGACGCCTTTAAATTCACCCCACCTCACCCAATGACATTGTAATTCCCTTAAACAAATGAGTAAAAAGCGAACAGACACCTAACACTTTCCACAGGACATTCCCGAACCCCACATTTTTCCAACTTAATTCCTTAAAAAAAGTGGACAAATTCTTTAATTCGTACAAATTGGCGCTTGCAGTTTAAAGCGCGATTACATTAACCTCCCCTCACCGTCAAATGCCAGTACATTTTTGAGTCCCTTTAAAAGGAAAAAAGCGGTCAAGGGTGGGTAGAACATATCGAAAGGGTCCGCACTATTTTTACAAAAAAATACAAAATGTTAAAAAACATTTTGTGTATCGAGTACATGACAAGAATTAACATGGTACCTGTTTGACACTTCATGAAATAAAATAACAGCATCTTCAGTCCATTTCGGATGCTACAGCAATTGAGGAAAATACCCATAAATAAATAAATAAAATAGGTTACGTATTTTATAAATACGAATAAACACTATAATTGTATCATCACTTAGTGGCAATACAAACTTACATAATTATCTCAAATATCTTGTGGATTTGATATTGACAAATGACGTAACGAATACTAAGTTTTAGTAGCAAAATTGTAAAACTTTTAGGAGGCCTGCTGAACCCTAAAGAAGGCGAGGTAAGTGCAGTTTTTTTCGACGATAAACGCGGGCCCAATAACGCGGGGTAATTTTTCAATTGTCCGTGTTAGAATTCTCCAACGCACCTTGTTCTTGGACTGCTTTATGCAATAGGAAACAGTCAATGTCGGAATAATTGGAACACTAATACTGATATTTGCTTTATTACCCGCCTGCCGAAGGAAAGGAGGGTTATGTTTTTCGAGCGTATGTACGTATGTACCTATGTATGTATGTGTGTATCTCTTATTCTTTGGCACGCCCTGTAGCCAAAACCGTTTGACGGATTTCGACGTATGAGGTGTCGTTGGATTCCTCTTAATCGTGGAAGTGACATAGGCTATAATATTTGTTAAAAAGCAGTTGGGTTTTTTGAAAAAACTTTTAATTCCACATAATTATTGAATCTCTATTTGTATCTAAATATTTTTTTTATGAATGCCCGCAACACAGTCATACGCAAATAGTACCTACTCATACATCATACAAGGAGTCGCTGCCACTCCTGCCAGATAAGCTAAACCTTCTGAACTTCTGTTTTCGTTCTTTTCGAACTTCTGTTGTCTGTCACTCGTACTTCATAGGCTTACACGAAAAACGCAATATTATTAATTAGATTTGTTTTATGTAGTTGTGATATATCACGTCTAGTTTCTTTATCACCCGATATTGCATAAAGCGATTCCTCGTCCCGCTGCAAACGATTTGCATACAATTTTTCTCCCGTGTAATTTTGTTTCTTTCATTCGAGCCCGTCTGACGATTTTTACAAAGTGACTGTACATACCGTGTTCTTATTGAATTTACTGGAGAACACCTTCTTTTGTTCTTTATTTTGACTGGGAAAGTACAGTCTGAAGGTATTGTTTGCTGTCGAAGTGATATTGTTCGGGAATATGAACATGCTCCGTACAGTACCCAGTGATATTTTCTGGAACTTATTTATACACTCAAGAGCAAAAGTTTTGGGTACAGTTTGTACTGAAATTCTATACAAAGTGTACCGGAAACTTTTGTTCTTGAGTATGTTGATAGTTTTATGAAACATAAATTATGATGACTGTTTAAAACTATTTATACATTTACACATTCTCGTTGATGCGTTAGGTCCTGTTTCTTATCATAACAGCAACAAAGCTTTATTAAGTGAAACTTAAGAAAGCTTTTTAATAAAGGGAAATAATTTAAAGCCATTTAATTCCCGACAAGTTATGAAATTCCATTGTTGTTCATTTAAACCTCCGCCATAATGCAGTAGTCGTGTCGTTGAGTTTTTTATTTCATTTCACTTCTAAGTCACCCACAAGTTCTGTGGAATGAGGGGGTGGCTGGTAGAGTTATGCGTTTCTAGACACCCCCGTCTCAACTGCTCTTTTGAACACTTAAAATATTTTCATTGTATGGATAATGCTTCAAAACTAAATGTATTTTTCTGTACTATCAAAGTCTTTAATATTAATTCATTACGTTATTAAAATTACAATCACATATGTACGCTCTCCACGTCAAAATTAAATATCTAAACTTATTTTTGTCACTTCACCCGACATTAATACTAAATGTCCATATTTGCCGTTAACATTTTTATGACCTATACTAAGTATATAGGATGAAGAGACTATTTCCTATATACCTACATTCAGAAAAATATGCTAGCAGCTATGATTGGGTGATACGTAAACCATTAACTTATTTCAGGGATTTGTGTGTAAAATAAAAACATCCTGAGTAAACGTCAGCAGGATCGTTAGGTAACTTTTTGGAAGACATAGTATTTGACGACCGGTTAGCCTAGTGGGTAGTGACGCTGCCTACGAAGCTGAAGGTCCTGGGTTCGAATCCCGGTAAGGGCAAATATTTGTGTGTTGAGCACGAATATTTGTTTCTGAGTCTTGGATGTTTTCTATGTATTTAAGTATTTATATCTATTATATATATCGTCGTCTAGTACCTGTAACACAAGCCTTATTGAGCTTACTATAGGCCTAGCTCGATTTGTGTAAGAATGTCCCATAATATTTATTATTTATTATTTATTTTATTTATTATATAAACTTATTTTCAGTAGTACCAAAAACTATGGATACTTAATTATTATGTCCGAACATGGACGTTTGAAACACAATTACCTTGCTGACTAATTTCGCGTTCGCGTTTATGTCCTACATAAAGGATTTGCCCCTTACTGGGCATTTTCGCGAGAAGAGATGCATCGTCAGTGACGTCGCCGAGTAAAACTTTTGTAACTGTTATTGTTTTAAAAATAGTATTGTTAATTGTTGTTACAAAATGGAATATTTTTAACTTTTACTCGGTGACGTCACTAAAGATGCATGTTTGTGCGAGAGGCACGAATGCTTTACGGCCGACGTAAACCCGAACATGCCAGCTAGGCAGGTCTATCCATTCGTCTATCCATTGTGCGCCCGCGCGTGCAATCGTGGGTACAAACCGAATGTCGCCGCGTCACCGTCAGCGACACGCACACACACTTGCACAAACACAATCGACTCGCTGTTTCCGGCATTCGCGAGGAAGTTTGACTTAGGTATACTTTTTAGTTACCCGACATATTTATTTCTTACTTACATTTTTATACAACATACTCACTCTTTAAGCTACTAAAACTATGAAAGTCATTAAGGAAAATAGTAACTATGTATATCTATTACTTTTTTTGGTCTTGCTGTAGGTATGTATATCTAATAATAAGTATTTTTCATAAAATTGATAGTGTCCAAATAAAAAGCTAACAATACCGAATGCTGAAACTGTTCATCATCTTGAAATACATTATACATTTTAGCCGTTCCAGGCTTGATATAAGAAACAGATCAGATTTTAGTAATGATAATATTGATAATATCACTTTCAAACATTAAAAATAAAAATAGTCGTGACAAATATTGCACATAACAGAACAACCGAATTGAGAACCACCACCTTTTTAAGTCGGCTAAAAATAGCGCTTACCAAATCGCAAAAGACTTTTTATTCCCACATAGCAGATGTAAACTATATATAATAGTTTCAAATAAACGCGGTTGATATTAATACAACTAATGAGGGTTTTGAATTCAAATTAAGCCATCGTACGTGACAGAAAACATGGATCGGAGCCATTACGTCGACATTAATACTAAATGCCCAACCGATTAGCAACCACGAGTCTGTATATATTACCTACTATACTGTTAACGACAATACACTTTCCTTTTTACGCAGTTTTTTGTTAAATGAGATTTGTGGATCAGTCATTATTCCTTCCGAGGATGGAAACCGCCGGTGGACCTAAAACTGGACATCTAACTGACTAATGACTCACTATTAGACATGTGACCATATTATTGTCACGTATGACTAATACGCACACTACATGATGCGAACCAGTAGCGCTCAAGTAGCGGATCCCCAAAAAAACACCTGAGTCCTTCCGGTACAAATCTTACATTCCGCTAAAATCAAATTTTAGTAGGGTCAGCCCCACGATAAAGGCCTGCGCAAACCGGCGGAGCGCAGCGCAGATCACCTAGGAGGATTTACTCCGCGCAGCGTACACCGACGAGGGAAAATCCCCCGCGATACCGCGAGCACCCGCCAGCGCAGCGCCGGCGGCCTGCGCACCTGGGAGCACTTCGGCGCATACCGGTGGATGTCGCGG
Organism: Epinotia nisella; assembly: GCA_932294315.1. Lineage (NCBI taxonomy): Eukaryota > Metazoa > Arthropoda > Insecta > Lepidoptera > Tortricidae > Epinotia > Epinotia nisella. The sequence goes on from OW028674.1 coordinate 28,594,027, forward strand.
CGGTATGCAGCGGCATCCCCCGGTATGCGCCGAAGTGCGCCGGGCCTACGAATCACCGATCATGGGATGCCGTGGGATCCCGCGGGATGCCGCGGCATTGTGGAGGTGCTTGCGGTATCAAAATTCGTTTTCCCCCCCCCGTCATGCGCCGAGTTGCGCCGAGCCTTCTCCTCCCGCAGCCCCGCTACCCCGGCGCACTCGGGAGGTCTCGGCGCATAGCGAGGGATGCCGCGGGATGCCGCCGCCTACCGCCCGCCGCGATATCATATCACATGCTCCTCGATGCCGCAGAGTAGAAATCCCCCGTGATGCTCCGAGGTCGGTTTCAAGCATTCAAATTTATACCTTAATGTAATTAAAATAGAAAAGAATAAACATTGATGAATTTAAAGTGATCTGCGCTGCGCTCCGCCGGTTTGCGCAGGCCTTAAGGGTTGAAGCCCCCTTCAAAAACCCTGGATCCGCCGCCACTGATGCAACCCTAATGATATGGATCAAGCCGCCTCTGGTGGTCGATTGGGGATGTTGCAGACATTCGAATCCGCATCCGCAACCGCGGAAGCTCCACATGAACTTCATCATCAGCATCCGCGTCCGCAAAAATCAATGCGGAGTTTTTGCGGATGCGGATGGAGCGCAATTGACGACAATTTTAGATATTTTCGCCAATAGTCAAAAAATGAGAAAAACGTTATTGTGACCAAGATAATAGACGCCTTTTTTTATTTGATCGCTACGATTGTAATTTTTCATATCTCATGCTCTGAAAGTGGGTCGTTGTTGTTCTAAAAAACCGGACAAGTGCGAGTTCAACTCGCGTGGTGAGGGTTTCGTAAAATATCGAGAATTTTCCCGTTACTTTGAATACTCAAACTCCTTATAGGTTTTCCTGTAATCTTTAGGCAAGGAACTATTTTCCATATTTTTTTCAGAATTTCAAGTCTAGTAGTTTCGGAGATAATGGTCAATTTTCGACTTTTTTCCTAAATTACTTCAAATCTGTTTTTGATAAAATTATAAAAAAAATATCTGAGATGCTTACAACAACCCCTTTCATTTGATATGTCACTCAATACAGATTGCGAAACTTTTTTTTTAAATTTTCCAGTTTACCTCCCAAAAGTGGCCCCCTTGTTCAGAATTCATTAATTTAATTTACGCGTCCATCTTTACATATTCACCAATTTACATATGTTTACCAAATGTCAACTCAATCGGTCCAGTAGTTTCGGAGAAAATCAGCTGTGACAGACGGACAGACAGACGCACGAGTGATCCTATAAGGGTTCCATTTTTTTCCTTTTGAGGTACGGAACCCTAAAAAGATATACTACTACATATTCAATACATACATACTATCATTATGTGGATGGATTTTAGTCGAATTCTTGTTTAAGCAGGTGCTTACGAAGCATCCGCTTGAAAGCAAACTTGCTTGGGGCTTGTCTGATGTTGAAAGGGAGTGAATTCCAGAGACGGCTTGCCTGTACGGCGAAGGAATGAGTCATGAAACTACTGCGGTGGGAATGTATGGATAGTTTGAGAACACCTACTCAGCTCACAGCCTGGGCGAGGGGTATCGAAAACAAATTTATTTTTGAGGTATCCTGGAGCAGAAGGCTCAGACAGGATTGAAAAAAGGGTACAAAGTAATCTAAGGGACCTACGACGGCGAATGGAGAGCCAGTTAAGTTGGCGGCGGTAGAAGGAAACGTGGCCATATTTACGGAGGTCGAAAATGAATCGTATGTAATTATTGAGGTGACGGTCCAGTTTACAGATTATACATGATACGTTCAATTAAGCGTACAAGTACGTGACTCAATAAAGTAACCACCCATGTAATTAATCAAATTTGTCCGTGTAATTGTTCGTTAGCACGAGTATGCGACGTGCCGCCGGACGCGTCACTATTACAATATTAATCGGTTACGCGATTTTAGAAATCCCGTGCTGGATTACAATTTGTCAGGATGTTAGTCGAGTAATTTACGCTGCTATAAGATTCTTCGGAGCCTAACAGCGCAAAAATATCCATAGGTTTGCCGGCCGGCACACCTATGGATATTTTTGCCGACACTTTTTCTTAAACAAATGTAGCAGCATACAGCGAGGAAACGTTGCCTGCATCTTTGGTACAATGCCACGGGGATTCTTTTTTTTAGACAAGTGTTAAGTTAGCTTTGCTTTTTTGTTACTGTAAATTAAATAGTTTTATATCCGCTGACTACATAGGTACGTATATGTACATTTTGTAGTTGCAAATGAACTTAACGTGACTTTTATTCTAAAAACATGTTGTTCAAATATTTTAAACCATGTATTATATAAACGGTTCATATCTTCTCCCAAAATACCCAGTCGCGAGCCCACTGACTACCGTATTGGGTTTCTGACATCATAATTTCCATTTCACACGCTGCCAAATGACTCGTGTCAAAAATTTCTTAAGCCCTCCCATTCACGAAAAGCGTTAAAATCGTCATTAAACACGACCGCTAGAACAATGAATGAGCGGCCGGCCGGTATGCTAGACTCTCGAGCACCTCAGTTAAAGCGGGATTTTGTGGTTTTGGTACTTCTGGGGTCACGGGAAAGAGGATTGTGGACTATAGCAGCTCAGGGAAGGCGGGATCGCATGCCCGTGCACTCAGTTACCTACTACCGGACAGATAGCAGGTTAGAGCACCCCCTGCCATAAGCCATCTTCGAGCGCACGAGCGCCAAAACGCTAAATAGGAGTCGGAGTGGTCGCCATGGCCGAAAACGGTCGGACAGATCATCATCATCATCATCACTTCTGGGGTCTAAATTTGGAGTAGTTAAAATTTCTGACAGCACCAGACAAATAAAAACCAGCCAAGTGCGTGTCGGACCTCGCACAACGAAGGGATCCGTGCCTATTAAAAGTTGCAGAGAAACCTTACATTTATTTTGAAAGGCCTATCGATTGGTGTTCCTGGACGTAAGTACTAAAAAATATCATTGTAAAATGATATTATTTTTTTAGTCGTTTCATTACATAACTATGTCCTCAATATTTTATTTAAATACACCTTATAGTTTTCGAGTAAAATGCCTGTGACATACGTACAGACGGACATGACGAATCTATAAGGGTTCCGTTTTTGCCATTTTGGCTACGGAACCCTAAAAACGGGATGCGTGAAATAAGGACTCTACCTACCTACACAATACAAACCACCTACCTACTATCTTACTTAAGTTTCGTAAGTGTTTTATACCTAACTGAAGATAAAATAGAAGGTTCTGTTTCGGTCTGTACAAATAAAAAAAGTTTTTCACATTTACTTTAAAATGTACAAGCGTTCTTAATGAGACTTTTGCAAAGTAAGTATATTTACCTACTTGCATCATGCTACAAAATAATTTCCAGCTCCATCGCAATAATTGTTACAATGTTGCCGTAAAACCCGCTAAAGTCTATCAAAACAAGTATCAAAATCAATCAATCCACACACAACGCGGGCTCAAAAGTCACGTCCCAACGCGGTCGACACAGCACGTACACCAATCATCAGAATCGCACCCGTGACTGTCTACCCTCCCTTTCATGTAACAGACAGTTCGTATCCTTCGTCTCTGTCCCACACCACCACTCCACCGGGAAATCTCATGGTAAGAAGCTGTGGAATTAGGCACTATGACATTTCAAAGGTGATGGAAGATGGATTCTTGTTTGTAGATATCCTTTTGAGTCAGGGGATTAAGAGATGGATTGAATATTGAATAGGGCTACAAGGTCTCTGTCTATGATACAAGGTCATTGTAGATAAGAATTTACGTATGGGTATGAAAATATCGTCTAGGTATCACACGAAACTTGAATGTATGAGTATGACGTAGGATATTAGGTACACCAGGATAAATATTACGTACCTACACCTACCTATATTAGAGTAAATATTTGTGGTTACAAAACTTTTATTCTCATAAGAATACATGGGATTCACTTACATGACAACATTAAATTCTATTTTATATCTAATGGTAAGCACACAGCGTTTATAAGGTGTACACAATAAAAACAATTTTAAATCAATAACTACATTTTTATAGAAAACTAGCTTCCGCCCGCGACTTCGCCTGCGTGAACCCGGGATAAAAACTATCCTATATTTTAATCCAGGCTACCTTCGTGCAAAATTTCATCAAAATCGGTTGAGCCGTTTGAGCGTGATTGAGTAACAAACATCCAAACATAACATCTAAACATCCAAACTTTCGCTTTTATAATATTAGTAGGATTAATGTTGTTGTTGTGTATGTGTCAATTGATGTTGTTGTTCTTGGGTGTTGTTGTGTGTTAATGTATTGTAAAATTTTAATGAATATTTTTCGTACTATTCTTTTTAATAACTGAGAAGAAAATTATGTTCAAATTTGCTAAGTTGTGAAATGCAATGTTTTAGTCGAACTACCTATTCTAGTGGCTCTGTCAGCGGCAGAACTCGCGAGCTTGTCTTAAAAAAAAAGTTTTAATTAAAAAAAGTCGATTGACAAAAAAAACTATATAATTATTTTAACGAACCTGCTCACAAAATTTCACGAGAATCGGTTGAGCGACATGTAGAGGAGAACCGCTGGACAAACGGACAGCGTGACATCCTGGACAGACACCGGACATACGAACAATTTTCGCCCCAAGCTGAAGCATAGAATGTCGTTCGCTTCGCTTCCTCCTTCGATTAAAAATATCACCACTGTTGTAGAGAAAAATGCACTAAGCACGTCATATTTCGCATTTTATAATAAAATAGTTAATGATATTTAGTAGGTAGTATCCCATCAAACTACGTCACTTTGTGATAAAAAAGCGGACAAGTGCGAGTCGGACTCGCCCACCGAGGGTTCCGTACAAAATTACAAATGTATAGTTTTCAGATTTTTTCCTGTAGGTACTTATAGTGTATAAGACGATATTACTTGCCAAACACAGTTCAACGGAAAGAACCTTATAAATTGATGAAAATGATTACCACCCATCTTGTCACTATTCTAATGTACTTAGGTAATGTTATTATTTATTTTATCTTATTATATTATTTCTTATAGAATTTTATGCCTGGCATCACACATTAATCACACACACACACATACACACACACACACACACACACACACACACACACACACACACACACACACACACACACACGCACACACACACACACACGCACACACGCACACACAAAATTTAGCATCTATATATAGATAAGTAATTGTATAGATACGAAACTGGGTCCTGTAACACAGGGTTTCCTAGCTCAGGACTCAGGGTCGTGATTCATATTGTAATGCTGCCCTTGTTCAATAAACTTTTTTCATTTAAAAAAAAAAAAAAAAAAAAATTGATTCTATTGAGTGTCGAAATATACGTTTTTTGCGGCATAAATGGCCGTATTTTTTACGTTAACTTTGAAGATTGATTTTTATCACCGCTTCAAGGGACTGTAGACCTGACCTGAGTATGGTTTTAATTTCAACTCGATAGCTCTACGCGATCACAGGATAAAGGGTCTTGACAGACAGACGGTTTAACCTCGATGATTGATTAAGTATTATAAATAAAGACTATATTTTTTATGATTTAATTACAAATGTATATAGTTTTCAGATTTTCCCCTGACTTGTAGTATAAGGCGATATTATTTGCAAATTTCATAGTTGTAGCCGTTGTAGGTCAACGGGACGTACCCTTGAATTTAAATTTCTGGAGAGTGTCGAAATATACGTTTTTTGCGGCATAAACGGCCGTATCTTTTTTTTACGTTAACTTAGAAATTTGATTTTTTCACAGCTTAAATAGACTGTAAATTTGAGTATATGGTTTTAATTACAACTCGATAGCTCGACACGTTCCATAGAAGGGTCTTGACAGACAGACAGACAGACATATGGACAATAAAGTGATCCTATAAGGTTTTCCTTTTAGGTACGGAACCCTCAAAATTAAACTTTGGGTCAGCGACGGTGGCACTTAAAACTTCAGTCAGTGTTACCTAAACGTCTAAATTGCAACGTCCAATTCTTCAAAATCTTAATTATGTTCATTCAGGTAGTTGGGCGTTTTCACTTTTGAATGTAAGTTTAGGTAATCATACACATTCTGAGTGTATATTTTTGGTTTTTCTTACTCAAAATCTTGTGATATCTACAGAAAAATATGTCCCTAGTATTCCTCTACGTCACGTAGTTTCATACATTTTGTTTTGACCATCGCGTAGTGGAAACCTAAAATATGGGAAAATTGGGTAGGTAATTCTTTTTTGTATCAGAATCAATGACATACCTACATGATTCTGAGTAGGAATTTCGTACAAAAAACTTCCAAATTCCTTTTTTTTATTACAATCAAAAGTGAAAATGGCCTTACTTATGCCTACACATATATATCGATAAGTAACCTCAGTTCCCTCTTTTCTCCCGTGGAAACAATGGAATTTGCTAAATTGCTATGGATTTTTGAATAAATATAAGTTTAATTTTATTTATTTCAGTTACTTGCCAATATTAAACACATTTTAGTATAAAAATGTTCGAAATTCGAATCGTAGCGACATCGCTATAGGGCTGCTCCTGACGTCACCCTCTCGATGGCACGCACGACTGGCCGCTAGGGTTGCGATTTACTTTTGACTACCTACAAAAATAGTTTTGAGATGACACGCGGTAAAACATAATTTTAATTCACTGAAATGCGTTTATCGGGATTTACTATATGTACGACGACGGCTTCTCCTAGTTGTCATGAAAGGTGATTTTTTTTACATTGATAATCTAGATCAGCATTTAACAGCAGATGAGTTCCCTAGTTTAAATTAACTTCATACATATCATAAAAAATAGTATCAAACAAAACTAATCGCACTACTGTAACTTTTATTCTACAATACGATTTTATTATTTTTTCTTTGCAGAAACTTTCCATTTAACACGTCGAAGTGCGCATTTAAATTTCTGGTCCGTTCGTTCGCACAAAAAGGTTAATAAAGCTCAGACGAACGTCACTTTGACGATGGACCCAATCCTTCCTACACGGAAGCGCTTTACAGAAAATACCTTTTCCGTCGCCCCAAATACTTCATGCAGTAACTCTTTGTCGCATGCCCCTCCGTTTCAATACGTCTAAGAATACCACGTACTCCGATTTTTCTGGTCAAACGAGCGCCGAACGAACGTTCAGACTCGGTCGGCCATCACCGATCTATCAACGGTCGCGCGCGGAATTCCAAATTCGAAATCACCAATCACGCCCTCGATTTCAAATGGTCTTACGGTCATCCGGTCGAATATTGAAAATCGAACGAATGTCGAAACGATTTAGATTTGTTTCTTACTGGAAAGTTGTGTTTAGATTTTTTAGGTATTGGAAAACCGTATTGCTTTTGTTCTAAGGTTGCTAAAGAGCGGTTTCGAGCACAGTTAGAGCTCATATTGGTTTTCAATGTACTCGTACCCAAGTTGCGTTAAAAGAGTGATTCAACAGTTTCCTTTAAACTTTAGTTATTTGTAGTGATGACATCACTTGTTCAAGAGAATCGTGAATGTAATTTTAGTATCCAAATTTCCTTTTGTCTTCGAGATGACTATCACGGAAGACTGAGAAATAACGTATTTGATTGAAGATAAGCTAATACGTAATGCTGTACGAATCGCCAATGAAGTTGATACCCCACAATATAATAATGGATTTTCCTTTAAATAAAGGTTTAAAAAGTAGCTAAAAAAATGAATCAGCAATAAACGATAAATCCAAGCAACCCTTCACTGCAGGTAGAAAATAATTTATTCAAATAAATCTCCGGGAAATTTCGCAGCGTCTGAAAGAGTCCCCTGGGCGCACTTGGCTGCTAACTGCACTTTTTCGACATTTTTAATGAAATAGGTGACGATGTTGGGAAATTTGAATAAGGGGCTGTTCTTAAGATTTTCTGTAGGTACCTATTCATTTCTGTTTTTGGACGTAATGGCATATTTCCCTTGATTAAGGATGCCTTTCCACTTGAGCTATACTATGCTATGTTTTCATACATTTGACAGATTGCTGTAGCTGGAGCTATGTGTCAAATGTATGAAAACATAGCATAGCTCAAGTGAAAAGGCACCCTAAGTATAATGAGATCTTCGTTTTCGGAAAACACTATTATTTCATTCCTGACAACTGACTTTGTGTTAATTTGTAATTTTCTAGTTTTGTTGATGGCTGGGAAATAGTGAGTACTTTTAAAAACAATTGCATGTAATATTGGCTTTTACGTAGTAGTTTCAGATAGCTAAAAAACCTGTACAATACTTAAAACACCAAAAAACAAAAAATCGCGACAAAATTTGGTCCATTTCTGCCGGGCCCGTAAATAAGCGAGATAAAAACATTATCGCTCTCATTTTAATTTGAGCGCGCATTAATCATCGTGGCGTCGCGGGGGACATTTATTTTATAAGAGGCATTTGCAGGGTTGACTTTTAAAAATACGGAAAATATTAACTTAAGGCTTGGAAGAAGATTTCATAATTTATGATGCAGCTCAAACAGTCTTTACCAATGTTATCACGTTTTCGTAGCTTGTTTATTTAAAAATATCATGTTGATATCGAATTCCCTAGCAAAATCTCGTTAATTACTACTTAAATTATTGAACGAGCGAGCAAAGCGAACGAAGTTCTGTTTCAGCTCGGGCCAAAATCGTTTGGTCTGTCCGGCGTCTGTCCGGCTGTTTACCTCTACAAGTCGCATTTTTCAACCTATTTTCGTCAAATTTTGTGATGAGGTTCAGTAATTACAAGCTTTTTTTTATACCAAGCTAGCGGATTTTTACATCTTACAGAGTCACTAGTATTCTAACGAAAGTTAAAGCCTACCTACCAAAAATGATTCATTAGCTAAGTAGACTGCTTTATTTTATACACTTTATACAATCATATCGATAAAATCTTTTATATCTTCTTAGAAATACCAAATTCCAGCCGAAAACATAATAGCGCAATAGAGCTACCGTTCTCATGGACCTTGGCTCATAAAACCCCCAAATAAGTACCTATCAATAAGATTTTTTGCCCTCCACTACGCCGATCGTCATAAACATACACTAGTTGTACGCGTTCATAAGGTTATGGATGCTGCGAATGCGATAGAAGGACAGGCATAGTGTGGATTATTTGGAGACGCTTATCCATAAAACTTACTAAACCTCTGTGAAACAAAATGGTTTTGTTCATTTCTCTGAAATACAGTTGCCAAAGTGACAGATAAAGACAAGCGAATTTTAAAGGCATTTTAGGATATTACAGATATTTTATTAATAAGTACGAGTAGGTATAGGTACCTCCACATCTACCTTTATCCAATATACCTCTATTTATAATTCCCCTATGACCGTCTGTTCACCATGAACTCACAGGGCCCAAATTAAGTTAAAATCCGCAGTAGGTTACTTTAACATAAGTAATTAAAACTCGAAGAGTAACGCATACTTTATACTCCAGCCAGAACCAATATTTTTCACACTTAGGTACGCCACGACTTATTATTATTATACAGATATCTGATATTCAATACGCACGAATATCTAGTTTTTGTAAATAAATCTTATATTAACCTTGAGATACCTAAACTATGAGATACATCGTCACTGTCTGCGAGATTGTAGCTTTGTATGTAATGGATAATCTCTGGCACCGCTTATCCGATTTCAAAAATTCTTTCACCTGCGTGTAGAATGGACTTTCTGGATGGTTATAGGCTATATTTAATCCCGCGAGTTTGCCTGCGTTCTTTGCTGTGGTCGAAGCCGCACGAGCAGCTAGTCTAAATATAAAATAAATAGGGTAGTAGGTCCACCCAAACCTCACCCTCGCTGCGGCGGCGCGCCGCGCGATAAATCTGCGCCCGCGTCACAGGTGCGCTACCTGCGAGCGCCGGCGCTTGCGGTTGGATGTCATTAGACACAAGAATGTGTGATTGGAAATTGTTTTGGGTTCTGAGATTCTTTGGAATTGTTTACAGGGTTGTAAATAGAGATAATTGAAATAGAGCTTGATTAAAGGATTGAGTGGCAGTATGTAAACTGCACGTTGGTTAAATTGGTGTGGTGTTATGGATTGAATAATGCTCTTTTCTATGGGCACTGGGCACCACGTATACACAACGAGGCGTGGTGGAAAATTTCGACTTGAGGCAATGTGTTTAAGAATGTGGGCTACACAACACACCGGAAAAAATGTATACTTATATGCATAAATAAAAACAAATTAAACTGTTACAAATTATTTGTATCGTTAATCGTATCATAAATTCAAAATACATTATTATCATAAGTGTTATTATTTAAATTTATCTGAGGTAAAATAAAATATACTCATTTATGTCGATAAATACCGAGTCTATTTCAATCCCATTTACCAGTTGATCTGAGTAAGTATACTCGGGAACATACTTTTATAATAAAACAATAACACAATAAAGCCTACACACATGATCTCGTTAAAACCTACATATCCGTACAACAATCATAATATAAACCTACACCATTCATAAAACTAACCAAATGTTTCAAATTATCCGGCGATCTAAACCGTAACATCCTACACGAAATTATAATGAGCCATTTACTGAACGTCAATTAGAGATGAGTCCTTTGTAGATGGTTGATGGTACATCAGCACATGCACATGAATTTATTTAGAACGCCCAGTTCAACTCATATTTAGTAATTAAAATACAAATTGACAAGATTTTTTACATGATAGAATTGGTTGCTGTTAATTACTATTCGCAGTAGGTAAAAAGAAAAGACGAACTTAATGAAATTTTGAATGAACTAGATTTTCTTGGTGGTCCTCCCTTGTTTGAAGTGTTACCCTTCACGTAATTATGCCACTCGCACATCAAAAACGCACGCATACACGTGCACATTCTCACTAACCCTTCAAATGTCTACCGAGAAATTACGTAAGCAGATACTTTTTAGATCTTCATCTTAGATTTTTCTTTGAAGTCAAAGTTTTGGGGTAAAATTGAATATTAATAGCAAAATTATTCCCGCCAGTCCCTTTTCGAGTTTTTATTACTTTATTAACGTTTTTTCTTGTTAATGCGATATAAACAAATCGTTGTGGGCTTTTATATGTTCGGGGAAGGGTGTCAAAAAACAGTAGCATTTTTATAGCTTAATCGTGTGTTTGTTTTACAAAATTTATTAATATTAGCACTTGTTTTTGTTGAACGCCATAAAAGTTTTTTGTTTGGTAGACTTTCTAGAAAGGTTAGCAATAAACGTAGGTGTAAAGTGCTATTAGGTGTTTTTTGATGTTATTTTACTGTTTTGGTATTAGGCCCTTAAAGAGTTAGACGAGAATACCAGATTCTTATTAAAGAAAACCAATGGTAACGTAAATTGTGTTTATATTTGAATATGTACAGTCGCCAGTATTAATATCTGCGGCAACAAGGCGCGCATAAAATCTGACATGACTTTTCTTTCTAGGGCGGTAAGGATGTTTCAGATATTTTTGCATTACCTTACATTATATTAAATCAGGACTAGCACTTACAAGGTTACAAGGTTTAGGTACCCTTTTTTTACTGCATGCAAAAAAAAATGCGCAAAGCTTTATCCCAGGCACATTTTTTTCTCCATAAAGCCGTCATAAGTCAAACTAAGTTATCAAGAAACAACGAAAACAATCAATATCCCATACATAAATTGTCGACATTATGGTTTGTCAAAACAGTGTCAAAATTTATCACAAGCAAAAAATAAATCGGCAATAAAAGAAACGGTAAAATGATTTACACTTTTTTTTGAGTCGTAAAAATCGGCTCGTCTATTCACGCATCCCTCAAGACATAGCGGATTAAGTCATAAATTTACGAAAATTGCCATTGATAAACATCGGGAGAATAGAATTTCAAAATACTTGTTTTTTTATTAGTTTGGTGATCAGGTAATATGAAAAGGTCAGCATATAATTCAAAGAAACTTTTGGAGTTGGAATTAGTAACATTACTATACTCTAATCTAACCTACTCTGACATTAAAGTAAGTCCTAAAGTTCCAGCACCTAGCTAGCTAATTGTGAAGTACATATAACTGAGAACTACGGAATAAAGGTTGTATTTTCTAAAGAACAATAAGAACTAAAACGTATAAAAACATAGTACAAGGTAAATAGGTACTATCGTTAAAATTCAGTTTGAACTGTAAACTAAAATTCCACTTAGTGCCGGAATCCTGGCCGGTGGATACAGCGGGGACATTTGTCGCTAAACAAATTGTGTGCTATGTTATGCGGGGCACGGACTAGGCGACCTCCGCCAGTTAGAGAAAGGGTGTAAATCTGCAAATGTAACAGTTGTAATTTTTTACCAAAACATAGAATTTAATTAATCCGATACTTAACCGATGGCCGATGGGGAAGAAAGGTTCTCGAGTGGTGACCACGTACCGGCAACGTGGGTAGACCCCCTATACAAGGTGGGCTGATATACCTGGTAAAGGTCGCGGGAGTCCGCTGGATGCGGGTAGCGCTGGACCGGTCATTTTGGCACTTGTTGGGGAAGGCCTATGTCCAGCAGTGGACGTCTTTCAGCTGATATGATGATGATGATAATACCAGTACCCTTCAGAAGGATTTGAATAATATAAGAGATGTACCAACATAACTTAACTCTTCACTCCAGTCACAAGCTCTATGCTAATCCCTAACACAATCAAATTGTACCTACGGTAAACGCGAGCGCAGCATATTATGCTATTTATGCTTACTAAAATTGTTAACAAATACTTAGACTTGTACAAGGTTGTCTTCATCATCCGTTAATAAATAAAAAAACGCTAGACGTCAAGATGAATTTTAAAAGCAAGTTATGTGAATAATCTTACTAAATAGTGGCTCTGCTCTGTGAGCTGTAAAACTCGCGTGCCTTTCATATAAAAAAACCGAATCGACAAAAACAAAACTATTATAATTATTGAACCTGCTCACAACATTTATCGGTGAGAAATTCGACCTGTAGATGAGAACAGCTGGATAAATGTGCATACGAAATAATTTTGGTCCAAGCTGAAGCAGACAACTTCGTTCGCTTCGCTCCCTCGTTCAATAAATAGTCACACATGTCATATTTACTTGTGAAATCTATGAGCAATATTTTCTTATTTTTTTACCACAAATGTAATGTAAGTACACACTAGTGAATGCAATCTCGATCTCGCAAGATCTCGAATTTTGAAGATTCAATCTCGATGGCATAAAATCTCGTGTTGAAATCTCGACTAAAAAATCGAGATCTCGAACGAATCTGCAACAAAAGACATTATTTTCAAAAAGATCATTTAATATTGGTGTGCGAGAGTGCACTTTTTTACGTTTGTGCTTGTACCTTCCTGCAAATCATAAGTAAGTACTTACCTAATTATTTTTATTAAGGAAAAATATTTGTTCCGTATTCCATATAATGTGTTTTATGCTCAATATACTTAATAGCAATACTTACTTACCCTAAGTAGGTAGGTTTACATACAGTAACATAAGAAGCTTAGTGTCTAGATCTGGACTAAGTATAATTCTAAACAGTGTGTGCACAAAAAGAACTTAAAGACAAACTATTCACTAGATGGAATTACATACACCTATTGTGCATAATATTTATAATACATTCAATAATTAACATGACATTTACCTGAATATAGCGTTAAATATGTATCTAATAATATTCGTCTAACTCTAACTTAAAACTTAAATAACTAATTACCCAATTTGAATGCATCTTTAAGTTTATTTTTGAACGAGGGTAGGGTGTGTTTAAAGATGTCCAAAGAAGGATGTTCAGCCACTACATCATTATACAAACGGCACATTCGGACAACGGGATTATAAAAGGATGTGTTGTTTTTGTAAATTTCGAGTTGGAATCATCTGTGTGATGGATTACGAGATCTGTACCTGGCAATAAAGTTTAAGAGAGAAAGTTTAATCTCGACATCATTATTTTAACGCGAGATCTCGAATTACTAATATCGGCTCGAGATTGCATTCCCTATATAGTACGCAGTACGCACCCATTTGGATAAAAATATAAGTACTATACTGAAAACCAAATGCAAAACTCAAAATAGCAAATTCTCGACTTGCCTCACTTTCCTCCAGACGGTAGGGTTGGATGAAAAACGAGGCACCAGAAATTAAGTCTCGCCGTGAAAAATGGTTTTCTTGGACACCGTTGAAGCCGAGGGCGCGGGACTATTACCGCGCTGTTGTTTAAGGTTTAAAGGTCACACATCACATAAAGGGTCTTATTTTGACTACCGAAAACGGGCTGCGTCACTTTAACGTCTTGTACACTCAGTGGTAAAAAAACGTATAGTTTTTAAATCCAATAAATTAGGCCTTTATTGATTTAGCCGAAACCTACACATTTACAGTGCCTAAGTACTGCAAATCGGTAGCTGACCAACTGTTAATAAAGTCATATTTTCATCATAATGTTGACATTGTGTGCAAATCTAGGTACTACGTCACCTACTACTTCTGACAAAACTCATTATAGGTGAAAAAAAATAATTGAATGCCCTTGTAAAGTTTTGTGGGATAAGGCCCTGGTTGTGGTACTTTGCATTATTTAAATTGAGTACAATATTGATTTGTTTTATACCTAATTATGTATAGCATCCTGCAATTTTATTACGCCAACAAAACAATAAAGGCGTATATTCACGTGGCTAGTAATGTATATACTTTTTTGTGCAGCTAGCGGCATACTATTATGATTATGAGATTATGACACAGTCGGCGTCAATAGGGCGACAAATCGTTGATTATCATTTGCATACCCATTCAAGCACGCCCGGGCAATGCCTTTTAAGTATTCTACGATAAAACGTTGAAATTGAAATAAAGTGCCTATTAATCGTGTCAGGGACTTTGCTGAGCTTAATTTTAGGTTACATAAAAAAAACTATACCTAACAGTTTTCTTAAAAATAATTCGCAAAGTGAAAATTTAGAAGCCATGAGTCAATGATAGTAACAGTATAAGTATAATAAATATTTAGGTTATTTGAGGCCTTGACAGCCGTTCAAAAATTGCCATAGCGGACGGTATTTCACGTCCACACGGCGGGGTATTGGTAAAGTTTTCAACTAGCAATAATCGCACCTCGGATTAACCTCATTGGTTACGATATTGCCTCTGCGCAAAGTTAAAAAATTAAGTGGACCGGAGTCACCCCTTGAAACTACGTCGAACAAACGATAGCGCGTTCTATTTCGATGCTAGCGCCATCTGTCGTCAAATAGCAGAACTACACCTTCGGATCGGCTGCTGATTCCGCGAAGAAAATTGCGACAACTATTTTAAATTAAAAAAAGAGAAACGAATTCAAATAGCTTTTCCTCGTTTCTGATTGGCCGGCTGTACGAATTTCACCGAACGAGAACGTCAAAATTCAAATTGTAACGCGATCACGCTCCACGACCGTTACTGCACATTTCAAAAATAGAACATGCCGGCCATTTTAAGTGGATGGACGGTAGCTGCGCATGACCAGCTTATTAATCAGCGTGTTTATTTTATCGCGCGTATAAGTATGCGGGTGGACGCACATTCTTGAGAAAATGGTCATAAAACTTAAATATGCGACCTCGGTGTGCCAGGAACTGCTAAACAAAGGTTTCGATTGGTACTGACAGGTCATGTGAGAAGACATATACCTAACTATCATAACCGAAAGAACGCATAGGAAATCAGAAGATAATTCACAGCAGTGTACAATCGACATTTTTGCACCTTATCCCTTTGTGATAAGGTGAAATTTTTCAACAAAGAAGAACGGCAATCTGGAAAAAAACTCCTGGTGACAGGCAAATTCGAGGAAAGCGACCAAGAGAAAGGAATCCTATGCGCTGTACAGATAAGATCCGTAACAACGCCAATAAAAACGTCCATGAAGCAATACACACTGCTGAAGACCAAAACAAGTGCAAGAAGAAAACAGGAGGAAGTAACTACTACGAACCATTAAATAGATTTCATAACTCTCACTTCACAAAAACTCTTCAAAATAAATTGGAAAGGACACATCACCTCATAAAACTGTTACGAATAAAAATTCATAATAGCCGGTGGCAGATTTGCCCGCCAGAGTTTGTCAAAAGCCCTTGTTTTAAGAGCCATCCGATCCTCCAACTCACGTTGACCCTTCATAGCAAAACGCAAAGCCAATTGTTTGGCAGAGAAACAGGGCTAACTACTTTTATTACCTCATAAACTCTTCGAGCAAAGTTATTGTAAAACGTATTTTATCCCGATTCGCTAAGGCTTAGTTTCCAACAGACGAGATCATTAAATACGACATTGCTACGGATGTTATTTTGAAGTGAGCAAGGAACAATTTCTGAAACGCTAGTAAATAGCACAAGGAAATCATTCCAAAGACAACTTAAGTCAGCCAACCGAAGGTCTAAACTCGAACGTATAAAAATATATAATAAGAGCTTGCTGTGGTAAATTGGTAGGGTTCAGGTTACAAAGGTTCAGGATGAACCATCATTTGTTACGTCAGATCGCGTTGATACGGCGTCACAAGATCTGATGGCCCGAGATTTGTGTAATACAAACTATGAATATATTTTCAAGTGTTTTTTATTATTTTGGATGGTAAATGATAATACAGTTAGTTGTGCGTTGTGTGAAAATTATTCTTCAAGGCATGAGATGCTGAACATGTAAATCTAATAAGCAAGAGAAAAGAAGCATAATCTTTTATAATCCCATCATTAAGTACTAGTAACATATTATAATTCATAATACTCCAGGCAAAATACGGTTTCGAAAAACATTAATTTATAATAGCGTTTTTATTTTTTGTTTATTTCATTCTAAAACGTTATTCTAAGATGCTTTATTCAAGAATCCAACAAACTTTCCATACGGAAGTAATTATATAGATTTAAATTAAACATGCATTGTCTTTTATATTTTATTTAGGTATATTGAATATTTTAAAGCAAATGTAAATAAACCTAAATAAAGATAAAAAATATATGTTAATATTTATCCGGACTTTTTAGGAGCTAATTAAATATCGATTTTTTTGATGTCTGATTTTTTGTTGGATTTTGCCTCTAGGTAACTATTTAATTGATAATATATCCGTTACATTAAAAAAATTTGCTATTATAAATTATTTCCAAATCTGTCATTTTTTCCATACAAGTTGTCAGTTCATTGCCTGGACTATAAGGTCGTGTCATTACGAAGCAAGTACATAGATACAATATCGCATGGAGAATCGTGTTCAGATAAGAAATAATATAAGTACTATAACAAGAAAAAATACACTCAAAGAATATTCCGATAACTAATAGTAATCCACTACACTAAACTTACAATACAAACACCCCCGATTCATTAATATTAACCCCAGCGTTTCCAACCCCAATATAAATAATAAATATACATTTAAAAAACCACAGACCTAAAATATTCATCCAAGAGATTCTTCAAACATTCACACCTCAGTCACTTAACACCATAGAGATATTTTCTTTTTTCTCGAATATGATTTACATATTTTCTCCGTAAATTTATTTGTCACTGAAGATTATAAGTATGGAAATTGGGCAATATGCCTCCTGAGGGAGCAGAGGTTTCGTATTTCTTTGCGCTTCCTTCAAAATTATTTGTTTATTCAAATAAGTAATTAGTAAAAGTAGGTAGCTTAAGTTTTTTTTTATAAAGTGGCTGTTGGGAGTGTTATGGCACTATACATTTTTATAAATGACGACTGATTTTAGAGTGGCTGGAAAAATACAAATGAGCTTCTGTGATAATTTGGAACATTCGATTGAAGTTTTAAATTTAAAAACATCGAGCCTGTGAAACAGAGCCTTAACGGTTAATAGCCACTACAGTCATTTCCTTTCGTTTTAATCATTACTCGTCAATCACTTCCCGTCTCAAATAGTCCAATTTGGTCCAAAGTCAGACCAAATCGGCCATCGTTTTTCCATCTAAAAAGGCTGCAACATTGCCCAACAGCCCAACAGGAAGCGGTAGTCGATTCGAGTCCTGACCGGAATATGTTATTTGATTGAAGTCTGTATGTCGTCATATATCACTGCCGTAGTTGGCGAGGAATAGTAAATCTCACAATAGAGATATGGATGAGATTGCTTTTGTGTATCTGTTTAATGATCTTTGTTTAAAGAAACGAAAGATTAGGTACCTACGCGGTAAAGGAGTGTATGAGTAAGACCGTCTCAGTTTTCGAGCATGGCAGTTCTTCCTTATCGAATAAGCAAGTGATGTTTTCGATTTGTTTGGTTTTTAGAACTTCCACATAAATAAAATCTCTCAGAGAATCTTGCAAACAATACAACCCATAAAAACATTCCATGTGAAAAATAGGCCAAGTCTCGAAACTTTTCCATCGTAAAAAGTTGTGAGATGTTTCGTAGAGCCAAATCAGACATTCTTATTAATCTTTATTTACTTGCTAAATAAAATTCTGCAACATGTTCATCATGTGAACTTTACTACATTTATAATTTTTTGCATACTTAAAACTATGTAGGTAGTATTGTGTGATTGCCAAGTCACAAAGCCACACTTATTTGTCAGTGCTGATATTGCATTATCATAAAATTTAAAAGGTAAGTAGTACGACAATCATTAATTACGAATCTGTCATACAACAATGGCTATCCGCCATCGCAGGTACTTCAGGAGACCCGATCAAGAATTTAATCATTATCTTAACTCAAACGCAGCCTCTACTCCAGTCGCTACATATTGCAAGAAAACCGTTTAAAAACACACAAAACACCAAAAAATATAACATTCAGGGCACATAAAAATCCCCATTACAAGTATTACAACCCCATCCTGAAGCAACAAAAAGTTACAACTCTTAAGGGGCCCGGCTCACTTTAAAACGCCCCCACAGATAATAAAAACGCTTGTCTATGATTCGAGTGCCATAGACAATGAGTACCAACCATAAAACAACAGCTAATGTATTTCGAGCCACGTCCCACGAGTCTTCCACGAGGTTTTAGCACATCGGTGGAAATTTGAAGGTTCAAGTTTTGCTGGTAGAAAGAAAGACAATACTGGCGAAAGCAAATGACGCGAGGAGAGCAATTTTAAATTGTCATTACAGGGGTAAACGGCGTTTTTATATTTTGTAAGGAAGGTGCTTCGCTTAACATACTTTTCGGGGGAGGTGTACAGCGGGATTGTTTTGAGAAAGTATAGCAATGAAGAAGACGCTTTAAAATGCGTTTTTATATGATAATTAAGACTACGTATTGTTCATTAAATTTACTGTCTATGTATCTACAAATATTGTCATGGGATTATTGAGCAGCAATACCTATTATCCGGGACAACAAATATTATAACTTCGATTAAATACCCTTCTCATAGTTTGAGAAACACCCTGCTTTGTGAACAAGATCTTCCTAAAGGTGTGCGTGTATCATCCCGTAGACAGCATTGCGGAAGACCCCGGCGAATAAAAAGCATAGCATAAATAAAGCAAGCAATCCTTTTTCCGCGTTAGGGCGAGTAGGTACAGTCAAGGGCGCACCAATATGTATAAACCTCAAAGTCTCAAAAATATGTACACCGACCTTATTTCTGTAACAATCCGCAATCATAGAGAAAATATAATTATATATAATAATATAATACTTTATCAATGCCGCAATGCAATCTGCAATGTATTAAAGTTGTAGTATATATATTTATGAAACTTTGAGTGAATACATATTGGTGCCCTTGACTGTACTACTCATCCCTCGGGTTTCACGAATTATTGCACCTGTTTACCCTCGATGCTCCTCAACTGAACACTCGTCAAGGATGCAAAATAACAAAATAAAATAGGTTTTTTTAAATCTATTTATAGAACTACATCTTTTTTAGTATTTTAACTTTGTCGAGGCCGTTTAAAAATATATAACTATTGTTTGTAACTTCTTTTTGTGGAATTTAGAATTTTTGTATTTCTCCGAATTAAAATCATGGCCGAAAAGGTCAACATTTCCAGGTACTTGGTAGAAAATCCATAATTCTGAATAAAAACGCAATATTTTTAAATTTTGCGGAAAACGTCGTCAATATTATGCATCTGCTTTACAATCAAAAGCATTAAAACCTTAATCTACACATAATTATTACTAGGTATTTGTTAACAAAACAATAAGATTATTGTGCTGGTGCAAAATCCTTAAAAGTGGGGAGAGTCGCTACATATCCCACGGGTGTTCGCAAATTACCTATCGTTATTTATGCCGATTGTTTGACACGCTTGAACAACAGCTGGGTAAAAAATAAAATTGAGTTAGGATATTTAGGAGCTATATTTTAACATCGATGTCTCTCCAGAATTACTAATTGTATTGTATATAGGTATATGTATATATATATATATACACATTACTCTCAAAACACGTAACCGGATGAAAAATTTCCCCCACGACCTCGCTCAAGGAAAATGTGTCCGTGAAACGGTAATTTTTCAAAATAAACACTTGATGCCACTATTAAGCGCTTAGCATATTTTTTCTTTCGTCCCAACAATTTAAACTAATGGTCTTCTATGCTGTGTTGTACAAAAACGTCGCATGTCGCTTCAAGTTTCAAAGGTGTTTACGACCCTTTTGGTTAGTATGATCTGCTCCCCTCGGATGACAGGCCGGACTTATTAACTTGCGATTTGACAGGGTGCCTGTTAAATCCTTTTTATGTATTTTTTTAAATGGAGTTTATACCTTTAGCGCATATTTTTTAAGAACTTTGCCGCTTGCTTTTACTTTTTTGATGAGCTGTTTTTAGTTTTTTTTTTCTACTTAAATCACAATACCAAAAATTATTATATCTAGTTTTTAGTGCGATTTTCGATCTAAGTAGATATTCAACTTTAGTCTTAAAAACCGACCCACCGCACGTGCGTTTCCAAAAGACACTCGAAACAAGCAAATAGCTCAGTAAGTTTTATCCGTCTAATTCTGAGACGTCAAAGGGATGCGGTGTGCGCTACAAGGAGCCAATTTGCATATAAATTGTGTCTTGCTTGTCGAACTTCGTCTGGAATACCTATTTAGACTTTGATGGAGTCGTATATACATACGTATCACGGTCCTGGTTAAAGTTGTCGGGCGGTAGGTACTGGAGATATTTATGTTGTGGCTGCATGACAATAGATATATATGTATATGTGACGACGCAAAACATCTCCAAAAGAATATAAAATTAGCAGGAAAAATAGCGAGTAAAGCTTTGAGAAACTTCCTGGTAAATCAGCTTGCATGAAAACCTAAATAAAATATACAAGAAAGCTTGATATTTGAATGTAATATTCCATGTTGTAATGCTCTACAGGAAAATATACATACTAAACAAAATGAAGAATTACAAAATTACCCACAGAGTTCCACTGTTAGGACGCCATCGCCATCTAGTTATTGATTGTATCACTCATTGCAGTTTTGTGTGGATACTTGCTTGCATGTAGGTAAAGAATTTTATATCGAGCCTTATTATGAATGCATGAAAAAATCTCTAAAACTTGTAGGTACTTATAATATGGCTCCCCATGATTCATGGTTCGGCCCGATTATCTGTCTTAACCCAGCCGATACGCTGCCCGCCCTCGATGAGGGTGCATTAGAATTACTAGTTGAGATCACTACTCCATATGCTATTATAATAATTCTTATTCATTATATTATTATAAGGATAGCGAGCCGATTACTTATAGACAATTTGTGAAATACCTATTTATGATGACACTGTCGTCATATGTATACTGTGTATGTTGGTATACCTTAATATGGACTTAATATACATGTTCGTTTATTAACTACGGTATTTGTATATGAAATACTGATACTATATTAAAAACAAAAAGAATATCTACAAAAAGAACAGCCAAAAATCTTAGTAGGACTTTCCGAAATTAGATAACAATAACAAAAAGGATTACACGGCCAATATAAAAAGGCAGTAAAATAAAGTTGCATTGACTTAATTGTGACGGTTACGCGCGGGTGGCGACTAACCGACCAAGAACTTCTTTCGTCTGAAGGGTTAACAGGGTGACTTTTAAAGTAAACAGCGAGGAATAAGCACGAAGTATTTAAATATATCCCCTTAAGTGGTGCTCTTACTTCAGAAAAATAATATAAGCATGTAACCACTAAATGTAAATGTTTGGGGGAGGCCTATGTCCAGCAGTGGACGTCTTTCGGCTGACATGATGATGATGATGATGATGTTACCACTGCGTATGACATTTGGAAACTAACTTATTTTATTGTTGCCACATTAAAAAAAACGAATGAATAGAATATCAAAATAAAGCACCTAGAGAAGCACACATTCCAGAGCTGGCGGATTCCTCGCGCAACGCATCAGCATTGCAATTCAGAGAGGAAATGCCGGCATCCTCGGTACAATGCCTCGAAGGGCTTTTTTTATTATTTAACTTAGTTCATTGAATTAAGTTAATGTTAATCATAATCGTGTATTTACTTTAGAAAATAAATGTAGTATTCAAAACACCTTAAGAAAATTACAAGTGTACATAATTAAACCTAATTAATAATGTAATAAAAATGTTACTTTACCAGTTTTCTTGTGGATAGTATCTGAAACGAAGTTATTTTTGAATTAATAATCATTATAAAATCCAATTAATATAAAATCTCAAACATGAAAATATTATTGCACCACTACACCTTGGAAACGCAAAAGTTAGGATAGCTAGCGCCATCTGTTTGTAAGTAGCGGAACTATTACCCACTATGCTTGCCCCTAGTACGGCTTGTTACCACTAGGTGGCGCTAGTTACCTGCCAACTCTGTGAGATTATTATGTGTTCTGAACTAATGTAGTAAACATCGATAGAAAAAGTTCCGTGAAATCAATAAAAGTAATTCCATTTCAGTTAGTAAAGTGTTAGTTGCATTAAATACCGAAATGAAATATGGCCAAAACCTCGTTAGTGATGTTGAATAATGCAACAAAATTTTGATGGTCGGATGATTAAAATGACATAAAATGATATCTTCATGATATTACTCGATAGTTAACACAAATGCCCATAAAACGTGGACAATGAAATACATCGGCCGCGGAGTAAGACATCATCGTGCATTCGTCCGTACCTTATTTCCCAGCAAACGAACATTGCGCGCATTCCAGGCTGTGAGCGTCGCCTTTTATAAGTTAAGCTTCGTCCAAATAAGGGGCCATTATTAGATGTATAACACGCATAATTCTCTTATGAAATAGAATGATAAGTACCTACACTCATTTTGGGTGTTTTAAAACTAAAAACTATAGTCGGCTATGGCCAAAATTAGATGCAAGAGATTTATCTTAAAAGGGATGAGAAATGTGAGAAGTACCTTATTTTATTTATTTATTTATTTTATATTTATATTTATTATACATATTAATATCCACATGTAGACCAAGAAATTAATCAAACCGAGCTCAATCTACCTACAACGGCAAGAGGCTCCTTATGCTCGTTTAATTTTTATGTGAACGTATTTAAGAATGCCCTTAATGCCGTGTCTGAAAATTTAAACAAATATCAGCGTTATTATTTACGCATAATTCCTTTTGTTGCAAATTTTACGGCATTTGATTATATACAATTATAGAAATAAAAAATAGTGCGACTTATAAATGCAATAGGAACGCCACTTAAAAGCACCGCCGCTATTCGCTAAGCATTGATTTATATTCGACAATAATACGACGCACCGGCTAACGTCTATTAATATTTGCAACACCATTACAAGCCGATTTCATTCATATTCAAGCACCTTAAGGTTGTTAATTATTTAAAAGATGGCGATTAAGTGAAGCACAGGGAAAACTGAAATTAAGATTGTACCATTCGTAAAATTGACATCAAAATAGTACGTCGTTTAATATCTATGAGCAGGCAGTTTCCAAGCTTAATTCAAAGCTGCGGAGAATGGGCATAGTTGCAAGGTAATTTTATATGACGCATGTTATGTTTGTCATAGTTGACTAACTTTGTCTTAATGTCCTTCTATACTTTTGTTGGATAAGATGAAACAATGGCGTTTAGTTAAATTAGTTAATAATATGATCTGACAGCCGTCGGCAGGCACTGCAGCGCACTGCTATACAGGGTGGAAAGATAAGTCGGGCCCTGGAGGGAAACTACCTTAAATCCTTAAGCTGGCTCATTTTACTTAAAGGAGACATTCCTTTATTTTTAAAATAAACAAAGATTTATCAGTTAAATAATTAAAAATGTAACAAATTGATAGTAAAATAAAGTTAATGTTCGATTTAACGATCTTTTTTATTTTTAAGGCCAAATGTTTGTTAGAGAAATTTTATCCCGAATAATAATACTATCGATTAGTATAATAAAATAGGGAGTGTTTGTTTTTTTTAAATTTTAGTTGGTTCGAGTCCCGGACGAGGCAAGCGAGTTTTACAAAATCTTTGAATGCACTTTTGTTTCTTTTTAAAAATAAAGGAATGTCTTCTTTAAGTAAAATAAGCCATCTTAAGGATTTAAGGTAGTTTCCCTCCAGGGCCCGACTTATCTTTCCACCCTGTATATAAATATTGTTAAGAAGAATGTTAACTGTTCCTAATAATGTAAACAACGACGGGGTTAGATCTTGGTCTTGTATTAATATTGACATCGGATAAGTTTCTGTTTACCATTCAATACTCAGCACTAAGCAAGTAACTTGATAGTTAATACTTGTAAACTTACTTAAGTAGGTATATATTTCCTCTAGCTGAAATGATCATGTATAGGTACTAATATTATAAAGAGAACAAACGGGTCGTTCTTCTTTTCGACCGACAATAGCCTGTCCTTCGTCTTACTACGGCATCTCATTTGAGTAATGATTTCACGGTTTTATAATGTTCGAAAATGAACGTCCATATTATTTTATTAATTAGTATTATTTAATATTTGAGTTTCTCTAACTAGCATTTTTTTTAAACGTATTTCTATCGTAGAAGTCCGTGATAGAGTGGTAAACCAAAATGTAGTCCCCATTGAAAGAGTCCACTTTGTCACATTTTTTTTTTTAAACCAACCGTAAACAAATACCTATGTATATTGGCCGGATTGTTAATGAAGAAACCAATGCATTTTTTTTTTAATCGCACTTCAAAATCACAATTTTCGATAGTTCAAAAACCAAAAAAAAAACGAAAACCTCGGTTCATTGTCGGTAAAAAAGAAGAACGACCCAATCACGATTTTTATAAAAGCGTTACACTAGTACAGCTTTAGGTATACACCGACTGTATTAGCGCGGTATCGCAGGCACGAGAATTACCTATAACCGAAGCTACTATTACTATGTTACTATAGTGGTCATAGTTCGAAGGTTGTGGGGGCGTGGGAACACGCATGCGCAATAATAAGCATGTATGCGCTCGCGCCGTAATTCATGCGTTCGACGCAGTGTGATGGTTGCGTTTATCGCCAGTGTCCGTCACTTTCTGACAGCGTAAGTGCGAGGGAGATTTATTTATTTATTGAGAAAAACGTTTATATGACCTAACAGTTTAGCAAACAATGCATCAAAACTTAGACCTAACAATTAAAAATAACATTTGACAATAAAAAATAACAAACAAATAAAGTTGGAACAGTAGAGCACCTAGTATCCATCGCCTCGCAGAATCTCTTGCACTCACTACACACTGCCGCCCATCGCCACGCGAATAAGTCACACTCGTCGATGCCAGAAGCGCATTGAGCTGTGAAAGGGCGCGGGGCAGCGGCGAGTTCCTAGTGTTTCTACACGATACGGTACGCGCCGGCGGCACAACCAACAGGTCGCGTCGTCGTGGTCTGAGGGCTATCCTCGGGACATCCGGGACAGACAGTCGCACGAGACGCTCTACGAGTTCGGGACAGTCCGACTCGCCACGCAAAGCTCGACATGCCGTGATCATGAGTTGATTATTCCGCCTGACCTCCAAGGAGTTGTACCTACCCAGGGGAACCGAGAAGGTACTTCGTAGGGTATACGGGTATATTCAATTATTCCTTTTTATAAAGGAACCATAAAAACGCTTTTTGAGCCTTTTACGTAAGACGATTTAGGGGGGTAGGGGCTTCGACCATGTCTTATTTTTTTCTTACATAAGGAATGTTGTGGTGATAAGGAGTGACATTCGCAAAATCTTTCCGCAAGGGTTTTTCCCTCCACCGTGCCCCCATTATGGTGTGAAGCGTCGCTCATGCTTCCCGCCCCAGAGGATCATCCGACCACTTTTAAACATGGATGTTGAGACCCCATGGATTTTTACTGTCCATCAATACAAGATGCGCTCATACTTAGGACGAATTTGTTTAGTTTGCTCTAAATACTTTGCCTCGTAAAAGGCAGCGCAACTTCACAAGAAACTTCATGGCTGTATTGCGAATATTGAAAAAGAAGAAGCTTTAGCCAGCATGATATATTCAACTAGAGGCAAAGACGTTTTATGCCGCATCGGTTCGGGGCTCATGTTTAATGGGTGGACGTCTACGACGTCATTAACCGTAATAAGGAACTGGATGCGACTCCTATAAACAGAGGTATTTCAGTGGCAGACTCTCTTTCCGACTGGGTGTTGAGCCCCTGGACTGATCAAAATATAATCTAATAAAGATGATTGATAAGTTTGCCTTAAAATGGTTTCTTTGAAAAATAACAACTAAAACAAACCAAACGTGTGCAGTATTTTTTTCCTTTGGATTCTTACGTAATAAATATTAAACGGGGGGAGAGGGTCAAGAACTGGCAAAAATCGTCTTACCTACGTAATAAATGAATGGCGCCTTATCACATTCACTTAGGGGTCTGCGCAGCTTGTCTTTTCTTCTACGTTTGTCTCTAATACGACAAAGTGAGGTTTATTTGTTTCTCTAATTGCTTGTTGTATATTTTACTTTGTTGACATTGTGTTTTTTTTGTTTTTGTTTTTGACGATCATAATATAAATTATTATTGTTTTCATTTGACATGTACATGCGAATTTATACTGTAATTTCTTATCATGAAATAAATTATCTTATTTTAACTCGATACAAAAATATTTTATAATGACTGTAAATACTGTAATATTACTTTAGTAAAAAACCTGATCCAGAGATTGTGTTGAAAACAAAAGCAATTTTTATAGTATGAATTATCGAATGGTAGAGCTCCGCGGACATAATTCATATGTACAAGCGCAGACCCAATGACCTGTGTCAGGAGAGCGAAAAGTCACTTGTTCACACAACTTTGTTTCACTTACACTTATCATTCAAAAGAGCATTTAATCGACCTTAAACCTATATATTATGTAATATATAACATTAAATAAATAAATATTTGGGGACAATCTTATACAAATCGACCTAGTCCCAAACTAAGCAAAGCTTGTACTATAGGTACTGGATGATGATATAACATACTTATTTATATAGATAAATATAAACTTAAATACATAGAAAACATCCATGACTCAGAAACATCACATAAAGACGATATAACATATGGTTGTGTTGGACTTCTCGCGTGCTTTCGACTGTCTTAAAACAGAGTTACTGCTTTCCAAACTGGCTTACTACGGGGCATCGACAACGTCTTGCAAATGGTTTCAATCTTTCCTCACCAGCAGGAAGCAATACGTGGAAATAGAGACCGAGCAAGGAGTATTAGTAAAGTCAGAAGTGAGAAGTATCAGTCGCGGAACCCCACAAGGATCCATATTGACCCCGTTGCTTTTTATCCTGTACACGGCAGACCTAACTAAATGGCAAAAAATTTTGTCATGCACACTTGTATGCGAATGACACACAAATCAACTATTTCCTTCCCACCTCGATCGCTGGAAATAATTAACGATGACCTTTAGGTGTTTTTAAACAGTGGCAGAATGGTAGGTACATTGGTAATAATCTTGTTTTGAACGCTATACAAAATCGCGATTCATAGTGATGGGAAATAAATACATACGTAAAAAAGTTCAAAACTAAAACCCGAGAATTGCCGTTGGACCTGAACCAATCAGTCAAGTAGAATGTGCAAAAAACCTCGGTATGATATTGGACGGAGAAATGCAATAAGTAAGTAGAACACGTAAATATCAAAATAAGGAATGCATACTACCGACTAAAGGTGCTATTACAGTATTCGTAAATACATACTCGTCAGTGATGGTAAGAGAAGTGCTCGTAGAATCACTCGTGATTTCGCAACTCCTTCTACCTCCCAAAAGTGGCCCCTTTGTTCAGAATTCATTAATTTACTTTACGCGTCCATCTTTGGGTCACCAATTTACATATGTTTACCAAATTTCAACTCAATCCGTCCAGTAGTTTCGGAGCAAATCGGCTGTGACAGACGGACAGACAGACGCACGAGTTATCCTATAAGGGTTCCGTTTTTTTCCGTTTGAGGTACGGAACCCTAAAAAATGTATATATATATAACTCCTTCACTAATCGGCAACATGACAAAGTAAACTACTTCGGCTTATCAAAGTAAACATCCTCAGACAAGCTCCCGATATTATGCAAATCGCCAAATCACATTATTATTCATACTGTTTTTGCAAAGGGCACGCCAGTGAGCCCTAATCTTGCATCTAGCTATTTACAACATTATCCACCCACTTCCTGAAGATGTCTAACTTTTAAATGAACCTTACCGTGGTCTCATAAGGTTGTGAATGCCTGTTACCTCGATGTTCGAAGTAAAAGTGTTGCGTGGTACTTCAGTAATGCGCGCTATCCGCTCATAGATGGCGCTGGAGGCAATGCAAATTTTCGATAATGTAATTTCCTTATGAAAAACTGGGGTTCAGCGTAGATTTGATTGGAAAAACATCTGTAAGTTATTATTCTGTAATAAGATTAAGGTGTCTAATGTTTGTTTGATACGGGTTTTGCTTATTTTAAATTATTGGGGGTGGAAATTAATTTTGACGCGCGAGTGATTTTGTTTTCTGAAGACGCGGGGATATAGTACCCGTAAGTGTGTGTGTGCGTCAGTGATCGGCGAGCGGTAGCATTTTATGGACCAATCAACGATTTTTTGTTGCTCGTTGCCATGGTTACGTCCTAAACACGTGTTTTTGTTCTATTGGTACCTAAACCCATTCCATGGTGGGGCAACTCCTTACCATGATGATAGGAGCCCAATTTATAGTAGGTATTTCTTTCTAAGAAACTCGGTCACTGTTGCTTACTAGGACAGAATAACAACAAGAAAAAGTTGATTGACCCTTATGTCACTTTAACGTCAAACGTAATGACTAATATGGATAAGTAGGTATGTGTTGTTAAAAATAAAACCACATCGTTAAAAACTCGCTGAATTTAAATAACGGTCAGTTATTTCGTTGCAAATTTACAATTGATGTGTAAAATAATGTTAGGAACATCAATGGGACAAGTGTAAGACACGAGTTGACGTAAACGCATTCGTTGGATAGACAATTACCTATGAGTGGCCAGTACTTCATAATCATAATAGACATGTTTAAAAACTCGATAATAAAACTGCATACATTTTTAATACATAATTTGTGCACGAAATTTAAATAGAATCATATCCATGTTATACTTCGTCAAAAAATTGCAACCGGTCGCCGAACACTGAGGGCCTACCGCGAAACGAAATTCGTTTTCGTTTGTGTATCTCCGTCTCTGTCGCTTGAACTAGCAAATGCGACAGATAGCCGAGGCAAAATACGGTTTCGAAAAACATTAATTTATAATAGCGTTTTTTTTGTTTATTTCATTCTAAAACATTATTCTAAGATGCTTTATTCAAGAATCCACCAAACTTTTCACCCGGAAGTAATTATATAGATTTAAATTAAACATTCATTGTCTTTTTTATTTTATTTAAATTTAATATTTTAAAGTAAATGTAAATGAACCTAAATAAAGATAAAAAAAATATTAATATTTATCCGGACTTTTTAGGAGCTAATTAAATATTGATTTTTTTCATGTCTGATTTTTTGTTGGATTTTGCCTCTAGGTAACTATTTAATTGATAATATATCCGTTACATTAAAAAAATTAGCTATTATAAATTATTTCCAAATATGTCATTTTTTCCATACAAGTTGTCAGTTCATTGCCTGGACTAAGAGACGGAGATACACGAACGAAAACGAATTTCGTTTCCCGGTAGGCCCCCTGGTTATGAGTATCTAACGTTAGTATCGTATTTAGACGAATCGAAACGAATCTAGCATAAAAAAAACTAATATATAAATATAATTATGTTTCCACTTAAACCATTTCTACACTAAACATTTTCACAGTTCACACTTGCGGGCCCTAGTACGCTTATTTGCGTTCATCAAACGATTCGACGTAACTTGTCATTTTATTTCTCCCGGGCATATGCACCCTTGACTGACCACATAGGTAATACCGCCGCCAATAAAACTGGCCCGGCCGCTGAATAAATGATTGTAATTCTTAAACTACCCTCAACTATCCGGCAGTAAGACGCACGTGGCGAGCACTAGTTGTAGCGGGGTCAAACAGTTTTGATACTTGATGAAGGTAAACATGAGCAATGGGTTGATTGGGCCCAAAAAGGGCCACAATCGCGGCGCGGCCAGTCGGTTTATCGGTAGATAAGTAATAGAGGTGGCATCGGGTTTTCAGACCTACGGGTAGTTTACACTTTTGTTTTTAGAATCGTATTTGACTGGATTGCAAAAAAATTGTACATAGTTATTTTAAATCATAGATTAGATTAAAGCTCTTAACCATGTACAATTTTTTTGCTATCCACTCATTTTTTTTATCTTAACATGACTTCCGTTATTTGCGTTCAATGTCTTTGTGGATAAGGAGCTAATTAAAATCGAAATAGGTAGATATGTATTTCAATAGGCTTCAATCTGCTAATTTAGTAAAGTTCTATCAGATGAATTTTGACTAAGTAAAATGAAAATTTTAAAGAATATCATTATTTTTCCGAAGCAGGTAGTTGTATTTTTATAAGAATATCTCTACAAAAATCTAGTACTTTTATTATCTTAATAAGTATCATTGTAACGCATCGCATCAATAAAAAAAAATGTGGCAACATAAGGAAACATGTAAATACCAAGACACTTCGGTCGGTGTAGCCAAAAGATAGAGCTGTCCGTAATGACCGAACACTTTGCATAATTCGGCGATCGGCTGACCCCCGGTCGAATCAACCAAATATCTATATAAATGCTAACCCGAGCGGATCCAATGCGATGTTTGCAACATTTGTTGAAGATTGTTTACTGTAAACAATGTGGGTTTCTTCTTTATCGTTTAATTTTGAAGGGTTGTAATACGTATACAAACGTTGGAATTAACCCTTCGATGCATAGGCATCAATCACTTTACCTCTGAAATGGCGTATAAATCCTCGTCACATTTGAAACTTCATATCGAGTTTGATAAAGTCTATAATTTACATCAATTTGACTGCTACTTGTGTCACAAGTCACAACAGTTGTATCATATTTGATACTGTATGCATCTAAGAATAAAAATGGTTGTGCTGTGACAGACGCGACTAAACATCAGCATACTTGCCTAAAGTGCAATTGAAAAAATATAAAGAACAATGTAGATACTTTTCTATAACAAACCGCAATCAAAAGGGAGATCGAATTTAAACTTTCGTGAGACATGTTTCGAACTCTTCGGGAAACTCTCCGAAGAGTTCGAAACATGTCGCCCGTAGTGACATTTAATGCGTGAGTTCAACCGTTTAATTATTAGTATTATTTCAAAAGAGAGATGTAACGTATTATGATTTCTTTTAACCAACATTATTCGCAAAACCGTTAATTAATGATAGGTAGGAACTACAGACATCCATTAGTAGGTAATTTTGTTATAATTTATACCAATGATAATAAAAATCTGAAATTGGAAAATCCCGATACAACAAACATAGCTGACAACCTCGATAGTAAAAAAACCGCATTCAAGTCGGTCAATCCGTTTGGGAGGGGGAACACATACACACATATTAAACATCGGGGACTAAAAAGTACAAAGAGGTGATTTTATATACCACAATGGTATCTTTGCAACTAATTACCTCTTGATAGAAAAACCTTTTTCATACGTTGATTATTTGGTAATTAGCGGGAATAAGATGTCGTCGAACCAAAGACGAGTTGATCCCGAGGATTATTAACATTATAATTATTCATTAGAATGCTTGCGCGGGAATTGGTAAAAACCATCCGTGGATGTGGCAGGGTTGCCAATTTACAGTGGTTCGAACCATAAACTTGATAAACATGATTTACTGCTTGCCTATGCGCAGTGTGTAATGTAACCTAATTATTTTTATTTCCTATAAAAGGTATTCTGTGGTCGTTATAATAGAAAATTTAATATTCATTCCTTTTTCCATGCCATTTGAAGATCAAGTAAATTATTGTTCTGCGGTTATGACAAGACTTGGAGATAAAATCTTCATTAATAAGAACTTGGCTCTAAGAAATATCTCACAACTTTTTACGGTGGAAGAGTTTCGAGGCTTGGCCTATTTTTTACATGGAATGTTTTTTATGTGCTATCAATACATAAAAAATATGAATGCAGCTGGGAATAATATTTTTGCATAAGTAGACTGTATGGAAATGTTATTTTACCAACCGCAAATATAACGTCTGCATAGTTTTCTAGTGCATTGTACATCTAACACTAACCGCATGCAAATACATAGTATAGTGCACTGTACTATCGCCCAAGGGTACGGTTTCACACTTTCTGTTCAAAATCGTCTGCACATGCATGGCGAACGCTCGAAAATGATCCTAGAGGTGTTAACCCGTACCCTTGGGCGATAGTACCTACCTTGTTATATATTACTATGTGCAAAAACTACTATTTGCGTGACTTACAAAAGTAACTTTGTAATAGCATGTATTTGTATAGGATTACAAACTTACTTATGCAGTTTGTATATCTCTGAAACGTGACTGACGAAATGCTATATACTTAGTTAGGTTTTTTATGAATTGAAAGGTTAGAAACTAATTATGTTTAAAATTTGGAGCTTGTGGATCTGCTAGAAATACCTTAGAATTATGTTGATCATTAGTGTAAGTGTGCAGTGACAAAACTAAGGAACTTTGTCCTCTTCTTCTCTTTTTTAGGGTTCCGGACCAAAAAGGTAAAAACGGAACCCTTATGGTGCGACTCCGTCCGTCTGTCTGTCTGTCACAAAGTCAAATATCTCAGAAACTACTAATCCTATCGATTTGAAATTTGGAATAGTTGTAAATAAAGCTAATCCTCGTGTATGGAAAATGATTTTTTTTTATATATACTTTTAATTTGTATAAAAAAGGGCGGATAAGAGGGGGGGCAAAAATTCAAAGTCTAGTTAGTAGGCCAAGTGGGGTATCATATGAAAGGGCTTGAATTGTACATTCTAAAACCGTTTTTCTTTTTTTTTCTACAATGGTAAAATTTTGATTTATAAAGAAAAATGTTGAAAAAAATACCATTCCCCCCCCTTATCTCCGAAGTTAACCAAGCGAAAAATTTGAAAATAATATATATTATTAATATTAACGTGAATATTACCGGAAAAGTATAACGATACCTCTATCTAGCGTAGTTTTTTTTTATTCTTCAAAAATCATATGTTAATTTTGTTTGTAATTTAATGCTTCTGTGTTAAATTTTTTGCCTTCAAATTCGTATGAAAGTGTTCTAAAAGTACCTTCTAGCAAATAAAAAAAGAATTATCGAAATTAATTCACTTGATAAAGAATTATCGCTGAAAAACCAACATACAGTAAGGGAAATGTATTAACGTACCACCGTAGAACCCTATCGCAATAAGGTAACATACCGCTCGAGTTTGAGTGACGGCGGCCTGTCAATTGCGACAGGGTTCTACAGTGGTATGTGAATACATTTCCCTTACTGTACATACCGAGTTCCTTGGTCGCGCAATTTAGTAACAAAATGCACCGATAAATGGCGCTGTAGGTACTCATGTCATGCTCATGACTTTACTGTGCTATGCGTTGTTTAGATTTTTCCAAAATTAATGGTTGGGGCAAGACGGGTGTGTTGTATGATATTTCGTACGGAACCCTCGGTGCGCGAGTCAGACTCGCACTTGACCGGTTTTTTTTTTTTGATGGGCTTTACTTTGAGCCGGGCCACGCAGGACCCTTTTGCTTGGCGAGGAACTCAGTTTTATGGATGCTACTCAACTCATTTTTAATAGATTTTAAAGCCCAATGATGACCTTGACGCCTTTGTGGTGTGATTGTGACATAGTGGTTGAAAAGTGTCAACCCTAGCCCAAGGATGCTCAGCAGGGAGCTGTCAGTCAAACGTCAGCGGCGTACATTACGCTGGCCTGTTCTTGCGCACCGGGCTTATTAGCAAACGCAATTGAATCAGACCCCATATTCATATACAGGTTCGTGGCTACTGAGAGCTCATCTTTAGTGTAATTTGACTCTTCGATGGATAACGATTAAGCTTGATCGAATATCAGATTATACTGGTTCGTCTACAGCGCTGGCGTAGTTTGTTTTGTGAATTACAGCTGGAAGCGATTCATAATGGATGGTTTTTCTATCTTTACTTGTTCAGTGAATATTTTCTTGACAAGGCGCACTTACAATATAAGGGTTAGCCGATAAATCATATAGTGGCAGCAGATAGTTAGATATTTTAAAATAAATTGAAAACGTTACTTAGTTTGTATTTAAATCAGGGCCAGACATTTTGTATCAAACCTTTCCGAAATTACTAGATAGATGACGATTTTACGCACACAAATAAAATTATGTTCGGCATATCAATAGTAAATAATAGTTAGGTAGTTAAAAAAATTCAAAACAAAGTCAACGCCGACATAATAAATAAATACCCCGTATCCCTTTATCCGGGCCAATTTCCACAATTTAAACACACGTAAAAAGACAAAGAAAATTTACGAAACTTGACCTTTATGATAATACAAAACAATAAAATCCAATAGCCTAGTAGCAAAACCCACTAAGTGCCGTTTTCCGACTTTCGAGGGCACGTTTATCGGTTGAGGCCATTTTATGAGACATAACTGAGTATCTGATGCATTTTTAGTTGGTTCGATCCTGGTTTAAGACAATGGTTGGGGGTTGGCGCGAGTGATGCGAATTTAACGATTTGGATCTTATAGTTCCGCGCGCGAGATAAACCAACCGGCTCTTTTTCATTCAAATTTTTCGCGCTGTCCGTCCGATGCTATCCATGCATATGCGTAATAGAAATTCCGATGACTAATATTTGTATACCTGAGGTGAATTGGTGATGCAGTAAGCTCAAGCCCCACCCAAAAAGCATCAGTGATCTGAGTCCTTACCAAAATCGTGCCAAAAACTAACCTCAGTGGGGTCCCAAGCGGTGTCAAGCCCCCCCAAACCAAAATCCTGGATCCGCCACTGGCTGGATACACTCATTTGTAGCACATACCTAATGGTGAAAAGTTAAGTCAATAGGTAGGTCACTAGGTACTACTCCCATATTCTACTCTAAAACATAAATTAGACAAATCAATGGGATATTAAAATACTTGCTGGTTCCATTTAGTTGCAGACCAGTCACGAACTTTAATTTGGAACCCACCTAAGGTATCTATATCTAATCATATAGCAAACCGAAGACATTTAGAGCTAATATTTTAAAGAAGTGTCATAAAGTTTGCCATAGACGACTTACGTTTATGCGTGTCTAGTGGCAACCGCTCAGTAACGTCAACCGGGCGGAACGAGTCAAACGATCATTACCGATTTTTTCCGACTAATTGTCACTCGTGTCTTCTCTCCGGCCATATTTGTTATAATTTTCTTGTCTGACACCGACACACAATGACACATGTTCGTAATTAGAAAACCGTAATGATAGCTTTTGGCAAAGATGTTATCAGTTCAACGGCCCATTCGATAAGACATTTATCTGTATCTTGACAGTATTATGCGACCTTATTGCATTGTGAATGTTCTAACAACATTTGAAAGAAATGGGTCCTAAATTAAAGTACGTGATTGTACATTATTAACTCTTAAGCAAACCTTAATATTGACATTTGATACTAATTTCTTTGAATTGACTTAGTTAGATCGTCTTTTCACTTGCGCCGCCTTATAAAAAGCAATCGGGCTCGAATTTAGAACCCGATTAGGACGTTGCTGGCAACAAGGACGGGACTTTCAATTCCTTTCACTGCCCGGAACTATCATCAGGACTTTACTTGGCAATCGTATGATAAAGCATGCAATTAACTTACAATACTGTAGCACGGCTCAATTTTTCCTTTTGTGGGTGGAACCTATAAAATGCATTATTTTAGGTAACATAGAGTTTGATAAATTTGTCCAGCAAGTGATTCAATAACTTGATTACTCTCGAGCAATCTTTTAAACATAAATTATGTTTTTTTATAAGTACAACTATAGTTTATATTTGTTATGAGGTACTATATTTAGTTCATTTCAAAACCTACATAAAAGTTTACAAGCTACGGTAGCCTAGTGGTTCAGGCATGCGGCTGTCAAGCGGCGGCCGTGGGTTCGAATCCCGGCCCGTACCAATGAGTTTTTCGGAACTTATGTACGAAATATTTACTGTTAGCTTTTCGGTGAAGGAAAACATCGTGAGGAAACCAGGACCAATCCTTTCACGCAAAATAGGCACGTTGGATGTCGATTTGCGGAAAATGCCCAGTAAAACTAACTAACTAACTAAAAGTTTACAATAATTCGACGTGCCCCTTTACTGAATTATAAATTCCTACTTGACCAATAATGCCAGATGCGAAATTGCTACATTTTCCGAAAAGTGACGTAATAAAAGGAGCGGTGCGGCCGGATCAAGCCGCCAAGTCAAATAGCCCATAAATTACGCACACGCGCAAAATATGGATATTTATAAGTTATTCGGTTATACGTGGTGAGGTTCTTCGCTGTCTGTCGGTTTTGTATTGAACTTGATTTTGACGATGAATCAATTCACCATAATGGTTTTTTTCCGTTATATACTTATATCAACAATATTTTTCAGCACCTACATGTAACCTGTTACTGCAATTTACCAGCCTGTTGCAGAGTAGATACGAAAATACGTTCATTTGTAAACGCCTGACGACAATTTATACATGATAGGTATTTTAAGGTTGAAAGAAATAAAGATAACAGCAATGTAGGTAATAAAATAACCGTGGCGGCCGCATCAAACCCGCGTAAGTCAAAGAGCCCATAAATTACGCACTTGCTCGCGCGCAGGAAAAACGCGCAGCGCAGAATATTGGCATTTATAAGTTACTCTTCTATACTCGGTGGTCCTCGGTGTATTATGTCTAAAGCCTGATTTCTTGCTCGTTGATGCTGAGGTTTTTATTAAGTTCGTTTTTATTTTAATACTATTATTCGTACCGTTATTATTTTGTAAAATTATTTGGAGTCCTTTGTTTTGTCAATCAAAATAATCATTATATATGTTAATTAGCACAGAGCTAAACTTAAGATACCTATAATTGTAAATAACTTAGTGATGTTCAACAAGTTCTAAGTTCTAAACTAACTATAAGTGGTTTAATCTGTAGATACACACATTGAAAGAATTCACCTCTCTGAGCTAACTAGCTGTATCTAAACTCTAAAGGTGAATTCTTATACCCATTTTTTCCCGAAAACGTATAAAAAGAAACAGCAATACAAGTAAACCCGGTTATCGGAGTAGTTCGCCAATAAATCGAGATGCATAGCGGCGGCGGGTCGTAAAAGTGACCCCGGCCCATTCCAGGGGTCAGGCCACCGCACTCAGGGATATTCCTATTCAATAATTTATACAATTGATAAATAATAAATGGAGAATGACCGCAGGCGGATCTGTTTTATTTTTATATTCTTTGAGTCTGCAATATTGAGTTGTATTGCATTCGAGGAATGGTCTTATTATGCGGGAAAAGTAAACTTTGTTTTCATATGATATTATGATGAGGAAACATTTAAAAAATGCGTATTTAAGTTTTTATTTGAAAATTTCTTTGTAAAATATCTCATAAGATAAATAAACAATACATTTAAATTTTACATTACATTCTTTAGAATTTTTAAATGGCTACTCATTTTTATTTTGGCCATAACGCATAAACACGGCATTAACTCTTCAAAACTAATGAGCATTCGACGCAAAATCGAACTCGAACGTTACCCGATTCAATAATCGATCAATTAAGCCGACTCATACTGAATTCGAGAATCCGAAATGAAATAAATGAACACCTAACGCCTCAGCTCTGCAATTTTTTCGCACGGAATCGCGCGAACAATCGTCCCTTGTATAATAATATCGGATAATACTACTTTTTGTCCGATCCGTTTTCTATATGATTGCACATTTTACTAAACAACGCGTCGACACTGCCTTCGAATGGCATTCCTTTTCTCGGCTCTGCTTTTTAATTTCGTCTCATGCATTGCATTCTCTATTTAATGTCAAATCGGACAAAACACATTTCCCTTTACGCTTCTGCTGATGGATCTCTGTCGGGGTTGCATCCCAATGAGGACCTTCGTAGCCTTAAGTTAAGGGATGTTATTGCCTATCCGGTGTTATATTAGCGAATAGGTTGTAAGGTCATAAATGAAATACTCAAAAAGGCGTTCTATCTCATATAAGGCGGAATCAGTTCTTCATAATGGCGATGCAGCATTGTTACGGATGCCTCGCGTTGCGTGAGCGGTGTTATCAGAAAATACCTTTTAGGAAAAAGGCACTTTTCGATTTCCATTACGTTTTGTTGTACACTTGATCTGATCATTGTTGGAGTCTTTTTCATGGCGTGCGGTATTTCTTTTATCAAGATGCTAATATGTGCAACTTGTGCTACGCTTTATAGCTTTCGGTACGATGTATTTGCGTTTGTTGGACATGGAAATGGAATAGCGTTATATATTGCCCTCAGTTTTATTTATTCTTGTGAGATTGATTTGCAGTACCTAGCGAAACAAGGGTAACGTTAACTAGAATTATCTGGTAGAGAGCTCGGAAAATAATCCGCCTAAATATACATACAGTAGCGGATATTCTACATAGTTGTGATAAATAAATATGTTATTATTTTAAAGCTCTAAAACGGATTATTTTAACCTATAGTTGATATTTCTAAGCCATAAAAACTAAAAGACTTGGCGGGATAATAAGAGGCATTACCCTTTTAAAACTTGCG
The DNA here is from genome assembly GCA_932294315.1 of Epinotia nisella. Classification (NCBI taxonomy): domain Eukaryota; kingdom Metazoa; phylum Arthropoda; class Insecta; order Lepidoptera; family Tortricidae; genus Epinotia; species Epinotia nisella. The sequence goes on from OW028674.1 coordinate 28,633,329, forward strand.
ACTTAAGGCGGCGACGGACGAATCCCCAGTGAGCCGTGAGCCTCGGCACTTCACTTCGCGACTCCAGTTTACGGCCTTCTTAATGACACTCTTGCCTGTTTTAATGACAGTTAATGACATCGAATGGCTCTCGCTTGACTATGAGTTTTGGAAGACATGCTTGTTTTCAGGATTTGATGATTTTAAAGTAGGTACTTAGTTAGGTTTGTAGCTGTGTTATAATGAGGTTGTAAATAATTATACAAATATGATTTATTTCAGAGAGAAAGAAAAGCACAAAAAATATAATATACATATTAGGCTTTACAAATCTTTCCTTTCTCTTAGGTACCATTAGATGTTGAAGTGGTGTTGAATTTAAAGCACGATCAACTGAACGTCAAGAAATTCTTTCGATCTTAAAAGAATAAACAATGAGTGAAGTGTGTTCAATAATTATGAAAATGCCCTTACATCCAATATTTGGCAGCTGTTATCCCAGTATAATTTATGTCATTATATGTCATCATTGACGTTTATTGTCTCGGGATGACGGCTGTCATATATCGGCTGTAAAAAAATCTAATTACTAGACTTTAACGACCACTTTAGCCTAGTTGGTATTGATAGTGAGCTTGCCTACGAAGCTCTGGTACCTGGGTTCGAATCCCGGTAAGGGTTTTTTTTTGTGTATGAGCACGATTATTTGTTCCTGAGTCATGGATGTTTTCTATGAAGTATTTATTTTATTAAATATACAAATTGCACATAGAACCCATAGTACCTACGAGCTTTGCAAAGTTTGGGACTAGATCGCTTTGTGTAAAATTAGCCCCAAATATTTATATTTTGATTTTTTCAAAACTACGACATTGTTTTAGAAATATGTACTTACCGATATTGATATTTTTACATTTATCACAGATTATATTTTTCGTCTAATTCATGTAATAACTTGGCGCCCTTTTCCCCATGTCTTGCCTCTATTAGGCTAAAGTCGCTGAGCGGGGCAGCTCGTAAAACCAAATTGTGTTCTCCGACTACCCTCGAGAGAACGGCGTTAATTATTGTAATACTAGGCCATTACTAGTCTTATTACTAATGGGAAAACCGTTTCTAGGAGTGAGACTGATTAGTTCTTTGTGTGGGCATTTACTTCTAATTTGACCTACCTTCTTCGTGTTTATTCCTTGGTGTCACTTGATCTCTTTTTACAAATGAAGTCGCACAGCATACACAGTTAACATATTGTGTTAGGTCGCCTTTACATTTCAATTTTACTCGACATAAGGAGAGATGCAGACATTTAAACCCTTATTCATAAAAATTGTCAAACCTCTGTTAACTAAAATGTGTTTTATGACTTTATCCCTTTCCCACAAACACAAATGAATGTCAAAATGATAAAGACAAACTAATTTATAGGCATCGTAGCTAATATAGGTTTGATGAGCGTTTATGGAGAAGCCCGATAGATTGAGAGGTGCACCTGTCTACACTACAAGTGAGTAATTAATTGCATGTATATATAACAGGGCAGCCTAAAGCTTTGAAGATCCTATACTATTAAACGAGCAATATTTGTATATAGATATATATATACATATATATCCTTTACTATTAAATGAGCACTTACTTCAAAATTTGAACATACTATTCGTTCATACTATTCACATATTATCATTGTTATAAATTAGTCAATATTTATTTCAATAATTACAGACAAAACATAAAACTATATTAATATTAACAGGATAAAACAAAAAAGATATAAATTGGTAGTTATAAAATGAGCAATATTTGTATATAAATATATACGGGGTGTTTCCTGTAACAGGAGCAATGAATTAAACGGTAGATTATTAAGCTTGTGAGCAATTGTTACTAAGTGGTTTTAATTGAAAAAAAAAAATGTACACCCCGTATAATATTTGAAATCACGTTCTCGAAAACGACTCTAACGAATTCGATGAAATTTGGAATTTAGGGGTTTACGGGGACGAAACATCAACCTAGCTGGGTCTCATGTCTGGTAAAATTCGTTTTCCCTGTATTTCCACTATTTTCACCCGAGTAGAGCTCGGTTACCCAGGGACTTTTGTTATTAAATTACTAATATAACTGGTAGATATTACATTGACATATAATATGCATACATATTATAATAAGTACAGTATAATATGATAATTATGATCAACAAATGTGTTGCCGCAAACTTATATAATTAATTACGAGGTTGTGTCATAAACATACATTTTAATTCCAAAATACGTGTAATATGGGTTTTGATCGAACCTATAGGTACAGCAAGGTACATGTATTCACGTACCTTTTTCGCTCTTCTTACTATGACAATAAGGCATAAAAAGATACGTGAATACATTTCCCTTACTGTACATTAAATAGTACATTGTGTTACAAGTACGGTAAGATATGAATTACGAACGAGAGTCTATTAGAAGCCCGACGCCGAAGGCGGAGGGCTTTAATGACTTGAGTTTGTAACAATCTTACCGTACGTGTCACATACGATGTTTTTCATCACATTTGCGAGGAAACCAATACATTAAAAAAAGTAACAATTTAGTTACTAATCGTAATAAAAACTACAAAATATCAGTCGTCCATTTTGTTGAATTTGACGTGAGGCGCTTAGAGCAAAGACCCTTCTGCATACAGCCACAATTTAAAATCACAGTTAAAAATATTTTACACGGACACTAAATTGCTACATTTAAGTTTTTAAATCTTTAAATCATTCTGTTAATCATATTTTATTGGTATTTTTACGTTTAAATTTATTTATAAATACGTTTTTTAAACATCGTGTTTGAGTTACCCCCTTGCTTTATAACTGACGTAAGAGTGACAAATACGGTTTACGTAAAAAACCATTACGCCCATGGGCGTAATAAAGGCTATTACAGCTCTGTAGGCCTGCGCGTTAGTGTGATGAAAAATATATTACACCTGTATGCTTTTGTCATAACATGAATAATAAAGTTTTACATAGTTTTGTATCTCACTTTCGCGCTTTTCATATTCGAGGTTGAGTCACACAGCCATCGATATCAAAATAATTTAATTTGTGGTATATTCTAAACTTAGATAATATTGATACGATCTGTTTTGCGTATGAATACCTAATCTTTATCAATTACAGTTCCAATGGAATCATTCGTAATTACTATTATTTCACACAATTCCGCCTTCAAGGTTTCCAATAATTGTTGGTCAACATGAATCACTCAGTAACCGCGGCATCCAATGAATAATATTTTGCATGCGGCACCCAGAAATAATATATTAAACTAATGAATGTATCTGTGTAGTCGAAGTCTAGTACATTATTGCCATTACGGCTAAGGCTAATATAGTGCTTTTCTTAAAAATGGGGGAATAATAAACTTTAAATATCGTTGCAAAACGTGAAAATATTAATGACTTTCCGCCGTTTTTCTTTTTAAACCGAATCGCAAGTGTATTTTTCACCGATAAACGCAACTATTGGAGACACATAGAATAAAAACGTCGCGTTTGCAACAGAAAAATACGAGTTGACCTGGCTGAATACGACCTGTGCCGTCTTTTAAATGCCGGTTTCAACTTTTTAAAAAGTTTGGTACTCGACAAATAAAGGAATTTATATGTAACATTCCAGGCGGCCTGCAATGTTTTTTATTTTTTAATTTTGATCTGACCTGAAACTATACACTTTACCTTCCAATATGTAGCGACTTATGTACACTTTGCGGGCCATTTTTGAGAAAAAATAATTATGCGAGGCGTCTCTATTGGAAGACTCGTTAGGGCGTGGACTGATATTCGGACGTATTTAACAATAAGTATACTCGTATTTTATTCAACGAGCGAGCGAATCAAACGCAGTTCTCTGTTTCAGCTTGGGCGAAAATTCTTTCGTATGTCCGGCGTCTGTCCAGCTGTTCTCCTCTACAGGTAGCAGTAATTCTCAACCGATTCTCGTGTAATTTTGTGAACAGGTTCAATTTTTTTTTGTTGTTTCAGTATTTCGAAATTATTATTTTATTATTTCAAAGTCAGGCTCACGAACTTTACAGCTCACAGAGCCACTATTTTTACTCTAACCATATTTTATTACTTTCCTTGTAATTTATTTAAGAGGGCGCTACAGTGCACACTAGCGCCACTGGTAAATAATTGTGATTATTTAAATTAACGATAGATATTTAAAAAAGGAGGCCACTACACACTGTATTTTGAATACATCAAACTAGTTTTTATGTTGCTGGATTCCTCGATCTATGCACTCAAAATAAAAACGACTATTTTAACTTTGGACGCATAGATGGTCGAATTCAGCAACATAAAAACTAGTTTGATGTGTTCACAACACAAGGTACTTAAATACAACAAAAAAACGCCCTCTTAATAACACCTATAGAGGGGATTTCTAAAATTCGGATTAGCGAAATATTGCTTGTGCGAATAGATCCAGTAAGTAAGTATTTAAACATTCCAAATCTTAGGTGCGGTTAAATGTAGTAAGCCCTACTTAGTAGTAAAATCACATGACTCGGTACTGGACTCTGAATGTGGACTTATTAATTGTTATTGAATTAATCGTTTATAATGTATACGCCATGCGATTAATTAAATATGTTGTAAGTACTATAATTGTAAATTCGACATTAAACATGCGCACACACGTGTTACATAACATTACACACCTTCTGTCACCGTTTTAACTTGATGTATGCTGCGCCAATACTATTTTGTTAATGACTCGACTATTACGACAACATACATTTATTATTCACAGCGCAGCTTGTACAAATCAACACTTCATCTAATTAATCACTCGTATCAGGAGTCGTCAACCCAACACAATTAATATCGCACTCTATTCGCTCGTCTTCCTGTTCATTTCCTTTATGTAAATAAGTGTTTACCACCCCTGCCCTCCGATCCTGAGGGAAAACTGATTAAGATTTTTTTCAAGAACGTGTGTATTTTGTTTTGACATATCGTAATAGACAATTTTTCTGAATATAAATTAGGGGGGGTGACGGGTATTAGGAGGTTGATTTTGAAGATCTTTTAATAAATCACAAAAAGGTTTTAATAATAAATGTTATAAAACAAGATATATATATATAATGATGCGTTGGTACATGATTCAGAGGCCTGATTACCCAGGTATACCTATTACAGCACAAACTATGTAAGGAAATTTTTATACTAAAACAAAGTTATTTGCCATTAAGCAAAGTGCCGTCATAACTTAAAGCCAAGTTGAGTTAAACGGAGCGGCATGTCGAGCCGTTCCAGTTATTCCCGGTTTTAATCAAACTCCTAACGGCCCTATTTGCATATGGAAAACTTATTCCGTCACATTTAACTTCACTTTTAACTTATGGTGCACTTTAGTTTGCAGCGTTTTGGGGATGATAAGAACTAAGCCGAATATGTAGGTAAAAACGCTAACACAGATAACTGGTCATTCAGGACCCTTATTACAATGCACATAAAGTGCACGGATGGTCAATTAACTGTGTTGGCAATGGTACTGAGCAAGACAACTAAAGCAGTTTACATTTTTATTTATTAATTTTACTTTTTATTTCATGTAATATTATGAGATAAATAAATATAAATATCATAAATTCGTTTCCGTGTAAGTTTAATTTAATTTCCAGCGAAAAATAGACTATAAATAGCTCTGCAGTAAAAGCCTTACACATTGCATAAGTAATATTAAGAAAGTTAGCGTACGTATGTTCAACACTTGCCTACTACTTAAAAAACAATCCCAAAAATAAATCAAATATAAAATCGATCTAATAAACTCAATAAACGGCAAGACTGATTTATTACAAACGGGGAAAACACACAGAGTTCTTGACAAATAAGTCCAATAAAAACACGCGTATTGGCTTAGGAAAGTCACTTTATCACACGGGCCCGGGAGTACCCTGCGCTGCGGGGAGTGAGCGCGAGTGAAAAGAACTTGGCTTAGCACTACCGTGCATGGAGTCTATTTGATACGCGTCGTGTATTTTATTTTATAAATGTCAAAGAAAGTTATCCGTCATATTACACGACTTTTCATATGTTAGGAACAATGAAATTGTAATTGCTAAAATTAATGACGCGCGCATTCAATGTATGGAAATTTAATATTAAGTTAAATTACAAAATAATAAATTAAATAAAACCAAATTATAAAATGTCATCTATTAAGTTTCTAATTTATTAATAACAGAGATGCACAACAATTTTCTAATTTAAATAAATATATATTGTAAAATTATATGAAATTTTTGTAATTAATAACGGTTTATGCAGGTCTGGCTTATTTGCTAATTGTAAGATGTAACTGATACCCAAGTATTATTTAGCAGTAAATCACTATAGACTTAATTATAGGTTGTAACATTTATTTGACAGAATATGTAAAACAAAATCGAGATAATAAATCAAACGCTCACATTGCAAACTGCAGCAACCCTGATTTTCAAGAATTTCCCTAAAACAAAAGACAGCGTCTCACTTCCTCCGGGTAGGGGCGCCCCTCAATAAATAATTTGGCCATATTAGCATATGTCGATTTATCTCGCTCCGAATTATTATTTATGGCTGCCAACCCTGCGGTACATATGTTAACTAAATCCGTAAGGATTGCCATAGAGTATAGATAAGATTTGATTCGGAAGAACTGGTTGTTTGTGCAGGTATTTTCTGCGAGGTTGTAAGTTCTATTAAAATTATTTTTTGGTTTTTACGATAAGTAGGTATATATTTGGAATATTTAGGCATAAATAAATAATTAACCACATAGACCTCATATCAAACTAGCTTCTGCCCGTGACTCCGTCCGCGTGGAACTCGTTTATATCATAGTACCGTACAAACTTTTACCCCCCATTTCACCCCTTTAGAGATGCTTTCCGGGATAAAAAGTACCCTATGTCCTTCTCCGGGATTCAAACTCCATACCAAATTTCATCTCAATCAGTTCAAGTTCAGCGGTTTAAGCGTGAAGAGATAACATACAGACAGACACACTTTCGCATTTATAATATTAATGGAGTATAGATGGATTAGTATTCATGCATGCGGGTGGCGCAGGACCGGTCATTGTGGCACTCTTTGGGGGAGGCCTATGTCCAGCAGTGGACGTCTTTCGGCTGATATGATGATGATGATGATGATGATTCCAGGCGCCCGCGCGCCCGTGTGATCGCGCCCTTTGATTATTGAAGTTCGACATCTTAACCAACACATCGGATTTGCATTATCCAATCTGTTTACATGAATACTGTTAGCGAACTTCGAGGCAATTTATACCACGAACCATGTTACAAGCTGGTTGTAATGAATAGTATTCGCTACTGTTTATTAGCTTGGGGATTTGAAAGTAAGTAGGTATACGTTACACTTGGAAAAATTAAAGGCTAATATGTTCGGTTATTTGTAATATTTTCTTCAAATAATTAAAAGGGCGTTACAGTGCACACTAGCGCCACTGGTAAATAAGCGTAAAATTTAAATAATCACAATTATTTACCAGTGGCGTTGGGTATCCTCTTCACCCAACTCAACATATGAGTCATGCCTCTACGAGCGATTTCCGCTACAGAGCGGAAAAACGCTGCTACGCGCTACGGCGTAGCACACGTAGCGATGCGTGGCTTTGAATGGGTTAATAAAGAGCTCAATAGGCCGAACATAATTATGTATTATGAAAATCTGCAGGTGCACGAAAGAGTTTTTTTTTTTAAATTACACTAATTTAAAATAATGACGTACTACTAGAAATACCTAACATATTAACCCTTACAACATGAATTAGTCATAATATGTAACACATACCTAAAGCGCTTGTCATGATCCGACATCAAGTTAAAAAACTTTTAAGAAGCCATTTTAAACGTTCAATACATCTTGGAACCCAACCAAACAATTAGAGGCCCACACCGAACCGAATCCGACTAGCGGCTAATTCTAATAAATATTCATGTCTAGCATTGTGATTCTTTGATTAAGTGGCCCCTCTGACGAATGTCGCGATTGTGAGTTGACAGTTGACACGATACGATGTCAAGAGACGCTACCGTCTGAAGTATTTTTTGCTAGGGTAGAATTGTATGACGGTAATTTGTCATAAGTTACAGTTTGCGGCGAAGGGTTCTACAATGGAATTGTAGTTTCGTCTCGCCTTAGCAGCATGCAAAGCAAGGAAATGTGTCGTCGGAAGATATGCAAAGTTTTTTAAGAAAATTGATTGATTATTATTTTATTTTATTTATGTTAAAAGCAAGGTTGTGATATTTTAAATGAATATAAATATTAAATTTGATTAATAAGAAGAGGGAGGGAAGGAGACCAAGAAGATCTTTTACGGACCAAATCAAGGAAAAAGTAAATAGTGTGTCGAATCAGGATGTCAAGAAGGAAGCTGAGAATTGAGAGGAATGGAAATTGCTCTACCTAGCTTAGCTCTTAAATATATGCAAGAAAATGGCTACTAAAATAACGCCAACGCCAAGAAAAATTCTAAACCCGCCCCAAAAATGACGAAAGCTCATTTACACTTTCAATAGGGTGCCAAACCCGTTGTTTGCTTTAATTAACCCCATCAGGTTATTAATAAAGGCGATGTCGGCGTCGTGTCGCCGCCGTGTCGCGCTAATCGCCCAATTCGTCATGCGCGCCCTTAACTGTAGCTAAACGTTGCCAAATTGGTTATGGAAATAATTTAAGTGTTATTCTGATTAATTATATTTATCTAGCTAAATTGTATGCCTCATTTTAAAATGAAACTACAGGTATACCTACTTATTGGCCAATTTATAAAGCCTTGGCGTAGCTTGGATAGGTCCTCCACTAGGAGACTGTTACCCGTAATCAAAGGACTATTTATTGAAGTACACCAATGTTTAGGTATAAAAAGCAACAATACACATCGCAAAGAAAACAAAGTGACTAGGCAAAATAAAATTGATCCGTTTAAATAGATCTCGCTCTGCTAACCTACTCTTAATTAAACAACTCTCATTTACCCCTCAAACCCTCAGCAGAAACACGAACAAGTGACCAAATCCCAGTTTTAATACCATAACGTGGTCACCCGATCGGACTCAGTCTCTAATCCCGGCCTAATAGCCCGGGTACTTCATTTCACGGCGAATTGTTCAAATTTGGACAAAAGTATTCCTTAACAGAGCTACGTAAAGTTTAAATTAGTTCACCAAAAAGTGTAACTGCATTGGGGCTGAGATCAGAGAAGAATGTGTTTTATTTTCAGAATGTTACGACATGAAACGGCTTGGTCATAAGTTTAGAAAATATATTAAGGGTGTCCACGCTAGTGCTAGTGAAAGCATTTCTATGTAAGATTATGATATTAGGAAATGCGTAGTGGCTGGACATTAGTTATTGTGATGTTTATTGGCTTTTTACTGTGTTTTGTGAAAAAAGTAATGCATTTCTCTATATAACCGTGAAGACGAGAATAGTAAGACTGGTCAATAAATAAATATTATATTCAGTATTTTGCAAGTTTTTATTATTATTAATTTTTATGTTTTAAAAATTTATTATTATGTTTGTTATTTTATCGTATAGAGTGTTTAATATAATATTGACAAGTTAATAACTTGAAGTGTAAATTACAAAATATAGTCATAATCATAAAATGATTTGAGACTTGAAAGTTTTGAAAAAATATGATTTTTTTTAATCGTCTAAGGGTAAATTTAAAGCTACCAAAAGGATCATTTACAACTACTCAAGTAAACGCAGTAATTCACGACTAAAACAGCAATTTATTAGATTTACCATAGGATAGTACGAATATAAAGTTGTGACGTCATAATGTTATGTCAATTAGTATTGAGCCATTCGGTTGTGTCGCCAACGACACAGCCGTCTTTGTTTAGTTTTCTTTTTTTCTTTGTATGTGCTCTAATTATACTAACATTTGATCTTCTAGTATAACGGGCTCTAACGGTATCGTGAAAAAAAATTGTTATCTAGCCTATTCTAGAGGCAAACAAGAATGCAAAAAACTGCGTTTTTCATAACTCATTTTGGCATTCGATGAAATAGTATGTACATTAGATGTACAAAACTACAAATGCCTACAGATGGATGGATGGACATATGTCCAGTTGGATACCTAAAACGGGTTATTGCCTAAATGGGGCCCAAATAGATACATACATAGACAAGAAACATTAAACTCGATGGCTAGCCGCTATCAGCTTAATTAACCTTATGAATTTTAAAAACGGCTGTTTATGCTTTATTTCAATAGTAAATCCTACGTCAACATTACATAAAAAATATATTTAAATAAAACCTTGTCTTAAACTCCGAAAGCAGAAAAAGCTAGTTAAGGTACAGTGATCAACAAAAACACACATAATAAATGCAATCAGAAGAATCTAATTAAAAGTCCGACACCTTTTAAACAAGCGGCGAAAAACTCGAATTTTCTTATTAAGAGCAAATAAATTACTCGCCCCTACTAATTGGGGAGCTCGAGAATAACTGGGAAAAAAACGGCCAAGTGTGTGTCGACCCGTGGGAAGTGAGTTCCGTTTATTTGATTAAAAAATTACGTCAGGTATATTTTCAATAACATTATTTCAAATTGAATAAGTTATAAGTAATACGATTTTAAAATATTGCTAACACATGATTTTCTAATTCGTGTTATTTACAAAAGTGAAAAAAAGCTTATTGCGGAATATATTAATGAGACACAGTCGCGACTGTAATATTGCCTAATTAATGCATAATTTGTCATCTTTCGTAGGTAATCCTAGTCATAACATAGTTCTTAAGGTTTTCTGTATCTACTAACTACATATGGATCGAAATGATCTAAAATAAAGGTTTTATTTTATTTTATAACATAACACTTGTACGACTTAAAATATTTATTAGAGTCTTTCATGTTGAAAAATACATCCTCCTATTAAGCATTATAAATTGCACTTCCATTATTTTAGATGGGGTATGACTTAATTTAATTTCACAACAATATTATTTTGTAAACGTAAAGGATGCTGTTTTGGACAAATAGCACTAAAAGACGTGGCGTAATCTAGAGGTCTCGAAACCCTAAAAAAGAATTTATGCTAAACATCCGCGAACAAATTAAAAGCGCTGACGAATAAATTATTGCAATACCGTCTGTTTTAATAATGATCCAGATCGTAAGATTATTGTGGATATGCATTTTCCCTGTGCAGTTTTGATTTTGTACCCTGACACCGTTTTATTGCTATACACTCTGACGATCTTTTACGATAAACAGACATGCAAATTAAAAATAAATGCACTTAGAAATCTATTTATCGATCTAAAAGGGATTTGCGCCAAAAAAAACGCGTTTTTATTAGCGCATCGTAAATAATGATCTCTTTTCTTTGAGAACGCCACACATAATTTTCTGCTGAATTACCTTCTTGTGTCGATAGCACAAAAACAAGACGAAGAAAGATTAAAATCATTATATGTGATTATCTGGTTATCTACCATATAATGGTGTACAATATTTTATAAGAATTTTATTCAATTATAGTACCTAATTTAAATGTATTTTTTGTTATTAACCTTAAGTTACGTGAGTAACTTTATTTATAATAATAAATAAGCCCATATGCGTCCTACTACTGGGCACAGGCCTCCTCTCATGGATGAGTAGGAATGGAAGGGAGGGTCCTTTTTTGGTAAAATTTAATATCCACTCATGATACACCACAAGGAAAATACATACATTACAAATTGAGGTATACAACATAACATACTATACCGCACGAGTACCACGTGGAACTATTTAAAACAGATACCGATTTTTTTATGTACTCATAGTTAAGGTCTATTGAAAATAACTTATAGTACGTGTCTTAATTCCTTAACTAAATTACAATAATTACAATTAACAAACAATGACTGCGAGTTACAATACTTGTTCAAAAGAACTTCGTAAACGAATTTCGACGTCGGGATGAATATAGCGATAAAAATCGCTATTGCCATGATTCCTGGTACGTGGATAAATTGTTTATCATATAGTTTTGAACGAGAGCTCTATGCTTCAGTACGGGCCTAAATTCTTTCATATGTCTGGATGTCCAGCTGTTCTCCTCTACAGGTCGCATTTTTCAAACGATTCTCGTTAATTATGTCGATTCAGTTTCGATTTTTTTTAGAACACATACTCACTAATTCTACATCTACAGCTCATAGAGCCACTAGTATTCGTAATATATTGAAACATTTTGAGACGTGTCCTCATTATGCCAACAAATGCAGCAAGTGATCAGGGGTCAAACAGAGACGTAATCGAGGCTATAAATCTAACCGAGGACGACGCGGGAGCCGAATATTGACAAATTCTTAAATTGGCATCTAGTCTTTATCATACAATGAACGCGCAAATGTTGAGACGTCCATGAATCCGCTCAAACTACATAGATCTAACTTTCATGAGATTTTGTCATGTTACATTTGCTGGCGCCGATGCCGCTGATGGATATAGCTTGACGACTTTTAAATAAAACGTTTCCCAAAAAGCTTTGGTTGTTACAAAACTACTATGGCCGAAAGATAGATGCAATGTAATGTACAGAAATAGTATCGTATATAAAAGGTACGTGACGAGCAAGATTTGACTTGGGTATTTTAGTTAGAAAGAAAGAAAGATACATTTATTCACAAACACACAGGACACACATATTAAACAATAAAATAAACAAGAGAAACATATAAAACATGAAACAAAGCGTGTCTCTGCGGCAGTTAACTAAGTTAGGTAGGGATAACTTCGGATTATGTAGTAAAAAAAAAGTAATGTAAGTGAGCGCAATACTGTGTTTGGCGAACTTATATGTCATAAAATGTAACATTCTTTTTTTGGGAAAAAAAATTACAAAAAAAAACAAATACTAGTCATATCATGACAACAAATACCGCATTAAAATTAAGCTTCTGAAATTTACGGGGAAGTCCGGGAGAGTTGAGCCCCATTTTACTTAAAGGTACCTACTTATAATTTTAGGTGTTAGTCGCAACAACTTGATTTCGAACCCATATGTGTCAAATTTAATTAGATATCATTTGGTATCATTAGATTATTGATTAAGTGAATAATTTATTTTAAATAAATTTATTTTCCAAAACATAAAATATTCGAATCTTCCACCCCTACGGGAGAGATGACCGATGAGGGAGGCTTAACCATAGACCTATCTGGTAGAAAAAAAACTTGTTTAATGGATAATACATAATTTAAAACCAAAACATACTTATACAAGTCTCTCTTACAAATGTAATCAAAAATTAAACATTGTCATGGGGCTTCGATTTTAAGTGGACTGTCCATAGGTTTCAAAACACATCCGTTAGTCCTTTCCCTAAATCCTTGCGAGCGGCGGCGATAGGTATACCTTGAAAGCACGTTTCACACTCAAAGAAAACCAAAACAACTCACCGGACTTCAGCGCCTCGGGAAATCCAAAAACCTGTACAGTACACGGCACAGCAGTTCACAATTCAGCACCAACAGCAAGTTTTGAAGCACAGCGGCGCGGGAGAAGAAACATTAGCTGCATACGGTGCGCAGCCATCATTCCAACTGCGTTTGACAGCTAGGGTTGCACTAACCGTCAATAGAGGCCCAATAGAGTTAAGCCTCATACGATTAAAACCGACTTGCGTCAGTTTCAGCGAGAGTGTCTAGATTTCGATAAGAAAATGAAAAATGCTTTCATCGGCCTAAACACATTGTAAGGCTGATTTTGGGCTTTTAAAATTATTTTGCCATCTTCCATTATAAATGACTCATTTGAGCGAGTTTCCTTTGGCCTGGCAACGGCGCTGATAGTGCGAAATTTGAATAGAAATGTTTGAGATGGTTCAAGTCTCCTACCTGGTTAAGTCTCCCGGTTTCCCCCTAAATAATATACTTAATACGTTATTTATCGTCATGATATGACTACAGATTGTATAACATGGAAATACTGTCAAATTTCAAAATGTACGGAAGAATTGCTATAGAATCTGATCTACCTACTAGGTACATAATATGTATTTTAAAGAAGAACAGTCTGTGAGATTGTAGGTTTCTAAGTTTGTTAGTTTGTATGTTTTGGGTAATCTCCGCTTATCTGATTTCAAAAATTCTTTCATCTGCGTGTAGAATGGACTTTTTGGATGGTTAAAGGCTATAATTTAACCCGTGGGTTTGCACTCGTTCTTTGCAATACGCAGGCGAATCCGTGCGGACAGCTAGTATTGAATATTAGAAGTTAAATAACGTTAAAAAAGTAAAAGGTACATATTTATGTTAATGTTCATCCGCAATTGCAATTTGCCATGCTTTTTACGCTTGCCGTATATTCATAGGGCTAATGTAAATGCGCTGCTATCCGCACAAGCTTAATTGGTCGCAGATCGCTATCGCGCTTATCTATCGCGATAACGCAGATAAATATTTAAAACAAAAGACCAATTAGGTAGTCCAAAAAAAGTCGCCTACGATAATTTACCCTCGACAAATTAAGAAAAACATGAATTTGTATCATGGAGACAGATCGGCCAGCATGTTGCTAAGAATGTTGGAGTCATAACTAATAACGAGTGCCCTTATTAACGTAAATATTCTTTTTAGAGCCTTATATTAACTTCACCTGTAACTAATGCATGCTTGTGCTGTGTGTAACAATGTAATCAAATATATTAAGTCGAGTTTTTCACACTTCCACTAGGTGTATCGATTTGAATATTTGCAGGTATATATGACACACTTGATATTACAATAATTTGGTAGGTATTATTAAGTTGATCTGAGCATGTAGGCAGACTTTGCAGGGATTTACAAGAATGTCGTGATGTCACGCACTCTGACAATGCTAAAAGTTAAAATCCAAACAAGTAGGTATGGTAGCAACCTACAAAAATTCCAGAAGGAACCTTTCACATGTTACAATACTGAAATGATCTAAGAAATAAATTATTTTTGCAGCTGACTGTACAAATGAATACCACTCAAAACATATGAAGAACTCAAAAGTAAATTTGGTAATTTTGTCAAGATCTTATCTAAATCAGTCGTGTTTGTAAATTAAACTTTCCCACTCGCACAATAAAGTTTAAATTTGAAAACGTAATAGCAGAGAAATGAGGTTGAGAAAGAAGCTACGAATGCATTGTCTGTCACAAAGCTGCCGACTCTTTATCATGTAAATGCGAGACTTTGTAAAAAGGGGCCAGAATGTTTCTCACTCCTATTTCGATTTGACTGTCTGACCCCTTGTTCACAAAACCTTAACCTATTATTATATACCTATTTATGTGTGAGGTGACTGACAAATCGGTCACTTTCACTAACTACCAAAACCGTCTTAGCTACAAAGCAAGGTTTCATTTTAGACCCTTGACATACACACTACTTATATAAAAATTCAATTTCAGATTGAACTGATTTATAATACAATCGTACCTTTATTGTAAATGATGCAATTTAGAAATGATCCAGAATAGATGTAGCTGGTTAAATCCGACACCTTCGTAAAATGTGATTTGACCATATACCTGCTTCATATGATTCGCCAATTTAAAAATCGCAATTTGATCATTTTAAAGGCATTATCATTTATCTTGATTTGATAATAGACAGCCATCCAAGTTAAGGCATTTTCATATAACAGCATTGCATCTTTTCATAGTTACCCATAAGCTGGAAGTCGATATAATACTGTAATCCCGAAAGCTCATTTGGCCGGTATCTGGCCAGGTAATTTTTCACGGAAAAGCCATAAAGTAAGGAAAACTACGGAGTATGCTAGTCACGCTCCTGTGGGCGCGAGCGAGAGGTCCGACCCGAATGCAGCAGTGTCAGTGGGAGGGAGATAGCTGTGATGCATGGAAGCTGGGTGTTTGAATAATATCAGGTGAATTTTTATAACGATAGTTTTGATTTAAAATGCCATTTCAAGTACTTAAAATGTATTTTGATGTAAGTAGGTAATTACATGAATTATGTGTAGGTATATACATAAGATAACTCAAATATTTTAAACCCAATCGGACCAATGGACCAATATAATATGTAAGGTAGGTAATTTACTAAAAATAAAATTGTTGCATCGTTTTATTTGAAACGTTAATGGTTAATTGATATTGTCTTTACAAATATTCTTCACCTTTGCTCTTACTTATACAAATTTGGGCACAATCTTAAAATTGATTTAGTCCCAATAAGCAACCCGGGTTTTACACAACGATAAACATATATTTATGTAAATAAATAAAAACCTGCTTGAAAACAAAACATCCAAGAAGCCGTAATAATAAGTAAAAGTAATCAGAATCAATAAGTAAAGATCTCGATTTCTTTTTCAGAATAATGTCATCATGTCATGCAGGGTGCAAAAAGCTCAAATCCTATAGTTGTCTACGATATCAGATAGCGCTAATTCGCGCGAAAATAAGTGTCGCTATAAATACCTAATTAAAATTGCATTCCGAATGAAAAACCAGTCTTTTAAATGGAATTCGTAGTTTTATTCCCTGCTGTTTACACCACATTTATCGCTCCATATTTTAAAACCCCGGCACAAGTTGCATATGCAAATATGTTTGATTAAAAACAATAACCGCCGCATCGCATAAGGAATCGATTCGATCATTCGATTCATACGATCCGAGTTTCGATTACTGTCCCTACTAGGTAACTCGTAATTAGTCGAGCTATTGTGTTATTCGATTTATGCTCAGTTCGATTTGTTGTAAATTCTAATAATAATTTATGGCTGGGACAGGATGAGAAACGGTTAATACGACTATGATTTTGTTATCTTATGTTAAGATTATTTGTTGAAGTTAATTTATTTTATGTCGTTCCTGGATTTCTAGTAGACTAGTTAGCATATAAATAGGATGGTGTTTACGTAAAGCTCTGTATTTTTATTTTATAATATTGTCATACTAGTTATGAGATTATTTATTTTATTTAATTCACATATAAGTTAACAGTAACTACACCAAGGCACTTTTATGGTTGTTAATAAACACATATCGAATAAAATATAGGTACATGAACACTTATGAAATAATAGAATTAAACAAAACAAAATCAACAAATATAAATCAAATCAAATCAAATCAACATTTATTCGTAACACAACACAACATAGATACAATATTAAAATAGATATTTAAGAAAACAGAAATATGGAAATTCAACATTTATTCTAAAAAAGTGTAAGTATACGTTTTAATCCTTGTAAGTTTAAAATCACACGGTATACTTTAATTATATTTAATAAAAATATTATAATAATTTAAGCACTAAGGAATGGAATTATATAAATTAAATTAAGATAGTTAAATAATTGTAATATTTTGACATGTAATTAGTATTATCAATATATACAATGTAAAAAGGATTCGCGATTAAAATTTATACACTTTATTTTTATTTTTGTAATAATTTAATCAATTCATGTTAATTCAATACCTACCCATTCAGTGATGCATGGAAGTTTGTATTTAAATTAAATTAATTGATGTATGTAAATATTTCCAAGTATCAACCTACAGTCTCCCAAAACGGGCAATAGTACCTACCTACAGTCAACGTCAAAAGTAAGTGATCAAAATCAAAATTTCAAAACAATGTCCTAGTATGACGCCCCAGATAGATACAACAAATTATAGTACCTACCAAGTGTCATTTTTAACTGAACATTTAATTGGTCAAAAGAAAATGATCATAGTAACACCGGAACACAGAAACGAAATGACAAATCCATATGTCAAAACGAAATAATAATACACGATCATAACTATCTCTGTACTTACTGGAAACTTCAATATGGCCTCTCACAGTCTGGCGCGGCCTGGCAGCGGCGCACTGTGGATCGAAAATGGCCTCTCCATAGAATTAGGGACTTAATTTTCAAAGTGCCTTTTTTAATTGAAATCTAGTCTTACTCTTAATAAGCACTAAATGTGCTCATTAGGTCACAGGGAGATAAAGGGGCAAAAAGTGAGATATGTAATTACTCCCATGAACTCATTTTTGCAAATGCATCTCATCTAAAGCCATTATTTAATTTTATTCCATGATTAAACGTCTCTTGCAAACTTAAATACCTACTAAAAACCTATTTTTCCCCATATAAAACGTTTTAGTTTTTTTTTTAAAGTGCACCTGGCCGGGAAATTTTGAGTACGCCAAAAAATCATAAATAATTGGTACTAAATTTGTGCGTAAGGATATTACGGGAAATTGTGCACTTTCTGAGATATTCCGTTTTTTCCTATACGCTGCATACAAAATTTTCGTAAAAAAAATATTACTCGGCGGTTTTTTAGCCAATTTACCCATATTCATTTTTTTACCTAATTATCAAGAGAAGACTCGATTTCAATTTAAAAAATAGGCACTTTGAAAACTAAGTCCTTAATTCTATGGAGAGGCCATTTTCGATCCACAGTGCAGCGGTCAATAGTACACTTGTCATTAGCTGTCAGATTTACTATGAACCGCCACCGCAGGCCGCGCCAGTGTGTTGCAGGCTTAAAGAATTACACATTGTTTCCTGTGTACGTGACGAACAAAAGAAAATCAACATTTGAAATTGTCGAAACTCGGCATTAAAAAAGGATTTATTTAAAATATTTCCCAAAAATCAAGCTGAAGTAATAGGAACTTATTTCAACCCTTGACGGACACGAGAGGAATTATACTGTCTAATCTCTGACGAATATAGCCTATATTACCAAACATCTGACTTGTATTCCGAGGTGATCTTGCGAGGTCATGCAGTCCCAAGCAACCCGTATTTTGTAGATAATCAATCAGTTTAATTTGAATCGCTCAATAATGACTTTAACTGTTTGAATGGCAAGTCTCTTAGTTTTCAAGATTCGAAATTAATGTGACCACTTACTTATTTACACATTACGAGTTAATTTACTTCTGATAAACTACAATCGTCAGTAACATCTGACTTAATTTATTGTATATATTATTTTGGGACACTATTTCAGTTTCTTTTACTGTTGACTGTACCTGACTTATCCTGTCTACCTTTGACATGTCAATCTTATGGCGGGGTCCCACGGCCCGTGTTATCACAGGCCATGCCAGATGAAGCCTTGTGGATGCCTGTGCCCGTGCCCAAGCCGGAGTCCCACGGCCCACCCACCCACAGGTGGCTGATCGCGCCAGGCCAAACCGACAGATCATGGGAACCTTCACGTCTAGCCTGGTGCGATCTGACCTGTGAGAAAGCAGGCCGTGGGGACTCGGCCGCGGCAGGTGCTTTCGCGCCGCGCCGCGCCTTTTTATTTACCGACTCCCGATGGATAGGACGGGCGATGACAGGCCACCGCAGGTCTCATCGGATGCGACGGTTCCCACGGCCTGTCGGTCTGGCCTGGCGCGGCCTGGCCTGTGAGAAATCAGGCCGTGGGACCCCGACTCGGCAAATACCAAAGCGTTACAAAGATTCGATGCTGTAGCTAATTACAAACAAATACTTCTTCAACACTTTACAGTTGAGCAGAACTAATACTTTTACTAAACTGATATGGTTAACGAATTTATATCTCTAATATAAATAATTTAGTAATAAACTGTAACCAATGCGCAGAATCCATATTTGTGTTATTAATAAAGCATGCGGGATTGTGCCTCCGGTCGCGATTTAAATACGGCTATCGTCGCACTTAATAAATAACGAGCCGCCGTTTATTTTTGTTTACTCTGTTATTATGTGGGCCACTTAAGAGGGCTCTTTGTGGAATTATATGCAAATTATGCCCGTAATTAAATTTAAGCCCGTATTTTTTTTTATAGCTATCTATGTTTTAAATAAACTTAAATATGACTAGTGACCTAAACGTCTGTATTGTCGGTTTTGCTTTCTTAAAAGTGTTAATATAAAATAAACGTTTAAGTAGGTACAGTAGGTAACTGAAACGTCCCGCTGACTAACCAAATTAGCACTATTTTCTTAGTAGGGGAGTTTAAGTCTGCTTTAGGAGAAAATTGTTCATCCTTTGTATAGTCAGGCACAGTAATTTTTACAAATATGTAGGTAACAAAGAAATCTCTACTTATGAGCAGATATCGATCGCATAACGTAGCATTTTCGTTGCCGCTTGTCATCGGTAATCGAAATTGTTCAATATTTAACGTTCTCAAAGAAAAGATTGAACTTGTATAAAACCAATTCCGTTAACACTATTAGATACGATGCAATGATAATATTGATAATACTACAAAATGTGCGATGTCTACTTATATGAGTGTTTTTTTTCTGTGTATTATTCTGGACAAATGTGGATATGAATATGACACGTTGGAATATTTTTAGTTGTGTTTGTAGTAAAATGTCAAACTTTTTCCCCGCGCCAGATCTAATTTGTCCGGGCTTACTGCGAGTGGCGGTTTTTCATTATTTTCAGCCAGTGTCTTAAGCCCGGCTTACCGCACGCTGCCCGCATACTAAACAGCTTAGAAAAAATATACTCTTTTTATGCTATGTTGACTCGGACACAGCCAACTAACGTTTTAGCTTGTGGTCTATGTTCTTTCACGCGGTTTATGTATATGCTAATGAAATTAAATTAAATACATAGTATATTTGTAACAACTATAAATGCATAGGTAAATTGGATTATGTGAAAGACTCGCCTCAAAAGAAAGTGGTATAGGTGTCCCAAGTCAATATGTCATTTGTTGTAAGGGTGAATATCCACCAGAGATGTGCGTGCGAGTGCTATGTTTTTGTATAACAACTTTACACATTTCTAGTCCATATTTAACCTAAAATATACCTATAACCGTAAAGTATAAACATTAATTTTGCAAATAAAATTTGGCGATAAGTTGATTGGGTGCCACTGTGAAACTAAACATTATTTATTAATTACTAGGTATTGTCACACAGAAAATGATATACAAAAAACTTCCATAGACGAAACTATGACCATCAACAATCGGAAGCGTTCACATTGCTCTAAATAGATTTACCCCTCATTTCATACTGATTTTAATAACATCATAGATTACCAGCGTTCGCATCTCGGCCCGATTGGAAAACGAAATTACAGTGCACGCGGCGTAATTTTATTGTGATTGGGTACCTTTTTTCTCATTCAATATTTAGCTCTTTTTTTCACTCAATCCTTTGTTTCGTTCGTGAGAACAGAGTAGAAATTACCATTTTTAGAGGCAGGATTATCGGATAGCTTTTGGGGATCCTCTAAAAATACGAGCAAAATAATATGCACTGCCTACCAATTAATGATTTGATACTATACGTACTTAGAAAAAATACACATGAAAATATTTTATTCAATTATTTTAAAGAAAAATAAATAAAAAATGTGTATAGGTATACTTTCAAAGCCAGATCCGAATTATCTAATTTGTATAATAATTCAAGTATGAAGTTATGAAAATTTCTACATTCAGGCGATTGCAGACTCATTTTTTCAAATTTCCATGGTACTACTATTTCTGAGCTTGTCTTATTTTACTAACTGCGTTCGAGGGTTCGATTGGAAACAAGCATTGCCTACACATTGCAACTTAATTTTCATTAGTTTCGCGCACATTTCTGACACGTTGCTCTGCTGAGTTGCGTAGAAGCGAGCGCGCGAAACAGATTGAAATGTTATTGCGATCGGAAGCGACGGACAAAAATAGATCTGCAGTTAACATATAACAATGATATGAAAAATAAGAACAGGCACGTGCTGGTAGCAACGCTCGTACAGATCGTCATTTGTTTTAAGCGGCCAATTTGCATTTAGTGCGATACGCTACGCGGTATTAATAACTGAGGTTTTACGTTTTGGCCACAACAGGAGAGTCTAACTAAGGCCTTGGTTTCCGGTCGACGCAGCACGCCTCGTACAGCGTCAAGTGGGATAGGTCCCCATCTGTCAGATACCGAGGACGGATTACCGACCCAGCACGGCTATCACAGGAGATCCGTCTCTTTCTAATTAGAACGCTTAGAACGAGATGGATAGTCTATGCACCGCGACATAGCTCGCGCGCCGACCGCGCCGAGGGTACGTTTTTTCGCAGTACGGAACCATCGCCCCGTCGCGCTTGTCTGGCGAGGTTATTTGGGCAGCCGAAATGGCCGCTGATCTGACGCGATGTTCGAGCAACACGTTTTGGGCGTTCTGCCCGATGTCGACTTTTTGGTCACCGGCTAATGAAGGAACGCAAATTGCTTACTGGTTTTACATTTTTACAGATATCTGGACTCTATTCGACTTGGTTTTACGCTCGTGAACTAGAGTTGGTTACCTACGGAAATTGGCTTATCCTTTTCTTCTTTAGAAGTACCTAATCTAATAGACGTAACGTAACGTTATATATACGTAACCAAAAATATGTTTACACTATTCACCTTATTGCAATGGAATAAGGTGCAAAAATGTAAACGTATTTTTTGCGTCGACTGTACTAGCGGCGAACGTCTACAACTAGAAAGAAAACATGAATTTAAAAATATCGAATAAAGTTTTGAGAAACAACATCCGAATTCGGACCCACGGTCGATACCCCGAAACTAATTACGACGAACAGTCCGACCGACCCGACAGTGGGTCCTTTTAACTTGACATTAGGCGAATGGCAAAAGCTGAACGGAACTCAGTAGGTAATGCAAACGAACGTGAATTAGAAGTTGTACCTACTCAGCATCGTTGTTCATTACTGGTAATATTATAATTATTATAAATGAAACTCACCGACTGTTCACGGATGCCGTGTTCCCAGCGCCATCTACCGGTGGTTTTCTGTAACAAGGAGAATTCTTATTAAATATTAATCCCGATAGTATGAACTCGACGACAACCAGTCGGGGACGTAACTAGAACTAGTAGTCTGTTTTATTATAAATGTCAGTTGAGACAGTTTGTACCGAGTTATAACTAGACTCCAACTGGGCGTGACATGCCTAGCCTCTCAACTGTGGGGATGCCATCATGCCATATATGTATTGGCACCTGCTACAGATATCCCAAACTGTGGCCACCATCATAAATTCATATACCGTATCTGTAGGACCATAATTATATTGACAGCTCCACAGACGCGGCTCGCGGGGCAATCCAGCTTAAACGTCGATTTGTCAAAATTTTTGTAGGTATGTAAAGGCCTATTTTTGGCCAAGCTAAACATCATCTTTGTTAAATTTCCAATTAAAATACATATCAGGCTTACTGAGAATACTAGAAAATACCTAGAATCAAATAAATAGGTACCTACTAATAGCAACCTACTATTATATATTTCATAAATGTGAACCTTAGTGAATAAATAAAAACAAAAACATTGACTTCTTTTGACAACACTTTCTTAAAAATTTCTTGAGCAACAGCTATACTACTTTTGTTATCTAAACTGGGTGTCAAGTAAAACGTTCACTTGGATCTGGTGGTTGAATTTGCCTCTTGTTCTATCATTAGGATTATTCAATAGGTTAGAATAAGATAGAATGAGACGCTACATAGATAATAAAGGGTTTTTGAGAGCGTTCGTAGTTGCCATAATGTGGTAGCTCTACAGATACGCTTAAATGTTAGTTTGAAGTGTTCCACAAACGAGAGGCTACGACACTAGGACGGACGACGTTTTTTTATGCAAACAGACGTCCGCTCCGAACCTGCCTACCATATCAAAATAACCAATCCACTGTTACACTGATATGCAAGTATCCATCTATATAATGCGAATTAATATGATTAAAAGTTTTTCATTAAGTTTCTTAAAATTCTTAACATCATGCAATTCATTACAAATATACCTGCGTACTATCGATACATTGGCTACCAAAATTGTACCTATCCGTACTGCCGTAGTGTTTTTATTTATTTGTCCGTAGCGAAGTCATGCCAGTAAAGTGTAACTTATAATCGTAGGTATACGTACATCCAGTAGGGCTCCTGCAGAGTCGAGGCGTGGGGCCCGTAACTGCCCAGGTGGTAGGGGCTGCAGAAGTTCACCATCGGTACCGCGTACATAGCTACAGGTGCACTTTTCAACCAATCATAACTGAATTCACAACGATCCGAGTTTTAAATATGGAAATTCGTGTAAAATACTGATCAAAATTAAAAAAGAAAAACTGGTAATTGAAATGAAATCTCTCATGACTATTATAAAACAGGACCTCGCCAGTTCATAATAAGACTGAAATTCCAGTTGCTGCTATTTTTTTTGTTAGTTAATGTTACCGATGATGAAAAACCTGACTCAAAACTACTAGGCCTGGTGTTTGCGACGATTTATAAATTTTGGTAGAATAGTTTAAAAGTACCCACTTTTATCAAATTCTTAGAGCTTTCCGAGCACAACCAATTACGCGAATCGAACTTAGCAGTACTTGGCTCTATATGTACCTGTTCCTCTAAACAATAAAACATCAACAGTCTTCCTATGCAACTTTTACTATCCATCCAAAGGGAAATAAATCATACTGCACTGTACTTTAAAGTTAAAATTTGAACAAGTTACATCCTCAATTGATTTTAACATTTCACTGTACTTGCCGACAAAACACATTCCAGATTTAAAAATACGCAACCGTCACTAAATAACAGCTAGTTGACAGAAAGCCGACAAGCTCCGAAGTTAACCGAATCGAATTAGACAATAGTTCTACTTAGCGATCCAGAGATGTCGTTAGCGCCCGCTGCGACCATGCAGAGATCCGAAATTGGAATCTATTTGGTTTTCTACTTCCTTTTTCACTGACCCATTATGAAAAAAAGCGGTTTAATAAATACAATCACAGAAATACGGTAGCTTTCATGTTATTTGAGTTTTTCCAAAAAAGTACAGATTGGTATAGAACTTTCATTAGTGAAATTTGATTCGTTCTACTTCGAGTTACGTCACAAAAGTTACCCATAATATATTGTACCTATAGCAAATTTTCGTGACGTCCTGAACCAATATTATTTCACTACTGAAAGTTCTACGATAATTAACTAAAATAATACTATAACTACACGGTTAAACTCACGTATTTAATGTCACGTGTGCGCCCGTGTTATTAGTATTATTTTAATTCTGTATGTCTCACGAAAGTTTAAATTCGATACTTAACTAAGTTTAAGATAACTTCTTTTTTGGAAGAACTCATTTGTAGGCCTTCTACATTTTTAGGACAACCTTAACCTTTTATAAAAATGCACAAATGACACAAGTGTAACCGAACTCTCAAGTTTTCTAACTCAAAACGAAACATGAAAAATGTCGCCACACAGGGGGGTATTTTTTGTCCCTGGTCTAAAGACTCCAAAACATAATATCCTTATGGACAATAGTAAGCACAGCTAAAGAAAACGAGTTTCGTCTTTTTTTGTGTGTTTAACTTGATTATTAACGCACTGAATGATTGTGACGACTGTTGTTTGGTGGAACATTTTGATACTTTACTGGGGGTTAAAGTCATTTGTAAAATCACGCATTTATATACATAAGTACACAAATAAAAGATAGATAAAATAATCATTAATGTATTCCTAAGGATAAGTACTTTTAAATAATATACCTTCTTGCACAGATGAACAATTCAGACACAAGTTATAAATGATTTTTACTCCTAAGTAGTTTGGAAATACTGAAAATTATATCGCTAAAAACAGAAGCGTGACCAAGTTTACGTTATTTTAATATACCTACCGCTACTAGCGTTAAGTAAGTAGGTACTTATAATATTTGGTACGCGCTGCAGTAAGATATCACTTTAATAAAAAAGTCATCTTCATAAAATATCGAAGACACAAAACGATTTCCAACTGCCAAGACCCTTCCAATCACAGATAATCACAGTCGATCTGGAATCGATCTATTCGATGGCAATCACACCGATTTACTTCACTTCGATTCGAACACTTTACGACTGGTGCCGCACTATCAAAGGCGCCGCTGACACATTCGTCATGGAAACGCTACCGTCAATGGATTATTCGGATTTTAGACGAGTAGTCAAATAGGATGGGAAAAAATGTGTTAGGTATGGTTAAAGGACCGCGATGACGTCTATAAGGAACTAAATAAGCACATAATATATATTTAAAACAACTGACAGTCCAGTCTACCTAACAAGAAAGATAAAAAATATATATATACCTATTATATATTTGATGTGGAAAATTTAATTTGTAACGTTCACCGCACAAGAAATCAAAAATGTTGATTACCGTATACGAATAACAAACAATAATCTCGATAAAATTGTACTTTTTCTAACAACTTCCATTGCTCCAATACGCAGAACAATTAATTAGCCAAATACAAAAATGTCCCGAAAATTATTTACGCAAGCAACACGTCAATACAAATCTCTTCATTAAGTGAAGTTCGGCATTCGAAGAAAAAAGCCCAGGACTCCCACATCGCGATTCGCGGAAAACTCAAAACACCAAATTCCACATTAAACGAATAAGGACACAATCCGGGGCACAGGAATACGCGATCGATCTGAAATGTTTCCATGTCACTCAACGGGGAAGTAAAAAGCCACGATTACTGGCAAAAACTTAAGTTAGCACCGAAATCGCAAATTAACTTTACCCGGTTACTTACAAAGTAACTCCACAAAAAGTTTAAAATTATACTTTAAACCAAGTACCTAATACTTTTCTTCGGGCGTGCACATAAACTATTAAAAGTAAGCGGTAAAACGAACACTGTTTATTATCTTAAGCAAAAACAATAACTTGTAAAATATATAACACGAAAACTTAAATTTAAAAATGAAACGTATAAATTCAAACGCGTTCGAAATTGAAGTTCTTACGATTTAACTTTATAACTGATTTCAAAACTTGAAATGTGAAACGAGTTCTGTGGAACTATTTTCGCGGCACTTTTCGCGTAAGCTAGCGCTCAACGCGGCCGACCACGTGCTAGTGTCACACCCTCGGAAAATTCGCTAGTCCCCCTTTCATCTGTGTTTACAAATATACACACATTGTGTTTGTGTGTGTGAGCCTAATCGTGTATCCATGCCTAATGATTCTAATGATTCATTAATTGATTTTCACTTTTGACTTCAAACTTTGTTGTTGTTCAGTTGGAGTTTGATTCGAGTTTTGTAACATTGATAATTAATTTGTGTTAATTCAAACGCCTATCGCCCCTGCAGAATTTGTATGGCAAGTATGTTTTTGTAATTCAATTTTACATTTCTTAATCTAGTAGCAACAGTAGATCTATCTAGCTTACTAATTCAATTTAACTCGAACAGTTTACTTCGTGGAGATAAATTAACAATAGAAATGAAGAATCATAAGTATATTTGTTTTTTTAGGGTTCCGTAGTCAACAAGGAACCCTCATAGTTTCGCCATGTCCGTATGTCTGTCTGTCTTCGGCTTACTTAGGTCAGTGACCCCTGTAATTCGACATGGGTATTTAAATCAATCACGACAAATGGTAGAATAAAATCTTTAAATGAAAGGAAAACTATCACGGATAAGAAGACATAACTACTTAGTTAATGAGTAATAGTCGACCAACTTAAAACTATACTTGGAAAGGCCAACTTTCGTACAAATTTGTGAGACGCAACCGCAACGTTTAGTTGGCGCGAGCGTGTCGATGTAACAAAGACAGACAGGTGACTATGGAACCCTACACTGCGCGTGGCCCGACACGCACTTGGCCGGTTTTATTGTATTAATTTCCAGAGCGCATCGAATAGTTTTTGAACTAATTTGTCGTCACGTTGCGAGTTAAAAACTGACCAAACACTGGTTAATACAAGTCTCGGATTAAAAGTGTATTAGCAAGGAAGTTTCAATGACTTCCAATAGTTTTAAAAATTAAATGTTAATAAGTGAAATATTTAAATAAACAAACAAATTGACACTCTTCAATCTCATCTCATGATAATCGAAATCACACCGACGAATCCGATGACATCTGTTGGCGCCGATGCCGGTGATGGATGTAGCTCGACGACTTTTAAATAAAACTTCGATGAAAAGTTGATTGTTGTTTAACTTTCAATAGGCTCCGATTAAATACAAAACTAGTTTGGCCGAAAGATGTAATAAACATTGCACTCCTTAAGGGTTTGGTTGGGTTATGTTATTGGGTTAAGTTTCTGTTGTAATAAAAAGAAATACCTTCCATTTCTTACAACAGAAATTTTACCCAAACAAAAAACAATAAAGAATGTATCCAAGTTACCAGCACTAAACAACAGTAAAGGCCTATACGCGTGCATGCCCCTCGCGCGCGGCGAATATTTCCCCAATATCGGTGTAATATGACAGAACACTGGCAACACCGCGTGAATAATAAATAAATTGTCCGGGACGCAACGGTACTGTCAATTATTTATAGGGAAATTATTTATGGTAGCTTTTTGTGTTGGATATTTTCGGGGTAAATAGTTGTATCTAGAATAATAAGAATCGCTTATACTCGTAAATTATTACAAAACAAGAATTATGAATGAAAATAAAACAAATAATTAAGTATAATCATCATATGTCTTTAATGTTGTCGCCTCATTTTAATTGAAGCCTGCAGTTAATGGAATAGGAGAAATGTATTATAATTCAAAGGAAATAGTTAAGGTTAAATTTTAAAATTATGAATATTCATCAATTATTACGATTGGAATTGTCTATACCTATTCTATTCACCCACAAGGCTTCAATGAAAATGCTAAAATTTACGATGTCTGATTATAATTGAATCGTAAAACTTAATGACTCAATTATGCAAACAACGCCGAGAGGTAAACATTCCAATAATAATTAAAAACAAACATTTTATGAATGAAACACTTGTCTAATGGTTCATAGTCATACAATATGATAAATTGCAGCTTTAAAATAATTACATAATTGTTGTAATAACAATGTACAGCGTATAAGCATGTATTAATAGTCCATCATAAATACAGGAGTGGGCAATGGGTCAGTCGTCAGCGACAGAGATCAGGTTCTACGGCAAACTGTACTTAGGAAAAAATGTTTTTTAAGAAATTAAAAGATTAAAAAAAAACTATTTATAGCATATATCACTCCTACGACTCAGCAAAATCTGACGACATCTCACGTGCATCCATCAAGCAATTAAGCTAAGCATATGACTTATAACAATTATGTTGGAAAACGGTATGTACTGAAAAAATCGGAACTTAAATTTTATGGGAAACAATAGAGACCCCGCATAGGAAACGTCTGTTTGTTTTTTACCCAACTGTGGCAGAAGTGCAGAAGAAGGCTTATGTTTTTCGAGTGTATTGTATTTTTTGTTTATTTTGTATTGTACATTGTGTAGTAAGTAGTAAATTGGTTTAATGTTAATAATTTATTGTTAAATGAGAAAAAGACTAAATGTATTAAATTTGTCAAGAATCACGTTAAGCACGAGCAAGGGAGTGTCTTTGTGAAGGGTGAGGAATTGGAACTAGTTGATAGTACAGTTTTTCTTGGTTTAACGCTAGATTCTAAGCTCCAATGGGGTCCCCATATTGCTAATCTCTCGAATAGACTGAGTTCTGCAGCATTTGCAGTGAGCAAGATCCGTCAATTAACAGACGTGAAAACAGCTCGATTAGTATATTTCAGCTACTTCCATAGCATTATGTCATATGGTATTTTATTGTGGGGCAGTGCTTCAGATGTTCATTCGATTTTTGTTTTGCAGAAACGGGCTATTCGGGCGATATATAAATTGAACCATAGAGATTCACTTAGAGATAAGTTTAAAAATATTAATATGATGACATTACATTGTCAATATATCTATGAAAACCTTTTGTATGTACATAAAAACATTGTCAATTTAGTAGAAATAAGCATAAGCTCGCGGTGCCCACCACTCGGCTCCAAAAAATTAAAAAATCATTCATGGGTAATTGTGGAAGGTTTTATAACAAACTTCCAGGAAACTTAACTGAGTTATCTATTAATAAATTCAAGAACTATGTGAAGCGTAAACTTATCTCGAAAGCTTATTATAGCACACAAGACTACATGAATGATAAAACTCCATGGAACTAATTTTGACTGAATTTTTAATCTATTATTTTCGTAATATTTTGTTTTTTGACATTAGATTGTTTTTCTAGAAATATTCTACTAGTATTTTTTATACAATATTAATATCATATATATTTTATTCTTTATGTTTAAAAATTACTCTAAAAAATTAACTGACGATTTGAAAGTCCTTGTTACTAGGCCTACTTGAATAAAGATCATTTTGAGTTTGAGTATGTACGTATGTATATTTCTTTGGCACACTCTGTAGCTTAATTGCTTGATGAATGCACGTGAGATGCCGTCAGAATTTGCTTAGTCGTAGGAGTGATGTATGCTATAAATAGTTTTTTTTTAAATTCTTTTAATTAAAAAAATAAACAGTTTTTCCTAAGTACAGTTTGCTTTGACGTAGTTCCTGATCTCTGTCGCGGACGACGCATGTGAGGTCAAACAAAAATGACGTGTGCGCCGTTCAAGTGTTGGACTGTCCTCAACGCACAAAAAAATTAAGTTAAGGTTTGCTCAGCGCTCAAAAGATTAAAGTTATTAATCATGAAAAGGGAGAGTTCTTTATTCTCAAGAAAATACATCACAATTCCCTGCATCTCACTCTTCACTCTATGACTGACGCATCCGATACACGGTTGTATAGCTATGCGCGTACGCACTCCTCGGCCAGTAACGATAATCACCTACTTGGTTAAGTATGCAAATGTTCGCAGGCCGGTTACGGTTTTTTGCTTAAGTAAAACATTATCCGGGCAAATATCTCAGTGCCCGCGGGCCCGCGATGGTCATCGGTGCCCGGAGAGTTAGGAGGGAACGTTCATTCAATATCCTCACCTCATTTTGTGCAGCCTCATAGTATTGTTAGCAAATAGAGTTACTTAAGGGTCATAAAGAGATTAAGGTTCGCGTCTCTTCTGTGGACATTGCAAAAGTTAAAGGCCATAAAGCCAAATTTTTGGTTGGACTCTTAATGCATATAAACGACGTCTTCTCTTATATGATTTCATGCAATCAAAACATGTTTTATTTTGTACGAAAGCTCAGCTACTACGACGACCACAGCAAAGACGACTTCTCAATCTGTATCACCCATAATTAATTAGTTAAGAGGTACACACAGCGGAATATGTCGTCTCCCTCATATTTGGAGCAGCCGAACTGGGGTAGTATCTTAAGCGTCTGCTGTCTGCTAGACGGTCGCCAACAAGCCCCTGCAATCTAGCGACCTTGGTCGGCACCGACCGTTATAGTATGAAATTTTGCTACAAACAATTTTCTACACGGTCGGTGCCGACTAAGGTTGCTTGGTCGGAGGACCTTGTCTAGCAGACGCTTTACAAAAGACCGCTGCCATAATAATGCCACTATACTTGCTCTGTAGATATGTGGTTGTGTTTCTGGTGGTGAGTCAGGTGCCCAGAGCTCCCGAGGGTGTATTGTGTTGAGAGCGAGGGACCCAGGTTCGTCTCTAGCTATCAACACAACGAAATCCTCAAATCAATAAAGGGTCGGCAACGCGCTTGAGATCGTTCTAGAATCGCAAGCGTCCATAGGCTACGGTGTCTGCTTAACATAAGGCGGACCGTGTACTTGTTTGCCACCGTTGTCGTATTAAAAAATAGACTAGAGTAGGTAATTATTCACGTAGCCTTGGATAGCCCTAGCTCGTGCAAACTGCGTAATTCTAAGGGCTACATGAATTCCTTAGGCGAATTCCAGAGGCGACAGCGCCATAAGAAAGGCATGGCAATGTTGAACGCCAAAAGCCGTAAAAACGGTTGCTCTCTGACTCTTTTACAATCCTTATAGTAATCACCTGTAACTAAATTAGTTTATATGTAGCTATGTAATTAAATCCTGCAAGACGATTTTAACCCACTTTAATTAGCGGTATCGTTTTGAAATGTTGTAAGTTCCTATGTATTTACTTAGATGACAATACATACCATTGTAGGCATTAGTATAGGCCTCCTCCAAAGAGTGCCACAATGACCGGTCCTGCGCCACCCGCATCCAGCGGACTCCAGCGACCTTTACCAGGTCATCAGTTCACCTTGTGGGGGGTCTAGCCACGCTGTGCCTTCCGGTCCGTTAAAAAGGTTGTACTATTTTAATTTTATAAAAACCCGGCCAAGTGCGAGTCGGGCTCACGCACGAAGGGTTCCGTATCATTATCTATAAAAACGAGCAAAAAAATCACGTTTGTTGTATGGGAGCCCCCTGAAATATTTATTTCATTCCGTTTTTTTAGTATTTGTTGTTATAGGGCAACAGAAATACATCATCTATGAAAATTTCAACTTTCTAACTATCACGGTTCATGAGATAAAGTCTGGTGATAGGCGGACAGACGGACGGACAGCAAAGTCTTAGTAATAGGGTCCCGTTTTTACCCTTTGGGTGCGGAACCCTATAAACCAATTTCATTGATTTACCAGATCATGGCTCTCCAGTGAAATTCGGCAATTCAAATCGCTATTAATATCGAATATTAAGTCACAGTAGCGGCTGCGGAGGCGGGTGTTGCCATGGTCACCTGACAGTTCGCGCGGCGGGTCGCGCAACATTATACCTGTACGACGTTGCATAAACGCGGCCTAAGCATGGATATATTAACAAGCATCAAATAAGTGCCCATCGGATCCATGCAGTCCTACCTCTTACAACTTTCCTTCTTCACGCCGCTCCCATAACATTAATGGTTTTCTACCGATGTTAGATAGTAACTGACTCTCAAAACAATTTTGTGAACGAACGATATTTTATAAGTGAATGATGTCGAAAGTTTAAAAGCAATAAACTAGCAAAATCAAATTTTATGTTTGGTCAAATCGACGCTAAATACGTTAAGATTTTACTATCATATTTCCTCATAAGTTATTAGGTTAAGTAGGTACTGATTTATTTACTTATAGGTAAGAACTGCTTGAATACACAACACTTCGGACTCCACATATGTCTAACAGAGGGACTGAGCCCTCATATCTCGCTAATGTCGACCGAATATACCTACACGTTATTATTATTACCCAGTAACTGACACTTAGAATACATCATAAAATGTACGGGTTTTTTTTACAATGAATAATATACGTTAATGTCATGTGCTTACTGCTTAAGAATAACATGTAGGTCTCATAATATCAGCAAACGATAAAATATCAACTTAACCTAGATAATAGTGGCCCTATGAGCTGTAGATATGGCGAGCATGTCTTTAAAAAAAATAATCGACAGGAGAATCTTTAAAATTATTGAACCTGATCACGAAATTTCACGAGAATCGGTTGAGAAATGCGGCTTGTACAGGAGAACAGCCGGACAGACGCCGTACATACGAAAGAATTTTGGCAAGAAGAATGTATGCTTCGTTCGCTTCGCTCGCTCGTTTAATAAGAATTACATAGAAAAGAATATCTAATAATTCATAACCTAGAAAAGTTGAAAAACCCCCGACATGTTAATTTCAAAGTGAATGAACCGATTTTGTTGAAACGTAGCTAACAACGAACTCGATCACGTCCGCATTTCGGAAAAAAAACCGCAATAAAATCGCTCCATTCGTTTCGGAGCTATGATGCCACAGACATACACACAGATACACAGATACCCCAAAATTATAACACCCCTCTTTTTGCGTCGGGGGTTAGATTAAAAACAAAGATAAAAGTTGGCCTAAGACAACCATTTTTATTTAGGTGTATCAACCTATTGAACCACTAATCAAAATTTACGCCTAAAAAACTCGCAAAGAATTTGAACATTTTCTCCAATCACTCAGTTCTAAAAGCCAGGGGTAAGCAACGTCTCGGTTACTAGCGCCGTGGGATAGGGATCGTAAACCTTCGGGGGGCTAATGAGGATTTATGTGCGGGGTGCCAGGGCAGTGCAACTTGTGATTTTGACAGTCTGCACTTTTCAGTGGTTGCAGTGGTTCTTTTAGCTATCGTCTATATACTGATAAAAATTTACCACCTCATATAAAATGTATTATTAATATTATTATTCAAAAACCTGTCGATATATTTATTCGATAACCACTCCGCAGAATACGATTCTACGTTTGACTTCTGCGCAACCGAATCTGTACTAGGTACTAAACCAATCTACTTTTTTACCCGACTGCCGAAGGAGAGGAGGGTTATGTTTTTCGAGCGTATGCATTTATATATGTATGTATGTGTGTATGTCTTATTCTTTGGCACGCTCTGCAGCCGGTTTACGTTTGACGGATTTTGACATGTGAGGTGTCGTCGGATTCCTCTTAATTGACAGGATCCCTCTTGTAGGAGTGACATAGGTTATAATATTTGCAAAAAAGCAGTTGCGTTTTTCGAAAAATCTTTTGATTTCACTTGTTCAAATAGCATATCTTTATTAAATTCTCCGTCAGTCACCCATGGGCTAACCATGAAACTTGTTAATGTGGTATTTGTTGTATTCCCTGCACTCCGCCGTCGGTTTGCGACCCCTGGCTCAGTGCTCGGCAGACAATGCCGATGATGCGACATTGCCCTCTTACCTTTATTCCCGTTTTATTGCGGGGTGAGCCAAATGCAGGTGAAATATTCAGGCGAATTCAACAACTTGAGGCACATACTGTTGTATAGAAAAACGAATATAAAACTGGCCAAGTGCGAATCAGACTCGCGCACGAAGGGTTCCTTACCATTATCTATAAAAACGAGCAAAAAATCACGTTTATCATATGGGAGCCCCCTTAAATATTTATTTAATTCTGTTTTTTAGTATTTGTTCTTATAGCGGCAACAGAAATACATCATCTGTGAAAAAATCGACTGTCTAACTATCACAGTTCATGAGATACAGCCTGATAGACAGACGGACGAACAGTGAAGTCTTAGCAATAGGGTCCCGTTTTTACCCTTTGGGTACGGAACTCTAAAAAGTGAAATACCTACATTATGGCGTAGGTATACTCCATATAATCTTATTATTATTATACACCATTTTTATCGGTTTTATCATATATTTACAGTAACACAGTTTTTCTAAAATGATTTTGATATCTGAACCACTCTGATATTGCTCAGATTCCTGATGGTCAAGCAAATACTGCCTATGGACGCCTGCGACTCAATGCTTCCTGTAAAACGGCATTTCCCCCGCCAAGTTAAGCATACTTATTACCGGCACTTCCTTCAAAAAGAATCGACCAAAACAAAATTAAAGAAAGATTTATCAACCACATCGGCGAATCCGAAACACCTGTAACCGACAATCAAACTCGCGATCACACACAAAATTACCCGTAACCCGTTCCGCGGTTAACCGCAAGAGAGCCCCTGCACACGGGTTACCCCCAAACCCGACCTCTGAAGGAGCCAGTGGGCTTCTACCCGCCCGAAACATCACATCAACTGACATCAACACCCCAAACCACAGTCTCTGGTCGTTGCAATTTGACTTTTATGATAACCCTAATAGAGTTCAATTTTCTCCTAAACCGCCCTTGCAGTTCAGACTTTTTTTACGCCCAAGATAGGAGCACTAAAAGTAATTTTAAGATGGCAATGTCGACGGATTTACATGAAATAATGCGTTTAACTTAATTCTTGGGAGATTTAAGACGCTGTTTTGGAGTTTTGGGGGGATAATGGCTGTGGCTTTGGAACGGTGGTAATGCTCGAGTTAAGCACAAAGACTCATTTCGCTGTATTTCGCAAGAGATTTGAGACAAATGTGTATTTTACTCTCAAAAACACTGTACATTCTAATTAACCTGTAATTAACTGCGTGGCGTCGTTTAGGCTTAATCGTAGAGATACTAATGACATTGTACAGTCAAGTGCAAAAATATGTATCGATTTAATCCTCTCATAAATATGTTCCTAGTAGGTAGGTACCTATCGCAACCTTAATCCGCTGACATAAGAGAGATCGGGGCATATAGTAAGTTGTATAGACCCATATTTTTACACTTAAGTCAATTGACTGTATTTGCACCAGTATCGTGCTGGCGGCAAACATATCCGTAAGCAAGCCGGAGCCACCCGAGCTGATAAACTGCGGAATAAGCTGTTAAACTGTTTTCAAATAGGCAAACTCCCGTCAATATTAACAAGTGTGAGATTTATATTTTTGCTCAAGATTCAAGATTTGTATTTGCACAAGTGATAGATATGAAGATGATCTTACAAAATACTAAACTTATGATTACATGTTTATCTTTCAGTACAAAGCAGACAAAATATAT
The DNA here is from genome assembly GCA_932294315.1 of Epinotia nisella. Lineage (NCBI taxonomy): Eukaryota > Metazoa > Arthropoda > Insecta > Lepidoptera > Tortricidae > Epinotia > Epinotia nisella. The sequence goes on from OW028674.1 coordinate 28,669,584, forward strand.
CGTGACATTGTTCGTTGAAAAATGAGAAGTACACACACGAGATATATACATTAGGCAAAAACGCATAGGTTATATTGAAGACTGGTTAATAGCCTAGTTAGTAGTGACAGTAGTGACACTGCCTACGAAGCTGGAGGTCTTGGGTTCGAATCCCGGTAAGGGCATCGTGCGGCTCAAACAATCATTTTTTTAGAAACTACTGGGATATCTGAATCGTCAGCTATGTATTCTTTAGACTGCCAATCACTGATTTGGAAAAAGATCTGTAATAATACACTACTACAAAGGCCGGGAAGGAAGGGATTGCCTGCCAAGTGTGATAGAGACAAGAGGGATAGTAATATGAGGCAGGCAATCCGTAGTTCGGGCCGTGGTATGGTATAATGCTTTTCTTAAAAATTGAGAGGAGATTTGAAATGTGTATAAAAAAAAAACGCCGCCAGGGTCCCCATTGCGGGCTGGCGGCAAGCGCGCCGGCAATTTCCTATACAAATCCCACTACCGATCTGTAAATCGTGTAGCCCATCGCAGTCTATTTTCGCAAACATAAGGTCTACGTTTCTGAGCTTGTTTGAGGAAAGATATTTTTCCAACCTTTACAGTACTTCAATAATAGAAAATATAAACATTTTATAATAATTGAATAGTATTTGGTTGAAAAGTAAACAGAGGGCAATTGCCGTCACGCCGCGCGCGATATATAAGCCCTGACGGACGGCAATGCGTGCGCTTTGCATTTCAAATGGAGGCATTGTATGCACATTTTTACAGACTTATTACTTTCTAGCTGGTACCGTGGGCAGCGAAGATGTTGGGGTATGGGAAACATTTGGTCTGGCCCGGAGAAACGCGAGCATTCGCCACGAAATCATGATGGCATGAAGCACGAAAGGACACACTCGCACCACACTAGTTTAGTGAAACCAGTCTTAACTTAACACATTCCCTGGCCAAGTGCCCCCAATGATGGGTAAGTATGCGCCTGTTTTTCAGGAGTCCGTGCTTCCACAATGGATTCACAGCCTCGAACTGGAAGTACTCGTGGACGTGTGACATTATCAGAGAATTTTGTATGGGGACAGTGAACGTGTTAAAATGAACGCTCCACTAATAGTCATGCTTTAATGAGTGCGAAAAAAATTATGCAGCACTTAAAGTATATGTAATTGTAACGCGTTGCAGTAAATATTATTTAGGTACCTACACATTGAAACATGCGATTAGCGGAGGGCCTTCATTTTAAGATTGGTTTTACGCTACCTTGACATCCATTGCTTTTGCTACACGTCGATGAAACTATTCGTGATATTCTCTATGATCTTTCTCAATGATTTCAAATGGGCCAAAACGGATGACATATCGTAGTTAAAAACTTTGATTCCGCGTATAACAAAGAATTGCTGTACTTTACAGTGTCTTTAGGAATTGATTTCCTTCAGCCGCTAATTGTAAGGCCGCGTTTACGCACACTGTGCCCTGTCAGGCGCCATTTGTATGTAAACGCGGCCTACCTGTAAAGTTGTAACCTCGGTCAAACTAAGCGCAACAGTTGGTGATTTGAGAATAAAATATTGATTCCCATACAATAAAACACCTCATCCTTAACGAATTATTTGGTTTGATGGCCGACTTTCAAGAGTTTCAAGTTTGTTTTTAATAATAATGGTATACTTAGTGATAGTTTTCCGTTTGTTCCCGTGGTTTGAATGATATATAACGAGATCAACAAAATGCCATGATGTGGTGCAGTTTCAGGTAATACCTGAACAAGGTGTACCAAACGAAGCTTACAACTCTTACAAGAGGCCTTGTTTAGCATCAACACTGTGCGAAGATCTTTTTAGTGGCAGTCTACGGTTATCTGCGTTTCAGTCAAATGAAAGTCCGCGCGAATCAAGATTCAGCATGGCTTCCCTTTTCTGCGAGCCCTACGGAGTAACGAAGCGAGCCGCATCAGGCGTATTTTTGTTTAAATTGTGACTGATGCGCCGTTAGCCGCTACTCGTAGGGTGAGCGCATAATGGGCGATCTCCATACGTCTCGGCGGACGTAATAAACTGGACGCTAGGGCTTGTTTACGCTAACAAGTGTATTTGGACGGTGATAGACGTAAAATGCCCAGTGCTACTAAATGATTAGGTTATTTTACCAAAATGAAGTGAATCGTCTTAAAGTTTTCTCCAAAGTCAAAGTGATTTATTCTTCAATTTAGGCATATTACATGCACCTTTGAATGTCGATAAACTACCACCAGTTCGGAAAGAAAACCTCTGCCTCGAGAAGAACCGGCATAAAAAACTCGGTGAGGTGTCATTTTTTCAATAAAATTTTAAAATGTCATTGCTACAGTAGAAAGCCTATTTATTTTGCGATAGATTTATAGTGCAGGATTTTATCGCTGCCAAGTATCCTAACTTATAATATGCTTTTGAAATAAGTGTCTGTTTTACGACAGATTTGAATTTAGAGTCAGTAAGTTCGGTAATATACAATTCCCCAAGAACGACTTTTTCGCTTTTACTAGCATGTAAAAAGTTGTTTTAAGCTTTCTTGCGCTTCTGGTAACCTTGGGCCTATCAGTACTCCATACGATTTCCCGCATTAAAATTTTATTTTTCATAACTTTCAAGAACGGTGCAGTTTTTGGGATATAAAATACCCTGAATATGGTTCTCTCTGTGGCTCCATTAGCAACTAATAATTCTATTTTATTTTCATTCCTATTCCATCTCAATAGGTAACAGTTCGTCTCGTCGAGTTACAGTTGATTATGTACTTACGTAAATGGTAGCATATATAGGAAGTTTATTCACATATATACTTAATACCAATTTTTCAATACGCCAAATATGCGTTTAAAATTTAGGCCCTGACCCATAAATATTAATATGATACCAATACTAGTGATACGAGCAAAAACACTGTTGTTCCATGATTTTATTATTATATTAGTCATAGGTATGTAATGTCAATAAATAAAAAAACTGACAAAAATTTGATTGTACTTTTCTGTATACCGTCATCTCACTTACTCATTGAGACGATTCTAACGAGCCCAAATTCAATGAGGTTGTGTCGTTTCATTGCGAAGTTCCTATGGCCACCTTCCAGCTCCATCATCCGATCAGCACCATGTCATCATAATATTCCATTGTCACGCGTTCTACACATGTATGCGAAATTTCAGCTCAATCGGTTACCGGGAAGTGAATCAAAATTATTTTTCAAGATTTGATTTGTGAAACTAAATAAAAGCTTGTAATAAGATACAGTGTAATTACTGAAAATGTTAAAAGTAGAATAATGACATCACAAAATATTCATAAAATGCTTGACAAAAAGTATAAGTAAGTAAATATTATTATACTGTAAATAAATAGTGTAAATGATTATTTAATAGACAACGCTAGAAATATTTTGGGAATGTATTCATGTAATATTTAAAATACAATTAATGCTTTTTGGCAAATTTTATATTAGGAAAGTGTATAACGGTAAACAGATATTCCTCGCGACATCAGCCTAGTATGAGGACCACTGATTGAATGAAATATAATAGGTTAAGTGTGTGGTTATTTTTCTGATTGTACAATTGCTGTCTGGTAAATAAATACATTTTGTATTTGTATTGTATTTAATAAAGCAATATGTGTAAATAATTGAGATTCAGTCCCATGGTGGACCCAACTCGTCTCTCCATACAAAGGAAGTTTGGTTATACTGAATTGACACTTTTTATAAAAAATATATATCAGAAAAAAATTAAGCTATTAGAGACTCGTATGAAATTGTATGAAAAACGTTCTACTCGCTCAATTTTTTTCTATTTTAAATTCTAATAACAGAAACTAGTTTCGGACCTAGTTTCTATATATGGCGGATTCCATTGTGTAATCAAAGTTTCATGTTATTAATGTCGTTTTAAAATAAAAACCAAACTACGTTTGTATGGAGAGTCGAGCGTCCTGGGCACCCTTAATAAATAAATAAAAATAAAATAATCACGTTCTCTCAAAATCTTTCTGCAGCTACAGAATTCCTGGTTTGTTTATATAGTTTATAAGTCTTACACCTGATGGTCGATCACGTAACGCATTGTACACGCGTCAGGTCAATGAAATGGAAAATGGTCAGGTGAAACGTCAATTTGTAGGGTTCCGTACCTCGAAAGGAAAAAACGGTACCCTTATTAGGATCACTTTGTTTGTCCGTCCGTCCGTTTGTCAAGACCCATTTTCTCAGGAACCCGTGGAGGTATCAAGCTAAAATTTATATCACAACTCAGGTTTACTGTCCCTTAGAGTTGTGAAAAAAATAAAACTTCTAAGCCAACGCAATCAAAAGATACAGCCGTTTATGCCGCAAATTTTCGTAACTGGCAAGGGAATCAAAACCTACAGGGTACTTGCCGTGAACTCAGATTCTTGAAATTTGGCACGAAGAAACGTCTTATTGCACAGATAAAGGAAAAAATTATAAAACCGTAAATTTTTAGTTACATCATATAATAAAATTATTTTTACTTATATACCTACAGGTTTGTACTTAACCCTCGGTGCGCGAGTCCGACTCGCACTTGGCCGGTTTTATATGGAAAAATGACAGTTGGATCTACCTAACGCGCGTTCGGAACGTTACGTCATTACCCCCCTGTAATATTGTGACATAACTGTGTTATTTTTTTAATTTATTTCTTCTTTTATTTTCTGTATTGTATAAATGTTTATTGTATTGCATTGAAAATCATGGTCCATTTCCCATCAATCTATTTACGAGAACATACCCAACTCTGTGTCATTAACAATGAGCATAAAAATAAAATAAAAGGGAAGTAGGTACCTACCTATTGTCCTTAAGAAACGATTCGACAAAATACTTCACGGTAAAGAAAGGTTGTTTAAACACTTGGAGGCTGTCACATGTCATAAGATAAAAAATAAAACACTCGTTGACCACGGACAAGGTTAAGTGTGACCGAAATCGAAACTAAAGGTTCCGTACGAGCTTTGCTGCGAATGCGGGAATGTAGTATTATTGTTTCTGTTATCAAGGTCGATTTGCTAAATAATAACAGGAAGATATAATTAATAAAATCATACATATAAAGTCATCATCATCCTCCCAGCGTTATACCCGGTTGTGCCCTAAAGGAGCCCAAGGTTCGCTTTGGCGTCTAATCCCAAGATTTGGCATAGGCACTAGCTTTACAAAATCGATTACGATCCAACCCAGCCCTCTGGAGTAGACCCTATTGGGATTAGATCGATCTCCTCACGATGTTTTCCTTCACCGAAAAGCCACTGTTAAATATCAAACGATATTTCGTACACAAGTTTTTTGAAACCCCAATGGTACGAGCCGGGTTTCGAACCCACGACCTCCAGATTGAAAGTCGCGTGCCTTAACACTCGACCACAGTGGCTTCATATAGGTACATATAAAGTATTAGGAGACAATCTTATGTATGTTAACCGATCTACTCAGTCCCAAACTAAGCAAAGCTTGTACGGTCAAGTCTAAAAATATGTATATACGATTTTCAAGTCTTTCCCCCAGGCATAAGTAACATACGTACCTATAAAGGAAACATCTAAGACTCAACAACAAATATTCGTGTTCTTCGCACAAATAAATGCCCTTACCGGAGTGCTAGATTCGAACCCAGGACAGAGTCACTACCAAATTGGTTTGTTAGTCTTATATGGTCTAGTTTAAATTTATTTCACAATACAAAAAAGCATATAAGGCGGACTAAATGCCATAAGGCATTTGCTGCCAGTCAGTCAGGCACTTAACTTAAGTAGGATAGGTAAGTCAACTCAACATTGATTACTTATCTGATCTATCGTCACCTAGTGACTTGTTTATTACCCGTTATATTATAAGTGTATGTTAATATCTATTTGTTTGTTAGTGGAACAATCGATTTCGGTGTATTGATCAGAAATAGTATCTACCTAATACGTAATGTGCTGACAGCGACAAGGAACCCCAAAAACTAATCATCTGCATTAATAACCCCTTTCGAAACGAGACACTTTCGAGTTTCAATCGCGTGTTTTCCAATCTGCATGTAAAGCAGCGGCATAAAGGAAATTAACATATGTACAGGGCTTTGTGCGCAAGCGACGGTCGACGGCCGGCGCGGCGCGAGAATGACGCGCTGATCGATGCTTAGGCGCAGACCACACGAGGCGTTTCAGCACCGCGCTCCGCAGCGTTGCGCGGATCGCTTGAATGCGCGCTAGGGTGGACACAACGCGCGAACGGTCTTTGCCGCTGGGCAACGTTGAGAAGATACTCTAAACACATTACCGCTCAAGATTACGGTGCCGCGTGTGAAGAGCACCGCACCTCTGCACGTACGCTGAAGAGCGGCGACGCCGCGACAACGCGCTTTGGAACGGCGTCGTGTGAAGATGTCGCGCCTTTTACATACATCGTCAAGTAAAGTGTGCATGGTGCCAAAACACCACATGTGTTCTACGCCTTAAGTGACGGATATTACCAAGAGGTTACGGTTAGGTTCTCCTTCTAGCAGCATTTGATAGAGAGAGACGAGCGTGAGTGCATGCTCTTTAGCACCTACACGGATGATTTTTGACTGCAAAACGAAAGATAAGAACTGATATTAGGTAATTTGGATTAACTGTTGAAACTGCCAACAAATTCAAGAATTGCAAAGTTGCATTCATTTATTTTGAAAAGGCAGCCATTAATTATAGGTATTTTAGTTTTTACCCGCGACTTCGTCCGCGTGGAACTCGTTTATATCGTACCTCTGTAAAAACTTTTACCAGGGGATGATTTCAGATTTCAGATTAAAGCTCTTCCTAGGGTCTCAAAGATTCTCTATACCAAATTTCATCTGAATCGGTTCTGGCGTTTAAGCGTGAAAAGGTAACAGATAGACAAGGTTACTTTCGTATTTAAAATATTAACAAAATATATATTACAGTACACATGGTGTTACTTTCCCGCACTAGTGCGAAAATGAGCACTTTCCGTGCATATGTTGAAACTTTAAAGAGCCATATGTACTGTAAAACGTTGTACGATACACGTGCGAATAGGTAATTCGCGACTCGTGTCGATTTAAAACACTCCCTTCGGTCGTGTTTTAATTTATCGCCACTCGTGGCGAATTTCCTATTTTCTGCACTTGTATCGTAAATAACTATTACAGTACCTACACATGCTGTTTCTTTCCCACACGAGTGCGGAAATAAGCACTTTCCGTGCATATGTTGAAACTTTAAAGAGCCATGTGTACTGTAATATATTTTTTCTAGTTGTGGAGGTTAAGATTGAACAGAAAAACATTGTAGGGAATTGTTAATTACTTTGCCTTATCGAGGTAAAATATATCGACTTGTCGAGGTTTTTAGGCTTGGTGATTCAATTCGTGTTGTAGAGAAATTCGTCTTATCGAGGTACGTGTTATAGAGGTTCCATAATAATAATAAGATCTCGACAACGACTCTGAACGTATTCAATAACTTACATTCAAATTTAAAACATTAATTTAATCAAATTATACCTATTATAACGGATGTATAGTATGCTAAATCTGATAGGTAGCCATTATTTAACGTAAATAATTATGTTAAAAACGAGCTTTAACGTAGTATATCTTCTCAACCATTCTTTATCGTTGAACATGGCCCAGCTTAATTGCCTTCCTCAAAAACCTCAACGTAATATAATACGATTGGACTGGAAATAACCCGCACGTACTCTTTACAAGCAATGTCAATAAAAACCAAGTCTTAAATCGCTAACATCCTTAGCACACAATAAAACACCTGCATCGTTAAATCAGCTGAATAAAATATATAAATTAGGCTCCGTATGTAAAAACACAGATGTCCGTCCGTCCATCTATCCGACATTGCTCGATATTTTAACTAACTGCGCGCTTTAAATTATTTCCAATTGAACGCATTCGAACGGCAAAGATATATAATACAAAGCAGATAATGCTCCATAAATAGAAATAGGTACACTTGAAACTATAAAAGCTATGAAGAGAAATGTCAGAAAGTTGGTGCAAATAAAGTGAACGAAACGAATAACCCCCACTCGTATAACGAGTGCTGAAGCTGAATATACAGCCACATAAATAGGTATACAAGTAAATAATCGTACATGTTCTAAGTATAAGTAGAGACTCGTACCTGCAGACAAACTGTTAAAACCGTTTTGCACGGAAATGTGATGATGATGATGATGATGATAATAAATGATCTGGGGGCACAGCAGTGCCCCCGCCAAGACGAGCCAAGCGATTTTTTGAATCCTCATAACATATGTTTGAATTATACCAGATAAACTAAATTCTCGGAATATGATATCAATAGGGGACTTATTAAATATATTAAGTTACAATTGCATAGTGCTCTTATACTTAAGATTTTATTGATATCTAAAAAACGCTGATGTAGTCACTGAATCACTCACTCACGTTGATCATCAAAATCCTTAGAGTACTTCCTGAAGTCCAAGAAAGCTAAAATTTGGTATGTAAGCTAGTATTAATACACAAACAACAGAAAACCTAGAAAAAATAACTTTTACTCCCCGACCCCTTAAACTAGGGGATGAAATTTTGTATGAAGCATCCGCAAATATTGATGCAAGATGTCTGAAAATTTATTTAGGGACTCCTTGTTATAAATAATAAAATACATATTTCACGATTTTTAGTAAATCACCCTCTACCCTTTACATTAGGGGATGGAAGTTTGTACGGGTTTTCCCATACACTTCGTTAGACCTTAAAAAAAGGAATGAGATCCTACTAAAACATTACATGTAAAGTGATGCCACGACTCCCTAGCTCATACAGCTTTCAGCGTCAAAAAGATATGAGATCGCAAGTAGCGCTAACCTTCCACACGGCTTTACTCTACCAGCCACGCTCTACAAATTCTATATCTTGGCTAAAAAGTATAGAAACCCGTGTCTTATTATTAATATCATCATAAATTCATGCCTTTTGCACGCGGGAGAGTCTATGCGGCGACCGGGATGTGCCCAACCAAGCTATACTAAACACTACAAACAAGTGCCCTTCAAATCACATTTTTTTGTGATTGTCACGATTGCCATCTTGCTTATTCAGAAAACAACATAGTTTAAATTACAAAGATTCATATATTTCATTCTCAGTCTAGAAGTAATACGGTGGTGGTTGTATCAGCTCTACAGCAGGCCGCCTGTCCCGCGCAAGCGGGATGCAAAGCGCCATTGTGTCCGTCCGACTAACGACCACGTTACAGGCCTCATATTGGTACACATTTGCTTATTAAAAAAGACTCGGGAACAAAATTATTTGCATTATTATCACAATCGCTTTCGTTTATACTTTTACTCGAATTATGACTTTATTCTTCTCTTAATCCTGTACGTATGTGTTTTATTTTATGTAGCGTTTCCAATCATATGAATATACAAGTTGTCCGTTTATTTAAGACCGACATGTCACCCTGCCAAATCCGTTGACTTTTTTTACGCACACTTATTAAAATCTACATTATGATAAGTTCCCGACAGGCCCGACACACTTTGGCCCCCATACATCAAATTCGCGATCCTTATACGTACTTTTAATTAGTCGATTAAAAACTTTATAAATTTACACGCGGCTATATCGGATCCGTTTGAGCTGCGCAGAAGCAAAAAGCATTGCGTTCGGTCGGCGCAGTCGCGCGGGGAATCCGGGATGGCCAAAAACAAGGAATCCAACAATGGACGGATAGTATCTACATTGTTTGTTAGTCCCAAGTGTTGTTCGGATTGCCGGAGTTGTCCAAAAGTCCGGTGGAATGGGAGGAAATACTTGTTGTGGTGGCACTTGGTATCAAAGCATATCGGGTTGACCGTATATTCATTGCTGTATGTGTATGTGAGTCCATTTGATCAGCTAGATAAAATATGTTATTCACACTAATCACACTCTATCTTGGTAACCTCACCCCGAGTATAATTGGATACTTCTATTTAGTAATAAAAAATGTAATTCTGTTTAGTCCGTCAGTTAAATTATCAAAAAATATTGGACACGTATTTTTTTGTTTGTCAATTAAACAAAAAAATACGAAGATATAGCCCGTTAAAGTGCCGCGTGACGTCACATTATGATAAAAAGTGTACCATAATGTGACGTCACACAGAACTTTAACGGGCTATATCTTCATCATTTGACGAACAAAAAATACATGTCCAATATGTTTTGTTAATCTAACTGACGGACTAAATGTCATTTTTTAGGAAAGTAGCCAATTGGGCTTTAGATTGTGAACAATTGGTTCACTATCGGAGGTCGGACCAGCAAGAAGTCGGGTGGCGTTGTGAACACCAGAGGCTACGTAAGTCGTAGCAAATCTCAGTGTTAAGTTATTCTGAGGACAACATGGTGATGTGAGTCGAGTACTAGCGCCGCTGTTGTAAAATGCTAGCGGCCTATTTGAAGGAATCTAGCCATTTCACATATTATGGTCTACGACAGAACCTTTTGTGGTATTTTAAAAAGGTGGCCCCAACCCTGCCGCTACGTCCCTGGCTATATTGAATGAATGAATGAATAAGATTTATTCCGAAACAACAACAACAACAGAAACAATTTACAAAATGCTTAGATCTAAAAATATATTGTGGTAGTTATCTCAAAAAAGGATCCCACTCGGCAAGAGTCGAGGCAGAGGGGCCACGACGCTGATTTTCAGTGGGTCCTGTAATGTAACCGGTGTCCTAACCTAAAACTAAAACTAACGAATCGCGTTTAGTAAACATGCTTACATCTATATTTAATTGCTAAAATTGTACAGTTTAAGATATTTACCTTTGCAATAACCAAACCAGAAGTTGGATTGACATGATAGAAAATTAAACAGTTAATAAGTAAACATAAAGAGTCATTGGAAGATTAGCGTGATTATTCATATACAGGGTGAGCAATCCAAATGGGTCAGTATGGCGGTTTTGGAAACCATAACAGATAGCGAAATCTTGGCTTAGGAACCATGACGTTGATTTTAGTAAAAAGAAAAACTGCATTCATATACTTACAAAAATACGTGTAGGTACTCGGCCCAGGAATCGAACCTGGACTTTTGAAAAATTAAATTTCGTTATTTTCCTTTGAATATCGGTTATGTAGCTCTTAAATAGTAAATGTTACTAAGAAACATGATATCTAAAACTAATAAAATGCATTGTTTTTAAATAACGAAATTTAATTTTTCAAAAAGTCCAGGTTCGATTCCTGGGCCGAGTACACGTATTTTTGTAAGTATATGAATGCAGTTTTTCTTTTTACTAAAATCAACGTCATGGTTCCTAAGCCAAGATTTCGCTATCTGTTATGGTTTCCAAAACCGCCATACTGACCCATTTGGATTGCTCACCTTGTATATTGTTTGTATAAGAATACAGGCGTTAGATATATATTATCTACGCTTATTTATTACAGACGTAGGTTGCTAGGCATTAGAATTTTGAATAGTAAGAAGGTGATGTTTTAATTTCTGTTTAAACGTAAATAGCGAGTCAGATTTTTTGCATTCGAGTTAGATATTATTCACAGCTGACCACCAAACCTTGTGGCCGTGTCCACCACCGGTGACCCCGTTGGTAGACCCAATTCGCTAAGTCAACTCCAGATGATGCGTCATGCATATGCGTATGCAGCCATGCCTACGTCTTTAACACATACTTACATAGGCCTACGCAAAAAATAAAATACCACTAGTTAGGTACGATATTCATCATTTGACAGCAGGGGTCCATCATTTTCCTAATAGTCATGCTCATACTATTTATACTGCAAACTAGTATTCCATAGTTTCTCAATAAAGCGAGAAGTTTTAGCTGTGAATCGTGATAACTCGTTCAGCCAGCTAATATAACCTTTAGTTTAAGCTAAGGTTTATAAAATGACCATATCTGCGCATAATAAATGGACGGATACCTACTCGTGGATATGTTTCACTATTTAAATGCGTAAATGGCATTAGGCTTTAATGTATAATGATGAAATAGGTTCAGTAACTTGTATCGCTACATTTTAAATGGTAAGTAGGTACTTAGAGTTTATTATTACAACATTAGATCCTACCTAATAAATATAAATAAATAAATATAGTGGGACAATTCACATCAATTTATCTAGTCCCAAACTAGGCAAAGCCTGTACTATGGGTACTAGTAAGACAACGGATAAACATACTTATATAGATAAATACATACTTAAATAGCTACTTACCTAGCTTAAATACCTTTATTACACAGTGAAGTCGTATTCGAATTATAAAAATCTTTCAAGTTTTTGGCCTTTTTGTTCGCACTATTACAGTGAATTACGGAGCAAAATTATCAACATATGTTTGACGTCGACGAGTTTAAAAGTTTTGCTACTTTTCCCTACTTTAGCTGCTGAATCTATTGACTGCTTCATTAGACACACAGCGACTTTAGATTTTTTTGGTCATAATTAGAAATGTTCGTACCCAGTGCTACTTACTAGAGATTTTTTCAATCTTACATTGTAGGTACATAAATTATACATCGGTATTAACCTTTTAAGGAGCGATGAAAACTGCCTGGTTTCTAAAGGTTTTATAAAGTGTTTTAAAAAAGTTGAATAGGATGTACTATGATGCTGAGAAAGTTTTTTACCAGTTTCGACTCTATTCATTCTATTATTTGTATTTTAAGGTTCAAAACAGGTTTCTGTAGATGTTTTTTTGGCTTACTACGTTGCTCGAAAAACCACATAACGTCAAGCAAATCGAGATAAGTGTAATTTGATAAAATTAAAATCAGTAGGCTAGATGTTAACGTCCCTATATAAGCTAAGATATTTCCATCCTATTTCCAAGTATAATGATGGAAAAAATCGATAGGTACCTAGAATCGACTCCAATCAATTCCTCGCCGGTATCGAATGGGCCTTTATTATTTTTTTATTTTTCGATAATAGGTACTGTCATGATGGATAAATACACCACTTAACACATTCATCTTATGCGGCCCTAATTGCCAAGAACTTAAGGTTTATTCTTATATGTTTTGAGAGTAATTTATTGTTTGTGATGTACTGGACTTAAAGTATGCTATCCTGCAATTATCTGAGGGATAATTCACTCGTTGCGGTGACAATTTTGTTCAATTGTCAGGGCCGAGTGCTGGTCGGCGTCTCCGGACGAAGAGGAATTGTCGATTGAATGTTCTAAATACAAAAGAAAAACTTTATTGGACATTATGCAAAAAATACGGAATGTACGGATAATAATGATCCCATAAAAAAACACTCCATGTTAAAAATAGGCCAAGTCTCGAAACTCTTTCACCGTAAAAAGTTGTGAGATATTTCGTAGAGCCAAGTCAGGCATTCTTATTAATCTTTATTTGCTTGCTAAATAAAATTCTGCAACTTGGGAGTCACACAACTGCGGTAACATTTATTAATTTTTGCATACCTAAAACTATGTAGTATTGTGTGATTACCAAGTTAAAAATATATTTTATATGAAATGTTTTTTATGGGATCTCACACTTCTTTTTGTAGATGATTGTGTTATCAACATTAATGAATGCAGCCGGGTATAATATTGCATAGACTATGTTTGGAAATGTTATTTTACCAACCGCAAATACTTAACGATTGTATAGTTTTCTAGTGCATTGTACACCTAACACTAACCGCATGAAAATACATCGTATAGTGCACTGTACCTATCTTGTTATTACTATTTGCAGGAACTGCAAAAGTAACTTTGTAATCGCATGTATTTGTATAGGATTACAAACTTACTTATAACTAAAACTTTGCCGTGCAATAGTTCTTAAACTAAAAGTTCAAATAGAATGTTATTGAGAATATATCTAAGCCATATTATGCCCTATAGGTTACTGAAAATTCAGGGATCTAGCTTTAGCCAGCACAAAATTACAGGATGTTGAAAATTACCTGAATGGCTTCGAGAAAAGGATGCAGGTACGGCCGTGCCTCTTTGTTCTCCTCGACTTGGCGGGGGCACTACCGTGCCCCCAGATAACTATTGATTATCGTCTCGCTATTTTTATATTTATCATGTCAGATGCCGGAGGAAAATCGGGAGATAAATATATTTCTCAATTATAATACGGCGGGTCATTTTAAGTACGTGTTCAAAGAATCTCCACGCGAGTAGAAATTAATATATTATTCTCAAGGTTTGTGTTTCATATGCGGATTTAGGGTGCAACTAGGATAACGCAAGGGAGATCTATGATTTAAGATTTTTGTTTATTTAGGTACTTCATCTTTATTTTAGGATCCGCATAAAATTAAGTGATGTACCTAACAGCACTATTAAAAGTACCGCTAACAAAACGATGATGCACAAAACTCTGGTAGTATCGCGAGAAATTAAATGCAATTATTATCCTTTATGGGCCCGCCACATATATCCAAGCAGATCGATGGTAAAGTACTATGATCGAAGCCAACTCTACCAAAATCAAACCCACAAATAAGGACTATCATCTGTCTGGAACAAAGTCCAAAATCAATTGACGAAAATTCGTGACTTTGACCACTAACCGATCGCGGCATCTACTTACTACAATCATGCGAAATGCAATCGTAACCACTCTTATTCCGTAACATTACAGTTAAATTTCGTATAATCGACCCGCTTTGGGAAATATGCGGGAACGAGCTAAAGCATATTATTGTATGAGAGTAAAGAGGATGCATAAACTTGTTATTACGATCAAATTGGTGCGTTTATAAAAAAATCGGTTTACGCATCTGCGGATCCCTTCTGTAATTTGTTGTGAATTAACTTTTATGTCATATAAGTAGAATTTTTCTTAGTTTTAAAGAAATTAACTCGATTGTAGCCAATTGAAGGTTTCAGTGGGTTAAGATTGTTTAATCTCATAATAACTATACGTTTTGAGCTTGTAATTAGTTTGTAAGTTGGGTTACAATGTTATACTTATTAACTCGGTTGGATGTAGACATAAATATGTATTTCATTATTTCTTTAACGGAACAGAAATTATATTAATACCCTTCGAATTACAAAGCTAGTACTTAACTGGTAAGATCACATCACACCCTGCAATTAGATAAAAAGTAATAAAAAATGGCGGCACTCTGCATCAAGCGCAGTATCATCATTCCCCGATCAGGATAGATGCCGTGCCGACACCTGTTCGATCACTCGGTAAATCAAAATGGCGACCGTCGCGTCTTTTTCTCACGCGTCAAAATAGACAATTGGCATCTCTATCTCATGTTTGATTACAGAGATAGTTATCTCAGTTTTTTAGGGTTGACTACGGCAACAAGGAACGCTTATAGTTTCGCCATGTCCGTCCGTCTGTCTGTCTGTCTGTCTGTCCGTCTTCGGCTTAGCTCAGTAACCCTTACAACTAGATAACTGCAATTCGGCGTGGGTATATAAACCAATCACGCCGACAAAACAGTAGAATAAAATCCTGAAAAAAAAAATTTTTAGGGTACCTCCCCTACATGTAAATTGGTGATGTATTTTTTTTTCGTTAAACATATAGTGTGGGATCGTTGGATAGCTTGTTCAGAAATAGGGTTTACTAAAACTATTTTTCATGTGTCCCCCCCCCCCCCCCTGCCGGCTAAATGGCTACGTGAAAAAATTCGTGGCAGTAGTACATATAATGAATTTAAAAGGAAAACTATCACAGTTAACGAGTAGTAGACATAACTAGTTAACTGGTAAGAAATGCACTTAATTTTGGGTGCATATACATTGTCATTGGAATTTGAACCTTTTACCGTAGACGGTAGAGTTGCTTTTTAACGGCACGGAGCTTCTTGCCCACGGCGAGCGCGCAAAAGACCTGCCCTGCGACATGCCCCCCCACCCGTGACAATGCTAAAACTTAGGCGGACTTACGGCACGGTGCTTCTTGCGCGCGCAGCTAGTTGTGATGTGCGTCTTGATGCTGTTCGGAGATTTTCATAAATATTTTACGTAAATAACCCGTTGCTGCTAAAAGTTTGCGATCTGCGGTTCGATTAGTTTATGTAGTAGGTGTCTAATATTTATGAGGGTAAGCTATAATAAAAACCCCAAATTCCCCTTTTAAGTCCGCACAACCCTACCCTGCGCGTGGGCCGACACGCACTTGGCCGCTTTTTAATTTAATTTCGTAACAGCCGCAAAGTAAAATAATGTATGTATTAGATATTTCAGAGAGTTTTTATGGAACCGGCACCAGAGCCCTTTAAATTAGATTGTACAATTTACCAGCTTACTGAAAATAAACGTTTTTGGAGAAATATATGGTACCTACCTACCTATGTTCACCTTTTTTTTTATGTGTACTTTCAAAACATTTATTCAATTTTGTCTTAACATCTTCATTCCCTTGCTATCTATCTCCATTCCTCGCCCCATCATTATTAGAAAGATAACTAGTCTAGTATATTACCATAATCTAGCGGTTAGATAGTGATATGTAGTATCAATCAGATATGACATAATGATCTCAATTAAGATGTAGAGGGAGGTAACGCTGAAGGCTAGAAAATAACACGTCGTTGGCTAAGTGTGATTACATACGCAATTTAACTTTTTAAATTACATTAAAATGACAATATTTAAAGCGCAGTGTGGGCAAAGCTATCCACAATTTATGTATTATTGTGGCGAACCTCCCCCAATGGGATGGTTTCTGTTCCCGCCATGTGGCTGATATAATCATGATGATATAATAAATTCAAACTCATTAATGTTAATTATAATCTTGTATTTTTAATGAATAAAAAAAAAACTCATTCAAACACATAATATTCAAATATCGTATAGGTATACAAAAAAATACGCTATACAATCCATCGTCATTCAGGGGCAACCTAGCAAAATTCTACACCGTAGACGACGCAACGGAGCCACGAAGCTTTGTCGTCTAAATTAGCAAATAATAGCTTTGTTTTTTTTATAATTCTATATGTAAATTTTCTTGTTTCCCAGGCCACGACTTAGTAAACCACTTACTCTGATTTTACTTATAGCAATATTATGTTGCGTACAAATATAGGTAACTGTACAAATATGTTCCAGGAATGAAACATTAGTAGCAACTGTAAGACTTTTTTGAATGAATAGTGATGCATATAAGTACTTATAATACTTAAATACAATATGTACGGCCCCAAACATTTCTCTGCAGTGTGAAGCTGGTTTCTAAAGTTAAAACCCTATAAAATATAACAATCAGAACACAAAATAATAGGGTAAGCAAGTATCACGCATAAAATTTAACTCAAGTGGACTATTGAATGTAAACTAGTTTAAGTATTGTAATTTATAAGAAGTTCTCCAATATTTACGAGTGTGATATGTATTACATTACTTTTTAGCAAACAGGTGTAATTGTTTTGTAACAAATATCGATTACAATTATAATTTTATATTCTTTTTATTACCGTGAATATATGAATTATTAAAACCTTTATCGATGACCAGAAACATGGCAGTATTTTAATGTATGACTTCATTATAACCAGTTATAATTACAATATGTATTGACACCTGTCGGTAATACGAAAGCCATAAAATTTAATTAAGAGTATTTTTTCTATATTTAGTAGTAGTAATACTTTGTTCGTACCTCCTTTGTTGCCAGCCAACGCAACACAATAATAAATTTGAAGGATCTACTCATAATAACAAATTTGTCCGTGTGGTTGTCTGGGTCAAATCCAAAACGGATGAGCCAATTTTAATGCCACTCTAGAAACTTATTCTTCAGTTAGCGTGGGAGGAAATATTACGAGTGGTTGCTGCATCAGCAAAAATCATTTATGTATAATACGAAAGTTGCATTGATAAGCATGAATTTCCGATATCTATACATATCCGATGTGATACTCGTAGGATAACCTCGAATCAAGTTATGAGCTGTGAGCTCATACTTGATGCGTGTTTTAAAAGGTATATAGGTAATGAGCTGTGGATAATGACATTATTATTGTTAATGGTTGCTGTTTGTGCAATGTGAATAACAAATCAAAGTTAAGGTATCAAGGCTAGAATATATTTTTTGTTGCATTTGAGGCAAAATGTATCAATTGTCATGTTCCAAACATATTGATTACGGACTTAATAACGTGACGAATAACACCTGAGAGCAAAGCGTCGATTAAAGGATATCGATACTCGATCCGATTAATTCGCTAAAGGTTGCAAAGTAAAAAATCGATATATCGAATATTAATTTCTAAATTGTCCATCCATCAGTTTATAGCCACTTGATATATTGGTTCATATTTTTTAGTTTTACTAACGCGCTTCGGCGGTGCCTTGCTGTTAGGTCGTGTATACACATCGACCGAATACTAAGAAGAGGACACATAGTTTCATTTGATCTTGTTATAGAATAAAGAGTAAGAATCAAATGTTCTCTTACATTCAATATAAAAAGCATAGTATCACGAAGCTGAAAAATTATTGAACATTCAATAGAAGTTGCCGATTTTCTTCGAAGCAAATATTTGCAAGATCACTCATTAATCTACGGTTGGTAACTTAGGGTTCCATTAG
The DNA here is from genome assembly GCA_932294315.1 of Epinotia nisella. Lineage (NCBI taxonomy): Eukaryota > Metazoa > Arthropoda > Insecta > Lepidoptera > Tortricidae > Epinotia > Epinotia nisella. The sequence goes on from OW028674.1 coordinate 28,688,165, forward strand.
TATTCGAGTGACCTAAGTGTAGTAACGTATGGTAAAGTGTATTTAATGAATGAAAATAGGTAGTACCTACATAGCTATTTTTTTTACTAAACGGTGTTAAAACACGTCAAGAATATTTCATTAATTTTGGTCCGACCACTTCAATCGCCGTCCTCAGCTGGTTCGAGAACTCGCGCGTATGCGCAGCGTATACAGTTAGGCTAGTGTCAGGCCTGTCCAAACTGGCTAATTTCTGGTCATCCGATAACATACCCGCGCCCGCGTAATAACTAGCTTGAGTAGACCTTTGAGCGTGTAGACCTGGCTTAAAGAAAAAAATACTTGTTAGTCAAAATTAATCAGACTACTGGTAGACACAGAAGTTCAAATTAGATAAATACAACACATACGTACAATACATACAATTAACGACTCGCTATTTTTATTCCTGGAATTGCAGCTGAATTCATCTAAAAGGTTTCCGAAACGATGTTGCTTTCATCGTTAGTAAATGGAAAAAATCTATCACCTGTTCCAGTTATTAAGAGGATATTTTATGAGATGAGTTTCACTTAAAAATAAAAGTACCTATCCTGAGAACCCATATAGTTCTGTAATGAGACACGTGTCACAATTTAATTTGACATTTCACAAATTGATTGGTTTTCGTGCCGCCAACTTTGCCTCACACGTCGCGTCGAAGAGTGAATGATTTTAGTCGACACTGTGAGAATACATCATCAGCATGATTTTAAAATCGGTTGGAAACAAGCATTAGGTCCCTTTCACATTATTATTGTACTGGATCGAGCAACTAAATATGTCATAATGTAATTCACAAGCTAATAAAAACGACAAAAGAATCAGCAAGACATTTTGTGATAAAATTGAGTTTTTTTTAACGAAGAAAGCTTGTTGTCATTGTGCTTTTCGAGCTAACCCAAATCTTATGTGTTGGGTAAGTACATGAAATTCCGTTTGACTTTCAATACTGACGCTTTTTCATGTTTAAGGTCCTATACAAATATATAAAATGCATGTAGGTACGTATACGTACCTACCTAAATCACAGTGTATGGTAAAATATGTATTGCAATAGAATGCAGTTGATGAATTCATTTATTATGTCATCATCATCATCATCATCATATCAGCCCAAAAACGTCCACTGCTGGACATAGGTCTCCCCCAAAGAGTGCCACAATGACCGGTCCTGCGCCACCCGCATCCAGCGGACTCCAGCGACCTTTACCAGGCATTCATCGGCACTATTTATTATGTAGTGCCGATGAATGCAATTCAACGGGCTAACATTTTCAGGGGCGATTCCGGTGGTTTCGTTATATTTTCTCGGAAAACTTCAATACTAGTAATAGATAGACAATAAATACGCCCCAAAGGCCACATCCAACTAGTTATTAGTATACCATCAATCACCACTCAATAAAACTCACGTCGACACTGATAGAATATTAACACTACGCGGAGACGTAATGAAAAAATAATTTAACTTGATTTATAGCTTACTCAGGGCTCCGCAAATTGCGGAGGCTTTGAGACGTTTAACTTAAGTACTGGCTGCGTACGTAAAAAAAGTGATCGAAATTTTTGAGTAAAAATATGGTAAAAATCGAAGACGGTGTTTGCGCCATTTGGGATAATAGCCGGTGTTAAGGCCACGCTGTATAGATGTTCTTAAGATGTCCAAGCTTTTCTAACAGTTAGTAAGTACTAACACACTAGCATGTCTAACATTCTACGGGGTTTTGCCTCGACTGCTACACCATATTTTTTAATTTCATAGTTTCACGTCTCGTTTGGCTTTCGTTTCCTACTCCCCCGTAATCTATCCCCAGGGTAGCCAATACGGTAATTAATAAGTGTGGTCTCTACACCCTGCGGCAAGCAGTGACCGTCCGTTCGCGGGAAGCGTCGTTCAATAGCACAGAATAATTAATAGTACCTACAGGTACAGAACGTCCACTGCTTTAAGTGATGAACTGATGACGTTCGCTGTATTTTATTTTGCAATAGACAATCATGGACGTAACACATAATGATCATCCATTTTGGAAATAATAATATGACATAATAATAAAAATCTTAGAGCATACATAACTGGAGTAGCCTTTCAGTAACTTACCCGTCTGTAGAAAACCTTGCACAATGTGCAAAAAATCATACACTGACAATTTCACAATCGATCACAAAATCGCCTCGCAAGAGAACACTGATCATAAAAATGCCCGCATGTTGCTGTAAGCTCTTGATATTATAAACGTTCAACCACGTTAAGCTTTTAATATACAATTGAGTTTTCAATATCCTATTAAGATGCTGAAAAAATACAATTTAAAAAAAACATTAATATCTACTGATTAAGTTTTATAAAACAGTTCATCTTTTGCAATGGGATTACTTCTTACGTCATGTTAGTAAAATGGTGTAAAATTGAAATTCGGATAACGGTGAGCGATCAATGAAATTAATTACGTACCTACAACGGAATGTACGTATAAATGAAATGTCATTGTGTGCGATTCACTGTGCTGCTACAGCCCTGACGCGGTAGGCCTACGCCAGGAGGTTACCATAGATAATCTTCATTTCCCGCCAAAATTACAGTTATCCCACTGTCATTACACTAACTTAACACCAAACCAACTAGCCACAGCCAATGAACGTCATATGATTTTTCTCTCCACTCGGTAACGTCTCGAAAGTCACCAAGGCATCCTCTTAATAACCACAGGCTATCAAAGAAATGCAAATAAGTGAGCTTGATGTTTACGACGTAACATTAACTGGTATTTGATCGCCGCGGATGCCTAGCATCGGGGTTCGCTCCCGGCGAGTAATGTATGTTAGTATTCGTGATGTGGGAAATTGATACTTTAATCAGGTCACTTATTGGTAGTCATTTACTTAACTCGTAAAGACACGCCGAGAAATACGAATAAGGTTGATTATTTTCCTTTAAGGGCTACGTTCATATATTAAAACAATGCAAGAATAATAAGAATACAGAGATAAGTACTACACGAAAGCATTTCTTTCGTTATTTTACACTCATTGCATGAATGGCAGACTAAAGTGATATTCCCGCCCAAGCAATACAATCTTATATTTAACTTTTCGACTTATCTCAAATATATTTTTTTTGTGTTCCATAAATCCGTACCAATACCTGCAATCGTTTTTTGAGATGAGCGTTTCTTTTTTTTGCCACTAGCACAGTGTCCCACGAAGTTTAAAAATGAAATACTTCGTGTATAAGTTAAGGAGTTTGTATTTTTTACTCATTGATCGTTTTATTTGACGACCGGTTAGCCTAGTGGGTAGTGACGCTGCCTACGAAGCTGAAGGTCCTGGGTTCGAATCCCGGTAAGGGCAAATATTTGTGTGTGAGCATGAATATTTGTTTCTGAGTCTTGGATGTTTTCCATGTATTTAAGTATTTATATCTATTAAATATATCGTCGTCTAGTAACACAAGCCTTATTGAGCTTACTATGGGACTAGTTCGATTTGTGTAAGATTGTCCACTAATATTTATTTATTTATTTATTTGCACACTAAAAATATTATAACAATACATAAAAATCTTCACTTTTATTTAAAATTTATAAAAAAACATCAACTTTTTCGAAATATGAAAAAAAAAACCCGCCAAGTGCGAGTCGGACACGAAGGGTCCTGTACCATTATCTATAAAAACGAGCAAAAAAAATCGCGTTTGTTGTATGGGAGCCCCTTTAAATATTTATTTTATTGTGTTTTTTAGTATTTGTTGATATAGTGGCAACATAATTACATCTGAAAATTTCAACTGTCTAACTATCACGGTTCATGAGATACAGCCTGGTGACAGACGGACACACAGACAGACAGACAGACAGACGGACGGACAGCGGAGTCTTAGTAACAGGATCCTATTAGGGGTAAGGGGAGTAGGGGTTTTTACCCTTTGGGCACGGAATCCTAAAAACGACTGTCCCATTTTTAAAATCCATAACTTCACATTCAAATATCTTCATGATGGTCAATAAACCTATATGGACTTTTGTATCGTGATCTGTGCTTACTAGTATTAAGATTAATTTTTCATCTACTTCGTTGGTCTAACACCAGTAATATGGTAGAATTAGAAATTAATTTAACTCTTGTCCCAGGAAAAGTTCCAAACCCCCTCGAGGGTGCACGCCTTGTCGGGGCGGGGGGGCTTAGTAACCGTGGACTGGTCACCCACGGCAAATCTAATACCATACAATATTTTGCGATTTGTTATTATTAAAACCTATTGAAAAGTGGTTATTTGCACAAAATCTAAAAATGTATGAAATATTCTATCGTGTTTCGTTCATAATCTTTATATATTTAGTTATATTTTGGTTTTTGGTCAATTTTGAAAACTAGTGGCAAAATAAAGGAAACGATCAGATGTGAAAATGAGTTTGTACTTTTTAAATCTTACAATTAGTCCACACGCAGTTCTTTCTCTCTTGTACAACTTATTCCCATTTTGTGTACAAACAAACATGTAAGACAAGGTCCAATCTGACAAAACTCTTACCCTAACATTATTTGTGTCAACATTGCTGTCAAAACAACACTTTGCAGTCCAATTCACACCGTCACCGCTTTCAATTAAGGTTCATATTCATTTGTAGACACTTCTATTAATTAAAAACCTGTCCCTTAATGCGTCTTCATAGATTTGTTATTCCCACGGCTCTGCAAATAAGCCTTAAACCAATCAATTATAGTGCTCATCTTACAAATACTCTGAAAATAACTTATAATTACTAAACAATAAAGACGAAAATCGACTAATCCATTGACATTTGTTGGTAGTAAGAACTATACGAAAAATGGTCCAATGCGAACTTTAGCAAGTTAAGGTTTATCTTAAACTGAATAAGATTCATATTCGTGGTGAAAACTATGTTTGTATTGAAATGACATTAATTATTGGTACCTATTATTGAAGATTTGATTGCTCCATGCCTCATTTAATAAGAAGCAAATATAATATTGATTACGTTTTCTCAAAAAGAACGATAGGTAGGTAAGTAATAACGACAGGAATTGATGTAAAAAAACAATTCGCAATGAAATTTCTATCTAAGGTAAATGTAACTGCTTACTTACATTTGTAAGTTAAGATTGTTTCAGGGGCATCAGTCGCCGTGTTACAGGAGAGAGGCCCATATATTTATATGGGCCTCTCTCTCCCTCCTTATATATTATACCTCACAAACTGGCATACATATCAATATAATACCACCAATTACACCACACGGTTACGAACATTTTATATAGAGTCGCGTCAATTAGACGCAGTCACAAATCTGGAGAATGACCGAAAAACTAGTTAGGTATGCAAATCGTAAAAACATTAAGCAAACTTACATCAGTGCACGCGCACACACACTTAATATTACAAGAGTGCCTTTGTCGTTAAGCCGGCATTTGTTGGCGTGTCAGTCAATTTGAATACAACGCTATACCTCTACATCTAAACCCAAATGCTATAAATGTGAAGCTACAATTAAAAGATCCATCTAAGGTATAGCCTAGCCTGTTTTTGTGTCTTACAGCCTGTCAACGGTCTACAGGACAACCAGAAGTGGGCCAACATTAGCCTAACAAGACATCACCACACCACATGTTTCTCACCATTTCAAGTCGAAACTGATCTAAAGATCGACCTGTGTTCAACAACAAATCATGTATTGAAATTGCTTTTTTTCTCAAGTAGGCTTGTAAAATATGAGATTCTTCCGTTCTGCAACTATTACGTAGGTATATACAGAAAAAAAATTGAATAATGGCCCTAAATGCTTTTGCCCACTGAAACATTACAGATATATGCCGCCTGTTCCAGGCTATTCGTTCACGGTCTTATATTTTCTCCCTGGGCAAAACAAATATTGCGGATCTAAATTTACAGTTTTGCTATGTATACCTACGGCGTGGCTCTGCTACGTCGTCAATATGTTAATATAGTTTTTGAAACCCGATCAAATATTTCTAAACACTGTGATGGTCAACCCTAACTGGGTGGTTTCGTGGTCACTTAAGTAGGGTAGCAAAGGATAGGGTTAGCACAACTGCGAGTTATGGAGGTATCGGATCTGCGGTCTCCCCGCAATTACGAGACTAATGCATGACCCCGCAGACTTCCACCATTATTACATTTTGAGAAGATGAAGAAAAAGTGTTTTAGTCCTTACAGAAACATCTTCGAAAACTGTGATGAAAGGGTTTTTCAACAAGACGCGGACATCGAACGTGGTCTACGTTACCTGTGTTTTCGGTTTGATCTAAAGAATACAAACTTAATCGTGGCATAATAATCGTTACACTTATAGGTACAGGTATTTTAAAACTCGACTGGGAAGCTGGGAACAGAATATGCCATTATATGTTAAAACTACTTCCGGTTGAGCCTTAAGGCCTGAAGCCTCTCACAGACTAAGGGTGCCTTGCCACCAGAGCTATGCTATTCTATGTTTTCATACATTTGGCACGTAGCTACAGCTACGTGTAAAGGCACCCCTAAGTGCAATCACCCTTGGTGTATGCTTTTATAAGATGAAATATGCCTACATACAATGGCCAGGAAATGTGTTCTTGTAAACGGTTACGAGGTGAAGTTGTAGTAGTAAATGTTCTTAAGTTTAAAAAGCATTTAATTGTGCTGTTAAAAGCGCAGTAGCAAATATCGATGCTATAACCGGAGCTTTATAAGTCCAAATAGCCTTATACAGTACGCATTCCAGGATTATTTTGCTTGTTGGGGTACTTCTCTCTCGTTTGCTTTTGCACGTCCTTATGCCAAAATCTGAACCCAAATACTGTTCTAAGAGCTCACAGACTGTAGATGGCTTAACTAATTCTAATAGTATATGCCTTTTTGCACCAGAATGTTCAACCCTAATGCATGTAGCGGTAGCGGTCAAGCAACGGCAAGGTTACCACAACTGCGGTTTATGTGTGTCGGTTCCGCGCCCGCGGCGCAATTAGGCGGAGGGACGACCCTGGCCGCTGCGATTGTTGTTTAATTGTTTTATGGGCACAGTGCAGACGTCACAGAGTCACAGATTTCGAAACCGTACATCAATTTAAAATATAACCTCTATGGCCGCATTCATAAACGATCAGCTTTTTTTATTTGCTTCCCAACCCCAATTTTGGTTCGTTTGTGGTGTTACACAAATATTTATGCGATTGTTGTTTATTTTTTTTATTTACAGTGATGGTGATGTCACAGATTTCGAAACCGTACATCAATTCGTAATATAACCTCTATGCCTATGGCCACATTCATAAACTATCAAAACCTATTTTAGCTAAAATGCCGTTAAAATTCGTTTCTCTTCATCTGTCACTTTGATATAAATTTGTGTTCGTAAGAAAGGGACAAAATCATAATTAAAAAAAAGAAGCGGGTTGTGTCGGAGATACAACCGTTAATTAAGTTCAAGTGGATACTTCTTTGTTGGCTATGGAACCCTAATAAAAAAAAGTGCGAGGGTTCCGTACTAAGCAAACTGTACTTAAAAACCGTATATAATGTTCAAAAATATTGAATTTTTTCCCGTTACTTTGAATACTCATACTTCTTATAGGTTTTCCTGTAATCTTTAGGCAAGGAACTATTTTTCATATTTTATTTCAGAATTTTAAGCCCAGTAGTTTCGGAGATAAGAGGGGAGGAATGGTCAAAATTCGTCATTTTTCCTAAATTACTTCAAATCTGTTTTTGCTAAAATTATAAAAAAAAAAATATCTGAGATGCTTACAACAAGTTCTTTCATTTGATATGTCACACAATACAGTTTGCGCAATTTTTTTTTAATTTTCCCGTTTACCCCCTAAAAGTGGCCCTCTTGTTCAGAATTCATTAATTTACTTTACGCGTCCCTCTTTGGGTCACCAATTTAAATATGTGTACTAAATTTCAACTCAATCGGTCCAGTAGTTTCGGAGCAAATTGCCTGTGACAGACGCACGAGTGATCCTATAAGGGTTCCGTTTTTTTCCTTTTGAGGTACGGAACCCTAAAAATCACAGAAATTACAGAAAATCACTAAAATCTGTATAAGTTCAAATAAATCGGTATATATGGCAACATTGACTGACATGAGGTCATGTGACTCGCGATACATTGAAAATGGCGGTCATTTCCGCATTATTTTCATGTCCCCCACATAAACTAAATAACATTTTGTGATTAACAACTAATGGCAAATAAAGAAGGATTAAAACATGTAACAAACAATTATTTGAAATCAGATTAGGCTTCTCTACAAAAAGTTATTCCGGAAGTCACGTGATACATTTTGAACTGTACCCCTATACAAGAACGCGAGCAAAGAAGTATCCACTTCAAAAATATTTCAGGCATCATAGTGACAAATATCCAAAATACAATTACAAAATTAAAAAAACTAATTATTCAGGCGACGAAACAGCATATGGAATCCGAATACATATATTCGAAGCAGAATATGTTCTACTTTTGCTCTTCTGCTAAAGAACCTGCGTCGGTAGTTATTATTTCCTGAGGGGTGATCAACGTAACTGTTTGAACGTACGTTAGGACTAGGACAATTCAACTGTCATTTTTCAATACAAAAAGTGACATTTAGATCTACCTGACGCACGTACAATACGTTACGTGATCGACCAGCAAACCTAGTGATAGGAGCAAAAATAGAACACAGAACATACTACAACAACTTTGACTTAACTTTAGTGTTTTATACACGATTTATGTAATCCTAAACTAGAATATTTGACTAATTCGTAAGTCATGTAATGACGATGGTACAGTCGACACCAAAAATACGTTTACACTTTTGCACCTTATTCCATTGCAATAAGGCGAATAAAGTAAAAGTATTTTTGGCGTCGACCGTACATGGCATGCGAAGAGTTGTTCGTGGTTTACGATTTTAATATTATTTTCAGGTTATCCTTTCCGGGGATCCCACTATTCTGTCTTATTTTAGTAGAAATAGTTCAACTCACGAATAAGTGCCCCACACGTATGCACACACACACAGACACATGCGTTGAGTACTTACACTATAGGTATACTAGAAAATATCATCTTCTCATTGAGTAGTAGGTAAGTATGTGCTATTATTGTGTATGCTCGTCAACAAATGTAATAGTTTATATTAGAACGTAAAACAGTAAGCCAAGAATGAAAGAATGCCTTACCACTCAAAAAGCGATAGGTAGACCACTTTCTTGGCTGACTGTACTATGTAACTTTATAAAATATAATAAACGGTTAGTGCTGCTGTATATATGCTCGTCAAATATAATAAATATTTAGAACGTACAGTAAGCCAAGACAGGTAGACCACTTTTGAACAATATCAATAACAGAGTCAGAAAAAAGTGGTACTTAGACTATAGGTAGGTACTTTGGTAATTTTATTGTAAAATAAAAAAATGGTTTGTGTATACCTATAAGAGAGACATTTTGGTCCAGTCTAACGATGTTAGTTTCATTTCCCGGATGTTTTATTGGCGGAGAGACCCCGCATCCTAAACAAAGGATTAGGCCGGCCGCTCAAACGCGTGACTGCGATTAAAATATTATAGTGGTCAAGCATTTGCATAGTTTGCGCAGGGACTTATCCTAATCCCGGCTTTGACACCGATGTAAAATTTTGAATTAAAGGAATTAAGTTAGGTGCCCATTGATGTTTTCGAAATCCGTCCGTAAACACTGGTACAATAGAGAAGATGTTGTAAAAAGAGCGCAAGCAAAAATTACTTTATGCTCTTTGTCTACAATTCTACATGGTATTACCTATTTTTTTACTTCAATTATTTTTACAGAATTTACTCTAACAGTACCTACCTACTTAGGTACCTAGTCAAAAAAGTATTCATCTATGTTAAGTATCCGGTGTTAAAATGTAAACTATTGCATGTGTAAATTACCTGTCTGACCAGCAGAGCGCGTCGTCTCGATATCTGAAATAAATAAGCAAAATGTAAGTAAAGTATGCAAAATAATCTGTAAACACCCGACATTCCACGCGCCGTAAGCTTGTTTGCCACCGACGTGGTATAAAAAAGTACTTGCACCATTATATCGTCACATGTACATTATTATCATAACGCTTAGTTTGTGAAAAGAGATAGATAATGCGATCGAGATCCCGATTATACTTATATTTTTAGTTATCAGTTGATCTATCTATATATTGAGGCAAAAATATCCGAACGTTCTCGCTATTTGTATTATGCAATAAGTTATCAAAATAAGTACACGTAGGTACAACCTTCAACCTCTATTTCCTACTGAAGATAAATAATTACAAAGTAGTCGCTTTCATCATCGTATGACTCAGGTACAGTTATTAGATGACTGTTTCAAACAAGTTCAAACAACTGAACTGCGGTAGGGAGGTTCAATCACAACATATAACACCTGAATAAGACTGACACCGCAAAAGAAAGCCAAGCGAGTAACATTAAAATTCACACATTTATAAAATGGAGCTGGCTTGCCAAGAACGGGCACAGTCAATAAGAAACCAATAAAAATAAACGTTTACTGATAGACACGTAGTTATAATAAGTAGTGACTGCTCTCCAGATAGCCATTTCACTCGTGCCATGGGATGAGTAGAGTGCCACCGTGCCACAGAACTGCATGTCCTGGAGGTGGCAGGTTGTCATCAGACAGTACTAATAAAATTGTATATGTCAATATCGATACTTCATAATCTGACGCGTAAGATTCTAAATTAACATAACTTAATCATCAGTTTAAAATTTCGCTAGATTGTTTGCTGATATTTTTTATTTATATTATTATTTATATCCACATACTATAAGACTAACATCCCTATAAGAAGGTATAATAACCTTATTTGGGTTTAAAACATGCATTAACCTTTATTTACTTATTGTAAATAAATGTTAATACCGTGAACACCCTATAAAAAATTAGATCTCTTTTAGAGGCAAACTTAGGCACCTTGAACTACAAGAGTTGACATTATTAATTTGTTAAGGCATTCAGCTTAATTTAGGAAATCAAAGCAATCGTGCTAACTAGTCTGTTGCTTGTCGCAACTTCATCGTGTGACTGTGTAGTGCTTGCCCCACAATAGTCACGATCATATACGTATTCATAATATTTCCTAATATACCGGCTCGTCTGCTTAGTGACATAGTGTTAGCCACTTCGTTCACCTGTACATCGACAACTAGATCGGCCTGCGCTCGCGACCTCCCAGGCACCGGATGAATAATGCAGCGCAAGTGCTTAAGTATAAACAGCATCGCGCTGTGCTGACGAATATTAAACTCCATTACACCGCAATAACGTCCACGAATGGACAGTCAACTACGTCGTTGATGATTCTTACCAAACTAAGAACGACTTAAAACCCCACATTCCCATATAACATACCTCCTTTGAAGTAAGTAAAGGTACAGTTCACATTATTAATAAAATAACTCGCTTACTGCCCTCGGGTGAGACGTTGTGACGGAAGCTGCGGGGCGGCAAATATTTCCTTAGGCATGCTGAAGCAAATTAGGTATACTTTTCCTCAAGTGCGAAGCGCCTTGATAGTATAATGATGGAGGCATTTTGAACGCCTGTTATTGCAACTTTGTCATGCCAATCTCGGTGACTTAAGTTTATTTATAAAAAAATATTACAGATATTAGTTTTCTAGAAATTCTAATTACCAAACTGCGGAATATTCTACGTAACAGCGTAGGCATTTGAATGAAAAATTATCCGAAATAAAAAATCTTTGTCAAAATGTAATGTGATTTAATTTCATAGTACCTGGGCGAACGAGCTCAGCTCGGCTGAAATTATAGAAAATACGGAGAAAACGGATATGAGACCTCGCCCGATCGATTTTTCGCCCCCGTAAACCCCTATATTGCAAATTTCATCGAAGTCGTTAGAGCCGGTTTCGAGGACGTGGTAATATATATACAAATATTGCTCGTTGAATTGTATAGGATAGGATATGATATAGTATATTAGGATAATACACACAGCTAAAACATCGATTCATGAGAATCTAAGTAAACAAATATTTGACAAAGTTTGTTTAGACTACGCAATATATGATGGATTTTTATGAAAAGAATCGCCGATTTTCACTATTTGGTGTGAAGCAATCTTCACACCATTTTACGTTGTTTTAAACTAATAAAGATGTTAGTTTTAAGTAAACTTGGAACAAGTATTTACGGTTACTTCACATTTACGATGTCAAAATAACGTAATAGTTTACCTGATACAGCATGGCCGCAAGGCCGCAACGCAGACAGCGACAGCTTTTTGGTTAATTTTGTGCGATCGTCCACCAGCTCGACGATATTAAAAAGATCACCGATCACTCCAGCGACACTAAGGTGAATATATACCAGAGAGGTGCGAAGACGTGTTTTAATATACCTCTTTAACAGCTCGCAGGCTTGTCAGCCAGGTGTCGAATATATGATAATTTCGTTTAAAGACAAAGTTTAAACTGACTTCAATTCAGTGCTTCGCCAAGCCACATAGGTACATGAAAATTTCCACATTTCCATTCCAATTTACCACATGAGCAAATGCGTTGATTATTACAGAAAAAAACCCAAGTTATGTGGGCTGATGATATTTGAGGAGCTCCGTCGATTCCTCAAGGATCTCAGAATTGACACTTCAGTGGTTCTACTTCAACGGAATGATGTCAGAATCTTTGACGTACTTTACATCTCTGAGGAGTTTCATAAGTCATCTGTGGTCTTCATCAACAGTTGCACTTCACCAAAATTGTGATTCACGAGTTATAATAGAAAATACTGAAATCACTACACGCGTGCCAATAAAGTTTGAGGGTTTCCCTCAATTTTTCTGGGATCCCATCATTAGATCCTGACTTGGTGACAATGGGACGACCTCAGGAGTATATTCTTTCGAATAAAAAAATAATTTAGGAAATCGGTCTACAATTGACAGAGAAATCGGTGAACATGCATAAAGAAAACATACTAGAACATAAAACCTCCTCCTTTTTTGAAGTCGGTTAAAAAACACAGCTTCGAATGTTCGTACTTCTCCGGTGGATGTTCATCCTAAGACTACCAACGGACGAGTAGCCGTACCTAATACTCGTAACGAGACCTCATGCTCCGCAGTGGGCAATTAGTACAGTCAAGTGTAAAAATATGGGTGCATACAACTTACTCATAAATACGTCCCATCGCTCTTATGTCAGCGGATTAAGATTTCGGCACACGGGCACATATTTGTGAGAGAATTAAATCGATACATATTTTTGCACTTAACTGTGCCGGTTGAAAATGACAATAATGATTATGATGAACTTTTGTGCAAAGGGGGTTCTCTATTAAGCGAAATGGTAACATTATCTAGTACACGTACTCATGAAAAAGCACACTTGTATAAATTTTAAGGCAAGTATACCCATGGGGTAGGTTACCTACCAATTTTTGCGTTTATTTTGATATAGTTAATGCTAATCCAATTTGTCTTGAAGAGCAATTAAATCCTAACCATGATACGCCATGATACGATATTATACTGGCTTCAGTGCCGCCAACATCACAGGATGCGTGTTATTGTAATTTTATTCCGTCACCTACCAACTCCACGTGCCGCGAAAACGCTAAACGTGTTCCGAATTTGAAATATCAAATTTGGAGTACAAATGACTCTGATATTTGAAATAAATATGCGATTTTTGAAATTTATTTTAATCTCATTTGTACGTTTGCATTTCGGTGAATTCGGTGAACAATTGGCTCATAGCACCTCACCGAAATGAAAATTTTTACCGAGTATGGTATTTAAAATGCCTATTATTATTACCTATTTTAAGTTTCGTTCCGGGGTGACTTTCAAAAAGCTTGTTTTTTTATCATTTTGGTGAACATTTAAAGATTAAAGTTTTTCATTGATTTTTAACATCAAACAACAGATATGGTTATTGTTATCAAAATATTTTAACCTAAGGCCTTGTTTTACCATAAATAACTATGGAAATATTTAACTTTGCTTTTTCACTCACCGATATGATTTAGAGTCAGCGAAATGATTATAATCGATCATCGAAGTGGCATTTACTTTATCCACATGATACCTATAGATATCATATTTCTTAAACCGAAATTATAAAAAGATACACCAACGAGTATGTGATGTAACACTCATGCTGCAGACTTGCCAAAATTTTAGTAGCTTACTGGAAAATTATATAGCACAAAGACCGTCTCTTAATATGCATTTAAAATTTTGTAGGTATCTGCAGGACAGATATTCGAGTCACTGGAAATAAAATATGGTAAAAAAAATGGGGAATAAAGACTCGAGAGCCGTAACCATTTTTCTTGCCAAGACTATAGTTATTTCATTTCAGGTAGAATTGCAAGTGACTGTACCTACTTATTTATATATAAATGTAGTTACTTACTTTTTATCATGTGTCTTTGTTCAAATAATAAAATTGTTTTGTAAAGTAATAACCATACAATTAGTCCACATCAGACATTTGCATATAAGTACAGTGGCATCGGGTGCGTTCAATAGCATAAGTTTCGGCTGTTCTCGAACGGGCTCGGGTCAAGGGTGAAATGTAATTACCCGTTTCTGAACGTGGCTTGATATTGTCGCCGTCCCATACATCAGATCAAACGGTCTGAACACGGCCTTATTGTCATGGCCATAAAGCCTATTCAGATATTTTTGATGAGGCTCATCACGATGACCCTATAGTTTTTTTTTACGATCTAGCTGAATTATTTGTAGACTCTATTTTTTTCTGCGTGGACGTGGCGATTATACCTATGGTTTAGGTCAAAAATAAATATAAGAAGCTACGTGATACAAAATGCTGTAAGTACTTACCTATGTACCTACTCTTAATAAACATAAATGTTACCGTCAATATTTTTACGATTATTTCATCGTTTTAGTAATTACAACTATTTGCGTTTATGTTTTGACTGTAAAATATTTTTATTCACGCATTTCGAGGTTTTTCTATTTAATTATAATGAAACATAAAACGTAGATTAGTTTTTATTATTATTTTAAACGTTGGTTATAGTTGATATTTACGTTTTTGTCGTTAAATAAAGGGTTAAATAATAGTGTATTTCGCACCAAACCATTTGTATTTGCTAAAAATAATGGGATGCATTACATGTAAAAACTGTCGATAAAAACTGTTATAGCTTGTATTTTTATTTAAGTATCTTGCTCTCTCTGATGACAGTAGTTATTTTAAATAGTAGGCACTTGGCGAAATGACTCGGTATTTTCATAGAAATATAAAATCTAGGCACTATACGTAGGTAGCTAGGTTTAGCATAACTACAAGCAACCGTCTTAGGATAACTCCATAAGGTAAAGTATGTAATATGAACAATATGATATTTAGTCATTAAATAACTTTCGTTACACCGTAATGCAATAAATTATATTATGGAAAAACCAAGACTTATGTATGCATAACAAAAACCATCCTAGAATGCAACCACGGCATCGCTAAGTCGATAAATAGGTATGTAAGTTAGAAATGCAGAAAAAACGTTAAAAAATAAACTCGACCCATAAATCAATCAACAATAAAACCAAGTGCCATTTACAACACCCGTGGAAATTCTAAAAAGTGCAAAATTGATCGTCACATTACCATGTCAACACGACTCAGAAAAGCTAAACGTGCCTTTCGAAATGACAGGTTCGCAATCGACAAGACTCCTCTACCTGTGTTACTGCATGCAAAAATCAGCTTTAACTTCAACTCGTACAGTATAAATTGTATTGAAAATAATAATGACTAGGATCGGTATTCGTTTGGGGCAGCCAGCGTTCCAAAATGCAAAATGGCGCCACGGCTGTTGACAATTGCAGCGCTCATCGAGAGCCGGAGCTAAACTGAATCCGATTGCCTTTTACGTTTGAACTTGGAATGCGAGTTTGAAAATTTTTAATGCGCTTTTTTCTGTTCCAGTGGTGCTCGATTGTGGAGGTGTCTTTGCGGAAAGAGCACCGTCGTGGCAGAAAAGTGAACTTACATTATGAATTTTACATGGACCTGTACACACACTTACCGGACCGACACAACATTAACCTAAGCCCCCTGTCTTATGTCAAAATTGACAAACTTTTTCGTGGCGTTATTGGTATCTTGTATCTTGTATAGTTTTCATGCGGCTTTGTATATAAAATCATGTCATAAAGCTGTAATATCGGACAAGACACGGAGTAATACCTATTTAACGCTATTTGGATTTGTCAGTGTGAGGAAAAGCAGCTGAAGCAACCACAATCGTCTTGTTTTATTTTTTAGTGTCGAACTATAATATCGTGACAGTGTTGTCCCATAACAAAAACAGTAAATTAGCACTACTACACCCTCAAATCCTAGGACAGTTCTTTTTACATATACAGGCTCTAATAGTTATTCAACTCAAATTATCTCCAATACCCTGTAGCGATAAGACCGCCTGCTGTTTACCTGTAGGTACTTTAAGATTATGTTCAGTACTGTGTCATATTTGTATGATATTGTTGTTCCACTTGTTTCAGACGTATTTTTTCGCCTTTGAAGGTCCTATCGCTTAGCAATAAATGGCCTACAGGTATAATTTACTTTAAAAACAAAGTTTTAACCGACTTCAAATCAGTAGGTACCCAAATTGCTTCAATTTTGCCTATAAAATTTGAAGAGTTCCCTCGATTTCTCCAGGATCCCATCATCAGATCCTGACCTGATGATGGTTATAGGAAGGATACCCTTTCAAACTCAAAAAGAATTTTCCAAATCGGTCGAGTAATATAGGGGAATATACTTAAAAAATGCAATTTAAATGTGTTTCTTTGTTTTAACCTCTAGCCCCCAAAGTTAAAAGGCATCTATCTCCTCAATGGAGTTAATATAATTCTAATTGGAACAGAGTTGCATTTTGTTTCGTTAGATTTTTAACAAAATCAAGCTCTATTTCCTTCCTACTATGGTTGATTCTAACATTGTAATTTTTTCTTATACGGTGGGTTAAAACTTCATAATTGAATACAGCAATTTAGGCTCGTGTAGGTTCACATAGACAAACTAGATACAAATTTACCAACTTTTTTTCCCGGATTTTTAGCAGTCGGTTTTTTTTTTCATAAATCATCAGTTGTTCCAAACTTTGGAGATAATGTCGCACAATAGTTTCACATTTATTTAAATACTTTATGAGCACAAAACTAACCTTATTATACTTACTTACGTATAAAATATACTCTATGTCTACACTATCAAATGACTACTTTGACATAGATAAGTACCAAGTTTAATAATATTAGGAATAAAATCGTCAAATAGCTAGAAGCGTTTATTAAACGTATACTTTTATGATCTCACGTAGGACTCGCTTATGAGGATTACATTTCTTCAATATTTCATTGTATTTTACACGCGCCAGATTCGCGGAGGCCATTTTCCTCTTTCAAACAAAATATCATGCTATTCTCAACTTAAATACGAAGATGGCAAAGGTCGTCATACATTAAACGCCGGCAGCACAACTTTGTTTTCTTGGAAGGTGTTTTATTAAATTCTCTATGGGGTGTAAACATGTGTGGCGATATTGGCAAATTTGCTATCTCGGTTGCTCTAGACATGTTTTATGGAACATTTTAAGTTCGAAATTTGAAAAATTTATGACGTTACAGCACAAAATAATGAATCGTACAGAAGGTCCACTGCCTTAGTGGTTGACGTTACTTGTCAAAAACCATAAACAATATTAGTGTACAATGTATTATGTATGTATGTATGTAGAGAGGGTTGTCGAAAAAAAACAATGACCAATGGCAGAAACCTAAACAGTCACACTTCGTTAAACTGAATTGTCATTTTGATGTTTATTGTTAGTTAATACGGTAACGTTATTTAAAAACTTGTAATTTAAGTCAATTAAAGTTATTAAAGCCATTTAGAAAAGTAATAAATACATTTTCAATAATATTTTTTTTGATGTTGTATTTCTTGTGTGATGTTTATATTCCTATTATATTCGAAATGAAGTAGAGTGTTTAACTCGGATGAAAGCCACCCATTTCATAATCGAAATATCTAGACTGAAATGGGTGGCTTTCAACCCTTGGTTAACAATCTACTATAGTATCTCGAAAAAAGATAATCAAAATAAAAAAGTGAATATTCTGTATTCTGCTTACGTCTTTAATTATTATAGACAGTTGAATTACTTACGGCAGTGTAGGTAATATTCGCTGTAGCGATAATAACTCTGTCAACTTAGACATAGGGAACCTCCCTATGTCCAAGTTGACCCCAAGGAAACTATTGATACTGGATAGAAATGGAATCGATTGACATAAAAAAATACATGTAAAATAAACTTTTTTCATTTTCGTACAAATTGTATGGGGAAAGTTTTTCTCGATTTATGGCTTTTCTAGCCGGAAATTTATTTTTGGTCCCATACAAGCTTTTGATCCTGGACAGGAATGAGCTCGATTGTCATCAAAAAAAAAGTTTGTCAAAAATAACCATTTCCTCGCACCCTGTATGTTTTTCCAAAATCTGTAAACGCCAATCTTCATTAATTTGAAATCGAAGGAAGGTCTCCTAAGACCATTTTCGCCTAGCAACACGGGATCTGGTAGCTGCCCTCACTGACCCAAAATCTATTTCCACCCTGTATAAATCGTTATAACTAACATGAGGATGGATAAGTTGCAAGTTGTGTTGGCAGGATAGAATTTCGGAATGCCTGTAAAAACGCTAAGTTTAAAAAAAATGCATTCGGTGTTGTACGCTTTCCGTTCCACGCTCGACATGGATTTCGGCGCAGCGCATACAGATGTCACATTATTTCCCAATATGATTGCCCTGTTTTGCTACCCACAATGTTTACTGTTAGGTTGTTTATATTTAATTTGTTTTTAAATTTTGCATTAATTTCATAAGTTAGGTACCTATTTATTGTTATGCTCTATATTTATTTACTAGCTGCCCGCGCGGCTTCGCCCGCGTATTGCAAGGAAAGCAGACAAACCCGCGGTATAAAATATACCCTATTACAATTCAGAAAGTCCATTCTACACGCAGGTGAAAAAAAAATTAAATCGAATAAGCGATTCCGGAGATTACCCATTACGTACAAACTTACAAACAATCTCACAGACTTTTCCTCTTTATACTATCAGTATAATTTTACAGCGAGGGAGAGCAGCAATGAGAATTTGCAAATAATTGTAATTTAAAATTTAAGGGTATTATTAGGGTATAATTTTAGAGAAGGGTTTATGTAAGGGTATTTATTCTAGGGCAAAAATTTGATGGAAATTGAAATTTTCGTTAAAGGTCGTTTTTTTCAGAATCTCTCAAAAAAATGTAAAGGCAGCCAAAAATTCTGATTTCGTGGTTAATATATAGGTACAAGGTATATTATAGCAGTGGACTTACTTTGGCTGATATGATGATGATGATATATATTATAAAGCTTTAACGAGCTTAATATGGGACTAGGTCGATTTGTGTAAGATTGTGAGCAATATTTAGATATACGAGTATATTCGATTGTAAATAATTTCTCGAAAACAATTTCAATGAGATTTACAATATGGGAAGAGTCGATATCTCCTAATTTCCACTGTCGTCGAGCACAGCGTGATCTCCCCTGACACTAGGTTTATAATATCACAATCTCAATTTGTACCTATCATACAATTTCCGCTGAGTTACATTTGCATCAATCTGCCACATCCTCTAAAATATGTTCTCTCTCAAATGTACAAAATATGGGACACTAATTTTAGAACCCACCACTTTATTACAAAAAAAAACAAAATTGCCTTTTTAAGGTAAGCCGAACGATAAAATGAAAATATCAATACTATCACAAGTAGGTATGGTTGAAATAATTTAAGGTGACCGACCGACATTTTACAAAAGTGTCATTGCAATTTGAACCCTACCTTGGATAGGAGAGTCTCTTTTTGCATGCAACTCATTCAACTCAAATAAACTAAGTGTCACCACTGTCACCTGTAGGTCTAGGTAGTTCAAACCCCATTTAGATAGCCACCTGACTATTCTTTTTTATGTGTAAGAATCTAAAATCCATCATTTTTTCCTTAAAAGTTGTGAAATCATACATAATGCCAGTTAAGTCTTAAAGGTAAAATGATGGCATAGAAATGCATCTACTTCTGGCATGATTTAAAACAATTTATGACCTGCATACTGTAACTAAGAGTCTGGAAAGGTATTTGCAGAACGTTATAGCATCGATATTCTATTTGAGTAAAGGAAAAAAAAGAACTTCTATGACCCAAACGTGAAAATTACAAAATCCAAGACTACAATCTAGAGATTTCGAAAGTTAGCCCAAAAATGGATAGCAGCTGATATACATGTCCATAACGCCACTCAAAACGACAGGTGAAGAGACCTTCTTTTTAATTAAATTCTTAAAAAAAATCATATTCAAAACCTGAATTATGTTGTATTTTTTTCGTGGACAAGCCTTATCATATCGAAATATGACATTGGTTGTGCCGTGTCGAATGCTTGTGTATAACTTCGATTTATGTACCCATCATAAGATTACTTTGTATTTTGCATGGCTTCTTTAAAGCCTAAATGTATGCCATCACAATACTTGTAACATCATAATGTACGAGTACCACATTCATGGCAAATAAAATATTCCTATTTCTATTTCAGGTATAGTAGAGTGTATCTCACACTTTACTATAGGTACCTACAGCCTTTATTGCTAAATTAGTCTAAAGTACCTATAACCAGTATCTTAATAAAGCATGAAGAATATTGACATTGTATGGCTTTGTAAGGGTGTCCATACAAAAGCTTTCTACCTTTTCACGCTAGTAAAAGGACCGCTTTTAAGGCCCCGAGGTTCACGTTCAAAACAAATGAGCCTTTCAGTTAGAAAATAGTTCACCTATTTAGGGTAATATCCTTTACTGTTGATGCTTGAGCATTAAGCATAAGCCGAGTTAGCATAACAAGGACTAGTACAGTCAGCATCATAAACATGTATACATTCTAAGACCTTATTACTTAGACATAAGGTCGAAAAGTGTATACATGTTTATAATGCTGACTGTACTATAGTAGGTGCTACTAGCAAACATTCTCACGACTATTTCAATGAAAGCAGAGTCAGTGTCAGTAACTACTGATCGTACACATGTTTTGACTGTTTCGAGATATCGATATAAAAAAAATTGAGAAACTGAGGCCAATCAACTTTTACTTGTAGATCATTGCTATGGTTGTCCAATTATTTTGATTAAAAAACGTTATGTATTATTTTGTGGTTTAATCTCTTAAGCATGTAGTGCAAAGTTGACGAACCCAATAGAATACCTAGTCGACTCAAATTTTATTATTACGCCTAAAGAAAGAAGACAAAAAACGGTGCCTAATGATAAAATACAATTCAATTATTTCAAAAATATACGAAGTTTCAAACTGTTTTGATGCTCCTAGTTAGAGAGAGACAGCGCTACAGGTATGTGACATCACGAAACTCTTACATCAAATAACGTTAATCCCGTTAAAAAGGTACGTTTTGCGGAAAATGGATTGAACAATATCCGACATAAAGTGAGGACCCTTCTTTTAATACGACAACGCAAAAAAAGCATACGGTCGGCCTAATGGTAAGCAGACACCGTAGCCTATGGACGCTTGCGATTCCGGAAGAATCTTTATTAGTTTGAGGGAGTTAGGTATGACACTTTTTATCCGGTTCTTAAAAATTCGTATCCTGCTAATCTCTAATCCTACTAATATTATAAAGGTGAAAGTTTGGATGTTTGGAAATTGGATGTTTGTTACTCAATCACGCCTAAACGGGTCAAACGAATTGGATGAAATTTTTCACGAAGATAATTTATAGCCTTGATTAAAATATTCCATCGTTTTTATCCCGAGTCCACGCAGAAGAAGTCGCGGGCGAAAGCTAGTAACCTATAAATTATGGAAGAAGCTATATCCCAGGGTTATAACTAGGTATATCACGGAATTAACCGATATATATATATATATATATATATATATATATATATATATACGTATTAAAGCAGCTCCGGGGTGTAAGGTAAATTGAAACGGAACACAAATTTACGATTATTGCAATTTAAATAAAAGCATGTAAAATACCTGCATAAAATAATTAGGGAATAACTTATCCCGTAGCGCCGCTGAATATTTAACTTAATCTTATCTCTCGGCACAGCACACAGCATAATCGACGCTAATTGCGTTTCGCTGTCGCCACAGTAACTTGGCACTGTGTCTGTTTGTCTAACTCTGTACACGTGTCAGCTTACACTAAAGGTACTCTGGCTACTTGTGCTATAGAAGACTGGTAATGGATTAGAAATTTTATGGTAATCAAATTGGAAACTACAGGACAAACATTAGAACATCGTCTTTATCGAAGAAATATTGTAAGATGAAAGCGTCAATTTCATAAAATATTAATAACGTAACTACGTAATCGCTGCACCACCTACTGCATAATCTAGTTTTATCTCTTTCTCCGATACCCAAAGGTTGTCTGGAAGAGATCGCTCTTCAGCGATAAGACCGCCTGTTGTCTACCTCTACCTACATGTTATTGTATTGTTTCTCTCTGTAACTGCTTTTTTTGTGTGAGGTGTGCAATAAAGAGTATTTGTATTGTAGTGTATTGTAACTATGCAAAAAAAATTGTCACCATGCAGTTTTGTGTCTAAAATTCCATTACAGACTTACAAGCTAAACTTTCAATCAATTCATTGAACACTTAAATTTCAAATTCAAAAGTGATCTGTCGTCGAATGGGATCCGATCGGTCAATTTCGCCACCCGCGGCCAATCACACGCCGCGATGGGATTCGATATCGAGGCGACGTAGATAAAGAGCGTAGAGCGTTTTGCTCATAAAGCTCCCAAGACTTCGAGGGAAGAATGTTTCCAGTAGTTACAACCGAGTGGTTGTAACTACAACGTTGAATTCCAGATTTTTCTCCACTAAATAACTACTTAACAGTCCAGCCTGCGAGACCATTTTCGCTTCAACCGTCCGGGTATTTTAGCGACGCACGCACCGACCGCGCCGCGCATCAACAACTTTTTAACAAAAACGTCTGTATCTTCTAAACTATTAATAAGGTAAAAAATACTGAGGCATAAATGAACGTACATTTATTCAAATATTTTTTATATAATGATAAAAATATACATGATTAGTGACTATGATCAAGGTTAAACTTATGAAATCGGTAAAAATTGCTAATAGATTTTTATTTGACGACTAATTACAGGAAATATTGACCGATGACCCCCCTTTTTATCAGAAAAATATACTATTTCACCTTTGTAACGATACTATAACCAACACTTATCGATCTCAATTAGGTAGCAAAATAAGTTAGGTAAATAAATTCCCTACTGTTTCCAACATTTTAACTCTCTCGAAACTGATTTTGTAGAAAGATGGCCGCCTGCATAAGTTATTTTTACTGTAAAAATCACATATAACTACACTAAATCACAAACTGTTATAATAATATTTGAATCGTTGTTTCTGATATATTTTGAAACTTCCGTGGATAGTCAACCACGGCCATAAAACCGAAAAAGCACCGTAAATATTATATGAATCCTAAGTAGTATGACTATATTTCTTCTTTAAGTTTATTAATCTGTTCTTTATTAACCAATTGTCAATGTTTGTTGTATATTTCAGTAAACAGGGCGTCAAATTACTAATAATTAATTAGGCTATAATAAACGTTCACTGCCCGAGCTCGAAAAACCTTGATATTTTAAATTGACGTCACAAGGTCACTAGAAGTATGTATGTAGCAAGCGAATACTGTCATCTATATTTTTTAGAGCAAATAATTTGGTTAGGATACGTTTGTGAAAAAGTAGAATAGGTATGTAAATAATTGCGGCATATTTTACTAGAAGGCACTGTAATCAACTGTTTCTCCTTCCACACCTTGGGATAGTAAGGTATTCGCGGACGCTTAGGAGCATTTTGGTTTTGGATGCTATGCTATCGTGGGACTGTCAAGTAGCTAAGGCAACGAATCACAAACCTCGAACGATAAGAGAAACCAACAGGTACAAAGATACAGTGGGTATTTTTCCTCTGATACGAATGTTTTATTGGTTGTCACCAACAACTTTACCCAACGTAATACGATAACTTGTCTGCACTTGCTAGAATTTACGAAAGGCTTATCAATAGATGTGGCCTTAGCTTAAAGTGTGGAAAAAAACAACATTCACAGAGATTGTACTTTATCATTGCAGTTTAGTCGGATTTATCTGCTTGTATAGCTGCTCTACAAGCAGATAAAGTTAAATAAATTGAAGCAGACTTTAGATTTTTTTTACTTCAATCTGACACCGGACACAGTGCGTGATTCGCTTTCTTTCTAATTACACATATAAAAAAACAGGTGAGTAGACTAGACGTGCTAAAGATCTATCGAATTCGACGTATGCTACGAACGATACGCTTCCAAAGCGAGTAAGAATGAGTGCTAACAAATGCTATATCAAAAAAAATACCTCCATAAAAACCAAAGCCAAAAAGATCTCCTAGAATGAGCGCGTTCATTTTTTCAGCCCGCTGGCTCTTTCCTCTTGCGCCACACCCGAGCCAATATGGGCCCCGGCCCGCCGCCCTGTAATTCCAATACTTACCAACATTACCCTGGACTATTATAATGTATTAAGGAATATTATTTTACGACTATGGCCGCATTATGGTGCTGCAGAAAATACCGTGTGTAAGCACCTTTATGTGATAACGGAGGACATTAACACGTTCTAATAGTGCGGGTAAAAAAGGTTTTAAATTGTGCTTAGGCTTAATTTTGCCAGTAAATCGCGTAGGGGCCGGGCTGTCTTAAGTTCAAAGTTCATTCATAGTTCTACGTCAGGGAAAAGCCTTTTTCTCAAACTTGCAATGAAATGTTGACATGACTTACTTCAAATTAGGTCCGGAAATACTACGTACCTGGTGCGATGAGTGAAGATGATATGTAAAGGAAGTTGATACAACATTACACACCTAAGCCTGCAAAACTATCGTCTTTTGTTAATAAACGTCAAATTGTAATTGTGACACTGACACAACGTCTTGGCATTCAACCATAAAAAAAACTTTAGAACTAATGTAAATGTGACCGGGTAAAAGGTTACTTCAAACAGGTTTAAAAAAAAGTTTGGCACGTAAATTGAAAAAAGTTTAATGATTAAAAATTATAAGTCTGTTTTCTTGCATTGTTGTAGTGCCTCGTCTATATAGTTAGATATAAGTACAAGTAAAAGTAAACTAATACTTAATTTACAGAATAAAAGTTAGTAAGAAATGTGGGAGTGGGACACAATTCTAGGTTATGATGTGACAGCACTGACAGCTGTCATTTCCTGCTTGATTGAAACTTGTTGTCATTGATAATGTTTTGTTCAGAATCATATTATTAACGAATAAAACAAATTTACTACTTTTTTATTTTTATTTCATTGCAAGTTTGAGAAAAGCACTATACAAATCTCGGCGAGAAACGGGGTTGCCGGCCGCGTATCCCTATCCGTATCGTCTATATCTAATACTTGGCCTGCAACCCTTCGTTTCCTGGCCTCTATAGTAATGTACTATTAAAGATACAATCAAGAAAACGAATTAAGCTATCAAAATACCTTAGTAAAATGAACCACTAGTCAAACCTATAAACAATCAAAGCAACGTGTTTGCCGCAATAATCGCGGCGGTAATGATCGCGGGCCGTAATGACCGCCATTACGCACACTAACGGGAACACGGTTCTTGTAGACGCACAAATTGTTATGATTTTTGAGAATTTCCGAATGCGTTCCCATTGCATAAAGGGTTGCACTGTAGAGAAGATTGTTTATACCTACCATGTCGGTAACAAACAAGCGTACGGTCCCGTCTGATGGTAAGCAGTCACCGTTGCCTTTAGACGCTTGCAACTCCAGGGGTGTCACATGCGCCTTGCCGACCCTTTAAAGATATATACACTCATTTCTTGAAGAACCCCATCCTGTAGTCCGTCGGGGAAACCTCGGAAAAACTACTATGGAGGAACTACGCTGCGTAGTAACTAGTTATTGTAGAGCCTACAATTACCAGTCAAGGCGCTTTAAGGCGCTTCGATTTTTTTTCGTATTTTTTTATGGCTTGTCGTCGTATTAACAACAACGAGGTTTACCGAAATAGTATTCCATATCTACTTCAAAACTCACAGTTATCGAGATATATGGCGCAAACTTGGGCGATTTCAGGCCAAAATACCAGTTTTTTGGAAGTAATTTTTGTGAAAATTTGTTAAAAATAAAAATCACCTGTATGTTCTTAGAGACGTCAATAAGGAACAGATATATGTAGATTTCATATATAAAAGTGCATAAACAATGTAATAATATCGAAAACAAGGCTTTTATACATGTTTGAATAAATCATTAAAAAAAACATTTTATTTTTCAAAGTTTTCTCCGATGTAGATAAAGGATTGAAGAACCGATTAAGCGTTTGTGCCATAAATATATCTATAGTTTTGACGCAGGAATATCAACTCAAAACTCGTCAAAGAGCGCGTGGAGACCCTTAATAGTTAACAGTAAAGTTTAGTATCATGTCACTGTAACCGAACAATAACATATAGCATGACTTGATAACATTCTGCATAAAATTAATAAAAGTAACAATAAGAAGTCTAATTATCGTCTTTTTAGGGGCTGGTTCCCGTTTCAAGAGCACGAATCATTTTGGGAACCACCGTTGTACAGTGCTCATTATTAATTGAGATCTACGAGTAGCTTGAATTGCTCGATGCTAATACATATGCATATTCATATGCAAAAGCCTCACTACTCTGCAGCTAAATACTATATTGTACAAAAAGTTCTACCTCCGGGCGGTCGGGTTCTACCCTCGTATCTTTGATGCCTACAATACTATACATGTGTCACTTTAAAATTGCATGTTTTTATATATTTTTTATTATATATATAACAATACTATTATACTTGTCACCTTACATATATATTTGCCCATAAGTACAACAAAACTACGGCTATAGTATAAATTAAAGTCTAATACCGACAATTGACGAACGAATAGCCTAGTGGTTAGAGAACCTGATTATGAAGCTTGAGGTCCTGGCTTCGATCCCCGGTCGGGGCAGATATTTGTAAAATGAATAGAACGAATGTTTGTTCTCGAGTCTTGGATGTTTAATATCTATTTAATGTAAGTATTTATCTACATAAGTATGTTTATCCGTTGTCTAGTACCCATAGTTAGGCTTTGCCTAGTTTGGGACTAGATCAATTGGTATTATTTGTCCCACTATATTTATTTATTTAATCTTAAGTCTAATTTGTACACTTTTTGTTTTATATGTGTTGTTGAATAAAGTTATTCTATGTCTATATGTCTATATCTATGTCATACTTATTAGCTTTTGGGTTTGTAGATCTGATTTTCTACGATATCCGAATGTTTTCATAATTAATACAACTTCCGCTCTAAAAACGTACCTCTAATCCCGATAGATATTGTTAGCATTAGCTGGTACCTAATTCCTATTTTATAATGATACATTAAGAAATATTCAAATTAAGAACCGTTACGGTGTATTATAGCCTTAAACCCGAGTGAGTCAGAGCTGCGCACTCGCAATACTAAGTATCACTGCGCAGGTGTGAAAGGTTACCGTGGATTACGAGAATTATCGGCGCGGCCGGCGATACCAGACTGCTCGGCTAGCGTAGCGACCTGTTGATATGGCAACATTCAAGTAGTTTTATAATACCTACCTGTCGTTAGTTATACAGCTGTCTCTATATTTTCTGTATATTTTCACGCGCAGCACGTTGTAGTTATGGCATTGGCAAAGTGACTTATCCATAAAAAGTTTATGGATTAGTCACTTTCCTTTTAAGTTCAAATTTATGAAAATAATATATTATCATATATTAGAATTATTGTGTTTATTGACAATATAGGTTTTGTATTGCCATGTTAAATACTAATTATAATTGACTCTCTCTCTTTTGTTTTTAGGTACAAGTTTCTGTGGCTCGGGACGCAATTTGGGACGTCATTTTTCAGGAAACAGTCTCCTCAGAGAATGTCTCCCGGCAGTTTTAGGGTGAATATCCACCAGAGATGTGCAAAGCTGTGTTTTCACATTATTTAACAGCTAGGTATAACTTGAGATTATTTTAGTTGGCTGAATTGCATCAAAGTATTCCGTTCATAAAGCAACTCTACCGCCCAAGGTAGAAGATTCATATTCCAATGACAGTTTTATAAAAAGTCGGCCACATTAAATAATTTCAACCATACTTGTTCGGCGTGCGAGGTGTCAAATATAATATGAAAACACATCTATTTATATCCACCCTTTCCAGGTAACAAGTTTAACATCTTACCTACTAAAAATATGGTATTGGTTTTTGTTTCCGGTTGACTAGGATACGAGTACTTAGTTACTCAACCCGTTGAATTCTTTTTTGACAAACTGTAGAATGTTTAATACTTATAAATAAAAATAACAACAATAAAAAGACCACATCCACAATATCCCAGCAAGGCAATAATCTACGTACAGTTATTGTTTTTTCCCCGGTAATAAGCGGTTGGTCATTGATAGGAAATTATTGATTGCGCCGGCGTCGATGGAACTGCGATAATGGCGGCCAGGTTTCACGGCGTGAGGTGCTAACTCGGCTCTCGAAGTTAGAAAAAATAATCAATACGTAAGTACTATTACAAAAAAACTATATACTAGAATATGGGGATCGACCTCCTGAGACCCAGAGTAAAAGTTCAAAGTCAATTTTGAAATTTGTACAAAATTTTATATGCGGGGTCTTAGGAGGTTGAAGACATATGCTAACACTACCGTCGCTATACGTATTTGAAATAATAATGTATGTTAGGAAGAATTTATACAACTACCCAACAAACACTGATAGGCCCAAGGTTACCAGAAGCGCAGGGAAGCTCAAAACAACTTTTTACAGGCTAGTAAAAGTGAAAAAGTCGTTCTTGGGAAATTGTATAAAATTCTACAATAAAATTCCAAAACACATTACCGAACTTACTGACTCTAAATTCAAATCTGTCTTAAAACGGACACTTATTTCAAAAGCATATTATAAGATAAATGACTACATCATGGATATGATATGGGATATTTGGCAGCGATAAAATCCTGCACTAGAAACCTGTCGTAAAATAAATACTTAGGCTTTCTACTGTAGCAATGTAATTTTAAAATTTTATAATACTCTGATACTGATATGATATATTGTATACTGTTTTGAAAAAATGACACCTCGCCGAGTTTTTTACGCCGGTTCTTCTCGAGGCAGAGGTTTACTTTCCGAACCGGTGGTAGTTTATCGACATTCATAGGTGCATGTAATATGCTTAAATTGAAGAATAAATCACTTTGACTTTGACTTTGACTTATATGGTACGAGTGCACATTCCCGTTCGATTTTGAGTCGATTTCATGGGTTGTGCTCGCTTCAACGCGTGTCAATCTAACGTCAGCAACACATTGAAATCATATCAAAATCATGCTGGAGGCATCATCAGTTTGACAAAAGCTCCTAATAAATAAAGATTAAAAAATAAAATCAATTGGAATGCGTAACGTCCCCATGTTAATGGTAAAATGAAGTAACTGAATTAGCTCTAGGTAGGTAGTACCTATAGGTACTTATAGGGAGCTCCTTTAGCATCGCGAAGACACAAAATTATAAAGGTGTGTCAAGATAAAAAAGTCAGATCTTGAGATGATCAGAATTATTCTGGCCACCAATCCAAAGGCCAGCAAACACACTTCATTCAAGAATGGTTCAATTTCATTGTTTAATATAAAAAACCGGCCAAGTGCGTGTCGGACCACACAAAATGAAGGGTTCCGTGCCTATTAAAAAGGTCGTATCGTCAAAGAAATCTTACGGTACTTACGTCCTTTTCTATAGGAAAGGCAGTTTTTCAGCAATATCTCGAAAACCTTTGAACCGATCTTGTTCAAAATAATTTTCCGTGTAAGAATTTAATAAGCTCTAAGTCCATGATTTTTTTCATATATTTTAAATACACCGTTCAGAAATTAGAGGGATTATTAACACACAATATTAGTGGCTTTTATTTATTTTGAAAGGCCTATCGAATGATGTATCACACGTGGACTTACAATGAAAAAATATATTTTGACTTGCAGTTTTATGTATGGAGTGCAGTGCACCCCTAAAAAATTTTTTTCGTTATTTCATTACAGAACTATGTAGCGGCTAACAAAATACATCTATCCTCAAAATTTTATTCAAATAAACCTTATAGTTTTCGAGTAAAATGCCTGTGGCATACGGACAGACACACACGGACATGACGAAACTATAAGGCTTCCGTTTTTGCCATTTTAGCTACTGAACCCTAAAAATGCCCGTTCTGCAAAATGCCAAAAAGTGTAATCTATTGACCTAATAAAACAATGCTTACTTCTCGAATGAGACCTCATTAGCTAATACGTGTAATTATTAGTAAACGAATTTAATTAATATGCATCTGATTATATAAGTCTTCATTCCAGTCTTTATAATATTTGTACTCCGATAAACTTCAATCGACCAATGAAATTACCATCAAAACTACATAAAACACCGAAAACATCGCTACCTCTCGTTAAAAAATAATTAAACGAATAATTAAGTGAATACACACAACACAAATAAATTAACTCTTGTCGTCCCAGGTAAAAGTCCATTCACAAATTATTCATTACTGTAAAACAAAACGAAAAATAATAAATTGACCGTATTGCTCTTCTTATACTCGCATAACATATAAAGTAACAATCAAATTTCAACCTTAGCGTAATACAAAATCTATACTTACGAACAATATTTCCGCTTGAATAGGTAGTCTGAAATAATTCCTTTTTAAACACAAATAAGACAAATCTCAACGTTTCTCAATCCTTACCTGAATGAAAAATTGAAATAAACACCCTATAATAATAAAAATATGGTTGATTATGGATTATATAATGTTATAAATTTTAGGTTACATGTCAAAGAGTGTGAGATTTCCCGCGCTCTCCCGCCGGTATAGAGGTTAGTCCGCCAGGTTATCTGTAATTCTGTCATCGTTCTTAACTCATGGCAAGAAGGTCTATTTTAGCTTAATTTGCAATAGGGTTAATGTTGTCATGTCTGTAGTAAACGAGGTAGATACGTTACGTTTCGTTTCACGCTGTGAAGGTCCACCCGATGTTTAAATCGTTGTTTCTGTTCAAACATTAACGTAATATTGTTAATAAATTTGTGACATGTTTCTCAGAACATCGTAAGGAAATCTTATTGAATTTATTCGATTTATTTATTCTGTATTTTATTCAGATACATTCTAAGTGCCACTGCGATTCTATTAATATCTTTGATATTTATATACGACTTTGCGTCCTTTCGCCACTCCTAGACCGTCGCCCTCAGTCAACTAAGTTATTGAAGCCTTACTCGACAAGACTAATTTTTCATACTGAACACTAGGGATGAGACATCTACGGCGAATTCTTGAATCGCACCTACCTCTCAAGGTATTTTTTTCTAAAATGTATGTTTTATGTATGTACAGTCAAGTGCAAAAGTATGTATCGATTTAATCCGCTCATAAATGTGTACCACAACCTTAATCCACTGACACAAGAGCAATGGGACATATTTATGAGTAAGTTGTATGCACCCATATTTTTACACTTGACTGTACAAGTACACTGATACAGGCAGAGATGATGAAATGCAAGCGCCATAATTGATACCAAAAAAACTTACCTAAGTAGATCAGTACCTACTCTGGTTCCAATAGAAAAACATATAGCAGAGTAATTGTTACTTGATACTGCAGAAGACTCGAGTCTACTTGGGTTTGAATCTTTGAATGCGATCATGTTTTCCCTGGAGTTAATTTAATTCACCTATCAAATTCCCAAGATTCTCAGACAAGACAACCTAATTTACTTATCAGGGGGATAAAATTGTCAAAACACCATTAGCAGGTCACGGGTGAGTAAGATACACATATTACAGTTCACTTAATTCACCAGTGGCTGGACACGAGTGCATAAGGTGTACTGTCCGTATACTTAATTCATCGGTGGTCGGGATCAACTGCATTAAGTATAATTTCAGTCATTCTAATTTATCTAGGTAAATTAAGGGTGAATTAAAAGAACTAAAAAGTATACTTAAATCCCCCGAAATTAAGTTCACTTTTAGTGTTCTTAATTCCCCCAGATGAATTAAATTAACTCCAGGGTTTTTTCTTAACATTTTTCAATTTAAAACTCTTAGTACTATCTCCTTATAGCGCGATAGCCCCCGCCTCTTAATTAGTACAATCTGCGGCAGATTGTTATGCTAATTAGAGTGCTAAGTGCCGTTTTCGATTTGTCATCGATTAGATAAAGGTGTTAAGTTATTATACCCAATTATAATAGCTATCAGATACAATCATATGAATAAATATACAAACAAAGGATCCTACTTGCATTTGGTCACGGTAAATTCGTTGCTCTATGCTTTACTTTTGTATATTGAAGAGATGCTAATGGGTACTGAGATGTTTCCGAAAGTGCTTCATCGTATTATTACTTTGTTTTGATTTATCGGTCATAAAAATTGGATGATGTTTTGGCGTAGATTCTCTCCTCTGGCCTCTGCAATGTTTTAATTATATGATGATAGTTTGCTTCTGTAGCAATCTATTTGAACAAAATCAGAGGCCAAGTTCTTTTATAAACTATATAATATTATGCAGTGTCACTAATCTAATCAGTAATTCTTATCTCTCCTTTTTATACATAGTGCTGTAGTAGTCGTAATCCAGTTGTTTCCGTAATGGGCGATCAGTGGAGCGTGTATCAGAGTCGCGTAATTTAGGCATCATAATGGATGAGGCTCTGTGTTTTGAGAGTTACATAGCGGAAGTTGCCAATCCCTCATTTTATAGACTAAAGATACTTTATCGAATCCGAGATTTCATCAGGCTATTTTATTTACGCATCAAGCTATGCGATACCTTGGTTCTCTCAAGGTTCAATTATGCCGATGTAGTATACGGTCCACAACTGTTAGCTCGCACGGATCGCATTGTGCAACGAGTACAAAACGTATGTATGCGCGCTACTGCTTCGGAATTCCTCCTCGAGCACATGTGACTCCCTACTTAAATTCGGCAGGCATCCTCAAAATGGCATTTCGAAGAGAACTTCACTTGTCTTTCTTGTTGTTCGGTATCTTAAAAACCTCAGTACCCGAGTATTTGTTTAAACAGCTCACTTGGCTAAAAACAGTTCCACAGTGTATGGCCTCAGGGCCTCAGGTCGATTAAATTAAAGTTAAAGCGACACCACCTCCAGATACAAAAAACTCTACCCTCGGGCGGTCGAGTCCTAGGGGGTAATCACATAACGTTTCGAACGCGCGTTAGGACAGTCCAACTGTTACTTTTCTATTAAAAATTGCCATTTAGATCTACCTGACGCGCGTACAATGCGTTACGTGATTGACCTACCTTAGATGCCTACTATACTTGTCATTTCAAATTGTTCATTATTTTCTTTTATATTTTAAATATACTTGTTACCTAACATATATATTTATACATGTTATAAGTTCAACCAAACCACAGTCATTATTTAAATTACATTACATTACTCACATTCCAATTACATAACCAGAGGGCCTACCGCGAAAGGCATTCGAAGTTTTCCCTCTCTGTTGCACTTACGGACGAACTCGTAAGTCTGACAGAGAGGGAAAACTTCGAATGCATTTCGCGGTAGGCCCTCAGAGGGCCTACCGCGAAACGATATTCGTTTTCGTTCGTGTATTTCCGTCTCTGTTGCACTTGCTAGTTCGAGTGACAAAGAGGGAGATACACGAACGAAAACGAAAATCGTTTCGCGGTAGGCCCTCAGGTATTCATTCCTTTCCGACATAATATTAGAATTAAAAGTTATTATATTTAAGGGTCTGACTGAAAACCAGCGTTGCGGTGTAGGTACTCAGTACTCATTACAACAATATGCTGAGTCTAGCCCCTTTTACCATCACTTACCAATAATAATGCCTTCTACGCTATTGTATACGTTTCAAATCTATTCTTAAGTGTAATTTGTACACTGTACCTATGTATAAAATGCGATGTTAATTAAGGTTGTCTATGTTTATGTCTAATTGTTTCAAATTCTATGAACTACAAAAAGCATTTTTTTTTGTAACAGTGCGTTTGTTATTTTATTTTAACTGGTATAATATCGATAGTATTTAACTTAATTCATCACAAAAACTTGTAAAAGTTTTAAAAAACCCAAAAAAAATATGAGGAAACAGACACTATACTTCGTACCTACCTGCATACATATCAAGCCCCCCGCCGCCTGCGCATTTGTCTCGCACCTCGCGACGCTAAGTGAAATGTCCCTACGGAACGGACACAACTCCTTGCACAGGCCATGGAGTCAGAAGGCGTCATAATTATTCCATTCGAATCCCGTTGTTAGTAATAACATAAACATTCAACATTTGTCAGTTATACTCGTACCTAGTAGAAATAGTAAACACGCGACGGCAAATTTTACCGTATCCATTCCACAGACAATACAGCTGAAATAGAGCCAGCAAACGGAAGAAAATCTCCTAATTTAGTTTTAAAATGTTGGCAATAATCAAAATGGCTGCTAATAGAGGCGACGCCGTTTATTCCTACACCCCATTTGTGCTGCACTTGTGCGGAGGATTGGGGTGCAGTAGAGAGGCTCCTACAAATTATAGCAATATTATTAAGGCCAGATGCGAACAGGAATAAGGATAAAATATTAGTGTGTTTGGTCGTGGAGGTACCTAATCTCCAGAATTTATATTTAGTGCCGCTCCGCCCGCGTAGTAATACGGAAAGCAAGCGAAGTCGCGGAATTAATGAAAACCTAGTATCAAATAATGTCATCATATCATGAATATCAAATTTTACGCAAATATTTTTTTATATGAGCATAGATTATATAAGCTACTCAAAATTATGTAGTTTCATAAGGACATCATTAATTTAGTAGTTTTTTTGTTAAATGGGCAGAGTGCACCATACGGTCATCATAATGGTCTACAATAACACCTGTATTAGCCCCGAGACATTCATGAAGCTAAATGGA
Source organism: Epinotia nisella (assembly GCA_932294315.1). Classification (NCBI taxonomy): domain Eukaryota; kingdom Metazoa; phylum Arthropoda; class Insecta; order Lepidoptera; family Tortricidae; genus Epinotia; species Epinotia nisella. The sequence continues at coordinate 28,723,467 of OW028674.1, forward strand.
TCACATTACTGAGAAATGCACTTTAATAATTAACTTAGCCGCAAAATGACGCAGATCCCCATAAAAGCGCATTCAAAGTCAACCCGACACGGTTAAAAAATGAATTCGCAAATGACAAAGTCGGTTATAGTAGGTAGGCAATTAGAAACAATTACATACCTAGTCGTTTGGTTCTAAGCAATTAAAAAGTCACCGCTGCGTTTTATCACCTAGCTAAAAAACGCAAAAACATTTTATTTCATTGCTGACTTATTTATTAGGATTGCAACGGGGAAAACTGTCAATATCTGTAACTACACCTTTTGTAGTGGAATACTCCTTTCCTTTCTCTGTGCCCTTCTGCCCTGTGCCCTTTCATTTGTGCCCAATTGCCCCGTCCTTTGGCACGTTTCTTTTATTTCCACCTTTTTATTTATCTTTCTTTCCCCTTTCAAAGAATGCGACGATTACTTGTAATTATGCAGGCAGTCTTTTTGTAAATGATCGATTATTTTAAATTAAGAATGTGAATTTTTATACACTTTTCTTTTTAATTCCGACAAGTTTGTTGGCAGTAGTGGTCCTTATTGCATTGTCAGAGGGTCTTTTATTGCTTAGTTCACATTACTTAATTTACCTATTAGCGAGTATTGTCAATTAAGTAGATGTTTTTGTCACCGTAAACTCATGCGGTATTCACTGTCGCTTTATTTTATGTGTTGTATAAGGAGTTGACATTTATGATAGACAACATATTATTATATTACGACCAATGATGCGAGCCGAATTTCAAATGATTGCTCAATTCTTTCCCGCAAAATACAAGACAAAATTAGTTTGTTTATGATGGCAAAGTATCAGGTTTCAGCAGCTAATTGAATTAACATTGTTTGTTTGTAAATGATATACAAATACCAGTACAGAGAAATGTGTAGCTGTCGAAACAACATTCGTTTCCCTATCACGTCAAATCAATAACGAGTCAGCAACGCGCTTACGACTCGTCTGCCTCTGGAGTCGCAACGCAAGTGGCCATATGCTTCGGAATCTGTTTGCCACCACAATGATAAAATATATATGTCACCGTCAGATTTTGAACACCGTCAGTTTATAATCTTACTCGCGATCTTATAAATTGACCAAAAATTGTGAATTGCCAAAATGGTTTACAATTTAACGCATTTCTTTTTCGTTAGTTTATAATCTACCAGAGCTACGGTAGCCTTAGTGGTTCAGGTATGAGTCTATCAAGCGGTGGTCGTAAGTTCGAATCCCGGCTAGTACCAATGACTATTTCGGAACTTATGTGCGGAATATTTACCGTTAGCTTTTCGGTGAAGGAAAACATCGTGAGGAAACCGGTCTAATCCCAATAAGGTCTAGTTTTCGCTCTGGGTTGGAAGGTCGGATGGCAGTCGCATTCGTAAAATTAGTGCCTATGCCAAATCTTGGGATTAGAGGTCAAAGCGGACCCCGGGCTCCTTTAGGGTACAACCGGGAATAACGCTAGGAGGTTGATGTTACTTTGCAGACACAAAGACTAGGTTGGTTAGATCAGTTGGATAGCTTCAGAAGCCCGAAAGGCAACCGCCCAGAAATAGCGGGCTTCCGTCGACACTGGCAAATGTCAAAATAAATGGAATAAAAATTTTAACAAAAAACAATCGTGTTCTGACGTAAGTGGGATAATTCTTTCAACTAATAATCAACACGCAGGGTGCTGCGTCCCGTAACATGCCAATTTGATCTAAGTTCACAATTTGACGACTTGACATTAATAGATTGAACGGTTCAGACAGTTTCCAATTTTTCATCGCGAGTAAGATTATAAACTGAAGGTGTTCATAATCTGACGGTATCATCATAGTATCATCTATATATATAATTGCCTTTGTCCTGACTGACTCACTCACTCACTCACTCATCAACGCACAGCCGAAACTACTGGGGCTAGAGAGTTGAAATTTACACCCGAACTACATTTTATAACGTAGGCGACGGATAAAAAGGGATTTTTCGAAATTCCACCCCTAAAGGGGTTAAATAGGGGTGCAAAGTTTGTATGGGGGAAACTTTTTTTTTGAGCTACAGTTTTAAGACTTTGTAGAATGATTACCTATTAAAATACAAAGAAAGTAATTTCAGCGTTTTGGAAAATTCCGCCCCTAAGGGGGTTAAAAAGGGGTGCAACGTTTGTATGGGGGAACCTTTTTTTTTGAGATAGAGACTTAAAATTTTGTAGGAAGATTACTTATTAGAATACGAAAAAAGTACTTTCAGCGTTTTGGAAAATTCTACCCCTAAAGGGGTGAAAATAGAGGTGCAAGGTTTCGGAAACATTTTTGTTAAACTAGAGACTTAAAACTTTGTAGAAAGATTACTTATTAGAATATAAATAAAGCGCTTTCGGCTTTTATAAAAATTCTACCCCTAAGGGGGTTAAAAAGGGGTGCAACGTTTGCATGGGGAGACTTTCTTTTTGAGCTAGAGACTTAAAACTTTATAGAAAGATTACTTATTAAAATACAAAAAAGTGCCGTCAGCGCTTTTTTTTAGTCGTCCCCGATAAGAGTTAAAAGGGGGTTCAAGGGGGTTTGTACGGAGAGCAAAAAATTTTTAAAGTAAGAGATTCGTAACTTCGGTCTTAGCCTTTGTTAAAAGATTTCAAAAATGTTTTCAGTGTTTTTTGAACTTCATCCCCTAAGGGGATTAAAAGGGGGTTCAAATTTTATACGGAGAGCAAGATAGTTTTAAAGTAAGAGATTTGTTATTTCGGTTTAAGACTGTTTGTTTAAAGATTAGTAAACAGATTTAGCGTTTTCTAAAATTCATTACTTAGGGGGGTTAAAAGGGGGCTCAAAGTTTATATGGAGAGCAAGATATTTTTAGAGTGATAGATATGTAACTCCGGCCATAGATGGTTTGATAAAATCTATAAAACTAATTAGAACGTTATTTTAATTTGAGGATTTTATTTTGGCTATTCTAAATAATTTATTCTCTAACACCGTGAAATAGGGACTGGGGATGAAGATGGAAAGTTCTACGTCTTTTGGCATAAGACATTTTTGCTTGCAAAACTACTATACAGGTAGGTAGCCCCGACTAACGTGAGTAAAACTACGGAACGGATTTAGGCAATAAAATCCTGTAGGTAGGTAATGTAGCTTATGGTAGACATCAAAAAATTGTCATCATCGTCATCGTCCTAGCCTTACTCTCGGTTGTGCCCTAAAGGAGCCCGGGGTCCGCTTTGACACCTAATCCCAAGATTCCACTTCAAAAAATTATATTTTCCTTGAAGATGTATATTATGAAAAATAAAATTGATACCTAAAATATTTATATTAGTAAAAACGGTCGTTTCAATTTAGATTTAGCAATTGAAACTAACGAACTCGCACTGTTACTTTTTAAATAAAGATGAAATTTGGCGAAGAGATAATGACCCTTGGAAGAATATAGGATAGTTTTTATCTCGGAAATTTTTTCTAAGACGATAACAACTTCTACACGGACGAAGTCGCGGGCGGTCGCTAGTACCTACATATACTTATATTATAGACAATTCGTTTGATAGATATATTTAAAGCCATACTTTTCGAACAACTATCATACCTATCACAAATAAAGTATTCTGATTCCGAATTCCACAAATTATCCAGCAAGTCCTCACGTTCACCCGCTTTCCACATTTGAATCAAAACAGAAACGCAATCACCGCAATGTCAACAGCGAAACTGCTCGCAACCGCATAATTGCCATCTTTGCCAGCGCCGGTAACTAACGTAGTTATGCTTGGCTTAGTGAGGTTCGGATCATTACAGGTCTCTATGACTTGCATGGGAGCGCGGCAGTCTCTTACCCAGGGTTAAGTGGTTTTCCCTTGTTAAGTACGGGTAGACCTAACTACTTTAGCCCTAAATGCTTCATTTGAGCTGATGTTACATTAGACCTTATGCATTTGGTCCTAAATAGTAAACTTTAAAGGGTTATTGCAAAATAAACCTAACCTAACCTAAAGACTTCTATTTGATGATAGTAAAAAAAAAACTAGAAAAGTTCACTGTTTCGAAGAAAAATGCATATTAACGTCCTAGAGACAAATATAAGTAAACGACTTGTCAACAAACTGTATAATTTTGTATATGCATCATCATCAACAATGCCTCATCTTAAATTTAATTACTGGAGCCAAATGCTGGACCCTGCCTAATAAGGTGTTGTATACCTTTATTGCATCATACGTCACGTCAGAATACTTGATTTTGATACTTGCGTGAATTCACCTTTATTTAAGGAGCATATAATGTATGTACATACCTGCAGCCGAGTGGTAAGGCACGTGACTTTCAATCTGAAGGTTGTGGGTTAGAACCCCAGCTCGTACCACTAAGTTTTTCAAAAAACGAAATATTCATTTGATACTTATACTTTAACAATAGCGTCTCGGTGAACGAATTGAAATAATGTGACGAAACCGATCTAATCATGTATGCAAATAAGGTCTAATTTTCCCCCTGAGTTTGAAGGTCAAATGGCAGTCACTTTCGTTAAACTAGTGCCTACGCTAAATCTTGAGATTAAATGCCAAAGCGGAACCAGGGCTCCTTTAGGGCACAATTGGGAAAAACGCTAGGAGGATGATGATTATGTGCCTATAATATACCTATGATTTGTATAGGTACATGACATATTGTTGAAAAAATTGCATCGCTGTTCAAGCTACCATGTAAAAATTGTACCATGTAAATGTGAGCTGATAAACATGACCAAGGGCGAGTCGATAGGCACCATAACATTTATAAACCAGATATTTTACAAACACCACAACATTGCCGCTAGTTCCCACCATTCACGTGGCAATCCACGCGACAAGACCAAATTAATTTCTATGGAGCAATTAAGTAGCTTGGGCCTTAAATGTTATCTGTACAAAAGGTCAGGACTCAAAGAGGTTTAGTGTCGAATTAGCACTACTGTTGGCTGTAGACAAGATTTATGTAACAGTAAAATAATTAGTCTTAATTTGTAATCTTTGAACTAAGTATTGATAGCACAAGGTTTGAGATCCTGGGACATAGGATGGCTTTATTTTCTGTTTTCTGTTGAGTGACAAGGGGAGTGAAATCGGTCCAAGTGTCAAATTGTCCAAGGGGTCTAGATGTCCAGATACCATAAAAACCACTGGTCAATTTGGCCCGAGTGTTAAATTGTCCGCGAGGTCTTCGTCAGGTTGGTGTAGGTACGACGACGAGCGAAGCGAGGAGGAGTGTTAGGAAGAACAGCGACCCTACAGCGCGCGAGCCGAGAGAGCGAAGCGGGCGTGTCGCGGCTGCGGCCGGCGAAGCACCAGAACTCATGGAATTTTTTTTTCGTATATTTTGGCAATCGACCGTTTCGGCATTTGGATCTTTTGACCAATACACATTTTGGCAACTGGGCATTATATCCTTGGACGTTTTGACATTTGGATATATTGACACTTGGCCCAACCTACCCCGGAGGCGTCAAAACCTAGTCTGTACTACTCAATATAAGTTGCATAGGTGCCATGTGGAGTAAGTTAGCGCTTTTGGTCATAAAGATTCTTCACAATAATTAATTGAACTTTTTGATGATATTAGGATTCTCAGATTCTAATTGATTACATAAACAAAAAAAAATTGCAGCAAGGTCCCAATTCACGTGAATACCTTTCCATAATTAGGCTTAATGCAATCAATACCTTCGGCAAATTGGGTTTTTAAAAAACAAAATCAACACCGCTCCGCTGTAGTCTACATGGATAAACCCTCATTTGGCAACGGCATCGGTCTTTAAGGTTGACGTTTTTTTCTATAAATAAAGTCCTCTTTACCAGACTAATTGTGACGTATTTTACGATCGAAGGAGTGGAGGGGAATTAAAGTCAATTGAAGATAGTATAGTTTTTTGAGTGCAGCCTCGATTTATGACGGTAGTGACTCCGAGGCCGTATATGGTGCATGTTTGCTGGCTTTTATTGAGCATTTTTGTATCCGAGCTACTCGAAATAAAGGTTTCAGCGGAAAAGATCGTACTTAATTGTTTCCCTGCATGTTTGAATATCGATCCCTCTGGAACAAAATTTACTTTATATCTTCTCGTAAACGACTAATTCCTTTCTTGGAAGTAATCCCACTTAAAAAAAAACCTTCTTTAAACGAATGAAACGGAAATTTAGTAGAAACCCATCGAAATACGCTCACAATCGCGTAAAACACCATAAAAGGATTCCCATGCGGGTCATTTGTGCCGCATTGGTATTTTTACAGACGTTCGTCATTAATTATGGATGATGCATATAAAGAGAAAAGAGGCAGCCTAAATTCGTACCAATCGACACCAAACGCTAATGAAGCGGTCCCAAATGCAACAGACCATACTGAAGTTTAAAATAAGAACAATTTTTGAAATTCAAATCGATATTTTTGTTGTGTTCATAATATTTCAACTTGACAGCGTTTCCCAATTTTGGATCTTACTGCTCTGACCGAGCGTTAAATTTCCTGTTTATAACGTGGAATTGATTAATCGTCAATTCGGATTTGACAGTGGTGCTTTTTGGCAGCGAATAAAAACTGAACTATCGTACTATACGTCCGGTTTTCGGAAATTGAGGTTTGTAAGAAGATGGCATAATGCGATGGTTTGTGTAAATAAATTCGGAAACTCGGACAATGGCATGCAACTTTTAAAATACATTTCATTACCTAGAGTTTTTTTTCTAAATACCTCGATGATAGCAAACGCGCACACGGCTCACCGTATATGTAGTAAGCTCTGCGACTCGGCGTATCACATGTCATTTGCCGTCCCTTTAAACCTACTTATTGTTCACTCCTACTTGAAGACCTCATGCACTTACTGCATGCTTATTGTTTAGATTCATAAATATGGCACATTGAGATAAATATTACTTGTTAATAAACAAATATTTGTCATAATACCGAGTGAAACTAGTCATATGCTATATAAACCATGTTTGTAAATAAATGTATACATAATCATATCTTTGGCCTCGACCGTAAACCTGAGACCGTAGTACCGGACACATTGTTAATCATTTCCCCAGTGAGTGAACCAACTTACTAAAATCCTTTGAAGCCATAAAACATCAATTCACAAATCAATTCTCCAAACCCATTCGGTCATTGGGACCGAATGACTGTCATAAGAGCCGCTGCACATAGGGGCAAAATGCCGATTTAGGCGGCCAAAATTATTTTATCGCATTTATGTACTCAAACTCGTGATTTGTTTGTAATTATAATTCCAAGAGGGCAGTAGCACAGTGGATCGAAATGACAAAAAAATGGACATCCACTTTTTTTTTAAAAACCTATTTAAAAAATACTTTTCGGTTGAAAATGTTGTAAGGAATAAAAAATGTTATATATATTTTTTCAAAATAAGGCTTATTTAAAGCAGAAAAAAATAATATCAGTGTTTTTTGTATGAAACTGAAGAATAAGTATCTTATTATAAGAAAACCGTTACCGATCCTGCTTTCTAACCTTTAGAATATTATTCTCCTACTTAAAACAGTTGAAAATAGTAAACAGCTTATCTCGGTAGGTGCCCGCTTTTTTCTATAATCCAGTCAAAAGTCAGTAAAAACAACACTGTTCTTAGTTGTGTTTTATTTTTTTATTTTCAATAGTTTAACGGTATATTAATGATCGTTAAGTGTAAATACGACATATTTTCGTCATTTTTATAACTGACAAAGAAAACAAAATTATAGTTACGTTACGAGACAATTATGAAATTTTTTAATATAAGCAAATATGAAAGTAAGTGACCTATGAATGTCGTATTAAACTTGTGAGATTGTGTATTCATAGATTATAAAAATCTTGTCTATATTTCCTAAAGTGCTTATTGCGCGCTTCGGCTGCTTCTTCCGGTAATAACCCAATAGGCAAGAGAGCTTCTTCCATTACAGTTGCCCCATGTTATAGGATTTTGTGCATTGTTAGGCGTCATCGGATGCCAGGAATATAGTCCTACATAAATTTTGGCGGTCTCATTATTAACACTTCTGTTTTTCTTTCGTTTGCTCCTTTCACTGGATTCATCGAATATCTTTGCTGGTCGGCCTGATGATCCTCGTTTTATCCTTGGTATTTCGAAGGTTCCTTGTAACCATGCATCGTGTTTTTTTAAGATAATATCGCTCTTCCTATTTGACTCTACCCACTTCTTCTTAAAGTCTGACTTTAAAAAAGACAATTTATGCTTTATATCCTTGTTGTGTTCGTCACAATAGTTTTCTTGCGATAAAATATACGTCTCAAGATATTTTAGTTTCAATTCAAAATTTGCAAGATTTTGTGGCTGCATTTTCTCAAATAGGAACCTACGGGTCACTAATCTTGCCTCTGCAACTCCTTCCGATCCTAAAAGAAATCAAAACTATTTTAAACACAAAAGTAAAAAAAAAAAAAAAACAAGTGGTTTTGCATCGTGGTATTTAATGGCCTCTAAAACGCATATTCGCAAAAAATCGCAGCCAAAGTTAATGTAATTATCTAGTACAGTTACTCTACTTTATGAAATTACTCGTATTATGGCCCGGACGTGCCATGATGTATAACAAAAACCTTTTTATAAATCAAAAACGTGGTTTTTTACAACAATTTTAGAAGACTTATTTCTACCTCGGGAAATAATAATAGATATTCAAAATATTCACATAAATTTAATGTTTTATAATACTCTCTTACCTGTAGAACTAGGATCCATCACAACTTTCTTCAAAATAGACACTAAAAAAACACCACGATTTTTTAAATGTAACGTGTTTTTACGAATGCCGATAAGATGTGCGTGCACTGGGAGCGACGATCAACTTTCGACTGGCATGGCAGTTCAGGCACTGCTGTAAGGGTTAGGGAGGGGGTAGTTTATCATTCTATGGTTATTCAACCTTATCGGGAAGTGATTATTTCTTATCTAGGCTACATTTTTAGAAATCGATTTATGGCCGCCTAAATCGGCATTCTGCCCCTATGTGCGCTGTCCCCGCCATTATAAACTTGCGTCGTAATAAGCGTATGCGCAGCTCAAATTACACCAAAATGGCCGCAACCTTGTCATTTCGCTAGTCATCGGACAATGATTACTACACAAGTTCCATTCAGTCGTGCCGTTCGGTTTTTGGGTCCTTTGATGATAGCATAGGGATATCCCATCACAATATTCTGTTATTTTATTATTAATGTCGCTTTTTAAAGTGATCAAAAGTTAATTTTTAAATCTACCTACTGAGTCAATAATTTCACTTGAATTCTTGGTCACGCCACGGCTTGGTTTGGTCAATTGACGACTTTGTGCATGTCGAATAGAGGCAATGCGTTCAGCAATGACCTAGGTTCACTGAGTTTCAAGTCAGAAGTTGCAGTGGAAGTAGGTTATGTTATGTTACGTTATAATATGCTAAAGTGGAGAACGAATGTTGTGGTTAAATTTAGTTACCGGAACCTTGTACTCGTACTTTATGCGATCAAGCTAACTATACACGGTGGGCAGGAGTCTACCGACAGATTTTAACCATGGATTCTAGTGCCCATTTGGTCAAAAAAAAACGTGCTGCATAAAGCCTAATTTTCGAGATATTCAATTATTTCAGTAATTCACAAGTTGAAAAATCTCAAGAGTGCCTTAATAATGTGACGTTGAAGTGTCAAGTTTTCTTTTGCACTCTTTAGTTTGATTAAGGTTTCGTTCACAAGGAAGTACTAGCGTTAATTTTTTTAACCGACTTCAAAAAAAAGGAGGAGGTTCTCAATTAGGTTGTATTAAAAAAAAAAACTTTTTAATGTTTGTTACCTCAGAACTCCGTCATTTATGAACAGATTCGTACAATTCTTTTTTTATTATATTTAGTATATGCTTCCAGATTGGTCCTCTTGTTATCAATACTTCAGTTGGATGATGGGAACCATGAGGAATTGAGGGAACTCCTCAAATATAGAAGGCACGCAGTAATTTCGATATTTTCTTTTATAACTAGTGTATTTACCCGGAAATCACACATTTGGTGAAGTGGAACTGATGATGAAGACCACAGATGACTCGTTCTCAAAACTGTAAAAGTACAGTTACTGATTCTCATATGATTTCGTTAAAATAGAAACAAATTAAGTCCTAAATGTCAAGTGTGCCAAATCGACGGAACTCTTCAAATATTATCGGCCCATACAGTGATATCATATGGTTGTCGTCTGTAATAATCAACGTATTTACTCTCGGAAAGCAGTCCACGTGGTAAAGTGGAAAGGAAATGTTCATGTGGCTTGGCGGAGTACTAAATTGAAGTCGTTTAAAACTTTGTTTTTAAAGTTAATTATTTTTTCCAGAAATTAAAATTAATGAGGCATTTTTGGACCCGTGTTGATGTAACATTATTTACTCGTAATACCACCAGGAATCCATGGTTAAAATCTGTCGGTATACTCCTGCCCACCGTATCAATGGTTAGATTTTGAATTCCACTTTATAATAGAGCAGCCTGGATCGGTATAGCATACGTATAACTTAGAAAAGTTGAAAAACCCCCGATCTTTTCATTTCACAGTTCAATATCACAAAAACGGCTGATCCGATTTTGTTGAAACGTAGCTAAGAACCCTATCTCAATCACATCAGCTTTCGGACAAAAACCGGATTATAATCGGTCCATTTGTTTAGGAGCTACGATGCCACAGACAGACACACAGACACGTCAAACAACACCCCTCTTTTTTGCGTCGGGGGTTAAAAATAGGGCATATGTAGGAACATATTCCTACTTTCATGACTCTGACTTTTCCGGCCCTGGGAAATGCAACAGGTATCCCGGCCAGGTCCGGCGCAACTGTCCGTAGAGCTGTAATCAGTCATTATTTGAACACTATTAAAAGTTTAAAGCTCGATACTCCACATTCCATAACGCCGAAAGTGCCACCTCATACAAATTCACAGTAAGCATTTTATGGCCCTTTAATAGACACTTATGATGTATGTATGAACTTTTCCTGTACATTAATGTCACTTATAAATATATAATATCGTATGACTTATCGTTTTATAATTGCAGTAGGTACCTAAATAAGCCGTTGCTGTCACCGGCAGGTGATCGTTTGATGCGCTGTAATTTTTCAAAGCTATACTTAGCTAAGTTGGTAATGATACTGCATATTGACGACTGGATATTCGTTAGGTACTCTCCCATGTAATTTGTCACCGCTGAGCAAAAACGTTTTTATTATGGGGACAACACTAATCGATGGCATATATCGCAGTTGTATTCAAATTAAAAATCAAGACCAATACAGACTGTCAAGGGAAGATAATAATTTTGGCAATGGAAATTTATACATAGTACAGTCAAGTTCTCCAATATCTATACAGACAACCTTTCAAAAATATCTGTACACAGTCTTTATTGTTACTGAAATAAGGCGCATGTGTAGATATTTTTGAAAGGATGGCTGTATAGATATTGGAGAACTCTACTGTATCTAATATTAGTAATACAGTTAAGATAAATCTTGTTTCCCCTTGTTATGTCGGGTTAGATTATTACAGTTAGCATCATAAACATGTATACACACTTTTCGATTTTATGTTTTCTAAGTAATAAGGTGTATACATGTTTATGATGCTGACTGTACCACTCTTTGTTTCATGGGTGTCGTAAGAATCGACTGTAGTGTTGGGTTGAAGTGTATTTGTGTTTTGGGTGATGGACTAGCAATATATGACTGCAATATTACATTTTCTTTTTTAATTATTGTGTTCTTGTATTGTATGTAATATACTGTATTCCCAAAAGGGGTAGGCCTTTTGGGAATACAGACGTGAGTCTACCACATTCGCTGCGTCAGCGCTAAAACCAAACTTACTGCCAGTGCTATACGAGTCACATACTTCCCGTATGAAGATTGCTAGGTTTGCGTTACGGGCTACAGATTCCTCTATAATATCCCGACTTTAAAGGTCACTAATAAGTTATAAGTTTACCGATTTAAAAAAACATACTAATCAATAGACTGTATACTTCGTGTATATACAGTTGCCGTCGCCCGGGATCTGTGTGATATTCCGAAAGTTATAAAAGCTTTTCAAAATCATTAATATTTTTCCTTGCCGCACAGGACACAGGTACAAAGTGCTAGTGATGGGGTAAGAAAGAATCGATATTAACTTTTTTTAATCGACGCAAAATTTATTATGATCATTGTGCATGTATCAATTTGCAATATCGCCAGGACCCGATCTCGGATTACGCAGTAAAACACTCTAATTAAAAACGGAAATAAAGCAAACATTTACACAAGTTGCGTGTTAACAACAATGATAGTAGGAACATCACAAGAGATCAAATTTTGTGTATTAAGCTAAGAGTAAAATTTTGCCTAATATATTTAGGTATCCACTCTTAATAAATATATTGTTTACGATAATAGCCAAAAGCACAGAATAGACAACACGACGCGGAAACGCGTGAACACTGCACAACACTATGGTCAACTAAAGAAGTACGCGCATCTCTGTGCGGTACGGGGTAGCGGGATACGGCCAAATAGTACCCGTATCGCACCAAAGGAGAATAATTACGTGTTACGCAAAATACTACTCGTGCTTTTACTCTTTTGAAATACAATGTACAGTCGCGGAATGAAAAGGTTAGCCACTTTTCGACCTTAACAGCTTTCAAATAAGGTCGAAAAGTGGCTAACCTTTTCATTCCGCGACTATACTTGAAGCTAGAATATCGGGAACATAGTTATTGTTTCCTAGGTACATGGGAACATAGCAAAACCACCTACGCACCGAGCGTAAGACAAGCATTGCTAGCTGTCCCGCACAGGCGGAAAGTCAAATACGGCCAAATGCTTCCCAAATGTGTTAAGTCTTGTATATTGTACAAAATATAATTCCGACAGTAACCTTTTTTTGTCGTCGTCGATATTTGCATTTAATTATATAGTAATTAGAACATACCATTATAATATTCACTGAAGGACATTAGCTTAATACTATAATAGTATTACGACTCAAATTTTGAAACCATTTCTTTCAAAATTTGTAGTTTTTTTTTTTTTAAATCTATACTTAGTATACCAACCTCTACCTATTAAAGTACGATATCCATAGACCAAACCTTCTAGCATGTAAAAGCGTGAACAATCAGTTCAAGCTCAATGGGCATTTCAACTTCCCCTGTGTTGAACTTACGGGTAGTATATTGAATACACCCTGCCTCACCTCTGCTACGAGTACATCCACGTTTCTGAAAACGCAAGTTGTGGATGGTAGCACCCAACCACAGAGGAAAACAAGGACGTCCGCGTCTTGTCCAACCACAATCAAGCTGAAGAACAACACGAATCTGAAGAATGCGACAAACTCGATGAAGAACTCGCTGAATCTGAGGAACATATTGAAGCACCTGAGAAAACCGTGACGAACCTCAACCAAAAAATAAACGCAGAGTGATTGTGATTATTAAACATTAATTACCTACTTGACATAATGAAGTCAATCTCGTTTTTAGTTGCAGCATATTTATCATCTCAATTAAAAAGTTGTAACTATGTTGTTACGCCAACGTGTCATAGATTTCATAGATGACGCGTAGTTGACAGGCTCAGATAACGAATGTAGAATTATATGAGGCCCTCTTATAAGGAGCGCACCAATTCACGTGCCATTAGTTCGTTCAATTCATTTGTGCCAGTCTTGCTTACCTCTAACCTCTAAGTTTTAACCTCTAGTGCATTAACCTAACATTTGGGTCATTGTCAGATTTAGGTTCACGCGGCGTCTCTTCTGTGGACATTGACAAAGTTAAAGGCCATACAGCCTAATTTTTGGTTGAACTCTGAATCCGTAGAAACGGCGTCGCCTCTTCTATAATTCTATGCGATAAAAACATATTATGTATAAACTTAAGCCCTTAACTATTGACCACAGAAAAGACGATTCTAAGGGCTGACCATGACCTATTTAGGTAATTAGTTTAGTATATATACGTAATACGTACGTATATGTTTTTGCATTCACGTTCCTGGTGGCTCCTATGATTGTATGAACTTGTTGCAATGGAACAATATGCAAAAGTGTAGAAAGAAAGCAAGAAGCCATTTATTCCCAAGGGAGTAAACATAACAATACCATTGACACATATAAACATATCTTTGACTTTGACCGTACATAAAATAGAAACACCTCACTTTTTATTATATGTATCAATATGTACAGTCAACGTCAGATAGTAGCAGCCAAAGTAGCCAAATATATCGCAACACGTCTTTATTACTATAGGAATAAGGATGTGTTACGATATATTTGGCTACTTTGGCTACTACTAACTATATGACGCCGACTATACCACATTACTTACTGAAATTGATGATGACTATTCGAGTCAAAAAGCATTGAAATTGATTTAGATTAATTCGTCAGTCTGTCTACAAAAATAGGCAACATATGCGCTTAAGAATAATCCAGTCAAACCAAATTAGATAATCATTTCACTATCCCGTCAATTTCCTTAAAGCGGCAGGTTATGCGACGAGTTATGTCGACGACAAAACCGACTGGCGTGCCCGCCGCCATATTTAAGCTTACCACTTTTTGCCGCCATCGACTTTTTCGATTAGGTACCGCTTTTTCCCAACCCTAGCGTTCGCCGTGATTGGTAGTGTTGCTATTATAAATGGTTTTTAATTAACGATAATGGCGTGGTGGGGTTGAGACATACCTGCCTACACATAATCTGAGTAGGTACTAATGGGGCATGGGCATTTTTACACTACGGCTAATACTGTAAGTTGTGTTGATATTCTACTTCATGAATAATTAATGTTATTTAATAAATTAATCTTCTTTCTGAGTATTTGAAATGCCTACAATTATCTATAAGTGCCTACGTGATGCGCCCAGTATTTCACAACCGTTTACTACTCCATGTTATGTCCACTTTTTATGAATAATTTGTAAAATAATCCAATTTGAGGACGGTCGTGTTTTTATCATTTATTGTTGTGCATTTTTAGACCAAATATTCTTTATTGATCACCAAAAGAAATAAAAACAACACACGGACCTTACGCTATAAAACGAACAGCACAAAAACCTTGCACTGTTCGTATGTAAGTACCTAAGTATGGTTGTCCTTCAAAATGTGTAATAGTATATTGTTAACCAAGGGTTGAAAGCCACCCATTTCAGCCGCCATAATGGCGCTCGAACGAAGTGAGAGCGCCAATAGTTCGAAACTGAAATGGGTGGCTTTCATTCGAGTTAAACACTCGTATACTTTTCATTTCGAATAATAGGAATATAAACAATAACACACAGGAAATACAACATCAAGAAAAATTTTTACTAAAAAAATTACATTTGTTACAATTATGAATTTTACAAATATTGCCAAGTAATTAGCCCGTTACTTAAAATTTACTGTGAAATTCGAGAATGTAAATGAAAGTTTTTTTTCTGGAATATTTACATTTGATACTGTGATTTCACTTTTTTCTCCGCCCGCCACTTCATAAAATCGTTATATGATTTTATGTATCTTTCCTTAGAAACTGCCGGTAAAAGGTTTTGTACAACCGTTTCAGTCTCTTTTCTAATTAAATCAGGCGTTAACTCCATATCCGAATCGCTGGATGAACTCATTTTTGCAAAATGTATAATTAGTTGAATTCCTATAGGTACTAGACATTAACAAAATTTTCACTCGTCTCGATTTCCCGCTTTTTTTTTCTTTTTTGACGTGTCAACTTATTTTCAAGTGCCATAGATAATAGACCAATTTTGTCAAATAAATAATAAAATGCATATTGTATGTGTATCACCTAAAAATAACAATAATTAATGTTATTTGAAGCAATAGTATTGTAATTAGATTATTTTATTTACATAGTACATAGTAGGTATTTAAAATTATAAGTAGTCCAAGGTCACATATTGAAATCTGCCGTGCAATACTTAAACAACAGTAAGTGCTACTTTTGCGATTTTTTGTTTTTTCTTGATCTCGGACCACCGTGTCGAGACGCACACGTGTATATAGTCCACGTGCGATTATGACAATGGGAACATATAAAAATCGAAGCCTCCATGTACAGTAAATTAGAAGAATTAAGTAAATTATTGAGACAAAACTAACTAAACTGCCGTAATAAAGTTGTCGGCTGTGAATTTTTACACTTCACTGATTAAAATACAGTAAAGGTCTCATGTCAATCCTAAATTAACAAGTAAAGAGAAGTTAATATTTACGCCAAAAACTGTTTAAAATGCAGTACAATATAAATGTTCTAAAATATTTGTACTGTGTTTGAAATATTAAGGATTTTTTAGCATAATTACTAATTAAAATGCAGTAAAAATGCTCACTTACTGTGATTTAAACTGTCGTTTGGCTATTTTCAAATGTGTCCACTGCAAGCGTGACGGCAATTTACTGTACATTAGGTTGAATATTCTGCCGTGCAATACTTAAACAACAGTAAGTGCTACTTTTGCGATTTTTTGTTTTTTCTTGATCTCGGACCACCGTGTCGAGACGCACACGTGTATATAGTCCACGTGCGATTATGACAATGGGAACATATAAAAATCGAAGCCTCCATGTACAGTAAATTAGAAGAATTAAGTAAATTATTGAGACAAAACTAACTAAACTGCCGTAATAAAGTTGTCGGCTGTGAATTTTTACACTTCACTGATTAAAATACAGTAAAGGTCTCATGTCAATCCTAAATTAACAAGTAAAGAGAAGTTAATATTTACGCCAAAAACTGTTTAAAATGCAGTACAATATAAATGTTCTAAAATATTTGTACTGTGTTTGAAATATTAAGGATTTTTTAGCATAATTACTAATTAAAATGCAGTAAAAATGCTCACTTACTGTGATTTAAACTGTCGTTTGGCTATTTTCAAATGTGTCCACTGCAAGCGTGACGGCAATTTACTGTACATTAGGTTGAATATTGCTCTTCAGTTTTGTCTCCGACGCTGTGCGAGGCGGACCGGGCGCGTGTAACACTGGACTGCAAGCAAGTGTTCAATACCTACTTTGCGTACGATTTTTATATATATTACCATTTTCATTATAACAATTGTTTGTTACATTGCTTTAAATGTATAGTGGACTTAATATTGTCTATCATTGACAATATTTTATTGAACTTGCTGAGGTTGTTAGTATGAAGCTATGAATGTACTCGTAGTTATCAATGTATGTTTATGTAAACTGAGAGATTTAAGTAGTTTTCAAGTGTCGTTTCAGTTAGATAGATTAACTACATTGTAGGACAAAAGTTAAATAATATCGATACCATTGATAAAATGCGGTGCCGTCGATCGTCCTACAAGTTGTCAAACACGGTATAAGTATTATAGTTAACACACCTCCGACACACGCTGCTGCTTTCCAAGGATTGAATTTTATATTAGAATATTAGGTATAGCTTGATTTTTGATGATAAATTTTAATATGAATGAACTTGTCCCATGACATAGTTTCAGTTTTTAGGGTTCCGTACCAAAAAGGTAAAAACCTCTATGGTGCGATTATGTCTGTCTGTCTGTCTGTTTATTTTATTGGTTGGACCCGGTCACTAACTAGTTTTTTATTAATTTGTTTATGTGTATACAAATATAAAGTGCGTTTAAAATTAAATAAAGACTTTTACTAGGTACATGAGTATTCTATTTCTATTTGCAGAAAAATGAATACAAGATCGAAAAGAATATTGGCCTTAAAAGATTAAGTGCCATGGAAAAAAGTCCGATTTTAATGATACTCGACGGGTTACTACTAATTACAACTACTTAGTAAGAGATATTTATTTTAATTTTTTATGTGTAATACAATTGCACTTTAATCATTGATGTGAATTACATTTTTTTAATATACATATGTGTATTCTTTGTAAACCATACCTTGTTTGTACCACGACATGTTGGTATCTCGAAGAACCCAATCAATATATATACTAAGTAAATTACAGTAAATTGCTATGAATACTGTACTTTAGCTTGCAATTAATTCAAGTAGCTACTAGTGTACGAGGGTTGTTTGCAGTAATTCGCTTTTTTACTGCACTTTATTCTGCATTTATTGTGTTTTTAGTTCTTTTCGAGAGTACAGTAAAACTATAAAAAATTGAAAAAAAGAAATAGTTTATTCAATAATTGTTAAAATAAAAAAGTGTTCACTTATTCGTATTTCATGTATTCCATGCTATATTTTGACATTCAAGCATTTGTAAATAATCATCGAAAACACCAAAAAAAACATGTTTGACAGGGTTTTTTGCGTTTTTCTCGAAACTCACTTTTTGCACTTACTGTTGTTTAAGTATTGCACGGCAGAAATGTGGCTGTATAGTTTTTGCCGTTGCTCAACAAGTGTAGCTAACTTTAAATAGTGTTTGTGTGTGGATCATTTTTGCGCCGCGCCGCGCTTAAATTAATTGAATGCATTAGGTATATAAATAATGCATTAAATATATTTTTAACTTTTCTAAATGACTTTAATAACTTTAATTGACTTAAATTACAACTTTTTAGATAACGTTTCCGTAATTAAATAACTAACAATAAACATCATAAAAACAATTCAGTTTAACGAAGTGTGGCTGTTAAGGTTTCTGCCATTGGTCATTTTTTTTATTACTTTTCAGCCCTAGGGGCGACATGCCTCACTTTCAACTCGCTATTCAGATAAACAATGACCTACTTTCAGAGTATGAGAGATGAAAACCATTTTTCAGCCACAGGCCGGTAAGTATCCGATTAAGCTGAAATTAGGCATAGGTACTATCGCCAACATAATCAAGTGACCATCCGTGCACTTTATGTGCATTGTAATAAGGTTCAATATAAATAGGTACAGGATGGGGTTAATTAACTATGTTGGCGCTTGTACGAGTACTTACGTAAGTTCGGTAACAATGTAATATTTATAGCATAGACAGAAGATGGCCACGGCAACTCCTAAACTGCCTACACAAGATATAACCCGTCGTGTTTTGGTGCCTTGAAACCCTCTCAACGAGTAGTTGATGACTGTGCAAAAAAGTAAAGTCAGCAATAAAATCTTGTACCAATTTTTTTTTGACAGCATATTCACTCTCGCATCCGTATAAACGTGTCCGAAAGTAACAAATCTTTTTTCCACTCAAAAGACGTAAATAGTGTGCGTTTTTAATTTTACAACCATCTACAGCGTGTGACAACCATTAGAACATACATTTTAAGTAACGATAGCTTTAAGTGCTGGGAACCGCTTTATCGAAAAAAATATAACAATTACCTTTTCTAATGGAGAGTAATTAATTTTTTTAAGTTTCTCGAGCAGCAATGTACTCCTAACATTTATTTGACGTTTCAGAGAGGCAGAGCTATAGTTTCAAATGTTACTGTCATGTACTTGTTAGCTTTGTTACCGATACATTGCCTGCCGAATTAATTTGTATGAAAAGAAAACTGTTTTTTTACTAGAGATACCTTCATTAGTATATTGTATACCGCTCATTTGGAGAGCGCCGGGCAGCAGGAGTAGCGGTGGCAACGGCAAAAGAATTCTCCATTCCATTCCCATCCTATAAAAACATTTGTTCCTCTCCAAAAACTGGTTGGAATAGCATCGTAAAAAAATTTTAGGACACAAGCCTATTCCCTGCCTATTTTCCTACTCGCTGAGCTGATTGTAAACAGGGTAATAAACAACTCACCGGTAGTAGGGGAAGGGCTGTGGCACGTGCAGGTCCATGGGCATGGGCGCGTGGTACTCGTGCTGCACCATGCCGACACCGTGGCCCAGCATGGCCGCCCACGGGGACGCGAACCCGCCGGGGTGATCCATCACGCATCCAACTGCATCGTCAATTGTCACCCACTTCCATTGTACCACACTACAACACTAATATTCGAAATTCAAATTCTAACAATGTTATTCGAGAGAATCACCAGTCGAATTTTAAACCGATGTGTTTAAATTGTGAAATTGTTAGAACACTTTCAATGCATTTTACATATTCACACGAAACGTTCGGTTCGATGGATTCTTCTTTATTTTCCTTGAACTACCTATCTGGTAAACTTTATTTCAATTTTGAATTGTTCCAGTATAATTATCACGGGTATGCCTGTGTGGTTTTAAAATAATAATTTGTGAGATAGTTTTTCATGCCAGTGTATCAAACCTTTTTAAAACCCGCAAACGCAAACTTAAACATTTTACATTTGTGTAAAAACGGACCAAAATTTAACATTTGTGTCGACATAAATAAAGTATTATATTTTCTCTATGGTGTCGGGGATGTTTTATAAATTATTCAATTTTGATGTAGAGCGAATGTGAAAGTTGGTAAAATACTCTGCTTGAAAATAATTAGTTGAATTAATAATCAATTAATAGTCACTACGAAATTTTCTTTTGGTTATGTTAATTACATTAAAACTGCATTACTTAGTGCCTCCTGGTATAAACAATTGATAAAAAATTAAACCTACTTACGCCTCGAGAACTTTGTGCCTAGAATAAAATTAAGTTTCCTGCAGTTTTCAAAACTAGTCATACGTACCTAATATTTCATGTTTGCATTCATTCACGTAAACAATTTTCCACAATGTGTACAATTTTGCATTGTTTGGGTCAAAACAAAATGTATTTGTCAAGTATTTATATATCGTTCTTATTCGTATACCTTATTCCAATGTGCGATTAGAAAAACCATTTTGAAATGCAAAGAAATGAATATGATTATGTTTGAAAAGCACTTAATGATCGAAATAAGTAAAACTAGGTAGTACAATACTCTCTCTCTTTGATGTCCTAGATAAACGAAGAAACGTAGACGAATTTGTTCGTTAAAAATATAATGTTATATGGAATGGGGTATAACTTACAATACTAGACACTTGGACAAAGTGCAACATATGTAGTCACTAGCCTATGCATTTTCTTATACGCTAGTTCATTTATCGATGGCAATTATAGGTTGGTAACTTGGTTCCCATTGTATTAGGGTTCCGTACCTCAAAAGGAAAAAAACGGAACCCTTATAGGATCACTCGTGCGTCTGTCGGGTTCCGTACCTCAAAAGGAAAAAAACTGAACCCTTATAGGATCACTCGCGCGTCTGTCGGGTTCCGTACCTCAAAAGGAAAAAAACGGAACCCTTATAGGATCACTCGTGCTTCTGTCTGTCCGTCTGTCACAGCCAATTTGCTCCGAAACTACTAGACCGATTGAGTTGAAATTTGGTAAACATAATCTAAATTGGTGACCCAAAAATGAATGCGTAAAGTAAATTAAGTAATTCTAAACAAGGGGGCCAATTTTGGGAGGTAAACTGGAAAATTAAAAAAAGTTCGCAA
Source organism: Epinotia nisella (assembly GCA_932294315.1). Taxonomy (NCBI): domain Eukaryota; kingdom Metazoa; phylum Arthropoda; class Insecta; order Lepidoptera; family Tortricidae; genus Epinotia; species Epinotia nisella. The sequence goes on from OW028674.1 coordinate 28,744,866, forward strand.
ACTGTATTGTATGACATATCAAATTAAAGGGGTTGTTGTAAGCAACCCCTTAAAGAAAAATATCTGAGAATGATATATTTAAAATATCTGATAAGATATTTATTTTTTTAAATTTTAGGAAAAAAAGACGAAAATTGACCATTTCCACCGCCCCCCGCCCGAAAGTGCTAGGCTTAAAATTCTGAAAAGAATATGGAAAATACTTCCTTGCCTAAAAATTACAGAAAACCTATAAGAAATTTGAGCATTCAAAGTAACGGGAAAATTCTCAATATGTTTGTGTATTTTGTATGGAGCGCCTGATGCTTAGAGCATAGCAATTTTTACTCTTGCACTTGCTTCTGAAATTACGTAGGTGCCATAATAAAACGTTAGAGTTTACATTTATCCAAAAGTGTCTTAACAATTGATTGATTCAGGCGTTACTTTGCGTACATCATCACGAGATCTGGCTGAAGAGCAAAGTAACATTTCTAAATATACACTTATGAAATTTAGATTATATACGGAGCCCTCACCACGCGAGTTGAACTCGCACTTGTCCGGTTTTTTTATTAGGAACCATTGCCGGCCGGTTTGCCTCGACTGTCGGCCCGACCCGCCGGATCAACAGCGGTCCGCTATCACAATCGAGGAATTAAGTACTCGCCGATCAGCAAACATTTTAGATGACACCGCAGCAATACCCAGAATTCAATCATCACACAATTCTATTAAAATATGCGATTAAGTAAACTTTACGCTACCTACCCAATTCAAAATCAACATTAGATGCAAGAACCGAAAACGAGTTACAATACTGTTTGACTTTGCTCTTTATTCTTCAATATTATTATTATATTTATTTTTGAGTATCATATCATAATTTCAGTATCTATTCCTTATTTATGTTTATAAGAAGAAGTTGTTATAACTATTTCCCGGTTTGTACCTATACTATATCCCGGCTATTACTATTTCACTGCGACATATACACATCGTCGGCGTTGTCTTATGAATCAGCTTGCTAGGTCATATCCGCCAGGCAATTCCGGAGGCATACTTTTGCTTCTATTTTGTGTGTTGTGGTGATGACAGACACAACACACAAGCATATTTCCATGATTTCTTAAGTGTCAAATAGGACCTTAAAGGTTTAACAAGGTCTAATCCATAAAGGTTTGATGGCAGTGGCTTCTACAAAAAGCACTAGTACTTACGCCAATTCTTGGGTCTAGGTAGCCGAAATAACGCTAAGAAGGAGGAACGCTACGTGATACTCACTCATATGATTTCAATACGGTCAGTAAAAACCTTCGAGAATGAGATAGAATAGCGTAGCAATACATTGTTTCATACATACTAAATACAAAATGTGTATCGTTTATTTTATTCTGTATCTTTAATTGAGGCCGATAATTTCAAAAAGTCTAAAACTCCTTATAAGGTTTATTCAACGGCTTCTGGAGCAATTTTATTGCCATTTGCAACTTTTAAATTAAGTAAATTGGTCATTTTAAATTGGGTGTTTTTATTCTGTTCAAGTAATTCATTTTTATATGAGTTTTTATGATTCGTACGTGCTTCGTTATCGTCCACCTAAGTGGTTTTATTAATTTAGGAATAATTTGTACCTAGAAATGCTAGTCTACTTAACACAAAACGATGTATCAAGTGCCACTATATATAGGTAGTAGGACAGAACAATGAAATCACAGAAATATACTAGGTGTGAAACAGAGTGACCAACAAAATGGGCTAAAATTTAATTACCGACATTTTTTGTCGATAACCTCACGTGACGTTACCACAACACACTAACATGTATCCACCCATTTAAGGTAGGGAGGTATTGCGGTAACACAACTCACTAGATAATAGTGTTTTAGATTGTTAATAGTAGCAAAATTTTAGATAGCATCTTTTTTTTAGTCTACATTTTAATACCAGAAGTGGGATGGTAAGAGACTACTATTACATAAAACTTAGTTGAATGTTTTCTCGTAAGCGACATAGACTATAGGTCATAGACAGATTACATTCACTGTAGTAGTGTTAGGGACCACAACATAAAGAATCCATAGCTTTCCTATTCTTTGTAAGCGGAAACCTTGTAGCGTGTAAATAACACGAAGTAAGTCTTGTAATGGTCACCATCAGGAAGACTATAAAAACATCTACATAATAAATTATATATGTTTTGATTCCTATCATGGAACCTAATAATAACTAGTTAGAGATACCATACCTACGCTCAAACATATAATTTTTTTTATTAAGTACCTATTAGGTATTTAAAAAGCTTGAAGTTTATTGATTTTTATATCAATGCCTAATTTAATAGGTAGGTAACTTATAATTTTATGAAGTTATAAAAGTGCTTTATCATACTTTTATACTTGTTTTAAGAAAATGTTTTATGAAACGAATGTACCTACTTTAAATAAGTATAATTTAGAGTCCCTACTATTGTCATAAATATATGCACTAGCCTGGTTTTAAGCAACAATAAGTACATAGGTAGGTATTCCTATGGACAGTCAACAACATTAAAAGTAAGTAAGGTAAAAACTGTTAACTTATTTCTGCTTGACTATACCTACATATGACATGGTGTGCGAAGAACTTCATCCACGGTGAGTTGGTAATTTTTAAGACATACCTACTATATACACTTCCTTTCAATAAAAATAAAACGCAAATGAACTCAGCTAGGTTTGCATATCAACATATTATTTCACGATACACCACCGATACCTACTATACTATCCTCAGGAAGCCAAATATATAACGTACCCAAATATCAAACCAATTGAGATACCTTATTTTCATCAAACTAATTTTTTATTTCAGTTTTCTCCTATAATTAGAAAACCTTTTTGCTAATGATTCTTAGGCAACTGATCCAAGTCAAACATATGTTGTTACTTGACAAACACCAAACTAGTCCCTTGGTACGCGTGCAACGAATACTTTGCTGAGCAAATACAATACTCACAAATATAGAAAATTCGTCTCTAATAGCCGGCACTGCGCGCGCATGTCAATATTATCGCGTTTAGACTCGCACTGTGTGCAAGTTTTTTCTTCAATTAAATATATTGAATTGCGTTTTGTTATTGGCAGAAGTGCCTAATTATTAACCTTTTTGAACTTTTGATAGATCGTCCAGTTTTTTATGAAGTTCATTTTGTTGTTTTATATGTAAAGGACTTCCAATTTTCAATAGGGTTTGAAGTTTTGATTCAGTTTTTCAAAATAGTCTTGCGAGACTGAAACTTATCAAAAATAATGTAATTAACAAAAAACACTATCGGTAACACGTATTAACACAGACATGTCAGTAACGTAGATATATAATGTTAATATTAAATATGACTGAAATATTACAAAAAATATGATTTATGTTATTTGTTCATATTCCCACCAAGTATTTGGAGGTGACTACCTATCCTACCCATCTTAAATGTTTACCTATCTACTTATTGCTTCTTTCGAGATAAGTAAAGAAACTTTAAAGTTCTTACAAAATGCACATATACAGTTCTTTCCTCACTGCACACTGAAAAAGCATGAAAACAAATTACCTACAAACATATAACTACCAACTTTAAAACTTTAAAAAAGTTTCAGCCAAAGCATGAAAAAGTACCTCAATCCAAATCCCTACAAACAGTTCTACCAACCACACGGAACACAAAAAAAACTTTCACTTTTTCAAAAACACTGGCAGGCATCGCGCGCGGTCCGAGTACGCGCATGCAGGTTAGACGTGTGCCGGCCGCTCCGACCCAGCGGTCATTGAGAGCGCTCAAAACTACGGTATGTGCGGAACCGGCCGGCGAGCATACGAAACAACTATACTCCTTCCATCTCAAAAAGACCTAACTCCTATAATCCTAAAATGGGTCGAGGCTTTTATCGAAACGCCTGGATGTGGCGTCCTGTCGAATTTGGCGTCACGTCGGGGTAATTGGGTTACGTTACGTGACAGCGGGGAGCGTCACGCGCGGGGCGTGCCCTAATTACTTTCGCTATGCCGAATTCTGGCGAATTAAAGAAAGATAAGCGATTATTTTAGCTTAATTATTTGTCTCATGGTTATAACCTCCTTTAAATTATTTTTGTATGCGTATCAAAATTGTACTATAACTTTCTTATAGGTACGTACGTAAGTACTAAATGTAGGTAGAGCTTGAGACTATAGGCCGAAAAATTCCCGTATGAAACTCTCGTACAGTATTGAAGTTGTTAACCATTTGATAATTTTTCTAGTGGTAGAGACACTAGAGATCTACACTATTTAAACACTCCGTGTTAATTTAAACAGATATTGATGTTTGAATGACATAATGAAATCGTTCAAACCACTCAGTCGCTGTGTATATTCATTTACATTTTTAATTTACTTACTACATGTACTTAACCACACTAATTGACGTGACCTTGGAAAATAAGACGGTAAACCTAAACCCAATTTATTTACGAAACGAATATGTTATCAAACAAAAATACCAATGTCAAAGCATGACATTGCATAGCACCATGAATTTTTCTATAAACAATAAATATGAACCAATATTGATTTGCCAAATAAGCACAAGGATAGGTCATTGTGGAGCTTGCTTGTTTTCTTGACTGCGTAAAGGTATTAATTATTAAACTCTACACCCAAGTTACCCAATTGCAAGAAATTCAATAGTCAATTTATTCTGTTTTTTTTTGGAACTCAGCATGTGTGGGAAAAAAAATATTATGAGAATCACTAGAGACAATTATATGTATTACTTTGCATGTATATTTTTCCTATACATAATTATCTATCCTTATCTACCTGCATTGTCATGACATTATTAAAACTAAATGTGGTTTAAAACCATCGACACTCTAATTAAGAAATTTGAATATGGGCCGGGCCGCACTATTCCCACGATTCATATTTTCACCTCTAACCTGCAGCCATTTTGACTTAACTGTCAAAACGACATTTAAGCGGGAAACGACACCCAACCTTACTTGACCTCCTTCGGCTCTTTAATCTTGAGTACATTTGTATATTACGAGGGGTCAGGTTGTCTGGTCGGTTTAGAAGTAATTGCTGAGCGAAATAACACCGGTGTGACTAACACCTTAACGGTATTTCTGGCGCGCTATTGACGACATTGTCGCGGTACGTTTACATGTTAACGTGTGTATTGCTGTTTTGTAATGGTATGACGAAACACATTTATTGTTTTTAAGAATACTTAGGATAAATACTTTCTTAGTCATTTCTTGGTTTCCTAATCGGGACAATAGGTTTCCGGATATATATTTAGTCATGGGGTAAGGCTTGACATAATTAAGGTTTATACTTTCTGGTTGAAATTTTACTGTTGAAAAGACCACTCAAGTACATTTTCTATCCTAGTTCTAAAACACATGAATCCTTCTTACCACCCTTCATTCATGACCGCACATCCATTCAACAACTTAAGGTTTTTTTCATACAATATCCCTTTATATTCACAAGTAGGGGTAACTACACCAATTTAATATGAACCTTGGTCTACGGTGCGACTGAACAAGTGTGGGTTCCATTTATAATGGACTTTTTGTTACGATGGTCACTTTAAAAGGAAGTAAGACTGATTTACTGCCTAAAGGAGTATCAGTGGCAATTTGCTTACGGAGAATATGCTTTTAGCAACAGAATAGAAAAGGGGTTCAGATAAAAATCTTTTTGAGATTTTTGTTGTCTATTACTGCTCAAGTCAAGATATCTAAATTTTTTTTACTATGATCTATTAATGCCAACTTTTTTTCCTGTGTGATACGAATAAATAAAAGGTTTTCTTAGTTTTCGTATTTTTCTTAAACTTCATTCTAAATCTTAAGAACTTACTAAGACCATTATCGCCAAAAGTATTTTTCCAATGCCATTTCATTACAAGTTTATATATATACAACAACAGTAACAACCAGTAATTAAAAAAGAAAATGTAGCCTTCCAAATTCAAACAAGCCGTCGGCGCGCGAACAGGATAGACTGTATTCGAACGGCGTCATTTGAATTTCGAATGGCGGGCTGCGATTGGCCGACGACTAGCGCGGAAGGCGTGGGGCGGCCGCTCATTGGTGGGCGTGGTAGGTGTAAATTCTGGGTCAGTGATAGATATAATAAATTATGAGAATATGCGGGTTATGATCGTACCGCTACGGAGCTACGGCGTAGCACTAGAATATATTACAGTCATCCGTGACATTAACGAGTGCTCTAAAAATATATTAGTAAAGCTCAAAATGGTGTGATTTAACCGCAAACGATAGTACTACGTCTTGGGAAGTTATAGCATTTTCTGCTTTAAGTCTAAGTTTCAGATGAAGTTACGTTCAGATCATACGGTCTGAAAGTCAGCTAGACACAACAAGCTATATGTGTTATTTATATCAAAATAATAAAACGATAACTGGCGGTCGTAATACGAATGAAGGAATGATTTCAAGTATTCAATTAATTAATAATATGTAAAGCATGCGATCTCCGACAGATAAGAAGTCTACATATTGTAGATAACGTAATTCATGACTTTTAGGTTAGGTACCTATAATCTATAACATTTTATTCTCTATTATCTAGATCTAGATCTAGTTATGTTTATGAAGCTATCATTAGAATAATCAAAATAATCTAAGATTAAATAACTGATAAACTTAAAAACTCGTTCACCTAACCTATGAATAGTAATACTAGCGGCTCTGTGAGCTGCAGGTGTAACTCGCGAACTTATTTTTAGGGTTCCGTACATCAAAAGAAAATAACGGAACCCTTATAGGATCACTTTGTTGTCCGTCTATCAAGAAGCTTTATCTCGAAAACACGTGGGGGGAGTTGAAATTTAAACTATATACTCAGGTCTATAGTCTCTTGAAGCTGTGAAAAAATCAAACTTCTAAGTTTATGTAAAAAAAGATACGGCCGTTTATACCGCAAAAAACGTATATATTTCGACACTCAAGGAATCAAAATTTAAGGTTGTTGACCTAGAACTATGAAATTTGGAAAGTAATATCGTCTTATACTACAGGTACAGTGAAAAATCTGAAACTATACATTTGTAGTTTTGTACGGAACCATCGGTGGGCGAGTCCGGTTCGCACTTGTCCGGTTTTATTTAATTAAAAAAACTGAAACGTCAAAAAAATGTAAGTAGGTATATGATTATTGAACATGCTCACAAAATTTAAAAAAAAGAAAAGAAGACTTTTATTCTCTACACAAAAGACACACAGAGATAAAGGGAGTAGACATACAATACAATTGACACATATTGTGTGTCTTCGGGGCAGTGAAACGGTCGCTGTCTCAGCATTGTGCCGAGGTGTCAGACAGACACCTGCAGTTCAAATTCACGAAAAGAACTTTCACGAGAATCGGTTGAGAAATGCGACCTGTAGAGGAGACCAGCCGGACAGACGCCGGACATACGAAAGAATTTTTGCCCTCGCTGAAACGGAGAAGTTCGTTCAACGAAGCGGCACGAGCGAAGCAACGTAGTTCGTTGCTTCGCTCGCTCCTTCAATAACTGTGCCGCTTAGTTTGAAGTGAATGGCGTGTTCTTTAGGTTGAGGACCCGATCATTGCTTAACCCATTTGAGGCCACGCGTCGCTACGTGTGCTACGCCGTAGCGCGTAGCAGCGTTTTACGCTCTGTAGCGGAAATCGCACGTAGAGGCATGACTCATATGTTGAGTCACATGGCCTTGAATAGGTTAAGTAGGTATAATAACAAAATCTCATACTACACACAAACTTGCATTCAGCAAATAAATATTATGTAGTTTTTAACCGACTTCAAAAAAGGAGGAGGTTCTCAATTCAACTGTATGTTTTTTTTTGTGTGTTTGTTACGCGATAACTCGGTAATTTATGAACCGATTTGAAAAATGATTTCTTTGTTTGAAAGCATATACTTCCAGATTGGTCCCGTTGTCACCAAAATCCAGTTCTGATGAGGGGATCCTGGAGATATCGAGGGAACTCTTCAAATTTTATGGGCAAACTTGAAGCAATTTGGCTACTGTTTTATAGTCGGTTAAAACTTTGTTTTTAAAGTAAATTATGTCGATTCAGTTTTTCGTAATTCAAAAAAAAATTTGAAAAGAAGTCAGGCTTCGAGTTGTACATCTCACAGAACGACTAAGTACCTATGATTAGGTAAAAAACTTAAGTCCACTCTTGCTTGTAGTTGTGGACTGTTCGAATAAGCATTTGTTTTATTTCGCTTACAAAAAGCGATTTCCCATTTTAATTTGAGACGTTGGGGCAGTTAATAGAAGCCTGACCCTTCGAGTTAGATGTCGCTACACGCCACCCTAAGGCGCAGTGACAGGGAACTGATTGAAGGATTCGTCGCCCGAGCAGCTGGTTCCCACAACTCAGTTGGTAGCAGCGGCTGGCCGCGTTTGCCAGAAGGATGCAAGTTCGAATTTTGAGTTTTTGCCTTTAATTTGAAATTTACAAATGTAATGTCTAATCGAACAGCTCACAACTTCATACAAGAGTGGCTCTTCTTGTGTCCTTACGGTATTACTACTTAAACATCATTCGAGATTTCAAAGTAGTCCATATATTGTTGCGGATGTTAAACTTGGTTAGTAGTAATGTCACGTCGTGCCATTCGATACCCGGTGAGTCGTCGTGTGAGATGAAACATCCTTATCAGCAGCAGACCTCTGTTAACTAGGTGTTAAATTAAATTAAATTGTTTAAGTGACAGATAAAGACAGACGAACACACACTTCCGACACATCTTGATCTTGATGCAGTATGTAATTTTGAGTCGATACGTGTTGCTAACTCATTTTGTAATTTTTTTTGAGTTCGGTCGGTTTCATTCTAAGGGTGCGGAATGTTAACAGCATTTGGGCTAATAGTTTGTTGAACGGTTAAGATATGCTGTCGCCTGGTATCATTGCTCTTATGAAAAGGATAGATCACTAAGTTTACATTTCGAAGGAAGTGCTGCGTGCTAAGGAGCCAAGGCTATAGCGATCACTGTCTATGTCGTAAGTGATAGTCAAATCAACTACTTATACTTTTTAGCAAATTTCAAAAGCGCTAACTAAGCACTAAGAAGTAGTATGAAGTTTTTAGGGAACACGGACTATAAAAGTTGCGTCACTGTGTTCTATGGCCGAGCCGCGTATTTTTTTGGTCTTTTTTAATTTAAAAACCGTGAAAATAGCAAAAATAACTAAATAGTATTTAACAAACACTGATAGGCCCAAGGCTACCAGAAGCGCAGGGAAGCTCAAAACAACTTTTTACAGGCTAGTAAAAGCGAAAAAGTCGTTCTTGGGAAATTTTATAAAATTCTACAATAAAATTCCAAAACACATTACCGAACTTACTGACTCTAAATTCAAATCTGTCGTAAAACGGACACTTATTTCAAAAGCATATTATAAGATAAACGACTACATCATGGATAGGGATATTTGGCAGCGATAAAATCCTGCACTAGAAATCTGTCGTAAAATAAATAAGCTTTCTACTGTAGCAATGTAATTTTAAAATTTTAAAATACTCTGATACTAAAATGATATATTGTATACTGTTTTGAACAAATGACACCTCGCCGAGTTTTTTACGCCGGTTCTTCTCGAGGCAGAGGTTTACTTTCCGAACCGGTGGTAGTTTATCGACATTCATAGGTGCATGTAATATGCCTAAATTGAAGAATAAATCACTTTGACTTTGACTTTGACTTTGAAGTTTTGTTTCTTACCAACAACGTATGTAATAATCATTTTTACCATTGTCAAAAACCCTATTCTTTACCCTATTCCAGGGCACGCATCGCTACTTGTGCTACGCCGTAGCGCGTAGCAGCGTTTTTCCGTTCTGTAGGGGAAATCGCACGTAGAGGCATGACTCATAATATGTTTGCCTTGAATGGGTTAACTATAGATCTCTTTTTGGAGAAGTAACTGTCTATTGCAATCCGAAAGCAAAGACATTTTTTTTTGAGAAAAAACGTAAACCCACTTATGTCTTAAACTATACTTAATCCAAACCATTCATCTTAAATCGCCTACTGTTTATTATTGTCTTGTTTCACGGCAAATATATCAGCAGTAGGTGTGAAGGCCCGGGGCGTTGGTACGTGCCACACGTCGTGGCAATCGATATACGAGTCTCGATACAAGTGGATGGGTCTTGTAAGGAAACACATGTCAGTTACGACCTTTTGGTGAACGAGAGTGGGACAGACGCCGCCGAGTCTATCACGCGCGTGAGATGTATTACCTGGAAGGTATACTGTACTGTTCGAGGAAGTGTTCTTTCAGGCTCAAGAAACTCGGTTTGTTTCTAGACAGCCTGAAAAACTTGTGGACTTAGGGTGTTTCAAACCGTCGATATTCGTACGGACGTTTGAAATTAGATTTTAACGTACCGGACTTTAAAGTATAAGCGATGCAACCGGCCCTACTTAAAATATTCAGACCTAAGTAACACGAGTAGAAAACCATTTGAGGAACTTTGCAAAGGAAATCACTTACTGAGAGCAGGGTCATAATCACTTAATTTTATTCATTTCAACCATTTCACATTATAGGCAAAATACGGTTTCGAAAAACATTAATTTATCATAGCGTTTTTTTTGTTCATTTCATTCTAAAACGTTATTCTAAGATGCTTTATTCAAGAATCCAACAAACTTTCCACCCGGAAGTAATTATATAGATTTAAATTAAACATTCATTGTCTTTTTTATTTTATTTAAAGCAAATGTAAACGAACCTAAATAAAGATAAAAAAAAAAATATCCGGACTTTTTAGGAGCTAATTAAATAATATATTTTTGATGTCTGATTTTGCCTCTAGGTAACTATTTAATTGATAATATATCCGTCACATTAAAAAAAATAGCTATTATAAATTATTTCCAAATTTGACATTTTTTCCATACAAGTTGTCAGTTCATTGCCTGGACTAATTTGGCAGAAGAGGAGATATCCCCACATTCAGTGCTTTATCTTGCAAAATCATCCCCATCCCCACCCTATATGAGTTTCTGCCGCAAACGCCTTACAGTGCTTATCACTTACCCCACCCGGTTTTTTTATTATTTATTATTTATTTATTAAGAACAATTTACTTAATACTTAAAATTAAACATTGCCCCACAAAACATGGTAACATATCGAATAAGAAAGCCTTAAAATGTTTGATGATGATTTTAACTTTTGATAATTAGTAAACCAACCTGCACTTACTAAATCATCCAGACTTCAAGTTTGTGTCATCTTACCATCGACCATTTACAGATATCATAAAGGTATCACGAGTCCACTACGTAGCATAGTTGTAGGTAGATACTAGACACTATACCTAATATTTGCCGTAGGACGGAAATTTTCTGATTCTGTAATTAAGATCTTAACAAAATCATAGTGTAATCTTTTCTAAATTACTTAAATTGGTGACTACGATTCAGAACTGCCACTTGTAACACGCTAAAATGGTATTTGACTGATAATTTAACTTTTTATGAGACATAAAAATGCACTGAGAGTATGAAGTTTATAGAGAAATACATGAAAACGACATCACGGTTTTCTAGGTTCATCTTATTCAAGTTCAACATCGTTTATCTAATGAACTTTTCATATTTAAAGATCTTTAAAATAGCAAAAATGAGTTGATGCGGGGATGTTTTCAGACTATTTTTGTATTAATTTTTACTGTTGTTAAATACCGACTTGGTACGTTTGTCAGGAAAATGGCTATTTTAGTATTAATGTGCATTACATTTTGCTTCTAAATACGCACGATGCCTGTGAGCCTCCGGAGCCACGCGCCTGACTCGGTACCGCGTATCGATTGGAGAAGACGTGACTCCCTTACTAACGACCGGCCTCGTGCCTCGCGAATATCTTCCTTTTTAACGAAATATGGACTGGAAATAATAAAGGATATTAACGCTAAAGACTGGCTTGTAAATATGAAGGAGTAAAATCAATTTGTACAGAGTTTGGCAGATTCTCGACTTCTTGTAACTACATCAAAGTGCTAGTTACTTACCTACCGCTACTAGTATACCTAGACGAGCATATGCTATACGTATTTATACACGCTCCTAATAAGGAAAATGCCAAGAATAATTATTCTGTTCCCGATAGAGGTGAATATAAGTGTGATGTTCAATATTTGTCCTCGAATCTCGAATGTTTTCCGGTCGAACTGATAAATTTACAGAGATGTGTATAGTCGTAAAATCATATGTATTTAGTACCGACCAGCTGCAGAATTTATGCGGACCTAGTGCTCAAAGGGATCTATTACACTACACACGACTCTAGTGTCAAGAGAATAAGGAGTGTTTATATTTTAAGCAAGTTACTTTGCTTAGCTACTTCTGCTGCTGAGTTTGCAAGCATAGCTTAGTACGTCAATTTGGGTCATGTCATGCATGTTACACAGATTTAAGTTCAAATTTCTCTTTTCTATGGCTGATAAGTAGTTAAATGTTTTGAACCAATGGAAACCATAATTTGATAACAAGTCAAAACCGCGCCAGGACTAGGGTTCCCAGTGGTATGTACTAAATTATTACATAGCATTTTACCTACTACAGCTATACTACCGCTGAAGAAATATATTACGCAAAAATAGGCACCATATTTTTGGGGTCCTTACGAAGTGCTTCAAATTGTCCAGATTTCAATTCAATTTTACTAAATGGTAACATTGCCCAGCCAAGTAGCTACCTACTATATTTTTTAGAGTGTTTTAGAATATTTTTGTCGTTTTTTTTCTGGAACATACTATAATCCCCCCCAAAATAGTTGGCAACCCTTGCCAGGACCGATATATGTGTATATATACAGTTTGCAGCAAAAGTAGCTACGCAAACCACGTACTATAAATGTCTTACACATGACTCCAATGTCAAGAGAATAAGGACTGAGTAGATCATTTTGATCGTGTTATTTTGCGTAGCTATTCTTCAGTATCTTTAAGGAACACGAGGCATATTCTAACAGTCTGTGTAAGATCCACCCGTAAGATCGTACGACAACAGCAAGTCAGATAATTGTTGAGCCACGCACAGATGCCACTGGCAGAGGCTGGAGCGCTACTCGGTATCGATTTGCGAAGACGTGACGCTCCTACTAACGACCACTCGTGCCTTTGAACTGGCTTTTAGACAAAATGTTACAGAACCGACTCGCAATAATGGAAATATGGGAAGTTAGACGGACAAACAGGCAATCAGATAGAAAGCAATAGATTAAGTAAAATATGTACTTAATCAAATAAATCTTAAGCTTGTTGCATATTAACAATAATTAGTCGTAGTTGCTAGTCAAAACCAATAATAGGATTCGTAATCTGATTGTGGAATGATTCTGAACACCATCAGTCTTTCAGTGAGTGAAACATGAATGATTTCAAATAAAATCGACTGGACGTGAGTGGATTTTGTTGACTATTGTCCATCAAATTTCATTTTGCAAAACGGGAATACCGCACAATGAAGCGACATATGATCGTATAAAGTTTTACTGACAGCTAAATCAATCTTCAATATGAGATATTGTATATCTTGATGAATTTATCTCCCGCGAGCTCGCGGGGAGCCTGCGGGCCGCCGGCCGGTATCGATTGATGGACGTGACGTCCGTACCAAGCGCTGAAGCCTTCACGCCTGGCGCGGCCACACGCGGAAACACACCTTTTATACAAGCAAACGACTGCGGAACCATTTTAAGATTTTATTTTAGTAAAACCTACCTGCATATAAAGTTTAAGAGTCCCCAGGAAGCTCGACACAACTCAGCTCCCCATAGAAATGTAGTTTGGCTCACATTTTAAAACAGCGAGCTGGAATAACATGAAAGTTTGTATACACTATAGGATCCGCCATATCTAGGTCGAAAATTAGTTTACAATGCACTCGCTCTGAAAGTGCGCCTTTATATGGGACAACATTAACACGGGAAGCATGGCGGTGCAGAATGAGATTTCATGACATCATGACAGTTAAAATTTCACCTTTTATTTACATATTTTTATTTCCTTGCGTGATGCATTGTAATAGTTATTTATGATACAAGTGCGGAAAGTAGGTAATTCCCAACGAGTGACGATGACGACAAACACGACCGTTAGGGAGTTACCTATCCGCACGTGTATCATATAATATTTTACAATGCATCATGCAAGAAAATAAAAATATGTAAATGAAAGGTGAAAGGTGAAATTTTTACTGTCATCAAATTTCATTCTCGCACGTGTGTGGGAATTTTGGCCCGAAATCCATTCCTACACGGCGCCGCGCTCCGGCTCTACAGCCGCGCGGGCATAGAGGACTTAGGCTATGGTCTCCTATAAATCACACCGTACGCTGCGTCACAACGCTTACTATGGATATGTACTGTTGTGGTCGTCGGCCACATCAGTACATCTCCATAGTAAGCGTTGTGACGCAGCGTACGGCGTGATTTATAGGAGACCATGGCCTTACCGTTTTAATGTTGTCCCATATTAAGGCACACATTCCGAGCAAGTGCATTGTAAAATGTTATATGATACACGTGCGGATAGGTAATTCCCAACTCGTGTTGATCAAAACCGCTCCCTGACGGTCGTGTTTTTGGTCATCGTCACTCGTTGGGAATTACCTGCTTTCCGCACTTATATCATAAATAACTATTCTGGTGCTAGATAATCTATATAGGGTGGAAAGTTGAGATGGGGCAGGGTAGCTACTAGATCCCTTGCTGCTACGCGAAAATTCTCTTAGGAGACCTTTACTATCTTTTTAAGTGATGACGATCAACATCCACAGATTTATGATAAAATGTACAGTCAGCGAGAAAATCGACAGATTTGAGTACCTACCTAATTTTTTTAAAGCCAATCGGATCCAATGCTATCAAGGATTAAAATACACATTGAGACCAACTAAGGTAGGTACTAGAATACCCAGAAATCAAAGAAACCTTTTTCCATACAGTTCATAGGATAATTAATTACAAAGTGAAATTTTCTTTAGCTTAAAGATCATTAAATTGTATGGAGACTACTACAATTAACTTATTAGAAATGAGAAAAATCGGTATAGTAAAAAAACTTGACAAGTGCGAGTCGGACTTGCCAACCGAGGGTTCCGTACAAATATCCTCCTATCTCGATGATTGATTAAGTTATTATTACCGATTATATCCACTTCAAATGGGTTTAACTTATATTTACTTAACTTGACAAAAATCGAATTTGTGTCCAACTAATTCGTTACTGGCATGACAATTATTTTATGTTTTTCCAAACATTATACATATAAAACCCACCCACTAAGCGGTTTGCTCTTAACACGTAAATCCTTTGATGCTGTACTCTAGAAGCGTGCTCGGCATGAGCGACACATCGCGCGGGTTGATCGCGCCTTCGGTTACTTATTTTTAAACAATAGAGGTTTATTTAAACAATAACACAACATTGTAATTCATTGCCAGACGTTATAGTACATTGTGGTACAAGTACGGTAAGATATGAATTACTAACGAGAGTCTATTAGCCCATTTTTTTAACGCTTAAGTGGGGACACTTACTGTGACGGACGAAAAACTACGGAACCCTACACTGAGCGTGGCCCGACACGCTCTTGGCCGGCTTTTACCTTAACTTTTACTCGTGCATCGACACGCGCGCGCAAACTAAACTTTGCGGTTGCGTCACCTGAATTTGCACGAAAGTTGGCCTTTTTAATTTTAATTCTACGAGTAGGTATGTCACATTAGTTATAATTCGCGGCCTTACCGATGAAGGTAAATGTTGAAAAAAATACCATTCCCTCCCTTATCATCGAAGTTTACAAATAAAGTTAAAACATTATTATAAGTATTACTGGAAAAATATAACAGTATCTCTATCAAGGTTATTTTTCTTAAAATCATCAAAAAATATTTACTTTTGTATTAACTTTGTAATTAATCACCTTTGTATTTTTTTATTCCTTTTAGATTATACTGAAACTAGCTTCTTTCAAATAAATAAAAAAATATTGATATCGGTTCACGTGATATGGAATTATCACTGAAGAAGCACCCGTCATAAATACCGAGTTTCTTGGTCGCGCAAGTTATTTAGCTACAAAATGCACCGTAAATGGTGCTGTACTCATGACGGTAACTTCTGCTATGCGTTGTCAGAATTAATGGGCAATAAAAGACGGGTGTGTTGTATAAAAGTTTTGTTCGGAAACCTCGGTGCGCGAGCCAGACTCGCACTTGACCGGTTTTATTTAGTTTTATACTGTCTTCTTGTACCTATGTTTTTTTTAAGTTAATGTAATGTTTTGCTTCTCCATAGTAATATTATTTGTTCCTTGTTATGATCTGAATTGTCGACCTTTTGTCCGAAAAGTTAAAATATAAATAATAGTGTACAATATTTCAAATAAAATATATAATGTCAAAATGTCACTTAAAGCAAAATTCCTGTTTATTATAGAGCCTTAATATATTTACACCGCAGTCCATAAATATAGCGGGAATACTTTTTTATCTCTAATTTATAAAACGAGCTCAAGATATGTCACGAATATGCCAGTATCGCAGTCAAAGAAACTCTTGAAACCTTCCATTTTATGCACAGAATGTATTTATAAACGTCTTCTAAAGCCAATAAAGTGGATCGAGAGCGGATCAAGATTCAAAATTTAAGAAAGGAAGGAAAAAGGTTATGAGCCCGCGCGAGACAGACGGACGGACAACGCAAGAAATCATTATTGCAGCGGAATCCATACAAATAATTGGCCCGTAAACATGTCAGGGCGGCGTCTCTGCCATGTGTATTAACGGTATAGGGCTGCCACTTTTAGTTTAGCTATCATTTGAACCCTTTTTCAGGCCGCAAGTTGAAAAATGGCAAACTAAACTTCTAAATATATAAAAGAAGAAACTGGCTGATTGACTGATTGACATATCAACGCACAGCCTAAACCGCTGGTTCTAGAGATTCCAAATTGGCACGTAGGTTCTTTATAAGGTCTAGGGGTGCACCAAGAAAGGATTTTTCAAAATTCAACCCCTAAGGGGGTGAAATGGGGGTCCAAAGTTTGTATGGGGAAACAAGATTACTTAAGACTATTTCATTCGAAACTGCACAGCAGTATTTCTAACAATAAATGAGTAAATTACACGTGTTTCAGGTTTTTTGAGAGGGGTTTTCAAAAAGGGGATTGTGGTGACAAAGTCTGAAAATCAACATGGGTATTGTGTCTATGGTTTATCGGGTCGCTGATTACGAAAACAACAACGATTTTAAATCCAACGTGGCGGACGTGAAATAACATCTCCCCTGTTGGGGTGCGATGAGGTTGAAATGTCTCAATATCAATATGGGTGTCGTTTTCATGGTTGTTTGGGACATTAATTACGAAACTGGCATCGATTTTAAAATGTAATATTGTGGACATGAAATTTTTTGTATATCAATTGGAACCATCGGGTCAAACTGAGATGCTCCTTTTTTGTAGACGGTTAAAATTACTTTTAGTACGCGGGCGAAGCCGCGCGCAAAAGCTAGTTCAAATATAAATAGTTGTTTAACGGGCATCACAAGTAATACTTTACGAGTAAAAAATTTACCTGTATGCCTATATTGATTATATTACTTTATATTTGAAATTGTTTCATGCCTTACTGTCTTGCACGCTTTTATTTTATATAATAAAATCATGTAAGTAAAATAGTGCAGGCATAAAAATACGACTAAATTTAGTTACATAAATCGTAACTTACAATGTATTCCTATTAGTTGTTATTTCGCAAAAGTACATTATTATAACAACATTTATTAAAAATATAAATAAATGTACGTTTAGTATTTCCTTTATTATTTCCTTAAATATCTATTTAAGTAAGTATGAAAGTGAATACAAGATTACAATTAACATTAACTAAGATAAATTAAAACTAAGTTAAATCTAAAAAAGGCCCTCGAGGCATTGTACCGAGGATGCTGGCGGCATTTCCTCGCTGAATTGCAATGCTGATGCGTTGCGCGAGAAAGCCGCCAGCTCTTCGGTCACCAGTTACATCGACCAGATGTTTCGCGATTTCTGCAAATAACTTATGCGCACTGGGACCCCACGGACCGAGGGTCTCGACGCCAAAGGGTACAAAGTCGTACTCTCTGCCGAGGCCTCTATATTTATTACATTTCAGATTTTCGGCGTTTTCCGCCGCTGCACCATGTACGTTTACGTGTCTAAAATTCCAAAGCATGGGGTACCTACCGTTTTTGTCTAAAACCCAATCAACACTATAAATCAAATACCGATTTATATCAGTAAGCGCGTGCAGAATGCGTGTACGCAACCGGTGCAAAAATCTCGCGCGATATTATCTGGCCGTCTAGTTACTGACAAAAACAAACAGGCCTGAAACTGGTAGGTGGCAGGCTATGTGGTTCATTTCTGATATAGATCGAATATAAAACGAATCAAGCAAGTATTTATATATTATCTAATTGTTTTCATAAACGCATTTTAAGGTCTACCTATCCGGCGAACTATCAATCTATCTAGGTCAGGTTCCAGGAAAACTTATTTTCACAGTGTTTTCACGCATCAAATGCATAAGAATATAGTTACAATACTTTTTTTATTTTCTCCATTTATAATATAAACGTGATTGTAAAACATAACAGAAAACATCGTCATATTTAACAATATCAACGAAATACTAAACTAATCGATATATTGTAAAAAGCTGGGTTTTATTAACTTTTATACCTAAATGGAAGCGCAGTAAACTAAAGCTAAAAGTATTATTTGGAATAACAAAGCCCTGATTTTCTTCAAAAATAAAATAACTGAGGATGACATCGTGGAAGTAAATTGCTCACCCAGACAGAGCTTCACTCTCGACTGGATAAGGTCCTAGTTAGTGGAAACAGCGGTGGACAGCCCTGACGCGGTCCCGAATCCGTCAATGTCGTATCAATAGAGCGGCGCGAGTTTTTCGCCGCCGGCCGACGCGCGCGCAGCCATTGTGCCCACAGACACATATTTAAACCGAAAAAATCTTCAATAGATTCACACACCTCTACTACTTAAACCTCAGCTTCGTTAAACGTGCCATATTCATATCTCGCGAGGATTCAGGAGATCAGCGAGGACCTCGAAACGATCGACTTAACACATAATATGCTTGTGTGAGTTCATTGTCCGATTGCATATTGTGTTGTGTAAGTACATCACTAACAAAGTTAATTGCAATCTAACTCTGACTAAAAATTCATCTAATACGTGAATACATTGCCGGATGAGAATACTTACATTATCATTAATAAAAGAGGTAAAAATTTTTTTTTAAGAAAAAGAAAATGCCATTATCGAATGTACTCAAAACCTATAGCCGCCAGGTTAGTAGCTCTTCCTATGTCGGCAGCGCTTATTGTTATTATACCCTTGTAAGTGTTGCAATTGAAAGTGTTAGAAAAAATCTCAAAGAGGTTTCAAGAAAAGGCGCAAAGCATTACTCGGCTTTTTACACAATTTTACGCCCCATAATTATTACTAATACTTCATAAAAATCGCGATAGTTGATCACGTGTAAGTACAATGATGTCAAACGGAAGTGGATAGGCTTTTTTCTGACAATTCGAAACGTAGCGCGAGCGAAGGGTTATGACAGGATAGCCAGGTTCTCAATTACAACTGCGGTCAGTGCGAAAGGGAACGCTAGAGAAATGCTGTATACATTGTTTAATCGTCTAATTTCGTAGGTATTAATGTTTACAATTATTTAGGTAATAGGTATAAGTATAGTTGAGATTATTTAAGCTAACCGACTTTTTTATGAAACTTTCGTTGGAATTTGAAAAATGCCTTGGATGGTAGATTTGCTTTTTGAATGGACTAATTTAATACAAATTCATCAACTTAAATAAAACTAACTAATCTCTTCTTAAACAAATCTTACAAGTCGCTCGATTTTCGTAACTTTACATCTTGCAAAAATGCATTTACCTGGAGAAATCATAAATACTTATTTCATATATATAAATCATTATTTTTTTATTGAGAATGGAGACGGAAAAGAGGCAACAATGTAAGGTGGTATGAGCGACGCACGCTCATAATTTCAAGTCAATACTCAATGATGACAGTCCAGCAAAAACTGGATAATAAAAGGTATATTTTGGGTGCTAATGAATGGGCGTTTTTCTCTCCTTGATACAATTGAGTTACCCAAGTTTATACTTTGTTAGCAGCGCCCACTCCCACAGCCTGTTCCGCCATCGCGTGTTTTTGACCCGACACAGAAGGAAACACCTAGGATGAGCCACCATGGATCACTGCTAGAGAAGCAGCAGAACAAACGTATGTCGTCAATCCTAATAATCCGGCGGGCAACGCGCGCGCCGCGATCAATACATCGATCGTTAGTTCGGCATCCGGGAGACAGGTGGCGCCATTGTTCAATGTAATTATATCGTAATTAATGTACGCTTTAATTAAACGACTCAAAGCCATCAGATAACTCCCGGCTTATTGATGCACCAATTAAAGTCATTAAAAGTACCGATCGCTCGATACAAAGTTTATATACGCATAACAAAAACAGAAGCATTATCCTAAGATGTTTAAGAATGTAATTGTGACGAAAGTATATTATTGCGTGACTGGTGACTGGTCAGTCTCATTGTCTGATAATTATAATATCATATTACCTTATTAGGCTTACTATGAGGTTAGTCTTATTTGTGTAAGATTGTCCCTTGATATTTATTTATTAAGTATATGTAAAAAATGCCGATCTGCAGGACCACTTAGGTATGTATGAAAAAACTTACTTATATTCAGACTTTTGCTTTTCTAACGAAATGTCACAAATGGATCATACAGATTAAGTAAAAGAAAAGTCGTATTTCCTGTGGTCAATAGTTAAAGGCTACCGTGTATATAAAAATGTTTTGATTGCATGAAATCATATAAGAGGGGATGCCGTTTATGCGGAATAAGAGGCCAACCAAAAATTAGGCTTGGGCAATGTCCACAGACAGAAGAGACGCGAATCTAAATATCTGTATGACCCACATACACGACACTACTTAACTACTCTCAAAAATGATCATGACAACAGAGTCCACAGACAGAAGAGACGCGAATCTAAATATCTGTATGACCCACATACACGACACTACTTAACAGAGTCGGTAGTCGGTATTAATCTAAACGCACACGATATAATGATGCTCGTCTGGTGAAAATCGGGCTTAAAATACGCAATAGGATATGTCAAATGTAGGTACATATGTAATCCACTGAATCGTCCATTACTTAACGGTCGTTAGTGACCTTCACAAAATTGCATCCAAAATTACATTGGTAACGTTTAGCCATACGACTGCAAATTAAATGAAAATTAACAAAACTTTAATTTTAAACTATTCTAAAATAAGTAGGTACCTACTTATCCGATATCTCACATAATGCTTTACTTACTGTTTCACGTATATTGATTACGAATTCCATTCAAAATATTGAAACTAATAAACTTTGTAACTTAATTCAACCGATAACTCAAAGCTAGACAAAAACAAGCAACACACCCGCAAACACCGACCAATAAATAACAAAATGAAATCTAAAATCACCACCTTTTAAGTCCGCATAGCAGCAGTACCCTTTATCTTTTGAATCTCAAGATAAGGGAGTACTAAATCAAAGACCGGCGCTTTTTCCAGTGCTATTCTTATTCATTAATGCTTTAAATAAAGCGGAAAAAGCGCTTGCGAGTGGGGGGTTGACATAAACCGTTTGGACGCAAAAAGCGGGATTCCTACGTTTACCATAAGCCTGTAAAAACTGGATGGACGCTGATTTTCTGTAATACTGGATAGCGGCCTTGGGGGTAACGAACTCGAAGGCTCATTTTGAGCAAACTCAAATTTATGGCGATAGTTGAAAAATCATCCCCAGAAAGAGAGGTTTCCAAAAATAAACACATATAAACTCAATATAGTTTCCCTAACACATCGTCTTAATTTGAACGTTTTCTATCAACCTTAACTTTACCAGAGACTACATACATATATATCGGGTTAAAGAAACACCCGAGATTAAAGTCGCGAACACAACAAGTGTGCAGAACGTTGGGCGTATGTATGTGTAAATACATATTACATGTGTCCAAACCTCAATGGCAACAACAGCAATTACCTACGAAATCGAATGAACAATCGCCCGGCGCTCACAAAGCGATCGCAAATGCAAAAAACATCGCAATTATTTCACTCAAACAGTAATTTCGTGTCATTGTTCTTGAGAAATCCCAATTATATACAATTACTTGTATATGACGTTGTGTTTCAATGGCTCTCGATCGATAGCGGATCGATGCCTCGGATCGCTCGAATGCCGCGCGCGTTTCGAGTTAGAAGAAAAAGTACTACAATGCCTTGAAATGCCCTCCAAATAATATTCTCGGTCTTATGCATTCTGATGATTGATACTCGTAGGTGTGAAAAATGTTGTAACACTAAGTACTAAGTTGGTTTTTAGATGCTTCGAATGGGCTGTGTGTAAGAATGCTGTTATGTTTTAATGGCTTGATTGATATTATTGATAAGAGAAACAATATTTAATAGGTTGCATAAGTAGATGTGACGAGGCCCGAGGCGAAAGAAACGTAGTGCACGACAAGCAAAGCTTCGCACGCAATTACCTGTTGACAATATAAACCTTGAAATCTCTGAGAATTCATTAAACTGTGAACTTTCAAATAATATGTCTGGCTTCTATGTCAAACAAACAACCACTTGTCTCACTATCCTTATTTATCAAGCTACCTAAATGAATAAGCCAAGTGCCAATATAAAGTCCTATTGAACACGAATCAAGACCTAGGTGCGACAATAAAAGCCTTATTTAGCGTCCCATTACTAAACTATGCGTACTCTTATAGATCGCAACATAGTAGTATTAAATGGTATCGTCGATGATAAGTCCATCTTGCAACAAATTTAGCTATTTAAAGAAAAGTATCCGCCATGTATAGTCCACAAAAGAATTTTCTTTATTAAGAACTCTTTAAATAAGATTTTACGAAAACCAGGACGATATTTCGAAACACACCTTATGGAGGAATTTAACATTTAGGTATATATTATTTGCTCTTGGTTTAAAAGTTTTAAAACTATAATAAGCCAGTCGATAACCTTATGTAATAGTATTCACATACACTGTAACTATAATGTACTTCAAAATATGCTCGAAGCATTGGCATTTTTTCTTAGGACGTGGGATTCCTGCATGGGTAACCGAGCTATCACGGTGTTCATCTTTTCCTACTCTATAAAAGTACTGTGAGTATATTTCTGAAAAAAATACTTGTAATTGTATCTATAGTTGAGCAGCGTTGCTCGTTTAACATTATAAGATTTTTTTTAAGTTGTAGTAGTTTTGTAATTACAATACGTACATTTCCCACTTTACTATGTAAATTATATATTTAAAAAATATTCCTATGTAACCCTAACATGAACACTGGGTTTATTGTGTAGGGTTCTTATTAATTTCTGTTGATAATATAAATATTGCGGTTAATATCTAATTTCTCTGGCCACAGCACATTTACAATTCCTGTAAAGACAAATTTATACCACTATATGTAAATTAATAAATAACGTTACTTGATTTCGCTAATACGTCTACAGTTTCAGTCTTACATAACTGAATACAACCTATCCCGTCCATCGCATGTATCTGGCTCCAACTATACTGTGCGGTCTGTGCGTGCTGCCGTTTCCTTATACGACTCAATGGTCTACAAAAACCTCAACGACCGCTGGATTTATTATAATCACCAAAGAATACCGATAACGACGCTTTATGATTGTCATTCGCTAATTAGGTTTCGTTATATACCTACTTACATGCTGTGTTCAGGACGTTTAAGTTGTTTCATTGTTTTTTTTTAACCACCTGGAACGAGTATAATCTTGGGTGCCCATATACGAAGCACAGGGAAGACATAGGGCTTCAATCTGGCGCATCTCATTCGCATCCAAATCGCGTTTCAATTAATTCTGCACACTCCTTCTAACACGTTAACTCGGTGCGCGTGGAAGCGAGCACGAAATACTTTCAAATGCGATTGGGATTTGAAGCAACGAACAAAAGTAGATCCAGTTGTACAATATTTCAGCTGCGGATATGTGAAGTCAGTCTCGCTAGAAGACTAACATCTGTTCTATAATATCCGATCTAAGAAGGTAGAGGTGGTAAAGCTACCCTGAGTAAACGGTAGCTATTTATCTAAAAAGTAAAGATGGAAGGTACGAAAACTTATCGATTATCCGAATTTTTGTTTCTTCGAATATGTCGATTGCAAAAGTTCAAATTGTCCTCAGTTATAGTAGTCTGAAAGCGTTAACATTACTAATTCAAAAACATAACATCGTATAAATAATATTAGGCCAGAGGGCAGGGTTATTTTTAAACATTCGTCTAAAGTATAAATGGCTCCAAAAAGCGTTTAAAAATACCAATTGTAAATAATCTAGGCTATTAGGGTAAGGTACTAAGAAATAATAAATTACAACATCTACATTTGTGTAACCCGTATTTATGTAGCCCGATGTAAGTAGTTTTTGGGAGAACCAAATTTGCTTTTATTCAAATCATTTCGCCAGTTTCGGTGTCTCTGCGGAGTGCAGAATTTCGGTAGCATGGAATGGTTTTAACACAAAAGGAGCTTATTAAAAGAGATGTTTATTTCTTACACAAACAGCTAACCGGAAATGAAACCATAAAAATATGCTTCGCTTTTATAACAGAAAACAGCGCATACCTTACGTATCGCACGCACCAGCCCAAATGCCAACGTCAAGCACTTTTTTGCCTAAAAATGAGAAACACCTCGCTATTCCATATGGCAAAGATAATTTCATTTCGTCTTTTTTGCATCTGGCAATGCCCTAAGAAGGCGCTAACCGTGAAAACGAGCAAAAAGCGCTTTCAATTAAAATATTTATCATTTTCTCACTTACGGCGCTTTGCCGTTTGGCGTTGAGTTATTTACGAGGGCCCGCGCAAGATTGAACCCGGAACATCTCTGTCAGGAGTTATAAGAACTCATACGGGATCATGCGTGACCAGTGCGTTTTGTATAGATGTTTTATGGTCGTTATATAGGTAAATAGACTTTATAATACTTTCATGTAATACATACAACATTCAGTCAGCTGAGAAATAAGCATTAACCGCACTTTATGTACCCGGAACATCTATGTCAGGAGTTATAAGAACTCATACGGGATCATGAGTGACCAGTGCGTTTTGTATAGATGTATTATGGTCGTTATATAGGTAAATAGACTTTATAATACTTTCATGTAATACATACAACATTCGGTCAGCTGAGAAATAAGCATTAACCGCACTTTATGAACCCGGAACATCTATGTCAGGAGTTATAATAACTCATACGGGATCATGAGTGACCAGTGCGTTTTGTATAGATGTTTTATGGTCGTTATATAGGTAAACAGACTTTATAATACTTTCATGTAATATATACAACATTCGGTCAGTTGAGAAATAAGCATTAACCGCACTTTATGATTTATGAACAACCGCCTCGCCTCTCACTGCTAAAGAAATAATAAAAATAACACATCATACTAAATTATACCACTGACAAATGTTTAATTAGATTCTATTCAATACACTTTTCACAGCAACAATCAAAATGTATCTTTCCCAACGATCGTTACATGACTTTGATCCTTACAGCATTAGTAATAGAGACGTAATAGGTTCGCGGTGTCGGAGATGGATGGTACGGTAGACAAACGTGATTTATTAGGCGTCAGGAAGACAAGACAATAGTATAAACGCTGTAAAGTGCAACACACACTACTACAGAGCTGTCATGGAAATTATTCGCCATAGGGTTGGCGTTAAGAACTTTGACCTAACATGATAGCTAAAATCGATATATACGTATACGTAGGTACGTAATGTACCGTAGATAATTAGGTACAGCATACATTTTTTATTCGTGCAAATGATACTCAAGGCTATTTTACTCATGGTCTACAGTGAAGTTCGACCTAATACAAACAAGTCTTTGGATAGTTTTCAGCTGAAAATTACCTCAGACGAGGTCGGATTTAAGAATTAAATTTTAAGTTAGGTAATAGTGGAGACATTGAATTTGTAAGACAGATTTAGCAAAACCGTAGGTACCTCGGTAATGTTTGAGCTTCCATGAATAAGTAATTGTTTTTTATTTGATCTCCATATGTAAATTAAGCAAACCAAATTACTCTTTCGATTTTTTGTTCACTTGGAGCATCGTAGTTATACATAGAGGTCGGTGCCAACCCTATCCCCTCGCGAGATTGTTTTTACACCGAACTGCGAATTCATCGCATACATTGTCTTAGTATGGACAAAATAAGTGAGTCGGAACTACAGGTAAGAAGCCGTCGCTCCACTTGTCCTGGGCCCTTTGAAGTCGCCTTTTACAGCCGAAAATAAACCTAACTTCGTTCTCACAGAGCTCAAATTTGTTGTAAAGCAACGCTATTCTGTCGCGATAAAGCTTCAACGTGATTTCTGCTTTATTACAGTAAAGTTAAGATTTATTTTCTTTTGATAGTTGCTCACTTTTGATAACAACGCATTGAAGACAGGATAAAAACTGTGTGATGATCCAGGAGTAAGCAGAAACTTATTAAGCCCTGACGAAGATGCCAATTGGCGATCGATTTCTTATTGCGACGGATTTATTTATAGACTTCAGCCGAAGGATTTGGAGGATTTATCAAATAATAAAACATTGAGTAGGTAAGATTGTTACACTTAGAGACTATAGTCCATGTCGATGTTCAAAGCGTCAATTTCAGCTATCTTTTGAATGGGTCTGAACTGAAACAAACAATCGTACGAAAATAGCTTTTATCCATCGGTATTACTTATTAGGTACTAATTACAAAAAACCGGACAGTTGCGAGTCTGACTCGCGCACCGAGGGTTCCGTACAAACCCCAACTAGCACACTAGCGTTAAAATAACCCTTATATCGGTTCCAGCCAAGTGTTAAGGTGTTAAGAATGCCTGTAAAAAAGGTGTTATAGCGTGCTCTAACACCCTTATAACCACGAAAGAGGCCCACGAATTACAGGTAAAGGTGTTAGAAAGCCTGTAGAGCAGTGTTATCTGACACCTATAGTGTTGACCAACGCTCTACAAACACCGTAGTAACGAATAAGGTGTTAGCTGAGAGTCTTATAGCACTCTAGCTCTCACTCAGTTTCAAAATTATGAGACAAATAACTGAGAGAAATATATGAGATAAATAACCGACAAAATGGCACAGATAGTTAGTATAAGTATTAATATTTGACAGCTATGGAGTCGTACTAAATGAAAGTGAATTAAATTGGAAGTGTGTATGACATTAAGTGAAAACAACCTGCCCTTGTGATTTTACGGGAAGTGTATACCATGTTTCCCATCACAATTTTAATGCGCCCGGGATTTATTAAAGATTTCTAACAAAACTTATGAAGAATAAAAAAGACATCTAAAGTTTTTAACATTTTCTATTCTTGTTTCTTGGCCAGTGGCATGTTAAATTAAGTGGCATCCATAGAATGGCAAGAGTAACATAAATAATGAAGTATTTTGATGTCAAATATTGAATAACCTAATCAATTTGTAGGTTAGAGTTAACCAAAACAATGGCGAACTTACCTTAAAGCTTTAGGCGTCAGTTAACTCAACTATAACGCTTATTGAGTTACAACACCTTTAGTCAAACACCATTACTCTTACAGTGTCTTTAAAGTGTATCTGCCTAACACCTTAAGCGTTAGAAAAAGTTTCAATACTTACAAGAGAGTTAACTATGTTATAAAGTCTCTGCCTGTACCTTATAGTAGATATAACACTTTAAGCTTTATAAGACACTCCACGGCAACAACTAAAAAGCAATACGAGTTAACGAGCATCAGCTAGCACTCTTGTAAAGGTTTAAGTGTTAAAAACAGGTTAAAGCTTTAACATCTTAAGTGTACTTGCTTTGAGTAACACTCTTATAACACGAATACCTAAACCGGGGTTACTTTAGGAAAAAATGGGGCTACTTTGATAATTTAGAATATGTATAAAAACAGAACTATTTGAAATTAAGAAGATTTAATCAAGTATACAGCAAGATTGAATACTAATATATTCAATGCCAAAGTTCACTTACAAGTAAAAACAATGAGTTCGAGAAAAACCTATATGATCAAAGTCACCCCCCGAATCAAAGTAACCCCGTTGCACCGTACCGGTTTAGCAGCGTTCATTAAAGCTCTAGTAACACTTTAGGAGTTAAATATTTTTCTTAACTCCTTTATAACACTATTAGTTGCAACTGAGATCATTATAACTCACTTATAAAGGTTAAGGTTATAATAATACCCTTAGCTGACACTAAAATGTTAGTTGGGACGTTAATGGTGGTACAATTGTATATTTACGAGTACTCTAAGGCATGTAAACTTACCCTTTTTCTGCAAATAAATTATTACTTACTTACATACCTGTCTTGCTCCACCCAATATCCCTGAAAAAATAGTTATCATCATGGGTACAGCGCCATTTATCGGAGTATTTTGTTACCTACTTAACTTGCGCGACCAAGGAACTCACTATACCTATACCTGTGTTGGTTTTTCAGCAATAATTCTTGATCACATTAACCGATTTCAATAAAAATAAAAATATTCCCTAAAAAGTACCCTATAAATTTTGATTCCCTTGAGAGTGCCGAAATATAAGTTTTTTGCGACATAAACGGCCGTATATTTTCCGATTTAAAATATCTTCTCACCAATATGTAGAAATGACCTTCGGGTGCGTGGACATATTATATATACTATATTTTCTGTGTAAAACGAGGGCGGAGCCGCGCGGGCCCTTAGTGACATAAAGTGCAGTACTTAGTACCGAGCACATATTCGTATAGAGGATACAGATATTCTCTAGACATTGCCTACTAGTCAACCATGGGCGTTTTTAAATAAATTTCCTCAGTTTTCCACTTTGTGACGGGCCAATTAAATCATAGTTAGTTACATCAAAAAAGTAGAGACACTTTTTGCGATCAAAATCAATAGTCTCAAGATAGTCATGATTCTCAATAGAAGAAACTCTACATTTCAAAATCCAAAAAGAAATTAAAAGGTACACTTTTACTGAAAATGCTTCATTAGTCACGGGATATCCATAGCATCATCCGTCTATTTATTGTGTCTAGTGACTAAAAAACCGGAATTAATACACCCACCCAGACAACTAGACTGCAATCAATATGGAGTCGCCCCAACTCTAGTCCAAGACGGCTTAGTTATGATTTACGAGGCGCGAGGAATGTCTGCGCGATTATAATGCAGAGCCCAACGCGCCCATCAGTAGGCCATAACACCGGCGGGGACGGGACATGATGTGAGAGATGACCAACAACTGGCTTTTTAGTTGTACAGTCATTCGGGGTAAAAGCACGCTGTGGGTATAAGTTCGCAGTGCCCCGTTCTCCGACAGGGGTGAAGAGGCGGAGGTGCGTCTAATCAGAATTCAGTGTCGCTTACGCCGCCACTACGGATTCACACCGTGTACAAACGCAAAGGGAGAGCAAGTCAAGACAAATCACCACCGACAATTTTTTCTGAACTAGGGAAAAGTGAGTGGTAGATGGGTTGTTGGAGTTATAAGACGGTAAATTTATACCATTTATGATGTTTAGTTATTGTAGTATTCACATAAGATTAAACATTTCTGTTATAATAATGAATACGCGACTTATTAGTCTTAGGCACTTGTCCCACCGCTGGCGAGTAAGCGATGAGCTATCGGCGATTTTCTCGCCCAAGAAACGAACAAAAGATAATCGCTCCCGTGTAAATAAAAGAGAGATATATATTTATAGTTCATCGCTGGCTGTTCACACCGCGATGAACTATATCCCTCTCTTTTATTTACACGGGAGCGATTATCTTTTGTTCGTTTCTTGGGCGAGAAAATCGCCGATAGCTCATCGCTCGTCGCCGGCGGTGGGACAAGTGCCTTATGACCGATAATACATTTAGTTTTGTTTTTTTTACCCTAGTATAAAATATATGATTTTAAAATTGTTAAATATTTGACTTACTTAGGACTATTGATGTCAATGTTTAAGGTATTTTGTAGTACCTACCGTAAAACCACACAACTATAGTCCAGGTCACCCAACTATGGTCCAAATTAATTCTCATATTACTTGCTCAGGTGGGACTGTTTTCATGGGTGAACTAGAAGACAGGCAATATAATAACACAAATTTAAATAAAAACCTATAAAATCACAAATACAAAATCGGTATTGATAGAAACGAATGAGTTTACTTTTGGACCATAGTGGGGGTAGTGGACTATAGTTGTGTGCTTTTACGGTACCTTAAATCAGAACTTTATTGATAATCCCCTTATAAATAAGGTACCTATGCCTATACCATAACATCATTTACATTTAACTGTGAAATATGAAAAATCCGCAAGTGACTACTTAGGTATAAAGTGGAGGAGAGCAAAATCGCAATGGAATACCTACCACAGTTCAGAGTGATACTTGTGGTTCCATCTTAGGGGGTTCGGTTTAACGTTTCACACAGGACAACACTATTCACTTAGTGACTGTTAATTTTATGTAAAATTATAATCAATTATAATTAAAAGATGATTAAAAATATATTTTAACGTCCACGTACGAGATGACACATAATGACTGACACTAGTTAGTTTTTTCTGTCGTCTCTATAGTAGGCCAGACGTCTCTTGTCTGTAGTGTTCCGTAAAAGAAAAACCAGCATTTTGTCCATACTCTATACTATAGTCTGGTTAACAAAATTTTGTTGACAGATATTTCCTTGTGGTATCAACAATTGTCTATGATTTAAAAAATGCTAAAAGTCAGTTATATCAATTTATGTCGTTCATTCAAATGGTTTGCGGTTTATGTTTTATTTTAAATAATATTAACAATGACTATACCGAGTGAGGTCCGCAAACTATTGTTTAAGCTCGTAAATAGGTAATTACGACAGTGTGAGAACCTGACGTAAAGCGTTGTATAACGAAAAACTGCAATGTGTACAAGTCGTAAACAACTTAGTAGGTTGGTGCTGCATAAATATTTTGATACTTTATGTACTAGTTCTAACATTTGCCTATAATTTTGATTAAGTACGTGAATAGTAGTTTCACGTGATTTTACCTATTCCGGTGTTCCCTGTAAGCAAGCAAGCAAGAAACATGCAAATGTAGTAAGTTGAACTTGACCCACTCCGCGCTTTCCGATTGAGTTGATATTTGGTATAGTATTTATTATTTATAGAGCTAAATCTTATTTACACTGCATTAAATTTTTCGACTTGCTACAATGATATACTTACGGTGAGAAAGTGTAAACATATGCGTTTGTCGTTGACTGCACTGTAAGTGGTGGAAATTATGTGAGCTGACTTTGATTGCACGTCAACGTATATTTAACTTATTTTTTTAGGTAGGTACCTTACGTGCGCACAGAAAATCAAAAATATTTTCTAGTAGTAAAATTTGGTTAGCCAGACTCTGGGAACTATAACAAAAAGGTTAAAGTCTGTGAAATGTGAGTTTGTAAGTTTGTGTAAGTAAGGGGTAAAACTACTCATCCGATTTCAAAAAAATATTTCACTAGTGTATAGAGCGGACCTTCATGCTGAACTCTATTTATTATCCCTTCGGCTCCGTCTCCTTTCTCCATAACAGCCAGCTACCCAGATAAACATAGGAACAACGTCAGCGGAAGTGTAGTCCAAGGACCGGAAAACCCCTTTTCAGGCTTAAGCCTATCCATTTGGTAAAGGTTACCTTATCATAAGGTTAGGTACCATTATGGATAGGGTTTTAAAAACAACTTCTAAAACAAGCCTATGGAAAACACTCATTTGGGTAACCGGTTCCGTTGCCTGAATTGTACAGACGTCAGCTTCAAAAGTTACGCTATTAGCCTGTGTTTCTCGCTTGTTTCCCGGCCCGACCCGTGTGTCCACACGTCACTGCAATCGTATTGCACTTACTGCGCTTTTTAATATCCGCAAAAACTGGCCAGCGTCCCCCAGCCTGTCGCAAAACAATCTGTTCCGACTTCCTAGTTTTTTGATATCTTCTTTTTATTATTTTTGCGTCACAAAAGTTTATTTCCTATAAAGATCGCATGGATTACGATTAAGATTAAACTTGCAACACAAAATTGTGAAACCCATGTGATCTTATTTTTATCAACATACTAGCTTCCGCCCGCGACTTCGTCTGCGTGAACCCGGGATAAAAAATATCCTATATTTTAATACAGCCTATAACTATCTTCGTGCAAAATTTCATCCAAATCGGTTGAGCCGTTTAAGCGTGATTGAGTAACAAACATCGAAACATCTAAACATCCAAACATCCAAACTTTCACATTTATAATATTAGTAGGATTAAGTGGCTCTATGAGGAGATTAAGTGGCTCTACGAGACTTTGCCCCTAATTCACAATTTTTTTTGAAATAACTTGTGTTTTTTCCTTATTTACAAACACAAATGTCAAATTGGCAAATAAAGATAAACGAATTTTGAAGGCATTTTAGTTAAAATGGCTTTAAAAAAAACGCGAATCGGTTGAGATATGCAAGCTGTACAGGAGAACAGCGGGGCAGCCGGACAGCTGGACATACTACAAAGCATTTTTGACCAAGCTGAAACGGAGAACTTGTTCGCTTCGCTCGCTCGATTAATTTTGCAAAAAACTTAACCTACTTTCTCTAGGAAATTTGCATTTATTGAAAAATGCAGTAGGTACTACCTACTTTGATGTCATGGGTAGCTGACTTAAGGGAGATACTCGTATTATGAATGTACCTACCCAAACGTGTAACCAGATATAAAAATTGTTAGGTACACTACTGATATTTAAAAACTGAAACCAAACATACGAAACTAGGTATCGACCTGAACATGGCATGATTTTAGAA
This sequence comes from Epinotia nisella, assembly GCA_932294315.1. Taxonomy (NCBI): domain Eukaryota; kingdom Metazoa; phylum Arthropoda; class Insecta; order Lepidoptera; family Tortricidae; genus Epinotia; species Epinotia nisella. The sequence continues at coordinate 28,777,938 of OW028674.1, forward strand.
TATGAAACGGAAAACGCACATTGTGTTTTTATACACTTCATTTAAGGTTAACAATGACTAAAAATTTCCTGAAAACTCACCCCAAAACTCCCAATAACCCGAGACTGGCCCATCAGGGGGCACTATCACCTACTTAGGGGTGGTAATGAAATAAAAAATAAACCCCCTCCCCCTACCTGGGAACGCGGGGCGCATAGTAACAACCCTATTAGGACCTCCCAGCATATGGGAAGCCTTCCGCGCTAAGTTCGAGGCGAGTTTTTAAGTGGTAACTGCTACCGGGGTAAGCTAATTTCGTCTTCCGGGGCACAATCCCGCACGTCTTAATGACAGGTCGAGATATAGCGATCACAAGGCCAGTTTTGTGAAAGGTGGACATGGCAACTAAGTTTCACATTAAGAAGATTAAATACAAGTGAGACAAATGAATATCATAAATGTAGTTTGTCTGAAATTAAAGCTTTGAATCTATATTAAATCTTACTAAAACCAGACTAAAATTTTACCTCTGTACCTCTGATCAGGCCATCGCCGCAACTACTAGACCACCTGGACTACTACCGTAAAACCTCCAAAATAAAAATAAAATAAAAATAAATATATTAAAAAAATAAAAATAAAACAAAAAACAAACTTAAAATATTGGGTGTATATTATATTGAAATTGTGACTTGTAAAATGCTTATTTTACCAAATAATTCTGTATTCTGTATTCTGTAATATTAGCCTCCTGGGGTTCAAAGTGATAATATTAGAACAAAATCGTTTTGCAGTGAAAGCCGAAGTATTCAAATAGAGTCTTGGGGCTAACGCCCACTGTGCTAATACTAGAACAAAATATTTATGGTCATCTGACGTGTTTGTATTTCGCGCCTCGGCATGTATATGTATAAGTAGTCGGGTAGTCTGTGAATATATTTGGCATTGTAGCAGCAGCTTTAAAGGGGTATCTTCGATCTTCTCGTCATGGCGATGTGGCATGGCATGAGGAGAGGTAACTTTAATTTATGAATATCTTTGAAATCCTGGTACACACACTTGAGCACTTATGAAATGTTTTTTTTATTCAAGGTAAAATAATGTATTTTATGTATTTACTTTTATTTAACCCGTAATTTCATCAAAATGCATGTGTCTTTATAGTGTTTTTTACTAGAACGCTGGGCCTTGGCATCTATATTGATTATCCGTATTGTTGGGCCATCCTGCTCGTTCTAAAAAGTTTAGTGTGATCGTGTGATAAAGGGAGGAGCAGGAAAGACACTTCTAGCAAAATAATTTGTTCTAGCTAAAGGCTGTTGAGCTTACACAGTTTCTTTAGCAGCTTTAAGTACCGTAAAAAAGGATCAAGGTGGTCCCAACAATTAATTTTACGGTAATTTAGACAAGTCTATGTTATGTTATTATGTGAAATGTATTTTCAAGTTTTTGACGTAAGAAGGTTTAATTATGTTGACTCACATGATATTAACAGTATTATTTTGTTACTTTTTTGTAATATTAAGTGTTTTAAGTCCCATTTATGTGGGATATCTATGTTCCTATAGGTAAAAAGGCTAAATATGTTAACTGCAATAATCTTGTAACATTAAGTGTCGAAGTTACCTTTCCCAATGGGATTTCCTAGTTCGTTTGAAGTGACAAGTCGATTTTTATTAACTTTTCTATGTGGCTAAATTTGAATAACCTACGGGATTGCTAAGTTCCTTCATTAAAGAATGCTAATTATGTAAACTGGAATCACATTGACAGTATTATTTCATTGTTTTTTTTTTGCAATATTAAGTGTTTAAATTCCCATTTTCAATGGAGTTTCAAAGGCTAGCCAAACTGCCTTAAACATAAATGTAGCGGCTCAATGTGATAAAAAAGGTCAAATTATTTTGGAGTTTTTTCTTTCTGTCTGGCAAGCCTAAATCAATATTATAGTACCCCTAAAATATCTCACCTATATCTGTTGTGGTTACCATGATATAAACATTTTTTCGTCTGGGCGTTCAGGACTTCATTAATTTGTTCTAATATTATGACACTGGGTCTTCCTCGGAAGTACCCTCTCTGTAACTGGAACGTAGGAAGATACTCCAAATCACCTAACTATACTCGATGGTACACGATTGTGTGAGAATATTATTGTGGAGAACTCTATGAGACGCAATGTAACTACAATACAGAAAATAAAAACTAAGAAAATAACTAAAAGCATGTGCTCACATTTGGCAGAAATTAGTTCTACTTTGGACCATAGTTGTTCTTCTGGATTATACTTAGTTGGGAGGTTTTACGGTATTAGATTCATCTAGAAACATGGATCTAGAAGCAAGCATCGTATAGTCCACGTTGATTTTAGGGTGAACGCCACCGTTTCCCCTGAAGCGGATGCGTGTCACGTCCGTCCGAGTGTAGCTGTACCTAACTATACGCATGTTGTCGTACCTACTAATGTGTGCACTGTTTTCACAGAAATCAAGTTGATTTATTGAAGCACAACATACCTAATTATTGTCAATCTACAGCTCTGATTTTTTAACAGGCATTGGTGCATCGGATTTGAAAACAAGGTAAAGAGCTTGTGTGCACTCTATATAATAATAAAAAAATGATATTTTAATTCATTTGAGAACTGAGAGGTCTTATTTTGTTACCGACTGTCACTCAATTGGACAAGTTTAATGCACTTATGTATTTGTAGGTAAACGATAGTAGGCAGTAAATAAAATCAATAGATGTAGAGAGGGTAGCTGTAGAACTAAACTCGTAGGTACATGTCGATAGTTTTTAATAGCAAATCCCGTACAAGTCGTTACTCATTAATATTGTTATTACCACAGGGATTTTTTTGTCATCTTTCTTTTCAATATTCTTTACTTCCCAACCTCGATTTTCAGAAGTCGGCTATATTAAGAAGCTAACCCCTCCACTGCGCACGGCACGTCGCGCCCACGTCCCGTCGACGTGACCGGAATAGCTCCCGTCCCGCGCTATGATTAGTAATGGAAAAGTTTCGCATTAGGAAGTTCAAGTTTGCCGTTAATAGCGAACATGTTTAGGCTTACTATAACGTCATAGAAATATCCCTACATAATTAATTAGCTACATGAAGCTGCGGGCAGCCTGATACGATAAAGTTTTAAGGAACTAATAAATAAGGTAAACGTACTAGTCCTCGACATTGGACTAGTGTATGACATGCTATTCAAAATTAATGTTGGAACTATTAGTAATGAAAAACAGGGTCGAACAATGTAATTTGGAATTGGAGAGTATGGAATTAAATTCACAGATAGTGCATGCTGAATTAAATAGGTTAAAAGACAAGCTTGAAGCCACTACTTCATTGTACATATCTACTCAAAAAGAGTACAAGGAGCATGTCCAGGCATTTACAAAACTGTTGGAGGTAAGTAAGGAAAATAAAGAGCGCTTTAACTCATTAATAAACAGTAACTTTTGTAATTGTTGCCATAAGTATTTCACCAACATCTGTTGTGCAACAGGACATGATATTCAGTACCTCTGCGTAGCACTACTACTAAGTACCTGTAATTAATGGGCAGCCCTAGAATTAAGTAGCAATAAAACCATTATTTTTTCTGATGAGATTGGATCAGGAATAACTACTGATATCACAATGCAAGTGAGGATCAAATATGTAACTTAATCTATAACACATTCAGTGCCCAGAATCGCTACGCGCTACGCTCGTAGCTGATCCCGTGGTTTTCCTCGTATGTAGCGGAAATCGACTACGGCGTAGGGACGCATATGTGTCGTCACGGGCCGGGAATGGGTGGGGCGTTATGATGATAGTACCTATTTTAAGTAGGTTAAGTACTATCATTGTAATAAGTATTTTGGAAAAAAATTACTGACTGTTGAGTTTGTTTCGGCGTTTCTTTTTAACAGTGGTTTTCTTTTTCAGAAACGCTATTAGAATATTGACTTGTATAAGTGCCATTGCGGCCTACTTGCAGAATAAAATTAATTTACTTCATGGGTACTTTATGTCAAAGCAATATGGGTTAAAATTCAAACTAAGAGGATTTTTCTTTATTCGAATTTAACACATGTCACTTGGACATAAAGTGCCCATGTGCAACGTCAAGGACTAGAACGTTTACCTTACTTATTAGTTCCTTAACACTTTTTGGTATCAGGCTGCCTTTATAGTACAATTGTTGAAATTTTACACGTGTCAAATAATTTAAATACGTGTAGAAGGCACGAAAGTTTATATTCTTGTTCAGCATTCAAGAAACCAAACCTACCATCGTCGACTATTTGTGTTTGAAACTCTGTCAAATAAAAAGTTCCTCAGGTCAGACGGTCGTTCCGCAATTAAGCTGAAATATCGAACAAAAGCGTGTAGTCAAGTCTACGCCTATAAAGCGAGCGCGGCACGCTCCCGCATCGATCCGGAGACGTGACGAGCCGCGGACACGTCTCGTCGTTGGTGCGTCACGTGACGGTGCAATTCAATAGTTAATACCGTATGCTACAAACTTGTTTCCACTTTGTATGACGAGTCGTTTCGACGGTCTAGGTTGAATTACAAATCTATTTTCATTCATAAGCGCAGCAATGGTGCAAATGCTACGGAACAGCAATAGATTACAATACAATACAAATACTCTTTATTGCACACCTCACACAAACAAAGCAGTTACATAGAGAAACAATACAATAACATGTAGGTAGAGGTAGACAACAGGCGGTCTTATTGCTGAAGAGCGATCTCTTCCAGACAACCTTTGGGTATCGGAGAAAGAGATAAAACTAGATTATGCAGTAGGTGGTGCAGAGATTATTATTACTCTAAATAATCTGTAGAGTAATTGTAGCAAAAACACTTGTTTTCACTGCTGACTAATGTTGGACGCATACGAAGCATGTGCGTCATAGGTACCTAAAGGGTTAATAACTAACCACACATGAAAACTTTTTCGAAAAACAACAACTAAACAAAGTCAAGTTTGAGGAAAATCACAAATAAATCGTGTTTCCGTTGTAATAAGGCAAAAAATGTAAACATAATCTTTGACGTCGACTCTACCCTATTTATATCAAAAACCAACCACGGAAAGCACGGATGACTGGATCAAAAATTATATAGTCCTCTAACGCCATAAACAAATAATTAAACGACATTTAATGTTGAATCTTGCGTTTTAAACTCGAACAATTTCTAATAACTCCGTATTATAGGGTTGCTCCCGCTGAAGGCGTGCAAGTATTTTTATGGGCGCGCTTGAATGCCGACGCGGCGCCCCTGACAATATCATGATTTAAGGCCTCATTTGACGGTTTGCACTATTATTTATGGGTTTATATGTAAAGAACAAAGATAATTATTGTAAATGTATTCAAAACTGCAAAACGCCATAACATTTTTCTTGTTACTTAGGGCCAACCGTGGCAACTTTGCCTGTTGCAATAAATATTGCCATTTAAAACATTACTGCCAACAATTTTCGTAGCCGAGGCCGTGGTTTTTCCGTTAAGTAACGGACTCCTGGCAGTGAAAGTGTTAATTTCTCATACTCTGAAAGTAGCTCTTTGTTTATATTAGTAGGTAGCTAGCGGGTTCAAAGTGATGCATTTCGACACTCGGGCTGTGTTTTTTCATAAATAAGCATTCTTATAAACCTATACAAACATATTCCATAAAATTGTAGGTAATTCTATTTTTTTTCATTCGTTTTTCAATATAACCACTTAATTCAGAACCGCGCAGCTGAAGTAGTCCACCCACACACATACATTTTATTATGGGTTCGAACCCGCCATTTTCTCCGTTTTCTCTTGAAAAGTAAGTAGACACTAGCTAGTCCCATAAAAATTTGACCAAAATCGTATAATGGAAACCTCGTATAGTTTAAAAGAAGTTGTCTTGTTAACAGCTTATGTGCACGTAAGTTATGTTTTTATTACATAGGACTTATATAGGCATATTTATAAGAGGAGACGCCGTTTATGCGGATTATCTATTTAGCTTGTAGCCCTTACTTAACTCTTGCCTTCTCCACAGGAAAGAAACGAACTTTTGTCCGCGATAGTATTATTATTATTTGATTAGTTCCTATTTTTTAAACATTCAAATTGACGTATGTACTTAGTGATGGGGCGAAGACGTATCGTTTGTCATATTTAGCGATTACCAAAGAATGGTGAATTCATGCAATCGAATCGATTTTATTGCCGATTATAAAAATACGGCACGGTAAACGTGGGTTTGTAGTTTATTCGATTGTACAATTATTGTAATTTATCGCAACATTTCAATATTTTTTTCATGCCCATCATGTTTTATTTCGGTTATAAATTCATCCGTTTTATTGATTTTTGTCTTAAAAAACGTTTATTGAAATGAAACTAGAAAATAACAGAAATTTAACGAGAACAATAAAAATTAAAATAGGTAACTATCATAGAAAGCATAAAAAAGGGAAATGGACAACATTAAATTTTTTCATATCGGCTCTAAACTAAAAACTATTCAGAGATTTGGGCTTGCTGAGTAAATATAAAAAATAATGGATTTTTATATTCGCTAGTTCTTGAGAAAACTGGAAATTACTTTGAAGAAGCCATTTAAAGGCTGAATTCGGATATTCCATAGCTGTGCTTATGCATCTTGTAAGAAAAAAAAAAGTTGTGACATTGACAGTTATTTGACTCCTTATCTTATCATTGTCAATGTCAAATGTCACTGTCACAAACACAGCATGCTATTTACTTTTTAATTCAATAAATTAACCACAGTACTAATCTTATTCATCCTTTAAATGTACTTATGCCCTTTTCGAACGTGGTAGTTTAAAACACCCAAACTAAGGGGGTTTAACTTATAATAAAGTTACAAGAAAAAATACGTGTCTCCTAACTTTTCAAATACTATTAAATGCCTAAACAAAATTAAGCAGTCAGAAAAATTTAATGTTGTTAATTATAAAGAGAACACCGCCTCAAGCAGGTCGGACTGCGGCATGGACTCCATTACGCTAGCAGCATTACCTCTCTGAATCGCAATGGACATTCGTTGCGAGAGGTAAGCGCCAGCTCTGGGGTCTCCAGTTGCTTGGACCAGCCGCGAATACAAGGCCTTAGAGAAGTTTCTCATATCTGACGACCAGGGACCCAAGATTTCCACAGCAAGGAGGAGTATTTACGTCGCAAGTATTTACCTGGTATTTACCCGTATGTACCCAAATCGACGGGTAAATACTTTTAACTAGAAATATCGATTGAGACGTGATTTGCCAGTGTAAATTATATGTAAATCAACACAACAAATCGTTATAGGTACATTGTACCGTGTCATAAATTATAATTAAGTCCTAAAACTTTTAACAACAGCAGCTTTAAAACAACAATAAAAAAAATAACAAAATATAATTTTGTAGCGCTACGACCACGACTAGGGAATGCAACAGGTTTTGACCAAAACTGAAGAAACCGGTTATATTCTTTCGACACAAGTTCATAACCGGGTTTTGGAATTTTGAAAGACCAGTGACGATTCATTTCGGCACTTTTCCTTACTTAAATTATCAAAAATTAATTTAGTCTGTTACATTATTTCTGTAACGTTGACAAATAAATACAGATTTAGTGGTAAATTATTGGATAATTGCTTCAAAAGGCGAAAACAAGCTAGTTGTGGTTTGACTCTAGAGTTGCCTTTACAGTGCAACTCGAACCACACTGCTTTTGCTTTTATTTATGAGAGCGTGTATTTGGGTTGCACATTTTGTTAGAATGGTCTAGTACGTACAGTCAGCCGGCCGAGGCGTCGACTGGCTGGTTGTCCCGGGTTACCGCAACAGCTGATTATGACGTCCCGTGTAAAAGTCGTGACATAAAAAACTGTCTGAAATATCTTTGAAAATATCCTCTGACTACGCGCTTGCCACGGACTGCCAACACTTGTGCTTGCGAATCACATATTTGTGGGCACAAATATGATGTGACTCGCCAGCACAAGTGTTGGTTGGATTCGATAGCACAAAGTTGTTAGCTCTGAGAACCCCGTTAATATAATTTAAATGAATAAATTGAAGGCACCAGCAACATGACAGCTTTTCTAATTTTGTAAATTTACGAAAGTGAATCAAAACCAATGATTTGACCACTGCACTAAAATAAAAAAAAATGGTGCTTAACTGTTTTTTTGTGAATTATCATCATAAAATACCCCAGAACTATGACAGAAAAGAAAAACTAAATTCATTTGGTTGCGCTTCAAAACAGCGTATTGTTTGAGGTATTTTCAATGGGTGGTATTTACGTCATACCTATTATTTTTATACGTTAGAAAAATACTGAAGACATTATCGCAGCAATAGACTTAAAATAGGAAAAAGAAAACTACCTTTTAAGTAAGTACTGAAGACATTATTACCGGCATATAAATATCTACTCACAAAATATTATTTTTATGACCCATGCAAAGAGAATATAACGACTACACCCATGTATAGAAGTCAGATTCGGGCTGGAAAGCGAATTCTTTTCTTCCTGACATAGAGAACAACCCTACAGGCGAAGTACCTTCTTTTTGAAGCAACCTTCTTTTTGCTTACCCAATACAGCTGACGTACTTTTTTGATGGTACCCTGTTAGAAATATATGTTGGAGACGTACCAAAACGTAAACTAAAATTATTGAAAATTACAACATAGAATTCACAAAATACTGATCCTAGTCAAAGCATAAAGTAAATATAAATGAACTACACAGTTGCATCCTAACATTCCTAACAATTATACTAGTAAAAGCAGCGTATAAAATAACTACAGTAGGTACCTAAATGAAATTAAACGCGACATAAACAAATTCGTTCCGAATTAATGTAAATGTCGTGTAGTAATTAAAAGCGCGCGAATTTTTCTCAATTTCACCAGATCCAATAAAGAAATGCAAATGAGAGGGCGAGAATTATTGCCGAGCGCTATAGGGACGCGCCGCGCGGAGGCTACGGTTGTCGACATCGATGTGTTCAAGGTGGTGTAGTTTTGCATGAGACTACACTACCTATAGCTAACTGAATGCAACTTATTATTAAGCTACGCCAGTATTACAGACAGGAGTGGGTTTAGGCGGGCATGCGAATCGGTTAGTTACAGTCAATATAGGTATGAGTGTGATCAGTTGCTGGTTTTTACATTCATTATTTAGTCATTATGAATATATTAATAACGATTGAGGAGATGCGAATCTATAAGTTTTAAGTTATGTTGTGTGTCCTTTCAGGGCGTCATGGGCTGACTTATGCAAATCAAATTGTGAAATACCTAAATTGCTATGTACATGACTTTACAATGAAATAAATAAATAAATAAATAAATGAAAATCACCCACAGAAAGCCAAAGCTTTTCTAATTTTAACAAAAAAATACCTCCTTGACACTGAATCCCTAGTCCAACCTACTCTGGTCAGAAAATAAACAGGCCAAGATTCATTTTCAAATTAAGGGTTCATTATGCAATCTTGTTTCTTTTAACTAACCTATCGATATCGATAGTAACCTCTCCCTCCAATCGTCGATTGTAAAAAAGTTTTTATTGCTAATTCCCGACTGGCCATTTCCCGCACTTCTTGCCTTTACAGCCATTGTCAATCTGCCTGTAAATGAACTTGCTTGTTTTATCTGTGCACTTTACGTTCTCTGTGGTTACTTTTTGATTACAAATTGGGGTAGGTACAGTGAACTCTGTGTTTGGAATGGGTGTTTTATATGAGATTACTTTTAATGTTAGGAGTTAAACAACAAGTTAGACTTTCTTTTGAAAATAATTTCAGTACAAGAAAATTAGGTTAACGGACCTATGAAATAAATATTGTAGGTTAATTTATGTAAGTAAGGGTGGTTTTTAAGCAAAATGTGAGACGCAAATACACATTCAACATAGATTTTGCTTAAAAAAATTTGAGACGCAATGCACATTGGATAAAAATCTTGGACAAGTGGAATACCACCCTGACATAGTTTTATATATACCTAGCTTCCGCCCGCGGCTTCGTCTGCGAGGACCCGGGATAAAAACTACCCTATATTTTAATTTTGTAACAAACTTTTTAAACAAAATTGAGTAACAAACATCCAAACATCTAAACATCCAAACATCCAATCTTTCGCATTTATAATATTAGTAGGATAGGATAGGATTAGTAGGATAGGATTAGCTATAAGTAGGTACAATGGTATCAAACCAAAGTATAACCTGGCCTAATTGAACTCCAAATCTTTAAAAGGATGAATTATTTAAGTCTGATGCCTCTCACAGACTAGCGCGGCCAACAACAATTGTCAAGTTTACTATTGACCGCACCCGCAGGACGGGTCAGTGGGATTCTTCTTAGAATCGGTAGATATCTACAATGTAAATGTTTTAATGCGAACTGTAAGGCATTGGTCTATATTAAACCAATTTACCCATACATACTAGTCTAATCCAAAGCAATGGCTATTAGCCAACCATCCATTTACTTACCAATCGCAATATGGCCGATAGATCAGCCACAGCTTGCCATAGATCCGTGTAATAGCGCCATGCTTCGTCTGGCAACATTACCCTGAATGTTTAATGCCAACATCGCGGCAGAAAATGGCGCGCCCGCCAAAAATCTACCGCCGAAATGGCGAGAATTGTTGGTAGGCTTTAAATAAAGGATATCGAGGGATTCAAGCTGGAAGGTTTTTTTTTCGTTTTTAACGGCATCGTTTTCGTCTAATAAAAATAAAATAAAATATCTTTAATTCAGAACATCGCAAGTTACATTAAAATTAAAATTATTTAAAACAAATTATATTATATATATATAAAAAAGAATACATGAGCTAAATTTTTTTATGATTTAATTGTCAATCAAACATAACACAAATTTAACAAGATAGGTAGGTAGGTAGGTAGTAATTTTAGGCACCCGGAAAAAGTTATTCAGTTTTTTGCCTCTCCAGAAAAATAAGCGTTTTGCTTATATCTTATATGTCCCTTTATATTTGAAGCCGATATGTATGCATCGTACCTGGGGCTCCATTCCGAAACTCGCTTGGCGTATCTCAATAGATCAGAGTCGTCTAGGTGTGAGATCATATTGTTAGGTTACGCTATATTTATATTAATAATTACAGCTGCTTAATTACTAATATTACTATTAATTAGTACATAATCATTTATTTGCATTATTCGTACTGGCATTTCAGCGACAGCTAAGTGGCTGTAAACGACGTTTTTAAAAAGATAATTGACAATTCAACTGTCATACTTGAAAAGCGCGGGGAGAAAGCGTTTACAACATTGAGTGAGCCATAAAAAAATTGGAACATTATTTGTAAAGATTTAATAACTATATTGTACAAAAGAGTCACAGGCACAAGGTACTAATACTCTATTTAGCAGTTATAGGACATATCAGATAATGATGCTGGTGACTGTACACATATAAAATAAATAGTAAGCTGATGGAACCAGGTTATACACGTTTTAAATAATCAGAATCAATTGATATGTACCTACACATTTTCGGCCATATATCGGGTCCGATCAACGATAAATCGAAGTGGAAAAGCCACCGCAAGAACAGAAAAATAAAACTGTAACATTTTTCAAACTAACAAAATGTATGGTTCCCCAATTGAATTTCACACTTGATTTAAGCGGCCGCGCCGCTCGGAAAACTCTTCCGGTTTTCAAATTCCGAACCGAACGCATCTGTCAAATAATAGCTGGAATTCATAACGCTTACCTACCAACCACTCCCTTCAACTGAACCAGTGTAAATCTGTTCTTCGATTACACGTAGTTGTTATGGATCTCGGGGTCATGAAAATTCTGGGGGTGAACCGAACAGCTGAACTGAACAGGCTTATGGATCGCAGAGCCGGAAAGCGCGGACCGCGGCGCTGCCCGCCGGCAGGGGTCGCCGTGTGTCAAACGGGAAATAGTTATTTATGGCCACTCACAAATTGCATTCGTGGCCGATTGATATATCGGCATGTTTTATATGTAAATCTGGCCCTAAGACGTATGGCTTGGCCCAGAAATGGATAAGGAATGATTTATATGAAGTGATTCCTATTTATTACCATTTTCTTTCGTATTACATATGTAATAGATCTCTGCGTCTACTATATTCTGAGGCAGGGGGACTACACGCAGGACGGAACAAACATATTGGACACAAGCTTTCGCCCGCTCCGCATGGTAAGGGTATTTATTTTGCGTATACCTCAGAAACAGGGATAAATTAAAATTAGCTAATGTTACCTGCATTCGGATTAAGGTGATACAATTCTTAGGCGACGAACGACAAACGACGCGAACCCCGCCTCGGCAGCCATCAAGCCAAGCAGGCGTTACTTAGTAGTGTTCATGCACAGCCAGTGGCGTAACCATAGGGTGGCAGAGCGGGCAAAATGCCACGGACCACAAGGCCTAGGGGCCCCGGCTAAAGAGCCCGTAAGCACATGAGAAATCTACCTATCATTGAAGAAGGGGCCATCCGATGATTTCGCCACGGGTCCCGTATGGTACCTATAGTTACGCCGCTGTGTTCAGACGTGAGGTATCCATAGTCACCTGTCCATAAACAAGGCCTTAGCTATTTCACGTGAATCGTAGATAGGTATATTGTATTCAGTTAACTTTATCTTATCACAGGTAGGTACACTGCCCATAGCAAACTGAGCCGCTGGATTCTCAATACTTATTATAAATAGGTAAATAAATAAATAAATATTAGGGAACTTCTTACACAAATTATATTATATTTTTATATATTATTATATTAATTATATACATAGGATCATTGCCAAATTTCAAAAATTTTATCAACGTATACCCATAATAAGAAGTTAAACATAACCAGGTTTCAAATCCACGAAACACAAGCGGTCTAGCAAGCCTCAACAAAAAACCGGCCAAGTGCGAGTCGGACTCGCGCACGAAGGGTTCCGTACCATTATGTATAAAAACGGCAAGAAAATCACGTCTGTTGTATGGGAGCCCCAGTTCGACTCGCACTTAGCCGGTTTTTTAGTATTTGTTGTTATAGCGGCAACAGAAATACATAATCTGTGAAAATTTAAACTCTCTAGCTATCACGGTTCTTGAGATACAGCCTGGTGACAGACAGACGGACGGACGGACGGACAGCGAAGTCTTAGTAATAGGGTCCCGTTTTTACCCGTTGGGTACGGAACCCTAAAAAGCAAATAAACAAGGAACCATGATTACTCGTAACGTCTACCTACACTTAAAATGGTCAATATCTCAACTCAAGATCTCAATCAGTTTTTACAACAGTCATGAAATATGTAACAGGCCCGAGAACCAGTATCATTCCTTGTTGAACGATAGTACCTTACCTACCTGCTGTGCTAAGACAGCAATATTATTCAGAGTTATAGTGCATTTCAAATTGCTGGGGTACTTATAGGTACTGTGACATTTTACAACCTCTTTTATGATTTAAGGTTATGAAATGAATCATTAGGGGATATACATAATGACAGATTCAAGCTAAGTCTGAAAAGCACTGAGAGGCTGGGCAATCAAGTGATTGCGATATTTTATTTTTGGGATAATCCAGATGTGATACTCGTATCTCATATCCTACATACTTACTCGAAGATTTCCATACATTAGTATAAATAATAAATAGGACAATTATTAATAGGAAAAGTATGTGAGATTGTATAGGTTTGTAAGTTTGTATGTATTGGTTAATCTCCGGAAGTTCTTATCCGATTTCTAAATTTATTTCACCTGCGTGGCACTTTCTGGATGGTTATAGGCTATATTTTACCCCGCGGGTTTGCCTGCGTTCTATGCAATACGCGGGCGAAGCCGTGCGGGCAGCTTGTAAATAATTAATATTTTTAGATAAAAAAAAAACTTGGACCACAAGGTTATATAGAAACAATTTAATTACATTAAGTATACGAGCTCGAGCAAAGAAGTGACAATAGCTTCTGGTTAACTTTAGACGCTAATAAGTGGGATTCCTATCCTGTACAGGCTTCCGAAAAGGGTCGCACCCATTGCAAGTAATAACCTAATTATGTTGTTATACGTATTGTATGTTAATAGGCGCTAAAGGTGCACTTTTGTTACTATCTAGATCTAAGTGCACCTTTGTAAAGTTTTGAAACAATGTTTTGTTTTTAAATGCACATAAATTCGATCGAAGGAAACGACAGTTAGATACGTACACTTGTGAAGTGTCCGATGACCAATGGAGGCAAATGGATGTAGGTACCTAAACGAATGGCCATGTATCATTATCATTACGAGGTGTTATCATTACCTACATGATGACGCTGCCTACGAAGCCGATGATAGGCATTTCACAACGAATATTTTGCTCCCTAATAGTCACTGTATACCTATTTATAGATAAAAACCTGCCCGCGCGGCTTCGCCCCACGTATAGCAAAAAACACAGACAAACCGGCGGGATAAAATGTAGCCTATGACCGTTCGGAAAGTCCAATCTATATACCTACACACAGGTAAAAGAATTTTTGAAATCGGTCCACCCTTACATACAAACTTACAAAGCTATACAATCTCACAGACTTTTCCCTTCATAATATTAGTAGGTATAGAAGATATAGAACTGAAATCTGATAATGCCCCCAAGCTAGACTAAGCGATAATTAAGGATAATGATCAATTTACGTAGGATGTCAAAATGTCATACTCATAGATATCTATTTCATAATTGGCCTACAAAAGTCGAGTAGGTCATTTGAAATGCCTTAGTTTCGTGAAATGACGAAAGTAGGTAATAGGGATATTAATTTATCCTAGGGGATTTTAATTTATCTTTTTATCAACTTATTTATTCTCGAACGTCAACGTCATCAACCTAATTACAACTCTGACTCCCCACGGGTTTCACAACCTAGTTAGACTGTGTTCATTTATATCATGGACTTTCAAGTTAAATCAATAAAGGTTACATATACTTAAATTGATACTGTAATATTTTACCAGAGACAGGGCGGTCACGTCGGCCTGATAAATCGGCTGGTTTCGGTAAATCGTGTTACTCGCAGCCACGACTTGTTCCTTTCCTATGCAATAAATAACAGTCATACAACGGTTAACTAATATCGTATTTAGAAAAGGAAGGTCTTATGGCATAACTTGTTGACTAGCTCTAGGACTAAGTACCTATCTGGAAATTCAATGTACCTAAACCACAAACGAAAAAAATAAGTGCGAGTCCGACTCACGCGCTGAGGGTTCCATGGATTTTCATACACTAACTATATACCGGTTTCGACCTCGTTCATTCTGAAATAGTTTATTGTGCCACAATAAGTACGGTAATATTCTTACCATATACAATGTTTTACCGCCCTAGGTGAGTAATGTACTATTTTTAGTTCCAATACTCGCCGCTAATGGATATTGGTCGGTTTGTGGTGTCTCGCCATCATCACGTGCGATTTAGGAATGTTACCAGTTGAAGTGAAGATTGCTACTTTTCTGCGTATTTCATTCACCCACCTACTGATCAGTAGTGGCTCTCTGAGCTGTAAAATTCGGGCCGTATGTTTTCAAAAAAAAAATTATCGATAATATGGATTTACAAAAAAAATCTATGTAAATATTGTACCTGCTCACAAAATATAAAAAAATTGGTTGAGAAATGCGTCCGAGAACAGCCGGCCCGTTTTCGGCCCAAGCTGAAGCATAGCCTAGTTTGGGGACCCCTGGTAAACATCAGTAACAAAAGTAACAGAATGTGTTTGAAATAATTGTTTTTTTTTATTTTTTTTAGAACTTCGTTTGCTCCACTCGCTTGTTCGAAAATAAAACTTAATTATTAAACCAAGGAAGTTATTTGTTTTAGCATAGAGAAAATAGAAACTATAATACTTTATTTATGGTTTTAGTGTCTGGTTTTTCCATCCCATATCTTAAAAAGTTGAAAACTACGTTGAGGTTGAGAGTTACGTAGGTATTTCATCATAATCATCATCATATCAGCCGAAAGACTAGACATCCACTGCTGGCACTCTTTGGAGGATCACTTTGCAAGTATATTTAAAAAAAATGTTCTATTTCGTTTTATGAAATTTGGAACATTGGTTAGCCTAAGTAGGTATATCCTTTTTTTTATAATAATAATAATGATATTTTTTATTAATTCACACAAAAGTTAACAGTATAACACCAAATCACTTATGTGGTAAGTACTTAGTTTTATCCAATTTCAATTCTCAGCTTTAAACCCAAGATAACCCCATAATCACAGAACAGTATTTATAATACATAATGTCACACCACTGTCCCACCGATGATCTACAGGAACAGATTTTTCCTAAGCTGCGCTATTTTTCAGTTAAATTTAAGTCAAGTTGCCTGGCAACACTATTTCCAGTTTTGACAGCCGTGCCGGCGCGCTATCCTATATCGGACAGACAGTCAGCTGCTGCTCGCTCTTGGTGTACGTCAACAAAGTAACCAAACTACAATATGGAATTCAACGATAAAGTTGTGTTAATAACCGGCGGAAGTTCGGGAATTGGTGCAGCGGCCGCTATTTACTTTGCCAACCAGTCTGCGAAGCTAGTATTAGTTGGCCGCAAAGAAAATAACTTGCGTAGAATCGCGTTATACTGCGAGAAAGCAAAAGGAATCAAACCTCTCGCTATAACCGCGGATGTTATGGAAGACGCAGACTTGGAGAGAATCGTCAAGGAAACTGTTGAACACTTCGGAAAACTTGACGTTTTGATCAACAACGCCGGCGTGCTCAGCATGGGAGGAATGAAGAACTCCAATATGGAAGACTATGACAGGGTGATGGCTACGAACATGCGAGCCGTGTACCATTTAACAATGCTCGCTACACCGCATCTAATTGCAAGCAAAGGATGTATTGTCAACGTGTCTAGTATATCTAGTACAAAGCCCAACGCTTTAACTATATCTTACAACGTTTCAAAGGCCGCCTTAGACCAGTTCACGAAATGTGTGGCACTAGAATTGGCAGGAGATGGCGTTCGAGTTAATTCGGTGAACCCTGGATTTGTGAAAACTAATATCTTGAAGGACTGTGGGTTATCAGAAGAGCAGATGGAGTTGGTTGTGCAGAATGTAGTCAGCAACATGCCACTAAAGAAGCCTTTGCAAGCTGACGAGGTCGCCACTCTCATTGCTTTCTTAGCGAGTGACAAAGCTAAAAGCATTACTGGGTCTTGTTACGTTGTAGATGGCGGTAGCACACTGAAGTAAAAGAAAATGAGGGTAATCTCGAAATATTTCTATAGTCACATACCTACCTATGTTTGCTAACAATTAGAGATGCGCCGAATATTCGGTTATTATTCGGTATTCGGCATGTTTATTAATATTCGTTATTCAGCCGAATTATTCGGTTCAGCTACCGAATATTTACCGAACAATTTTAAGAGGTTTTTGTTACAAGTTACAAGAATGTAAAATAATTAGGTACCTACTCTTAACCCATTATTACATATTGTTGTTTATAACGCGCGCAGATAAAGAATGGATCTGAAAATGGCGGCGGTTACCAATGGTGTGGTTGTCAAAACGGCTGCCCATTTAATTAGTTCTTTAAAAATATTAGCATTATTTTTTTGCAGCGAGTACGTAACTGTGTGAGTATAGACAGCGATAGGGTGTGAGCGAGATAGCATGCGAGCGGACGCCATTTTCAGATCCATTCTTTATCTGCGCGCGTTATAACACGCTTTATTGTCAATATTTCGTTTCGCTTTGATTATGAACAATGTTTTAGAACAACGTATGTAGGCATACGTTGAACCGAATAATTCGGCCGAATATTCGGTTCGGCATCAGCTGGACCGAATATTCGGCCGAATGTTCGTATTCGGTGAAACCCATTTTCGGCGCATCTCTACTAACAATTGCTCTATCTAACAAATTTGTCGCTGCTTATTGTGAATATTTCGATGCACTTGTACAGTCACAGAATTCTTGAGCCATTTAGAGCTCACTTAATAATGGACACTTCTTAGCTTTAACTATTAATAACAAAAATTAGTTGACACCTAAATGGCTCAACAATTAAAGTCCTTGACCGTACCAGTGTGATGAATTGATGAAACTCATACTCATTTATTCACAATATTATTCATATTACATGTCACATAGATAGATCAGAAGCCTCAATCGATTCTGCTAATGCATTAAGCTAATACCTACCTCAATAAAGATATTTGAAGATATGTATTTCAAAAATATTTGTAAATGATGATTTTCATTATATCTCTGTTTAGTTGTTCATAGGAATGCAATCGAGGAAATTACGACAGTAAATGCGATATCTAATTAGGTAGCTCAAATGATCGTTAGTTGCTTGAACAGAAATCTGTACTATGGACCTCTGTTTTAAGTAATAAGTGTATTGATAATGTATAGTTGGTCGCAGACTATTTATTTCAAATGTATATTTTCATAGTCATTTTATTATAAGGGTGGATTGCAAAAAAAATGTATATAGTTCAGAGCCTTAATGGGCGGATTGCAAAAAAATTATACACAGTTAAGGGCCTTAATCCAAACTATGATTTAACTTTTTTCCATTGTGTAACGAGAGTTACCCATATAAAATGTATGGGTAATTGCCGTTACACAATGGAAAATAATTAAAGCATAGATTAGAAACTATGTAATTTTTTTTGCAATCCACCCTAATCTAACCTATGCTATTTTTTCCATTGTGTAACGAAAGTTACCCATATAAGTAGTTTTTTTTAGTGCCATTATCTTTAACGAATAAATATTGTACGATTTACCTATTTGTTTTTTTTTTTTGTATACAACAAACCAGTGCTGAGAGGTACAGGGCGCAGAATACACAACAATGTGAAAAACTCACGTTTTCATACGACGCCGCCGCCGCACCTACGCGCGTAGCCAACCCAAGCGGCAAGCCTTCTGACCCACGGTACAACTAGGTAGGCACGCTGCTCAACTGATTGAGACATCGGGAATATAAATTCCCCATATACCCTATTCCATTCAATTAGAAAAATCTTGTGTGAATCGCCATGCGATTTCAAGGAAAACCATTTTGAAACGCAAGAAAATAGTACTATTTTATGTTTGGAAAGCACTTAATGATCGACGTAAGTAAAAGTAGTACAACATTTCCCTTTGATATCCTAGATAAACGTCTACTAGGTATTTGTCCGTTACTAATCTTATGTTATATGGAATGGGGTAGAGTTTGATGGCGAAAATGTATGACGGAATTGCCCGGGTTTAATCATTGGGAATTAATTAGATTTGCATTCTGTTCCGTTCATAGTGTGTACTGTGTCTAATAGGGTTATGATCGGTCGGTATACAGGATACAAAAATCCAATGGCAAATGGAATAAATAGACGGAAACTACAATTGTAAAGAGTAAATTCTGTAAAACGAACGTAACCAATATAAAAACGACTTTATATATAAGACTTACAATTTCTTTCTTTCAAGAATTCTTCAGTAGAAAACAAAAATCATTAAATCTTCCTTTTCTTATCGTATGCCACCGGGGCGAGCCGAGGCGGAGCAGGGAATTTACCATCGACATTTCATACTTTCTCATTTGTATCATCGCAAATTATATTCCTCACTGTTGGAAACGCACCTTTAACACTTTCAGTGCCAATTCGTTTTCTTTGTTTGTGTGTTCTTATGCGATAAAACACGGAGGCCAAACATACTCTACTGCATCTGTATTTTACACCGTTTTCTCGTGGTCCCATCAATGGGGCTACGAGGTCCCATTAATAACATTTCACTTCCTGTATATAATATAAATTGCACATATATGTTGTAAAAGATAGGTTATAGATAGGTAGGTTAGGTTCGTTAGGCATCCTTAGATGCCCGAAGGGCAAACAGAGCAAAAAAACTGTCGAAATACCAGGATATCATACACCCAACGAACATATCCTACCTAGTATTGGAAGAAAAGTGGGAGCGCACATACATATACAGGATGTTTAAGTTCATTTCAAAAGAACTTAATGGGACTACAAGAAACAAGTCTCCCTCGTGGTCCCATTGATGGGACAAATCAATGGGACCACGAGAAAACCGCGGCCAACGTGACGTGATTGGTCGAATTTATTTTAGTTGTCTAAACACTATTGTTTTTTTTTTCAGTTGAGTTTAGTGTACCAAGTCTTAATTCAAACATGTATTTAGTCACGTCGTCACGCATTTAATAGTCCTTTTATGGTCGCCGTAACAGATTTGTTATTTCGTACCAACTGCAAAACGGGGATGTAGCTCAGTGGTAGAGCGTTCGCTTTGCATGTGAAAGGCCCCGGGTTCGATCCCCGGCATCTCCAATTTTTGTAAACGCAATAGGAACGAAGATTTTTAGCTTGCTACGATCCAAATAAAAAAAAAATGTTTAGCCAGTTTCACTTCAAATCGTTAGTCGGTTTTTTATGTTCTTGACGGTAAATAAAAATCAAGGGTAAGACTTTCATTTTCAATAATATTTATTGGATCAAAACTTATTTTGATTTTGCCATGAATTTCAGGTGCCTGGACGAATATAATTAGTTTTACGTATATTGGACTTGGCAAAGACGAAACTGTACTGTTGATTTAGACGCAATGACATTCTTTGGTCAAAAACAAATTTAAAATACAAACTGAACATATATTAGAAAAAATAATATATATACAGGGTGATTTAGGGGTCGTAGAGCAAGAAGACCAAAAGGGAATAAGATGGTCATACTGAACAACTTTTCCCATGGGACCAACCACGAAATCGTAAAAAAATAAGAGCCAATTAAGAGTTAACTGTGAGTTAATTGAGAGTTAATTTATGGAACAGCAGATTATTTTTTTGCGATTTCGTGGTCGGTCCCATGGGAAAAGTAGTTCAGTATGACCATCTTATTCGTTTTTGGTCTTCTTGCTCCACGACCCCTAAATCACCCTGTATATCATCGCTTGTAACTTATTACATTTTAGGCATCACAGACACATTTGACAAAATAACATCAAAAATGCGTATATGAATTAAAATGGACTGGGATTACAATCATCAGGAATAATTTAAATTGCATTAACAGTGTTATATATGGGTCACATTATAAACGACTATATTGCTCTAATTTCGTCATTCGATTTACACTTTTATAAATTAACAGCACTAGATAGATCAATAAGAAATGAAGACCACCAATAGTTCATTTATATCCACCAATTTTACTCTTTTTACACTAAGAATTTTACTCTTTTTTACACTAAGTTTCCAATCTATCGAATACTTTGAACACGATTCGAATACACGCAGGGTCGCCCCGTTAAACACTACTCTAGCAACACTAGGTTTACAGTGAACACATCATAATTTAGAAAATATTTCAACTTTACATTAATTTCCATTTTAGAATTTGGTGGTTTTTCTAAATTCACATCCCCTATAGAAAATAACGTCAGTACAAGGCTACGGGTATCAATTTCACAGAAATTTATTTAGACGTAGGACACGTATATGTTAATCCGTCAGTTAGGAGCTCGCCCGCAGCATTGAACAAGCTACTGACAAGCAAGCAACCGACATTAAAATACGCGCCCTTAGCCTCACACCTTCGTTTCTTCTCAATTACATTCTAAACAGACAACCTACGCTATGTCTTTTCGTACAGGGTATAGGCATTAAGGTACATTACGATATTTTTAATTCTTAACTTTATAATTTTTATCTCATAAATAGAGGGATGAGAGATTTCAAGACAGGAATGTAAACCGGAGCTCGATCGATACGACACATTCAAAAGGTTATCTTACACGGCTAATTTAAGTCTAATGAAGAATTTAAGGTCCTCCGTCGAAAAGCCTCAGAGTCAATACTCGGCCGACGGCGCACTGGGCGCACTAGGCGCGGGCGAAATTGTAGAAGATGAGTATGAGGTCGGCGCCTGCGCGGCGGGCGCCTTGGGACTTGGCGACGGCGCTCCTGTACAGCGCACATTCCTGTTCAGATCGACAGCCGGGCTCGCAGCGGGCCGCGCGGCAGGCGGCGAGGCGGCGGTAGCGGCCGCGCGGGCACTGCGCGAGCACGGCGGGCCGCTAGGCGCGCGGCCCCGGCGAGCCCGAGCCCGAGGGGCTCGCGCACGAGGGCACGGACGCCCGCTCCGAGGGGGCCGGCGACGGAGCGTCGACATCATTCTGCAACGATCCAACGCGCTCAGCTGAGGCGCCGCACGCTACAACACAGGGCGCGGGGGGGAGCGGCGGGAGGGGAGGGGACGGGACGCACCGTTACTCACTCGCTCTACACACCGCTTTACGCCCCGAGATCACTGTCTCCGACGGCGACGTCTCGCCACACCATTTACGCCGCACGAATTGAACATAACGAGTTTAAAATCGGTTCGAGACAGTAATCTTAAGTCCGTAAAGCTGCGCGTCGTATCTAAATAGGTGTGCTGATACACGCATGAGGATGATCTAGTTCTATGAAAACAAAGATTGGACAACAAAATTATATATTTGGACTAGAAAGGACGACGGCCACTACATTTACTATAAGTAATCATTTACTATAATTATGTGATTAGTAGCTTTAGCTGAAACTACGGAGAGGTTATTTAATAATGTGATGACCAAAACTAGTGGATCCCGAATTATAGTTTCTACGTAGTGATAGATACGATGGCGGCACTAAATACGCGTGATAACCACAAGAGATTAAATCCATGTGTACGGTTTGAAAACTACATACTACCCATATATTACACTAGGTACTCCTTGATTTAAATTTGCCAGCGTTGAATTAAAACTTTACTCCCACTGGTAAGTAGTACGTGGTACTAGTAAAGAACTTGAACATATATTTAGTACGTCGCACTGAATGAGCGTTGGACGATCAGCACATACCGCGAGCGAATGGTGCTAGGTTAGTTGTCCCTTTCCGTCAAGTTATGCTAGACAAGACACACATGTTTGCTGCGACTTTCTTTTCGACTTTTAGAGTGAGGCAACGGTATCCGTCCGTCTAGTTTAGAAAGGGACGAGTGCCGTAAGGATCAAAAGAAGGCCGCAGGCAACCACGGCCAAGAATCTAATAAACACATACAGGATAGCAACAGGTCGACGAGGGATATTCTTTGAATTATCAATGGTGTTCAATAGCAGTGGGCCAAAAATTTAAACAAATTAGTTTTATATAATTTGCTTGTTGTTGTATTCAATGCTAATGTAAATAGATAATTGTATTAAGGCTGGCGTACACTAGGCTCGCCGAGGCGCGTCGAACCGAATCGAAAATCGGCTTGGCGAGCCTAGTGGACGCCAGCCTGTAAAGGAAATTGATCGTAGTCGTAGGTAATAATCAAGTGAACAAATTGTTAATAGGAAGATCGGTCTACGAAAGTTGTGATATGTAATTTGATGAAAATATAAGTTGTTTGGTTTATATTTCTGTCCAATTATATAGATAGAACAATGAACTATTTGAGTAAGATATCTGCTCATAGTGGCCCAACTATGGCCATTTGTCGGCCAGTTTTTAGTGTTTCGTTACACAACTCTACAAACTACTTATTTAAAAAACACGCATGCATGAAATTTGATGAGTGTTAATGCCTTAACGGATGAGTAAATAGCAAAAGCATAGAACATAGCGTAAATAAATGCTAAAGTTTATAAATATCTTAAATATAAATGGTAACAAAATAGTAAATTGGACATACAATAGACATGTATTTAGACCTGCAGCAATGTTTATAATGAGAGAACAACACTAGTAGATACACAGATATGTGATATGATTATTGATACAATCTATTTTTTCTATATTCTAGCGATTAGAAAAAAAAATGAGTTTCTATGGTTATAATAAACAATTTGTTTTACCTCATAAGTGACATCGTAGATTGTTAGCTTATGATCTATATCCGAAATAGTAGCTTACTAGAAACAACATACGATTTTACAATTTCTAAACATGTATATAACTAGTTAACAAGTATACCTAAATACTGTAACATGTATAAAATTGTATAAAAGGTTAAGGCACGAGTTATTGTTGAAAATATTAATATAATGCTGTATAGCATAACATTCATTCGGTCCATGCGTATCAAGTATTTGTTTTTAAAGATACTTTTAACAGCTATTTTTTTCTATTTATTTAGACCAGTAACAACTACCAATATAAACTTTTTAAATTGTAATAAATACTGGCGTAGTCTAGTATGCTAAGCTAAGCACATACATTTTAATTCGAACAACGTATAACTGTCCGTGTTGGTCTTAATTAAGCTTGAGGAGACAAAATACTGTCTATTTAATCACAAGTTTACTTTTGGCCTAAATTATTTCAAGAGTTGCTGCAGGAAACCGGATATCATCAATTACACGAAACAACATGAACCACCCAATACGTAACATTCAACATGGACACTAGCATTTTTTTACTAGAAAGCACTGAGCAAGATTGGTTAATTAGTGAGAAGTGGGAACGGTAAAAACGCTTTGACGGCCTAGAAAATAGTTCATATTATAAAGTTTCCGGCTGGTCGGCGACTGGGGGCCAACTTTGTACAACCAAATCGCTGTTCAAATAAGAAATGTACAAATCGGTTTTGTTTATAAATGACGGAGTTCTGAGCTAACAAATATTTAAAATAATGATAAAATAGTGTTTCATTATATTTTAATATTGCAAACCTATAAATTGGTGGAACATATTGTTTCGCGTACGTCCCGATGTCGGTTTCTTGGTGCGTACCAAGGGGCTAAAATGTTGCTTAAACGAACAGGGTTATATTATAAAAATCTATTTAGCTCTAAACATAACACATCTTCGATACAATCTTCTAGCGCAGTAACGTAACAAGAGAAAAATAAGTCAACTTCGTAAACAAACGGTAGCGTACACACACATTTCACATCTTATACCGGCAAACTAGTTTCCAGGATTTGCTCCTGATATTGATACATAATTTTCTACGCGAAATATTTATATTTTACATGTCAATTTTTATACTATGACTACAAAATTCAAGTAGGTATGAATATTTTCCTTGAGATATTTTTCGAATAAGTAAGGAAGGTTCTTAATTACCCTCAGCTTAATTGAACGGTTTGACAATTTATGTCTAACACATTGAAGCTGTTGCGAACCTGTGTGCGAGTGCTCGCGTTGTTTTTTTTCTCAGTCTATGTATTTTCCCCTTTCAACTATACCTCTAGCTTACCAACATTTCCATTGCTATCTCCAATGTCTTACGTCTATTCGTCTATAGCATCCCTATAGGGTACACCGACACTTTTACATATTAAAAAATCTATTTCGGATTCACTCTGGCGTACCACTGTATACGTTTCGCTACGCACTTACTGTGGGCGATGTGCTTACAACCCAAGTATGCGCGCCTAAGCGCACTTGTCACTTTGCCCTGACAATCAGTCAATGAAAAATGTAAATAAAACAAATCAAAATATTAATGAATTTTGTTTCTGTTCTTGGTGAATACTTCCGTTATTTCATGTTTGGATATTTACGGAATGCTGATAATGCTTTTCTGATTTGGAGGGTAATTTGGGAGCTTTGTATATGACCAAAAGAAAAGTAGATGAATATCAATATATCTTTGGATCATTGATCATAGTATTATATATACACTGCCTGCCAAAATTCCCTTCAAATATTTTTAGACTATGTGCAGTGTACAACTATAACTGTTTCGATGAAGAGTTACCATGAAAGTTTTTCAGTGAAAAATCTACTCCTGGGGTCCGTTGCATAATTTCTTGTATCTTTTACTACAAGCGGAAACCTCGTTTCAACTTCCTTTATTAGAAATATAAATTTGTTTTTATTATAAGTTACAAGTTATTATGGGACAGGCCCCTGCTTATAATGGAGTCTTTTCGTTATTCGAGTTTTCAAAAAACTATATTATTCCACTCGCACAATCTCTCAAACTGTCAAAGAATGTCTATCGAGTCTCGTCGAGTTCTTAGGGTGCCACAAGCCACATTACTTTGTTCAAGATTTGGTATATTTTTAATCCCCGACGCAAAAAGAGGGGTGTTAAAGTTTGACGTGTCTGTGTGTCTGTCTGTGGCGTCGTAGTTCCGAAACGAATGGACCGTTTTTAATGCGGTTTTTTTTGTCCGAAAGCTGACGTGATCGAGATCAAATCAAATCAAATCAAACATTTATTCGCAAACCACACAAAATACATTATTACAAGACAAAGACACAAGAAAAAAGTAAATCTGTGACGTGTCACGAAATGGGCCCAACTCAGCATGATGCTGGCTTTGCAGCCAGCGCTGGTCTTCCGTTGGGTCCAGAGAGATAGAGATGGTTCTTAGCTATGTTTCAACAAAATCGGTTCAGCCGTTTTTGAGATATTGAACTTTGAAATGAAAATGTCGGGGGTTTTTCAACTTTTCTAAGTTGTAGTTATTGTCAGTCCGTGGCATACGGTTGCGTGCGTCTAAGTAAATATTTTTTATTCGATTTCTTTGGTAAAATGTATTTTGTCGAACATAGCTTACATAGCAGACCTGCATACCCCATACTATTCGAAAATCAATACAATTTAAAGATTCTATTCCTGTAAATCGATTTTCAATGCACAAGAAAAGATTTCAAATTTATAAAATTTTATTATGGCTGTTTATCATTAAAAAACAATTACGATAGACATCCTCGACATAAAAACCACATCATCTAAAACCTAAATCACACTTTCAGACGCCAAATGAAAAACCAATGGAAAACAATGCCGCTTCGCGTCGTGATTCAATCATAACTGATTTAGTATATCAAAGCATATGATCGATATAAGAAATATAGTGAAAACATGCTCGATTATCGTAAAAACTTTTCTCACCACACTAACTCCGGCTTTGCCCTGTAATGCACAGCATTTTAGTTCTGTAAAATCTTAAACTTTTACTCTAACCTCATAAATACTCCCAACTTTATCCCCAAACAGCAACATTAATTTAGTAATTTTTTACTGTTTCTAAAATCAAACTGCAAATTTTCCTACATTTTCCCTAAATCACGACGAGTAACCATTTTGATATCATAGACGATCCTTGGTATCAAAAGAACTGTAAAGCTAATTGTCGAATATCCTAAAATAATTGGCTAATTAAGTCAAAAGTATTCAACTTTGGTATCTCTCATTATAAATGCGATACATATATTTAAATACACACTTAAATATATACTAATATATCTTAACATAATATAAATAATAAGAAGGTAACGAACGTAATTAGGAAACCCAAACCAACATAATTAATTTGAATTTGCAATCTTTACACAGCATAACATTTACATAATTTCAGAACCAAGCGAAAGATTTGTCCTAATCTCGTTTTGCAAAGATTGCAAATGAAATACTAAGTGACAGCCATATTAAGTACCATTCTCGTTAGATCCAGACACAATGCCATCATAAAGTAGTTAGAATAGAGAATGAAATACAACTAATACATGATTATTATTATTATTATTACAAAACTTGGAAGTGACTATACTTGAGGTATGTTTAATTCTTGTAAGTGACTAGAGTAAATGTATTTTGAATGGTGATATACATACAGTAAACAGCAAAAGGAGGAAACACTTTTGCAAAATGCTAAATGTATCCAGCTATCTATACCGCTTACTGATAAGTTTTGAGTCAATGTGTAATTAGTTCTCTATTCAATGAGAAACCCAACATAAAAACATAAACCTAATTATACCAACTATTGTTAACATCAGGAACTTTGTTATACGAGTGGAATCTTTGTTCAGTGGCAATGACAAAAATTGTATATTTATGCGAGTTCTACTTTCAGTCAGCGGAGCAAGCTCGTCTGTTACCGTGACGACGCGAGGCTGGATAATGTACACTCCTCTTTCTAATTTGCAGTGCATGTGAAACAGTAGTCGCTGAATCGCTCGCGACTTGTCTTGGCAGCCAGTTGTGCTACGTCATTATTTCTGAAGTATCCCAGTTGTATTACAAAGCCTTAGAGAACCAATCCTTGATGCCATAGAAATCCATCGCTATCATAAAATTGTACATTGCAGGATGAACTTAATCGAGGTTGAATTCTATGGCATCTAGAATCGGGTCCCTCGGTCACCACACCACGAAGGAGAAGATATATAAAAGGACCCTGTAGCAGTGACGCGCGACAGTGCGCGCGGCATGCGTCAGGATGTTTACCTTCAGGGGCACGGGCGGCACCTCCAGGTGGTAGCCGATGTCGCACAGGTTGCGCAGCAGCAACACGCCTGGAACGTGAGTGCAACGTGGCTTTTTATCGCAATCATTCAAACAACATCATTCAAAAATAAATAAATAAAATACTATAGAAAAATAGTAGTTTATGTGACTGTACATAATGAGAGGCCTTAAGTCACGAGTAAAATAGGATCACACGAGTGTTTTAAGGCCTAATTATGTACAGTTGCGTACACTACTTTATCTACACACATATTATAAATCCTCAATGATGTGTTCGGGAACCATCAGAATAACCGCTATTGCACCGCCATGGCCGACTAGATTTCAAATCATGATCAACTAGATTTCCATCGAACAGTATCGAAGACTCTCTGGGCCACGCTTCGCAATTTGAAAGTCATTACTTTATCAATATCGATATCTTAATGAAAATATGTACAAAATAACCTACGTCCAGAGACAAGTTAATTATTTTTATAAATCTTTTTGATATAATGCTGGTCATTACTGCCAGTTTCAGGCCCCGTAGCATGGTTGGCCTTGTCACGCGATAAGTGATAGGATAGAGCGTGCGTCAGTAACTGACACCGTTCGATAGAACGAGACGACGCACTTATCTTGTCACTTGTCGCGTGATAAGGCCAACCATGCTACGGCTCCTGAACGCACTTTAACGGGTTTATAGTATGTGTGTAGATAAATCCTCCTTTGATTCTCGGCTTCTTATGTTATGGGATGTTATGTTACATAGGGCTTTTATTGCTCTGTTAAAAGCCTCTGACGTACCTGATGGGCATAAAGCCTGTTTAATATCCATCAGGCAATAACGAATCTTGTCTGCAGACAATTAGAGTTCAGTTTTAACGGAGTTTCTATTCGCGCAGTATTGCGTCGAAGAACCGGTTATAGTAGAGCGGGCCGCTGAGGTCGCTGAGGTAATTGTGGGTGTTCTTGGTGGGGAATATCCGCTCCATATCCTCGGACGAAGCGAGCTCTACCTCCTGAATAAGGTTACAGAGCACTACCAACCTTGTCCCATACAATGTGAGTCCAATGTTACCTGCATCTCTGTTGTTGCCGTATCGGGTCTCCCACGCGTCGAACAGCCGGTTGTAGTAGCGCGGGCCGCTGAGGTAGGCGAGGTAGCCGTGGGTGGTCCGCGCGGGGAATATCCGCTCCATGTCCTCGGCCTGCGTGAGCTCGTCCTCGGCTTGGATGAGGTGCCGCACGTCGTCGGGCGTCAGTGTGGACAGGATGTCGCGTAAGTACTGGAAGTTATCATCAAATAATTAACGATGGTAAAATTGACAGAGGAGACTGACTGTTATTCTATCACACAAACAAAGCAGTTACAGAGAGAAACAGTACAATAACATGTAATAACAGAGATATTAGTTGACCTACTTATCTGGCTCTGACCTACATTTGAGGTTGTTGACCTACATACATTTAATTCATTAAAGTGTGACATGTAAAATACTTACAAACAGCAAAAATCCGCAACATGCTTGCTGTTATTTTATTATTGGGTTTAACGGATAATTGTTTTCACGTTACTTATTAGAAAGTGATGGATCGCAAAACGGGGCACATCCGCGAGATCTTATTTAGCCGCTCAATTGATATCTGATTTTAAAAGTGGTATGCTAAATTGGTTTAGACATGAAATTTAAAGCCGCCTAAACTCCGCTTGGCAACAACAGTGGCCACAATCAATTTTGGGATTTATGAAGTCGACAACTTTGGTCAACTATACTTTTATGAGAAATGTGCAAAACCGAAACCAAATAGCAAAACACATAATCTTACCATATCTCTTTCTTCCATATTTGTGTATATAATATGCTTATCCCTCTCCTCTTTAGATAAATACACTGTGTATAATCTGCTGTCGTAAGGTAATCCGCCCTGCAAATAGAGAACACTAAAATTAGTACATTACTGAATTAAGAAACCAAATAACCCTTTTTTATTGCGAATCAGTTCTGCTTATAGCCATCTAAAGTCCCTCTAACTAAAGGGTCCTATTCCACAAAACTTACAATACAATACAATACAAATATTCTTTATTGCTCACCAGTACATAATAGAAAAAAACAGAGGTAAATTAAACATAAACAATGGTAGACACCAGGCGGTTTTATCGCTAAAAAGCGATCTCTTCCAGACAGACGATGCTAAATAATCATATGAAAAATCAAAAAATTGAAAATTTTACTATAACAACAGTAACACAATTAAAATTTTTGTTCGCCCTGAGGCCTAACCGCCGCCGCCGCCAGTATTCTTTGTAGGACAGTCCATAGTGGAAGGGGATTGTTGGAGGCGATTCGGTGACAGAGCGATAAGTGCGTATACCTTGTAAGCCTTCTACACTATCGGCGATGATCGTTGATCGTGTGTAATCGGCACGATCAACGTGCAAGCATCCACAATATCGTCTGTAGTATCTTTGTAGGACAGTCCATAGTGGGTGGGGCTTGTTGGAGGCGATTCGGTGACAGAGCGATAAGTGCGTGTACCTTATAACCCTTCTACACTATCGACGATGATCGTTGATCGTGTGATCGATCGTCTGTAATCGGCGCGATCGTCGTGCATGCATCCACAATATCGTCTGTAATAGACGATTCCCTTTGATGCCCGACGTTTGACGATAGACGACGATTGACGAGTACAGCCGAGTATACCGTCTACACGATCGTGGTCGACAAATTAAACGATTAAAAAAAAACGATTAAGGACAAATACTGACCAGCTTGTGCGGGCGGTCCCTGCACAGCATGTCGAGGTTGGTCTTGAGCGGCACCTGGAACTGCGCGATGTTGAGCACGGCGCGCACCAGCGGGCCCTTCACGTGCGTGTCCAGCGGGGACGCGCTGTGCAGGCTCGGCGAGATGTTCACCTGTCACGCCACACCGTTATTTACAAATACTGACCAGCTTGTGCGGGCGGTCCCTGCACAGCATGTCGAGGTTGGTCTTGAGCGGCACCTGGAACTGCGCGATGTTGAGCACGGCGCGCACCAGCGGGCCCTTCACGTGCGTGTCCAGCGGGGACGCGCTGTGCAGGCTCGGCGAGATGTTCACCTGTCACGCCACACCGTTATTTACAAATACTGACCAGCTTGTGCGGGCGGTCCCTGCACAGCATGTCGAGGTTGGTCTTGAGCGGCACCTGGAACTGCGCGATGTTGAGCACGGCGCGCACCAGCGGGCCCTTCACGTGCGTGTCCAGCGGGGACGCGCTGTGCAGGCTCGGCGAGATGTTCACCTGTCACGCCACACCGTTATTTACAAATACTGACCAGCTTGTGCGGGCGATCCCTGCACAGCATGTCGAGGTTGGTCTTGAGCGGCACCTGGAACTGCGCGATGTTGAGCACGGCGCGCACCAGCGGGCCCTTCACGTGCGTGTCCAGCGGGGACGCGCTGTGCAGGCTCGGCGAGATGTTCACCTGTCACGCCACACCGTTATTTACAAATACTGACCAGCTTGTGCGGGCGGTCCCTGCACAGCATGTCGAGGTTGGTCTTGAGCGGCACCTGGAACTGCGCGATGTTGAGCACGGCGCGCACCAGCGGGCCCTTCACGTGCGTGTCCAGCGGGGACGCGCTGTGCAGGCTCGGCGAGATGTTCACCTGTCACGCCACACCGTTATTTACAAATACTGACCAGCTTGTGCGGGCGGTCCCTGCACAGCATGTCGAGGTTGGTCTTGAGCGGCACCTGGAACTGCGCGATGTTGAGCACGGCGCGCACCAGCGGGCCCTTCACGTGCGTGTCCAGCGGGGACGCGCTGTGCAGGCTCGGCGAGATGTTCACCTGTCACGCCACACCGTTATTTACAAATACTGACCAGCTTGTGCGGGCGGTCCCTGCACAGCATGTCGAGGTTGGTCTTGAGCGGCACCTGGAACTGCGCGATGTTGAGCACGGCGCGCACCAGCGGGCCCTTCACGTGCGTGTCCAGCGGGGACGCGCTGTGCAGGCTCGGCGAGATGTTCACCTGTCACGCCACACCGTTATTTACAAATACTGACCAGCTTGTGCGGGCGGTCCCTGCACAGCATGTCGAGGTTGGTCTTGAGCGGCACCTGGAACTGCGCGATGTTGAGCACGGCGCGCACCAGCGGGCCCTTCACGTGCGTGTCCAGCGGGGACGCGCTGTGCAGGCTCGGCGAGATGTTCACCTGTCACGCCACACCGTTATTTACAAATACTGACCAGCTTGTGCGGGCGGTCCCTGCACAGCATGTCGAGGTTGGTCTTGAGCGGCACCTGGAACTGCGCGATGTTGAGCACGGCGCGCACCAGCGGGCCCTTCACGTGCGTGTCCAGCGGGGACGCGCTGTGCAGGCTCGGCGAGATGTTCACCTGTCACGCCACACCGTTATTTACAAATACTGACCAGCTTGTGCGGGCGGTCCCTGCACAGCATGTCGAGGTTGGTCTTGAGCGGCACCTGGAACTGCGCGATGTTGAGCACGGCGCGCACCAGCGGGCCCTTCACGTGCGTGTCCAGCGGGGACGCGCTGTGCAGGCTCGGCGAGATGTTCACCTGTCACGCCACACCGTTATTTACAAATACTGACCAGCTTGTGCGGGCGGTCCCTGCACAGCATGTCGAGGTTGGTCTTGAGCGGCACCTGGAACTGCGCGATGTTGAGCACGGCGCGCACCAGCGGGCCCTTCACGTGCGTGTCCAGCGGGGACGCGCTGTGCAGGCTCGGCGAGATGTTCACCTGTCACGCCACACCGTTATTTACAAATACTGACCAGCTTGTGCGGGCGGTCCCTGCACAGCATGTCGAGGTTGGTCTTGAGCGGCACCTGGAACTGCGCGATGTTGAGCACGGCGCGCACCAGCGGGCCCTTCACGTGCGTGTCCAGCGGGGACGCGCTGTGCAGGCTCGGCGAGATGTTCACCTGTCACGCCACACCGTTATTTACAAATACTGACCAGCTTGTGCGGGCGGTCCCTGCACAGCATGTCGAGGTTGGTCTTGAGCGGCACCTGGAACTGCGCGATGTTGAGCACGGCGCGCACCAGCGGGCCCTTCACGTGCGTGTCCAGCGGGGACGCGCTGTGCAGGCTCGGCGAGATGTTCACCTGTCACGCCACACCGTTATTTACAAATACTGACCAGCTTGTGCGGGCGGTCCCTGCACAGCATGTCGAGGTTGGTCTTGAGCGGCACCTGGAACTGCGCGATGTTGAGCACGGCGCGCACCAGCGGGCCCTTCACGTGCGTGTCCAGCGGGGACGCGCTGTGCAGGCTCGGCGAGATGTTCACCTGTCACGCCACACCGTTATTTACAAATACTGACCAGCTTGTGCGGGCGGTCCCTGCACAGCATGTCGAGGTTGGTCTTGAGCGGCACCTGGAACTGCGCGATGTTGAGCACGGCGCGCACCAGCGGGCCCTTCACGTGCGTGTCCAGCGGGGACGCGCTGTGCAGGCTCGGCGAGATGTTCACCTGTCACGCCACACCGTTATTTACAAATACTGACCAGCTTGTGCGGGCGGTCCCTGCACAGCATGTCGAGGTTGGTCTTGAGCGGCACCTGGAACTGCGCGATGTTGAGCACGGCGCGCACCAGCGGGCCCTTCACGTGCGTGTCCAGCGGGGACGCGCTGTGCAGGCTCGGCGAGATGTTCACCTGTCACGCCACACCGTTATTTACAAATACTGACCAGCTTGTGCGGGCGGTCCCTGCACAGCATGTCGAGGTTGGTCTTGAGCGGCACCTGGAACTGCGCGATGTTGAGCACGGCGCGCACCAGCGGGCCCTTCACGTGCGTGTCCAGCGGGGACGCGCTGTGCAGGCTCGGCGAGATGTTCACCTGTCACGCCACACCGTTATTTACAAATACTGACCAGCTTGTGCGGGCGGTCCCTGCACAGCATGTCGAGGTTGGTCTTGAGCGGCACCTGGAACTGCGCGATGTTGAGCACGGCGCGCACCAGCGGGCCCTTCACGTGCGTGTCCAGCGGGGACGCGCTGTGCAGGCTCGGCGAGATGTTCACCTGTCACGCCACACCGTTATTTACAAATACTGACCAGCTTGTGCGGGCGATCCCTGCACAGCATGTCGAGGTTGGTCTTGAGCGGCACCTGGAACTGCGCGATGTTGAGCACGGCGCGCACCAGCGGGCCCTTCACGTGCGTGTCCAGCGGGGACGCGCTGTGCAGGCTCGGCGAGATGTTCACCTGTCACGCCACACCGTTATTTACAAATACTGACCAGCTTGTGCGGGCGGTCCCTGCACAGCATGTCGAGGTTGGTCTTGAGCGGCACCTGGAACTGCGCGATGTTGAGCACGGCGCGCACCAGCGGGCCCTTCACGTGCGTGTCCAGCGGGGACGCGCTGTGCAGGCTCGGCGAGATGTTCACCTGTCACGCCACACCGTTATTTACAAATACTGACCAGCTTGTGCGGGCGGTCCCTGCACAGCATGTCGAGGTTGGTCTTGAGCGGCACCTGGAACTGCGCGATGTTGAGCACGGCGCGCACCAGCGGGCCCTTCACGTGCGTGTCCAGCGGGGACGCGCTGTGCAGGCTCGGCGAGATGTTCACCTGTCACGCCACACCGTTATTTACAAATACTGACCAGCTTGTGCGGGCGGTCCCTGCACAGCATGTCGAGGTTGGTCTTGAGCGGCACCTGGAACTGCGCGATGTTGAGCACGGCGCGCACCAGCGGGCCCTTCACGTGCGTGTCCAGCGGGGACGCGCTGTGCAGGCTCGGCGAGATGTTCACCTGTCACGCCACACCGTTATTTACAAATACTGACCAGCTTGTGCGGGCGGTCCCTGCACAGCATGTCGAGGTTGGTCTTGAGCGGCACCTGGAACTGCGCGATGTTGAGCACGGCGCGCACCAGCGGGCCCTTCACGTGCGTGTCCAGCGGGGACGCGCTGTGCAGGCTCGGCGAGATGTTCACCTGTCACGCCACACCGTTATTTACAAATACTGACCAGCTTGTGCGGGCGGTCCCTGCACAGCATGTCGAGGTTGGTCTTGAGCGGCACCTGGAACTGCGCGATGTTGAGCACGGCGCGCACCAGCGGGCCCTTCACGTGCGTGTCCAGCGGGGACGCGCTGTGCAGGCTCGGCGAGATGTTCACCTGTCACGCCACACCGTTATTTACAAATACTGACCAGCTTGTGCGGGCGGTCCCTGCACAGCATGTCGAGGTTGGTCTTGAGCGGCACCTGGAACTGCGCGATGTTGAGCACGGCGCGCACCAGCGGGCCCTTCACGTGCGTGTCCAGCGGGGACGCGCTGTGCAGGCTCGGCGAGATGTTCACCTGTCACGCCACACCGTTATTTACAAATACTGACCAGCTTGTGCGGGCGGTCCCTGCACAGCATGTCGAGGTTGGTCTTGAGCGGCACCTGGAACTGCGCGATGTTGAGCACGGCGCGCACCAGCGGGCCCTTCACGTGCGTGTCCAGCGGGGACGCGCTGTGCAGGCTCGGCGAGATGTTCACCTGTCACGCCACACCGTTATTTACAAATACTGACCAGCTTGTGCGGGCGGTCCCTGCACAGCATGTCGAGGTTGGTCTTGAGCGGCACCTGGAACTGCGCGATGTTGAGCACGGCGCGCACCAGCGGGCCCTTCACGTGCGTGTCCAGCGGGGACGCGCTGTGCAGGCTCGGCGAGATGTTCACCTGTCACGCCACACCGTTATTTACAAATACTGACCAGCTTGTGCGGGCGGTCCCTGCACAGCATGTCGAGGTTGGTCTTGAGCGGCACCTGGAACTGCGCGATGTTGAGCACGGCGCGCACCAGCGGGCCCTTCACGTGCGTGTCCAGCGGGGACGCGCTGTGCAGGCTCGGCGAGATGTTCACCTGTCACGCCACACCGTTATTTACAAATACTGACCAGCTTGTGCGGGCGGTCCCTGCACAGCATGTCGAGGTTGGTCTTGAGCGGCACCTGGAACTGCGCGATGTTGAGCACGGCGCGCACCAGCGGGCCCTTCACGTGCGTGTCCAGCGGGGACGCGCTGTGCAGGCTCGGCGAGATGTTCACCTGTCACGCCACACCGTTATTTACAAATACTGACCAGCTTGTGCGGGCGGTCCCTGCACAGCATGTCGAGGTTGGTCTTGAGCGGCACCTGGAACTGCGCGATGTTGAGCACGGCGCGCACCAGCGGGCCCTTCACGTGCGTGTCCAGCGGGGACGCGCTGTGCAGGCTCGGCGAGATGTTCACCTGTCACGCCACACCGTTATTTACAAATACTGACCAGCTTGTGCGGGCGGTCCCTGCACAGCATGTCGAGGTTGGTCTTGAGCGGCACCTGGAACTGCGCGATGTTGAGCACGGCGCGCACCAGCGGGCCCTTCACGTGCGTGTCCAGCGGGGACGCGCTGTGCAGGCTCGGCGAGATGTTCACCTGTCACGCCACACCGTTATTTACAAATACTGACCAGCTTGTGCGGGCGGTCCCTGCACAGCATGTCGAGGTTGGTCTTGAGCGGCACCTGGAACTGCGCGATGTTGAGCACGGCGCGCACCAGCGGGCCCTTCACGTGCGTGTCCAGCGGGGACGCGCTGTGCAGGCTCGGCGAGATGTTCACCTGTCACGCCACACCGTTATTTACAAATACTGACCAGCTTGTGCGGGCGGTCCCTGCACAGCATGTCGAGGTTGGTCTTGAGCGGCACCTGGAACTGCGCGATGTTGAGCACGGCGCGCACCAGCGGGCCCTTCACGTGCGTGTCCAGCGGGGACGCGCTGTGCAGGCTCGGCGAGATGTTCACCTGTCACGCCACACCGTTATTTACAAATACTGACCAGCTTGTGCGGGCGGTCCCTGCACAGCATGTCGAGGTTGGTCTTGAGCGGCACCTGGAACTGCGCGATGTTGAGCACGGCGCGCACCAGCGGGCCCTTCACGTGCGTGTCCAGCGGGGACGCGCTGTGCAGGCTCGGCGAGATGTTCACCTGTCACGCCACACCGTTATTTACAAATACTGACCAGCTTGTGCGGGCGGTCCCTGCACAGCATGTCGAGGTTGGTCTTGAGCGGCACCTGGAACTGCGCGATGTTGAGCACGGCGCGCACCAGCGGGCCCTTCACGTGCGTGTCCAGCGGGGACGCGCTGTGCAGGCTCGGCGAGATGTTCACCTGTCACACCACACAGTTATTTAAGGTGTAATTCCGTGCACCGCGGCCGATCGCACCGCGCATGATCGATCACATGCGAGTGATGCGCGCGGCTGATGCGACAATAGTGCACGGAATTACACCTTTACAAATAGTGGAAACTGGTAGTCAATAGGTCTATTCATTTATTACGTAAGGCGATTTGGGGGAGGGGGTACGAACATCTCTTTCTTTACAAGGAAAATGTTCATCAGTCATATAGTTTTTCTTACGCTAGGGGGGAGGAGGGGTCAGAAAGTAGTTAAATTTGTATTACGTAATAAGAGAAGCTTTTAAAAAAATTTGGCGATGTGAAATGTGCCAGGACCCTAGTACTGTCACGATCGCCACTATCTATGTCCGACTAAACCCGCTCCTTAAGACAAAACTGGGTCTCATATCATAAGATCAACATTATTTAATGTGAAATTACATCCAATTTGACAGCTGTCATCCCAGTACAATTTATGTCGTCATTGACGTTTATTGTACCGATGACGGCTGTCAAATATCGGATGTTAAAAAAATCTAATAATAGTGCCACACGTCATATCTCCCTAAAAATTAAGGTTTCGGACACGGCCTCCACAATCTATGTATACACATGAGGCCCGGTTTAGTCTAAACGTCAAGACTATTTAGTGCCGCCGCATGCTGAACATAAGCTTATAACCTCGTGTTAAAATTGATAACGTAGTGTTGCTAAATGGATAGTAAACCATCAACTTATTGTAATTATAAAAAGATAAAAAAAAAACATGAAAAGAAAACCTTGAAAGTTTAGTAAAAATATGTTTTTTTTTCAAGAGTAAATTTAAAGCTACCATTAGAATCCTTACGCTTTTATAGAAACAAAATTGTATGACAACTATGGACCTAAACGCAGTACTTCGCGACCGAAACAGCAATTTACTTGATTTTCCGTACAACAATTAGTACAAATAGCAAAGTGTGATGTCATACTTATTGACTTCATAATATTTATGTGAAATATTATGAAGCGTTTCGGCTGACACCAGCGAGGTCCGTATTTGACTCAATTTTTTAGTTATTTATGTTAATCTCCAAAAACTGGTTCGAATGGCATCTCCAAAAAATCTTAGGTCACAAGCCTATTTTTATGTCAAACATTTCATTTTTGGTACAAGCTTTTATTGCCAACTGTACTTTTCTATATATCGACATCAACTACTCGTCTGTTAAGTCCTGAATTCGCATGGCCACCATCTGTTTCCATCATCAGATCAGCTCCTTGGTACCATGATATTGAATAGTCATCCAAGCTATACTTAAACCCAAAATGTCAGCTCAATTGGATGAAGATATTTGCTTCAAAATTAAGTTGCAAGATTCCACTCGAACAAACATAGTTACATACATTATTGCAAGTGAAATAAAAGTTTGTAATAACTACAACTTACAAAAGTTGAAAAACACCCGACATTTTCATTTCAACGTTCAATATCTCAAAAACGGCTGAACCTATTTTGTTGAAACGTAACTAAGAACAATCTCAATCGCGTCAGCTTTCGGACAAAAAAAACTGCATTAAAATCCCATTCGTTTTGGAGCTATGATGCCACAGACGTTTGCGTCCGAGGTTAAAAATTAAGCTATCAGTCACATTCACTATACGACTATGCGCCTAGATGTTCAATGCTAAAGCTGTCAAGAGTCATTCCATAACTGATGACACCAAATACATACCTCCAACAGCCACGGCTTCAGGTCCTCGTCTAACAGTACGTCGATGCCGAACAACTCGTAGCAATTGTACCGCGATGTGATGTTAGCCTTAGTCAGTGAGCTGATGCTAGCCTCGCCCGAGATCACCGTCTTGATCACCAGGTCCTTCATAGAGTTCCATAGCGCGTCCGTGTCCACGTTTTTCTCGGTCTTCAGATATTGGAACAGGCTTTGGAGTGTCCTGGAATTGAATACGTTTTGTGACAAGGTAAACGGGGAACTTAATCTACTTTGGGAAGCTACTGGTAGTCAAGAAAAAGCCGTAGGTTAACGGCATAATAACCACTGAAGAATAAAACTATTGGTCTGTAAAATTGTCTTAATTAATACTAATTAATTATCGACTATAAAATTCTATATAATTATTGTACCTGCTCACAAAATTTTACGATAATTGGTTGGGGGCTATTCATTTATTACGTATGACAAATTTAACCACATTCTGATCCTCTCCCACTATAGTCTTACGTAATAAATGAATAGACCCTTGAGAAATGCGACCTGTTGAGGAGAACAGCCGGACATCGGACACACGAACGATTATCAATCCAAGCTGAAGCGTAGAACTTCGTTCTCTTCGCTCGCTCGTTCAAAAACAAATCAGTGCCATTGACAACTTCCAGTACAATGAAACCAGCCAATTTTCCCGTAACCCATCACGCGTTCTGTAGACTACATCCTAGTTTTGTTTTGTAATATTCTCATGTACATTTTTAATTGATTTTTTAAATAGTTTGTCACTCCACGGGTTAAACTGTTTGAACTTATTATGCCGTTCATAAGTGCCTCGAGTGCTAACATGCATCAAGAGCAAACTTGTAGTTTCACATCACAAGGTCAAAATAATGGTGCTTGGGTTTAAAAGACAATAATAGATAAATAGATATTTTCTCACCATTTGTGCCCCTCGCAGGCCGCGAAATCCTCGTTGGGCGTGTAGTTCTTGGACAGTCTGTTGATGGAGTAGTTGGTTAGATGCATGTACCTATCGTTGAGTGATGCCAGCTCGTCGTTGTATTTAACTGCAATAAATTTCATGTTGTTAATCTCACATTTCACTTCACAAGGGTGGTAAATTAAGCTTAAAAGCAGTCGCATCAGGCCCGGTTTTAATTTATCAAGTTTTAGCAACTCTTTACATTTTTGCATACAGCTACGGTGGCCTAGTAGATCAGGCATGCAGCTGTCAAACGGTGCATGAGTTTTTTGGAACTTATGTACGGAATATCATCTGATATTTACCGTTAGCTTTTCGGTGAAGGAAAACATCGTTAGGAAACCTGCATACATCTGAGAAGAAATTCAAGGAGGCATGTGAAGTCCCCAATCCGCACTGGGCCAGCGTGGGGACTACTGTCCGTTACCTCTCATTCATGAGACGAGGCCTGTGCCCAACAGTGGGACGTATATAGGCTGATGATGATTACATTTTTGGACATTATTTACACATAAAACCGGGGGTAAATCTGTCATTTGTCACAGACTCGATCAAGCTATATTCCACAATACTGCAGGCAAAATACGGTTTCGAAAAACATTAATTTATAATAGCGTTTTTTTTGTTTATTTCATTCTAAAACGTTATTCTAAGATGCTTTATTCAAGAATCCAACAAACTTTCCACCCGAAAGTAATTATATAGATTTAAATTAAACATTCATTGTCTTTTTTATTTTATTTATATTGAATATTTTAAAGCCAGTGTAAATGAACCTAAATAAAGATAAAAAAATATTAATATTTATCCGGACTTTTTAGGAGCAATTTTTTTTTTATTATCATATTTTTTGTTGGATTTTGCCTCTAGGTAACTATTTCATTGATTATATATCCGTTACATTAAAAAAATTAGCGATCGTAAATTATTTCCAAATTTGTCATTTTTTCCATACAAGTTGTCAGTTCATTGCCTGGACTACAACTGCTCAACAGCGTTCTTCCAGTAGTTGCAGTAGTCATTATCGCTTACCTGACGCGAATCGGGCCAGTCCGTCCTTGAACATGTATATCCTGAGCGGATGCACGGAGGTGACGAGCACGTAGAGCCGCATGTCGAACTTGTTGCCGTTGATGAGGTACGGCTTGGACACGTAGCGCTGCACCACCACGGGCCGCTTCTTGGGGATCTGCGTCCAGCGGGACACCACCTTGATGCCGGTGCCGCGGGCCGACGCGGGCTGGAGCGGAGAGAACCAACTCTACTTATTGCTCAGGGCCGGACGTTTCTAACCGTCGCGGGCCCGGTTATTGTACGGTTCAATAATCCGCGTAATGAGGGCTCCGCGAGTGAATTCGCCGCTAGAGGCGTGTCGGGGCATCAAAGTGTCAAATGCCATAGTTTGTGAGGATTTTGCGGGATTTTTCATAATTCCTAATAATGTTGTGAATATTTTGCATAGCTAAGATTAATTATGGCAAATATGTGTTGCGTATCAATGAAACTCAGTGCGTTAAAAGCGAATCTAAGAAAACTCATGCAAAAATAAATCGGAGGTAATAATAATAAGTATTATCGTTTTAAATTATGTTTTACGCCACTACGCCAGTTATAATAAATTTTAATAGCTATATTTCTGGACCCGACACGCCAGTGGCGCTAACTGGTGAGCGCAAAAACGGTAGCCCTCATTATCTTTTCTCAAACATGCTCGGAAAGCATTGCATTTTCTTTGAAAAACGAACACGCGAAGTGCTTAATTTTCATCCGCCAAAATTTAAAAAGTTAAATCTCTTCCCTG
The DNA here is from genome assembly GCA_932294315.1 of Epinotia nisella. NCBI lineage: Eukaryota > Metazoa > Arthropoda > Insecta > Lepidoptera > Tortricidae > Epinotia > Epinotia nisella. The sequence continues at coordinate 28,819,842 of OW028674.1, forward strand.
CCTAGGAGTATAATAATCAATGACCAAACCCATTATTTCCGGCTACGTTAAACTTTTTAAAATCTATGACTATGGAAAAATCACATTTAGCCATTTTGTTTTGTTTTTTTTTTTGTTTTCGCTCTTTTTTGTTTAAGATCAGAAGAAAATGAAATAAAAAGTTTATAACCGTTAGTAAATTCCTCATTTGAGATAATTGAAACATGGAATCTACTAAATGTGTTATAATTACTCGAAAAACCGCATTGAAATTGTAAAACAGTGTGAAAAAATAGTGTAAAATTTGGTATACTCACCACAGGCGGTAATCAAGAAAGCCTCAGATCGCATGTTTATCGCTCTTGCCTTCGGCCCGGGCGTCAAATACCTGCGATCTGACATTCTTTGTTTTACCGCCCTAGGTAAGTAATGTACTATTGTAACTGGCCGCCCTGCAGGCCAAACAAGCCGAAACTTAAATATAAAGTGCACAAATAACACTTACCGGTTTGATGATCCACCTCTCATTATTAGCTGCATATTTTTCCCAGTCGTATTTCAATAACTTCAAATCGTGTGGCAGGACGTAAGATTTGGGCATGATACCGAATTCGTCGTCACCAAACTTGGCGACCAATTTCTGCAGGTTTCTCCACAGGCGATCTTTGCGACCGATTTGGAAGGTGCCCGGGAAGTGATTCATTTTCTGACCATCTTTTATCGCCCTGAACATTAGAGACTTCATGTGTTTGCCCCATATTCCGATCCATTCAACCGTTTCTGTAACAAAATAATGAAACGTCAATGACTGATTCGAACCCACGACCGCCGCTTGACAGCCGCATGCCTGAACCACTAGGCTGCCGTAGCTTCCACGTAAATGAGAACGACAAACGTTAATGAGATATATTGGATAAATCCAATCGATACACATACTCGTATTACCACGATTTTACTTAATTGGGCCAATCAACAATTTTTTTGTTGCTTGTTGCCATGGTTACGTTTCCTGGGTCACTCTTTAAAACTGTGAGTTATGGGGTTTAAATCCAGTAAAAATGTGTTTTAGTTATATTGGTAAACCTATTCCATCTCCTTAGCATGATAGGAGTCCAATTTATAGTATTTTTTCTAAGAAACTCTGTCACTGTTGTCTCTTGGCTTACCGGGACAGAATAACAACAAGAAAAATTTGATTGATCCAACAAATAGTGAATGCTAAAAATGAAAATGAAATCTTAAGCAAATTAAATAATTTTTCATTTATTTATCACAGTCTAATAAATACGGTCTCAAACAGATATATTTGTCGCACGAGCCAAAAGCGGAGGCGATAAACTTACGATCTGAGGCCGAGGTGAAATATCTTTCTATCCCTAGGCGGCAAACGTTACGTACGGCACAAGAGAACGTGGATTGGTATTTACCTTCCTGCGGACATTCGGACGTGTCGCACTCGCTCTTGACCAACCGGAAGCCGGAGTTGGTGAGCGTTTTCTTGACGACTATAGGCGTGATGCTGGTGAGCTTCCACTTGAGGTGCTTCTGTATGGGCGCGGGGATCTTGAGGGCAGTGACCTCGTTGTAGCTCACGAACTTGAGGTAAGGCGGCACGCGGGGGAAGAGGGACTGGCGCAGGCAGTGCGATATTGTGTCGGGTATGCAGAGAGGAGAATCTGGAAATATAATAAATAAAATAAATAAATATTTGGGGACAATCTTACACAAATCGATATAGTCCCAAACTAAGCAAATGTACTATGGGTACTAGACGACGATATACATACTTATATAGATAAATAAATACTTAAATACATCAAAAACATCCATGACTCAGGAACAAATAATCGTGCTCGTCACACAAATAAATGCCCTCACCGATATTCGAACCCGGGACCTCCGGCTTAGTAGGCAGAGTGACTACCAACTAGGCTACAGAGGCCGTCGATGTTGGTAATATTAAGATTGTAAACATTAATTAATCATAACAAATTAACGACGTCTTATTATAACAGTGTGTTTAGCACTGTGCACGATTGCAACTGCAAAGATTGTTAGGGCAATGCGCAAATGCGAATTATACGAATAGAATGGCACAGCGACTTGAAGTTGAGCCATCCTATTGAACACTGCTCGATTCAACCAGCTGATTACACTAGTTGGACGATCGATCGTTCGACGTGGTCTGGTTTAGTGTAGTAACACCCGAAAATAGCACACCGAAAGTATCTTCACGAATTGTCATACACAAAGAGCGCTAGTAATAAATGCTTAAAACATTACACACCTTTTCGTTGTTCAGTCGTGTAAAAATTAGGGTCTTGTCACTATTTCACCTACCGTAAAAAACGAAGTAGATTAGAAACGAAACAAGAGTAGGAATATTCTGTAAATATTATATAAGGATATTATACATAGGTATGTAACACCAGGTTAGTTCTGATTTAATTTATAACTCTGTTGACAACTCGTTGGCTCCGGCATTCGCCAACGACTTTACGTGGTTTGACATGTTTATGCTATCTTCAATACAAAGTAATAAAACTAACGACGAAAATAATATAATAAGACCATTACTGTAATTTACATTCCTAAATAAAATCATACGTATTAATAGTATAAAATTATAAGTTACCAATAGTATAAAATAAGCTAAGACGGTGGATGACCAGTTTTTAATTATCAGAAACTTTAAGCTAAGCTAGAAGGCCTAATTGTATAAAAAAATCAATCACTAAGATTATCGATTTTAACCAACATATTATAATCGTAAGTAGGTATTGAATAGCATACTACCATAACTATACTTCATTTGAATAGGTATTTAACTAAATGTAAACCAACCTCAGCTGTCAAATTTGACACAACCAGGTGAACTCAACATTTTATTAATATGTTCAATTTTAATTGTCGTCTATTTATGCAATGGTATAATAACAATAATATTACAAAGAGGAAGTATTTTTCATATAGAACATTTAGGCTATTACATAAAAATTTAAAACATTTATCAATATCTGCTTTTAGGTCGTTTCTTTTTAAGTAATTTATTAGACACAGATTGTAAAGCGTTTGCTGGCGTATTTAAATTATTATGGAATTAAAGTTTTTATGGGATAATTACATCGTGTTGATTAAAATATATAGTCTTTTATACAATGATACATAATATACACTGTATATTGTCTTTATTAGAAATTAAAGGGCATACAACATTTATCGATCAGAGTTGGCAGTATAAAGTACTTAATTCATGGTTTGTTTAAATACCTTTCCAAATGAAGTATAGAAAAATGGACTAACTACAAATCTAAAAAATGTCCGACGAAGATAGCGAACCTTTGCGCATGACCGGATTGTATTTGAAGGGGTTCGTCGTGTGCAAGGCGGTGAAGAACATGTCTTCTTTAATGGCGTTCCTCTTCTCTGAAAAACGTGTCACGTACGGTAACCATTCCTTTTATGCGATGTTATTTCAACCCAAATAGGGCTAGCGCGTAGGGACTACAGTCAATTCCCTCTCAGCCCTGAGGGGGCCTGTGTCCAGCAGTGGGAGGATACGTTGATAACGATACTTCAAAGTCAAAGTGATTTATTCTTCAATTTAGGCATATTACATGCACCTATGAAATTCGATAAACTACCACCGGTTCGGAAAGTAAACCTCTGCTTCGAGAAGAACCGGCGTAAAAAACTCGGCGAGGTGTCATTTTTTCAAAACAGTATACAATATATCATATCAGTTCAATCTTGTATATTTAAGATTGGCTTCGTCTCGTTAGACCACAGAATCATTAATATTACCTAAAGGCACAGAAGGCCCACTGCCTAAGTGATGACGTTAGTTGTAATTTTTTTGCAATAGACAATCAGAGTGACATAGGGTTGTTAACATACCTACCACATAACTGAACATTCAAAATGTTAACTATTTTAGTTCCTATGTTTGTCATCGAAATGATCATCCAATTTGGAAACAATAATATGTTATGATCATAAAATAATACAATAGCCGGGAACTCAGAAGTAAAAAATACATGATTAAAGATTGAGTTTTTACAACAGTTCATATCTTGTAATGGGGCTACTTCTTTCGTCATGTTAGCAAGATTTTGTATAATTGAAATTATGGTGTGCAATCAATGATATTATGTTATTACTACGTACAACGGAACGTACATATGAAACCTCATTGTGTGCGATACGCTGTATAGCCCTAGCTAGGCCTATATAAAGATGTTACCATAGATAAGCGTCGTTTCGCACCAAAACGACAGTGGGATAGGCCTGGTTAGACTAAGTATTAATTCGCTGAATTTACTTTGCGTGTGTAAAGTTGAATCCCAAGCTTTCGATCCAGCAATATAGAACAAGGTATTCTGGCATGATCAGGTTTTCTTAAATGAATAAAAGTTTCTGTCAAAAATTTAATTTTTCGTACAAGCTGTTATTGCAGACTGTACTTTTCTGTATGCCATCATCAACAACTCATTGAGACAATTCTAACGAGCCCAAACTCAACGGGGTTGCGTCGGTTAAGTACTGGATTCCCATGGCCACCTTCTGTCTCCATCATCAGATCAGCTCAATGGTACCATAATGTTGAATTATCATCCAAACTATACCTTTACCCAAAATTTCAGCCCAATCGGTTGAAGATATCTGCCTCAAAATTGAGTTGCAAGATTCCACCCGAACAAACATAGTTATATACGTACATTGCAAGTTAAATAATTCACTCAATGTTTCATGTTACAACCTTATTGTTGCCGATATAAGGTCTGTGTACATATTTTTGAGAATTTATGGTGTATACATTGGTGCCCTTGAATGTACTTCCATGAGTAAACATACCATTTAACATAAGCCAAGAAGTGAGTTGCGTAAAGTCATATAGGTAACTCCTTACCTTTAGCTTCGAGAGCCATCTTCGACACGACTCCATTAGTTTTCGGGGTCAATTTGGCCGTGGGAGGGCCCTCCAGCGACTCGCTCTTGGCCGAAGGTTTCTCTTTCGGCGCATCTGCAATGTCCGTGTCCATGTGACACAGCCCGTCGGGGGAAGGGGAGCGGCTGAGAGCACTGCGAATTATACGCAACATAAGGTGAGGGCGATGTAGAACTAGTAGGAGTTAAACAGCCTAGTCCTACGACGAGGCCGCCTATAAATTAAGTAGAGCATTTAATTCAAAGTACTTTAGATAAATTTACAGTTACTATCCCAAAAAACAACAGTCGCCATTAATATTGGTAATTCCACGATAATGGTAAACAAGCCTACGAGGTAAGCGGACACCATAGCCCAAGGGCGCTTGCAACTTGAAAGGTCTTCATATGATTTACTGTGCAGTATATTTTAAAATGATTTACTCGACAATACTGCACATTCATTCATCATCATATCAGCCGAAAAACATCCACTGCTGGACAAAGACCAAAAGTCCTGTGCCACCCGCATCCAGCGGACTCCCGCGATCTTTACCAGGTCATCAGTTCACCTTGCGGGCCTACCCACGCCGCGCCTTCCGGTACGTGGTCGCCTCTCGAGAACCTTTCCGCCCATCGGTTATCGGTAAATCAAAAGATTTAAAAAACCCAACTGTATTTTTCAAAGATTATTACCTAAGTCACTCCCACGATTATGGAACTCCGGAAGGATGTACGGTCACGGACTTTAATTGTTGAGCCATTTAGGTCTCAACTAATTTTGGTTTTTAATTTAAGCTTTCTAGTGTCCAGTATTAAGTGAGCTCTCAATGGCTCAACAATTAAAGTCCGTGACTGTACTTAAAATTATAATCATCAATGATTGATTCCGTTGAAAAAGCAACTAATGAAGTACCAAAGGTGATTCTAAGATCCTTGAGGAATCGACGGAACATCTGAAATATTGACGGTCCAAATACAGCGATTTGTTTTTTTTTTTATAATTAACGCAGTTCATGTGGTAAAGTGGAAAGTAAATGTGGAAATGTTCATGTGGTTTGACGGAGTACTGAATTGAAGTCGGTTAAAACTTTGTTTTTAAAGTCAATTATTACAATATGTCGTCTTCAGTGACACCAAGATTAAAACAAATCGATTGACGTTTTGTTCATTAAAATCGACCCACGCGTTTCATCTCTAGAGTGGCACAAAGAAACAAACATATATACATAGACTGGTAAACACGTTACCCACTTTTGCGTCGTGCAGTCGGGTAAAAATACTTACTCGTCCGCCTCGTCTTCCGGTGGTTCATGGTTGCAGTCCAACTTAAGTGAAGCGTTGACCTTCTTGGACTTGATCTTCTTCGACTTGACCTTCTTGCCGGTGTTGACGGTTTTCTTCGCGACCGGCATGGAGGTGACGGAGCTCACCGGGAGCGCGGGACTGATGGCGGGACACGTCGGAGTAGGGGATTGTTGGAGATTCTGAAATTATATTTGGGTTTCATTGGAGTACTCGGAATGGAGATGTGGAGGCGAGATGTGCAGGGCCCTATCCCACAAACTGTTAAGTGTCAAGAATATTGTTGAATTGCAAAATAAATCTGACCAGCGACTTGTGTAACGAAAAAACCGGACAAGTGCGAGTTCAACTAGCGTGGTGAGGGTTCCGTAATATTAGCCTTCGATCTTCATTTGTTTCAGATTTATTCACGAAAATGTAAAAAAAATGAAGGTATTTTAAACTATTATTTTAGCTAAACCAAGCAAGCGAGGATAACCAAATAAAATAATAATTGAGGAGAATAGAATGGGGTTAATAATGCATATTTTTACAGACATTAACTTAGATGAAACAAAAATTGTTTTTTTTTCTCTTAATTTTATTTGCCACTTCTCGCGAAGATACACCTACCAAAAAAATTAAGTGACAAGCCACAATTACGTACACATATAAAAACATTTTCAAACATCACGGTGCGTCAGGTCAAAAAAAACATTCTCGTACGTGTAGTTACTATATCATTTCCTACTTTAAAAACCGCGTTGAGTGTGAAAGTGAATACCGGCTTTGCAGCTTTGATAGAAGTCGTAGAAATGTTTTCTGCTGAATCAAAATATCACTACGTTATTAGGTAGGTAGGTATGTCACAAAATATTTTTTTTGTAATGTCTTTGCATTGTTTCCTCACATGTTTGAGAAAAGCAATTTATTTACCTTAGCGGAAACCGGGATAGCCTGACTCGTCTCTTGGCAGGCAACCCCTTTCATTCCGCGCCACGGCAATAATACTATTCCAGACTATTGGCGGAATCACCAACTTCTCAAAATCGAGAATACAGGAAAAGTATTGGATAGATATAAAAGGCTTGACCGAGGCAACTTGTTATCATTTATTATAGGCAGTTGACGATCGAGGCCAATTATTATCATGTATTAGATAAAATATAATGTAAAACCCTTGCATACAATTTTATATTTGAAAATACGCGATGGTTGTGTACAATGGGACGTATTGCCGCTATAGCGGGTTGTAAGTGGAATCCTCCACTTTGCAAATGTAATATATTATGCAAAAGTGGACCAATTTAATTATGTACTTTCCCGGGTAAAAAAATATAATTATATTTAGTTCGTCAGTTAGATTATCAAAAAATATTGGACACGTATTTTTTTACAAATACAAATCGTTTATTTCCTGAAGTTTTATGTTTTTTGAATAGAAAATTACAATAAAGAATGTCAAATACAGTAAAATGTCAATAAATGAGTAAATGGTACAGTTAGAAATATATTGTTTGTCAATTAAACAAAAAATTATGAAGATATAGTTCATATAGTTTGTTAAAGTTCCGCGTGACGTCACATTATGCTAAAAAGTGTGCCATAATGTGACGTCACGAGGAACTTTAACGGGCTATATCTTCATAACTTTTTGTTTAATTGACAAACAAAAAAATACGTGTGTACGATATTTTTTGATAATCTAACTGGCGGACTAAATATCATTTTTTAGGAACGTAGATAATTGTTGGGCTACAAACAAGGTCACTTACATATGAACAACATAAAAACAATACGCGTAAATTAAAAATTTTAAATCAAGCCACAGTTTAACAAGTTGTAAATAAGCTGTTGAACAGGAATAATTCGAATTACCAGTAAAATTGTCTATTATCCCTAAATGATTTATCTCATAATTTTACGAAGTAACCTAATCTGACTTATTAGTTAAGCTATATAGTACCTGCGTTTATTTACAACCACATTTCCAGTAACACATACACATAGAATACTACCTACGCACACATGTAATAATTACACACATCCTGTACGTACACACTTGGATTATACACACACAAAGTTATATGACTTCACTACGGGGTTCAAGCGGCTAAAAAAAGCGGCCGATAGACTATGTCGGTCAATTAACAATGTAAATCGTGTTGTACAATAGTCAATAACCTCAAACAGCACGCTAGCACATCACTTCTAGACATTACGGAACACATGTGTACTTATGCACGAAAAGATAACTTCGGACGAATCTTCAATATACACACTATGTTGTTATGTTGTTATATACACTTTGTTGTTTCAGTCGTCCACACGATATTCCGATTTTCACACAATAGAAAACATTAAAATGTAGTTAAACGCTTCAACCACAGACCCGACACTTAACATATTGACCTTGATATTATCTCGTATTTTACTATAGTGAATTTAACCAATCGCGTGAAATAGACGCACGTGTTGTGACTCACAAACAGTTGAGATCCACATGGTATTGGCAACAATATATTAAAATGAACTCACTTTTTCTACTATCAACGCAATGACTGCCATGTTGCTCAGGTATTTAAGACTATAACTGCGAAACACTGGACAATTCACCAGTGTTAACGCTGTTGCAAGATTTTGTTATTAAAATTCCGAACATGAGATTTTTTTATCCCGACCTGGACTCCGCTCCTCGACACCTGAGGTAAGTGTGGACTTACGCCTGGATGGAAGCATCGGCGTTCAGAAATAAACCAGGTGTTGTGACTCAAGTGCAAGACGCTGGAAGATTTCACTAACGAATTTGGCAAGCAATGCCGGGAAATTATTAAAAAAAACTCATTGTATTCCACCTTGGATGCCGTTTCAAATATAACTACACAAACATGTCAAGGTTGATGAACGGGTCAACATTCCGAACGGGATTGACACGAAAAACCCACAATTTCACACTTCTTTGATATTTATAAATGAATGAAGCGTCAATTGGAGCAATTTTAGCGATTTTTTATTTATTTAATGGGACGTTAATTTTGAGAGTTAATGGGGAGGGCGACGGATTGGAGCAGTTATCAGCGCGCTAGTAACAGTGATAATGCATCGTATTGACATTTCGGTTATTTGGCACAGCGCCCACAGGAATTGATGCCACAATAATCTAAGTGGGGACCGAATTAACTAAGACAATAGGAGGGGGTTCAGCAGTACTACACCAACAATATTTAGAGGTATGATTCACGAGTTTACTTTATAATAGGAATAGCATCACGTAAACAACCTGGGTAAGAAATGGGTGGGTGTCTGTTCCAAAGAATCGAACAAATGTTAGCTTCGCAAGTGTTGCTAGGAATGGGGGCAGAAGGACGGTAACCAAGCTGCTCTGGGTTATATATTTATAACGGAATATTTTTACCGCAGGTCACACGCTCTGCGGGTTTGTAAGCCATTGATGCAGGATATTAACCGGTGAACTGAGAATTAAGCGTCATTGCTCACATTATCTTTAGCTATTTACGTCATTATCAGTGATCGGCGACCGGTAGCAATTTTTCCACGAAAGTATAAACATGGATATGATTCTATTTAAATTTCGTGTACAATTTATATATTAAAAATGTATGCAGTTTTATTATCGAGGTTTTAACATGTCAAACAATAGGGCCCGGAATTTTGCGTGTGACTACTGACACATCTAAAGGAGGGAGCACTGCTTTTTATCAATATATCGGTATATCTGGTCTCATCACTTGTCTCATTTGAGTTCCTAACATTATTTTTCACATCCACTGTACAGGAAGGGAAATGTATTCACGTACCTTTTTCGCTCTTTTTACTATGACAATAAGGCATAAAAAGGTACATGAATACATTTCCCTATGTGCATTTGCAACGAAATAACTGAACGTTATTAAAATTCAGTGAGTTTTTAAAAATATAGATTTATTTTTAACAATACAGACTTATCCATATTAGTCATTACGTTAAAGTGATATAAAATGCTACCGTTCGCCGATGACTGGTCATTATTTTTTTTAACTAGCTTAGTGCGCATTTTATTTAAAAAACGCAATGGTGAAAAATTTACTTTCGCATTTATATTTCATTAGTAAGTAATATGTAACGATTAAATATTGTGGTTGCATTTTTATACTGCAGGGATACGTAATATGAAAATAGATAAGAATTCAATATTAACTCGATCACAACAAAAGAATGGTTAATAATGACTCATGAAGATTAGAATAATCAAGATTCCAACATAAAAACCAGCACACACAGGAATATAGACAATCGTACACAATATGTGGCGGAAATACAGCGAACGCATGCTCTGTCTGTACAAGTGTACGTACGTACATACATAATTTCAAAACATACCCAGTGCGCTACTTAACTGCGCTTCTCGATATTCTATTTTCTGACACTTATCTTCCATTAACTGAAAAGGTCATTGACCTGACCAATATACACTGAGTTTTTTTATTTTTATTCGAGGACGCATTCCTGAGATAAAGCGAACTTCTCTAAGACACTAGAATCCTAATTCGTACTATTTCGAAGATATTCGAGAAATATTTTTTTAACTCTCTCAGTATAGTGTAAAGGCTTGAACCCAGGATCGCTAATTCAATAAGCAAGACTACACCCACTGCACCAAAACGTCGTCTTATCTGTCATGGCAGAGTATGTGTGCGTGTGGTTTTCTTGACATGCGTATCATTCGAATATTGTCATACATGATACTAACTTTTAGTTAACTTTTAAGGTCTTTATACGTTAACAGTTGGTAATATAATTAATTATTTTGTTCTTTTTTTATTAAATTTTGTAAAACTAAGTACGCTACGTCGATTCTGTGAGTGTACACCGTGCACACGTGTACAGTACACGGCTATATGCCTGAGTTATCGGAAATGAAGGAATACACTCTGTATAAGAAAACATTAATCAGCTGTAATTATCAATGCTTATCAATAAAGAAACATAACAACTTACCCTGCGGCAGTTTGAAACAGAAAGTTTCTTAAAAAATTTTTTGATCGAGCACATCCTTCAAATAAGTTCCCTAAATCTGCTAAAACTCAGTCACTGTGTGTCTGTTATCACCTGTACTATTGTTTTAATAGTAAACTGTGACTATCCAATTTACGCCGGTAAAGTTTGGTCACCGGCGATTAGTTAGGGCATGGCCACCTCTCGCACAAGTCAATCGGACACGTCACGCGCTATAAAAACATTAGAACGTCGTCACCGAAAATAAACGTAAAATTCCTAAACTTCCGCGAAATTATGTGCACAATTTTCTGCGTGTAATTTAGCACCAATAAATCTCTGTGCGAGGACTTGTTCCGATAAACGTAGAATAGAAGACTACCGACCAGATTATGTACGATGATATGTTTTTATACGATAATATGAGACTGATGTTAATGCGTGCAAAGCTGATAACGTTAAATTAACTAGACTATACCATGTTTGCGTAAGGCCGTTTTAATAATGCCACGGGGCGCGGTAAATGTCACGGGCAAATCACACCCTGGTGTAGATATCAGGGAACCTGATATATAGAGTAACACACCTCATTTTGCAATTTAATTAATGTGCTAATTGCTGTTATTTTTGTCCCTCTCTCGCATTGGCATATTCTTTCAGTACGATACGGCAGGGCTATTATTTATTCGCAGGGTTCGCACCGACCGAGCTTCGCGTGGTTGCCGCGTGAATCACGGTGTTAGTTCCATCTAATATATGACTAGTAGCCACCTGATTTTTACTCTTGATAGTTTTGTTCGAGTGTACACGGTGGTCCAATAATATTGAGGGAGATGAAAGCGCAGAAACTCACACGTACAATAACCCAGCACAGACAGTCCTGCCAACGCTGTACAAGACCTCACTCCAGATAGAACTGGGAGTAAGGAAAAGAACACGAAGTATTATATAGACGAAGCGCGTGTCGGAGTTAAAAAATTTGACGTCCAGAGGGGCTAGAGTCTGGCAAACGAAAGTTGAACCTCGTAGTTATTTGATTGGCAACACTTTGTCTCCCTGTGTGTCCTTCTGAGGTGTCATGTCGTATGTCAAATTGAAATTTCTCTGAGAAAATTGCGGCTGTGTGAGTGACCCTGTATTACCCTGTCAAAATTTTTTGAAATTGCCGCGTTTTTCCTGGTTCAGCTTTCGTTGGCCAGAGGAGATACACGAACGAATTTCGTTTACGTTTCGCGGTAGGCCCTCTGACCGCATCCTAATTTATTCCTTTCGGCGGTTCCGGGCTTCCGGGGCAACCTACCGAATTCTACACCGGACTTGTCAATGCAACGGAGCCACACTGTTTCGTCGCCTAAATAATAATTAGTGTTTAAATTTTATAATTGCATTGTTTGATGTTAGTCTTTAAGGTATTTGTAACTATGAGCCTTAGTAGCCTGAAATAAATGTTTATTATTATTATTATACATATAAAAGAAGTGCTGACGTCAACGCACAGCCGAAACTACTCGGACTAGAAACTTACAAAAAAATAAAATAAACCAGATCTTCCTTTTATAACGTAGGGAAAAGACTGGATTTTTGAATATTCCGCCCCTAAGGGGGTTAAATAGGGGTGCAAAATGTGTATAGGTAAACTTTTTTTTGAGCTAGACTTAAAACTTTTTAGAAAGATTACTTATTAAAATACAAAAAGTTCTCCTCTTAAGACCTCACTTACAAAATTTTGTACAAATTTCAAAATTAACTTTTAACTGTCATAGAATGTCAAAAAGTCCCTAATTTAAAATCACAAAAGCGTACTCTGGGTCTCGGGAGGTTAAGCGCTTTTGAAAATTTCACTCCTAAGACGGTTAAAAAGGGGTTCAAAGTTTGTATGGAGTGCAAGAAATTTTGAAAGTAAGATATTTTTAACTTCGGTCTGTTTGTTTAAAACCTAGAAAACGTATTTCAGCGTTTTTTGAAATTCATCCCCTAAGAGGGTTAGAAGGGGGTTCGAAGTTTGTATAGAAAGCCAGACATTTTTAAAGTAAGAGATTTGTCACTTCGGTTTTATAGTGTTTGTTTAAAAACTAGAAAATAAATTTCAACGTTTTTTGAAATTCATCCCCTAAAAGAGGGTTCAAGGGGGTTCAAAGTTTTAAAGTAAGAGATTTGTTACTTAGGTTTTAGACTGTTTAAAAACAAGAAAACAAAATTCAACGTTTTCTGAAATTCATCCCTTAAGGGGCTTAAAAGGGGGCTCAAATTTTATATGGGGAGCAAGATATGTATAAAGTAAGAGATTCGTAACTTCGATTTTAGACTGTTTGTTTGAAGCTAAATTCCGCGATTATGAAATTGATTCCACTAGGGGATTTACAAACATTCGTCCCCTAAAGGGGCTCATAGGTGTTGCAAGTTTGTTTGTATGGGGAACAAAGACAATTTTGTAGTAAGAAAACTAACTTCGATCAAAAACGAATAAAAATGAATGAATGAATGAATGAATAAATAAGATTAATTTTGAAACAACAACAGAAACAATTTACAAAATTCTTAGATTTAAAAATATACAATACGAGTATAGTCAGTTGTCTCAAAAAAGGATCCCACAAAGCATGAGTCGAGGCAGAGGGGCCACGACGCTGATTTCATATCATCAGAAGTTGACCATATTGATATAGGAGTTACGCCGGGCTACATGTATTTGAATCGTACGTAACCTATTACTGCCGTACATAATCCGTGAGTCACATGCCAAACTCTTTATTGACAGGGAACAAAAATAAACTTTTAATTGACAGCGTGCAGGTTGCTTTGGCAACTACAATCGTCAGCGGCACAGCATAAGCATTTGGAATTGGAACCCTCCAAATGCTTATGATCACTTAAAATCAGTTGGATCAGCAATCCGGATTACAAAAGCACATACAAACACTAATAGTACCTTGTTCTCAACCCATCACATCCTAGGGACCTCTGGAGACTACTCACCACCAGCAATACAACAGCACATAACATAGCATATGCAGCATATACGTAGCAAGTAGCAGTGTTAATATGGCTGCTATTTCTCATTCAATTGGGTAGTTTCTTAATGTTAAAATTGCTAAATGCATAGTAAATCATCAAAAGATCACTTATTTTGGTGGCCTGCGGGTATACACTTTGATTTATCAAGATCAGCAAAATTGATCACGAACATGGATGGCTACGTCACATAATTAAATTCATAAAAAGATATGGACCTTGAAAATTTAGAAAAAATATGCATTTTTTATAATCCAAGAGTAAATTTAAAGTTAACCAGTAAAATTCTTACGCTTTTATAGAAACAAAATTATAACACAACTTTGGACCTAAACGCAATATTTCGCGTCCGAAACAGCAATTTACTTGATTTTCCATAGAACGATTAGTACAAATATCTAACTGTGAGTGTGACGTTATCAAAGTATGAACTTCAATGTCAATTAGTTATGAAACGTTTTCGGCTGCCGCCAGCGAGGTCCGTCTTTAACTCATTTTTTTGGGTATTTATGTTCTTTAATTGTAATTGCTCCCATACAAACATTTGTACCTCCTCAAAAACTGGTTCAAATGGCATCGTAAAAAAAATTAGGACAGAAGCCTATTCTTGCGGTTCCCTAAAATCTCGCATCATGTAGCGATTGTAGCGTATTTACGGGCCCCCGTCATGAGCAAACTTTAAAGCCTCACGTAATAATTACCCTGTGTACATAAGCCTGTTATCTTTATAGGGTATACACTAAAAAGAGCTCGATAACTGCTACTAAAAGTAGTTGATACTATGCAAGTGATAACCATGACATGGCGTGTTCTGGTTTTTAGCCAACATGCTGTGGGCCAGCGACGAATATACGCGCACTCCTAACCTAACGACGAACATGTACGACGTACGAAAGTGTGACGATGTTACGCATTTGACGTTGACGAGTTACCTAATTAGACAATTCGAAGTCTATAGTCAAGTGCAATGAAAACGAGTAGGTATAGGCATCACACAGTCATTGAAAAACAAAAAGTGCATGTTTTCCAATGGCTCATACATAACATAAGATCATAACATAACACATTTTATCTTTAAAAAAAACCTTTTTTTTATTTTATAACACTTTTAGAAGGCATAACAATCACACGACGCATCTTGCTGATGAACCCAACATTCCGTGGTGGTCTTAGATGACAATTCATACTATGTTACTTAAGAGGACTTATTGTTTTTTATCCATTCTTTCAATTTGCATCATAAAAATCGGGTGATTTTTTTCACATTTCGGTTCGATTTTCAGACGAAGCAAGTAATTTTTTGAAAATCGTTGAATGCAGTTAATTAACGTTTATAAATAACATAAAGTCTTCGATATTTAAGGTACTTTCCCTTCATGTCGCATAGTCTTGGGACGCCCTGTATATATACATATCTTTCATCAATCCCATACCTCTGTGTATCTATGGATAGGTCTTCAAAAATGATATTGAGGTTTCTAATATCATTTTTTTCTAAACTGAATAGTTTGCGAGAGACACTTCCAAAGTGGTAAAATGTGTCCCCCCCCCCCCCCCCCCCTGTAACTTCTAAAATAAGAGAATGATAAAACTAAAAAAATATATGATGTACATTACCATGCAAACTTCCACCGAAAATTGTTTTGAACAAGATCGGTTCAAAGCTTTTCGAGATATTGCTGAAAAACTGCCTTCCTTAAAGAAAACCGGACAAGTGCGAGTTCAACTCGCGTGGTGAGGGTTCCGTAAAATATTAAGACTTTTTCCCTACACTTTGAATACTCAAACTTCTTATAGGTTTTCCTGTAATCTTTAGGCAAGGAACTATTTTCCATATTTTTTTCAGAATTTTAAGCCTAGTAGTTTCGGAGATAAGGTCAAAATTCGTCTTTTTTCCTAAATTACTTAAAATCTGTTTTTGCTAAAATTATTTAAAAAAAATATCTGAGATGCTTACAACAACCTCTTTCATTTGATATGTCACACAATACAGTTTGTAAAACTTTTTTTTTTTAATTTTTCAGTTTACCTTCCAAAAGAGGCTCCCTTGTTAAAAATTCATTAATTTACTTTACGCGTCTCTCTTTGGGTCACCAATTTACATGTGTACCAAATATTAACTCAATCGGTCCAGTAGTTTCGGAGCAAATCGGCTGTGACAGAGGCACGAGTGATCCTATAAGGGTTCTGTTTTTTTTCCTTTTGAGGTACGGAACCCTAAAAAGGACGTAAGTGCCGTAAGATTTCTGTGACGATACGACCTTTTTAATAGGCACGGAACCCTTCGTTTTGCGTGATCCGACACGCACTTGGCCGGTTTTTTTTATATTACATCATTGGTCAATGACATATTGTCACTCTGAAATTCAATGTCCTTCAGAACAAGCTTTTGAAGACAAGCATTACATAAAGTCATTGCCTCTACGAATGCTGAGCCGAATGGATTATAAACCCTTTTTTCACTGTCAATACAATCCCAAGACATAAACAAGACTCTCGTTGTGACGCCCTTGCCGTGCTGTTGAAACATATTTCAATTCACAAAAGCTGGCTAGAACGCAATTAAAATGTAGATGACACTTGTTCCATTCATTCCATTCGCACCAGCTTTTGCGACGAATATTGGAGCAAGAAACCATTACAAGACCGACAATTACTCTGATTTTTGAGAAAAAATATACTCACCACATCGTCTTCGTGTTCATTGTTGATAGCTGTAGTCCTGAGCACATGCATGATCTCCTTCTTGGAGGGCACATCCTTGCAAGCACATCTCCTGGGGAATGAAGGGCTCTTGGGGCGAGGGGTCGAGCCGAGGGATGCCAACGCCGTGCCATAGGAGTAGCCGCAGCCGGAGTTGTCTTTGAGGCGTTTGGTGTTATTGGAGAGGTAGGATAGGCGGCTGGAACAATAATAGGGAATATTTCACAGGGACTTCAATTTTGAATAAATTGCACTCAATCGATGCGGATATACGTAGAAATTAGGGCATCCAATCCCGGGATTTATTACTACTACAATACCTGTATTGTAGTAGTAATAAATCCCGGGATTGGAAGCCCTGGTAGAAATATCATACAATAGAAATATAAAATTAAAATAAAACTATTGTATTAGTTTTATCTCACGTTAAAAATTTGTTTTTTTTATTATTATTTTTCGATATAATTACATAACAGACAGAATATTGAATTAGAAATGATATTTTGTATGACTTAACGCAAATTTTAGGGATATAATAGCAAATTAATGACTAACTCCATAGTAAACGCGCCGAGAATATGGATTGAGATGTCTTAGTTGATGCCCGTTTTATATAATACAGCGTTTTCGGTGGGTGCCAGCGCGTGCAGATTTCAAATGGCTATAACATCAGAAAAAAAATCTTAAGAAAGTTTTAATGCTACAGTTGATATTGCTCCGAATTATACTTTTGATTTACGTAATAAAAAATAAACCGGACAAGTGCGAGTCAGACTCGCCCGCCCACCGAGGGTTCCGTACAAAATTACAAATGCATAGTTTTCAGATTATTCCCTGTACTTGTAGTATAAGACAATACAATATTTTACAATAGGAACTTATTAAACATTACTTACAGACAATATTACTTGCCAAATTTCATAGTTCTAGGTCAACGGGAAGTACCGTATAAATTTTGATTCAATATGCAATGAATGATAGAAGTTTGATTTTTTCACAGCTTCAAGGGACTGTAGACCTGAGTAGGTATATGGTTTTAATTTCAACTCGATACCGGACGCGTTTCCGAGATAAAGGGTCTTGACAGTCAGACAGACAGACAGACGGACAACAAAGTGATCCTAGAAGGGTTCCGTTTTAACCTTTTGAGGTACGGAACCCTAAAAAGATGCATATACCCTATTATGAATTAGGGCTAATAGGGCTGGTGAGTTATAGTCAAGCCAGGAACTTTTTATGAAACGTCACAAATAGGTAGGTAGTTTGTAGGGAATCAGGATCACGTGACGTCGCGATTTACTATGGTCAAAACAGAGTCCATTTATGATCTTTATGTATTTCAAAATCTTTAAAATAGCAAGAATTAGTTGAAGTGTATATAAAAATCTTCAAAATAGCAAGAATAAATTGAAATGTGTTTTCAGAGTATCACAAGCGTGTTGCCGACCAATTATTGATTTGAGGTTTCGTTTTGCTTATGTCTAGAGACAAATGCAGATCCCAGAATATATAGATATTCTTAATATAACTTGGCTTCCAGCCCAAGTTCGCGTTTAAGATATCATTCAATACCATATTATACTAGTGTTATTAATTATATTTAAGGATTACTTCTCCATTAAGTCATAGTTTTTCAGGTAAGATTCCATATCGGCACTTTCAGTACTTTAATCATAGTATAAATTCTTGAGCATGTTGTAAATTAATCATATTGTAGGTACTATCACAATTTATCAGTGTAAATTACATCGAATTTTCGAAAGTCTTATCTAAGTATTTTAAAACTATAAAAGCTCCGTCCATTCGGCATCACACGAATTTTTGTGTCAATTGCATATCAAAGCCTCGATGATTCCATCAATGTCAAAAAATCGAATCACAATGGTAAGGGAATCTGAGTTATATCAGAATGGAATAAACGCCAAAATAGTGAGGTCCAAATTTTGAGGACGGATATGATTTGATTTGCTTCGAAAGATTTGAACTTGTGCACTGAACGCGTAAAGTGCGCTGCCAAGCTTAATAGTGAGCGTTGAAAATAGTACAGTCAGCAGCAGAAGTAGCTAAGCGGGCCGGGTGTTCAAAATAACCTTCACACGCTCTTAATTTCTTAAGAATAAAGTCGTGTGCAGGTCATTTTGAACACCCGGCCCGCTTAGCTACTTCTGCTGCTGACTGTACCTTAATCAAGTTTTCGAATTAATAAAATAAAAAAATCCAGTAAAACTAGATATATATTATTCGAAAATCGTTTAATTGTTGATATAATTAGATACGTAATTTAATTGCTAGCAAGTTACGATGTCGACGATATGCCAACTTGATTAACACAATTATGGCATGGAACAAAACAGCTTTGAATAGATAGTAACCATAATAGCCGTTTGCTATTTGCTCTGTTAACTTCTGATAAACGTGGACTAGGTACAGTAAGGGAAATGTATTCACGTACCTTTTTCGCTCTTCTTACTATGACAATAAGGCATAAAAAGGTACGAGAATACATTTCCCTTACTGTACATCCCTCGAGTTTAACGTGATATTTCTTCTCACATGCAAGCTAATGGTTAATGAAATATTTTTGGACTGATTACATTAAAAATTAAACATCACCACATAGTGGAACATGTAATGCATTGAAATTTCACGTTGTGACCAAATTAATTCAAGCTAACCTGAGCAATTTCAGTTGGTACACTTAAAAGTGAATACGCCCATACACAAACAAAAAACTTCAAATAAAGGGTCCCGTTTTTCTTTTTGAGGTACGAAACCCTAAAAATAACATATTTTTTCTAAACTTTCGAGTTTTATCTCTTTTCAATTTTGTTTACATTTTGTAATTTAACTTTATTGCAATAATATTATGGTTCACTATCCGTATAGCAACACTACATTATGAATTTTAACATGAGGAAACTACCCTATTACAAGCAGGGAATTGTTGTAACTAGCCACACTCAGTAGCTCAGCAGAGATGTGTGTGTATTAACTAATAAATAACAATACCTGATGTTTTTGTTGGAGTACCTACTTTCTGCATTTGAGTTAGCCAATCCAATCATTTTGAGTTATTGTCCTAATTTCGGAAAAATAAGTTTTGCTCCTCGACGAGAGGGATCAAAATGATACTTTTCTGTTCAAGCGACTGTTATAATTTATTCATTGGCATGTAGCATTTACGCAATGTGCCAATTGAACACAGATCTTAATAAAATAATCGATTGTAATTTCATCGTAATCGATTAAAAACGAACATATTTCTTTTAACTTTAACAAGGTTATATGAAAATTTATGAATTTTTCGAAATATTCAAAAAATTGTCAGAATAAATTATACGTTTTACTAAAACAAAACTATTGACGACTGTTATATTTTCCTCATAGTGGGTGTGAAAAATTGTTTGTGTCACTCAGGAGCAAAATTATTTTCGTCATGGGCGTTATCGCTTGAATCCTTCATTACGCTCGGGATTCTAACTTAGAATCCCTCGCTATAAATACATCATTTTGCTCCCTCGAGACACAAATAACTATATATGGATTTCGGCAATCTAAGAACAGCCTCTTTATAATCTTCTGATATTGTTTAATAATTAATGCAAAGTCAAGTTTAGTAGTCGCCACAGACTAATACAGACCGGCAGTATTAAGCCAGACGATATTTCATATAGTTGTCTCTTTCATTCCTTATGTTCAGCCAAGATGAGTTAGAATGAGACAGATAGTACGGTATTTTACGGCTGTTAACGAATTTTCTCCATCAAGCGCCCAACCACAGAACAATAACTAAAGCATAGAAGCCAGGTTAAAATAGGTAGCAGAGACGTATACGTGTCCTTAACGTTCTTACGTCGTACTAACGCGTCAGAAAGAGATGTATATGCATTTGTTATTCCTCAATTGTGTAGGTTATGTTACTCAATAGTCTTAGTGTACAGTCAAGAGCAAAAGGAAGTTATCACTTTTGTACCTTATTCCATTGCGATAAGGTGAAAAAATGATAACCAACTTTTGCTGTTGACTATACGCCTGAGTGCACGCTTCGCTACGAGCGGGACGTGGAGCGTCCATATAAATTGCATTTGTTTTATATGCACGCTGCTCCCCCCCCCCCCCCCTCACTCAGGCCGACACTTACGGTAGTCAAGCCAATACGCTGTTAAGTTTAACAAGTAATGAAGTATAGACCACTCACCTATCATATGCTGGTATAGGAGCTCCAAGATTACTGAAGTTGGTGTAAATATTATCAGATTCACTTGAAGCTCTCTGGCGTCTGCGGCCCTCTACACTGGCCCGTGGCTCCTGGTATGATCGTCCCTTGGGTTTCTTGAGTATTCCAACTACAACAAATTACAGATTGTTTTAACCAAAACCGAAATTAAATCTACACTAGTAGGTATTATAAAGAGTCAAATTTCGCCGATGTAAGTTTGTACCCAAAAAAAATTGTATTGATTTTCATTATAAATTATTTGTACGCCAACCGGCAAAACATAGTGTTTCGCTATACGCTTTAGTTTTAAGATCTTTTCATGTACCTATGTTAAACAAATAAATACATTAATTCATTCAGGGTCATCATGGAGCTACGATTAACATGCTCAGGACATGAGGCAACAGCATTCAATTCATCTTTTGTTTCCTTTGGTCTATGGTATACAGCAATTTTTTTAAATATTTAATGTATATATCGATACCGTAGTTCACAATCGTACTAATTACGGGGAGAAAAGTGGCGTAATTAGGACGATAGTGTACAAATCATAAAGTTACAATTTCACTGACAAAAAAAATGTAATTAGTACGACTGTGAACTAGGGTATCGATAATGTGTACTATCACCCAAGGTTACGGGTTCACACTTTCTGTTCAAAATCGTCTGCACAAGCATGGCGAACCCTCAAAAATGATCCTAGAGGTGTGAACCCATACCCTTGGGCAATACATATATGAAATGCCATATGATTAAATAATATGGCATACAATGCCACTGACTGTCCATGAATGTGTTAACTTCCACAATGGAATATCTAACATGATTCAAAATGAACAACTCAAATTTAGTAAGTGTCAAAATAGTGTAGATTGCATGAGGGTTCAGCTAATAAGAAAATAAATAAATCCATTTGACTTGGAACTTTATGCATGAGATTTTTTTCTGATGAGCACAAACACTGAATGTTCTTTATCTTGAGGCTAGACACCCACGTTGCTCCACCTGCCTACCTATTACAAAGAGTGCAGCTGGAGTCACAGGATAAAAATTTGCCTTTCTATGTCCATCCTGAAGGGCCGTTCTATATAAATCTACAGTCACGAACTTTCATTTGGGACCCACTTAAGGTTGACAATTCTGTCAAATTGTACAGGAATACAAAGAATATTTTTGCAAAAAGGGTGCTAAATTAAAGAATGCAACCATACAGGGAAAAGATTTTTGAAATTGGATGAGAACCTAGTTCTAGTTATTACCCCCTCCATACAAATTTACCAAGTCGCAAAGCTACCAAATTCACATTTTTATAATAATAGTATGGGTAAAGACTTTTTTAAGCACATAAAGTAAGGACATAAACATTAACTATAGGTACCTGGTACTGAAGACTTTGGTAAAGGATTATTGAGTATTGATTTCAAGGGTTGCTTCACAGAATATTCAACCATGTCATGGTCTAATTTTTCTATTAATTCTTCAACTTTTGGCAGTCGGGTTTCTTCAAATTTAGCATTTGATATAGTTGTCACCTGTAAGGGTCTAATGGGGCTTGTTCGATTAAACATTGGACGTCCTGGCTGGTAACTGAAACAAACCAAGGAAAAAATATTATTATTGGTCATTTCTTTCGTATTCCTGTGATGGTGGCCTCCACTTAGCGGTATTTGCCCAGGTATTTGTGTTGCATCTTTTTCCTTCCTACAGCAAATGAAAGAGAGGCAATAACGCAACTCCAACACACAACCCCCAAGTGTAGTGCCACCATGAAGTATTAGCCGCTACAATTAAGTTTTGCATTCAATTCAAACTCTTACATAAAAGTTGGTGGCTAAAAAAGTAATGAACAGGTAACCGGCCACTTTGTTGAAGGTGTACCTTCAACAAAATAAGTGACTAAGAAGAAATAGCACAAATAGAAAAACATGTTAAAAAAATGTTTGTTGTGTTTGCATCAAAACACGCTAGGTTATGTTGTGCGTCACTCACCCATGGTGTCTGTTTTGTTCGTGAGCCATGAGGTAATCGCCGTTGTGAGCCCGCGGTAACTTGCACTCGTGGTTGTACCTATCGGGCGAGTTGTTCAGCGTGAAGAAACTCTTGTTGGGCTGCGCCCGGTGCCGCGGATGCCCGTCTACCGATCGCAGGGGCTCTCGCGATGCATCCTCGTACGGCGAACGATCCACGCCTTCGCTGCGACAGCGGCGGCGCAGAACGCGACCCGCCGAGCGCCCCGACCCTCCTGACCACAACACAGACCCCAAGGGATCACACGAATCGAATCCTGCCTCGTAGTGCGGACTCACGCGTCTCCCATCCATAGCCGACGCGCCTACTCCTGACGCATCTTCCAATGTCCACATCGAACACCTCCACGACTAATTTCACAAAGGCACTACAAATTTAACAGATACAATGTCAAGATATGAACGCAGTGTCGGAGTTGAAGATCTGAACCTGAGGCCACTGACGACAGATGACAGACCGCCATTCAACGTTACCGAAACGTGCCAGCTATCCCGCCAAAATTGAAGGAAATTCACGTTCTATTAACAAAATAATAAATATACACTATCTTGAGAAACTAATTCACTTATTACGCACTTGTTAACACGTATGGCATCTTCCTGACGACAATAAAGAGCGATAGTAATGGCGATTGAGAGATTCACACATAGCACCCATTCATTAAAATCTATCTATTCACGTGTAAGTAAATTAGATTACTTTTAATATTTTATTGAAGGCCAAGATGAGGAATATTGATTTTGCAAGAACGGGAAATATTCATTGATCGGTGTCTTCATTTCAAACTGTATTGTATTTACTAATTTTAAAAAGAAATTATTAAATGTATCAAACTTCTTCAGTCTTCAGTTAATCCGTACAGTTTATAAAGCCGTGTGACGTGATGTGCTATTCTGCTTCGTTCGACTAGGTTTATACCAGCGCAAGTGAGATACAAATACAATGTATTTTTTTAACATTGACATTTAAATTTTCACCCTTGCTTGCTTGCCATTACGACCAATCATAAAACGAGCCTTGAATCCTCATTTCACTACCAAGGTAAACACTGTGATAGAAATGCAACCTTTTAATCTAAAACACAGAGCCGAATATCTATGGCGAGTCAACGCAAAGAATCGTTTAATTCGTTGACAAAACGGTGGGAAACCATGGGAATACTTCGAAAAATGTGCGTTTCGTTCGTTTATACGTAGTATCTCTTATTAGTTTGTGGTTTTTACTGTATTGATATACGTACACAGATAATATACGTAGTATCTCTTATTAGTTTGTGGTATTGATACCTAACCTAATCAAAGAGTATGGAGTACCGTGGGAGTACCTATGTAATTTCCTATTACCTAATTTTGGTTATTTCCGACATGGCTAGTATTCTAAAATCCTTAGAAATATTTGATTGAATGATTGTATTCTCCATTGCGCATGACACTGTGAGAGTTTATTTACTGAAGATAGGTAGTATACGTATAGGTACACAACCTGTAGGTGGGTGACGCTTAAGGGCTGTTATTCCTGTGGGGTCACGGCAGGGAAGCAAAAAGGCTCATTTACGTCATCCGATTTGACCTTCTGACCTACATTTCCTCGGAATGTCGTCGTAGATAACTGCACCATCATCATCTAATTACCTATATATATAGTCACATTGCATAGCTTACGGTCTCGGTAGGATACGGTTATCAATATCTGACACAATACATAGCATCCAGAATTATATGGCGTGATTCCACTTGAACGCAAGCAATACGGACAGTGGAAGTCTTTCGGCTGATATGATGATTATAAAGATGCAATATTTGACATACCAAGTTACCAACATACAAAAACACAAACAAACATTGCAAATTATACAAAAACTTGTAAAAACTAATAGCTCCGTGAGCTTTTTTTTTTTGGCTTTACTAAAATTAGCTAGTCACGTTAAAGAGTTATAAGTTAGGCAAACAGGAATAAAGAATTTGGTATAATAAGAACGGAAATTTGGAAAGACAAAGGATTGGGTTTCATGGAAATAAATACTTAAGCTCCGTGAGCTGTACACCTCGTGAGTTTTCGAAATGTATGATTTTTTTTTCAACTCTCATATTTCCGCCATTACAAAAATTGAATAACGAACCTGCTCACAAAGTTTTACGAGAATTGGTTGAGAAATGCGACCTGTCTGTGGGTAGCCGGATCTGCAAAAGCGGACATACGAAAGCATTTTCCCCCAGCTGAAACGGACACGCTTCGCTCCATCGGTCAATAGTGAATTTGTAATTTTACGAAGTAATGCTAATGCATACTAATGCATTACTTCGTAAAATTACAAATACAAATTATAATTACAAAATGTAATGTGTAATTTGCATTACAAATTACATTTTGTAATTTTAGTTTATAATTGAGATTACATTTTGTAATTGTAATTTTTAATTGAATTACTTTTTTCCTCACACTGGTGACTCTAACTAGGTAGTATACACTTTAGGAACAAAGTTTGGTAACTGTGTACACACTTTGTTACTGAAGTCCACGCAATGTGTAGTAACGTTACGTAATAATGTTCTTACAAAATAGAAACAAAATGTGCGTGCGACAATTATATAAATTTGTTACTACTTAAAGGTGGCACTTCACTTGGCGGACGTTTTGCGAACGAGACCTTTTGCAGAAGGGTCGTTTTGCGTAAGGGACATTTAGGAAAGGGACTTCTGCGAGTGAGACGTTATGCGCCCTAACCATCTTCACAGTCACGATTACAGCGGAAACAAAACAAAGCCTTTCAAATTAACCGCACCGCCGCCGCTTCTAGCAGTTCTACTCTCTTTAATGAGAATACGTCTTTCCTTCGAAACTAGAACTAGACAAGAAATAAAAGACAGTTTTTAAGAGAATCTGTATTCTTTTTTACACAGCCTAACTTAACCTTATCTAAAACTTACGGTCAACGCTATTATATTTAATACGAATCTGACTCTTTCACAAGCTATATTACTTTAATAAAGATTTCTATCTGTGACAATATTACATATCCATCATTAAAAAATCAATGCTACACAAATAAAATTTCCTGCCACAAAAAGTTGGAATTTCACCTTAAACCTACAATCTAATATTTATTTTTAAATACATATCTCATTATTACACAAGGGTATTCATAAAGAATCTATTCCTGGCACCGAAAAAATTGTTTTGCCATGCTCGAATGTGTATATCGGCGTAGGGTTACATCTCTCAGGTGTCCGGAAACTTGATGCGATTCGCTTGGCGTACCTATATACAAATTTATGATTAATTTCATCAGAGTCCATGCCGATAGTCGAAATATAAACTGCCAATTAAAATACCGTAGATTGCGCCATTGTCCTAGTACCAATATAACCTGTACAGACTGCACATAATCTTATGGCTACAACAATGTAAAAAATGGTTTCTATTCATAAATCTATTTTTTATTAAAAATTAATCTTCCTTTTCGCAGGCTGATATACAAAGTAGAAAAAATATACATTGTGCTTAACATTACCATCTTTACAACATTCGGGTGACGTTTTGTAGGTTTGATTTCGTACATAGTAAACAAAAGGAATCGAAACCGAACGCGAATGAGCTGTATATGCGAGTCTGGAACGGTTCTAAGCCGGCGAGAACACTGGTGTGAGAAATCTGTAACAAAAAAAACATGAATTGGGTCTGAATCTTAAGTCTTGTTAAGGTTACTGTAGATTTAGATGGTAGGTAACATGATCATTTTTGTATGCATACGCGCATACGTAAGTTTTCTATCCTTGTGATTATGATTACTAGAGAATTATCAGAGATCCTCCTTGACGATCTTGAGCCAGTGCAGCACCTCGTGGACTGACCTTAGTTTTATTGATTCGAGATACAGCCTTGGTCAAAAGTGTTGAACATACAAAAATCGAACTTTAAAAGGTTCATTTATATATTTTATAATAGAAAGTTGTGTATCTATCGGAAAAATTCGTCATATTATTGACGTTAAGGCAAATTCCGTGAAAAAAAATACAATTAAACCTTTATTGTAAAACCCGACTTTTTCTAGCTTCAGTTTTCACACGTAGTTTCAAAATGATATATATTAATGATTTGCACATGTTCAAACACTTATCTAGACACGCGGCAGCGTGTCAAGCCAAGTTCAAGGAAAGGAATATTACACGAACCACTTGGTGCCACTTTTGACCCTTCTATAACTCAAAACCTCTTTAACGTAAACACATAAAACTACGTGTATTTATCCATAAGGACATCTAGAAGCCCAAATTTCATGAAGCTAGCTCAAACGGTTATAAAGATATGAAGGTCAAAAAGTCGTAAATTTTAGTATTGACTGACATATAGTACCTAAACCTAACCTACTTCCAGATGACCTAGAAGGATGAAATTTGGAATCCAGCTCGGTAATTGTGTGTGTAGGAAAAAATCTAAAAATAAAAAAGTTAAAAAATAGGGGGGGTCCCCATACAATTTTTTTTTATTGTAGCGTCGGAACCGTTACAAGCAGATATTTGAAACTATCCCAATATATATTATGTATTATTATATTTGCTATATAACAGAAATATAAAAATAAAGTTATGTCAAAAAATAAGTGGTGTCCCCATACAAAAAACTTGTAATACGCGCTAAACAACCGGCCAACAGTGTGTCGTCGGCGGCGCGCGGCACCACATAATTATACACAGAACAGAAGTAAATCTACATAAAAGCGCTCCCGATCAACACGGAAACGCAAGAAATCTCAATACCTGCCTAGTGTTCTTTACAAAAAGTAATGATATCCCACCAAAAACATATATGTAAAAATTCTTCTTTTTGCGGAGAAGCCCACAGCCAAGCACAATTTTTGTATTGAACTTGGCTCTCCTTTTTTACATTTATGTTTTTGGTGGGATTATATTTTACGTCTCCGTGTATTTATGAAATTGAAAAATAATACTTTATCCATAAGTTACAAAGGAAAACTTGGGGTGCTCAATACTTTTGACCAAGCCGTATATCATGGATTTCTAACATAGAAATTGTCCATAAAAAAATGGGTTTTAAAATGTCAACAAAACCCAACATTTGATGGATTTAAACCCAAATTTAAAAGTTTAAAAAAAGTTACCCCTAGGGACGTAACCATGGCAACTAGCGACAGGAAAAGTTGATTCACCCATTAGCAAAAGAATGCGACATACCTTAGCTAGTGAGCAGCGCGATGTCGATCTCCTTGACCATCTTGACGCGATGCAGCATCTTGGCGAGCGGGCGCGGCTGAGCGGCTGCGTGGAGTACCACACGGGCGAGTCGGGCACGCACGACCGCTCCGGCTGAAGGTAGAATGCGACATACCTTAGCTAGTGAGCAGCGCGATGTTGATCTCCTTGACCATCTTGACGCGATGCAGCATCTTGGCGAGCGCGGCGCGGCTGAGCGGCTGCGTGGAGTACCACACGGGCGAGTCGGGCACGCACGACCGCTCCGGCTGCAGGTAGAATGCGACATACCTTAGCTAGTGAGCAGCGCGATGTTGATCTCCTTGACCATCTTGACGCGATGCAGCATCTTGGCGAGCGCGGCGCGGCTGAGCGGCTGCGTGGAGTACCACACGGGCGAGTCGGGCACGCACGACCGCTCCGGCTGCAGGTAGAATGCGACATACCTTAGCTAGTGAGCAGCGCGATGTTGATCTCCTTGACCATCTTGACGCGATGCAGCATCTTGGCGAGCGCGGCGCGGCTGAGCGGCTGCGTGGAGTACCACACGGGCGAGTCGGGCACGCACGACCGCTCCGGCTGCAGGTAGAATGCGACATACCTTAGCTAGTGAGCAGCGCGATGTTGATCTCCTTGACCATCTTGACGCGATGCAGCATCTTGGCGAGCGCGGCGCGGCTGAGCGGCTGCGTGGAGTACCACACGGGCGAGTCGGGCACGCACGACCGCTCCGGCTGCAGGTAGAATGCGACATACCTTAGCTAGTGAGCAGCGCGATGTTGATCTCCTTGACCATCTTGACGCGATGCAGCATCTTGGCGAGCGCGGCGCGGCTGAGCGGCTGCGTGGAGTACCACACGGGCGAGTCGGGCACGCACGACCGCTCCGGCTGCAGGTAGAATGCGACATACCTTAGCTAGTGAGCAGCGCGATGTTGATCTCCTTGACCATCTTGACGCGATGCAGCATCTTGGCGAGCGCGGCGCGGCTGAGCGGCTGCGTGGAGTACCACACGGGCGAGTCGGGCACGCACGACCGCTCCGGCTGCAGGTAGAATGCGACATACCTTAGCTAGTGAGCAGCGCGATGTTGATCTCCTTGACCATCTTGACGCGATGCAGCATCTTGGCGAGCGCGGCGCGGCTGAGCGGCTGCGTGGAGTACCACACGGGCGAGTCGGGCACGCACGACCGCTCCGGCTGCAGGTAGAATGCGACATACCTTAGCTAGTGAGCAGCGCGATGTTGATCTCCTTGACCATCTTGACGCGATGCAGCATCTTGGCGAGCGCGGCGCGGCTGAGCGGCTGCGTGGAGTACCACACGGGCGAGTCGGGCACGCACGACCGCTCCGGCTGCAGGTAGAATGCGACATACCTTAGCTAGTGAGCAGCGCGATGTTGATCTCCTTGACCATCTTGACGCGATGCAGCATCTTGGCGAGCGCGGCGCGGCTGAGCGGCTGCGTGGAGTACCACACGGGCGAGTCGGGCACGCACGACCGCTCCGGCTGCAGGTAGAACACGTCGTTGCGCGTGCGCACCGACTCCGGGCTAACGACAAACGAAACTTAATCAATCGATTATAGCAACGGAAATATACACTTTCTTGGGACCTGTCCTGGGAGCCCATCCGTTCCGCGTTTCATTAACAATTTTACAAGTCTAAACAAGCAATACAGGTCAAATTAGCCAATTTAGACTTGACACGCGCACTGAAGAAACATTTCACACGCTATAAGATATACATAAAGCGGGAATTACATTACGAAATTAGCGTCATGCATGTTGACATCAGTTTCACGAAAGTAGTTTCGATATATGCGAAAGTAATTTCGTAACATAATTAGTGTTGTGAAAACAACAGTATCGCAGTGGCCATGGCGCCATCAGCATCAGCTATTTCAACATGCATGACACTAATTTCGAAATGTAATTCCGGCTTTACACTATGAAACTAGTTGCATGACACTAATTTCACCAAAAAATTGCGCAGAGCACGAAACTAATTTGCATCACGAAATTAATAAATTACACGTGAAACT
This sequence comes from Epinotia nisella, assembly GCA_932294315.1. NCBI lineage: Eukaryota > Metazoa > Arthropoda > Insecta > Lepidoptera > Tortricidae > Epinotia > Epinotia nisella. Next base: position 28,850,241 of record OW028674.1, read on the forward strand.
GTTGGTAAAACTAATGTCACGAAATTAATTTCATGCCACTAATTTCGTAATGTAATTCCGGCTTAGAATCATCTATAAATAATGAAAGCTTAGAACATACTAACCATTTCGAAATATAAAATTCATAAAGTTTCACAGGACAACGAAGAGGATTTTCTTCATTCTCTTGCTGTTCATATACTTTCTTCTTTCTGGAATTTGCTTCTGTAAGAAAAATAAAACACAAACCTTAGAACAAATTACACATTTGGTTTTTATTGGCCGACCTTACAAATAAACAGTCAAAACACTGTTGATACATATATAATGGTGCTCACCAAGCGCTGATTGAGGAGGATAAAACCGCAGTAGAACATTTCTAGAGCCGGGAATTTTGGCCTGTCCCGGCTGGTTTGGGTTTCGTTTCCAATGCTTCATTATGTGGGAGAAAGACAGCTGCATATGCTCATCAACCGTCTAAAAAAAGTAGAATAAATACCCATTTATTTGTAAAACTCAATTACATCATACTACAAACACAATTGGGAATGGATGAAAATTTTAGAAATGCCTGATTATTTTTTTGTTGATAGGAATAACCTTCCTTAGCACCAGAAAAAAGTTTTAGATTTTTCAGCTGCATCAATTTTTTTTGAAAAATATAAACAATTTTCCTCACTTACGTTTTGGGTCAGTTACGGCACCTTCCTCGATCGGTCTCATATTACAAAAAAATATATTAAATACGTGTGGTAAACTGACACTGGCAATGATATTGACACTTGCAGCAGCTATATTGGTCATTACCAGTGTCAGTTTACCACAGATATTTAAGATAGTTTTTTTGTAATATGAGACAGATCAAGGAAAGTGTCTATTTATTTACCGTTCTTGACCCAAAACGTAAATGAGGAAACTGTTTATATTTTTCAAAAATAATTGTTGCAGCTGAAAAATCTGATTTTTTTTTATGGTGCTAAGGAAGGTTATTCCTATCACCAAAAGAACAATCAGGCATTTCTAAAATTTTCATCCATTCCCCATTACGAGTGGGATTGTGACTAGAAACGTGCATTCAGAAAGAAATATGCAAAAAGTATTTAGAGCTGTAGAAGAACGAGCCTAGAATCCCTAAAACTGGTTCTTAAGAATAGGATAAGTTACTCACGACTAGGTTGAAATGTTTAGTGTTGAAGAACATCAGTGTGGATAGTAAGACGTGCGGAGAATGCGCTCCCAGCTGTTTGCTTTCCCATAGGTGTTCTTCTTCCACTCGGGTTACTATGTACTCTGTCGAAGAAAAGAAACCAATTACATACAAAGCAGTAGGTAAATGTCTTGTGTTTTCATAGTGCAAAAAAGTAATAAAATAACTTCAGAACCTACAATTCCGTCTAAACTATTTTCAAAATTACACGAATTACGATTTGCTTTATCTATTTCTAAATGAAATATAATATCCGAAAATGTAAGACTTCGCTTGAAGAATACGTCAATTACTTGGATTAATGAATGGTTTGAAACTTACGTGAGTCATTGTATAAGACTGAGAATTTTTTGGCAACTTCGTCCAAACAGTCCGTGAACTTCTCATAATAGGGATCCGTAAATATGTTGTCTATCCTACCATTTTCAAATAGATATTGCTGTATACCTGGAAAAAATGTATTTTTTTGTAAAATATAATAGATCAATCACGCGTTATATTATGCGTGATTCTCCTATGGTTCTTTTATAACGATAAGTCAAAGTCAAAAAGTCAAACTTATTTATTCTTCAATTTAGGCATATTACATGCACCTATGAATGTCGATAAACTACCACCGGTTCGGAAAGAAAACCTCTGCCTCGAGAAGAACCGGCGTAAAAAACTCGGCGAGGCGAGGTAAGCTAACACAATAGGTCACTTTAGCCTTGAGATTGCCTAATAAAAACTTTCATTTCAATACATGCATCTGTCTGTTGGCAATATAGATTTAGTGCAGTTTTAACTAATGTCAAATATTTTATCACGTGTTTTTGTTATACAGTATGTCAACTTACTAAAACCATTTATTTAAATCCGGGTATAACTAGGTGATAAATAAGACACACAAAGTATTTAAATCCTAACGCTTTTTTAGAATTTATAATTGAAATACAAAAAATAATTTATGATTCCATAATTGTTTACAATTGTAACATGTGTTATCTGGATTTGAAGTCAAGGTCTAGTTCAATACATGCAACGTCAGTTAAAGTAAGGCCATAGTCTAACTACATACAGTCTGCAAGCTCGGGGCTTTATGGGCCAACGATAGGGGGTACGGGGAAGCGGGAGGCGAGGAAATTCAGCGCAAACTCATTGAGGGGGACCGAATTTTAGTGACTTTCGGGGCGATTATCTCCGACTTTATTCACTTAATCAAAAAAAATGCTGAAAAACCTTATATTTATTTTGAAAGACCTATCGATTGATGTGCCGTGCTAAACGTGGGCTTATAATGAAAAAATGTTTTTGACTTTTAGTTTTATGTATGGAGTGCACTCCTAACAATTTTTTTTTTGTCATTTTAATTACAAAACTATGTAGCGGCTATCCTCAAATTTTTATTCAAATACACCATATCGTTTTCGAGTAAAATGCCTGTGACATACGGACAGACGGTAAAATTTTGTGCACGGCTGAATTACTAATAAATATCATACAACCGGGGCGCTTTTCTAGTGCTGGAGCCAGGATTTTGTGCAAAATGGTTTAAGATTCTTTCTTCCGCTCTGACGTCAATACGAGGACGAGGTCCGTCAGTCTTAACCGGAACCGCTCTTTCATTGCTACGCAGTCTGGTAAGCGCCCTTAAAGTTATACGTGTGTCCTTAAGCTGTCTTCGTTGCGGAAATCTCTCGGCATACAATCGAAGAAATGCCGCACCACTATTTCTGCATTCCCCGTAAATAAGAATCATATCTACTATCTCTTCAGCACTAAAATTCAACGGCATCATGAATTACATGTATTGTTTGCAATTAAGTAATCTTGTCATTTGATTACTAGCCATTTTTTGTTGTTGTAATAATTTAATAAAATATATTGACAATAAAGTGACACCATCGAAATTAAAATGACATAAATGGCATGGATTGATGCTGCTGCTTACATGATAATATTTGAGAATAATTTGGGTGCCACTTTTATTTATTTAACAAGATCGTAAAACAGGTATGAAAAAAGAAGTTATTCTAATGAATAAATAATAAAATATAATGTAAAATACCTACATGAAACACATTAATAATGACTTGCGGTCATCTGTCACGACGGACGTAAACATTACATCACATGATGATACTTTGAGGGTTAACCGACTTTGAAAAAGGTAAGAATTTTTCTTTTTCTAAAATTATAAAATTTTAAATATTAGACATATATGTAGGAAAAAATGTAAAACAGTAAACTCGACGTGAGCATCGACTGGTTTAAAGATATGGTTTTAGTAAGTTGACATACTGTATACATTGTATGTAGGTAAGCGAAGAACTTTTTACGATGTAGGTCACCACGGAAAACCTAAACATTTAAAAATGTACTCACCTAAAACCAAATAATAAATAGTGTCTGGCGCATACTCGCTGCTATTCGGTTTCCGCACCTCCTTGACGAACAGACAGAGCGAGTAGTTGAGCTCGTCCGCAGTGAGCTGCAGGATCTCCGACTTGAAGGGCTTCCGTCGTATCGAGCTCTTCTCGATCTCCGCGTTCTTCGTCATCACCCACTGCTTCCACGCGTTCACGCCGAATGTATACTGGAATATGGTGTGTTTTTTATGAATCTGTTAGTGTTCCTGGGGAGAAAAGAACGAGCGAGAGCAAACAGATATACGAGGGTCTATTTAGAAGTATACAATCTGTCATCTACCCATTCGAAAGTATTGAAACGCGGGTTTTGGTTAGGGAAAAATACCGTGTAAATTAGAATGGATAGCTTAGTTTTCGTATGAAGTTTCTCCGCCTCACCCTTTCTATCTTGTCTTAAGGCGTTACCTCGAATGAAGCTACATACGCGACACAAAAAATCCGCTAGGCGGCAACGTTTCACGCACACTATCTCACTTTACTGTGACAGGTCATTGACTTAGGATTTAAACATTTTTTTTGGTGACATTAAGAATTTGAACCGGTCACCAACCTCCTTAGAGAAACTGAAATTGTCAAAACGTCTTACAGGAAAATGACAGAGACTTAAAACACTTAAAACTCTCGTGCTTTGTATACATATTTAAATGTATTGTTCATCATATCAGCCGGCTACCCCTACAGCGTGCCAAATTGACCGGTCCTGCGCCACCCGCATCCAGCGGACTCCCGCGACCCTTACCAGGTCATCAGTCCCACCTTGTGGGGGGCCTACCCACGCCGCGCCTTCCGGTACGTGGTCGCCACTCGAGAACCTTTCCGCCCCAACGGCCATCGGTTCTACTGCCCCGCCCACTGCCACTTAAGTTTAGCTATATTGGTTACCTTGGTTCTGCTGCGGATAGCCTCATTTCTGATGCGATCACGCAGAGATGTATTGTTAGACCCGTGTAGAACAATAATTTAAATATGACAAGAGACTTGTTTACATTTTCGTATTTTATTCTAGGTATGGGTCTTAGATACATTTCGGTGGGTGACATACAATTGAAAAGTCAGTACCTAGGAGGTACCACGTTAGATTGAAAATGTTATAGGAACTCTATGCGGTTTCAACAAGGTGCAAAATCGCATAAAAATAAGCAGGAGAACATTTATTACATTTTGCTACGATTTTGCCAGGGTGTCCATCTAGTCGCATAATGACTATTGTCATAATTTCGATTGATATGCAATTTTACGCATTAAGTTCATGCTCATAAAAGTTTTTTGGCATTATGATTCTGCGCATAGCACTTTCCATGTCATAATTGTACTATGTCATATTTTTTCAAACCATGATGTTGAATATCATACAATTTCGGCGCGGCCGCCGACGCCCGCAGCGCCGCCACCGCCCGCTGCTGCTCCAGCACCATCATGTGGTGGTGGTGCACGGGCTCGCCTTCTAGACCCGGGACGTAGCTACCTTCAAGCACATATTAGCGTCCGGTTTCCCCGCAGGCTCGCGCGGCGGCTCGGGCTGCGGCGGCGGCGGCTCGGCGCGGCGCCGCTTGCTGGTGCGCGTGGGCGGGCGCGCGGCCGCGGGCGGGGGCGCCCGCTTGCGCGGCGCGGCCGCCGACGCCCGCAGCGCCGCCACCGCCCGCTGCTGCTCCAGCACCATCATGTGGTGGTGGTGCACGGGCTCGCCTTCTAGACCCGGGACGTAGCTACCTTCAATTCAAGCACATATTAGCGTCCGGTTTCTCCGCAGGCTCGCGCGGCGGCTCGGGCTCCGGCGGCGGCGGCTCGGCGCGGCGCCGCTTGCTGGTGCGCGTGGGCGGGCGCGCGGCCGCGGGCGGGGGCGCCCGCTTGCGCGGCGCGGCCGCCGACGCCCGCAGCGCCGCCACCGCCCGCTGCTGCTCCAGCACCATCATGTGGTGGTGGTGCACGGGCTCGCCTTCTAGACCCGGGACGTAGCTACCTTCAAGCACATATTAGCGTCCGGTTTCTCCGCAGGCTCGCGCGGCGGCTCGGGCTGCGGCGGCGGCGGCTCGGCGCGGCGCCGCTTGCTGGTGCGCGTGGGCGGGCGCGCGGCCGCGGGCGGGGGCGCCCGCTTGCGCGGCGCGGCCGCCGACGCCCGCAGCGCCGCCACCGCCCGCTGCTGCTCCAGCACCATCATGTGGTGGTGGTGCACGGGCTCGCCTTCTAGACCCGGGACGTAGCTACCTTCAAGCACATATTAGCGTCCGGTTTCTCCGCAGGCTCGCGCGGCGGCTCGGGCTGCGGCGGCGGCGGCTCGGCGCGGCGCCGCTTGCTGGTGCGCGTGGGCGGGCGCGCGGCCGCGGGTGGGGGCGCCCGCTTGCGCGGCGCGGCCGCCGACGCCCGCAGCGCCGCCACCGCCCGCTGCTGCTCCAGCACCATCATGTGGTGGTGGTGCACGGGCTCGCCTTCTAGACCCGGGACGTAGCTACCTTCAAGCACATATTAGCGTCCGGTTTCTCCGCAGGCTCGCGCGGCGGCTCGGGCTGCGGCGGCGGCGGCTCGGCGCGGCGCCGCTTGCTGGTGCGCGTGGGCGGGCGCGCGGCCGCGGGCGGGGGCGCCCGCTTGCGCGGCGCGGCCGCCGACGCCCGCAGCGCCGCCACCGCCCGCTGCTGCTCCAGCACCATCATGTGGTGGTGGTGCACGGGCTCGCCTTCTAGACCCGGGACGTAGCTACCTTCAAGCACATATTAGCGTCCGGTTTCTCCGCAGGCTCGCGCGGCGGCTCGGGCTGCGGCGGCGGCGGCTCGGCGCGGCGCCGCTTGCTGGTGCGCGTGGGCGGGCGCGCGGCCGCGGGCGGGGGCGCCCGCTTGCGCGGCGCGGCCGCCGACGCCCGCAGCGCCGCCACCGCCCGCTGCTGCTCCAGCACCATCATGTGGTGGTGGTGCACGGGCTCGCCTTCTAGACCCGGGACGTAGCTACCTTCAAGCACATATTAGCGTCCGGTTTCTCCGCAGGCTCGCGCGGCGGCTCGGGCTGCGGCGGCGGCGGCGGCTCGGCGCGGCGCCGCTTGCTGGTGCGCGTGGGCGGGCGCGCGGCCGCGGGTGGGGGCGCCCGCTTGCGCGGCGCGGCCGCCGACGCCCGCAGCGCCGCCACCGCCCGCTGCTGCTCCAGCACCATCATGTGGTGGTGGTGCACGGGCTCGCCTTCTAGACCCGGGACGTAGCTACCTTCAAGCACATATTAGCGTCCGGTTTCTCCGCAGGCTCGCGCGGCGGCTCGGGCTGCGGCGGCGGCGGCTCGGCGCGGCGCCGCTTGCTGGTGCGCGTGGGCGGGCGCGCGGCCGCGGGCGGGGGCGCCCGCTTGCGCGGCGCGGCCGCCGACGCCCGCAGCGCCGCCACCGCCCGCTGCTGCTCCAGCACCATCATGTGGTGGTGGTGCACGGGCTCGCCTTCTAGACCCGGGACGTAGCTACCTTCAAGCACATATTAGCGTCCGGTTTCTCCGCAGGCTCGCGCGGCGGCTCGGGCTGCGGCGGCGGCGGCTCGGCGCGGCGCCGCTTGCTGGTGCGCGTGGGCGGGCGCGCGGCCGCGGGCGGGGGCGCCCGCTTGCGCGGCGCGGCCGCCGACGCCCGCAGCGCCGCCACCGCCCGCTGCTGCTCCAGCACCATCATGTGGTGGTGGTGCACGGGCTCGCCTTCTAGACCCGGGACGTAGCTACCTTCAAGCACATATTAGCGTCCGGTTTCTCCGCAGGCTCGCGCGGCGGCTCGGGCTGCGGCGGCGGCGGCTCGGCGCGGCGCCGCTTGCTGGTGCGCGTGGGCGGGCGCGCGGCCGCGGGCGGGGGCGCCCGCTTGCGCGGCGCGGCCGCCGACGCCCGCAGCGCCGCCACCGCCCGCTGCTGCTCCAGCACCATCATGTGGTGGTGGTGCACGGGCTCGCCTTCTAGACCCGGGACGTAGCTACCTTCAAGCACATATTAGCGTCCGGTTTCTCCGCAGGCTCGCGCGGCGGCTCGGGCTGCGGCGGCGGCGGCTCGGCGCGGCGCCGCTTGCTGGTGCGCGTGGGCGGGCGCGCGGCCGCGGGCGGGGGCGCCCGCTTGCGCGGCGCGGCCGCCGACGCCCGCAGCGCCGCCACCGCCCGCTGCTGCTCCAGCACCATCATGTGGTGGTGGTGCACGGGCTCGCCTTCTAGACCCGGGACGTAGCTACCTTCAAGCACATATTAGCGTCCGGTTTCTCCGCAGGCTCGCGCGGCGGCTCGGGCTGCGGCGGCGGCGGCTCGGCGCGGCGCCGCTTGCTGGTGCGCGTGGGCGGGCGCGCGGCCGCGGGCGGGGGCGCCCGCTTGCGCGGCGCGGCCGCCGACGCCCGCAGCGCCGCCACCGCCCGCTGCTGCTCCAGCACCATCATGTGGTGGTGGTGCACGGGCTCGCCTTCTAGACCCGGGACGTAGCTACCTTCAAGCACATATTAGCGTCCGGTTTCTCCGCAGGCTCGCGCGGCGGCTCGGGCTGCGGCGGCGGCGGCTCGGCGCGGCGCCGCTTGCTGGTGCGCGTGGGCGGGCGCGCGGCCGCGGGCGGGGGCGCCCGCTTGCGCGGCGCGGCCGCCGACGCCCGCAGCGCCGCCACCGCCCGCTGCTGCTCCAGCACCATCATGTGGTGGTGGTGCACGGGCTCGCCTTCTAGACCCGGGACGTAGCTACCTTCAAGCACATATTAGCGTCCGGTTTCTCCGCAGGCTCGCGCGGCGGCTCGGGCTGCGGCGGCGGCGGCTCGGCGCGGCGCCGCTTGCTGGTGCGCGTGGGCGGGCGCGCGGCCGCGGGCGGGGGCGCCCGCTTGCGCGGCGCGGCCGCCGACGCCCGCAGCGCCGCCACCGCCCGCTGCTGCTCCAGCACCATCATGTGGTGGTGGTGCACGGGCTCGCCTTCTAGACCCGGGACGTAGCTACCTTCAAGCACATATTAGCGTCCGGTTTCTCCGCAGGCTCGCGCGGCGGCTCGGGCTGCGGCGGCGGCGGCTCGGCGCGGCGCCGCTTGCTGGTGCGCGTGGGCGGGCGCGCGGCCGCGGGCGGGGGCGCCCGCTTGCGCGGCGCGGCCGCCGACGCCCGCAGCGCCGCCACCGCCCGCTGCTGCTCCAGCACCATCATGTGGTGGTGGTGCACGGGCTCGCCTTCTAGACCCGGGACGTAGCTACCTTCAAGCACATATTAGCGTCCGGTTTCTCCGCAGGCTCGCGCGGCGGCTCGGGCTGCGGCGGCGGCGGCTCGGCGCGGCGCCGCTTGCTGGTGCGCGTGGGCGGGCGCGCGGCCGCGGGCGGGGGCGCCCGCTTGCGCGGCGCGGCCGCCGACGCCCGCAGCGCCGCCACCGCCCGCTGCTGCTCCAGCACCATCATGTGGTGGTGGTGCACGGGCTCGCCTTCTAGACCCGGGACGTAGCTACCTTCAAGCACATATTAGCGTCCGGTTTCTCCGCAGGCTCGCGCGGCGGCTCGGGCTGCGGCGGCGGCGGCTCGGCGCGGCGCCGCTTGCTGGTGCGCGTGGGCGGGCGCGCGGCCGCGGGCGGGGGCGCCCGCTTGCGCGGCGCGGCCGCCGACGCCCGCAGCGCCGCCACCGCCCGCTGCTGCTCCAGCACCATCATGTGGTGGTGGTGCACGGGCTCGCCTTCTAGACCCGGGACGTAGCTACCTTCAAGCACATATTAGCGTCCGGTTTCTCCGCAGGCTCGCGCGGCGGCTCGGGCTGCGGCGGCGGCGGCTCGGCGCGGCGCCGCTTGCTGGTGCGCGTGGGCGGGCGCGCGGCCGCGGGCGGGGGCGCCCGCTTGCGCGGCGCGGCCGCCGACGCCCGCAGCGCCGCCACCGCCCGCTGCTGCTCCAGCACCATCATGTGGTGGTGGTGCACGGGCTCGCCTTCTAGACCCGGGACGTAGCTACCTTCAAGCACATATTAGCGTCCGGTTTCTCCGCAGGCTCGCGCGGCGGCTCGGGCTGCGGCGGCGGCGGCTCGGCGCGGCGCCGCTTGCTGGTGCGCGTGGGCGGGCGCGCGGCCGCGGGCGGGGGCGCCCGCTTGCGCGGCGCGGCCGCCGACGCCCGCAGCGCCGCCACCGCCCGCTGCTGCTCCAGCACCATCATGTGGTGGTGGTGCACGGGCTCGCCTTCTAGACCCGGGACGTAGCTACCTTCAAGCACATATTAGCGTCCGGTTTCTCCGCAGGCTCGCGCGGCGGCTCGGGCTGCGGCGGCGGCGGCTCGGCGCGGCGCCGCTTGCTGGTGCGCGTGGGCGGGCGCGCGGCCGCGGGCGGGGGCGCCCGCTTGCGCGGCGCGGCCGCCGACGCCCGCAGCGCCGCCACCGCCCGCTGCTGCTCCAGCACCATCATGTGGTGGTGGTGCACGGGCTCGCCTTCTAGACCCGGGACGTAGCTACCTTCAAGCACATATTAGCGTCCGGTTTCTCCGCAGGCTCGCGCGGCGGCTCGGGCTGCGGCGGCGGCGGCTCGGCGCGGCGCCGCTTGCTGGTGCGCGTGGGCGGGCGCGCGGCCGCGGGCGGGGGCGCCCGCTTGCGCGGCGCGGCCGCCGACGCCCGCAGCGCCGCCACCGCCCGCTGCTGCTCCAGCACCATCATGTGGTGGTGGTGCACGGGCTCGCCTTCTAGACCCGGGACGTAGCTACCTTCAAGCACATATTAGCGTCCGGTTTCTCCGCAGGCTCGCGCGGCGGCTCGGGCTGCGGCGGCGGCGGCTCGGCGCGGCGCCGCTTGCTGGTGCGCGTGGGCGGGCGCGCGGCCGCGGGCGGGGGCGCCCGCTTGCGCGGCGCGGCCGCCGACGCCCGCAGCGCCGCCACCGCCCGCTGCTGCTCCAGCACCATCATGTGGTGGTGGTGCACGGGCTCGCCTTCTAGACCCGGGACGTAGCTACCTTCAAGCACATATTAGCGTCCGGTTTCTCCGCAGGCTCGCGCGGCGGCTCGGGCTGCGGCGGCGGCGGCTCGGCGCGGCGCCGCTTGCTGGTGCGCGTGGGCGGGCGCGCGGCCGCGGGCGGGGGCGCCCGCTTGCGCGGCGCGGCCGCCGACGCCCGCAGCGCCGCCACCGCCCGCTGCTGCTCCAGCACCATCATGTGGTGGTGGTGCACGGGCTCGCCTTCTAGACCCGGGACGTAGCTACCTTCAAGCACATATTAGCGTCCGGTTTCTCCGCAGGCTCGCGCGGCGGCTCGGGCTGCGGCGGCGGCGGCTCGGCGCGGCGCCGCTTGCTGGTGCGCGTGGGCGGGCGCGCGGCCGCGGGCGGGGGCGCCCGCTTGCGCGGCGCGGCCGCCGACGCCCGCAGCGCCGCCACCGCCCGCTGCTGCTCCAGCACCATCATGTGGTGGTGGTGCACGGGCTCGCCTTCTAGACCCGGGACGTAGCTACCTTCAAGCACATATTAGCGTCCGGTTTCTCCGCAGGCTCGCGCGGCGGCTCGGGCTGCGGCGGCGGCGGCTCGGCGCGGCGCCGCTTGCTGGTGCGCGTGGGCGGGCGCGCGGCCGCGGGCGGGGGCGCCCGCTTGCGCGGCGCGGCCGCCGACGCCCGCAGCGCCGCCACCGCCCGCTGCTGCTCCAGCACCATCATGTGGTGGTGGTGCATGGGCTCGCCTTCTAGACCTGGGACGCAAAATGAAACGTTGAACCACCCAATATCAAAATATTGACGGACCGTTTGTAATTTCCTGGTTCACGAAGGTCTAATAGACACTGAAGGTGTGCCGTAGTCTGATACAGAGAAGGCTGGAATAGTTATTTACGATACAAGTGCAGAAAATTGGAAATTCGCAACGAGTGGCGATAAATTAAAACACGACCGAAGGGAGTGTTTTAAATCGACACGAGATGCGAATTACCTATTCGCACGTGTATCGTACAACGTTTTACAGTACAAATGGCTCTTTAAAGTTTCAACATATGCACGGAAAGTGCTCATTTTCGCACTAGTGCGGGAAAGTAACACCATGTGTACTGTAAATTATGTATTATTCTAGCAAGTCTTATAGTACAATCGGACTTTAATTGTTGGGCCATTTAGAGCTCACTTTATACTAGAGAACTCATAGCTTCATAGAAAACCAAAATTAGTTGACACCTAAATGACTCAACAATTAAAGTCCATGACCGTACCTACATTATTGCGAGGCCGGGAAATAGCAATTCGTGGATAAGTTGATTTTGTCGGTTGGACAGCGGCGAGCATTCGAAACATATGCACAGTAACACAGCACACACGGCAAGTAATATCGTCTTATAGTACTACCAGAGGCGGTTCACTCTTTGATTTCGTCGCGCCGCACAAAAACATGCTAGCCGGCCGCCTTTAGGCGGTCTATCAGTGATTGCCGCGCGCTGTTACAGGAGGCACATTGCATCGTCATTCGCCTCGTAAAATAAATATGCCGCGTATTTATATTGATTGAAAAGATTTTTTCTTTACATTATGTTTATGTATGTAGGTAACCCAGAGTTGTGTGTCTTCGTCTTACATTTTGTGGAAACAGGCAGTTTTAATGCCATAACCTAAAGGCAAATTACACAGCTTTTGTGTAGTTGGGTGATCCTATGTAAATAAGAATAATCGTAATATCGTTAATAAAATACAGGTAAATTATATTCGAGACGTTTTTCCATTTGTAGTAGTGACCTCTGTAGCCAGCCTCACACACACACATACGTGTGTCTGTGTACGTCAACGAGTATGTGTGTCCCTGTAAATATACAAATACTGCTACAAATGCAAAAACGTCCCGAAATTAATTTACCTAAGTAAAGTACCTATAATTTAATAGGTCGAGCTGGCGGTAACCCTAGCTCTAAGGCTCCGCCTCCGAAAGAGCGCGTTGCATGTGATAGAAAGAAATGGCCACATTTAGGCACGTTTGGCGTACCTAAAAAGGGAATTTGTTAACAGAGAACTTTCTGTACGTAGTACTATTACTTATTCTGTGGTACTACATATTTTTCCCTGTACTTGTAGAGTCAGGGCACCAATATGTATTCACTTAAAGTTTCATAAATATGTATACTACAACCTTATTGTTGCAGAAATAAGGTCTGTGTACATATCTTTGAGAATTTGTGGTGTATACATATTGGAGCCCTAACTGTACAAGTACAGGGAAAAATATGAGAACTATACACTTGTCATTTTGTACGGAACCCTCGTTGGGCGAGTGCGACTCGCACTTGTCCGGTTTTTATTTCCTCCTTCCATCGTTCAATATCGTCTTTTTTAAGTTCTGACGAAAAAATACGTTACGTTACGTAGCTTGCGTTACTGATACAACAAAAAAAAACAATGTGTGCTCGCCTATTACTTGTGTGTGCATATGTAAATTAAAGTCGCGATATGAGTTTGCATAATATAACTGCTCAATATTCTCGTACTTAAATTTCTAACAAACAATTAAACAAGATGTTTTGTTGTTATTCTTCTCCTCCTAGCGTTATTCCCGGTTGCGCCCTAAAGGAGCCCGGAGTTGGCACCTAATTCCAAGATATGGCAACCCACCATAAAAGCCTGAGGGAAAACTAGACCCTTATTGGGATTAGACCGGTTTCCTCACGATGTTTTCCAAATGATTGTTATTCTATTTTTAATTATTTTCTGCTCTGCTCGGCGGAAGTCGCGACCTTAAAGTGATTCTATTATTCCTTTTGTTTATTGCGATTTAAAAAGAACAACTAAGGCACATGTAAATTAAATAACAATTATTGAACAGCTCCAAGTACGCTTAATTCCGCTGACGCTCCTACGAAGTACGACATACTCACCGCTTCACTCTTCTTCGCCGCGCCGCCCGCCGCCCCGCTCGCCGCTAATGGTGGGACCACACTTGGCAGTATTTGCCCAAATATTCGTGCTGCATCTTTTTCCTTCCTAGGGCAACGATGCTACGCGGACACGCATTCCCAAGTGTGGTGCCACCATGAGACCAATGTCGTGGCCAGGCTGTTAAGCTAGGACTAGTCGACTGACCGATTGGCACGGAAAAAGTCATGAAAGATTGTCATGTTACCGGGCATGCCAGGGTGCGAGCTCGGCGTGATGGTGTTGGCGGTCATGGCGGACTCGAGGTCGACGGGCTGGTCTTCGTACTCGGTGGCCATCTTCAGCGCCATCTGCAGCATGTCTTCGCCGAACGCGTTGTTGCCGTCGATGCCGGCCACCGGACTAAAGCCTTCCTCTGCTAAAAATATAATTCCAATATATTCCAAAAGCTCGACATTGCGGCCTCACATTTTCAATATCTTATTGTATGTAAAGCTATTTTTGAAAGTGCTACATTACTGCTTCTGTAGAGCAGTTGGCTCAGTTATGTCAGAGAAAAAATACGTAGTAGTAATTACGTATCATATTCAATTAGTCAGTTATAAATATAAATTATAAGTACTTACTTTTTGGAATATCTGAAAGTTGTTATGAAATTGAGTATCTGTTTTGAAAACAATATCTTTACCAAACTGGAATATGACAGTGTTCAAGTAAAAAAAGTAATAGCAAATAAATTTGACCTAACCTGGGTCTGGCAGGCACTTAGAGTATACATAACTGGAGTAGCCTTATGGGGTATTTGCGTACAGTCGACGCCAAAAATACGTTTACACTTTTGCACCTTATTCCATTGCAATTTATTTATTTTTGGCGTCGACCGTACAAAAATGTCTGCCGAATTTTGCGCGGGGGGGGAAGCATCTTAATAGGATATTGAAACTCAATTGTACTTATATTGAAAGCTTGAAGTAGTTGAACGTTAATAATATCAAGTGTTACAGCAACATGCGGGCATTTTTATGATCAGTGTTCTCTTGCGAGGCGATTTTGTGAATGACCATTAGTCGATTTTGAAATTGTCTTTGTATGATTTTTTGCACATTTTGCAAGGTTTTCTACAGAGGGGTAAGTTACTGAAAGGCTACTCCAGTTATGTATGCTCTAAGGGCAGGCATAATTTATTCCAATAATGGATACTAATTGGTCCACTTACTTTAGAAATTAAAGAAGAAAACTATAATTAGATTTTTTGAACAGTCGATATTTGACAGCCGTCATCCCGGTACAATAAACGTCAATGATGACATAAATTGTACTGTGATGACAGCTGACAAATATTGGATGTACTACACTACGATTAAAATCAGTTAACTACTGACATTTGGCATTAATTCACTCAATACTCTATCTTAACGTCAGAATATTAGAGTTTATTTTGTAAACACGCTGCCTATAAATATAACGGTTATAATAAAGACTTAATTACATTGGTATTAAGGTAGAAAATCCAATCTGTCAGTGGTTAACTGATTTTAATCAAGGTGTACATATATGATGCTTACCATTATCATCATCGGTATCAGAATCACTCTGATCCTTCTTCTTGTCACCGGCCACCATCTCGGCCATCATCAGCAGCTCGGCCTCGAAGGGATCCGTCGGCATCTTGTCATGGATCTTATTGATCTCCTTCATTATGCCCTTCGCGGAGTTCCGCGTCGTCGGGATGAATATCGGCGTCGGGATCGGGATCGGAATCGGCACGGGAACGGGGAACGGAAGCGACCACATGGCGCAAGGAACGGGGACGTATATAGGTACCGGTACCGGTATCAAAACGCGCCGCTCCAAGCTCGGATCAGTCTGGCATTCCTTGGTGCACGGGTGCGGACGGCAAGAGACTCCCTTCGAGATCATCATCGGTTTCGACATGGTCGCCTTATTGGCTACCTCTCGAGGAGGCAAGGTTTTGACTATGACGTGGTTGTATATCTTGGGAGGCGGCGGAGGAGGTGGCGTTGGGGGTTTGGGTGGGGGCGGGGGAGTTTTGGGCGCCGCGGGGGGCTCGGGTTCGGGGGGAGGAGCCTGGACCTGGACCTGGAGCCGCTTGGACTTGGCGCGGGTCATGGAGGTCATGGCCGGCATGAGAGGCGGCGGCGCGGCCAGGGACTGCACGTTGGAGATCACGGGCAGGCCGGAAGAGCGCGTCTGCGTTTTTGCTACTGCTGAAAAGAGAAATAGTTGACATGACAAATGTTACTCAAGGTCTCAAGACACACCAGAATAAAGAGTTCGGTATTAGTACAGTTTTTAACATTAACTCTGTTTTCTTGCATACAGCTGCTTGCATGTTATCCATTGTTTTGAATGGGGAACACATTCATTGTAGATCGATAACATGAAAAGTGCTATGCCTTATGAGTTGTATAAGCAGCACGATAACCCAAACTTACCATTGTTTTTATGAGATGTGCCACCAGAGTAAGTCCGCCTAGGAGCGCCCGTTGGAACCGCCTTTTGTTGGTCCACAGCTTCACCGGGCATTAGAGGCGGCGTATGTTTGGAGTATTGACCCTGTATAGATTAGAAATAGCTTTTATTTTCAAAGCAGTTAAATAAGATTTTGTCAATCGGAGGATAGGTTGAAATTACTAATCTAGAAGGTCAACAAAAAACTACAAAATGACTATAACTTATACACATTGAAATACTTTCAAGCCAAAAAATATCCTTTTAACGCCACTGCTCGGAAATGTGGCAAAAGATGGTCAGAATTCAGGCGTCAAAGCTGGGGTTAGTTGGACGTCGCACGAACAGGCCATCTATGTCTTCAAACTGTCCATGTTATTGTTGGACAGTTTGAACAGCGATCGACCAATCACAGGGCCCCGCGCGCTCGCGCCGGCGTGCGCTGCCTGTGCAGCTCCTCCCTCTGCCGGGCGCGAGGCAAGGGAGCCTGTTTAATATTATGATCTTTAATTTTGATTTAAAATTATAATTATTTGCAATTTCCTTGCAGTAGGCGTGAAAAGCCGTTAAGCCTCGGCCGAAAGTGCAATAGCTGGACTCGTACTTGAACTAACTCGGCCATCTATTGCTTACTTTCTAGCCTCTACAACAATATACTATACCTGGAATGCCATGACGCACTGATACGTGCAGAAGTTCCGAACCGTCGCGTCCGACATCGTCAAGTGGTATTGCGCTAACGACGTCCGTTTGCACATATCACATTTTATTCTAGAACAAAGTCGATATTTTAACAATCATGTATATTAAATTTTTTAATTATTATTATTTATTTATTCAAAGACCAACTCGGATCATTTTTGTTAGTAAATGCTTACAACCAATGTTAGTAGGTACATCATCATGTCATAATTACGAAATAAAAATAATCAAAATTTAAATGTAAAAATGTCAGAATAGTTTCAATAATAATAATAATGCAACTAGTCTAAGAGTTAGGACCTATGTGTTCATAAGTTGGAATTAAAAAAATCCAGACCAAAGTGATTTTTCAGCTAATATTTCTAATTTCGTACCTTCTTGATGACACTGCGTTTACGGAAACTTGATAGAGATTCAAGCAATTGAGCGAGCACATCATAACGACCTGTCCCGAGCTTTGCACCCGCCGAATCATGTCAAAGTTGTACTTCTTCACCTTGCACCAGTTGCAGGGCACAATGTGTCGCGAGTTGCTGATGTAAACATTCATACAGGACTTGGAGCAGAAGCAATCAGGGTTCTGGCTCTCATAGATGGTGAAGCAGTTAGAAGACTTTCTCTCGAAGTATTTCTTGCACCATCGGCATTGATCTACAAAATAGACAACCAGTTAAGATTCAAATAAGAAGACAACCTACTCCTACTTACGAAGATAAAATCGTAGTTAGGTTCTTCCATAAATATATCATAAATAAAAATTACCTGGGAATATGTTATTGACGAATTTGAAAGCAGCAAAACAGGGATCGGAGCAAAGCCTTTGTACCACATTCTCACTCACTTCCACCTCTATGGTTGTTCCTTTCTCCAGCGAGCAAACGGCGCACTTGGCCCACACCGGTTGCGGCAAAGGACTCTTGCTCATCTGGTCAAACTTCTCCATACAGATCTGTGTACAGAAATCCTTAAACTGGCCCTTGTCCCCGACCGGCGCTAGGAAACCTTGGTGCCCCACCGATATATCTCTTTGACAATAACAACATATTTTCAATCCTTTTTTGAACTCTTCCAAGCAACCCGAGTTACAGAACTGACGGATATCGTACCCGAATCTTACGCAGTATTTTCCTAAACTAGTGTGTGTGACCGTGTTTTTGCAGTTAGCGCAACGGGCCCCTATCTTGTTTTGATACCTTCCCAAGCATACTTCATTGCAGAAGTCCATGGTCTCCCAAGTCAGATTTTTATCACAGTCTAAGTTAAGTTGTAGACTACACTGATAACATTTTCTGATGAAAGTTCTTTCTCTTTCCTCTCTGGCCGCCTGCACCATGGCCGGCGTTTTGGGTTGTAGCTTGTATGCCTCGTCTAAGTATTTGTCGGTGGCATTGCTTATCACTTTCAACTTGAGGAGTGGAGGATTTGATACAGTTGCTGCTGCTTGAGTGGTTTTGCGGGTGGCCCGTTTCTTTTTTATTCCATACCTGCCATTTTCTCTACTATTCAATTCCTTGATGCAGGTTGTTTCGCATACTGCGACGGGCTCGCCATATAGTTTGAAGGCATAAGAACATTGTTTGGTTTCCTTACAGACTAGACACTTAGCTTCCGTCGGGTTAACTTCGTCAATGGCCATCCGCCGTCGTTTAAAAACATATTTGTCCTTCTCATCTGCCATCATGCTGTGTAAACAATTTAGGGAACAATAATTCGTATCTTCACCGTCATAGTTATAGTAAAAGTAGCAGAGTTTGCTTTCTTCACATTCTGAGCAGGTGAGAACTCTGGGTGCTATTTCCTCTACAGTGTATTTCTTGGACGAGACATTATACTGGCCAGGGTGTTCTTCTTGGAATGCAGTGCGACATGCCTCGGTGCAGATGTACTTGTTCTGGCCCTCCTTGTCTACATAGCGATACACGCAGAGTGTCTCGGCTGCGCACTGCACGCATGTGCCGTCGAGTTGACTGATTTCCTGGATGTTGTTGGGCACAAGGTTTTCTTCGACATCGGCCGCCTCGTCATGTTCGTTTTCGTTCTCTTTATCTGTAAAATAGTGAATTACATTGATAATTGTGTAAAGTTCTTTATTATTTACATTGAATGGTGATCACTTCATCACAGCCCACAGGCGAGAGGAACATGTTGTGAGATGGTTCAATTTCCCTCTCCCATTTAAGATTGATCCTGACGTGACGTGGCGTCGCCATCACCACGACCACAAACAGTTGATTAACCGGTGAGAGTGCCCCAATAATTGGCTCTAAATAACAATAACGTAAATAAATGGGCAATAGTTACCGGCTCCTTGTTCCGTGGAGGTGTCTGCGAGCGAGGGCGCATCGCCGGCGGCCTCCGAGGGCGCGTCTGCGTCCTCTCCCGCATCTTGCTCCGCGTCACGCTCCGTCTTGGGTACCGTCTCTGCTTCCGCAGCTGTTAGCACAGATATTTGAATAAGCCTCATTTCGTCTATCCAATGTTTTTTTTTTATATGAAGCAAAATTAAAACATTTTTAATATAATATATAGCTAAGTAAACTAAGAATTATTAAATACAGTGTATTTAATAATTAAAAACCGGCCAAGTGCGTGTTGGACCACGCACAACGAAGGGTTCCGTGCCTATTAAAAAGGTCGTATCGTTACTGAAATCTTATGGCACTTACACTGAAAGAATTTAATAAGCCCTATGTCCATGATTTTTTTCATATTTTTAAAATACACGGTTCAAAAATTAGAGGGGACAATTTTAGTGACTTTCGGGGCGATTATCTCCGACTCTATTCACTTAAATCAAAAAAATTGCTGAGAAACCTTATATTTATTTTGAAAGGCCTATCGATTGATGTGCCACACGTGGGCTTACAATGAAAAAACTTTTGACTTTCAGTTTTATGTATAGAGTGCATCCCTAAAAAAATTACCCTCGTAGACGTGACTCTAGCGCTAGCATTGGGCCCTGTATGGTACCAAATCTGGATCATTTGGTATGAACCCAGGTAATGGATAGTCAAAATAAAGTAGAACCTTCAGCTTGCTTCTTCTTCTCGGCTAACACCTTTTCTGCTTCAGCTTTATCAGCTTCCGAGATCTCCCTCTCTGTGTCCGGCAACAGCATGACTTCCTCATCAGCCCCAGGCTCTTCTGCTAACTCTGTTACGCTTCCACTGTCATCTAAGGGGGTCTCTTCTGGAAAAATGTATACTTTTTAAAATATGGAGACAAACATTAATAGAGAATTTTTAATTTCGATGAGGCCTCATACAACTAGAATACAAGTCAGATCATGCAATGGGCCATAGAGGGTTATTTAGAGCCCCTTGACTATGCGAGCACTAGTAAGTATGCACAAGTTACATATAAAAGTGGACTGATCTTGTATGATGTTTGTCATAATCAACTAAATACAGTCAGCTGCAAAATCATCTACACTACAAAGAAGAGAAAATGAAAATTAAATACTTTCATAAGACAATCCAGTAATAGTACATTACTGCAGACGCCGGGAAAATAGGGCTTGCCGGGTGAGTAGGTATAGACGGCCGACCGTAGGTAGGCCGGATAGTGATACGAAGCCGGCAAGCCCTTTTCACGGCCAGGCATGTATAGTGCTTTTCTCAAACATAATTATGCAATGAAATAAAAGAATACACCACTCAAAATACGAGTAGTACATTAATTTTCCCTCCAATCCTCCATACTTATTGTTTTTTTTTACGAAAGGCGTCCGTATTTCGCGTTTGTAGAGTTCGAATAGACCCTATTAGGGCCATTATACATAACCTTCTATAATTAATAAAATAAAGAGGATTTTAAATATTGTCTATGGTCTCTGGTGACTTACGTACATAGATAATATTTTAAATTTATTCATCAAGACATTGAATCATACATGTTAGTATTCTTAATAAAGGTTCGTGTGTAATAGGCATTAACGCGGATATTTTTGGTCCGATAACCATTCTGCCACTAGAAAAAATAAAAAATAATAATTCAGCTGTTTAGCCTGTAGATGAACCACAGACGCCATGTTAACATTAAAATTTAAAAAAAAATTACTTCCCGGCCTAGGCCTTCAATTTTGTATGAAATTGCTTACCAGTTCTCTCTAGTAGTTCCGCCCGAAACGTGATACTTTGAAGCCTGTTATAACGCACGTAAGGACGACATTTCATTGCATGTTTGAGAAAATATTATTTTTCCATATATGAACCATACCTGTGTGGTCATCGTCGTCATGTGCCGTGACACTGTCGGCATTGTGGTCGTCGTCATCCTCGTCCAAGTCGACTGTGCCGCTTGCTTTGGATGCGGATGTCTCGATGGCGCTATCACTCCTGTCCTTCAGTAGAGCATCAAACGGGTCTAGAGCCTGCAAATTAAATGAAATAACATTTTAGAGATGTGCTAAGAGTGTTCAATCCATGAAGAAGCACTCCACTCCTTTTCATTAAATACTATATAGTGTTAGTAACCCCGGACGCAAATGAGGGATGTTATAAGTTTAATATCCTTATCTGTAATTTTTGTATGTGACATCATAAATCATAGCTTCCAAATGGATGAACCGAGCGGTTTTGTAATCGAGAGTCTTGTGTTTCGAGATGGTTTGGTTGTGGCTAAAGGGGGTGATATTTTTTTTATTTATGTTTATGTAGTACTTCTTCACAGATTTAATGATTTTATATGAGCTTACTATGGGACTAGTTCGATTTGTGTAGGATTGTCCACCAATATTTATTATTTATTCTTATATCCTTATTTATTTATCTATGTGAGTAGAGTCTACTCCATATGTTCCCATGTGATCCCGTTGAACTGGCACAGCCCTTTTGTAACAAAAAAAATTGAGCTCCAAAATGATTTACTGAGCTGTAGACCCCCTTTCAAAGGCTCTATGGGGCCACAGGCGACACTCATATGTGACTCTAGTGCAATTAGTGCAAGTACAATGATGTAGTATGGTTGAGTTTTGAGTTTGAATGAGTTATTTACCTGCGTATGATCTTCCTGTGGCTCATCCTGAACATTTGGTGCTGTCTCAAACTCTGGTTTACCAACATCATCATCTTTTTTCTCATTGGCATCACTTGTATCTAGTGTGTCTACCTCTGTTTTTTTCTCAGCTGTGGGATCTTGACCAGTTTCAAGAATTTCAGACTGTTGGCTAGCTACGGGAAGCTCTGAGCTAGTAGGATCCCGGATGGACTCATGTGTAGATTCCTGCTCCTGTGCTGAGTCTTGACCAGCAGATTCTTGGCTGTTGGATTCCTCCGGAGTCTCTATTTTTTGTGGTAGTTCTTCTGCATTATCTGCAGTTTCTGCATCTTCTGATTTAATTTCTGAAATAGTACGAAGACATAAGGTGAAATTAAATGACACAGATCATAATTATTGCATAAATGGGTTGCTCCACACCAGACACACGCTCAATACATAGGTGTACATTGTGAGTTTTGATAAGTATTTTTTAATATTCTTTTCCAATTACACAAATTTATTTACAATTGGGCCGTACGATTTTAAGCTTTGCGACGTAGACTTAAGGAACACGTTAAATACAGTATATATATAAAAGTTTTGATAAGTATGTTTATGTGACCATGAAAAATTAAGAAGCTTGAACAAGAATGTCTATACATTTACCAGCTTCTTAATTTAAAAAAAAAAAAAAAAGAAAATGAGGAAGTCAGTATGGCACAACAATAAAATAACACAAATCACGCAATAATTTCCAAGGATGGGGGAGGGGGGGGGGGGGGGGGGGGGGGTTTCATAAAAAAAAAAACTGTACCCAGAGTCCAATCAACTTTTAGATGAACAGGACCTTTTATACTGTTTTATCTTCCGAGTTACTTTTTGCATACATAACAGTTTTTTGTAAAAACTGTCAACTATAATATCTTATACCCAGGACTATAATTAAATTCTACTACTGCTGTATTGAATTTGGTATCCGTTATGATTATGACACAGAAATATTATCATCTGAAGATGTGTGTATATTATTAGTTATATATATCTTTGGTATTTCAATTAAAAAATACAACAACTAGTGTGGGTATGGTGAAATGGAGGCGGCCATGATAATTTTACTCCTCACTTCATTTTCAGAATCTTATGTACATCTGAAGCCGACAATTGTTTTCTTTACAATTATTTAGTTAATTTATTTATTCAAAATTTGATAAATAAATGCAATATCTATTTAAATCCGATCAGTTTTACATACATTCTGACGATTATATTTGATATTATCATAATAAGGTTGGTTACACCTGGAATGACATTATTCCATCTTTAATTTTTCTTAATTTTACTTTTTACCCTGATATGAGTGGATTGCAAAAAATTTTAATATAGTTAAGAGCCCTAATCTAATCTACGCTTTAACTTTTTTGCATTGTGTAACGGCAATTACTAATTAAGTAATTACCCATACATTTTACATGGGTAACTTTCGTTACACAATGGAAAAAAGTTGAAGCATAGATTAAGGCGCTTAACTGTGTAGAATTTTTTTGCAATCCACCTACAAAATATCTCCTAACAGCTATAAACTAATAGACTACAGTACACCATGTTTTATAAATTTTCGCATGTTTACTGTGTTGCCAAGTGTGTCCCAAGTGGAAATCTTATTAGACTAATATTGCTCTTTGCTCTGAGTGAGTGTAGGGAAAGTGTTTGTTTAGAGAAACGTTTTACCTAACATGTTTAACATGAGGTACATACCGTTATCCTTAGCAGGCTCGTCCTTTGCTTCCTCTTCTGCATCAGGTTCTTGAGTACACTCCGCATTGGTCACATTTTCCCTAACACTTTCACTCTCATGTTCCACATGGTTCTGGAGTCCACTATCACCCTCTTTAACACTAATTGGATCCTTTATAGAATCTCCATTGCTATCAGCAGCTTTGCTTATATCACTCACTTCTGTATTATCACTGTTATTGGTATCAGCGTCTTTGTTATCACTTTCTTGGGGTTCTTCTGACTTTTTGGGGTCCACTGTCTCATTATCTTCAGATATCTTGTCCCTAGAAGCTTCACACACAGCCTCCATAGAGTTTTCAGGAATACTTTCTTTCTCCTCCATATTAACACCAGTCTAGTTGGATTTAGGTCAATTAATGAATCGAATACATCTGAAATTTAACAATATAAATGTTTTATTAAGACGCCGCACCCGGCAGAAAGTTTCGAGGTTAGAATGCAATGGGGCTGGCGGTAAAGAATATCAGTTAAGTACGAAAGAATACAATAAGCGTCAGCTTAGTTCCATCTATATCAGCAAAGTAAAGCAGGTCAAAATATTTGAACATAATCATCACATTAACAGCGGTAATTACAAGTCAAATGACGCCAATCCTGACCAAAGCCTTATAGCGCGCGCTTTTTTTTTCATTTTGTTAAATTTAAAGCACAGTAGTCGTAAAAATGCATTAATATTCTTATGGAACTACAACTGAACATTAGTCCTGATATATTTCTGTAATAACAACTAGGACATCGCGGCAAGTTTCTTTGTAAGCGAAAAAAACGAAAGGACAGGTAAATCATTTTAGCAAGACGTTAGGAACGGGCCCAATCATCAATATTTTAATGTAATTTTAATAATTTTCTTCGTGAACTGTTTTTCATATGTAAAACAACTTGCCTGTATTGTTATTTCACACAAAATTCCTTGAAAGCACAACAAACGACACCATTTTGGAATCGACTTTCATGCGATTTGTTGCGGATGTGTATACCGCGCAAACTAATTCTTATTTTCAAACGGTGTATTTTTAAAACAAATCATAATGCAAAGGTATGATAAATAAATAAAAGACCAATTCTGAATTATCTAAATTTTCAACCATTATCCTGTAAAGATCCGAATATATAAAAAGTGATCAATGTAGACTCTAGTTTCTTTTGTTAGGTTGGTAGAGGGTGACGCTTCGGTCAAGTAAGTCAGTTCGAGTGATGAATATTACCGCACCAATTTCGAAGAGATTACTGGAAATAATTACTGGAATAGTTTGACATAATATAAAGCTGGGACACACATGGTAACACGACAAAAATACTTTACCTTCGGCTCGGACCTCGAACCCACGCGTTCATCTATTGCCTACTTTCTAGCCTTTACAACAATGTGCTATTTCACGCCACTGCTCGGAAATGTGGCAAAAGATGGTCAGAATTCAGGCGTCAAAGCTGGGGTTAGTTGGACGACGCACGAACAGGCCATCTATGACTTCAAACTGTCCAACAATGTTATTGTTGGACAGTTTGAACAGCGATCGACCAATCACAGGGCACCGCGCGGTCGCGCCGGCGTGCGCTGCCTGTGCTCCTCCTCCTCCGCGCCGGGCGCGAGGCAAGCGAGCCTGTTTAATATTATGATCTTTAATTTTGATTTAAAATTATTTGCAATTTCCTTGCAGTAGGCGTGAAAAGCACTATGTTAAGCCTCGGCCGAAAGTGCAATAGCTTACTTTCTAGCCTCTACAACAATGTACTATTGTTAGTCATTAGGTTCTAATCCTGGCTCGTTTGAAAAAAAACAAATTAAAAAAAGGAAACATTTTGAACCAGCGACCTTCTAGCATACGCGATTGCCGATTAGTCGCTGTTACCAACTGAGGTATTGGAACCTAACGAAATTGGTCAGCTAACGAATCTTTCAATGGTTCCAAGTAATGTATCTTGGCACCACGATAGCACAGCAGTCAATGCAGAGGTAACATCATGTAACTAATGAGGTCATAATAGTTTTTGCATTTTTGTTTTCAAGATATTAATAAAAAGTTACTCAGGTATATCACTCCAACGCGGCTAGAACAAGACGGCCGCAATATATTCTCGAGCTCTCTCGCACAATCCGTCTCTTTCTAAGTGGTCTATATAATAAGATAATATATCGCGGCCGTCTTGTGTTAACCGTGCGCAAAACGGCGCGCGAGCTCTCTCGATTTTTCGCGCACTATCCCTCACTTTCTAAGTTTTCTAATAAGAGAGAGACGGATAGTAAAAAATACACGTAAACTTTCTTTGAAGAAAAAAAAAACAATTAAAACCACTTGGAATTGGAAATAATTGATCACAAAGGATCATTAGCGGATCCAGGGGGAGAGGGCTAGGGGCTCTCATATTACTGAATGTTAAAATTTTACTTGTTTTATTTCGTTAAATGTCCTCGCATTTTTTTGATAAAATATACATACTTTGACACTGACAGTAACTATTCGTACTAGAGTCTGTCAAGCTAGTCGTGTCACTGGAAAATGGCGGCAAATTAAAAAAAAAAACCGGCCAAGTGCGTGTCGGACCACGCAAAACGAAGGGTTCCGTGCCTATTAAAAAGGTCGTATCGTCACAGAAATTTTACGGCACTTACATCCTTTTCTTTGAGGAATGCAGTTTTTCAGCAATATCTCGAAAACCTCTAAACCGATCTTGTTCAAAACAATTTTCGGTGAATGAAATTAATAAGCCCTATGTCCATGAATTTTTCCATATTTTTAAAATACACCGTTCAAAAATTAGAGGGGGGGGGACAGAATTTTAGTGACTTTCGGGGCGATTATCTCCGACGCTATTCACTTAATCAAAAAAAATGCCAAGAAACCTTATATTTATTTTGAAAGACCTATCGATTGATGTGCCACACGGGGGGTCACAATGAAAAAAAAAATTTTGACTTTTAGTTTTATGTATGGAGTGCACCCTTAAAAAAATTTTTTTTGTCATTTTAATTACAAAACTATGTAGCGGCTAACAAAATACACCTATCCTGAAAATTTTATTCAAATACACCTTATAGTTTTCGAGTAAACTGCCTGTGACATACGGACAGACGGACAGACGGACAGACGGACAGACGGACAGACGGACAGACGGACATGACGAAACTATAAGGGTTCCGTTTTTGCCATTTTGGCTACGGAACCCTAAAAACATGCTGGTAACACGAAATGTATGGCGGAGTAAAGCCCGTCCTACAGCGACCTTGGTCCGCACCGACCGTGTAGACAGTTGTTTCCAACAAAATTACATACTACCACGGTCGGGGCCGACCAAGGTCGCTCGGTCGGAGGGGCGTGTTGGCGACCGTCTAGCAGACCTTTCATAATCACTATAACTGACAGTTTATTTCATAGGTAAATTTGTTGCTATATAAAGAATTTGATAAAAATGCTGTGGTCACGACTCGCTTGACAGACTCTATCCGGCCTCACTTCGGCAGGCAATCCCTATTCCTTCCCGGCCTTTATAGTAATATAATTATTTATATATTTTTATCTCTATTGCTTAAAACAAGAATTTATAGTACAAAAGGCGGACTTAAAGCTCTAAAGCGTTCTCTACCACTTCTTCCAGTCAACCAACGGCAAAGCAGATAATTAAAGCACTCATTGACAGGAACCAAAAGTAAATCATTAGTAAAGTAACAATAATTGCATAAAGAGCAAAAATAATGAACAAAGAGAATAGAGAGATCGCACTTGTATGTGGAACAATTAGGATAAATCTATTATGAAAATTGGCTGGTGTATTCATACCTTTACGCTCGGGGAAAGTGTGTTCTCATTTACAAAATGATATTCTAAATTGTTATTGGTAGAAACTAATCTAAAGCTACTCGAATTCGCTAAATCCATGCCAAGAAGTTTTGTTGTTAATCTCGTCAACTATGGCGGGCTTGTGTTTTTTCAGGCTCAAATACGAAATGAGTAGTTATGTGCGCCGCTCGGGCGGCGACATTGACAGCGATTTGTCGAATATTCTCGTTCGCCATTTTGTGAATGCTATGGAATTTTGTGTTAAGTAATCAACGTGAAGTCATCTTGGCGGAAACCAAAATAGGTGTAAGTTCAACTTTTCGCAAAGTGGCCGGAGTCGTGTTGAAATTCAAAATAATCGCTATTCATGTGTGGGAGTCGTCGTGTTTTCGCGTTTATCGTTTATTCGTTGTTTTATTGTTTCGTTTCGCAGCGGATAAGCGGTCCTGTGACCTCCAGATTCTCTGTGAATTGCGGTTGTCTTACGGAATTAATTTTGCAGGTTTGACTGTGATGACTGAGAATTGCGTTGTGGGTAAACCGTCGCTGAAGCGGCATGAAGTCGCGAGGCCTGTTCACATTCAGAGGCTGGAAGCCGCCCTGGAGATCCGTCCCTTCGTGAACCAGGTGGAACAGATCCTCAACTCGGATGGCGGGAGTGACAGTGACGATGACTCTGACGGCAAATCAATGGGCAATGAGATGTCCAAAGGGGACAGGGTGGTGCATGGTGTTGTGACTACCAAGCAAGGCAAGTATTTGTTATTTAAGTAGGTCTGCTTACTCCTGTCCATCTAATCTGTGGTTCAGAAGCCAAGTCTGTCTTCAAACCAGGATACAATTTTGTAATACATCCCTTAAAACATCAAAACCATGGTATGCCACCAAAAGTCCCAAGCCTACTCATGACCAGACATAGGAATCCAGGGGGCTACATTTTATGACAGGTAAGGAGTTTCTATATCAATAAACTCAATTATTGATGCTTCTGAACATTCAATTCTGATCCTTTATTTTAACAATAGTAGATGGGACAGTAATGAAGAAAAAAATTGTGACAATTAATATTTAAAAATTGTTTCAAAAAATAGAAACGTCAATTGCGTTATTATTATTTTTAATTTTTACACTTCTAATAAAAACATATTTTCACAAAAAAACTTGAGTGATCACTAGTATATACAGAACAAGTATTGATAATTGAGTTTATTGATAAACAAACTCCCAACCTGTCATAAAATTTTGCCCCCTGGATTCTCATGACTAGTAATCAGTAATCAGTCATTTATTCGCTTAAACATGGTCCAAATAGGTGGTATAAAAGAAATACAATAGAACTACATGTTTGGTCACAAGGACATGCAAATGTATAAGGATGTCATGTATGCGACGCATGCATAAGTTGCTAATACTAATACTAAGAATTTATATAATACTAAGAACTAATAGACCTATTTAAGCTAATGTACGCCACTTTAGTCTCCATTCAAGGGGCAACCCAATAGAGGGTCCTCTTATCTCGAAACCTTTCTTACAGCATCTTTTTCTTAATACATAGGCTTCATCATCATCATATCAGCCGAACCACTGCTGGACATAGGCATCCCCCAAAGAGTGCCAAATTGATACATAGGCTTATGAATACATAAGTAATTATATTACTAAAATAATCTCCCAACACAGGTAAAATGTGGATCCCACCAAAAACATAAATGTAAAAAAGGAGAGCCAAGTTCAATACACAAATTATGCTTGGCTGTGGGCTTCGCCGCAAAAAGAATGGAGATTTAAATGAGTGCCAAGCTCTATGCAAAATCCAAATATGTATTTATAGGAACAAAATAACATTATGAACAAGTATTAAACTCTATTTCTTTGCTTTATTGGATACCTACAACAATTGCTGTTATTTAAAAATGTGAGATCTTAAAGTAGGTTAGATTTGATGTTTTGAGTTAACTTTATTTTTATATTTCTGTTATATAGCAAATATAATAAATTAATAATACATATATTGGGATAGTTTGAAATATCTGCTTGTAACGGTTCCAACGCTATAATTTAAAAAAAAATTGAATGGGGACCCCCCTCTTTTTTAACTTTTTTTTATTTTTAGATTTTTTCCTACAGTTACACACAATTACCGAGCTGGATTCCAAATTTCATCCTTCTAGGTCATCTGGAAGTAGGTTAGATTTAGGTACTATATGTCAGTCAGTGCTAATATTTACGACTTTTTGACCTTCATATCTTTATAACCGTTTGAGCTAGCTTCATGTAATTTGGGCTTCTAGATTTGTAATTAAACACACGTAGTTTTGTGACTGTGTTTACGTTAAAGAGGTTTTGAGTTATAGAAGGGTCAAAAGTGGCACCAAGTGTTCCTTTGCTTGAACTTGGCTTGACACGCTGCCGCGTGTCTAGATATGATCCTGAGACAATTTTCATATCAAAAAGTATTTTTTCTCAAACATATCCTAATTAGCTTATTTGATGGCGAATCTGACATATATTTCTCCTGGCAGTCCTGGTCCTGGTCTTTATTCATAATGTCTGAATGTTTACTTAATTAAGTCACCTTTTTGTATAATCTTCCTATATTAATATTAAACAGAGGTAGAGTTCGTAGCTATGTCACTTTATAGCTTTTTAAGTTTCATCATCATCATCATGATATCAGCCGAAAGACGTCCACTGCTGGACATAGGCCTCCCCCAAAGAGTGCCACAATGACCGGTACTGCGCCACCCGCATCCAGCGGACTCCAGCGACCTTTACCAGGTCATCAGTCCACCTTGCTTTAAGTTTGCAGTTTCAGAACTACTTATCTGATTTCAAAACGACATAGGCGTTTATCCTGCAGCTTTGCCTGCATTCTTTGGAATGAGTAGTTAGTTTAATGTAAAGTTCAGAATGAAATCATAATTAAAGTAATATTCATTTGTCACAGAACGCCATAGCGACC
Source organism: Epinotia nisella (assembly GCA_932294315.1). Taxonomy (NCBI): domain Eukaryota; kingdom Metazoa; phylum Arthropoda; class Insecta; order Lepidoptera; family Tortricidae; genus Epinotia; species Epinotia nisella. Next base: position 28,880,265 of record OW028674.1, read on the forward strand.
GCCTGCGCCTATACAACCTCACGTCTGTAGGTGAAGAGAGAGAGTGGCTCCGAAATGTATTGCTGTCTTCAGAGTCTGACACCAGCAGTGGTGAGGACACACCCACAGGCAAGGAGCAGAGGATCAAAAGATTGCTCAAAGAGAGATCATATCATAACAAATATGCTAAGGAGTATTATAAGGACCAAGGGGTAATAATTTTTTTAATCAACTAAAATTTTAAGTTATAGACTGATCATAATCTTAGCTAAGATATATCCGAGATAACTTTCTAATAATAAAAACTTATCTTTATATTGGTCAGTCTCTTTTGAATTGGTGATAACAACCTGAAAGGCATAAGCAAAAAAGATTTTTCAAAAATCCAACTGCTTTTTCAAATATTATAACCAGTGATCGGTTTTTTGGATTCGACATGGGGTGAACGACCTCAATCATTATGTTAGTATGGATATGCCCCGGGAATCCGGGCTTTATGTTGTTAGAAAAGGCAAAAAAATACAATGTGTTTTTTTATTACACTTTAAAACATCTAAGTAGCTTTATGCAATCCTTAGAAGAAAATAATTAGAACTGAAATCCAGAGAAAATAATGAAATGTCAATGTCAAGATTTTGAAGTATTTTTTCCATCATGACAGATATTATAAGCTAATACTTTGTGGAGGTTTTAATATATTTTGCTTAAAATAAAGTGTAGAGATTAGGAAAAGAATATAAGTATTTGTCTCAACTGGTTGCCATGTAAGAGTAAAAAAATGTGTAATTTAAATTGTTTTATTTTTGTACGTTTTGTTCGGTATCGCGGGAAACTGTCGTATCTATATTAACTTTTCTACTTGATATCCCGCGAGGGAGAATCCAAATAACCGATCACTGATTATAACTTATTCGCAGAGAGACGACCGAATAGCCTAGTGGTTAGAGAACCTGACTATGAAGCTCGAGGTCCCGGGTTCGATCCCCGGTCGGGGCAGATATTTGTATGATGAATACGAATGTTTGTTCTCGAGTCTTGGATGTTTATGTATTTATCTATATATGTATGTTTATCCGTTGTCTAGTACCCATAGTACAGGCTTTGCCTAGTTTGGGACTAGATCAATTAGTGTGAATTGTCCCACGATATTATTATTATTATATTATTATTATTCCACTCCTTCAATTATAAGGAATCCAACAACACCTCATATGTTGATATGTCAAAATCCATGAAGCCCCAAATGCACTGTAGCCAGTATACATACATACTAGGGTTGTCCTTAAAAACTGAAAATTTGAAATTTCAATGAGGCACCCTCTTAAATTGATCTAATACGTGAAAAAATAATGCATGTTTTTTATTTATATTTTTGGATAAGATTTAATAATCGCTACCGAATTTTGAAACTTTAAGGTTTGCATTTCTCCATAGTAAGATTTTTTATATTTTTAACATTTTACTACTTTATTGAGCTACATTTACATAAATGAATAAATAAAATATAACCATATTAAATTGTAGAAAGTCAGTGAATAAAGGCTATTTGTGTTTGTATGGATTGTGTGAATCATCCCTGTCTGGGCATACTATATCACAAGTAGAATTATTTGAACTGATCCAGAATTCGCGCTACATGTACTACGGCGCGGGCTTGCTGTCGACGGTGGACCGGTACCCGGAGCGGCTGGTGCGCGGCGCGGCGGCGCGCGGGCGGCGCGGGCGCCCGGGCCGGCCCGAGCGCGGCCGCGGCGCCAAGGGCCGGCGGGGGCGCGCCAGGGAGGGAAGGGGAGAGACTAGTGATATGGTATGTTTTATAAGCTTTTTATTAACTTGCATTGTATGTAATGTTTGTTCGGGTGGAATCTTGCAACTCAATTTTGAAGCAGTTATCTTCAACCGATTGAGCTGAAATTTTAAATAAAGATATAGTTTGGGTGACCGTTCAATATTATGGTACCATCAAGCTGATCTGATGATTGAGACAGAAGGTGGCCATGGGAATTCAGTACTTAACCGACGTAACCCCGTTGAGTTTGGGCTCGTTAGAATCGTCTCAATGAGTATGACGACGGTTGATGACGGAGTACAGAAAAGTACAGTCGGCAACAAAAGCTTGCACCTAAAATGAACTTTTTGACAGATACTTTTTTGTTTATTTCTGTCAACATCATCAATCATCATCATCCTCCTAGCATTTTTCCCGGTTAAAGGAGCTCGGGGACCGGCACTGCTCCTCCGCAGGGTCCGCTTTCTGTAAACATCAAATGAGTAAAGGAAAAGGTCGACAGATGTTACTATAATATATTATTGTCACTCCTCTGGAGCGGGCGCCCATGAGTTGCGGTTCCCGGTTGCCATCGGCAGGCCGTATACGAATTTGCCAATATTGTTGAATAACAAATAATAGGACATTGTAACAAAATGGTCAAATAATATTTATGCATGTGCTCGAAAATAACCTTTTCCAAGCTGCAGCAAAATCGTCCGAGTACTCGACGGTGCACTAGTGTATGGCATGGGCACCTTATGTCAAAGCAATATGGGTTAGATTCGAACAAGGAGGATTTTTATTCATTCGAATTTAAGCCATGTCACTTTGACATAGAGTGCCCATGCCATAACTAGTATATATATATTTATATTATTGCGTTCCAATAGTTTCAGTTTGTTTTTTAGAACTGCGGTTACAGTGTTTTTTGCTGTGGAACATAATGAGTTACTCAAAATTAAATGCGTTTCCTAACCATAAAACAATGGTTTTAAGTGAACTAGGTACGTGGAGCTTGGTTCCGTGGAGTTTGGGACGGATGCTTGTGTGGGACACTACCTGTGTAGCCACACTAGCACAGTCCCACCTACAACGGACTACTTCTAAAGCGGGTTCAGCGGCTGAAAACTTATTAATTATAGAGGCCTCGGCAGGGAATAAAACTTTGTACCATTTGGCGTCGAGACCCTCGGTCCGTGGGGTCCCAGTGCGCATAAGCTTTTTGCGGAAATCGCTTGGCAAAAGCTGACGGCTTTGTCGCACAACGCATCAGCATTGCAATTCAGCGAGGAAATGCCGCCAGCATATCCTTGTTACAATGCCTCGAGGGCCTTTTTTAGATTTAACTTAGTTTAACTTTAATTTATTTATAATGTTAATTATCATCTTGTAATCACGAACTTTACTTCGGGACTCACTTAAGGTTGACAATCCTGTCAAATTGTATACGAATACAAAGAATATTTTTGCGAAAAGGGTCCTACATTAAAGAACGCAACCATACTTTAGAAAGCTTAATACATACAAATTTATCAGTCCATTCATAGGTCCGGAAATCTAATGATCTCCCATGTTCTATTTTTCAGCCTGATGACGTAGATTGGGAAGAGCAGCTAAGAAATATGAAGGAAGAGAAAGATGACGAATTTTCTATTGTAGAAAAACCTGGAGTAAGGTAGATATTTCATTGGTTTTTTTTCGAACTCCATTTACTGAGAGACAAGGTTTAGTGACCATTTAGCTACTTTCTTAACCAACAATAAAAAAAAAGTTTATTTCGAGTATCATTGACCCTTAAGAATACATTAATATCCTGGATTATTAGCCAAACAGTGACGTTATAAGAGGCAAGTTACGAGCAAGTGTGATGAAAAAACATTAACAAATAGAAATTAATTACTAGATTACCTACCTACCTTTATTATTATTTATTTTTACCATAGAATATAGTAGCGATTGGCTTGTGTATATCACCACAGAAAAAAATAACATCCCTATGAATCAAACCCAATTTTTTCAGAGGTCGCAAAAAGCTATCCACTCTCAAAACACCAGAGGCGCTCACCGCCCGACGCCGCCGCCACTGGCAGTTGCTCGTCAAGAAAGAACTGGGCAAGGTGCAGCGCGCCAGAACAGCCACACACAGGGAGGTTATGTTGCAGAGGAAGAGGCTGGCAACCCTGTGTTGCAAGCACTGGAGGCATGTTGCTATGCAGGTGCGTACAAAATAATATATTGTGTGGCCAGTGTTTGTCAACGAGGGTGCCTTAGAGGTCCTAAGGTCGCAAAAAGATATCTACCCATAAACTGCCGCTGACGGCACTGGCAGTTGCTCGTCAAGAAAGAACTGGGCAAGGTGCAGCGCGCCAGAACAGCCACACACAGGGAGGTTATGTTGCAGAGGAAGAGGCTGGCAACCCTGTGTTGCAAGCACTGGAGGCATGTTGCTATGCAGGTGCGTACAAAATAATATATTGTGTGGCCAGTGTTTGTCAACGAGGGTGCCTTAGAGGTCCTAAGGTCGCAAAAAGATATCTACCCATAAACTGCCGCTGACGGCACTGGCAGTTGCTCGTCAAGAAAGAACTGGGCAAGGTGCAGCGCGCCAGAACAGCCACACACAGGGAGGTTATGTTGCAGAGGAAGAGGCTGGCAACCCTGTGTTGCAAGCACTGGAGGCATGTTGTTATGCAGGCAAGTACAATGTGTATTATACGATATGTGATATACCAACGAGGGTCTATTAGAGGCCTGTAAGCATTAGCGGCATGTTGCTATGCAGGTGGGAAAAAAGTGTATAATAATAACGTGAGGGACTAAATACATTGTCATATTCCTCTTCTTAGTCGTGCACTCTAGACAGAGTGTCACTCTAGTGAGTGACGATTTTTGGGCCACCGTAGCTCTGATAATGCGTCGCCATGTGGGTCTGTTTTTGGCGGAGTGAGATCAACAATTGCTTGTGTCTTCTGTGACTGCTTTGATGAGGTCTGTTCATCGTGTTGGAGAGCGGCCACAAGATCTTTTGCCCTCGACTTTCCCTTGCACCACCAAATGTTCCATACACTTTTATATACTTTTATTTTTTATGTGCAGTCCCAGAAGAATATGAAAGAGACGGTGTGGCGATGCAAGCGGCTCAGTCGAGAGATGCAGGCCTACTGGCGCCGATACGACCGCGCCGAGAGAGAAACAAGACGCCGCATGGAGAGGGAGGCGGAGGAACAGAGAAAGGTAAGGTAGACAACACCATCAATATTTATGGTTTTATCACCAGAAGAACTGATCAAAACGGTATCGTGATTTGATGAATTTGCGCGCAATTTGGCATGCCTTTATATAATCAACGATTAAAACAAACAAAAAAACTGGACAAGTGCGAGTCGGACTCGCCCACCGAGGGTTCCGTACAAAATTATAAATATTTCAGATTTCTATTACACTATCTATTAACTGTATTCAGCAAATAAACGATTTGTATATAGAGATAAAGGGTCTTGACAGACAGACAGACAGACACACGGGCAACAAAGTGATCTAATAAGGGTTCCGTTTTATCCTTTTGAGGTACGGAACCCTAAAACTAACTTGTACGTGACAGATGGACGTGGAACTGATGGAAGCGAAGCGGCAACGTCGCAAGTTGAACTTCCTCATAACGCAGACTGAACTGTACGCGCACTTCATGCAACGCAAGATGAATGCGGCGGAAGACGGCGACGGGGCAGACAGGATACTGAGGCAGTTGGACGAGGACAGGGACCCGAGGCTTGTTGCCATTGATAGTTATGACAGGTGGGTCCTTGAACGAGTGGAATAGTACATTACTATAGAGGCCGGGAAACGAAGGGTTGCAGGCCAAGTAGATATAGGGAGACGCAGCCGGCAACCCCGTTTCTCGCCGAGATTTGTATAGTGCTTTTCTCAAACTTGCAATGAAATAAAAATAAAAAAGTCGTCAATTTGTTTTATTCGCAGGTTAACACAACTAAATAATACGTTTCTGAACAAAACATTATCAATGACAACAAGTGTCAATCAAGCAGGAAATGACAGCTGTCAGTGCTGTCACATCATAACCTAGAATTGTGTACCACTCCCACATTTCTTACTAACAATTATTCCGTAAATTAAGTATTAGTTTACTGTTACTTGAACTTATATCTAACTATATAGAAAAGAAAAGTAAACTTTTTACAATTTACTCGCCAAACTTTTTTTTAAACCTGTTTTAACCGGTTTTTTCAAAAGTCCCCGAAGTAGTCTAATATTTTGAATTATTTTAGGCTCTTAATATAGGACTCTATCATGTATTTAGGTAACATATTCGTATTATTAGACAGCCTGATCAAAAATGATATTATAAACCAAAGAACAATATTGAACGGAATAAAACCGGTATTTCTGTATGGTGAAAATACCGGTATCCGATCCCTGGTTTGAAGTAAACTTTTACCAGGTGACATTTACATTAGTTCTAACTTTTTTTATGGTTAAATACTAAGACGTTGTGTCAGTGTCACAATTACAATTTGACGTTTATTAACAAAAGACGATAGCTTTGCAGGCCTAGGTGTGTAAGGTTGTATGAAATTCCTTTACATATCATCTTCACTCATCGCACCAGATACGTAGTATTTCCGGACCTAATTTGAAGTAAATCATGTCAACATTTCATTGCAAGTTTGAGAAAAGGTTTATTAAATGGTCAGTCAAATTGTACAACTGCAAGACAAATGGACATAGAATTCATGGAAGCGAAGCGGCAATGTGCTCAACTTCCTTATAACGTAAACTGAACTATACGCGTGAAGATAAATGCGTGAAAATATGGTGACACCTTTTTTTACCAGTTTTGCCTGCCTAAGGCACTGGTTCCACCGCCGGCGAGTGAGATATGAACTATCGACTTTTTTCTAGCCCAAGAAACGAACAAAAGATAATCGCTTCCGTGTAAATAAAAGAGAGAGATATATATTTATAGTTCATCGCTCGCTGTTCACACCGCGATCAACTATATGAACTATATCTCGCTCTTTTACACGGGAGCGATTATCTTTTGTTCATTTCTTGGGCGAGAAAATCGCCGATAGCTCATCGCTCGTCGCCGGCGGTGGGACCAGTGCCTTAACGTAAAATCCAATGCGACGATTATGCATTTCAGTCATAATATTCAAGATTGTAGATCTACGCCAATAATTAAATATTGGCAAAAAAATGTTTACACCCAATAATAAGAAGTTTAACAGAACCCATGAATTCCAGCGAAGCGATGAAAGCGCGCGCGGCGCGCAACGCGCGGGAAGCGTTCCGCACCGAGCGCGCGCGCACGCGGCTGTTCGACGCGGCCGCCGCGCCCGCGCACGCGCTCGAGCCCGAGCCCGAGCCCGAGCCCGAGCCGCCCGTGCGAGGCGACCGCACGCAGCCAGACATATTCCAAGGCACGCTGAAGGGATACCAGCTCAAGGGAATGAACTGGCTCGCCAACTTGTATGATCAGGTTAGCCATCTTGTTTCATAAGCAGGGCCCGTACTTTTCGTGCCGATGACGTAAAAAGGCCAAGTGCGAGTCGGACTCGCGCACCGAGGGTTCCGTACAAACCTGTAGGTATATAAGTAAATTATTCAAAACATTTTTATTATATGATGTAACATTTACGGTTCTCGCAATTTTTCCTTTATCTGTGGTATAAAACGTTGCTTCGTACCAAATTTCAAGATTCTGAGTTCACGGGAAGTACCCTGTAGGTTTTGATTCCCTTGCGAGTTTCGAAAATTTGCGGAAATCTGCGGAAATTTGCGGCATAAACGGCTGTATCTTTTGATTGCATTGGCTTAGAAGTTTGATTTTTTCACAGCTCCAAGGAACAGTAGACCTGAGTATTTTATATAAACTTTAGCTTAATACCTCCACGCGTTCCTGAGAAAAAGGGTCTTGACAGACGGACGGACGGACAACAAAGTGATCCTATAAGGGTTCCGTTTTTTTCCTTTCGAGGTACGGAACCCTAAAATTACGCCTTTTAGCACACAGAATGTTGTGATAAAATAAAATAAGTTTAGTGAAGCTTGTTACCTAACCTCCAACAACCAAAAATCATAACAATATTCTTGTAAGGATGACATTGTATAGCAACTTTATATACAGTACTAAAAACAAATACTACATACATATAATTGTGAAAATACAATAACTAAACAATTACCACGTCAACTTATTGTTCATCTGAATGACAATGTCAGTCAAAGATCATTTTGAGTGCCAATATCGTTTAATTAAAGAGGTTGATAAGTCGTAACTGTTTACGAAAATACAGAAATCGTCCTATGTGTGGTATGTCGTTATTGACACGAAAAGTACGGGCCTTGTTCATAAGCTAGAAATACAATGTCTCACTCTGACGCTTGATATGGTCAGTTCGACTTATTGCGAGGCTTGAGTGTGCCTTTTGGTTTATTTAGCTGAGGCGGATCTAGTGGCTGGCCAGCCTATTGCCTCTGGATGCATACTGTGACAAACGTGTCCGCGGAAGTATGTATTTCGCCGCACACAAAACGTGACCTGCTTGCAGAGCAATTACTATGCAGAGGAGTGACGTTTCTCTGCAGTTGACTGTACGTTATTCGACTCAAGTCATGACAAATTCTTGGTCGTAGCTCTAAACTGCTAAACTATTCAATATTAGACCTATCCAGTATCCATATTTTTGGGCACAGGAGTGTACAACATCATTATTTTAAACGCCAAGACGTCTTTGGACAGACTCTATAATTTGTAACAATTGTATCTACTTATAGGGTATCAGTGGCATCCTGGCTGACGAGATGGGTCTCGGGAAGACCGTGCAATGCATAGCGTTCCTTTGCCATGTGGCCGAGCGGCTCGGAGTGTGGGGTCCATTCCTCGTGGTCTCCCCCGCGTCGACTTTACACAACTGGCAGCAGGAGCTGCAGAGATTCATACCCGACTTCAAAGTTGTAAGTGGAATGTTCATGAGTATAGAACGTGGTCTAGTGGTTCGAGTCTGTGACTTGCAATCTCATATCGGTTTCAATACGAGCGTGCACCGATGAGTTTCTAAGATATCGTGATGTAGTATTTATTTAGATATGTACACTCAGCGTCAAATAGTTCGGTACACCATAATAATTATATGGTGTACCGAACTATTTGACTACTTTGGTTGCTAGAAAGCATTTGATGCTGAGTGTACCACTAAAACTTTAAGACTTAGTGCCTCCAGGCTTAGGACATCTAGTCTCGCATCTCTAAGGCAGGGTTAGATGTGGACTGTCTGAATAATATTAGCGAAGATTTTACCGATTTGAGGAAAATATCTGGGAGAAACCAGAACCTGAAACCAAAATAAAGGTTCCGTGTATGACGTGAGGTTCCCGAACACATTTAGGCTAAGTTTACAGCTCCCTGGATTTATCAGGGACAATTATGAATACAAGGAGATTTCAGGTGCCATACTGGGGCAGCCCCAACGAGCGCAAGATCCTGCGACAGTTCTGGGAGCGCAAGGACCTGCACACGCGCCAGGCCGCCTTCCACGTGGTCGTGACGTCATACCAGATCGTGGTCAGCGACCTCAAGTACCTGAACCGCGTGTCCTGGCAGTATATGATCCTGGACGAGGCGCAGGCGATAAAGAGCTCCGCCAGTATGCGGTGGAAGCTGCTGCTTGGGTTCAGCTGTAGAAACCGACTGCTACTGTCAGGTTAGTGATTGTTGCATTCTCCACTCACGATTTGCTGATGTACTGAATGTTGAACATTAGTTAAGCTAAATAAGTTTCTGTCAAAAATTTCATTATTGGTACAAGCTTTTATTGGTACTTTTCTGTATACCGTCATCAACTACTCATTGAGACAATAGGCTAGTTGCGTCATGTTAAAATATAAAATAACGTAGTGTTGCTAAATGGATAGTAAACCATTAAACTATTGTAATAAAGTATAAATTATACATTAACATAATATGTACATATGTAACATTTTATGATATATAATATAAAGATGGACCTTGAAAGTTAAGAAAAAGTATTTATTAAGTATTTAAGTTTTTATTGTCCAAGAGTTAATTTAAAGCTTAGAAATAGAATCCTTACGCTTTTACAGAAACAAAATTGTACAACAACTGCGAACCTAAACGCAGTATTTCGGGACCGAAACAGCAATTTACTTGATTTTCCATAAAACGATATTAGTACAAATAGCAAAGTGTGACGTCATACTTTTATGTCAATCAGTATGAAGCGTTTCGGCTGCTGCCAGCGAGGTCCGCCTTTGACTCATGTTTTGGGTATTTTTGGTCTCTGTCGCTCGAACTAGCAAGTGCGACAGAGACGGAGATACACAAAGTTCGTTTTCGTTTCGCGGTAGGCCCTCAGGCTCTAACCGAGGCCCTTCGTCCGCCGCGCCTCTGGTGGCGCGAAGGAGACCTACAGATTGGCTAGACGCAGCCAATGCGCGTGCTTCGAGATCTTTCGTTCCTAGATTTGCCTTGAATTTCTTGTAATGTTACGTGTTTATTTGTGATGATACTATAAACCGAAAGTTGAGTAAATTTATTTGCTTAAAAATTGTATGAAATGTTCCTATAACATCCATGAAGATAGTATCCGAAAGTGACTCATCCTGGACAAAATAATTACTAGAAGTGTCCAGGAAAACACAAAACTGTCCAGGAAGTAAGCATGTAAATCCCATTAAATATCATAATATTTAAATGTAGAACTTTTATTTTTATCAAATAAGCTAAAGGAGATAAAGAAGAATAATATAAAATATTATATAATTCTATTGGGGTTGTGGCATAATATCAGTATCTTAATCAACATAAAGGAATTAAAGAAAAAGTCGTATTGTATTTTGGCGGTATTGAATTCATTGAAATAAAATATTTACCGAAGTAAGACATAAAATTACTAAAAAATTGGTTCTCATGAATCAGATTGCGACATAGATTTAAAACCCGAGGCGGAATTTACTTCTACCTACACCTAAGTCCAAGGAGAGATATAAATTTGCACAATTAAGAAAAGTTCATGAAGTGAAAAGCTGAACATGACATTTTCAACAAACTACAATTTGGTCAGAAAATTTATTTTTGAGAAAAGCATCATATATGCTTAGACCGTAAGTACCATCCTGGCCTCGTATTAAAGCCGTCCTCATCCAGAATGGCTTACTTACTGGTCTCTGCAGTAATGTACTATACGATTCTGTAAAGCATGTGTAACTTGCAGGTACCCCAATCCAAAACAGCATGGCGGAGCTGTGGGCGCTCCTTCACTTCATCATGCCGACGTTGTTCGACTCGCACGACGAGTTCAACGAATGGTTTTCCAAGGACATCGAGAGCCACGCTGAGAATAAGAGCACTATTGATGAAAGTGAGTTGGCAATAAAACTTAAAACTATATCTAACTTCGACTCTTGGACGTGACAAGGCGCTCCGAGCCTTTTCCTAACTTCCTAAAGCGTACTTGTTCTCGCAGTGGTTAACTTTCACTCCCCTCGAGTATCATCACATCAGTCGAAAGACGTCCACTGCTGGACATAGGCCTCCCCCAAGGAGTGCCACAATGACTGGTCCTGCGCCACTAACATCCAGCGGACTTTCTGTGATCTTTGTCAGGTCATCAGTCCGCCTCGAGTATTCTCTTAACCCCTTCCCATGTGTCTTTACATAGAAAGAAAGAAAGAAAGAAAGAAAGAAAGAAAGAAAGAAAGAAGGCATTTATTCACTACACAAAAGACACACAGATATAAAGGGAGTAGACATACAATACAATTGACACATTGTGTGTGTCTTCGCAGGGGATTAAGACAGTAGTTTATTCCTATTTGTACCGTTTTTGTCTTGTTGCAGAGCACCTGTCTCGGCTACATATGATCCTGAAGCCTTTCATGCTGCGGAGGATCAAGAAAGACGTGGAGAACGAGCTCTCGGACAAGATCGAGATCATGGTGCACTGCCCGCTTACTATCCGGCAGAAACTCTTATACATTGGTGAGCCTTTTACTCTCTTGTTAAGTCCGAGCTCAGCCACGACTTGGAGCAGCAGTTACGGTGACAGCAGTGGCAATGGCAGCGGTTCCAAATTTGTAGGAGTAAGAGGAACGTGGCCTCTCGCTCCCAGGTACGACGTGGCCTGTCGCTGGAGGTCAGGCCCATACTCAAGAAAGATACGGGGTGTCAGCACTTCTAATAGAACTGTTGTGTAAGTCTAGTATATAAGTAAAAGTGTTTATGTGTGTGTCCAATATATAAGGCTAATGTTACTCCTAATAAAGGCAGTGCATCTATGTCTGCGACATTGGTTGTTCTCACTTGACTCCAATTCTCGTCCCTACAGAACATTAACAATATTTATCACTTGTAATCAAACACTACTTTTCAGCACTGAAAAAGAAAATCAAAATCGAGGAGTTGCTGCACTTTACCGTGGGTGCCGAGTCGGGCCACAACGTTGACAAAAACTTCACCTCCAACTTGATGAACTTGGTCATGCAGTTCAGGAAGGTGCGTATTTTGAACATTGTAACTTTTACGACCGATGTGATTGTGTAGAATGGTTTGATAAATAGATTGTGTTGAAGCATATCTCAGAAAATATTCTTTGCACTGTTTTCTCCCAGCTCAATAACACTAATATCTCAGGTATGCAACCACCCTGAGCTCTTCGAGCGGCGTGACGTCCGCTCTCCTTTCGCAATGCAAGTCGATGACTACCACCTACCAAAGCTAATAGCCGAGGAAGCTATCCTTCTCCGGGCCATGCCTTCTAAAAGACACTTGCTGTACAACAAACTGAATCTACTGACTCCTGAGTGTATACACAGAAGTTTGAGCGAGGAGAAGAGTGGAATGTTCAACTTTATGAGGTTTATTGACCTGTCTCCAATGGAGTTGTACAAAGTGACGCTGTGTGGATGGTTTTATGCGTAAGTGTTAAATGTTCATTTCAAAATATTCTTAAAAAAACGGCTAAACGGCACTAAAGTACACTTCATTTTCAGCATGCAACACATAGAGGAATGTCTAGAAAAATACGAAAGACTCCGGCATAGACACTGCTGGTGGCAACAACAGACGAGTTCAGAAGTAAAGGATGAGGTTGAAGAGACAGACATAGAACCGTGTTACTATGACGATGCCAGTAGTAAAGACAGACTGCTGGTGTGTCCCGACGGCGATGTGTTGAGGCAAAGGAAGACAGATAGTTCGATGTGGAGAGATCTTCTGTTTACTGATCCTTTATGGATTCAAGGTAAATAAATAAATAAAATAAAAATTAATTAAACATTTCATTTTTCTGACTCCTTAATTTTGTTTAGGCATTTAATAGTATTTGAAAAGTTAGGAAGACACGTATTTTTTCTTTTCATTTTATTTTAAGTTAAACCCCCTTTAGTTTGGGTGTTTTAAACTACCACGTTCGAAAAGGGCATAAGGATGATTTAAAGGATGAATAATATTAGTACTGTGGTCAATTTATTGAATTAAAAAGTGATAGCATGCTGTGTCTGTGACAGTGACATTTGACATTGACAATGACAAGATAGAAGGAGTCAAATAACTGTCAATGTCACAACAATTTTTTTTCTTAGAAGATGCATTATAAGCACAGCTATGGAATATCCACATTCAGCCTTTAAATGGCTTCTTCAAAGTAATTTCCAATTTTCTCAAGGACTAGCGAATATTGTTTAAGATTTGTAACAATTTAAAGTTGGCTTAACAGCAAATTTTTAAAGAGCTCTATCTCGGTAAGTATTGAACTTCTGGTCTCAAATTGTACCAATTCTAGTCTACATAAAAATAAACTTTTTTTAAACCGCATAGTTGCGTATAAGCCTTATATTGAAAATACCAAAAAAAGTGCGAAAATTTCGCGGCTTTTCGAGTGTTGCAAAGTTAGCACAGGTCTTTCGAAGCTGCAAACTTGGATATACGGTACTGGTAGTGGTCCTAACAACATATTAAAAAAGCAGAACTTGCATTAGCCGTTAGCTTGCGATTTTACTGGTCAAATATGACTGGTCTACTTAGGGAAGTGACTCTGTAAACCTTGTTTCAAAGAGGTAAAATAACAGTCTGAATGTGCATTTGTAAATGTGTATTGGGTTAACGTGCTTATTCTGTAGGAGGTCCATTCTACACTCACACGGAACACAGCATCCACTACATGGCGGAGACGATAGAACATAGAAACATGAGAAGTAGGAATATGAAAAGTCGAGATGATCAGGTAAATTGAATGGAATATCTCAGACTAAGCCATTCACATGGTAAATTATTTAGCTCTAAACATACTGTTTATGTTTTGTCTCAGTCGGAGATGTTAAGCGAGATAAAGACGGAAGAGGGTGGATTGATCTCAGTGCCAACCGCGGAAGTTGCAGAATTTCCCCACTTAGAGAGAGCGCCGATAGTGTATCAAGATGTGCCAACAAGCATACCGGCTTTCCTATGTACTGCTCAACCTAAGGTAAACAAAACTAACTTCTATTCTGCGAGTTCTTATGTCTGTTTAGATACTATTTGATTGCATAATAATAATGTAACGAAATCGGTACACTTCTTTAAATGAGTACATGTATTTGTAACTTTAGGGGGTATACATCTCTTTGATACTAATAAACTCGGTTTGCGAAGGTATGCGTATGCCCACTGACGCCATTCGCGTCGTCGCGGCAGTTCGCGTACCACCTGACGCGGCACGGGCACGCGGAGAGCGGCGCGGGCTCGGCCGCGCTCGCGCGCCTCGTGGCCGCCGCGCGACCGCCGCCCGGCTGGGCGCCTCTGCAAGTGCCAGGTACTGCACCAGGACACAAGTCACAGGTTCATCGATGACACGTTCGCGTCGTCGCGGCAGTTCGCGTACCACCTGACGCGGCACGGGCACGCGGAGAGCGGCGCGGGCTCGGCCGCGCTCGCGCGCCTCGTGGCCGCCGCGCGACCGCCGCCCGGCTGGGCGCCTCTGCAAGTGCCAGGTACTGCACCAGGACACAAGTCACAGGTTCATCGATGACACGTTCGCGTCGTCGCGGCAGTTCGCGTACCACCTGACGCGGCACGGGCACGCGGAGAGCGGCGCGGGCTCGGCCGCGCTCGCGCGCCTCGTGGCCGCCGCGCGACCGCCGCCCGGCTGGGCGCCTCTGCAAGTGCCAGGTACTGCACCAGGACACAAGTCACAGGTTCATCGATGACACGTTCGCGTCGTCGCGGCAGTTCGCGTACCACCTGACGCGGCACGGGCACGCGGAGAGCGGCGCGGGCTCGGCCGCGCTCGCGCGCCTCGTGGCCGCCGCGCGACCGCCGCCCGGCTGGGCGCCTCTGCAAGTGCCAGGTACTGCACCAGGACACAAGTCACAGGTTCATCGATGACACGTTCGCGTCGTCGCGGCAGTTCGCGTACCACCTGACGCGGCACGGGCACGCGGAGAGCGGCGCGGGCTCGGCCGCGCTCGCGCGCCTCGTGGCCGCCGCGCGACCGCCGCCCGGCTGGGCGCCTCTGCAAGTGCCAGGTACTGCACCAGGACACAAGTCACAGGTTCATCGATGACACGTTCGCGTCGTCGCGGCAGTTCGCGTACCACCTGACGCGGCACGGGCACGCGGAGAGCGGCGCGGGCTCGGCCGCGCTCGCGCGCCTCGTGGCCGCCGCGCGACCGCCGCCCGGCTGGGCGCCTCTGCAAGTGCCAGGTACTGCACCAGGACACAAGTCACAGGTTCATCGATGACACGTTCGCGTCGTCGCGGCAGTTCGCGTACCACCTGACGCGGCACGGGCACGCGGAGAGCGGCGCGGGCTCGGCCGCGCTCGCGCGCCTCGTGGCCGCCGCGCGACCGCCGCCCGGCTGGGCGCCTCTGCAAGTGCCAGGTACTGCACCAGGACACAAGTCACAGGTTCATCGATGACACGTTCGCGTCGTCGCGGCAGTTCGCGTACCACCTGACGCGGCACGGGCACGCGGAGAGCGGCGCGGGCTCGGCCGCGCTCGCGCGCCTCGTGGCCGCCGCGCGACCGCCGCCCGGCTGGGCGCCTCTGCAAGTGCCAGGTACTGCACCAGGACACAAGTCACAGGTTCATCGATGACACGTTCGCGTCGTCGCGGCAGTTCGCGTACCACCTGACGCGGCACGGGCACGCGGAGAGCGGCGCGGGCTCGGCCGCGCTCGCGCGCCTCGTGGCCGCCGCGCGACCGCCGCCCGGCTGGGCGCCTCTGCAAGTGCCAGGTACTGCACCAGGACACAAGTCACAGGTTCATCGATGACACGTTCGCGTCGTCGCGGCAGTTCGCGTACCACCTGACGCGGCACGGGCACGCGGAGAGCGGCGCGGGCTCGGCCGCGCTCGCGCGCCTCGTGGCCGCCGCGCGACCGCCGCCCGGCTGGGCGCCTCTGCAAGTGCCAGGTACTGCACCAGGACACAAGTCACAGGTTCATCGATGACACGTTCGCGTCGTCGCGGCAGTTCGCGTACCACCTGACGCGGCACGGGCACGCGGAGAGCGGCGCGGGCTCGGCCGCGCTCGCGCGCCTCGTGGCCGCCGCGCGACCGCCGCCCGGCTGGGCGCCTCTGCAAGTGCCAGGTACTGCACCAGGACACAAGTCACAGGTTCATCGATGACACGTTCGCGTCGTCGCGGCAGTTCGCGTACCACCTGACGCGGCACGGGCACGCGGAGAGCGGCGCGGGCTCGGCCGCGCTCGCGCGCCTCGTGGCCGCCGCGCGACCGCCGCCCGGCTGGGCGCCTCTGCAAGTGCCAGGTACTGCACCAGGACACAAGTCACAGGTTCATCGATGACACGTTCGCGTCGTCGCGGCAGTTCGCGTACCACCTGACGCGGCACGGGCACGCGGAGAGCGGCGCGGGCTCGGCCGCGCTCGCGCGCCTCGTGGCCGCCGCGCGACCGCCGCCCGGCTGGGCGCCTCTGCAAGTGCCAGGTACTGCACCAGGACACAAGTCACAGGTTCATCGATGACACGTTCGCGTCGTCGCGGCAGTTCGCGTACCACCTGACGCGGCACGGGCACGCGGAGAGCGGCGCGGGCTCGGCCGCGCTCGCGCGCCTCGTGGCCGCCGCGCGACCGCCGCCCGGCTGGGCGCCTCTGCAAGTGCCAGGTACTGCACCAGGACACAAGTCACAGGTTCATCGATGACACGTTCGCGTCGTCGCGGCAGTTCGCGTACCACCTGACGCGGCACGGGCACGCGGAGAGCGGCGCGGGCTCGGCCGCGCTCGCGCGCCTCGTGGCCGCCGCGCGACCGCCGCCCGGCTGGGCGCCTCTGCAAGTGCCAGGTACTGCACCAGGACACAAGTCACAGGTTCATCGATGACACGTTCGCGTCGTCGCGGCAGTTCGCGTACCACCTGACGCGGCACGGGCACGCGGAGAGCGGCGCGGGCTCGGCCGCGCTCGCGCGCCTCGTGGCCGCCGCGCGACCGCCGCCCGGCTGGGCGCCTCTGCAAGTGCCAGGTACTGCACCAGGACACAAGTCACAGGTTCATCGATGACACGTTCGCGTCGTCGCGGCAGTTCGCGTACCACCTGACGCGGCACGGGCACGCGGAGAGCGGCGCGGGCTCGGCCGCGCTCGCGCGCCTCGTGGCCGCCGCGCGACCGCCGCCCGGCTGGGCGCCTCTGCAAGTGCCAGGTACTGCACCAGGACACAAGTCACAGGTTCATCGATGACACGTTCGCGTCGTCGCGGCAGTTCGCGTACCACCTGACGCGGCACGGGCACGCGGAGAGCGGCGCGGGCTCGGCCGCGCTAATAAATAATTTTGAATAATTTCTGTCCATCTGAATTGTACTCAAGTCAGAACTAATATGATTGATGCACTGTTATTAAAATCTAAATTTCGACCATATGCAGTTTTTTAATGACGGTTAAAGTCAGTTAATAAGCAGGAAATTGTAGCAATAGCGCTGACTTTCAGTAATGTTAATGTTTTATGCACATGGTCAACAGATAAAAACCAACTAGTGAGCGACGCTGGCAAACTCACAGTACTGGATTCACTGTTAAAACGGCTCAAGGCGAGAGGGCACCGTGT
Organism: Epinotia nisella; assembly: GCA_932294315.1. Classification (NCBI taxonomy): domain Eukaryota; kingdom Metazoa; phylum Arthropoda; class Insecta; order Lepidoptera; family Tortricidae; genus Epinotia; species Epinotia nisella. The sequence goes on from OW028674.1 coordinate 28,898,096, forward strand.
GCTCATTTACAGCCAGATGACCAAGATGATAGATCTGTTAGAGGTATGTGTAGTTACGGATTTATTTTAGCTTGACCCGATTTTCGAATTTTACTTCAGACGAATGAAATAGGCCTTCTGAAGGATCGTCCTGATTACCGATCCCTTACCTCCCACATTTAGCAGACTGGCAGCTGGTTGAATATAATTGCATGGTGTCTATTTTCATAATGAGGGTTTATGTTCTAACAGGAATACATGTGGCACAGAAAACACAAATACATGCGGTTAGACGGTTCCAGTAAGATATCGGCGCGGCGCGATATGGTGGCTGACTTCCAGGTATGTCAAAATAGTACACTGGGATGCATGTGAGCTATGTTGCGCGTTTTATATTCAGGATTATGAGCCTAAAAGCGACGTAGCCACGTTACGAGCAAATGTGATTAGAACGTGTAACCGTTACGTTCTATTAGAACGACTCAAATGATACTACACTATTTACGATAAGAGCGTGACCAGTAAAACTTTAAAAAAAAAGTAAGAATTTCATGTTCAATACTATAATTAAAGAGTTTTATTATCCTCCTGGAACCTGACAATTTATTTTGAAAGATGTCATAAAAACCGAGAGTCCTTTATAAAGTACTTTGGCCTTAAGTCCTGAACCTTCCACCGCTTGATGTAAGGTCTAAAATTATTGTTACCGTTTTTCGCTAGAACTAAGTTGATTATATACTCTATGAGGAATATGTTAAGCTTACTTTTATTCCGAAATTATTTGTCCTTTATAAAGGACTCTCGGTTTTTATGTGTGACTTATGTAACTTTTTATGGCTAATTTGGGACATTTCGTAGGAAGATAGGAGTCTTGATGATTTAAGAAATAAAATAAAAATGCATGTCAAAATACTATAATATGAAAAAATAAATAAACAGAAATAGTTGTCGTCTTAAAAATCATAAAATATTTTCACTTTTCATAACTAATATTTAACATACTTAATCAATTTAAAACTCTACACTCTCACCAACATAGTAGTTTTAACACAGTCAATATTCTCTAAATGTACTTATTTAACATAAAATTAGTAACTTAAGCTAATGAGATTTGGTTTTTACGTGCATTTATAAAAGCGTGTTTTTCTAGTGTTTTTTAAACTATTATTAAACTCTGTATATCGCCTCACCCACTTAGTTACAAACGCCTTCGATTTATTCATATACTTAGCAGCTTTATTTCGTATCATTTTGGGTCCTTTTGGGTGTGTACAAAGGAATACTGCCTCATAACGCGAAGCGTAAGCGGCACTCATTTTTGAAAATGGACTTTGGGCTGAAAACTGTCAATTGTTTTTCTGTTGTGTTTTTATGCAGCATTGTAGCCAAGTGAACATTCTATTCAGCTAGAATTTTTATTTCTATGCCACATTCTTAAAAGATAAATATGCACAGGTCACGCTCTTGTCAAACACACTGTACATGGACTAGCGATCCCAAACATTCAATTTCAATTCAATTTACAGGCGCGAACCGATATCTTCGTGTTTCTCCTATCTACTCGAGCGGGAGGTCTGGGAATCAACCTCACCGCTGCTGATACTGTGAGTATGGGCGCTACTTTAACCCATTATATGCCCGACTGCCGAGGGAAAGGAGGGTTATGTTTTTCAAGCGTATGTATGTATCTATGTGTGTATGTCCACGCCCTGCTGCCTAAACCGTTTGATGGATTTCGACATATGAGGTGTCGTTGGATTCCTCTTAATCGTGGGAGTGACTTAGACTATTAATATTTGCAAAAAAGCAGTTGGGTTTTTTGAAAAATCTTTTAATTCCACTTGTTTGCAATATTTACTGTGGCTCAGACAGGGACTTATATCGGTATTCATACAAAATGAAATGTCTTCCTCAATTCGATATACCTTTTCAGTATTCCAAAATTGTGTTAGAATACAAAAATATGAAATACCTAATAAGTGGGATACCGAAGCACCGGTTGAGAACCGGTATTCAAGTATAAAATAATACCGGTATACGGTCCCCGGTCTTTGAAGACTGTCATCCTTCGGCGTGATATATCTTAGAAGCAAGTAACGCCTTTGCGTGTTGATTATAGCATTAGCATTCACTGATGCGTGTAATTCATGTAGCCTACGTACTAAAATAACACAGGTGCCTGTATCCCTGACAGGTGATATTCTACGACTCGGATTGGAACCCGACCGTCGACCAGCAAGCCATGGACCGCGCGCATCGACTGGGCCAGACCAAGCAGGTGACGGTGTACCGGCTCATCTGCAAGGGCACCATCGAGGAGCGGATCATGCAGCGGGCGAGGGAGAAGAGCGAGGTACGGTATTGTCACCACGGATTCCCTTCGCTTTCTGAGCCTGCATTAAAGCACGCTCCACATTCTCGACAAAACTACACGAGACTGGTTTCGCCGGAATATTTGCCGAGACCGGCCGAAACCGAGAGCGGCCCTCTACATTCTCGTCTTGACTTCTCTATCTGTAGTTGTTCAGACCTTCAATTCAAGGGCCCATTCGATAAGACATTTAATTGTCGTATCTTGACACTTCACCACTACTACTGAACTGAAGTTTTCGACCTTATTGCATTGTGAATGTTCTAAATATAACAACATTGGAAGGAAATGTGTCCCAAATTAAAGTTCGTGACTGTACAGTTGATGCCAAAAATACGTTTACACTTTTGCACCTTATTCCATTGCAATAAGGCGAATAGTGTAAACGTATTTTTGGCGTCGACCGTACATAGTCACTTTGAGTGCCAGGAGCCCGCTAGGTGGGCGCTCTGCTCGCAGGCGTGTATCAAATTCTGAATTTGTTATACGATACCGTATTTTGCATCAGTGCTTACTGGTCTCTGTAGTTGGATTCATAAGCTGTATAATTTGAAATAAAGTTCAGATATTATTTTAACTAAACGGGACATAATCGCATATTTTTTACAAATAAAATAAATTATACGCGATTTAGTCCCATTAACTAAAAATATTCTTTGAAAATATAATAAATATTTTCCCAATTAGTAGGATACATGGGATACATGTTACAATGTATATTATTATGATACAAACTTAACTTTATTTGTTCCTAGATTCAAAGGATGGTGATAAGCGGCGGTAACTTTAAACCTGACACACTGAAGCCAAAGGAAGTCGTCTCGTTACTGCTGGACGACGAAGAGATAGAATTAAAATGTAAGTATACATGGTGAGCAATCCAAATGGGTCAGTATGGCGGTTTTGGAAACCATAACAGATAGCGAAATCTTGGCTTAGGAACCATGACGTTGATTTTAGTAAAAAGAAAAACTGCATTCATATACTTACAAAAATACGTGTACTCGGCCCAGGAATCGAACCTGGACTTTTTGAAAAATTTAATTTCGTTATTTAAAAACAATGCATTTTATTAGTTTTAGATCTCATGTTTCTTAGTAACATTTACTATTTAAGAGCTACATAACCGATATTCAAAGGAAAATAACGAAATTTAATTTTTCAAAAAGTCCAGGTTCGATTCCTGGGCCGAGTACCTACACGTATTTTTGTAAGTATATGAATGCAGTTTTTCTTTTTACTAAAATCAACGTCATGGTTCCTAAGCCAAGATTTCGCTATCTGTTATGGTTTCCAAAACCGCCATACTGACCCATTTGGATTGCTCACCCTGTATATTTGATGCAATTCAATCTGTGTTTAGTGTTACGTTGTTACGTTTAGTGGTACGTGTTAAATAATTATATCATTTTAATTGTAGATCGTCAAAAATCGGAAGAAAAGAAACAAGAAGAAAGAGAGAGAAAAAGAAAATCAGCTGCGCTACCTCCTGTAAGTAGTGCATTTGACAGTTTATGAGTTTTTTTTATTTTATTTAACCCATATAATTACACAGCTATACATAATTACACATATACATGCACAAATCTTCGTCAAACTGCTTGGCAGTTTGTTGGAGAATATAGTTAAATCAGCTTTAATGCTTTAGGCCATGTTTTACTCTTTATTTTGAAGATTAGTACTGATATTAGTCGTCCACTAGTTACCTTCTTTCATGCAAGCTTATGCGTACAGATATCAGTAGTGATCTACAGCTACACCTACAGCCAACCCAGTAAAATACAGCTCTACAGACGTTCATAATGTCTGATTTTGAAAATACTTGAGCGTCACTGTCGATGATGCGTCATTTGTAACGCGTTTCATATTGGCGTTTGGGAATGCAATGGAGTCGACGGTTTTGCCATAAACTCACGTCACACTATAAAATTAAAAAAGGTAGCTTGAAGAGCTTTTAAAAAAGAAATGAAAGCCACCTATTCTCCGCTTGATAGCTTTAGTTGCTACAATCAATTTGGGGATGCAAAGATAGGCAGCTCTGGTTACCAAAATCAAGTGTGTGAATAAGGGACATAAAGGATCTCTTAACTGTTAGTGTGTTTAGACGAAATAACATTGTAGGTATGTGTTGCAGCAACCCGCCCCCGTGGAGGCGAAGCGCGGGCGCGACTCGTGCTCGGAGCCCGGAAGTCCGCTGCGCGTCGACGACGACCCGCGCGACGCGCACCTCACCCCGCCGCACACACGTAAGTCATACACCTGTACAACCCGCCCCCGTGGAGGCGAAGCGCGGGCGCGACTCGTGCTCGGAGCCCGGAAGTCCGCTGCGCGTCGACGACGACCCGCGCGACGCGCACCTCACCCCGCCGCACACACGTAAGTCATACACCTGTACAACCCGCCCCCGTGGAGGCGAAGCGCGGGCGCGACTCGTGCTCGGAGCCCGGAAGTCCGCTGCGCGTCGACGACGACCCGCGCGACGCGCACCTCACCCCGCCGCACACACGTAAGTCATACACCTGTACAACCCGCCCCCGTGGAGGCGAAGCGCGGGCGCGACTCGTGCTCGGAGCCCGGAAGTCCGCTGCGCGTCGACGACGACCCGCGCGACGCGCACCTCACCCCGCCGCACACACGTAAGTCATACACCTGTACAACCCGCCCCCGTGGAGGCGAAGCGCGGGCGCGACTCGTGCTCGGAGCCCGGAAGTCCGCTGTGCGTCGACGACGACCCGCGCGACGCGCACCTCACCCCGCCGCACACACGTAAGTCATACACCTGTACAACCCGCCCCCGTGGAGGCGAAGCGCGGGCGCGACTCGTGCTCGGAGCCCGGAAGTCCGCTGCGCGTCGACGACGACCCGCGCGACGCGCACCTCACCCCGCCGCACACACGTAAGTCATACACCTGTACAACCCGCCCCCGTGGAGGCGAAGCGCGGGCGCGACTCGTGCTCGGAGCCCGGAAGTCCGCTGCGCGTCGACGACGACCCGCGCGACGCGCACCTCACCCCGCCGCACACACGTAAGTCATACACCTGTACAACCCGCCCCCGTGGAGGCGAAGCGCGGGCGCGACTCGTGCTCGGAGCCCGGAAGTCCGCTGCGCGTCGACGACGACCCGCGCGACGCGCACCTCACCCCGCCGCACACACGTAAGTCATACACCTGTACAACCCGCCCCCGTGGAGGCGAAGCGCGGGCGCGACTCGTGCTCGGAGCCCGGAAGTCCGCTGCGCGTCGACGACGACCCGCGCGACGCGCACCTCACCCCGCCGCACACACGTAAGTCATACACCTGTACAACCCGCCCCCGTGGAGGCGAAGCGCGGGCGCGACTCGTGCTCGAAGCCCGGAAGCCCGCTGGATTCTCTTTTCTTTTTGTCGTTTTTGTTTTCTTCTGTATAGTTTTACGAATCAACCGATTTATTGACTCCTGAATACTTGTCTGACTGAATACTTGTCTCCAGCGTTCTCCCCAGTGGGCCGGGCGTCGTCGTGGTCGGCCACGCGCTCGACGCGCGGCGCGCGGCGCGGGCGGCCGCGGGGCGCGCGACACGCGTCGCGGCGAGAGCGGCCTGTCCAGCCGGACACCGCAGGACCTTCGGCGGACGCCGTCGCTGGTGAATAAAGGCTTCTATAAAGTTGCAAGAACCATAAACTTTTATTCAAATCCCTATAACGCGCATCCCTTATCCCTAATATAATACAGTACGAAACATTGTAAAAATAATTAGATTTTTGAGATGTTGTAGTGAGTTACGACTGCCATTAATTTATTCAATGATATTTTTGCATGCTTTGCTATTTATTATGCGTGCGTATATATTTTCTCAGTATATTTTGCCCGAAATAGTTTCGTTAGAGCAAAGCCACATTGTCGCGACGCTTGTTGCGTCAACGATGAGCGTGAAACAAATCCAAGATAGGGGATTTATTTATTTATTTATTAAATTTTTACATAGTAGCTTACAGTGCAGTCACCAAATGGTGCCAAGGGATGCCATGCTGTCGCGATGGACGTGCGCTATATATAGTACCCTTCGTTCGTTACAGATGCAACACGCGCCGCGCTAATGTTGTATTGCACCTAACGATTTCTGGCTCCTTTAAGTTATGAAATGTCCGCAGGAGCCCTCATGCTGGAGTCGTGTGCGCCGCTGGAGGCGCCGCCGGGCGCGGCGCGCGCGCGGCGCGGGCCGGGGCGGCCGCGGCTGCGCGGGAGCACGCCGCGCGGGCCGGCGCGCCGCCCGCGCCGCGCGCCCGAGCCGCTGCTCGTGCCGCTCGCGCCGCCGCCGCCGCCTTATCACTCCTAGCGGGGAGAGGTACGATACACCAGACACTCTAATACCGAACGTTTTTAACCCCTTAATTCGCAGCGACCACCCGGCTCGACACACTCGTAGACCATATTTTTATATTTTTTCCTGACCAGAATCGTTTGGACTATTCAGCGTCACCGAGAACTCCCAAGGTAGTCCGTTTAATTAATTAATTAATTGATTGTAAACCATGTACATAAATATTAGGTATACAGTTGTTTTGCAAAGAAATTGAGAATCACATGGTACCTTGACAGGGTATGACAACTTAAAACTAATTTTTAGATACACGTGACTGAAATGAAAATGAGTGAAAATTCGGCTCGGCCAGCAATTGCCTACTTCCCTTGATTCGACAATAATGTACTATTAAATGGGGTCACTCGGTATATAACATCCTGTCCTTTGCTGCCCCCCCTGAAATATGACACCTGTATTTACTGGGCCCACGAATTCGCGGCCGATTTTTTGATACTCTTGTATGCCGCTCCCTTTCAACGGGTGGCCCCTCGTCTACTTCGGGTACTCGTGGGGTACTCGATGAGGAATCGCCCAATCGAATATAAAGCGTATTTGACGTCCAATAAAGCTTTTTTTCAACTGTGGTTACCAGGCCGTGAATTCGCGGCAGCATAAATACAGGTTACATTTTCGAGCAGTAAATAGAGGAACAATTTATGCGATTTTTTTATCAAATATAGGGGGTGCCATTTTGGCCGCGAATTCGCGATCTCAGCAAAGGACAGGTTGTGGAAAAATACCTTGAATTTTATTGGACGCTGAGAGTGTTGAGAGAAATAAGTGGCACAGAGAAAAAAATACACGTATTCACTAAGTGTAAAATTGGCCACTTCTTGACGTAAAAGCGATACTAAAGGGGGTGTGTCGGACTACATTGCTTAATAAATAATTGATTCACAAAAAAATGCATTCTTGTACAGTCAGCATCAAAAGTACTTAACTACGCATTCGAAGACGTCAAAAGCTCTTGTTCCCTTTTAATAAAGACTTTTGACGTCTTTGTTTGCGTAGCTACTTTTGATGCTGACTGTACGATTGAATATAGAAACGCTACAATAAATTTATGACAATTTCGCGATATAATTAAGTGGTGTGACTGAAATAAAATAAGAATAACATGTCCCCTTTATCGAACGTAGTAGTATTTGTATATTTACAGGGACACGTTCACGTTGACGTACACACGCATGTGTGTGTGTGAGGCTGGCTACCTCTGTAGCCAGCCTGTAGTCACAACTACAAATGCAAATACGTCTCGAAAGTAATTTACCTGTACCATATAACCCGCCGGTTTCAACTAGTTCACTATTCACTTTTTTTGTTTTTGTTTTCAGGTGCCATATACCTCCAATTGTGTTCTACGCCGAGCCCCACCTAGTGCAATTAAATATAATAATGGACTAAACAAAACTGTCAACTACTCATGTTAAATTTATTTAATCAGCAGTTTACATTAAACACATTTATTAGTTCCTCGTTATTATTGTTTTAAAGACATGTTTTACTCAAATTTTACACAGATATCAATTTTATTTAAAAGAACATGATTGATTTAAATGTTATTTAATGAAATATGGACAATCAATTATATGTATTAAATTGTTGTGGTTTTAAATTTAATTTAAATAATTTGACGTCGCGTTTGGCGTGATGTCGTTGTATTATAGAAGGAAGTGGATATTTTGCAATAAATGTGAAACCTAACTTTTATTTTATTTCTTGACTTAACTCTTCGTATGCGGATGTGAATCTCGTCCAATCAAATTATAACATAGATATGTAAAATAGCCAAGACCGCCAAGCTGAAATGGGAATGGGTTGGCCACGTCTGCCGCATGCATCCCCAGAGGTAGATTAGCCACGGAGTGGGTGCCGCACGATGGGAGGCGCCGGCGTGGCAGGCCGAGACGGGGGTGGCGGGATAACCTGGACATATTTCGCAACGATTGGACTGAGATTTCTCAGAATCGGGACGAGTGGAAACCAAGAGGGGAGGTCTTTGCCCAGCAGTGGGACACTCTCTTAGGCTTGTAAAAAAAAAGTAAAATAGTAGGTTTAAATGTTTGTGAACAATCCGTACCTAAGTAAGTGTACGATGTATTTATTTTCGAGGGACTAATCCCTAGAAAATAAAACGTTTTGTTAATTGCACGTAACCTCTAGCCACTCACCAAATGTTAACAATGCAATTTGAATCAACTATCATAGTAAATAGAGTTGAGTTTGTATTGTTTTAAATCGAATAAAACAAAACAAATGCAACTGTTCCAATCTATCTTTATGAATTTAATTGAAGATGAGGGATGCCTTTTAAAGGGCATGGGTGGCTAGCAAGTACCGGAAAACCCCGTTTCAGGCTTAAGCCTATCGATTTGGTAACCTTATCAATTGATAGGGTTACCAAATCGATATTGTTGTGGTAAGCATATCGGATGTGGTAACCATAAGTTAAGTATTAGCCCTATTGAGGTAGGGTTTTTGTAGGGTTAACTTATGGTTACCATTACCACATCCGATATGCTTACCATAACAATAGGGTTACCCTATCAGTAGGGTTACCTTATCATAAGCTTACCATTATGGATAGGGTCTTCACAACAACTTCTAAAATTAGCCTATGGAAAACCCTGATTAGGGTAACCGGTTCCGGTCTCTGGTTGCTGGCTAGAGGATAAAGCATTATTGGCAAGTACATTGAAGCTCATACTTACTCATCTCATCTCTAAGTTTTACGTACTTTTAACTTCTGTATTAGTAGCTTCTAGGTACTTTAATTATACAGATTTGATGCATTTCACTCGGAAGCCCTATTGAAAGTCGTTAAGAAGTTATCAAGATCGCGCTTCCGACTAAGACGAAAAGGTCATCAAAACTTTTTTCCTGCATTTAAAGCTTTAACCATTCGCGGAGCAATATCCTTATGGAAAAATATTGGCCAATAAAACCGTAATCATGTAGTCGTGCGAATTCATCACTAACGACCTCTGGCGACGTGATCCAACATCAATTAATGCACCACCACCGCATACAAATGCACTCGTGACATGCATGTGTGACATGATATACGCTACCGCAGATTTCGTCTGTCTGTCCACTTGGAAGTTTAGATACTGAGAAAAACAAGTTGGAATAATTCAATGTTATTTGAAACATTAAGCTACCAGGCGGCAGGCAAAGAGGTTCACGTAAGGTTTGCAATCCAGATCCGACTTGTATGGAATTATCCGGATTCACGCAAATGGATAATTTTGATCTCATCCTCTCTGTGTGGGTATTGTCATCTGTGGAATCAGTATATTATTTCACAAGGCATGTAAAATATTGGATGTAAGGGTATTTTCACTGCCCTGAGACGGGAGGCATTTATTTTATGTCATTTAGGTACAAGTACTTTTTTATATTTCCGATAGGTACCTCAAAAAACATGCAAACCCACGATATCCACTTGTAAGTCATTATGATCGCAATAAAGACCCCTGACATGTTTTTACGGATTTATGACCAAAACGAACCTTTAGCCCGTACGTGACGTGGATTTGTCTCGTGAGTGATTCAGTATTGATTTGAAATCAAAGACGAAAAGGTCATCAAAACACGACTGGGGAATGATCACACACAACATCGTGCGTTGTCAGCATGTCTGGACAAGATTAGGCATTGCTAGTGATGTGCCGGCGAGAACATTCCCGTTCTCGAGAATTCCTTCTCTTGAGAAAGTTCTTTGTTTCTCGAGAATGTTCTCTTTGAAAGGAAATTTTTGAGAAAGTTCCCTAAATATGCAGATACTTATATTTCTTGTTCCATTGTTACCTTTGTATTAGTGACGAGTATATGTATTTTACGTATTTGAACCGAACATAACATTGGAAGAGCTAAATTCTCTGCACTCTAAAGAAATTACCGAGAAGATTCTCGGAAATGTTCCCGGTGAGAAACTTCTCGAGAACTTTACCGTTGATATAATTTTAAAATAGAGTTACAACCCGTTAAAATGTTTGTCCTTTTATTTGTTAAAATTATATTTTTGTATGTGACTAGTTATTGGTAAAACACTTTGGGTTAAATAGAGTATCCTAAACAATTTTAAAGCAAACGTTCTCATTATTCCCGGGAAATTTCTCGACTTCATTACATTTTGATGTAAGAGGAATAAATATAGGAAAAAATGTGATAAATAAAAACATAAAATATTTCAAATCCTTCTTAAACAAACATTATTTTTATAAATAATTCGTGTCAATGCTCTAGAAGCAGGTAGTTTTTAAAATACGCGCTTATGCGATAAAATCGGCGTCCTTTCGGGTACACGTGGTAATTTTTAAAACAAAAGAATACGTAACTCGTTTGGGTATTTGTGGCGTAGATAAAGACTGTCGTTTGTCTCTCTCTAACTACCTAGTTAAAATATAAGTAGGAAAGAGATAAATTCTCTACCAGATTTCTAAGTGACCGAAATCTGCTCAGTATCATCGATGCTAACAAACTGGACAGTTGTCTGTTATTGATATGCTCTAGTTTTTCTTTGTCAAAAATGAGAAAAAGTAAAGTTTGTGAGTATTTTAGGACTTTAACCGACAATAACCGTATTAAATATGTGTGCTTGTTTTGTGATGCAGTTTATACGAGCAAAAATGTTACAAGATTTGTGCGGCATATAGTTTATAATTGCAAAAGTAGCCCCGTAGAAGTGAAACGTGATTTGGGAAAAAAAGAACCCGAAGAAACTTGCCACCATCATTTAAATGCCTCTGATGAGCCCACAAGTGAAAACAGCGATACATTTGATGAGGTAGGCTTTAATATGTTTTTAGTGAAAGAATGACCAATAGAAAACTAAATAAAAGCTTTAATGAATCACTCATTCAATCTGACCTTTATGCTCTCACATGCTGTGAGAAGTATGCAAATACGAGGATTACAAAAAACTATTAATACAACTTTTATAGTACATTGTTGAAGAGGCTAGAAAAAAAGCAATAGATGGACGAGTTAGTTCGAGGGAGTCCAAAAGCATAAATCAAAAGTATTAGACGTTTTTTAAACCGATTGTTAAATGGATCACAATTTTGGAGGGAGATAGCTGTACAATCCATTTGGTGCATCGAGCTCTCAAAGAAATAGAAGAGGTATTGGACAGTGAGAATTCGTGAAATGTTTTTAAAGAACTTTCTCTAACGGATCTAAAACAAAAATTTCAAGCTAGAAAGCAGAACTGTGTGAAACCTTTTCACCTTGCTGCCGTGATTTTGGATCCCAAAAATCAGTGTGCTACTCTCAACCATGATGAAAACCTCGATGGTTGTTCAGAGATCATAAATATAGCACAATGTGACGCTATTCTAATTCAAGAATTATCCGACTATAAGTGGCAAAAGGGTCTTTGGGAGAGGTCGTTTATTTGGCAAACAGCAGCAGATGTTGATCCAATCTCGTGGTGGCAAACCCTTTTTCCGAAAACGGAACTTGCAAAAACGGCTCGAAAAATATTATCAATGCCTTCCACTCCACTTCAGCATCAGTTGAAATACCATTTTCGACTTATGGTAATATACACACAAAAAAAGAAACAAGTTTCAAACTGAAAGAGCAGCTAAAATATGTTACATAATATCCCACAACTGAAAATTGATGAATAAAGTTGAACAGACCCAGCCCAATGAACATGTAAGATCTCATGAAAATAGTTTCGTGGAAAACTACAGTCAAAATATAGACTATGAAGCTTCTTGGGACTTATCGTTTGAAATGGAAAATTTTGATTTCAGATCGGTTACGGATTTAAATAGTAAATCAGACAGTTTTGAAATTAATGATTTTTCAAGCAAACTTTTCATTACTAAACTAAATGTGTAGTTTTACTATTTTGTTAAATTATTGATTACCATGCTTTTGATTTTGTAACTCGATAATATTATATTGAACTTATTTTATACTTTATGATTTACTGTACTAGTACAACTACCTGTATAAATCTGTGTCTAAATTTATCTTTTATGTAGTCAAAATCAATAAAAAACTTTGTTTTCTGTTGATTAATATATGTTTCCGAATCACAATGTGTTTTATTTTTATTACAAATGCTTTCAATACCACGAAATATAGATGAGAATTTTCTTCGGAGAAAATTCCCGAGAAGTTTCTCGAGAAATTCTCGAGAACATAGAGAATTTCACTGAAAGAATATCCCGTGTCAATGAACATGCATTAGTTTAGCGTTAAATTTCCATTACAATGACGGTTTAATTATAAAAACACAAACATTTCAAGTATTTCCTGCACTTTCTCGAAAATTTCCGTTCAAAAGAACTTTCTCGAGAACTTTCTCGCCATATTCTTTTGTTCCCGTAACTTCTCGAGAACGGCCCATCACTAGGCATTGCCATGAAATCAACAAAAATACAGGACGTTTTGCTATCTAACTACTGCCATTCATTGGGAATTAGTAGACTGAGTACAACAAGTGCATAAAAGAAGCCATTTTACGGTTGGCCTAAAGGAAAAAGGGTCCCATATTAGGGACATACTTTTTTTTGACCAACAGTGTAAATAACAGGGGTACTTAGAAAGTGCGAGAAATATTTCTTTCCTTTAGTCCAACCCATTTGACCTGGAGCCGTAGCATGGTTGGCCTCGTCACGCGATAGGTGATAGGATAGAGCGCGCGTCACTGGCTGACACCGTTCGATAGAACGAGACGACGTGATAAGGTCAACCATGCTACGGCTCCTGGGACGAGAAGTCGAGGGGTAAAATGGCTCATTTATGCCTGAGTTATATTGACTCTGCCTTTCACTTCGAGAAAATAACAAATATTTTCAAACTTTAATAAAATAATAGCTTTTTCCCGCCACTTAACTATAGTATTTTATGCAACTGTTGTATAAGAAGGGTCCTAAGTGAAATTATTTTCTTCTTAGTACCTATATTTTAAAAGGAATGTACACTTTTTTCTTCACAAACACGAATAAAATCTTAATAGGTAATAACTAATAGTCATAATATAATCTTTCGTCTTTTAATTTTGAACTGGAATTTTGGTGGGAAATCAGAAATATGAGACGTCTTGTTCATGCATTGTTTTGTTTTTAATTTGCTTTAACTTGCCATCCGAACCAAACCGGATCCGGATCCGAACTGTTTATCTTTACAAATACCTAATACCAAGAATTGATAACACATAACACATCAGATGATGATTGATTTTTATTTTAGTAAATAATTTGTAATATCGTAAACTAGTGGCTCTGTGAGCTGTAGAACTCGAAAGCCTGTCTTTAATTATTTTTTTTTGATTTCGTAAGGTCTGTATCACACTGGCGGCGGTCAATAGTAAACTTGTCATTAGCTGTCAAATTTACTATTGACCGCCACCGCAGGCTGCGCCAGTACTTGGCCTAGATAAGTATGGTACTTAGGCCTTTGCCACACTGGATGCGTTCTGCGGTCTGCGGTCAGGTCAAATTGAATTTGTTCATACAAAATGCGGGCTTGACCTGACCGCAGACCGCATTCAGTGTTGCAAATCCTTTATACTATAGTGAAGATGCCCTTACATCCATTATTTTACAGCTGTCATCCCAGTACAATTTATGTCATCATATGTCATCATTGACGTTTATTGTACCGGGATGACGGCTGTTAAAAAAATCTAATTATAAATCAAAATGACGGTGTCATTGTATTTGAGTTAGCGTTAGTGCCTTATATAAACAGTAAAGAAACAACTTTTTAAATATTAATTTACTTCTGATTTTATTAATTTACCTAGTACCTAATTATAAACACGAAATAAATGTATTAAAGCAAATCAAATAAATTAACAAGTACCTACGAAGTTTTATTGTGCGTGTGCCCGATTATCTTAGAGGTTTTTGGTAACTTTGCATCTTTAGCAACACGATATCAGACTACTTAGTAACTAAAATAGATTTGGATTAGGTACTTACATTACCGTTGTTTTCTAATATTTTTTGCCTGCATGGCATGCAACGTGCAATTTATAAAAAGAATCCCTGCCACGGTAAATAAAAAGAATGACACTGTAAAAGATACTACAAGCACGAATATCTGACATTCTGTTTGCGGGCGGTCTCGGGTCGCTAAACATGTCAATTAGTATTCCACGCGGTGACGAGACCTCGGGGTTCCGATCTGATCTTGCACTAGCTCTCGTCTGTGGCTTGGTTTGACATATGAATGTTTTGTTTTGGAAATAAACATGTCTATATTCCACCATTTCCTCCACCCAATAAATCTATGTTTAATATATATAGGTACAGTCAAGGGTGAACGAATCCTACTAATATTATAAATGCGAAAGTTTGTATGTTGGGATGTTTAGGATTAGTAGGATAGTAGGATTGAGTACCTGGTTTAGGGCAGTTTAATTAACAAACATGGCAGTTTTGTATCTTGTGTTACCGGACAAAATAGTGCGGGTCCAAAAGTTGATTGGCCCAAGATCACGAGAGCTCTTGTCGCACGAGCATTACGTGTAGGCGCCCTGCACGTCTAGCACAACTTGCTGCTCAGTCGCTTCTGAAAATAACTAATTTAATGCGCTCGATATTATACATTGTGGCTAATGCTCTAGCTCAAGTAAGAGCACTTCAATTAATAGGCACACTTTCAATGTAATCTCAATACCTTATTAAAGCATCCCGGAATAACGCCCCTATTCGATGCTGTAGCATAACTTTCAATAAAAATGCCTTCGAATAAATTAGTAAGCAATCTCACCTTCGAACAAAGTTTCCTTTGTTCGAAGGTGAAATTGCTGACTGATTTATTCGAACACCGATAATTCAGAACACCGATAGGTTTCCTTATTAAAGTATACGCACAAATATTACTTCATACTATCAAACCATATCACCGTCAGACGCCCTCGTTTATCTACGACTCACGACGCAGCTAAACGCAGTAGTTAGCGGCATTAGCCCACTTCCAATTCTCCCGTCACATGAGTCACGTGGGAACCATATCTTACCTCAAACGACGAACGTGGAGCAATTTTTGCGAGAAATTTCTGTGGCTTGTGGCACAATATATAGGAGCTGAGCAAGGCACAGAATGTAGGAACTGACACAGCACAAAATATAAATGATGATGATGCTGTCCTAACCGATTTCGGCCACAGCGACTGTGTGTTCTGGATTTAGTGTTAACGATTTGCAATATGACTGGAGTGTTGTTGTTCTACTCTCTGGTGCGCTCTCATGTGGCTTGCATAGGTACCCTATCTTTTTTGCAAAGGTAGCAGCGTAAAGCGCAATTTGGGCAGGTCAGGTTAGATAAAACAAAACAAAACAAAATATAAGTGATGTTATGATATACAAAGAGTCCGCTTGGATATGTCTCATGATACAGGCCTCTTTTTATAGATAATATGGCCAGCTGTCAATGTCATGTCCCCGAAAGTATCCCCAATTTCATGTCCTTGTTTTTCAAAATAAGAATGCCATTGACAGAGACATGAAACAAAAGCGATATCCTGGGGCGTCGCCATTTTGCAAATTAAGACGGATGGCATCAGGCTGGTCCTTGACAAGACCAAATTGTGTGACGGTTCCGAATAATTTGGCAGATATCCTACACTGCACGACCTTTCAAAAGTGATGGGAGAACGTGATTTACCTATTTTTTCCTGATCTGATAAGAGAAAACGTGTTATTATTTCTCCTCATAAATACCGTCGGTACAGGATCTTGATTAGGTCTCCGCTGTCAGTCTGATGCTGCGACTCGCTTGTACCCTCTAACTTGCATCACCCCATCACTCCTGCGCATCGTTAAGCATGCCGCGCGCATGCGCGGGGGCGCCTATGCCGCCGTCACACGCTTCCGCATCTAATTGTCCACCATAACACCGCTGCATTAACCATGAGTTCGATTGCTAATCTATTAGAGCTGTGCTCAATGGGCTAAAGTTCATTGAGGAGGTCTTGAAGTATTCATTACGTGAGTATCTATGGAATACCTGAGACTATCACAGTTACCAATGCGCATTAGAAACGAGATTCCGCACACTATTAGCGTTTCAGTGTCCAAGGACTTAATTTAGTTACCTACTCGTAAGTATCTACCTAGTGTTCCGTACCAAAATTTATAAAAATCCCTTAAATGGAATCATGCGATGCCTATCGGGTCCGTCCATCTGTTTTCTGTTCAGTCCAATGGTTGAATGACTTATTAGGTAGTTTACTTTTCATTTAAATATTTTTTCCCGATACTAGGTACACATAACTACGGTTTTATCGGTACAAAGACAAACAAAAATAGAAGCTTACTTAACCTCAATGTCAGATCACCGATTGATCAGTCCGTTGACCCCGAACACAACGACATCTCAGCAGTAGACTAATATTTCAGTGAGCTGAAACAATCACCCAAGCCGGCTAATTCTATGCCCCCGTTCACAGCAGGCGGTGTTTTGATCGCTGCTCACACAGGTCTTATAGATAAATATGTATGTAGGATTTTATTGGGGACTAGCTGTACCTGCGACTTCGTTTGCATGGGAATAAACGTACTTCTTCTCTTGGATATAGTAGGAAACATGCAGTTCCAATTTAACATATCAAGTCCCTATAGTTAAAAGTAGTAGAGGTTTGTGGCAAATGTGGCAATAGATCAAACAAGTTCCTAGGACGTAGGCTGCAGCATTCAATGTTTATAGTGACCTTCATCTCTACACAATTTTACCTTGTTTGATATTAAATTAATAAAACACGTGTTGACAAAGGTTAACATTTGGTTACAAACTTACAAATATGTATGAAAATTCTCTCTGCACGCTGGTGAACAAAAGGCTCCATACAGCCAATATTAAATCAAACCATAATAAATCAAATTTATTTTTGTAGCAGGCAAGTACTTAATTGCTAAATAAAATATGAAAAGCATATTTATTTCATAGTGAGGTAATTTAATTACTGTATCTATAAAATTAAATACACGTAGGTATATGTTTTTTTTTTCATAACATGCTCTGAAAGTGGGTCGTTGTTGTTCTGAAAAGTGTGCAGAAAGTGATAAGTTTCTGCTCTAGTGCAGAAAAGTAGTGTATTTCAATTAGTCCTCGCCTTATAAGCATTATGCGGGAACTAATTCTAATAAATATCAATACTTACCCCACCATCAGTAAAGGGAAATAATTTTATTCTTACTAGTTCATGGAATTTATTTTATTAAATATCAAATAAGTTTATGTTGTAAATTCATTACTTTTATTTTAGCTAAAATATTCACTAGACTCTATTAGGTGGTGACAAATGGAATACATCCACACTACAAACCTTTTTTAACTTAAAGTTGTGCATGCGAGCTAAGGCAGCAACGCATACAGCCACTCTTCAACTAATAATAAATACAAAACATATTATTGTTAAATTTTCCGTTCGTTTTTTTTTTACTTTCCTTGTATACGATATGAAAAGTAGAGTGATTAACTCGGGTGAAAGTCACCCATTTCTGACTCGAACTATTGGCGCCCTCACTACGTTCGAGCACCAAAATATCTCGTCAGAAATGGGTGCCTTTCAGCCCTTGGTTAACAATCTACTATTCATATCGCAATGAGTGGGAGAGGGACACACTAAGACAAAGTGAGTCTCTCGAGTCCGGCTCGTTTACATCTATGATTAACTCAAAAACAGTCTAGTTAATTACAACATGGAATTAAATTTTATTTGGCAAGGTTTTGAAAGAAATTAGTTAAGATATATACGGTATGTCTTCAATCTATATTTATGTTCCTACATATAGATTCATCCCGTAGGTAGGTAAATACATACATGAAACGTCGTACCCTGTAACTTTCTAGATGGTTCGGTATCGTTTACACAGAGGCTATCATCTCGCGTTTCCGTCAATACGAGGGTTGATCAATAAGTTTTTAGAATCGGTATAAAAAACAGAAATTATTGGTGCCGTATAATTTTAAATTATCAAATACGCTCTTTCTTATTTTACGTGCATATTTATTGTACAAAAAATATTTTTGCTTCGCTTCAAAAAAATAAAACTTTTGGTATTCGTTGTGAGGCTTTTTTTTATATCGACGCAATTGTACCGATTTCATTGAAGAGTTTTCAATATCAAAGAATTATAAGTAATAGTTAAAGAGTTGGTCTAGATTAAACGGTAGGTAACTAGTTGTATAGACTTCACAAGCCTGAACAGCATACCTATATAATATTAATCGGCAAGCACAGCCAAAAAAAAAAAAACTCATAGAACTGGTATTTTTTTTCTTTGTTCTTTTCTTAGATGAACTTGTTTAACTGCTCTACAATTATGTTGGTTCACTCTCCCTTCGTATTTATTTTCATATATTTGTGACCTACAAAAAAAACGACCTACTAAAAAGCCATTTAAAAAAAATATGGCTAGAAAAACCTACCTTGAACTTTGTAAGGTGAGCTGTGCCTTAAAAAAATTATCACACGAGTTTGATTTTTTAATTTTGTGGCCTCAAAATAGACGAACTTCTAATTTAAAAATACATTTTTTGATTATCACACCAGAATTTTGCCAACACTGCCCATAACATGTAACAAAATATCCTCCCATCTAAGTGACCCCAGAGGTTTTGTTCTATACCATCATCTTTGTTTAGCTATTAAAAAAAACAAATGAATACTAACCTTTTTTTATTTATTCATTGTATTAGTGAATAGTGACACAGTATGACCAACAATCAGAAATTAACATAATGAGACGTAATCATGCCGGTTCTAAAAACTTATTGATCGCCCCTCGTAATTCAGCGATCGTTTCAAACCGAGAAAACTGTTTAGCCCAATTTTCATAATTAATAATCAGTTTTTAATTTATATTTTGGACAGTAAAATGTATAGTGGCATGTGAACCAATATTATGAAAAAAAAAACTTTTCCTGCATGTTGGCTAATTTCTATGTATATCGGCTGGATGACAACTTAAAGGCACGAAGTACGGAGATATAATACCGCCTTAATACTAAGCGAAGATATAATATAATAATTTATAAAAGGACCGTTCAATATTGCAACAATATAAATATAAAAACTGACAAATCAGTATCGTGACCAATCCTCAGAGTGCAATCTTGCAGATCCTCAACTATTACTTTTTAGCTGAATGCCTCAAGAGCGCCATGCCATAAAAAACTCAAATAGAGAAAAGAGATGTTTGACAGCTTGCCATCACCAAATTTCATGTGATATTTTGTTGAAAGTTGATACATTTATTGAAAATTACGCCATAATACGAATTTTGCGCGTTTATACTGGAATGGGAACCAATGTTCCCATAGCATAATCGATATTTTTTTATGCTTTACCTATCATTTGGTATGCGTTTTAAATTAGTTTCCGAGTGGTACCCTACAGTACAGGGAAAAATCTGAAAACGATTCATTTGTAATTTTGTACGGAACCCTCGGTGTGCGAGTTCGACTCGCACTTGTCCGGTTATATTTAATTCAGAGATTTATTATAAGTGTAGATGTAGATGAGTCATGCGACATTACCTTGCACTCTCAGGAGATACCAGTAAACGGAGAGATACGGGAGATACGGTGGTGTACGTCCTTATTAGTAGATTTTATAGGTACTCTTATACCAAGGTTTTGTTAACTTAACATTGAATAGTTTGGCGAATTCGATTTAGTCAACACTCGACAGCGCCATTATGGAAAAGCGATGTCGGTCGCCGAATATGCCTGACGGCCTTATTAGTATAAATAGGCAATAACATTCCAGGTTTCCAGGGTACAAAGAGTTGTTGCCCTAAACAGATCTGGTGTTATAAAAGATAACCTCTTTTATTATGGACAACTAAAAAAAGAAACTTATATCATGAAAACATTTCAATAAATTGAGGACCTCATCTATTTTTTTGCCCGACTACGGCAAAGGGATATTATTGCATTGAAGAAATTATTGAAGAAGATACTAACAAAGTGGCTGTATTTATGGTTTTAAGCATGTAATCTACGGCTGAAGGTCAATCTATATTTAACAAGTTTACAGCTCCGTGTCAATAAATCAACCCCCATGATTTCCCTTTGCTTCCATTCATCACGCGAAGACAGATACAAAGTGGTGAGAGGTTTTTTCTGACCATACATCATCACAAACCGCCTCGTCGGCACTTCCGATGTTTTTGCGGACGGTACAGCATTCTTGGCACGGCTAACTAGGCAGAATGCATTCTTGGATCATGCTAACTGGTAATTAGGATAAGTTGGTATCTTCAGTTTTTCTAAGGAATGGAACGGATGTGGCGTTCGTCGCAATTAAATAGTTTAAAATAGAAAAGGTGATGAATCACGAGGCCTATAGTAGGTATATACGGTTTCGCTAGATTGAAAATATATAATCATCTATCTAAGTTTTCTAAGGCAAATGTCCCAAGTTTGACACGTTCATCTTTGGGTCGTTCTTCTTTTTTACCGACAATGAACAGAGGATTTCCTTTTTTTTTGGTTTTTGAACTATCGAAAATTGTAATTTTGAAGTGCGATTTAAAAAAACATGCATTGGTTTCTTCATTAACACTAATTAAAGTTTCCTTTCCGGCCAATATACATATTTGTTTACGGTTGGTTTTAAAAAAAAAAATGTGACAAAGTGGACTCTTTCAGTGGGGACTACATTTTGGTTTACCACTCTGTCACGGACTTCTACGATAAAAATACGTTTGAAAAAAATGCTAGTTAGAGAAACTAAAATATTAAATAATACTAATTAATAAAATAATATGGACGTTCATTTTCGAACATTATAAAACCGTAAAACCATTACTCAAATGAGATGCCGTAGTAAGACGAAGGACAGGCTATTGTCGGTCGAAAAGAAGAACGACCCCTTTATTGTTATGTATTAAGATACGTAGGTGTCAAGTATTGCATCCCTGTCGAGCACTCGGACGTTTTACCTATCTCTGAAATTTTCACGAATAGTTTTGGATCCAGTCCACACAAAACATGCTTTTCAAGTTTCCAGTATACTAACAACTGCAATGATCTTTCAAAATGTCTGATACCATGGAAAATGATGTGATCATACTTATCTTATTCCCTATCGTTTTGCATTTAGAAGTGCACCTATATGCTTGCACTAATGGTTCCAGTGGCTAAATTTCCCTGCATCACCACGCGCGTCGTGACCGGGAACAAACTTCTCAATTTCATTCTATTTCCGTAAAAAAATATAAAAAACAATTCATAAATAATTTTAGTCATAACAAAATCGTCACGTAAATGAGTTACACGTTGTCGTGTTATTTCGAGTCTACCGACAAGGCTCGCGCACGTGGGGTATCGGATACGCGTTTTTTGACGGCGTTTTTTATAGTTTTTTTGACAGTAACGTTTTAATTCGAGGTGTAAGAACCGGGGGTGAAACAGACACTTATCTTTTAGCGAACGATATGTTATCGCTTGCACTTGTGTTTCTCAAAGTTGAAGATAACTTTATTATTAGATGTCTGTACACTTAGATTTTGAAAGCGATGGTGATATTGTACTACACACTTGAAGAGAGGCGAGAGGTGAAAATAATACGAGTATATGCTATTAAGGGTGTTCCTATACAGCGCGTCAATAAATATATGAACGCAGATTAGTTAATTTCTTATAGATACTCACCCTTACATAGTTCATATATAATTTTAGGAAAAACTGTGACATACATAATATTAATACTAGAAATAAGCATAAGCTCGCGGTGCCCACAACTCGGCTCCAAAAAATTAAAAAATCATTCATGGGTAATTGTGTAAGGTTTTATAACAAACTTCCAGGAAACTTAACTGAGTTATCTATTAATAAATTCAAGAACTATGTGAAGCGTAAACTTATCTCGAAATCTTATTATAGCACACAAGACTACATGAATGATAAAACTCCATGGAACTAATTTTGACTGAATTTTTAATCTATTATTTTCGTAATATTTTGTTTTTTGACATTAGATTGTTTTTTAGAAACATTCTACTAGTATTTTTTATAATTTTTTTATATCATATATATTTTACTCTTTAGGTATGTTTAAAAAATACTCTAAAAAATTAACTGACGATTTGAAAGTGCTGGTTACTAGGCCTGCTTGAATAAAGATCAGTTTGAGTTTGAGTTTGAGTTCAAAATCTTGAACGACATATGAGTAATTAATATGTAGGTAAGTACATATAAGATCGGTAAGTTTTGTTTTATCTGACCTAACCAATGAATATTTGGTATTACGCAAGAAAAAGGAACGAGGCGGTTCTTAGGGTATTTTATCTTAAGTTAGACTAGTGTTTTAAACTATTTGCGAAATTTTATAGAAGTGTACTTAAACCATTACCATTATGTATAATCCAATTTAAACTTGCTCTACAGGTTTGAACATCTCAGACCAGCATAAGTCCCGCTGACATCTCTACCTTGTAAAGGCATCCGTCATTCTACGCTCTGAGACGATTTACTCACCCTCCTGTCCTGTCCCTGGCCTATACTTAAATCCACCAGTATAACTTGAACCATGTCCTTTAATCCGCTCTACACGATTATACGACAAGAAAAGTTAACGTGTAGAGATCATTTAGAAATGGATTGCTAACATAGAGGGCGTAAGACGTGTAATGTGCCATTTCCGATGATTTTTTTGGGTAGCTCTTTTTGTTATACTTAAGCAGTTACATTACCTTCCTATTGGCGGTTCTTTTCCGCTGTCTGTTTTAATAAGTACAGTCGTGAAGACGTGTTAAGCTTGAAGCTCTCTCACTCTCTTTTTAACAGACTTAAAAAAAAACCCAAATGCGAGTCGGACTCGCCCACGGAGGGTTCCGTACAAAATTACAAATGCATAGCTTTCAGATATTTCATATTACTTGCCAAATTTCATAGTCCTAGGTCAACGGAAAGTACACTATAAATTTTAGAGTACACACACACTAGTGTCGAAATATACGTTTTTTGCGGCATAAACGGCCGTATCTTTTTTACGTTAACTTAGAAGTTTGATTTTGTCTCAGCTTCAAGGGACTGTAGACCTGAGTATATGGTTTTCTTTTCAGCTCGATACCTGCAAGCGTTCCTGAGATAAAGGATCTTGAAGACAGACAGACAAACGGACAACAAAGTGATCCTACATTTTTATAAGGGTTCCGTTTTTTTTTTCTGTTACCTCAGAACTCCGTCATTTATTTAATTTTATATTCTATGCTTCCAGACTGGTCCCGTTGTTATCAAATCATGAGGAATTGAAGCAGCTCATGCGGGTAGTAATTTCGGTATTTTCTATTATAACTCGTGTATTTATTTACAACCGGAAATCACAAATTTGGTGACTGATGACGAAGACCACAGATGACTTATGAAATTCCTCAATGATGTATTTAAAACTATAATTAAAGTAGGTACGTCACTGAATCTGATATGATTTCGTTGAAATAGGAACTAATGTTGTTTACGTACTGTAGTTTCGTTGTATCTATATCATGTATGTCTCTATATTCATCAAAATAAGAATTTGTATTATACAGTAGGCCAAAGCCAAGACTACAATTTAAGAAATAATGATAAATTAACACATTTTAATAAAAGTTTAGGCAATAATGCAATAAGATTATACATTAAGTTAACCAAAGATTTAAGGGATTGTGACGATATGAAAGTATTTAATAGAAAAGTGAAGGATTACTTTATAAAAAGGCCATACTACTCCATTGACGAATATTGTTATTATTATGTGACTATCTTATTATGTTTTTAATTATTTTTTGAGTATCTTTCTATTGTTATTGGCTTACCTACTATTAACTGATTTTATTATTTTTGATATATAATATGAATTAATTAATTTTCTCAAACATGCTCGGAAATGTATGCGTTAATGTCACGAAATGAAGACATGAAGTTTCTTGTTTAAGGCTCCTTACACTACTTCTTGGCCTTACGCCAAGAAGTAATGTATGAAAACCCTAAGTAAAACCATTATTGGCCGCTACTCTAACTTTTTAAATTTGCTTACTAATATTAAACTGACTAAGGAAAAATTACATAGTGCCAACCACCACTAGACTGTAAGCATACTTGCGACTAAAAAAAAAAACAAAATCTATGGTACTATACTTATGTGCGGGTTAAACATGGTGCTCGAACTGGCTCAAATGACATGTTTAAAAAATAAAAAAGGCGGCAAATTACACAATTGTTTTCTGATCTTTCGTTTCAATTGGGAATGGATGAAAATTTTAGAAATGCCTGATTATTTTTTTGGTGATAGGAATAACCTTCCTTAGCACCAGAAAAAAGTTTCAGATTTTTCAGAGGCGTCAATTTTTTTTGAAAAATATAAACAGTTTCATCACTTACGTTTTGGGTCAGTTACGGCACCTTCCTCGATCGGTCTCATATTACAAAAATATATATTAAATATGTGTGGTAAACAGACACTGGCAATGATATTGACACTTGCAGCAGCTATATTGATCATCACCAGTGTCAGTTTACCACAGATATTTAAGATAGTTTTTTGTAATATGAGACAGATCAAGGAAAGTGTCTATTTACCGTTCTTGACCCAAAACGTAAATGAGGAAACTGTTTATATTTTTCAAAAAAAATTGACGCATCTGAAAAATCTGAAACTTTTTTCTGGTGCTAAGGAAGGTTATTCCTATCACCAAAAAAATAATCAGGCATTTCTAAAATTTTCATCCATTCCCCATTGTAATTTCAACAAATAATTAATTGTATTTATTTTAATTTTAATATTTCCTCACATCGTTTGAGAAAAGCACTATACAATCCTCGGCCGGAACAGGGATTGCTGGACTCGTTGTATCCGGCCTCGTCTACGACTCGGCCGTCTACCCCAAACTCGTCCAGCAATCCCTTACTTCACGGCCTCTGCAGTAATGTACTATTTAATGTGATTGTAATTTATATTGTATTTAACGCATTTGAATGTGCTTAAAGCAAATAAAGATTTGATTTGATTTGAATGAAATGCCAAAGGTGATACTGAGATCCTTGAGGAATCGACGGAACTTTTCAAATATTATCGGTCCACATACAGCAATTTGGGATTTTTCTGTAATAATCCATTTGGTCTCGGAAAGCAGTTTATGTATAATGGAAATGTTTGTGGCGGATTACTGAATTGAAGTCGGTCTCATGTAATTAAATACTTGAGATTGTCAGTGACGAGGTAAGTGCAGTGATAAAAAATCAGTTTTTAAAAAGTAGCGCTTATGTGCCACTTTGTGTCCCCATTACGATCAGACTGGGATTTGTACGTCTTCAACTAGTCATCTCATGAATTAAACGTCTGCATTACTGACCTATATTAAACTCAATCAGAGACGTCTGAGCGTAGAGCTTCTATTATGGCTTCTATGTAAATTGCTGTGGAGAAAACCAGCGTGCAGTACCAACTCAAACTACTTAGCTACTTTTAACCAATACTTTGAGGTCAATATAAATAAATAAATATATATTAGGGTACATTAGGCCTATAGTAAGCTCAATAAGGCTTGTGTTATAAGTGCTAGACGACGATATATATAATAGATATAAATACTTAAATACATAGAAAACATCCAAGACTCGGAAACAAATATTCATGCTCATCACACAAATATTTGCCCTTACCGGGATTCGAACCCAGGACCTCCAGCTTCGTAGGCAGCGTCGTCAAATATATTATCAAAACTGAAACGTAGGCACAATGATTAGGACCGACAATATTATCTTTAGACTATTTATTTTAAGACAATGACAAAAACTTGGGTAAGAAGTAACCTTAATTCGTCTTCGCCCGAGTTTCGCACCTCGTTCTGACGTTAAAAACCGGTCGCTAAAAAAGTCTGATGAGGGATAACGCGGGGTGAGTCGGAAGTTTAGGTACTTTAAATAGAAAGAAAGTTGCTCACATTAAAATATCTGACATGCATCATTATAACTGTAACTAATTAATGAAAAAATGTTGTTCTTAATTGTTTGGTTTGAACCGAATCTTAATGCTCAAATTATGTTTTATAGGTAGGTATCGTTTCATTGAATTTATTAATTTTTCCAACCCATTGGAAGATTTAAAGTTGTCGTATCTGTAGTTAATTTAATTAACAATGAGTAAGGTTCGGCGTCCAGTCCATCGGCGTGTCCATTACCCGCGTTAAATATAGCGCGATCAATAGCAGGAGTCTGCAGTGGCCAGCCAGAGTGGTACAGTCAACGTAAAACCTCTTTCAAAAATTTATGTTCTGCGGTACATCAGAGTTTTAAAGTAGTAGTAAGTAGGTTGTAATGAGTAAATTCAGTAGACCAAAATGATGACGATGTTCAGTTATGGAAATAATTGTTTCCGACATTCAAGTTCCAGTTTAGTATTGTGGACGACACCCGCCTCAGACGAGCATTCCTGAGGACAACGGGCAGACGGCCCCACCGGTAATACCTCGCCCCATGTTAATGGATGACTCGTGCAAATGTAAATGCACCAATTTGTAAAGTTAGGGTAGGTTTATAAGTGTAATAAATGCCCCAGTACATAGCCCATTATAAATATAAAGTATCATTGAAGTAGCCTCAGCATGTACTCATAATAATCTAAAGTTATCCATAGAGAAGAGAATTGTTAAAGTCACTGTGTAGGAGTATATCTCACACAAGCCCATTAACGGGTGGTATAAGTAGCGCGAATAGCGAAAAGAGAATTATTAAATTCACTATTTTGAGTATATCTCACGCCAGCCCATTAACGGGTGGTATAA
Source organism: Epinotia nisella (assembly GCA_932294315.1). Lineage (NCBI taxonomy): Eukaryota > Metazoa > Arthropoda > Insecta > Lepidoptera > Tortricidae > Epinotia > Epinotia nisella. The sequence goes on from OW028674.1 coordinate 28,925,537, forward strand.
GTAGCGCGAATAGCGAAATTAAATGTATAAAGTTATGAAAGTCCATTGCATGAGACTATATCCCCAGACAGTCCAGTAAAGGGGCACATCGCTATCACGCTAACATATGAGAAAAGACAAGTCGAGACTCGCAGATGTGAAATCGAGTATATCGGCCTGCCTTGACCGTAAAGTAAGCCAGGGGCGTTACCAAGGCTATCCGTGATTGGTCCAAATTAAATTCGAATTATTTTTTGTGTATATCTCGGCACCTCGACCATGCGGAAGCCATGGGCGTGGCCCGCAATCGCCCGTGATTGGCTTAAATTATCGTAAGAAAATTGCAATATGTAAATTAGGGAAAAGTCAATCACGGTATCATAATTGTATCACCTTCAGTGGAAAACTATCCTGTAATGCTGTTATATAGTATGATATGTTAAAAGTTGCGCACAGACGTCCTTATTGTTTGTAAACTAGTGTTAAGTCGGTAATGACCGCACAATTCCAATAGGAATCTCATAAGAGGAAAATATTGTCGCACCCTCATTAATAAGTTGAATTCGATGTCGATTAAAAGTCATTAGATGACCACATCAGAACGCAATATGTTGGTAAGACGTTCGTAACCACTCAAGGTACATATGTAAAGGCTGAAAAGGCTTATTTTCTCAAAGTTATTCCCATGAGAGGAAAAGCCGTCACTTTCCTTAAGAAAAGTGGGCGGCAACCTGAAGTCTAGACAGGTTCAGACTTGACTCCGGGCCACCTAGAAAACGAGTATAAAAGGGGGCCCGGGTCATCTAGCAATTTGTGTTCGCTCGACTCCCAACCAGAAGAGTCATAATTAACTAGTAAATTCAGTAGTATAAAAGTGATAGGGCAATAGTGATAGGACAGTCTGTAAATAATTCGTGTACAAATATATTATAATTTATTTTCTGAACAAGTGTTTCTTAAAACCCCTCCTTCATCAGCGTGTCGAGCGACTACGCGGGATTAGCACTCCCCAGCAGTTCATACTGCTCCAGATTTGCTGCTGCCCCTCTGGCGTGTCAGGTTGGCTGCCGTCGGCGCCGCCTCAGTACCTAAAAAGGGCAGCGTTGTTAGGTGACTTGTGGAGTCGTGGAGAGCCCGGTCGGGATAATCTCTACCGCGACCCCGGTGACGTCATACGCCCGCTCCGCGCGGCACCACGCGGCGCGTTGAGCGCGTGAGTGTATCCGCGCTCCCAGGTCGGGACGGGGCGTCGCTCACAGTCGTTTCTAACCTATTGTGTGTTAAACCTTTCCAATTTGTTGAAGGGCAACAAGTTACATATACAAGTAGATTCACGAAATCGTAGTGTTAAGAATACTAGGAATTTATTAGCACTTTTGGAGACCAAAAAACCTACTTTCTGAACCACTATTCATTTATTTAAATTATTGTTTTACACGGGTCTAACGCGATATTTATTTACCGTTATTAAAGCAACGTAAAACAATAATTTAAATATGTGTAAAAAGCGCGACAGTTTCAAGCACTATTTATTTTAGAGTGACATAATGTAAACAAGAAGAACATTGGATATATCAAAATTCAAATGCACGTCAATGCACCATAGAGTTTCCAACATTCTCCCACCTTTGAGCGAAGACTCACACTCTTAATTCATCTCTTTATAGAACTTCGTCAGGTTGTACTTCCAGTGGATACAGAAAGATAACTCCTAAAGGCCACTTTATACGCTTAATCATTAGTTTCTACTATAAAACGACATCGCTCATCTTTAATTTAGAGTTACCCTTCTGTATGAGCATGCTCAGGTACTCATTTCTAAACCGCTCTCGTAAGTCTACCCTCAGCCTATACCTATACCTTAGACGCCTATTTCACGAATCATGATTTAGCTGGTCTAAATCTGGAGTCTTGAATGAAGCAGGCTGGCGTAAGGGGCTTCAAGTTATCTGGACCATCCGCGATATACATTACGGGTCGCGAGTTCATCAATGCTTCACAATCGCAGAGTGTGGTTGACAGGTCTTCAAAGCTTACTGTTCTCTGCCCCAAGTTGCGTCGCAGAAGTTCCTTTAAGGACCGGATTAAACGTTCCCACCAACCTCCCCACCATGGTGCAGCAGGAGGATTTAACTTCCATTTTATACTTTGCACGCTGGAATAAGCTGCTATCTCTTCCCAATTTAATGACTTTAGCCGGTGCTCAATTCCGTGGAAATTCGTACCATTATACGTGTAAATTGTGTCAACTCTTCCACGTCTTGCTATAAACCGTCGTAACGCCATGAGGAAAGCTTCTGTTGACAACGACTTATCTAATTCCAGATGCACGGCGCGGTATACTGCACGCGTAAATAAAATTATCCCTCCCGACCGCAGAAAGAGAGGACCGGATAGATCAATACCTGTCACCTCAAATCCGGATGCTGGTTTTACTCTATCGAGAGGCAATAAGGGGCCAATGGTGTGTCAGCATACCTTACAGATTGGCGCTTGCCAGGCTACGCATTCTGAAACGGTTGAACTGACGAGTCCTTAGTGTACCAGGGCCAACGTGATGCAATCAATATCTGGTGTTTAGACTAGTTTTTTTAATTAGAAGATGCTTCCCAGGTAAAAATAAAGGACAGATGAAGTCGACGGGCTCATCACTCATTACAAGTTTTGTGCGGACTCTCAATAAGCTTTCATCGTCTTGGAATATTTGCATGTTCTTTGTCTTTCTAAAGATAATCTGCTATCACTTCGGTCTGAACCATCCTTATAGTATCTTCTCTGCGCTTTGAAACTCTTTACAAGTCAGATCTCCTTTTCTTTTATTGTTTGGATTCTTGCAGTTGAACGTACCTATACTTGAAACCATAATTAGATTCCAAAAAAACTACCCTTTGTGTTGCCATTAAAATGAGGAGGGTTGACACCGGTGAATTTGCATTTTTCTAAATGATGAAAACTAGCTACGTCTATCATTTAGAAAAATGAAAATTCACCTGTGTCAACCCTCCTCATTATAATAGCAACACAAAGGGTAGTTTTTTTGGAATCTAATTATGGTTTCAAGTATAAATCTTAACATCCGACCTACTATTCTTACTATCTAAGTGTCTACTAATTTCTTCATTTCCTTGTTACCTTCTTCATCAACGTTACTCGCTGACGCTTGTTTCATAAAACCACACTCGTGTTTTAAGGCCTCTCATTATGTAAAGTCACATTAACTACTATTACTGACCACTTTATAGACATTCGAACCAGGGATCGGAACCGGTTTTTTCATAAATCCCCGAAGTAGTCTAATATTTTGAATTATTTCAGGTTCTTAATGTAGGACTCTATCGTGTATTTAGGTAACATATTCGTATTATTAGACTACCCGATCAAACATGATATTATAACCAAAGAACGAAATAATACCGGTTTAATTTGTATGGAGAAAATACCGGTATCCGATCCCTGATTCGAACTCGAAGTTCAAAAATTATGTACATACTTCATCCGAGTCCATTTGTAGCACTTTTGGGGCCGACTATCATTGCAGCACACGTGCGTATTCCAGGACTTGTGTGCGTCTGTGTCTGATAATTACCCGCCTAATAACCGCACTGCGGGCAACAATTATCACTGCACTAAGCTGCTCCAAAAGGGCCTCGACATACAGGAGTTCTACATAAGTTACACTTACACCCCTATAGAAATAGCAGACCGCGTGCGTTGCTGTGGTTACAGTATTAATTACTACAAATATTTATAGGGCTTCATATTTCAAATGGGAAACTTCGATTCTGGCGAGGGTATCAAGTTGGCAAAAAGTTAATGTCTAAATAATATAGTACGTTTAATAATATACCGTATTACAAAAGTTAAGTCGTTCTTTAACCGAAACGTATCGAACAATCAAAATGTACCAAAATAAATATACGGCTTTTCTTTTTAAGTTCCGTACTGTCAATCAGTAAAACTGAACACTAAGTAGGTACTTACCACCTAAGTAATCTACTAAATGGATCACGCAATTACCGGATAAGTGTCAATATTAGCTGAGAGTTATGATGTGCCTATTTTTGGTTAATTATATTAGACAGAAATATAAGCACGCAGCCTCGTAAATGGACGATAAATCTTTTTTGACATCATTCTTCGTTATTTATTTGCTACCCAAATAAATCGAGTTGAATACTTGCTTTATTGGTCTAGTTCGTAATGTAATAATCTGTCAAATCTTTTCCAATTACTTCAACCAACGGGGGGTTGATAGCTGATTTAGTGTAACTTTTGAACTAGTGGAAGCACAGCCTCAAATGGTCAAAACATACTTTTAGTCCTAGATATAGGGTCCTCTAGGTTAGTTTTGTCTCACAAGATTTTATAACTTTTTAACCGTAAAAGCATTTAGACGAAAGTGGTGAGTCATATCATAAATAAAAACCTACTTGACTGGAGTAAGCATACCGGCTTCGCGTGACTATAATGAACAGGCAAACAAATTGCTTTTTAAAAGTATTTCTTTCATAAATAGAACAAAAAAAAAGAGACCATTTTGACAAAAAAATACTGTAATCAGAAAAGTATCCTTTTATTGTGTCTGGAATAGAAGTTGCTTAACCAAAAGAACTATGCTTTTTCTAACTATACTTTTTAGCATTATCGGTACCTACTGCTTTTATATTATTAATTTAATATTAGTATCAAGAGCGATATAATTTACGGTGGCTCGGATTTTCTTTTACTTTAACTATCAATTATGGGTGATTCTTGAGAATGTCAATTTTCACCGTCCAGAGGGAAAAAGTACCCGCCCACATAAGATAATTGACCTTACACATTTTTTTATAGTAGTTGAACCCTTAATCTAACTGGGGCAGGATTTACTTTTTGATTAAAGTAAGTAGATGTAGTCATAAAAAAATATCAAACACCTAAAACCTGATTCCCCCGGTGCGTCCATCCGCCATTTTGTGAACAATCTACTCTTAAAAGAACTAGTTATGGATTGAAATCAAATATTGTATGGAGTTAAATCGTTAGATTATAAATTGATGATTAAAATAAAAAAATATGGTTCCCCTATATATAGTAGTTTTTGTTGGAATCTATATCAAAGGTTTGTCCAGAGCTAAGCTACGAATCCCCTAATGCCTCACATAGCCTCACTAAACAACGCACACATCCCTACTGCAACATCTTGTGACGCGGAATTCCTGTCGTGCCTCGCCCTCGTCAGTAGCGCTACCAATGCCGCGGATAAATGACGTGTCTCGTCGCTGGATCTCTGAGCAATGAAGGTATATATATGATACCCCTGACTTTGGTTCACTATTTATTTATTTATTTATTTATTTATTTATTATGAAACAAACAGTCATACAAAGATATTTGTGCAGGCTATCTTAATACTAAACAGACCTATAGTTTCCAATATAATCCAATCCAATAACATTCCAAAGACAAAAATGTATTACTAATTATTACAAATTGTTTGTCCTAAAGGCACTTTTTAATGAGTCAACGGTGCAGTTAAATATGTCTATATCTACTAATCTATTACAATGGTTATAAAGTGCACATGCACGCTTAACAAACATGTTTTTAGAATAATTTGTTCTACTAAATGGGATGGCAAATAAATGTTTATCACGACACTGGCGTTCTCTTTGACGCGGAACTCTAAATTGTATGTCTTGAAGCAAGCTAGGGGCATCCAGATGATTGTGAATTATTTTATATAATAAAACAGCGTCAACACAGTCCCTACGACATTCAAGGGACTATGACTGTGTTTCCCCTTTATTTTCATATAAAATCTATTTACTGCAATTGGTATACAATGTTTAGTGTAAAAATAACACATGAATGTTTGCATATGTTGATTTAGTAATTACTCTAATATTACTAACAGTTTCAGCATAATCGACAAGAAACATACTTTTTTCTAATTCCCCCGACTCTCAGACTGACTGATCTATCAATGCACAGCACAAACCGCTGGTTTTAGATATTCCAAATTTGGCAAGTAGGTTCCTTATAAGGTCTAGGGGTGCACTAAGAAAGGATTTTTCAAAATTCTACCCCTAAGGGGGTGAAATGGGGGTCCAAAGTTTGTATGGGGAATCAATATTAGTTGGGCTATTTCTTTCGAAACTTCACAGCAGTATTCCTATCAATAAATGAGTAAACATGTGTTTCAGGTATTTTGAGAATTCAACCCCTAAAAGGGGGGAATGTGGTGACAAAGTCTGAAAATCAACATAGGTATCGTTTTTATGGTTTATCGGGTCGCTGATTACGAAAACAACAACGATTTTAAAATCCAACATGGCGGACGTGAAATACCATCTCCCCTGTTGGGGTGCGGTGGGGTTGAAATGTCCAAAATATCATCGATTTTGAAATTTTACATTGTCGACATAAAAAATCTTGAACCGAGCTTACTGCGGACTTTTAATAATAAATCTGATCTTTAACTACCAGTGTATCATTCACCTGTCAATTTATCATTCCCCTGTAGTTTTTCAATCATTCCCTGACATTTTTATCATTCCCTTGTACTTTTTATCATTCACCTGTAATTTTTTTTTATTTCGTTGTAGTTTGTATGATTCCCCTGACATTTTTTCTGATTCTTTGGGTAGTTTATATTATTCCCCTGACATTTTTTCTGATTCCCTTGTAGTTTTTTATGATTCCCCTGTCATTTTTCTCATTCCCTTGTACTTTTTATGATTCCCCTGACTTTTTTTTCTGATTCCCCTGACATTTTTCTGATTCCCCCGACATTTTTCTGATTCCCCCGACATTTTTTCTGATTCCCTCCACATTTTTTCTGATTCCCCCGACAGCTAAACTTGAATTGGTATATTTCCGTACCTAATTGACCCAAAGTGATGCCTATTCGATAAATATGTTTATTATTATATATATAATTTGATTTTATTGTAACTTAGTAGAAATTTCTTAAAATAAAAAACGCCGAGGGAATCAGATGAATAATGCAATTCTCAAGAATGACCCTTATATTACACAGCATTGTACTATTGACGTAGTTAGATTTCACAAGCAATCACCTTGCGAATAGCCAATTACTGGAACAACGAGCGAATCGATCCGAATTCGACGCTGCGCGGGCGGCAACGATTAGGCGTGATTAGCCTTTCATAATCCTAGGTACACCATGCCCGGCTCGTGGATAAATGAACAAGAACGGAAATCAAAATTAGTTCTGGTCACATTCCTAACTAGGTGCGTATGTTATGTAGCCATGTCCTTGCTCCCGGCTACTAGAGTTGCCAACTTCGCACACCCCCAAATCAATTATGGCACTAGCGACTATAGTTTGCCAAGAAAAGTATAGGCGCTTTTGCTTTTTTACACCCTACAACAACATATAGATATGTTGTTGTAGGGTGTAAAAAAGCAAAATTTGGCTTTTTTTGCTAGCCTAAATGCAACCTATCATTAAACTAAATCATCGAAACAAAGGAGCGTGCCATACATAAATGTGTAAGTACATAAATATGCAAACCCAACGTTTTTGTTTGCCGATGACGATGGATAAAAATTCCCCGCGCGGGTGAAGCCCAAAAAATGTTTTTGGTATCAGTATCAGTTATCTTAAAAGTAGGTAGGTACCTGATGGACAGGAAAACTCTCTTCACAAGAACTCGATGGCTACAATAGTGTAGTGAAAGCTGAACGTGGGTGGACACGGATCGTACCCGGTACGCAGATTCGATGTACTTAAACGAAGATATCTTCTAATTGTGCTTCGATATTGTTAGAGAGTAAAACCTGCGTCCGTCACTCAATATGACCACTGTTATAGTCGTTGTTGGTTTGTGATGAGAAAATATATATACATACATAAGCACTCGGTATAATTATCTATCTAATTAAATTTCATGTTTGTCTACGTGGAAAACACAAAGGTGAGTGAGAGATCTGCTATTACATCATGCGATATGAAATTAAGTATTGCCATAGAATCCAAATTGATGAACATTTCTTTTCTCTCAAAACTGAACCATTTTTTTATGATTGTGTGTTACATTTTCTAATCCCTGACTATAATCACCAGTAATTACCTTGTGCACATAGTGTTCCAGTGCTTGAACCTATAAACGACTCGTTACATAACGCTAGTGACACGGCATTTGAACATGATTACTGCTTGCGTATACTAATGGGAAAATGCTGTGACATTATGTAAAACTTTATGCACATACTATCCTTCTCTTTCGAACGATTCAGCAGTGCACAGTTGTATCTACACTTTTGCAGTTGTGTCATTTCCCGACGTACTTATTGTTGCTTTATTCGTAGTATTCGTAGGTAAGTCCACCAAATTAACTGAGCTGTAAGATTTAGCCGTCGAAGTGACAAGCTCTGATATGCTTTAAGCTTCGTCAAACCTGCAGAAGGATTTGTATTAATTCTAGTGATTGGCGATTTTAAGGTCACGACTGCCGAGACAAGCTAGCTGCGTTAGAAAGTTTCTTATACTCGGTGAAGCAAAGAAACATTTAATGATGCTCAGTGTTTTAGCTTGAACTGGATACGAATTAGCGATTATGCAAAATTCTCGCTCAATTTAGCGTTGTTAACACATAGTATACCTAGATATATTTTGCGCAAACCCAATGTAACTATTGCGATCTAGCAGTATAGATGTAATATAAACTCATATGGAAAACAGTAATTCATAAAGTGGGGGTTTTCGTTGATGCTCGTAGCTTAGGCCGTGTTTATTTATGTACAAGCGGAGCGATCAGCGGCGCGGGGCCTTTGTACAGTCGCCATCAGATATATCGGAGCGGCGAAAGCGCTCACAAATATCTGAACACGTCTCTATTGTCGAGGCATTAGAGACGTGTTCAGATATTTGTGAGCGCTTTCGCCGCTCTGATATATCTGATGGCGACTGTACACATGGCGTTGTTGTCTAGGCGCGTTTATTCCGATTCAGATTCAGAACTTTATTGATAGAATGTCATTTTAAAGGTCAATATCAAATCATATATTTTTTAATCATAAAATTTCTTATAGTCTAAGATGTTTCATATAATCATTATTTCATAAACTTGAAAGTGGTGGGTACCTTATTACAAGCTTTTCTTGTTTTATGAGTGGGTCAATGATATATTGATCAATTTGATCATACATAAACGCGTCTATGCTGTATAGTAAGCCATATTTATGCCGAGCTGTTTGAGTTTGTTTTTAAATGTTGCATCAATTACGGCGTTTTTAACGTCAAACGGTAGGACGTTGTAGATTTTAGGGCCTAGCACACTGAGTGATTTCGGAGCCTTGGCTAGCTTTTGCTGCGGCACGAGCAGCAGGTGCCGAGCGCGCGTGGTCCTGTCCTGTGCCGCAGTCGGAAAATCAATTATTTGATTAAAACCAATTTTTTTTTGAATATTTGTCAAGGTTTTGGTATTGCTATCTTTTATGAGAAAATATTATGTTTATGTCGCCAACAACTATAACCTTATATTTTTTAAGGCATGCAATTTATACAATTCATTTAATAATCGGAAAAACAGGGGTACGTCAACATTCGGAGTTCTGTATATACATACTTACAACAATGAGGTCCTTCCACCTCAAATGCCTGCGATCCATTATGAAGATCAGATCCGACAGAGTGCGAAACACCGAAGTCCTGCGACGTTGGTGGCATTGAGGCCTATCTAATGCGTCGGCAGCTTCGGTGGTACGGTCACGTGTCTCGTATGGCGGAGGTGAGAGTGGCGAAACGCATCTTCTACTCTGAAATGGAGGAGGGCATGCGGAAACAAGGCGGACAACTCCTCCGGTACAAGGATGTCCAAAAGCGACATATGAAGAGAAAGAGATGCGACATTGTGCCCTCTCAGGGAGTGTTTGGCAGCACAGCGGTCAGAATGGCGCAGGATGGTGAACATACAAGTTCGCGAGTTTGAGGAACAGCGCAAAGTTGACCTTGATTATAACGCCCACCTACTGCCATAGCATACAACTACCAGAACGGCGTACTTACGTGCCCGCAATGTGCACGGAATTTCGCCGCAAGGATAGGTACATAAGCCATGAGTAGGAGTGGTCACCATGACCGAAAACGGCCGGACATCATTCATTCATGGTTGACCACCTTCGTTGAGCTCTCGATCTTTGCTACAGAAACGACGGCTTATATTTCGCGCAATTCACTACTTAAATACTATTTTCTTGAATATTTCACTTATCTTTTGTTCAATAGGTTGCAATGCACTGATTAATAGGGATTTTAAGTGTTCACTGTCAATTCACGACATTTTGTGGTAATTATTTAACAAGCTAGCTACGGGAGTGAGCGCTTCCATACTCACCTCACACACAGCCCGCATCGGGGTCACCTTTATTTTGTCAAAAAAAAATTGACAAATTATCACTTCCCAAAAAATTATTCGTAGAATTTCATTTGCCAAATAATCGTTTGCCAAATTAACACTTGACAAATAATTCTTATGCAAATCTGATGTTTGGCATGTTCATGTTTAAGCAATATCTCGTTTACCAACTATTACTTTGACCAAATTTCATTCAGTCAAATACGTTAGTTGGCATAATATGTTTTAACCAAAACAAAATAACGCAAATTATTTGTATCGTCAATATTCAATTTACCATTTCTATTGCGTCGGTTAATCAGCACGCGATTTTGGAATGATGGGCGTATACATATTTTAGGAATACTTTTTTTTTAATATTCGTTAAACTATAAATTCAAAAAAAAGTCGGTTCTGGCGCTTCGCCGGCCGCTACCGGCGGCACGCTCGCTTCGCTCGCTCGGCTCGCGCGCTTAGGGTCGCGGTACACCTAACACTCCTCCTCGCTTCGCTCGTCGTCGTAACCTACACCAACCTGCCTTAGAGTTAAGAGTAAAATTTCATAACCCAAACAAATGTGATTTTTGTCTATTTATGGTTTGCCTAAATGTTTATTGTCTAATGTTTTTTGCCTTGTTGGCTAAAAGACCAAATGCCATAATGTAACTTTTCGTAATAATATTTTGCAGAATGTAAATTTGACGTAACGAAAATAATCGTATGAAAATTAGACCAAAGTTTGCATTGGCAAACAAAACAGTTGCTAAAATTTGTTTGGGAAATGAAATTTGACCAAAATAAATTTGGTAAAGCGGCAGGATCCCCACGCATCGTGCGCTGCCGTATGCCCCGCTAGAACTCGTTAATGCACTTCTATGCTGATTTTCACACCTTATTTCACTCCTTATAAATAAATAAAATAATAATAAAAATTTTAAAAAATGGCTTGAATGTATCGTCGGCAAATGGGTATTCATAAACAAAATTATATTATTATGTGTTTTTTATTCAAAATGTAAGTGGGAACAATACAGCTATTTAACAGTGAACAGGCAAGCGAAGCAGTTGTTACACCCGAACCGCTGCATTTCGTCCCTATACTACTAGTACTATTTGGAAAGTATCAAAAATATGAAAATAAATTACGTTAATAAATTTAAATATCACACAAACTCTTGTCAAGTTTATACCGAATAGTGTAGAAAAATTGCTGGTAGGTATTTCGATTTTTACTTACCTACCGATCACTTATTACATATCAATTAAGATTTCTTTTTATTAGGTAATACTTGTACAATCGAGCAATCGCAGTACTCTGATAATTGCATTAAGAGATGAGAGATAATTTTAGAAACCATGATATTTACGCAAATATCTTTGAAATAACTTCTCTTCTAAATAATAAACGTAATCTAGCGATTGCGAAAATTTTTTTTGGACAACCCATACAGTTTAAAAACCCACTAATTTCAGTATAAAAAAATCCCAAGCACCATGTAGCTGTAGAAGGAATATCAATTTATATTGCTTCCCACAAGATTCAAATTCCAACAACTCAAAAATGCTAGTCGGGACCTTTTTATTATTAATATTATTATATCTAAATATTACTCCTTCTCAAAGAACTCGTCTGTAATGGGGACGTGGGAGATCTGCTGGTAGGTGTAGGCGCTGAAGAATCGCTGAGTGACGTTCATAGCGTAGTCGATCGCGTACTCGAGGATCGGCCCGCCGAACTCCTGTGCAACCAGTTGCGAGTTCTGATTCAGGACTTGCAGGATATTGGCGCCTGTAAACGAAAACGGCAAATACATTCTAAATAACTTAGAGGAACAACTTGGGTATCTGTCAAGAGCAAGGATTCTTTGTTTCTTTGGGTTCTCATGCGTTTATCTAGAACAATGGTTTAGAGAAACGAATGATTCTCAGATCTGTGGAAGGACTGGAGGGCAAACGCGCAAGAGGAATAATTCTAGTGCGCTGGAGAGATACAGACACAAGAGGAGTGCCTACAGCAGTCGTTACCAGGTGGTGACGAAGGATGGCATTGTGTGTAGTTACAATCCTCAGTCATGTACTATTACGTACCTACTTATTTCAGCGCTTCTTTGCAACATGATGTTGAAGTTTAGCGTGTGAGGTCTGTGCTCCAGCCAGTCTTGCAACTATACGGGTTAACCTTATGATGTCCTTGCTTAGTCAACTATTGCCAATTCACCACATGAATACATTACGTACTGATTTCAGCGCTTCCTCGGAACAAGTTGGTGAGGTTGAGCTTGAGGTCGGTCCCGTAGTCGGCCTTGTACTTGTACGAGTTGATCTTGTAGTGGCCCTCGCCCTTCTCGTTCATCACCACTTTTTCCAGCACCTCCAGGCGAATGCGTTGATTCCCTGCAATAAGAAAGTAATGTGCAAGAGGCCAAATACTTTTTAAAGTGGTTCTCCAATCATTAACATGCTAATAATAATACGCTATTGTCGTAAATGCGAGTGAGGACCTTTGCTACCAGTTACAATTAGCACTTATCTGCCAGAGTAAGTGCGACAGAGACCACACAATAGGCGTTATCCTATTCCCATATTTTATTGTTCCGCGGCCAGCGGTAGACACATGAGGTTGGTGGCAGTGGCGGATCCAGGATTTCTATTGATCCGCTGAGGTTAGATTTTGTTAAAGATGCTTTTGGCCCCCTGGACCGGTTAGTGATTGGTAGTAAAGTGCACAGGCAGACTCACATATTTTGATCTTAGCGTTGCCGTCGGTGTCGAGGTTGAAGAGTAGGATCCGGCCTTGCAGGCTGTAGTGGCCCTTGATGGTGAAGTTGCAGCGGATGTCGAAGATGAACTTGCGGGTTTCCCGACGGGACCTGACACCAACACGACTCCCATTAATTTCCTTTGTGTATATACTTATTTATATTTAGTTTTCAACATGTACCTAAAATGGCTTGCAATTAACCGCGAGTCGCTATACTAATACTAAAGCCTGAAAATAAGGTCGTTACTACATTCATTCATTAGTACGCAGTTATCAATATATTTTACGTCACACCTGGTCATAAAGTTTCCACTTCCTGTCCAGGGAGAGACGTAAAATTTTGTACTCACCACGGGCGGTAATAAAGAAAGCTTCAGATCGCATATTTATCGCCCTTGCCTTCAGCTCGGGCGTCAAATACCTGCGATCTGAGACAACATTTGTTCCTCTCCAAAAACTGGTTCGAATGGCATCGTAGAAAAATCTTAGTCTACATCCCTAGGTATTGTAAAGCAAGGAGGTTTTGATTTGACTGTGACTCATATACGATGTTTGAAAACGTATTTATAAATAAATCTAAACGTAATAACACTAATAAAACAAGTTTAACTAAATTATTTTAAGATTTATAAATTTATAATTTAGTGTCTGAGTAGGTAAAATATTTGTAACATTGATTTTAAATCGTGGCTGTATGCCGAAGGGTCATTGTGCGCATCAATGGACGATTGATATTTTGTATTTTTTATTGCGATTAGTATCAATTTTGTTTCAAATGTAGGTATTTGTTTCCTCGCAAATGTGATGTTTTTTTTTCGAATTCACGCCCTTAAAAGAGGGGCGCCACGCTGGCTGGAAAATTTTGCATTAGTGGATCTTCGGTTTCCCTGCTAATCAGTTTTAAATTAAAGTGCTCAACTACAACTGCGGATCCAAGAAAAGGCCGTCATAATTATTAGGCAGTTAATGCCAGTTTCGAAATACCGACGATAGCCTCTTCACAATGCATAATGCATAGAGTTTTTCCGAGGCTAATTATAAGATGCGTAAACAGTGAACACACGTTACGTTATTAACTACATTGTGATGTAGTGGGAAATCTACTGGAAATGATGTCACAATTGTTTGCTTAAAGTATGCACACACAATTTTCTCGAGGAATCAAATACTTATTTAATGTTTACAAAATATTCGTTCTGAGAGGTACTCATTATTCAAATACGAATTAATGTACACAATATACCATATAAGTAAGATAGGGTTTTCGAAGGACCAAACAAACATTCAAATAATTTATTCTAGTTCTCATGTAATATTACAAATGCCAAAAAAATGGGTACCTAATGAATACAGTAGGCATTTTCTTAACACCACTTCGGTGGCAAACAACTATACGACCCGCCCGTTGTTAAGCGGTCACCGTAGCATATGGACGCTTGCAAATCCAGGGGTGTCATTTGCGGTCAATGACTTTAATTGTTGAGCCATTTAGGTGTCAACTAATTTTGTTTTTTTTATAGTTAAGCTATGACGTGTCCAGTATACAGTGAGCTCTAAATGGCTCAACAATTAAAGTTTGTACGGCTAGGTTACAAGGGAAATGTCGCGCCAAAATACGAGTGTTAGGTCTAGTTGAGGTTCAATATTGAAGGGATGTTTATACAACATAACTGCATTGGTGTCGATTTTACAAGAAGCGAGAAAATCTTAATTTCTCTTGTAATATAATTTCTTTAAACAATACCTTCCATTTATTATGCAGGCGTATGGCTATGGAGTAACATCTGCATCTTGGATTCCATTAATCGGTTATCTCTTCAAAAATATAAAAAATAACTTCTTCACTTATGCTGTTTTTGTAAAATTGTTGGCAGTTATGTTATTTTTGTGGAAAAACAATTTACATTTCTATAGTAAAAATAATCATTGAATTTACAAAAACTGTTTTATTACCAAATATATTCCATCTAAATTATACATTAATGTATAAGACAATGTAATTATTAGTGTACTATAAGTTCCGTAGAGCGGAATAATTCTATTGATATTATAATACAAAGCGGTAATTTTGCGCAAACGAGATCCTAATTAAACAATGTCTACTGCATAATTATAGCTTCTTCACAGACAAACATAACTAATCATACCAATAACTCGACTTCGTAAAATATAGCAGTTAGGTATGTTGTTTTTGTAAACATCCCTACAATTGTTTTGTTGTTGTTCACTGTTGACTTATAGTGTTCCCAAGCCGGTACCTGTAGTTGTAATGTAAGTACCTAATTATAACAATAGTGTATCGATCGATACTTGTAAAATGCCATGAAGTAATTTCTGACGGACAACACGTTTTTTATAGAGGACCACTTGAATAATCATCGTTAAAAACAATTCTTCATAATATTTATTTCTTCGGAAAATAACAAACGTATACGAAGAGGATCGTATATTTACTTTTTATTTTGTATGAACATGTGATCCTTTTCGTCACATACAGCTACTTACAGTACTTTTTGAATTTTACCTCACTTGTTGAATGTTCACTTGTAGGTATATAAGTACATAAAAATGTGTGACCTTTTTATGAAGCAAGAGCAAATATTGTCCAAGTAAATATTGCATGGTCAATGTCAGCAGCGTTTTAAACCGATTGTACTGGGTTTGAAGTAGTGCTGTGTTTTCGTAACGACACTCTAGATTCATTCAGATACCTACGTTAGTAATATTTATGTTGCATCAAGATCTTAGTGCGGATATGAAGTCGTAGTTATAGAAGGGGAATGTTGAAATGATGTGTACCTACAGGTAACTTAATGTTCTATAGGGAAAATGTGAGTAGAAAAAGAGATAAAGATTTTCCGTCAATTTCGTTGTTAAAGATTAATCGGTGAACCAGCTGCCGAGCTGCGTTCACATTATTTGTTATAAAAACCCCCGATTTCTTCATTTCAAAGTTCAATATCTCAAAAACGGTTAAATTGATTTTGGTAAAACATAGCTAAGAACACTCGGGTTAAAATTATCTATGACTCAAAAAAAACCGCATTCAAATCGGTCCATCCGTTTGGGAGCTACGATACCACAGACAGATACACGGACACTTTAAACTTATAACACCCCTCTCTTTGCGTAGGGGGTTAAAAATAACGAACGATACTCGTACAGTCGCTAGTACTTGTACATTATAAAGACCGACAACAGTTTTACTAGATCGCGGCGTTGATGTCTAAGCGAAATCACGGTTTCATATATTTTAAACTTAACTTTGGTATCCTACTTCCTACTAATATTATAAATGCGAAAGTTTGGATGTTTACATTAGATGTTTGGATGCTTGTTACTCAATCACGCAAAAACAACTAAACGGATTAAGATGAATATTGGTATACATATAGTGTATAGCCTGGATCAACATATATAATCCTTTTTATCCCGGAATTCATCCCGTAAGGGGGCGAAAGTTTGTATGGAGTTATTATATAAACGAATTCCACGCGTACGAAGTCGCGTACAGAAGCTAGTTATTTATAATTGGTTAGTTTCTGATATAAATTACTGTGAGGCACTCTATAACTATAAAGTATTGTAATGAACAAGTTTACCTGTAAAACTAATGAGCACCTAGACCGATCTTGACCTGCCATGTCAGCTATTACCTACTGCTTGTCATGTAGCTTATGCGATTGTCGTTTAGTCGTTAATCTCTTCGTCGAGTCCCTGAGGTCAAGTACGAACCATTTAGCGTATCGTTTCGAAAGCATAAACCTACATAAATAGTTGCCATATAAATGTTAGAACCAGGTAAATACGTAACTGAAATATCGCAACTATTTTAACTGCAATTTAATATTCTATATACTTAGGTACATGAAATTACTATTGTTCTAAATTGCTCTGTGTAGTGTATTCACGTTGTGCAAAGAAATGTCCGCACGGAAGTTGATTCCCCCGGATTATGTCGTATCATAACATAACAGAAATTGGAGCGCCAACCGTCTACCTATGTTTGTAGTGCTTTAAAAAGTAAGTATGAAAATAAATACACAAAATTGCTGTTTTGTTTGCACTAGCCCATTTCATATCATATCAGCCGAAAGACGTCCACTGCTGGACATAGGCCTCCCCCAAAAAGTGCCACAATGATAGTGGGTGGACGGACTGATGACCTGAGTCGCGGGAATCCGCTGGATGCTGGTGGCGCAGGACCGGTACCCAAAAATATATAACATCGTGTCAAAAAAGTCAAGATACCTAATCTATCCGTCTCTTTCATTCATGTGGTGTGAGAATGGGACAACTGGCAACACTGGACCTAATGTCCAAAGACGAGTGACATTTTTACCAGACAAGCGTCACCGTACAATCGTTGTTTAGACTTGTAAAATTTTAATTTGTTGTTTTACAAAATGTTGCCAAGCCTGCAGTGAGGTACGCATAAGTAAATAAGGATTTAACATCACCGCACAAATTAACGTTACACTAAAACAAATACTTACGAAACTTTGAGCGGCACGCACGTACTCAGCCCGATAAGCTTCCCATTATGGAAGGTCATCTTCACGTTCCCGGGCAGGTTCATGCTGATGTTCTTGTCCAGGTAGAGCGGGTCCAGTGACGGGATGTTGGCCTCCGGGATTCCCTTCACGAGTCCCGGGATCGCATCCAGCGTGGCCTGGGTGAAGCACTCGTCGGACAGCTCAGAGCATGGGTGGATGAAGTCCGCTGCAATTACAACATTCCATGAACGAATTTGTATGGAAAGAAATTGAGACGCATCGTAAGGGCATGTACCGCCAAATACCATGATAAGAGCGACTGAACATTCCTAGGGCCACTTTGCCAAGACATATTTAAAGCAATTTTTAATTAGGAATAATTTTTAGGGTTCCGATACCTCAAAAGGAAAAAACGGAACCCTTATAGGATCACTCGGTTGTCTGTCTGTCCGTCTGTCAAAGCCGATTTGCTCCGAAACTACTGGACCGATTGAGTTGAAATTTGGTACACATATGTAAATTGGTGACCCGAAGGTGGATGCGTAAAGTAAATCAATGAATTCTGAACAAGGGGGCCACTATTCGGGGGGAAACTGGAAAATTAAAAAAAAAGTTTCGCAAACTGTATTGTAAGACATATCAAATGAAAGGGGTGGTTGTAAGCATGTCAGATATAATTTTGTTATAAATAATTTAATTTTAGCATAAATAGATTTGAAACAATTTAGGAAAAAAGACGAAAAATGACAATTCCCCCCTTATCTCCGAAACTACTGGGATTAAAATTCTGAAAAAAATATGGAAAATAGTTCCTTGCCTAAAGATTACAGGAAAACCTATAAGAAGTTTGAGTATTCAAAAACACTTATGATATTTAGATTATTTACGGAACCCTCACCACGCGAGTTGAACTCGCACTTGTCCGGTTTTTAATTCTTACAAACTTCTAAATTTATTCTGAATTTGTACGAAACATATAAGAATTGGTCCCAATTATTTGTTTTGTGACGTGGAACGTGGGTGTGGAATATTGGTTAGTTCCATAGAACAAATGGGACTTATTGATCGTACATGTATGCAAAGCCTACCTACCTACATAAATGGACTAAAAAGTAAATGGACTAAAGTACCTACCTACATAAATGGACCATGTGATCCCCATCACCCTTCTTTCATTGGCAAACATTCGTCGTCGAATGTATGTTTCGAAGAATTATCATTTCATTGAAGACAATTTTTAATTCAGAAATAGAGAATTTGGAGGATTGCATAAAACAAACCAAATAACATAACCAATGGGTACAACATGACCTTTTATCTGTACTTCCTAAAAAGTTACCGGTTTCTTAGAAAAACATCGATGTCATGAAAATTCTGTGAAATAACAGATTCGGTACCTAAAGCTAAGGTACATAAGGTTAAAAAAATGGCTAGATCGTGTGTGAAATTTTATAGAAACTGTGGTAGTGATTTGCTAAAGCCGATTGACACCATGCAAGGGTCATGTATGTAACCAAGATAAACACTTGACGCAAGCGCCGCGGCCGCGTTAGCATCAGGTAAATGAGCCCTAAGTTCTGTCGCAAAACTTCGGCGCGCGCGCATGCCTAACAAGTACACAGTTTAATTCACAGTTCTAAGCACTCAGCGAAAGGGAACGTAATTATGAGATATACCTAGGTACTTTACAGTTAATGTTAACTTGCATGAGATCCCGGCAGATAATATATTTATATTTTGGGGATTACTGCACACTCCCTCTCGTCCTTGACAGGAGGCCTGACTCCAGCAGTTGGACGTATATAGGCTGACGATGATGATGATTACATTTTGCAGGATACTTAATATGTCAGATTATAAGTGGATATAAGGTGCATTTAATTTTTTTTATTTTTTAATCAAGGGGAAGCCTAGATCCCTTTGCATAGTAACTAGGCGTAAACAATCGAGGTTTATACGTTTATTTGTTATATAGTACAGATAATCCTATAAAAAACTTCAATGTCATACACAGTACATATACACAGTACATACATAATACATACGTTCGCGGTGCGAAAGGAAGTCCGTTATTGCATAATTGCAGAAAAACTAAACGGAATTTGTTCCGGTTTTCACTTTGACCTAAGGCTTATATCCTCGCGTGGTTTAATGCCTTTATAATTTATACGAGCGAAACCAAGGTGGAGCCGTTAAACTATTGCTTACATTACTTGCTTAGCTGTAGGTATATTTCAATTTCAGTATTCGCAATATGATAGTCACAAAATTCCATTAAACTTTGCCGAGTAACTTACAGTGAATGAGAGTTAGTAATGGTTTTATGTAACTAAACGAAGCATTAATAATTAATATATATGTAACTATTTTAGTTAAGGACTCATTTGGTCTACAATGTAATTCAAGCCACTGTGTTACAGAAATTACCCTTATATATTGTACCTATCACTCATTTTCGTTACTTCGCTACATAATGAAATCATTTAAATTATGGACGAATTAAGACATTTCAAACATAACTGACCAATTCTGCCAGAGGCCCAAATGCTGTTCGAGAACATTAGGTACTTCGTTGAGTTTCTTCATTCCAATAGGATAAATGAAAGACTGCATTATGCCAAATGATTACGTATCAAATATTCAGACATATTTCTTTCTCTACATTCCCTGTCAAATATGTTCTATTTTCAAGAGACACGTGTTTTCCTCATATTTAGCTAATATTAACGTATAAAATTAACATTAGCAACTTTTTACGTGAGTAAAATTAGCCAAAACAGTTCTAAAGGACCTTCAACGCCTCCCGCAATTCTCCCCATTTAAATTCACTGTACTCACGCAACGGTATCAGCTGCAAACTGCACTGCAGACACACAAACACGTACACCAACAGCACCGTCCATCCGTTCCTCATTGCTAACATCCTAAAACGCCTTAAAATATAAAATAAACAAAAGAAATCTAATTTCAAAATAATAACTCAAACGTTCCAAATTCGTATTTTTTTAAAGCGGTGCGTGTTTTTCTCGTTTGACGCGGACGCCGAATGGCTCCTTGGAGAAACCGCGCGCAACTGGTGTTTAAAACTTTGGAGTTGTAATTAAATGCCTCAAGGACTTAAGACTAGGTTTCTTGTTCGCGATTACCCGTAGTAACCTATTAACTGAGTTTAGCTATTTAGTAACATTGTAAATTACGAGTATTATTGTTAGCTAAACATTGATACAGAAACTTTACAGTTAATGTAGTCCTTGCCTCAACGAAAGGTTGTTTTATGTTTAATTTAGATAACTACAAATAATATACTATTAGAACCCCATTGACTCTTGAATTTAAGAAAAATAAAAACAAAATGTAGGCCATCGTAGAAGTAAAATTTTAATATCGGTATGGTCCTGTACAGAAGAATAATTTTGATTCATCATATTACCAAGTAAAGTACATATCAGTTATCGCTATCATAACAGTTTACAAGTGTAATATATATGTACCTGATGGTAAGCAGACACGAAACCGCAGATTGTGCACACCTGCCACTCCATGGATGGGAGCCATAAGGACATTGGCATAGCTGACCCTTTGTTGATTTGAGGATTCGTTATGTTGACTGTTAAATATATGCGTCTAATAAATCATACCCACGAGTATATATGCATCTAATAAATCTTGCAAAAGAAATCCAAGCCTAAGGCTGTGGGAACAGTCGTGCAAAGCGTTTAGAGTGCAGCTCTAGTGTTGCAACTGCAGTGTCGCAAGCCTAGCCAGAGACGAGTCTTATCCTAGATGGCTTAGCCTAGGAATCTGGAATAGTAAAGGTTGTCTGTTTGCGTGTATTAACCTAAAATATGCTCCTTATAATTGATTTCTCTCCCACCAAAAATATTGACAAAGTAGCCAAATATAGTAAGGATGTGTTGCAATTTGTGGAGTTGTTGTCTATTTTATGTTTTAACTGATTATTGCAGTTATACCATATTAAAGCTAGGTATTATTGTACTTGTAAAAAAAATAACACATTAGAAGTCTAGATGTAGGTATACTCTGATGGTTGAATGGTTATCAGTGTCGTTAATAGGCATTCAGCCCGAGGTTTCAGTAAGTGTATGTCATAAAATAACGTGCAATTATCGCGACTAAGTAGATGTCGAAGGGTTCCATCATATATTTTCGTAAGCGAGACGATAAGGGTGAATGTACAGTCACGAACTTTAATTTAGGACCCACCTAAGGTGGAATATCGTATAGCAAACTAAAGACATTTAGAGCTAATATTTTAAAGGAGTGTTATAAAGTTTGCCATAGACAACTTACGTTTACGTGTCTAGGGGCAACCGCTCAGTGACGTCAACCGGGCGGAACGAGTCAAACGATCATTTCCGATTTTTACCGACTAATTGTCACTCGTTTTTTTGACCCAGTAACATAGTATGTAAGCACCTTAACCGAATATGGATCCAATGGTCTGAAATAAATGTATCTTATTTTTATTTATTTATTATTTTATTTGACCCTGTCTCTTCTCCGGCCATATTTGTTATTTGCAAATAATATTTCGTGGAAATGTGAGTTTTCAATCAATTTTCTTGTCAGACACTGACACATGTTCGTAATGAGAAAACCGTAATGATAGCTTTTGGCAAAGAGGTTATCAATTCAAGGGCCAATTCGATAAGACATATAATTGTCTTATCTTGACATTTCACCACTATTATTAAACTGAAGTTTTCGACCTTATTGCATTGTGAATGTTCTATAACATGAAGGAAATAGGTCCCAAATTAAGGTTCGTGACTGTATATGCACCATGAGATATGATGAGATACTTATAGTGAAGCGAACAAGGTTCTCACAGATATCGAACATGAATTTATTGTCAAGGAGTTATAAGAACGCACAGTTAATTATTTGAGCACCCTGAAGTGTAAAAGAAGCGCCCGGTGCCCTGAAGTGCCTTCTCAAAAAAAAACACTCCTTACTATATATATAAGTATTACACACTATTTCCATTGGAAAAACAGCGCAAAAAGGTATCAAATAAACATGCAGAGAGATACTTTTACATATATAATAAAGTATATCATGATCATCATAATATCAGCCGAAAGACGTTCACTGCTGGACATAAGGCCTCCCTAACTAATCTAGCTATGTATATTAGGTATCGGTATGTAACATGAATTTAGTCGGAGTGTCTTACTAAAAAAGGTATATTTTAAATGCCCGGTTTATTGCCGAAAGTTAAACAGCCCTCTGCTGCTTTTTGGTCTATAGGTTCCAAAAGTGTAGGAAAATTCCAACGATGACACGAACTGAAGATATTCAAAACATGTGCAAACATAAACTTGTTGACTGGAAGTCATCACTGCGAGAATAAACAATCCAATATTCGGTAAGTGGTAAATTATGAAGTCATACATTTGCAAACTAGTAAAGTACATTTTTTTCTATAAAATACTGGAATGACGTGCGTTCTTCTTATTTATTACTAGCCACATACCACTTAGGTCTGTGTTATTAGCTGACCGCGCAGCTTATTCCGCGTGTTACAGATAACCCAGGCGGAGTCGCGAAATAATATGTCTTATGTCCAATCTGAAGGCCCGTCCAACCAAGTGCAAGAGGGACGGGTGCTTTATTATCCGCTGTTATAAACAGGACCATAATTTCGCGGGGCAATTATTGTACGAAAATCCGTACAATAGCTGCCCCGCTGAACAAGAAGCGGAAAAGAGGAAGACTTTTCCCAGGATCAAACGTCACACGCCTTGGCTTTCCTAGCTATACAATGTAACTCTATGTAACTTAATAAAATATGCAGCTCTAGAATGCATGTATGTGTTAGGGTACGAGTTTATTTTTATTTGTGGTGTGTGGTTATGGGGTACGGTGACCATCATAACACCCCATAACTTCCAACGGCTTGCATTGGTGAGCACCGCCTTCGAACCGTTGCAGCCAACCTTGACACGCGGGTGATTGACGTATTGCGACACGCTGTAGACGGCCAGTGACGACTATTATCGAACTTTATAATTCGCATAGGTACAGTCAACGTCAAAGATATACCTATAGTTGAGGATAAAGATATGTATAAACAACATAGTTACAAAACCAGGCTTCAGATTGGATAGATTTTTCGACTTACATATTTCTAGAAAAGAGTGGAATGTTGTTAATACAAAATTAATTCTACATTATTAAACTAATCAAGAAGTCAATACAATAAAAACATTATATAATTGCATCTCGAGGAAACAACACAACATATGAAACTGATATCCCTTGGGGATTTCTTAGATCCCAGTTTATACTATACCAGCTTCCGCCCGCGAATTCGTCTGCGTGGACCCGGGATAAAAACTATCCTATATTTTAATTCAGGCTATAATCTATCTTCGTGCAAAAGTTCATCCAAATTGAATTCAGTCGTTTAAGCGTGATTGAGTAACAAACATCCAAATATCTAAACATCCAAACATCCAAACTTACTATTAGTAGGATTAGTAGGATTCCATATCTTATCTCTGCGACAGACAGACTACACAATTATCTATCATAGAATGCGTCAGAAAGTATTTGACGATACGTCCGTCACAAAGGAACATTGCACCCGCCTTGTTCTTAAGAAAAACATTAGACGGGTGAATATCATATTTCATGTTTTGCACTTGTGCACCCATGTTAACTTTGAAGATGTTTAACTATGAGGGTCAAGTTTTTTTTGGGCGGAGATCATTTTCATCCATCTAAGCACTCTGGCGCGTCCACAACCGTGTTTCAATTTTGAATCGGCTAAAAATTTAATATTTATTCCAAAATTTACCCTCCAGATAATTTTTCCCGTTTTTATAAATGTTGAATTATGCTCTGGTTTAATAAGTATTTTTTTGAACCGTCTAATCAAAAGTAATCATAAATTGAATTTGTCCAACCAAAAAACACCTAATTTCTTTGGCCAACTTGATCAGCCTGTCATAACGCTATCTTTCATTTGAACAATTCCTACCTAGTGTCCTCGCACCCTTTAGTTACCATCTTTTACCTAAACCTAACTGTAAACCAGTGCATATTCCGGTACGTATTTCGCTAGATTCTTTTTTATATCACTGTTTGCGGATTTGTTTCCTATAGGTATAGTATAGGTGCCTATTTACTTCGGTAATCGAATTAATGTAAAAAAAAACCGGCCAAGTGCGTGTCGGACCACGCAAAACGAAGGGTTCCGTGCCTATTAAAAAGGTCGTATCGTCACAGAAATTTTACGGCACTTACGTCCTTTTCTTTGAGGAAGGCAGTTTTTCAGCAATATCTCGAAAACCTTTGAACCGATCTTGTTCAAAACAATTTTCGGTGAATGAAATTAATAAGCCCTATGTCCATGAATTTTTCCATATTTTTAAAATACACCGTTCAAAAATTAGAGGGGGGGGGGACAGAATTTTAGTGACTTTCGGGGCGATTATCTCCGACCCTATTCACTTAATCAAAAAAAATGCTAAGAAACCTTATATTTATTTTGAAAGGCCTATCGATTGATGTGCCACACGGGGGGTCACAATGAATTTTTTTTTTTGACTTTTAGTTTTATGTATGGAGAGCACCCCTAAAAAAAAATTTTTTTGTCATTTTAATTACAAAACTATGTAGCGGCTAACAAAATACACCTATCCTCAAAATTTTATTCAAATACACTTTATAGTTTTCGAGTAAAATGCCTGTGACATACGGACAGACGGACAGACGGACAGACGGACAGACGGACAGACGGACAGACGGACAGACGGACATGACGAATCTATAAGGGTTCCGTTTTTGCCATTTTGGCTACGGAACCCTAAAAATGGGCCCTAATTAATACAAGCTTTATATTAACTTGACCTGTTCGTATGTAAGTAATTTGTCCGTCAAAATTTGCAATCTATTTTTCAGACGACCTAGTGGTTAGAGAACCTGACTATGAAGCTTGAGGTCCCGGGTTCGATCCCGGTCGGGGCAGATATTTGTATGATGAATACGAATGTTTGTTCTCGAGTCTTGGATGTTTAATATCTATTGAAGTATGTATTTATCTTTTTTTTTTTCAAAATAAATAATATAATAAACTAAACCTAACTATTTACAATAATATTATAAACTAAACCTATCTTAATATATATATATATATATATATATATATATAAAATAAAAATATTTATCTATATACGTATGTTTATCCGTTGTCTAGTACCCATAGTACAGGCTTTGCCTAGTTTGGGACTAAATCAATTGGTGTGAATTGTCCCACTATATTTATTTATTTATTTATTAGTTACTAGCCGTTATCCGATTGAGCTGAAATGCTGGGTTTAAGTATAAGCAGTTTGAATGACAATTCAATATTATGGTATCATCGAGCTGATCTGATGATGGAGACATAAGGTGGCCACTGGCCATGGGAATTCAGTACTTAACCGACGTAACCCCGTTGAGTTTGGGCTCGTCAGAATCGTCTCAATGATCAGTTGATGACGGTATACAGAAAAGTACAGTCGGCAATAAAAAAATGAAATTCTTGACAGAAACTTATTTTTTTAAAACTTTTTGACGTGATAAGGTCTTATAAATCGATGAACACCGGCTGCACACACGAAAAAGAGTGACTCATTGTCCCGTTCCGTTGTCTGACATATCAACGCACAGCCCAAACCGCTGGTTGTAAAGATTCCAAATTTGGCACGTAACGTAGGTTCCTTATAAGGTCTAGGGGTGCACTAAGAAAGGATTTTTTTAAATTCACCCTCTAAGGGGGTGAAATGGGGGTCCAAAGTTTGTATGGGGAAACAAGATTAGGACGACTATTTTATTTGAAACTTCACAGGAGTATTCCTAACGATAAATGAGTAAATACGTGTTTTGCAATTTTTTATCAATGTTTTCTTATGACGTGTTATCACGTAAAATTATCGTCCGTAAACCGACTTTACAGACAACCATTTTTTTAACATATGTATACTACGATTTCCTACATTTATATTTGAAATATGAAATCATACAATAAATAATTACAGATATAAAAAATGTTTTGTGCCCTTTTCTAATTTCTTTGGTGCTAATTTCTTCAGATTTCTTTGGAATCGAGTTCCAAAGAAATTAGATTTGTGCAAAGAAATTATGTAATGATAGAGGATTTTCCTTACCACCTTAGGAAAAGCCTTGGTTTTAGGTGTGTATTTTAATCTAATGCGTTTTTTGTCCACGGCACTTCCGAAATATTTTTGGAAAACGTATATATGGATGAAAATCCGTTGGATTTTAGCTACTTGAAAATAAGAGAAAGTTTGTTTGCTATATAATAGAAGTATGAATTTCAGTACCTATATGCATGCAAAATGTAAATACACATAAAAAAATATTGAGGTGAATTAAAATATATATATATTAAAGTAGACAGCCGTTAACAAATATTGTGACAAAGTTTTAGGTCCATGCCATAAGTTATTGAAATAAGATCAAATGCTTTTTACTAGACGAACCTTGCTACCGCTACCACACACATCGGTTATTTTTTTTACTGAATAGAGTTAATTAAAGTTTTATAATCCATAAGATTAAACAAATATCGTAAAAATTATAAAATGCATATATACCGGTGTCTAAGATAAAAAAAATATGAATAAATCTAAAGATATCTAAGATCTACCGGTATATACTCGTAAGTGATTAATGAAAAGTCTCGCTTATTGTAGTGGTTGATATAACTTCCTTGCAGATGTTCAGATATATTTTGTGTATCTCAAATACAATTCCGAGTGGTTGTTTTTTTTATTTGATGTTGGAATAGTTATTTACGATACAAGTGCAGAAAATAGGAAATTCGCAACGAGTGGCGATAAATTAAAACACGACCGAAGGGAGTGTTTTAAATCGACACGAGTTGCGAATTACCTATTCGCACGTGTATCGTACAACGTTTTACAGTACATATGGCTCTTTAAAGTTTCAACATATGCACGGAAAGTGCTCATTTTCGCACTAGTGCGGGAAAGTAACACCATGTGTACTGTAATAGTTATTTACGATACAAGTGCAAAAAATTGGAAATTCGCAACGAGTGGCGATAAATTAAAACACGACCGAAGGGAGTGTTTTAAATCGACACGAGTTGCGAATTACCTATTCGCACGTGTATCGTACAACGTTTTACAGTACATATGGCTCTTTAAAGTTTCAACATATGCACGGAAAGTGTTCATTTCCGCACTAGTGCGGGAAAGTAACACCATGTGTACTGTAAAGATTATTTCTTGTTATTAGTTACTTTAGTTATTTCATTTTTTATAGAAACCGAAACATGCGAATATAAATTCCAACAACAGTGCTTCATAAAAAATAAATAAATATAAATAACATATATTAGTAAATGTGCAAAATGGCTCTAAAAACTTTTGGGTGCAAAAAGTGCTCCTAGTTGTTCCTTTCGTTGTTTACATCATTAAATATAATATTATGTTTCAATTACTCTTTGTTTAATTCACTCCAAAATCCAGTTTTATCAAAAATAACATAATTTATGTCGCATTTTCTACGATTTATTTGATATATCTCTAATTTCTCTGGTATATTTTTTAATTTCTTTGGAGCAAGCCTAATTTCTTTAGAAATCGATATTTTAAACTGCTCAAACTTAAAAAAAACTCCTTTAGATAATTAAGGCAGAATAACTGTTATTTCATTTAGTGAATATGTAAAAAAAATAGGTACTGCGCCATAGAAATTAAAAAATCTCAACCAAAATCTGATATTCTTCACATCTTTTTTTCTTTTTTTTTTAAAATTTCATTTACAAGTCATTAAACAGTCAAAAAAAGTTTCACATTACATTTCATTATTTTGAGTGACTATAAATTAATTCATGTACCTATTAATAATTTATTTACATAGGTAGTAACATTTCAATATAGGACAGTATTTTATTAGGTACGCGACTAAGCCTATGTCCCGTGGCCATCGAAAAACTCTTCAATGGTATAGCAAGCCATTTCCAGTAGAACTGCCTTTAGTTTGCGCACAAATATTGCATCGCTAGAAGCTTGCTTTATTTCGTTGTCCAGTGTATTGTACAGTCTGATCATTATTCGACTAATAAGTAAGACTAGTAGTTCGACTTATAATAAGCAGTAATAAAATATAACAGGAAAACATCACAAAAATAAACCACTTGCAGTCTGTATAAATTACCTTCTTACCTAACGTTTTGTAATAGTTAGATAATAAGTAAATAGGATCGGCCTTTAATCACTTTTACTAAATATAAACGTCCATCAAGCACAGCCATTAAAATTCGTCTTGTCCTTAATGACGCAGATGTCATTAAGAAAGGGCAATAACACATTTTAGTTAACAGAGGCTTCTAGGCTTGTATTAATCCTATTATTATTAATCATATTATAATCCTACTTCCTACTAATATTATAATATTATGCATGCGAAAGTTTAGATGTTTGAATGTTTAGATGTTTGGATGTTAAGATGTTTGGATATTTAGATGTTTGGATGTTTAGATGTTTGTTACTGAATCACGCTTAAACGGCTCAACCGATTGGGATGAAAATTTGCACGAAGATAGTTCATAGCCTGGATTAAAATAAAGGATAGTTTTTATCACGGGTCCACGCAGACGAAGTCGCGGGCGGAATCTATAGTTATCAATAAGTCCAAGTGATACTGACAAGTACATACTAAGCATTACATAGTTATAAACTAATAGCAAGTTACGTACTAAACCAGCTGTTAGCGTGAAATAAATGAAAGCCATGATGCACAAATCTCACATTTTTCATTTGGTTTTTTAACCGACTTCAAAAAAAGGAGGAGGTTCTCAATTCAGTTGTATTTTTATTTTTATTTTTTTATTTTTAATGTTTGTTACCTCAGAACTCCGTCATTTATGAACCGAATCGTACAATTCTTTTTTTATTTGAAAGTATATGCTTCCTGGTTGGTCCCATTGTTATCAAAATTTCAGTTGGATGGTGGGAACCATGAGGAATTGAGGGAACTCCTCAAATATAGAAGGCACGCATGTAGTAATTTCGGTATTTTCTTTTATAACTAGTGTTTTTACACCCGGAAATCACAAATTTGGTGAAGTGGAACTGATGATGAAGACCACAGATGCCTTATGGAACTCATACTTAAAACTGTAAAAGTACGTTACTGATTCTGATATGATTCCGTTGAAATAGCAACTAATGAAATCCTAAATATCCTCCCTTTATATCTGTGTGTCTTTTGTGTAGTGAATAAATGTCTTCTTTCTTTCTTTCTTAAATGTCAAGTTTGCCAAATCAACGGAACTCCTCAAATATTGTCGGCCCATATACAGTGATATGGTTTTCATCAGTAATAATCTCGGAAAGCAGTCCATGTGGTGTGGTAAAGTGGAAAGGAAATGTGGAAATGTTAATTTGGCTTGGCGTAGTACTAATATTGATGTCGGTTAAAACTTTGTTTTTAAAGTAAATTATTATGTATCTACTTCAAATCGTTTTTTTTATGTTTTAGGATCAGAGGGAGTTGCAGAAGCTCGAGAAGTAAAAAGAAGTTTTCTATTTGAGAAAATGCAAGGGCTCGAAATGGAAAATTTTGAAGAAGTTGTCATTCCTAGAAACACATATTTTGTCGATATGATTGTGAAGATCATATTAAAGATCTTAAACACGAAATCTCTCATTTGATGTCGCAGTTTAAGAATAAATGGAAGCTCATAAAAATAATGAACTATTCCTGAAAAATAATTACGAACGGCTACAGGGAACTTTTTAACTGTGATGGAAAAAGCCCTTTTACCAATTTGGTTATTATCCGAAGAGTCGGCAGAGGCACGTAATAAGCACTTCCGGGAATGCCGACAACATTTTGCACGTAAATCTTCCAGAGAGGAGTGCAATATGGATATATTGAACAGGTTACTGCTTAGTTCGGAGCCCTATACATCTAGTACAAATTCGAAACCTCAAAACCGATCCACGCAGCATAGCAAAGAAGCGTTAGAACTGCTTATCTGCTGGACCCACACAAAATGAAGGTTCTGCTGAAGAATTCTCTTCAGTTAATATTTATTTTAAATGTTAAATGAAGGAGGTAGTAATTCATTTATAACTATTATATTGCTTAAATTTTTACTTATTAATGACATATGTATTTTTTTATTTCAATCTGTACCTTAGTTTTTTTACGAACATGACTTTTCTAATATGTTTCTCAACTCTAGAAATAAACTATATAACGTATTTTGATTATTTTTGGAGCGACAAAATAATTTTGGTCGCCTAAATTTGTAATTCACCCCTATTTCTGCATAGGCAAAGGTCTAGTTTCGTTAGGCGTGACGGGTGGAGTGAGGCGCATGAGCGCCTAGAGAATAACAGCCAGAATAACAGGCAGAGGGAAGAAAGCCCATGCTACACTTGGTTGAATTTACTACTTACTTTATCATCAGTCGTGCATCCTAGTTCTGATCGGTTAATTAGAACCCTAATTGCATCCTTTCCCTTATTAGAAACCTCAGCATGTAGTACGCTAGCGACCGTCCTTGCCCGATTGCTTAACACTCAGCTGAATATAATACACACATTTAACGCGCTAAGAAAATTAAACCTTAAAGTTCAGAATAAGTATTTAAACATATTTCGATTATCCAATTTATTAATCCTACTTGAGAAATCTCCGAAAAACACAGTGGACTCTAGGATACGTCAGTATGAAATCGGAATATTTTTAAGACGAAGAGGAGGAAAAATATCACCACGAGGCGAGGTGCCACGGGTAAAGTGACAATAGTTATTTGTTCAACAAGAGAGCAAAGTACATTTTTGCTGCGAGTGTTGATGTTGAGTCCCGAGCAAGTGAAAGATTCTATAGTTGAATCACGAGCGTAGCGAGTGATTCAAAATTAGAATCTTGAGCGTAGCGAGGGACTCAAAGACACGAGATGCAAATATCTTTGCTCTCGTGTGATACATACAACTTTTCACCTCAGCGGCGAGAACATATAACGCAAAGGAATAAAACGCCACATAGAAGCAATTAAATCATTTCATTTCATTCATCATTCATCATCATGTAAAAAAACCGGCCAAGTGCGAGTCGGACTCGCGCACCGAGGGTTCCGTACAAACCTGTAGGTATATAAATTATTAAAAATATTTTTATTTTATGATGTAACTAAAAATTTACGGTTTTCGCAATTTTTCCTTTATCTGTGCTAATATAAGACGTTGCTTTATTCTGTATTCTTTCTATTGCTTCTTACCAAATTTCAAGATTCTGAATTCACGGGAAGGACCCTGTAGGTTCTGATTCCCTTGCGAGTTTCGAAAATTTGCGGCATAGACGGCTGTATCTTTTGATTACGTTGGCTTAGAAGTTTGATTTTTTCACAGCTCCAAGGGACAGTAGACCTGAGTATTTATTATACATTTTAGCTTGATACCTCCACGCATTTCTGAGAAAAAGAGTCTTGACAGACGGACGAACAACAAAGTGATCCTATAAGGGTTCCGTTTTTTCCTTTCGAGGTACGGAACCCTAAAAACAAACAACAAATACATATGAAATAACAAACATTAACTAACTTTACATGACATTAAGAAAAAACTAAGTCCGTTTCCGTTTGTTTATGCATTTTGCTGATACTTGTCCAATGTCCAAAACTTAGAAAACACAATTCAGCCCTCATTGACGGTATCTCTCAACTCTTGAGGAGTTAAAACATCGGCTTCGTCACTTGATTCACTCATATTTAGTACAGTTTTTAGTGTTTGTTTAAGTTATGTTTTATCTCCAAGAAAACGTAATAAAGTTCAATCGCGCTAACTTTTTAAAGAATATAAAGTGCGTTCTGAAACGGTATATAAATTTATATTCATTCACCATATAAAAAAATTAAGACTTATAATAATAAATGTTCGCGATAAATATCGCATTTCTTCATTGTATTTTAAGAATAATGAAATACCAATATGATTCAAATAATATTAGATTTAATATGTGAAAGTGACAGAGATAATGAAGTTTAAATGTTCCAAGTTTTTATTACACCCCGCAGTATGAAAAGATGACCTGCGACTAACCTACGATATGAAAAATTAAAAAGTTAGTTTTCTTCACGCTCGCAGCAAAATTGCATTTTCCTCACTGGTTTCAAGCAGCAAAACCGCCATGTTCGAGCCGCTGAGGTGAAAAAACATTTATTAATCAATTTGATACCCACCACTGGCTACATTCGCTGAGTTTTTTCCAAATCAGTACTTCCTTATTTGAATCGCACTCTATTTAGTCTACAGACGGCTCGTGAAAACGCAGCTTAACAATTCCGATACGAGCTTGGGAACACCGCCATAATAATTACAAATTTATTTGACAGATCATCGAGCACCGACAAAGCACAAAGGATTGTAAACCAATTTGTTAACCCTTTGTTGGCCCGTAATTCACCAACAGTGCACACAAGTGCAGTGATTGTAGACTTTTCGCACTGTTGAACGCCGTGCGAAAACGATTTTGGTATTGTTAAACTGGTACTTTACTAGGCTGAGGCTGAATGTAAATATGTAGTTCGATTTAAAGCTGTTTTAGCACTTCTTTTTACCCATTATCGTACACGTATGTTTTACTTTCCTTTATTTGAGCACAACTACTACTAACATCACTTGTATTACTGCTAACACCACTTGTTAAACTAAACGTACCTGTACAATACAACTAACTACATTGTACCTAATACCCGGTTTTATAAAAATGATATATAGCGTTGATGGACCTTCTAAGTATCTGCTATAATTATATTTTTAACACACAGCACATTTTGATAATACCTTGCCACTTAGGTGGTTATCGGTAATGTCAAGGTTGAGTTATAATTTTACAATTAAAATCATAGTACAATGAAGGTAAACTAAAAGAGAACTATGAACTAGACTTATAAACTAAATATAAAATACCCCACCCAGTTCACCCGCTTGAGGCATGGTCCCTAGGACGCTTGCTGCATTGCCTCTTTGCACTGCTAGGCTTAGACGCTGGGCAAAGAAGGAACCGGCCCTGTGGTCGCCTGAAACACCAATGAGTCGGACCGACACCTCTTTCATAATTGTTTTGGTGTCGGACGACCAAGGGCCCAAAGTCTCCACCGCAAGAGCTGCGAATTCGTATTCATTGGTGAGGAATGCGTACTTTCGGCGTTTGGACATTTGGGCTGGGTCAGCGGCAGTCCCAGGTTTCCGAGCCGACCCTTCGACGTGGGACGGAGCCAGCGTGTCTATGCAGGTGGCGTCCCACGCTAAAGGGCGGCCTAGGCTCCAAGGCACGAGAGTGCAACCGTCAGGTCTCTTCCCGTCAGAAGCGGAAAGGCCCATTGGTTCCAGCGTCGCAGGGAGAGCTGCGGTGCTGAGTGAACGGCGGATGAGGTCGTTTATCGTGGCGTGCCTGAATAGCGTTGATTAAGTAATTGTAAAATAATATAGTCGGACAAGTGCGAGTCTGACTCGCACACCGAGGGTTCCGTTTAACTATATGGATAAACTATCTACAAACAAGAGACAGTTCATCCATTCCGCGCGTTTTATCAGGAGCAAAAATACGTTTTTCTTCCATAATAATTATCTACAATAGTATGAGTGTAAAATTATAAATCTTAGTAATCGGACAACTAAAGTGTATTTTTTTGCTTTCTCCTTTACTGAAAAGAAAATAAAATGAAATGAAATGAAATAATTTATTCGTGACAAAGCTTAACAATGCAATTACAACTACTTACTAGTATGTAAGTATTCAAATGTACGGCATAAAAAGCCCAATACTATTAACTGCGTTGACATATCACTTTGGTATTCTCACTACTGAAAGGGATTGCATAATTTGCATTGGTGAGTGGTGAGTAAGTATTTGATAATTATCAGGCTTATCCCACTGTCATTTTGGCGCGAAACAACGATAGTATAGTCTATGGTAACCTCCTGTGGAGGTCTAGCTAGGGCTGTACAGTGTACAGGGCTGTTTCATATAATTTACGTTCCGTTGTACTTAGTAACAGTAACAACATAATTTCATTGATTGCACATCTTTATACGAATTTAAATTATACAACATTTTGACAACATGACGAAAGAAGGCAAATATGATATGAACTGTTTTGTAAAAACTTAATCTCTGTTGATGTATTTTTTTACTTAATCCTGACTTCCCGGGTATTGTATTTTTTTATGATATACAATACCCGGGACACATACCTATTATTATTTCCAAAAGGGATGATTATTTCGATAACAAACATAGAAACTAAAACAATTGGGAATGGATGAAATTTTAGAAGTGGCTGATTTTTTTTTGGTGATAGGAATAACTAATATGAGCCCATAATGTGTAGCTTGAAATAAATGTTTTTTTTTTTCAATTTAATAACAGTTTCAGATTTTCCTGAATTATTTTTGAAAAATATAAACAGTTTCCTCACTTACGTTTTTACTTTTTTTATTTCAAAGAACAAATGTTTATTAGACAAATTTTATCCTGAACAATAATCCTACCAATTCGTATAATAAAATAGCGAGAGTTTATTTGGTTCGATTCCTGGGTGAGACAAGCGAATTTTAAAAGATCTTTGAATATAGTTTTGTTTCTTTAAAAAATAAAGGAATGTTTCCTTTCAGTAAAATGTGCTAACTAAAGGATTTAAGGTAGTTCCCCTCCAGGGCCCTTAATTTTTTTCCACCCTGTATAACGTAACAGGAGTAGTCTATAATAGCCGTGAGTATTTTACTTAGATATGTACATTTGCTTACAACGCCTAGCAAAATAGTTGACGCACGGTGCTATCAGACTTTTTGCTGCACAGTCTACGTAGGTGGATTAATTTATTCAAGTACTTATAAAATGCTTCAACTGAAGAACGGTCAGTGAGAAGATCCGGTCAATTGAAATGCGTGTACAGTTCGATGTGGCATTTTCCCAAGACAAATAGGTAAATAGTTTCATGGAAGTGCTTCATGTACATACGAGTACAAGAGTTTCTTAAGTGGAATAGTATCTACGGTAATGAGAGTAAAGTCATGTTGATGTTGTTAATTTCAACAAAAGTCTTGTAACTACCGAGTATATTGACAATTGAATCTATTATTGATTTATGGGCCTTAATGTGCCGCTTCGACCAGGAGGTGATCTATTGTGGCAGCTAAAATTAAATCTAAGACAGTTTACACAATAAAATGGCAGTTTAACTTATTTACTACGTAAAATCGAGTTTTATGGCGACCCTTTAAACACGCTCAGTTAATTTTAGCAATTTCTTTCAATGACATTAACTAACAAAAAGTGTGAGAACGACCGCTCGATTCCAGTAGCGTGTTAGATACGCGGCTATAAAAGTCAGAAAAAGTGTCTGGGGTCTGTTCTTCAATATCGTAACAGATGTAGGTATTGCTAATGGGTGGTGCTTAGGTGGATGCGTGTAGCAGAATCTGTGGGACTGATGATGAGACAAAATTGGAACTAAATTGGTTGTCGTTGAATAAAGTAACTCGCGCGACTCCTAATAAGGCCGCGTTTAGGGAGGCTTTGGCGTTTCCACAGTCGCTTGACAGCGCGTATCGTGTGAGTCGTGTCGCGTAACTTAAAGTCGTCAGCTATGCTATTCTGTTACTTGTTTTTACCTCACCCAGTACCCCTGCTGGTATTTCTTGACGCCACGATTCGCAATAACTAAGCGTAATCAGAGGTCTGGTTTGAGGGAAGGGGGGGAAGCGTTCAGAATAACAGAGGTAGCTGTAACTAAACGCGGCCTATAGCTAGATTACCTACTTAATTCCTTAAGAACGAAAATCTTCTTATATTACGTTAGGCAGTTAATTGACTAGGACTACATAGACTTAACTTCGTTCGCGTGGAACTCCTTTATAGCGTATCTGTATAGGTACCTATATAAAATTTCGTTCTACAATTCACCCTCTTAAACGTTGTACATGTAACAAATAGGCAGAGCAGCAGGTCGATCACGTAACGCATTGTACGCGCGTCAGGTAGATCTAAATATCACTTTTTATATGGAAACATTATGACAGGTAATAGTCCTAACGCGCGTTCGAAACGTTACGTGATTACCGCCCTGATCGACAGGTAGCTCTCCGCCTACAATAGGCATGATGACTAAATTTTTTTCCCGATGCCATTCGAACCAATTTTTGGAGAGGAACAAATGTTTGTATGGGAGCTCTACAATTAAAGAACACAAATACCTACCCAAAAAAATTGTGACAAAGATTGACTTCGCTGGCGGTATCCCAAACGCTTCAATACTAATTGATTGAAAAATATGACGTCACGCATGTCACAATTACTATATAACCGTTGTAGGAAAAAACAAGTAAATTGCTGTTTCGGTCGCGAATACTCCGCGTAAAGCGTATGGATTCTATTGGTAGCTTTAAATTTACACTTGCACAATAAAATAAAATAAACATTTTTTTTTCTAAACTTTCGAGGTCCATATCTTTTTATGATATTAACTGTATTTTTTAATTTTATTATATTTTTTTATCTTTTTATGATATTAATTATATTTTTTAAATTTAGCAACACTAATGTTATCAATTTTAACATGAGTCATCATGCCTATTTCCTAACTTCCGATCGGTATTTGGTGATCGCCGACAATGGTGCGTGAAATTGAGCGTGTCACGATAATGAGTGCCAAGTGGCCGATTGAGTCATTATAGTCGCAGCGGGTTCACACGATCACCTGACATGCTGATTGGGATGATTTCTGTGGCAAACTTGGAGATTTAGCTCTTTTTTGGCAAGTATTTGGCAAAATCGGAATAAGCGGGTAATTTGATTTGATCACTACTTATATATGTATTGAGGTGCGAGTAGGAAAGTCAGAGTGATTTATTCTTCAATTTAGGCTATGAATGTCGATAAACTACCTCCGGTTCGGAAAGAAAACCTCTGCCTCGAGAAGAACCAGCGTAAAAAACTTGGCGAGATATCATTTTTTCAAAACAGTATACAATATATCATTTCAGTATCAGAGTATTATAAAATTACATTCCTACATTAGAAAGGCTATTTATTTTGCGAAAGATATCTAGTGCAGTTGGTCGATCACGTAACGCATTGTATTTTTGTAATTTTAAAACACTGACCGGGTAAATATCGATAGGTTTTTTATACAGTGTCACATTTCTACAGTGTAACAACATGTAGGTACCTATATAATAAATATTATGATCCGGGAAAGTGACAAATGGGAAATCTTATACTTAATTATGACGAAAACAGAATAGTTACCTATTCATATGGAACATTTAAATGTAGGTAGGTATCTATTTCGTATCATTGTTTGTTTTGATTTAAGTACGGTTGCCAAATTATGTTTTTAAATAAGTAAACAAATCAATAAAAAAAATCTTTGGTCCTCGTTGCTGAAATACAATACAATACAAATACTCTTTATTGCACACCTCACACAAAAAAAGCAGTTACAGAGAGAAACAATACAATAACATGTAGGTAGAGGTAGACAACAGGCGATCTTAACGCTGAAGAGCGATCTCTTCCAGACAACCTTTGGGTATCGGAGAAAGAGATAAAACTAGATTATGCAGTAGGTGGTGCAGCGATTATTATTAATCAAAAATCAAGAAATTATAAAAATAAACGTACATAAATACCTCTATATATAAACATGCTGTTTTTCTGCTCGGAAAATGTATTACAATACTTATTTAGCGGAGAAGGTGAGGCTCGTGAGAAAGTGATTTCACGGTCGATTACCCGTCTGACATGACCCGTTCACCCACCAACTATTTACTCTCCACTGTACCGTGTGTTACTCGTCATTACACTCCATGATTATTTATTTCAGAGATACACACTACTATGTTATTTTCTCTCCCTTTAAAATGTTGTTTCACCCCTTTAACTGAAAGTTATGGTTGGTGGTACAGTTTACGACAAAAACAAATATGTATCCACTTTATCTTATGCAAAGGTGTTATGAGTTATGAAGTGCTTCAAAAGTAATGTAAAAAACGCTCACAAGGTTGCCAACACGTTGCCAACGCACGGAAGTCTTTTCTTAAGCTGAAAGTAGAATGTTTAAACCATTTGTCTATTCAAACGATCTGGCCATACCATCAGATAAACCATCTAGTTGTTTTCAGTTGGGGAAAAAATCTGATGGGATAGGCCAAAGAGCTGGTAACAGTTATGGTGAGTTTGAGTGGTGAGTTAGATCCTCAGCGTGGTCGAAGCCCTAACGCCTGTTAGCTGTTCTCGGCAGATGCGCTAACAGTAAATCTGAGTCGTGCGCCTGCGCTGGTAGCGCAGCATACTAATGCGAAGAGCGCAGTTCCACTCGCACACGACAAGGGGCAGACATAACCTATTTTTTGCGTTGGAGAATGCACCGTCCACTCGGTTGTAGGGGCACCGGGGGTGTGTGGTACTCCAGGGATGTTATTCTTTATGCGCTCATGCATCTCAACCCACCCGTCACGTCTTACGAAACTAGACCTCTACCTACACTTAGTTACTGCGAATCGTGGCGTCAAGATATATATTTGTGCATGGGTGAGCGTTGAGGTGAGCTAGAAACAAGTTACAGAATAGCGGGGCTGGGTAGAAGGCCCAGAGGGGTTACGTAAATCCTCACCGATTGTCGAACCATTTCGTTTCTAAGGAGAGTCAAAGGTTCGCTTACGTATTCTACTTTGACCTTCGCGACTAGCCCGCATTAGGGCCTAGCCAGGGGAGCGCACCGGGACAATTTCGGGGAGCTTCAATCCCGTGGACTTATTGGACGGCTGAACCTGACCGTTCTATGGCGCAAAATTGGACGAGCTAGAGAAGAGGATGCTTAAACTTATCATGTGCTATACTTATATTTTCAGCAAGAAAATTATCTTCTTTTGCTTGCTGGCGGAAAGCGCTCCTAAATGTTCTTCGTTGCATACCTACCGACATACTCTGATTTGTATGGTTATAAATGAAATGTTTTGTTTTATGGACCCAATAAAAACAGATTCTGGACAGTAAAAAGGATTATCTAGTTACGATATGGTTGGCTATGAAAACTGTCCCACCTCTATCCTCGGTTGGGTCACAAATGCACGTATATTATAAAAATGATCGCAACGATGAGAGCACAATGCCGTTGCGAAATGCCGCGGCATTCTTACGTGAGTCAACAAAGAGCTGTGTTTAGAGATCTGTGAGGACGTGAACCTTAGGCTACGATAGGGCTCAGAATAAATAGTAGTAAGGTAAACGTCCCAATGTTTGACAGGCTTATTCCAATAATTGACGCAATGTGTCACCTCTGTTGCTTCGAAATGGATTGAAGGTGCCATATATAAGTGACCAGTGATGAGTAGCTACCTTGACATTTACCTAACTTAAGTTCAGAAGGAGCACTGTTTGTCAAAACAGTGATTAAAAATAACGTACCTACATTGATAATTCACGCTAATTGGGTACATAAATATTTGAAAATACCCATAAATAGGTATATAATATACTTTATCTATTCCAGTATCTTAACGAGCGGTATTCGGACATGATTGTCGTCACACTAAATATTTTTGTTCTCCGTTGCGACATACCTACGTCATGATCTTTTAGGTTTTAAGTAAAGTCGTCAAT
This sequence comes from Epinotia nisella, assembly GCA_932294315.1. Classification (NCBI taxonomy): domain Eukaryota; kingdom Metazoa; phylum Arthropoda; class Insecta; order Lepidoptera; family Tortricidae; genus Epinotia; species Epinotia nisella. The sequence continues at coordinate 28,965,796 of OW028674.1, forward strand.
TAGTCACCTGTGACGACACGTAGCTTCAAGAGGACCTATGTATAGGTATAATTTGTAGCTTTTAATATGGAACATGTAATCGTTATTTGTTATACAAGGGTGCAAAGTTGTATTTTAACCGCGAGTGAGAAATTGAAACACGAGCTAGCGAATGGATTCTAGGGTTGAACTACGAGCTAGCGAATGTACACTATGGTTGTGTGTACACAAATCTTTTCACCTCACTAAAGCGAGGAAAATACTACATAAGAAAAAAACGGAAATATGTAAAAAGAAAGTAAAAAGTAGTCAATAAAGTAAGAAAAAGGTAAAAAAAAGTCAAAAAAAGTAAAAAAAAGACCATGTCCACACCACCTGAATTTATCAGATGGGCGAAAATTGTCCTTTCTGAACTAGCCTTTACCTACATGTTATTATGTTTAAAACAGTAATAATAACACGTTCGGATTTTAAATATTCTTTGCACTCTTCTTGTGGATAAAATGCAGTTTTGCTATCTGTTTTTAAAGAATAAAAACTATAAGTGTTCCGTTTTTGTCATTTTGGCTACGGAACCCTTATAAAAAAGGCTTTCCGAGCTATTGAGGTGAAAAAATGTTTAGCGAGTACATATCATCGAGAACGAGACGCGCAGTATAATTATAAACGTACATCAATAGTTTCTAATACGTATTTATCTCTTGAAGTATGTACTTAGATATGTCGTCGGCTAGTACCTACCTGTAGCACAAGCCTTATTGAACTTACTGTGGGATTTGTGTAAAATTGACTCCTAACATTTATTCATAAATCAGTAGGCAAAATGTGGGCATAAAGTCCACCCCTGTAGACTGACTTGGAGCTTTAAGTAACATCGCTCCTCCCACCTCCGCCGTCAACGCCATAAACGACTGGAACGTCCAATAACTAGGAAACCCTCCGGCGCTGCTGGCCCACTAACCTAGCTCCCAACGGAGTCTAAATGAGGCAAGGTCTGATGAATGGTCTGCCGCAGACACCACTCCTGAACTTTTTGAACTGGACCCGGGCAACCACCTACCTGGATTCAACGAGTCACGCCGTGTCTGGTGCATGCTAAATCGCCTGACAACAGGCATAGGCCATTGTGCCCATCTCCGAAAAAAATGGGATTGGAGCGAACAGGAATGCTGCGGTTGCGAATGCCCAAAGCAAACTGTACGGCACATTGTCTTGGAGTGTCCACTAACCAAATACGATGATCCAGCAGAAGACTTTATACTACATTGTGTTACAAGTACGGTAAGATATGAATTACGAACGAGAGTGCATTAGAAGCTCGACGCCGAAGGCTTTGATGACTCGTGTTTGTAACAATCTTACCGTACGTGTCGCATACAATGTTTTTCATCACATTTGCGAGGATACCAATACATTTTTAACTAAATTGTTACTAAATCGTAATAAACTACAAAATATCAGTCGTCCATTTTGTTCAATTTGACGTGAGGCGCATAGAGCAAAGACCCTTCTGCATACAGCCACGATTTAAAATCACAGTTAAAAATATTTTACACGGACACTAAATTGCTACATTTAAGTTTTTAAATCTTTAAATAATTCTGTTAATCATATTTTATACGTGTTTTTACGTTTAAATTTATTTATAAATACGTTTTCAAACATCGTGTTTGAGTTAGAACCTCCTTGCTTTATAAGTGACGTAAGAGTGACAGATACAATTTAAGAAATTTTCATTTTCATTTTTCATTTTCAAGAAAAAAAACCATTAATTACAGCTCTGTGTGCCTGCGCGTTATGAAGCCCTTTACGAGCAAGTGTGATGAAAAAACATTTACGAGTACAGTTGCTACCTGGCAGAATGTAAATTTAGATTATAAAAATATTGTATTTTAAGGGCATTTCTCCGAGCGTTTCGAACGCTGTGATTTCGGTGGTCGTATTATTGAAGACGATTTTTTGAGCTTTTGTGGAGAAGGCGCGGGGAGTGCTATCATTGTTTTCTAAATAGACCACAAAAACCTAAGGACATTGTCAATAATGCGACCACCGAAATCACAGCGTTCGAAACGCTCGGAGAAATGCCCTTAAATGCCATACGATAAATAAATAAATAAGTATGCAGAACCCTTTGTTTATATTGAAGTATTTATCTTAGCTCAACTTTTTCGTATAATTTTGCATGACTTGATAGTTTTAACGGATGTCATATATATCACGCTGTATTGTAATATCATGTATGGAGTAATTTTGTATGACACGCGAAAGTGGGTAGAGCTGTTTGTATTCACCTCGCGTCTGTTGGGAAACATCAAGATCTATTGTTTGGGAAAATTTTGTAGGACCACGGATTAACCCTGTTACTGAGGGATTTGTTAGCTTGTGAAATATCTATTTAGATAATGAAAATATATGTATATTGTACATTTCAGTAAATAATTAACTTTATTCTGTAAGTAATAATGGCCCTTTTATAAGCCAAAAACTACAAAGCGTTTCTGTAAAAGGAGAGTGTAAAAATACCTGCCAAGTGCGTGTCGGACCACGCACAACGAAGGGTTTCGTGCCTATTAAAAAGGTCGTATCGTTACTGAAATCTTATGCCACTTACATCCTTTTCTTTAAGGAAGGCAGTTTTTAAGAAATATCTCGAAAACCTTTAAACCGATCTTGTTCAAAACTATTTTCTTCATATTTTTAAAATACACGGTTCAAAAATTTGAGGGGGGGGACACAATTTTAGTGATTTTCGGGGCGATTATCTCAGACTCTATTCACTTAATCAAAAAAATATTTATTTTGAAAGACCTATCGATTGATATGCTATACATATGGGCATGCAATAAAAAAAAATGAGTTTCAGTTTTATGTATGGAGAGAACCCCTAAAAAAAATTTGTTTTAGAACTTAAATTATAAAACTACGTAGCGGCTAACAAAATACACCTATCCTCAAAATTTTATTCAAATACACCTTATAGTTTTCGACTAAAATGCCTGTGACATACGGACGGACAAACAGACATGACGAATCCATAAGGGTTCCGTTTTTTGCCATTTGGCTACGAAACCCTAAAAATGCTGAAACAAACGATAAGTTAAACTGATGATACCTAGTTAGTATAGAATTGCATTTTATTCCTTTTGTTGCACTGTTTGATAGTGCGCTTGGCATTTTAGAGAGTATTTTAAAAGACATACAGCTAAACGAATGTACTTACTTCAGTCATGCATAAGTCGCACTATAGGTAATGTAGGGCTAACTCCTGACAAGATCGCATCCACGATCTTACCATATAAACTCCCACCTAAAGTAGAATCCACAATTAGGCGAACTAAACTGACAGGTAAAAAATACAGACTTGGCCATAGTTTGGCCATGCAGTTGATATCGATTTGTGCATTTTCACCTGTCAGTTTAATTCGCCTAATTGGGGATTCTATTTTACTGAAAACCTCGTCCGATAAAAGCCGCACAGAGCGTGTGTAACGCGCGCTTTAGACCCGTTGTGCTATGACACGATTTTCCGTTTTCCCGACTCATTTGTACTACGTGACAGGAATACAAGTAACATGTCATGCAAGTCTTAAGAGAATGTGCATTAGTCCCGCAGTGCGCAGCGGGCTTTGCGTCGTCAGTTTGATATATATCTTCTAGTTTATAGGGCTGTATGATAGTAATATCAGAGCGCCTTCATTAGCCCAGCAGGGTTGCCAACGTGTAAAAAGCGCTAATAACTTGATTTTATGAAATAAAATGGGAACACTGTACATCTGCGTGGCGCCAAACAAAGGCGGCGCGGAATTTAAACTTGTACATGAAGAGACGGCCATTACGGGGCGCTTACACTGCAGCCGCTTTTAGTTATTAATTAAATCACAGCAAACAAAATGTTTATCTACGAGTATACCTACTAATAATAATAAGTTTAATATATGTATATTAACATTATAAAGAGTTAATGATTGTGTCTTCGTGAATTTGTCTGTTATCTATGGATGGTTGGGTAATCTATGGAATAGGGGTGTGTATACGTAGACACTAAATAAAATATTCAATAATGTTGTATTTTATCGAAAAAGGATTACACATGTAGTGAAACGGAGAAAAAATAAACGCAAGAGATTAAATAATAATAAGTTATAAGTGGCCAAAGTTTAAGAGGGGGTATATTCTGTCCCTTTTCCGCAAAACGCACCTTCATATGAAACGATTGTCATTTAGGAGTGCCGTGAAGTCACGATCCCCGAGCGTTTTCTCCCTCTAACAAGCAACATTAAAACGGTTGCAGCTTCGTAATTTTTTGATATTTGAAAGGGATTTTCGTCATTAGGCATATTTTGTTGCCTTCTTTCTTTTGAAGTAATAATTTTTTTTAAGTTACACCCGTATTACTCATCTGATTTCAAAAATCCTTCAGGATGGACATAGGCCATATTTTATCCCGCGGATCAGCATGTGGTTAGTTACTCCTGTTTATATGTATGTCTCATATTGTAGAGACGATGATCGACGATTTGAATGAAGTGTTGGATCATTTGGGGAGATTTATACCTACCCGTAATTAATTACAAATTGTTCTATCAACTGTAAATGAGTAGGTTTTGTCCCGTGCAATTCATAATCATATTAACTAATTACAATGTCTCCGAGATTAAAGCGAGTTAGCCTCGACACTTCCTGAACATTGTTAGCTTTTTGTTGGCCTTTTTACTATACATTATGTGTAGTCAAAAGAAGCATATTTGTATTGAATTCCCATAGAAGTATTAGAAGTTGACCAGTTTTCATTGTTTTTGAGGTATTTTAGGGGCTTGTAAAACGATTAAGTACCTATACCTATATAAAATATTTGAAATTCGGATGTAACGTAAGCGGTCCCCTGCAGTAGGTACAGATACATCGTTGGCGAGCTATTTCAATCCTGCGCTATTTTTATACTTAAAGCACACTCATCAGGACATTGTAATGTTGCCGATACAGCGCGCCGATTGGTACCATTATCACGAAAACGTTACATATGGAGAGTTTTTATGGGTATTGAATAAAAAACATATTTGCTTGACTGTGTGCGTAGTTTTATAATACTTAGACGTGCCTCTACTACGTTTATTATTAAATACTTATGATTTTATGACTCAAAATTAGTTTCAAAATATACGTAGCTAAGTTAGAGAGTGTAACTATTAGTTATTATAAAGTTATCGAATGTAAATATGGGAGAGCTGGCATGTGATTAATTCTGATTTGCTTTTATTTCTGAAAGTCATGCTTTAAGTTACTCGTTTTTTTATTTATTAGTTAGGTATTTCTATCACATTCCTACATCACAAAAAAAGTATGTCACACTTATTGAGATTTGTGATGTAGTCTGAGGTCGTATACAAATCTCAATAAGTGTGACATACTTATCTTATCATTTGTTGTCCCATAGTTCCACTTTCTTTTGTTTGCCACAATTCGCAAGGAGGAATAAGCAAGGAGGTTGTGGCAAACAACCAATTACCCCCTACCCCCTCTCACAGACTGGCGCGGCTTGGCCGCGGAAGTGTGATGCAGGCTTAATTAGGCCTCTCAGGCTCTCACAGACTGGCGCGGCCTGACCGCGGCGTTCAATAGTAAACTTGTCATTAGCTGTCAAATTTACTATGTACCGCCACCGCAGGCTGCGCCAGTGTGATACAGGCTTTAAGTAGGTAGGTTGTTTATGCTAAGCCGTCAGGCATTATAATATAAAACAAATTTTCAATTTAGCTGCATAGAAGCCTTTACGTTCCTTACGGTGGCCACTAGGGATTCAAAATACCGGATCTTTCACGAATATTAATACCGGAAATGTCCTCATCAATCCCGGGATCCCGGGATTGGATTTTTTTTTTTTGTAATTTAATTTTAAGACAAGCTTTTTAGTAGGTATATTTCTTTGCACATTTGTCATCATATTAGCCGAAAGACGTCCACTGCTGGACATAAGCCTCCCCCAAAGAGTACCATAGTGACCGGTCCTGTGCCACCCGCATCCAGCGGACTCCCGCGACCTTTACCAGATCATCAGTCCACCTTGTGGGGGGCCTATCCACGCCGCGCCTTGTACGTGGTCGCTCTCGAGAACCTTTCCGCCCAAATGGCCATCGGTTCTACGTGCAATGTGCCCCGCCCACATTTGTCAACTAACTACTAATGGAGACGATTATAACACGATGTTGATAAACTTAGTAATGTTGTTGTATCCAAATTAGACAAACTGATTTGAGAAATGAAAATGTTTGCACGTCTTTTTTTTCTGTGCCTATTCAGTGTCCCACTGTTTGTGCAAAGGCTTCTTTTCGTGATTTTCATGAGTCCCTACTTTGTTATTCTTCTGCCCAATCGCTGAGCAATGTGTCCAGGTCGTCCCGCCATCTCCATCTAGGTCGTCCCCGTCTGCGACGCCCGTTATGTGGCACGCACGCTATATTAATATTTATTATTAACCCATCCGTCTGGATGCATCCAACAGACGTGGCCGTGGACGATCAGATCAAGAACAAAATAAAGACTAATTACTTTTTTCAACAACCCTTGTTGAAAAAAGTAATTAGTCTTTATTTTGTAAAGGTGAACTATGACTAACCTGGTTGCTACGCTGCCACTGGTTTCATTTTGGCATCATTTTTTGCAAATCAACTGTCAAGATTCTTATTTTTTTTTTTAATTCAATTACTTCTTTTACATGACATATTAGCTTATAAATATTAATTGTTAGACCTTATTATGCAGCTGAGCTTATAAACTATCTAAAACATTCAAAATTTAAGTCAATAAGCACATTATGCAGCGTCAGTAGCTGAGGGTCTACCGCGAAACGAAATTCGTTTTCTATCGTGTACCTATCTCCGTTTTTGTCGCACTTGCTAGTTCGGATGGATTCGTTGTCCGTTTTTCTGCTTTCTGGTTTCATCGCCCGTACTTTGGTAGGCACGTCTAGCTGTTGATTTACAGAGACAATTGCTGGCTTATAAACACAAGGGAACAAGTCTACCTAGGGGGTAATCACGTAACGTTCCGAACGTGCGTCTGACAGTTAAATCTCAATCTAACTGTCATTTTTTTCCATATAAAATTGACGTTTAAATCTTACAGACGTTCGTAAGAAAAGTTACGTGATCGACCCACTTGGGCACATGCACAAGCGACTAACTCCGTGGCGCAGCCGAAGTTTGTCGTTTTGATGGATAAGCTTTTTAAGCGTATCTCGCTACTTTATAAGAATACCGGGATCCCGGTATTGTATTTTAAATACGTGTATTGAAAAAGGCGGGATACCGGGATACCGGGATCCCTGGATTGGAGCCCTAGGTGGCACGCGTACATAACGTCGTCGTCGTCGTCATCGTTCTCTAAGGCTTATGCAAACCATCAAAACAAACCCATAAAACGAATAGAATACCTACATGAATGTTCACTATTCGTTTTGAATGGTTTGATATTGTAAGTAAAGCTTCAAAAGAGCAATTAAGGAGGATCAGTAAGATTTAGCACGAGTAGACATCGTAAATTTCGCATTCGCTACATTAAAAACAAATAGGTTAATTAGCAAAGGGCGAAACCACAGAGGAGGTGCTCCAATTTCAGCATTACGACAACAATAACAAGGATAGGGTCAGAAGATCGGTGGCCGATCACAGTAAAAAAAATGGACAGTATTTTAGCTTCATGCCGAGATTGCTCAAAGCCGGTACGAGCCGAAGTCCCATTGCCCAGTAGGGACACTCTATAGGCTTCGTAAAAAAAAATGTGTAACGCAACGAGAGACAAATTCGTTAACCTGTTAAAGTATGGGTGCGAACATTTTTAATCTGTATCTTGGATGCACATTGCACACCAGTTACTAAACAATATTTTTTTATCTTTCGAACTGGATTATTTGTAAAGTAGTACAGGAAAAACCCCTCAGATAACACAAGACAAGATATGTTCCATAACACTCTTTTCTATCTAGTATATACATTATTGACGGGTCTGACTGCCTTTTGCTGTTATATATTGGATCGTGTTGTTCTCACAGAAGTTTCGAAATCTTTAAAAGTTTTCGATATTTCACCACAATTTATGTAAAATAAAATAGAATGTAAGTAAGCATACATTTTTCCCCTTCTAATTAATATAGTAAAAATGCTTTTGAGTTTCATAGAAAATAGCGAGTATTTAGTTTCACTTTGGACGAAAAATATAAATGTTTAAGTAATGTTTCTTTTATTTGTTAATATTAATTAACAAATAATATTAGTTTTTTTTATTACTTAACCTGCGGGCGTGTTAGCGTTTGTTACGTCATTCCTTAGTTAAGTATAGGTATGTACTAGTTTTAGTTTTAAGTAATTAATTATTACTATTTAACTATAGGTTTTAGTCAGGGCCCCACTGAAAAGCAGTGCCGTCTTGTCGTAAGCAATATATGCTGAATGTGGGGCGGGGCATACATCCTTTTAGCTTTGTAGTTACTAATTTTGAGATGTTTGGTGTAATCGTGTATAGTGGCGTTAATAAATAATTATGTTCTAATCTTAAACACTGTGTAAACAAAGTTGATTAATCATCATCAAAGTGGGCACTCAATCAATTCAATCGATAATGACGAAAAAACACTGTATTTTCACTAAGTTATTTCCAATTTTCACTGTACTTCCGATAATTAGTTGTATGTTAAAATACTAATTATAATAAGTGTATGTGTGGTACCACCCGCGGTCCGGGGCGTGGGAACCCCCCACGTGAGACCGCCGCGGGTTTAGGACGGCACACACCATGTTTTGATTACAATGTGCGAAGCTCGCATTTCATACTAGAATACATTTGTTTTTCGCTAGAATTGTGTCATAGAAGAAATAATCAATTGGAAAAGAATAAACTAAGGGCATAGGTATCATTTAACTGAGACGGTTTCTGGTAGTTAAGCGGGGTGATATATCGCCAGCTTAACGAGTACTTGATCACATTGAGCTTTAACGTCCGACAAACACGTGGTTACCACAGGAACCAACTCGGTTTCATTATTTCTTGTAGACAGTATCATCGACGTCCACAAGGTGGTCTGATGACCTGGTAAAGGTCGCTGGAGTCCGCTGGATGCGGGTGGCGCAGGACCGGTCATTGTGGCACTCTTTGGGGGAGGCCTATGTCCAGCAGTGGACGTCTTTGGGCTGATATGATGATGATGATGATGATGAGTATCATCGATATCATCATCAGACAGTGCACGAAGCTTGAAACTATTTTAGGATTGGGCTCTTAGGCGCTTCCGAGCCTCGGCCGTGGCTGTTTTAGTGTAATACTTTTAAAGCGCGTAAACCGCGTATCATCGTATATGTACTCCTACTTAAATTAATACGAAACAAATAATCATTTTATATACCATATGCATGTAAGCAAAGAACCACAGGATTTTTTAATTTTTTGGTTGTCTGACTTATTTACTGATTAAACGAGTGTATTATTTTCGCTAATATCGATGGTACTTATGGCAAAGTTTAGGTAGGACAGTAGGTACTTGAGTAAACACTGCTCTTGTTTTTTATTATAGTGCGCGTCTCTTGATTTAATCTTGTTTCTCGCCAGATGTGGGTAATAATAAAAAAGAACTACATTAATTTGATTGTTTCTATGGAAAAAGGAGGAAGAGCGCACAAAACGGAGAACTGTTTTTTTAGTGAATTAGTGTTTTCCGAAAAATCCTTAATCCTTAAACCTCATGTCATGACTATACCTAGATATTTTTCTAGCACGAACGACTTATTGTAAGTGATTGACAAAATAAAAACATCGACAGTCCTGTTATCGATAAGTACTACTTCAACGTCATAGAGGTAAATAAATACAAATATGCAGCAACCTTTTTGGCCACTGTACCTGTCGCTATATGCGACCTCACAGTACCATCAGTCGTTCTGCCATATGATTAAATAAATAAATAAAACAAATATATATAGGGTAATAGGGTGCGTTAAAAAATAGATATAATAATAACAAAACTATCAATTTATTTATATTTTACATACTTCAGAACACAATTTGCAATACTTTCGTAACTTTCTTTCTTCGTGTCACTGAATTAATTATCACCGACTTTACTCCATAACACACACACACACACACACACACACACACACACACACACACACACCGAAATTGTCTTTAAAATCGACGCAGAATGTCACAACATGTAGTTTTTCCCAAACCCATTTTTAGTCCCAAAAAAAATCTGTGTCTCTGTAATATGGTTACAGTGTAGGTGCACGCGGCGTCTAGGTAGATAGCCAATATATGTCTGTGGTTGTATGTTCGTATTGTCGTTGAAGTAGTATGTACTTATCGATAACAGGATTGTCGATATTTTTTTATTGTGGCAAGCACTAAACAAATGTTGTTCCTGCTAGAAAAATATCTAGGTATAGTCATGACACTGTCTAGACAATAATTATTATAAATTTGTATACCTGCAACTCCAAAATAATGTCAAGAGGTGAGCTAACAACTTAAACAAGATATTTTACATGTTAACAATGGTTTTTTTTTTAATGATGCATCAAGAGGTTAGGGTTAATTGTACAGAAGCAAAAGGTGCCTGCAATTAGCTTAGAGACGATTTGCATCACTTAGATATTTTTCTGTCATTATTAGTATTACCACAAATTATCCCGGAATTTTAAGTAACTGATTGAATTAGGCGTTACTATGCGGAACATTTTCCATGATAAGTTTCTAGAATTATGGGTATTTGCTATTTCGCTAAGGAACGGCATGTCTATTAGCGATGACGAGATGTAGTCACTGCCTGATTTATATGCGTATATTTCATGCGGAATTTTAATATATTTTTCATCTCTCATACTCTGAAAGTAGGTCATTGTTTATCTGAATAGCGGGTTGAAAGTGAGGCATGTCGCCCCTAGGGCTGAAAAATAATAAAAAAAACAATGACCAATGGCAGAAACCTAAACAGCCACGCTTCGTTATACTGAATTGTTTTTTGATATTTATTGTTAGTTATTACGGTAACGTTATCTAAAAAGTTGTAATTTAAGTCAATTAAAGTTATTAAAGCTATTCAGAAAAGTTATAATAGTAGTTTATATGTGACTGTACATAATGAGAGGCCTTAAATCACGAGTGTGGTTTTATGAAACGAGCGTCAGCGAGTTTCATAATAGGATCACACGAGTGTTTTAAGGCCTAATTATGTACAGTTGCATACACTAATTTATCTACACACTTATAATAAATCCTCAATGATGTGTTCGGGAACCATTAGAGTAACCGCCATTGCACCGCCATGGCCGACTTAATTTCAAATCGTAACCAACTAGATGTCCGTAACAAGATCTAGTTGGTCATGATTTGCTCTGACCTCTGGGCCACGCCTCGAAATTTGAATATCATTACTTTAACAATATCGATATCTTCATGAAAATACGTACAAAATTACCTACGGCCAGAGACAAGTAATTTTTTTTATAAATCTTATTGATATAATGCTGGTCATTACTCATTACTGACAGTTTCTGAACGCATTTTAGCGGGTTTATAGTATATGTGTAGATAAATACATTTTTAGTAATAATTTTTTTGGTGTTGTATTTCCTGTGTGCTGTTTATATCCCTACAAGCTGCCCGCGCGGCTTCGCCGCGTATACAAAGAACCTAGGCGGAGCGACGGGATAAAATATAGCACATAATCCCGTAGGTCCATTCTACATTATATAACATAAGTACCTACTTAAGAAAGGGTTTTTAGAATAGGATGGGTATAGTTTCTGAGACTACCCCCAACCTACAGACAAACTTACATTTCACAGACATTACACCTGTTTATTATTACTATCGGCACAGATCAAAGAATGCTGTATCGGGGACCGTTAATGGTTTAAAATAATATTTTACCGGTTATAGTTGCATATAACTATTTATACCGCTAAATACTTTAATGGTTTATGTTTTCCAGTATTAAGTCATATCGGTTTGATAAATTACAAATTATACCTACCTGTAATCGAAATATCTGAACCTAAAATAATTTGGATAATATTCAAGTCAATTCAACAATGTCGCCAATGGGAGTACCCGGTATCCGAAAAGAAATTTATTACTTAATCGAGTTTCTTTTCTACATCTTTACTTGAAATTTGGAGCCTATCGGCGCCTACGGCATTGTTTGTGCTAGGTAAGGTCAACAAAGCCGTCTATGGGGTCCACGACAATTAATGGGTTTAAACCTCATTCTTCTCCCAACATCTTGAATATGGGAAAATAAGTTAGTAGGTATATAAACTTTTTTGAGATTTTTTTCATATTTTTAAAAAGTTTCAAGAGGGGGACACATTTTTTTTTACTTCTGGAGCGATTATCTCCGAAAATATTAACTAATGTGAACTAACTCGTCCATCTATTGCTTACTTTCTAGTCTCTTCAACAATGTACTATTCAAACAAAGTTTAAATCCACTTCAATTTAATACTTCGCCAAGAAACATACATTATAAACATTTCCTTTCCTCTTTACCACATCAACTGCTTTCCGAGAGCAAATACGTTGATTATTACAGAAACTCCCTGGTCGCTATATGCGGGCCGATAATATTTGAGGGGTTCCGTCGATTCCTCATGGATCCCTATGGATCCCTTGGCACTTCCTTAGTTGCTACTAAAACGGAATCATATCGGAATATGTGACGTACCGTAAACCGGGGTTACTTTAGGAAAAAATGGGGCTACTTTGATAATTTTGAATGTAGTATAAAAGCAGACCTATTTGAAATTAAGAAGATTTAATCGAGTATACATCAAGATAGAATACTAAAATATCCACTGCCACAGTTCACTCACAAGTAAAAACAATGATTTCGGAGAAAAACCTATTTGATCAAAGTCACCCCCCGAATTAAAGTAACCCCGGTCCACCGTACCTACTTTTTACATCATTGAGGAGTTCCATAAGTCATAGCTGTGCTGTTTATCATCAGTTCCTCTTCACCACATTGTGGTTCCCGAATAAATACACGGGTTATAATAGAAAATACATAAATCACTACAAGCGTGCCTATTAAAGTTGAGGGGTTCCCTCAATTCCTCGTGGATCCCATTATCCAACTAGCTTTTTGAAAACAATGGCATCAATCTAGAAGCATATACTTTCAAATGAAAAAAAAATTGTACCATCGGTTCATAAGGTCTGAGGTAAAAAATAAAATTCAACCGATTTGTGAACCTCTTCCTTTTTTTGAATCGGTTAAAAATACTAACTTACGTAACAATACAACAACGTACAAGTAACAACGTACAATTGCGAACTTGTGGCAACTAACTAAAAATAAATCATACGGATGATAAGTTTGTATGGCACATCTGTCGCTAATCTATGTAGGTACCTAATCTAAATTATTCGCATTGAAATGTCATACTATGAAGTAGTTAGTAGAGGGTAGAACAGCATTGTGCAAGTTAAGGCGCCTCTAGCCATTGTTTGTCACGTGCCGAAAGCTACGGGTATATTAGCGATTTAACGAAATGACATGTTTCAAGTGTTTGGCGTAGAGCTAAGAGTAATTAGATATGCGATGACATTACTCTTATTTAAAAGATTGTATGCTACGATATTAGATTCTAGTTTGTAATCATCAATAATTGGTACCTACGTATGATTCTTGACTTACAACAATTATCATTTTAAATCATCATAGACGTACAGACGCATTTTAAAGTAAAGGTAAGTTAGGTAAGTTGACACCTATAAGTTCACCTCTATTGTTTTCAATAAGATTGTAAGAAGGTATTACAATTATTATTTTACGCGGGTCTAACGCAATATTTTGGATTTTTAAGATTGTATTGGCCAGTGTCGAGCAACTAGTACGTTTACATTCAAACAAAATAATCTATCCAAATAGGGTCGATTTACCAAGCTAGTAAAAGATTAATCCATTCCCCGTAAAACTATCGTGCAACCCATAACCCATAAAAGCTCACAAGATTCAAAAATAGTTCGAGCCGTTCTACCGCTTTACTATCCCGAATATCGTTAACATCTAAATTCCGGCTGTCAACACGCCAGCTTTCAATACAAGAAGGGCGTATGTGAGTATGTAATTGTCGTTAGTTTGGTCCATGTGTTCTGCTATGAGATTCACAACTCGTTAAGACTCACCTCACTATTCACTCCTAGTATAGGATGATCTCGAGATCTCGTATTGCACGTCATTCTATAGCTGTGCCGCCAGCGCCACACGTCCGAAATGCGCGTGATTTCGGCCCGTGTGCCGGAAGCAGTGTCCTGCAAAATTTTATACCTATCTAATACATAATATATGTCTTTCCCGCTCACGGGACATGATGTCCCGGACCTTTGGGAGGCGTGCGTGGCTAGGTACCTACAAAGTACCAACTGAGCCAACACGTAGAGGCCCTTTTGACAATTTAATGGAATGCAAGGAGTACAATAGAGTAGAATAATATATTATTATTAAAATTTATTATTTTAATATTGTTTTAATTTTTTATTTTTATTAGGTTAATTATTGACCTATGACCAATTTAGTGTAAGGTATAATATCAATGTATTTTAAATTTCGTATGTAAAAATATTCACAATCCTATTTACTGTTCCTAATCTTATATTCTGAATTTGTTAAGATGTCTGTTCATGTGTCTAGATGTAAGTTTTCAAACACAATGTCAAGTAGTGGCCTATCCGTTACACTTTCAGGCGTTTGTGAATACCAACCAGTCAGCCCTGAGCGCCGGATGCGTGGACGCACGCGGGGCATGCCCCGTAATCCGCGCGGCGCGGCGCGTAGCACGTCGCGTGTCCTGTCCTGATGTAGCATTCATGGCTACTCGAACAAATCAACAATAAAATTTTATTTTTCGAGCACTTAACTTTAGTGGAATTACTTGGTCATCAACTTCGATATTTATTTAGTCTACATTGACGTTGGTTAATGATAAGTATTATTCATAATTCCTATAATAATCCTGCGTTACTGGACTGTTCATGTAAAACTACGTACGAGACTATAAGTACTTGATTTGTAAGACATTAATATAATTTTTGATTTTAAAATTGGAATTAGAGTACCGGGTTTCATACCCAGTTTCATCGACTAGGCAACGCATTTCAATTTTAGGATACCTAATTTTACCTATAGCCACCGAACACTGCAAAGCTGCTAAATAAATTTCAGCAAATTAAGTAAGTAGTTACAAGACACCCATAATACCAGAACGGAATCACAAATATTAATTAAAAACCATAATTACAAACACAAAATCAAACATATTGCACAACGTAACATATTAAACTTTAATTAACCAGTAATAAATAACTGTCACACATGGAAACAATCTTTTAAAGTTACAGTTAAAATAAAGCTGTAGGTTACGTTAAAATTGCTTCCTACGAAGAAGTATGTAAGGTTTTGTTAATGGAATATAAATTAAGATGCTTAATATGCATTTGGTGGATAATGGTGAACACGAGTCCGTTAAGGGTCCGTTCACACTCTGAATAACAATTAGTCTTGCTACGATTAAAACTCAACCATGTCGTACATTGTTTGCATTTAAAGACTGTAGAATTATTAATACTATATGTGCCCGCGGGTCCACTCGCGTGGGGGTCTGTGTCAATTCTTTAAGGGCCGTATGCTTCTTTAAAATAAAGAAACATAATATGGCCATCTCTAAGGTTTAAGCTTTCTACATGCCCATCCGTTTGGTCGTGAAAAGATAACAAATAGACAGAGTCATTTTCGCATTTGTCATATTGGTATGGATATACTTACCTTCCTGAAATATTGGGATCACAATATTATCAATACATACCGTTTACATCGTACGAATGTGTTTTTATGTTTACTAGACTTCATTTATATACTACGTTGGTTTTCTTATACCGCATATGAGATCTAGTTGGTTCAATTGTTTGATATCATTTGGATATATACTACCTATGTATACATTGAGACGGAACGCTGTAATGTGTTATGTAGAGAAACTTAACCACTTGCCATACTAAACAATATGCAAGTTTACTAACTGACTAAAGTTACGCTGACGTTTTAACTTTTTAATAAAATAAAATAAATTTATAAATAAAAAAGAACCAGTCAAGTGCGAGTCTGACTCGCGCACCGAGGGTTCCGTACGAAATATCAAACAACACACCCGTCTTGCCCCACCCATTAATTTTGGAAAAATCTTAACAACGCATAATGTAGTTAAGTCATGAGTACCTACAGCACCATTTATCGGTGCATTTTGTTACTAACTTGCGCGACCAAGGAACTGGGTATGTACAGTAAGGGAAATGTATTCACGTACCACCGTAGAGCCCTGTCGCAATTGACAGGCCGCCGTCACTCAAACTCGAGTGGTATGTCACCTTATTGCGATAGGGTTCTACGGCGGTACGTTTCCCTGTATGTTGGTTTTTCAGCGATAATTCTTTATCAAGTGAATTAATTTCGATAATTATTTTATTATTTGCTAGAAGGTACTTTCAGAACACTTTCATACGAATTTGAAGGAAAAAAATTAAACACAGAAGTATTAAATTACAAACAAAATTAACATATGATTTTTGTAGAATAAAAAATAATTACGCTAGATAAAGGTCTCGTTATACTTTTCCGGTAATATTTACGTTAATATTAATCATATATATTATTTTAAAATTTTCCGCTTGGTTAACTTCGGAGATAAGGGGGGAATGGTATTTTTTTCAACATTTTTCTTTATAAGTCAAAATTTTACCATTGAAGAAAAAAAAAGAAAAACTGATTTAGAATGTACAATTCAAGCCCTTTCATATGATACCCCACTTGGCTTACTAACCAGATTTTGAATTTTTGCCCCCCCTCTTATCCGCCCTTTGTTATACAAATTAAAAGTATATATTAAAAATTTTCATTTTCTATACACGAGGATTAGCTTTGTTTACAACTATTCCAAATTTCAAATCGATAGCATTAGTAGTTCCTGAGATATTTGACTTTGTGACAGACAGACAGACGGACGGAGTCGCACCATAAGGGTTCCGGTTTTACCTTTTTGGTCCGGAACCCTAAAAAGACAGTTTGTATCACATCTAATCTTTCATACTGGTCATTATAATGTAATTGGCGACGGTGGTATATCAATAATCTTTTGTAATAACCATCATGAAGGAGCCCTTAGAAAGCTCGACCCAAGCTCAGGTTTATTAATTCATTTGTCATCGCTAAGGCGTTCTCAATAACCGACGGCCCTCGTAACACGAATTAAACGTAAAATAATCCACATTTGCCTTTTAAGAGACTATTTAAAACATTACTTAATAAAAAAAACCTTGAGTAAAAGACAGATTTGAAAGATAGAAACGCATTTCAACGGCAGTTTAGCTAAAAAAGGTCCGATGAAATTTTATAAAATATGGCCTTGTGCATAAACGTCCATCAAACCTATTTTAGATTGCCATTAAAATTTGTCTGTTCTTATCTGTCACTTTGACATTAATTTTAGAGGGTAAGGTTTTTTTAAGTGTCATGAATAAGGTAAGACCATAGTGTTTATTTTTAATTTATTTATTATTTTTTAATAATACATAGAAAACTTTTATTTAAATCCGATTATTAAGACGCACGAACGCGACCGTAGTTTAAAGTTCCATAGGCATAGGCAAGGGCATAGGATTTTCAATAAATGTTAACGCCTGTACAAACATTAAATATGATCGATTGTGCAAAATTGCCTGCTTCTACATCCACCAACATGGCTGCGCGTGGTCGGACAAACGGCGCCGGTGTCAACTAGGTAGAGTGATGTATTGCAACTCCACTTTATCACTTACTTGCCCTGAATACAGGACATTTAATTAATTACTTCAGTATAATCTGCTTCTGCCTTTAAAATTGAACTCGTATGACACAAATTAATTAACGTTCATTGTTAGACTGGCATTATGTATGTCACTTTTAAATGTTTGGGATACGGCGACTGCAATGAGATTATTTATTTTATTGCATCTATCGACTTACCTAATAAATCGACAATAGGTAAACTCAACTTATAGTTAGTAGTAGTAAATAAATAAAATCAATAAACATTTCTAATCCCGCGAGAGTTATTGTCCATATTATAAATTATAACCTTAGTTGTGTGGGTATTACACCATACCAAAGTTAATAGATTTACACTTAATTAGATGATTCAATTAATTGGTTTGTTAGTATGTAAATATGGCTTTAATGTGATTTTACACGCGGATTATTTCCATTTCTATGATTAGTGTTCGTTGTCGTTGGTACATGATTATAAATAAGCCATGATTCCGTTTTATAGGGCGTATAGTTAGCGTACAACTATTCACGTGCTAGTCTGTGACCGATAAATAGATCTCTGTTCAGACAGGCGGACAAAAAGTCTTTCTTCAAACAAAAGACCTAGCTAGATCGATTTTTCCAAATTCCCCAATAACGGCCCACGACAATTCCTAAGTAAAAGTTTGCCAAAGGAACGACGTACTCTAAGGAACGTCGTGGAATGTCGTGACAACAAAAAAAAATTAGGAACGTTTCATAAGCATGCACATGCTCCACAAAGCCCTTTAAAGGCATAAGTAGGTATAGCAATTACTAGGCGGTACGGTTGGCGGCTCGTGTCCCGTCGATGCTATCGGTACCGGCGGATTCCACTGCAGTAGGGCCGCCGCGGATTGGTTCCTTGGGATTATTCGTAACTAGCTTCTGGAACTCGTTTATATCGTAGCTTCATACAAAATTGCACGGCCTCCCATTTCACCCACTTAGGGGATGATATCCGGGATAAAAACTATGCTATGTCGTTTCCCGGGACTAAAACTCTATATCTCTATACCCATCTAAATCGGTTCAATGGTTTAAGCGTGAAGACAGGCAGACAGACATAAACACTTTAGCATTTATAATATTAAGTATGGATTGTTGATGTTGATGTTGATGTTGTGAAGGGACGCCTGGCCGGAAACAGGCGGGCTGTCGATCGCTTGTCACGTTCATTCAGCCCATTTCCCTCAGGTTGGGGCTAAGGTTACTGTCCCGGCAGCGTTCCCACATCAAATTCTTCCATTCTTCTAGTTTTCCTGCAGAACAGAAGGACATCTTTAAGGTCGACATCCCTCAATTCCCTCTCCTCTAACACATCTTTACCGAATGTATTAAACCGCGGTGCCGCGTACATAATACATTCCGCTAATACATGCTTACTAGTTTCTTCCTCCAGTGTGGGCAGGAAGCGTCGCTACTAATACCTATTACCTTCAAGTGTCTATTTAGAGTGTTGTGACCAGTTACGATACCAGTCAGCAACCTCAAATTGCTCTTACCCAGTTTCAGCAGATACCTGGTTCTTCTGTGATCCATACCTCCTATCATCATCTTTGTCTGTCTGCACCCAGTTTCTTCTCTCCATTCTCTCTCCACATCTTGTTCTTTTAGCCTTTCTATGACCCCCTTTGTGACCTGAGCTGAGAACGGAAGGACCGGTTCTGGGCCTATAAACTCCCGTCCCGCCCCCTCTCTTGCCAGCTCATCCGCGCTCTCGTTACCCGCTATCCCCTGACGTCCTGGCACCCATGCCACCGTGACACCTGGGTATACTCCTATATGTATGGATTGTTAGTGATGTTACCTACTTAATTTCTGTAAGTTGCATTGATACGAAATGTTTTTTATTATAACAAGGCTTGTTATGTATAATTTTATGTTATTATTCATAAATCTTTAAAACAGTGCTATAGCGGGCCAATAAGCACTGTTACGAAAAAGTATGATTAATGTTTAAGTATAAACGGCTTAGAACGCTGGTCCATCAATCCTCTGTTACGACTCGCTGACTTAGTGAACGGGTGGTCCCTTCTTATAAACCTACTTTATATCTCCGATTTTACCAAAATGGGCGCAGAAATCTCGAAAAACTAATTGATTTTGTTTTCATTTCTCCATACATTTACGAATCGGCAAAAGTAAATTGGCTGTTCCGCCAGAAATTTATTTGGGTTTTTTATTTTTAGCAATAGATTTTTAGGATTTTTTAAAAGACTTGTAACGATTAAAACTATTATCAAGCTATAATCCATCGAATCCCTCAAATAACATCCTATTAATTAGCAGGCTTAGCGAATAGCTTTATAACGTCAATTAAGGTAATTGCCAATTACCTATTACTATAACGTATTTCAACGGTCAGTTAAACTTTTTTTTTATGAATAAGACCGTTAAAGTTTATGATGACCAAAATTTAATGGAAATCCGTTACGTTGATGACTTACTCACATAATCTAGCGACACATTCAATAATTAACAAACTGTAGCGCGTAGGTAAGGTACTCAAGTCTATATTACACACAATGTTTTAGGTACACATAAGTACATACACCCTGAGTCCTGACGATGGGTTAATTGTAGTCGTAGCTGTGAGGAGAGTAGGTACAATAACATTGACTATATTAAATAAATATTAGTGGACAATCTTACACAAATCGAACTAGTCCCATAGTATATTAAGCTCAATAAGGCTTGTGTTATGGGTATTAGACGACTATATATTTAATAGAAATAAATACTTAAGTACATAGAAAACATCCAAGACTCAGAAACAAATATTCATGCTCATCACACAAATATTTGCCCTTACCGGGATTCGAATCTAGGGCCTTCCGCTTCGTAGGCATCGTCACTACCCACTAGGCTAACCGGTCGTCTAAAATATGTTATCCGTAACAGTACCTACTGAGCTTTTCGAGCTTCGGTTAATGTACGGTCGAGGAAATTGAATGTTTAGCACTTTTGGCCCTTAACGTCATTCAAATAGAGTCCAAATGTGAGCTACATTCAATTTCCTCGACCGTACCTATCAATTATCTATGCATTTTATTTAAATGTTTTCTAGTTCTGAGTTTTAAGTATCGGTATATTTATTATGTTCTTTGTTCTTAACATTCCTTAACAAGCGTGATAAACAAATTTTCTAGGTAGGTGGGTGCAACCAATCTGCTCAGATTCAGATGAGGAGAGAGGAAGAGATTTTGCATTCTCCGGAACCAATATGCGATTTCAAAAATTATTTCACCTGTGTACAAAATGGACTTTCTGGACGGGCACAATATAGGCAGCCTCAAAAGTCGGGAAAAAAATAGGTTTTTTTTCTGTAAGACTGTATTTTCTCATAATTGTCTGTTAATTGACTTTAGGTATTACTATTTTTGTTTTATCGTCACACACTTAGTTTAAAAATTACAATTCCTTGCAATGGTGCCACAGCGTTTTGAAAAAATCATTTTAGGCTATAAATCCATTTTTTTCCCGTCGATGGAATTGGATCCAGATTCATCCTATTTCATATGTGCGCTTTATGAAGACTCCCACTGTATATTTCATTACGCAATTCACGAAGGGTATTCACGCATTGTTTGCGATACTCGGTCGCAGCCGCGCGGACAGTTAAGTAGTTTACCATAAAGTAAATCATCAGCAGCCAATGTAAGGCGAGACGACTGCAAATCGCACGCGGCTCTAGGATTTATTTCGCGAAATTGTTTATAGGGAGTTGCGCGGGCGCAGTATAGCGAGGCACTTAACATTATTCAGGGCCACAATAGTCCCTGCGCACAGTCGTCGTTTCGCGGCACCACGTCAACTGTAGGCACATTCTTTCAAAACTTTCACTCAATAAAAAGATAAGATAAGAGTCGTTTTTAAGTACGGTTCTACAAAATTGAGTTCCACACAAATAGTCGCGATAGTTAGTGTGAGCTACTATCTAGATCAGTTTTAAATCCGCAAGTGCCTTGGGGAAGCAAAGGACACCTCATCAGCCGGGTAGACTCAGGTGCCAGGTAACCTTGGGATCGGATGAGTCTGTACAGTTCAAGCCAGGTCTCGGGGTCCTGCACCTGACGGAGGAGCGTCCCAGCGGCTCCTGGTAAAGGTGAGTGTTCTCTTAGTGACCTCAAGGCTCCATATCGTTGTCGGTGGTGAAACTTATTCTAGATCTCGTTTTCGTTTTAAATTACCTACAGAGTCCACTCATTAACATTTTTTGGTATTATCTATTTTTTGTATGGGTACACGCCTGTGGACGTAACGCTGACATTACGCCCACAGGCGTACAATACGTAGGCTTAACAACCCTTAATTGACAGAACTCTCAGCGAAAGTGTTTATTAAAATATAGTAGTTTAGTAAATATTTGTTACGGAAGGAATTATTTTCATACTCGTATTGCGCGTGACGTGAGCATTAGCGACTTTATTTTGTTATAATTACTCAATCTAATTCACATTTAAGTGAAGTTTATAAAAAATAAAACTGTTTATTTGTTTAAAAAATCAATATACATTTTCAGCGATAAGGCGTGATCTTATTATTTTAAGATTTTAGATTGCCCAATCGAATTTATAATTATTAGACTAATATTTATTATTATATTATTAAACAATGAGGATTGTGTAAGTTATCTATTAACATTTTCATATATATATTTTTACTACATGTTTATCAGACTTTGTGGATGTCAAGTAAAGTGTAAATATCTTCTTTTGAGAATACATTTTCTACAACCTGAAAAAAAAAGATGCAAATCCCAATCATTTTCAACGCGTTGTTGAGCGATATTACGAATAATTGCAACGGGCAAACAGAAATCTACACTAATCTTATAAAGAGGTAAATTTTATAGCTTTGCTAGGTCATAATATGTTTGTGTATAGAGGAGGTATTCTCCCTAACTCCTTACCCGAAACTCACCAGTATACATAATAGATCTTCGAGACGGAAATAGGCTACTTTTTATCACACAGGCGGGCGGACCCGCGTGGGCAGCTAGTTTATTCCCTGCATACCAAGTTGCCGCGAGTAACGATAGGCTCTTACTGTTCTGCGTCTGCTCACTGTGTTTAACCTCTCTCAGGCCAACAGTCACGCTTTTCGGCTCTCCGGCGGAAAATCAGCATAATACCGAAGATAGATGCATATAATAGATCGTTTTAATTTATTTCCACTATGGTTTATAGCGAGGTTTGTTTGTCAGGTCATCCTCATGGTAGGTAATGTACCGTTCAGTGATGTTGGTATGTGATAAACGTTCCATCTTTAGCATGACATCTGATTTAGTTTTCCTACAATGGTTCTACTTGAGAACTCATTTTAATATAGGTACAGTTTTTATTAAGTTGCTATGGTGTATCACTTATAGATTTCTGTAGGTATTTGAACAACAAGATAAACACAATTCAACGTCAGAGCTCTTTTATGAAAATTATAAGAAAATAATGGAATGTAGAAAGAAAACCCTAACATAGATAGAAAACCAACACCAATTAGCAATGTCGAAACGTGATCGAATTTCAAAGAACTGTTGGGTATACTATCACCTTTCCCGCTCCTTTTAAAAACATTCCATTATTCGAATCCAAAAATAGAACACTAATATGAATTAATAGTTGCAACGCCGCGTTTACAAATAAAAACCTTAAGGGGAAAAAAGGCAGATTGTCTATGCTCCAAATATTTGTTTGTGGAGTGTGAAAAATCGCGTTTTTCGACGGTTTGCGGTAAGTTTAAGCAATACGAATGTTGGCATTAACTCTGACTAATTCTTTTTAGCCACAGCTGCGGCCACACGTGATTTTATTTAGTTTCGTAACGTGGAACAAGTTTCAAAAAGTTCCATAGACAAATTACTTGTTGTGAGAAAAACATGGGGACATTATTTTTGAGCGTGCCTCGAATACGATTTGATTTGATTTACTTGATGACATGAGAGTACAACGGAATACTTAATTCGGTGATTTCAATCGATATATATGTATATTCAGAAAATAATAATACTACATCAGTGTAGCCGCTACTTTTAATCCTATGATTGTAAATCATTCCTACGTGATCAAGTGTCTCATCATAAAGTCATCAGTTATACCCGGAACCATAATTAAATTCCATCAAATCTACTACTGTGTTGCCATTAAAGTGAAACATTCAATCAATAGTGAATTTACTCTTATTGAAAAAATGCACGTAAGTAATTAATGAATTAGTAATTTCAAAGATATCATTTAAAAACATTGTCTAAATAAACATGCTTATGATATATACAAGTATTATGATTTTATTATTAACTAAAACTGTTTTATTGTAGAAATGTTCATATTACATTAATACAATGGCAATACTTCAGTTTTCATAAAAGCGATTCATGCTAACTTGATGCCTATCTTTGTATGTAATAAAATAGTATTTTGAGCAACTTTGTGACACCTTAAACTACAATAAAACGAAGACTTCATATTTTATTTGGATTTTAGAAATGTCAGATGATGACGCTCTTCTATAATGTCCATAAATCCTGAAAATGTAATTTAGTGCCACAATTTTTTTTTTATTTCCTCGGTATTTTCGAGAGTATTCAATGTATTTTTTAGCGAGTCACCTTGTTTGAGAAGCGTTTTATTACATTCACAACGTAATTATAAGCATTAAAATATTGCTTATTTCATAAAAAACTTTGCGGTACCGATTCTTACGATTTTATGTAACACGACGTTTACAACTATTTTTTTCCATTAAAATCTACCATTACTTGGAAGAAATCTATTTAGTAAATTGGCAACACTGTTTACCTACTACCTTCTCCATGAACATAGCTGTTCCTGTCGTGTAGGAACCGTTGACGTGCATGAACGTCGCTTCGTCATCCAATATGTATCACGGTATTTGATGATTTTATTGTCAAGTTTGCATTGGTTTGCGTATGAATACTGATGGAATATAGTAGTTTCATGTTTGATGAATGCTAATAGCTTGGCAGCATATTATATCATCATGCTATTGTCTTAAAAATATTTTGTATCAATTTTGAGCGCGTGTGCATTGGTTTTACATTACTAGTATGTAACTTTTTATATTACTTTTATATAACTTTGTAATAGGTGTCTTATGTAACGTTGCTTATTAGTGCGTAAAGTTACTATTGTTACCAAAATAATTTGTAATCGGAGATAAGGGTTTTTTATAATTTAATAAAGACATAAAATTCTTACGGGATTTGTACAAACTTAAAAGATTATGCTCGTGTTTAATTTCCTTTTACAATTGTAATCGATTAAAAATAGAAAAGATTCAACATCCTTTATTGTAGCATGACCTTTACCTAAACTGTTACACAGCGTGTGACTTTCATAAGAATATTTATTTCAAGGAACGATAGCTTGCAGTGCTGTGAACCGTTTTATCGAAAAAATATAACAATTACCTTTTCTAATGGAGAGTTATTAATTTTTTAAATTTTCTCGAGCAGCGATGAACTGCTAACATTCACTTGACGTTTCAGAGAGGCAGAGCTAGTTACTGTCAGTTGTTAGCTTTGTTACCAATACATTGCGGCCCGAATTAATTTGTATGTAAAAAAAATAACCGTTTTTTTTAAAACTAGAGATACCAATTTACGTTCATTAGGGCTTATACTTTCAGCCCTTAAAATAAATGTTCTTATGAAAGACACACGCTATTTTATTATGCTGCTTTTATGTGATATAAGGGCAACTTTATACGGTCTTGCCCAAATAAGGTACCTATGTCGTAATTACAATATAAATAAGAGTACTAAAGCACAGATGGGCGTAAAATGCCTGATATGGCAGTTATATGTCATCCGACATTTGATGACGAGTAAGTATGAAATTGACAATTTTCTTCTTTGTATATCCAATAAGGATTAATTAATTAAATTGCAGACACGCAAATTAATACGGTTTTATAGCGAAAGGGTGCACCTAGCAATGTAAAGTTGCAGAAGATTCTCAAACTATCAGGAAAGTTCCGCTGGGAATTTTTCATGGATGTGTCATTAATTACATGTATAATCTATTCTTTAAGCAGGCAAACAGCTGGTAATGTATGCATCCAGTGTTTTTGACATGTTTTCAGTGTTTATAAAATTTAAGTTCTGAGAACTTTCCTTATTAGAATTTTCGCAACTTTGGAAACTTCTCCGCTGTGCATTGCTTGGTGCACCCACTGTTTTCTTCCGAATTAATCCCTGCTATGTTTCGTTTAAAAGTTCTCGATGGTTCTACTCGTTATATATAAGTATATGCCTAGGTGCCCTAAATTTGAAAGCTGGGCTAATAGCCAAACGTAAAAGTTTCGCTTGGCAGCCTCTTAGTGTGTCATAAATGCTGTCTGTGAACACTCCTAGCTCGTAAACTAGATAGGTTGTAAACGAGTCGGTCACAAAACTCATTTCGATCATTTCCTTTCTACTGATAGGAGGAAGGAGCTTTAAAAAATGCATGTATTTTTTGTAATCAATCATTCATTATGTTACGAGTATCAAATCAAGCAATTAACAAATGCAGGTTTCCTAACTATAGTAATTTGAATTAGTAATTTTACTTTTGTAATTTGCTGAATACGAATGAATTATTTTTATATTCTGCCCTATTTATCAAAGCAAAACGTGGAAGTTATAGTTCACAGTCTGCGGAGTTACACCTCGCACGACACCAATAAATATACGGGTGTGAACAGTTATGGGGGTCGTTCTTCTTTTCGACCGACAATAGCCTGTCCTTCGTCTTATTACGGCATCTCATTTGAGTAATGATGTTTACGGTTTTATAATGTTCGAATGAACGTCCAGATTATTTTATTAATTAATGATATTTAATATTTCACTTTCTCTAACTAGCATTTTTTTTAATGTTTTTTTTTTCGTAGAATGCCGTGACAGAGTGGTAAACCAAAATGTGGTCCCCACTGAAAGAGTCCACTTTGTCAATGTTTTTTTTTAGAAACCAACCGTAAATAAATATTTATATTGGCCAGAAAGGAAACTTTAATTAGTTCTAATGAAGAAACCTATGCATTTTTTTTAATCGCACTTCAAAACTACAATTTTCGATAGTTCAAAAACCAAAAAAACAGAAAAACCTCGGTTCATTGTCGGTAAAAAAGAAGAACGACCCATGGAACATAAACTGGGAACGGCTGTAAAGGAGTGAATTACAGAATAATTAAGTCCCGAATCCGTCTTTGGCGCATTTATTTAAGTGCAGGTATAAGTGCAATCAAAAAGATAAAACGGCGGGCTTGGCTTATTTCAGTTAAGTGAGTGAGTGTAATTAATGAATAGAGTTGGAAACATATTAAATGTTTTAATATAGTCTTTTCGAAATATACATCCCTATTTCTTATACATACATATAGTCAATATGTATGAGATCCTATATGCCCTAAGATACGTACCTACTTGTAAGGAGCAAGGCTCCTAGGGGAAGCCAGACCAGTCAAGCTAATCTAGATTGACAGACATTCAGATGTTCTCTTTACTAATTACCAAGGCCTTACAAAATATATGGGTATGTGTTCAGTAGAACACACATCACCCTTACCCATGGACCTATGATACTCAAGGACAAGCTGTGGTCATAATAATACCACGTCTGAGCGAGATGGTAGCATACAAATCTCGATAAGTATGACAGAAAGGGAAACATCATTCGTTGTCCCTGTCATAGTTCCACTTTTTTATTTGCCACAACTGATTAAGTATCAAGTTGTGGCAAAAAAAACCACTAAGTAGCCCCCAAATTAAGTAGGTTGTTTATGGTAAGCCATCAGCCATTTTAAGACCAGTTCTTAATTTAGCTGCATAGAAGCCTGTACCGTCCCTCATTGTGGCATCACGTATAGCTTGAGTATCCCTTACCCCAGCCCGACCATTGGGAGTCTCGCCAACGTGAAAGTGATAACGTGCAGCCTGCTGTGTCCCGCGGCCGCCATAAATACAGGGTGTGAACAGTTATCGGCCATAAACCGGGAACGGTAAAATGAGCTTGTCACCATGTTTGCTTAGGTAGTAATTAGTAGTAGGTAATTAGGTTAACTATACCCAAAATAGATTCTTAGCACGACGCAAGAAAAATTTGTATATCGTCTGCTATTTCTCACTGCTTCTATAGGCCAGACTGATATAATTTAGAAAGGTGAGACGCACATTTACCTTTCTACATGTGGTGAAATTCCGGTTTGAGTTTATCAGTTAATATTATTAGAATGAGTCACAAAGCTGAACTTCATCAGAACAAACACGAACAATCGCACTTATCGCATAAGTATCGCTGAAGTATTTGTATATTATTGTCACGATAGTTGAGTTGAGACTGCAGTCACCTGCTTAAGTGTGCTGTTCTGATACTTTGGGTTTTTTAGAGTAGGTAGGTATTTGGATACCTACTCTAAAAAACCCAAAAACTTCAGTGTAAGTAGCGGTAGTGTTGGCTACTTACAGTGGCTACAGTGCGATATCGCACAAGTGTAAGAAATAGCAAAACAATGTCCGAATTTAATGGTTAGACGACCGGTTAGCCTAATGGGTAGTGACGCTGCCTACGAAGCTGAAGGTCCTGGGTTCGAATCCCGGCAAGGGCATAATGAGCATGAATATTTGTTCTGAGTCTAGAGTTTTGTATTTAAGTATTTATATCTATTAAATATGTATATCGTCGTCTCCCAGTAGTACCCATAACACAAGCCTTATTGAGCTAGTTCGATTTGTGTAAGATTGTCTTATTATTTATTTAATGGTTAATATCACTAGATCGCTAAGTTATGTCACACGTGCCTATCTAAAAATAAACCGGATCCAGGAATGCTGAAATCTAAAACAATATAATGAATGACTGCTCTCCAAATCTGCTAATATCACTTCATTAGTACACCCTCCGGAACGCGGAGCAATTCCAGTGAATCCACCCCATAATCTCGTAACTAAACGCTTGTCCACACGTGGGCCCGTGATAAATGCTAAACTTAATTATCTCCTAAATTGGGAGAATGGGAGACCTTCAAATTTCACGAGTAATAAGTTCTAGTCCGTATTGTGGGGAATTTGGTCTCATATTCGATTTGTTTTGGATTTTCTGGTGGATGCTTAGTTTTTCAATTCGATGACGGCGAATAATATTTTGGGTCTAAAATTAAGTATGTTTAGATACCTAAAACATTACTAAGGTACAGGCCTTGGGTGCAAAAATCAACTAAGACACTGGTCTTAGTTGATTTTTGCACCCAGCTCCTTACCTATATCATAACGCTTTATAATGCAAAGTTCGATTTGCGCTGCTACTAAAATTGCAATAAAGTGTTTGTTATACTCCATAGTAACAAATGAAACGATTAATAACCATCGACCGCCACGAACATGAACTTGTCACAATCTCAACGCATAATTATTACCAGGCATTAGCATTACCTACTAATACTATACTACTAATCGAATATTAATAAACAAACAACGCGTCATGACGACGACGCACGCGTGTCGTGCGCACGCGACGCAGCGCGTGCGCACAGGGTCGTGATATTCGGGACTATTTATTAATTACATAATAAAAGAGCCGATGCTTTGACGGTACAAATGTCGGTACCTAGAAACACTTTTTTGGATATCAGTTTGATTTTGTATGGCAGAGATAACGCATCTTCGATTTTCGGTCTTTTTGTGACCCAAACGCCCGAAAAAATAACAGGTTACGTTAATTTACAATAGTTATAAATGAATGTATTACGACATGCTTACAGCGCTTTATCTAAATAAACATGTTCCTACAATAGGAATTCTAGTGAGATTTGTCGTCAAATAGCCGAATCAATCAGTCAGTCAATCCGATCATTGCACCAATAAATCTCACACCACCCCTGACCACACACAGTATTACGGCGCAAGTTTGACCACAAATTAGTTGCTTTACGATGCATATGCCCAGTACTCCCATTAGTAGTATTTCACACTAAATGCAGTGTTCTGTGGCGAAAAGGGCAGTAAATTCTTGTGCGCAATTTCCTTTGGGATGTAGGAACAGTGCTAAGCGGAGAGGTAGCGATTTGAAGAGATGTTTAAATGAGGAGGTGACGGTCTGTGATCGAAGAGAACGTAAAGAGGCATCATCGTACCCGATATACCTACTATCATCATCATCATATCAGCCGAAAGACGTCCACTGCTGGACATAGGCCTCCCCCAGAGAGTTCCAATTGACCGGTCCTGCGCCACCCGCATCCAGCGGACTCCCGCGAACTTTACCAGGTCATCAGTCCACCTTGTGGGGACCTACTATAGTCAAGAGCAATGACAACGGGTAGACACGATGTATAGAAGTTCAATACAATGTCCAAATTCCATTGCCAATGTTCCATTGCTCTTGAGTGTAGGTAATAGGTATCTACTAGTAAGTTGATGATAATTTGACTTTAATGTCACTCTTTAACGGGCACTAGTAGGTAATACCTTTTTATCCGTACAAAATAATAACGAGTAAAACTTAACTACATTTTTGCGTACCTATAAATTTCGGGGAAAATATAATCATTAATCTTAAACTAAACTCTTAACTAACTTACTCCCATTTGTCTAATTTAATAATTTATTGTATGCATTATTATTATTTATAAACAAACATAAACTTAAAAAAAAACTAACTTACTCCTAACGGCCTCCGTAGCCCAGTTGGTAGTGACTCTGCCTACGAAGCTGGAGGTCCTGGGTTCGAATCCCGGTCAGGGCATTATTTGTGTGTTATCACGAATATTTGTTCCTGAGTTATGGATGTTATATATGTATATAAGTATCTATATGTATTTATCTATTATATATATCGTCACCTAGTACCCACAATACAAGCCTTATTGAGCTTACCGTGGGCCTAGGTTGATTTGTGTAAGATTGTCTCGTAATATTTATTTATTTATTTATTTATTTATTTTACTTAAATGTTCCTTTCTCTATAACCTTACCAGTTGGACTCCATGGTCTTGACTTCTTTTTACTCTCACTTGATTTCACAAAAGAAGACTTACGAACATTTACTTTAAAAAAATAAGATGAAACGCAAATGAATGAAACGCTTTTCGTCTGATCATAAGCGCGGGCGTTCCTAGGCGCCGTTTAGTTGACTTGGGACACTGGGCATGTCTCTCTCTGATGATAAACGGGGCGTGGGCGCCGTGAGAAGCTCATACGAAAGCGAAATTGATATATTGCTTAAAATGTGACGCAAGTTTTGCCAACGATGTAAACAAAACGCCTCGAAATTTGTAACTTGATATTACTGAAATTAGGATTTGCAACAAAACCATGGATCAACAGTTTGAATAACGCTCAGTAATTTAATTTTTTTCAATCAAAAAAAAAACAAAGTTCTTATAGGATGACATTCTAATTGAGAAATTTCTGTTTAAATTCTTTATGAAAAACTAATATAATGATAAAATGTTATGTCGATGACAAGTTATCTCCTGGGTTCGGTATATGTAATATGATATCGATACACTAACTTCGTCATGAGTAGATAATAGTCGTTACGGGTCACTTGTGTATTAGGGCAGTCGTACACTGGTTAACGGTCGGTCGTTAGACTGAATTATAGGCCAAGGACTTACTAATGACTGCACATCGTGATAGTGATAGAGCGCTCGGTGTCCGATCATGGGAAAGTGTCGAATTATGTTATTTCGTAGTCTTTATTATCTTTGGCCTCTGTCATCGAATAGTAAGAATAAATAATACATACATATATATGTATGTGTATAATAACTAATAATTTCAAGCAAATAAAAGACACGCGTGTATGTAATAGGCAACCTGGTCCGCGTTGCGTTACTAAACCACATTTAATATCCGGTAACAGTATGCAACTCATAAAACTATCAATCACGTACACATTTCCAAGTAAAATCCCCATTCAAAGTACATTCAATGACGGCCAAAAGCTGAGTCCAAATGTTACAACCAACTTGTAAAAGCGGGTGGCGAACTCGTGAATAATCCCGTCAAAGTATGTGTGTACTCTCTTTGTATCTGCACAGCTAAATTTGTAGATAACAATACGGACAATTGTCAAGAAAATGTGCAACTACAGATTGCATATTCAGTGCAATATGTTGTTCGGGCGCGGAAACGCCAGCTTTGCTTGGTTTAGTTTGTCAATGACATGCACCGTTGGACAAAAGGACAGTTTGTGTGTTTTTTGTAAGCAGGGTTGAGCGCTCAAAAGAAAGTATGTGTAGGTAGATGAATAGTAGATAGTTTTATACAACTTTGACATTAGTTACGATTGGAATTTAGGCAATTAATATTGCCTAGACTTCGTTTAGTGTACCTACTTAAATACTCATAATTTATTACTGTATTTTTTGTGGGAGGTAAGTCTTTTTACCCGACTGCCGAAGGAGAGGAGGGTTATTATTGGATAAGAATAATACATGTCTTCGTCCGAATTTAGGCACATTGGTAAGACAATACATACCTAGGTCCTAATTTACAAATGGCATTATCTATTTTGAATTTTTTTTTTTAATTTGCTATTTTAACAATAAAGTGTTTCACATACTACTTTAACAGAATTAATAATTCACGTGATGTACATAGAGCAATTATATTTTGACACGTAACTACATAATGCACAATTGTGTAAAGTAACGTAACATATCTGTTCCTTTTTATATTGAGGAATATTACACATTCGCGTCGGCTGGTCCCAATCGGAAATAGAACGGCATATGTCGGCTGTCAGCAAGTAAAGGGTTGAGTTTGACACCGTCTTTTGTCGCTGGTCTAGCGCCCGCTGTGCATTGCGTTAGAATAACACAGGGACGTATTAGGTGGATAATTGTCTTGTTCTTATATCTGATAATCTTCTATAAGTAATAATGTCACTTGGCTGCAAAAACCGCCTAAGGGTCCGGCCACAAATCTGCGTTGCGGCGCCGCCGCCGCAAAACGGCGCGGCGCCGCAGAAACCCGCGTTTATAGTACCGAGAAACTCGTTGCGGCGCCGCAACGCAGACATGTGGCCGGGCCTTAACTGCATGAGACGTAGTTTCGAGAAAAGCGCATACGTCTTTCCGCCGATATGATGAATAACTTGAAATATACCTATTCTTGCCGGTGAGAAAATTTACGACACCTCACGTTACTGGTCCGTTCTCAAGTCCCACCCTGCGCTGGGCAGCGCGGGCGCATCGTTACAATAGTTATAATATGATTCTCCGTCACGCACACGCGCCGCCGGTTGCTCACGATTGCATTGTGTTGAGTACGTATGCTAAATTGATCTAGCCACCTGCCGGCTCGAGGAAGCGGCGTGCTCTGATCACTGCGACAAAAACACCCGAAAACTATAAATGCATTAAAATATACCAAATATCAGCCGTTTAGGATGGGTTCGCTTTTCCACCAATACCTATGAAACAAAACCTGTGGGTCGATCACGCAACTTTTCTTACGAACGTCTGTAAGATTTAAACGTCAATTTTATATGGAAAAATGACAGATTGAGATTTAACTGTCAGACGCGCGTTCGGAACGTTACGTGATTACCCCCCTGCCTGCATTAAATATAATTCATATTTAATTAAACCAACGTGAACGTCAATTAGCCTATTCGATTAGCCTAGTGGATAGCGACCCTGCCTACGAAGCTGAAGGGTTTGTAAGGGCAAATATTTGTGTGATGAGCACAAGCCTTATTGAGCTTACTATGGGGATAGTTCGATATGTTTAAGATCGTTCCCTAATATTTATTTAATTTTTATTCGAGAATTGACTGCAAATATAATTTTTGGTAAAAAAATACACTAGTTCGGTCTATAATAATTATTAGCACCTAGAGATATTATCTTTAGTTTACGAACCAAAATTTCAAATATTCATTTTTACACAATTAATGAGCCAGTCGGTTATAAGAATACCCTACAAATTCAAAGTTTTAGTGCTTATTTCCTTAATTCCAATCTTGCCCGTGCGCAGCAAGCATGACGCGTGTTCCTCGACTTTAGGGTCATCAAATAACAATGAGGATCGTAAAGCCTTCCGTTACAACCCCTTAAGTATAGGGGTAGGTATAATTAGAGCTACCGTCCGACCAACCCTTTTGATGCCGCCATAGGTGTAAAACATATGACCGTTATATGGTCAAGAAGATTTACGGTGTTATTCTCGTTTAGCATCTAATCATGGAATACTTATACTGTCTGGTTATTAGAATGGAATTGCAATAAAATTGCTTGTTTCGAAAGACGTGAGCCAGGAAAAAAAACCATACGTATTTAGTTTTGAGCCTACTACTTATAATTAAATAACTACTTACAAATACTATGATTATGTAATAAAATCACATGTATATAATATTTATGTAATAAATCACATAATTTAATCTTAAGTTTAGTTTATTTTCTTTGCGCCTTTATTGAATTAAGCACGGATTTATGTAAGTTAGAATATACCAGCTGAGCGTTTTTCAAAAAAAGTGTACATGAACTCTTTTTTTCAGAATTCGATTTTTTTGGGTTTATCTTACTCAGAATCGTTGACACTATCGATCCTCATACAAGAAAAAAAGTGTCCAAAATATTCCATTCCAGATTGTCACACACTGGAAAAAAAAATAACATAGTAAAATCTGGGACAGTTTTCTCTTGTATAAGGTTAAGGATCGATAGTATGAACGATTCTGAGTAAGATAAGCACAAAAAAATTGAATTCTGAAAAACAAGTTCATGTACACTTTTTTTGAAAAACACCCAGCTGCCCGCACGGCTCCGTCCGCGCATTGCAGAGTATCCAGAGATCCAGCCTGACGGAGCCTCGTGCATGATATTATAGTTCATCTATTTGCCGGTAGATGGTGCTATAAGTCTAACCCGCTAGTCACGATTCCAACCTTCTTTTTTGACGTCTGACGAATCGTCTTGGTTCATTACGCTTTCTTATAAATATAATATAGTTCAGAACCAAGGTAACCGAATCGCTAAACTTAAGTCGCAGTAGGCGGGGCACAATGCACGTAGAACCGATGATACATACTAGTCTGGATAATCTGCATCAGGCAATAGTCCCATAATTACATATACCTACCCCTAAACATATATACAATAAGTATTACATTACAGTACAGTACAGGCTAGCTTAGATTTGCTGAGACGATTTGTCAGTATTGGGATTATCCAGCGCGTGAACTCTCGGAAAAACAAGCAATTTATACAAAAATTGCAGGTGAAATATAACGTCACTTAATTGACCACTATTTAACGACCCTGAGCTTATCTTTTTGATTATCATCACCAATCATTGGAAAACAAACCTAAATATACTTGTAGGAAAACCTTATTTTCGTTTTTCCTTAAGTGGAAGCATGAATATCGCAGTTGCCTTTTAAAATTTTGCTTTATTGTATTATCTAAGGTTGACGTTAGCAGTCATGACTACTGTGCAGCTGTGTCTGTCAGAAGTTTAGATGCGCGCACCACAAGCTAACGTTTGTGGTTAAAGAGGAAACATATTTGGTCAAACTTTTATTAAGCCTGATGTGCCTGCTATAAATTATACCTACTATACATAGGTACTCGTACTAGGTACATCAAAATATAGCAATAGGAACAATGCATGTTGTGTTAGAGTAAATTTTTATAAGATGTCTTTTTATGTTTATTTTATATTTAATTTATTGTATATTCCTTTTAATAGTTTGTCTTCTTCCTATTTATATATTTTTATGATTATTTTTGTAAATTGTCCTCGTGTGCGATCGTGGTGTCATTGTTCGTGTTTCACTTAATGGTCACAACGGAAGACCAGCGCTGAGTTGTGACCATTTCGTGGCAAATGTGTTTGTGTGTATTGTGTCTACAGTTTGTTTTTATGTGTTTTGTCACGAATAAATATGTTTTCTTTTCTTTCTGTCTTTCTTCTTTAACAACTTATTTCAGAAATACAAACTCAAAATCAAATATGAATCTGTCTTATCATAAAGAAAGATGTTTACTAAACAGTGGCAATACCAATTGGAACTGAAAAGACGCCGGATATGCCGCCACGCCCGTGTGTGTCGAATTGAACTTAGTGTTGGGTTTGATATTTAATTTGGATATTGGTAACGATAATAATTAATCGAACGCGCCAATTAAATTAGAATGTGGGTACTTTTATAACAGGCGCCAATATATGGCGTGGGGAAAAAACGAGTAAAAGGGACCGAACACTAGGCTGACGGGCCATTCTTTCCTTGACATCGGTTGAGTAACCAAGTATTGGAATGCAGTGTAATTTATTATTACAATATATTGAGTAATCTATATTTCCAATAAATTATAAAATCATGTAAAGAGTGTTTGAATAAAATAGTTTAATGGTACTGAGGAGTTTTATTGAAGAAACGTTGGAGTGCATACAACAAATATCAGAAATTGGGATAACCAACGCTATATCGCGTAAGTACACGCCTACATTTCTACGTTTCTAATTTATTCCATAATTTGTGCTAACAATTTAATAACGATTGGCTCTTCTTTCGAGAGCATTGTGGTTGAGCATGAGTGTTATTATGTGTTCCGGCATTTGCCCAGGGCAACTCCCTGGTAATGCTGTGATTGGAGTACTAGCTGTCGTATGCAATAGCACAATGTGTTTTGAATTAGCGCAGCAAGGACTTATCGTGTTGAAATTCGATTGTGTTCCTTTTTATCGTGTGGTGTTGTGTGGTTTACAATGTATATGGTCAAGGCGACTCCTTGATGATGCCAGCCCTTAAACCATGCGCCAGCCGTTCGCGATTATAAGGAGCACTAACTTTTTCTGCATAATTTTCTGCTTCAATATGTTGTTAGATACATTTAATTAGGGCACTCCCTAATAGTGTAACATATTGATAAAGCAGTAGCAGTACTTAGTATGCAGAGAGACGGGAGTAAAGCGACATGGTGTTTATTTTGATAAGATAGTTCATCGAATCACGATCACTGAATGACCAAAGGGGTGTAGACACTAAATAAA
The DNA here is from genome assembly GCA_932294315.1 of Epinotia nisella. Taxonomy (NCBI): domain Eukaryota; kingdom Metazoa; phylum Arthropoda; class Insecta; order Lepidoptera; family Tortricidae; genus Epinotia; species Epinotia nisella. The sequence goes on from OW028674.1 coordinate 29,002,647, forward strand.
ATAATCAATATTATTATATTTTCTCAAAATAAGATTAAAAATGTACCCTAGTCAAATAAAAAAAAAAAATCAACGCAAGTGGTTAAATAATCACAAAGTTATGTGTCCAAAGTTTTAAGATGTTATATCCCTTTCCCGCAAAACGCACCGTCATATATGAAACGATAGTCATTTAGAAAGTTCGATGGTCGCGTGACGTCACGATCCCCGAGTTTTCTCCCTCTAACAAGCAACATTAAAACGGTTGTAGCTTCGTAATTTTTGAGATATTTGAATGGGATTTTCGTCAGTAGGCGTATTTTTTTTGCCTTCTTTCTTTTGAAGTAACAATAAATTTTGAGTCTACACCCGTATTTCTAGAAAATCGTTGCTTCTATAGCTGTTGTACTGAGACATACTGCTCAACCTGGTTTTACACCTATAATCATAAGGGAATGGTAAATAAGAGTAATATAATCACCCGAAACTATTTATTGATGAATAAACAAAAAAAAATGACCCCCAATGAGTGCGTGTAAATGTTTGCTAATTGTAAATGATTTTCCGGAAAGTTTACATACCTAGTAATCCATTATTGATATATTAATATTCCATTCATATCAGATCTCACTAGCAGATCTACAAATATGTATATATATATGTAAATCTTATGACTTTGAGTTTACTTTATACGCGAAAGTTTAATTAATTTAATTATTTATACATGTTGATTGTTGACATTCCCTAACCCTTTTTGTTATTCTATTTTGTTTTGAGGAAATGGGCGATAGTGGTGATGGAGAACAGAACCAAAAGGGCAGACGGTCGAAGACTCCCAAGAATATGACACCACGTCGGGTGCAGTTTACTCGACGGTCGTAAGATAGACAGATAAGTTGCCTTTACTCAACCAAATAGTCACATAAACGACGTATAGAGGTGCCGTAGTCAGCATGACTTATACAACGCATTTGTCGTATATACCTACCTTTACACAACCTCATAATATGACTTTAAAGCTGAGTAACTAAAATACTTTCAATTTATTTTAAATTTTTTCAATTTATTTATTCCATAATAATTTTACATTCGTGTCGATATAAAATATATACAATTCATAAGCTAATCAATTCACATGCATAACTATATCATTAAATTATTTACAATTCATAACCAGATTTAATAAACATGCGGTTATAGTCAAAAAAATCTTTCAGTGACTAAAATGCATTTTGTCACAAAAAGTCCAACAAATATTTCCTAAAATGAGGCATTTCGGATTGTCTTATTAAATTGGGTAACTTATTATACAATTTGGATGCCATGTCATAAACACTTTTTGCGCGCAAGGCTATTTTTGATTGCTGATTCGAGATTTTGTGTCCCTGCCGCGTACTAATATTAGCAGGAAGTCGATTATTACATAACAATTATATGTACATAGCAATTTCAAAAATATATAAACATGGCACAGTTAGTATTTAAAAATTAATAAAATATGGTTTGCATGAGTCAGGTATCTTTAGTCCACAAGCAGATCATTTATATAAATGAGGAATAATAATGGACCCAATGCTTCCCTGCGGAACGCCACGACTAATTTCTCTGTATTTTGATGAAAGAGTAACTTCAGATCTCATTTTAAAACTTAAGTAATCCATTTGTACTACTTGTTTTCTACCAGATAAGTGTGACATTAGCAAATCATGGACGTTGCCGCGTATTCCATAGTTATATAACTTATGTATTATAATTTCGTGGTCTTGGGTAAATCCATGGATAGAGCGCAGACTGGTTGTATTTTATCCATATTTGTCACTACTACTTGTAGTAAATCAAAAATAACCATATTTATTGACTTATTTTTGCGAAATCCCTTCTGTTCTTGTACAAATAGGTTATTAGATTCAAAATATAAGCTAATTTGATTGCAAATCACTTTTTCAATAATTTTAGAAAAAAAAATAGGAAGAAGTGCAATTGGCCTGTTAGTTGTCCATATTTTCTTTATCCCCTTTTTAAAGAGCGGTCGCACAATTGCGACTTTTAACTTGTCAGGAAAGATACCCTGTTCTGTACACAAATTTATAATATAAACTAATAGGGGATGCCAGTATATTTATGTACAATTTTTTTAATGACTTTCGTGCATATTCCATCATAACCAGTACTGTTACTGTTTTCTAAGGAATATATTATGTTTAAAATCTTGCGGACTTGTTGGTTGCATAAATAAGGAAACGAGATGAATGAAATGTCAATGTACTATGTCGATGTAAATTATTATTTGTCAAAGAATTATTAGAACTAGTTATTATTATTAGTTTCACTTGATCTACAAAATGATCATTAAATTCCTGTGCGATTAATTGAGGATCTGTTATCAACTTACCATTATGTCTTTTATGGGATATATTCTCCTTAAGGTTAACAGTTTTAGTACTGTTAATAATATTCCAAGCTGCTTTAGATTTATTTGATGAAGATTTTATGTAATAGTTATTTTGGGCCTTTTTTTGTCAGTGATATCACTTTTCTCAAGCGCTTGGAATATTCCTTAAAAAGGCTCTTGTTATTTTCATCTGGGCATACTATATATTTCCAAAGCAATGATCTCTTTTTTTTTACACAACAATTTTGTTATTCCTGAGGAGATCCATTTTAGCTTTTTCGTCGAATTAATTTTCATAAAATTGATTATAAGCTTCATTAGTATTATTCACCATATTCACGCAATTAAAACCTGGGCTTTAATTGTGCTTTGTATAAATTCGTTAAACTTAACTATATTTTCCATACATGTGTCTCTCCTTTTTATATACCAGTGTGATAAAAAAAAAAAACAATATTTTTTTTTGACAGGGCAATTCATAATTTGTGCTGTGTGGTCTGACATGGCAAAGTCAATAACTTCGACTTTGCCACCCCGGACACAATGTATTATATTATCTATACACGTATTACTATGCAACCGCGTTGGCTTTGTTACGCCCAGTCTAAGATTATAACTATTAACTAAATACTGAAATTCGATCGAAAATTTAGTTTTTTTTATAATACTGAATAAGATGTTATTATATGACGTATCCTGTATAATTTGCGTTTAAATGACTTCTATAACACGTATAATCTGAATAAGCTCCATCTTATGTGACTGTTTTGCTTGTTAGAAGGATTGGGATAACGAAGTAGGGAAATAAATGATAAAATTGATAGTGAACAAATAAAACAAAATATTTATTACGATAAGGGTAGATGCACGCTGTTACAATGAAGGTTAACTGGTTATGATAACAAAAATATAATTTAAAAACGAAGGTAAAACCGCCTATTGTCTACCCCTACCTACATGTTATTGTATTGTTTCTCTCTGTTAACTGCTTTGTTGTGTTAGGCGTGCAATAAAGAGTATTTGTATTGTAATGTATTGTTGCCTACCTGCAAAGTATTTTGAAATTACCGATATAAGATAGCATCTGTACCGGGGTTCAGCAACATTGCAAACAGGTACCTTAGTCCTGTTGTAGCCGCTGATCGCATGGAGCCCTGGGTTCATGTTGCTGCTCTTGAAATCCATGATGAAACTGATAGTGATGACAATGATAATAAGTCGTTAAATAGTCGGTAATTAAGGTGTTTCTGTTGAGTATTCACTTGCAATCATATGTATTGATTAATTATTGTTGTTTTGCATATTATGTGAGATGGATTATTTATTTTGTAAACACAAAATAAATAATCATTATTTAATAAAAGATGTCTTGATCTGATCTGACGATATGTATTAATAACGATTGTACGTGTGTGATTATTGATGACAATCAGATAAAAATAATTATAGTAGAGTGAGAACAGATTAGCTCACTAAGCTGAAGTATGAAAGCAAGAACACTTTTGCTTGCTAATAATTTTGGATAGTGTGGGATCAGGTTTGCTCACACCCAAATACTAGTTGTGACTTGTATGATGGGAACAGGTTTGCTCACATACAATATGTTAAGATAATTATCTATATAGCCAATTTTTGGGTTTTGTGGGATCAGGTTTGCTCACACCCAAATATTGGTTGTGACTTGTATGATGGGAACAGGTTTGCTCACATACAATATGTTGAGATAATTATCTATATAGCCAATTTTTGGGTTTTGTGGGATCAGGTTTGCTCACACCCAAATATTGGTTGTGACTTGTATGATGGGAACAGGTTTGCTCGCATACAATATGTTAAGATTTATCTATATAGCCAATTTTTGGGTTTTCACATGATACGTGAAAACACTTTTGCTTGCTAATAATTTTGGATAGTGTGGGATCAGGTTTGCTCACACTCAAATACTAGTTGTGACTTGTATGATGGGAACAGGTTTGCTCACATACAATATGTTAAGATAATTATCTATATAGCCAAATTTGGGTTATGTTCATGTATTTTATTTATAATGTCTATTGAATGAATATTATTAACTTGCGCCGTTAGCCAATTTTTGGGTTTTCACATGATACGTGAAAACACTTTTGCTTGCTAATAATTTTGGATAGTGTGGGATCAGGTTTGCTCACATACAATATGTTAAGATAATTATATAGCCAAATTTGGGTTATTAAATGTTCATGTATTTTGTATTGGTAATTGAATAAGTATTATTAGCTTGCGCCCCGTCAGCCAATTGTTGGGTTTTCACATGATACGTGAATGGGGACATCCACGGTTGCAGGATGGTCGATTGTTGGGTTTGATATTTAATTTGGATATTGGTAACGATAATAATTAATCGAACGCGCCAATTAAATTAGAATGTGGGTACTTTTATAACAGGCGCCAATATATGGCGTGGGGAAAAAACGAGTAAAAGGGACCGAACACTAGGCTGACGGGCCATTCTTTCCTTGACATCGGTTGAGTAACCAAGTATTGGAATGCAGTGTAATTTATTATTACAATATATTGAGTAATCTATATTTCCAATAAATTATAAAATCATGTAAAGAGTGTTTGAATAAAATAGTTTAATGGTACTGAGGAGTTTTATTGAAGAAACGTTGGAGTGCATACAACATTAGGGTGAGTTTAATTTGAGAAGAGCCAAGATTTATAATATCTGCAGTATTATTGCATCTAGACTTACCTAGGTCTCTCTCAAAAATAGTGTAGGATCTGGCTCTGTATTGTACGTGATCGGAAAATAAACATCGACTTTATTTACTGATAAAATGTTCAATGAGAGCAAGGTTGAATATAAGAATGCCTGCTGATTACCAACTTCGCTGACTACAACATTTGCATACGGCTGAATGTTTGTTCAAGAATTGTAGAATTGTTATTATCTTTATTGAAAAAGCTATGATTCAAACTTTCACGATTCTCACACATTATTGTTACTAAAGGAGACTTAATCGCATATAATTAACTTATTCATTCAGGTCTCTGAGGTTTCCCTACGTTTCGGATGTGTCCCAACACCCGGACGACGCGACGGTCAGTCGTCCCGTGAACCGTTTAGAAGAGTGAAGAATAATGAACAACCTTTGGTGGTCGCTAACTGATGCTGGTCGCGTAATCAATTCCTCCGCGTTCAAAATAAAAATTCTGCAGCCCTCTAACATTGACATACACTAATATAATTAAAATAGCATACTATTCTTATTCACATAATAAGCTCCTTTTCGTTTTCCGAGTCACTTGCATGTTTTAATTAGGCGCAGTTAAAAGCTTTATGGCATTTATTAAAGAACTTGTGGGCAAATCTGTCTGAAATTTCGTTATATCATTTGGCGCAATTACTTTTTATGCTTGTTTGATTTTATCGTATAAAATAATTATCTCTCATAATCAAACGTTACGTGCCTGCCTGCCCTTTTGCGATTGCATTACTAAGTATAAGTACCGAACTAATATGTGAAGTAAGAATGTTTGTCTGTGCATAAGTTCGTCTGGACGCTTGTACCATTATATGGAATTAAACAAATATCGGTATAACGGTAAAGCCCTAAGATTGAAAGGAGAGACGAAATCTCAGTCTTCGTTGGTTCGGTCATCTACTCTAGCAATGGAGATATCAAGCCGTCAGCAGGCTAACTGTATCTCTGAGTCTGAAGCAAGTCAGCTTCAGACTCAGAGATACAGTTAGCCCATTTTGGACCATTGTGCCATTTGTGCCAAAATACTTAGATCGTTAGACACTCCCCCTTCGGATGATTTTTTTGAACAATTTAGAAAAAGTTAAGTGTAATTAAGGGTGGTGTCATAAAGTTTATAATTAATCTCCCAAGATACTTATACAATTATTTTTAGAATTCGATAAGAAAGTTTTTTACTTATTCGAATTGCGAATACGCCAACAACGCCGCGGGTCTAAACTAGTGTGGCATATCTGGGGTGAAGTTAACAGATTTTATGGGATTTGCTTCGTTAACGTTGCCGTTGTTGGACACCTAATTTTCGGTTACCATAATATGTTACGGTCTGGTGGCGCCATTTTCTGTTGAAACATTTTACCAAGCTCTTAATATTATTTCAGCGTTAGGTTCTTTCCATTAATTTACAACTGCAACTTTTTAGTCAGGTCGATAATTTAAAGTTTTCGTAATTTTATACAACAAATGCAAAGTGCGTACCGCAGTTGACACATGGGACCGATTTTTGACTTTCGAGCGCTCGATTCTGTCACTCTAAAACTGTCAAAAATGATGAAATGCTATTTTGGAATAGCGATAGAAAATTGAAAAAAGAGTGGTATTGACCACTCGTATTATCGGTAGAAAGTAGTGCCTGCAATTTTGACACTAGAATAGTAAGTATTCATTTTTATTTCATTTTCGAGCGTTTGAAAGTCATAAATCGGCCCCCTGAAGCTTCTTGATTAGATTTAGATTAGATTAGATTTCTTTATTTCATAAAATAAATTTACATTATAAATTAACTAAAATAAATTAACAAATAATGAATATACCTACTATTAATTGAATAAAACGTCACAGGTAACAATAAAACATTATTATGAACAAAATTATTAATGATAAAGTCAAAATAAGGAATGTAAATATTGATATTGATATCTTGTATTGATGTCGTAGAACATAAGCAAATCATAAAACAATATGCATTAAATTTACTCTGCCATGCGACGCTGTACTATTCTGAGTCTTCCAGTGGATCGGAGCTGTTTTCCTGGTACTTCAACCCGTTTAAACGTTTGCAGATTGTTTCTCACAAACATTAGTACCTCAAAGTGTATAGGGAGTAGTGCGTCATGATATGGTAGGTTTTAAATAATTCCTTACATGGATGCCTGGGTTTTACTCCAGCCAGCAATCGAAGCGCACGTTTTTGGAGTAAGAACACTCGCTTGGCATCGGTTGAATTACGTCAAATGACTCATATGACATCAACGAGTGAAAATGATGAGATTGGATTGAACATGAATTGGATGATGATGATATCACGAAAAGGTTAAAAAGATCAGAGAAAGAGAAGAGAGAATGGTATATTTAAACGTAGAAAGACTACGTCTTACCTAAAGATACCCATGTCGTGATATCTTAAACAAAATATATCAATTTAAAGAGATCCACGACGACGACGACATGACTCGAACAAAAATCTCGCAAACGCATAACTAAGTTGAAATAGTACATTATTGCCGTGGCCGGGAAGGAGGCAATTGCAGGCTGAGTATTTGTTTAAACGGACGAGCTTGCGAGTCCGTTTAATTATAATACAAAGCCTGCAATTGCCATTCCGGCTAAGGCTAATATAGTGCTTTTCTCCAAAATGGGGGAATAATAAACTTTTCTCAAAAATGGCCCGCACAGTGTACCTACATAAGTCGCTACATATTGGAAGGTAACACAACGTGAAAATATTAATGATTTCCCGCCGTTTTTCTTTTTAAACCGAATCGCAAGTATATTTTTCCACCGAAAAACGCAAACTATTTGAGACACATTGAAAAATGTCGCGTTTGCAACAGAAAAATACGAGTTGAGTTGGTTGAATACGACCTGTGCCGTCTTTTATATGCCGGTTTCAACTTTTTAAAAAGTTTGGTACTCGACAAATAAAGGAATTAATATGTAACATTCCAGGCGGCCTGCAATGTTTTTTATTTTTTAATTTAGATCTGACCTGAAAGCCTGAAACTATACACTTTACCTTCCAATATGTAGCGACTAATATATACTTTGCGGGCCATTTTGGAGAAAAATACCTTTAGTAAACCCATAATATCCAACAAGCTATCCAACGATACCCCACATAGGTTTAACGAGAAAAAAAAATACATCACCAATTTACAGTGAGGGGAGGTACCCTAAAATATTTTTTTTTCAAGATTTTATTTAACTATTTTGTCGGCGTGATGCGTGATTGGTTTATATACCCACGCCGAATTGCAGTTTTCTAGTTGTAAGGGTTACTCAGCTAAGCCGAAGACGGACAGACAGACAGACAGACAGACGGACGGGCAGATGGCGAAACTATAAGGGTTCCTTGTTGATTACGGAACCCTAAAAATCAGTCAGTTACCTACTCTCCTATCTGCCAAAGTATTCGCTTTCAGAAATCGGATGGAGTAAGAGTAAGTTCTATTATTGTTCATTAGCGTTACAGTAAACTGAATGAAAGTATATTGTAATGTACCTAAGCAAATAGTTGGCCGAACTTAAAGCTATTAATGGCTTATTTACAGCTAGAGTTCGGCTAACTATTTGCTTACATTATGCACTTAGATCATGAAATTCATGAAACTCTGCGATATGTTAATCTAGGGACTTTAAATAAAAAAAAGTATCTATCTCTGGAGAATGGTGATAGCTTTAGAACGTTACGTGTGTAAGCCAGTATGTATGTCACGTACGGAGGATAGCACGTAACCCAATTGGTTAGTAACGGTGAGGTCATAGGTTCACATTTTCACGGAGGTAGGCTATGCATATTTTGGTTGCATTTTACTCGGCATGCGTGCTACTGACACATGTCACTTTAAGAGTTATTGTTATGAATGTAACTTTCTTTTTCGTATGTTTCCAACAATTTTTTGGGTTTCCCAAGTATTAGACTACTGATTCCATTTTGTTATTTTTTCCGTCATCTCTCTTTTCCACGTCTTCATCTAGTATATGTTTTTTAAATTTCAAGTTCCTATCCCTTTGCTATTATGTAGGTATCTTCAGTCGGATAAATCCTGTAGGTAGTCTGAGAATAAATCAACGTACCTATGTTCACCGTCTATTCACTTTGTCTTGTGTATTTTTAACGAAATTTAGACTAAACACAAATAAATATGTGTTTAAAAACCACTCAGGTGAATAAAACCGTCTAGTACTACATATACTTAAGCATTTTCAAATGGTTTCCGCCACAAGCAAATAAATATCCGCAATGCCCGATAATATCCGTTTATATCCGTTTCACTGCCGCGAAGACACACAATATGTGTCAATTGTCATGTATGTCTACTCCTTTGTCTCTGTGTGTCTTTTGTGTAGTGAATAAATGTCTTCTTTTCTTTTCTTTTCTTTTCAATGCTATGCGATACCATTTGTAAACAAACATTGCTTATCAATCCCTACCTGTTTCCGACCGTTTCGCGACTTATATCACTGTCCACCTAATCTGTTTGCTTGCACTGAAATCACTTTTCCCCAAAAATCTGACGGAGGAATCGCGTGACCAATTCACAACAATTGAACACGCGCATTTCTCTGTGTGTTTAATATCTAGTAGCGATCATTCATCAATCTTAAAATGCCTCTGTCAAATAAAATGTATATTTGTCTCTTTTTTTAAGAACACACATGTCAAAGTGACATACAAAGACAAACTAATTTTAAAGGCAGCTAAAATTGAACGTTTATGAAAATGGTCATTGAATATATTACTAGCTTCCGCCCGCGACTTTGTCTGCGTGGACCCGGTATATAAACTATCCTATATTTTAATCCAGGCTATAAACTATGTTCGTGCAAAATTTTATTCAAATCGGTTGAGATGTTTAAGCGTGATTGAGTAACACATATCCAAACATCTAAACATCCAAACTTTCGCATTTATAATATTAATTAGGATCAATGAAATTTCAAAAAAAAAGAAAAGTGCGAGAGAGTGAAACCGATTTTTGACTCTCGAGCGCTCGAAAATTAAATACGAGTAGACACGACTAGTCTCAAAATTGCAGGCACTTACTTTCTACTGATATAATTGGATACAAGTGGTCAATACCACACGTCTTTCAATTTTCTATCGGTAGTTCATAATAGCATTTCATCGTTCGAAAGTCAAAAATTGCCCCATATACAGCCTTGGTCAAAAGTATTGAGAACCCCACGTTTTCCTTTGTAACTTATGGATAAAGTATAATTTTTGAATTTCATAAATACACGAAGACGTAAATTATAATAAGTATTTAAACATGTGCAAATCATTAATATATATCATTTTAAATTGCTATTTGCGTGTGAAAACTGAAGCTAGAAAAAGTCGGGGTTTACAATAAAGGTTTAATTGTATATTTTTTTCACGGAATTTCCCTTAACGTCTATTGTAAAATATATAAATGCACCCTTTAAAGTTTGACTTTCGTCTGAAAAACGCATGGGTGCTCAACACTTTTGACCAAGGCTGTATATAGGTATGACCTCAGTATAAACTAAACTACCTATATTAAACAAACGAACTAAAAAAATGCAATTGAAAGGCCTGCGGTATCTATATTCGAAATTGGAACACAAATAACTGCCGTTCTCAAACATTTTAATTAAGCGTTCCATTTTTAAAATTAAAAGCTGAATCGCCGAATAGAGATGTCATTTTATTTGGGCAGCTGGCGTGGCGGTATGAAACATATTTAGGAAACAGAAGGCAGCAAGGGACCAAATTATTTCAATGGTCTCAAATACCTTATGCAACTCACACAATATTCCTGCAACGCTTAATAGAGCTAATAATGACTCTTTTTTTTGTTTAGATATATGATTAGAATATATGATGTGACTTGACTATTGATTTGCCAAGATAAAATGTAAGTTTAGATATACCTATAGTAAAGATATTTTTACAATTGAGTGTTACAAAAATATATACATTTAAATAAGTTTACACACTAGGTGCATGACAAAAACATACTTACAACGCACATGACAGTTTCACCTTTTCTCTTAATGCACCAAAGTTCTGTTTATCATCTGGCTTCCATAGAATCATTTTAACTTCAAAGTTCGTTAATCATTTAAATGGCTGAACCGTTTTTTGTAACACTCAATTGCAAAGATATCGTTGACCTCGACTGTACATTGTCTTAAAGCTTATTTTGGTACCCTACCTACATATTATTCGTTTAAATTATGGGAGTCGTCGTTTTTAGGGTTCCGTACCCAAAGGGTAAAAACGGGACCTCTTAAGACTGCTGTTCGTCCGCCCGTCTGTCACCAGGCTGTATCTCATGAACCGTGGTAGTTAGACAGTTGAAATTTTCACGGATGATGTATTTCTGTTGCCGCTATAACAACAAATACTAAAAAACAGAATAACATAAATATTTAAAGGCTCTTACAACAAACGTGATTTTTTTGCTCGTTTTTATAGATAATGGTGCTGAACCCTTCGTGTGCGAGTCCCACTCGCACTTGGCCGGTTTTTTTTACATTGCCAAGTGCGGCTCCTCCGCACCATCTGCTGAGCGCTATAAAATGAATGCCTTAAACGCAATGTGATAAGCACTACATTCGAGTGGCTGCTGAACATTACTTACATTGAACGTAGTGCTAGTGATCTTAATCCTCGAGTATTAGGTAGGGTGCTCAAGCTCATGCAACGGTATCGCGACATCTCTTGGGAACGTCCCGCAACAATGCGCAGGGAAGTATTCATTAGCGGAGGAAAGTGATGGCTGACACGCGAATTATTCGCATGTCTTACTTTACCTGAGGTAAAAATCATAATGGTCCAGTAAGCTTATATGTAGCTAATATAGACATAATTACGACCATGCACATCTCGTCAAGGCCATAAACATGCTGAATGAACTGTCGATCAAAACCGACTTATTTAGTTGTAGGTACTCTGGCTGAATTCTCACATGTCGCATACCTAGGCAATAGGGAATGGAATGGATGAAAATATCAGGGGTGCCTGTTTTTTTACCAGTTACACTTTAAACAAAAGCTTTTGTACCAACATTATGAGAACGGTACGTGTACGGGTGGTCCTTATAAATTACCTACAGATCATTGTGAACCTTGATACAGACCATTAAGTTATAAACATGTCGTCAGAAAATTTACGGAACTATAATTTATTACTTCTATAAACAGTGCACATCACATACCTAAGTATACAGTGAAAAAGTCTTGACATCAATAGGCCATGAGGCAACAACACTTATAGCCTTTAGTTACAATGTTGCCCCTTAGTTAACAGGCATGATCACAAAAAACTGGATATAATGGATGCTTTACAATTTAGACCACATTAAATGAGTAAAATTATATTATTTTCCTTACACAGTGGCTGCTGTTAAGTGGTAGGATATGCTCTATACGTCGTCAAATATTTAAATACACATAAATACTAAGTAGTGACCTACTTGAAAACAAAAAAAAAAACTTCCATTCACTGTAAATCTCTTCTAAATAATGCGCAAATATTCGCAGAACACGTCTTGGCTTTTTGCGTATTCTATTGAGTCGTCATCGCCTGGCGATTACCGCCCAATCATAATCGCATCGAACGCAAAATACGCGTGTTTGTGTACTTTGTACACGGCACCGAATAAGTAATATGGGTTATCCAACGACAGGTTTGTCAGTATCAAGTAGGTAACTATGATCAACCAGCATGTGACTTGAATACCTAATCTATACTTAGTATATTTTCAACGGGTAAATGATTCATAATATTGACATCAACAAAATTTGACTATATTTCTATAAAAATACCATATCAAAAGCTCTCATTTTATACCCTATCGTTGTCGATTGTTTCATAAAATATTACTTTGAATATAAATTTAACGAAATAATATCCTCAACATGAAAATTAAATAATTATTTGTGTTTGTTAATGTTACGTTTTAAACAGCCCCATTCAACATTATACAAATTGCCTTGTAGACCGAAATATCCCCATCAACACAATTAACTGCTAGTAATCATGCTTGCAACGCACTATCTAATACCTATGCAATTCAAGTAAATGAAAAAATTAATCACCACTAAACTAAAAACTGTTGGTCAAAAACAGCTGAACCACCGAACACAAATCGCTGTAGGCGTGTTATCATTATTTTAAAACTCGAATTCATCACGACGTTATTTCTGTTGTTTTTTCCCGTTTCCTTGCATTGTCGTAAGCCATTAAGGCTGTATTAAGTTAATACGGTTAATGTAGGCTGGCGAATGGGTCACTATTAAAGAAAAATGCGAGACATATTAAGCTGTTCACTTTGTCATTTTGTTGGGGCGAGATTGAAATCATTTATTAATTTGAATGCCTTTATATCTTCCATAATTTAAAGATAAGGATTTATCATGTTTCGGTTTAGTGTGTTAGACCGAAAAGTACTTAGGTACTGTATTTTTGCATTATTTGGGTGAATTGCAAAAGAATTTTACGTAACACAATAGAATATTCACTGTTACACAAAAACCAAGAAAGTAATACACAAAGGAGGAGGAAATGCCGCCAGCATCCTCGGTACAATGCCTCGAGGGCCTTTTTTAGATTTAACTTAGTTTTAATTCATCTTAGTTATTGTTAATCATAATCTTGTATTTACTTTCAGTATAATTCTAATAAATATCAAATCAATACTTAAAAAAAATACACAAAGGAAGTTATAAAGACGCTTTCATATTAGCGTTTTGCTCACACAATATTTTTTTATTCTAAACAAGTAACCAAATGCGCTAAATCTCTTCACTCTAAATCGAAAGACATAAGACCCAAGTAACAATAATCAACCACGCATTTCAATCACATAATTAAAATTTGCGAGCATTATTCCAGCCGCGCCGTATACTTAGCCGCCGCGGATAATTATTTATAGATAGATACTGTATGGATGGACAGTGGCTGAACCAGGATTTTGGTTGGGGAAGGGGCTTGAAGTTATTTTTCACTCGTTTAACTGACAGCATTTTTTTTTTGGTATGTAACTTAATCAATCTGATCATAAATACTCTTAAATCATTCTTCATAAAAAGCTCTTCCCACAATCAAGAAATTGACTACTGTTTAACTACAGTTTGCTCGAAAAGGTTACAGCATTTATATTCGTGATGGATGGATTCGGAAATCTTCTTTGTACCTTTTACAGAATAAACTAGTAAGTAATAAGTTTTAAAAATATCGAGGCTATTAAGACTCGCCCAGAGAGCGCTTTTTTCTGTGGAACCAATCGATTTGCGATGATTAATAACTTCTTTAGTAGCGAATTAAGTTTTTGTAAGGTTTGATGTATTTTAGTAGGATGGGGGCTAATTAGGTTGTATTCAAGATTTAGACACACTACTTATTATTTATATTGTAAATAAACCAACCATTTGTTCTTGCAATATTGTACGCTGTTCGATTCTTATATGTGTTTCGACGATATTTAAATAGCAGTTTCTATAATTTCGAATGCATGTACAGTCAGCCAAGAAATTATGCTATGGTCTACCACTTTTGAACCTTAACTTACATAGAGTCGAAAAGCGGTAGACGCCTATTTTGGCTCACTGTACGTTCCAATTCTAATATTCGTTGGGCAATACGGTTATGTCCTTTTCTATTGTTCAAATTAGCCGTTTTCTGTCGGTACAACATTCACTATCAGCGCAATTTCTTTGCGATGCATCTTCCCCCAATTCTGAGAGGTAAATTGACTTTCATGGTACGTTAATGCACTTGTGTATGTGCATGTGCATTTGTGCATATGTATCATTGCGATGCGTGTCGACTGTTAATGAGCCAGCCTTTATTGCAGCAAAAACGGACAAATAGACACGTTGGTTATTAATAGATATTAATAACTGTGGCTCTTTAGAAAATAATCGAAAACAACATTATTAAACGGTTACGGGTTCCGCATATTTTCGTATTAATTGCCAGGTAGTGAGAGCTAGTTGGTATAAAAATATTTAACAACTATTTGTATAAACACAGCAGACAAAACAGTACCTATGTACATTTTGTTTTCGTATTTTTGCTTTTATGGCATTATCACATATTAGAGTACCACGTCTATTCATTTTCGAGGGGTGGGTGACACACAGTTTTATAAGTATTCGCATAAAAAATCAAAATCTTTCATGGCCTCTATACTATTAGACAAGTGACAAATTAAATTGTTCCTAAACTGTGATGGCTGTCCTTTGCAGTTGCACCAAGCCTGGTGAAAAAATAATGTGAAATTTACATTGTGCAACGAGGCAGAACATATTTTTTTCCGAATGCGCGTCCACCACTAAAAAAAGCCTCCTATTAAAAGCTCGACGCCGAAGGTAGAGCGCTTTGTTAACTCGAGTTTGTAAAATTCTTATTGTCTGTATGTTTCATCACAATCACACTTGCGAAGAAACATACATTTCAACACAACACACACAAATAGTATTAACTAAAAACATATAATAAAATGTCTGTCGTTTATTTTGTTGATGAGCGAGAGATGACTGATTAATGATTAAAAACCGTTACTATTGTTTTACTACTTTAACTTATATGAACATGAAGTTGGTTATTTATTACTTAATACCCACACGATACGAACTAAATTCGGAGATAAAATGTCCGGGCGGTATACCGGGCATTGCCCGCATAGGTTTACAGGGCATTATGTTATCTACAATTTGTAGATAATTATAAACTATAAATTAAATAATAAATACCAAAATATCGATATCGAAAAAGACAATAAACTGAAAATCCTATAGGTAAAAAACTTAAGTAAAGCCCTTGTATTTAGTGGTGACGTATTCGAATCTGCCTACTACCGTGCCCCCTTTTCTCAAAGCGTTTTGTCGGGTTTTTGAACCCTCATAACATAACCACACTCTACAAATTCTATATCTTGGCTAAAAGGTATAGAATATAGACCCATCGCTTCATTAATATCATCATACATTCATACCGTATGCACGCGGGAGAGTCTGTGCGGCGACCGGATTGTGCCCAACCAAGCTATACTTTTTAGTAGTGTTCGACTGAAGATTCGGTTTCGGTTTCGATTTCGGCCAGTTTCGGCCAAAAAACGACCGAACCAATCGGCCTGGCCGAAACTTGCGAAATGTTACTTCAGGTCACGTTCGGCTAACTTATTAAATTTTGTCTTGTAAACCTTGTTTTATTTTATACAACCTTCACGAGTGTCAGGTGTTACATTGTACGGTTTTATGTAATTTTTCAACGATTTTAACAAATCTACAAAAGTTTCGGTTTCGACCGAAACTAGAGCCAAAGCCGAGCCTTCGGTTTCGGTTTCGGAAAAAATCATGTTTCGGTCGGACACTACTTTTTAGCCAAGATGTAGAATTGGTAGAGCGTGGCTGGTAGAGTTAAGCCGTGTGGAATAGGAAGCTTGGCGCTACTTGCGATCTGATATCTTTTTAACGCTGAAAGCTATATGAGCTAGGGAGTCTTGGCAATCACTTTACATGTAATGTTATTAGTGGGATAGACATTACATATTTAAATTGTCGAACAAATACATAAAAATGCCTATTCGAGCACGCCACCCCTACTTGCAAGTTCACTTACATTGTTAACCTATATGTGATTCAGTTTATTACATAAAATAGTTGATTAGCCAGATGTCATTTTTCTTAAGTACCTATCAGTGTTTCCAGAAGGCCACATGTGCTATGGGTCCCAATGGCGCTGTAGAGCATATCTTTAAGTTTCATTAACGTCGCCTATGCACATTGTCTACATTAAACTAGGAGATAAAAGTAATGCAAGGTAATGCGTCTACGCAGGTCAGCGCTTCCATCGCTTATGTTATACAAAATACTTTTTATAAATCCATGAAACAAGCAATAATGATCCTTCTCGTGAGCGACGTAAGGCCTTCATGGTAGCATTGTTTATGTGGTTATAGTGTACTGTTGAATTAATTAGAGCACTTTGCGGTCCGTAAAGCGCATTCATCATTCGCGTCGAGATGTGTGAAACGCCATAGGAGTGGTGGGGTGGTGTCGATAACGATAATATCGATATTACATATCCATATTGGCGATCGTACATTTTGGGGTTATATCTTACATTTACTTTTATAATTGTCTTGGTTATACACATGTATATGGTTTAGAGTTAATAAAATGCAAACGATGCATCTCATCGTTTATTAGCTACGTATACGATAATAAATAGGTATTAAGTAACTACATTGAACGCGAACGAATGGCAAAGTAAAGAGAGATTTCTGTACTCTATCTGAGCAAAAGACAAGGAAGTTCAGAGGGTTTCTCGCCCGTAGTGTGTTACACTAAGTGAAGTCCCACTGTTTGTACGATACTACCTATTAAATCCCGGTTGTATAAAGATCCGTTAGATATGTCGGCAAGTAGGTAATGTCAAAAAATGCACTGAGTTACTATATTGTGATCTGACATTTTTTCTGACGCATTTTTATAAAACCGCTCCGTATCCATGATTTAATACAGATTCGTTAGTAAATACGTCAGATATAATTTTAGTAACTGACAGAAGGTCTGACGGATCTTTATAAAAACTGGTCTTAATTTCTGAATTTAACGTCAGACGAGTATCTGGGCCGCTTATTTCGTGACTTCTGTTTTGTTTCAAGTTTAGGTGTGGTGTGAGCTGGCATCGCTCCAGTCGCTATACTACCGATACACTACTACGATACTACGATATACTTTGACCGATAGAAAAGTTTCATCGATACTAATATTATAAATGCGGAATTGACGTCTGCCTGTTACCTTTTTTCACGCTTAAACAGCTGAACCGATTGAGATAAATTTTGATATGGAAATAGTTTGATATATAATGGTTTTGATCATAAAAATTCCCTATGGGGGTGAAATGGGGGGTGAAAGTTTGTATGAAGCTGCGATATAAACGAGTTCCACGCGGACGAAGTCGTGAGCAAAAGATTAAGTAAATTAAAAAAAATATATCGATAATTTTGACCCTGTCACATCACTAGTCCACATCTGTGTCAGATGTGCGGCAGGTGCCGCGTGCGCATATGAACGCCATACTAGGCGCGCGCGCGCAGCCTGATGGCCGCCGAAATCTAGTACATTACAGTCATTATTTCTACAGGGTACCTCGAATATTCGAAGATCGAAATTCGTTATCTCTATTTCGATCTTTGGAAAAGTGTGTGTGAGATAGAAATGGAGATATACGAGCTTCGATCCTCGATTACGTGGCCATAGCACACCTGTTGAAAAACGATGCAAAACTTTTTAGACACTCAAAAAACCGGAAAGGATTAAGTAGGACTCTGAATTTATCCAGAGGACTACTTTTTAGGTTTGTGCAGTTAAACCTTTTTTCAAAATATAGTTTTATGTTTGAGAATACATTACTTATTCGTTGTTAAAGAGTTTAGTATCTAACTAATATTGTAACGTGATGTGTTAAACCTTGATGTGAATACGGGACACATTACGAAGCGACTAAACGTTCCATTGTTTTTTGTCATTGACCCATTAAGAAGCTTTAGAAATGAAAGTCCCTATGTACCTAATATGTTCACCGAATTTTGGATATATTACTTAAGATTATTTGTAATTGTAAAGTAGTCCATTCAAAAAGCAACTCTACCGTCCAAGGTAGAAAATGCCAACTCCAATGACAGTTTTATTAAAAGTCGACCGCATTAAATAATCTCAACCATAGGTACCACTTGGAAATAGACGTCATTGTATGTTATCTGCTGCGAGATCCTGTTTTGTCCTTTTCAAATTTTTATTGTGTCAACAAATCATCCATTAGGACTCTCTGAGGAATCTATTCTGGCGACATCATTAATTATTTTGATAACAATGCCACTTTTTATTCCGTTTTCATACAGTCAAATAAAAGACAACATAATTTCGTGGGAGGTAACATCATCAGAAGCCTTCTTTAAAAAAAACCATATCAAGACGAAATGAGAAAAAATGCATGTCACTGTCTGTTAGCGGCAGCCGAGCTTTTTTAGGATTCCGTACCCAAAGGATAAAAACGGGACCCTATTACTAAGACTTCGCTGTCCGTCCGTCTGTCTATTTGTCTGTCTGTCAGTCTGTCATCAAGCTTGTATCTCATGAACCGTGATACAGTTGAGCTTTTCACAGATGATGAATTTCTGTTGCCGCTATAACAAAAAATACTGAAAAACAGAATTAAAATGGTACGGAACCCTTCGTGCCCGAGTCCGATTCACATTTGGCCGGTTTTTTTTGTGCGGAAATGCATTAACTCATCCTGCCTGGATGGGGAACCTGGACGGGTATGACCCCGGGAACTGCCCGGACTACCGTCTAAAACCCTTCTACGCGCTGCTTTATGGCGGAGGTATAGGAACGCTCGCGCACACTTCCGCGACTCCGCCAGCGCATCCAGATCCATCGCGGGAGGGGAGGAGATAGATACTGGTCCCCCAGAATAACATTATCAGGGGTTAGGTGTTGCAGGCGCCCTCGTGACTGCCACCCGAAAGTCTTCCTTAAGGCGGCAAGCGTTGATTGTGCACAAGCAAGCCAAACCTAAAGCGGCCTTTGGACCTGGCTAAATGCAGTGCACTAACTGCACTCACACTCACTGATTAGAGCGAGATGGTTTATACCCCTCCCCCAGTTAGTGCACTGCATTTAGCCAGGGGGTCAATCACATAACGCATTGTACGCGCGTCAGTTAGATCTAAATGTCACTTTTTATATGGAAAATGACAGTTAAATCTGGGTGCGTAACGATGGCTATAAATATTTTTGATATAATATTACTCGCAATAACGCTCATCTGATATAATTCTCGAGTTGTATAACAACACTTAATATATTTGCATATGGTATAATTATCATTTTATATAACGATCATTTGATATAATAATATTTTGTATAACATACATTAAGTATAATGCATATTTGCTATATTGAACATTGGATATAATGCTCATTCCGTCTAATGTACAGTTGATATAATCAAGCCAAGGTAGCCAGAAAATGGGGGGACGGGGGCGAAGCCCCCACAGGGGGCGCGGGGGGCAAAGCCCCCGCAGTAAAAAAAACCCCTCGCAACAATTGTACTATTGGGTGGGTTAGGTTAGGGTTCACTTGTGTCCCTTAGAGCGGAAATAGGCACCCCGCGAAGCGGGGTGACGTCGACACGCTGGCGGTTGGGTTAGGTTTACGTTAGGTTAGAATTATACCGCTTGATCATTATACAATATGAAATGTATATCAAATAAGAATTATACTCTATGATGGTTATAAGAAATAAGCGTTATACCGAATGATAGTTATACTAAATAACAATATATATTTTGATATTATACCAAACGTTTATTATGTACAATGAATGATTCTACCCTTTGAAATTATATCAAAAATGGTTATATCCAATGAAATTATATTATTTGTTTTTATACCGATCATTACACACCCGTTAAATCTACCTAACGCGCGTAAGAAATGTTACGTGATCGACCGACTGGTCTAAAGGCCGCTTGACTTAACCCAAACAACTCATTACTGTTAGATTTTAAATTGTTGATTACATTTTCCAGAGTACCCACGCAAAAGTGTACATAAATATACAGGGTGGAAAGTTAAAACGGGGCAGTAAGGGCAGCTACTAGATCTCATGCCGCCACGCACAAATGGCATTAGGATTTCATTCCTAACTTTTTAAGTGATGGCAATCTACATTCACAGATTTTTGAAAAAAAGTACAGTCAGCGAGAAAATCATACGGAACCCTTCGTTGTGCTTCGTCCGACACGCAGTTGGCCGGTTTTTTTCAAATTGTCTCTCTGTTGGCCGACTTTGTTTGAAACCTCGCTACTGAATGCATCCACCCTCAAGTACAAAACTTTACAAACAATTTAATTGCTCCAAACACTTTAAGCTGTGTGTTAATCGCTTAAGCCACGCTAAAAGCGCTAAACAAGGTCATCCAGGACTCAAGAGGCTATTATCGCCAGGTGGGGCCTTCCTTTTGATGTAAGAACGAGTTTAGAAGCTTTATGGGGGCTGCATGCAGGTTCCATACGTAATAATGTTTTTGCTGAATATTTATTACTAGAACATTGGTTAGTCGGACATCATGGCGTAAATACCAGAATGATAAATAAGCTCAATTATATCGGGAGTACTTCGTGACTCCGCAGAATGATCATAGATGGCGCTGCGCACCTTACTTGTGTTGTGGCGATTGCGTTTTTAAAACTGTTGTAAATCTTATTTAAAAAAATGGAACATGCCATATTTCATGTTTCGAAATTTCATTATTATTATTTACTGTTATTTCATTTCACAATGCAGACATAAATTAGTAAAATTTTATTTAAGGTAGGTAAGCTTACATCGCAAAAATAATAATTATTAAATTATTTAGAAGGTAACGAATCTATTAGTATTTTTAACATATTTATAACAACGAAATGTCGAACTGTTATCTAAATTCTGGAGCAATGTCAAAAGTATTCTTAATAAGAGCATCAGTAAAAAATTTGTTGCTAGTAGGTACCTAAGGTAAACGTATGAGTGCTCGTCGCTGTACTGGTATTAATGGCATGGGCACTTTATGTCAAAGCAATATGGGTTAAATTCGAACTAAGAGGATTTTTCTTCATTCGCCATGGCGAATGAAGACAAATCCTCTTACTGTGTGACATGTCACTTTGACACAGAGTGCCCATGCCATATATGCAGCGTCGAGCATTCGGACGTTTACCTTACATATAATAACTGAATGACACTTTGCTTGCTTTTGCTTTGCTGATTAAGTGCGCCTAAGTTGAGTCCGGAAATGCAAGACTCGGGAACAGTGAAAATGACGCTTCCTCACGTGTGTGTGAAATCAAAACTCAATTGTTACCGAATACCCTTAGTCTTATCAGAATAATATTTTTAATTTCTGCGAATATCGTGAATCTTACAAGAAACAGAGTTCATCCATACTAATATTATAAATGCGAAAGTGTGTGTCTGTCTGTCTGTATGTCTGTCTGTCTGTTACCTCTTCAAGCTTAAACCGCTGAACCGATTAAGATAAAATTTGGTATAGAGATCTTTTGATTCCCGGGGAAGGATATAGGACAGTTTTTATCCCGGAAAGTTTGTATAGTTTCACGCGGACTGAGTCGCGGGCAGAAGCTAATATTTGAATGAAGTTTAAGCAAAATCATACATATTAAGGTATCTACTCGTAAGTGAGTTTGAAATAAACTAAAGTAAAACAATATCTGGATTCCATTATTATCACTTCCATAAAAGCGTAGAGATAGGTCTCTTAGCTTAGGTTAATATACACTTATACGTTAGTTTTAGTTTATCGAACGGATCCACTGAAAATCAGCGTCGCTGCACTCTGCGTGTCGACTCATGCTGAGTGGACTCCTTTTTTGTAACAACACTTGTTTTTTTTTTTTTTTTAGATTTAAGCCTTATGTTATGTACCTATATTCCTGTTGTTGTTCCAAAATAAATTAACTCTATTCTATTATATTCTAGATACATGCATTTTTGACTTTTCTTTCGTGCAGATGGTGGTTACCTGTACCCAAGACTGCTCATCATTTCGGAAATCTATGAACTTAATATTTCCGAATCATACCTATGTTATAAAATGCTAGATAGCATTGTGCCTGTTGGCAAACGTTCATAAATAGAAAAAAAAGCTTTTTAATTACTAACCATATTTTTTTTTGTCATATTCTAATAGTGACCGACAGCTTAATTTCTAGATATTTCGAGCACATACATGTCTTAAACCCTGTGCTGTGCCCCTTGTGGGAACTAAAACTGATCAAAATAATATCCTGCTATGGGATAGATATATGGGGAACTCATTTCTACCGATGCTTTATCAAAAATTCATTCGGGAAATTTAATTTCCGGCGAAAATTCAATTTAACTGCAGTTGTCAAGTATCCGGATATAAGCTGAAATGAAATCTACACTTTGTGTTTTTTGCGCTCTGGGGTGATTTATCATCATACCGAGATAAAAAAACAACTACTTTTGCGCACAAATTTGTATATACTTACTATTTCCTGGCCTGCACTCCCCATCTTTTGGCCGAAAACTTGCTATGATACGACTTGGCTTGCGATAGCGTTTATTATCTTAATAATCTACCGTTTAATTTTTTGCTCCTGTTACAGGGCCCACCCTGTATGTACTAGTAGAATGATTTATATAATATATGTATAATTTAAATTAATTTTTGTATTAAGCAGTAACGCCTGCTAAACGAAACATAACTTCCAAATTAAAGGGAAAAAGATTTGTCGACCGAGCCAGATTGTTCAGATAGCTCAGTTGGCTATAGCGATAGGCCGCTGTGGTGGCCGGGTCGAATTCGAATCGAAACGATGATAAAAAAATCCCTTTCATTTAAATTAAATGTATATATATTATATTTAACAGCTAGTCTATATGTTCTACTACATAGTCTATGCTAATATTGGGTATAAAAGCGAAATGTCTACGAATTTGTATGTAGAGGGAAACTCCGGATCTACTTAAATCCGATTTTACAAATTGTTTCACCTTCAAATATAACCCTTCGGCCCCGCCTGTGTTCTTTGTAAAACGCGGGCGCAGATAGTTATATATATAATTTACTTTAAAAACAAAGTTTTAACCGACTTCAATTTAGTACTCCGCCAAGCCAAATGAACATTTCTACATTTCCTTTCCACTTTACCACATGAACTGCTTTCTGAGAGTAAATACGTTGATTATTACAGGCGGAAACCATATCACTGTGTGTGGGCCGAAATATTTGAGGAGTTCCGTCGATTTGGCACACTTGACATTTAGGACTTCATTAGTTGCTATTTCAAAAGAAACATATCAGAATCAGTAACGTTCTTTTACAATTTTAAGCACGAGTTCCATAAGTCATTTGTGGTCATCATCGTCAGTTCCACTTCACCAAATTTGTGATTTCCGCGGGTGTAAATAGAAAATACCGAAATTACTACATGCGTTCCTTCTATATTTGAGGAGTTCCCTCAATTCCTCATGGTTCCCATCATCCAACTGAAGTATTGATAACAAAGAGACCAATTCGGAAGCATATACTTTCAAATAAAAAAAAATTGTACGAATCGGTTCATAAATGACGGAGTTCTGAGGAAACAAACATTTAAAAAAATATATATACATATTCATTCAACCGAATTGAGAACCTCCTATTTTTTTTGAAGTCGGTTAGTAAATATCCCGTTGCAAACATAAAGAAGCTGCGAACAAGACAAATACGAGACAAAATACTTTGTAGCTTAATTGAATTTCCGCACGCTAGGTTTGAACGCACGTAGGGTTGTCGAAAGCGTCGGCAAGGGCGGCCCTGAGGTAACGGGATGGGGCAGATGCAAGTGTCGCGAATTGACCGGCGCGCGCGCAGCTAGTGCTACATATAATATTATGTCGACACTTTTGCCAGAATATGTAAGAAAGCATTATCTTAAGACTTAACAGGCATATTAAACCTACATGCAGGTGTGGGAATTGTTATGTCATAATTTTATAATTGTTAATATTTAATATACAATGAATTCAGTCAAATAAAATAATCAAATAACAACACAAAAAATAAATAATTACCTACTTATGTCAAAAAATCGTTTACGCTATAAGACATTTCTCCTGAAGCCATTTTGTCAATTTACTTTTAAATTATACCTTATTTTCTAATTTTATACGATCAGGCAAGTTGTTATAGAGAAATATGCACATGTTGTAATATTCTTTTTATAAATGGCTGTTTGGCATGGGGCTGGTATAGTAGGTTTCGGTATTGTCCTTGTATGTCTTGCAGTAGTGTCACAACGAATCGTAAAATAACTAGGGTGGTCCTTAACAACGAGGCATGCAACTCTTATGTCCATTGTACATACAGGGCAGAGTCTCCCTGGTTTGCCTGCAGGCTCTCCCGATTAACACCGGATTGTCAAGGAAGCTGAATGTCACATTTACAATGCATTCTAATATTATGCTAAAGACATTCAATTAGTCGAAAATATTTCTTTAACCATTTAGCTTGCATTTGACAAGATATATCACGTTAAACTCAAGTGACATGCCAAAAACCAATGGCTTCAGGAGAAATGTCTTATAGCGTAAACGATTTTTTGACATAAGTAGGTAATTATTTATTTTTTGTGTCGTTATTTGATTATTTTATTTGACTGAATTCATTGTATATTAAATATTAACAATTATAAAATTATGACATAACAATTCCCACACCTGCATGTAGGTTTAATATGCCCGTACAATTTAAGTCTTAAGATAATGCTTTCTTACCATATTCTGGCAAAAGTGTCGACATAATATTATATGTAGCACTAGCTGCGCGTACGCCCTAATATAATAAATTAAAACACAAATAATATAATATACACTTAATTAGACACGAATTTTAAACAAAGAAAACAAAAAAAGGTAGTTAAAATAACTCTATAAAGTAATTGGTCAACCTACCATTGGTTTTCCAATCAAATATATTTTAAATAAATGTTTTTATTTATTTAAGTATAAATACAAATAAAAAAAACAAGTAAGTACCTTACCCGACCAGCATCTGCAGTTTTCTTATTTTTACGTCGTACAAGCATTTGAGTGGACGTCAAATACATCCAGTCAATACATCCGTCACTTTGGGTCTAAGTCGCTGAATTGTTCGGCTGTCGTCATTCTACGTTGACTTAAACAATAACATAACTGTACGTCGCTTATAGGGCACCTTGTTATCCCGTCTTTTTACATCCTGTCAAATGTCATGGCCGAGGCTTCTTTCTCTGCGGTTTGACAGGTTTAGGGTTTATATATCTTAACGGCCGCCCGTTACACCGTTGAACAGGTAGGTCCAGAGTTTTGTATGTAGAAAAACCGGCCAAGTGCGTGTCGGCTCACGCGCAGTGTAGGGTACCGTAGTTGCCTGTCTGTCTTTGTTACATCGACACGCGCGCGCCAACTAAACGTTGCGGTTGCATCGCCCCAAATTGTACGAAGTTGGCCTTTCCAAGTACAGTCTTAAGTTGGTCGACTATTACTCATTAACTAGATGTATAGTTTAAACAACAAATCTAACTCCCGGAAGTGAATTAATATTAAAAACTGTTTAACTTGCTCGTACGTGTGTTGTTTGTAATGTACAAAACGTAGGAGTAAAATACGGAACACAACTGATAACCTCGTGAAATGTTATGTATGCTCAAAGTCTTAATATAGTGTGTGGTATTTTTTTTTATTCTGACATAATTTTACAGTTTTGTGATCATTTTGAGATCATGATTGGCGTTCCCTTAGCCGAGACAATAAAATATAAAAACTTAACGACTATGGCTACGTGTGAATATAGTAATCAAATCGTTACTAACCAACCCCGTTACACTTCATTAATTTTATAACAATCAAATTTATACCAAAATAGGTTAGAAAAAAAACCGGCCAAGTGCGTGTCGGACCACGCAAAACGAAGGGTTCCGTGCCTATTAAAAAGGTCGTATCGTCATAGAAATCTTACGGCACTTACGTCCTTTTCTTTGAGGAAGGCAGTTTTTCAGCAATATCTCGGAAACCTTTCATCCGATCTTGTTCAAAACAATTTTCGGTGAATGAACTTAATAAGCGCTGTGTCCATGATTTTTTTCATATTTTTAAAATACACCGTTCAAAAATTAGAGGGGGGGGACAGAATTTTAGTGACTTTCGGGGCGATTATCTCTGACTGTATTCACTTAATCAAAAAAATTCCGGAGAAACCTTATATTTATTTTGAAAGGCCTATCGATTCATGTGCCACACGTGGGCTCACGATGAAAAATTTTTTTTTGACTTTTAGTTTTATGTATGGAGTACACCCCTAAAAAATTTTTTTTTAGTAATTTTAATTACAAAACTTTGTAGCGGCTAACTAAACACACCTATGCTCAAAATTTTATTCAAATACACCTTATAGTTTTCGAGTAAAATGCCTGTGACATACGGACAGACGGACAGACGGACAGACGGACAGACGGACAGACGGACATGACGAAACTATAAGGGTTCCGTTTTTGCCATTTTGGCTACGGAACCCTAAAAATGAGTATTCAATAGGATTTTGGGCATGTTTTGAAATGAATAGGTCATCGAGCGAATATGAAAATAATTATGTAAGAAATTTAGAGCTGTAGTGTGTTTTGAATAAGTCTTGCTTTTATTTCCATTTGGTTATTGATTCGCTACTGTGTTCGATACGGACCGTCACGTCGTAATGTTTATTACGAATTCGCAAAGGTGTGTAGGTAAGTATGTTACTCGCAAAGTGGCATTTTTACGTATCGTCATTCCATCGTGTGCGTTAATAGCGGCAGAGGACAGTTTTATAACTTTATCAGAAATAAAACGGAACGTAAAAAAATATTTGAAGAGTTACGCTGTGATTCAAACATAAAAAGGCCTTAAAATTGAAAGAAGACGTGATTATGCATCGCATAAAATCAAAGTTACTATCTAGATATTTCACTTAAAAATTATTAAACACGATCGTTATAATTTTATGTCACTTGGTTTATAGGTAGTTACCTACTATTGACTGACTAAAGAACACGAAAACACGTTAACCATTTGAAATTCGGATATCTTATTCGAAACTCAAAAACCATCGACAGGGGCGTGGGAAAAAGGCCTCCTGTTCGACTTCTTTTTTCAAATCTTCATTGTAGATTACACCTGCTGGCCGTTCGCAGCTTTCGATAAAAAATCAGTGCGTTCCTTTTTGAATGAGCCTATCGTTCGCCTCGACGTGGCCATTTTATTTTTAAAGTAGTCGTGAGATACCGAGTAGGTTCACTACGATTATTAAGTGGTAGAATCACGATGAAACATTATTTTTTCGGCATCACGAGCGAAGGGTTATTGATCATTATACAAATCATAACACGGGTTCTGTTTTTTACGAATGACCGGCCGCAGCACAATTATTTTTGAATAAAATTGGTGCTTTAATTTGGTACATTAATGTCAAATGATGCTGCATATAAGAATTTAAAAAAAAGATTAATATGTTAAAAGTGGTGTAACGATCTACCGCAAGCATAAATGATTAGATTATCCGTATTAAAGAGCAAAAACGTGAACCTCCGAAGCTGAAGTAAGAATCACACGTACCTAGGTAATTCAGTGAAATGAACCGTAGCGGAGTCACGTCGCTGATGCGATGAAGCCCTGTTAGCCAGCCGATTTAAATACAACCTGCTACTTACTCAACGTTTTAGTTGAAAAACCTATTTTGGTTGAGTGGCAACAGTTTGACCGCCAATGAAATATTGTATATAATCCATGATTATTTTCATATTTTTTTAAGTACACCGTTCAGAAATTAGAAGGGGGACACAATTTTAGTGAATTTCGGGGCGGTTATCTCCGACTCTATTCACTTAATAAAAAAAAATACTGAGTAACCTTATATTTATTTTGAAAGACCTATCGATTGTTGTGCACACGTGGACTTACAATGATTTTTTTTGTCTTGCAGTTTGATGTATGGAGTGAACCCATAAAAATTTTTTTTTTAGTCATTTCATTAATACAGAACTATGTAGCGCTAACAAAATACACCTATCCTCAAAATTTTATTCAAATACACCTTATAGTTTTCGAGTAAAATATATGCCTGTGACATACGGACAGACCGACAGACGGACCGTTTTTGCCATTTTGGCAACGGAACCCTAAAAATTGCCGAGTCGGCCTGAAATCAATATTTTTCTGGTTCGGATCTATTTTAAGACCTAACATGTTTCGTTTTAAAATGTGTTTTATAGAATATGACAAATTCAGATTCTTGCATATTATGTATATTGGCTTTCAACAGTTTCAACGCTCGGTTATATATTGTCAACCTAGTATATAGTATGTTATAAATATGTATTCATGAAAATATCAACATCTCTTTATTTTCAATTAGTTTTATAGCGATATATTAATATTTTATAAGTATCGGTGTACCCTTTCGGTTGCCAATACGAATTAGTTGTCGAATATTTACGACAGTTCGTATCTCCATATACGGCGGAGACGCGTGCGCACCGGCCGCCATTATGGAGACGATAACATTCCATTTTTAAAATTGGAATTTAATGTAAACGACTCGCTGCGTCTACGCGGTCATATTCTTTATCAATACGTCATCTGTTTTTAAGAGTTATTTTGCGTTTATTATCATGGTACTTACTTGTTGTGTTTATCCTCTTAAGGAAAGGGTAATTTAATGATATACTTTGTAGAAATTTATACTTGCCTTAGATTAAATCGATATTCATACCGATTATAAGATATTATGTGTTGGTTACGTAATTAGAGTTATTATTCAGTTTATAAATACATGTTATGCATTAATGTTTTAAGTTTAATATTATGTCTTATTAGGTACCGTGTGTGACTTGGTATCGAGAAATAGATGGTAGGGTGGTGGAACCAAAAGATGACACCCAATATTTTAACGTTTTGACGAAAAATTTAAATAAAAAAATTGTGACATACTTTACGTACTCGGGGTATTTGATTCCTAACGCGGCATTCCTTTGTCTAGGCTGGTATGGCCAAAAACACCGTTTGTATGGAGATATCTACTTAAGGAAAGCACTCTCAAATTTAAGCTCTTAATTACGTATAAAATTTAATGAAACGACTACATGCATTTTTGCGTGATATGGATACTTGATTAATGCCTTTAATGGAT
The DNA here is from genome assembly GCA_932294315.1 of Epinotia nisella. NCBI lineage: Eukaryota > Metazoa > Arthropoda > Insecta > Lepidoptera > Tortricidae > Epinotia > Epinotia nisella. The sequence continues at coordinate 29,032,519 of OW028674.1, forward strand.
TATAATTGCATATTTAACGTTAATTTAAGAGATATTTTGTGTTCAATGAATGGTTACAACTCTGTGTTCCTGAGCCAATAGTTGGTAGAACGGCGTTCAACTTTTGGGAAAAGTATAGTTTTTTCAAATACTGATATAAATTCTTATTAAAAAGATATGTACAACTTTTATGGCTCAAATTAATCGTTTCCTGGGCGTTGATTTTTGAACCAAAAGTTCGCACTACAAATAACGATTCGCAACACGGTTATTTTGGAATTTGTTTTACTATGAAAAGCACTATTGTTCAAATAAGAACCTTGCCCAGCACATGAACGAATAAAATTAACTCGTTCAACTTTTGGCTTCCATTCCAATAAGTGAACGCTCTGTTGATTTTCGTACGTTAATTTCTTAGATATCGTGTCCAAAACTTGAACGTAAATTTATTCGTTCAAGTTTAAGGCAGGGGTTAGTAAAATTAACATCTTAATAACTTTTCTTTTTCAGGGGGGAAAATGCATTACGCATACCACCCGGGAGCAGAGGGTGTCCCGAGTGTTTATTTATTTATTTAATTATTTATTGAATCATTAAGTAGGCAACATTACAGTTTTTACCAAAGCGTTACATTGATTCCATACTAAAACTATTAACTAAAGACTAACTTAAATCTACAAGTTATCTGTTTTGCTTCATCTCAAGCACTCTCTTCCATTCATTCATCAATCTCGTTATCCTATTGTCTCAAGCAAATCACATTCAGATATTGCCGCGAGGAGGGAGTTGATGAGCGCAGTCGCGTGCAGAACGGCGCAGGCGTGTATAACGCGCACGCTCAGGCGTGTGTTATGTAGGACTCCCGTATGGGCTAATGAGACCCACGGTGTATCCACTAAAAACCCCTCCACTTGCCGCCTCGCCGGCCTGTGGCGAGGTTACGGGAACGAATGTTTTAGCGCGCCTGCCTCCTCGATCTTCACCTGTTCAGTAGCGGAGTCCGCTACGAGGAGATCATGGGTGCGGAAAATCCAGCACCCGATGGCGGACCAGGTCTGTGGTTCCGCTACCGACCACGTCTCGTAAATCTGACTTATATATATAAAACCCAAAAATTTATCTATTTCATTCCAATCACAGGGTTATCTGTCATTTCAATGATACATTAATGACAAATTGTTTTAAATATTAATATGTAGAAAACAATCTCTTAATTTATTGTATTGTAAAGGGTACATTAGAATTATTTTCTTTTGTGTTTAGTATCAATATTATTTGTGTTTTGAATAAATTGTTATAACAATGATAATATTATTACTAGACCAAAGGTGAAAGGCTGCGCGGTGATATGTTTTTCTTTGTTCGCCTATTGGTGTCAAACGTTCAGCTATTGGACACAGCGTCCATCTTCTGGACAAAATGGCATACTTCAGCATAAAACCATTTTTAATAAAATACTGTATTGTAATAGGAGGCTAAAATAGTCATATCCCATCTCGACAATATACCATATTGTATAAAAAAAAAAATGTGTACAAACTGTTTATTATCAGGAGTTAGAATACAAGATCTCAATATTATAACATAGATATTGATTACGTTAAATAAATACACACATGCGTAATATGTGCGAAGACAATATACATAATTAGAACATTAAGTAACAAAGGGGTAGTTTAATTATCTCGCTTTCTTTCTTGTGCTAGTCGTGCTGCACGAGTAAAGAGCCTGAATCAAACTGTAATCAGTAGGTAGTAAACTATGCAGTACCTAATTGTGTCAATAGTAAATTTGACAATAACTGTCAAGTTTACTATTGACCGCCACCGCAGGCCGCGCCAGTTTGTGAGAGGCTCAAGGTTGTTTAAATCATCATATTATACCTATATCATTTAAGTATCTTATACTTGATTGGTATAGGTACACCCCTTTCAAATCTCCGTTTCTTTTTTACATCTCACAAACATGTTCTTAATTCAAAATCCCAAGGTCAAAGTGAACCGGAAGCGGCACAATGCGCGAGCGCAGGATCCGCCGGATACGGAACCGCCTGCGCGACGGGAAGCGCAAAAACGCACAGGTTGCGCTCTTGTTCGAGACTCGGAGCCGTGGGTAGCTGAGAGCATTCTGATGGTTTATTATTACTCAACTTACTTGAACAAAGCCACGCATCTGACGCATATTTGAAGAAAAACTACGTCTTAAATTCCAATTGCTTAACATATCACTGCCAAGCGTGGCGACAATGCCCTTGCCCGTCGTAGGCAAGAAGAAGGTAATCTCTAATATGGTTTATTGTATTTCTTAAAGAGCTGAAGGATTAAATTCTCAACTGACACAAAATAGGCAAGCCGGTAGGAATCGAGATCTATGGATGCTACGCCACTGACGCTAAGACATCTGAATCTAAACAAATCATTCTTCGTTAGTGTTATTTCAGCAAAGTGCAGAATTACGATTTTGCCTACATGAATGTCGGATAGCTTGGTAGCAAAGCAGCTGAAAAACATTGCCGTGTAAGTTGTTTTTTTTTTTAAGAATTGACATCTCGATTTAATACACATTTTCAGAGGATTTGCCAGCCGCTATCGCTCCGGCGATGGAATGGAATGAGCTCCTGTCAAAGTTTTTCTGAAGACTTAGAAAGGAAGATTCAGGATGGGGTTCTTCCACAGATAACCTCCAGGTTATCTGTGGGTTCTTCATATATGAACAAGTTTGATATTGAATTGCATGCAACATATTGCGTCTGCAAGCTACAGTGACCGCTTAGCACCAGATGGGCCGTAATAAAAATCGTAAAATGTATATGGGAATCTCAAGTTTGTAGAGAAACTTTTAAATGTATTGCTTTAGTAAATAAAACAAATCACTAATGTGTATCTTTCACCCGATCATCGACCAAGTGCCAGTGCCGCATCACGGCAGTGTTTATCCGCGTCAACAATAAGGCGCTGGCAGATGGCAAATGACTACAAAGCACTTGTGCCGAACGATTTATTTTTTCCAACACCATATGCACTGCGATTCAGAAATTAAACCTACCGTCTAAGCGTCATATTTGCATCCTAGTGACATATGTCTGGAAATCACAAAAACTTGAGATTTTAGAAAAAAGCACAGAAAAAAGGTTCAAGGAGCGACAGATGTACGAAAAGAAACATAGCACGTGCCATCTGCCAAATCTTAACGCACACACTGATAGCGCATAGAAAAAGGTCTAAGGAACGCACACAGGGGCAGGTATCAAGCACGCGCGATGTGGCAGATGTTGCCATCTTTGATTGGTTCTGCTGTTTGCCTTCGAGACTTCCGTACAGTCTACAACAATTATGATCTGATAGCCCAACGTTCTGACTAAAACCTCCCTTATGCCCTGGACAATACAGTTGTCGACATTTTTTACACCTTTGAAACATGGCGCTGACTACGTTCTACAAGAATATGAGTTACTAGCTGGACACTCGACACAAATGAGTTATTCTTCAGTAGCCATTTGTTCACTTGAGAAACGTCAAGGCAATGCATTTAATCGACCTCGTCTAGAAAGCACCAGGTGTAACATCTTTAATGATTTCTACTTTCTCATTATTAATCATCAGAATTGTGGTTTTGTTTTCGTATACGTTATCATTGCTTAATGCGTTTATCGTGTTTTAACGTTTTATAAATATGTAGTTAATGTACTTATATTCGTTGCTTGAGCACGGTTCTTGAATAGGTATTTCGTTGCGAAGACTTGGGTAGGTACTTCGATGTTGCGATAGTTAAATGTTTAATATATGGTTACAGTAAAATATATCAGTAAACCGATTCCTACTCTTGCACACCTAAGTACATTCATTAGGCAAGGGAAACATCTAATTTGCTGTAATACTTACATATCTTAAAAGATTGTACCTAATAACATTCTTAAAAACCTTAAAAAAATACATGTCTCAAGTAGGTAAAAAATAGCCTTTTTTATTAATACCGCCGTTTTTCTACACGGCCCTACTATTAATCTTTTTTAACATAAAAAAAAAACGATTAAAACCCAGAATAGGTTCATCTTAAGACAGCGTTGCTACCTGAACGGCAGCTGGTTTAAATCGATATGTATTTGGTTGTCCTCTAGCACACGCATAATCATATGTGTGTCTCTCTCGTGATAAGGTTGTATGCAGCATTGTTTGGGATTGTTCGAAGCGTTTGCGCACTTATCTAAATACAGCTTTATACGGTGTACTGAGCCTTTGTAAGATGTTAAAGTCGCTTAGCTACCTACCGGGTCTATGTACATATATGTAATAATATAAGTAGGTATTAGGTCGATGCGTGTTTACTAACCGCCATCCATGGTCATAAAAGGGTAAAGATCATAGGTAATATTTACATTTATCTATATTACAATGGGTCATTGCACGTAGAACCGATGGCCTTTGGGACCCGCACCGGCAACAAGGTGGACTGATGACCAACACGTAACGCATTGTACGAATGTTAGGTAGATCTAAATGTCAATATTTATATGGAAAAATGACAGTTAAATTGTCCTAACTCGCATTCGGAACGTTACGTGATTACCCCTCTGGTAAAGGTCACGGGAGTCCACTGGATGCGGGTGGCGCAGAACCGGTCATTTGTGGCACTGGGGGAGGCCTATGTCCAGCAGTGGACGTCTTTCGGGTGATATGATGATGATGATCTTACGGTGGTGGCAAACAAGTGTACGTCCTATCTGGTGGTAAGCGGAAACTCCAGAGGACCGTTGCGAATCTTATATTGTTATGGGGGTTCGCTGTGTTGACAGCAAGATACAAATGCTGGTCACTCATTCTTAGCGCAGCTCCTCGGGAGCCCTGGCGATCTTACTCACTACCAGAAACACATCATCATATATGATATATACGTACAGAACACACAGTTACTTACTGGCTGCTGAAATTTTTAGATGCGGTGGCCGTTTCGTTTGACAACAGCTGCCTAAATCTAATTAAATAAGAATGAATGCGGCTAGATCATAAAAACACATTTTATTACTTTTGACTTGCGAGTGCCTAGTTTTTGCTTATATTTAAATATCAAAGCTAACCTATTCATGTGTCACATTTCTATTCACAATTATTTATACAGAAAAGGTGAATTAAAGAATAAGTAGAATGTAACATATCCTTGATTTGGCCTTTCTTAGTATACACGAGCAAATCCCCGCATTTACTTAAGTCTTCAACTTTCAAAAACCAACAGCAATCAAAAGAATACTTTGATTACATGGTATAAGGTTCGCTGTCCCAAATCACAACATCGATCAGCTGATTCCCATGGCAAAGCGCACGTGTTCGGGTCAAATTTGCAAGTTTTTTCTTAAATTTGTCTTGAAAGAAACTTTTTTCTCTTTATTTGCGCAAGAGTCGTGGGAACGAGTTCGTCAACCCACGTGCTTTACCTGACTAGAAAAAAAACGATAAATGTCTTGCGATGTCTATGGTACCTTACAGAATAGAAGAATTATAAAGGTTTCAACAAACATAATCTTGCAGATAGTTTTGGCGTTCGTGTTGAAAGCGAGATACGAAAATCGTATGAAGCGATGTTAGTTTTAGTTTTAAATACATGTTAAAGCTAAGTTTGTAGTTATGAAATATCGCAATTTACGGAAATATCGCAATATACTGACAAGGTCTGAAAGGTATGATTGACAGCCTCGGGCACTCTTTATCTATCGTGACTATATGCTTTTATTAGTAAACCAAAATATACTTAATCGTTATTTTTAGGGTTCCGTACCTACCCAACGGGTAAAAACGGGACCCTATTACTAAGACTTCGCTGTCCTCCGTCTGTCTGTCACCAGGCTGTATATCAAGAACCGTGATAGCTAGAGAGTTGAAATTTTCACAGATTATGTATTTCTGTTATCGCTATAACAACAAAACATACTAAAAAACCGGCCAAGTGCGAGTCGTACTAGGGCTCCCATACAACAGACATGATTTCTTTGCCGTTTTTATAGATAATGGTACGGAACCCTTCGTGCGCGAGTCCGACTCGCACTTGGCCGGTTTTATTAGCTATTACAGTTTAGGAATTCTGAATAACGTATCCGTATGTGTTCGTAAGCATTACAACTGCTCACTGGCACAATAGTCGTGTATGTGACAAATGCCAATATTAATTTAAGGGCCGATTTTTCAATCCCCAGATAAATCACCGAATAGTTATCCAACCTATAAAATTAACTGGTCGTTTATTTGTGGGTTAAGGATTTTAAATTTTTCAATCACCATTTATCCAGAGAATAGTTATCTCTAGTCTTAGCCAGCGAACTTCGTGGCAACTGCGCGCGAGCGAGATGCAAGGATATAGAATTCAACATGTTAGAGTGAAATAGAAATAAAACGCTTATTTGACATTTAACGTCTGTTGCCAAACAAAACATAACCTATATTACCCATAATTATTATTTAAAACCGAGTTCTTTTGCGATACTTTAACTTACTACTGTTATATTAAAAGTACAAGAAACTAAACAAAGACAATATGTAACAAAACTAACTGGTTCGTTTGGGGTTTAATTTTGTCATCGATCAATGAAAGTATGTAGGTTACACTTTTTTTCTTCAGACGATATCTTTTCCAAAAATCGTGATCATCCCATGTATTGAAGTTGTCCGGCCTGTCACGTATTACTCTATTTTTTCTGTCAGCTGGTGAATATATAGGTATAATCAAGAATTTGTCGGTCTTATTCAATAGCTAAGTCATCAACGGCGTCAAAATATCCATTGTATCAGTCCAAAGTTGTAACAAAAACGTACAAAATTAAATTAACACGTGAGCAGAACTACAAAACACAAATAAATAGTGCGACGCTGCCACGTTTACCATAACATAACCCAAAAACGTCAAACTTAACAGAAGGATAGGTCCTAACTAGCTCTTGAACTGACAGATAACTTTATTCCTCGGTTAACCGTTTTATTCGTCAGTTAACTGCTATCTGACTGTTGAAAAATTGAAAATCCCGCTATCTATAGAATAAAACCTATCTGGTTGTTTAACCGGGGATTGAAAAATCGGCCCTAAGAATAATAAAAATAATAAACGTATTATTCTCATTGAAATTCATTTGAAATAAATGCAAGAATCTGTTTACAAATCTAAATCAAAACTTGCTTAATTGAAAGTAATAAAAAAGTCATAAAACACTCATAATTAAATTCTTAAGAAAATGCCGCATTACGGGTACATTACGTAACTCTTATTACTATCGACATTTCTTTCAACATGTTAGTAATAATGAATAGTATGCAGACCAGATGATAGGAATAAAAGTGAAAATTACTAGTTACCTAATTTACCGACACAAATGAGAATTGCTATAGGTATAACCAAATTATATTTAAATCTTAAAAAAATATATAACACTGGTTAACACACCGAGCCCAACACTATTATGCTACCTACTCGGACTACGTTCGCTTGCAATTCCGGAGCTCATTCCGAAAGCGATCGAAAGTTCATAATACCACCCCATTTTTATCAAGAACGAAATATATACCTAAGTGGTCTTAATTAAAACAAGGTTTATCTTCACATTAACGGTTCAGTGATACATATATGTCGCCGAATAATGGTTTGGCCGCGTGCCATACCTTGCAAGCTGAAGTCTTGTTTCCCGGCGCGCCAGCTTATGAAGAATTATGAATGTTAGATGAATTTAACAGTGTCTTAATATCAGCACGCGACATCCCTAACATTGTGGCCAAATAAGCGAAATTACTTTCTCTTCGAAAGGATTTTCTCTATTGATGTGGATATTAATTAGCGTAGGTTAGGTATATCGAGACATGGCGGCCACGTCATGCTTTGTGATGCCCAGTAGTTATTGCTGCCCAAGTTCCGTCGCCGTATTCCGCTAGACTAGTTCCGACCGCAGCTACTTCATACAAAATGCTCTTACCACCAGCACGGCTATCACAAGAAGGCGCGCGAGCTCTCTCGATTTTTCTCGCACTATACCTCTCTTTCTAAGTTTTCTAATAAGAGAGAGACGGATAGTGCGAGAAAAATCGAGACAGCTCGCGCGCCGTCTTGTGATAGCCGTGCAGAAATAAGAACGATAATTGGGCGGCGGAATTTATCCGCCATAGATTTTGAATGGAGTTGCTACGGTCGTCGGAATCAGCCCGGATTCGGTCTCGAAATTCAGCCTGTATGTGGCGAGCCAAATGCCGCTCAGTTGAATCGGTGTCCTCGATGATATTTACTGTCGATTTTAGAGTTGAGACTAGTCATATAACATACAAAAAAATATAAATCTTGCCTTAAACAATGTTATCGTTGCTATACATAAACATCAACAACGTAAAATAAACGGCTGGTGCGAGAAGTGTCCAATATCACTGAATGTAATGCAATGTTTATGGCGCTGGTTATTGAGAAACTAAGTAGCTATTTTCATTCCAATGAATTAATAGTGATTGAGAATTTTACTGAGCAACGGTTTTCGTAATAAGTATTTTTTGGTGTCGTACCCGGGAATGGAAATGATTAAGCTGGACAGAAAAGAAGACCAACGAAGAGGTTTTTATGATGGTAGGAGAGAGCCGATGCTTGTTAAAACAATACAAAATAGAAGAGGCAAAATGTTAGGACACTTAAGACGGCACGCTTCTTTTTAAATATCTTGGCGGGCAAGATCGAAGGAAAGAGATGGAAGACCCAGAGAACAGACATACTTACATCAGCTAAATAAAAGAGAAAGTTGCTGTCGAGTCGCAACGAAAACGTCAAGAGGCTGGCAGAGGACAAAAATCAATGGCGGTTACTCCACCGACAAGAGCCCAGCTCTTAAATAATAATAATGACCCAGAAATATTGCCCGTCCGTCATTGCAGGCAACTGTCATCAACATTGCCGCAGATATTGCTTACTTAAAGCGAGAATGCCAGCCGCCTGTTAAGTACCTATTACATGCAATATGTACATAAGTACTAGTACCTTCTTTACTTTCATAAACTAGCCTCAGTAGCACTAATATACGGAGGTTATACGCATTAGTTGTTCCAATATTATTTATATATTTTTGTATTATCCTCGACAATAGCTCCAGGTGACGCCGAATCTCTAAGAAACGCATTACAGCCAAGAATAAGACCCGAACGGTATTTCGTTTCGACTAGCAAAACCATAGAGAATAGATCACTATACAATGGGACAATGCAAGGACGAATTTCGTTCACTCCATTAAAATGCTATTACAAACACGCGTGCCTTTAAAATCTACATTCCAAGTGTACTCATTCCCTTATGCATGAAAATTTAAGGATGATTATTCTTTGGCGCGGGATGTTTAAAAGTGCAAGAATTTGGCGATTTGTAAAAGATTTGAAATGGATATAGATGTATAATGAGTAACGGCTGTATTTGCATTATAATTGATGAGAATGCATTAAAATAACGGTGGCATTGGAGGAACATATATAAACTAGTTCATACCTACTTAAAATAAGGATTACACCTACACTAAACGTTATTTATCTTGCCTTTGGACAAATTATGAAAATCCATGTCAAACTACTTCTAGTACACTCAGTTTATGAGGTACAGTCAGCCAAGAAAGAGGCCTACCACTTTTCAACTCTTATTATTTGTGTGATATGATAAAGTTCAAAAGTTGTAGACCACTTTCTTGGCTGACTGCTGTACACCGAAATAGTGGTTGATGATAACTGATAATGGAGAACAGTAAATCTTATCGCCTTTCAATACATATTACATCTCATTATGTACTTTATTGAATCGCTTTTCAATCATTACACAAAACCAGGGGTCCGAAACCACAACAATCGATTGTTGACCTAAGATCATATCGATTTCTTGTGATCTATTGAGTTGCAGGATGCGTCTTAAAAAATAATGGGGGAACACGCAAGGGTGATTTCCCGTGGTATTTAATATCTTCTTGGCTTTGTACAGTGAAGAATAGGAAAAAATATAAACACGTTAAACTACAGTTTAGTTAAATTTAACGTTTGAGGCTAAAGTAAAAAATTCACACTCAAACACTATTTATAAAAACATATATTGCTTCTGACTGCGCCCTAATTTGACAACAAAGCAGCTCTAAGAAATTACAATACCTAATTGATATAAGCTTGACTTCGCTCACATTTACTTGTGGTAGGTATACCTACCTACGTTGATTGATACCTACATATATCTAAGAATGCCTAAATACAATGAAGCTTCCAAGATTAAATGCATCATAACAACCTCATTCGCTTAGCACACTGGCCAGAATTTCAAGAATTCCTCCAAGACATCTGCAACCAGTCATATTGGAGCACTAACATTCTATTTTTACATGCTCGAAACACAAGGAAAGCACCAGATGCACGCGGCAGGTACCAAAACAGCCAGCATCATGTTGCAAATTATATACCTCGACTGAATTTAAAAGCGACCAGTTTACAAGTACATTTTTGAGAGAAAGGGGCCTATGTAAGTTGGTTGGACTGCCCTGAAAACCACAGCTTGCCACGACAGATGTATTACACCGGCACAAGGAAGCCGTACAAAAAGAAGCACGTGCTGGCTTGAAAAAAATCGCATGCGGGCACAAGTTGGCCGTCATATTGCACCTTTTGGAAAAAATGGAATTAGTCGCGCGTGATTTTCGGAATATTTTTGGCGTTCGGCATCTGTTGGGATTTGCCTTCCGCGTTTGTGATTTATCATGATTAGACATGTTGCACTGTAAAGTTGATATTACCCAAAGTGATTTTAGTACGTGCCCCCAATAATTGTGCACCTTGCTTGTGCCGACAGCAGTAGCAGTAGGCTTTACTTCATTGTAAATATTATAATACCGTAATACTGTTCAACGAAAATTTCTATATTTAGAAATAGGTTCTCGGAAACGATTGACATGAGCTTTATATTGTACTAGCTTCCGCCCGCGACATCGTCTGCGTAGACCCGGAATAATATAGAAACTATTCTAGGTATATTATAATCCAGGCTATAAACTATCTTCATGCAAAATTACATTCAAATCGGATGATCCGTTTAAGCGTGATTGAGTAACAAACACCCAAACATCTACGCATCCAAACTTTCGCATTTATAATATACATATACGACGACCGGTTAGCTTAGTGGGTAGTGACGCTTCCTACAAAGTATATACGCCATACGATTAAATAAATAAATCCCGGTAAGGGCGAATATTTGTGTGATGAGCATGAACATTTGTTTCTGAGTCTTGAATGTTTTTCTATGTATTTAAGTATTTATATCTATTATATATATCGTCGTCTAGTACCTATAACACAAGCCTTATTGAGCAGGCCTAGTTCGATTTGTGTAAGAATGTCCCCTAATATTTATTTATTTATTTATATAGAGGCGAAAAATCAAACGATTTTTGGAAAAACCCAACTGCTGTTTTTACTAATCTTACACAAGCCTGCTTCTACGATTAATAGGAATTCCACGTCGAAATCATACGTCGAAATCCGTCAAACGGTATAGGCTGCAGGGCGGGCGTGGCAAAGAATAAGACATTTACACATACATACATATATACATACATACCCACATACATACGCTCGTAAAACATAATCCTCATTTCTTTCGGCAGTTGGGTAAAAAGGCTAAAACTTATCCAAATTGCTTTCATTCTAGTGAAAATGGCGGCGTTATATAGCGTTAAGATACCTATATACCTATACATTTTAAATATAGATAAATTTCCTATGGGTACCTCGTGCATAGGAACACGTACTCCGAGTACTCCGGCTACAGAAAATATACGCAACAGCGAAAGACTTCAGCGTTCACTCTAATGTCAGTAAATTTGAAGCACGATGTCCTCTTACGACACAGTTTATATACACTTGCAGTTCCTACTTGGTAATATCTATACCCTTCGATCAAGAAATCAGTGTATACATCATCACCGGCACAGCAGGAGCATGAAACTCTTATGTCACAATTTATACACTTGCAGTACTTGGCAATATCTACCCTTCGATCAACGTGAGCGATCACAAATATTGTCCCGGAAGCGTCACAACGAGCCTCTATGCGCGGGCGCGTGAGGACCACCCCCGACGATCACATACCGAGGTAAACATGTCATACGGGCGCTATTTGACACATATCATCTCATTTTATTTGTCACACTCTGCCAGCACTCTGCAAAGAACGCAGGCAAATCCGCAGGATAAAACATAGACTAAATCCATCCGAACAGTCAATTCTATACACAGATGAAAGAATATTTAAAATCGAATCGGATAAGTGGTTTTGGAGATTACTCCAACGTAAGTACAAATTAACTTACAATTTCACAGACTTTTTCTCGTTATAATATAAATTTGTATAGATCGCATAATTATATTTCTACTTGATATGATCTTCAGGGTTGGTAATTATTTAACTAATTGAAAGACAAGCATGCGCTTCAACTGTCATCTACAAACTCAATATTAACTAGCTTTTATAACTGGCACATTTATAGCATACATATATATATTATTAAATATTCAGTAGCATACATTATATAAAGTAGGTAGTGTTTTATATCGCTAGTTATCAACATATGACAGTAATAAATGATACCTAAAAAACCCTAACCTTAGAGTAAACACTAAAAAAATATTCTAAACATTGTTTTTAATGCACCTAATGACAATGCAATTATAATTGCAATAGCGGATGATTTAATTATTATTTATTGTCGTCTTGTCGCGACTAGACGTTATTAATTATTAATTTATGAGATCTGAACGATGTCCGAAGCCGCAATATAGTAGCAGGTGAAGTTCAAACATACCTAGGTACACATAAAAATGTAAATTGAAATAAATAATATTTAAACAAACAGTGAGTAAAAAACGTCCTGAATGGTTATGATACAATTACCTATAACGATAACCTTTTATTCTTAGTTCAATAAGAAAATGAAATTAGTGTCAATCATTTGAAAGACCATTTAGACGCAAATTTATTTAATAGAACGATGTAAGAAATACAAATAATATGTACCTATTTACTTTTTATATGCTTAATAACTACCTAATGTACACTATTACTATATGGTTTGCAACGGATTGAATTAAAATTTGTTCAAGAAATCATTCGTCATGTAGTGGTTTTTGTGGCGGTGGCCACAGCACTTGGCCATGTACCCCAGAGAAGGTGACGAAGATGCCCAGAACGAGCCCGCAGGGGCAAAGCGCGAGGAGGGCTCTAGTGCGTTCAGTAGTATCGTAATACTCATAAAAATAAAATTATATATGTCTGATAATGGTCAGGCAGTGTATCTCCTTAAGTGCAAGTTGCGGTATATATTTTAGTGCAAGTGTAATTTAGCAGGCACCTGATACGTAATTTGGCTTCATCTGAAAGTCCCGCGGTGACAAGGTGCGGCGAGAGGTTGCCCCGGCTGCATTAAGTATCTACACAGTAAATATATTGATAAACAGCCTTGGCTCGTGTCTACGCTTGTGGTGAAAACCGCACTTTTATAGTTAAGTATAAATAAAGTTTTATGTCAAAACTCGGTTTCAAGTTGAAACCGAAATGGGGCTTGATTTGTGTACGTGTTGAAACTTTCAACACATAGGTACACAAATCACGCCCCATTTTTTCTTAATGGGCTTAGTTTTGAGCACATCTCTGAATACATAATTATTGTCTCGCATATTTATCCACTAAATGGATCCGAATTGCAGTTATGAGTAAATAAATCTCACACTACACAACACTTTTTCTTACAAATGTAGAAATTGTATACTAATTTTACATTTTGGAAATTAATGTTTCACAAAAATGAAGTATGCACCTAAGTACATACTTCCAACTTCATGATTTTATAATTACCGTTTCTTTTTGGAAAGATTACATTCCTAACCTATATATTAATGGAACTGGAATACCATAAGAATTCATCTTCATTAAAAGGGCTGTTCAAGCCCAAATTATTCACGCCAAAACCCAACACACATACATATAAAGTTGGTTAATTACGGCTCGGGTCCCGTTACCGGACAGGTGCCGCGCACGCGTCGCAGCGCGCGCCAGTGTTGCTAGTGTTGCCACGCTGCGCGCTATACTTGGTACCACTAATTGATATTCGGTAACGCATATTGCACTTTTGTTTATTGGCTTGCGGATAGTATACACAACCACTAATTGACTTTTAATACGGGCGTTGTTTTGGATGCATACGTGCTTTTGATGTCGCAGGTAATCTTGACGTCGTAAATAAGCAGTCGTCTAGATGAGCTGAAAAAGTGCCTACGCTCTCCAATGCATTTTGCAATGGTTTTAGCACCAGGGTTGTAATATTATTGTAAGTCCAACCCGATTTTTTTATCCTTTCTAAGTGTACGAAAACAGTAAACAGTATTGTATTTTTATAACAAAGTGCAACCGCTCTGTACAAAGTAACTGTAACAATAAACATTAGGCATACTACTACGTGCTTTGTATATCGACCACCGTATTAAAAACTACAAAGATAGACGTAAGAAAAGGGTAAATCTGATCATTAATCCAGCCATCTGCAACGTCTTGACATCTGCCTTTTTAACCAACCCTTTAAGGGCAAAAAACGATAGGGATAGTTTTCTCATGAGGTAAAATGGGTTGATAAATGATGTGTTGGAAAGTTGGATTGCTATCTAGTAATACCTAAATACAATATTTTATCGGCTACTTAGTGTCATTTTAATAAATTAATATTCGTCGGTCTCTCTTTTGGATGAAAATAACAGGCAATAGGCATAGACCTTTTATCGAGATTACGTACAATCGAGTTCTCCATATCTATGCAGACAATATTTCAACAATATACACAGTCTTTATTGTTACTCACATAAGACGCATGGGTAGATATTTTTGAATTATTGTCTGTATATGTATTGGAGAACTCGACTGTACTTACGTAAGATTGTTTGAATATCGATGTCAGGCATTGATAAAAAATATATATAGCAGTTTTATTGGGACCCACTTTGTAAATGAAATAAATATGAATGTTTAACTTGCAATGAAACTTTTTTATCCACTCACTAAAATAATTACTACTCATTAAATTGCGTAAGACATACATAAGGAATAAATATGAAATTACTGACACAGTTGTTTAATTTATTTATCTTAATTCTACGACGCGAGTAATAAAAATATCAAACGATAGGTATGTGACTGTTTAATATCGGTTTAAATACGAAAAGTCGGTGTAAGTATGTTGTCCTAAATTCTAGGACATCACCTAAATTCTGTGTGAATTGTGACACATATTTGGCAAGGTTACCGGACTAAATTACAAGTACTCGTAGTGGTATAATTCACTCGTGACTCAGCTATTAATACATTTTCCTGTTTGTAATTTTAGAATTGGCCGGATATAACCGAAATGGCTGGTTAAAATAGATGCTCCTTATAAACTTGAGTTACGCGAGGTTCTAAAAAAATGAATATTTTGGCAAACGGTCAAGGATAACCTTCAGCAATAGCTGTCACATTTGAAGAACATGTTTTCTTATAGGAATGGGACGATATTCAGAGTTTAGTGTTTTTTCTTTTTTTTTTCTTGCAGCGTCTATTACGGTGTTACCTATTTATTATCGCTCTACGAAGGACACGCTCACATAGGTACATTGAAGATGCGTTCATTAAAAGCTGCAAAAGTTATCTGAAATGCTTAAGCTAAATACTAAAACTGCAACTTAAAACTATTTATGTACAAACTAATTTCCTTCACTTTAAGATAAGGAAGTCCACAGATCCCTTAATGTGGCGCACCACCTGCCTTCTGCGTTAGCCACTTTTTGCTGGCAAGGTGTTTCTGTGCGTTTGGATTTTGGCCTGCTCCTGGTTTTAAATTGAAACACCTTCATATTTTGTTTATGACGGGATTTTAGTTACAATGAAAAAGAGAGCGTGCTGCAGGTTTTACAGTACTCACTTATTTACACCAATATCTGTCAGGTTGCGCATACATATCTGAGGTGCCATTCTATAGCATGTCCAGTATTTTGGACGTATTATGGTATTATTCAAGATTTACTTTTAATATTTTTTTCCTAAGATTGCATCTTACTCATCAAAAATATACAGAAAAGTGTCTAAAATATCTCATCACGGTAACCACATAAACTCTCTTACGTGCAATACATACAACACATATATTTTGAAAAGACGAAATTGACAATTGATGCGCACACGTACCTAATCATAATTTGCGTTGTTTACCCTTCAATAGAGAACATTTTCTAATTATAGAACATAATAAGCAGTTAACTAACCTTTTTTGCCACCGATACCTTTTACAATAGTTCATTATCATTAGTAATATATATTAAATACATAGATACATATACACCACATAGTTGCAACTGTGCAGAAATTTACGGCATGTATGCGTCCATATTAATGTGGTGCAAATGCCTACTGACTGCTAAACTAAACACCCATACCCATAGAAAAACTCTCCAATGGATCGTACGGGGAAGTTTCTTCATCGTACGGTACAATCGATACAATACAATACAATACAAATACTCTTTATTGCACACCTCACACAAACAAAGCAGTTACATAGAGAGACAATACAATAACATGTAGGTAGAGGTAGACAACAGGCGGTCTTATCGCTGAAGAGCGATCTCTTCCAGACAACCTTTGGGTATCGGAGAAAGAGATAAAACTAGATTATGCAGTAGGTGGTGCAGAGATTATTATCAATCAAAAATCAAGAAATTATAAAAATAAACGTACATAAATACCTCTATATATAAACATACACACACAATCATACATATATACAAATAACACAAACACAAATATAATGATACATAAACAGTCAGCCAAAAATACAATCAGGGTTAGGGGAGAGACAAATAATGTTCTTTAAGAAGGGATTTGAGGTTGCCGATAGATTTTGCTTGTCTGATGTCAAGAGGGAGAGAGTTCCACAGTCGGATAGAATTAATAGTGAACGAACTATTGTAAAATTTGGTAGATGATGAAGGCACAGTTAATAGCAAATTGTTAGAACATCTAACAGAATTTAAAAAACTAAAACGTTCTTTGAGATAGCGGGGAGTTGCAGGGTTAAAAAGGATATTATACAGAAGCGAAATAATGTGAGAGTTACGGCGATAACGGATAGGGAGCCACTTGAGTTTAGAACGGAAACTAGAAACATGGTCATATTTGCGTAGCCCAAATATGAACCGAATGCAGACATTTTGGAGACGCTCTAGCTTATTAAGTTGTTCCTCAGAAAGGTCGAGATAGGATACATCAGCATAATCAAGAATAGGAAGAAGTAATCGATATTACTCCTTTAAAATTAAAGTTTCAAGTTCAATACGCATGAAAGTGTCACATGATCGGTTAAAGTTTATTCGGTCTGACCTTTAACTTTATAATTTAAAAAGAAAACAAACATCCGTTTTATTCTCTGCCAAAATCGAAAGTGTAATTGCCCGATTGAATTTCAAAACACGAATGCTGTCAAGATTTAAATGGAACGATCAATTTAAAAACTTTCCCGCCTTTTGTGAGTGCAGTGAACTTCCATTGATTTGTTAATGGCCAGTAATAAGTTTATTAATGCATCCGAGAAGATGTTTTGTCTATGGTTGGTTATTGATTGAGATCGTTTTCGCGTCACGTCGTCGCCACTCTTTTTCTTATTTTCTTTATCCATTTTGGATATTAAAGTTTAATAAGTAATACTAACACCATGATCCAAGTTGGTTGTAAATAAAGTATTTTAATTTAATGTATAATAATTAAGTTATTATCAAATGCAATGCCATTTCCTTTCTTTTTTCCATAAAGCATATTGATCTATTTATTATATATAAGGTAAGATGGGGGAATGGCGGTCACTTAAGCAGTAATCCATTTTTTATGACCACTACAAATAAAAAATATTGGTATTGTAATGAATTGAAAGATAACTGTAAAATTTATTCTGATACTAGCTTCCGTTCCGCCCGGACTTCGTCTGCGTGGATCCGGGATAAAAACTATTCTATATTTCAATCCAGCTGGTGGATCACGTTCGGATACACTTCGACCCAGTGGGATCTTTTGTGTATTTGCCCTCTCCTTTATGCCTACTCCGAAGCTAGCTACATCATTTAATTCCACAAACCGGATGATGCAGCTCAGCGGAAGTACCTTGAATTCCTTTGGTTGCGGATAGCCGCTACCAAAGTAATTCATTCTTTGTCTGGCAAGGGCATGACAGTAGGTGTTCCATAGTCTCGTCCTCCTCGCCACACATTCTACGCTCTAAACTATCCTATAGTTCCATCTCGGCCGAGAGGTTCTTGACCCCGAAGTGACTTGTGAACACCCCAGATATAATTCTGATTGCTTCCTGCTGGATTTCCAGAATTTTTTGGTCCAGCCCGAGTCCACTCCTTCTATAAAGAGCTTAGAGTGCCTTAACCCAGCCCATTCCTCCACTCGTGTTGGTGTTTGGTTTTGGCGTAGGCTTTAAAGGCCGATATTATGGTTCTCTGCGGGAATCCCACAAATGGTTCTGGACTTACAAAGTGACTTGTAGACCCCATTCTTGCAAGCTCATCTGCCCTTTGGTTGCTGATGAAGCCCTCGTGCTCTGGTATCCAAACTAGTTGCACCTTATTGTGCTTTTCAAGCTTGTTCAGAGCTTGGACGCCATTATAAACTAGTCTAGACTCTACTTTCAGTGCCGTAAGCGCTTTAAGGGCCGCATGATTGTCACTGAGTATATAGATAGTCTGTCCTCTGGTTTGCCAGTCTATATATGTTCTCCTGTACACAGGCAATTATGGCGTATGTGTCCGCCTGGAAGACGGTTGCCAAGCTACCCAATGCTCACACTACTACTACAGTAATTTTCATAAATGCCTGCTCCGGATTAAATCCGATCGGATCCGGTAGGATCCCACTTTTGATCCGTCCGTGTACCATATGCTGTCTTCGGAACCAGACCTCGGTGGTTCTAGAACTTCGATCCATTCAGCCCTGGATGGAACTTTTGTTGTGTAGTTCCTATGGTATACATACTTGGGTAGCATTTTGTCGCATCCCATGTCTGTTATTCTGTCTAAGAAACCGTCAGTCTCCATGTTTGTTTGCTTAGTCTTCGGTTTGCTATCGCTCCACAGTCGAAGAGTTCTTAATCTCTAGAGCGATTTGTGTGCCTCTGACTTAATCAGCATGTGAAGTGGCGGTAGGTCCAGAGACGGAGGACTTCTAGCGCCCCTGTTATAAAACCCAGCTAATCTTCGTTCTAAAATTACAATACACGTAGACCATGATTGTGTGAGACTTTCCACATTTAGAATACTTATAGTACATCCACAGAGCACCGTAGCCGTAGCAGTTTTCATTGTGACGTATAGACGAGCACATGCTTAAAAATGCACCGGATGAAAGTAGAGAACATAATTTACATTACAAGATATTGACAGAGTAAATGCCAACAACATTTTTGACGCCGAAATCGTTAATAAGAATAGTTCGCGTTGCAATATGGCCGCGAGCAGGTGACCAGCGGGCAGCTGCGCGTGCGCCTCAAGGTTGCCCCCCGCCCCGCGTGTTTACTTACCCCCTTGATAAGTTTTAGTGATGTTAGTAGGTACCTATAGGGGTACTTTATCAAGGAACTGGCGATCGTTTAGTAAGATGATTTCATTTCAATATTCACTAACACAGTTTTTAAGAACTAAATCCTCGCTCATCTTCCATTGGGGTGCATTGCAAAAAAATTGTACATAGCCTTAATCTAATCTACGCTTTAACTTTTTTCCATTGTGTAACGGCAATTACCCATACATTTCAATTGACGACTATAGTGAGTAGCATTGTGTTTGTGTACAAAGGTACTAAATTTCTAACATATTTGTCTCGTGCTTAAATTGATCATATTACTTCATAAACAATGGTGACTGCATGCATGCTTAATCTGTGAAAAGATTAATAAAAATAATTCTCGATCCATACATTAGGATTTATAAAATCACCCTAATTAAAGTCTAGTTTTTCCATGTTTTATCAAAGATCTACATTATGAAGTATAAGTATGTATTTCAATACGATTCCACAGTGACATCCATTTTCAGCACTATGGAAGCTTTTCATCGACATCCGTCCACGCCTATGCTCCACGTGGCCGGCGCGTGCGCCGCTGATAACGAGCACCCATCGAGGTTGCACAAGGCAAAGGTGAGGACTCCCAACATATGGAAAACATCTTGAACTCTGACTGGGCGACGGTCATAAAACTTTAGTAAACTAACGCAACGAGCTTTAATGTTGTTTCTTTAACTTAATGATACCTTCAGGAAAGCTGGCCTGTGATAGGCACAACCAAAACATATTGGGATGTTTGAACCATTTTGATTTGAGGCACACATATACTACTTACATACTTTCTGTCACTAGTTTGATCCATTCACCTCAGCCTTCATGAGTTGACTGTTACAGAATGTTAGTATGAAAACTTTTTTTTAAGTAATGGGAGGTGAAACATTATGGTGTTAAAAATAAGTGTAGGTATATATAGCAGTAAGTATGTCAACCATCTCATTTAAACTTTCTTTTTAGGCATTAGAACTGGACCCGGTTTATCCCGGTTGTATCCTAAAACTAAATAAGCCCGTGGTCCGCTTTGACACCTAATCCCAAGATTTGGCGTAAGCACTAGTTTTACGAAAGCGACTGCCATCTGACCTTCCAACCCAGAGGGAAAGCTAGACCATGTGGGGATTAGACTGGTTTCCTCGCGATGTTTTCTTAGATGTTGATTGAAGAAACATCAGCAGTATCTATTACAAAAAAAAAGTGATTGATAGATATTTTAGTTTTAGATCACATCGACTCCGTAGTACTCCGTACTCAGTAAAGGTCGCGTCGCGTCTCCTGGCCTGGCAGTTAGGTCCTTTTGGAGGGAGAGCAGGAAGGCCGAGGACGAGAGGTGAGAGCCGAGTCATGGTGCAGTACGTCTTGGGGTTTCCATGCGGCATGAAGCGCGCGCCGCGTGACCGCGCTGGCTTGTGAGCAGAGTGGACGTATCGATCGGTCCGCAGAAGCTCTAAATACAGTCGAGATTTGAATACTTATATTTTTTGCATAATTTCCTCCGGATCAGCTTGGCAGCATCAGACCGGCCGTATCCTAGTTAGCCACCGTCGTGGTATTCAATTACTACACTTTGCTTTTGCACGGTGACTCAAAAAAGATCTTCTGAATATATCAAAACTAGTAAACGTAATAAATACGAGTACACAGGTACATACACATGCATATTAACACATTTATCATGTCTGAGGTTATAGTTATACATTCTTAAATAGTTAAAATTTTGTGTATGTACATTCTTAGATTAAACAGACAGTACACTAGTTATATATAATTTCAATTTCTTTAAGAGATACTACCAAAGAACTAGAACCATCAAACCATGTCCGCTCTGCTCTTGAGTGAGCGGCCGCAGCTAAGCGCCGACTTCCTACTAGTCGTTCCGGCGGCTGCCCCGGCTAACGACGTGCCTTATGGGAATGCCCCCCCACCCCCCACCCGCCACAAGACAAGGAAACGGACATTAACACTGCCCTTATTGTAAAACGTCACAACTTTATTAACCCTTTTAACGACATCTATACTTTCATTACTTTGTATTACGAGGTACAAATGTGGAAGTAACGATGTCTGTATGTTTATTACCTTTTCAATATTGAACCGCGGTACCGATCTAGATCACATTTGGCATCCACATAGTTTGAGCTCCGGAAAAGGACATAGGTAATAGGTATCCTATCTCTTATTTTGTCTCGGAAATCCTCACTTAAGGAGATAAAATGTGTGTTTACTTGAAAGCATTTTTCCGTGAGAACATGCTCAATTATAAAAGTCAAAAGTCGTCATTGGCGCTAAACGATAGCTCGCAACAACGACAACTTTAGAAGTCTGCCACTTTAGAGGATGCGTTAAAATGGTTTAATAGCTGAACCAGTTCGCTTTAACAATGTTAATGTCAATATACAAAACTTTAAAGAGCTGACTGTGCCGACGTTCTAACGTGCTACGACGCACGCTGATATTGGTAATGCCATATATGTGGAAAAACAATAAAGAGATTCCTAATGTGTGGTATGCAAAAAAATTATAATGCGCCTACAGTGCAGACGAAAACCTCGCCTAACTTTGGGATGAGCGTTAGGGCATATAAGTCAACTATAAATTTAATTTTCAAAAGATTACAGTTGATATATTTAAATTATTGTTTTACACGGTTCTAACGCGATATTTATTTACCTTTATTTCTGACGTTTCGACACGGGTTGTACCGGTCATGGTCGCAGATGACTGTCGCGCCAGCAAATTGTCAACGGAGACGGGTGCACTATATTTCACTACCCTCCAAAAGTCGATAAAAATATGGAGGGTAGGTATAGCTGAAAAAAGTTCACTACCCGTCCATTATTATATTAATTGTCTAGGGCACGACACATAACACTCACAGGATCCGCACACAGATCTGAAGATACCTCATTACAGTTCATATGTTCTCGAAAATGGATTCTGGAGGGAAACAAATTTTAGGCTCTGATTTCTTCTGATAGCGACCCTTATAGGCCTATTTCAAAAGTGATCCCATCTTCTTCTTCTTCATGTCGAAGTTCCTCAAATAAGAGATGCCCAGTGGGCAGCGGTGTGGACAGCTCTGGCAGTCGCGTCTCTCAGATCGTGTTCCACGCAAGAGTGTTGGCATGTGGGGGGGGCATGCCATCAGGTACGCCATGGTTCACGATGATGTATCGCAAACACATTGGGTTCATTGGCTACGATGCAATCTCCATCTGGCCATGTCTTCCTTGCAGCGGCCAACTTGCGATCTGAGCCTATTTAGCGCCCTCCAAATGGGTCATGGCTCTTTGTCGCTGGGTGGCAATTGCTCCGAAGCTGGCACGTAGACTAGTACAGTCATTATATCCAAACAACCGACCCTACCCGTGAATAATTAGTTCTTGGTTTTTTTTTTCGTAGGTCCCTCGGCGGGGTCACTGGAAGTGTAAATTCAAAAAGTAGACTGAATCATGCTGGTGCGTATATTCGAAAAATGGTTTTTCTTGAATAACTCGTCCATTTTTGATTTTACAGTAAAACCGTGAGGACAAATTTTATTCTCTACAAGTTTGGTCCTCACAATTTTATAATTTCCCCCAAAATATCGATTTTGGGGGAAAAAAGGTAGGAACCAAAATTGTTCAAAATTTGATTCTCTACAACTTTGTTTCTCTTCATTCATGCCGTAAAACGTGGAACATAGGAGATAATAAGAATAATTTTGAATTGGTCGTGTTTTTCAGGTTTATTTTCCAAAATATCGATCCTAGAAGAAAAATTGTAAGAACCAAACTTGTAGAGAATCAAATTTCCTACAATTTTTGTATTCACGGTTTTACTGTAAAATCAAAAATGGACAAGTTATTCAAGAAAAACCATTTTTCGAATATACGCACCAGCCTGATTCAGTCCACTTTTTGAATTTACACTCCCAGTGACCCCCCCGAGGGACTTATGAAAAAAAAATCCAAGAACTAATTATTCACGGGTCAAAATCTATAATGACTGTACTAGACGTCGAGCGGAGGGCATCGAGTCGGCCTCAACAGGCAGCGAGCATCTGAGGGGTCGCTTTGCAGGTGGCTAGTGCTCCGCATGAAACTCCTGTGGGTCTTGAAATGAGCAGATGGCGGGTTATGACTATACAGTGAGTGGCACTGGTCAGTCTCCTGTTTTTCCTTTCCAAGGCGCTTGCCACCTCTCTACGGATGTCAGGAGGGGCGATGTCTGCGAGTGGGTACTGCTTGTTGATTGGAGTAGGCTGGAGGCATCTGGTGATGGTGCGGGAGGTATCATTTAGTGCAGCAGTCACCATGCCGACGCGTGCGCCGGACCGATGCCATACAGGGCAGGTGTAGTTACTCTCCCTTGTGTTTTATTTTCGAGAACATGAAAAGAAGTTTATTCTCTCTGTTTCGTAACAATCATCTTAATTCAAGATGATTTATGTTTCATTCACGATACGGACGGTCTTCCTGATAAATTTCATGATTCAGGTAATTATACTTTTCTGCGCGTGCTAAAATATTGAGAAGATGGGAAAAAAATACCAGCTGTTACCACTGGTAACAAATTGGTGGTAACAGGTGGGAATAACCCGTTAACCCAACCTACTTAAGTAGCAATTCTAATACTTAAGTATTAGAATTGCTTACGTAACTTATAGATTCTAACCAGCTTTTTGTTGAATAATGGTTAAATGGTGACGTCCCTCTATGAATGGTACAGGTGATGGAATAATTATATCTTTGTGCATTATTCATGCTTTCGTCTTTTTAAGGTTCCGTATACCCTAGTACTAAAGCTCGGCTGTCTTTGAATCCGTAATAAATTTTCACAGAGAGAGAGTAAGTATTAGCTCAAACAAAGAAAATAAAGATCTTTTTTTCTTGATCTAAACGTATTAATATGCCCACTGTAACAACAAATAATATAAAATGCACCTAAGTATATTATAAATACATTAAGCACGGTTTTTCTATATTTGTGCTACGAATAGTCATACCTTACGGAACGCTTCGTGTGCGAGTCTGACCCGCACTTGATTTTTATTTTTGACAACATATATACTAATACAGTGGAATCTCTATAACACGTAGTAGGTACCTCGATAAGACTAAATTCTCTATAACACGAAATAAAATGCCATTCGCTTCCCTTCGAACCCCAAAACCTCCACAACTCGAAATATTTTACCTCTTTGGCGAACAATTAACGTTTCCTACTTAGATTTAATCAGTCAATCTTAAAAAAAATATTTGGCCTATGTATCTCGAAATACCTGTTGTATTGTTTTAACACCTCTACACCTTGTTCGTTCTTGAATAAATACTCTCTATAACTCGAAATCAAAATGACATGGCAAAAGCAGCTTCTTCAACTAAAAAGTATTGTGAGTATAATCGAAAGCATGAATTGATGTCCATATGCTGTAAGTTTAGGTATAAGTCTGCTATCTTATTGAAATCCGCTTCAATGACATCAGTTTTATGTCCTTATTGCTGTGCCCTTGCATTCACATCTATGATACCTTTTATTAATGTACTTATCATCTATTTTTTGTAATGTGATATGCAATAAACAAATTGAAAGCAATGAAAACAAGTACAATTTATATGGGATTTCCAAACAAAATTTAATGGCTAACGGTGTTATATTACTTTTGGGAGTAGTAAGTACTTTTCTTACATCGTTTTTACTATTTTTTTATTTACATCAGAATAGTATAGCAAAGATTATATGTTTACCCTTCTTACATCCATTTTACAAATTTGTTATTTACATCAAAATAGTAAGTATAGGAATAGTTATTTGTTATACAAGGGTGCAAAGTTATATTTTAACCGCGAGTGTGGAATTGAAACACGAGCCAGCGAATGGATTCTAGGGTTGAACCACGAGCTAGCGAATGGATTCTATGGTTGAACCACGAGCGAAGCGAGTGGTTCGAAAATAGAATCCTGAGCGTAGCGAGTGGTTCAAAAATAGAATCCTGAGCAAAGCGAGTGTTGCAACACACGAGACGTCAAAATAACTTGCACCCGTGTGTAACACAAATCTTTTCACCTCACTAAACTGAGGAAAGTACTACATAAGAAAAACAACTGAAATATGTATAATCAGCCTTTATTTTAACTAGTAAATATTACATAGACTCTACATATCGACTCTACATATCGACTACACATATCGACTCTACATATCGACTATACATATCGACTCTACATATCGACTCTACATATTGACTCTACAAATGGACTCTACATATTGACTCTACATATCGACCTACATATCGACTCTACATATCGACTCTACATATCGACTCTACATATCGACTCTACATATCGACTCCACATAGACTCTACATATCGACTCTACATATCGACTCTACATAGACTCTACATATCGACTCTACATATCGACTCTACATATCGACTCTACATATGGACTCTACATATGGACTCTGCATATCGATTCTACATATTGACTCTACCTATCTGGACCCCCATATAAAACTTCACCCCCTCTTTTAAGGGGTTAGGTGCAGTCTTCCAAAAAAAAATGATGCACGATTTTTTTTGGTAGTCATAAATAGTCCGCATACCAATTTTTAGCTTTCTACCTTGAAAATTGCGGAATGCTCCATACAAACTTCCACCCGCCATTTTAGGGAAGTGGGGGGTTAGAAAGAGATAAAAAGTAGCCTATGTCACTCTTCATCCCTTCAACTATCTCCACTTAAAAAATCACGTCAATTCGTCGCCCCGTTTTGCCGTGAAAGACGGACAAACAAAAGTAACTAATAACACGTTCGGATTTCAAATATTCTTTGCACACATGTGGATAAAATGCAGTTTTGCTATCTGTTTTAAAAGAATAAAAAAGGTCTTTCCGAGCTAGTGAGGTGAAAAAATATTTGCTTATATTTTTACCCTCTGCCCTTACCGAAATTGAAAATTATGATTGGTTTAAACACTATTACGTATAAATTTACCAACATACGATTTTGGATTCTCATTTGGAAGGAAGGTAAATTATAATAAAATATGGCTGGGAGTGGGACTGTAACATGACATTTCAAGTGTTATTTATACCTCTGTAACTTGAAATAATTTTAGGTCGTTTCGGAACCTCTTTAAGTCGAACTTGACCTGGTTGACCCTATAAAAACTTCTTTAAGTCGAAATCTTCTCTAAGACGAAACCTCATTAACACGAACATTTTTGCGTTTCCCTTGAAGATCGTGTTACCAAGGTTCTACTGTATTTCGAATGTTTTTTCCTAACATGCCAAAACGAGTCAAAGAATTTCAAGATTATTAAATTCTTTCACGTGGTCTTCTTTAGAGCTGACACAAATGGACAAGAATATATTATTCCATATTTGTGTTTGGGCACTTATTTTACTTGCGTGGGAAAACGTAATTAATTTCGCATTTTGCTTTAAAATTCAATATACTACGAAAATAGCAATTCTCCTGAGAAAACTATAAGAAGTTTTGAAACAAGTTCATAACATAAGCTATGAAAATGATGTCCACCGTTATATTCCTCCGAGTATGGTTGAACAATGGATAATCAGTAGAAATATTTCGCATACCTATGCACTCCTCAGTTCAGTGTCAAGCGGATACCAGAATTGTCTCTTTGACGTGTCAGTGTTTTTATTATTAAAAATGAGTTCCTGCCTTTGCATCAGGTACCTATTTCTTCTGAGAACAATTGCATATTTTCAGCCTTTGTAAAAATGACCATTTCGTGGATGTCTAACGCAACATCTTTTAAGCGAAGATTAGAAGCGGTATCCTCAAATCAAAGTTAGAATTATCGTGTTTTCATGTACTAGAAAACGAATATTCTACCGGTGATGTATTTACTTTTACAGTTATATTAGAATGATTTCGCGTATTTAAATAATGTGTGTAAGGTAAACGTCCCATTGTCCGACACTGACCTAATACATGACACTTTCAATCGTAGATATGTCGAAATAATAGTAGTGAACAATAAATGACAACTATTATTAATTAAGGTGATAAAACTAGTGAAGGAGAAAAGCTTCTAATGTTGTTGAGGAAAAAACATTTTTCGTGACCCCAGAGTTATGGTAAAATATTTGGGCAAAAAAGAATAGTGACCTGACCATTAGAATGAATACATGTTATAGAAATCTATTATTAAGAAACTTACCCAAGAAAATGTTTCAATTCCAAGTTATGCATTCCAGCGTGCGGTGTATTTTAGGAAGAGCTCGTTATTAATAAAAAAATACCGACTACTTCGCTACCCATCGTCGAGTATAGGTCTATCCTCCGATTGTGCATAGTTATTAGATATAATCTATATAGGTATTGGGTATCTATGATCGAGCTCACAGTCGAGTACAAAGTGGTTTGTGAATACCAGCGTGAGGTCATGTCTAATTGAACAGCAGAGGCCTATATAATAAAGCATCGGTTAAGCTAGTAATTATAAAATGCAAGCGATTACAGCTGGAGTGATTGGCAACCATTGACGCCCAAATCAGTGCCCGGTGTGAATCAAATTATAATGTCAGGGCGTAATGGCGAGAACATAAGTTATTATTTCATTTTATATATGAAATTGTCAGCCGTCAATAGTTACCGTGGGTAACTAATTATTTCATTAAGGAAGAAAGGGCCGAGTCCGGCCCGGGCTGTTTTCTAAGAAAAATGACGGCGTTTTTGCGCGGCAGAGTCCATACCCAAGCCCGGCCGAGCCACAGCCGAAGCTCGGAAGCGGCTCGGTGTCGGCACGGACCAGCCGTGGCTCGGCCGGGCTTGGGTATGGCTCGGCCTCGCAAAAACACGGCCCGTTCTAGCGTGAGTAGTACCTAATGGGTCGCTACCGGTAATATTTCCAAAGCGAGTATTTTCCCAGTAATGCTCCTGGTAATATCACCAATTATCTGTAATTTACGGAAAGATTCACAATTGTAGTAAGTAAGTCAAGTCTTTTACTGAATATGGACATTTGTGAAATCATTTATAATGAAAAGAAATGCATAACTCCCTTTAGAAAGTAAATTCCCAATCTTACCAGTAGGTAACTTTCCCAATGTTACCAGGTATCCTATCAATGTTACTGGGAATATTACCGTCTCGTAAATCCTACTCAAACCTTTTTTACCCCACTGCTGATTATCCAACTGTTGAAGCAGGGTTATATGTGTATTTTTTTGTTGGTTCCTAATTTAATCATAACTACCAAGTAGTAAATATATTGCTTTTATTACAACAGATTGAATATATATTTCTGTTAGCAGTTCATTTTGTGTAAGGGTCACAGTTCTAATCTAACCTGCTTTTCTGGTAGTTCGTTTCGTGTAGATGTACCTTTTTTAGGTAGGTAGTAAATCTAGGATAATATCTTTAATACAACTGTACGTTAGAATAAATTAACATTTTATCATGTTTATTATAGGAAATGCACTTCAAATCAGATCATTATATAAAATGGTAATTGTATCATATGTAAATATATTAAATGTTGTTATATGACTCAAGAATTATATCAAATGAGCGTAATAGCGACTAATATTATTTCATAAAAAATATATAGGTTTCGTTTCGTTTTTCGCACCCGACGAAGATTCACGGTCACTCGATATCGGCGTGTTTTTTTTGTCATAATATTTGAAGGATACCTTCTCATCCTCGGGACTGTTTTTACATTTAATAATATGATACGAAAAATTGCTTGCATTTTCAAAGTTATACACACCACTGCAAAAGTTACAGGTGTAACTTCTTGTATTATTATAGTCTGTGAAATGCCAAAACACTTCACTTCTTGGTTTCATTGTGACGTATTTTATTCGTCACTCAGAACAAAAATACGTGCACTCTGAGTCATGACAAGGTCCGAACTGAGTCCTATGCACCATCGTTCTATGCGAGATAAGAAATTTGAGTGAAAGAGATGATATCTATGAATAATGCACATCGAAATAAGCTTTAATAACTTATGTGTAATTCATCAGTTTCATATCTTACCACCTTTTCGGAGTCTTACTGATAAAATTGGAAAGTTACTGGTAATATTCTCAAACAGAAAGTTAATGGTAACGGGAATATTACCGATGCACTAAGCGCCCTTATGCGATGCGCTCTTAAGTCATCCTTTATTATTTGTAATTATTTAATATTTGATAAAATAAATATTTACCTCGACACTATAGAGTTTATCATTGTAAGACAACGGACAAAGCATCTAATTATGTGATTTACAAGACTTACCTCATGCAGACTTTAGTTTCGTTATTTTTGCAAAATTGTTTTCGCCAAACATACTTGATACTTCAATTTACAGTTTGACAAGTAAACTTTTCAATTAAAGTACACATTTTTTAAAAATCTATTTATGTTCTCAGTTACTGCGTCTTATTATTCCGATCACGCCTCAATGGATATTTTGTAATTTAACACTTCTCTTCGCGACAGTCACGTCTGGATCGACCTCGTGCACAAAACGGATAAAAAGATGGAACAATTAGATAGTGTCAGTCTAGCATTGTGGATGCACTTTTGTGTGTAAACACCTTTATTGGGAACAAAGCTGTTTTGACAGGCAGATGTTCACGTATTGATGTCTGTGTTTATATTACACTGATAAAGATAAGATTGGCCGACCAACATGTGTGTGTGTACAGTACCGTTTTATGAAGCTTGGCGAGTGAATCATGACCTACGGTATAGTTTGTATTCTATTCCTATTTAATATTTTTGTTATTTGTTTGTGAGGCTAGCACGATAGTCTGCTCAACTCCTAATTACGCGAGAAAAACTACCCTCCTGTATTACCAATTTACCATTGTGTGAAAGGAGGTCAAGTTAGCGTCAAACAAAGCTAATAGAAATGGGTATCAGGAATTCAGGCAAGTAGGTAAATATTATTTGATTTATAGCACGCACATTTCGACATCGAGAGGTGACCTGCGTATATAGGTTGATTTATATTTTTTTTATTTTACGTAGGTATATTAAACGTGGTTTCTTTAATTGACTGATCAAAAATAAAAATAAAATTGGTTATGTTCCATAATTTGAAAGATTTTTTTTATGGTTAAATCTCATATTGTATATCAAGTTGTCAAAATCGTTAAATCTAAGTTTGAACCAGGAAGTACGAAGAAATTCCGTTAATCATAGTGCAATGAAACGTACGTCACCACATTCCCCCGTCGCTGTCCGTTGATTGTTTCAGCTGTGTTGTTTACCAACATGGCGGCGCCGACGTCGCCCGTGACGTCACCGCGTTCGGACAAATGAACGGCGCGTGCGCCGCTGAAGGATTTACGTTTACGATGTGCTCATGTGTGTTTTCGTTTACTGTTGTTCAGCTTGTACCTAACTGATTTGGCAAGATGATGACTGAATAAATTCTACATTTAGTGTTTGTAAGCTTTGATGTTTTTGAATGGGATAAAGATGTTACAGGAATTACCGTAGGCAGTTATATAGCTTGTGGGTTACAAATACATTATTATTAACATAGACTTTACACTTTTACTTACATTCATAAAAGAGCAGGTTTATGATTATTAATCACCAAATAGTGCCATCTGAGAATTCACGTTATTTTACAAATGAATTTAACGGTCACAAATTGGGCGTCAGTTGTTTTTTTAGGTGAATAGAATATAATAGAATGAACAATATTTTATACTATATCTATTTAAGTATTTTATTCTGAGTCAAAATATTGGTATTGGTTATAATTTTATATAATTGGTTTTTCGGTTTTGTAGGTACCCAAATCCGCGTGTTCAAGAATCAAGACATTTAAAAAAAAATCCTCAGAATCACATGTTAAAGCCCAATACGTAATTATAAATTGTCATAACATTGATAGAGGGGCGTTACATCTCTAAATAATGACAACGATTCAAAAAAAATCTCTATTTGTGTACACGGTCGAGTAATACGCCGAATCGGTCACTTTTAGTGTGCTAAATAATTCAACATGTCCAATGTTCCTCTTTTAAAAGAATGAGTTTTCCTTTTTGTTAATTGTGCTTCACACTACTTTTGTATAGTATAGATACTATAAAGTTTAGTACGTAACATCAGATACTTTTATTTGAACGAATGCTAATGTGTTTTCTTGCATTCTTTATTTGATATTAGTTATTACTCATGTTAAGTGAATGCATAATATAATCGGCATAATAGTGATGAAAATAAAGAGCCAATATAAGAGTACAATCCACTTATAAGTTACGGTATCTATGACGCAAACCCGCGGTTTTTTAATAGTATTTTACGTTGTTGTATCACGTGTTTATTCCGGGTTTTATCCTTTCCAACCGGGAGTTCCCAGTGTTAACTTTGCTCAATGAGTCATTGTTAATAACTATACTCTAAAACGTAATTCAAGACCAAAAAAACTATGACAGATATGTCACTGTCATTAAGTGTCAAAGTCACTTACGTCATTGTCAATCGAACATTTCAGATGTAGCCAACCTTTTTGAATTGTTCATCAAATCATTGTAAATATGTATTTGTAGATATGGCTAACATTTTCAATATCAAAAAAGTTGCATTTGACAATACGCATTTTTAAAATGTAAATGATTTTTCTACCTGATATCGTGAAAGACAGAAATTTAACAAAAAACAAAAACTCAACAAGGCAGGTATCACCACAGCATATACATTCGAGCACTCGGAACAGATCTCAGATGTCGAATAAATGAAAATGAATGTTGTATACATATTTAATTTTTGTGGCAACCCATGTTGGTCTTGAATTACGTTTTAGACTGTACCAATTACTGTAGACTGTAACAGGAATACCTATAAACAAAAATAATCACACTTTTAAAGAAATACATTTTGCTTGAATGATTCATCAATTCATCTGCCTACCTACATTATTGATCATATATAATGAAAATGCCTTTACATCCAATATTTGACAGCTGTCATCCCAGTACAATTTATGTCATCATATGTTATCATTGACGTTTATTGTACCGCGATGACGGCTGTCAAGTAGAGGCTGTTAAAAAAATCAAATTATAATTAAACTCATTATATTCAAAAGATAAGTAGTGACACTGTTCTTAAAAATGACATATCGCGGCATCGTTGCGGCGAGAATATCAACCGGAGTAACACTCGCTTAGTCCAGCTCACGTTCGGAATCTGAGGAACAATATTCTGTTGTAACCAGAGTGGGTTAGTGACCGGTGTGGAGAAAAAGTCTTGGGCCACCCATTACAAAAATAAATTTCAATCTATCGCTCGGAAACAAAAACACAAGATGGCATATGGATCAGGTAAATGGAACAGATCAAGAATACATAACGACTACTGCTAATCTTATAAGCGTGGTTCAAAGATACTCAAAACGTTTATATAATTTATTTTCGCGTAAATGTTCAAATGTTTATATGATATTCAATTTCTAACAACAGTCTAATGAAGTCGTGCGCATGGTCCAGCGATTAGATCAGAACATTTAATTCTAGTTTTTGCCATCTGTCACTGGAGACTCTAATTATACGTTGTGAGTCTAGACTAAGCTACGTAAAACTCAAGATTAACAGTGTAGTCCTTAACTCTGTACACTAAAGACTACATTCTAATGGTCGGTCTTGTTGCGATCAACGCGGTATAGACCGCATGGCAGACAAAGGCACATGTAGGTCGCCTGAAGTATCTGTTATTGTTAATATTATGATGTTGTTGTGGAGGTATATATAGATATAGATCTCATAATGTAGTCTGTATATATTCGATCGGACTTACAATACAGGGGCAGAAAATCCGATTTCGATGGGACTTAAAATACAGCAGGGGCAGGAAATCTCGTTAGTTTTATAATTTTCTCCGTGTGTTCTCAAAACAAAGCTCGGTCTCCCAGTACAAATCCCTAGTGTCCATAACGCTGACTGATTATAAAATAAATCACCAGGTCAAGTTGCTCGTCAGCAATCGCTAGGCCGGGATATAGAGACGTTTGGCCAGTAGATACCTACCGAATTTTAATGTGGCTGGTTATTATTGGCGAAAACATGTTTTTCTACAATGGTGTGAGTTACAAAGTACACGTTTTCCTGATGCGAGGGAGTGGAGACCATCTTGCACGCACACAGTGCGAGAGCGAACGCCGGCGCAACGCATCAGCTGCAAAGTCACCTGTTGCCTTCTGATTTAATACCTACTAAGTACACTAAACAAGATGGTACACTTTGCTGCGCTGCCTGTAACCTTTGATTACCAATTCAATGCGAAAACCACCGTTTAATATGATTTCCCAGTGTAAATATGCGTCTCTTTATACCGTCCTAACGCTTTTCCGAAACGCGTATTTTACTCGGTCCCTTCAGAATTAAATTTTATAAAATTCGAAAGAGAATTAATCGCCAAAGCCAGCTATAATCGCTGTCAATGAAATACATCCCTACTTCTATAAGCTATTGTGATATTTTAAATGACCGTAAATAACATATTTAAGTTTTGGCTCTTGCGACACAATGAGTCCAAATCTTTTGATTGATAACTGCAAAGTTGGTTTAATATGTCTCCTTGTAGCGATTCAGTGATAGAAAAATGAGAGTGAATAAGATACTGAGATTCACTATAATAGCGTGTTTAGAAATAACGTACGTAATAACTAACTTTGACCTCCACGACCGATAAGATTTGTTGTCTTGCCTACTGTACGGCCGTTAAGCCGAACATGAATGCCAAATATTAATCCGTAAAATATAGATTTACTTCCGTTACGGATAAAAATATGTTTGCTTTGCTGCCAAAATTGTCTCATACCGGCTGACTTTTAATAATACATGAAGAAATATTGCTGATCTTAATAAGATTACGTTTTTTATTGGACAGCCTACTTCGCGTATTTTATAGTATCCACTATTACAGTAGTAAACCGTGAATGTAGCTACAAGGTTTTTACGCTTTAGTAGCATCTGCCATGCAACGTGAATAGTTCTGATTGTAATCAGCAAGAACATTGTAGTCTTTACGACCTCTAATTTTGGTAAATGGATATAAGCATTGAATTCCAATAGCGAAAAAATAACTCACCATTTTCCGGAAAAAACTATATTAAGCCTTGGTATTGATAAACTTTGTAAGAATAATTTCTAAGAAGAATAATGACACTATTTCTCATTTTCTCCAAGTATCAGACGAAGGCGACCCCTACTGACTTATCTGGTGAGCACGACATCTGGCTCCCAAAACCGAACTAATATTTTTTGTAACTCACCAAAATAGTAGACACAAATTCCAGACAACCTTTGGGTACCCTGATTCTGGCGTTTCTTGGTATGGCCAGGCCAAATACACTCTTTGAATCTGTGGTGGAAATTAAAGAGAAAAAATATATAATTTACATTATTATTCAAATATTTAAATTTACAAACACAGTCTATCATTCCCTAAAATGAACCTATTTTAAATTTAAATTGCATTTTATTTGGTCATGAAACATTAGAAAGGACTTTTCTGAGGAAATCTAAAATCGTTGGTATCATTTCAACGATTAGGCAAACCCTTGGTTTATGAATTTAGTATTTTGCAATGACACTGTAGTAGTTGTGTATACCTAACGTAATTTTAAATAGGCGATTTGATGTTATATAATATACCTTTCTTGTGCACAAATTGTCAAATTTTGTCAGCTGTCAGAATTCTACGCAATAAAAAGTTAGAGATTACTGGAGATCATGCAAAACAATTTAACATTTATTGCCCTATGTACAGTATATATAACTACCCGTACTTCCGTAAAAAGCTTTTGGTCGGTGTTTGAAATGAAAATGAATGAAATGAAAAATATTTATTCCAGAAACATACTAGTCCATATATAGAGTAGAATACATCATTGCTGTTATTAATATTATTCTTAATTGCAATTAAATTAAATTCAATTAAAACATATTAAATTAAATTAATACAAGGTAACGTTTGGACCAAGCTTCTTCAAAAGAGGCTAATATTAATTAAATATCAACTAGAATACAATTTATTCTTAGTTAGTCGAATCGAAATTAGTCTTCCGTTAAGAAACCATTTAACATATTGCCCTTGGATCCGCCAGTACGTGAATACCACGGCCCACAAACGTTAATTATCGGACCTCAACGAGACGAGAACATGGTTTTACTATACGATGGCTAACGTAAGTGATAGAGTAATCATACTGACGGTGAAAACGCGATGCTCGATTGTTTAATTGTCAAGCTAATCCGTAGCTAATTCCAAACCGATGCCTGTCCGATATGACGGGGCCTTATTCTGGAGCCGTAGCATGGTTGGCCTTATCACGCGACAAGTGACAAGATAAGAGCGTCGTCTCGTTCTATCGAACGGTGTCAGCCAGTGACGCACGCTCTATCCTATCACCTATCGCGTGACAAGGCCAACCATGCTACCGCTCCTGAACAGTATAATAGTATTATATAGCCGTGGACTACAGAGGGGTGCGTACTTCAGAGGGGTAATCACGTAACCTATCGAACACGCGTTAGGACAATTTAACTGTCATTTTTCCATATAAAAAGTGACATATACTACTACTACGTGACGCGCGTACAATGCGTTACGTGATCGACCAGAGGGGCAATCACGTAACGTTTTGAACGCGCGTTACGTAGATCCAATTGTCATTTTGTTTTTAGATGCGGCATTATGGCGGACGTATTTTTTTATTGTATGTCGACGGCAGCATTAACTTGCTACTAATATTGCTCTGAATATATCAGGGAAGACGCAGTTTATGCGGATTAGGAGTCCAACCAGCAGGTCGATCACGTAACGCACTGTACGTGCGTTAGGTAGATCTAAATGTCAAATTTTATATGTAGAACTGTCCTAACGCGCGTTCAAAACGTTACGTGATTATAACACTAAAAAGTTAAGCTACTTTGGCAATGTCCACAGGAAA
This sequence comes from Epinotia nisella, assembly GCA_932294315.1. Lineage (NCBI taxonomy): Eukaryota > Metazoa > Arthropoda > Insecta > Lepidoptera > Tortricidae > Epinotia > Epinotia nisella. Next base: position 29,069,067 of record OW028674.1, read on the forward strand.
ACGCGAATTTAAAAATCTCTGTATGACCATCTACGAGCATGAGCCATCGTGCAGCTGCTAGCTGTCACAAGTTCCGCAAGTTCTGGATCTAGGTTGTTTAATTAAATGTGCAACTCATTAATATCGAAATACTCCCATAGCTTTTATATCATAACTTCGCCGTATTTACACTAACGACCGCCCAAAAGTAGCCATCTTAAATGAATATCAACTTTCTTGATGCAGCAATAAGTACTTCGTAAAGTGCAATAAAATGCAGGCAGTCTTTCTCTAATAAACTTGACATTGTTTTAAAGCAAAATAGCATGAAGCTCGTATTAGCTGATTGCAATTTCAAGCCTTAACAACACGCGTCAAGATTGACATTACAATGTTTATATTTTCTACTTGTGATCTATGGACATGACATATATTGCCAGCTATTGAAAATGGGACTCAAATCCGTGCGAATTAAGAGTGGTGATACTAGTAAGAGGAATTTTAGAAAAACGCATGCCGACGTCAGAGCCAACGTGAGAAACAATTCTCCGTAATAAAAATGTCACAGTAATCCGTTAAGCGTTTGAGGAACGCATTTTGTTTACTAGAAGTTAATATGAAGTCTTAAAGTCTATGCGACTAAGGGGCATTTTGCTTTGACCGGTGTATGGTAGAAAGACGAGACACTCTCGCTACGTGATTTGTGCGATTCACGAATGTAATAGGTATGTGTAATTATTTTGTATTAATGCCCAACAATTTTTTTTATAGTGAGCAGGTATCGTCGTATGAGATGAAACTACGTGAAGTGAATATAATTATTTGTGAGAAGAATAGGGTACATAATGTAAAACAGATACAAACCTACATTTAACTATTCCCTGCTAGTGTACTTACTCGTATGAAATACCTACCTACTAACAAGAACTAACGAGCTAAAATTAAATACATTACTTGGATAAACTGCTTCAACTAATTTATATAAATGTTAAAGTCTATTAAATTGTCAATTGATTAAACGTGAATGGCTATTATGAGCAGGTAACGGACATTTGAAATATAGAAATTCTTCCTAATAAGTGCCACGAACCACAATTTACAATTCAATTATATTTTTTTACACGGCATCTCCCTAATACAGAATGTGTAGCGCGCCGGGGCGGCGCCTCTACGCCGTTCGCACGCCGTCTTCGCCGACGCCGACAATTTAACCGATCGTAAAAAGACCATCGATAATAAATATAATAAATAATGCAGAAATGCTGGAAATATCTAGTTAGCCACAACAGTCCATTCAGTCAGCTTAGCTTGACTATAACAGTTAATTAATAGAAGAAATAAAATAAATTGATGGTAACACACATAATGATACAGATTGGTAGGGATAATAAATAAAATAAAAAATAATGGTGAAGGTTCCATCTGATTGTGATAGCATGCAATATGTACATAACTTTTTTTTGAACCTGACTGTTGCTTTTTTAGGACAAACCCAATTAAAGCGACCGAAAGGCGTGGTGGGTATTACGAGTACTTGAGGAAAATCCATGGGAAACCTCCGGGTCGTGCCGTGTCAGTACGAAGTAGACGGTCCTGGGTTTGAATCCCGGGAAGGGCAAATATTTGTGTGATAAGCATGAATATTTATTTCCGAGTCTTGGATACATTCTATATATATATAGGAACCTATTTATGTCTATTAAATACATCGTCGTCTGTATCAATAACACAAGCCTCGGAGCTTACTATGGGGGCTAGTTCGATGAAATTTATTTTATATAATTGTCTCCTAATATTATTTGTTTAACACTGGAATAATCTAAGAGTTTGCGCTCCAGTGAGATTGGTTGAATGGTTTCAAGCGAATCTGGGGTGAGCGGTATCAAACTACTGGGAGTTTTATCGCTGGTTCAGTAAACCTAGCCTAGCTGAGAAGATTTCAGCAAGAAACTCAGCAAGACCCCCTTTTTTACGCAGATGGAATGCGTTTACGCATCCCTCCGGCTGGGGATGGCCCATTTGGGGGGTATGTGGAACTCGCCCTTCCGTAAGGGATTTGTATACCTACCTACTAACTAAACCCTCGCAGCCGTGTCGGGGGTCGGGGAGCACCATGGGATCGCATGCATTCTATCACGATGCTCTCCCAACTCAGCTGAGTTGGATTGACTATGTACAATTGTATATTATATAACATATTTATACATAACGTATTGATCGTGTGTTCTCCAAGGGTATGAAAGTGCAGCACGGAGAGCAGCCCTCGGCCCGCGATTTAATGCGTGCCGTCATTACAGATGAGACACGCACTAATTTGCCTGACAACGCATTCCTTAGAACACCTACTGTGAAAAATGTGCGCAAAATGTGGAATAATTCACTTATAATGAGAAAAAAGAACGATGTCATTGGACAGTTTTTGCTACCATCAATAACGTTGTCCGTGGAAAAAATGCGCTTTTTTAATTTATTTTATAGTTATAAACTAAATTTAAAATAGCTTATTTAATTTCACAATAATGTAACATGGAAACTTAAAAAGACACGTAAGCCACTACAATTTGAAGTGTCTCTTGACCTTGTCGGTCCATCCCCTTTATATTCTCTTCTCAATTTATAGGTAGGCCACGGGAGGCAGAGGTAAGTTAGCACGATTTATTCGGCTTCGATTATTGACAACCGGGTAGGTACTTTAACTCTAGTAAACAGTAACAATTATCAACATTTCGTTGTTGAGTCAAAGTGGCTCTATTTAAACTACCCTCGATCATCGCTGCATTTCTTACAAATGCGATTTAGAGTCCGATTTAGGAGATAAAAAAACAAAATATCGCGAAATAGCGAACGCCGCACTACAACCAGTTAATTCCAAATTTATCCAATTTCTAAAATTGCCCATTACGCATCTATTCCCTATTGGCAGATATCGGTATCCTGTCCTCTGTCCCTTACCCATAATAACCTCTTGATTTATTGCATAATTTGTCCTCTACACTAATTGATCAATTTAGTGCGAAAATTGCCCAATTTCGTTGTACTCTGAACAAGCCAACCGTGTAATTTTAAATAGTTAAGGCGACTACACGCCATTTTTTCACTGACATCTCAGGCTATCCGGGTCTTATTTGTTCCGTTATGATAGTGTTAGTCTCCTTGAGAACTTAAAAGAAATATTTTTGTTTGGCCGTTGTTTCGTTAATAGGTTTCACGCGATCTAAGTAGAAATATATAGGTAGAAATGTATATGCATAGATGTTAAATAGTGTAACAGTTGAGTTTGTACCGGCATTTTTTCATGACAATTGTCTCGTAATTTTTAAACACCGGCAGATTTTGATTTTTAAAAGTGCCAAAATTTAGCGTTCCGCCTCATACAAGAAAAAAAGTGTCCCAGATTTTACTATGTAAGTGTTTTCTTCCAGTGCGTCACGACCATATAAATAAAAAAAGACTGCATACAAAAATGTGACAATCTGGAATGGAATATTTTGGAAACTTTTTTTTATTGTATGAGGATCGATAGTGTCAACGATTCTGAGTACCATAAACCCAAATAAATCGAATTCTGAAAAAAAAAGTTCATGTACACTTTATTTGAAAAACACCCCATTGAAGCCTTAGATCATGATGAGGCCTAAAAGGACCTTTATTCTACTAATCGCCTCCATAAAAAACTGCATAGCGTTACAATTCCGACATATACCGTTACAAATTAACTATAAAATGCTGATTACAACACAGCGTGTTAACTAAGACATAAACGGTCCCAAAAACGGTACACCAATTAAAAGCTTGCATGTTCGAATTGCAAAACAATGTCAATGCATTCCCAAACTGCACGCAAGCGGCGAATCAATCATATCGAACCGTAAAAACCGATATTGTTTTGTAATCAGTTTTCTAGCACAAAAGCGGCTTTTACCGGCAGATGCGAGATGATTTATTGTCAACTTTTTAATGGATTTCCGAAATTTTTCCCAATTTTTTTTGTGAAAAAAATCAAAACATGTGGACAGTCGCTTGACAATCTAGTTTGCAACGGTCTTGGTACTTGAATTTAAGTAACGTACCGTGGCAAAAAATGTGTAGAATATACAAAGGCGGGTATTCTCTGCCTGTTTATGTCACAGCATGGGCATTCAGCAAGGTAACGCATCGTAAGGTAGGTAGGTACGTGTGGCGTAGACTCCGGCCACGGCTGCTAGCCGAGCCGCGCGGACCAACCAACCTGCTTGGTAGGGCACCGATGACGCGTGCAGTGCGTACCCTCAATCACATAGCGGAAAATATTGATTTGTTTTCGTGTTCTCTGAATGATTTCACAAAGGCAGCATTGTTCGTAATCTAAATATATAAAAGGAAAAACTGACTGACTGACTGATTGACTGACTGACACATCAACGCACAGCCCAAACCGCTGGTTCTAGAGATTCCAACTTTGGCACATAGGTTCCTTATAAGGTCTAGGGCTGCACTAAGAAAGGATTTTCAAAGCCCACAGTTTCCACAGGGTCCACGTTTGTACGAGGTAACAAGATTAGTTAGACTATTTCATTCGAAACTTCACAGCAGTATTTCTAACGATAAATGAGTAAATACGTTCTATGCAACTCTTCATCCTTAATCACGTAAAATTATCGCCCGTAAACCGACTTTTTTGTAGACGTTTAAAAATTCCGCTTAGTACGCGGGCGAAGCCGCGGGCAAAAGCTAGTATGCTATAAGAGTACTATGTAAATAAATACTGTACTAATATTGTATTCTAAATTATGTTATAATATTAAATAGTTACAGTATTGTCTTAGGTTCAATGCCTGCAAAAATAGTTATAAGTGTGGATAATAAATAAATAAGGTTAGCCTAAGTAGTTCGAGCACCATCACATTTAATATTTTCAAGGGTGAATTTTTTTATTTTTAATTTCATCTATTTGATAGACCTTTTGGAAATAATAAACGGTTCAGGAACGAACTGTATATTCAATCTACGAAGACGCACCCTGCTTACTTGTGCTATAAACAAAACACAAACTAGCACGTCATGACCAGGAGCAAGGCGCTTATTCGTACATTGAACGTACCTACGTTTTAAGATAATAATATCGTAAACCAACCAACGGAACAAATAGAAAACTGGGCTTGGAAAAGTTGGAAAGTAAGTACCTTAGCAAATTCGTCAAGACAAGTATCAAGGCAGCACGCGCGCGCTACATTATCTTGTCCGGGCATATGCTCCGTTTTTTAGCGGCTCCGATAGGTTTCAGTGCTCCGGGCGCGGCAGCCGCCGAGCACGCGAATCCGAGCCGACCCGCATGTCGGGCTAACTACGCTTGCCTGAAAAAAAAAACCTTTTTTTTTAATGTTCTCAAATTATGTATGTATGTTAGGTTTGTACCTCAGCTACATTATTTAAGATGAGAGTAGTTAAGGTATATACATGTACCTACCTAAGTTTTTGTCATAATATTTTTAACACAAGCTTTATAAAAGCTGATATTAACCAGTGGTTGAGCTCGTACAGTATGTATTTTACTCGTGCGGTAAAAGTGTTACCACCGCAAAAGTAGCATTTTTACAATTTGTAGGCACCTACTAGGTAGGTTAAAAAGCTTGGCAATAATCATGTAAAAGCCAAAGAAGTTTTAAGTAACCAAATAAAAGCGAAAGAAGTTTCAAGGCATTCCATTTCCGAATTCCTTTTTAAACAACTGGCAATTTCATTCATAAACTTTATGAAGTGTGCTGCCAACTATTCTTGACCCCTATTAATGCATAGCAGATATAGTTTTCAATTCCAAACTTAAATGAAGTTCACAGGAGAATAGTCCAACTTAAAAAGGTCGGATATGAACTTGTGCGGAGGCGGGGCATGTGTTCGAAATTCAAATATCACCTTAGAAAAAAATAAAAAACAAGCCAAGTAAAACCGCTCTATTTTTAACTTAACTACCCTTAAGTTAGGGTTGAAACTTGAGTGGCATTGATTTGAGATTACTGCTGTTGTAGAGTGACACAAGGAGCGAATATGGAACTCATTCAGTTATGGTACCTACTTCCGATTCTTCCTTTACAATCCGAGTTCTTTTTAATGCACATGTGACGGTACACGTGGTAGCTGAATGATTTTTTTCTAATCCCGTGTTTTACGAAGGTTGATGTCAATATAGACATGACATGATGTTTATTACCTAGTTAAATTAAAGAGCTACAGTTTACAAGTTGTTGTAATTCACAACTGCGCGAGTTATTTATGATTATATATCATACATGTACATATTACTAGCACACTTTTTTATTTTTATTTCGTCCACTTTATTGGATTTTACCAACCTCCATACGAATAATTATGTCTAATAAATATTTTATTATGTGCGCACACCTGTCTTTAAAAATAACATACCTGTCACAAATTAAAATTAAAAACCAAAAACCATAGACAGTTCAGCCAGCTGCACAAAATTCACATTACATTACGTAATTCGAATCCAACTTGTTCTAATCACCGGCTGAATGAATACTTGTGACTGTGCACTTGGTTTAGAAAAAAAACCGGCAATGGCTGCACTTCCTTTTAGTACAGCTGCTCTTGCCACGTGCTATACGGGACCACACAAAAAGTTTGTGTGTTTTTTGATAATGTTGATGATAAAGTTTATTGTAAATACTGTGGAAATTATTTATTACGAACATTTTTATTCAGTACCTATAGGTAGTGGTTTTTAAATAAATGTTATTATTTTTTTACTGTATGTTGTTGTCTTTACCTTTTATTGCCCCTAGGAAGTTGAGGCGCACTGAAGAATTCCAATAAGTAGGTAAATTCGCCGGTTAGCGACCACCTAATTTGGTGTGCATAAAGTCTGTTGAAATGTCATTACCTTTAATTAAAAAAAAAAAACTTGTCCTGTCCTGTCTACTTTAATCTACTAACGTAGTCCTTAATGAAGTTGTAACCTACTTGATACAAACATACTTTAAAAATAAATAACCCTAATCTTAGTTTGTACAAATTTCTAATTTCGTAATTATCTATCAGTTGGTTTTGATATTTCGAATGTAGTTTGCAGGCATTTTATTATTTAGTGTTAAATAAATCATATAAATGAAAGATTTTTTAATTACACCTCAGATTATATAAATTTTCTTGACTCTCAAAATGGCGGAATCATTCCAACCGATTAGAACGCTTAATTAATTCTGCTCAACTTTAACACGTTTCGCTAACTGTATGACATAAGACTTTTAATACGAAAGTAAAATTGAATTGATTAAACGGAATAGCAAAAGAAACAATATAAAAAGGCTAACAAATTATTTATCTTGTGCTGTCAGGACGGACGTTTTCCTCTAGGTACACATTACAATGAACTTTTTTGTGATAGTTTTGTCTGTGTTAGAAGCTGAACAACACTTGTACACGATACCCCGTCCTCCTCGGCGCTCGGGACCTGTCGCTCGACGCGCAGCGCTGTACCGCGTTAGGACGGTCGTACTGCGTCGACAGAGTCCCATGCGAGTAGCCCGAGCTGGGGCCTATCGCGACTCTACAGTCACCTAACAATGACGACCTCGATAGTCTCGGCTGCGGACGCGTCTGAATCTGAAGCTGTTGTAAGTCCTGAGTTTTCTACCTGTGACGAAACTGCCTTGAACTCTGGTGAATGTGATTCTAAGAATTAGAACTTTTTTGTTGATAGCGAATAAAGTTGACTGTCCTAGTCCATATGTTCGGCATTGTTGCGACAGCCACATCAAAGCTGTCGGAATATAAAAGTAAATGTATTTTAAATCTGAATTGAATTGTAATAATTGTAATGATATTTTATTTTATTGTGTTGATTTTTTATTTGTATTAATTAATTATAATGTTAAATGTATGAATTTATTATTTTTTATTTTATTTAATAATAAATATATTGAACGATTTTACATTTTTATTTCTACAATGATAACACTACAATAAGAGACGGTACCTAGTTTACTTTCCTAGCTTTGTTTACAAGTTATAGCTTTCTTTCAAGGGGATCCAGCTAGGGCATGCAATCCCGGTATTTATTACTATCCCCTTGAAGGAAAGCTACACACTAGGGTGTTGCTTAAAAACCGAAAATTTGAAATTTAAGTGAGACACCCTATTATATTGGTCTAATACATGAAAAAATTACGTCTGTTTTTTATTTTTATTTTTGGATAAGATTTAGGGGTCGCTACCGAATTTTGAAACTCCTTAAGGTTGCGTTTCTCCATAGTAAGTTTTTTTTTATATTTTAACATTTTTTTAGTTTATTGAGCTACATTTAATAAAGAAGGAATACACAATCGAGAAAATACGATTTTCGTTCACGAAATGTTCGACGCTTATTTGAAATCAAATATAAAGTCTTAAAATCATCGCCAAAGTCCGTTTTTAGCATATTTAGCACAATAAAATTCATTTTTGAATTACTGACTGAAATTTAGTGTTTTTTTTTATGTTTTTCAGATTATTCATTTCCTATCATTAAATGTAGCTCATTAAAAATGTAAAATTTTAATATATAAAAAAAACCTTACTATGGCGAAATGCAAACATTAAAGAATTTCAAAATTCGGTAGCGACCCCTAAATCTTATCCAAAAATAAAAATAAAAAACAGATGTTATTTTTTTACGTATTAGAACAATACAATAGGGTGTCTCACTGAAATTTAAAACTTTCGGTTTTTAAGCAACACCCTACTACACACTTTATATTTTTTAATATTTTTGTACTGTTTATATTCTAAATATTGACTATTCAGTTAATGTAAACTCTGCCCAGTATAAACGGGATTTCCTGGCTCCTGATTGATTGAATAATCAATCTATGTATTTGGGTAATTGGTGGTTAGCAAAAACCACGCCTTCTTTCTTTAAGCGAGATTTTAATCTTCGATTAATCATGACCAGACAAATTGACGAGAAAAATACAGGTGACAATCACAGTATACCGTAGAATGGCACTTTATCCTATTTTTAACGTCATTTATGAAAATAATAATAAATAAGCCTATATATACGTCCCACTATTGGGCACATGACTCCTCTCATGGATGAGGGAACGAGCAGTGTACATGCGTTTATTAAATTATTGACACACGATTAAGATTATTGAAAAATATACGTATAGGTATGTCTAATAACTTAGGCCCATCGCTCCAGCATACCTTTTCAAAATATGACTCACCTACCTGACGTCTTTAAGAAAATTTTAAATGCTTTTTTATACGGTACTAGCATCCGCATTATCTATCAGTTAGTCACGGCACAGTTTTATAGGTATAGATAGGTTCATCAAAATGGAACTGATCAATTACCACCGGTGGTATCAAAGCGCAGCACTGCCCGTGCCCGCGCCCGCGCCGGTCGCAGGTCGCGTAACAGTTATACTGAACATGACAACAAACAAGATCCCATGCTAGGCTGAATCTAAAGGCGTATACGTCCTTCTCTTATTCACTTAAAAATTACTCGTGAGTGATAGTACTTATATGTATCGTGATTGTGATTGATAAGCACACTAAATAAATAATTGATGCAAAAATATGGAATGTTAATGGTGTTTTGATCCATTTATAAACCAAAAGTTGTACTTGAATACGCTCATGGAAAATCTTCATTAACAGCGCGAAATGAAAAAAATTAAGACGAATCCTCAGATTTTAATGAATTATTTGATGTATATAGTTACTTAGGTATATAATTAGAAAGTATTTATTGGGATTTATTCAGGGTATAACAACCCTTGCTAATATAACACGTATTTTTCCACTAATACCTACTTACATGTCGAAAGGCGATTTGTGACGTAGTATACCTGTTTTATATGAATTGTAAATTTAGTAAATTGTTTATAGAGCATGCTTTGGTTTACTATTAAAATGTGTGACTGAGACGCTTTGCTACTGCATGAGCACTGTAGGAGACCTGCTCCACTGGATCGCTGTTTTAAAAGCATATCACATGAATCGTATCGCACCCAAAAGGAGTACGCGATATAGGTACCACGCGTATGTACACACATTAAAGGAAGCATAATATCTAAAGCGTAGTTAACATTCAAGCATGCATTACCTAAGATAACATCTAATTAACGGTACAACTTCCTCATAACTCGAAGATGCGTCGAGTATTAGTCGGCATACCTGTTTGCAGATGATCGGGTCAAAGTGCCCGATCACTTTCACCTCTCCATTAGCCATCTGTCTAAGTCAGATTAACCATAAAATGCCATTTTTTAATTCTATTTCGATACAAACATTTTTTAGCTTTGGTTGCTTCATTGGCGAGACCTGTTTGCATAAATATTTCAATACAACTCAAAACTTCGCATACAATTACAAAACTTATTTATATAATACGGAGCAATGAAAACGGGTATGTACCTACACCTTCTTCCGATGTGCACCTACAGACTGTAGGCTACAGTATACAATAAGTACCTATTCTATAAAATATTAGTTGTGAGGAAGAAGTTATCTGCCTAACTATTATTTTGATTTGATCGTGGTCATTAAACCACTTACAGCGGCCATTCTTTTCTATGTTTAAAAGATATTGTGGTTGTCTACGAGTTATTTTTACAACAGCCTACACTTTTTTTCTAGAAAAAACAGGGAGTCACTGTCTATAATTGGAATGAAACGTAAATTCCTTAACCGTTAGACAAAAACATTACCCCTTTCCGAGTAATAATCAAAAATAAAGGAATGACATCACCGCCTGTCGCGAATGGCGTCCGCACATGCTAAACCGAAAATAACTAAAATAATCTGCCATATGCACACCAAAACACACGCGTGCAACTGCGAAACACTAACCCGATAACCATCTTAAATTAAACGTAAAAAACAGCGAAGACCTTCAAATATATAGAGAAGAAATGGGGTCAGAAGTTATTAAAACCTTCTGCGAGAAATGGAACGCACTGAAGCATAGACAGAAATTAAAAAGTTAAAAAAAATAAAAGGGGGAACTGAAACTCGAATTCGGAAGGGTTGTTGTAAAAAGTGGAGTCTTTTTGATTGTTTTTGGCCAGGTGTTTTCGGATTTGGAACGTCTTACCGGAAATCTGTGGCGCATGTGTCTGGCAACCCGTTCGGCGGAAACAGTGCATCCCTCACCTTCCCTCCGTTCTTATTAAAGAACATCCCCTGAGAAGGCATCGTTTTATTTTCATTTGGTCTTGATGAAGTTGGTCCTTACTGTCACTTCTTACTTTTTCTTTATAGTACCATGCAGTGATGTCTGTTTCCGTACCTATTTACTTATCGTTACTTGTGTCGCTTAACTTCAAACTCAGATAAATCCATTCGACCCTCTCTGCAAATATCTACCCTATTACCTTTTCATAATACCAAAATCGCATGATCTGACAGATGGATTTACCCGAGTTTGAATTTAAGCGACTCACTTATAATCACACTTTGTTCGAACGCCAAAATATGTACATGCTCGTCTGAAATGAGTGGCTTTCAACCCTTGGTAACCTACTATTCAAGATCGAAGAAAATATTAAAATTACCATCTATACGATAAAAGCTGATTCCATCATTAGATCTAGAACAAATTTAATCGTAAGTAAAATAAACATTGACATTGAACGAATATTAAGAACAATTAATAAATACAAAATAAATTGAGGACTTGCACCTCTTTTTTAGTCGGTATGTCTGTTTTGAACATGTGTTTTTTTTGCGATTATTTGACATGGTGTTGCGTTGGTTTTAAATGTCATACAAACCTGCCGTCCGCCATATCTGTCGAGTTGTTTGATTACCATGTAGATTGATGTTTTCATGGCGGTTATCTTTCTAAATAGGTAAATTTTGCTTGCTTAAAATTTAAGTAAATGATTAAATGACACAAGTTAAAATAAATTGCAACAATAAACTATCTCCAAGCCTTTCTATAGTCTTTAAACACAAGCCCTTCAAATCAGATCGACAACAGGTGGCTTGCACCGCGAGGGTGCAGATTCAATACCCAGGATACACGTACCTATATGCTTTTATTCAGCTGTACGGGGTGGTGTTTAATGTTTTACCTTCAGTTTGTGGTTTAATAAATGCGAATGTAACGATAACACATCTTGCTAAGATATTACGTCAGTATAGCTCTAAACATCATAGTAAAAATAAAGTTTTCACACCTTCATTCGGAAAAGTAAGTTTTGCTTCACGACGAGAGGGATCAAAATGCAACTTTTCTGTTCAAGCTACTTTTTTAATTTATTCATTGGCAACATGTAACATTTACGCAATGTGCCAATTGAACACAGATTTTTATAAAATAATCGATTGTAATTTCATCGTAATTGATTAAAAACGAACATATTTCAAGTTTTAACTTTTAAAACGTTATTTTAAAAATTTATGAATTTTTTGTAATATAAAAAAAAATTATACGTTTTTCTAAAATCAAAACTATCGTTATAATATTTTCCTCATAGTCTGTGAAAAATTGTATGTGTCACTCAGGAGCAAAATTATTTTCCTCATGGATGTTAACGCTTGAATCCTTCGTTACGCTAAGGATTCTAACTTAGAATCCCTCGCTACGCTCTGGAGTCAATGTACCGCCCTCGCCGGAAATACATCATTTTGCTCCCTTGCTCCACAAATAACTATGTTGTCAGATTTACCTTGCTGTGTATCATGTGGCATAAAACCAAACGAAGTAATGAAAATCCTAGAACTATCAGGGACGGTTTACTCCGTGATTTGGTCGCCCGCTACAAGTGCATGCCGCCTATCGGCCCTAGGGGGCATCTATGTTAGCGCTGCTACGGCACGCACGCGTTCTATCGCAGCGCGTTGCATGCGATAGAAAGGGATGGCCACGTTTAGGCTCGTTCGGCATACCTAAACAGGGGATTTGTTAACAGAGAACCTTCTGTACGTAGTACTACTACGTATTTATTCTGTGGCACTATCTATAAATTAGTTTTCTGGAAGCGCGAACTTACAAATAAAATCCACAAGCACGCATATTTAGTTAGGCTATATGCATATTTACTAGACAACAATATCATTACAATATCATTTACCTCATCTCATCAATCAATCAAGCTGCTTTGACCGGAGATTCCCGAATGTCAGCTGAGCGATCAATCTGTCAAAAGGGTGTTGACCCCGCGGTGATCCATCTCGGAGATATGCTGCGACAACACGGTTTGTTTGCTCTTTCCTCTCCCACGGGACGGTTCCATTGAGAAATTTGGGAGAGGCAAGGAACTAACAGTAAAGAGTAAGGTTTGAAAATAATTTTGTCCACAATTTAGATTTAGTAGTCGTTTGGCATAATAAACTCAAATAGTCCCACCGATTCGCAAGTTTTTGTAACTTACTCTGCTAAGATTGTGTAACTGAAGTTCCAAGATTTGGTACCTTCATTTTGTAGAGTAATTAATGAATAATGTTTTAATTTTTTTAATTGCATTGTATGTTAGTCTTTAAGGTAAATTTGTAACTATGGGCCTTATAGCCTGAAATAAATGGTTATCATTATTATTATACATATACACTGTGAGTTTCCATAAAGTGCACATAGTAAATAGGGTAAATCTATACCCAATTCCATCGACGGAAAAAAAAAGGATTTATTTCAATCAATATTTTTTTCAAAGCGCTGCGGCAAGAAATCGTATTTTTTTTTAAACTAAGAGGTCGATGACGATAAAAAAAAAACCCGGCCAAGTGCTTTCAGACTCGCGCACCGAGGGTTCCGTACAAACCTGTAGGTAGTATTTGATATGAATTTCAATTTAATACCTCTACGCGTGCATGAGGGGGGTACCTAGTACTTAAAAATTATTAAAAATATATATATATTATATTTTATGATGTAACTAAAAATTTACGGTTTTCGCAAGTTTTCCTTTATCTGTGCTATAAAACGTTGCTTCGTACGACATTTCAAGATTCTGAGTTCACGGGAAGTACCCTGTAGGTTTTGATTCCCTTGCGAGTTTCAAAAATTTATTAAAAATATTTTTATTACATGATGTAACTAAAAATTTACGGTTTTCGCAATGTTTCCTTTATCTGTGCTATAAGACGTTACTTTGTACTAAATTTCAAGATTCTGAGTTCACGGGAAGTACACTGTAGGTTTTGATTCCCTTGCGATTGATGAATTTGCGGAAATTTGCGGCATAAACGGCTGTATCTTTTGATTGCGTTGGCTTAGAAGTTTGATTTTTTCACAGCTCCGAGGGACAGTAGACTTGACTATTTGATATAAATTTTAGCTAAATACCACGCGTTTCTGAGAAAAAGGGTCTTGACAGACGGACGGACGGACAACACAGTGATCCTATAAGGGTTCCGTTTTTTCCTTTCGAGATACGGAACCCTAAAAAACAGTAATACAGTTAATTAACAGACGATTACGATAAAATAGAGTCTTACATAAAAGACCCGGCCAAGTGCGAGTCGGACTCGCGCACCGAGGGTTCCGTACAAACCTGTAGGTATACTTTACGAGTTCATGAGGAAAGATAATAACTTTAAAATTATTAAAAATATTTTTATTATATGATGTAACTAAAAATGTACGATTTTCGCAATTTTTCCTTTATCTGTGCTATAATTAAGACGTTGCTTCGTACCGAATTTCAAGATTCTTAGTTCACGGGAAGTACCCTGTAGGTTTTGATTCCCTTGCGAGTTTCGAAAATTTGCGGCATAAACGGCTGTATCTTTTGATGCGTTGACTTAGAAGTTTGATTTTTTCACAACTCCAGGGGACAGTAGACCTGAGTATTTGATATAAATTTTAGCTTGAACCCTCCACTTATAGCGTTCCTGAGAAAAAGGGTCTTGACAGAGACAGACGGACGGAGAACGGACGGACGGACGTACAACAAAGTGATCCTATAAGGGTTCCGGTTTTTCCTTTCGAGGTACGGAACCCTAAAAAATACCGGCAACTACCTACTAAGGGAGATAGCAAAATGTTTAATTATTTATATTAGTGCAAGTGCAAGGCCTTTTTTTAACCGCTCATAGAAAATGTTCTACTACAGACACATGGTAATTTTATTATGTAATAAATAATAAACAAGGGCATATGCATTTTTAATACGAGTTTCCCGTAAATTCTGTATTTTTTTCCGGTGCCGCTATTTTTTATGTAAAACTGTATTTTATCATATTCGTCTATTAATTAACTTTATTACTGTTTTTATTTTATCGTCATAGGCCTCTTAGTTTAAAAATTATAACGATTTCTTTGCAATCGTGCCACAGCGTTTTGAAAAAAAAAATTTGACTATAAATGCATAGTATCCACACTATTTTTAGGGTTCCGGACCAAAAAGGTAAAAACGGAACCCTTATGGTGCTGCGACTCCGTCCGTCTGTCCGTCTGTCTGTCAAATATGTCATGAACTAATACTAATGCTATCGATTTGAAATTTGGAATAGTTGTAAACAAAGCTAATCCTCGTGTACGGAAAATGAAAATTTTGAATATATTCTTTTAATTTGTATAAAAAAGGGCGGATAAGAGGGGGGGGCAAAAATGCAAAGTCTAGTTAGTAGGCCAAGTGGGGTATCATATGAAAGGGCTTGAATTGAACATTCTAAAACAGTTTTTCTTTTTTTTCTACAATGGTAAAATTTTGATTTATAAAGAAAAATGTTGAAAAAAAATACCATTCCCCCCCTTATCTCCGAAGTTAATCAAGCGAAAAATTTGAAAATAATATATATGATTAATATTAACGTGAATATTACCGGAAAAGTATAACGAGACCTCTATCTAGCGTATTTTTTTTTATTCTTCAAAAATCATATGTTAATTTTGTTTGTAATTGAATACTTCTGTGTTTATTTTTTTTCCTTCAAATTCGTATGAAAGTGTTCTGAAAGTACCTTCTAGCAAATAAAAAAAGAATTATCGAAATTAATTCACTTGATAAAGAATTATCGCTGAAAAACCAACATACAGTAAGGGAAATGTATTAACGTACCACCGTAGAACACTATCGCAATAAGGTGACATACTACTCGAGGTTGAGTGACGGCGGCCTGTCAATTGCGACAGGGTTCTACGGTGGTACGTGAATACATTTCCCTTACTGTACATACCGAGTTCCTTGGCCGCGCAAGTTAGTAACAAAATACACCGATATATGGCGCTGTAGGTACTCATGACTTAACTATTACAGTATGTGTTGTTAAGATTTTTCCAAAATTAATGGGTGGGGCAAGACGGGTGTGTTGTATGATATTTCGTACGGAACCATCGGTGCGCGAGTCAGACTCGCACTTGACCGGTTTTTTTATTTTATTTTCCCGTCGATGGAATGTGCACCTCACTATGGAAACTCACACTTATATAAAAGAAGAAGTGCTGATTGATCATCAACGCACAACCGAAAGTACTGGCACTAGAAACTTGAAATTTACACCATAACTTCCTTTTAAAATGTAGGCTATAGTCGTAGGTCCAAAGAGGGTTAAATAGGGGTGAAAAGTTTGCATAAGGGAAACTAACGTGTGAAACTAAAAGTGTTTTTTTGAGCTAGAGACAAGGAACTTTGTAGAAAGACTACTTATTAAAACACAACAAAAGTACTTCCAGCGTCTTGAAAAAATTCCACCTCTAACGGGGTGAAAACGAGGGGTATATTTTGTATAGGGGAAACTTTTTTTAGCTAGAGATTTGAAACTTTGTCAAAAGATTACTTATGAGCATGCAAATAAATACATTAGCGTTATGAAAAATTTCACCCCTTAAGGGGTTAAAAAGGGTGCAAGTTTTGTATGGGGAACACTTTTTTGAGCTAGAGACTTGAAACTTCGTAGAAAGATTACTAATTAAAATACAAAAAAGTACTTTTAGCGTTTTGAAAAATGCCACCCCTAAGGCGGTGAAAAAGGGGTGCAAAGTTTGTATAAGGGAAACTTTTTTCTAGCTACAGATTTGAAACGTTGTAAAAGGATTATTTATTAGAATACAAAAAAGTGCTTTTAGCGTTTTGAAAAATTCTACTCCTAACGGGGTTAAAAGGGGGTTCAAAGTACTCAAAGACTCGAAAATAAATTAGAGTGTTATAGGGTTCCGAACCTCAAAAGGAAAATAAGGAACCCTTATAGAATTACTTTGTTGACCGACTGTCTGTCTGTTTGTCTGTCAAGACCCTTTATCTCGGGTACGCGTGGAGGTATCGAGTTGAAATTAAAACCATATACTCAAGTTTACAGGCCCATGAAGAAAATCAAACTTCTAAGTTAACGTAAAAAAAAGAAAGGCCGTTCATGCCGCAAAAAACGTATATTTCGACACTCAAGGGAATCAAATCAAAATATACGGTACTTCCCGTTGACCTAGACCTATGAAATTTGGCAAGTAATATCGTCTTTATACTACAAGTACAGGGAAAAATCTGAAAACTATACATTTGTAGTATAATATAATTAGAACTGCGACGTTCACAGAGCCGAAAAAAAGGTAATATTAGATTATAACTGCAGATTATTTTTTAATTTAAGTAGAATATTTTACCTAATCAAAATAATTTATTCTCTTACACCGTTAAATAGGGACTGTGCATGGAGATGTAAAGTTCTAAGTCTTTTGGCATAAGATAGTTTTGCTTTCAAAACTATACAGGTAGCCCGGACGGACTAACGTGAGTACTCTGAACTGTCTGAACGGATTTAGGTAAAATTTCCAGTAATGTATTACCTATGATAAGAAAATGCTTTTCAAAACGAAAACAATAGCTCGAAGTTCTAGAAACCAGAATGAGCGATTTAATAAAAACACGAAATCATGAATTAAAACTTTGACGGCTGGCCAGTGTCTTCGGCATCATGACAGGACAAAATAAGACGATAATGGGAGTAATTGTAAATTAATAGGTCCGTATCAAAATTAAAAACACATCGCATGATTTTATCAACATCAAAGTGAACGAGAGCGTTAAAGAGCTTCTAAATAACAAGCTACCCTTAGAGATGTAAATCACGAGTAATGAAAAGGGGTGAGCAGAGCTAACCAGAGATGATTTACGCGCATTACTAATCGGATAGAGGTTCCATATCGCCTATAAATAGAAGTAAGCAGCTGTCGGGGGTTAGTCATCACATTTCGATAAAAATCATCGTTATTATTAATATGAGTATTGCACACTGATTACGTCATAATCCGCCCATGATAATATTGAGTATAGGTAGGTATTGTTCACTACCTTATTGAAGTTTCTTATGATATTTGACTAAGTAGGAAGGAACTTCCTAGTTTCGCAGTGTGAACTTGAGAATTGGTTCTCCATAGAAATAGACAATTCAATTTTGAAAGAGACTTTTTTTTCGGGAAATGGCTTCTACGAGTCATTATCATACCACAACATGATTTCGGGATAATATAAGTATGTCGTTATTTAGCGGACCAAATTATCCAGAAATTATGTTGTGGTATGATCATTACTAGTAGAAGCCATTTACCGAAAAAAAGTATCGTTCCAAATTGAAAATGTCTATTTCTATGGAGAGCCGATTCTCAGCCACCAGTGTGTCGTGCTCAACGTTTTGTAGGTTGACTAAGTGAGAAAAGTGTGTGTGAGAGGAAGCGCACTAACCAATTGGATTTCAATCTAATGCCAATAAGTGTCCGTTTCATGTTCCAGAATAGACTATTCGATGAATCTTCAGAAAACTGTTCTATACACATACATATATGTAGTGTAGGTATGTATATAAGTTTAAGAGAGGAAAATGTACCCATTAATTATTTTTGAGCTAAATATTATCACTGTATTGTGTTATATTAGTCATATATCGACGCTGGAAAGGAGAAATAGAATAAGCGAATCAGAGCTAACTTAACAGGACAGCCAAAAAACACTTTTTGGAAAAAAATAAAATCACAGTTATGTTCTCAACATGAAGGCTTTATTATTTTACCTATTAATACATTATTTTAAGCAAAATGGTCCTAAGAATAGATTCGAGTAAAATGATCTAACCGACATGTTTCACGAGAAATTACTTAGTCGGGTAAAAGAGTCCAACCTAAATTGTTGACGACATTATGAATTAATCGAGTAAAAATTATCTTATTACATCAATGCTTATTTTATAGTCAGGAGAAATATATATACCTATCATCATAAAATAAATCAAGAAAAATCATCTAATGAAATATTTTAATATCATTCAAAAAAATTGCGACACATGAACACATGTTTCATTTCGCAAATCATCAGATATTCGACTCGTTTAGTAAACTGCACAAGAAGTGTTTCATTGATATTCCCACGTGAAGAAAGTTGGCCCGAAAAGGATACTTCCTTGCGGAAATCCAATATCCGACCCTTACCGGCTCGAGAGCAATATACCCCCATATGAGACTAAATCCATGTGTAAGCGTTTCTCGTTCTCACAATAATAGTACATTATTGCAGAGGTAGGGATATGGAATAGCAATTCGTGGATGAGTTAATTTTGTTGGATGAAGCGAAGCTGAAAAAAAAAACGAGAAAATCAAATAATATTTTCAATCATCTTATAACAGCGAGTAGGTATGTCAATAACCTATCACGTTCCCCCCCCCCCCCCCAACTTATTTTTAAAGTAGGTAGATAGGTAGGTACACGGTATGGCTCATGGCTCATGGTGTCATTTTTAATTGATATTTATCCTGCGGTGGCGGTCAATAGTAGATTTGACAGCTAAATGAGAAGTCAGGCCGCGCCATGTAGTTTGAAAACACTTTTATTTCTCTCATGCATATTGGCCGTAATTCGGACAACGATAAAAGCCGGAAAGATCAGAGAATATAGTTAAAAGTAACAATATAGTTTGTAACTTGTTTATAACTCACAAAATAACCGGCAATGATAATATTATTATCCTATACTCACGACCAGGGGTGATTACGTAAAGTTTTAAACGCGCGTTAGGCAGATCCAACTGTCATTTTTCTATAAGTATAACAAGTGCGAGTCGGACTCGGGCACCGAGGGTTCCGTACAAACCTGTAGGTAAGTATTATATAAGTAAATTTGTTTTTATTAAATGATGCAACTAAAAATTTACGGTTTTCGCAATTTTTCCTTCATTTGTGCTATAAGACGTTGCTTCATACTAAATTTCAAGATTCTGAGTTCACGGGAAGTACCCTGTAAGTTTTGATTCCGTTGAGAGTTTCGAAAATTTGCGGCATAAACGGTTTTATCTTTTGATTGCGTTGGCTTAGAAATTTGATTTTTTCACAGCTCCAAGGGACAGTAGACCTGAGTATTTGATATATATTTCAGCTTGATACCTCCACGCGTTCCTGAGAAAAAGGGTTTTGACAGACGGACGGACAACAAAGTGATCCTATAAGGGTTCCGTTTTTTCCTAAAAATTGTAAGACGCGCGTACAATGCGTTACGTGATCGACCTGCAGGAACACAACAGCTAGGCTGTTCTGAACTTGTTTTATCACTTCACCCGTCTCCCCTTGTATATCTTGACGCCAAGATTCTTAGTAACTGGTCTTAGGTCTGCTTTACACTGGATTGGTAGGTAGTGTTACCATGGCTGCGGTCTTCTGTAGAGGTACATCCTCAGTTGGGCTGCTCCTAATATGCATTCCGCTCAATTCAATCTCTCTCACGTTTTGTTAATGTCTTACAGTATGTCATATCAACTAATTTTTTGTAGCACGAATCTTTGGATACGAACCGGCAAGATGACATCCGATATAACTTGAGCCCAGGAGGATATCCGGCGAATATTTGTACAATTGCAGCGAATACCTGCAGACGGATGTGCGCCGGTAGAAAGGTTTGTTTGCTTTTGACGTGTCGCCGTGGAATTAGGTTACCGAGTTGAAAATAGGAGGAGCTCTGAAGTCTGATATCTTTCAACGGAAAAGTATCGTTTCTTGATGGCTCGTAACAGTGTACCCGACTGAATGGAAGGATTCGCATAAATTACTGTACGAAGATAGGATTCTCAAGGTACACCCATTACTGATATTTTGCAATGACATTAACATGTGAAACATATTGCATAATGCTCACACTTTCACGTCTAGGTATTGCAGATAAACAGAAGGTCGAGTAAAATATCTCTTACAGCTTATTTTAATTGTTTTCTAATTTTACTTCGTCGTTATTTAAGAAGCTTGGTGTTTTTTTGTCTCCTCGAAGGGTTAATCTGAACAATGAGGGTAGCGCCATCTGCCGCGGGCTATCGAAATAGAAAAGTATAAAAACCCTTAATGAACGTAATTCCCGTATAAAGGGTTGCTTAAAAATAAACAGCAGCCTTATTCTGAAAAGCGATGTCGTTTCAATGCAGCTTATACATTGTAGACGTGATGTCTGTGATTATGTTTCTTTACTGGTTCGCATGGGTTTGTTTAATCTGATTATAATTTTTCCAGCTATTTAATTACTGAGCAGGATGATATACATGTAGGTACATTAGTTATGCTGGTACTGAGTATAAAAATATATTTTATTTCTAACCGGAGTCCTGATTTGAATGGTACAAAAGTTAAGTATAAACATAATAGGCGAACGAAACAATACACCGATATAAGCCATGATAGATGAATATGAATACTGACCCTGACCCCAAACAAATATAATTCAACAAGTTCAATTACGGCTCCATTCAAATGTGCATAAACTGGGTAGTCGACAATCTGATGATTTGGATCACTGCTCAGGTTATGTTCCTCAAAACAAAAAAGTTTTATTATTTTCAAGTGGTTTAAAAAAACATTGATTAAAACGACCACTTAGTCAAACTAAATATAAATAATTGAATCTGACTCTTCGCTCGAATTAGCCGGGTGGAAGTAAAAACACTAACAACCCAGAAAGTGGTCAGTTTTGGGTTCGCTAATACTACTGTTTTCTTTTTTCAAAAAATGTCTGTACATTTACTAACCACACGAAAGAACGATTAATAAAAAAACCGGACAAGTGCGAGTTCAACTCGCGTGGTGAGGGTTCCGTATATAATCTATTGAGAATTTTCCCGTTACTTTGAATACTCAAAACGTCTTATAGGTTTTCCTTAACTGTGACAGACGGACAGTCAGACGCACGAGTGATCCTATAAGGCTTCCGTTTTTTCCTTTTGAGGTACGGAACCCTAAAAACGTCGGTAGTACAACATTTCTAATACATTTTTGTAACACAATTAAAAGACTAGAACTCTAACCTACAATTGCATGGTTATAAAATAGTTATCATGGAAATAAACTAATTATTCAATTTACAAATATGTTACTAGAAAAGTCTGTTAGTGTTTCACGATTCCTTGCACAGAATAAGCGCCCGGATTTTTAGTGCATCTTAAGTCGTGCCGTGGTATGTAGAGATGATTTATAGATTCAACATATCCGCTTCTATTTTAGTCTGAGTTATTCAACAAAGGTGTAATTCTTATTAGACTTTCAAAATATGTCGTTACGGGTAATAAAATGAACAGTTACCTATCATAATGGATTATTTCATCAAAAATAGGTACTTGAAAACAAAAACAAAAATGTATTTAAATAAGTTGACACTACTTATTTTGCATTAAGAACCTTATTTTTTTTAATACATGCCTCTTTTACTACGAAAAAGCATCCCAATAACAAAAAAAGAAAATTTATTTGAGCCTGAACTGAATGTAATCTCCCTACTAAGTTTTTAAAGACCTGAATAGGTAGTATTACAGCCAGGTTTTCGTTAAAACAAGGTATGAATAAATTGTATTGTAAAATAAATGATAAAGAAGAAATTAAATTACATAGACCAACAAAATTAGCATAGTTATTAACTACCTACTAATATGCCGCAATAAACTAATCAAACCAATAACGAATAAACCATAAAACTTAACTAAATTCGCAAAAAAACCTGACCGTCTAGATTTATTTCTAACAATCTTTCTCAGGCCAAATCTATCCAGATGTTCGAGTTTTTATACTAAACGGAAACGGAAAGACAACGTTTTGTCTTACTCTAGCCGCCTTTGTTTTGTCGCTCCGTCCCTGTTTAACACAGTATTATATTCGCAGGTTTTTCGTGCACAGATTGCGCCGTCGGCCACCTGCTTGAGAAAAAAGTCTGTGAACAACTGACGATCATATGGTGTGTGAGCGCAGGTTATGTATGCGATGGACTCGCCCGAATGTTGTGTTTGGTGTTCGATTCACACGACTATTTGCAAATGTCATTGTGCTTATTCGAAACCTGAAGGCTATTGCAATTATTTTCTAATAACACATATTTTATGAGACGCACATCAATAAAACATAATTTAGATGCACTGGACAGACATAACTACATCACGTAATGTGCAAATAAAGCGCAGCAGTATCATTAATGTCACCTGTCCATTGCACAGACTTTGTTTACTTCCAACATTGTTATGTTCTATAGGTGTTTTTGACGTGGGCGGGTGTTTACGTAAAGTGCTTCAGAGGGATGATTACGTAACGTTTTGAACGCGTGTTAGGATATTACAGATCCAACTGTCATTTTTCCTTATAAAAAATCACATTTAGATCTACCTGACGCGCGTACAATGCGTTACGTAATCGACCAGCAGTCTTAGGTACTTATCGCTTAACAATTTGAAACTAACCACTATAAACGTTGTTTTATCTCTCAAAAATTCTTTGAAACTCCAAACTTATGACACACAAACATGAATACTTAAAATGGGGACTCCTACTGCCCGTTCCCTCTCATCCATGAGAGGAGGCCTGAGCCCATTAGAGGTAGGTACGTATACAGGCTGATTTATTGTTAGTATCATTATAACATCCATTAGTAACATAATATAAAATTTACTTGAGTATGTCTGCAATATTTTTTTATTAAAAATGCACGAATCTTTTTCGTTAAAAACTATCGACTAAGGGTGTCAACTGCACTTATAAATATGTATCTTGAGTAATTTCATTTTGGATTGCAACATTTTCAACCTGCTTCCATTTTACATTAATAAAAAGAATATAAAATATCATAAAATAACTGCCATAAATCTCAATTAAGTAATTGTAGAGAAGTCTCCTTATAACATATTTAGTCACGAGTATGAATATCCTACAAAGTACAAACCTATTAATACATACCTACTTGCTTACTTTCTTTAATAACGGTCTCATTAATAAAGGTCAACTAGGTGAGATCCTTTTAAGAGATTAAGTTCGCCCTTGTATCTGCTTAACTTATCTCGTGGAGGGTTTGTTGCATGTAGATAACATGCACATTTTCTGCAAAAAGTTTGTGTAGTTACACTAGTTACTTAGCTATGACCACGAGCGTAACCAGTAAATTTAATTGTATAGATAATACCATGTAATTACATTTAAAGATAAGTTAATGATTTTTTTATTTGCATAAAGGCATTGCACTTAAAACACACAGCTATAATAACACAACGTCAATAAATATATCTCATTTAAGTAGTCCATAATATGAAATTATGAAACAACTTTTGAGCAAGTTGTGTTTCATATTATGGAATTCCGATTAGCCTCTCACAGACTGACGCGGCCTGCGGTGGCGGTCAATAGTAAACTTGACAATTATTGTCAAGTTTACTGTTAGAGTTGGCTTTAGAGTTTTATAAGTTGTTGACTAGTAAAATGCTGCTAGTGATGAAAAATCACTGGCATAATTTTTCCCAAACTGTATGTTATACAAAATATGAATATTCGTATTTTTATTGGCTTCCTGTACAAAGTTCAATGCTCACGTAATTGTAATTAGATCACATTACATGTCGAAAGCGTAACGGGCCGCTACAATCACCAAAGCAAACAGTATTTCGTTCGCATTCATTATTGGGCGCAGCTGGCAAAGACTACGAGCCGAATGCGCAGACAAGACACTTAATGAAAGAAATACACAACAGGCATACAGTGAGCTCGTCCATACTTTATGGGACTATGAACAAAGGTGGAGTTAATCGCTGATCATTAGAAACTTATTTACTGCAAGTCTAATAAACGTTCCATTGCTGGGCATTAATAACACACTTTTTACCAGCATTGTTAAACCTGTCTTGTATTACCTACGTTAAAGTACAGATGTAGTGCATTATTATTTTCCATCGTATTTTCACGGAAACGTACGAACGTGTCTTGCTATTTCAGTTGGTCACAGTACAAAAAGTACTGAGGTTGACTGAAGTAGCACGACAAATACGAACAAAATCAACGCAGAAATCAATAGGTAACGTGGTATCGTATTTTGCCGTCCCATTCGTTTTTCGTTCAATTTTTATGTCGTCTCGTTCTGTATTCGACACTCATTCTTTATTCGTCTTGTTCACTATTCGCCACTATCTTCTTTAGCCAAGATCTGTAAATAGTCTCAATCTCAGGAGTAAGTCCAAGGAAGATCATGGCCAAATACGAATAAGACTTATTAAGAGAAAGAGAAATTACAGATTCTGGCCAAAGAAGATAGTGGTGAATAGCGAACAAGACGAATTAGGAATGAGTGACAAAAACAGAATGATACGGGATACGAACTGAATGAAAAAGAAGGGTCGAGAAAATACCATACCGGTAAATAATTATAACGTCAACTCAAGATTTTTTGTAATACCGTTTCAATGTTTAATAACTATTACAATGATCATAAATAAATAATATCAATAAGTATGTATAGGTGTCATAAAATATTTAACTATTTATCACTGAGTCAATAGGGCAAAACAGTAGATCGGACTTCTACAAACAGATCAAATTATGTGTAGGTATGCGGTAACTAATTAGTGAACAAAGTGAACGGATCGAATTTTACTGGCCAATTAAAGCTGCCCGCATTTGTTTATAATCAATACTATTAATTAAAACAGGTTTATCTTGCATATATCATCCTTTTACATCTATAAAGTTAAGCAATTTTACCACATGTAATGCTCTATACAGTTACTTAACTAGATTAGAAAAAATTGTTACTCTATGAAACTTACAACGTAGTGCTAAGAGATAGCTTATTGGCGTGGGGCCACATTCCTGAATTAAACGGAAGTTTCCTCGATAATTGTATTAAGTATTTCCTTGTCTTTGTAATCTAGTCCGGTGGTCAGTCATTAGCACTTCCGCTGGAGAAAAACTATTAAATAAATCCCAGTTTCAATAAAAAATGAACATAATGCGTATTTCTGTGAATTGCGAAAGAAAGCAGGTTTCAAGCAATCTTTTTCCAGACAATTATATACCTATCTTGTTGATATTTTAAGATTCAAATGTTGTAAAGAAACATAATGAATTAAATATGTTTGTCATCATGTCAACACACAGGTGTACAAGCGTGTTTTCCTTCGAATGATGTATAATCTTTGTTAAAACTGTAACACCATCCTTAACGACTATTTTATTTTAATACTTTTGGCGAGGATGTCATTCAGTAGCAGGCAACCAATATAACTCATTGTGAAATAAAACTCAAATTAAAAAAACAATCCTACTAAAAAGTCGTTTTAATTTGGTACAGCGCCAATGAATGACATTAATAATGTTGGCACAAGCTATCAATAACGTGAATTTTGGAGGAAACTAGCTTGGGACCTCTTCATTTGTCGAGTGACGATTGGAGGCCAGAAATGGACCAGTTTGATTCTGGGAAGATGTGTTAAGTAGATGGATGACACAATAGTATAGTTACGTTACTATAGTTTATTATTCGATTTTCCAACCGAGAAGCTAATAAATAATACGGCAATGCAAAGTTAAAATACTCGAATAAAAAAAAAAACTATTAAGTTAAAAGTTATGAAAAGTTCAGGAAGCACATAAAATTACAAGAACTGCGGCCACGTATACTGAAAGCACTTAAATATATAATAACATGAAAGTTTTAGTGGCTGATATAAAATGTTAGGGTGCAAATGACAAAAGTTAAAAGGATCAAATGGTTGTACGTCTACCCGTACGCATAACAGTGTAAGCATAAGCAACTAAGCAATTAATTCTTTACTCGTCTGTAGTGCCTAGATATTATGGCTTTACGATTAGAACTACTGGCTGTTTCTTGCGCAACTAAGAGAAGAAACAGCACCACCATCCATCAGGGATCGGAACCGGTTTTTTCAAAAGTCCCCGAAGTAGTCTAATATTTTGAATTATTTTAGGCTCTTAATGTAGGATTTAGGTAACATTTTCGAATTATTAGACAGCCTGATCAAAAATGATATTATATACCAAAGAACGTAATTGAACGAAATAAAACCGGTATTTTTGTATGGATGGCAGCATCCATATCGTAGAAGGTACTTTTAAATGTGTCGACATAAAATTTTCCTATACGAGCAACAAGTTATTCAGATACATTGAGCAAGAACTTCTTTATGCCGGTGCTAGTAGGTTTTAATTTAACTGTCATAAATAACATAGGTTTTGAAAGAACCTCCACTGAAGATGACATCCTTATGCAACTACTAAAGTGTTGCATGAAGATATTGACGTGTTTAGCGTGGAAAGCAATCGCCCTAAAAGCTCCTATATTAATGACCATTATCTAGTTCAAATTTCGATGTTATGACCTACAAATTACGGTACAAATTTGCATACACTTTGTATTAGCACGGGCTTGCCAACAACGCCTCTTCGACCAATTTTACAGCTTGCCGCTAATACATGGCGACTTCACAAGCGGTTCATAGTTATTTTACATATTACTTACTAATTTATACGATATGCCTCTCCCTAATTAAGATTTCGATGACACACAAAAATTCTTGTTGATAAAAACGATCTCTCATGTTCTTCATTATATTCAGGAGATCTTTTAAATTGATCGATGTCATAAAGAAGAAATTGAACCAAGCTTTTAGGCCAAACACATGCTCTGACAAATAAAAATACACGAAATTTATTGAAATAGGTTCCTATCATCCGTTTAGTCCAATGATGTAATATAAAAAGAGGTAGATATGTTGTCTATACGAAATTCCGTGTTTAAAAATGGCCACCAAATCTGACAGCTAACGTTTCCATTGACGGCTTGAAACCGAGGCAAGTTGGTGCCAATTGACACAATTTTAGTGTGCCATTTTTGGAGCTCTTATAACCTATCTACCTCTTTTTTATATTACATCATTGGTTTAGTCCTTATTGCATTAGGCATATTGTCTATCGAGTCAGGTGTCTCCCGCCTGCATAACGGAGAAAGTGGATATGATAATTGGCCCCGCCGATGCGCGACCGGCGCGGCTCAGTAATATCACTAATATGGATATGGTTATTGGTTTTACAAATTCATTGTATAGCTTTTTGCAGAAATATAATCTACAGAGAAGAGGAATCGCTTATAAATATACTGATGTAATGTGTTCTCACGAAGTACAAGACGTTTATTTTTCAAATATGTATGAGACTCTCTAAGCGTTTGTTGCTCAAACACAGTAACGATTTGTTAGAGCCGTGCTACTTACAGGCGATGCCTACTTTGCCCTTGTGTAGGTAAATTGCGGTTGGCCAGTGGGATTCGATGATTCATCTAATAGTAAACGGAATCCAGTATTCGCTACATTATGTTTTCTAATTTGCAATTATGGTACGTGTCATAATTAAAGCCAACAGAGCAAGATAATGCTGGAGCTGGTTAACTTTTCAATCACTTCCTTCTGTGAGGAAGGAGACTTGCAGCATTTATAAAGCAGGCAGTATGCTTTATAAATGAAAAAAACCGGCCAAGTGCGAGTCGGACTCGCGCACCGAGGGTTCCGTACAAACCTCTAGGTATATAAGTAAATTATTAAAAATATTATTATTATATGATGTAACCAAAAATGTACGGTTTTCGCAATTTTACCTTTATCTGTGCTATAAGACGTTCGTTGCTTCGTACCAAATTTCAAGATTCTGAGTTAACGGGAAGTACCCTGTAGGTTTTGATTCCATTGCGAATTTCGAAAATTTGCGGCATAAACGGCTGTATCTTTTGATTGCGTTTTTTCCACAGCTCCAAGGGACAATACACCTGAGTATTTGATATAAATTTTAGCTTGATACCTCCACGCGTTCCTGAGAAAAAGGGTCTTGACAGACGGACGGACGGACGGACAACAAAGTGATCCTATAAGGGTTCGGTTTTTTCCTTTCGAGGTACGGACCCTAAAAATGAAACTTGGTGTGTTAAATAATCTTAGAGTTTCTCTATTTTTTGCTTTTGTAAGATTTCTGTGCTGTGATGAAAAACGAAAATCAACTTGGCCGACTAATGGCCCATTCAGGCGTCACGTAATTACCCTACAGCGAATACTAAAATAATCATCATCATCATAAGGGGCGCCTGCGCATCCACGCTCTTCTCTACCGCTCGTCCTCGCCGCGCCGCTCTACCGCGTTATCAATCATCTATTTTTACTATTCCACGGCTCGAGGCTTTTATGCAACTATGCTAACCCACTCGAAAAAGACCTAACTTGTCTGGGTTCTCAGCATACTTGTTGTCTTTAGATTTAGCGTGGCTGTGACCTATCAGCACCTAGCCATACTACCATAACGTGTTCGCCACATATACATACTGCTCGAAGACATTTATAATATACCCCTTTTCCGGTGGTTTATATTGTAGTGTATATTTAGGTTTTGTAATGTTAAGTGAAGTATAATGTCAACTAATATATCTACAAAGCAGAATTAAAGGTACGCTTTATGCTAAATGCTAATAGTAGCCAGGTAAAAACTCATAAAAGCATTTCTATCTGCCTCCAAGAAATTGCATACAAACTGTATCGATTTGCATCGCGTTTGACTATGTATTACCAACTGCGGGTTGACCAAGCTGTCCGTCTGTGACGTTCTGATCAAGCTCTTCAATATTTTTTACGCGAAGGAATATAAATAATATCCAGACAGCCTTGCGAGTTTTTAATAATTATTAGTAGTACCGACGTACCGACAATAGGTATATATTATTTATTATCATCATACACAGTACAGTTCTGGTCGCTGCTGGTCACTTGTCGACGCGATAAGTGACCAGAAGGCTGGTGCGTACCTTGCACAGCGCTTCAGTATGGCCATCCAGCCCGGCAATGCTGCCAGCCTTCTGCTGCTGCGTTGTTGCCCCCGGGTTCCGAGCTTGAGGATTTTTTTTTGTAAATATATTTTAAACTGGTTAATTGACCAGGAAATTTACAGCCACGTTTAAGAAATGTATGCATATCACTGTACAAAAATCTCTCAGTTTTTAGGGTTCCGTAGCCAAAATGGCAAAAACGGAACCCTTATAGTTTCGTCATGTCCGTCTGTCCGTCTGTCCGTCTGTCCGTCTGTCCGTCTGTCCGTCTGTCCGTATGTCACAGGCATTTTACTCGAAAACTATAAGGTGTATTCGAATAAAATTTTGAGGTTAGGTGTATTTTGTTAGCCGCTACATACTTTTGTAATTAAAATGACAAAAAAAAAATTTTTTAGGGGTGCACTCCATACATAAAACTAAAAGTCAAATTTTTTTTTTCATTGTGACCCCTCGTGTGGCACATCAATCGATAGGCCTTTTAAAATAAATATAAGGTTTCTTAGCATTTTTTTTGATTAAGTGAATAGGGTCGGAGATAATCGCCCCGAAAGTCACTAAAATTCTGTCCCCCCCCCTCTAATTTTTGAACGGTGTATTTTAAAAATATGGAAAAATTCATGGACATAGGGCTTATTAATTTCATTCACCGAAAATTGTTTTGAACAAGATCGGTTCAGAGGTTTTCGAGATATTGCTGAAAAACTGCCTTCCTCAAAGAAAAGGACGTAAGTGCCGTAAAATTTATGTGACGATACGACCTTTTTAATAGGCACGGAACCCTTCCTTTTGCGTGGTCCGACACGCACTTGGCCGGTTTTTTATAACTTAATCCTTATTCGGAACCGAGTGTAAAACATTGTCTAAACCTCCTAAAAATAATAATCTAACTAGTGAGTCAATTTTTATAGCACATTCGCAATAATCGAGATTCCTTATCAGCTCTATCAAAACCAGTAGTCTCAACTAACTGTTATAAATAAAATTAATTATTTTATACAGGTACTTACTTACAAATGCCATCAATGACCATTTTATTAATCGGAGATTATCTTCAGACATAGCAAGGTAACGGTTTTTACCGGAAATGGTGTTTTTTATTCTAATTAAAGAACTCGCTTAGAAGTATTTTGTAGTAAATGCCTTACGACGCCGTAGCGATTGTGACGTTTGTGCATTGATAATGAGAAGTCTTGATATAATATATTGGTTTGAGAATGATCGCATTATTTTACGGGGCATTGGGTAGCCTAGTGCAGCTAATGGGCCGTGAGTCTGTGGGGTAAGCCATCAACTACAGCGGACAGATTAGGATTAGTGCCAATAGACATTAATTATTATTTTCCCGATTAATTTTAGCTTGAGTAAAACAGGTTATTATATACACATTACGATGGAAAGCCACACAAAACTGAAATGAGCCGTAATGTTTTAATAGAAATTAGGTACAATATCGACTTGTTCTAGTTAAATCATAGATTATCGTTATCGCGATGAGGCCCCGCAACGAAAATGCTTAAAATCGAAGGGTGGCCGGGCAAAAAACTAAAGTAAAATCATCATCATCATCATCTATCAGCCGAAAGACGTCCACTGCTGGACATAGGCCTCCCCCACAAGGACCGGTCCTGCGCCACCCGCATCCAGCGGACTCCAGCGACCTTTACCAGGTCATCAGTCCACCTTGTGGGGGGGCTACCCACGCTGCGCCTTCCGGTACGTGGTCGCCACTCGAGAACCTTTCCGCCCCAATGGCCATCGGTTCTACGTGCAATGTGCCCTATTCGGAGGGATATATCGGTTACCTTGGTTCTGCTGCGGATAGCCTCATTTCTGATGCGATCACGCAGAGATACTCCAGCATAGCCCTCTCCATTGCCTTTTGGGTGACTTTGAGCCTTCTTATGAGGCCCATAGTAAGCGACCCCGTTTCCGTGCCATACGTCATCACTGGCAACACACACTGGTCAAAGACTCTCGTCTTGAGACACTGCGGAATATTGACGAAAAGTAAAATACTTAACTTCAAAACAGGAATCCCCATAAAGCCACAGTGGCATCTAAAATGGAAACTATCTAATAAGTGAATATGCTTTGCGATATTGCGATAGAGACGTTAAATTTAATAAGCCCGAGTGAGATTATTAAATTTAACGCACAATCTTCCAAACTGGCTCGTAAATAATGAAATTTACTTATAGAATCTAGCGACTCGTTATTGTGCACCAAAGAGCAGAGTGTATCTCTAAAGTGTAGCCAATTTTGGAACGTTCCATCAAATTTTGGAAGAGATATCGTCAGAAGACGTATTTGATATGGCCTAGCATTAGAAGAACGGCCATGATGAACGTCAGAGTCTGTCCCCTGTCGTCTCCCTAATTGCATTTCATCATAGACTGGAACTGACTACCCTGGCTACGCTCGAGGAAGCCTAACCGTGCGCGCCCTAGTGTGCTCTAGCGTGTAGATATGACGTTTCAAACATTTCCCGTTCGATATATTGCTCGTCAGGATCCTCGCACAAACATTCGATTTCCAATTGGTCGTCGTCAAATTCTAGCGATAATATTTTTATTTTACCGACCCTAAGCTCCAAGTCCATACGCTCCGCATCCGGTAGTAAAGTTTCAGAAGGATATATTTGGAAACATTCTATTGAAAAATCGTAATTAAGGGGCTGTAATAGAACCGCGCTTCCGTATTAATTTAGTAAATTCCTCGTTATTTGACATCTTTAAGTTTGATTGTGCCATTTTTCAAAAAATCAGTTATCGGTTTTGAAGTTTAAAGCAAAAGTGACGTTTGGAAAATTCTATTTCAATATTTTAAATCCAAATCCAAAATTACGTAATTTGAAAATGTGAATTTTAAAATCATAACCAAATTGTAATCGAATTCACAAAATATATAAGGAATGATATGGAAAGGACTCACTTTCTTTCACCCGTCGACCAACCCCACCGCAGAACCTCAACCAGCCGGCAACTCATGTACCAGCAGACATTTGATGGTCCGGGAATTCTCGGTTACGTTTGTATTGGCGAGTATAGGAACTCTGTCGAAATAAAGTGGGTAATTAGGGCGATTTTCGTTTGGCCGTTGTGACCTGACCGTAGCTCCTGCACGTGGCGAGTGGGCGCTGCTTGCACGATGTCATCTCCGTTGTTGCCGACAGTCGCCGCAGAGTACTACGCTGTGCCGTAGACTTTGATGTATGAAGCACGTATTTGTTATACAAATTGCCATAGAATTTTTATTAACTTTGTTTAAATATCTATTGGTTACTTGTACATCCGGCTCGAAGGACCATTAATTCATGTAGGAACATGAATGAAACATAGCGTTGTGTAAATAAAATAGTACATTTCGATGCTATGCTAGTGCGGAAAGTATGTCATTACGCCACAAGTACAAGGAATTCGAAACTTTTATATTATTCATTCTATAACATCATTGTAATACAGTTGAAAAAAATACAGTTTAAATACAGTTTAATGCAGTTCTATCTTATTTATTTTTCATTGAAATAATAATTAATGGTACAATTTGTACAAGGAAAAGTGAAAAGCACTAGTGCGCGAAAACCAACTTTCCGCACGCTAAACAGCTACGTAAAGTAGCACTTTTTGAGCAACTGTATTAAAAATATATTTTTCATCAAAA
This sequence comes from Epinotia nisella, assembly GCA_932294315.1. Lineage (NCBI taxonomy): Eukaryota > Metazoa > Arthropoda > Insecta > Lepidoptera > Tortricidae > Epinotia > Epinotia nisella. The sequence continues at coordinate 29,102,720 of OW028674.1, forward strand.
TTGCTCGTAAATGGCTCTGCTCTGTGATTGGTCGAACAAAAAATCTAGTTGGCCACGCACCTCAAGAATACTGATCTGTGATTGTTTGAAATATTGAAGCTGCGCGTGATCTGGAAGTGAAGAATTTTTGATTGGTGCGGCTGTATTAAATTTAGATTTTTGTGTCTTTTGTAGTTATTTATTTCCTCAAAAATGAGATGAAAAACAGTGTGTATAACACGGGCGTAAGAATATTGCATATATTCCACTTACGCCCCTCGTTAAACAATGTACCTACTATTAATGCTTTTGCAAAATCTCTTGACGGAACGAATAATGAATGAAGTTCAAGACGACACTTGTCAAACGTAGTTTTAAAATAAAATCAAAATAGGATCCAGCCACTTCTGATCTGACTGAAGAGGCGCGAACAGTGTACACATAGTGCACTAGGGGGTAGGGTAATCACGTAACGTTCCGAACGCGCGTCTGATAGTTAAATCCCAATCTAACTGTCATTTTTCCATATAAAATTGACGTTTAAATCTTACAGACGTTCGTAAGAAAAGTTACGTGATCGACCCACTAGATCCTATGACTTAAGCCACATAGAAGAAGCAAAGGGGGTAAGAATTACATTAAATATTTGACTCGGCTAGTTGCTGGCGCGTGGCAAGGGCGGACAATCCTTTATTCAAATACATGTAAATTGTATTAGTAATGGAAGGAATATATCGGCCAAGGTGGTTTAAAGTTTTGATGTGTACAACGGTATGCCTAAGCACCTATAATTGAATACATTTTACGAACATTCGAGAATAATATTTCAAAGTGAACCCACTTTTCGGTCTAGTCGGGTGATTTAATATCAAAACGGAATGTAAAATGTAAGTGTCAGATGGACCTCGATACGTCGGATAAAATATTAGTAACGCAACTCATTTTTCGACGTTACCTGTACAGTATAAGACTTTAACGGATTTTTATAAAACGGAGACGTAAGTCATATAGTCAGTACCTAGTTTTATTCAAGTAAAACATATGAATCTTATTGTGACAGGCTTGGTCAGACAGCGACCGGGACGGGACGTCGACAGAAAGCCGGCGGGACGGTAGCGCGGCGTGGATGCCACACCGCGCCCGGCCCGCCCGGCGGTACGGATGGCGCTCGTGCCACTCATGTATTATTTCGAAACAAGATGTCAAGTGAGTCAGACGTAGAAGCGGTGGTCCTATTGTTTGCGTTAGCTAAAAACACCAGCGTAAACGGCTATGGGTGCATGAAGTTAACCAGAAGAAGAAATACAACGCTGACATCAGCACCCCACGTTGTATTCCCGTCGGGCGCGGCGGCAGTGGGACGTGACATGCCGAGTGCGACGGCGCTGTTTGACGTTGTCTATACTAACTAGTGCAATACGCTGCTACCGTCCCGCCGACGTCCCGTCCCGCTCGCTATCTGACCAAGCCTTTAGTACTACAGCCCTCGTCGCACATCGTTATTCTGTAAATATTACAAAAAAGTTTTCTCCTAAATACATCTTAATAAATGAGCGAGTTCAACTGCTCAGATATATTTTTATATTTGAATTAGTCTTTGTAACCAGGATAAGACCGATTATTAGTTAGCAACAATCTGATTAATTCGAATTTTAAGTTCTCTGGTGATTTTATTATTGAGAGCAAAAAATAAATCACCAGTCTAGTTATAGTTACTAACTAGTTATCTAAGCAGCAGGTTTAATGACGGACGAAAAAACCAATAACTAGCAGGAAACAAGATGGCAAACGACACGCTTCGTAAAACGAAAATTGCTATAAAAAACTGAATTTACGACTCACAGTGCAGGAATATTGGAATGATACAGTTATTTCTAATTATTGTTTCGGTAGCAGGTGTTGTTTGAAATTTATATGTCCATTAGATAGTTTACGGGTGGAATAGAGGGTTGAAGTACGGTGGTGGGGTTGAGAGGGGTTGATCGACGCCTGGCGGTCACGCGCATGATTTTGACTTTAATTGGACAACGATAATAATAAAAATTAAGGAACAAAGCATGTTGATTGCTCATTTTAATAACTTTGTATTCTTCTTTGTAAGCGAGTTGTGGAATTATACAATAAAATAAGTAAATTAAATGATAAACGATCCACAAAATGTGAATAGTTGTATTAATAATTTTCATACTCGTATAATATTGTAGTATATACAAAATCAAATCATTTTCGAAGTTCGATTTAATTAAAATAAAGTGTACTTATCTACAATAACTTTAATAACTCACTTGATACAACGACAACTTTAGTATTTTCTTCTCGTAGGGTTGCATTGCAGATCCTCGTTATTTTTTTCCTGTCAGCAAGCTATGGTTGTTGCTTGCCCACACATTGCACGCCTTGCGGATCTACGGTGATCAAAATGTTGATGAATGACAACCTATTACTCTGCGCTTAAGGTGTCTAAACTAACTGAAAGGATTTTGATTTCTTAACTGATGAGAAAAACTGAGTAGGTACTATACATTATGATAATCTTCTATACATATAATAAAGCTGAAGAGGGTCGAAAGTCTGTACATGGAAGATAAACGAAAAAAATTTGGCTGGGGATACTTAGAATTGACAACAGAACACGTTCCAACAGTTTTTAGAATTTTTGTCTGTTTATCTGTTTATCTGTTTATCTGTTTATCTGTTTGTCTGTTTATTTGTCAGAGTATCACGTGGAAACGGCTGAACGGATTTCGATGCAAACTTTACTAATCTGTCGAGAGAATCCCCGGATAGGTTTTAAGCTACAAAAATCTTAAAGATTAGGGTTCAAAGGGGGTAGAAAATGGGGTTGAACTTTGTATGGGAACTCCTTGAATGTACGAGCTACAGACTTGAAAATTGGTAACCATAAACTTGACTGGAAAGTAAAAACGACCCCATTCAAACTTTTAGCAATGTATAGATAAAACGTGAAAAATATGGGATGAAAATAGGTTCTGAGGCGACTAGAAACTATATAATGTTGCAAGAGCGGGGTTATAACAGTATCATTACCATGGTAACATGTCGTCAATATATTCGAAAATTCATAGTGTTCTTACAACTGATAGTTAGTCCAGTGGTTTGACCCATAGCTTACGGAGTCGGTGACCCCGAGTTCAAACCCAGCAGCATGCACTTTTTGTAGTTTTAATTTTTTTGTGTCTGCTTTTTTGAAAATGTATATTTTTCAAAAAACGCAGAGAAGCTTAGTGAATAGAGGATTTTGATGCAACTTTTACTTAATCGGTCGAGAAAATCCCTGGCCAGGTCATAGGCTGTAAAAATGATAAAAATTAGTTCAAAGGAAGTAAAAAATGGGGCAAAACTTTGTATGGGAACTCCTCAAATCCATGAGCTTTAGACTTGAAAATTGATAAACATACACTTGACTGGAAAGTAAAAAGAACTCCATTCAAACATTATAAAAAAATATAGATAAAACGTGAAAAACCACGGGATGAAAATGAGTGCTAGATGGCTAAAGACTATCTATAATAACCAAAAATGTTTGATATCTCAACCGATAGTAGCTGTTAGACATTAGAAACCTAATTATTTTGGAAACTCAGTCGCTGATAACGTCGCTGTTAATATTGAAATCCAGCAACCTTGATCTTCGTCTTCCTATATAATTGCTATGAATTCAGAGGTCATCTAAAGATGTATGATAGGTTGAGTTTAATACTTACGTCGAATTAGCATAGTTCACCAACGTCAAGAGACGTGGGTATAAAATTTTCAAACAACCGCATTGCGCGGAGAATTAAGTAGGTACCATTTTTTTATGTATAAAACTTCAGCGTTTGTGACATTCAGAAATATTATTATGAATACTCGGGTATAGTGAGCGTCCGCATGAGCTAGCTCTCGGGCCTTCGGCCCTCGGGCTCGCATAGAAGCGATGTATTGGGCCTTTCATTCATACGAAAAGCTCGGCCTTCAGGCTCGCTTGCCTCGCCACTCACTTTCGGGACTTTGGAACTCAGATTTCGCTTTCAAGACACTTGGAGATAGTGTGCGTCAGTCCTCGGGCTCGCATAGGAAGCGCTCTCTTAAACGGTTCTTTGGGCCTATCATTCCAACGAAAAGCTCGGCCTTTGGTTTCGCTTGCCTCGCCGCTCTTCTTCTGACTTCTCTCGCTCGGGACTTTGGTCCTCGGTTTCGCTTGCAAGACACCTGGGTTTAGTTAGTGTTCGTGAAGGCTCGCCCTCGGGCCTTCGGCCCTCGGGCTCGCATAGAGAGCGCTCTCTGAAGGGTTGGTTTGGGCCTTTCATTCATACGAAAAGCTCGGCCTTCGGGCTCGCTTGCCTCACCCCTCAACTTTGGGACTTAAGGCTCATGTTTCGCTTGCAAGACACCTGTGGATAGTAAGTATCCATGGAGTCTCGCCCTCGGGCCTTCGATGCTCTGGCTCGCATATGGAGCGCTATCTATATAAGGGTACGTTGGGCCTTTCATTCCTACGAAAAGCTCAGCCTTCGGCCTCGCTTGCCTCCCCGTTTACCTTCAGGACTTTGGCTCTCAGGGGTAGTTTGACAAGACACCCGGAGATATAGAGTATCTTTGGGGTCTCGCCCTTGGTCCATTTGTTTCAATTATGAAATCTTATATTTAAATTCCGGTTTTGGTAATTTTTCTTCTACTTAGGTACTTCGTTTGCAATAAAGATTAAGTAAATCATTATAACTAAATATTATTGACGACAAAGTTTATGAGGATTTGAACTGTTACACGTATAATTTATAGAAATGAAATCGTAATAATCTAATTTATCAGTGTAGTAGGTATCGTATGGTGAAACATAAGAATATCATGTCATCCATAATTTATACGCGTACGAAGTCGCGGGCAGAAGCTAGTATAATAATAATAATAAAACTTTATTTCATTACAACAGAAGTTATTTGTACAACAAAAGTGTAGTTGAACCTAGTCACACAGTTATCTATTTGTAATTTACATTGGTGCAGAATGAAGTCGTTTACCTACTTTCCAGTTCCCATACTAGTTATAAAACTATAAACTGTGTCACGGTGAAGTAAGATTCGTCAGCCAACATCAATGGGTATAACTGATATACCTCATAAATGTATTTACATAATATGCGGTAAGATACATCTTTTCTTAGATTATATTTTAGGCTGTGGATCAAGTTTAGACCATTTTTATGGTAAGTTAGATACCAAAATGTAGGTACTTGAGATTATTTGAGTCGGCCGAACCGCGTCAAAGCAGTTCTTTCGAAAAGCAACTCGACTGTCCAAGCCAGAAAATTATAATTCCAATGACAGCCCTATAAAAAGTCGGCCACATTCAATAATCTCAACTCAACCATAATTTAGCTTAATGCGTAAACAAGTAGTATATGCAAAAAAAACATGCTTTATGCAAACTAAATATTATTTCAAATATATTTACTACTCAATTCTTATGTACTATTAAGTATGCGTGCGTGTGTGGAATGTGTATTTGAGTGTGCGTGCTTGTATATATTTGAGTAGGTATATACGGTGGATGTGTTTTAGGTCATTTACTTTATCAATTTGTCTGTCTCGTCGTAGCTAAGTGTAACAATAGAAGGAAGAATTACTATACTTCTAGTGTTTCCAATCGAGCCAGATTAAAGATTGTCTTTTATATCAATACAACATTGAATTACGAAGCTTCTTTTTGTCCCGTTCAGCTGTATAGGTTCTTTGCTTCCAAATTACTAACATTCCACAAGCCAGATGTTCCAAATCTTGTTTTTCATCTCATTCTCACCTAACAAATTGAATTACCTAACAATTTGCCTCGAAGCTAAAGCGAGGTAAAAACTCACTGTTTGCCTGCCCATTACCAGTGCGCGAGCAGCGTGACCGAAGGGTTGCGATCCCCTGTCTTTAGTACATCTCTACTGATCTTACAACATATCACAATATTGAGCTTAATGTTTAACGTCCAATCATTCAAATTCGTATGTTAAGCATTTGTAGTTGTACCGTTTTGTTTCTGGAGGTTACTGTCTCTAAGTCTGTTGCTACTTAATTAACGGAAATGTAATTTTGTTTTTTGCCCAGGTTAAAATAAGGTTCATTTTTGATTATGACTGAACATCGTAAGCTCTTATCCAGGTTATGCTTCGCAGATCACAAGTAAGGGCTAGATGACCAAAGGTTTATTGTTAAGTTGTACGAGATTCTTTTCCCGCAGGCTCAGGCGTTATTTTGTGGTTTTGATAAAAGGTTTGGAAAACGGGAACGGGAAGTATATTTAGGTTAATATGATCAGTTATATGATATTTGTTTGTTTATGAGACTTTTCCATCCATCATCTTGGCATGTTCCTACCCACTTCCGATTGAACCAGTTCAATGGCCATTCGCGAATCAGCAGCCATTGATAATGCGGAATGATCTAAGGAAGCAGATCTGCATCATCGCGAAAACTCTCGCCGCGCAGTGTCAATAGGTAACCAACCGATGTCAAAAATTGGAGCTAATAATAAATATATTCAAGTGACATGTATTCCATTTTATCATTATTTTCGTGCAACAATAACGAAAAGTGTCGTGGGGCAACGGGTTGGAACGAAGATATCATAATTGCAATTCGTCATCCCATAGCAAACTAATCATTCCCGTCAGTCTGTTTATTCCGAGCCATCGAGTCGACCCAGCGAACTGAAATTAATGGGCACATGAATATTCATATTCATTCAGTCATTCGTTCGCTCATTCGCTCAGTCACTCCCTTGGATTCCAGCTCATTATTTCATAAAACTCATTACTGTTGCTCTATCTATCAGATTAGTATGTATACAACTTTGTAACGTTTCTGTTGCGGCCGTTTCTTATTTTTATATTATTTTTATGTTGAAGACATGTAATTTCCATATTTGCCAGGGAAGACGTAACATTTTGTACTTACCACGGGTGGTAGTAAAGAAAGCCTCACATCGCAAATACCTGTTATCTGAGACATTGTTTGTTTTACCGCCCTAGGTAAGTAATGTACTATTTCTACTAAACCGTAGGACCAAATTAACGAACTTGTAATTTACATAATGTAAGATCAAAATTATTGGTTGGAAAAAGACAAAACACTTTTGCCATTTTGTCGTCACTGATGGCTGACAGCCATGACGGCGCTTTCCCGCAAGAAAAATAAATTAAAAATTCAATGTTTCGACAAAATTAATTGTCGCTGTCGGATAAAAACTATCCTAAGCGGTAGCCAAAATAATAATCTACCTGATTCTTTTCAGGGATCCGTACCTCAAAAGGAAAAAAACGGAATCCTTATATAGGATCACTCGTGCGTCTGTCCGTCTGTCACAGCCGATTTGCTCCAAAACTACTGGACCGATTGAGTTGAAATTTGGTAAACATATGTAAATTGGTGACCCAAAGATAGACGCGTAAAATAAATTAATGAATTCTGAACAAGGGGGCCACTTTTGGGGGGTAAACTGGAAAATTTAAAAAAATATGTCACACAATAAAGTTTCGCAAACTGTATTGTGTGACATATCAAATGAAAGGGGTTGTTGTAAGCATCTTATATATATTTAAGCCTATAGTAGTTTCGGGGATAAGGGGGGGGGGGAGGGATGGCCAATGCAAAGCTAGATTTCAAGCAGTTTAGGAAAAAAGTCGAAAATTGGCCATCCCCCCCCCCTTATCCCCGAAACTACTATAGGCTTAAACTTATGAAAAATAGTTCCTTGCCTAAAGATTACAGGAAAACCTATAAGAAGTTTTTAATAGGCACGGAACCCTTCGTTTTGCGTGGTCCGACACGCACTTGGCCTTTTTTTTAATTCAGAGATTTATTATAAGTGTAGATAATACCTGTTTGTAACTGTATCAGAAATGCCAGTTATTTGGTTATGAGCTTGAGAATTGCTGATCCCTGACCGAAACCTTGTCTTTAGGCGAGATGAGGAGCAAGAAAGTATTGAGTAAAAAGAAAGAAGACATTGAACAAGTCTGAGCGCAATTAATGTTGGTGGTTTTACTTTCGGGCTTGATCGATGCTGGTAAGGTATCATATATTTCTGTACATTTGGAAGCGTCATAGGTTATTAGATAGCATATTATACAATTAAATTGGAAATGTACTCTTCCAATCAGAATCACTAACACTGTCTCATGTTTCTTAATCATTCCCTATGTGGTTTACACGCTAAAGCATTTTATGGTGTAACAGCGTCTTCCATAACGACCATAACATATCCTCGACGGGCCCGTGCGCTGAACCACGCGCGCGCGCTCCGGAACGGCGCACACGCCGCGCCGCCACCGCGCGTGCGCGACCGCCGGTCTGTGTCATTATGGGGGGTGTCACAGCCTTCCCAGAACGCCGTATACGCATTAGTTAGAATATGTAGTTACGCCGTTTGTATTTGAGGATTTTCAACACTGCGGTAACACACAGCTTTGAACACATGGACCTATTGGGTGTACGCAACCTGCGTTGCGTTATATGTACTTCTGCTCCGATTCAGGATCGCGGTCTTATAGTTAACAGATAAATTTAATGTAACTAAACGCCGTTTTCATAGGCAATTACGATTTGTTTAAATTCATGTAATAAAGAGTACAATAAGTTTTAACGTAGCACCTGTAAAGTAATAATTATTATAATGTACAATGGGATATACTTATTATTCAGCCGTGTGGTAGTATTTTAAATAAGACAACTAGGTAACCATAAAAGTCGACAATCCAGTCGCATCACCTTGCAGATATTACACTTCACACGTCCGTTTATTTCAATTAAGTTACTTTAAAGAACAACTTGTATTAATTACGGGCCATAACATGAGGGTTTAAACCTTTCAGCTGTTTGCGGATATTCTGTAATTATAAATCATAAAAACCATCCCTTTAAATCTTGATTGACAAACTTGGGTGGTCACGACGACCCTTAAATTATTGCAAGATCGCAAAGATAAAGCGGTGCTCGGCCGTGCTTAAATAAATAATAATCTTTATACAAAATGGCAGCTGGAGGCCTGGCAATGAGTTGAATGAAACTAATGCCAATTGAGGTTGTACTAGATGCAGGGTCAAAAATAATACCTACTAATTAATAAAAAATATATTACGTAAACATCACGAAAACATACTTCACCGTTGTTAATTACCAATACAATACACATTCCAGTTATATATGCTAGAAGTATATGACATTCATAACCTAAAGAAGATGCGTGCGCCTCGCAATACCTGACCTAATTACAAATTAGTTTTTATTATGGTTCGGGTTAAAATAACTGCTGTGCTTTATGGTTTGAGGGTAATGACTCTATTATAATGAATATAATTCATAAAGTATTAATTCTAGTCAAGTGTCGGTTCTTATTTCATTTTTTTCATCTGTCTTAAATTACAATAAATACATATAGATTGTGAGTTAAATTTGTCAGTTGCTCAGAGGAAATGAGGCGATTACGATTACAGTTTACAGCCGAAGCCGACATTAACATCGGTATTTACGCGATACATCAAGGATGTATTAGGTAAAACACACTTACGTAACCAAGAGACGGAATCAAATAACACCGTGTAACATAAATAGTCGAAAACACCTGGTGGAAAAACAATGGCGTCCCGTACGGTGGATTCTAGGGCCACAAAGCGGGTCGGGTGTCGGTGCCCTACCGGAACGGGCTGACCGAGACCGCGCCGGTCTAACGTTACCCGACCAGCGCTGCTTGGACTGCCTCGTGGTACCACTTGTCTATGGATTTAAAAGCTTAACTTTGTGTGCCAGGAGCAGCGGGCTCCTGTGGGCTTTGGTCGTAGGCGTTTCCCTCTTCATACAATCTTTGGCATATCATCGGCTAATAAATTCTTAAACCATTAAAAGCGTAGCGCTACGAAATTGTTGACAGTGAATGTGTTAAGCTACGTCAAAAAACCGGACAAGTGCGAGTTCAACTCGCGTGGTGAGGGTTCCGTATATAATCTAAATTTCATAAGTGTTTTTGAATACTCAAACTTCTTATAGGTTTTCCTGTAATTTTTAGGCAAGGAACTATTTTCCATATTTTTTCAGAATACTAATCTTAGTAGTTTCGGAGATAAGGGGGGGGGATGGTAATTTTCGTATTTTTTCCTGAATTACTTCAAATCTGTTTTTGCTAAAATTATAAAAAAATATATATCTGACATGCTTACAACAACCCCTTTCATTTGATAGGTATGTCACACAATACAGTTTGCGGAACTTTGTTTTTAATTTTCCAGTTTACCTTCCAAAAGTGGCCCCCTTGTTCAGAATTCATTAATTTACTTTACGCGTTCATCTTTGGGTCACCAATTTACATACGTGTACCAAATTTCAACTCAATCGGTCCAGTAGTTTCGGAGCAAATCGGCTGTGACAGACGGACAGACAGACAACCGAGTGATCCTATAAGGGTTCCGTTTTTTCCTTTTTAGGTATCGGAACCCTAAAAAGGAGGGGAAGAAAGGATAGATAAAGGATCTTAACTTACTTAACCAGCTTCATCTTGGGCTTTGTCGTCGCTTACCATCAGATGAGACTAAGAGTCAATAATTGGACAGTCTATTCTAAAAAAAAACAATTAAACGTAACTTGTGCATTGCAGTAGATATCTTGATGGAGTTTTTAATTTAAGACTAAAGTAGGCTGATCGAAAAACTGCCTGTGACAGACGGACGGACACCGAGTGATCCCATAAAATGTCCCGTTAGACCAAATTTGGTACAGAAAAAGAAAAATATTCAAAGTTCTAACATTTTAATAGAAGCATTATGAGGAGCAATGTATGATTTTACGTCACCCTAGGCCGTAAGTGTGATTTTCTGCCCGCTACGCGAGGAGAAAATCTCGCTTCCTGGCCAAGGCAAGACGTTAAATTTTAGACAAACCACGGGCGGTAATCCGTAAAGCTCCAGATCGTATATTTATGGCCCTCACGCACAAAGTTCGGGCCACAAAACAGCTACGACCTATATAAGGATCGATAGTATCAACGATTCCGAGTAAGAAAAACCCAAAAAAAACGAATTCTGAAAAAAAAGTTCATGTAAACTTTTTTTTTTAAAACGCTCATGTAAGTACTATTACTGCTTTTGACATTTACTTATGGTACGTAGGTAATAAGAATAAGTTACAATAATCACAAATTAATTACTTGGTGGTATATATAGATACGGAGCTCGTCATACATTGGGCATGCATAAGCAGTAAAGGAAGTTATGGTCGGCAGTTAATATGAAAAAACTTTTTTTGTAATTAAACACTGCTACATTTATTGGTGAACTGAGAGTGATTAATAGTAGGTAACACCAAGTACTAAGTACTATTTATTTTGTGGTAATTGCGGTATTTAGCTTCTTTTGACCGCTCGTGATAAGATCCATCTTATGACATAGGCGATATAGCCCGAATATTGTCACGAAGCTTGTCACATTTCTATTCCAATTACGAAAAGTAACATTTGATAGTGCGTCAGTGACACCGGCTCTTTATACTAGTATAAGATCCGGTACGGTCACCATGTTACGAGTTGTCATTTAAATAAACCGATTTTCGCCCCAGATTACCATAATAACATATGTACACTTACGAGCTTAAACATTTGCAGAGTAATTATTAACAGAAATATAATTATATATTTATGCATTATTAGCAAATATTTAAAAGGACGCTTCCTTAGAGCATCTGCAGTAACCCCTTGTGTCCAATTTATTTTCATTTTTAATTAATTCGGAGAAATTTTGATCCAAAGTTATGACCTCCAAGTAATGTACCACGAGATCATAGCACAGTAGTCAATGCAGATTTTTAGGTTACATCATGTAATGAGTCATACGTAATAGTTTATGCATTTTTGTTATCAAACGATATTTTTGTGATAAATAAAAACATTCTTTTTTTGTGTTTTTAAAATAAAGATCTACTTCTATCACTCCAGAAGAGTACACTTAAAGTTATTTTGTAGACTAAAAAATATTCAAAAAAACATTTTTTTATTTATTTAAATCACTTGGAATAAATTGCTCACAAGGTTAATAATCTACCGTTTAATTTTTTGCTCCTGTTACAGGGCCCACCCCAGCCTGTATTTGATCTTCATAATAAGCAAGTTATACCAACGCCATCATGCAAAACAAAAGTGTGATGCTTAGATTCGAAAGAGTCAGTTCCATTTTAAACGACTAGTTTGCACGTTGGTTTGGAGCAGACTTACTTACTTCATAATTGCCACTAGTAGTTTATCATCACATAAATTCGTAAGCGAATCAGATTTGTAGTCAAATCTGGCTTAACTTGGCATTTCTTACTTAAACGTAAAATATAATACTTACACAACTTTCTTATTGAGCGAGCGAGCACAGCAAACGAAGTTCTCCGTTTCAACTTGGGCGAAAATTCTTTCGTATGTCCGCATGTCCAATTGTCCGGCTGTTCTCCTCTACATGTCGCATTTCTCAACCGATCCTCGTGAAATATTGTGAACAAAGTTCAATAATTGTATAGGTTTTTTTGACGATTCAGTTTTTCCAGTTAAATAAAAATATTTTTAAAAAGATGCTCCTGAATTTTACACCTTACAGAACGACTAGTATTTAGGAAAGACTAATTATACCTTCATAGATACATCTAATTTTGTGATGCCGTTGAGTATATGTGTGCAAGCGAACATCATTGAGTAAATACAGATTGTATCAGAACCGAAAGTGCATCGGAGACCTATTAAAATTATCTTCGGCACATCTGGTGAGGGCGGTATCGAGATAACTGAATCGGTACTGTGGGACGTGGCTAGAATACCTACAGGTATAAATGGTTTAATGATTCATGCCATTCCCATACATCTTCACCTTCAAGTCATTGTTGAGTCATTTACATGACCTGCATACGCTTCCAGGTCAATGTTAGTCATTTCATAAGTTGTAGATTATTTTTAGATAAGGGCGAATGGAAACATGAATAGGTAAGGTGATATGCATCATCATCTTCATGTAACTAGCATGTTTTACTTTTTCTTAATCGAATTTAGCCGTAATTTACGAAGAACATACATTATGGCATATTTATGCATTGGGATTTAAGTCAGTATATAAGTTATACATTAAACATTTTATTTCAATTAGCTTAATGTTAACTTCACTGATGTTTATGTAAGACTGTTTCTTCTTGACAGTAGTCTTCTTTTTCAGAAACACTGGTAGAATGTGCCATTGCGGAACTATATACTTGCAGATTAAATTTCATTTACTAAATCTGATTTCATTACCAATTTAGCCTAACAATTCAGTATTAAGTGCCAGTACATTTTTGATTGATTGCTGAACAGATTTCCTATAGATCCCAGCAGAGCTAAGATTTAGTCGATCCTTAAATGTTTATTGGCATTGCCTAACGTCCGCCATGATTCACGGATTGTGCAAGTCGAGAACTTATATTTGCCCGAGAGTTCCGCGAATGTGCCATTGAAAGTCTATGGTAATTATAAAGATGTTTGACAGTACGAGTAATGTGTACTTATCGAATAAATAACGGCGCCGGTTTAGGCGGTTTCGTTTCTTTTAGTGTGTCTATAGAATAAATACTAAGTCAACTTATCACATAGCAGTGACAATAAAGCATTTAGAGTATAGAAACACATTCCAAATAATAATGATGAAGCATTTTTGTTTAGCTTTGTTTTCATCTGATATGATGCATGTAACTGACTTTAAAACTTATTCGGAAAACCGATTATAAATACGAGCTCGTTCCGGATCAAGATTGGTTTATTTTTCTACAGTAGGTACAGTATAAAAAACATAGTTTCTAATGCACACGAGTATTTTAATGTAGAATGAGAAATCAGTAGAGCACTTGTTTAACTGTGAGCCTCCGATACTGGCATAGTTCAGCGAACACTAATGCCGCGTAGACTGTTTCACCCGTCCAAGCCGGAGTACAGACGAGTACAAACATATGAATTGGGATGGAAATTTACAATTTTATACTTCCTAAAAAAAGGAATAAGTAAATTATATTTTGCATACTTATTAGTGATTAGTTGTACATACCGTACTCGAAAACGACGCCCGCTAATTCCAATTGTATGGGAAAATTTACTGCTTTAGATAACAGCAGGTCCCACCCATTTTAAACGTTAACTGGTCAGTTAAATTGTCTTATGTGGTATTTCAGATGAATTTGTAATTTCTTATTATTATCAAGCTGTTGATTCAGGCTTCTATTTAGGCTTGAGTTTAAGGTGACAGATTCTAACTGTCGGTACCTACTAAAGTATTAGTACCTAATTATCTTCAACTTATTTACAAGCTTCGTATGATATGATGTAGCCACTTACAAATCTAACTTGATGTAGATGCGGAGAAGGCTTGCAAACACACGTAGAATCTACGCAGGATGGGAGAAAAACAGAATTAGTACATCGGTTCCCTAAGATGGCTGTTAAAATAAATTAAAACCAGACCTTTCGGTCAAAAAGCTTATACCTAATACCACCGATCATCGAATATTGTCGACTCTATCATCGAACTGTTATTGTTATACATAGACTTGTTTCTCGACCCCACAACGGTGTATGAAAATAGGAATACCTACCTTACTAATTTAAATGTAACTTGCGGGACTGTCTGTACATAAAAACGCCATAGTCTACTAGATTGATGCACAAGCGTTACAATTTTCTAGTCAATTTGAGCCGCTTTCCGACTCACGTGTATACGATTGGTAGGTACTTGCCTTTGTAACTGTACCGCTGTACGTTACTATTACTGTGGTCGCGGGGTGTAAATCCTTAGGGAATGTTAAAGACCTTTGCGGGACAAGAGGAACTCGGATTGCATAACACGCCATGAGGACGAACATCTAAATGTTAACTTGAGTTTTATTTGTTTTGTCACTAGATTTAAATTGCAAAGAATTTTTCGTTCCGGTTAAGGCTACATTGCAACCTAGCCTACATTAGTAGGCATGTATGTATGTATATTCAATGCAGTGTCCGTATTATCACTAAAATGTAACAAAAATAAACGATTGGCGTCCTTACGTTGATACCTACTAGGTACTGTAGCGATTCAGTATTATGAAATAAATTGCGCATTTTATTATAACAGTTTATACTTATTTGCAATCTCCTAGAAAGATTACGTTCAAATCCCAGTAAGGGCAAATATTTGTGTGATGAGCATGAATATAATGTGTATCTGAGCCTTGGATGTTTTCTATCGTCGACTATTATATCTACTGTATTACATGACACAAGCTTATTCTGTGCTATAAATAAATGTCATTTATTTCAGATTTGCATCCATATGTTTACACAATTAAAATAAGTTCTTTAAAATATAATCAATAAAAATAAAAACAGGTCAATTTACTTATTAATTGAAAGAGAAAAAGAAAAAAAAATACATACCTAATGGTGCTAGTAAACATTATTACATCTAGTGTTAGTACTTAAACATTACGATACGCAGTAACGCGCAGTTCGATTTACGTACGATGGTCCAGTACCTAATGCTAATATTATATTTATTTATTTATCTTATTTTTAATAAATATATTTTCTTTCTTTCTTTCTTCTTTCTTTCTTATAACATTTTTTTTACTTTCACCTGAACAATATCAATTACGATTAGTATACTTACCGTTTTAAGTTTTTAGTTATATCGGGTAGAATTAATATCAAAGATTTCAATGGTGGTCAGTGGTCGCACAATTCTTCCTGGTAGAGTTCTGAAGAATCATGGCTTCATGCTCACCTCAAAAGTTCTTAGATGAAATACATTCCAGGTCGTGCGATTCTAAAATCTGAATTTTACACTTTCACCATACCCCAAACGGTCGTGGGGGTAACGGGTGTCTCGGTCTGCTTGCGAGTGCGCTTTCGTAAGCCGATCCTGCTGATAGCGCCCGCGCATCGCCCGCGCCCTCCACAACGACGTAACCGCATGCGCATGACACTGGCCATAGACACTTTTGATTCGCGTTACGTTGTGCTAACGTTTTATAATATTATAGGAAGATATTGTGGAATACAGTGGAAGTGTGTTCTTTGTAATATAAATATTTTAGGTTTTTGTCAAAATAATAGTACATTACTCATTTAGGACGATAAAAAAATGTTTCTGATTGTTGTGAATCTCATAGCAAATCAGGGCCTCAATAATGATGTAGCTGAGACATTTTGTAATAAACAGACTAAAAATACTATAAGTACCTACCTGCCTTGATGAAACATATTTTGACTATGGGGCCCCTAGCTCCCAATGACCTTCAATCTGTAACTGTCCGTTTTTTATGGCTTATCGTAGTAACATCGAGGTTTTCCGAAATAGTAGGTACCTACTAATCCTATATTTTCTTTATAACTCAGTCTTCAAGACATATGGCATCAAACTTTGGCTCTTAAATTTTACAGCAGTTATTTTTTTGAAATATACTGTCCCGATATTAACAATATACATATTTCACCATGCGCTGACTATGCTCAATAGCTGATATCCAATCATCATCATTTTATTCATATTATGTGTATAAGTATATCTAATTAGCAACCTGCCCCGACCTTGCACGCTTGCAGTCCTCACAATTATAGACTCAACAACAAAAAGACAGCTAAATCGGTCGATTCATTTTCTAATGATGATATTTTTAGGGTTCCAGACCAAAAAGTTAAAAACGGAAACCTTACGGGGCGACTCTGTCTGTCTGTCTGTCTGTCTGGCACAAAGTTAAATATCTCAGGAACTACTAATGCTATCAATTTGAAATTTCGAATAGTTTAAAAAAAACATTCGTAAACTGTATTACTTAGTTTACGAATGTACTTATGTTTCTGTGTTTGAAATTTTTTCATCAAATGTGTATGAAAGTATTCGGAAAGTGCCTTCTTTTTTATCGAAATTGGTTACTTAATAAAAACAAACATACCAGGTTGCAAGTAATTAGTAATGACTGTAGCACTAGTCATAATATCCGAATTTACGCAATTACACTCTAGATGTCGCTGCCCGTAAGATAGATAGCGCTAATGTATGTTCGACAAGAAACTATAAGGAGAGTGTGCTTTTACAGCGCTTTTATTTGTGGGACTGACGGGGACTAACCCTCAACAAGGAAGCTGCGTGGATAAAAGACACGCGCTGATACAGGAGGAGGTGCTATCGAAGCTTCAGATGCTGATAGCCAACAACGATCTCATAAAGAGGCAGGAGATATTCGACAAAAAGTATAGAGTACATATAGGAGAAAGAGACAACTGGAAAGTAGACACTGAACACCCAATGACGGTCTGCTTCACAGATGGATCAAGAAAAACCTAAACAAAGCTAGCAGGAGCGGGTATAGTTATACCCAAGCTGCATGAAAGAGTATCTATCCCACTGGGGAGGTATGCAAGCGTCTTTCAAGCAGAAGTGTGCGCGATAATGAGGTGCGCACAGATGATAAAGGAGACAACGCAGCAGACTGGAAGGGTAGTGATCTATACGGACAGTCAGGCAGCGCTGAAGGCACTAGGAAAGGCAACGGTAACATCCGCCTTAGTGAGAGAATGTAAGGAAGAGCTCAACAAGATAGGAGTATACCCAGGTGTCACAGTGGCATGGGTGCCAGGACATCAGGGGATAGCGGGTAACGAGAGCGCGGATGAGCTGGCAAGAGAGGGGGCGGGACGGGAGTTTATAGGCCCAGAACCGGTCCTTCCGTTCTCAGCTCAGGTCACAAAGGGGGTCATAGAAAGGCTAAAAGAGCAAGATGTGGAGAGAGAATGGAGAGAAGAAACTGGGTGCAGACAGACAAAGATGATGATAGGAGGTATGGATCACAGAAGAACCAGGTATCTGCTGAAACTGGGTAAGAGCAATTTGAGGTTGCTGACTGGTATCGTAACTGGTCACAATACTCTAAATAGACACTTGAAGGTAATAGGTATTAGTAGCGATGCTTCCTGCCCTCACTGTGGGGAGGAAAAAACTAGTAAGCATGTATTAGCGGAATGTATTATGTACGCGGCACCGCGGTTTAATACATTCGGTAAAGATGTGTTAGAGGAGAGGGAATTGAGGGATGTCGACCTTAAAGATGTCCTTCTGTTCTGCAGGAAAACGAGAAGAATGGAAGAATTTGATGTGGGAACGCTGCCGGGACAGTAACCTTAGCGCCAACCTGAGGGAAATGGGCTGAATGAACGTGACAAGCGATCGACAGCCCGCCTGTTTCCGGCCAGGCGTCCCTTCACAACATCAACATCAACAACCCTCAACTATAGAACGGTTGTTCGTGTTTCGGATGATCACTCCTGCTCTCCTAGCATAACTTGACTCTCTGACTTTTTGACAGCATTAATCAGAAAGTGACGGACAGTCTATCTCGCGCGCGAGTAGAGTCGAGAGTCAAGTTATGCTAGCAGGGCTGCGTCTGTGAGTTGGCATTCTGGACTCGGACAGTATTGTTAAGATTTTTTCAAAATAATGCGGAGTCGTGATCAAGCCTTTAAAACGTTATAAAAATAGCGATATTATAACGATATAATTCCGTTATTTGCTGAAAATTCTATAGAAATTTTAAACATATCGTTATTTATATCGTTATAATATCGCTCTTTCAAGGCTTGGTCGTGATGACGGGTATATTGTATGAAAGTTTGTACGGAACCATCGGTGCGCGAGTCAGACTCGCACATGACCGGTTTTTTTTTAATTCTATAATCACATCGACGTTCGTAAGGACAGACTAATAAGAATAGTTAAACACTTTCCACGAGTAATTATTTCTGATATCGGAATATACATGGGCAACGGAAAATGCCTGACATTAAATATACTTAATTAAGAATAACAACCGACATCATTAAAGTAAATAGTGGGAATTAAATCATCGCATAAGTTTTAGAATAAATTAAGCGCAATAACATGAGTAAGTATTTCTGATATCGGATATGGGCAATGGATAATGAAGCTGATAGAGACATAAATGCCCACTTAACATTAAAAATAACAACGGACCCAGTTGAAGTACTCTGAATTAATTCCTTGCATAAAAGCAGGTAAACGTCTCAGAATAATTTAAGCGCAATAAATAACACTGTACTTTCTATCCATAAGAGCGATATTTTTAAGTGAGCAAAAGAATAAAAAGTGTTATTACTTCCTATTTCCGCGGTCTAGAGATAATCGCCCCGAAAGTTTCAAAAATTGTGTCCCCTCTAATTTTTGAACGGTGTATTTAAAAAAATATGAAAAAGTTCGGTACGCACTTGGCCGGTTTTTCTTTTTTCTGTGTATGATACTTTTGTATCTACGGTTTTTACAAGGTCACGCCACCGACCGGCCGATATGCCAATCGGCGCTCATATCTAATTACAACTCAAAAGGCACACAACCTGCGCAGTGTCGAGAATCCTGACAGGACATTGCAAATTGAACAAACCGGATCAATTGGGTATGAAACAGGCCATAACTTGCAGGTTCTGATTTGGAGACAGAGCAAACAACAATGCACATTCTCTGCTCCTACGCACTCATGCACAAAAGAAGCAGGTACCTTAGCCGGCACATCGTGCACCGAGAAGAGATACAACATATCACCGCCCAAAGGATCTGGAATTTCCTGGAGGCAACGGGCCTTAACGGTGAATACTGAAAAAGGGCTGCCACAATAGATCACACTTGCTGGTCGAAGCTGCATATTAAGGCCCATCAAATAAACTATAATAATAAATAATACTTTATTTAAAAGAAGTTGTACAGTAAATCTTACCAAGTAATGATTAGAACCTATGAGCGCACAATTACTGGCACGAGTACATGTAAATTGTTCATATTTTTCAAAAACGATTGCAATTGACATAACTTTAACAAAGCTTCAAGGAAACGTGTAAATAAACTTAATTTAAAGACATTTCAGGCGATAATACGGATAAAAAAGCCGTTTCGCCGCAATGTGCTACACTTATGCTATAAAAAAAACATGAAACATTAAGTTTTTACGATCATACAATTAAGCATCTTCATCATTGGAATGAACGATTAGTTACAATGTAACGTGTTACGCTGGGAGTCATCACGTTCGCTGTTCGCTGGTCGTTTAACTAGGTTTTCATCACACTGGCTCGTAAAGGGCTTCATAACGCGCAGGCATACAGAGCTACAATAGCCTTTATTACGCCCATGGGCGTAATGGTTTTTTCCTTAAATTGTTTCTGTCACTCTTACGTCAGTTATAAAGCAAGGAGGTTTTAACTCAAACACGATGTTTGAAAATGTATTTATAAATAAATGTAAACGTAAAAACAAGAATAAAATATGATTAACGGAATGATTTAAAGATTTAAAAACTTAAATGTAGCAATTTAGTGTCCGTTTAAAATATTTTTACTGTGATTTTAAATCGTAGCTGTATGCCGAAGGGTCTTTGCTCTAAGCGCCTCACGTCAAATTCAACAAAATCGACGACTGACATTTTGTAGTTTTTATTACGATTTAGTAACAATTTAGTTAAAAATGTATTGGTTTCCTCGCAAATGTGATGTAAAACATTGTATGCGACACGTACTTGTAACACAATGTACTATTACATATAGGTTACCTAAACACCTTATAAAGTCTGAGTTAATTACCACGATGCTATTGCCATCACTAATTAGATGTCTCAACAGCTGCTTGGAAGGCAAAAAAGAAAAAGGCAATAATAGCACAAAACTGACGCAATTACGAAAAGATCGACGAAAATCACGCATCTGGTTCTTTTAACCCTTTTTTATAAAAAATAAGTAAACGCTTTTATTTGTAAAGTTGGAATCTGATATGAAGAATCGGGGGTTCCGTTTGGTTCCTGGCGCTACGAACATCCTTATCTTCTGAATGAAAATTCGATGTGTTAGTAATCGCATAAACATATATTTATGTATCACACATAGTGTATCAACATGCATAAGCCATTAGACCCGGGCGTTCATTAATTCATTATGTTAACAAAACAACTTAATTAAGTGGTGAGGGTTCCGTAAAATATTGAGAATTTTCCCGTTACTTTGAATACTCAAACTTCTTACAGGTTTTCCTGTAATCTTTAGGCAAGGAACTATTTTCCATATTTTTTTTCAGAATTTTAAGCCTAGTAGTTTCGGAGATAAGGGGGGAATGGTCAATTTTCATCTTTTTTCCTAAATTACTTCGAATCTATTTCTGCTAAAATTATAAAAATTATATATCCGAGATGCTTACAAGAACCCCTTTCATTTGATATGTCACACAATACAGTTCGCGAAACTTTTTTTTTTAATTTTCCAGTTTACCCCCCAAAAGTGGCCCCCTTGTTCAGAATTCATTAATTTACTTTACGCATCCTTCTTTGGGTCACCAATTTACATATGTTTACCAAATTTCAACTCAATCGGTCCAGTAGTTTCGGAGCAAATCGGCTGTGACAGACGGACAGACAGACAACCGAGTGATATCCTATAAGGGTTCCGTTTTTTCCTTTTGAGGCCGAGGAGGGTGGAACACATGTTAAGTAAGTTTTCTTTTGTCTCATAATTATTTTTTTATTTTTATTTTTTTTTATTTTTTAAGAAAACTTAGAAATATATATTTGTAACGACCCTCGACGCAGTATCTCTCGCAGCAGTATAGAGTAATATGATTATAGTCTACATTCTATCATCAACATATTAAATAATACTATGAGAAAAATATAAGACCTGTCATCTAACTGAACAAGATTGCATCACAGTACACGTCGATGATAAGAAGGGCTACGCACGATCGTGCCTCGTTCAACTTAAACCAAGTAAGAACTGCAAATTCTCCACACAATCTGTGTATATACCTAATAATATTATATTATATTATAAAAAAAATATACTAAGTGAGCATTGAGAACCTACCCGATTTATTTTGCCTCTCTTTCTCTCTAAAGAACCCTAAAAGGGTTAAAGAGGATAGTTCCGAAACAGAGGATTAATTACGTTCCAATTAAAGCTGCGCGTACGCTTGTGACGCATTAGTAAAGGGAGGGTACCAACCCCTCGGGAGGACGAGACTGCCGACACAATATTCAGGCTCGTTATTATTATAAATATGAAGCAACAAGTACCATTTGTCAATATCTTAGTCTCGCGGGGTAATCGCCTAAATTTTCAAACGCGCGCT
The DNA here is from genome assembly GCA_932294315.1 of Epinotia nisella. NCBI lineage: Eukaryota > Metazoa > Arthropoda > Insecta > Lepidoptera > Tortricidae > Epinotia > Epinotia nisella. The sequence goes on from OW028674.1 coordinate 29,124,876, forward strand.
ACCGCGCTAGGACATATTCATTATTCATAACGGTAATGTTTAAAGCTGAAAATTATAATTTAGAATTATTATGTCTTGACTCTTTATGCTACATTGCCGCATGGTGACGGAACCCGTATACAATGTTTTATCATAAAAATCATCGCATATCTAAATAATTAAGATTTTACATGGTCTTGTCACCCTTCAAAATTGATAGCTAATTACCTACTGACATTATTTCTGTTTTATCAGTAGAGCTCATTTTCCACAACTAAGAGTAGATCAGAACCTAATAGTGCTTAGATATTAACTTTCAATATACATTTCACTTCTAAATCGGGCTCATGTTATCGTGATTATATATTGTTACCACACCGCGTACATTTTATATCGTCGGCCCAACCTAATTATTTATTAAAAATAATTTTTAAAAAACCCCGGCACCGGATAGGAAGTGCAGTCGGAAGGGGAGAGTGGGGACGGACACGTGCGCACTTACCCTTTCTACCCGCACTCACCCTTTCATACAAATCCGCTACAAGCGCGCCGAGGCCGAGGAGGGTGGAACACATGTCAATGAGACCTGCGGACGTGGCTTTTTATTTTTAATCGGTTACTATATGTTTTGATTATTAATATTGATTAAACTTGCTGGACGAGAACGCTGGCTGGACTGATCTCTAAATACCACCTGCCATACAAATACTCTTTACTGCACACCTCTCATAGATAAATGAGGCAGGTACAAAAGAATACATAAAGATACAGGGAGAAAGAGGTAAAACCAAAAGGGGTCTTATCGCTAAAGAGTGATCTCTTCCACAAAACCTTTGGGCAGTTGAGAAATAGGTGTACTTATACATGTAGGTAATAACCTTCATGTGTTCCCTTAAGTAAAAGAAAATATTTCAGATTTTCTATAAAGCATTATGCATCACGAAAAATGGATTAGTGGACCGATGTGGTTGTGGTTGCATATATAGACAATAGACACATGTAGGTAGTAGTAGTATAAGTTTATCGTACAAATACTTTTTTGTAAATCATACCTAGTATATTTAGTATTTACAAAAAGGTTTTACGTACGAAGGCGAACTCTTGCAGCTAAAGGGTTTGGTCTCCGTATGAGTAACATATGCTACTTTACTTTACTTTGTATTCCAATAAAATGTACGTTTCGTACGCAAAATGTCCTTTCTACGCTAAACCCAGTGCAAAAGCTAGTCGTTAACAATATCCCTCAGTTTAATCTCTTCCAAACCGTCAATAATTATGAAAATATCATAAAAACCATAATAACCTCATTATAATAATAAAACACTTCCCACTCTACCACGATATCATCGAGAACCGTCAAAATGTTTTGTACCAACTTTATCAGCCATCGCACTTCGTAAACTGAGGAAATCGCCAATTGTAAAACAATGCACCAATCTACCAACATTTGATCCAATGCCCATCCTCTATCCCGTTCTCGCTTAACCGACGAAACAAAAGACAGAGTGAGACCGTCTTAAGTTTTAGTGTTGTTGGTTGGAACGGTTGTTTATGAAGATTGCTATCTATAAGTGGTCTACATTGTTTTTAGTTTTAGCAGTATGTAATGAAGCATTAAATATTTTTAATGTTTCGTCTATTCTTTGACCGCTAAGTGCAACATTGAATTAAGTTGGATAACTTTCATGAGGTCTTAAAAGCTTTTATAGCGACAAAAAGATGTTCTCATTAATTAAACAAATTGGATATGGTAGTAGTTTCTAGCCCATTACGATAATTGGACAGGTACCTAAATAATTATTAAATACTATGTACCTCCATTGAAACTAATTTAAGTAATAAAAAGTAAATGTTATCAACTTCAATAAACCCACATAAAACATACTTCCACCTGTGCTTAATAGTCTAGACTTGAAAAAGCTCTTGCGATAAGAAGTGAGTTCAGGCTTTAGAAGAGCTTTTGGCTTTAGCACCCGCGCCCTAAACGTGATGAAGGGCTGATAGGCCTAGTGGCACTTCAGTGTTTTTTTATTAGCTATTATTAGCAAGATATGATAATTATATTGCTTACTGTTGTGTTGTGTGCATTTTGCATGCCTATGCTGCAGGAAAATATGTATAAGGCATGAGCATGTTTTGCTTTGCTTGTAAAATATTAGTTGGGTCACCTCCGCATTTGTCGGTGCGGGCTTTAGGTACTGCGTTACATTTAAATGAGTGCTTTTTGATTAGCGTGGGTTGCGTGGAATGCGGTACTGCGTGCATACCGCACCGTATCACCGCAATAATGTAATACTGTGCGCTCGTAATACTGACAGTATACCGACAAGTAAGGAAATCCGGGTGACATCAGTAAGCTGTCTACAAAGTACAATGCCTCATACCTAATTAACATATCAGGCTAGCAACTAACATTTTTTGAAGGTGAATATGACAGTTGAATATCCTAACAATCATTGGAAAACAATTTAACTCCCAAACTCAACTAGACTCAACTAACCTAACCTACCTGACTCCCCCACCCTCGTAAAAACGTGATGGAGAGCTGATAAGCCAGTGCTTGAGTGCTCGTTTAGCACTCAAATTCAACAACGGAACTAACTTTTTAATTCTATGAATCTCTGTGGCACGCGCGATCCATTGTTGCTGTCATATGCACTCTTACGTAAATTTTGCACCTGTCAACATTCTGTTAGGAGAGGAAGAAGCACTCCCAATTTCGCAAAAGTGCCAATTTGAGGCAAGCAGCGAAGAATGGCACGCTCGCTCGTGCTACTAGTAGGTACACTTATAGGGGTAAGTACTTGAAATTACCATCAGAAGTAATTATCCGTACCAACATGTTTTACCTACGTTTTAGATTCATTACCCATACTGTTAAAATATCTGTGTTTCGGAACAACTACCTACAAGTTCTACAACTAAATTAATCAGCATCATCCTCCTAGCGTTATTCCCGGTTGTGCCCTATAGGATATAGGATAGTTTGTGCCCGGAGTCCGCTTTGGCACCTAATCCCAAGATTTGGCATAGGCACTAGTTTCATGAAAGCGACTGCCATCTGTCCTTCTAACCCAGAGGGAAAACTAGACCTTATTAGGATTAGACCGGTTTCCTCACGATGTTTTCCTTCACCGAAAAGCCACTGTTAAATATCAAATTATACCAAATTATTCAGCAATCAATAAGATATTGCAATGAAACGGACATAAAGTTATTCGTCCCTAATGAAGTATTAAAATCACACACGATTTTCCTTATGATGCCATAATAATTATAGCGTTAAGGATACCGTAGTAAGTTAACTCGTTCTCAACCTTGATGTGCATCAGTACACGGACTTGTTCATTATTACCTCATATTTTAATAATGCATGATCAAGCTATATGGCTAGCCCAGAAATAACAGTACATGAGCGAACCCTACTAATATTATAAACGTGAAAGTTTGGATGTATGGATGGATGGACGGATGTACCTACATTCCACTTAATGTCAAAAACTACTGGACCAATTTATATGAAACTTTCCAGTTATTTACCTTATATGTTAGCAAGTTTACCTTTAAGCGCCAGCTTAAAGGCTATTATTTGACGCTCCAAAAATCCCAACCCTAACCCATCCAGCACTTTTCAATATTCTACAAATTTATTACATTAATTATTTATTTATTATCTATACTTTTGTATCTATAGTATGTCGTGTTGCGTTCCGTGGGTCACGTACGGTGATGTCTGAAAACCAGCGCTGTAGGTGTCTGTCTGACACCTCGGCATAATGCTGAGACAGCGACCGATTCACTGCCACGAAGACGCACACAATATGTCAATTGTATTGTATGTTTACTCCCTTTGTCTCTGTGTGTCTTTTGTGTAGTGAATAAATGTCTTCTTTCTTTCTTTCTTTCTTTCTATATATCAGAATCTGACATTTAATAGGCTATAATTTATGTCATCCCTTTTAGGACGTATTATAGGATAGTTTTTTATCCCGGGTCCACGCAGACGAAGTCGCGGGCGAAAGCTAGTAATCTAATAATGCCACTCCGTTTAAATATTTTAGTTTTCCCAAAAATAAATGGACTGTAGTTAGATATAGTTAATCTTACTGCATACTAAAACCATATTTGAAGAATACCTACAGTCAATATTATAACTATTATTGAATACCGTCCGTCCTTATCGATTCAAGCCTTTGGAGGCCGGTTTGTTAGTATCTATTAATAGACCGTTGTTTATAGACTGTGGGAGCATTTAGTGCTATAAATAAAGCGATTGTATTTAATCGCTCCTCTTGTATTAGTGCGGCTAAGAGCGCCTGATTATTGCAGTCTTCCAAACAGAACATAACCGTTCCTTAATAACACGGTGCCGCCCAACATGGGAGCCACACGCTATCCAACACAACTGAATCTGCTGGCTTTAACTAAGTGGATTACAAGTGTAGACGGATTATAAGTAGGTATGAGCTGTAATCCTATAATCCTATTTGAATTAAATTTTGCACGGAGGAAGTTGCCTGATTTAAATTTATAGGATAGTTTTTATCCCGGGTCCATGCAGACAAAGTCGCGGGAGGAAGCTAGTGCGTGCATGCACGAAATGTTATTTCTAGCAATTGTTTTTCTTACATGAAGAACATGTGATATGGAAGAGATAGGTTGCTACCCATAACACACTTCAACCTCATAGTCGACTCTTAAGGCACCCACTGCACGACTAATAAAAAAACCAGCCAAGCGCGAATCGTACTCGCGCACCGAAGGTTCCGTACAAACCTGTAGGTATATAAGTAAATTAAAAAATATATATATATAACATGTAACAAAAAATTTACGGTTTTCGCAATTTTTCCTTTATCTGTGCTATAAGACGTTGCTTCGTACCAAATTTCAAGATACTGAGTTCACGGGAAGTACCCTGTTGTGCATTATTTTAATTTAATTAGGTTTTTTTTATTTCTTGTTCATTAATTGCATTATAATTACTTTTTTTACTCGTATGTCAAATAAGAGTAGTAGTATAAGAAAGTAGCATAAGGTAGCATAAGAAATTAAAATGAAGTTAGTTCATAATATATATTTTAATGTGTTATTAAATTAACAAAGTCTTCCTTTCCTAAAACTAAAAATAATACAGTGCTTTTTCTTAAATCTTAAAAAAAATTGGCATCGCAACGCTTATGGACAATAATCATCCCCGCAGAATATTATTATTATTAATTCTTTCTTTTTACCATTGGGATTTAAAAAGAAGATAAAATAGGGGGAAGCGAAAAAAATTATGAAAAATCTCCCATGAAAATAAAATATTGGGAAAAAAGGCACTGGGAAAATATGGGAACGGAATAATTACTACCAAGAAAATAGGTGACTGGAGAAAAATGTCACCGGGAAATTATGGGAACGGAATAATTGCCACGAAGAAAAAATGATTTTCGGAAAATATGAGCCCCACACTCTGACAGACGGACGGACGGACAACAAAGTGATCCTACGAGTATAAGGGTCCCGTTTTTTCCTTTCGAGGTACGGAACCCTAAAACCTTCCGTAAAATAATTTAGCATTCCAAAAGTATGGTCAAAACATGCAAATCGTTTTTCTAAAAATCTTAGGTAGGTAAATAACAAAGACACCGGCTTATATCAATAAGCAAAATTGGTATCTAAACAATACCTTACAATAAACTAACTCGCGACTTTCATCAAAGCCACTACGCTACGCTACCAATATATGTATTAAGTACCAGTACTAAACCCAATAAATCTCTATCCACTGTCCATTTAAGTAATGAATACATTCAAATTTAATGACGTAAGTGAATCAATATAAACAAACATCATTGTGGTGGAACAATAACACTCATCTGTTTGCGCATTGTTAGCTGTTTGTTGTGCGTAGGCGCGCGTCTGGACGCTATTGAATGGTGAGAGTAGCGGAGTGGAAGTACCCACGAGATTGATGTCACGGGTTCGTGTCGGTATAACATAATCATACAATCCTCATTTAGGTAGATTCAATTAAATTCCACATCATACCTGTTAATCACATCCAATGATTTTTGTAGGCAATCTATTGAATCGGTCCAATTATCACCGGTGGCGTAACAGATAAAACAGAAATTGTCTCTCAGATTCCCGAAGGTTGGGAACACTGCAGCTCTATTTCTGGTTGTCAAAAGGATATGTAAATAAATAGTGTTGGCCTGTATCATAATAATGGTATCTTCTAATGTTCTCATGACCTTCAGACAAGGTGTGGCAAAGCATTGTAGTTTCGTACTTGTAAACAAGTACTTAGATGATTTCACTATGAGGTACTTACATGAAGTTTGCTCGACAGAAAATCGAATAGCAAATACTACAAATGCCTGGGCATAGCTCTCCTCAACTGCATAACTGTCAGGAACAGGACACAAAAATTACACCCAACTCACGGTATGACCTTATAATAAAGTACAACCTCTTTGGAACTCCGCTTGATAGGCATTCGATGATCACAGCGTGGTTATAATAATTTATCTATCAGTTTAGTAGACGGAGTGCCAATGAAACCGACAAATTATAATTACAGTGCCCGTTTGTCTGTTTCCGCATGCCGGCCGGTTCCATGAGGGCTACATGTTTAAGGCGTTTGGGGTCAAAACTAAAGGCCCTGCGTCCTATCTAGATAGTCACTTTAATTAAAGTGATCATGACTGAGTTATTCCCTTAGATTGTCATGTTACAAAAAGATATAACCTATCGTCGCGTTGTAGACGGATGTTATTTTGTACTAGGTATTTACCGTCTTATCTGACAAATCTGACAATTTGAAAATGATGGTGTGACTGACAGCGTAGCACACATTATTTCTACTGTAAACCAGCTTCAATAACCTGAAAAAATGCAAACCACACTGTATCAAGTATTTAAGTTAAGTGGTATAAGAGAGGCCTATCCAATGTAACTGAGAATTGTGCCTGTAATCATATGAGAGGAGTTATGTCTATGATCCCAGGCTAACTACATAATTTACGTACATATAGCCAGTGTGTGAGCATAGAGATTGTGTCATCTGATTACGTCTTGGTCCATCGTAAGTTGAGTTATGTTAAAAACTTACCAGTGACGCACGAAGCTAAAACTTATTCGTATTGCACTGACGTCTAAGCGATTCCCTCAATTTAGGTAATATAATAAACCTCTTTTACGTTACTACGTAATATTACGTTAATAATGTATGATTATATGTACAAGTTAGGTTACTAAGACGCACATGATTTTTTTACTTACTTATTTCCAAGAGCTTTTGTTCTTATATTGTAGGTACTAGTAGCTCTATTTTTATATCATTTAATACTAGATGTTATTGAATAAATATCCATAAAAATACCTCTTAATGAGTTTATAAAAAGTACTCGTTATAACCCTGTCTATGGCACACGTAATGTCTAAGCATGGATGTAAAGCGCGTGATTCAGTCAATCGTGGGAGCGGAGCGGCGCGGGCGACGGCGTAGCGCCGATTCCAGCCATACCGCGCGCTCCGGCGCCGCTGCACATCCCAGCTGTAGAATATTAATCACAATAAATATTTCAACTATAGGTACCTGCTTTATTCAATTGGCGCGTCTGAGAAATTATATAATACCTATGCTTAAAATAAAGCGACGGTAGCGTTCGTAGAAACTGATTCCCAGAGACCTGAGTAATAATCGTAATTATAAAAAAAACCGAATTTAACATTTTTCCGGACGGAATATCAGTGTTGCTAAATTAAATTAAGATGCATGCTTGACACGGTGCAGTATGAGAAAACGGTTAATATAGTTGTTATAATGGTAAAAACTAAACTAGATACCTAAGACGACAGGAATTGTTGGTACAATTTTGAAATTCGGATTTTAAATGAGGAAGTGAATTTGTTCTAGTATGGAAGCATAACACCTGAATAAGTAGGTGTTACGCTGTAGGTACTCGCTGTTTGCTTCAACAGTGATAGAAAACGTCCATTGGTTATACAACATGAGTCACAGTCGATAATTAAGACTATTTACGTTATTAATAATAATTAGGTCCGATTTAATTACGAGTACTATTTGGAGCATAATCTGTTAGGAAACTTGATGGCGGCTTTTACTCAATTATCTTCGTTGAAAACCTTATTCATAAGTGAAACATTGGCAAGTTTACATTTACCCAGCGATATAGTAGGTTGTCTATATCTATCACAAAAGTTACATTAATCTCTTGTTCAGACTATTTTATTTCAGAGAAGAATCAAGTATATGTAGTTTTATACTTGGTTCTTCTCTGAAACAAAATACAAAAATATTAGGCTTGGAGGTTCAGTTGTTTTTTCAAATTGTACCTACATGCACATAAACAACGGACTCGCCAAATAACCTAGAGACACTGAAAACGAAACCTAAAGTCGCAGATTCAAACTCCGTCAGAGGCAGTTAGAATTAGTTACGATTACCTCTAGTGAAAATGCCCTTACATCAAATATTTGACAGCTGTTATCCCAGTACAATTTACGTCATCATATGTCATCGTCATCATTGACGTTTATTGCACCGGGGAAATCTCGGCTGTTAAAAAAATCTATTTATCAAGTTTAATTAAATTCATTCTGCAGTCTTGGGAAGAGTCACAGGACGCCATTGGAGTCTTCTGTGACCTTTCCAAGGCATTTGATTGTGTAGATCATAGTACCTTAATTTGTAAACTTAAATTTTATGGCATTAGAGGACATGCATTAGATCTCATTGAGTCATATTTAACACAAAGGAATCAAAAGGTAGCGATAAATGGGGCCATTTCGTCAGAGACAGTGGTGGAGATGGGAGTACCTCAAGGATCTATTTTAGGTCCATTCCTGTTCCTTGTTTATGTAAATGATCTACCATATATGGTAAGCCGAAGATCAGGCATTGTCATGTTCGCCGATGACACCTCGTTACTGTTCAAGGTTAATAGGAAAGATACTGAACTCATTGAACCAAATAACACCCTGTCCATGATATCTGACTGGTTTGCTGCCAATAACTTAGTGTTGAATCCGAAAAAAACGAAATGTATAAAATTCACACTAGCGAACTCAAATGTAAACTTAGCCTCAAATATTAAACTTAATGGTGAAACCATAGAATTTGTAAAGTCTACTGTATTCTTAGGTATTACGTTAGACTCTAAACTGCAGTGGGGTTCCCACATAACTGCGATAGGAAGTAGGTTGAGCTCCGCTGCTTTTGCAGTCAGGAGAATAAGGCAGCTTACCAATGTAGCAACGGCACGGTTAGTTTACTTCGCTTACTTTAACAGTATAATTACTTATGGTCTTATTTTATGGGGATCAGCGGCAGATATTGAGACTGTATTTATTTTACAAAAAAGGGCTGTTAGAGCAATTTATAACCTCGGGTCGCGTGAGTCATTAAGAGAATTTTTCAAGGAAACAGATATTCTAACACTGCCGTCGCTATACGTATTTGAAATAATAATGTATGTTAGGAAGAATTTATACAACTACCCAACAAACACTGATAGGCCCAAGGTTACCAGAAGCGCAGGGAAGCTCAAAACAACTTTTTACAGGCTAGCAAAAGCGAAAAAGTCGTTCTTGGGAAATTGTATAAAATTCTACAATAAAATTCCAAAACACATTACCGAACTTACTGACTCTAAATTCAAATCTGTCGTAAAACGGACACTCATTTCAAAAGCATATTATAAGATAAACGACTACATCATGGATAGGGATATTTGGCAGCGATAAAATCCTGCACTAGAAACCTGTCGTAAAATAAATAGGCTTTCTACTGTAGCAATGTAATTTTAAAATTTTATAATACTCTGATACTGATATGATATATTGTATACTGTTTTGAAAAAATGACACCTCGCCGAGTTTATTACGCCGGTTCTTCTCGAGGCAGAGGTTTACTTTCCGAACCGGTGGTAGTTTATCGACATTCATAGGTGCATGTAATATGCCTAAATTGAAGAATAAATCACTTTGACTTTGACTTTGACTTTATCTTCTACGTAACGTAATAAGCCGTTACATTTGCGTTGAGACGGACTGTAATCGCGTCGTTGAATAGTTGAAATTATTTAATGTGGCCGACATTTTATAAAACTGTCTTTGATGCAATTCGACCAACTCAAGTAATCACAAGTAAACATTATATGTGTGTGTCGTCTTCTGAACTGAAAACAGGGGTTATCTTATTTATTTATTTTATACATTTATCAATGTCTACTCTCATTTGCTCTAATTGAAAACATAGGTAGCATAGGTGTTAGGTATGTTTTCTTGTAATTCAATATCTACGTGTCCAAGGATCAAAAAGGGGGTCATCGTTATTAATGGCAGTAAACCGTCGAGGTGGACAACGCGGCGTAGCATGCATCAGTTCTTTACGGATATGTCGCAGTACACAGTTTTCTAACGATAACCCTCATGTGAGTAAGGCTACCTATTGAATATAAGGTATCTAAACGAATTAATAAAGCAGCACTGTCAAAGTGGAAATAAGGGAAAGCGAGCGAATACAGCTCCTGATCCCTAAGTTAATCCTTTATTTTTAGGCAAGCTTACCACTTTGTGTGTCCACGTCGTCTACCGACAATTTTGTTTTATAGTAGAGTAACGAAAGAAAAACGAATAAGTATATACTATACACCATTGATTCTCTATGGTAGCCACATGCACTGGAAGTAGCAGAAGTAGAATAGTTATCATAATTCTAGAACCTACTTATACGTACATATCAAACCAAATCATGAAAATACAAAACAAAACAAGATTTTAAAATTCAAGGATTAAGAAAATACAAAATTAACGGGGTATCCATCAGATACAAACGTTTATAAATGTCGATTGTATAGGTACTGTCTGTCTTCGTTCCACTGTGACGTCACATCAAGATATGGGAACAAAAGTCCACTGTCTCACGGTAGATTAGCTATGCAAATGCTCCTGCGCACAATGAAGACGTCGCGTCGGTGCCGACTTAAGGACCCTGTACACTCACCGATCCGACCTATCTCGAAAAGTCTGTAAAAGAGACTATTAAAACCACTTTTATGTGTTAACTGCTGCCTAGAGTATGTGCAGTTAGGTAAGTGAGTACGGTCCTTTAAGGTGGACTTCCGACCAGCGCGGCTCCGGCGTCACTACCGCAGCGACAGTGACGCGGCGACAGAGCGATAGTACACAGTACGGACATGTATGAGGATGAGGGAACGTTCGAGCGCAGCGTCATTATCGCTGCGCTCGAACGTTCCCTCATACATTTCCGTACTGTATAGTACTATCGCTCTATCGCCGCGTCAGCTGCGTCAGTGACGCCGGAGCCGCGCTGGTCGGAAGTCCACCTTAAACATAGCATTGGCGACGCGACATTGCGACATGTTTTACATAAATAGAAGGATAACAATTACACTGTAGATTTGTTTAATTGACCATTATGTGGGATTTTATGCCTAATTTGTGTTAAATCTGAGTCATTATTGCAGATAGATGATCTGCACTGCACTGAGATAATGGCACAGTTAAGTTCATTTACACCGTTAGCAATGTTGATATTAGTGGTACACTTACAGTCATAATTTACTTATTGGTCATAATTTACTTAAGTATCTCAAATTTAGAGGCGAACGAAAACTTGTATCATTTTTTTGTATTGTACATTTTAAAACAAGAGACACATAGGTGACTCAAATCGATTTCGATATAAAAAACGAATAACATCGCGGTAGTCTAAAATGCCTATGAATATTTATGACGTTCGTCTAGGTATTCTGTGAAAATAATACCTAGTTAAATTAAAATAATACATGTTTGGATCATTTAATAATACAGTTTTGTTTAACTAATACTCTAATGAGTATTATCATGCAAAATTATCAATTTATTAATTTTCTTTTGCTAATGCAAAAGAAAATATGACTGTCACCTATTTAAAATGTAACTACATCGTTAATATAAACAGCAATTTGTAGAACAATGGCAGCCGTCCTGTTATTTAGTTTCCAAGTTCAGAAGAAATCTGCAATGCCGCCTATTTTAACGTTTGTCGCTTTACAAATTGTGATGATTGGGTTGCATAATCACGATCGTGATAAACGCGGGGAATCGTAGCTTCCCGGTGCGTGATAGAAAAACTATCAAGGCCGGGGCTCCTGGGGACCAATTCTAGATTCAAATGCGACGTCCCCGACATGTCATAGAGATATCCCATTTTTCATATTCAGATCAGTTGGTCGATCACGTAACGCATTGTACGCGCGTCGGGTAGATCTAAATGTAAATTTTTATATGCAAAAATGACAGTTGGATCTACCCGACGCGCGTTCGGAACGTTACGTGATTACCCCCTATTCTCGTTTTCATATAATACTATTTAATGGTATTTCATTGTCATTTTCGTTTGTTATTTTCGTGATTCTGGATGAGAATGATGTCGTGACAGGGGGGTGATATCAACTAGGCCACGATTCCATATTATTTATTGCAATTTTCATATAGGCTGTAACGATTCACATATAATTGGAAGTATTCATGTGTTCAGAGGAAGAACGTATTACCTGTGTAATGGGACATGTGTATTTTGAGGTTAATGATCCCAAAAAACGGATGAATCTAATAATTAATTATATTAATTATCCTAACGGAAGTCTAGAACCAGATAGCAGGGTTGTAATTTATTAAATAATTGCATCCGCTAAAGTAGTTGGAGGAATTAAGAAGTACCAATAGCATAGTCACAATCAATACCATATTTACTCGATTTGCAACGAATACCTACACTAGATGCTATGTAGATATTTATTGTCCCTTGTATTCAGCCTGTATTACAGGCGTGTAAATTTTTTATACCTTTCTATATATTACAAAACCTAATAATTTTATTAACTTAGAATATAGTAATAATCATTATTATATTCAACTAATAGGTATCATTGGTGAAGAAAGTCAACAGGGGAGGCGTGTAACGAGGTACGATTCTAAACATCATAAGAGATTTAACAGAGGTCTCACTCAGATAGGTATTAGGATGGTGCAGAGAGAGAGGTCTGGATCCTAATCCAACTAAAACGAAGCTGGTGCTATTCACCAATACAAGGAAGAAGGAGAATAGAAAACCAATAGAGGTACAGAACAAAGAACTGGAGATGGTAAAGGAGGTGAAGTATCTGGGAGTTACACTGGATAGCACTCTCAGATATAAAACCCACATTAACACGTTGATGGACACTACTTCAATTAAATGTTGGTTAGCATACATTTGACGACGCCTATAGGCGTTGTGCCCTTCAACGTGTTAAGGAGCAATCGGCGAAAGCCATTAGAACACTATACCAATGTAAAAGGGCAGTGGGAAGAAGATGGGGATTGAGACCCGAAATGATCAATTGGATCTATAAGGCAAACAGAGCCAGTCTGATGGCATAGGAGAGCTTCTATAAAAGAATATCAAAAAGAACTAAATAAGGTGCAGATACTTGCATGTCCATATTGTGACGGGAGGTATGAGTACGACACCGACACATGCCATGGAAATATTGCTAGGTATGAAGACAATGCGAATTGAAGTGGAGAAAAGGGCCATGTGAAGGCCAAGGGAAGCTGTATGGACAGCGCTGATACAGGAGGAGGTGCTATCGAAGCTACAGATGCTGATAGCCAACAATGACCTCATAAAGAGGAAGGAGATATTCGGCAAAAAGTATAGAATACATATAAGCGAAAGAGACAACTGGAAAGTAGGCATTGAACACGCAATGATGGTCCACTTCACAGATGGATCAAGAAGGAAATCAAGAAAGCTAGCGGGAGCCTATAGTTATACCCAAACTGCGTGAAAGAGTTTCTATCCCACTGGGGAGGTATGCCAGCGTTTTTCAAGCAGAAGTGTGCGTGATGATGAGGTGCGCACAGATTATAAAAGAGACATCGCAGCAGACTGGAAGGGTAGTTATCTATACGGATAGTCAGGCAGCATTGAAGGCACTAGGAAAAGCAACGGTGACATTCGCCTTAGTGAGAGAATGTAAGAAAGAGCTCAACAACATACATCAGGAGATAGCGGTTAACGAGAGTGCGAATGAGCTGGCTAGGGAGGGCGTGGGAAGGGCATTTATAGGCCCAGAACCGATCCTTCCTTTCTCGGCTCAAGTCACAAAGGGGGTCATAGAAAGGCTAAAAGAACAAGACGGGGAGAGAGAATGGAATGTATCTGGATGTAAGATAGGAAGTATGAATCACAGAAGAACCAGGTATCTGCCGAAACTGGGTAAGAGAAATCTGAGGTTGCTGACTGGTATAGTAACTGATCACAATACTCAAAATAGACACTTAAAGGTAATAGGTATTAGTAACGATGCTTCCTGCCACACTGTGGGGAGGAAGAAACCAGTAAGCATGTATTAGCGGAATGTATTATGTACGCGGCACCGCGGTTTAATATATTCGGTGAAGGTGTGTTAGAGGAGAGGGAATTGAGGGATGTCGACCTTAAAGATCTGCAGGAATACGAGAAGAATGGAAGAGTTTGACGAGGGAACTCCGCCAGGACAGTAACCTGAGGCTGACCTTAGGGAATGGTAGTAGTCTTCAGATGCCTATTACTACGTCTACGTCGTCTTCGGTACTGAGAACCGACCGTTTGTGTAAATATTATTTGAAGAAGATTTTTACAAGGAAAATGCACTGCACTTGCTTGTCTTGATTATTTGAATATGTAAGGGAGAGCTAAAATAAGAAGACCTCTTCGATTTTGTCAACAAACTGGAAATATAAGTTTTCATTTTTTCAAATGTATAATGTCAATCAAGGAATTATTTATGTCCTCTCATAATTTATCCTATCATAACACAACACAAGTTAGCATTCTGCAGATAGGTAACTAATATCTATAGATAGAACAGTGCCACGTTGCATGGCACTTGCAGAGAAAAACCCACGAGTTATAGGGCCGACAAGCCGACATATTATGAGCGGCTACCCCAAGATTTAAGAAATGATACATCTGACGAAAAATTTAAAAGTCGACTGAGAAACTTTTTATTGGAAAATCCTCTATATTCGGTAAATGAGTATTATGACATTACCAATTAGTTTTATTATTTTGAGTATTGACATCTGAATTGTACATAATATTTTAAATATTGTTTGATGTAGTTTATTTCTAGTTTATTGACGACCCGAAAGGTGATCTTATTCCATAACTCATTTTGTAATTTGTTGATATAATGCTTGTATTGTTTATTATTATGATAATTATGACATTGTTTTATATCTGACGATCACAATATAAATACCTAAAAATTTACTAAGTATGTGTAATTTTAAGTGCAATTGTATGTTGTGAAAATAAATAAATCTAAATCTATACATGTATATTCTTAAAAATAATGGAGAATAGGGAACATGCATCTTTATTTTTTATTGCAAAAATCAAAAGTATAATCCAGAGGAATATCAACTGTAGCATTAAAACTTACTTACGATTTTTTTTCTGATGTTATTGGCATTTGAAATCTGCATGCACCGGCACCCACCGATAACGCTCTATATTAAAGGGGCATAGACTATGACGTCACAATCCTTGTTCTCAGCGCGTTTACTATGGAGCTAGTCATTCTTTTGTAATTATTTCCTTAAAATTTGCGTTTAAATCTATACTCGTAATACAAAAAATCATTTCTAATTCAATATTCTGTCTTATTGTTATGTAATTTTCTCTAAAAAATTTAAAAAAATATTGAGTGATTTTAACTCGAGAAAACAATACAATAGTTTTTTTAAATATATATTTCTGTTGTATGACATTTCTACGTATATCCGCATCGATTGAGTGCAATTTATTCAAAATTGAAGTCCCTGCATATTCCCTATTGTACCTTTGGGTAAACCTGTAGTTGTGGGTTTAATTATGTAATTTATGTATATTTTTATCATTACATATTTATTATGAAGAATAGATGCGAGAATGCTACCTTGCGGTACACCTGTACTTAGTTTTGTATTTAAATTCAGATTTATATGTTTGTTTCTCTAATTTCTGCCCTCTGTACCCTCCCTTACATATTCAAATAATCAAGACAAGCAAGTGCAGTGCATTTTCCTTCTAAAAATCTTCTTCAAATAATATTTACACAGACGGTCGGTTCTCAGTGCCGAAGACGACGTAGACGTAGTAATAGGCATCTGAAGTCTACTACTACTTACCAAACTAAATCCATAGTAATATTACTAACCCGAAAAGTAAATGAGCTTTGTAAGTTTGTATGTAGGGGGTAATCTCCGGAACCAGATATATATATCCGATTTCAAGAAATATTTCACCTTCATCCCACAAGCCAAAATGAATTTAGGCTAGGTGTGTTTTATTCCCCAGGTTCGCCTGCGTTCATTGCAATATTTGCAATACGCTAGCGGAACCACGCGGGCAACTAAGTAGTATCAAATTAAGTAGAACTTAAAAAAGACCTACGTCATAGTTATGTACTATTTATTCCCGATAAACGCACAACAACGACGCTGTAACAAGTCATTCATCTCTTGCTAAAACACTTCGTAGTTCCTGATGCCTAAAAAACTAGTATTTATGCAAACGAAGAGTTCCCATTCTCTCGGCGATAAGCGGCGAGACAGGCGGTAATTATAAAAATACGCTTCCTGCGATTAAAAGACCTGCGCCCGCGCACTGACTGTCGCACGGTGCACGCTGACCGCTTGGACATGTATGGAGGAAATAGTGTAAACTTTTATTTGTACCTACAGTAAGTATTTACGGCAGTGTTTTTCAACCTGTGAGTTGCGATCCCCTGGGAGGGGTCGTCGCTGATTGTATTATTAAAGTTAAAGTGATGTGGATTTGATATTTGTAAAATTAAACCAGAATTAAAAACAGCGGATAACTGGCGTCGCGAAATATTTTTCCATTATAAGGGGTCGCGCCATAACAAAGGTTGAAAAACACTGTTTTACATGGGATAAATACATATAAAGCTGCAATGTTTTACTGCATTACATAAATATAAAAACCCACAAAAACGCACGACTGTATTTACCGAATGGGGTGGGCAGAGCATGATATTTATTTTTAAGCACCACTTCTAGCAATAGGTTTAAAGACAAAGAAAAATGTGATATTGCAGTGATAGGATCCTCAATACACCTCAACCAAGACTTGACTCTCGCCCAAGAGTAATTTTGGTGCGTGTTGAATACAGGTAGCCTATGAGTTCAACAATCAACGAATTTGGATAGGAAACGTTTCTCCATAGTTTGGTTCGGACTGTTGAGGAGTTAAATTAAATTCAGTTTAATTCAGATTCACTACTCACATCACGACATTATCTCAGCGTGCATGTCTCACAGCAATTACCATATTTAACCGATTCCTCAGAAGTGTTTTTAGGCTAAACATCGCTTTTGTCCTCCCCGGTCACGTACTGACTTAGGTCGAGGAACGCGGAATTGCGTATGTATGTTCTAAGAACGGAATCATTTAGATCTCAGGAAAAAAACTAGGTATTTACACAATTTATTGTAAGTTATTTTATAATGGATAAGGACGTGTAAGAATAACGAGCTGTTAGCGATAAGATGACAATTAATACTGACTTAATGATGTCGCTTAACATTTCAGATCCCTTGTAATAGGTGAGTAAGTACTGGCGCTACTTATTTAAGTTAAGAAGTATACAATCCAAGACAAGTTGGAGTGTTCACTAGTAGACCTTAATTCGTTGCTATAAGATTTACTAATCGTCAGTTATATAACTGTTGTCAATGGTGCAAACTTAGAAGTCGTTCAGCCAACACGCCCTGTAGACCACCGCAGTCGACGTCAATGAGATGTTTTCATTTTTCGCCTTATTACAATGATATAAGGCGCAAAATTGTAAACACATTTTTGACGTCGACTGTAAGACTGTAACTACCACACAGCTCTACAGGGCTCGTACCGAAAACGCGCGAAAACCTTGTCTTATATTACCTACTTCAGTAACTCGGTCATTCAGGCTAGCCATTGCGGCATAACAGATTGTATGACGTATATGGATAACGATCACAATGTTTTTTCATTTCTTGAATTTAGCAAAAGTAAAAAATATTATTTGTACATACCAACATTTAGATTATTGTGTGCAACCTCACAAAAAAAGGAGAGTAGGTATCTAATGGTTGACGAAATATAAATGGCATTAATTCGCCATACAAGTTGTTCGAGGAATCGGTGCACTTTTGTTTTTTTGCATACGGGTCATCGGTAGACCTAGTTAAATTAGTTTAAATGGCTATTACGTGCATTTTCCCTTGATTGTGAGAATTACCACAAGAAAGAGGCGATTCTAAATACTCTGTACGACCCGTAACTATAAATGCCATCCATCTCTTCCACGATAGTGGCATTGTTACTCTAAGGTAGGTACTACTTCGCGGCAATATTTTCGGTTCATATAATGTATACAATAAAAACACCAGAATGCTCAATGAAACCTCAAACAACGTGCAATTTCACCCTGTGGGAAACTAAATAACGTCACAAATTAAAAACAACAGGCCGACAGTAAAAATGTAAATGCCGAGTTTTGTAGACATTGAGCGGGCACTTGATTTGTACAATTGCTTTAAGATAGCCAAATGATTGGTAATAAAATAATGTAATTATAACTCCACGACGTTTTCAGGGACACTATGAAACGAATAATTGTAAGGTAGGTGCACCAAGGATGGCCCGGCTCCTAATACGGGCCCACCTTTAAAAACTCGCAGTTATGGTTTTCTAAACTACTTCAAATGTCGTTAGCACAGGCGTTTATGGTCACAAACAAACGTGCATTTCAGTTTTTACTCAAGTGCGGTGCCGTTTGCTACGACAGTGCGTGTTAAAATATTGCACGTTTTATTATTTTCCAACCTACCTATATTTTGTCAGTACTTTTAGTGAAATTAGGTGTTTAATCTGTTAAACATACAATTATAGGTTAATACTGTTATTTTAAATTTATTTATGTTATATACGACGACAATTTATTTATGTATTTCTAGACGATATTAATGTTTAATTAAACATTGATTAAACGATTATTTTAATTAATTTATAACAGGCCTCATTAGGCGACCGGGTGTCTAATAAAGCCCGCAAGCAAATTTTTTTATGGGATTTTTTCTGTTAAATAACATTAATATTTTGTTTGTCAAATAATTCATTAGCAGACCTATAAATGGCTTTTCTTTATCAATCATACTGTAATTGTTTTACAAGGTTTTGAAATTAAGGTGGGCCTTATTAGGCGACGTTACCTTATATTTAAATATAGAACAAACCTTGGGATCCTTTTATTCGTCGTTCTTATTGTCAACGAAATACCATATAATACCCATTCGCTTTCTAAAGGCCAAGATCAAAATGCATTTTGCTTTTTATTAAATACTTAAATATTGTATTAAGATCTTCTATTTTCTCCGAAAGGCCTCTCACAGACTGGCGCGGCCTAGCCGCGGCGGTCAATAGTAAACTTTTCATTAGAAAGATAGAAAGAATTAATTTATTCTAGTAGGATTCATTGAATCGCTTTTGCATCGTCATCAGCTACTACAATAGAAATATTCAGGTACTATAATAAAATATACTTAAAATTGCATGGATGTTTACAATACATTTGTTTTTAAAATTAGAGCCTGGGTCGTTCTTCTTTTCGACCGACAATAGCCTGTCCTTCGTCTTATTACGGCATCTCATTTGAGTAATGATGTTTAAGGTTTTATAATGTTCGAATGAACGTCCATATTATTTTATTAATTAGTGATATTTAATATTTCACTTTCTCTAACTAGCATTTTTTTTAATGCTTTTTTTTTCGTAGAATGCCGTGACAGAGTGGTAAACCAAAATGTTGTCCCCACTGAAAGAGTCCACTTTGTCACATGTTTTTTTTTAGAAACCAACCGTAAATAAATATTTATATTGGCCAGAAAGGAAACTTTAATTAGTTCTAATGAAGAAACCTATGCATTTTTTTTTTAAATCGCACTTCAAAACCACAATTTTCGATAGTTCAAAAACCAAAAAAACAGAAAAACTCGATTCATTGTCGGTAAAAAAGAAGAACGACCCGCCTAACTAGTACAATGGAGAATTAATTCAGCATTCAACGTGTTTATGCATCGTCAATAGTTACACTAAAAATTAATATTATATTAAGAATCATTTAATGGAAACTAAAATAATAAGAATAATAAAAAATATTCATTATAACACACAAAACACAAAGCGACTACAACAATTCCATTTACATCAATTAATAAAATAAAAAAATTTATACTAACTAAACTAAACTTAAAACTTAGTGTCAAGCAACCCGCCCCGCGTCCCTCCAGGTGCAAAGGTGCCCATCACGCTAGCCGCATTGCCGCGCTGAACAGCTATGGCTAACCTTTGCACCAGAGAGGACCCAGAGCGAGGATCCAGTCCTTTTTCCTGCAAACGACGACCCACTTCTCTATAAAAGGTTTTGGCTACTGCGCACCAACATCCAGTCGTCTCCACGGCAAGCGGAACAAATAAATAATTTGCAAGTACTGAGTACTTGTCCCGCTTCCACACCGCCGCCAGCTCAGCCGCCGCTCCAGGCGCCCGCATGGTGCGACTAATGTGCGAAGAAGCAAAAGTACTAACACATGTGGCGTTCCAGTGCCGACTCTTATATTTTTGTCAGGGCGCCAAGGTCAAACCATCCAGCCTTTTACCGTCAGATCGGTTAAGGCCTGGAGGCTCCAGCACACAAGGCACATTCGCCGGCACAAGTGCCCTCCGAAAAATGTCGTTTAGGGCATGGTGACGTGGGAACCTTTCTGCGCACCGGCAACAACTCAGAGCATGATGACCGTTGCTCTCCACCATAGCGCCGCAGATGCATACATGAGGTTCACAAACATCGCAGCCCAGGCGAAGAATCACGGCCACCCGCAACGAGTCATTGTCCAGAAAAGTACCCAAATGTGGAGAAGGGAGAGCGTGTATCATATATTAAGTAAAATATACCTAATCATAGTTATAGTACCTATAAGTAATGTCAAGGTCAGTTATAAATAATTAGCAAATTTTGATAATTACCATTAGTGTCAAATTTACTATGGGCCGCCACCGCAAGCCGCACCAGTGTGATGTAGGCCTAAAGCCTGCAACACATTGGCGTGGCCTACGTTGGCGGTCCATAGTAAATTTGACAGCTAATGACAAGTTTACTATTGACCGCCGCGGCCAGGCCGCACCAGTCTGTGAGAGGACTTAACGATGAAAAGATTATGTTTTTTTCGTAATTGACATCCATAACACATTCAGACATAAAGTAGGTGTCAATTAAATGAAAAGACAATTTATAGTTTCGTTTCGTGGCGCGCATCATAATTGCATTATAAACAGGAAAATGGTACACTATTTTACTACCTTGATAACTGCATTTTTAAGGATTCATTAAAACTTTATTGTAAATAATAAGCAATAGGTACTTAAAAAGGTGGACTTAATGCGTCTCTACCTCCAGTCAATCACTGGTATAACTAGAAACATTAAGTCTATACTAAAATGTATTTTTAATGTGAAATAGTATCATAAATTGAGTACCATAGATATTTACATCATGCTCTACAATAGACCGAAGTCCATGACATGACATCATCATGACATTTGTTAGCAAAGTTAGAACTTAATAGGTGGTATTGGTACCAGAAACAAGACGTCAGTCGTCGTTAAAATAGAGAACTCAGTTGCAATTTCAAAATGTTTGCTCTTTACTTCGTAATACAATCATGATTTAAGTTAATATTAGGTTTTTTAATAAGTTCTTTGATAGGTTACAGCTTTCTTATGGCCTACGATACGATATATTGCAATCTTAAAATCATAAATGCCAACCGAAAATCTAGTCATCTAAAAAAATTTAGACATTTTATAAGCAGTTAAACAGAAATAGTCAGGTAAGTTCACGATACACGCTTGCACAGTTACTGGTGCAATTAATATGTTACTTATATCGAGTCTATAAAACAAAAATGTACCGCTACTTTACTTAAACCACTCTTAAACAACGGAGAGAGGACTTAAAATCCTTCACCGACGAATCCGAATACGAATTTCAAATTGTGCTCTCTTGACCAGCTTCTTCTTTTTTACAGTCAGACTATATGCAACCGTAAAGCTAGTTCCATTAAGTTGCATTTGTCTCAGATCTGACAGGATGTAGCAAATGCATCTGTTATTGAAAACTCAACGCTTCCATGGTTCAATAGAGTTTACATTTGTCTGATTATTGCAGTAGGTTTTAATAATAACCCGTTTGCCGGCGTCGTGGGAACCAAGTCTGATACGCGAGTATAATCGCCTGTCGGAACCCAGACTGCAATAGTCCAATTTTGCAGCCTTTTACTTAGATGGTGTTTGAGAAACGAAACTCGTTCTGTTTTCGGCGCATCGCTTGATACCAAACCAATTGACCATTTTCGAATTAGCTTTATTTTCGCAATATTTCTTAACCTCTACATTTGCACTGTCACAGTGTTGGTAAAACTAGATATTCTTGTCCTGGTCCTGATGACATTTGTTAAGTATTTAGTGGGTTAATTCACAACACAAAGTTGCCCGTGTAAATATTGATATACAAGTTTTGATATGCTGCCGTAATTCATGGTAAAACGAATAAAACCTATAACATCAAAATGACTTTGTTTAAAACCGTATGAATCTGCTCGTAGCCAAGCCAAGAGGAAACCCGCATGATTAATGATTATTTAGATAAATAAGGAATAAATTTAAATTAGTCGGTAGGTAGATAGTTTTTATAGCAAATTGAACAATAGACCATCGATTATACATGATAAAGTACAAAGACGGAAGTTGTTGTAGGCCTTGAATAAGGCCAGAGTTTAAGGTTCAATGGGCCAACAGCCTACGGATATCACAAGTAATTTTTTATAAACCTGTTGTTCTGAGGTTTCGAGGAGTAAAAATTGTCCACTAATCGTGCTGCCCTTTCAAGTGCGAATTTTGCGTATACTCGTTCTACGCAACCGCTGACTGAGGTCATTAAATTGGTTCCATTTGAAAGGCATCAGTTTAACTATAGTAAAACAAATGAATACTCCTCATTGTAAACTATGATATAATGGAGTGTTATAAAAAACAAATATTTAAACTAATGACACAAAAGTGATCGCAATGTTTATAAGAAAAAGTTTATAAGCACGAAACTCTTTATAAGTGCCTACTTGATGCACTCGAATAAAATAAAACAAACTTCAAAAACTAAACACTTACGACACTGGACGTGTGAGTCGTTGCAGTGAAAAAATACATCGAGACGGCTCAATCAAATCCACGTACAAACACAAGCCCGTATGTAAACAGGTGTTTAACTGAGTTTACTGACATTCAAATATTAAATACATCCATAGTAGGTACCTACCTACCATAGTAGGTACCATAGTATTAACACGTCCATTTCTGCTCTAAGGCGACAGACAAATCTGGCCTGTGAAACAAAAGAGCCGCAGTGTAATGTCCAAGAAGAATTAGTCGCGTTACATAGTTGTGTGTGTAATAGACTCAGCGTTTGCTTGTGTGCGTGTTGCGCAAGCGCACGAGACGAGACGGGCTGAGTCACCGAAGCCTCTAAGCCCTGAGGGATACTAGGCTCAAGGTTGCCTTGGATACGCACTCATGGTATGGTAGCTCGAATTTGCTCATTAATACCTATATCCCATTCATTCATACATAATAGTACATTTCGATGCTAGTGCGGAAAGTATGTCATTACGTCACGAGTACCGAGATATCTTGCTACGAGCCGTAGGCGAGTGAGGAATGACATCTCCGCACGTGTATCGAACGACGTTTTTTTTAATACAGTTGCGAAAAAATAAGAAAAACAACAAGTAAGGAATTCGAAACTTTTATATTATTAATTCTGTAACATCATTGTAATACAGTTGAAAAATAATGAAGTTTAATACAGTTCTATCTTATTTATTTTTATTGACATAATTGTTATTGGTACAATTTGTAAAAGGAAAAGTGAAAAGCACTAGTTCGCGAAAACCAACTTTTCACACGCTAAACAGCTGCGTAAAGTAGCACTTTTTGAGCAACTGTATAAAAAAATAACTATTCCACTGCGGACAGATCGTTTTAGCATTGATCATGGGCTCACCTGTTATATGCCAGCCAATATGTTCTCCAAAAGGAGGCCCTATTTTTCTACCCAACTATACCCTCAACCTTAGTCAAGCAGTGTCAAGCTTAGAGGCAAAACCCTGCGCCGACCTCGAGAATTAAACAAAAAACAAACACTCTTTGAACTTTAGGCATTTTTTGCACACAACCAGTTCTGCCACAAATTAAATTACTTTTAGAGCCTTTGTCCATTTGAATAAAGGTAGCTCTTTATACATGATAACTACGTATCCATTTATGAAGAAGTGTTATTAATTAAAATGCGTTTTTACTTGTATGTATGTTTGCCAAAATGTGGTCATTATTTATTTAAAGCTAAATAAACAAGGATGAATAGATAAGCTATTACAATTATATATACTTGATTGAGCATAGTATACCTACCTATTCATCACATGATATACTAAAATATAATTATAAAGTATTTGTTTATATAAATTTGTAAGTCTTATCTTCCTACTAAAATAAAAGTGATAAAATACACATAAAATAAAAATTTGTTTGCATTACCTTGGCTGCGACGCGACGGCCCGATGGACGACAGCACAGCTACTCCTAAAGTCGTAAACACTATGAATTGTGCAATCTCCAAGGATACCTCGATTTTGATAAATTACCCAATTTTCATTGAACTGTGGGAAAAAAGTTGACGACAAACAAAGCTCGAAGTATAGTGACGCAACAATCTATAATTTGTCAAGCTCATTACAAATTATCATTCTGCTCGGATCGTGATGTGAATCAATCATCTTGTTGAGTACAAATATAGAATTACTGACAAACTGAGGTATTGTTTTACACGCGCTTGATATGAGACGATCGGCAAATAATCACACCGTGTAATCTACACCAGAAGCTTGTACTAATATTTGGTTGAAGTTCCGACAGAACGGGATTCTATGGGCCGCTGATAGGCAAAAATTGTTCATTAAATCGTCTATCTGAACGATCAGATCTTTCTGTGAAAAATAAATGAATGCGGAGGAATGAAAGCCAATTAAATTAGAGACAGTATTAGCTTGCTTTAGAATAAAATTAGAAGCCCAATGATTTGAAACATAGACTCACATTAGATTATCCAATTAAATGTATTAGGCCCATGCTAATTGTATGGGCAAAACGCCAAAAAGGGTTATACCTTTTCTGAAATTTCTGCTATTTAAGGCATAAGTAGTACCTACCTTAATAATAAAACGTATGTGTATAGTACTAAGATGAATTTCTCTCAACTGTCAATTCAGTTCATCCGTGTGGGCTCGGTCGTCTGTTAATCAAACTTTGCCTCACACTCGGCAAATATTAATATTGGCACTCAATATGAGTACACAACGCGTCTCGTTTGACTGGAGCGGGTCAATTAGACGTTCATGTGATAGGCATCATCTGACTTAAGTTTTTAATCATCGAATCGTCTGTGATCTAGATTTTAAGACCACACACCAAGACGATATTGCGGTAATTGGGAACCCTAGAAAAGGTAAGGATCAAAAAGTTGTCTTGCTCGCTTACTTATATCATATCAGCCCGATATGCTGTAGCTGTGCTCTTCACCTGCGACAATCGGTAAGTGGTTTTCCCGAAAAAAAATATCAAAATGGCACTTAACCTTTTGACAGCGAGGGTGCAAAACAAAACGGTGCCCAACTGTGGCCAAAACAAAACAATAGCCAGACAAAATATGAATAAAATGAAACTTCTGATAAATATTGTCATGTCAAAATAACAATATTTATCAATATTATCATGTTGCCGTCCGTGGCTTCAGTGGCACGAGTTTTCGTCCGCGTCCACAGCCGTCTTTAGCTCTCAAAGGGTTAAAGCATAGAAGCAGTTAGTGAATTTAAAGTTCAAAACCGCCTAATTTAAATACCGCTAGGTTTTTTTGACATAGTCGGTATTTATAAATCCATAAAAATCAAACTAAGAAATGATTAATTACACATTATTAGAAACGCGAGAGTTTTAGTCTCGCATTTGTAATGATCTAAACTACAATAATTTGGTATAAAAAGGGATGTCACTTTTTTGGCTTCTAAAACACTGTGTGGCTGAGTAACGATAGATTTTGAGTGTTTACTTGACAAGGAACGAAAGTCAAGGTATTGTATGTAGACATTAGACTGCTCAAAATTATGATTAACGTCATAAATGTATCTAGACACACGGCAGTGTGTCCGCCAAGTTCGAGCAAAAAAAAGCGACACACCGGCCGTGGGTTATATTACACGAACCATTTCGGGCCAATTTCGACCACCCTATAACTCAAAACATATTTTATCTACGCATATGAAATTTTGAGTGTCTGTTGACATCCCCGTAATTGTCTAGAATACAAAATTTCATTATTCTACCTATAGCAGTTATTGAGATATTGACGTCAGAAAATCGCTATTTTTACTATACACTCACTCACTGACTCATCAAAAACCTAGACCACTTCCAATGGTCGTACTGACTTGAAATTTGGCATGGAGATAGGTCTTAAGGTCAAAGTAAAGGGAAAAATCTGAAAACGGCCAAGTGTGAGTCAGTTTTAAAAATAGCGAAGGTGTAAATTTGTTCTACTATGAAGTCATAATGAACTAAATGGGTCTATCTTCCAATGGTCGTACCGACCTGAAATTTGGCTCGAAGGTTTGCCTTTAGGTCGAAATAAAGTAAAAATCTGAAAACGGCCAAGTGTGAGTCAGTTTCGAAAACAACGAATGCGTAATTTTGTTCTACTATAAGTAGGTATGGAGTGGAAATGAGATAAGACAAAAAATCCAAGATATTGAATGGGCAATGCGCTCTAGCGTGTCAGCTGTACAAGACAGTATACAAAATGACAAAACGAAAAAGCAAGCAGTACCACGCAAGCGTAGAAAAAAGAATTAGACGCTTCGTATAAAGGGTATAGTATAAAGTACATACCTAAGTGGAATGAGACATTTCCTAAAGCAAAAGTGATAAAAAAATAATAAAGAACCTACACCTAACAAAAATAAATGAAATCCCATTAAAAACATAAATGTGAAAGGCTGCCAAGTTCGATACTATGGGAATGCTTCGCCTATAAAAGAAGTGAGATCTGAATAAGTACCAAGTTCCATAAAAATACCTCAAATCATAAATAGTTATAGGAATGCACAATTGATTTCCAGCAGTTTTTAAGGTACATTTTGAATAAGTATCACGTTACATAGAAATACCTAAAATTATAATAGTCAGAGAAACGCACACTGGTTTTTTTAGCAGTTTCCTGATAACATTTATTATTTTCATTACTTTTTAATGATGTAACTTGGCAAGTTTTACCAAATAGAAAATTATATACTTGACACATTGCAGTCCAAAGGTGTCGATTCATTGCGTTGAAAAGGGGTGTGGTGTGTGAAAACTTGCCAAGTGACATCATTAAAATGTACTGAAAAAAATAAATGTTATCAGGAAACTGCTAAAAAAACCGGTGTGCGTTTCTCTGACTATTATAATTTTAGGTATTTCTATGTAACGTGATACTTATTCAAAATGTACCTTAAAAACTGCTGGAAATCAATTGTGCATTCCTATAACTATTTATGATTTGAGGTATTTTTATGGAACTTGGTACTTATTCAGATCTCACTTCTTTTATAGGCGAAGCATTCCCATAGTATCGAACTTGGCAGCCTTTCACATTTATGTTTTTAATGGGATCTTGATTACACTCAACTGCTTTATTATTTTTAATGAACTCTTTATTAGTGAAATAAATATTTTTCTTTTTTTTTTCATTTTCATTATATTTTGTGCCTTATTTTCTGTATTTTATCTAAATTGCAGGAAATACAAACATATAACTGCAAAACGATTTCCCGAAAATCCCGAAAGTACCGGGATTTTTATTTTCCTGTCCCGGTTCTTTGGTCGGCTTCAAAAACCGGGAAATCCAGCTACTTTCTGTTCCGGTACTTCCCGGGAGCAAACCCTACACCCTACACCCAACGTTCGCGTGGATCACTATGGACATTCTCACCCACCGTTACACATCTAAGGATAACTGCAACACTCAACTATCTCGCACCTAAACGTTGTTGATATTATACCTTATTTGCTTCAATTAAGGTTTCAATTTAACGAACTAAATTGCGTCATACGACATTAAAATCTTTGGTAGCAACCGTTACATATCGAAAAATAACTTTCGCACAATAGGATATCGTTCTGTGATTTTGCTAAAAACAACCTTATTTCTCACATATAGGGTTTAAATTGACCACAGATGCCATTGATAATGCCGCGATGTCCTAGCATTTAGTATTCTGTTCAGGAAAGCTCGGTGGGAAACGTCAGGATTGCACATTATCAATGATATACGCATCCTCACGACTCACTCTGAGGAGGTGAGTAGGTTTAATTATACTCGTATTGAGACCACTTTAAATATCAATGTTGTAAAATAATTTAGTCTGTAAGGAAGTATTTACTTAGATTTTTTATTAAAATACAAGTTAAGGTAAAAAGTGAAAGAATAACCTCCTATACCTAACTCATATATGTATTCACAAAAACAGATAATCATCGGACATAATTGTTGCAAAAATGTATATACAAACTTAGCCTATTTCTGAAGTTTATGTGCTAGCGGGATGTCAAAGTTTTAAGGGAGAAGTGGCACGAGCCAGTTTACTAATAGTAGCAAAAAAAGTACTTAGCCCTGAGATTTGTTTTATAAATCATTCTTTATTATTACAGTGTGTATTTTCATACGAAAAAACGTAAACATAAATAAAAAAAGAACGTGAAATATCGATTTTAGAAAAATAGGATGTATTTTGGCTCTTTCTTAACAGATGGGTGTTGAAAGAGCCACCAAAGGTTATGAAAGAGCCTATCTACAGGAATTTAATTAAAAATGTTAAATACTTACCTATGCAAAATAACAATGAACGCACTCTATTAAAAACATTTAAATTATTTTTTTAGAGAAGTAACTTTTTTAAACATACATTCTTAACTCTTGTAACAATTTTATGTTATTTGTAACAACTGGTTTTAATTTATTATTTTATCAGTCAGAACTACTTTTTAGTCCTATTGTTTATAATACAAATAAAGTACTAGTAAATAACCTCCAAAGTGATTTTTTTCTCCTGAAGTCACAAACTCAATCTTCTCTCCGTGTGTTGCCGTATGTTTTACTCGTAGAAAATGATATCAGGGAGTAATTCCACCATTTATAAATAATTTGGCTTCGTGCTATAAAGTTTAAACTTTGAATGGGAGTGAGTTCGTTATTTTGGAATCGCAAGAGGTTTTTATTGAGTTCGTCAGGATGTTATCGCTCCGGATTCACAAGACTCGATGACGTCAGCTGACGTCACATCCGAGCAATGGTGGTGGGGGCCTGCGGGGTTCTCATGGAGCGGAGGCGAGGAAGGAGTGTGAGAACCTGCAGCCAGCACTTTAGTACTTGACTCCGAGCAAGAACGTTGTCTATTTTTGTAGATTGGCTTACCCTAAATACTTGTATGGTTGATTAATACATTCATAATATACGATTACTATTCCTGTCGTTGGTCTTTTCTTATATCAGAAGTGGGATCGAACCGCGTCATGGCACCTAAAAGAACAAGTAAAGATATAAGTCGTAAAAGTAGAAATAAACGTAAAAGAACACATAAACGTAGACGTAATGACAGTTCGTCCTCGGAGTCAGGCACGACCTCAAGAAGCAGTTCGTCGTCTAGTAGCAGCTCTAATAGCAGTTCAGAAGATAGAAGGAGACGTCGGCGGAAGAATAGGCGAGGTCGTAAGCGCAACGAAACCGTGAGTCAAAATGCATTATTATCGGCGGTCATTCCAGAGTTTGACCCGTTGATTGACGATATATCTATGTGGTTAAATGTTGTGGATGCAAATGCTCGAGCGTTCGGATGGTCAGATAAAGTTATCAAATATCAGGCGTTACAAAAGTTACGTAATACTGCAAAAACATGGTATGATTCGTTACAAAAAAATCGAACTTGTTGGACATCTTGGGATTGGACGGATTGGCGCAATGAAATGTTAGACACGTTTCAAATCAATCGGAACATGTATATTTTGTTATCAGAGCTAATGAGTGCTAAACCTACCGAAGGGCAGTCGTTGTACGAGTTTTACTTCCAGCAAAAAAGCAAGATTGATCGGTTACGGCTATCGTTTAAAGAAAAAGATGTGATATCGATAATAGTAGGGTCTATTGGAGATAAAAATATATGTACAGCAGCTGATGCTGGTAATTTTCAATATTGTGATGAATTAGCTTCATTTTTACATGGCAAGACATACTCGGCTGTAGAATTTAAAGGAGCAACTAAAAATAATGTTAGTAATTTTGTACCTAAGCAGCAGACTTCTCGGTCTAGTGGTGGGTCTGGTTTTAGGAAAACAGATCAAACAATGAACCAAGGCAATGTAAATAACAAATTCCCTCTCGCGAAAATTACATGTTTTTCATGTGGCGAGATTGGCCATAAAAAAATAGATTGCAATCACAAAGATACTCTCAAATGTAATTTTTGTCAAAAAGCTGGACATTTGGAGGCAGCTTGTAGATCTAAACCTAAATCGAAGACTGAGAAGTCGGCTGAAGTGAAATTTATTAGCACATCGAATGCTAAACAAAAATTCTACAAAGAAGTGTACTTAAATGACTGTGTAAACATCAAGCTTTCATTGATATGGGCAGCGATTGCTCATTAATTGTCCCGAGTTTAGTCTCAAATTTGAATCTAGCTCCGCGGCGTTTAGACACACCGGTTAGGCTCACCGGGTTTACTAGTGGTACTTGCATAGACGTAACTGAAGGCGTCACGGTATCACTCAAATTGGACAAGGCACAGTTGGATATAGATTTTTATGTTATTAGCGAGCTGTCGGGATGTGATATTTTGATAGGTAGAAATTTTACCGAACATGAAACTATTATGTACACACGAGTGGGTGATTCCTTGATTTTTCAACCAATTACGAAAGAACAGATATGTTTGATTGAAACATCAATGTTTAATGCGAATAGTGCAGAACATGTCGAAGTTTTAAGCGAATTTTTTTCGAAATACCCGAATTGTGTAGCGAATGACTTGTCCAATTTAGGTAAAACATCGTGTGTTGAGCTTGAAATCGAAGTAACCTCAAGTAAACCTGTGTGTCAACGACCATATCGCATGTCAGAATCGGAAAAACTAATTACAAGAGAAATTGTTGACGATCTGTTGAAAAATAATATAATACGAGAGAGTAATTCGCCATATGCGAGTCCGGTGTTATTAGTTGATAAACCCAATGGGGAAAAACGATTGTGTGTCGATTACAGACAACTTAATAAAGTAACTGTAAAAGAAAAATACCCGATGCCTATTGTAGAAGATTTGATAGATAGATTGAGCGGTTGTAAATATTTCACATCATTAGATTTAAAATGCGGGTATTACCAAATAAAAATTAAGGAAGATTCTATCCCTAAAACCGCGTTTATAACAAGTGAAGGACATTATGAGTACGTTCGTATGCCGCTAGGAATTTGTAACGGGCCGGCAGTGTTTCAGAGATTAATGGATAAGGTGCTGGGTAAACTTAGGTTCGGACGTATTATATGTTTCATGGATGATTTACTAATAGCAACAGAAACTATTGAGGAAAACATACAATGTCTTGAGTCAGTGTTGAAAGTTTTACAAGAAAATGGTTTAACAATAAATTTAGAAAAATGCAATTTCTTTCAGAATAAGATCAACTTTCTTGGGTATGAGATTTCTAATGAAGGTATCCGACCAGGCACAAAAAAACTGTCCGCAATCAAAGATTACCCAACACCAGTTAACGTGCATCAGGTTAGACAGTTTCTGGGATTAGTAAATTATTTCCGAAAGTTTGTGAAAAATTGTGCTATTTTATGTAGACCTTTGACAAAGCTGTTAAAAAAAGGCATAGCTTGGGAGTGGGGGGAAGAACAAAACAAAGCTGTTAATGCGCTTAAAAATGAACTACTTACAAACTCATTGCTCACAATATTTGATCCTAAGTTGCCTATAATTTTGTATACAGACGCGTCACGGGACGGTTTAGGCTGTATAGTTGTACAAGTTACTAAAGAAGGCGAAAAACCTATTTATATCTACAGTCGCCAAACAACTATAGAGGAAAAAAAATACCATTCATTTGAGCTCGAACTTCTAGCTATTGTGGTTGGCTTAAAGAGGTTCAGGCATTATTTGTTAGGGAATCAATTTAAAATTGTAACTGATTGTAATGCTGTAAGATATTCTATCACGAAACAAGAAATAAATTCGCGTATAGGTAGGTGGGTTTTGCAAACGCAGGAGTTTGATTTCGACATTGTGCATAGGCCGGGTGCTCAGATGCAACACGTGGACGCCTTAAGCAGAAATCCCGTCGGATACTCCGCGGCCTGTGCCAATGAAAGCGTGATGTCAATTTCGGTTATGGAGCCTGATTGGTTATTATCTGTGCAATTGCAAGACCCCTGTATATGTTCAATTAGAGAAAATTTAGCGTCAGGTGAGGCCGAATCGCATAAAGAAATATTTAATAACTATGAATTGCTAGGTAATAAAGTGTATCGTAGAACTGAATACGGCAGAAGATGGTTAGTGTATATGGCAGGTTATAAGAGCTAACCATGATGATATAGGGCATTTTGCCGTAGATAAGACGATTGAGAGAATAAAAAGCAAGTACTGGTTCGCTCATATGAAAAGAATTGTCGCAAAATATGTCAATAATTGTATAAATTGTATTTATAACAAAAACGCTCATGGAAAAAAGGAAGGTAAATTATATCCGATACCTAAGTATGCTAGACCTTTCCATACGTTACATATAGATAATTTGGGGCCTTTTGTGAAGACAACAAGAAAAAACACACACTTATTGGTCATGGTCGATTCATTTACTAAATTTGTGTTCATAGCGCCGGTTCAAAATACCAAAAGTAAATGTGTGATAAATGAGCTTAATAAACTATTTAAAGTTTTTGGAAACCCCAACAGAATTATATGTGACGCTGGAAGTGCCTTTACTTCTAAGATGTTTCGCGATTTCTGTATTGACCGAAAAATTAGGCAACATGTTATAGCCACAGCAATGCCTCGTTCTAATGGCCAAGTCGAACCGAGTCAATGCGCAGTAAAGGGGCAGACACTGACAATAATAAATGGGATACTCATGTTACTGATATTCAACAAGGGATTAACTCCACTATCAACAAATCAACAGCCGCTGTCCCAAGTGAAGTATTTTTTGGATACCGATTGCAAGTTAATTCTGATATCCCAATTGATGAAAATATTGAGCAAGTAGTAGACGTAACCGCCCTAAGAAAAAAAGTAGATAAAAACATAAAAAATACCGCAGAAAAACAAAAACAATTATTTGATTCGAAAAGAAAAAACGCCAAGGAGTATAAAGTGGGAGAGTTGGTTGTTATTAAGATACCTAGTCAGAGCAATGACGGCCAAAGTACAAAGTTGTTACCGCTTTTTAAAGGACCTTTCCAAGTTATAGAGGTACTAGGACAGGACACGACCGCTACAAGGTAGCAGACATGCGAGGCGCCCAGCGAACTGCGAGGCGGTACGAGGGGGTCACGTGTGTGAAGAACATGAAGCCCTGGATCCGCATCGCAGACTCGCAGGTCGATTACGGGACTTCAGCGGTATGAACCGGATGTTATCAGGTAAAGAATGAAAATAAGTTGTATCGTTTATCAATGTAATCGTTGTTTGAATCCATCTAGTTTAAAATAAATCATAAAGTTCAATGAAGCTACATCTACCTACTTACAGTATTCAGCTTGAGTAATTACTTTATTTAAATGTGTGTGTGGTGTCTAATGCATATTGCTACGAATACAGTGTATGATGCAGTGATGGTTTAGCATGAGGTTGACCGTTGACGGGACAATGAAGCTAATAAAAACTGCATATGCACTATATGTCGTTCATGGTGCATAGGTATACCTAATTCGGGTGCACGCTTGAGTGGTTTAGTCGCTGATGGGATAATAAACTCTGGTGTGCATTTGAACGTATATTTACTGCCGTTAGCCGCTTCACTAAAATGAGGTTGTATGTTGCTATGTCAAGGCTAACCGCTGATGGGATAGTGATGACAAAGGGTGATATACAAGACTTATTGATAGTGATAGGATTTGGCAAGTGTAGTGTGTCGATATTAGCAACTGTGCTTAAAGTTATATTTTTGTTCGCAGCATATGCATCAGACTGGAACGCGTCCGAGGGCGGATGCGTATTCAGGACGGCCGGATGTTATCGCTCCGGATTCACAAGACTCGATGACGTCAGCTGACGTCACATCCGAGCAATGGTGGTGGGGGCCTGCGGGGTTCTCATGGAGCGGAGGCGAGGAAGGAGTGTGAGAACCTGCAGCCGGCACTTTAGTACTTGACTCCGAGCAAGAACGTTGTCTATTTTTGTAGATTGGCTTACCCTAAATACTTGTATGGTTGATTAATACATTTATAATATACGATTACTATTCCTGTCGTTGGTCTTTTCTTATAAGTAAAAGAAAAGGCATGCAAAAGCTATTATAGGGTCGAAAGTGTCATCCATACATAAACCATGTATGACACCTAATATAACCACGGAAAAGTCATTCAATGTTCTGTGAACATAACCCAAGGCTGGTATGTCGCCCTTTTGCATTGCGAACTTGACTGACACACTGCCGTGTTTAAGTCAAATTTACAGCGTGACATATGTTTCAACAATAACATTTCAATATCTCATTGTTTATTTACCTTTCATACTTACAAAATAACGGTAACAAATAATCGCATGCGCACTTGAGTTTAATTAAGAGAAGACATTCCTTACAATTTACTCAAACTGTATATTTTAAAAATAGCTTAATGCGGCAAGGTTGTTAGTTTTACACTCATTTCATGAAGTTGCGACCTTGTCGTAGTGGAGTGCTCAGTGGCATCTGTGCGAAGTGAGGCGAAAATTCGCGAGCGCGGGCGCAGCTGCCGGTGCAACATTTGGTACGTGCCGGAGGAAAAAATCTTGACACGTTGTCTATGGTTCGGTAATAAGATAGCGGCAGACTTTGGATTGACGTTGCAAGACACATTAAATCGCGATCGGAAGCCTTAAATTGTGATTACTTATTCAAGGCCCTAACGTTAGCGAGAGCCGTCCCTTCAATGAAACCTTGACGTACATTCGACAGTCATGAATAGAACACCTACAAAGACCAATTATAATAAGCCTAATAATCATCATCATCATAGCAGCCGAAAGACATCCACTGCTGGACATAGGCCTCCCCGCGAGAGAGAGAAAAGAGTGCCACAAAGAACAGTAAAATGACTTATCTTCGAATTAGAGCATTTTGTTTTTGAATAGGTAAATAATATAATAACCAAGAATTAAAATAATAGGTGGACCTGGTAAAGGTCGCTGGAGACCTCTGGATGCGGGTGGCGCAGGACCGGTCATTATGGCACTCTTTGGGGGAGGCCTATGTCCAGTAGTGGACGTCTTTCGGCTGATATGATGATGATGATGATGAGAGAAATTCGTAGCAAATATTACGGGTAGGTTCTTGACGATGATATACTGGGTGGAACAGATCGATGGACTTTTAAGCAAATGGGATATAGATCAGGTTTAGTACTTTACTTCTCACCTAGTAACCATATTAATATTTCTAACAGTTACTGAGATACAACTTGTTAAACTTTGGTGAAAAAAACTGTATGTTTCAAGGCTTAAAACATACAGTTTTTTTCACCAAAGTTTAACAAGTTGTATCTCGGTTGAAACTTTCAACCCTATCCAGTAGATTCAATGACGTCAGCAAGATCAAGTAAATTACAAACAGCAACATTATGAACTGACCGTTGACAGACCTTATGTCATTGCAATAAGGTACCTACTTTCGAACATCGGATGTGAACTTTTCTTGTGACTTGTGACATGTGTCAATTTCAAATGTAAATAATAACTATTAGGGTTGTCACTACGATTAAAATATTTCGATTTTTATGTTTTTTTTTCTTTTAAATCCAGCTTAAAAATTATAATAGATCGGTTGTACGTCACTTATATAACACTGTCCTTTCAGCTTAGTCCAAGGAAATGTTCCTCCCTGTATACAAATACTTACACAAGATAACATAGAAAACTCAGATTTCGCCGCTACCGAGGTTCGAACCCAGGACAGTCAGCTTCGCTAATTCGAGTACTTATATATTATTTTGTTAATATAGGTACCTATACAATGCAAAGTTGTTACTCACGCATTCGTCGTAAATCGGTTTTAGCCTAATAAGTCATTACACAGTAGTACGTACTAGGTACACACCGGTCTATATAGGTACTTAGCCGTGTTCTTTTCGTCTCCCTTCTAATATTTTTTTTCTCAGATTATAAATTTACTTATACTAATTTTCCCAAACGACTCGTTACGCACTTTTCAAAAACAATACCTTGTAAAGTCCATTGAGTTAGATTCGGTTGGTTTTACAATTAAAAACCGGCCAAGTGCGTGTCGGACCACGCAGAACGTAGGGTTCCGTGCCTATTAAAAAGGTCGTATCGTCATAGAAGTCTTACGGCACTTACGTCCTTTTCTTTGAGGAAGGCAGTTTTTCAGCAATATCTCGGAAACCTTTCATCCGATCTTGTTCAAAACAATTTTCGGTGAATGAACTTAATAAGCGCTGTGTCCATGAATTTTTTCATATTTTTAAAATACACCGTTCAAAAATTAGAGGGGGGGGACAGAATTTTAGTGACTTTCGGGGCGATTATCTCTGACTGTATTCACTTAATCAAAAAAATTCCCGAGAAACCTTATATTTATTTTGAAAGGCCTATCGATTCATGTGCCACACGTGGGCTCATGATGAAATTTTTTTTTTTGACTTTTAGTTTTATGTATGGAGTACAACCCTAAAAAAAATTTTTTTAGTAATTTTAATTACAAAACTTTGTAGCGGCTAACAAAATACACCTATCCTCAATTTTTTAATCAAATACACGTTATAGTTTTCGAGTAAAATGCCTGTGACATACGGACAGACGGACAGACGGACAGACGGACAGACGGACAGACGGACAGACGGACATGACGAAACTATAAGGGTTCCGTTTTTGCAATTTTGGCTACGGAACCCTAAAAAGGTTTCTCAATCTTTTATGAGAAAAAAACATCATGACGGAAATAAAATATTGCCGTAAACAAGAATTAAAAGAATTAGGTTTCTATAAATAGAAGAGAAACCTTTTGATGTTGGTTAATGTATAGGTATAGTTAATTTTATTACTTCTTCTACTTGATACGAACTCTTTACTGCGGAAGTTGCAGTCCAA
Source organism: Epinotia nisella (assembly GCA_932294315.1). Classification (NCBI taxonomy): domain Eukaryota; kingdom Metazoa; phylum Arthropoda; class Insecta; order Lepidoptera; family Tortricidae; genus Epinotia; species Epinotia nisella. Next base: position 29,162,457 of record OW028674.1, read on the forward strand.
TTTTAAACTCGACCACTTGAGTCCATCTAATTCCCAACCGGAAGACACAAAGTGACCGAGTCTAGAAAGCATCTGCCGTACCTGGCAGACGTCTCGCGGCTGCATATGCCTTTCTTGAGAAAAAAATCTTAATAATGTTACAAGTTTCTCAAAAAACTGTGTGAAGCACATCTGCTTTAACAAAACCACGCTTGCATTCGAAACTCAACCCAATTTCATGACTCTTAAATCTTTATTGCCTTGTTTGGGTGCATCTGGCTCTTTTGGCAGTCATCTTCGGAAATGTACGGACGCTTTCGTATATCTTCGGACGCGTGTCCAACGCTCAATTTGGCTCCGGGGTAAATGTGTCCTGTCTCATTTAATACGATTCGGACCTTTATTTATTTAAAAACGTGGTTATTCATTATAACTGTCATTTGGTAGGCAATTGAGTTGACGGTTGTGTATTTGTTTAACACTGTCAAGGTGTTTTATGCAATCAACCTGCCTGGAATTGACTTATCCAAGTAATTGCGAAATATTATGTCATTTCATGATTATTGTATTACTAACAGGTAGCGAAATAGGCCACATTAAGTCATTAAAAAAATAATTATCGTCATAAACGGCTGCAGGCGCAAATTAGGCAAGATGGTGCGTTACTTTATTACTGTTCTACACTTATAAGACAGCCATATATATATATATATATATATATACAGTGTGTGTCTGTCATAAGAACATTTATTTTAAGGGCTGAAAGTATAAGCCCTAATGAACGTAAATTGGTATCTCTAGTTTCAAAAAAACGGTTTTTATTTTCATACAAATTAATTCGGCCCGCAATGTATTGGTAACAAAGCTAACAACTGACAGTAACTAGCTCTGCCTCTCTGAAACGTCAAGTGAATGTTAGCAGTACATTGCTGCTCGAGAAAATTTTAAAAATTAATAACTCTCCATTAGAAAAGGTAATTGTTATATTTTTTCGATAAAACGGTTCACAGCACTGAAAGCTATCGTTCCTTAAAATAAATGTTCTTATGACAGACACACACTGTATATATACGAGTATGTAACACTTAAGTATTGTTGAATTTATAGTTTTTAAAGGATAGTTTTTATTCCGGATCCACGTAGACGAAGTCGCGGGCGGAAGCTAGTGACTAAATAAGGAGACAGCAAAATTGTCTCTTCTACCCAAAGTTCGGTCGCTTTATCGAAGTGAAAATTGAAGTGAAAAGGGTGAAAAGTGATCATAGAATCCAAATAAGTACACAATGAAGAAAGAAAAGCTTAAGGTTAGGTATTTTAAGTAAAATGTTCTAAGTACCTAAGTAAAGCATCTCCATCAACAGTCACCTTTTCATCCAGCCGACTGAACGAGTACCTACTACCTTTACTAAATAAGAAAGTAATTTGGACGCATTTAAATGGCATAGGTGCTTAAAAGAGAAATACTACTTTTAGCTGGAAGATGACGGCGGCATCATTAAAAATATTGAATTAACAGAAATCACATCTGCCGTAAAAAAACGGCTACTACACACAATTTTTATCACCATATCTTTTTACGTAAAAAAACCAAAGGTGGTACGTTTTTTTTTCGCCAAACATCTTCAAGGTCCTTCTTCGTGCATCTGCCGGCATATTTTTAACAACACATCTGCATATACTGATAACAAAAAAGTGACCTACAAAACTTAGGAAATCACCTTACTTTTTGTGCCTTAAAAAATACTATGACGCGGCAAAGCTAATCAAGTTTGTTTAAAACTTTAAAATATTCAACAGTGATTCTTATTACGTCGTCTTAAAGCCCGCAAGGTTAGACAAGTAAATATTTCTTATGTTGGCATTCACAAAAAGATGCCAATTTCCGGATCTTGCATCCGTTTAAAAATCGGCATCGAGTGATTAGTGTCGTCTGTTTAGTTTTTTCGCATTTTTTACTATTTTAGTGAGCTATTTATCAATATTTGACAAGCAGCTGGTATTAAAACAATATGTCGAATATTGTTTGCAGATTGTAAAATTCTGAGGAATCTTGTTCAAATTAGTACCGACCTTTTTTAGTTCAATCTTTTTTATCTATTTTTGCAGGGTTACTTCTGTGTTTTTAATGTAGATAAGAATATCGCCTTTATAACCTAACATAGATTTGGTTAATGCTGTTGTAAGTCAGAATACCTGTAGATAAGTAATTATTTATAGAATATTATTTTTATACGAAAAAAAAAAAAAAAAGACCACTAATTAAGCCATTACCACTGCGAGGTGACAGATTGGTTCATTGTTAACACTGCACATTACTTATATTTAAATGCCATAGAAAAAAATACTATTAAGTAGGTACCTATAACACGGCCATGCAAAGCACAAGAAAAAGTTAAATTGTGTATTTTGTGTGAAACATCCCGATTACCGTTCTGGCACTTTATTCACACACCCGGAAGTGAACTTTAGGATCAAAGGGGTCTATAATTACGGTACAACTACATAGTACCGGTGACATTTATAGTAATGTTCTCACACAAAATAAGCACCTTTCGTCAACTTGTCGCCAAAAAACCGCACGTATACGTGCACCTTGTACCAACCCTTTGGGAGAGTAAGGTTTTGTGGTATCAAGAGTAAAGCTTTAGCGGGGAATTTTATGCTATAATTACTGATTTATTAGAGTTAAAGTAGTTTAATACTCCTAAACAGTGAACATCTTAGTTCGACAACGTAAATATTTAGTTTGTTGGGCTTCATACCGCGGATATCGGACGTGGAGTTTTAGTGGGTAGAATAAATAAGTAAATAACCCAGATTTCCCCCGAAAGCTCGCAGGTTTTCTCCACAGAAAAAAATAAGATAGATAGTCTCGGAAGCTCAGTTAAGAAGAAAGATGTATTTAAAATATCAAAAAAATCTGAGCTTTTCTCAAAAATCGTAGTAATATTATCAGTGTGATTGATAATAAATTAATAACTAAGTATATAACGCAATATTCTATTTCAAAGATAGTAGTCAAACTAACATTTTATTTTGTTATTGACTCCACAAAGTTAAGGCGACGTAGGTTCAGAAAACGGATTTTTAAAAAGTCGTAGCGTTTGTTGGGATCATAATATGGCTTCCCTAAATATAATCAGCAATCTTGAGGCTTTTCTCGAGGGACTATAGCTATTCGAATCCTGAGTTTTTGACTTTCGCTCGATAGAAAAAAAACACGAACTTTAAAATACTCGTATTAAATTATGCATAAAAGCTAAATATATTATAATTGGTTCTAAAAATCGGCAATATCATGTTTGAGGGAACTTAGCTATTACTTTTTAGGGTTCCGTAGCCAAAATGGCAAAAACGGAACCCTTATAGTTTCGTCATGTCCGTCTGTCCGTCTGTCCGTCTGTCCGTCTGTCCGTCTGTCCGTCTGTCCGTCTGTCCGTCTGTCCGTATGTCACAGGCATTTTACTCGAAAACTATAAGGTGTATTTGAATGAAATTTTGAGAATAGGTGTATTTTGTTAGCCGCTACATACTTTTGTAATTAAAATGACAAAAAAAAAATTTTAGGGGTGCACTCCATACATAAAACTAAAAGTCAAAAAAAAAAATTTCAGTGTGACCCCCCGTGTGGCACATCAATCGATAGGCCTTTCAAAATAAACATAAGGTTTCTTAGCATTTTTTTTGATTAAGTGAATAGGGTCGGAGATAATCGCCCCGAAAGTCACCAAAATTCTGTCCCCCCCCCTCTAATTTTTGAACGGTGTATTTTAAAAATATGGAAAAATTCATGGACATAGAACTTATTAATTTCATTCACCGAAAATTGTTTTGAACAAGATCGGTTCAGAGGGTTTCGAGATATTGCTGAAAAACTGCCTTCCTCAAAGAAAAGGACGTAAGTGCCTTAAAATTTCTGTGACGATACGACCTTTTTAATAGGCACGGAACCCTTCGTTTTGCGTGGTCCGACACGCACTTGGCCGGTTTTTTATTTATTTAAACGCACAAAAAATTAAAATTAAAAAAAAAACATAATACCCGCGCTTTCGAACACACACTTCTATCTCGCTCACGCTTATGCTGCTCAGTGAGAGGGAGAGAAGACCATGAACCTACGTCACCTTAAGGTTAGCCAAAGTTGCTCGCTTACGCTCGCAACTCGCAACTTGTCGTCATATGGGAGTCTGCCGGCAGATGTCTACCCGTTAGGTGCTTTGTGATAAAGATCCTCTCCGCACAGATACCGTACGGGCGCGCATCTGTTGCCGTCTTCAGATTGTTTATCCATATCATGTATTTACGACCAGGTTCGGCAGGTATAGTGGCCAAACAAAGATACAGCAGTTATGTCATTTGGCCCATGATAGAAGCAATTAATTTTTGCGTCCGTCTAGCTCTAGTGCCATATCTGCCACCTCTTTAGCCCTTTGGCTTTTTAGGGTTTCGTTCCAAAAAGGTGCGGGAGGGAACCCTTATGTTTGCGACTTTGTCCGACTGTCTGTCACACATTCACAACGTAAAATATCTCAAGAACTACTTATGCTATCAATTTGAAATTTAGAATAGTGGCACATGAGTCTAATTAAATAAAATGGAATAGTGGGAAATAATTTTTATGGGGAAGGCGGCAACATTTGAAGTATGTTTTTAATTTTTTTCAACAAATGCCTATTAGATTATTTTGAAAGTACCTTATTCTTTGCTGTAGCCAAATTAGTGCTATACCGTAGTCGACTTAAATAATCTGTCTTTTTTATCGAACTAGCAAAAAACCGGCCAAGTGCGTGTCGAACCACGCACAACGAAGGGTTCTGTACCTATTAAAAAGACCGTATCGTCACAGAAATCTTACGGCACTTACGTCCTTTTCTATAGGGAAGGCAATTTTTCAGCAATATCTCGAAAAGCTGCGTAGATTTAATCTACTCACGCTAAAATTTTCCAGTTCTTTCTTTAATTTGGGAAGCAGAAAAATATTCAAAATATTTGAATTAGGCATATAAGACAAGATCTCTTTACATCTAGCATATTTACTATGCATTGTTTCACAAACATCGCGTCGTCAGTAGTTTTATGGTGATTAAGTAGATGATGATAATGTAACATCCTTGGGCTTTTGCCAGCGTGAAGTTTGAGACTTTAACAAACATATATTGGTAATGCGCCATTTTAGATCTTGTCTCAGGTTAGACATAACTTGAGAAGCATATCCACACCATTTCCATTGTAGTGCGTACCATGCACCTAAGCCATGTGTTTGGAAACAAGGTTTATCTTTTTTATGAATCGATTCGGCGCAGCTGTCTGCGCGCGCGTCCGCGAGATTTCTTCCAGACTATACGATCACTACGACACAAGTGTGCGTACATTACATCTCACTTCGTATTTATGTTTATTTCTCTCTCGCCTATCCCAATGATATATTAGTAGGTAGTTTATATATTAAAATTCTGTGACGTTTCCGTGAGCCACCAACGGTGCTGGCTGAAAATCAGCGCTGTATAGGACACCACGCCACAGACAGCATAATGCTGAGCCAGTGTCCGATTCACTGCCGCAGAGACACACTTGTTTCATGTTTTATAAATATGTTTTTCTTGTTTATTTTATTGTTTATTATGTGCGTCCTGTGTGTTTGTGAATAAATTTATTTTTCTTTCTATCTTTCACTATGCGAATCCTATGATATGAATAAATAAGACCTTAACCTATGACCCCAATTACAACGCAACATCGACGTAGTTTAGGAGTAATTCGTAGTTTACCTACCGAGGTCTAACATTTTTACCAAGTATTGTGATTACATACAAACTACAATAGTATATATATACTACTAAGTATCCTATACATAGCAATTTTATTGCAATTCACAAATGTTGTATGTGTGATTTTTTATCATTAAAAACATTACGAACGCTCATATCTAAATTACCTATCGAAATCCGACGACAGATCCTAAGTAAGGCGGTAATTAAAGAAACGTTCAGTATTTAGGGTTGGTAAATCTACACCTTGGCATCGGCAGGTGATATCTGGGCGTTTATCTTTTTTCCTTTTTTAATTAAAAGAGTAAAAACATCAAGGCGTCATGTGTCGCGATGCAATCGGCTGACAGAGGCGCTCGCGCGACATATAATAGTGCGACGATTTCCTACTTTTTAAATTACATTTTTAAGGTAATAAAGTGTTTATAAGAAATCAGAATAATTTATACATAGGCACGAGATAGATACCTACACAATAGTATCATAAGATTAACTATTCTAATATTATTTCGCGTCTTAGTAAATTTCGATCTTGTTATTAAGATAATTTTAATAAGGTCCCCCTACTCTTAAAGTATAGCTTTAAGCGTCTGCTAGACGGTCGTCAACAAGCCCTTCCGACCGAGCGACCTTGGTCGGCACCGACCGTTGCAGTATGAAATTTTTCTGCAAACAACTGTCTACACGGTCGGTGCCGACCAAGGTCGCTCGGTCGGAGGGGCTTGTTGGCGACCGTCTAGCAGACGCTTTAGGATTATAAGAAAATAAATAATCATAATATGTTTAATTACATATGAAAATTAATTTTAATACAATAATTCAAAAAATCTGCAGCTACATCATATAAATATGATACGTATATGAGCAAAATCCAAAGCTATCAGCTTGCTTTAATATTTACCGACCAGGCATTCCATTATTATTGATTATGTTTTACAGATTACGTGTATCAGTTAACAACAATCCGAATTTTTTAAACCACACACTCCAACCACGTGTGCGTGCATTATTGAAATCATACGCAGCATGATCACCGCTGTTCGATGACATAAAAGTGCCGGCACCTCCAAGCAATCATAGCCCGTAACACATCTGTATTAAGCTCACTTGTCGCGTGAACGTCATATGCAAATGGCACGTGTCATGCGTTAAAACATTTTTACGTATCTGGAAATTAATCAAGTTAATTATTTAAGAGAATTTCGAGGCGTTCCGAGTTTTAAAGTTATTTTAGGTATTCGCTGATTTAAAAGTATACCGGCCTCGCTCAGCTTAGTCCCTTCTCGCAACACTTTGTCGTTTGATTTTAGATCTTATCAAATCTAAATTACGTATTTGTTTTTTGTGCTCATGCTTGGCAAAATTAGACGAAGGCTCTTGTGCAGAAAACGTAATGAATTCTTTATCAGAGACTTTACTTCGTCGATAAATTTGCGTGTGCGAGTAATGGTCGAACTCCCGGGGACGTGGTTAAGGATTTTTTAATTGAGATAAAATGTGAACAACTGCGAAGATTAATGCAAGTTATCTTGGGAATGTTTTATGGAAATAAAAGTTATTTTACCAAAACAAAAGTGGTTTACATGTTGTTAAACACACAGTACAGATAGGTATATATAATCTTTAGTTAAAGAAATGTCTTGACTAAAGATGTTTCATCTTTACCGTTATTGAAATCCAGGATGGACCCAGCCCCTCACAAGCTAATGTTCATAAAATCTACATTGAAACGTCAGATACGATACGGGTAGATAAATTACCAACAAAATTGAATTACGATAGTAATTATACTTCTCATATGCCTGCCGTCCTTGTCTCGGGTCGGGTCCAGGTACGAGCCAGATGTTTAAAAAGTTATAAATCTCTCTTTTGTCTATGGGCATCTTTTTTAACAATCACTGGGCACATGGCGGCAAGGGTTTCGGACAGATGGTGATGGAATATGGCGGCAAAAACGTTTAATATGATTAAAATCATTTCTTTAAATTTTAAAGGCTGCTTATGCGCAACTTAGAAAACCGATTGAAGGCCTTCGTAAAGACTAGACTATACCTATATTTGCTTTAGCTTGCTGGTACAGTCGAGTTCTCCAATATCTATACAGACAACCTTTCAAAAATATCTATACTCAGTCTTTATTGTTACTGACATACGCATGTGTAGATATTTTTGAAAGGTTGTCTGCATAGATATTGGAGAACTCGACTGTACCGTAATATTGCATTGTTATTACATTATTGGACTAAATATGCGTAGGCCTTCAAAAAGTCAACTCCTGTCCCCCTATTCTGTAACTTGTTTTAAGCTCACCTCAACGCTCACCCACAATTATACCTTGACACCGCGATGCGTAGTAACTAAGCGTAGGGAGAGTTCTAGTTTCGTAACGGGTGACCGGCGGGGTGAGCCGCATTTGCGCGTAGCGAATAACAGCCCTTGACTTTGGGAGAAGCAAGATTTATATCGCAACATGTTAGTTGTTACATACAGAAATTACTTTGAAATACTCGTAATTAGAAGCGTTCTTGCTTAATACCTGGTATCTAATTTCTTTATTTAATTTCAGCTCGATGCTGCGAATAAGGAAATATAGTTTCAAAATAACTTGATTTAGGAAACAAAAGATTTTAATACAGTACTTTATATTACTTCTCAAAAATAAAATCTAATTAACAGAATCTTCCGCCCACATTCCATCGCAAGATCATTTAATAGTAGATTATACACCAAGGGGATAAAGCACTGTTTTATGTCACGGGAGCGAATTGAATCCCGAACGTAACGAAGGACTCATAATTTAACTCCTGAGCGTAGCGAGGGAGTTATAAGTTAATTCCTGAGCGAAGCGAGGGAATTAAGACTGAGTCCTGAGTGCAGTGAGGGGTTCAACCGCCCAAGACTAAAACAGTCTTATCCCCGAGGTGTATACTCTACTTTTCACACCTTATGCGAGACAAAAAAACAGGCTCAGTAGATAAATAATGTTTGATTTCTTTGCTCGATGTCCATCCGATTTCCTTTTTAAAAAGGCCAATAACTTGGCATATGTATTAATTTGTATGTCATGTTTGACACTTATTGTTGCCCTCAGCATCGAATATATACACCACAGGCTACTTGGCTTCTTTGTAGCTGACAAATATTCAAAATAGACCAGAAGCACTGATTCAGACACAGACTTTACGCCTTTTACAGCTTTCCATTTGTCAAAATCGTTGTAGGCTTTTAGGTATTTTTCCTTTGACTTCTCTGGCAGCAGATTGTTGACAATGCCTATGGCATCTAATTTGATAAACTCAGGAGTCAAAACACTTTCATCACTCGACATTTTCAATATTATTTTTGAAATTAAATCTTCTATAGGCACCTACAAGAACTCGATTTGTTCGTCACGCGTGAACAAAAGAAGGCGCGCGACGTTCCAAATTCGAAAGCTGTTGGAGTATAACGCTGGCCATCTTTATGAAGACTATAATATTCGTATTTTTGAATTAAGTAAGAGTCTGTCAGCGCTATCTCTGTTAATCGGTTTTTGTATTGAACGATGTCATACAATGTTTTAAAATAATATATTACAATATTTACATTATCCCACTGCGCCCGTGTTGCTATTTCTAAAACTCTAATAGGTTATGTGCCTTATCACGGCAATGTGAATACTGTGTTCAAATTATATTATTTTGTACAAAATATGGGTGAGTATTCTAACACGGCAGTTACGATGGAGAAACTGAAAGGTACGAGTAATTATCGTAACTGGGCATTCCAAATGGAGAATATTCTCATATTTGAAAACTTATGGCACTGTGTTACGGGACAATATAAACCCGAAGAACCAAGTACTAGTCAGAGCGCTGCAGAACAGGCCCGCAAAGAAGAGAAGGCTCGAGCGCGGCTGTGTTTAAGCGTTGACAAGTCGTGTTATCCGCACATTGTGCAGGCGAAGACTGCACAGGATGTCTGGGACGCTTTACGGCAGGCATACGATGACTCTGGTTTACACAGAAGATTAACTTGTTTACGTACTTTATGTTCGATTAAGTTAGAACAGTTTGATAGCATGGAAATATACGTCAACGAGATTTTGTCACTTGCTGATCAACTACGTAACATGAAGAAACCTCTTGACGATGAATTTCTGGCTGCTATTATGCTTCAAGGGTTGCCTCAAGAGTATGAGCCCATGATTATGGCTCTGGAGCACTCGAGCATGGATATAACAACAGACATGGTAAAAACCAAACTTCTTCAAGATAAACGATGGACCGGGAGTACTGGTGGTAACAATGACTGCTTGTTTACGCGAAATCGTGGTGGTAACAAGACCAGTTCCCAAGGTGCAAAGAAGAATGCACCAAGTACATCGAAACACGCTAGTTCCTCGTCAAACGCAAGCAAGCTGTGGTGTTGGAAGTGTCGGTCGAAGGGTCACGTCAAGAAGGACTGTCCTCAACTGGATCCTAAAGTATCGACTTCTATAGTGTTGTCTGCACTTAACACTGACAGTTCTTGGATAATTGATTCAGGTGCTACGGACAACATGTCTGGATATCGAGAATGGTTCAAATCTCTCGATGACTCGTCCACGAAGGAGGTATGTGTTGCTAACGGCAAGAAGTTAGTAGTGAGTGGTAAAGGAGACGTACATTTTACTGTTAACTTTCGTGGAAATACGATAGATATAACTTTGAAAGATGTAATGTTTGTACCTGACCTTACTGTAAATTTGATATCTGTATCTACTCTTGCTGCTAAAGGATTTACGTTTAGTTTTACTAATACTGGATGTGACATACTAAAAGCTGGCCAGGTAGTTTTAAATGCTAGGAAAGTTGGGAGAGTTTACAGACTTCACACTGTCAGTAGAGTCAATCTGACAACGTCATCTACGTCTAAGGACATGATGTTATGGCATCAACGATTAGGACATCTTAATTTTGATAGCTTGGCATCACTTAGGAAGGTTGCTAATGACATTGATTTTCAGATTAACACTCAGAAGAAAGTTTGTGATGTGTGTCTTAAGGGTAAGCAATCACGTGCCCCCTTTGTGACTAATCATAATAAGCAGGTGGCAGACGCACGACTCGCACTTATCCATAGTGACGTAATGGGGCCGATGCCGACCACTTCTCTCGGAGGCAAGCGCTACGTCCTCACGTTCCTAGACGACTACTCCAGGAAGGTGTTCGTCTATCCTATTGCGAAGAAGAGTGATGTGTGTAAGTACACTATCGATTTTATTAGGTTGGTTGAAAACCAGTGTAGTTCTACCGTGAAAATACTGAGGACTGACAACGGCTCGGAGTACGTTAACGCTGAGTTAACAAGTTTTCTTAAACAGAAAGGTATTGTTCATCAGCTGACGGTACCATACACTCCTCAGCAAAATGCTTCTTCTGAAAGATTTAATCGTTCTTTACTCGATAAAGTCAGATGTCTACTGTATAATGCGAATCTCGATGACAAGATGTGGGCAGAGGCTGTAAACACAGCGGCATTCCTTATTAACCGATCGCCTAGTTCAAGACTCTCTGGTAAGTTACCAGAAGAAGTGTGGAGCGGTAATAAAGTGAGCCTAAAGAATCTGCGTGTCTTCGGTTGCGAGGCATTCGCACATGTAGATGACTGTAAGCGAAAAAAGTTAGACCCCAAAAGTAGGCGGCTAATCTTTGTAGGTTACTGCGACAACGTAAAAGGATATAGATTGTTCAACCCTGATGACAACAAGATTGTTGTATCCCGTGATGTAGTGTTCAATGAATCTGTGTTTCCAGGGAGACATTCCAAAATAGGGACAAAAAGTACTCCTATGTTTGAACCTATTTACCTTACAGGAGGTGACGATGAGGAGGCGGAGATACTGAAGAGTACGCCGGTTGAGGCGGAGCCAGAACAGTTTTTCTTCGAGTCATCAGATTACCCACTAGAGGCGGAGACAGATGCTATTCCTGTTGAATCGCCAAGTGATCCTGTAGAGTTGGAGTGTGAACGCGCGCCTAGTGAAGACTCAGTAGTAACGCCTGGATTGGCACCAGAGTCTACTGGTCAGCAATACAATCTACGTCCACGTAAGGCTAAACCGACTTGTAACGTGACTAACGTCTGTAATATAACAGATCCTATGGAGCCGCGTACTGTCAAAGAAGCATTAAGTTGTGAAGATAAAGAGTTGTGGCAGAAAGCCATGAAAGAAGAAATAGATTCTTTTGTCTTACACGGAGCTTGGGAGCTTACTGATAAACCAGTGGACAAGAACGTTGTTAAAAATAAGTGGATTTTTACACTTAAACGAGACTCTGATGGAAACATTACACGTTACAAGGCGAGGTTGGTAGCGAAGGGCTTTACTCAAAAATATGGTGAGGATTTCCATGAAACTTTTTCACCGGTCGTTCGTCACTGCTCTATCAGATTGTTGTTATCTATGGCTGTGGAAATGAACCTTAAGATTGATCATTTAGATGTACAAACAGCATTCCTAAATGGTGATTTGCACGAGGAGATTTTCATGCAACAACCGGAAGGTTTCATATGTCCTGGGAGTGAGAACAAAGTCTATAGACTACGAAAGGCTGTTTATGGGTTGAAGCAAGCGTCGCGATCCTGGTATCAAAAGGTAAAACATGTCTTACTTTCCTTGGGATACAATCAATGTAAACAAGAGGACTGCATCTTCACTAAGAGATCTGGTGAGTCAATTGTTTTTATTGCTCTGTATGTTGACGATTTTTTCGTGTTCTATAATGACAAACGTCTGGCTGAGACTTTAAAAAGTTCTTTGTTAAAGGTTTTTAAGCTCAAAGACTTAGGACCGGTACGAAATATGTTAGGTATTAAAGTAGAACGTGATGCAACTTCGATTAAACTTAGTCAGGAAAATCGGATTGACAAATTGTTAGATCGTTTTGGCATGACGGACTGTAAGTCTGTGAAGTCTCCCATGATAACTAATATTAGTTCTGTCAGTGAGAGTACTTGTAATGCTACGAATAACATTGTAACCAAGTTTCCGTACCAAGAGTTGATTGGTAGTCTAATGTATCTCTGTGTAACTACTCGCCCCGACATTTCGTTTGCCGTGTCATATTTAAGTAAATTTAATAGTTGCTATACTGAATTCCACTGGACTCAGGCTAAGCGTATACTGCGATATCTAAAAGGTACAAAGCAAAAGGCTTTATTATTTAAGAAATCGAATTCAAATCCCATTCTTGAGGAATATTCCGATGCAGACTGGGCTTCAGATCCAGATCGAAAGTCATATACAGGGTATGTGTTTAAATATGGCGGTAATTCGATAGCTTGGGGTAGCTACAAACAGTCGTGTATATCGCTTTCGTCCACCGAGGCGGAGTATTGTAGCTTGAGCGAAGCGAGCAGAGAAGCGGTGTTCCTGCAAGCTTTAATTAAGGAATTGTTAATGACGACTTGTTGTAAAATAGTTATGTTTTGTGATAACCAATCTGCTATTCAGCTTGCTACCAATCACACTTTACATAGAAGGAGCAAGCATATCGAAATTAGATTTCATTACGTTAGAGATATGATTGATAGATTTAACGTTGAAATTGTATACATCCCTACGGATGAGATGATAGCAGACGTATTCACCAAGCCCCTTGGTTGTGTCAAGCACGAGATGTTTACTCGTCAGCTTGGAGTGGCTTGAAGCCACGATGCCCACGTTATGGGGGGGTGTTGGAGTATAACGCTGGCCATCTTTATGAAGACTATAATATTCGTATTTTTGAATTAAGTAAGAGTCTGTCAGCGCTATCTCTGTTAATCGGTTTTTGTATTGAACGATGTCATACAATGTTTTAAAATAATATATTACAATATTTACATTATCCCACTGCGCCCGTGTTGCTATTTCTAAAACTCTAATAAAAGCACAAGCCGTGGTCCTAGATTCGAAATTCGAATTTCGAACACCGCGCTCCTCCGGACCGGGGTTCACACGGAGGCAAACTTCATTTATTTTGTCAAATCAAGTAGGCCATGGCCTAGGACAAATTGTGTTTAGCAAAATTAAACTTTATGCATATAGTAATAAGAATTATGAAAAGTGAAATCATATTATTAACCAGCGGGTTATAATGAAATTCAGTACAACATTATAACCCGGCTAATACCAAGGGATTTAATGTCTTGCTTTCGGTAGGGTTTACATGACCTATAATTCGGCATTGTCGAGCATGTGGTTTGAAAAAAATATAAATGCCCTTTAGATAATCAGTGGGAACGCACGTATCTTAGATTTACTCTATCTTAGCTAGCTCGTAAATGTTCGGATGATTAAGTGTTACAGTCGGTTATGAGTGTGGCGTGGTGTTGGTTACATTACGGTGCAGTTAAAGGTACAGGACTTTTTCTAACGACGGTGGCAAACAAGCATACGGCGCGCTGGTAAGGAGATACCATAGCCTATGGATGCTTGCGAGTCCAGAATAATCACAAAGGCATTGCCAACACTTTATTGATGTGAGTATTCGTGGTCTCATCCTCGGGAGTTCTGGCGACCTTACTTTACTCGGCACCGGGGGCCGATTTTTGACTTTCAAGCGCTAGAAAATTAAATAAAAGTAAATACGATTATAGTGTCCAAATTGCAGGCACTTACTTTCTACCGATAGAATTGAATACGAGTGGCCAATAACAATCGTTTTTAAATTTTCTATTGCTATTTCAAAGTGTGAAAGGATCGAGGGCTCGAAAGTCAAAAATCGGTTCCCAGGGCTGTTATTCGGAACACGCTCATTAAACAGCTTTACGCTTGGTTACTACGAATCGCGGTGTCAAGATATACGAGCAATTGTGGGTGAAGTAGTGAACGATGAGGTGAGCATAAAACGAGTTACAGAATGGCGGGGCCTGGAACAGAGCACTACATGTCTATCTGATTATGACGCAGAGCGAGGTCTAAGTTATTTTTTTTTTCACTTGTAGTAAGTACAAACAAAAAGTTCCTAATTAAAATGTACATTTGGAGTATTGCCCTTTATGGTAGCGAAACTGGACAATGACACAAAGGGACCGAGAAGGACTGGAAGCGACTGAAATGTGGTGTTGGAGACGGATGGAAGGCATAAGCTGGACTGAGAGAGTAACAAATGAGGATATGTTAAGAAGGGTAAAAGAGAAGAGAGCGATCTTGAACTCAGCACTAGAAGGGGGAAAATGATTGGTTATTTGATACGGCACTACAACCTCTTTAAAACCATAATGGAAGGAAAGATAGAAGGAAGGAGAGGTAGGGGAAGAGCACGGATTATTTGGATAAAGGAGATAGCTGGTGTCGTGTCTTATCAGCAAATCAAAGGGCTGGCGTACGACAGAGAGAAATGGAAAATACTCCACCGACAAGAGGATGACTCTTAAATTTAAGAAGAAGTGCTTGCTTTAGATTTTATATTTTATTCTACAATTATTATCTTTATTGACTGTATTAAATTGTATTTAAACTGTAAAAAAAAAAAAAAATTAATAGCGAATGAATGGATTAATCATTGAATAAATATTATCTTTTTGTGTATTTTGTTTTGAGCCTTTTATTATCATATCTGGTCGAAATAAATATCTTCAGCTTTCATAGAGTGTACCTATATAGTCATTATAGTCAATCATCACATGATCACACCGTATCTAAACCATTCCGAGCATTTATCACACTGTCGTGTAAATGATGTGTGAATATACATTTGAACTGTTTAAATTGTTAGAATACTTAACATTTTAGTATAATAATGTTTCGGCAAGGCAACTAAGGCCTCGAAGTAACTCTCGGTGGCATTAATTTTACCGTGCAACCGGTGATCATACGTTTGTTGACTCCTCTCAATGGATGACTCAGCTTTCAATTATTTCGCAACATTTGCACGCTCCGGGTAAATATTTTAATATGATCATAACCACTAATTATTATGGCTCGCCAATAATCGTTTTTAAACTTCAGTAAAACGAAAACAGCGAAATAAATGTGTTATAGTTTGTCGACCGAGGGCGTAAAAATAAAAGCACCACCTTCCTTATAAATTGTGGAGGTTTCTTCAGTTTCCTACGTTACTGAGGCAAGTAGCGCCTTTGTTTTTGTGATTACTTCTAACGAATTAAATCATTACATTAATTGAAACTGGACTCAAGTATAACAAGTCAGTCCAATTCAATACATAGTAAACCGGAGGCCTACATAACAAATGAAAAGCGAATACGTATTCTAGAGCCATGGATTAATAAACCTAGTCCCCTGGATATTTGATTAATTAAAAAATACTATATTTTACCTTGTCATTACAAAGAAGAAGAGCAATAAAAACAGAAGAAGAAAATAATTTTAAATTCTATCCATTCTCAAGTGTCTTAAAGGGACTTACATCAAGAAATTCCTAAAAAGAAAATGCCGCTCCTATTCCCAAACGAAGCATAATTTATTTATGTTAGCGGCATAGTTATAGCGTTTTAAACGAGATTGAACTAAACAATCCGCACAACATTTTATAATGAGATTTACTATGTGAACTGAGAATATGATGATTAGACTAGACTAGACAATGACTAGATTTCAGTACCTACCGATCTTACTATCGAATACTTAAATAACATTAAAGGGCAAACAGCCTATTTACCTAGTTATTTAGGCGATATCGTTCCTCACTCCACTCTGTCCTAAAGAATACCACCGGCTAGGTCAGGTGAAGGTAGTCCTTGCGGAATTCTGTCCCTTCCCCTGCGCGCCTCGATACGATCAGTGCGTACAATACTATGCGCATTTTTAACACGCGCAATTGGTTAATGGACTGGCTGTACGTACGTGACCTATCGTTTACGAGTGTCACAATAGGGAACTAGGACATCACGTGCCATGACCTGATGTTTTTTTACTGTTTCATTAAATAATTAAAACTTAATTGCATAATTAGGTTAATAAATTGGCGGACACAAAACTTTAAAGCTTTTTCTGTCTGTCAACACATCACACTATTTTAGTGAACAGAAATAACTGTTTGATGCAGGAGCTAGTTTATAGTAATCATAGCAGTACCCTCTTGAATGCGTTAGGAGCCACTTTTAAATGTCTCATTGACCCAGATGATTGATGCTTTAAACGTGATGATACCAGACTTAAAAACCCGATCCCGGACTTATGTCTACTGACTTAAAGCATACATAACTGGCGTAGCCTTATGTCGTATTTGCGTACAAAAAAGTCTGCCGAATTTTGCGGGGGGGGGGGGGGGGAGATCTGAATAGGATATTCAAACTCGATTGTATATTGAAAGCTTGAAGTGGTTGAGCGTTTATGATATCAATAAGTACTTGCTTTAAGTTATGCAGGCATTTTTATGATCAGTGTTCTCTTGCGAGGCGATTTTGTGAATTACCATTATGGTTTTTTGCACATTGTGCAAGGTTTTCTACAGAGGGGTAAGGTACTGAAAGGCTACTCCAGTTATGTAAGCTCTAAGTCTACTGAGCTAATGTATTATCTACTCGAGTATTCGTCCTTGTACTATTTTATATGACCTTATTTGTAAACGTTCATCAAAACCTATTTGAGCTTCAAAGTTCACTTTGATAGTTGTGAATGGGACAAAACATATTTTAGTAGTTAGCAGGGGTTTAATCGAATTTAAACTTTCGTGAGACATGTCTAAAATACCTGTAATAAATCCACGGTTAAACTCACGTATTAAATGTCACGACAGGCGACATGTTTCGAACTCCTCGGGAGTTCTTCTTCAGGGTGAGTATTTTCGCGGCAATGTCGCTTGAAGCACTCCCGAAGAGTTCGAAACATGTCGCCTGTCGTGACATTTAATATGTGTGTATAACCGTGGACTTATTACTAGTATTTTAGACATGTCTCACGAAAGTTTAAATTCGATTAAACCCCTGCTAAGTACTAAAATGTGTTTTGTCCAAAGCACTACAGATTGTTCCGTTCACAAAATCAATAGCAGTAAAATAGCGGTTTATCTATTCCTACAGGTGTATGGTGTATGGAAATGCGTCCCTTTCCCCCAGAACCCGCTTCCGCGTCGACACCATCGTGACGCAGTGAGTCGTTAGTATGCGCTGATAGCAAGCAACGGGCTCCCAGCAGCCTGACCTTTGCGTCATCATCTGATAGTTACATACTTACAATTTATTACATCTGAATCTGAACTTAGTCGTCGCTGTAGCGTACCTGAAAATCGTTTTACCTCTTAATAATATATTATATTTGTAGCTATATGCTGGATTATAATTATAAAGGATATGGCGGGACGATTTCGTTGCACTCTGCTTGGGTTGGCCGAGTGGAATCCTTTGCCCAGCAGTAGGCGGACACCTATATATAGGCTATATACAAAAAACGTTATTACTGCTCAACTTTACCATTGCTAGCTGATAGTATAATAAATAGCAATAATTCAAAACGATGCCGATGATGTTTAAATAGGCATAGGCCTATCAAATCAAATTACGACAGAATTATTAAGTAGAGAGCGTGATGGCTGATGGCATTGCATTAATTCACGCTATCCAAGTAAAAAATATAAAAGATGGATATTCTCACGGTAGGTAGGTACGCTCCTTGGATACTAAATGTATGTAATGTTATTATAATTATATATTACATGATGCATCCAAATACCATCACCACAGATTGTGCATTCGAGAGAGTAAATACCGTTGTAAGCAGGGACAATGTTGTTAAATATTGGCGTGCTTATTTAACCGGTAGTGACATCGGCGCAAGCGCACGCGGCCCCGGCCTATTCTATTCTACAAAATATACATAGGTATGTGAAACTGCAGAAAAACTTATACGAAATCGCCCAAGACCTTGTGAACCAAAAACGTTATAATACTGCAGGTATGTGTCTCCTCTTATTTATTTATCGTCCAGTAACAGGTGTGAGAGGTGTATAAATTGTGTCTTATTACAAGCTTTATATTTATATAGACTAATAAAAGCGTAGGAATACCTATATAGGGTTCCCTTGGTGAGTCCGGAAACGTGACTCTTATTTTATGTGATTAAATACGTTTTATTATAATTGAGGCTGAGGCTTATCAAGACGATATAGTCATCAAGACGTATCGTGTTTCCACTAAAGGTAACTTAAGTATTTTTGCTATGACGGAATTCCTTAACCTTAACAATTGCGTCTCGCCTATAGCTTTCATCATAAGTTTATTTTATTAACCTGACATTATTTTCACGTTCAGAATAGCCCCGCAGGTCGGGAGTCGGGTGCAGGAGTGGCGTGATTGCTCGATCGGCCTTAAAGGTCGCCAACGGAATGCCTTTACTTTTCGTAACGCTGTGCAGGGCTTTCCTCCATAGGCCCTGGCAAGCACGAGGAGGCTAGACTTCGAGACGGCGACTAACAGCACGGGCGTAGTCATAATGTAATGTTCAAAATGTTACATTAACCTGAATATTAGTGTAATTTTATGCATATTTTTGTTGTTTTATTTTCTTGAACCCCCCCTGAAATTTCTTGAACCCCGTGGGTAGCAGGGCGTGGACGTATTAGGAGTGAACGTCACTTTTAATGAGGACAGAGAGAGAGAGAGAGAAAAATCGGGCATGATGTTTTTCTGCAACACACAAGATGCTTTGATGAAATTAAGGTATAATATGATAGGGATATATTTAAGTTATAATGAACGTAAAAAAATGCTGTGTATCTTGCAAGCGTCTGTTATAGTATTAAAATTACTTCCTTTTCAAACATCTCCCCTTTTTGAACCGGTGGAAAGAAAACAATCGGCAGTATTTCGCACATCTGGACACTGATAAGTAAGTTTGAACCATCTGGTACATCTGTAATGAGGAAACAATGTTGAACAAGCTTCAACAAGTCAAATAGTCCTTCGTTTTAATCTTATTTAATCACCCATCTGTGTTTAACAATGAGCTGTTTTGAAAGTTTTCTTGAGTTTGTTTGCCTATAGGTACCTACGTCAAAAGTGTTTTGTACATTTCTAAGTATTGGTAATTAAAATATGAAGTTCCTATGAAAAGGTGGCTGGATAAGATAAGTGGGTTTTGTGCCGAGATCACCCAGAAACCCAGAATGTTACATGTTAAAGTGAACAAAATCATGATTTTATTCGAGTCCTTTGACACATAAATGCCCAGAACTCTGAAGGTTATTAATATCTTTTGAAATTCAAAAAATACCTCGAGATATGATTTCATTCTACATTTTCAAACAACTGGAATTAAAATATTTAAAAAATTGGGATTAGTTAGGGAGCCCCTAAGGTGAGATGAAGTAAGTTCGCGCGATGTTCACTAATATATTTGTAGCACCTTAATATGGCTAGATGATTAAGATAAGGCACAGATGGATTTATACTGATTTTATTACTGTAATTTATGGTACCTACTTACCTGACACTTGGCTTTTAAATCTAAATGTGTATACAAGTTTAATAGTTAATCTCTTCTTTATTTACTTATTTAAATACCTACTGTATAACTGTGTACCTTCTAATATTACTTTTTACCACAACGAAGAGCGGCGCCTTCCGACACAGGCATTATCATGCTTAATGGGAGGCACCATCCCTTGTGTAATGTATTTGAAGTGTTTTTACCAAATAAAGAATTTTGTATTTGTATTTGTATTTTGTTGTACAATTGAAAGAAATAAACATAAAGGTGTTTTTTTTAATAAGACTATTTTGGGGCTCGTAAGGTGAGCCGAAGTAAGCTCAACCGCGATTCGCTAGTACTAGTTATGGTTTAAATTATTAAGATAAGGCACAGACGAATTATTTTTTGATTTTTTTATTATAGAAAAAATATAAATTCATAAATAATAAGGTGAAATTAGAGGCAAGTATTACGACGATGATAGTGATGTGAACACCAAATAACGTCCATCATATAGTTTCGATTAATTTGTATAAAAAAAATATCGAATAAGTTTAGTGAATATTTTTTCGACTGTTATATACAGATAAATATGTTTTTAACTTCACTCTTTTGTTTAATGTTTATGAAAAATAATTTAAAATATAAAAATGTAATTAAAGCGTTTTTTTTATTTGGTAGAGCCCATTTTCAATATAGATAGGAACCTCGATGGTCGTGTAAAGCACGCGATCTGTAATTTTTTGATGTTGCACTATCCGTGGGCCAGCTTAATACCTACAGGTACTTGGACTTGGTCCTTTCGCTAGACTGACCTCGTTTGCAATGTTACCGGCTATTTTATAAAATACGGGTCAGATACTTTATAACAACCTCAACATATGATGTCATTCAGAAAAGAGTGCGAAACGAATCGGAAAATGGGACACAAATAGTATTTTGACTAAAGAACGCTAAAGCCCGGTACGGGAACTGTAAACCCGGGGGTCGAACGGAACACATGGAGGCACGACTCGCGATCTGCTGAGTCACCCGTCTCTCACGGAGCCTGGGAAGCTGTGAATCATCCCGGAACATGTTTCTACTTGAACGATGACACAAATAACTTCATTTCGTCATCCGTTGAACCAATAGTTTACTGGATAAAGGTCAGGACAGCCTAACAGCAAACATGTCTTTTAGAGTTAAAACAAGAGATATTGGCAAGTGAACTTATTGGTATACTTACTATGTAATTTAGCATTTAAGGAAGTTAAACAAAAAATCGTAAAGTCGTGAAAGTCTATCACTAGAAATCACTTGATAGTTAATCTGGGGGCACGGCAATGCCCCCGCCAAGTCGAGCAAAACAAAGAGGCACTGCCGGACCCATCCTTTTCTCGAAGCCATGTAGGCCATTTTCAATCATCTGCGACCATGACCGGTACAACCCGTGTCAAAACGTCAGAAATAAAGGTAAATAAATATTGCGTTAGACCCGTGTAGGTAAAACAATAAATTAAACATTCAATTTGAACTTTTAGGTTAATGGTTCAACCTAATAAAATAAAATGGTTTAACCCGTCAAAGTTCCTTATTTTTGTCACTGACATACTCACTGACTTACTGATGATCAACATAATTTCAAGGTACATCTCTAGCAGGCCCACAAGCTCCAAATAAAAAAAATGCAATTTCAGTCACGTTTCAGAGATAAACAAACTGCATAAGTAATTCTATACAAATACACATACGTGCGATTACAAAGTTACTTTTGTAGTTCCTGCAAATATGTAGTAATAACAAGGTAGGTACAGTGCTCTATACGATATATTTGCATGCGGTTAGTGTTAGGTGTACAATGAAAACTACACAAACGTTATTTGCGGTTGGGAAAATAACATTTTCATACTACACAAAAATATTATTCCCAGCTGTATTCATAGATTTGTATGTATCGATAACACAAAAAGAAGTGAGATCACATAAAAAAAAACATTCCATGTAAAAAATAGGTCCTAATGATTCCCAAGATACAGAATTATATTTAGCAAGCAAATAAAGATTAATAAGAATGCCTGACTTGGCTTTACGAAATATCTAATAACTTTTTATCGTGGAAGAGTTTCGAGACTTGGCGTGTCTTTTACATGGAATATTTTTATGGGATTAGATTTATTACATCCGACAACATCCACTATTTTGTAAAATTACATTTCCCCGTTTGCTGATAATTGATCGGAAAAACATGTATGTATTTACATTTTCACCGTAATTGGTCAGTAGTAGTAAGTTAAATTAGCAGTTAATAGAGAAATTGAGCGCGTGTCACTTGTCGCTAAGAGCCCGTGCGACCCCCGACCCGTTCGCGGCCGCTTTCCAAAGAAGATGGCTACTCAGGCTCACTAGTTAGTGTGGCATTCCAACGCGGTTCCATTCGGCACGGACTAAACGAAGAGCTAGTAACACTTGGATAATCTATTCCCGCCAGGAAATAACCGATTTACTGAATTATTTAATCGATCTTCAGAACACCTGAAACGTTTCTTAAGTATCCGATGATTTAATGAGCGAGCAGTTGTAGGTAATTAGCATTTTTTTTCTTCATTTTCTATGAAATGTAAACTAGGTTAAATTAACAATCGAATTTTAATATTGGCTTGGCAAAGATTATTAAAAAGCCTTTGAGAACATCGGCCATTAGGTATTGTTATTTTCGACTTGCACCAAATTGAACCATTTCTTATCCGTTCCCCATCCATGGTGTAAGGCTGTCTCTTCCATGAATTCTAACTTTACGTCGGTAAGTGAATAGCTATAATGATTCGTCCCACCCGCGAGCACTGGGTCGCAAGCGCAAGCCTCAGAGGTCGCACACACACAGCACCCACCCAGCACACATAGCACACACGGCTAGTGGTGATCTTAACATTGAGACAGGATGTGCTGTATTTACGCTGCATGTATTGGTATCGAAGTGTTTAATAACATTAGAGGCTTGGCTTGGGAGTCTTAGGTCCGTTTCTAAGGAAAAGTTAATATGAATATCCGTTTCAAGTTTAACTAATTTTAAGTATACGTGGGTATTATGGCACTTTAAAAAATACTTTGTTAATACATTATTGCTACCGACGACCCGTGTCGTCCCGTGACGATGGATGTTGTGACACATCCGAGACGTCGGGAAACCTCAGTGAGGTTAATAAATAAGTTAATTATACGCGATTAAGTCCCGTTTAGTAAAATAGGTAATGTATGAGAATCGTGAAAGTTTAAATTAATATAAGTGCTTTATGTTACTAGACAAACCCAAACCATACTCCTTTTTGGTTTAGGAGTACTCCGTTCAATTGCACAACCACTGTCTAAATATAAAATATATTTTAGTAGGTAAACCCCTAAAAAAACCATAAACCTACGTACGTACAAGTACCTAAACTAAAATACTTATGTGAAATATTTGCCAAACAAACACTTTACTCGTAATTATATGTAAAGGTTGACCCTAAGGATTAATATTAGAATCCAATTGTATAAATAATGAAGTGATTGCATGCAAATTTAATGCCTTGTTTGGAGTAGTAGGATCTAACTGGAGCGCCAGCGGCCCGGCAAATGGCAAAGGATGACCCCAATACATTACTGTAATATGAATGCATGTTGTGCAGGATTATGGGATATGGGATCTAGACTATTTAGTCAGGAAAAAATATAGAAAAAGCCTCTTCATTGGGTAAATCACGTTACTTTTTGGCAATCGGGCTTACTATGATCCTGCTGATTGGTTGATTACGAATTCACGGTTGCCCTCGCGAAATCCAGACCGAACGGAAGTGTATATACATAGGTTTTGAAATCAGATTGAAATAGGGGAAAGCGGTTACAAAAAGTAATTTATTATTTAATACGATATACTTAATTATTTTTGTTTTTTTTTAAATGACTTTTACATTTTCTTATAAATCTGAGTAAGTAGTGGTTACGTTTTTTTTTGGCCAGGCTGTTGCAATGTCAAAAGACAGTAGAAGTTGACATTCCACAACAGACACATGCCCTATACTATCAGAATGAAGAAAGACATCTACACTAGTCATCACTCCCACAACATAATAAGTAGACTAAACTTTTCAACGGTTTACCTTACTGTGTAACAGTTTTTTCATCACACTTGCTCGTAAAGAGCTTCATAACGCGCAGGCATACAGAGCTACAATGACCTTAATTACGCCCACGGGCGTAATGTTTTTTTTCTTAAATTGTATCTGTCACTCTTGCGTCAGTTATCAAGCAAGGAGGTTTTAATTCAAACACGATGTTTGTAAACGTATTTATAAAGAAATTTAAACGTAAAAACACTAATAAAATATGATTAACAGAATTATTTACGGATTTAAAAATTTAAATGTTGTAATTTAGTGTCCGTGTAAAATATTTTTTACTGTGATTTTAAATCGTGGCAGTGTGAAGGGGTTTTTGCTTTACGCGCCCCACATCAAATTTAACAAAATAGAGGACTGTCATTTTGTAGTTTTTTTGCGATTAGTAACAATTTTGTTTAAAATGTATTTGTTTCCTTGCAAAGTGATGAAAAACATTGTATGCGACACGTACGGTAAAAATGTTAATACAAACTCAAGTCATCAAAGTCCTCCGCCTTCAGGCTTCTAATAGACTCTAATTCGTAAATCATATCTTACCGTTCTTGTGGCACAATGTAAGATTTTTATATGATTCTAATTTAAAAATCGAACATTCGTCTGTTCTACCGTTCTGATTAGGCTATGAAATTGAGCAGTTCGATTGTAATAGTCGTCACGCCGATGCCGACACAAAATATGCTTGGATTCTAACAGATATACGCCATTTTAGACTGGCACGGTAAACATGTGGCGCACGAGCCATCGCTGGCACGCATGCGCGAATAATGCTACTAATTGGACTTTACGAACGGCCGATTCGATAGGGACAAACCGACGAGAAATTTGACCGACCACACAGATTGTAAGACTCTTTTTGAAAAAAAAAGAAACTCAACAACGCGTTCATGATACGAATAAAACTTCCCCGAAGATGCGTCTTTGATGCCGCAATGAGCCGTGCGACAAATAGCAACTATTCCTTTTATGGCTTAGATGGATTAATGAGAAGAGCAAACTAAAAGCTTAACGGCTAATCTTGTTTTAAGAATGGACTATCATTTGAACGTGGGTACCTACTTCTTTAGTGGCAATTAATGTTCACCTGTTTTACAACTGCGACACTAAGTAAGTACCTAACTAACGTGCGTTTAACGTTCATTAATAACCGCCGTGACAGATTTCTATTAATTAAGAGCACCTGTTTAGCTACACATAACCCTATTCGTTTTATGTAGGTACCTAGTTCTAAAAAATAACGTACTTAATACATGAATAAACACGCTAACTATATAAATATCCCGTAAAGGTAAGGTATTTTAGTAAATTTGATAGTAAATTGCTACGATCTCCATAATTATCTGTTAATTAAAAGTGACTAAGTAATCATTCCTGGGTTTTACAATTATTCCCGATGCATGATAAGGTGAAATATCGCTGCATTAAGAATTACATATATACATAGTTTGTGTTGAAATAAAATGGCCATGCAGATGCACACACGCTTCTAAGTATAGCATCTACGCAAAGTGATTTACATTTTTGAATTTCGTATTACTTGTACATACTAGAATACCTACATCGATATGTAAATAAATATGTATGGCTGGCAGCCACACACGAACTGAGCAATTAACACGGCAAGCACGAGTTGTTTGGTTTGCGTTTAGCAAACTAAATGTCAACCGTTACATTAAAAATCTACGGCTAAAAAGGCAATTTTCAATTAAATAGGTATTATTAATGAGTGTTTGGAGTGTGTTGTGTAGGGCAGATGTTATTGGAATAGTGACACATTTGTAAACTACATAGGTACATGTACTTCTATTTATATTTCAACAAGCAAGTTTTAAAAGAAGATCGTTTTCTTAAATGGGATTGCATGTGTTAAGAATATCCTGAATATCATTAAAAAAATCGTACATTGTTGCAGAGGCCGGAAAATAGCAATTCGTGGTTGATTTTGTCGGATGAAGCGAAGCTGAATCCCACAAAAGATATGAATCCACGAATTGACACTCCCGTCGAGGCAGGTATATTGATTTTCTCCAAAAATGCGGGCAAAATAAATTATATTTTCAATAACATTAGGCATAATCTTAAAACAGTGTGTATGATAACCTATTACTCCAGGCAAAATACGGTTTCGAAAAACATTAGTTTATAATAGCATTTTTTTTTGTTTATTTCGTTCTAAAACGTTATTCTAAGATGCTTTATTCAAGAATCCAACAAACTTTCCACCCGAAAGTAATTATATAGATTTAAATTAAACATTTATTGTCTTTTTTATTTTATTTATATTGAATATTTTAAAGCAAATGTAAATGAACCTAAATAAAGATAAAAAAAATATTAATATTTATCCGGACTTTTTAGGAGCCTTTTTTTTTAATTCTGATATTTTGTTGGATTTTGCCTCTAGGTAACTATTTAATTGATAATATATTCGTTACATTAAAAAATTAGCTATCATAAATTATTTCCAAAAATTTGACATTTTTTCCATACAAGTCGTCAGTTCATTGCCTGGACTATATCAAGTTACCGCCCAACTTATTTTTAAAAGGAGGTACACGGCATGACTCGTGGTGTCAGTTTCCATTGATATACTCGTAAAAAATTAAAACATTAAAATCAACCACAAATTAAATGTTTTATTAATTAAAATTATTAGAGATGAAACAGGATTTAAATCTCAACGCATTTTAGTTAGTTTTTAATTTTATTTCGAAAATATGTATTTATTAATTTAATACTATTTGAGATTTTTTAAATCGTCACTTCGATCCCCTAAGCGTTTTGTCTATGGTTAAGGCCGTAAAATTGGCCTTATATCACATAAAAGTAGCATAAGAAAATATTTTTCATCACACTTGCTCGAAAATGGTGTTATTATACGCAAGCGTACTGAGCTGTAATGGGCTATATTACGCCCATGGGCGTTATGGTTTTTTTTTTAAATAATAGAACCCTCTGATTGGCTTAAGCAAATCTGGTTGCTGTGTGATTGGTTGAATAAAAAAATCTAGTTGGTCACGACGCCCCGCCCCGCAAGAATACTGCTCTGTGATTGGTTGAAATATTGAACTGCGCGCTCTACTAGCACTGATCTGGAAGTGAAGTTGTCAATTTTTGATTGGTGCTGCTGTATGAAACTTACATTTTTCTGTCTTTTGTTGTTATTTATTTCCTCGCAAATGTGATGAAAAACATTGTGTATAACACGGGCGTAAGAATATTGCAAACTCGAGTCATCAAAAGCCCTCCGCCTTCGGCGTCGGGCTTCTGATACACTCTCGTTAGCAATATTCCACTTACGGCCCTCGTTAAACAATGTACTATTACAGTTTAGGTAAAACTATATCTAGAATGAAGTAATGTTGAATCTTTTCTATTTTAATCGATTAAAGTTCGCATTCGAAATGTATGCAGAAACATTGTGACAGCTTGCTAAAGTATTCCTCCAAAATCACCTGTTGCAAGGCTTTGCCAGTATCAGACCTGTTCGCTACAATCACATCTGACTCTACGTTGCGCAATGGAAAATAACCCTTAAAACGTAAAACATACAATTAAAAATTGAACCACAATTTTTTTTCCTCAAAATGCCGTGAGGGAACTGGTTGGAAAAAACTTTTCTTAAGAACGTTTTGGACGATTTCTTGATGTAGTTTTACAATTGGGATTCTCTTTGATAGTACATATAAATTGTATTTAAAAAAGTATGAGTAATATTACGATCACGTTGAACTTAACTGCTTTGCCTTAAGGTTGACTGGTAGAATGCTTCTTCTATTGTGCAGTAATGATTAAATAAATAAATAAACTTGGACGACATATGCTTAAATAATAGTACATTACATACTTAGGGAGGTGAATTCGTGAATGCCCCAGATCGCAGGTATTTGTGGCCATAAATATGCGATCTGGGGCTTTACGAAATACCGCCCGTGGTTTGTCTAAAGTTTTACGTCTTGCCTTGGCCAGGAAGTGAGATTTTCTCGTCGCGTAGCGGGCAGAAACGGCCTAGGGTGACGTAAACATACTACAATCTACAATCCTCCTATATTATAAACGTAAAAGTTTGGATGGATGTACGTTCCACTTAATCTCAAAAACTACTGAACGAATTTATATGAAACTTTCCAGTTATGTACCTTATATATTAGAATAGGACATAGGCTATAATTAATGTCAAATTTCAGTCCTTTTAGGAACGAAAAAGGGGATGAAAATTTGTATGGAGCTTTGTATTGCTCGTTGCCTTCATCAGGCGCTGGGTCTCAAAATGTATGGCAAAACTAAAATCCGACTCGCACTTGACTAAAAATTCTAATTGAAATTATTTAATATGCTATAACAGGAGTTCTGCGCGAGAATATTGGAAATATCACCAAAAATGTAGTTTTTGTAATTTTAAATATTTTGTCAGGTTCAGTGAGTATACCTGCCTATTAGCGCATTCACAAACGCCATTGTTTTACCAACACCATTATTTCCGTTCTGAAAGAACCAGCCACCATATTGGAGGCCAATACCATTTTGATATAAGTACATAATTACTTAGAGACGAACTATCGAACGAAGGGAAGTTGTGTGAATAGACGTTATGACAAACCTAACTAGCCCTTGGCCGTATAAGGGGCGCCGCTTTCTTCCTCCGGCCGGTTGCGCATCCTTACCTTTAACCGCTTTCACTCACATCTCTAATCTGTTCGGTTGAAATTATTACAAATACTACTTTGTGGACGGAATAAAATAGGTGTTTTTTCCTCTTACTTGCATTTTAAATACCGCACTTACCCACATTAAAAATTGTAATTAAATTCAATTCAAATCATTTACTTCAGGCTTGCACATATAAGTGTTAGTAATAAAATAAAATCGTATTCTATGGTTAGTGACAAATTATATTTACTTAACTCAGGGTTGCGCGGTCACGGAGTGACCATCGACGTATGAGCATGGTTGGCCTTATCACGCGACAGGTGACAAGATAAGAGCGTCGTCCCGTTCTATCGAACGGTGTCAGCCAGTGACGCACGCTCTATCCTATCACCTATCGCATGACAAGGCCAACCTTTGGTTGGTGATGCACTAGCTGTACCCACGAGCAGCGCGCGTGTGCGCTGCGTACGTGTCTGTCTGGAAATGTTGGTTTGCATTTCGTTCAGGGTTGGTAATACATATTCCCCCAGAGTTTCATGTGTCCATAGGTTATGGCACAGAATAAATAATAGTACTACGTACAGAAGGTGCTCTGTTAACAAATCCCCTGTTTAGGTATATACCCACACGAGCCTTAACGTGGCCATCCCTTTCTATCGCATGCAACGCGCTGCGATAGAACGCGTGCGTGCCGTAGCAGCGCTAACATACCCCCTGGGGCCGGTAGGCCGACATGTACTTGTAGCGGCGCGACCAAATCACGGAGTGAGTCGCCCCTGGCTATGGTGACCGCTTACCATCAGGCAGGCCGTGCACTTGTTTGCCACCGACGTCGTTGACTAGACGGTGGCTACTAATATATTATCTATTATTGCTGTTGTTTCCCACATCTAGTGCAAAAATAAGACTAAACAAGTGAAAATTATCAAGATAAAGCACAAACATACTAGGTACTCAACGACGAGACAAGATGTGTTCTAAACAAAACAATATACCTACGTCTGCAAGTGTAAGATAAGCAATAAAGTATATCAATATGATTGTGCAATAGCATCGGTACCTATTTTCTGAATACAAACAACATGTTTATACAATTAAGTACCTAATGAATGCTTTGGTTTTTAAAATAAAGATACTCAAACATAAACGGATACTTTTCTCATATTAAATAATGAACTTTCAAATATTCTTATAACAAACTACTCTTAATTTTTGGAACGACTTTGATGTCGGCGTTGGGCATGACTATTCCCTGATTACGAATAAAATAAGCAATAGAAATGAACGGAACAAAATCACATCACCTTGAATTTGGTTGAAAATTACATTCAACCAATTTCCAAATTTCATAATACCTTCTTCAAATAAGTAATAGTAGGTATAAGTTCAATTTACAAAGCGGTCTCTTTTACACCTTCGATTGATATTTCAAGTCAATCATTACCTAATTAAGTTAAGTAAGCTAGTTAAGTAAGTTAAGTCTAAAAGCTTATTTCATAATGTTTCATCCATTAGCGAACTGTCAAAACTTATCAACTGATTAAGCTACGCAACTTGCCAAATAGAAAAAACACATCTTCACCAAATAAATCACTCAGATACTAAATGAGCTTTAAAATTCGCGTCGACAATATTGCCTCATCGGAAGAGATAGGTTAAAAGTGGTTCATTTTATTGCATAAGAGTGAGCTATGATACCGTCTCTATCGATCCTACAAAATGTCGTATCGTGGTGTCGTGTCTTAACAGAAACTAAGCCTTATTTCCATGTAAAATATTCGCTTCTCTGACCCGGTAACGAAGACAGGTAATATACTTCTGGGGGCACGGTAGTGCCCTCGCCAAGGCGAGCCAATCGAAGCGCAAGGGCACTGCCTACCTTTTCTCGAAGCGCTTCGTCGTTTTTTTGAACCCTCATAACTTGTGTTTGGATTATAACAGATAAACAAAATTTTCGGGATATGATGAAATAATGTGTTAATATCATCATTTATAAATTCATTCGGTATGGACCGTATGCACGCGCGGCGACCGGGATGTGCCCAACAAACATAGCTATTTTAGCTAAGATGTAGAATTTGTAGAGCGTGGTTGGTAGAGTTAAGCCGTGTGGAGTGGGAAGCTTGGCGCTACTTGCGATCTAATATATTTTTTACGCTGAAAGCATTATGAGCTTGGGAGTTTTGGCAATCACTTTACATGTAATGTTTTTAGTGGGATCTCAAATTTCTCATATACTGCGAACACAGTTGTAAATTCCCCAACCAAATTTTGGCACGAAATCTTTACATACACATAAAAAAGCAGTGGCCTTTGGCGGCTTGCTCAGCGGCAAAACAAAGTTGGTAAGGCAATTAATTTCTATGGCATTAAGAAGTAATCATCATTAATTTCTCGGGTTTCTATGACACCCACATCCAACCACGATTTCACTGCACCAGTCCGATATGTCACAATATAAAAAAATATTATCTTTGGTAGTGCGAGAAAGTACAGTCGCTTCCCTAAAACATACTTTCGGTATGTATATTGATTCTTTTTCTTCTTGATATCTGTATTTTACAGCATATCATGCCTTCAAATCTGCAATTATTCATAACCAATCTAAGTTTAATGTACAATGTACCATTACCTACCTACAACATAAATTGACCCCATGGATTTATTTATTCACCAAACACAGAACTAGGATATTGCAGCATATCGACTTATCGAGACCAGTGAGAAATATTGAGAAGACCATTGCCCAGCAGTGGGACTCGAGCACTACAGGCTCCAAATAATAATAATGGAATTGGTATCGTTTCGAAATATTTGCAGCCTTCTTTTTCTAGACTTATTCACGACACCAAAGGACGCCAAGGACATAGGTTTCGTAATATGGTTGCTGGGAAAGCAAGACGGTATCTCATCCGACTGTACACAGCATCCGTCGGCTCGAACAAAGCGCTAATTAGCAGCGCGGACGTTAATCACTCAGGGCGGACGGCGGACGGCGGACGGACCGCGGACACGCATAAACCAGGCCCATAGATCGCTAAATTTGCCACGGAAAAGAGAAACTGCGGCGAGCATAACGTGCTCCTTTTTTACTAGACCTTTAAGGTATACATTAAAGTTGTGCTAATTGCAATTAATGCATAAAAAATGAATAGTTTAAAAAATACTAGAAAAACACGCTTTTATAAATGCACCTAAAAAACCAAAAATAAATTATGGATCGTTCAAGTTGTCTCTATTCCTGGGCTGAAGTGTAAACTATGTGCTTTTAATTATAATAATATACATGAAAGCGACCTCATGCAGCTTCTTCCAGGAAGTTAGCATTAGTATTTTTTTACGAGAAAGTCTTAAGATGCTTTTTTTAACCTGTTTGTAACACTTAAACCTTAACAAGAGTGCTCGCTGACGCTCGTTAACTCTTATTGCTTTTTAGTTGCACCGTGGAGTGTCTTATAAAGCTTTAAGGTGTTATATCTACTATAAGGTGCAGGCAGAGACTTTATAACAGAGTTAACTCCCTTGTAAGTATTGAAACTTTTTCTAACGCTTAAGGTGTTAGGCAGATACACTTTAAAGACACTGTAAGAGTAATGGTGTTCGAATACTGCAGTAGAGTTTAAATATAAGACTTCAACGCGTTGGGCTTGGGTCCAAAAGTATTCGTAGGAGACATTTCGCGTCAAACCTCAATTACAGGCTCAGTTTGTGGCATTAAATTAAATATGCGGTATTATTTTCGTTTTCTATAAGTATACAGCAAATTTAAGATAAACTTTACGGGAAATGTAACCATGGGTCGTTCATTCAAAGATTTGCCTTGCGACGTATTCGCCCATTGCATTGCTTTGCTTTAGGCAGTTCCCATTTATTATTACTGGTTTCTATTGTTGATTAAGTCTGATGTAACTTAACTTAGATATCACATTTTAAATTTTGGTCCACGGCTGCGTATTTCTTGACATCGTTAACAGTGGAATATATTTACTCCAAGTCCGTAAGACAACGGTCGTCTCGGTTGCCCAATAAAATGGTCAATCACACCGATCGGCCCAATTATCGTTTATATTAATAGGCGAGCGTGCGCTTATGTCTGTCTGTCTGGCACGCGAGCAAACACGCGTGAAGGGTTTGGGGTCACATTAGGTGTTTTAGGTTATTTCCCTAATGATTGCAATGATTCTGCGACAGTAAGTGGACCTGGGTGAGAAAAGATATTCTTCTCTTAAAAGCACCCTAGAATAAATTTTTGAAATAAAAATAATATGAAACAGTTGTCCAAATGTTGACTAATCGCATCTCTCAATGCAACCTTATAGTACCTATAAGTAATAATCATAAACACCCGGATTGCCTTCATAGATTTCTAAATAATCACTATCTCACATATCCGTCATAAATCTTTGAAAACTTAATATTTTCCTCATTCCTTTTGTTCAAAGTGGATGTAGAAAAACTCCCTAATGTGTTCAGTCCACATGTAACTGCTGCATTGAACCGTGTTGATCGCTAACCGCTAACGACGCGATTCGACACGAACTATAAAAACTATTCCACTCCGTCCCCGTAATCCTGCCATTAGAACATACCGGCCTCTCCGCGCTGTTGTTTTCACACTTCATTTATAGAGGAATGTATTTATTATTATATCGTTTTTATTGAGTTATTGCCGACAAAATTGAAATACGTTAAAGTCGCCGCCAGACGAACGAAATCTGGATAAGTGCTGGAAGCACGGCGTCCGTCCGACCAAACCGAGGTACTGGATTTCGTTTGACCTTTTTCGGCCGTCCGCTGTGCTTGGTCGTCTGGCGTCGCCTTAAGAAAGAGAAACATCGCAGGCCACAACAGACGCTCCTACGAACAAGAGGCTCGATGTCCCGCAGAAGTTCAATCCTTTTTTTCCTTGAATGTATTTTGTTCGGTGATCTTGCTGACCTATAAGTTGTATATTTTATCAAATATTGTAATACTGAAAGTCGCATACAATCTTAGGCAACTGGATTTTTATTCATAGCAAGCAACAACTGCGAATTGTTATAGGTCCATGAAGGTTAATGTTAATAGGAATTCATTTATTCCCGACTGCCCATGAAGGATGGTAATGTTTTAATTCAGTATGTTACAGATAAATAAACTATTTTTCATTCCGTCTTTACAAGAAGCAATTTTTAGTGAGTCATAGTTAAAATCTCTCTTCCGCTGAACGTGCAAATAGGCTATTAAAAATTAAATAATATGTTATAAAAAAAACTAAATAATATGTAAATGTTAAGTACCGACAGAATAAATTGAATATTAAGTATTTATTTTATTGCTTTCGGTTTTTAATGTGTGGTTGTACCTACTCAGGTGAAAAAAGTTAAAATACTACTTATTCGATTCAAGCTGTAACAAATATTATGTAACCATCCCGAAACTTCTAAGTTAACAAAGATTCGCAGTATTTCTTAATTATATTCTAAAGTTCTAAAGCCTGAACTCGTGCCAAAGTTTGACTAATTTCCTTCCATTTAATTTCATTATTTAGTCATTCCAACAAATTTGCTTCCTGAAATATCACTGCTGCGTAATATAATGCAGCTTGCTTGACTATACACACAAATTAACGAAGATTAACGTAGCTGTGTCATAAAGCGCTATTGAGCAATTCGTCGTTACGGTACCTATTTACCAAACATTACTTAATAAATAATGAGATTCTAGTAGTCACAATAAATAGTAGCTAGTTTATAAAAAAACCAAAGAGCAAGAGCACAAATTAAATACAATAAACATATCATCAAGTTAACACAAATTGTGTTGCCAGTATAGGTACCTACTAAATCGCATAATGTAAATACCCCATAAATGTTCACGCCACAATCCCCAATATTGCAACACCGGAGCAATTTTAGGAATATATTATTATCATTAATTAAAAAGATACTACTGCGTATGCCGACGGGGTCACGTTACGTTTTTAAATCATCTGAAAAATCTGACATCACAACAAATTGGATTCCGAAGCGTTTATCGATGAAAAATCTATAATAACAACATCTAAATAATAAATTAACAAATCACTGTTTATATAATAAGCCCAACATTAACTGCGATAAACGGAAATTAGACCCTATCGTATGCACTTGTAAAGCAGATTTCTGTTTGAGTCGGTTAACTGCATTGATGCAGGTTGTTAGTGATGTTACTAAACACATCGGCTCTTCAACCGATAATTCGATATGATACGAGTCCGAGGTAGAATTAGGAACATTTAGATTTCAAATCATAATTAGCTTTATTTTCTCGTTTAAAAAAATATTAAGTAGGTACTTAAGGTCGTATCCACTCTACTTACATAATATCATAGACGTAGTCATATTTTCAGTAGTTAAAGTTTTTTTTTTATATGTAGGGACAATCTTACACAAATCGACCTAGTCCCAAACTACGCAAAGCTGTAATATGGATACTAAGCGATGATATACATACTTATATAGATAAATAAATACTTATATACATAGAAAACATCCTTGACTCAGGAACAAATACTGTGCTCATCACACAATTAAATGCCCCCACCGGGACTCGAACCTAGGACCTCCAGCTTCGTAGGCAGGGTCACTACCAACTAGACTAAAGCGGTCGTCAATGTCGGTTGACAATGAATGAAACAAAATATTCAAATTATGAACGTATACAGGGTAGGCCATGTAATAAGAGCAAATATTTAAAGGACGCTGCCTTAGAGCATCCGCAGTAACCCCTTGTGTCCAATATGTTTACCATTTTTTAATTTGGAGAAATTTTGATCTAAAGTTATGACCTCCAAGTAATGTATCTTGGCACCACGAGATCATAATACAGTAGTCATTGCAGATTTTGAGGTAACATCATGTAATGAGTCATAATAGTTTTTGCATTTTTGTTTTCAAAAGATATTATTGTCATTTTTTAATTTAAGTCAACTTTTTTTTGTGTTTTTAAAATAAAAAGAAATAATTGCTCACAAGCTTAATAATCTACCGTTTAATTTTTTGCTCCTGTTACAGGGTCCACCCTGTGTAACGTACATAATTTGAATATTTTGTTTTAATTTGACTATACGTTCATAATTTGCATATTTTGACAAATTCAGAAACCTGTTGTGAAATCATAATTGATTCTTGATTGATTGATTGAGGCAATACGCACTAGCAACGCAGGTTTATTGGTCGTAAGCACACTTAAATAGGTATATTACAGGAAATAAAGTACTAAATAGTAAATTTTATCGCGGACACTTATCTGCATAAGCTCGGCCGGGGGTCAAGCTTTCTAGGACCCGTCACCGGCCCCCTAATTATCGTCTGAAACCTGAACTTCGATTGCTAATCACCCTTTAGGTGTACACTGTACAAGCTTGTTAAAATTCTATATTAACGTCGTTCACATATTATTAAAAATACACCACACCACCAAAGAAATATGGCACCAGAGAAGTAAAATTAAAATGTCGTAGCTGTCACCTATTAGCTTTAGATACGCTGTAGATACAAACATCAAACTCTCTCACAGTTTGAATAGGGGTTTTTGACCTAACATACTAGGCTGTAATTCTTTACGCGCCAGCCAAGGTCTAGTTTCGTTAGGCGTGACAGGTGAGGTGAGGCGCGTGAGCACAGAACACTATAATATAAAAAGGCGATGGCGAGTGGCACGTGCGTCACTACTCTGAGCATGCGCTCAAAGCTTTCGCGCCAACGTCACCTGATCGCCATCCAGTCGCTCACAAAGTTGTAGGCGACCTGGAGGGGATGAGGTGGCGACACCGCTCCCGATAGAAACCGCGCTTGATACCTCTTCTATAGTATTTAGGGTTCTGTGCGCATGAGTGCCTTCAGAGTAACAGCCCCGATTACGCTTAGTTACTATTACTACGAATCGCGATAGTGTGGCTGGTGAGGTTAAACAAGTTACAGGATAGCGGGGCCGAACTGGAAGTCGGCCGACTAGAGGTGCAGTCAGCGTCTGATAGTTAGCAGCCAAAGTAGCCAAATATATCGCAACACGTCTTAATTACTTTAGGAATAAGGATGTGTTAATATATATATTTGGGTACTTAGAATAGAATAGAATAGAATAAATTTCTTTTGGAACAACAGCAGGAATACACATTACATAAGGCTTAAATCTAAAAAAAAAGTAATCTAGTGTTGTTTCAAAAAAGGAGTCCACACAGCAGCGACGCTGATTTTCAGTGGATCCGATAATCTAAAACTATTAACCTATCATATCTAAGAGTATATTAACCTAAGCTAAGAAATACGGTATACAGAGATATTTTCATTGCAGTGTGCAGTCCACGCTATGTCCAGCGAAAACCAAACCAAAACCCGAGTTGCAAGTAAAGTGACATAACTTTGGCTGCTACTAACTATCTGACGCTGATCCTACTAACTACTAAACCGCTTAAACCGTTTTATCCTCAGCGATAAACGACATACGCCATATCAGTCTTTATTTACGAGAAACTATTCGAATTTTGTATCTTTTGCTGAGTATCCTCACGAATGCGTGCAAATGGCAAATCTGAAATCCAGAAAACACTACCACTGTTTATAGATATACTAGGATACACAAATCCTTGATTAAACAAAATCTTAATATGAGGCCCTAAAATTACAATTCTCTCTACAATTGTTTTCCATAGGAATTCTTAATATTCAACAATGACTCAGAGCTCTTCCTTCAAGATTTGCTCGCACAAAAGAAATTAACAACGCAATCCGACCAAATAAAAAACACATTCTCATGCATCATATTGACACCAAACCAGATATCGTTTTATACGGCAGGTTCATCATACAAGTCCGAGATCAAGCTTTGAGGTTATTAAGTAATACCTATTACCATATTAAAATGGGACTGCGCGCGACTCCAAATAGTAATTTATAGAGCTTGTTTGTAACTAAGAGTTGTTTAGGTGCTTTATAAAATTTCATTTTAATTTCAGTTGAATAGAGCATTATGGCATCATGATATCAATCGGAATTTAATGTCTTTCGTATAAATTGTTATGATAATATAACGTAATGCATAATCATAAACACACACATGTTTTATAACTCCGAAGAGCCGTGAAGGCCGAGAAGGACAAAGCCAGCTAGTACCTAGACCTGGCTCACGAGCTAACCACCATGTGGGATGCAGATTCGACGATCATCGTCCCGATAGTCGTTTCGGCAAACGGTTTAATGGCGAAGAGTCTCTCACCTTAAGAGACTTTCACTAGATGGCTGGGTCGAGGGTCAGATACAGAAGGCGGTACTTCTAGACACTGCGTGGATAGTTAGGGGGTTCCTATCTCTGTCGCCCTGACCACCGGTAGCTTAAGCCCCGCCTGGCTGCCGGCGGCATACTTTTTATATTAATATTGTACAAACCTAGAGGAAATATGAATAAAGAGATTACGGTGTCCTGTCGATTAGCAAAATTTTGTTTTGACAATTATTTTTTTTACAACTCAACTTTCTACAAATGATTAATTTGACCAAATAATCATCGGGCAAATATACATTTTATAAATGATCGATAGGACAAATGAAATTTTAGCACCTAAGTTACCTGTAAAAACTACTATCAACTAATAAAATATAGAACCTATCGAAATAAGCATAAAACGTCAAATAAACTTTTATCTGAGATCAACTAATGCCAAGATAGTGGTGTATAAAGTTTTTCAAAGAACATCAGGAACAGGGACTTAGTGGCAAAACCGACTCGGATCACAGATATTATAATGCAAAAAAGAGCGAACTGATGCTTTTTAAGTCGGGGACCAAATGCCCATCGGATGTAGTAGGTACCACCTGTATGTCTTAGCGGTGTTCCTTTGAAGCGGGTCCACCGCTTTAAATATTTAGGTAATGTGCTGTCTGACGACTTGAAGGATGACGACGATATTGAACGGGAGCGGAGGGCGTTGTCAGTCAGAGCCAACATGATAGCACGCAGGTGCGCTCGTTGCTCAACAGGCGTGAAAGTTACGCTCTTCTCGCATATTACACTACATTTTACACGAGGAGCCTGTGTGTAAGTTACACAAAGAAAGCTTACAACGCTCTCCACGTTCAATACAATAACGCCTTCAGGGTGCTGCTGCGGCTGCCGCGATACTGCAGCGCCTCGGGCATGTTCGCGGAGGCGCGCGTGGACTGCTTTTACAGCACCATGCGCAAGAGAGCGGCCTCGGCGGCGCGGCGCGCGCGCGCTGGCGGCAGCGCCCTGCTGGCGGTCGTCGCAGACCGTATTGACGGTCCATTTATGAGACACTGGCGGTCATTGCATGCACCAGTGTCTCATATCAGGGCTAAATAATTCATGTAATGTAATGTAAGAGTAAAGAGTAGTATTTAATTATTTATTTTGTTACTAATACTTAATTTTATTTTATTGTAACTAACACATATCTATGGGTCCAAAAGCCTGAAATAAATGAAATTGAAATTGAAATAGGTTAGAAGACGGAAGCGGGAGCTTAGCTCCCGCTTTCGTCTTCGAGGTTATCTTTTTTATAAAACAGCGGAAAACTTGTTTGCAAAAAAATATTGTAATTTTGCAACACAAACATTGTAAGTTTTATCCTACACAGTACGCACTACTCAAATTGGGATATAAATCGTATGCCATGCAATATTTTGGGATTAGTATATTACGCCAAACGATACATTTGCCAAAAAAAAACTTTATTATTGAATACATTTGACGTTATGTACTTATTGCTAATTGAGTGTTTGTCAAGTAAACGTTTGTAAAATGAAACTTTAGCGCAATAATACGTTTGCCAAGTAATTATTTGATGAATCGTTTTTTGTCAAACGATAATTTGCTAATAATTTTTGTTTATACATTAGTGAACCAGATAATACATTTGTAATATAAGTATGTGAGTAACATTGTTAGGCCCACATACAAAACAGTAAGTCTGTTGAAACCTGGAGATTTCGAAGCGTTTCAGTATCGCTTACGCGTATTGGCTCGGCTCAAGAATGCGATTACACAAGCCGTTCACTCTGTCTGCATACCTGTTCCTAGGGTCTTTATTTCCGTGCAGTATGGTTCAAATTCGTTTGGTAATGTAATGAGGATTGCTCTAGCTACAGCCTCGCGTCTATAAGATCCTTATTCCTCTGTGATAAGGTTGTAATTAGCGAGTTTAAAATGATATGTAAACCTGCCGTTGCGGAACGATTAATATTGCAACGCAAGGTTGGTCGTCTGCCAGTAATTAGTTATATCGCTCTATTTGGACTTAATTAACTATTTAATAACGATTGTTAGGTTAGATGATGATGGATCGATGGGTGCCAGAGTAATGCATTAGCACGATGTGAACGTATACGAGGACAAAGTCGGTGGGGAATATCAATGAATTAACGTCGTGCTAGGGATTGTTAGCGTAATACTATTTTGTACTGATTTTAAGGTGACTATGGTCTTATGTTTTATAGATTTCGATTTTTTATTATATATACCGGAAGGCGCGGCGTGGGTGTGGGTAGGCCCCCCACAATGTGGACTGACAATGACCTGGTAAAGGTCGCGGGAGTCCGCTGGATGCGGGTGGCGCAGGACCGGTCTCTTTGGCACTCTTTGGGGAGGCCTATGTCGAGCAGTGGACTTCTGTTGGCTGATATGATGATGATGATGATTTTTTTTATTTCATAATATACAATTATTTACAATATATGTCAATGAAAGCTAGCTTAATCTTTATGACTATATCTAGATTTCTCTAAGCGTTAATTCCGGTTGCATCCTCAGCTATTTGCTTCAGTGCCCGGAGTTCGCAATATAACATTTTTTTGTAGGTTATATATTATATATTTTAACCGACATTTGGTTGTAGGTTAAAATATACATAGATTAAAAAATATCATTAGTAAATAGGTAATCTTTTTTATTAAACTGTGAAATATTTAGCGGACTAGAACGGTTGGATGTTAGTAATACATAATAATTAAATTTCAAAAATAATGAAAATAATTACAGTAAAGATTAGGCAACATAAATAACGTTAGGCTGCTTTAATTACTATTGATTAAAATCTTCCACATGTTGATAATAAGGTGAAATTCTTAAGTTATATTTTATTTGAACATTTATTATGTATGTGAGGAGGTGTGCAAAGGATATTCATGACCAGCACGTTGATCTGCAGTCAAGCCCTAGTCGTTCCATTATCTTCACATTGTCGATGAAATGGCGTTTAAGAACGGTTAAACACGGCGACCTTTTACACGCGCGAGAATTCGTGCGTAAAACACGCGTTTATACGGTGGAATACTACTTTGATTCGGGGGGCGACTTTGACCAAATAGGTTTTTCTCAGAAATCATTGATTTTACTTGTGGGTGAACTGTGGCAGTGAATATATTACCATTATATCTTGCTGTATACACGATTAAATCGTCTTAATTTCAAATAGTTCTTAGTTTTCTACTACATTCTAAATGATCAAAGTAGCCCCATTTTTTCCTAAAATATAACCCCATTCCACGTATCGCTTTAAAAAGTCACCGTATGTAAAAGCTCTAAAATAATTATTGGCATCCTATATAGATAATGTATTGATTCGAACGTAACTTGTGCGAATAAGCTCTCTTGGCTGTAGACTACGTATCGGAATCCCTACGACTACATCCGATGTCGAGACTTTGTGGTTTGAGTTGATTTCAACCAAGCCTGATTAACAGACATCATACATTTTGTAGCACTGTCGTTGCAGCGTAGTGGTGTTAACGGGTTCGCTATAAAAAAAAATATTTGGCTAAATTACATAATTAATTCGCGTTGCTAACGTATTTATTAACCTTCATTAATTATTTCAATTGATTTTTTTTATTATTATACAATAACGTCCTAATAACTTTAAACAAAACTACAAACAGCATTAGGACTTCCTAACGCTGTTTGTAGTTTTGTTTGGCACACTTTTGATCCTGTACAAACAAAACTGAAAATACTTCTGACCATGTATACCTACTTTTGTAATTGCACGGCATTTAACAAACAATATTACGAGACTAAACAGTTTTAGGACGCTTTCTAGACGCTCACCTATGTACGTACATTCGGTATAAACTTTTCACTCGATCATTTTTTTCTGCTTGGTTTACATGCTGCCCTTTCGATTATTGCATGCTTCGAAACAGATTCATCTTTGCCTTCCTGAAAACAGAATAAATAGGCACTTCAGAAAAATCATCGTAGTATAATTTATTGAATCAGGCGTTACTTTGGGGATATTCATTATATATTACGAGAACAATATTCCTTTGCTATTCCGCTAAAAAACGTGCAGGTCGATCAGCGGAGATCAAATGCAACTATTTGCGTATAAACATGCAAATAATTACAGCAAACCACCATCAATAATGAAAAAACCTCGACACGTGTTTCGCCTCTCTACGAGGCATCATCAAGAGATGCTGGCAGAAGATGTTGCTTGCGCAAGTAACATCTCCATCTCTCTGATCGACCTGCACGTTTTTTAGCGGAATAGCAAAGGAATATTGTTCTCGTAATATCATCGTAGTATATTAGTGTTAGTATACTTAAATACACGTACAGTCAGCATCAAAAGTAACTACGCAATCAAAGACGTCAAAAGCTCTTATTCCCTTTTAATAAAGACTTTTGACGTCTTCGTTTGCGTAGCTACTTTTGATGCTAACTGTACCACATATAGACTATACTTTCAAGCATCGCAAAATTCAGCGTAATGTATTCACTCAGGTACATTTCGAAATCGCTTTGCGCACCTAAATCCTCGCACATTCCTCAAAATAATTGATGCATAAATCAATTGGCTATTGCAAACCATTCCGAACTTTAACTCCATTCATATAAAGAATAATGTTCAATTGTTTGTATATAAGATGTAGGTAGGTATATTCAGTAGGTACAAGATTACTTTCAGGCCATTTTATTGCGGATATTTAAACTCGTACTTGAAAATGGACGTTCCCTTATTCCACTAAACTCTAATATCCAATGAAGCAATTACAACCTTTTTCTTTCGACATATTTTAACCGATGTTGGTAATGAAACTAATAAATTGTCATAGAAATTGTTCGTGTCAGTTGCGGTATCTTATCTGATCTGCGGCACTTACCTGTCTGTAGCGATGTTCAATTGTTTGTAGTTATTTGCTAATGAAATGGAAATCCGTCGATCATTTGATTGATAGCATCAGTAAAGTAGATTCCACAACTAGGCGAACTAAACTGACAATGAAAATGCACAACCTATGGCCATATTTGTGCATTTTCACTTATTATTAGTTTAGTCCGCCTAATTGTGGATTCTCCTTTAACATCGTGGTGTAGGTACTGTATTAGGTACTTTAGAATAAATACTTAGGTTAGATTAAAGAGAATCTCCTGTTTCGTAATGAATAAACTGAATGAAGTATTTAAAAAATTGACTGCTCTTGTATATGCTAATTATTCTAAAGTTTATGATATGAAATTAGTAGAAGTTATTATTTGGCTATCTGACCGTAGAATACTAAAACACATGAGGAATAGCAATAGCTGAAACGCGCGTGAAACAGAAATCGGAGTGACGATGGTGCTGCGTCGGCGGCGGCGGCGTGGGATTTCGGTCGACGGCGGCGGCGGCGCGGCGCTCATATCTTTAAGAAAGCATTTACTCATATTTTTCTGTTACCGCTTCCATTTATCTGCTTATTGCACTAGGCTGCA
Source organism: Epinotia nisella (assembly GCA_932294315.1). Lineage (NCBI taxonomy): Eukaryota > Metazoa > Arthropoda > Insecta > Lepidoptera > Tortricidae > Epinotia > Epinotia nisella. Next base: position 29,206,100 of record OW028674.1, read on the forward strand.
GATGATTGGTAGAGTTTTCATGAATAATTAAGTCACATAGAAAATGGAAAGAAAGAAAGAAAATAATTTATTGCAAAATAAATAATAATTAGGTACATATAAGCAAAATTAATTAAAATCTAAACAAAAAGAAATAAAAACCGGACAAGTGCGAGTTCAACTCGCGTGGTTTCCGTAAAATTGCTATGAGAAATAATATAATTATTGAGAATTTTCCCGTTACTTTGAATACTCAAACTTTTTATAGGTTTTCCTGTAATCTTTATGTAAGGAACTATTTTCCTGATTTTTTATAGAATTTTAAGCCTTGTAGTTTCGGAGATAAGGGGGAGAAAGTCAACTTTCGTCTTTTTTACTAAATTACTTCAAATGATTTTGCTAAAATTATAAAAAAAAACAACATACACATTTGATATGTCACACAATACAGTTTGCGAAACTTATTTTTAAAATTTTCCAGTTTACCCCCCAAAAGTTGCCCCGTTGTTCAGAATTCATTTCTTTACTTCACGCGTCCATCTTTGGGTCACCAATTTACATATGTTAACTAAATTTCAACTTAATCGGTCCAGTAGTTTCGGAGCAAATCGGCTGTGACAGACGGACATACAGACGCACGAGTGATGTTATAAAGGTTCCGTTTTTATTCCTTTTGAGTTACGGAACCCTAAAAAACAGTGGGCTTATACAACATAATTGGTGTATAACGCTAAAGGGTCCTACCTTACTTAACTTGATGTCACGGAGCGAGCCACTAGACAGAATGCAACATAAAAAGGACATAGTAGTCCAGGCAATGAACTGACAACTTGTATGGAAAAAATGACATATTTGGAAATAATTTATAATAGCAATTTTTTTTAATGTAACGGATATATTATCAATTAAATTGTTACCTAGAGGCAAAATCCATCAAAAAATCAGACTTCAAAAAAATCAATATTTAATTAGCTCCTAAAAAGTCCGGATAAATATTAATAATTTTTTTTATCTTTATTTAGGTTCATTTACATTTGCTTTACAATATTCAATATAAATAAAATAAAAAAGACAATGAATGTTTAATTTAAATCTATATAATTACTTCCGGGTGGAAAGTTTGGTGGATTGGCGTCCCATATTTTGCCTCGGCTATAGACTCAAAAAATGAAGTAGGTAGGTACAACAAAAATATGAAAAAAAGAGTTTTTAAATTGACACAAAGAGTTTTAAGTAGTTACCTAGATATAACAATAATTTTTAAACATATTTAATGAGTAACTTACAATAGGTATTGACTTCGATGTATGTGTGTGTCTGTGTGTGTGTGAGAGTGGATGAGGCTGCGCAAAAGTATGAGTGTAAATGTGCAAGGTTGCCTAAGTATTATGTTTCTGCTTGGCGGCCAACATTTTCCTGAAGATCATTTTAAAAGAAAGAAGGTGGAAAGTCATTGCATTAAGTCCGCTTCTTTTACGATGAGTTTTTCATTAAAGATTAAATAAATATATACCTATCGGTGGACTGCTAAATATGTAAAATCATCCAACCTATCTGATGACAGGCATACCGACGTCGTCGTCGCGGATTTGGACTGTTGACGAATGACATTTTTCAATACGCGAACAGCCGTGGGACCAACTTATCAGCCGGATCTGAGAAATCCCAACTGGCATTTAATACTCCTCTCTTTTTTAAGCTCCTAAGTCTTCTTTATTGTTTTGGAATTTAAACCTTATGTCCTATACAACATGGTTGCTTATGTATTATACAATTGAGTGAGATATAGGCTCAAGAGTTATGTTTGAACAATTCACCAAAACATTCCGTACCAAGAGCTATTTAAATTAAGAACGAATACATACTACTTTACATAGTGCAATCATAGAGTTACAAGTTAAAGTGATTCACATTTATTTAATGGTGATTGGTAAAAAAAAAACTGTCGTAAATGAAATGCATTTACATTGCAGAATAGTTACGACTCAAATGAGTAATGAGCGTTGCACTTATGCAACTTGTATCTATTGCAATATCGACCGTAACTTAATTAACATAAAGTACACAATTCAGCTGAGCTGGTTTTGAACTACTGTACTGTCAAGATTATCGTTTAGTTCCAATAATTATACCAAAATGTTTGAAGAAACTCAGTCGGGTCGGGTCTTCTTGCTAATTGACATAGGTGAACCTTCAATTGCGAATATCTGGACATCGTGGGTTATTGCTTTTTCAAATCTCATGCTCTGAAAGTGGGTCGTTGTTGTTCTAAAAAGTGTGCAGAAAGTGATACGTTTCTGCTCTAGTTCAGAAAAGTACTTATAAGGATTATGCGGGAACTAATTCTAATAAATATCAATACTTACCCCGCCACTGACAAGGGAAATCATAAAATAATTTTATTCTTACTAGTTCCTGGAATTTATTTTATTAAATATAAAATAAGTTTATGTTGTAAATTGATTATATTTTAGCTAAAATATTCACTAGGCTCTATGATGTGGTGACAAATGGAATACACCCACAAACCTTTTTTTTATTTAAAGTTGTGCATGTAAACTAAGGCAGAAACGCATACAGCCACCTTTCAACTAATACTAATAATAAATACAAATAATATGAAAATATTCGAATAGGCTATTTTCGTCTATCAGAATTAAATAATGAAAGTATGTTTACATTCGCAAATTGCTCTAATTTTTCCATTAATTTCAAGTAATTGTATGATGAATAAACATATTGTTAAATATTCAATCCATTTTTTTTTTACTTTCCTCGTATTCGATGTGAAAAGTAGAGTGTTTAACTCGGGTGAAAGTCGCATTTCTGACTCGAACCATTGGCGCTCTCACTTCGTTCGAGCGCCAAAATATCTTATCAGAAATGGGTGCCTTTCAGCCCTTGTTTAACAATCTACTATTTACAGAACTGTGGCATTACGCTTTACCAAATCTAGCATATGTCACGCAATTTCGCGGCAGTCGTAACTTTTGTTGCAAATATCAATCATTCGCATGACAAAACAGTCACCCACATCTTTAAGCAAAACTACCTATTGTTACCGTTTATAGCAATGTTTTACTCAAGAAATTTAATAAAGAATACATGTATTTGCTTAATAACTTGTTTCAAAATTAGACATCAGGCATCCCCCTTTGGCTAAAGTGAAAAGTTCAAAAGAGACCACATTGCAAAGAAACCACGCTAGAGGTGGTCGAACGAACAAATGAATCGAACCTAAGTCGGTGAAAACGTTTCACAATTAAGCCTCAAATTCAAAATCAACTAAACGGATTAACGTAGATGTCAATGTCCCACCCACAATTAGTATGTCCATCGGTAATCAACTCGAGCTTTTCCTCTGGTTACACCATCAGGAAGGAACAGTAGCTATAGGTATCAATATTAATACAGGGCAGATAGTTCCAAGATCGCGCAATAAGTGTGATTCAGTGCAACAATGTAGCGTTTAGTGTAACAAAGGCCTCGCGCACACCCATTGTGAACTGGCCACGCCTAGCGTGCGTTACCCCTGACATAGAATCTTCAGCGTTCGGCAATACAAGGAAAAATAGAAAAATGCTTTATTTACATTACGTTTTTAAAAACTCAGTGCTATAAGTAATATCGAGACTATACAGTTCATAACGAGGTTGCATATAACTGCGAATGGATAAATTTGTATTTAAAACCGTACTAATTGTGATCCGGGACGGCAATCGATTCAGTTCAACTAGGGCCGGCTGGGGTATTTAGAGATAGGATGAGGTTACAAATCTTTAACTTGGTACTACTAACACTCCAGACTAGATTTAATCCCTGCAACCAATCTCACTGGAGCATAAACTTACAGCTTTCCATTGCTAAAGTGATCACGGATATTTCCCCTGGATTTCCCCCAGCTATACCAGGAGGCTATAAATAACTGACTCGACATGTTGATATGGTATTGGCAACAAGCCTAATGCATGCACCAGCACGGCAATCACAGGACGGCCCGCGAGCTGTGTCGCGGGGACATAGCCTCTAAGCGTTCTAATTAGAAAGAGTCCATCTCACCACTAATGTAAATTAGATATGGAACCCATAGGTCGCGTTCCACTTCCTGATATAGCCCCATCGTCAATAAAGAAGATAAAACAATGCGCGGCCTTGCAGACAGGCAAGAAACTAAATGCCCCTACGGAACTCCCCAAGCTGTTGCATCTGGTTCTCTCGCTTCCGCCTGATAAGCCGAAGGTCCAACCTCCACGCAATGCTGATAATACAATATCACTGATAACAACGTAATTACAAATAATTGCAGGATGTGCGTGATCGCACAGCCGCCGCTTGGAGGTCGGCGCAGTGTTCGTTCTTCCTAGATTTTTTAAGAAATTTTGATATGATAGATCAACATCATAACATATCGGGGTAATCAGAGCCGTAGCCACAGTAACAAACATGGTTTAAATAAGACATTCCACGTGTTTGGTATGGCAAAATCAACCTACTCAGGAGCTAATATGATTCTGAAAGCTCATGACGCGTAATTTAATAACAATCTTCAAAATTCTATATTACTTCTTTTATACTACAGGAAACTGCAGATGAACAAAAAGTAGAAATATGGACAACTTTTACAGAGGTGTTATAAAATATCGACAAGAATGAAACAAATGAACTAATTTCCTTTATTTAAACGGCATATCGATCGATACACGAGTATTTAATTTCTGGAGGTCAAATCCCCAGGACACGATGGCCTCAGTGTCGAACATCTAAAGTTTGCTGGAAGTCATCTGCCTAGAGTTCTTTCGCTTTTTTTCAATCTATGTATTAGCCATAGCTACTTGCCTAAGGATTTAATGCATACCGTCGTAGTTCCTATTGTAAAGAATAAAACGGGGGACGCTTCTGACTTGTCTAATTACAGGCCCATATCGCTTGCTACGATTGTGGCTAAGGTGCTGGATGGTCTGCTTGACGACATACTGGGAAAACATCTAAATCTACATGACGCTCAGTTTGGCTTCAGGCCAGGCTTATCTACTGAAAGCGCAGTGTTGTGTCTCAAGCAGACTGTACAGTACTACACCACACGTAAGACACCGGTATTCGCTTGCTTTTTGGACCTGTCAAAAGCGTTTGACATGGTGGCGTATGACAAGCTGTGGCATAAGTTACGGGAGAATACTAGCGTACCCTGTGAGGTCACGTCACTATTTAAATACTGGTATGGCCACCAGGCGAATACCGTTAAATGGGCTGGTGTGCACTCTGACGTGTATAGGATGAACTGCGGAGTAAGACAAGGAGGGTTAAGTTCACCCAAGCTGTTCAACCTATACATGAACCAGCTGATCGAGGAGCTCAGCAACACTTATGTCGGATGTCACGTTGACGGGGTCAGTGTTAATAACCTTAGCTACGCAGATGACATGGTGTTGTTGAGCCCCTCGGTAGGTGCACTTCAGCGATTGGTGTACATATGTGAGACATATGCCGATGCCCATGGGCTAAAGTACAATACTTTGAAAAGTGAGTTACTTCAATTTAAAGCAGGTAAAAAATCATATAAAATGACAGCCGTCACTCTTTGTGGTAACACCTTAAAAGTAGTACAAAAGTTTAAGTACCTAGGCCACTGGGTAACGGAAAGTATGTCAGATAACGATGACATAGAGAGGGAACGTAGGGCATTGTGTGTTCGTTGTAACATGCTGGCCCGCAGATTTGCACGCTGTAGTAATGAAGTAAAGCTAACACTTTTCAAAGCATTTTGTCAAACATTCTATACGTGCAATCTGTGGTCCAGTTTTACGCAACGGGCATACAATGCTCTGCGCGTGCAATACAACAACGCGTTTAGAGTGCTGTTTGGACTGCCGCGTTACTGCAGCGCATCGACAATGTTTGCCGAGGCGCACATCGATAGCTTCGATGCCATAATGAGGAAGAGGTGCGCGTCGCTACAAAACCGCCTTCGCCACAGCTCAAACAGCATTCTGAACGTGTTGGCGCAGCGCTGGGACTCGCCGCTGCTCGCGCGCTGGACGCGGCTGCACGCGCCTGTGGTTGCCGTACCACGCCGCTTTTAATTTAAGTATTTTTTTTTTTTTTTTTGAATGTCACTAACATAGATATATAAATTCATTATGACTAACATTCTATATGGATAATTTTTTCCGAAATAAAAACTTTGAATTTGAATTTGAATTTGAATAGAAATTTGGTTTTGCGAGAACACCTAATGTGAATATTCGCAAAAACAAGTTAGGTACAGAAGTACGAGGTGATTTAGGTATTTAGGGAAAACAAATCATTTCCTTTCAGTAAAACTTCAAGGAAATGAGAATCAATGTTATTGATTCATCTATACTTAACCTGAATACTTGGAGGTCGAGAGAAATTAAGCAATATGTGGTACGTATAAATCCTTGTAGTAACTACTCGTACATTTGCTGTGGTTACTTCGAGATGCAGTTACGTAGTCACGAACCCATATTACATTACCTATTCATCTTTAAACAGTTAATTTCCCGTAACAGGCTACCACTTCACTTTTTATATGGAAAAATGACAGTTAAATTGTTCTAACGCGCGTTCGAACAATTAGGTACCTAACTTTTGAAGTGGACTGCCGCTCCCTTGGATGACTAAATTAAATTGGTACACATGACTAAATTAAAAAAATATACAAATATAGGGATGTTTAGGCATGGTAAGTTTGACTGCGGAGATGCACTTATGATTGAAACTGTGCAACTATACAACGTGTTCCTGGTTCCTAGTACCCATTCTAGGATTACTCGGGGGAATCACAGACCTCAATCATGTATTGGTTGATATTGCATGACGTCAGAGTCAATGAACTGCGAGGTGTAAAGTAACTTACCTTATGTATACAGTCTCCAATCTTCCTAATTAGGTTTTAGGGACTTTGTGCGTGCGCCATGGAGGTTAGTCCAGTTTTTAATGAATATAAATTTTCTTGTAATTAGCAATGCGGGAATACCTACTCGATGAACTAATTAATTTATTACTACTTTGGCCTTGTTGGTAGTGAAACCGGCGGACCTGGATTCGAATCCCGGTATTTATATTTTGTATAATGAACACAAACATTTATTCCTGAGTCTTCGTTGGTTTCTATGTGGTTATATATTTATTGTTCTATATACATAAATACTTACCTATGTAAGTATACCTTTATGTAGTAGGTGCACATAGTGACGTTTTTTGTATTCTGTGATTCGCTCTCTCGTTTAAATACATTTAAAAATGTGTGTAAGATAGTCCCCAAATATTTATTTATACACAATAAATAAGAATCATTAGCCGAGAAAATAATTTATTGGTGAGCTTGGAATTGCAATTGTAGTGGTTGTACGGTTCGCATGAAAAGGAGAATAACTCAAGTATTTCTCTTAATTTAATGAAATTACATACCCTTCTCAATAATAACCAGTAAAATAATACTTACAAGGAAAGGTACCCAACTGTCCGGCTCCGACGTTATTTTTATATGTGTTATAGAGTAGTCTAAAATAACAGACACTTATTTTTTTTATCTGCCTAAACTCAACCTGTTGGGAGAAATTATCCTGAAAAGTGACCAAACCCTCTAACTTCTGTAGAGTGATTTGTTCAAGCAAATTTATAATTAATTACTGGTTTCATTATATTGGAGAACATGAAAAAATAATGGACACGGGTTTTGTTATTTCTCCTGTCTTTCAGTCTACTGCCGATGACGGACAAGTACGTAACTTTTTCTTACTTGGAGAGGTGAATTTTTTTGTTGCTTTGAATGTGTCACTCTTACTGACACGAAATTATAAACAGTCGAGAGAGAAACACCTGTAGCTTTTCAACTAACTGGGCAGCGGTAAAAGGTGAATTTAAATTTTTCATCAGTTCAAGTTCAAAATATTTATAACAGATCAAAATAATTTGCTTACTTTGACTCTCAATCGCAATAATATAATATAAATAATGCAACTTTAAAAACAAAGTTTTAACCGACTTCAATTTAGTACTCCGCCAAGCCTAATGAACATTTCCTTTCCACTTTAGCACATGGACTGCTTTCCGAGGGTAAATACGTTGATTATTACATACGAAAACAACTGTATGTGGGCCGATAATATTTGACGAGTTCCGTCGATTTGGCACACTTGACATTTAGGACTTCATTAGTTGCTATTTCAACGGAATCATCTCAGAATCAGTAGGTAACGTACTATTACAGTTTTAAGTACGAGTTTCATATATGTGGTCTTCATCATCAGTTCCACTGCACCAAATTTGTGATTTACGGGTGTAAATACACTAGTTAATACAGAAATGACTACATGCGCGCCTTCTATATTTGAGGAGTTCCCTCAATTAATCATGGTTCCAATCATCGAACTGAAGTGTTGATAACGATGGGACTAACCTGGAAGCATATACTTTCAAATAAAAAAAAGACTTGTACGAATCGGTTCATAAACGACGGAGTTCTGAGGTAACAAACATTAAAAAAACCGAATTGAGAACCTCCTCCTTTTTATGAAGTCGGTTAAAAAGAGGTAGGTAGATATGTTATCTATACGAAATTCCGTGTTTCAAAATGGCCACCAAATCTGGCAGTGGCAGCTAAGACACGTTTCCATTGACGACTCGAAACTGAGGCAAGTTTGCAATTGACTCAATTTTAGTGTGCCACTTTTGGAGCGCTATAACCTATCTACCTCTTTTTAGGGTTCCGTAGCCAAAATGGCAAAAACGGAACCCTTACTGGTTCGTCATGTCCGTCTGTCCGTCTGTCCGTATGTCACAGGCATTTTACTCGAAAACTATAAGGTGTATTTGAATAAAATTTTGAGGATAGTGTATTTTGTTAGCCGCTACATTACATAGTTTTGTAATTAAAATATCTAAAAAAAATTTTTAGGGGTGCACTCATACATACGTGTCGGACAGCAGGGAGCGTAGTAGTAGTAGAACCTCGTATTTTAAGTTGTAATTGCATGATTAAGCTTTGTCACGAATAAATTATTTCATTTCATTACATAAAACTGAAAGTTAAAAAATATTTTTTCATTGTAATCCCATGTGTGACACATCACTCGATAGGCCTCTCAAAATAAATATAAGCTTTCTCAGCAATTTTTTGATTAAGTGAATAGAGTCCGAGATAATCGCCCCGAAAGTCACTAAAATTCTGTCGCCCCTCCCCCCCCCCCTATTTTTTTAACGGTATATTTTTAAAATATGAAAAAAATCATGGACTTATTAAATTCTTTCACCGAAAAATATTTTGAACACGATCGGTTCAAAGGTTTTCTCTTCTCTTCTTCTTCTCGTGTCGATGGTTTCCTGTTTCTTGGTTTAGATTGTGCGGGACCAGAAATTGGCAATGGCTAAAGCCCTATCTGTCGCGTCACGGAGGTCTTGTCCAGATCATGTGTACGGGCACGTCGGACAAGAGAGCATATGTGCCATAGTTTGGGGAGTCGTCCCGCACACACACCGGGCGTCTGAGCCGCTCAGGATACCCCATTTTATTAAGTTTTCCTTACTACGGCCGACCTGGGAGCGTAGTCTGTTTAATGATCTCCAGGTAGGCCACGGCTGTTTGTGTCCAGCTGGAAGCGCTTCAGCAGGACGGACAGAGTCATCGGGAGGAGCGAGTGTGTTCTGCCAATGCGTGAGTCTGTTCCTCGAGGGGGCAACCTTTGAAGCGGTAGTATGCCTTATAAAATTTTGGCGAGTAATATAACATTGGTAATTGTTTTGTACTTTTGATAAATAAATTTAAAAAAAAAACCTTTTACGGCTCTTGAGATGGTGGTGGTTTATGGCCGTGGAGAGGATGCCTGGTATCTTCTTCCTGTTTTTGTTTCTCGACGCTGCACGCCACCTCTCTGCGGGTCTCCGGGGGAGCAATCCCTGCTAGTGGATATTACTGAAAAACTGCCTTTCTTAAAAAAACTTTGTACACTCTACTTACACAGTTATACAATAAAGATTTCTATTTCTAAAAAGAGTTAAGATTTCTGTGACGAGACGACCTTTTTAATAGGCACGGAACCCTTCGTTTTGCGTGGTCCGACACGCACTTGGTCGGTTTTTATATTACAACATTGCTTAATCGGACCAAAATTATTTTCTGCCATAGTTTTTAAAAACTGTATAACCTTCAGGCGGGTTCAGAGATAATTGTTTTGAAAATTGTGAGAATACAATAAAATCGGCCAATATATAATATTTAGACTTTGACATTGACATTATTTTGGAATTTTTAATATATTACAAATCTCTGTTTATGCTGATAGTACTGGAAAAAGGAAATTTCAAATATAGAATACCACAATACCACTACATATGTAATTCCACGCTCTCGGTAATTTATCTATACAGCGTCGTTGAAGCTAAATAATTGATCCATACTATAGATTTGAATTTGAAGAATTTTTTATCGGACTTCAATATAAGATCTATTGATTGGTGTTTTAAATATATTTAATCACTCAGAATGTTACGAGGCAATTTAAACATATATATGTATACCTACATATAAGTAGTAGATAAAAAAATATATATATTATTTGGAACTCTTCACAGTAGTTAGATCGCCTCACTAGGCCGTCAAAGTCATTAGTATTAAGTAATTTAACAAAACATTTTCCTTCCAAGTCATATCTCAGTCATATATATAACTTCAGCAAGTCTGGAATAACACCTTTATACGACTTGAAATTAAAGGATAACATCCCATCGCGTGATCTCATTTACTTATGCAAATTGCAAATCTGCACAATCGGTATCGGCAGCTGCTTTGATAACTGATAAACATATTCATGAGCCGTCAGTTAAAGGAAGTCGTTATAACAAACTTTATAAAACTTTTATAGAGCATGCTAGGTTGAGCACGCGGACTCGCGCGTCTGGCAGAAAAAATGGCATACCTACCCAATTATTGAATGTAGACAATTAAGAATATTCATTATATATACTTATATCATTTTTAGCCGTTGCTAATGTAGGCATCGTTTTCAGAATTTCTAATTTACACATTTTTGAGTTACCTAGCATTAGTCCCAAAGTTTATGTCGGCCGACGCATCTCTAATCGAATCTACAAAATGTATATAAATATGGAACCTCGAATTACCTAATCCTAGTCAATATAAAATTATTCATAAATTAGAAAAACTACTAGGTACCATTCATTACCTTAGACAAATTTAATAGATTTTTGACAATGAAAATATACGAAACAACCATACAGACGTCTATATACCCTACAGAATCTCAATTTAATCGTTTGCGAGATTTCGAAACCCCATAAATTAAATTAACATATTGCACATGGATAATACGATTAGGTAGCAATCGGATTTCCGGCTATTTGGGCAATTTTGACTCTGCGTGCTACTGTGCAATATAATTTGGAACAATTTAATTTATTTTAATATGCTATGCAAGTTGATTAATTATGAAAATAGATATTCAGAAAACGTAACGCTTAAGGCTCATGGATGTTTCATTCCTTTTCGTCCTAATTCATGGTCAATTTACATTTTGGTTTTAATTATTGGTCTGTTAAAATTATGGTACAATTTTAATAATATTTACTTAAAGTTTTATATTTGTTTACTAGGAACTATAATCATAATGACAACGAACTAATTCACTGCATATTAGTGTCGCTACGAGTTCGGGTATTGTTTGCTACGCCGTAGCGGGCGTAGCACTTGTCATGTTATTGTCAACTGCATTGTGTTCGGTCGACCATTCAACCGAGCCATTTCTAAACAGCCTAACTACATTATTATCGTCATGACGCTTTTGTCATTTTTCACCGACTGCTACCGTAGTTACGCTACGGTACGTAAAACTTTTGGCAAGTCTACTCGGACTTTAACAGCGCGAGAAAATACTTGCGTAGACTTCTTGGCAGAGGATTGCATGGTTTTTGTTTTTTTAATTGTAGGATTATGTAAATTCAATATAGAGGAAGAGAGGTAGTCCGTAGTGAGCACGTTCTAAAAATTCTTAAAATAGAGCACGTGAGTACCTGTTCTTATGGTTGATATAGGTACCTACTCTGTCGTTATAAACTTAAATATAACAGTTATAACTAAGTGAATCAGGAATAGGTACTTAGAGGACACATAATAATTGGAGGTAATACTTGGTTATTTTTCTGAACTCTGACAATGGAAATCGAAATACTATTACGTACTTTTTACTAACTCATTCTTCATATTTCTAATTTTATGCTCGACATATTTACTTTAGAATTATGACACTTTAAGCTTGTGCACAAGGAACTACAGTTAGGTATTCTATAGTCATAGAAGAACACCCCCTTCCCAGCTACTAAGAACATTTTCTAGAATACCAAGGCCGATACCGCCGATCTGAAAACTTTGTAGCCAGTAAGTAAAGTGCATAGCGCTCGTTTAACAAATGTGCTAAAAACTTTTTACATAGGTATGGCACGTGTGATGGTGGTGCGGAGAGCGGGACGCGGGGCGCAGGAGCCGGCAGATGCGCCGCACAGCGCCATCTCTTGGCGGGGCCGGGGCGCCGCGCCAGGTGTCCGGGCCCGCGCCGCGCCTCAGTCCGCCACCACGCGCTGCCGGGAGCATACGTCAGCACGGCCCCGCGCCGCAACTACACGCGCGCATTTCGAATACCGGTTCGCAAGTGACCACTTTGTGAGTGACTCCCAGTGAAACTCAGTGCACAGTGCTGTGATGGATTGCGGATCCCGTGCTTGCTGACCGACGGCCTCGGCCGGCCTGCGATACATGCTCCGGCGCCGCTGGCCCGGTCGCGCCAGTATGCGCGCCCCTGCGGTGCTGCTCGCCCTGCTAGGGTTTCTACCCCAGGTACTGACATGGATACAGGCTGTGCGAAACTCCGCGAAACAATGCGCGGTTTGTTTACGTGAGTTCTGGGCGGAGTGAATGAGACGCCGGCGGAGCCGACGTCGGCCACGACCACGACACTCACTTTCCCACGTTGAAGATCGTCCTGGATCGTCGGGAGTCGGTCGTGACCGGGCGCGCGGCCCAGGACGCTTGTGTGTGTCCGATACGTTTACCGAGCAAACATAGTTAGTTGCATAGTTATAAAGAAAGTTCAGGTTTTAATACGGCCGGCGCGCGGGGTCAGCTAGGTCGCGACGCGAGCCTCTTCGTTTTAAAATTAGATGCATTCCGAGGCTTCGAGTGAAGATCCGTATACCTAGCGCTGGCCCTGCCAGGAATAACTTCCAGACGGTGCGTTATTTCAGGCAGGGTTAGTAGTTCGCTCCAGTTAACAATGGCCTAACTAAGCTTGTTTATTATCCGTAGCGAATGATGCCCGTTCTGGCCTAGCCTGTCAACTTTATAAAACACTCAAGTGTTCATAACCTCAAAACATAGGTCCGCACGCTAGTGAGATGGCTCAGCGTTGCTTTACCTACTAAATGCGAGGTCATCGCCCCAGGGCGGTCAAGGTTACGCTAAGGGCTGAAGTCCTGAGCGAACTTTTCTAGATTTCCTACACCTTCGCCGACGCCAGCCGGCCGTGACCATTAATTCCCTTCTTACGCCGGCCGGGTCGTTCACGTGTAAAGTTCAACATATTCAGCTGCTCGGACTTGCTAAAGTTATCTAACATTACCATAATTCATACGCACCTGGTCTACATACTAATTCATTCTCAAAGTAATAAAATTCCATTGCCGTAAAAACATTTCATAGCAATTAAACTAGTTGTAAATGCAGCCGCCATAGCAAACAGTTTACTTTAACCTAATAAACAGAGCTTGGTACTTTACTGATCACTCAGTGTAACTTAGTGACTGTAAGTAGATATAGTTAGACAAAACAACTTAAATAAGACGATCTCTGAAAACAAAAGTCAATCTTTAGATTTAAATGCCTTACCCACTCGTATCGATAGCCCACCAAACAGATGTGTTTATTTATATTATAACAAGTAACATCTCGAGACATCTGAGAAAAACATGATTCACCGAACAACTCGATACTTTCCAATTGATTACTGCCAAGAATTTTTTAGTATTAGGTACGTAGGCAAGTGCCTATCTTGCATTTCTTAGTAGTTGTAAGTAATACTTATTTTAGCCCTACCGAAATGTCAGCTAGAAGTCGATAAAAAATCGATGGCTAACTAAGTAGTCGGGTCGGTTTTTGTTCTCCCACATCGCACCGGCTAACATTTCGCGAGGAAACTATCCCCAACGTGCGTGCGCGCAAACCGACTACTTATTTATTAATGTACGCGAATATACCGTTATTTCACTAACACAACACACATGTACGCGGATTAAGAACACGTATATGTGTGTTATAGGTGTCGATTCCGACGACATAGTGATTTTGGTTAAGTTTTTAATCGTTTTATAACCAGACAGGCAGGTTAAATTACTAAGTATGGTGTCCGGCTGCACACTCGCGTCTCCTGTAGATTTAGGTGTCTATTTATAGCCGTGCGTGTGTATGCGTGCGAGTGAGTTTTCAAGGCATTATACATTATGAATGAAGTCGCGTTGTTTCATAAAAAAACGGTATTTTGCGTCCAGCAGGGACTGGTTTGCTCCCGGCTACGTGACGACGGCGGGCATTGATGTAATTGTCCCTCGATCGGTGAGTCGATTCTTTATGATGTATCGAGCATCCGCAGTGGAAGCGATTGAAGAGCGTTTTTGTTTTGTGGCTCATTAAGTGCAAGCTGCCGGGCCGCGGGCATCGCGTGAGCCGTGCCTGCAGCCTCGGAAGCAGCGGAAACACGTCTGCCCAAACCACAATTCCAATTTCGTCAAATTGTTATAAGTAAATAATTCTGTGCCGATAGGAGGATAACGCCGTTTAAATTATATAAATTCGGTTATAATCAGGTTTTCAACCTTACAATCGCATTTTAAGTTATTCGAACGAGTACAATTATATTTAACGTAAGTGCCTCGAAAACTTCTGAAACGTCAGTCGATCTATGTAGGTAGTCGGTTAAATTCACTTAGCTAGTTTAAAAACAGATATGTCGATTGTGCTATATATGGTCGTAAACTGCTTTTTTCTATGATTGTGCGACATTGCGTTTAATGCTGAGATTATGACGGCATTTTATGAGTATTTCTCTATAACAGCCGTGTAGAAGTACACTAAGTACCTAAACGTGATTGCTCGGCGCCTGAAGCATATCTAGGACATAGCTGGTCATAGCTCGCATGGAACGCAGTGCGTGTTATTGCGTTATGATTTGTGATATAACTAATACGAATTGAATTCGCGCAGCCTACTTGGTATTGGCCGGTAACTCGCAACATGTATGCAGTATGCACGGTGCGCCCACATACAACCGCAGTATGCTAAAAAGCTCTAAGTACATTAATGTCTGGAAGACGCTTAGGTCGTTTCGAACTAACAAGACAGCATAGCTGGCAAGCAGGTGTGCTGTGCCGGCTAAAGGACTCAACATCTGCTTTTTTCTTAATTTACAACGAATTGTAACTGCCCCCAGTGACTCGAGAGTTCACTGCGAGGTCCTTATCACAACTTGATGTTTAACGACCTCTTTCTTTATTGCCCGCTACGCTGCGTTAATGGCTGAGATAGGTACTCATTCTGAGCTGCAGCTTTTTGACTAAATTATGCACATAATTTCGCATCCGGAGCAGTACATAAGTAAAAAAAACTATGTTAATTTCGAGTTATTACTGTCAAATTTGCAGGATAATGGATAAATCGTAGTCGTAAATACGGTGGTTAGCGCCTAGTGGGTGGCGGTAGTTTAGTTACAATGTACAGTTTCTCTGAATTTTCCCAGAGTCCAAGTCGCCACCTGCCGCGATTTCGGCCAGTCGCACACGTTTTCACAACAACAATTAATCGCCGTATGTCATGTTAGTCGCAATAAGCATTTAAGTATGTGAAACTTTAACGGACCAACCCTGTTATAATTTCGTCCATTGTCCAAAACGGTTTTAGTTCTATGAGAACCGGCTCAATTATAAGAGACCTCCTTGTACGAAATCCGTATAATCGTCGGTTTTTAACAGCTTAACTATGAGAAACTGTGGTTTTGGTTTCATTGTGCTGGGTATGTAATTGTTGGCCCACGCATGCCGAATAGACGTGACTATCTGCATCTAGCGACATCTCTGACAAATGAAGAATTCATTATGGGGCTGACGGCGCCATTGTTCACGGCTTCCGACTACCATCTCTCTCAGAAGCTGTCGGTCCGATCTGATCAACGATATACTTCGGATATAACCAACCAATATGCTCTGAGTACAGAATTTCTTTCATTACGAGCTCTTTAGAGTTTTTGTCGCGGCGACCGGACGCTTAATTGATTCCCGATCTTCCGGCAAAAAGGCATCATGGCCGCCTGGATCATTGATCAGATTACGCAATGTCGCCAAACTGGATGCTCGGGGAAGTCAATATTATGCATTATTTATAAACACACGCATAACTTGACGTCCGTAAGCTTACTTAGCAGGGATTGCTGGAAAGGCTCAATGGCATTCGTAAATTGAAAACTAATTGACATCGATCCTTAATCGGCGCGTTTTGCAACTGTTTTAATTTTAAACTTGGAACTAAACTTGTAATTTAGGACTTTATTGTCATTGCCGGTTGTAGGTAACTATTATTTAATATCAGATAGCAAATTATTCCGAAACGGGTAAACATGCCTGCGATGCAGTGGGTTGCACCACCTCCATAGCGAAGAGATGAGTCTATCGCGCTTCTGTGGATGTGGGTTGAAAGTTAAGGTTGTTAAACGACAGTTATGAATGCTCAAATTCACACTGCGAAATAATTACTCAACTACGAAGGCGTTTAAATTAATTGCGTCGTTTCGAGTGTCCCACACTTAGAAACTTTATTGTTCTTTATGTGGGTAAAGTTTCTAAACTAAAGAAGCAATTATAAGAATAAATTTGCCTAGTGTCCCCATACACGTTTGTCACAGTCGAACGGGCATGATTAAATTTCTCCATACAAGATACGTCGAGATAGCAACTCGCGCGCAGGTACCGGTGCATAGCGTTTCATAACTAGCGCATTACTATGATGGAGCCGAACTAATTTACTTAATCTATTAGTATCCAATTCATATGCAGATTTCGATGGAGTAATAGCAGGGCATCTTAAGCCTATTCGATTAAATAACTTGGATTTACTAAGCTGCCAGCAGACGACGTATACTTATGTTTGTTCACTGTATCGTGTATGTATATTACCTAAGTTTGTATCATACGTACAAGTGTACGTTAAAAATATGTACGTTGAAGTGTACTTCATGTACACATGAATAAAACAGTATAATCGACTTAATAGTGTTGCAAGTGTTATGTAGGTAGGTATAAAGTTCTCAGGAATTCCTAGTATAGACATGATTTATGGCGTGTCATTTTTCCGCCTGAGAACGTCTAGACCGTTTTAATAATAAAGGTGGACAATTAACGAAAGTAATTTCAGTTCCGTATTGAATCTCGGTTCACACGTATAATCCCAATAACAATTCGAGTATGAAGATCGGGCTGGCGATACAGCGCGAGCGAACACCGACGCACGAAATCTCAATTCCCTTGCACAACACGCTTAAACAACCGCAAAATACCGCATTATGCGCTTTCCATATACGATCCAGCCAATCTACGGGCCTATTACGCTCCGTGATTCCCCACTAATTCACAATTCCGACCTTCTACACTAAGTTTCTTTATGCGAGCAGCTGCTGCGAAATTAACAAAGAGTGACTTTTGTCGCGCCGATTTTAACGTTTTGTTCCATTTGAGATGACATTTTGTGTGCAAGACGTTTGAAAGCCGCTCTTTGTGCGATTGTTACTTCAAAACTTTTCTCGAAACTAAGGTCAGCCACTAGCAACAACACCCATTCATCGTCGAATGTTTTTTCACTAAGCAATTAATTTACCCCGAGACCGTAGCTATTTTTAATCTGAACATCTTTATGACACGTGGCGCGTAACTGGAAAATAACTGATAAAAAAAAATCATGCTGCCGTTCTTAATTTAAGTTAGTTGCAAATTCGGATGCACCCGAGGCCACATCGTCGTGATATTAAAAGACTCTGTTTGGGTGTTTATTTTAACACTTTTCGCTCGTATGTAACGGCCGAGATGAAAAACATTCCCCTGCGTTTCATTATTTGAGTTATTTTTAGACTTCGCTCAACCTGCCGTCTGGAGCAAAGTGTTTACTGCTGGCTTACTTACATACAATGGTGTTCACATTATTACTCCTTATTAGGTCTCCCTCGTACTGAATCCCTATTAGCGAAGTGTTTGTCGGAGTACGTTGGGGTTGAGCAATGCGTATGCACCGGACAGATGTACAGTCAGCCTCATAAGTAGCTGAACACCTAAGCTAAGTACCTTGTCGTTTTCTCTCGTTTGACAACTTCATATGGTAGTTTAACATGACGTTTAATTTAATGCGACACGGTACAATCGTGTTAAGCCCCTTGTGAGGCCGACCGTACTAGAACAAAGTACACGTATAGTCATTTTGTATTATTAAATCATTTTGACATACCAATTCTGTATTAACCGGTGGTTAAAACACGGTGTAATTAAAATGGAAAAAGAATTAATGTATCACGATATGTTACTGGTAGGTATTGCGCGATCGTCTATTACTCAAATCAATTTGGACGGTTTTGTTGGGTCTTACGCCGTCGCAATTAATGTTACAACCATTGCTTTCTTCGAAAAAAAAAACATTGTATATTAATGTTCACGAGTCTTACGTCGAAAGCATTAAATGTAATGCGTATGTTAAATAAATGAGACTCATCTCGAACTCATTTAATTGATTACTGGCACACAAACTCTTTACATACTACCTACTAACGAAACATAAATTTAATCTCGTTTAGGTCCGACGTTTTATTTATGTAGAAGGCGGCAATTGTGACCAACAATCATAAAGCTTAGCACTTTTAAAAGACATTCTTTAAAACATCAATCAGACAATCATCGTGTCAAATCGCCCGAAGACATTATAAAGTATAAGTTATTCGGTAGTCGAGCAGTAAGCATTATTTAATTGTTAGTTTGTGGTCTGCCCGCGGCTACGCCTGCGCTCGCCCGTCCCGTTGCCTTTTTTATCGGCCTAATTGTTTAGTTTACCGTTTAACCTAAACCATAAACTCTAACTCAGACTCTAAAGGTCATGAGTACAATTACACACTATTCGATCAAGCGTTATTGAATGGAAAAGATGCTATACTTAGATCTACATCGTCTAAATTACTCAGCTACTAGAATGATAAACAAAGTATGCCACAATTTATCATAATCCGCGCTACTATAACTCGTTTTATAAACAATACATCATGTCTAATAACAAAAAACAGGGGATGTTTAGAGTGCTCGTAACTTTTTTCGGAGCATTTTTTTTCGTTCCGCTCCTACCTGTAGAACCACGTGGATGTGTGAAGAGTTAGTCGTCCTTAGTTATTTAGTATAGTTAGAGGGAGATGTAAGACAACTCGTTTTACACTTTATTGAGTCCAACCCTAGCCGCAGCATGGCAGGAAGTCTGGTGAAATCTGGTGTCTTTTTTATCGCATTTGGTTAAACGGGGGTAAGTTTTGACGCAGACAGTCCTACTGATGAGATAACACAGAATTAACCATTGTTCATGATTTCTGATTCTTAAAAATTCACGATGACTCTTTGATATTCGTGGGAATCGCAGTATATCGCTCAATTAGTAAAATTATTGCGTTTTTACGAGCATTAATTTGCTTAATATATTTTACGAGTACAGTGACGTATAAGGACTGATTACTTAAACTTTTCAACTTGGTCATTTAAGATTCAAATCACGGCAGCATTTAATAGCGGGAGCTACAGTCAACTTTTATGAACCTAATTTATAGTAGCCCATCAAATAATCAATTAGATCGAAAGGAAATTATATTTTGTTTTTATACACTGGCAACACTATCCATACCAAGCTGGTAGTGATTCGGTGAGACACGCCGCCATAACTTAATATCTACCACTTCCTTCCGATGCCATATAAACATCGCTCCTTCCCATTCAAGCCCCGTCTTTTTTATAATAGAAAGTAAGTTTAGTTATGCTTAAGTATTGCTTCTTTCTTTAATGCATTAGTATTAAAGCTGACCCCTTGTGCCGCGAGCAACTGCGCGTACCTATTAATATACAAGGGTTAAACTACCCTGGAGGGAACAAAAACTCGCTATTATTATTCATTGTTAACAAAAAACCCCGAGAATTCAAGTCGTTTAGCTGATGACTGCTTATCTATCAACATCAGTAGTCGGGTCCATATTTTTCATCAATTTTTGGTCCTAGCAGCGCAGAAAAAACGGTCGAAACAATGCGTGGGGGCTTCAAACATTTGATAATTCTAAATACGAAATTTCAATTTCAACGGATAACATTCCCAAGCTCCGGTCTCTTTGCAGTCTAGTTACAGATCTTGTCCGGTGCAGATTTTTCTTTAATTTGCTATAAAATGCAAAAGCTTCATACGAGCTTTCAATAGTCCCCCGAATGCTCAGCCGTGCGTTTGAAATATGAATCGGGTTAAGGGTGTCACGTATAGTCGTCACCCCACATGCTGCCAACTCGCAACCCCAATTTTGAACGACCCACATACTGTCCAGTAAAACCGTTAATGTCTCCGGATCGATACAGCACAGCCAGTTGTGCAAATATTCCAACTGTTTGAGGATTACATCTTGGGGGTGTCGGAAATTGTATCACTTACTACATACTCCATGTTTGTCTTGTCACGATGATATTGATAAATGGTCTCAACTATCGAGTGGAGACACATTTATGTCGTTGCTTTTATCACTTATCTCCATAAATGGTTATACGATAGTTACGAGTATAAGACGAAACTCGAATAAAATAGTTGATTTACGGCGTTACATTAATTGACTGTTTTGTTTCAGGTGCTGACGTCCGGTTTCTTCGAACTTAGGATAAAAAGTTTTACGAACTCATTGGGTAGGTTAAGTAGTGGGCAGTGCTGTGATGGTTCCTCAAGTAGTAGTGATGCGCCATGCCTGGCGCCGTGCAGGACTAAATTCCGCGTGTGCCTCAAGATTTACCAAGCGAATATCGATACGACATCGCCGTGTACCTTCGGTGATATCACGACCCCAGTGCTAGGAGGAAACTCTTTGGATGTGCCCAACCTGAATGTGAAAGGATTCAGTAACCCCATCGTGTTCCCGTTTGACTTCACGTGGCCGGTAAGTGTTCTATCACTTTTATTTAACCTACGACTTGGTTCATAAACAAGCAACACTTCATTAATTTTGTAAGCAATAGTAAAATCAATACACCATAAAAGAAGCATTAAGTAGCAACCCTACATCAATAAATCAATGCCGCTGATGTTACCAACATTCAAATTCCAATAATCCATGAAGGCCGCGTCCCGGCCGCCGTAAATAATAGTAAAAAAGGAATTACGGGATTCTGTATTCAAATTTGACAGAAGCGATGACGATAAGAATACTTGATGGTTTAACGAGCGCGTGGGACGGTAAGAGCGTTCAATGGTTCATTTTTAATTAATTATCGAGTCGTCGTACGTGTGTTATTAGAGGCAGTTCTTGGTTAACCTTCGCCGTGCGGCGTTCTCATCTCCAGACGATTAGGTACCTACTTAAAGGCCGGTCGGGATCGTGATTCGATATTGTAATTACCTGTTATTTATTTACTTGCTTAGATCTATCTCGCTTCCAAGGATAACGGACATCTTAATTGGGCCTTAGTTACGGTTATTCCGCTGGCGTGAATTGTCTCTGGCCGCGCTGTGGACACTGGAGGTTTCGAGTGCTGTTTGTATTTTATTTAGCGGCCCGCTTCAAATGTCGTACCGTCTCGTAATGTTTGAACAAACAAACGCTCCTAAGCTCGGCCGCTTGCACAAGCTCGGACCATCTGGAGAAAAACGTGGCATTTGGTAACTAAAGAAACTGCAGGTAGACAGCCGTGAAACACACACCGCAGCCGAAATTCAAGAGGTTTTAAATAGTATAGATCCGGTATATCCACTGACAGCGTAGTTCCAAATGAATTGGTGCTAAATTGAAACTTCCTGTTTAAAAGTTTAAATTCCCAAAGCGGTCTATTGTCAAACATATGGCGTAGAAACGATCAAATTGAGCGAGTCTCGCGAAATAATCCCGTCAATCGAATTTCGGCAGTGACAGTGACGGCCGAAGCACTCGATCCTCGCCACTGTCGATTTCACGCCATATGCCCTTTATCTTAGCCGTAGCCCGGCGGGGAAACAGCTCCCATTTGCTGTAACACCCCATATGTTTCGCTCGGGCAGATTCTTTATACTCGCCGAGGAAACACTCGATACGTCACGACCTCACGACCTATACCGATCGTGCTGTAGATGGGTACGTCGCATTAAAATTATACATACAATCCACCCTAAGGAGCATTATTAGCAGCGTTTTTTTCTCACAATGAGGTCATCGTCGGGCCAAGAAGAGCCTGTTTCACGAAGCATATCGCCCGCACGAATAAATATGTACGCGTAATGTTGGTATATGCTGGGTACACGTTCTGCGCGCCTTCGTGACTGGCTGGGCAGGTGAACGGCGCTCGCTTTAAAAAGGATCGGCAGCGTTCGATTTTCGAAATTGACATTTAATTTAGTCATCGACAAGCCGTGTCGATGGCCAGCATCACAATATTTTGAAACGCGATCCGCGCGCTCGGCCGCGGCTAACGGTCGAGGTTGTGTTACAGCCCTGGAACCGGGAGAGTCGATTTCGTCACAACTGCATCCGAACTTTTTATCTGATCCGTAGTGAAATAAACCAAGCCTTAAGCAGATGTGACCTCCCGATAATAGGTCATGAGCATATTAATATTACTGACAACATCGAACAGTGAAATTACAAGCACGGCGTGTGCGTTAACGACGCATAGAAACGATTCATCATCCGTTTAAAGAAAGAGATGGCTCACTCCAAAAAGAAATCTCATTTGTATTCAGCCGCCCGGCCGGCGGCGGGGTTTCATTTATTTTACTCTTAAACAATTTGTGTTTGTAAATCACAAGTTTTATATTGTAATGCGGCTTTGTGGGGCCCGTTAGTCCGGATGTCGCGGCATAAGCGACTCGTCGCACATACCTTGTAAGAGAGTTTAATTGTTACGTGTCTCAAGGAAAGGTTAATGGTGCCCAGGGCTAATTGTGCCCTTCATGGGGCAACTCGGGCTAGAATGAAACTGTTCATTCATTCACTGGGGACCGTTACTTGCCGCCATTTTAATCCTCAATTACTTTTAAAGATGAGGGAAACGGGGTAACGCAAGGTGTACCCGCGAGGTAAAATGTCAGAGTGTAGGTACTTCCGCGCATGCCGCCCGCTGACCGTGAACTATAGGTACTTTTTATAGATTCACTATAGATCCGTATTGCTTTAGACATTACTCATCTGGGTTTATCTTGATAAATCGACTGGCATTGTTGTTAAGTCTCATCGGTAAAAAGTTAATTTGTATTGTTATGATACTTAGGTAACTAATGTTCATAAACGGTTTATTTTAGTTTTTACAACAAATAAAAGCACAACAATTGTGACATATTTAACCCTTTAAACAGTTTAAACGTTACAATACAATACAATACAAATATTCTCTATTGCTCACCAAAAATAGTACCTACCTACTTAATAGAAAAAAATATTTATTTATAATGAAAAATTATCAATGTGACAAAAGAGATAATAATGAAAAATTATCAATGTGACAATAGAGTAACTATTTCCGCAACGCAGGTTTCGTCAATGCATCCAAACAGCAAAAATCTGCAACATGCTTCGTCAATCATTTACAAATCATAAAGCCACCACAGGTTTCGACAACTATATTTATTTAACATTACCACCAGTTCACACCCCACTCCGATACTCACCCGGACCAAACGTGCCAAAAATCTTAGAATGTGTCGTGTTTCATCGGTTCCGGGGCAACCTACCGAATTCCACTGCACTGTTTTGTCGCCTAAATAATAATTGTATAATTGCATTGTATGTATGTTAGTCTTTAAGGTATTTGTAACTATGGGCCTTAAATAAATGGTTATTATTATTATAAAAAATACCGGCAGCATTACCACCTTGCATGGCCAGTGATATCCGTGGACCAGGAATGAACCAGAACGAGGGTCGTAGCCCCTTCCTCTCAAGCGCCGCCCAATGTCTTTGACGAACTTCTTGGCCTCAGTACACCAAGGGCCAGCCGTCTCGACAGCAAGCGGGACAAAATCATACACTGGTTCAAGATTGGCGTAGTTATCGTGCTTAACATTTAGCCGCATTTTCAGCCGCTGCACCCGCCTTTCTAACCGCGTGGGCGAGGTGACTTAGGAGCGAAAGTACTTACACACGTAGCATCCCAAAGCAAACTACGACCCATGCAGCCATTGTAAGACCGTCCGGTCTCTTACCGTCTGTACGGCTCAGGCCTTGGGGTTCCATAACACATGACATTCGCCGAGACCAAAGCGCGCCTTATCCACTCATTGATAGCCCAGTGCCTGTGTATCCTGCCGGCACATCGCACGCAGCTCAGGCCGTGGTGTCCATCTGACTCGACCCCACATCTACACCGGTGTGGCTCGCAAACCCTATTTCCGAGTCTTAGGGCTACCGCCCCACCCGCAACGTGTCGTTCTCCAATAAGGTTCCTAATTGTGGCAATGCCAAAGCATGCAACCATGCACCGGACTCGGTAACTAATTGGATTTGAATTTTGGTGGTCTCTTTAACTAATTGAATGCAATTATTTTCAACAATTTGTAAAAGATGCCTCGCATGTCTCAATTCGGTATATACTTTTACACCGAAGCAATAATACAGAAATTTCCTACCGCAATAAAAAAAATCGTCTGAACTTTTATTCCGGAAAACAAGAAATTTTCATGTTTAGTTCACGAATGGAGACGTACTAAACTAACGATCTTCCACTTAATTAAGGTTAATTAAAATCAGAGCTAGTTATGGCCATATTTGAGTTTTTATAATTTAGTAATTTTTTTATGTGTCTATTCGGTTCGGCCGAGCGTGGCGTTCCCAGCGACGACGCGGGGGGCACGCTACAATTGGTCAGTTGTGATCTTTTATAACTAATCTACACCGTTAATTCTCTATGTTAAAAATACGAGTAAGTAAGTATGTATTTCACAGCTACTCCGACGCCGCGGACTGAAAACAACTGATAAATTAGACACTGGCAGTATGCAAATTACAAATTGTGATAAATAGCGTTTGTAAACTACTTCAGAAAGCCTGAAGACAAAGTGAGTTATTAATGCCGACCGCAAGGAAACGAGAAAACTAACAAGAGATTGTTACACACTGCATGTTTCGTCAATAGTTTCACGCTCTACATAATTATGTGCGTACTTGCGTAATTTAGCATTTCAATGAAAGTCAACCAAGTGAGAAAATACCTTCGGAAATTAAAAGGAAAATAGTCCTCGGCGTTCGAATTTCGAAGAAGCTAACGCTGCATGACGTCAGTGAATTCCAATTTCAAAACAATAGTACCTACGGTAACGCACGGTGCGACAGCAGCCGCGACATTGTCACCGTGTGAACGCTGCCACTTCTTGCGCTGCTAGCGGCCTCTCCATTAGAAAGTAATTAACAATACATTTCACGTCGTACAAAAACTTCACACCACGAATTGTAACATGACACTGGGCTCAGTCGTCCATAATTACGATCGAATTGTAATCGGTTATACCCGCATAGTTATTCCGCGGGCGAGCCGTTACATAAGCCTGGCAATCCTGGTATACACGAAAAACGGAAAACGTTGCCTTCGCACGGATCATCGACTCGTTACTTCATACTTGTAACGCGATAGTGCGTCGGACGCTTTATGTTAAACCATAGCTCGCCGAGCACAACTTCCGTTTGCCGAGTTTTTTCCCGTAGAGAACGCTCTTAATAATTTCCTTTATCTCAATCCGCCCGCGCCGGGAACCTCTTAAAATACTTACCCCTACATCCGCTTCTTTTAATAAAGTCTACCGAGACGCGGAATGCCTCTCGGTCTTGCTCTCGTCGTCACCGTCTTTATCTCTCGGCAATTAATCCAGAACAAAAAATTAATTAAATTCCTTGTAAAAGTGTATTCACGACCGACTGCAAATCAACTTAATCACAATTTCATAAGTTTCAAATTTAAACAATTGGAGCGTGTATAATTGGCGCGCTTGCATTGTTCGAGTCAGTGCGCAGGTATTCAGCAACCTTATCAATTAACGGCGGGTTTTCTACTGAATCCGCCTAAATAAACCACCACACAATAGCGGCGATGCCATGCACAATTATGCCGAGCCTTCCGGGTGCTAAAACAACAATCCCACGTCCACACTTCAAATAAAATATCAGTCAAGATTATGATTAGTCATAGACAAGAAGGTAAAGAAAATAAGCTCATCAACAGAGTGAATAGACGATAAAGTTTACCGGGCTTGTTATTACGGCCGTCTAGAACCGAACGCTAAGAAAACACTCCTTTTTCAAATGGACGCTCGTTTATGGTCAGATTCTGACATTTTAATTGCGTCTCTCCAAACATTTACGGTCGCTAGTAAAATTGTTCAAAGAGCCCGATTTATATACATATAATAGTGGTGAACAATTTTGCAGGATTTTTTGCTGGCACTAAATGCAGAATAATTAAGTAATAGCTAATAGGTATGTACGAGTGTGTGCAATGTCAATCAAAATTTAAATTAAGAGCGGACATGTCGATTTTTACAACAGTCTCCTATTTAGGCTGCGTTCCATTTTTATTAGTTTGCGGCGGCGGTCGTTCGGGTGCGTTCTCACGTCGCGAGGGCGCGTCGAGCCCTCAAATCTGCAATGATGAAATTCCTCGCATTCCAGGCTTTATTCACCACACGCGCTCAGCTTCTAGGAATTGTGAACGCAGTAAGCTCACATGGCGGGCGGTATCCGCGGCCGCGCGGATAAATCCCGCTCATTACATACCAAGAGGCGCATTAAACACTAGCATTATGCGAGTACACCGTACATGTCAAAGGCCGATCGTAGTCTGGGAACTACTAAACTGTAGATTGGAACGGCTGTTTTACATATGTCTGGTAATATTGGTCGGGCGCGATTATATCTTGATGTCCTATTGAAGATTCCACTCCGGGATCTTTCTCGGAACGCACGTCTCCATTGTTGATCCGCTAGATTAGCCTAGCCGGTTATCGCTCTTCTTGTGATTGTAAAACACTCTTAGTTTATTTCCATTCGCTACGACCGTGACCGGAGTACAAACTCGTCACTTTTCTATGTATTACTCATCGAGTAGGTCTACATGTTCTCATGGTATGCAGAGTAGATTAGGGAACCAGTTGGATTGGCGTATCG
This sequence comes from Epinotia nisella, assembly GCA_932294315.1. Taxonomy (NCBI): domain Eukaryota; kingdom Metazoa; phylum Arthropoda; class Insecta; order Lepidoptera; family Tortricidae; genus Epinotia; species Epinotia nisella. The sequence continues at coordinate 29,233,528 of OW028674.1, forward strand.
TATTTAGTGAGAGTTCCGCATGTTCTCACTCTAGTACAATTGGTTTTAATTGAATTAACTCAACTAAAATAAACACTCGAGGTTAACATTGTTAAGGTCAATTTGGGAGCTCGATCTCGCCGAACATGTTTCATCTTAATCGTTAATGATGGGTTGCGTTACACACGTTTAATTTGTTGCGGGCCCCTAATTATAAATATCGTTTGGGATCGTGTCGAGACCTGCTCAGAGGCTGTCCGCGCATCATGCTCGGATCGGATCCGGGTGAGCTGATAATGAGCTGTTTATTTGTTACGCGGTTTCGGTTTCCTAACCCTCCTCTTATCGCCCCATCTAAGCTATCCGGCGGTTCCAAAATTTGTTAACTTTATTTTTTAATTTAATTCTATCCAACCTGTATAATCTATACACATACAGGTTAGAGAGTATGACTAATCTTTATTTAAAGCTCGTTTTCTATATTCTTAACGCACTGGTGTATCGTAGCTCTTTTTTTTATACAAGCAGGTACCTAACTAAAACATCATATCGTACTAAAGCTCAGAAAAAAAACGTATACCTACTTACCAAGCAATGATATGATGGTGACGTACCTAATTTCTGTTATTATTTTTATCTAGTTGAGCATGGAGCATTTTCCTAGGCATCATTTGTTGTACAAAAACGTACACTTGGAAACTCATCAATATTAGAGGTGATTTAAAACCGACATGACTAACGCTTCACCCTGTATGCTCCATTCAAATCATTCCGTAGTTTATTGCGGACATTTTCATGTTTGGGATTCCAGCGGCGGTTGCCTTGTGAGCTAAAGGTAGCCGATTCGTTTTTCACTTTAGCCAGTATTCAGCCCCGAATTCCTACCGTGAAGTCGCTTTTTTCGCGATGATTGTAATTGAGGGCAATAAATTGTTAATGTCTGACTTATTTCGTGTCTCCGAACGCGGTCGTTAGCGGCAAAATTGTTAAATGTTTATATGTCTTACAGAACCACTCGTTTATTCTAATATTGCGACCGTCTGGTATGGCAGTTTATCTCTTAATAGCGGTCTAAACACTGTTAATTCTCCTCTTGATGTTTGTTTCTTGCTAACTGATTGCGGCAATATTGGAGTTTATTTAACGCTTCGCTTTAGTGGGTAATTTTTATGATTGGCGTGTGAACAGCTTAAATTATCAAATTTATCACTTTGCAAGCTCTCAATTTCAAAACAGTCCTCTATGAAATCATCTCAAAACAGTAATTACCTACATACTACCTAAGTATATATTTTATTATCACTTAAGCGAAGAAACTGCTGTTTTTTCAAACAGCAGTTTTGCAATAATGTGATATAAAAAGGTAGAGTTGTCTATACGGAATTCCGTGTTTAAAAATGGCCACCAAATCTGACAGCTACCGTTTCCATTGACGACTCGAAACTGAGGCAAGTTTTCGAGCGCGTATAACCTATCTACCCCTTTTTTAGATTACATCATTGTTTGAAAGCGTTTTAATTTACTGCGCGATCAATGCAAGCCACTCCAGTGCGAAAGACATGAAATATGATATGTAACTTGTATTACGAAATTGAAATCTAATAAACGTATTAAATCTTTATTATTGGACCACTTCCAACGCTCCCCGTAATGATTTATTTTGACGTTCCTTTTTCAAATTTTAAGTGCTTTAAATCCGTTTACATTACATTAGGCATTCCATTTTAGAATACAGACAAAGGATTTCTCTCGTTTAACAATTTGAATTTGGAACACCGTAGGGTTCACATAGCCCGCGAGGTCGGCGGTTTGAGAACGTCTCACTTTTGTCTATATGTGCGTCCGAGACGTGCTTGTAGCGACAAGGATAACCCGGACAAATCACAATGCATTCGAGTATAAACATAGTGGTAGTGTTTAAGCGAATACGTAAACCAGCGGTTAGGCGAGCATAGTAGAGAGGCTTCGGTACCGCTCGGCGCACTCGCGTTTAGCACGAAACTGCTTAGCATTCTAGCCGAATGCACGTGTACTGCCGCCAATAAACCGTCGACCTGGATATTTTTTGTGGGATAATATTTCAACAGGAAGTCTCCCATTCACACGACATTTATCGCAATAACGCAGTAATACTTCATGCTATTTTATTGCATCGAAAAGGACCTATTTTGGTGGCGAGCGCAGGCCAACGCACCGGGCGATCGGCCACGCTGAAATAGAAGGAAGATAAATTTAATTAAAAGCATTAATAATCCGAATTAAACGTTCTCGAAATGCTTAAATAATGAAACACGTTACGCGTCCTGTATCAGCCAGACGTTGAAATTTGCATATCTTTAAATTTGACGTATGGTGCGGCGTTGTATCAAAAAAGGTCGAATCTAATTTGCGAGTGTTTTTGTTTATTATCATTGGTATTACAGGCCTTATGCAGGGGATTATAAGTATTATATGTATCGTAACAATCGTTAGCTGTCGGTACCGGCTGGGTGCATCGAAACCTGTCCTCGCCGCGGTGTAACAAAGTGTGAAATATGAAATCACGACTCCACTTGCCGGTGTTTGCGTTCCAAATATTTTCTCGTGTCGAAACTCGAAAGCGAGGCCTAATACGTTTTTCCTGATGTTTTATGAATACTTTCGATACTGTACCTACTGTAAAGAGTGAAACGAATAATTGGGCCGAGACCTTGTTCCATTTTAATCTCACCTTTACACAAACTTTCGTTTCAGTGTCGAGTCCGACGGATCTAGTTGCCACACTACCAGCCGACTAAAATGACGACCTAAACATCTGTTGCCTTTTACCCGTATTCGTTTAGTTTAACAAACAAAACAATGGATAGTGGACAGGACACGTGGTAAGCGCCAAAACGGCCGATACCTGATTATACTCTTTGTCCGAAGTCGTAAAACTTGTAAAGATCCCAAACACATGACGTCCCCGTACAAACGAGGCCCGGCCGTTCCCACGTATCCTTGCATTGGGCATTTTAATTAATAACAAAATAACCTCGAAACGGGCTCCGATATGAAAGTAGCCTCTTTGGGCACCCTCATAAAACGATTATCAAATAATTCCCCAGCATTCAGACCGCATCATCAGTCTATTACTTCGTTCATGTCGGTTATACAATTTAACGCTTCGCATTCAGCCGTAGGATTAATGCATAGTGATAGTGATACAGCGTCCATATGCATATGTATTGTTCAACTCGTAAAAATACCTTTTGTAATTTGAATATTAAAGATTCTAATTTGGCACGGTAATTGATAGTTCACTTTATTTTAAAATTGGAACGCAAACTGGAGGTACCTATCGATCGATAATATAGTAAATAAAGTGTGGTGTACCTGTACGACACGTTTCCTTAATTACGGTCCGAGTAGGTGTAACAAGTCTATGCAACTCTTTGTACGGTATTGCCAGCTCGACGCATTTATAAAGGCTACCTGCACACGTACGCTTACGTCGGCCACTTTTTATGACCGCGTCGAGAGTCACTGTCGTGGGAACCGGCATATACTTACGCCGCCACAGCTGACCGAAATGCGCTCTCCATACTCGATTAACAAATCAATACGACTCCACTACGGCTTACCATATTAGATCGGTAACGCGGAGTACCAATCATAATGTATTTTGACAACGAATTGTGTTTCGCTCCTTATTCATACAGTATTACGGGCGATAAATGGACGTATTATGCGATAAAGGACGAGTGTAGAGTTTAAGGTTTACATTTGTCCGCCCGCAGCAGCCTGCTTAGTATGCAGAGACGGCGATAAGACGTCCGCTCGTATTGTCCACGTATTTAACGAAACACTCGTTATAATTTCGTCAAAATCCAACACCGACACCATTCCTTAATTGAGAGCCGGTCGATAAGCAATTAAAAAGACTTATGAATAAGTTAACGCGTTTCGAGAAGTAAAGAGCTCGTTTTTAGCGCCCGTGTGACGCTTCGAGAAACGATGATTTCTCGTATTGACAATAATCATTGTCTATCAGATGCGCGTTTCCTATGCAAATATGTCATTGTTGAGCGCGTGGTGGCCATGCAAATAGTGTTTTCATTCATCAAGCTAATTGACAGCGACATCTGTCAGAGAAACTGAATCACTCCTTAAGAGCGGTGACCAAGTGAGTTAAACGGTGACCCTACCATCCGGCCGGGCAGCTGCCGTGACGTGCTCCTTGTAATTATTCAGCCCGGCTCCCCTTTAAGATTTCATACACCATTAATTCCTACACAAACGTCTCCGCCAAACTTAATTGAGCAAGCCCGATAATCCTTTAACGACTTCAAACCAAAATCAACAAGGCTTAATTTTCGATCTTGTAAATTATTTGTTAACGAGTACGGATCCGATTGGTCGTGTAATTAAAGCTCGATTAGTGAATTGTTAAAGGTCGGGGAACATCGGAGCGCCGATCGTGCGCGCGGGTCGAGATGCAACCTCGATCCGAGTTTATGCTTCAAACAACCGGTTCCTCGGATGGGAGAAATTTTCATAACCCGAGAGGCTAGCATTCCGAAATACTGAAAGCGCTCCATACGGGCATTTAAGGCTTCATATTTTCAATTGCCACAGCCAGTGCGATTGGGTTGCCTCCATTTTTGCGCGAGCGGAACTAGAGCGCTGTCATCCATAAAACCCATCGATAAGTGTCGTCGCAGGCGCCTCGAAGGTGTTGACTCGTCGCGTTATCGTTTATAATCGACTTTCGACTGCCGTTTCGCCTCCTTGTGTAAACATCGACAAAATGTCAATAGCTCCCTATCAGATACGCGGAGCTATTTTTTAAGGCACGACACCATTACAGAGTCCCATATTGGGCACGTTAAATTGTAACCGAGTCGACACGAGCTCATTCCGTTTGTAGTATTTTTAGCATTTATTAAAAACCATTTCGCTGCCATCTGCTCCCGTGTTCACCTGTCTATCATGTTGGTAATTTACACTCGTTCGCGAGCCCGGCTCGCCTCGGCTCGGCACCGGCCGACTTCCCCGTAAACTAAAGGAAATATTTGTACTGCCGCGCTGCACCCATATTTAAAGGTCCCTTTTTTAAAGATGCATTATCTTGATTAATTGCGTTGCTTGACATGAAAATCTCGTTTCGTTAAATGTGTGTAACTCTGTTTAATCGTTGATTTTCTGTTTTTCAGGGCACTTTCTCGCTCATAGTCGAAGCGTGGCACGATGCGAACGAGACGTCGAGATCTGACGGTGAGTTAATGAGTTTATGATAAGAAGGGTCATGATCATGGAATCGCCGAAGCAGTTTGTAAAATTCGAATCACGTCTGTCACGAGTTGCTCACATTCAGGTTTCACTGTAATTCTGGGTGTTTATCGTGCATTTAACGGACAGTATGTATATTTGAATGCTCATATTATCATATCGTGGAAGACAAAAATGTTCCCATGGCGAAGCCGATTGGCGTGCGGGGCACGCGGCGGCGCGTGAGTTGCCTCGCAATGCGCACTATTCTAATAAACTCAGCCTTCCGTAGGACGAAAATTTTGTAGAAATGTTCTAATATATTCAAGTGGCAGTTGTCTGTACACCGCGCTACTTAGCACAGGAAAACAAATCGAATCGTCGATACCTGTGTACGTATCGAGGCTTTCGTGATTATTTTATGAGCATGCCTCCACACGCCACAAATTACAGATGGCATGTGCACAAATAAATATTTTCCGTGATTATCATTTGATTTACATTTAAAGTACGATCGGATCAATAAGTGCGGCACGGATATTACTAGTCTAAATGTCCAATAAAGATTCGACAGCGGTTTACAATCATGCGACATAGCGTGACCGAAAAAACGGTCCCGAATGAATTGTACCGCCGTAAATACATCATCGGGGTAATTCGCTTAGCTTCCACACTACCACCACGCACACAAACACTCCAAGATATGACAACTGACAGCATAACGTTGGAAACGGGTCGCGTTTCAAATTAAGGCCGGACATTTCGAAGGCGATCGAACAAATTTTGTGTCTTTTTAGTAACCAGATTTCGATTTTCAAAAACTCGTAATGGTAGACGCGAAAAATGCCGCTCCGCCTACTTCTTAATTAGATTTTCATCCCGCTGCACTCTGACCGACATAATTACTATCCTGAACAACAAAAAACCCTGGTGATTTACTTAGAAGAGATTTGGAGATACGGGGAGGCTCTACGAGCCGGTTTGCCGGCAATCATTAGCCTCCGAGTGGATAGTAGAGGTCGGGCATATTTTAATACCGCTCAGGAGCGATGGGCGGCGCTCACCACTACCGAGAAATGTTACCAACAGAAATCTAATCAACCGTAATAACAGGTTACACGCACGCCGTTTGTGCTCACTTACTATCAACTCACCGGCTAATACTTAATTAAATCACATTCGGTTTTTTGTCTAACAGCTGCAGTTGCACTAGTCCGTTACGCAAACCTATCGCTCATCGACCCTGCTTCTTTAATTTTTGTGCAGGCGTGCCAAAGAATAGCGACGATGACTTAAGAATTCAATATATCATAGATAAACGCTCGATTGTGTAGAATAGAGCTGGCAAACTGACGCATAAAGGGATTCTTGCGCTAAACAAACAGCTACAATGGCTCCACGTTTCTCTGGCGAATCTGATGTTGTCGCTCGTTCCTTCACCGAAATCTTTTGTGCGCCCGAGGCGGGCACCTGGCCGGTAACGGGCCGGCATTGTTTACCGCGAGGATACACCTCAGAGGGAAATCATTTTTTAGTTTACACTTCATCTTTCGTCGTAGGGCTTGAGCCGGGTAAAAAACCAAGGAAGATGCTCCGGAAGGTTCAATTTATGATTCAACAGGCTCAGGAAGCGCCGACGACAGATGTTGAGCACATGCGCAGGGATAATAGAGGGCACACTCCACTGTCTCGGCGTTTGTTTAGATTACATTTACGATTATTGCACTGCTTTAGTTTACACCTCCATATAGGTGCAACCGGAAAAAAGAGCGTGTGAAAAGTATCGATAAGAGATTCGTAGCAATTACTTGTCTGGGCCAGTGCGTTTAGCCCGGGGCGGTTGCTACCGCGCGGCCGCGGCGCAGTGCTGGCATTACACGACCGAGATGCGATTATTGATACAGTTATGTTGTGACGGGATTGCTATCTCGTTATCCGGCGTGCGTTATTAGTCAATTCGTTACTCGCTAGTCCTCGTAGCTAGCTCTCTCTCTCTCTCTCTCTCTCTCTCTCTCTCATCTATGTGATTTCTCTCGTTTATTGCCTTTCTCAAAGGTTAAGCTTTGAAAATGTAACGTCTACATTACGCAATCAGGTTCGCCGCGCGGAACGAAAATGTCAATTTTCTCACTAAACAATGGAAAATTTAAAACACGAAACATCCCGCGTCGCGAAATCTTAAAACAATGAAAACTATCACTAAACTTATTTATCTTGTGTTTGGCTGGTTAATAGTTAGTTATAAAGATGATGAAATAGCGCGCGATGCCGCGACGTGACGATATCGAATACTCGTCGTGCTTGTAGTGGACAATTTTATAAACAAAAGGAGTGCGTCGTGTGTACACAATCCATTCATGAGATACCTTTTCCCACACCGAGCGGCTAGAGTGGGGCGGCAGGTGCCGGCAGGTGCGCCGGATCCGACGGCAAGCAAGGTAATGATGGCGGACCCAGCTCACAGTTTCGATTTCATTCGAACGCCAGCGCTCACTAATTAGACCATCGTCGCGATCCAGTTTAGGCGGTCGATAGACATTGTCAATCTACGGGCTACATAATGAATGCAAGCGCCGCATCCGGTGGGCTATTGATCGATAGATCCCGCAACGGAAGCGTCGCGTGAGCTTCCCAAATCGCGCAGCATCCACCGATAGCCCGAATTATCGGTTATTTCGCCTTTTGTTTTTGTTTATCGACCGTTCTCTACTCTCGTTTTATTTGTATTGACCTCGTAATTACGGCACCGGTGCGCGGCGGGCGAGCCACGTACTGCCTTTAAATGCGTTATTTATTTGTGAATCGGAATTAGGTACATTAATAGATGATAGCGCACACCTTCATTTAATATAGTTATGGCTTCGAATTGGGATAATGGGTGTAATTTGTGCGGTTTCATACCGGACCGTTGGTAACGTTTTGACGGCGAGTAATGCCTCTATGCAGAATAGAAATGTCTTAACACATTCGCAATTTTCCTACAAATTGCTTAGTCATTCGGATGTTGAGGGCTAGCACAAAACACGGCCGTTCGGTACCAATACTCGTTTAAGTAATAAAGATCAATACTCAATTGACTTTAATATTTTATAAACGTGACATTATTGCTTAACTAATAGCTCGAATGGTTAAATAGTAACGATTTAATAATATTCCTGCAGACGAAAGTCCTGCCAACCCTAGCAGCCCGCTCGGCGCACGGTTGCCATAATTCTCCGCTACATGGAGTTAAATTGCAAGCGAGCTCAGTTCCCACACATCATTTTTCTAATTCCCTCCGAACTCTGCACTACACTTCGCGTTAATAACACTTCTAAGAAGCGTCTATCATATTTCACTCGGTTGTTTACTACTCACGTTTGATATTGTTTTAGGACTAGTCACAAACGAGCGGCTAATGCGACCCTTGTTTTATAACCGATAAATAACTGACATTTTTCAACGGCCTTCGATCGGAATAAATTGATATTTATTGTCGACTGATTGTATTTTCGTTTGGTAGGCGCTGCAGCGCGTATGCGTTTTATCTTTTAGATTTATTGGACAGATACGATCGGTGTAAGCCCATACCGGACCGGGAAAACGTGATGTGCACTATGCGCTATTCCGGCATCGACTCGCGATTATCGAAACGTCCATGTTTATGATCATCGTTGCGTTATTTGTAAACAAAAGAGTCGATCAGAGATAGCCTATACACTCCATCTCATTACTTGAAATCCTTTATCGCTTTCAAAACAAATAAAAAACAATCGACTCGTATAACATACGCCACGAAATTAGTCGGATCGATCGTTTTTATATACCTTTTAATTTTGTTTCGCGTCTGGTTTAATTTTATCTGCTGTAGGGATTACTGGCTTAGGAATGTTCCGGCGAGGCAACAAGACTAAAAAGTGGGCATACAGAGAAATAAATAAAGGTAGAAACTGGTCGAGGCTCCGCTGTGATGAATGGACTGGCAGATTTTTTATAAATCTGTGCGGGTAGTTTTCACTGAGGTTTTGTGTCGCTTAATGCGTACCTATCCTTACCAGTTTTTGTGTTACATGGGCTATTACATTGCATCACATGACCACATTACAATAACTGGATTTTATTGCAGTAATTTGTCAGTAAAGATATCATATAAAGTATAGACTGTAATACCCACTGCACTTTTCCTGCGTCTATTAGCTCATTCCCGCCAGTAAATATTTAGGCAGCAGTAAAAAATAAATAAGGTTGTGCTGCAGTCAAGTTTGAATCAATCACGCTCAAATTGAACAGAATCACGGACAATGGTCTCACGGTAGAATGCGGGCAGCTAACAGGTCAATCTACTTGCCACCCTTTCCCACGACGATAAGCAAACGATCTTAATTTAATTAATGTCCATTATCCTTTTTAAATTTATACTTATCGGGGCATCGTGTGCAATAAGTTAGTTGGAGATAAAATACTTTAGATTTTTGTATACGTAGATTCCATTACAATGTCAAAATACGTAAGTAATATTTTCCTCGGTATCCTTGATTATCATCCACTTGCTTCTGCCCGCGACTCCGTCCGCGTGGAACCTCCCTCCTTTCCCTTTAAGTCATTGTTAAAATGTGACATATCAATTATTGTTTGCGAAGCCTGGTCAGAGACACCTGGATCACCCATGGTGACAATTATCTCTGACCTCTCATCCCGTTTTTGAACAATCACAGAATCTAGTAATAACCCCAGGTCTTTTACAGTTAAAGCACATTGGAGTTGGATGCAGATCACAGCGAGAATAGTGGTGTGTCCCGCCACACTTTCCGCATATGATAGTATGTCTCTCTCGTTCGTTCTATATTCGCATTGTGTGACCGCACACCGGACGTAGAAGGGAATGAGTTTGCAACCCCACTACAGAAATCAGGGAGTATTGAATCCCTACCAGTATTCAAATAGCCTCTGTTCTCACACTTGAACCTAGATAGTTCTAACCGAGTGCATATCTCTTTCAAATCCCTAATCGAGTGCACCTCTGTTAAACCTTTACCACCCTTCCCTTAGGGGATGATTTCCGGCATAGAAACTATCCTATGTCCTTACCCGGGACTCAAACTATCTGTTTACCAAATTTGATCTAAATCGGTTCAGCGGTTTAAGCGTGAAGAAGAAACAGATAGACTGACACACTTTCACATTTATAATATTAGTATAGAATTATGGTTTAGTATAGATATGAGCATTAGCAGGATCAGTGCATTCCGTGATCTTGATTGCTATAAAGATCTCCAAACGCCAAAAGAAAATGTGTTCTTCTCTCAGCGTACAACTCAGGGATGTTGTTGCATTGATAGTTCCAAAAATGTTCTTCCAAAGTAAATAGTATGTATAACCATGTTCTTTCCTTCCAGACACACTAATCGGCCGAATGACGAAGCAGAGTATCGCTGACGTGGGAGGCCCCTGGGTGGAGGAGGAGCAGCGCTGGTCGTCGGGCCCGCACCTGCGGCTCTCGTACCGCGTGACCTGCGGGGAGCACTACTACGGCTCGGGCTGCGAGGTGCTCTGCCGGCCGCGCGACGACAGCTTCGGCCACTACAGCTGCTCGCCCAGCGGCGCCATCGTCTGTCTGCCCGGGTGGCAGGGGGAATATTGCCAGAAACGTAAGTGGCTTTACCTACTACGTTTCACTTCCATAGACTGGACTGTCGATCTATCCTCATGATTTATAAAGCTGCTATTACAATATTTTTAAATATTATCATGGACTTTAAAATCCATTCGGTCTTCGCTGCATACCTTACTTTGAATTATGTAACGAAGGAATATCCAACGGTTTCAGCTCAATTGCGTTACATGATTTCCACATCTAGGTGTAGGCCATAGAAACACAAACCAAAGGGTTGTAAAGACGTGCAAATTACCAAAGTAGACTAAACTCCTAGGATTACGGAGAGACAAATGGCGTACAATTACAATTTACAGCAACTATTAAAAGCTGTAAATTTGAATAGAAATTAGTACAAAATAGGCGCACAATAGCCAACAAAACCAAATTTTAAATGTTACCTACTACAAGTTCGAAATTCAAATTCTAGTACGCAATGTTCCAAATTTGTTTCAAATTTAAATATGGAACCGGCAATTTGCTCTTCCTCATTAGTGGTTACGTTACGCGACAGTTTAGTCGAACATCCTCTACCTAATTGGAGTTGATAGCCTTTATGGCAATACATATAATGCATTAATTACCAACTTGTTCGGTTTATTGACGACTTGTACTTAAAGTAAATGACGTCGATGGACCCGATAAAACCCAAGTTGCGATAATTCAGTTTTCTCCCATAATAGAGTAAAATTGTAGGTTGAAAACTTCTAAACTGAGTATGGGGTCTTTTTCCATACGATATAAAGCATTTTCTTGTTTTTGCATATGCCATGTGCGAATGCAAAAGCTCTAATTAATATCTAGTGGGATCTTCACCGTAAATCGTGTTCTTTAATTATTCCCGAGCTAAGAAATTAGCCTATGAATATAATTTATAATAAGGTTATATCCACTTCCTGTGGCCAATGCTCGACCTCCAAGTAAATGACTTGTAATAAATTAACAACTTTTTCATTTTATACATGTCCCGATTATAATGTTTTCGTAGAAGTATTCGGTTCATAAATTTTTATTAGTGATTGTTTGGAGCAATTAAAAATTTAGAATCTGGTTTGGTATTTTTAAATTGAAATAGCTCCGCTATGAAAAAGTATGAAGTAGGAATTATCGTCATCGCGAGATAAAGTTAGTTATTTTATTAGTTGAGAACATTGAAGCGACCAAAACGACTTGTCAGTCGTCACTTGCATCGTCATTCACACAAGTTGGAACACGAGGCGTGCGACCGGCATCCTCTAGTGTGGTCTGTTTGTCAATCATCGCCACGCATTCCCAAACAAAGCAAAACAAGCCATCCATCAATGTCAGACTATCAATAATAAACTGAAATAATTCGCGAATCTAAACGTTTCAAACGCGAGGTCCTGGCGTATGTTAAACATCGTGTCTCGGTAAAACAAAGCGGAGCTGAGATGCATTGTGGGGAGCGGATGTCGCGTCGCAATCTCAGCAGCCCCACCTGCCGCCGCGTTCCCACACTCCGGCGCCGCAAAAAACGAGAGCGAGACGCCCGCGCGCCGAGCCGCCCCCTCTCGCTCGTACACCAGGGCTGCGCGCAGCCTCCACTCTACTCATACGACCCTGGTGCTTTTGCAACCACCTATTACCAATTTCGTTCAATATTAAAAGTAATCGGAGAATTTTTATTCGATGCATTCATGTTAAGTAGGTACAACGTGTGAAAGCGACGGCCATTCGCGAACATAAAACGATCGTACGTACAAATATACGCCAATAAAAGTCTCGCCAACCCTATCAGTTCGGTTTGTATCGGCGATTACGAAAATGTAAAAGCCAGAGAAGCGGCCGTAATGAAATGGTAACAACGCTGTATGCGCGCACACACACAGCAGCGATGAACCGGGTCAAAAACACTTTTAAAACGAGAACTGAACACCGGACGAAATGAGCTCTGTTCTTGACCGTGTCACGAAACTTGCTCAAATCTGCCTGCCGAACGGTAAGTACGGATCTGCCTTCTGGGAAAGCTTAACGATCCCGAAAACTTATTTGCATGTCCCGAGCGCATTATCTCCGCTCTCCCGCTAATGATAGGCCAGCCACCAAGATCCTTTACGGCCGCTTAATTTCGCCTAATTGTAAACGAGAGTAAGGTTCTCACGAATATAACCTTCTGGTCCACGCAGTATGGTGTGGCGAATCCCACGCGATCCTAATATCCGTTCAATAGGCAGATGTGGAACAGTTAAATATTTGCAGGCACGTGGTGGGCTGCGGGAAGGTCGCTTTTTGTCGCCTCCTACCTGGCCTCGCCGAAGGCCGGGAAGCAGAGACCTTGGCCGGTCGCACTGCGGTGCACGAAAGCCTTTCATTACGAATCGATACTGCTCATGCCCATTGATAATAATTAATAGCCCTGCAGGACGCGGACGGTAAAAACACCCCGCGGCGTCTTACGCCCACTCGTGCCCTAATATTAGTTTTAGGAGTGTAATTTTTACGACTCCCGTTTTACCTCAAGGGGTCAAGATAAGAGTGGGAGTGCTCTGGAGTGGCGCCGAGCAACGAGCTCGCACTTGACTCGCTTTGATCTCCCTTTGTTGCGCCGGCCGCCACCTATGCATCCGAGTCGTAAACTTTTATTATGTATTTCAATTTAAATGAAAGGTCATGAGGTAAATAAATATAAAATAAGGTTGGATTTGTAACGGCCACTTTGATTCACTCGCGAAAGTGTGAAACGGTTTGAAAGCGAATTGTTTTTAATTTCCTTTAAGGCGGATAATAACAATGGAAACGGAATGTCTGCCGCGCTGGTCCCCAATTTCGCGGAGTGATTCGTAAGCGGATTGCTTTGCGAGCGGGGCGGGCTTAGCGAACCTATTTACGGTCTAGGGAAGCGCCGAGAAGTAATCTCTTTTATTTAGCTCCGACTCGTCTGAGCCCGAAATCCTCTCCGAGGTTTACTCGACGGATCTACCGAGAGCTTCCTTATTTAATTTGGAAAGTGAATAAGCTTCGCATTTGCATTGGGAATGGTGGTTATGAGCAAAATGGCGTCTAGTATTTTTCTAGTGAGGGGAATAGTAACGGTCGAGCGACGGTTAGTAAGTCTCCCCGCGCTATCTGCCCCCTTTGTATTCGCTCCGATAACTTGCCCATGCGCACCCGACCGGTACGACTCCGCGCCGCACTTCTTGTTTCAAAACACATTTTTTTCCACCGGCCACATACACTGCCGGCTCGCCTTTTGTACTCACTGGTAGGCATGCGTTTTTGCACAGTAATGCACTTCGCGCGACTCGCGTGCACCTCTTCGTTTTCTCTTTTGGTAACGCTAGAACAGGGTAAGGTTCGTTCGCTGCAAGGAACGTAAATCACACAGTTAACGATGCGCACATATTACGCCTGTAATACATCACGTCGGAGTTAAATATTCATTTTATAAAATATCTTTCCAATGCTAAATCTGATGGATCCCGATAGTTCCAATTTATAACTAGAAAGCCTACCTACAAACTGTATTATATTGTATTATTTGTTGTAATTATCATTAGAAAAGGTCATAAAGTTTAGGTATGGATAACGTGGTAGTGCGTCGAAGATAAACGGTCGGAGGATCGACCTCGCCCCCGGCCGGGACGCTAATGAACCTCTCTCTTTGTAGCGCGGCGTGTCCTTACGGATTGCCGCGGCTCGCGAGATGCTGCAATCAAACTGATATTCGAGTAATCACTCGCTTCGATGCATTACATCCGTTGTTACACAGATGTCTTTAAAGAAATCCATTAGGCAGCACCCCTTTGTACGCGTTTTGTCTTTGTGAGGCGCTAACGAACTCGTTCTTTTGTTGCAGCGCGCTGCCTGCCCGGCTGCGATACGGACCATGGCCACTGCCTCAAGCCCGACGAGTGCATGTGAGTATCCACTTCACACCTTTGTGCTAAACGCTACAACCTCCCTCCGCGTTTAAATCATTCATCCTCCTCATTGTTCCGAGAGACAAACTTTTTAGTCGCTTGTTATCACGTCCCATTCGAGTTAATGAACGTTTTTGTTCGCTTCCAGTTGCCACTCGGGCTGGGTGGGCGAGCTGTGCGACCAGTGCGAGCGGCACCCGGGCTGCGTGCACGGCACCTGCTCCAAGCCCTGGAACTGCGACTGCGAGGAGGGCTGGGGTGGCCTATTCTGCAACCAGGACCTCAACTACTGCACCAACCACCGCCCGTGCCGCAACGGGGGCACGTGCCACAACACCGGCCAGGGCAGCTACACATGCGTGTGCCCGCCCGAGTACACAGGCCCGGATTGCGAGAAGTCCCTGCACTCGTGCGCCGTGCGGCCGTGTCTCAATGGTGGCGCCTGCGTGCCCGACGAGGGCGGCGAGCTGGCCTGCGCGTGCCCGGCGGGCTACGACGGCGCGCGCTGCGAGACGCGCCGCCTGACCTGCGCCGACCGGCCCTGCCGGCACGGCGGCACGTGCGAGCCCCGCGCCACCGGCTACGCCTGCCTGTGCCCGCCCGGCTACGCCGGCGCCGACTGCGACCTGGAGGCCGACCCGTGCGCCGCGGCGCCCTGCCGCAACGGGGCCACCTGCACGCGTGCCGGCGACGGTTTCCGCTGCTCCTGTCGCGCCGGCTTCCGTGGAAACCGATGCGAGATCGACATCGACGACTGCGCGGGCGTCACTTGCGAGCACGGCGGCACCTGCGTGGACTTAACAAACGGAGAACGCTGCCAATGCGCACCTGGATTTGTAGGCCCGCGCTGCGAAACCCGGGTGGACCTATGCCTAGCTAAACCTTGTGCGAACGGCGGGGAATGCCTCGTTCTAGACAACGATTATGAATGCCGGTGCCGGCCGGGCTTCGCCGGAAAGGACTGCAGCGTGGACGTGGACGAGTGCGCCTCGTCGCCGTGCCGGAACGGAGGCTCCTGCCGCGACCGCGTCGACGGCTTCCTCTGCACGTGCGCGCCGGGCTGGAGCGGCCGCGCCTGCGCCGTCTCGCTGGCGGACATAGTGGCGCGGCCGCCCGGCGTCAACATGCCGCGAGTCGGCGGGGAGACGCCGGAGCAAGACACGCTATCGGGGCGGCACGTGGCTCTGATCGCGGCGCTGTCGGCAGCGGTGCCGGCGGCGGCGCTAGCGGCGGCGGTGGCGGTGGCGTGCATACGGCGGAGACGCAAGCGCGCGCAGCACGCGGCGGACGCGGAGGCGCGCGCGCAGAACGCCGCCAACGCGGGCGGCGGCGGGCGCGTGATCCGCAACACGTGGGGCAAGTGCGACGCGCCGGCGCCCGAGTGCCAGAACGCGCACAACGCGGCGGCGGAGGAGTGCAAGCGCAAGACGCTCAACACGGAGAGCGCGGCGCGGCTGCTGGCCGCGCTCGACCCGCGCCTGTCGCGGCTCTCGCAGGACTCCGCGTATTGCGCCAATAGGTCAGTATTAAGGTGAAACCAGGAAAAGACGACGTGTCGCGGCGTACTTTTGCTATAATTGGGAATTAATATACTTAATTCGATACCTTACAGTCAGTGAGATAACCATCATCTAATTAAAACATAATTCTTCTAAATACTACATACATCATTGAACTATCATAAAATAATAGCTTAGTAGCCGCCATCAAACCTTTTTAGGGTTCCGTACCTCAAAAGGAAAAAAACGGAACCCTTATAGGATCACTCGTGTGTCTGTCTGTCCGTCTGTCACAGCCGATTGGCTCCGAAACTACTGGACCGATTGAATTGAATTAATGAATTCTGAACTTTTGGGGGGTAAACTGGAAAATAAAAAAAAAAGTTTAGCAAACTGTATTGTGTGACATATCAAATGAAAGGGGTTGTTGTAAGCATCACAGATATATATTTTAGCAATAAACATTCCCTCCCCCTTATCTCTGAAACTACTAGGCTTAAAATTCTAAAAAAAAATATGGAAAATAGTTTCTTGCCTAAAGATTACCTACAGGAAAACCTATTAGAAGTTTGAGTATTCAAAGTAACGGGAAAATTCTCAATATTTTACGGAACCCTCACCAGGCGAGTTGAACTCGCACTTATGTACGGTTTTTTTGTGAACAGGATGATCTAACGTGTGTTCTCCTTGTTGCAGTGATACGTCGCTAGTGAAGCGGGCTCTAGAAGGCGGAGGGGTGTACGTCCTGGACGACCACTGCCTACCGCCGACGTTCGCGACACAAGTGTAGTGCAGACATTAAATTATTTATTGGACGCTAACGCGAATCTGGCTGTGCGCCGCGTGTATATATAGCGTAAAGTGTAAAGTGACATCTGTATAAACGGCTAGATTAAGTTCCGATGTATTTATTTGCGCGATCCGTGAGCCTCTGTAAATAGTAACGGCGGAGCGGATCGCTTTTCCGCCTCATATCGACGCGCGTCGCCCGAAACGCGCTTCCTGACGTTTGTCTCGTGTGCGGAGCCCTGGCCGGGCGGGCAGCGAGCGGGGCGCGGGGCGAGGACCGCGCGCGGCGAGAGGCCGGGTGGACCGGGTCCACGTCTGCGATCTCTGTAGGTAACCGGTGCGAAGCGCGCTCGCGCAGTGTCGGTCCACTGCGCGACCACGCCGCTCCAGAAACGATACTGACCCCCCAAACTAAACCCTATTACTCACGTCCCTACCGCGACGATTAGCAAAGACGTTCTTAACGTGGATATAATCGAATACCACTAAAGACGGCTGTGAAGTGTTCACATTGCTGTCCAGTAATGTTCTCCGTATCGCTTCTCCGAGCTTCTCACCATTTCTAAACTGTCCCTCTCTAGACTCGCACCAGTATAGAAGCCAAAACGTGCGTAAAATAAGATTTTAGACTAATTTATGAAAAAAGACGCGAATCACGCGTTAATCAGTTTTATACATATATTATTTTGTGATTGACTAATTATTGTCATATGTTCCTATAATTATGATGATTGATAGTTATTTCTGATTTTTAAAAAATCTTGTCCAGGTTTTCTTTAAAATCGACATAGATTTTTTCCGTTGTTTTGCTTCCTAGCTGAAGCACTGTAAGCACGCGCCGTGCGCGGGGGCAGTCGCCGCCGCCTCGCGGAGGCCGCGCGGACCGCCCCCGCCCACAACCAATGCCAACAAACAAACAAACATCACGCACGTAATTAGTCCATAGGTTAAAATAACTCGAGTACTTATAAGAAACAAAATGTCGAAACCTAAGTCATTGTGTATAAAAACTATTAAGTTTTAGTTATTTAAGAATATTCTCCATTACTTTTGTAAGAGTACTGTGACAATATGGCGGTGATCAGGCAACACAGGACGCGTGGCTATGTATCGCGCTCGGCGCGGCGCCGCCCGTCCCGCGGCGCGGGCGGCTGCGCGCCGACCGCACTCAATCAAACCTATTTTATATGAAATCTTATCATATTTAATTAAGTACCTACCTACCATTTCTCGAGCACATGTAGATATTATTTGGTAAGAAGGGTGTAGTAGTGCCTCTTATGTTGCCTTTTCGACTTGTAGATTTAAAAGGTTAGATCGACAAAATTGTAAAATTTATATCAAACTATGAATAGACTGATGATCAATAATAATGTTCTTGTATTTAATTTTGTAAGTTGACAAAATGTAAGTTTAAATTATGTGAAAATAGAGCATATTACCCAAACAATTGTACTAAATAGTAACATAATTTTGTACTTAAAATTGATCACGGTAACACGTCACTTTCATTTTTCTTTTTGATGATATGTTAAGAATAATATTTGAGACCAATAAAATTACAGTATTTTTAATTTTATTTATTACAATTTGATTATTGTGGATTTGCTTAAATTTTATTGCACTTTATTGTATAATAATTATTTTTGAACACATTTACAATTGACTGAAGATAAATTTGCTTCTTGTTTTCTTTTTTGGACACAGTTTTTTTATCAGAATCGGGAAGGTAAAAAAATAAAAGATTGTGAGTATACTGAAAGATAAAAATATTAAATCATTCCATTTCTTATTTAAGTAGCTTATCTTTTTGAAATCTTGTTTTAATTTCTTAGGCTGTTTATTTTGCATGTGAACTTGGTGATACATCTAGTGTTTCGTCCCGGGTGGACAACGTACGATTGCCTTCCTTCCTATCTTACCTTTGAGTATATTCACATTGCGCAATTCTGAAAGAAAAATGAAAGCGGTCCCTGTACAAGGGACATGAATTAATTCCATAAATAGATCTTATCAGAATAAAAGTCATTATATTGCTACTACGGTGATAAATTTGCCAGCGAGTGTTTGCGATGAATGTGTATATGTGCAGTGATACAATGAGAAATAAAATGTTAATAAACAATTGTTTACAAAAGATTAAAACAGTATTTTATTTCGTTTTCCACCATCATCATCATCAGCCTACATACGTTCCAATGCTGGGTATAGTACTCGTATAGGCCGCTCATGGATGAGTCGTCCGCACGCTGGCCCAGTAGTAATTAACTATGGTAAGTACTCGTACGGTCGACGCCAAAAATACGTTTACACTATTTGCCTTATTGCAATGGAATAAGGTGCAAAAGTGTAAACGTATTTTTGGCGTCGACTGTACCAGGGGTCCCCACACTAGGCTACGCATGTATCGTGGTTCTCCACGATACATGCGTAGCCTAGTGTGGGGGAATTTTTAAACATCAGAAATAAGTTACCTTAAATATTTATTACATTCGGGGGAGTAAGAAAAATAATAGTTATAAATAAAAAAATATTTTGCGGACAATCTTACACAAATCGACCTAAACTAAGCAAAGCTTGTACTATGGGTACTATACTTATCATCATCAATGGCCTTCGAGTCTATTACAGACTATACAAGCAGTGTCAAGGAGGGAGACAACGTCTTCCATGGCTGTGTAATCCAATACCTATAGACGACGATAAACATACTTATATAGATAAATACATAGAAAACATCCATGATACGGGAACAAATATTCGTGCTCATCACACAAATAAATGCCCGTACCGGGATTCGAACCCAGGACCTCTTGCTTCGTAGGCAGGGTCACTACCAACTAGGCTAAAGCGGTCGTCAAGTTACCTATATGAAGGTGATTAATGTAACTTGCTTTAATGTAATGGTGCTTGTATATTGTTGTATACCTATACTATACAACAAAATACAAGCACGATCTAGTGACTTAGCTATATCTAAGTAGGCAAGATAGTTATGAATCGCTTTCATATAATTATCTTCTGGTTTATAGGTATGAACCAGACGGTGGCTATATGTATATATACTATATATATTACGCGAGGCCGATTTTTGTACATGCCATCAGATCTACAGTTATGGTCCGATTTTGATAAATGATGTCATTAGGTGAAAAGTCACCCATTTCTGACTCGAACCATTGGCGCTCTCACGAAATGGGTGCCTTTCAGCCCTTGGTTAACAATCTACTATTGTATACGCGGCGGAGCCGCGCGGGAAACTGTATATATATATAAATAATTAAATATATTAAGTGAAACCAATTGGTTAGTAGGTAGGTAATTAATAAATACAAATACGAAGTTGGCTTCTCGAGCACACATTGTATAGTTTTGACGAATTTTTGCTTTTGCGAAGAAAGTGGGCTTTTAGTTTTGTTTTGCAACATTGCAGTGAGGGGGTCGAGGTGACTTCTGCCGGTAACTTATTATATATAGTCGGTCCCATACGTGAGTCACCTTTTCGGACTCCGCCAGCCGTCGCTTCACTGGGAGGAGTCTATTAAGATCTCGCAGCGGTTCGAGTCTGCGCGTTTTTTGGGTGTAGTGTGTGTGTAAATTGCAATCTGTGTAATGACTATTGCTGGCAAAGTTATTATGCCTATTTCTTTAAAATAAGGTCGCATGGAGGTATCCTGGTCTACCTGTACCTACCATAGACAGCACGGCTCTTTTTTGTAACCGGAAGGCACGTTGCCAGTCCGCGGCGCGTCCCCACTCCCCACATCTCAGCAACGTACTGTAAGAGTGAGTCGCGAAGTAACTAGTTCTAACAACATGCCGCGGTACGACTCGAGCCAGACGGCGGACCCCAAAGCATGCACCACCTACTTTGCCAAATAGCTGGTCTATATATGGGTTGCCATGTCAGTTTGCGTCTATTTTGAAGCCTATAAGAAAGTAGTGGCTTTTACTTGTTCAAAACCAGCTCCTCCAGCTTTAATGTTCAGCGACCTTAGAGCACGGCCGGCCGGAAGTGGAGGAAGTGTGTTTTGGTCAGTTTCGGAGCCAGGCCATTCAAACTGAACCACCGAGACAGCTGGTCAGCAGCATCATAGAGACGGGTCTCTAGGACACATTTGAGGCGGATACAATGCCAGCAACATCATCCGCATACATTAAAATGTCAGCGGCTATCGCATCGGGGAGGTCGTTCATCGTTCAGTAGCAGGGAAAACAGAATTTTAGAAACTGACGATCCTTGTGCTACACGACACGCAATGATGTTGCCAGCGGGGTCGATTTTGCTTGGCCTCCGCGCCTCCATCTCCCACTACAACTTGCGATCGACCGTGCCGTTTGTGAAGAGGCTGTGCGTACGGCCACATATACCGTATTGCAATAATTTGGCGGCTACCACGTTGTGGTCACGTGGTGTTGTGAACGTCGAACGCCTTGGAGAGGTCACAGCAGAGCATCGTATCCTGCTGCCTGCTCTCCAAAGCGTTTGTGACTTAACGCACAGCCTCACGCACTAAATCGGTAGTACAGTACGTGTACGCGTACTGGCATTCAGTCGAGCTTAGGAACGCTTTTGAGTCGGAGTGGTTTAAGTCTTATCTAAATGTTCGCTTTCAATATGTAGAAATAGAACACACAGACTTTGACACAGCTATGATAGAACACATTAGATCTGATAGAATCCCCGTGAAGGGCTCTATCCCCCAAGGTAGCGTCTTAGGGTGTGTTCTGTTCCTCATTTATATAACGATCTTCTAAACATATTAGATGAACATAGTACGCTTTTCGCAGATGACATATCTGCATTGCTTCCTTGCTCTAGTACGTTAGAAATTCAGAATAAGTTAATTTCAACGTTAAATAAAATTACAAACTGGTTGCAATCGCACAATCTGAACTTAACTTAAAAAAATAGAATAGAATACCTACTTTATTGCTCTCATGTTGACATACATCAGGTCTTAATTATCACAGTTTATGGTACAACATGACACCCTTTAAGGGTATTGCAATTCCTTGTCTCAAACGTAGACCAGGTACACATTAAGAAATTATAGTACTTAACCTAAATAACACGTATCTAAGTGTTAATATCTACGATAACCTTTAAACCAAAAAGCAGCATTACCAATAGATTATATATATAAAAATTCAAAATTAGAGACTGTGAGTTCTGCCACCTTATTAGGTATAGAATTAGACTCAAATATGAGCTGGAAATGCCATATCCAAAAATTAACAAAAAACATGTCGTCTTATAGATTTGCCCTCGAAAATTTAAAGCGAGTAACTGACCTAAAGACAGCCCTTACGGCATATTATTCATATGCTTACTCGCGAATATCATATGGCCTAGTCCTTTGAGAAAATAGTAGGTAGTGATTTATTTATTTTTTTGGAAAACCAACAGCTACAATAAATTGACATAAGATTTGGACATGTGATACAACAGAGCCAATTTACAGGTTCTCACCAGTAATAACAGATATTGATAAAATATTTGTTTTGCAAAAGAAGTGCATCAGAATTTTATTTAATATAGACCAAATGGAGTCATGCAAACCCTACTCCATCAAATACTAACCGTTAGGTACTTCCATGTATATATTTGAATGTTGTAAATTTGTTAGGAAACACCCGATAGCAACAACTCAAATTAAAAGACACGAACGTAACTTTAACCAACTTGAACTGCCATTTTCGAAATTAAAACTCGTCACCAGTAGCCCTCATTATAAGACTATTAAAATGTATAATGCTAAAAAAATCTAGAAAATCCAAAACGGTTTAACAAACAATTGAGATTGTTTTTAAAAAGCAGATGTTTTTATAGTTTAGAGTAATATTTTAATGGTACCGGCAAGTTAAAAATGTTGCTGTGTAGTTTTTTGCTTTGTATAATAGTTATTTACGATACAAGTGCAGAAAATAGGAAATTCGCAACGAGTGATGATAAATTAAAACACGACCGAAGGGAGTGTATCGACACGAGTTGCGAATTACCTATTCGCACGTGTATCGTACAACGTTTTACAGTACACATGGTGTTACTTTATCGCACTAGTGCGGAAAGGAGCACTTTCCGTGCATATGTTGAAACTTTAAAGATCCATATGTACTGTAAAACGTTGTACGATACACGTGCGAATAGGTAATTCGCAACTCGTGTCGATTTAAAACACTCCCTTCGGTCGTGTTTTAATTTATCGCCACTCATTGCGAATTTCCTATTTTCTGCACATGCATCGTAAATAACTATTACAGTACATATGGCTCTTTAAAGTTTCAACATATGCACGGAAAGTGCTCATTTCCGCACTAGTGCGGGAAAGTAACACCATGTGTACTGTAAATAGTTTAGTGAGCCCTCTGATATTGCTGTGCCCTTGCAGGGTGTCACGTGTATACCTACTTATTTGTAATTCCATCCATGTCTGTAATGTGATATGCAATAAACGATTCTATTCTAATTAGCAATTTTGATTGATATTGTCTCTATACCAACTCCGTTAACACAACCATGCTGCACCAAAATGATACAAATTTTACACGATAGTAATAACTGTTTTAGGCTACGTTCACTTGGACTCACCTGTTATTGGATCCCTCGTAACCGGTAACCATGCCATTTGGATAAAAAGTTTTTTTTTTTTAGGTATTCTAAATAAAACCAAAAATACTCGTAACTTCCATTTATTTGTAATTATTTAAAACTAATAATAAAATTCAGTATTTACAAAATACTATGTAAGCCTATCGAATAGGATTGCCTCCAATTGCCTGCCTGTCAGTCAGGTAACAATGTACTTTGAAACCGTGTCAAAACCTGTTACTTAAGGCTAATTTTTACTTAGAGACTTAATACACACGTCACTTTAAAAATTCGTGGTAAGTATTAAAATGCAAGAAAGTTTCTTGTGGCTTCATGATTTTAACATAAAATTACACACAAGTAAATTCATACGAGTTGCTTTCTTGTCTTGTCAAATAACGCCTAATTCCGCCTAAATACAATAGTTCACTAGCCCGGGAAGTAAACCTAAGATTACCAACCAAATATAAGATTGTTTAAATTATCTCAATTCAGGATTCAACGCACGGAATAATAAGTGAGATGACAATATAGTGCGGCAAACGCACCTCTTACCTTAAAAAACACGCGTTGATAACTCTTGATATACATATGAATAAAATGGGTATCATTTACATATGGTACAGATATAATTATTTTCCATCGTATTTTCACGGAAACGCACGAACGTGTCTTGCTATTTCAGGCGGTCACAGTACAAAAAGGACTGATGTTGACTGAAGTAGCATGACAAATACGAACGTTTCCGAAAAAATACGATGGAAAACCATTATGCACTACATCTGTAATCCCAGTATTATTGCTGGTGACTGTAAATTACTTACCGTTTCTTAAACAAAGGCTACACGTTACTTCAAAATTCTACCGTGAACAACAAGAAGTCTATCCAACGGTGCAGTAAAATGAACTCCACATGCCTACTGTTGCTAAGAACCTCCCCTCTCTTGCGAATCCGTGAAACGCAAGTTAGCAATACAAGCGCTATATATGTGACATTACTTTGGCGCCGCCGAATAGAGATCTAGGTTAAGTGGATGAAAATACACCTATTAAAGTGACTTAAAGTTAATATCTAAAATACTATACTGAGCCATATTTGCATTCGACCTAGGTCTAAATTGTATCCCATTTACAATACACCTAATACTGTTTAAAAATATATTTTAGTGATCATCTCTGTCAATTAAGGGAACATGTAAGTGTAGATTGGGTGCAATATCTGGCCATAAGAATATAATAAAATACCTATGATAAGTATGTTGGGCTAATTTATCTCTTCAAATGCACAGTCCAGTCAGTATAGCAGTAAAGACGAACTTAATAGTAATTTGTGTTAGCCTAATCGCCAGAGCGTGGCGAGCGATCATCGGGCGCACCGCCGTTTTGCCGAGGCGAGGGCGAGCGTGAGCGGGACCGGGAAGCGGAGCGGTCGCGTGAGCGGGAGCGGCCGCGGGACGCCGAGCGCGAGCGCGAGCGGGACCGCGAGCGAGACTTGCTCACGCGAGACTTGCTCACGCGACGCTCCTCACGCTCCTCGCGCTTGGGAGAGCCCGCCTCCTTGCTGCGGGATCGAGATCTCTCCCTGCAGATGAGATAATATCATTATAATTTAGATTATTCGCGGTAAGGTTTTCGTCGGTAGCAAAATGCCGACTTGATTGAGACTAGGTGTGACCGTAATAGTACATTGTGCCACAAGTACGGTAAGATATGATTTACGAACGAGAGTCTAATTAGAAGCCCGACGTCGAAGGCCGAATGTAACATTCTTACCGTACATGTCGCACACAATATTTTTCATCACATTTGCGAGGAAACAAATAGGTACATTTTAAACGAAATTGTTACTAATCGCAATAAAATCGACAAAATGTCAGTTGACCATTTTGTTGAATTTGACGCGAGGCGCATCAGGCAAAGACCCTGACAGCCACGATTAAAAATGATTAAACAGACACTAAATTACTAAAGTGAAATTTTTAAATGTTCCAATTATTCTGTTAAACATATTTTATTACTGTTTTTACATTACGTTTAAATACGTTTTCAAACATCGTATTTGAGTTTAAACCTACTTGGCTTTATAACTGACGCATGAGACACAATTATGATGACATGAAAAAAATTATAATATTAATGACTTTTCTAAAACCTTAAAATAATTTTTGCTGACTAGACCATTTTATAATTTAAATGAATATTTTGATAATTTGACTTTTTGATTTTTGTATTTCTTTTTATTAGTTTAAGTTTTTGATTGCCATATTGTGGCGGAACATGCATTCATGTAATAGTAGATTGTATGACAAGGGGCTAAAATAAGCCATATTACCACGAGATGGATATTTTCCCGAGTGAAGCGAGGGAAAATATTTCGAGGGGTAATATGGCTTTTAGACCCGAGTTATACACTCTACTTTTCACTTCGACTGCGAGAAAATAGTAAAATAAAGATTATCCATCCACAATGAATAATAAATTCCACGGCGCAAAGATTATTCGATTTGGCGGCATACTTTTTTAATAAACTGCTTTGACACAGATACAAAATATTGATACCACAAATAAACGCCTCTGAGGCGTCCAATACACGGTTATCAGTCGATCCACGCGCTGTCTCTTTCTCATTGCATTTATAGAAAGAGACAACTATGGTGGATCATCAGTATTTAATCACCGTGTATTGGCCCGCCTGACCGTCTACAGGCGCGTCGTTGACGGCCAGAGGCGTTTTTTGTTTTAATAATTATTGTGAGTTACGGACTAAAAAACACCTGATGTTTGAAATTAATGCTGGTTTCTGATTGGTTGTTTTTAATATTAGCTGTAATCTGGTTAGTTGATAGCAAATACAAATGTTTTTCAAAGAGTGATGATTGGTGGATTTAATACAGCGAAGTGTTTTGATTGGTCAAATTAAATGTTTTACAAATCATAAATATTTATACATATTTTCCCTAGGGGCTACATGTACTACTTTAGCCCCGCTTGTTAAGCCTAATATGACACACTTTTCGAGCATGAGAAGTGAAAAACATTGTATTTCACAGACATGTACTCTTAACACCTGTGCATGTTCTCGCAAAAAATAAATCATTTCATTTCATTTATGCCCGTTGGCGTAATATAGGTCACTGTAGCTCTGTATGCCTCCGCGTTATGAAGCCCGTTACGAGCAAGTGTGATGAAATAGTACATTACATACCTAGGGCGGTGAATCCATGAATGCCATAATTTGCGATCTGGGGCTTTACGAATTACCGCCCGTGGTTTGTCTTAAGTTTTACGTCTTGCCTTGGCCAGGAAGTGAGATTTTTTCCTCTGGTAGCGGGTAGAAAATCCCACTTACGGCCTAGGGTAACGTAAAAATATTAGCAGACAAAACGTAACATGAAACATATTTATAATTATGTATACCTGCATTAAAAATTCTGTGACATAAAAAAGTATATCTATCTAATTATACCCAGAACCACAATTTAATTCCATCAAATCTACCAAGAAATGTCACCGTGACAGTGAAACATACCATTGTCAGTATGACGTTTCAGGTGTAACCAACCTTATTATGATATAGTACGAAATATAATCGCCAGAATCGAAGTAACACTGATCGGAGATACACAGATATTTTATTTATTTATCAAATTTTAAATAAATTATCTAAATAATTCTTTCGTCCGCCCCAGACGGACGTAAGATACTGAAAATGAAATGAGGAGTAAAAATTTCATGGCCGCCACCATTTCCCATACCCCACACTAGTTGTTGTATTCTTTAACCCTTAGATGCATATGGTATCGATCACTTTGCTTATGGAATGGTTTATGTACATTGACGTATAATAAAGTAAATAGACTCACAATGTCGAACAAAAATGTCAAGTAATGTGCCCCAAAATGACAACTTGATTAGCTCCCTTTGAGATGGGAAAAGTTGTTCAGTATTACCATCTTAATCGCTTTTGGCCATTCCGGATCATGACCCCAAAATCACCCAGTATACGAATCCATAAAAAAATCTATTAGGTACTGACTCCTTAGGTTTTTGTTCCGTGATAATCTGTCATTTATTTATTCAAAACCATGAATTGCCAATGAGTTTACATAAATAGAACTATCAATAGAACTTAGTAGAAATATTTAACATCCTTTAAAAAAAATTATAATGCTTGATATATATATTTGCTATTAACGCATTTTTTCACAGAACATTTTTGTCATTTTTGACAACCGTCAAGTCTCACGGTCGAAACCAGACTAAACGCAAAAGAGCCGCACGTGTCGACCGCGTGGTTTTTTTAGACGGCCACTTTTTTTGGCTGATTGTGTATCTAGTTACTTATACTAAATCAATGCTTATGTACAATTAAATCCACGTCACATTTGAGACTACGTGTCAAGTTTGACAGTCTATAATCATATTGGAATGCATTGAAGGGTTAATTGAAATACCAAAGATTTATATAATACTAGCTTCTGCCCGCGACTTCGTCTGCGTGGACCCGGGATAAAAACTATTTTAATCCATGCTATCTTCATGCAAAGTGTCATCCAAACTTTCGCATTTATAATATTAGATTTATACACACATCTTCAGATGATATTTTTGTGTCATAGTCATAACAAATTTGGTTGACACCTGAAGTATTGCGCCATTATAATGTGAACATTTCTACTACAAAACAGTTTTAGTTAAAAATAAAATCATAGTACTTGTATACACATAAATATGTTTATTTAGATGTTTTTAAATTGTATCTTTGAAATTACTAATTAATTAATTACTTACGTGCATTTTTTCAACAAGAGTAAACTTACTACTGATGGAATGTTTCACTTTAATATAACAACACAGTAGTAGATTTGATGGAATTTAATTACAGTCCCGGGTATACAGCACAATTAACTAAATGTAAACAAACGTAACCACATGACTGGCTTACAAACCCAATCACATTATACTGTTATACCATTAGAAGTAACCCAAATCGGCCTGTTACTCTGGCTGCTTCGGCTAAACTCGACACACTTCCGTCACTTTACAAAGTACCTTATTTATTCTGTGCCAAAAGTTCCAAAGAAAATGGAGGGAGTTGATTTGAGCCAACCCAGCAAGTCCAACAGTAATATGATAAAGAAGAAATTATGCCAATGGGCGCATGATAATGCTATATTGGCAGATTGACCGAGTTACGTTGTGTTGTTTGTTGACATTCAGTAAAATACCTTAAACAAACAAGAGTATAAAACATATTAAACCTCTACCATCAAATACGAACGGATATAGTGCATAAATATAAGACAAGCAGGATATACATCTAGGTTCAAACCCAGTACCAGTACAAATAAAAACCAAGCGGTAGTAATAAAGCGATACAACGGCTCACCTTGTCGGTTTCGGCTCCGGTTTTCTTCAGGATGCAGGAAAACACGGAACGAGTTAAATTAATTGTCAAATTGTGCTATCAATATTGTGGTTTTAAGTGTATTGTGGTAAG
The DNA here is from genome assembly GCA_932294315.1 of Epinotia nisella. Classification (NCBI taxonomy): domain Eukaryota; kingdom Metazoa; phylum Arthropoda; class Insecta; order Lepidoptera; family Tortricidae; genus Epinotia; species Epinotia nisella. Next base: position 29,262,629 of record OW028674.1, read on the forward strand.
TTTCAATGTTGTTCAATGAAAGCCAATAGAGTTGACTTATTTACATAATGCTGACGACAATGTTGACACATTACTTGAATTATTACTCTAAAGGCAAGCAAATTTGCAATCGTTCATACAAAATTAACAAAGATTGGCAAATGGATCCTTTAGAATAGTAATTAGAGCAATAAACACAGTCGTCAACGGGATTGAAAGCACACATGGACTCACCGAGACTTTTCGGGCGACCTGGACTTGGAGCGGTGTCCGTTGCGGGCCTCGGACTTCCTGTCGGAGCGGCGCGAGCCGGAGCGGCGCTCGGCGCGGCGCGGCGAGCCCGACCGCGACTTGGAGCGGCTGCGATCCCTAGGCGATGCCATCGCGCACAATACTAGTTATTGGGGTTTACTTCACATCTACCGCTATGGTCAACAATGTGTCAACATTTTAGTCAACAAAGTCAAAGGCATACTGAGTCTAATCTCACAATAACATTATACTTCGGTTAAAATGTTGGCACATAATTATAAATATCCCAGACGATTTATTGCAACATTTTACAGAAGTCCGTATTAGACTCTACTCAATTATGATATAATATATAAAGAACTATAGGTATGGCATTACACTCACAACCATATCACTACGGGATTCTAAACTCATGTAAAAATTAAAGTACGAGAAGTACTTACGTTTTCAAATTTTGCTCAGCGCAAGTAATAACACACCTAGCCAAATGAATACTAGGTTAATTGAATAAGGACCATGCAATTTTTGATAAATATGAGATTTAACATCCATGCAAACGGCCAATGCGAATTAGCAAAGAAATAAAATAGGAAGGGTGCAATTTCATAAATTTCTATATAGAAATTGCCGGTCCTACGAGACCTCATTTATCTATATAATGGCTAGTTGTCTACACAACAATCTATGACATTGAATAAACATTCGTTTTCCGTGATTTGGAAGGCATTTGGTATTTCCTTACATCTAGTCTTCAAGTAACTGTATACTCACTTGGATCGTGACCGGGAGCGGGACTTGGCCGCGGGACTCTTGCTCTTTCCCTTGGACTTGGAGCGCGATCGGCTGCGGCCGGCCCTGTAACGTAACAGCAGCGTTCGTATAACGTGCGAACTCCAAGGAGACCCAGTGGTCGGCGGAGGGAGCTCCGTCAGAAGTAAGGTTATCAACAAGGCTCTTCTGCCCCGAAAGATGGTAAAATGTATAGTATCATCATACAATATCGTAAAAGCTAAGATTATCAAAGCTATGGCCTATTACATTGTTAACAGACAACCAAAATAACTTGTAAGGCAGGAGGAGTTAAGACATGATAAACATTGCCTGGCTTAAGATTTCCAAGAAAAATTGTCGATGAAAATAAACAGACGACCAGTGATAACAGTAGGGTACAGTGGTTTTAAAACCCTTGAACTTTTCAATGTGACCTGTGGAAATATACAAACATATTATATTGCAAACATCCCAGCATTTTAGAGTATTACATGTCATAACAAAATATGTTTGTTTCGAATGGATCTATCATAATATACCACTTTTACGAGTGGCCGCTCACCTAAAAAAATGACAACACTTTTACCCAATGCCCTTTGACGTCTGTCTGCCCATCTGTCGCATCGTTGTTTCGAAACGTCCCTCTGATACGAGTGTGATTGATATTCTAAGTACGAGTTGAGAGTCCTCCACCAGCCGGATGCGGCGCCCGTTCAGCTCAGTGCCGTCCAGCTTCTCGATGTTGAAGGTGTTTGTTGTGTTACCTAGAGCGGCTGCGGCGCGGGCGCGAGCGGCTGCGGGAGCGGCTGGAGGACGAGCGCGTGCGGCGGCGCGACGAGCGCCGGTCCTCCACCAGCCGGATGCGGCGCCCGTTCAGCTCAGTGCCGTCCAGCTTCTCGATGTTGAAGGTGTTTGTTGTGTTACCTAGAGCGGCTGCGGCGCGGGCGCGAGCGGCTGCGGGAGCGGCTGGAGGACGAGCGCGTGCGGCGGCGCGACGAGCGCCGGTCCTCCACCAGCCGGATGCGGCGCCCGTTCAGCTCAGTGCCGTCCAGCTTCTCGATGTTGAAGGTGTTTGTTGTGTTACCTAGAGCGGCTGCGGCGCGGGCGCGAGCGGCTGCGGGAGCGGCTGGAGGACGAGCGCGTGCGGCGGCGCGACGAGCGCCGGTCCTCCACCAGCCGGATGCGGCGCCCGTTCAGCTCAGTGCCGTCCAGCTTCTCGATGTTGAAGGTGTTTGTTGTGTTACCTAGAGCGGCTGCGGCGCGGGCGCGAGCGGCTGCGGGAGCGGCTGGAGGACGAGCGCGTGCGGCGGCGCGACGAGCGCCGGTCCTCCACCAGCCGGATGCGGCGCCCGTTCAGCTCAGTGCCGTCCAGCTTCTCGATGTTGAAGGTGTTTGTTGTGTTACCTAGAGCGGCTGCGGCGCGGGCGCGAGCGGCTGCGGGAGCGGCTGGAGGACGAGCGCGTGCGGCGGCGCGACGAGCGCCGGTCCTCCACCAGCCGGATGCGGCGCCCGTTCAGCTCAGTGCCGTCCAGCTTCTCGATGTTGAAGGTGTTTGTTGTGTTACCTAGAGCGGCTGCGGCGCGGGCGCGAGCGGCTGCGGGAGCGGCTGGAGGACGAGCGCGTGCGGCGGCGCGACGAGCGCCGGTCCTCCACCAGCCGGATGCGGCGCCCGTTCAGCTCAGTGCCGTCCAGCTTCTCGATGTTGAAGGTGTTTGTTGTGTTACCTAGAGCGGCTGCGGCGCGGGCGCGAGCGGCTGCGGGAGCGGCTGGAGGACGAGCGCGTGCGGCGGCGCGACGAGCGCCGGTCCTCCACCAGCCGGATGCGGCGCCCGTTCAGCTCAGTGCCGTCCAGCTTCTCGATGTTGAAGGTGTTTGTTGTGTTACCTAGAGCGGCTGCGGCGCGGGCGCGAGCGGCTGCGGGAGCGGCTGGAGGACGAGCGCGTGCGGCGGCGCGACGAGCGCCGGTCCTCCACCAGCCGGATGCGGCGCCCGTTCAGCTCAGTGCCGTCCAGCTTCTCGATGTTGAAGGTGTTTGTTGTGTTACCTAGAGCGGCTGCGGCGCGGGCGCGAGCGGCTGCGGGAGCGGCTGGAGGACGAGCGCGTGCGGCGGCGCGACGAGCGCCGGTCCTCCACCAGCCGGATGCGGCGCCCGTTCAGCTCAGTGCCGTCCAGCTTCTCGATGTTGAAGGTGTTTGTTGTGTTACCTAGAGCGGCTGCGGCGCGGGCGCGAGCGGCTGCGGGAGCGGCTGGAGGACGAGCGCGTGCGGCGGCGCGACGAGCGCCGGTCCTCCACCAGCCGGATGCGGCGCCCGTTCAGCTCAGTGCCGTCCAGCTTCTCGATGTTGAAGGTGTTTGTTGTGTTACCTAGAGCGGCTGCGGCGCGGGCGCGAGCGGCTGCGGGAGCGGCTGGAGGACGAGCGCGTGCGGCGGCGCGACGAGCGCCGGTCCTCCACCAGCCGGATGCGGCGCCCGTTCAGCTCAGTGCCGTCCAGCTTCTCGATGTTGAAGGTGTTTGTTGTGTTACCTAGAGCGGCTGCGGCGCGGGCGCGAGCGGCTGCGGGAGCGGCTGGAGGACGAGCGCGTGCGGCGGCGCGACGAGCGCCGGTCCTCCACCAGCCGGATGCGGCGCCCGTTCAGCTCAGTGCCGTCCAGCTTCTCGATGTTGAAGGTGTTTGTTGTGTTACCTAGAGCGGCTGCGGCGCGGGCGCGAGCGGCTGCGGGAGCGGCTGGAGGACGAGCGCGTGCGGCGGCGCGACGAGCGCCGGTCCTCCACCAGCCGGATGCGGCGCCCGTTCAGCTCAGTGCCGTCCAGCTTCTCGATGTTGAAGGTGTTTGTTGTGTTACCTAGAGCGGCTGCGGCGCGGGCGCGAGCGGCTGCGGGAGCGGCTGGAGGACGAGCGCGTGCGGCGGCGCGACGAGCGCCGGTCCTCCACCAGCCGGATGCGGCGCCCGTTCAGCTCAGTGCCGTCCAGCTTCTCGATGTTGAAGGTGTTTGTTGTGTTACCTAGAGCGGCTGCGGCGCGGGCGCGAGCGGCTGCGGGAGCGGCTGGAGGACGAGCGCGTGCGGCGGCGCGACGAGCGCCGGTCCTCCACCAGCCGGATGCGGCGCCCGTTCAGCTCAGTGCCGTCCAGCTTCTCGATGTTGAAGGTGTTTGTTGTGTTACCTAGAGCGGCTGCGGCGCGGGCGCGAGCGGCTGCGGGAGCGGCTGGAGGACGAGCGCGTGCGGCGGCGCGACGAGCGCCGGTCCTCCACCAGCCGGATGCGGCGCCCGTTCAGCTCAGTGCCGTCCAGCTTCTCGATGTTGAAGGTGTTTGTTGTGTTACCTAGAGCGGCTGCGGCGCGGGCGCGAGCGGCTGCGGGAGCGGCTGGAGGACGAGCGCGTGCGGCGGCGCGACGAGCGCCGGTCCTCCACCAGCCGGATGCGGCGCCCGTTCAGCTCAGTGCCGTCCAGCTTCTCGATGTTGAAGGTGTTTGTTGTGTTACCTAGAGCGGCTGCGGCGCGGGCGCGAGCGGCTGCGGGAGCGGCTGGAGGACGAGCGCGTGCGGCGGCGCGACGAGCGCCGGTCCTCCACCAGCCGGATGCGGCGCCCGTTCAGCTCAGTGCCGTCCAGCTTCTCGATGTTGAAGGTGTTTGTTGTGTTACCTAGAGCGGCTGCGGCGCGGGCGCGAGCGGCTGCGGGAGCGGCTGGAGGACGAGCGCGTGCGGCGGCGCGACGAGCGCCGGTCCTCCACCAGCCGGATGCGGCGCCCGTTCAGCTCAGTGCCGTCCAGCTTCTCGATGGCGGCGCGCATATCCGAGTTGGTCGCGAACTCCACCACACTAATCAATCCATGTTGTTAGGATGGTCACTAAGTTATCTAAGTTTGCAGTTTTGTGGAGATATGCATCAGAAAAAAATATATCATCAAGGTTTTCAGCCCCGAAAGATGGTAAAATGTATAGTATCATCATTTAACCCTGCAACGGTTTTTTCGTAGATTTGGGACTTGGGTGTACATTTTCCACTACCTTTTAAAACAATATTGTTGATGTTATTAGATGTTGACAGCTTGTGACAACTTTTCACGTTTATAAAGTGTGGATAAGTAAAAAAAAATACATCATCGAAATTACCAAGATTATGAAAAAAAACGCGTAATTTGGCATGATGTTTCTATTATTAATTAATAATACTTCTAAAACAACTTTCGAATTAAATGTTTCAAATAATCTTTACATTGTGAAGTTCCTAAACAAACGTATTGAAATCTTACCCCTCATTCCTGTGTTGCTTGTGGGCGTCAGCGTAGGTGACTTCCCCAGCCTGACGCATATAATCCTTCAAGTCCTGCCAACCAAGGTAACATGTTAATGAAAACTTCAGCAAAGTTCAAAAGAACTTTTCCAAAAGTCAGCCTCAGATTTAAATTGACATCAAGGTTTTCAGCCCCGAAAGATGGTATAAAAACGATATCATCATAAACTGAAATTATTACAAAGTGTAGAATTTATTATATTTGGTGGTGGAAGCCGACTTTGGGAAACGTCCAAAAGCACAAATGAAGCCTAATTCCCTGTCTTCTCTTGAATGTATTACAAAATAAGGATGAATAAAAAAATGTAAATAAATACGTTTGCAACAATGTTTTCGTATTTTGCTACCAATTGGTAAATTGTTTACTGTTTGGAGGGTCCATTTCAGAGGCTCGTCTTCCATCCTTCTAACCACTGGATTGGCTAGATGACAGTTATTTCAAGTAGTTGGTATCGCTTTCTCCGATTCTTCATGTTGTATTCAGTCAGTGAGCCAAGTAGCGTCTCATCTCTGCCCGTAACTCCCGAGGTATTTTCATGATCAAATAGGCATTGCATTGGATTGCTCCGTCCACCAGCTGTGCGATATGTTGCCTCCGCCCGTGTGCCGTGATATGATTGTGTCCACGAGTCCAGGTGCCGTTCCCATCAACTGGTTCTCATCACTCCGATTACATAAACAATTGCACCTCAAAGGAAAACACAAATACGAAAACATGTTCGAGCAAGCACGACTATTTTTGGAAATCAACTATATGATCGTTATAATGAATGTCCACCATCAATCGATATAATTTTGTATCAGTGTTGATGCGGCCCTAACGTGAACTGTCGAAATGTAAACTTAAATAATAATAATGAAGGTAGAAAATGATTTTAAATGGGAATATGGAAATAACGAGAGCGGCTCCTTTGTGTGTGCCCCCCGTGGTCGACTTTACCTGGGCGGGCACGCGCGGTCCGGGTGCGGCGGGGCGGCGGCGCGGCGGCATCGTCCGGCGGGAGGGCGGGACCATACCCTCTAACATCGGCTCAGACCACATCTCACACAGCACTACATCGAGGGCTCAGGGCACGAAACGCCACCTTCTGTTGTTTTTAAAAATTATCTATAAGCTCGTAAGTAAGTTTGTAAGTAGGTGTAAAGTTACAGTTACAGAAAAGACAGATATTTTTATTAAAATGGAATATGCTAGTTCTCTCTCTATTTGACTAATTAAAACAAGGCATGACACTTACAAAAAAAAACAGTAAATACTACTTTAAAATTGATTTCATAGCTTATTGAAATGCTGTCTTTTTGTTTAAAAAAATACATGTGAGTTTTCAAATGAAAATCGTGGTCCATTATGAGATATCAAAATCCCGATTTCATAACTTCTTTCACTTTTTGTCTTCTTCCACTGTATTGATTAGAATAGATATCTCCATCCTTGGCTGATTTTCTTGATACTCATAGTATTTTCTCCAGTTCATGCTTTCTTGCAGTTCATGCTTTCTTTCAGCAATTTAAATGTTCCCAGTTCATCCATGATCACCAGTCAGTAGTCCAGCGCCTCCAGTTTGCCTTGTCCTCTGAACGCGAGCCTTAGAGTGCACCACAGTCCCGTTGCCGTCCTCAGATAGCCCCAAGTGTAGTCGGCTACAGTACAAGTGTGTTGATAAGACGCCCTGCCCTCGTGTCGGTGACCCTCAAGCAGCATGAGTCCAGACCCTGGGTGAGAGGTGATGGGATGATGATGGCCCAATCTTGTCGCCGCGGGGATTGCTTACCTGCCAGCTAATGCGGCTAGACAGATTTTCGACGACTAGCCGGTACTCCGTCCTCGTTGGCGGCCCATATCTGTAATTGTCACTGCTGTAAACAAAAATTAAAAAATCAGTTAAGATTTTTAAATTTTGTTTACACGAATTATCGCCTACCAAGCAATTGAGTGAATAAACAATTTTTCAATAATAATAATAATTAGGTGTATTTTGTTGGTTGCTGTGAGGCAATTTGGCAGGATTTTCGGGGAACTGACAGGTGCGACTTATTGCCTTATTGAAAACCGATGTCGATATTGCAACACTTTTCAACTGGGAAGGAGTCATAAGTTGAGTTGTTAACTAATCTTATAGAAATATTTTGTAACAATTATGAGGTGATCAACATTATCATCAATCTACATCTATTGAACCCAAGGGTTGTTCAGGGTTGCTTACACTAACAAATAAGTTGGAGACGCCACTTTATATTTATATACGACTGTACTACATGTGTCTGATAATCATTTGGTCTTCTTCCCAGTTAAATAGGTGGTTAAACATCAAATGAATTGTATTATCAGTGGGTAATTAATGAATGACAAGGCAAATAATGTATTTGTAAGACCAGCAATTCCTTGGTCGTTTTTTTGCCTAAATAAAATAGATGATAAGATATTTGCACAAATATTAAAATATATTTGCCAAGTGACTAATTGCCGGCCTAAAGCAAATTATTTCTGAAGTATCCTAGATCTGACCACAATTTGATTGGGAATGAAACAGAGTTCTACCATATGACTTCGTCAAAATGTATATTAATTATATCCATATAATTATCTCACTCCCAAACCTAACGGGGTCGAACAATAGTAAGGTTAGTTTGGAGCTACCTAATGCAAATTTGCGTCATCATTTAACATAAAAATTTACCAGGTAGAATCTGAAATCTACCCTTATCTCCCTTATCTCTTATCTTTTATCAAAGCCACCCATAAATACCATGTTGTTTTTTTATAAATCACAGTAAATTATTGAAAATTTATTTTACTCACAGATACGAGTATGTTGTAAGTATAGAGCTGTAAAATAGGATATTTTTTACTATTTGATAGCATAAGATGCAGTCATAATCACATATCTACATACTAAGGTGTTCATCATTGGGTATATCTAATTGATTCAATATTATACTGGAAATCATATGACACCTCTATATGCAAGGTAGATATGAGTATTGTTGTAAGTATAGAGCTGCAAAATAGGGTATTTTTTACTATTTGATAGCATAAGATGCAGTCATAATCACATATCTACAGACTAAGGTGTTCATCATTCGGTATATCCAATTGATTCAATATTATACTGGAATACATGATACCTCTGTGCAAGGTATTCTCATTAGATTGTAACACAGGAACATTTTGCTTTGGCAAGAAAAGTCAATATCTACCTAGTTTGAAGAATGAGCATTAGTGACCATCTACATTATACTAGGGAGATCAAACATACACAAGTTACATGGTATAAACGAACAAGCTGTTGAATATGAAATGTGATTCATTTCATAATAATCGTAATTTATGTGAATCTGCAAATCATATTCAACTGTGTAAATGTCAATGCAATTAAATGAACCATTATGTACTTGAGGACTGAAAATAAAGAATTGGACTGAAGGATTATATACTAGGTACTAAATCACGATCAATAGAGGAACACAACTTAATATGAAACATTTTGGCAGTGAAGTGAATTTCAATGACGATAAAAATTTAACATGATACTCTATACATTCACAGAAAATTGTGTCTCTTCAAGTTGTAAAAATTTACCAGCAAGAGATAAATTTATTTATATTTGCATATGACAGTGAGATAGATGTCTTGTATTGTGTGAGCCTCCATAAAGTGCACATATGAAATAGAAATTCCATTGAAGGAAAAAAAATGGATTTATAGCCAAAAATGTTATTTTTAAAACGCTGTGGCACCATTGCAAAAAAATCGTTACAATTTTTAAACTAAGAGATATGACGATAAAATAAAAAACAGTAATAAAGTTAATTAACAGACGATAATGACAAAATACAGTCTTACATTTAAAAAAATACCGGCAACAACTGAGGGAGATAGCAAAATGTTCTATTATTTGTATTAGAGCCACGCTTGCCCAAGACCTTTGTTATACCGCTCAAAGAAAATGTTCTACTACAATGTAGTAACTACATATTTTTTTCCGTCGATGGAATTGGGTTCACCCTATTTCATATGTGTACTTTATGGAGACTCACACTGTATTAAGCTTGTGCTATCTAAGTCTAATCTAACATTCAAGCAAGCACAGACATTTGTGTGCATTTCACATCATTCTTTCTTAGAATGGCAATAATCAGTCAGTTGGGACATATTATATGTTCCATCTTACTGAAACATCTTGTAGGAAGTGTACTGACTAGTGTATTTATACATATAAACAGGTTTCATCAACGTGGAGGACATGGGTAGCATTTGTTAACACAAAAAATCTACAGGGTGTCTCGTAACATTCAGGGCTAATACACAAAGCACGCTCACGTGCAAAAACAAATAAATGTATCTACTCTTGGTTTTTTCGTGCGTGCAATACAGACGCGTCCCGGTCCCTGCGCGGCGGCGGGCGGCGCGGCGCCGGCTGGTCGCGGCTGCGCCAGCGGTCCGACCCGCGCGGCATGCCCCGCGCGCGCTCCACCGTCACCCTACAACATAGCGCGGACACTCACTCGTACCGCGAGCCGCGCCCGCGGTCGCGCTCGGTGTGGCGGTCCCGCCGGGAGCGGTCGGCGCTGCGGTCGATGCCTCGCGCCGGCTCCACCACCACCCTGGGGGCATCCGTCATGTTAGCACTGCCCCGCCCCGCCAGCCACTCCTCGCGTCACTCCGCATGCGTCCAACACACGCAACACACAACTCACCGGCGAGGGAACAGGATTCTGTCATACTTTACAATGAGCTCATCGGCTCTATGTCCACAGTTCCCAAGATATAAATAAAGGATTTGAACATAATGTTATTAGGAGAAATACTCGTTTACTCTTCATTCAAGGTGTATTCAATTTAATGTTAAAATATAGTACGACCACTATCATATCCCAAACATTTATCCTCTTTACATAATTTATTCTTATGCAGTGAAGTAAGAGAGAAAATAAACCATATAAATAAATAATACAAAAAGTGACCATATTTAACACCATTCATAGCATACAGTGTCTCCAGTCTTCCATACAAATACTTTATCATCAAATATCAGTTCTCGAATCTCCATACAAATCTTGCAATATTGTGGAGCCGGCTGATAAGAAAATGTATTATAATGGTTAAATAATAATTACATCATCAATTAATTTAGAATGTGACAAAAACAATTTGTTGATTTTATTCTAAGGGCATTACTAATATTAAAAATGTGGAAATTGGGATATTTGTTACATCAAGCTAAAACTGCTGAATAGATTTTGATGAAATTTTGAATGATGTTCGAAATTTGGCATAGGGATTAAAATATAGATTATTTTTTATCCTGAAAATTATTCTCCAAAGCAATTAATGTATGAAAGTTGATACAGGAGTAGAGTGACCTGCTTAAAAACATTTCTAAAATATACTTTTGTAGGTGATTACTGCAATGATATTATTATGGATTAAATTGAATATTTGTAACAATAAACCCTAATGGCTTTTTTCCTTTTTATGAATATTTGAGGTAAATCCTTACCTTTCTCCAAGTAAATCTTTTCCATTTAGTTCATAGACAGCATCATCTGCGTCTCTATGATCTTCAAATTCCTGTGAAATAGAATAGTTATTTACGATACAAGTGCAGAAAATAGGAAATTCGCAACGAGTGGCGATAAATTAAAACACGACCGAAGGGAGTGTTTTAAATCGACACGAGCTGCGAATTACCTATTCGCACGTGTATCGTACAACGTTTTACAGTATACGGAAAGTGCTCATTTTCGCACTCGTGCGGAAAAGTAACACCATGTGTACTGTAAAAACATATTATATATGTGATATACATATACAAACATTTAAATTGTATCTATCATATCAGGGCTTTGCACCCGTTTGTTTTGCAACATATGTATTTCAAGTACCAGGTCATATTTAGAATCTTTGATTTGTGGAAAATTGCTTATCAACATCTCTATATTTATGGGTTCTCTATCGTTTGTCCGAATTTCATTTGCCCTAATTTCATTTCTCCGAATTTCATTAGCCCGAATTTTATATTACGTAACGTTTCATTTTCCATAATATTCATTTGACATATTATTATTTTCCCTAATATTGTATGCCCGAATCATTCATATGCCATAAACTTTATTTGCCATAATTTTACTTGACAGAATATTCATTTGCCAAACTAAATTTCTGCGAGCCATTCGGATGTTGCGAATGTTCGGTTCTTCGCCGGCCTCTACCGCGGCACGCTCGCTTCGCTCGCTCGGCTCGCGCGTTGTAGGGTCGCAGTTCTACCTAACACTCCTCCCTCGCTTCGCTCGTCGTCGTACCTACACCGAGTTGAGTTGGTCCAAAGGCAGTTTATTCAGATTCGTATCGGCATTTATAATGATATTCTTAACTACATCCAACTATAGATACGAAATGTATTTCAGTGATGCCATTTTTCACCTTAGGTATTACATACATGGAAATAAGGGGAAAAATGGATACATCTTTAAGTAGCTGATCACACAAAAGTAATTGTTAAGAACAGCACCATCTATGTTTCCAGACTAGAACCACTATATGGCTCATATACCTAGGTAAAATCATACAGATCCTATCATAGCAAACTAATTAAGTACGTTTAATTTGTTATTTCACATGTAGTTTGGCTTTTGAAAGGTATGGCAAATGATTTTATTGCATATGAATAGGTATTATGGATTGTAAAGTTTCTGGCAAATGATATTATGGCATATGATATTATGGAAAATAACAATTCTGTATTATAAATATTATGGTAAATAATAGTTATGGCACATGAAACTATGGTAAACAAAATTATGGCTTGTGAATATGTGGGCAAATGAAATTCGGGCAATCAAATACCATATTTTTGGCAACTCTAAACGTATACCCCATTGATAAATGCTATAGAAATATGTAGTGCTATTATGGTAAATAATAGTTATGACACATGAAATTATGGTAAATGGTAAATAATAGTTATGGCACATGAAATTATGGTAAACAAAATTATGGCTTGTGAATACGTATGTGGGCAAATGAAATTCGGGCAATCGAATACCATATTTTTGGCAACCCTAAACGTATACCCCATTGATAAATGCTATAGAAATATGTAGTGCTATATAATGTCTTATCATATCAGTGTTGTCTCATGTCATCAACAATAACCTCGTAGTTTTATCAACATGTTGAAACTTACCACGAAACCATATCCATTCTTGATAAGAATGTCCCTGATCCTTCCGAAGCCTTTGAAGAACTTCTCCAAATCTCTGTCCCTGACACCGAACGGCAGACCGCCGACGTAAACTCTCGAGCCCACCATTTCTGGAGAAAACAAATGTTTAAATATAAGTACTTCACTAAACTAGCTAAGACTAGAAGCATTTATTCGTGACTAGCTTCGTTTTCTGTCACAGTTCAAAGTTAATTTTGAAATTTGTACAAAATTTGGTACGCGGGGTCTTAGGAGGTTATAATATTAGTAGGATAAGCCTGGCCGGCTATAGTACCAATCGATGGACCGATTGCGCACTTAGCTAGCCACGCAGCTTATCTTTTGGATACCTCCTGGATTAGTAACAGCAGTCAAACTCTACACAGCCAAATTGCAAATAGAAAACACATTTAAGTTTACTACTGATTATGCGTTTGAACTTTTCCAATCAATTAGTTTTTTTTTTCAGTACAATTTGCAAGCTACCTACGCCGCAATGTGCATGGCTCTTTCCCTCTGCGGTCACTCAAAAAACAGGATAAACCTATTTAAGATGACATAACGCATATTATAGAACGCTTGCAAACTACAAATACCTATTATACTGTAGCGAGCTACTATACGATGACTTGAATTCTTTCAAACGATCAATATTGCGAAACCCATGATACAAAACCACGAAATCATACAATATGGCGCCTGTGTATGGCGGCGCGGTGGCATGGCATGGCAGATATACTACCTAGCCGAAATAATGTACTTACGTGAGGAATAACTATAACACCTCTGCGCAAACTATATCCACATTCGATTTCCTTCAAAACTCAATATGTTTATGTGCTAAAGACAATAAACCACTGTTATACGTATTTGATTTTGATAAAGTAGCACTCCCCGTTCGCACATGCAGCTTCGCGTAACCAACCGGAAATCAAAGAGAAGAGAATATAACCCCTACGTCGAAATGAAATGAATACGGATACGGAAAGCAAATGGCGGCGGCACTGGCAGGTGGCAGCATTGGCAGCGTTTGTGCGTGTTTAAGTAGACCATTTAGCCCATTCATTCTCACAGATTACAGAATTCATTCTATGCATTTATCAATTTGTCACAATAACCGCCTTTTTAAAGGTACGCTCCGTGTACCCTTAGGCCCACAGAACAATAACTAAAGCATAGAAGCCGCGTTAAAATAGGTAGCAGAGACGTATACCAGCACGGCTATCACAAGACGGCGCGCGAGCTCTCTTGTGATAGCACTATACCTCTCTTTCTAAGAGAGCTCGCGCGCCGTCTTGTGATAGCCGTGCAGTCCTTAACTTCCTTACGACGTACTAACGCGTCAGAAAGAGATGTATATGCATTTGTTATTCCTCAATTGTGTAGGTTGTCACAAGATTGTTCCTGCATGCCGATTTTGCATGAATAATTGAACATGATGATATTTACATAAACTTCTAATAGTGATTATTAATTTTAGCAAGTAAATAAGACTTATTCTGTGGATTACAAGAGGTTATGTTTATTTGCATAGTGATGTGTATTTTTTATCGATTTCGGAACAATAACTTATCGACATTGTCATGGATGTATTTATTAGTATTTAGAAAAATATGTGTTGGACCGTAGGAATTAGAAGTTGCTGAAGTAAGACAATAAAGTGGCTTTCTGGCTGTCCCATGTACCTATTGAAGATTTACAATTTACTGTTGCACTTTTGTATTTTTCTAATAAAACTCGACTTTTTAATTCTAGTTTTCCAAAGGATGAAGATGAAAAAAAAATGTTTACGACATGTAAAAAAAAGAAATTGGACATGGAAAATCCATAGATGCACAATTGCACATATTCTGTTCAAGACACTTCACTCCGGATTATTTTATAGCAAATGAAAAAATCAAATGGAGACGACTCAAAGCAGATGCTTTTCGCACATTATATTTATCTGATACAGACTCATTGGCAGGATTCAAACATTTGTCATTTATCTATTATTTTATATTTATTTGACGACCGGTTAGCCAAGTTGGCACTGATCATTTTGTTTTTACTACTGTCGCCACGCCCCCACCAGGCGTAGGTCCAGCCACAATGGACACGATAACGCCAGGTAAAGGGCGCGGCGAAGGGTATATACTATTTGGGTACATATTTGGATCTTACCTTTATTTCTAGATCCCTGGCAGGTCTCTCCTTTCTCTCTCTCTCTGCCGTCTGGTTCCCTCTACGAGGCCTGCATGCCCCACCTGTGGTTTAAAGGTTATTCATGACGCCAACTGTCTCTAAGAACCCCGAGGGATTTAGTATTATCTAGGAGAGGCTTTAACTACCATAGGTCATGTCCTTTGTCATGTCTGTTCTTAGTCAACGAGCATTATCTATCTAATTATCTTATCCTATTTGTCCTAAGGGTGAACTTGCTACCCACACATTTGTGTGTGTGGATAACACGTGATTGATAATAAATGCCGATTACGGCCATGCCTGTCCCTAAGCATGCTTGGCCACGCTGGGCCTAATCTCATAGACCAAACTTGGTCTATTCTCCTTCTAACAACACAGTCTGGGACACAAAGCTCACGTACGCTTATACGGTCTTGCTCATATTGGAACCTTGTCCTCATAGCTCACGCATAGTACGATCTCGCTACCTGATCAGGATTCCTACGAGTATACTCGCAACCACGCACCAAACTGAACCCCTATCCGTCGCACGGACAGGCGGCTCTTTAGCTCGTATAGAGAGAGGAAACAAAACTTGAATTAGTTCTCATGATATGGGCATACGATATATCAAAATAAGTAACTCTATTCTTATGCTAGTGGCAGCACACGGGCATGATATGACAAATATGACTATTTAGTTTTAATGTCATTATGTAATTGGAAATAGACATAGTATTAGAAATATATGAAAATGAGGGGTTTCACTTAGCTCTCAATCTCTGGGCGGCGTCGATATGTTCGTCACGAACTACAATAAACTTTATACATTTACGTGGCCGGCGCCAACTTCGTCTCAGCCCGCCATCTTACTGAATGGCAAAGTTAACATAGACATTATAGTTCACTCACCATAGACACCCATACTTCAGCTTGGGTTGCCAGATGTTAGATTGTTGTCATCGCGAATCTTAGGCACGATTCGCGACACTCCCGGCGGCCAACAGAAGTGTGATCAGGGAGCTCGTCCACTGCCTGATCCTTTCTCTGGCTCTGATGGCGGCTTCCCGCTGTGGTCGTGGTCCGGGAGAAGCGCCAGTGGTGTCGTCGGCGTTAGTACAGCTCATGTCAATATTAATAGGCGAACCTGCCCTTATTGGGTCAGTTTCTTTACTGATACTTTCTGTATCAGTAGGGTTTACCTGTTCCCTTTCATTATGAATGTGTGAGTTATCAATCATTTCGACGTCATGCGTTAAGTGTCGATCATCTTCTATGTCGATTCTTACATTTCGTCTTTCTTCAATGTCGTTTGTTTCACCTTGCTTCTCTATAGGTAGTGATGCAGTATCACCATTGATGTCTTCTTCAACTTCGAGTGGGTATAGATGTGCTATAGACCTTATGTATTCCTTATTACCTACTTTAACTCTAGCAACTCTACATCTATTGTCAGCTCCCTTAGTTAAAGATACGATTTTTCCCACCTTCCAGTTTTCCCTATTCTTACTGTCCCCCTTGATTTGAACAATCTGTCCTTCAGATGGTTCTAGAATAGACGTACACCTCGGTTGTTTACGCGAGTGCGAGTACCTTTCTCTCAGGCTCAAAAGGTATCGATTAGTAAACATTTCCTTAAACTCGTCAAGAACGATGATGCCTTTTCTCCAGCTGTTTACGAGGTCAGTCTTTGACTGCGTCCCTTGAGGTAGAGGTCCCTCACAACCGGTATCCATGACGATGGTTCGTCCCATTGCGATGAAGTCTGAAGGTTTCAGAATGTGCGTCAATTCCTCATCGACATAAGTAAGTGGTCGCGAGTTAACGACCGCCTCTATTTCCTTAATAATGGTATTTAGCTGGTTATCAGTAAGTAGATGTTTCTGTAGGGTTTTCTTCAAGCAGTTCTTGACTATACCTACAAGCCTTTCGTAAAAACCGCCGAACCATGGCGCAAGTTGAGGAATAAAGCGCCATTTGATTTTCCTTTTTACGCAATATGGCTGTGACAAGACTTCGGACATTAATTTGAAGTTCGTAGCATTATCTGAGGTAATCACTGTAGGTACATTCCTGGTAGATACGAATCTTCTTAAAGCCAGAAGTCCTTCCTCCGCAGTTAAGTCTCGAACTACTTCTAGATGTATCGCTCGTACCGCTAAACAAGTGAACAGACAGATCCATCGTTTTTCATTCCCTGTTTTAGACTTAATTAATATTGGTCCAAGGTAATCGATACCCGTAAACGTATAGGGTTCTGTATAATTAACTCTTTCTGGAGGTAAAGCTGGTGTAGGAGGTAACTTGAATGGGCCTCCTCCATGTTTAATACATTGAGGACACTTCTTAATAGCTTTGCTGACCTGTTGTCTTCCGTGTGGTATCCAGAAGGATTGACGAATTATGCTGAGGGTATGGCTAGCACCCACGTGATAGTTATCGGTATGTGTTTTCATAATGATATTATCAGTGTATTCACTATCTTTAGGTAATAAAATTGGATATCTCTTATCGTACGTCCAATTAGCGTTTTTGAATCTTCCTTTGCACCTCAGTACTCCATCTTCATCCTTGAACAGGTCGAGGTTCCTCATCATACTGGTTGCTTTATCAGCCAGTTCTTCCGGAAAGTATTTCATTTGGATATCTTTTATCTCTTCGACCGTTGTATAAATTATTCCACCATCGTTGTCCATTACCTTTTTAGATGTAATATCAGGATTAACTGTCATCTCCGGTATTGTTTCGACGTCTGCATTTTCCACCATAGGTGTATCTGGTGGACCCTCCCCAACCAGAAGAGAATTATCCCTCTTAGGATTGGTGGGCCACTCCGTAGGCTCCTTGGACAAGAAGTCTGGCCCCGCCAACCACCTTTTCATTTCCTCCTCTGGCTGAGCGGGTCTTGTAGCTACATCCGCTGGATTCAGATGAGTAGGGACATACCGTACCGTTAGTTCTTTATTCCCTCTTACTTCTTCGATTCTTCTAGCAACGAATGGTGCTAATAACTTATCAGAATGATACCAGTTGATGACTATTTGACTATCCGTCCAAAGCACCTGTTGTGTCACGTCGCTTGGAAGATATTTCTTAACATATTGGATTAAACGATGTCCAATAAGAAATGCAAGTAACTCGAGACGAGGAATTTTCAAGTCATCATGGTCTTTGATAGGAACCAATCTTGATTTACCTATTACGAAACTTCTCTTATCTCCCTGTACTATGTAAACCACTGCCGCGAAGGCCTTGATTGAAGCGTCTGCAAAACAGTGAAGCTGGTAGGCCCTGCTGTACAAGTTTCTTATATAGCAGCGGGTTACATACACATCTTTAAGCTTTCGGAGTTCTTGCTGGATATTATTCCATTTGTCAGTCATATCTTTTGACAGTGGTGTATCCCATTTGATCTTCAGTTTCCATAGGTCCTGTAGGAAAAGTTTAGCAGGTAACATGGCTGGCGCAACATAACCACTAGGGTCATATATTGACGCGATACATTTAAGGACACCTCTCTTGGTGTTGGCAAACTCACGTTTTTTATACCTTAAATGAAGTGTATCAGTTCTTAAGTCCCAATCTAATCCTAATACTTTAACGACCTTGTCTTGACAAGCGTCAGGAACTTGCTGTATGAAGCTTCTTGAGTTAGAGCTCCAGTCTCTGAGATTCATGGACATCTGATTGAATATCTGCTTCGCATTTTCATATAAGTTGACAGCTTCCTTTGTTGTTTCGGTACCTGTCACCATGTTGTCCACGTAAATCTCCTGGGCTAAGTTTCTCATGCTATCTGAGCTTGATCGAGACAGATGGTATTTGATGGTCGCATTCAAAAGAAAGGGAGAGGAAATTACTCCAAACGGAATCCTTCGAAAGCGCATGTGTAGAATGTTGGAATCATTAACAGGTAATCTTATATCTTTGATCCATAAGAAACGAGTGACGTCACGGTCCCTCGTTTGTAGACCAATCTGTAGAAAGGCCTTTTCCACATCCGCACAAATACCTATATTGTGGGTTCTAAATTTCAATAAAAGACCAGCCAAGTATCCCAGCATCTCCACCATGTCGCCACGCCCCCACCAGGCGTAGGTCCAGCCACAATGGACACGATAACGCCAGGTAAAGGGCGCGGCGAAGGGTATATACTATTTGGGTACATATTTGGATCTTACCTTTATTTCTAGATCCCTGGCAGGTCTCTCCTTTCTCTCTCTCTCTGCCGTCTGGTTCCCTCTACGAGGCCTGCATGCCCCACCTGTGGTTTAAAGGTTATTCATGACGCCAACTGTCTCTAAGAACCCCGAGGGATTTAGTATTATCTAGGAGAGGCTTTAACTACCATAGGTCATGTCCTTTGTCATGTCTGTTCTTAGTCAACGAGCATTATCTATCTAATTATCTTATCCTATTTGTCCTAAGGGTGAACTTGCTACCCACACATTTGTGTGTGTGGATAACACGTGATTGATAATAAATGCCGATTACGGCCATGCCTGTCCCTAAGCATGCTTGGCCACGCTGGGCCTAATCTCATAGACCAAACTTGGTCTATTCTCCTTCTAACAACACAGTCTGGGACACAAAGCTCACGTACGCTTATACGGTCTTGCTCATATTGGAACCTTGTCCTCATAGCTCACGCATAGTACGATCTCGCTACCTGATCAGGATTCCTACGAGTATACTCGCAACCACGCACCAAACTGAACCCCTATCCGTCGCACGGACAGGCGGCTCTTTAGCTCGTATAGAGAGAGGAAACAAAACTTGAATTAGTTCTCATGATATGGGCATACGATATATCAAAATAAGTAACTCTATTCTTATGCTAGTGGCAGCACACGGGCATGATATGACAAATATGACTATTTAGTTTTAATGTCATTATGTAATTGGAAATAGACATAGTATTAGAAATATATGAAAATGAGGGGTTTCACTTAGCTCTCAATCTCTGGGCGGCGTCGATATGTTCGTCACGAACTACAATAAACTTTATACATTTACGTGGCCGGCGCCAACTTCGTCTCAGCCCGCCATCTTACTGAATGGCAAAGTTAACATAGACATTATAGTTCACTCACCATAGACACCCATACTTCAGCTTGGGTTGCCAGATGTTAGATTGTTGTCATCGCGAATCTTAGGCACGATTCGCGACAACTACCAACTAGGCTTAACCGGTCGTCAAATATAATTATAATGATAATAGTTTGGTATGATTTCCAGACGTATGCTACTTAATATCATGCATTTTGTTTTTACGACGACTGAAAGGCACCCTTTATTCGCACAGTGTAAATATTATTTATTAAACTATAAATAAATAAGTACAATATAGTTTGGTTTGGGTGTATAATTTATCGATAAAAAAGTCGACACAATACATCCCTAGCATAGGAACAAACTTGTGACAACCTACACAATTGAGGAATAACAAATGCATATACATCTCTTTCTGACGCGTTAGTACGTCGTAAGAAAGTTAAGGACAGGTATACGTCTCTGCTACCTATTTTAACGCGGCTTCTATGCTTTAGTTATTGTTCTGTGAACAAAACCATCAAGTTCAGAGGGCCTACCGCGAACGGCTTTCGAAGTTTTCCCTCTCTGTCGCACTTATGTACGAATTCGTAAGTATGACAGAGAGGGAAAACTTCGAATGCCTTTCGCGGTAGGCCCTCTGTTCTGTTCTGACAGCTGTCGCAGGGCTCAAGCTATATTTTACGTAGTATAATTAGGTACATTTTGCACCGAAAACGGTCAAAATAAAGTCATGATTTCTCAAAATCCCTGCATTATCTTAATGTAATTCTGATACCAAAATGATCCACAGTATCTGTTTATTACGAAACATTTAGTGAGTGGGTTTAAATCACCACGATTTATTTTTGACGAATTGTTAAACAATACCTTATTTTACATCGCTACGGCGACAACTTTAACACCCTCTGAAATCACGAGTGTAGTATTAACATTAACGAGCGTCAGCGAGTTTCATAATAGGATCACACGAGTGTTTTAAGACTTTTAAGGCCTAATTATGTACAGATGCATACACTACTTTATCAACACATATCACAATGCATGTTATAGAGTGAGACAGCTATAGTGGATTGTCAGTATTTACTCACCGTGTATGGCCTATGATGTGTTCGGGAACCATTAGAATAACCGCCATTGGACCGCCATGCCGACTAGATTTCAAATCATGACCAACTAGATTTCCATCGAACAGTAGCGAAGACCTCTGGGCCACGCTTCGAAATTTGAAAGTCATTACTTTATCAATATCGATATCTTAATGAAAATACGTACAAAATAACCTACGGCCAAAGACAAGTTAATATTTTTATAAATCTTATTGATATAATGCTGAACCTTACTGTCAGTTTCTAAACGCATTTTAGCGGGTTTAAGCCTTTGCCACCAGTGTGGTAAAGGCTTTATAGTATGTGTGTAGATTTATGTGAAAACCCATCACCCGCTAGGGGAATATTTTTCTCTCATGCTTGCTCGACAAAATGGGCCATCATGGCCGCAGGACAGGACACAGTTATGCGGTGGAATGAGATGAAAGTATGTCTTTCTCCCTATAACGCATAGTTGCGTTTTGTACGATGGGCTATGCTATGATGGCCTGGGTGTTTCGCGGCCATCATTTTTCAATCGTCATCGGGAGAGTCTGTCAAGCTAGTCGTGTCCCTGGAAAATGGCGGCAAATTAAAATAAAACACATGCTGGTAACACGAAATGTATGGCGGAGTAATAGGTACTTATAACTGACAGTTTATTTCATAGGTAAATTTGTTGCTATATAAAGAATTTGATAAAAATGCTGTGGTCACGA
Organism: Epinotia nisella; assembly: GCA_932294315.1. Classification (NCBI taxonomy): domain Eukaryota; kingdom Metazoa; phylum Arthropoda; class Insecta; order Lepidoptera; family Tortricidae; genus Epinotia; species Epinotia nisella. The sequence continues at coordinate 29,284,154 of OW028674.1, forward strand.
CTCGCTTGACAGACTCTAAAACATTGTAGGCCAACACATTTGTGTGGCCAAGGCCCTTTGTTTCGACGTTTGTGTGTAATGTTACGAAAAAACACGCACAACGTTCTAAAGCCCGGTTTTCCTAGGCTAGCGGTGCCGTCATAATATGACGGCGACGTACACTATCTGTCCCTTTCTAACTTGATCTGTCAAATAGTTTTAAGGATTCTTGGGTTTTTATAAAATGTATTGGGCGCATGGATAATTATGTTAGTAGGGCAGTTACAGGTGGACACGATGAAAAAAGCACCAATTTTTTTCAGGTACTTTTTTGCTTTAAGTTTTTGATAGGAACCACTCCTCAGTCGGCCATCTTTAATTTTATGGCGGCCATTTTTAATTATAGTTAATTATTCATATCTCGAGTTCAAAATCACTTAGAATCACAAACTTAGTGTCTAAATACATGTTGTATACATATTTGGAGTCAAGGAATTCAACTAGATATTTTAGAGAGTCGAGTTCCCAAAGGATATCAAACGAAAATCTGTTCCTAAGCTTCCGCTGTCCATCCGGCTGTCTGCGTATCAGCAACAGCTAGACTGTTAAAATGTTCACAGAAGTTGTATTTCTATTGCTGATTTAACATACATTCATAAAAATAAATTAAAAATTAAACAGTGCTCTCATATATGAAACGTCATTTTAAGACGTTTTTGGTCGCCCATAACAATCGGTCTTTCTCTAGAACCGTAATATGTAGACACTTGAAATTTCCACTATAGCTGCTATAATAAAATTATAAGCTATTACTGACACGCAGACGGACCCCCAGCGGAGACTTAGTAACGGAGTTCCGTTAATATCGTTTGAGAATTTAACCTTAAAAATATTTAGTTGTATTCCTTGACCCCGAATATGTATATTTAGACACCAAGTTTGTGATTCTAAGTGATTTTGAACTCAAGATATGAATAATTAACTATAATTCAAAATGGCCGCCATAAAATTAAAAATGGCCGCTGGAGGAGTTGGTTCCTATCAAAAACTTAAAGCTTTTGTCCTGCGTGTCCACATTTACGACAATTTGTTCGAGCACTCTGCCCTACTATGTGTAATAACGGGGAGTATAAAGCCAGGAAGAGGGAAATAAAAAAAACAATAAAAATCAATTTATTTTATTTTCATTCCAAAAAAGCCAACATGCCACACATTATGCAACCTATTATTATGTTTCGACCATATTTACTTTCTTTCTGAAGAGCAAAAATTTAAATGCACTTACATAGCATGTCTGTTTTCTTTCAATAATTTTAGATAACATAATAAAATACAGAATTAAAAGAAATATGACACACTATTGATATAGGTACCTACTGCCTTACATTAAATTATAGTACATGTTAGTTTATTATTAATCCTTCCCTGTGGTTGTACGAATATCTATTTAGAGATTTTAGTGCTATTTATCATCATCGTCCTCCTAGCGTTTTCCCGGTAGTAGTGCCCTAAACTCCTAAACGACGCCGGGGTCCTTTTTGGCACTACTATTACAGTAATATTTATCCTGAGACAACAAATAAAGGCACGCCAACACAGCAAATAAATGCAAAATTATACTATCATTGAATAATCTAAATTCTTGTGCTTTGGTAATTAATACGAAAATTAAAATAAACCACAGGGAGAATATTTGAACCCTTTTTCTGCATGCCAGAAATTCAGGAATCATAATTGGCTACTTTCCTAAAAAAAAATTAGTCCGTCAGTTCAATTATCAAAAAATATTGGACACGTATTTTTTGTTTGTCAATTAAACAAAGAATGATGAAGATATAGCCCGTTAAAGTTCCGTGTGACGTCACATTATGGTAGGTACACTTTTTATCATAATGAGACGTCACGCGAAACTTTAACGGGCTATATCTTCATAATTTCTTGTTTAATTGACAAAACAAAAAAAAACATGTCCAATAGTTTCTAATAATCTAACTGACGGACTAAATAGAATTATAAGATTTTTACCCCGGAAAGTACCCAATTCTGTCACATATCTACGTGCTCCCACAAATATAATTACTTATGACAATGACGGAAACAGTTCGCTAAAAACCTAAAACACCTAGCATTCATTGTCATATCCACTACAATCGTACATAAGGCAGTTTTAAGAGGTATCAAACATTTTAATTTACTCGAGGCGGCATTGTACCTTAGCGTTTACAATAATGTAGGTATTGAAACTTTAGCAATGTAAATTATGCTACAGATTTATAACTATACTACAACTAATGTAGCAAGACTTATAACCTACTCGAGCTTTTGCCAATTAATATACTGATACCAAAAGTTATGATAGTATTAGTAACTATACCACTCTCAAATGCTGGATAAAATTTAATTTGTTTGTTGTAAAATAGCAGTGAAAAATTGCCATTACTATTTAGACATCATAGACAAATAAAAATATAATCGTAACTTATTTGTCTACGGACATATGCAGTTTACTACATCGACTCGGAGGTACCCAACTACAACATAAGTAAAATAGGCTTCTAGATTAAGCCTTATCGACTTTCGGTAGGTAGGTGACACAGCGTATTTCAGTAACAGCTAACTGGAGGCATTCTTACATAGTTCATATATTAATGGTCGCATATTTGTTGCATATCCTTATTTTAAAAATCGAAAATAGTGACAATTTTGTCATATAAAATATGTATATATTTATAGGGTCATTTGATTAGAATAATTAATAATTTCGTGTGAAAATTATAATAATAATTGACTTATTTCATTCGAAATAAAATTATTGGTAAAGAAATAGGAGTGAATTGTTTTCACCCTACACTGTAACAACAAATAATATATATTATACTATAATATAATATAAGTAACAATCACATCATTGAATAATGTCAGGCACAGTAGATAGCTTTAGGTATCTTCAAGCCAAGTTCAATATCTATTACATAATAATACGTAACAAGGATTAAAGAAACCACGTTCTTTAGGCAACCGCAATAGTGGAGTGTATTAGCGTGTTTTGTTTGTACTGGCATTTGTTTACAAGGATTTATTTTCACAATAAGAAAATAGTAATCAGCAGATTTTAAATACTGTCGCGGTGTTTAAAACAGTTACACCATTGGAGCATAATATAACGCACAACGATACTCTATGCTTAAGTACACTTTACGATGCTCTCGCCAATGCGAATGACGATTTTACATTACGACTGATTAAAAAAATACAGTCCTAGTTGCAGCTCTTTTCAGATATCAAAAGATATGATTTCATTATATATACCTAAATTAGTTTCATGATTTAAAAGTCAGAGTTCATTTATACCTAAACTATAGGAAAAATCATTCAAGTCAGAATGTCAGTCTTTACTGTAATTTACTAAGGGCACAACTGTGTCAAAAATGCTAAAAGTAATTGATATCAGTATCAATACCACAGTGTTTAAAAAAACAGACAACACGCAGACCTGAAGATTATTATTGTCGCGGTACATTTCACTTATTTTTAAGACATAAACTGGTCACACTTGGCGCACTCTCACCTATTTTAAGTAACCTAACAAATAAACTTGTACTAAAATAGGCATGCGACTAAACTAACACAAACTAAGTAACGTTTGTAATTTTGTTAGTACATTAAATACTACAGTAACCGTATTGCTACTTTGAACTTCATCTGATACAGATGATACTTTTTTTGGAACACTTTTCGTTAATTTGAACTTTTTCATGCTGTGAGCAAATAAGTAGGAATTCTAATTATGAAATTAGTATCAATTGAGTTCTAGTTAATTAAGTAGTTGATCTCTTTTCACTGATTGTTATATAGTTAAAAGATTTCTTAATTAAATCACCAAACAACTTCCTACATAAAATCAATAACACATACATACTCAAGTTTCTTTTTTCGTGGTGTATTGTTAGTAAAACATTCGTTTCTCACCCTAAGTCATTTCTTCAAACGTTCTAGTCATTCCAAAGTTAGTCAACTAAAATTAAGGTACCTATTGCTTTTGCAATTGACGTCAAAGATCAAGTACTTCTAGTCTAGACTAATCTAGCTAGACCATCCATCGTTTCGTAATGTTATCAAAGTCTTTCCGGGACTGCCGACAACGGCCGTATATAATTTCAGAGGTCGGCACTGCCGATTGAAATTTCTAATTAAAAAAAGCATCACGCTTATTACGCGCCGAAAAGCTACAATAGCCGTTGTTATAATTATAATTTAGCACGGACACGTACAACATTTGTAAAGGCGCGTTCACACGGGCGGCGGGCCGCGCACGTAGCGCAGCTGCGGGGTCAGCGTGTGCGCGAGCGAGTTGAGCGCGTCGCAGCAGCGCGGCCGCTCCACCAGCCACGCGGCCAGCAGCAGCGCCACGAGGCACAGCTGGATGGGCAGCGAGGAGCGCAGCACGCGCCACACCCAGCCGCTGCGCGGCGTGTAGTCAGGATCGCCCGAACCTGTTTTCTTGCCCAGCACGGTACTTACGCTGCGCTCTCTGCAAATAATAAGTTTCTGTCAAAAATCTCTGCTACTCTGCCTCACAAGGGGCTTTACACCTTTGTACCGTGTCGCATAAAACGTCATGTTAAACTGCCATATGAAGTCGTCAAACGAGTGAAAACGACAAGGTACTTAGGTGTTCAGCTACTTATGAGGCCGACTGTACAAGCTTTTATTGCCATCTGTACTTTTCTGTATACCGTCATCAACTACTCGTTGAGACGATTCCAACGAGCCCAAACTCAACGGGGTTACTCAAGTCCTGATTTCCCATGACCACCTTCTGTCTCCATCATCAGATCAGCTCGATGGTACCATAATATTGCATTATCATCCAAACCACACTTAAACCCAAAATTTCAGCTCAATCGGTTGAAGATATCTGCTTCAAAGTTGAGTTGCAAGATTGTACCCGAACAAACATAGTTACATACATTGCAAGTTAAATAAGAGCTTGTAAAAACACACACGTTACGAAATATTCAGTAAGATTGTTATCGAATCGGTTTAGTATTTGTCTTACGTTTCATCGTGGATCTTCAGATCCGGAATGCTCTGTTCCACTAAAGCACGGCAAGACTCTTGCAATGTTCGCACCTCATTTTCAGTCTGCTCCATGCGCTGAAAAGTAAATAGTTCATATTATAATAATGTAGCCTTCCTACATAAAACGTTCATCAGGAACCTACCCATGTAATTAAAAAAAATCGTATTATAGAATGTTATGCACAACATAAGTTTGTGATAAGATAATAGACCGTAAAGTATAGCATTGAAACGCCAGTAATGGATTTCAACTTTGCCGGCGGCAAAACCGGCGTTAGGGTAGGGCGTCGAAATTAAAGAGGCGCCGCCCGGCGCCCCTTTATATCCTCTCGCTCATTGAGTTACGGGGCGCCGTAGAAATCTTAGCCAGGGCGCTGGTAGTGCTAGAACCGGCACTGCCGGCCTGGCCATTGACGTCGGGTTTTTTGTCATACATTATTATACGTCATACCTGGCCATAAGGTAGCAATTACCGCACGCTACGCGCGGAAAACCCCACTTCCTGGCCAGGGAGGGACGTAAAATTTTGTACTCACCACGGGCGGTAATAAAGAAAGCCTCAGATCGCATATTTATCGCCATTGCCTTCGGCTCGGGCGTCAAGTACAGTCAAGGGCACCAAATGTATACACCACAAAGTCTCAAAAAATATGTAGACAGACCTTATCTGTGCAACAATAAAGTTGTAGTAGGTATACATATTTCCGAAACTTTGAGTGAATACATATTGGTGCCCTTGACTGTATATTATAATGATCCGTTCACTAACCTTAGTGATAGCCCTATGCGCGGGCGAGTTGGGCGCCAAGGCGGCCTGCAGGCGGCGCGCGAGCTCGCGCAGCGTGTGCAGGCGCCGCGCGCGCCCGCCCGCGCCCTCGCTGTCGCCGTCCGAGATGCCCGAGTCCGACAGGGAGTCACATGTCGACCCACCCTGGGAACAAACACGTTTAGGTAAAGTCACGGACTTTAATTGTTGATCAATTTAGAGCTCACTATATACTGGACTCGCCGCGGGCAAATTACACCTGCCAGGCTTGCGGTCGTGTATGCCGCTCCCGCATTGGATTACACAGCCATGGAAGACGTTGTCTCCCTCCTTGACACTGCTTGTATAGTCTGTAATAGACTCAAAGGCCATTGATGATATACTGGACTGGACACGTCATAGCTCAACTATAAAAAAAACAAAAATAGTTGACACCTAAATTACTCAACAATTACAGTCCTTGACCGTACATATCCATACTAATTTTATAAATGCGAAAGTGTCTTTCTGTCTGTCTGTCTGCCTGTCTGTCTGTTACCTCTTCCTCCACGCTTAAACCGCTGAACCGATTTGGACAAATAAATATTATGGGACATTCTTACACAAATCGAACTAGGCCTAAGGCGCTGGTCCCACCGCGAGCGAGTAAGCTATGAGCTATTTTCTAGCTCAAGAAACGAACAAAAGATAATCGCTTTCGTGTAAATAAAAGAGAGAGTTATATATTTATAGTTTATAGCTGGCTGTTCACACCGTCGGCGATGAACTATAAATTTATTTACACTTGAGCTTTGTTCGTTTCTTGGGCGAGTACTCGCCGATAGCTTATAGTCTGTAGCCGGCGGTGGGACCAGTGCCTAAGTAAGCTCAATAAGGCTTGTGTTCTAAGTACTAGACGACGATATTTAAAATAGAAATGATGGATGAAATTTGGTATCGATATACTCGTAGTTTGAGTCCTGGGGACACATAGGATAGTTTTTACCCCGGAAATAATCCCCTAAGGGGTGTAATGGGGGGTGAAAGTTTGTATGGAGCTATAATATAAACGAGTTCCACACGGACGAAATCGCGGGCCGAAGCTAGTAGATTACATACAATCTAATGTAACCGAGAATCGATGTGGAAAACAAAACCAATGGGTTCCGTTTTGAAATCTGAATTGGAAACTAAGAATCGGCAAAGTGTATGAAGTGTGGTGTCGTGTTATAGAATTAAAATAAAACGACGTTATAAGAATACTGTAGAAGGTGAACCGAAGATCGGGAGTGGACTGAAGTATCTTGATCATATACAGAACATTGCAGAACGTAGAAGGATTGTCGAAGATCAGCTTCAATGCTTATTAGGTACTAGCTTCTGCCCGCGACTTCGTCCACGTAGAACGAGTTATTATTATCGAGATAAAAAATCCCGCGGGTCGTAAATTTATAGCCTATTACCATTGATTTAGTATAAGTAACTAGATACACAATCAGCCGAAAAAAGTGGCCGTCCAAAAGAACCGCGCGATCGACACTTGCGGCTCTTTTGCGTTTAGTCTGGTTTCGACTGTGAGACTTGACGGTTGTCAAAAATGACAAAAATAATCAGTGAAAAAATTCGTTAATAGCAAATATAGCAATAGAAAATAAATAAAAAAGGATTGTATATATTTCTTTAACTAAGTTCTATTGATAGCGTAAAGAATTTCATGTAAACTCATTGGCATTTTATGGTTTTGAATAAATAATTTCGTTAGTACAAATGACAGATTATCACGGAACAAAAATCTAAGGAGTCAGTACCTACTTATTAGATTTTTTTATGGAGTAGTACAGTTACGTTATTTGTGGTTTTCAATTTAAAATTCCCAAGAAATCCTTAGCGATGTGCAAAGTAGGCCGCAGTTATAGGCTTATAGCACGAGATAGGAGACATCAACGACGAAGAGTGGTGATGACTTCGTCGTGTGTTTATTTTTCAAGTTTATATAAATCTTGTAAAAATAAATGTTTAACTAAAGATAAATTGATATTCAGATTGTAAGTCATTATTATATGTCGCAAAGGGACTAATTAGATACGTCAAATATACCACGCTAAAATGATCTACATACCTAGTTCTTATTCCCTTTTCACTTGTCGTGCGTAGAATTTTTAAGGAGTTTGACAGCTGCACTGATAATACGTAATGCCCACCGAACAATGTTTTGTGTATATGTATTTATAAAAAAAATGAACGTGTATGTATGTTTTTCGCCTTCCTGTTTAAATAAATAAAATATTATAGATTTTATTCATTAAAGTGTTACGTGTAAAATACTTCCAAACAGCAAAAATCCGCAACATACTTCGTCAATCATTTACAAATGACTGTATATTATTATAATAATTTTATAATGCGACTCCATTTATTCGCTATTTAGTTTTGACGTGAGCAATCAAGTCACATTATGATAAAATCTCAATAAACTAAAAAGTTTTTAATTTGTTTGATGCTAATTCGCTAATATGGCCCTTACAGCTTAAAACACTAAGTTCTCTTTTATATGAAGCATATATCTCAACGCAGGTTATAAGTAAACGCGATTGGCATCAACTGAAATATAGCTAGAGTTGTCAAATTGGGGCACATTTCTTGAAATTTTTGTTTGACATTGTGCGTCTATTTACTTTATTATACGTCAATGCCTATTACGTAAATAATATCAATTAGAATTTTGGTCAAGTGCGAGTCGGATTTTAGTTTTCCCATACATTATGAGAGCCAGCGCCTGATGAAGGCAACGAGCAAACCAAATATTTGGTCTCCATACAAAGTTTCATCCCGTTTTTCGTCCCTAAAAGGGATGAAATTTGACATAAATTATAGCCTATGTCCTATTCTGATATATAGGTAGGTACATAACTGGAAAGTTTCATATAAATTCGTCCAGTAGTTTTTGAGATTAAGTGGAACGTACATCCATCCATCCATACATCCAAAATTTCACGTTTATAATATTGGTAGGATAGTATAGTAGGATTAGTAGGATAGGAAACAACGTTCGATGTGATGTGGTCTGCTGTGACGTACCTTCTTCTTGTCGACGAGCGAGGCGGCTAGCTGGCGGATCTGCGCGGTGACCTGCGCCTGGTCGGGGCGGTCGCGCAGCGCCTGCAGCGTGGCCAGGTCGCCGCGCAGCGCGCCCTGCAACTCGCGCAGCGCGCCCTCCCACTCGGCCCATGCGCACACCGCCTTCTCCAGCGCGAGGAGCTCGTTTGATGTGCTACAAACACATTCTATTATTGTCATGATATAGATTTAAAAAGGCTAAGTATAGGTGAGCGTTTTTCAAAAAAAGTGTACATTAACTGAATTTTTTTTGTTTTTTGGTTTTCCTAACTCAGAATCGTTGATCTATCGATCCTCACACGAGAAATAAAAGTGTCCTAAATATTCCATTCCAGATCGTCACATTTTTGTATGCAGTATTATTTATATGGTCCTGGAAGAAAAAACTTACACAGTAAAATCTAGGACAATTTTTTTCTTAAATAAGGATCGATAGTATCAACGATTTTGAGTAAGAACAAAACAATAAAAAATCAAACTGAAAAAAAAGTTCGTGTACACTTTTTTTGAAAAAGTATTTGACAACAGTAAAAAATATTATATTCATATTTACCAACTACCGGAACTTAGGAAAAAATTCGGATAATATCAAGCCTCAAGTTATTTTTGATATTATAAACGCTGTTTAACCACACAAAACAGTGAAGTTACTACTCTGTGTTCACTACGAACTTCATACAACATAACAGAGCGTTTTTGACATAAAAAGTTGTTGATTTGGGCGTTTTTGACGTTTCATGTACCGTATTATGATAACTTAATATAACAGCACACGAATAAGGTGGTGGACTGACCGTTGGTGCGCGTCCTCCCATAGCGCCAGTAACGCCGCCAGGTCGGCGGCCAACCCGCTGTCGTCCGGCTCGTTCTCGCCCAATGCGCGCTTCACGGAGACCTTTATCTTCAGCATGGACACTCTGCAGTCCAGTAGCCGCGCCAGGCGGTCCTAGAAAGAGCAACAGTTTTCTTTATTATATGACTTTTGTAATGCACATGGAATTGGCTTTGTTATAGATGTTTTGTTGGATTATTTATAATACCTTTCCGCCCCAACGGCCATCGGTTCTACCTCTTCGTGCAATGTGCCCCGTCCACTGCCACTTAAGTTTAGCGATTCAAAGGGCTATATCGGCTATCGGGGAGTCCGCTGAATGCGGGTGGCGCAGAACCGGTCAATTTGGCACTCTTTGGGGGAGGCTTATGTCCAGCAGTGGACGTCTTTCGGCTGATATGATGATGATGATGATGATTTCTATTACCTAATAGGTCTGATCTAGTACGGTTAATTAGTTTTACTAGACATTTTCCGCAGATCGACCTCCAACGTGCCTATTTTGCGTGAAAGGATTAGACCGGTTCCCTCACGATGTTTTCCTTCAACAAAAAGCTAACGGTAAACAATCCGTACATATGTTCCGAAAAATTCATTGGTACGAGCCGGGATTCGAACCCACGACCGCCGCTTGACAGCCGCATGCCTGAACCACTACTAGGCTATCGTAGCTTCGATCTGGTATCTGGGCTAGAGATAGTTGTCTGAATGCGGTCTATGAGACGATGAATGTGTGGTTTATAACCGACGGTGTCAACGGTGGGTTGATCACCTATGAGTGATTAGTCTTAGATAAGTAAGCAGACTATACCTTCAACTCCTCAATCCTCCTGTTCAACTGCACTCTAGTATGCGGCTGCGGGGCGCAGTCCTCGGGCTCGCAGATGTCGAGCAAGTTCTCGCGCAGTGCCGCCACCTCTCGGCGCAAGCGGCGGGTGCCGCCGCGCCGACTCGCCGCCGCGCGCAACGCCGACCATCGCGCCGATACCGCTGTTGGAGATATAGCTTAATGTCAGTTTGATTGGCTCGTGAACGAAACGCCAAATTATTCTAGTACCTATAATTGACATACTTGATGTATAAATAGAGACTTTCAAATTAGTTTCAATGTTTTAGAATCCGTTTTTATTATAGAGATTGACTAGTCGGGAAAACAGACTATCCAGCCACATTTATATCGCGAATAGTCGACAAAAGATACCGAATATTCGGCCCTTTATGACTTACTGGAAACCACAAAAATAAAATGTCATTATTTACTTCAAGTTTAATATTTCAAGTATTTTACTTAAATAGAACAAGTAATCAGCATATAGAAATAGGAACATTTTATTTTCATCATTTTGAATACTTAGAGATATACTCAAAGAATAGTCGACGACTAGTCGGCCACCACAGCGCCGATTAGTCGGGACATCTCTAGTTTTTATACAACTAAAATGATCAGTAGTAGAAAAACCGTGAAGTAAACAAATGTAAGTCACAATTCGTAAAGATTATGAGCGCCTGCCCCGCTATTTTGTAACTTGTTTTAACCTCACCTCACCGTTCACCCACAAATATATATTGACTTCGCGATTCCTTGTAAGTAAGCGTAATCAGAGGTCTAGTTTCGTTAGGCATCAAAAACGGTAAGTCGTAAGACGGGAGAAGTGAGGTGCATGAGCGCATTCCGAATAACATAGACCTCCACGACTATAGCTACTGTTACACTTGCTGATTACTAGCACGAAAGTATGCTTGTTTCAAGACTTTCAAGCCAATAGCATGTGTATCTGGGTAGTTGCTAGTAAGGAGCATGCTATTTGCATACATAATAATTGAGCATGCTCAAACAAGCATGCTACTACAGAGCATGTGTAACAGTAGCTTATCACTGGGCTGTTATTCGCTACGCGCTCATGCGCCTGACCCCATGCGTCACACCTAACGAAACTAGGCCTCTACCTACGCTTAGTTACTACGCACCGCAGTGTCAAGATATATTTGTGGGTAAGCGTTGAGGTGAGCTTAAAACAAGTTACATAATAGAGGGACAGGACGGCCCGATAGACTATCCGTCTCTTTCAAATGAAGACGCTTGGAAAGAGACGGATCATCATATCAAATTTTGAGGTCATAATAAACTACTTCTTCCATAGGAGACGCACGCTAGATTTATCTTAGACAAATATGCCTTCCCATTTTTAACTTGATACCCATTGAAAACAATACCTACATGTTACCTATGTGTTGTGTGTGAATAAATATCTTCTTTTCTTTTCTTTTTTACGTCACGAGTGACACCCACCCAGCGTTCCCGGACATAACGACATAACCTACACCTAGTAGGTAGTGTAGGTACTAGGTAAGTATACCTAATACTACGAACTAGCGCACAGAGAGACAGAGGTGCATTACTCAACAGGTCGCAAATGCATCCTAACGGTATGTTCTTTATATGACATCAACTTTGCGCCGTAACTGTTAGGTACTTACATTACAATAACATATTAAATTATAAAAAGAGAAGACGTGCAGTTGACACTGTTGACAGGCTAACCTTAGCCCAAGTGGAATTATACTTGGAGGTTTTTATGTTTCCTATAAACAAAGTGGGCTTACGGAATGTATAAGAGCTTCGTTAATTAAGGGTATATTTTAAATAAGGGTTTATAGATAAACAACACACAATAAGACGTTAATCTGTAAAACCAAACAAACACGAGCTGCTTTCGATCTATTCCTGCCGTAGTAAAATTAGAGCGCTTAAAATAAAAGGCACACGGAAGTCACAGATGATGACATACCAACATATTTTTTTTTGTATCATTTCATTTTTCTTAGACACCTGTCACACGACATCGTTCGCTTTCCCTTGATGTGATGTCAAAACTCCATTAGTTCCAAGTTATGGGCTTGTGAAAGTCCCTTGAAATAATTTGTGTTTTATTCTAATACTGCGACGACGGTGGCAAACAGTGATACGGCTTGCCTAATGGCAAGTAGACGCCGTAGCCTATGGACGTTGACTTGAGGATTCGTTGTGTTAATACAAACTAAACCTCCAACTCTCAACACATCGTATCCCCGGAAGCTCTAGCGTTCTAGTAAGAAGTTTTGGCCTTCTTATACCGTAATGACTCGCAAATTGTAGGTATACCTACTATTTACAGTAGGTACCATCTATCACCTATAGAGATGAAAGTCTCTAAGACAGAGATTGTTTTGTTTTGATTGCTTTCCTGTTAATTAAATTGAAAGAATTCCTCTAAAAACGCCACTAGAAATAGTAGAAATCTCATTAGTTACCCAAGCGTAAGAAATGAAACACGAGCATCTCACAAAAGTGTTATCAGAAAAACTATTAACGTCGGTAGTGCACGGCCAGCACTTTCAAGTGGTTTTCCAACGGATACTCCGATAACAATTTCATTAAGAGCTAAAGTGGTTTCAAAACGTGCTTGGTGTCCGTTATGTTTAAATCTGATGGCAATAAAACTTCCGATTTACAGCTGTTGATGGCGAACTACTGGCTACCTCTTGAGCACGAGACGATAACATCTGTTTAGAAATATCTCTACACCTACTCCATTTTAGTTATCATTATCACATACACGTAGTTTAGTATCAGCATATTAGCATGTGTACCTAGGTATAGAAAAAGGCAGGTTAACATTTTTAATTAAGTATATGGAATTACTTGATGAAGCCTAATGAAAGTAATGAATTAGAGCCCTTTAAAAAAAACCAGACAGTGCGAGTTCAACTCGCGTGGTGAGGGTTCCGTAAATTGCTATGCTCTAAGCATCAGGCGCTCCATACAAAATACAAAAAAATATGAGATGCTTACAATAACAGTTCATTTGATATTGTCACACAATACAGTTTGTGAAAACTTTTTTAATTTTCCAGTTTACCCCCCAAAAGTGGCCCCCTTGTTCAGAATTCATTAATTTACTTTACGCGTCCATCTTTGGGTCACCAATTTACATATGTTTACCAAATTTCAACTCAATCGGTCCAGTAGTTTCGGAGCAAATCGGCTGTGTGTGTGTCGGACAGACAGACGTACGAGTGATCCTATAAGTGTTCAGTTTTTTTTCTTTTGAGGTACGGAACCCTAAAGAGCGTGGCCATAAACGTCAATTTAGTTCAGCTAATAAAAAAAATACGACTTGCGACTTACAGGCACAACAATAATATTGACAAACCGAATACTTTTATTTTATAACTGGCTGTTTCAGTTGTTGCTTTAAGGATTGCAATTTATTGCATTATTTCTGCACAAACACAGACAGATATGTATGGTCGTAAATCAGTCGAATAGATAGGGCATAACGCTGCATCCAGCGAAGTGTGCACGGTCCAAAATAGCGCCCTAAATGTCATTGGGTCCATGAACTTGTCTGCTGCTCGCTGTACGTAATAGTCTTAATTTACGGCTCGTGCCGGCGCAGTTAAAGCTAGGCCTAATGGTTTCCCAACGTCTAGACGTCCAAACTTGGTTTAATAACTAGCAGAGGAAATATGAGGGTCGTAATGCACAGAAATATTTATGATTTTCATACTCTGAACCGTTCCGCGTTCCGGAAGCGCAACCAATTCGCGTAGCACGGCAGCAGTCCGTCAAATTTAGAGCCGAATTGCTGCTTCCCCCTTGAGGTCCATTTGCGAAATGGAACGCGACCGTATACAATCGAAATTCAAGTTTTAAAAACATGGCCATATTAACACAGAAGAACTCCAACACGATTCAACTCTCAACTCTAGAACTGCTTGAATTATTAACCGGACAATCATTATAACTTCCTCAAAGTATAGCTTGTTTGTAACTAACAATTCTCATATAATACCTACAGATAAGAACTGTTGTCAGGTACCTACGGTTATTTTGATATTTTTGATATCAAAAATCTTGCAGGAAGGACTAAATGGTTGAGTAGGTTCGAGGGCGGGTTGATAAGTTTCCGAAACGGCACAGAAATAATACAATATAATTATATAAAAATAATGTTTTATTTTTCAACGTAGGTCCACGCTTTTAGCCCAACGTTTCCATGACTTCAGTGTTTGAAGAATATTTTTGTCCACCTAGCCACTTTTTAAGGCGAACAGGTGGAAGTCGCCATGGGGCCAAGTCTGGCCAATATGGGGGATGGGGTAACAATTTGAAATGCAATTCCTTGGTTTAGCCCATTGCGACTTTAGCGGTATGGACAGGGCGTTGACTTGGTGCAGTAAGATTGTCTTCTTAAGCAAATGGGGCCTTTTCTCTTTTATTGCGTCATTGAGATTTTGTAGCAGATCAGCATAGTATTTAGCATAGCAGAGAGTTTTATCGTTCTTCCTTTTTGGAGGTAATCTACAAAAAGCAGTCCTTTGGAATTCCAGAATACGGTCGCCATTACTTTACCGGCTAACAAAATCGTTTTCGCTTTCTTTAGGGCGGGCTCACCCCGATTTGTCCACTGCCTAGTGCCTAGATCGTTCTTTTGTCTCCGGCGTGTAGCGGTGGATCCATGTCTCGTCAACGTCTCGTCAACCGTTATGTATCGACGTGAAAACTCGCTAAGGATTACGCCTGTATTTCCATCTCATCTCAACATCTCATTCCGAATCATCCTTGCGTTGTCGTTTTTGCTCGTCTGTCAACAGCACCCAACGAGTACAAAGCGTGCTCATTTCCAAATGTTGGTGCAAAATATTGAAAACACGTTCTTTTGAAATGATCACCATCTCTGCTATTTCCAGCAACTTCACACGGCGATAATCATTTTTTTTTTAATTTTATTGATAATTTCTGGAGTCGATACCTCATTGGGGACGTCCGCTGCGGTTGGCTGCGGGGAGCATCTGTACAGCTCTACCGACCGCGTCAGAAGTTAATAACCCAAGCGTGAACAATGCTTCGAGATGGTGAAGAAGACCCCAAAACGCGGTCCAGTTTGATTTTTATCTGAGTTGCGGTTTTGCCTTTTAAAACATAAAACTTAATCACAGCACGCACTTCAGTTTTTTTCCATTTTAACGAAAATGAAAACAGTTTTTCTTCGGATCGCTATTATAAATATTAGTCCCTGGGCGACCGAGCTCAGCTCGGGTGAAAATACGGAGAAAACGAATTTTCCCAGACATGAGACTTATAGCTAGATCGATTTCTCGCCCCCGTAAACCCCTATATTCCAAATTTCATCGAAATCCTTAGAGCCGTTTCCGAGAACGTGATTGCAAATGTATATATTTATGCAAATGTATATATTTATATACCACTGGACTGATGACCTGGTAAAGGTCGCGGGAGTCCGCTGGATGCTTGACCAGTCAATTTGGCACTCTCTGGGGGAGGCCTATGTCCAGCAGTGGACGTCTTTCGGCTGATATGATGATGATGATGATGATATTTATATAATTTCAAACGTAAACTTAATACTAAAATACATAAGTTAAGTATACCTATAAGCAATGGACATGTAAAATTTTACATTTTATTAATAAATATTTGAATTGAATTGAATAGGTATATACAAATATTGCTCGTTTAACAGTATGGGATTATTATTATTAATAACTTAAAATTGTATTTGAATTTACGTAAAAGTCAAGAGATTATTCTTTTTTTATACGTTTTATTTCGGAAAGTTATCAGCCAGCCCATGTAGGTATTGAATTGAATCCTTGGTATGGCTTTCGAAAATAAAATATTCCGTGTCCATATGTGGAGAAACTGGTCGTTACGCCACGCGACAGCTTCACATCCTCGGTGTGGGAGTGAAAGTAAACAAATTGTAAAGTACACCCATGCATTAACATGTTTGAGTGCGTTATTATGGATTTTTATTGACATATATTGGAAATAAGAAGTTAGGTAAAGGTGTTTCACCCGGAAAAGACAGTTGGCAATGTTGGCATAGCTCTTATACGAACCTAATTTAATGGTAACGACGAGAAAGCGTTGTTCATGCGTCCTCCTTGTCCATTGTATTAAAGTGCAACAACACAACATTACAACGAAAGACTCACCAACGTATAGCATAGCCACAGCGTTACTTTTAGACCGGAAATTTATCTTCTTGGCAATTTGTCACGATACCTGACAGGATACTAGTTGTTGCAATCCATTACGGAACTGTCTGCGCGGGAGTCGGCGAGGCGGCAAGGTCGAAACTGCACTATTTGCACCACTAACCACTGGTTAACCTTTCAACGTTTTAATAACAATATAGCAAGGCTTTATTGCGGACACTGAAGGTTTCAAATGGAGGACTACATTATTTACCAACAGTTAATACAACTTTGTAGCATCTACTATTGCAAATTACACGATTAACAGTTACTGAACATGCCCTACCCAAGGGTTGGATCGCTAAAATATTTTACATAGTTAAGAGCCTTAATCTAATCTACGCTTTAATTTTTTTCCATTGCGTAACGGCAATTGCCCATACATTTTATATGGGTAACTTTCGTTAGGTACACAATGGAAAAAAAGTTAAAGCATAGATTAGATTAAGGCCCTTAACTATGTACAATTTTTTTGCAATTCACCCTAAGGTAAGGACCTATCGTATTTAAATTAAACATTAAAGGTGCTTTGAAGGTAGGCATAATTTAAATGTTAATAGAAATCGTGTCTACAATTGATGGACGTTAAAGTTTGCAATGCAGACAATGCAGTGCTGCAGCGCGACTGATTCAAGGTGACCCCGATAGGCCCGATATGACAAATAGGTAGGTACGTTTGCAGACATTCGAGTATAATACATAAGGACATCTTACTTGTACTGTGGTTAAGATATATTTGTTCATGCTATTCAAATATAGATTGCAAGTATTTTTGAAAACGCTAACAGAGAAAGATAGTGCTAGACTGGATAACGAACTAGACTAGAGTGAATAGATCATTGGCTCAGTCCCAGAAAGTAGCCGCACAGTTGTAAACGACGGTTAGATAGATGGTAAGATTTTTAAAGTTATGTCACAAATATCCAAACAAGTCCTATAGAAGCGGGGTCGTGTCTCTCGTCACGTGTCGCATGCGTGGTTTACATCTCCGCACAACCAAGATGTGGGTTGCCTTGTCAAAGGTCGACTAGCTTTTCTATTCATCTTGGACATCACGAATAGTGTCCTCATATCTCTAGCTTCACAATTTTATTCTGTTTGGTTACAATTCGGGTTTACCCCTTCCCGGTCTAAATTCAAAAGGAAGACGAACTCTGTAGTGATTCAAAGGTGTGAAAATTACGTTATTAAAATTCTATACTATAATCTTAAGCGATGTGCAAGTCGTGTTTTATATTTTTTTAATCAAGTGGCAGAAAATCCGATTTTAGGCTGAAGTTTGTAGGTATTTGGTATATCAAAGGTTATCAAATGCAGGTCAAGATATTGACCTAGTATGTCGAATAAGTTGATTAAAGGCGAGTAATTGGCTTCATGAGAAATCAGCCTTGGTGACGTGTAAAGAATTATTTCTGCAGTTGTGTTAGGTACGTAGTGAATGCGAAAATTATGAAATCAGTCATCTCTTGTATTGCCTTATTGTATGATTATACACGTTTAGTATACTTACCCGTTTCTTTTGTTTTTGAGTATATATTTGAAATAAGCAAGAAATACCTACTATTAAAATACGAAAATTAGGTCGTATTCAACAGCCCAAACGATTTGCTGTAATTGTTTTTATATTATAAGATTGCTTTAATGGCAAGTTATGCACGTTTGATCCTTTATCGCATGCATTAAATAGATAAGATTATTTACAACCATGGCATGGAACCGGAACTGCAGAGAGTGCAGACGCGAATGAAATTGGCAATAAGTTTCATAACCGACGAAGCCATGTAACTTAATTTGAAACAATCAATAAATTATCGAAAAGAAAACCAATTAACACCGTTAGATAGATATCGATTATTTTCGGTTGATTAGATACACGTAACTTATTAGGACTACACTTAAAAAGTGAAAACCACTTTGCCGTTTATAATAACTTTCTTGTCCCATAATGTAACGCTACATTACGAGTATGAGACAAGAGTGCTATCATAACATAAATATCATACTTTTCGCCATTATATATTATTTTTCTTCATAAGGAAGTTTACGAAGAACAGAATGTGGAAGAGTAACGCGGGACAAAAACCAGTAGGATAAGAAAGCGTTCCCATTACAAGTGTCAATACAGAATCGTTAGGCGACGATTGTTTCAATTACGTCATCGGATGTTTGACGAGTTGCAACGACAAACAACTTCTAAGGTAGCAAAAAACAATCACCATATCAAAATCATGATTGATATGTACATGCAAACAATAGACGGGGAAACTCACAAAGGTAAGTACTAGAGCGGAGAAACATTGCATAAGTAGGTACCTACTAACTCTAGTACCAATTACAATACATAAACAATAAATAAAAGTAAAAAAAAGATTAAAAAGAAACATATAATACGTATTAACTATTCAGCGGATTAGATCTTTACAGACATTAGATAAACAAACAGCTCGAAATTGCCGGTATATCTCCATTCTGTCGGTAACGGCTTTTTTGCAAGTAGTTGCGCAAGCGACGGTGTTGCAATAACGTCTGCGCGAGATAATGATCGAACGGTAGCTGCCAGTGTTAAAACTGCGCGACCTACTGCCTTACTGCATCGCTAATTTTGGAACTAATGTTGATTTGATGAGACGGAATGAGATCTGCTGAGTTGATCTATTATCTTGTAATAACACGTGTTCACTGCATTCATAGCATAAAATAAGCGAATTACTTAGGCCGTCGAGTCGACTAATTGCACAACTTTTTAGACTAATAAAGTATATATTGCAGACTGATATCTGTTGCTGTTAGTAAAATTTTCATGCGTGGGTAGTGGATAATTAGTTTCTGCTTATAAGGTAAGACGGCTGGCATTTGAAGGATCTCTATTACGATAAATTTTCTATTTCCTGTTGCGCCAGAGTTGGCAATTAGGTACATGTACATAGAACCATGTTCTCACTGGATGTTTTGCTCGGAATGTGGAAATGTATCTATAAGGACTGATTTACAACCTGTATGGAACGAACTTCCTTAGAGCTTACTAACTATGTAAACAGTATGTCTCTTTAGTGTACTACAGTAAGTTGCACCCGGGCATGTCCTAAAACTATACGACCAAGACCACCGGGGGATGGGCAGCAGCATCCCTGATGTTCGGTGGAAATACTGCGATCGTCCTATGTCCAGCAGTGGACGTCTTTCGGCTTATATGATGATAAAGGTGATGATGATGTTTATATTTGAAGTTTAAATACGCAGCGTATAAATTCAAACGAAACGCAATCTGCATTAGCACCCACGTGCTTAAACGCATCGGCGATGCAAACGATATAATTAGACCTAGAGAAAACAGTGTCAGGCACAGGCTCCTAGCGTGGGCTGTAGCACCGCCGTAGGCGGACTCGCCTAGGTCAAGACCGCCGCTGGCCTATGAGAAAATTGCTAATGCAACATATTTTCCTTGGTTTACTTCGGTAGCCGCGACTACTGATGGGTGCTACTGGGTGGAAGCAATTTCGAAAGATAATAATCGTAGTGATAGCATGCCAGGTACTTCCAAGTTTATGGGCCACTTACATGAAACAGGGTACGGTTAACCTAGAGTGCGTACCTACTATCAAATAAAGATTACATATTTATTAATATTAGCTACACTATTACTTGACCTTTACAAATCCAGAAGGTCAGTAATACAGCTGTTATTTTTCTTTAACTAAATAGATTTAACTGCTGAACTGTTTATCAATATTCTCACCACATTATACGGTTAATATTAGATCATCGCATCGCATCGCAAAACTACATTTTAAGTAGGTATGATATCATGCAAACTACGTGGGAGTGAAACGAAAAGGTTTAAACATGTTTTAATCCGGCAGGCATACGTAATACGGTAACCATTCTAAATGAAATAGAAATATATGCTAAGGTAAAACAGGAAATTATATGGTATAAACGTCAGCATTTCAGTTTCGTTACTGTTATGGTTAACTCAGTCAGTTCGCACAACTAGGTGCCTAATACACGTAGGTAGGTACTTAAGTACATTATTCATCAGAGCTAAATAAAACATGCACACCTTAACATGTTACAATAATATTTCCGTAAACCTGTGTAACTTACCGATTTCGTCAGTATTGCTAGCCGTTGTGGCCACAGATAGACTCATTTTGATATCACAACACTATCTTTTCACTGAATGTTACTACATCACTTCACTTTCAGGCCAGTTTATTGTACAACTTTATATTGATACACTTCCTAACTCACCTAGAGAAATTAAAAAAAACGTTATGAATAGTATTTTATTTGTTTTTACTTTGCATAATTGTATCTAACTATCGGATGAAAACGACATAGACCAGCAAAAAGTGACCTTTGTCAACACTCTTTTTAAATTTGGGAAGGTAGTTTGCCCCAGTTAATAAGAATTAGCGTTATAGCAATGTCAATCCGTGGAACCTCACTCAACCGTTACAACTTTATACAAGAGATCATTTTGAATAAAATCGCACGACAATTATTAGCCTCGTTCATTCTCAGGCCCGTCTGCGACTGCCACAAATCGCAGACCGACACCGGCGCGCGCTAGCACAATTATTCCTCGAAACTAAATTGTTTGATAACTCATTTCTCTACTTAAGCCCGTCAGAGACTTAGCTATAATATATATTAATACCTATAGGTACCGTAAGATACCGAAATATATATTATATTATAGCTAATCATCAGATCAACTGATATATATTTTTATACTCGTCGACTTTAATGTTTGAATTAATACTTCGTACACTAAACTAAAACCACATACTTTTTTTCTATGGAGCTCCCAACTCAACTATAATAATTATAAGACAACGCTTTAGACAACTAAAATAAAATATTCGACCAATCACGTGGCGCCTTTACTGAACTATAATGAATTTGACCAATAGGACGTCGCGTTGATTCCAATACAAAATACATCAACGACGCGGCGCGCCTCTGATTTGCACTTCGTTTCAGCAGGGCTTAGATATTTTTCATTAGATACCAAGTCTGTTTAATTATTTCTGTTGACTCGTATAAAAAGTATTGTACGTACACAGTTAGCTCTAAAATCCTCGTACCTTACTTAGGCCAGGTACTCGACTTTAAGAGCCCTTATTGCGTAACGATTATAAAAAATACTATTTTGCTATCATTAAACTCGTTGCTATCCGAGCGACCGCACGATTTCAATGGCGGCAATTAAATACTGATGATCCATCATAGCTATCTCTATATATAACATGCAATGAGATAGAGATAGCGCGTGGATCGCTTGATCTTCACCGTGTATTGCGTGAAAAGGAACACCTTCTATATACCCAAAATATACTAAAATATATGCTTAGGTATAATATAATAGTATTTTATACAATCGTTACACAATGAGGGCTCTTAAAGTCGAGTACTGAGCCTAATTACGGTACGAGAATTTAAGAGCTAATTGTGTAACTATTTTATACAATACTTTTTCTACGAGTCAACATAAGTAATTAAACAAACTTGGTATCTAATTAAAATCTAAGCCCTGCTGAAACGAAGTGCAAGTAAGAGGTGTCGGCTCATGTCTTTTCTACTGTAGCCAACGCGACGTCCTATTGGTCAAATTCATTATGGTTCAGTAAAGGGGCCACGTGATTGGTCGAATTTATTGTAGTTGTCTAAACATTTGTGATTTTTTTTTTCAGTTGAGTTGGGAGCTCCATAGAAAAATTCAAACATTAAAGTATCTTACGGTAGGTATAGGCATATTGTAACCGAACGTTATTTGAATTTACACTCGATAGGTAGTACTTGCTATTCTAAAGGAATGAAATATAATTTGCTTTGTTTCAACATGTGTTCCAGTTTATTTATGCTAGGCCACAGAACAATATAATGCTAGGCTGCACTTAAAACTATAATAACGATATCGTTTGTTCCACGCTCGTCTATCATGCCAACCTTATCAACCCATCATTAGCGGGTGATGCAATTTGAGAAAAAAAGCCTTTTCGCCCACAATCGTGGCAAAGATCTCTCCGTAATTGAATGAATGATTGTTATCCAAGACTGCTGAACGAGTGAGATATTCCGAATTGTTGCGTCATGAAGATGCCCCTTTCGCTTTTTGACATGTAATCGTCAATTGTTTTAAAAGATTTTTTGTTTTAATAAATTGTTTTAATTAAGCCTCGAGGAAACACCGCTCTTGGTTTTATATTCACTGTAATAGGCAATTTCTGTCTAAACAGTTTGGTACTCACCATTCGCTTTGTTAAGTTTCCTTTTGTATTCCTTTTTTTTCGTCCATTACATTCTCAATAAGGGCTTTAACTATGGCGCTATTCAGAACACTATCAATTATCTTTTTGCAATCTAATGTTTATTGAAAGCCGAACCCTACTAACCTAGCTTGGTTTAAATTTAGGTGTACATTTTAAATAGCTTCATTGAAGTTATTTTGATCGAAATATGTAGTTGATTATATAAAACATGTCGTCTTGCTTGTTAGACAATGAAATAGATCTGCGTACCTACTCATAGGAAGATAAATCGAATAAACAAGCAACTTATGTTAACTTTTATCATTTTGTCTTGCTTTGTATACCAAGCCATCTAACTTAAATCAACGTAAACATACAACACAAGATAAGCTATACTAGAAAATTAAAAGAAATCTACACAAAAAAAGGGAAGCCGGAATGTCTAGATATAGCGGTACAGATGAACTAGATTAGCCGGTCTGATACACCGTTAGCGACTCACGAGCCAAATTAATTATAGCCTGTAAAAACTTCACAATAGGGCATACTATCGTACACAAAGAGGACAATATAATTAATGAAGCCATGAGTTATTACGAGTATTTAAGAGAACTAGTTAGTGTAACCCTAATGAGACGATAAAAGTATACCATAGATGCTTCAAATGTCAGTCACATCATAAAGAAATCGTTGAGTAAACAGAACGCAATCAACCGAAGGAATATAATTGTTGATGATCGTTTCTTCAATTAGGTAGAAAGATGTCAAATAACTGCCGCGTTCGACTCAAAACTTGCATGGGTAGGACCGAGTCAGCCGGTCTTTCACCTCGTGACGACAATAGGGTCGTTGAGTACGACAATGAATTTGCTCATCCAACAAAAAGTTCAACCAGAACATCAAAATCACAACGTCGTCTATCTTCCAATGGTAACAGATTTAACAATATCTTGATAGAAATTGCAACCACGTCTTTCCCTTCCTCTTTCCCTGATCGACATCCGATAGCCGTCCCGACCCGTAACAAGTAATTACTCATAGGTGGCATGTGTACTTGTAGTGAAACTCACAGGGCAAGGCTGCCCTAACTACTTTCGATAAGCATTAGAAATGATTCCTGTTTGACGCATGTGGTGTGGAACCATATGTTTCACAGATTTTATCTTCAGATCGATTGCCGATACGACAATGTTCGAGTCCGTCACATTTCTTTACATTTATATACTCAGACTTATCGGATAATACATAACGCCGCAATTAAACGTGCCTAAACAAAACATAAATGTTATATAAACGGCGAAGTTAGACATACACGCAAAAAAGTAACGTATACTTTGAGACATTCTAGAAAATGGTCAATGTCTAGAGACTGGCACTGACAACAGTTGATAGGAACATTCCTATCTATATATCAGACATTTACGGCGATGTGGCCTTGCGCTTATGGCAATATCAAAGAGATAAACAGTGTTCTAAATGCATTGCAGAAACAATCTTTTACCAGCCTTTTGAAATTATGTTACAAGCCGGTTTTACTTAATATCTTTTGCGTCAGTGGCTGGACAATGACTGCATATAATAAGAATAACTACAAGGCGTGTAAATGCGCTCTTTTAAGGAGCGCCTCTGATCTCATACCATGCGTCTTAGGTTTAAGAACAATGAACTGTGCTAACCCGACTAAAGATCCTGTAGATGCTTTATTATGTTTGCATGTAGGTATAATGGAGGCGCATCAAGAGGTAATTCGTTTGCATTCAACACTACTTGAGAATTCGAAAATATTTTCTTTAATTGAGGACTTATGTTTATTTCTTGTTCTAAATGTTTACGGTGTCATTTACTTATTTTTTTGACTGTATTAAAAGGAAATTAAGTTTTTATAACAACAAGGGTATTAACAATGGATGTGCTGTGATGTTCACAAATCGATCTAGCAATCCCGGCCCGTGACGACTCATATGCGTCCCTACGCCGTAGTCGCTTTCCGCTACATACGAGGAAAACCACGGGATCGGCTACGAGCGTAGCGCGTAGTGATTCTGGGCACTGGATGTGTTAATCGATTAAAAACCATTAATATGAATAAGCGTTTTATTTATCATATTAATTAACTCTTTAGACGCAGTACATATTTAAGTTCTTATTTTTTATCCTATCTGAATTTCCATACGGGTTCAGCGGACCCGTAAACTTCGTGAATACGGTCTCACGTGAAAAGTGTATATTTTGCATAAAAGCGAAACTTTACCGGTTAGTGGCCATTAAAATAAACTTAATGATGCAACCGCAACTTTCACAAACCTAGAAGTATTACCATTAGTTACGGTATATTATAATATACGTTTTACTGCAAGTCATAGTATGCAAATGATTTCTTTAAAGCGCTAATGCACGTCAATTTATGGTGTCTGCCTTCTATCAACTCGATTTAGTATTACATGGCACGTTACACAACAAGAATAGGTGCGTCACAAGCATTATGCATAAATTAAGTTCAAATTATACATTCACGCCGAATGTATAGGGGTCGTTCTTCTTTTTTACCGACAATGAATCGAGGTTTTTCTGTTTTTTTGGTTTTTGAACTATCGAAAATTGTGGTTTTGAAGTGCGATTTAAAAAAAAATGCATAGGTTTCTTCATTAGAACTAATTAAAGTTTACTTTCTGGCCAATATAAATATTTATTTACGGTTGGTTTCTAAAAAAAACATGTGACAAAGTGGACTATTTCAGTGGGGACAACATTTTAGTTTACCACTCTGTCACGGCATTCTACGAAAAAAACAAACATTTAAAAAAATGCTAGTTAGAGAAAGTGAAATATTATATATCACTAATTAATAAATTAATATGGACGTTCATTCGAACATTATAAAACCATAAACATCATTACTCAAATGAGATGCCGTAATCAGACGAAGGACAGGCTATTGTCGGTCGAAAAGAAGAACGACCCATAGCTACTATTACGCGAATTCTTTGGTACATAATTCCTACTCGGAATCATCACATAACATATAGCAGTAAACATAGTTTGCCCAGTAATTAATAGTGACTGCCACATTTTGAACTTTTGGTGGACGCACTCTGCCTGTCTGTAAAAATTATGACTATTATGTGAGTGGTTGAGTAAGATAATAAAATCAGGAATATCTAGTTATTTAATCGATGAGTGACGTAATTATTATGATATTAGGAGTAGCTAATCAATAATTACGTAAACTATTAGATAATCAAGTTATCTACCATGTTTGTTTTCAATCATATTTGTTTCGAGTTTATTTTTATCTGTGAAACTTAAAATGACAATTGGATTTTTAAAATTGGGTTCAATAAAAACACATTTAGTGGAAGGTATTTTTAAGCATTTCATACCTTGGAAGTCTTAGGTTTTACCTCACTTTGAATATATTTTAGTTATAAATACCAGTTTGGTTTATAAATCAGTTATTTACACTACACTGTACTCGGGGCCGATTACTCACAGAGGTCTGTAGTACAGTTGAGTGCAAAAATATGGGTGCATACAACTTACTCATCTCACACATCGCTCTTATGTCAGCGGATTAAGGTTGTGGTACATATTTATGAGCGGATTAAATCGATACATATTTTTGCACTTGACTGTACAAGGAAGATTTATGCAAATATGATACTACCTATTTATGCAAACGAACGATCTCAATCAGCATAAACAGAGTCCTCCAAGATGTTATCATGCATGTAAATACCGCTTTAAACACTGCAGTTTGTTTAAACTGACGTCGGCCTGATAGCACAATGTTAACAAGAAGAATGGCGGTTCCAGAGTGCAAGGATTATGTACACAGCTGGGGAATTTTAGTTGAATTATCAAGGCTGTTTTTGACAATTAACCCTGAGATTCTTCAATACTCGCATCATATTAGTAAAAGCATTACTGACGCCTACTATAACTACCAAAGACAATGTGAACTCAACGAGTCTTTAGTGTAGGTATTGTTGTCCGTTGGTTCGAAAATTAGGGCAATGCAACCTCTCATTAAAAACGCAACACACTGACAAGCGAAAGTGTAAACCACTCGTGCGCATCCAGTTTCTCTTATATTGTCGGGAAAAATTTACACGTTTTCATTTCGTTCAAGAATTGATTGATTAAACTGTCGCAGAGAGCGTGGTAATAATTGAAAGTGCGATATTTAAAAAAAACTTATAATAAACACACAGTAAAAACCCTCTTTGAATAACAAACACGAACGAGCACTCGCGGCGTTGGCTCGATAAGCGATGAACACGACCGCTCGCAAGGCATATAGTTGATCTACTGTCGTGCTGTTCCTCCACTCAGAAATTGAGCGCTTCAAGCGACTTGTTTCTAAGTAGTTAATTTCCATAAAGCAGCTCATGGTAAAGCCAGGAAAGCGCTTACAAGTCATGATATCAACAACATTAGATCAAATGTTAGTAAGTATGAAATCACCTTTTGATGCGCAGAAGACATCTTTGAAGAAGTCTATTATTCAACGTTTGATCGTATGACAGACTGATCAGACTCGATAGGTACCTTGTTGAGCAAAGACAATGGAGGTGAGAGGTCGGGACTCCTCTTTGTTCGAAATATATATTAAGTATTCTTTAGTTATAAATTAATCATTTTTCTACTTATTGAAACAAGGCCACATATTTATTCAATGAACAACAAAGACTACTAGAGTAGCGAACTTAATAAGCAGTCGGAATACATTTTAATAAGGGAAACTCGGATAGAAAACGTAGCCCCTTGATGTTACACAACAATCTATTTAAATACAAAACGAATGCAGTCGATTCACAAAACATAGATGCCATACATAGCTCTTAATATAGATAGCTTAGCGGTGTTTCATACGTGTCTGCCATAGCAATTACTTACGTTGCCTTTTGAAACGCCTTAAGGATGCGTGTAAGGCCTGCATTCCATACAATTACCTATCGTGAGTTTAGAATACTTATCGATGGACAGCCACTATGAAGACGCCTTCGTATTTTAATTGAAGTTGACGACAGAACAACTGCATAATCGATGCTTCATTTAAAAAAAAACTGTGGTCTATTGGCTCGCGTTTGTAATGAACAAGTTCCTGATGCGATAAAGTCGTTAGTCTCGAATAATTTCGCGATAACGATAACATATGTATCGCTTGGCAGCTACAGGCATGTTTAGATATTGGTAATATTGGTATTGGCCTTGTCTCTTCGCCAACTGCAAATATCAGATCTATTTACTAAAGCGATTGTTTTGGCAGCAATGCCAAAGAATGCACTTCACTACCAGCGTCCATGTTGCGCAAGTATTTACATATAATATTTTAATGAACTAACTTTGTCTAATGCTTTGCAGTAAATACTATTGGTTTTAACATACTTACGTATTACTTACCGTAATACCGTAAGAAATCCGGAATTTCTTGATTCGATGGGAAAATTCTCTCCGTTATATAGATTGACCAGTGATTGGTTTGGAAATTAAAATAACGAAATATATATCAGGATTGTGTAATTTTTACTTACATTTCCGGATACGAGGTCCTCTAATTACTTGAACAAAAACCTTACAAGACATAGCAAATTAATTTGAACAACTCAAGTTAGTTACCAGGCCCGAGATCAAATCAACACTGAGATCAAAAATATCTCTGCACAGTATCATCTAATGCATTGAAGTATTTGCATTACTTTTTAACGAGTCTAGGTGATGTCATAGGCAAACGTGATTTTATGTTTAAAAGCGAATGAAAAACCGTATTGACAGTGGATTGTTTATGTTAGATTGACACTTACTGCCTAGATTTATGTGCTAACTACCTAGTTAACTGCTAATATAAAATACCTGCGACACAGAAAGTTACATTCATAAAAGACCAAGACTCAGATTAAATAGAAATAGTCTGTCTATGGTTTATTTAAATGCATAAAAAAAGACCGTAGATTTCCGTGTAGGTACTTGTTCCAAAAATGCACTATATGTGCTTAAGTGTGTTTTGTCTGCATACTGCGTATCTGTTGGTTTAGGAAGCGGCAAATAGAATTTAGGTTACACTTGTGAATGCAGAAAGAGCCTTGTGCAGCTATTAGTGTTAAGTATGCACATATACTTAGGATTTAAGTCTGAGTTGTACAAAGTGGGTGTTTAGCGTACCGAGGTGATTATAGACTTTGACGTCAAACGAGTTTCCTATTGTCGGGACGGTGATTGCAATTTTAATGTTCATGGTCATTTTCTGAAGAACGATATCGTCATTATTTATCGTAAAAGATACTTATTTTCGTTTAAAAAAATTGTAGACTAGTTATTTCACATAACTACCAAGGTACCTAGATATTGTTATTACGACTATTCCAGCCGGGGTTGAACAAAATCCTAGGCGTTTCTAGGGTTCTTGTTCGCGAAATTATTCTTGTTTACCAATATAAAATTACGTAGGTACCTACCTAGCTCCTTCTTTCATGTAGGTAACCCGCAAATCTTTACGAAAGGCGTCAAGTTCGTCTCGTCATCTCCTTTGCGGTCAACCACGACGCTGGATTCGGTTTTGTGAGATCAATTCGATTGTTGTTCAAGGCTACAAATCCACGAACATACGGTAGTCGCCAGTGTACCTAATGATAGTCAATAAGTACCTGTGTATCGCGATAAATAGTTACTTCAAGAAAGCCAGAAAGACAATAAGTGGATAACGATAGTAAGTAGATATGCAGGCATTTTTACAGAAACTATTTATGGAACTTTAACTGTTGTGTTTCTGTGACGCTAGTGGAGATATGGAGAGGCAGAATTAATGAGTAAGGGAGCATGAGTCTACTTTACCCCTCGCTTACATCTAAAACTATTTTTGTATTGTTGTACCTACTTGAGTTATAAACTGAACAGAAAGCCACAAGTAGCAAGTATAAAAAACGATATAAAACTTTCTCAAATTTAGAAGGTACAAATATTAGAGGTAGGCAATATTATCTTACGCAAACCGATTTACCTCCCCCTTCTAAGCTGGAGTTTTTCTAGCGGCAAGGCGAGGCGAAAATTATCGGTGATAAAATAGTAACCCACTAAAACATTTTTTAGGGTCCCGTACCTCGAAAGGAAAAAGAAACTGATATAGGATCACTTTGTTATGTCTGACTGGCTGTCTGCCACATTGTTTTTTCTGTCCGTCTATCTCTATCCTCTTTCAGGAATGCGTGGAGGGAGTCAGGCCGTGTAGCCCGTGTATACTGCATATTGCCGCACATTTTGACACTCGCAAGGGAATCAAAACCTTTAGGGTATTTTCCATCTAGATCTAGAATCATAAAATTTGGCAAGATACAAATATAGGGTAGGTAATCTTAAACTGTAAAAATAGAGTAGGTAACAAGGAATGTTAGATCCAAATTTTAAAGAGGGGCGAGTGTATCATGTGAGGCATGAAAGGGCGTCATCAAAAAATCAATAAATAAATAAGCCTACATATGGATGACAGGATTAACACAAGATTAAACAGAAATGGATGGATGGATTAACTAGAGGCTGTGAGCTGTAGAACTCGCAAGTCTGCCTTTTTTTAAAAAAACTTTTTTATTTAATTCAAAAAAGTGACTCGACTAAAAATACTATCAAAAACTTCACGAGAATCAGTTGAGAAATGCGACCTGTTGAGGAGAATAGCTGGACAGCGTGACAGACACCGCCACCGGACATACGAATGATTTTCGGCCCAAGCTGAAGCATAGAACTTCATTCACTTCGCTCGCTCGTTCGATAAAGTTTGTAAGTTCGCATGTAGGTAGGTACCTACGGGGTAATCTGAATTCAGTAATTTTAACCAGTAGTATATAGAATGACATAAGCTATACCGACATATTTTATCCCGCGGCTTCGCTTTCCTTCTTTGTAATACGCGGGCGGTTTGTGCTCATCATACATTTGCTTTTACTCAGATTATTATAAAAATCTAATAAGTATTAGCTCTGTCACCATAAATATGAGCAAAAGCACCTAGTGCCACAAATATTTAGCTAGTTATAAAAAAAACGAACGAGGAAAAATGGTCATTAAAAATGCAATAAAAAAAAAACAAACAAAATGCACGAGTGTCCTCGCTTTCGGACGTAGCGGGACCGTTACGCTTTCGTGGGCAGAAATAGCCGGGCCGGTCGTATGGTCGCCCGCGTGTCGCCGTTTCCGGGAGACGATAGGGTTGACAGGCGATAACGGTTCGTCTGCCACGCCGGGCTAAAAGGGCTTAGGTGTGTATGTAATTCGACGACATCAAAGCGATCCTGCGGCCGCAGTTGCATAATATTTTAATCGAATGTATGACAAAGTAATGTTAAAGTCTCTCTGAAGTCATGTCCAAGAAGATATTATCTTGCCGTCGTCGCACTTTGATCATTTTATTGCAAATATTACAGATATGTAAGAATAACTATTTACAGAATTTAGCGTAAGTATACGTGAATGTGACATTTTTTTTAAATTATCTGTCTACACACAGTGAGGCTGAATATTTTTTCATTTATACATTTTGACAACCCTAATCATGTATGTAATCAAGGAAAGGATAAAACAGTATTTATTGCAAGTTTCTAATTTAGCTAATACACAGTTAGTCTCGCAAAGGTTTTTATTTGCTTGTAGGTAGCTTAATAAAGGTTGATTATCCGTTTGAACGGCAATCATGAAGAGGAAGCAAAACATTACCGACTTCCAGAATCAAAGGAGCCCTCGCTATCGCTAGACACGTTTTACTCGTACAGTATTTATTTCGTCGACATCTCTCATATCTCTTGCATCATACCTGCACCTGCGATAACTCCATAATACTACCAATAAAAAATGTACTCGTGTCTCGAAGAATAAATGAAATGGGGCGGCGAGGCAAGCGAGTGGCAAATATGGAAAAGCCTTGATCGCTACAGAGATTGTGTGCTCACGTGACCACGACGTTAATTGAGTTTTGCTCTGGTGATAATTATATTCGCGAAATGTAAAGAGAGAGATGCTGTTCATTTAAATACCTACAGATGTAAATGGAGAACTATCGCGTCTCACAAAAATTCTAATAGTTACTTAGGTATTGGTTGCATTCACGCCTCCTAACAAATTGGTGCTTAATACAGCCCTATAGTAACATGAATCCCCCGAACGTTTTTAAAAAACTGCACAAACGTACAGTCACGGACTTTAATTGTTGAGCCATTTAGAGCTTACTTTATACTGGACACGTCATAGCTTAGCTATAAAAAAAACCGGACAAGTGCGAGTTCAACTGGCGTGGTGAGGGTTCCGTAAAATTGCTATGCTCTAAGCATCAGGCGCTCCATACAAAATACATAAAAATATTGAGAATTTTCCCGTTACTTTGAATAGGTACTCAAACTTATTATAGCTTTTCCTGTAATATTTAGGCAAGGAACTATTTTCAGTATTTTTTTCATAATTTTAAGCCTAGTATTTCGGAGATAAGGGGGGGGGGATGGTCAATTTTCCTATTTTTTCCTAAATTACTTCAAATCTGTTTTTTCTAAAATTATTTAAAAAAAAACTGAGATGCTTACAAGTCTTACAACAACCCCTTTCATTTGATAATGTCACACTTTTGCGAAACTTTTTTTAAATTTTCCACTTTACCCCCAAAAGTGGCCCCCTTGTTCAGAATTCATTAATTTACTTTACGCGTCCATACATATGTTTACCAAATTTCATCTCGATCGGTCCTAAAAAACAAAATTAGTTGACATCTAAATGGTTCAACAATTAAAGTCCTTGACCGTACATAATGGCGATTCAATTACTCACTATATTATACAATAATTAAATTCCAACCTAATGGTGTATTTTAATAAATATAATGTGAACTTTGGTAGTTCTCAGAACGTTCGGCGCGTTGTCCTGCAGAAACTTCGAATGAACGCTGGCTTCTTACCGTGCGAACATGATGCATTATGCTCGTTCAGAAACCGGTCGCAACCCGACTAAAGAAACCGCAACCGGCCACCTACCGATCACATTTTTGCGAGAAATAAGATACGATTTTATGCACGGTTCATTAAATTGTTTCAGTGTCGAATTGGAGCGACAGTGCGGTCAGTTTTTTTTTTAAATCGAACAACTTTGATGCACTTACATGGTTACGTGAATATTTCAAAATGTATTCTCCTTGTAGGTATTCTCATGCATAATACATGCAGTAGACATCAGAATATTATTATTTAACCAGCTAAAATTAGAGGAAAACACAACAAGAAAAGGCGTCTTCGTTTCTAGCAAACTTGCTATTTACATTTGGATTTTTGTGTTAGTTTACTGCTTATTTCTTGTGTTGACAAATTGCACTCATCAGATATTATTATGTTTTAACAATAATCAAATATATCCTTATCCTCTCGTCAGTGCCGAGACCCGATTTTGATATTTTTCAACTATTCCGCATCTGCAGCGAAGCCCGATCGTTGACATTTCTAATCTGTGTAATAGAGCAGACAAACGTACACCTAACTCTTTTACACTCATTAAGGTGTAGGTATTGCCAGTGAAATAAGATAGAACAAGCTTACCCTTGACCTGTCATCACTCAAAAAACCCGCAAAATTACCAGCCAGTGCAAGTTGTAATTCCGACTCGGGCTCCACCGACAACTACTTTCCGCCATTTTTATCGTCACTGACGAGGGATTATGTATTGTATCACTTTCAGACCTTGCCCTTTCCAACATCAGATTACGACAGTGATTGTTTAGATTTATAATTATCAATGTACGTAGGTACTAACCTCTGATGTCCCTCTGTAGCACGGGCGACAGCGAGCCGCCGGCCAGCGCGGCGTCCAGCAGGTTCACGTTGTCCCGGCAGCGAGTCTCCAGCTCCGTCTGTGCACGAAAAACTTCATTCGCTAAAGTCCGTCAACAACGTCGCATCGTAAGACAGCGCATTTGCTTAAAAACCGCGTATCTGGGCAAGTCGTATTTAAAAAGAACAACAGAATGACATTACTTTTTTTTTAATTACCGGCGTTGTAGTTAGATTTCGATTATTATATACATTATGTCTTACTTCGAATTAATATCGCGCTAAAAATCCAGTGACAATCTTTCGATGCGACTTTAACCTGCCCTGTAAATCCAAAGGTTATATGCTCCTTTATTAAAAAAATGTTTATTTACAATTTACAATCGTTTACAAAATATGTAGGTACTTAGATGGATGTACAAAGCAGCATTCTAATTCACATTGCGTATATGCCTACTAGCTGTGCATGTGACATGTAAAATCTTTAAACAAAATAAGTAAAGATTGGAAAGTAATAAAAAATAGCCAAGTAATTAATAAGTACATTCCAACTAACTCACTTTTTCACAAATCCTTATCTTCTTTAGCAAAGCAGCACTCACATTTTCATAACCCAGTTTTATAATGAATTCAAGTCACATGCGATTATTTTCACAATTCTTTGATCATGCTAATTAAAGCCATAAGATAATTTCAATCTTACGAGGTATGTAGTTCGACATAATTATAAACTAGTGAAACCAAAAGTTACATCAAACAACATGTCTAATCTAGTCAAAGAAGGGAAATGCCAAACATTAGGAAAGCATGTAGGAAAAGCCCAACAATCCAAAACAATTTAAGAAATTGCCGTTGAAACCTCATCGTGCGAGAATGCAAAGAAATATGTCTGACTGTTGATAGAGAAGGGTGTTAATTGACTGAAACTCCATTTAATTTTCGAACCGACACGTTTATTCCTCTTAAACTTTTACACAAAAATAATCACTTGATTGTTTTAACAATTTGTAAAATTAAACAATTATAATCAATTAACAGCCTAACCCTATATTATTCAACAAGTGGTTAACTATCTTTACATAAATATACTGAGAGATATTGTGGAGTTCAGTCAATAATATGTTATTCACAAAATAAACATCTTCAGCATTATACAACTGATAACAACCATACCTGGGCGTTGGTTTTACTAACTAAGCGTACAATTATATCACTCAATGACAAGAATACGCTTCCTAAATGAGGTAAACCATAAATTAAAATAAATTAACTGCTCATCGCCATCATAAAATACCCGGCGATATTCAAGCGCAATTTCTTTCTCATTTCAGAACTGATTTGAAAACGTCAAATGTAACTGCTGTCAATTTGACTTTTCAATACATTCAATCGTTTTATTGCCACTGGTAACCCCGAATGATTCTTATTGAAGCTTTGCACAATACGTCTCAAAGAGATTATTTGATTTTATGTATAGTATATGAAATACACCTAAGTTTTGATAGAGAACTAGCACCGAGTTATCACCACCAAGAAGATGAGGATGGTTTAAAGAGAAAATAAAATGCAGTTAGTAAAAAAAATGCACAACACACATCACACTGCAAACAAATTGTTAGTAGGAGATGAATAAACAAATAAAGGGTTGAAAATTCAAACAAAACTCATGATAAGACAGTGTCACTTTGTACAGCTATTGACAGACAATGACAAGTACTGGTTTGTACTTTAAAAAAGAGCTAGCATTCATTCAAAATGATACTGTCGTTGTGAAATGATGTAATAGATTAATTAAGTTAATGTTATGGTATTTTTCATGTATCATGAAGCAAGTGATCGCCGTCGCCTCAATACTTGTTAACTCTTACGGTTATAAACTGTACTGAGACAATATCAGCCACCTAAGCCATGTTACATTATGAACAATAATGAAGTAATTAAATATAAGCAACGATTGTCAGTTTTATATGTTAGAAGACTTTCATAAATGCCTGTTATTTGTACACATTTTCTCAAAATGTTCACGAATTGGCTATAATCTTATAAAATTATGACGCATTTATTGTCTTTATCTTACCGTTTCTTATTTGATCACGGTAACTACACAACGCTACGCTTCAAACACTAGCTAGCGCAACGTTATTCGGGACATAAAACTGCCTACACCTGACAATCGCCGCGTACTTGTTACGCATACTTACATAAATATGGATAAATGTCACACATGCCCGAGCCAAATGTCATTGAAGATGTATGTAAACTATGACTAGGATGGAGAAGGCGGCGACGGCGAGGCAGAGCCGCGCGCGCAGGCAGCCGCGGCGCCGCGTGGCCAGGCCCGCGGGCAGCTCGTCCTCCGAGTAGCTATCTAGATCGGTATCGAATGGGGTCCTTACGTAGTCGAACGCGCGGAGCAGGTCGGGCGACGCCTCGTGCCGGGCCATCGCGGCCTCCGCCGCGTCCAGCTGCGCGCTCGACCGCCGCACCAGCGAGCGGACTTCCTCCGACTCCGAATCCGAATCGCCGCTCCAGTTCCTCCTGCTGTGCTTTTTGGGGCTCGACATGTCATCCTCCGAATCCACATTCTCGGTCGAGCGGCGGCGCAACTCCGACAGAGCGACCTTCTGCAGCTCCGATTCTACGTTCCTGTCGAGGTTCCTCCGTCTTCTGCCCAAGGAGTCGAGTATGTCCGGCCGGTTGTTGACCTCGGTGTACTCCAAGGAGCTGTTGACCTCGTCGCTGGTCATGTTGGAGCTGTGCCGGCGGCGGCTCAGAGCCTGCACGTTGAGCAGGTCGAACTCGGGGGACCGTTTGTTACTCTTACGGTCACTCTCGGACGGCTTGCGGCGGCGGACGCCGTCGTTGCTCTCGATGCTGGTGTTGTTTCGGGATCTCTCGAGGCTGTCGAGGAGGGACTTCTTGCGTTCGGCGCTGGACATGGACTTTTTGGGTTTCCTGGGGGGCGTCTCGACGGGGGAGCGGGTGGGGCGCTTGTGTCGCGGCGGCTCGCGGCGGCGCCCGGGGCTGTCGCGCTCGGGCTGCGCCGACAGGCTGGAGCAGCAGTCGGACTGCGAGTCCAGGAAGGCGCGGTAGTCGTCGCCGAACTCCAGCAGGCGCCGCGCGGCGTCCGAGTCAGGAGCCTCAGAATAAGGCTCGGAATTGTATTTTTCCTGGGGAGAGATAGTTGACAGTAACTACTACAGACGACTATAAAGATATTGCATGCGAGAAAATCTGTGTGAATGAGTCCTATAATACCTATAGGTCAATTAAAAAAGCTCGATAAAAAACAGGACTAAATAAACTTGCATTCCTCTAAGTGCGAAGTGAAATTAAACATTAAGTTTGTATGTTTGATTTCACTTCGCAAACAAAACATTTAATTCTAAGAAATTAAGACTATAATCAATTTTTAAATGTATGCAACGTAATGACTCCCAACGTACCTGATAGAAATCCCAAGCTTGCTCCGAAAAAGAGCTATGCTCCTCCGTGCCCGCAGTCACACTTTTGTCTATATCAGAGTCCTTGTCCATGCTGAGGTCCCACAGTTGATTGGGATCGCCTAAGCTCAGGGCTAGGAACGTTTTATCCCGGTCCGTGCTCCGAGCTATCCTAGGTCGGACCAGACCGCCCGCAGGACCGATCTTAAAACTGGGTGCGACAACCTCTTGTTCGTTCTGCTCTGGGATGGCGTTGTCCTCTCGCGAGGAGATGTGCGTCTTCTCTATACTCTTGCGCAGGTTCGCGATGGTCGCGAGCTGTTGTCTGATTAGTTCTTCGTCGCTGTCGTTACCGGAGGTCGATGTTGTGTCGAATCTGAAAATGTAGAATTGGTTAAAATGGGAAAAACACAGTACCTGTCGTAAAAGTTGTAATTCAACATTTTAAATATTTTTGGAAAAATTTAAAGTACCAAGGCTAAACGGGTTTATTTTTTCTTATTTGAAATGAATCGCCGATTTCTTCAAGTCATCTGTTAAAATTTCCAATAGGGTAGAAAGTCGCGGCGCGCGGCGTTGTGCCGCCGCAGCTTGAGCCGCTTGCGTCGCAGCCAGCACTGCTTGTACTAACCTGTTCTTCTTGCTAGTGGCGGGGTCGCTGGCCGTGCTCCGCTCGTGCTTGTCCTCGTGCTCGCGGCTGAGCCCGCAGAAGGACAGGCTCTTGACGAGGCGCTCGCGGCGCGCGGCGTTGTGCCGCCGCAGCTTGAGCCACTTGCGTCACAGCCAGCACTGCTTGTACTAACCTGTTCTTCTTGCTAGTGGCGGGGTCGCTGGCCGTGCTCCGCTCGTGCTTGTCCTCGTGCTCGCGGCTGAGCCCGCAGAAGGACAGGCTCTTGACGAGGCGCTCGCGGCGCGCGGCGTTGTGCCGCCGCAGCTTGAGCCACTTGCGTCACAGCCAGCACTGCTTGTACTAACCTGTTCTTCTTGCTAGTGGCGGGGTCGCTGGCCGTGCTCCGCTCGTGCTTGTCCTCGTGCTCGCGGCTGAGCCCGCAGAAGGACAGGCTCTTGACGAGGCGCTCGCGGCGCGCGGCGTTGTGCCGCCGCAGCTTGAGCCACTTGCGTCACAGCCAGCACTGCTTGTACTAACCTGTTCTTCTTGCTAGTGGCGGGGTCGCTGGCCGTGCTCCGCTCGTGCTTGTCCTCGTGCTCGCGGCTGAGCCCGCAGAAGGACAGGCTCTTGACGAGGCGCTCGCGGCGCGCGGCGTTGTGCCGCCGCAGCTTGAGCCACTTGCGTCACAGCCAGCACTGCTTGTACTAACCTGTTCTTCTTGCTAGTGGCGGGGTCGCTGGCCGTGCTCCGCTCGTGCTTGTCCTCGTGCTCGCGGCTGAGCCCGCAGAAGGACAGGCTCTTGACGAGGCGCTCGCGGCGCGCGGCGTTGTGCCGCCGCAGCTTGAGCCACTTGCGTCACAGCCAGCACTGCTTGTACTAACCTGTTCTTCTTGCTAGTGGCGGGGTCGCTGGCCGTGCTCCGCTCGTGCTTGTCCTCGTGCTCGCGGCTGAGCCCGCAGAAGGACAGGCTCTTGACGAGGCGCTCGCGGCGCGCGGCGTTGTGCCGCCGCAGCTTGAGCCACTTGCGTCACAGCCAGCACTGCTTGTACTAACCTGTTCTTCTTGCTAGTGGCGGGGTCGCTGGCCGTGCTCCGCTCGTGCTTGTCCTCGTGCTCGCGGCTGAGCCCGCAGAAGGACAGGCTCTTGACGAGGCGCTCGCGGCGCGCGGCGTTGTGCCGCCGCAGCTTGAGCCGCTTGCGTCGCAGCCAGCACTGCTTGTCGGCGGCTTCGACGCACGACGTGCACGCCTCCGTCATAGTGTTCGTGCTCGACACGTGACCCTAAGTACCCAATTAGTTAGTATACAGGGTGGATTTTTTATGAGTATCCAAATTGAAGTATGTTAATCCTTATACAAAATTATAATTCACGTGTTTTTTCTTTTAGTATCCCTCGGTACTAAAATATTGAGCACCTCAAAGTTGTCTCAAAAAAGACCAAGTTTGTTGTCAATGTTCGCTGCGCACCGGCATCCCCGCACCCCTCCCCACCCATTCATAACAACCTGAGTCACGCACGGGCGCCCTCCCCCGCCCCGGCACCCCGCCGCCGCGTCAAATTGATACGAGTAAGACAAGTTGCTGATCCGGCGGCCAGTCTGATGTAAATGTGAACTACCCTCACTACAACACATTTTTTGTGTCTAGTTTGTTTACATTCGACTCGGTGACCACACTAAGATCATTATTATTTTTGAAAAGGAAAAAAAACTGTTTTTTTTCATAAATGAAATCTATAAAATGATGCCTAATGCCTAAAAAAAAATTCGATACTCAAAAAAAAACCCTGTAGATCTACAAAGTGGCAATCTGACTGAAGAGCATTCACTGAACCAGAATGTAATCGGCATGCCTCTCATGTTGATGTCAGCTGTACAGACAACGCTAATTCTGAAGGAAGGTGTAAACATCCTGGTGAGACTACTTAATTTTCGACTTTAAGTTTACTGTAAAGTCCTTTGAAACGCAGATAAGAAATGAAAAATTACTAATAAATAATTCTGACATTTGACGTACACCTAATAAATAAACAGACTTAAAGCAAATTGGATAAGTTTGTTATCCTTAACCATAATTTAATTATCATTAGTTATACAAGATTACTCCACCACCAAGAGAAAATATAATATTAGTATCAGTAACTTTGTGTATGTTATGTTAGTACCTTACATGCTAGATGTCGATATATGACACGAATAAGTGCTCCAGTGGGGCTGCCATGCTCCCGGTAACGTGAACATGTTATTATACGGTGAAAATAATTCAAGTATGTAAGGCGACGTGGCGTAAGTAAATAAAAAACAATAGGTAATATGCTTGTTTGCAGAGCATAGTCTTTTTGCTCAAAGAAACCCCATATCCCAAATCCAGTATCGTTTATGTGTGGCTTGGTCTTCTCTACTGTACAGTCGCCATCAGATATATCGGAGCGGCGAAAGCGCTCACAAATATCTGAACACGTCTCTATTGTCGAGGCATTAGAGACGTGTTCAGATATTTGTGAGCGCTTTCGCCGCTCTGATATATCTGATGGCGACTGTACGATTATCGTACATTACTGATTTATGGTACACTTATAATGTACAATTACACGTCGGATACAGTGATGCATGCGCGAGGTTAATGTACATTGTCTTCTGTAAGATGCGCCTGCACTGTGTACTAGCCCAAAATAATGTCATTATACTTGTTTCCAACCAAAGTGACGACTGAGGCCATAAAACCATAGGCTCGCGTTATCTCTTTTGCATTGTCTTTCTTTACGGCCTCAGTCGTCACTTTGGTTGGAAACAAGTACAATGACATTATTGGGAACAAGTATAACCTTGCGCATGCATCACTGTATCCGACGTGTAATTATAAATTATAAGTGTAGCATAAATCAGTGTACGATTGACCAGCTAGAGTAATAGCTGATTTACATGGTGCATCAACTCGCATGCGAGTTTTATTACATTGCAAGGCTTGTTGCATCGTGTAAATCGGCCTTTAAGCATCTTACCACTACTCGCGGTCTTTTTATTCCACGGCACTCATCCTCTAATAGACACTATATTGCAACTTATACGGTTTTTCGGTCGTACTACGATACCTGCACAGTAGTAGTGCTGCCCCGCAGCTTAGAATTGGAGTTGGCGGGCGTGACCCGCTGCGGCGAGGCGAGCGTGTTGAGCGCGGACTCGGAGATGGACATGATGTGCGACATGGCGGCGGCGGCGGTGGGCGTGGCCGCGAGCGAGGCGGCCGCGCCGCTCAGCTGCGATATGCACGACACGGACCACGGCCGCGCGCTGCTGCCGGCCCGCTTCTTGCGGAGTTGCACCTTGGGAGGAACGTTACACCTTAGCCGGTGGGTTAATTACGTGGGTTAGTGTAGCGCATACACTAACAAATAAAAACGGTAAAGTGCCAGTCTGACTCGCGCACCGAGGGTTCCGTACAAACGTTCACACACCATATCCGTCACGACCTCATTTATTCTTGAACAATTTTAACAGCTCTTACTAGAAGTTGCCGTTGTACGGCGCCACCTATGTTAGTTTTTCAGCGATATTTTTTTATCACGAGTACGGTCGACGCCAAAAATACGTTTATACTATTCGCCTTATTGCAATGGAATAAGGTGCAAAGTGTAAACGTATTTTTGGCGTCGACTGTACATACTGCTTTCGATAATTATTTTTTATTTGAAAACAAACTTTAACAATAATCTCATAGGAATTGGAAGACATAAAATTGCATACAAGAGTAATTAAATTACAAACTTAGTTAAGAAATGAATTTTGATTAATAAATAAAAATACGCTAGATAAATGTATCGTTTTACTTTTCCTGTATTATTTATGTTACTTGTAATCATATATAATAATTTCGCTTGGTAAACTTCGGAGTTAAGGAGGGGGCGGGGGGTATTTTTTTCAACATTTTCCTTCATAAATCAAAATTTAAATACTGTACAAAGTTCAACTCAAGCCCGTTCCAAATTTCAAATTGATAGCATAAGTAGTTCCTGAGTTAACCTTGTGACAGATGGACAGACAGACAGAGTCGAACCTTTTTGGTACGAAACTCTAAAAAGAAGTCTAAATGAACAGGTGTGTGTGTGTAGAATACTGGCGTGTTTGAATCGTATTATTTTAGGGCACCGAGAATGCTTTTATGTTCATGTTTGCAAAAGTATTTTTAACATGGCTTTGGTAGAAAACTTGATTTGGACTGATGAAACTGGCACATGTAATATTGTTGTATCTACTTGCCATCAGGTGTCGCTAGTAGTTTAGTCACATATTTTTATGTATCTGATTAATAATCAGCGATTATTATGATTTCGACAGAGCCAGTTTAACGTGGCTTTTCCCTAGATCTTGGTTTGATGCTTCAATTGTTGCTACAGCGCGCCACTAGAGGTCGTCAATGGTGTAGTTGTATGTGTTGTCTAGTGAATGTGTAGATCATTTTTAGTTACGTTGTGTTGGTGGAAGTCGACAATCGTCTTGAGTATTAAAATATAGATACATCTGAAATAATAAAATGGTTTAGAGAGGCTAGGTATGATACCTTATTATGCTGTTTTCATTAACTTATTGTTTTGTCTTGCTGTACTTCTATGTGGATGTACATAGGTATATTCTGTAGCTCTCTGTCTGTTTTGTGGTGTACTTACAATAAGTCATAATCATAAAAAAAAAAATGTTACACACCTAAAACTAAGAGTGTATGCGCTTACACGGTGATTAATTTCCACCTTAACCTTAATTAGAAGAGTTTAAGAAAATAAACTATATATACAAATCATGTCATCAGTTACCAGTTATTCATATAATTATGTATATAATAATGTATCTGAAATGTTACAGTTTTAGTAAAGTCCATATGGTTAAATGTAGAGGCACATAAAGCCGGCATAAAACGTGTTAAAAATACATATATTTAAAGGTTACCTTAGCGTGATGTGTGGGCGTGACGGTGCAAGTGGAGGTACTCATGTCCATCGAAGAGTGAATGTTCCTCTCTTCAGATGTCAACGACGTGTCCACTTCGCTCTCCGTAGTGTATTCGCCGGATGCGTCACAGCTTTCTGTACCCTATAAATAAAACAGGGGTAAATATTTACATATTTCATAAAGACGGTTCAGGCTATTGGATGAGCGATAACTAATATTATTTTCTTTTAAATGCCGTGCACAAAAGAGAAAGACTTTGTATGGCTAATGACTGAAACTAGCGTACAACTAACGCCATCTGTTGAGAAACAGTAACCGTTCTCCGGGCATTCGGCATTTTGTTTGACGGTGACCTTTATTTTATTTTCTATTTTATCATTATCCACACAACAACTACAACTACTTTAGTTTTAGTTATTGTTTAGAGGCAATAGGGAGCTTGGTGTGTTGAGCGTTTTTAAAGTTTTTCTTTTCAGTTGTCAAAGATATGGGGACCGGTTTTTGACTTTCGAGCGTTCAAAAATTAAATAAAGCTAAATACGATTGTAGTGTCAAAACTGCAGGCACTTACTTTCTACCGATATAATTGAATTATTTTTTATTTGAAAGTATATGCTTCCAGATTGGTCCCAATGTTATCAAAACTTCAGTTGGATGCAATCATCAATCATCAATGAGCCATGAGGAATTGAGGGAACTCCTCAAATATAGGAGGCACGCATGTAGTAATTTCGGTATTTTCTATTATAACTAGTGTATTTACACCCGAAAATCACAAATTTGGTGAAGTGGAACTGATGATGAAGACCACAGATGACTTATGGAACTTGTACTTAAAACTGTAAAAGTACGTTACTGATTCTGATATGATTCCGTTGAAATAGCAACGAATGAAGTCTTAAATGTCAAGTGTGCCAAATCGACGGAACTCCTCAAATGTTATCGGCTCACATACAGTGATATGGTTTTAGTCTGTAATAATCAACGTATTAACTCTAGGAAAGCAGTCCATGTGGTAAAGTGGAAAAGAAATGTGGAAATGTTCACTTGGCTTGGCGTAGTACTAAATTGAAGTCAGTTAAAACTTTGTTTTTAAATTAAATTATTCATTTTCTATCGCTATTTCAAAACAGAAAGTCAAAAATCGATCCCCAGATCTGTGCTCTGTGCGGTAACTGTGTTTCGTAAACATGTTATAACTGATAACTCTTCCAAGCAGACGTTCACTATTTAAAAAAAAGGTGAAAATAATTTAGATATTTAAAAATTGAAAAAAAAAAACTGTTAAAACAGTGCAAAGTTTCACATTCTACAATAATATTGTACCTTGTCGTTTTCACTCGTTTGACAACTTCATATGGCAGTTTAACATGGCGTTTAATGCGACAC
Source organism: Epinotia nisella (assembly GCA_932294315.1). Classification (NCBI taxonomy): domain Eukaryota; kingdom Metazoa; phylum Arthropoda; class Insecta; order Lepidoptera; family Tortricidae; genus Epinotia; species Epinotia nisella. The sequence goes on from OW028674.1 coordinate 29,328,381, forward strand.
GGTACAAAGGTGTTAAGCCCCTTGTGAGGCCGACCGTACAAGACAGTACCTACTTATAATTCTACCTGTGCTTCTAACGACTTTTGGATTTAACAACTGTAGCCTGGTGGTCCCTTCATCGTCGTTATTACCAAAATCCATTGTATCCAGTAATAAAAATTACAATATAAATTGCACAATGACAATTAACACGAATTTATAATATGATCGTCAACACACAAATAAACTGACAACACAAACACAAAAACAGTTGCTACTCACTTCAGAACAAGTAAACTGAGTCTATGCAGCGATCATGCTTATTTAATAACATCCTGGTAAATTAATTATACAAGAAGTTAAAATAAGGACAAGGTTATCACTGAAATCAGCGAGTAACATGAGTTTATGAACGGATTTCATGTTGTAGTACAACTTTTTTGAGGTGAATAGTTAATAGGCTACACGCAATTAACGGTAACGTGTATAGTTCAGATTATTAGTAAATTTTGTTACTTTATATGGGTTGGCAATCTTTTAGAAACCAAGGGCCAGATAGGAGCTAACAAAAATTCCGCGGGCCGCAGTTGTCAATTATTTGCGACTTTTTTAGGCACTTCCAAAATTCTGAATTCAACTATCTTTACATACAAAACAGCCAGGGAGGGCAGGGAGGCTCGCGGGCCGCAAGTAAGGGTCTCACGGGCCGCATGCGGCCTCAATAAAACAAAACTAACTTCCACTTTCGTATACATGATCTGTTCCGAAATAGACTAGGAATGTTTACATCAAGTACAAACCTGGGTATGGGTATTGCTGTTCCCTTCCGAGCTCTGGGTGAGCCACTCCTTGATCCGCGACATCTTGGCCCGGCTGACGTTCTTGCCGTCTTCCTCGAACGCTAAGGGCTTGAAGCTCCTCGTCCCTTTCTTCTTGGCCTGCGCCTGTTTTTGCACCAATTCATCAGCCTGCATTACTAGCCTCTCAATATCCTTGCATCTCGTGTTATTATCAACTCTCAGTAGATCCGGCGTTGCTAAAAGTTTCGCAGCTTCTCTCTTCTGATCGATAGGTAGGTCGCATTGTATCTCAATGGATGAAGTCATTATATCAGTAGAGTCTTCGTTAGCTATTTTAGAGTTAACGTAAGTCCATTCCTCTTCGGAGGATTCCTCTTGACTTTTCTCGTCAGTTTCAATTATTTGTCGGTCCGAGTCTGTGTCGCGGTGCTTAAAGTAAAATATGGCAAGGTGGTCAGATTTCCGGTTAGTCTGGTTGAACTTGGAGGGGTCGGCGGGCTTTTTCCTCTTGACTACGGTCGGCGGAGTCCTCGGCGTGTCTCCACCCGCGCCGTGTCCCAGCCCTGGAACGACAAACACAAATGACAATCACAGCATTGTTCTGTTTATTTGTTTGCGAACGGCGGCATTTCTCAAACAAGTGCCAGCGTCGGAATTGATGTTATTGTTTTCAATTGTAACTCGATTATGAATGAGCGATGCGGGTGTGCTCGCATGAAACGGAAAGCTGAGGAATATGAATATTTATAGGTTCTCGTTGCAAAGTAAGACAGTGCCGTGCTTTCGAATTTTATCGCTTAAGTCACGTAATGATGAAATCATGCATTTGCGACACAAAAAAATCCCAAAATGAAGTAAACGTATTGTACCCTGTCGTGTTCTAAATTCGCTCTTCCTTGCATGACAACTAACGTCTTGGGACATTAGTAATCATGCAAAGTCACGTCGGTAGAAACACTCTTAGAAATCAATGATCCACTAAGTGGACACACGTAGTGACATACTGTCGAGTTCGTCCATCATGGCATGCATGTTAACATAGTTCTATTCGTTCTGGAACGAGGGTAGTGATGACATACCGTCGAGTTCGTCCATCATGGCGGGAACGGTCTGGTCGGTGTCGCGCGCGTCGGCCTCGCCGCTGCTGGGCACGCGGGCGTCCATGTCGTGTCGCTCAGACTCGCAGTCGGAACCGAAGCCGCTCCACTGGTACCTTACAACATACTCCTGCTCCTCCTGGAACGAGGGTAGAGGGAGATTAGCGACCTACCTATCAGAAATATAATTTATAATTTAATTGAATAGAAGTGACTATGAATGTATCTAAAAAAACGTTCACATTAATACGCCTGCAACATCCAAAAATGCATCATCACATACCTAACGTTATATGCTGCCAAAATACTACGACATTAGGTTTGTTATTATTATGGAAAGTAGCAGGTATGTGAATCAAAGTAAATCACTAGTTAGCTAGCGAGTCGTTTATAGTCTCCCTACTCGTCACTAGATGTCGCTAATGGGACTCACCTCTGAGGCGGACTGCCGGCTGTCGCCCGAGCTGTCCCGTCGTCGCTCCGTCCGCAGCCGCCGCGGCGACCCGCGCCGTGGTGACCCTCTCCGGCACAGTCGCGGCTGCTTCAATGCCGGCTCCTCGTCGCTATCGCTTGCCGCCTCCGCTGAAGCGCAGCCCTGGCATATGCACCACACGGTTATAGTAACGGCTTAATGGTCTTACGGTGTAAACGTCTTAGTTATAGGGAAAAATAGGAAGGAACACTTGCGATCGATAAAATAAATGGAAGATTGTACGATAGGTCAGTAATTGTAACCAATAAGATTTTGTCAAGAGGTTGGCATGAGAATGCGAAACTGCTTTTCAATATTATTATTGTAATCAAAACCATGTGGGTTAGTAAATGTGCTTGCAAAATAACGTGCAGCGCTAAAACAAATACTTAGTGTACAATTTATTTATTTTATTACTTCCGTGGATCTATGGTTGCACCGTAAACAAATATAATCCCATAATAGCAAAAGGGCGATTAGAAAATGAATTTAATGTCCCTCTTACATTTTCAAAGTAGAACACCATCCGAGCTGTAGGTATGCATTTGTGAATCGTATTTCATTCACTAATAGCAATAATAGCATCAAGCTTTCGTTTCGTTCAATTTAGTTCATTCATAAATTTATTTATACGCACTAAAAGTCATTTAGAATGTAATGAAATTTATGGCCAGCTATTGTCGTATAAAATAGTTTGGGTGACGGAGAGCAATGATCCTTATTTAAACAAACGCGGCCCTAAACTAAAACGACGCACGACTCCAACAATTCATACACACAGAAACCTTTCCTTCTTGCAACGGAAAACAAATGTAGGTCGACTGTTCCACTGCACTATGAAAAGGACGTAAGTACGTAACACTTAAATTATTTGAACTTGCATCACATACGAGTAGTGGCAAGTTGCTTAGCAACGGACTATCAAAACAAACCCCACACGAATCCAATAATATGATTTATAGAGGACACGTGGCCCGGCCAATCGGAAATCACTTCACGTTCAACTAATGTGAGGGGTGCTAAGTTTGATCTTTATGACTAAAAATAGTTCTCAAAGTTGTACCATAAGTTTAGTAATCACGCAGCTGACGTAACTTGTCACAATTTGTAAATTAGTGTAGTTACATACTCAATGACATGGAAGGAATAAAAATATATCAAAGCTTTATTACTTACTAGCTTCCGCCCGCGACTTCGTCTGCGTGGACCCGGGATAAAAGCTATCCTATATTTTAATCCAGGCTATAAACTATCTTCGTGCAAAACTTCATCCAAATCGGTTGAGCCGTTTAAGCGTGATTGAGTAACAAACATCTAAACATCCAAACTTTCGCATTTATAATATTAGTAGGAAGGAACATTTTTAGATTAAAATTGGCTCATGGCGTGCCGGTTCTAACTATTTATAACAGTCGCCATCAGATATATCGGAGCGGCCCAAGTGCTCACAAATATCTGAACACGTCTCTATTGTCTAGGCATTAGCGACGTGTTCAGATATTTGTGAGCACTTTGGCCACTCCTATATATCTGACGGCGACTGTACCGATATTTGTAAAATTGCAAAAGTTTGAGCATCAACGATTAAATTAGTGGTTAAACGCAAGGGTGTAACCAGATTGTAAGAATAACAAGCTCCCGAACTCTCATAAGTTTAAAAGCAATAAAAGGGTTTGTCTATGGCCAATTTCCAACACCACTTGGGGCTGTTTGCAAACAGGGAGCCGCGGGTGGTGGCTGGCTGATTGCGCTTTTGTCTGTCGTGTGAAAAAAACCGTCAACAATATATTAGGTTAGTACAGGAAATATGAAAATACTATTTCCTTGTATGAGAAGTGTTTCTTATAATTTACAATTTTCATTTTGTTCATTTATCCATATTTTAAAAATCGTAGTTTCGTAGGAACTAATGAAATACACTTGAATGTAAAATTATGGGTATTCATTGATTAGTTATAAGGCAGTGAAATATTGTGTAGGTACAGTAAGGGAAATGTATTAACGGTACCTACCACCGTATAACCCTATCGCAATAAGGTGACATATCACTCGAGTTTGAGTGACGCCGTCCTGTCAATTGCGACAGGATTCTATGGTGGTACGCGAATATATTTCCCTTTGAAAAAACATGCCCATGTTTAAATTAATTGGTAAAACACTTTGAATATTAAATGAATTTTATTTCGGCTACTTCTATTAAATTGAAATTATTATGTTGTTAAATATTAAATTAATACTTTAATGTTTAGGTTAATTTGATATACCTAATTACATATTTTATATTAGCGGACCTCCTTTATGGACGCTTTTTCGTCTCATTTTTCGTCCTTGAAACAGTGTTATATTTTTGTCTTTGAGCTCGAAAGGTCCAGCAATATTAATCATGGCACTGTCACTGGCAATGACATTATCTACATCACTAGTTTATACACCATATGACCTCATATACGGAACAATCAAGTTCGGGCTAGTCGAACCTAAGCGAGGCAGGCCTCCCAGATGGCACTCGCACTCGATGGCCCGCAGGTACAGGAGGTGCCAGCGCCGCCCGCGCACAGCCGCACCACCGAGCTCGTGATCCGACCGTGGCATTCGACGACTCGTTGCATTATTTACCTGATTGTCGATTCTAGTGAGGCAGGCCTCTAGATGGCACTGCCACTCGATGGCCCGCAGGTACAGAAGGTGCCAGCGCCGCTCGAGCGCGCGCGCAGCGTCGCCGCCCGCGCACAGCCGCACCACCGAGCTCACGATCCGACCGTGGCATTCGACGTCGCGTTGCAATACCTGGAACAAAAAGCATTCCGTCAAAATCATTTTTGAGAAGTTTTTACTAGAGTACTTTCCTTTGTCATCTAAGTAATACAGATCGAGACTATTCTAAAGAGCCCATAGTCTGCTGCTTAGCTATACATCTTCTGTGCCATAGTTCTCGACTAAGATAGCATTGTTTTATGTATTCTAGAGTTCATATAGTCACCTACCGGCTTCAACCTCTCTCAACCAATATGTGACTCAGTCCCAGAACAGTATAATACACAGTAAATTTTCAGTCCTATTCCCCAGACATATCTTTTAGATGTGTCTGTGCACACAGTTCAGTTTATCCTTTAGTATATGTAAGTATATAACTCTGTTGATTAACGTTGCACTAAACTCGAATAAAATAATGCACCACACGAAAGGAGAGACCTATGGCGCTCGACCCACGTTGTTTATAACATGAGATGACGAGGTTATAATGTAAAGTATCTGTGTACGTACACAGATGCTAGACGAGCCTACAGAATAAGCCATTCATCATTCTAGTTCCCATAAATTTTGCTGTCAAGCAGTGTGCCATAAATTTAAGTACTTTCCAGAGGGATGTCATGTTGATGCTTCGGGAAACTTTAATACGATAGTCAATAAAGAATGCTTAAACACTGATAAAACAAAAGTATATCGATCCGAATGAAACAGCTATCTGTAAACAAGCGCGTATCGAGATCAATAAATCCGATACGGAATTCATGTTACGAAATGGCTTCCGAAAACAACAATAAGGAATACGGCCCTAGCGTGCCGCGGTATAAAAAATATAATCTGGCTGCACACAATACGGGCGAGAAAGCGATGATAGAACCAATCAAACCAACAATGGCCGTTGACACTCGTAGCCATTTAGTTGGGGAAGAAGAAAAAAAAGAGTGAATTTTGTAAAGCGAACAAAGGGCAGAACGTGCTGGCATCTCATGAAAGTGACGGTTAGCGAAACGGAAAAAATATTATGTTGAAAAGTAGCACACATTTGATAATAAACAGTGAAATTTATCAAGAAGAAATATCATGCGGTTTCTAAACGTAAATTCCGCTGATTTAATTAATGATGCGATGGTTAATGAAAAATAAAACAATGAGTTTTAATCTGGCACGATGGAGCGCGTTGATATGATTGATGCATTATGAAGTGCAGCTGCATTCTTGATTGAATCTGGGTTCATCGTAAACAAACCTCGATGACTGGGGAATGCGTTGGTTTGCTCACGGTGCATTGATCTAAATAGTTACGATGAATACAAGCTTATGAGTCGTATTATATAAAAGAAAAGCGGACATAACTTTACGGTTTTATATTATAGCAAGAAAAATAACATCTCCGATAGATATATATATGTTTACAGCATGAATTCAACGAAATTGAACGGTTACGTGACTTTAATTTTAACATTGCATGCAAATAATGCAATTTTAGAAAACTTTAGTTTACAACTGGATATACACAAATTACATAATTGCTGAAAGGCAAACTCGGTTTATTGTGAAACAATTGATTTGAAAACACGATCCAATCAACCAGCCGACATGTAAGGGAAATCAGTAATAAATATCCCAATTCAATCTAATTGGGTCTATTCCAATCTTGTGCAGAGAAACCAGACCATAACGAGCATTCCGTAAGCGATGCGTATACAAATTACCATCTACAGAATACAGATTTCGATACTGATAGGTAATACCGATGCACGATTACGGCGAATTACGATTTATCGAGATCACTGCTCGTTTATTTTGATTTCCGCCTGGAAAACGCGGTTGTTAGGGCGCGGGAAAGTTTTTGGATGATTGCTTTCGTTTTATGCGAGGAAAGCAATGCATGTATACCTAGTAAGTATAATATGTGTAGCATGATACAGACATTTTTTAAATGAACCGAATATCACATCGAATGCTACATTTTCGGTATATAGGTACATAATATCCAGATCGAAAGCATAAGCAGCGTATCATCTATTTACTTGCGCAACTTTATCATTATACGACCAGGAAGACCGATCTTTGCTCGGCGTTTTTAACAAAACTAATTTTCCTGGAAATGGAACTGGCGTACGGAACCTAACCAAGCTAGATCAATTCTTCACCCCCACAAACCCTTGCATTGCAATTCTCAGCCGAAACGAGCAGCAGCAGAAATCGATAGAGCCGTTTTTCAAGAACCTATTTCTAAATAAATATTCAAATATTACTTCATGTTAAGTTCAGCGAACTTTTCAATATTCCTGAGTTATGTTCGTATACCGACGCAATTTAACATTAAACTAAAAAAAATGGTTCATTCAAAATGCAACCATATCGTTTAACATTCAAATAAAATGCCCATAAAAAACTTCAATGTAATACATTCACACATAATTTTATTTTTTATGAACACGTTACGCCACAGGAAATGGAGATAAAGAGATTACAAAACATCAATGTCTAATAAAAGAGCGAAGTTATTGAAATTTATACTTATTAGAATAAATTGGTTCCATTATGAAATTGCATACATAAGTGATGACTGATGATAATGTCAAAAGACTCAAGAGCGATATATCGAAGACAACCAATTACAAGAAAAAAATGTATCAATACAATAATTGTATCTCTCCAATATTTTTATAGATAAGATAATCAAATAAAATTTCAGTTAAAATGTATAATTTCGTCAAGATTAATAAGATTGATTCAGAAGAGTCACGGTAGTGTCATGTCAAAGATAGTTACAGTCTCAAATCTACCGCGATTATATTATGCAGTTACCGAGACATCATGAAATACCAAGAGGTGTAAAGTCAAGGCGAATCATTGCGGTGAGGATGTCGTATTTCGCAATCATATCGTGATATGTCGACTCGAGCGTGACAGACAACGGGACTCGCTTTCCATACATCTAATACATATGTAGGTATACATTAGTGATTGTTTGCAGCAAAAGTATGAAATCACACAATTTATACATCACAAATGTGTGTACAGTCGACCTCGAAGCTATGTATACGTTTTCCGCCTTATTACAAAGGAATAATGTTCTCAAGTGCAAACATATTATCGTTGACGTCGACTGTAGAACTGGCCTTAATCTACAGTAGTTTACGCTTCGCATCCTCGTAGGATACCTATCGTCAAATTGAAGCCGTATAAACTAGTGATTTTTGATTGTCTATACTTCTGGCAAAACTACCTACAACTACAAATTTATTGAATATTTTGTTCGATGACGTTGACGATTAGCGCCGCAGGCAAAATAAGTAGGCAGCGTAAACAGTAAGTCAGACAGCGTGCCGAATCAACAACCTTTCGACAGACACGATTATATTTTTTACAACGCCTACCTCCGAGCAACACAACACTACCGCTCGAATTTTGGTTTCAGTTATTACAGTAGTTTTTATTACTAGTTGCTTAAGTTTTGAATGGCACTCTTAAACGTATTAACATCAAGCAATTTAAAACTTTTTTGACTGTATATCTATCTATCGATGCAATTGACTAATATAATTTGACGTTCGAAGATTGATACGAATATTTCACGCTCGCAAGTAACAAGGTATGAAATTTTAAATAGAGAATCTAGGCTCTGCTGCAGTTTTATAAGACGAGCAGTATAATTTGCCTGGATCTCAGGTGTTCACCCTTCACCGAGTGCACAAACCATTCATTATGCTCTTGGATTGTAATGGTACAATTTGAAATCAACACTAAGATTATTTCTTGCGGAATAACATCGTGTTCTGCTATTGACTCGAGTTCAACATCATTTGTTTCTTGAAAGTAGGTTACACAGAACAATTATGTAAGGAGAGGGCGTATGAATTGTAAGAGTAACAAACAACAAATAAAACATATCAACATCAGAAAGCTCGGGAAGACAATGCAATTGTAAACGTAGTTAATTATCAAGGTGGATAAATAAATTGAAGACCTGTACCAAACGTTACACTAAAAACTGGTGACCTTACCCTAGTCAATGAAGAAACCGTTCCGCTTCTAGTGTTTGAGTAATGTTCGATGCACTGTTCTCGTTATAATTGGCGTTATTACTGACGTCGGTCGACGAATCACCGCTGTCCGACTCGAGTCGTAATTGTGCTTCAAACAATCGCACAAAGCAATATACATTTCGTAATCTCATCTCATTGTTGTGTCAAAAACGACGTGTCTTATCGCAAACTACCGGAATAAGGTTATATTAATGGTTATACGGCAATACGTTATGCATTGACGTCGTAATTGTTGCAAGACAGGTCAATTAATAGCGGATCAGTTTGGCAGTTAGTAATTAAGTGACGGGTTAACAAGAAGTATCAGAAGATGTTTTCTAATAAATGCATCTTATAGTTAGACAGTACCTTTTACGGTCTTACTACATTTTGTCAGGTAAACAGTAAGAACTCATGGGTGGCCGTTCAACATGTGAAAATGTAATGGAAATGGCAAACATTTGCGTTTACTACTCGAGTAGCGCATGCCCGTTAAGAAATTAAACAGACGGATATGTGCACTGTGTCCATCAACCACTCTCTGATGAGTTTACTTAATATAATCTTCTCACGACGATCCCTTATTGAAGTGATAAAACGTTCCTGAGCAATCATCCGTGATATTTTCCGTCAGAATACTAAAATCGGCATGAATTAGAGCATTCCCCAACGAATCATACTGCACCGCGCTCGTTTATCTAATGATAATCTTAAAGCTATTACAAAAAAGTTGATAATGCAGGGTTGCGTTGCATACGTCAAGTTTACGTCAAGGTCCGGCTCCGGCGCCTGCGCATGTGGCGTGCCGGCGGAGTCATCGGCCGCCGCCGACGGATTTAGCCGACGGCGAACGGAAATAGCCGAATGTCCAGAAACCACGCGCTTGTCCGCGTTTCAGTTAAATGTTTGGAACACCGGTCAATGGCGATGTAAATCATGACCGGGAGTAACTTGGGAATAACTAATGCAAGAGCAAGCCAGCAGACAGACTTAACTCTGCACACTTTTAGGTACTCGTGTATGTAGCTATAGCACATAGAATCAATTAATCCAAACAAAAAAACTTCCATTGAGTTTTAAAGGATGCTATTACCACAAATGTGATTTATTTAACACCAGCGCTTCTAAAAAAGTTGGATTTTCTTAATTTCACAGAATTTTTTTCATTAAGCTTATGCTATTATTAATTAGGCTCGTGTCACGTGTTTGCTTACTTGACTATTTTGAATTTTCACATTCCGCAAAACACTTTCAATTCCGATAGATACGTGAAAAAGCATTTGAGTCGAGAGTTCACAAGATTTTGCGAAATACCCAACTGCTTTTTTGCAAATATTCGCCTATTCTCACTCCCGCGATTAAGAGGAATCCAACAACACCTCATGTCGAAATCCTTCAAACGGTTTAGGTTGCAGGGCGTGCCATAGAATAAGACATACACACTTACATACATTTATACATACATACGCTAGAAAAACATAACCTTCCTCTCCTTCGGCAGTCGGGTGAAAAAAATGTTAAAATTGTAATTCGTTTGTTCACCTCCATCCAGAGTCTACGATTACCGCATGTTACAATAACATTATAATATATATGCGAGTATAAAGTTACGCCCAGAAAAACCGAGGAACATCATCATTCCTTTTTAAAAAACATCGCGAGTTGTGTTGTATTCTGAATTAAACCGCTACCAAAAATGGACGTGGCCCAAAGCTTTATGCAAATCCAGATCCACGACCAGTTCAATTAAGTATCGCACAATAGCTTCTTACAGTCTTTTTTTTTCAATTCATCGTGACGGGTCGTGAGAAATCGATTCCAAGGTTCTAAAAGATAAGTATTTTGACTGACGCGGAACAAAAACCTGAACTAAAGGACGTTCATTGTGCACAAATTAAGGAAGCGTTAACAAACGCATTGCAGATGCTGCGCATATCATCGCGAAGTTTTTTTCTCAATGGCGACATTACCACAGGCGGGTGTAATTACGCTGTCAATGAGAACGACATTTCTGCAGAACACCTCTAAGGGTTCTTTGAAAGACCGCAGAGAAATCCATTGCAAGAACCGTTATAATATAGGTTATGTCACCGCAAAAGGTAGAACGGACGTGAGGCGGTACTACGAGTACCAAGAGTACAAGCACAATTTTCTCGGTACTGTCTCTGCTTCGGAAATACTCAATTTACTGTTAATCCGCGATGGACGGACCGTATTTACACTGGGGCAGGCGAGTAATCCTATTAAACTATACATATATACTCAATACTGAGGCCCATTGACCATTCAGTAAGTTGACATGAGAACATTATCATAATTGTTTGGATCGCCACCTGCTACGACAGGGTTCGAAGGTTCACTTAGAAGTAGAACACTCAGATTAAGATTCTAAGCAGGCTTTTCAGAATTACTTTTTTTACATAGATTGGCAAGATTTTATTTGGCGCACAATTGAAAAAAAAAGTCTGTTCCTTAATCAAATGGTTGGTTAATTTCACCTGGTTGAGAAAATACTACCAATTGTCTTCTTCCGATCTTAACTGTCATGAAAATTATGAATGACATAAAATAATCGAAAGGTGGTATTAAAAAAAGGGCTTTCTTACCCATACTAATAATATAAATGCGAAGTAAGTCTGTCTGTCTGTTAGCTTTTCACGCTTAAACCGCTGAACCGATTGAGTTGAAATTTGGTATGGAGATAGGTAGTTCTAATCCCGGGAAGGACATAAAATACCTTTATCCCGGTAGCCATCCCCTGAGGGGATGAAACGGGGGCGGAAGTTTGTATGGAAGCACGATATAAACGAGTTCCACGCGAACGAAGCCGTGGGCAAAAGCTAATATCTAAGTCAATGAAACGTAAATTGACTGCCTTTTCAACATCGCATGGTGGCGGAGCTAATAAATCAGTTGAACCCCAATTTCTAATTCCCACAGCCAAGGACTGGCACAAATTAGCGCAATTATTTCCTCTACGTGTAGTGCCAACATCAGCGTCGTATCAACGGTAAGTCTGCAATTAGCCAAGCTCTCCGCTTACTGTACCTATGGCAAATTAATGTTGACTCTATGGGAAATTAACGTCGAGTCTGAGAACGCAGTTTATGGGATATGTCAACCGGTCGCTTGTAATTTGCGTTTAGATAATAATTTTGCTACACGTGGGGTCTGAAGCAATGGAACGTGAAATGCAGTGACTGGATATTCGTTAAACATATTGACTCGTGTTATTGAAAACAGCGACGACACCAATATTTAGCTTGTGCCCTATGATTTTTTACATTGCCATTCTAACCACTTTTTGGAGAGGAACAAATGTGTGTATGGGAGCAACTACAATTAAAGAACATAAATACCTACCCAAAAAATTGAGTTAAACGCGGACCTCGCTGGCGGCCTTAGAGCATACATAAGTAACTGGAGTAGCCTTGTGTCGTATTTGATTTGCGTACAAAAAAAGTCTGCCAAATTTTACGGGGCGGGGGGGGGGGGGCTATATGCGCATAAAAAGTAGACCGTGGTTTAAGTTCTCGAAAGATCGAGTAACTACATAGTTCGGCTGCTCTACGGAGAACGAAAGTAACTAACATTTTTTTCAAAACCGGAGTTTTTACATTTTGGCACTTTTAGATTCTCATCATTGGCCACAGCATCTATGACAGATGATTGTTGCAGCGCTTAAGGAGCCTATGGATTGCCGCATCTACGTTGGTGGCTATATAGTCCTATAGTAGCGCGGCATTTCTTGCCACATCGATTACAGACGTATTGTAAATTTTGAAAAATAAATAGTTACACTCTTTTTCCGTAGAGTAGCCGAGTTGCTTAAGCACAATTAAAATACCTGTTTACATGAAACTACGTTATAAAAACATACATAAATGAAATCAGTAACGAAATCTCAGGGGTTACTAGAACGCAGTTTACCGGGCTATTAAAGTAATTACTCAACGATGGGAACTAACAGCTCGGTTAATTATCATTTGTATCAGGATATTCCGCTCTCCCAAAAATAGACGGTTTCTTACAGTAAAATGCACTCATACTAAGTAAGTAACATTATTAATACTATTCATTTACTAGTATAAAGATCAGCAGTTGGGTACCTAGAAGATTTTTTTCTTTTATGAACAAACAACAGGCCTGTACTCTGTAGCATGATTACGTTTTACATGACGTTTCAGTACATTTAGGCCATAAAACGTGACCATACAATACAACCTATAGTGCTAGCCGGGCAGATGTGATAAATTTATAATAACATTGTTAATGTAATACTTTGTTTTAGCAACATATCACTTCGTGTATTTTTTTTACATGTATACGTTGAACTGAGGGTGCAGCATACATGTGTAGGATATAGTATAAGCGAGTATGTATAGATATAAGATTGAGGCAGAGAGTGTGGTGTGTTTTTAGTTGCATTACAAACGCTTACAAGTATACTCGTCTTTCTATCCAAACCCCCCTCTACACCTCAGAACTACAAAGGAACTTTAAAGAAATTCTCGGTAGTGGCGTGCTAATACTTCAATGGTTAAGCGGGAAACTTCGGGGTAATGAGTGGCGTGAATACACGCAAACTTGTTACACGAACAAGAACGGGAACAAAAAGGCGAGGGATTAAAGGGCCGGCCACAAAACCTCATCGTAATTTCTCTATAGATTTTGTAAGACAGGATGGACGCGAGCGAAGTTATTGCTCAAGGAACACATTTAGAGGTATACTTATATTATTTATAGTTCAGCCCCAGTTATGGTCTGGTTTACTGAAACTTATAAGATTGTGTGCTAGAAATCAGCGTTAACCACCCACGTTCAATGTGACTTAAGTACCCACATAAAATAACACAATTAGGTACCTTATACAAATAAATCAGCCTTTATACGTCCTACAGCTGGGCACAGGCCTCCTCTCATGAGAGAACGGGCACTAGTCTGCACGCTGGCCCAGTGCGGGTTGGGGATTCACATAGGTACACCTTTAAATTTCTTCGCAGATGTATGCAGGTTTCCTCACGATGTTTTCCTGAGCTGCAATTTTTTTTTACTATTTTTTTTCTTACACAATCAATCCTCGAACGACAAACAAACGACGAGCGTCGAGACATGCGTGCAAATGCAAACGCACTGACATGCAGCCGACAGCCATAGCGAACTTGCGAAACGGCACCATAGCGAATCGACGAAGTAAGCTAACACAACATAAGGTCACCACTGTAACATCTGACGCATGCTGTAACAGGTTAGGTAAACAAAATCATAGAGAAAATCAGAAATCGAGCTCAATCAGATTCTGGCACGTTGTTATTTGTGACCAACACAATTGTTTGTTGTGAAGCAAATGTGGTATTGTAGTCGATTAATTAGAACCTATTCTCAACACCCATATGACGTAAATGCGCATGGCCCATCGAAATAATAAATAAAATCCTGTAATAAGATTAGGGGTTCACAGGTTTAGTACCTAAAACTATAGTAACTATAGTTCTGGAGTATTTTATGATAATAATTCACCATGAAAACAGTTACGTACCCATCATGACTTTTTAGGGTTCAAAATGGCAAAAACGGAACCCTTATAGTTTCGTCATGTCCGTCTGTCCGTATGTCACAGGCATTTTTCTCGAAAACTACAAGTATTTTGTATTTTAATAAAATTTTGAGGATAGGTGTATTTTGTTAGCCACTACATATTTCTGTAATGAAATGACTAAAGAAAAATTTTTTTAGGGGTGCGCTCCAAATATGTAATAATTAGGACCCGGAATTTTGCGTGCGGCTTTTGAAAAGTCTTAGGGAGAGAACACCAAGGTTTATCGATGGTATCATCGTATGGTATAAATCGAGAGTTTTTTACTTGTGTGCAAGCAAGAGAAGCAAGAGAAGTTACACACAATCTGTCAATATGACGTATAAGTATATAAATGAAATAATAACTGATTAAGGTTTGAATACTCCCATGCTAATGTCAATCAATACAATACATATTAGATAATAGATATCTATAAAAAGTTGATAACGTAAGTAGGTATTTGCTTGCAAGTGTTATTTAATTTAGAGAAATTAACCTCAATGATAGAGTGAATGTGACTGACATATCGATAAAAAGCAGTGCTCCCTCCCTTATATGTGTCAGCTAGTAGTCGCACGCAACATTCCGGGCCCAAGTAAATATAAGAGTTCTCAGCAATTTTTTTGATTACTTAAGTGAATGGAGTCGGAGATAATCGCCCTGAAAGTCACAAAAATTGTGTCCACCCTCCTCTAATTTATAAACGGTGTATTTAAAACATATGCAAAAACTTATTAAATTATTCCACCAAAAATTATTTTGAACAAGATCGGTTCAAAGGTTTTCGAGATATTGCTGAAAGATTGCCGTAAGTGCCGTAAGATTTCTGTGACGATACGACATTTTTAATAGGCACGTTGTTCGTGGTCCGACACGCACTTGGCCGGCGTTATCTTTAGGGTTCCGTACCTCAAAAAGGAAAAAAACGGAAGCCTTATAGGATCACTCGTGCGTCTGTCTGTCCGTCTCTCACAGCCGATTTGCTCTGAAACTACTGGACCGATTGAGTTGAAATTTGGTAAACATATGTAAATTGGTGACCCAAAGATGGAAGCTTAAAGTAAAGTAAATTAATGAATTCTGAACAAGGGGGCCACTTTTGGGGGGTAAACTGGAAATTTTTTAAAAAAGTTTCGCAAACTGTATTGTGTGACATATCAAATGAAAGGGGTTGTTGTAAGACTTGTAAGCATCTCAGTTTTTTTTTTTATAATTTTAGCAAAAACAGATTTGAAGTAATTTAGGAAAAAAGACGAAAATTGACCATTGCCCCGCTTATCTCCGAAACTACTAGGCTTAAAATTCAGACAAAAAATATGGAAAATAGTTCCTTGCCTAAAGATTACAGGAAAACCTATAAGAAGTTTGAGTATTCAAAATTCTCAGTAGTTTTGTGTATTCAGATGATATTTCCGTAAGTTGTTAGAAACCGATAAAATTTATGATTTTATAACCGAATTAAAACATGATATTATAAAATAATTGTAATATTCCTATAAATTACAATAATTATACAATCTTATAAACTATGAACTCACGGTCACCGCGCCGCGTTTTTAAAATCGGCATTCACCATTCGTTAATAATAGCTATATGTCAAACAATACGTTTTCGCCCAATGACAAAAGAAACTAATGGACAGGGTGTATTTATCTGTTTAGACGTAAACTTCTCCAAAATAGCACTGTCTCATTTTAACCAAGCACCATTTGGCTATTAAAAAAGAGATGGTAGTATAACAGTCAGAACCGAACATTAATCATCAAATGTCAAATGTTGCCCAAAATCGCCATATTTGTTGCCACGAAATGTCAGTTCCCGTCAGTTTAGTGGGTACATCATCTGTCAACGACACATGTAAACAAATCAAAATATTAAAATATCTTTCGAAATAAAATTATAAACTGCACAAGGCTGAAAGAACACGGATAAGTGGAATGTGGTGACTAGACGTGTGCGCCGCGCCGCCGCGCCGCCGCCGCCGACGATTTTTCCACGCCGCCGCCGCCGATGAATTTGACCGGCGTGAAATCGGCGTGGCGTAATTTTGTTTTTGTTGGGACTGTGTTAATTATTCTATGCAATTTATGTAACTAATTTGAATTCCAACGTCAAATAAGGAATCTTTACAGCACATGCCAACATTGTCACCCCTGTAATGTTCTACATTAAAGAGTTTGATTTAATTCGCTTCGCAATAACGTAAAAACCGGCAATTTTGCAGTGGGACACACTACATACGAAAATAATTCACATTCGTGCGTAAATGAACAATTATAAAATTAGTGCGTACATACAAGCCATGACAGATATCGTCGGCTAAAGTCACAAACCTCTTAATTCTATTTTTCAAATCATGCTTTGGCACTTTTATAAAACCTTGTCCTAAAAGTCAACGCCGTTAAAGCCGGCCGCACTTATTTATTCGTATGGCTAATTCAATCGTTCCTATAATCTAATATTCATCTGCTGGAGCATAGGATAGCGTCGTCATTTTCCAAGGTGAACAAGTCCTCCAGTTGCCCGCTGTACTTAGTAAGCGGGCACGCGCTGATGATGTGCGCGTGCCCGTTCACTCCGCTCGGCGGCGCCGCACTCGCAAGCCGGCGAGTCTCTCCATCCACACTGGTGCATGTATGCTCGGCTGCGACCACAGCCGGTTCGCAGTCCGTTTAGCTGGCACCAGTCTCTTCTGGGTAGTGAGAAACCCCAGCAACTTCGCTATGGGGTTTATTGTGGTCCTGATAGCAGCCCCCGTCATCTCTCGGTGGATTTTCTGCCCATTCTTGTTTCCACTGCTCCGATATTTCAAAGTGGTTATCGACTTTAACCGCTGCGACGGCGGATTTGTCAAGTCATCATATACCGGTTGTTCAGGGCTAGCCAGGTTCTTTTGTGCTTCGCGAACTAGTGCGTTTTGCCTTCTAAGGTGTGGAGGGACGATATTACTTAGTGTCGGTAACCACTGCAGTGGAGTGTTCTTTATCGTTCCCGATATACACCTCATCGCTTGATTCAGCTGCACATCTATACGTTGCTTATGCGCACTATTTATTCAAACTGGCGCGCAGAATTCAGCCGCTGAGTTCACCAAGCTAAGGCCGGTTCTACGAAGTACATCAGCACTTGCACCCCATGATATGCCAGTTAGTCTGTGCAAGATGTTATTTCTAGTTTGTAGCTTCTTGCTGAGTTTACTGGTATGTGCGGCAAAGGTAAGGCTACGACCCAGGCTCACACCCAGGTAATTAGGTGTCGGATTGTACTTAAGGACTGTTCCCGCAAATATGACATTTGGTTCATACTTTGCCTCTTCGTTGTTGACGTGGAACGCTGTAACCTCTGTCTTATCGGCATTTGGTATTAGGCGCCATTTCTTAAAGTACTGCCCAAGAAGTACCAAGTCACTGTGTTGACAGGTAATAGGGGGATGTAGTTTCTCATGTCCGTTGGAATTGCCACCAAAACCCTGATGTCCCTTGGGTGGTGCTAAACGAGCAACATACTTGGCTGCTGTACATGTCGATCAATTGCGATCTCACAGCACTTCTCAATCGTTCTCACCTACCGGCCGCACTAATGTGTCGATACTCCAGGAGCTCCGTATCAACACCCAGCTTTCAACTACATGCTTGCAGGCTAGATATATCGAAGGCAGTGTGATTATTTCTATTGTGTCAGAGCTTGCATCTCCGTGTGTACACAGTATATATTGGAACAACAACAAAAAAACCGCTGTTGGTTCAAGTGCATAATGAACTGTCCAGTCAAGTGATTTATTCATCGCATAAATTCGGAATGTTTTCACTGTCAACGTGGATGATAAACATAGATATTAAAACCCAGATAAACCTAACTATAGATAATGTCAAAGGGTCTAAGAAGTCTTATGCCTCTGGAATCTTCCCACGGGAATCCATAAAAACAATTAATACAAAATATAATGATTTCCAACATATTTATACCGATGGCTCTAAAGTTGAAAATGGCGTTGGGGCTGCTTTTTTTGACTCTCAATCGAATATCAAAGCAGCCTTCAAGCTAAATGATAATTCAATAACTGCAAAACAGTGGCAGAAATATAAAATTCCAATGGGTCCAATCGCATATAAACCAAGAACCAGCGAAGGCAACGAAGAATCAGACAAATTAGCCAAATTAGGAGTCGACAAGGGGATACATGTAAACCATATGCCTTTTGAAAGACCTACTAAGGGAATCAAAAAGTAAATGGTTTGAAATTTGGAAAACCTATTTTGATGAGAGGTCGAGAGAAAAAGGCATATGGTACGACTATGGTTAGTGAACCACCGAAGATTCCCTGGTCTCGACTAAATAGAAAGCCAGTTGTTACAAGCATGCGACTGCACTCCGACTGAGCTGTAGACAATTAACTATGTAATACCTATGAGGTCGGCGTCATCGCTCTGCGATAAAGGTCTGGTTTTTTTTCAACATACTAAAAAAAACTAGGTACATACTTCTAAAGAATGATGTGATGACATACTTTGCTCACGGGCGTCAATATCCAAGGCGCAATACCATTAGCCCGAAATAGAGGGCTTTGAAAAATGATTGTGAAGAACTGCGCTCTTGGTGTTCACGACCAACGAACAAGAAGATTCCTGTTTGATCTTTTTTTAGTTTTTTTGGTGCAATGATATTTCAGAAATTGTGATTTAAATGATAATTTACTCTTTATATAGTTATTTTTCCATACATCGGTAAAAAAAGTACCACGCCGATTTCACGCCGATCACGCCGCCGCCGCCGATCAAATTCCCACCAGACGCCGCCGCCGATGATTTTGCCATCGGCGCACACCTCTAGTGGTGACCATGCCCAGCTGCAGCATTATTGGATGTGGCTTACGAAAAGGCCCAAATCGGCAAAGTTTATCCTTGCACCGGTACGTAAATGTATTTTTATTGAAATATTGGATAATTTAAGCATTATCGAGAGCTGAGCATTTGCATTATGTTGTAATGTGTACACATATTAAGATTCGTTATACGTTGTAATAGGATTTAGCTTTATTTTCGATATTTTTGTACTGAAAGTTACCTTTGAGTGGCAGTTAGGGTTGTTCTTGAAAATATCGATAATTAATGGCGATGCGTCATTCGCAATACCGAATTTTCTAGTTCTATAACCAGTGAGCTCTGAGCCAGTATCTTGAATTTACAAAACCTGAAAAGTCTGGGTTGTCAAGATTGGTAAAATTTTATAGTAGGTACCTTGAAACTAAACAAGATTCATTGATTCGCTAATATAGCTATTTTTAAAGGTTACCAATATGCCAAGAAAAAATAGTTGGAGGCAATTGGACCTGAAAATATAAGACAATGTAAAAGAAACATTTGCTCTCTACATTTTGCTGGAGTACCCTGTTCTCTTTACGCTTTTTAAATTTTCAATACATAATACTTGCCTGTACCTTTCCCAGGACTCTTCTGCCAATTTAACTTTTATTTCTTGTGCTATTAAGCATGAAAGGGTACCGAAAGTCATACTTCCGCATATCTAATAAAGTATGGATTACTATCATCTCATGTTATTTTAAAAGTGGACGGATTATCGTGTCGTGTACATAAAAATCATTATTTTCTCATGTTCACTCGTCGACTTGTAATTTGTTAATATACATATAGCTTGAGGTCCCGGGTTCGATTCCCGGTCGGGGCAGATATTTGTATGATGAATACGAATGTTTGTTCTCGAGTCTTGGATGTTTAATATCTATTTAAGTATGTATTTATCTATATAAGTATGTTTATCCGTTGTCTAGTACCCATAGTACAGGCTTTGCCTAGTTTGGGACTAGATCAATTGTTGTGATATGTCCCACGATATTTATTTATTATTATTATTTATATGAATATCACTTCCATTTCACGCCGTTTAAAAGGAGACATGATTGTGAAATAAAAATACGATAAATACGTTGTCCCAAAAGTCACGCAAGATTTGAATTATACAGAAGATGTTATTGAATCTTACAGTAGGTACACATTTAGGGTTATGCATGGAGCAGCTCAAGAGGAAAATCTAATACTGCTTGTTGTTATTGACTGCATGTAATAAATACATTCGTAATAACCATGATATTTAGCAGAATAGCAAAGAATTATTTTCCTCATATAAATCATGGAATTCCGCTAAGTAATGCCTGATACAATCCATAATTGAAAAAAAACTACACTTTCAATTAGCTCATATAAAATAATGTACTTATAACCTTTATGTTCTGAGATCTGTCTATTTTATCGATAAACATGTTCGCTGTATTATCGATAGCGGGACAGCACTACATCCGCCATGTTTGTCACCCATACTGGACACACTCATTTTGTTGATACTTCACGTCCTTTAGTTTCTTTGGTCATTGGTTTTCGCCTCATAACTGCAGACGTCAATTTGACGGCGTCAAAAATAGGTGCCAATTTCTCGACTACAATAGTTTGGGTAACGCAAATGTTGGGCATCTAATGGAAAGGACTTAGGCAAGGTCAAGCGCACTTCATTTACAAATCCTAGCAAAATTGGATTCTTATGTATGGTAATAAAACGCGTCGACTACTGCTTTGAAAATCAATAATATGTTATTGATAAACTCGAAAACTCACAAACGATCACGAATTAGTAGATTCAATTGAGGGTGTAGTAAGTTCTATAAGTAACAGTTTTATTATACTCACTACTCACGGGACCTGAACTCCCATTTAATAGTTTTTTAAGTTTAAGGTCAAAAAGTTAATCAATGCATTTGTGTTTTTGAGCTTATTTACAATCTGTTGTTTTATGACGCCAGCAAAGGCTGCTATTTTGCCAATTCACATGTGATAAACATGGACTTGGCCAGGCACCTACAACCCGTTTAATTTTCTATAAGTTTGGTCCTGGCGGTTATCGACCGTCATAGACACCAGATCCAAAGATATAGTAAACGCGTTGTAATTTAATATTACAGGTACCTATTTACAGAACTATATATTCCGTTTTATTCATAATTTGTTCCAGGATTCTTTTCAGCAAGATTACTTTGGCTTAATTGTAAACTGGGTATCGCAACTACGGGACACGTTTTGATGAAATTACAAAGCCGCAAGTGTTTTAAATTACAAGATTGCTATGACTCATCAGAACTAAGGCAATGTTGCAATACTGCTGTAATTGAAGTACCTACTGTCGGAAAAAACGAAGGTCGTTGTTACGCATAATATATAGTCGTACATTATAGACCTTCTATATTAATTGCTTTGGAACTAGAACAATGATTTAACACCTGTAGGTACCGGTAATTTAGTCTCAACAACTGCTCAAGGTACGTATGTTAAACCTAAGGGGAGAAAATCACAGTAGTGTTTAATAAATATCGTATAATACTTAATAAATTTAATCTTGCAAGTCTGATTGTCTTGAAAATCAACAACTAACTGGCTTCAATTAAAAATGAAATTTTGCTAAATAATCTGTATCATTAATGATTTCCACCTGTCCACATTATCAGCAGTTTCCATATACACGCGTTTCTAATGACAAGCAAATAGAACGTAGTTACAGAATCAATTCGATGAGATTGAAAACCGCAGCGGATGAAACAATGATGGCCAGGACTTTCACGGTTCTCTCGCTGGAGAAACTGTAACTTTGCCAACTGTGCAATCAGCCACAATGCAGCCACAACACACATTGCACATGCAGTATTAACATTCTGTGTCTTAAACAAATTAGCAATGGGTGAGTGAAGGGAAATTATAAACTATAAGAGTTACGATACCTAACTTGCACAATAGGGATGGTGACACCAAATAAAATAATCAATAATGTTACATTTTCTCGAAAAAAGATTAAAAATATAGTCACTTGGAAAAAAAAGGAACACAAGACAATAAATGTACATAAAGTTATATCTAAGTGTCCAAAGTTTTAATATTATTTATACGCTGTCCCTTTTCCGAAAAACGCACCTTCTTATGATGACCCTCGAGACCCGTGACATCACGGATCTCAAGCGTTTTCTCTCTCTATCAAGCAATATTAAAACGGTTGTGTCTTCGTAATTTTTTGAGATATTTGAATAGGATTTCGTCAATAGGCATATTTTTTGCCTTCTTTCTTTTGGAGTAATAATACAACTGGAGTCCCAAACCCTATTTATATGATGGATCTGGCAAATCTTGCCAGATTACGGTGATATAACCCTGTCTCGATGAGTACCTACATTTTATCGATTGGACACATTAACTGCCACGTTATGACAAGGTTTTATCCAATAATAATAAAAATAAATCTCGCAAAGTGTGCTAAACCCACGATCTATCATGAATTGTGCAAGTTACTAGACTGCTTGGAAATCATTTCCAAAAATCATAAAAAACTGTTACAGTATTAGTTACCTAAACTAAACCAAAACTTTTGCATGAGTAGGTAGATATGTGTGTTCTACTTGGAATTACATAGAAATAAACGACAAATAGAAATAAATAAAAACTTCGTAAACCATTCCGAATTAGAAAAAAAATTAATAATACATATGTACATAGTACATTTGATTTGTATAAACCAAACAAATTTGTACTTTTACTTTTCTAATAAGTATCATAAGTAATAAGGATTTCTAATCGTTAGGTATGATACATACCTAGCAGCTTCAAAAATGATAGGAAGCCTAGGAGTCCCATTATGCTACGAAGTATTGCATTACCATTTCCAAGCAGCTACTGTGTCGAATGCAATCCCGCCGCAAATCATAGTAATGACCGCGCATATCACGTCGTATCATACGCAGCCAATCTGCAATAGATGAATTTCGATTCGCGCTCGGCGTTTGATTTACAACTTTTACATGCCGTTCGCTTTCAGTTTCTGTAACTACCCGTCTTGCCTCTGCCTCGGCGGCCTTATTAATTTAGATGAGACTTGTATGGATGCATCTGCAATACGAGTATTTATAGTTAAGTCCAATCTGTAGAAATAATCTACGGCGACGAAAAGTATAAGTTCACTATCCAGTGTGTGGATAGCAATGCGAGGGTAAATAATCTATGATCTCTTTCTTTAATTTTTTATTTTTAAGTTTCTTAACTTAATTCTTATTCAACATTATCTTCCATAGCGAGTTTCTAACAGCGAGAGTTAAAA
Source organism: Epinotia nisella (assembly GCA_932294315.1). Lineage (NCBI taxonomy): Eukaryota > Metazoa > Arthropoda > Insecta > Lepidoptera > Tortricidae > Epinotia > Epinotia nisella. Next base: position 29,352,233 of record OW028674.1, read on the forward strand.
TCGGAAGAAAAACGCATCTGACAACTAAAATCGTACGAAAGTGATTTTATAAGAAAATAGTTCTTATGTATACTTTTTCATCAGCATGTCTATCTAAATGTATATCAGTGAGGATAACAGTTTAGATATCTATGGAATGGCTTTCGTCCAAACAGTTAATAGCGTCCCCAATTTACAAACAAGTTACTGCATCTAAATGACTGCAACTACACACTATTTATTTATTATGTATCCCTTAGTCTCAAAAATAACAATCACATTGTATATTTTTGTTCCTGTATGCACCAATCTAAACGATATGGTTTGTATGAATGGGGTCGGATCATGGTAATGAAAAAGGGCGCGTAAAAGTCGTACCGCCAAATGTACATACGCCATTTTAACATAAATTAGTAGTCGAGGAACACGTGTTTATGGAAGGCGCAAGCGCAGCTGCGGTGCACGAGGGGCCGTATTATGAAACGGCCATATGTTTAGTGACGTTACTGGAATAATGTAATAAAATAAGAAGGAAAGTTTGAAAAGTAACTAACGAGGAATGCGATGGAAATAAATAAACAGTACAATTAATGGACGATAGTAGGTAATAGATGGTAGTACCGTGTAGCGGCGATGTTCTCAATTCCTTTAATTGGAATGGCATCTCGAGATAAATAGGGTTTCTTTTGTACCAAATACCGACTAGCCCAACGCTATTATGATTATTGTTACTAGAACAACCATTGAGTAAAACAACAAATACCGGAGATATCGGAATAAATTGTGCAACAGAATGCAAATGAAATCTTTCATGCATCACAATCACACGTGGTATCACGAGTCAACAGCCTCGGGCGACAGCCAGCAATCATTCAAATCATCTAGCCATAAAGGGGTGTATAGTACAATTCATCAACTCTACCTTTGATCAGGAATACGTCACGAAATTGTTGAATTTCTACAAACTACTTTTTATTGATTTTCTTGAAGACCTTTGTGTCGTATTTTTTTTAGTTATTAGTCATTAATAAATAATTAATTCAAGGAAAAAAGTTATATACCTATAGGAGTAGGTATATGGATAAATCGCATGGGAGCAATGAACCGTCGATCTGATAAAGATTATGGCACTAAAGCCTTCGCAGGCTTCGCTTTGAATAATTACCTACGTGCCGTGATAGTGGATAACGTTACAAGCACCATTGATTTTGAAATGTACGTAAGTCATTCGGGACCTGTTCGGCGCACGGACTTGTTGTTGTAAATCTACCACGGCCAATAATAGTAACAATAGAGAATTATTTACTACAGATATTGTTAATTGGTGAACAGTGGTCCAAATTGGCCTCGATATGCTACAAGTAGGTACTCGATAGCGTAATACCAAGTCAAACCTCATTCTGTTATTGATGGCAAGAGTACGGGAAAACATTTACCTGGAACAAATGAAAACAAAATTTATTATACCGTCAACGTTCTACAGAGCATTGTGAAGTACATATACAGAATATTTGTTTTAAACTCTATCACCAGGTACTGAAGTTCAAGGACCTTTACTCTGAATGTGAGTGTATAACGATGCATGGAATTATAAGAGTAAGCGATCCATTGCTGTTTTGGTTAAGGAAAATGTTATTCGGAGAAAAGCAAACCAGTAATAGAAGCTAAATAATTATGAAGTTTTAAAGGGGTTTAGCGTGAGTGTAGCAATAAACCCCAGTCCAGTAACATTGGAATTCGTTAGTTCAAACAATAAGCCAAAACAAGAATGTTGCATACAAAGAATACATAGTATTGAATAAGTGCTTTGTATCGAGAAACAGGAAATTATATTGTTACTTTTCATTTTCATGCTAACAGAAGCCCTTCAGTTTCGACACATAGCCATTGAATTACTATATTGTACAGAAATGTTTGCATTGTATGGTCAAAACGATTGTAAATCATGGTTGCCAATTTTGTAGGGCTATCAAAACTTAACAATATGTACTTAGTTAGTAATTATTACACAATGAAAAATTCTGGGAATAACGCAATGTAAGAAGAAGGCGATTATTCAAATATCGAATATCAAGTGTTGATAGATTGATGGATGATAGTGATCCGTATAAAAGACTAATCGCAAACTGTGATCTAAACTGTCATGTTATACAACGTGCAATTAAGTGTTTTGCGGTTGGCCACATCGAGAAATGTAGGAATAAAGCAGTCCGACTTCAAGAACGTATAATAATATTTACTTTATGTTATTATATATATGCTTCATAAAAGCAAAAAATTTGTAAGAAACAATTTGTGATAAATTTTAGCACCGATGGCACCGATGTAATCATTATATGCACAACAGCAAAAAAAACAGAGGCTGGAACATTAAACTGTTTTATAAAAAAACAAAGAAACATTAAAAAAAATAACCATTTACAAATTTCGAGCACTTTAACCCCAATGAAATAGTAACTATCAAAATTATTACTGACTCTGTAACGAAAATTACGCAATGGCGTAATCTTTAGAGCTTCGGGAGGAAATAGTAATCTGAGCGCAAAATTTGACTGACAGGCCTAACAATGAAGTTAATCATTATAATTACTCAGTACCTACGTAATACCGGAGGCCTTGGCTCCACAGTGTGCAATAAGATATTAAACTTCCTTGTGTAATTAACCAAGTGTGAGGTTATTAATGACTCCATTTCCGAAATATAAGATTAACGAGCAAGGAGAAGATCCTGTTAAACATACATACTTCTAGTAATTACTATTTGAGCCAATTTGTTGTACACGCATAGGTAATCTATAGATTTAATTACTTATTACATTCAAGTTGAGACTACATAGAGGCCAAATCTAACAGTTTAATAAAATAAACTGATTTAAAATCTAAGATTTGAGGTTTGAAATAGACGTTACAAAATATCAGAGTCATAACACTCAGCATACACGAATGGGGTCGAACACATCATAGAAGCAGAGGCGTTCGATGATGTGATAGCACTATAAAATTAATAGACAATAAAGAGGAAAATGGCGGCCTACTGCATTGACCAGTCGGCAGCATTCGCAGGCTGTTCACATCAGGCTGATAATACAATTGTCCAATCTTCTTTAATAACTAGCGTAAACACCCACGTGATAGAGGCATTCAACAGTGATGCGAATATATTCTGCAGTATTATGATCAGAGGTCCACTTTTGAAAGCCTTCGTAAAGATTTACAACAAAATTATGAAATATATGCACCAAGAGATTGCTAAGTAGTTACAAATTGAAGATCCATAGCTATGTAATGTAACCAATCAATAAATCCTACTAATATTTTAAATGCGTTAGTTTGGACATTTGGATGTTTAGACGTTTGGATGTTTGTTACTCAATCACGCTTAAACGACTCAACCGATTTGATGAATTTTTGCACGAAGATAGTTTATAGCCTGGGTTAAAATATAGGATAGTTTTTTCCCGGGTCCACGCAGACAAAGTCGCGGGCGGAAGCTAGTTGTTCGATAAATATATTCAATGCTTTGTTTACTACCAGAGTAACCGACTAACCACTACCTTCTTTCAAAATATAATGGGTACGATTATGTTAGCTATGTTGCATTTAATTAATTATACACCTATGTTATTATAGGAACCTTGACTCAATTACTAATTCAGCATGATTGATATTATGACGAATGGAATGCCTATTATAGTATAGATATCGATGTGAAACTACAAGGTCGAGTTATAACGATTTGGTTAGTATAATTGTATTGACGAGTTCATTTCTACCGTAGTTATTTATTGGCTTGTTTTAATAAAAACACATGGTATAATGATCAATGGAAATTAAAATAGAGATATTTGGTCCTTATCTTACACTTCTTAATTTTTTTACTGTAATCACTACATGGGTATATACCGTAAGCCCTGATAACTATGGATACATTTTTGGCTTGATTTTGTGGAGTTATAGACAAAAAAATTGTTTTACGACATAAAATCGTTTACATTAAAATCAATAACATTTCTAAAATTAGACAGAATCTAGCAAACTTTGTATGACATTTTAGTCTCTACATATGGCCGGGATTACGTTAATAAATTCTGTCGGGTTATTCGGGCCCACGGTGTATGTTTATTGTGGGATAATATCCATTTACAGAGTTCGTTAAAAATAGATTTATGAATAATAATCAGTATCTTAATAGTTTTTACCACGTCTTCATATAAAGTCTCATAGTGATCGCTGATCGTAGTATTGAAAGTGATATCTATGCGTCACTTGTTTGATTAGCATAACAAACGAGAATCGAGACAAACTCGTTTAGGGAGGCATTGACATTCAATACTTGGACTGTTTTGAAATAAGAATACCGACATCTCTTGGAAATAACCGACCAAGTGCGTGTCGGGCCACGCGCAGTGTAGGGTTCCGTAGTTGCCTGTCTATCTTTGTTACATCAACACGCGCGCGCCAACTTAACGTTATACCCCGTAGTAACCATTTAGCCAGCAGGGGGACGGGGGGGACGAAGACACTTGACTCGAACAAAAATGATTTTAATCCACAAAACGGATCCCTGAATAGAATAGAAAAATGGATTTAGAAAACTCAATATTTTAGAACGAGCTATTCAACGATACCTCACAACATGGAATTACCAAGAAAAAAATGCCCACTGTGTATGTATGTGCACCCTAAAAAAAATGCTTTTCAATTTTTTATTCTTTCATTTTGTCGGCGTAATTGATTTCTATACCTATGCCGAATTCCAGCTTTCTGGTGATAATGGTCACCGAGCTAAGCCGCAGACGGACAGACAGACGGACATGGCGAAACTATAAGGGTTCCTTGTTGACTACGGAACCCTAAAATGGGCATGGTTATGTTTGGAAAGCACTTAATGATCGAATAGAATATAATTATTTTATTTGCCAGTATACTTATAAACATAGTACAGGGTGTTGAGGTAGGTACAATACAGTATACAGTCAGTGAACGACATAAAAAAGTGATATCGTAAACCTTTTACTTACTTTAGGAAAAAATTGGTCTACTTTGATAATTTAGAATGTAGTATAAAAGCAGAACTTAGTAATTCATTCATATATACACTGCCACAAGACTGATTTCGGAGAAAAACCTATTTGATCAAAGTCGGCCCCGAATCAAAGTAACCTCCATTCCACCCCACCGTATAGGACTAAAATAATTATGTGATGCACTATGATTTGATAATTTTATAGATTAATTTCAATTCATTTTAACGTGACAAAAAAAGAAAAAATAACAATTATTAAAACCTATTTAATTTGTCATACTATTAGAAGTCTAAAAATTATTTAATGCTGTAAAAATAATTTTCCAATAACCACCTAGTGATTTCTATTACACATTAATTATATTCCATTCGTCTAATATCTGCTGGAGGGTTGTTATATACTACAATTCACATATTATAAGCGTTCTTACCATAGATCGAATTAATAGTCCAGGCATTGAACTGACAACTTGTATGGAAAAAATGTCAAATTTGGAAATAATTTATAATAGCTAATTTTTTTTAATGTAACGGATATATTATCAATTAAATAGTTACCTAGAGGCAAAATCCAACAAAAAATCAGACATCAAAAAAAACATTGTTTAATTAGCTCCTAAAAAGTCCGGATAAATATTAATATTTTTTTTTATCTTTATTTACGTTCATTTACATTTGCTTTAAAATATTCAATATAAATAAAATAAAAAAGACAGTAAATGTTTAATTTAAATCTATATAATTACTTCCGTGTGGAAAGTTTGTTGGATTCTTGAATAAAGCATCTTAGAATAACGTTTTAGAATGAAATAAAAAAAAAAAAACGCTATTATAAATTAATATTTTTCGAAACCGTATTTTGCCTGGAGTATAGGTAAAACTAGTAGGTACAATATAATCCTTGATAAACGAAGAAACGTAGCCAAACTTTGTCCGTTAAAAATCTAATTTTATATGGAATGGGGTATAGTTAGTATAATACTTTAAAAGCAATGATTTAATATAATCGCATAAGCTGGAATGCGAGTGTGGATGAAATCAGTACGAGTGTGTTATATTGAGGCCAGCCGATAACAATAGATACCGTATGAAACGCTGTCAATCTGATCTCTGAAACGATATTAGGGATGTAATGATTGGCAACAATATTAATTATTGAAATAATTTTGCAGGCCCTTTTGAAAAACATAACATAGGACTTAGTTTATGAACGGATATATATATAGCTATAAAGATAGCTAGGAAGATGACTAAGAATTCATCATGCAAATTACTGAGTAACGTAACAGTCATTATGCATAACATGCATGTGCGGAAACGGAATTCCACCATTTCGTTCACAACTCAAGAGTCTGACACTAATTCACCTGATCTCGCCATTCTAGCCCATTCCCGAGATTTAGTGGTTTCCTACTGTACCGAGTGGGCAGCCGTGCTCTTAAATCATGAAGCCACTTACGGTGCAGAAGACAAATTGAGCCATTTTGTCTAGTTCAACGTCTCTCTAACATCAGCCAGTGTACAGAGAACCATCAAGTGCTTCCAGTGAAATTGTTTCAGTTGAAACTTTAAAAAACATCAGAGCTCAAGCAAGGCTGGGCGACATGAGCGAAACTACCGGTTTTCTCAAACCCGAGGGTTGGTTCAACCGATTTATTTTATGAGGGTGATTTAAGGAACCGTCAGCAAAAAGCAGTGATTGCTTTATCTATTACGGTTGATAGACTCATGTGCGCTATAGCTGCCAGTTATTTGGACTAAAAGGGGTACTTAGTTAATAGCCGGCTATCATGCGCACTTAATGATAAATTGCTGACTATTTACGTCTAAGTATCAGTAGGTCTTAGGTAGCTCCAGGTAGTTCACGTGGCTTCTTGGAACCTAAACATTGGGAAGACCTGTGGGGGTTTTAGCTCAGACAAAGAAGGTTTTAGCCGCAGTGTATAATTAAAACAAAGTATAGGTTTTACAATAAGTAATAGTTTACCAGGAAGTTTACAATCACAACCTTTTGATTCAAAAATGATGTGCTCTTGTACATGTTCCAGCAACTATTGTGGCGTTTCGTGTTTTGTAATTTGTTCTTGTTCATTTAGGAGCAGTAAAAAACAACCTTGTAAATTCGGTAGGTTGAGTTACGATCGTACAACCTTGCTCGGCGTTAAACTATGTAGTATTTATCGCTGAACAAAGAGAGCCTGTTGCAGTCTTTGTTAATCGAGGAAGTGACTTAAATGTTTTGAATAGGACTCGAAAGCAAAGATCATGCTTAAGTGCATTTTATTAAATAATTAGGAGTTGTTTATGGTATTGTACCAGTTTTTTTCTTCCCTGCTACATTTAAAGAGGCTATTTCTTGAAAATGGATTCATTCTCAATTTTTTTAGAGACACAATTTTTTTACACGCTTGAAAGTGTCAATATGATAGCACTCACGCACTAAAGTTCAAAGAAAACCTTTTTTTTAAATAAACGAGTGAGGTCATTATATGACTCATTCACGATTATTATTATTTGCTCTCTTTACACCTGTTGTTGTTAGTCGCTGGATTTATAATCAAGAGCAATGGCCCATTTATGAGCTTGTTAAATTGCCAAAAAAAAATCACACGAACTAGTGTACCCGGTTATTAAGATAATGTGTTACATAATATTATTACACATTTAACATGTTAACTTAAAATAAATGGTTACACGTCATTTTATATTTTATTCTCACCATGAAACACATAAAACGTAGGTATTCCGTTTACCCAGCGGTCGGCAAAAGGCTGCGTTCTGCCGGCGTCAATTTCGTTAGCTACCTACCTAATACTATGTGGCCCTTGGCTGCTAAAAGGTTGGCAACTTCTGCATTTACCGAATAAACTATACTACATATTATATTGTTTTTTGTCAATCCAAATATTTATATAAATAGGTACTGTAGACGCTAAAAGATCAAAAGCAGTGAGTTAAGTACATGTATTCCAAATTAAGTAACAGAAGCAAATACTAAACCCGAGATAGAGGCGATAGCAGCAGATTTAGTACTACAGCAGAATTAGAACGATGTAGAATCTAGATTATATTTACGGAACTTACATAAACAGGTAACTTTATCAATAATCGGAGATAACCTGACCGTAATTCAATCGGAGCAGGTAATTTATCGACAAATGGCGGCCAGTTTGTACGACATGGTTTAAGTGGTAAAGGATAATTTTCAATGCACGAAGTAAGCAGGTCCGCCGGTAAATTATCGGAGAAGGTAAATGATAAATAGTTTTGAAACAACGCGAAACACTGCCACATTCTTACAACGCCGCACGAGAAGTCAGAGAGATACAATGAAATAACTATAATTTTCAAGTCTGTCTTCGATGAAATACCAAAGAAATTGTCTAACGAAACGATTTTAAATATCCCCTTATATTTATAACGAAAATATACAAAGAATTATTGAAAACTACTTAAGAGTCCCCAGGAAGCTCGACACAAGCCGACTTCCCATACAAACGTAGTTTGGCTCTCATTTTAAAACGGCGTGCTGAAATAACATGAGACTTTGTATACACAATGGGATCCGCCATATCTAGGTCGGAAACTAGTTTGTAGTGCTAGAAATTATAATAGAATAAAAATATAGACTTTAAAATTTTAGTACAAAAAACTTCGTTTCTATTTTTTTTCTCAATAAACTGGGACTCTTAATAGGTACACTCGTAACGTAGATGATGTCCATATACTTCGCTACTAATATGAAAAAATGCAAGGAATATGGGAGCAGTCTACGAACAAGTTCACAGCGTCCATAGGCTACGGTAACCACTTACCATCAGATGGGCCGTAAGAAATAAGTTCATACGAATTAACCCACATAGCCACTCGCGGTTGAATTGGCGACGTATGAATGGGCCGATATAACGGATTGAGGTGGTTTGATTTACATATAAAATCCAACTCGATTCCAGTTCGACTATTTGTGGTTTTTGATATATTGGGTAACCGCATGAAAATTGTTATTTTTGACAGTCTAAAATGTGAATCTCATCTAATTGCGTCATGCCGGTTGCGTGCACTTACGTACCATATTAATTATGTCAATCATAATATTACTATGCCCTAATCTAGATCTATCAGACCCAATTTAGTTTAAACGTGGCTCTAATGTAGGTACTGTATGTTCAAAGCACGAGTAACGTCATAAGGACAGTATGTGAGCATAGCGCGTAACGATTCGACTTAAAGTCTACTCGTGAACCATATTACATAATATTTTACGGCAGTACTGAATCGTATCATGACTAATTTGTAGGCCAGTGGAACTCTAATCAAAAACAATTTGTACTAACTAGGGTTGAGTAGGATCAACAAATGTAGGAAGATCATTTCGCATGATATCATGGAGTAAGCATTCGTTTAGCGAGATTTGGTGCCTATGTAAACATTTATTGCAATGTATGTGAATTATATATTTTTAAACAAATATAATAAAAATGTTAACATTTGGATGAGTAGTATCGGAGATTACCCATACATACAAACTTATATTTCACATAAATAAAATTACCTCCTTATGATTAGTGTAGATATCGAAGTAAATACAATATGAACAATTCCAATGCTACGCTGATAGCAAGGTAACCGCTGGATCAAGTTAATCCGCCAAAAACAGAAGTATCAGGTTCGGTAAGGAGCTAGTTTCTATAGACGTGTGTGACCGCTTTTTAATAAGACATCGTAGTGGCGCGGGCTTTCCATATGTCTGTCAGCCGCATGTATGCATACGCAAATGCACTTATTGAAAATAATAGGTACTAAGTAGTGTTATACAGAATTCACAGTGTAGGTAGGTACTTTTGGAAGCTATGAGCTTCTTGTATGTGTCGAGAAAACACTATGGATATCACCGTTTTTCTTTATACCTCGTGCTTGTCTTTAGTAATAAACATAGAGCTAAAGATTTTGGCAATCACACATAGGTATCAATGGTCAGGTGTTCGCAGATATCTCAACGCGATTCGACTTTCAAGGCGTTTGAGTTCTTGTTTAGATATCTTTGAACACCCGACTATTTATAGTTATCTCTATTTCAGGGCGACTGTACCAGGAAATCTCCAAAAGATTTTTTAAATACGGACCCAAAGAGTTCCTCTTCATAATCCATAAGGCAATGTATCAAAAGTCTAATTCAAATCTCAATGCCGTTTCAACAGGTATCATCAATTTACAATATCTGTCTTCATTGTGTAACTATATGCACACTAATGGGTGCATGGGGTGTCAGTCAGTCGATTCCCTTTGAAAGGGCCTGATAAGCCGACACGTTCGTGATAAAACATTGATCGACGGTCAGTAAACCTTGTTTTGAAAGACCCACCACGCATTGATGTGTTAAGGTTTAGTGCTACCTGCATTCATCAGGAAACAAACCGAACTACAAGGCTAGATAAATGCATGATTCTTTAACTTTTAGTCTAGCCATTTATAGGCATAAGACTCCTTCATAGCATCATGACTGGAGTGTTCAATAATCCTTGTCCTAATTTATTTCAAGTCCAGTTATGTCCATAAAAATCTGCTAAGTGTTTCTGAAGCGACATTGTGCGAGGAAATATGTTAGTCAAGTGAACAAAACTAGCAATTTCTAATCTGAATATCCTGACTCCCCATTAGACACGTACAATTAAGACCCTAAACCTACTTAAATGAAAACGACTGTTCTTGGATAGCGAATAAAGCCTTTAATTTAAAAGTGAGAAGTTCAACCGTAAAGCAAATTTATACGCTCCAGTTTGCTGAAACACTAAACTACCGCCGAGCCAGATGTAGAACTCGTTGAAAAGAAAACGGAATGAAAGTTTTGAACTCACGATTATGTCTTAGTAAAAAGTAGAAACTTATTTCATTTCGTATGGTGAATGGACTCAAATACAAACTAAAACAGAATATTAAACAACAGGCAATCTATATTTATGTACAGGTACAGGTTAAAACCAACTGCAGCATAGAAAATAACGCTTAATTACGGACTGACAACGTCTATATTTAAGTTTCGACTCGAGCAAAATGCAATATTAAGGAATATGCTGGGAAACTACCGCACTAGTGTCTTATTAATTAGTTACGTCGCGGTAAACATATCCGTGGATATGCCAGAGCATTTTTTTTTCTTCAAGAACAGCAGTTTTAACCAGTAGGACACCGCGCTTAATTTTGTCTTAGAATTAGTCAATGGCAAGGTGGGAATCTGACGCCTCCTAAATGGTTTTTATTCAATGGCATCACTGAGGTAGTGAGTTAAACGACTGGCACGAGTTTGGCATCTATCCTATCCTATTTCCTACTACTATAATATTATAAATGCGAAAGTTTGGATGTTTGATGTTTGGACGTTTGTTACTCAATCACGCTTAACGGCTAAACCGATTTGGATGAAATTTTGCACGAAGATAGTTTATAGCCTGGATTAAAATATAGGATTATTCTTACGATTCGTTTTAAGACGAGATTTTTAACACAACGTATAGAGGGTCCTATTCGTATTTCTTGGCCTAGACGATCACAAATATTTTATTGATGGCCAGTATTTTAGTTAACTTATTAAATAGTATTTTATTTAAAGGAGGCTAGTTTAGGCTTTCTACAGTTTTATCCCGGACGAAGTCGCGGGCGGGAGCTAGTACCAAATAAATTAAATCCGACGAGAAGGTAGTTTAGACACCGTATATCACTTCTTAATCCATCATAGCAGACATTCTCAATGTGTACTGTAGTCCACATTACCCCTAATACTTTCACGTCATTGTAACATCAGACTGCAGCACTTTCTCAAGCTCGTATATCACTTGTCTAAGCCTGTTCGGAGGTGAAGTTTTACTGTGAAAATAATAAGGTTGAGATTAAAGTAAAATACATAGTTGTAATCCCGAGGGTGTGAAAGTTATCTTTTAATACATATACCTAGTCATTAGTCAATGTACCGGCACTATTGCACTGTATTGTATTGATTGTATACTTTGTTTAGTAAATATTAGCATAGATAAAAATATATCATTCATTCATTACATTTGAGTACGAGGGTCAGTACCTAAAAAAAGATGGCTTAAAAGAAGATTGAACTGAAGATGATGTATTGTTTACAGTCAATCACGGGCAAGTGATATATTAATGTACTTAATAACAAAGAGCTCGAGACGAAGAATGAAATTTACCACTATTGATAAGTAATTGCATTATCAAGTTTCTATTGATTCAAATATAGTGATAAATGATGCTTTCAACGCTAATTTAATAGCGCGTAAGGTACTTTCAGCGAAATATCAATAAATTATTCAAAACTTTATTCAAATTCTAGTCACCTCCATGACTACAAACTAAACGTAGCATATTTGTAAGTACGGAACCAATTCCTCCAAACGAAACTTTTAGTCGCAACATCTCACTTATAGTGTCGGGTTCAACCAACTTCAATATGCTTATTCCTTCCTTACACCTATAATTACGGATCCAACTCGTTAGAATCACCCTAGAGCAAAATTCGCGGAACGAAACAGATTCGTCAATCATTTACAGACAAATAGCTAACAGCTTATCCATGAATCTCCATGGGTCCATAATGTTAACAGTAACGGGAGAAAGTCTAACTTACGAGGGCAGGGCGAAATTTACAACAAGTCCGAAGCGGAAAAGGATAGTGGGTCTTAAGACACGGATTGGTCATTCTGGTAAACGGGGATCAATATTTCTCGAAGACAACGAAATAAATCGGTAGCCAATAAAGAAAATCTTCAAGTTGTTAAAGTTATTAGCACGAGCTTGCATTCCCGTATCTTCTAACTTACGAGTAGCTGCCAGACTTATCCATATCCCTCTATTAGCAACAACTACTAAACAGGAGTAATTATATTCTTAAGAGATGAAAAATATACCTACTGGTATTATTCTACCAGAGAAAAGATCTGATGATAAAGATTTAAAGGCTCGCTTGCCCCGTCAATTTACAGCTCTAAGCGACAATATAACAATCGATTACTATTGCCCAGCCGATAAATTCTCACCGGTGATATTAGAAGTTTCGAATTCACGCTCGATTCGATTTATGTATCACGTTTCCGGAAACTATTACCCACGGTGGTCTTCAGCTGTGACAGAGAAATTATCGAGACTGTTTCTAAACTGCAGTGCGTCGCTTAATGGGTCCGTGACCGGTTCCCTTCCGCGAAGAATGGGAAGCCAAAGGTTCCGACGCGTCTCGCTAAATCACCGATGGGAAGTCAATTAACTATTTGCATAACGGCAGGAAATTCTTCAGTTAGCTTCACTTTCATTTTGAAATCACAGTGTTACTGTAATTTAATCTTATTAATCAATAATACATCTTAATTACTTCAAAAACAAGTAATTTAGAGGTTTACCGTTCCATGATCCAATTTCCATTGCAACATGTGCCGTAAGAATTATCGCTCTGAAGTGTGAATCTTGAATTACATGAAATTAGCATCAATCGACACTGCAAAGGCAACGGTACAAATGGAGGTCGCGCGCCTCAGCAGTACACATTTGTTTTGATATGGTTGCAATGTACCGCGCTTATAGAATGGCCCATATACAGCGACCAAAATTTGTAACCAAAGGACACGAAATTCGCATTAGTCGGCTCCTTTTAACGACTAGTCACGCTTTGTAAATTTACAGGTCTTCAGAATAAATCATACTTAATTCAACAATTCTAAGAAGAAGTACCTCGCTTTTCACTAGACATTGCATCATACAAGATATTGCATCATAATAAACGTACTCCCAAATAGTCTAAACTTGTCTACAGTAGAATCCACAATTATACACAAATATGGCCATAGTTTGGTCAGTGCTGTTGATATCGATATTATTAAAGGCTTTCTCACAATACGTAGAGGTACGTAGTGTAAGATCGCCTTTAATAATATCATTATGAATAGCACTTGCCAAACTATGGCCATATTTGTGCATTTTCACCTGTCAGTGTAGTTCGCCTAATTTTAGATTTTATATTACAGTCGTGTCGTCAACGTTAAGGAAATGGTTTATCTGCATCTGTCATTCATTACAATCGGCCTGGCATACAAATTAAATTGTGATTCTATCTCTCGTCATGTTACAAGATTGTGTGAATAAGTTATCTAAACTCAATTTCAGATAGGCTGGAAGGATCGTTCCGTTCTATTACTTCATCTGTCATTTAACTTGTAGGCAGTTACCGGCACTCGTGTAATGAGATTATCTAAACGACGAACTATAAGGGCCTATGCAGACTGCGTTTTTTTCACGCGCCGTCGACGCGCTATCTGCTACTGTAAACATGGTAAAGTAGGGAAACGCGCGTCGACGGTGCGTTCAAAAAACGCGGTGTGCGTAGGTTTTGTGTAGGCCATATAATTTATAGCAAGACTTCCGAGTAATATTTCATATTTTGGTTATTGCGATGAGTTAATGTTTAAACATTTAATCATTATCGTAGTAAGTATAACTGCCGTACCAAAGCAAGAAATATACCTACTCCACTTTTCCTAGCGTGTTGGCCGCATATATCAATGGAATTATTGAATTAAAAGTTCTTTTAGATTTCCAAGTTCAGTTTTGTTAACAATAATAAAAAAAAACATTTTACTACATATATCTTTTTGTAACCCAAGATGCTTTTGCATCTGCACGAAGCCCACATTTGACAAACGTTCACAATCGTGACAACAAATCGGCCACCTTGTTAATCTGGATGTTTTTCCACACATAATTTACATACACTCTGGGGAGCGCCATATTTCCCGGCACGACGCTGCGCGTGCGCGCGGGCGGGGGCCTCGTAATAAGCGCCGCGCCGTCTGCAGTCACGGAGCCTTCGTTACACTAACCACCGGAACTCTGCGCTCTTGTTTATACTAAATCACGTACGATATATTGAAAGAAAAATGTATACACACATTTTCAACTGGTTTGCGACCACGCCAAGCTATCAGTTCAGTAGATTGGTTAGCTGTCAGAAAGTTGAAAAAGAATATGTAATTCAAACCGGTTATTAAAACGTGCCTCCAGAAAACGACGGCACCCATGATATTTTTCTAAATTAACTTAGACGCTTTGTGAATAACATACAGCATCTTGGAAAAATGGCATATTTTGTCAAACTGTAAGCGGTGTTAATGTCACTGCTTGCTGCTGTGATAAACGACGGAGTTGGGGATCTTTAGACAATCATCAATAGGTCATGACTGTTGCAAAATCTATCCAAATGGCATAATTTTCCCAATGACCACTAATCAATCCAAGGTTAGGATATAACCGTAAACTAAGGATCATGGTTATAAATATCTATGACACTTTAATAGGTTTATTAGCGAATGTCACAACAAGCTGTCAATTAGTGTGAGTCGAAGTGCGGTTACATACATATTATTATGCATTGGAGTCATAGTCATACACCTGTCTGCATCGACCTTGCTTGCTTAGGAGCTCATTAAAGTTAAACATCGGTTTTGGCTTATGATCTCAGCTTGATTAAAATTCAAATTAGTTTCTAAGCGCGGTTAATGAGCTGTAAACTGTTTGGAATCGCGTTTCTAATTAGAAATGGTTGTCCACGAAAAAGTTTGTTTGTTTTGAGACTAATTGAGTTTTAAGTATTTTTCCTAATTAGACAGTAGTGGTGTATTTTTTTATTAGTGGAATTATCTATAGTAACATTAGAACCTTACACCACTACATATTTATTTATAGAAAACATATGTCACAAAGTATCTCCAATATAAGTATTACATCGGGGAAACTAGTTTAGGGGTTTTTTAAAACTGCTTTAGAACCATAGAAGTGCACTTGAATCTGAGTAAAATCTATTAAAATCCGTGTGTATATACGATTGTATTTGCATGATAAAGGAAACAAAATAAGTTAATATTATAGGTAAAGTGAAACCCACAGAATCACTTAAACAATCTCCGTCCATATGGACCGTAACCGCCGAGTCGGATTCATTACATGTGTTTTTTATAGCGCAGGCTTGCGACCACCACCCTCGGCCGATTGTTTGTGCACCCCGACCGACGACGGACACATTATACCGTGACGTCCGTGATAGAGTACCTACATGGTCACAGGGAAAACACGGAATACAAATAATAACGGGGAATTAGACAAAATAATACTGAAGAAAATGATTCATTTCAATAATTTCCATCACACTTAAATTTTATGTAGATTATTTACCTAAAGAAAAATGCAGTGATTGGATGGCATCTCTCTATTTATTTTATTTATATAGTCATCCTCTAAAAATACTATATAAAAAGATAATATTTACAAAATTTGAATAAGTATTCATTATCAACATCATCATCATCATATCAGCCGAAAGACGTCCACTGCTGGACATAGGCCTCCCCCAAAGAGTGCCAAAATGACCGGTCCTGCGCCACCCGCATCCAGCGGACTCCTGCGACATTTATCAGGTCACCAGTCCATCTTGTGGGGGGCCTAGGGCCTACCCACGCCGCGCCTTCCGGTACATGGTCGCCACTCGAGAACCTTTCCGCCCCAACGGCCATCGGTTTTTACGTGCAATGTACCCCGCCCACTGCTACTTAAGTTTAGCGATTCGGAGGGCTATATCGGAGGGAATAAGTATTCATTTACAAAAAAAAAACCGTACACAAATATTGTAGCTTTGGGTCATAAACGTAAACGAACTTATTGTCACTCACGAGAAAGATACCGTTGTTTGTCAACAACCATCTAATCAGTGAGTAAAATGTTTATATTCCACGGAGCTCATTATCTCCGACGACTACTCTGTATATATTCAATCATCACAAGACAATCCCCGTCGAAACATCCGCCCTGCCAGCGTGGCTAATGAAGATAAAACCTGCACAAAATTCTGTTTCTATTTCGGGGTCCGTGTCAAGCACCCTTGTAATATAATATGTAGTAATTTTAAATTGGTATGACGTAGTGCTTTAAATTAATAATAAAAAATAGGCTTTAAAGATTAAAGTAACGGAACGGATCTTATGAATTCTTAAGCCAAACTCGTTTTTGAGTAGTTTGCAGTAATGCTATTATCACTTTAAGTATAGTTTTAGTTTGTAACTCGCGCTAAGAGCAATCTGTTATCGATCAGGGTATTCGATTATTTAAAACGAACATCGAAAATCTTCCCATGAAGATAGCAGGCTATCTTAAAAGGATCGACTCAAAATGCTAACCGGTGACATAACATCGGATCAGAAAGTTTAATAGCATCATAATAAAAGCCATTAAGATTGAGTAATTAAATACATAAACAAATAATTTTAGGTTGTGAAATGATGGAACCGGTTGCATTACGGTCGAATTTGATCCACACTGGGCGAATTAAGAATTACGGAAATAAAGGTAAAGTGTGATGGATCGGTGACGTAATAAAGTTTCAAACGATAAATCCGCAGCCATAATTGTTACAAACTCAGCCGTATTACAGAAACAGAAAACTAGCAGTAGATGTAATTGAAGGCAATAATATTTACTGTAGCAGAGATAAATATGATGATGGTGATAAAGCGAGCGTTGATGTGGAAAGACACTAAACTAAAAAGTTTAATAGAGATATCAGGCGCGACGTACCTACGTTAATGGAGTAATTTCTCTAAAATCGCATTAGGAACATGCAATTTCATCAAATGATACTGAAGTTAGCCTTGTAATCGAGACGTCAAATGAATAGCCAAATGGCATGTAATCCGATAGAGCTTGTGCCTACAAATTACTGGTAGCTTTATTATACGTTGGGAAAAGGGGCATCGAAGGGCCATCTGCGGAACGACAGGATCCCAGTAATGGCCGTGAACAGATGTACAAACGCTTTATTATTCAAGCTGTTCCGATCAGAGTAAACATTGATGACCTCCCACGTAAAGGGAAAGTGAAATTTAAAATCAATTAAGTATTCGATTATTTTTGAGTCAAGATGACTCATAATTGTAAACCGACATGTTTTTAAACCAGTTGTAAAATTGACTTGTAAATCAAAGGCAGTTAAGAAAATTATCCACTGACAGTGAAAGTAGGGACGATGAATCGATTGTCTCGATTAATGAGCTAAGAGTTAATCGATCAGGAGCAATCGAGAAAGACTAGGTAATCTAGCGCAGCTCGGTGAAACGTAGCGCACCGGCTTCAAGTTTATAGACAGTTTCCATTTTTTTGCTTTTGATATGGCTTTGCATTCCCTTTTACGGATTCCAACAATTTTGTTAAAAATACTTCCTCTCTCAGATTAATAGGTACCTGCATAACAGCTGAAAATACACTCATAGCACTCGAAACGTTTGGCAATGAAAAGTGACCTCTTGCACTAAGGCCGAAATACGATTCTTTCATAAAGTAAATTTAAACAAAACGTTCCTTCTCTAATTTGCACCTCTATCCCCAGTAAAACTTTAATCCCTTGCAATAAGGCTCACAATCGTGTAACCAGGGTTATAGTCTGTATGCAGTCCGTGGCATTAGTGGCAGCTGTGTAAATGCACACCAAGGTAAACTGTCGGTGCAAGAACGTTCCCAGTAATCTGTTATTGATCGCAATTCAGCGTTTGGTATGTTATTTCATTGACTACCATTTACACCAAACCCTGCATCAACGGCTGAGGATTGTATTCAATGGTGTTTCTAAGACATACTTAGGTGGGGAAGTCTATGTTGATTTGTCCTCGTGCTTGAATTTCTAATTGAAACTCAATAGTAAAAGCTACTTAAAATTAGGAAACCAACGTAAGTACTATGTCTTCATTATATGTTAATATGTCCGATTCTCACGGGAGTTTTCTATATAAAACGTAAGTACATTTTTCAATCCCTAAGCAACACATTAAATTAAATAAGAATAAGAGACCACTCGACTTTAAATCGTGCATGTATGCAAGATAAACCATTGCGTGAACCTTACATCATCAAAACGCATCTAACGATCATCCCAATGAGTCGGCGATATATTACGATAATATATAACATCGCCCACATCACATATGCTTAACAGATATATAATATAGCCAGTATCAGCCGATATTCAATTTCAATATCTTTATTGTAGCGGTTATCTTTGTTTACAACGGTTTCCGAATGCTATGGACTACCTGCTTATTTGAATATGACATCAGCAGCTGCGCCTGCTGCTATCGGGACAGGTTAACTCGAACTTAAGTTTACAACATTGTAACCTTTATTGATATTGGATAGTTACGCCGATATTTACTTTTTGCCTACTTTACGACTACGTTTTCACGTCGACGACTCAATCGATGACGTCATACATAAACACTTATATTGTAACATACAACTGAATTGAGAACCTCCTCCTTTTTTTTGAAGTCAGTAAAAATATAGATATGTTTAAAATAGTAATATTTGAACATTGTCTTCTGGGTAGTTGTAGTGGACACAGAAGTTATTTTGTCACAGTCGTATTGGGTGCAAACCCGAATATTAGGGGACACTATCGATCGATTGAAACTGGCTTCGATGAAAATATATTTTAACGTCTAGTTAGAATCGATACACGTTGAAAAGAACCCCTAGTGCAGATCACTGTCTCGACTCACATTAATCATTCGCACCCTCTATACCCGATTCTATTATTAGAGACTAATGATTTGCAATGATTTAATAAATTGGTTATGCGCCATTTTGTAAATTGTATTTTGAAGTTCAACAATATGTACGTCAAAACATACATTTGTTCAATTCTACACACTTACTGTATCCCTCAAATTGTTGTTTGCACATCTGTTCAATTTACCTGAAAACAAAAAAGAAAATATTAACATATTTAAAGGAACTATTGAGACTATTTTGAGAATCATAAACATACACTAGTGTATATTGACTTTAAGTGCACTATTGACTTGTCATTTACCTCTGTACTACGAAAGTTGACCGAATTCTTATAAGTCACTCGGAAGTTACGAGTATAATCACAGAAAAAAGATGAAGCTCGTTTTAAAGAGGACTTAAAAATCCGCACGCATGTTACAGAAGACGAATGTACAGGTAAAATGTATCTGTTAGTGTCCGTTTATGTAAACGAGTATGAGCAACATCGATTGAACACACCTAACAGTAACCAGCGGTATAACATATAGAATAGATAAAAAATATCAGGTTTCCATGTAGCAATAAAAAGCGAAACAAAAACGATTTAATCATAGATTCGGCAACGAGATGGATCGAATCCGAGTTATCGTTACAAGATGTGCGGCGATTGTACTGGGTATGAAAAAATTTCGGATTAGGAAAGATTAAAGACTTGATATTAATAAATGTAATCTAAAGCGTAATTATGTTAGAATTTCCAGTCTTAACAAACTCGGGAACACAGTCGTAGTTTTTAGTTATTCCATCTCGCTCAGTACGTCAGTGGAAGGAAGAATAGGTGGCCCTTTAGGCTCAAGGCTTAACATAACACGATAACAATATGCTGAATTTGGTGAGAATATGATGACAACTTTTCTGCCCTGATAATTGTACTTGCAGTAATCGACATTTTTGGGATTTTCACTTTTTTGCAGAAATGACATCCCAAGAGCCTAATCTATACATAAAAAAAATAATTTCAGTTTTTTTAAAATTAGAAACATGTTTTTTTTCTAACCAGAAACGCAGTACTTGCACAAAAATATTACTTTTGCTAACAAGATCTGCAGCATTCAGCATGTGCTAGAAGTTTGTGCAGTACTTGCTACGTTTACTGCAGATTCATTAGGAATACACTTTTTTGCAACGAATACTAACTAAAGCCAAACGCAGTATTCAACATTACTGCATTTGAGTGTAGCGAGAATAATAAAGAGCTCCTCTTGCAATGCTAAAACTAAACGCAGTATTCTACAGTGCTGCGTTCACGAGTAGCGAGAGTAACAAAAAGCTTCGCATGCGTCGAAGCCGCACGGTACAGTGCCGCGATTCGTGCTAGCAAATCAGAGCGTCGACGTCATTCGCGGACGAGATAAAGTGAATTTTATAGACTGATTATAATTACTAATTAAAATTAAGTCCTTCTTGGTTGTGATAATAAGTCTAATACAGAGTTTTTGGGTTCGATATTATAATTAAGAATTGTAGACCAATAGATTTAGGAAGTTGGCTACATTAACTTAGGTATTTTTAAGTTCAGTTATTTCGATAATAAAAACATTTTTCTAATACTTACCTAAAATCTGTTTTATTTCATCTCTTCGTCACTTAAAATATTTGCCAGAAGAAGCCTTAACAACACTTTTAACTAGTACTAAGCATAAAAATAGGGCATGATTGCGAACTAGAAACGCAGTATTGAACACGTGCTAGGTGATTTTGCAGTAATGAACACAAATACTGCATTTATCCTTAGTAATACTGTAATGCCCACAAGCCCAGATAGTTGATGAAAATGCAGTACTGCGCATTGTATCCAAATAAGGCAGTAAAGTAAAGGAAAAAATATGTCAATAGAAAGCTTGATTTTTAGGGTTCCGTAGCCAAAATGGCAAAAACGGAACCCTTATAGTTTCGTCATGTCCGTCTGTCCGTCTGTCCGTCTGTCCGTCTGTCCGTCTGTCCGTATGTCACAGGCATTTTACTCGAAAACTATAAGGTGTATTTGAATAAAATTTTAAGGATAGGTGTATTTTGTTGGCCGCTACATAGTTTTGTAATTAAAATGACAAAAAAATTTTTTTTAGGGGTGCACTCCATACATAAAACTAAAACTCAAAAATTTTTTTTTCACTGTGACCCCCTGTGTGGCACATCAATCGATAGGCCTTTCAAAATAAATATAAGGTTTCTTAGCATTTTTTTTGATTAAGTGAATAGGGTCGGAGATAATCGCCCCGAAAGTCACTAAAATTCTGTCCCCCCCCCTCTAATTTTTGAACGGTGTATTTTAAAAATATGGAAAAATTCATGGGCATAGGGCTTATAAATTTCATTCACCGAAAATTGTTTTGAACAAGATCGGTTCAGAGGTTTTCGAGATATTGCTGAAAAACAGCCTTCCTCAAAGAAAGGACGTAAGTGCCGTAAAATTTCTGTGACGATACGACCTTTTTAATAGGCACGGAACCCTTCGTTTTGCGTGGTCCGACACGCACTTGGCCGGTTTTTTAAGTATTATTCAGTACACTTCAAAAGTTATACCACATAGATTTGTTGTATAGATATCACAAAATATGTTTACCGCGTTTATCTCGAAACCGCCATTTTGCAAGTACTGCATTTGCGATTACCAGGGCAGTTTTGGCTCCTGTTCTATTTTTATTCCTACCTATAAGAAATATCTCCACAGAACATCTTCATGCAGGACATGAAACTATTATTAGGTAATATAAATGTTTAAGGGTTAAATATATTTTATATACTTATAGCACACAATATATGACCGGTTAATCTTAGTTCAAGGTCAATACGTGATTGATGACGAATAATTACAAACAACAAAAACTCTTCATTAGTTAAACTAGATCGATTACTGACCAATTCAATGCTGCAGCACACCTGAGAATAAATACTCTATTAATAATAGTTTTTGCTGCTGACTACCTAGGTCGTTGACGTTGTCATAGTAAAAAACTTCAAACTGGCAATATAGATTACGTCATGGACTATGGGCATTTGCTCGATGAGATAGAATGATACGTTTTTGTTGTCTATTCGGAGTTCTTGCTATCGACCGACCTTGTACGTGCTAAATCTTTTGGCTTTTTTAATGCTTCATAGAATAACTTCACGCTGCTGAGAGTAGTTGGGCACGGCGCTTTTGAAGTGTTTCGCTGGACGAGGAAAATATTCAAATTGATGACGGACAAAGAAAAAAATATTATTATATCGCTACGGATGCTGACTTTATCAATATTAGAGCTTTAATTGAAAAAATATTGTTTTTCTTTGGGTGTCTTTAAGGAAATAAGTTCTGGTCGTGCTAAAACTATACGAGTACTTTGTAGCATAATTGGTACCTATTTAAACTTCAAGTTCCAGCACCTGTCATCGAGTCCGAGAATTACCTACTGTTTCACAAATCCAGAATGTATGCTTACCATATCCTAGCGTAGTCATTCTTACGCTTGGTGCGGATTCACATACTTCCACCTCATCTTTATCTGCAAATATCTTACTCTGTACAGTATAGTGTTCTTACGAGCTAAAGATGTACTTCTATTCGATTATATTGCTCGCCATTGTAATATATTTACTCGGCTACTTGGAAACGACAAAACGGTGTATCGTGTTACAGAATGTAGCGTCTCCCGAAAGCACTGCACTGCCTCGGCGTCGTATTACACATAAAGTAAAAGATTTTTGCATAAACTGGTC
Source organism: Epinotia nisella (assembly GCA_932294315.1). Taxonomy (NCBI): domain Eukaryota; kingdom Metazoa; phylum Arthropoda; class Insecta; order Lepidoptera; family Tortricidae; genus Epinotia; species Epinotia nisella. The sequence goes on from OW028674.1 coordinate 29,375,577, forward strand.
CCATCGTGCTTTCACCAATGCCCTTTTCACGCGATATTTATTATAGTTTACTGTGTTAAGCAAATTATGGGGCGTCCGGATTAAATGGACATGGAGTCGGGAGATTGTAGTGTCATCAATAATATTATAAAGGGGATACAGCGGCGTCATGCAGTTTATTAGAGGCTCAATAGCAATAATGGGACGTCAAAGCAATAAAGCTAGAAGTAAAGTTGCGGGTTGCGGGTCAATTGTGGTAAATTTAATCAAAGATCATCATTTTAGTATAGATTTATTTAGTATAGAGACCTTTGGGCCTATGTCTACAGATTCCCAATTCTACAGATTCTCATTTTTTTTTTTTTTTTTTTTAATTTATTTATCTAAAGTACAAAACAATTACCAATGTTATATTACTCGCCAAACTGCGATAACAGTTTGTTGGCGAGACCGCGCTCATTTTAACTAGTGTTAAGTACCTACGTTAAAACTATGTTATGTATGCTATGTGAACTACATATAATCTTAAACACTAACTTACACACTAAACATGACAATGCCTGAACACTTCACCCCTGCACTTAAAGTGCTATACTTTACAATTATTTATGTGTTTAATTATTTTTTTAACTGCAAGTATTTTTTACCTATAAGTATTAATGTAATTTTTCCAAAAATGTCTTTTTTAATCTATTTTTTAATTCAACTTTTCTGCACTTTTTTTCTTGTCTTAACCAATCAGTCTCGTTATATATTTTTGGTATCATAAATATATTAGCTCTTTTGCCATAGTAGTTTTTAGCAGAATTCTGTACATATTTCTTTGCCCTTACAATTTTAGTTTTATATTTATTTTGTGTTAAAACCTTATACTCATTATTAAAATAGTTTTCTACAGCTATCATATATTGCACTCTCTGGTGTATAGGTAATATTTTACATATCTTGTATAACCTGTCGTAATCACCTCTAAGGTTATTTTTAGTTTTTTTACTGACAAGGTATTTCATACATCTTATTTGTAATTTTTTAATTTCATTTAAATATGTTTGAAAGGTTCGACCATAAACACTAAGCCCGTAACCAATAACAGAGTCGGCTAACGCATAATACACAACAAGCATGGTTTTTTTACTAACTACTCTATTTAAGTGGTACAGCTTACTTAGAACTGAGCGAAGCCTAGAACAAACTGCAGTGACATGTGTTTTCCAATTGAAATTATTATCAATGTGCATACCTAAATACTTATATGTCTGCACGTATTCTAACGGTTCACAGTTACAATTTGTATTTGAATGGTTGTGTAAACAGTCGTACCCGTGACCGATGACACCGAGGACTTTATAGTCGACACGAGGATGTCTACAGATTCCCAATTCTACAGATTCTCATGTCTACAGATCCTCAATCCTACAGAGTCTCATGTCTACAGATTCCCAATTCTACAGATTCTCAAGTCTACAGATTCCCAATTCTACAGATTCTTATGTCTACAGATTCCTAATTCTACAGATTCTCATGTCTACCGATACTATAACCAACCAGTAATTATTAATCTAGAGAAATAGGTGTGTTATTTCTTCGGAAAAAAAGTACAAGCTCCGATTTTTATAAATGTTCCAATTCTAATCACATGATCACACTTGTATGTGTCTATATTTTGCGATAGTTAGACTAGAATTGGGAGTCTGCGTAGAATCAGAAATATGTAAATCTGGAAATCCGTAGAATTGGAAATCTGTAGAATTGGGAATCTGTAGGGTTGGGAATCTGTACAATTGGGTATCCGTAGAATTGGAACCCTGTAGAATTGGGAATATGTAGAATTGGGAATCTGTAGAATTGGAAATCTGTAGAATTGGAAATCTGTAATAGAAATCTGTAGAATTGGGAACAAACCAGTATATAATATACTCCTGCAGTGGTCCCACTGTCACCAAGTCAGGATCTGATGATGGGATCCCAGGGAAATTCAGGCCAACCCTCAAATTTTATAGGCACGTATTGTAGTGATTTCGGTATTTTCTATTATAAATCGTGTATTTACCCTCGGAAATCACAATTTTGGTGGAGTGGAACTGATGATGAAGACCATAGAAGACTTACGGACCTCAAAGATTCTGACATGATTCCGTTGAAGTAGCAACTAATGTAGTGTCAAATTTGAGATCCTTAAGAAATCCACGGAACCCTTCAAATATTACCAGCCCTCATATTCAGGCCTTCAGGTCGCTAGACCCGGATTTTATCTTTAATAATCAACCCATTTGCTCTTGGAAAGCAGTTCATGTGGTAAATTGGAAAGGAAATATGGAGATTTTCATGTAGCTATGTGGCTTGGCAAAGTACCTACTGAATTGAAATCGGTTTAAACTTTGTTTTTAAAGTAAATTATTAATATTTATGATTATATTAAAGTGCTACCTGCGTATAGCAAAAAGTACATTTCATGAATAATACGAAGATAGATTCGAGGATCTCATCCGTATCAATATCAATACCAGTGTCAAGCAGTTTCATTTTCATGAGCGAATCTCGCAAACTTGTTCATATCCTGTCCGCACATACAAAGCCTTCACACATGATTCCCTATAACTTTCACTAAACGCACTTCAAATCGATTCGACAGCAGATTATGAAAACTTGTATTGCGGCTTGCATATTTCAATATGTTACTGGCAAGATAATAAAATGTGTGTTCTAGTTCTAGGGGGGAATCATTTAAATGACTGTTTTTTTATGGTAATAATACTAATAATTTTCTAATTGCAAATTTTTGGAAAGAGGAAGTAGGTACCTATGTATCTTAATGTTTAATTAATAATCTTCGCTCTGAAAATAGCGAAAAGTAGTTAATAAAAAAAGCGAACAATTAATTACATACATTACGCGTGGTACTAATAAATATGCATAAGTATATATTTACTACAAGGAATTTTATAATACGCGACAGCTTATCTGTGGTCTCTGGTTTGCCGTGAAGCGTCATCAGTCATTTATAGTTCTATATTTAAATACAAATATATATATTGTAATAGAAGAGAAAATACTATTCGACTTCTTCCGGTTGATTCAACGTAGACTTCAAACGAGTTGCTTTTCACGACAAATATTTTCACTTATGAAAATTGGGGACTTATGCGTCAAAAGGTAACATACAGGATAATACCGTTTCAGGCGGATTAAACGAAAACTGAAATAGAGGACCTCAACAGTTACCCATTTGACGTTGACCTCTATTTTATTTAAAATTGCAGATAGTCTCAGAAACATCATCAATTCTGTGCGTGTGTGTGTGTATATTCAATTGGCATGTAACCTTTGGACCGCGGTTAATAATTAGCTAGCCTTTTGATACTAGCTAATCCCCGAACATCCTACTTACACCTGACAAAGGTGTGTCGCATCATCAGCTCCATTTCCTTGTGTTCATAGCACCAGTGGTCTATTTGTTTCGTGAATTCCCAATACGCAGTTAATTTAGTATTACAGAAAAAACTTTATTACTGTTTAATAAAATAGCGCTTGATCTTCAGAAGTACATACTCATGGAGTAATATGATATATACTGGTATGTGTAGATTTTTGGCATAAGTACAATATAGTTTGAGAAGTTCGAAGACCTTTTTTAGTATTCACGTATCACTTTAACAACCAATTACCAAACGTGTGGGTATAGGTGGCAGAAAATTTATTTTTTACGCAACGTGCCAAGCCAACAAAACCGTGCCTACAGCTTGGTTAATCTAATACGTTTAACGCTCATGACATAGAGATTTCCATCACCAATTAAGATGATGGACACCCGTCAGGTCCGCCCACTCCGACTATTGTATGTACGCAACGTTCGCCAAAATGTGGATAGCGTTGCGTAACTACATAATTGGCTCATGTGTAATGTTCGCTGTCTTTAAGTACATTTAGGGCAGATTACATGTTAGAAATCCGTGAAGGTGCGACTTTGATGCGCTTGATGGATTTAGAAACATGGCTATCGCTTGTAAGAAATAGTAAGTTCATAGAACCGAACCGACACTAGTAGGCATGAACAAAATGACAGTAACTACATAGGTAGCAAAAATGTATGAACAAAGAGGAAATGGTGACGAATTCAAGCTAAAGCTAATTTCTACCAGAAAAGTATCAAGACACTCAAGGCAGTTAACGAATTCGCAAGATGTCAAAAGACATCAAAGCTATTTCATTTGCAAGTTTTATAGAACCGCCGCTATTAGGCCGCGACCAAAATATCTGCGAGGCTGTTGCTAATGATATGATTATACTTGTTGTATATTTTAATGCTTTGTGTGGTTTCGTCATCAACAATCTCTACTTTCTAGTCAATAATGACATCAGTCGCCAACTAACTGCATGTTACATATGCATTGTCACATTTCTAGATCGATTTCTTCTGCAAGGGGGAAATAACTTCCACCATTGTAATGAGTAGGTAGGCTGTCACAAGAAAGCCACTTTATACGATTTCAATATTTTTTAGTGTTATTTGTAATCTATGCCAAACTTTACAAATCAAATTGATGGTTCGTATAAATCCAATTATAAACATTTAAGGTTTTAAAGTGATAGGGCATAATAAAACTATATACCTACATATCCTTGTAATAGCTTCATAAATTAGCAAGTATCAAGATAATTATATAAGGCCAACATGTACAAAGTGTAGCTGTTTAAAATAAACACGTTAGTTATTGATTTTCCGCCTGCAGCACGAGTAATATTAGCTGAAAAATAGACACAGTCCTATTGTACCTATACGGGACGAATAAATCAGTAGATGTGGCATTTAAAATCAGTCAGACAAGCATGATCTTGATTCAACTGTTCTAGTGTAGAAAGCTTTCCATAACTTCGTACTAAATACACAACGCGTACTGTAACCATTTTGTATAATTACACTTCGGTTTGAATTATCTTTTCATCAGATAATGTCTTCGTCGCTTAACGTCAGGTGAGACATGGATGAAATGTAAACCCATTTATACGAAATAACCTGCTAGACGGACGAAATTAATTTCCACAAAAAGGTAGCCACGGCATGCGTCGACGCAGCCCGTCTCGCTAATCCATCACAACACAAGTATGGTTAATTCAAAGTGATATTCATTACAACTGTGTCCGTCCGCGTCGCGCCCGCCGTGGTCAGCGAACCTGCGAGGCGGTCTTTACATCAATTTCACACCCGCTTCACCCGCTACCTCGAGGTTCAGCCATAGATTATAATTGTGTCTAGGAACAGAGTGGCTTTTGAGATGTTGGTTGCCTACTGGTATCTATACATCTATACATATAATAAAGCTGAAGAGGGTCGAAAGTCTGTACATGGAAGATAAACGAAAAAAAATTGGCTGGGGATACTTAGAATTGATAACAGAACACGTTCCAACAGTTTTTAGAATTTTTGTCTGTTTATCTGTTTGTCTGTTTATTTGTCCGAGCATCACGTGAAAACGGCTGAACGGATTTTGATGCAAACTTTACTAATCTGTCGAGAGAATCGCCGGATAGGTTTTAAGCTATAAAAATCTTAAAGAATAGGAAATGGGGTTGAACTTTGTATGGGAACTCCTTGAATGTACGAGCTACAGACTTGAAAATTGGTAACCATAAACTTGACTGGAAAGTAAAAACGACCCCATTCAAACTTTTAGCAATGTATAGATAAAACGTGAAAAATATGGGATGACAATAGGTTCTGAGGCGACTAGAAACTATATAATGTTGCAAGAGCGGGGTTATAACAGTATCATTACCATGGTAACATGTCGTCAAGATATTCGAAAATTCATCGTGTTCTTACAACTGATAGTTAGTCCAGTGGTTTCACCCATAGCTTACGGAGTCGATGTCCCCGAGTTCAAACCCAGCAGCATGCACTTTTTGTAGTTTTAATTTTTTTGTGTCTGCGTTTTTGAAAATGTATATTTTTAAAACGCAGAGAAGCTTAGTATATAGAGGATTTTGATGCAACTTTTACTTAATCGGTCGAGAAAATCCCTGGCCAGGTCATAGGCTGTAAAAATGATAAAAATTAGTTCAAAGGGGGTAAAAAATGGGGCAAAACTTTGTATGGGAACTCCTCAAATCCATGAGCTTTAGACTTGAAAATTGATAATCATACACTTGACTGGAAAGTAAAAAGAACTCCATTCAAACATTATAAAAAAAATATAGATAAAACGTGAAAAACCACGGGATGAAAAAGAGTGCTAGATGGCTAAAGACTATCTATAATAACCAAAAATGTTTGATATCTCAACCGATAGTAGCTGTTAGACATAAGAAACCTAATTATTTTGGAAACTCAGTCGCTGACAACGTCGCTGTTAATATTGAAATCCAGCAACCTTGATCTTCGTCTTCCTATATAATTGCTATGAATTCAGAGGTCATCTAAAGATGTATGATAGGTTGAGTTTAATACTTACGTCGAATTAGCATAGTTCACCAACGTCAAGAGATGTGGGTATAAAATTTGGACACAACGGCATTCCGCGGAAAATTAAGTAGGTACCATTTTTTTATGTATAAAACTTCAGCGTTTGTGACATTCAGAAATATTATTATTATTATGAATACTCGGGTATAGTGAGCGTCCGCATGAGCTAGCTCTCGGGCCTTCGGCCCTCGGGCTCGCATAGAGAGCGCTCTCTGAAGCGATGTATTGGGCCTTCCATTCATACGAAAAGCTCGGCCTTCGGGCTCGCTTGCCTCGCCACTCACCTTCGGGACTTTGGAACTCAGATTTCGCTTTCAAGACACTTGGAGATAGTGTGCGTCAGTCCTCGGGCTCGCATAGGAAGCGCTCTCTAAAACGGTTCTTTGGGCCTATCATTCCAACGAAAAGCTCGGCCTTTGGTCTCACTTGCCTCGCCGCTCTTCTTCTGACTTCTCTCGCTCGGGACTTTGGTCTCCGGTTTCGCTTGCAAGACACCTGGGTTTAGTTAGTGTCCGTGAAGGCTCGCCCTCGGGCTCGCATTGAGAGCGCTCTCTTAAGGGTTGGTTTGGGCCTTTCATTCCTACGAAAAGCTCGCTCTCGGGCCTTCGGCCCTCGGGCTCGCATAGAGAGCGCTCTCTGAAGGGTTGGTTTGGGCCTTTCATTCATACGAAAAGCTCGGCCTTCGGGCTCGCTTGCCTCACCCCTTAACTTTGGGACTTAAGGCTCATGTTTCGCTTGCAAGACACCTGTGGATAGTAAGTATCCATGGAGTCTCGCCCTCGGGCCTTCGATGCTCTAGCTCGCATATGGAGCGCTATCTATAAGGGTACGCTGGGCCTTTCATTCCTACGAAAAGCTCAGCCTTCGGCCTCGCTTGCCTCCACGTTTACCTTCAGGACTTTGGCTCTCAGGGGTAGTTTGACAAGACACCCGGACATATAGAGTATCTTTGGGGTCTCGCCCTCGCTCGGTCCATTTGTTTCAATTGTGAAATCTTATATTTAAATTCCGGTTTTGGTAATTTTTCTTCTACTATAAGTACTTAGGTACTTCGTTTGCAATAAAAATTAAGTAAATTAATATAACTAAATATTATTGACTACAAAGTTTATGAGGATTTGAACTGCTACACGCATAATTTATAGAAATGAAATCGTAATAATCTAATTTATCAGTGTAGTAGGTATCGTATGGTGAAACATAAGAATATCATGTCATCCATAATTTATACGCGTACGAAGTCGCGGGCAGAAGCTAGTTATAAATAATATGAACGTGTGGGTGGGTACACACCAGAGCTGGCGCGTGAAAATTTTCGATGGATTTCGCCCACTGTGCACACGGACTGAATAAGTTTTTTTTAAGGCAGACGTAAAATTTTAGTAACTTAGTAATACACACGGACTGAATAAGTTTTTAAGGCAGACGTAAAATTTTAGTAACTTAGTAGTATTAACGGTATTAACAGCAAATATGGCTTTGTGTTTTCGAGCAACCCATACGGACGTGATACCGAGAAGCCGAGAACGCATTAAGATGCAAGAAGAATCAATACATTAATTCCGAATGCTTTACTAAGTATGTTTTCCTATATTGTGCAATTATTTAAGTTTAATTAATAGGCGGTAGAAAATACCGCATTTATCTTTTAGAGAGCACACTCTATCCGAATAGCTATATTAATGTTAATTACTTGTCAGAAAATTGGTAACAATCCAATTGTATTTGCCTTTCACTGTTAAATGTGATTACTTTATTGCCATATACATCAGCAAGTTGTTTAAAACCACAAATTAACGCGTGTGCCGACGATCATGTCACGTCAAATCTGTCGCCTTACATCACATAGGCACCACATAATTAGGCATAAGCGGTGTAATTATCTGCTTACTCTACTCTATATGACTTTCTCCGAGCTGTCAAAATTGGTCTTACGCCCGTATGCACGTGTGTTTTGGTGTAATTTGGATTTACTGGTGTGGGTGTAATTTGTGCATGAGTGCGTTGCATAAGGTGGCGCTAATGCAGTACGACGTTGAATTGTTTAGTCAGTAAGTAGACTGGCCGGCAGACCGTGTCAGAGGTGGTGGCAAAATCATGAAATGTAAGCAAGGTTAACAAATTAACACAAGTACAGGTACAAGTTTGATAAGGACAAAAGAGAGTGAGGCCTGTGAGTGGGCAGCACTGGTAATAAATGAAATGATTGATAAGGAAACTGGTATTCTATTATACCATTAATAACATTACCTAGACGTTTAAGGAAAATAAATAACTAGTACGTGATAATTTAAAGTACCATGATGTAATACATTAATGCCATCGTCATTACGAATTCACTTCACTGCTAAGTCACGATTAAGTCATTATTGACAAAACCCAGAGTAAGTACCGCTGACAAAAAACCTTGAAACGTACGAACGAACGTACCTTATACTAAAGAAATAAGGTTTGAAGCGAAACGGAACGCGCCCTTTGCGCCTAAAACAAACGATAATCTTCTTTAAATATAAGAAGATAGAATAGTTTATATGAGCAAATATAAGATGGAGAGTGTGAGTGCATCCGAAGATTTATGCAGGTGCTATCCCACCTTGCGCAACCATAGTAGGTCGTGTAAAAAAGGGATAAAACATTCACGCTCCTCAGCAGCTGCAGTTTTGGAGCTCTCTTAGTTGGCTGGAATTTAAGTTAAACTTGAACACAAGTCATTTTAAAGGGTGAATATATTTATGTATTTTCGCATAACATTAACTTACTGACACCGTAATGATCAGCTTGTGTTCAACGTCCCTGTGACCCCCAAATAAATTACGGTAGGAAGTTCTAAAACAACTCTTGTTTTCTGTTTATTACCTTTATCCACAGCCTCCATGTAAAGTATTGTTTTCGTAGAGTTTTTCAGTCTAGTTTTTAACCACGACACGAAAATGGAACCCCACATGAGAACTTTTGTACCTATCTATGTTGCTCTACCATAAAAAAACTCTGGGAAACAGTAAATTTATACAGATCTTTAGATTTTTAAACATAATACAGCGCCGAACCCCGAGACCGCAGAATGAGGAGAAAACCCAATTTGAAAATAGTATAAATATGTTTTTTGCGGATATTTTATAGTTCACAACACACAATCCTTATAATCATTATTACTTTTGGCGTAGGACAAATTAGTTCACCTGTATTTACGGAAATAAGTTTAAATCGATATTACACAACCTAATACGTTGATTCGTTTGATAACGTTTTTTAAGGACAATGACCTGATAACAGTAGCGCGAAGTTACGAAACCATAAATATTAAGTAAAATATCAGTAGGCAGGAGTTACTGAGCTGTGCGAGGTAGTTTAGCGGAATTCACATTTAGATGAAAGAATTAGTTGTCTAATGTAAAATGTAAGTCAATCCCGATGTAACTACGAGTATGTAAGTGTAATTTTAGCGCATAAATAAATGTTTTATATTTTATTAAATTCTGTTACATTCTGTTTAGGGTTCACACCAACAAATCTGATTAAGGTAATATGTATCTGATAATATAATAAACAAGAAGGGTCGCAGCAGTGACCTCCAGCGGATACAATGCCGCCTTTAGTCTGCGCACGCGCGCGTACTGTGGCGAACCTTGACTAACCTACAACATGAATTACGACTATAAACTGCAATAATTGCCTTTATTGCTATTGTACCTTTCACTTAAATGGGTTATCCTGGATTAAAGCTGTCAACTAGTCGATGCAGGGACGCTGTTCGCAGAGGGACAATCTAATATGAAAAAAAAAACTAGAACATAGAGAGGCAACTAACAATTCTTATTATCAGGAACCAACCAAAATCCTTACTTTAGAGCGGTTAGACACGCGACATTGTGCAGCGATACTTACGCGATACAGTAGCGATGCAGGTGACTAACTATGGCTAGTGTCGCGATATTACACTCGCGCGTTTGTTTGTACCTATAGCTGTAAAAAATCGCGTGTGTAATCGCTCTAAAATAAGGATTTTAGTTGGTTCCTGATAATAAGAATTGCTGGTTGTCTGTCTATGTCCTAGTTTTTTCCATATTAGATTGTTCCTCTTCGAACAGCGTTCCTGTATCGACCAGCTAACACCTTTCATCCAGAATAACCCATTTAAGTAAAAGGTACAATAGGCAATTATTGTAGTTTATAGTCGTAAATCACATCGCAGATTAGTCTAGGTTCGCCACAATACGCGCGCGCTCCGCTCTTACATCAACTAAAATCTCTAAACCACAACAGTATTTAAAACAAAAGAGCATAAATCATTCAACTATGCAGAGATTTGAGAAAGCTTCTTTCAAACGTTTGGCTCTGATGATATCAATCTAAATCTCAGAACAATGAGATATGGAGATAATTTTTCCGCTCTCAGTTTTACATTATATTTGTCACCGACAAATGATTTAATGTCTGTCACGGGATCCCACGCAAGGCCCACTATAAACACCATTTTCTGTGATGAAATTACGAATGATTTACGTTCTAAAATTATAAAAGATGATTCCGAAATGAAAAGGGCTTCTAAATGAACGATTATTGAATATAAACAGCGATTAGCGGCATGCTACTTACGAACTATACAAAAAAAAGAACTAAGTGTAATGCAAGTTAGTACGATGAACTACACTCCTGACGCAATAAGGATGCCTTCTTCTAATACGATAGATCTAGCGTCATCCCGGCCTCTGAAAGGGTCCGCTTTCCTACTCGCTGAGCCCTATTTTGTAAACAATAATAATATTCACCTACTAAAGCGCTGTTCATGGATGATCCCAAGAACCATATTAATAATGTAATCTCTACATAGGTAATACAAGCTTATGGGCGAGATATGCCACTCTCAAAGGCATAATTTATTAACGCCACATAACATAAAGAATCTGACGTAATATTGCATATTGCTGATGCATATGCCCGTAGCGCCGACGTGTGAAAGTCCTAGGCGTGGCGGGCCACCATGATGTGGCGTTTCCCGGGCGGATGTCTGCGGCCACTTGCCACAATGCGTGTGTGGCGTTACTTGCGTTATGGGAAATCACGGAATCTATTAGCGTCCGAAAGTTACACAACTTAATGTATAGGCTGATGTGGCCATTACTGACCCTTTTATTTCCAGGCAGTAATACAGATGTCGAATTTTATAGTTCGTCGATATAAAATTTTACAATTCAAAAAAAAAAAATTTGGTACAAGCTTCTGTTGCAGTATTGTATTTTTTTGCACAGGCATCGATTACTCATTTAGATTATATTCTAATACTTACGCTCAAACACGACGAGTTCATCAGGTTGCAGTTTAGGTTGCTATGGCTACTCCATTTCACTTCATGTCTCCGTCATCAGACTGCCTATTTATGGCACTTAGCATATTGCATTGTTATGTGACTGATTGGGAAAATTGGAGAAAAGTGAGAAGGAAACCAGGCCCTGGCTAGTGCCGGGACCACGCTAGGTAGAAGAAGAAAAAAATCTTTCTTTTGTATTGCTTTCCCCGTACCAATTTTTCGCTAACACGTCTGTAATCAATTAGCATTTTAGAGCCATGATTTCTTCTGTTAATATTCCTTCTATCAAGTTTGTTGGTTTATCACTTTCACTAAGTTGATATTAATAGTAATTTTACGCTACTGATCAATATTGTGACAAGCTATTATTGTGGCTTTTCAAGTGTGTTACCCACAGGATCCCTAACAGTGACTATTAAAAATGTAATCCATCTCTGCGAAAGTGCTTTGGGTATTCAAAAAAAGCAAGTTTCTCTTAAAGCCGTGTCACGTACTATATTCGGTAAAGGTTATAAAACCTGCGGAGCTTTTATGCTGCCTTGCGTAACACGGAATTTAAGAGTGAACATTAAAATTAAAGTGATTATGTTAACTTGCTGAAAGGGAATTATTATCAATTTGCTGTAATTTTGCTTGAGTGATTTTATTTAACTAGCATCTGATGTCGTTTTTGTCACTGCATAAGTTCTTTCATCACAAATCGATTGAGAATATACGCTGATTAATATTCAATATCTATTACAGTGAATGATCAAGATTTTTTCTAGAATGAATGATTCCCGGTGTATAATATTCAATGATAGAAACATTAAAGAAATTATCATTATTTTTTCTTTGCACCTGTTATAAGTCTCTGTTTAGCCCAATGGTTAGCTGGTAGAGAATGCCATGTGGCATTAAGCTCGCCATTTGTACATTTTTTTTTGTATTTTGTGCAATAAAGTTTAAATAAATAAAGGATAACGATGAGACCGTAAACTGACGTCATGCTGGATTGAAGAAGGAAGGAAGAAACTATGTTTGCGGTTACCGCCATGTTCAACCATTACTCATTTGAATATAACACTAAAAATAAATATTATTAGGACGGGTATATAAACTACAAAGGGTGTGAAATATGGATAAATCCATTATAATTTTCCAAATTATACTTTCACAAACATGCTGTAAATGTGCACTATTTTAAGATCGCCCCTGTTGTGTGCTTTTAATAACACTTGCACCAATGCAATCATCTCAGAAAAGGCTTTCTACCACACACGCTATAGTTAACCATAATAAATATAAAAGGCCCATGATCTGGCAAAGATGTAAACGTATCACACCATCCATCATTAAAGCTGAACACTAATCAATCAATTACCCAACATTGAACAGCTAATCATGTCTTTGCGGCAGTAATAGCAGAGAAAGTGACCGCATGATGGTGAACGACGGTAAATTAACACCAGACCATGTACAATTTTTCACTTACACGTTTGTTAATAAGACGGCTCTTGACGTTTTAATACGTGAAGGTTGGGGGTCAAGTACGGCATTTGTTCCGCGTGTACAGTTGTCGTGAGAAGTGATAATGGTTTTTGATTTATATTGGCTGTCGTATTGTTGTAACGAATTGTAAACCCCAGGCAGCTGTATGTAGAGAAGGCCGTAAAGTATTTATTAACGACTGGCCAAAGATATCAATGATAGCGACAATTTATAATGTAATACCTAGCTTTTTTTATTAATTAGGATTACCTATACAAAAAAAACCAGCCAAGCGCGAGTCGGACACGCGCTCGAAGGGTTCCGGACCATTATCTATAAAGACGGCAAAAAAATCACGTTTGTTGTATGAGAGCCCCCTTAAATATTTATTTTATTCTGTTTTTTAGTATTTGTTGTTATAGCGGCAACAGAAATACATCATGTGTGAAAATTTCAACTGTCTAACTATCACGGTTCATGAGATACAGCCTGGTGACAGACGGACAGACAGACGGACAGACAGACAGACAGACTGACGGACAGCGAAGTCTTAATAATAGGATCCAGTTTTACTCTTTGGGTACGGAACCCTAAAAACGAAACAAAATTGTTTTTTTTTGACGAATAACAGTTGATGAAGACAAAAACATATGTATAAGATGAAAACCATGATAAAAGAATATCATCACATTTTAAGCCTCTAAATAACTAGGTATACGAGGGTGGATCAAATAGTACCCATGTTTGATGGCAGGTGGCGTTACTTAGGAAAGTTGGCATTACCGTCGTGTAGTATTGACCTTATCAAATAAAAAAATGAAAACTGGCAATTGTCTATGGTTCAGTTTTTTTCTGGCGGCAAATTTTGTAGGACTTGTTTTGTTTTTCGTACAAAATGGAGAAAGAGCAATATCGTTCCGTAATTCGCTTGTTATTTTTGGATGGAAAAACTGCGAACAAATAAAAGTTAAGTTAGATGCTGTCTACGTAGGTCTTTCGCCGTCTATGACAACCGTGAGATATTGGTTTAATGAATTTAAACGATGTCGTACATCTGTTTTCGACGAGGACCGCCCAGGGCGCCCGGCAGACGTGGTTACCGAAGAAGTCGTGCAAAAGGTAAAAAACATAATGGTCACTGCTCGACGTACCAAAGTGCGTGAATTAGCAGAGGCTGTAGGGGTGTCGTACGGAACAGCAATTAATATAATACATGATAAATTAAATATGAAAAAAGTGTCCGCCCGATGGGTGCCGCGATTGCTCACGGATGAAAATAAGCGGTTACGGCTGTCAATGTCGAAGGAGTCTTTGGGCTTGTTCGAGCGAAATCCGCAGGAGTTTTTCCGTCGTGTCGTTACTGTTGATGAAAACTGGATCCATTACTATACACCTGAGACCAAGCGGCAGTCTAAACAATGGATTTTTTCTAACGAATCTGCCCCAAAGAAGGCGAAAACGGTCCCATCAGCCGGAAAAGTCATGGCCACGATTTTTTGGGATAGTAAGGGAATAATCCTTATAGATTTTTTTACAAAAAGGGAAAACTATCACAGGGCCGTACTATAGTGAGTTATTGGATCGGTTTGATGAAAAAAAAAGGAGACACTGCCCCATTTGGCAAAGAAGAAAGTGTTGCTCCATCATGACAATGCACCAGCACATTCATCCAAAATTGTCACTGCCAAATTAACCCAACTAAGTTACGAATTGCTGCCACACCCGCCTTACTCACCGGATCTGGCTCCCTGCGACTTTTTCTGTTCCCCAATATGAAAACATGGCTCGGGGGAAAGAAATTCAGGTCAAACGAGGAGGTTATAGCTGAGACAGAAGCATATTTTGAAGGGTTTGACAAATCCTACTTTTTGGAGGGGTTAAAGAAGTGGCCGAAACGCTGGGAAAAGTGTAAGGACCTAGAAGGAGACTATGTTGAAAAATAAAATAAAACTTTTTAAAAATATATGCGTCTTCATTTCTAACACAGGTACTTTTTGATCCACCCTCGTATACTCATCTACGTATACTGCTCTATTCATGTAATTACATGAATAGAGCAGTATACGTAGATGAGATACGTAGATTACTATGAATTTATTATATGATGTCATTGTTATTATTGATACCACGTCTATAATACCTAGTAACGACTTTAGCGAGTCGCATAGAAGCTTGCATAGATAACTGTCCAAGCCCTTTTCTTATCACATGTACTGGAGCTGTAAACACAAAGCGCTTTCCAATCAGTCTGTGATAGATCACTGACATCACTCAGATTTCGTTATCGCTGCGTATGCGTCGATCATTGCGTAAAGCGTCCATCATGAGACGAGATACCCCGGTAACGGTTCTAACACCACGAAATACATTTGTAATTGCAGCAAGTATTTAGCTTGTCATTGCCATTATAGTTATTTGTCTATAATAAATTATTATTAGAATAGGAAATTTTACTTGGGTCCCGGATCCTCACAACACCATTATCCTATACTTATTAAACGAGCAATATTTGTATCTATCTATCTATATATATATTTTTTTTTTTTTTGCAATCACGTTCTCGGAAACATGAACGATTTGGAATTTGGGGGTTTACGGGGGCGAGAAATCGATCTAGCTAGGTGTCATGTCTGGGAAAATTCGTTTTCTCCATATTTTCATCCGAGCAGTGCTCGGTCGCCCAGGGACTAGGTAAATTATGTGTCCAGCAGGGTAGTCACATAACTTATCAAACTTGTTAGGGCATTTATACGCCATTTTTTTTAAGGTGAAAATGATACGCATAAAATGACGTGCTTGCTCGAAAAGTTACACAATGACCTTACAGGATATGCAAGCTGACTCCGCGGCATTTACTCCTCGTAGCTAAAAAATATGTACCTACTTATGAAGTACTTACCACTATGACTACGTGCATCTCAAAGACCATAACAATGTTAATCACTGGCAAATTTGGCTAATAAAAATATATGTAATTTTAAACTCAAAAATTACTGTTCATGGTTAGGCCATTGAAAGTGAGTGAGAATTTGTGAGCTGTCTATTATGATTGGCAAGGCAAAGATTACCCGCATAAATAAAATAGAAGGAAGAATAAGTGCGTGATATGGGTATGACATTTCCCCCACTTGTAATCTAGTAACCCTCCAGTTAACCGGTTAGGCAGTCAAATTTATGGTCATAAATATAACCCCTTTAAGACTTCAACCAAGTGTTTTTATAAATTGTAGACCATAAAGATAATACCTACAAGTCAACTTTTGTACATATTATGAAATGCTAGTGTTAATGTTTTCTTATTTTCTACGTAGGTGGCCATCGCAATCCAGCCGAGTATCGATGACGCCGAAAAACCCTTAGCTCATAAAACTAAACGCTATAAAAACAAAACAAAGCGAATAAGTATCTGGAACAGTTCCAGCGACCTTGCGCCTATTAAAAATAAAAAATAGTCAAGTCGAAAACCACGCACAGCTTCGCAATCAATCGTAGATTGCCCTACTTTTGCTAATAAAAGACTAACGATGGTCCGATTTGAGATTTAAGGTACCGTACTACCTACTGATGCAACATTTACTAGCATGATATTAAGTAACTCGATTGATATGTGTACGTGTACGTGTGTATTTGTGTGTATGATTTTGAGTACCTTTGACTGCGAAACAACAATGAAAAGTAAGTGGGCAGTGGCATTGAACCACGAAATGAAATTAAGACATATGAACAGATATGTCGAAAAGTAAATAATGTCGAGAAGGAAGTAGGTAGGCAGCTGTGTTAAGCCGGTAGAAACTACCACACCACACAACCCCCTCCTATGGGTGGTACTAGTAGTATAAAGACTAAAATAGTTTTAATAGTATTTAACACTTGAACAAACGCGATGAGCTCAGAAATAAGTAAGTCTTCTTAAGTATTAATTGACTTGTGATATCATCAGACAGGAAGCAACGTCGAGCACAGATCCTACTTATACAAAAACAAACATCACATTCAATAGTTCAAATGGAATGTAATAAAAAAATTGAAGTTTTTTTAGGCTTACTTCAATTCTGTCTGTATACCATACTCCTAACTTGAACAAATTCTCAACTATCGCCGTGTTATATGTATGTATCTACGCATTCTTAGGTACTGCATTTTACAATCAATCAATTGTATGCAAACCTGATATATTTAATTTGTGACATGACTATGCATTTCAAATAATACAAAGTAACTATTTTTTATATTTTATGGCAATTTTTTTACAACCTACTTAACGCTTGTTTGTATACCAACGATAACCGCATGTTTCCTAGCTAATTCCATGGCGTAAAAGCAATTTCATGGCGTGCTCTTTAATTCGACACATGTTATGAAATTGCCAAAAAATGGGTCAAATGCCAACGGCGTGAGAATCCGTGGGGATGTATTGTGGTAAAAATAACATGCGCCATGAATCTGTCCGATTTTATGTTTATATTGAACTTATACCACAAGGAGCAATTCTTAAAGAAGAAGTGATTCTTATATATTTATTTATGTTATTTATTGAAACTATATTGCACAAACCAAAAAGTATAAAAGGCGGACTTAATACCTCAAGGCATTCTGTACCAGTCAACCATATAGCCAAACAGAGACTTTCAAAAGGTGGGTGCAAGAGATACTTCGTCAAAATCTGTATACTGACTTGCACTACCATCTGTAGATTAAAAAATAAGTACACACATTTGTAATATCACTTTTTCTACTCCTGTACTTTTATCTGTCATTTACATAGTCACTAATATAAAGACATACAAAATAAGTTTGCAGAAAAGTCTATACTCTATTCCCCATAACAGTACGGCACAGCCGTGCTGTTATGTCGCCAAAACGATACGCTTAGCAGCCATACGCTTATGAATCTATACATTAGGTACTACCAACTTAACAAACCACTGAATGTTTTTACTTTTTAGAAATTTTTGAACTAAAGGCATTGCTGCTAACTTAGGAAAAACCTTTATTCTTAATATGGCAGTACTGGCAAGTTGACATCAATTAAAAACAAAGTTAACCAATGACACCTATTCGTCTCATTTTCATGTTTCCCGAATTCCCGGTTATTTTATAAATTGTTATTTGAGTTTGCGGCCGTTGTGTTTGCTACAAAATAGTTGGTGTTTCTCAAAAGTAATAAAAATGGATGACGATGAAAATATTGCTTCTACACCCCTTCGGCTCACATTGTAACCCACGCCACTCGCCTTTTTTGACCTCTCTTATACAACTGTTGCATAAAATACTATAATCACATGAGGTGAACAATTGGAAGTAATTCGTAATTTTTAAGTAAAAGCCCTAGGGTAAGGTTTTATTTACGCTTCTACTTTATCAAATTGTTAGAACCTTGGGATGAGATTCTATGGTTACAACATATTTAATGCGCGTTATTTCCTAAGCGAGACAATTAACTACCGCAGCATGTTCATTGCGTTTTTATTGCCCAATAAACAAGATCACGGACACGAAGTCACCCGGGTTATCATCAGCCCAAATATCTGAGTCACGAGTATTGTTACACTTCTAACGTCTAACTATACTGAAGTCACTGAACTCTCTAAGTACTGGCCAATTTAAAAGCAAGACTATTTATGATGTTAGAGCCAATTTTGTTGCTAGCTTTGTAAATCTAAATGTGGCATGTGTTATGTATGTGTGTGTATTCTCGGCTACCCAAAGGTTGTCTGGAAAAGATCACTTTTTAGCGATCACTTGTTGTTTGCTCTCTGCCTCTAATAAAATAGATTTATTTAAAATTATTTAGATATGTAAAACTTGTAAACAGATAGTTTTAAGTCGTGGTTACATACAATCTAAATCGTATTAAAGCGAAAAAATACAAAGAAAACAACCTACGCATTATTTTTCGATAACACGAAGATTAATGTTTACTTATATTTAATGTCATGTTATGCAACACATAATGATGACACAAATAACAAGGATGCAACGCTCTTCACAACGCTAACCCGCTCCCATTAATAAAACAGGGATATAATTATGCTTTCTAACTTCAGTCAGTGCTACCTAACTGCGCCGTGGGAACTCAGAATTATACCTAAACTTTGCGCGCCGCAAACGGTACATCCGCCAGTGGGTCGGCGCACGCGCTCACGGCCGGACGCTGCTTACGCGCACAAGAAAAGTTATTCACCAATTCTTTAAAAATGAGTTCGTAATGTTTTTTACGGAACACCTAATACCTATTTCAAATACTTACGTGATACATTTAGGCCTGCTTGAGTTTCGGTAATTTTGTATACCTACCCCGAGCCTCCGACAAGTTTACTTAGTAAGATTTACGGGGTGCATGCATTGCACGGCCTAAGAAAGGGCGTAAACATCGTCGTTGCTATGGGAACTAATAACCTTTTGGAAGTGCTTGGAATGCACTCGTGAGGATGAAATACGTACCTAACCAGAATATTTTAAAACAACTTATGCCTAGTGACTAATTCCAAGTTTGCAATGCTACTTTTAAACTATTATACAATATGTCGTTATTTATATACTTACGTTATAAATAACGAAGATAGGAAGGTGCCTACCTACCTACTAAACTTTATTTCATACTGTCGTCGGGATACACCTACTTACTTAAAAAATGAAGTTACCTACACAACAAGTTTCGTTTTGTTATACCTATGTGGTAGCTAGTAAATTAATAGGTACAGTCGAGTTCTCCAATATGTATACAGACAACCTTTCAAAAATATCTATACATGTGTCTTATGTCAGTAATAATAAAGCCTGTGTACAGGTATTTTTGAAAGGTTGTCTGTATAGATATTGGAGAACTCGAATGTACCTACATTCAGACTGTCGTAACCATAGACAGGGTGAGAGATACTTGACATTACATTTTATTTAACATGCTGCGTTGATATGCCTGTATGTAGGTATGTAGCTATGAAGTTCAGATACTGGCAGAATCTTCGGAAATACATACAAGTCTTTTGAAAAATGAAAATTAAAAAACGATAACAATTAAATTAATCTAATCAGTGAAGTGCATGGAATGTGTGGTTCTGCACGAATAATAAAACGTTCTAGCCGACACAATGTTTTTTTTTAATACTACGACCGTGGCAAACATGCATACAGTCTACGATGGTATAAGCAGACACCGTAGCCTTTGGACGATTGCGATTCCAGAAGAATAACAAGCGCGTTGCCGACCCTTTATTGATTTGAGGATTTGTTGTGACAGCTGAACAGAGATTTTAATTTTTTTTATTTAGGTTCAATAACAATTGTTAATATCAGTACATTCATGATTTCATTCATTTTGCATTGTAAAGATAGATGTCACAATCACATATAGGTCACATCACACCACATGCTTTATAATTTATACAAAAACCTTAGAATTTAAAATATAAAGTAGGTTCTTAAAAAAAATGTATTTTTATTAGAACGTTACGACGTCTGTTACTTAGATACATACAGCAGGGCAATTGCGTAACTCTTCATACGCGTACATATCACCTACCAGACTGACAAAATATAATTGTCATGCCATAAATCTCAACATTAACATTAAAATTGATATGTAAGTATCTAAGTACGAATTAGAGCAGCCTCGGGTTGAGGCACGCACGGATCACCTATTTTACTCAAATTCGTACGCGCTCACGCGCTGAACATTTAGAGAAGGAAAAATATTCGTGCAACATTACATCAAGGTGAAGCAATTGTAGTTGGTTACACATCATTATAAAAATATTTCAAAAAATATTAATTATAACTTCATTTCTAAGTGGTGTCAACCCTAGCGTCTATTTGGCTGGCAAGTGCGGGCAACGACCGGCGCGTTCAAGGTCGCTCCATTGTTAAATTTAGTAGGCATGGAAAGCGGTAGGTATGCGCTCTTTTATTCAGAGTCGAGTATCTGTTCGTTAGAACTATTATATAATCTGTGCTTCAGTGATAAACTTTCACTCATTACATTTTTGATATTGAATATAGCTATTATTTTAATCGCCATAGCGGAGATTTGAATGCACAAGATTAATGTTGGATACTGCATTGACAACAAAATTGTGAATGATGAATTCAATGTACACTTTTACTCTGTGGTTGTCGCCCGCGGGCTATCTGATGGCGGCGAGAAACGACCGCCCTGCTAACTGTAGCGACAATTTACCTACTTAATAAATATGGTGGAGCGTCACACCGATCTGTACTCGCCTGTTGAATTGATTAATTGCTTTGCTTTTCATTGCATTTTAACGTAAATTCAACAGTAGGATTGCCAAAGAAATTTTTAAACTAGAAGCATGCAGTTCCATAATGCCATTACCCGGACAAAAACTTTATTTTAATCTTCAATGTTAATAAAAAGCTAATAACCCCTAGTGCTATTGTAATATAAAAATGCACTGGGGAAACACTACATAAGTACAATGTATAAATAATAAGCTCATTAATAGCACACAAGCGAAAGGCTCAAATTATAAGTCGCTTGCGCTTGACGGTGTGACTGTCGGCGTTTATTCAAACACCGCTGTCGGTAGCGATTCATTATTATTGTAATTGGACACAAGACACGAATAAATAGCTTAGCTTCTGGTTTGTTTCACGGCTAAACCATCTCCGATGTAAACCCGACTCAAAACATATGCAGTCAAAGCACAGACTTGCTGTGATTACAATGAAGAGAAATTGTTCAGACATGAATTTGTCTCCACACCTCCCAATTGAGTTATTTTATTATTCGAAATTAAATAATTTGACGGAAAGTTAAAGTGTTGAATTTTGATGTTTGCATCTTACCCAAGCTCGGAAGTTTAGTAACAATTTGTTAATCGATCGTCCATCAGCGTGGAGAACTTACCTGCAAAGAATAAATAAAAACATTAGTAGGTACTTACAGTTTGAAATTCGACAAAGATTAAATATAACTGCATTAAGTATATTGGACTTGGACTACATGCATCTGTAATCCCGAGGGCCGAATTGAAGACCAAAATTTAAAGTTATTTAGTTAGTCAATATGTACTTCAAATATATAAAAAACACTTTGCTATAGTTATCAACTGTGTTTTATAAGAGTTCTACAGCGGTTATGATCGTAAGCCACCACAAGTTGTAGGTACCATGCGTACTGACATCACTAGGCAATAAAAAAACGTCTATTAAAAGAATAACCCCCGAAACGGGTATGACCGTTACACATCATCATTCCCTGTTCGGTTATGAATAATAAATTGTACACCAGATGTTCTCCCTCCCACAGTAGTATTAGGTCGCAAGTTGGCTACATAGTAAACTAATGTTTATTACGACTCAAGTTATTATTATTAGATTTTTATCGACTAGCGTAGACTGTAGGTACCTACACATTCTAGCGTTTATAAAAAAATCAAAATAATTAAAGCTTTAATGACGGCAAACAAAAAGTGGAAATGCAAATGCACAATGTTAGCTAGCAGCCAGCTCAATCATTTGTGCCGGCAGTAAAACAAAATGAACATTTTGCTTGTCTCTTTTAGATATGTGATTATGGAAAGGAAAGCAAGAAAACTAGCAATTTCTAGTTAAATTGAAAGAAATACAGAAAACAGGACGATGTATGACATGACATTATCGAGACAAGTTGAAGTGTTGATAACAGCGCGGCAAATGATAAGAGAAAACCTACAGTTTATTTTATAATCAGTGCAACAGAATTAGGAAACATTTTATTTAACAAAACTTTCTACACGCAAAAAAATGGGTTGTTTATCATGCGTAGCCAATTAAAATATAAAGCAAACATAATGAAATCGGATGAAGATCATTTTAGATCGACCCGTCCATCAATAGTAAATTAAGAGTATTCGTAGCCAAACACGAACACGAATAAAAGATGACTATAACTTATACCTCCAATCAGCCAACTATATTGACGTCTTCAATCTCAACATCAATAACGATACAGTGGCTCTAAAAACGAAAGCAAACTATTTACGAGGCGCGAACGTTAGTCAAATTTACGATAATACCTCAGTAGATGAGTTTATACTTAGTTGCGGTTGATTGGTTCACGCGTCAAGCTAACTACGTTGTATTACTGTTATTATTCAAAAGCATCGGTAATACAATTAACGGCAGAGCGATATAATTATGCGTTATCCACGCGAAGCCACTACTACGTTGTAATCTTCTTAACTATTTTGCTTCAGGCATTGTACAATTTAATTTGCTTTTTTTGCCAGACATCAAATTCAACAGACATTGTACGACGGCTATGTCGACGAGACTCAAAGTTTGAAATTAAAGTGACCACTTTGAGCTCTATAAAAATGTTTGAGACTTGCGATTTATTAAACTTACATCTCGTATGGTTGGCGAACGGAGAATACCTACATTTAGTTTTATCTTAGATATTTATGACGGTTGAAATGGTTATACATTAGAAATATTGAAAGACCCCCGATTTTTTCGTTTCAAAGTTCAATATCTCAAAAACGGCTGAACTGATTTTGATTAAACATGGTTAAGAACACTCAAGGGTTAAAATGATCTATTACACAAAAAAAACCGCATTCAAATCGGTCCATTCGTTTGGGAGCTACGATACCACAGACAAATACACAAATACACAGATACACAGACACGTTAAACTTATAACACCCCTCTCTTTGCGTCGGGGGTTAAAAACGGTAGGGGAATGATAAGGACCTGTAATGCCAAAAAAAAACTGTTATCATTGACAGAAAAAACCAACTTAAAAGGTATTTTTAACTGGAAATACCAAACAATTGCTCAACAGAATAGAAAAATGTTGATTTAAAACAACTTGACAATAAATGTTAGCTACGTTCGTGTTCTGCGAACTTGTGGTGTCATAGGTTACGTGTGATGCATGCTGCGAGCGCATGTACTATGCCAATGATATTCATAGCATGCTAGTTTTGTTTGACCACCTCGATCTTAATAAATGATTAGGCACGTTAGACTAAAGTTTTTCCTGTAACACAAATAAGTCTTACAAAGCACAGTTTGTTAACTCTACATAATAACTCAACCATCACTAAGAATGAGCATGCATTTGGTTCCAGAAAACGTTGATTTAGATGTATATATATATATATATATATTGTTTCCATAAGTAGGTCAGTCGAGTTCTCCAATATCTATACAAACAACCTTTCAAAAATATCTACACATGTGTCTTATGTCAGTAATAATAAAGCCTGTGTACAGATATTTTTGAAAGATTGTCTGTATAGATATTGGAGAACTCGACTGTACGTGACCAACATTGAAAGATACTACTACGCTTTGTACGGATACTTTCCACTGATTCCATTCGTGAATTGTGTAAATTTGTACGTGTCAGTAAATTATCCAATAAGTGATAATCGGCTGTTGAACATTGACAAGTGACGTCACGTGCAAGCCTTGAAGTGCGACTTTGCACGCCTGAGGGGAGTCACGTAAGCCGTGAAATCTATATATGAACAAATCATGTAAAAACACTTCTATGACCATACCAGCAAATCAATGGTCCAGACATAATCATACCCATGCACAAAACAATTCGCCTTGTATTCACCAGTGATAATATAGTACAGAAGTAAATATACATGTATCGTTTATTGTTCAGTTCATTCTACCGTGTCAACAATAAGCAGCTAATTAAAACTAGACTGCAGTGCTCTAAATGCTCACTGTTCATTTGGGTGACTGTAGAATTACATAATATTTTTTTAATAAAAATATAAATCATCGAGATATATATACCCAGCCATACCCACATCACCAGATTAATAATTTGGTAGGTAGGTGGACTATTCCAATAGTTCGTACTATTGGAATAGTACTTATAATGTACAGAATATGGATGAATAGAATTGGATAATCCAACACATTATAAACTAGAGGAGTTATGACTTAACAGTGAGTAAGGAAGATACATGCCTAAAATAAACATTGTGCAGCAACAGCAATTGCAGCATACTCACTTCATCCTGTTCGCGGGAAGCAGGTCAGATGCAAATAATAACTACAATTCGAGAAAATAGTTACTAATAGAGTTACTGTAACTTTATGTCTATTTTTCACGACAGCTCGATTTCAATCAGCTTGAACTACAGATGTTTTTTCTAAACCTGTTTGATATGGAAATGTAGAAGCGCTGATTATTGGCTATGCTGTGGTTGGCTATCTATTAAAATCAGAATTTTTAAATGTACTTGTGGTACTGGCGTTCTTAGTAATATATTTAATTTTTGCTATTAGGTGAGTTGCTTCAACGCAAGTGCTCTCGAGTAGATGTTACTCGATCCCAACCAACGGTGACACTTAATGTTGTAGAAAATAAACTAAAGAATGTGTTTCAACAATAGAAAGTATTAGAATTAGACAAGTATTGACGAAGCATTCATTAACTTTGCATAAAACAACATGCAAAAATGTTAATGCTTACAAACCGCTTGACGACCTCAAAACTTCCCAGGTCAGATCGAATGTGAACAGTCACAGGTAATTTCATACGTTTGTTCCGTGAATGTCTTGCAAATGATATAACAAAAACATCCAAATAAGAGACGCTGTCGAGTCATGGCGATTCATCTGTAATACCTGGCTAAAATACCGTTTATAAAATAACTGTAGTTAGTTCAGTTTATTATTAAAGGAAGAGTCTTAAAATAGTAAACGAATATGACGGTTGACTTGAAAAACTGGTTATTGGCGGAAGCAGGTGGGTAATTGCAAACGACCCTTCGAAGAGCAAAAGATCAAGTCACCCAACGATAATTATGAAGTCAATTCTAACTGTAACAGTACGCTGAAGATTGTTATATAAATTAGAAAACAAAGCAGAGATGAATTGTTTAACACAACCGTCATTCCAATAGTCCCCATATAATGACTGCTTATAAATGCATTCATGTACCTAATATCTAAAAAAATATTAACTAAGTTTCCATAAAATGTTACTATTCTGATTTTTTTGGTTTTCGTCATAAAATGCCAAAATGTGTGACTCGGAGAAAATAGACCGGGAGATAGTGACACAATTTTTCCGGTCATTTGTACCAAGTACCTACCCTTAGGAAGATGATGGTCATAGCGTTGGTACCGGCGGCCCAATCGCGTGGGCGTTAATCAAACGTGTCGGACCGGATAAATTGTGTCACTATCTCCTAAAACTTTTTAAGCCAGCTTCACCAAAGATATACAAACTAAAAATAGACAGTATTATGTATTTTGTAAAGGACTCTGTTTTCAATCCCCTGATGAATAGCGCCTTGTTACTTATTTGCCCTTAAAACAAAGACCACGGCTTTCTAATTGCTTCAAACGAGGCTGACTTTTGAGATTTATGGACTTTTTTAATCCTTAACGACACAAACCGAAATAACTTTTATGCGCTAAGTAATAAGACTTTAAAGAGTTTCTATTGGATCATTAAAATGGTTTGTTGAAACTGTTCCTTCACAGTTCAAGTGGCAAGGTTAAAAAGGTCAGGGTGAATGACCAGACGACGGTCTTTTCTTTATTATGAAGTGACACGCGAATGCTAATGTTGACGTAAATTCTAGGCTAATTGAGAAATTACCCTCAAGTGGTGAATAACGACTAGGCCTAGGCAGTGGAATGACATTTACGACTAAACAATTTCCTCTAGAGAAGAGAGCATAAACCACTTATGTATCATAATTCGATTAAATAAGTAAATAAATATATGCCTGCAAACTATCATTTTATGGATGTATTTACTAGCGCCTATTTTCCGGAGGGACACCTAGGCATAGGTATAGCTGATTTGCGCTTGCTACGATCCTGACATATATCTTGCTCTTCAGTCTTTTTTTATAACTTTCTGCATCCATGATCACCGGTTCAGGGTACTATTGACCTTTACGCGCCTATTATCCATCACAATTCTAGACAAATGACTGTAGATACGGGAGGTTAACATCAATACTATAATATTTCTGACATGTTGGCCGTGCGGATGTTTGTTGTTCAGCCTTTGTAACGTTATAAAAAAAGCGATATTATAACGATATAATTCCGTTAGTGTTTAAATTTCAGGAAATAACGGAATTATATTGTCATAATATTGCTTTAGGGTTCCGTGCCCAAAGGGTAAAACGGAACCCTATTACTAAGACTTCGCTGTCCATCTGTCACCAGGCTGTATCTCATGAACCGTGATAGTTAAACAGTTAAAATTTTCACAGATGATGTATTTTTGTTGCCGCTATAACAACAAATACTAAAAAACAGAATAAAATAAATATCTAAAGGGGGCTCCCATACAACAAACGTGATTTTTTTCCCGTTTTTATAGCTAATGGTATACGGAACACTTGGTAACAAAGGCCTTGATCGGTTGGCGTACGGGATGATATTTAACGGTCCAGTTATGCTTTATCATAAACTAGCTGACCCCGCAAACTACGTACCGCCATACAATATGTATGAGAAAATTATAATAAAATCGAAAAAAATTCCATGTTTTGATAGTTATTCTACTATTCGGAGAGAAGACAAATCCAACAAATCAAACATCATAATAATCGGTCCAGCCGTTCTTGAGTTATGAATGGTGTAACTAACTCGACTTCGTTTTGTATCCTACCGTATATAAGGTTTCGATCATCCGGCATTATATTTCTACTAATGTTTTAACGCAGGGTTTTTTTTTAATATTGTCTTCGGTTTCTGGGAATAGTACTCATTAAATAAAAGGATTTGAACTTGCGTCGCGTGGATTGCAGTTTTTTATTCCTTTGTCATTATTTTGTTTGTAATAAATAACAGATTGATAGAATTCAGCCCATGGTACTGATTTCAATATTAATAATTTTGTTTATTGACGATTTTTCACAAATCTTCGAGTAGCAAAACAATAAATAGTCCAGGCAATGAAGTGACAACTTCTATGGAAAAAAATATCAAATTTGGAAATAATTTATAATAGCTAATTTTTTTAATGTAACGGATATATTATAAATTAAATAGTTACCTAGAGGTAAAATCCAACAAAAAATCAGACATCAAAATTTTTTTTATTTAATTAGCTCCTAAAAAGTCCGGATAAATATTAATATATTTTTTTTATCTTTATTCAGGTTCATTTACGTTTGCTTTAAAATATTCAATATAAATAAAAAAAAGACAATGAATGTTTAATTTAAATTTATATAATTACTTCCGGGTGGAAAGTTTGTTGGATTCTTGAATAAAGCATCTAATTATAACGTTTTAAAATGAAATAAACAAAAAAACGCTATTATAAATTAATGTTTTTCGAAACCGTATTTTGCCTGGAGTAAAGTTTCGAACGAGCGTTAGGACAATTCAAATGTCGTTTTTCCATACAAAAATTTACATTTAGATCTGTCTAACGCGCGTACAATGCATTACGCGTGATCGAACATACACTAACACCTACATTTTAAACACTGAAATTTAAGAAACTAAATTACCATTATTCGGGCTTTACCCTGTATTGCATTCGTAATAGATAACAAAACTACAAATTACAACCATAAACGCTGTCCTTTTTATTTACAGTATTATGTATGGCCCTAGTCCGATTACAACCATTATGCCCATTGATTCCTCTACAGCAATTATAAAGCAATTCCAATGAATTATACATTTGATAACATCTCCGGTGTTTGCATAGATACACGTAATTGGAAATCGACTCTTCCGTCTACAGAACAAAGTTGACAATGGCTTGGCACAATGTTGGAAATCTATAGGCTATTACTGATAGTGATAATTTGCGGGTAATAACATTTCTTTGCGCTCCCATTTTTGGTGCAAGTGACTGAAGAATAGCTTTGAACTCTTCTTTGAAGGAAATTAGTTGACACTTGAAATAAAATAATGGGTAAATTATAAAGGCTCCTTACCTTACCAGCGAAGCTTGGGAGACAATTAGAATAATGGAGGACAACAAATTACCGCTGATATGTACAAATAACTCCTGGGTAAAAAAATCTCTCTCTAAATTCAGAGTCATTGTTTAACCAGTTTCTATAACAAGAAAACATACATGATAAGTACAGTCAGCAGGAGAACTAGCTACTCAAAATAACACGCTCAAAATGATCTAGACGGTGTGTAGGTCATTTTGAGCACTTGACCCGCGTAGCTACTTTTGCTGCTGACTATACACTAATAACAAAAACAGGAGATTAAAAAAATCTTCGACCAGGTTTTTACACCACACCCCTCCCACGTCATTTATGAAATCCGAAACCACTGTCTCATAATCCATTCTCTGCATAAGTTATCTATCACTTAGGCCTAACACTAGTTTGACAAAAAAGAAAGACTGTTCCGACACCTACGGAGGAATTATATGGGCGTCAGGTCCTAATTCATGTGGATAAGATCACCCATCCCTGCCCGGGAACCGGTAACAATCCCTAAGAGGGAGAGGAATAGATGCTATTTTATTTCTGATAAATGTTAAGCAGCATGACTCTGTGTTTTGAAATGTATTGTTTCAATGCAATACAATCGGCTTCGTTGTTTCAATTAGTATCCTATTTACCAAGCTACGTCTGCTCTACATGTTCCGTTACCTTTTGAATTAAAAATCAATGCAGATATATATAGTTTGATGTTTACAATAGAAACATTTGCTAAATCGAAAAATGATGTTCCATTCATCATAACGGAATTACTTACGTCAGATTTGCAAATGCCATGACTCAATCAAACATAAATGTGTTATTGAATTTGAAACATACGTCTTTTCGTACGTACATATGTTAACACTTTTAAGTTTTTAAACCGGACAAGTGCGTGTCGGACTCGCCCACCGAGGATTCCGTACAAAATTACAAATGTATAGTTTTCAGATTTTTACTTGCCAAATTTCATAGTTCTAGGTCAAGGGAAACTACCTTATTTTGATTCCCTTGATAGTATCGAAACATACGTTTTTTGCGGCATAAATGGCCGTATCTTTTTTACGTTTGAAAGTTTGATTTTTTTCACAGCTTCAAGGTACTGCAGACTTGAGTGGTTTTATATAATTTCAACTCGATACCTCCACGCGTTCCCGAGATAAAGAGCCTTGACAGACAGACAGCCAGACAGACGGACAAGAAAGTGATCCTATAAGGGTGCCGTTTTTTCCTTTTGAGGTACGGGACCCTAAAAAGTGTCGTGTATTAGTGACGTCTCGCTGTGTCCCACAGCTTGGGGCACACGGCGCACCTGCCCGCGGCACGTGGCCCCCGTCGCGTGCGTGTCCCGCGAGTGGACACACCCGCCCGCTGTCAGCTACAAATGTGACTAGATAACACTGATACGTATTCACCTACTCGTAGTGTGACCGGGCTGAGAGTAACTCTTCCTGTCTGTGTGACTTTTCAATTTTATGAGTAACTGACTGGAGTCCAGTCAGTTACTCATAAAATTTAAAAGTCACACAGCTAGACTAATCGTGGCGTTATAAGGAAATACATAGACTAAATTAAATTATCGAATATTTGTTCTATTACCCGACTGCCGAAGGAAAGGAAGGTTATGTTTTTCGAGCGTATATATGTATGTATGTGTGTATGTCTTATTCTTTGGCACGCCGTACAGCCTAAACCGTTTGACGGATTTCGACATATGAGGTGTCGTTGGATTCCTCTTAATCGTGGGAGTGGCATAGGCTATATAATATTTGTAAAAAAGCAGTTGGGTTTTTCCAAAATTATTTTGATAACACTTGTTTTATTCTTTACATTGTGTTCGTTCTGTTCGTAGTGATCATCACAATACTAACATTAAAAATTACTTAAATAGAGATTTAAGGTACAGCCGAATGTCATCTCGCTCATATTTGTAGCAGCCCAACTGGCGACGTACAGTCGCTATCAGATATATCGGAACGGCGAAAGCGCTCACAAATATCTGAACACGTCTCTATTGTCGAGGCATTAGAGACGTGTTCAGATATTTGTGAGCGCTTTCGCCGCTCTGATATATCTGATGGCGACTGTACCTCCACTGCAGCCATAAACACACCACTAACTACTTTCTCTGTAGATACCACAGTGCCAGTGTTGTGTTCCTGGTTGCGAGGTAAGGATACACGACCATACTGACACTCGACACAGACACTGAGCGACACCGCCACTACTTCTGCAACTAGGTGTCGCAGCAGTGGACACACTTAGACAGTCGATGTATACATTGAAGTGTCTGTGTCTGGTGTCGTCGTGTGTCCTTTAGTTCGTCAGACCACCCGAGGATGCGCTATGTAGATAGTGAGGGCTTAGGGCCCTATATTTATCACTAGCTGTTTGCGCAGCCAATCCTCAAGTCAATAAAGGGTCGGCAACGCGGTTGTGATTATCCTTGAGTTAGTAAGCGTCTACGGCTACGGAATCTTAATTGTATATGATATTATTATTATTATTCTGGTAGTGGCTCTTGTATCACTGCCACCATTGCTGATCTATTGTAATCGCCACTTACTACAATTCTTGGTCAAGTCCTGCGAACTCGAAGAATTGCAGGATTTTGTTGAACTCAAGAAACTTGATCTCCTCCGGGCACATGAGGTGTTTGCCCAGAATGGAGTTACGGCTGCGCATAAGACAAGGGCAATCGGTTAGGATGTGTGTAGGCGTCTCCTCTGCTTCAAGGCAGAGTCTGCACTGCCTTGTGTCACACAGCCCCAATAGTTGCATGTGCTTGTTTAGGCAGCAATGCCCTGTAAGCACCCTTACCACCATGCGTAGACGGTTCCTACTTAGTGCCAAGGCGTTAGTGGAAGCCTTTTTGCTAAAGGCTCTAATGAGCGCTTTGGAATGTTTCAGTCCTGGGATAGCTCTCCAGGCTTGAATGGTCTCGTAGAAACAATAGGTCTTTAGAGTGAGCTTGGTCAGACTTATATATATGATATTAATAATAATCTAATTTTACGGCTACCAATTGTTGTGCGTCTGAGCACTAAGGATGCAATATTTGATTTTAAAGAATCAAATCAATAAATAGCAATGTTTTTGTTAAGACAATAAGTAGCAGTGGCGCAGCGCCCATTCAAGCCGATTGCCACCGGCTTACCTAAAATTTATTTTTAGGCAAGCCTATAGTTATATACTCTATACTCTTTCATAAACTTTTTTGTTCCGGGTGTTTGCCTGTACTTTGCAATACGCGTGCGAAGCCGCGCGAACAGCTAATATAGTAAATCATAAATACGTAAAGTTTGTGACTGTGTAGCTTCGTGAGAGTGTAGCGTATATGTTTGTATGTATTTAATAGTTGATCTCCAGAACTAAACCTATTTTAAAATATGTTTCACCAGTATACTGCGTGTATTTTTAATATTACCTCAAATTGTGTAGGTGTTAGGGCTATGAACCGATATTGCAACAAAATTTATCGAGTTGCAATGTATTGCGTAGGTACCTTCACTCATTTGACACATGGAAGAAGCAGGTCACATGTGACCGTTATTGTTGTTGTTTCATTGCGTGCTCAATTATTTTATACGTATGAAAAAAGTTGGTAGTTAAGAGTTTCTTGCAATATCGGTTCATAGCCCTAACACATACCTACCTCTGGTTACAATATTTTGAAGTAATATTAAAAAAAACCGGCCAAGTGCGAGTCGGACTCGCGCACGAAGGGTTCCGTACCATTATCTATAAAAACGGCAAAAAAATCATGTCTGATGTATCCCCAGTCCGACTCGCACTTGGCCGGTTTTTTAGTATTTGTTGTTATAGCGGCAACAGAAATACATAATCTGTGAAAATTTCAACTCTAGCTATCACGGTTCTTGAGATACAGCCTGGTGACAGACAGACGGACGGACGGACGGACGGACGGACGGACGGACGGACGGACAGACGGACGGACGGACAGCGAAGTCTTAGTAATAGGGTCCCGTTTTTACCCGTTGGGTACGGAACCCTAAAAAAATACACGCTGTAGAATAAACTTTTGGTGTGGATTTGGCTATACTTTCTCCTACTGCTGTGTTTGCGTTCTGCGTAGAATGCAAGCAGAGCTACGCGGGCAGCTAATTAGTTTAACTACTTTTAGGGTTCCGTAGCCAAAATGGCAAAAACGGAACCCTTATAGTTTCGTCATGTCCGTCTGTCCGTATGTCACAGCTTTTATACTCGAAAACTATAAGGTGTATTTGAATAAAAAATTGATGATAGGTGTATTTTGTTAGCCGCTACATAATTTTGTAATTAAATGACCACTGATAAGTAACTAACAAAACCGGGATAACGAATTGTCTCACTATCTGGTACTGGTACTGAGACTACTAAAAATTGATAAAATGAAGTTTCTCACGATGCATTGTCAGCCTCCCTGTCAACATTCGCGGGCTTCGACGAGTAGCATCGTTATTCTGCTCTCATTGTTTAGTTCCAATGAGGCGGTGCTTCAAGGTCGATGCCAGTTTTTATTTCATTGTTCTTGTACGTATCCATGGTTTTTGTTTTTTTAAGTTAATAAATGTATCTGCACTTTAATTATTCCGCACTAAGATGAATGTTGTACAACTTCAAAAATAAAGATATGAGTGGATTGCAAAAAAATTGTACACACACAATATAATATATATGGGTAATTGCCGTCACGAAACTGTAAAAAATTAAAGCATAGATTAGATTAAAGCCCTTAACTATGTACAATTTTTTTGCAATCCACTCATATTACATGTAAAATATTGGACAACTATAGTTAAAAAAAAAAACCATACAGGTGTAGTGAAAAATATTTTCCACAAACAACACGAAATTCAATATATGTTAATCTATAAGACTGACGGGGAAAAACTTTTCCAACTTTATTTGTAATAATAATTAAATATTGATATAAAAAACTCCCGTGAGAATCAAGACATATTAAAATATAATGAAAACGAGGGTAGATTCTTCGCCTTCTGCGCTGCCCTCGCCCCCGCCTCCGCCTCCGCCTCCGCCTGCGCAACCAGCCGAGCGAGCAGGGCGCGGGCCCGCAGTGCTAAACACGTCGGCTACGCGTATGCTCATGACTAGGAACCGCGAATCGGTTCAAAACATGTCGAGCGATATTCGACCTTAAATATATTTTATTTAAATATTGATATACAGGTAAATTACTTTCGAGACGTTTTTGCATTTGTTTTAGTATTTGTATATTTACAGAGACACACGTACACGTTGACGTACACAGACACACGTATGTGTGTGTGTGAGGCTGGCTACAGAGTCACGGTCACAACTACAAATGCAAAAACGTCTCGAAAGTAATTTACCTGCAGTACATATCTATTTTATAACATATTACAACATAACGCCGGTAACTGTTACCAGGCAACTACAACTGGCAGAAAAATACAATAAATATATAAAAAAACAATCATAGTTCCCCTCGTGTCCTCGATCCACACTACATAATTACAGAGAGAACAATTAACACCCGGGCGAACAACCCGCGAACTTACCCTAACCGGGCGGGGTGGAGCCGGTCAACAACCTCTTAGAAAAACGAAACAATATTAACCTTTCCTACTTTTTCTTCATTGCAAGTTCATAATATGTTTATAATACGGTTCGGATGATATTCATTATCGTTACAGATTACAAAATACTAATGTTATTTTCTTTAAGGAGTGTTTCCCAAACACGTAAACATGTAATAGGAATTTTATTGACTGCCTAGAAGACTCGGACTTAACATATGTACAAGAGCCCCAAATATTTATTACTGAAAGTGGATCCTGTGGACCCCAAAAGTGAGACAAACAAGTGCTTTAAGTTGTTCGAGAGTACACATGGTCTGTTTTAAAATTTCCTATGAATGGACACGTTTAGTCCATTCATTGGCATCGCCGGACTATTTACAGTGACGGAAATATCTCGATCGCCCTATTTACATAGATGGAGATAAGTAAAAATATTCTCGAGGGAATTCCAAGTGGACTTTCTATTGGTTTTTATGTTTAGAGGACTGGATATTTGACCATACGTTCTGCATTAAAATCGTGCCTAACTATTTCTTGCTTGAACAGATGTCGAGTCTCAATTACCAATACAAACCAATATAAATATAAGGTCTCTTAAATTCAGCTTTAATTCAAACAAGAAATAATTATAAATACGAAAATACCAAATGATTACTCGGAATTATCAACACAATATATTGAATCCATAAAAGGGGACTCAGACTCTGTAAAGAGAAAAATCGGTAAAGTGCAAGTCTGACTCGTGCACCGAGGGTTCCGTACATACTTTACTTTGAAACTTTGACCCCGCTTTATTTTGAAAAAATCTTAAAAATACTGTACGAGTCCAAAACGCCAACTCACAGACGCAGGAGTGATCATCCGAAACACGAACAACCGTTCCATAGTTGAGGGATAGTCCCAGAAGTAAAAGCGCTGTAGACACATTCTCCTTCTTATAGTTTCTATGTCGACCAAACGTTAGCATGATCTATCTTACAGGCAGCGACATCCAGCGTAAACTTGAATATGACTGGTGCTACATTACTAATAACTTGCAGCATGGTATGTTTGTTTTTCAGATATATTTCTTTGATAAGGAAACGAATTTCGATTTAAAAAAAACTGAAAGAAGGTACTTTCAGAATACTTTCATACAAATTGGAAGAAAAAATATCAAACACATAAGTATTAAATTACAATCTTAGTTTAAAAATGATTTTATAAAAAAAATAATAAATACGCTACGAGTAGATTTCATTATTAGTAGGTTTCATTATTATTGTCCGGTAGCCGTTTCATACGATACCCCACTTGGCCTACTAACTAGCCTTCGAATTTCAAATTGATAGCAATAGTAGGTAGTTCCTGAGATATTTAACTTTGTGACAGACAGACAGACGGATAGAGTCGCAATAAGGGTCCCGTTTTTACCTTTTTGGTCCGGAACCCTAAAAAACGATGAGTCGGCAGGATATTGCCTGATAAGATAAGGCTACGATAAAAATTATCAATCATTTTCTAATATTAGTGTTATCCATAAAATGATTAATAAAAACAAAACGGGCGGAGAAAGGTGTCAAAGATTGAATAAATTGCCACGGTTATAGGTACTCTGTATTATATTAATCGAATCACTGCATGCAATTTCTCTCGACCACACATTGAAAGTTATCGCATTTCTGCGCTAGCTACCGATTTGTCCACGGTTGTCGAGCTGTCATACTAGTAACATTATTATTCGCATAAAATGCAGCGGCGGACCGCTTGCATCGGCCAATTGCGCTGATCCTATAATCTGGTTTATGGCAAGCGTGTCCGTGCATACGGTGGGAATATCAGCGCATTGTGTGGGGGGTAACAAGTTATCAATATGATAGATTTTCTAATACATAGATCCGATCTTGAGTACACATAATTAGAAGAAGTGTATTCTACCTCAATGTACTAAGCAGCAAAGATGGCGATTTATTAAACACAGTTTCAGAAATTCATTTCTTATACACCGGGTCAGTTCTTCGCCAAAAACTATACAAAGCGGTTGCCGATCCGTAATTATGTATTTATTCAATAAAATACTAGTTGAACTTGTCAAGATCGACTATAGATCATCACAGTTCATTTCATGGCACTCTTTCACGAAAACGAAAAAGATTTCGCAATCATAAGTTGGAGAAATGCTTAATGCAAACCTAAGTCTAAAGTGGGTCTTGTCAGCCCAAAAAACGTATATTCTGTGGTCAATAGTTAAGGGCTTATGTTTATATATAATATGTTTTCATCGCATTGAATTATAGAAGGAGCGACGCCGTTTATGCGTATTCAGAATTCAACCAAAAATTTGGCTTTATATCCATTTACTTTGACAATGTCCACAGAAGAGACGCGAACCTAAATCTGACAATGATCCAAGTACAGAATAAAATTTGCAATTTTCAACTTCGTACAATCCGTCGCGTTTTTGTTTTAGTAGCAGTAGATAGAATGAAGTATGGAACATCAGGTACGTGTAGAACCTACGTGAACCTATTAGAAAGAAACAATGGTGCCGCATTTAGTTCGGCTCGTTAGCCGGAGGAAGAGGGCCGGCCCGGGCACCGAACACGTGTCCCCGGCTTCCTGTGCCGACGCCGCCACCTTTGATATTTTATACTTGACAACATTTTAAAATAGACATAGATCACGTAGGCTAGTATTTCTATTCGACACTGAGGAATCAATTGCGAGTGAAGCCATAAAACGCAAGTTACCGATATGAATTAATAACACAATAAAGAAAATACATGTATGACGAATTATGTTTGTAAGGGCATCCTATTCATTAGCGCCCCGAGGGGGCAGTGAGCACTGAGCACTAATGCGTATTAGTGCCGCTTGGTTTTTACTTACCGCACGTGAGGACAGAGACCGAGGACCGATCCGACACTCAAACTAATATAACAGCTGCTGCTAGCAATCGAAAAAATATGATAGGTACCTAAAGAAAGTTATAATCGTTATCTTTAAGGCAATCCTATATTTAAGTCATACCTATATTTATGTTTAATTAAGAAACTTAACTACTATGCTCATAAAAGAAAACTTTTACTGTCCTTTTCATGAGCTTTCAATACCACGAGATACTGCTAGAAGTGCGAATAAGGCAGTAGATTTTGTATTTATTGGTACCAATTGGCAGCAATAAAGTAAACAATCCATTTATTGGCGTCTGAAGTTCCAAAACATGCACATTATTCACCGATAGTATATCTCCAAACGATAATTATACTAGGTACGTGTTTGAATAGAAACTTAGTACGGGACAGCTGTCATCTAAATTTCGTATCCAAAGGGTGCTAAACCCGTACCAATTACTAAAGCTCTGCTGTCTGTATATCTGTCCGGCCGCCCGTCTGTCACAAGGATGTGTTTTTGGACCTACATTAGGTACACTACAAAATTAGGTATACACTAGAAAATTTCGTAAACCGCGTAGGTACACTGAACTAAGTTAACAGCTATCTATCACACTATCACTAAGCCTCGATGAAAGTAGTGTACCTGTACACGCACTCGACTGCCAATTTATTTAACACATTGCACTACAAAGTATTTTAATGTAGGTACGCAGAGTTATCAAGGAAGTCTGCGTTATACTTTCAACACATAAAAAATAATTAACTTAGGTATCCACGTTACGTTAACACACTGACACAATTTTGAAATGTCCTAAATACCAATAATATTATATTTTTAGGGTTCCGTACCTCAAAAGGAAAAAAACGGAACCCTTATAGGATCACTCGTGCGTCTGTCTGTCCGTCTGTCACAGCCGATTTGGTAAACATATGTAAATTGGTGATGGACGCGTAAAGTAAATTAATGACTTCTGATCAAGGGGGCAACTTTTGGGGGGTAAACTGGAAAATTTTAAAAAAAGTTTCGGAAACTGTATTGTGTGATATATTAAATGAAGGGTAAGCATCTCAGATTTTTTTTTAATAATTTTAGCAAAAACAGATTTGAAGTAATTTAGAAAAAAAGACGAAAATTGACCTTATTTCCGAAACTACTAGGCTTAAAATTCAAAAAAAAATATGGGAAATAGTTCCTTGCCTAAAGATTACAGGAAAACCTATAATAAGTTAGAGTATTCAAAGTAACGGGAAAATTATCAATATTTTACGGAACCCTCACCACGCGAGTTGAACTCGCACTTGTCCGGTTTTTTCTCATAATTTCTCCTTTTAACAAACATTTACATACATAAATCTCAAGCGCAATTTTCTTTATATTTATATGTAGGCATGTATATATTTTTTAATTTAAGATATTCGACGACAAGATGTATGTTAACTAATTTAATAATAATGACAATAACTGACAAGCATAAGTCTCGTATAGTTGACATAGATACGGTAAACGCACAAACATTTGTATCTGGTTACATCGGTCTCACGGGGCGTGGGAACTGCCTGGACGAGCGGGAACCGAACCGACTACAGTAGCTTTAGTGTGAGTTTACAGTAAGTCGGAATACGCTAGCGACTATCGACAACAGTTAAAGATTTGTATGAAAACTCTATACACCGCCCCTGGCGGTCACTCACAGAACTAAAAATCTAATCGGTACCCCGAGTCCCATATAAGTATACTTTTCTCGCAACAGTTAACTCGATTGTTCGTATAGTTTAATAGATTTTTCAATATTCAGCCTTAAATTACAAGCATTTATCGTTTCAATTTAAATGCTAGCGTTTGTCGGTTATGACATTACAGAATACGCGCATGGCCAACGTCGAAAAATTCCCCAACGCCAAAGTTTAAAGACTTTAAAGGAATCTATACCTTAAGCTTAACGACATTAAGTATAATTTTAACAGTGTGCGATGATCCTCATCTAAGTCTGTCGACCCAATATGGCGGAACGTGTGCCAATTATTTGCATTTTTAAATACAAAATACGCGACAATCCGAATTTTGCGGATATAAGTTGTCGATTCAAAACCCTTATTTTTATAAGTTCTTTAATTTGAGATAGGTATCGATCGGATCTACGGTAAATCTTGACGAAATAATACGTTATCACGCACCATTTTGGAAGTGAAATAGTAAACTACAGATACTACGGTATTTTTCGATTCGAAATGTCAAATTTGTGACTCACGCTACCGTTTGGTAATACGATTCGAAAGTTTAGATTACGCATCGAAAACTAGACGCTAGCGAGTAACGTTTTGTAGTTGTTTTCGTAGTATATCGGCACCATGAGTACGGCGCATTTGACAGCTCGAACTTGCGAGAATCGAAATCTAGTCGAAGCGCGTTAGCTCGATATCGAGAGAAGTTTACTATTGTAAGTATTCTATAGGCTCTCATGGTAAGCGTACTGTACAGACGTTCCTCAAAAAGGACTAACGTATCTCTAACTCTTGCGCACATACGCCTGTTTGAAATCATGATGCACTGCACTGTCAGCCTGTAAAGACATATGTACGCTTGAAGAATAGCTAACATAGTCTGTTTTCAAAGTAAACAGTAGCACATATAACGGATGCACTGAGAAGCAGACTTGAACAGACGCTAGTCAGAAAATGCAAGAAAATGTAGATAGTATAAAGAGAGGCAGATCATAACCAGCTTTTTGCCAATCAAACCGCCTTCAACATATTGTATGAAACTGATTTACAATCTTGGTTAAGATTCAGAACGATAACTAGAAAACTCCAAACGAACTGGTTTCAAGGATAAAACCTTTGTTGTCTTTTGTCTTCGCGGAAATGATTAGATTGTAGACGAGGAGCTCTAACAGGCTGGATCAGTGAACACCAACTGTTGGCCCACGTACGCGCCCGCGCAGCTATCTCTGCACTAAAACAATAAACCTCGATGCACGCAAAATTAAACGTTCGTACCGAGATTGTGTTGATTTGTAGGAAAGTTATCATTCAAGCATTTCTTATTATTATTGCATAGCTCTAAAGTTTTGTAATGCGATATCTTATATACATACATTTATTTGCCACAAAAAAACGTTCAGTCAAAGTCAAAGTCAAAGTCAAAGTGATTTATTCTTCAATTTAGGCATATTACATGCACCTATGAATGTCGATAAACTACCACCGGTTCGGAAAGTAAACCTCTGCCTCGAGAAGAACCGGCGTAAAAAACTCGGCGAGGTGTCATTTTTTCAAAACAGTATACAATATATCATTTCAGTATCAGAGTATTTTAAAATTTTAAAATTACATTGCTACAGTAGAAAGCCTATTTATTTTACGACAGATTTCTAGTGCAGGATTTTATCGCTGCCAAATATCCCTATCCATGATGTAGTCGTTTATCTTATAATATGCTTTTGAAATAAGTGTCCGTTTTACGACAGATTTGAATTTAGAGTCAGTAAGTTCGGTGTTGTGTTTTGGAATTTTATTGTAGAATTTTATACAATTTCCCAAGAACGACTTTTTCGCTTTTACTAGCCTGTAAAAAGTTGTTTTGAGCTTCCCTGCGCAGTCTGGCTCTAATTTCAATAAGTTTTTAAACTAGATGGTTTTAACTATATGTAAACACCGTAAACTAATATTATAGCTAGACGTTTGTTCACACCTACTCGTGTGATACTGCACTGTATGATTGAGATTATTTATTGTGGCCGACTTTTTATAAAACTGTTATTGGAATTGGAATCTTCTACCTTGGCCGGTAGAGTTGTTTTTTGAATGGATTACTTTGATGCAATTCGGCAAACTCACATTATTGAGCAAGTATACTCATCGTCTCTGATGCGTCAAGCTCTTAATGCGCAGTATAGCATACTTGCCTTCGCAAGATGAACAACCATACGCTATTTTTCATGCTGATCATGATCATTGATCACTTACCATGCGTATTCATAAGTCTGAATAAATAGAATCTGCATGTTGGTGCTTACCTGAAACAAAAATAATCGATAGTTGTTATCGGTGCAACATAACGGCAGATAAACTGAAGTACCTGGCCGTTGATAAGATAGTGTATCGAGATGCCTTTGGAGTGAACAAACAGTCTAGGACTACTTTATATATTCCTTTTGTACATTTCAGTGTTACGTGATTTGTAATTGTATTGCAAATTCGATTATATAAACTACGTGCAAGTTTAAGGCTATACAATTCAGGCTTCGACGTTATTTTTTTTGCCTATATTCATTAAATCATTACAAATATGATTGAATTAATAGTTATTGTTTGCCTTAGTCTAATTATTTGATGAAAAAATAGTTAAACAAGAGGCCCATTTGATGAACTAATGAGATGAAATCGAACCTCATTATAAACGTAAACATGGCCGGTCCGGTCCAGGGTTCGTTAGTCGCGAGGTCTGGTTACAAAAGGCTGACGGACGGCTAAATTAACTTCTCCTACGGTTTCGATGCAGGATGCAAGGAAATAAAGGAAGCGGGAAAAAATACTGATGGCTTCAGAGACGTGGAAAGGGTCTACTTTTGTAAACGTTTTAATTTTAATATCATGTATTTTACCAATAAAATAAAATTATATCATTTCAATTCCTAGTCTTAATGCCTGATACCTAATAATTTTACATTCAAGTATAAGAAATATTTTAATACACTTTCCTTACGCTCGCGCTTGTTGCTTAAGACTCCCACGCTCTTGACTGACGGCTAAATGCCATGAATTGGTTAATACTCGTTAAACTGTATTGCCCAGTCTTCATTAAGATGGTGATTGTTTTCCTACAAAGACGCTGTGAGTTTACTCGTACCTAATGTTTAATTGATAACCTAGTTCACATGGTTCCGAGATGCGAGGTGCTATTAAATTATGAACATGCTGTTAATGTATTATAGGCAAAAGCATTAACAGTATACCGCATATATTAAAAACAAAATATTCTAATGCGTACCATTACAAACAAAACCTAGCGTTTATTTAGACTAACATTACCTCATTTAAAATATATTATACTGAAGATTATAGTTACAGCTTGCACGAGTCTATGTTTCACAGCTGCGCGACACTAGCCTTTTTTGACTTATGTCCGCGGTAAAGGTAAGCCTGCGCGGCTGGGATTGGAATTGCAAATATAGGCAATCCTGCGGTTAAATAAATGTTTTTTTTTCTACTCCGGTATTGTTATCTGCCATTTATATAGGCATTAAATCAAATACAATGACACCGATAATAAATCGTCGAAAACTCTAGATGCTCTATGGCCCAAAAACGCACTGTTTAGCGTGCTTTTATGATTCATACATTTTTTTATAATAGTACTCTTCTATCTTCATATAGTATCTTCACAAACAAATATTTCGAAATAAAAGTTTTATTTACGACCAAACATTGGTATATTATAAATTATTTATTAGAATAAAAATAAATAAGTATCTATTATGTTATGTTTTATCAAATCTGTGTATTATTTGTACTTTGTACTTATAAACAGTTCGGATTCGGTTCGGATCCGGATTCGGTTTGGTTTGGATGGCAAATGCAAGCAAATTAAAAACAAAAAAAACCATGAACAAGAGGTCTGCCGTGTCAATCCTATCTCATGTATCTTGAGATACATGAGTTACGCGTAACAGGTCTAAATCTGTTTATTTTCCATGCCTTTATCGACCTACGTACTCAGTTTTTAAATTTAACTTACCAATTCCTTATACGAGCCTGTCACGTAACTCATGTCACTCTGTTTTTACCATAGTAAATCATGGCCAAATACTATACAAAAAAAACCTTCAAACGGCGTTTTCTCAAAACTATGCTTTTTGAGATACATGAGATAGGCTTGACACGGCAGAGGTGTCATATTTCTGATTTGTAATTTCTCACCAAAATTCCAGTTCAAAATTAAAAGACGAAAGATTTTAACTATTAGTTATTACATATTAAGATTTTATTCGTGCTTGTGAAGAAAAAAGTGTATAATGTATAAGTACGTTCCTTTTAAAATGGACTAAGAAAAAAATACTGCACTCCTGAATAAATTGCGTGAGTAGCAAACTTTCTACCTGAATACTCTGAAAAAATATATTTATCTAAAATTAGTCGTAGAAAAAGTATTGTATGCAACGGTGTATAACTGGTCTAAAAATGCTCGTGGCGTCTTTAATTGCGCAACCCACACCAATCGCGTTTTAAGACCATTCTTATACAACAGTTGCATAAAATAGGTTAATATTCAAATTCTGCCAAACCTGAGATCGATCAGACTCAGGTCGATCAGATTTCGTATTCCAATTTGATATTCAATATCTTTCGCGCGCCGAATGAACATGCCAGAACAAACGTGCGAAACAGGATGATATTAAATCGGGAAATATGTCCTATTGACCCCCATGACAGAATTAATTACAAGGACCGAGAATATATTTCATTCGATTCGATTTCTAATTAATTTATTTTTATTTCTAATTTTTAAAGTTGCGAAAATGGAAGTCTCATATACCTACTCTTAGAAGCAATTGAAAAGACAAAACAAGAATTCAGCGGCAGATTATGGTCACTCACCGTAGCTACATGTACATATTCTCAAAATATGTTTAAATTGTACAAAGATAAATTAGTTATATTCCCAGTTATTGCCTCCTTAGCTAACGGTCGCACACTAGTAGTGCAGAGCGCGAAATTATTAATGTTAATTAAGAGCCTTTAATTAATTTCCAAAGAAAGCAACTGTGCAGGGTGTGATATATATACTGAAACTCGATTGGAGCAGGAGATTACATGAAGTCAATGTATTATATTATTTACACGCAATGAATCGCTTTGTAAACTAAGTGAAAATTCTCGGAATCTTTATCAAAGCCAACAACTCATTATCGTGACAATGACCACGTACATTTTAAAAGTAAGGCACTTATAATATTTGCATCATAACAAACACAATATTTCGCAATAGGTTATACAATATAACTGTAATAGTAATGTCCCAGATTTTTATAACAAAGATTCAGAAAAAACAAACGTTAACAAAGAATATTTTCTTCCGTCAGACTAACAAAGCCAACTCAAATATAAAGAAACAGAAGGCTATGCAGACAGAACCAAATAAGGCATCTAATG
Source organism: Epinotia nisella (assembly GCA_932294315.1). Lineage (NCBI taxonomy): Eukaryota > Metazoa > Arthropoda > Insecta > Lepidoptera > Tortricidae > Epinotia > Epinotia nisella. The sequence continues at coordinate 29,420,288 of OW028674.1, forward strand.
TTAGCGAAGTAGAATAAGCAATAACAGCGGCTGAAAGGAACAATTTCTACACAAACCTAGTGCTTGCGCCTACGCACAGTAAATGTCTTAATAAATAACCTTAGTTGGGTTCATTTTGTATGTATTACGGCCCACGAGCGCTCTTCACCTCATTTGTGTGTTTATCTCCATAATGATCGATCAATCCCTTAAGGAACATTATCTTAGAGAGGGACAGAAATTACAACATTTTCATTCAAATCTTGATTCGTCGATTATCGAATACAAGTGTATCATACTAAGTAGAAAGAGACATTGCCAGTTCCTATAGAAATCTTATACGGATGTAAGTAAAGATGATTAACGTATAGTCCAAAAGTATATTAAAAAATATACTGTTACAAATGCTTCAACGAGGGATTAAGTAAAAAATAATGGTTCTGACGCACAGCTCGAATTAAACCGAACCAGTATACATTGTAAGAAAACTATTTTTTTAAGATTATATTTAAGCCCCGATGTCAACAGAATATTAAGATTTTAAGAAAGTATTTAGGTAGACGATCGCTCAACCACACACTTCCTTTCTGAGTAAACTGTCAGATTTAACCCCATTCGTTCATACGAAACCCACGCTCTCCGTGTAATGAGCCATTGAATTGGAGAGCCTTCTAATTAGTCCCATCTTGCATGTATGAGAGCCTGGTCCATTCAAACGTTATCCGATAGAGATAATTGGAGTGTATGAACATGAGTGAGACTGAGCACAATGTTTAGAAAACTAGGCAATTATATTGATTTAGTAGTACAATTATGTGCATGTCAAAGTTCCGCCTGCCCACCACATAATGGAGATGAAAAGTTCTGTAATAATTAAAGGTAAAAGTGGGAATACTTTGACCCTTATTCGCCACTATTTTATTGAATGCCGATTTTCGTATGAACACATCATATTGGAATATACACTTACGCAGTAAAGTATATTCAAATATGTTAGCTACCTAACATATTATTCACTGACAACGATACAGTATACATGGTGAGCAATCCAAATGGGTCAGTATGGCGGTTTTGGAAACCATAACAGATAGCGAAATCTTGGCTTAGGAACCATGACGTTGATTTTAGTAAAAAGAAAAACTGCATTCATATACTTACAAAAATACGTGTACTCGGCCCAGGAATCGAACCTGGACTTTTTGAAAAATTCAATTTCGTTGTTTAAAAACAATGCATTTTATTAGTTTTAGATATCATGTTTCTTAGTAACATTTACTATTTAAGAGCTACATAACCGATATTCAAAGGAAAATAATGAAATTTAATTTTTCAAAAAGTCCAGGTTCGATTCCTGGGCCGAGTAGGTACACGTATTTTTGTAAGTATATGAATGCAGTTTTTCTTTTTACTAAAATCAACGTCATGGTTCCTAAGCCAAGATTTCGCTATCTGTTATGGTTTCCAAAACCGCCATACTGACCCATTTGGATTGCTCACCCTGTATATCGAGGCCCTATAGTTCACAGTCGTACTAATTAAGAGACACTTGGGAGTTTTCCATTCGCCAGTAGTATAATAGTTATTTACGATACAAGTGCAGAAAATAGGAAATTCGCACCGAGTGGTGATAAATTAAAACACGACCGAAGGGAGTGTTTTAAATCGACACGAGTTGCGAATTACCTATTCGCACGTGTATCGTACAACGTTTTACAATACATATGGCTCCTTAAAATTTAGACATATGCACGGAAAGTGCCATTTCTGCACTCGTGCCGGAAAGTAGCACCATGTGTACTGTAAATACGTTTTATGGGTGCGGATACAATAGTATCCTAAAGTAGCTTGCTTATCCTTCAGTAGTTACTGTTACCTTTAACAGTCAAGTCAGGCTAGCCTTTCATACACTAAATAAAGTTGCAATCAATAGAACGGATCAGGAGAAATTGCGTGTTCATAGTGTCAGATGAATAGCCGATATTATTTGTCTTACCCGCACAAATTGTATGCTCGGCGCCTCCGATAACGCCTATGCCTTTATGAGCCATAGAATGGATTAAGAACATTCATTTCATGAAAGCAGCATTGACAGTTCCGTTGGCAGCGATACAGCCTAGATTCCCAGTTACGATAAACCTTTAAACACACTAGGCTAGGGGCTGTATTACCCCATTGTGAGTGCCCATAGAATAGCATTCAGGCCACGCATTATTGATGGCAAGTCGACTATAAAATATTTCACATTCCGCCTGTTACTGCCCATTGTTGGCAATCGGCACAAAACGTTTACTGTGACAAATATTGCAAACCTCAATCCTATTTTTCCCCAGCGACATTGTAACCAGAGGAAATCCGAACAAGCAGGAAAATGCGCTCGTAATTCACATGTTATCATTTGAGTGCAAAGTTTTATTGAGTTTCTAAATTTTATATTGGTATACATCGTCGGTCATAAAATAATAAGCGAGCGACGCAGCGGACACTCAACCGGTCATACCTATAACTCCGTAACCGGCAATTTCATCGAGAATTTCCAAGTGTTTTCACTCAAATCGCTAACAAAATAATGAGTGAGCAACTCAACTCAACCCTCACACTTTATCGTAGCTCTCTCCAGCATTACGGGCGCTTTTATTAAATCTAGACTCATATTATTGTGCTTTGCCAACGGCGACTGGAAATGACCCGTAATCGAGGGGGATAGCAAAATTGCAGATACGTGGTGATAGAACGTGATGGAGGTGCTGCGAATTATCCAATTTGCGTAGAAATTTTCATAGCGATCGACAGATAGGTGACAAATAGATTAGTTCAGTATTTTTACTCGAATCATCTTTGGGCTGTCATAAATCCAAGTACTATGAAGAAATGTTGTATTTAAATAACGATGTAATAACACAATAAGAATCCCGACAAAATTGTTAATCGAAATAACTGAGGAAGCGTTGAAAATTCTACCAACAATTGTTACTCAATCACTTTTTCTAATCTCATCCCATAAAATGTTTTTACAGTATTGAACAATGTAAACAGAACGGGTACATCGCGCTACCGTGAAACTAAGCTTCAATTAGTTCCCACAGGAAGTTCCAATAGACTTTATCATTAAAGCAGGAGGAAATTATTAAGTTGTCGTTGCTTCTATTAGGCGAGGCATCGACAAGATAGATTTATGGAGGTGCGCTTCCACGCGCGCCGGTTTCCTATAAAAATAAAACACGTTTGACATTTATTTTGGGTAACAGTTCAAGCTCGTTTAAAATGACGTAATTAAGATAGAAATGATGATTCTAGAAAGTCTCGCTTGTTTAATCAATATAATACAATAACATTTTGAATAGAAATATTATAGCTACTTTAGTATAATTTCTACTACTATGTCGATGTGGTAAGGGTAGTCAACCCAATCGTTGAATTTCGTTTACTTTCAATAGTTTCTTAAATTTGAGTCGTATATAGATATACTTCTGTTTTCTTCAAGTTACGGCTCTTGTTCCCGATTTTAATTTTTTCGAAAGACAAGAGAACGAACCGTAAACGTTATATAGGTCCCTTTGATCATAATATTCATAATATAAGGGAAAATAAGTAAATATAGTTCGGAAACTGTACCTACTTATCAAAACACTCCCAATATCATTTGTTATACATAATATCTACAATATTTACGGTCTGTTGAACATATTTATCTGTTTATTTTGCATTTATTAGATTTCATCTAACTTAGAATGTTGATCACGCATTTTCAAAATTACATGTTTTGGAGTTTTGAAGATCAGTACCTAATCAATTATTTCCAGTTAACGAATTCAATGAGGTACTCATTTCCAATTCAGCATATTAACTTTACAATACAGCGTGTGCCCTATCAGCATCTTGACAACCATTGTACCCACAGATTAGTCTGCATTCGACCTCCTTTGGACAATAGAAACAGAACAGCATCAACCAACAACAATAAGACCTGCAAAAGCTATACGATTCTTGAACACTGATGGTTCAGATAAAGCGGTGGGTCTCACACGTCAAGTCATCAAAGCCGGGTAATTAGAAAGCCCTTCGTGCCAGTAATTTTTATTCATAACGAGATGTTCTCGTGAGCCGAAATGTTTACCCATTAAGGGATATCAGAATTTCACTTGACCGAGGGCAAACTGGTGCAAGTAGGTCGGTAAAGGCGGTAAACACAAGTATGTTTGATTTGAACATTCGAAAGAAGTTGATGAGTCGCGAAGGTAAGTAAGAGAAATAATATATTCAACTACTTTACTTAAAAATAAGCGGGGTAAAAGTAGGACTCTGGATTCGTAATCTAAAAGGTCAGTCTACGGCATAAATTTTTAAATAATAACACGTCGCGTCGTTTGAACCTTGAAAAGCACCTAATGCGAATCAAATTGCGAAAAATTGCTTAGAACCATGAAACTCTTTTGAATGTACCGACACCGTATATACCGTGACATGATAAGCCTGCCTCTCAAATACAGCCTTAAAAGTATGGACTTAAGGTCTGTTTCATGAATCTTCGAATGTTTTACGGAGTTTAGGGCATGCGCCGAAAGCCTTAATTACCGTTTGCGGCGCACACGCAACGGCAACTTCAAGGTGAAAAACATAGCATTGTGATCTTAACCCATTATTAGCGGTAATCTTGATAGTGGATTGAAAACAATGTAAAGGGTTCAGTTTAAAATGATTGATATGTTAAAATTGCGAGATCGAATGGAATTCTAAAGCTAAACAGGGCCAAGGTGAACAATTAAGATTAGGAAAATAAAAATAAAATTTTATGGACTCAAAACATTGTTGAAATGCATAGATGGAACTAATATTTTATCAACGTGTAATCGGAGGTGTCTCCACACGCGTTGACTGAACTAAAACCACATGGCGAGCACCATGTTTGAATTCTGATAAGGACCGTCATTTGTGGGGCGCAAACAGTATGGAATAGATTTTTTTTTTATCCTGCAAAGCTTGGCAATCTGTTTTGTACAAAAAAATAATCCTTTCTGCTGTCTGATGTCATTCATCGGTTATAATTTCTATATTGAGGAAGCCATCCAATGATGCTTTCCTCATTCGTTGTCTGCGAATCTCCTCGCCAGGTCCACTACACTATTCCTCTTCAGTCGGGAGAATTGCAAGCTGCCAACTCCTTGCAGCTGCGCAATAGATAGATGAAGACATAAAAATTATGAAAGCGTTGTACCTATAATAAAAGATAGATGTAAAGACATAAAAATTATGAAAGCGTTGTATATCGGGTCTTCAGGATAATGTTATTTTCCTGAAGACCCGATCCAAATCACCTACCTAAATCTAACGCTGGTTTTGAAGTTTGGCTAAATTGTGAATGTTGACTGTTTCGAAATAGAAAAGGAAGCTGAAAAGGCGATTGTACTTAACAGTAATAAAATAGAACGTGGTCGGTTGCGGAAATTAATTCATTGTTAACAATTTTACAACCACGCTGCCTGCGGATCAGTGTCAACTTTCAAATCAACTTTCGATTAATTGCTGTAATTCGTAAAACCCTGTATGGATTGCCAACAACAAAAACAATTAGCAAACACCACCTCACTTTAATTGGTAATTGTTATAATAGAGAATAACTACCTACACTGAGTAATCTATACAAAAAATATGAACAATATGTCCTCATCCTTTTTGTTATTTACCTATGTCGAGCCAATTAGAATATTTGAAGTTTAATTAATAGTCACGTCGAACTTGCAGTTAATTGAAGTGCATAAGCAATGTAAAATTAAACACTACGGGCTTGTCAAAAAAAAAAGTGTAAGTATCGGCATTTTTCCAGACTTGGGACACATGTTGAATACCTATGCAGAATCATAAAGAGTACTTATGATTCTTATTCTTATTGATGACAATACAGAAATAAGTACCTATCCCTTTTATAATCCGGTGTATAATAATTCTATAGCATAACAATGCTTGTAAAACTAGGAACACATTTTACACATACAATGAAAACCCGAAATTTTCAAATACTGTACACTAAAGTAATGTAAAAGGTAAGCACACTTTTTAGTTACGGCGTTTATATTCTAGAAATGTTTAGTAAATGCACACACATTGATGTTCAGTTTCTATCAACTTCGGACCCCGAATAAGAATCGTGATGATTTTTTCAGTCGAATTTGGCAACTGGCAGCACAAAAAGTGACCTGATCCGGATGGCAATGGACTGCAACAAGTAACGGTGGTTAGATTACTGCCATTTCGGCCATTGTTATGTGTTCGAGCGGGCCAACGGACTGTGCTCTATCGCATCCATCATTCATCTCGAGTTTGCAGTTTCCTACCCCCTATTTAAACCTACCTATTTTTAACTTAACAAGCAAAGTTTCCTTGTTAAGTGGCGGAACTAAAAAAAACGGACAAGTGCGAGTCGGACTCGCGCATCGAGGGATCCGTACAAAATTACAAATGTAGTTTTCAGATTTTTTCCTGTACTTGTAATATAAGACGATATTACTTGCCAAATTTCATAGTTCTAGGTCAACGGGAAGTACCCTATAAATTTATGCCTAAATTCACGTACTATCAGTCACCTTTGGAAACATCCCAGTCTGCTCACCAACTTAGATAATTTAATTGAACAAACTCTTTCCAAAATTCTATACGTTTCGTTTACCGAAAGAACTTGGACCCAAGCCAGCTTTCCCATCAGATTCGGCGGACTTGGTATTCGTAAATTCTCTAGTGTAGCACTCCCTGCGTTTCTGTCGTCGGTACATAGCGCTCAGAGTTTGATCGGGGCAATTTTAGCTCCGTCACTCCCGAGTGACTCACTCGGAAACCCAGAGGCTGCATATTGCTCCGAGGCCAAAAACCTAAACCCCGTAACCTGCCCCACACACAGACCCGTCTCCCAATCCATGTTCAGTTGTTGACAAAGGCAATGGGACGAGCCGCTCTGCCGACTGGCACGGAATAATCTCCTACGAACGTCAACGAACCCGGCGGATCGAGCTCGTCTCCTTGCAACTGTAGAGTGGGCGTCGGGTCTTTGGCTGCAAACCTTACCATCAGCCACAATACCCTTCTAGATAATAACTATTTCAGATTGGCAACCAGTTTGCGGACAGGGAATGCAATAAATATCCCACATCGCTGTCAGTGTGGTAACATGGTAGATAGCTTTGGCCATCATGGTCTCTCCTGCGGGAGAAGTGCTGGCCGCATGCCCCGCCATGTAGCTATCAACGATATAATTCGAAGGGCCCTAGTTAGTGTCAAAGTCTCCACTGTCCTCGAACGACGGCAAGAGGCCTGACGGTATGACGCTGGTGCCCTGGAAGATGGGTCGACCCTTGGCATGGGACGCTACGAGTAGTAGACACGTTGGCGCCGACTCATCTTCCGGGCACCAGAATCAATGCCGGTTCGGCTGCATCGTCTGCCGAAGACCTCAAGCGCCGCAAGTATGCGTTCCTGATGGGGAATGGATATTTAATTGAGGCGTTTGGGGTCAAAACACTGGGACCATGAAGACCAAGTGCGCACCGAATAAAAGGATTTGTCGGCGCGCCTAAATAGACACCAGCGGTGACCAGAGGGATGGCCTATATTATGCGCAGAGTAAGCATTGCCATCCAGCGTGGCAATGCAGCCAGCCACACTACCCTCTGACACCAATCTAGGCCAAATTTTCTATCTTTTTTATCTTTTATTTTCTTTTCTTTCTTTTTTTTCTATTCATACTTTTTCGTCTTTGTACTTAGGCTAAGTTGTTGTTTTATTGTTTGTATTTATTCATGTAATTATTGTGTAATAAATAACTTATCGTGATGATGGTATTGTAAAAAAAACGCTACAACTATATCTAAATGCTAATAACTACATGTTTATGAGTACGTAGTAAATCTGACAATACTTCTTACTGTTATTTAAATTAGTTCTACTTAAATAAAAAGGTACGTACACATACAGGCTAACTATAATATTAGTAAGTAGTGTAAGACAGCTTCAAGTCGAAAAAGCTGACTACAAACAATTAACTATCTAGTTTAGCAGATAATTAATATGCATGTAAATTTAAATTGAAATGGTTAAGAAAGTGCTGTAGTAAAAGACAATTTTCTAGTTAAATAACAATTTTTGTGCCTCATTAGTCCGGTCCACGCCGACTGCACCGTACAAACCGACCGTTAGCTTTAAATAGACCTCAAACAAGACTAAATTACAGTTGAACTAAGTGCCGAAACTGCTGAAACCTCGAAAATTTCAATCCAGGAACTGATATTGACTAACATATACCTGTATTTTTTAAATTAGAAAATCGTATTTTATAAAGCAGGTGATGTTTAAGTTTCGTTTGCATTATAAATATTGTTGTAGTTTTCATTTTGATATTCGCTATTATCAAACCGCGATTAGAATGGGATTGGAGATTAGAGGTGATACTTTTGCCATATACATAAATATGCCAAAGTTTATATGAACTGACAGCTATTTCATTGCCAAACTCATCGCGGTTGCCGCTTGACTATAATAAAGTTTTATATGGTTTGGTCATATACAACAATTATACATGTCAATAATGTATTACGGTCATTGATTGACACTTCGGGACTAGTAGTATTACCTAGATTGCCCGATGGAAAAACAATATTCACAACATCTTTAGTCGGTGTAGTACCGAATATTAATAAAGCTCAGCAACAAAGTCGCGAAACACAGGAAACAACCGAGTGCTGACTAAGTTTCTGGTTTAAGTACTTACATCCAAGGTTTTGAAATTTGTATGAGCTGTCTTTTTGAAATTTGTATGAGCTGTATTTTTGTACTATTATTTTCTTTTTCACGCTATTTATAATTAAAACTAAAACAAATACTTTGCTTACCTAGTATATTGTCAGACAATAAAGCACCAAAGCGAAAAGCTTACAAAAATACTGAAACTAAAAAAAATAAGTGGGCCGCTTCGCTGCTGCTACTTATTCCAATATACTTCTATAAACTATATTGTATGATTTATTTCGTTTTGCTAAAACATGTAGATTTTTAGATTTAGACACACGTGAGCAAGCTACATACAACTGCCCGTGGGAAAAACATGGCGTGCCTAAATGTAATCCCGCTACTTTTAAGGTAGCGATTTGTTAATTGTCATTGAAAACGCTACTTTTAAAGGGAACTGTAGTCGTTTAAAGTTAAATGTCAAGTTATTAGGTATAATTGGAATACGGGGTATGAGTATAATATCTTATTTTTTTCAGAATTTTAAGCCTAGTAGTTTCGGAGATAAGGGGGGAATGGTTAATTATCGTTTTATTTCCTAAATTACTTCAAATCTGTTTTTGCTAAAAGTATAAAAAATATATATCTGGGATGCTTACAACAAACCCTTTCATTTGATATATCACACAATACAGTTTGCGAATTTTTATTTTTTTATTTTCGACTTTAACCCCGCAAAGGTGGCCCCCCCCCTTGTTCAGAATTCATTAATTTACTTTACGCGTCCATCTTTGGGTCACCAATTTACATATGTGTACCAAATTTCAACTCAATCGGTCCAGTAGTTTCGGAGCAAATCGGCAGTGACAGACGGACAGACAGACAACCGAGTGATCCTATAAGGGTTCCGTTTTTTCCTGTTGAGATCCCGGAACCCTAAAAAGATGTAATAAAAATAATTAACCTTAAAAACAAAGCTTTAACCGACTTCAATTTAGTATTACTCCGCCAAGCCAAATTAACATTTCCACGTTTCCTTTCCACTTTACCACATGGAATGCTTTCCGAGAGTAAATACGTTGATTATTACAGACGAAAACCATAACACTGTATGAGGGCAGATAATATTTGAGGAGTTCCTTCGATTTGGCACATTTGACATTTAGAACTTCACTAGTTTCTATTTCAACGGAATCATATCAGAATCCAGTAACGTACTTTTACAGTTTTAAGTACGAGTTCTATAAGTCATCTGTGATCTTCATCATCAGTTCCACTTCACCAAATTTGTGATTTCCGGGTAAATACACTTTAAAATAGAAAATATCGAAATTACTACATGCGTGCCTTCTATATTTGAGGAGTTCCCTCAATTCCCCATGGTTCCCATCATCCAACTGAAGTTTTGATAACAATGGGACCGACCTGGAAGCACACTTTCAAATAAAAAAAGAATTGTACGAATCGGTTCATGAATGACGGAGTTCTGAGATAACAAACATTAAAAAAAATTAAAAAACCGAATTGAGAACCTCCTCTATTTTTTTAAGTCGGTTAAAAAAACAAATTGGTATCTGTAGATGGCTTAAATAGGCATTGTCTGCCTACAGCAAAAACTTGAAGTTTTAAACTTGGCAAAAAAAAAATGTAAAAAATATTGCTTCAAGAATTTCTCACTCTTCCGGTCACGAAATCAGACCACAAGCTATCACTTTCATTCCGATCCCACTTAACCAAAAATTAGTCAATTCTAACCAAAACAAAACAAAAGTAATGTCGTCTGAAAGCGGAGGCACAACAAATCGCAATTAAGCGAATGGCGGAACTGGGGCGTGAAGTTGCGGCAACCGGATGCGCCGAAACCTGCGCGCGCGCACGGGGAGACCGGAGGGGAGCCAGCCGAGGAGCCTCCCAAAGGATCCAGTCGGTTCTAAGATGACAAGGGTGTCACAGTAAGAAGTTACATCACCCATTCGATCCTTAGACATGGACAAAGACATCACAATACGAATAATGGCGACGCTTACATATCATGTAATAATTATAATCGTCGTATGACCAATACGCACGTGTCGAATAGACACTCAGTAATTCATGAATCATGACAGTGAGGTGATCGTTAGTGACTTAGAGAAGGAGATGCCCAGTCCGTATCATTCATGGTAAAGACTATAAGAAGTCCGTGGTAAGAAATAAACAAAACAGTGAAATATTAAAGTATTTTCCTACTGAATGAGGTTGAATAAGCTTGCACTTTATTTAAGTTGACGGATTTTTTGTTGCTTTTACCCGAAACTAAAATGTAAAGAACTGTGGTTGTGAAGACTCGGAACATAATCTAGGTACATTCGACCATTGAACTACTATTCTACTAGAGAAAAGTCGAAAACAGAATGACTTAAAACGGCAATACGCATAATATAGTTTGCATGCTCCGCCGCCGTACCACTTTGTTATACTCGTAATTGGACTTTCAAAGTAATTGGCTGCTTGTATAACCACACAGCAAATATTTTAAAAACTAGCTCCGAAAACAGTTACGGCTATCAAAATTGTTACTAGAAACTCAACGATAGTCGAAGTCATATCTTTTTATAAATCTCAGTTATAAATGCATGAGGTCACTGGGTTAGTAAGGCAACAGTGTCGGTCGGTTCATTGTAAACCGGCCAATAGACAATTTTATTTTAATGAACAATATTCATTACGCGCAATCGCTCAAAGGGTCTAGCAGGCTAAGCTAACAAGGGTGGCCCCCACGTTGGATTTGGTTATACTTTTAGGTAGAGTAGTGGCAGGACCTAAGAACACTGTATGCTATCAGCCTTCGATCTTCATTTATATTCAGAAAATGTAAAAAAATGAAGGTCATTTTAACTGTTATTTTAGCTAAACCAAAGTGCAAGCGAGGGTAACCAAATAAAATAGAATGGGGTTTATAATGCATATTTTTACAGACATTTTTTGAGACATATTCTTAAACTTAGATGAAAAAAAACTTTTTTGCCACACACCATAAACCAAAAAACTAAAACAAAATTAAGTGACAAGCCACAATTGTGAACTACGTATACATATAAAAACATTTAATATCTTAATGGTGAGTCATGTCAAAAAAAAACATTCTCGAACGTGTATTTTTACTATATCATATCAATACAGTAGTGGCAAACTCCACCTAAAAGTATAAACAAATCCCTCGTGGGGGCCACTCTTGTTAGCCCGCTAAACCTTTTCATCCTAGGGCCATTCGTAGACCAATAATCGTAACATTTCTCGAATTTTCGATGAGCGTAGAATCGAAATTTTAAATTTTAAGTACGCTCTCCAAATTTTACTGTCTAAATTCTTTAGTCTACTTAGTTTCTTTCTCCTCATTTGATACAATGAATGATTTTTCTCCGTCTTCTGTTGCTGGCAGAATACGGGTGATTATTGCGAGTTTACTACAAATAAATGCTAGGGGATAATCTTATACAAGTCGAACTAGCCCCACAGGAAGCTCAATAAGGCTTGTGTTATGGGTACTAGACGAGGATATATTTTAATAGATATAAATACTTAAATATACAGAAAACTCTCCAGACCCAGAAACAAATATTCATGCTCATAACACAAATTTTACCCTTACCGGGGTTCGAACCCAGGACGGTCAGCTTCGTAGGCAGGGTCACTATGCACTTAGGCTAAACTAATTAAACCGGTCGTCAAAGACTACGTCTACTATAAATATTACAAATAAATAACAATTTTGTTGTAGATGATATGTTATGATTATGAGCACGTCAACAGAACTGTGCAGCGAATAACTTGTGTTTATTCTCCATATTGTGCAAGCTGAAAAACATACTCACCTAATTGTTTGTATCATCTTTTGAAACGTAGAATGCCCGAGCAAGGGTCGTGGTCGATAGGAGTTTCTTCTTTCAAAGTTGATTTTGTAGAAATATAAGTATTCTTCTGGATATTGCAGGGCAATATTATTAAAAGAATAATTTGTTCTCTCTTTGTACTTGGCTTACGTTTTAAATCACTTTGACCACTGGCAAGTGATCATTTGTTTGATTGTTCAACTACAATTTATGGAATGTTGCGTGTGTCCCTTTGGAATACTTAAATTGTAATTTTAAGAAAACAAAGAAAAAAAATAACGTATGCAAACAAACTAAAGTTTCAGTGAAAGCCTAATAGTAACTTATATAAAAAATAAACAATAGTTATTTAAATAGGAATGATATAACATATTAAAACAATATACATATCCCTGTGGCAAAAATACACGACACACACTCGGATTAACTCTAGTTTAGCAGAACATGCATAAAAAGTTAATAACATATACCTAATAATAATAATTGTTTATTTTTCGACCAACTTGGATCATTGTGTAAGTAGATAATTTGAGTTTATATTAGTGTTAGTTATATTTAATATAAGACACTGTTGAGTTTTAAAAGCTAAGTAAAGAAGTGGTAAAGATATATGTATAGACAAATGCTTACGTAAACAAAAGAACCAGCATATTCAATGCATTACATAATTAAGGACAGTATGTTGGAAACGGCAAGTAGGTATAATGAAATAATAATAATTACAATAACTCTAATCTAATGTCCTTTGAAATGTAACGATCAAAATCGCAACTAATTGAGCAGAATATGGCCAGCCGCGTTTTTTTTTTGAACATTACTTGTTTTGTATTTGGCACTTTTGTGTTATGCATAACACAACATTTGTGTTACACGCCATACAAAATATAACACAAAAACAGACTTACGTTAAAAAAAAACGCAAATTTCGACGGCCTTACCCCGCTACGCTACGTGCTGTAAGTAGTAATCTGTGTTTTTTTTTAACACAAGGTGACTCGGCATTCCAGGAATTATTCAATCTCTTATGATCGGCCACCATCTGTCCGCTGCACGAACATTTAAAATTACAACCTTCTTAGCGTCACTCGCTTTACATAACAAAACGTCGGTAGACGTTCCGTCTGCAGGGTTCACTCAACCATCATTTTCGTATTCCTTCATGGAAGCAATACATTTTAAGGTGACAGTGTTGGAAGCCTGCCATTCTTCAGTTACGCCAGTCCCATGCGATGCTCGTATGACACTCGTTAATATCTAGCTACGCGCTACGTGACTCAGAGGAAATGCCGCGTTAGAAACAGCCCAGGACACATAAAAAACTACAAATTGGCAAAGTAAAACTTGTGCAATTCAGATTGCAAATTTAGTTAGGTTAGTAGATAAATAACGAACTCACGCTCGCAGTAAAAAACTCAATGGAGTCACGTTTAAGTGAAGCGGAGCGTGCAACAAGTGGCGAGAGAACAGGCGGATTCTGGAGGAGATTTAACGAGATCGTTACAGATAAAGTGCAGATGACAGATGCACGGAGACGGGCGAGATTTACTGCGCACGGCGCAGGCGTTGAAACAACGATACTGCCCTTAGATGCAATTAAAGAAGCGCTCTGTAAATTAGCGGCGCTAGACTTGCCCACGCGACGTCTGTCCTGTTTATATTACGTGCAGTTAACAACGATTAATGTCCACTACTTTGGACATTAATTAATGTTTATGGTGGGATTTATTTCAGAAATCTAAACTTTTGCCAGTCCGCTTATATGTACACAAATGTCTACTCATGACCGACTAGATACGTTAATTGCCGAGTAAGGCTTTATAAGGATTCGGCTGACCTCGGAACAGAAAGTCTGCATCGGTGCAGTGTTAAACGGTCAAGGCAAATCGGCCAGATTAGCAAGAGATAAAGATGATATATGGAAAGTAATATGATGGTGTCAAATGGGATAGCGGAAAGTCTACAACAATGACAGATAAGGAAGATTAATTTGATACGATGTGTCAGCCAACTGATAGTAACATCCTACAATCCAAGCGGTGAATCAATTCAATATGAGACAAAGCGATTCCTCACAAGTGTGTGTTATATATAAAACGTGTGCCTTGAATTTCGTTTACGAGAAAGGCGCCCGCATATGTAAGTCAGGATAACCGCAGGCGCAACACTCGCAAACTGGTTTGGTGCACTATTATTATTAAGGGCTCGTGCCAATATACGGGTCGAAACGTGATTCAACCGCATCACACCACATCCACGACAGTCAACAAAGCCTTTCAGAATAAAGACAAAAAAAACTTAAGGCAATTGCAAAATTAAATTCTAACCAAAAGGACACAAACGCAAGATGCCACCAAACTCCACACGCTGTCACTTTTGTTGCAGATTATGTTCTCCTGAGTTGTTAATCCATGCATACACTCGCACATCCATTAATTATAAGGCACTGTCATAATATGATAAAACTGTAAAGATGTATCAAAAATTTAAATAAATTCGCGATTTGAGCGCAACAGACGATATGCGTGAGTCGGCCGTGCGCGCGGCCGGCGTCTTGCAAACTGTTCCGATTCGTTTCAAACGCAACACCAACGGCCACGCGGCGGGCGCCCTACTATTCCGTCTCCCTCACCACCTACAAAAACACCACGCTGGAGAGAGACGGTCACAGTTCTAGCACCGCTCAAGTTTTATCGCAGGATAAACTTTACAGCGACGTGAATAGTTACCAGACATTAGCCAGAAAGGAAAGGAAGGCGTATGTTTTTTTTTGTGTATTTGGCAGGGCTTTTTCTCGTGTCGAATGTTGGTTCGGTTTTGGACTTCTATTTTTGTTGTGAACCGAACACGCGTCCAGGCGGAACAGGGAGGGACAAGTTTGTTAGAGGAAGTGCAGTGTGCACGAGCATTCTTGGAATTTGTTAAAAATAGCGAATCATAATGATGAAAACTGATAGCGGACATACCTACTTTGTCCTACACAAGATCGTCAAATTACAAAGTATCTTAAATTCTTAATTTAATGACATATATCTAACACCTATGTTAACTTGTACCAAGATATACTGTTATGTGACAAAAATTAGGTAATTTAGCTATATCTCGAAACGCAAACGGAGGAGTAGGGAGTTTTAGGATATTATCTATTTAAGTCATCATTCAGAATACTTATGGCAATATTCAGCTCCAACCATGGATTTCCCATCATAAATCAAAAATTCCTGGGCTAATTGGATTAAAAATGTCATGATTGCAACATGTAGCAAAACTTATCGAAGTGGCAAAATTAACCACAACTGATACCTACTAGAAGAAGATGTTTCCTGTATCTTTCACACCAGCGACAATCAACAATCACACCTAGAACAGCTTTAGTAAGTAAAGAAGATAAAAGGAAAATAACTCAAGAGTAATAATCGAAACCTGAGACTTAACTTAATCACTTTTTAACGAGAAGCATTACCAATTTGTACGTCCAAGAGATTAGCATATGAAATGACAGCCGCACTGCATATAATTTCGCATACAGCTACTTGCATAACTACTGTTGTGTGTAAATGGCAAGAAAACATTTCACTCACTACTATTTTGTCAGTTGCTGTCGTCAGCTCATATTCATCTATCTTAATAAAAAGAAGCTAAGTATGAGAACCATTTACAACAATTACAACCTTCTGGAAATGAGTTTAGAATACACAATCACTTCAATACGTGAAACGATAACAGTCAAAGAAATAAGAAGAGGTGGTGAGGAAGTGCTGCAATCGACCAAATCGAACATTCGAAGCGGTCCCGAGACAAAGCAAAAAATACTAATAAAAAAACGGAAAAAGGTCATTTGAATTCATGTAGCATTACGCAACAAGCGCCACCGAATCGCGGGTGCACTTAACAAACAATGAAAGCGTCAAATCATTTGTACAGTATAAATCATTATATAAGAAAAATCTCATTTTCACTGGTGATACAGAGTCAAAGAAATGTTGCGTGGAGTGTTGCTAGAGAAAGAACGACAGTCTATGAAATAAGTAATTGGTCGGATGCACACTTTCTCCGCTCTTTTCTGTTCTGTTTGAATATGGGAAGTCGCAGAGCGCGCGCGACAAATGTGGTGACTATTGTAATAGCTTTTATTATTACGCACATTATTACTTACGTAATCGCAACTCTATTTACATACTTAGTCTAGACTACTATACAATGGCCTAACCTAGTTGTACAGGTGAATAAATTCACTAAGCATCTTGCCTTTGCGTTTTATGAGAATACCAGATAAAAACGATGGTGCTCGAAATATTATTTATTCATTAATAAGCGAAACAAAAAATATTAAGTAGTTATACTTGAAAGGACATTAACATAGACTAGACATTTTTAGTAACCATCTGCGAATAAAACAACATTAAATCTTCAACTAAGTTAGTGCCAATAATGCAATAGATGTAGTGCAAATTATGTTTACCGTATATTAACTGGTAGTGAAAAGATTGATGTACTTACAAGGCGAATCTGGATCGACACATACAATGGACAAACTGATTTACAAAATACTGACTTTCACTTGGCCCTTCTCAAAGCATCGCCATTAGGGACTATTATATTTCCGATGTAGATGCTAGAGTGGGATTACATTAAGGGCCATTGATTGCAATGCCAGATCTAAATCGAAATAAGAGAGATACACATGACGTGACAAGATTATCTGTCGATTTGTCACTAGTATTAAGTATTCACAGTAAAAGTGAGATTTGAAATTGTACTTGGATTATAAGTAGATTGTTTTGCACAATTCTAAAGGTGGATGTCAAATCTAAGCATTTTTGAGTTTTGTCAGTTTTGCAAGTTAGTAGCTACTTTTACTTGATGTTACTTCTGTTAATAGTGTTAATGCTCGCCAAAGTTTCCTGCACCTAAACATGATCGGACATGTTTTATTTGATTAGAAAATCGCGCTTTTGTCTCGTAACGTTCTTCTGTACAAATGATGGGTTCGGCAAGTAATAACACGCAAAAGAATTGAAGAACGCTTGCACTGCCTAGCGCCACTACACCGCTTGAAGGAAAAGGTAACATACCGTATAGCTACCTAATTATTTTTTAATGGAAAAACGGTTGGACCCTCGCGTTGAGTAACACAACTTCCGACTTAATTCGAAAGTGATAGTTTTTATGTAAGAAGGTACGTGTGAAAGATACGCATTTGGGGTGAAGAGAAATATAATACTTGAGTGACACTGAGGCTGATTGATCTTCTTAAAATATCCCAAAAAACAACTTCACCTATGTGTAGTCAATATATCCGAAATGGCGCCTATAACAGTATTTGTTGCTGTCAAAACGGTGTTGCGTGTATGTAAGTTCCAGTGCCTGAACTACATTTCCATATGAAAACATTACCTTAAAGGGCAACAGAAACCGTATTTCAGGACAATTGTGGCGAACGAACGACAAATGAAGCATGTAACAAAGGTGATACTTATTCGGTCTTCGTAAGGGCATCGCTTGCGTACAACCTTCCATATATGAGCTCCGCTAAGCGTCTGCAGACATACTCCGGATGACTAAAGATGCGGAGGAAATCATAGTAAACTAACCTACATGGAGAGGTTTATACTATTAGCCAAGGGAATGCCGGAGCCGGAACCAACAAACCCTCGCCAGAATTGGACGTCGGCGCGCTCTTCATTAGCATTGTGTTTAAGTGTGTTTAAGGCATAATGATCGAGTAATGATAGTGATCAGTAATGTTGACAGCAGTTTGATTTGCATCAATAAACGCTTAGAAATATTTCGACTGTCCGCGCAGATAAAAACTATACACGGAGCTAAAATTTGATAAGCGACAATCACAAGCATTTCGATAAAACCTGCTGCAAGAACTAAACTTCTTGCGTCACATTAAATTTTAGTCACGAAAGTTATTCAGGAATCCATTAGCGCGAAATGAGGAACAGGGCTAGTAAATCTACATTAACCCTTAAACAACGGGCCAATATATCAACCGGTCACTATCCTTCCTTAAGCAGCGCAATGGACGTTATCTCTTCATTTATATCGAGTTACAATTACTAGCCGCTTCCCGGTCCGACGCGTTGCGTAGGCGCAAGTTTCCGTGTTATGGCAGATAGATATTGGATGTGCCAAAGGAATAATAGATTAGGCAAGGGAGATTGTAGTATAAACGTTGATATGACCCAAGTAAAACAATTAACGAAATACTTATAAAACAATGTTTTTATTAATTTATTAAAATTTTATTGCACAAACAAAAAGTATAAAAGGCGAACTTAATGCCTTAAGTATTTCTCTACCAGTCAACCGCAGGGCTGAGCAGAAAAGCTTATAGGTGCAGGGAGTTGACAAAAAAAACCGGACAAGTGCGAGTTCAACTCGCGTGGTGAGGGTTCCGTATATAATCTAAATTTCATAAGTGTTTTTGAATACTCAAACTTCTTATAGGTTTTCCTGTAATCTTTAGGCAAGGAACTATTTTTCATATTTTTTTCAGACTTTTAATCCTAGTAGTTTCGGAGATATGGGGAGGGGCATGGTCAATTTTCGTCTTTTTTCCTAAATTACTAAAAAACAGTTTTTGCTAAAATTATAAAAAAAATATATCTGACATGCTTACAACAACCCCTTTCATTTGATATTGTGACACAATACAGTTTGCGAAACTTTTTTTTTAATTCTCCATTTTACCCCCCAAAAGGGGGCCACCCCTTGTTCAGGATTCATTAATTTACTTTACGCGTCCATCTTTGGGTCACCAATTTACATATGTGTATCAAATTTCAACTCAATCGGTCCAGTAGTTTCGGAGCAAATCGGCTGTGACAGACGGACAGACAGACAACCGAGTGATCCTATAAGGGTTCCATTTTTCCTTTTGAGGTATCGGAACCCTAAAAAACAAATAAAAAGGATAGGTAGATCTAGCTAATGATAATACATTTCCTAATATAATATTTAAATGCATATAAATACAATAAAATATAATATACATACATATATATTACTTTGCGTACCCAGTGCAAAAAAACTACGTCGTTAAACTAACCAGAGATATCGTCGAGTAAATGCTTGAACATGCTCTTGAAGGTGAGTTTGTTTGTGCTTGTCTGATAGTAAGCGGGAGAGTATTCTAAAGCCGAATGGCCTGGAAAGTGAAGGAATTACTCATAAAGCCAGTGCGATGAGGGGAGACTACGAGCTTCAGGCTTCGGGACTGGCGTAGAGTACCACCAGGTCGAGCGGTAATAAATTGAAATTTAGACCTATGATAGGCAGGCGCAGCAGGATCGAATAATATGGAAAACAGTGAACAGAGAACTCGTAATGACCTACGTTTACGAATGGGGAGTCATTTAAGCTGACGGCGAACAGCTAATACCTAATATGTGGTCATATTTACGAAGTCCGAAAATAATTCGAATGGAGTTATTAAGTAGACGTTCCAGTCGATCCTGGGAAACCTGTGATATTAGTGTAGCACACATCAGCATGATTAATAGTAGGCAGAATGAGAGCTATAACTAGGAGAATGCTGAAGAGAAAATTTTAGTGCTGACAGGAAGAAAATGGTTTGAAACGGTAAAGCGCTCTAAGTGTCTCAGTCACTCTGCGGCAAACGTCAGACGCTTGAGGTTCTCACGGTACCCCGCTGTCAAAGATTAGCCCCAAGTTTTTCACGCCTGAGGGATAAGAACATCCTCATAGATGATCGGTTTCAGGCTGGAGACGTCGGCCAAGGCAAGTAGGCGAGGGCTACCGAGCACTAAGGCCTGGCATTTACTTCGGTTCACGGCAATCCCAAAAGAGCGGGACCAAGCAGAGATCAAGTCATCGTTTACATCACCTATCGCACGATCCAGATTACCGACGCTCGCATGGGTATAGAACTGCAGATCGTCAGCATAAAGATGGTAAGAACAGGCAAGGTTTGATACAATCAAATAGATAAAAATTGAGAAAAGGGGTGGAGAGAGAACGCCGCCCTGTGGAACACCAGAAGCCAGTTGAGACCAATCTGAAAAGGACTTATCGACACGAACGGATTGGCGCCGATTTTGAAGGATGAGGCAAACCAATCAGCCGCCGATGATGAGATTCTTAAGTGATTAAGAGTCGCCAATGCATTGGAGAAATCTATTAAGACCAAGACAGTTAGCTGAGTTGATTCCATTCCGAGCCTCACATCATCGGCTACTTGAATCAGTGCCGTAGTTGTACTGTGGCCAGGTTGGAAACCGGATTGGCACTGAGAGAGAACATTATTAGAAAACACATGGACTGACAAATTTTTGTGTACAATCGCTTCCAAGACTTTAGACAAAAAGGGGAGAGATCCTAATTAAAAGTAGACTGCATGCAGGAGCATGTTGCAAAAGTCACAACCATATTTGTATGCCGTAAGGCGCCACATAGTGATACTGAACAAAAATGTAATACCGAATAACTACCTATGTTGGACAAAATAAATATTTGAATTTGAAATTTGAATTTGGGGTTAGACACTTGAGTTGACGTCAAAAACTTAACTCTTGCGCTCGTGGCTCCGTCCGTGTAGTACTTGTTAATCGCACTACCGTACAAATTTTCATTCCTTAGGGGATGAATTCCGGGACTCTGTACCAAATCACATCAAAATCGGTTCATCGCACCGGTCGGGAAAAGGTAGCAAATTAATCAACTAATCAGTTACTTTCACATACATAATAAAGTAGGTAGCTATGGATGATACAGGCCAGAAGCTACTAATCAAAAGGATTAATTACGTCTACTAAAAAGTATTTATATTTGAACATCGAAAGAGCAATACAATGTTCGTGAATGTAAACTAATATAACAACAATCTGAGCAAATGCATGACAAATATCAACTGTTGGAGGTATTTGTTTACCGTTGTCCAGAAACGAAAGGAAAACAGAAACTACGAGTATTTTCGGAATAACTGCTCGCGAAGATATGACGTCAAAAGCTTGAGATCAGCAATTCTAAATTTTCAATTTAAAAAATCACGACTAGTTTTCGGTTCATCAAAGCAGATCGAAAGCGATATTTTACTTTGATGGTTACTCAATACTAAGGTTGACGTGTGCCAAAATTGTTGTAAATTTCTTCGAATCCAGTTTCTTATTGGAAGAGTTCTAGTTTGTCTTGTCCGAATTGTGTTGATTTTGGGCACACGCCAATACTTATACTGTAAAATACTGTTGCGTAAAGGAAATTGGTCATAACTAGAGTGACCGAGTTCTTCGTAAGTACAGTTACGGAATCGCCTTCATTTAAATTTAAATCAATAAAATGATCATAATTTGACTGCACTATGTAACGATAAAGTAAAATAAGTAATAACATAATTGAAATGAGTGAGACAAATTTCGAATGCATTATACTACTGTTTCTGCTGGAACTCACGTATGCGAGTTTTCGACTACTAAAGAATCTAACCCAATGACAAAGAGAGTTATAAATAAGTTTGTGTGAAAACTTTAATTTTTGGTACAATTTTTTACTGCCGACTGTACTTGTTTGTATACCGTCATCAACTACTCATTGAGACGATTCTAATGAGGTTAAGTCGGTTAAGTGCTGAATTCCCATGGCCACCTTCTGTCTACATCATCAGATCGGCTCGATGGTACCTACCATAATATTTAATTGTCATCCAAACTATTCTTAAACCCAAAACTGAAAAATGGATTGCAAATTTTGACGGATAATTTACTTATTACATACGAACAGGTCAAGTTAATATAAAGCTTGTAAAATAAAACCGGCCAAGTGCGTGTCGGACCACGCAAAACGAAGGGTTCCGTGCCTATTAAAAAGGTCGTATCGTCACAGACATTTTACGGCACTTACGTCCTTTTCTTTGAGGAAGGCAGTTTTTCAGCAATATCTCGAAAACCTCTGAACCGATCTTGTTCAAAACAATTTTCGGTGAATGAAATTAATAAGCCCTATGTCCATGAATTTTTCCATATTTTTAAAATACACCGTTCAAAAATTAGAGGGGGGGGGACAGAATTTTAGTGACTTTCGGGGTGATTATCTCCGACCCTATTCACTTAATCAAAAAAAATGCTAAGAAACCTTATATTTATTTTGAAAGGCCTATCGATTGATGTGCCACACGGGGGGTCACAATGAAAAAAAAAATTTTGACTTTTAGTTTTATGTATGGAGTGCACCCCTAAAAAAATTTTTTTTTGTCATTTTAATTACAAAACTATGTAGCGGCTAACAAAATACACCTATCCTCAAAATTTTATTCAAATACACCTTATAGTTTTCGAGTAAAATGCCTGTGACATACGGACAGACGGACAGACGGACAGACGGACAGACGGACAGACGGACATGACGAAACTATAAGGGTTCCGTTTTTGCCATTTTGGCTACGGAACCCTAAAAAGGACAGAAATTAAGCTAATGAGGACTCTGTGTCAGATCAAACCATAGAGAAAGGATTAAAATCCTCTATCTACGGACTATCGACCTAAATGTAGGTACCTACCTAGTGCCGACGAGGTTCTAAGGGACTCGGATCGGAAGATGCATCTCTGTTGCAACGCACCCACGCTCTCCCACGTTGCCTAATTATCCACGATATATAGGTGCTATTACTTGCATTAGCTCTCGGAATTATTATTAGATCCGCTTGCTTCATCATTGTTATTAACTTGTAGATTTGTACTCTGATACGTTCATGATTTCTCAAATGCCGTGTCTTTAAGCACTTCTCTAGCTTAGTATTATTTCTCGTAGCATTCGCATTGATACCGCAACGTCCACAACTCAAGTAAACATCCGACTTCAGTGGAACAGTGTGCATCTTCACTGAAGTATTGTTTATAATAATACCTAAGGATATGATCCTACCCGACGGCTTCGGAACCAATAGTCATATTGACATAAACCTAAAGCTTACATATCTAAATTACTACCGCTACGCTACGACTTGTCGATGTTATCGGACATTTCTCAGTAACTGTGTCATTTCATGCCAATTTAGTTTGACGTAAGAATTCCATGATTTTCATAGTTCACAATCGAGCAGGCAGCCGCGGGCGCAGCTATAACGTGTGAACCCGCCCGCGCCCGTGCAGCCGTGGGTGTCCTGACTCCTGACGCAACGCTTGCGACAGGTGCACTTACTAAACAACGTAATTGTGCCATAAAAATCCAAAATCAACGGTTACAAAAATTCATGGCAGCCATGCATTGTCATTTTGTCGATACAAACTTATTTTATTGCTTTGTGCACGCACGTGCATGTGCTTTTACAAATGATGAATAAAGAAATCGAAAGTTAAAAGTAATTTAAACTTGCTTTGTGATCGTATTTTAAATTAACATAAAAAGAAGGAGGTTCTCGATTCGACAGCATTTTATGAGAATAAGCGATCTTGCTTGTGTAGTCCACATGTGGTTTTCATAATCTTTAATTGACTAGGTGACAAGTGATAGGTACATATTTAGGTAAATCAATATCCCTCAAGGGTATAAAGTCGGTCAAAGTCAGTTGAAGTAGAGTTGTCGTACAATTTCAATGTATGTTTTCGAGGATCGTAGTTTCAAGCTAACATCGTTCAACCTGTTACCTATGGGCTATGAGATGTCTTACTTGGTTATTTGATTGTCGCACGGCCGCTTCAAAGAAAGATCCCACTAACCTAATTCTACAACAATATCAAGGATGTGAGAAAGTATTCACATCCGGCGACCATTTCACCGGTAATTTAACGGTTTCCAGCGGATTGTCTGAAACAAAGCTGCTGGTAAGCGATCGATAGCGCGTCGGCGACGGCGACACGGACGGACGCGGAGGCGATCACTCGTGACGGTGCGAGGTGCGAACCAATCCGGCGCAAGTCACGAGAGATGGAATAACAGAATCGGCCAGAATTAATAAGGGAACCATATACGGAACGATACCTCGTCACGATTCGCCGTTTAAGCTGATCGAAACTACTAATCGATAATGTACGTCAACATCATAACAATAACCCTTGTGATCTTGAATGGCGTAACAATATCGACAGTCTATTGACTGACGACTATTTGCGATCGGTGACTGCGAATTTGCCATGCCTTCATTTATTTATTTGAGTATGAGCAACAAACTATGCTGCCAATTTTTCAAGTTCTAAATTTTAAATTGTAAACATATTATGAAAAATTAAATTAATAACCAATATGATTGCGTAACGTGCGATTTATCGAAGTGCGGAATCATTCCGTATATGGCAACTTTTACCAAAGACTAGGAATAGATGTAAAATATATACAATATGCACAATAACAGTACCTCCATGATAAAAGCTCAAAGCCAAAAGCGTAATGTTCATTCAAAATGCTATTACGAAGGCAAGGGTAAACCCAAAGTCGAAAGCAACAACCAGTGGGAACAGAATGTAGATCATTAATTAATCAGACACCAAACATGTACTTAAAGTCGCGCGTCATCTTCGGATGAGTGTGTGTGTGTTTGTGCTTGTGGTGTGTGTAATAATTAACTAATTTACAGCAGTAGTTAGCAGATTTTTTAATAATTTGAAGAATACCTTCCCGGCTTTTTAACATTTAATAACTTTATTGCAAACAAAAATCACACAAACAACATTAAAAAAAACACACACACTCAAACAAAAACATACACTTTTAACTGCTTTTACAAACAAAACTAATTATTATGAAGTTTCATTTGAAACAAAAATCAGGCCACTAAATCGTGTGCCTTTGTAAGTTACAAAAGCACACGATTTAGTGGCCTGATTTTTGTTTCAAATGAAACTTCATAATAATTAGTTTTGTTTGTAAAAGCAGTTAAAAGTGTATGTTTTTGTTTGTGTGTGTGACTTCTTGGACATACGTTACAAATTGTAACGTATGTCCAAGAAGTTACTACATATTGCTACTTAAATTAACATTCGGGCCGTTCAGTCGTTAAGAAAATGACTTCCCTAGGAGTGTGCCGTTTGCACCACCCGTAATGGCGGGCATTAGGGATTATGCATCCGGTGATAAAAGCTAGCGGGTAAACACGGGTAACGGTCATCGCGGATTACGCACTTTATTGATAAACTAACTCGAACATAAATTACAAGCGATTGCACATACTTTCCAACGTGAACCATTTTAGTATTAGGGCATTTTCGCGAGAAGAACATGCATCGTTAGTGATGTCGCCGAGTAAAAGTTAAAAATGTTCCATTTTGTAACTATTTGTCTTACAAATAGTATTGTTAATTGTGGTTACAAAATGGAATATTTTTAACTTTTACTCGGTGACGTCACTAACGATGCATCTCTTCTTGCGAAAATGCCCTTAGCAAGTAATTTTCCATAACAATTCACGATTTTACCAATGTATCAGATCCGTACCTATCAGTGAAACACAAATGTGTTATGTGGTTTTACGTACTGGTTGGAGATAGTATTAGTATCTATATTCTTATGTGTAGTATTAGTCGTCTCATTCATCTTACATTCATTTCCTGGCTTTATTTATTGAACACTAGACTTTCGCTTCACAGATCTGTTCAGGAGTTTAATATTCTGCCGGGATCACTTAAACACTTTACAATCCTAACTCAAGTGGTTTACGACTCGCACTAACAACGACTGTATTTTATTGCTTTTGTTTAATATGGTTGAAAATAACAATTTTCTAGTGATATTGTTGGTGTGTATGAATTGATTAATTTAATACATTAGGTAACCGTGTCACTAACAACAAACCCAGCCCTCAAACGCCCGCAAGTTTAAAATTAAAACCGCACTTCGGGTTCTTAAAACTTTCTTCAATAAATACTAGTTACTTAATTACTTATACAGTCACGGGATCCGCTCCACTTTATCAATATCGACAGCAAACGGGTTTGCGGATGAAGCTCGGGGGTTGACAATCGACAAGTAGGCTGGTTCCGTGAAGCGGCCCGGCCTAGGTCGAGATGATTTATTATACGATGCGACTGATTGTTGTCAGTTTGTCGCTGGGATCAATGGAAATAAATGAGCACTGAAGAGTTACTTAAGACAACGTTAAAGTTGATACATTGTACTGGAATGATTCAATGATTGGAGACAGTCATACGAATCATGAAACTTAGAATGATTACAACCATTGCAAATCCCCGTAAGCCAATGCCAGCTGAACATTTGTCCTTGAAAGAGAGTATTTTGGTATTATTTATTTATTTACATTTTAACAAGCCAACACACAACACAAGTTCATCATTCAAACATGATTCATCGCAATCGGTTTATTCACATGTTACGTAATGCCAAACTTTCAAAATAGACGAACACAATTTGTATGTAGGCCCTTCAATTACATGCAAAACATATCGTGGCGCGCAACTGAGATTCATTCATTATTCTTTGTTTAAACCACTGCAATTAGCATCTATTTGCATCTGATTTGAACAAGTGAATTATTTATTTTCGAACAAACGAATAACGATTAAATGTCGACTTAGGTTTTAATGAGGTCAGATAAAGCCATTTGCATTAATCATAAGTTTTATCTTATGTTTCTAATCGAAATTCAGGGTATCCGATTTTTACTCAATTTGTTATTGCAGTCACCCTTGTTAAGCGAAATAGCAAGTCAAAATGTCAATAACTGGCCCAATTGTACCAACACGTTGACGTATTGTAATGACACTAATTACCTATGTGTGCATCGTCTTGATCTGTGGTCTCCTAAGCTGCTAGCGTTTGTGCATATCCAAGTATTTGCGAATACGACACACTGCTAATCAGATGAAATTATTAGTTGCAAAATGAAGGCACCTGTAACAATGATGCCTTCAAATTACCCCATGAGCTTCCAAGAGTCTTACTCTTGGACATCCGTAACGTAGGTAGGCTAATGCAATATGCAACAAGTCATTACACTTAGTAAGGGCAGCTGAAGGAAAAAAGTCGCTATCGCTTTGATCAGATCCAATAATAATTTTGAGAATACCGAAATTAAAGGCACAGTAGAAGCGAACTCGTTTCTTGCTATTCAGACGTCTAAAATACGTAAAATTATTCAATTGCGTTGCTTATCGTCTAACACAGACATAATAACGCCGTTTTATGTGGTTAGGAATTCTTATCGGTAACCCAAGCAAGGTCAGCATTTCTACTGTCATTGTTAATCCAACTTCCAACCTTATTTTGTCGTACTATTACCCAGATGCACGCCGCCAGATATCACGTTGAGAGGTGCGCTGAAGTGGTGAATTTAGATCTCCTTATCTAAGTGGGCCGATCACAACAAAAGTAGGCGCTAAAACAATAATGGCTACCACAGTGCTTTCATTGTTCATCTGTTGCATATAGACTGACACGAACTGACAAACATATATGTGATACGTCAAGCGCTCTTACTGCATCGACAGTAAGAATATTTTGGCTCGAGCCAGCTCTAACTTAAGTGGGAGTGGACCTTTAGTTACCATTAAAATTTCGCCACATTGTTAATGAAGTAATTGTGGCGCGGCGCCGCCGGTAGCCGAGCGGTTCTAGAGTCTCTTAATCTTGAGGTCGCGGTTTCTAATCCGTTGTCTTTCCAGCTGATGCCTAGGAGTTGCGAAGACAGCGCATGTAAAACGTATTAAGCTGGCGTTCTTGTTTTGCATACGATGTTCAGGTTTCTGCTCCTACTCAAGATGCATGTTTGAAACACGATCATCTTAGGCCTTGTTGTGAGATACCCGTTCCGTACTCTTGTACAGAGCTTCTCGAATATTGTCACCGCTTTTCCGATACGCAAGCTGATCTCCGCGTCTAATGAGAGATTGTTCGACATGGTCGACCCAAGGTAGCAAAACTGCTCGACTACATCTAGGGGTTTTCCATCCAGTATAATTACAGGTGGCTCCGCTCACCCCTGCGCTAGAATCACATATCAGTACCGTACCGCACGTTCGCATCGTTTGTGTCGGTGAAGCAACAGCAACGTTAGTCGCATTGAATGGTTACTGAGCGCTCCCGCGCTTTGGAAGGCAAATTAAGTTGTTAATCCCGGTTGTTGTCTATGTCAGCTGTTGTTAAGCCGAGTTAGAAGCCTATGGGTGGTACTCATAATAAGACGATGCCCCTAAGCTCGCCAAGGCCTAGTTTCCCCTCTGAGTCGAAATGTTTGACGACAGTCAAAACCGGCCAAGTGCGTATCGGGCCAAGCACAGTGTAAGGTTCCGTAGTTGCCTGTCTGTCTTTGTTACAACGACATGCACGCCCCAAGTAAATGGTGTGGTTGCGTCGGTCGAATTTGTACGAAACTTGGCGTTTGCAAGTACATTTTTAAGTTAAGTTAGTCGACTCGATTGTGTCGTGGTGGATAGCAAGTATCTACTGCACAATAATTTTGCTACTTTGTGCAATACACTATGAACAGTATGAATAATTTGTAACTTCGTAACTACATACTAAGCAAATATTTTACGATCATTTGCACATTTCAAACTGATTTCCTACTGTCCATAAGCACAAGTAGGAATAAAATCTCTTATTCATTCTCTTTAAGATCGACTATCTATTGCCAGTTACGTGCTTGTAATAATTATTATGAACTACGCGCGTTATACAATAAAGCTTACAGGAATGTTGTATGTCCACGCGAAAACAGTAAATCGACTTACGCACTTCGCCACGAGTTGAGTAACATACCTGCAACAAAAGAAGTAATTATCAAACAAATATCAGATAACGTTAACACCAATGCGCGCGCAAGGAACAAAGAGTTCCATTAAACAGCCCTTCGATTGGAATCTCGATTAGTTATGACCTTATTGAGACACAGTTAAGATTGTGATCCGAGTTGTGAAATTTCCAGTGACCAGGTACGTTTACAAGTGCGCAGTTCAGTGTCGGTACAATGGTTTAAATAAGAATAATTCTATGAATATGACAATAGATAAGCTACTGATTTGTTACGATTTCCTTAGATGAGTCAATAAAAATATCAAGTTTCTGTCAAAACTAATAATTTTAGGATAAGCTTTGATTGCCAACTGTACCTACTAAGTATTTTGCTCAGTCACTACACGGCAGTTTTGTCCTGTATAATTTAGGAGTTCTTTTGCCAAGTACCTTCCGTCTCCATGATCAGAGCAGCTCAATGGGACCACAATATTGCATTATCATCTGACCACCATATGATTACAAAATTTCAACTCGATTGGACTTGGGGGGTTTGATTACGAAACAGACACCGTGACAGGTGAAACTAAATAAAAGTTACCATTTGTAGGCGTTATGACATTAAGATAAGTTTATCCAATGGCGATACCACAGATTTTAGCCTGTTACAGGAAGATACACCAGCTCGTGTGTCTCTCATTTTATGTGGACATCTTCTGTTAATTATCACTTTATCTTTTTTTCGGCCCCACGTTGGGCGCCACGTTAACCATTGAAGGCTAGGGTCCTGTGATTTATGCTTACCTGTGTAAGGAAAGGAAATTCACTCACGAAAAGTGATCTGTTCTCTAAGCTAGACGAAATCGGACTGGATTTGAATATGGTGCACGCAATCTCAGTGAATGAATGAGTGAAGGTAACGAAAGGAGAATGTATGTAAGAAGGGTTTTAGTCTACAAAGATTGACAAACGTGTGTATAAGTGTGTGGCTACACGTCTGTGATGATGTGTGCTTGATAGCTGTGCTGCTACAGTACCTAAATCAATGAGTTCTTCGAAATGGGATCTTGAAAGTGACACAAAGATCATCCGCGAAGTTAGGATCTAGATAATTGTGAAAGAATTAAATACAGTGATAAACGGATTAGGCCCACTAGAAACAATAAATTCCTCTTCATCTTACATAACAACTGATAACATTAAAATATCGGTTTCACTTGAATGAATTCAGTTATTTGAATGATCAAGACACAATTTCCACAGCACAGATTAGTATCTCGGATAATTCTGATTGAAGTTTATAGGTTATGATATTTAAGAGGCAACCATAAACCCAATCGACCGTCAATAACATTAACTGTGGACCACACATTTCGATATAATATCTCAAAGAGTGTCGCAACTCGAACAATATAGTCGTACAGAGCGGGGTGTGGCCGCGAGATGAATTATCGGCCGTGCGTTATTTATCGCGCGGCCGATTCCGCGTAGTTTCACTCGCTTGAGAGTCGCGTCCCGTCCGGCATGTTTGTGATGAGGATGGGTCCATACACAACACTGTGGATGCAACATGTAAAGCCGAAGGCACATCTTTGAACTCGGTTTTATACGGACAGTTCCCTAATATGAGACCATATGAGTGAGTGAACCATGTCTGAAGGGTAATATAACCACACGGGCTTCGTAAAAACATCTCTATTGGAATATGTTTTTAAATAATATTTTATTTCCTCTTTAACCTTCCATAAGGTGTTTCTTACTCGTAATTACGCCATTAGAAAAAATATCATAGAACCATAAACAAATATGCTTTATTACGAATTACAAACACTTGAGATATCTTTCGGAATTCTAACCTCACATTATTGAGAAAACTAAACACTGTTGCATGCCTTATACAACTACGCAATACCCTGTCAGCGTCTAATATACCAACTGTGGTAAATATCCACATCGCAACATCAAGTTGCCTCGACCTCCGCCGATAGTGTCAGCTTAGTTATGCGTCGATAAAACTGATGAACGGTTGCATACAAACAATATAAGCAAACACAAGTTTTATGAACACCTACCAAGTAGTCAACTACTGACTTTAGATCCTGGTGTATTAAGTTATCAATCGAAAGTTGTCCACGTTTTAACTAGGCAGTTGTCGGCAACAACAGGCCTTATGTATGATATTGTGGTGGCAGTGGTCGACCCAGCACGTTTGCCATCCGTGGAGCTAAGCTGTAAACATCGCCATACGCACTAAACAACTATCCTATCATGTGACAGGAATGGCATGATAGCATTCTTGTGTTGTATTCTTGTGTACACCCAAGTCGCGCTATAAGTTTCTGGAGACACTAAACCATGATATTCGCAAAAGCTAAATTACGTCGATACGACCAGGATAACCACTTTCCCGCTTACGTGTACCGGAGTAACAGAATTATCTTGTAATTTGAGAAACATGTGTGAGGCTGTAGGGGGTTAATTGAGCTATTTAAAAGGTGGTCATTGGTTAAGGCAGTGGTGGCTAGACAGGAAAAGTAGATAGCAAATTGTCTTGTTTGAGAGTTGATGCTGATGGGATTAATACGTAAAGTATTAAAATCGTAAATAAAAAAAAATACAATGCTGTTTTCTGCTTGACGTTGCCATTTTATATAACCAAACTAATGAAAGAGTTTTTAGACTGTCTCATGTCTGTCTGATTATTACCTAAGATGTTATCCTGAATGTACCATCACACGGAAACCACACGATACCATCTGTTTCGAACATGCAAAAGAAATGCTGACGAGAATAATAAATAAGGAGGGAATATCAATAAAAACCTCCTAAGATTTAACTAGCGTGTCTTCGCGTTGCCAAGAACCCAGTGAAACGAACATAGTCAGTATCTGATTTAACTCTCATCAGTCTCCAAAAAAGTCTTACTTCTTACACGTATCTACTCGCAGCTACTTCATACATACTAATACAATGATTGTTTAGTGCCATGTTTGCTCAAGTTAAGATACTGCTTAGTTGTGGACCGTCCCACCGGTCATAAAATGTGGACATGATCGTATGGGATGTCAAGTTGAACCAAAGCATGGATATTTTGTACGATTGTACGACGGCAAAGGCAGTAAAGTTGCATATATACGCAAACTTACTAAGCAGGTGACAATGCAGTTTTATAAAGCCATTTGTAAATGTTGGAATTTCCTTATTAGACAAGTCAAACGGATTATTAGAAATATATGTTTGTTAAGATAATAGAAATAAGTGCACATACATTACAGCTTTTATGCACTAAAAATTAGAAGAAAAACCAAATACCTACCACCTGTATGAAAGTCTTAAGCTGCTGCCGATGGACAATATTGTTAACTGACTAAAGAATTTCATCCAGCACAATTAGATAGGCTGTTTCTTTAAAACTCGTTCAACCAAGTCAACGACACGAGAACGAAACAAAAACAAGGAAGTTTTGCGTAACAGCAGGCGTCCAATTAACATGGCTATCATACAGTTTAGAAGCGGCGTGACAAATACAAGCTTACAATTGAAGTAACGACGAGCTGAGTTAACAGCCAGGGAGCCGAGTAAAACATTTCGCGGCCGCCGCGCCGATCACGATCAGAACCCGACCGTAATTAAGTTATACGGTTTACTTGATGCAGCGAGCGTTCGAAAGTAAATAGAACCCATCTAGATAAAAATGGCTACCATGCAATGCAAGCCCAAACCTACTGACCAACGCGAATCATTCGATATAATTGCATTTTATTAGTATCTACTAACGTCAAATCAATCACATTGCCCACATCAATAATCACCATCCTTAAATGCCTCTCTCTCTCAAGAATTCGTATGTTGATAACGATTACGTCGATTGAATCGAACAATGCATCTGAAGCCGGATCACTAAACGCGTGACAAATCACACCCCGATAATGTATTAAACGAAAACAAAAGCATTACCTAATAAAAGTAATGACGTTATGCTACGATTGATCACATTCAGAACAATTGAATGTCAAACGTTTCAATCTGCTACTGGTAAGTCAACCCTGTACTCGTATATCTATAATACTTATGTTGAGTTCATAATGTAACATTGTATGTACATATATAAAATATATATCGCACGCAAACCTCCAACACCGAATAAAATTAACAAGCCTCAAATAGCAATACTTTCTTCAGCCCGGTCTCACTATTCGAGGCCCGCCTATGATACCTATACACGATGATTTTTAATCCGTGATCAGGAATGGAAAATATTAATAACCAGCCAAAACAGATTTCAATGGGTTGAGATTCACACATTTTTTAGTTGCCATTTTGCATTTATTTCTAAAACGATTTTTTGTGTTTTATACAGCGCAAACGAGATTTGAACGCACTAATATCCACTGAATGTAAGGTCACCCTACATTTCAGCGGTTTGGCGGAAAATTTGATAGGTCTTACGTCAATGATCTCTAACATCTACTTGTCATGCATGTGACAATTTACAGTTTATTTACTCATAATTTAATAATTAGACACAAGTGTTTTTAGATTGGTTTATGAAACTTATTTATCAAGGAGATTTTAGTTTCATAGATTTAAAGTACCATTAGGGTGACAATTTTTTTGAATTAAAAGGTAATTCCTAATAAAGTTTTATTCAGAAAAAAATATATAATTGTGTTGAGAAACTACCAGTTAATTGTGATAGGCATCGATTACTGAATTAGATAAATTGGTTCCTGCTCATGAATTAGAAATCACCGTGTATAATATGGAGATTATATTATTATAAGTCTGAGGACTCTGCGAGAACAATGTAGCTCTAGTGATTTATTATTACTGTGTTTGATATTGATTTCTGTTGTCTACAGGTGCTCAATCACTTTATACTAGCTACTAAATAGCGAATCTAAGTTCATGTCGTCGCACATACATAAAGTATAGAAACAGTAGTCGTTTGCAGCATTATTAACTTACCATTTCAGTGCCAGTAGGTGTGGTGGTTTACGACGTTTATGCGGCACCCCTTCGAAGGATTAAAATCATAGTGATTCCAAAAAGACCCTTGGCTCTTTGGAATAAAGTCCTCAATTATCAATGTATCACCCTACAATGAAGTACGAGTAGTACAGTGGTAATGCGACGATTGCGCGAAAGATACCGCCAAACGGGTACGTAGCCAGTCTGTCACGACAGCCGCCAAGGAAACTGTTAGCTTGACGATGTTTTCATTATAATAATCCTAACAATAGCTTTCTCAAGCTCCAATCTCACCAATATCTGTAGTTGCAAAAGCGAACTTGCTTACTACGATTGCCATACGTCCTAATAAATAATGAAAAGCATGGAAAGAGCTTAAAACGAAATTCTTCAAACGGCTCCTTGTGAATATTTGATAAACAATAGAAATCTGGTGAAATGCAGGAAGAGGTTGAATTCAAATGGGAGGGCAGAATGACATGACGCGAATGTGAAACTTAAAGGTAATGCGATTATTGTCGTGGCTTTTCCACGAGCGAGACCATGGATTAACATCTTTTCTCCTTTCATGCACATGTACTATTCTTACGGACGACGCTGACTAATGGAGTTTACGAATAATGTCGTCACACAAAAGCCATTAACACGACACGATATCTGAAAGCCATTTTGTCTCCGGATGTCGAAACTTAAACGAAATGCTTTAAAATTAACCATATGAAAGAAAGGATTAACGGTAAGACAAGTGCATACATCTCCGTACATTAATTACACTACAAAAACATAAGAGGGCACTTCCTAGTCTTACCAAGAAGAACAAGTTATACTTTAATCATGATCTTTTTTGCGCATGCTTCTACGATCTGACTAACTCAACGGGTCCTAGAGTCATTTCAGCATAGTACTAAGTTAGAATAATTGCAATCGTGAGAAACCATTAAAGGACGCGCCTGACAAGCCGTTCTCTAGAAGAAATAAACTCCGCATCATGATTGTTCCCATTATGGGTGACAGGTTTGATGTAGACGACAAAAAGCAGATTCCTAGCACACAATCAAGATTTCATTCTTTAATTGAAATAAATAATATACGTGATTATTGGCAACGATTTTGTTTCAATGTTTTTCTCGCCAGACATACTTGCCGAAGAATAAATCACAGACATGTAAAAGAGCCCTTGAGGCCTATTTACAGAGTACATATATTAATTTATATTTTTTTTACGACAATGTGTGGCTGGTCAAGACGAGTGTCTTCTCTAGCCTATAAATATATTGCTAGCCGTAGATAATTGCCGGCAACCGGCAACACATTGTCGTAAAAATTGTGATCAACTAATCCGATATTTTCTGAGTGGCCCGCCATCCACCATGCGATCCTAGTAACCGACCTAAATCTAGTAATCATAAATTTACCTTGTAGCCTGGGGCACCTTAGCTAAAATGTCTTTGCGGCCCTCGTAGAAAAAAGGTTGAGTACGGCTGATCTAATCTAAACGGCCCGTCCAACTGCATCTCAATTTGCAAATACATAATACATAATAGTACATTACATAAGTACCTACACCTAGGGCGGTGAATACGTGAATGCTCTAGATCACAGGTGTTTATGGCAGGTATGCGATCTGGGGTTTTACGAATTACCACCCGTGGTTTGTCTAAAGTTTTACGTCTTGCCTTGGCCAGGAAGTGAGATTTTCTCCTCGCGTAGCGGGCAGAAAATCCCACTTACGGCCTAGGGTGACGTAAAATTAAAAACAACAATCCAGCAGTCACGACAGAAACAAAGGTTAGGGCTTAGCATGAGCAGTGGCTGCATAATGAAGTCTTTAGCGACGCTTATGACAATAAAACGACTAAAGCGAGATAGGGAGAAAGTAAGTGGGGTCAGCCGGTAACGTAGCGTGTAGTGATGCCAAAGACTAATTTTTTTGCATTTTACAATAAAAAAAAGTATTTATTTGAAGGTGTAAAAGTGACCATAGCAACTCCTTAATTCCATGGTAAAACTGTCGTATCAGGGCTCGTATAAAAGAATCGTCTTAACAAGTAGTTGTCCGCAAGTAGTTGTAGTTGTTGTGTCTTTTGCAAAAAAAAGTACAGTTGGCAATAAGTCAATAGGTATATATATATTTCTTAGTTTTTTTATGTATCAAAAGTATTTTGAACTTTTTTTTGTATACGACGTAATTCTACAGTTAACAAAACGAGTGCGCGACGTTTTATATAATTTCACTTGAACTATTTTGGTTTGATATACCATTGCTTTGTATAATGTAACGGATGGTATAAAATAGTTTCCGATAATTTTCAAATGATCGAATGTTTAAGGCTATAATTACATTTAGTATATTTATTTATTTATTTAAACTTTATTGCACAAAATACAAAAAAAATATGTACAAATGGCGAGTATACTTAATGGACATTTATTATATTTATTACTTGGTATAAAACGTGTTTAATATAAATACCTATTTGACATAATTGTTCAATGATATAATATTCAGACGATATTAAGTTGATTTTGCTATAAATAAAAGTTTCTGTCAAAAAATGACATTTTTGGTACAAGCTTTTAATGCCGACTGTACTTTTTTGTATACCGTCATCAACAACTCGTTGGGACGATTCTAACGATCCCAAACTCAACGGGGTTAGGTTACGGCAGTAAAGTACTGAACTCCCATGGCCACCTTCTGTCTCCACCATAAGCATTAAATAATTCCTTGTATATAGCGATCGAAAGGTAAAAATAGCTACCTAAACCCGAATCAGTGCACCCCACTTCCACGTGGTCTTGGCTGTCCTACCCCTAGAGTGTATGTAAAAACCCGCGGAGCCAGAAGCTCGCGAAGGAGGTCCTGAGTTGAACGACGAAGGGTGCAACGCACACGTGAAACGAAGGGCCGACGAAGCGAGTTCCTGGCGGGAGCCCGGGCGGAGGGCGGGAGATTGGGTCACAGAAACGAAAGCGGGGCTTCGTCGACTTCTTGGCAGTCATTGTTATATGAAAACGCAATTATATTAAATAATATGTATGTTAAACAAATTTATGTCTTAAATGCGTTATACGAAAATGCCTATTGAAAATGATGTCATTTTGCCTATTAGGTATATCAATCAATGTAAATAAATTAAGGGTAAATTTAAGGGTAAATTTAGATAAAACGAAAATCATACAATTTGTAAATTATAAACAGGTACCACAAATCTTAAATGTTATTATTGATAACAAAATAATTGAACAAGTTCAAAGTACAAACTTTTTGGGGGTCACTCTAGATAGAAATCTAAACTGGAAATTACATATTGACAAATTGAACAAAAAAATTGCCAAAAGTTGTTATGCAGTATCTATATTAACAAACATAACATCAAAAGAGGTTGCTAAACAGGCATACTATGGCAATGTTTATCCTCTACTGACATATGGTATTATATTCTGGGGTAACTCCGTAAATGTGCAGTCCACTTTTATTCTTCAAAAAAAATGTTTGCGGATTATATTTAATGTCAGAAACGGAGAGACCCTTAGACCTGTGTTTAAACACCACAAAATATTAACCCTGACGTGTATATATATACTAGAAATTTGTGTATTTGTAAAAGAACACAAAGATATTTTTATTAAAAAAAGTAACTTTAAGGTAAATTTAAGATCTCAATATAGGTATGACTTATGTACAGTCCGTCCTTCTAGCTATATACTTAAAAAGAGCACATACGTCACTGGGATTAAAATTTACAATAATTTACCAGAAAGCCTTAAGTCGTCAGAAGGGGCACAATTTAAAAGGAATCTGAAGGACTGGCTGTTATGCAAATGTTTTTATGACCTAAATGAATATTTCGTGTAATTATGAATGCCTATTGTTACATATCCGTTTTTATTGAATTAAAATTTTATCCTATCATTATTTTGTACGTCCGAAATGGGCAAGCTGTTGATACAAATTATTTTATAACATGTTATCACAATGTACACAGTTTTGACAATAAATATATCTTATCTTATCTTATCTTATCTTATCTTATA
Source organism: Epinotia nisella (assembly GCA_932294315.1). NCBI lineage: Eukaryota > Metazoa > Arthropoda > Insecta > Lepidoptera > Tortricidae > Epinotia > Epinotia nisella. The sequence continues at coordinate 29,458,498 of OW028674.1, forward strand.
ATGATTAGAATAAAGCAAAATATAGCAAAAAACTATTGTATCAAACGTTACATTATATTAAGTAACTTTATGTAAATTAATTGTATATCAAGTGTATGCTAGTTTTTTTTGGCATTATATGAAACATTACCTACGGACCCTAACATAAATCTTATAATAAGTATAGTTAAAATTTAATCTGCACCTCTACACCGCCGCCGAGCGCCGAGCTTTGGTTGAGCCTTGAGCCCAAGTACCATTATCCAGATCTCTATACATTGCTGACGTTAGTTACACAAATTTTACCTTCGCAATCTGATTACCGCTAAATGCAGAATTTGTATGGATCTTTTGTTCAACCTGCCGCCGTTACCATAGAAATTGCCATTTAATGACTTGGGATGAAAGTGAGATTGCGTCCACTTCAAATTGTTTGATAGTGAATCTCTTGAATTTGTAGTAACCTATGTATATCAAAACAACTTAACATTCATACAAGATGCTAGATTAAGTGCATTTTGACATTTCTTGTGTATATTATTCACATTAATAACTGCATTCATCACGTTCGGAACACGTTTCGTATCGTAAAAAGGTATAGTGCAAAGATTGTACCTTCATCCCATCTACCATCAACAGACGCTCTACATGTGATAGTGCGTTCACGGGAGCTGACCACCGTGCATTTTATTGACAATTATCGTGTAGCGGTACTAGCTTAATTATTAGATTAAAACGGTGCGCGCGCGGCGACGCGCGACGCGTGCTGCGGTCAGCGCCGCCCACACCACATAATGTAACGTACCCGTAGTTCATTTAAAATTTCACATTGTCTAAAAATCTTGTCTTCTAATTCTTATTACACTATTTATTCATAGATAGATTTCAAAACTGAACAATAAGGCCAAGTTCAACGAAAGCTAGCGAGCTCCGACGGTAAAAAAGTTCAGATCTAGGTGCAATAATACTAATAACAATCACTCATTTAAATTATTTTGTCAGAATTATTTCTGATAAAAATATCCGTGAAGTTTATTACTATGTAATGTGTGGCGAAATTAAGGTAAATATGTAGGTACCTTATTCTGTCAGTCACAGATCTATCTAATGTAGTAAATAAACCCACCCAAACTGTGTTGCAAACATAGGTGAGGCTTATTCAGCAAATATCATTTACAACACTAAAATACCATTTTGATCAACTCTTAACAAATAGGTAATATTCAGTTATATAAAACAAGATGATAATTAACATTAACTAAATTAAATTAAAACTAAAAAAGGCCGTCGAGGCATTGTTATATATTTAAACAACTCCTAGGCAATGTGAAGCTCAGCGCCAGCCCTGCTGTTATACCCAAAAGCCATGACCGGGTTGTTTGACGCAGGACAACCAATATTTATGTTTATTAGCGCGTGAGACAAAACCATTGTTGTTTAATTATGGTAATTAGAACGGATCGACTATTTAAACCATGGTAACCAACATTATAGATTGTCCCGTTAATATGCGACTAGGCGAGGATTAAATATAATTAATTGTCCCAAACTGCTGGATATATGCAAATGAAATATCAGTTCAATTTTAGAGGAAACGAACGAATGTAAGAACTTCCATATTTATTCTACTAACTAATTAAGGCAGTGGTCGCACCGCCGGCGACGAGCGATGAGCTATCGGCGATTTTCTCGCCCAAGAAACGAGCAAAAGATAATCGCTCCCGTGTAAATAAAAGAGCGAGATATAGTTCATATAGTTGATCGCGGTGTGAACAGCGAGCAATGAACTATAAATATATATATATATCTCTTTTATTTACACGGAAGCGATTATCTTTTGTTCGTTTCTTGGGCTAGAAAATCGCCGATAGCTCATATCTCACTCGCCGGCGGTGGGACCAGTGCCTTACTGTAAAAACCGACGACGGCTCTGATGGCAGCCTTAAAGTACGAGATAGGTACATTAGGCACTGGTCCCACCGCCGGCGAGTGAGATATGAGCTATCGGCGATTTTCTAGCCCAAGAAACGAACAAAAGATAATCGCTTCCGTGTAAATAAAATAGAGATATATATATTTATAGTTCATCGCTCGCTGTTCACACCGCGATCAACTATATGAACTATATCTCGCTCTTTTATTTACACGGGAGCGATTATCTTTTGTTCGTTTCTTGGGCGAGAAAATCGCCGATAGCTCATCGCTCGTCGCCGGCGGTGGGACCACTGCCTAAGTGTAGTCGACCGGACCTAGAACGCGTAAAATATAAATAGACGGTTTAATTCCTATCGCTACACTAGGATCTAACTTATCTTGCCCAGTAGCTTTTACTTGTCTAGAATCGATGTTATCAGCAATCGATGCGTGTTTACATCGCCTGTCGCCGTATTGATACCTCGATAAGCAATAATCGTAAAGGAAAATTAGAAGAGGTGCGACAGGAAACATATACAATGCAGCGGATACGCAACCGGTAGGGTCCGACCTTGCTGTCAACATGCGGCATGTTATTGTTATGTAGTAGACTGTCAAAACGGTTAACAAATATAGGGCGGTGAACGTGACCAAGCTAATAACCAACAAGTTTAAGAAATTATCCCTGCATGCTGTGAAGTAGTTAATTATTAAAGCATTCTTTAGAGCTGCTTTATTCATTTTATAACACTTGCATTATTTTTTAATTCGCCTATAAGACTACTTCTGAAATTTATACAACTTCAGCAGTGTTGAGAGAAATCAAATCAATAGAAATACATTTCTCTAGACTAAATAGTCCTTAAATCAAACCACGTCAAAACGTGTCCAGAACAAAATTACAGTAATCCAAAGCAACCATAACCCCACAGTGGAACAAGAATCAACTAATATTTATTGCCCGCAGTGTTCAGGAAGGAGCGTAATTGTGAGGTGGTATAATGAACGGCCCGGGCCCGCAGATTATGAAGAAGTATAGCATGAGACTCATTGCCAATATCTACTATTAATGATACAAATATAGCATAGCGCTGCGAGCTTGGTGCCTGGGTGTTTCACTAAACTCGAGTACGTAACTATGTAGTCTATGCATATCCCGGGTCTACGCAGACGAAGGCGCGGGCAGAAGCTAATTATAATATAAGACCAAAACATTTTATTATAAAGCCAGCCAGTATTGAGAAAAGAAATTAGGCTGTCTGAGCTTTAGGCATTTTGACACTTACTTTAGTTATTTTGAGATCTAGGTATGGGAGTATTACTTGTAGGAGAAATTAAATTACGTTGTACCTAATTAAATAAAATCAAATAGAGCACAGGAAGAAAATGTTTGATTTCCTACTCGTCCACAAGACAAGCAACTTTTTGATTTCTGAGCTTGTTTATAGTTATGCAGAACTGCCCACCGTGATACATGTACAGATGCAGGCAAGGCGTGAGGTTCGCTCGGTAAACACAGGTTGAACCGAAATGTTACTAGCATTCCTCTGGCGCTTGTTGCAAACTGACAGGTGTTTTCCGATAATTTCCCCAAAATAATGTTTTTTTATTATTTAGGTATGCCACCCAATTTTTGCATCAGAAATAACGGAAAGATGGTATCTTACACTTCTTACAGATACGTCTAATATTATTACACAGTAAAAACAATTAAATTAAATCTAGTTGGATATTTGCCATTTGTGTCTAGAATGCGATATAATTTTGTTATAAAGTAATAACAAATCTTAGTCGGATTTTGGGTTCGGTTAGCTTCAGAAATTCCTATGTATACAATAGGTATGTTTTTAATCTTGGCACTGGATACCTCGTGTTATTGTAAAATTGCTCCATTTAAAGACATCCCCTATAAAATGCGATCGGTGGGCATTACAAGCCTTTCTAGCACGTGGGCTAATTACATAAGTCCTGAGTTATGGGCCGGCTAATGCAGATCTAGATAACGGCCGCTGAACGGCAGAATTTATGCGCCACGTGATAACCCGCACAAATATTAATAATGCCACTAATAATAGTGAGTAATGGGTGCGCGCACGATTATCCTGCGCGCGCAGTGTTGCGGAGGTTGTCAGCCCTGCATGCTTTGTTTAGCAATAAAACAGCGGGAAAACAAGGAGTGTAGTCAAAAGAGACAAGAGGTAAGGACATCAGAATATCAATACATAATATATATTAACAACAAGAGGTTCTAATTTGAAACAACTCAAATATTCATGCTGTAAGTAGGTACTGTAAGTAGGCCTCAAGAGCTTTTTTACAAGTCTGTAAGTCAAAAAAAAATCATCTGTACCTACAAGTTTTTTAATTTAAGTAAAACGGGCATTCAAGCGCCTGAAAAAAAGTACGGTACCAAAATACGTCCTTCTACCGCTGTTATTAAGTGTCCGTGGTATGTTGTTAAAAGTAGGTAGGAGATAGGTATTTATTTACCTTATTACCATCTTTATTGTACAAAACAAGATCTTATAGTGCAGCATTCGGACTCGTGCCATAAACATTCCCTACCAGTCAACCTTAAGGCTAAGCAGAGTAAGCAGTATGTGTATGCGGTAGGTACTCATATGTGTAGCCTCCAGATCAGTTTTCGTTTTTCAGCTATTAACTGATTGATATTAACTGATCACATAAGAGAGGTTTTCCTTTTATCCGGAACCAAAATAGGAAGTGTATCAACCGTTGTGAATAATAACACAAAATATCCTTCCCAGAATGTCTTTGTTTCCTTTATTTTATTGTATATCTCCGGGAGCAGCGTACTTCAATGTGGGCGAAATTGTCACTGTTTAAGACGATTAAGACGTTTAAGGACAAAACGAAAGCTTTAAAACCTTTACGGACAAGTACGAGAAAGCAGATAAAATAATCTTATAACACCAAAACTCCATTACTAATTGCAACGACCAATTTAAAACGATAACAATTATCTCAACTCAATTTAATCTCCCACATAAGGAGTTTGTTCAGATTGTCTGCTAAACAAAAGAACATTAAACTCAATCGTAGCCCTTGAGAATAGGCGCTGATTTAGTTTAGCAAATAACTTGCAATGAAATCGGCAATATCGTTCAACACCATAAAGACGTGGAAAGGTGTTATACTGCGAGTAACATTACCTACTTTCACGGATTAAAGATAAAGCCGTTAATTAAGTTACAGAAATGTCCAGTCGAAAAGACATCTCAGCTGCAGGCAGCTGCGAACGATTTAATCATGATTGAAAACGAGCAAGAATGCTATAAAATGTTTACCGCAGCCTAAATCTAGTTTGTTTTCAAGAAAAATCTCACCAGTTAAGACTTTAAGACATTGCATTGGTGTAGGAAAAGTTGCCCACCAATTTCCACCAAAAACGTAAATGTGAAAATGGAAGCCAAGTTCAATATTAAAAATATGCGTGGTTGTCAACTTCGCCGACAAAATAATTGAGATCTAAATGGGTGCAAGTTCAGTAGATAATCCTAAAATAAAATGTATTACAACAATGTTTGCTATATAAAAGTATAACTTCTTAAATTTGAACACACGAATTATTTACACAAAGCAGATAACTTAGGATAAATTGATGCTCAAGATTTGACTTGGCTAGTTTTTACATCAAGATGTCTTCTTATATTTGGCTAATCAACTTATCATGCTCTTTTTTATGTTAAAACTAGCCAAGTCAAGTCTTGAGCATCAATTTATGCTGAAAAAAAATTGGTGCTTTTGTGGACAAATACCCCCCTAACAAATTGTCGTAAATGTGGACACGCTCCAGCACGACAATTTGCTCTAGCAATCTGCCCCACTATAAGAGATGTATGTAATATAGCGCGCCCCTATGTTTACAGGAATTTATTCTCCTCTAAAGATTATCCATTAGAAACTGAACCTTTACGGTTCGTGAGGAGCTTTTCCATATCTTTATAATTATTTCTCCCGTGTCTCAATTATCGCCAGTGTGGTCTCATCTCCTCGGGGCAGGGGTCAAGCAGGCTATACGCTACCCGTCAGCGGGAAATAGGCTTTTCAGTGGTAGGCATTACAACTTTCTCAGCTACGGTCATCTGAAGATCGCCGGTCAACAATGTTTACAATTTAATACCGTGGCGTGGAACGCAAAACTATTAACTTTGAAGTATGATAATATCATTTCGTAGGCTGATACTTATGTATGTCCCAAGTGGACGTTGTATTATTTTATTTGAAGACTAAACAAAACGGTCCCCACCGTTTGTTTTCATGTCGGCAAAGACGATAAGCGGATTAAGAAAACAACATTTAACAGTTATTTCTGGAATTGAATTATTTACTACGTTCCCGTAAAATTACTCACATTGCGACGGTCTTAAAATTTCTGTCTTTTTCTAGTAACATGATTGTTTTACGGGTATCTATCTAATTCGAATGGGTCTCTATTGGTTCCCATAAAATTTAAGTTCCGATTTTTTCAGTCCATACCGTTATCCAACATAATTGTTATAAGTCATATTGTCGAAAGTCATAAAATTATACAATATAAATTGGAGTTCCGATTTTTGCAAGTCATCATTATTGTTTGTCATAAAATTGTTTAGTCATAACATTCAATGTGCAGATGGTATGCCATTTCATATTATTGAAGGCAATAAACTTGCTTATTATAATTGTTGTAAAGTCTTTTTTCGCAGGTCATAATGATGGGTAGTCACGTGGTTAGTTAGTCATAACATTTAATGTGAGGGTGGTGTCAGACTTCATAATATTACAGTCAATAAAAACACTCGCAATAATTATAAGAAGGTATAAAATTCTTGTTCTAAATAAATTGTTGTTCTTGAACTAACGAACCTATCCAAGTGGTTGTACGAGTCAGTATATTTTTTTTTAAATACTATTCCAAAAATATTGCAATGATATACGATTTATATCCCAATTTAAGTAGTGCGTAGGATAAAAACTACAATGTTCGTGTTGCAAAATTATGATATTTTTTGCAAACAAGTGTTTCCGCTCTTTTATAAAAAAAATAACCTCGAAGACGAAAGCGGGAGCAAAGCTCCCGCTTCCGTCTTCTAACCTATCCGCGATCCGAGTCGGTTTTGCCACTAAGTTTCTGTTCTTGTTGTTCTTTGAAAAACTTGAACTTTATACACCACTATCCTGGCATTGGTTGATCTCAGAGAAAAGTTTATTTGACGTTTTAGGCTTATTTTGATAGGTTCTACATTTTGATAGGTTTTATAGTAGTTTTATTATGTCTAGAAATGTTTCTGAGTAATTATCTATATACCTATGGATGTTATAGATTTGGTTTCTTAGACATAATTAACTTTAGGCATTAATACGATATAAATAACAACCATTAGTACGTTGAAATAAATGCCTTACAACATTTCTGAATAATTATCTATAGTTTAAACATTATAGTCATCAATTTTATGACTTATGAGATTATAGGATTTAATATTATAGGTCATTGATATTAGAACTATTAAGCGTTATACTTAACAAAAATTATGACTACTGATATGTATGTTTATAAATTTTATGGATATCAACTTCTGACCATCGAAATTCGGAACAACAAAATTATGGGAAACATAGGGCACCCAATTCGAATTTAATAGAACCAATTACGATCCTGTCGTGGGTTTCGTAATACCCTGTTGGTACACTATGGCAATATTTATCAGTATGTTCAAGTGTGATAAAAGTGTTGGTAACTTTATACATTTATATGATTAAGGCGAATGTCCACCAGAGACGTGCGAAGAATTGAAGATAATTTTTCATATATTTAAGCTAGCTGTCAGGTATATGAGGCATCAAATACATGAAAACACGTCATCGCAGATCTCACGTATCCACCAGAAAGAAGCCCACACATTCAACCTTAGTCTGATCCGACTCTGGACCTATGCCTTCAGTATAAAGAAAAGCCGGGTACGGACTTCAAGTGGTGTCCTTGTTATAATGTTTCAGCACAGCCCTGTTTGTGAGTATGTCGGCATGAGGTACATGAAAAAGATGCATCGGCTGCATCGCCAGTGGCGAGCATTGTCAGAATTGCTGCGTTATCGACGGCGGCCGCTGCGTGGAGCCACTTTCGCGCGGCTTTCTAAATGCGAAGATTAGCACGCAGCTATCTTGAATGCGCGCGCGCCTGCTAATAGCCCGATTCAATATAGGGATTATGGGGGTTCAATTGGGAAAGGGAGGATCGAAATTGCTGATATCAATTATGACTGTAGATTTCATCAGCCTACGTATTTCATGTCGAAATAGCGACTAAACCTTATGAAAGTTTTATAATAATACTTGGAATTAATTGACCGTTTCATGGTCAAGTGCATTTTGATGACGTCGTGTCTCAAAACAAATTTAAGTAACATTAACATGATGAATAAATTGGATTTAATAACTGACCTAATTAGTTGAGTAGCAGTATAATTATACTGTTTTTCCTGTAATATCATTAAGTATTTAAATACAATGTAAATTAAGTTTTAACTAAAGGACCGTAATGACGTGTGGGTTGAGTTTTGTCTGAAAATAACACCAACTTATTAAACCGCAACTTTATTTCTATACTGCAGGGTGTAATCGTTAAGTGTAGCCAGGCGATTATTCCGTAGATATAACAGATATCAGAAAACTTTAAAATGGCATCAAAAGTACGTTACCCAATGAGTAAAATCACATGAAAAACTTTTTGAAAATAAAACTAGAAATATCCAAAATATTAAGTTTAAACGTTCCCATACATTTAGTATCTCACTCCCTGCGATTTTTTCTTTTGGGGATTTATAAACTTATGTACAATGAGCGAATACACAACCTAGAAGAGCTAAAGAATCGTGTTGATACCTGTACACCGTGCCATTGTTTTAATTACGCCGTAAATTGTACGAAAAGTGCATATAGAAACAATGAAGAGGGCCCATCAATGTATCGCACTACAAGGGCGTCTTCAAGCAACAGCTGTAAACAAAAAATATACTTCCTAAAAATTAACATTAGATAGGTTTCTTTATTTCATGGAAAGATAGTTTTTTTTCATAAAGGATTCCTTTATTATATTTTAATCGTGTAAATAGTGAATATCTTAAATATTTGTATCTTTTACTGTAGGGAAATTACAGCCTCTCAACGAACGTCGTTCTAAATGTATGGGAGAGTTTAAACTTAATATTTTGGATATTTCTAGTTCTATTTTTAAAAAGGTACTGATGTGATTTTACTTATTGGGTAACGTACTTTAGATATCAGATTAAAAAAAACTGACATGTGTTATATTTACGGAATTGCCTAGCTACACTTAACGATTACACCCTGTATATACGTGCATGTTATTAATCATGTTCACGTGAATCTGTATGGATTACACTGAGTTGAAGTACTTACCCGATGACTAGGCGGAGGCAAGAGGAGTGCCTATTCGACAGTCATGTACATATTGGAAGAGCCAGTGAGAGTTCGATTGTTACCTTTCTAAGGTCCGAACGCGCGGTCGCAAGGTCGTGTTCGGTCATCGACTCACGCGCAACGCAACGCATTGTTTACGTTTACTGCCCACTGCCGCACTCACGACTCGATTGTGAGTATTGTGACTAACTTCTAGAAAGGGACCTTACTTAACATTATGGCTACCTTTTTTTACGTATTAGATTACATGCCGTTCATATGCAGGATACCATACTTCTATTCTACCGTCATGGTAACTTGTTGATAAAACGTTCACTCCCGACAATTCTGCCAACAGTCTTATTCCTGAATCTACCTACTACGTACGACTCGCCTATTAAATAATTCAGATAAGAAATGTTCAGGCATTGCAATAAATTACTCGATAGCGTGTCAACCCTAACGGCGTGTTGAGCGTTTGAAATGTCACCGGCAATTTGACGTCCCAGCTGGAAACTCTATTACGAAAGCCTGATAGGGTTATCAACTTATCACACTGTTGTATTCAACATTATTGTGGAAATAACTGTAAGCTTCTGTACCTATAGGTATTAGTACTCGTAAGGGTAATGTGTAATAGAGCGAAATCAGATATATTTTACACCTATGATATCCAAAACGCTTCCATAACAAGTCCAATAAGTAACTTCTCCTTTTTTCTGTCATCGGTTTAGGAAGGGCATTAGTATTTAACAAAAATTGACACTAGATCGCCCTATTTCGATGCTACATTTGCTTGTAACTTATTGGTAACCCTGTCCAGTGGCAACAAACCAATGCGGTAGCCAAATGCATTCCCGGCCACCATGGAGCGATGGTATCGCCGTCGCGAGAATTGTTGACCGCGCCGGGTTGACCACACCTGGCTCGGAGCGTGCCCGCCTTGCCCGCCTTCGATTGTGAGCTCGTGTTACGTTGCCATGGTATATAGCTACGGGCCATTCATTCCCCTGTTAAGAAATTCAAATCTTTTCATTCTTCTTAACTTCGGCTTCAATGTCATACATTATGTATGACAGAATAGAATGCATACAAATATATCAACAAGATAAGAAAGCTAAAAAAGTGACAAAATGCGCTATTCGTTGCTCCTTTCGAATATTCGCAAGCCTTTTCTCGAAAGTTTTGCAAGTCAGAGATTTTCGCAATTCCAAACGTGTCGGTACTACATAACATCATTTTGATACCCATCAGCATCCATAAGTTTGTGATATGTACGTGATGTCGCGTCTCGCAGATGACGGAGAAAGCGAACACTCATAAAGGTAAAGGGAAATTTGCGGAACACGTAAATGACTATTTTTGTAAATTACGTTTGTCTTTTTCCGGTTTTGAACCAAACAATCACACGCTGTAAAATGGATACGGTTGATGCTTCAAAAATGTAGGCCAGTTACTTTCTTCCGGTCAATTAAGGTTTCTAGTTGTTTGTTCCTTGTAGTTATAAAGATGGATTTCTCTAACGACTACACATTTATTAGAGTAGCTACTTAAAGTTGATTAATGAATGTTTGAAAAAACTAGAAGAATTTACCCATATAACACAAGCCTCATGGAGATTATGCTAAACAACAGTCACATCACTAATGTATTAGGTATTGATCTACTAGCTTCCGCCCGCGACTACGCCTGCGTGAACCCGGGATAAAAACTATCCTATATTTTAATACAGGCTATAAATTATCTTTGTGCAAAATTTCATCGAAATCGGTTGAGTCCTTTAAGCGTGTTCGAGTAACAAACATCCAATCATCCAAACATCCACACTTTCGCATTTATAATATTATAAATATAGCTTCTGCCCGCGACTTCGTCCGCTTAGAACTCCTAAAAGGGATGACATAAATTATAGCCTATTAAACAATAATATATCAATTAAAATGTTGGTCAAGTACGAGTCGGATTTTAGTTTTCCTATACATTTTGAGACTCCGCGCCTGATGAAGGCAACGAGCAATACAAAGCTCCATACAAAGTTTCATCCCCTTTTTCGTCCATAAAAGGGATGAAATTTGACATAAATTACAATCTATGTCTTATTCTGATATATAAGGTGTACATATAACTGGAAAGTTTCATATAAATTCGTCAAGTCGTTTTTGAGATTAAGTGGTACGTACAACATCCATACATCCAAACTTTCACGTTTATAATATGTATTAGTAGGATTAAAGCTAATGTCATATCTATGCACCATATTACATCACATTTACCCTACGGGGCAAAGTTAATACTGATTCGCCATTTGTTCGTATCTCACAGAGTGCAAATGCTTTCGCCCTCCGTACGGCCTTATATATTCGCATTACTACCTCCGACATCTACTGTTATCTGAGAACGAAATGATAGATCTTTAACAGGTATACAAGTCATACCACGTTAAATCGGTGTTGCGAGTGTTGCGACCCAGTAGGGCAGGCCAACAACCTCCCCTTGCCCAAGCGTAAACTAATCTATTTTTTATCAATCACAGCAATCGCGTACCCCCCGGGTCAAAAGTTGCCACCATATCGACACTTGATCTTATCGCGACATTGTGCAAAAACTGTCGCCCACCGTACTGACAGAGATTATCTGTGGAACAAATGAACCGTTTATGACTCGTTACGAAATTTTTTTGTTAATTAATTCCACCTTTGTGGGTTTACGTAACGCCAGGACAAGTTGGCATTATGCCTATAGACACTGTAGCAGGTCGCCTGTCAATCAAGTGGTGTAATGTTGAGAGTAGAGTAGCTAAGCCGTGGTGGCATCTTTCAAAATAACAATACAATTATACTGTATTCGTCATGGAGCTCATCACCGCGACTATAACGAATTAATGAGAAATTTCATTTATATAGCTCGGCTGATAGAACCTTGTAGACCCTTTTTTCTTTTAATTCTGGGATGATATACATTTTCTCTTTTTTACGTAGTTTTCTGGAAAACGTTTTTATTTATCTCATTTTCTAAATTCAAAGTTGGGGTTCTGAAATTGTACGTAAGGTACCTACGATATGAACCCATCATAAAAAGTTGGTCATTAAATTCAAACAGCTAAAACTGGTTTGCGTCATTTGCGACATAATATACGAGTAAATAATCACCTGCTACTCACTGTTGTGCTAGCTTGTTTGACTTTTTCAATGTTATCTGTGAAATATCACACGTTAGGTGTATTCTCCTAGCGTTTATTTTCTGTTATGGAGTCTTGGTTTCAACAATGGATTTCTCATTTATAACTGCACTGCACTGGCTTTAAGGTAGTATTTGGGATGCATTATTTATTGCAGGACTCGAAACGCTTTAACGCCTTGGTCTTAAGCGACCTGCGGCAGCGGTTTTTCTAATTCATTGCGCGTGATCCCAACTAACCACAGTGCGTTGCGCGTCTCGACCGCGCAATGAACAGATAAAACGCTGCCGCAGGTCGCTTAAGACCAAAGTCGTGGCCAAGGCGTAAGTACAGACAGTCGACGACAAGTTTTTATGTCATCGTGTAGACGTAACAAGCCGTCGGTGCAAAAAGACTAGTTTTACGATCAAGAGCAGCAAACTGGATCAAGTACTTGAATTAACTCAGTTTATTAACTTGGTTCACTTGTTGCATGGGTGTTTACCCTGCGTCGCTGACAGATTGACGGCGCTTCTCGGATCCGTGTACCTACATAAAATCATCACACTTCTTTGAGAGCGAATCGAAAGATATTAAAATGTTGTTACATTTTATTGATCAGTAATGTTGATAAATAATGAACAAGAACCTATCTCACGACCCTTTACCGGCTAGTTAATATCGATAACGCTCAATAAAACTACTGAAGCATCGCTTTCTCATTTATTTCTGCGCGGAACCGGCTTCTAATTATAATTTTACGCACTCATCGTAAAATACGATTGCAACAGAAAATTGAACCAAAGTAGTATAGGTACGCCCATAATATAGCATGTTTATTTGTCATTGTATTCACGCAGGACGTTAGTTTACGGGCAAGTTTAATCATGTCCGTTTACAGGACAAAGGGTATTTATTAGGATTTGTTGCCAATACCAGAGTGGAAAGCAAAAAAATTGTACATAGTTAAGAGCCTTTTTTAGGGTTCCGTATTTCAAAAGGAAAAAAACGGAACCCTTATAGGATCACTCATGCGTCTGTCTGTCCGTCTATCGCAGCCGATTTGCTCCGCAACTACTGGACCGAAGATTACAGGAAAACCTATAAGAAGTTTAAGTATTCAAAGGAACGGGAAAATTTTCAATATTTTGTGTATTTTGTATGGAGCGCCTGATGCTTAGAGCATAGCAATTTTACGGAACCCTCAGCACGCGAGTTGAACTCGCACTTGTCCGGTTTTTAATCTAACCTACGATTTAAAAAAAATCAGTTGCCTAACGCCATCGGCTATTACCCATATAACATGTATGAAATAATGACTTCTATTTGTTTCCAAATGTCGAGAATAAATTACGTGGTCAATGCTTTTCGACCCGAGAAGAGGCCGTAGATGAGTTCAAAAGGCACGTTTTGGAGAACCTCAGTCGGACTGGAAAAAGTGCTATAAAAATTGGGTTCAACTTATGCAAAAGTGTATCATGGCGAATATTTTGAAAAATAACAAAACCATAAGTATTTAATTAAATATGTAAGTTAGTTTTTGTTATTCCGGATACATATGTATCTGCCCGCGTAATCGGTTAAGTTTGTCCAGTGTATCACTAGCTCAGAACGCGGTGACCCGCTATTCATAGAGACCGAAATGCCACGCGCTGATCTTTCACGTAAAAATAAACGTGCCTCACTCAATGGAATTAACGAACGTTGAAATAATAAAAGTTAAAGATCACATGGAATTTACAAATCCGATTCAAAGGTTCGCTACAACTGCTTTCTGCTTCTAATTCAGATTTATTAAATTGACATTTCTTGTGTTATGGGTACTAACTAGAAGACGAATACTTAAATTCACAGAAAATACTCAGAAACAAATATTCATGCTCATCACAAAAATATTTGCCCTTACCGGGATTCGAAACCAAAACAACTTAAAGATAAATAAAATAATAAAAACGGGCATAGACTGAGTTTCATAGCCGAACTATAATATTATTAGGTAGGTACTGCCAGCAAGTCCAAGGATTCCTACATGCGTAAAGATGTTAGGTACTCTATAATATTACAATATATGCTGACGACACTTTCTAGGAACTTTAGTAGGGATAGACATATATACTTGATCCGAAAGAACATAGCATGTAACCAAGTAAAAGTATGGTTGTGTATGTTGTTTTGTGTTGCGAATAAATGTTTGATTTGGAAACGTGTGCTATTGATTGTGATATAAACATGCTATTCCAGTAACTATTTATTCGGGAAAAAAGGACCGATAAAACACGTTGCCGGTAAGTAATGACTAAAAACACATTACAACTATTTTAGTACGCACGCTTACCTAATCAAGTTATAAAAGATTTCATTGCGTACGTTATGAAATGTAAATAAATCATTAAGGCGCAAAACAGCCGAATATGGGCGTTAACTCGTAAAAACGTGTAAAAGGTAATTGAGATAGGTACAAGTTATAACGACTGTCGTGGTGGAAGTTTCCCCCATAAGGAAGTAATAGGAAGGAAATGAAGTCGATTTGCTTCACTTTGATGTAACACGACGACGTATTTTTCATTTTAAACACTCATCTTATTTTTGGGGTTAGAAGTCGTCTACACGTAGGAGATATGGAACATTAAACAAAAACTATTTCTGTTGATAAGTTACCGAATTTAATGTCATTCAGCAGCTACCATTAAATCCTATTAAAAATAAGAAAATGAAGTAAATAGTTACGTACTCACACTCACATCGTACGGTTTTTATCGTGTATTTTACATGACGTGCGCGAATAAACCTGACGTTTCTAATGTTTGGTCCGATAGAGTGCACTCTTAGGACATAGCAAAATAACTATGATTAGGCACTTGTCCCACCGCTGGCGAGTAAGCGATGAGCTATCGGCGATTTTCTCGCCCAAGAAACGAACAAAAGATAATCGCTCCCGTGTAAATAAAAGAGAGATATATATTTATAGTTCATCGCTGGCTGTTCACACCGCGATGAACTATATCTCTCTCTTTTATTTACACGGGAGCGATAATCTTTTGTTCGTTTCTTGGGCGAGAAAATCGCCGATAGCTCATCGCTCGTCGCCGGCGGTGGGACAAGTGCCTTATGAACTAACCATCCCCTTAGCTTCCAGAAATAGTAAAATAAATAACTCTAAGCTCTAAGCAACTAAGATCACGATTATTCACTATCAATAATTCTAAACAGATAGCCCGTCAAGGCGAAGAGGTCAATTCTGTTTCTTACGTCGTGCGACTCGCCCGGAAAACTGCACAAAATAGACACCTCGCATTAGTCAATCAACTGAAACTCGCGACACAGTCACTCGGCGCTAGAGCTGAACCATTTTGAACTGAATCACAATAAGAGAAAGTTCACGGAAAGTATAGTTTTAAAGTATTGGTTAGGGGGCAATTTGTGCAACGCTATAGACATCGATCGTCCGCGATAGTCGATCTTTATGGAAGTGTCCTATTGGCTTATTGTTATTTATGGCTTTATAATGCGGCTCGAGTAAATTTTGAGATCATGGATCGTAAAGTTCATTGGAGAAATTCGAATAGCTGGAGACTGTGTTCCATTGCTTCATTAGCGGTGAACTGATGGCGTTACTTCCAGGACCTATACAACTAATCTTATGCCTGCAATCATAAGTAAGCTAGGGTACAGGCAGTAGCTGAAAGTAAAAATTTTGCTGGAAGCAAAATTATCTATACACGACTTTATGAGTAAGAATTTGTAAAAATTATTTACAGGGCAGCGCGTAATAGTACTTCCGCTGTTGACAGTAGGAACCATCTCTTCTTTGAATCTTTATTTTATGTATTTTTTTGTGTTTTCAGTCCACAACTCTCAGGGTTTCGTATCTAAAAAACTAAACGAAAGCCACACTCTCCTGCCGCTTTCATATGTTATTTTTTGTAAAAGTTTCAAAACCTTACAACACAAAATATAAATGTTCGCACATGACAACATATCGGGCCATCAATTGCAAAGCAAAAACATTACATCTTACTCAATGTTCTTTGCCCTTCTTCAATTCCTCATAGCCTTACAAATGCAGTTTCTAAAGCAAAGCCGAAATCAGTATTGCCTCACATCACAATGGCGCTTATACCTACAAAATAAAGCGATGATCTAGTGATATTTTAAGGTTACTCCAATTTTAAGCATTATACACATTACTTTAAGGCTGTATTTGCAAGTAAACAATTGAGCAAGATATGAAGTCGGGAAAATAAACTGTAGAACTTTCCTCACTGCATCCTTCAATACTATGTGACAGTGAGAGCGCATTGTCCTCGTACAATGTACAAAGCGCTCTCACTCACGAAACGTCAAACCTAATTAAGGGCATCGCTCCATCGCGTGTGATTTACGGCGGTCATTAGGCCGGCCGCCGCGCGTCACGATCTTGCCCCGCAATGGATAACGTGTAAGAGGGCTGAATCGTAGATTCACGTGCAATTTATATGTGAACAATTTGATGTAAACACCTAAAATAAGATGATAATCTGTACAGCAACCTACATAGTATGCTTTTAGATCTAATGAGATGAAATCGAGGCATGTAAATTAACAAAGGACTTCATGGGACAAATTCGTACCGATTACAACTTCAATATGGGAGGTCCAGCAGTGGACGTCTTTCGGCTGATATGATGACAATAAATTCAAGTGTTGAGCCACCATGAAACCCTGGTGATACTAATAACAACTCACGTAAAGTTTACGCGAGTTAAATTACTATTTCATTTAGTTATTACGCCATTTAATTGATTTTTTTCTCAATCCCGTCCCGGCACGTACCTCATGCTCCCTCAGCTTTCTCAGCAGCTCGTGGTACGGCGCGGCGCGCGCCGCAGCGAGCGAAGGCGGCGGCAGCCGGCCCTCCATGCCGTGCAGCCAGCGACGCAAGCAACGAAGCTCGTGTGACGTATCTGAATAAGTTGCATTACTCAGGATTGCACATAATTCAACAATAAAATTATAAGAAAAACGAAGACTTTCTTTAGCGCCATCTAGTAAGCACTCGTAAAACATCAGATAATAGAACGCCATCTAGTAGGCAATAGTAAAACCAACCATATTACAACGCCTCCACCAGTGATGCTTTATAAAACTACAACGCAGCGCCATCAAGTGCCGAATAGCTACATCAGCTACATTATGGTTACAACGCCATCTATTGAAATATTTGCGAACCGCGACCTTAGCATAGCCAACAAGTTTAGTAACGCCATCTACGCAAACACCTTAGAACTACTAGTCTAGCTCTAAAAACATAACCCTGAGATAGAAAGTGATGTTCAAATATTTGAATAGATGGCGCTAATAACAATTTTTCGCCAAGCTTCTTTAATAGCCCGATAGATGACGTTGTCAATTTACTAATTTCTAATATTGAACTACATGATAATAAAAACTTATCAGGAAGATTATTTAGTAAATGATTCGCATACTAACCGACGGTATCAGTGCCTTCTCCGTCGCGTTGAGGCTGTTCGGGGCTCAGCAGCAGGCGAAGGCCTTCCCATTTCGCATTCAAATGATCCACGCGCCATGACACCTGAATATATAAAATATATAATTATTGGCTACCGAAGATAGTGATTATTTAATCTCTTTCGTTACTTTCTTCTCTATTTGACTATATTTTAAATCGTTTTTCGAGAAAATTCAACATTGTTGATTGTTTTATCTGGTGTAGGTACCGCTAATTATTGTCAAATCCACTTAATAAAAACTAAACTTCAAACCGAAAACTCACAAAAGGCACCGGTTGGCACACTTTTTTACCGAGATCCGAGGTAGCAAAGTTTAATGAATTAGGCGTAAGTAGTTAATGTAATTAACATATTTACCTCGGCGCTGGCCTCCGGTATGCGCTCGAGTATGGCACTCGCCTGCTCGATGAACTTGGCTCGACGAGGCTCCACCGACGCCAGTTCTGCCATGCGGCTCTGGTTACAACACAATATAACGTTTAAAAAAATGGCATGATTTGCATGTTTCAGAAATTGCTCGCATCAACTTCCCAAGGTTTTGCTAACTAACTCGGCTGCTCGAAATTAAAAACAAGTAAGTCTATTTTTTCTCGAAAATCTGTTTTACAATGCACTTGCCCTGAAAGTGCGCCTTTATATGGTGTGTAATTTTTTAAATCATTTTTTATTTAGGTAAAAAAAATATGGTTCAACATAAACACGGGAACTCCACTAAGCCCGCACAGCGGAGGGCCTCCCGTGGGCGGGCCGGGGCCGTGCGGGAATGGATTTCGGGCCAATATTCCCACACACGAGCGAGAATGAGATTTCATGACAGTTAAAATTTAACCTTTTATGTATGTTTTTTTTTTATTTCCTTGCATGATGTATGTAATAATATAATCATTTATAATACAAGTGCGGATAGTAGTCGGTCTCCTCCGTCACACAGGGCTCTTCGAACTCTACCACCAGCTAAATTAGCGGCCTCTTACCGTTCTCAGCTTCCTGCTGCTGAGGTTCTCGGGACTAGAATAGATCTCCTCCTGCACTTGCGAGAGCCACTGGCATAGTTCCCCGAACTCGGCCACCAGCTGGCTCAGCGACCACTGCCGGTTGAAGCCGGCGGCTGGGTTGAGCCGCGGCAGCAACGCGGCCGGCTTGCTTGACAATAACTCGCCGTTTGCTTCCTGGAATAGCGAGAAAAAAGTAATTAATATTACTGATTTAAGATTTAAAATGTCAAGCTAAATTGTCCTATTCTGATGTGATAATAATATGTGGTTAAAGAACTTTATTTCTCAAAAGAAATGTAACATTTCACTTAATGAGAATAAGGCATGCATTAAATTAAATTATATCTCCTTGTAGAGGCAGTAAGTAGGTCACCTTGCAGGTGTCGATGAGGTGGTTGTCCATGATGTAGTCGTAGTGGTGCTGCAGCAGGGGCCAGAGGTCGTCGCCGGCGCTGCCGCTGGCTGCCGAGCCCCAGCTGCGCCGCCATGCTTCGCGGCATGGCTCCTTTCTGCAACAATAGTCAGGCAAAAGGTGACAACGTTGATGAATAGTAACGCTCATCCGGTAAATTATTTTTCATGAGGATTCTCAGCTAGCTTTTCATCTCAACAGACAGTTCTATTCTATGCAAGTACTAGGTACCTAAATCTGAAAAAAATCCGTGAAATTTCGACCTCCCACGTTCGTGCCGAGAGTAAATTGTAGAAGATTATTAATAATACATAAATAAAAACGAGATATTCTGTTTTACTTATTATGTTGTGTGTCAATACGAGTATATATAGAAGAATCGATAAGTCTGTAACAATGAGAAACGTCCTTAATTATATTATTCTCATTTTTCAAACGTCTAATATGCCAAGTTTAGGTTGTTTGTTACTTACCTCTTTTTGGTGAGGCTGTGATAGGGGCGCTCCAAGTGGTCGCAGCGCGCGGGCGGCGCGGGAGCACTGCGCAGAGACGACAAAGAGAAGCTGCTCTTCATCGCGGAGTGCTCGAAACCTGCGGTAAGCGACACATGCATTAATACCCTGCCCAGCTAGCATAACTTGACTCTCGACTCTACTCGCGCGCGAGATAGACTGTCCGTCACTTTCTGATTAATGCTGTCAATAAGTGACAGATAGTCTATCACGCGCGCGAGTAGAGTTGAGAGTCAAGTTATGCTAGCGGGGCTGTTCTCTGTAAAGTCTGCATCGCATATTGTACCAACTTCAGCAAGCCTTTGAACGCCGTTATGTAATCGAGGGAGCAGGATGTACGTTCATCTCACTCTACCCTACAGCCGAACTGCGTGCCATGCATTGCCATGGTTTGCCCAACATGTATTTCTAACTTAACAATATCACTAATTCAGTAACACGGTGATGGACCATGCCAAGTTAGGCCGCGCTCAGGAGCCGTAGCATGGTTGGCCTTATCACGCGACAAGTGACAAGATAAGAGCGTCGTCTCGTTCTATCGAACGGTGTCAGCCAGTGACGCACGCTCTATCCTATCACCTATCGCGTGACAAGGCCAACCATGCTACGGGGCCTGGACGTCAGCAGGCAGCGGTGCGAAGAGCAATTCATACATTTAATCGAGTTCCATCTTTGAACGACTGCTCGTCTACTCGCTGCCCTCTCGTATACAGACCACGGCCTTAAGGGTGTGTGGCGGCGCAAAAAAGGTTATTAGTGATTTAAAGTATTTTATATTATGGACAATAATAAAGATTGTCGTTCATTTTGTGATACTTAATAACGTGAACACTTAACACTGGTTTTTAAATCATGACTGTTTGACAATTTAACTCTAGATCAATACTCTCAAACAAGGGAGGGAAAAAAGGGAATATGTTTCGTTTAACAACATCGTTGCGTCATTAGTTCTTTGGAATAAATTGCGCTTTCATACAACGGCGTCTCCGAAGATTACTACGGTAAGCGCATTTACTTATCCACAATATCCGAAAAAAACAATGGCATTACGCCAAAAACGTACAGTATCATTAGACAGACCTATTCATCAGCAAATCTTCTAAATACGCGTAACCCACAAGGCTATTACAGCATAATAAGAGCAGTAGGTTACCGCAGCGCATTATAAGGAAAGCACGGTCGTCTCTCGAGCACAACCGCCGGCCACAAGTGTCGGACATGGTGCTTTCGTGTTCGGGCAATGAGGCATTATGTCGCTTTTCTAACACAACCGGGATACATTGTGGTCACCAATTATGCAATTAGACGTCTTAGGTTTGCCCATTACTTTACCGATTTCTGACCAATTATCGTTAGTGTAATAAATAGGTAAGATTTGATGGAATAACATAAATATAATTAGCAAGGACTATGTACACTGTAAAGTCGTCATGAAAAAGTTGCGAGCTTGAAGCTCAACATTTGGACACGTTGTCGAGGCGTTGGAGCGTGTTCTATTATTTTGAGCACTTTGATTTTTTATTGCTACTTTATAAAGTTAAGTTATATTATAATATAGAAGGAAATAGGAAAACAATACTCACTTGCAGACATCTTGAATAATCCTTAGGGAACTTCTAATTGAATCAATTTATTCTTAAATTAACATTAGCTTTCCCTCTTTGTACTGCTTCATCAATTCCTTAATCTTTGTACTAGTTTAAAAATTGATATTCAAATCCTCTTATCATTACAGTCTAAATTGCTTCGTGTTAAAAGTGTTATGGCGACTAGATTCGTTATATTAAAATTAAGTACAATAAATTAGTGCGTGGATCATGTAATCTGGAGGGATTCATGAATATGCGCGAGCTGGTTTTGGTTGGTCGGTCGGTGGTCACATCTTGCGCGTGCGCTGGCGCGGCCTTCCTCGCTACTCCTGCTGCCCGGAAGATCCTGGAACGACAGAAAATACTATGATAAACACACGCTATTTGAAGATTAATTTACTGAAGACAGTTAGCCTAGGCCTAGTCGAGACCTTACTTACGAATAGGCTGAACCTACTAGTCCACATATAACTCTCTTCCTTAGATTGAATTATATATATCAACTCCCTGTTAGAGCATAATAAAATATTTTTATGAAGAAAAAAAAAAAGAAAATACATTTTGAAAAAAAAAAAAGATAAAATAGTAACTTTTACTGTTAATTTTAACTTTGCGTGAAAACTGGTGAAATCTATTGCAGGTACAACGGCCGTTTGTCAAACCGTATTTAAATAGCCATTTTCTCAAACAAATTAATTCATAGATATTTAGAATACGAAACACATCATTGTTTCCTCAAAAATATTTAGTTTCATATGGCTTTCACCGAAACCCCGATTGTTTCCACGGCAGTGTGAAGACGTAACGCGGGGGGCGGCGGCGCGGCAAATGGAAAGCGACGGGTGTTTTCCTTCACAGTTTCACACCGATCTGCAGATTTACATGAACCAGCCGATTAAGTAATGTGACGACTTGGGAGAAACTTATTTTCTTTTTTAAGCTACGCACGATATTGAAATTGTATTGGACTAAATCAAAAGAATGATCCATATTATGTGAACAATTATAGAGTTTAAAAGTGAAGTCATCAAAACAAATTAGCAGCGATTGCACAAATATATATTATGCGTTTACAAACATATAGTTTAGATGAAAAATTTACAAGACCGACTTCCACCACACTTTCAGCGATCAGATCCAGATCAGTTTTTTTGGACTACACCGTTGAAGGGCTATTTGCCATTAATATAAACAAAATAATGTTGAAAACGAGTTAATTACTTAATTGTTGATAGAAATATCACACCTTCCAACTTTGCACATATTTATTTACACTTTTACAGTTTATAGAAAATTGCCTGTGATAGGGCGTTTCCAAGACCGCGAACATGGACTAAAAATTAAATGTGTTTGAATGGCATATTGCAAAATCAGATCCATCCGTAACATTCCTCGGAACCATTAACACGAACTGGCCATTCCCAGAACCTGAGATCGATTGATTCAGCACAGCACCCATTATTATTATCGTACCATGACCACAGCCATGACTGATGGGCCGCCATCAACTTTCACCCGCGGAAGCGTGGTCGCAGCCACTTACTGCCACTTTGTGTCTCTTTAATCATGATTCTATGGTGACAAGCTCGTTGATACTGTCTACACACCGAAATTACGCAGGCAAGAGCTTAGAGCGGTGCGCTTACGCTATCACTCTAAGTTATATATGCCTTTATATTAAGTAGAGCAAATAGTGATAAAATGACAATATACTTAGGATTAGCACTTATACGACGTATATGACTGATCATAATCGTGATTAATGCCGAGAGAGAAAGAAAAAGAAAGAAGGAATGGAAATATTTATTCGTGACAAGAAACAATTGCAGACACATACACACATACATATTGGTAACGAAACGAACGAGAGGGAGAGCAATGCTCTAATCGATGTGTTATCATGGGTTTTTACAGATTTAAATTGACAGACGAGAGTTTTTCACAGCATGTAGGTACTAATAATTAATAGTGGATCACGTAGTTGAGCTAGTCGGATGAAATTATTGTTATGTAGGTACAACCCGTTTACTATAAGTTTGGTCCTGGCGTCGATGACAGTCTACAGACGCCAGGTCCAGTTTTATAGTAAACGGGTTATATAAATATGGAAACAACAACAACACACGGAACGCTCCCTACATCTATAAATAAGTCTATAAAATGTGTGCAGTTACAAATTAGCAGCAGATGCGAACCTCGGGCTCTGTGTAGACATACATATGTATACGAGTAGATAAACGCATGATGCCAAGGATAGCAAACTACAAAGTCGTTCTCGAGGCAGGTGCGTCTTCGGTCTTCAAACACACTACAACCTGTTCCTAATCTTGCCGGGCTGGCTCCCGCTCCCCGTTAACTTATTTTAACAGTCTTCCGGCACTCGACAGTTCCTTGCTTTTTAGGGCCCCGTAACGTAGCACATACACCAGTATAATTAAATACAAACACAGGACAAGTTTCCGATTCGTGTCGATTTATTAGAAGTGGTCAAAGTTGTTAAGCTGAATAATGATTTCGTATCTAAGTAGGTATAGGGAAAGGGAGACCCCATCCAGTTTGCCATACTAAAATTACTAACTACTTACTTACAAATTCAGTTTTCTACCCAACTTATTAATTTTTATATCGAGGTTCTTAATTCTACTTTACTATTATTGGATAGGTATGTAATTTGCTTTATTTCATCCTACTGATATTATAAATGCGAAAGTTTGGATGTTTGGATATTTAGATGTTTGGATATTTGTTACTCAATCACGCTTAAACGGCTCAACTGATTTGGATGAAAATTTGCACGATGATAGTTTATAGCCTGGATTAAAATATAGGACAGTTTTTATCCCGGGTCCACACAGACGAAGTCGCGGGCGGAAGCTAGTACTAAATAAGTATGTAATTATCGATACACGGAACCCTGCGTTACACACGGCCACTGCAAGAGTTTCAATGTCTTTTATTTGTGTTAAGTGATCTTTCCGAGAATAAAGTGAACAAAACTATAAATAGACGTGTGTAGTTTTACGATCATTTAACTCTCTCTTTGACATTTGATAGATGAGGAACTAATCTCGTTAATGGTTTTACTCATTTCACAAAAATAGGAAGCATTGATTTTCAACAGCAACAACACGTGTAACAACAGAATGTATAATAAGATAAGCATTTCAAACGTGAATGATGTTTAAAATGCGACACAAATACATCAGTGTCATTGATCAGGATGGACATAAAAAAGATGCAACGGTCAAGCAATTTGACGGATTACTTTCGGCCTTTCCTGAATAAACTTTTATAAATAAAAGCAGTACCCGAGTATCTTACGAGGACTATTTTTCGCACCGTTGATAGTTTTTGACATTCGTAGCTGCATTACATGTATTTTTATAGTTAAATTGAAGAAACCACGAAATCATGATTAATCATTATCATTTAACATGAATCATTCCATTGTGTATATACATAAATTCTAGGAAGACAAACATGTAGTAGGTAGGGGATAACATTAAATTCGATTTTTGAAAAATCTGTACATTAGGATGTTTTTTAATTTCACATATTGTATACATAATTTAGAATGAATAATAATATATCAAAAATGCAAAAACTTTTACGGACCGACTTTTTAAAACCGAAAAAACTTTTATTTATGAAAAAATACCGTTTCTTGGCTAAAATGGCATATGTGTTATAATTGTGAAAAAAATCACTGCCTCGATTTTCCACTTGTCTATGACAAGAAAGTGGCTAAACTATCTCTCTTTTTATTATTATGTCAATTATGGATGCAACAAAAATATTGCAGGAGTGACGTAAAACGTATTTTCGTGAAGAAAGGGTTTGCATTATTTTTAAAGAAGCATTACTTGGATAGCAGACACATTTTTTGGTTTCTTTGAAAAAATTGTTTGAATTAACGATTCTTATGACATTTTTTTTTTCATTCGAATCTGATCACTTTTATTTTTTCCCCATACATTACTAGGAAACTCAGTTCTGGATCAATTTTCGCATATTTTTTTTTCAAAACATCTACTTACTAATCTTACTTACTATCACTTAGTAAAGTTTTTGCCCCCTCACTTTTTTTGAATATACAATTAATACGCAAAATAGTTTTTTTTAAGAAAACTCACCGAGCTTTTTTTTATACCAGGTGTGCGGTGTCCTTTCACTTTGGGTTTCGCATATCGGATTGTGTAGGCAATATTTTTGACCTTTGTGACCCGGCTGAAACACTATGCCCATTAAATACGGCGTGTAACTGTAATGCATACGGTTCGATACTGAATACCTCAGTACGAGCCTAGTGGGAGGTCTCACGGAGGTTCTAACCATAAACCGTCCCCACGTCTTCCGAAAATGTCACTGCATGCAACAGTGTAGATAACTACAGTTACGTCATTCCGTTCGACAATGTGCCGTCAATAAATTTTCGCATAAATGCGTACCGACAGATTGTGGTGTTGGCTCCGCGTTATGGATTTAACTGCTTCCTGCGCCGACGCAGCCGGGGGCTGTTCAGAATTCGAAAATATCTAATGGCCGATAATAGATTGGTAATATATTTGTTGCGTGACACAGGGCTGTACCTATTCAGACGTAAGTTATTGATGCCGATACTTTTATCAGTGCTATAGTGTTGATAAGCAAGCATAATATACCTAGCGAATTCATCCCTGGATCAACTTGAAAAATCAAGCTATCGTAGCTATCGGT
This sequence comes from Epinotia nisella, assembly GCA_932294315.1. NCBI lineage: Eukaryota > Metazoa > Arthropoda > Insecta > Lepidoptera > Tortricidae > Epinotia > Epinotia nisella. The sequence continues at coordinate 29,484,707 of OW028674.1, forward strand.
CGGTGCTTCATTTTAGGTAACATCTGTCTAAAGTAATCATGGTGGGATGAAAATATATCTTGAACAAACATATCAAAAAATATTAATTAAAATAAAACCACAGTCTTCCAGACACGTGAAATCTCACACATTATAACCATTTATGGGTGTGAGTGTAATATTCGAAAGCTATTAAAAGCTCTCGCAAACACCCCATAATGGAGCGCCGAGTCGGATCTTTTAACTTTTCAAGACTTCATGCAATTTTTCTGAATGGAAAGTCGCTTACGGTTACCTGCTTCCGCTGTGAACGTTGTTGTTTGTTATATATACTTACTTGAATTAATTATTCTAAAAGAAAACAATACCCACATTGATAGGAACAATCTACACACCTATCTAAATTACCTACGTTCCTTAAAGATAAAGGGTGCATAGTGCTTGCATTACTAAGGCAACAAGCCAATTCGACATCAAACAAATCAATACGACATCAATTTAACAAAGTTTCTGTAACATACCTAACTACCGTCCAAACATTGACTTTCTAGCCGTTAACCCGTAACGCTCGGAACCCTAGGTACAACAATTTAATCTGTCGACTAACGGTAAACGTATTGGAGTTAAAATTTATGGCCCCTAGATAATGGCCGCCTGCCTGTGTGTCGTGCGAGGCATTATAACCTATAACTGGCTGTGCCGCATAACACTGGCCAATATTATGCACAATTGAATTACAATTTTCAAAGCGTTTATGCAACTAATGGGATTGTGTTGCATGATGTGGAATTTCGGCCACACATAATGCAATGCAACTTAGGTACAATAAAACCATAGCCCTGCGATTAAGAGATTTTAAAATACCTAAAATAAGTGTACCTACCTACCGTCTAATAATTGAAACTGTGTAAGCACTGTACTCTAATGCTATCCAGCTTCTATTGACGTTACCCGCAAAATGCAATGATTGATATTTCCATAAACAAATATTTGATTATTATAATAAAATATGTGTGTTAAGAAAATCTTAATATAGCAAATGAAGTCATCGATAAAATAGACGATGTTCCTCAAACAATGACCAGTACGACACATACAGTTGTATTGTTCGTGTATACACATATATACACGAACAATACAGCACGTAAGTAGATAACAGCTAAAATTGCTTATTCAGTTAATGTCTTATTTCGTTTCAAGGTCGTAGAAAGTAATAAACCCTATCAATCTATGTTCCGTTACCGTGCGAAATCCGGACAATGCAAAAAACAACTTTCCTTTAGAGAATAACCCGATGATTACCAACCAAATTAAATTTTAATTTGAAAATAATGATTAAAACAAAAGAGCAAGTGCGGATGTTTCGCGAATCACAAAACAAATGAGAGGTAATAGATTAGACGAGGAACAGGCGGGCGAATCATTGTTTGCGAAAGGTAAGACATCAATCATATTTGCCGACTGACTAATGATACATACGACTGTCTAGGTCGCACGGATTGTCCAAACATTAGAAAATTTCGAAGGATAAAGTTAGAAATGTTGGTATTTAGTCCGAGTGTTGAATTCGTTAATACCCCAATGCCTTCTTAAATGTAATCGGTTCATCAACTCTCCTTTTCACTTAAATTCTTCGTCTGTGATTTGGCGGTGTGATATCTACGCCCTTTGTCTGTCTGTCTTCCATCATACACATAATGTTTTCTGCCAAGACGACTGTAAGTTCCACAGCACTGATAACAATACGCCTTTCTCGCGATGAGCAGACAATGGGGAGCAGTGGTATAAAGGTTTTCTTCTGTCATGTGTCGGCGGCACAAGGAATGAGAGCTTGGCGAAATTGCAAGTCCGTTAATTTGGTGTGTGATAAGAAAATATGCAAAATAATACTGAAAAAAGCCTACATGCATCTACATATTATGGTGAGGTGGGACACAGAAAAACACCAAGTTGGCGGCGGAGTCTATGTTTATAAAAAAGGTGTTCGGAGTAGGAATAAGCTTATCTATAAATCATGTAAATCAATCCATACTAGGTAATATTATCTTTTCTGTAATGTGTAGATTAAGTTTGTGGCAATAAAGATATTTTTAATTTATAAATGCCAAAGTAACTGTCTTTCTGTCTGTTACCTTTTCACGCTTATAAACCGCTGAACCGATTGAAATGAAATTTGGTGCAGAGATAACTTAAAATTCCGGGGAAGGACAAAGGATAGCTTTTATCCCAAACTTCATTACCTAAGGGAGTGAAAAAAAAGGGGGGGGGGGGGGGGCGAAAGTTTATATGGAGCTAAGTATGATAAATCGAGTTCCGCGCGGACGAAGTCGCGGGCAAAAGCTAGTCGTTAATATTGTAGAGAATGGGAAACTTTGTACTTTTTAGACAGACGATCATTTTCTCCATTTTTCAATATTTAAATTATTTCCACCTTTTCTTTAATAGTGAAACGTTTACAAGGAAGAGTTATCTATCACAACATGTTTACGAAACTCAGTTACCTTACAGAGCAGAGAACATATATTTACCATGTGTCAACTTTGTCAATCCACTCGGGTCGCAATCGCAACATCAGTATGGGATTTCAAGGAATTTGATTTAACAGGCGCTACAACCGAAATTGGCGCTTCTTCCGGAATCGTTATATCCATACGAAATTTCATACAAATTATGTTTTAATTCATGGGACTTAGATATAACGTCACTACAACCAAAAAGTCGATACGACTAAGGTCGTAATTAATGAAATCCACTGTAGTTACTTACCTACTGTATCAATTGAGAAGGCAACTAGGAAAAATATATTGATAGTGCCAGTAGAACTTTAATTTTCAAGTTTAATTTATTATTTTAAAATGACATTCCCTAATGTTTTTTTGTAAATAATAAGAGATAAAATTTGTGTCATTATTCAAGACACGATTAAATAAGGTATAATATGAACATTACACAGAGTAGATATTAAGTACCACGTCAGTTCTACTTTCTCAGCAAATATTCCAATACCTTGAGGAATCGGTCGCATTTCCTGCTTCCATCCATTACAGATCTTTTAGCAAATAAGTATTTAAGTAATCATTGCAGTGTACTTTCATAACCCATCGCACTTCAGATAATGTACATAGAAAGCATATGCTTATAAGTATATATGCAATAATATCCCACCACCTAAGAAACTCTCCTTCCCTGTTTACATTTAAAAATAAGTTTAAACTTCACATAGCTAAAGCAACAAATTTCTTTGGCCTGGCGTAGCTGACCTGCGTCTCAATACGTGTCTTTGCTAAGAATTTATTTTGAGTAGGATATTATTATAGTACTTGCAACTCGGGTTTTGATGTGATTTTCGCTGGACATAGCGTGGACTGCACACTGCAATTACTTATATCTGTATACTGTATCTCTTAGGATAATATACCTACTCTTAGGTAGGTTAATACGTTAGTTTTAGTTTATCGGATCCATTGAAAATCAGCGTCGTTGCACTCTGTGTCTCGAGTAGTCTCGACACATGCCTTTTTAGATGTATATTCTTCTTGTTGTTCCAAAATAAATTTATTCTATTCTATTATATATAGCATAGATACAAGACGGCAAATTTGCAAGTCTTGGTAAGACCTGTTGGAAGTAGGTCATCTTCGGTTAAAACAATGTAACTGATATTGAGCCTTAGTGAAGTTTCGGTTTAGTGCACAAAGATAGTATTCTCATTATCATCAGCTTATACGCACCCACCTGCTGGACGGAAGCTACCTCTCATGGACGAGAGGGAATGGGCAATGGAATATTATAATATGTAGAGCTACAGCGTGTTTAAGATGGGCCGCTTCCGCCTGTCTCCTGCGCCCAGCGGGATTATCAGATCTGATAGCGTGAATTGTGGCGTTACTTTCATCGGCCACCAGTCGATAAATGTTAATGAGCTATTTGTTGTGTTCGGACTTTTGGCAATGTGAGAACAATACTGTAAGTATAGAGTATGTAGAGAAAGGTATGGAATAAGATTGATCAACTATGAGGCAAAACTCGATCATTTTCTAATTTAATTAACTAGGCACTAGTTGTGTAGATTATTTTGAACTTGTTATTCGACGTGTTGTATTCCTGCTGCTAACTGTACCGTTTTTAATTTAACACGCTTTTATTATTTATATCCAACATCCTTATTGTGATCGAATTTAAACTTTCGTGAGACATGTTAAAATGATACAAATAATTACACTCATCCTGAAGAAGAACTCCCGAAGAATTCGAAACCTGTCGCCGACAGTGACATTTAATACGAGAGTTTAACCGTGTAATTATTAGTATTATTTTCTTATTGTGGTTTTCGGTGTGATTGTTATCAACATAACATTTAATTAAAACAAAAAAAACCACTCGGCTATCGAGTGTTCTGAAGCCACATTTCATAAATGCTGACAGGTGTAGACTGACGTTTCACTACAGCAGTTTCTCCAATATCCTGATAAGCTGGTTACAATGGTGGAAAAATGATCAGTTTTTTTTAAACCTTTATGAAATGATTCTGTTTGGTAAAATATACATATTATGCCGTATACTAAGAATCCCTTAAGTACATTTGTACCGAATTAAATTGTTGTCATGATAAGGACGCAAATCCAAGACTGCGCTGTAGACTGATGCCCTTATCCATTAACAACCATAAAACCCATAGGTACATATTTTTGTTAAATTCGTTTATCGCTTTGACATTTGGGTTTGTGCGAAAGGGACAAAACATTTTAGTTAACAGAGGTTTGTAAAGTTTTATGTATAACGGGTGAGAGTGAGAGCATAACTTCAATCATTGACGACAGATCTACAAATCAAGAAGTCTGAGCCACCTTTTTTTTAATGTGAGATAAATCCGTTATGGATACCTCCGCGCCACGGGGATAGCGCGGAGATTATTCCGGACTCGCACCGACTAAAAACCCCCGGATGGTCCTCCTCGACGCATATTGGACGGCTCTGGGATCTCCTACGGAACGCACCAGTGCCGCCCTAGCGTCATGCCTCTGTGGGTCCTACCTTTTTTTTAATTCTACGACTGCAGCCCCAACCGTATACCACCCGAGGCCCCCTTTTAGTCGCCTTGTTCGACAGGCAGGGGATATCGTAGGCGTATTCTAATGCCCGGGATACAGGGCGCAGCGGCGACATGTTATCGTCGCCGTCTCCTCCTCCGAGCAGGATCGGTACGCTCCCGTTCGCGCTCTGCTAGACAGCTGGATCATGACACCCTCACAAAAGGTGACAGTTGCATTCCAAGCTGAGCTTCTGGTCAACATTGACGCTATGAGAGCGGTAGAGGAGAGATCTTGCCCCACTTCTTGCACGAGGTTTGCCACTCGCCACGCTGGGCATTCCTCGAGCCTGTGCTGCGCAGAGTCCAGGTCAGAAAAGCAATGGTGACATCGTGCTGTCTACTCTTTCCCTATTCTGTGTAGGTACTCACCGAAGCAGCCATGTCCGGTGAGTACCTGTGTAAGTGTGTGTGGTCTGTACTGTAGGTCACTGAGCCACCTAATGAAAGTAAAATTGTTCTAATAAGACGAGTGTATTGCGAACAGAATACTGAATTGAATTGTTATCGCTGTTAAAATCACCTTTTAAAATCACCACATAACTAATTTGTACAGGTTACTAATTTAGTTGCGTCATGTAAATTTAAACTAATTTGGCCTACTATCATTTCTTATTGTAGAGATAAACAAAACAAAGAAGGCTGGGAAAAAATACTTTTTATAAAATATGAATAATAATATAAGTTTAGTCCGCACAAGAAAAACCTGCAAATGTTGTTTGTTGACCCCGAAAAGGCATATGGTCGAGTACTTCGGGAGATTTTTGGTGAGCCTTGAAAGAGAAAAGCGTGCCTGGGAAGGGAAACATGTAGAGCTAATTCGATCTACCTATCTATGACAGATGCGATGATATACACGCGTCCGGTCAGCGGCTGGCACCACTGACAAGTGAACTAAGTAACGATAGGCTTGCACCAGGGATCAGCTTTAAGTCCAGGATGCCTCTTTGTACTGATAATGGACGCTCTGTCGTTGGACATACAGGAAGAAGCAACCTGGTGTATGCTCTTCGCGGATGATACTGTTCTTGTCGGGCATCCGAGGTACAGAGCAGACAGGAGAAGTGGCGACAAAAACTGGAGAACGTTGGCCTGAGGATCAGTACGTCCAACACTGAGTACATGTTTTGTGATTTCGCATTTTCCCTTTCTCAGAAACACAAAAGTAAAAGTGACAGTTAAAGACTAGAAATACTGGAACTAAAATTGGTTTGATGAACATTTATGAATAAAGCATTTACTCAAGAACACGCCAACCAACGTCAGTCCACGCGTGGGTAAATAGAAAAAGTTTTCTTTACATCCAACATCAGCTGCGTAAACCTAATTTAACCGAGTCAACAATAGAAAGAAAACGGGCCATCGAAAAGGTTTTAGCCGCGGAGAGTAAAGTAAACATAATCCACTAACACACTGACATGATAATATTATGCTACGCATATAATGTGTGCCCCACCTGTTCTACCTCTAATGCGGACAATATATTAAGTAGTCTAACGCTTCGTATGTTTATGCAAAAAAAAAAACACTATTTTCGTGGGCGTGTGTTATCGTCGCGTCACTAATATCTAATATTTGATTTTTTTAGGCATCTTATATATATAACCCAATGCCACACATACTAGAAAAAAAACAAGCTTTTTTACAAAAAAAACCTTAACAAATTTTCCATGTTGGTCGTGTATAAAACAATTTCCATACAGCACAGCATCACAACGCGATAGTAAAAACGTCCTATGTGCTTTTTAGGGTTCCGTAGCCAAAATGGCCAAAAAGGGACCCCTTACAGTTTCGTCATGTCCCTCTGTCCGTATATCACAGGCGTTTTACTCGAAAACTATAAGGTGTATTTGAATAAAAATTTGAGGATAGGTGTATTTTGTTAGCCGCTACATAGTTTTGTAATTAAATTACAAAAAAAATATATATACATAAAATTGAAAGTCAAAATTTTTTTTTCATTGCAAGCTCACGTATGGCACATCAATCGATAGGCCTTTCAAAATAAATAAAAGGTTTCTCAACAATTTTTTTGATTACGGTAGTAGAGTCGGAGATAATCGCCCCGAAGGTCACTATTCTGTCTTAAAATACGTCACTAAAAAAAATCATGGACATAGGGCTTATTCATTTCTTTAAGCGAAAATTATTTTGATATTTTTAATAGGCACGGAACCCTTCGTTTTGCGTGGCCCAACACGCACTTGGCCGGTTAAAAAAAAAATGTTGATACGAATACGGCTCTTTCGAATCAGGCTACGGTCGGGACTGGCTATCATTAAGTGTGGAGGAATAGTAGTACTATTATAGATGGACGTAATTGGCTGTGGGACTCGAAATTTAAATGGTCCTTCGGGCCGGGGCGGTGCACGGTGGTGTTGGTAACCAAATAAAGGATGCGCGCGAGTCCGGCAGCCGACAATGGTGTAATTATGGCGGACGAAAGCGAGGAGGATGCGCCGTGAAATGTACAGGTGGATCGGAATTTGTACTAAAGACAAAAAACTTGCCTAGGACGACGGAGTGCGGCACGAACAGTTATAAACACAAGTGGCATTTAAAAATACGTTACAGGAAAGTAAATATGAACATTACGGAACTAAGTCCTAAAATAAATTCTTAATGTATTATCTGTAAAGCAATGGTCGCGGGTACAAATCCCGATCATTATTTATTCATATTTTTTTAACTTAGATTGGAAATTAGAAGTTCTTTAGCATACGATTCTGTTCGGTAAAAATTTGCAGTCGTTTACAAAAATTCCGCAAATCGGCTGAGCCTGTCTCGCAGTGCTTCAAAGAGATCCTTTGTAGGGATAAGTTCGCCTTTGTACATGTTTATTTATTCATTATAAGGCTCACAAGAACAAGTTACAGACATTATAAGACATATAAATAAGGCATAATATATTTATTGAATAGATCTATTGATCTGTACTATAACTCTTAATTAAGTGTGCACAGAATGATTTAACCCTTCGCACGCCCCTTTAAAAAAATCTTGTAAAATAGTGACCTTGAAGTTAAAATATAAGGCTCAAACGCTCGGGGACGGATCCGTCACTATATAGGCGTTCCAGGGGTTAAAACATTAGGATAATATACTATATTATTCCTTCTAAAAGTAGGTATCTTATATGTCGGGGGGCGTCGTGGTGATATGCTCGCGATCCCATGGCGCTCCCATTAACGGCAGAGACGGAAACGCTGGAGTGGTTTTAGTGGGTAGACTCCCTCCCCCTTCTCTTTAAATAGTGTTGGCCGGAGGGTGAGAGTCCCACATACCCCCCTATATAGCTTCCCCAGGCTGGGGGGGTTGCGTAAGTGCATTTCCACTCCGTCAAAAAAAAAAAAAAGTATCTTATATGTGCAATATAGTGTCACGCATACCTAAATAAAATCCTTAATGTAAATATCACACAACCTAGAAGTCCTTCCATCCAAGTAAGCCATTATCCATGTCCTATGGAAATTACTACAATCTTCGGTGATCCATTATATTGTAATGTCTAATGTGTGAAGTGCAGTCGGTGACAAAATCATATAATAACAGGTTCATTAACCCAACGAAAATAACTTTAATAACAAAACGTAACAACGTGAAGTCCCAGCAAAATGCGAGTAAAAATTTCATAAAGATATAAAAACAATCGCTAGACTCTAATCAATTTACCACTTTCGTTAGAACCAATGTGGGAAATCAATTAAGATGCCCATCTAGATAAAGTGAGAGAAGTCACAAGCACCTTTCATTTGCTATTATTTATGTAATAAAATGAACATTACTTTCTTAGCATGATGATTATTGCCCGGTAATCTAAAGTACGAGTACAATAACGTTTTGTAATAGTTACAGAATGCCGGCAACATATATTCGACATAAGCAGACATCCATCAGCCGAGTAATCAGACTAAAACTTGTAAGCCGTATAAATTCGCAACGTTATCTGTCTCATTTTATAGACATTCAATTTGAATATAATAAAGTTTATGTTCAGTATATAAACTTTATTATTCCCAGACATAAAGACTAGACATTTACATTTCCTCAGAGCAGCAGGAGTATGGACGACAACTTCTACATAAATTAACTAGCTTTTGCCCGCGGCTTCGCCCGCGTACTAAAAGTAATTTTAACCGTCTACAAAAAAGGAGGATCTCAGTTTGACCCGTATGTTCCAATTGAATTGCAATTCGGCACAAATACTTTCAAGAATTTTCATGTCCACAATATTAAAATTCAAAGTCGATGCCATTTTCGTAATTAACGTCCCAAAAAACAATAAAAACGACACCGATATTGATATTTAGATATTTCAACCCCATCGCACCACAACAGAGGAGATGGTATTTTCACGTCCACCACGTTGGATTTTAAAATCCAAATAATCAGCGACCCGATAAACAATAGAAACAATACCCATTTTGATTTTCAGACATTGTCACCACATTTCGTCCTTTTAGGGGTTGAATTCTTAAAAAACCTGAAGCACTTGTTTACTCATTTATCGTTAGGAATACTCCTGTGAAGTGTCGAATGAAATAGTCTTACTAATCTTGTTTCCCCATACAAACTTTGGACCCCGATTTCACCCCCTTACGGGGTTAATTTTAAAAATCCTTTCTTAGTGCACCCTTAGACCTTATAAGAAACCTACGTGCCAAATTTGGAATCTCTAGAACCACCGGTTTGGGCTGTGCGTTGATATGTCAGTCAGTCAGTCAGTCAGTCAGTGTTTTCTTTTATATATTTAGATGTTACAATTGACAATGGAATTGCTAACATTTACCATCAAAACAAAAAGCGTTCAGGAAATTAGTTTGAATAAAAAAACACTTTTCAATGTCACATCAGGAACACGCTTTACTTTTATTCAACTAGATAAGTATAACAGAATAACACTTGTAAAGCAAGACGAATCCTGACCGAAGGATGATCGACCAGAGACTAAAAAAAGCTACGTTTTTTTATTTTTTGTATTGAGGAATGCAGCGATGCGATCCGCCCCGATTATAGCAGGACTTGGATTGTTACTCCCATTTTTTATAACAAAACATAGACATGGATAATTGTTTCATTCCTTTCTTTCGTTGCCTATGAGAATGCTTTATTCCTGGTATTTGGTGGTTTATATTGTATGCATTATATAAGTATGTATATTCATGAAATTAATTGATTTGTGTTTCCATTCGAGTCTCAGTATTTAGGATCCCGCACCACTAAAGTTTCTGTTTAGCCCAATGGTTGACTGGTAGAGAATGCCTGATAGCATTAAGTCCGCCAATTGTATTTTTATTTGTATACTTGTGCAATAAAGTTGAAATAAATAAATAAATAAAAAATAACCGCCATTTCTAACGTAAATAGATTAGACATTATCATATCGATCGATATTAAATAAGGATGAATAATAGGTAATCATCATATCCTAACATACCAAGAATTACTGTCTTAACAGCACGAGTGTTGTAACGTACAACATAGAAAAACGAACATAGTGAGCAATGATACAAAAATCCAGTAAGTTATGTAACGTGTTAGTGTATCTTGTATGTACTCTTGATTTTCATTTCCATTCGGATAAAATGCATCGACACAGTCCCGAGCTGTAGTTGTGACAGAAGCACATAAGAAAGCGAGAGGATATGGCAGATAATTTCTCTTCGCCAAGTACGTACAAACAGTCACTCATTACGATTATTAGTGTAGATAACATCATGCGCATACCGGTGCACTACTTATGCCACAATGCAGTATTTTAGTTTAGCACTGCCGTCAATACACACCCGTACGCATTGAGGTAGTCATTACTATTCATGACTTTTGATATATTTTAAAGAACATTTAAAGTGAATCTGTAATGTTTTATCTACAAACAACGTGCATATTTTTTCCTTGCATCAATTAAATATTTTTAATGTAGTAGCATAAGTTTGTATTTTAAATAAAGAAAAGTAATAAAAAAAAACTGTACAATTAGCAGCAAGAGGTCTTTTAAATGTTCAGCTCACGATGCTATTGTTAATAGAGTAAGAACAGGTGCACATTTTGTTAACTTCTTCCGTCCGAAAAAAATAATAGTGATAGTTTGTGTCGACATAACCTTGTGCTTATAAATCTGATTCTATTTATATTTTATCAAGTAACTGTCGTCGAAACTTTCACATTCATACATACTTGCCAAATAGAGACGAATTACAGCAATTTATATGATATAAATTATATCATATTAATTGCTGTAGTTCGTCCTAACGTATGCAATTTTAGAGCGCGAGCGTTAATATTGTTAATTAGGAATAATTAAATAATTTAAACGCATTAATAGTTAAAAATATGTTTTTTCATTAGTTATGTCATTTTTTATTTGAATTATATTTTTTATTTCATAATTGGGCCATACATTTATGAGTTATGACAAGTTTCCTGTATATAACTCAAAAATAGTTTTTCTCGAAATGGCCATTTCAAAGATACGTGAGTTTGGCTTAACAGGGCAGTATGATCTGAAGGATGTGCGGTTTAAAGCGAATATTTACACTTACTCCTCAAATTAGGAATAAGCGTTCTTAACATCATTTTGGATTCGATGTATTTTAAACTCCAACCAATTTTTATTATTACTATTTTGCTTAGTAAAATTATTAGTTTGATTACTTTGATTCCAAACACAATAATAATGATTAACTAGACTTTTTAAAAATCGATATTAACAGCACTAGCCAAACTGTAGCAACATTAGTGTACAATGAACTGTCAAGTTAGTTCGCCTAATTCTGGACTCGACTTTAGCAACGACCTGGAGCGTACATTATGTGTGATCGTGTATAAGTTACAGCATCAATTATACAAACACGTCCGCTTCGAAATTAACAATAAGACTGTTTGAAAAGGTCAACATGTACACTCTAATCGACATATCGCGTTAGCTCGTTACGATCAGCAAATATCAATTTCAATTTCATATACACTATGCAATCACCATCTCAACTCTTACTTTCGAGCGCCAAGAGAATTTTTAATGAGAAATAATTAATAATTTTAACTAAATTCACTTTTGCTAGTCATAATTGAAAACATTTTTTTTTATTACGTATATGTACGCATTTGACCACTATCTCACCTGATGGTAAGTGATGATAAGGTCGAGTGAGTTACATGCATACTTACCTAGATAAAAATAGGCACCTATTTACTCTCATCTTAAAAAAAACGAGTTATATTATTTCATTTAAATAGCGTTATTACGGCATCTACTAAAAAACCTAAACAAATCTGACTACTGGCCAGTATTCGATCTTGCTTATTTTATGTACCCAAGCATGTGATGGCAATTTTGGTATCAAATGCGTATATAAGTTTGCTGGGACTTTGTGCACTGGTTTGTTGTGGCAGTCATACAGGCACGGACAATATAAATGCCCGTTTGAGAACAGTTAATAATCGAATAAAGCAATTTAAAATACAAACTAGCACACATTACGAGTAGACTTGGCCCGATGTTACTACCTATAAAGGCGGTTGAATCTTTTGACAAACTCACTTTATATTTCAACGTCATTGCCAATGCCAAGCCACACTTACCGCTCTGAAGAAACATATATATATTAAGAAGAAAGTTCACATTTATCACCCAACATTCAATTGCCATAATTAAGCTACTAGTTGCCGCATAATAACAGTTTGAGGCAAATAATTAACGCTTACGTACGCTATTATTTTTAATAGTCGATTATGATGATGGATGCTTGAAGGGAATACAAGTTGTCGTGGAACCTTTGAAGTAGATTACATCACGTAAAATGAGTCTAAAACACCTACTTCAAATTGCAACCTTGCTGGGATGTGTCAAGATTCAATATTGATTGCATTTGTTTTCTAATGGAACTACTTTTGGGTGCGTCGCATCATTCATTGCAGTGAGCTGACGTTAAACTCTGATAATGGCACTCGAGCCTGTCTTATGGCATTATGACACGACTCTTACTTATAGGTACACGGATTAATGAACATTTCATGTACGGAGACTATTTGACACTGTCTGGTTTAAATAAATGAAAAAAGTAGTCGACCAAGTAGTAGACGACTCGAAGAATTTAATAAGTATTGTGAGTCTCAATTAACTGTCGTTATTATATTTATCATCATTCTCCTAGAGTTTTTCTAAACGAGCCCGGGGCCTAATCCCAATATTTGGCGTAGGCACTAGCTTTACGAAAGCGATCGCCATCTGACCTTCCAATCCAACCCAGAGGGAAAACTAGACCTTATTGGGATCAGATCGGTTTCCTCGCGATGTTCGCGCGCTATTAATATATAACTTTCTCAGTCATTCAAGCGATTGCAATCTTCTGTGCATCGACATGATACTACATCACTTCCGGCTGGGTTAGATATATGGGATAGTACCGTAGTTTATTGGTTTATATTTAGATTAGCATCCTACCTACCTATTATTCGGGTTTGCCGCTATTTGTCGGGAGGCGGGTCGAAGGACGATTAAAGAGCGATTTGTCATATTGTAATGTTATTACCACAAATTTCATGGAAAGTGAGTTCCATCAATACGAAGTCAGCTGTTGATATGACAGTTCCCAAAAATATTAAAAGTTTTATAAAGACTAATACCCGGATTCAAGTTATAATATTTAAAAAAAAAAACATAAGTACCTATACGAGACTGTCTGCTCAATTTTTGCATTCAACAGAACAAACTTTTTTAATAATCCTAGTATATATTATTGTTCATCTCGTTACTCAAAATTTCGCGAAACATTGTTTATTAGCGAGTTATGTTAAAGATTAACAATATTAACTGGTGACTTTCATGAAACACTATAAAATATAGTAACAATAAACTAGTGTGCTAAAAATAATTCGCTCAAGAAGTACACCCAGTACCTAGTACCGTAAAATGCGTAAAACAGACATTCAAACCTCGATAAAAATGTATTTTTGTATGTGGCACGATGATTTTTATACATAAAAAATGTTCCGGCCGTATGAATATAAGTTTTTTAATGATTATCTATCGTTTAATTTCATAATTTTAACGATAAACACAAAAATAGAGGAGTTAGTAAACTTTTGGATTGTGAATTTCGGATTAGCTTGCCTCGGTCCGCGGTCCGTCCCGTTCTCCGCTCATATTTATCGCTCCTCTTCCGCATGATCACTCCCCGCAACCCTGGTTCCATTCCAGGCCACATATATTTCACCTCTCACTTCTAGAGACTCCACTTTTTTGATGTAGTAATTTGGCTAATCCGTGTTGCCGCAAGATAAGAAAATGTCTAAAAGTATAATAAAATTACTTTCAGTCCAACCTGAGCCAGAAAATCAAATTAGCAACTGAACATTTTTACGTCCCATCTGCCCCTTCAATCCCTTAGTACCCCATTTTACGGTAAACATTGTGCCGGGGTCCGCACTACAAGCGCTCCTCCCACACATGGCACACGCTAATGTCACGAGCGGTCCCGAGGTGAAAACACAAATAACTGTCATCTTTAATATACGCCCAAGTATCGCCGCACGACTAGCCTAGGGAAAAAAGCATTTAGATGCTGATCTGTACGGAATGGTCGGTGATATATTTTACAATAATGTTTCTACAATCACACTTACGTGCTACGCGTTATAGAAATATGTTATGTGATGAACTGATAAATAATTATATACAGTCGTAAAACAGACTTATTTCAAAAGCATATTATAAGATAGGTAAACGATTACATCAGGGATATTTGGCAGCGATAAAATCCTGCACTAGAAATCTATCGCAAAATATAGGCTTTCTACTGTAGCAATGTAATTTAAAAACTTTATAATACTCTGATACTGAAATGATATATTGTAAACTGTTTAGAAAAAATGACACCTCGCCGAGTTTTTTACGCCGGTTCTTCTCGAGGCAGAGGTTTTCTTTCCGAACCGGTGGTAGTTTATCGACACTCATTAGGTGCATGTAATATGCCTAAATTGAAGAATAAATCACTTTGACTTTGACTCGTACATTCTGTCTGCAGAATTTTGGTTAGTTATACTTAGGGCCTAGTGTTTCAATTTCAATCAATCCGTCGGTAATCGTAAGTTACATTCGTTGAAGTGTTTGTATGGGAACTTTGACACATCTCTATGAGACGACAGCTGTCGGCTCTATTTAAAGTGTATCGGTCAGCAACGTGTGGTCGAGGCTGTTAATTATGAATTTATGATATGACGTAATTATAATTTTGATGCAAACCTTAATCAAAGACAAATCAAATTACGCACCAAAAGGCATGCAGGGAACCGCATCCAGTATGTGGTTTGCGAGAAATTGCCAAATAAATATTAGGGGACAATCATACATAAATCCAGCATAGTAAGCTCAATAAGGCTTGTGTTATGGGTACTAGACGACGATATATTTAATAGATATAAATAATTACTTAAATACATAGAAAACTTCTAAGACTCTGAAACAAATATTCATAAATAATAAGGAAGTACTTGCCATTAAAACGTGGATCTCTTTCTATATTTACTTTACAGGGTACAGTGTTCCGAAACACAATCGCCTGGCATAATCGGCGACATGTCAAAAGTTTCCAATCAGCCGGATGTTAGTGAACTTTACATTTCACAAAATGGCGACCGGAAAACACTCCCGGCGCTGTTGACATTGACATGACAGTTTTAGTCGGATGACTATAGGTTTGAAGTGTACCTACAGAAAACGAAAGTGAAAATAGACGATAACATTCATTGAATAACAGAAGGGCTCTATAATGCAGTCGTGGCTAGATAATTAAGAACAAGATTTTTTTCCCCATACAACTGCATACAAATATGACTTAACAAATTGAATGATGATTTAAAATATGTTTGGCCAATTTTATTTCTGATTATATGGAGGTATCTGTGTATAAATAAGAATTAATTTAGTTTATATAAAACTTCTGTAAAAGTTGTGCTTAAAAAATACGTGGACAGTTTTTACAAGTTCATACTGTAATTAGGGTCAATGTATGAACTTATAAAAAGTGTTGATTTGATCGCCTGTATTTTTTAGTCTAAATTTTACAGAAGCTGTATGTGCGCTATACTGTTTAAACACGGTTACATCCGTATAATCAGAAACAAAATTAATTAAACACATTATTTATTTATTTATCGTATGGCATTTTGGTCACTGGATTACATATAAAAGCTATATAAGAAAATAATAATAATAAGATTGATTAATTCAAAGGTTAAGATTACTCCTCTTCAAGTACTCTGTAGCAAGTTGAGTAAGATTCTTGAGGTCCTCCATCCGTCCTGAAAATTTTGTTATCGGGCATTCCAGAACCATGTGGTTGACTGTCTGATCGGGGTCCGAATTAAACACATTATACATTATCATCAAATTTGAAAAGTCATAACTGTATGCAACTGTATGGGAAAAAAAATCGTGTTCTTAATTATCTGGCCACGACGGTATATACTCGTAGGCAAATAAACGTACATTAAAATATACATTAATTTGTTTATTCATAACCTGAATAAACAATTTTGAATGTTACACTTCAGATATGAAGTTAAATTTAGAATATTTTGTCGGGGAAGGGAAGAGAAGAGATAGTTACGAGGAATCGTAACTATCAACCAGCACGGCTATCACAGGACGGCTCGCGAGCTGTGTCGCGACGACATAGACTATCCGTCTCGTTCTAAGCATTCTAATTAGTAAGAAACGGATAGTTTATCTCGCCGCGACACAGCTCGTAGGCCGTCCTGCACGGCTATCGCATCTATCCGTCCCTCTCTTATTAGAAAACTTAGAAAGAGAGGTATAGTGCGAGAAAAATCGAGACAGCTCGCGCGCCTTCTTGTGATAGCCGTGCTATGATAACCGTGCGGATCAAGAAGACCTTTGTAAGTTTGTTTGTAGTACCTAGAGTTATTGATTATAAATTATACTACCTACACCACCACATTAACAATCAAAAGACATAAACAAAAACTTCTGAAATAACAAAACACTGTCATAATTGTCATAAACCAGTAAAACAATAAACTTGTAAAATTTCGTAAGTGAGTGAGGGTGGCACGCGTAGCAAGGCTGGCAAACGTGGGGTTATTGTGACTACTCTTTTACAATCCAAAATATCCAAATTAAGGCACGCGATGCCCGTGTTAAAGTGAAATTTGGATACGAAATAAGGATATGTCTACAGAAATACAAAATATGAATGTTGTTTTAGTTTAGAAGGAGAAGGACTAACTACTTATTATTACTAACTACAAACAATCACCGCGTCAGAGACAGCGAACACGCGACGGATACACTTGTCGAATCGCAAATGAGTTCACTCGAGGATCAAGGCAACGGGTTTGAAATCGATTCTTCATGCTAATGGCCGGCAAGACGATGGCAAAACTACAGCTTTCAGTGTTAATGTAGATGATGCCACGTGATGTCAAATTTTACATAAAGAAAATATTATTTATACACAATCAAAGCATATTAAATTAACACTTACACAACGCTGTAATTGATCAATTACTTTCAAGCTTACGCAATTATCAATAAAAGATGGCCGATTAAGAATTCCAACGGTATTTGGTGGTAGTTATAAAGATTTTCGTTCACAAGTAACACTTTTAACAGTCTCGGATTACACCAGGAAATGTACACAATGCAACGAGCCGTGTCATCATGTTAAATGGTGTTAAACTTATGTAACACGTGCGTAAAAGTAGTATGCCGAATAGGTTATTTAAGGTAAGCCAGATTGATGGTATTTTCTATAGGTACCTAACCTACTAAGATGTGCCTTACTTACTATGCCGCACGTCCATAACCACGAAACACACCGTATGCGTATACAGAAAGTTAAATGACAATTGACTTAAATGAATATCTACGTTACTTATTCTGGTCGTTAGTCTTTTTTACCGACGATGAACCGACGTTTTTCTGTTTTTTAGGGTTCCGTACCTCGAAAAGAAAAAACGGAACCCTTATAGAATCACTTTGTTGTCCGTCCGTCCGTCCGTCTGTCAAGACCCTTTTTCTCAGGAACGCGTGGAGGTATCAAGCTAAAATTTATATCAAATACTCTGCACGGCTATCACAAGACGGCGCGCGAGCTCTCTCGATTTTTCTCGCACTATACCTCTCTTTCTAAGTTTTATAATAAGAGAGAGACGGATAGTGCGAGAAAAATCGAGAGAGCTCGCGCGCCGTCTTGTGATAGCCGTGCAGGTCTACTGTTCCTTGGATTAAATAATATTAATAAATACTTAAAATAAATATGGACGTTTATTCGAACATTATAAAACCGTAAATATCAATACTCTAATGAGATGCCATAATAAGACGAAGGATAGGCCTGTCGGTAGAAAAGAAGAACGACCCATTTACCAAACATTTTACAACCACATTTTATCCGATCAAAACGTTAAGAATCAAACCTAATCGAAACCCACCCCAGTATAAAGTTAGTCAGTTACCCAAGATTTATAACAAAAATGCATTCGTTAAGTTACTGAAAGGTAAGGTTTGTTTTGTATGAAAGTTACAGAGTAAGATAACTCAATGGGAGCACGCCTACGTTTTCTATAAATCAAAAGTTTGTGTGTCACTGAACACGTATACAATCGATGAATCACTGACCACAGATGAGGCAACAATGCAAAGGTCCGTGCTGACAACATAATAGACGCAAGATTAATTCCAGCGCTGACAATTGATAAATATTAAACGAATTTAAAATTATTAAACAACACGGGAAACAATGTTTGAAAGTAATATAAACAACGAAAGGCAATTGACCATACTCGAAACGACAGGATGTCATTTGACGCAAAATACGTCGAAAATCACTCCCTTCTTCTCCTTCTTAACTTTGGCTTATGCGACTAGAAAAATTAAATTTCACATTCTCATACTTGCACACCTGCATTGCGAGGTGACTGAAAAAGATCAGATTAATGCGCATATTGCTGTAACACAGCACCTATCAGTTACCTACGACCTCGAAACGCAGTTGCAGCAAAAACAAAAGACGAGCACAGGCAACGAGGTGTCGAGTTGCCGTCGCAGGCGCACAAAGGACACCGGACACTGTGACACAGTCTGAGAGTAGAAAGGAACGTCTTCGCGTTATCTGGAGCATGAATGATTTAGAGTGAATCTCTTTCTAGAGCCTTTTCTTTAGGGCCTGATACGACTCGACGTCTACTTTTTCATTTATCTGATCCATGAACGTTCTCCTTGGTCTTCCTCTCTTCAGCTTCCTTTCAACTTTCCCCTCCACTATGGTCTTAATATATTTGTCTTATCTTTCCTCTTCTATTTCCAACGGTCTCCAATAAGCACCTCTTCTCTTTAACCATGTTAAGCACTTCTTCGTTGGTAATTTTCTGAGTCCAGTTAATCATCTCCATCCGCCCCCCAGCACCACATTTCAAATGCCTCTAGTCGTTGTTTGTCCCGTTGTGTCATTGTCCACGTTTCGCTACCATATAGTGTACACTTTTATAAGCTTTTTCCTGATATTGCTTGATATTCTGGCTTTAAGTAGGCATTTTTTAGTATTGAATGCTTTTTTAGCCATTGCTATTCTAGTTATTATTTCTTGTGTACATCTTGTTATTGTTATGTGTTATACGTGTTACATACCGTGTCCTCACTGGATGGACCCAACGGAAGACCAGCGCTGGCTGCATAGCCAGCATCATGCTAAGTTTCACAAAGTATTTAAACTTAACAGTATCAATGTTCAATAATGGCCAAGCAAGCATCTTCACCGTTTCAACGGACTGAACGCGCACTGCCTACTTATCAACCCGTTACAGACGGGACGCGGAATACAAATTAACCGATTATACAATCAAGGATAATACAATCGGTTCATAAAATTTATCGCGGGTTCTCACTGACTAATTATTAACAAATTAGATTGTTCCTATGCTATGTAGGTATAGGGACATCAATTTGATTAAAGTGCAGAGGCACAAAAGCTAAGATGTTTTTATAAAAGCGACCTACTTTATTAAGGAGATTGTGATCTAACCCCTCATAACATTAGTCAGATTTTTACAACTATTTATTTTTCTTTCAATTTCTTTTCATCTGCAGATTTATTTATTTATTTATTTATTTGTAAATATAATTTATCAACATAACAGCTTACGCCATGGCGTTGGTAAACTTAAAGTTGTATTTCCATAGCGATTAAAAATGTTAGTAGGTAGTTAGTAGGTACAGTCGACTACAAAGAGAAATATACGGCCAAAGTTACAAAAATATGTATGCACGACTCTATTGCCTTAACATTAAGGTCGTGTATACATATTTTTGTAACTTTGGCCGTATATTTCTCTTTGTAGTCGACTACTATAGAAAAAGCCGATTAATGAAAAACCTATATTCATATTCCGATAACAGTCTATTGTTCTTTATTATACCGACGCCTATTTATTCAATCTATTCACAATCAAGGTCATTGGGCAGCCGTGAAACTTAGTTCCAGTATCTGGTTTAATAATAACAGAAGCTACACAAAGCGAAGCCAAACAAAGTGTACCTTTCCCACGAGCTAATTACCCGCTGATTTGAATGCATGAATCGCATACATAAACAGTGACTTAATTAGAACATTCCACGTATTCATATCATAACGTAGCGTATCATACAATGTAGGTACTATGTAACTTACACCTGATCTTTCGAGATTGCTGGAAAAATCAGTATACCCAGGAATGGGCATGTTCAGATCACGAGGTCACCAATAAAATAAGACACGAATTTACGATAGGTACCATAATATCCTGCTAAATAAAATAATATAATAGATTTGAGAGTTTGTTTGTATGTTTGTTATTTATTAATCACGCATAAACAGTTAAACGTTTTAAGATGAACTTTGGGGTACAAATTAAAACATAGGATATTTTTTATCCTAAAAATCATTTCTCACAGGGAGGAAGTCAGGGATAGAAGTTGATACGGACGCTTATAAATGCAAGTCGCTGTTTCCTTATGAAATTAGCAAAGCTTACCTAAATAGAACCTCCAAATAAAATAGATTTGATACATTTTCGTACTTTGAGTGTAGACAGAAAATAATCAACGCATCGATCGCAAAATAAATCAATGAGTGCAGTCGAATATTCCGCATGGCAGTGTGTACCAGTTTTTATCCAATGCGCAATATAGAATGACACTTTTATAAATATTTATTGGTTTTATATATGGAGTGTAATTCTGAGAGCAGTCGTTCGGACAGGAAATAAACGCACTTGTGACACCGTGAGCCCAATTTCTTGCGCTGTGTTCACACGTGATTCCGCCTGGAGTGAAATCTGGATCAATATGATCGTCAGCCATTGTCGGCTGCGGGTGAATATTCAGAGCCATTTCACACCTCATCTATGTTTATGGACGGCTATAAATCTCATATTGGACGTGAAGTGCATAGTGAAACTACGAGAACTATCCACTTCACTATTCTTCTGTCCGCATTCTGTTTATTTACAGCCGGAGAAATGTGTCGCTGTAAATTGTAAAATAATGACCACGCCAAGTTATTACGTATTTTATTTAGTGATTAAGTATTAAACTTTCACGGTTTTCACACGTTATTTATTTTACGTCCTTGAAGTCACTCGACGTTTCAGATGTGTTGCATGCAACAACCTTGGCCGCGAGCAGAAATAACTTTATTTTGTTCCGTTTATATAAAAAATACCTAGTAGTATTAACTAAGTGCTAAATAAGTTGTAGACCTAAATAGTAAGTATATTTTAACTATATGATTTGCTAAGGTAAGTGGTTATTAGTAATATGGCTAGTTCTATCTTATTTTATCTTAAGAGTTCGTACTTCGTCTATTCAAACAACTTGTGGTTTTATCTTTATCGAATCGATTCGTAACCAAATTAAATAGTCAAGGAAAGAGTTTTTATATCACTATGGTGTCAACTTGCCAAGCCAGCAGCGTACTTAGGCAAACAAATGCAGGTTCCTCGCTTAGAACAACATCAGCGCATCCTCGGCAGCTCAGTCGATCTTACTCATAGAACGCAGACCACATACCTACAGGGTAAGTAGTAGTGTTATTTCAGCTGCAGTCTTCTTTAAAATGGAGGTACCTACTGCCCCAATAGGACTACTTCAAATAAAAGTGAGTTAAAGAAAGAAAGAAAGAAGACATTTATTAACTACACATAATTATTCACTGCATTTCGTTGTGCAATATTTTAGAATCACTCGTTTATTGCAAACATCCCTTCCCAAATCTCTTCCTTATTATTTTGGTCGTTAGAGAATGTACCTAAATAGTTAAATACTTACAATTATTATTATAGCAAGATTACATGGCAATTACTGTAATTTCTCCCTAATTTCTGTCCTAAATTGACAATTATCTCACTACTTCCTCTCCCGCGCGTGTCTCCTAGTTTTTATCTAAGCGTCGTGTTTTTGCACCGCCGGTGATCGGTGTTGCATCGGGGTTACCTCACCGCTCTCGCCCCCGAAGGTCGCGTTGTGTCACTTGAGCGCGCAGCCTTCTTTATTCGCTACACCTACTCCATTCAAAATGTGTTGACTCTTTTATGTACTCATTCCTTTGTTTTGTGTAAGTAGAAATCAAATAATAATAGTTGGTAATCATGATAATAATTGCACCAATTCCAGTGCAATTTAATTGCAGCGGTCGAGAGATGCAGCATTTCTATCAGAATGTATGTACATTTAAACACTATTTACTATGGAATATCGAATGCATCGAGCATTTTCATATCGATCGAATATCAGAATTAAACCCCAGCTAATCAAGCGTATAGTCAGCATGATAAGCATGTATACATTCTATGACCTTATTACTTAGACATAAGGTCGAAAAGTGTATACATGTTTATGATGCTGACTGTACAAAATAAGTTATAAGAGAAACATATTTAAAATTGGCAATAAGTAAAACTATCACAATATAAATTTCATTCAAATATACAATGACATATTTTCTCTAATACTTTGAATTATACAATTATAGTCATAAAACTTTGCGATACTCGTCCTGTATCGAATATCAATAAACAAGTATTGCAATGTAGCAATTTTGTCGAAATCCGCATATCATATTCAACTCGACCTTGAGCCTACACGCATGTGTTGCATTGGCATTTACTTCAAGCCTGTTATACTTACAGCCGTAGGAAAGTGATGTAGAACGTAAGTTACCTGCAAAAAGAAACAAATATTTAATCAATGTATCTATCTAAGCTGGAACTGTAAACAATGTAAACCATACATGAATTATTATTGTGATACCTATAACTAATATAACCAGATGTGATTCAGTATAACACGTTTACTGAGACGCTGGCTCGCAGAATTCCGCCACATCATACCTACATATTATATGCTAACCGCGTGCCAAGTTGCCAACGTATTTTCCTCGAACCCGTACTGTTGCGAATTCCTCAAAACTCTGTACAGAATCGGCAGTAAAATTCCGCAAACATCATGCACACGAAACACGTACAGACAATTAGTCTTACCTCAGATCATGAGGTTTTTGTCTAATCAAGCTAGGCAAATGGGGGCCGTTTGCAATAGGAGATAATTCCTATTTCATTAATAACGTATTCATGTTCACGGTGTCTAAACAAATTATTTTATGAGTAGGTAAGTTTTATCTACTGATAAATGTATATACATATACGGATATGTACACTAACGTGCTTTTATGTCATAGTCACTCGAAATACAAAGTCAATGCTTCTTCAGCGTCATCGATGTTAAAAATAAGTGCACCCGAGTTCCTAAGTATATTACTCCAAAATGTACATATACATTGTTTGTATATTTCATACAAAAAACTAGAGATTGGTCACCGTCTGATATATAAACTAGTGGCTCTGTTAGCTGTATAACTCGCTTCCCTGTCTTTTATAATTTTTTTAATTAATTTTTTATTTACGAAAAAGTGACTCGACAATAAAATCATATACAATTAACGAAACTGCTTACTTAAGCTGCTTCTGCTCCGTGAGCTGTAGAACTGGCAAACATGTCTTTTCAAAAAAAAAAATAGATAGTGGCTCGACAAAAATACTATAGTCAAAGAACCTGCTTACACAATTTCACGAGAATCCGTTGAAAAATGCGACCTGTAGAGGAGAACAGCCGGGCACCCGGACAGCTGGACAGACTCCGGACATACGAAATATTTTCGGCCCAAGCTGAAGCATAGTAGGTACTTCGTTCTCTTCGTTCGCTCGTTCGACTATTTAAACAAAATACTATTATATATAATTTTAAACGAATCATACGTCTGCGAAGAAATTTAAAGGAGTATGTGAAGTCCCCAAACCGCACTGGGTCAGCGTGGGGACTGCTGCCCGTTCCTTCTCATCCATGAGAGGAGGCCTGTGCCCAGCAGTGGGACGTATATAGATAGGCTGATGATGATGATGTGGGACTTCTACGAGTATTATAGATATTCTGTGCACAGCTGTGTACCTGGAACGGATGATATAATGCTCATACTGATAAGTGATAACGTGTTAAATCTTGTTTACTATTTTTACATCACCATCACATCCTCCTAGGTTTATTCCCGGTGGTGCCCTAAAGGAGCCCGGAGTCCTTTGACACCTAATCCCAAGACTTGGCATAGGCACTAGTTTTACGAAAGCGACTGTCAGCTGACCTTATTGGGGTTAGACCGATTTATGGTATAAGTTCCGAAAAATTCATTGGTACGAGCCGGGATTCGAACCCACACCGCCGCTTGAGAACCGAATACCTGAACCACTAGGCTACCGTAGCTACATGGATAGGTTAATTTATGCACTTAGCACTTTGTGCAAAACCTGTTTATCAGTTATACAGATTGCTATTTTACGACCCTGTGACGCCAACTAGGATATGTCGAGTGATTCACCGACAGGTGACAAAGACGACATTCCTCAAACATTTGTTACACACGGTCGTGCCATCGTGTCTCTAGTACGTGACAAGTGCGATAAGAACACAAATATTGTGTGCACTTATCGTTGCAGCCTTTGTACTGTCGACGTCAAAGCTATGTATACCATTTTCGCCTTTAAAATATTTTTTTGTAATATGAGACGGATCGAGGAAAGTGTCTTATTCGCCGTCCTAAACCCAAAACGTAAGTGAGGAAACTGTTAATATTAAAAAAAAAATATGACGCAGCTGAAAAGTCTGCAACTTTTTTCTGGTGCTAAGGAAGGTTATTCCTATCACCAAAAAAAAAATCAGGCATTTCTAAAATTTTCATCCATTCCTAATTATCGTCACAAAACTTGACACTGAGATAATTTTTGTTTGACCACTCACGCTAATTGCGTAGACAACTCATTGAAAATGCCCTACTACCCCATCATTACTACTCGACTGCGATTAGTTTGGGATTGGAGGTGAGGTGATGGATGTGTGTTTTGCCATATACATAATTACATCAAATTAAAATGTGTATGAATAAACCGCTACCCGTTCCCAAACCTATCGTGGTCGTATAATACTAAGGTTTCGATTCGATTTAATCTCGCGTCAAAACAGCTGTGCAGATATGTTTTTTCGTTCAGCTGATTTACGCGTTGTTATATGGGTTAATTGACTTGGTCAATGTAAAGGCCGCAGCGCCACGGTCGCATGCATTTTTGGTCAATCGCTCGGTCTCATGCTGGCGTGACGCATGCGCCATATGGCAGTTAGCGACAAGTCTAGAATACAACTGTGTGATGCCGTACAAAATACCTATATGTAAGAAAAAGGATGTACGATTAATATGATAGACACGCATGCAAGTAAGTAAAACTTTAGTATTTGCTAAAATAATAAAATATGTTATGTCTCCTAAGGTCTGAAAGAAAATTAATAATATATGTAAATGTCAGAATAATCAGTAAAATTAAAATAATAAAGTTGTAAACGTTAATTAATCTAATGCATTAGCATAAAATTCTTTGATTGAGTAGTAAGGGTTAATAAAATATTGTTTAAACGTTAGGAAGTCATCACATTGTTTTATATTATCGTCTAATTTATTATATACTTTAATTGCGGTATTGTTTAGGTTTTTATCAAAATGCATAAAATTACATCTGGTCAAAAAAAAAACTTAACTTAAGTTGCCTTTGCGTGTGTTTTGTCTAGCTGTTTCGAATTGATAATTGTTTTTAAATACATATAAGCAGATACAATAAAGATAAAACAGTCATAATCTTGTGCTCTATAAATATTGATCGATGTGTGACAGGTATACGCTTACACCCAGAGATAAAACGAAGGGCCTTTTTTTGCAATATCTGACAATGCTTTCAAAGTGAGCAAAATAGACTGTTCTTAGTGTTTCTTTGTCTGCTGTACTGGCTAGACACTTCAAAGCATAACATGCACTTGCCAGCCTATTAGATACTTGATCGATTTGCTTGTGCCATCTTAAGAAGGAGTCCAGTTCAACACCACCATATAATACTTGAACCTCGACACAAATAAGTAAGGCACTACTACTACTAATAATAAGTGCGTTTGTACTACCAATCTAAGAATACGTGCATGTTTACAAATGTTTGTCTCTCTCTATAATCTGAAAAATTAACATAGATTCTAATTTGATGTAAGCAGTTGCGTGTTGTCATAGCTAACGTGATTTAAACCGGCAAATGGGTCAAACGTATGCAGAGCGATCCGCCGCTCCTCGGGTGCAATACATAAACTTACGATTGTATACAGTTTACATCTTGCAAGTAAATCTTCACATAAAACACAACATTTATCAAAATTAAATTTGTATGTTACTATGGCTATCTATTAATTGTTTGTAAGACTTTGTATTTGCGACATCTATCGTAAGTATTAGGTACCTACTTAATTACTTATGAAATGTTAACATAACTTTTAAAATGTGTCTAAATATTTCAAAATTTAAATATTCATCTTCATCATTTTATTACTACGTCTGATGTCGTGACCGCATATTTTCCGTACAACGGTTAGTTCAAATAGCTAAGTGTGACGTCATACTTTTAAGTCAATCAGTATGAAGCGTTTGGGATGCTGCCAGCGAGGCCAATCTTTGTCACAATTTTTTGGGTATTTATGTTCTTTAATTGTAGTTGCTCCCATACAAACATTTGTTCCTCTCCAAAAACTGGTACGAATGGCATCGTGAAAAAATCTTAGTCATCATGCCTATTGTAATATCATATGAATCGCCCGCTGCATTTGGCAGGCCTCATACGTAAAGCTCCTGCTAGACGGTCGCCAACAAGCCACCGACGACGGCGCGACCTTCGTCGGTGGCTCGTCGTGAGTTTTCTGGCTAGACGGTCGGCCAACCACGCTATAGTACTAGCACGCGCTCGGCGAAGGGCGTACAAAAGTCGAACGTCAATTTTGCAGGAAACAACTGTCTACATGGTCCATCCGGACCAAGGTCGCTCTGTCGGAGGGGCTTGTTGGTGACCGTCTAGCAGGCGCTTTAAAACTCAAAAACCATTTCAAAACAAGTTGCATCAATACTCTGACGACTTGTCGTTTATCAGACGCGAGCTTGTCATACTTGTCAGCAAGCTGTCATCAACTCTTCCAACGCCAACGCGTTGACGTAACAAGCTTTTAAACTAGAAGCCCAGGACTAAGGACGTTTAATTAAATTAGTGGTTTATTTGTATTAATCCTCATTTACCATTTAACGTTCCAATAAATTCATTATATTCTTGATTATAAAATGTATAAATAATAAGTAGGTATATGATAAAAACATGTAATGAATACAACTGTATTTCCGCTTCCTTCCCTCAACTATGCCGCAGACGCTAGAAGCCTTACTACGTGACTGGCTTTACTATAACAGTTGCTTTAATTTACCATATAATTTACAGACATATTCAACTGCTATTGGAATCTTAAAGAGCCATATTACAGGCCGGTAATGGACTATCCAATGTTGCCAAGCAATCAAATGTAGAATTATCCAATGTTTTCACTTAGTAAGAATACAGTCTTGTATTCTCGTTGATGGCTGTCAGCACATGTATCGGTAATAATATTGTTACATGGCAAATGCACATTTTTGATAATTGCCCGTCAAATACTGTACCATTAAATTTCCTTCCGTAACATTATCTTATCTTCACTAATTTCATTGACCAGGAAATTATTTATATGTCAGTTTTAATAGCGCGTCACATTTTCTCGAGTAGATAACTTACGAGCTATTGGGCAAATATCAAGCAGTTAGCTCAACAAGTCGCGGAATTAATTTCCACCCGATAGCCTAGGAAAGTAAATAATGATGAAATAGGGCTTCGGGCCATAGCGGGTATCCCTGAGCAACTGCGATACGATACCGTAATACTCGACGGAAAGGGCTTTAACGACATCAAATTTTCTTGTTACAATAACCATTTTCATCTAGTAGAAAGAAAAATAGAAAATTCTACACTTTTACATTAAGGAGTAAAGATAATTGTCGCTTACGCTCTTATCCATTTCATATCCTACATATTACTTTCACTAATGCCTCAGGAAAATAGCAAGTTTAATAGAATTTAATATTATCAATTACGAAGCCAATTTAATGAGTTTGGCTGTTTATTGTTAGATTATTTTAATTGCGTCGTATTATTTTATTCTAGCAATAAATTGACAATGAAATTGAGTGTGTACCTAATTCCCTTCTTTACATTACAAGACAGTTGATTCACCATCATTACTTATAAATTAAAATGCAATTTGTGTACAGAGTTACGTTTTCCGGAACATTGAAGATATAGTTTATAATATAAGACTGTTAAATATAGTGCACTTGAACTGACTATTTACTTAATACATATATCAATGTAAATGCGCCTAAAACTTCACGTTGGGGAAAAGCATACGTATCCACCCACTTCCGCCCGCCCTCAAAATTATCTACGTGATAATACAATCGGTGTGTACATATTTTTGCACAGATTGTACCTTGCTGGAACCGCGGTCAACCTGCGCATAATCACGCGCGCATAGAGCACTATCGGGGCCGGCGTTTACAAATGTTTGCTCTGATTTATCCGCCGCCCTGTGGCCACTCCACGCAAGATGCGGGCGACCATGAAATTATGAACAATTGGGATTGCTTTCCTAGTAAATTCATTACTCGTAGTGTTTTTTTCCATAAATCATCTAGCACGACGTGTCTACTCTTATGACAAGTAAAAGATGTATTTATCCCAAAGTAAAAAATGGATTAGTTT
The DNA here is from genome assembly GCA_932294315.1 of Epinotia nisella. Classification (NCBI taxonomy): domain Eukaryota; kingdom Metazoa; phylum Arthropoda; class Insecta; order Lepidoptera; family Tortricidae; genus Epinotia; species Epinotia nisella. Next base: position 29,514,021 of record OW028674.1, read on the forward strand.
ATTTTTATGGGCTGCTAAAAATGTCGACCACTATGGCTATTTTTTTATTAGTATGTATAGCGTCGTCTAGTGCCCCTAGTACAAGCTTTGCATAATTTGGGACTACGTCGATTTTTGTAAGATTGTCCCGCTATATTTTAAGTTTGTATTTATTTATTTTGTTAGAAACTTAGAACTCCTATGATTGAGGTTAGAAGAAAGTCCCGTGTGAATTGTTCGCAAGCGAGGGTACTTTACCCGTGGCAAGCGCACTTGGTCAGATACGGCCGACCCGTCAGCGATATCGCTAAAGTTCAGCCAGTTCCCTTCATAACGATGCAAGCAGGCCGGCTTTCGAAATTGTGGATAAGTCCTTAGTTCACGAATGCGACTTCAGAACTATAAACTACGTAAGAACCTCAGCTGTTCCGTAAATCTTCACAATTTATGCCGCCGGCAACACCTTACCAGGCCATTTCTAAAGTGTTCATTGCAAGAAAAGCCCAGTCTCGTAGTTACTGGTTATTTGTTTACACTAAAAACAATTACAAACACATGCCACTATGCAGATAAGTATTTTGTCACTGAATATTTGAATACGAAAACTTGCAGTAAGTAGGTTACTATAAGCCAAGATTTCTGAAGGTTACTTTGCATTGAATGCAAGTTGATATACGATATACGAGTAAAAGCTAGCATGGTTTACTTACATAATTTAAGTAAGTTCTGAATACTTGCCAGAACCTAGTGTCCTTAAATTGTGACCGCTGATCTTTGTAAGTACTATATTATCGTGATTATTCTGGACTGGTTGGTCCACCTGGAACCTTCTGCATCCTGTTGTCGCTATATTTGTACCTTTTTTTACAAGCTCTTATTTAAGTTGGCCTGTCGTTTGTTAGTGTGGGGCAAATCTTGGAACTGAATTTTTGAACCAGTTAACCTCAACCGACTGAGCAGAAATTTTGGGTTTAAGTATAGTTTGGATGACAAATTGACATTTCAGTAATATGGTACCATCGAGCTGATCTGATGATGGTGACCATGGGAATTCAGTACTTAACCAGCGTAACCCCGTTGAGTTTGGGCTCTTGAGGATCGTCTCAATAGTAGTTGATGACGGTAGGTATACAGAAAATTACAGTTGGCAATAAAATTTTGACAGAAACTTATTAAGGTTATCAATACTATCATAGCCAATACTACTGAGCACAAGCTTCCTCTTACAATAAGGTGTTTGCTTGTGGTAGATAGACAATACGAAATTGCCCTTAAACTTGTAATTTGTTTTTTTGGCCAAATGTCTATTGTCTTATGATGGTTAGAGCAACATAAGAAAGATTCATATGTATGGATATTACGAAACGGAAGCTTTCTTTTCCAATAATTTCTGTTTTACAGCTATTAACGCAAGAATCAAATTTAACATGAAGTTATAAATTGTAAAAGAAATATTGCCAGTTCGTATACTGCTATTGCGCTTGCTTAGAATATACAACTTCCATCGCTTACAATAAGATCGAGATTAGGAACTCTGATTGATTAAGATACGAGTTAGTGTCAGTCATTAATATATTAGTTTATTAATACACACCCACACGGTACAATAAAACAGCCCACAAGTTAAAAACAAGTATTTGAAATCAAACCCAAGTAGTGAAAACGAAATTAATTACATGCGTGAAAAAGACCGGTTTTAGAGTACCTATGTAAAACTTATTAGCAGTTACTAATCGATGATGAACCAATTTATGTCAATAACAGAGAAGTATTTGTGGTTGAGTAACAATATGAGCATCGATAAGTTTAGTTACTTAGTAAGACTAAGTACCTTACAGCCAATTTCTAATGACTACCTAATTCTCTTATTCATGAACGTCCATCAAAACTTATTTTATCCTATTATTATTTTATTCCTATTTGTACCCGACTGCCGAAGGAAAGAAGGGTTATGTTTTTCGAGCGTATGTGGTATGTATGTATGTGTGTATGTCTTATTCTTTGGCACGCCCTGCAGCCTAAACCGTTCGACGGATTTCGACATTATGAGATGTCGTTGGATTCCTCTTAATAGTGGGAGTGACAGAGGCCAGGGGTCGGCAAACCGCGGCTCGCAAGCCGCATGCGGCTCTTTGAAGGGTCATTTGCGGCTCTTCGAGGACCCCTCATAAAGATAGGTTCAAGGAAATCTGAGATCAAACATTGTGTAAATGGCTCTTTACGGTTCTTAAAATATATATTTTTTACTGAAATTGGCTCTTTGATTAGAAAGTTCGCCGAGGCCACAGGCTATATTTGCAAAAAAGCAATTGGGTTTTTCGAAAAATCTTTTGATGTCACTGTTATTTTATTGCCTTATTATCAGTTACAGTGTCAATCGGAATATACCTGGATAAAATAATACCTGGAAAAGACAAAGCTCTGTTGAAATAATCTTGGGCTGACAATGACGTTAATACCGAGCGGTTCAAACGCTAGGAGATTCGCCCTTTAACATCGGAAGAATGGTAAATCTAACAGTTACAGTATTTAATCTTAATTTACGCACCATCACCATAATAAGCTATTAATGTAAGAGCAAATATTTATGGCGTTCACTTGGCTTGGATAGAACAATGCGAGCCACCAGATCGCGCGCCGATAGCTTCAGCCACCCAGTCGAGTGTGGCTAAGGCCACAACAATAGCCGAAGATAATTTAGAAGGCTTTTTTATGACCACTATTTAGGAATAACACTTAAATTCAATGGAAATGTTACATTCTCCAACTCATACCTAAGTTATTAACTGAAAACCTTAATACACACACACTAAAAAATACGATAGCTTAGAATGGAGATTAGAGACAACAGCACAAAAGCCTTTTTTCCATATTTTTTACTATTCCCAATTTATTCTTATTCTTGTAGGTATTTAACTGTTTCCTTATGTTCTATCATTTTTTTCAATAGTCAGCCGAATTGGCTACAATTATTACGACACCAATACATCCTAATATAGAGTGGGCGGAGATACTCGTACGGAAGGTAATTAAAAAGCATATAGAAATACACATACACTATGTCGCCCGTAGTGACATTTAATACGTGAAATTATTAGCATTATCTCTAGTATCTCTACTATGCATGTAAAAAACAACGCTAACGACGTGTGTGACCACACATAACCATTAACTAATCATATATATCATCACAATGAGCACATCAGAATAGTATCACGTATTCTTTCTTTCCGTGCAAAAAGTAGTATGGTTCAAATTATTAAATAAAAACAACAATGACCGAACTTGACAATAAAAACAAAATTGCGCAATCATCTTTAACATCTCAATCACACGACGCATAAAAAGCATAACAAATGTAATAGAATCGATTACACGCTGCCGTGAGAATATTCGTGTCAGCGGCGCGGCGTTGCCACACGGTGGCTGATAGTGATAACGGATGTAGGGCAAGCCAACACCTTATACCATAACCGCTTTTTATGGAGAAACAGTTTACATTGCAGCTATGAAACTATAGCTCGTAAAGTTAAACTGTAATCAGAAAGTTATCTGGAAAAACTGGGACTAATATTGCCACATGCTATTTACCTCTAACGGCTAAGATTATATTACGTTGCATTCCGTACACTACGTGTACAAACTACAGTGGAATCCACAATTAGGCGAACTAAACTGACAGGTGAAAATGCAGATACAGAACTAGTGGCTCTGCGAGCTGCGAGCAGCAGAATTCGCGAGTGCGTTTAAAAAAAATCGCTAAACGAATCGACACAAAAATCGAATCTGCACACAAAATTTCACAAGAGTCGGTTGAGAAATGCGACCTTTAGAGGAGAACAGCCGGACAGCCGGACATCCGGATTGCCGGACATACTTACGGAAGAATTTCCGCCCAAGCTGCAGAAACGGAGAAGTTTGTAGACGATGTAGGTACAATATTATATGTGTACCCAAAAAACCCGATCGGATGCCAAAATGGCAATTGTCCGAAAACATCGTTCCACTTACGCCAATCTTTGTAATTCTGGGCGATTGTGCCCGATCCGTGTTTGAATTACCTTAATTCTTATCTATAATAGAAAGCGGTGGTAACTGGGTCAAAGATACATCTCAGGAGATGAGGAAACTAATAGCGTTAATGAACTGATATTAGGGCATTGTTCAGTTAGCAGTAAAAATATCTAATCTGCCAAAATCGCTACTTGGCGACGCTGAGACGACGACTCTATTGACATGACAGAACTTTCGATTCATTATTATTATAGTTTTATGTTTTAGATAATAAAGAGGAAAACCATTTGGAAATACCCATGTCAGTAATGTTATTTAATTTATAACAGTGTGTGGGTGCTTTTGTAGGAGATGGACAGCAACTCGAAATTTTCAAGTAATAATTTTCCATACAAAGGGGTTGACACGGGTTACATTGACCTATAACATAAATTAGCCCAGAATATTTGAAAAAATCCACAAATTACCGAATCAGTTTTTCGTGAAATTGCCGTACTAATAAAGGTTTAAGTCCGACTTATGCTGGTATAACATATAAGAAATTGTTCGTTATTAAGGCAGTAATAATCAGAAGCAATGAGGAAAATTATGTGACTGTCATGTTTCCATATATAATAATGAAATAACGGGTAAACAACTGAGGTTAAATAATGAAATGAGCATATTTGATGTATTACGATTTATTAATACCGACTGTTTATCTTATACCTACTCAGACTAAGATATCGACATTTTCGAATCAACTGACCTTTAATCAAATACAAAATACCAAAAGAACAACTGTCAAGTAACAAATTGTTTTTCAGCCATCGAAAGTACGAACGTTGATTGAATAACAGTAGCCACCAAACTAAACTGGTTAATTATATTGTTCCATTGACCCGAAATGTGAGTCTCGGCAATTTTACTTTCTTACAGAACCAGTTGAAATGCCCGATGGTATCGCTCGCGAATCTCAGGTGAATACAGTACCTATACTCACGCTATTTAATATAAAAAAAAACTTGAGATTTTATCATCAACTATCAACCATATGAATTTATAACCATAAAAAATTTAAAGGTTAATATTAATACCTACTCTAAAAATTGCTCGCGGAAGGGTGTTATGTATGTATGGGTTTATTACTAACTAGCTTCCGCCCGCGACTTCGTCTGCGTGAACTCGGGATAAAAACTATCCTATATTTTAATCCAGGCTATATAAACTATCTTCGTGCAAAATTTCATCCAAATCGGATGAGCCGTTTGAGCGTGATTGAGTAAAAAACATCTAAACATCTAAACATCCAAACATCCAAACTTTCGCATTTATAATATTAGTAGGATTTGTAGGATAGCAAAAGCTTAAATGCGGCCACAACTCGCACTTGAATGTTTTATACCCGCCTGGCGACTTATACCACTTTTTTGTACACACAAGGTTATATTTTTAGCCATAATCCTTTCATTACTGAGCCGAGTCCTCCTATACTTTACCTTAAAACGGTAAATGGTGGGTTTCTACTGCCAACAGCCAAAGGCCAGTCAGGCCGGTCCAATTTACTGAATATGTAGCGAAGTAGGTACTGTAAGACTGTCATTTGTCATTCTTCTTCTACATGTTCTGTTCTTATTATTTGGGGACGGCTCGCCTAGTTGTCTTTCGCCAGAATTGTCGGTCTTGGGTAAATGGTCATCCTTCCTCGTCTGTTAAGTACAGGGGAACATATCCATTACCTTTCATGATGTGTTCAGGTTCTCGGCGCATACCTTACTCGTACCATCTCGGGCATACCTATGGTAGTACGCTCTGACGTAAATTTTCGGGAATAAGTCTGTCTCCGAAATGTGCCATTACAAAACTTGAAAAATAAGAGACTAGCCGCAGTTAGGTAAGTGAATGCTGCTCGGAGCGATACATTTTGTTTGTTTTTCCTTTAATATGAAATGTTTGTTTCGTCAGCAGACGTTGTCTGCTTAATTCAAAATGAATGATGATGGCCATACATAACAAATTGATAATGATACCAATACAAATAAATCAAACAAACATTGCGACAAGACTGTATAACAGTTAAGTAAAGATTACAGATACGTCTTATGATCGCGTACTATGCATATTGCCTACTCATGGCTTAAATATAGAATACTATTATGGGGAAACAGCACAGATGCTAAAGACCTATTTATACTTCAAAAGAAATGCATACGAATACTTGCTAATATAGGAAGCCCAGAAACTTGTACACCCCACTTTAAAAAATTCAAAATCCTAACTATGACCTCCATATATATATTCGAAATGTGCAAATTTGTAAGAAAATATCCGCAACTAAATAAAATCATTAGAGACCAACCTCGGCGCTACGAATCCAGGTTTAAAAATAATCTAGTTACAATATCGGGATCCAAACTAAAACTACGTACCTCAAGTCCACACGCGATGTCAGTAAAAATTTATAATAGAATCGACGACAGTATAAAAGAGGAAAAAAGCGAAAGAATATTATCCAAACGATAAAAAAAAATCCTACTCGAAAAATGTTACCACACCTTGGATGACTTTTTTCCCAGCTAAACTTGTATAATTCTGTATATTTTTTTGTTTTTGTATTAAATTCATTGTTATAGTTTTAAGCTTGTAATACCTAATTGTAAGTTTCTGCTGCGCCCACAATACCCAGCCCTGCCAGCAGATTACAATAGCCAGCCCTGGTGGATGCAACATGACATGACATTGAAGATACATCGAAAGTGAAAACGAAAGTTGGAGTGTTGACCGATAGAGCCTCCGGTGGGTCCGCCGCCTCTTCGATGTTGAATGGGCGTTTAGAATTAGGGGAAATGGTAGCGATAACATCGATCGGAACGAGAGGTGTGTCGAATTTCATTCAGAGTTCCGTATGTAGTATAGGTACTGAGCCTTTGGTTTATTGTATTTAATCTGTATAACCCATAAGAAAGACTTATAAGCACAAAAAGCTAACTAAATGCCGTATATTCTCTCACAGTTAATCTTTTATTGTATAAAAATACTAGCTTTTGCCCGCGGCTTCGCCCGCGTAGTAAGTGTAATTACTACTTACTTACTTTCCCTATGAATCCCTTCGTCGTCATATACGAACTTTCAAATTTCTATCTTTTTTAATTAACGTGTCTCGGTACAACTCTTATTTCACCCCTTTAGGTAGCAAGTTTAAAAGAAACTGGATAGATCTACATATTATAAAAGAAACCTGCTCCTGCTTTCATGTTTCTAGCCACAGTTTATCATTAAAAATCACACACTACTTATGTGAACTTTCTACCCCCAACTTAACCCCTTCAAGGGATGAATTAGAAAAAATGCCCTTATCAATGTTTTGACACTACATTAGGAGCATGTGACCGAAGTTTTAAACGTATAACTTTAAAAACGACATGTTTCCCATAAAACTTTCAACTCTTTTTTTAACCCCCTAGGGGATGAATTTTTATAGTAACGCTAAATCATTTGTTTTGCCTTTTAGTAAGGAACCTTCATACAAAGATGTCTATAACGGTTCAACCCCTATTTCACCCCCTTAAGGTTGGATTTCGAAAAATCCTTTCTTAGTACACGTCCACGTAAAGTATATATGTTCCAAATTTCATGCCTATATCTTTAGCGGTTTAGGCTGTGCGCTGTCTGTCAATAGACCAGTAACGCCAGTATCGACCGCCAGACGCAATGCGGCTTCATATTCATATATAAACACATAATTGAAAAATGGAAAAAGTAAAGTGATTACTTAAAGTCACAGATGAAAATCATAATAATGTCAAAAAAACATGCCTATACACGGTAACTAATTGCATAATCGTGATCCGATTTACACAAGCAATCACATCATATGTATCACTTGAAACCCAAATGAAGTGGAGATAATTAATAAAGTTTTAGTTTCAGAAAAAACATATTCTGCAGTACGTGCTTATACTGCTTATGGTCATCTCGTTCTTGACCAACCAAAGTTTGGAACACAAAACGTATCTACAAAAGCTTTACGTGTCTGTTATGTCATGCGTCGTAAAGCCTAAAACGGCATGCAAATTGGTTTCGAAAGTGCAAAATAAATAGTTCCAGTTGCGAACAATGTTCACGAACAATATGACGGTCTCGTGCTGTGAACAATATCCTCGCGAAAATTATTTATTATTTACACCCGGATCCACTTTCGCCGGCGATGGCCGCGGCAGATTAGCGCAAATGCTGTAAGAAATTGAGTGATAACTGCACTAACAATGGATAGCTAAATGTTTGTGCAGGCTCATGCATAAATACTTAACTAAGGGTTGGTTGCACCAAACCGTCTGTAAGCGGTGTTCGTTAAAATCTGAATGTATGGAAAGTTTGACAAGTTTCTATGGAATGACAGCGTCCGGCGCCATATTTAACGTAGATCAGCCTGTAATCGTAAGTTGGTGCATCCCGCCCTAACACGAGCGCCTCGAGTGTGTGCATTGTCCAGTTAAGGAAGCAGGAGCAGGACTTTCGTTGGTGGCTGCTTAACCGAAGTAGCAGTATAAATGGAGATTCTAATGATATCAGTCTTACATGAATATATGTATGGCCAGATATTTTTCCCGCGACTTCGTGGAAGTCTTTTAATATCGTACCTCCATACAAACTGTCTTCCTTCATTTCCCCCCTTAGGGGGTGGTTTCCGGGACAAAAACTACACTGTCTTTCCCCTGGATACAAATAATCTCAATCGGACACATTCAGTGCCAGGAACACGACTATCGGGGGCCTACGCCTTAGGCGCTTTCCGCTACATACGAGGATAACCACGGGATCGGCTACGAGCGTAGCGCGTAGCTATTGTTGGCACTGAACGTTAACAAACAGACCGACACCATAGGCTTTACTTTCGCATTTATAATATGTATTATGTTAGTGGCTCAACGTGTTCATGTTCGTGGGAGAACATCGGAGCTGTTAAGGACATTAATAATCCACATTTTTAAACAAACAAATGATATATTATTTATAGTCAAATGTGTCCAACAAAGTTGACGTCCGTGGCACAAGCAAGATTCCCGTCTAGCGCCTCAGTCTCGGAGCTGTTGACATCAATGACTAAATTAATTACGCACGATGGCTGAGACGTTATTACGTTGGGCAAATTTCCTTCCAGTGAAAGTAATAATTCACTTTCTCGGGCTTTCGAGCTATCTTCAGGGTGTCGAACAGGTATCGTAAACTTAATTGGTCAGACTTGATACTGTGTGGATCTGGATACCATACACATAACATTGATTTATTGCATATGCAAATTCACTCTTCTAACTACATAGATACTAGTGTATCTTGCCGTCTAAACATTTGAACAGGTTCGTTATTTTAACATAAGTGAGTTCGTATGAAATTAAATTAAATATTACAGAGACGTTTCCTTTTGACATGTTCACATTTGCAGGGTTAATTTAGAGATCAATCTGCATCTTTGGCATAACTTAATTGATTTCCCGAACACAAACTCACGCCCTGTATCCCTTTAAGGGGGTAGACACAGCATATCAAAATTAAATTTTTGGGGTTTATTGTAGGTTAAAATGGCAAAATTGTGATTTTCCTGTGGTAGGTTGTCGACTTTTACCACTCCAACGGGATGATAGGGGGTGGTGCTATTCGAACCCGATACCACGCAAGAGCAAATTACATTAATTACGGTTAAGTAATATACCTATGTGATAAGATAAAATTACTGTGCAGGCGCAGCCTCTAAGAATCAATCATAATAACCAACGAAAGCGTTCTCGTCGGCTCATCCATCTCTTAATCTAAATTCGAATCTAATCTCATAGTCATAGTATATAAAATGGCATGTAACCCGTCACGTAGCCTATGTAATCTAGAAATCCATCTCCTGAAAGGTCAAACAACGATTAGCCTCAGGCCTAAAGAACGATGTACCTATGTATATATAATAAACGTACTAAAAACATTACATGTAAAGTGATTGCCAAGACTCCCTAGCTCATATTCATATAACTTTCAGCGTTAAAAAGACATCAGATCGCAAGTATCGCCAAGATTCCTAGCCAAGTATCCCACACGGCTTAACTCTACCAGCCACGCTCTACAAATTTTACATGTTGGCTAAAAAGTATAGCTTGGTCGCAGCATAGGCTCTCCCGCGTGCATACGGTATAAATTTATGATGATCTTAACAAGCGACGGGTCTATACTTTTTAGCCAAGATATAGAATTTGTAGAGCGTATGGCTGGTTGAGTTAAGCCTTGTGGAGTAGGAAACTTGGCGCTACTTGTGATCTGATATCTTTTTAACGCTGAAATCTATATGAGCTAGGGAGTCACTTTACATGTAATGGTGTTTCATCATATCAGCCGAAAGACGTCCACTGCTGGACATAGGCCTCCTCCAGAGAGTGCCAAATTGACCGGTCCTGCCTGCGCCACCCGCATCCAGCGGACTCCCGCGACCTTTACCAGGTCATCAGTCCACCTTGTGGGGGGCCTACCCACGCCGCGCCTTCCGGTACGTGGTCGCCACTCGAGAACCTTTCCGCCCTAACGGCCATCGGTTCTACGTGCAATGTGCCCCGCCCACTGCCACTTAAGTTTAGCAATTCGGAGGGCTATATCGGTTACCTTAATGGTGTCGGGTAATGGTGTTTAGTGGGATATTATTCCTTTTTACCCAACTGCCGAAGGAAAGGAGGGTTATGTTTTTATAGCGTATGTTTAAATGTATCTATGTATGTCTTATTCTTTGGCACGCCCTACAGCCTGAACCATTTGACGAAATTCGACATATGAGGTGTCGTTTGATTCCTCGTAATCGTGGGAGTGACATAGGCTATTTGTAAAAAAGCATTTGGATTTTTCGAAAATTCTTTTGATTTCACTTGTTGTAAGGTAATTTCTAGCCTGTTTTAAGGGTTTAATTTTTTTTCGTGTACCACTGGGGAGGCCTAAACATTGCAGATCTTTTAATTCGTCTATAGTTAGTGTTCTAACCCTAGCCAGCATGCTAAATTTCGTCTTTCTAGGACTTCAGGAAGTATCTTAAGAACCTATCCAAATTGATGTTTACTTAGAAACTTGCATCATTGCGGGGGGATGTAGGGTTAAAGTTACAGATTTTTAAATTATTATGTAATCAACGGCCCAATTTTAGTCGTGTGTACCAAATTTCAGCTGTTTGTATGGGTATACAAACTTCCATCCCCTAATTTGAAGGGTGGGGGGTGATTTACTAAAAATCCTGAACTATGTATTTTATTATTTATAACAAGAAGTCCCTATTCCCTTTATGAATTTTCAGACCTTTAGCATCAAAATTTCCGGAAGTCTCATATAAATCCCATCCCCTAGTTTAAACCCTCTTAAAGCGGGTTGGGGGGAAAATAATTCAATTTTTGTTGTTGTTTGTATACTAATACTAGCTTACATACCAAATTTGAGAGTTCTAGGACTTCAGGAAGTGAAAAAGAGTTTTGCTGATCAACAATGAGTCAGTGACCAAATCAGCGTTTTTTACTATCAATAAAATCTAAAGCATATGAACTATTTATTTTATTTATTTAAAATTTTCTGCACAAATGTAAAAATAAAAGAACAATGGGCGGACTTAATGCCTTCATGCCTTCTCTATCAGTCAACCATGGGGCTAAACAGAAACATTAGTGGTGCAGGCTTTGTCCCTGTCTTTTGTGTAGTGAATAAATGTCTTCTTTCTTTCAGGAGCCTAAATATTGAGACTCGAATGGAAACACAAATCAATTAATTACATGAATATACATACTTAATGCATAAAATATAAACTTACTTATACATACTTAAATACATACAATTATGTGCCCGTACAAAGATATCATGAGCATCATCAATCTTAAATAGTAGAAAAGAGATGCTTACGCAACATGCGTTTTAACTTAAACTGCCTGACAGTAAGAGAGAGATCATTCCACAGACGAATAGCCTGAACGGAGAAGGAATTTTGAGGAAACCAGTACGGTGAAATAGGACAGAGAGTTTTAGACTCCTTCTAGCTTTGCAATTGAAACTTTATGTTTAATAAGTCCACTATTGACATCATATCCCGAAACTTTTGTTTATCTAGTACCTTATAATCCAAACCCAAGTTATGAGGGTTCAAAATACCGACGAAGCGTTTCGAGAAAATGTAGGTGCCCTTGCGCTTCGCTGGGCTCGTCAACTTGGCGGGGCCACTCCCGTGCCTCCAGATTATGTCTGAAACAGTTCCGGGTATTCTGAATATGTATATTCACAGTTTATGCAAGTGTACGTCTATTCTGGCGGAACATACGGAAAAAAACGAGAACGTGTGAAGACATAAGCGAGGCAACGGTGCGGAAAGAAAGACACAAAAAAAGAGAAGTAAGTAACTAAGTACGTCGCGATTGTAGGTATCTCGGCAATTATTATGAAGTTGAGAAATACAATCTAAGCTCCGTGTGCAAAATTATCTTCATAAAAAGCTTATACCGAAGTGGAGCAGTGCATCGAAAAAAAATTGTTTAGTAGTTGACTTATAATTAAGAATTTTATCTTTATTGCAAAACAAAAAAACGTATCGTACAAAATGTCATATAGTCTATGTGACATCTCTGTAGATGTCACACATATTATGAGTGAATGATTAAAATGCATTATGATTGTATGGTTATAGCTAACTCATTCAGAAAACCAGACAAAGGATATGTTTCATATACACTCAAGAGCAAAAGTTTCGGGTACACTTTGTATAGAATTTCAGTACAAACTGTACCCAAAACTTTTGCTCTTGAGTGTATATTAAACATATCCTTTGAAATATCCTTGGTAAGCAATCAATCTGTCCATAAAACTCCCTTTCTGTATAAATCCACAAAAGTAGAAAAACCTGAGGTGTAGCGCAGCACTGTGGAAGATTAATGCGGTCTAATGAACACATCCCGCGCACGGGCGCGCGCGCACCGGACTTTGATCTCGCGAGCACAGCCTTGCCGGCGATACCGGCGCAGGGGACCGTGATGTATTCATTTGTACGGATATGTTGTTTCTTGTTATGTATATTTAAAACGGCGTCTAGTAAAAATATCAGAGGAACTCACGAATTTGTGAAACGGAAGAGTTTGCTATTTGAAATGACACCCTTAAAATAACAGCTCATACCATTGACACAGCATCGCTCGTGATATTACGATATATATATATATACTATATATAGCCATGTGTGACATCGTCATTTTTATCTTTTATCACCACAATCGAATGTCACTCTAGTTATCGTACATTTCATACCTAGTTGTTTAAATAATGATAAATTAACACTTACTATCTCTAGTTATGCACATTTTAATAAAAGTTTAGGCAATAATGCAATAAGAGTATACAATAAGTTAACCAAAGATTTAAGGGATTGTGACGATATGAAAGTATTTAATAGAAAAGTGAAGGATTACTTTATAAAAAGGCCATACTACTCCATTGACGAATATTTTGCCAATGCTCTTAATTAACTGGACATTATTGTTATTATTATGTGACTATCTTATTATGTTTTTAATTATTTTTTGAGTATCTTTCTATTGTTATTGACTTACCTACTATCAACTGATTTTATTATTTTTGATATATAATATGAATTAATTAATTTTAATATGATTGTAATTTATATTGTATTTGCACGCATTTGACTGTGCTTAAAGCAAATAAAGATTTTAACTTTAATCACCTATGCGAATTATACGTTGTGTTCTTAATGACAAGCTAGTCTTCGTGGATGAATCTATACTATAATAATGTACTGATGAGCAACTGATTCGACATAATCAAATACATACACTGCACTGAACCGTTGCTTCATTTAGCGCTTTAACCTACTTATCTATCTATGTATGTAATTATACGACGACGATGTGGACAACTACAGGTGATTTATAAACCTAAAACAATTGTTTCATATCGACGCGCACATTAATAGAATTCGTGCATCTATAGTTTTATAGCGGAATAGGTCGAAACTTAAGCCCGTCTCAGATTCACTCTTAATTATGCGTCAATTGAGTCTAAAGTCGATCTAGTTATGAAGCGATCTGATGCCATTTTGTTTTACTTACCACATGTGCTTGCGTCATATTAACAAGCGCGCTATTAATCATACTTGAGAAACAAGCTTACCTGAAAACAAGAAAACGAATTATCAATCATCTTATGGTGATACGAGCACCTAGTTATGTACTGACAGGATTAATTTAAGCAATATAATGAATAATGATATTACGATACACTTAATTTGTAGTACATGCAGTGTTTTTAAAAATAACGTATTCGCAGTGAGATAATCCAATAATTAAATAAACTGTTTTGTATCATTTTCAAGCAACCATGTATTTTTTGTATAGTCACCAACATAACTAAATGTCAGTTCTTTTCAACGGACGATAATGGATTTACTATGATAGATGTTGGAGCTTGAATGAAGCACGAGTAGGTCATGATTTCCACGACCTCGAAAAAAGTGATGCCCATTGATGCGCGCACGCAGCGAGTGGTTTGTCTCTAATTATAGGCCCGAAGTAAGTGCGCGACTTTTACGGCAACCGTAGAGGCTTCAACACCACATAATAATAAACTATAAATACAATTAAGAGAGAAATTGATTTCATGATGATGATGATGACCGTATTTGATTTTCAAAAAGGCTGACTAAACTTGGTCATGGTATATATGAAAGTCATGTTTTTTTTAATCAACGTGAAGTCTAGGCCACTATAGAATGTATTATAGAGAGTCAATATGATTGGTCTCATAGAATGTTTATAAGCGAAACGAATAAGTATAACACAAATATATAGATTGATGAAACTAAAAAAAGAGACCTTATTAGTAGTTGGTAAAGATCTTACAAAATACAATACAATACAATACAATACAAATACTCTTTATTGCACACCTCACACAAACAAAGCAAAATACCTAAGGCTTGTAGGTCTTGCTTCGTTAGTCCGTTAGTTAAATTAGATCTTATGTACCTGTTATTTTGAGACAATTGACACTTGACTTCATTACGTTTATTGAAATCAAATGCTACGCGAGCATTGCGTATTCCACAATTGCAAATTTATAAAAAGGATACTATTGAATTAACCTTACATTTATTTATTAAAATAGTGACGTAACATCCTTTTTTTACGTAGTGGCTTCCTTTTTTTAAATAACTATTGTTAAATTTAAATAATCACAATTATTTACCAGTGGCGCTAGTGAGCACGTTAACGCCCTCTTAATGTTTTGATACGTTTTTAAATAATAATTCGCTTTTATTTTATCTGGTTTTATTTATTCAGTAATAGAAAACTCGGACGAAAAGCATGTCAAATAAAATAACACGTTTATTCTACGAAGTTTTATTTTGCGTGTTACTTTGTGCACTAGAGCATAAAAGTGGCATTTTGTGCAGCCACAAAGGCGAATTTTGCAAGCTTGAGAAATGAAAATACATTTATAGATCGAGATATCAAATTATGAAATTAAGCGAATGTGTTATAATTACTTGAAGAGCCGCATTGAGTGTAAAAGGTAGTGTGAAAGTGAATACCGCCTTTGAAATAAGTCGTAGAAAGAATGTTTTCAGCTAAATAGGATAACAAGTATCACCGCGTTATTCTTGTTATTCACGATATGTTTTTTGTAATGTTTTTTTTGTATAATTTCCTCACATGTTTGAGAAAAGCACTATATTTACCTTGGCGGAAACCGGGATTGCCTTGCTAACCACCTCGTCAGGTAACCCCCTTTCTTTCCACGCCTCGGCAATAATGTATACTATTAATGAACACACGAAAATAAAGTATTGTAACCGTCTAATATATTCTGTAATAATGTGTTTGTGAATAAATGTATCTTTCTTTCTTTCTAATATTACATTTTCAAATTTAGACCGTCTATCACATAGTAAGGACCAAAATGATTAATTACCTACGATATGAGCTGTAATTAAATTAATAGCAATAAATAATTATTGTATTGTATTGTATGCTTTATATCTGTGTGTCTTTTGTGTAGTGAATAAATGTCTTCTTTTCTTTTTTTCTTTTCTTTTTTATTCGTTAATGTAACTGTAACTGACGATATCGACGCAATTATTATGAACGGCAAGTCGAGTTTTCTTGCATTTCCTTCAGAATTTCCCATGCTTTCCAAACCGGTTTGTTTTAATAGATTGATCGTTTGTAGATATTTCTGTACCGATACGAGGACTGGACCACACCGATATTAAGAGGCAATGTGTCTTACGTCACGTTCATAGATGTCGTTTAATGTAGAAGATATTTTATGTCTATCCTATAATTAATGTAATAATCTTATTTGTATGAGGCAAAACAAGAATTTAAATTGCCTATTATATAAACAAACATTAACATTATAATTTCTCAGGTCTGCCTTGGCCCAGCGTTCCCCAGTATACACGCACCCTTTTGTATACGTAGCTTGCAAAAACTTGGACATAAAACACAGTACCTAAGCTTCTTAAGTTGAAAAGGGAAGCTACCGGAAGGCGCAGCGTGGGTGGGCCCCCACAAGGTGGACTGATGACCTGGTCGCGGGAGTACGCTGGATGCGGGTGGCGCAGGACCGGTCATTGTGGCACTCTTTGGGGAGGCCTATGTCCAGCAGTGTGCGTCTTTTGGCTGATATGATGATGATGATCTTCCGGCACGCAAGATACAGGCTTGGCCTAGTTTGAGATCCCTGCCACCATGTAATTTTTGTAAAGTGTTTACGTCTTCAAACTTATTCATTTGTTTTTTTTCTTATAGCTATTTAAAAACTGCATACATGCTACTACATAAGTAGCAATGCACCGCGGAGAAGTTTCCAAAGTTGAGAAAATTCTAATAAGGAAAGTTCTCACAACATAAATTTTATAAACACTGAAAACATGTCAAACTTTCTCTGGATACATACATTACCAGCTGTTTAATTTGCCTTCTTAATAAATAATAGACATACATGTTATTAATGATACGTCCATGAAAAATATTTTTAAAACTTATTTTTAAATTCTCGTGTAAGTTTTCGGAAATTTCTGAGAACTTTCCTGATAAATATATTGAGAATATTCTGCAACTTGTACATTGCTATACATAAGTAATCAGTCTTATAGCCGCTGGCTGCGTAGCTCGGTGAAATGTCACATAATATTACTGAAAGATCTATTCTGCGCACATTCACTCTCGGCCTTCCGTAATCCTCATAACATAATACTATTAGCAGAGTCACTGGAGCAGCCACTTCTCGGTATCTAATCACTGGCTCAGTTACTCGTGCCAATTAACTTGAATCAATTAAACCAAGTAAAAATACTTCAATTATCTTAGTAACGATAGCGGTTTTCCAACCAAAGAAAGAAACCAGCGTCACGTTAGCATACGGTCGTTTTCTATAAAAGGTTGCAACACTCCATAATAAGGTCTAATTGGAGATTTCACACGGTCCGCACTTAACCGGTATAAGTCCACGGTCGTTTCTAGTACGACTTAGTCAGTATTGATCTCATAGTGATTTAAGCTGTTACAGCAATGATCGATTGAGCACTGTGTTACGGGTGACAGGTTTAAAACTAGTCTAAGTGACATCACTGGTGACACATTTACTGTGATATTGCGCGTGGACTTTACCGTTCACAGAAGGACGTTAAACTTGCCGGAGAAAATGTTGATTATATACTTAAGGGTTAGAAACCGGTCTAAGGCAGAGAAAATTTATAGCTTAATTAAAAAGGTGTGAGAAAATTGGTTTCCCCGGTAAGAACTAGTATTAGACTCAATGTTATAACTTATAAATATAAAGCATCATTTATATGTACGTATGCCAGTAAATAACACTAGTTTATAAATGTGGTCAGATGAAACAAGTGATTAGAGAACTTCCGAGTGCACTTTCTAAGCATCGACATAATACATATATACAAGGGACTAGTCGCTTATTCCTCTAGTTCCTAGCACTATTTAGTAACCTTTAAACCTAAGCCGTTTTAACTCTACGCCTACCTACTATTAGACGGTTTTGGTTGAAACCATTGAAAAAAAAAACACAAACGAAAGCCATTCTGCTCCTGCTATTATTTTCAGGCAGGATTATACCATACAGGAATAAGGATTAAACCTGAGGTTAAACGTTAAAGTTTTGACTAACTATGGAAGAAACTCTATCCTAGTTTGGTCGAATTGAATTTAATGAAACACCAATTATAATATGCGTATAAAGTTCCATTAACTATTGAACTTACTCGTGTTATATTAACAACTATAAAAAACACAGGCCAATAAACCCCATCAAGAGTGCGCAATACATAATAATGATAAAAACACTGTACTCAGAGATATATGAATCATTAGTACAGAACAGCAATAGTTGTATACTAACAATTAATGCTTTAGGTGTGAAATAATAAAATAAAGCAAAGCGATTTACGGTCCTACGATGTAATGTTACACAACTTCACTACCGCCGCAGAAAGGCTTCGCCATAAGGAACGCTTAAACTATCCGTTACAAAAGCATCATTATAATGAATATAAGTTTATTTCAAAAGCACTTTCGTTCGGAAGCATAAATCGAATATAACAATTAAAGTACGCAATAAAATAAAGCTATAAAGCATTTGGTTACACAATAAGAGGGCCCAATAACCGAGCAGTACTATAATCAGAATGAAATATATAAAAAACATACTAAATCCCGCAGGTGATTCTCACGGCGTACAATACACACCGATGCATGAAATTCTGCCATCAGATAAGAAGAATCTTGTATTAGGGTCGCATACACCTGTGCGGGCGGTTGTAGTAATTACTGGGAAGCCACCAGCAATTACGACAAAGGAAATTACATCGCACAATACTCGGGTACATAAATCATCAAAGAAAGTGAAGTGAACCTGCAGTTTAGGTTGACCTGTGTCATTAGAATAATGCCTATATAAATAAAACATGATGATGATTGCAAGCACCAGTCGAGTTTCAGACTAGAACAGCCCCTATGCGATGTGGGCAACATTAGACTCACAAGACTCTGCCCAACATGCAATAAAAAAAAATGTAAAGAGATGAACACTGAAAGACTCGTGTTTTCAATGCCTCTTTATAATCTACACTTAAAATAAATCTCTGAATTAAAAAAAAATCTGCCAGCATAATTTCAGTCATTGTTTTGTTACGAAGGATCTCAGCTTCCGATGAACGGAATAACATGAAACATTTTTTATAGGTAGGGTCTGGCTTCCGCTTAGGATAGTTTTTGTCCGACTGCGACGGTTAATTAATTTTCCGAAATATTTAACCTCTTTCAAATTTCATTTCTTTTTCTTGAAATCCAAGCTGCCGTAGGTATTATCTATCAGCTGTCTGTGACGTCAAAATGGCGGGATTGCCTTAACTATCCTATATTAATAATTTCAATCCGGTGTACGACAGAACTTCACGAATTGCATACCAAACGATAAAGTATAAGAAGATAATCGATTCTGATAAGGGGATTTATATGCGCAAAAATGGCATTAAGGCGTACCTAATTTCAACTAGTATCAACAAAGTTCAACAAAATAACACAGAATGGCGAGTTCTCTATCTGAGTTTTTTTAATGGCATTGCGCTCATGCCGCATTCAGTCTATGAGATTTCTGCAAGATTAGAAGATTACACACTGAGTATTTGTCACGATACTGGTTTGTCAGTTTTTATCATCAGCAATATTCTTCTTCTTCTCGTTTCGATGGTTTCCTCGAATCTTGTCAGTATTAAGGAGGCATTAGGTGCAACTTTTTACTTCGCGCCCTTAAGTTGACATTGAGCTGATAATCATAAAAATAGACCAACATACAGGAAAATATTTTTATCTTAATGTTGGTGCACATGCCGCTGTACCTATACATTTTACCCTCCAATAAATGAAAAACAAAAACAGTAATTATGAAAAGCAATTGGGCTAAATCTTTTATTCAGTTTAAAGCGATCGCTGAATTATTGTTGATGGCGGGAATATACACAAGATTTAGCAGCATGTGACAGATAAAAGCGATTCCGGACCATCTAGAAAGTTTCAGGCTGTACGAGGTTTCATATTCATATATGTATTTACAAACGTTCGGCCTACGTTCCGTATATATCTTGAAAATTTTCTTGACCAGTATGTTGTTATGTTGTAAGTCACTATATACTGTTTTTTGAATCAACCATAGGTAAGATGAAAGCGAGCCTAAAGAAACTCACTTTGTCTTAGTGTCTCCCATTCATTGCAATATGAAAAAATTAAACATATACCTACGTATATTTATAGACACCTACAGTAATTACCTTTATTAGAACGGAACTTATCGGACTCGCGTTATATGGTAGTGGAACGTACCTACACAGTGGTTATATTCTTGTAGTTATACTTATAAACAATACCTTCTTAAATGAAATATATATGCTTTTCATATTTTATTTAGCAATTAGGTAAATACTACAAAAATAAATGTAATTTATTGTAGTTTGATTTAATATTGGCTGTTTGGATCCTTTTGTTCACCTGCGCGCGCAGTGCAACTGCAAAATACAGAAAAAAACAAAATAATTTATGAAAAACGCGACTGGTTTTTGACAAATATTATAGCCTATGATCTCCCATGATTAAGAGGATTCCAACGACACCTCATACATCAAAATCCATCAAGCCGTTTAGGCTACAGGAGGCCACATAGAAACATACATATATACATACATACATACATACTTACATACACTCGAAAAACAATACCCTGCTTGTTTGGCAGTCGGGTAAAAAACAGTTCGCGATATTTTCCATAAAAAATGGTAACTAATTTCACTGTTGTCATTAGTCATCACGTGTTTTACTCATTTAATGCTGCAGCCTACATCCTACCTGTTTGATTTATTGCCACAAACATCTACTAAAGTTTTGACTACTTAATATTTAAAATTCTAACTGCATGTATTGTACTGCAAGTAATAATATTCTTTATTGCACCAAAACAAACAAACGCTAAACAATATTAGATGTATGCACGTATAACAGGTAGCAACAGGCGGTCTTATCGCTATAAAGCGACGACGACAAAGTTTAAGTCTTTATGTGACGGAACAGTGAAAGAGTTTGAGGAAGAGGCACAGACTTTTACAAACCGGGATACTTCAAACCACCACCCACCATCTGCAAACTAAGGCAGGAATGTGTCTATTTGTCAATCCACGGCGTAGGTAACAAGATTATAAATAATTTACTTTAAAAACAAAGTTTAAACCGACTTCAATTCAGTACTTCGCCAAGCTACATAGCATAGGGTCATGAAAATTTCCACATTTCCTTTCCAATTTACCACATGAACTGAACTGCTTTGCGAGACCAAATGCGTTGATTATTACAAAAAAACCGAATCGTGGACTGATAATATTTGAGGAGTCCCATCGATTCCTCAAGGATTTCAGAATTGACACTTCATTAGTTGCTACTTCAACTGAATCATGTCAGATCTTTGACATATTTTATACCCTTGAGGAGTTCCATAAGTCATCTGTGGTCATCATAAGTTCCACTTCACCAAAATTTCCGAGGGTAAATACACGAGTTATAATAGAAAATACCAAAATCACTACACGCGAGCCTATATAATTTGAAGGTTGCCCTCAATTTCCCTTGGATGCCATCATCAGATCCTTACTTGGTGACAATGGGAGGAGTATACTCTTTCAAATAAAAAATAATTTTGAACATTGGTCCACAAATGACAGAGTAATCGGTGAACATAACATAAAATAAAAATAAACATACAGTGGAACATATAACACCCCCATTTTTGAAGTCGGTTAAAAAATGAGTACCTATTCACGGTATATGCGGATCAAATTGCTGACTTTAATTGAAATGCTAACTAAAATACAACAAGGTAAATTAGAAGCGCAATCACAATTTAATTTAATTACCGCTAAAGTGGGCGTCTCCGTCTCACTAAAACTGGTTTATGATTTAATGAGATACATTCTGTTGCAGCCGATAAACTGTTGTCAGAGTTAATTCCAGTAATTATAAGATTGTAAGTAATTCCAGATAGAGAAAATTCAATTACTGGCTTTATACTACGCAATAAAATCTAATATTAAACACAGGTAAAGCTCAAGTAGCTGCAATCACCAGTACCACCCCTCAGAAATCATCAAGGTATGAAGTTTTTTGCGTTTTGTTTATTCACATCAACGTGCATACATATTTGAACCCGAATATATTTAGGTACCTGTTCACTGGATGTTGATTAGTATACAGTAATTCACAAAGATTTTTAAAATAATAATGAGTACTCGCTTCATTTTCGCTCTATGTGAGAGATACGAATACACGCTAGATAATGTTGTACATAAGGACTAAGTAAAAAGACTCTCCTTTCGTCGTTTCTATACACAACAACCGGAAACTCTTTAACTGCTTTGGGTGCTACTCTTTATTGAATTTAATGCTGACTTTATATCGCAGTCACAATGTGTAACCACTGCCACTGAATCCACGGACGGCCACATGATAATATTGACAAATATTGTGATTTTGACATGACAATATTTATCAGAAGTTTCATTTTATTCATATTTTGTCTGGCTATTGTTTTGTTTTGGCCACAGTTGGGCACCGTGTTGTTTTGGACTCTCGCTGTCAAAAGGTTAAGTCATGTTTAACCTGTCGCATTTGTTACGCGTTTGACATTGACGTTCGGTTTTGTGACGGCCCGTAACTATCCGTTAAAGGAACATAAATAAATGAAAATGCCCTTAAAGGGAAAATTGAGCTACATACATAATGCTGGCAGTAATGCACTCAGTCTGAGACTAATTATGCGTTAGTTTTTTGTCTCGAATAAATATTTCTTTATTTACATGGCAAACTCTGGTTTTATACTATTGTTCATAAACTAGGTAAATTAATCCAGGAACTACATGATGTGACTCTGACCAGCAAATTTGCAAGCGCTCCGGCGCTTTTGCATTTACAAATGCGCTAACGCACCGGAAAAAGGGCGCGGCGCTTGAACTCGGGACAGGGTTCTCACCAACCGCTCCGCATCGAGCTACAGTTACACTACCTACACCGTACACCCCATAAAGAACGTATGATACACCAATTCTAAAATTTTCGTGCTAAAGCCACAAGAAATCTTATTGCTTACGAGCTAAGTGCCCAGACGTTTATTGAATAGCAGAAAATAAAAACATACATAATTGTTAGGGTTCCGTAGCCAAAATGGCAAAAACGGAACCCTTATAGTTTCGTCATGTCCGTCCGTATGTCACCGGCATTTTACTCGAAAACAGTATGGTGTATTTGAATAAAATTTGGAGGATAGGTGTATTTTGTTAGCCGCTACATCATATTTCTGTAATTAAATGACAAAAAAATATTTTTTTAGGGGTGCACATGTAACTGCAAGTTAAAAAACACGCCATTATAAGTCCACGTGTCATCAGTCGATAGGCCTTTCTAAATAACCAAAAGGTTTCTCAGCATTTTTTGATTAAGTGAATAATTATAGTCGGAGTCGGAGATAATCACCCCGAAAGTCACAAAAATTGTGTCCCCCTAATTTTCAAACAGTGTAATAGAAGAAAAAACATGGACATAGAGCTTCTTAAAATTCTCTCACCGAAAAATATTTTGAACAAGATCGGTTCAAAGGTTTTCGAGATATTGCTGAAAAACTGCCTTCCCTATAGAAAAGGACGTAAGTGCCGTAAGATTTCTGTGACGATACAACCTTTTTAATAGGCACGAAACCCTTCGTTGTGCGTGGTCCGACACGCACTTGGCCGGTTTTTTATTCTGAATGTCTGATGAATTTTACCTTTAACACAAACTTACCCTCTGCGTAGAAACCTTTAAGATATAATATATCTATAGCCTATCCGTCCGTCTTCAAAATTTTTGGCGAAGCAGCAGTACAAGTTATTTATAGATAGTCTGAAAGTTAAATTGTTTTCAGTTACATACAGTTGTTCGTCCAACCAAAACGCATCGTCTAATCAATCTCAATACCGTTCAGTTTAAGTGGATATAGCGTACCATGTACATTTCTAAAATTATTAATTGATATACATACGAACCGACTGATAGACACTATAATATTATGGTTATGTGTGTTACGTCATATCATAAGCTGATAGTGTTACTTTGCCACCATCTATTGCATTCATATGTATGTCCGTGGTGGACCTCTGTCCCCTTAATCGCCAAGTTCATGAGGAGCAAGATCAAGGCCGACTTGGCGGCGAGGAAGGCCGACGGGCGCGAGTCCGTCGGTGACGTCCGTTTGGAAGACGAGGTTTTTGAGACGACGACGAAAAACGCTACGCGGCGGCGTGGTTTTGAATGTCAGAAGTCAGCATGTGCGGTCGGCGCAGACCCTAGTAATGGCGACAGTTCGCGTGTCGCGAGATGCATTCGCATCGCTGATTCCAGCCAGGGCGGACGCGTGAGTCACAGGATGTCCACTCCGGCTGTACCAGTCACGTATAGATAGACAATAGACGCTATGGCCGTACGCAAGTTCTCTCGACTCGAATCGTCACTTGTCCTAAGCATAATAATTTAACGAGATTCTTAACAACTACGCGTATTCAGAGGTCAGAGCTATACTGGGCAGCCTGAGGAGTGTTATAGGAGTGCATTGTGAATACCAGTTATAGTCTGGCACGATCCAAACGGCAGTAGACTTTCAGCCTTTGCTTAAGAGCTTGTCTCGTCACAAACAAAGTAACAGTTTGTTATATTCAAATGGCCGAATATGGTGCCAGCTCTGAATCTGAATCGTTATTATACGAGTAGAATTATGGACATAACGTCCACGTGAAAATAGAAAAGCATCATTATTCATTATAAATCAGTGATATGTCATTCTAACAATTTGTATGCCATTGTAATCGATAGTCATAGTTCAGTCAAGTGTAAAAATATGGGTGCATACAATGATGTAATATAAAAAAGAGGTTATGCGCTCGAAAAATGGCACACTAAAATTGAGTCGATTGGCACAACTTGCCTCAGTTTCGGGTCGTCAATGGAAACGTTAGCTGTCAGATTTGGTGGCCATTTTTAAACACGGAATTTCGTATAGACAACATACCTACCTTTTTTTATATTACATCATTGGGTGCATACAACTTACCTACTCATAAATATGTCCCATCGCTCTTATGTCAGCGGATTAAGGTTTCGGTACCTACATATTTACGAGAGGATTAAATCGATACATATTTTTGCACTTGACTGTTCAACAAAGTACTGAATCCACCATTGAAGAGTTGAAAGTATAGTTTAGAAAAACAATCTTTTTTGGAAAAACAAATGAACTAAACATTTAAAAGTGTAAATGTACGTAAGCAATTTAGGGCCCTACATTAAGGAAATAAATACCCTTAACAATTAAACGTGCATCAAATCTGAGGGAAACGCCGCGCCGTCGCGTCGCATCCTGCATTGCGCAAAGCCTTAATAAAGCAATTAGTATGGAGATCTTCCGTCTTGCTCGGCGAGGTACTTCCGTCTTGCTCGAGCTATTACGCCTCGGTTAAGTAATTGGAAACCATTCTCTGATTTTTTAGTTCGACCACAATCGGTCACGTTAGTAAATTATTTTTTCAAAACTAATCTACGTAAAAGTAACTGTACGGGCGCGAAGCTGCCGAAAACCTGCCAGGACCAGGATGATGTGAGGAAAACTAAACAATGCTCACATTCTGTGAAATCTGAATATGATGACCACCTGTTTGAGTTGGTATAAGACATACAGCAGGAGAGTCGTCAGGAGTTAGATATATATTTCATAATCATAATACTCCTATCATAATTTTATAGATTCAAACATGAAGCAATGAAAAAAAAGTTCGGTTCCCATCCCATATCATAGTACCTACTAGCATCGCTAACCACTCAAGATCCGAGCACGAAACCATCGAATAATCGACAAGTCATCGACGAGTCCTATAATTACGATCGACGCACGCGGGAGGGCGTACCAGGATACAAGCCGCTCCCAGGGAATAAAACCATAAAGGAATATTACTAAAGGCATATTACCCGTACCATTATGTGGACAAACGTTCTGCTACGTATACATTTAATAGCGAGGGAATGCAATGGCGAGAATGATGGATGGTGGGGTGCTGTTGTCAAATTGATGATCAACCATTATTTAATAACTGAAATGAATTTGACACTTGAATTTAATAGAAAAAGCGAAAAGTTGAAAACTAGCTCCAGCAGAACGTATATTTACAAGAGGTCATTAGGTCAAAACAGAGGGAAAGAAAACTACTATTGTGTTCACCTTTCATTGGTGTTTTTACATTACCCAGTTATTAGCCTTTTCTGCGTTCGTAGTCTTTTCAATGTTAATATGCTCAGCAAAAATATAGTTTGATTATTGCAACTAACTTAACCTAGAAGAAAATAAGTCTGAACGGAAGATTTAAAGAGATCCCACCAAAAACATAAATGTAAAAAAGGAGAGCCAAGTTCAATACAAAAATTATGCTTGGCTGTGGGCGTCGCCGCAAAAAGGATGGAGATCTAAATGAGTACCAAGTTATGCAAAATCCAAATATGTATTTATAGGAACAAAATAACATTATGAACAAGTATTAAACTCTATTTCTTTGCTTTATTGGATACCTATAACAATTGCTGTTATTTAAAAATGTGAGATCTTAAAGTAGGTTAGATTTGACTTGACCAGTTTTCATTACATCAGTCATTTTATGAAGTTATTCAACATATATATATATATTTTAATTCTGATAAAAACTGGCCAAGTCAAATCTAGACTACTTTAAGATCTCACATTTTTTAAATAACAGCAATTGTTATAGGTATCCTATAAAGCCAAATAAATAGAGTTTAATACTTGTTCATAATGTTATTTTGTTCCTATAAATACATATTTGGATTTTGCATAACTTGGCACTCATTTAGATCTCCATCCTTTTTGCGGCGAAGCCCACAGCCAAGCATAATTTTTGTATTGAACTTGGCTCTCCTTTTTTACATTTATGTTTTTGGTGGGATATCATTACTTTTTGTAAAGAAAACTAGGCAGGTATTGAGATTTAATGTTTTTTCTTGCGTTTCCGTGTTGTTCGGGAGCGCTTTTATGTAGATTTACTTCTGTTCTGTGTATAATTATGTGGTGCCGCGCGCCGCCGACGACACACCGTTGGCCGGTTGTTTTGCGCGTATTACAAGTTTTTTGTATGGGGACACCACTTATTTTTTGACTTAACTTTATTTTTATATTTCTGTTCTATAGCAAATATAATAATACATATATTGGGATAGTTTCAAATATCTGCTTGTAACGGTTCCAACGCTACAATTAAAAAAAAATGTATGGGGACCCCCCCTATTTTTTAACTTTTTTATTTTTTGATTTTTTCCTACGCTTACACACAATTACCGAGCTGGGTTCCAAATTTCATCCTTCTAGGTCATCTGGAAGTAGGTTAGATTTAGGTACTATATGTCAGTCAATACTAAAATTTACGACTTTTTGACCTTCATATCTTTATAACCGTTTGAGCTAGCTTCATAAAATTTGGGCTTCTAAATGTTCTTATGGATATAATTAAACGCACCTAGTTTTATGTGTTTACGTTAAAGAGGTTTTGAGTTATAGAAGGGTCAAAAGTGGCACCAACTGGTTCGTGTAATATTACACTCGGCGCTGGCTAGCCAATTCCTTTGCTTGACACGCTGCCGCGTGTCTAGATACTCAAAATTTTAATTAACAACAATCCTAAAGTGGCCTCAAAGCCATGAAAGCCAGGAAAGTTTTTCATCTGCTAGCGTAGCATGGTTGCCATTTTATCACTCATCGTTGTGTGGATAAGACATCCGTCACTCTCGCACTCGCATACTTGTCAGAACGTGACGGATGTCTTATCCACAGCGATAAGTGATAAAATGGCAACCATGCTATGCCCGCTGATGGAGTTATTATTGTTGCTAAGTATCTAATTACCACAAAAGTCGACTTTAATGTGGTTTTTGATTAGAGTTACGATTTCCGGTCGCGACTCGTTCAGTAGTTATATAAAACGTTTGACTAGGTTAGTTTATGCTATACCTATTCACACACAAATATGGCAAGATTATTCATAATGTCCGTGATATTATCAAAAAGGCCGTATTTTATTTTAAATTGCGTATACTGGCTATTACGGCACAAGCAAAACTAGATAAGAAGTACAATGTTGTATGAGCAATATGGCCAAGGGTAGGACAATGAAATGCTTACTGCTAATTAGGAAAATAGATAATAAAAAAAACATTAAATGCCCAAGATTATTAGATACAGTACTTATCATATTGTTATTTACCTACTATTCAAACATGTGGTTATAAAAGAAACAATCGAAATAAAGGTAAAAGAAACCTCGAACAGATAGCAACAAGCCCAATTAAGGATCGGCTCCATAACACCATCAAATCAGTATTGCTCCTTTTTACAGAAAATTTAAGTTTGGAATCACATCATCCGCATATTAGATTAACGCAATAATCACAAACCAAAAGGGTAACCAGCAAAGTTAAAGATAACTTTGATGTACCTTATACGCGTATTTGCAGTATATCGTTATATAGAAACAATGGGAAAAATAAACGTATACACCTAGCAATAATAGACCTTTGCCGAAAACATCGTCTATCGTAGACCATTTTTAGGGTTCCGTAGCCAAAATTGCAAAAACGGAAGCCTTATAGTTTCGTCATGTTCATCTGTCCGTATGTCTCAGGCATTTTAAACGAAAACTATTGAATAAAATTTGGAGGATAGGTGAATTTTGTTAGCCCTACATAGTTTGATTTTTTATTAAGTATTTTTTATTTTATTTTTCAAAAATAATAATGACTGTAGTTTGGTCACCGGGTCGAATGTAAACAAACTAGGGACACAAAATGTGTTGTAGTGAGGGTAGTTCACATTTACATCAGGCTGGCCGCCCGATCAGAATGAGTTAAGCGTCTGCTAGACGGTCGCCAACACGCCCCTCCGACCAAGCGTCCTTGGTCGATACCGACCAAGCGTCCTTGGTCGATACCGACCATGTAGACAGTTGTTTGCAGCAAAATTTCATACTACAGCGGTCGGTGCCGACCAAGGTCGCTCGGTCGGAGGGGCGTGTTGGCGACCATCTAGCAAGGGCTTTACCCACTTAATCGCCTACCAACCACCCGCGCGTGTGTTCGTGTATTTGTCGCGGCAGCGGGGTGCCGGGGCGGGGGAGGGCGCCCGTGCGTGACTCACTGTTGTTATGAATGACTGGTGGGAAGGGGTGCGGGGATGCCGGTGCGCAGCGAACATTGACAACAAACTTGGTCTTTTTTGAGACAACTTTGAGATAACCTAAAAAAAAAATAAAGAAACACGTAAATTATAATTTTGTATAAGGATTAACATACTTCAATTTGGATACACTAAAAAAAAACCACCCTTATATCAAAAGAAAGCATGCAAAAAGTACATAATTAAGAAGCCATATGTCGTGGCAGAGAAATGGCACTCGCTCAGCATTATGATGTGGCAAGCCACATCACTGATATTCTGCCAGGACCTTGCATGCTTACATGATTATTAATTTATTAATGTTGTGGCCTGTGGGGGATCATAATAAGGAATTTTCGGTTTATAAGGCTCACTCAACGCGATTCTTTTGGTTATTTAGTAAATTTAGGCGGTACTTGACTTTGAATGCTGGTTTGCTTTTTAGTTCACGACCTTTTAAATAGGCACGGAACCCTTCGTTGTGCGTGGTCCGACACGCACTTGGCCAGTTTTTTTTTTCTTCGATTTGGTAGAAATACAAATGACAAATATATATATATATATATATATATATATATATATATATACGGTTCTGTTGTTTAATAATTACACTTAAGTCAACAATAAGGATCAAATTCTCATAAATTACACTGTAAACGAGGATCTGATTCGACGACGACGCGACTCGTTTAAAATACGATCCTATTATCAACTGCGCAAGAACCAGAACGAATTTAATGTCGTAATTTTAATTTACGATGAATCTAGCTTCCTTTTAATTACGACTCATTATCACGCGACCATTAAATTAAATAAATACCCTGAAATATTAAAGTAGTATTCATAGCAACACCTTTGCGAAATCAAGCCAGTTTTCTTAAATTGCCTATCCATGACATCTAATATATTAATTCAAATTCAAACATTTATTATTACTTACTGAAGATGATGGCTATCATCAATAATTTACTCTATACTCTCCGCCATTTCGTCAGATTCATATTGAAACCGATAAAGCAAATTTCCGATAGTGCGATGGCAATATCAAGGGCAGTCGATAACGCTTGATGAGTTGGAGCCGAATCGAAGTCGATCGTGACCAGTGCTCTAACCGAGGAAATAACGTAATAGACGCCGGCGCCGACACTGATCGCCGATCGAAGTTCTAGCATGCCAGCTTTTATCACGAGGATACCTGTACAATCTTCCGCTGAGCACTGGTTGGAAGGAGGCAGAACTTTTATACTCTAGGATAATCTCGGCATGCTAGTGGGCTCACTTGTGCAAAGGGCTAAGGCTAAGCATAAAGATTAAATCATCGATGCAACGAAGCCATAATGTAATGACGTTTCGGAGATGAGATCGGTTATTTAACGATGTTACGTGAACAATGCGCCAAATGATTACTAAGAACGTTGATGTACAGAATATACTGAAGAGAAATGCAGGGTCAGAAAATACGGACATGAATGAAAATATCAATAGAAAGTCCAAATATATCAATGGATCTACAATACAAGCAAACCGCACGACTCTCAATATTTCGCGGTGATCGTGACGCGGGGGTCAAGGAGCGAGGCGGAATGGCTGCCGATGTGACTATTTAAGCCTAGAAATTCAATCTATGCCTAGGTCAAACTCTCTAGGGCACTGTCTTAACAACAAGACAAACCTTTTACAGTCTGTTTATTCCGAACAAAAGACGGTTCTGCCCTTTCTGAACTGGAAAGTGAAAATTGTCTTCGGAAACAGTTTTTTTCCATAAATTATGCATTATGACTTTGGGTGGTATTATGCTAATGTATTTTATTGATTGTCTTCGCTTCGCGCACCAAAGTTAATTTATTAACAGACATTCGTCAAGATTGAAAAGTGAACGGAAATCTTCGAGTTCCAGTTTATTCGCATCGCATACAATATGGCGGTCCCACTTGTCCGAATAATTTGCAATTAATAAACGGTTTGACCTACTGCGAGAATTTGTCGAATCATTCTTACATTGGTATTAATTAATCTCAAATTTGGCGTAAGTATTTACGATCTCCGGTTTCTGGTGATGGATGTCACTTTCTTCTCTAGTTTCAATGTCACTGTCAAAATAGACACTATTTTATTTTTTCCTGCAGCGGCGGAGGTCTTGGGTGTCTTATAAACAAACCAGTGTAAAAATTTCATTGATGGCTCGTCGTAAAACGAGTTCTGATAAAGAAGGTCTTCAATGTCTTTGAATTAATGTATTAAATTAAACGCTGATGATCAATGACCTTGGTTAATTCTGCAACGATTTCCTTGTTGTACAGTCATATGTCTATATAGCCCGATAAATAATTAATAAAACATATTAGCTGAGGGCACTTTGGTTTTGCGCCTGTGCACCGTGACCATTGGCAGGTATGACTTACCATAAATCAATCCGTAGCAAGGGGGAAAGCACAGCGTATCCAATACTCCAGCATTCACGTGAACTGGATCATAAAATAGCTTTTTGTCTCGCGTTCAGTGAAACGTATCCTAAGTCTCAAACCCACAATTAGCACTTTCCACAATACACATGCTCCAATTCCACCACACTGAACTGATACAGCACTGCCTCCACAACACTTAAGGTTTATGCAGTATTCACAGTTCCCGGTTGCAAAAATCAAAATTCGCACGTTCAATTCGCAAAACGAATCCGCGCTTACATTGGTATTCAAAAAGGTTGGTCCAACTGCCTTTACCGGTCGAAATCGTTCAAAATTCGTATAGAAAAGTCGGTTTACATTTTAACGAGCGTCACACGCTCACACGCGGGTCCAACACGAGAGCGCGGCGCGAGGAGCGCTAGCAAACTAACTAAAGGCCGTCCGTCCGTCCGTATCCGTACGCCACACGCGGCAGACGTCGACTTTTACCCTGCCATGTTCAACCGCTATCGGTATCGCACTATCATTGTAATACTCAGTTACTTTTAAATCGGAAGGCTTTTGTAGTTGCAAATGCAATTGGCCATACATGAACACGACCAGTCTAGGTATTAAGGCTACGAAGCGACATTCGTAAAACTTGGACCATTACCACCATTACGGAGTACAGGTTTAAATGATATCGCATATAACATTAAAACTACTGCAGATGCTGCCGATGCTTAATGTTGGTTGAGGTACGATAATGAATTTCTGATTGATGTCCATTTGTACCTCTGATATAGTTTCACAACTTAATTTTCCTTATGGTCATACGATCTAATGTAGTTACGATCATTAATATAGGTACACTACGTAGAGAAAGTCGTATTACATTTTCATAACATAATTAACTATAACAGAATTTGATAAGTACACTTAAAATATTTTGTTATTCTAACGGTAAAATAATGTTAAGAACGTCAATGAGACAAGTGTAAGACATGAGTTGACGTTAACACATTCGTTGGTTAGACAATTATAAGTGGCCTGTACTTTATAATCAAGATAGACATGTTAAAACCTCGATAATAAAACTGCATACATTTTTAATATATTTAAATCTTAGAGCATACATAACTGCTGGAGTAGCCTTATGTCGTATTTGCGTACAAAAATGTTTGCCGAATTTTGCGGGGGCGGGGGGAGCATCTTAATAGTTAATTAACAGTGATACAACCGCTTTGCTTATCATATATACCTAGATATTTTTCTAGCACGAACGACTTATTGTAAGTGATTGACAAAATAAAAACATCGACAGTCATGTTATCGATAAGTACCACTTCAACGTCATAGAGGTAAATAAATACAAATATGCAGCAATCTTTTTGGCCACTGTACCTGTCGCTATATGCGACCTCACAGTACCATCAGTCGTTCTGCCATATGAAAAATAAATAAATACAAATATATACAGGGTAATAGGGTGCGTTAAAAAATAGATAATAATAACAAAACTATGAATTTATTTATATTTTACATACTTCAGAAAACAATTTGCAATACTTTCGTAACTTTCTTTCTTCGTGTCACTGAATTAATTATCACCTACTTTACTCCATAACACACACACACACACACACACACACACCGAAATGATCTTTAAAATCGACGCAGAATGTCACAACATGTAGTTTTTCCCAAACCCATTTTTGGTCCCAAAAAAATCTGTGTCTCTGTATATGGTTACAGTGTAGGTGCACGCGGCGTCTAGGTAGATAGCCAATATATGTCTGTGGTTGTATATTCGTATTGTCGTTGAAGTAGTATGTACTTATCGATAACAGGATTGTCGATATTTTTATTGTGGCAAGCACTAAACAAATGTTGTTCCTGCTAGAAAAATATCTAGGTATAGTAATCAATCAAGGATAATGGAATCAAGTTCCTATTTCGGATGTACGTTAGTTTTACTTTTGACAAATTCTTAGTTTGTCAAAGACTTAAGTCGAATCTAATTCCTTCTCATTACGATTAGAATAGGAGAGAAGAAGTATCCACATATGCATGCACCGATATTCGTTTCCTATAAGTAGATTTTTATATACGAAAAACAAAACAAGGTTAATAAAATTAAATAAACCCTATAAAAGAGCAACTACAAAACGATATATAAACAAAATTTAGTCTTCGACCATCGATGCGAATCGGGTGATTACTACTATAATAAAATTAAAACAGGGCCTAGTGGATGATACATAGGTACGATAAAGAAGCAAGTTGACTTGACTACTTTAAATAAAATGAGAATATCAATTGTAATAGTTCAAATCAAATCAAATATAATTATTATAGTTATATGGAAAGTTACGATGGTCAACCAGTTTCATAGTAGGTACTTATATTACCTACATCAAATTTGCATATTGTTAAGTATCAGCAGGCACTAGCTAAGGCGTGTTCCAATTGAGAGACTATTCATTTCATAATAATATTAATGATGAAAGGACATTGTATAGTTTATAATGACAACTTCTTTTCAAGCTCCGTCGCACGCAGATGAGGCTGAAAAACGAATTGCAAGAAATCAAACGAATAAACAAGATACGGATCGTGAAACTTAATAAAACCCTCGTGGCTATAGTCGATAATTAAACATTAAAAGGCAGACAACAGCTCTGACCGTACATGCAGGGTTAGTAATACTGGTGCACTTAACCAGGACACAATCGCTGGAGCTTCACTGCAATCGACAAGGAGCAAGTATTACTTATTTCATCACACTTGCTCGAAAATGGTGGTATTATACGCAAGCTGTAATGGGCTATATTACGCCCATGGGCGTTATGGTTTTTTTTTAAATAATAGAACCCTCTGATTGGCTTAAGCAAATCTGGTTGCTGTGTGATTGGTTGAATAAAAAAATCTAGTTGGTCACGACGCCCCGCCCCGCAAGAATACTGCTCTGTGATTGGTTGAAATATTGAACTGCGCGCTCTACTAGCACTGATCTGGAAGTGAAGTTGTCAATTTTTGATTGGTGCTGCTGTATGAAACTTAAATTTTTCTGTCTTTTGTTGTTATTTATTTCCTCGCAAATGTGATGAAAAACATTGTGTATAACACGGGCGTAAGAATATTGCAAACTCGAGTCATCAAAAGCCCTCCGCCTTCGGCGTCGGGCTTCTGATACACTCTCGTTAGCAATATTCCACTTACGGCCCTCGTTAAACAATGTACTATTCTGTGGTATTGCCGACAATGCAATCAATATTTTGCAACGTGATTGATTTAACAAAGTTTTTTTCATCACACTTGCTCGTCAATGACGTTATTACTTGCGAGCGTACAGAGCAGTTATAGCCGTTTTACCTCCCACGGGCTGTTAAGTTTAGTTTTAAAATATAGAACCCTCTGATTGGCTTAAGCAAATCTGGTTGCTCTGTGATTGGTTGAAAAAAAAATCTAGTTGGCCAAGCCGCCCCGCCCCGCAAGAATACTGCTCTGCGATTGGTTGAAATATTGAAGCTGAGCGCTCCACTAGCACTGATCTGGAAGTGAAGTTGTCAATTTTTGATTGGTGCGGCTGTATGAATCTTAGATTTTTCTGTCTTTTGCAGTTATTTATTTCCTCGCAAATGTGATGAAAAACATTGTGTATAACACGGGCGTAAGAATATTGCAAACTCGAGTCATCAAAAGCCCTCCGCCTTCGGCGTCGGGCTTCTGATAGACTCTCGTTAGCAATATTCATCTTACGCCCCTCGTTAAACAATGTACTATAGTTGTCAAATCAATAGCGACAATAGTGATCATATTTTTACTAGTCCAGAGAAAACCCAGTCACGCCATAATAATCCATGAGTCAGGAACAGATGATATTCGTGCTCATCACAGAATTAAATGTCCTTTACCGGGATTCAAATTTCAAACCAGCACCAATAGCTGGCACCCTAAATCATACAACTCGTAGTAATAAAGGTGTCAATTATTGAAATTAAGGTGTAAAATATTTGGACGCCAATGGGACGTTTACCTTATTACGCAATCCAGAGAATTAGTTGTCGATGTAACACTCCGTTGATTGGTGTAGCAGATCGTTCATGGGAATTGTTTAAGGCGTTTAAAGCAATTTACCATGCGAAGTTATGGTATTAAACGAACTAAAATCTAAATGCTCCCCACAGGCTGATGTCGGCAATAATGACTGGGCTGATGGCTGCAGGAAAGAAGACTCGTTCTGTGAACCCAGCTCGCCTAGCGAGACTAGTTCATTTAGTTGTACCAAGTTATGTTAATAGCTCACTTTCAGTTTTGTGAAGATTCTTTTAGTGCCCTACTTTTGATATAAATACGAGTAATATGAAGTATCGACAACATACTTTAATGACGTTAAATAACGTGTTAAATTGTTACAAAGAAAGGTTTTTAACACACAACTTTAGGTGGTCTAGGTTCGGCATCCATGTGTATCGTACTGGCTGGAGGATCATAAACTTTATCTGTAATAATTTAACATCTGTTAATATTAACAATTTTGTAACACGTTGTCTTTGCCTACTGTACTTAGGAACCCAAACTCGATGGGATGGAGATGTGATATTATTATAACGGAGTTCACTTTATTCAAACCAAATCTATGAAAATAATCTATGTATGCCAAAAGCATACATAGATTATTTTCATAGATTTGCAACAAACTCTCTGTATTTTATTACGGACAGTTACCGCTTCATGTGAAACAAAACAACAACTTACAAAACTACGAACTTTTGAAGGATACACTATCAACACTATCCATCGTGTTATTAATAGCAAGGAATAACCTACGGAGTGTGGAAGCCATAAAAAAAAACCTACATACTCGTAAGGTAAACGTCATAGTCCTCGACGTTGCATTAGTGTATGACATGGGTACTCTATGTCAAAGCAATATGGGTTTCGAACTAAGAGTATTTTTCTTTTCCAATGCTAAAAATAATTAGGGCTGCTGTTGATTTTTCTGACACAAAGGTTGCTGTTTATGTAAAAATTAGCGACGCTGTAACGCCGACGAAAAACGATCTAAAATTGACAGTTGTATTCTAAAAAAACTATGGGGTACAGTTCAGTTACTACAGTTAAACTGAGAATTGCATTTACCGGTATTGTAAGAAGATATAATTACAAGATTGCATACCTAGTAGCTACTAATTATTCCATACCCACTATAGTCTGTTGTCGAAATGAAAAAGTCTATGGTGATTAACGGCGCCTGAAGTTGAAGGATTTGTTCGCAAGCTATCGCGAAGACATAAGGCAACAGTTACACATTACGTCAAACAATGGCAATCGACGGAGCAGCCAACAGCCGCGGCGTGATGCACACGACCGCTCGTGAGAAACGCTTCCTGGACGGCTAATATGTCAATTAAATGGTAAATGATGCATAAATATATGTACAGAATGGCGTTGAAAAATACGTGGATTTTCTACACACTGCATCAATTGATCATAAAATGTTAGCTTCTTAGTGTTGCATTGCAGAGACTAATCACAGTTTTCAATCCATTCAACACGATGATCCCAGCTAAAGATCGGTATCGCATCGACATCTTGACACTGGATGCTGATTATCTATCCATAGTTGCGGTAACTAGTAACTACGAACATTAGCGCTTCACTTTACGTAAACTAAACATTGCCTTCTTCGGACCACAGCGGCTACGGGTACATGGAACTTGCGAAATTCCTTACAAGATAGCTTAAGATGCGGTTTACGTTCTTCCTGACAAGCAACTCGTTAGATTCCGTACGAAGAAATTAGCTAACATAACTCCTTTAGTTTAATATGCTTACTATAGGTCTCAGGTATTGTATTTTATACGTTTGTCTAAGCTACAGTAGCCTAGTGGCCTAGTGGTTCAGGTATGCGGCTGGCAAGCAGTGGTCGTGGATTTGAATCCCGGCTCGTGCCAATGAGTTTTTCGGAACTTATGTACGGAACATTTACGGTTAGCTTTTCGGTGAAGGAAAACCTCGTGAGGAAACCGGTCTGATCGCAATAAGGTCAAGTTTTCCCTCTGGGTTGGAAGGTAAGATGCCAGTCGCTTTCGTAAAACTAGTGCCTATGCCAAATCTTCGGATTAGGTGTAAGCGGACCCAGGGCTCCTGTAGGGCACAACCGGGAATAACGCTAGGAGGATGATGACGTGTTGTTTAAAATTTATACATTTAATAAATATTTCTGATATATCGATAATTCAAACCATCGAGTTAAGGCAACGATTTCTAAGCTGTGGTAACTAAACGCTGCCTCTCATTTCCGCCCCCGCTCTCTTGGTGTTAGATAAGTGTCATGTGTACATGTAGGTGGCATTTATAAAATAAATAATAATATAAAAATATCCGTGTATTAATTAATTACCGGATATCCAACCACCCGGAACCAGCAGCGCATCCAATTACTACACTGGCGACGAGAAGTTTACAAACCCACGCGGATAACGTATGTAGAAAGTTCTATTGAAACATCGTTTTAGAGGTTATCTATAAAATCTATCGCCGGAGCAGAATCGTCGCGAAAGCGAATCAGTCGGTAAAGCAGCACACGTTTGGTGCGGAGCTTCGCTCGCAATAACTAAACGCATGCTGACTGACAGTGACCGGTGTCGGTAAAACAGGGAAAAGCAAGCAATAAGCAATAATTATCTATGCAGCTACAACAAGGCAATGGAGGAATATGAATCGAAGATTTACAGTGGAAAAACATCTTGGATCCAAGATTTAAGTAAAGAAAAATTAGTGCAACTGGTGCAAGAATTAAAAATACAAACAAGTACTAACCCAAGCCTAGAAGAATTGCGAATATTACTGCGGGATTACGTAAAGGCTACAAACGTGAAAATGGCGGTGAATCAACAGGGCATTTCGCTATCTAGCTTGGAGAACTTTAGTGGTAGCAATTGGCGTACGTACGAAGAGCAATTAAACTGTTACGTATTATTGCACGACATTCCCGACACGAAAAAAGTGCCTTTGCTGCTAACAAAACTTAGTGCCCAGGTATATGAAAATTTAGCCGGGTTATGTTCACCGGTATCTCCCCTAAAATGTACGTACCAGGACCTATGTAATAAACTTCAAGAATATTATCATCCTAAAACGAATTTGGCAGTTTACCGGGCTAAGTTTATGGACCGGAAGCAGGAGGAACGCGAGACCATAAAAGATTATCTGTTAGCTTTGCGAAAGTTGGCGAAAGATTGTGATTTCAAAGAGTTGGATGAATGCTTAAAGGAAAGGTTATTGAATGGGGTCTACAACGAGACAATAAGATATGAAATATTAAAAATAGCAGATGCTCCCCTAAATAAGCTGGCAGTGGTGGCAGAAACAGCTGAGATGGCATTTAAATTGTCTGCTAGACCAGTCGAAGTTTTTAAAGTGGCCACAGATCAGAGGAAGAATGGACCACAGTTTCAAAGAAAGGATCAACAATCGCAAGTTAAGTGTTTCTGTTGCGGGAGAACGGGTCATATGCGGGACCAGTGCACTTTGCGATACAAATACTGTTCTGAATGTGGCAAGAAAGGACATATTTTCAGGGTTTGTCCCATGAAGAAGGCAAATGTTAAAACGGTGACCTGCTCCCCAGATATGAAGGACCTTGAAGAGGATAAAACTTGTGTAAATCATGCGCAGGATGATATTTATCAGGTACTTAATTTGGATTGTAACTGTAATTTATTCACAAAGGTCCCATCTATGTTTTTGAAATTACAAATAGAAGGTATACCATTTGATTTTGAGGTGGACACGGGGTCAGACATTACAACCCTTAATGAAAGTGACAGAAAGCGGTTTTTCTCGCATCTAGACCTGGTACACTCTAAAATAACAATGATAAATTTTAACCAATCCACTTCAAAACCAATTGGGGTACTAAAAGATCTGAAAGTAGTGTATAATAAATCACAATATGATAATTTGACATTAGTGGTGGTACAAGATGGGTTACCAAGAGTGATTGGAAAGGACTGGTTAATGCAATTAAAGTTATGGCCATTGAATTTGAAACAAAATGTGAAGGTGTGCACCACTGTCCATCTAAAACAGGAATATGTAGAACAAATAAGAAAAGATTTCCCTGTTGTGTTTGAACCTGGCTGGGGTAACTTTAAAAAGTCAAATATAACTCTAAAACTGAAAGCAAATGCAAAACCAAAGTTCTTACCTGCAAGAAATGTGCCGTTTGCATTAAAATCTAAGGTAGAATCTGAAATAGATAGGCTACTAGAAAATGGCCGTATTGCTCCCATAGAGTTTAGTGAATGGGGAACACCAGTGGTCCCTGTGTTGAAAAGTGATGGCTCAGTACGACTCTGTGGGGACTATAAAGTAACTTTGAACCCAAACCTAGAAATTGACCATTTTCCACTCCCAACAATAAATGACATATTGTCAAATTTTGAAGGAAATAAATATTTTTGTGAGTTGGATTTAAAAGAGGCATACCTACAGGCACCTCTAGACGTAGAATCACAAAATTTAACTACAATAGTAACGGAAAAGGGTATATACAAGTACTTATATTTACCCTACGGAGTCAGTACGGGGCCTGGCTCATTTCAGAGACTGATCGTCCAACTTCTGTCGGGTCTGGAGGGTGTCAGAGTTTACATTGACAATGTTTTTATTGCAGGAAAAACAATAGAGGAAGCTTATATAAGACTAAAATCAGTATTGGAGCGATTCACCGAGGCAGAGCTGAAATTAAAAATATCAAAATGTAAATTCTTTGAACAACAGCTTACTGTATTCGGATATAATGTATCAAGTGAAGGCATTAGCGTAGTAAAAGAAAATATTGAGCCCTTATTAATGACACCCCGGCCAGAAAACATAAAAATGTTGCGTTCCTTTTTGGGGAAAGTAAATTATTATAATAGGTTCCTAAAAGATATGGCCACAATCTTGCAACCTTTGTACAATTGTTTAAAGAACGACAAGTTTTGCTGGAGTCAGGATTGTGACAAATCTTTTGTAAAAATTAAAGAAGCTTTAACAAAAACAGTCACATTATCTCATTACAGCAACGAGTTACCAGTGATATTAAGCTGTGATGCTTCTGACTATGGTGTAGCCGCTGTACTGTCTGTAAGGACTGAAAGTGGTGTAGTGAAACCAGTAGCTTATGCGAGCAAAAAGTTAAATGATTCTCAAATAAAATATCCAACAATTGAGAAAGAGGCTTTTGCAATCATTTTTGGAGTAACAAAATTTTACGAATACCTGTTTGGACGAACATTTGATTTGCAAACAGACAATGCGGCTTTAGTAAGTATATTTGGCCCGAAAAAGGGTATCCCGAGAATGGCGTGCAAAAGGTTGCAACACTGGGCTATATTTTTGTCAGCTTTCACCTACACCATTAACCATATTAAAACTGATAGGAACCCTGCAGATTATCTGTCACGGAATCCTACATCAGATAACAGCCATTTCAGTCATCCATTGTTGGATAGTAGTGAGTTAAGTGTGCTTAATTTCTTGTCATTGTCAAATTTTGAGAACGTTAACTGGAAAACTGTTGAAATCGAAACAAAAAAATGTACCACTTTATCCACTGTAATGAGATATTGTACTGACGGATGGCCTGATAAGGAAATTTTGGATAAAGAATTAAAACACTATTATGACAGGAAAAATGAATTGAGTATTGATCAGGGTTGTCTGTTATGGGGAACACGAGTAATAATACCGACAAGCCTACACAACCTAGTAATGAATGAGTTACATGCTAGCCATTTTGGAATAAATAGAATGAAACAAATTGCTAGATCATATTTCTGGTGGACAACAATTGATAAGGATATAACAGATATAACAAATGCATGTACAATATGTTTAGAAAACAGGAAGGCCCCAGAAAAAGTGCCGCTGACGCCTTGGCCCTCAGCACAGTCGGTGTGGGAGCGCTTACATGCGGATTTCCTTGGACCTTTCTGTGGAAAAATGTTTTTAGTGGTTGTAGATAGCTACTCAAAGTGGCCAGAGGCCTACGCTATGACAAATATAACAGCCACTAGCACTCTTAAGATTTTCGAGGCATTGTATGCCCGGTATGGGTACCCGCTCCATTTGGTGGTGGATAATGGGACAACGTGGACAAGTGCTGAATTTAAAAACTATTGCAACAGCAAGAATATCAAAATAAGCTATACTCCACCATATTATCCAGCTACAAATGGTGCAGCCGAGCGTTTTGTTCAGACTTTTAAAAGTCATGTTAAAAAAATTATGGCTAGTGGCAAACCGCTAGAAAATGCCGTAAATTTATTTTTGTGTGATTATCGAACAAGTGTAAATAGGGCAACTGGTGTCAGCCCCTCAAAGTTAATGTACCAACGAGAGTTGAGGACAAGATTTTCTTTACTTAGACCACAGCCTATAAGTTCAAGGTTACAAATTAATAATGAGAAGCTTGTAGAATTCAGTAAGGGAAGTCGAAATGTAACTTTTGAACCAGGGATGAAAGTCATGGTCAGAGATTACAGAGATAAAAAAATAAAGTGGATTGAAGGGGAGATCAAGGAGTATCTGACACCAGGGGTCACATATTTGGTAATTGTAGAGGGAAGAACAATTAAGCGGCATGCTAACCAAATGTTACCCATTAAAAAATAGTACTACAAATATATTAATAATACAATTGTATTACTAATATTATAGTTATATTAAAGTACTCGTACCATAATAATTAAGTTACTTCTTAGTAGATAAGAAAATTTCTATATGCTGGGGGAGAGCTGTGGTAACTAAACGCTGCCTCTCATTTCCGCCCCCGCTCTCTTGGTGTTAGATAAGTGTCATGTGTACATGTAGGTGGCATTTATAAAATAAATAATAATATAA
Source organism: Epinotia nisella (assembly GCA_932294315.1). NCBI lineage: Eukaryota > Metazoa > Arthropoda > Insecta > Lepidoptera > Tortricidae > Epinotia > Epinotia nisella. Next base: position 29,556,635 of record OW028674.1, read on the forward strand.
AAATATCCGTGTATTAATTAATTACCGGATATCCAACCACCCGGAACCAGCAGCGCATCCAATTACTACATAAGCAAATGTATGTATGCCATGTATTGAGGCCGATCATTTCACTGCGTTGCAAAAATTTAAAGAGTGACCACGGAGAATTTCTCCAAAAATGGTAACATCTTGATTTGATTTCGATACAAACGATAATAATTTTCATGGTTAATTTGTTGAATCGTGGTTACGCTTTAAGAAAGGTATCTTTATCTGCATCTGCAGCTTTCTCGGGATTAACTTACCTCGCGTTATTTAGAGTCTACTGCTTCCGTTCTAAATTGAGTTATCAACTCGTGGGAAAGTGTTCGCTATGAAGTTGAATATTTTTCATTGTATTATCGCTTTGACTACACAGCATACTGTGGACTTTATTTATATTGTTTCTTTATAAGAAGATAGATTTTTTTTATTTAATCATTACCATTAATCGACTCGGCCTCAGTAGTTTACCAGCCTGGAAAATTAACCTATTTTTTGCTGAAATCTTTATTATGTAGTCCACGGATTGAATTTAAAGTAATTGCCTTTTCATCGTTGGCAACACACGCATGATGAAATCATTAAAATGCGAGAGTAAATAATATTATATTAACCACAGAGATCGTTAGCGTGATTAATATAATACTCGATTAATAATTGTTTAGAATAACAGACACAGGCAAACTTACGATACGTACATAAAAAAATACTTATTTGCAGCAGGCAATACCATGCAGCTGCAAAGCTGCAATAATGTAGACTGCCAATTCCATGGTATTATCTTAATGACAAATGTCTGTTAAAAAATAACATAAGTAGGTACTTACTATTTCACCTGTCTCTATCTGACAAATTCAACAATCAATAATGTATTTACCACATTCCGAAATATTTCATTCACCATTAATACAGCAAGTTGCTGCCAAGTTTGGCAAGCAGGTGGCTATTACTTTGGTCCTATTAAAATAACTTACAACAACAACAAACTCTCTGTATATTTATATCCCCTAGAACATAGAAACAGCCTAGCCTCATTTTGCACTGCAAAATTTGCAGCCCATTTATGTCAAGAAAATAGGTAGGTACTTGAAAAGTTTTTGCGTTAATTTGCAGTCCATATTGCATTAAAGCGGCATTAAATAATGAGCGCAGTACCTACAAAAAGGAGCGACGATGTCGACCAAACGCCTGTGGGTAAAGAAACGTTTTTTAAACTATCGAGATGGTTAACCACAAAACGAAGTACCAAGGTACTATTTCTGATAAAACAGGTCCTTTGGCGGGAACAGCGTACCTGCATAAAATGCAGCTACAGTCGTTCGCCTTCGTCTATCCTGTCCTATATTTATAAGGATACAAAAGTCTTTGTGCAGATTTCAACAAGGTTCAAAATAAAAATATATAACAAGCCATGGGATAAGCTAAATGCGACCATCATAACTATAGCAGGATTATAGATCGGAGACCGCAACCAACGCAAGGTTATCCAGTTGTATAAGTTACTCTATCTTTTTTATGTGGCTCAACCATTGTCTGAAATATATTATTTATGAACCATACATACATTTTAAGAAAGACTGTATAGTATTAACAGTAATGCATCGCAAATATTAGCTTTTTAGGGTTCCGTAGCCAAAATGGCAAAAACGGAACCCTTATAGTTTCGTCATGTCCGTCTGTCCGTCTGTCCGTCTGTCCGTATGTCACAGGCATTTTACTCGAAAACTATAAGGTGTATTTGAATAAAATTTTGAGGATAGGTGTATTTTGTTAGCCGCTACATAGTTTTGTAATTAAAATGACAAAAAAAAATTTTTTTAGGGGTGCACTCCATATATAAAACTAAAAGTCAATTTTTTTTTTCATTGTGACCACCCGTGTGGCACATCAATCGATACGCCTTTCAAAATAAATATAAGGTTTCTTAGCAATTTTTTTGATTAAGTGAATAGGGTCGGAGATAATCGCCCCGAAAGTCACTAAAATTCTGTCCCCCCCCCTCTAATTTTTGAACGGTGTATTTTAAAAATATGGGAAAATTCATGGACATAGGGCTTATTAATTTCATTCACCGAAAATTGTTTTGAACAAGATCGGTTCACAGGTTTTCGAGATATTGCTGAAAAACTGCCTTCCTCAAAGAAAAGGACGTAAGTGCCGTAAAATTTCTGTGACGATACGACCTTTTTAATAGGCACGGAACCCTTCGTTTTGCGTGGTCCGACACGCACTTGGCCGGTTTTTTTATTTAAACTTTATCACACAGTCTGTACAAATGGCGGACTTATGCCTTAACACCTTTTTTCCAGTCAATCAGAGGGCTATAGCTACATGTATTGTATTTGATGCGGGATAGATATTTCTTTTCAACATAAAGAAAAAATAAGTGCAAACTGAAATCTAGTTATGGATAACTTAGCATACATACGAATTATTCTAGAAGTAGTCCAATTTTGAGATACTGTACCATTGTCCCTAAAGTTCACTACTACTCCATAAAGGATTTTAATATATTCCTAATGTAGGACACACAACCTTATCAAAGTAAAACGTAACTATCCCAGATTGCTTGTGCAACCGCTCGCCATGTCGCAAACCGTAACGAATCTGCTTATTGTTTGTCATAATCATAATGTCAAACCTATGAAGAGACCGCTCACGTATCCATTCACATATTGCAATAAGAAGGGCTTGAAACAATCGTTGACAAATAATCAATCGGTACCGGTTCTGCCAACGAATACGCGAACATAGATTTGTAAAACGCAAAAATACTCATGTGGGCAGACCGGTTTAGTTTCCTCACTAGTTAGTGTCATGTAAAGTTTTTCACCTGATACTAAATCATAACAGAAGAATATATCTATACCTTTTTTATATATAAAGCCTCTTCCACCTTGATTTGTTTAATATTTCGTACCTAATCCATAAAGTCCTTCAGTGACTTCTTTCGCCGCTGTATATTTACATATTTATTCAGCCTACTCCCAATTAGGTCTAATCTCTCCTCTGCTTTGGAATGTCAGGTGGCATTCGCTTAGACATTTAGTGCTTAGACTAATTCTTGGAATTCGGTTGTGAGAAAGAGCCCTACCAACTAGGAATGAATAGGGATGATTTCTTTATTTAGTTACTTAGGTACTTCAAAATAAGACGTTATATCAACCTACGAAGACATATTTTCAAATGTAAACACACTAAATAGTGATAACAGTTGCACTATCTGCGCTGTCACAATGTCCTTAAACAAGACTTGTTTAAATAAGATTTCGAAATTTTCGTTTACTTTGCCCTCTCTGCCTACCTTTCCTTCTTACGATTTGACTTTAAGCCTTAGTTGTCTAGGCCAAGGCCGTATTGAATAGACTTATCATCGCAATACCTGCGGTATGGGTGGCAATTATGATAGAATCGCGATACGAAATGGAAACAAACCTACGCGTATCCAAAACAGTAATGGCATCTTCATAATAACCAAGGTTTTTATTTATTTAAACAAGTTACAGAGCAAAACAGTAATGACTAAACAACTGTGAAACTATAGAACAAGGTTTACAATATAATTTAAATTAGCAGTATTACAACAACAACAACAACAACAATAAGAAGTATGATTAATTGCAAGAAAGACGCGTTGCCATTACTAATGAAAGCGTGTGTTTTTGCCAGCGGGAAGTAAAAGCGAACTTTATTGAACAAGGCATACTAAGTTTAAAAAAATGTACCTACATTAAAAACCAACCTGGTTCAGAAAAACTTGACCTTGCCTGCAAAATCGTGATTGGATTATAAGAGATTTACCAATTTAGAATTAATCACAACGACGCAAATAATCTTGCCGATTACTTGCGCTTTAGGAAATCATGACCACATTACGCGTGTCATACAGATCAAATCGCAGTACCAGTTATGTTAATATTAGCATGATACAATCTGAAGACAAAATGTCCACCTAGTTATGTCAACTGTTGAATATGAAGGGGGGCATGGTTGACACCCAAATCTAAGATATGGATTAGCTCTAATTCTTACTAACTGGTGATGGATAAATATAATATGTATGTGTTATTTATTAGATCATCTTTGACCACGATAAGACAATTTTATGATCATTCTTGGGCTCTTTTATATCTAGAATTATCAAAGTCCACAGTGAAACGTGGCAATTATAGGAGCACACCAATATGCAGATGGTGTCGCAAAGCCACTTCTGATCACTCCCATGGCCACGAATGAGTACCTACCTATAGCACTCTAGCTTGGTATCCTCTCACACTAAAAAACTCCACAACTAAGAACTGTGTTATGGCATGTACGTGACCTGTAGGAATACCTTATTCATATACATGATATACCGTCAGGCATCCCAAAGAGAATAAGACCTGTAGACGCACATAAATACATGACATCATAAACAATCATCGCCCGATCTCTGTAACCAGATGAACACACGTGTAAACGATACCAAATCGTTACAATATCATAGGATACATCGAAAGTGATTATGGAAAGAGCTCACCCTGGTTTACCTCCAAATCTAACACTACCAATCTGCACTTAACTGTTCGTTCGCAATATAGCCGTGGAGAGCTCTGACCCGTCAACATTATTATAAACTTGATTCCTTGTAGTTGTTGCTACATGAAATAAATCGGCTGTTTGAGTCATAATTATTAACATAATCATAAATGTAAATATACTATCGTGAATCATGACCATTCACGTGTACGTGCTGCTGTGCCGATCACTCCACTGCATCAGCACCAAGAAATCGACCCGGGAAAACAACACTTAGTGAACCGAAAGAAGCGTTGCGGGCTGTAAATTTATACAAATATAGCCTCAATTTTGTATATCGCTAAATCGTCCTCCTATAGCGTTATTCCCGGTTGCGCCCTAAAGGAGCCCGGGGTCCGCCTAAGCCCATGATTTGGCATAGACACTAGTTTTATGAAAGCGACTGCCATCTGATCTGACCTTCCAACCCAGAGGGAAAACTAGATCTTATTGGGATTAGACCGGTCACCTCAGGATGTTTTCCTTCACCGAAAAGCTAACGGTAAATATTTCGTACATAAGTTCCGAAAAACTCATTGGTACGAGCCGCGGGATTCGAACCCACGACCGCCGCTTGCTTGAAAGCCGCATGCCTGAACCAATAGGCTACCGTAGTTTCTATCCCTAAATCGTTATCTTTATTTTATTATGCATGAAAGACTGAAAGCAATTTACTCAGTTAAATTGTAAACTGGACTTATATGCAAACTTTTTATTCAAACTATTTTAATGCAAATCGATGGAGGTGTCTCTCTAGAACAATCGCTTTCGTTCATGTCTCCGACTTACTGATTTTGAAAGACCGATAAAATGGAGATAGGTATCCCTATGATATCCCGGGGATGTCACATTTTGTCATCTCGAATTAGGTCCAGGATTTGCAACACTGTTTAGGGCATACATAATTATCTTTTACTTACATTATGTTGACTCGGCGGCTCGTGTTAAAATCATTGATAAGTAATTGGTGTTTGGTATAAACACAACCACCTACTACTACCGCGGCTACCGCCGCGAAACGGAAACGAACTTCGTTCGTGTATCTTCATCTCCTAACTTATAGTAACCGGGTTGTAAGTATGATTTTTATTAAGTAGGTACTAGCTGCCCCGCCTGCACGGTATAAAATACAACCCGTTTAATATAAGTTTGGAGCTGGCGACGATGACGGCGAGGTAAATTCTTAGAGTAAACGGGTTGTAGCAATAAACAGTAACGAAACGACGCGCGTCGTATACCTACAAGTAAATTTAAATCGTGTGCTAACAACCCAAATATTGTTTTGAATAAATACTAATGCTGTAAATAACTTCCATTCATTCAGATGAACAGGGCTGTGGGATCCACCTGCCTCTGTCGCACCGAATTATTTTCAACTTTAAACGTGAAGTATTAAACTTGATAATGTTATGACAAAGCATGGTTTAACCGAGAGTGATGTTCGTACGCTCAAACAATTTTTGGACAGTCGTGTAATTAATCAAGTGCAGAGAAAATGAAAGTTTTACAAAATGGCCGAGTGGGCTGGAAGGAATGATCCGAAAGATCATTATCCTTTAATAATCATTTGAAATACTTCACAGTGTTTAATTGGTGTCTACTTTTATCATCTCGCAATATGTCAACTTAAGAAACCGCCGATATTATATTTACAGAAATTAAAATAGAATACAACTTTATTTAGGGCAGAATAAATTGTAATTTAACATAAGTTAGACGAATGATAATAGAAGACGATATGTAGTTACTAGCGAACTGTATAAGCATGAATCGCCGCCATTGCCGGTAAGCTTGGTTTCAATTTCCAATATATAATCGACAGCAACTTTTTCATCACTATCGACCTCTCCGTCATCGTCATGATCATTATTATTAATCACTATCGTCATGGTGACCTTCGTGATTATAGTCATTTTGACCATCATTGGCCACTCCACTTCTACAAGAACTCAATATGATATACCTCGACACTAGTTATAGATCTAGGTGGAAAACATATTGGACTCAACAATGCCTCTTATCTTGCAATCGGGGCCCGGGGATAGCTAACATGCCAGTTGGTCCGCTTTCCACCGCAACTATGGAATTATCTAAAATCGAAGACGATTAATGGTTAATGTGCACTCAACCAGTTAACTTGCAAAGCTTCGCTAAACTTCTTTTCAACATTTGAAGCTATTTTAGGACTTAGTTTCATGCATGTTTCATGATAATCGCCGTCATGTGTTGCAAAATCTGAAGGAGGAGGGTATAACAATATTTTGATGGTTTCTTTATCACCTTCCCCGCCAGCGACTGTTGGTCGGGATCTATCAAAGCCTTTTTATCCTTAATCATATAGTGAGTAATGAGTAGAATAGTACTGACTGATGCCGATCTAATGTAGTTATTTGACCATCAACGAACGTCGAGTTGAATATAAGGTGGGTTGCACCAAACGACTGTAATCGTAAACGGTGTTTGTTACAATCTGAATGTATGGAAAGTTTGACAAGTTTCTATGGAATGACAGCTGCCAGCGCCATATTTAACGTAGATCGGTCTGTAGTCGTATGTTGGTGCATCCCGCCCTAAGTCTTTAATTAGAAAATAGATAAAACATATTGATTGGAATCTTAATTAAAACTGCAAATGTAATAAACGGAGTCAGATGATAGCATAATGTGAGGCATAAAGCGGTCTTGTTAGCTCCTTGAAGGGATATATCGGCTAAGTACGACTAGTTGTCCGATCGAGCGGTCGATAAAGTCTCGAAAGTTGCGCTTTTGCTATAAATTATCTTCAAGTACGCAGGGATAGTTGGACAATTGACCGTTTTATGGCTTTCGTATCAAGAATATTAAACCTTGAGCCAGATCTATGGGGTGATTGCTGTGTCCCTCGCTTTTACCAACGGTTTATTCGCAGACTGCCCGTATTTATTCCACGGATCCTGCGACATTATCGATTATATAGGAATAAATGGACACGACAATGGCAATCAATAAACTAATGCTACTAAATACTAGGAAGATTAAAGTAATCGAAAAACCGGACAAGTGCGAGTTCAACTCGCGTGGTGAGGGTTCCGTAATATATTGAGAATTTTCCCGTTACTTTGAATACTCACACTTCTTATAGGTTTTCCTGTAATCTTTAGGCAAGGAACTATTTTCCATATTTTTTTTCATAATTTTAAGCCTAGTAGTTTCTGAGATAAGGGGGGAATGGTCAATGTTCGTCTTTTGTCATAAATAACTCCAAATCTGTTTTTGTTAAAAATATAAAATATATATATATCCGAGATGCTTACAACAACCCATTTCTTTCTTTGCGAAACTTTTTTTTTAATTTTTCAGTTTAGCCCCCAAAAGTGGCCCCTTTGTTCAGAATTCATTAATTTACTTTAAGCTTCCATCTTCGTGTCACCAATTTACATATGTTTACCAAATTTCAACTCAATCGATCCAGTAGTTTCGGAGCAAATCGGCTGTGACAGACGAACAGACAGACGCACGAGTGATCCTAATATAAGGGTTCCGTTTTTTTCCCTTTGAGGTACGGAACCCTAAAAAGTAATAAAAATGTTCAATCTTAATTCATAAAAACTAAATATAGGTGTCAAATATTAGGCATTAAGGTTTCAAACATTGGGACGTTTACATTAGGCAATAATTGTAAACTTGCTTATTTTAACTTGCTGTGAAGTGAAGATAGAAATGAGTACAGAAGGCGATAACTAATCATCAAAGCGTACAATCTCGCGCGATTAGTACCAGTATAACCGTACCATCCTCGGTTTATAGACAAGTGTTACTGCCGATACAATCACTCGCCTTTTATAGACATCACTACGATCATCCAGGTCATGACTACGAAGAAATGTTTAACTGATGTGACTTGATACTAAAAAATCGGACAAGTGCGAGTCAGACTCGCCCACTGAGGGTTCCGTACAAATTATAAGGTCCATATTATAAATAGTACAGGAATCATGTCTCCGCGCTTATACCGCTGCTTAACCTCGATGATTGATTACGTACTCTAAATAAAGACTATATTTTTTAAGATTTAATTAAAAATGTATAGTTTTCAGATTTTTTCCTGTATTAGTAGTATAACGATATTACCAGTACCTCCACGCGTTCCCGAGATAAAGGGTTCTGTTTTTTCCTTTTGAGGTACGGAACCCTAAAAAAAACTAAATAATGAGAATTATTTTTCGTAAGGAGATAAAGATATATTTAATGACAGTCAAAGCATGAGTACTTATATTATTTTTTAACGTGTTACATGTGTGTTGTGATATATAAAATGTGAAGTTCTTGGCATATCTAATTAGGTACTATCGGCCCAAGCCATAGTCAACCAGTTTCAAAACAGTATCGCTTGCAATGCTATACGGCTGGAACCAAAATGCGCCTTTACGGTGGTCGACTCTGGCTAGGGCCGATGGTACATGTTCAATTTCACGAGACATCAGAATGGTGGAGACATGAAATGAGAGATATCCTACATGTAAAGTTTAGAAATACGCTAAGTACGTACCTTATTGAAGAGACGACTTTTGAAGTAGAATTTCCAAGAATAAAATTACGGATGTATTTATAGCTATATAAAAGCTCACTTTGCTATTCCAATACCTCCTTGATGTTATTTCAAGAACTCAAATAGACGAATTTCAATTTAAATGTTTTACTGATCGTTGACAGTGATTCTTCAAATAACAGTGAATTACGGGAGTAAAATCCTATGATTTGTATATATTAAGTTAATTACAATGTAGACTCATTGCGAAACGATTTCGATTGGCGCTGGCCCTTTTGGAATGACGTCTGCAACGTACACCTACCTAATGTGTTTGTTTCACATAAAGGCTATGGTGCATTAACATCACAGCTAAAAATAAAAAAAACCGGCCAAGTGCGTGTCGGACCACGCAAAACGAAGGGTTCCGTGCCTATTAAAAAGGTCGTATCGTCACAGAAATTTTACGGCACTTACGTCCTTTTCTTTGAGGAAGGCAGTTTTTCAGCAATATCTCGAAAACCTCTCAACCGATCTTGTACAAAACAATTTTCTGTGAATGAAATTAATAAGCCCTATGTCCATGAATTTTTCCATATTTTTAAAATACACCGTTCAAAAATTAGAGGGGGGGGACAGACTTTTAGTGACTTTCGGGGCGATTGTCTCCGACTCTATTCACTTAATCAAAAAAATGCTAAGAAACCTTATATTTATTTTGAAAGGCCTATCGATTGATGTGCCGGGGGTCACAATGAAATTTTTTTTTTGACTTTTAGTTTTATGTATGGAGTGCACCCCTAAAAAATTTTTTTTTTTGTCATTTTAATTACAAAACTATGTAGCGGCTAACAAAATACACCTATCCTCAAAATTTTATTCAAATACACCTTATAGTTTTCGAGTAAAATGCCTGTGACATACGGACAGACGGACAGACGGACAGACGGACATGACGAAACTATAAGGGTTCCGTTTTTGCCATTTTGGCTACGGAACCCTAAAAAGTAAAGTAACAAATATTTATTTTTCAGGAAGCAATAAACTTCATGTTATGAAAAATCACCGATTAAACCGATCCATAAAGGAAATAAAAACCGAAATAGAATCAATTAAGGAATGCGGAAGACATAAAACAGTTGCAGTGTGGTTTGGCTTGGCATATCCAATCGCAGCAGTCTCAACACATCACAGGGCCTCTTGCGCAGCGATATATTTGAAATTCGTGACTTAGACGGTTTTTGCCATAAGTCTCTAGTGACGAGTGTCTATAAATCTTGAGCTCTTTGAAGGGCCTGCGATATGCCTTATGTCGCGGCGTAATTGAGACCGCTTCTGCTGCGCTACGCGTTATGTTTATCAAAGAGGTTCTATAAATAAATGCAGGAAAACGGTTGTATCTTGTTAGAAAAACTTTCTTTACGTGGGAAAGCTCTGTCATTTAAACTGCTTAGCTGCACATCTAGGTACCTAAATACGTTCTCGATAGCTCCGCGGTAGACAGGGGTAAAATAATCCCAGAATGTAACTATTCATCGACACGGCAGGCATGGTTTTAGAAGTTCCAATGTCAGAAATGTCCGGCAACGTTGAAACCAACGACTCTAATTTACGACCAATGATTTCGTAACACCGAAAAGAAAGATACAAGCTTTCCTGTTGCAACCCGATCCGCTGGCAAACTCCGTCAATCCGAATTCCCGCGCATTGATTGACGTCCGTTCCGTGAAATAAATTATCTTCTCCATCCTGGGGTCAAACTGAGAAATACGATTAACCTATTACATGCTATGAGGTAACATTCCTTTTTTACGATTGAATATTATAATTTATAGATCCGACACCGCTTTGTTTAATGACAAGATTATGAAAGTAAGTGAAATTGCAAATGCACGTTTGAAAAACTATTAATCATACGATGGTGCTCATGTAGTTGAACTGATTTGAAAAATTGCACGATTACGTGATCAATACAAACAAACTATCAATCAGAAGAGCTATGTTTAAGTTCAAAGGTTTATAAATTATAATTGAAGTATGTAATCATCTTGAAGTTTACGTTAAATAGGCATGAAATGAAAGATGACACACCAATTCATATGTAGATATAAAGATTATTTTGAAAACGAATGAACGATGGGTAACACGAGTCTGTCTCGACTTCCTCCGTTTTCATCACTACCAATTATGTAGCCGTGGGTTCAACTGGGTCAGTCAAACGGACAGGAGACAAAGGCGCAGAATTTCCGCTTCCTCAGTTTGTTTTTTAGAAAAGAAGTTTTAGGGAACATTTCCTGTGTTGACAGCATCAGGGAATAATTATTTACGATTTTGGCTTCCTTGGTGAGTACTTGTATATGTATATGAGTACCTGTAGGGTATTGATGGTGCCTTGAAATTTTTAAATTAAGAGGGCGTTACAGTGCACACTAGCGCCACTGGTAAATAATTGTGATTATTTAAATTTAACGATAGATAATTAAAAACCGGACTCGCCCAATTGAGGGTTCCGTACAAAATTGCAAATATATAGTTTTTAGCTTTTTTCCCCGTACTTGTAGTATAAGACGATATTACTTGCCAAATTTCATAGTTCTATATCAACGGGAAGTACCCTATAAATGATTCCCGAAATATACGTTTCATATCAAATAATTCTGGTAACTTACCAATCTCCAATGTCCAGTTCTTTACGTCTAAAAATAGATGGGATTCTTAATAATTCCATAAATTTTCTGGTACACTGTAGTCGAGTCGTCTGAATCTGCATTCCGTTCCTAAAATAGCAGTGACTCTGCAAAGGGTGAGGACTAGTGAGGCGCCCGATAATGGCCTGTCACATAGCGCCGAATCACTTATTTCCACACGAATGTAGGTAAATGGACTAGCCTTTTATCTTTCTTAATGTTTTAATAGAGAATTTCTGAGCAGTTTAACTATGTAAATTTTTCGAGGTTAGGCAAAGAAATCTAAAACCTTAGTTTATACTTTACTGCTTGGACAAAGCAATTAAAATATTCCTAGAAGTTTTTTTTTTAATTTAACACGCATGGCAGTCTAAGTAACTAGTAATGGAAGCAAAATGACGAGTCTGACCCTATCTCTACGTACTCGTGAATCTCGTGATGTGAAACATAACAGCAACATGATTTTCTGATTTAAATAATTTGCTCATGTAAACCGAAGATGCAATTACTTACTCTGTAACGATTTCTGTAGCCGCTTAGTACATCAACACATCGCACATAATGATTCTTAGCATTGGCAGTTTGTAAAACAGGGATATTAAGTCTTAACAACTCCTTGTGATTGTTTTTTTTTACTTATTTATTAAAAATATAAACTTATGCTACTATATTTATTACTTTATTCTTACTGAGGCCTCAATTAGGTTTATTTGCAAGAATCACTTGCGAAACTACTGGACCGGTCGAGTTGAAATTTGGTAAACATATGTAAATTGGTGACCCAAAGATGGACGCGTAAAGTAAATTAATGAATTCTGAACAAGGGGGCCACTTTTGGGGGGTAAACTGGAAAATTTAAAAAAAAGTTTCGCAAACTTTATTGTGTGACATAAGTTTTTAATAATTTTAACAAACAGATTTGAAGTAATTTAGGAAAAAAGACGAAAATTGACCATTCCCATTTATTATATCTATTAATATATCTTATGGAAGTTGGTTAAGTATATGTGGCAACATGAAATCTGAGCTATACATTTGCCATATGTATATTTATAGCTAGGTAAAATGTAAGGTGATAAGTATGCTAGTTTTTCACTACGTGTTTTCATTTTTAGATTTTTTAGTTGGCTAAATTTATCATTTATGATCTGAATTTTTATTTTTTCTTATATACTTAGCACATAATTAAAACTTTATAAATACAAACAATAAAACAACAACTTAACCTACTAAGACAAAAAAACTATAAATTAAAACTTAGCACCTTACAGAAACCAAATAGGTTGTTATAATTATGTTGGTTGTTGTTACAAGTATGTTTATCCGTTGTCTAGTACCCATAGTACAGGCTTTGCCTAGTTTGGGACTAGATCAATTATTGGTGTGAATTGTCCCGCAGTCCCACGATATTTATTTTTATTTATTTATTTATATAATTATTTTTACATTGTAGTTTAATATTTTAGGCACTATAGTTTTAAGAATGGATAGTTCTAGTTAATGTATCTTATCTAGGTATGTTTTATATGCATATATGTGCATCCATTTGTGCTAATACTGTAGTTAATTATAGAGTCAGCAAGAGATAAGTATATCAGTCTCAATGTGTTGTGGGGAATTTTAAATTTGACAATCTTGCTAATATGGCTCATAGTTTTTTTATATATTCCGTCAATGTGGTATTTCCAGTTAAATCTATTGTCTATGCTATGATCATTCCAAGTTTCCAAGGTACGTGTTCAGAAACTAGATCAAGTTTTGAGCAGTACTTCCCCCATGCATGCAAACATGATCATGAACTATCAGAAATGGTGTAACTGGCCTCTTTTTATGTGCAGATGTTATATGCATTAGCTTAGTCTTTTTGGCGTTTATGACAAGCCCAACATCATGAGCCCATTTGCTGAACTTGTCAAAGTTATTTTGTAAGACACTTTGAGCTGTTACAGTGTCTGTGTTTGCTGTCAACTGGCAAGTGTCATCAGCAAATTGAAAAACCGAGCAGTCGGAGAATATATTACACTTGTCACTCACGTATAGTCGGTACTCAGTCGGGCCGATTATAGATCCCTGTGCCGTTCTTTCTTGTGTCAAAAGTCTATCACTAAACACTCCATCAATGTTAACTGTTGCGTAGAGGTTATAATGGTAGTCCCTAAACCATTTCAGCAAGGGCCCTGAATCCCATTCTGTTCTAGTTTAGAAAAAAGCGTTTGATAAGATAGGGTGTCAAAAGCTTTGCTAAAATCAATAAAGACAGCTAATACATGGTTCCCTTCATTTAAATCATGTGAAAGCTAAGCTGTTTTCGTTAGCTACGATACCATTGCCTGGTCTTGTATAGTACAGTATACAGTACGAGCATTTCTTTACCACCGAAGGGGACAATGTGACTTTCAAAATACGTATCGTTTACCTCCATGTCAGTCAGATATGTGATCACGAAAGTGACAGTTCATGCGAGCAAATGTGACAGCCGACTGTGCCGACCATGCTCAGATTTGCGTATGATGAAACAGACTTCAATCGGCTCGTAACTTAATACAATGTAAATAGAGACTAAGTTGGTATTCACTTATTTTAATGGTGATTATTTAACGTGGTTGTTATTAAAAATTGATTGAAGAGATGACACCTGATACGAGTGATCTTTCCCGAAGAAAGTTCCCGTGTGCAATGAAACCGCGGAGTTATCGTTAATCGATCTTTAAATATTTGTTTTATAATCGTTGCGTAATGCTTAGGCAATTAAACGGAAGGTTAACTAAACAAATGGCATGCCTTATTAGTAATATCAAATGTGATTCACAGGAGAGTGTGGATGATTCGATGTAATAATACCTCTAGAATCAGTGGAAAATGCAGTGCCTGCAACAAAGAAAACTTCTTATTAATTTAATTATAACCGATATTGTAAATAAATAATTACTGTGTGCTTTACAAGGAAGTTAATAATTGAACTTTTGTACGTCAGACCATTGAGCATCTGCAAGGAATGCGTGCAAGCGCTTCCTTGGACGTTTTTACCGCCTTAGCTAATGACAGGTGAGAATGTTTCCCTTGTTCAGACGCGGTAAACGACAGCACGCGTCAGGTCGACATTTACGACAGATGTCGCAGGTGTGTCAAAGTTAAATGTCATGCGCAGGCACCGATAAATATTCATATACCTAATTATTCTTTAGCCCTAATGTTATGGAGAAATGCTGTACCGTTCTCGAGCATTATGTTGTGTTACAATAACTTTTTGACTTTATAATGATGTGCTGGGCCGTGCAGTGTGCTGTTGAGTTCGAATAGTGTGATCATATTTTTGAGATACAAGGTTCAACGAATTCTCCCATACTCAATATAACATTTTCTACATCTAATGTCTATAACAAGAATAATAATAGTTGAGGAATAACCTTGAATAGGTCGGATTAGAAAGATTTTGCAATAAATAAGGGCTGCGTCCATTTGTCTGTCAATTCTGTCGTAAATTTTGCCATTACTATCTACAACATCAGAATCATGAACCCAGTAATAATTTTGAGAGCACCCATTTTGGCTCTAATTTCCAACGAATCAAAATGAATGTAACTTAAAATACAGTATAGGTCCTAGTAAGGTTCATCGATAGTATCGATACAGGATGGATATTGTGGATGCTTGTATAACAACTAAGGTGATGTTGTCATATATCCACATACCAGAAAGTACGTACTTAGATACCAGCGCCTCTAATAGGCAATGAACATTGCATCGCCAGGATCCAGTCCGGACAAATGTCTATGGTCATTGTCTACATGTATAAAGTAAGACTCGCTAAGTGACCATTAATATAAGAGTCTAAGGTCTCATTGCAATAAGGTTTAGGATTGGTCAGTTTACTGTGCCGTCGATAGTACACATGGACAACCACATGATTTCCCACATGCTCATGGACATTAGAAAAAACAAGACAGGAAACTCCGCAGTAACGTCACAGTAAAAAAATAATTGAGTTTTTGAGTAATTTAGTCTAAGATTTAAATTATAACCGAGGTTCTTATAACTGGTAAATGGGTTTTTGATTAACTAATAATCGACTATAAGATTGACTTTTAAAGAAAAAAATATTTATAGTTCCATCGACTAATTAGTACGTAACAGTCTATTTATTGCCTACCTATAGTGATGCGCTATAAAGGGTTATTGATTAATCGATTATAGATTCAACTTTTTTGTAAGCGTATAAATTATAACAGCTTATTTTTGAGGCCGAACATTAAAACAGGTTGATATTGATATTAGCAGAAAAAACCGGCCAAGTGCGTGTCGGACCACGCACAACGAAGGGTTCCGTGCCTATTAAAAAGATCGTATCGTCACGGAAATCTTACGACACTTAAGTCCTTTTCTTTAAGAAATGCAGTTTTTCAGCAATATCTCGAAAACTTTTGAATCGATCTTGTTCAAAATAATTTTCTGTGAAAGAATTTAATAAGCCCTATGGCCATGATTTTTTTCATATTTTTAAAATACACCGTTCAAAAATTAGAGGGGCGCACACAATTTTAGTGATTTCAGGGCGGACTCTATTCACTTAATCAAAAAAAATGCTGAGAAATCTTATATTTATTTTAAAAGCCCTATCGCCCTATCGCTATGCCACTTATAAGGAAAAAAATGGACTCAGTTGTATATATGGAGTGCACCCATTTTTTTTTTAGTAATTTAAGTACAAAATTATGTAGCTGCTAACAAAATACACCTTTCCCCAAAATTTTATTCAAATACACCTTATAGTTTTCGAGTAAAATGCCTATGTCCGTTTTTGCAATTTTGGCTACGGAACCGTAAAAAGTAAGTGGGTGGTATTCTAAGACTTTTGTCTTAGAATGCAGAATTGATTTTATGAACAGTGGTCAGAATAACCACAAGCAATAAGTATGATGTCTAAAAAATTTTCACGATGTCATTCGATCGAACCAGTTTTTGGAGAGGAACAAATGTTTGTATGGGAACAACTATAATTTAAAGGAAATAAATACCCAAATAATTGTGACAAAGATTGACCTCGCTGGTGGCATCCCAAACGCTTCATACTGATTGACTTAAAACTATGATGTCACATTTAGCTATTTGAACAAACCGTTGTACGGAAAATCAAGTAAATTGCTGTTTCGGTCGCGAAATACTGCGTTTAGGTACATAGTTGTCATACGAATTTGTTTCTATAAAAGCGTAAGGATTCTATTGGTAGCTTTAATTTTACACTTGGACAATAAAAAAATGCAAGTTTTTTCTAAACTTCCAAGGTTCATATCTTTTTATGATATTAAGTATATTTTTTACAATAATTTGTCGGTTTACTATCCATATAATCAATTTTAACATGAATTATCATGCCTATTACCGGTGCCACATCCACCCTGAAATCTAAATGGACATTTCAGAACGATTTCATTTGATAATAGGTGTAAAAAATTGTAACAACATTTTCGAACGCTGTTCAATATGTATAACTGTAAGTATCATTCATTAGGTAGATATTAGAGATAGGCCGACTACGGATTTTGCCGACTCTAATCGGCGCTGTGACGGCCGACTAGTCACCGACTATTCGCCGACTATAAATGTGGCTGGATAGTCGGGTTTTCCGACTAGTCGGTACATCACTAATTTATTATTTTATATGATGAAAATGTAATATTCCTATTTCTATTTATGATGATTAATCGTTGTGTTTAAGCAAAAATACTTTAAACATAAAACTCGAAGTAAATATTAGTAGTTTATGTTTTGTTTTGCAGTAAATCATAAAGTGCCGAATATTCGGTATCTTATGCTGACTAGTCGCCGAATATTCGGCGACTAGCCAGATAGTCGGCTTTCCCGACGACTAGTCGGTACCTACATCTTTAGTAGGTATAGGACTTAAGGTGGTATTGGTAGCTATTCCTATAGGCACCTAGTCTAACTAAGTGGTTGTCCTAGCGGCACTCCGCCACTTCGGGCATACGGCCACTATGATAGGCGGTTAGGTTTCCTAAGCTGAACTGATGAATTCAAAGAGATAGTTCCAAGAGGAAAACGATGACCGTCACTTTTATCTCTTGGACAATTTTGAACTTTGTGCGTGTAAAGGAATAAGGGTAAAATTCGTGCTCATTGCATTTCCAAATGAACGATCATTTCATATCTGCTAGATTTGCTTGTATTGATGATGATGATACATAACAATGTCAATAGTACGGGATGATTTGTTTGTACTTTGGTACTATAGAATCATGGAGTCCATCTGACATAATACATGGGTACCTAATACTCGTATGCTGTGGTTCTTATGGGTCATACAACTCATACACAAAAATTGATTAATATTTTCTGTCCACGATAGTTAAGGAATTTCGTCAATTTTAATTCAAGAAAAAACTAGGTACAGTCAGTCCCGGTCGACCTCCTTTAGGGCGATATTCGTTTGTCCGATCGACGCATAACGACCCGAAGCGGCGGGGATAAGCTAGTTGCGCCTGTGGCCAAGGTAAAATTTTGTTAAAAGGTCGACCGGGAATGTCCCTGACTGTACGTCGGGACCGCTTTGCGGATATACAGTAAAGTCCAAAATTATAGGCGCCCAGTGTCATTAACTTTCAAGCAGGAACGATTTTTTTTATATAAGAACGTAACGTTCATATCTGGCAATATGATAGAGAAAGATACCATCTACCTTTTATACGAAAATAGAGAATAAGTGTAGAAACTAACCCCGTTTCCAATTCTGAACCGAAAGTCTTCAATGACCCGACCCGACCACCCACCCGACAAAGCTGAATATTATCAAGATCGCAAATTTTTGCGTTGTATAAAATGTAAGTAATCACGTTCGTTACGATTATCTAAACAAATTATACTCATACGTTTTAATTAATATTAAATGCCTATTATCCTCTTATATATGGTCATTTGAATGGCCAGTGCATTTATCTCTGGAGCCGGTTGCTGTAGTCGTAAATGACATAATTATTCTTCCTAATCATGAGATTACTCACACGGATTCAATTTATGTTAACTCGGTTATGTGCCCAAGTAAATGCATGTTCTATTATATCTAGTTTAAAGCGGCGTTTAGACCTGGCTAAATCCAGTGCACTAAGTACACTCATACTCACTGATAGATGGTTTTATCTCCCCTCCCCCAGTTAGTGCACTGCAGTTAGCCAGGTCTAAAGGCCGCTTCTCTTCTTCCATTCCAAACGCATTTTAAGGGATGCAACAGCAATCATCGTATTAAAGAGCTTAAATTATATTCAACCTTATCCATTGAACCTACACTTTATACTTCAGGTTTCATTGTTAAGGTCCCCATCAATTATGCTGTGTGTCGGAATCTATCACGGGATTTGTGCCGTTGTATTGAAACGCACAGATTAGCTACCATTTGAATTTAACAAGAACTAACAAGTACAGTCGACAATCGACATCAACTTTTGTATTGTATACAAACATGAATTATATTACATGTAGGGAATGCAATACCGGGATACGCGTTTAATATGCAGGAACAATCCTGCTCGAATTTCCGGGATCCGCAGCGGTTTGAAGTTCTTGCATTTTTTGAAAGAAGAAGAAAGTAAATACATTTATTAACGTCGTTTCTTCACAATTAAACACAGAAATATACAAAACAACAACGCTAAAAGGGTTGTACTCAGCATGATGCCGCGGGCCCGCGGCGGACCGCTTCCGCCAAGCCAAACCACAAATATTTTTTTCTTTATTCTGAAGACTAATTAATTAGTAATTAATTTGTGGGCATACCTATTCCCCAAAAAGCAATGTACGATACCTTCCTACATTTTGATCATATCATCCGTAAAACTATTAAACCGTTGCTGATGGTACAAAGTTGGTAGAGAAATGGAAATCGGATTTACGTGCGATAGTCGGGATAAATTATGTTGTTTTGAGTATGTTGGTAGTTTACTTAGTAAACTGTGTTTTAGAGGTTATTGCTATCGGGGTGAAATAGTGATTTATTTTCCTATTATGATGTCGTGTAGAAATCGCAATATAATTTATTATTGGACTCACAATGTTTGCGTGTCTGTAATGCTTAATTAAGTCTAATTATGATTCTGTACATAGTCGCACTTATTTTCCGATTAAGTTATGTCCATTTAGTAAAAAAAAAACTCAATAAATAGTTATTCCCTCGTCTACTGTTGGTATATAATATTCAAACTATGCATATATTTCAGAAAATAGAGAATAAGTGTAGAAACTAACCCCGTTTCCAATTCTGAACCGAAAGTCTTCAATGACCCGACCCGACCACCCACCCGACAAAACTGAATATTATCAAGATCGCAAATTTTTATAAATTACCAAACAAGGAAGCAAATCACAATAGATTCAGATCCAGATAACAACCATTCAAATCACTTTCGCACCGCACCACCCACGGTCATTGTGCAGACTTATTAGTCCTAAACCTAGTCGTTTATCTGTTCGCTTTCACACTCAATGCTAAACTAAATGACCAATTGAACGACATGAGAAAGCCTGTTTATTAGCAATTGGCTGAAAGGTAATAAACACTTTCGTAATGCTATATTGTCAACCTTTGGTATAGTGTCAACCTTAATTATTAGCGAGCGATTCACTCCCATGGCTCGATCAATGAAATGCGGTTAAGTACCTTGTTAGTTTAAGTTATTTGATACAATTGCTGAAGCATCGCATAAGATAGGCACACTACATAAGTGAGCGTGAGAGTAAGAAAGACCTGTTCGTTAGGAGTATCATTTCATTAGGAAGGCATTCGCGGCATTTTCATAACGGACTCGAAAGCATTCATCAGCTTCTACTCGTAGATTTTGACAACCCCAGCTCAGGCTGCTGGTGCCCTAGGGGTTAATAATATTCACATAAGCATGCCACATCCAATGCCTGAACTCGTGGCTCGCGCGCATCACATCTTCAATTTGACGACGCGTGGGCGCGACAAGGCTAACTACGAGATTATAGTGCTTCGCACTCCCTTGCGACGTGCTGTCTCGCGAGGGTAGCCATTGCTTTCCAGTCAATTTCACTAACCGCTACATTGTTCTTACTAAAGTAAAATTTATATAGAAAACATGTAAGATCCACAATCAGAACGATATTAGTAAACGGTTTGTTGTCTTTTATTCCATTTGTCCGATTATTAGAATTATCATCCATACTAATCTTATAAAGAGGAAAGTCTCTAAGTATGTGAGGTTGTACGAGTAAGTTAAATAAATAAATAATAAATAAATATTAGGGGACATTCTTACACAAATCGAACTAGGCCTATAGTAAGCTCAATAAGGCTTGTGTTATAGGTACTAGACGACGATATATATGATAGATATAAATAGATAGAAAACATCCAAGACTCAGAAACTAATATAAAGGATTCGAACCCGGGACCTTCAGTTTCGTAGGCAGTGTCACTACCCACTAGGCTAACCGGTCGTCAAAGTTAACCGGGACTACTCATTCACTCATCAATCTCATCAAGTCATCATACACCAATATAAAGAATAGTCCTATGGATGAACGCAGTAGATGGTTAATATTGATCATATACACCAACTACCAGTATCTATAACTAAGTATAGCTGTGTAGAAGTACTTGTAGTCAGAAATAGCAGTAGGTACCAAAACAATTGCCTCAAATGCATTTTAACTTGGTTGTATGGTCATTGGCGCTTGATAAAACAATTGGTCGCCTATTCTTAACATTACTAGTTGTCATAAAGTCCGCATCTCAGTTTGCGCATCATGCGCGTCGTGGGATTGATATGATATCTATGACATACAGTATCTAGCTAGACATTCGAGAAAGCGATTGTCTAAGATCACGACTCGTGTGCTCCCACTAAATGTGCTCGGATATGGGTCTTTAGCGATTTCTTATTGCGAAGCTTTCTTTGATCGTGATCACTTGCTTGTTTGATGAAAATTGCCTTGATGTGATCAGGTTTGTGCCCTTAATAAATACTGTACCTTACCGGATGTGCAATGGGCTTGATAATCGGTCATCGTCGGAAAAGGAGAACCGGCGGGGACAGCTTAATTACAAATGAATTAGGTAAATCAAAAGAAACTATTTTACACTGACATCGAAGAGAGCCATAAAGTGCTGCTTTTCATAGATGAAGCTCGCAATACTAGATCATAAAACACCTATTTATCGTTGACGCCTTTCCTATGGGCTAATGAGTGTGCAACGACTAGGGACTATAACTGGCGCCAGAGAGCTATGACACGTTTGTCTATTCAAAGTTACCGCTTACGTAAGCTCTAAATATGTAGTTAAGAATTACAAATTGACATTTCAATAGCTACTAATATGAAAATTCTTATTTATATGTATTGTTTGCGAAAACTCAAATAGGTATCAGTTGATTCTATTATGACTGGTTCCTCGTAATTTTAAACGAGGAAATAGGTAACATATTTAGTTCTGGTTTTAATATTTTTAGTCGGCAACTATGGCAACATTATTCGCAAGAACGACAATTAGGTATTTTTGAGAACTGTCGATTTTTTACTTCTCTCGCAAGCATAAGCCACAAAAGGTTGCTTCTTCCTTTAGGTCCTAAATTTAAAATGTTTCGAAAGTTGCTCAAATTAATTTGGTGTTTTGATAAGAGACTTCGGAAAGCTGCATTACTATAATCAAGCTTAAGGTAGGCTGTAGGGTGATTAGTATAGTATACATTATTGATAATACAGACTATACTAATCTAACAAATAATATAATATAACAAATAAATACACAAAAACTGTCTATTGAGGAACAATAAATAAAATTTGATTAAATTACGGAAAATATCAGCAATAAACTTCGCGAGGCAGACTAACTAGTGAAAAGCTAGTGTTGTGTTAAGTTAGGAAGGCAGGTGAAGTGGGACACGACAGTATTATCTCCTATTAGTCTGTATTCCTACATATATTATGTGTAAAGCCGTCTGTTAGACATTGGTAGTGGTTAACGTAATGGCATCATTAGCGTGGGGTATCAGGAACTACTTACAATAGAAACCAGTTCCTATCACATGTAGGTAGTCGAATTGGGGCACAATGGCACAAAGTGAAATGTTTTTGGTAGAATAACAATGATTAGATACCTATTATTGGTCATCTGCAATCACTTACAGCAACGGTAAATGTTCAAGGCACAGGGCTTATTTGAGGTATTTGTCACCTAGGCTTTGATGTGCTTTAAATTCAAATCCACGTTGCAAAAATGCAGAAAAAACCTATTTATGTCAGAAGAACTTTAATTATAGTGATTCGCAAAGCTAAACGTACATATACAATGGGTACATTAATAATGTGAATTAAATTATTAGTCAGCACTACTGCCCGGAAAGCGATTATTTAGTGTAGAGATGTACCGACTAGTCGGGAAAGCCGACTGACTATCCGGCCACATTTATAGTCGGCGAATAGTCGGCGACTAGTCGGCAAGAGATAAGAACCGAATATTCGGCACTTTATGACTTTGCTGGAATACAAAAAATTACTACTAGTATTTACTTCAAGTTTTATATTTAAAGTATTTTAGTTAAATACAACAAATAATCAAATCAACATTACATAGAAATAGGAATATTTTATTTTCTCAACATATACAATAATTCGAGATGTACCGACTAATTGCAGACTAGTCGGGAAAGCCGACTATCCGGACATATTAATAGTCGGCGAATAGTCGGTGACTAGTCGGCCACCTCAGCGCCGATTAGTCAGCTAGTCGGCTAAATCCATAGTCTCTACTATTTAGACATTGCGCGAAATGTGAGACGAGTTGAGCCGGTCGAGTGGCGAACGAACGCGCCGGCGCCGCACGCAGTGGACCGGCACAAACGCACATTAGCGGGAAATGAACTGGGCGTGGAGAATCTTTTACCTTGCGAAAAGGCGCGAATGGGGCTTGTCGTCAATACCTTTGCTTCTACAATATGTCTGCTCGATTGTTTCTAAGTTAAGCTTAACATCTGAACCCTAGAACATGCTTCATAATCATCACATATTTAAGACACTAGCGCTTGTCGGTGGGGTAATCGCCATTCTGTTCGCTACTCTACCAATAACGTCCCGAGCTCCGAATCCGAATAATGAAAATTCACTATTGACCTACACGTAGATTAAAGATATTATTAATGTCAATTTCTTGATAAGCGCGACTGTAAAAATAATATTTTTGCATCAAAGTTAATTAGTTTAGCAGCTTCCTTAATCTATCCAAAGCAATTGAAGCATACATTTCGTAAGCAAGCTAATTATAGTGGGGATAGATTACGGGTAAGTGCATCGAGCATTAAGTACACATTAGTTCCATCTCGCGCGCAGTCAGTATCTAATGGACCGTGATGTCTCTGTAACTTAGATTTGTAAGCCACAGCCACGCCACAGCTTACCTACTTCCAATTTACAACTTACTGGAACGTAACGTGGAGTATACACGTTACAAATACAACCTAGTAATGACTTGTTTACGTCATATTAATTACTGAACATTTAAAAGGTGTGTTTATTTTAATGATGCGTCATTTCGCTGCATGGGCCAACACATTCGACTGTTCACATCAAAAGACGAACACTAAAACAAAACACGGGCCCCACACGTGGATCTACCGTCCCCGCGGTGAAGTGCTAGCAACAACTTAACATAGACCCTTAACACGTACGTGGCGAGTTTAAGCAATATGAATTCCGAATGAAAATGTCTTACATTTACAGCATTCAAATATACGTCTTGCTTTTTACTACACCACGATACTGGAAATGAAAAATGCCCGTCAAATTGTATCCAAGCAAGTGCCTCACAAGACGTCAGCGAAGGGTCACTGATAAGTTGTCAGCTTAACAACTTCCAACGGCGTTACTGTAATTGGACACCTACGGAAGCGAACATCCATATTCATCGGTTGAAGCAGTCGGAAACACTTACTGTCCTACTCGTAGTTGGGTTTAGGAAGTGTATTGTGTGATGTCTTTGTATTCTAGTTAGGTTTGGAGGTTGAAATCGAAAATAAGTAGAAAACGCCAGTCTGGAGTTTTTTTTTAACATCCTATTAAAATCTCGAGACATAAGCACTTCAAAAGATGATAAGCAGTTTTCAATACCGCCAGACGGGTGCGTCTCATCAGATATAACAACAGTAGGTTTATATAATTCCATATTAATAACTTTCACAAGATACAATGAACGTTAGCTATAACAACAAAACCAATACTTTTATAAGGAATAATGGTTAGCTGATATAACATTAATTTTATAACATTAACGTTTTTTTCTATAACACTGAAATTGACTAATTTCAGTTCGTATAACATACCTACATAACGTATAACGATCATAATACATAATATATTTTCGTATAGCATACATAACGTATAACAATCATAACACATAGTATGTTTTCGTCTAAGGATTATAATATTGAAGATTAGGTTAGGGCAGCTAGAAAAGGGGGGAATGGGGGCGAAGCCCCTGCAATAAAAAACGACAAATAATCGTAGCAATGGTATTATTTGTAGGTTAGGTTATGGTTAGCTTGTGTCCCTTAGAGCGGAAATATACGCTGGCGGTTAGCTTAGGTTTAGGTTAGGTTAAAATAGGCATTGCTATTAAAATAATAGGCTTGTGTGTGCCCTAAGATTTTTTACGATGCCATTCGAACCAGTTTTTGGAGAGGAACAAATGTTTGTATGGGAGCAACTACAATTAAAGAACATATATACCCAAAAAAATTAGTTAAAGACGGACATCGCTGGTGGCAGCCGAAACGCTTCATACTGATTGACCCAAAAGTATGACGTTACACTTTGCTATTTAAACTAATCATTGTAGGGAAAATTAAGTAAATTGCTGTTTCGGTTGCGAAATACTGCGTTTAGGTCCATAGTCGTCTTACAATTTTGTTTCTATAAAAGCGTAAGGATTCTATTGGTAGCTTTCAATTTACTCTTGGACAATAAAAATAATGCATATTATTTCTAAACTTTCAAGGTCCATATCTTCTTATGATTTTCATTATATTTTGTAATTTATACTTTATTACAATAATTTGATGGTTTACTATCTATTTACCAACACTACGTTATCAATTTTAACATGAGGTCACAAGCCTGTTGTAGGCGATTATACTATACGACATTAATTCAGCGAGGAAATGCCGCCAGCGTTCTCGGTACAATGCCTCGAGGGCCTTTTTTAGAGTTAACTTAATTTTAATTTAATTTAGTTAATGTTAATCATAATCTTGTATTTACTTTAGAAAATAAATGATTTAATTTTGAAAATATACATATGCTTTAAATCTTAGGCGTTATGTATATTGTATGTACGCTTTAATCGATATATCAAATGATATTATATCAAAATAAAGTTATACTTTACGAAAATAGATATTTTGAAATTAGACCCTTTCGTTAATTATATGCAGTGAATGTTATACTAAACAAGCTTATACAAAGTGAGAGTATATATTATGACTGTTATATGATAAGTTCTTATACCTCGTATTACTTACCCCCGCCAGACGTCTCCCTTCCTCCCTCACATAGTATATCATTTTCTTTCACGTTAAGATTGTAACCCAACCCAACTCCCATGCTTTTAGCAATATAGGTAGGTATACTTTTAGATCACGATCGTCGTTAATTAATTACTTTTGATTGGATGAACCAAGCATAAACTTAAATTGTATGTCTGTACCAATATTGGATTCAAACCCGGAGTCGACAAATCAAATCAAATGTTTTAAATAGGTATAGAAAAAATAATATTGACACCGTGAAGTAGTCAAAAGTAGTGTCCAAGTTAGTGTTAAGACTCACTAAATTGTCTAAGTTTATCTACGCTATATTGGTTAAGGCGCGGAATCCAGTCGGAGGGGTCAACGCTCCCCGCGGTTTCACACAAGGCCGCCGCTGCTCTACCAGCTCTTTTAATCTAAAACAAATCGTTCCACTTATTGTCTCTGGATTTCCTTACGAATGACCATTGCAAATGATAATTTATGCGAACTCTTTTCTCAGTTTAAACCAAAATTATAATAGGTAGTTTCTACGTGCGATCAGAGGGTACTAAACAAAATCCGTAGTGCGAAGGATTATTGCTCAAAAATGTATTTATGATTAGATTATTTTAGGACACTTGGCTTAAACAAAAAAAGAGCTGTGCTAACGACCCGGGTACCTGTTTAAGATAGCTATAATTATAATACCTTTAACCTTAGAGCATACATAACTGGAGTAGCCTTTCAGTAACTTACCCCTCTGTAAAAAAAACCTTGCACAATGACAATGTGCAAAAAATCATACAAAGACAATTTCACGATCAATCACAAAATCGCCTCGCAAGAGAACACTGATCATAAAAATGCCCGCATGTTGCAGTAAGCACACGATATTATAAACGTCTACCACTTCAAGCTTTGAATTATATATTCTTTGAATAATATTTGAGTTTCAATATCCTATTAAGATGCTCAACGCAAAATTCAGTAGACTTTTTTGTACGCAAACACGACATAAGGCTACTCCAGTTATGTATGCTCTAAGCCTTTAACAGAAGGATTATTTATTACACAATATTTATTTCATTATTTGTGAATAATTAATTAAATGTGACGAGGAGCACCTAAGCTTATAAGACAAAGCGCACAGTAGAAACCTTGAACTTTTCCAAGCATGTCGAATGTTTTAAACCTCATTCTAAATAAAGCCTGTTACATTTGTCAACTCAAAATACAGTTAGAAATACTTACTTTTTGTCTAAACGTTCTAACATGCGAACTTAAAAGCTTTTCGTTGTACCCGAGCGCTTAGTTCGACTGACGAGTTCTAATACTTACTAATAACATTTGCAGTTCACTTAACTAAATAAGTTCATTTGGATATGCGTAATTCGGTTTTTAACTTGAACTTGGAAGAAATCCACGTCCAACTAAGTATCTAAACTAAATCGAGACACTCGTAGTCGTCTGTGATAACATTGAAGCCTGCCCCCGTGATGGCATGTAGCCGTAAGGAATGTTTTTCTTTGTATTTGTTCTCTGCATCAAATGGTTTAAATGTGATCGTGGTAACTTCTACGTTAAATTGAAACGAATCAAAAAAAAATATGATTCGTACAAAATATACTGAAGCCGCCTGCAATTCATACAGTTAAAAAATAAGAGGCGAGAACAAGAAGAAGGCCTTACGTCTATGCATTCATTTCTAGTAATTACTGGTACCGAAGCCATTTTTTTTTAATTGTTAGTTAGATATTATCTTAATATAAAAATCACACACACACGTAAAACATAATAAACATAAACAGACTCGACGCAAATATGCTTGGAACATTCAGTTTAACTTGTCTCTCATCTCTCGAGCTTTGCCTCATACAATACTTTGTGGTGAGTGAGATATTAATAATGGCTCATTTAACGCCATAAGCACTATAATGAGAAAGTAGATTGCCTAAGTAATATCGTTAAGGGGGCAGTCACGAACCGTAAAATGAGTTCCGAAGAGCATTGAGTTTCTACCGAGTCCAGTGAACTGCGATGTCTTAATCCTACTTAATGGGTCTATCAATTGGAACAATACTAGAGCCAGAAAACATTTTAATCAACATTTCATGGATTTTAAGAAAATCGTTTTACTCGATGTTATTCAAGATAATGTTCATCGTTTTGCACTATATACGGTCAATCCGATGAAATGTACGAAACAGCCAAATAATTTAAACACTGCTCCAGACTCCAAACATTATGAATATGAATAAACTGATTATTCACCCAAATCTGTAACATACCTGTAAGTCACTCCATCTTGTTATATCGCAGCGGTACGCACCTGTAAAAACAAAAGAAAGATAAAATTTTGGCAATATTTGTATGCAAAAGGCTTTTTGAAAACGGCTCTTACCGATTTCGATCAGAATTACAAAATAGAGGTTTACGAGGGCAGAAAATTGATCTAGGTAAGTCTGATTTCCAGGAAAATTTCGTTTCACCAGGGTTCCACTCGCTACGCTAAGCGAAGCTCAAGTCCCATGCAGGTACTTGAAACGTTTTCCTATTCTCATGATGATGTAAAAATATTCCATTAGATCAGTTCACGCCTAAATAAAACCAACATCGCATGCCATATTTCGAGGCGAGATCTGAAAAGCACGAGGCGTTAACATAGTCAAAATATCCTCTATTTATCAGCCGCGAGCGTTTGAGGAGATGACCGCGGCTGGCCGGCTGCCAACTGCAAGTGTATTTCAGGACATCCTTTTATGCGTTTTATTAAGTTTCAAAGTTATTTTCTTCGCGGCTACTATTAGACCGTGCTAGCAATTCTGGTGATAAAACAAAGACGCATCTGTGATGGCATTTCGACCATGAAGTAATATCAAAATCGACGTTGGGTAACATAACAAGTACCTCAATACCATGAAATTCAACAACATTATTCACAAATAGTATGTCTTCATAATTTCCCGTATTCTGTTAACCAATATATAAAAGGCAGCTGAACAACAAGCCTTAAAAACAACATCCAACTACAAATCATGCTAGAGATAACAATAAATTCCAATGACCACGCAAGTGAAATAATAGAAGTGTTTAGCGCTGATCGTGATGTATCGCCGATACCCCTGGGAACTACTCTAATTACAGCTGGATAACAGTTAGAAGTTGCGCAAGCGGCGACATTTTAGCGGTGCGACTGCGCTTTGTACCAATGGTAGACGATTACTTTTCACTCTTGCTTTATGACTATTATACAGCGATTTACTATCGCCAAAAGATTTACGACAATTCAAAATTGTATAATTTCAAGAAACTGATATTGATAAACGATAAAGGTGATATTTTAGGAATAAAACAATCTTCGAGACTAAGCCATTCTCATATTAGGGAAATAACACAGAATTCTAAACGGTGGCATACTCAGAGCATTACGTATTCGCCTCATATTGTACGATGTGAGAACCTATAGTTTACAGAGCAATTCGTGCGTGAGTTAACATAATGGGCGCAGGGCATTTACTTTAGCAATGAGACCTTATAATTAATTGTGAACTGCAAGCTCCAATTGCAGCGTATTAGTGCACGCCTATGGTAATTAGCTGGAACCGTGTCAGACGCCCGCCCGATGTATTGACAGTATCACGATCGCGATATGGCTAGATAATGAACCGGTAAAGACTGATTTCGTATAAAATTACGTTTGAAAATGTAACCTAAATCAAGATCCGGTCTTTAAACTACTAGGATCTCGGCCTGCCTGTAAATTTCATACAGGCGCATATTTTAACCAGCCATAGTTCGATCGTACAAATTATATCAGAAAGCAATTTTGTTATATACTTAGCTTAATTAGTTAAGGCCCTTAACTTAAGGGTTAATCATTTAAGTACGACCGACCAGCAATGTATGTCGTTTAAACTAATTTGACTTAACAAACATATTGACTTTTATGGGTGTCGTAAACAAATGAAATGACGTGTATCTAGTGAATACATTGCGTGCTCATTCATTTAGTACGAAAAAAAAAGCAGTTAAGTAAATGTGTTGTTTAGGACCGACACTAATCATCGTCAGCAAAATATTCGCCCGTATACACACTGTA
Organism: Epinotia nisella; assembly: GCA_932294315.1. Taxonomy (NCBI): domain Eukaryota; kingdom Metazoa; phylum Arthropoda; class Insecta; order Lepidoptera; family Tortricidae; genus Epinotia; species Epinotia nisella. The sequence continues at coordinate 29,587,036 of OW028674.1, forward strand.
CCTATTCCCGGGGCGCAATAAATACAATCCTCGCTTTGAGTTTACGATGATGTATATTATGTACCTAATTGATGTAGATATTGTTTTCAAGGATCCAAAGACAAAAGTATACAAAGAGGGAAAAGTATATAATAAGTGTTGCGTGCAATTTATTATGACGTTTTAAAGATACATTGAATATATTTTTCTAATAAAAAAAGTACTTTTAATTGAGATTTATAATAATATTTCAATCTATAATTAAATACACATCCTTCAGAAGCCTTTTCACCAGTAAAGTTGCCATGCTCTTACTCGAGGCATAGATACGCTGGCGCCGCACGCGCAACGAATGAAACGCACGTCGATAATAAAAAAAAACCGGCCAAGTGCGTGTCGGACCACGCAAAACGAAGGGTTCCGTGCCTATTAAAAAGGTCGTATCGTCACAGAAATTTTACGGCACTTACGTCCTTTTCTTTGAGGAAGGCAGTTTTTCAGCAATATCTCGAAAACCTCTGAACCGATCTTGTTCAAAACAATTTTCGGTGAATGAAATTAATAAGCCCTATGTCCATGAATTTTTCCATATTTTTAAAATACACCGTTCAAAAATTAGAGGGGGGGGGACAGAATTTTAGTGACTTTCGGGGCGATTATCTCCAACTCTATTCACTTAATCAAAAAAAATGCTAAGAAACCTTATATTTATTTTGAAAGGCCTATCGATTGATGTGCCACACGGGGGGTCACAATGAATTTTTTTTTTGACTTTTAGTTTTATGTATGGAGTGCACCCCTAAAAAATTTTTTTTTGTCATTTTAATTACAAAACTATGTAGCGGCCATCAAAATACACCTATCCTCAAAATTTTATTCAAATACACCTTATAGTTTTCGAGTAAAATGCCTGTGACATACGGACAGACGGACAGACGGACAGACGGACAGACGGACAGACGGACATGACGAAACTATAAGGGTTCCGTTTTTGCCATTTTGGCTACGGAACCCTAAAAACAAACGTCCTTCACTAAGAATAAAGGAGGAAGTTAATTCTTAAGTAACAAGAGTCGAGTGAACCCTGCTTCCGCAAGTATTTCGCAAACCGGAGCTCACTGGCTCGTATTCCACAAAAGCCTGCATTCTAATAAGGCGATATTCGACCGAGCAGCCACAATGCAATCGAAGTGGGGCATCGGCGACATCATCCCTCGCGATAGTCCTAAACGGTGTTACCGAATCACCTAAATCTTAATTGATTTAGTCACGCTACGGGAAGTTCGCAACGACCCGTGGCAGGAAAGTGTTTGAGCTCCGATAATTACTAGAGTCGGATCACAACGTCATATGAAAGCACCATTACATAAGATGGTTTGTTACAGCAACAATTTACTAAAATATATATATAAATATGCTTTTTTTATTACTTTTTCCTCTCAGCATTCTTCTAGTTGAAACCTGCGCTCGCGTAGTTTGGCATTGAACAAATATGGTCTGCAACTCTGCAAGCAGGTTGCAGCGAATAGCAAAAGAGGGCACTCCAAAAGGAAGTGCGTGTCCGAACGATCAGCGCGTCGATTCGCAAGTGTATGTCTCAGATGCCATAAAGGATGGGAAACTGGGATTTAGCGGCATACAGATTACAGATTGCTGAGATACGACATCACTGATGTGGGTTTTACTAGGCAGGGGAAAGCCGTACTTAGACTTACAAAGTTGTCTTGAGTTGGAATTCAACGCAATCTTTTCGTTCAATAAAGTACTTGAGTTGTGAAGTGGGAAAGACTTCAACGAAAACTACGAAATCAAATATTACTCCAGGAAAAATACGGTTTTGAAAAACATTACGTAATTTATAATAGCGTTTAAAACGGTATTTTAAGATGCTTTACTCAAGACTACAATAAAATTTCCACCCGGAAGTAATTATATAGATTTAAATGAAGCATGCATTGTCTTTTTTTGTATGATTTATCTTGAATATTTAAAGAGCAAATGTAAATGAACCAAATTAAAGAATTAAAGACATTTATTAATATTTTTTCTGATTTCAGTAGCTTATAGTTAAGTTATAATTTTTTTCATTTCTGAAATTTTGTTGGATTTTGTCTCTAGATAACTATTTAATTGATAATATATCCGTTACATAGAAAAATTCTGCTATTATTGTCATTGTCATTTTCCATGCAAGTTGTCATTTGTTCATTGACTAGACTATATATTTATTGAAAAAAGACAACAAAAGTGGTCCAATCGGCGTTAGTTATCCTTAGCCTCCGTTAGTACATATTGATTGTGGATTTGGTCCTCTGGCTTAGTTTCCACATCAGAGGACAATCTACAAGGATTGGCCATGACATGTAGAATGCTGTTGCCACTGCTGTGCACCCTGTCTAGCAGAGAGGCAGTTTTCATATATTTATCTTCAGTCCAGGGCTGAAACTTCTTTAAGTTCGCAATCGCAACCATATTTAAGTTGTCTGTTCAACATTAACGGGCAAAAATAACATCGGTCATGGAGGGTAGGCCGCGCTCCTACGCTTTGCACGCTCCGCTTCTATTGAACCTTTGACACCACTTCGAATAAAATAAACAAAGTTTATTTATCATCTATAACGAAAGAACTACTTCCAAAACATAGTCATTAATTATGTATAGGTAGAGTCGCGACGGACTAGGCCTTGGAAGTATAAGGTAAACGTACGAGTGCTCGACGCTGTACTAGTATATGGCATGGGCACTCTATGTCAAAGCAATATAGGTTAAATTCGAACTACGAGGATTTTTCTTCATTCGAATTTAAGCCATGTCACTTTGACATAGAGTGCGCATGCCATATACTAGTACCTACTGCGTCGAGCACTCGGACGTTTACCTTAGTGTGACTTTCATGTTTTTAATGGGCTTGTTGGTAGGTACTTGGAAGCACGCAAAGCTCCGCTGCAGGTTTTCATAGTTAATTAGAACACATTTAGCCAGTTAACAATAAGGAAATATTAAGCTTTGTCAGCTCGGCTAGCACAAGGTCGTAAAAACTACCCGTCTCTATCCAAGTGTTTAAATTGGAAAGAAGTGGATAGTCTTATCGCCCATTCAAATTGGAAATAGGTGGATAGGATAGTCTATCTCGCGCGCGCGTCCTTGTACTAGCCGTCTGGGAATTTATATACCTAAGTATCTAAAGTTTTGGAGCATATTAACGGTAGGTACTAGTACACACACAGCTTTGTCAGACAAGACAAGACTTTTGTTTGGGGTGAGTGTCTTCCTTTATTCTCGGTGTCGGTATCATTATATCATATCAACCTAAATGATATCACGTTTAATGAGCGTATTTCTTGTAGTTTGTAGGCATGAGACGAACAGAGTAACCTGTCGTCATTTACACTAGTCCCACGTTTATAGAGAAAACTTTCCTACACATGACCTAGAGAACTTATCCATAACGAGTACTTTCAACCGTCTACAATTTAAGCCGTCCCACTTGTAGTGCTAATACTAAGTTAGCCCCGAGTCATTACTAACTCCAGATGTATGGACAGACTGACACAGTATGCACGGACCCTATAGCGATAGGCCGTCATGAAATTTCTAGCAAAACTCGTGGTGTCATAAATAATACTTATGCTAGAGATAGAGACACACTAGCGTTAAAAGCTAGCTCGATACTTGTAACATACGGTTTATTGATCCCCACAAGGCTCAAACTTTAATCTTGTTACTAGTTGGCAGTTGAAATTGAAACCATGTTCCGGGATAATTCAAATAAAACGTGACGTTTGCTCCACTCTAAATTAAGCTCGACACAAGTGAGTGTATACCCAACTTTACTGCAGTTTCTAATGACATTAGCGCCATTTGTCTGAAGCCTTCGGCAAATATTGAGAGCATAGTGAACTCGTGATAATGTTAAGACATAAATCTTGGTTTGCCCTACTGGTGGTGGATATTGATGGATAAGCATATTTTGCATTTATGACTTCTTGTGATAGGTTTTCTTGAAACTAAAGTTTCTCTAATACCGAATAGGTAGGTTAGGTATGTACATACCATATCACGTAACGCATTATACGCGCTTCAGGTAGATCTAAACGTAAATTTTTATATGGAAAAATGACAGTTCGATCTACCTAACGCGCGTTCGAAACGTTACGAACGTGATTACCCCTCGAACGCTGCTTGTCTTTGCAGATTGACAGGTACAATCTAAATGTTCCCTTCGCCCGGTGAAATTTAGGAATGTAATAATTTCGTGTGCTTTTAGCAAACGATTTCTACAAGTCATATAGATAGAAACTGTTTAACCTATTGGGGTATAACGAATTCACCCATTAGTGCTATGTGCACGTATAAAAAGTAATCATTTGGCTTATTCCATTTAGGATCATGATCGGCTCTAAAAGCCATTTTACTTTAGGAGATTACCCCGTCCAGTGTAAATTGCTGATACCGGTAGTTGTTTTGTCGAAAATCTTTTGAAGCACTAATTTCCCGTTTTTAGGGTTCCGTAGTCAACAAGGAACCCTTATAGTTTCGCCATGTCCGTCTGTCCGTCTGCGGATTAGCTCAGTAACCCTTAATCCCACCAAAAACATAAATGTAAAAAAGGAGAGCCAAGTTCAATACAAAAATTATGCTTGGCTGTGTGGGCTTCGCCGCAAAAAGAATGGAGATCTAAATGAGTGCCAAGTTATGCAAAATCCAAATATGTATTCACAGAAACAAAATAACATTATGAACAAGTATTAAACTCTATTTCTTTGCTTTATTGGATACCTATAACAATTGCTGTTATTTAAAAATGTGAGATCTTAAAGTAGGTTAGATTTGACTTGACCAGTTTTCATTACATCAGTCATTTTATAAAGTTATTCAACATATATATATACTCGTATATATATATTAATTCTGATAAAAACTGGCCAAGTCAAATCTAACCTACTTTAAGGTCTCACATTTTTTAATGGCAGTGGACCTTCTGTACCTTTAGGTACTATTAATTAGTCTGTGCCACTATTAATACAGTTGAAGTATGATGTGAGCGACGAGCTAGCAAAATATCACTGCAGTTCCACATATTTGCCAACTTTACACCAGCAATTACCAGAAGCGGCATTAAAAGTTAAATTTAATGTACTCTTCTCACCTTGACTCGGTGAACATATAAACCTATGTTACAGAGCAATTTAGATGGATGTACTGGAAGGCCTCGGTAAGTATTCTAATCGATTTACACTATTCATTAGCTTTCAATCGTGTGTCCAGCAACTAGTATCGACTCCAATCTACAGAGGACAGTAAAAGAGCTTTCCAAGCGGGTCCAGCTAACTGTACAATCTATTGGCCGTAACCTTTAATGCATCGGCGGTTTACATGATTCAACCCACCTATAACCGCGGCCGTAAACGGTGACCTATTGAAACATTAATTTTTGGTGCGTTGAAAAAATCGTTAATTTGCGTCATCGTGATTTTATACTCAAGCCTTTCGTACCCTTTCGTCCAAGCTTACCTTGAGGATTGACAGTTGCCTCTTTATTTAGCACATATTTCTGTGATCTAGTATTAGGTATTTCAGCTGTCTTGATTTATAGCTGAAAAATAATATGACGTAAAAATACTTTGTGCTATCTCAGGCCAAAAGAGAAAAAAAAAATTCTTGATCTAACGCATTCATATGGAAAGTCATCAATCGCCCAGCATTCGAATTAGAATTGAAACTAGTAAATATATTTTTATTACCAGTTTAGCATCTAATATGGTGAAAGTCGTTAATTTTCCACTATTAATAATAACAATTTTCATTTACCGGTTGCAATAGAGGCAAAAATTAACCGTGCATGGCAACTGGGGCATATTTACATTATAAAAGCAATTTTATGATTTAATAAACCAATAAATTTAAGAAGGTTAACCTTTCATCAAAGTTTGATTTTAAAAAAACGTAAAAAGGGAATTATGTCAGGTTAACTCGCTTACTGCTGTATAATTTTCCAATAGAAAAAGAAGCGGGTTGTGTCGGAGATACAACCGTTAATTAAGTTTAAGTGGATACTTCCTTTATATTTATTTGTTAGTTCACTACATGGAAAATCCTTCAACGTGCAAACGTGACAGGCTGTGCTGTGTTGCCAGGTACTTGCGACATACTTTTAGTACAGTACAAATCAAAGAAGGAAGGAAGAGCGGAGTCTCCTGATACAGATACCATAATTCCTAGGTATTTCTGGCCTTCTAGGAGGTCTCAACCTTTATTTCTAAATTAGCAGTTGCATGAATAAAAACAATATATTTTTTTATTTTATACCATATTTATGAAAAATACCGCTATTAATGGTAATCGGTATAATAATAACTGTCCCTGTTCTAAATTGTATCCCATGGATTTGCGATTGATTTCAATCTAAAGGGAAAATCTACTTAGATAAGCATTTTCAATGAATTGTTAAATTCAAAGTGTTTGGATTATTTAAAGGAATCTGCTATTATGGTGTACCCGTAAAATATATATCTGAATTAATTCACTAAAATCTGTATAAGTACAGATAAATCGGTATATATGGCAACATTGACTAAGTAGCTCATTTGACTCGCGATACATTGAAAATGGCGGTCATTTCAGCATTATTTTCATGTCCGCCACATAAACTAAATAACATTTTGTGATTAACAACGAATGGCAAATAAAGAAGGATTAAAACATGTAACAAACAATTATTTGAAATCAGATTAGGCTTCTCTATAAAAAGTTATTCCGAAAGTCACGTGATACATTTTGAACTGTACTCCTATACAAGAACGCGAGCAAAGGAGTATCCACTTCAAAAAAACTTGAGTTCGGAAGCGTGACACAAGCAACTAATATTTAACATGATAATAAACGGTAACCGTTGGGCCACATGCATTATTCAAGAATTTCGACCAATTCCTCGTTGAAAAGTACTAAACAGAAACTTTAAGTTACAAGTAACCATAACTGTTACGTTTGAGTTCAGTAACAATGCCATGACGTAAGATTTTGAAAACAAGTGTGAAAGTATTCAGAATGACAGGAGATGGACAAGTCAATCATATTGTTCATACGGATGTTTAGGCAAGACGAGTCCAAGTAGAAAATAGACTCTATGAAGGATAGAAGAATCATGTAATTACCTAAGCTAGTCATGGTTTTTGAAAAATATCCTGGAGAAAGTTCCTTATAACTGACTCCAATAATATTAGTGCTGAAGATTACTTTAGGTACAGTCGAGTTCTCCAATATCTATACAGACAACCTGTCAAAAATATCTACACATGCATCTTATGTTAGTAACAATAGTGTCTGTGTATAGATATTTTTGAAAGGTTGTCCGCTTAGATATTGGAGAATTCGACTGTACCTACATCATTTTGGGAACCCACAATTATATATAACTTAAAAAGTTTTCACTAACTCTTTATTTCCACAATGTTTCAGTTACAAAGTGTTAACGTCCTGAAAGCATTGTGAAACTGTGGCGCACATAGGCGTCATGTTTGTACATCTGTTGCCTCTAACGTTAATGAGAATAGGCAATTGTTTTAGCGCTCGAAACAGGGCAACTTCAAACGGAATTGTTTTCAGTTCTGAAATCGTCGATCTAAACAACTGTATAAACATGTCGAGTTCAATCGATGGGTTAGATAAATGCTCTAAATAATATGCTATACAAATTCACACCAATTTGCGCATATCAGTAAGAATTAATTTCGAATTCGTGTTATAGACTCAATAAATAAGTCGAACGCACTCAATTTGGCGTTCTTTCTGATAACTCATCATAGGTACTTCAAAATAAACCTGACATTTTAACGAACTCCAAAATATGTGGCTTACTGAACAGCAAGCAACATTTGCAACATATTCAAATACTTACAGATGTTTGGTTCAAAGCCTGATTATTCTATTATTGTATTAGGACACTCCCTCCGATAGGTCATTAATTGTTTATTTCCTGATTTGTAGCCTCAATGACAGGACAAATGGAAAAGTAACGAAATATTTAACCACTAATAGGGTCTCTTTTACCCCTGTTTGTTGATTGAGTATAGGTATAGATTATACTTACAATACTGAATTACAAAGCGTGGGAGGCGACAACGCAGCCCCTCGAGATCTGGACGTTGATAATCGACCACCAGGGCTTGGGCACTCTCGAGCCAATCGGAGGTGCGGTCATAACACAGTAATAGAAAAGGGACGGAAATTGTATATTTAGTAGACTAAATATCACAATTACAGGCCATTTTTGAAGTCCACGAACTAACGGACACGATTTTTCTTCTTTGTCGTTCGCTCGTTTGATCCCATCAGATAAAACTATTCGTGCAGGTTAAATATAACTTTATTTAATTTTGGTTGCAACATGCATTTATTGTTTAAGCTCGCCAACAACCCAAATATTTTTCACGTCATTAGTAGAATTCAAATTCATCGAAATAATGATGAATAAAAGAATAAATGAGCGGCGCATGCTTTCCCATTTTGTGGCAGGCTCGTTACGAGCAGTGGGCGTCGATAATAACAGGTTGTCGTGCAGATCACGTCGGTTAATAGCTTTTATTAATAAAGATTAAGCCATTACTGGTCATTAGGCCAAAGCGGAATAAACAATGCATGCAACTATTAGCAGTTCAAAAGGGGGGGTTCATTCGTTTCCTCTATTAAGGAGTTCTCAGGGCGAAGGTAGTAGATATTAATCTACCTATTAACTAATTAAGTGGCGTGGCGAATTTAGAACTTGATTTCCACCGGGTGACCTATTTTATGACAATAAGGATGTTGACTGAGTCAAATCACCAACTTTTTCAGAAAAGTCAAAAACGCTCTGGTTAGTATGAATTTGTAGGGAAATAGGAACAAGTAACATAACGATTTTCTATCGTCCAACCGCGTCCACTTTTTATTTTATTATATTATAATTTGTATTTAAATGATATTATATTAACTTAGTCGTATATTTATTTTTGCCTGGACATTAATTACTTAATCGTGACTGTGACTTTATTAGAATCACATGTAAGTTGACATTTTATTACAATTCATATTTTATTTGAGGTACATAATAATATAAATTCATATAGATTTAATGTATATTATATAAATCTCAACTTGATCACTATCTTCTATTCAACAGCGCCACATTTGCTGTAGATTGTGTGTACACAATACACATCCATCTAGCACTCCTCTGAAGTTTTTGCATGTGCATTCAGCAGAGGAAACGAGTGTTTGATAGCGACATTACACGCTGGCCTTCAGGCGGCGCCCATTAGCGCTCTCGGAGTAATAGCTGACGTTGCATGCATTGACACTCGGCTAGGCTGGGCCGTACCGATGGTCATTATTTCTCAGATTTATACAGACCTAACGACCGAACATTCCACTTTCGCCGTCATGCCCTGCTCCCTGTTGCTTTCTTCTGTCAATCTTCATGGTTACACTTAATTGGTACAATATTGTAACATCTAGCTACGTTGTTTTACTGCATATTCCGTAATCTGATTGATTTGTTTCGACTGTTGTCTAGAGATCGGCACGACTGTAATAAAATTGATACCTTTATTGATTTCAACTCGCGTTTGTAATGGTATAAATAATTTAACCGCCCACATCTATAACTGTTATCTTAACTGAACATAAGACGAGTTTACTAACATTGTGATGTGTCAAAACCCAAACATCGTACTTGAATATGTTTACCTTCTTGTGTAATGCACGATTTCATAAACGGTCTTCAAATTGTAGCCGCAACGACATGTTAACTTGTTTTGTTTACGTTTCGGCACGTTACTGGGGTAGACTTTTGAGCTTGCGGTAAATAAAACTTGTTTAAAGTGACCGATGGACTCCCGCAGAGCTCTCTGGAGCATAGCCGTCGCAATCTTAGTCAAAGTAACAAAGACAGAGGTCTTCAAAACAACAACATAAAAGGAGAAACTACTACATCGATCTGAGATCAAAAATATCTAGTCTTCATAAAGTTTCCGTCGTGGGAATTTAAAGCTCTTTCAAGTCTTTCAACCAAATGAAAATAAATTTAGCCTTAACTGATTGTCTTATTTCCTCAGAATGAAGAAATTCGAAAAGGCGAAGGTGATAATGAGTTTAATTCACAAATCGCGTAAACCAAATAAGCTGAAGATTGCAAATCAAAATCACACACTGATACAAAGATTAGCCAATTCGATACGGAGTTATTTAACTTATGGCCAAATCCACCACAATTAAATTAAATTGATTGTCCTCGAGTAGGCAGTGAATATTGTACCGATATTTGTGTCTTTTCTGATAATACCTACTTTAGCTTAATTCAGTACACTCATTACCTACTTATATTGTCTTGTAGATATTAATGGTAATTTTCAAACGAAAATCGAAGCAAGTACTTACTTCTTATCTATACTGTTCTTTATACTGTGACTGAAGCCTATGTTACAACGAGAGTTATTTAGCTTTCCATGATCGCATTTGTTGAAATCTACACACGTACTTAGCGCAGGACGTTATCGATTCATTAATGGATGGTCTGGCCTTGGCGCCGCTTATATATACTTCAACGTGTTGCTTCTCATTCTTAGCTAACTATCGATCAAAATGTAGAGACCTATATAGTACATATTATTATACCACATGTTTAGTACAATAATGAGCACAACGTTTTCTAGTGTAAGCAAACACCAAAATTTTGCAATAAAAACAAAGAAACCGTAAACTTTACAAAACTAAGGCAAGCGTCACAATCTCACATGATCGGGCCATAGAAATAGCCGCTAACCCTACAAGGCACTAGAAAGCAAGTCGTGCGCGTTGTCAGATTGCGCGCGACATCAAACCGAGCCGTATGCGCAGACGACAGTTGTAACGTGATTTCAGCTCCCACAGACTTGCTAAATCGAAGGATCCGACTTTTTGTTGATTAGATAACTAGACGCAATCTATTAATAGCACTTGCTAATCTGAATATGTTATTTATTATGCTTAGAACTAATTAAAACGCCCTAGGATGCCAAATGGGTGTAAATTTCATGTCACTCAAATCACTCCATTGTAATCTTACAGCAAACTATTTATTTCAATAAATTTTATGCATATCTATAAACTCCGTAAGATCTGAACCATGATGTAACGTGTAACCAAAATGATAATGTTTTGCAATCTGTGTCATGACTTCCCATAGATCACCATAAATATCAAGTCAAGATCAGCGCGAGCCTGATTAAATCGCTGTAACAATGCTCTTACGCCATGACCTGTGTCCCAAATGAATGGAATAAGTGAGATTTGTCAGAACCAGTTCCGCGAGTTAGGTAAGACTGGTATATCATTAAACGAAGGACCATTAAGGAATCTGGAATCCGCTGAAAGTCAGGCACACGGCACATGTAGTTGATCTACTTCCTACTTCTAATAATAGGTACCTACTTCTCGATTCTTCTAAAAAAGAGTTATGGGATTTTATACTTAAGCAGGTACCACAGAATAAATAATAGTACTTGCAGGTAAAGTCGAGTTCTCCAATATCTATACAGACATCCTTTCAAAAATATCTACACACAGTCTTTATTGTTACTGATATAAGACGCATGTGTAGATATTTTTGAAAGGATGTCTGTATAGATTGGAGAACTCGACTGTACTAAACTGATTTTCGGATCTATGACTACCAATAAATGCCACCACTCATTCTCGACTTTAGTGTCGTAGAGTTAATAAAGCTAAATATTATTAAGGATCATAGTGTACAGACCTACAAATAAACAGATAAATCTAATGAACAAAGGGTCCATTCTCCGTTATAATAATAAATAACAGTGATATTAAAAGTTTACAACAATTACAATGAAGCTCATATTATGATGGCCGAGCGTAGGCACCACTGGAGTTCGACATCTCGTCGCATTTAACTGAAGTGTAGCCATATATGTCGTGTCGCCGCTTATCTAACACCGAAAAGGGCATACCATAACATTATAACAGTTTTAAGGAAACCTCTACTTTATACAAAAAATTATCTCATAATTTTCAATAATCTCAACCTCAAACTAAGAGCGAACGTATACGACAACCGTGGACCGTTTGTCCACGTGTTGTACGGTACTGGATATTGCAGCTGAAGGGTTCGTTATCTTCTCTTAAAATCGTGTTTTTCGTTCGCCATGGCCCGAATTTCCTGTATTCCGCACTAAATCTAGAAGCACAGTGTACAGCCAACACAAGCAGATAGCTACGTATATGTACACGTATACCTATATAAACGTATAAGTAAGTAGTAAGTACACGTATACCTATATAAATGTATATGTACAGGTATACCTATATAAACGTAGTTTTTTTATAACCAACAATACCAAAATAACCGTCAGGTTCTTTTTGTAAAACATGCAAAATATTTAGGTTTTACGCTAGATTCTCGACTTATAAAACTTTGTAAAAATTAGAAAAAGTTTGCTATGCGATTTCCAGCCTGACCAAAATGCTTGACGACAATTCAGTAAGAATGTCGTACTTTGCCTACTTCCAGTCTCTTGTAACTTATGGTATTGATATGTGGGGACAGGCAGCAGGTAGACAAAAGATTTTCATCTTGTAAAAAAAGGTAATAAGAATAATGGCTAGAGTGCCATGCGACACGCCAGCCCGTAATCTTTTCAGGAAAATGAAAATATTAACAGTCCCATCGCTGTATCTATATATCAGAAATTTTGGTCAACACGCACAAACTTGAAATTCAGAGCACTGTTACTGGTATAGCAGGTCCGAAACTATAAGAGTAAATCCTGTCAAAAAAACCGGCCAAGTGCGTGTCGGACCACGCAAAACGAAGGGTTCCGTGCCTATTAAAAAGGTCGTATCGTCACAGAAATTTTACGGCACTTACGTCCTTTTCTTTGAGGAAGGCAGTTTTTCAGCAATATCTCGAAAACCTCTGAACCGATCTTGTTCAAAACAATTTTCGGTGAATGAAATTAATAAGCCCTATGTCCATGAATTTTTCCATATTTTTAAAATACACCGTTCAAAAATTAGAGGGGGGGGGGGACAGAATTTTAGTGACTTTCGGGGCGATTATCTCCGACCCTATTCACTTAATAAAAAAAAATGCTAAGAAACCTCATATTTATTTTGAAAGGCCTATCGATTGATGTGCCACACGGGGGGTCACAATGATTTTTTTTTTTTGACTTTTAGTTTTATGTATGGAGTGCACCCTTAAAAAAAATTTTTTTGTCATTTTAATTACAAAACTATGTAGCGGCTAACAAAATACACCTATCCTCAAAATATTATTCAAATACAGCTTATAGTTTTCGAGTAAAATGCCTGTGACATACGGACAGACGGACAGACGGACAGACGGACAGACGGACATGACGAAACTATAAGGGTTCCGTTTTTGCCATTTTGGCTACGGAACCCTAAAAACGCAAACAAAAAGCTACCTCATAGTCAGATTGACAGAATTTACTCTTACAGTTTCGGATAGAGTACACATGGGTCCTAAAATTTATAATTGCCTACCAAGTATAAATGTAAAAAACCGGTCAAGTGCGAGTCTGACTCGCGCACCGAGGGTTCTGTACGAAATATCATACAACACACCCGTCTTGCCCCACCCATTAATTTTGGAAAAATCTTAACAACGCATAGTGTAGTTAAGTCATGAGTACCTACAGCGCCATCGGTGCACTTTGTTACTAACTTGCGCGACCAAGGAGTAAGGGAAATGTATTCACGTACCACCGTAGAACCCTGTCGCAATTGACAGGCCGCCGTCACTCAAACTCGAGTGGTATGTCACCTTATTGCGATAGGGTTCTACGGTGGTATGTTAATACATTTCCCTTACTGTATGTTGGTTTTTCAGCGATAATTGTTTATCAAGTGAATTAATTTCGATAATTCTTTTATTATTTGCTAGAAGGTACTTTCAGAACACTTTCATACGAATTTGAAGGAACAAAATTGAACACAGAAGTATTAAATTACAAACAAAATTCACATATGATTTTTGAAGAATAAAAAAAAATACGCTAGATAGAGGTATCGTTATACTTTTCCGGTAATAGTAACGTTAATATTAATCATATATATTATTTTCAACTTTTTCGCTTGGTTAACTTCGGAGATAAGGGGGGGAATGGTATTTTTTTCAACATTTTTCTTTATAAATCAAAATTTTACCATTGTAGAAAAAAAAACAAAAAATGTTTTAGAATGTACAATTCAAGCCCTTTTCTATGATACCCCACTTGGCCTACTAACTAGACTTTGAATTTTTGCCCCCCCCCCCCCCCCCCCCCCCTCTTATCCGCCCTTTTTTATACAAATTAAAAGTATATATTGATTTTTTTCATTTTCCATACACGAGGATTAGGTTTGTTTACAACTATTCCAAATTTCAAATCGATAGCATTAGTAGTTCTTGAGATATTTGACTAAATTAATTTTTTTTCAAAAATTTACATAGGAATTGGATTGTTATTGTATGTTATTATATTTTCATCATTTTCATCATCATATCAGCCGAAAAACGTCCACTGCTGGACATAGGCATCCCCCAAAGAGTATTACATTTATAAAGGGCGTTTAGAATGGGTATTATATTTTATTAAATTATATTCTGACCTTCTGAATTGTATTCCACCTGTAAATTATTGTTATTTTTTGTATTTGTAATTAACGTATTTTAAATTAAACTTGATAAGTATAATTTAAAGTGTTTATAACATGCCAAGTGACCTGTAACTTATATTATCAATAAAGAATTGTATTGTATTGTATACTACGACGGTGGCAAACAAGCCTGATGTTAAGCAGACACCGTAGCCTACGGACGCTTGCGCGGATTCGTTGTGTCGATGGCTAGAGACAACTTGAGAAACTACACAACAATTTACAATAAATCACAACAATTTACAACAAATCACAACAATTTACAACAAATCACAACAATTTACAACCAATCACAGGTTTTGACAACCTTCTCCGCTTTCAGTGTTCTAAGACCTAAACGCTTACAGCATTTTTGCCTGCATTCATGTAGCGAAATGGTACCCCGCCTATAAAAAATAAGGGGGCGATTGCGACCCTAATGAACCACCCTTAGGCCGTCACCCCAACATCACGAAATATTTACTGCGCATAAACATGCAACGGGAACGACACACGAAATTGAAATCATAACAACTTCTTATAATTAAACGGGTTTAGGTTGGTGCCGGCTCTGAAACGGCAGTTCCTGTGTATTAAGAAACATAATATATATTTATAAAAACTACATTCCTTAGTTATAGACGTTTGCAATCCACTCCCACGTGATCTAAATGCACGTTTCCGGTCCTTTACCTATTGATTTGAGCATTCTCTGTATACTCGTAGACAACAAACAACTAAATTAACAAAGATTGATTCGACTTTGGGAACGCGGGACACTAATTCGTAGTAGATATGAAATATTAAGTTAAGAGCGTCGAATTATTGTGCGGTTTCGTTACGCACGCGGGGTTGCTCAGCCAGCATGCTCAAAATTTCACGCTGCGGGGGCCACGCACACTGATACAGCAAACGCATTATACTGGTCATACTTATATGTCTCCATAGATTACTGACATCTAAGACATTGGTCTCCCGTGGATGCCATACGACGCTGCGCGCAATGTCAGAGTGAATATAGAAATAATAGAAATATGCATAATTCCCATACAATGTGAAGCTGCAAGGAGCTTAGCGGGTCAATGGGAGACCAATGCCTAACCACTTATAGCCCCTTTAACCCTGTTAGCACAAATCTAACTTTCTCGCTTGTGGCTCAGTGCCTCCCTTTCTTAATTGGTAGAGAGGGATTGCCGACGGACATGCGAAATAACTACATTTGTGTTAGCGGTACGTATAGACGATAGGACTTTGATAGGTTGTAGAGAATGTGGAGTAAGCAAACAACTGTTCCGACAGGAAATATGTCTCTTTAATGAATAATGAGGGGATAACACATTATAAATGCGTCTGGTATAGGTAGTCCTAATGGTGTACACAACAAAATAAGTATGTATTTTGCACTTGATCAAAACTTGAAACTAAGTGGCCTTAAATTTCACCCAAGTGTGAAATTAGGTAGTATAACAGCGTAATCTGGCGACAACTGGGCAGGTGCCTAGTATACACCAGGGATGCGATTTTTTAGACATCCGCGGATGCGGAAGCGGATATTTCCAAGCTCACATCCGCGGATGTGGATTTTAGGGTCAAACACTCAAAAACATAAATAAACAACGTCCATATGGTCACGCAGTACTCAAACACGTTGCGACTGATTTACAAACGTTACAAACCTAACGCGTCAGTTCAGGGAGGTAATCACGTAAGGTTCCGAACGCGCGTCGGGTAGATCCAACTGTCATTTTTCCAGGAAAAATGACAGTTGGATTGGCGAAACGCGTGCGACACGTGCCGCGTTGGACCCTTTCTTGCCGCGACTTGTATCCGCATCCGCAAAAGCTCCGCATCGATTTTTGCGGATGCGGATGCATATGTTGAATTTGATGCGGAACTTCCGCGGTTGCGATTGCGAATGTCCGCAACATCCCTGGTACAGACACACAGATATTACAACTACATATTCATTCAAAACTGACGCATTATGCGGGTATTTTACGGTGACAACGAACAAAGCAGCATTACGAATAACTACGGTCACGGACTTTAATTGTTGCGCCATTTAGAGCTCACTTTATACCGGACACTTCAAAGTCAACCTATTAAAAAACCAAAATTACTTGACACCTAAATGGCTGAACAATTAAAGTCCTTGACCGTATGAACAGTATTTCAATCGTCAATTTCCTTTTTTATTGATATTTCATTTTCCATTTCCATGACTACGTTTAACACTCGTGTCCTAAACATAAGTTTTTGTTGCCTGGTGAATCGTTTCAGCGAAGATTGCAGGGACTGGAAAAAAGCTAGATCCTCAATGCCAAGCTCCGATTCATTCGACCTTATGCGCTCCAGAAGTGGAACTTCGAATGCAGAACTAGTGTTGCACTGGTGATGGTTTACTCTGAAATCCGCTTGTGGTTCCAACGGTGGCGGTTGCGTCGCTTGCGGGATCCCTTCGTTTGAATCGACCGGCGTGTCCACATATACAAACACGCTATCGATGTCTTCAGTTATCGGCGCATTATCTTTATCTAAGAATGTCAATATATCAAAGAACGAATATTTTTTCCTCTTTTTACTTGCGGGGTCTGATTCTTGACTTTTTTCACTTTTCTCTTTCTTATAAGTGTCTCTTGCTGTTCGCCAACGTTGTTGAATTTTTTTATCTGAAACATTGAATAATGAAAACGTTAGTTTTCTCGCATAGCTTCTTACTACATAAACACTATACATACGTAATTCATAAGTACTCAGTAGCAGCGCTATTCATAAGTATTCATAACCCGACTCACTTCACCTTGGCTCTGGCCCCTAGTATAACTTGCCCCCAAGATCCGTTACAACTATCGGAGATCAGTCTTGCCTACACTAGATCACCTAAGGCGAGTTGGGTAAGCGTTGCGAATTGCGAATAACCAGGCAGGAGTAGGCTGACTAACGACAGAATAGATGCGTTTACTATTACTTCGTTCATTCGTTCAAAGCGGTTAAACAGTATAAAAATATTAAAAATCGGTTTACTTACCTGTCTCTGTTCTTTCTCCCTCGTTCAGTCTATCGTATTCAGGCACCAATTCAATTAAAATTTCTGTCCACGCAGCATCTCTTTTTAGTTTGTTCCTATAAAATTTATGTTTTCGATCCCATAACACAGGCCGCAAACATACTTCAGTTATAACCGCTTCAGTGTTAATTCTCATTTTGATGTAGAACAGTAGAGCGTGCACCCCTCAGGGCAATAATACGGATACTGGTGGGGCGCGGGTTTTATCCCGCGTCGGTGCCCCGCGCCTCGCGTCCCGCGCTCCGCGTGCGTGTGGTGCTTGACAAAGGTCGTTACAGCCCGCCTCTCGCATGCAGGGAGCTCGTGTTCTTTTTTCCCCTTTAACAGACACAAGGATAGGACACTTACAGAGAAATCATAGCAATATCTCTCAAGGTTATGTATTGACTAAATTAATGGACCGTATTCATTAAACCAAAACCTAACGTACATTGGTTATCTAATTATCAATCGATAATAAGCCCTTGTCAATGGCAAGAGATAAAGGCAGGCTTCCATCAAGCTCGACGGTCGGTGTCATATTTTAATGGCGCTGCTATTATGCCGTCATCGTCATCTCCCATTGATTTGATATCGTTGTGCAATGTTCTACAGGATGGTAAGAGCTTAAAATGAAGCGGTCAGTAGGTAGGTACATGAGTACAGTACTGACCGCTAAAACCAAATGTGAGGCCTAAGAAAGCCACACACTGGCCAATTAGCTCGCGTGTGTACCTACCTATAGCATGGCCGATCATACAGGACAGGGACGCAGTAATGCGTTGGAAGTTGGAAGTACGTCTTTCTCCGTCTAACGCATAGTTTCCTCCTCCTGTGTGGTGGGCCCTGATTTCCCATTGTGTGGAGCAGGCTTTAGTCAAACTCGGGCCAATGGCCAAGGGCTAATAAGCCAACTATGGGCGTCTTGCTCTTACTCCCATGCTAGAACAAGATGCCCATAGTTGCCGGCCACACATTTCCGTAAAAATATAGCCCGTCTAGAAGCCTCCTAAGCAATTTATATCCGAAAATAAGTTTATCGAAAAGGGTGTCAATGGATACGTTCCTCTAAAATACCTGCACCTGCCACGTATTTAATTGTTCTAATGATTCTATCTCATTAGTGTACGTTGAGTCCTCATAGATAATATACTTTTGGCAGGTTCGATAACCTCATGGAATTTATTAGGCATACATATTTAGAGCAGCAGCAGCAAAAACTCGGCAGGACTTAGCATAAATTAAATTGCTGTGTTTTTTTAACCACATATAATGCGATATAACACTCATATTTATTAAGAAAATATTTCGCGGTAATTTACAACTCGGATCTCATACGAAGAAGAACTAGAAGATCAAATGGCCATTGCATTGGCCACCCCACTAATTCGACTTTATTGGGTACAATACAAAATACAATATTATTAATTGATTGGGTAGGTAGTCAATAAACGATATTTTTACGAGAACGAGATTACCAATATCGATGTGAAGCAAGAAATATTGCCGTTTTACTAGCACCTACGACACTTGGCCCTGTGCGGGCAGTGATCAGTGTTCACAGGCGGTGAGTCAGCACTTGCGTAGATTGCTTGCTGAGATGCACCTTTTGTTAGCGGCCATTTTGTAATTAGCCATTAATTTCTTTGTTTTACAAAATTGGCTAATCTGTCGGGTATAAAGAAAAGAAATCAATGGCTTTGGTTTAAGGTTGCATAAATACCTCTTTACACCAGTATTCATAAGTAATATCATATGATTCTGTATGTATCAATAAGGTGACCGTGACACCAACATCGACTAGAGACAAATAATATTCAATGGCGTCATTATCGTAAAGTAATCTTATAATAAGTGAGATGAGCTTAACCTTTAGGTAATTCGCAACGTTCCCGGCTTAACACACTCTTAGACCATCTTTTTGTATTTTTTTCCTAACCAGAATCGTTTGGACTTATTCATCGTCACCGAGACTTGAACTAAGGACCTTCGCTGTTTTTTGCGAATTAAAGGGTTAATACCCAATATTCTGATATCTAAACTGCGTGAGATAGGTATAGTCAACAGCAAAAGTAGGTTATCATTTTTTCACCTTATCGCAATGGAATAAGGTACAAAAGTGATAACTTACTTTTGCTCTTGACTGTACATAAAGACTGAAAAAAAAAACCGGACAAGTGCGAGTTCAACTCGCGTGGTGAGGGTTCCGTGAAATATTGAGAATTTTCCCGTTACTTTGAATACTCAAACTTCAGGTTTTCCTGTAATCTTTAGGCAAGGAACTATTTTCCATATTTTTTTCAGAATTTTAAGCCTATTAGTTTCGGAGATAAGGGGGGGATGGCCAATTTTCGTATTTTTTCCTAATTTGCTTCAAATCTGTTTTTGCTAAAATTATAAAAAAAATATCTGAGATGCTTATAACAACCCCTTTCATTTGATATTATTATGTCCCACAACACAGTTTCCGAAACTTTTTTTTTAATTTTCCAGTTTACCCCCCAAAAGTGGCACCCTTGTTCAGAATTCATTCATTTACTTTACGCGTCCATCTTTGGGTCACAAATTTACATATGTGTACCAAATTTCAACTCAATCGGTCCAGTAGTTTCGGAGCAAATCGGCTGTGACATACGGACAGACAGACGCACGAGTGATCCTATAAGGGTTCCTTTTTTTTTTGAGGAACGGAACCCTAAAAATTGATAATGGACGATTTCTGTTCCATATCTGAAACTTGGTGATTTGCGTTACGCCAGGGGTCGGCAAACCGCGGCTCTTTGAAGGGTCATTTGCAGCTCTTCGAGGACCCCTCATAAAGATAGGTTCAAGGAAATGCGAGATCGAACATTGTGTAAATGGCTCTTTATGATATTTTTTTTTACTGAAATTGGCTCTTTGTTTAGAAAGTTTGCCGACCCCTGCGTTACGCAATGCAATGATACAGATTTAAAATGACAACACAAACTGAGTTACATTTTCGTCACTTGTCACAACGTTTCCGTAGTGTAGCGGTTATCACGTGTGCTTCACACGCACAAGGCCCCCGGTTCGATCCCGGGCGGAAACAAATGTTTCTTTTTTTATGCTTATTTAGATATATATTATATATATATTATTTAAGCAAAAATATTACAGCTTTAAATTCTTATTATTAAATAATTTCTAAAGACGGAAATCCGGAGCCACTAACTTAAATGAGTGATAAGCAATTCTCTTAAGACTTTTTTTTGGCGTGTAAAAGTGATAATTTTCTATTAGTCATTAGTTTAATGTCACTGTGTCAATCATTTTGCGATAGCTAACATTTGCAAAGTAAATGTCCGCTCGTTTATAGGGAATGGGAAATGGTATAAACGTTCTAGAGCAGCGATAATGACGCGGAAGAACGTTGACAATGTGAGTCCAAACAACTGGAAAAGGCAAGTAATTAAAGTTAGAAAGTGTACCAACCAACTGGTACCGCACAGGATCGGATAATTTATAAATTGACCACAACGCAGTGCGCTGCTACACTCGTGAGCACTAATTGTTTCAGAATGTTTTTTTTTGTATAAATTAAATACATTTTTTGAAAGTTGTTCCAACAGAATTTCCCGAGGCTATTTTTAAGTAAGTAGATATCTTTTTATGTAGGAGCTATTTTTGCAGTGTGATGTTTTTTCAAAAAAACTCAACAGTCGCCTTAAAATACGTAGACCCCAAGAATAAAATTAGAAAATAACGTCATGGAAATTGTGAATTAGGAATGAAAACTGGATATGTTAGCACAGAGAGATCTATTATAAGTATATAACAGAAACACGCCAAGGAACATGATATCCGTGACTTTTCATGAAGAGATAATATTTATTGAAATCCCTCTTTAATTTTAACTGGCAATAAATTAATCTTGTCAACGTTTAGTTTTACATATTTTAGGGTCTTAGGTTAGCGATACCTTAATTTAGTGTACTAGTCTAATTTGCGACCACGAAGAAGACGAACTGAATAACTTTCTTTTGTAGGTTTTATTATAGGTATAAATACACTTTTGGATTTCTTTCGAGTCATTTCAGTCTTCGATTCCAGATTGATCAAGAAATAAATTGTCGATGTAGCTTTACGATACTAACACAACTGCTACAATGCAATTGATTGCCCCAGCTTGCCTATACACATCACAAGTAAGGGTCCATTTCCAATATTGCATTGCAGCATGTGTGTGAGTAGCCAGCTTAATAAAACTTTGTACATTCCGAAAACACGTAGGTAATTAGGTATTACTCAATACCCGAGTTAACTTTTACTTTATAAAAGGCAATTGAGGATCATTAACAAAAATTTTGAGCATTTTCCAATTTTGGTCCACCATATCTGATGCGTTTTTAAATCCACTATTCTTTATCGCCTTCCGGTTTCGAAAGCCGGCACGTGTGAGGTGCTCCGTCAAGACACGAAAGACTTTTATTCCCGGAATAGATTGACGTGTGTAATGGAGGTAGTTTAGTTTTTACAGCGCGAGTATTTGTGCTTGTGTTTACTGTCAAGTCTAAAACTTTACAGGTTTATTCAGTAGCAGAAATAAGATCATTATGGATTCCGTAATAACTAAGTAATACTCAAAGATTTGGTTGGACTAGATACGAAAATTTAAAAAAATATTGTTTATGGAAATAACTTTAATAAGTACACACATACGTGTTAGGTAGGTTGTGGGTACGTTACATGCGCAATGAAAACATATTTTCCGCGACCGTCAAAAGCATGCTAATGCTACCTACGCCAATATCCTAATTGCAACGATTTACCTAGTTAAGCACTCCCGAGTATAGCGTGAATTAAGGTAGGTAGGTACATATAGACACAGCGCACTATTTCCAGTAATCCCAAAAATGTTTCCCTAATATACTGAAACTGGGAGTGTCATTAGCATTGCGTGACAAATGACTTCTATGCGAACAAAGACGCAGATATCAAAATCAAAGTCAAAGTTATTTATTCTTCAATTGGCATATTACATGCACCTATGAATATTGTTATACTACCACCTGCACGGCTATATAAAGACGGTGCGCGAGCTCTCTCGATTTTTCTCGCACTATACCTCTCTTTCTAAGTTTTCTAATAAGAGAGAGACGAATAGTGCGAGAAAAATCGAGAGAGCTCGCGCAGTCTCGTGATAGCATAGCCGTACTGTTCGGAAAGAAAACCTCCGCCACGAGAATAACCGGCGTAAAAAACTCGGTGAGTTATCATTTTTTCAAAACAGTATACAATATATGTAATTTAATTATCATCATCATCTTATCAGCCGAAAGACGGCACTCTTTGGGGGAGGCCTATGTCCAGCAGTGAACGTCTTTCGGCTGATAATTTAATTATGCTAGTAACAATAAAACCATAGAAGATTCTCTAGTCGGCCAGTTACTTCCGCGCATAGCATAAGTTACTCCCGATCCGAGGGCGTAGTGAAGTTACTGATTCATGATAGCAGCAGCACAGCAAGTACCTGCGATGCGGGATTATCGGTCGTCGACCGCGCCCTAAGCTCTCCTATGACGAATTTACGACGTCCTGTAAACATGACACTAGATATGCCATTTACGACGTCCTTTAAACATGACACTAGATATGCCATTTAAAGTTACTTAAGGGGATGTTAAAATCATCCATTCTTTAAAAACAGGTATTGTTTATTTTAGTTTTATTGGATTAATTTTCTATGGTATGTTATTAAAGCAACAACATTAGAAAGATTTATTAATTAAATATAATATGTAGTAATTAATATTTTTATGAGGGTTCAAAAAAACAATGAAGCGCTTCGAGAAAAGGTAGGTAGTGCCTGCCCTTGCGCTTCGCATGGTTCGTCTTGGCGGGGGCACTACGGTGCCCCCAGATACCTAACACTAAACAAGTAATCCCAAGTCCCAATAATAGATAGTCCATTTGTGTACCGTAAAAAAAAACCTTATAAAGAAATAGAAAGTAGGTATAATGTGAATAAATTATACAACCAACCTAACTTGGATGACAATTGCCAGATAACAAGTAATGGATTTGTGGCCATCTTTGTTGTATATACAACTAGCTTCTGCCCGCGACTCCGCCTGCATGGAACTCGTTTATATTGTAGCTCCATACAAACTATGATCTAGAATAAAAACTATCCTACATATTTATGTCCTTCCCCGGGACTCTATCTCTATACCAAATTTAATCAAAATTGGTTCAGCAGTTTAAACGTGAAGAGGTAACAGACAGACAGACGCACTTTTGCATTTATAATATTAGTATGGACTCATTAAATAGTTTACCAGGTTTATCTACAACTTAGTGTAGTAGTAGTACTTAGTAGACTATGCCCATTTTTTACAGAGAATTCAGGAGTGTTGCAGGATACAATATAGCCTATGTCCATCCTAAAGGTCCATTCTATATATACTGGTAAAATAGTTTTTAAAATTGGACATGTAGTTCCAGGTATTACCACCTAAAACTGCATACAAACTTATAAACAACAACAAAAAAAACCTCTTTATAAAAAATAGTATAGAGTATTTATAGAAGTATACATGTACCTATAAAAGGAATACATTTTAGGTTAACAATATCTGTGACAGTCAGAGGGGTAATCACATAACGTTTCGAACGCGTGTTAGGACAACCCAACTGTCATTTTTCCATATAAAAAGTCTAAATCTAAAGATCTACCTGACGCGCGTACAAAGAAATATGGTTAGATACTTTTTTGTCATAACATAAAAGCAGGGCTATAGGGTGGACAGGAAAGGATGAGGCGAGGATGTCAAATGTTGCTGGGTGTACTGGCATACTGTAAAAGCAAAACACAAATTAAAATCTGACTGTGATTAAGGAAAATATTAATTTGGTTACTACATTTAAGAAATTAAGCTTAACCGATTCATTTTTATTGCCAGTAGTATATTTTTAAAATATGTCTAAGGAATTAATATTCAATAAGTTGTTAAAATATCATGAGATAAGCAAATAATTCACACTATCAGTACCAAGTGTGTAACGATAACCTGAATTATTTACCAGGCAGTGGCTTAAAATCTGTGGTTATCATGGACGTTAGTACGTCCATGGTGTTTATGAATACCTTCAACACTATGTAGTTGAAACCAGTTATAACTTAAATTAAGTATACTTAAAAGGCGTGAACATAACGGTGGTCACGTAGTGGCCAGTAACAGTGACGCATAATCAATAAATCAAGGATAAATGCAGTTGCAAATTTATGACACGAGTTCCCAAATAGGTACATTGTGATCTTGTAAAATTCATCCGCTTTTATGACATAAACTTAAGTACAATTGTACAACGGACTACTTTATTTAGTAGTTTTAAATGTGTACTATCATTTCAAGTTTTGCAGCGTGTAGTGCATAAACAATTACTTACCCGGCGACAAGTGAATGATAGCAACTCCGGATCCAACTTGAGCAACACTTGATCACTGCACTGGTCACTTGCGAAAACTTAATGTCAATGTTCTTTAGATAACTTATTGGATTTACTAATAATACAATTGCAATATTATATGAAAGTGCATCCAACTGCAACGAATGAACTTCCTTAGCTTAACGCCGCCGTACGTCACGCACGCAACAAGAACAAACTTACTTGCAAGCATGCATGCAATGCACGCAAAGCAACGGGTGAATGTGAATCAAACGAAAACGAACAAATAACTTGAATAGCAGCGACATCTATTGTTCTACTTTAGATACTATCTGACGTTTACAACGAGTTTGCGTTTAGATACTGCTCGCAAAGATCGGTATATATCGAGGGCTTTTCTTACCTAAATGTTTTACTACGTTAATACGCTCTAGAACCGAAATAATAAATTGTTTTAAATATTCCTCTACCAACTTAAATAAATTATGAAATATGGATACCTTCTGGACATGATGCACGCACGGAACGCAATCGTTGCTTTCACCATCTTTTACATACAAAAATAGAGAAAAGGAATTAATTCAACAACGCAATTTGTAGTTTTATTCATTTTATATCTATAAACTAAGTTTCATACATAACAATTATCCAAGTTGAGGTTTCGGAGCGCTAAGTGTGCGTTTTCTAAATGTCTTCTTTCGCGTAATTTGAAGCTGGTGCAGTTGATTATAGACTTCACTCCAAATTTCACTTTGATCTTCCTCAGGAATAGTTTTCCTGGTAAAATCATAAAAATCATATTAGATTAATAATAATTTATTAGAATACAAGATATGATCAATATTTAAATAAAATGAATTGTACCTGTATTGCTTCATCAAATCATATTTCTCCCACGGAGTCTTCCTCAGTTCTCGTCTAACTCTGTCTTTCTCTTTTAAATATTCTTCAATGTTAGACACACCATTAAGATCTTGCCTCTCCCATCTTTCGAGCCAGGGTCTTGGTTTCAGTTTAACCTAAAAAAACCATAAAGTTTAATTAAATTTTATCAAGATAACCAACTATAATGGAATCCACAATTAGGCAAACTTAACTGACAGGTGAAAATAACATTGCCAAGACTGTAATAGTCAAAGTAATGAGTAATGAATAGTGATATGTGACGGTTTTTGGGAAAAGGTCCCACTTTGTCGATATGGAGTTAAGAGTAGTTCCTAATACTACAGATCATACGCTATCTTTTGGTGAAAGATTCATGTCTCTAGGTGCTATAGTTATTTTTTAAAAATTCTGCAAAGTTGCAGAAGTGAAAAAGCGACAATTGAGAAAACGTTGGTTAAAGTTTGGGATGGCAGAAAACACACTTCTACTTTGAAGTTATGGAGTGGTTGGTATTAAATGAATGGGCATACTTTAGGGATTTCAAATTAGTTAAAATCATGTATGTAACCTTAGTATTTTGAATGTTATGGAGGCTTGAACATAAAAACGGGACGAAAATATGTAAATCCTGAATATGGGTTTATTTCTATATTATATTATACGGCACGCAGATTTATCATTAAAGTTGTATTTATAAATGGTTTCCCATGGTAAAAAAGACAGAAATAATTCTGTGGATCCTTTTATTTAGTTATTATGTCAAAAAGTTAATAACAAATGATTTGAAGAGTGCCATGCATAAAAATTAAAATACACGTGTCTCTTAATATATAACATGAGATTACTTAAAAAACATACTTATCAAGCATAGAAAGTATGTAAAATATCAAATTATAAGTACTTTTTGTGTGTATAAAGTTTAGTGATTTTATATAGGGAGGGTCCCACTTTGTCGATTTACTAAACTTTAGTGCTTCTTCATTGAAAGTGTTTGTGTTTGGTATATTTTTCAGTTTTATGTATGAGATAATGGTTTGTTATTGTTAATCTAAGAGTCTTTGATACTAACGTCGTTTGTTTAAACTTATTTAACGTAATTGAACGAAATTTCTTTTCGACTCAAGTTTAGTGACCCACTTTGACGGTTTAGTGGATCATACGCTAAAAAATTACTACTAGTATAAAATCATAATTTATAAACATAGGTGTAATTTGCTGAACCAAAAACAGTATAATTACAAACCAAAAACCGGCCAAGTGCGTGTCGGACCACGCAAAACGAATGGCCGTGCCTATTAAAAAGGTCGTATCGTCATAGAAATCTTACGGCACTTACGTCCTTTTCTTTGAGGAAGGCAGTTTTTCAGCAATATCTCGAAAACCTCTGAACTGATCTTGTTCAAAACAATTTTCGGTGAATGAAATTAATAAGCCCTATGTCCATGAATTTTTCC
Source organism: Epinotia nisella (assembly GCA_932294315.1). Lineage (NCBI taxonomy): Eukaryota > Metazoa > Arthropoda > Insecta > Lepidoptera > Tortricidae > Epinotia > Epinotia nisella. The sequence continues at coordinate 29,614,486 of OW028674.1, forward strand.
ATATTTTTAAACTACACCGTTCAAAAATTAGAGGGGGGGGGGGGGGGACAGAATTTTAGTGACTTTCGGGGCGATTATCTCCGACCCTATTCACTTAATCAAAAAAAATGCTAAGAAACCTTATATTTATTTTGAAAGGCCTATCGATTGATGTGCCACACGGGGGGTCACAATGAAAACAATGTTTTTGACTTTTAGTTTTATGTATGGAGTGCACCCCTAAAAAAATTTTTTTTGTCATTTTAATTACAAAAGTATGTAGCGGCTAACAAAATACACCTATCCTCAAAATTTTATTCAAATACATCTTATAGTTTTCGAGTAAAATGCCTGTGACATACGGACAGACGGACAGACGGACATGACGAAACTATAAGGGTTCCGTTTTTGCCATTTTGGCTACGGAACCCTAAAAATGGTGTACGTATTGAACCTATGAGATGTAGCAAACGGATCGAACTCATCGCAACGTTTATATAAGTCGCGACATCAAAGGCACCGCCGCCGCTAAGCGCTTTGTGTAGAGCCGACGTGGGTATGTACCTACGCCGGTCGGCTCGACGCGCAGCGCAAGCGGCGACGGCGATCAGTGCGAGGCAAGCTACCGCTGAGGTTGGGTGTAGTAATGTGCATCAAGTAGCGTATGATCCACTAAACCGTCAAAGTGGGTCACTAAACTTGAGTCGAAAAGAAATTTCGTTCGATAACGTTAAAAAAGTTTAAACAAACGACGTTAGTATCAAAGACTCTTAGATTAACAATAACAAACCATTATCTCATACATAAAACTGAAAAATATACCAAACACAAACACTTTCAATGAAGAAACACTAAAGTTTAGTAAACCGACCAAGTGGGACGCTCCCTATATAAAATCACTAAACTTTATACACACAAAAAGTACTTATAATTTGATATTTTACATACTTTCTATGCTTGATATGTATGTTTTTTTAAGTAATCTCATGTTATATATTAAGAGACACGTGTATTTTAATTTTTATGCATGGCACTCTTCAAATCATTTGTTATTAACTTTTTGACATAATTACTAAATAAAAGGATCCACAGAATTATTTCTGTCTTTTTTAGCATGGGAAACCATTTATAAATACAACTTTAATGATAAATCTGCGTGCCGTAAAATAGAATATAGAAATAAACCCATATTCAGGATTTACATATTTTTGTCCTGTTTTTATGTTCAAGCCTCCATAACATTCAAAATACTAAGGTTACATACATGATTTTAACTAATTTGAAATCCCTAAAGTATGCCCATTCATTTAATACCAACCACTCCATAACTTCAAAGTAGAAGTGTGTTTTCTGCCATCCCAAACTTTAACCAACGTTTTCTCAATTGTCGCTTTTTCACTTCTGCAACTTTGCAGAATTTAAAAAAAATAACTATAGCACCTAGAGACATGAATTTTTCACCGAAAGATAGCGTATGGTCTGTAGTATTAGGAACTACTCTTAACTCTATATCGACGAAGTGGGACCTTTTCCCAAAAACCGTCACAAATATGATATCGACGATTTTTTCTGTATGCGACAAAGTGGGTCGCTGGGCACTAAACTTTGAGGCCCTAAAAAGGTGCTTAAAATGGATTTTTATGCGTCGTCATCAAAATCATAGGTTTATTACAGTCTGTTCTATCAGTTTTCATCGAAAGTTGATTTTCGGTAAGTTTTGCCATATTTCACTAAACTGCCCGTAACTCCGTAACTAGAATCGACAAAGTGGGCCCTTTTACTAAACACCGTCACATATAATGAATATTTAGTGGCTAGGTTATTACTTGAACTGGATTGACAGGTATGGGGGTACCCTCTGGCACTATCTCCGGGTCCATATCTGTTGGGAATGTGCTGTACTCGGGCAAAGCATCCCTCAAGTAGAGCAGCTTATCATCCAGGCGCTTCTCAAGTCGTAGGACTTGGATTTTTTGGATGGTTGGGTCATAAAGCTCATACCGCACCTGAAATTCATGAATTATGTCACATGATTAACTGAGTAATTGCCTTACATGCTCAAATATTCAGAAGGATAGCAAGGATTTTTACTAATTAGCCTGTAGACTTGACAACCTGCCACACTAACAGTGAGCTTGAAATCATTGGACCAATAGTCTGAAATAAAACATTTGAACTTGAATTAATCTTTTTCAATGTAATTTTCTGGCTGTCACAGATAAATGTTTTTATCACTAGTATTAATTTTTCATTGCTTAGTTTTCCTAACATATTATTCAATTTATATTTGGTTGATAATAATTAGCAGTTTCTTAGGCTGACTATGTAAAGCCAGATAAGCAGCGGGAAGGACTAATGTTTAAGTTTTAAAACATTTTCCAGAATCCTGTCCTTTGTCTTATTCAGAGAACCTTTAAAACTGTATACCTTTACCTTTTATATAGTTTGTCATTGACAGTTCAAGTTTATCTTAGGCTGGTTTTAGTGTCACGCGGACCGTCCGCGTGGATCACGTACGATGTATTAAGCTTAAGGGAGCATTTTAGAGTAATGCGGACGGGTCCCTTACATATTGGTCGTGCGAAGCTGTCCGAGCGGACGGTCTGCGTGACACTAAAACCAGCCTTAGTTTGCAATTAGGGGATGCCAAATCAATCCCTAACCCCTAATTCATGTACCGATTCAATAACAGTATACATATTGTATCCCATTTACCTCTATTCCCTGATGATCAATGACATTCCTGAGGATAAAGTCAGCCCTCAACCCGCAGCCTTTCCTCTCAATGCAGATGCCCACAAACCTGTTGATCTTGCCCTGGGCATGGGGATCTGTTATAGTCACTGCCAAAATAGACCCTGGAAACACATGGTAAGTGTAATAAGGTACAAATATTATTTACACATTCAGGATTAGTACTTTAATCTCACAAGTACATAGGTATATATTTTTAGACATGTACCGACTAGTCGGGAAAGCCAACTATCCGGCCACATTTATAGTCGGCAACTAGTCGACCACCTCAACGCCGCCATCTCCAATGTTTTTAACATACCAACATAAAACTCTGGAATATCAATCTGATTTCGCCTCTTCAGCATGTCAGCTCTTTCTAACTTCTCACGTAAACTGTTTCGCCATTTAGGATTGGGATCGGGTAAAAATTCAGGATAAGCGTGACGAAACTCTAAAGCAGCATTCCGATTTCCAGGCCTACGCCCTGTCCTCCTCGGCGACTCTTCTTGAGACACTACGGCCTTTTCCGGTAGGCTCGAAAGAAAACGGCAATCTATAAAAAAACATTACACATAATATTGTATAAATAAAATGAAAGTAATGGATACAGAAAGTAGATAAATTAATAACCTCTCCGCGAAAACCATTTGGCTGCGGTGAATAAATCAGTGCTTGTCTTTCTAATGGCTAAAGCCATAGTGAAATTAGATCAAATTTGTACTTTTACTGTAATTATTTTAATACAATGTTCATAATTCAATAAGAAATACTTTTTCTAAGACAAATCTGTGATGTAGTAATACTAGTAATTGAGTTTTGACATTGACGTAAACTACACTACTTTTTTTTTTTTCTTATTCGTCCTATCGGACAGGCTAAGACCATGGGCCATACTGCCTCCGTCTTCAGTAGTTATATTTTTATTTTGTTAAATCCAGTAAAAACGTCTTCAGTAGTTTCAATTGACGTGAACTACACCAAGCAGTACAAAATTGTCTGGTTGGTTCGTTTCATACACTAGTACAACTGCTCAAAAGGTAATGCTCTAAAGCCTGTAAACAGCACACTGGCGCGGCCAGCGGTGGCGGTCCATAGTAAATTTGATGGTGGCACGTGGCACTACACTTTTCTTTTCGCGTTGCATCGTTGCCTCTCTTTCATTTGCCGTAGGAAAGAAAAAGATGCAGCACGAATATTTGGGCAAATACCGCCAAGAGTGGTGCCACCATTAAGGTCATATAATAACCCTAAAAAAAATACCGCAACTGGCAGAGACGCAGCTATAGTTGGTATGAGACAACAATACATTTCCTACATTAATATATATATGACAAATTGCATCGTTTGTAGTGTGCTTGTGACTCCTAGAATAAAGTATGTCTAGTGAAAGGTCGATTTGCTCAAATATTGCTATTTACAAAGAGAATATAACCACTACGTTTTAAGCGGTATTTAAGAACGTACCTTGTACTGTCAAATTTGACATTGACAACTAAATTTCTCTTATTGATTTTCGTCAAACGTTGCAGTTTTATTGAATGTAAATAAAAACCTATTTTACAAGTTCATCTAGACTTTATTACAAAAATGTCTTCAATAGTACAGAAATGTAACGACGACAACATTCCCCTAGCCGATGACGATCCGCAAGTGATTATTACTGACGACGTAGAAAACAATCATTTAGATCACGGTCGTTCAATGGACTCGTTGCCTAGTTCGTACACTGGCGGTTCCTCTAGCCCTGGCCTGAATGGGCCGCAAAGTTTCGAGCCCGACTCGGGATTAGATGAGCAGGAAGAAAAGGCACGGCTGATATCGCAGGTGTTGGAGTTACAGAACACTTTGGATGGTATGACTAAGTAATTTATTAGGAATTTTAATGTTCTCTCAGTTACGTCCGAGAGATGTAGAACTTTCAACTAATTATAATTTCAATATTGTAATTCTCATATTAAAATATAATTAAAACGGGTCACTCACGTATTAAATGTTGAACTCGACATTAAATACGTGAGTGACCCGTTTTCATCATATTTTAATATGTCTGATTCTCACGGGAGTTTTCTATGTAAAATTGTAACTCTCTTCAATAGCGATAATACTGGTCATACATTTGTATACCTCTGCCTCTTCACTAAAGCGGTATATAGTGTTAAAGCATGGTCCTCAGTTAACTTGCGTGGCAGTTAGTGTGAGTGGTGGATTATAGTAGTTAAATAGTTGCACCAACTCATTATTTATTTATTTTTTACCGTCCCCTGTCTTTATTTTTAGGTACTTAGAGTAAGAAATTATTTAAATTATATTTGTAATGCATGTATAATATCATGTAGACTGAATATTAATAAAACTTCACTAAGTTTTGTATCAAATTCATACAATTAAATTAAATTAACTCATCACCCTCATCTAATGAGGCTCATCGGACTATAATAATAAATATTACAAATTACGTATGTCACTTACCTCCATGGATACTGACCGAATTTTAATGATAGTTATATTGTCAACCAAGTCTGACATTCAAATTAAAGGTTATTAATTGACTATTTATTAATATCTGATGTGGTATTAGTACTTATTCCACTTTAAAAATATAAGCACAGATAATTACGTATACATTTAATTAAAAATACCGGACAAGTGCGAGTTCAACTTGCGTGGTGAAGGTTCCGTATATAATCTAAGTGCAAGAGTAAAAATTGCTATGCTCTAAGCATTAGGCACTCCATACAAACTACAGAAAAATATTGAGAATTAGAATTATTTAGAATGATTAATTTATTATTATTTCCAGATCTGTCACAAAGGGTGGACTCTGTAAAGGAGGAGAACTTAAAGCTGCGATCGGAAAACCAAGTCCTGGGGCAGTATATTGAGAATCTCATGTCAGCATCCTCAGTCTTTCAATCCACTACCCCGAATGTCCATAAGAAGTAACTGCTTCAGCTTAAAATGTATATGTGCACTTAAAAATCTCCTTGTGCATATAATTGATATTGCACTCTAAATAAGTACATTAAATTATGAGTCTGGTTCCCATTAAAGTATAAAATTATGTTCTATACAAATTGTGTTTTTAAAAATAAATAAATATTGGTCTCAAGATACAAAATCAGGCTAAAAGAAGATAATGTGGTTGGGAAATGTAGTCTCACAAAATATCCTTTATTTTGTCGCAGATTTTATATTGTATAGCTAGTATGACTGTGGGGTCTCAGTCTGACTGATGCCTTTTTTATAAGTGAATTATTAATAAGCAAAGGGCACTGCCTCTAAGAGTGAAATGACGCTGAGTAGTATTATTTTGTTGAACTTTGTTGAACATTACTATTATGCATTTCAACAATGAACTCACTTGTTTATTATTATTATCTTGCTAGTACATTAAGTCATTCATCTAATTGACATACAGTAGCTTTTATTTACATTTTATTTACAATATGAATGTCATTTGGAAATGTTTAAATTGTTGTAGTTTGAAAATGTTCTCTCAATCTCATGCATTTACAAATCCATGTCACCTTTTTGTTAGTTATAAGTGTATACATTATTTATTATTGATGCTTATAAAGTTATTAAGAGTATTTAATATTGTTTCAATGTTTCATACCATAATAAAAGGTAGAATAGATGCCCATGTCATTGACCTGAACAAACCAGTTAGTTCATCTTGCTGTTCCCAAAATAAAATACTTAAAGCTATACGGGCGTTACAGTGCACACTAGCGCCACTGTTAAATAATTGTGATTATTTAAATTTAACGATAGATATTTAATAAAGAAGGCTACTACACCCTGTATTTTTAAGTACATTGTGAATACAGTGACCAATCACGTGGCGCCTTTACTGAACTAAAATATATTTGACCAATGGCACGTCACGACGACGACGACGAAAAGACGACGGCCGAGGTCGACGACGACGTTGAGCCGGCACCTCTCAGCACGGTTATCTTAAGACGGCGTGCGACCTCTCGATTTTTCTCGCACTATCCGTCTCCCTCTTATTAGAAAACTTAGAAAGAGAGGTGCAGTGCGAGAAAACTCGAGAGAGCTCGCGCGCCGTCTTGTGATAGCTGTGCTTCACTTCGTTTCAGCATAGCTTACATTTTCATTAGATACCAAGTTTGTTTAGTTATTTCTGTTGACTCGTATAAAAAGCTCTTCCTTTAAAACTTTTATTCTCAACTTATAACGTCATAACACATTTTAGATTATATAAAAGCTTGTCGCGAGATTTAGGTACTCGTATATCAGGTAAATCTCGCGATAAGCTTTTATATCATCTAAAATATGTTATTACGTTATAAGTTGATAGTAAAAGGTTTAAAGGAAAGGTTTATTTTATTCTTTTTAGCGCATTTAAATAAAAGCTTGTTTTTTAAAAAGTTTTTTACTTTTTTAGGGTTCCGTACCCAACGGGTAAAAACGGGACCCTATTACTAAGACTTCGCTGTCCGTCCGTCCGCCTGTCTGTCACCAAGCTGTATCTCAAGAACCGTGATAGCTAGAGAGTTGAAATTTTCACAGATTATGTATTTCTGTTGCCCCTATAACAACAAATACTAAAAAATCGGCCAAGTGCGAGTCGGACTGGGGCTCCCATACAACAGACATGATTTTTTTGCCGTTTTTATAGATAATGGTACGGAACCCTTCGTGCGCGAGTCCGACTCGCACTTGGCCGTTTTTTTAATATCTCGTTAAATTTAAATAATCTGAATTATTTACCAGTGGCGCTAGTGACCACTGTAACGCCCTCTTAAGGAAGACCATGGACCTAAGATACTCGGGACAAGCTATGGTAATAATAATACCACGTCCGAGCGAGATGGTAGCGTACAAATCCCGATAAGTGTGACAGAAAAGGAAATATCATTCGTTGTCCTTGTCATAGTTCCACTTTTTTTCTGTTTAGTATGAAGTTAATGGCCAATAAATCACTACCCACCCAAATTAAGTAGGTTGTTTATGGTTAGCGATCAGCCATTTTAAGACCAGGTTCTTAATTTAGCTGCATAGAAGCCTTTCCATTTCCGTCCCTCATCACGTATAGGTCTATGAAGAAGACAGACCTATTGTAATGGTTACGAATTCTCATCGAAAGGCGAATCCAAACAGTCCTGCATGGATCCAACCTAGGGAGATGAATGACCTTAGATTTCTCGCTCTATATTATAGTGATTTAGTTACTTAGTAATTAACGATCATTGTTCATCGGCAACTTCCTATCCTAGCATTTAAATTTGATTCCATTATTTTCTTGAATTGTGGTTAACTAGGTTTATGGTCTACCCTTGATTTACCGACAAACGTTTCATCGAATGTACGTTTCGCAGAATTTTCATTTCCTCTAAAATATTTTTTTCGGAAATAGTAAACTTTAGGATGGTTATTAAATAATAGGTACCTACCAACCGAACAAAAATTTAAGTCCTTGACCGTAAAATAGGTAGGTATGGTTGCTGAGAATAAAAATAGATGAAATGAAAATTCGACGAAACAATGCCTCCGGTGAAACGTTTGTCGGTAAAATAAGGGGATCCCTAAAATATCACTCCGCCAGACAGCTGCGAGTGGCGTGGCCATAATTATGAGTCATGAATGTGTTACGCCATCACTCGCATGAAGAGCCGTTGACCACGATCATGATTCCCGCAAAAACATTGGCGCGGGTGCAGTCAGTTGAGCGTTGCGTGCCAACGGAGTGATCGCGGCGTGACGTCGACGTGATGTCATGAGTCATGTCATCGACACCTTGTTACGTTTTTACCCGACTGCCGAAGGAAAGGAGGGTTATTGCTTAATTTATTACGAATACACTAGGTACACATTTCCGGGCAAGACAATAAAATGCATCGTATGCTATCGGCTATGCCACAGAAGAATAAAATCTATTTTCTGTTCCGTGGGCTATGCTACCGGGTTTTCAACACCAGATTAGGAAGAGCTAGGCGTAGTAGGTAGTATATCCTAGGAAATAAACTATAATTTGTCTTGCCTCCCTAACACGTTCTACACGGTGATTTTTAATCCGTGATCAGGAGTTGAAAAATAAATAACCAGCCAAAACTGATTTCAATGGATGACGTGTGAGGCAATTACATGATTCAATGAAAATGTTAACACTAATATCCACTGAATGTTTGGTAGAGACTAGAGAGTTTCGTAGATTTATACTACCGTTAGGGTGACAATGATTTTTAATTATAAAGTAATTCCTAATTCCGTCTTGTTCAGAAAAAAAACAACGTTTTAGTTAACTTCGAGATGCTTCGAATTAATAGTGTTTGGCATCAAATCCTGAATTAGGAAAATAGGTTTCTGATCACGAATTAAAAGTCACCGTGTATATGGAGAGAAGGTTAAATACAGCATACAGCACCACTCGAAAAATGTCCCTTCCCTTTCATAAATGTCCCTTTCCCAAAATGGCCCCTCTGCAAAATGCTCCGTTATTAAAACGTCCCTTCACATAAATTATGTCCCTTTCGCAGAACAAAATGTCTCGTTCGCAATACGTTCCTTTCGCAAAATGTCCCGTTTGCAAACGGTACCTTTCTTTCGCAAAGTGTGCTGTTTCTCGCAATAATCTTAATATAATATAAGTACTTAATGAAAATTAAAAACAAGAATAAGCTTACTCGTTAAAATAAGTACATTAAGTACCTACGTAAGCTAGCTACATTTTGTGTGCTCTTAGCCTTTGTTTACTTCTAGTCTAGCAATATATTTTCTTCTTCGATCTTGAGGAAAATCTAGATTGGTTAAATGGTAATTGTTGAGCATCGTACGTAAGTAAAAAATACAAATTAAACATATGCTTCGCTTGTAGGGACTATTATTACCTACACATTTCTAGTTTTAATCCTTGACAAGAGGTCTACTTTCTCTGTGCTTGTCATTATAGTAGATCATTTTGTAGACGGGATATTTTGTGAATGGGGGAGTTACGCAGACGGTACGTTTTGCGAATGGGTCATTATGCGGAAGGGACGTTCAGCGAAAGGGGCTTTAATTTACCACAAGTGACATTTTGCGAAAGTGATGGGATTTTTGGAGAAAGGGTCAATTTGCGAATGGGGTATTTTGCTCAAGGGACCGTGTGCAAAGGAGATGTAAACTAGTATAATACAATTTACGGGAATTGAGGAGCATCTTTTACTGGGGTGATAGGATGGTGCACCATGTGTGACGTCTGTAATTCCCATTTCACTCGAGGGCAGAACAGTGAGGCAGGAGAGTGGGACAGAACAATTAGGAAGTTGGCGTTCAAACCAGAGGGCCTACCGCGAAACGATATTCGTTTTCGTTCGTGTATCTCCCTCTTTGTCGCTCGAACTAGCAAGTGCGACAGAGACGGAGATACACGAACGAAAACGAATATTGTTTCGCGGTAGGCCCTCAGGCCGGTCAGAGAGTACTGTCTGCGACCAGCGACGACAAAGACGTATATATTTTTATATTGACGTCTTTGTCGCGCGCACTGTCCTGCTCTTGCTCCACTGCATAGCGTTCACATGAACATGAGTGAGTCCAGCCACAAGACAGTCGAGCGAGAAAGGTGTGGTGTGGGAAACTGTCCCAATAAATAAAATAGACCGGCCGGCTTGGGCGTGCTATTCTATTGGCGGCCAATACACGGTGAATTACACTCTACCGCATGTTATAGGTAGAGACAGCTATGGTGTATCATCAGTATTTAATCACCGTGTATTGGCCGCCATTATTTGTTCTGCCTAACGGTACCGCGAAACAAATACGAACTTCGTTCATGTATCTCCCTCTCTGTCGCTCAAACTAGCAAGTGCGACAGAGATGGAGATACCCTACTGCCTCACTTCCCTGCCCACGTGTGAAATGGGCATAAAACGGAACGGCGGGGTATAGAAAAAGTTAGTATCGCCGTGACATCTATTGAGACCGTACGTCGCTTGTGAAAATTAATAACGAAGCGAATTATTTTCAAACAAAATGCCGAAGAAATTGAAAGTAGTAGTGAAGTCGCTATATTCGCACGAGATTCGGAAGGATGTAAGCCTAGAGAGCTTGAAGTCTCTGAAGCTGGAGGATGCGTGGCCTTTTATCAGAGACGAAATAGAAATAGAAATCGGCAGCAGCCAGTTGGTTTGTATTCCTCACATCACGGAAGCAGATCTCTACAAATGCACCTCTTTATTCGTTCCTAACGAAAAAGAAACTAATGGTAAAATGTTCACGCCGCTTGGAGAGTTGAACCAGAATATAAGTAAGGCGAAATCTAATAGCGATTATGTGAAATGGTTGGAGCACGGTGAATTTCAAGACGCTGACTTTAAATTTCCCCATGAGAGCGTGAAGGTAAGCCGTACATGTAATTTAAAAGCATATGCTGACATCGGTCTTAAAGCTTTGCACCTGTGACCTTGACCTGTCCCTTAGGTAGTTGTATGTACTTAGATGCCTTCGGACAAACTGTTGCCCTGGAACATTTATTGCTACGCATGTTCAACTGAAAAAATCTAAAATTGTTACTAATTCTAATCATCCTTCATCTTTAATTAAATCAATGGAAAATATTTAAATTAACTTTCTTGGTCTCCACTTAGGAATTATCCTTAATTTAATTTTATCAGTATTGAATCCAAGACTGTATCTTACCTTTTTACATTTTCAGTTAATTTGTGCAAGAGCAAGGTTTGACTAATTTAAAACCATTGTTGTGTATGTATTCATGGCTTATGAATATTCATGTGAACCTGACATGATTGTGTTTTACAATTTAAATTATGCTATGCTCATATTTTTGCCTTACTACCTTAGAAATCTAGTTATTTATATCACTACTTAGAAATTGAGTTAATATAGTTTAAAATTAAATAAACACTTTTTTCATTCATCACTTTTAGCAACTTCAGACACACTTTTATCTCCCTTATATGATAAGCAGAACATAATATAGTGAGTAATAAGATAGGATACAAAAGGAACAGCTATTCAAGCATTACTAACAATGCTTTATGCCGCATCACTTTGAAAATATCATAAATATTAATGAAATTTGTACTTATCTCTTGCTTATAGAAGTATTACTCAAAAAACATAGAAGTTCACGCCAGAAATGTATCTCTCACTTTAACAGGGTCTATTTTTCACTTATAGAGGTTTCAGAGGTCAAAAATGTTGGGCTCTGAAGGTGACACTAACAGATCCCTTTGACACCAACCACTCAGATGAGTTGAGTAACTCAAGGGGTGTGGAAGTTTTCCGCTTATCCAGATTCAGCCGTATTTACAGTAGTGCTTCCAAGAAAAAAAGGAATGTTTATGTCATGTTGATATTCTGCTAATTTAGTTCTCTTCTCAGAAACACACTCATGCTTTTGAGTGGCATGTGGTAAACATTTGGTGTTGTTGCAGTCTCTTGATCATTCAGAGAAATTTATTTTGACACATGGTCATGGATGGAGCCCTAGTTCGTTGACACATTATTGCTGATCAGCATCGGGAAGTTTTACTATATTATTTGACTAAAAAAAGTCCAGTAAGGTATATTTAGGAAGTAGGAGCCACCTTTAACACTTTTTGCCAGGCTTCCCAGTAGGGTGATATGCTTGTAGACAGTTTTCTCAACATATGGCTTTTCGCATGTTATTGGCTATGAAATTATTGGCAGTGAATATGTTACTAATGTGGGGTGCCTCCATGGGGACCAAACCCGTGTTGTCATTTCCTCGGTCATTCTTTAAAATATGTTTTTTTTTAATGCATAAATAAGAACTGATTATGTAAAGTTTTGAACTTGCGTTATGTAGATCCAACTGTCATTTTTCCATATAAAACTTGACAGATCTGCCCTCGATCTGCCTGATGCGCGTACAATGCGTTACGTAATCGACCAGCAGGGCACATTTTCCTTTTCAAATCTTTAGAATTATCTAATGTGACAGAGTTTGATGTTTATAATTTTCTAAGAACCATGTTATTTGTAGATCACTCTACAAGACGAGACCATCAAGAACAAGGTGCGCGTGATAATGGTGAACTTCGCTCGCTCCAGCATCCCCAAGGACAAGCATCTTGAGAACAACATCTATCTGGATGTCAACAACAAAGGTAACACTTAATTGTACCTCCTACCTTCTTGAAATCATAATATAAGCCCGTTGCTCGTCGCTCCACCCGTGTAGAATTCGTTACTAGCTTCCACCTCCTAATAGGAAGCTACCACGTCGCTGCTCAAAATAAGTACGCTGAGGCACCGTAGACGAAGCGAAATGTAAGAAGAATTTATGATGCATACAACACGTAAACGCGTTATCGGTGAGGTCTCTACCTTACACGTCCTGTAACCTGTAACCGATGTAGCCCTCCGAATTGCTAAACTTATGTGGCAGTGGGCGGGGCACATTGCACGCAGAACGGGCGGCCGTTGGGGTGGAAAGGTTTTCGAGTGGCGATAACGTACTTGCCAAAAGGCGCAGCGCGGGTAGACCAGGGGCCTATTGCATAACTACTTGTAACTTATATTACAAGCGGAAACCTCTTTTCAACTCCTCGCATTAGAAAGAGACTTCCGCTTGTATTATAAGTTGTAAATTGTTATGCAATGGGCCCCAGGTGGACTGATGACCTGGTAATGGACGCGGGAGTCCGCTGTATGCGGACGACGCAGGACCGCTCATTATTGCACTCTTAGGTCTATGTCCAGCAGGATATGTCTCTGTCTGATATGATGATGTGACATGATCATTTCTGAGATAAATTGTATCCTATGAAGTATATGTTAACGTAAATATTACCGGAAAAGCATAACGAGACCTAACTAGCGTATTTTGGTTTATTCTTCAAACTTCTTTGAACTCAAATAATCTGCATACCAATTTTAATCACAATTAGATTTAGAATAAATAATAAATAAATATTACGAGACAATCTTACACAAATCAACCTAGGCCCACGGTAAGCTCAGTAAGGCTTGTATTGTACTAGGTGCTAGGGTACTAGGTGACGATATATATAATAGATAAATATATGCATATATAACATCCATAACTCAGGAACAAATATTCGTGATAACACATAAATAAATGCCCTGACCGGGATTCGAACCCGGGACCTCCAGCTTCGTAGGCAGAGTCACTACCAACTGGGCTACGGAGGCCGTTAAGAATTAAGAATAGAAAGACGTTTATTCGGATAACACATCATTACACATACATTCACATAATACACCTTATGAACTAACAAACAGGGATGTGCTACCGAAATGGTCTCCGCTCAGCAATGCAATTGACACAGCAGTGCTGGTTTTCTGTGGATCCAGTGAAGTGATTTAGAAGTTGAGATGTTAAACAATAACAGACAGACAAACTTTCGCATTTATAAAATTCATACACTCCATACACAATGACTCGGCTTGCTTAGATAAATTACACAGACATGGGTAAATTACGCGTGGCTAACCGCCTACGATTTGGAGCTTAGTGGAAAGTAGTGTAAATAAATCTATTCTGCCAAAGTAAATACCAATAATTGGCACCTTTCCCAAGTATAAACGTGTATCCAATTAATTTGGGATTGGGGTTAAAATATGGCTCGCATAACTATATCACAACATTTTCACTAAATAAAACAAACAGTTGTACCTAATGCCAAATGGGATTATCTATCTTAAGCTGTCATTCTTGTCTGCACTCATAAATCTAGAGTCAATCGCCCTGTACAATTTATTACGAAAAAATCTTAACAATTGCGCATTTAATGCCAACTATACGTACAAACTGTCGATAGTTGCATTTATCAATCTAGGGTACTAGGTGACGATATATATAATAGATAAATATATGCATATATAACATCCATAACTCAGGAACAAATATTCGTGATAACACACAAATAAATGCCCTGACCGGGATTCGAACCCGGGACCTCCAGCTTCGTAGGCAGAGTCACTACCAACTGGGCTACGGAGGCCGTTAAGAATTAAGAATAGAAAGACGTTTATTCGGATAACACATCATTACACATACATTCACATAATACACCTTATGAACTAACAAACAGGGATGTGCTACCGAAATGGTCTCCGCTCAGCAATGCAATTGACACAGCAGTGCTGGTTTTCTGTGGATCCAGTGAAGTGATTTAGAAGTTGAGATGTTAAACAATAACAGACAGACAAACTTTCGCATTTATAAAATTCATACACTCCATACACAATGACTCGGCTTGCTTAGATAAATTACACAGACATGGGTAAATTACGCGTGGCTAACCGCCTACGATTTGGAGCTTAGTGGAAAGTAGTGTAAATAAATCTATTCTGCCAAAGTAAATACCAATAATTGGCACCTTTCCCAAGTATAAACGTGTATCCAATTAATTTGGGATTGGGGTTAAAATATGGCTCGCATAACTATATCACAACATTCTCACTAAATAAAACAAACAGTTGTACCTAATGCCAAATGGGATTATCTATCTTAAGCTGTCATTCTTGTCTGCACTCATAAATCTAGAGTCAATCGCCCTGTACAATTTATTACGAAAAAATCTTAACAATTGCGCATTTAATGCCAACTATACGTACAAACTGTCGATAGTTGCATTTATCAACCCGAATCTGTTCGAAACAAAATCGTTATTTGTTTTAAACAGATGAGGCTACCGACGGGTAGACCCCAGGATAATGTGAATGTACCGTACCATAATAAGAGTTTAATTTTGTACCTAATAAATTATTATACTTATCCAATAGTGGTACTGTCTGTAAAGAGTACTGGGTTCAAATCCTGGTGAGGGTGGACACAGATATCTATGCAATGGGGACTTGGGGAGGAATGCTTTTATGTCTGTAATTTGTGTATAATTATCTGGGACCTATAAATTACAATGTTTCGATTGTGTACCTACAGATCTGAAGGGCAAGAAGTCCGTGTACATGATCACGAGCGTGCTGATGGCGAAGACGATTGAGTTCCGCGTGACGCGCGGCACGTCCTCGCGCATATTCCACCTCGGCAACTGGTCGCCGCTCGTCTTCGGCCTGGACGAGTTCCTCATCGGGGACGATGGAAAACTCACCAAGAAGGTATGTGTAAGGTTTTTTAAAGTTTTGGGCAAGGATATTGTTGGATGGCGAAGACGATCGAGTTCTGCCTTCTGCTTGGTTAAGGTGTGATCGGGGATTCGGTTAAAGTAGGATGTGGCTGGGTAGGGTTGTGATGGTGAAGACGATGGACTTCCGAGTTGGAGTAACCTTCCAAGTTCAAGGTATGGGTAGGATTATTTCCCATGTCATTTACAAAACAGTTAGTTATCCGATATGAAAAGGCTGGTTGATAATTATAATTACTACGCAGTTGCTTTATTTTTACCATGGCGGCATCAAATCTTTAGTACTTAAATAGCAGGAATGTAACGTGGTCTGAGAAACAGGCTTTACACATTAATTATACATATTTTGGCGTCCTTGACTTCATATTGTGCTTGAAAATGTTGTATATTGTGTGGACGTGCAATAGGCACGCTAATAAATTGTTAGGCTGTTTTTTTATTTTTCAGGCATTGTAAGATGTTCATAGATTTTCATACAAAATCTCCAGTTGCACTGACTATATTCTTAAATGTATTTATCTTGATTTATTCTGCTATCACACACTTACACACACACACTTTACACACTTTATCAGCAGAATATAAAATACATTTCCATATTAAATACCTGACATGCTACAAGTAAACAAAGGCTGATTCGAAAATGTTCCTGTAAACACATATGCGCAAGAGCTCGCAAATAGTCGCAATTAAATGCTAATTACATTGAGAACGACGCGCCGCGCTAACCAACACCAACACCATTGTTCTATACGTATCAGCTTTAATCTATAAATATATATGTAATGTGTTAGTAGACAAACAAGATTTTTCCAATAAACAAGTTAGTAATTTTGACTTCAATTTTCTACAAGATCTTCGTTTATTGACAGAACCAGGAAACACATCTGTTAGGTAGGTATTCTAGGTATATGTATATTCGTTAGACGGGTTTTCCAGCGTACAGAGGATGAAATGTAGTAACTGGGTACCAGTCTCAAATCATACAATTTTTAGAGTTCCGGACCAAAAAGGTTGAAATGGAACCCTTATGGTGCTGTGACTCTGTCCGTCTGTCTGTCTGTCACAAATTTAAATATCTCAGGAACTACTAATGCTATCAATTTGAAATTTGGAATAGTTGTAAACAAAGCTAATTCACGTGTATGGAAAATGAAAAATTTAAATATATATTTTTAATTTCTATAAAAAGGGACATATAACTCATATAAGTGGCAAAAATTCAACGTCTAGTTAGTAGGCCAAGTGGGGTTCAATATTAAAGAACTTAAATGGCACATTCTAAAACAATTTTTTTTTCTACAGTGGTAAAATTTAGATTTATAAAGGAAAATGTTGAAAAAAATACCGTCCCCCCCTTATCTCCGAAGTTAACCAAGCGAAAAATTTGAAAATAATACATATGATTAATATTAACGTAAATATTCCCGGAAAAGTATAACGAGACCTCTATCTAGCGTATTTTTTTTTATTCTTCAAAAATGATTTGTTAATTAAGTTTGTAATTTAATACTTTTCCTTTTTAATTTTTTTCCTTCTAATTCGTATGAAAGTATTCTGAAACTAGGTACCTTGTAGCAAATAAAAAAATATTATCGGGCGCGAGTCAGACTCGTTTATAATTATAGGAACACTTAGAACCGTAATTAATCGTAATTATATAAAAAAATCTGTCTCTTGCCGAACAAGCTGAGTTGATACGAAAATGTGAGTAACCTAATTGATTCAGTGAAAAAGATAGTCTGATTCCATATGGTTAGTTTACGGTCAAGTAAATAATTAAGTACAATACAGAATTACAGATATGCAAATTGCAAGCCCATCAGACGTTTTTGGAACTCACGTGAGATCTAGAAGATACGAAGATCAGGAGACGCGTAAAGGCGTAGGTAGTTCCTAAGAGCAATATGGATAATTTCGAACAGATGACGAAATGTATGACAAAACAAATGAATTCATTGTGAAACGGGTGCCCTAGTTTTCCACGCGGGGAAACTCGCAGTACTGAGAGTACTGACTCAAAAGAAGAGAGACCTAAGCGCCGTATCAGTAGACATGGACTTTAAATCAGAATAGGTTGAGGAGTATTTTCTGCTACGCTCGTTTTGTGTTTTATTAATGTTGACATAGAAGTGTATCCGCTGTTTAGCAGATATATTGTTATCAAACTATAGCTTCCGAACTGGAATTGAGACATTGTTTTTTAAAATAATTAATTAAATAAAAATAAAACTTAATGTTCCACAGTATGTATAAGTTTATATTATAATATACCTTTATATATACAATGTAGAGGTAAGGTAGCGACACTTCTTAATAATGTCAATGTACGATGCCAATTTGGGATTTGGCAAAGTCGCATGCGCTTTACGGTTTCAGCTAATTGAAAAGAGTTCTTGGTGTGTCTTCTGTGAAATACGACCTAAAAACGTTGAAAATAAGAACACTTCTAATTTTAAGATCATTCCAGACTGGTTTCACTATGTCTGAGTTAGTGTATTTATTTAGTTTAGGATATTGTTAGGTAATGGTAATTTAATGGCCTTAAATAGGGGCGCTGAAAATACTATTTAGCGCGTCGTGTTTGCTTTGCTGTACACTTAACAGTATAAACATACCACACCTATAAAACCTATACATAACTACATGGCCTGATAAATCTGATAACTGATAAGAGATAACAGAAAATACCCGTTTCATGAATGCATTTTGTAGATACCAAACTTTTATCAATATTGTTGTTACTACTTGTTACTAAACGGGACTTAATCGAGTACAATTAACTCTTTTATCAATAGATTTTTATTACCTTTATTACTTTTACTAGAGTATACATATACAAGACTTAATCCCTATCTCTACTTAAACATATATTATACATACATATCTAGGTATTTTTTACATATATTACTAAAACTAGATTGGTCACAAACAGAAAAACAAAAAAATTTAAGACAAGAACCAATTTCGGTCTTTGAACTAAGTAAGAACTAAGTAATTTTAGCCTGCATTACGAAGATAGGGAGCACAGCAATGAACACATTGCTGTGCTCCCTATCTTCTAAATAATTTAATTATTAGCCATAGGAAATTAAGGCAATTAGAACCTAAATCTTGACATAGTCATTGGTTCGATTGTTAACACTTTATTACGTACGATATTTTTTTGGCAATGAATACTATTTAAAATAATCATTTTGTAACGTAAATAAAACAACACCAATGATGTATCGACTACTGATATGAATTCATATTATTAATTTAAATATATAGTTCTTTATAACTCTGCTCCGATAAACTTCATGGTAAGTAATGAATGATGTTTCATTTCCACATTGCTAAAGGTCGACCTTGCCCATGAAGCCGCAAAGTTAGTCATGGCATGGCTGTTGTCACGTGCGTATGGTCAATGGTGTGACAACCGTGCTTGCGTCCGTAAGATATTCCATTGGACGGGTATCCCTGGTTTTAGGATTTCCGCAATGAAATAAATAATTTTACAGATACACATGGTGTTACTTTTCCGCACGAGTGCGGAAATGAGCACTTTCCGTGCATATGTTGAAACTTTAAAGAGCCATATGTACTGTAAAACGTTGTACGATACACGTGCGAATAGGTAATTCGCAACTCGTGTCGATTTAAACGTTGCGAATTTCCTATTTTCTGCATTTGTATCGTAAATAACTATTACCGGTTATAACAATAATCGATGAACGACGTCTATACTAATACTTGCAAGCTCGTCCGTTTAAAACTAATACTCAGCCTGATATGCCTTCTCGCATGCCTCGACAGTAACACAACAATGAACTATAATCCAAGTTCAAAGAATCATTTAAAAGCTTAGATTAATAAAATATTATATCTATCTTAATTATAAATCAATACCTTTCATTTTGATTACTCATTACACTCGAACTGATTAGATTAGATGTTATTTGCGCAGAAAGAGTTTGTTTTTTTACAAATTTGTTTGTTGAATATCGTAATTGGGATTAGGTATTTGGAGAGGTGTGTCCCGCCCAATTCCCGCGATTGGCGCCTTGCCACGCGCGACTCTCATCTCGTGACGTCGTCGGCCCGGGCTGATTGGAAATGTAAATAGTCCATCGATACTCGAATGATCCGGTGTTAGGGAGAGTTAGTTAGTTTTACTGGGCATTTTCCGCAAGTCGACATCCAATGTGCCTATTTTGCGTGAAACCGCAGGGTGGCGCTACTCTAACCACCCCAGCTCCTCTAAAAAGTTTAAAAGTGCCTTGGTATTACTGACTGCGTTCCGTAGTGTGTCCGGTGTTAGGGAGAATGTGCAAGCGATACACATAACCACATTCACACCCTACTCGATACACTACAGCTGCAATATGGCATCCTTTATTTTGTATGATTACTAAAGTTTGTTGTTAGGGTTCCGGACCAAAAAGATTAAAACGGACTCCGTCCGATTGTCTGTCACAGTCAGGGATCGGAACCGGTTTTTTCAAAAGTCCCCGAAGTAGTCTAATATTTTGAATTATTTTAGGCTCTTAATGTAGGACTCTATCGTGTATTTAGGTAACATATTCGTATTATTAGACTGCCCGATCAAAAATGATATCACAACCAAAGAACGAAATAATACCGGTTTAATTTGTGTGGAGAAAATACCGGTATCCGATTCCTGGTCACAGTTAAATATCTCAGGAAGTACTAATGCTATCAATTTGAAATAGTTGTAAGCAAAGCTAATCCACGCGAATCGAAAATGAAATATATATTGTTAATTTCTATAAAAATGGACGGATAAGAGGGGGGGAATTCAGTCTAGTTAGTATGGTAAGTGGGGTATGGTGATGGTATGAAAGGGCTTGAATTGCACATTCTAAAACAGTTTTTCTTTTTTTTTCTACGTGGTAAAATTTAGATTTATAAAGGAAAATGTTGAAAAATGATAATAAATTACACTACTTACTTAGGTACACCTATGTAGGTAAGCCAAAACAATTTTCATTTACCTTATGGTGGCACCACACTTGGCAGTATTTGCCCAAATATTCGTGTTGCATCTTTTTCCTTCCTACGGCAAATGAAAGAGAGGCAACGATGCAACGCGAACACGCAACCCCAAGTGTGGTGTGACCATTAAACTCTACATGGGCGCAACTTGCAATATACAATATACTTGTATGAATTTCGTGCTTTTAACCGATAAAACTAGTAAGGTTTTAATTTGAGAGGTTTTGGAGGATGGGTTCATTGAGATAGATTAGATATCTGCCAACAAGAGGTTTAAAATATATCATTTTTGTTTCAGGTACCAGTCTCCATCAAGTCCAAAGCTCTGCGCTGGAAGAAGGTGGACTCCTCGGACCATCTGTACCTCGTGGCCAAGGACGAAGCCTGCAGTGCTTAAGAATATTTACACTTGTTTAATAGAAATGCTTTAAGCTAGCTGGATAAGCTCAGCACACAATTAATAGCCGTCACGCGAGTTTGCAGAAAGAGCAAAAAGTAAACTGTTAAGACGAAAATGTATGTATACTTAAGCAAAGAATTGGTATGTGCAGTGCATTGTGTACTTCACCTAGCAATAGTCTATTCCAGCGGATACATGTTAATGCGTTTTGAAAATCTCCATAGGAAAGTAGAAAAATATTATTTTCTTCATTTGGGTATTCACTTAGTTGCTATGGGTATTAGGAAAACATATTTAGCCAGTATTGTCACTTGGCCAAGCCATGACCTATTTTTGTGATAATTAATCACTCTAGGATTAGATTAGATATTATCTCGGTTAACGCAGATGTTTCGAGATCGTTATGATTATGAAACAATATGCGTAAAAAAAGGCATATGAAGTCTAATGAAAATTTACAAAAACTATTTTACATCACATGTTTCATATGAAAATTGACATTCCAAACCGTAAGTCCGGTGCTTACATCGATGTTATTGAAAACCTTATTGTAACTGTCACCCAGTTATCAGTTCTACCCTGTAATAGATTTAAATTTTCTAGTTCTGTAATTATAATCTTTAACTATAGCCCAGTACTTAGTTGTATTCAGTATTGTGATGTGATGCTACTTAAACCAAATTGTGTTTCCATGGGTCTTTTACGGCTCTTCCATAAAATTGTACATTATGAATATTATGATGGATGATTAAGACAAGTGCATGTTTCTAGTTTACTTATTTCTTTCTCGGAAATAATTGAATTTGCTTGCAACGTCTGTTGATGTAGACCACAGAACACTAAATACTATAGAAGGGGTATCAAATCAAGCGCGGTTTCTATCGGGACCGGTGTCGCCACCTCAACCCCTCCACGTCGCCTACAACTTTGTGAGCGACTGCACGGCGATCAGCACGGCTATCACAAGCCGACGCGCGAGCTCTCGATTTTTCTCGCACTACACCTCTCTTTCTAAGTTTTCTAATAAGAGAGAGACGGATAGTGCGAGAAAAATCGAGAGAGCTCGCGCGCCATCTTGTGATAGCCGGGTGACGTCGGCGCGAAAGCTTTGAGTGCATGCTCAAATTAGTGGCCACATCGCCTTTCTATAGTATTTAGTGTTCTGTGGTGTAGACATTGTACGAGTATACATATGATTGTATAGGGGAGCCCTCATTTGTCACCACCTACATTGTGATATTTTTAGTTCATCAAGAAATTTAGATACATGTTTACAATTTTACTTTATTTATGGACTGCACTTAGGCTTAAGTGGACGAGTGTGGAAAAGAAACATTGAAATGTTTATCAAAGTATTAGAATATTTTACCATGTGACTATTTATTGTGATGTCTATATGATTTAATTTTAAGTTCATTATTTATTTCGTGATAATTACAACATTATAGAGACCTTTAACATTGGTCATCTTACAACATATTTGATCACATTCTTTAAGATATAATTAAAATAAACTGTGTTATTAAATAAATATTCTTTTACTATGTTACCTTTACCCATTTAATTTATAAACCCTTCAAATACTGCATCATGTGTCGCTAATTACAAAATATTAAATTTGAAGGAATTAAAAACCATAAATAATGTAACAAATCTACATTTCATTCAAAAAATCTTTTAATCAAAACAGTTTCACCTTACGTCCTAATACAATCATATTTAAGATTACATTTGGCCAGAAGAAACCAATTAGTCAATATTGTTTTCTAACCAAAACTAATTGTAATCACTTTAATTAGTCTTTGCCATGTTTATTTCAATATACCAGCAACATTTTGATAGCACTTGCATAGTCATCTCTAGAAAAATTATAAGGACTGCCAATGTCAACAGTTTTATTAGATGGCATTGTAATTTGGTTAGGTACGAAATATATGCAATCAATAATTTGACCATAGAAAATTCGATTAACAAACCATAGTGTGACCTCAAAACTGGTAGTGGTAAAAATGTTGGGAGGTGAATGTTTCCCACGCTAGACTTAGTATCCTTGGAACAAAGCCTTTCTTACACGTTTGCACTTATGCCGAGGGATCCATATCTAAGCATACCATGGGTTAGTAACCAAAAGTAGCGTTTTCCTCAGCAATATTATATTAAACAACGATTTTGTGTTCCATAGGTTAATTTGGCCGGAGCGGCTACCGCAAAACGAAAACGAAGTTCGTTCATGTATCTCCACCTTGCTCGAATAAGCAAGAGCATAAAATACGCGAACTTAGATTTCGTATCGCGGTAGCCGCTCAGATGTGTGAAAAGATTCACCTGACCAAATTCCCACTGTACTGTGTATATACGGTTACTATATACTAATACAATTATGAAAGTGTTCCCCTAATATTTCTTGATAGTCTTCCGAATGAGCGCCATGCGCTGCTTGTGCGCCTCTGTGACGGCGGCGCGCTTGTATGGCCGGAGCTCATCGTTGCCGAACCCAGGGATCCACATGTTCCATTGTCTCTCTGGAAAGTTAAAATCTATGTATTTTGGTCTACACACTTTGGTGCAATGCATTACATAAATACATATAGATACTTTGAAATTTTTGTGGATCCTTTAACATAACCATGGACACCAGGTACAAGAAATGTTGTGATGTGATTACCTACTGAGTATATGCAGTTTATGAATATTTAACCTATAGCTGACCAAAGGCCTATTAAAAGGCATCCCCCTCTTCAACAGAATTTATACCATTCTAAATTGGAAGAAACAGAGTTACATTTGTTTAGTTTCATTTTAAACAAACTCCACTCATCTTCCTACTATTAGTTGATTCAAATTTCAATGCCAATTGGACTATTAGTATAAGCCAAAAATGCACTGGTTTTAGGAAAAGCAATTACAAAATACCTTAAGAATTAAGTCTAATTGAATGAGCCAGCGAAGTAAACAAAGTTCTCCATTTCTGCTTAGGCCAAAATTCTTTCATATGTCATCACCGCAAAACCGAAATTCGTTCATGTATCTCCCTATCGCTCAAACTAGCAAGTTTGACAGAGACGGAAATACACTAACGAAGTTCGTTTTTGTTTCGCGGTAGGTCCTCTGATGTCAACCGATTCGTGAAATTTTGTGAGTGACTATTTATATTGATTTTTTCGACAAAAGCAAGGTGGTCTTACCTAAGTGTAACTGCACATCCCTCAACTCCACAGTCGGAGCATGTCTATGTTTGGCGAGTGCACACGCAGCATTGAGTGATGTGTCAATGAAGTCATCAGCTAGCTGCAGCAGCATTTCTTCCACCTCCTCATCTAGTTGCACTGTAGGGTCCACTTCTCTGACCAACTCCTGTAGCCTCGGTCTGCTGAGCAGCTGTTAATAACTTTATATTAATACAAGATTTTTTGTTGTTTAGTAAAATTATCATCCACAAGACCAATTTTGCATTTCTTTGTAAATTGAATACATAAAACTAACAGATCAATTGTGGGCATTTAAAGTAGATCAACAAAACTTTGAATAAAAGTAAAGACTGGGCACAATTTAATTTGACATACTTATTAGTAACAGCTGCTGTGATCTATTACAGATTACTTCATTATTCAAAGCTCTCACCTGCGTAGTCTGATCACCTCCACCACTCTGGTTTGCTTTGGCGCCAATCTGAGACGGCGTACTCATAGGACTGTGCTGCGACGGCGAGCTCTGTATCGAACTAGACTGGAGCTGCGGACTCTGCAGTGGATTATTCGCGTATTGAATCGCTCCAGAAGGCATGGAACCAATCGAGGGCATGTTACCTCCTGGATTCATGTTGTTTGACATTTTTCACGAGATCTTTGATCAATTCAAGTATTGCTCCGTAAAACGAAACTGGAAACTGTATCCTGTTACTAAAACCACATGTCGACTACATAAATTAAATGCAACGTAAACACTTAATAACAAATTAAATAATGCAAATGCAACGCCAGGGTAAGGGTAAAGTAAACCAGTAAACGTAAGTAAGCGTCACGTCAGTTTGACAGTTGACACACGCACGACTGACGTTTTGATGTTGCGCTGCTTGAGTCATGTGTTTAAACCGCTGCTATCCATACGTCTTAAAAGAAAACTAAATGAAAGAGACCATTTCACCACCGTCACTTTCATACATTTGCGTTATTTCCTTATGGTGGTACCACACTTGGCGGTATTTGCCCAAATATTCGTGTTGCATCTTTTTCCTTCCTACGGCAAATGAAAGAGACGCAATGATGCAACGCGAATACGTAACCACAAGACGTGTGGTGCCACCACATTTGGCGGTATTTGCCCAAATATTCGTGTTGCATCTTTATCCTTCCTACGGCAAATGAAATACAGGCAACGATGCAACGCGAACACGCAACCCCAAGTGTGGTGCCAGTATTATGGTGGCACTCCACTTAGCGGTAATTGCCCCCGTACTTACCAATCGTTCGAGGGGTATTTACAACCTAACCCTCTTAAGGACGAAATATTCGATAACGCTGAAACTCATTTTTTTTGTATTCTACTAAATAATCGTTCTACAAAATTTTATATCTCTAGTTAAACAAAACCTCCATACACACTTTACACCCCTATTTAACCCACTGAGGGGTGGGTTTTTCCAAAACCGTAACATTATTTTTCTTGTATTGTAATAAGGAGTCTATACACAGTTTCAAGTCTCTCACTTTTTACCCCCTTGCGGGTAAAATTTTCTAAATTCTCTTCTAAGTGGGTACTCACGTTGTATAATCTACCTATTGTAAAAAAAAAACAGTTTTCTAGGTTCAACGGTTTGGGCTGGGCGTTGATTTAAGTGAGTGAGCCAGTCAGTCAGGACTTTTACGTTTATATATATAGATTTTCCCGTTACTTTGAATACTCAAACTTCTTATAGGTTTTCCTATAATCTTTAGGCAAGGACCTATTTTCCATTTTTTTCTGAATTTTAAGCCTAGTAGTTTCGGGGGGGTGGATGATCAATTTTCGGCTTTTTTCCTAAATTACTTCAAATCTGTTTTTGCTAAAAATATAAAAAATATATATATCTGAGATGCTTACAACAACCCCTTTCATTTAATATGTCACACAATACAGTTTGCGAAACTTTTTTTTTTAATTTTCCAGTTTACCTTCCAAAAGTGGCCCCTTGTTCAGAATTAATTAATTTACTTTACGCGTCCATCTTTGAGTTTTCCTTTTGAGGTACGGAACCCTAAAAAACGTGTGGTAGTTCATAAACTATGCGCTTACAAGCGAGCGCTCGAAAGTCAAAAAGGCCCCCCGAAAGTTGACCTTGATTTAATCATGAATAAAATGATGTATCATTTACTCCATTTTCTTTTCCCAATTTTTCATACACAAATTAGGTTAAACCAGTCATTCTCAAGTATTAACGACTACCATTTGATTATTATGTCCGTTTACAGATTCAACTAAAGAATAAATGTTAATTATCATCTTGTATAGAATTTAGAAAAAAAAAATTTTTGTACAAGAATAAATAATAAAACATAACAACCTGGGTATCTTTATACATTTTTATTCAATCTACTTCATCCACCAGAGACGACGTATCGGAGAAATCTTCGTACTCGTCTTCAATAAATTTATCTGCGGTAATTTTATTCTTGTTCATCTCGTCCCAAAACTCTTTGACCGCAATCCTGAGATCCCAGTTATGGATTTTTAGACGTCTGAAAAAAAAACATAATTATACAATTATGCTGTAGATGTTTGTACTAGGGAATGCAAACCCGTTAACCGGTAAATTTACTAAATATGAGGCCGGTAAAGTACCGGTAAAGTAAAATCTAAACCCGTAATTTTCCGAAACACGAATGTTTAGTTAATTAACACATTTTAACGATTATTAATACTCCATCGTCATGATTATACAGGGTGGACCATAACTCTTTTTACATTTCAAACTAAAATAAAATGAAAACTAATTATATCAGATGAAAACCGTTTATTAATTATGAAAACACATGAATAGGGATTTTATTTTTTTTAAATTACGTCATCCATATGTGATCCTTCATTATTTTGGCATTGCCGTAACCTGGAGCGAAAATTTTCAGTGACCGCCTGACAAGTGTTCCGAGAAATGTGGACCAAAAGTCCGTTAACTTTTGAATCGGTAGCTGCGTCGGGGAGCGGTGGCGGGGTAAGGCGGCGGGGTTACGAAATGCAAGAGCGGCCAATGGGAATTTAGTGCCATGGCGTCCTTCACCTTCCCGCCACCGCTCCCCGACGCAGCTACCGATTCAAAAGTTAACGGACTTTTAGTCCACATTTCTCGGAACACTTGTCAGGCCGTCACTGAAAATTTTCGCTCCAGGTTACGGCAATGCCAAAATAATGAAGGATCAAATATGGGTGGCGTAATTAAAAAAAAATCCCTATTCATGTGTTCTCATAATTAATAAACGGTTTTCATCTGATATAATTGGTTTTAATTTTATTTTAGTTTGAAATGTAAAAAGAGTTATGGTCCACCCTGTACCTTAATAAGCCTCCTTTTATCATGTAAAAATGTCAATTCATTCAATAAACTTGTTAGCGTTATCTTACCTTATGTAGGATCAAATTAATATAATCTTTTGTTTAAGCTTTTTAAAATACAAACACGTTTTGTACAAGTTTTAAATATTAAAGAATCTATTTATTACGCCATTTACGGCACATGACAACACTTTGTACTAAATCGTAGCTTATTTTTACAATAAATAAACGTCAAACAACGCTACTTATTAACCAAATTGAAAATACCGGTAATTTACCGGTTAACCGGTTTTGTTTAACTCAAGTGAATTTGCCCGGTAAAAGCATTCCCTGGTTCGTATTAACATTAAGACATGGTCGTTGTTAAGCAAATATTCAAAAACCGCATCAGCATCCTCAAATAATATATCAGCACAAAGTAGCAGTTCTCCTAGCGACATCTTGTGACGAGTAGCTAACGCTATCACAGTATTATTTATTTTTATTATTTATAACGGGGATTTTCATACAATGCATACTTCCATATTTGACTTAAAGTAAAAATGGGTATACTGACAATTCAACTTCCGTCCTCTTCAACTGCGAGATGTGCGTGAACGCTCTGCATATCGCTTCTTTTTCTTCCGGCTCTGGGTTTATAAGAGCCAAGGAATTCATATTTCTAATAGGACTCTGAAAAATAAATGGTATCATAAATATTGGGGGACAAGCTTACACAAATCGACCAAACTAAAAATTATAAAAAATACTAAGTACCTTAAAACTACTGTCAATCTGTTCCTGTGTGGCGTACGAGATAGAAAACACCTCATTAATGATGTGGTAGACGGCGTTGGCGTTCAGCACGTAGACGTTGAGGACGAACGTGCGCCGGAACCGGAAGTAGCGGTCCGGCTGGCTGGGGTCGAACGACTTCTCGCGGTACGTGCCGTCCACTACCAGGATCAAGCATTTTTTCTAAAAAAAATAATGGTTTTAGACATCATTCTACGACAAATTCTATATTTTATTTAATAGTAGGCTATTACAGTGTCAGGAAAGACGTTAATTTTGCATTGCTGTTAAGGTGAAGCACTCTACTGACTCATCCGACGAGGTTTCGGCGACCCGAGGGAGGTAAAAGATTATTGTAATATAGAGGAGACTCAAAGTCAACACACTGGCGCCCGAAACGTGGTATTTAATGGTCTAGATCGCTTCCGTAGAGTAGTTGTGTGTTGTGTTTTATTTTTTTCTTTAATGTTGTAAAACGTTATTTAATTTTTTTTTGGTTGCAAGTAACTAGCGCGTACTAGCAAAGTAAATTCCTTCGTTTTCTGTTATAACTGCAATTTCACGTTTTCTTCGCTTTTATTTTATTTTAACAACTTTCAGTAATCTTAGTGTTGCTAGTGAGCTGTATCGTTTGCATATTACCATTTTAGCAACCATTACTGTTTGTTTGTTTTTTTTTTTTTTTTTTTTTGGAAATTGTTTAACATTGTAATTGAATTGTGATTTGGCAAGTAGTATCTAAATATACTGAATTAATTTAACTTCAGTGTTTGAAATTTAATTCAAATTTACTATTTTTGTGATTGCTGTGTTCGCGCTAGTTGCATTTTAACGCATGTTTCAGAATTATTTTACACTTGTATTGTGACAAATTTTCAGTTTTTTTATTTTTTTTAATAATAACAACCAGAACGTTTTTCCTGCTTTTCTCTCGCAATATTGTAACAGAACGGAGTAGAATTATAGAACTGTCCAAAACGTATCTGTTATATTTTAAACTCATCGTAAAATATTACCATGGCATTTCCGGTAAAATTCTTGTCCTTGAACAAGACCGAACTTGAGTATGAGGTTGAAATTAGAGGTACCACTCCCGCTACTACCGTGCAGGAATTGCGTAAACAGATAGCAAGATTGTCCCCTCTGTTCCCGTCGGAGGATATTCTGGCTAGTCCTTTTTCAGTATCCGCAGATCTCAAGGGCATTAGTGACGTTCTTTCAAAAATTAAGTCTAGCCTCGATACCAGTCTTGATAGCAATGCCTTACTTCGGACACAGAATTTGCTTAATCACCTTCACCATAGGTTCTCTCGTGTGGCTCTTGATGACGCAACCCAACCTATGTACGATACGTGCGTTGCCGAGTATCACTTATTGTGGGAGAGGTTCGGTACCATCAAGGATAAGGGCGTAGATATACTGGCACCCGGGTCTAGCCCGGATATAGCAACGACATCGGCCTCGCCGATGAACGTCACAGTACAATGCGATCGCGGCAGTGGTAATGATTTGGTCCGTATTAAATTTGACGGAAAGTCATGCGTCCGTGCGTTCATTCAACGCATTACCGAGTTCTGTCAGGCAAGAGGTATTGGTGGCCCAAAGTTATTGTCTTATGCAACAGAGATTTTTGTGGGAGACGCTCTGCATTGGTTTAGGAGTATTAGGGAGCAGGTGTCCACCTGGGACGAATTAGTTTTATTATTGAGAGAGGATTTTGATCAGTCAGATTTCGACTACCGTTTACTATCTGAAATACGGTCGAGGACTCAGGGAGAATCAGAAAATATAACGATCTATTTGTCAATTATGGCGGGCTTATTTTCTAGACTCTCCAAGACATTATCACAGGAAGATAGGTTGGAAATACTCTTACATAACATTAGGCCTTGCTATGCTAGCACATTAGCCTCGGTAACAACTATTAACGATGTGGATACCCTGAGAACACTGTGTCGTAATTACGAAAATATCCAAGCACGTCTTGCTACATTTAGAGAACCTCCCAAACAGACACATGATACGTTGGCCCCGGAATTTGCCTATACTAGTAACACATTTAATAAATATGGTAATTCTACCAAAAACAGTTTTAGTACTGACCGAAACAACTATAACCAGCGTCCCAAGCGAGATTATTATAGTAATAATGTCAAGGCCT
The DNA here is from genome assembly GCA_932294315.1 of Epinotia nisella. Classification (NCBI taxonomy): domain Eukaryota; kingdom Metazoa; phylum Arthropoda; class Insecta; order Lepidoptera; family Tortricidae; genus Epinotia; species Epinotia nisella. Next base: position 29,645,162 of record OW028674.1, read on the forward strand.
ATTCAGATAGTTGCAACAACGCTAGAATTCAAAGTTCTTATAATTCAGGAAAAGCTCAAGTTCATGCTGTTAGCAACCAAGGTGGCAGGCCTCCTTATTGTCCCAGATGCCGGGTTAATTCGCACCACTTGAGGCAATGTACCGCTGATAAGAGTGTAATTCGTTGTTTTGTCTGCGGTCTTCCCGATTACAAAACACCAGACTGCCCAAAATGTAAAGGGAATAACCCCACCCATTCAAAAAACTAGTTGCTCAGAATTGTATCGGGCCTCAGAATAATAACTTTGACAAGGAGGATTGGAATAAATGGTTACAATCGATTAAAATTTATTTCAGCACTTATAAACTCGATACAATTCTGCAAACGAAGCCCATTGATGACTGTAGGCCCTATGCCACGGTGAGAATACATGATTTAGAAGTGTTGGGGCTCCTTGATTCCGGATCGGCGGTGACAATAATAGGGAACAATGCACATCGGGTGCTTTTGCCGTATAATTCTACATTACACAGTGACCAGTGTATCTCACTTACAGCAGCAGGGGGTCAAACCCTTAGCAGCTTGGGGTACATTCATTTACCCGTAACGTTTGCAAATGAATTTCACATTATTAAAGCGCATGTGGTTCCAGACGTGAACACTGATCTTATTTTGGGAATTGATTTTTGGCGACAGTTTAAAATACTGCCCAAGCATTTAGATAGCATCACTATTACTAACAGCATACCGCACATTGATAGTTTAAAGGCAAATACACCGTTACATGTTCATGGGTACAATACTCTTAGTACCTCGGAGAAGCCTTTGGCGGATAATATCATTGCTCAGTTCGAGCAGATCTCCGCTGAGCACAAGGGTTTAGGCATGACCACGCTTACGACACATCGAATTGACACTGGTGATGTTTCACCAGTCAGGCAACGTTACTACCGGTTGTCGCCTGAAAAGCAACGTATATTAGCTGACCAGGTCGACGAAATGCTAGCATTAGACGTTATAGAGCCTAGCGAGAGTGAATGGTCATCACCTGTAATAATTGTTAATAAAAAAGATGGTTCACCTAGGTTTTGTCTGGACAGCCGCAAGTTAAATTCAATAACAAAGAAGGACGCTTATAATTTACCATATGTTTCCGAAATACTGGACAACCTACGTGATGCCCGATACTTATCCAGTATAGATTTATCAAAGGCGTTTTGGCAGATACCTATAGCAGAAGAGGATCGAGACAAGACTGGTTTCTACGTACCCTCGCGCGGGACGTTTCGTTTCAAAAGAATGGCCTTTGGTTTAACAAATGCGCCAGCAACCCAGCAGCGTCTTGTTGATATGCTATTTAGGGAGTTCGATCTTAAGGTATTTGCATACCTCGATGACATAATCATCGTTTCACAGGATTTTAATTCACACGTATCTTTGCTGCTCAGAGTGTTAGACAAACTTAAACAGGCGAATCTAACGATTAACTTAAAAAAGAGCGAATTCTTCCGTAATCGTCTTAAGTACTTAGGCTACGTTGTTGACAGTAGTGGCTTACGGACTGACCCCGAGAAAGTGGAAGCTATCCTGAAATACCCGACTCCTTCAAGTCGAAAAGATATAAAACGCTTCCTCGGGACAGCAACATGGTACCGTCGTTTTGTACCTAATTTCAGCACCGTAGCGGGTCCCTTGAATAGGCTGACTTCTAGCAAGAAGCGTGGTCCTCCGTTCAAATGGACTCCGGAAGCTGACGCAGCTTTCCTAAAGTTAAAGGAGTGTCTTGTTACAGCACCAGTTCTTTCCTGTCCTGATTACAGTAAAAGTTTCGAAGTGCACACAGACGCGAGCAACTACGGGGTGGGAGCAATGCTTACGCAGTCTATCGATGGCAAAGAGCACCCGATTGCTTATATGAGTAGGTCCTTAACACCAGCAGAGAAGAATTATAGTATTACAGAGCGTGAAGCACTTGCTGTGATCGTAGCCTTAGAACATTGGAAGTGCTACTTGGAAAACGGCAGGCCTTTCACGGTCTACACGGATCATAGTGCCTTAAAGTGGTTTTTGTCTTTGAACAATCCCACAGGTAGATTGGCTAGGTGGGGGGTTCGCTTGTCGGCGTTCAATCTCGAGTTAAAACATCGTCGAGGGGTAGATAACGTCATTCCTGATGCCCTTTCAAGAGCAGTTCCTGTTCACGCCATTAGTTCGTCCAATTGGCACCTTAGGTCTACCGACTCATGGTACAAGTCCATTTACAACTCTTGCTCCTCACGGCCTGAGAATTACCTTAATTATTTGATTAAAAATGGTATATTATACAGATTATGTAAAAATAAGCATGAACTTACGGACGAATTTTCGTGGAAAGAGGTCATACCGAAAGAACTACGTGAAAGTATTGTTCGAGAAAACCATTCGGAGCCGATTGCTGGTCACTTAGGCATTTTTAAAACTTATAAGCGATTAGCGCTACGTTACTATTGGCCCGGCATGCACCAAGACGTAGTTCGATTCGTTGGCTCATGTGAAAAATGTCTGTCGCATAAACCACAGAATCATCAAACTTTAGGTGAAATGGGACGACCAAAACAGTGTTCCCGACCATTTCAGGTGGTTTCCGTAGATCTTATGGGTCCCTTACCCGTTACTCGTAAACAAAATAGCTACATTTTTGTAATAACTTGTTGTTTCTCAAAGTATTGCCTTATATTTCCAATTAGAAACGCAACGTCAACGGTAGTAACGAAGATAATGGAAGAATCACTCTTTCTGGAACATGGGGTCCCTCAGACAATTTTTCTTGACAACGGAAGTCAATTCATTAGTAATATAACTCGAGAGCTCTTTAAGAAGTATAACATACCGAATGTATATTACACACCAAAGTATACTCCTCAAATTAATTTGACGGAACGTTTTAATCGTACGATTATATCTTGCATATCCACGTTTGTCGATGAAGATCATCGTACTTGGGATCTTTTCATCCCAAAAGTACGTTTTGCCATTAACAATTCGGTTAATGAGGCAACAGGTTTCACCCCATCATTTCTTGTGTACGGTAGGGAACTGGTTACCTGCGGTACACACTATCTCGACAATCAGCTAGGAGATGAAGTTCTATTCCTACCCAGGGACGCTTATGCAGAGAACCTTGGGGGTCTTTCTAACGTGTTCAACGAGGTTCAGGGGAAATTATGGAAAGCTCACGTAAAAAACGCATCACATTACAATTTACGACGTAAACAAAGTGAATTTAATGTCGGTGACATAGTCATGAAGCGCACCTACTTATTAAGTAACAAAGATAAGTATTTTAGCAAAAAACTAGCCCCCAAGTTTATTAAATGTAAAATCATAGATAAGAAATCACCCCTTGTCTATGTACTCGCCGATATGTCTGGTAAGAATATCGGGACATGGCACATAAAAGACCTTAAACTTATCACATTAAATGATAATTAACACGAAAATTCTACATACCGCCGTCACTCATATTCCATCTTATGACAAATTGTATTTGTATTGGTCATCAATTCCGCTACTGGGTGATGACCTTCGTAGTGCTAGGTCGCGTCAGTGTAGGAGGATACACTGTGGCTTTTCTGAATGCAAGATTATGATTGAATTGAATGGTAGTCTGAATGAGATAGTATGTTCTTGGAGTACAAATACACAGTTAAGTACCTATCACATTTGAGTTTAAGGATTTTATTCTATAGGAATAAAACCCTTGGTGACGCGCGGGGTAATGTAACGTAATGGTTACATATTAACAATATTTAACCAATATTTCATTCGTTCAGGCGTAAAAATAAACAATAACATTACGAATGCATCCTTATATAATAGTGTATGGCCCTTAATGCGCGAGCGCAGAGATTCCCCTTAAGCACCGCGCAAGGTAGGAGTTTTTTTTTATACGGTCGAGTTGCATCGGCAGCCGGCCGGGGGAGATTCATTCGTGATTCATTCCACGGCCGCGGCTCGCTGAGGCCAGACGCTGTCCGGAGCGCTCGCGATCATACACATCGCGACTTCACGCGCGCCGGTTGTGCCACTCGTTAAGATAAATTGCAAATTATAATGTTTTATACTTAGTCTCGGCAGTGGGAACTTATAAATTTAGCCAAACGCTAGACATAAAGAAGAAAACCATTTAAGTACTATTAACGCGCACCCCCATATAACGGGTAAGTTTTGGACATTTAATTAGTGCTAGCTTTTAGCTGTATATTTATTCATTTTTTGTAATTAGTTCTTCCAATGTGTTAGTGCTTATTGTTAAGGCTTATTACTGATGCATCCTTAGCCGTTTCGTAAGGAATGTAAGACGGTCGCGCGCTGCGCGCTGCGCCGTGCCAAATTTACCGTTATAAGATGGCGTCGCTTACATTTTAAAAAACGGTATTCCGCTGCATTATAATGATAATTGTTTCATTACGGAGCTTGGCTTATAATATTTTAATCATTTCCTAGTACAATTATTTGTTGTGTCAATTAATAAAATAACGCCACTCGTAAATTAAATTAATTTTTCTTCCTTTTCTAAATTCTTAACCTCCGTTCTGACGGTAGCACCTTCACCAACTACCCACTGGTTCTCCCTTGCTGTTATTGCTAAACCTGGGTGCTCACCGTCAACACGCAAGGATTTGAGGGTTCCCATTTTAATTTGAGTCGAACATTCGCAGGGTGCAACGTTTACACTAAGAAGCGCACGCAACCGCTTGCTCCCCCTGGCCAATTCGGGAAGCTGGAGCCACTGCCAGCACACCATTGCAGTCCTGCCGGCCGGCATTTCACCCAGACGACTCCGGGCCCTACGACCTTCTACTCACCGCGCAGACCACCAGCGAAACGCCAGGGCAGTACCAATCTGCGGAAGCTTTCTAGACGGGCCTTCTATCCCACGACCATTAATTTTAATAAATTATTTTTTGTGTTGACTCATGGTGGTTTTTTTCTCATTCTTCGCCGCCAAACCATGATTACGTCACACTCTCCGGAAACAGTCTACAAACATGCATCACAGGACTTGGGACAGGCATTTTGTTTTTGCCTAACGCACGTAAAGTAGATGCGGCAATGGCAAGATATCCGTTGTCCACAGAGCTGCGGCGCTACCACGAAAATGGAAAGTCGAAATTCGCAATATCTCCCTCCCTGTCGTTTAAATAAGCAAGTGCGACAGAGATAGCGAGCGACTACACGCACCAGTTGCGCTGCTGCTGGTACCCTTGTTATCGAACACCACGAATTGGCGCTTCACTGGCATTATGACACTCACGTCATGTCTCAGCAAGTCCACGCAGAAGGTGGTGGGGTCGTTTTCGGGCATGGGCAGCGCTGAGAGTGCCTGCACGCACCCGGTGCGCTGGTACACCTTGTTGTTAAACATCATGAATCGGCACTTCACTTGCATTAGGGTACTCACGTCATGTCTCAGCAAGTCCACGCAGAAGGTGGTGGGGTCGTTTTCGGGCATGGGCAGCGCTGAGAGTGCCTGCACGCACCCGGTGCGCTGGTACACCTTGTTGTTAAACATCATGAATCGGCACTTCACTTGCATTAGGGTACTCACGTCATGTCTCAGCACGTCCACGCAGAAGGTGGTGGGGTCGTTTTCGGGCATGGGCAGCGCTGAGAGTGCCTGCACGCACCCGGTGCGCTGGTACACCTTGTTGTTAAACATCATGAATCGGCACTTCACTTGCATTAGGGTACTCACGTCATGTCTCAGCACGTCCACGCAGAAGGTGGTGGGGTCGTTTTCGGGCATGGGCAGCGCTGAGAGTGCCTGCACGCACCCGGTGAGCTGGTACACCTTGTTGTTAAACATCATGAATCGGCACTTCACTTGCATTAGGGTACTCACGTCATGTCTCAGCAAGTCCACGCAGAAGGTGGTGGGTTCGTTTTCGGGCATGGGCAGCGCTGAGAGTGCCTGCACGCACCCGGTGCGCTGGTACACCTTGTTGTTAAACATCATGAATCGGCACTTCACTTGCATTAGGGTACTCACGTCATGTCTCAGCAAGTCCACGCAGAAGGTGGTGGGGTCGTTTTCGGGCATGGGCAGCGCTGAGAGTGCCTGCACGCACCCGGTGCGCTGGTACACCTTGTTGTTAAACATCATGAATCGGCACTTCACTTGCATTAGGGTACTCACGTCATGTCTCAGCAAGTCCACGCAGAAGGTGGTGGGGTCGTTTTCGGGCATGGGCAGCGCTGAGAGTGCCTGCACGCACCCGGTGCGCTGGTACACCTTGTTGTTAAACATCATGAATCGGCACTTCACTTGCATTAGGGTACTCACGTCATGTCTCAGCACATCCACGCAGAAGGTGGTGGGGTCGTGTTCGGACTTGGGGAGCGCCGAGAGTGCCGTCACGCACCCGGGGCGCTGCTGGTACACCTTTTTGTTGAACACCGTGAACTGTCGCTTCACGGGGTGCAGGATGTTGCGGGAGAAGGAACCGTAGGCGGGGAGCGCTGCTTCTTCAGCGTCTAGAATATAGTTACTAATTTATTAATTTCTTGCTTTTAGGCTGCTGGTAAAATATTTGATTCATCCTCCTAGCGTCTTTCCCGGTAGTGCTCAAACGAGCCCCAGATCTGCTGGCACCTAATCCCAAGATATGGCGTAGGCACTAGTTTTACGAAAACAACTGCCATCTGACCTTCCAACCCAGAGGGAAAACTAGACCTTATTGGGCTTAGACCGGTTTCCTCAGGATGTTTTCCTTCACCGAAAAGCCATTGTTAAATACCAAATTTCATACATACAGGGTGGAAAGTTAAAACGGGGCAGTAAGGGCAGCTACTAGATCCCTTGCCGCCACGCAAAAATGGTATTAGGATTTCATTCCTAACTTTTTAAGTGATGGCAATCTACATTCATAGATTTTTGAAAAAAAGTACAGTCAGCGAGAAAATCATCAATTTTGACGATATTTTTTTTTAATGCCATTCGATCCCATTCCTATTAAGGATCAAAATACTCTTTGGGACCGACTAAGGTTTGACTACTAGAACGCCCAGAAATCAAAGAAAACTTTTTCCATACAGTGAGTATGGGAATCCCAAAGTGCAAGTAGTCCTTTAGTTAGACGATCATCAAATTGTATGGAGACGGAGAATTTCATTTAGATTAGAAATGAGAGAATTCATTCCATTGTAAAAAAAAAAAACAAACGCATTCCCGTATTCATAAGCGTTACTATGTGTACAGTACTCACGAGCGGACAGGTGCTGTAAAACCCTTACCTTAGTAAATTTTAAGTTTCGAACAGAATTTCTGAATACGGATGTTAGTATTCTTTTTACAAACTTTTTACAGAATAAAGCTGGCCCTCATTAAATAAAACCAGAATTGGCATAAAAAACTACATGAGCAAAATTAGCTTTGGGATTCTCTGACTCACTGTATGGAAAAAGTTTTCTTTGATTTCTGGGCGTTCTAGTAGTCAAACCTTAGTCAGTCCCAAAGAGTATTTTGATCCTTAATAGAAATGGGATCAAATGGCATTAAAAAAAAATATCGTCAAAATTGATGATTTTCTCGCTGACTGTACTTTTTTTCTAAAATCTGTGAATGTAGATTGACATCACTTAAAAAGTTAGGAATGAAATCCTAATGCCATTTTTGCGTGGCGGCAAGGGATCTAGTAGCTGCCCTTACTGCCCCGTTTTAACTTTCCACCCTGTATAGGTTTTTTTAAACACAGTAGTACCACGTGCCGAGGTTCGAACCCGCGACCTCCAAATTGAAAGTCGCCTTACCGCTCAAAAACAGTAGCCGGTATAACATCTGATTAAATGAAGGATTGATCATCAATTCATCATAATGATGCACCAACTACATTTATTACGCAGTTACAACACTACCCAACAACGTTGTTGTCATTGTTGCATAACTCGCTGCAACTTAAGGAAAATTGTAAGGATCGACCCAAGTACAACGCAGTATAAAGCAATCCCTGGCGTACCGCATTTATGATAACGGGATCGCCAACGCCTGGTAATAAAGTACGAGTAACAGGTAAACTTACAAAAGTGACCAAAGTATATGAGGCATGAATGGAGAAACTACTGGTTACAGAAACACAAGTTATTCAGCATATTATATATAAAACTCATATTCTCTCACATATTGTTAAGACTTGGGACATTAATGGAAACTATACAGTTCTAGCAAAATGCCAACATGGAATCTTACCTGTAAATGATGTGCTTATAGTAAGAGTAGCTTTATCATCATAAAATGTACCAACATTCTTTCGATTTGAATCATAATGTGCAAAGTATAAGGTGAGAAATTTTTCAATCAGCATCTTGGTTCTTCTGTCAGGTGTTTCTAGGAAATTTCTAAAGAACGGCAACATAATGCCATGTTGGTTTAGGGTTATACCATCCTGGAAAAAAAATGAGTGTTAACATGCATTTGACACGCCAAGTACACATACATGTAGCTCGGCACATCAACCCCTTAACTGAGATGGCACCTGTTGTGACCTGGACGTGGGGGTCACAACAAAGGGGAATGGAGGGTAGCAGAGAGGGCCAGCGCCTGGTACCCTTTGTCGTCTCCCTGTGCCATATTCTGCTTAATATTTACATTTGGCATAGATATGCTCTTGCTGTGCATATATTTTCTTCACAGGGAATCAATTATATGTATAAAGGAGGATCATGCAACAACTCACCAACTCTGTTAGTCTGGGAAACCTCATAACTATATTTTTCACATATGTTGAGGGGTCTAGGTTCTCACAGAGAGGGTTGCCTTCAATCCACAGTTTTTCAATCTTACTACTGATTCTTTGCAGCTCTGATAATGCTGGTATCTGTAACAACATGGCATTTTGTTGTATAATTTAATACTATAATTAAGTTTAGGAGTGAGTTTGTGAAAAAAACTTGTAAAGAACCACCTTTTCTGACTGACAGAAAGACAAAGTATACTAGTTTAATTTATGCATCTTTTATTATGAATTCTATTAATATGATTAGCAAGTTTGTGCCAATTTTTTCTTCCTCCTAATCACAAAAACAATACTCACTTCGTTGTTGCTTAGATTAATAGAAGTTAAATCTCCTTTAATAAAGAAGTTCAATAGATCCACGGGTATTGTACTGTAAAATAAAGCAATAACTTAGTTTATAACAAGGGATTTTCTATAATAATATTATAAAGATAAAAAGTCTGTGAGGTTGTATGTATGTATGGGGGAGATCTTCGAATCAGCTCATCAATTTTAAAAATGGTTTCCTGCTGGATCACCTGGTTTTTCTGTAAAACGCGGGCGCGGGCAGTTAGTAATTTATTAAATGAACTTTATAATTGACAGCAGTTAAGATACTATATAGGCAATATAGTGTTTTAGTTTCTACTATTTTAATGTAATGTATTAATGATAATACATTACAACTTCATAAAAAGCTACTAATTAGCTTATTTAGCCATCTTTCAGAAATGTAATCAGAGTGTGAAGAAATATTACTTAACAGCTTACCTTAAATTGTTTTTACTCAAATTCAAGGCTTTTGTGTCTCTTCCCATACGGATCATGAGAAGTTTGTACTGTGAAAGCAAGGACAGCTTGTAGAAGTGTATTTTCTTTTCAATAAACTCTGAAAAAAAGTAATTGAACACTTTTCTTATTGCATGTTTGCGTGTGTCTGCATTAAATGTGTATTTAAAATAGATTAAAAATAATCCCAATTGAGACTATTCCACAAGGGTGGTGCAATACCAAGCAAAATACATAACCAAAAGAACAAACCTGGATCTTGATCAAAACTTGACAGATCAAGCTCACACTTGTCACTCAATCTGTTGCTGACCACACCAGCAATCACATCATCCACGGTTACTCTATTATCAAAACAGTTGGCAGATGTCCTGTCGTTGAACAGCAAGTCCAGGTTGAACATGTTACGTTGGTATGGGAACATGAAGTCATGTTTGATAGCTTTCATCACAAAATTGAGGCTGCTTGTATAGAATGTAGTTATTTCTCCTTGAGATGTGTAGTTCACAGGGGTGAATACTGTTTGGAAATAGTCCATCAAAGTTTCAAAGAGCTCTATGTGATTTCCTGGCCAGTTATGAACCTAAAAAGTTATCGCAAAATTGTAAATGTTATCTGTATACCATAACTGCTAGTGAATTTTATTTCTTACCATAACTTTATGAAAGGAATGCTTAGCGGCTTCATCTTCGGTAACTAAACAGTTTTCAATATAAGAGATAACAACAGAAGATGCAGTATTCCTATTCAGCAAATACTTCTTGTAGTTTTCTAACTGAAATCTCTTGGTAGTCATTATTATCAAGATAAATAGAAAAACAATAACTTAAGCATAAAGAAATACTAAACATGGGGAGCAGAGCAGTGTTGTTCTGTTCCTGTCAAATTTTGGGTTGCCGTGTACCGAGTCTAAAATTGCCTTGTTTGTGTTTCGGCAAACAAATAGGATATTGTTTTGATTGGCAAAACGTTTTTGACGTTTAAAAACCACAAAAACAAGGCGCAGCGAAAGATATTGCCGTGTAAAAAAAAACAATAGTAATGCACGGCCAAATAATGTACGGCACGATAATCCGCGTCTACTTTTTGTGGACTCGAATTATTGGGTCGTGCATCATCAGCCCGGACAAAGGTGGCTTCCCATTATTGCCCCGGACCAACTTTTCTCCAAACTGTCAAACATACCTACCTGCCAGTCAAAATTCTAAGGTGGGTTAGGTTAGGGTTTACTTGTGGCCCTCAGACCGGAAATAGAACCAAACCGGCGTCGACCCGCTGGTGGTTATAAGTCCGCACAGATAATGTACAGCCCGATAATCCGAAGCCACAGAGACTCATATAAGAAGGCAGGATCCATCCAAATGAAAAGCAGAGGTTACTTTAATCACCAATTATATTTTACGAATTTATAGCACTCAAACACAATGATTAATTCGACAAGTTGATACTCGATTGCCTATCAGGTATCCGAATGCCTCCAGAATGGCCGTCCTCTTTCTTTTATACCCTCCAGTCAAAAAAAAAAGTACTTGTCAGTAACAATTCTTATTTAAATGAGTTTTCCTACAGCTACAGATTTAAACATAATAATAATTCCCTATCACCATTTTATATTTACAAACGTATTAAAACGTAACAATAACCTTGACAGTAAGCGCCGAACATTATAAGTGTCACTCGGACGGAAGTCACCTAATCATCAACAAGTTACAGTGCCAATACTTATAAAATCTAACATTCGGCCTTTCCTGACTTAAGTTTGTCCTCGAACTTACACGATATAATAGTCTATAATCTTAATTATGGCCTTCACTCTGCAAATCATTTTCTACACAATACCTCTTTCTATAGTAATATAAGTAATACCTACTAACGATCTACTAATTATTTCTAACATATATATATATATTTGCATTTACATTTTACTATATCAACCAACTCTTACGTTAATCTTTAATGCATAACGCTACCTTGAAACATTTGAACGCATCGTGAAATGGATCTGTCAACATTACAGATGCTTGCTATAACGATATAAGTATTCTTACAATAGACCTATTTACACCCTGATTCCTACATGCCCAGCTATTGTATATAAATTAAATGTCAGATGGATCTATCAACATCTCCATATTTACGATCATTTATGCCAGATGGATCTATCAACATCTCAATTTACTTAGACACTGTCAGATGGATCTATCAACATCTCAATTTACTTAAACTCTACCAGATGGATCTCTCAACATCTGAAACAACTTTAGACGGATCTTTCAACGTCATCTGAACTCTTTTTAGACGGCTCTCTCAACGTCTTTAAATCAGCATGGATCTTTCAACATCGTGTATACTCCAGATGGAACATTCTGATACAATCATCAATGAAATAAACAATAATTTTTGACAGTTATCTAATTCACAAATATTTAATTATCATCCTGGCTACTAGCTTCGCTACTAGAACTGCCTTCGTCATACGTGGTTATCCAAGGTTTTATACGATCTGCTGCCCAAGTATTACAGTAATTCTTTCGAGTTATGGTGGTTCCTTCAATGCTTGAGACTTCGTACCTGTCGTTTCCTAATATTTTGGTAACTTTGAAGGGGCCGGTAAACTTAGGGAGTAATTTTTTTACTTTTGCCGTCGTTTTTCGCCAGGGGCTTGAGAATTTTTACTAAGTCTCCTACATTATATATTCTAGCTTTAAGTTTAGTCTTATCGTACCTACATTTTTGTGCTACTTGATCATTTTCTATGTGACTACTAATCTCTTCCCTAATTTCTTGTAAAGGACCTGGCTGCCTAGTTTCCGCAAGAACTTCTGCAAAGATATTTTCTCCCCTATTGACTAATTGGATACCATACAGAGCTTCTGATGGTGCTTTGCCTATGCCCTTGTTTAAGGTGTTATTTAGTCCCCATTGCAGTTTTCCTAAAACTGTATCCCAATTCTTCTCTCCTATCTTGTCAGTGTATGCAGTTAATGAGTCCAAGATAGTTCGATTGTACCTCTCCACTTGCCCGTTGGCGCGTGGAGAGGCAACCGCATTGAGTACATGTCGTATCTTGGATTCTTTGCAATACAATTCAAATTCTTTGGAGGTAAATGTCGATCCTTGATCAGAGATAAGTCTGTATGGGTACGCAAATGTTGTAAATGTCTCTTCTAAAGCACGTATAGTTGCCCGTGATTTAAGGTTCCTGAGTGGTTTCAGTACGCAAAACTTAGTAAATCCATCCACTAATACTAGTAGATAAGAATTACCTTTGGCACTTTTGACGAATGGCCCCAAATGGTCTATATGATATGTGTCGAAGGGCTTATCTACCTTGTGAATCGGATGCAACAGACCTTCTTTCGGTCCACTTGGCTCTTTGCTGTAAGCACACTCAATGCAATGCCTAACATATTTAGTGACGAACCGTTTCATCTTTGGGAACCAGAAATCTTGACTTATTTTATTGAGAGTTTTTTCAATTCCAAAATGACCGATGTCATCGTGGTTTAATTTACAGAGTTGAAAACGCGCGCTTTTTGGTACAACCCATTTTGGTTGACCATCAACAATGCGAAATAGTTTATTATTTTTAATAACATAATTCTTCTTAGTTTCATGGTACTCTTTGTCTTCTAGAATGTTTCGAATATGCTGAATTTTGGGATCTTTTAATTGTAACGTTAATAGCCAATCGTCTTGTGTTATTTTGAGTACACAAGGGAACGGGTCCGGTGTCACATCGAATTCACAAGGCAGAGAATTCCTGCTTAAAGCGTCGACGTGCGACATGTATTGTCCGGGTCTATATTCGACATTAAATTTAAACTCCTGGAGTGCTATCCACCATCGAGCAATTCGGGGAACAAGATCTCGTTTAGTGAATGTGTCTCTGACGGCAATGCAATCCGTTACTAACGTAAACGTTACTCCTAGCAGATACACACGGAAGCGTAGCAGGGATGCTATTATGGCTAGAGTCTCTAACTCATAAGCATGGTAGTTTTGTTCATCTACTGTCGTTTTACGACTGAAGTAAGCAATAGGCTTCAGAGGAGCGGATTCACTTTCTTTTTGTAACAATATACCTGCCAGCCCGTGCTTACTCGCGTCCGTATGTAAATGTGTGTCATAGTTGGGACTGTATAGCCCTAAAAGTGGTCTCTGAACTAATGCTGTCTTAAGCTGAGTAAATGCTTGTTGTTGTTCTACACCCCAAGCCCATTCATAGTTCTTACGAGTTAAATCAGTCAGCGGCTTGGCAATCGTGGCAAAGTTTTTTATAAATTTGCGGAAATAACTAGCTAGCCCGACGAATTGCCTAACCTCATGTACATTAGTAGGGGTAGGAAATAGTTCAACTGCATTTATTTTTGCCTTTCCGGGTTTAATTCCCTCCTCGCTTATCTCATATCCAAGGTATTCAAGCTGCTCTTGAAAGAAATTACATTTTTTGAGATTTAGTGTCAATCCAGCGTTTTGCAGCATGATCAAAGTCTCCTGTAATCTTTTATATTCTTCATCAAAATCCTTACCGGGTATTAATATGTCATCCATATAAGCGAGGGTGGATTTAAACCGGGAATTGCCCAGTATTTTATTGATTGTCCTTTGAAAGACTGAAGGCGAATTAACTAATCCGAAAGGCATTTTTTTAAACTGAAACAGTCCGTCAGGGGTTATAAAAGCCGTCAGATGCCTACAGTCTGGATGTATAGGGATTTGGTAGTAGCCACTGGCTAGGTCAAGACTAGTATAAAATCGGCTTCCATTAAGCATGTCTAACAGGTCGTCGATTCTGGGCAACGGAAAATGGTCTTTTACAGTCTTTCTATTCAAGGCCCTAAAATCAACACACAGTCGGTATCCTCCTGTCTTCTTAGTGACTAGTATAATGGGACTAGCATACGAGGAATTAGACTCCTCTACTATATCGTTATCCATGAGTTCTTCGACCATGTTACGAACTCTTTCCCTTTCAACGTAACTTAAGCGATAGGGTCTGTATGAAACTGGAGTACGATCACTCAGTTCTATAATCATTTCTGCCTCATCGGTGCATCCTAATTCAGCTAAGTTCTCAGCGAAACAATGTCTATAAGAATTGATTAATGTGACAACCGCAGTTGTTTGTTCCTCAGTAAGGTTGGGATTAATATTGACTTGGCTCCGATCAAATGGAAGAAGATCTGAGTGATTCGTTATTTTATTGCAAGTTACCGACCTGTTGTTCTCAGGGGAAGCGAGTTGACTAATAATGCTAGCTCTAGCAAAGACAGGCCCACTTTTCAATGCTACCGGCTGGCTGGCTGGATTATAAACAGCAATTTTACACGAGCCTTCATGTAGTCCATAGACACCGCCTACCACACAGTATGCATTATTTGACAACTGCCTCGTACTACTTTCTACAAGGATGTCACATGATAATTTTTCTTCATGTGAGCACTCTACATAGTCGAATTTGTTTATTGTTACATCGGAACTAATCCTAAGGACAATTTTTTCATTATTCTCGCTAGGAAGAAATCTGATATCCCCGGGTACGTCTCTTCTCAAAATGTCGAGGCGATCATTTGTTTTGATGACCAAAACGTCTGGTCGCTCCGTGAAATCCTGTCCTATTAAAAGTGGAGTGGAAAGTTGTACGGTTTCTACTACATACGCGTCTATATCCGCCGTGATTTCTCCTATCTTTAACGAAATTCTTGTCTTTCCTAGTGGAGTGTACAATCCGTTACCAAATCCACGTATAATGGGCAAATTTTCATTATCTTGGGTGAGTGAATGTTTATCGACTAGGTCCTGACGAACAAGAGTACAATCGCTTCCAAAGTCCACAAATCCCTCACTTTCTATAACGCCATTTATCGTAACATGTTTTAGATACTTTGAGTCAGTCTTATTACTTTGAGTTAGCATTGCTTTAACCTCTTTGTCACCTTTATTTATATTCGGCTTCTTATTTTGGTAGCAATCCACCGATTTATGACCCAAACGATGACACGTGTCGCATTTAATGAGGGGCCTAGTACAATTAGATGACACGTGTCCTTTCTCCTTACAATTGTAACAGGTAACTTCAGGTCCACTGCTGCGACAATGAATTGCGCGGTGCCCTGATTTTTTACATTTATGACAGATAATATCACTGGAAGCGTTTGTACTCATGCGTAGCTTGGTATGCGGCTTTAAATTAGTTTCTTTACATAAGTCTTTTAAGAATTTTAGTAAATCTTCTGGCTCTTGAAACCTACCTGACGACGCGCCTGCTCTAATTGTGCGGTCTTCTATCCCGTGAACAAGACAATCTACGGCCCTTTTCCCTGTTATCTCACACGAATTTAACAGCATCATCTTTTCATAATAATATTCATCAATGTTGTCCCCTATTCTCATCCGGCGGTCCAACATCTCTGTTAACATAGTGCCATAATTAGTGTCAGAGGGAAAAGCCCTAATTAGATGTTCCTGCCATTGTGTCCACGTCAAAAGGATCGACTGTAGCCCTTCGTACCATTTTTTTGCGTGCCCACCTAATTTTGGCAAGGCGTAATGGATA
Source organism: Epinotia nisella (assembly GCA_932294315.1). NCBI lineage: Eukaryota > Metazoa > Arthropoda > Insecta > Lepidoptera > Tortricidae > Epinotia > Epinotia nisella. The sequence goes on from OW028674.1 coordinate 29,661,243, forward strand.
GTCTGTTCGTCAGTCCAGTGGTAAATCTTGGCGCACTCATTAACCTTGGATAACCACCGCTCTATTTTCTGATTTTTTTGTGCTGGGTCATATACAGGTATAATATTTTTATCGAAAGCTATACTTGGCGCATTTGGCCGCATGATAGAATTCAACAATTGCGAGAATTCACTCATGTTTACAAGTAAGTTGTTCGACATACCGGGTACTGGTACAGAGATTCCAGTAACATCCTGCGATGATGGTAGCTCGGGTGGTTCGCGCGCAGTCAAGGAGTGTGATGTCTGCGGTGACCCGGAAACAGCTGCCATACCCGCTGGTGCCGCTGCCGATGTGGAGTGCTGCACACTTGGTAGTGGCTCTAGCAGTCTCTGTTGTTGATTGTTGTCGCTATTACCCTGTGGTTGGACCTGGAATGTTACGTCACACAGTATCATTTTCAAATAAGTACAACCATTGGTTTGTTAACAAAGCTCACAACTTAGGGACTGCATATAAAACCAATTTTAAAGTTTTGACCAATAAGCAAACCTCTAGTGCTTGATCAACAGTATTTCTTTAACCCACCGACCAACCGACCGACCGACCAACCGACCGACCGACCGATCGACCGACCGACCGACCAACCTATCCACCGACCGACCAACCGACCGATCGACCGACCGACCGACCGATCGACCGACCGATCGACCGACCGATCGACCGACCGACCGACCGACCGACCGATCGACCGACCGACCGATCGATCGACCAACCGACCGACCGTATATCCGACCGAAAGTCCTAACGACCGACCGACAGTCCGCCCTTCCGACCGACCGACCGTCCGATCGACCGACCTTTAGAGGCTGCACCTACGGCTAGGCATAGATCACTGGGGAGCTTGTCTAACAAATACATACATAAAAAAATGTCTAAGATTCCGGAACAAAATAAGTAATATACGTACTCGTGTTAGGTAATGGAGCGCAAGAAATCTCGCTTCCTACGCGTTACTAAACTAGCTTAAACGTTTATAATAACCTTGCTCATTTTAGGCATAAAACTATTAAAAGATAAGGGACTAAAATGTATCTATGACTAAGTGGATTAATTAAACCTTGTAGCATAAATTCCAAAACACCATTACCGAACTTACTGACTGTAAATTCAAATTTGTCGTTAAACAGACACTTATTTCAAAAGCATAATAAAATAAACGATTACGTCATGGATAGGGATATTTGGCAGCGATAAAATCCTGCACTAGAAATCTATTGCAAAATAAATAGGCTTTCTACTGTAGCAATGTAATTTTATAATTTTCTGATACTCTGATACTGAACTTATATTTATTGTATACTGTTTTGAAAAAAATGATACCTCGCCGAGTTTTTTTTTTTTTTGGTGGTATTTCTCGAGGCAGAGGTTTTCTTTCCGAACCGGTAATAGTTTATCAACTTTCATAGGTGCATGTAATATGCCTAAATTGAAGAATAAGTCACTAACTTTGAAATAAATGTAACAAAACAAATCCACTACTTTATTTACGCCAGAAAACTAAACAAAAAAAAAAAATTAAAAGTTCCACCTTTCATCAGTGTACCAAAATGTTCACTACTTATTAAAGAATTGTTAACAAAACAGGCGTACAAAAAAAAATTAAGCTATTAACTGTGATGCATGCATAACTTGACGGAACCGTTCTAGTTGGTTGCCACCTCTTAAAATTGATCACTTGCCTGCTGTTGTTGTGTAAAATCCTGCTCGATTAGCCATTCTCCCACCGGGACTGCTGGAACAGTGGTTACGGGTTTCACTGCCTTCTTCCTTTTTGATGATTTCTTTCGTCTCGATCTCGAATGTAGGCGCGTTGGCTCGACGGATCGTTCGCTGCTCGAACTTTTCGAGCGACGAACACGTTTCCTAGGTCTAGCCTCGCGGCTCCGTTTAACACTTTGGTGGTTACTTTCCATATTATGGTCCTTTATCCCTACTTCTGATATAAGAAGGCAGGATCCATCCAAATGAAAAGCAGAGGTTACTTTAATCACCAATTATATTTTACGAATTTATAGCACTCAAACACAATGATTAATTCGACAAGTTGATACTCGATTGCCTATCAGGTATCCGAATGCCTCCAGAATGGCCGTCCTCTTTCTTTTATACCCTCCAGTCAAAAAAAAAAGTACTTGTCAGTAACAATTCTTATTTAAATGAGTTTTCCTACAGCTACAGATTTAAACATAATAATAATTCCCTATCACCATTTTATATTTACAAACGTATTAAAACGTAACAATAACCTTGACAGTAAGCGCCGAACATTATAAGTGTCACTCGGACGGAAGTCACCTAATCATCAACAAGTTACAGTGCCAATACTTATAAAATCTAACACTCAGATTAATGGACACGGATTTTTGGGCCGTACATTATCAGCTCGTACAAAATTGGCTTCCAATTATTGCCCCGGACCAAGTTTGCTCAGAGTGATAATGCACAGCCAAATAATGCAAGGCCCGATAATCCATGTACATTGGACGCGGATTATTCGGCTGTACATTATTTTGGCCTTGCATTATCATGGCCGTACATTAACCGGCACCCTTTGAAATCCATCCAGCTCTAGCGCCTCTAGCTCACCTCTAGCTAGCAAAGAGAATATAACCACTACGTTTATAATAATACCTCTAGCTAGCTAGCTGTAGCTGATTGTTGTGTTTAGAACAGATCATTCCAATTACTTAGTCACATATATATATTTTAACTCCCGTCATCTTTGCTCGGTTTATTAATTTAAATCTGAAGAACAATATCACAACTATCATGAGTAGTACCGTGGCCAATTTATGCAAAGTTATGTTGTTTGTTTTAGTATTGATGAGCATAATTTCTCATGTAGTAATTGCAAACTCTGCACCCAAAAAATTACAAATTGGAGTGAAGAAAAGACCTTCAGAGTGTCCAATCAAGAGCAGGAAAGGAGATTTGTTGCATATGCATTATACTGTAAGTTTTTCACAAATATTTTGTTTGTATACTGATCTCCAATGTTAGAGTCAAGCCTGGCTAATTGAAGCTGAAACTGCTTACCCGCCCACCACACAAGAATTATCTGTGAATCAAATTACTAAATAATAGGAAGTTGGCATAACATAAGTAGGTATAAAATAAGACATAGATCCTATAATTTGTTAATCAAATGTGACTGTTCCAATAGCAAATAGGTTGAAGGCTATTGAAGAAGCTTTTTGTAGGTTTTTAGGTTATCTTCAAAACAATGCATAACACCAACTCCCTCATGTTATCTAACTACTTAATCTTTTTTTTAATTCTAGGGCACTCTAGATGATGGCACAGAGTTTGACAGTTCCATTCCTCGGGGTAATCCATTAACATTCACTTTGGGATCTGGCCAGGTTATTAAAGGATGGGATCAGGGCCTGATGGGCATGTGCGAGGGTGAGCAGAGGAAGCTGGTGATTCCCCCTGAGCTGGCATATGGAGAGGCTGGTGCACCACCTAAAATACCCAAATCTTCAACACTTACATTCCATGTTGATCTAGTTAAGATTGAAAGGAAAGATGAATTGTAAAAGCATTTCCATTCATTCTGTACTTGTGCATTTGTAATACACCATTTATTTACAGTGCTAAAAGTGTATTTATTTATCTTGAGTAGATGTGAACAATATTATACATGTAATTAGTATTTTTTTTACAATGTAACAGTTTTGGGCAGGAAAATAAAAGTTGCTTTAGGTAAGAAAATTTGTGCTTTTCTTTTACCATTCTTTAAAGAAAGAAGAAGAAGAAAGAAAAGAAAGAAAATACATTTATTCACAAACACACAGGACACACACTTTAAAAGTAAATGTTTTTTCAAATCTAAAATTACAAAATAAGACATGCAAATAACATGCATCCCTCTGTTATTACATAGTTTCTTGTATTGTAGGGCACTTTTTATCAAGGATCGGATACCGGTATTTTCACCATACAAAAATATCGGTTTTATTTCGTTCAATTTTGTTCTTTGGTTTATAATATCATTTTTGATCAGGCTGTCTAATAATACGAAAATGTTATCTAAATACATGATACAGTCCTACATAAGAGCCTAAAATAATTCAAAATATTAGACCACTTCGGGGACTTTTGTAACAATTTAGTAGTTCTAGTTTGGAATTTCATCTATAACCTCACTGGCTTTAACCGCGTCTTTGTCTGCGAGGGACTCCTTTATATCGTACCTCCATACAAACTCCCCTTTCGGGGATTAGAACTATCCTATGTCCTTCCTGGGATTCAAACTATTTCCATACAAAATTTCATCTGAATTGGTTTAGTGTTTTAAGTGTGAAAAGGTGACAGACAGACAGAGTGGATGGATATGCACTAGTATAGTATGGATATGGATGGATGATAGTGATAATGATGATGATCTAGGTTGGTCGAGACTAATAGTTGATAACATTGAGCAGGCCTGTTGATGCAGCCCACGGTTGGCTAAAATAACTAATGGGGTCTATACAGTATGTAATGATGTCAGCCTCAACATTTTCGTCAATCAAATTTAAAAGCGGATGCGGAAAGTGCCAACCATGACATTTTACTGCGTCAGCCCGATGCAGAGTTTTTATTACAACTTTTCTTTAAAATAAAAGGCATATAAATACTGATAATTTATAAAAAGTTCTATTAATCAATGAAATTTTGGAATTTGATCAATATTTTTTTTTAATATTCATTAACCGTGAAACTTATGTAACAAACTTTCATAAATTGGCTTTCCATTTGCGCGAAATTCCCCCTTTCCTAGAATAAACTTGTATAAACTAGAATATTTTGAGAAATTAGTTTGGGGCCTGATACTGCAGGAAAACTATTTTTCTCAAATAATTCTAGTTTATACCTACAAGTTTATTCTACGAGAGAGGGAATTTCGCGCAAATGGAAAGCCAATTTATGAAAGTTTGTTACATACCTACCTAAGTTTTTAAAATATCACGCCGTTAGCCTGCGAAATTACGTTTTGTATGGAAAAGCGAACCACCTTTGCTGAACGCATATTTCACTTATGCCTTGCGATACGAGAGGGCGGGCATTTGTACATGCGCAGCAGTAGTACATATGTTGAGCGCGCATGTATTTAAAACAAAAAAGCCCGCCATTGCTATTATGCTGCTTTGGATTTGTTCTGTGTCGATGTAGTAATGTCGAGTAAAAGTGACTAATCAATATATATGTATATATATATACAACGTATCATGATGGCGGTATTTGCCCAAATATTCGTGGTGCATCTTTTTCCTTGCTACGGCAAATGAAAGAGAGGCAACGATGCAACGCGAACACGCAACCGCAAGTGTGGTGCCAGTATTAGACCAATATAAAAGGGTGTCTCACTCAAATTTTTTTTTTTGGCAATTAGTTGATGGCCCCTTCGGGGCCCAACTAAGAAAGATAGAAGGATTTTTTTTCGGTTTTTAAGCAAACCCTCATGGTTGCACCACACTTGGGGTTGCGTGTTCGCGTTGCATCGTTGCCTCTCTTTCATTTGCCGTAGGAAGGAAAAAGATGCAGCACGAATATTTGGGCGATTACCGACAAGTGTGGTGCCACTTGTACACACAAATATTGCTCGTTTAATAATATAAGGATATATTCACTTAAAACTAAATTGTTTTTACTTTACTTTATTTTAGGGTCATACGAATAAAATAATATCATTATGTTATCGAAAGTTGGGCTAAAACTTGAATTCATGAGTTGTTGAGTTAAGTATTCGAACGCCATCGATTGTGCAATGCAATGTGGCTATACCAAAATAAATCAAATTGAACCTTACTTGAGCTAAAAAAGGCCCCATTTAACTTTTCCATAAACGTCAATATTATTTTGACAGCTGATCGTGGCGCATTGTGGTTCGGTATTTTTCTTTCATCTCTCTCGCACTTGCCTGTTTTCGTGGTTTTATCCATGTTTTATCTGATTCTATCTTTTATTTTCCTTCACCTTCACTTCACGAACTTCACATTCACAAGGGTGCAGTGACGAATGTAGGCACGAGTGTTTGTTGTTAAAGCGATATGCAATTTTTACATTTCTAAGCAGTGCTGTTATCGATTAATTTCGTTTGATTACACGTAAGAGGTCATTAGGTGGTCGAAAGTGATAAAATGGTTAAGATACTATTCCTGCACCCAGACCTGGGTATCGGCGGAGCTGAGCGGCTGGTCTTGGATGCCGCACTGGCTTTCCGGAAGAAAGGACATCAAGTTTCGTTTTACACAAACCACCACGACCCTACGCATTGCTTCGCCGAAACGAGAGACGGTAGTTTTCCCGTGACCGTGATTGGGGATTGGATACCACGTTCTATTTTCGGTCGTTTTAAGGCGGCATGCGCTTACGCGCGGATGGTGTACGCGGCAGTGTATTTAGCCTGGTACGTGATTCCAGTCGAAGAACCCACACTTATCTTCTGTGATCTGATATCGTTATGCATTCCATTTTTGAAAATGGCGAGAGGACCGTTCAGGGTAGTATTTTACTGTCATCATCCGGATAAATTACTGTCTGAAAAAGGAGGCCTGTTGAAGAAAATTTACAGGGCCCCATTGAATTGGCTTGAAGAGTTAACAACTGCCAAGGCTGATCAAGTTCTAGTGAACAGTAAATATACTGCAAGAGTATACAAAGATGCATTCAAGAATATAAAAGAGTTGCCTGATATTTGCTATCCATCTATTAATACAGAGTTCTTTAATACAACATCTCTCATGCCCCTGAAAGAAGTTGTTCCTCTTGGCACTGACAAATACATTTTCCTGTCCATAAACAGATATGAAAGAAAAAAGAATCTTCAGCTTGCTTTGAGAGGTTTTGAGAATTTAAAACACATAGTTCCAGAAGCAGACTGGAGCAGAGCACACTTGATAATGGCCGGAGGCTTTGACCCTATTAATCTAGAAAACATGGAACATTACATAGAATTGACAGATTTGGCAGCAGAGCTTGATATTGAAGATAAAGTAACATTTTTAAAATCACCTAAGGACATTGAAAAGGTGTCTCTATTGTATCATTGCCAAGCTCTGGTATACACACCATCAAATGAGCACTTTGGTATAGTACCATTAGAAGCAATGTACTACTGCAAGCCTGTCATAGCTGTGAACAGTGGTGGTCCTACTGAGACTATTGTGAATGATGTCACAGGCTTCCTGTGTGAGCCTACTAGTGAAGCATTTGCTCTCGCAATGAGCACATTGATGTTGACGCCTGACCTTGGTGAGAGGTTAGGTGAAGCTGGCCGAAAGAGATTTGAAACAAAGTTTTCCTTTGATGCATTTACTGAACAGTTGGATGGGATTCTGACTAGAGAAAGGCAGATTATATCCGAGGCTAGAGCTATAGACTATGAGCAGAAGAAACGTAAATAACAGTCTGCTGACACTCATACAGTATGTGATCTCGTATGAGTGTTCTAACCAAAGAGACAAATGTTTTGCAAAAATGTTAGACCTACTAATTAAGTTTATTTTTTTCTCCGACACATGTTTTGTTTGTTACAGAACTTGTATGATTGTAGTAATATTTATTACTCACTTTTTTCACTTCACAGTTTAAAAAGAATAGCTTCCTTGTAATAATATGGCCAAAATATATTGCATACTGAATTAGTGTTAATCTAACTAAAAAAATGTTTTTTCCCTTTCGAATTTATTAACACTTGACTTGACCTTATTATTGCTGTACAAAACTGTTTTTAAATTTATAATAATCATAGCTGTTACTTACAGAACCTGGGTGATTGTTGTTGCTGTAATAATATGATAAATAATTATGTTACTTAATGTGATGCTTTTTGATGTGGTCTTATAGCTCATGATAATTAACATTTTAGAACCATTAAAGTTGTAATTTTACATGCTAGTTGTACTTTGAAGTGTAAAACTGTTTGATATATTGTGTTGTATGATAGATACATATGTGTGATGTCTTGCAATAGATCCATATACATATGTTGCATAGCCAAATTTGCAAAATTATAGTATGGCTATAGAGGTAGGTAGCACAGTTACATTATATTCATGAATGGGCTAATAATGACATACAACAGTACTAAGCCCTATAGCTAATTCGTTTTGTAGAACTGTTCATCATTTGAATTAGTATAAAATCTAGAATTTAGCACTAAAGCAATTTATGTTTTTGTTGAATTATACATATAAGGATTGGTTGAAGTGATTTGGCTCATCTAGGGAATCTCAATTTTTCTCTGTATTGAATGAAAGTGAATATTCTATGAGTCATATGAATGATGTTTATGTGTAAAGTCAAGGGTATTAATATACATACATAAAGAAGGTCATAAATATTTGTACAGGACTCTATTGTCAATGTCATAAAAGTGTGTACAGATATTTATGTATGCAATGATGTAATATAAAAAGAGGTAGATAGGTTATACGCGCTCGAAAAATGGCACATTAAAATTGAGTCAATTGGCACAGTTTGCCTCAGTTTCGAGACGTCAATGGAAACATTAGCTGTCAGATTTGGTGGCCATTTTTAAACACGGAATTTCGTATAGACAACATATCTACCTCTTTTTTATATTACATCATTGTATGTATGTATATTAATACCCTTGACTGTACAATGTAACTTGAAAATCTATCACAATGATAAAGCATATATTTGTGTGGTCATCATCAACTAACACAATTCATAGTTTTATTCATACATTGCTGATCCTGCTATACTTTCATAACTTTCCGAACTAATCCTTTCTGTGCAATGATGTAATATAAAAAAAGAGGTAGATATGTTGTCTAGACGAAATTCCGTGTTTAAAAATGGCCACAAAATTTGACAGCTAACATTTCCATTGACGACGCGAAACTAAGGCAGGTTGTGTGAAATGACAGTTTTAGTGTGCCATTTTTTGAGCGCTTATAACCTATCTACCTCTTTTTTATATGACATCATTGTTTCTGTGTATGATTATGGTAGGTATACCATTCTATTATATTATAAATGAGAAAGTTTGGATGTTTAGATGTTTGTTACTCAATCACGCAAAAACGGCTGAACGGATTAAGATGAATTTTGGTATAGTGTATAGCTTGGATTAACATATATAATACTTTTTATCCCGGGAATCATCCCTATCCCATGTCTATTTTTATAGCTTTTGATTTATTGAATAAGAATCTTAATATTGTTGTAAATATAATAATAATAAATATTAGGGGACAATCTTACACAAATCGAACTAGACCTATAGTAAGTTCAATAAGGCTTGTGTTAGGTATAGGTACTAGACGACGAAATATTGTAATATATTGTAATAAATCACGATAACGTCAGTTGACCTCCACATTTCGGTAAAAAAAAAATGAGGTGTTTTACATGATATCTTTACTTTTTGATATGATGGAAATTTCCATCATTATGCAAACTCTGACCTTAAGCATAGTATCATAGGTAGGTAGGGAGGTACTAAATAAATTAAACAGTTGTTATGTAATTATTCTTATTTATGTTATAAACCAGCTACAAAATACTTATTCTTCGTGATATTTCAGCTTTTTGGCCATACTCAAACGAAAAAGCTTTTGTGACTTGGTCATTACTAATAAATGATTCGCCATACTTTACGAGTGACATTGTTGCATAATGATGGAAATTTCCATCACATACTTTCGAGTTACTCGTCTTCCAATTTCGTAAATGTATGCACAAAAAGTAACATAATATTAACTTACATACCTGATACACATGAAACTATCAATATTTTCGTAGTACTAGCGTTCAAAATCCGAATACAAGGTCAACAATTTTCGTAAATGGCGCGAAACGGCGAGCCCGCGAATAAAAAGTTTAAATGTCAAAATTACGTTTATTTTTTTAAATCACAAATACGTTCCATTTCAAGCTATACTGTTCTTGAAACATAACATAAGTCTTAAAATAAATATGAATCTCCCGCAAAACTACCTTTAATTAACAGGACAATGTTATGATGGAAATTTCCATCACCATGCAAAGAAGGGTTAAATTAACCCTTAAATGCATGATTTTTTGTATAACTTTTTAATAAATTGAAATAGATGTGTCATGTTGTATAGATTGACGGATAGCTGAAGTGGATAGCTGCATATTGAGCCACGGACCATCAAATATACGATGCATATATACATCATTATGCATTTAAGGGTTAATTAAATGCATTATATAAATAATACATAAAATGTATTTATTACTTTTTTAAATGGCTTTAATAACTTTAATTGACTTAAATTATAACTTTTTAGATAACGTTACCGTAATAACTAACAATAAACATCAAAAAAACAATTCAGTTTAACGAAGTGTGGCTTTTTAGGTTTCTGCCATTGTTCATTGTTTTTTTTCATTACTTTTCAGCCCTAGGGGTGACATGCCTCACTTTCAACCCGCTGTTCAGATAAACCATTACCTACTTTCAGAGTATGAGAGATGAAAAATATCCTCTTGCTCGCGGTCTGCATAATGTTCAAGTAAATAACAACAAATAAATAAACAGTAAGTAATAAAATTTTATTTACATATACAAGTTTACTCAATAATAGTTTTGTCTATGGTATAAAAGACTTTCTCCTCTCGTTCCTCAGGTAGGGGGTCCATTATTTCGAACTGTAGGTCGAACTGCTGGTCCAAGCCCATATATGAGTCGCTCATAAGATATACAGTGTAGATGATGCGACCTGCGAACAAAGAAATAATCACAAGTAAAAATAAAAAACTAATTCCACACCAAAAGGCCCGCTTTGGCGGTGTCATTTGCAAAAGCGCTATTTTCATAACGACGCAATTAAGATCGTACTAAATGACATGGACAAAGAATTACATGATAGCTTATTATGTAGTGAACTAACAAAGAGGTGTGCGTCTAATGAAGAATTCACCTGGAAATGCTTGTTAACCTTTGGTTCGACAATACACGGGAGTCATCGGTTTCGGCCGCCGCATGTTTTGTCGTAAAGATTGCTATCGCTTTACAAGAAGCCCTTGCTTACTGATCTCTACCGAACAACGGCGCTTTACAATTTATAAGCTGGCGGGCGGGCGAAGGCAATCGCAGATATAGTCCTACTTGTTATGGCGATTTTTTGGCCGAATGCTGCACTTTGTGATGAAAGCAAGCCGCTTTGCACAGTGATAGTAGGGACCAAACTGAGTGATTTGACCCGCAGCAGCGGAAGTTTCACCCCTTAGGAACAGAGATGGCGCCACTTCTTTAAAAAATATTTCAAAAAATTGTACAAGCTAAACGAATAGACTAATTTCAGTGTTTAATATCTCAAATGAAAGCTCATTATATACACTCCTTATAAAAAAATAAAAATAAAAAAATAATTGAAAGCTTTTGGCAGAAAATGGCAAATTAAGTTTTTTTTTGTACTAGATTTGTAGTTTTTACTTGATTTCATAAAAGAAATTATATAATATGTATATTTTTATGTATGATTATATTACTGGGTAAATAACAAGTATTATAAAAAAAAAACTCGACACCAATATCTTTTATAGTTCACGAAATATTAAAGTTTAAATGTGAGAGTCATTTCTTTAAAAAATATTTCTAAAAATTGTTCAAGCTAAACGAATGAATTTATTTAAATGATTTATAACTCAAATAAAAGCGCATTGTATATATTAATCACAAAAAATAAAAATAATATATATGGCAATTATTTTTGGCAAAACCTGGCAAATTAAGTTTTTTTTCTTTACTTGGATGGTAGTTTTTACTTCATTTCATTTAAAAAATGTATGCAACATGTATGTTTTAATGCGTACGTATATTACTGGGTAAAGAACAAGTAGGTGTTATAAAAACCAGACATAAATATCTTTCATAGTTCACGAAATATTAAGTTCAAACGTGCGCGATACTTCTTAAAAAAATATTAATGAAATCTCCAACCGCAGCGAGTGCTCTGATTTTAATGTTTAATGTGTCATATGAAAGAAACATGCTTAATTTATTATAAAAGATAAAAAAATACATGAAAAAAACGAAGATAACAGTTTTTTCCTGGTGCTGAATTACGAAAAAAATATGAATACTTTAAAAATAGTAAAATAACTTTGCCAATTTCCATTTAAAGTTTGTAGACAAAACATAAAACTACATTGACATTGACATAGTTGGAACTGGATATATGTCGCTTAATAGTTAGCGGATTTATGTAAATTTTTAGCGTTAAATCTCAAAGGATACTCACGTTAAAAATAAAATATGTTAGATAACTTAGATGTGTCATTCATGTTGCGTTTTGAAATGAAAGACTATTTGTTTAAATATTTATCAAATATCTTTATTAAATCTTAAATTTACTCTTTGGGTTCAAAGGTAGATATGCTTAGTACTGAAAAGGAAAAGCCGTTTTGAAGTACACGAACCATTCCAATACTATAAAATGACTGAAATAATACATGGACTGGTTGCTATATATTACTGTGGGATTATTTTTGTACAGATCTCGTTGATTACCATTAGACCTAAAATGTAGTGCCAGGCAGTGGAAATAAGAGGTAAGTGTATAAAATAACACTGCATAAACTGCATTGCAAATTATACTAACTTGCTTTTGATTTGTACAGCCACCTTTGCAGGATTTACAATAGGCATTTCATGGTAAGCTGATGCGACGACAGCCATAGCTCATTGTATCGCAGCCAAATTTACAGCCACAATGGTCCAGGAGGTTTAGTTGAGATCAAATCACCGTAACTGCCGACCATTGTGGCATTCAACTCTCTTTTGCCTTGGTCCATCCCCAAGAAAATGAACATGGTATGGAAACTTCTCAATTCAGAGCGTTTCTTCATACGTGGCCCACTCAGTCAGCTGTTTTTTATGAAGTTCGCAAGGACTTGTTTGCTTCAAAAAACAAGCTCTTGAGAAGCCTGCCACCTACCTCAGCTGCTCTCTAGAATCATGCCGCTGACTGCTGCCACTGGGTGCAGCTTAACAAGCCGGCTACGGATGGGGAAACGCTCTAAATACAGAAGTTTCCATTCAATGTCCATCTTCTTGGGGATGGACCAAGGGACAAGAGATTTGGACTCCACAATGGTCGGCAGTTACGGTGATTTGGTCTGAGTTAAGCCTCCTGGACCATTGTGGCTGCAAATCTGGCTGTGATACTATGCGTTGTGGGTGACGTCGCGTCAGCTTACTATGCACTGCCCACTGTAAATCCTGCAAAGGTGGCTGTACAAATCAAAAGTGAGTTCATATCATTTTCAATGCAGAGTTATTTTGTATGCTGATCACTGATTTCCACTGGCTGGCACAAAAATTTAGGTCTAATAGTAATCAACTAGGCACAATAATAATTCAACAGTAATCTAACAACATCAACAACAACCGGTCCATGTATAAAAGATTAGTGATTATGTAGTATTGGAATGGTACGACTACTTCAAAACGACTTTTCATTTTCAGTTCTACATATACCGGTGAACGCGAAGAGGAAATTTAAACTTTAATAGAAATATTTGATAAACATGTATGTATTAAATAGTGTTTTACTTCGAAAAGTTACGTAATTGTCTAAGTTAATATAACTTTTCAATGTGAGTAGAAATCCTATCAGATTTAAAGCTAAATTTTTTACATAAATTCGTCAACTACTAAGCTACATATATAATATATATAGGAACCAATTATGCTGGGGATGATATAGTTTTTATTTTTTGTTTCCAAATGTAGTCACTTTAAATAAAAATAATGACAAATTTGAAAGTAATTATATTTTTTCGTAATTCAGCACCAGGAAAAAAATATTTATTCAGTTTTTTTTATTTATGAAAATAAATAGGTGATTTCTTTTCAGACACATTTAATATTAAAATCAGAGCGCTCGTTGCGCTTAAATATTTCTTTAAATTTATTTGTAAGAAGAGCGCGCACAATTTAACTTAAATATTTCGTGAACTATGAAAGATATTTATGTCTAATTTTATTTAAAACTTTTTATTAACCCAGTAATATACATATGCATTAAAACATACATGTTGCATGCATTTTTAAAATTAAATGAAGTAAACTACGAAAAAAGTAAAAAAAAACTTAATATGCCTTTTTTTGCCACTATATTTTGGTATATTTTATTTTTTGTAAGCAATTTATATAATGCCCTTTCATTTGAGATATTACATACTTGAAATTAGTCCATTTGTTTAGCTTGTATAATTTTTAAAAATATGTTTCAAAGAAATGACGCTCACATTTAAACTTTAATATTTCATGAAGTATGAAAGGTATCGGTGTCGAGTTTTTTTTATAATACTCGATATTTAGTCAGTAATATATATGTGCAATAAACCATTCATGTTGCATACATTTATTTTAAGAAATCAAGTAAAAACTACCAATTAAATGAGTAAAAAAACTTAACATGCCATTTTTTGCCAGAAGATTTTAGACTATATATATTTCTTATTTTTTTATAACTAATATGTAAAATGAGCTTTCATTAGAGGTATTATACATTAAAATTGGTCTATTCGTTTAGCTTGTAGAATTTTTTGAAATATTTTTTAAGAAGTGGCGCCATCTCTTTTCCTAAGGGGTGAAACTCGCGCTGCTGCGGGTCAAATCACTCAGTTTCGTCCCTACTACCACTGTGCCAAGCGGCTTGCTTTCATCATAAAGTGCAGCATTTTGTTCATAACAAGTAGGACTAATATACATATTTTGCTCGAACCACAGGCGAGAGTGATAAACAAGTGAACTGCGAATAGTGTGAGCGCTCCCATATTACAGTCACTATAAATTGGTCGCTACTAAACGCGGCCACTAGTAAGCGAGCGCGGGCCTCGGCCACTAGTAAACGCTCGGTGTGCGCCGATGTTATACAAAATATATGAAAGAACTCGTCCTAGGGTAAAACTGGTTAACCGGTTAACCGTAAAACCGGATAACCGGAATTTTTGAGCTCGGTTAGTAACCGGTTTTTGACTTTAAAAACCAGTTATCAACCGAAATTACTATAATTGGGAATGGATGAAAATTTTAGAAATGCCTAATTATTTTTTTGGTGATAGGAATAACCTTCCTTAGCACCAGAATTTTTTTTCAGATTTTTCTGCTGCGTCAATTTTTTTTGAAAAATATAAACAGTTTCCTCACTTACGTTTTGGGTCAGTTACGGCACCTTCCTCGATCGGTCTCATATTACAAAAAAATATATTAAATATGTGTGGTAAACTGACACTGACAATGATATTGACACTTGCAGCAGCTATATTGGTCATTACAAGTGTCAGTTTACCACAGATATTTAAGATAGTTTTTTGTAATATGAGACAGATCAAGGAAAGTGTCTATTTACCGTTCTTGACCCAAAACGTAAATGAGGAAACTGTTTATATTTAAAAAAAAAAATTGACGCAGCTGAAAAATCTGAAAAAAAATTCTGGTGCTAAGGAAGGTTATTCCTATCACCAAAAAAATAATCAGGCATTTCTAAAATTTTCATCCATTCCCCATTTATAAAATGCCTAAAAATGTAAGCAAAGATCGTTATGTAGTCAACTAAATGTCAAATAAAACATGAAAGTAAAATATATTATCAGAGATGCCACGAATAGCGATTTTGCTGAATATCAAATACCGAATATTCGGCTCAGGTCCAGGGTTCGGCGGCTGAATATTCTTTTATTCAACTACACCCAGAAATAATACTCCTACAGTAAAATTATCCCCCAATACTTAAATTAGGTTCTCATAAAAACCGGTTTTAATTTTGTCGAGGCGGTTAATAACCGGTTATGAAAATTTACCGGTTTTAGCATTCCCTAACTCGTCCGCAGTGGGCGCCACTAGGCAGGGGCTCAATGTGCGGCAGCTGTATATGCGTCAGATGACGTACCTCTGTAATGAGGCGTACAGAAGTTAAGTTGCGCGGTGCCCCGCGCCGGGATGCGCTTCAGCGCGTGCAGCTCGCCGCGGTCGCCGGCGCCGAGCGTGAGGAACCAGCCCTCGTTCTTGCCGCGCGGGAAACGCGGGCACAGCACGTTGTTGGGGTTGCCGCCGCGCCGCTGCATGCCCACTACTAGCGTGTATTCCTGGGGATGGGAATACATATATGGTGAGGTTAACCTACATAACACTAAATACTATAGAAAGGCGATGTGGGCGTGGCACGCGCGCCACTACTTTGACCGTGCGCTCAAAGCTTTTGCGCCAACGTCACCTGATCGCCGTGCAGTCGCTCACAAAGTTGTAGGCTACGTGGAGGGGTTGAGGTGGCGACAGCGGTCCCGATAGAGACCGCGCTTGATACCCCTTCTATAGTATTTAGTGTTCTGTGGGTGGTCCCTTACGTTTCCATCGAAATACCAAAGTTGGTAGCTAGTTTTAAGCTAGCAGCTTAGTTGCAGGTTCGCACAATTACTCTAAAAATAAAATCCTACAAATATTATAAATACGAAAGTTTAAATGTTTGGATGTTTAGATGTTTGTTACTCTATCACGCTTAAACGGCTCAACCGATTTGAATGAAATTTTGCACGAAGATAGTTTATAGCCTGAATTAAAATATAGGATAGTTTTTATCCCGGGTCCACGCAGACGAAGTCGCGGGCGGAAGGTAGTACTTTATATACGACAAACCTGGATCATGGTGTTATTAACAATTGTATTACTTATTAAACTGGTGTTAGTACATTACACTATTATTATTATTATTTGTTTCTGCGTGCATGTATCATGCAGCAGTTGCACTGTACATACAAGTAAAGGCCCTCTATCCTGTCCGCTGATATGCTCAGTATGCTGTTGGAGCTAGCCCGCACTGCACTGTGCTTAGCCCTAGGAAGTACCTTCACCGGATGCTGAGCCTCGCCTTGAAGATCTCCAGGTAAGCCGAGGCGCAATCTAATCAAAAGCTTCCATCTATTCTGTAAAATCACGGCGATTGCGCAAGGACTCGTTTTGATACAGTCCACTTTAGATTTTTCGCCTTTTCGCTATAGTATTACACTTCATTTTGGTCGCATTCGAATCACCAGGGATGTGGTTCGCTTGCGCATAGTGGTGTAGAAGCAGTCTACCCGCGCTTCTGCAAGCATCCCTGATGCGCTACAGAATCTGGGCAGCCCCATCAGCACCCTGAACGCGTTATTATACTTCACGCGCAGAGCGCTATACCGTTTATACGTTATAATCTGCCCACAGACTGCCTGTATTGAAGGTAGTAATGTAGGCTTTCAAAAGACAAGCCCGCGCACTGTCAGCTTCAGGTCCAGGGTCAGAGCTCATACCTGTTCAGCGTGGAGCGGGGTCCAGCCAGTGGTCCCTGGGCGGAGGCTGCCTCACGGGCCTGTCCTGCTCGCCGTCCGCGTCCAACCACAGCCCACGCACTGTCAGCTTCAGGTCCAGGGTCAGAGCTCATACCTGTTCAGCGTGGAGCGGGGTCCAGTGGTCCCTGGGCGGAGGCTGCCTCACGGGCCTCCTGCTCGCCGTCCGCGTCCAACCACAGCCCACGCACTGTCAGCTTCAGGTCCAGGGTCAGAGCTCATACCTGTTCAGCGTGGAGCGGGGTCCAGTGGTCCCTGGGCGGAGGCTGCCTCACGGGCCTCTCCTGCTCGCCGTCCGCGTCCAACCACAGCCCACGCACTGTCAGCTTCAGGTCCAGGGTCGGGAGCTCACACACCGCCTAGAACATGCCTATCTTTGAAAGTCTGACCCAAATGTCTCAGTTGCTAAGTATAAAAAGTAATAAATACAGCATTACTAATAAAAGGTGTAGGCGGCTTTATAGTTTACTTGTATCATTCTAACAGTAAGTGCATAACGCACTGGAACATTCCAGCCACATGCTTTATATAGATTGGCCGCGAGTCGAGTGGAAATAGCCAGGTGTAACTGAATTTGAACAACAAAAGCGTCGTGCACGACGCAGACTCACTCGCACTGTGCAAATTAGAAAGAGGAGGGCAGATTCTCTGCTCGCAACACGTTTTAGTTGTTCTAGCCCGGCAAGGCTAACTAACAACGAGCGATAAGCGTGATACATTTACTACACTAGGCAACACTAATGTGGAAAACAACTAACCCTATGAATCTGCTCAATCTGATTCTCCTCAAATTCCCTCCTCAAATGCTTAGCCAGGGCTTCGTAGTTCCTCATACAAGCGAGCTTCAGTCCGTTGAGCATGTTACACGGCTTCCTCAGCTCGTTGGCCATGTGTGTGAACATGTATAGATGGTGGGATTCCACGTGGGGAAGAGTGGTTAGGGGGGAATCGGCGGGCCAGCGCGCTTGCACGATGCACTGCATCAGCATCTGGCACGACAGGCAGACGGAGAGCCAGCCGTTTTCGGCGGACGTGTCGACCATTGCCTGGAAGTAAACAACGGAGTCAGATGGCCGGGAAGTACAGGAACACATTGCTGTAATTCATTTTCGTACACGTTTCGAAACCTTGAACTTAAAAGTTCGTTTGGTAAATAGTCCAAGCAATGCACGTGGCAACGCAACCAATGCACGAACGGTACTTAGCGGCTAAAGATTAGATTGGTTTTGTATTTGATGGCATCGAGAATATCGCTGCACTTGGGTGCATGAAATTGCCCAATGGCGACAGAAACGGGCTTTTTATATTTGTCTATATGCAAACTATTCACTAGGGGACAAATGTCCCGCAACATGTGTCAACAGTGCAGTAACGTCAGGCCTACTTTGTCGGACCAGTCAACCGACACGTGACTATACGAATGCTGCAGTCAGAAAATCCTATAGGCAGTACGCACTCACACGAAGTATCTATATTTGACGACCGATAATTATGTATGTTAGGAAGAATTTATACAACTACCCAACAAACACTGATAGGCCCAAGGTTACAAGAAGCGCAGGGAAGCTCAAAACAACTTTTTACATGCTAGTAAAAGCGAAAAAGTCGTTCTTGGGAAATTGTATAAAATTCTACAATAAAATTCCAAAACACATTACCGAACTTACTGACTCTAAATTCAAATCTGTCGTAAAACGGACACTTATTTCAAAAGCATATTATAAGATAAACGACTACATCATGGATAGGGATATTTGGCAGCGATAAAATCCTGCACTAGAAATCTGTCGTAAAATAAATAGACTTTCTACTAGCAATGTAATTTTAAAATTTTATAATACTCTGATACTGAAATGATATATTGTATACTGTTTTGAAAAAATGACACCTCGCCGAGTTTTTTACGCCGGTTCTTCTCGAGGCAGGTTTACTTTCCGAACCGGTGGTAGTTTATCGACATTCATAGGTGCATGTAATATGCCTAAATTGAAGAATAAATCACCTTGACTTTGACTTTGACCGTTTTAGTCTAGTGGGTAGTGACCCTGTCTTCGAAGCCGACGGTTTTGGTTTCGAATGCCGGTAAAAGCAAATATTTGTGTCATGACGTCATGTGCATTAATGTTTGTTTCTGAGTCTTGACTGTTTTCTGTGTATTCAAGTATTTATATCTATTAAATATATCGTCATGGTAGTACTAACGCAAGTCTTACTGAGCTTACTATGTGGCTAGATCGATTTGTGTGAGATTGTCCCCTAATTACAAGCTTTTAATTAACTTGCAATTTATGTAACTATGTTCGTTCGGATGGAATGTAATTCAATTTTGAAGCAGATATCTTCAACTGATTGAGCTGAAATTTTGGGTTTAAGTATAGTTTGGATGACAATTCATTATTATGGTACCATCGAGCTGATCTGACGATGACAGAAGGTGGCCATGGGAATTCAGGACTTAACAGACGTAACCCCGTTGAGTTTGGGCTCGTTAGAGTTGTATGACGGTATACAGAAAAGTACAGTTGGCAATAAAAGCTTGTACCAAAAATTATTTTTTTGACAGAAACTTATATTGAATATACCTGCAAGATCCTAATAGTCTGATCGAGCACGGACTTGGTGTCCGTGAGGTAGTCGGTGTTGGGCAGCGCGAGGCGCGACATGTGCGCCTGCAGCAGGAGGAACGCCTTCACGTTGGACGAGTCCAGCGACAGCGCGTCCACCGCCAGCCGGCATTGCTGGGACAGCTCGCTGGAAAAACACCCTTATTGTCATCGAGTTGAGGATGATATTAGTATGAGCAATATAGCTTTTAAAACTTTTTAATATCAAGTGTGTAACACTTAACGTCCGTTAAAATTGAATGGTGTGAGGTATTAGACAGTTCTCCAAGCGATGATAGGTGTTGACTGGTATTTTTGATGTAAACTGGGGCCCGTTTCACGAAACTATAAGTTACGATTTTACAAGTCTAAGGGCATATGCAGACTGTGTTTTTAAGCGCGCCGTCGACGGCTAGTTTAAAAAACGCAGTCTGCATAGGCTCTTTACTGTGATTAGTAGGTTGCAACGCGGACTCTCTCGATCTCCTTTCATCCATTGCCTACATAGATTTAGTTTTTCGTGACTGACCCGTTAAGAATATCTTCATTATGTCTGACAGGCAGTGTGGCGTACTCCTCAGAGTCACTTAGCACGCGTAGCAGTGAGTCCAAATCCAATTCCCCGTGAAGCGAGCGGCTAAAGTGAGCCATAGTCTTGTGGGACAAGTAGTAATACGAGGCGATGCGGCCCATCCACGTCGTATGTAGTGTTCGTTGATCCTGAGAAATAAGTATACCTACATTGAAGTCAAAATACAATGATAGACTGATCAATTCGTAATAACGTTAGTAGAAAGTAGTAGAGGACATACAACCGTATTGCTCTGTACAAGCGTGACAGTGGTAAGAGTAAGACTGAGATGAGTGTATATATTGTTTTATCACGATTATCTGGCCCGATTTTCTTCCGTTTTTTGGTTGGTATCTTTAGAATCGTATTTTGCGGGGAATACTATATGACACATTATTTGGGAAAGAGAAACTGACGATGAAGGTCTCCGTAATCTATGAAACTCTTCAATGATATGTACACACCTGCATCTGCTCGATGAAGCCACATGCCTCAATATAGTCTTGGCTTAATCTCGTAAAGGGTAAAGCAACAGTAAAACTTAATATGAATAAGGAACTGCTACAGAAAGGTCACAATACTAAATAGTCGGGATACTGGTTACGTCTATATTCGTACCTCTTCGATCTCCACACAGTTCGCGCCGGTCAGAGCGTCCAGGGAGGTCTGCACCAGATTGGATAGGTAGTAGTTGATGTCCTGCGGCTCCAAACTCTCCAGGTTGTAATAAGACGGGTTCTTGAGCAGGCGGCGGAAGAAGTACGTCCATGTTAGGTAATCGAGAATGTCCTGTTTAGATTGCACCGTGCCTGTATGAAGGTATAATAGTAGATTGTATGACAAGGGGCTAAAATAAGCCATAGTACCATGAGATGGTTATTTTCCCGAGCGAAGTGAGGGAAAATTGTTCGAGGGGTAATATGGCATTCAGAACAGAGTTATAGTAAAAATAAAGATTATCCATCCACAATCACTAATATAATAAATTCCACAGCGAAAAGATTGTTGAATTTGGCGGCATGTTTTTTTAACAGACTGCTTTGACACAGATACAAAATATTGGCACTACGAATAAACGCCTCTGACCGTCAATAGCCGCGTCCAAACGGCCGAGCGCGGCGGACAGCATACGGGGCGTAAGATAATGCGAGATAGGCAACAGTCTATCCCGCTCAATCTCATAGCTTATGCAATGTGTGCAGTCAACCACGCTAGAACGTTTGAACGCGGCTATTGACGGCGTTTTTTTTAATGATAATGAATTAGGGACTACAAAAACGCCTGATGTTTGAAATGAATTCTGTTTTCTGATTGGTGGATTTAATACGGTTAAGTATTTTGTTTGGTCAAATTAAATGTTTTGAAAATCATAAATATGTATACGTATTTTCTCTAGGGGCTAAATGTACTACTTTAGCCCCGCTTGCTTAGCCAAATATGACACACTTTTCGAGCATGAGAAGTGAAAACAATAGTAACAGGTGTACAACAGCCTTAAATAACAATAATAATAGCTCGCATAGTCAGAAGGTTCATTCCACACCGTGCAACAAACCTGGGCCAATACAAGTAACAATGGCATTGATCGAATCAGGCGTTCGTTAATTAGCGGAATTCCACGATAAGTTAATAGAACAATATTCTTTTATTTATTTAATATTTATTCCACAATAGAACAACTTAATACAAAAGGTTCGTACAAAAGGCGGCATAATTCCGTAAGCATTCTCTACCAGTCAACCTTTCGGCAAAGCAGACACATTGTGGGCGGGTGTACCTTCAGATATAAACACACAGTGGGTATACAATATACACACATAATAAATAACAAAAATAGACATAAATTACACAAATATAATACATACAGATGTATATACATATATGCAGACCGTATTCATAAACGATTAACAAACCTATTTTAGCTAAACGCCGTTAAATTACGTTTGTCTTTATCTGTCACATAAACATTTGTGTTCGTAAAAAAAGGGACAGAACACATTTTATTTATCAAAGTCATTTGAAGTTTTATAATATAATATAGGGGGGTAAGAATCTACAGCTCTGCTAGCAAACAACTTGCGTAAAGACTTTTTGAACGCAAATCCTGACGTTCTTTTGCTATTCTGCTAAAAAAAAAAAATTGCGGGCCGAGCTATAATAAAATAACATTTGGCACTATTAGCCGATAGTACTATGTAAGGCAACAGAAGTCCTTCCGTTCTCGAATAGAAGCACCGATTTGGGCGGTTTTTGGTATGCTGGTTTAAATGTATTGGCTGTCACTTTCGCTGGCAGTTTTGTGAATTAAGCGTTGTTAAGCCTACATATGCCCGCCTGTCGACGTACTGTCAGCGAACGAGCTATCTTACCTATGTGTGATGAAGATCAGAAGTGACGATCTCAATATTATCAACACCTTTCGTTCTTGGTGAAAACATTTGAGCTGTATGTCGAGTTTTATATAAATCAATTGTAACGTAACGTATTCCACTTTACCAGCAACGATCTCGGCGTTGAGATGGTCGGCGAGGACCTCGAGCAGGCTGGACTCGACGGGGAACGGCTCGTACAGGAACTTCTTGTAGAAGTTCTTCTTCTGGTCGTGCACCAGCACGACTGCGACACCTTCGTTGTCGTACTGGCGTACATACAAACATAAAGTATAAGTCTAGAGCGTCCAAAAATCTGTCGCAACATAAATTGTAACTTGAAACAGATAAAGTTAAATTTAAACATATGCCAGTAGTATGCCATAGTAGAAGAAAGTGACGGGAAAGTGCCTTCACTTCACTTTTTTACGTTTAGCGCTGTTATTGATCTCGCTATTGGAACTATCCATGACATTACAGCCTGTAGCGATGCACTTGGGGCTGGTTGCATCGACTTACGATTACAGACAGATCAACGTCAGATATGGCGCCGGCAGCTGTTATTCCATGGAAACTTGACAAACTTTCCACACATACAGATTTTAACGAACATCGTAGTGCGCTCACCTATTGCTATAGTATGCAATGAATAAAAAGCACATGATACTGCGATCTGGTTGTTTCAAACCGTCTATAATCGCAATCGGTGTTCGCGTAAATCTGAATGTATGGAAAGTTTGACGTGTTTCTATAGAATGACAACCCCAGTGAATGATCCAGGTTTTTTTTGTTGGGGAGTTGCGGGGAGGGGGGCTTGACCCGATTAAAATTACACTTTAGCGTAATGTAAGATTTTTCCCGGAAGGACTCCGATGCTTTCGGGGGGGTGGGGGCACTTGAGCCCCTAGCACCCCCCCTGGATCCGCTACTGATGACAGCTAACTGGCGCCATGTTTAACGTAAGTTGGCGCAACCCTCCCTTAGTATGAACTAGGCGAGCGCGGCGGGCACTGACCTGCGGGCGGCCGGCGCGGCCCATCATCTGCAGCACGTCGGTGATGGGCATGTCCACGTAGCGCTTCTGCTTGCCGTCGAAGTACTCCGTGCCCTTCACCACCACCAGGTGCGCCGGGAAGTTCACGCCCCACGCCAGCGTGGCCGTGCAGATCAGAACCTGACCGTACATACATCTTTCAAAAACACTTCAACGTAAAGTCTAACGGAAACCTAACATGTTTCCATTTCCCAGCTGCAATAGCTCTGTGGCCTAAGATTTTTTTACGATGCCATCCGAAACAGTTTTTGGAGAGGAACAAATGTTTGTATGGGAGCGAGTACAATTAAAGAACATAAATACCCAAAAAATTGATTCAAAGACGGACCTCGCTGGCGGCAGCCGAAACGCTTCATACTAAGTGACATAAAAGTATGACGTCACAGTTCGCTGTATGAACTAATCGTTGTATGGAAAATCAAGTAAATTGCTGATTCGGTCGCGAAATACTGCGTTTAGGTCTATAGTCGTATTACAATTTTGTTACTATAAATTCGTAAGGGTTCTATTGGTAGCTTTAAATTTGCTCATAAACAATAAAAAAAAATGCACGTATTTTTCTAAACTTTCAAGGTCTATTTATATTTTTAATTATATTTTGTAATTTATACTTTACTAGCTTCCGCCCGCGACTTCCTGTGCGTGGACCCGGGATATAAAATATCCTATATTTTAATCCAGGCTACAAACTATACTCGTGCAAAATTTCATGCAAATCGGTTGAGCCGTTTAAGCGTGATTGAGTAACAAACATCTAATCATCCGAACATCCGAACTTTCGCATTTTAATATTAGTAGGAAGTAGGACACCTGAATCTTCTGATTGATAAACAACTCTTCAACAGTGTTCCTGTCCCTCTCGTGCAAGCCGGCGTGGTGGATGCCGATGCCGAACGCCAGGGTCAGCTTGAGGTTGGACTCTCGGATGTTCGACAGGATTTGCTCCATTTCGGACTCCTGCATGTGCAGCCATTGCTTCGGGTTGTCTTCGGCTGCGAGATACGCGATCAGGTCCAGTGCTGTTAATCTAGAAAAAAAATTTGGCTCAGTCATGTCCGAGTCCTAGGGTTTGACGTGGATACTTCATTATTCTTAGACTTCTGGGAATATATACTTAAATATACACCGACAAAAACTACCAATTGATACAACTTATTCATACAAAAATAACAAGATAGTCACTGTTAACACGTGTACTTTATTAGGAATTGAATTAGACTCGGAAATAAATTGGAAAGCACATGTCATAAAAATATCAGGAAAGCTGTCTCAATTCACATACGCTCTGTATGAATTGAAAAAATGCACTGATTTAAAAACTGCAACTAGTGCATATTACGCCTACGCGCACGCTTGGCTGAGCTATGGGATTGTTTTGTGGGGGAACAGCCCACATGCCAGTGATTTGTTTATCCTTCAAAAAAAGTGTGTAAGAATTTTATTGAATATATCACAATTAGAGAGTTAAGATCACACTTTGTTAACCTAAAAATTTTAACGTTAACATCTATATATATATATGAATTATGTAAATTCGTAAGGAACAATAGAGTGTTATTTGAGCAGACTCAGGAAAACTGCACAAAATCTCGCCATAACCTCAGAAACAGAAATAAATTAACTAGTACATTTACGAAACTCGAAATTGTAAGATCGGGCACATACCACATGGCGATAAAAGTGTACAATAGTGTTCCTATAATTATAAAACAGGTTGAAAAAAATAAGGAGTTCTTTCACAAGTTGAAACATTTCTTAATCATGAAAAGGTATTATAGTTGTAATTAATAGATGTTTGTTAATTTTAACCTTAATATTATTGTAAACAGTGTTGTTATTAGTACTTTTGCAGTGCCCTAACAGGGTTTATATTGGGACGTAAAATATTGTAAGACCATTTTGTAACCATATAAAGCAATAAACGATATGAATATGAATGAATATGAATATGAATATAAATAAGTATTCTCTTCGTACGCCCAGATTGATACATTTACAGAAACGAAGTAATAAATGTATTTTTTTTTTACCTTTTAACCGCCATAGTCTGATTTGTAAGACATACAATACCCAGCTCATTTCGCTGCAGTCTAATATGTAAATAAGACAAAGTTTCGATTTGCTTTTTTTCATATATTTTAAAAGCGACACGCATATGCACGCCCCACTTTGAGAGGTGTACCTTCGTATCGGCAGCGACACGAGCGTGCCCGATGAAAAATTCTACGCGGTTAAATTGAAGGGTTAATGGGGGCCGAAGGCATCCCACGATATCTGCGCTCGGGCTCTCTCGCGCGCCTCAAAAGCCCCACGCTTCACTGTCGGCCGACATTCATCGAGCGCCGCGCACATATCGAAAACGTCCGACACGACCCTATTTACACAACAAATAGTTAGCATAATTGGGAATGGATGAAAATTTTAGAAATGCCTGATTATTTTTTTGGTGATAGGAATAACCTTAATTAGCACCAGAAAAAAGTTTCAGATTTTTCAGCTGCGTCAACTGTTTATATTTTTCAAAAATAAGTGTCGCAGGTGAAAAATCTGAACCTTTTTTCTGGTGCCAAGGAAGGTTATTCCTATCACCAAAAAATAATCAGGCATTTCTAAAATTTTCATCCATTCCCCATTAAGCAAGTGAGTGCACCTGGTCTGCCTGCGGCTGGAGACGAAGACGAGCGCGGGCGCGGCCGGCGAGTGCGCGCGGATGGCCTGGAACGTGGGCTTGTTCATGGTCATCATTCGCGGGCAATAGTGCCGCCCCGGGTGTCCTGATATGTGTACCTGGGTAACACGCAATACTATATAGTTTGTGTGACTGTACATAGTTAGTTAGTTTTACTGGGCATTTTCTGCAAGTCGACATCCAACGTGCCAATTTTGCGTGAAACGGCAGGATGGCGCTACTCTAACCACCCCAGCTCCTATAAAAAGTTTAAGACTGCGTTCCGTAGTGTGTCCGGAGACTGCTTTTTCCTGAATTCTACCTGCTTACAATCCAGTAGAATGTGTTTAGTCGTTTCTTCTGCCTCCATACACGCTCTGCACATGGGGCTGTCTGTGATACCTAAATTATAGAGGTGTCTGTTCAAGGTGTTGTGTCCGGTTATCATTCCTACTATCTTGCGTAGTTGGTTTCTGTGTGTCTTCATTAGTGCGGTTGTGAGTTTGTAGTCGCGTGACTGTACATAATGAGATGCCTTAAATCACGAGTGTGGTTTCATGAAACGTGCTTCAGCGAGTTTCATCATAGGATCACACGAATGTTTTAAGGCCTAATTATGTCCAGTTGCATACGCTACTTTATATAGACACATATAATAAATTCTCAATGATGTGTTCGGACTTCGGGAACCATTAGAATAACCGCCATTGCACCGCCATGGCCGACTAGATTTCAAATCGTGACCAACTAGATGTCCATAACAAAATCTAGTTGGTCATGACTTGCTCTGACCTCTGGGCCACGCTTCCAAATTTGAAAGCCATTACTTTATCAATATTGATATCTTAATGAAAATACGCACAAAATTACCTACTGCCAGAGACATGTAATTTATTTTTATAAATCTTATTGATATAATGCTGGTCATTACTGCCAGTTTCCGTACCCATTTTAACGGGTTTATAGTATGTGTGTATATAAAACGTCTTATGAAAAAAAGTAGTTCACTTTAATAGGCGCGAATGGAAAGCTTCCATGCTATAATGAGTAAGAGGGTCGCATCGTGTTCGCCGACAGCCTCCTGAGCGCAGTTGCGGAAGCGCATGACAGTCCAATATTTTGCTACTGGACGAAGTCTCATAGCTCACAAGTGACCTTTGAGTAGTTAACTGAGAATACAAATATCACATAGAGGAACTAGTTATACTCCATTTCATTTGCGAAGGCCCGATGCCACTTGAAACATAACAATGAAGCTCACAATGTTTGTCTTTTGTTGTCTAATATGCCTAAATGCAAGATGAAAAAACACCACGCCGCAGAAAGGTCTTGCTGGGTATTTTTTGCTATCGCTAATGACCGTCTCAAGTGGCATCGGGCCTTCGCAAATGAAATGGAGTATACAATCAACACTATTTTGAAAAACTTTTTGTACTGTACCTCCAAAGGAACCGGTCGCACAGAGGGCCTAAAGTTGTATAGCCCCAATTCACCAATGTTCAACCAATTCGCTAGGTCCTTAGCGTTGGCGAGAGCAGTGGACAGGCCTATGATGCGCAGCCTTCTCGACGTGTGGGACTCGATAAAGTTTGTTCTGAAACATATTTGTACAAACTGAGTACAGAGCCTGTTCCATAATATTAGATGGTGAGTAACAACTAAAAAGTTAATTTTAGGTAGACATGCGCGATAAACGGCTGAAGTTGTTCCACTAATGTCCGGATACATGAAATATTCCCTAATAATATGCCTATAAAGTCAGACTAACTCTACCTATAACCTCCAATACCGGTCTGCTATCCCCACCCAGCAGATGGATTTGGCGAAGACTATGAGTGCAATGTCTCCTGGTTCCTGATGCTGACCCACTCTGATATCTGGGTACAAAGAAAAATTAACCTTTGTATTCTAGCCATTAAGTTAAATTCACCTTGAAACTATGACCTCCAACACAGGTCCTCTGTCCTCGCCCAGTAGATGGATTTCGTCAATGACTATAAGCGCGACGTCTCGAACGTAGTTCCTGGTCTGCCACGAGCGACTTATGCCGTCCCACTTCTCGGGCGTCGTCACTATCACGTGCGAGTTCCTGATAGCTCTGATGTCGGGAGACACATCACCTAGAAATAATGTCTCGGTTATACACTGAAGGTTTATCGAAGTACCCAAACCAAATATATCTTTAGAAAATTATGTTAGTGGGGATAAGAAAAATACTGACGATGTGTTAATATTTTACTGTCAGCAACTCAGCACCTCCTTAAAGATTTTACTAACCTGTCAACTCGACGACTTTCTTGCCTAGTTTCTCTTCAAAACGTATTTTCCAATCTTTTATACGCTCTTTTACAAGAGCTTTTAGCGGTGCAATGTAGACTACCTGTAATGAAAAATCATTGTCGTATTTAAGAAAGTAATAGGTATTAGAAATTGTACCTCACTTGGTAATTATTAGCTATATCAAAGAGTAAGTCAAACTGCAAAGGAGGTTTTCGTCAAAACAGTTTTAACAGCCGCATTATCTTCGATAAACCATCATTAGGTACTGAAATATAATGGGTATGATAGTAGCGATCATTTTATTTTCTTGTGGGAACGTGAAAACCACGAAAGCAAAGTAAAATTCTACTTGGCATTCCGAGTATCTTTAGAGTAATGAACACACGAAACATGGCTATATCAGCGAATGCTTAGCTGAAAGCCCGCTATTGTCCGTATGGTACAGGCAATGGTATATGAGGTTCATACTTAAACGCAAACCCGATAGGGTTGTAATTTACGCTCCTACAGAGTTGAACCGTACACCCTAGGTACTAGTTGAACACCCGGAACATGGCCACTTCAGCGACGATGGTCTTGCCAAACCCTGTGGGCGCGCCGAGCAGCACATTGTTGTCCGAGTGGTACAGATAGTGAAATATCTGCGTCTGGATGGCGTGAAACTATAAGATCTTTCGGAGTTGAATCGTAGCGTACCTTACACCCTGGGTACTGGTTAAACACCCGGAACATGGCTACTTCAGCGATGATGGTCTTGCCAGACCCTGTGGGCGCGCCGAGCAGCACATTGTTGTCCGTGTGGTACAGACAGTGAAATATCTGCGTCTGGATGGCGTGAAACTTTAAGATCTTTCGGAGTTGAAACGTAGCGTACCTTACACCCTGGGTACTGGTTGAACACCCGGAACATGGCTACTTCAGCGACGATGGTCTTGCCAGACCCTGTGGGCGCGCCGAGCAGCACATTGTTGTCCGTGTGGTACAGACAGTGAAATATCTGCGTCTGGATGGCGTGAAACTTTAAGATCTTTCGGAGTTGAACCGTACCGTACCTTACACCCTGGGTACTGGTTAAACACCCGGAACATGGCTACTTCAGCGATGATGGTCTTGCCAGACCCTGTGGGCGCGCCGACCAGCACATTGTTGTGCGTGTGGTACAGACAGTGAAATATCTGCGTCTGGATGGCGTGAAACTTTAAGATCTTTCGGAGTTGAACCGTACCGTACCTTACACCCTGGGTACTGGTTGAACACCCGGAACATGGCTACTTCAGCGACGATGGTCTTGCCAGACCCTGTGGGCGCGCCGAGCAGCACATTGTTGTCCGTGTGGTACAGACAGTGAAATATCTGCGTCTGGATGGGATTGAAGTGGCTGAAGTTGTACAGCATCTCGTACGAGGGATTGTTGAAAGCCGTCACTGGGAGCGGTTGGAGTTCGAGTAAGTCTGTGAATTAAATTACGTCACAATAAATATTTCAAAAGCTGTCTTGACTAATTGTACTACCAGACCCAAACTTAAAAAAAAATATTTATTTATTTATTTATTAGAAACAAACAGTCTTATGTGGGTACATTTGGTAAGGTAAAAGGTAGCAAATTGTGGACTTACAGTTTCCTTAATTATAATATGTAAACCTTAACATTTAAATCAATTCATACATATATGTATATACATATATGTGTATGTATATATATATATATATACATACACACACAATACATATACATGTATATATACACAATCCGAGTTATCGATAAGCATCGTTAGTAGTTTAAACATAAACAGTGCTAGAAAACTTACAGTAATGATAAAATACGAGGGTGGATCAAAAAGTACCCGTGTTAGAAATGAAGACGCATATATTTTTAAAAAGTTTTATTTAATTTTTCAACATAATCTCCTTCTAGGTCCTTACACTTTTCCCAGCGTTTCGGCCACTTCTTTAACCCCTCCAAAAAGTAGGATTTGTCAAACCCTTCAAAATACGCTTCTGTTTCAGCTATAACCTCCTCGTTTGACCTGAATTTCTTTCCCCCGAGCCATGTTTTCATATTGGGGAACAGAAAAAAGTCACAGGGAGCCAGATCCGGCGAGTAAGGCGGGTGTGGCAGCAATTCATAACGTAGTTGGGTTAATTTGGCAGTGACAATTTTGGATGAATGTGCTGGTGCATTGTCATGATGGAACAACACTTTCTTCTGTGCCAAATGGGGCCGTGTCTCCTTTTTTTTTTCATCAAACCGATCCAATAACTCACTATAGTACGTCCCTGTGATAGTTTTCCCTTTTTGTAAAAAATCTATAAGGATTATTCCCTTACTATCCCAAAAAATCGTGGCCATGACTTTTCCGGCTGATGGGACCGATTTCGCCTTCTTTGGGGCAGATTCGTTACAAAAATTCAATGTTTAGACTGCCGCTTGGTCTCAGGTGTATAGTAATGGATCCAGGTTTCATCAACAGTAACGACACGACGGAAAAACTCCTGCGGATTTCGCTCGAACAAGCCCAAAGACTCCTTCGACATTGACAGCCGTAACCGCTTATTTTCATCCGTGAGCAATCGCGGCACCCATCGGGCGGACACTTTTTTCATATTTAATTTATCGTGTATTATATTAATTGCTGTTCCGTACGACACCCCTACAGCCCCTGCTAATTCACGCACTTTGGTACGTCGATCGGTGACCATTATGTTTTTTACCTTTTGCACGACTTCTTCTGTAACCACGTCTGCCGGGCGCCCTGGGCGGTCCTCGTCGAAAACAGATGTACGACCTCGTTTAAATTCATTATACCAATATCTCACGGTTGTCATAGACGGCGAAAGACATACGTAGACAGCATCTAACTTAACTTTTATTTGTTCGCATGTTTTTCCATCCAAAAATAAGAAGCGAATTACGGAACGATATTGCTCTTTCTCCATTTTGTACGAAAAACAAAACAAGTCTTACAAAATTTGCCGCCAGAAAAAAACTGAACCATAGACAATTGCCAGTTTTCATTTTTTTATTTGATAAGGTCAATACTACACGACGGTAATGCCAACTTTCCTAAGTAACGCCACCTGCCATCAAACATGGGTACTATTTGATCCACCCTCGTAAATCAGTATTATAGTTCTTGAATACATTGCAATGATAATCGTTTGAAGCTACATAATGTCTCGTGGAAAACATCTATCGTCTGAAATTTTTCGTCATAAAGTACGACTACGGGGGATATGAAAGAGGGTTTTTTTTCTGCAAGCTCGCTCGCAACGCCGGGGCACTCTAATAGAGAGCGAATGTATCAACGAAGGGGCATCTATGATGTTATTAATAATTTTGTACAGGATCAAGACATCAAAAAAATGCTTGTGGTATGTATTTGTTGAACAAATAGGTATTTGTGATTTAGTATGATTTCGCTAGATAGATCTATTATCATCATCGTCATCCTGGCCGATTTCGACCACGGCGACTGGAAAAAGAGAAGAATTCTGGCTAACTGGAGCGTCGTTCGTGAGCTCTCAGGTGACTGACGTAGCCTATCTTTGCAGAGAATGTGCGATCACATTCCCTGCAGGTCAGCACCCCTCCGACAAAATTGTAGTGTATGGCCGCAGGTGGTCGAGCCTTCAACTCCTCGCGCTTAGCGTCGAGTTCGTTACGTCTTCGTTCTTCGAAGGCTTGCACATTAACCTTCACTGTATGTCTCCACTTTGACCGATCTTGAGCCAAAATCTCCCAGCGCGATGGGTCAATATCACACCTCCGCATGTGGCGCTTCAGCACATCTTTATAGCGCAGAAGCTGGCCGCCCTGTTTTCGCTTGCCTTCCTGCAGTTCTGAGTAAAAGATGCGCTTAGCCACTCGTTCTTCGACCATGCGGGAGATATGACCACTCCATCGCAGCTGTCTACGCATTAGATAGGCTTCAATGCCGCTGACATTAGCACGACGTAGAATTTCCGTGTTCCTGACACGGTCCACCCAGGAGATATTCATTATGTCACGCAGGCATTTGAGATGAAACCTATCTAATACGCGAATGTGTTTGCGGTAGAGACACCACGTTTCGGAGGTATACAGGAGATTGGGCAGAACTATTGCCATGTAAACAGAGACCTTGGTTTGGAGCTTTATGTCGTGTGACCGGAACACCTTGACGCGAAGTTTCCCAAAGGCAGCAGCAGCCGCTCCGATTCTGCTGTTTACTTCATCATCAAGGTGGCACTTATATGTTACAGTACTCCCCAGATACCTGAACTTGTCCACTTGCTTAAGAGAGTCATCACCGAGTCTGATGTCAACGGGGGCTACTGTGTCTAACCCCATAACTTCGGTTTTTTTAACATTCATTTTTAGGCCAAACCGTTGACATGACTCGTTGAGACTCTTCATAAGAGTTTGCAGACCATCCGGGGAATCCGCCACAAAACACAGATCATCTGCGTACATTATCTCTGTGACAGTAGCATGAGACACCTTGGTATGAGCCTTCAGTCGTGCAAGATTGAAAATACTGCCATCAGTGCGAAAACGAATACGGATGCCATCAGCTAAAGAGAGTAAGGAGTCTCTGACTACGACTGCAAAGTAAAGGGCGAAGAGGGTTGGTGCAAGAACGCATCCTTGTTTGACGCCACAGCTGACACCAAAAAATTCGGATTGTTCGCCTTTCCGACCTGATCGAGGCACCTGCGAGATCTATTATAAAATTAAGATAAATGCAGATAGCACCTTCACCCTTATTTGTAATTGCAGGCTTAAGATATGGCCATTAGAATTTACAAAGATTTGATTATGTACAATTAAGGTATAGTAGAAAGAGTGGAAAGTACGTTATCTTCATACAAACGCACCGCGCGCGGCTTGTACGTGTGCGCCATAGTATCTATGCGTCGCCGCACGCACACTCAAACAAAATCTCGACCCGTTTCTCAGTGCGCCAGTCGGGGCTAACACCGCACAACGTTCGCGCGTCACAGCTTTTCGGCACCGCTAAATGAATGAAAAATGTGTGATAATTGCAGGAGAACTTATTGCTGTATGTTTGGGTGTCTAAATAATTCAACTGCTGGCCCCGCAACCACATAGGTATCGCCTGTCGCTCTTTCTTTCATCGTGAAAGGTTTCAACGTCGTTTAGGTAAAACCGACCTCACAAACCATGCACCCAGACAACACAAGTAAAAAATTCGACTTCCCGGCCCTTGCCAATTTCTAGGCACTGAATTAAAATTTAGCTAAAAGTGACAACCCTGAGACAGGCCAGTACGGTAGGCAATTATATCGCGGATTGGATTAATTCACGGTTATTACTTGCATGTAACGTTTACATGGAACCAATTAGGTACATTTTTCGTTTAGTCACAGTAAATCTGTAGGTACGAGTATATTACCTGTGTGTGGTGGATGTGTTTCAGGTAAAATTAAATGCTGGAATGTCAGTGGCAACACACTTTCAGAACCCAGCCACCTGTAAAAAGAAAAACACTTAAGAACCATTTTATTACCAACGCAATCGATTATCTACCAAACTATTGGATAAAAAACAAATAGTTAAAAGCTATGCTTACCTTTCTGATGTTGCTCTAATATAGTATTGCGGTGGCAACGGCTCCGTAATGGGTATCGTTATTATGAGCTCTTGCGGTTCATTCGTTATTACCTAAAATGCAATCAGTATATTCAGTTACAACTACTAGAGACAAAATATTTGGGAATAGGTAGTTATCCATTATTACAATGCATGTTACTGAAGATAATATTTGATAAGACAATAAGTAAACATGAGGTTTCCATATTTTAGTTAAGCTTTACCCATAAGTCTAGTATTAATGTATACATATGTTAAATGTATATAAATAAAAACCGGCCAAATGCGAGTCGGACTCGCGCGAGAAAGATTCCGTACCATTATCTATAAAAACGGCAAAAAATCATGTCTGGGAGCCCCAGACCGACTCGCACTTGGCCGGTTTTTTAGTATTTGTTGTTATAGCGGCAACAGATATACATAATTTGTGAAAATTGCAATTGTCTAACTATCACGGTTCATGAGATACAGCCCGGTGACAGACGGACGGACGGACAGCGAAGTCTTAGTAATAGGGTCCCGTTTTGACCCTTTGGGTACGGAACCCTAAAAAGTGTCAAATACAACATGTACCTAATATGAAGGTTACTCACTTGTTTCTTGGTGATGAGGAAGAACTCATTGTAGTACATGATGTCATTGTCTGGGTCCTCCACCCATATCCAAAACGCTTCGGGCGCTTTACCGTGGTATTTATCGCTCCACCTAAAGAAAATACATACTTAGTGATAACTTATCAATTTTATGCTTCAATATCAGTTCTAAGGATTAGCCAGTCCACACTAGACGCAGGACCGGTCACTTTGGCACTCTTTGGGGGAGGCCTATGTCCAGCAGTGGACGTCTTTCTGCTGATATGATGATGATGATGATGTCATTGTTATCTCCAAGTAATTTCTGGTTTTTGTTAAGATCGAAGGTACTTAGTGCTTGTATCCTCCTAACTACATTGACGTATAAGGGTAAGAATATTGTATGGTAACTAAGTATTTAACGGCCATAATCCATACTAGAATATATTCTAGGATTTCTAGTAATCGTTGTTTGCGAGGTATCAACATCATCACGGCCATTTTTAATGATGATGCGAGTGAATTCGTTTTTGACAGATTTTTCCTGTTATTGAAGGGTTGGCTAAGGAGTTGACTAAGGATTTTGGGCATTTTCACTACGTTTCTCGCCGAGATTTGTATAATGCTTTTTTCAAACTTGCAATGAAATAAAAATAAAAAGTAGTCAATAAAATTACGTATTGAGAAATCCGGCCAACAAGAAAAGAAAACTTTTTCAATTTACGCGTCAAACTTTTTTTAAACCTGTTCGAAGTAATCTTTTACCCGGTGACATTTACATTAGTTCTAAAGTTTTTTTTTTGATGGTTGAATGCCAAGACGTTGTGTCACAATTTGACGTTTAAAAACAAAAGAACGTTGCTTTACAAGCCTAGGTGTGTTAGGCTGTAAGAAATTCCTTTACATATCTTCACTCATCGCACCGGATACGTAGTATTTCCGGACCTAATTCGAAGTAAGTCATGTCAACATTTCATTACTTATTTCGGTGGGATGGTGGGTGTTCGTTTTTAGGGTTCCGTACCTCAAAAGGAAAAAAACGGAAGCCTTATAGGATCACTGTCCACTCTCCGTCTGTCACAGCCGATTTGCTCTGAAACTACAGGACCGATTGAGTTGAAATTTGGTAATCATATGTAAATTGGTGACCCAAAGATGGACGCGTGAAGTAAATTAACGAATTCTGAACAAGGGGGCCACTTTTGGGGAGTAAACTGGAAAATGTAAAAAAAAAAAAATGCACACTGTATTGTGTGACATATCAAATGAAAGGGGTTGTTGTAAGCATCTCAGATATTTTTTAAAAATAAATTTAGCAAAAACAGATTTGAAGTAATTTAGGAAAAAAGACGAAAATTGACCATCCCCCCCCCTTATCTCCGAAACTACTAGGCTAAAAATTCTGAAAAAAATATGGAAAATAGTTTCTTGCCTAAAGATTACAGGAAAACCTATAAGAAGATTGAGTATTCAAAGTAACGGGAAAATTCTCAGTATTTTTGTGTATTATATATCACCCTCACGTCACGCAAGTTGAACTCGCACTTGTCCGGTTTTTTCTGCTGTTGACGGTTTCCTATTAGTTTTGTTTAGGTTTACTGTTAGAGAGCAGTGCTGGCTAAAGGCCCGTCTGTCACGTCGGAGGCTTACTTGAAGTTGGGTGTGATGGTGAGCCGTATCCGGAGCACGGTGCGCGTGATGGGGTGCAGGC
This sequence comes from Epinotia nisella, assembly GCA_932294315.1. NCBI lineage: Eukaryota > Metazoa > Arthropoda > Insecta > Lepidoptera > Tortricidae > Epinotia > Epinotia nisella. The sequence continues at coordinate 29,698,019 of OW028674.1, forward strand.
TGGCCTCCATCTCCAGCAGTGGGAACTCGTCCGCGCATTTCTTTAGGTGCCGGGCAGCTTTTGGGTTCCTTAGAAGGTCACCTGTTTTAGAATACGGAAAGGCCAGGTTAGATCTGATCAAGATTGTTTATTACAAGAATAATTGCTAAAATGTTGACATTTAATGTTATAATTAGTGTATATTCTTATTTGATCACGGTCCTTTGGTTGGAATAGAACTTGTGTACTTTGAAGCAACGAGTACCGCCCAGTGGAGATGATTTTCTTAGGTTTAATAAAATAACGCAAATAGTAACATAACACGCAAGCATACACAATAAATCACTTGTAATCTAAGTTTATAATATCTGTGGTCTAGAGAAATGGTTTTAATGACGTAAAAAATTTCATACTTTAGACTAAAACGGAGATAAAGATAACGGCATCAAATTTCCACCACCCCTGCGTTACGTTCAGGGCTGAAAAGAGTTTTCACCACATACCATCCAATTTGGAAGGATCCATGTCCTGATTAGGTCAGGTTTGAGCTCTAAATGCTTGAGATTTTCCGAAATCTCTTTGGGAAAGTATTTATAAATTATAAAGTATTCTTACCAACTTCTTTCCAATCCATGTCCCTGATTTGATCTGGTTTTAGCATCGGGTACTCGATGTGTTTAAGGATTTCGTTGGGGAAACAGTTGAACTGGCGCATGTCACTGTAGAAGTCCCACAGTTGCAGTTCGAGCATCTTGGCCATTTTGAGGTATAACGCCGCCATGTACGCGTTGTTCTTACGCAGCGTGATCTCAAACAGCGCGCGGATTATGCGCACCGCGTTCTGGAATTAAAGTGTCGCAGAATTTAGGCGAGAACTTGGTCAAAAGCATTCTTTATGATCCGTCCGTTCTTGAACCGTTGAATCCATACTAATAATATTATAAATGCGAAAGTAACTCTGTCTGTTACCTTTTCACGCTGAGATGAAATTTGGTTTCCTTGGAGATAGTTTGAATCCCGGCGAAGGACATATGATAATTTTTATCCCAAAAATCACCCCCCAAGGGGGTGAAATGGGTGGGCGAACCTTTGTATGTCGCTACGATATAAATGAGTTCCGCGCGGACGAAGTCGCGGGCAAAAGCAAGTACGAGTATAAGAGTATTTAGGGGTAAGATTTGGGCTAGCAAGGGGAGCTTGTACCTGGCTGATATAATTCAAATCGGACTGAAGCGATGATCCGTTGACGCGACCCCTCGACAAGTAAGTCTGCAGGAGGATGTTGATTTTCCAGTGAATGTCTTCAGGCACGTCCTCTATACGCAACTCGCAATACTGGTCCTTGAGGTTCCACAGTTCTGTGAGCTCTTCTTTTCGCACCTATGAACATATTTGTTTCGCTGACTTACGATAGAAGGCGATGAACAAAAACTTTAATAAATTAGAGACTTGACGACCGGTTAGCCTAGTGGGTAGTGACGCTGCCTACGAAGCTGAAGGTCCTAGGCTCGAATTCCGGTAAGGTTTGTTTTTGAGTCTTGGATATTTTCTATGTATTTAAGTATTTATATCTATTATATATATCGTCGTCTAGTACCTATGACACAAGCCTTATTGAGCTTACTATAGGCCTAGTTCGATTTGTGTAAGAATGTCCCCAATATTTATTTAATAAAGTTAATAAATTATCTGTGACTCTCGTGTCGTTAGCGACAGTTGTTTCTTTTTGGCATAAATCGTTTCAATATACTTTAAAACAACAACTACATTGAATTTGTGTATGATTTATTTTGATTTACTCACTTTAAGCTGTTGGAAATCCGAGCATCTTGTAAGCATCTCTAAAACGTAGCTCTGCGTCATAGATTTGCGAACCATAGAGTTGAAAACTTCCATGGTTTCGCAGGTTATGTAGTAGTGACTGGCGGTTCGACCCAAATCTATAAACATTAGGATTCATTAAATAATGTTTTTTATTCCGGAAAGAAATCCATATTTTTTTAGTAATGAATGAATGAAATAATTTATTTGCAAGATTACGGTTACTATATCTTAAAAATCCTATACTATTAAACGAGCTATATTCGTATGTACCTATATAAATATATATACATATATACCTATGTATATTTGCAATCACGTTCTCGAAAACGGTTCTAACGATTTCGATAACATTTGGAATATAGAGGTTTACGAGGGCGAGAAATCGATCTAGCTGGGTCTCATGTCTGAGAAAATTCGATTTCTCCGTATTTTCACCCGAGCAGAGCTTGGTCGCCCAGGGACTAATAAATAACCCAATGTAATCAACATGGATACAGATGTGCAAATTTTTACGAATTCAGAAGTTTTTAAATTTTATAATCAAAACGTTCCACGATGTGAAGACTTAAATATTAACACTTACATCTATTAGTTACTACATCCCTATTATTTTCTTGTCAAATCCTATACTATTAAACGAGCAATATTTGTATGTTATCATATACTATTAAACGAGTAATATTGTATATCTATCTATACTATTAAACGAGCAATATTTGTATATATATTTGTAATCATGTTCTCGAAAACGGCTCGAGGGATTTCAATGACATTCGGAATATAGGGGGGTTTACATGGGCGAGAAATCGATCTAGCTAGGTCTCATGTCCTGGAAAATTCGTTTTCTCCGTGGTCGCCCAGGGACTACTCCTTAATACTATAAAACATTGTTCATGCAACCGTTTGTTCAACTTAGTTTTGAAAGAAGTAACAAATAATGATGATTAATTTAATCAAATTAACTCACAAAAGGAAAGGCAAATGGAATCAATTAGATACGAGTACACCTTTATCACTACATGTTTTTCCCATTCGCGCCATTCAATGCCGATACGGTTAGGGAAGTTATAAAACATCAATAACATGGCGCTTTTTAGTCACGGTTTTATTGCTTTTTCGCTTAAATTGAAATCGAGAAGGCGTAGGCAAGTGATAGAGAGGCGAATAATTTAGACACTAGAAAGTTTGGTAAATTACACTGATGATAAGTGCTGTATGGGATCATACCTGTAACATTAAGATCACCAGTACGTTCGTTGTACCGTATCATGTGTGTTCTGTCGAGCGTCATGGCTGCGGCTGTGATAAGCTGCCTGCGTTTCGTCTCCAGCATTGGTTCTTCTTGCACGTCGCCATAGGTTAGACCATATACCTGTATAAGAGTAAAATAGGTACGGTTATGTACCAATCGTACCAATAGAAGCGAACAAGGTGATCACAAATATCCGAACAAGTCTATTGTCAAGGCGTTGTATTGCATGTTCAGATATTTTGGAGTGATTACCCTATTTGATGGCGAGAGTATGAACATTAGAATGAAGGAACAGAAAAGGCATAACTTTTCTCGATTTCCATATGTTTTTCTAATTATTTAACAAAAAATTATTTTATATTAAACGTAATAAATTCATTTATAGATGTATTACTAACCTGCGGATTGATCCTCATGCGCACAAATAAATACGTGTAACTCAACCATTCTACAGCTTCATCGATATTCGTGACAGTTCCCAACGCCACCTATAAACAAAGTTTCAATAAAGTACATGTAAAGATTATAGTAGAGTCGGAAGCAAAGTTGTCGAAACAATCGCCCTTTTGTTGTTTTTCGTTTTGGCCACATTTGAACTAAAAGTGAAATCATTTTACAAGCGTTAGACTCACCTCAGCATTCAAATTGTCAGATAACAAATTGATAAAATTGCTCTCAATCGGAAACTGGTTGGTCATCGATTTCAGGTAGTGCGTGAGTTTGTCGTGGGCGGTTATTATGATACCCGTCCCCGACTTGTCGAACTGTGGCCGACCCGCGCGCCCGAAGATTTGTAACACGTCCAATATGCTCAGGTCTACGAACGTTCCGTGGCTTTGGTCGTAGATTTCCGTACCCTGTACAAGAAAATGTTTTTCGAAGTATTATGGATTTAGTAATTTGTATGTAACATAGGCTGTGTACTTAACACTTAACTACTAGCTTAGGTTTAAGCATTCATTAGCAGTAAATTATATATCAGGTATAAAATCAGTTAGTTATGGTCGTAACGTAAGTAATAGCAAGGCAGGGGCGGCTCACTCCGTCATTTCGTCGCGCCGCTACAAGTAAATACATAGCGTACTTGTAGCGCCAAATAAGTTGGTAGGTTAGTGGTTGCCGCATTTGCCGCGAGCTGCTACGGCACGCACGCTTTCGCACTTTACGTCATTCGCTTCGTCAATGCAACCCATAACATTTTCGGTCGACAGTCGACAATGACTTTTAAAGTGAATTCTAGTTTTAAACCGAACATCTAAGTACCTTGTCGTTTTCATTCGTTTGACAACTTCATCACGGCTATCACAAGACGGCGCGCGACCTCTCACGATTTTTCTCGCACTATCCGTCTCTCTCTCGCGCGCCGTCTTGTGATAGCTGTGCATATGGCAATTTAACATGACGTTTAATGCGACACGGTACAATTTGGCCTCTTGTGATGCCGACCGTACCACGGGCACTGAAAGAAGAATAGTCACCGAAGGCGCCGCATCGTTTAGTTATATTGTACTACAGGTATAGTGAATTGGTTTTAAGATGTCCGAATGGCCATAAACAGCTTATCTTAAATCTTATCAAGATGCGGATATTTAGAACCAAACAATCAAAAACATAAATAAACAACGTCCATATACGTATATGGACGTTGCAAACCTAACGCGTCAGTTCTTATAATCTGAGGGAATGCGACGAATCGTCAGTACGCTCTAAGATCGTCAGATTACATAAACGAAATGAAGTTTCTTAGTGACTAATGGCAAACATACCTAACACGCGCCGCGTTGGTCCCTTTTTTCGCGCATGTATTACATCAGCATTCGCAAAAACTCCGCATTGATTTTTGCGGATGCGGATGCGGATGTTAAAATTTAAGCGGAAGATCCGCGGATGCGGACGCGAATGTCTGCAACATCCCTGAAAGAAATAATGAAACAGATTTCCAGAAACATATTTAGGTACTTACCCTAATAATAACTGCGTGAGCGGGCAAGTTCACACCCCAAGCTAAAGTAGACGTGCACACGAGGACCTTTATGTAGCCTTCAGAAAAGTATTTCTCCACCATGTTCCTGTAAACATATTGCTATGTTTTATTCCTAAATACTAACTAATTCGTTAAACTCAAATCCACAGTCAACCGTGGTATACGCAAAGTAACAAAATAATTCAATCATGTCTTTATTGTTCGTGATAAAAGCGGGTCAGACTAGTTGTCGGCTGAAAGTAATTTATGGCCATTTTACGGAAAGTCGTACACTGAAAATGCAATTGCTGAAAGTTAACTAAGGTCAAAGACCAGAGGTTAAGAAATGACATACCTATCACTTCTCAACATGCCAGCGTGATGGCACGCGAACCCAGCGGCGAAAAGTTCGCTCAGCACTTTGTTAGGGCTGCTACTAATTGCTTTTTTCGCCTTCATAAACGCTCCCGAGTCTTCAGGCTCAAAGTATTTCAGGTGCCCCTTCTTCTGAGCAAGCTCTTTCAGGATCGTGGCGGTGGTGTGGGTGGCGTTGCGCGCGTGGACGAACACCATCACTTGGTGACCCTTCTGTACCATGTCGGCTGCTTTGTCGTAGCATATGTCGTTCATTATTTGTATCTGTTCAAAGTCAATTGACGATCTATTATAACTACTAGAATCAGCGAACGAAAAAACCATAGAAGTCTAACTAGCGCCGAAAAGTGGCTCCACAAAAAGGATGTACATTGCCATTATGCGGACGTATGCGGACGTGGGGGCGGGGTGTCAAAAAGATGCCAAGTAGCCGTTTAGTTTGGGTAGAAATTTGTAAGGAGTTCGCCTTCTATGGTTTTTTCGTTCCGTGATTAGAACAATATTTTGTCAACCAATAGAAATAAATTCTTGTAATATATTTGCCATTTGTTTACTGAAACTGCTTTTTCGCTAAATATCCAAATATTTTTATATTTTACAAGTGAGGTAATAATAAACATTTCATTGGTTAGTGTATCTTTAAAAAATCCTTCTATTTTGTCTACACGTGTATCTTATAGGATTAACATTTTCTCTGGTATTACTTAGCATTTCAGCGAAATATTCATTAAACTCAAAAATGTATGAAAATTCATCTTAGGTTCGAATTTACATTACTGGGAAGGGAACCAGGGAACCTCCAGTGCCCTACGGCAGGGTTATGTCATTGGTATAATGTGGGTATTGTAATGCTAATATATTAGTCATTATGTCATTGTGGTGAAACAATGTCAGTTACGAGCGTAAATCTGTCTTTGGTTCTTATACTGAAATTAGCACCTAAGTCATTCTCATTAGGTAAATAGCCCAAGGTAATTAGTCAGTACAGTTTATGAGAATTAAGATATTATTTCACTTGTAATATTGATTTATATAGTTTTACTTGGAAAGTAGAATTTATTAATTGACGTAGTTATGACGTCTTGCAATATATCATAACATAACATAATTATGTATTTTACTGTCCATATTTACTGCCTTAGAAGTTCTGGGTAGTGAGTAAAAACAGCTACACATAAATTAGAGCACCGTAATTTTACTATTGCAAGCAGTCTTCAATTAATAAGTATTTCTGGTTACGTCGTTATCCATCGAATTAATCTAAGTTAAAAAGTGCAAATTAAAATACGGTTGAATATTTATAGACTATATCTACTGAGGAGTATAACCTGCCTCTCTGCTTAGCGTTCGTGGACTACGAGAAAGCCTTCGAGTCGGTCGAAACCTGGACCTACGAGTACAGTCTCTCCAGCGGTGCTAAGTAGACTGCCGCTATATCGAAGTACTGAAGTGTTTGTACGAGAACGCCACTATGTCAGTCCGACTCCAGGATCGGAGCTCGAAACCTATTCCGCTGCAGCGGGGTATCAGGCAAGGGGATGTTATTTCCCCAAAACTGTTCACCGCTGCACTGGAGGACGTTTTCAAGACTCTGGACTGGAGAAGGCTAGGCCTCAACATCAACGGCGAGTACATCACTCACCTTCGGTTTGCTGATGATATAGTAGTCTTGGCTGAGACCATGGAGGACTTGAGTACTATACTCGATGACCTCAGTAAAGCCTCCGAGCGAGTCGATGACTTCAGTGAAGCATTCGGGAAGCTACGGCACATCTTTTCGTCCAATATTCCGCAGTGTCTCAATGCGGATGGCACAGTACCGGTTATTGTGGCACTCTTGGGGGAGGCCTATGTCCAGCAGTGGACGTCTTCGGCTGATATGATGATGATGATGATTGATGACCTATAGACTATAGATGTTCAATTCTTGAAAAAGCGCTTTACTCGTACCTACTTTCTCTATAGATAAAAATAAACTAGCAGGTATGCAATCAGGGCAGGTGTAGGGTGCTTCCTAGCGATTTGAACGATGAATAGGTACCTGTCTCAGATGAGCTCCACCTCCGCTGCCGGCTTCCTTTACGCCTATAAACTGCTGCTCCAGCGGAACAGGTCGGAACCGGGAATCGAAGAAGAACAGCCCAATGTTTGGGTTCACTCTCAAAAACCTGCATAGTAAGAAAAAAAACATTAGTCATGCATAACAGCAAACATGTACATGTGCAAACCGAACCGTAACTACGTAAACTGTAAGCGAAACTACGGCCAAAACCGAATCTTCTGTCGGACATGACTTACAACATACTTATACTTACATTTGAACAGGTCAAGTTAATATAAAGCTTATAATAAATACGATTACAGACCGATCAAAGTTTAAAGCCGTATATTATAAAGCCGGCGGCGGCTGTCATTCCATAAAAAACTGGAAAATGTTTCCCTTCATTCCGATTTTAACGAACACCGCCACATACACGCACGGTTGGGTGAAACCCACCCTACATAGTACTTATCTACGGATAACTGTAGGTATGTACGTACCGGGCAACATCCACATAGTTAGGCAGCGTCGCAGACAGCCCGACGATGCGAATCATATTCTGACTAGACTCGACCTGCCGCAGCGTCCTAGCCACTATCGCCTCCACTATCGGCCCCCTATCGCCGTGAAGGAGATGTACTTCGTCGATGATCAGCAGCTTCACTATTGATGCTAGCTCCGTGTCAGCTAAAAAGGGGATTTAAAAATTAGACGGATTAAGATATCGCAGAATTGCTGTGCATTGTTAATAATAATAGGAATAAAATCGACGGCCCATCAGAAAAGGCCTGTTCAATGGCTTTCATAATTATCAGTCATCTGGTTAAAACTTAAAGCTTGAACTTTGTTTGAGCGCCAATATATCTGTCCAAAATGAGTGGCTTTCATCCAACGGTTAAGAGGCTTATTACAAAAACAACGCTTGGTTGTGTCTTTTCGTCGTTGAAATGGTATATCTTTCATTATAATTAAGGCCTGGTTGCGTTGAATAGGTTGTTTTCTGACTTATAATAAAAGTTAGGCACATTTATGATTTTCTTTTAGTAATTTAGTAAGCACGTTTAGGCAAAAACTCATGTAACCCTGACTTGGGAAGTCTAATTTACAGATCTTGTAGAATGTGATCAAAAAAAAAACATGTAAACTTGAAAATACACCGTACTTCAATAAGAGTTAAACAGATTTTCGTTTTAAAAGTTAGAGACGAAAAAAGTGGTCTGATACCAATTACAATATTCTGTAGAAAATGCTTCGTAACAAGAAAAAATATAAAATGTCAATAAACATTTTTTTGACGTAATCCTTATACTAGCAGGGACGCATGGAGATCACGGGGAGAGGCCTTTGCCCAGCAGTGGGACACTCAATAGGCTCTTAAAAAAAAAAAAAAAAAAAAAATCCTTATACTCGAAAATACTTCAACGTATGCTTAATACTCCAATTATGTCCTTACATATAGACCGCCACTGTATGTTTTAATTAACTATGTCAAACTTCCCTCGCCACGCCGCCGCGACGCCTGCAGGTGGTTAGTATGGCGCCGAAATGTAATAGAGGCCTTAACAGCAAACGTATTTTAAATGAGAGATCCAACAATGGCGCGGAGTTTTCACGTTAATATTGAAACAAAAAATACGTTCCGTATGTGACACCATGCTCTAAACTCTAATCTTCTAGGCTTGTTTGTACCAACGTATGCATGAGATGGTTACTCACTGGCGCCCTTCCTAGTGACGACGTCCCACTTCTCCGGGGTGGTGACGATCATCTGCGTCTGCTGAACCTCCGTCTTCGTCAGCTTCATGTCTCCGGTTAGCTCCCGCACCGCGATGCCCAGTCCGCGCAGCCTCTTCCCGAAACTCGCTGTCATCTCCGACGCAAGCGCCTTCATTGGCGCTATGTAGATGATCTGAAAATAGCAGTAGTTGAAATTAATTCAGTCTTTCTAATCACTAATTAATCCTAACTATTAATTTTGGTAGACCTTATGTCAAGCAATAAAGTTATCCGTTGAGTATTTTTCGAATTTTGTAAGGAACGCTAAAATAACTCACGTATTAGGACGTGTCGTAAATGTGTCGTACAGTCAGCATCAAAAGTAGTTAAGCAAACGAAGACGTCAAAAGTCTTTATTAAAAGGGAATAAGAGCTTTTGACGTCTTCGATTGCGTAGCTACTTTTGATGCTGAGGGCCTACCGCGAAAGGCATTCGAAGTTTTCCCTCTCTGTCAGACTTGCGAGTTCGTACGTAAGTGCAACAGAGAGGGAAAACTTCGAATGCCGTTGGCGGTAGGCCCCCTGACTGTACAAAGCCTGACAAACTAGATAATCATATTTACAACATAAAGGAGTGGATTGCAAAAATTGCGGTCCAAAAGTTTCCGGCCTAAGAAAGAAACGAAGTCTTGTCGAGTCTCGAGTATTTTTAGATTTTGTAAGGAACTCTAAACTAGTTCATGCTTGTCTCGTAAATCAATCATAAATCTCACTCCGCCTAATAAAAATAAATAATCATAAATAAAAGTAGGTACCCACCCATATATATATATATACATATATAAATACTCAGGAGTTGAGTTACCTTTTTAAAGCAGCCTTGAATGACGCTAAGGATTGGGATTATCTTACGGGCACCGGTAACTTATTGCAAAGGTTTACAGAGCGTACAGTAAAATATCTCTCATAGGCATTAGGCATGTGTCTCTTACTACACGATGCGCTAAGAGAGAGATTAGCGTTCGAATTTCTCAGAAAGGTAAGGGGAAAGCAGGATAGAACAACACATTGAAAAGCAATCACAGAACATGCAGATCTCTACGAAGACGAATCGGAAGCCAGCCGAGCTGGGATCGAAAGTGTGACACATGAACGAACTTGCGCAGACCAAAAATATATCTTATGCAGCTCCTCCCTAAGGTCGACAAATGCAATGTCGCCATAATCTAAAAGAAGCAATAACAGGGTTTGGGCGAGAATAATGTTGGTTTGAAGAGGAAGGAAATTTTACAGACCCTTCAAAGAGTGCAATGAAGCAAAAAGCTTTCTGCTTTTTTCCGATATATGAGATGATCAGCACACAGCGTTTGGTCCATAATGATACCTAGGTTATGAAATACGCAGGCAAAGCCGCGCGGGCAGCTAGTAGGTATACATCTTACTATAGAAAAAGGCAGCATGTAACAACAACGTGCGAACCTGCGCATGGAACGTTAAACATTAGATGACACTTGTATCGTAAATCTGCAATGAGTTATTTTCAAGTCTAACAGAAGAGTAGGTACAATACATAAATCATTATAATTTATAACGACGTCAATAAAAGTTGCTATATAAACGGAAAGAATTAACTTCTAGCAACATAGTTAAATCAACTTCCAAGATGAAACTAGCTCTTATTCTTCGTAAGTATTTTTTTTCATGTAACTTTCTTCTGACGTTTCGACACGTGTTTCACCGACCGACCGACCGTGTTCTGAGTTGGCGAGTCGTGTCTAAAGGTCATAAATAAAGGTAATTAAATATCGCGTTAGATCCGTTTCAAGTAATATTTTAAATATGTGTAAAAAGCGCGACGCGAGAGTCTAATTAAAGTGCTTTTTTTATAACTATCAAATTTTGGATTCTCATCAGTATTTTATACCGATTAGTCCTCAAAACACAAAAAGAGTCTTAAACGGCGGGTTAGGATACGCTGTACTAACGTAACATGATGTAACTAATGATTATAATGTAGTTTTTGCCCGCGGCTTCGCCCACGTAGTAAGTGTAATTTTTGCAATAACTGTTGAATGGGGAATGGATGAAAATTTTAGAAATACCTGATTATTTTTTTGGTGATAGGAATAACCTTCCTTAGCACCAGAAAAAAGTTACAGATTTTTCAGCTGCGTCAATTTTTTTTGAAAAATATAAACAGTTTCCTCACTTCCGTTTTGGGTCAGTTACGGCACCTTCCTCGACCGGTCTCATATTACAAAAAAATATATTAAATATGTGTGGTAAAGTGACACTGGCAATGATATTGACACTTGCAGCAGCTATATTGGTCATTACCAGTGTCAGTTTACCACAGATATTTAAGATAGTTTTTTGTAATATGAAACAGATCAAGGAAAGTGTCTATTTACCGTTCTTGACCCAAAACGTAAATGAGGAAACTGTTTATATTTTTCAAAAATAATTGTCGCAGCTGAAAAATGTGAAACCTTTTTTCTGGTGCTAAGGAAGGTTATTCCTATCACCAAAAAAATAATCAGGCATTTCTAAATTTTTCATCCATTCCCCATTGTTACGCCGGCACCGGTCGAGTACTATTTACTTCCCCTATGCGAACTTTCAAATTTCAAAGTTTTTAAATGAACGTCTTCTCGGTACAACTCCTATTTCACCCTTTAGGGACAAGTTTTTAAAAATATATTTCTGGATAGATATACATATTATAAAAGAAACCTGCTGTCCTGCTTTCGTGTTTCTAGCCACAGTTTATCATTAAAAATCACACATTACCCCTCCACCATCTTAACCCCTTCAAGGGATGAATTAGAAAAAATGCGCTAATCAATGTTTTTGACTGTACATTAGGAGCTTGTGACCGAAGTATTAAACGTCCAAATTAAAAAAAAAAAACTACTGTTTCCAAAACAAACTTTCAACTCATTTTTAACCACCTTAGGGGATGAATTTTTAAAATAAAGATAAATCATTTGTTTTGCTTTTTAGTAAGGAACCTTTATACAAAGATTAAAGTCTACAACTTTCCAAATGAACGATTTTCATACAACGGTTCGACCCCTATTTCACCCCCTTAAGGGTTCAATTTCGAAAAATCCTTTCTTAGTACACGTCCACGTACTGTAAAAAATATATTTTCCTTTCATGCCTATATCTAGTGTACGGACAAGTGGTGGCATTTTGATCAGAGCGGGAAATGGAGTCGTTATTATCTACTATTTTTTATGATTGAATGAATAAATTCAAATTTTATATGATATTTACTTTACTTATAAAATCTATTTCTCTTGCTCTCTCACATTCAATCAATATGCTTTTTAACGATATACAACAACCTTAATTAATTACTGGCCAAAAACTTTATAAACTGTAGATACGACAAAATAATCTGATGTTGTCAATTTAGACAACTGTTTGCTATATTTGTTGTTGTAATACGCTAGGCTTAAAACAGCACGACAGCAGAAATATAAATGAAACAATACGAATGACCCACCAGAATCAACAATTTTGAAGTGGATTGAACCATACGATAATCTTGTATATAACGATAACAATAGCGTGTACCTACTATATATCATGTGAAATATATATCATCTAACACAAATGAAAAAATATAACATTGAAAAACGACATGTTTTTCAATGTTATATTTTTTCATTTGTGTAAACAACAGTAAAAATCACCAAATAAATTGTGGTAACCAAAACGATACCTTTGTCTACGACTTATGCGTTTTCCTAATTGCATGCAACATCCCTCGGATACGAGTAAATCATCCAGAATTTAGAAAGTTGAATAAATAAATAAATAAACTTTGGCACTACTTGAATAATAATTAAAAAGTGTAATAAATATGTTTTCGAAAAATCATTTAATCGTTATTCATTTAATCATAAAATGCACCTAGGCGACTCCATTTTCCGCTCTGTTCAAAATGCCACCACTTGTCCGTACACTACCTATATCTTTAGCGGTTTATGGGAATTCAGTACTTAACCGACATAACCCCGTTGAGTTTAGGCTCGTTAGAATCGTCTCAATGAGTAGTTGATGACGGTATACAGAAAAGTACAGTCGGCAATAAAAGCTTGTACCAAAAAAGAAATTTTTGACAGTAACTTATTTAGAACCTTACCTAACCAAACTAAAATAAAAATGTAATTGCCATTGATAGCTTAGAGAACGAAATCATGTCCTACATAGACTGTACATACCAGTTTTTTTCTTGACTGTATTTTGGTCCAAAAAATAAAAAGGATTAAATGGATTTTGCACTTTTTACAATCTATTTTTGTTTTCAGTGGTCCTATTTGGTCTGGTGTGGGGTACCTTCGCCAATGTGAGCAAACTATGCGGCTGCCCGCCGGACTGGGGCGGTCCGATGTGCGCCAGCGACGGCAAAACATACAAGAGCGAGTGCGAAATGAAATGCTTGACAGCGGGCACGGGCGTTTACAAGGTCCGAGATGGTGCCTGTTAGTTCATTAAACAGTCAAATATCAATGTATTAAACATCATCGAATACAACTTTAATGCTTTCTATTAACGTCGTCTTTAATTATACTCTACTATTCTAAATATTAGCCTTTCCCGAAAGCATCTGCATTTGTTGCTTCGGACCTTAATAAATACCATTTCGTGAATATCCACCAGAGCTGTACGAGAAGAGAGGATGCGTAGCGAAACTGTGAAATATTGCGATCGTGCTCACCACCGATTTGCTAGGAAAATGAGTGGGGCGAGGATGCGTAGCAACTCTGTGAAATGTGTGCGTTTTGTATGTAAAAAGCCTCGCTTCGCCGAGTCCATATCCCAGTGCTGTCACGTGCTGTGCTAAGCAAGGATATGAAGATGAAGTATTCCTATTGCTGGATTTTAATAGACATATTAGAATCCTTTCGATGAGTGGTTGATGATTATGCAAATGGAATAGGTACCGTCGGCAATGGAAGCTTCTACTTGTACTCGTACCAGCTGGTTCTATTTTGGTAAAATTGATGATTGAAATGCGCATCTATAATTGAATGACCTTTTTTCGTTGTAACCACACTTATTTTTTTAGTTTTGCAGGTACCCATGTACATTGTTTAGCGCTTACTAAAGTTATTGACACGCATTGAATTACCCGTACGTTTCACTGATAATAAAGGCAAACTAGATAGCAATGTATGGAAAATTTGGCAAAAATATTGTAGTTCTGAACCCTATTGGGATGTGTAGGGAGGGACAGAGTCTTAAATTGTATCAACTCTCCGCACCCCTCCGGAGGGAGCTTCACCCCCGTCACCCCCAAAAGTGTCCCTAAACGCGGTTTTACACGATACGAAAAATGTGTAAGAATAAAATAATCCTTGATAAATTTACCATCAACTTCTCATAATTATCAAAGCAACATCCTTTATGGTTGTCGCGCAGTCTTCCACGAAAAGTATTTTTTTATCATAAATTTGTTTTTTCTAAAAGTGTAATTTTCTCAAAAAATTAAGTATTTATCGCCAAGGTATGTTGCGACAAAAATAATGAATAGAATTTTCTCTTTAAAATGAGATATTATTTGAAGTGATGTTTACAAAAACAACATAACTACATTGGTGTCGATTTTACAGGAAGCGAAAAAAACTTAATTTCTCCTAAAATACAGTTTCTTTAAAGAATACTTTCCATTTATTATGCAGGTGTATGGCTATGGAGTCACATCTGCATCTTGGATTCCATTAATAATCGGTTATCTCTTCAATAATATGAAAAATAACTTCTTCACTTATGCTGTTTTTAGGGTTCCGTACCTCAAAAGGAAAAAACGGAACCCTTATAGGATCACTCGTGTCTGTCTGACCGTCTGTCACAGCCGATTTGCTCCGAAACTACTGGACCGATTGAGTTAAAATTTGGTAAACATATGTAAGTTGGTGACCCAAAGATGGAGGCGTAAAGTGAATTAATGAATTCTGAACAAAGGGGCCACTTTTGGGGGGCAAACTGGAAAATTAAGAAAAAAAGTTTCGCAAACTGTATTGTGTGACATATGAAACATTTTTTTAATAATTTTAGAAAAAACAGATTTAATGTAATTTAGGAAAAAAGAGGAAAATTGACCATCCCCCCTTATCTCCGAAACTACTAGGCTAAAAATTCTTGAAAAAAATATGGAAAATAGTTCCTTGCCTAAAGATTACAGGAAAACCTATAAGAAGTTTGAGTATTCAAAGTAACGGGAAAATTCACAATATTTTACGGAACCCTCGCCACGCGAGTTTACGAGTAACTCGCACTTGTCCGGTTTTTGTAAAATTGTTGGCTGTTATGTTATTTTTGTGGAAAAACAAATTACATTCCTATACTAAAAATAATTATTGAATTTACAAAAACTGTTTTATTACCAAATATATTCCATCTAAATTATACATTAATTTAATGTATTACGATAATGTAATTATTATTGTACTATAAGTTCCGTAGAGGGGAATAATCCTATTTTATACAATACAAAGCGGTCATTTTGGGCAAACAAGATCTTAATTAAACAATGTCTACTGCATAATTGTAGCGTCTTCACAGACGAACATAATCATACCAATAACTCGATTTTGTAAAATATGTCAGTTATGTTGTTTTTGTAAACATCCCTACATTTATTTATAAACTCTCGCAAATCATGTCGCTACGTCATCTTGAAAGTTCATTGTCGTCTGGTCTGATATGAGCATTTGGAAAAATTGCGTCGTCGTCGATCACCATCTTCATCATCATTGAGATCGACTCCGGCGGCGTGGCCAAACGCGTTCCCGATCCCGATCTTGGTCACGAGGTTCATCAGCGTCCTATACGTCTCGAGGCATTCGAGGAGTGCCTCGAGTAGTTGCACTCATTGTAGTTGAGATCGAGGACCCTCTGAACCTGGATAAAATTAGACCAGTATTGGAAGCCGCGAAGGAAGTCGAAAAGGACGCCATTGCTAATAGTAACGCTGACGCGACGCAAATCACACAAGGTAAGCATTATGCAGGGTTTAAATATTTGCGTAATTTCCGAGTTTCTTTTTCCTTTTATCAGAGTACGTTACTATTAGCATGGAACATAAATGGGGAATGCGAAATATGGTCTTCCGAGTGCGGTGTTTTTTTTTTCAGTCTAGACTAGACGTGGGCGCCGCGCCGCCGCGCCGTCGCCGCCGACGATTTTTCCACGCCGCCGCCGCCGATAGATTTGACCGGCGTGAAATCGGCGTGGCGTAATTGCGTTTTTTTCGGAAAAGTGTTAATTATTCTATGCATTTTATTTAAGTAACTTTAATTCCAATGCCGAATAAGGAGTCTCTACGGCACATGCCAACTCTTTAATTTTCTATATTAAAAAATTGCTTTAATTCGCTTCGCAATAAAATAAAAATCGGCAATTCTGTAGTATATGTATACACGCATGATTGTAACATTCTTGCGAACATGCACGCCATGGCAGATATCGTCGGCTAAAGTCACAAACCTCTTAATACCATTTTTCAAACCATGCTTTGACACAGTTATAGGTACAATACAACATGTCCTTTGGGACGTCAACGTCATGAAAAAAATAGAAAATAAAACAAGTTATGTATTAAAAAAATAAAAGCATAACAAATGGACATCTTGTAATGATATTTATAAGTACTACTGTTGCAAATCTTTACTTATTTCATTAATTTTATTGTAATGTAACCTTGATGTAAATTAAATTGTTTTTTTTGTGTCTCCTGTAAAATTGGATTAGATAAAGTTCATAGAGTTAAAAGGTTTGCGACTTCAGCCAGTAAGTAAATGGGTCGTTCTTCTTTTTTACCGACAATGAACCGAGGTTTTCCTTTTTTTTTTGGTTTTTGAACTATCCAAAATTGTGATTTTGAAGTGCGATTTAAAAAAAAATGCATTGGTTTCTTCATTAACACTAATTAAAGTTTCCTTTCCGGCCAATATACATATTTGTTTACGGTTAGTTTTTAAAAAAAATATGTGACAAAGTGGACTCTTTCAGTAAGGACTACATTTTGGTTTACCACTCTGTCACGGACTTCTACGATAAAAATACGTTTAAAAAAATGCTAGTTAGAGAAACTAAAATATTAAATTAATACTAATTAATAAAATAATATGGAAGTTCATTTTCGAACATTATAAAACCGTAAAATCATTACTCAAATGAGATGCCGTAGTAAGACGAAGGACAGGCTATTGTCGGTCGAAAAGAAGAACGACCCAAATGTGCATTCGTTACTCTAATGCTTGAGCACGTGATCTTATTTCACCTAACAATCTATAATCATAATCAACTGGGGCATATTCCAGTAACTAAAAGTTGTTTAACTGATTCCATGAAGAATCTGTTCCCTAATACCTCTGGTCGAGTCTGGGTATACTACAAAGGGCAGATTCCATGGTTGTTCCACTACATAAGAAATGCTCTACCTACCTGTAAATGTGACATCTATAGAACTAATTCTCTCTTATATTCCTTGCTGGTAAAGTTCTATTGTATATTCTAAAAAACGTCTGGAGCACTACAGAAGCGGATAAATCGCAATAGAGCAAACGGGCTTTGTTAAGGGTACATGCACAAGAGAGCAGATCTTAAATATCAGGCAGTTAATCCAGAAGAGCAAAGAATTTAACATACCCATGGCCTTATGCTTCATCGATTACGCCAAAACGTTCGACTGCATAGATTAGCGAAAAATGTTTGAAGTACTTGGGGAAATGGGTATTATGCCTGAACATCAGTCCTTTTTAGTGAAAATCTTAATCCTATACTTCGACGGCAAATGTCGTGTCCGGCTGGAAGACATGGAGTCGCAACCCTTTAAGACCAATCGAGGCAGGGTTGCATCGTGTCCCGTCAACTATTCGTCTTGGTCAGCGAACACATAATGCGCGGACTGCGCAGTGTGCTTTTGAGAGCTAGCAGGGCGGCATCCGAGTTGGTGAATAACAATTTGCAATACATAGTTGCCTAGCTAGCTAGACTGAACTAGCTAGCTACACTTCTAAAGAAAGTCGAATTGATCAGTGCACAATACGGCCTCCGACGACGACGGCGACGGTGGTCCGAGAAATCCCAGGAAAAAAACGAAACTAATGTTCATAGATAGAGCTGGGTTGATGCAGAGGGCACAGGAACTGCATGACTAGGACTTAGTAGAAATCTTTGTCTATTTAGGCTCACAGATCTCCAACGACACGACGGAGATTGTATGAAAGAGGTCATCAGAAGATCGAAAATTGCTTAAACAGAAGTAAAGCGCTTGGAGAATATATGGAGGAACAGGAACATCTACCGCAACACCAAAGTCTAGACTTATGCGCACCCTTATCTTCTCCATTTTTCTTCATGCCTCTGAAACATGGACTTGGAAGCCAGGCTTGAGAGCAAAAAAAGGATACATTTGAAATGTGGTGCTGGCGTAGAATGTTGGTCATGTTGTTCAGCTTGGAGAAGATGATAATGGTTGGCTGCGTTGAAAGAAAGAGGAGTAGAGACAGAGCACCCATACGATAGACTGATTGATGTATTCCGCAATGCCACGGGCGTCAATATCCGATTCCAACGCGTAATATAACTAGCCCGAAGTAGAAGGGTTTGGAGAATGTTTTTGAAGAACTGCGCTTTTGGTAGTCACGACCCTCATCCTTGAGGCACCGACATAGAAGAAAAAAAATCAAAATTTCTAATTGATACATCTTTTAAACTTTTTTGTGCAATTAAATTTCAGAAAATCGATTATTTCACTATAAGAATTTACGCTATATAGTTTTTTAACCATAAACCGAAAAAAAAGTTCCACGCCGATTTCACGCCGATCACGCCGCCGCCGCCGATCAAAATCCCACCGGACGCCGCCGCCAATGATTTTGCCATCGGCGCACACCTCTAGTCTAGACCATAGGTTCCCAAACTTTTTTGGCCCAGGGCCCACTTAGGTATCAAAAAAATTTTCAGCGCCCCCATCGCGAAATAATAGCTGAATTAAAGTACGATTTTTGTCAGTTTAAAAAAAAACACATATTCGTCATATTAAAAACGTCTTAACCCTAAACGACTCAGTACACATGTACCTAAAGCAGAACAACATACGTATACCTTATTCCAGATAACATTAGAAAAATCGTGCGATTGTCGTCATGCGATTTCAAGGAAAAATATTTTGGAACGTAATAAAAATAATAATGTTATGCTTGAAACGTACCTGAGTCGTTCTTCTTTTTTACCGACAATGAACCGAGGTTTTTCTGTTTTTTTGGTTTTTGAACTATCGAAAATTGTGGTTTTGAAGTGCGATTTAAAAAAAAATGCATAGATTTCTTCATTAGAACTAATTAAAGTTTCCTTTCTGGCCAATATAAATATTTATTTACGGTTGGTTTCTAAAACAAAACATGTGACAAAGTGGACTCTTTCAGTGGGGACAACATTTTGGTTTACCACTCTGTCACGGCATTCTACGAAAAAAAAAAACATAAAAAAAAATGCTAGTTAGAGAAAGTGAAATATTAGATATCACTAATTAATAAAATAATATGGACGTTCATTCGAACATAAAACCGTAAACATCATTACTCAAATGAGATGCCGTAATAAGACGAAGGACAGGCTATTGTCGGTCGAAAAGAAGAACGACCCACCTACCTAATTGATTCGAAATAGTGGGCTGCTTATGAAACTTTTTTTCTAGCGCTTGAAAATACGATAAATCTTTGTTTTTTTTTGTCAGCATGCATTTTAGTCAAATGCTCTTGTAACCGAGAAGGCTTCATTGCTTCATTTGAAAGTACCTTCTGGCAAAACAAGCACATAGGTAAAGATGGGTTGGTAGGAGATGGAATAAAGCCATATTTCAAATATTCGACGCTGTATTGGCGGCATTTCTTCTTAGCTTCGGACATTGTAACAGCTACACCTACCTACCTAGGTCACATTACCTTATTCACAGTAATAAAAATCCTAACGAGCTCACTTGTACTTTCGACTTTTGGTTACAACATACGAAAATAAAAAAAAAACTTCACTTAAATCACTGCTTGTAAAAATGCGAGAGGTCAGCGCGTATCGGCAGGAATATTGTACACGCAATGACAAGTTTTTAAAACAATCCCTACTTACCTAAGTCTCGGCACCGCGTTCCTGTCGATACTTGTTTTGAGTAAATAGTCAAAGACTTACAACGGATAGACCGGGTAATAACTTTTTTAACTAGTTACGACTGACAATTTAGCGAATAAACTAAAATATTCGATGATAGAGACACCTACCTACCTACCAGTAGGTACCTACCACAATCTATAGACATTTATAAATTTGTTCGTACTAATATTTTAGGTTTTTTTCTCACATGTGGGAGCGCCCCCCTGGGCAGCATGAATGCCCCCCAGTTCCTTCCGAGGCCCCTACCGCCCCCCTGGAACTCCTCAGCGCCCACTGGGGGGCGGTATGGACCACTTTGGGAAACTATGGTCTAGACACTTGTGCTCTGAATTTTGTGGAATGGTTGTACGAAAAAGGACGTACTACAAGGTTATCACGAGATACTGTGCAGCTCACATAATTAAACAAGTGAAATCAAAAGAGTTTTCGAAAAACCCAACTGCTTTTGTACAAATATTATAGCCTATGTCACCCCACGATTAAGAGGAATCCAACAACACCTCATAGGTTTAGGCTGTAGGGCGTGCCAAAGAATAAGACATACACACATACATAGTTAGTAGGAGTCCCATAAGTTATCTGTGGTCTACATCATCAGTTCCACTTTACCAAAATTGCGATTTCCGAGGGCAAATACACGAGTTATAGTAGAAGATACCGAAATCACTACAGGCGTGCCTATAAAAGTTGACCTTTGAATTGCACTCGATTTCCCTGGGATCCCATCATCAGATCCTGACATGTGCTCACCTGAATAACTTGAACGAATACGATTAAAGGTCTAAATGTACGTATAAAATTACAAAAAATATCCTCCAACTCCTAACCGTTGATCAGCCCACCAACATGAAGTTCAAACAACAGCCCAGAAACGCAAATACCTAAATAGCTTTAGAAAATACATGAAACACGTAATTGCCTGTAAAATTTGAGGGTTGCCCTCGATTTCCCTGGGATCCAATCATCAGATCATGACTTGGTGACAATGGGACCATCTCAGGAGTATACATTCTCGAATAAATTAAAAAAAGGTCCACAATTGATGGAGAAATCGGCGAACATACATAAAAAAACCTCCTTTTTTGAAGTCGGTTAATAGAATAGAATAGAATAGAATAAGTTTATTTCTCCGAATATGGTACATTTGTTGTTATAATTTGTGGTTTTACACATGTCAGTTTCACATATCCTGCCGACATTGGCGTAGAAATATTATTGAATTAAAATAGATTATTCGAATTATTAAGACGTAACAATTAATTAAATACAACATACAATACGATAAATTAATGAGAAAAGTAATAAAATAATGGACAATCAATAATCAAAAAAATCGTTCATAGAATAGAAACATATGTCAAGCAGCCAATTGAATAATTTCCTGTCAAATTGAATATTTGGTAAACATTTCATGTCATTTAATATTTATTTATATAATATTTATTAATAAGAAGAAGAAGGTGGATAAGTTTATATTTTGAATAACGAAAAAAAAAACGGGTATTTATGACTCGGCGGGTATTTACTCGGGTGCTTACCCATATATCTACACGAGTCAACTAGTCTTCAATAAATTAATTGAATTGTTCGTTAAATTGGAAAATTCGTTACGGAGTACTAAACAAGCAGAAATCACATAGATGTCATTAAAATTACATGTCATTAAAATTCTTATCTCCTATATAAATCCATTGAGCAGTTGTTTCTTTACACAGTACCTATTGGTAGTAGGCAGGATGAAGTTTCTCCTTGTTTCATGTAAGTAGATCATTCTAGAAATGTATCTAATTTATTTTAATAATTTGTTTTTTAACCGACCTAAAAAAAAACTTAATTTGTTTCTATATTTTTATCAGTATTTTATCGATATTTTTTTTTTTACCTGCGAACCCCGCCATTTATGAACCGATTGGAACAATTATTTTTTTATTTGAAAACAGGGTGTTTGGTAGCTAGGTGCAAAGCTTTAAGGGGGTGATAGTCGGGGTATTTTTGAGCAACCTTTAATATGGGAGCAACCCTGAATTCGCAAAAATTAAAATCAGCTCTCCATACAATTTGGTCGAATTGGAGCTGAACTTTAGTATGGGACACCAAATTTTTTTTTGCGATTCCTGGGTCATAGGACCTATATTAAAAGTTGCTCAAAAATACCCCGATTATCACATCAGTGTTTGGTAGCTTTGCACCTAGCTACCAAACACCCTGTACCTATATATATAGGTACATTTTGGTTCCATAGTTACCAAAAATCCAGTTGGATGACGGAATCCATAAAGAATCGAGGGAACTACTCAATTATATTAGGCACGCATAATATAGTGATTTCGGTAGTTTAGATAATAATTCGCGTAGGTATTCACTCCCGGAAACTACCAATTTGATCATCGGAACTGATGACGAAGAACTCAGATGACTTATTGAACTCTTTAATGATGAAGGAAGTGACAGATTCTGATGAGAAACTGTTGAAATAGAATCTAATGAAGTACCAATATTCCAAATTAGGATGTAACTCTGAGGAATCGACGGAACTTATCGAATATTATCTGCCCACACATAGCGTTTTGGTTATTTTCTGTAATAACTTACTCATTTGCGTGTAAAGTGGAAGATAAATGCGAAAATGTTCACGTAGGTATGTGACTTCAGCAATTACCAAATAGAAGTCGGTTTTTTTATAAGTAAATTATTATGTTACTGTCTAAAGTTAGGTACATTATTGACAGCCTCAGATTAAAAATAGGAACAAAAATAATGGACACCTTAAGAACTTTTGATGTCACCAAATTAAATCCGAAAATACGATTGGTCAGATGATCACCAAAAAAATGTTTACCAATTATGTCACCAAAAAATGGATACTGTATTTTTGGAATTGTTGCAGTACTTATACTAAAATCGCACCAAAAATACTAAAATAGCCCCAAAACCATTATTTATTAAAATTATTATAGTTAGGTATTTCTTAATAATATTATTATTTAAACTTCGTCGGGCATGAGAATTCACCTATAGATAAGCTTTTGTCGTGTATTAAAAATTAAAAGTATATACTACAGACGGAATCGAACTGAACGGTTAGTAAAGATACGGTATGTGACAACAGTAAAATGATTTATATTTACCTACATTATTAACAATCAAAACTTACTAAAATACTCGGAAAAGTTATGTTTGCTATTTAAAATATTTTTTATGCATAAAGACTAAAGAGACAGTGACATCACTTGTCCGTGTTCCCTATAAACTTCATACTAGCAGTGCGTTTTTGACGTTTTATAAAAATAACGATTTACGATGTTTATTACTACAATATAACTCTTACACTTTACCATATTTTTAAGGGGAACACTTGTGAGTGAGATGCCTGATTTAATTATACTTTGCTTTCAGTGGTTTTGTTGGTGTTGATTTGCGACGGTCTCGCTCAACACGACTCGATGCGGAAACGACATCGTCTATCTGGACATAGGTTGGGTTATGACGACGTAAAATGTCGTAAGAGATGTCCGGTGCCTGAACCTCCGTACCGCCCATTCTGCGCCGTCAACTATCGCAACTATCTCTCAGAATGCCTGATGAAGTGTGATGCCATGGGTGTAGGTTTGTACAAGGTATATGACGGTGCATGTGGAAGTCAGCCTTGGGAAAATGGAATGGTTGGGTAGGTGTTCTGCTGTTCTGCGAGTGGATAATAAACCATTGATGATTTTGCTTTTCGTTTTGATCCTAACTAATATTAACGATCCTCTGTAACGTTTCTTTTCTCCAATATGCTCGGAAATGTGCGCCTTACTGTAGCAAAAATAGTACGTGAAGTTCCTCGTTACTGACAAGCGCAAATTTAAAAAGTTAAAAGTCATTATTGTACAGCGTTAGCGGCCAGGAATATGTATGAAATTCCTTTACTGTATACTTTTTTACCTTTTAATCATATTTTTTGACCATGACAAATCACTACAAACAGCCAAATGCTCGAAGTTTAAAGGCCTAGCAATTTTTCATAACAACTTGCTATAGTTAGACTGGTTAGTAATGTATGGCTGTCTCTTTCCAACTATTGCAAGTTGGTGTGACAAATTGCACCCGTTTGTAGTGTGCTTAAACCTTTCTCAAGTTTTTTTTTAATTGTCTTATAGACAAAACGATTACTTTTGCAAGAGATCGAAGTGACGTTTTAAAAAATGTCTCAAATAGTATTAACTGAAGAAATTAAAATATTTTCGAAATAATATTCAAAACGAACTAAATTGCGTTTAGATTTCAATCCCGTGTAATCTTTAATAATTTTAATTACATAAAACATTGTAATTGATTCTAATGTTTTAAATTTTTTATGCAGGTCAATAGACTTGACTAGACTTTTAAAAAATAAGTTGGGCGGGAATATGATAGGTTATTGACATACTACTCGCTGTTTTAAAATTATTGAAAATATTATTTGATTTCCTCGCATTTATGGAGAAAAGCACCATACCTGCCTCGGCGGGAATGGCAATTCGTGGATTCGTCTTTATTGTCGGATTCAGCTTCGCTTCATCCGACAAAATCAACTCATCCACGAATTGCTATTTCCCGGCCTCTGCAGTAATGTACTATTATTTCATCGAGTATGATCCTTATTCATTAAATTGAACCGACAACAGTTTAAATTAGTTAACAGAAGAGATGGACAACATATTTACCAGCGTGAATACGTTTATCCCCGACGTATACAGTGAGTGACTTCCATAAGAACATAATTATATTCTAAGGTAGTATCTCTAGTTAAAAAAAAAAACAGTTTTTTTATACAAATTAGTTTGGGACGCAATGTAGCGGTACCTAACAAAGCTAACAACTGACAGTACCTAACATTTTAAACTAGCTCTGCCTGAAACATCAAATAAATGTTAAGGTGCGTCTACGCTAGGCGAGCAGAGCACGAGCCGAGCACGAGCGGAGCACGAGCCGAGCACAATTCGTCTAGTGTGGACCTTCAGTGACTAGACGCATCTTAAGAAGTACATTGCTGCTCTATAAAATTAAAAAAATTAATAACTCCATTAGAAAAGGTAGGTGCTATATTTTTTCGTTACAACGGTTCACAGCACTTAACCTTTTGAGCGCCTAGCATTGAAGTAATTCGACGTGACACAGCAATGAGGCAAAATAAAACTATAAACAATAGTGATTAAATAACAAGATATCGATGTTATATAATTGGTTTTGTTTTTAACGTCCTTAGATTAGCAAAACCACTACACAGATGTTTTACAATATAATTTTGTAGAATTGGGAATTGATGAAAATTTTAGAATTGCCTGATTTTTTTTTGGTGATAGGAATAACCTTAACTTTCCTTGATCTGTCTCATATTACAAAAAAAAATCTTAAACATCTGTGTTAAACTGACACTGGCAATGATATTGACAGCAGCATCAGCTATATTTGTCATTATCAGTTATAGTTTACCACAAATATTGAAGATATTTTTTTGGAATATGAAACGGATCAAGGAAAGTGTCTATTGACCACCGTCCTTGATCCAAAACAAAGAGTTGGGAAGTGTAAGTCTAAGCAATAACTTTTCGTATCGATGTATCAGTCAAAATACAATTTCGTGCTCTTCCTTTTAAAAATGAATAATGGGGTAAACAGTGTAAATGAGAATAATCCAAAAGAGTAGAAATAGGTACAATAAAAGTTAACCATAAAAAAATAATTAAATATCACACTATTTTAGTCATCACTATTTCTTTTAATTGGGATGATTTGGTGAACATTATCTATCAATCATCTATCTTAGTAAAAAAGTAAATACTAAATAGCGAACTGCAATATCGTTACCACAATGTAAATGCATAAGCAGTTACATTATAAAAAAAGTTCAGTACTGTCTTTCAAACAAAGTTGTTGAAAAAAACGGAACCCTTATAAGATCCTCGTGCGTTTGTCTGTCCGTCTGTCACAGCCGATTTGCTCCGAAACTACTGGACCGATTAATACGTTCCACGTAGGGGATCGTTAAGTGAGTCAATTTATTTTTTCTTATTGTTATTTTATCTTAGCATGCTTAGGATCTCCCACGATTTAAGATTGTCACAAAAACTTACTTTTAGTGGATTTACTTACGATTACAGACCGATCAACACTAAATAATAATATAGCGCCGGCAGCTGTCACTACATAGAAACTTGTCAAACTTTTTATAAATTCAGTTTTTCAGGTTTGGTGCAACCCACTCTTCCTACTAATATTATAAATGTGAAAGTTTGGATGTTTGTTAATAAATCACGCCAAAACGGCTGCATTTTTATATATATAGAATACTTTTTATCCCAGTAAAAGTACAAAAAAAGGAAGTCAACGCGAAGTCGCGTGCAAAAGCTAGTAAACACTGTAAAATCATATTTTTCAGGAGCCTTGCAGAAGAAGTAAATTGGCAACGAGCAACAAAACAAATTGCACTGACCTTAAACTTGTT
Source organism: Epinotia nisella (assembly GCA_932294315.1). Taxonomy (NCBI): domain Eukaryota; kingdom Metazoa; phylum Arthropoda; class Insecta; order Lepidoptera; family Tortricidae; genus Epinotia; species Epinotia nisella. The sequence continues at coordinate 29,724,825 of OW028674.1, forward strand.
CTTCATAATGACGTTGTGCTCGATGTGCTGCTTGATCTGATGGACCACCGTAGAGCCTTCTTGCAGAAGAAGTAAATTGGCAACGAGCAATAAAATAAATTGCACTGACCTTAAACTCGTTCTTCATAATGACGTTGTTCTCGATGTGCTGCTTGATCAGATGGACCACCGTAGAGCCTTCTTGCAGAAGAAGTAAATTGGCAACGAGCAACAAAATAAATTGCACTGACCTTAAACTTGTTCTTCATAATGACGTTGTTCTCGATGTGCTGCTTGATCAGATGGACCACCGTAGAGCCTTCTTGCAGAAGAAGTAAATTGGCAACGAGCAACAAAATAAATTGCACTGACCTTAAACTTGTTCTTCATAATGACGTTGTTCTCGATGTGCTGCTTGATCAGATGGACCACCGTAGAGCCTTCTTGCAGAAGAAGTAAATTGGCAACGAGCAACAAAATAAATTGCACTGACCTTAAACTTGTTCTTCATAATGACGTTGTTCTCGATGTGCTGCTTGATCTGATGGACCACCGTCAGCAGGGCTATGTTCGTCTTGCCGGCTCCCGTGGGCGCGCATATCAGGAGGTTCTCATTCGTGTTGTACGCTGTTTGGAACACTACGGACTGGATGCGATTTAGCTCTTTGATGTTCTCGAACGCCATTTGACCGATCTGTAAACGGTGCAAGCGTAAGTTTTAAATTGGAATACAAAGTAAAATATAAATACCGTAAACCGGGGTTACTTTAGGGAAAAATTGGGCTACTTTGATAATTTAGAATGAAGTATAAAAGCAGAACTATTTGAAATTAAGAAGATTTACTCGAGTATACAGCAAGATATAATACTAATATATTCACTGCCACAGTTCACCTAAGAGTAAAAACAATGATTTCGGAGAAAAACCTATTTATCAAAGTCACCCCCCAAATGGGTGTATGGGTGTTATGATATGACAAAAATCTATTCTTAGGATGCGACTGGTATAGCACCTTTACTCACCACAAGGACCGCAAGTCTATTTCCAAAGTAGGTAGAGTCTGGCCGGCGAGTCTTGTCACAAGCATTTTTTAGTTAGACTGTTCAGAGGTTTGAGCTAGATGAAATTCCTATGGCCTATTAAATTCATATTCAACAAAATAAATAAAAAATGCTTATATTCGTTTACCTCATCCATGTCCGTAATGGGTACGCGATTGTTGCCGACCGACAAAGACACTTGATCGTTCTTAGGTATGATAACCTCTTCGTACCCCTTGTTATCCTTCCTCACCGCATTCTCGGGGAGAATAAGCTTCAGGCCCGATACGAAACCTGAACAATTAAATTAAATTGCAGGCAACTATTGCAAAAAAAAAGTTTCTTTTCGTATAAGGATCAAAATCATTAAAAAAAAAAACATGAATACCTGCCGAGTTCTTAGCGTCAATCGAAGAGTCATATACGTTTGGGTATTGCACTTTCGTTTGGAAGTACGATATCTTTTGCAGCACTGGATCTACTTCTCTCTTTGATGTCGAGAATGGTACCACTGGTTTAGTTAATTCTGATATCCTGTCAGAAACAACACGATTTGTTAATACTAAATCAATTATACTGATTTTTAAATCCAATAATGCATTCGGTTCACCATACAATACACAGCGGTAAGCGTGACTGTGCTTTCACCCACAGTAAGCCTATGATAATTTATAATATGTAGATAATTAACGAACGTACAGAATGGCCATCGAACTTTTTTACTTTGCGCTCGCATTAGTGTAAGGCCTGAGTGGACGCTCCGCTGTGAGCGGGGCGTGCCATATAAAACAAATGCAATTTATTTTATATGGCACGCCCCGCTATAGTTCCTAATGCCATAACACAAAAGCGTACTCTGGGTCTCAGGAGGTAAATTGCATTGCACAACACAACACAGTACAAATGGCGAGCTTAATGGCAAACGGCATTCCCTACCAGCTAACCATACCTTTTAGCCCTCATCTGAGCAATATTGATTTCAGGTTCCTCTTCTTCTTCATTGACCTTCCTGATGTTCTTGGACTTCTTGCCTTCCTTCCGCACCAGCTTCGCGAGCATCTTCTCTTGCTCCGACTGCACTGATACTTGGCAGAGATACTGAGGCATCTTGTTCTCAGGCAGGATTGCTGCTACTGTAAAAGCAAAGCATTTTGTCAGTTGCGCAATTTTAGCAAACTTCTCTTAAAAACACAACCTTTCAAACTGTCCAGTTCCGCAATTTTAATTTCGTATGTGGCTAAGTTCAGTGTTTCTCTTGGCATAAGCCTCTAACCATCATACATGTGTTTTTTCATAATGCAGTGAACAAATGGAAAGAATAATTCATACTAATATAAAAAATACGAAAGAAACTCAGACTGTCTGTTACCTTTTCACGCTTAAACCACTAAACCAATTTAGATGAAATTTGGCATGGATATAGTTTGAGACCCTCGATAGGACATAGGATACTTATTATCCCGGGAATCATCCCTTAGTGGGATGGAAAAGGAGTGGAAATTTGTATAGGGAGCGATATTTAAGCCTACGCCTGAAATACTTTAATAGCAATTACCTTCTAAGGCGATTTACGAGATCTACGCAGACAAAGTCGCGGGCAAACATTAGTTAAGCTTATGTTCAAGCTAGTTAAGACCAGTAACAATATTGATCCCAATTCCACATACTTGACGAGTGTCTCCTGGCTATGACAATTCTGCACCCTAAAGTAACGAAATCACGTAACGGTAACGACCATACCTAATTGTTGACAGAAAGTACGGCGATGTGTCTACTGTTTTGTATAACTTACTCTCAGACAAGGTAGGCTGCGGCAGGGGCGCTTTCAAACTATTAACGACATCCTGCCTATGCTCGAGCAACTCCTGTATAAACTCGAACTTGTCGAAGCCCAGCAGCTCGAACAGGTCGTTTTGCATGTCGTCGTTGCTTCGAGGTGAGTTCAGCAGGGTGATCACGGACTGCATGATGTCCGCGCTTGATATGTCAGGAATGTTTGCGTACAGCTCCGTCACTTTGGTTTCCAGCCATGATTTGCCGAACTGGAAATTAAACGGGGATTTATACAGTGTTACAGTTACATGATCTTTATTTCTTTCGCCCGGTTTATGTAGCGTGCTTATTACGGCATATTGCGAAAATTCGGCGTAGCGTTTTAACATGCTAGACGTCCTCGTTATATGCGGCGTTTAGTACGCTACGGGGTACATATAAATTATAGATCAGTGAAGTTATGTTCTGATATCACACTTCTTCTTAATCTGGCCGTTACCTATTCACACTTAAACCGTTGAACCGATTTACATGAAATTTGGCATAGATACCTATAGTTTGAGATCCTGGACAAAGGATAATTTTATCCCGGAAATCATCGCTTACAGGGGTGAAAGGGGGGTAGAAGTTTATATGGGGAATTTAAGCCTACACCTGAAGTACTTTATTCATTATCCTCGATTAACGAGATCTACGCGGAGGAAGTCGCTGGCAAACGCTAGTATACCATAAGATTAACCATAAATAAAAAACATATTCTGGACGTGCTAAGATTGTAGAACGATAAAATATGTTGTTAAATACTTAGTTTGCATTTGTAGAGACGCGGAATGGTAAAGTTGGTTTGCTACTACCTATTTCATATACCGCAGCCACACTAAATATGCTCCTCGCGTTACCGCGATGTTGCCCTCTCTGGCCACACGCTGCTCTACTCGCGCGATTAATCGCGACGCTCCGCACTAGGGTACTTGCCTTCATTCTTCCTTTGACTCGCGCCCAAAAAACCGACAAAACAGGGAGAGGGCAAGACGAGGAGCAAGATGAGCGGCATGACGAGTAACATTGCCAAACCATGTCCTGCCTCCTTTCCTCGCTATTTCCCTCGACGAGTGTGTGGCAGCGATAATAGACAGATCAGTTACAAACATAATACCTTACCTTAGAAACTGGCAAACTAGGTGCTGATTTAGAAATTTTATTTTCGCTGCTACTTTGGGCATTGTACTTCATAGAGAAATCAGTCACAAAACTGCTATCAATTGCAGCCTTTTTCAACAGATTTGCAAGAGGTTTCTTGGTTGGTTTGTACGGAATATAATGACACTGTATATGGTCACCCCAGAGTTTAACATTTTCCTTGTTTTCTTCACTGATTTCCTTCCTGATATAATCTTTTGTGCCTTCTGATACTTCTACAGATATCTCATTGACAATCTGTAATAGAGAAAACGGCATTCATGTAAATAAGTTACCTTTTTTACCGTTAAAAATGAAAACATCCAGGATTTATCAAATATAGGTTTTTCTACACAACACAACAAATTACACATACCTCATAAAAGACATGAATATTATAAATGGTGATATTATACACCGTGGGCGTTAATAACCCGAAAGATTTAAACCACGTATTTTTGACGACAGTACGAGTAAATAATGCTATATCAACATGGGTCCAATTATGTGTCTTAATTAAATTACTTTTTCAGTACAAATTAAATCATATTAATTGACCGCTTCTTTGTGAACAAACCTTTACTCCAGAGAGTGAGCGAGTTTAATTAATCTCAAGTTGAGAAACAGAGAGCGAGCATGACACTTCACGAATCACTCCGATATCATACGATCCACGGCGAATGCAGTGACTTGTGTTCCATGACAAGAAGTGTCATGTCTAGCATGATGTTTACGTTGAAATTATTTCAATTTATTGGCACCACAAAATACCACAAATTGTAGGTATCCAAACTTTAGTAGTTACCACAACTTTACAGTGCAGTTATTATTGTTGATACTTTGCGTTGATATCTTTTCCTTTGACTGACGTAACCAAAACCATTAACCATGATTATATCCGAAAGAAATCATACCTATTATTGTTTTACCTCATACTATAGCTGGAAAGAGATGATTACTTTGTTATAATATCGATCACGCTAATCAGTACGTATTTTAAATTCTCGATGTGTTGATTTATACTAAGTAAAATAAAGTAAACAACTATGTTAAACAATTACGCATTTTTATTAATTTAATGTATTAGGTTTTCAAAGTGTGTACCACCGTTTTCAGCACAAAGATTTAATCTTAAACGGATTTCATTATTTAGGTTCACAAAAGTGTTCTTTATCTCTTCTGATGCCGTTCCAATTCTTCATAATAATTCTTCTCTAGAGTTCACTGGTGTTGAGTATACATTATCTTTCAGAGTTCCCCATAGAAAAAAATCCAATGGAGTTAAGTCGGGTGACCGGGCGGGCTAGGATTGACATAATTACACACATTAACATTGACTAGTCGTGCTACAGCTCTTGACGATAACGTTGGATCTTCTGTAATCAAATTCATTATTCGATCATCTTCGTACATCTAGATTTATCGCGCTTTCCCTTGGAGTCTTTCTAAGCCCTTTTTCCCGAAACTGTCGGTGGATATCCACAAAAGTAGAATGATGAGGTAGACGACGATCTGGGCATCTTCTTCGGTATTCGGCGACTGCCTGGAGCGAGTTGCCATCCGCTAAATAAGCCTAAGGATAATGCGGCATGGCGAATTTATTTATTACAGTCAATCAAATTTTCAACGTGATTTTATCTTGCGTGACAATCAGTAATCATTTAAAATATGTCATTTTAGTGACATCAATTTCAAACTATCAGTGAAGGTAAATAGTTTGCACTCTCGCGATTGAGGACAGAACAAAAGTAGACAAGACTAGATTTCTAGTCTTAGCGATAAGAGAAAAGAGGAAAGCTACTTGTGTGATATCATAATAATAATTATTTAAAGCACTACGCTGTATTTTAGTTGCAAGTCACATCCTTTTATCATGACGAAACATTTTCGCTAATGAAACCTTTTTGTAGGACAGATACCAAACTTAATTAAGTAAAACTGGCTAACAACCATGCAGTTCGTGCGTCTGCGTGTAAAAGTAGTAGGTGGCTACCTCACGCCCTTAAGGTGTGTTACAATTGAGATTTTGTAACTTGTGATTTGTTTTAAATAATTCATATCTCTTAAATTATGGCTTTTTGGACTATATGTTATATAACTTTATATACTCTAATTAGGCTCTAAAATCGTTGGTTTAAATCTTTCGGGTTGTTAACGCCCACGGTGTATATATTCTCACATCATTTACAATGACTGATCTTGTTTATACAACAAAACAATTTCGCACATTTTTATAGAGTTGTGAGGTGTCAAACATCCATGGGCATTTAATATGAGCAGAGCCTATTAGTATTACTTCTTTCAAAGAACTTTTTACTGTCACAAATGGACAAGCTGATGGGAGTCTAGTTCTCTGGATGTATAGCTACTGATACTCTATCACTCACTCATAGACACTGGGCAAGTTATGTATAACAATATACATGAGTACTTGCAGTACACATTACACAGAGGTCAGACACATAAATGTACTGACCTCACAAATCTTATTTGCTGTTGAAGATACTACAGTCCCAAAAGTCTGTCGCAGCAGAGTGAGGTGCTTCAGCATCACAATGTCCTGATCAAGAAACATCCTCAGTGTTAGAACAGCCGCATCCTCTATGACATCATCAGGTTGGTCACCGGTCAGGAGCTTACAAGCCTCCTTGAGGTTGTCAAGGAGTTTAAGGTCTGTGTTAGGTTCATTCTGTTTGATATAGTTGCAGATGTCGCTGAATGTTTTAAATCTGTAAATATTGATAAGCATAACATGACATAGTTTTTCCTCCAACATTTATTTCGTATCTACTTTGCAATCATATATTATGTAATATATTTGTTGTGATCAGAAATGATCATAAACTTAAAGTAAGCAACTAGAATTCATAGTACCTATGTATAGACACTAATGTATTCAAAAAGTGCATAGGCACAGGAGTAAACAATTAATTTCTTTGTTAGTTCATTTGTTAAAGTCAAACTAATTTTCTATTGTCTTCATACATTTAGGAAGCAAATGAAATACACCACTGTTCTCTAGTGGCCGATAATTTGTGTGTAAATATTGTAGGTAAGTAGGTACTACTCTCCGATGGCAGTCTGCCTTTCTGGCACTTCGCGCTGTTCAGTTGGTAACGAAAATATTGCAGCAGCACTTCCGCAATTTCTTCTTCCATTACCTCTTCAATTGCATATTACTAAATAATATACTCACTTTTGCGTTCTCCTTTTTTTTACTAAATTAGGTTTTGTTGGGTCTACCAATGGTTTCAGGCATCGTGGCTTGTCAAGCTGAGTGTGAGCTCTCAGGGCTCTTGTTATACGTGGCAATTCTATCATATTGGGGACCACTGAAACAATAACATTTTATTTAATATATCCAAAGTATTGTTCAGATTTTTGTTACATGCTTTATTGATTTGGTTCAGTTATCAGTTCATAATAGACATATTACAGATCAGTTTGTATAACCTAAATATTAAATAAACTGAAGACTGAGCAAACCGCAGAAAAAAAAACTCATAACCCTTCATAACTTTTATCATGAGTGTACAAATGCTATTTGGAATAGAAAAAAAAATATCATTATGTTTGCACTTCACTGAAATGATAATTTATGTGAAGGGACATTTTAATAATGGAGCATTTTGCAAAAGGGCCATTTTGGTAAAGGGACATTTATAAACCAAACATAACTCAACCGGGTTGTACAGTAGGATAATATACGTTTAATAATATTGTGAAATATGTATATAGTGTTATGGTTCAAGTTTAAGCATAATTGCAAAACAAATTTATCAATACCATTTCTGCTTGAATGGAATACATAATGTACTCCAATTTCGGCCACACACCGTGGAAATAAATGTGTGTTGTTTGTAAATAAGTTAGAAATTACTTACCTTAAACAGTCCAGGGGTAAGAGTAGTAAAATGAAGTGTTTGTGTTACATCTTACGTTTGTTTAAAAAGTTCAAAATCTAGTTTTAAAATATTTGTAAGCCGCTTAGTTATAAACAGCATGCAACTCAACGCAGCTCGCCTGATTGAAATATAGGTGTACTATAATTATATTATTATACATTGCTGACAGCCTGCCAAAGCTGACAGCTGACAAATACAAAAAAACTGTCACCAGTATCACTGTCGATGTCACCAGTCGCCGTTTGACATTGAAACTTTTTTTACAAATAGGAACTGTTTAAGCAGCTGTTGTTTCTGAGTCTTTAATGAGTTCATAGCAACGGTAATAAATCTTTGTGAAACAGACCTATTCTTCCGGTAGTATTCGGCCAGTATAATGACGTTTCATAAAGTCGCCCGACGAGGGCCTACCGCGAAACAAAATTCGTTTTCGTTCGTGTATCTCCGTCTCTGTCACTTGGACTAGCAAGTGCGATAGAGACAGAGATACACGAACGAAAACGAATTTCGTTTCGCGGTAGGCCCCCAGTTTCTATTTAACCCAAGCCACGTGAAAATGAATAAATGGAAAAAAAAGTTTATTCAGGTTCTAAAAGGATTTTTACAAATAGCCAAGGTTGGAGCCTCCTAGTAAGCAAGTAATTTTGCTTGTGTCAGGAGACACCGCTCTTCCAAAAACAAGAAGTGGTAAGTTTAACCCACTAAATATAAAACATTTCGTTTACAGTGACACTATCTCAGAGTCAAATAGCGGCTTGTCGGGCTACTATTTATTTATTTATTACCAAACAATGAGGCAGAAAACTTATACTAAGTATCAGATTTCCCTGTAAAACTGTTTTAACTGTGTTTGCAAGTAGGTACGAGAAAGAGGTTAGAAATATATTGTATAGAGCATGGACCTATGATACTCGGGACAAGCTATGGTAATAGTAATACCACGTCCGAGCGAGATGATAGCATACAAATCTCGATAAGTGTGACAGAAAGGAAATATCATTGGTTGTCCTTGTCATAGCTCCACTTTTTTTTATTTGCCACAACTGATTAGTACGAAGTTGTGGCAAATAAACCACTACCCGCCCAAATTAAGTAGGTTGTTTATGGTAAGCCATCAGCCGTTTTAAGACCAGTTCTTAATTTAGCTGCATAGACGCCTTTCCCAAATTGTGGCATCACGTATAGCTTGTCCTGAGTATCATAGGTCCATGGTATATGTAGAGTTCGTCCCATAATAGCCAACCTAACAAAATACACAATATAGTGGCAACACTTACGCCAACTTGTCAAATTGATATTTGAATAATTTGAATTGTAAAGTTTGAAACTTTGAAAAGTCAAAAATCTTGATTTCTCTTGTGTGGTGATTTCGTACTTTTGTCGGTTTGTCAGCATTGACTCGAACAATTCTGTTCCTCCGTTCTGTTTAGTGTATCTGATAGCGTTTTATCGTGGTTAAGGTACTCATGAACCAAAATGTTGAGTTAAGCAATATTTGTCCTCCGTCGTGTTGAGTGAGATTATTACAGACAGATATTCTCTTTGACAGAGACACTAATTCAAAGTCAAAGTCAAAGTGATTTATTCTTCAATTTAGGCATATTACATGCCTAGATAAGTATAATTACATGCACCTATGAATGTCGATAAACTACCACCGGTTCGGAAAGAAAACCTCTGCCTCGAGAAGAACCGGCGTAATAAACTTGGCGAGGTATAATTTTTTCAAAACAGTATACAATATGTCATTTCAGTATCAGACAGAGTATTATAAAATTACATTGCTACAGTAGAAAGCCTATTTATTTTGCGATAGATTACTAGTACAGGTTTTTATTACTGCCAAATATCCCTATCCATGAATCGTTTATCTTATAATATGCTTTTGAAATAAGTGTCTGTTTTTTGTTTTACGACAGATTTGAATTAAGTAGGATTTGTGAGATATCAGATTCTGAATGTTCAAGACGAATTTTACCGAGTTAGGTACCTACTTACACGCTGTAGGAATGAGTTTATATTATAAGCAGTACCTATAGGAGAGTTGAATAGAGAGAAAAAATAAATAAAACCCCCACTTTAGGTGTAGGAGAAATACCGTAAAAAATATTTTTTCAAGATTTTATTCTACCATTTTGTCGGCGTGATTGATTTATATCCAAATTACAGCTTTCTAGTAGTAAGGGTCACTTAGCTAAGCCACAGACGGACAGACGGGCATGGTGAAACTATTAGGATTCCTTGTTGACCACGGAAGCCTAAACAACCCGGGAAAAGCTGTAGGATAACTTAGTTAGTGATTTATATTCTTTTTGGTCATTTTCAAAATACTATTAGCATATTTATGTATGAAGTAAGTGTACCTAATTTCTTACAAAAATACCTACTTCTGATTGCGAATCAAGCGTGATTGCTATCTTTATCTGCTACGCTATAGCGCGTTCTTTTCGTAGGTAACTTTATGGAAAATTCAGCTATGAACGCGATCGCAGTAACTATTGATATAAAGTATAAATAAATATTACAGAAATCCCCATAGTAACCTCAATAAGGCGTGTGTTTTGCGTCATTTCAATTGAAAGCCTAATCCCGCGAGTGTTTTATGTCGTGGAGATAGTGAATAGTGATCAGTGATTTCTACAGGAAAGTCGACAATTAGAGCGTCGGGCGTTTAAGAGGTAAGTGGCTTCCCTTCTGTAGGTATGGTGTAGTCTAACAAGAGTAAGTGGGTATTATTATACATTTTAGTAGAAATGACGGAAACAATAGTATTAAGTTAGTGAGAATGGAAAAGAGGTCGATATGAAACGTTACGTTCTGACACGCTAGCTCGGCGTTGAGTGAAGTGAGCGCGCGCCACAGGGTAGTTAGTGAAGTAAACACGTTCGCGGACAGTAAGTGACAGTGCATTTCATAGATCAAGCACAATAAAAGATGACGAATGCTATAGCATTCGCGTCCGCGAAAGTGTTAGAAATTAATTGTAAGAGAATACACCCTGAATCTGAATACGCGGCGCCTCCTGTTACATGATGCTTGACAGTTAACTATCAAGAACGGACAGCAATTCAGAAAAAATATATTCACTCTAACCTATTGATACGGATTTATTACCTATAGGTACTGTTACCTAAACGTGCAATATTATGTAATTTATGTTATTAGACTTATTAGCAGACTCCAATGGCTCATACTCGGCCCTTGCATTAGTGGGTTTGGGTGAAATAAGAGGCACAATAATAATATTCTAAAATAATTAAAGTTGGTTTATTTATATAAGCAATAATAATACATAAGTACATAATCTATTATGCTATGTACCTATACACGGTGAATTACGATATTTATTTAAATAGTTACCAATTACTGCATCCTGGATCACTGAACTGATTATGTTTGATTAATTTTAAACGTTTAATAGATGTTATTGTAACACGTAGGTACACTTTATTAATATATAACATGTTTTAATTAGTTTCAACTTCAGAAGAAAAATCATGAAGTCAAGATTTTTTTATAAAATTTCGTTACAATTACATTTTATTTCTGCTAACAGATGCATTATCATCTAATTTTCGGTAGGTATTTTATAACTAAAGAAGATAGATCATAACCGTATAAAAAAGGTAAAGTTAGCTCTTTGTTATGCTAATCACAAACAATAAACCATATAATTGATTCTACTAAAAACATAAATGAAGAGAAGAAATCAGCACGGCTATCACAAGACGGCGCGCGAGCTCTCTCGATTTTTCTCGCACTATACCTCTCTTTCTAAGTTGTCTAATAAGAGAGAGACAGATAATGCGATAAAAATCGAGAGAGCTCGCGCGCCGTCTTGTGATAGCCGTGCAGATTCCTAAAACGGTGTTATAAATAACAAACTAGTATGTAAACAAATGAAAAGGAGATTCATGTTTATCTATAATGCCTACTCGTTTTAACGTAACAATTTGATTATTTTACTTCATACAATTTTGTATACATCCACATATAATAATCATGTTGATGATAAACTAACGTAAACTAATCATTCACGATGTTTGGGATTTATAAGCTGTTTTCGTCTCGTTTAGTCCTTACGTAGCAGTGGAGTTCATACCTGCGTAGCAGTGGAGGATACAACGCACATAGTTATTTTTTACAACGGACATAGTATTTAATTTTTGCCAACATTGAAAGTGTGTAAGATGATTTTTGTTATAAATGAGTATTGGGTGTGGGAGGTTCTTCGCATTCACTTCAAACCGAACTCTTTGCTAAAGTTTCTTCGCATTTTTCCGTACTTAGTGATTTATTTCCAAGTACATTGCTTAAGAAACCAATATTTGGTATTCGTGATTAGCGTACTTATATAATATTGTATTATTCTCAGAAATAAAGGGTTATTCCCACCTGTTATCACCAATTTGTTACCAACAGTGGTAACAGCTGGGATTTTTTTCCCATCTTTTACCACTAAAGTACTCGGTGGTGGTAACTACTGAAAAAAAACCCAGTAGTTACCATCAATTACTATTCCCATTAGTTCCCACACATAAAAAAAAAAATTGCCAGCTGTTACCACTGGTAACAAATTGGTGGTAACAGGTGGGAATAACCCAAAATAAATACCCGAGGTCATATGCAGAGCCAAAAGTAGGTAGGTAGGTTAATGAGCGAAATCATCAACGACTCTAAACTGTTTCTGCCTCCTTTTAAAGAATTTATTAGGTTCATGATCTTTAAATCTAACAATAATACAATGGAATTTAAGTCAATGACCACAAACAATGTATATATCTATATAGTGAAGAGGTAAATTAATTTTCTGATCTCGTGTTTACATTATGTAAGCACGAGATCAGATTAAGCATAAGAAGATTAAGAAGTGTTAAGTAACAGTGTGAAATTCTGACCTTTTGACTAATGAAGTAATGAATAATAATAATAATCATCTTATTTTAAAGTATAAACCTATTTTTAACATATATCTGGTGTATTTTTTACCTTACCTTACAGTGAATTTTTTGAACTTCCATTTTCGAATTATTGTTCAAGTACCCATTCCTCCTTTGTTTATTATGGAAGAATGTCCATTTTCATAGTAAACATCTCGTTAAACAATTGCTTACTTTACGATCGGTATGATGTTGATACTACACACTTAAAAATATTTCGAAAATGGAGGCAAGTAGTTGTAACAATTTCAGTAGGCTATTAGTATATTACCTACAAAACGATTCAACACGACGTTTATAGCTATTCCTTCAGGTTTCTTCTGTGGTCAGTTTATATCCGTCTCATTTCTTATGGCTCAGAAGAATGAGACCAACACAAACCTTCAAATTTCCATACGATTTAGAGATACTGGCGCGATATTGGACCAGCGCTGGTCGCCGCGAACAAGGCCGGGCCAGGACTGGTACAACACGAAGGCCTGTACTCGGCTATATAGTGTCTAAATCTAAAAACTAATTCATTGTTACTCATACATGGCTTACTCATACATAAATTTCTATTTTCTGGAAACCGACTTAAGTCTCTAAGAATTTTGGTTATAATCCAACACCACTGGCCAATTTTCCCAATGGATAAACATTAACTTTTATTATCTTTAACTCGCTTTAAGCCTATGTGTGGTTACAATAAAAACACCTAATTATAGTGAAACTTTTTACATTTTCTAACTACGAAGCTGTTTTTGCATACAATACACACAGAAAAAGATATAAGATGCATATCCGTTACAAGTGATTACGATTTAAAAAAAATATTGGCCAGTCACGATGTATGAGATCGTAGGATTGAACATTATTTTTTTAGTCTAATTCTATTTATTACAAACAACAACTTGATTATTTAAATTTTCGTTTCAAATAGAAATCACCGCCAATAAGTATATTAAGTTAGGTATATGTACTTAGTTAAACAGCTACAAAATATCTGTAAACAACTAAGCTAATACGCAACCCATTCTAACTCGATCGATATTCACATCCATTAAGTTTTCCAAATCAAATGTATAGTTATTTGCTATTTTTATAGAAGCGTTAAAATTAGTCTAAAATAGGTTTTCGAACTATCCGTTCGGGTTGTTTAAGTAGGTAGGTACTTAATTTTAAATTTTGAATGTTGACCAAAACGACTTTGCGAGCTGCGAACCTAATTTACGCGAGATCAATATCCATATATTCAACATTTAAAAAGTTTAAGAAATTCCATACGTACCTACAAGATAGATACGTATCCGTATAGACATTTTATCAAAGAGCAACAGTTAAACCATTCCAAAATTAAAAATGACATCCATAAACTTTGGCGTATAAAAATAAAACACAATCGGTAACAATCGTTAATAAGAAACTTGGTCCGAATTAAAAGAAAATAACGGTCTAAAAATGTTAAAATTTCTCTTAGGTCGATCTCATCAGATATTCAATGTTGGAGATATGGTAGATTTCAATAAGCCTTAGTTTGTGTATAGCGTTTAGCAAATTACGGTTGTTATTCTAAGGTAAACATTTTTAATAACGAAAACTCATCTAAAAATACTTATCTTAAAGTCACGACAGTTTATGGTGACGTAAAGAAAATACAGTGATCTAAACTCTTTAATTTAGACTCGCTGTACACTGAGGAAACGGGAATACAAATATTAACTGGACCTAAGTTAAGTCCGTACCTGAGTGTACGGTGGGCCTAACGGAATAAATACATTTACGCAGGATATAATGATATTGAATGGATACATCGAAGACGGTGCGGATTGGACTCGACGGTGAATAAAGTGTGGTGATAGGCTGTTTGCGGTGGAATTCGGTTGTGAGTTTCTGAAAAGAAATAATAATCACTCATTAAAAAGCATAAATAACAATATAAAACTCATTGAGTGAGCGGCATTGCTACGCCGTAGCATGTCGTAGCACGTAGCATAGTAACATAATGTATAGTTAGCTGATAATTAGCATACGGGAATTATGCTATTTGAAAGGGGTAATGCTGCAAAGGAACAATTTCAGATCACATATCGCATTCTATTTGTCAAACTCGGTTAGAGTCATTAGTTCTACACACTTAAATTGAGCTCGGGAAGCGAGATCGAGAGCTCAAAACTCATACTCGTCATCTGATTATTGTAAACTAGCTTTTGCCCGCGACTTCGTCCGCGTAGAATTCGTTTCACTACACATATTGTTGTTATTTTACCCCCTCTAGAGATTATTTTCTTTTTCACGCTATTTATAATTAAAACTAAAACAAATAATTTGCTTACCTAGTATATTGTCAGACAATAAAGCACCAAAGCGAAAAGCTTACAAAAATACTGAAACTAAAAAAAATAAGTGGGCCGCTTCGCTGCTGCTACTTATTCCAATATACTTCTATAAACTATATTGTATGATTTATTTCGTTTTGCTAAAACATGTAGATTTTTAGATTTAGACACACGTGAGCAAGCTACATACAACTGCCCGTGGGAAAAACATGGCGTGCCTAAATGTAATCCCGCTACTTTTAAGGTAGCGATTTGTTAATTGTCATTGAAAACGCTACTTTTAAAGGGAACTGTAGTCGTTTAAAGTTAAATGTCAAGTTATTAGGTATAATTGGAATACGGGGTATGAGTATAATCTGGGTCGTTCTTCTTTTTTACCGACAATGAACCGAGGTTTTTCTGTTTTTTTTTGGTTTTTGAACTGTCGAAAATTGTGGTTTTGAAGTGCGATTTAAAAAAAAAATGCATAGGTTTCTTCATTAGAACTAATTAAAGTTTCCTTTCTGGCCAATATAAATATTTATTTACGGTTGGTTTCTAAAAAAAACATGTGACAAAGTGGACTCTTTCAGTGGGGACCACATTTTGGTTTACCACTCTGTCACGGCATTCTACGAAAAAAAAAACATTTAAAAAAATGCTAGTTAGAGAAAGTGAAATATTAAATATCACTAATTAATAAAATAATATGGACGTTCATTCGAACATTATAAAACCGTAAACATCATTACTCAAATGAGATGCCGTAATAAGACGAAGGACAGGCTATTGTCGGTCGAAAAGAAGAACGACCCATCTTCTCCTTTCGCTTCACCAGTTAAGATTGTGCCCTTTACTATGTATTTTCCCAATTCAGTGACCCGTAATCTTGTTCCATTGCACAATTTTGGTGCATCTAAGTTGCGCATTAACATTACGGGTACGCCTACTTTTAATTCGAGTTTGTGGGAAGGTACCCCGGATAGCTCCAGAGAGTTTAAGAACTAAACCGGGTAACTGGTGCTGTCGTCGGATGTCATAACTTTATCTATGGAGTTGTAAACTGTTGTTTCGGTTGATATTTTTTCCAAAATTTTTATTTTATTTTTGATACTGTCTCATTTTTTGGTGCCAGTATGGTTCTTTCACACAACCAATTTTCATCCAGAATATTTTGTTGCAGATTCGGAAAAACTTGAGCAATAAGCTCGTCTTCCGAATCCACAACATGACAAAGTTGGTTGGTGAATAGAATCATACCTTCATCATAAGTTTTTAATCGACCGTCGCCTATATCAAGCAATTTTTGAGCATACGCACTCGACTCTACATCATCAAACAGCTGGACTCGCATGTTTGTCGTGAGATGGAACTTTTTCACCTTGGTCCACACGCGTGATGCTTTCAGACAGTAGCCGACTTATACAAATATGTCGCCTTCTAGTAAACAGTACAGTTTTATTTTAAAAACAATGATATTGTAATTATAAAAATCATTAAAATATAATGTAACCTTCAGAAACTACTTGCCTATAATACGTAGTCTAATAGCGATGAACACTTCGCAACAATCGCCAAAGTTAAGCAACGTCGAGTGAGGTCAATATTTGGATGGGTGACCGTTTTTTTATACAAATTCTCAAACGCCTTTTGACCCCCTTAGGGAATGAATTTTCAAAAACGCAGAAATTAGTTTTCTAATATTTTGATATAAAATCAATCTACGAAGTTTCAAGTTTCTATTTAAAAAAAAAAATTAAGTCCCATACAATCTTTGGTTCCTTATTCCTCCCTCTGAAGTAATTATATCTAAAAAAACGGCACGCTATATCCTACTCTGAGGTATAAACAACAATATTGGAAAGTTTCAATAAAATCGGTTCGCATATTTTTGTTTAATTTGTCCTCGACGCCACTACACCACATTAGAGAAGAATCCATGTTTCTACTGATTACCAAAAGATGGCGCCAGTGATGTGTTCATAAATCGGTTTTTCTGAAACTCTGTCTACGATACCTAAACTCCATCAAACTCTTTTTTATACGTTCTCATATGGTTTGGCAGAGTTTAAACGCATAGAAAAATCGGAAGAATTACCTACTACGGCTAGAATATGCCTGGAAATGTGTGAAGCTCTGCATCGCACTATTGAAGTTTTTAACGTTAGTTGTATAAATACAATTTCCGTCGATGTTACTTTATTATGTATCTTTGACCACATGGATTTCCATATGGACACTGTTTCACATTTATAATATTAGTGTGATATAAACACAGCGGGTATGTAAGGAACGAAACTGTAAAAGCAAATTCTGACAAAAACGCAATCAAAAACCACCTTTAAACTTAGAGCATATTGTCGGTTTTTGTTTAATTGAATAGAATAGTTTAAATACACTAACTAACGGTCCTCTGATAATACTTAATTAGAATAATTCTCAACTTGTTTTACGTTACTTTTGTCCTTTAGTGTGATTTAATTTTTAGTACATTTTCATCGTCGTCTTTGACTAATAATAATAATGTTCTTTATTCCAGGTTATTTACCCATATCACAGTTTTCAAGAAAATAATAATAATTACAATATAAACACTTACATAATCCGTTAACATAAATCAATTATTTAACAGTCATATATTCCTATAAAAGGCAATTGTATATTGTCACTTTCTATTTAGTTCGCGATGCAGCGTCAGCGTCACCCAGTACTTAAGGATCCTATAGTCCAGAAGCTCAGACAGGGTACGGAGAATCTCGTTGTCAAGTCAAAGCATTGCAAGCATTGGCGTATATGTATATGTTCTTTTATGAAACGTCCTGTGTAGCTCTAGTATAAGTTTTATCGATACATATACGATTTCGAACGCGTTTGCGTTAAGTTTCAATTTGTATGGCAACGCGTAGTTCCCAATAGTTACTCGTACCACCAGAGGCACTGTTCGCGTTGCCATACAAATTGTAACTAAACGTAAACGTGTTCAAAAATGTATATGTATCTGTCGATAAAACTTATATTACAGCTATTGAACTATGCTATATTAGTGATAATAAAGTTAGGTATTCCATAACATAAATGGATCAGAAACTATACGTAAACCTACTTCTGAACTTACAGTACTTGAATAAAGTTGTACTGTACGCGTACTGGAGCTATTAGATATTTACTTCTACTTATCATATAGGTACCTGTACGTGTTGGAACAAAGGTGCAAAATTAAGGATTCAGGAATTTCTATAAAGAATAACATTACGTACCTCAGCCATCAATCCTCCATACGAGATGTTTACAGACCTAGAAAAATAATTTGGTTAAGATTATCTTTCATATACTCGATGATGATCAACGTACAGAAAGACAAACTATCACTGTTTCACGATAATCACGTAGATAGTCAAATACAAAGATAAGTAAATTGTGTTATTGATTGACAAGACACAATATCGATCGAAACGTATACTAAAATATAATTATGTTGATAATGATGAGTGGTGACGAATAGAAAAATTACCTACGATATTATTAGGTTTTAATCGGTGACGATTTTATCTATCACTGGTATATAGGTAGTGCCACCAGAGTTGAGGTCACGCACACAACAACATGTCATGTAATGACAGCGGGATTTTAAAATTACTGTTCTTTTTTCGTACCGATAGCAAGTTCAACAGTGAATTGCTACTCCCAAATTTCATAGCAAAAAGAACCACCTGTGAAGGTCATCTTTTTGTATTACTTTGCGGTGCAGAATTTTTAGGTCTACACAATAGCAAGAGACTTGAATTATGAATTAATTTTAACTTTGCCCGTGAAAGGGTTAAAAGAGACAGAAGTGAAGCAAAAGATTCTACAATAATCCTGACCTGACGCGTGGGATTCTAAAGCAGAATCTTGAGCGTAACGAGGAATTCAAGTGTTTGTGCCCACGACGTACCTAATATATATTTTTGCTACCGAGTGGGCGTACTGCTTTTCACACATTCTATGAAGAAAATCGAAATCACTCATTTGAGGGCGGGTCACAATGACTCTCTTCAAAATATCAGGATTAAGGAAGAAAAATGCAACTTTGTGTGCTCATTTGAGAGCAGCCACGACCTTAACTTTGCCCGTTAATGTGTCCAATCTAAATGACTTCCCTCGTCATGCCATGTTTAAATATCACTTTTAAATCCCGCAACATATCCGAGATCTTTCAGAAATTGCGCGAGTTATAAGCACGTGTATTACTTATGGGTATAGTAATATTTTATAAGTACAAGTTAAAGTCACAGAGGCATAATATAGAGGGGGTACAACTTGGGAAAAGCATCGCATTCTTGGAGAGAAGTATAAAGCAATCCATTATCTATAAGACTAACGTATCTCATAAGAGTTTTATTTTATGAATACAGATCAGAAGTGTCAAACAGCGCAGCATCAGAGGCAACAACAAAATGATCGCAAAATAAAGCACGCGTTGTTTACTATTCAAATTCATTCTGAAAAAGGTTTGGTAAACAAAATAATAATAGCTTAAAATCTTTCTTTTATTGAGTTTTCTTCTAGGTTTCGTATTGTTAATGAGTAATTTAATATGTGCAAGCGATAATATTAATAATAATAATAATAATAATAATTTATTGAAAAAACCTTATTGCTAATATTAACAATGTGCTTGCTAATATTATAGGGGAAAGGTTGTTTTTGTCATTGAATGTTGATTTGATGTCCATTTCACTTTTGTATCGCTGGGCGGTTTATTAACCCGTTATATAAATTTGAATAGAAAACCAACAACAAGAGAAGATATGAAAATGACATGAAACATTGTTCGCCAGAAACATGAAGTCGTGTTACGTAATGACACACAGATAAAGCCAACACTTATCATCAACTTAACAACGACAAGACGCCGACTTACCAAACTAGGCTTAGTTTTACCGCAATAAATTAACGTTATACTATAAACATTATAACAAGTTACTTCTAAATGAATCTGCTCCATACTTGTTCACACATTGGAGGCTGAAAATGTCGAAAATGATGATTAGTCTAATACAGTGATGTACGGTGGAGTTGGGGGTGGGGGGGCAACACTTACCGATGATCAGGGCCAGGATCACAATTCCGATCACGGCCGCGATTATCATCATCTGGAAGTCAACATATTAGGTGTAACCTATCCCATGGACACGAGAAGCGGTACAAGTTGGAACCCGACTGCAGACAGCAGCAGCAGACCACTTGTCGCGGCGACACGACTGGTTTCTATGTATAATTTCTATAACAGCGGGGCACGGCGACGTGTGGCTAAGCTACGAAAGGTATTTCATAGACATACATAGAAACTAGTCGTGTCGCCGCGACACGTCGTCTGCTGCTGCTGTCTGCAGTCGGGTTTCAACTTGTACCTTAAAAGTGAAATAAGAAGGTTGTGTAGCATGTTAATGTTTATAGAGTAGGTAGGTACCTTATACAATATTAATCATCAACAGTTGATATTTTGGAAACAATAATTATAAGTGGTTCTTACAGCAAAATTTAAATACGAACTGAAGTATAATGAGAGAAGCAGTTATATAATTAAGCAGGGTAGTGAAATATATTTGGATTGGTTTGTATAGTAAGTACTTACCTTTAAATTCTGCAACCAGAATTTGCTTTTCAGTTTCCCAGCCTGTTGTTCAAATTGGGATGCGCCATGCTGTAGTGCATCTGAAATTATAGAGTAACTTATGTTATATATGCACTACTGGCTTTTGAACTCCAGTACTAACTTACATCCCTAATTTTATCCTTTTAAGGGATGTTTCAATCCAAGCTACATCTATACAAATTGTTCATAATACGTCCTTAACAGTCCCAAACTTTCATATATAGAATATTTGTTTTGTAATGCTTCAGTTATGCTGCATCCCGCCTATTATATTACACATTGTATAGAAAAGTTTAATTTGTAATTTAAAAGAATGCAACATCTCAATATTATCCTGTCCAATTGTAAACGAAGATTACAAATTTTGTAAATAATATTAACAAAGATTACGAAATTAAAATGGGTGATAAGGCTTTTCCCTCACCTGCTCTATCATCAAGCTCCGAGAGCTTTTGATCGCGCTCCAGAACTTTCTCAACATTTGTTTTCATGATGTCCACCACCTGAAATATAAACAAATTTATGTAAATTAGCCAGTTCCTTGCAAGCTTACATAAACCTTACACATATTTGAAATGCGAAATGAATGGCTTCAGGCAACCTCTACTAATTATGCATTTTTTATATAAGCAGTTTCGTTTTATGACTCAGTGCTAAATATTATTAGAGACTTAGATGTTTACATCACTTGCTCTATCGATTTAAGAAACTGAGACTTAGTGATATCTCATTGCCTCGGGGTGAGCGATAGGATAGGTATGACCATTTTGACAGAGGCCGTTATACTATATACATAGTAAGACATACACATTACCTACATAGGTAATTACAATTTAATTGAATTGCATTGTTCTATATTTAACAAATAAACACATTTCCAAGTTAATATAAATATGTCAACTAAATTATATGCTGAAATGTCCTGTGTTTTATTTTATTAAGCTAACCTAGCTTTAAATTAAAGGTTGAAGTTTTATTCCTTGACAACCAGAACTTGCGCCGCGCGTCGCTGCCTTAAGGTGTTATTGTGTTATATTATAAGTTTTGTATATGTACAGTCAGGGGTATTAATATACGTACATAAATGAGGACATAAATATCTGTACAGGACCTTATTGTTAATGTCATAAAGGCGTGTGCAGATATTTATGTACGTATATTATTACCCCTGACTGTACGTTTGTCTGTAAGGCATTTGTAAAGATGGGCAACAGCCTGACGCAAACAAATAAATAATATACACGGTGCCCGTGAGCATTGCGAGAGATTTTAACAGGATATTCCTGACTATAGGTTAAAAATGTTGATTAACGTCGAGTAAATTCGGTTCGGTTTTAGAGATATTTCCATTTTTGTGTAAAAATGTTGTAATGAAATCTCCAGTATGAAACACCTTTATGATTGCGACGTTGCGAGACTTAACCATCTACTTTGACAGCTCGTTCTAGAGACACGTTTTTACTAGATTAGCAATTATTGTGTATGAAAATAAGAAAAATATTAAAAATCATAATTCGACCTAACTTCATATAACATTTATTACTCATTATAGCCTCAGGAATTCGTGATTAAAATCTCTCGCAATGCTCACAGGCACCGTGTATATATTAGGTAAATAGGTTCAGCCAACAATAGGGGTGTATAGGTACTCATGTTGAAATTGATGATGTAGTGTTGCTAAATGATAGTAAACCATCAAATTATTGTAATAAAGCAAGCAATAAATACCTTAAAAGTTTAGAAAAAATATGAATTTTTTATTGTCCAAGAGTGAATTTAAAGCTAACATTAGAATCCTTACGCTTTTATAGAAACAAAATTGTATGACAAGGACCTAAACGCAGCATTTCGCGACCGAAACAGCAATCGACTTAATTTTCCATACAACAATTAGTAGTTACAAACAGAAAGCTGTGACGTCATACTTAAGTGTATAGTATGAAGCGTTTCGGCTGCCGCCAGCGAGGTCAATAATTGTGTCAATTTTTTGGGTATTTATGTTCTTTAATTGTAGTTGCTCCCATACAAACATTTATTCCTCTCCAAAAACTTAGGGCACAACCCTATTAAGAAAAAAAAACTTTAACCCTTTAACCGTTTGGAATTTTTCATCGGGC
Organism: Epinotia nisella; assembly: GCA_932294315.1. Classification (NCBI taxonomy): domain Eukaryota; kingdom Metazoa; phylum Arthropoda; class Insecta; order Lepidoptera; family Tortricidae; genus Epinotia; species Epinotia nisella. The sequence goes on from OW028674.1 coordinate 29,747,694, forward strand.
ATACTCGTGTCGCCGCCGATACGAAGGTCACACCACAAAGAGTAGGACTTGCATATGCGTGTCGCTATTAAAATATATGAAAAAAGCAAATCAAAACTTTGTCTTACATATCAGATTGCGGCAGAATGAGCTGGATATTTTATTTAAAAGGCATGCTACTTACTAATTAAATCCATTAATATGTTTGATTAGGTACCGGTAGTATTGAATATTGAATGCAATTTCGAGTAGCACATACGAATATTGCCGGACGTTCTAGGGAGCAAAGAGTAGAACCATATGACAGAATGATAAGATCTTTAAAATCTGAACAAGATTAGTAACCCTGTACTCCCGAATTTAATCCTCGGGGTCTGTATTAGTAAAATCTTTTTGTCGAAAACGCATTTTACCGTACCAATAACCTCTACTCGAATCCTTTGAACATCAAGCGTTAAAGACATGAAATAAAATGTGTTCCTGACGTTACGGCAACATATCAAAACTGATATTAAGTCTTTTGTAGGTGCTTATATCATAATGGATCACAATTCAGAGATACGGAGCAGAACAAAGATAATAAAAGTATAAAAACAAATATTACAGTGATCGATTGTTTTTAACGACGTGTCTACTTAGAGGGATTCCCGTCAACATTATTCATTTGTTGCTCAAAACGGTAAATAGTATAATAGCGTTGTAATAAAAGTATAGCATAAGCTTCATACCTCATCAACTTGTGCCTGTGTCTGCTGCAGGCGTCGTTGCGCGGCGATCTGCTGGGGCGTCTTGGGCCCGCCCACGGGCATGTCGCCGTCGCCGGCAGGCGCCAGTCCGCCCTCTGTCGCCCTGTAATATACACGACAAACATAGCTGTACAAGTGTACGTCCCTTGGCAACGATATTGGACGAGCATTAACCCATTCTGGTGACGCTGGTCGTCAAGCTTTGGCTGGATAACGCTGACGCAGATTGTGGCACAGTCTGACGCTTAATTAATGGGCTAACGCCACATTTAGGCAAGACACACAAGAGTGAAGAGAGTAAGTTAGGTACAGTCAGCATCATAAACATGTATACATTCTACGACCTTATTACTTAGACATAAGGTCGAAAAGTGTATACATGTTTATGATGCTGACTGTACAATATTGCGGACACATTATGGCATTTCAGACTTAATTGTTTAAAATGACTTTAATGAAGTAATTGAACGAGCGAGCGAAGCGAACGAAGTTCTCCGCTTCAGCATGGGCCAAAATTCTGTCGTATGTCCGCCTGTTCTCATCTACAGGTTGCATTTCTCAACCGATTCTCGTGAAATTTTATGTGCAGGTTTGATAATAATATCTATAGACTTTTTTGGCGATTCAGCATTTGGAAAAAAAAACATTTTTTTTTTCCAAACTTGCGATTTCTACAGCTAACAGACCCACTAGTTTATTTAGCTTATACTTTATATACCTAAGTACCTACTTTTTAAGTTGTCAAACATAAATTGTATTGTATGTATATAATGTGTACCAGTCCTACCATACGAAGGAATCAGTAGCTCTATTTATACGTTTTCGAACACGTTTGCGTTAAGTTTCAATTTGTATGGCAACGCGTAGTTCCCAATAGTTACCACCAGAGGCGCTGTTCGCGTTGCCATACAAATTATAACTAAACGCAAACGCGTTCGAAAACGTATATCTGTTGATAAAACTTATACTATAGCTACTGAGCTCACCCACTAGAACATGCACACAACTCACACAGTTTGAATAGTCGTGCATAACTTGAACTCTAGCTATCATAAGGCAATGCAGTGTAGAAGACGTTCTGTGACTTAATTTATACTTAACCGTCACCATGAGTGGTTTATCATCATCATCATCATGAGCGACTTATGGATGTTGCTAATTGTAATGCGATAATATGGAGGTGGAAGTTCCTCGCTTTTCCAATACCTTGTAATTTATTGAACCATCCCCAAAATTGGATGGGTGCCTTTTTAGGGTTCCGTAGCCAAATGGCAAAAAACAGAACCCTTATGGATTCGTCATGTCTGTCTGTCTGTCTGTCCGTATGTCACCGGCAGTTTACTCGAACACTATAAGGTGTATTTGAATAAAATTTTGAGGATAGGTGTATTTTGTTAGCCGCTACATAGTTTTGTAATTAAAGTGACAATTTTTTTTTTATTAAACTGAGTCACAAAAAAAATCATTATTAGACTCCGTGTGGCACATCAATCGATAGGCCTTTCAAAACAAATATAAGGTTCCTCAGCAATTTTTTTGATTAAGTGAATAGAGTCGGAGATAATCGCCTCGAAAGGTTCTAAAATTCCGTCCCCCCTCTAATTTTGTGAACGGTGTATTTTAAAAATATGAAAAAAATCATGGACATAAAGCTTATTAAATTCTTTCCGAAATGTTTTCGAGATATTGCTGAAAAACTGCCTTCCTTAAAGAAAAGGACGTAAGTGCCGTAAGATTTCTGTGACGATACGACCTTTTTAATAGGCACGGAACCCTTCGTTTTGCGTGGTCCGACACGCACTTGGCCGCTTTTTTACCCGACTGCTGAAGTGTTATTTTTTCAAGCTTATGTATGTATGTGTGTATGTATGTATATGTAACTATGTATGTATGTATATGTGTATAATTCTTTGGCACGCCCTGCAGCCTAAACCGTTTGACGGATTTCGACATATGGGATGTCGTTGGATTCCTCTTAAATCGTAATCAGAGTGACATATTTGCAAAAAATCATTTGTTTTTTTATTATTTTGATTCCACTTGTTTCATGATAGTTTACGTACATTATAATTATTTTAATAATAACGACCACCATATTAATCTATCATCATCCTTATTTTTTCGTTTCAATCGAGGTACATCCTACTTAATCTTTAATCTCAGGAACTGGGTTATGCGGAAATGATTGCCATCTGACATACATATGTATATAACTCAATGGTGTCAGTCGATATTGTGTGTAATTGCCTATCTACCACGTTCGTTAAAAATAGAGCGATCTTAGTTTTCAGAGAAATTGAGTTTACCAGGCTGCCTAAGGCTTGTTCACGACAAAAAGTAGCTACTGTTTCATAATTCAGGTTTTCAATATGATAAGTATGTCATTGTTTTAAGAATTTAATTAAATGTAATCATTTTAGTCAAATAATTGTATAACCTAAAATTGTTTAGTATTAGTATTCTAAATACATATAATAAACACCTATAAAAATGTCATCATACGACGCCCTTGCTATGCACATTTCAAAAAATAACAACAGTTTCCGTGGACCACAAATGGTCTCGCCGGAAGACCAGCGCTGGCTCGCGACTCTCGCGAGCCAGCATTATGCTGAGGCGAGACCATTTCGTGACAAACTGCTTAGTATATAGTTTATATGTCTAGTATTTTAAGTTGTAACTGCATGATTTAGCTTTGTCACGAATAAATTATTTCATTTCATTTCATTTCATGAAAGGTTAGTCGTTCAGGTCCTCTCCCAGCGGAGCTTTAAATTAAAGCTCCGCTGGGAGAGGACGGTGCCGAGAACCGAAAACCGATATAAAATGAGATTAGAAATCTCGAGAGAGACATCCTTGAGGCAACGTTGTGGTAACTAACAACAGTAACAACCACTCAGGTCAATGCACTGAAGTCTCGGATTTAATGGCAAAGGGGTGGAGTTTAGCTCGTTGCAAGGAACGAGGCAAAATTTTCTTAAATGGAACACCGTGAACTCGCTTGCCTTTTTAGGGTTCCGGAACAAAAAGGTAAAAACGGAACCCTTTTCGACTCCGTTTGTCTGACTGTCTGTCACAAAGTCGAATATCTCAGGAACTACTAATGCTATCAATTTTAAATTTGGAATAGTTGTAAACAAAGCTAATCCACTTGTATGGAAAATTGAAAATTTAAATATATATTTTTAATTTCTATAAAAAGGACGGATAAGAGGGGGGAGGGCAAAAATTCAAAGTCTAGTTAGTAGGCCAATTGGGATATCATATGAAAGGGCTTGAATTGCACATTCTAAAACAGTTTTTCTTTTCTTTTTCTACAGCAATAAAATTTAGATTTATAAAGAAAAATGTTGAAAAAAATACCATTCCCCCCCTTATCTTCGAAGTTAACCAAGCGAAAAATGTAAAAATAATATATATGATTAATATTAACGTAAATATTACCGGAAAAGTATAACGAGACCTCTATCTAACGTATTTTTTTTATTCTTCAAAAATCATTTGTTAATTTTGTTTGTAATTGAATACTTCTGTTTTAAATTTTTATCCTTCAAATTCGTATGAAAGTATTCTGAAAGTACCTTCTAGCAAATAAAAAAAGAATTATCGAAATTAATTCACTTGATAAAGAATTATCACTGAAAAACCAACATACATACCGAGTTCCTTGGTCGCGCGAAGTTAGTAACAAAATGCACCGATAAAGGGCGCTGTAGGTATTCATGACTTAACTACACTATGCGTTGTTAAGATTTTTCCAAAATTAATGGGCGGGACAAGACGGGTATGTTGTATGAAATTTTGTACGGAACCCTCGGTGCGCGAGTCAGACTCGCACTTGACCGGTTTTTATTTTTTTCTTATAGTGAGTTCGTGTGTCGATGTAGAGTATGTTAGTAATTAATTTGACGCTCGTCATTGAAAGTGCAAACTCTGCACTTAGAAAACCTTAAGTATTTGAATAACAGCTGCTTTGCAATGCATTTGATTGTTATGAATGGAAATATTTCCTTGCAAGTTCCAGGAAAACATATTTCACTTCTCATGCTTGCAAAGTTCGCCTTCGTATGTATGTATGTCTTATTCTTTGGCACGCCCTGCAGCCAAAACCGTTTGACGGATTTCGACATATGAGGTGTCGTTGGATTCCTCTTAATCGTGGGAGTGACATAGGCTTAATTGCAAAAAGGAAGTTAAGTTTTTAATTTTTTTTTAAATTCCATTTGTTGTGGATTTAAGCTGCACAAAATGCCACTTTTATGCTCTAACGTGCACAAAGTATTTGTTTTTAACACTAAGATAATCGGGCCTAACAGTCACATGCACAAGAAAATTCCGTCGAATAAACTTGTTATTTTATTTGATTTGCTTTAATCAGTTTCACATCCGTGTTTTGAATTACTAAATTAATAAAACCAGACAAAACAGAAGTTAATTATTATTTAATAACATATCGAACCATTAAATGACTTGGCGGTATGAAGTACTTAAGTCTAATATCACATGTTGAAAATTAAACATAAAAACTTTAAAAAGTGAAGTGGCGGGAATGACCTATTATTTTATTCAATTTAGCAAATATTTCTTATTTTCCCGCAATCTACTTAAGTGAAAAGCAGTGTGTATAATTCGGATATAAATGAGCCAAACTGCTGGTGGCTTTGGTGGATATAAATGACACTGGTAAAAAGACAGATTTTATGCACTTTTGTTATACAATGTAATACCTATTATTGTTGAGATTTAATGTTGACTTCTCAGACTACGTGGTGGTAAGAACTGAGTGGATGAGTTCGTATGTATGTATGTCTACTCCTTTGTCTCTGTGTGTCTTTTGTGTAGTGAATAAATGTCTTCTTTTCTTTTTTCTTTTTATGTTTTGTGATAACATAACATAAAACATATCTAAATATTTTCTCACTGAAGTGTATGATGTTCGATAAAAAAAACATTTAACTTGGATAAACTAATCAGTAAATACGAAATATAATTAAAAAAATTAAATAGTCCCGTCTACGATCTTACTACCCTATAATTACGGGAGTAATAACTACACATACCTACTTATTTGCCAAATAAACAAGTTAATACTTAGTGAACTCCAGGAATCCGGGCCATGTTTATCTTGATAATATTCTTTCTGCCCTTTCGTGTTAATGTTATAGTTTGCGTGGCCACGGGTATCGGGAATCGGCTGGCTGTTAGCATAGTCACGTAAACCATACGGTTATTATGGTTTATGAAAGAATTTAAGTAAGGTTACATTTACTTTCTGTCATATGAATAATTAATTATTCACTTTTGGGTCGTTCTTCTTTTTTACCGACAATGAACCGAGGTTTTTCTGTTTTTTTGGTTTTTGAACTATCGAAAATTGTGGTTTTGAAGTGCGATTTTTAAAAAAATGCATAGGTTTCTTCATTAGAACTAATTAAAGTTTCCTTTCTGGCCAATATAAATATTTATTTACGGTTGGTTTCTAAAAAAAAACATGTGACAAAGTGGACTCTTTCAGTGGGGACAACATTTTATTTTACCACTCTGTCACGGCATTCTACGAAAAAAAAAACATTAAAAAAAATGCTAGATAGATAAAATGAAATATTAAATATCACTAATTAATAAAATAATATGGACGTTCATTCGAACATTATAAAACCGTAAACATAATTACTCAAATGAGATGCCGTAATAAGACGAAGGACAGGCTATTGTCGGTCGAAAAGAAGAACGACCCTTTTAACAACATTTTCTGCACTAACGATTTAACCGAGTGCAACAAGCAGAGATATTAGGAAAAGTCAAAAGCAGCAACCAATATGGAAGAAAATAATCCATGACCACGATTAATTTTAACAGGAGTGGTGGCCGGATTCTCTTTCAACGATGATGATTCTCTCTGACGCCAAAGGAGAGAAGATCTCTATGAAGTCGAATATGGATCTAACCGTAGGTACTAAAAGTATGAGACCGATATCGTTCCGTCGTCGCGCCACGACCGCATACGTCCGATGAATCCATTTAAGAAGAAATTGCGTTTTAATGTCGGTAGTTTTAAGGAACAATTATAGCAGCAGGTTGATCAATCGTACGTATACGAGTAAGTAGTCAGCTTTCTTGAGGTCACACGTAGATCATATACTTGTAGAAGTAAATTGAAGTGCATCCCAGCCGTGACCTTTGCAAACCTATATACTCGTATATGGATCATCCTCGGGCGCCGTGTTTCCTAGGCCCTTCAGTAAGTGTCCCGGGACTCGACGTAAGTGTCATACATATGATATCTCTGTATACCTACACTTACTCAAATTCAAACGTGTTGGATCTTCGACAACTTACTCGGCAATTTTAAAGTACGCGTAAACATACTTATTAAATGATTGTATTGTGCATTTCATTCTATTTTAATAATTATTGTAACTAAAGGTAGGTACAGGGTGGTCAGGTAAGAGGTTTACAACTTTGAATCGATATTAGTACAAAAAATAAGTGCTAAATATCAAACATTTTTTAATGAATGTTTTCTAAAGACTTTGCAATTATGTATGGAAATAAATTTCCCCAAATATCCACTTTCCCAGCACGTGGGAAAATGCCTGGCGTTTTCATAGCGTCTTTCATGAATTTTCGCATTTCCAGGGTGTTATTTTACATTGACTCGAATGTTCCGTTGTTACTGTGTAAGGTTTTTTTTTAATATATCTCTCTCTTATGTGTCGTTGCCTCATTGATGATCGTGATCACTGTTGAATTTCGCAGCCCTGGTGATTTGTCTCCATCGGTCTCGCTCGATCCATGGTTGCCTTTACTGCTTGATGAAATTTGCTTTAAGATGTATCTTCTTTGACCTGGTCCCGTAGCATGGTTGGCCTTGTCACGCGATAGGTGATAGGATAGAGCGTGCGTCACTGGCTGACACCGTTCGATTCGATAGAACGAGACGACGCTCTTATCTTGTCACTTGTCGCGTGATAAGGCCAACCATGCTACGGCTCCTGGTTTGAACATCTAGTCGACGAGCATCGTTATTTATTAATTATTTATTTATTTATTTATTAAAAACATGTTAACATGACATTACAGTAAAAAAACCAATGCGTCATGAAACGAAACTAAACAAACACTATTTTGGCGACAAAACGGCGTGGCCCCGTTGCATCGTCATCTCTGGTGTAGGATTCGGCAGATTGCCCCGGAACTGTCGAAACACGACACCCTTCGGCCAGAAGTCAGCACATGCGATGGTCTCCTTAATATGTAAGCACACACAATTGCTTTAGATAGTTATATCGAAATAGGTAGGAGAAGTCAAATGTGGTGACCTTCACGGTTGCCAGTAGGTATCCCATGCCGTTATAAAGACATTTCTCAAGCTTAAGCTCGTTCTACAATGTCGTCTTTTTGCTTGATACCTACTTGCATTAAAATCATCCTGAATTTTGCCGCCAGTGTGAAAAGTTACGTCAGAAAAAAATTTACTTAGTTGACCACCCTGTCACTCGCATGAAACACTATAAATCTTAATCGTAAAATTAATGAGCTATCAAAAATCTAAAACACTAATAATGTTTTTATTTTTTAGCATTGACTCCTACCTAGTCAAATTGCTAAGTATCGATCATGTTATCCGAATGTATGTATCTATTTTGTATGTTTTTATAAAAAAATAACGAACAATTTCCGTCTTTGATTTATTTTATAACACTTGCATAATAAACACGTAGATACATTATAAACGTACAATTAATAAAATACCACCCCCGCATAAAATGTACTTCTAACTAACGCGCGGCACTTCCAGTTACCGTAACAAAGGTGTTTATTTTATACTGTGTAAATTGTAAATAGCCACTCCTACGCGATGTTAAATACCAAAGTTTGTTTCGACAGATAACCCCAGTAATAGAAGTAGCTCGCTTGGTTGGTACACACACAAACAAATGGTTTTTATCCAAAGGTTCTAATAATGAGCCAAGAATCTATGTCTGTGTCTATTTTTTAAACTAACTTCAGTTCAACGGAAGTCCTCTAGTATAATATTATCGGGTGATTTGATTATTTTATGGTAATAACCAACGCATATTTGCTCTCGGAAAGCAGGTCCTATGGTCAAAAGAAAAGAAAATGCGCACTGTGCGTGAGTGGCATGACGAAGTTGAAATTGAAGTCGGTATTTTTGTGGTTGTATAGCAAGATCGGTAAACTAGAGTTGTTTAACTATAGGAACTAGTTTAAAGGTCATGCAGCTATCTAAAAGCCATTTTATAAAGGTACAATCATTATACTTTACACCGCAATGCTTGCACCAGCCAGATATGACTGTGTCTGCATAAACCACATTGTCCTAAAAATGGGTAGCTTTGGATTTTATAAGAAAAGCGTTTGAGAGAGATTAGTGTATTTAGAACAATAATCTAAGTTCTAAACAATAAGTTTATTTTCTTGGTGCGTCTCACGAGATATAACAACAATATATATAATTTCATATTAATGACGTTCCCAAGATATCATGAACGTTAGGTATAACAACAAAACCAATACTTTTATAAGGAATAACGGTCAGCAGACATAATATTAATTTTATATAACGTTATTTTCTATAACACTGAAATTGACTAATTTCAGTTCGTATAACAAACATAAAATAAAGAGCAAATAAAGAGTGTTGTGTGCAATAAAGAGTAATTGTATTGTATTGTATTGTATAACGTATAACGTATAACGTATAACGATCATAGCACATAATATCTTTTCGTATGGCATACATAACGTATAACAATCATAACACTAAGTATATTTTCGTACAAGGATTATAATCTTAAAGATTAGGTTAGGGCACCTAGAAAAAGGGTGGACGGGGGTGGCGAAACCTCCCTCAAGCGGGGCTCGTGGGGCGAGGCCCCCCGCAGTAAAAAACAACAAATAATCGCAATAATAGTATTGTTTATAGGATAGGTTATAGTTAACTTGTATCCCTTAGAGCGGAAATAGGCACATCGCGAAGCGGGGTGACGTCGACACGCTGACGGTTAGGTTAGGTTTAGGTTAGATTAAAACAAATGGCGTGTATGTTTAAAAAAAACAAACGGAAAATGTATATTACAAACGTTTACTGTTTTTTTAGGCATTGCTATTAGAATAATTGTAGGCGATTATACTATACGAGCATTATACTTTTTGATGTTAGTATTAAGTAATTGAATAATATATGTTTTAAATCTTAAGTGTTATAAATATTATACGCTTTAATCGATATATCAATTGATATTAGGTCTAAATAACGTTATACTTTACGAAAATAGATATTTTGAAATTATACCTTTCGTTCATTATATGCAGTGAACGTTATACTAAACAAGCTTAATACAAAGTGAGCGTATATATTATGACTGTTATGATAAGTTCTTACACCTCGTATTTATTACTTACCCTTATTTTATCACTCTTAAAGAAACAAATTATTTTATTAAATATTTTTGTTTCATGTCAATTTAACATGGAAATTACCACGATGAAATTATAAACGACATGATACTGAGAACAAAAATAATGCAAAAATAAACCATCATAAGAAGCCCAGGGGAAGACTCCAGCTTGCGACCTCTGTATTGCCGGTACAGTCCTCTGAGCTACCAAGACATTAACTGCACGGCTATCACAAGACGGCACGCGAGCTCTCTCGATTTTTCTCGCACTCTCTGTCTCTCTCTTATTAGAACACTTAGAAAGAGAGGTATAGTGCGAGAAAAATCGAGAGAGCTCGCGCGCCGTCTTGTGATAGCCGTGCTGATGTAGCGTACGTATCCATCAAATTCGCCGTCGCTGCTAGTAGCGACCTCTCTGTATTTCCTTGAAAGGCTCACCGCCTTTAGGCCACTCTAATGGGGAAGCTATGCGCTTGATACATTCTAATCAAACCACATCAGGTGGTTTCAGGTTAACGAGAGAGATCTGATGTACAACACGTCTTAAAGAAACAAATTATTTTATTAAATATTTTTGTTTCATGTCAATTTAACGTGGAAGTTACCACGATGAAATTATAAACGACATGATACTGAGAACAAATATAACGAAAAAATAAACCATCATCGTCTGAAGCCCAGGGGAAGACTCCAGCTTGCGACCTCTGTATTGCCGGTACAGTCCTCTGAGCTACCAAGACATTAACTGATGTAGCGTATCCATCAAATTCGCCGCCGCTGGTAGTAGCGACCTCTCTGTATTTCCTTGAAAGGCTCACCGCCTTTAGTTAGGCCACTCTAATGGGGAAGCTATGCGCTTGACCCATTCTAATCAAACCACATCAGGTGGTTTCAGGTTAACGAGAGAGATCTGATGTACAACACGTCTTAAAGAAACAAATTATTTTATTAAATATTTTTGTTTCATGTCAATTTAACGTGGAAGTTACCACGATGAAATTATAAACGACATGATACTGAGAAAAAATAAACCATCATCGTCTGAAGCCCAGGGGAAGACTCCAGCTTGCGACCTCTGTATTGCCGGTACAGTCCTAACAGACAGTTATTTCTACGTTTTTGAATATAAGGTACATGTGAAATCAATTTAAAAGTTATATTTTTTTTAAATATATAATTGAAAGTAAATACAAGATTATGATTAGCATTAACTAAAATAAATTAAAGCCAAATTAAATCTAAAAAAGGCCATGGGGCCATTTCGTCAGAGACAGTGGTGGAGATGGGAGTACCTTAAGGATCTATTTTAGGTCCATTCCTGTTCCTTGTTTATGTAAATGATCTACCATATATGGTAAGCCGAAAATCAGGCATTGTCATGTTCGCCGATGACACCTCGTTACTGTTCAAGGTTAATAGGAAAGATACTGAACTCATTGAACCAAATAACACCCTGTCCATGATATCTGACTGGTTTGCTGCCAATAACTTAGTGTTGAATCCGAAAAAAACGAAATGTATAAAATTCACACTAGCGAACTCAAATGTAAACTTAGCCTCAAATATTAAACTTAATGGTGAAACCATAGAATTTGTAAAGTCAACTGTATTCTTAGGTATTACGTTAGACTCTAAACTGCAGTGGGGTTCCCACATAACTGCGATAGGAAGTAGGTTGAGCTCCGCTGCTTTTGCAGTCAGGAGAATAAGGCAGCTTACCAATGTAGCAACGGCACGGTTAGTTTACTTCGCTTACTTTAACAGTATAATTACTTATGGTCTTATTTTATGGGGATCAGCGGCAGATATTGAGACTGTATTTATTTTACAAAAAAGGGCTGTTAGAGCAATTTATAACCTCGGGTCGCGTGAGTCATTAAGAGAATTTTTCAAGGAAACAGATATTCTAACACTGCCGTCGCTATACGTATTTGAAATAATAATGTATGTTAGGAAGAATTTATACAACTACCCAACAAACACTGATAGGCCCAAGGTTACCAGAAGCGCAGGGAAGCTCAAAACAACTTTTTACAGGCTAGTAAAAGCGAAAAAGTCGTTCTTGAGAAATTGTATAAAATTCTACAATAAAATTCCAAAACACATTACCGAACTTACTGACTCTAAATTCAAATCTGTCGTAAAACGGACACTCATTGCAAAAGCATATTATAAGATAAACGACTACATCATGGATAGGGATATTTGGCAGCGATAAAATCCTGCACTAAAAACCTGTCGTAAAATAAATAGGCTTTCTACTGTAGCAATGTAATTTTAAAATTTTATAATACTCTGATACTGATATGATATATTGTATACTGTTTTGAAAAATTTCACCTCGCCGAGTTTATTACGCCGGTTCTTCTCGAGGCAGAGGTTTACTTTCCGAACCGGTGGTAGTTTATCGACATTCATAGGTGCATGTAATATGCCTAAATTGAAGAATAAATCACTTTGACTTTGACTTTGGCCCTCGAGGCATTGTACCGAGGATGCTGGCGGTATATCCTCGCTGAATTGCAATGCTGCACGGCTATCACAAGACGGCGCGCGAGCTCTCTCGATTTTTCTCGCACTATACCTCTCTTTCTAAGTTTTCTAATAAGAGAGAGACGGATAGTGCGAGAAAAATCGAGAGAGCTCGCGCGCCGTCTTGTGATAGCCGTGCTGATGCGTTGCGCGAGAAAGCCTCCAGCTCTTCGGTCACCAGTTGCATCGATCAGACGTTTCGGAGAGATAAGCTAAATTTCCTTTACGAGATAGTCTACCTACCTATGACATCAAATGTTTCATAAACGAAGTATAAGTAAAAAACCACGCACAGAATATTTAAATAACAAGAATAAGTAGAAATAATAATAAAAGCACAACGCCTCGAACGAAAGAAGATCTTACATCAAACAAGATTAGCAATTAATAAGCGGACAACGGACAACGAACCCTATTTTACAACCCCTTATCAAACTGCATGAGCTTCCAATGCCCTTAGCCCACGTCGCGTCGGAACTGCCCTTATATTATTATTTTTCTAACACAGACAGAACAATTACAACCTACATAATATAATCTTCTTTCACTTACCTAATTGTGGCCCGTACCAACAATTATCGAAACATTTAAGTAGAAATAAAATTATTAAAGCAAACCACCCAATAAAACATGTTTGTAACGTGTGTGTCGCTAATGGAGCTCATTTGGCAGGCTACATAACTTGGCCTCACTTGACGAGGTAGGTACTGTTGCTAGTTTTTGGGCAACCTTCCAACAGCTGGCGGCGTTTTGGCAACCATCTGTTTGCATTGTTCGAGTTGTTTGCAAATAGAAAGACTAACTTCATGTTACAAGGCAGTCTCAGTCCTTTGATCATTTGCATTTAAAGAATGCCACTTATAAATTTAAACTTTTGGTGTGAACATTTATTATTTTTCACAGATAATATTTATTAAGTAGGTAGTGAAATATGAAGGTCCAGTTAAATTGGAGTAAAAGCGTGTCGATATTGGTGAAAAAATTGTCTCACGACAGCATTTCGGTGACGATGTCCAATATGTCCAAATGGCCCGGTTAGGAAGGGATGACTTGCAAATATTGTTTCAGCATAGATAAGCTGGGAAGCAAGTAGGAACTTGCTTTGATAGCTTACATTATGCAAAATAGAGATGGTACCTATACCAAGTCTTAATCAAGTTATATTTAATTAATATTGTATGACTCACATTTTCTCTTCCCTCGATGCTTTTTCGACGAAAACTTCTTCAAAGGTGACGCTGGTATTGATCAGTCACTCAGTTCCGATCAATAAGGTGTATTCACCGTTTAAATTTAATAATGTGCCGATACCGTGTCGTCACGACCGACCACCAAATGAAAGGATTTATGAATGGAAACCTCGCACTAGATTTTCCTACAATTGTGTCGGGCACGGTTCTATTTTTAGTAGTGAGTTTAACGGATAATAGGGACCCTTAACCGCACTGAACTACACCGCTGAACACATACAATAACGACTTACAAATACCCAATTTTTATAGTGGTACTCTTATATAAAACACGGTTTTTTCGAAAATACATTTAGAAGAGAAAACGTTCCGCGACCAGGTTTCTCGATTTGTATGAAAGAGGGCGCGTTAGTTGGCTGTAATAGGAAAGCCTTATCTAAAAATATCATCCATATATCCCCTCGATTTAATATTCAACCTTATATGCGTTGCAAAGAGCTGAAATTTGTTCAACTTAATAATCGATAAGTGCGTTAGTGTGGCGGGCCAATGTGATGGTGTGAGTAGAGTTCTCGCGCCTGCGTGCTGGAGGTTTCGTCGGTGGTAACAAAAATCAATTCGGTCCGTACGTGGGTGTTACGTAATGAGACATGTTCGTGTCGCCGAGTCTGCCTACAAACAATTGGTATTAATTGGGATTAACTTATTTCAAGTTTAAGTAATGACGTCGCAATTTCAGACGTTAAAATAATTAGGTACTGTAACTTTAATTCTATCCTACTATCCTATCCTACTAATATTATAAATCCTATTAATCCTACTAATATTATAAATGCGAAAGTTTGGATGTTTAGATGTTTGGATGTTTGTTACTCAATCACGAAAAAACGGCAGAAGGGATTAAGATGAATTTTGGTATACGTGTATAGCCTGAATTAACATATATAATACTTTTTATCTCGGGAATCATCCCCTAAGGGGGCGAACTAGGGGGCGAAAGTTTGTATGGAGCTACGATATAAACACGTTCCACGCTGACGAAGTCGCGGGCAGAAGCTAGTTTAATACAGCTAAAAGTAGACGGTCGTGGGAGTCGTAAGTCGTGGTGGGCGTGCGTCAGTTTGGTTTAGTCACAATCCATTGTTAACCGACTTCAAAAAAAGGTGGTTCCCAATTCGGTTGTATCTTTTTTAATGTTTGTTACCTCAGAACTCCGTCATTTATGAAACGATTCTTGTTTTATTTTATTTGAAAGTATATGCTTCCAGGTTGGTCTCATTGTTATCAAAACTTCAGTTGGATGATGGGAACCATGAGGAATTGAGGGAACTCCTCAAATGTACAAGGCACGCATGTAGTAATTTCGGTATATTCTATTATAACTAGCGTATTTACACCCGGAAATCACAAATTTGGTAAAGTGGAACTGATGATGAAGACCACAGATGATTTAAGGAACTCGTACTTAAAACAGTAAAAATACGTTACTGATTCTGATATGATTCCGTTGAAATAGCAACTAATGAAGTCCTAAAAGTCAAGTGTGCCAAATCGACGGATCTCCTCAAATATTATCGGTCCACATACAGTGATATGGTTTTTAGGGTTCCGTAGCCAAAATGGCAAAAACGGAACCCTTATAGTTTCGTCATGTCCGTCTGTCCGTCTGTCCGTCTGTCCGTCTGTCCGTCTGTCCGTCTGTCCGTCTGTCCGTATGTCACAGGCATTTTACTCGAGAACTATAAGGTGTATTTGAATAAAATTTTGAGGATAGGTGTATTTTGTTAGCCGCTACATAGTTTTGTAATTAAAATGACAAAAAAAAATTTTTTTAGGGGTGCACTCCATACATAAAACTAAAAGTCAAATTTTTTTTTTCATTGTGACCCCCCTTGTGGCACATCAATCGATAGGCCTTTCAAAATAAATATAAGGTTTCTTAGCATTTTTTTTGATTAAGTGAATAGGGTCGGAGATAATCGCCCCGAAAGTCACTAAAATTCTGTCCCCCCCCCTCTAATTTTTGAACGGTGTATTTTAAAAATATGGAAAAATTCATGGACATAGGGCTTATTAATTTCATTCACCGAAAATTGTTTTGAACAAGATCGGTTCAGAGGTTTTCGAGATATTGCTGAAAAACTGCCTTCCTCAAAGAAAAGGACGTAAGTGCCGTGAAATTTCTGTGACGATACGCCCTTTTTAATAGACACGGAACCCTTCGTTTTGCGTGGTCCGACACGCACTTGGCCGGTTTT
Organism: Epinotia nisella; assembly: GCA_932294315.1. Taxonomy (NCBI): domain Eukaryota; kingdom Metazoa; phylum Arthropoda; class Insecta; order Lepidoptera; family Tortricidae; genus Epinotia; species Epinotia nisella. Next base: position 29,763,824 of record OW028674.1, read on the forward strand.
TGTCTGTAATAATCAACGCATATACTTTCGGAAAGCAGTCCATGTGGTAAAGTGGAAAGGAAATGTGGATATGTTCATTTGGCATGGCGGAGTACTAAATTGAAGTCGGTTAAAACTTTGTTTTTAAAGTAAATTATTTATTCTCTTTTTCCATGTCGATTTAATGGCAATACTTTCTTGATAGACTGTTCCTTAAAATAACATTTTATTTATATAAAGACATTATTTCGGCATCAATCAATATGTGATTCAGTATGATAAATTTCAATTCAATTTTTTTTTGAGTATGGTGCTATTCATATTACGGAGGCACCTATCGTCCCGGTTAATCTAAGTATTTAACATTTTAAGGTTATAAACTGTACAGGAGCCGTAGCATGGTTGGCCTTGTCACGCGATAGGTGATAGGATAGAGCGTGCGTCACTGGCTGACACCGTTGAGAGCGAAATGGCATATATGTCACTTCGGTAGGTTCTTATTTGACTTGACTTAGGCTGTAAGTTTATATTTGTTGTTGTATTGAACAAAATATTTAAAAGCTTCTACGTACTCTGATACGTTATTATTATTAAATTAGCAATTCTGGTGGACGTGTCTTTTGAAATCCTATAAAAAAAACTTATTTTTTCTTTTAATTTCATTATTTTCAACGTTAATGTGTTTCACTCCCACGGTACCTACATTAAAGGCCATTTGTCTGTGTTATTAAATTATTGGGAAATGATGTCATGCCTTTTGTTTGTTTATACGTGAAAAAGGTTAAAGAGAAAAATCTGGTGGGAGGTTGGAATAACGCGTATAATTTTCAAACTGGAAGATAATTAGGAATGGACCTACGTATCCGATTTCAAAAATACTGTCACATGTTATTAAATAAAATATACCTTCGGGGTTCGCATAGGCTATATTTTAATCCCGCGGCTTCACTTATGCTCTTTGTAATACCTACGCGGGTGGATAAGGTCTGGGCAACAAGTACGGTAGGGTTTCCAGTTAAAGCTTAACAAAGCATTAATATTTCTAAAACAAAAGCTAGATATATTCAAAGTCGATAAGTGGGTTAGAATTGAATTTGATGTGTTCTTTGAGACTTATTACTTTATAGATAAATAGGTTCGTAGGAGCGGTCGGTGTTCGAGCCGAGAGCTGAACCTGTTCGCCTCGACGTGACATTGGTAGGTCATGCACTCGCTTGGCAGCGCGCTTCCGGTATAGTTCCGCGAAGACTTACTTCCTGTTGGACTTGTTTAGATTGACGGCTTGAATTACATGCTCACATCAATTAACTCAATCAAGTAACAGCGATACACATTATTTGTTGTTCTTGATAGGGTGTCATTCATTAAATAAATGTATAAAACATTTATCAATTAATTTTCTATGTTGAAAGTAGCCTTTATGATTACTATCAAACGCCTTTTTAACGACTGACGCAAAAGGGTGCGTCTCACGAGATATAACAATAATATACAGAGTGTTTTTTTTAAATGGGACAGTATGGGGAAATCCGAATCTAAAGGAGATAGAGGAAAAGTGTCCAAGGAGACATTAGGTGTTTTTTTATGTAAACAAATTTGGCTCATTAAAATTTTTGGTCAAGCGTGAGTTGTTCTTAAAAAATGATAAAGTTGGTCATTTTTTTTTTTGACGCGGGTCGACTCTGTTTCATGTAAGGATTATTTCATTGTATGGAAAGAAAAAAATCTGAACAGCAGAAGTTGGTCAAATTTAATGAAAACTAATCTTCATACAGTTGGTTTATTACTTGAGTAAATGTTCGATGTGGCCGCCGTCTTGTCTTATGCAGGTAAGGTACGAGCACGCTTCAAGACACTTCTAGTTGCATTTAACAGAGACTTATGGTGAATTGTGTTTAAAGTGTTGTAAACAGCATCTTTTAATTCTTGTACGGAGTTGTATCGGGATTCATAAATTCGACCCTTAAGGTAACCCCATAAGAAAAAATCTAATGGCGTTAAGTCGGGCGATCGTGGGGGCCACTCGTTCCAAATTTGAATTCTTTTTTTTATAATTTCAAGACTATCGCGTGCCATGATGTTTACGAAGATTAAAAAAAATGTTCTTCTCTTGAATCATCTGGAGCTCTTATGGATTATCGAAATTTAAAAATGGAATAATTTTAAATATTTTTTACACGCCTAGGCACTTGTAGCAATATTAAAAGGCGAATACTGCAATTGTATGAAGATTAGTTTTCATTAAATTTGACCAACTTCTACTGATCAGATTTTTTTCTTTCCATACAATGAAATAATCCTTACATGAAACAGAGTCGAGCTGCGTCAAAAAAAAAATGACCAACTTTATCATTTTTTAAGAACAACTCACGCTTGACCAAAAATTTTAATGAGCCAAATTTGTTTACATAAAAAAATACCTAATGTCTCCTTGGACACTTTTCCTCTATCTCCTTTAGGTTCGGATTTCCCCATACTGTCCCATTTAAAAAAAACACTCTGTATATATAATTTCATGTTAATAACGTTCACAGGATATAATGAACGTTAGCTATAACAACAAAACCAATACTTTTATAAGGAATAACGGTCAGCTGACATAATATTAATTTTATATGACGTCTTTTTCTATAACACTGAAATTTACCAATTTCAGTTCGTATAACATAAATAACATGTAACGATCATAATACATAATATATTTTTTAGGTTCATCATCATAATCATCATCATCATATCTGCCGTAAGACATCCACTGCTGGCCATAAGCCTCCCCCAAAGAGTGCCAAAATGACCGGTCCTGCGCCACCCGCATCCAGCGGACCCCGACAGGATTAGGTTAGGTTAAAATAATTGGCGTGTGTTTGTTTAATAAATATATATATTAAATTTCAAACAACAAACGTATATTACAAACGTTTACTGCTTTTTTCCAACTCAAATTTATATGCTATTAACATAATTGTAGTTAGGCGATTATACTATACGAGCATTATACTTTTTGATGTTAGATTAATTGAATAATATATGTTTTAAATGTTAGGTGTTATGAATATTATACGGTTTAATCGATATATCAATTGATATTTATATCTAAATAATGTTATACTTTACGAAAATAGATATTTTGAAATAAAATTATACCTTTCGTTCATTATATGCAGTGAACGTTATACTAAACAAGCTTTATACAAAGTGAGCGTATATATTATGACTGTTATATGATAATGATAAGTTCTTATACCTCGTTTTACTTACCCGACGCAAAAAGAGGGGTGTTATAAATTTGACGTGTATGTGTGTCTGTCTGTGGCATTGTAGCTGCTAAACGCGACGCTACGAATCGCGATTTAAAAATAACTTAGTCCAAACAACCTCCAAACTAAAATTACATAGTAACGGACCCTACACGATGTCGATACGCATCTATAATAAATTACCGCCACAAATAAAAAATGAACATAATATTAAAGTATTTACTGGGACCCTTAAGAAATATTTGATACAAAAGGCATATTACTCTGTCGGTGACTATTTTAATTAATAAAAAATATATGCAAGTCCGTTTCTCTCACCTTTAGTTTGCCTTTAGTGAATGAATATGAAATTGTATTAGGAAATAATGCGGATATACAAATTTTATCTTGTTACATAATGGTTTTCTAAAGAATATATTTGAATGTGACATGGAATACTAATTTTAATTTATTGGATTAATTTTACTTAGTCTAAAATTTTATCATTTTATACATTTTTAAATTTTAAACAATTATTTCTACAAATTATTTTTACAAATTATTTTTACAAATTATTTTTTACAAATTATTTTAATAGATATTTTAGAAAATGATTATTATTTTATTTTTTATACTTTAGCTTTTTAACTAGTCAAATTTATTTAAACATGTTTTATATTTTAAATATTTGTTGTATTGTAATAATTAATTGTAACGTTTGCTATGCCCTAACGGGGTCCTCTACATTGCCTAGCTTTAAGTTGCATGTGTCAAGTGTACAAGGTTGCAAATAAATAAATTGAATTGAATTGAATAAACGAATGGATCTATTTTAATGCGGGTTTTTTTGTCCGAAAGCTGACGTAATCGAGATGGTCCTTAGCTACGTTTCAACAAAATCAGTTCAGCTGTTTTTGAGATATTGAACTTTGAAATGAAAAAATCGGGGGTTTTTCAACTTTTCTAAGTTGTAGCTATGTATCATTATTTAATTCACCAAATTTTTGTAAGATATTTCTCTCATATCGTGGTGCAATGCAATATATAAAGAGTATTTATTATTATTATTAAATATTTAGAATAGCAAAATTCTATCAGGGAATACACCTCAACCTTGCAACTATAAAGAAAGTTATATTGAAAATTTAAATTGGTGGAAAGCAGAGCTTTTGTACTTTCTTCTGGATTTTGCCGTATCGAAACTATAAAGGTCTAAATTCGATACGACATACTTAACTAAATTTATAATAGGTGCTACATTTTCATCACTAACTAATTTTTACATTTTGTAACAACCTACCTTAACTTACAATAATCATGCATAAGATATTAATCAATCCACCACAGCCTATTCGTAAAATTTTGGTTAAATCTAAATTGCGTATATAGGTACCTACTCGTATTTTTATACTTTATTCACTTACTTATTGTGAAATAGTATTTTACACGTTTGAAACATGGGTAACGTAAAACAACTGCATTGTTTAATGCGACTTGTGCTCATATAAACACCAGTAAAATATGAACGAGTGCTAACAATATTATGGAAAACAAAAATTTATATTACAAGTGTGATGTGATAAGTAATTACTAATTACACAATACCATTACCACAATACCAATTATATTCTACTAATCTCATCGTTGTTTATTATTGGTAAGAACTAGTATACCTGCTTAATTACTAACCATAAAACGTAAAATGCCTCTGATAAGTAAAATGTGTTTTGTCTCTTTCTTACGAACACAAATGTCAGATAAAGACAAACGAATTTTAACGGCATTTTAGTTAAAATACTCGTACGTTTGTTGAACGTCTATGATCATACGGCCGTAAGATTTGTGTTTGATCGTGTGTTAGACGGTTAAAATTACTTTTAATACGCGAGCGAAGCCGCGGGCAAAAGCTAGTATCTATATGTAGGTATTATATCTAAAAATGGGAAGCAATAAATAGAAAATATCCATTTCGGCACTGAAACTATACATGCCTAGGTAATTGTTTGTTATGCATGTAGAATTACCATGCGTGGATTATAAATATGTATTATTTAACATTGTCATTGGCATTTTTATTCTGAATTTACATTTTGTTATGCACGAAGATTAAATAAAAAAATATTTTTGCCTTCCAGTTATGGTATTAATTCCATCGGATCAACATTTTATATCAGTGAGTCATACATGTAATAATAGCAGCGTTTTACCTACCAATAAAACGCTTATTAAAATACTTACCTTATTCGAAGCTTATTTAATTGAGATAGGCACTGCCGTTTCCCGCATATATATTCCCTCTCATTCTACCCAATATATTCGTCTCTGTCGCACATCCCCACTTATTTCCGTCACCACCACCATGCAGCGCTGCTGGAGGCTCGGGTCTCTCCAGCTGGGACTAGCTCATTGATTCAATTAGGTATGCACCAGGCAGAAATCTGTGTAAGCTTCGAATAAGGTAAGTATTTTAATAAGCGTTTTATTGGTAGGTAAAACGCTGCTATTAAATTACTTGACCGTTATTCGAAGCTTATTTAATTGAGACGTGTTTGTTATCGCCTGGTGGTATGTGACGGACGCCAATGTGATAGTTAAATAATTTGGTATGTAATATTTATTATACTGTGGTTAAATTACTGAAATCTTGGATTATAATATTATCTAATGAAACAAACAAGATGTGTGAAAGTAACATTGCTTTGTATTAAGTATTTAAACATAATGAATCATTCAAAGACTTTACAAATCATATTAAATAAGTAGGTACTTATCAAATCATACATAGCCATACACAATAGGAGGCAAAAATACAAATTAATCACACAGTAGACAAATTAATGATAATTAATTTGTTGGTAGTAGGATGTATGAATCCTAATTAAAAATATTCCAACAAGCAGACTGTGCTCGTTGTACTAGATATCTTAATCAAAAACTTTCAGTTTAATCGACAGGGTTAAATAATTGGGTAACATTGTTTCTCGAACTAGTACTATTAGTAGGGACGGACATTATTTCACGTCTATAGAATTGACGAAAGGTATTGCCTGACCTCCAATTGCCTTTGGCCAAAATTTCGTCAACTGGTACATTTGAAAACCAATTTTTTGAAGCAACTGCAGAGCGTATACTGCCTGGAGTTGCTAAAATGCCTGCCTCCGCTAGGATAGTTTTAACCCAGCCCGCAACGACTGTGCGAGAAGCTGCCTTTGGATGCCCTCGAATGGTAACAAATAAATTAAAACAATTGCCCGTGCTCCTTCTTTCCTTCAATAAGGATATCGTTTGATTAATCCAGTAAACGGGATCCAATTTAATAGTATTACAATTGCGAGTCAATTTCCAGCCTGATTGTCTATAATCAGTCGAATCAGTTTTGGAACCAAAAACAGGACGGAATAACACAAAATCCTCTGACAATTGTACATGATCTGTGTCTACACTCAATAACGTTAGGTCATGTACACGTCTGCCTGAACATAAGAGGAGGAGCGTCGCTGTGTGTCTAACAACTGCAAATGTGTTTCCTTCTTCAACAGTATAATTTTCTAAAAAAGAAGTTAGTAAATCTGCATTCCATATAAACGGCTTTGGTTTGTCAGGTTGCTTAAGAGCGATGGACTTTAAAACATGTCTTACTATTGCATGTGAACTTAATTGGCCGGAGTCATCCGCATTACATATTGTGGAAATAGCGGACTTATGTAACATGATTGTGTTATATGAAAGTTTTTCAATTAAACATAAATCGGCTAAATATCTAGCTAAATTGGAACCGCCCGGACTAAAGGGATCGACTTTATGTTTCTTAGTCCATATCAACCACCGATTCCAAGCACTTCTATAAGTTCTACGAGTACTAACACGCCATGAAGATTCCAATAAACGTGTCTGCTCAATGTTCCAGTTGCTTAAGTTCCCCTGCCACCCCCACATATCCATACTTCTAGAGTCATTTTGTGCACCTCCGGGGGCGGAAGTCCCGTCGAGATGTCTATTAGACAATGTGGGAGGTGTCGTATCGTGAATGGTGGTGCTATGGCTCGTGACTTGAGGTCGGCTCTCCAGAATACTCGCTCCCAACGAGGCACTACCAGCAGAAATTGGCCTCTTGCAGTATTCATGTGAGTCAGCACTCTCGGTATCAGATATGGGGGTGGAAATACCCACGCTAGTTGGTAGTGCCAAATCCTTGAAAAGGCATCGTGAAATAATGCCTGATTGTCCAGTAGATCGAGAGATACATAATTGACCACAACATGAGCCCGGTCTGACGCAAAGAGATCTATGACCGGGACTCCGAATTTGCGAAAGACTATTTCTGTCGACCTCGGCAGTATGTGCCATTCTGGGGGCTTCTTGTGACGAGACAAGTGGTCGGCATGGCGATTGTATTTGCCTGGAATGTAAAAGGGGGTCAATGTAATTCGATTCCGGTCCAGAATTTGAAAAATCTTCTGTGTTATCTGTAGAAGATGAGAGGATTTCGTGCCCCCTTGGTTTCGAAGATAAGCCACCACAGACCGGTTGTCGCATTGCAGTAATATGGAGCTGTCCTTCAGGTAAGCAGATTTCTTTTCCAGTACTTTGAGAACCGCTAACATTTCTTTGTGATTGGAATGTATCAGTCTTTCCGTTGAATTCCACGGCTCTGATAGCGGTATATTGTCTACCTGTGCTCCCCATGCCTCGTTTGATGCATCTGTCGCCAAAAAGTGAGTCGCCGGGGGCTCGAATATTCTTGAGACTCGATGACTGTTCATTAACCACCATCTTAGATTGGCTTTGACCTCGTCTGGTAAGGGATGTAAGACGTGAGCCGGCAATATCTGAACTTTTATTAGCATATTCAATAGGGCTCGATAGTTCAGTCTCCCGAGAGGGACAATGAAACTGGCGAAATTCAATAGTCCGACTAGACTCTGAAGGTCTTTCAGGTTCGTACGAGAGTTTGTCAACATTAGAGAAATTTTGGACTTCAATAGCACTATTTTGTCTTGAGGCAGACATTTCTGGTTCAACCATGGGTCCCAGCGTATACCTAAGTAAGTGAGGCTCTTTTGAGGTATCAACTGAGACTTCTCGAAGTTGATTTTCCAACCCAGCATCTGCAAGGTTGACAGAAAGATCTGGACGTGAGATCGCAGTAGTTCCGGGTCCTGCTGAACCAAAAGAAAATCGTCCAGATATACGACGATACGCATGCCTTGATCTCTCATTTTCTGGGCTACCCAGTTCGAAAGAGACGCAAATACTCTGGGCGATGTGCTGAGTCCAAATGGGAGACATGTCATTTCTAGCAGTTCTCCTTGGTACAATAGGCGGAGAAATCGCCTGTGTGAATCCTTTATTTTGAGGTGAAAATATGCTTGAGAGAGATCGAGCTTGCAAAGCCAATCGTGTGGCTGAAGGAAATGTGGAATTCGGTTCACATTTATGAGTTGAAAAGGCTGGGTTATTACGTATTCGTTTAGTGCTCTCAGGTTGAAAATAGGGCGCAGAGAGCCGTCGCTTTTTGGTACTAGAAAGAACTTCGAGAGGAAGCTTGGTGACCAGTTTGCTTTCTTTAAGACGCCCTCTGTCTTTAGTTGGTTTATGATGTTGGACATTGACTGTGAAACTGGAGTGCTGAGAGAGCAGTTGTTTGCCACCGGCATGATTAGAGGTGGTCTCTCGAAGAAGGGTATCCGATACCCTTTTATTATTTTCAACAGGGATTGCGGTGCTCCCATTTCCTACCATCGATCGTAAAACTTTGCAAGTTGACCCGCTCTGAACAGGTGATAGTCAATTTCGTCGCTTTTTGCTGGGTATATATGTGCAGGGTGATCCCGCTCGCCTGCGGCCTCGTGCATTCGAATCTGCATTTCGGTTACTGTACTTACCAGTTCGGGCTCGAAAAGTGCCTCTATTGAAAACAGGCCTGTTATAAGTGTTAGCCTGGCCTTGCGAAGGCCTGCTATAGTGGTTGTGCCCCACTCCCTGCGAGGGAGGGAAATTTATAAAGCCACCCTGCGGGGGTGCAAAGTAATGGTCAGCAGGGTAAGGAGCATACCAAGTAGCATGCCCCATCTGCCCCGAGCCCTGCGAGGGCTGATTTCTCATAGCCGACCCCTGCGAGGGGTGGCGAACATTTTTGTTCTTTGATTGCGCAGTAGATCCTAAATAATTAAATTTATACGGTGGAGGTAGAAAAGCCTTCTTAACTCCTCCTTCCTTCTCAATAACTGCTGCAAGCTTGTCTTGGTCAAACAAATGTTTAAAGGATGGTGGAATTCTACGCAGCTTACTTTTGAAAAGCTGGTCCCGAGCATTTTTAATCACACCATCTCTGCGCATTTGAATAGCTTCGGCTCTATGGCCGCAAATCAATTGCAACAAGTCAGACGAAACCTTTGCATATTCCCCATTTACTAATACGTCTAACTTTTCACGTAACGCCTCATAATTCAAGGTGTTTTCATTTTTAGCCCACAACAGAAAACTTTTTAACGTGTCCTCAATAACGGTTTTTTGTTTGATTGCACAAAAAGTTAATGCTGCATAAGCTTTGTCAGCATATGCCAAATGTTGCAGAGAGTCGTACGCTTTAATTTCATCATTAGCCTCAAGGTCTACAAATCCAGGCGTATGGTTGTAGATTTTCTGAACATCTGCATATCTAACCTCAGTCCATTCATCAACATCTAAGTGTTGCATTGTTTTAAGCACATTCAAGAAGGGTTCTGGGGCTTTAGGAACTGCGGGCTCCTTTAATTTCGTTTCTAGATCTAAAACAAATTCGGGCGGCAAGTCCACTACCTCTTGACACCCTTCGTATAATTCCCGACTTACGTTGGGATCTACAGATTGATACTCCTCGTCTATTAAATTAGACATTGAATCACCAACGATGGGAACGTTGAACGAGATGTGTTTCTGCAATTCACTTACTTGTTTAGATAATTCATTTATCTTACGGTGTCTTCGATAACGCCTGCTCTTCTTTTTACGGGGCCGACGCGAGCGTCCTCGTTTGCGCGGCTCCGACGATGATGTCGACGACGAGCTCGAGCCCGAAGATGAGCTGCTGCTGCTGCTACTCGATGAAGTATCCCTAGCCTGGCGCCGTCGAGACGGCTGTGAAGGGCCCGCGACCTCCACGGGCGGCCTTCTATCGGCATTCGCCGACTGATCCTCATTCATCCTGAACAATGGTTGCGTTAGAGACTATAATTACGCTTAAATCAATTACATTTCTAAAATGTTTTAAGTATTTGCTATTCACACTTTTGATAAAAATAATTCTCACAAAAAGAAGGTAGAATCAAAACTCGAGGTTAAATGAAAGCACAATGGACATTGTAAATTGATTAAGTAAATTTTATAAATTTCGAACGGCAAAAACCGTTAATGTATTGGTAATTGCCAATACTAGTAACATATTATAATATTTTACGGAAAAAAAAAAACACTTACGTATATGGGCTGGACTCGCCAGCAATATTACTTTACCACTATGTAGTAGTTTCGATTATCTTCGGATAGACAGTTCGCTTGCTATCCGTTCTCGGCGGGAAACAAAACGCCAATGAGCTAGTCCCAGCTGGAGAGACCCGAGCCTCCAGCAGCGCTGCATGGTGGTGGTGACGGAAATAAGTGGGGATGTGCGACAGAGACGAATATATTGGGTAGAATGAGAGGGAATATATATGCGGGAAACGGCAGTGCCTATCTCAATTAAATAAGCTTCGAATAACGGTCAAGTAATTTAATAACACAAATCTCGTTAAGCATTATCTACCTACCAGTCAAATTATAATTTTGTCGTTCAATGGTAAAGTAAAAATCCATAATATTGCCTTTACTTAGAATCGAAACTTTCAGGATTGTACTTGCAGTAAAAATAAAAATAATTTTAATTTTACAATCTACTATTTATTACGTCTATATTGTGTCTTGACTTCCGACTTCTACTTTGAATTCAGCCGCTCAAGACGTGTGTTCTCGCTGAAATCTGCAACCACACCCGATACTCCATCTGCGGGGAAGATAAGAAGATCTCAGAATACCGCATTTTCCTCGACGAATGTGATATGTACGAGTTGAACTGCGATGGTGGTAGAGGTTCTGTATTTTGCTTTCGGATTTAAATGCTTCAATACGATTTAATCCATTTATCTTGCAATGGTTGTCAGGTAATAAATCTGCTTTCTAAGTCATGAAGTAATCGTAAATTTTACGTACCACAGTCAGTGCAATGGCTGGTTTCCCGCCCTCTGCTACCTTGTCAGAAACCTGTCCAAATTCTACACCCTTGGCCCTCTGCTTGTAATAGCGCGGCTAAAGTCCAACGCTAGGGGAATGCCTAGTGGTGGCATTATCTCGTCATGTTACATGATTGTAGGACCTTTTGTGGTGTTCTGTTTAAAAGGTAGGTCTGGCTCCCCAAACATCCCGCCACGTCTTTATAACTCTGTCGATTCTGGTTAGGGACTTGCTTATTCAAATATTCACTATAGCTGGTGGCTGTGCTATTTCAGCCCCAACAAAAAGTTAAAAAAATATATAACTTGTTAAATCCCCATCCTTGTCGTTTCTGGTGCAAAAGTTGTCCGTTATCCACGGCTATGCAACTTGGAAATGCCGTGCATTATGGGCACTTTTGCCCTTTAGTTATTTTAGAAAAGTACTTATTTTGTTGTGTTTCTAATCATTTATTTATTTATGCTTTATTTCACAAGACACAGAAATGAACAAATGGCGAGTTTAATACCAAATGGCATTTTCTTATTATAATAAATATGTATTTATTCAATTATGTATTTTCTTTGTTTTAGAATTCATAGCTGTAAATTATTCAATTTGTTTTCAACCGAACGTGGTGCCAGCAAATATTTATAGTCCCCAGCGGTATAACATGGAGAAACGAAACAAAACGAAGGTGTTAATAAGTATGAAAAAAAATATGGTTGAACCAGAGGCAGACGTTGAGACAGTCACACGGAAACGATTTATGTTAAAAAATCGATCAAGCACATTGCCACAGATTGTTTTGTCTACATATATATTGAAAAAGGAGACTGTCTGGAGAAATGGCAAATTAGTTATGAAAGTAATTAAAGGTCCGGCATATCCTTGGTGGTCTTCCTTAGAGTCTAGTGGCTATATAAGCAACTGATGTTCTCCTATAAACAGCAATAAAAGTATGTTATCTCAGTGGACTTTCATTGTCATTTAATAATAAAACTGTGTATAATGGCCGCTATCATTTGAACTATACCTTGGTAAAAAACGCAAAAAGTAGGGAGATTTAACTAACGTAAAACCAAGTCAGGAACAAATTTTATCAATAATAGACATTCGTATTTCTTTAATAAATATATTGATTTGGCCATTTATCTAGCTAATAACTTCTGATGTACCGTTGTTATTATATTCAAAGCGCCAAGTTGCTATTATTTGTAGTTGTACATTATTGCAGAGGATAGGAAATTGCAATTCGTGGATGAGTTGATTTTGTCGGATGAAGCGAAGCTGAATCCGACAATAGAGACGAATCCACGAATTGCCATTCTCGAAGAGGCAGATACAGTACTTTTCTCCAAAATTGCGAGGAAATCAAATAATATTTTCAATAATTGTAAAACAGCGAGTATGTCAATAACCTATCAAATCCCGCTGTACACGGCATGACTCGTAGTGCCAGTTTGAATTGAAATATATTAAATTAAAACATTAGAATCGATCACAATTTTATGTTTTATGTAATTCAAATTATTAAAGATTAAACGGGATTGAAATCTAAACGCATTGTAGTTCGTTTTGAATTTTATTTCGATAGTATTTTAATTTAATACTATTTGAGACATTTTTTAAATCGTCACTTCGATCTCTTGCAAAAGTAAGCGTTTTGCAAAAGTAAACAATTAAAAAAAATCTTGGGGAAACTTTAAGCGCACTACAAACGGGTGCAATTTGTTACACCAACTTGCAATAGTTGAAAAGAGTCAGCCATACACTACTACCCAGTCTAATTATAGCAAGTTGTTAATGACAAATTGCTAGGCCTTTTAAGTTACGAGTATTTGGCTGGTTGAAGTGATTTGTCATGGTCAAAACATATGATTAAAAGGTAAAAAAGTGTTGTCAATTACTTTGGAGCGGAGATGCAAGCTGCTTGTCGAGTGTTCGAATTTTAATTTAAATATAGGTCATGGGTTAATACGCATGGGCATGGATTATTAGCTATTACTACGTTTTTTATTGTTATTATTATTGTTCCCTTTATTTTAAGAACTAAATATTATAAGGAAAATTTTAGGATTTTGTAAACAGAGACTTTTTGTAAAATTTATAATTTTTGGTCGGATACATTTAATTATTTTTCTCCAATATGCTCGGAAATGTGCGCCTTACTGTAGCAAAAATAGTACGTGAAGTTCCTCGTTACTGACAAGCGCAAATTTAAAAAGTTAAAGTCATTATTGTACAGCTTTAGCGGCCAGGAACATGTATGAAATTCCTTTACTGTATACTTTTTTACCTTTTAATCATATGTTTTGACCATGCCATGACAATTGACAAATCACTACAAACAGCCAAATGCTCGTAAGTTTAAAGGCCTAGCAATTTGTCATAACAACTTGCTATAGTTAGACTGGTTAATAATGTATGGCTGTCTCTTTCCAACTGTTGCAAGTTGGTGTGACAAATTGCACGCGTTTGTAGCGTGCTTAAATTTTTCCCAATTTTTTTTTTTAATTGTCAGACAAAACGATTACTTTTGCAGGAGATCGAAGTGACGTTTTAAAAAATGTCTCAAATAGTATTAACTGAAGAAATTAAAATATTTTTGAAATAATATTCAAAACGAACTAAATTGCGTTTAGATTTCAATCCCGTGTAGTCTTTAATAATTTTAATTACATAAAACATAAAATTGTAATTAATTCTAATGTTTTTAATTTTTTATGTGCGTCAATTGAAACTGGCACCATGAGTCATGCCGTGTACATACCTACTTTTAAAAAATAAGTTGGGCGGGAACATGATTATTGACATACTACTCGCTGTTTTAAAATTATTTAAAATATTATTTGATTTCCTCGCATTTATGGAGAAAAGCACTATACCTGCCTCGGCGGGAATGGCAATTCGTGGATTCGTCTCTATTGTCGGATTCAGCTTCGCTTCATCCGACAAAATCAACTCATCCACGAATTGCTATTTCCCGGCCTCTGCAGTAATGTACTATTATAATACATTAAATAAACGAAGAACAAGCCGTCTTTGTCGTTTAATTTCGACTGTATTTTATCGAGAAAGGAATCATACAAGGTGAAATGGGAAACGTAATCAGAAATCACTTTTTCCGACTCTTTAATTGAATGCCTTTTTCTTTTTTTGCAATTTCAAAATTTATTCATTAATATTATAAGCACATTGTAGATACTAAAAATAAATAAAATACTACATACTATACTACAGATAAAATTGCCCGCCCTCAACACAACCTAATGTAGCCCGGGGCATCGTTCCCAAGACGCTCGCCGCGTTACCAAGTTGGATGGCCAGGCTCAGCCTTTGGGCGAAATATGAGCCTGCCCTGAGATCGCCTGAGACCCCGATCAACCGTGTCGGAACACCAGGGTCCAAGGGTCTCTACTGCAAGTGCCGCAAATAGGTAATTATCCTTTAAGTAAGCGTATTTGCGGCACTTGACAGTATGGGCGTCATTAGCGGCCGAGCCCGGCTTTTTGGCAGACCGCACAACATGGGACGGGGCCAACGTATCCACGCAGGTCACGTCCCATGCCAAGGGTCGTCCTAGATGTCACGGCACTAGAGTGCATCCGTCGGGCCTTTTGCCGTCTACCACAGACAGACCTACAGGCTCCAAAGTGGAGGGAATGGCTGCAGAGCCGAGAGCCCGGTGAATGAGGTCATTCAGGGCAGCGTGTCTGAATAACCGACCGGCACTCGACTGGCAGTGAAGGCCGTGGTGACCAAAGGCGTCAGCCGAGCCTCCGCAGCGGCTGCAGGGGTGCGGCTCACAGGCCTTGAGCCCTAGCCTAAGGCACACAGTTACACGCAATGCTGCCGGGTCTAACAGGGAGCCAATGTTCCGCGACGGAAGAGCGTGTAGCCAGTGCCCCGACTCAGGCTCAGACACTGCCAGCAGTCGAGCGCGTTTACTTGCGTTAAGGCTATTTTCGAGAAGTTTGTGGTGAACGGATTTGACGTTTAATTGATCCCAGGCAGCTTGGCTAGCTTTTTCAGTAGGTGGGCATTCGGTAGGGTTCCCGGCTCTCCACATTGACTCTGCATCAGCCAAGCCTGTGACAACCACATCAGCGGGATTGGAAACATTTAGAATTCCACTGATGAGAGTAACAGTGCTGTAGACTGTTGACAGAAATGCAGGAAGAGCCAGGTCACCTGTTCGGCGAATGCCCAGTCTGCCGTATTTGATAGGCAGAGTTGCCTGTGACCTAGTATGAGGATTGAACTTGGTGACATCGAATAAGGCAAGTTTACTTTTTCAAAATTAATCACAATTGACTCATGCTCAACCGTTGTGAGGTTTGGGTCATATTGCTACCATTACCATACTTCGTGACCATTTTTATTAAGTTTGTCTTTCATTATTCCATCATGTGTACTCATCACGTCGCCAATATCACTCAATATGCTTCTTAAATTTATTTACCTTAATCTAAAATAAAGCCGGCCTACTGACGTTGATTATTTCTGTTATTGGTATACATTTGTATAAATAATGAATTACAATGCTTTATAGGTCTAAACTTTTTTTTAATAATTTTGGTTTTCATAAAATACAAAGCATTATACCTTCATGCTTCACTGCGATCATAAGTACCCAAAGTGCAAAAATCTTGGAATTAAATTGAAAATACTTCGCTCGTGCTGAAATTGTGCAGATTAAATATAATATTTATAGGTGTCGTAAAAAACAACTGCGTTTGGCTTGAAGCGGTCGAAAAACAACTTTTGCTTGCCACTTTACTATATTTTTGTGACAATGAAATAAATTCACCCGTTTTGTACAATGTTAATTTATTAACATATTACTTTTATACAGCACAAATATGAGAGGAAAACATGAAAACATATTGGCTATTTGTAAGTTTAGTAGGTTTTTTATCGTACGATAGTTTTGATGGTTTTTTTTTAATCTTATTTCATGATTTCAGTTTCAGTGTTCATTGCTACAAGTAGACTATCACGTGCTCACTTCATACAAGTAAAAGATTAGATCATAATTTTTACTTACGTACCGTACTTGAAGCAATAACTACAACTATTCGAAACATTTTAGCCTCTTGACGTCTGCATGCAGTCTGAAATATGTAACCACTCTTGGATCCCAGTTTGCAGACAAAATGAGAAAACATCCATAATAAGATTATTTGGTGATTCCTGTGACATGATAGAATACAACTGCGATTTCACGGCGGGTTCGTGCAATCCTAGAAATGATTTGTCTATAAATTCAATTGACATTCCATAAAATATAAAAATACTCTATAGAGAATTTTGACTCTTGATGACTGGCATACCATAAAAAATATAACTTACAGAAAAATGTGATGTTATTAAAATATTAAACGAATTCAGGTCGAACTTATTAATTATAAAGTATAAGTACTAAGTCGTTTCGATGTTTTTGGTCTTATCTTATAGGTCTATCTATTTAGCTCATGAAGAATGATGTAAAAGAAAAACTGTTTCAGAATACAAGGAAGTCGATCTAGAAACGTGTAGAAATATTAGCACTACATCAGTTCGGATGATATTGCAGAAATTAGCAATCACTTATCTTAATGCTGCTACAGTGGCATATAGTAAGGATCCTGCGTACAAGGTTACAGAGCCTTTGGAAAATACAACAACAATGTCTACCTTTTATTTGAGATCACTTGACGAACTAAGTAATACTGTTATACCTGCAAGCGTGTTCTCATATGATCCTGTGAATAACTATATTACACATAGTATACCACATAGACGTCAAGACACAAATTGGTCAATTGTGTCAGTAACCGAATCGTCCAGTATATCTGGTAGAGCATGTACATGTTCAACGAGAGCACTTAATAGTACAACAGAAACCACACACTCTAGTACTACTTCAACAACAACACCTAGCACCACGACTACGACAACACCAAGCACAACACCTGCTATTACACCTAGTACTAGCACAACGTCTCAAGAATCATCCAGTTATACTGGTGGAAGGTGCACTTGTTCAACGCCTACAAAAACCACAAACTCTATTACTACTTCAACAACAACACCGAGCACAACAACTACAACAACATCTAGCACAACAACTACGACAACACCTAGCACAACAACAACGATATCACCTACCACAACTACGACTAAACCTAGTACTAGCAATACGTCTCATGAATTATCCAGTTATTCAGGTGGAGGGTGCACTTGTTCAACGCCTTCACTTATTAGTACAACAAAAACTACAAACTCTACCACAACAACTACGACAACACCTAGCAGAACAACTACGACCACTCCTAGCACAACAACGACGACATCATCTAGCACAACAACTACGACCACACCTAGCACAACAACTACGACATCATCTAGCACAACAACTACGACCACTCCTAGCACAACAACTACGACATCATCTAGCACAACAACTACGACAACACCTAGCACTACAACTACAACAACACCTAGCACAACAACTACGACAACACCTAGCACAACAACTAAGAACATAACTAGTACTAGCACAGTATCTCATGAATCATCCAGTTATTCTGGGGGAGGTTGCACTTGTTCAACGCCTTCACTTATTAGTACAACAGAAAACACAAACTCTAGTCCTTCTTCAACAAAAACATTTAGCACAACAACTATGATGACACCTAGTGCTACTACGACCACTACTACAGCCTCAACTTCTCAACCTACACCGTCTAATGGAGCATGCACGCCTTCAACACCTGTTCTTATCATAACGAATGCTACAACATCTATAACAACTATGCCCAGTTCTACGATACCTAGTACTACTACTGCGTCTATTAATACAACTGGGTCTATTACAACAATAATGCAGACATCAACTGCTCGCAAGAATTGTGGACACCCTGGGTGCGATGCATTTTTTACCTGGGCAACAACAGCTAAAGGAGAAACGAGAGACTATTTTCAAATTCTTAGAAACAAATACGGAAATCATCCTTTTAGAAGAAGAAAACCTACAAGACGATTAAGATACGCCACAAATCCTCCAGGATATTTATTTTCTAGACCTCGTCGTCCGTATCGTTTTCGTGCTCTGGGTCCTTATAAGCAATTATACGGGCACCATGTCCAAGGCTAATTTATCTATTTAATAAAAAGATTATTACTTTGTACCATTTAATGAAGAGATTATTACCTACTTTGTACCTGGTATCTCGTGGCGTGGGAGCGGTAAAGTAATGTCAAGGTGCATTGTGCTCTGATTTTTATCAGACTAAACTAACATTAAGTGTACAATTACAGCACCGGTACCATGTTGAAATTAAACGTGGGTAATGAATGATACTTAGCTACGTGGAAGTATAAATATTAAACGGATTAAAAAAAGTTATTGTATAATGTTAGTCGATGTATTAATGGTGTATTATTGAAACCGGACAGTGAGAGGAAATCTAAAATTGCGAGAGATACGGAAATTGGCTCATAGGAGTCACGAGACCGAGTTTAGAAAAGGTAAAAATTGCATTCAAAGATTTTCAAAAAAGACACACACGGCCGGGAATCAAACCTGGTCAAATCTGTCTAAAAGGGGGGTAATTTTTTTGCGTTAATTTAAAGTGCTGAAATAAGGAACAATATATTAGGAACAATTGTCGCTATGGTACCTTGGATCTACAATCCCAGGAAAACATGTTTGACAAATTTATTTTAATTTTTTTATGTAGTTTTAGTGTTTGTGTAAAATATTCTAAACAGAGATTTTAAATTCGAATAGACTCGAGAGTTCATAAAACATCTCTTACCGTACTTGTGGCACAATGTACCATTGTTATTTCCTCACACAATACGTTGTAAAACGTTTCAAGATACACGCGCGTAAAGATAATTTCTAAATTCTGACTCGTGTCGAATTATACATTCTCGCTTCACGTCGAAAACCACCTACTTTTCGCACTTGTAGCATTAATAACTATTAACTAACTGCTCATAAGCTTATTTAAAGTATGTGGTGTGCGTAAATCCTTCATTTTACGAGACTACGCATGACCTCGTCCACATTGCATTGAACTTGGCCAAGCCAGCTGCTTGATTAGTTCATCTCAGAGAAAACATTCTGGCGACGTGTTGACGCCGTGTCCGAGTACTGGGTGAAGGACTGTTTATTAATGCATGGAAATTTCTCAAATATTTGGCATTTATATTTTTAGTAATGGTTTACCAAGTTAAGGTATAATTTATGAAGTAGACGATGAGCTTAATGCGATGTATTCTTATGTACGAAGAAGAAGTCCAAAAGGGCGTTTTTAAGTAAACGTTAAGTTAGAAAAACAATTATTAATATTTACTTTATCTTATTGACTTCGCAATTTAGAGTAAGTATCATACGTGTCGTTCCGGGTTTGATTTCCGATTACAACACATTTCAAGGTCTACTTGCGGATATTATAGTCTCAAACTGCTAAAAATGTCGATAGACGAGGCAAAATAAAAACACTTAACCAAATTATCATAATTGGTGTTGCATCACATTTGATAAAAATACAATGTCAACAAAACAACAACAAGTTGATGATGTTTTAGAAGAGCGGCAAAGCGAACACAGAACTTAATTTCAACAAAAAATGAGTTAGGACTCCGAATCGGTACAAAGGTTCCATACAAACCCCTTTTCATTGCTTATTTGCGATGATATTATATACCTATCACGGAATTAGGATGTTGAAGCTTTATGGAATTGGAAAATAGCAAATTATTATTAACAAAGAGGACATTAATATTTCAAATAAAAATCCATAGTTAAATTTACATACATTAAAATTAAATTAAATTACAGAACACAATGTCATTATTAATATATAAAATCATAATAAAAACCGGCCAAGTGTGTGTCGGACCACGCAAAACGAAGGGTTCCGTGCATATTAAAAAGGTCGTATCGTCATAGAAATCTTGCGGCACTTACGTCCTTTTCTTTGAGGAAGGCAGTTTTTCAGCAATATCTCGGAAACCTTTCATCCGATCTTGTTCAAAACAATTTTCGGTGAATGAACTTAATAAGCGCTGTGTCCATGAATTTTTTCATATTTTTAAAATACACCGTTCAAAAATTAGAGGGGGGGGACAGAATTTTAGTGACTTTCGGGGCGATTATCTCTGACTGTATTCACTTAATCAAAAAAAATCCCGAGAAACCTTATATTTATTTTGAAAGGCCTATCGATTCATGTGCCACACGTGGGCTCACGATGAAAAAAAAAATTTTGACTTTTAGTTTTATGTATGGAGTCACCCCTAAAAAATTTTTTTTAGTAATTTTAATTACAAAACTTTGTAGCGGCCAACAAAATACATCTATCCTCAAAATTTTATTCAAATACACCTTATAGTTTTCGAGTAAAATGCCTGTGACATACGGACAGACGGACAGACGGACAGACGGACAGACGGACAGACGGACAGACGGACAGACGGACATGACGAAACTATAAGGGTTCCGTTTTTGCCATTTTGGCTACGGAACCCTAATAAAAGGGTGCGCATAAGTTATTTGCAGAAATCGCGAAACGTCTGGTCGATGTAACTGGTGACCGAAGAGCTGGCGGCTTTCTCGCGCAACGCATCAGCATTGCAATTCAGCGAGGAAATGCCGCCAGCATCCTCGGTACAATGCCTCGAGGGCCTTTTTAGGGTTTTTTAGATTTAACTTAGTTTTAATTTATCTTAGTTAATGTTAATTATAATCTTGTATTTTTATTTCAATAAATATTATCTTATAAATAAAATTAACATTACAAATTCAAATACAATTTATCCCAATGCAGTAGGAAAGGTCCGTCTATGCAACGCGCTTGCGCATTATGGCCTGGGAGCCATCCGTGCGCCTCTCGCAAAACATCCCTGATGCACTGCAATAGCGCGGCAGCCCCAGCAGCATCCTAAAGCCGTTATTATATTGGACACGTAGGGCGCCAAAAGCTTTTTGAGTGTAGTTGATTCATAGGCAGCAGGTATAAAATGATTGACAAAACGCCTTAAAAAGTGTGATCTTTACGTTATCAGTACACCTTGCAAAAGTTGCAAACCTACGGATTAACATATTGCTCCTGACTGCGAGCGCCCTACGTTCCTTCTCTACGTACTTGTTGTCACTTAAGCTCTCCGTTACCCAGTGTCTAAGATACTTAACCTCCCTTACAATGTTCAGAGGTGTGTCATGTAGTTTGACTTGCGGTACACATGGGTAGCATTTGGTTCCCGCTTTAAAAACTAACATCACGCTTTTGGAAGTATTGTACCTCAAACCGTGATCTTTCGCGTACTTTTCATAGACACCGAGCATCTTGTTGAGGGCGCTGACCGATGGGGCCAGCAACACCATGTCGTCCGCGTAACTAAAGTTCACAAACGTGCCATCCACTGAGCATCCGACCATAGTGTTGCTGATCTCACCAATCAACCTGTCCACATGCTGAAGAGCCTAGGTGACGACAAGCCCCCTTGCCTGACCACACACTCCAGCGAGTATGAGTTTGACAACGAGGAAGCCCACCTAACAACATTCTTCTGATGACCATACCAAAATTTGAGTAATGCGATTAACTCACCGGGTAGGCTCGAGTCCTCTCGTAGTTTCTGCCATAGTTTGTTATAGCACACCAGATCGAAAGCCTTCGATAAGTCAAGGAAGAACGCATATACCGGTGTTTCCCTGTCTGTGTAGTACCAAACAGTGTGCTTCAGACAAAGAACTGCTGTCTCCATAGAAAGTCGAGGCCAACCCGAATTGAGCATCATGTAGTGTTAAATGTTTAAACACTACTTAATAAATATATATAGATGTTATCGAAATTGGATAAAATACTTTGTATTTACCTAATTTAGAGGCTGTGTTAGTACCTAGTACCTAATTTAAAGGTATTACTTTATTCGACCCAGTTAACAGATGCATCTCTAATGAACATTACATCATCCGTTACACGACCCGCATTACGTTTCAAGTTTCGATGCAGTCTGCATATAAATTCATTGGAGTGCTTACCTGCGAGTGACAATATATGTATTTATTATTACACTTGCTTTTTAGAAAAGGGTCCTGGCTGCCCTCAAATGAGCACACAAAGTTGCATTTTTCTTCCTTGATCCTGATATTTCGAAGAGAGTCATTGTGGCCCGCTCTCAAATGAGTGATTTCGATTTTACTCATAGTATGTGTGAAAAGCAGAACGTGCCACTCGGTAGCAAATATATATATTACGTCGTGGGCATAAACACGTTACGCTCAAGATTCTACTTTAGAATCCCACGCGACGTTCAGGATTATTTTCTATCGTAGAATCTTTCGCTTCACTTCTGTCTCTTTTAAGACCTGTAGGCTTGCTTGTGTTGAAATAGGCAACTTGGTAGTAATCAAATTCTATGGATGCTTCGCCTACTGCATCACCGAAATTATATCTTCGCAGGTTCAGGGCAGTAGACAGACAGCAGTAAAAGAAGTAAAAAGTATCATGTTGCTAGTAGAGGTTACATATATGCGCCTGCGCAGGTAAGTTCACGTGACGACAGACAACGGCCATGGACCAGATTCCTTATAAATTGCTCTTGTTATCACATGATAATTGCTATGCTGATTATGTTAATTGTTATGATCTGTTCTTATTAGACTGCCAATTGCAGTTAAAACGTATTATAAATGAAGCCAAAGATTTAAATAAAAGGTGTGTAGTATATACGTATAGCGACAAACATATCCTTAGGCAAGCAGACCAGAAAGTTAAGGTTCTCCATTATCATTAATTAGGGCCGGGAATCGTGTACCGTGGTCAATACACCACTGGTGGGTAGGTACAGTCACGGACTTTAATTGTTGAACCATTTAGAGCTCACTTTATACTGGACACTTCATAGCTTAACTATTAAAAAAAAACCAAATTAGTTGACACCTAAATGGCTCAACAATTAAAGTCCTTGGCCGTACATTATCATTTAAAATTGAACGACGTACGTCCTTCCGCCGTTGATCACGCACGATGCACGATCAACACGTAGGTATAAACAAACAAAAATCAAATTTCATCACTCTGTAGTCTCTAGGCACATAAATACATAAAACTAAAGCCAAAGAAGATTAGAGTGTAGCTAATTATCGTCACATCAAATAAAGCCTTTTTTAAATAACATTACAAAATACTTCTAGCAATTATTTTAACCAAGTTTGTTTTTGAAATGGAAACGAAGAAACGTATCTAATCCCTCAACAATTTTCACAGCGATATCAGTAGAGTTATTTTAAGACTGCATACACTTAGTTAATGGGGCCCGATTTATCCGACTATTTATAAAATAGTGGAAGCAACACGTTATTCGTTATG
This sequence comes from Epinotia nisella, assembly GCA_932294315.1. Classification (NCBI taxonomy): domain Eukaryota; kingdom Metazoa; phylum Arthropoda; class Insecta; order Lepidoptera; family Tortricidae; genus Epinotia; species Epinotia nisella. Next base: position 29,787,636 of record OW028674.1, read on the forward strand.
ATTCGGTATTTCGATTTTATCTTAATATTATTAGATTTATTGGTATAAAAAGCGACAATATATTTTAAGATTTGATGGTCCTTCTGTCGCACATGGTTTACAACATTCTTGCCCTCTAACTTGTGATGGATACGCGAAAGTACCGTTGTTTGTGTGAAGTTTTCAGTTTGACTTACTGAACCTAATTTATCTAATTTTATAGTGGAAAAGGTTTATACTAATGTACTTTTAGGGCTCCTTACACACTTTAAAATGAAGTACCCTTGTAAAATCATCCTGAATCATGGATTCTGAATATACTTAATAGATGTTGAAGTCTGGTGTGTAATCAATTTGGAGTTTTTCCTGAAAACCCTATTTTCCACACATTTTCTAACCTAAATTGGCTCCTAAGTAGAGTGGAATCCATGAAATCACACACGAATCACACATCATCTCAAAACTGAACCCACTCAGTTATTCGAGTATAATCATTGATCTAGGTCAAATGAACTCAAGAATATTGTGCATTTTACACACCTAGTTCTGATGGAAATGATAACGGCCATCAATGCAGAAGGAATCAAGAATGGTTAATACATTTTAACCTGAGAGACAATTACGACCTTTCATCCACTAGATCAGCCCACAGACGTAGATAGCAAGGCGAGCGAAAGTGACCCAATTGTGAGATTAATCGAGTGCCGGCATTTTCTAATTGGGTTCCGATAGATAATCGATTACTTGTTGAATAAAATAATTAATCAGGACATAAATTGTTTTAAAGTCATTTTATCCGTTTGCACGAAACTTGTTTCATTGATTTGAGTTATTGAGATTAAACGACGAGTAAGAAGCAAATAGCCGAGTGACATACAAAGCATTTTAAAGATAAAAAAAATTACTATAAGACGACGTATATTATTAAAACTAGTGCCCTTTTGGTTAAGTGATTCTTCGTTTTAAATTTTATTGAGCTGATGTCCAAATGTCATGCGATGCGGTTTCATGCTAGTTCCCTGACTCAGGGAACTAGCATGAAACCTCTGTGCCTGGCATCCATGTCATTTATCATTTCAATTAACACCTGCTTGCACAGTCCTTGAGGAAACAAACCACGTGATCGGTTATCTAGGTCCTTAACAGAATACGCTCGCTATGAAGTCTATAAAAACAGTTGAAAAGGATCAAGAACACGACCACTCTTTAGAAATAGAGATAGACTAAGGACTAGACTACGACATAGGAGACAAGATTTCCTTAAGATAGAAACCGCAGATGGAGGGTGGCGTGATGAGTTGTGGCAACATTCAAGATTTATTTTTATATTTTGCGGTATTGGCAAATTGGCGACATCGATAGCTCAATAATAAATAGAGTTACGAGCATTTCATATTGGATAGCAAAATTTGATAGACCGTCGAAAACATCACCGCACTATCGCAAAATTGGCCAGATGAAATTGCCTCCTGGCGAGTTATTACATCAATAACCGGCCGAAGGAATTATTTAGGTCTCTGCCCAGTAATGAGATGTACCTAGTCGTAATGTACCTACCTACTGTAAATGACCGAGCCAGATTTCAAAAGCGTAAGGCCATATTTATTCGATTTTTAAAAACGGACCGTGACAGGTTACGTAATTAGCAATTATTTTTGTTATTAAAACATCCTTGCAAAGAGAAGATTTGTAAAATTCCCAGTAGGTAGTTGGTATTGGTCCCGGAAGCTCGGCGGAAGGTTAGCGCAGGCTATATAACAGTCGCGATGCAGGCGCGGGCGCACTCAGTACGACGCTCGTTGTGACCGTGACTTTTGTTTTCGAAACGTAAGTGTTAACGGTTCGGTTACGTTTTAAATTGTTTTGAATTTATAATCGTGATCGATGTTTGGTTTTCTCAGTGTTGTTTATTTGTTTTTAATAGTGTTGTCAAATGCTACTGTGTGATTTACAAGGTTTTTCGTGGGTTTAGATTACTGTGAAAAAATATTATAAGTAGGTAAAAATTATCGCGCGTCTCTCTCTTCTTGTTTTATAGCATTGACAAATACAAAACTTGCTGATGCTAGTTACGAATGATGTAGGTATCTTATTTGAAATAAACTATGAAACTTCACTAGTTCAATAAAATATTTTCGATATCAATAGAAGGAATGACATTTATATTAATTGAGTTGTTACATGTTTAAGTATGACTGCAACTTTTATCTTGGATTTTTCTTTTAATGCTATTAAAAAGTAGGAAATTACCGAATATTTAACCACTAGAAGCTGTCAGTACCTAATGAATGACTTGTGATTATAATTCGTACTACATATCTGTTATATTTGTATAAAAATGCATACATGTTCACTCTCTCAAGGAATATCTCAAGTTACACTAAAAGCTTATTTCTATACGTAATTATGCATACATATATATGTTAAATATAACTCAGGAAAGCACATAAAAACCCATTTAAAACATTAAAACTCATCCAAGAGATTTTCATAATTTTAAACATAGGTAGGTATACAATGTACGATGTAAGTAGGCATCTCTAAATTAAAATAACACGTCGTCTAATAGAATATTTACACCAAAGAATTCAAATTAAAAATAAGGAATTTTCTTTAGTTCCTAATAATTATCTTGGTATTCTCACTTCCTTTGACCATTTACAAATTTAACGTAATATTTCATAGATCCAGCTTAAGAATCTTCACTTTGTTTTTTAATTATAAAGGCATTCCTTATTTGTGCATTGTTTTTCGCGATTTTGAGCTCTATCTTAACTACTTATATTTACTTTTCCAATTTCAGAAAACAATGCACTGCTTAATCCTCCTCGCTATTGTGACCGTGGCACACGCGCGGCCTGCGCTGATCTTCACCCAGTCGCTTCAGCCTATCGGCGTGGAATACGCCGAGAACGCCGGTCCCCTCGTTCGTCCACACCCCGCCGTGGAGCACAACGCTGCCAGGGACTCCCAGCTGCCTCGCGAGCTGCTTAAGTCCAGGGAATTCTACGATAACCCGGCCATCGCGGAAGGCCTGGCGAGGGAGTCGTGGTTCACCAACAAGGAGATGCAGGTAGTTGAGCGGGAGGCCGAGAAGATCCCGAGGGAGAGCATCTATAAGATTGTGAAGAGCGCTGGGTTCTTAGATAACTAAAAACATACGCTACTATCAATCGGAATACATTAAAGGCGCACATAGTTTCGATGTATTGAACCTGTCTTTTACCTGAGTAAAAGACAGGTTCAATACATCGAAACTTGTCGGGCCTGAGCCCCGATACTATTATTAAGTATATTAATTTTTAAGTGAACATTAAGAAAGTTCGCCATTGGCTATACTTTCAGAATCACTTACACGCCTTATAGTGCATATTGTTTTATACTTAGTATAATGCCTTTTAGTACAGTTTATGGTTTTGACATTGAATATTTTTTAACTGTTGATAATTCGTTGAAAGGGTTTTGTGTTATTTTCCTTTGTATGTTGTAAATATCGTCACCTTGCGTATTTCATAATTTAGTATGCATTGTTGATAAGCTAATATTAAGGTATTTAGTCATCTTTATAAATCTTTAAAAAAGTCAATATTGTATACATTTAGTAGATGTAAATTGCATATATTTTAATAGTACCTAACTACTTGATTATCATTTATGCGTGTAATTAAAATATATTATTTAAATAACTTGTTATTTAGAAGTGTGAAGGAAAACACCCTAAAGATCTTTATTTCCTTGTTGTTTAATTTAATTTTAATTTGCTGAGTGGATCTATTTTCTGACACGACATAATCTGTTTTTTGTTTGTAATCTATTTTTAGTAATGTCACAAATAGAAGTTTGCATCTTGAATCTTTAAATAACTTGTTATTTAGAAGTGTGAAGGAAATCCTCCTAAAAATCTTAATTTCCATGTTGTCTACTTTAATTTTAATTGTATCATGCTGAGTTGGGGTCCATTTTACGACACGGCATAGTCCGTTTTTAAATTTGTAATATGTTTTTAGTATGCCATAAACAAATGTTTGCATCTTAAATCTTGACGCGTAAGGGTTGAGTTATATTTTTTGCATCTTATTGATTACGTATGTACAATGTATGTATTTACAATTTATATACATAGATGTACAAACATATATATTAAGTCGTAAGTTACCATAAAAAAAAACTGTGATCTCGAGCAATAAGTACGAAAATCGTAAGTTATTGTCCTTTAACTATTTAAAATAAATCAAATTATTTGATAAAATAATTAATTTTAATTATGCCTTTACATCGTCCTGACACAGTAACAATGAAGTAGGCGGGATTCCTTATTTCGTCTTTTGATTACGCATCAATCGAAATTCCAAAAATTAACGTATTAGGCCTATCAAATTGACAGATGTAATGCAAATAGGTACTTAAACATCACTAAATATAAATCAATCAAAGTTCAAATCCGAATACTAATCACCTAACATTGAACGTAATGTTTTAACACTTATAACAACACTAGTTGGATGTTGAAATGACGTCATACTTTATTGATGCCGTCGCAGCCCTCACCGTAGGTAGGTCTCTTGAAGGACCTCCCCCTCTTGCACGTCACCCAACACTCGTGTACCGGCTTTTGCACAAAATCTGAAAAAGGCCAGTCATTTAATGAATGAATTCCAGTAAAAAAAAACCTACTTAATCTTATAAATTGTCCCAGCATGATTTTATATATATCTACAAAAATAAAGAATTCGTAATCGTAATTTCCGTATCTAGACACGCGATGGCGTGTCCAGCCAAGTTCAAAGCCAAAAGGAACTGGCGACGCAGCAGCCGTGTGTTATATATTACACGAACTATCGTATTTACTTTACAGTATAACACTTTAAAATATCGCTCTTTGTAACATATTTAAGTTATTATTTTATACCGGTCTAACGTGATATTTATTTACCTTTATTTCTTGCGTTTTGAGATGGGTTGCACCGGTCATGGTTGCAGCCTGCAACCATGACCGGTGCAACCGGTGACCGTCGTCCCAGCAAGTTGTCGACGGAGATATGGATGCATGATATTTCACTACCCTAAAAAAGTCGATAAAACCACTCCACAGTGTTGTGTGTCGTGGCAGATAAATAAATATCGCGTTAGACCCGTGTAAAATAATAATCTAAATGTATTTACAGTAATCCCACGAGTACACATCGTAATCGATTGAATTCTACTTCAAATACGTCCATGATACGAGTAACTAACAAGGAAAGGTACCCAACTGTTCGGCTTGTTTTTTTTCATATGTTATAGAGTAGTCTAAAATAACAGACACTTATTTTTTTTAGCTGCCCAAACTTAACCTGTTGGGAGAAATTGTCCTTCAAAGTACTGAAAAGTGACCAAACCCTCTATCTTCTGTAGAGTGATTTGTTCAAGAAAATTTATAATTAATTACTGGTTTCATTATATCTTGGAGAACATGAAAAAATAATGGACACGGGTTTTGTTGTTTCACCTCAAACTCATATTTTGTATAAAACAAGACACGTCAAAGTTTCAGAATTTCATAGTTTCACTTTTCATGCTAAAAAAAATAACCAAAGGGAATAAAAATGACGTATTGCACGTTTGTTTAATTTAAGCAAAAATAACGAAGTTAAGTAAAAAAGTGACATTTAACGGGTTCATTGTACCTACAAGAACGTCCACACTGCTGAAAATAAAATACGAGATCTTATCTTATTTTCTCATCTTATCGTGAAAATCTTTACCCATTTATAGAGATGACAAGATATAAAAATAATTTAATTCAAACCTTACTACCGAAGAAACATCCCCAGACCATTCAGACGTTGACGCCGATGTGGGCGTTCGACGACCCAGTATAAGTTGAACTTAAAACTACATAGAAATACCTTAGAATCAGCTGTGTGTCTTAAGAGTTAAGAGTGATCTGAAGAAGCACTAGGGATCAATTTATAATAGCTCTTGATAAAGAGAGGATATTACGTTTTCACAAAACTATAAGATTCCTGTGATAATAATGATGAACTTAAGAGTTGAAAACTGAGATAGGGACCGATTCAATATAATATACAGGGTTATTAATAATTCGATGTATCGCTGAGGTTGAAAGGAAGGTTGACATCAAAGTAAAAGTCAAAGTCAAAGTGATTTATTCTTCAATTTAGGCATATTACATGCACCTATGAATGTCGATAAACTACCACCGGTTCGGAAAGTAAACCTCTGCCTCGAGAAGAACCGGCGTAATAAACTCGGCGAATCAGTCATTTTATAAAGTTATTCAACATATATATATATATTAATTCTAATAAAAACTGGCCAAGTCAAATCTAACCTACTTTAAGATCTCACATTTTTAAATAACAGCAATTATTATAGGTATCCAATAAAGCAAAGAAATAGAGTTTAATACTTGTTCATAATGTTATTTTGTTCCTATAAATACATATTTGGATTTTGCATAACTTGGCACTCATTTAGATCTCTATTCTTTTTGCGGCGAAGCCCACAGCCAAGCATAATTTTTGTATTGAACTTGGCTCTCCTTTTTTACATTTATGTTTTTGGTGGGATATCATTACTTTTTGTAAAGAAAACTAGATTTAATGTTTTTTCTTGCGTTACCGTGTTGCTCGGGAGCGCTTTTATGTAGATTTACTTCTGTTCTGTGTATAATTATGTGGTGCCGCGCGCCGCCGACGACACACCGTTGGCCGGTTGTTTAGCGCGTATTACAAGTTTTTTGTATGGGGACACCACTTATTTTTTGACTTTTTCAAATATCTGCTTGTAACGGTTCCAACGCTACAATAAAAAAAATGTATGGAAACCCCCCTATTTTTAAACTTTTTTTTTAGATTTTTTCCTACGCTTACACACAATTACCGAGCTGGATTCCAAATTTCATCCTTCTAGGTCATCTGGAAGTAGGTTAGGTTTAGGTACTATATGTCAGTCAGTACTAAAATTTACGACTTTTTGACCTTCATATCTTTATAACCGTTTGAGCTAGCTTCATGAAATTTGGGCTTCTAGATGTCCTTATGGGTATAATTAAAAACACGTAGTTTTATGTGTTTACGTTAAAGAGGTTTTGAGTTATAGAAGGGTCAAAAGTGGCACCAAGTGGTTCGTGTAATATTACACTCCGCTCTGGCTAGCCAGTTTCTTTGCTTGAACTTGGCTTGACACGCTGCCGATGTGCTCCGCGCTTTTATATACACTCTAGTTGCAGGACAGACAAGATCACGTGGAAGAAGGGGTGATCTGATTTGGTTCCCGATATTTACAATGTTTCTTATGTTTTGTATGCCATATAATACCTCATCATCATATCAGCCGAAAGACGTTCACTGCTGGACATAGGCCTCCCCCAAAGAGTGCCTCAATGACCGGTCCTGCGCCACCCGCATCCAGCGGACTCCAGCGACCTTTACCAGGTCATTAGTCCACCTTGTGGGGGGCCTACCCACGCTGCGCCTACCGGTACTTGGTCGCCACTCGAGAACCTATCTGCCCCAATGGCCATCGGTTCTACGTGCAATGTGCCCCGCCCACTGCCACTTAAATTTAGCAATTATATCGGTTACCTTGGTTCTGCTGCGGATAGCCTCATTTCTGATGCGATCACGCAGAGATACTTCCAGCATAGTCCTCTCCATTGCCCTTTGGGTGACTTTGAGCCTTCTTATGAGGTTCATAATAAGCGACCACGTTTCCGTGCCATACGTCATCACTGGCAACACACACTAGTCAAAGACTCTCATCTTGAGACACTGCGGAATATTAGACGAAAAGATGTGCCGTAGCTCCCCGAATTCTGCCCAGCCGAATCGGATTCGACGATTGACTTCTTTCTCGAAGTTGGACCTACCTAACTGGACAGTCTGTCCGAGGTATATACACTCACCGACAGAAAATTTGGTCCAAAAATTTTACGTCATTTCAAACTATAAATTAAACAATTTAAATAATGTTTTTCTGCATAGTGAATTTTTTCTAACTTGGGCCAAATGTTCTGCCGATTAGTATATAATCGTCTACAACTTCGAGCGTAAAGTGTCCGATTGAAATGGGAGTTGGTACTACGCGGACGTTTGACATGATCTTCGTCTTATCCATGTTCATCCTTAGACCGACTCGCTCGGAGGCTTTATTGAGGTCATCGAGCATAGTACTCAAGTCCTCCATGGTCTCAGCCAAGACTACTATATCATCAGCAAACCGAAGGTGAGTGATGTACTCGCCGATGATGTTGATGCCTAGCCTTCTCCAGTCCAAAGTCTTGAAAACGTCCTCCAGTTCAATAATATAATACCTAATTAGCCGTAATAAGTTTTAGTTATTTAGATTTTGATGAATATTAGGAGCAATAAGAATAAGGACAATCAACAAGTTATGCAAAAAAAGATTATGCGATATGTCAGGTATGCTATTCAACGTTATGCCAAAAATGTTCGGTCAAAAGATTTTAGGACGTTAGGATGCCACAACGAGCACCCGTATTCGTTAATTAATTGTGTATGGTCTCTTGTGGTGGTCAGATTGGCCGCGGTTGGTGCTCAATGGCGTCAAAGTCGAGAGGTTGATCTATATCTAGTGGATTAACGAAACATACTCTGATGATGTCATCATCATGGAGCTCATGCTCGTGGTTCTTGTGGTCCTGTTTGGTTTTTGTAAGGGTAGGTACCTTTTTTGCTGTCGCAGTTGAACTCGTGCATGTCGCAGGTGTCAATGAAGGTGCGCAGCTCGCCGCACGAGTCGATGCCGCACATCGGCACCTGGTCGTGGCGGCAGATGTCCGCTATCTTACATTCCTCTTCCAACTACAATATATACAGGGTGGAAAAAAATTAAGGGCCCTGGAGGGGAAACTACCTTAAATCCTTTAGTTAGCTCATTTTACTGAAATAAACATTCCTTCATTTTTTTAAAGAAACAAAACTGCATTTAAAGATTTTCTAAAATTCGCTTGTCTCACCCGGGAATCCAACCAACTAAAAATAAAAAAATAAACCCTCGCTATTTTATTATACGAATCGGTAGGATTATTGTTCAAGATAAAAAAAAATAACGTAGAGGGATATTAAGAACAGAACAGAATCTTAATAATTTGTGTATCCGGAACGAGGGGGGGGGGGGGTCATTTTGAGCAACTTATCAGTTAAATTGTAAAGATTATTTTCTCTTCTTAATATCCATCTACGTTAAAATAAATATTTGTGTTCTTCGTATTGATGATAAAATAAATATTAGTTTTCACTTTTTTTTTCAAAGACCAATGTTTATTAGACAAATTTTGTCTTGAACCATCCTACCGATTCATATAATAAAATAGCGAGGGTTTAGTTTTTAAATTTTTAGTTGGTTCGATTCCTGGGTCAGACAAGCAAATTTTAGAAGATCTTTGAATGCAGTTTTGTTTCTTTAAAAAAATGAAGGAATGTTTCCTTTCTGTAAAATGAGCTAACGAAAGGATTTAAGGTAGTTCCCCTCCAGGGCCCTTAATTTTTTTCCACCCTGTATAGAGGAAAAATCTATGAGGATGTTGATTTGTAAGTTTTTATGAAGGGGGGTGAACTTCTTATCGGATATCAAAAAAATCTTTCACCAGTGTAGAATGGACCTTCAGGATGGCCATACAATAAGTTATATTTTATCTAGTGAGATAAAAATCCAAGCAATAGAATCCAAGCAGTGGCTTGGATTCTTTGTAATAACCGGGTGGAGCCGCATGAGCAGTTAGTTTTTTATACGGCCTCTTTAAGAAATTTATATTTTCATCTAAAATACTATGACGCGCTGTAATTGACTTGTGACTGTCGTTGTAAGTACTTAGTGATTTCATTGTTTGCGTTTTCGAAGACGAACTTCATCGTGTGCTCATACTCATGAGTAGATTCATAAAGGACATGACATTTTGTCTAGTTAGTGTAGTTTTCTAAACTATTACTAGGTATTTCTAGATTGATGTTTTTGAATAATTTAGGAGGATAAAATAGTACATAGCTTATATACCCATTATAGACAATTATGGAGCGTTTAATGGTAATTCGAGACAAAATCGAAATATAATAGGTACTGAATGTCTATAGGTAGGTGAGTACTTATTTTCATGAATCAAATGCACAAACAGACCGGGTTAAAGACGATGATAATATTGTAGACACTACTTATTGTAACTTATCCACTGTAACTTACCCCAAAATAATATATAAAAACTCAATACTTACCTTTGCAGTTTCAATGTGTGCGTTGCAATGGTAAATTGTCAGTGCCCAACATAGAAAATGAAACAATTGCATTGCCGCCTACGTGTTGTTCATGGTTTATTTATTTTTTTCCTAATTTTCACCAGAACCTTTTCGTTCATGCTGGTGATGAAATTTTATCAAAGGTAATAAAATATTGCCTTCAAAACATAAATGTAGGTAGTAACCGACATTGCAGCAATACCACGGAACCTTATTTATTGAACGACCAAAATGATCCGTGGTCAAATTGCTTGGATAATTTTTAGGGTTTCATACCAAAAAGGTAAAAAAACCTCGGTCCGTCTGTCACTAACGGCGTTAAATATCTCTGGGACTATTTATTTTACAAATTCAAAATATGAAATAAGTATCTGCCAACAAGCGACCACTTCAATAAAAAAATTAAAAATAAACATATTGAAAAAAATTACGGATATGAGCGGGGAACATTAAAAGTCTAGTTACATATTATGTCAAGTGGGGTATCATATGAAAGGGGTTGAATTGCACGTTGTAAAACCGTTTCTATTTTTTCTGCAGTGCTTAAATTGTTATTTATGAAAGAAAGTTTACGATTAATATTACAGGATAATTATATATTTACCTCTATCAAGCGTATTTTTTAATTCATTCAAAATCATTTCAATTTCCTGCTGAGGAGTTCATGCGGTGTATTTAAAAATTCTTAAAAATCAACTATTGTACCCTTGACGATCATAGTATTAATTCTTTTAAATTGACATTAATGTAGTTTATTTTGTAATGCAATGTAATATTATGAGACAAATAAATTATCAATATCCATGGCATACTATTCCGAATACATTATAAAATTACAGAGATGAGGCCTGTCCAGCAGTGGGTCATATATCTGATGATGATGATGATTATAAAATGAAAGAGGATTAGGTTCTAGCGTTTTTATTGTCTATATTGCAGTTGGCGTTGAACTCAGGCTTCTTAAAGGAGCGCCCGCGCTTGCACGTCACCCAGCACTCGTGGATCGGGCGGTTCTTGTAATCTGGAACTCGGAGAATTTTTTATAAGTACCTACTGACATTTTTCCTGAGTCCTAGAAACTCTCTTGATTTGGTATTCTAAACCTTTTGATATGTTAGTATTGTATTTTTTTAAGGGTTTATTGCAGGTTAATCTCGGATTTCTAAGATCTCTAGCGCGTTCAATTCTTCCCGGCTAGACAGATCCAATACTGCCATAGTCTAACTACATACAGTCTGCAAGCTCGGGGCTCTTTGGGCCAACGATGTGGGGTACGCGGGGAAGCGGGAGGCGAAGAAATTCAGCGCAAACTCATTGGGTTTGCGCTGACTAATCTGAAGGGGTGTCAAGATTGACTTTATAAAACCGACTTCTAAAAGGTAAGGTTAAAATTAGGTTTGGGTGTTTTTTTTATAATGTCACTTCAATTATGTTCAAAATCGACTACTGAGGGCTAGAGAGGTCTTTTAATATGAATCCGTGGGTAAATACAAAAAAGGCCGCCATCTTGAAAATCTATAAATACGTTCAAAATTGATATCTATTTATTATATATTTTCAAATCCAACCTCGGATTCGCATTAAAAAGCCCCTCGGACCCTTACATATCGATTTTGAACAAAATCAAGCTTTTTTTTAAATCCAAGCTCGGATTAGTATTAACAGGCCCCTTGGATCCTCAGATATTAATTTTGAACGAAATCGGACCGTATTTAAAGATTTTCAAGATGGCGAACCTTTTATTAAATCCAAACTTGGATTAGTGTTAAGAGGCCCCTAGGATTCTTAGATATCGAATTTGAACGAAATCGGGCCGTATTTAAAGCATTTCAAGATCGCGCCCACTTTTTGAAAATCCAACCTCGTATTCGTATTTAACAGCCCCTCGGAACCTTAGATAACGATTTTAAAACAAAAAAAATGGTCGCAGTTTCTAAACTTATATTTCTATTTAAAGATCTGAGTGAGAGTTTTTATATGTATTTATATATTTATGAAATGCATGAAAATGAAACAAGTAATTATAAATAAATAAATATCTCTTCAAACATATTTTTGACAATCCTGACTCTTGAGCAGTTACGCTGAGCGGGTGAGTAAATTCTAGAGTTGAATGAAGCTTGCCTACTGGTTGTAGTTCTCTACACTGTGATACTGCTATGGAGGGCTCTAGACATCTATCTATGCAGGGCTATAGATTCAGAAATAATAACAGGTAGTTTAAAACTTATACAAACAGGTTATTTAGTTTCATACTATCATATGTTACTACTTAAGTGATTAGAACTTTAGGAAATAGACTTAATAGCCCGTAAGCCCGCTCTCAAAATGCCTACGTCCCATGATAACACGAAACAATGCATGGCACACGGTAGAAAAAGTTGTGCTGATCGTGGATCAGAAGATTATCGCACCTAAAATTGGCCGGAAGTTTGAGAAAATCCTTCACTTCGGGTCGAAGGGTATATTTACGTCGTCTGATATCATGTCACGTAAGTCATTTAGCCCTTAAGGCTTGAATCACACTGGCGCGGCCTGCGGTGGCGGTCAATAGAAAATGGCAAGTTTACTATTGCCAGGCCGCGCCAGTCTGTGAGAGGCTTTAATCGTAGGAAAGTAAACATAAGTCTGTCATTTCTGAAATTGCCGGAAGTTGTACTTGACGGGCGGTGCCAAAGATGACCATGACCACTGAATCTATACACTGAATTATTTATTTCAAAAAAATTACTTTTATTCTGTAGTTACTTCTTATCAGTCAGGAAGTCGAATCCTGTATCTTGTCTTTACTACGCGACAACCATAGACACTAGGGGGCTCCATTGCGAACAGTATGAGATCCTGCAGACCTCCGCATGAGAGCGGCGGCTGCCGTGGATTTTTAGGTGGATAGAAATACAATATAACCCGGTCATTTCTTCTTGCTTAGATTATCGTCAGTCGACGTATACTGGTATACCTCTCTTGCTGTCGCAGTTGAACTCGTGCATGTCGCAGGTGTCGATGAAGGTGCGCAGCTCGCCGCACGAGTCGATGCCGCACATCGGCACCTTGTCGTGGATGCATAAGTCGGCGATCTTGCATTCTTCCTCGTGCTGCAAGGGCGGTACGGTGCAGTGAACGAAGTAGCCGTTCACGAGTTTTAACCGAAGGGTCATCATCACTATGATGTCTCTGACATTTTGATGTTGAAAGACAGAGACATGTGAGTCAGACACGTCCCATTATTTCAGATATCGTCCATGGAATACCGGCCCTGAAAGCTTGTGCTACACGATTGTTAATTAATCAACATCCCCATCAACTTTGGTGGGTGTAGGCTTTAGGGTAGGTACGTATTTAGACGCAATGTGCAAATGCAACTGAATTTTGTAAGAAACGGCAACATTTTAATGTTAGGTACTATTTATTTCATTTATTCATTGCTTTGTGTGTACAAATAAAGGTCTTAAAATAGTAACATGTATCAACACAGCCCTGTGAGAGCCATGACCAGTTAAACATTATTCCAAATGATTGAACGAAAGTGCCTCGTTTGTCGCCTGTTCATCGTTGAGGTGCTATTTTTGAGTTTATTCTACCTTCGTTTAATCCCTTTATCTATGGTTTAATGTAGTTTTGATCTACCTACGTTTAATGCACATTTATTTTTATTTGACTGAACTTAATTATTGTAGAATTTTATAGTCAAACAATCATCAATAGTTCAGAAGTAGTAAAAGATTACGATACTGCGAATAATCCTGCGGTAATATAAAAGTAGAATGAGGCACTCTCAAGACTAAGCTTCTCGTGGACAAGGCGTTTAAAGATAAGTAGAGTTAGGTCCAAAGTCCTTTTGTGTCGAGTCACAAAGTGAATTGAATTGCCGGGCTGAAAGCTTCACGCTTAACTCCTCAAAGCTTATTAGGAGAATAAGCCTGTTCATTGAATGTAAGGAAATTTTGTTTATTTCTCTATTGATAATATAAATATCCTGACACAAACAAATAGGATGTATTAAATTTTGCAAGTACAAGTAAATGTTAAAACGTAAAAAGTAAATGAAAAACATGAACAAAATTAATGACTCCAAAATTGTAGTTTTATAGACAATAATAACTTTCTTACCTTCATGCTCTCACTATGTGCAACTACAGCGGGGGCGAGGTAAATTATAATGGCTGAAAACATATATTATATCACTACTTTTCTTAGGTACTACTATCCAGTTTAAGATTAGATACAGTTTTAATTTTATACACTTGCCTAATAATATTACCATATTGCAACTTCATAATACTTATTATAATCAAGTTTTAGAAGTTTCAATGCCCGTGAGACACATACAATAGTTCATAACTGAAGGGCACAGTTATGAAAAGTTTATTGCATTTCTGTGCCAATAAAAACTTACGATCTACCAGCAAATAATTTTGTATTGCATTATACTTCTCTATTCAATATCGCATTTGCGTGCAACGATTGCGCGTCTACCTTCAGAGTCTGACGACTTATTTTTGTCGGCATGTTTTATTTTTGCACGGAATCCAGAAGGATATATATTTAATTATGTAGTTGTCGATAAACATTTAAAATTACCAAATCAATTTGGGTATAACGAATAAGAAGTATTTCTAATCGTAGTATTTACACAAAATATCACTTTACGCTCGAAGTTGTAGACGATTATGTATACCTAGGACAGACTGTCCAGTTAGGTAGGTAGGTCCAACTTCGAGAAAGAGGTCAATCGTCGAATCCGACTCGGCTGGGCAGCGTTCGGGAAGCTCCGGCCAAAGTACTTTGTGGCTCCGGCACATCTTTTCGTTCAATATCCCGCAGTGTCTCAAGACGAGAGTCTTTGACCAGTACAGTGTATGTTGCCAGTGATGACATATGGCACTGAAACTTGGTCGCTTACTATGGGCCTCATAAGAAGGCTCAAAGTCACCCAAAGGGCAATGGAGAGGGCTATGTTAGGAGTTTCTCTGCGTGATCGCATCAGAAATGAGGCTGTCCGCAGCAGAACCAAGGTAACCGATATAGCCCTCCGAATTGCTAAACTTAAGTGGCAAAGGGCGGGGCACATTACACGTAGAACCGATGGACGTTGGGGCGGAAAGATTTTCGAGTGGCGACCACGTACCGGAAGGCGCGGCGTGGGTAGGCCCCCCACAAGTTGGACTGATGACCTGGTAAAGGTCGCGGGAGTCCGCTGGATGCGGGTGGCGCAGGACCGGTCAATTTGGCACTCTCTGGGGGAGGCCTATGTCCAACAGTGGACGTCTTTCGGTTGATATGATGATGATGATGACACAAAATATCGTAATTTTTATTTCCTCAAGTTACTGTTTTTGGTTTAAACTTGGCGGTGCGTGAATATTTTAGATGGACAACCCGGAACAAAAAAAGTTATGAAAGAGTTTAGAGTACATAACTATAGGCTAGCCAAAAATAAATTTTAGGCAAGCCGGTGGTAATTGTATGGGCGCTCCCCCACTGATAGGTACCTACATACAACATTAGTAGATGTTTTACTATTGCCCTAGAATGTAGAATACGTCTATGTTTTCTAATTTTCCTAGTGTACCGCCTGTCACTTCGAAGAAGCGTGGCCAATTGCATTATACTCACAGTGATTTTAACTAGAAGAGCGTATCACCGCTCCTAATTTGATCAGGAGCGCTTAATAACTCTAAATCACATTCAGCGATGTGAACTTAGAATCAGTGGTTTTGATGCTTGGAAAAAGAGAAAAGAATTGAAATATATAACATACTAGCTTCCACCGGCGACTTCGTCTGCGTAGACCCGGGATAAAAACTATCCTATATTTTAATCCAGATCCAAATCGGTTGAGCCGTTTAAGCATGATTGAGTAACAAACATCTAAACATCCAAACTTTCGCATTTATAATATTTGTAGGATAGAATAGTAGGATTAGAGCGTCTGCTCCAAATTAATCTTGTTTTTAAATGAGGGTATATAATATATGTATATTTCATTCTCCTGCCGACGATTACCCTCGTTAGGACAAAATAATATCAATTGTCATATTTTGAAGGTAAAAATTACAGCTGATATCCCCCAACACTCGTTTGAAAAGTTACGCAATTATCCTGCTAATAAGTACCTCCAAGCGAAAAGTCATCGATAGAAACTAAATATATCCTTTATCCGCTGGATGCGAGTGGCGCAGGACCGGTCATTGTGGCACACTTTGGGGGAGGCCTATGTCTGGAGGCTGATAAATGATGATGATGATGATGAATGCTACTAATACTTCAACAAGTAAATTTTCTAGAATCCAAAGGGTCACGTGTAGTTCCAAAACAAGTATTTACATCTACGCGCGCAATCACGTGCGGCCTCGATACAAATGACCTTTGAGTTTCCCAGGACTTCATTTGGTCAGACACGACGTGGGTGTTTTTCCATTACAGTTTATTTTAGAACCAGTAAGCCTAAAACAAATCTTGAGATGTTTCCGCCAAGATGAATAGACTCGTGTGTACTTTGTCTACATTTGACTTTGCTCGTGAGTGTTTCAGATTATGATTCAGTGCATGAATTCAGACTGTGTAATCCCAGCCTTAAAAATAAGTACAGTGTACTTATAATATTTTTCAAAGCAAATTGGCGTTATTTGTATTTTACTAATCAATGCGTGCTGGCATTGGCATTTATTTTATTATTTATTTCACTGTTTGCAATTATGTTTGAGATAGCTGAAAAATGCAGCTATAAATGGATAAAAGAAAAAAAAGGGATGTAAAAGTCTTGATTAAAATAGACAAGGATCAAGACTCACAGTGCGACGGATAGTATAACATCCGACACTATAAGTGGCGCGCGTTGTAGCTGTTATTCGCCATGCGACAAAGCACCATGCAGCCTTTATGCTTTGGTGAGTGACCTTACACATTAGGTACCTGATTTAGATAATATGTCATATTTAGTGCTTAATACCAAAACAGTGCCAACAGCGGTAGGGATTTGTTACCTACAAAATAATCATAATCACTTACAGTGGGTTCTAATTAATTAGAGAAAACAGAGGTAAAATTGTATTGACCCATCGAATTAAGTGGGATAATGGTTTCTGAGTCTCGGATGTTTCCTATGTACCTATTTGTATCTATTTAATAACATTATATCGTCGTCTAATGTCCATAACTCATGCCTTATTGCCCTGTCCGATTTTGTCCTCTAATAGGTATTTGAAATTGTGTTTGTTTCAGTAGTACTTCTGATGTTAGCATCCTCATCGCACCAGTTGCTAGTGGACGAAAACGCAGCGCCGCTGACAGAAGACTACCTCAACGACTTTCTGGTCTATCCTATGCGTCCGACGGTGAGCACTCAACTATAATATCTAATAGTCTGTCTCATCCGTCATTTCACAACAAACATTTGCATTTGAACCATTAGTACTGCTAGTAAGTATTTGATTACTTTGCCAGAATATACGTAAGCGCGAAGTGGCTTCACAGGGAACCCATGCCGATCATGACGCGTTTGTCGAAGAGAAGTTGGTACAGCACTCACAGGCGTTGGAACATCTTCTACGGATGGTCACAAAATCTTCATCAGTCACCAGGCGACTGATGGAGCATTTAAGCGGAAATGTAGAGAAACCCCCAATGCCTGAAGAAATAAAGGTAACTTACAATAGTAGACGAGCTTTAAGCAGCGATGCCAGTGTGCGAGATGAGACTCCGCTCTCAAGACTGGGCAGAATTATTCCATTGTACGGAAATTTTGTGAAAAATTTAGCGGTGAAGGAGTTTAGCTCCGATGCCGAGCCTCAGGTAATCGTTGAGTCACATTATGGAGGCGATAGTGCATAAATTAAAAAAAAAATGTTACACGAGTAAGCAAAAACAAATGCTGGGTTATTTACATTGTAAATATGTAAGCATACAAAGTTTTACAAATGACGCGTGATTGCTCTATGTTTATATTAGGCGTTATCTTGATTCTATTATAATCTGTTCAAAAACCACGACGTTATTATCACACAGAGTTCCAAATTACTATTATTTAAAGTTTAAAATAAAATTTTAACACACATAAATCGCTTTGCTTTTATTTCTTGACCTGTCTGTACCCCGCCACTTCATAATTCTTATTATAATTAAATATTTCTTCTTCAAAATATACGCATTTTCATAATTTACCCGCGATGTATTAAGTACGTTCCCTGAACACAATGACCGATTCAAGAATAATGTATGTTTAAATAAAGAACCGCTATGTGCGTAAATACAATATTTTGTTTATCAAATGGCTACAAAGTTTTCGCTGCTATGCAGCATTATAGTGTGCTCTAGTTAGTGCTAATAGTAGACATCATGTTGTCAGTAATATAATAATTGAAACTGCATAAACCTTCTCCCCCCTTACACAACAAACATAGCCAAGAATCATCTCGACTGACAAAGACTTTGTAAAATAATAACCGTAACACAAATTATTCGTTTGGGGACTGCGACACCACAGGCAGACACAGTACGGATACACAGATATATAAGTTAAGCTTATTTGCGTCGGGGGTTGAAAAAGAAAGTCAACAAATAATAATCGACTTCAAAATGAAATCACCCCAAAATTATTAATTAAAAAAAAATTGCCTTTACGAAATACACCAACAAACACCGGTCAAGTACGTGGCGGGCCACGCGCAGTGTAGGGTTCCGCAGTTGCCTGTCTGTCTTTGTTCCATCGACACGTACGAAATAAGTTACTGGTCCGAGACTTGTGGTGAAAAATAAATACTTTATTTAAAATTAACAGCGTTACAGCTTAATATCAATACAATAATACTGTAAAATTAATTAATATATATCTTATATACTAAATATATGCTTATTCAGCAGACTCAGCAGTGACCCTGCTTAGGATTGCTGATAAATCTAAAAAGTGTGGGTTAACTACTCACGCGCCGAATGTATGGTGTTGCGTCGGCCGAATTTGTATGAATGTTGGCCCTTCCAAGTATAAGGTCATCGACTATTACTCGATGACTAGTTATACCTACTTAGCAGTGATAGTTTTCGTTTTAATTTCATTACATGTACTACTGCCATGATTTTTTTCACATTCCCAGTATTAGCCATTTAGCCGGCAGTTACACTTGACTCGAACAAAAATTAGGGCTTTAAAGCCCAATATCACGCAAACGGATCAATGAATTGTTTTTTTATAACCCATAATATTTTTGAACAAGTTGTCCAAAGATACTAATTGGGTTTACGGAACCGTTTGCGTTTGCAAGCGATCAGACTTAAGCGATCACAAATATGTGTCTTAGATCGTTTACACCTTTAGCGGCATCATGACACCTTTATTTGTGTAAGAATTCACATTTACACCAAAGATTTTTCATCGTTTCAGTTCACTCGGCGTTCGTCCGATGGCAAGTTAGAGCCAGAGCCAACCAACAAGCCCTCGTCTAAAAGTCCTTGGTGCGCCCTTTCCATACTTTGCCGCCGAACACTTAACCCTGTATGTGCGTTCGATGATAACTTTGGGTACGGCAGGTTCTATGACCTCTGTCACATGTTCCAAGTTAATTGCTATTGGAATTATAGTAAGTACCTATATATATTTTTCGTTAGAAAATATGATCCCTTACATCTTACAGTCTATCGTTTTTAAAAGTTTTAGTTACAATTTTACTAGTCTAAACTGGCAATACAGGTCAAATGACCGGTCATCATTGGTCTAGCGCATTAGTGTTGCAACTTTAGACTTGTAAAATTGTAACTTGTAGCTTTGTGAAACGGCCACTGTAGTCCTTGAACAGTTTGAGATCATCAAGCAAGGTACTGATTTATAAAATCTAAAGTTTTGCAATTTTTATATTACAGGTTTTTCCGTTGTGAAAAATTGCAAGCCTACCAAATGAGGAATCGGACAAGCATGGTAATGGTATACACCGTGGGCCTAAAGTATCCTTGTAGGTTTCATGCATGTGTTTAGACATCTAATTAGATATGGAAAAGTCGTACGGATAACACAATGAGTTGACGAAGTTTTTAATATATGGTTTTGGAGATACTCATTATGTTCCAATTCAAAACGACTACCTACATGTAAAGTCAACTATTACTAGTTCCGGTTTTCACTATTAATTGAAGCACTTGTTAAGGTATTATTTACAACGTTCTGTTCATGTATTGGGTATTGGTGTAGGTCTACGGCGTATACATTAGAAGTAAATAAAAAATATTGGTAAATATCGGAGCGTTTTATTAGAGCAGTTAATTATTTTTATACTCATAAATAGTTGTTCATGATTAGCCTAGCCGGCCTGGGTCTGGACACCGTGGTTCGGTTTCTGTCTCCTTAATCTTAATGAAAACTGAAAAAAAAAACAGGCGGATTGATAATCTCCTTTTTGGAGGTTGGTTGACAGAGTAAATTATTACATTATGTAGGGCCTAAAATTAAGGAGTAAAATCTCATATATCAGATACTTAGAGCTAGGTCATGAGGAATTTTCTTTATTACCGCTAAACAACCTTGCATGATCTCGTTTCATTGGACATAAAACCTTCGTCTCTCACTTCCAAGCAAATATAACGAAGTGTGAAAGGAACAAATACATTATGTCAAAAATAAACGCAATCGTGCTACCTGTGTTGGTGTAAACATATATTACTGTAAAATCCCGAAGTGCGGTAAAACCTAAGATTTACCAATATGGGTTGGTAAATTAAATAAATATAAAGCTTTTATAAAAAAACCGGACAAGTGCGAGTCGGACTCGCCCACCAAGGGTTCAGTACAAAATGACAAAGGTATAGTTTTCAGATTTTTCCTTGTACTTGTAGTATAAGACGATATTACTTGCCATTTTCATATTTCTAGGTCAACGGAAAGTACCCTTCAAATTGTGATTCCCTTGAGAGTGTCGAAATATACGTTTTTTGCGGCATAAACGGCTGTATCTTTTTTTACGTTAACTTAGAAGTTTGATTTTTTACATTTTCAATGAAATAAATGAAATAAATGATTAATGACAAAGCTTAACGTACAACAAAAGAGATATGTCTATATATAAAACTATGCAATTACAACTTAAAATCCTACTAATACTAATTGTCACTTAGTAGGAGTTTGATATCAAAATTTATAGGGTACTTTGACCTAGAACTATGAAAATTGGCAAGGAATATCGTCTCATACTACAAGTACAGGGAAGAACCTGAAAACTATACATTTGTAATTTTGTACGGAACCTTCGGTGGGCGAGTCCGACTCACACTTGTCCGGTTTTTTTCCTGTAAAGGTGCGACCACACCGCCGCTTAAAATACGGTTACGGTACGGAATCGCAGTGACATATGACGTTATTAACATTGAACTTCATACTAGGTAGGCGGTATCCGTACCGTCACCGTTTTTTGAGCACCGGTGTGGCCGGACCTTAAAAATGGTTCTGGCGCTTCGTAAGACGTCAAGATTTTTTTTACTATGCGGCCAGATCTATCTCTATACGTAAGTAGTAATAGTAAGGGCGGGTTGCACCAACATACGATTACAGACCTATCAACGTTGAATGGCGCCTGATGTCATTCCTTAGAAACTTGTAAAAGTTTCCATGCATTCAGGTTTGGTGGAACCCACCATAAGGCAATGAAGGACTCTTACTCTGGTTGGTCTCGCAGGAGTACTCGTACATGTCGCACACGTCGAGGAAGGTGCGCGTCTGCTGAGCGCCGCGCCCGCACACGTAGATCTTGTCGTGGAAGCATGAATATGCGTATTCGCACCACTTTTTCAGTTGATCATGTCCCTCCTGAAATATTATTAGATGCTTATTATTTGTATCATAATACTTACCTAGGTGTTATGACCGACCACAGAAAGAGCCGGTTTCATATATAGGTTTTATGATGATGACATCGCAGAAAAAAACTGTCTACGTCGTCGTCAGAAGGCTCCTGTGTGGCCAGTATGGGATCCTATAGAGACCTCTCCATTGGTTAACGAATATAGATGGGTCGTTCTTCTTTTCGACCGACAATAGCCTGTCCTTCGTCTTATTACGGCATCTCATTTGAGTAATGATGTTTACGGTTTTATAATGTTCGAATGAACCTCCATATTATTTTATTAATTAGTGATATTTAATATTTCATTTTCTCTATCTAGCATTTTTTTTAACGTTTTTTTTTTCGTAGAATGCCGTGACAGAGTGGTAAAATAAAATGTCCCCAATGAAAGAGTCCACTTTGTCACATGTTTTTTTTTAGAAACCAACCGTAAATAAATATTTATATTGGCCAGAAACGAAACTTTAATTAGTTCTAATGAAGAAACCTATGCATTTTTTTAAAAATCGCACTTCAAAACCACAATTTTCGATAGTTCAAAAACCAAAAAAAACAGAAAAACCTCGATTCATTGTCGGTAAAAAAGAAGAACGACCCAGATATATAAATAAAAGAGATGATGGCTGCCGAGGAGTTTTTAGGGGTTAGGCTTACCACGTTATCCACTTCTCCCGTGAAATTTGGTTTCCTGCAACTTGCAGTGTAAAAAGCATAGTACTTCGTTTCTTTCTTTACGGAGCGATAGTAGCCAATTATGATGGAGGTTTGGAGGCATAAACTCTAAATAAAAAAATAACTTACCGTATCTTCCGGTGGTACGAGGTGGGCTTGAATTGACACTAATGTACAAATAAGAAACAATAACTGCCGTCTGAGATACATGAGGGTTTCTAATAATCCTATATTAAATACGTCGAGGTTACTCTGACGACGCGGCAGTAATATCACTTGGAACAAAATACAATTACCGGATATTATTCTATTTGTACCAAGAACATTGACAACGGTGGATTTATATTACTTCTAATCCTACAGAGTAATCTACAACCTTGGCAGAACACCCCAAGGTCTAAATTTGATAACCGAGGACTTTGATTATTTCAATAGAAACGCCTTTTCTAAACACCTACTACAGTGCTATTAGTGCCAATACGTACAGCAAAATGTTGACTAAGTTTGTTTGTACGTGTTTCAATTTCCGTCAATTGTTTTCGAGGATGTCTCTATAATTAGGTTATGGTAATTGCTTTGTTGTCGAAAGTTAATCGGTCCGACGCAGTTTATCTAATAAACATGAAAATGTGTTTTTATATCAGGTTTATATCGAACAAATTATAAGTTGACGGATGAGGCTTTACCTAGTTTAATTACAATGTAGGTATATACTGGAATGGTACTGTGCTTCTGCGCTATTTAGACTTTTGATAGCTCGTGACTTTGCTAATCTTGTGATTTTTTATCGGGCTATAATAAATAACGACGATATATATAATCCTACTAATCCTACTAATCCCACTAATATTATAAATGCGAAAGTTTGGATGTTTGGATGTTTAGATGTTTAGATGTTTAGATGTTTGGATGTTTGTTACTCAATCACGCTTAAACGGCTCAACCGTTTTGGATGAAATTTTGCACGAAGATAGTTTGGATTAAAATATAGAATAGTTTTCTATCCCTGGTTTACGCAAACGAAGTCGCGGGCGGAAGCTAGTAATAGATATAAATGCTTAAAATACATAGAAAACATCCAAGACTCATAAACAAATATTCATGCTCATCAGTCATCACACAAATATTTGCCCTTACCGTGATTCGAACCCAGGACCTTCAGCTTCGTAGGCAGCGATAATAAAAGCGTAAAACCGGTGATAGGGGCCTTTGGAGAAGTCTAATCAACAAGTATGGGACATGATGTCACGATCCTCAGCATTGAGGGAACGACTGATGATGATGATGATGATAAAATAACTAATTCTAACTCGAATACGCGCACGTACAGTTTCGCTGAATAAAATCAAACATTTACCAACAAAAAAAACGGTACTCTTACGGTCTTTACTCTCTCGGTTTATAAGTCATTCGAATTCCCACCACAATGAACATTATTTTGCGCCTAGACGTTATGTTTAGCAAAAGCAGTGCTTTGAAAAACTACCTCTCCATAACTTATCTGCGGATGGGTTTGACTACTTTGAACGTAAGTAATCTGAGCAGGTAAGCTGTGGGTTTTGAGTCTAAGGCCCCGTTTACGCAGAGGCGTAATGTTGTGCCACACAACGTGCAAGCTGTCCGGCGACTATGGCGTTTCTCGCCTCTGCTGCCGCCTGCCGTAGTCGCCAGAGACCTCGCGAGCCAGGTCGCGCGACATGACACCTGTGGGGCTAGCGCAACTGACGCCGCACCGCGACGCGAGTCGAGAAAGCTCTACCCCCCTTTTTCTAATTTGTACGGTGCGAGTGAGATAGGGGACGCTTAGTCGCGCGCGAAGCGACTGAGCAGCAAGTTGTGCTAGACCTAGACGTGCTGGGCTGTTATTCGCTACGCGCAAATGCGGCTCACCCCGCCGGTCTCCCGTTACGAAACTAGACCTCTACCTACGCTTAGTTACTACGCATCGCGGTGTCAAGATATATTTGTGGGTGAGCGTTGAGGTGAGCTTAAACAAGTTACATATAATAGGGGGGGGCTGGACCTATACGCAGCCTTACTCACATGCAATCTGTGGCGATGTGGCGGGTACCGAGTTAAGCGACAAGGTTATGCTTAGCTCTGTAGCCACTGATTGCAAGTTAGGTACTTTTGCAGGGGTGTTGTTTTTAGGGTTCCGTACCTCAAAAGGCAAAAAACGGAACCCCTATAGGATCCCTTTGTTGTCCGTCGGACTGTCTGTCAAGACCCTTTATCTCGGGAACGCATTTAGCTATCGAGTTGAAATTAAAACCATAGACTCAGATCTACGTTCCCTTGAAGCTGTGAAAAAATCAACGTAACATGTGAAATCAAAAGATTTTTCGAAAAATCCAACTGCTTTTTTGCAAATATAGACAGATTACAAATTAAGAGGAATCCAACGTCACCTCATATGTTGAAATCCGTCAAACGGTTTAGGCTGCAGGGCGTGCCAAAGAATGAGACATACCCACATACATACATACATACATAGATACATACATACATACACTCGAAAAACATAACCCTCCTTTCCTTCAGCAGTCGGGTAAAAAGAAACGGCCGTTAATGCCGCAAAAAACGTAAATTTCGACACTCTCAAGGGAATCAAAATATATATAGGGTACTTTCCGTTGACCTAGAACAATGGAGTTTGGTAAGTAATATCGTCTTATACTACAAGTACAGGGAAAAATCTGAAACGTACGTGTAATAAAATCCTTAAAAATATAGTCTTTATTTAAAGTAAGTAATCAATCATCGAGGTAGGAGAAAATTTGTATGGAACCCTCGGTGGGCGAGTCCGACTCGCACTTGTCCAGTTTTTTATATCTTACTGTACAGTAAGGGAAATGTTTTGACGTACCACCGTAGAACCCTATCGCAATAAGGTGACATATCACTCTAGTTTGAGTGACGGCGGCCTGTCAATTGCGACAGGGTTACCACAGGACTTAGATACCTTAATTAATGTATGGTATCCATTATAGGTAAAGAGTAGGGGGAAAGTGGCACCATTGATATAAGGGGCACATGAATTCAATGGACTTTAAAATTGAACAGAACAGTTGAAGGTTCATTCTTTCCCACAAAGAAGGTGCCTTACGCAACCATTAGGCTGCCAGAGTTTCATCGACGACCAATCAAAACCTCACGCGTGACATGTCCAAATACGTTTTTAAAGGTTCCAAAGAAAAGTTAATTAGATCAAGAATGGGATAATTTTTGATAATACAATTAAAAGAAATATGAAAATGAATAATATGGAGTTAGTAAAATGTTTAGCTATAGATTAGAAAAGTTATTCAATGATAAATGCAATTTTTCATAAATATTTCTTGAGGCACAGATACAAACATTGAATGGGCACATTGATATAAGCAAATAATAATGTAGAAAACCCAAATTTGATATACTAATAACACGTTTACGTGTAGATGGATTACTTAGTCACTTGTGGAAGTTCAGAAAATATTTGCCACCAGTTTGTGTTTCCTAAAGTTCTCAACAAGTTATTTTTTAAGCTCTCTCAAGCGTAAAAAATAACTGAGAAGAGAAGACGTTGTACTCGTATGTTTACGTGTAGAAAGGTTAACACGAGTTTTGAACATGTTTATTGCATGTTTAAACATAGTCATTAACATATAATATGAAAGCGTAAGATTCTGAATCAACGTGCCGCGGCTGCGCATTGATGTACCCCTTGGTGGGGTACATTGATACCAATTTTCTTTATGTATCAAATGGATCATAACTGATTGAATGTCCAAGTTAACAAATAACCGATTCCCTAATAATGTGTAAAGGTATCTAGATACCTACTTGATGCACCTCACCTCAGTTGTTTTTATAGTCGTTGTTAGCCTGTCGTATGGCAATTACAATAAAAACCGTATTGAGGTGCCCCAACTCCCCCTACAGTTAACACCTACGTATAATGATTTCTCAAATTTTGCTATTGATTAGTGACGTAAAGTACTAACTATGATAGAACTTCACAATGTATGATAGATCGTGGGGTTTAAACGCTTTGGGAGATTTAACAGTGATATAACCTTGTCATCGATATGACAGCCACATCATGACAGGGTTATATCACTGTTCTCGCGAAGTACCCCAGACCCATTATAAATTGTGAAAATTATACGCTAATACAGAGATCATCATTTACTAACTACTCTCTGGTAGATAAGACAATTATTTTCCTAAATTCAATATTGTATTGGGAGCTATAGTACATTGTTGAAGAGGCTAGAAAGTAAGCAATAGACGGACGAGTTAGTTCGAAAGTACGAGTCCAGCTATTGCCCTTTCGGCCGAGGCTTAACATAGTGCTTTTCACGCCTACTGCGAGGAAATTGCAAATAATTATAATTTAAAATCAAAATTAAGTATCTAATATAAGATCATAATACTAAACAGGCTCGCTTGCCTCGCGCCGGCGCGGAGGAGAGGGAACGGGCGCATGCACGCCGCGCCGGCGCGACCGCGCGCGGTGCCCTGTGATTGGGCGTTTGAAGACATAGATGGCCTGTTCGTGCGACGTCCAACTAACCCCAGCTTTGAAGCCTGAATTCTGACCATCTTTTGCCACATTTCCGAGCAGTGGCGTGAAAAGTAAATGAGTAAAATAATGCAAGCTTTTGCTCGCGACTTCATTCATGTGAACTCAAATGTTAACTTTCATTCAAATTATTATCTCCTCAAGGAGAGCTTAAAACAACTTACAGAATATCGGGGCTGTAGATATTGTTATTATTACCTACTTATTGTAACGTTACTAACTCGATGTTCAGACAAAGGTTTCAGTCTAAAATAAAATTGAGATATACAGCGGTACATTTTATTTTTATGAAAAAGTTACAAACAACCGGATATAAATATTACAAATAAAATGTATTGTTCAATCAAAACACTGTTATTCATCGTAGTAAATGTTGGTAGGCTTTCTGGATGCGGTGAGGAAGGTTCTATCGGCAGGACAGCTGGTTTGTTTGTAGTCTGAAAATTAAGAAAATATTTTACACTGCAAGAAAACAGCCTACTTACAGTTGGGTTCGAAAATGTGCACGGATAAAGTTATTAAATATCTGAACACGCGTTTATTGTTAAGGTTGTTCAGATATTTTTTAACCTTTGAGAACGTACACATACGAGTATATATATGTATACATTTATGAATTCGACTGACAAATTATGAATAACAACCGCGGATAAAATCGCAACCGATATGGAATCTAGATTTATAAAAACAATATGTATTTTTTCGATCGAGACCTAGGCATATTTTGCCGTTTTTATAGATAATGGTACGGAACCCCGTTGCCGAGTCCGACTTGCACTTGGCCGGTTTTTATTAATTATTAAATAGATACGCTCCTTCTTATTTTATTACGTGTATATTTATTAATATTAAAAATATTATTACTTTGCTTCAAAAAAAAATCTTTTAGTCCTCGTTTTGAGGCTTATTGTTACATCGACACAATTGCACCGATTTTATTGAGGAGTTTTCAATATTTAAGAATAAAAAAAAGTAATAGTAAAAAGAGTTGGTCTAGATTAGGTACACGGTAGATAACTAGTATACCTATATATTCATAAGCCTGAACAACAGCCTCCAGGCTGTTGTTCAGGCTTATGAGTTTTTTTTTGGCTTCCAAGCCAAAAAAAAACTCATAGAATTGGTCTTTTTTCTTTGTTTTTTTCTTACAATTATGATGATAAATCCCTTCGTATTTACATTCATGTATTTGTCACCGACGTTCACTCTTTTTAAAGAAATAAAAAAATATATATTGATGGCTAGAAAAACCTACCTTGAACTTTGTTTTTAATTTCGGGGCATCAAAATAGATAAACTTCTAATTTTAAAATCAATTTTTCTGATTACCGCACCAAAGTTTGCCAACACAGCCCCTAACATTTAATAAAATATCCTCCCATTTGAGTGACGTCAGAATTTGTTCTATACCATCATCTTTGTTTAGCTATTAAAGAAAAACAAATGCCTTTTTTTACTTATTCACTTGTATTATTGAATAGTGACACAGTATTTACCAATAATCAGAAATTATCATCATGAGACGTAATTGTGCCGAGTCTTATACACATATTTTGCAATATTGAGTGACTAAAATGCCTAATACCATTATTGAGTACGCAAATCATCCATCCACCACCATTCTCCACTTTGGTCTGTTCTTGATTTTTCTTTCCAGTGGCTAAATCCCATTTTGAGGTAGGTATTTCTGATTACATCGCATGGTGTAATAAAGACTGAAAATAAATTAGTAAATAAGATACAAACTCCGCTTCCTGATGCAATTGAAGTCGAACATGTCGCATAGGTCGCGGAAGCCAATGACGTCGCCGGCATGGCTGACCCCGCACACGGGCACGCGGTCGTGGTTGCACACCTTCGCCATGCTGCACCACTTGGCGCCAGTCTGAAACGTTGTTTGTATGGCTCAATACCTTTATGGTGTCACAGAGATTTGGGTGAACGTTGGTCTTCCTTCTGAGAGCTGAGAGTATGGGCATATTCAATACTATGATTTTAATAAAGGCCTCAGAGGAGCGTCATAGTTATGTATGTACAGTCACATCAAAAACAACTACGCAATCGAAGACGTCAAAAGCTCTTATTCCCTTTTAATAAAGACTATTGACGTTTTCGTTTGCGTAGTTACTTTTGATGCTGACTGTACTGTATACCTAACTTCTGAGAACAGGAGTATCATTATTGTAGAAATCTTGTTTCTGTAGATACCTTTTTCCCCATGGTGATATCTTCTTGATCTCGCTCTTTGGGCGGCCCATGACTGGTTGCAAGCGATATCAAGTAGCAGAATAATACAACAACTGTAAACAAAAAAGGATACTGTAGGTCTGAGATATCTTACACTTTAATTTAAAAAGAAACAGGATTTGAAGGAAGTTTTTCTCCGAAACTACTAGACCGATTGAGTTGAAATTTGGTAAAAATATGTAAATTGGTGACCCAAAGACGGACGCGTAAAGTAAATTAATTAATTCTGAACAAGGGGGCCACTTTTGGGCGGTAGACTGGAAAATTTTAAAAAAAAGTTTGAAAGGGGTTGTTGTAACACTGTTACAACAACCCCGTGTTTGTTGTTTGCTGTGTGCATCTCAGATATTTTTTTTATAATTTTAGCAAAAACAGATTTGGAATAATTTAGGAAAAAAGACGAAAATTGACCATTCCCCCCCTTATCTCCGAAACTACTAGGCTTAAAATTCTGAAAAAAATATGGAAAATAGTTCCTTGCCTAAAGATTACAGGAAAACCTACTTATATGGAGTTTGAGTATTCAAAGTAACGGGAAAATTCTCAATATTTTTTTGTATTGTTAGATGTTTAAAAAACTTTCTAATAGATAAGGTTTTCTATAGTATAAACAAATATTATAGATAGATGAAATGTACTTAGTATTTTTTATAAATTGTATCTAGGTTAAGATTTAAAATTGTATGCCCGAAAAGGGCAAAACTGTTGGAACCTATAATCATGTACCTTTGTACCTACACGGTTTTTTACAATAAATTGTCTATTCTATTCTATTCTATTATATTATATACGGAACCCTCATCACGCGAGTTGAACTCGCGCTTGTCCGGTTTTTAAATTGACACATTTACCTGTAATTGCGTTGATTGACGCCATCTCGACAATATTATATGATCCGTGTCGACAGTTTACTCCAACGGCCCCACTTCAAATGAATCCCTGGCCTCAAGCCACTTGGTTAGACACTTTGTGTTTATGTATCCCTGTTGTCTATTCGCTGCGTAAACTTCCTCTTTGAGACTATGTACAATGGGATGTTGATGTACAAAGTAAATACTCCCCATAGGTACATGCTAAAGACATCCGCCTCGTGTACAATTTGTAACGGTAGATTTTCGCATAATAAACATCGTTTACGAATTGTCGTCTCTAACAAGGGTTTGATTAAATAAATTAACTAAGGTTAAATATTTCCTAAACTGCCGAACTCTTTGGACTATTGTGAAACACGACTCGTAAGTGTCTTAAATGATGTGATTCACAATATGCACATTATCGTACCGGGCGGACGCCGTAGTAGGTCCCAACTAAAATTAAGTGTTCATCACAGTCAGATATTTAGACACTTAATTATTGATATTCTGTTTATTACACGAAAATGGTGCCGACCGGCGCACTGACGCAGCACTGCCGGTACGGGCGATTATATGGGGAACTTGGCGATCGAGTGCCGGCCGGTGCCCGTGCCAGAGTTATTATTTTTAAACGGGAGACAATGTATGTATGTCCTGGGGGCTTGCAGTGGGCGGGGCGCGTCGCGTTAGACACCTATCGCTCGCGTGGCCTGAGGCCGTCAGTCAGTCGAGGGTCGGCGCCGCGCGAGCAAGCAAATGTGCGTCACGTTGTGATCCGCGGCCACCGCCGACTTGAACGCGACTAACCGCGCGTACCTAATTTCTCTTATTTACTACGAGGTTTGTAAACCTACGATGAAAACGATAAACGGCCACAACTACTCGGTTTATGGTTGTTTGAATAGATACCCAAAGGGACGCTGGTTTGGTTTGGTTGATACTGACATACATGTGAAGTAACATGTACTTAATTAATATCGGTTCACTTTACTCAAGCGACATCTGGTGAGCTAGAACAGTTTTTGCCCTCATTGATGTATTCTTGGCGTGACAGCCCTAGTGCTACACGTGCCGTGTGTGAATGAATACAAGTCATACGATAGGCAGAGGTGCACATACACATAGTAGGCACGTTTCTTATGCCTAAACGCCGTTTTTGCTAAGAAGTGCAATTTCTGTACTCTATTATTTATTCTGTGGTATGTGCATAAAAAGGCCGGTAGAAAGGAGGTGTATAATGCGGAATATATTCTAATAAACGAAACTTATGTTGCGTTTTGAATCCACGTTAGGTCGGTGAAGACATAAAAGAATATAAGTCATGTTATTTAAGTTTTACCGTAGGTTCATTTATAAACACAGCTTCTACATATTTCTAACGGGATTAAAAAACTTCGATTTTGACTTGATTTAGCTCTGGACATTGATTTCTTAAAGTTGCAGTAAAATCTGAAAAAAATAATATACCGTTAGGATTTTAAGTATAGTCAATTACAATTATAAAAGCAAAATTTAAAATTGTCTACTCGATGAAACAAATACATACAACATTTAAACAGGATCCGGATTAGATACATTGCTTAGGTATTTTACATAAAATTGACGTTCCAAAGTATACTTGAAAATTTAAGTAATTTAAAAGTTTCTTTATGTTAACCATTTTCTAGAACCAAGGTAATCGATATAGCCTTCCGAATCGCTAAACTTAAGTGGCAGTGGGCGGGGCACATTGCATGTAGGCTGTTGGGCGGAAAGGTTCTCGAGTGGCGACCACGTACCGGAAGGCGAAGCGTGGGTAGGCCCCCCACAAGGTGGACTGATGACCTGGTAAAGGTCGCGGGAGTCCTCTGGATGCGGGTGGCGCAGGACCGGTCATTGTGGCACTCTTTGCGGGGGGGCCTATGTCCAGCAGTGGACGTCTTTCGGCTGATATGATGATGCTGATATTGCTGATGAACCATTTTCTTGGTCAAAATGGGGCGGTAACAACTGGAAATGTTTACTCATTTGTCCCCAGTGGTAACAAAAAGGCGGGAACAAATGGAAATAGCTGTCTTTGTTACATCGAAACGCGCGCGCTTCAAGAAAGTTGTCCTTGCCAAATTATACGTTTTTAAGTTGGTCTACTATTACTCGTTTGCCTACTTAGTTTTCCTTTTAAATGCATTATATGTACTGCCATGATATTTTTCACATACCCAGTAGTAAAGTAACCATTTAGTCGGTAGGGTGGGAGGACACTTGACTCGAACAAAAATTAGGGCTTTAATGCCAAATATCACGCAAACAGCTGGTCGATTACGTAACGCATTGTTCGCGCGTCAGGTAGATCTAACTAAATGTCACTTTTTGTATGGGAAAATGACAGTTGTATTGTCCTAACGTATGTTCGAAAACTGACGCAATCATCCCTCACAGATCACTGAGTTGAAAAATGTTTTTAGAAACCCATAATATTTTTAAACAAGCTATCCAACGATACCCCACGTCATGAGATTAACGATAAAAATGACATCCCCACATGTGGGGGAGGTACGCTAAAAAAATTTTTTCTATAGTTTATTCTACTATTTTGTCGGGGCGTTTATATACCCATGCATTTAAAATCAAAGTTTTGTTATACACATGATACGATACTGGTAAACAAGGTGACTTTTGGGGGCCTAAATCGAAGCAACCAAAAATTCTGAAAGGGTTCGTACCTCAAAAGGAACCGGAGCGTCGTCTCTCTGTTAGTCTGTCTGTCCGTCTGTCAAGACCCTTTGTCTCAGAAACGCGTGGAGTTATAAAGTCGAAGTTAAAAAAAACGAGAAAAAAATGATTAAATGTAGTGAAAAGCAAGCTTACAAAGACCTTATTAGAAAAATTAACTTAATTTTATTGTTCTAATTTCTAGTTCAAACTAACTTTTTTATGGGTGTTTAAGTGGCAACTAACTTAGGTGTATTAGCACAGATTATATGTATTAGTTATAGACTTGTTTGTAGGTACAAAATGAGTGCGGTTTCGCCAACAAACTGTTTTGTCATTTTGGCGAGTAAATAAGACTTCGGATATGTGTAATGTGATGGCACGAATAATCGACACGCACCCATAATCGACACTTTTTCTTTAATCGTTGAAAATAAGGACTGGCAACATTTTAAATGACAGACAAAGAATTAAATACTTTGTTAACGGCTATCCGCAACCAAAAGAATTCAAGGTAGGGCAAACCTTGGCTTATCGGTGAGTAATTCGGTGATAGTTACTTATGGTCTAATAGCGGAATTACTCGATATCTTTACAGCTTGTAATAATCTCCAGTAGGTGGCGGCACTGTCATTAAACAATTAAACATGTCAACGTGCAGCAAGTATCCGAACGCATCCATCAAAAATAAGAAAAAAAAATGTGTCAAACAAATCAATAAGTTTAAGTGTAACGTCTAACGATTTTAGATGATTGGTGCAAGATGTAAAAAAAAATTATTGAAGAAAAACAAATAAAAATATGGCAAAAACTAAAGAAAAATCCTTTAGGGTCATAGTTTTTAAACACATCAATTATTTTTAGAATTGTAAAAGTAACAATTTTCTATTTTTTAATCCTGCACCAAGCACATGTCACATATTAACCTGAAAATCACCAAATTATCTACTTTTTCATGTGTAAAAAAAATGTTTAGGAAATTAATTTGGTACATCATACATATAATCAGAAGTTCAGAAATGGTAGACAAATTCATGAACTTTTACCAAGTAATACTTCAGAAATAATTGAATTGATAGTTAATATTATATTGTCAAAAAACCTAACTATCACCGATTAGCCAAGGTTTACCTACTTCCGCTGAGCTGTATCATCCGGTTTGTGGAAATGATGGCGCGAGCTTGGGAGTAGGCATAAAGGAGAGGGCAAATGCACAAAAGATCCCATTGGGCCGAAGTGTACTCGAAAGGGCCCCCGTCTAGGTAAGATAAGATAAGATGTCTCGTCAGTTAAAAGCGAAATTATTCATTTCTTAGAGATATATTATAATTTTCACTCATCTAATTTTTTTTGGTTTAGTTTTAGGTGCCAATTATTAAGAAATATGTATTTTAATGAATTAATTATTATTGGTAAGAAATATATTTTCACTCATAATACTTTTTCCACGAACTCCTTAAAGTGTCAATTATTGGTGCCATTACGGTAAGTAACTTTTGAAAAAAGAAAATGTAAATTGTACCAAAGTCAGAAACTTATTTCGCCTACCTAACTTCGCTTACCATTTTTACAGGGCTAGTTGTGTTTGCACTTGTTTCATAGCTACTGATATAATGTATATGAATGAGTGCCAAAAATAAATTAACAATATTTAGCATTTGCCTAGCAAAATAATTTTCGTGCGATGATGTACGGTATTGAAATGTTGGTTTTACGAGTTCGGGGTTTTAATCTAACATTCCCATTTCGTTTTTTATTCTTGCGCAGTTTTATTGCCCTAAAGTTGAGTCCACATGACTGTTATTTTGGAGTGGACCAAATCAATTTAACAACTATATATTTTTAATGCTGGTGTATGTTTCCATTTTAAGCCTTACCTATTAACTAACCCTTAACGTCCTAATGCAAACAACACCGACCTGCAGCAATATCAGTAAAAACAAAAACATGTATGATGAAAATATAACTGTAAATTGAGCTACCTACATTATTAGGCACAAGGCGCGGTGGTAGTTTTATACAATAGAACTCAAACTAAGTTTTATGAACCACTAGCTTCTGCCCGCGACTCCGTCCTCGTGAAACTCGTTTATATGTAGTTCCATACAAACTTTCACCCATTTCACCCCCTTAGGGAATGATTTCCGGGATGAAAACTATCATATGTCCTTCCCCAGGACTCAAACTATCTCTATACCAAATTCAGCATTTCATCGAAATCGGTTCAGCGGTTTAAGCGTGAAGAGGTAACAGACACACTTTCGAATTTATAATATTAGTATGCATAAATAAACTACTGGAAATAAGGTGTTTTTCAATGACTTTCAGGTTAAATGATTGTCACAGAATGTAATTGAATTATCGACGTGCAAAGAACTAGAGTAGTGGCGCCTTGTGCACATAACCTAAAGCTGAAGCAATTTTGCTGTGCTTATTGTCGGAGCGTCGAATCAAATATGTTCAGCGTCGCATTGCTCAGTAAGAAATTGAATTAATATTTTATTAGGTAACCAGCGTACGAAGCCATATCGGCATCGACATAATGTTTATATTGGATACTTGTGCAATACTAAAATACCTAACGTATAATTTCGATTCATAATTTTAACTAACTTTGATTCCGTCGAGCATCACATGAAAACGTGTCTCCTATACTTTTACTACATAGCTAGTTCAAAGAGCCGGTCGAAAATATAAATGTATTCTCATAATGCGACAAATATGGAGACCTTTGACACTAACTTTATGAGACCAATCAAGAATACCTATTGGGAAATATATAATTGCAAAAAAAAACATATAATTCTCATTGTGTCTTAATGAAACCTAGAATCGTTTTTGTGAGGCGGCAAGAGATTCACAAGCTGCCCTATTGACCGATTAGAATTTTTCACCTTTCAAAAATACAGTAAAGAATAGTGATGCTCTCAGTTCCGTGGGGTTCTCTCAAAGATCTTTGTTTTCAGTTTTCACTGTTGGAGGAATTATAGATGGCGCAGAGGCGGCAAGTGTAAGTGTAAGGCCTGAGTGGACGCTCCGCTGTGAGCGGGGCGTGCAGTGTCCATATAAAACAAATGCAATTTATATGGACGCTGCACGCCCACACACACACAGTGGAGCGTCCACTCAGGCCTTACACTAAGCAATTAATCCTTTGATTGTATAACCACTGACTCAAAATGTACGTATAGCTACACTACCGTAATCTGAAGTGGTATGTGCATCAGCCCATTAGGCGAACAATGCAGTTGAATGTATGTTCGTGAAACCTCATTCCAGATAACATCAGGATTTTAACGGATTAATTCGTCAACGTTTCTTCGTTTACATCCTAATACAAACTGGAAACATTGCACTAGTTTTACTTATTTTTATCATTATGTAAGTGCCTTTCAAACAAAGCAATACAAATTATTTTCGTTTTAAATTGGGTTTCCTTGAAATTGCATGACGATTAACGCACGATTTTTCTAATGTTATAAGGAAGGAAGTGTATAAGTTAAAGCAAATATAAAAAAAAAATTGGAATTGTTCTCCTAAGTACATACCTACTTAGAATTTTTATATTAATTATCATGTATCAGAGACAGGATACGGTTTTTTTTCCGTTTCTCTTTTTTACAATACATATATATATATATATATATATATATATATATATATACCTATAGTCCGGTACGCGAACACTGTAATTTGTTATCAAACTAAGATAAATTCCAAATTCTGATTTTTTTGTTATAATTTGGTATATAAAGAGTATTACTATTAGTAAAAAAAGAAAGTGAATTCTAACGTGGATTTAGGTATTACACAGCGTTTTCTTAGCGACCCTTCTAAATCCCGGAAAAGATTATACAAGTGGTATTTTTCTTCAATAGATTATCGCATTTAACTATTATACCCTTCCCTTTAATTTGCTAAAAAAATTGTTCTAGTGATAACTTCAGTATAATCCGATACGAAATAAAATTCTTCTAAAAGATTATTCTAAATGTTAACAAAAAAATCGCACTGTTTTGGGAGTTATCGAAGGTGCATTCATTTTACGTGCCGGACTATATACCCTGGACCCACATATTACGTAATAACTAAGTTTTATATGTAGCTATGTTTCGAAGCCAAAATCTGCCTGCACAACGGTGTTGAAAGATGTGGCGTAGATGTAGCTCAAGGGGTGCGAAGATTTCTGGATTCATGCGATATCACCGAATACAACTGCCTACATAAAGCTAGTAAGTCCTCGAACCATCATTAATCGTATGCAACTACTAAACCCACTAAACAAAGTTATATAATTAATAAAAGTAAGTTACGTGTTCTATACTTACTTATATTAATTAGATAACATTAAATCATAAAGTAACTCTAACATACCATTTCAGATTACCAGAAAACAGACATGAAAAAATGCAAGGATTTACCCCCAATATTTTCTAAACAACAATAACCTTTCAAAATAAACATATCGCTAATATATTGAAATTTATTTGTTTTCTTCCATTTTATTACCTATCCCGTTAAAATATGTCTAATATTATGAAATAGGGGGTACAATAAAGTCTTTTTGTAAGTGATACAATCCCTTATATTAAACGTGCACTTTTATAATGTTATATATATTATTAAAAAAACTTAAGGAGGTAACGAAAAAAAATGGTTGTTTGTAAAATTGGTTTACGGACGATAATTTTACGTGAAAACGTCATAAGAAAACATTGATGAAAAATTGTATAACTTTTGAGACTTGAGAATACTCCTGTGAAGTTTCATATAAAATAGTCGATCTAATCTTGTTTCCCCATACAAACTTTGGACCCCCATTTCACCCCCTTAGAGGGTGAATTTTGAAAAATCTGTTCTTAGTCCAGTCCTAGACCTTATAAGGAACCTACGTGCCAAATTTGGAATCTCTAGAACCAGAGGTTTCGGCTGTGCGTTGATATGTCAGTCAACGGAACGGGAGAATGATTTTCGTGCGTGCAGCCGGCGTTCATCGATTTATAAGATGTTATCACGTCAAAATAAAATATGCAAGCTCTACAGAGTGACATCGATAAAACACAAGTTGTGGCTATAATTAAGAGCATAGCACACATCGACTCCAGTATCTATCAGGAACAGAAGCGTATTTAATTTTTTGTGGTACCTACAGTTTGTTTGACTAACATAGTTAAATGGTTGACCGTAGCCTAGTCCGCAACAGTCTGTGATCCACAACTACTGGTGTTGGCGAGGAAAGTACTGCCGACCGACAAACGACGGCGTGTGCGCGCAGGATGTGAGGCTGCGGCAGGCAAAGTGGTTCCAGGACGAATGCACTGTCTTCAACTATAACTGCAACAAATACACTGGTCCAGTATTTAATCTAAATACTTAAAGTGATTTCTGTGTTTCTTGATTACGTGGTCTTGCTAAATTCTGCTTAACTTTATTGAGGAAACGTTAATTTAACGAGATAGCGAACCAATAATGTATAGGTACAGGCCCGGCTGCTTTCGATTCCCTTAATGTCAAGTTGTAAAAATCTCCAAGAATTTATATCATTTTGAAA
Organism: Epinotia nisella; assembly: GCA_932294315.1. Taxonomy (NCBI): domain Eukaryota; kingdom Metazoa; phylum Arthropoda; class Insecta; order Lepidoptera; family Tortricidae; genus Epinotia; species Epinotia nisella. The sequence goes on from OW028674.1 coordinate 29,826,275, forward strand.
AAAAACGCTAACACACTTGTATGGAAAATGAAAATTTTAATAATTTAGAAAATAAAAATGCCTATACATTTTTATTTTCTATGAAAATGTCGAATATGGGGGTTATAAATTCAAAGTGTAGTTAATAGATCAAATGGGGTATCATATGAAAGGGCTTGAGTTGCACTTTCTAAAACCGTTTTTATATTTTTTCTACAGTGGTTAAATTTTGATTTATGAAGGAATATGTTGAATTTAAAAAAAATATATATATATGATTAAGAGTATCATAAATAATTCAGGAAAAATAAAATATGACCTCTATCTTGCATATTTTTTTATTTACCAAAAATCCTTTCTTAAATATGTTTGGTATTTAAGTACTTTTTTATGTAAATTTATGTCTTCAAATTCCTATGCGATTATGGTTAAAGTAGTCTTGCAATCAAATAAAAAAATATCACTGAAAAACAATCATACTAGGTTGTAAGTTATAGGTACCCAAGTGCAGATGGCACTGTACAACGGTAACTTCTACTATGAGCTGTTAAGACTGTTCAAGAATGAATGGGATCGTGGTATTGTATGGTGTATGGACGTTTGTATTGAACCCTCGGTGCGCGAATCAGGCTCGCACATAACCGGTGTTATTTTTAACGTTTGTTTCGGCTTACTCCCGTAATGTTTAAACTTGATTGGACAATGAAGGAAAGTACAGGGAAGTGGACTTTCAGTTAAGTAGACCTTTGCTTTGTGGAAGTGGACCACCACCAGGGAAGTAGGCCATCGGAGTCCGTTTGTGCGTGAGGGGAATGGGACGCAGCGGGCCTAAATGGATGTAGGTACATACATTAATATCAAAGAGGTAGTAGCTACACTTTTATCTCACTTCCGATTTAGCGGAGATGAAATTGAGACAAAAACCAGAACATTTATACGATTTGCTTCTAGTAATCAACTATTACTACCTACTAATAGCAGTTTTTTTTTGTATTTTTGTCACGAATAAATGTTTTTTCTTTCTTTCTTTCTAATATGCAGATAACTGAAGGCAAATATATTATATTGGTTTGATTTCCTCTATTTAAAGGTTGTATTATGCACAACAAATTGTTATACCTACAGCAATTGGATAAAATACAGTGTATCAATTTAATGCTAAATTTAGAAATCAAACAAATCTCTACATAATAAAAGCCTGCATAGTTTGCATTTTTCACTGAACATTTTATTTTGATCTGAATCTAAAAAGTGTTAATTGATTTCAATTCACAATAACGGTCTAAAATATTCCTAGTCTGTACCTAAGCTATTTTAAATATGTACAGTTGTTTACCTAACAATTTCTGTCGCAACTTTGACGACCGACTCGTTTATTTACACCATTTGATAACCAAACATTTAATAATTATAATTTATATGCTAATGTGTACATATAATTTAACAGATTTCACAGTAACTAGTGCCAAGGTTTGTCAAATGTTTACCACGACCACGACCACAACCACAACTACCACTACCAGACGTACAACAAAAAGGGTCAAACTTCCCGTCTTTATGTTTTAACAATATTTGTAATAAGCGCAGTAATGAACACCTATTTGAAATGTGGACCCATATCGAAAAACCCAAAAACAAAGTAACGTCCTCATGCAAAGACATGCTCCACATCCACAATCATACTTCGTGCATCTGTATCAATTGAATTCTAAGTCCCCTACATAATTGCTCTAGTCGAACAAAACAGGCGGCAGCAAATACTGTTTTCGGTAGTATTTTTTAACAGACTTAGACAGTCTCTTCGCGCATGTCTCTACGTGAAGACGTAGAATAAAGTACATTTTTATAGATTAATAAAAATCGAATGAAAATATATCAATGAGGCGTGTAATTGTCTTTTATTTAATAACCGTAGTTTACCATTATCTACTATCTGTATTTTACTCGCACGTGGGTATAACTAGTCGAATATTTTGTTGAAATGTAAAGCCAAAAAAAGAATAAGTACCTCTACTATGGCCACTCAACATTTTGTGATAGGTAGGTGCAACATTTTGTAAATGTAGAATTGCGTGCCTTTAAGCTAATAATATCGCACATCTTTCATATATATACCTAGTACCTACCTTCAGAGGCGAGAAACGATGTGAATTTAGAAGAAAATCTAAATAATAAAAGTTGATTAGTGCCAGGTGTTGTTATTTATTGATTCTTTTTCGGGTCTATGTTGCCACTAGCCATTTTTTTAGTCACGTAAAAATAAACGTACCATAGCCTGGTGATATTTATACTCGACTGCCCAACAAAAAGAAGTGTAATGTCATCTTAATCATCTACGCCGAAAGTTTGCTCCAGCTTAACATACCTTTGGTAGAAATGAGGAACACATCAGTATTCTATGAATAATTTCTTACAAGTTGGAAATACTACATACGATATTTTTTCAGGATACGTAGGCCTGATGTATTTCTTGCAATACACTATACAAGCATCCGTTAGGAGAACGGTAAGTCAACACCGGCAGATAAAAACGAAATGTTTGTAGGAATTCTGTTTTTTTATAACGTGATTATTGATTAATGATACAGGCAGAGAGTATTTCAAAGTACAATTGCTTTCGAATGCACTCGTGTGACACTCACGGGCAACCGGTGTGTGGGTACGATAAAGAAGATGAGACCGTTGCAAAGTTTGAGAACGAGTGTACACTGTTCAAGGTCAACTGCGATGGGAAAGGAAAAAATTGTAAGTGTTTTTTAATACCACGGTCGGTGACAAACAAGTGTACGGCCCACCTGATATTAAGCGGTTTCCGTAGCATATGGACGTATGTAAATCCAGGAAACTCGCATGTACCTACACTCCTTTCTTGAAAACCATGGCTGGGTGCCCTCCACAGCCGGAGCGTTTGCGATAGAGAATTCCTCTGGGACCTTGCCGTATATGTGCATTGACGACCCTTTTAGCCTAGTTGGTAGTGACCCTGCCTACGAAGCTGGAGGTCCTGGGTTCGAATCCCGGGTAAGGCCATTTATTTGTGTGGTTACCACTAATATTGTTCCTGAGTCATGTTCGTCAAAAAAAAGTCTAAGTCAAAGTGATTTATTCTTCAATTTAGGCATATTAATGCACCTAATGAATGTCGATAAACTACCACCGGTTCGGAAAGAAAACCTCTGCCTCGAGAAGAACCGGCGTAAAAAACTCGGTGAGGTATTATTTTTTTCAAAACAGTATACAATATATAATTTCAGTATCAGGAGCCGTAGCATGGTTGGCCTTATCACGCGACAAGTGACAAGATAAGATCGTCGTCTCGTTCTATCGAACGGTGTCAGCCAGTGACGCACGCTCTATCCTATCACCTATCGCGTGACAAGGCCAACCATGCTACGGCTCCTGAGTATTATAAATTTATAAAATTACATTGCTACAGTAGAAAGCCTAATATTTATTTTGCGATAGTTTTCTAGTGCAGGATTTTATCGCTGCCAAATGCTGCGCCATGCGCGTCATGCTGAATCATGGATGTATTTTAAGTATATATTTATCTTAGTATAAGTATGTATATACCCCTAATAATACAAGCTTTAGGTAGGTTAGGTACTTAGTTTGGGACTCCGTCAATTTGTGTAAGAGCGCCCCCAAAATATTTATTTATTTACTGGCAGCACCTGTGTTGTCTCAAATCAAGCTGTTACCTCAGATTACCTGATATATTTGGCTTTAAACTTATAAATTTGCATTGGCATAGGGTGGAAAATTTACCTGTAGGTACATTAGGAAACGTTCATCAATTTTTTTCTCTAAATCTTCAATAGTATTTCAATGTTACTTGCAGTGTTTATTATAGTCGACGATACAATCTGCGAGACGAAGGTAATCCCGGAGACGACTAGGCCAACGACGCTCACCTCTCCCACCATCGACTACTATTACGACTTATTCGACCACACCTCACTGGAGACCAGCACGCACTTCTGGCAAGACGCCCTGATGCTGGGCGAGCGTGTCACACGAGTAGACAGCGATAGCAAGGAAGCGAGACTGCGAGACGATCCTCGGCAACATCAATTTCCAGCTCATCTCATGACACTGGTTATGCGGCATTAGTATTGACAGATTCATATTATGGTGTAAATATATATTACTACTTAACTATGAATAATTTTTCCATACACACGCCCATTGGAGAATCATGTCACTGTTCTACGTTAACTCTGATTATTCATGATCAGACCAAGGCCTATTTTTGGCAATAAAATAAAATGTGGAGTGTAACTCTGTTTAGTGGCTATTTATTTTATTTATTTAATCTTTACTGCACAAAAGAATAACTTATTGTACAAAAGGCGGACTTAATTCTATAAAGCATTCTCTACCAGTCAACCTAAAGGCAAATCAGATAAATTGTGGGCGCAAACTTCATTTAAATAAATATTTTTTTGTCGCGGGTCTAAGGATAGGATGGATAATATAATAAATACGATATAATAAAATATGGTGTACTAATATGCATCAATACTCGTACATATGAATATAGATGAAACTTACAAATACGATAGTTTTTTTTAGTACTGCTAGCAAAGAAATTGAATAAGGACTTTTTGAAGTAGCCTGTTTGGAGATTGCCGAATTTTGACTGGGAGACTGTTTTATAGAAGATCTACTTAGGACGGATAAGGAATTGGACATGAAACCAGTATGGTGAGGCGGAATAGATAAGGACAGGTTGCCGGAGGAGCCAAGTTGACGGACTCGAGTGACACCGTAATGCTGAACCAGGAGATTGAGGATCGTTTAGAATGGAGAAAAGAGTGCAGAGAAAACGTATTTTGCGGCGTAGGCCGGATGGGCAGCCAGCCATTGCTGCGGCACTAGGAGAGGGCAAATACACAAAAGATCGAAGTGTATCCGAAAGGGCCGTCACCTAGATAAGATAAGATAAGCTAAGCTGTCTCGCGGCGAGATAGACCATCCGTCTCGTCATCAGAGACGGATAGTCTATCTCGCCGCGAGAAAGCTCGCGCGCCGTCTTGTGATAACCGTACATGTTGTTCATTTCGGCTATACAGTTTCTTGTATGGAAACAACGTATGATATAAATATTTGATTTCATAACAATACATTTGTTTTTACTGCTGACCTTTATAACTTCCAATATAAAGGTCACCAGTAAAAACATATTGCTACTTTTAAGATATATTTTACAAGATGTATATCTATTTATATACCACTTGTTCTACTGTAAATATCAGATATTGATATTGTTTATTTTAGGAGGAATGTTATCAATAAGGATATTTCTAGGTAAGATACGTCTGATTTTAGTTTGAGATCCATATCCTTTTACTTTACAAGGAAAAACAAGCCGTATCTAACGGCAAATTACGCTAAATTTACCACCGAGTAGGTATCTATAGTTATCTTACAGTACTCCGAGTCAAGCTCGGACAAATAATGTCAATATTTTTGTCACTGTCAAAAAAGTGCCCTTTTTTGACAGTGACAAAAATATTGTGACAAGTTGTGACATAGTTAATAAGGGATATTAGGAATTTTAAATATTATGTTCACCTATGGCCGCTGGGGCGGAAAGGTTCTCGAGTGGTGACCACATACCGGGAGGCACAGCGTCCCAGCGTTAGCACCAGGTGGACTGGTGACCTGGTTAAAGGTCGTGGGAGTCCGCTGGATGCGGGTGGCGCCGAACCAGTGATTGGCGCTCTTTGGGGGACGCCTATGTCCAGCAGTGGACGTCTCTATAATAAAAAATAAATGATTACGTCCTTTACTGAACTAAGTTTTTTATTTATAAACTAAGTTTTTAAATGTGATTGATTTGGTTTTCGGGTTATCTTTACAGGATGCATAATTCTTATGTTTGTCGGTGAAAACTCCAATGCACTTGAAGCTCTTCGAAATTGGAAGAGAAAAGGAAGAGTAAGTAATTATACGTGCTGGTATACCTACATGTATTATTAAAAACCTGGTAATTATGCGAATATAACTCGCGCGCAAAACACATTACCTATCCGGGCAGATCTCATATTTAGGCACGCTGTCACAGCCGTGGAAGGAAACAGAACATTACTCGTATAATAGTTTTACAGGTAAGTTTCCACAGAGTTGGAAAACTGCTACTGTCATCCCGATATATAAGAGTGGTCCCAAAGATATCCCCAATAATTATCGCCCGATTTCTCTTCTTAAAGCCTATTCCAAGCTCTTGGAACGGATTATCAATAAGCGCCTTACAATTTTTTTTGAAAATCATAATCTACTTTCTGATCTACAATTTGGCTTCCTAAAAGGAAAGTCAACGGAGGACGCTGTAACACGTATGACGGAGACTGTTGTTTCTCATCTGGATGAAGGTCGAAATTGTATTGGCATATTCTTAGACCTTATTTTGATACGGCTTCGATTCTATTAATATTAATCGACCGCCTTTGATTTGATACGGTTTCGATTCCCACAATTACTTCGTAAGTTGGAAGGATATGGCATACGGGGTACTTCTTTAAATTGGTTTAGTAGCTACTTGACCAACTGACTCCAATGCGTTAGTGTTGGTGGCTTGCTTAGTAGCGAAAAAAATATCTCATTTGGGGTCTCTCAGGGAAGCATATTGGGCCCCACTATTTTTATGGCATATTTAAATGACATGATGTCCCTGAATATTCCAAATAGTGATTTTTTGTGCTATGCGGATGACACTGCTATTGTTTTCAACGGACATTCATGGCAAAATGTCCAAGATCCAATATCAGGACTTAGACAATATCAGCCTGGTTAAACCAAAATCTTCTCACATTAAATGCAGACAACACACAATTTCTCTGCTTTCATAAAACCGCATTATCTAGCCCCCCATCCTCTATGTCGAGCCTAAAAAATCACACAGAGAGCTGTTTTATAATAGACCAGAATTGCAAATGTAAAAACATCCAAAACTCAGACTCCCTCAAGTATTTGGGTGTAGTGTTAGACGAAAACTTAACTTTCAAAAGGCACATTGGTCTTTCTACGGCTAGGGTTCGTAAGCTAATTAATATACTATAAAGCTGCTAAACCACTCATTTATACTATGAAGCTACTGAGAGAAGCTACTAACGGCCAACTTCTAAAAACGGTTTATTTCGCACTATGTAAGTCAATACTAAATTATTAGCCTGGGGAGGAATGGCAAAGACCACTCTCTTAACTCTGGAAAGAGCCCAAAGAGCAGTTTTAAAGTGTCCTTGGGTAAACCTCGCCGGTACTCCACGGTGGACTTGTACAGAGAGGCACAGGTCCTCAGCATACGAAGGTTATTCCTGCTACGGGCTGCCATAAACGTGCATAAGTGTACCTTAAATTTACCGTTATATAATGATATGAAGAGAATTTTCAAAGTACCTACTCCTTTTCTTAAAACTAAGTTTGCTTTGCGTTTTCATACATTTCTTCTTCCGCACATCTATAACACATTTGCTAAACCTAAGAAAAAGCAGTGTCCTAGAGGCAAAAAAGAAAATCCAAACTCTATTGTTATCTTGGAATTATGAACAATCGGAAATAATCATTAATGTAATATCATAACATACACTCGCATACATTACATATATACACTACACATACACACACACAAACAGCACCGACATTCTTTCATGTACATATACTCACTCTCTTACTGCAAGCACCCTAGAATAATTTTAATTAATTGATAGTGTTAAATTATCTTTTTTTTCTCTTTGCTTTTTCTTGTTTTCGTTTTAAGCCGCATGGATAATCTGTATTTTGTATTGGTTTCCACGGGACAGGCCTAGCCTAGTGTGACCATAGCTATGTTTCAGAGTGTCTGTATATGTTAATAAATATTTTCATTTCATTTCATTTCACATCTTGGATGTCGCTACCGATGCAATCCAGACGTTTCATACGGAAACATAATGTTGAATTATGAGACTTGCAAAAAAAAACTTCTAAATAAAGAGTACAGTACCATTCTAAATAAAGCGTAAAATAGCCCTCATGGTAGTGACATCCACGGCTGTGACAGTATTCACAGTATGCACAAAAATGCGAATGACTCACCAAGTAAGAAACGTTTGATACTAAACATGCTTTTAAACTTTTCGCCATAGAGAGCGCGCGTCTCGAGCCCCCGGTGGGCTTCTAAAATGTCGGAGTATAACTGCCATTTGTTGGAGACCTGCACAAAAGGAGGACCAAGAGCTTGTGGGTGGGATGAATTGTGGGGGAATCTGGCGTATTTTAAGGACATCTGCGCCATGTACCAGGTCAACTGTGAGGGCAAAGGACATGTCTGTAAGTAGCAGGGGCGGCTTAGCGCTTAACCTATAGTGCAGGGGGTGCGGGTCCTAGGGGGCGCCATTTCACTTTTTGAGCGTCGGTAAAGAACTTAGCCAGATTTTGTATTCGTATTTGTTTTTTGGCTTTCCTAATGCAGAAGGTCTTTGATTTAGGCCGCTGACGAAAGTGCCAGCTAGAATCATTTTAAGCACCTTTAAATTACTTTTTAGGGTTTTGTACCTAAAAGGGAAAAATTGTATTGTAGTGTCAATGGGATCTGTTTTCACTCATAATAACCCATAGAGTAGGTAGTTACAAGTAAAGGAGTTATTCTGAGAACTGAATTTGTATCTAAATCGCATAAAAATACTTTTGAATGTAACCAGCGTAAAGGGACACCCAGACAAGCACTTCGTGACGGGAGCTCACACTACACTACCCACCCTCGTGCGTAACTTCGACTAGTACTATTATTTTTATTTAATTAGGTACTTTCTATTACAGCATTCATCATACAAAACAACATAGTGTGCAGGGTGAAGAGTGAGTTTGTAGGCAAGAACGAGTCAGTTCTCGAGAAAGACCTGCCCACAGTCTTAACAACAAGGACGCGCGGTCTGCGCGGCATGAACAGAACTAGGGAGTGGTGGTGGCAGGGGTCCTCTACTGACCAATATAAATACCTTCTGAATATGGAAGTTCCAGGCTAGTCTAGACTAATCGGCCGCTTATAATCCTATGGCATTACTTATAAATATGTCTTGACGGTGGTGTGACTTTTCTCAGACATGTCACTCCGGCCATACAGTTTAACCCCCTTATCATAAAACTTAACAAGCCTCTGATAAATAAAATGTGTTTTGTCCCTCACTCACAAACACAAATGTCAAAGTGACAGAAAAAGGTAAAAGAATTTATTCACAAACACACAGGACACACATATTAAACAATTAGTTAAAATAGGTTTGTTGAACGTTTATGAATACTGCCAGCCAATGCCAATACTTAGTCTCCGGTCCTCAACAGCTTCAATTCAATTCAATTCTATTTTTATTAATAAAATATACATTTTACACGTCATATTATAGGTAAATACAGCTACATTTAAATTAATTATTTTATAATTATCTAATGGGGGTTATCGCTTCATGACTGGTTTATCACTTAGTGCTCTCAGGAGACAAGAACTTCGCGGGCGCACTGCGGCTCTACCTACGAGTATACAGTAAAGCAAAACATAAACATGGGTAAAATCAATGCATTTAATATAGCTTCAACATATTTTGCTTGCCTATGTCACTTAGACTTTTGACTTTTTTATTAGATTAGATTTATTTATTTCATGGCATACATTACAGTATAAAGTTGCCTTGGTTCGGTGGTGGTGAAATCGAGTTATTGGTATGACTATGTTCGTCTATGAAGACGCTACAATTGTGCAGAAGACAATATTACTTGCCAAATTTCATAGAAAGTTCTAGGTCAACGGGAAGTACAGTCAGCATCAGAAGTAGCTAAGCAAAATAACACCCTCATAATGACCTACACAGATCCTTATTCCCTTGACATTAGAGTTCGTGTGTAGATAATTTTGAGCACTAGGACCGCTTAGCAACCGCGTCTGCTGCTGACTGTACCTACCCTATAAATTTTGATTCGAGAGTGTCGAAATATACGTTTTTGCGGCATAAAAGGCCGTATCTTTTTTTTTGCCTTAACTTAGAAGTTTGATTTTTTCACAGCTTCAAGGGACTGTAGACTTGAGTATATGGTTTTAATTTCAACTCGATACCACCACGCGTCCCCGAGATAAAGGGTCTTGACAGACAGACGGACAACATAGGTGTTACAAGCCGTTAGCAATCGTAAGTGTCAGTTAAAGTCTTTTTGTATGGGAAGTTTGACAGTGGGACATGGGATGACAGTTACCTACCGGCGCCATATTTAACTTTAACCAGTCCATCAAAAGTTGTCGATGCAATGCACCCTTATATGCCCTGACTGCCATGCCATCTAGGGATACAATCAGAAATCACCAAGTTTGAGACGCTACTCCTTAGCTACATTTGCGGTGAGGAAGTGAAAGTTAATGTTATCGTGGTTGCCAGCTTCGGTAACTAGATAGCGCTAGTATGAACTAAGTTAGTTTGTGCAATAAACCAGTTTTTGACATCTTTTTGTGGATTTACTGTCATTCAGCACAAATGGAAATTGACACTCGAGATTATTAGCACAATCTGAATAATGTAAATTTGACAATCCTTTACATGGAAAATTGTCTACCCTGAATAATGCTAAAATTTAATAACATCCTAAAAGTAAAATTGACAAACTTACTTGATATAGGTCGAAAGATACGTCCACATGGAATTACATACGCTCCAAAAATACGACCAATCGGAAATACGTCATACATGAATTTTGTACAAAATAGTCAATATTCATATTAAATTGAAATAAGTATAGTCACAATGAAGTATTTATTAAAAGTGAATACAAGATTATAATTAACATTAACTAAGATAAATTAAAACTAAGTTAAATCTAAAAAAGGCCCTCGAGGCATTGTACCGAGGATGCTGGCGGCATTTCCTCGCTGAATTGCAATGCTGCACGGCTATCACAAGACGGCGCGCGAGCTCTCTCGATTTTTCTCGCACTATACCTCTCTTTCTAAGTTGTCTAATAAGAGAGAGACAGATAGTGCGAGAAAAATCGAGAAAGCTCGCGCGCCGTCTTGTGATAGCCGTGCTGATGCGTTGCGCGAGAAAGCCGCCAGCTCTTCGGTCACCATCGACCAGACGTTTCGCGATTTCTGCAAATAACACAATTATATTTTCACCAAATTTAATTTTGATGGTTGTTGTTTTTTGGTCCAATTTCAAAATGAAAATTTCGTGTTTATTTATTTTATTTATTTATTTAATTCACATATAAGTTAACAGTAACTACACCAAAGCACTTATATGATAGTTAACAAACACATGGAATACAATATAAGTACATAAACACTTATGAAATAATAGAATTATACAAAATAAAATCAACAAATATAGGTATTTAGGTAAACAAAAATATGGCTCAGCATTATAAAATAATAAAAAAATTAGATAAACTCATATACAACTTCAACAAAAAAAATGGCACAGTTTAAATTTTAACGATTTTCCATTTATAGGCAAAGAACAGCATAGTTAAAAAACTTAAATAAAGCCCTTCTTGTAAGTATATAGTGTTTACGTATTCGAATAGACATAACATATTTAAATGGTCTAACACAAACATACCTAAAAAATGCCTATTCGAACATATGACCCCCTACATGCAAGAAGGACTTTACTTAAGTTTTTTACATATATATATCTTTTTGTGTTTCGTACCAAAATTGGTCCAACGGAACACTCAGATTTAACAAAAATGGGATCCATTTTTACTTGTTGTATACTATTTTCCCTCTCATTCATGAGAGGAGGCCTGTGCCCAGCAGTGGGACGTATATAGGCTGATGATGATGATGATATTATTTTTTGAATAGCCCTACCTACTCATTGAAACGGTTCTAACGACACCGAACACGATGTACTGTAGAAAAAGACATTATGAAGTTTGTATCCTATGTCCGTCCTAGCTCCGTCATCAGATCAGAATTTAGGCATAATAATATTCGTATTCCATTATCATCCGAGTTACCTATGTAGGTGTGCAAAATTTCGGCTTCTTAATATTGAGAACTGGGTTAACACAGGGACAAGCACAAAGAAAATAAAATTAAGGTCATAATTAAGTTTTGGGTACCTAGGGCAAATAAAAAGTTTGGCCCAATTTGAATACTACTAACCTAGTTAATAAGCCTTTTCTAACAAGCTTTGGATTTATTGTATGTCCGAAATAAATAATTTTATTATTATTCATCGATTTCCTCGATAACCAGACATATTGAACCAGGCCATAATGTTCCAAAGGACTCGAGCCTTTTTAGCCCGAATTTTAAAGCTCCTGAGTTCTTTTTAGAGCTGGCTTGATGGAATATGTTTCGAAGAGCTAGTGATTTTAATAAGGGCGAAGTCTTAAAAAAAGCTATAGCCTTTTTTGAAAGACCTAATAAAGCAATCGCAGATCAGATCGGCGGCCTAATTGTGTAATATTTTGACAGTCTTGAATCGGAATAAAATGGAACTTCCGAAAGAAGTAATTGAAGAAATAGTACTTATACCGGGGGATTTGGGGATTATAATAAAATTGATGTACGTACTACGTAACGCATACTTATTACTTAAACTAAAATGGTTTAAATTAATTAATTCATAAAATCTTGAGTTTTTAATTTTATTTAAAACACCACACACACAAAAGCGTCGGGTTTATTAAAAAATAATTATAAACTCAAAAATATTTTGACAAGGACTTTAAATAAGGTTATGAGCTCCGAGAGTCTAGGCTCTTGAATATAACTAGGCTTGGGGGCTAAAGAGCTTTATAGGCTTTTAGTCCTCTAGGCGTCAAAAGTCGAAGCGAGCCTTAAAAAAAAGAACTAAAAAGGCTCGAGTCCTTTGGAACATTAAGGCCAGTAGGTACCTAATCCCTGCAGGTATGTATATAGTTACATGCTTGCCAGTTTATATCAACTAAGATTATTTCGCGAATGTTATGCCGTGTAAAGAGAAAGCGTAGGTTTATTATTTATAAGATAAGATAAGATTACTGGCGCACGCCCACTTCACCTGTTTTTCCCACGATCTCATTTTGTTTAAACTATGAGTATGACGTGCTTTTTCGTTTTTTTTAAATTTATTTATTAAGTACTGACATTATCATCATCATCATCAACTGACATTATATAGTATACAACAATTACGAATGTACATAACATTGGCTACGCATGTTGCAGTGAGGTCAATAAAAGTTATAAATAACTTATACAATACAAAATATGAACTAAACTACTCCTATTAAACTAATATTAACAGAATGTCGATTTAAACTTAGGTAGACGGTCGTGGAAGTGCTTAAGTAGGTAAGTAAATAAGGAAGTAAGAGGGAAAAGGTACAGTCAGCATCGAAAATTTATCTATATCTAACAACTGTGACAAAAATGTGCGATCATGGCTGTAAGTACTAGGCTGTAAAACTAGGGCGCAAGAGCGAAGATTTCGTTCTTGGCAATAAACTCGTGCTTCCATATTTTTGTAATTTTTATCCGACTGCCGAAGGAAAGGAGGGTTATGTTTTTCGAGCGTATATGTATATATGCATGTATGTAGGTACCTACGTAAATATTTGTGTGATGAGTTTGAATATATGTTTCTGAGTCTTGGATGTTTTCTATGTATTTAAGTATAATTTGTATCTATTAAATATATCGTCGTCTAGTAACCATAACACAGGCCTTATTGAGCTTACTATGCATGGGACTAGGTTCATTTGTGTAAGATTGTCCTTTAATATATGTGTATATATTTATGTACCTATGTATGTATGTGTGTGTGTATGTCTTATTCTTTGGCACGCCCTACAGCCTAAACCGTTTGACGGATTTCGAGTATGAGGGGTTCCTATTAATCGTGGGGGTGACACAGGCTATAGTATTTTAAAAAAAGCAGTTGAGTTTTTCGCAAAATTCTTTTGATTTCACTTGTTCGTGTAATTATAAATATTTTTACTAGTTCGTCTATACAGGATATAATAATTATTATAATACAGTTTGACTTGAGATGCGGCTATGTCAAATCCCGTATAACGATATTTGTTATAACCAGGGCTCGGATTTTTCATCGCACGGTAAGACGAAAGAAGACTATGGAGTCGATATTAGCATGAAAACTTTACTCATACTCATACTTTTATTTTCTTAGGCGGCTTTAGACCTGGCTAAATGCAGTGCACTAACTGGGGAAGGGAATGGAGGGATGATAAACCATCTCAATCTAATCAGTGAGTGTGGGTGCAGTTAGTGCACTGCATTTAGCCAGGTCAAGCCGCCTAAGAAAATAAAAGTATGAGTATAAGTAAAGTTTTCATGCTAATAACTACCCTTTGCCGCTTTAATTACGTACCTAGTTCATCATCATCATCATCATCATATCAGCCGAAAGACGTCCACTGCTGGACATAGGCCTCCCCCAAAGAGTGCCAAATTAACGTACCTAGTTATACATACTATATTGTGATATATCTATATCTTACTATATTATGATATACCTAACATTGTCATTTATTTACATTTGCAATCGGTACGTTTGGTATTAATTAAATGAATGAGTACGAGTATGAGTAAAATTTTAATGTTAATATCGAGTCCATAGTTCTCTTTCGTCTTACCGTGCGATGAAAAATCCGAGCCCTAAGTTGATAGTTGAAGTAATTAAGGTGCCTAGTTTGTTCTACACGTCAATAAACGGTAAACTTCCTCCGGTCAATTTTAACCTACGTATACGTCCTGCGACGGAACTTTCCAAAGGATATCGCCTCAGAATCACTTCGGAAATCGAAACACCCGTTTGATTTCTCTAACGGACCAGAGGAAGCCAAGCATCGATAGTATCGATACTCAACAACCGTTACAGGTACATGCTTTTGTCTAATTTTGAAGAAAAAAAAAGTTAATTTATATTCTGTAGTGTTTACCGCACGTGCGTCTGGAACGATTAGAATTAGAAAAGGTAATTTTGAATAAAATTATGTATTTACTAATTTTAAATTCAGGCAGCAAGCCGGTGTCGTGTATTGGCTCGGACACGTGGCAAGGGACATGAAAATCGTGCGTCTGCTTGAAGAGATAGAGTGATAGACGTCTATCGATGGAATATGAGACGAATCGAAGTAAAAGATGATTCTATAATTTTTTAAATTGTTGTGCAATAATTTTTCAATGGAATACGATTTTATTTACGGTATGCACGAAGTTAGCTGCTAATGAATTTTTAAAATGTTGTTTTTGTATGTATTTGAAATACAATACATTTGTGTAGTATGGCGTAGTGCATTATAGTCAACAGAGTTGGTTATTCACTAGCAAGTACATATGTACCTAAGTGCGAGTGGAAAACATGCTTTATGTCAGACATTTATAAACGCGATCATGTTAGCTAGGTTGTTAGTGATAGGTAATTTATAACGTATATAAAATATGAAATGTCGTGCTGCATAGTATTTTCATTTCAGTTTCATTCAGTTAATTTAATATCAATTTACCAGTGTCTGGTCCAGAATAAATATTTACTTGGCCGTTATCGCGTATGCAATTAAAACCCCGAGCCCAAGATTAAAGTAAATAAGGGAACAGTAGGAATTTTTATTTTATTTTCTGTCACGTGATCATCCTATGTATTGTATTGTATTATGAGATATTCTCTAGTTATCAGTAAATTACACATTTCTTTAATAAATATTATATTATCTATTAATCCGTGGTGAATGCTGAATATATTTACCTCTACCTTTAGCATTATTTAAAAAAAAAAACAGTATAATTTGGCGAACTAATAGGGTTGTCTATCCATATCGATAATGAAATCGACACTGTCGCCTCCCTACTAATGAAGCCATCGAGTCGTGCTACCCCGTCGATTGTTTTCAATATCGACTCGTTCCGTTTAACACGAATAAAGGCTTTGCCGCTTCTTTACTGTAATCGCCTTTGTATTCAAAGTGTTGCCTCTACAGAGGTGACTTGGGTTTTTTGCAGCGTAATTATAGCGATTATTGATTAAATTATAACTTTGTTTTGTATGATAATGTCGCAGTGTATTACGCAATATTATTTAATAGTTTTGCTTGTCGTATTTTACGCACTTAGTTACTGGATGTTGCTTTAAGAACATTGAGACGCGGCACGAGGTAGCGATATGACTTCAATTAAAAATACAAAGTCTAGAAATTAGGCCAAGTGGGGTATCAAATGAAATGACTTTAAATGCACATTCTGAAATAGGTTTTTATTTTCATTTCACAGTGAATAAATTTAGATTTAAGTATGTCGGTATATTACGGTACCTGTATCTACATTATTTTTCTTGAAATCTTCAAAAATAATTTCTAGACTAAGCTTGTAATGTAATTACAATCACCTTTCTATGTATTTTTTTCTTGCGATACCTACTACATTATTCTGAAAGTGCCTTCTTTCTAATAAATTAAAAAAATATATTAAAATTGGTTCACGTGATAAAGATTATAGGTGAAAAACCAACAGTTTCTGGGTCACGCGAGTAAATAAAAAATGCACTGACATACAAATTTAATATAATGAATTAGTACATTGTTTAACGAGGGCCGTAAGTGGAATATTGCTAACGAGAGTGTATCAGAAGCCCGACGCCGAAGGCGGAGGGCTTTTGATGACTCGAGTTTGCAATATTCTTACGCCCGTGTTATACACAATGTTTTTCATCACATTTGCGAGGAAATAAATAACAACAAAAGACAGAAAAATGTATGTTTCATACAGCAGCACCAATCAAAAATTGACAACTTCACTTCCAGATCAGTGCTAGTAGAGCGCGCAGTTCAATATTTCAACCAATCACAGAGCAGTATTCTTGCGGGGCGGGGCGTCGTGACCAACTAGATTTTTTTATTCAACCAATCACACAGCAACCAGATTTGCTTAAGCCAATCAGAGGGTTCTATTATTTAAAAAAAAAACCATAACGCCCATGGGCGTAATATAGCCCATTACAGCTCAGTACGCTTGCGTATAATAACACCATTTTCGAGCAAGTGTGATGAAAAATATGTTTCCATCGGTAAAACTCGGATCTCAATCGGAAGACGACGGGACCCGAAGTGTCAATTAATTATTGTATTAAATGAGTGACATGTTTATATTCATTAATATGAAAGTTTATTATTTAGTGTCAAATGACAAAATGACAGCATATGGCACTGTTAACTGTATAATATAGAGATGTATAACCACCCTAAGAAACTTAGAAATACACTAATAGGTAAGTAGCACTTTTATTGCCATTCGTAAACGAAACACTCTCCTTACGTTAACATAAAATGCAGCAAAATAACGCATACGTATTTTGAAATATTTACAATAATAAAACTCAGTACGCTACGCACTTAAAACATTACCTACTTATTAAAATATTAATATTACCTATTGAATATTACGATCAATATTTTCAACATTTTCCATTTCACAATCTGAGTTACACTCAGACGATCATCGTCAGTACTTTCATTGACGTGAATGACAATACTATCAATTTGATCATCCATCGAGTGTTCTTGTGAACGATATTCATTTTCACATTTGGTGGCATGAACACAAACTTTCATCCGTTCATCCGGGCCAATCATAATATTTTTTTCTTCAATCATATAGTTATACAGTCAGCATCATAAACATGTATACATTCTATGACCTTATTACCTAGACATAAGGTCGAAAAGTGTATACATGTTTTTGATGCTGACTGTACCTTGGTTAATGATGGATCAAAGGGAATATCATATTTTTCTAAGCAGTTTATCATTAGCGGCTTTGCTGGATAAGAGTTGGGTGGGCGTTCCACATATTTATTGTGAGCAGCATTATCCACTACTAATATAGAATTTGGAGACAAGTTGGAAATAAGTTTATTTTGTAAACATTTTTCATGATTTACATTATTCGGTCAGATAGTACCAAAGGGGGGGGCCGAATAAGGACTTAAAAGAAAAAAAATAGAAAACGCTAAAATAAGCATGTTTTATGATATAAACTTTTTCTCTCCGATCAATATTTACCGAGATATTGGGGTTCAAAGTCAACCATTTTAAAGGGCTCTGGGACTTAAAAAAAATTCAGTTGTGAAATTTATGTCAGTATAACACCTCATTTTTATTGATGTATGAAAACGTGCTAAAATAAGCATTTTTTATGATGTAAACTTTTTCTCTCCTATCACTATTTACCGAGATATTGGGGTTCAAAGGTCAACCATTTTGAAGGACTCTGAAACTGAAAAAAATTAGTTGTGAAATTTATGTAGCTTCCCGACGCATGTCCAAAAACGTTAATAAAATAGTTAAGCAGTGCCATATACAATACAACAATACAAATACTCTTTATTGCACACCTCACACAAAAAAAGCAGTAAAATATATATTTTTTTAAATTTCTAATTAAATAAAGTCGGTTCTGGTCGCTGTAGGCTCGCAGTTTAACATAACACTCCTCCTCGCTTCGCTCGTCGTCGTACCTACACCGACCTGTCTTAGAGTAAATTACTCAGTCAATTTCGGTTTTTTCAAAACAAAAGACATATACAAAACATGCTTATTTTAGCGTCTTCTATACCATAACATCATAAAAATAGGTGTCATAATGATACCAACCCCATCGTTATTTTTTTAAAGTCCATAAAATTGTGGCCATTTAGGAGCCAATATCTCGGTAATTATCAAGTTAAGAGACGCTTATTTTAACGTGTTCTATACGATACAATCATTCAAAATAGGTCTCATAATGACACCACTTTAGACAAAAAAAATCTTAAGTGTTAAAAATTTTCAATATTCGGAGCGCCTTAATTCAGCCATTTTTGATTTTAAAGAAAAATTGTTCAAGTGAAAGATGCTTATTTTAACGTGTTCTATACGATACAATCATTCAAAATAGGTCTCATAATGACACCACTTTAGACAAAAAAAAATCTTAAGTGTTAAAAATTTTCAATATTCGGAGCGCCTTATTTCAGCCATTTTTGATTTTAAAGAAAAATTGTTCAAGTAAAAGATGCTTATTTTAACGTGTTCTATACGATACAATCATTCAAAATAGGTCTCATAATGATACCACTACGAGGTAAAATTTTATAAGTGTCGGCCCCCCCTTTGCTCCAGTCCAACCCATTATTCATGGCATCGTGATAATCACCGGTCTTATCAGTAGACTTGTACATAGTACAGAGCACCCGAAAAAAAACTTTGGCACTACCTGCATGCACTAATAACTACTGCATATAATAAGACGTTGGCCTTTTGAAATTCACTGTTTCACTCCTTTATCCGTGGAATCCTCCCAGCATTTTCCTGTTAAATGGGATGTATGAACATATGTTTCGTCCGTGTAGGTACACAATATCTCTCCCTTCAGTCTATGCTTTCTTATTAAGTCTAGATACTTTACTCTTTTTAGTCTTACGTCATCCTTTTTCATCAGCATTCTTCTATTGTTTGTAATTTTCTTGAATCAAAAAACCCATTTGGCGAAGTATCTTTCTTAATGTAAAATCACAGCCTTTAAAATTCATCGTTTCCATCAATTTGGACTCTAGGGCCAGGGATCGTAGGAACTAGTTTATAAATCAGAAGGAAATTATAAACCATACGTCGTATTACTGCGTAATCAAAGTCATCAAGGTCTAGACAGAAAAATTTGCGTGAACTTCCTAACTTAACATTATTTCGATTTGAATTTTTATTTTTCTTGTTATCTTCTTCCTTGTTTATTAGTTTTCTTATTGTTGGCCGAGAAATGCTCGATGCATCTGAAATTCGTTGTTGAACTTTGCCAAAATATTGAGAATCATTGCCATTTCCGAATTTGCTATTTTCTGATAAAAAATACAGTTATATGTTAAGTATAATTTCCTGGACTACAGGACCTAAGCGTTTTCTTCTATTTTTAGGTTTCGGCATGATTATACAAACCGTAAATATAACCAAAACTACAGCGAATATTTGAATTGCGTAATAGCCACTCTATATATATATTGGCTGCTGAATGCGATCTACCCCTACGCTGGTATGATGGGTACTGAAGCTAATTGAGAAAGCACGATAAATACGAACTTTTCCGATAAAACACGATGTAAAGTAATTATGCACTACATCTGTACGGCGCTATACTCACGGACAGTAACTTCGACTATACGTTGTTATAAGGTTTTTCCAGAATTAATGGAACCTGTAATAAAACAGGAAAAGAAAGACGGGTTTTATTGTATGAAAGTACGGAACCCTCGGTGCGCGAGTTAAAATCGCAGTTTTATTTTTATTTGAGGTAGTAACTGCAAAAATATAATTTTCAATGGAAGTGGAGCACGATTCGTTCCTCGACCATTCTCCAGATTTGTGTCTGCGTCTAATTGCCACGACCCCATATAAAATGTTCGTAAATGGTCGTGGTAATTAGACACAACCGCAGACATAACTGCAGACACAAAATTTGAGAATGGCCGTCCTACAAAAAATATATCTTCCGTCAATAAAGTGCATTCTCGTCAGCTCTAGTGATATGCTCACGTCTATCGCATATTTCCTGCTATTCTTCGCCCTCGTCCATCCTCCCGCAACAATGGGTACTTGGCTTAATAAATGTGATTGACCGCTTCACTTGGCATTACGTATTTTACACGCCAGCAGAAATTAAAATGTTTAGGTACTTATAGCAAAATCCGATCGGATACGGCGTGCACGGCACGCGGACATAGAGAAACGCATGATGAAGTGCTTAATATAAGTATATGAATCCATGATAATGAAAATTTATGTGATACGGTGATACTAAGTGTTGGGTAATTTGCTTTAGGTCTTAAAAATAAATTGAATGACCTATATTCATTTAGTTGTATTACATATTTAGTTCATTTTAACTTATTAACAATCTGTACGTAATTACATTACGGTAATTACATTTCAAAGGACACTAAAAACATTTATCTATAATGTTTCATTATTAAAGTTCTGGTGATAAAAATTACTCAGTGACACCTTAATGTTGATCTCAGTTAACATGTGCTATTTAATAGTGCCTAGTGCTTATTAAATCACAACAAGTATTAGCTATGTACTACAGGTATTAGTATATTTCAGCTACTTCCATAGCATTATGTCATATGGTATTTTATTGTGGGGCAGTGCTTCAGAGATTCATTCGATTTTTGTTTTGCAGAAACGGGCTATTCGGGCGATATATAAATTGAACCATAGAGACTCACTTAGAGATAAGTTTAAAAATATTAATATAATGACATTACATTGTCAATATATCTATGAAAACCTTCTGTATGTACATAAAAACATTGCTAATTTTAGGAAAAACTGTGACATACATAATATTAATACTAGAAATAAGCATAAGCTCGCGGTGCCCACCACTCGGCTCCAAAAAATTAAAAAATCGTTCATGGGTAATTGTGTAAGGTTTTATAACAAACTTCCAGGAAACTTAACTGAGTTATCTATTAATAAATTCAAGAACTATGTGAAGCGTAAACTTATCTCGAAAGCTTATTATAGCACACAAGACTACATGAATGATAAAACTCCATGGAACTAATTTTGACTGAATTTTTAATCTATTATTTTCGTAATATTTTGTTTTTTGACATTAGATTGTTTTTCTAGAAATATTCTACTAGTATTTTTTATAATTTTTTTTTATCATATATATTTTATTCTTTATGTTTAAAAATTACTCTAAAAAATTAACTGACGATTTGAAAGTGCTTGTTACTAGGCCTACTTGAATAAAGATCATTTAGAGTTGAGTTGAGTTGAGGTACTTAAACTTTCCGCTAACAAAAACATTTCCAATATACATATGCGAGGTCTCGTATCGGATTCATTGTATTGATTTTAACTCTGTGTCTATCCGTCCATCGGTGACATGAGAGAATCCCATAGCTGTTTTCCTTTTTCCATCGAATCCAGGATGTGTGCATATTTTGCATGAATATTTATCGTACACTCTGCCGGTGCAATCGTAAACTGCATTTTAATACATTTTTATGCGACACTTGAGGGTTTTAGTTCAGTTAGTAAGTTTAAGAGCTCATTACATGGCTTTACGACTGTTTTAGAGTTACTCGTGAAATAATCGGGTAGAATATGCGATCTTATCTTAGTAGTTTGTGTAAGCGTGTTTGCTTGAAATTTAACTTACTTTGTATTTGAAGTAAACTATGGTTTTAGTGTACCTACCTACTAAATATTAGATGCCAAAACACTTTGAGTGGATAAACCATATCGAGTACCATGATATTGGTAGTGAGTACTGACTGTCTGCTACGAAGTCGGTACCGCGTTTGATATCCGGTAAGATGTGTTTGTGGATAAAGTAGAATATTGCTTCCCGAGTCTAGGTTGTTTTCTGTGTAGGTATATAAGTATTTATTTTATCTATACAAGGTGCTGAGGATGATTCCAAAAAATTTGCCTTCACAAACGAGCTGGCTCCGAACTTTAGGTATTGTTATCACTCTGTCTTAGAAGAGGTAAGACAAGAATTCATCAAAAAATGTACTTATATGAAATTTTAGTGTCTAAATATGGTTAGGAATACGTTAGTTAAATGGTTTGGATTCCTCCTGCTTGAGCACCTTGTAAGTGCAAGCTTTCCTTAGTTTGGGTCTAGGCCAATCTGTGTAAGATGGTCCCAAAATTGTTAATATGGAACTTATAGCCAACTTAGGATTCCGCACCTACCTACCCTCGAGCAACAGCTCTTGTGACTCTACTCTGCGCGGCCAGTTAAGGCAAGCCAGAGGTGGGGGGGCCTGTCCAACCATCCACCCGGTCGGCTCAACCTGACCACAGGACACCTCCAGGAGCACTCAGATACGTAGGGTCGTTATTCCCTAAAAGCCCGCCGCAAGCTGCCATACGTTATTATTATTATTTATTACCATCGCTACAAGTGCAACCTATAGGTATGTCGCTTATTTTTGAAATCACACCATATCTCGGATTTTGTGACATCAGCCGCGCGTGAAGTCTACGCACTATACAACTTATCAATAAAATAATGCTATTAGAAATTTAAATAGTGTTAGGGGAATCAAGCAGACATACTTTGAGGTATTCATGGTGTAATTGTGATGTCAGAAAATGCCAAAGTCTGAAAAATCGTCCCGCATATTGTCGTCAGTAAATAATAGTAGATTGTATGACAAGGGGCTAAAATAAGCCATATCACCACGAGATGGATATTTTCCCGAGCGAAGCGAGGGAAAATAATTCGAGGGGTAATATGGCTTTTAGACCCGAGTTATACACTCTACTTTTCACTTCGACTGCGAGAAAATAGTAAAACAAAGATTATCCATCCACAATCAATAACAAATGTCACTACGAAGAGATTGTTCAATTTAGCGTGATGCGTTTTCTTTTTTAATGATTTGGAATTAGGGACTAAAAAACACCCTATGTTTGATTGGTCGATTTTAATTTGTAGCTGTATTCTGGTTGGTTGATAGCAAAGAGAAATGTTTTTTGAAAGAGTTGTGATTGGTGGTTTTAATATGGTGAAGTGTTTTGATTGGTCAAATTAAATGTGTTAAAAATCATAAATAATGTATACATATTTTCCCTAGGAGCTAAATGTACTACTTTAGCCCCGCTTATTAAGCCTAATATGACACACTTTTCGAGCATGAGATGTGAAAAAATAAAATGAATTGAAAACGTCTATTACGCCGACCACAAATATTTATTTTTTAACGTTCAGGCTCCCCATACGCAAACTTTTAATTATTTAACTGTTCATCGATTTTACCTGTCTAATAGTAAGGTTACAAATTGTTACAATAAACATTTTTTTACATCGCCTATGCCTTTCCTAGGCAATATAGGGTGGTTAGGAAGGAGGGCTAAATCAGCTTAAGAGTTGTCTTAACCCCTTAATATACAATGTTAGAGTTACTTACAAAATTTTTGACTCTTTGACCATTTTTTTTGTAGAGCATTTTTACGAGGCTTGAACTCACGTTTTCTAATTTATTTGCGAAGTAAAGTATCTAGGGAACAAACATGTTTAATGCGCCTTCTGAGACAAAAGTGCAAGTTGCCCCGGATGCAAAACACTCAATAAATCCTCAACTATTAATAAACAGTTTGTTTACATTCCGCGTCCTATTCCCGAGATGGCCCACTTGGAATCGCGCACATTTCCCACGCACGTGTGATCGGAAAACTCTACGAGGGCATAATTTATTTATTAATTTGTTTTCTGTTTACGAACTCCACTAATGCGAACTGCTGCGATGTTTCTCAAGTCCAGGATCGGTTTATGCGGTAGTGATGAAGGTATTAATATTTTTTACAGTACACATGTACACATGGTGAGCACTTTTCGTCCATATGTTGAAGCTTTAAAGAGCCATATGTACTGTAAAACGTTGTACGATACACGTGCGAATAGGTAATTCGCAACTCGTGTCGATTTAAAACACTCCCTTCGGTCGTGTTTTAATTTATCGCCACTCGTTGCGAATTTCCTATTTTCTGCACTTGTATCGTAAATAACTATTACCATCGCATCATTCAAAATCAAAATATTTATTCTGAAATAGGC
This sequence comes from Epinotia nisella, assembly GCA_932294315.1. Classification (NCBI taxonomy): domain Eukaryota; kingdom Metazoa; phylum Arthropoda; class Insecta; order Lepidoptera; family Tortricidae; genus Epinotia; species Epinotia nisella. The sequence continues at coordinate 29,850,843 of OW028674.1, forward strand.
CACAAGGGCACTAAGGTGCATAAGGCATAAACATATTATTTAATAATTTAATATATGCTCTTATAATAATCAAAGTTTGAATTTGGTATATATTACAACATTTATTTAGTTTAAAAAAATTATATTTATACTGAAGCAGTAGGTACAGTTCCTGTTGCTTGGTGCTTCGAGAAAACAGCGTAAAAACCAAAGGATTCGTTTATAAAAAAAAAAACGTAATTAACTTAATGACTCGTACGTGTAATTATATCAAATCTAAATGGAGGTTTATAATTATATCAAATCTAAATACTAAACCTATTTATCAGTACCTAATGAAATACTTTCATAAAGTCTAATATCGAGTGTGATTATAATAAAAAAAACTGGATTTTTAGTGGTTGTTTCGTATAATGTGATTTCCAAAATCAATAAAATTTTAAAAAGTTATACATACTTATAAGTAAATGCATTGGTATTTTATTCTGGTTTTATCTTACATCAAACCATTGCTTTAGCTGATTTAGCTGCACTAATCATTATAGATTCTATAAATGAACATGTTACTGTGATTTGACATCCATTTATATACCCTAGCTCACGAATTGATAAACATTATATATGAATTTTACTGCATGTTAATAATGTAATAAGTAGTACTAAATAATGTTTAATTCGATCGAATTGCTATTTTCCATAGGTATGTTTTTGGTAGTAAATTACTAAAACATACCATTTTTGTACCTCATTGTAACTCAGAGAGGAGTAAAGGCTCACGTAACCGGTGGAAGGTAAAGTGTCCTCGTCCATAATTCATCATACTTGCAGTCAGTCAGACAAGCTTGCAATAATAATGGATCAAAGTTTCGCTATAGAGCTTTTAGCTTTAAAGGTGCAAGTTATTGGAAAAACGCGGGTACGAGAATGTTTATCGTGTACGTGGGGACTCAAAACTTTTGCCAATTCAACAATCTTAACAATAACATTTCAAATGTTGATTAATTAAGACATCTTTTAAAAACGTGTGTTATATCTATGACTTTGTAGTTTCCAAACAAATTAACAGATTCGAGTGCGGTTTTTAGGGTTCCGACACCTCTAAAGGAAAAAACGGAACCCTTATAGGATCACTCGGTTGTCTGTCTGTCCGTCTGTCATAGCCGATTTGCTTCGAAACTACTGGATCGATTGAGTTGAAATTTGGTAAACATATGTAAATTGGTGACCCCAAGATGGACGCGTAAATTAAATTAATGAATTCTGAACAAGGGGGCCACTTTTGGGGGGTAAACTGGAAAAAAAAAGTTTCGCAAACTGTATTGTGTGACATATCAAATGAAGGGGGTTATTGTAAGCATGTCAGGTATTTTTTTTTTATAATTATAGCAAAAACAGATTTGAAGTAATTTAGGAAAAAAGACGAAAATTGACCATTCTCCCCCCTTATCTCCGAAACTACTAGGATTAAAATTCTGAAAAAAATATGGAAAATAGTTCCTTGCCTAAAGATTACAGGAAAACCTATAAGAAGTTTGAGTATTCAAAAACACATGAAATTCAGATTATATACAGAACCTTCACCACGCGAGTCGAACTCGTACTTGTCCGGTTTTATTTAATGGAAAGTCTTGTTTGACAACATGGTTGTCAGCTATGTTTGTTGTGCAGGTTTAAATTTTTAATTTATGTACTCGTAGTTATTGTCAAGTGAATTCAGAAAGAGATGAATACAATAAACGCGATTGGGCCGCAGGTTTAACTTCGATTTTAGGAGCACTTAGAACACTCACTACTTGTTATTTGGCATTTTAATTAAAAAAGCTCCAGCCTTTGCCTTTCTCCATCAAACTATGTGATTGACAGACGAAGCGCCGCACATTAATCTTGACCTACCCCGCTCTCCCAACGACCACATTCAAGGCGTCAGCAAGACGACGTCTGCCTAACTTAGAGAGACCATCATATACTGGTCACTTGGTCAGTGATGCCATGTCATGCCGTGTAACATCTATTAGGAGGTTCGAATGCTTATTTCTAAATGTTAATGGCGCGTATTAGGCATTTAAATGATTCCTGAAACTGTTGAAATTAATGCGTGTAGCGGGAATGAATCGGTTAACGGAATGATACGTGCATTGATTAAGTAATAAGATTGCCGCTTCGTTGGTGGCAATGTCAAAGTTCATTAAAATAAAAAAATATCGTGGGACAATTCACACCAATTAATCTAGTCCCAAACTAGACAAAGCTTGTACTATGGGTACATACTTATATAGATAAATACATATTTAAATAGATATTAAACATCCAAGACTCTAGAACAAACATTCGTATTCATCATACAAATATCTGCCCCGACCGGGAATCGAACCCGGGACCTCAAGCTTCATAGTCAGGTTCATTAATAGGTTCTAGACCATAACTTATCATAATTATGATCATAAACCATCAAAAGCGAGGAGGAGGTGGATATTTGCAACTTTCATTCGTTAAAATTACGACTGGTTATTGGTAAATTACGAGTTTTGGGATCATTAAATGAAACTGTCTCAGTAATTTTATATTATTATTATTTTCATTTCACTAATAATACCTTACATTCATTTACATATCTTATTAGGAATAACCTACATTTGCATAGGTATGTACAAAATAGTTATTTAAATAATGAAACCATTATTTACAAAATACTTACAATAATCTAAATTTTCCTTTGGAATGCACAAATATTTGGACGGAACCATTTTCCATTACTTACACTATAAGTTCTTATTGTAGGTATAGCTCTTAAATTACAAACCCTAATTGAAGGTTAAATACATAAAAATACTGTTAAATTCGCTTAAATTGAGCGAAAGGTAAATCGTAATTGCACGATTGCATTGCACTACAATAAAAGGATAATACAACAAAAATAAATTAAAGGTACAGTACAACCTTGGCCAATGCAGTTTTTAATAACTAGGTAATTTATTTCCTATCCTTAGTGCGATAGCTCTATGGCCCATTTCACAAAGCTGCAAGTTGCCATTTTACAAGTCTAAGCAGGCAACACAGTTCAAATGGCCAGTCGTTATTGGTCAAATGTCTCTGTGTAGTGCTTAGGGCTTAAGCACACCGCGTGTTTAGCCGCGCCGTGGATGCGTGTTTGTGTCGATTTACACGAGATTCGACACAAACGCGCGTTTAAAACACGCGGTGTGCGTAGGCCCTTAGAGTTAAAGAATTTTAACTTGTAGCTTTGTGAAATGAGTCACTGTTTGTGAATTTGCAAATGTTTTTTTTCACAGAATTGAATTTCTTGAGCATCAAACAGATAAACATAAATGCAGTACATTGGAATAGCCAGATATTGTCAGCTTGATAACTAAAATATAACTAGACGTCGGATTATTTTATCACTGGCAAAATTCTGAACACAACAACGTTTCCTATCAGTAGCCAACCAATGAAAGTTAAAAAAAGACAGCTTAGCTGTTTTATACCAAGTTTTGAGAGCTCAGTAGCCGATATGTAAGGAGCAACCGAGTTTTTTTGGTTGCCAGTAAAACAGAATCCAACCCGAATAGCGATAATAATGAGATCTGAATTCAGAATAACCCAAACAGACGGAAAGGTGTACCCCACAACAATATAATATTGTAAAGAGTAACTTCTGACGTTTATTCATTATACATACATTCACTAGCAACAATTTCGTTGCCGAGGTTTTCCCGCTAAGTAGCGGTAAACGCCTACAAACAGTGCGCCCGCTATGCGGGTCAACAGTGAAGGTGTTAAGTAACCATAGCCCGTTCTGGTTGTAGGACGTGGTTGTAGGTGAACCGCTGGTACTCGGGCGCCTTGAGGGTGTCGGACCAGGGCGGGCTGGGGTTCCAGCGGTCCATGCCGTCAGTGTCCAGGGTCAGAGGCGCTAGCCGCATGCGCTTTGGGCTCGGGTACTCCATACCTGTGGCGGACAAGGGGAACGTTAATGATTACGTGTAAAAGGGCTGCAAAAAAGAGTAAAGAAAAGACAAAACTGGAAGACTGGTTGTCATAACACCGATTTTGCCACATTTCGATATATAAAATTGTACAGTTAATTAACAAGGATATTAAAGGTCAATGTTTTTGTAGCGCTTCGCGTGTAGCCTATGCAGTGGATTTTCCGCCTTGTAGCAAAAACTGGCTACAATCACAGAGACCCCGCTTAGCAGGTTCTGCCAGTCAGGTGCCGACGAAGTTTTAAAAATTGATCATGTTCACCATGTTACAAACTACCATTAACCTTTTAACCGCCATAGTCTGATTTATAAGACAAAATATCCAGCTCATTTCGCCACAGTCTGATATGTAAGACAAAGTTTTGATTTGCTTTTTTCATATATTTTAATAGCGACACGCATATGCAAACCCTACTCGTATCGGCGGCCACACGAGCATGCCCGATGGAAAATTCTAAGCGGTCAAAGGGTTTAAACACGCGGAATCTGTTCCGCGTGTTTACTCTAGAACTACCCCGGAATTATGTTACATTTTAGATCCAACGTTTACCTATAATAAATAGCTAGGACTACGGTAGGTACATACCTTCTACCGCAGTGCTCGTACACGGCTCCTGCACGTGGTAGTTGACGCGGGGGTACTGCTCGTAGTACTCCCGCTTGCCGGGGTGAGGATACATATACATGTTGCTGTTCACCACGATGTCCGGCGACGGGTCGTAGTGGAGGGGAGACCTGGGACACACGTTTGGGTATGATTAGTCACTGGTGAAACACTAAAGGCCGCACATGGAGCCACTAGTGGCTGCCTCAAGTTGCAGACGAGTTCTTTCACATTTTGTATAGCATAGGCGCACAACGAGCGTTTACAAATGCCCGGGTCAGAGCTACAAGCGGCAGGAGTGGCCTGCGCTCGTTACTACTGGCCGCGCTTAGTGGCGGCCACTAGTCGAAGGTACTAACGTGTGGCCGCTCTGAATCAAAGTTTAATATAACTAATTTTGATATTGTATCTAGTTGATTGAGAGCGGCACCAAGGAAATAAGGATATCACAAGAAATTCCTTAGTTTTGACTAAGGAAAATAGCAAAAGTTTCGGGTAGGTATTGAGATTTTCAACATAAATGGAATCAATATGTTGTTTCGCTGTAGCCAGTATATCCAATTTTATATATTAAAACGATTTGAGAGTTAATAAGAAACTGCACAACAGCATCAATAACATGGACGCCGGATCTTTGAGATATATTTTTTAAGTTGACGTTTTTGTATTTGGTTTACACTTAGTTGGACAATTCTACTAGTGCGGTTGAAAATAGCAGCAGTCGTTTAATTCTAGGTCTTATGACGGTTGTGTTAATGAAAGGCGTCTGTGTCTTCACATGCAAAGGTCAATTGGTAAAGTGGGTATACAATAAATATGGTAATGAAAGATGTCAAATTACGCGGCTGGCCGTGCGCTTGCGATGGCTTGGTGATGATTTTCATATTTATTTCTCGGCTCTGTGACATGACAGATACAAATTATCCGAGATGACCTTGAAGCGATGTTTGTTTTTTAATCCAACGTATTCATTGTTGAATGAATATTTAGCAAGATAAAGGAACGGTGATGAGGTAGGTTTTATTATACATATGGGATTAAGCTCCTTAGTTAAGTAAATAATATGATTCTTATTGTAATAATTACCCTATACCTACTTAACAGCAATACAGCTGTATGAATTAAAATAAAACAAAAACAAAATTTATGCCTGACACTGACACTGTATAGTACATTACATACGTACCTAGGGCGGTGAATTCGCGAATGCCCCAAATTGCAGGTGTTTGTGGCCCGAACAGAGGAGGTGAGGGACATAAATATGCGATCTGGGGCTTTACGAATTACCGCCCGTGGTTTGTCTTACAGTTTTACGTCTTGCCTTACCCAGGAAGTGAAATTTTCTCCTCGCGTAGCGGGCAGAAAATCCCACTTACGGCCTAGGGTGACGTAAAGGTAATTGGTGCGAATTAATTATAACATTAATTTGATTATGTTAAAATAATAATAACAATAATAGGTAAATGAGTTTAACATAGAAATAAAATGTATCTACTAATATGTAATGTAATTGTGAATACACACAATATATACAAATAATGATACCTAAATTTTATCTAACAAAATAATGTGTATAAAAAATTAAAGTAAAATTAAGTTGTTGCATTTATATTCTCCTAGCAGGGCTGGTAACCCATGGAGTCTTATTACCATCCCTCCTTCTTAACCGAAGGAGAGGCCATTTAAAATTGAATGTAAAATTTAATTTAAAATAAGTAAACAATGTCGTAGCAAATTAAAATTCTTATGTAACAAGGTATTAATAATCAATAAATGGCTATTCTAATTCTAATTACAACGAATACGCTAGCGTCACAACATAAAGTATTTTAAGTGGATATATTTTAATATTGTTTGACTCTTACCTTTCTTCACTAATCGTAGACTGCGGGGAGTGTGTAGAATAATCAACTGGTCCTCTTTCTGTGTATGTCCGCTCACAGCCACTGAAGTCATCAACCATCTTCTGTGGCACGTATGACGACACATGGTACCCCGGATACTCGACCTCCTGATTTTCTACATATGGGTACGCTTCTTGGTACTCCTGGTAGGGGTTCTCTCTTCTGAAGAACTTCTGGCAGCGAGGGTCTAAGACTCCACAGGGTTGGTTCTGGTAGCCATAGTATTGGTAGAGCCAGGAGTTCGCGAGCATTATAGAAGCCTCTTCTTCACTGTGGAACAAATGAATGACTATAGTAAAAAATAAAATGAATGGGACAGTGCATAATATAGTCTTTATCACATGATAAAAGAAATCATTACTGTCACAGAAATATTTTTTATCATAAAGGCGCTTTTTTGTGATTTGTAAGCAGTAAACAACTTTAGTACCTATACCTAGTTCAACGAAATTCTGAAATATGGCCGACACATCATCCTGGCTAGGATTTAATAACTGGTACCTCATCATCATCATCATCATAGTAGCCGAAAGACGTCCACTGATAGACATAGGCCTCCCCCAAAGAGTGCCACAATGACCGGACCTGCGCCACCCGCATCCAACCCGCGACTTTTACCAGATCATCAGTCCACCTTGTGGGCGGTTCTGTACCAACTAACTGGTACATTTAAATCAGACATTTTCTAAATAGGAATTTCGAATATAAGAACCTTAGAACTTGGTTAGTGGCGACGATGAATTGTCGCGGGGCGTCTGCGGCGTCCTTGACCTGCAACACCACGTGCACCCACAGGAACTGGCCGCTGCGCTGTTGCAGCTTCACCAGCAGTATGCAGCACTTGTCTTGTTCCGACTGCGTTACTGTAACGTTACGACAAAGTTAGGTTTCCGTCGTGAAATAATGTGCTTAAGTCAGCTTATTTAAAATCAAACGACTGATCAAATCTTGATTTAGTTTGTTCAAGACACGAACGGTGTGGGTGAGGCGCATCGCCTACAAAACAAGGCATACACTAATAGTACGCAATGAAAAGGAGTTAAGGCGTCCTTGTGGATTTAACCATTTTATTTTGGCAGTTGTTGTTAAAGGCCCAATATAATCCATTTCTCCTAAACAAAATGTAAACATTTTAAACAGGTAAAAGTTACTTACTTAATCTATGTTTACTCTGTGCTTCTCGCAAACTGTCCCAATGTAGTAACTGATACCAAGAGACATCCGTTAATTCCGATTTCTTCCAACCTAAGTACCATTCTCCGCTGTAACAACAGATAATTTAAAGTTAAATCGCATGTTTTTTATCAATAGAGATTCTTATGATAACTGGGACGAGTGTCAAATATTGAGGTAAACTCAAAAAAACGATGTATGCTCTTGAGTTACGACACGAAGTGTCCCCACACTAGCACTACACAAACATAGCTTAATTGGCGTCGATGTGCAGTATCTTCATGTCCATGGTGTGCAGGGTGGTGAAGACGTTGGTGGCGCCGTGCACAACGTATTCACGCGTCTAGGGCCTGGCGAGTGGCATGCACTCCGCCAGGAACACCGGTTCGTTGCGGCTGCACAGCGGCAGATACCTACGACACGAAGTGTCCCCGCACTAGCACTATACAAACATAGCTTACTTTTCGTCGATGTGCAGTATCTTCATGTCCATGGTGTGCAGCGTGGTGAAGACGTTGGAGGCGCCGTGCACGACGTACTCACGCGTCTCGGGCATGGCGAGTGGCGTCCACGCCACCAGGAACACCGGTGCGTTGCGGCTGCAGAGCGGCAGATACCTAAGACACGAAGTGTCCCCACACTAGCACTATACAAACATAGCTTACTTTTCGTCGATGTGCAGTATCTTTATGTCTATGGTGTGCAGCGTGGTGAAGACGTGGTGGCACCGTGCACGACGCACTCGCGCGTCTCGGGCATGGCGAGCGGCGTGCACGCCGCCATGAACACCGGCTCGTTGCGGCTGCACAGCGGCAGGTACCTACGACACGAAGTGTCCCCGCACTAGCACTATACAAACATAGCTTACTTTTCGTCGACATGCAGTATCTTCATGTCCATGGTGTGCAGCGTGGTGAAGACGTTGGTGGCGCCGTGCACGACGCACTCGCGCGTCTCGGGCATGGCGAGTGGCGTGCACGCCGCCAGGAACACCGGCTCGTTGCGGCTGCACAGCGGCAGGTACGACACGAAGTGGCCGCGCACTAGTGCCACCTACGATCAAAAATAAATGTCAATTATTCCTAGGAACCTAAGATCTATTGTTAATTATTAATAATAAGTCTAGCTCTGAATAAGTGGAATAGGTAAAAACATAAGATAAAAATACGATATGCAAACAGCAGACTGCTAACGATGAGGAAAGAGTATGCATATGTTCTAAATAAGTTAATGTAGGTACTCACTTTTTGATCTCCAAATCTCATTTGTCTTCTTGCGTTTCTTGAAACGTTCATTCTACAGAAGAAATTCCTATTCTTTGGTACGTTTTCAGTCTCTCCATTGCTCCCTCTGTTCAATTCAGTTTGAACGGTTTGATGATCTTGTCTATCTATAATGTCGTAAACGCTATCGCCGTGTATTAGTAAGTCTTCCTAAAAATGAAATTATTATTAATAAAAAGTATTAAATCATTGCGACTGAGGCGTTTTCGCAATTTACTGGAACTATTTCTTATGTTCAAAAAGTAAGGTGAGCGTCCTAATGTGTGACACCTCAATCCCCAGTAATAACACCCTGTAGTTCTATTACTTTGGGTTAAGATTGAAGGTGCCAAGTAGGTAATGGGTCAGTGTCAAGCACTGGGAAGTTTATTTTAGTTGCTGGCACGGTACATCGTTTGAATATAGCAAAAGATATGGTACAACATTTTGTAGTTTATTTAAATGTAAATACATATATCAGTTTCAGTTACAAACCATCGAGTGTCCCAAGTATTCCGCGGCATTTTCCGATATGTATAACAGTTTCCCGTTCTGTGTCATCATCATCATAAAACCGTTCATTGCCTGAAAAACAATGTAAATGTCAATACTGACTTTTACGGTTTCACGTTGAATGCTCATAAAACATGAAAAAGTAAAATATACCTTTGAAAATCCAATATTAGGTGTGGGTGTCGCTTGCTCTTGGTACTCGTAGCTGAAGTCGTGACTTTTAAACACTAAAACGGAAAGAAAGACGGTATTATGGGTAAAGTTATAGCAACTGGAGATAAGATAGTGGCCTAAATGCATGTTAAACGTCTTAATATGCCCTGTCGTGACTGAAGGTGAGCTGACAAACTTTTGGGAGACGTTTTCAAAATGTGCCCGAGATCTTGGGATAAATACGTGATGGGCTTATGAAGTTTTTTTGTGGGAAAAAGGGGGAAATTTTATAACGATGCGAACGGGTGCGATGCTAATCTAGGGTAGATGTTACAGTAAACATTTTCACGACTCTCTTGATTTCCCATAGCATTAAACTAGCCCAAGTAGCGCGACTACTGATTAAGGTAAGGTTATATTATAAACGATACGCTGAATAATTTCCCTAAATATGCGATCTTAGACATGTTATTTTCCTCCTTATACTAATTGCAAAACAAGATTAATGATTTTAAATACCAGGATCCAGTTAATTTCGGTATACTTTCGGGAATTACTAAACGGGGCAGGAACTTATTTATACGTTTGACGTGGAAGAATAAGATTAGTTTCTATTCCTGAGGGTTTCGTTAGATTGCCTCTTTGATTAAACTTAGATTTATACTTGACACGAGTTGTTAACACAATTTTCATTCGGCATTAATGGTTATGTTTCAGGATTCTTCTTCACATTTTATTACTGACTATAATTTTACTATAATATATAGCTTACTATACAATTTTGTCAATTTATAATTCATCTGATATTAATGATACAACCTTTTTAGGGTTCCATACCCAACGGGTAAAAACGGGACCCTATTACTAAGACTTCGCTGTCCGTCCGTCCGTCCGTCTGTCTGTCACCAGGCTGTATCTCAAGAACCGTGATAGCTAGAGAGTTGAAATTTTCACAGATTATGTATTTCTGTTGCCGCTATAACAACAAATACTAAAAAACCGGCTAATTGCGAGTCGGACTGGGGCTCCCATACAACAGACATGATTTTTTTGCCGTTTTTATAGATAATGGTACGGAACCCTTCGTGCGCGAGTACGACTCGCACTTGGCCGGTTTTTATATGAAGTGCAGTGAGCAGCAAAAGCAAAATCGAGTCACAATGCAGTTGTCTAGCGAGTAAGGCTTGCAATGATCATATTGTTTTTTGATCACGCTGTTTTACGTAGGCACCTAATTACCTACTTCCGTTACTCAATGCATATAAATATCGACAAGTTTTATTTAAGTAACTATGGGGATAAAACTATATTACAAAGTTTTGAGATTGCGAATTAGGTCATACTTTATGATCAGGGGTGTAGAACATTTTACCTTGTTGAAAATAATTCATTTTCCGCACATAGACACAGACGAGCGCCATGAGTTGCAGCTGCGAGAGCCGCTGGCGGGTGGAAGGCGGCAGCGGCAGCAGGTCCCGTAGGTTGGAGATCTCTGCGTTGATCAAGTCGCGCCGCATCTTACTGGCGCCTTTCGTAGATTTCGTTGGTTCGAACCTGGGCAAATATGTTTCTAAATAAACACTCTTCGAGTTTATCATATGGGTGGATTGATGGGTGCAAAAAATTTGTAAGTACATGGTTAAGAGCCTTAATCTAATCTACGCTTTAACTTTTTCCATCGTGTAACGGCAATTACCCATGCGTTTTATATGGGTAACTTTCGTAACATAATGGAAAAAAGTTAAAGCATAGATTAGATTAAGGTAACTATGTACTTTTAAAAATAACGTTTAATTTGAATATGCTTAAGTAATGTTATCAGAGGGGTAATCACGTAACGTTTTGAACGCGCGTTAGGTATCCAACTTTCATTTTTCCATATAAAAAATGACGTTTATATACCTAGAACTACGTGATCGACCAGCTGAAGTACAATATCAAACTAAGATAATGAAATAAGTTCGTTGGCTTATTTTGTCATTGAAAATACACTGACACTTATTAGCAGATGCGGAAATAAAAACTCAAATTCTAATTAATCCAGAAAGCACAATCGCAAACGCATAGCTGATAATGAATTATTCTCATGAATAACGCATTTGATGTTTATTCATATTTCCAATTATTACTAATGGTTTTGATCCTTAATACAAACCTACGATATGGGGAGAAAGTAGGTATTTCTTTTATTGTAGGTAGGCTATTTTACTTAATGAATATTATCATAATCATATCAGCCGGAAGACGTCCACTGCTGGACATAGGCCTCCCCCAAAAAGTGCCAAAGTGACCGGTCCTGCGCCACCCGCATCCAGCGGACTCCCGCGACCTTTATCAGGTCATCGTCTTTAATGAATATAATATTATCTTATTTCTAAAAGGAAGTAGAAGTGCACTCATTATTGACTCTTATTGTTTTGATTGTAGCTACGTTGGTACCTATGTACATACAGTGAATAGATTTTTCTTTCGCTAGTGTTGTCAGTTATTATTATTAATCATGTTTGTTTCAGCGTTATAAAATAGGTACTATTCTAAACCAAGGACCGGAAAACCCCTTTTCAGTCGATTTAGTAACCCTGTTTAGCTATAATGTGATCTAAAATATGTAAACACGTTTGGTCCAATATTGTTTGGTCAAAAATCAACAAAATATATACGGTGATAATGTAAGTTAAACGAACACAAATTAGGCTTGGCTACCCCTGAGTTTTGATAAAGGGTCAAAGACCGTTTTTTGCCCAGCACTGCAACGGAGTGTAGAGGCTATGGTAATACCATCTTCACAGAGGCGCCGCGACACCTGTCCGGAACACAGTATCCGCGCATTGTCTACAAATCCTAGAAAAACAACTTTATCTTTTTATGTGGAATCAACTTAAAATGCCAGGTCGAAGCGGAAGAAGAATTTGCATCGTTGCCTATTGCATTATAAATGCAGGAGATAGTTATATGCATGTACTTTTTATCGATATCCGGCTTATCTTTTAGCGATATTAAGAAGCTTTGAATGATATCTATGTATACACCCATCTAGGTATTACTTATATATACACAAGTTAGTCCGCGCTACTCAAAATACTTTTTCGAGTGTATGTAAGTATGTATGTATGCATGTATGTATGTTTGTATGTCTGTTTCTTTGTGGCCTCCTGTAGCCTAAACGGCTTGATGGATTTTGATGTATGAGGTGTCGTTGGATTCCTCTTAATCGTGGGAGTGACATAGGCTATAATATTTGTCAAAAAACAGTCGGATTTTTCGAAAATTCTTTTGATTTTAATATTTAGGAATTTTTAATCAAAGTAAAAGTTATTCATTACATTCACCCATGAATGTCAATAAACATGGCAGGTACCACCGGTTCGGAAAGAAAACCTTTGTCACGAGAACAACCGGCGTAAAAATTACGACGAGGTATCTTTTTTTCATAACAGTATACAATATATCAATTTCAATATCACAATATTATAAAATTGCAATGTAATTATGCAATATAAAATTAAAATTACAGTAAAAAGTCTATTAATAAATTTTTGCGATAGATTACTTTGTTTGCTCAAAGTAATCTAACGCTATCACTGCCAAATATCTCGTATCAATGATGTAATCGTTTATCTTATAATGTGCTTTTGAAATAAGTGTTTGTTTCACGACAAATTTGAATTTCAATTCTCCAAATTACATATATTAGGAGAATTTACGATAACAGTGCAAGTCACGGACCGATAACATATTTTCGTTTCTTATACTACTTGCTTAATTAAACGAGCAGTTCCACAAGAATTTTTCCGCTTAATTTTAGTCTCATTTCAAGCATTCCGACCGGCATGAGCGCGCTAATGTATCAGAATTGACACGGTCCCTAACCGAGCGTGTCGCGACCACGTTTGACGCACGTACCTAAGGAATGCCGCTTTTTGTAACGCAGTGCGTAAACGATTACCATGTTACGATGCATTCTTGATTTGATATCACTAAAAAGTAGATGGTGGTGTACGCATCGTTTAGACGCAGTTTTCTCGGGCATGGAACGTAAATAAATACCTATCGTTACTTTATTATTATTTTAAATACAGTTATGACTTATGATCCGAAATCGATCGAATAATTCATACAATACAATACAATACAATTCTCTATTGATAACATAACTTACAGGACACTTGGAATGGTATAAACACTTTAAATTAAACTTATCAAATTAATATTTAACTAAAATACGTTAATTACAAATACAAAAAATAACAATAATTTACCAGTGGAATACCTACCATTCAGACGGCCAATAAAATATAATTTAATAAAATACAACAAAATATAATTACAATCCAATTACCATGTCAATTTTTGAAATTAATTTACATATAGCTACTAAATATTATACTCATAGAAATAAAATTTTACTTATTATTGTTAGTAGAAAATTCTTCAAGTCTAATAAGCTTTTTCTGTTAGGAAGTTCTTAAGTTGGTTTACAAATGCACTCTCAGACATTTTGGCCTCTTTTAAATTACTTGGTAGGCGATTATAAATTTTAGGACCCATGTATGTACCAGTAACACTGCTCAGATTTTTTAAGGTTGTGCCTGTTGACCAAAAGGTTGCCAGGATGACGTTCATCAAGGCCACGTGCTTTAAATTGATCCAAACTTTTACGGACAATTTAGATATTTCCAATATGTAGGTATAGCGATGGGACTGTTAGTATTTTCACAGTCCTGAAAAGATTACGGGCTGGCGTGTCTCATGGCACCCTAGCCATTATTCTAATTACCTTTTTTTGCAAAATGAAAATCCTTTGTCTATCTCCTGCCTGTCCCCACATATCAATGCCATAAGTTACAAGAGACTGGAAGTAGGCAAAATAAGACTAATCTAAAATCATACTAATACTTAATATTATAAATGCGAAAGTGTGTATGTCTGTTTGTTATCTCTTCACGCTTAAACCGCTGAACCGATTAAGATGAAATTTGGTATGGAGATCTTTTTAATCTCGGGAAAGGACATAGACTAGTTTTTATCCCGGAAATCATCCTCTAAGGAGGTGAAATTGGGGGTGAAAGTTTGTATGGAGCTAGGATGTAAACGGGTTCCACGCGGACGGAGTCGCGGGTAGAAACTAGTATAAAATAAATCACTACTATTTTACTCAATCCTAACCTTTATGAAAATATCGTGTGAAATAGGTATTGACCTGTTTCTAAATTCAATATTTATTTTGTTCATCTGAAAATATGTAATAGTTAGGTACTGTAATGTAAAATAATCGATTAAAATCCGCATTGTTAGCCAGAAAGTAACTTTACTTATAATCAGCTTGATTATATTTTTACCGACCTAAACAATACCATCTCAACAAAACATTAACATTAAAAATAAACAACAATAACTCAATATAAAATCTCAAACAAATTAATAACCCGGCACCGAAGGCACCAATCATCCCATGTTTTCCCACAATCATATTAGTCGGTAAAAAACCTAATCACTCAAATAAGAAGTCGCTCACTTAAAACATAAAATCGTAACTTGAAACACAGTCAATATTCTATTATGGATTCTGTTCCTTCGTTAGAAAACTGAAATTGGATTGACTCAGCCCTTTAACTTTTGTTTTAAGCGGTCTTATAAATTAACAGAGTGATAAGTTGAAAAACAAGAGATTATTAATTTTGTACTCTAATTCGTCAAATTTAAGACTGAGATTCATTTAATAATTATTGGTGCAGTTTTGTGTGGTGGCGATGTATAAAGGACTCCCAGGTGGGATGAAAGCGCCGCGCACGCAGCGTGTTAACATGCCGCTCGCGCCGGAAAACTACTTCCTATAACGACAACCGCATTTATAATCGAATGTAATTTTGACTATTAACAAATGTAATATACACACACACAATATGTACACATATATATATGTGTATATATTGTGTTTGTGTCTATATATAGGGCGATATTAAGCAGCAAACTTATGGCCGTTTTGCCAACTTAATGATATTGTTATAAGGAACTATATTTATGTTTGATGATTTTGGCATCCTCGTAGTTTTTGCTCAATCTACTTAACGCGATGGCACCAATAATTGACAATTTTTAGGGTTTCGTACCTTAAAAGGAAAAAACGGAACCCTTATAGGATCACTTTGTTGTCCGTCTGTCTGTCTGTTTGTCTGTCAAGACCCTTTATCTCGGGAACGCGTAGAGGTATCGAGATGAAATGAAAACCATGTAATCAAGTATACAGTCCCTTGAAAAAATCAAACTTCTAAGTTAACGTAAAAAAAAGATACGGCCGTTTATGCCGCAAAAAACGTAGGTATATTTCGACACTCTCAAGGGAATCAAAATTTATAGGGTTCTTTTCGTTGACCTAGACCTATAATGAAATTTGGCAAGTAATATCGTCTTGTACTACAAGTACAGTCGAGTTCTCCAATATCTATACAGACAACCTTTCAAAAATATCTACACATGCGCCTTATGTCAGTAATAATAAAGCCTGTGTACAGATATTTTTGAAAGGTTGTCTGTATAGATATTGGAGAACTCGACTGTACCTACAGGGAAAAAATATGAAAAATATTTATACATTTGTAATTTTGTCTTTTCCGGTCTTTTTATATAGGACTCGCATCATTTTTTTTTATGTGACAACAGTGAACCATAGAGAGTCTCTATCCTACTTTTATCATTACCATAATCTTGAGATCGTTCGTTTCAGCGCATCTGTAAAAAATCAAGATTTTTTTTAAGCGAGTCCTTAACGACTCGCTGTTAACAGAGTGAGTGTACTCTTTTGCCGATATCTTAGTTGCTATAAAACATATTTGAATTTTAGTTTATTATATAGATTGCTATAAATTTCTTTCAAATATGGTGAGAATCGATTACAGGGGCTTGGGATTCGATAACTGGAAAATTCATATATTTTTGCTTATTACAATTTTTTTTATTAATTTATGTCTCTTCAGTTAATGAAAAGCTAATATGTAATTTGTTAGACAATATTTTATAGTTTTCACTTATAATTATTGTTCTATGTACCTATAGGTACACATATTTTATTTATTTATAAAAATTCACGACCTCCATAAAGTGTCGATTACTGGTGCCATCACGTTACCTAATTGGTGGTTATGATTGTTTATTTTCTCCTACCCAAAGGTTGTCTGGAAGAGATCGCTCTTTACCGATAAAATATATTTTCTGTGTTTTGTAGCTATAGAGGCGTGCAATAAAGGGTGTTTGTTTGAATTGTATTGTTATTATTAACCAATTATTTGGCGAGTAGCTCGAATATTGCACGTAGAACCGATGGCCGTTGGGGCGGAAAGGTTCTCGAGTGGCGACCACGTACCGGAAGGCGCGGCGTGGGTAGGCCCCCCACAAGGTGGACTGATGACCTGGTAATGGTCGCGGGAGTCCGCTGGATGCGGGTGGCGCAAGACCGGTCAATTTGGAACTCTCTGGGGGAGGCCTATGTCCAGCAGTGGTTGATGATGATGATGATGAGCTCGAATATTCCGAATGAACCGTGTTCCCGAAAAGAATGCTGAATGCAATTGGTCCACGCAATAATGTATCCAATCACTACCTAACAGTTGCTCGCGCATTAAATGTCACAAACTAAACTTGCAAAGCGAATGTTTCCGTTGAATACACCCCCTCAAGGATCTCTCTCTCAACAACTCAACAAGGGCAACTTTTCTTTTTAGAAATTGTATGTTTAAAGACTGTACGCAATAAAATCTGTGCATACCTGAGTATATTTTTCTACCACCTGCTTATTAAGAAAAATAACTTTTACAGCAATTTTTGGTCAGATGATATTCTAAAAAGAAAGTGTAAAACGCCTTGTTATAATGTAAATACGATAATGGTATTTTAGTAGAAAGTGAATTGACCATTGTCAGAATTTCCTGTACAAAAATAAAAAGTATGTTGGAATGTATGTATAACACAAAAACTCATATATTTTTATTTTATAATATTATATCTATGGATTATTTAAAAAAGTACTGTTTCTTAATAAGCAGTTGGGGCAAACACTGAGATCATACATAACTGGAGTAGCCTTATGTCGTATTTGCGTACAAAAATGTCTGCCGAATTTTGCGGGGGCGGGGGAGCATCTTAATAGGATATTGAAACTCAATTGTATATTGAAAGCTTGAAGTGATTGAACATTTATAATATCAAGTGCTTACAGCAACATGCGGGCATTTTTAAGATCAGTGTTCTCTTGCGAGGAGATTTTGTGAATGATCATTAATCGATTGTGAAATTGTCTTTGTATGATTTTTTACACATTGTGCAAGGTTTTCTACAGAGGGGTAAGTTACTGAAAGGCTACTCCAGTTATATATGCTCAAGGGCAAACATATATATACTAGATCAGGTATGCCCAGATTTTATCGCGTAGTCTTTATGGGTATGAAATCGTCTTTTTTCCCAAATGTTTATAAAAACAATGTTATAGGTAATATGATATTGAGCTTCGGTTTAAACCTTGATTTTGCGGTGTAGGTACTTCCGACATGTTTATTTAGTAGTGCGAACTAATTAATATGTTTGTTGGTTTGTACACCCGCAGCCAGGGCGAGGCGTGACTGCCTCGTTCACGCCGCGGCCTGTGGACTCGGCCACTTAATACACTCTGACGACATTTAAAAATGACAGAAATAGGTACGATAGGTGTATTATTATCAACGCAACTTCATTATTGAGATATTTTTTACAAATTTACTTTGATATAGCTGAAAATACACAAATGGAGTCACGCTAATCCTTCATGGCCGCTGGTCTTAAGCTGCTTGAAACAAAGTCTCAGCGTATAAGCGTGTTTAAGTTTTATAATGTAATAGTAATAATAATCCCGTAAACATGTTTGGGGTTGCAAAGACATACTATGTCTTACTAGATGGAGGAATGTGTGAAGAAAGAGACTTAGAATGATAAATGATACGGATTATGGACAATATGGTGTAGTTAGGTTATTATAAGATTCAAAAAAAAATATCCGCCTAGATAGTAATTGAATTATTTAAATTCTTGCTGAGCTTGCCAAGCGTACAGAAAAAATATATGTGTTGGATTAGGTTTGTTCACACAAAACTCACTTCTTAAGATATTTTCTTCCCCTCAAGTGTATTTTTCGCTAGGCATTTTCTACTGAAGGTAAACTTTGCGTAGATAACATGCGAAAGTGTAAAAACAGATCAGATTTGCTATTATGTTTGTGAATGATGAGAAAGAGCTTTCGGAATATCTTTTTCGGAGGTATGTTACGTACTTTCGGAGAAGCGAGATTTTAGCCGACGGCATCATGTTTGCTAATCGGACCAAAATTCTTTTTGATGCCTATAAAAACGTCCCTCGTCCATTTTACCCCATAATTTTTTACTTATTCGGATAATCTTCAAATAATTATTTTCTATTTAATTCACAATGACATATGCATACCCGAATGATGACCATTATCGAAAAATATGGGCTCAAAAAAAATGTTTGGTAACGCAGTGGTAATTTGAGTACCTACCAAATGTGACTTTTTTGTAAAACCCAGGGTGGTGGGAAAATTCATAATAAACATTGAGACCCGGTTGAGAACTAACGTAAAACTACTAGGAAAATATTTCGAGACATCTACATTTTTTTATAAGTGTTTATAAAATGTCATCTCTATTTTAGGCACTAAAAAGAATTTTGGGCCATCCACAAACTCGGCGTGTAAAGATAGTAAAAAAAGATGACATATATTTTAAGCCATTTATACAGTAGTGTGAGAAAAGGTGGCAAAGTAATTTAAATGACGTCAAGGCATCTTAGTTTACGCAACTGCACACGACTCGCATTTATATAAGTTACGTATAGGTACGTTGTAGAACTATATTTTGACACAGGTCTTATCTTATGAGTAATCGTGAGTTTTTGAGTTTTTTAATGTTATTAGCGGAAGTGATCTTTTAATGATTATATATGGTGCTATATCCCACATGTGTTCTCGTGACAATAATGAATTTGATTGCGTATTTACACCTACTCGTATGGTTGGATTAATACTTAATGATACAAATAAATAAATATATTTTGTTGAATTATATTATTATAAATATCTAAATGCTGGCAAAACAGAGAATATATCGTTAATTGAATTTATAATTTATTTGAAAATGCATTCTATGAAATAAAACTAAAGCGGTTTTTAAAGTTTTTTACCGAAGTACCTACGTTGTCATATACCTTACAAACCGATGTTACTTATTTATTAAACTAGTTAAAGCTGGTTTTAAACCAAATCGAACACAGACTTAACCTGTCATAAAGCGACGAAATTGTACGGACCAATAGAAATCTAGGAATCAATTAGATATTTTCTTGGTTGGTTCAAATGAAAGTAGGTACCTAATGCTTTTAGGTAATTTACGAAAACGATGTTGTTCTACTGGCAAGACTTTCAAATCTTAGTCGAATAGTGTCGAGTACTAGGTACTTTGTTATTGTGCATTTTCGCGAGAAGAGATCCATCGTTAGTGAACTCACCGAGTAAAATTTAAAAAAGTTAAATTTTGTAACAAAAATTAACAATACTATTTGTATGACAAATGTAAGGTACAAAATTGAAAATTTTTAACTTTTACTCGGTGACGTCACTAAAGATGCATCTTCTCGCGAAAATGCCCTAATTATGAAAACAAAAATTGATAACAACCAACTTTTCTTGTTAAGAGATTCGTCAGCTTAGCAATTAGACTGGACTGGATTTGGACTGAAGTTTTTATCCTGCTAAGTCGAATATTTTGACATTGTGTTGGATCTTACATTAAATAGTGTAGCTATATGCATGACGTTAACGTTATTAGGTAGTAGCAGATATGTAACACCCTGTTAAAAAAAGGTTGTATGAAAAATAATTATCGCTAATAACCTAAAATAAGTACCGACGGCTGAAATGTTACGTATCATGTAAACATATTTCCGTACAAGGTTATATATCTCAAGGCGCAATATATATTTAGCACTTAGGTAACAATACAATTTGACTTCGACAGCAAGTGTGTTTCGACAGTAAGAGTCTTATATTGCTACTTACGGGTCGTTCGTCTTTTTATGTTTGGAATTAACTAAATAGTCTTATATGCAATTGCATAATGTTGGTGAAAGGTTGAATAGTAATTGACTTTACCCTGTTCAAGTAGAAAATGTTAAATATTTTACATTTATATTTCTTTTTTTCTTATAACTTTAATATTCTAGTTGTCTTCATATTGACTAGGCTTGTGACCTCATGTTAAAATTGATAACGTAGTGTTGCTAAAGGGATAGTAAACCATCAAATTACTGTAATGAAGTATAAATTAAAAATAGGAAAAATCATATTAAAAATACCTTGAAAGTTTAGAAAAAATATGACTTTTTTTTATTGTCCAAGGGTAAATTTAAAGCTAGCAATAGAATCCTTACGCTTTTATAGAAACAAAATTGTGTGACAACTATGGACCTAAACGCAGTATTTCGCGACCGAAACAGCAATTTACTTGATTTTCCATGCAACGATTAGTTCAAAAAGCAAAGTGCTATACTTTTACGGCAATCAGTATGAAAGGTTTCAGCTGCGCCGCCAGCGAGGTCCGTCTTTGACTCATTTTTTTGTGTATTTATGTTCATTAATTGTAGTTGTTCCCATACAAACATTTGTTCCTCTCCAAAAACTGGTTCGAATGGCATCATAAAAAAATCTTAGGTCACTGACCTATGTAGCTAATAACACCCGTTAACGTATCCACTGCCAGGATCCCGACTAGCGGGCACCTACGCCGTAGTGGCTTTCCGCTACATACGGGGAAAACCACGCGATCGGCTACGAGCGTAGCGCGTAGCGATTCTTGGCAGTGAATGACTATAACTTAAAAATAGAGCTTCAATAAATAATAAAGAAATAACAGCATGTTTTTTTAAATGCTATATGGTAAAGTATGTAGATGGTAATAAGCACGTGGGAAGTAACTGATTTTAATGTAGGTATAAAGCATAGATAATAAGATCAGTAGCGATAAAAGCTCGGTGTCGTGACGTGCAACGTTACTGCCATATTGTCATTAATATATTGTGATTGGCATTGGTTATTCTACATGCAACTCAAACGGATCGTGAACTATTAATAATACAAGTGATTATTGGTCTGTGCTAGCATATTAAATGTTTTAATTTAACACACGACTGATTTATATGTTTAAACATGAAAGTAGCTCCACGTCGCGTTGTCCAATCTCATGTGATGCCAAAAACTAATTGGACCAGATGAGATTTTATTATTATTGTCCGGGAACGCATTCATTTGGGATTCATGTACCTATGTGATAAGTGGATAGTGTAGTTCAGGATGAGTGTTATTTATTATTAGTATGATTTTAAACAATACTCGCGAAAGTTGTAATTCAATTATAGGTTAGGTACATTTACATCGTCTTTCTAATACGAGTATGTGTTGCTGATGTTATAAGGCGCGATTTGTATTTCCTGATTTTTAACAAAAGCGGTTGCGCATTATAAAATGATTCTAATAGTAGTTTCTAACTTACAATCGGTATAATTAAGCTAGTTAAGACCTACTAAGTCTGGTCTTGTTTCGAGGAGGGCTGCGCTTGCGCACTTGTTTTTGCGCAAATTTTAATTGTTGTCGTTTACTTTATGCAACAGGAATTATTAGGTATGACTGATATGTGCTTAAGGTTTCGATACTGAACAAAAATATCTTAAATACGAATAAAAAAAGTTAATTAATTATTACCCAAATAAAAAATAAAAAAGACAAAACTACAAATTAAATGGAAAGCACAGGCTTACCTCAAAAACATCTTGAACTGATGGTACTTAGTTGTTGGCTTGTAAACACTTATGCACAACTATTAACTTCCATCATTTTTAAGTCAATAGTAAAAAAAACTACACGACCACACAGTGCGGATGATCAAGTCTTAATGATTGCTCAATAAAAGCGTCAACCCTTTTCCACAAAATAAAAATCACTAAACGTCATAATCCGGTAGTAAAATAAACGATAAAACGCACGTGCCGTCCATAGTAAACACGTATGCAACCTCACAGCGCGACGTCACACCACATTGTGAAAAAACTATTTTAAATTTCCAAGTTTAATGATACCGCGGCAATTTATGCGTGAGCTTTTTATTAGAATAAGATTAAGGCTCGCTCCTAAGCTCCGATACCGCCCGTGCGCCAGCGCATCGGAACAGCGACTATAAAAAGCCTCCACCAAACCTCTCTTTCCCGCGAGCCTTATTTTCTTTTTGTTGAAAAAACGCGCCCGCGCCTAACGAGTCCCTACGGGTGGAGGGGACCTTCCAATTTCAAAACTGTTCCAACTTTCGCCTTGTCATTTTGAAAAAGGAACTATCATTTAATTTTGAAGTGAAAAAAGTACACTTGCGACGTCTTTATTTCCAAGCGTTCCGAAGCATTAAAAGAGGATGGGTATAGTTTTGTCCGTCGCGTTTTTCCGCGGAGTCGTTGTTGTTTCGCGTGAAAGAAATAGAAAGAGCGGTTCGTTACCAGCGTTACTTAAGATTAATGAGTTCGAAAGAGACGTAGGTAATGGCGCGGTAATTACGGCAGTTTTGCGTAAACGAGACGAAACTATAATGATTGGGCGAAATGACAGTTATTGATATTGTCATAATACGCGTCGATTTGTGCGCAGGCGTGGGACGGGGCCTGCGCGTGCACATGCGAATGGTAAACGTTAATTAGAATTTAATGACAGCCCTCTTGTGTAGAGATTCGTCGTTTTTGCTGTTGGATGGTGCTTTAATTGGAGCGATCGATTAGCGGGTGTGCCGTGTCTTAGTTGATCTACTTATAATGCTTGCTGTAATCAAACGGCTGAAGCTAGCTTTGCGCATGTTGAGTTTTTAAACTTGCTTATAGTGGGGGAGATATTCAATGGAAAGTAGACGTAAAGTTGCATTAGTTTGAGATGGATTATTCTGCCTTTAAATGATATACTTGGGCTCACACACCTCCAGAAAATAGTTTTATGTTTTAGGTATATATAACGTTAAGAAAAATGCCAATCTAATTAAGTGTAATTAGATAAAATGTGTCAAGTGTCTAGAAAGACAGATTAGTAAAAACAACCAAGATAAATACCTAATTCACTTAATGTTGATCATTGTTTTTCCCGTATTCAAACCCCACGTCACTCAAAAATATCGAAACACCTGCTTTTGATAATATAGTTCTGTTTAGATGTAAATGTTTAGAACTGTAGGTACAAATTAAGTTTGAAACCCTAATAACTTTTTGTGATATACATTTTCACCGCCTACCCTTTAGAAATGCTGGGAAGGAGGTAAAACGAAGAGTGATGGCCGTCTACATTTCACGGCTAATACCCATTTGGCATGCAGACTCTCATAACAGCGATGTGATGAACTGTGGGTTCAATGCTGGGCGTTAGTTGTTTCTTCTTTTTTTTGCTACAGGTTTTGAACTTGCTGTATTATTTTTTATAAATATATAATAAATAATAACTGAAATAGAAATTATATACAAAAATCATTTTCCAATAGACTGCAATTCTAAACTACCAAGTCGATTGATTTTGCGATTTCTGTGTAGCATATATAAGGTGTTTCCTATTTCTTTTTGGTTCTCTTCTTCAGTTTATTGCAACATTAAGAATTCACTAGTCGGGTCTAATAAGTATGTCGTTAGACGCGGCACTAATTATGACATCATCAGCCTTCTGACCTTTTCAGTGAATGACATATACTCATATACTTTTCCAGTAGACAAGAGTATACTTAATTTGATATGTTTTAATGACAGCTAGTGAGAAATGGCGGTCTTGACGCCAATTTCGTAGGTAGCGATGACAAAATAATACAAAAAAATGCCGAATATACCCAGTGTAATAAAATTCAACCCGTTTGACGCCAATTGGAGATGATGAAACATCCTTGGTTTTGGTACCTATATCCCCGATTTTAATATTTTTATCTTTCAAAATCCTAATAATAGAGACCCCTTCTTTCATCATGCAACTTATAACCGCTCTTTAAGTGATAATAAAGTTACCATAAAGAAGGTAAAACATTTAAACCAGGGTCGGGATCGGGATAAAAACGTATCAAGTTTAGGGCTCGTGTGTGCCGCGGCGGCTCCCGTGTTACGCAGATAACCACCACCGTGATCTTGCATCTACACTGATGCATGCCATGTATTAGTATACACTTACATATTTTCGTGGTCAATACAATGTGGCAAAAACGTAAAGAAATGTATTCTATTTGACACTTGACCTCAAAAGAGCTAAGAGCGCCTATACGCGGCGACTTTTAGCAGCACTAGAAACGCGAAAAGGTGATTTTGACAGGTGATGACGAAAGTCGCGCGTTCGTGAAACGCGCGTTTGTATTGCCGCAAAAAGTCGCCGTGGGTAACCGCTCGAAGGCTTGGTTGTTTCAACTAGGCGGTAATCGTAAGTTACGAGTACATCCGTTAAAATCTGTTTCTATGGGAACTTACAGTTCTCTATGAGATGACAGCTGCTGGCGCCGTATGTAACGATTACCGGTCTGTAAGGTGTGGACGATGCAATCCACCCTAAGTGGGAATTTTCATTTCACTTGCGATGTCAAGCGCAGACCATTGACGACGAATTCATAGATGTGAAGTGGATGAAATATCGTTTACGCATTCCAAATATTTTACTTTATTGTCACCAATCCATAGACATAATATTTATTTGGTCCATGGTCATCACTTTGTATCGCAATGTGAATTTAATGTGATGCGTGGCTTCGCTTCAATGCACGGCTAGCTAATGGGTCAAAAGGAGAGCTTGCAAAACATAGAAATTACATTGCAATATCAAGTCTCGAAACAAATGGATGTAATGTTCGTTGAGTAATTAATATATGATATTATAGAGATGAGTTTTGTTTGCAAATCAGCGATTCTAATTATCTTAAAGGATAGCAAAAGACGTCACTAGGACTTAGCTTTTATTTCACGTCTCTGTCTTTCTGACTTTGAGAGACGGATACGGAAGTGGGGATATTCTTTTGACATGCCGTCACCGTTGTATTTTGAAAGGTCCCAGCATTAATGTAAGTCAGTGGGCGACCAAGCTCTGCTCGGGTGAAAATAGAGATAATACGGAGAAAACTAATTTTCCCAGACATAAGACCTAGCTAAATTGATTTCTCGCCCCCGTAAACCCCTTATAATTTCCAAATCGTTAGAGCCCTTTCCGAGAACGTGATTGCAAATATATATATATATACATAAATATTGCTAGTTTAATTGTATAGGATAGAACAAAAAAATATAGGTACTATGTATTAAGTAGTACCTACACAGTTTAGGTGACAAACAATTTTTGTATACTAGGTATGTATTTTGATTTAACTTACATTTTGATTTTACGTAAGTACCTACCTATAATCAGTGTAATGTTCTAGAATCCTGAATCGCAAAATAAACAGTCTGTCATAAATACAATACTTATTTAGAATACCAATCCACGTGGTGACACTGGTGACCACAGGCCACCACGCCTCGTGATATCATCTCAACTGCCTACTTAGGACTAAAACCGACGAAATGGTGCACCCTTTGCGATAACGTCTTTTTGACTTAAAAGTTTCCTAGAAGTTTACGGTGGGCGACACACATTGTTATTTTTTATGGTGAAGGATATAGGTATAAAATTGTGTAACCATTATATTGAACTGTCACAAATTAGGTTAATTTTGGTTGTATCAGTGATATTGCGCACCATTTATTATAGCTGACTTGTTCATATTTAACTTGTGTTACAATTATTAAAAAAAATGGTTAATACCTATGTCCATGACTGCAATAAGCGCTGCCGGACATCGAATCGATTGCAGATGTGTCATGTGTTCCGCATCACCAACGTTGTCAAGAACCATCGATAATATTATTTGCTTGCTCCGTGTACAGTCGACGTCAAAGATTGCACCTTATTATATAGTAATAAGACGAAAAGTGTACTCAAAAACGTACAGCAGTAGTGTGTCAGATATTCCTGAGTATCTTCTATCATACGTTATTGTATGTGACTGTACGATAGATTCCCAGCTGTTGTCCTGGGTACGCGATAAGCATCGTCTAGCCTAATGACCGCGGGCCCTTTGTCCATTGTTTACATCGGGGTGAGACGTGATTTCGGGAGGCGCGCGGCTCCTTTACAGACCTCCCCGTGGTTCGAGTTAACGTCACCGTTACCAATGTACAGGGTGATCCATGTTGCCTACTTCAATGTCGACCTATATTATTTTAGCATAAAACCCTGTGAACTTTAACATAGCGTAAATATAAAGGTGATCTTATTTTATAATGTAATGTGTGTTTATTGATTTACGATAACAAATGAAAAAAAGTCTTTCTTATTCGTTTTAAACTAATTTAGGTTATATTTGGTTGTACTATACTATAGAACTCAGCATTTAACAGAATGGCATGTATCTACTATTGAAAAAAACCAATAAGATGAAAAGAGTTTATGATGAAGAAGAATGTTTACGAGAATTGATTTGTAAATATTATTTCAATGATCTAGTAAACTTGTTATCTACATTTGCTTGTGATCAGAATGCAGTTCTCTATTTTTAGTACCCACTCAATCTAACCTCAATATTCGTATAATATGATAAATACTATGAATGTACTATAATACACAATCACACATATATATCACGGTTTGTCGCTCACTCGTATCACACGTCACACACACTCACCCTGTACACGAGCAAGGGGTGCAACGCACGTGGCGCAGTTTAGACGCGTGCGCGTGCGCTGTAATGCCGCCGCCCGCGCCGGATGTCGCCGCTTTGATCCGCCGATCACTTGCGCTTTCTGTTCCTGGATTTGACAGTGTTGGAACTTAATAAGTGGACACTAGTTATTTTATATTATTATTTATTTTTATTATAGCCTTTGTTCGTAACATCCAAATGTTGTGTTTCTTATTTAGTTCATAGCTTCTCTTATATATTTTGGGTGTCCGCTTGTGAGTCGGCAAAGGCCTCCTCCAGCCTTCTCCATTCGTGTCTGTCTCTGGCAACCGTGCTCCAAATGACACCAGCAACAGGCCTAATGTCATCGTCCCATCTTTTGTACTGCCTGCCTTTCTTTCTTTTGCAACTTCTTGGGTACCACTGGGTTACCTTTTTACTCCACTTGTCTTGTCCGTGCCTCTAATAATGGCCTGACTACTTCCATTTAAGCCTCCTAATTTTTGTGACAATATCCTGCTGCACCTTGGTTTTACTTCTTATGACTTGGTTCCTTTTTCCGATCAGCCTTCCTTTACTCCTAACATACTTCGTTCCATGGAAACTAGACAAATGCGTTGTTTATTCAATTGTTTTTTTTTGTGTGGGCCCGCCCAAGTTTGGCTTCCATACATATGTATTGGTAGGATGCAGGTGTTGAATACCTTGCTCTTAGTGCCAATCTGGAGATTTTGGTCCTTCATTACTTATTTCTTTCATGGCCCAATATCTCTTATTTCTATAGAACTTTAATACTTCTATAGAACTATATCGATACACACTTATTATTTTTATCAAGGTCACAAATATATGGAGTGGTAGTTAAGTGCATATAGGTGGTTTAAATTCTATGAGACCGCGGCATACGATTTGTTACGTACCAGAACCTCCCTGATTTTATTGATGTATTTTTGTTTTCGAAATATTGCAAAGGACCAGGATAGCAAGGTTTCCGCAGGATAAGTGATAATGGGAATAATTACATAAGGATATAATAGCGTATCATCTAATTTGGTAATTTTCTTTAATTGCCAAATTAGAATCCAACACGCTCATATTCTTGTCCAACATTACTTTTCTAAAAGATCACGAAATTATAACCGATCCCATCGCAGTCCCTTTTTACGTTCGATATACGGCAAGGAAAACCACCCATGCTTTTCATGGTGTTCTTTGTAGCGAGAAACCCACAATTTTGTTATTAAAACTTAAGTAACCAGTTGTAGGTACTAAAGTGTTAACATCATATTTATGGTTCCCTTAAACCTGTTGTCTGTTATTCCCTAACTTAACTCTGTAAAACTTTTATGGGTATAAAGTCAATAAATACTTGGGATCAATCAACGTTGTAGTTGATGGAAAGTAATAGTAATTATGTTAACGAAATAATATGGCATAAGAGGTACCCACATTTCTGTAGTATCTACTGAACCCAACACGGTAGACTACCAGTTTGGCCTGAACCGCGGCGCAAGCTTTTTGGTTTATTTTCGTACACTCCGACCTTTTGTTTCTCATTTATTTTCTGGATCATATTTTTATAACGCTTAATCTTAAACCAGCGGTCAGTTATAAGCCGAGTAAAGCGAACCTCACTTAGAATACATTTTAACAACAGTGCTGTTTAATACCGATCAGACATTATAATTTTATTTGTTATTCCAAAATTGAAAGATTACAAGGCGTCTGAAATCAAATTGCAGTCTATTATAGTGTTTGATTGGCCCTAAATGGCGGCAAATTTTTGGTGGAATCAGACGAATCGCTTAGCAAAGATGAGTCATGTTAAAAGATACATTATAATTTCAATTCCCATAGATTATAGAACTAAACAGATCCTTTGTTTTTCGGCTTTCTAAGAACATAAACGTAGAAAATACACCAGTAGTGTATTATTATGTTAATAGTGTTGCATCGAAAAATCTAGGCATATTTTGTGATGAAAACGCATTTATAGTTGTGAAAATAACGTGCAGCTAGTGTTACTTTTTGCATTGATACTGTATGCACCTGCAAATAAAACAAAAAAACTTACTTGACTATAAACTATTTATAGGTACCTCTAGCACAGAATAAGTCCTCTAGAAGCTGGCAAATACAAGCATTAGAATTGTATTGTATCATTACGAATCATCAATAATTCTGTATTCAAATATCAGTTATCTAAGAAAAAGATATCAGTCCACAAATATGACAGCTACTTGTAATAGCGGCTTACGTATATACTCGTATATAGGTATATCTCAATCTTACTATCCTCCGAAAAACGAACGGTGTCTTATACAGGGTAAAATGCCATTTGCAATGTGGATGGAGAATTGTTGGTCTCCATAAGTAACCGATATCGGATAATCGGATAAGGTGATCTATCCGTGTATCGGGTCATCACCGCATTCAGCGACAACCAATACCATTTTCGAATGTAATCTGACCATCAGTGCGTCGCACTCTCACATATTTCAATACGTACTAGTGCAAACGGGTGCGTGCTAAAAATCATGCCTAACCAAAAATTACGGGTAAATATCATGACATTCTTGCAAAAGGGTCAAAGGGGAGAGAGTCATAAGTATAGCTGCAGTTCGTTTGATTAAATTCCTGTCTAGACATTTTTTGTAGAATGTTCCCGACCCTGTTGGCACGTGAAACACCCCAACCTGTTTACTACGTTGGCACCGGCTCAACTAGGCTTGTACTGACCGTGATGGCCATTCGTTCAATTAAGGAGGGGTATAATGGTTGATGGTGTGTCACGTAGCAACCAAGCTACGTTATACGTGCCACGTTCAGCACGTATAACTACGAGTATGTCTTGGAATAATCGAAATCCCATTCAACAACATGACACCCAGAGAAATGGACTCTGAAAAATTTAATTAGTACACCGAGTTCCTTCTCTTAAGAACTAAGCACTTATGCTATATAATCATTTTGATAATTCGCATCAATGTGGCGGTTTCAGTATGAGAAATAGGATACAAGCCCTTTTCCCAGCCTTCGTCCAACATTCGGGCCTAAACAAAAAAAAACCATCAGATGGGTGTCCACGTAAGAGTCGGGTCGTACAATTTTACTGCCATCTTGGCATTGGCACCAAAAAATAAAAATTTGTAGCTAGTTTAGATTTAATTAGGACGGGAAAAATGTTCACGTGTAATCTACGAAAAATTACACAATATTCTGAAACAAAAAAAAAAAATTTTTTTTTACGCAGTAAGTCTACTTCTGATCCCCCATAAGGGGATATGCTTAAACCAATTCCTGTCCTTGACCCCTGAAATCCACCTGTTTCGAACTTGAACCTCGCATGGCTCTAATCATCGGAATCGCTGCAAGTCGTTTTTCATAAACTCGTAATGAACAGATACATCACTAGTTTTATTACGGCCAAATTCCAAAAAAAAGGTTCTTTGTTTCGTGGACTTAGGGAAGATACGAGTATTGTTATATTATTATATTAAATAAAGTTATAAAAACATGATAGCAGTTCATTTTTGAGAGATTTCTACTCTGAAACCGTAGATTCACTAGCTGCAGAAGTATCTGCAGCGTTTATAGAGAAACATTCAAAGAAGAACATTTTCATAATTTAAAATAAAAATAGTGCACTAACGATACGATATTTAAAAAACTACCCTCCTCCTTTGGAAGTCGGGTAAAAAAGCGTGTGTGTTCTGATCAGCAAAAAACTGTTGCGAGTTATTTTATATATAAGCCCAACTGCTTGTAATATGTATCCGTAAAGTAAAGGTGCACAAATTTTTGAAAGAGCGTTCTTAGGATAACTTAACTGTCCTTTTCCTATACAAAAAAAATACATTTAGACCCACCTAACGTACGTTTGAAACTTCACACAATCGACCAGCATCAGCAGGAGCCACTTTGCCCATTAAACATAGTTTAAAGGTAGAACTGAGTGTTTGCAGGGAGGGTATGCTGACTCTACCGATAATAGATCCTCGAGTGAAGTATCTGTTAGTTGTCGATGTGGTGTAGCGACCGCGGCGAGGCGGGGGCCGCCCGTGATTTAATACAGCACTCGCTAATTATGGCCTGTTCAAATTGTACCTTTCTCACGGACCGGCCCGGTTGCACCAATGGCAGGTTAAAACTCACCAAAAACTGTGCAGGATGAGTACAGGATGAGTTCGGTTACAGTAAATTATTGATTAACGCTAAAATTGTGTTTATGAACGTCAACATAGGTAAATAGCATTGTTTTCAAAGTAACTGGACTGGGCCGTCAATCACCTTTCCTTTGTTTATAAATAATGTCTATTTCGAACAATCTATATAATTTGTTAGCACAACACGCTGGCGTCAATCTTAGAACAGCTGTCTATTGGTTACTTGTTATTGTGGGTCCCTGGTTAAACTCTTAGGTACACGGCTGGTGAGAGAGATTACCAATAATACCCGCATGCAGTTGACTAACGACTATTTACACAGCTACTTAGGATGATCTTATGAGCTTTAGTGCTAATATTTTGTTCCTAGTATTGGTTGTGCCGCTGTCTACTGTGCGTACAATGCTGCCTAACAAATGTCTCACTACACTCCCTATTTGCAGACTGGTTTTCAGTTTTATCCATAACATTTTAAAAATCTAGTGCACAATTTTGTATGCATTAAGAAGTTCAATGTTATTTAAAATAGAAGTACCTACATTTTATCAACTAGGTAAAATACCGTTTTTTAACTATAAATAGGAATAAATTGGCTTGTTTGCACAAAAAAAGACGTTAAACATTGTTTAATCCCAGTTTATTTTTTCGTTTCAACCGTATCAAGATGCGCCCGCTCTGCAGTACGTTACTGCATTCGCTATACTTATTCTGTCTGCCCAACCTGTTACCCGGTCAACCTTCGAGTTGATGCCCTCTCGCTCCATCATACTTAACCTCTCATACAGCCATCTCCCTTCCACGATCGCAGGTCAGGCCAGAGCACATTACCGTAATGATACTTAAACACATATTTAAGTAAAGACTCTTTTTTGCGCAAAAAGTTTCGTATTCCAAGTTTCCATAGCATACTAAATATTTAGTAGATCCAACTAACATGTATTAAAATGATTTTCTTAGTATCATGACCTATGATTTAATTCATTTGTTTGTGGATGATCTCGTTAAAAATTGCTATTAGAATACATACATAACGATATTTCTGAGGTTTTGGTGATAAAGGGTACGAGTCCTGTACAAATTTATGTACACAAATTGTACGTTAGCCTTTTTACTAGAGCCATAGAATTGTTTACTTTATTACATAGTATTCCTAAGTCTAACGTGATAAAATAACGTTATCTCTAAAAAACATTAAAGGCAAGAATGTAATTAATAATATTAACATAGTTGGTGTCGTTTCACCAAAAAACATTTCGCAAATGAACACTTAACAACCTACGATTAGCAACATTTTGTTGTGACAATTTTTTTTTACAACTCAACGTTCTAAAAATGACTCATTTGACTAAATAATCAACAGGCAAATTAACATTTTACAACACAACTTTCGACAAATGACTCATTTGACCAAACAATCAACAGGCAAATTTACATTTTTTAAATGTACGATAGGACAAATTAAATTTTAGCAACTAAGTTACCTGTAGAAACTACTATCAAACCTATCAAAATTTAGAACCTATCAAAATAAGCATAAAACGTCATATAAACTTTTCACTGAGATCAACCAATGCCAATATAGTGGTGTATAAAGTTCAAGTGTTTCAAAGAACAACAGGAACAGGGACTTAGTGGCAAAACCGACTCGGATCGCGGATAAGTTAGAGGTTATTATTTTTATTATAAAAGAGCGGAAAACTTGTTTGCAAAAAAATATTGTAATTTTGCAACACAAACATTGTAATTTTTATCTTACACAGTACGCACTACTCAAGTTGGGATATAAATCGTATGCCATGCAATATTTTGGGATTAGTATGTTACGCCAAACGATACATTTGCCACAAAACACATTATTATTGAATACATTTGACGTTATGTACTTATTGCTAATTGAGTGTTTGCCAAGTAAACGTGTGTAAAATGAAATTTTTGCGCAATAACACGTTTGCCAAGTGATTATTTGATGAAGTGTTTTATGTCAAACGATAATTTGCTATTAATTTCTTGGTTATACATTAGTGAACCAACATAATATCATTGTAGTGTTTAAAAAAAAGGAGTCTGTTTTTTCAAGCCTTGTTCTTACAAAGCTTGAAAAAACAGACACTTACATCAAAATGAAATTGTAATATAAATAGGTACCTACAATAAGTTATGATTAAAGGTTAAATATTTGGACAGCCTTCCACGTCCGGAGTATGTCTCCATACTGAAAAAGAAAGTAAACAATAGTTATTTGTTATACAAGGGTGCAAAGCTATATTTTAACCGCGAGTGTGGAATTGAAACACGAGCCAGCGAATGGATTCTAGGATTGAACCACGAGCTAGCGAATGGATTCTATGGTTCGAAAATAGAATCCTGAGCGTAGCGAGTGGTTCAAAAATAGAATCCTGAGCAAAGCGAGTATTGCAACACACGAGACGTCAAAATAACTTGCACCCGTGTGTAACACAAATCTTTTCACCTCACTAAACCGAGGAAAATACTACATAAGAAAAACAACTGAAATATGTATAATCAGCCTTTATTTTCGACTCTACATATCGACTCTACATATCGCCTCTACAAATGGACTCAACATATCGACTCTACATGTCGACTCTACATATCGACTATATAGACTCTACATATCGACTCTACATATCCACTCTACATTATCGACTCTACATATCGACTCTACATATCGACTACATATCGACTCTACATATCGATTCTACATATGGACTCTACATATCGATTCTACATATTGACTCTACATATCTGGACCCCCATATAAAACTTCACCCGCTCTTTTAAGGTGTTAGGTGCAGATTTCCAAAAAAAATGATGCACGATTTTTTTTGTTAGTCATAAATAGTCCGCATACCAATTTTTAGCTTTCTACCTTGAAAATTGCGGAATGCTCCATACAAACTTCCACCCCCCATTTTAGGGAAGTAGGAGGTTAGAAAGAGATAAAAAGTAGCCTATGTCACTCTTCATCCCTTCAACTATCTCCACTTATAAAATCACGTCAATTCGTCGCCCCGTTTTGCCGTGAAAGACGGACACACAAACGAACAAACAAACAAACATACAAACAAACAAACAAATAAACAAACAAACACACACATACACTTTCCTATTTATAATATTAGTATGGATTATATTTAAAAAAGTAACTAATAACACGTTCGGATTTCAAATATTCTTTGCACACATGTGGATAAAATGCAGTTTTGCTATCTGTTTTTAAAGAATAAAAAAGGTCTTTCCGAGCTAGTGAGGTGAAAAATTTATTCCTGCTGGTCGATTTAGTAACGTTTCGTATGTGTACGTTAGGTATATATAAAATGATACTTTTGTATCGGGAAATGACAGATGAGTTAATGTCCTACCGCTCTTTCAAAAAGTTACGCAATTAGACCTCAGGTCTAATATAATGACCTATGCGTTAAGAAATCTGATAAAAAGAAATCCTCCAATTTTAACTTCTGTGAGACATGTTTAAAGTTATACATACCTACTCATAATTATACGATTAGTTTCGCGTATTATATGGAACTACGAATACGAGCGACGTGTTTCAAACTAATTGGGAGTTCTTCTTTAGTATACCTAATTATGAGTATAGTATAACTTTGAAAATAAATTCTTATAGTGGTTAATATCAGAATAGTAACGTTAATTTCTTATCCTAAGCTAAAGCATAATTTTACAACAAGTAACTTATATACCTTCTTCACTGTCGCAAGTATATTCAAATAGATCGCAGAGGTCCCAAAACGTCCTGGTCTTGTCGGACCCCGAGGCACTCTTGCCGCAGATGGGTATGGTATCGTGGATGCACCTCTTAGCCTGGTCGCACGCTGCCTCTATCTTGTTCTGTGAACATTTTTGAGATTATCGCTGAAGTGAGTTAGGATTTCTATGCCGCATAAAAGTGAATTGATCTCAAGTTTTTTTTTTTACTTTATTGCACAAAACATAGACACGTACAAATGGCAAGCTTAATACCAAACGGCATTCTCTACCATCCAACTATTGGGATAAACAGAGATTTATAAAAGAGGCAAAGAAAAAAGTAACAATACGTGAAGATTTTTTTTACATAATTTACATATGGACATATATGTATAAATAAAGATAGATATACCTACTACTAATTACATATTCAATATAATTATACTCTCATTATAAGGATGGTATTCTAGTCGCATTCTTATTTAAGCAGATTTTTATGAGAGTGAGTATATATTTTTTATGAAAAAACACCTTTTTTTTTGTTTTTTTCCTGAATCATCATGAATCATGAGTACTCTTTATATAAATATACAAAAAGAGCGTCATCATTTTCCACTATGTCTTTTAACCGCCGGTCACGTATCTACTACATATTTGTATTTTAAATATATATGTATATGTAATGTGATTTATGAGTAATAAAAAAACGTACCACTTCTGTTTCAACGTACGGAGGAAGGTGACAATTAACTGTCATCACGAGATGTAACCATAAAACACCTAAAACAAACATTGGTTTCGATATATTCGGATATTGCACTTTAATAAGATAATGAAACTTATAATGTGTGTCAAATATTAGTACAAGACATTTAGTAACAACAGAAGTAGGTATTTGTAAATTTTATAAAGGTGTCAAATGATTACTTTTCCAAGTAATTTTGTAATACTAGCAGGCTAATGCAACTTCAACATCTAAAGTACGTATCTAAACAAGGGTTGTTACATTAGCATAAGCATTTCATAAGGCTCTACAAAACGTACTTTGTACTCAGACTATATCTAAAAAGGTTGACTTACAGTGAATTAGGATTTTCAGCCACATGACGTGTCCGCGACCGAATCTACTAACATTAGTTGCCAAATAGTAAACTAGATGTCGTTCAATGGTGGCAAATCATGGCCAGGGGTACCAAACCTACGACCGACAATGAATGAATAAATATAATTATAATAAATATATGTAAGGGGACACTCTTACACAAATCGCACTAGCCCCATAGTAAGCTCAATAAGGCTTGTGTTATGGGAACTGGACGACGATATATTTAATAGATATAAATACTTAAATAGATAGAAAACATCCAAGACTCAAAAACAAATATTCATGTTCATCACACACATATTTGCCCTTACCGGAATTCGAACCCAGGACCTTCAGCTTCGTAGGCAGCGTCACTACCCACTACGCTAACCGGTCGTCAAAATGAATGAAGATAGGGATCCCTTGGATTAAATCAATAATCATTATTCGCTTGCCCTTATCTCATTTTATGTAGAGTCGGCGCAGCATCTTTTTAGGGTTCCGTACCTCAAAAGGAAAAAACGGAACCCTTATAGGATCACTCGTGCGTCTGTTTGTCCATCTGTCACAGCCGATTTGCTCCGAAACTACTGGACCGTATGAGTTGAAATTTAATATACATATGTAAATCCGACTCGGCTGGGCAGCATTCGGGAAGCTACGGGCACATCTTTTCGTCCAATATTCCGCAGTGTCTCAAGACGAGAGTCTTTGACCAGTGTGTGTTGCCAGTGATGACGTGATGACGACGACGGCCTCATAAGAAGGCTCAAAGTCACCCAAAGGGCAACGGAGAGGGCTATGCTGGGAGTATCTCTGCGTGATCGCATCAGAAATGAGGCTATCCGCAGCAGAACCAAGGTAACCGATATAGCCCTCCGAATCGCTAAACTTAAGTGGCAGTGGGCGGGGCACATTGCACGTAGAACCGATGGCCGTTGGGGCGGAAAGTTTCTCGAGTGGCGACCCCGTACTGGAAGGTGCAGCGTGGGTAGGCCCCCCACAAGGTGGACTGATGACCTGGTAAAGGTCGCTGGAGTCCGCTGGATGCGGGTGGCGCAGGACCGGTCATTGTGGCACTCTTTGGGGGAGGTCTATGTCCAGCAGTGGACGTCGTTCGGCTGGTATGATGATGATGATGTTAATTGGTGAACCAAAGATGGATGCATAAAGTAAATTAATCAATTCTGAACAAGGGGGCCACTTTTGGGGGGTAAACTTAAAAATTAAATAAAAAAGTTTCACAAACTGTATTGTGTGACATATCAAATGAAAGAGGTTGTTGTAAGCATCTCAAATATATATTTTTTATCATTTTATCAATAACAGATTCGAAGTAATTTAGGAAAAAAAACGAAAATTTACTATTCCCCCCCTTATCTCCGAAACTACTAGGCTTAAAATTTTGAAAAAATATGGAAAATAGTTCCTTGCCTAAAGATTTCAGGAAAACAAAGAAGTTTGAGTATTCAAAGTAACGGGAAAATTCTCAATATTTTTGTGTATTTTGTATGGAGCGCCTGATACTTAGAGCATAGCAATTCTACGGAACCCTCACCACGCGAGTTGAACTTGCACTTGTCCGGTTTTTTCTTCCATATTTTTCTGTCACCAGCCATCTTATTACCTTCCTGTTCATATCGTCTCTTACACAGTCACCACCTTTGCCTACATCATTTCTTACATCCCAATACATTAAAAAATAATACTTTTAAAGGTCAAATTAAAAACAAAATTAAATAATACAATTGTAATTCAAATGACACGTGGTGCATTATTTCTTGTAGGTCTTCTTTAGGAAAAAGTAACATAAAACTAGCTAAAATATCCACGATATTAATTAGCATTTATATTTACTAAAACATACAGCTAACTTACCTTGTCAAACTTTGTTAATCTTTAACACGTCTGGAACCAGAAGTTGGATGCACCTGACGTTTGACTCATCTAAATAGTTCGCCATAAGCGGATGTTTATCCATAATTTCCTGCGCGAATTCAAAACAATTAATTAGTCATGTCAACCAATGCCCTTCCTTTACATAGCAAGTGTTTGGTGTATGAGCCGCTTGTGCTGTCTCAATGTTGTTAAGGGAAGCTGTCACTAGTAAGCCATTTCAATAAATAAAAACATAAAAAGAATCGAAAATGATTATACAACAAACATTTTTTTTGTTTCAGGTTTGATAATTATCAGACTTACGATCCAAGTCTGGTGTCATGTCGAATTAGAATCTGAAGATTATTTTTTCCCTCTCGAGGCGGTGAGATTTTTTCGTGACAAATATTTTTGTATGCTAGTGACAGCCTAGGATATTTACAAGATATCCGAAACAAATACACATACACAGCTTTTTTTCTTATTCAATGTTTTATATATGTCACAGTCAGATTGTGAACACCGTCAGTTTATAATCTTACTCGCGATATTATAAGCTTTCGAAAAATTGTGAACTGAGATCAAATCGGCATGCTACGGAACGGACAGTTCATAATATCGCGAATAAGATTATAAACTGAAGGTGTTCATAATCTGACGGTAACATATACTTATATTTGAAAGTAATTATGAATCTTTGGTTTGTAAAATAATATATTGTATACAAAATTCAGACGCTGAACTACTGCAAGTTGGCGGACGAGTGTCACCATGACCGTGTACCGGTGTGCGGGCAGGACGCGTCCGGCAACTTCAGGGCGTTTCGGGACGACTGCGATCTGTACGAGTACTGCTGCGACGAGAAGAAACGTAACGATCTTGCATAATCTAGACGCTGAACTACAAGTTGGACGTGTCTCACCACGACCACGTGCCGATGTGCAGTACGCGAGCGGCAATTTCAGGTTCCGGCATTACTGTGACCTCTGTGAGTAGGCTCTGCTGCGATGTAAAGAAACATGTAACGATTTTTCATAATCTACACCCTGAACTAGAGCAAGTTGGACGAGTGTCACCACGATGGCGTGCCGATATGTAGCACGCGAGCGGCATTTTCAGGGTACTCCGGCACGACTAAGACCTTTACAATGCTGCTGTGATGAAAAGAAACGCATTTATATTTCATTATCTAGTCTAGACCATGAACTAGAGCAAGTCGGACGAGTGTGCCTGTGTTCCGGAACAACTTCGACCTGTACGAGCACTTCTGCAACAAAACGTAAACATCTTCCGTAACCTACAATAAATATTTAATACATAGTACACACTACGATATTATAATATCTTTATTCAGCTGCCTGTGCAGCCGTGATCGTATTAGCTTGCCTATGAAGCTTTGTTTTGTCACTAACCTGAAATTATGAAAACTGGCATATTGTGTTGGCCGGTTCATTTCAGGTCACAATATAATATAATACAAATACTCTACATTACATACCTGCCTTAATACAGGTACTTACCTATAAGTTGTTATAAATAAGACGCTTTGTGACAAATAAGACAATCACTATCAAATTGTTGTCTAAACAATGACCACGTTGCACTGTACCACTGTAGGTAACTTTTAGGAAATATGTACCAGCACCTGAACAGTAGGTATATTGCATTTACTAATTTTTAATTTTATATGGAATATTTTCTTTATTTACAGAATACCGTCACGTTGAAGTAGACATTTGTGCCGGTGATCCAGCATTCAAAGATTGACTTATTTTAAACATGTACGAGTATATAATCATTGGCCTTGGATAAATTAGTGGCTTTTTGAATAAAATATACAGGGTGTCCCAAAACTTTGCCACACGGATGGAAAGTACCTATAAAAATTAGAACTGCATAAAAAAATAAAAATCGCATACGATACCATACTTTCTTTAGATGCCGTGTTATTCAAGTAAAAATAATCGGAAAAGTAATAAAAAAAAAATCTTTGGTGGGTTCGTGTTCGTGTCCAGGCAGATTTTTCAAAAATCTTTGTATGCAGTTTCAATTATATTAAAAAATAAAATGAAGTCTTCTTTTAGTAAAATTTCCTATCTTCAATATTTAAGGTACTTTCCCTCTGTGCGGCAAAGTTTTTGGACAGCCTGTATAAAGCTGCTAGATGTCTTTAATATCCGAATTTCCTGATTTAATGTCCGAAACCGCTGTTAAATGTTTCACCTTTTATAAAATGTCTTTTAAAGGGAAAAATCTCTTTAAATTATTGAGGCGGAACGGATGAGGCTGAAGGCGTTTCCTGCAGTTAACGAGGCCATCGTCGGCGCCAAGCTCGTTAGAAAATATGCACTGAAAAGTATAAGCCAGCACCTAATGAAATTATAAAGTAAGCATGTATATGTACGTTGGTCAATTATGATTGGGCGTGGGCATAAAGAGCGTAATTTGAATTCAGTGGTCGTGGACTTGGGACACTTTGAGAGATTCAAAATGGACATTGATGGACACCCACGCCATGACAAGGTTACTCTCGTAAAATGTCCCAAATTTACTACGACGTCCACGTGCTATTATAAAATAGTTTATTCATAATAACACGTGGACATGTTAATTTCAATCATTAAATATATAAAATGCTTAAACAAATATAATACTTAAGCAAAACCTGATTAAAATTTAATTTCTTTATAAAAGGTTAATTTATACCAAAGTGTAAAACGAGCAAAAATGCGTTTTTATATCAATTTTATTAACGGCAATAGCTATGCTTCCGTTTCATCATATGCGCCGATAGAAGTCCAATGCTGGACATAGGGGTCACTGCTTCCGTTTAGTATCATAGAAAATGAAAAGGAATGAGTACGTTTCATTTGGTTTTATTTATAATCCAGAATCCCATGTGGTCGTGACAGATGACTGTATGAACAACACTGAAAAGTTTTAATGTGAAATGACACAGTAAATATCTATTAAAAATACTTTTTTACATTTATTGGCCCAAGCCGCACTAAAATACCTACTACTGCTAGTTACACATTATCTTTCCTTCGATTGCGGGAACACTTTTTATTCAAGCCTCATTCATAAAACTAAACAAACCTCTGGTAACTAAAATATGTTTTGTTCTTTCTCACTAACATACATGTCAAAGTGTCAGGTAGGGACCGACTAAAATAAGCTTATTGGGCGTTAATGAATAAGAGTACATAGGTTTACGCTGTTGTATATACATACTTATCTCATACCTATTGTTTATGGGTCATTCTTCTTTTTTACCTACAATTGCTTGTCCTCATTTTACCATACGTCATTAGTTAGAGTATTGGTTA
Organism: Epinotia nisella; assembly: GCA_932294315.1. NCBI lineage: Eukaryota > Metazoa > Arthropoda > Insecta > Lepidoptera > Tortricidae > Epinotia > Epinotia nisella. Next base: position 29,892,392 of record OW028674.1, read on the forward strand.
TTAATGTTTTAGTGTTTGAATGTACGTCCATACATTTATTCATCTATTAGTACTAAATAGTCTTTCACTTTCTCTATCCAGTTATTTTTTTATAAGTTTGTTTTTCATAGAATCGCGTGACAGAGTGGTAATCCAAAATGTGGTCTCTGCTGAAAACGGCCACTCTGTCACAATATTACCTGAAAAACTACCATAAAGAAAAAAACATTATCGCCACGGAAAGAATCATTAATTAGTCCAAATAAAAGATACATGCAACGTTTATTAAAATCAAACATTAAAACCATGATTATCAATAGTTGAAAAACGCAAAAAACAGAAAAATGACGATATATTGTAGGTAAAAAAGAAGAACGACCCTTATACCGCATTGAATACCGTGATTTTTTACAACTAGTGGCTCTGTGAGCTGTATGTCGCTCGCGCGGGCCCTTTATAATGTTTTTTTTAATAAGAAAAATTTAATCTACAAAAAAAATATATAATTATTGAACCTGCTCACAAAATATGGAAGGAACCTGATCATAAAAAATATAATCAGGCACTTCTGATATTTTCATCCATTCCCCATTGTATATGTTAGTTCTGACATGTAAAATAGCGCTTGAGGCCTGTTTGCAGACATATTTTTTTGAATTATTGAATTTTGTACATAGTTAAGTACATAAATGTTGAACATATATTAATTAACTGGCTTTTGCCCGCGACTTCGTCCGCGTAGAATTCGTTTCACTACACAAATTGTTGTTATTTTACCCCCTCTAGAGATTATTTTCTTTTTCACGCTATTTATACTTAAAACTAAAAAAAATACTTTGCTTACCTAGTATATTGTCAGACAATAAAGCACCTAAGCGAAAAGCTTACAAAAATACTGAAACCAAAAAAATAAGTTGGCCGCTTCGCCGCTGCTACTTATTCCAATATACTTCTATAAACTATATTGTATGATTTATTTCGTTCTGCTAAAACATGTAGATTTTTAGATTTAGACACACGTGAGTAAGCTACATACAACTGCCCGTGGGAAAAACATGGCGTGCCTAAATGTAATCCCGCTACTTTTAAGGTTTGACCCTGCGATTTGTTAATTGTCATTGAAAACGCTACTTTTAAAGGGAACTGTAGTCGTTTAAAGTTAAATGGCAAGTTATTAGGTACGAGTATAATTGGAATACGGGGTATGAGTATATCTTCTCCTTTCGCTTCACCAGTTAAAATTGTGCCCTTTACTATGTATTTTCCCAATTCAGTGACCCGTAATCTTGTTCTATTGCACAATTTTGGTGCATTTAAGTTGCGCATTAACATTACGGGTACGCCTACTTTTAATTCGATTTTTGGGAAGGTACCCCGGATAGCTCCAGAGAGTTTAAGAACTCAACCGGGTAACTGGTGCTGTCGTCGGATGTCATTACTGTATCTATGGAGTTGTAAACTGTTGTTTCGGTTGATATTATTTCCAAGATTTTTTTGTATTTATTTTTGATACTGTCTCATTTTTTGGTGCCAGTATGGTTCTTTCACACAACCAATTTTCATCCAGAATATTTTGTTGCAGATTCGGAAAAACTTGAGCAATAAGCTCGTCTTCCGAATCCACAACATGACAAAATTGGTTGGTGAATAGAATCATACCTTCATCATCAGTTTTTAATCGACCGTCGCCTATCTCAAGCAATTTTTGAGCATACGCACCCGACTCTACATCATCAAACAGCTGAACTCGCATGTTTGTCGTGAGATGGAACTTTTCCACCTTGGTCCACACGCGTGATGCTTTCAGACAATAGCTGACTTATAGAAATATGTCGCCTTCTAGTAAACAGTACAGTTTTATTTTAAAAACACTGATATTGTAATTATAAAAATCATTAAAAGATAATGTAACCTTCAGAAACTACTTGCCTATATTATATGTAGTCTAATAGCGATGAAGACTTCGCAACAATCACCAAAGTTAAGCAACGTCGAGTGAGGTAAAATCAATCTACGAAGTTTCAAGTTTCTATTTAAAAAAAAATTAAGTCCCATACAATCTTTGGTTCCTTATTCCACCCTCTGAAGTAATTATATCAAAAAAAACGGCCCGCTATGTTCTACTCTGAGGTATAAACAACAATATTGGAAAGTTTCAATAAAATCGGTTAGCATATTTTTGTTTAATCTGTCCTCAAAGCCACTACTCCACATTAGGGAAGAATCCTTGTCGCTACTGGATACCAAAAGTTGGCGCTGGTGATGTGTTTTCGAAATCGGTGATTCTCGAACTCTGTCTACGATACCTAAACTCCATCAAACTTTTTTTTATACGTTCTCATATGGTTTGGCAGAGTTTAAACGCATAGAAAAATCGGAAGAATTACCTACTACGCTACGGCTAGAATATGCCTGGAAATGTGTGACGCTCTGCATCGCAGTATTGAAGTTTTTAACGTTAGTTGTATAAATACAATTTCCGTCGATGTTATTTTATTATGTATCTTTGACCACATGGATTTCCATATAGACACTGTTTCACATTGATAATATTAGTGTGATATTGAATATTTATTATTCATATATGTATAATATATATAAATATCATGCAGATGGATATGTTTATGCATAATTTCCTGTAGTAAAGTCATAACAGTTAAGTATTGATGTAAACTATTCTGCCATTTGGATCACGAGTGTGTTGTGCTTGAGTCTCATGTGCAGGAACAATGATATCTCGGCTGGCTATCACAAGTAAGTTGCAATCTAAGTTAGGTTGAATAATAAATACAATAAATTCAATTTTGATTTCTTTATTTCATAATATTTTTAACTAGCTTCCGCTCGCGACTTCGACTGCGTGGACTCGGGATAATAAACTATCTTCGTGGCAAATTCCGGTCCAAATCGATTGAGCCGTTTAAGCGTGATTGAGTAACAAATATCTAAACATCCAAACTTTCGCGTTTATAATATTAGTAGGAAGTACGATTAGTAGGATACGAAAGTTTAGATGTTAAGATGTTTGGATGTTTGTTACTCAGTCACGCAAAAACGGCTAAACGGATTAAAATGAATTTTGGTATACATATAGTTTATAGCCTGGATTAACATATAGAATACTTTTATCCCGGGAATCTTCCTTAAAAAAGCCAAGGCCAAAGTTTGCATAGAGCTACGATATAAACGGAATCCACGCGGACGAAGTCGCGGGCAGAAGCGAGTAATAAGAAATAAAAATAATGATTAAAATGTCATCCCAGTGTCTCCGAAAATGGATTGTCATTAATCGCAAATTAGACTATGTATATATTAAAAGACAATAAACAACGTCTATTTACATATTACGATTCCTAAATGGATTACACAACGATAAGGTCATAGGTATAGTAAAAATATCAATAACAAAAAATAAAATAATATGAACCAAGAACCCAGCAAAATACGTTTCGAAAAATGTTTCAGGTTTATTGATTATCAGATTTGCAAGCCAAATCTGGTCTCACGTGGAGGTAGAACTAGAAGATTATTTCTTCCCTCTAGAACCGGTGAGTACCCTATCTGATATACAGGTTTTCTTTTGAACCTAAATAGTTATCTAAATTGATTTTTCATACTTAATTGCGAATACAAGCATTGATGGACTCAGGGTTAGTCTTTACTTTGGTGTGAACGTGAAGTTATGGGATTAGAAATCAGTTCATAAAAGACTCGTCTCTTACACGGGTCCGATCGCCCTTAACCCTTTCAGCGCGCATGACTCGCTTGCGTGTCAAGCTGCGCCACATAATCATGCGTCTATGGTAGGTCTGTGATGGTACCTACTGATGATGAATGTTGTTAGAGATGGGTTAAATACCGACTATTTATCTGGTTTTTACCCAATCTACCCGTATTTACCCGTTTCTTCCCAAAAAGTTGGGTATAAACTTCTTGTGAAGCAATTTTTGCAAAATATTATAATGGAAATATTTAAGTTATACACTTAGTATTGTGTAAAAGTTGCCGTTGAGATTATCTCACTTGGTTACATACTAAATACGAGTATTTAAGCAATACCTTTGGTGTGTACTCAACCTGGGTTAATTTATTCGTCATAAGCTCTAAATAGGTCAGCTCAACTCGGAAAATATTGACACAAGTATTACCGGATTCATCTGCTTATGAATTTTTGGACATTGGACAAACGGACCACCGTTGGCCCGAGGTAGGAAAATAGGGTAGAGAGAGTAGAGATCTATCTGGGTTGATCCATACGACGTCTCAATCAGACAAATGATAAACGTCAATTGACCGGTCGGTCGCGGCGAAATATTCGCGCGGCGCAGGTGGCACAATGGCGACGTCGCGTCGCTACACTCGCTACCTGCCTGCAAAGATTATTAAGATCCTTTATCTATTCTGCCTGTTAGGTCTAATCAATAAGATTGTTGGACAGTTGTTGGACTTGCTGTTGGATCACCAATAATTTAACGGCAACCGTTGCATTGCATTGGTGACCTCACTAATGGAAAACACAATTTGGTCAATATTATTATTAACTACTTACATAATGTGCTACCATCTGCATGTGACTTTTACTCGAGTATTTTCTTTTTTGTCTTCAGTAAAACTAAGCATCCTACGCATTTAGTCAAAATAACATAATGTGTCCCTAGTTACTATAGTCATCTTTATCTAACACTATTACATAAACTCCTTTAAAATATTAGAGTTTTCTCTAAAGTTTAATGCACAATAAATAGATGGCAACGCTATTTCAATATTTTTCTTATAATTATTCTAGTTCTTTTTCTTTGACGCAGTCCTTGTAGATTTTCGTTGCCTTTCTGGTTATTTGATAGTGGTTTATGTATGACCCTTCTGATAATTAACCTACTATGTATGTTCCAGGTGATAAACTTCTGCAAGCTAGCGGACGAGTGCCAGCACGACTTCGTGCCGATCTGCGCGCAAGACTCGCTCGGCATCACGCGCATGTTCAACGACGTCTGCGACAGCTACGAGTACAACTGCGACGAGAACAAACGTAACGCATTAAACGGGTTTAAAGTCTTTGCCAAAAGTATTGAGCACCCATGCGTTTTTCATATAAAAGATAAAATTTAGAACGAGCATTTATATATTTTTCTAAATCTTAAAAAAAAACAATTGACGTTATATATACTTGTATGAAAAAAAAAAACAATTTTTACTTTAATTGTAAACCCGTGTTTAAAGCGTTCAGTTTTTTATTGAAATCTTCTGGGACATTTTTTTTAGATGTTAATGAACCTAATTGTTAAATAATAGTTTATTTATTTATTTATAAGTTATAAATTTAAAAAAAACGGCCAAGTGCGAGTCAGACTCGCGCGCCGAGGGTTCCGCACAAACCTGTAGGTATATAAGTATGAGGAAAGGGGTAGTAACTTTAAAATTATTAAAAATATATTTATTATATGATGTAACTAAAAATTTACGGTTTTTTAATAAGACGTTGCTTCGTACCAAATTTCAAGATTCTGAGTTCACGGGAAGTACCCTGTAGGTTTGGATTCCCTTGCGAGTTTCGAAAATTTGCGCCATCAACGGCTGTATCTTTTGATTGCGTTGGCTTAGATGTTTGAATTTTTTCACAGCTCCATTGGACAGTAGACCTGATATTTATAAATTTTAGCTTGATACCTTTACGCGTTCCTGAAAAAAAAGGTCTTGACAGACGGACGGATGGACAACAAAGTGATCCTAGAAGGGTTCCATTTTTCCTTTCGAGTCACGGAACCCTAAAAAGGCAGCTCAATACTTTTGACCAAAACCGTACATTATTTTTTTGTTTAATTTGTTCATTTGAAGTCATATTCCAGAGAATTGTTACAACATGGCGACCATATTTGTTGCCAACTTTAAAAAAAAGTTATGTCACCGGCGGCCTTTCCAATTTTCCTATTTGGATATAAAGATTTTTTGCAAACACGTGTAGTTTGGATGTCATTTTAATTTTGAAAGTCAGAGACATGAAAGTAGACACGTCATTCTGCCTGATGTCGCAACTTGATTAGGACCGATCATTCTCTGACAGATCCCAAACACACAAATGTGCAGTCATCAACAAATGTACGTATATGTCTCAAAAACGAATCTTGTGATGTGAATACGGTGCCTTGCCAACTCTAACTAAGAATTGAAATGATAAAATAGAGGAAAATATTTTTTTGTTACAGAATACCGTCACGTCCTAGTGAAAATGTGTAAATATGAGTTCGTACCCGCTCCGTGGGAATGGGGTAACTTGAGAAAGAAATAACGTGTCCAGCGTGAGGAATATAAACTAACAATAAGTAAATAAAATATTGATAAATAAATCAACCTCGCTAACACATCTACTGTTTAAATCACTATTACCTACCTTAAAAATATAAACATAGCTCTTTGTTTTATTATTTTATTTAGATAACCAGTCTCAAAACTCGTTCTCCATGATTAATCACTATTTTAGCTTTTCCATCATTCCATGGCACTGAGAATCCAATTCAAAAAGGCAAAGTCGAACACTACACACTTTTGTGCTAGCTGTTATTTCTTAATTGAACAATGGAATTTAAACTTAGCCTTAAACATTTGTGAGTTAAAATACCTGAAGGTTGAAACAAAATAAGCGTAAGTAAAGGGCGATTCGACCACCTTTGTTAATTTATTTGTAACACTCGAGGTGCATGCATCTTCGTAAGATAGCATTGTAGTGATTCTATTACACTTCAGCAATGTTCAATTTAATAATTACCATTGCCCGTCTTCACAGATAATGTTGAAGGGAGCCACGCCTGTCTCAAAAATCTGACCGGTATCGGAATTTCGAAAAATGATTCGTCAATTTTTTTGTTATTGTATTGACAACGCGCACAATTGTTTAAATATAATTCTTAATGTGTAAACATATACTAGAAAATTATCCTTTAAAAGAGTTTTTCAATCTACCCATTTTCATTCGTCTCAACATCTCGTCAATTACCTATAATTGATGATTCATTCTACATTGATCTATGTCCCAAAATCAATCAAAATCTCATTTCAAGAAAATGGCATCGTTTTTCATCTGTTTATTTTCGATAAGTCAATTGTGTTTACTTTCAAATAATATTTAATTATATACAAACAAAAATGTGCTTGCATATCAGCATCCAGGACCTCCCAAGGCGTAACTAACGATCTTCCCTGGCAAGACGTATCGCCGCCCGCGCCGGTATCAGGTCGCCAAACCAATCACTTTGGCAAGACAGTTATGTATTGTGGCAGTACACTAACATAACTTTCTCTGTACTATCTCTCTCTAATTATACTGTAGTAACAATGGGTCGGTTTTGTGACAGAATTGGTGATGGGCCTAAGTGAAAAAATATAATGTTATGTTTTTGTTCGTCTTCGAACAAAAACATTCGTCAGCATAACAGGACAGAATAGGATCACTACCGTGTGGATTCATGATTGTCGTTTTGCTAAAGATTCATGTGTAGAAATTTATGGGACATATATAAAACATTTTTGTCCTATTGACTATTGTGATGTTTTGGTCCTCTGATTCTCTGGTTGTGAAATTTAGAGCTGCATCCAAATTGTGGATAACTAACGTCGTATTGCCGCCTCATCTCTGTATGACCCTCATATGTTGCCGGTGCAACAGGATCAGAGCTACTTTAAGTCAATGAAGTGTTTATAATGTCTTGACTGTGAATTCGCGATTAATCTGTTATTACAACAAACGTATTGACTTACCAGTTGGTATTATTTGTGATTTTACTATTCCTGTCCGTATGTTATCGGTTTGCTGCGGCTGGTTTATTGTGTAGGGTGTTGAGTTGTATAACAAGTGCCGTGCAATTTATTCTGTCGACTGTGGTTTTGCAAATTTAAAGTAAGCGTTATTGAAATGCGATACGAGTACGACCTACTACTCCTACCGTTTATCACAACATTTTAAATATCCAAAGTTACGCGATTTGCACTAGTAAATATATCCTCGGTGTCCATTTGATGGTAAGCTACTTTAGATTAGTAAATCGAGATGAAATCAGTAGAGTTGAACGGAACACTTGCAAGAATGTGAGTAAGATAAGAATAACTTGTTATGAAAATTAGTCAATTTGAGCGCACGTAGAGCTATGCGTGCGAAAGAGTAATAAAACCTCGTAGATTTGGATAAAACTTTCTAGCGAACACTACCTCTGATCAAAAAAGAAACGGCCTTGACAAGTAACAGATGTAACACTGCCATGAGAACAGATGCCCATAAACGGTAGCAACCACTAAAGGCCCCTGATACCTTCCGTTTTCAATAAACAAAACCTATACTCAAAGGCCTTCATGATTGGTGACATTCAATTGTTGACTTTATATAGATCTTCATAAGGTTGATTAATTTAAAAAATGTTATAGGTTTCCATGAAATTTTTGAAGGAGATGGATTGTTTACCTTTCGCGTTTGTAAGAGCCCGCGCGCGCGCACCCGCGCCTCCTATTACCAGAACAGTGATAATGCTCTTGTGGATGCTGAATTCTGACTTGACGCCGACTTTAGGTGACATCACACGATTCTTTGGCAAAGTAACGTCCTATCTGGGCAATGGCCCAGAAGCACATGTAACGTTAGTTCTCCGAGTGTCACATGTCACAATGAGATGTTAAGAGAACGGTTGGAGTGTCGTTAGCTGTGTTTACTTTTCAGGTTATTCTATTTTATATTTAACTAACACACCGCGTTTCGGTTGCTTTTGTCTCAGTCAGACAGGCTATCGAATTTAGGAATTTATTTGATTAGTTTAAGTGCCAATGTAACAACTTAAAAAAATGGTCCGATGAGATGTTTGACCTAGCCATTTGAATGTATGAAGAAAACTTGTTAGTTTGGAATAATTCCGCGAGTATATTTTACTTCAAGCAGGGACTGACAACCCGCCACTGTTTAGACAGTAACTTTAATTTCTTAGATAAATATGGGTAGGCACGCAGCTTTGCCCACAAAGTCCCGAAAGTGTTAAAACGGTTCTGTAAACATTTGCCTGTCAATATCGAAAGGTTATGTCAAAAGTGTAACACTTGGTTCAGAAGCGATGTTTAACTCCACATTATTGCTTTAAGTTCTGGGTAACCTCGTAAATTGTTATAAAACATACAAGGTGCTCGGAAGAAATCCAAATAATTTTACAAGCGTGCTCTTGATCATGTTTAGAAAACAAAATGTTATATAAAGTAAGTTCGGCTCAGTTTTTTTTGTATGTATTTATATGCTGGACTATTTCGATATTTGTACGATTGTCCTCTTATGTTTATTTATTTATATTTTTATCTTGTCCCTTCCAATAAAAATACATAATAGTAATATACTTTAAAAACAAAGTTTAAACCGATTTCGATTTAATACTTTGCCAAGCAACATAGTAGGTACATGGAATTTTCCACATTTCCTTTCTGATTTACCATGTGAACTGCTTTCCGAGAGAAATGAGTTGATTATTACAGAAAAAAGCCAGGTCGCTTTTTGTGGGGTGCTAATATTTGAGGAGTTCCATCGATTCCTCAAGGATCTCAGAATTAACACTTCATTAGTTGCTACTTCAACGGAATCATGTCAGAATCTTTGACGTACTTTACATCCTTGAGGAGTTCTATAAGTCATCTGTGGATACTCGACTTATAATAGAAAATACCAAAATCACTATATGCGTGGCTATAATATTTGAGGATTGCCCTCAATTTCCCTTGGATCCCATCAGCATATCCTGACTTGGTGACAATGGGACCACCTTAGGAGTATATTCTTTCAAATAAATAAAGAATTTTGGAAATCGGTCGACAAATCGGTGAACATAAAAAATAATACATACAGTGGAACATAGAACCCGGTCCTTTTTTTGGAGTCGGTTAAAAATGACAAACGTTGCCAATTCCGCCTAGCACGTATTTTTACTGGGCAAGCAAAAATTTGTTATGTATGAATAATAACATAATTTGACCTTAGTCATATAATGCTTTTCACTCCTTACGACCTCACGAATACGGTGGTAAAATTACTTGGATTCCTCCCGAGCATCTTGTACTTATATTTTCATATACATGTAGCTTCATAGTTAGCTGCTTACTTCATACTTATTGAGGTTCTTAGATAGTGAAAGGAATAAAGACAAAAATCGCCAACGACCTCTCTACAAATGACGAGAACCGTTGGAAGTGAGCTGCTGCAGGCCGAGGCATGGTAAGATCTTATTAAGGCCCTTTATGCCTCTAAAGCACACCGCTTTAGCTTATACAACAAAAAAATAGACATCTGAACACGCTAAATTAAAAAAAATACCGCGGAATAGTCACCGGCAAGCTATGCTCGTAATAGTGCTACGCCGTAGTTCGTAGCAACTTAAACTCTATATGTAGCGAAAAGCGCCCGTAACACTCTGAAGCGTGTACAGTAAGGGAAATGTGTTAACGTACCACCGTAGAACCCTATAGCAATAAGGTGACATGTCACTCGAGTTTGAGTGATGGCGGCCTGTCTATTGCGACAGGTTTCTACGATTGTACGTGAATACATTTCCCTTACTTTATGTCGGTATATCAAAAATGTATATGTAATTTTATCGACTTTGAAACATTATCTTCTCAGTTCAATATCAGCAGTGAGAAAACTTCCACTAAAAAACTATTTAAACCTTCGGAAGCTTGTACATATTACGCCCGTCGCAAAACCCGTGGCTACAATGGAAAAACTTATTGTTATTACTATCAAGGCACATCCTTCAGCCCTCTGCGCACGCGCAAGCGAGCCCCGCACTAACTGCGCGCGCAAACACTGTGCTTGTTAACCCAAGCAGTTAACGAGGATCTGGCACTTAGCCGGCCCGCGATAACGTAGTGGACAAAGCCTGGGTATGTTTGCGCCTAGTTGCACCTTAAGTGGCCTAATTGTACACAGAATGTCACCATGACGTGTGCCGGTTGAATACGACAAAACAAAGTAGTTAGCTGAACTTCCCTGCATACAAGATTCTATACGGCGGTGAGCAGAACTTTGCTAACTGTACAGAATTTTTCAGAACATTTTGATCAACTCGTGTTGCTCTCAAAATGTTACTTATTTAACACCGGGCAGCGCGCTTACTTTTGTTTCCGAACCATTCGTTAATTTTACACGAATTTGATAGATAGATAGTAACGAATGTCTTATGTCGGGCATACATAGGTAAGTTCATGCAATTGTGCTAACAGTGACGATGAAAACAATAAAAACGCAACGCATTAGCCAACGGATATAGAACGCAGTTGGCAAAACGGGTGTGCGTGCGGAAAGATTAAGTGATACATGCCAAATATATTTGCTAAATATGCAATTGATATTTTTTAACTAGCCAGAAACAAGCATTATTCATATGCCAGTTAATGTAATACATATCGGCTGCGACGCGGCATTAATATAGTAATCCTTTTCTTAGGAACTGTAAATAATATTTGTCATTCTCTTGAAATTTATGGGAACAGAGTTAAATTGACGCTTTGTCACTGGTACAGTCAGCATCAAAAGTAGCTACGCAAACGAAAACGTCCAAAGTCTTTATTAAAAATGAATAAGAGCTTTTGACGTATTCGATTGCGTAATAGTTACTTTCGATGCTGACTGTACATACATATGTAGATAGAACTGGACCATTATGTCACATGCACGTCTATCAATACACTACGTCAACCTGTCTGCGGCTCGTTTAAAATACAAAAACCTATATAGTTTGGCGTCTGCTAACCCGTCCGTCCGTCTGGCACTCTTAGACGCCGCTCCAATCAGTGCGAGGTTAGGTAACGACGTTTAATGCTCGCCGTGTGCGTACGCGCCGTAAGACAATACGAATGCTTACCTTTTGTGGCCAGCGCTAGTGTGGATACGCCGTTGTATATGATATCTGTAAAGAAAAGAAAACGAAACCATGAATAACTAAATAAAACGGACAGATACAGACACAAATAGTTCCAGTATAAATAGGTAATGCTAAAACAAGACATGCTCTGGTAACAAATGTTGCAAATACATTCGCCACGTTTCCAGTTCTGCTATAACTGAAAAAATATTTACGAGTATGTGGATATCACGAAAGTCTATGACCTAGAACGATGCTGCTCCTAATAGGCTAAAATAGAGCAAAACAGGAAAAGTATTTTATTTTATTATTATAGCTTTTCACATATGATAGGTTGTTAAAAACATTTAAAATGTTAATTTTATCTTGCTAAAAACTCATGTGAAATTAGAAGTACCAAGTAAAAAAATCATTAGCAAGATGATTCTGCTGATGCACGGAAATTTAAGTCTACGAGCCATTAAAGTAAAGCCGTGTCCACACGACGCTCACCGATGATAAATACATTAAATATAAATTTTATAAGGCCATTAAAATTAGGGCGGTCGGGCCGCGAGCAAATTGTTGTTGTTGGCTGCGCCGGCGCACAAAGGACGCCGACTAATCAATTGCCTCTGCGGCGGGCCCGTCCAGAACAAACCAGGTAACTGCACAACAACTAATTTGTTTGTTTGTTTTTAACAAGTAGTACTACGTTTGTATAGTTTGCTCGTTGTTAAGTACCTACTGTTCGTGTAAAATATACAAAATCGAAAAAAAAACTAGCCAACACACCTGAATTAAAAACAAAAGTAATATGCATTAGTAAGTATTCTATTAACATAAAGTTAAAAATAAATAAATTGTAGCAAACATTTTTTTCTTAAATGCCATTATGCTATTATTGGGTCAATCAACAATTTCTTGTTGTTATTCTGTCGTAGCCAGGAGACAAAAATGCAGAGTTTCTTAGAAAAAGTATTACAAGTTGGAGTTTGTACATGCTTAGAAGATGGGCCACAAAAAACATGACAAGAAAACGCCACTTATCGTGGACTTAAACCCGTATAATTGCAGTTTTAAGTGACCCAGAAGACGTAACCATGGCAACTAGAGACAGAAAAAAGTTGATTCATCCTATTATATTATATTACCTATGTATTGGCCAAAATTTTACGACTAAACGACGTTTTCTTTTGATTCCTTACATATATTATTTTACCATACCGCACCGTACTGAGATTCTCATTGCCGACTCTTCATTTATTTTATTAGCAGGACTTGGAGGCATTATAAGTCACTCGCCTAATACGTTTATTTATTTGTAGTGTATCTTTAATTACGGTGTTTAAGGCTTTTAAGTATGAGCGTCGATGCGTGGGAGCGGGGCGGAACTCAACGGTCGGATTGATCGCTTTGCGCACTGATTAATATAGGAAGGTACCTACTACATTTTTTAGGTACATAATCGGCTTTTGTTTTAACCGGGTATTACTGGATACTTTAACACACAAATGGACCACTATCATTATTTAATCATATAGAATAACTATAAATGAGTCTCTCTATTAATTTGTGAATACTTGTTTTTAAGCTAGACCGTACAGGCTAGCGCCAACCCTTGCAACCTAATTAAATGTAGCTGCAAAATCATGCGTACACAGTTCTAGCTACCTACACACACATTCTTGATTTATCTCAACACTTACCTCTACATATTGACCCCAAAATTCATAACAACTATTCGTAATTGAAAACCAGACTTTGACTGGCTCACCTCAGACGAATTCAGTAACATCCCTATAATCAACTGATGGGACAATGCCGTCACAAATCTATGGATGGTCCCACAGATCTTAATCTTTATATTAATTTTACATCTATAGACGATTACAGACATAAGAAGTAGACTGGATCGTCTGGTCAGATCTAGCAGGGCTAAACAGTCAAAAGTATAATTCTTCTACCTACTTATGGACAGATAAAGATCAGAAATAGGAAGCGACTGATACGAATACGCATACGCTTCTACGATGCAGAATAAACCTAGGTATAGCAAATTTCTCTCCCCTTATATGATAAGTACATTCATGCACACAGCGCTCTATCCTATTTTACTCGGGAAGCCCATTAATTGGTACATTCATGCACAGTTCATTGATGCAGTGCGGCACGTGTATGGGCCCCCGGACCTACCCCACGAGTGCGCAAAGATCGATGCGCGGCGCGCAGCCGCGCATGCGTCACGCGGAGAGTGCCGGACGGACAAGTGGTTACCGATTTGGTTAGCAAGGGTTATGCGTTTTGAGACTATATTTGTGATAGCTAATACTAGGCTATTTTGTAAAACTTATATTTAGCCGATGTTTAAGGCTTACTGAAACAAGCAAATATTTCCAATAAGGCTTTTAGGCTTGCGCAAGACCGAGTAGCATGACGGACGCTCGTTGCTGACAGGATAATCAGGATTATAGCATTTGACGGATCGAATGAGAAATAGTTTTTATTCAAATGACAATCTGAGTCAGTTTTTTTATGAGAGCGTGAATCCATTGATTGCACTCACTGAAGATTAATGAACACAGAATATGTAAAAGTATTGGTGAGATTTATATACGAATATTTATTTGACATTTCAAGTCCTGTTTAATAATAAAAAATATAGCACATATTTTAATTGTATTTAACTAAATTATTTTCGATTACGATGCTACATTCCGTAGTCTTCTTTGTGTATTTCACTCTGTAAAATAATAAGTAGGACTGGCAAGCTCGCGAAGCACTCGTGTGCGCGAGTTCACTGCGGCCGGCATCAGTCGTGCTTTGCGGCAACAGCGCGCGCCTGAAAGCTTTCGCTGAAAGCCCCCCACCTCCCGCCGCAACAATTACATACAAATATCATCCGATTTTTACTCGTAAAGTAAACTCCCAAAGAAGACAAAACGTACATACATGTAAGTAAAATTTAGGCACGCATCGTACCTACTTTTTTAATGTTACGATATATTTTGTGAAAGTTCACATCTTAAGTCTTGAAATATGGAACTGTTGCTTCTACTTTTTACACCAAAAATGTCTATATTTATTTTAACAGACATAGGTAACAATGATACTTGAATCTTAATGGTCGAATAAATTTACTTCTCTGGTCTAATGAGACACCTAATTATCATGAGCACTTGTAGCTTCCATATTTTAGTTTGACATCCATTGGCAAAGTTCCAATCTAGGTTTGTCGGAATGCTAGCAATCTCAGCTTTGCCAAAAAACTCGGAGGGAACAATAGAATGCTTTGAAATGGCTATAGATACCTGTTGCTAATGGGAGGAGAATTAATAATATAATAATAGGTAGGGACCTCCGTAAATAATTTAATATTTATAAATACACATAACGAATCGTGTTATTTCCTTGCAAATAATCAGATAATGTACATCTAATAATTAACAAATATGAGACTTAAATTCAACAAAATTACAACAAATTATATTATAACGAAAAGGCTAAGTAACGGGTTACAGTGTAAAAAGTGTTTCGTCATTTATTGCATATTTATTGCTTGAAATTTGAAGAGTTTATACTGTATACAGGTAATGTTTGTATGTTTGTGGCCTATGTAAATTTAAAAATCTATTTTTGTAGAATGGCATAACTTATAACTACGGTATTTGTGTGTAGTGCAATATGTGAGTGAATGGTGTTCGTGAAAGAATACTTGACGTAGCATTCTGCCAGGCAGCGTATTGATTGGCATGACTGTCCTTAAACCAGTCATTAGTCTAACTTTACCGGCTGTCTGGAAATTATATGCAAGATACAGATGATATGGAAAATCGACATGACGTCATGAATGTCATGGGGTTTCAAAGGTACAATGTGTACAAGACCATGACGAAATAATAAAAAATAAACAATTAGTCTTTCATAAATACTGCACTACTGTTGATTTTTTATTGAATAATATCAAAAAGGCCCGCCTAAAGCCAGAATAATTAAAATAATACATGCAACAATTTTTTCCTCGCTTAAATATATATATGTTAGGCTCTTTTCCAAGTAAACTTTTGGGAGGTTTTCAACTAACAATGTTGGCGGAACTTCTTAAATTAAGGAAATTAAGGAGTGGTTTTATTTTAAAATCTAATCTGAATGCAGTTAAGTTGACGATTAACCGTAGTTTGCATGAACCCCTGAGTACTGATAGTTCCTGTTATGCCTTTTCCATTTTTAAGATTATAATTCCTACTTAGTAACGTATCCTATTTATTAATTTCCTTATTTAAATAAAATCCTTCAGCCGGAAATGTTTTTCAGAACCATACTACTTGTATTTTAATTGTAAAAAAATTACTTTCAAATATTTGTACAAATTTTTGACTGTTTCCTACGCAACAACATGCTTTACATCTTTAACCAATTCATTGTCATTAATTAGTCCAAGGCCACATCCTAGGGTAAATAATGCAGTCTAATGACACAATTTTTTCCCGCATGGTTATAACAATTTTTAACCCCCAATTCTAGGGCAGCCCCAGAGGGTCCCCCCGGCATGCCGCCGACGGAGCCGCAGACTGGGCCGGACGGCGAGATCATCGGCGGCCCGCGCAACATGCAGCAGGTCGCCGCGCAGCGACGACTGCAGCAGACGCAAGCGCAAGTTGATGAGGTAACACTGAACATGATTCTAAATCTGTCTCAACTCATTTTGAAATTGGGGTTACTTGGTGTTAGCAGCAATATTCACATATTTAAAGCAGCAATGTTAACATTTCTAATTACTAAGCGACATTATAACGTCGATTATGTCCTTTTGCGAAGAATAGGTATTTTTAGCATGTCAAACCAACTCGGCCAAAATTAGTCAAAAAGTTATCCCAAATTTCGGAGCCTTTACCACCCCGTCTTTAGTGCCCTTTACTATTAGGAACCATTCACATAGTCCAATATTATTGGTTCAATACTGACAGTCTTGCCAGCTTCGCATTGTGTAATACCAATTCTTGCGCATAGTCGAAAGTATACAATATATACTTATTATCCTACTATCCTATCCTACTAATCCTACTGGGCATAATCCTACTAATATTATAAATGCGAAAGTTGTTGTGTTGGATGTTTAGATGTTTGTTACTCAATCACGCTTAAATGGCTCAACCGATTTGGATGAAATTTTGCACCAAGAGAGTTTTTGGCCTTGATTAAAATATAGGATAGTTTTTATCCGAAGTTCACGCAGACGAAATCGCGGGCGGAAGCTAGTAATTTATATTCTGAAGTGAAAAAGGAAAATATTAGTGTCACCCCAGTATACAAGCCAGATAATTTCGAAGAAGTATTTTATATTGGCAACAATCGCAGTATCGGACCGATATTATCGGACAAAGCTTGTGCTCATATAGTACGAACCGAGATTGTAATGTCATCTCTATCACATTTGCATTACGAGTATGATGCGCAGCATGTTTTACATCTTTTATTGTCCTGGCTGTCATTTTGGTTTGCGGAGTAGGTACTATGAGTTAGGGAATCTAGGGAAGATTAGAGAATCTCGATCTCGGAATTCGTAAAAATCTATGTCACAAGCTAAACAAAGGAAAAATCGTGCCGAAACCCTCATACCACCCCGGCATGATTCGAAGCATGCGTTGTCCCTAGTCGTCGGCAATATAGTCCAGCGTATTGTATGGGTACTACTGCAACCCATAAGCGCATAAGAGGAGGCATGCGTTCAACAGAGAAATATGTTTATACATATTAGCTTATTATTTTCTCATATAATTTTAACTTCCAGGTGGTGGACATCATGAAAACTAACGTAGAGAAAGTGTTGGAGAGAGACGCCAAGTTATCAGAATTGGATGATAGAGCCGGTAACTACAAGACGTATTCATGATTCCTGTTTTACAATTGAAATACTTAATACATATCCCACGACGGGAATCAGTCAAAGATATTTTTTGCATTAATAAAACCTAAACTTAGCGACTATTTGCTTACAGCACAAACAATGATATGCATACATACTTACTCTTATTTTACAAAAATCCAACCACCGCCGGGTGAAAAAATACGACGAATAAAGTTTATCACGTTAGCAGTTACGTATAATTTATATGCGAAGTTAATATATCAATCATGAAAGCTTATAAATTAGCAATTCGTAGGGATAACCACAATGCGTTTGAAAAAAAAAGCAAAAGAAAATCCGATAGTTGAAGCAAAGTAATGGGTATTCTTTTTTCTGGCAGATGCACTCCAGTACGGCGCCTCGCAGTTTGAGCAGCAGGCCAAGAGCTTAAAGAACAAATTCTGGCTTCAAAATTTAAAGGTAATGATTTTAAAATAAATATAGAGATTTAGATAATAATATAAGCTATATTCTTAAATAATGTTTAATAAGAATTTTGCATAAGAATTGATCGTTTAGTCAGTGATATCTCTATTTGTCATAATTACTGCCAGGAACTTAACTTTGAATGTTGAGTGGGTCGTCCTTCTTTTTTACCGACAATAAACCAAGGTTATTCTGTTTTTTTTTGTTGTTTTTGAACTATGGAAAATTCGTGGATCTGAAGTGCGATTTAAAAAAAATGCATAGGTTTCTTCATTAGAACTAATTCAAGTTTCCTTTCCGGCCAATATAAATATTTTTTTATGGTTGGTTTAAAAAAAAATGTTACAAAGTCAACTCTTTCAGTGGGGACCACATTTTGGTTTACCACTCTGTCACGGCATTCTACGAAAAGAAAAACGTTTAAAAAAAGGTTGTTAGAGAAAGTGAAATATTAAATAATACTAACAAATAAAATAACATGGACGTTCATTCGAACATTATAAAACCGTAAACATCATTACTCAAATGAGATGCCGTAATAAGACCAAGGGCAGGGAGAGGAAAAGAAGAACGACCCGAGTTCACTTACAGAAGCACTCAAGTGAATTTTAAACCACAATTAGGGCACCAACCGAGTAACCTGTAACTTGAACAACGTTGAACCTTAGAAGGTTTCAGAATCATGTAAGAGAATATACCCATAGATACCGTTAATATACCTAGTCATTAGTTATAATTACCTAGTGATCGGAAATTCGGATACCTATAGTTATATACCTAAACCATGGTAGCGGCGTTTATGCTCAGTTAGAATGGAAACCGACATTATATTATTTTATAAATAAAATTCCAGGGATTTCTAAATAATCAAATTACGCCAACATGAATACATATTTTTAAGTATTTACATTAACTTCTCTGGGCCTTTGCCAATCTTAGGTATTTTTTTATGATAACCTGCTACATAAGAATTACATTATACCTACCGCTTGAATTAATGACAAGACTGATTACAGATGATGATAATAATGGGAGTGATTGGAATCGTCATAATAGGCCTACTGTTTGGTAAGTCATGACACAATACATATAATATCGTCGATGTTGTCGAGTGACCGAAGCTTAGAAAATATAACTTAGAGTGGAATAAGCAGTGAGAGTTGAAACATAGTCATTTCAATATAATTTGGATGAAGGTTTCAACTCTGTTGCCTAGACGTGGTATAAATGTTACAATTGCTGTATAGATATTGTAAATATTATTTCCTTTGATGTTATAATATTTAATGACTTGCAAATTTTCTTCCCTGTTATCAAGTGCAAACTCTTTATATCACTATTTACTTTACGCGAGATTGCCAAAACAACACTTACTTACTAAATACTAAGAGATTATATTTTTTGTTTTATTTTTGGCTCTTCTTAAGCATACCACAATGCTTCGAAATCTTTTTAGAGCGGAGAATTTACTACTCCAAAACTATATCAACGTGACTCAATGTTATTGTTGGCCATAACAAACGACTCTCTCAACCGTGCTCGTAGCAAGCCTTACCCTTCTAGTGCTAAATTTAGCTTAGGTGAAACGATCTAATCCTTAAGGTAGAGGGAAGCTGCTTCGTGGCAATGTTCTGCTTATGGCTGTTTGCAGGTGATAACATTAAACAAATATTTGATTAGTTCGATACCGTGGCACCCCGACCATGACTGGCATCCCAGCGAGTGTATCGGGCATAGCCAGTAATATCACTATGTCAGCTAATATTATTCATTGTGAGTAATGCTAGATCTTCCGTCTTTCCCACTCTGACTTCTTTCTTGATCTTTATACGCTTGCGCATGAACGGAGCTTGTATTAGTTGTTGCATTAATACTGATAAGATCCAAGGTGAGTACTCGTATAAAGTTAAACACATTTCATAATCAAACCATTTGTACGCCGCAACAACAGTGATACCACATTTTTAATGCAACTTACACATCAACATAGCACCAGCACCAGTGGTCAGCGTTTCTAAGTTTAAGGTTTTCTAAATTTGTCATACATGGGCCAATTAGAGATTGTCGCCTGTGGAGAATTTATTAATCTCTCATTTAGTAGCCGAATTTAAAATGATAACAACACAAGATCTGAAATATTCAAAGGAAAGTGAATAAGGGGACTTTTTTCCAGTAGTCAGCCTCCCGAGACCCTAATGTCAGCCTTTTGATACCTAGTGGTCAGCCGCTTCTTTAGTAGCGGGCGCGGTGGCTCACAATTGGGGTCTCAGTTGTAAGATCCGCTAGTAATCAGACGCATCAAAAATAACTAAAGAGGCTGACTATTGGGCCGGGAGTGGCCGAGCACTGATTTTCGTGCAATAATGTAGTCCATAGTAGTCAGCGTCCTCAAAACTATTAAGTACATAGTTAAATAAATAATTGTTATTATTTTATTACCTAATTTTGATGGTACGCATATTAAATAGATAATCAACAGAAAATATATTTAAATTATTTAGAATGCTGTATGGCTGCTTACGACTCGTAAATACACCTCGAGAAAGTCTGGCAAAAATAGCGCTCACCGTACACAATCGCTCGTAACAGCAAAGGTGACTATTTTGCATTCATTGTTTTACTCACTGGTGAGAGCTTTTTCCATAGTTATATTTAGATAAATGAGATATCAACGAATTAAATTAACAACTTTTTACTGGCAATTATAAAAGATTAATTATAGAAGAGAATTAGTACTTATGGTAAAAAAAAGATCAAAAAGGCCGACCACTGGTCCCTGGCTGACCACTGGTGCCTTTACCCTATTTATCGATCGTCGTAGATAGATAAACTTTTTTGATAATTCACAGATTTAAATTTTACTATTTGTCAGTTCCTTTTTGAACACAATACGCTTTCCTATTACACGTTTTTAACATTTTATACTACTTATCAACAACACTGGAACCTGGTAAGATATTAACTCCATTTACAACACCTCTTGATTTGAGTCTTTAACCAAAATAATCTTTTAAAGACCACCAACGACTAAATACTATAACTAATACCTATACATATTTTAAATATCAACGCTATCTAAAGTGTTACATGAGAGCATATGAGAAGAGTAAGACAACAAGAACTTTTAAATATTGTATAATTGGCGTTTACATTTATTAAAATAATTTATGTTTCAGGAAAATACATGTAAGTTATTTATTCATCGCATCAGTTGGGTTCTTCTTAAAAAAGTGAAGCTGTCTTCAAAAAAACGTACTACTTAACTAGGTACTTTACATTATACTATATACTTGATTAAATTAGGTAGCATCTTGAGAATCTAGAATACCTCAAATGAAATACAATTTGGCTAAATATTAACTTATCAAAATTGCATTACTTAAAAATCGTTCATAATAATACGAGTATGTACCTTAAAATAAAATGTTATTTTAAGGTACTTTTAATTAAGTGCTCAATATAGGTACTACAGTATTTCTTCTTCTTTATTCGTCTCATTGTGATGTAAAAGTAATATTTTGAAAACAATTCATAAAGTTCAGCTAATGTTTATTTGCGTGCCTTGTTCTAGGATACTATGTAGATACAGGTCCTAAATAAGTATAACATATAAGTTTTGATTTGAAACCTCGCTGTGACGCTGCTTTAATTTTAACTCTAAATCGGCCTATGACTGCTCGAAGAATTTCAAAAAGATATATTAGTGAGCGAGTTCTTCCAAATGTAGTGGAACCTTTATTAATATGAATATAGCATTATTATATCCATGTACGTATTCGTGTTTATAAATGATATGTATATCAGCATACTATGGATTGTAGGTATTGTAGAAGAAAATGATTTCAATAAATTATGACACCAAAGTTAGCAGAAATAGAAAAAAAATGGAATTGAAGAATGAAGTGATAGCTACTTAGAATTAAGGTAAATCTTGTTTTTTCTTTTCTTAGTTTATAATATAAATAATATGATGTTAAGTTCCTAATTGTATTATAACACCTAGGTTTTGAATAAAAACCGGACAAGTGCGAATTCTACTCGCGTGGTGAGGGTTCCGTAAAATATTGAGAATTTTCCCGATACTTTGAATACCCAAACTTCTAATAGGTTTTCCTGTAATCTTTAGGCAAGGAACTACTTATTTTCCATATTTTATTCAGTATTTTAAGCCTAGTAGTTTCAGTTTCGGAGATAAGGGGGATGGTCAATTTTCGTCTTTTTTCCTAAATTACTTCAAATCTGTCATTGCTAAAATTATAAAAAATATATATCCGAGGTAAAACATGTTTAATATTTAGTCTCAAATATCAAAAAAACAGTACCATCAATATTGCATAATATCCGCTTTTAATTTGTCATATCTAGTTAAATGTAGATATGGGAACGAAGACCTCTCCTACCGCAGATTATGGAGCCTCTAGAAGTCAATTATTTGCAAATGTATGTGTTACATATTATTAAGGCTGTTGATTTGCAAATATCAAATGTCAATTAAAAGTTATTTTAAAATTCAAAGAAATTCTTGAATGTATGTAGGCAGATTCTTTAGAATTATGTAGCTATCAAACTCAATACCTATTATTTATGTGGATTAAAATGGACTGTATTTACAATTTTTGTGTAAATCGTAGAGAGAGTTTAGAAGTTGCTTTCATTTATTCTTGTGCCTTCAATTTTATACGAATTAGAAAAAAAAACGCTCTCTTATGAGTTAGGCGACATTAAAAAACAATCGTCAGTTGATTTGGCAATTGTAGTACGTAGTATATGGTACCCATTATTTGCTTTTCAACGTTTAATTATAAATTTAGATGAAAATTGTAAGTATATATTATACTTAATATGGTGCCGTTGACAATATTAGTTCTTTTATAATAACTGTGGGAAGATGCGTGTATCTATAGAATGGGACATATGGTATTCTACAAATTGTAACTTTTCGGTGTTATTCATCATATCACATGTTGTATTTTCTTAGTTCTACCTTGAAATGCACTTAGGTATGTTTAACATATTATAACAATATCATTATCAACGTCGTATAAAACTAAGAATACGTAGCCAGAGAAAGATGCATAATATAGTGATATTTCTATTACTCACTTACAAATAGACCGAGTTGAGGTGCCCCAAAATATATCGAACACGAATTTGTAAATAATTAATATTATCTCGAACTTTTTGACCTTCACGTGTTTTTTTTCACTACAAAATCATATCAATAATCAAACTTTTTATAAAGTTATACTTATATTAAAAATTTTGATTCAACGAATAGACATAAATTACATGTAAAATATAAAACTTTATGATGTTGTGATTGTACATATTTAATTTTTGACTTAATTTTTGACCTGAACGACTAACCTTTCAAGAATGGAAACTGTTATTTTTAAAATGTGCATAGCAAGGGCGTCGTTTGACGACATTTTCATAGGTGTTTATCATATGTATTTAGAATACTAAAAGTAAACAATTTTAGGTTATACAATAATGTGATTAAAATGATTACATAAATAAAATAAGAACTTGTTTTAATTATTTCACATTAGCCTATAATAAATTAAACGAGTTGATTAAGCTATGAAATACTGTTTAAATAGTGTTAGACTGAAAAAAAATAGTATTTTATAGTTGAACTCGGGCTTGTTTAGTAGGAAGCCAGCCTGAGAGAGTAGTAGAGAAACCTAGGTACATACCTCTACAGTATAATATAATCTTAATAATAACGAGAGTACATCCAAAGAAAGCCCACAGTCGTCGCGAGTTATCGTGACCACAGACTCAAGAGCGACTAAAACTTTTAGGTATGACAGAATTATGCTAGGCTTTACACAAACGCGTTTCTACTACTTTGAAATTTTTGACGAAGCCAATAAAATATATTCACAATAAAAATTCACCAGATTAGTTATTCTTCACAGTCCTCTTTTTTATTCATACAATACCGACGCTAACATGAAACTGAAGAATATCGAATGTGCTGAAATGTTATGGGTAGTGTAGAATTCCATTTTTGAAGAACTGTGAAGAGAAAGGAATGCTGTTGTGTATGTGGACGGATAATGATGGATCTGGGGAATTTATTTATTATTTATTCAATTGTACCTATTGATTTTGAAGTTGAGTTTGTGAAGAATTGCGAATAGGAAGAAATGCTTTCGCGTAAATAATTCTCATGACATACCTACGCTACCAAAGGAACCTTCGTATGTTCAAAAGGTTTATATTTACTCTTTTAACACTTTCAATGCCAGGAACTCGCCAAGCGGGTGCCTACGCCGTAGTCGCTTTTCGTTACATACGGGGAAAAGCACGCGATCGGCTACGAGCGTAGCGCGTAGGCAGCGATTCTTGGCAGTGGATGTGTAAGTCAGAGATGTTGACGTATGAGTATGAATGACCTTTTCCTTCACACATCCTGTACGTTCAAATAAAGAAACCTCTCATTAAATATCTATTATAAACCAAATGCAACTCAAGTTTCTTAAAAAAAATCTGTACAACCAAAAAAAATCCTTTAATTTATTAGTCTCTCAAAATATAGTCATCGCAGTCTCGCTCACTTATACGTATGTACTCCCGTGATCTACTTATTGCAGTAGGTATCGATGTCCTGGACATCACTCACATCACTAGAGTGAATAATATCGTGCATCTAATTCGCTGGTTCTCACGATATGACGCATCACTAGCTAAAACAAGGGCACTACTCCGAAAACCGCATTTTGAAACTACTATCGCCCCATCTCGTTCGCTCGACTACTGCAATAGTGGGCGTGAAGGAAAGGGAGGTAGTCTAGTTTGTTTTTCAGCGTATGTGCCCAGGGACGTTTCAGCGCTCTGCGTCATTTGGTGCCGTAGTGTCGCCAGTCAGTCTGCTCCCGTTTCGTACAGCTTGAACCGGATAGCTGCAGGTCTTGGATACCGCGGAAGTTACGCAAAATGTGAGTTCCTATATTCTTGCATGTATAGTTAACGATATTTGCATATAGTTAACAGGTTTTTCCAAACTTGAGGTACAAGTAATTATTAACTTATTGCCGTTGTGTCGGTTATTATCTATTAAAAAAGTTTATTGATGTGTTTTATAATCTCAATTACTTAGAATGGTTGCTTAATATTCAATTTAATATTTTAGGTTTAGTTTAGGCTTTGTTCGAATAGGTATTTCCTGGAAAACTAAAGTATGTCAAGTTAAACTGCAGTAGTTTTTGACGCATTGTGAAGTATTCTGTATAGTTTTAGGTATCTGCAGATCTGTTACTAACTTATAGGTGCATTAAATATTACTAGGATCTCATACCTAATCTTATTTTCTTTATAAAAAATATGTAGATCATAACTTTATCTTAACCAAGTTTGCCCTAGTGTTGTGACGTCAGCTGGCATATTGCCAATTTTTGTATTGATTAGCGAACACTACGGTAATGCACGTACCAATGACACATATTCGTTCAGTTTCTATGATTCAATTATCGTGTTTCAATTGAATGAGTTTGGTACGTTTAATTTTTGTTGCATGTTCGAAGTAAAACTTCCCAGTCAGTTCATTTAACGGATTTTAAAATACGATTTAAATCTTGAACGACGTATGAGGCTTTCCACTGGCAAGGCGAGGCAGACCAACGCAGGAAATACAATACTATCAGCGATATAATAGGCAATCTTGTTCTCTTTTATCTTCGGATATCTTGTAGTTATACTGTTGTATACTTAACTAGCTTTTGCCCGCGGTTTTGCCCGCGTACTAAGAGTAATTTTTAACCGTCTACAAATAAGGAGGTTCTCAGTTTGCCCGTTCGTTCCGATTGAATTGCAATTTGACATAAATACTTTCAAGAATTTTCATGTCGACAATATTCAATTTCTAAATCGACCTCTAAACCTTATAAGGAACCTACGTGTCAAATTTCGAATCTCTAGGACGAGTGGTTTGGGCTGTGTGTTGATATGTCAGTCAGTCAGTAAGTCAGTTTCTTTTTTTATATATTTAGATAGATGTCCACAATATTAAATTTCAAAATCGATGCCATTTTCGTAATTAACGTCCCAAAAAACCATTAAAAAGACACCCATATTGATATTCAGACATTTCAACCCCATCGCACCCCAACAGGGGAGATTGTATTTCACGTCCGCCACGTTCGATTTCAAAACCGATGTTGTTTTCGTAATCAGCGACCCGATAAAACATAGAAACCATACCTATAAATGCACGTACTAATGACACATATTCGTTCAGTTTCTATGATTCAATTATCGTGTTTCAATTGAATGAGTTTGGTACGTTTAATTTTTGTTGCATCTTCGAAGTAAAACTTCTCAGTCAGTTCATTTAACGGATTTTAAAAGACGGTTTAAATCCTGAACGACGTATAAGGCTTTCCACTGGCAAGGCGAGGCAGACCAACGCAGGAAATACAATACTATCAGCGATATAATAGGCAATCCTGTTCTCTTTTATCTTCGGATATCTTGTAGTTATACTGTTTTATACTTAACTAGCTTTTGCCCGCGGTTTCGCCCGCGTACTATGAGTAATTTTTAACCGTCTACAAAAAAGGAGGTTCTCAGTTTGACCAGTTACAGAGAATATATTTAAGGAAGCGTCTTTAATTGTATTATGAACAACAACGCAACCCGGACGTTAGTAGGTACTTACATATTTATAAATACGAATAACTAATAATTCATAATTACAAAATATTGCATTTCTCAGGGGCAAAGATAAGGATGCAGAAGCCGCGGCCCCCCCTCCGGGTCCGCCGGGGCCTCCTAAACCACGCGAGCCCCAGTACGGGGAAGATGGGGAGCTCTTGGGTGGGCCCCACACCATGCAGCAGCAGGCCGCGCAGCGCCGGCTGCAGCAGACGCAGGCACAAGTTGATGAGGTACAACATTTACATTTCACCAGAACCAGGGTCAAACTCAAGGCTCGGAGAGTTTTCGGCATTACAGATAGGACGACCATTTACCCGTAGACGGCGTAGCGCCGGAGGTCTTGTCATATTGGGTAGGCAATACCTATGCTTTGTTTGAGCATTTATTATTAGAAGTGGCGGAAAGTGAAGTCCTGCTCCAAATGCTGCATTTTTAGAAATTTTCCGGTTCTTCATTATTACAAGTATCCTCTTTTAGTCAGCTGGTCGTGTCTCTTCTAACACTTTTTGGTGATTATTTATCCTTTTAATCGTTGTGAAGGCAGTTAGAGATTTGATAAGCCGCGTGGTAACCAAGTGAGCACCTACCAGTGTCGTAGTGCATATAAAAGTCGATCCCACCGGCTTGCCTAAAAGTTGTTGCTACCTATATGTATATAACTCGTAAATCATCAAAAAAAGCCCCATTTTTACCCGACTGCCGAAGGAGAGGAGTATGTATGGGTGATTATACAAAAATCGGGTAACTCAATGCCATTAGACAATGGAACGATGTGTTATTAGGTCGTTCTTCTTTTTTACCGACAATGATCCGAGGTTTTTCTGTTTTGTTGGTTTTTGAACTATCGAAAATTGTGGTTTTGAAGTGCGATTTAAAAAAAATGCATAGGTTTCTTCATTAGAACTAATTAAAGTTTCCTTTCTGGCCAATATAAATATTTATTTACGGTTGGTTTCTAAAAAAAAACATGTGACAAAGTGGACTCTTTCAGTGGGGACAACATTTTGGTTTACCACTCTGTCACGGCATTCTACGAAAAAAAAACATTTAAAAAAAATGCTAGTTAGAGAAAGTGAAATATTAAATATCACTAATTAATAAAATAATATGGACGTTCATTCGAACATTATAAAACCGTAAACATCATTACTCAAATGAGATGCCGTAATAAGACGAAGGACAGGCTATTGTCGGTCGAAAAGAACAACGACCCTATTATATTTTGATATATTTTTAATTTTATTTTAATATAATTAAATGCCTTTTATTTGGTCACTCAATTTCAGCTATTAATTTTAAATAGAAGTTCGTAAATTTCCACAATTTGTTCTCAAAATGTCAGTACTTTGGCATGTCACAATCCCAAAAACGCGCAATCAGGTGGCTGTGTTATAATATTACCTTTAATTTAAGCAAACTTACTGTTTCACTACAATCTCTGATGTAGTTAACGATGATCACAACTTTTATAATATAATATTCTTATCGTTGTTGTAAAATAATAAAAAAGCTTTGTGTTCAGTTTTATTCGTCAGTCCGCTGTGTGTCCTTCGAAATTGAATTTCTCGCTGAATATTGTCGACTTAAATTCAAATCCGTGTCAAATTTCAACGTTGGTAGTAAAGTTAGCTGTAGACCGCGCTATTTTACAGTCGCCATTACTGTGCCAGTGCTAGCCTTGTGTGTGTCATGCAAATACGTGCCGATCCAGTCAAAATGTCAGTCCTATGGCGAGTCGTTATTTCCTTGTAAACCTGTGTTATATTTTAATTTATACATTGATTGCTTTGATTGTTTTTTAATATAGCTTGTTGATATTCGATTATATCAAAATCAACGATGGTTCTAATGATAACCTCAAATGTCTTTTTCGTCAGTCCGTTGGCGTCAGTCCTTTGTCTGATATTGCGCCAAAAAATTGCGCATTGAGAAAGTGACTGGCCCGAACACGAGCAATATATTCATTAGATTAGTCATCTTATATACCCGAATTTGTAGGAATTTTATAAAAAAAATGTCGTAAACAAAATATCCCTAACAGTTACCCGATTTTTGTATAATCACCCGTATGTACATTATATATGTATGTATGTATGAGTGTACGTCTTATTCTTTGGCACGCACTGCAGCCTATACCGTTTGATGGATTTCGACATAGAAGGTGTTGTTGGATTCCTCTTAATCGTGGGAGTGACATAGGCTAAATATTTATAAAAAAGCAGTTAGGTTTTTGAAAAATCTTTGGATTTCACTTGTTTATTCCGGGTTTGTCCAGTGACGCCGCCACTTGCACGTACTCAATACTTCCATTGTATAATTTTACCCGTTTTTTTTTAGAGTAATTACATTTTTGGTACAAATTTCTGTGGTAGAAGTCATTTGACATACACGAGTGTACAAAATTTCAACTCGATTGAAACTACATTGCTAGTTAAAAAGCTTGTAAAAACCACTGGAATTGCCTTATATATAAAGCAATATAAAAAAAATTACCTTGCAATGGTTTTTATATGTATTTTATTTTGAAATTCTGTCTTTAATGTTATTTCAGGTGGTTGATATTATGAAAACGAATATGGACAAAGTTTTAGAAAGAGATCATCTGATATCGGATCTCAGCGAAAGAGCAGGTACAAATATTACAATTTAATAAAATGTTACACATTGATGAATATTCCAGAATAATTATACATATTTTTGAATTAAATTACAGAGGCTTTAGAAGACGGAGCCTCTGCATTCAAAAGCCAAGCGGCCAGCCTGAAGAACAAGTTCTGGCTAGAAAATCTAAAGGTAATATTTAAAAAAAAACAAGTCAATTTACGTGTTGTCTAAATTATTATACCTATATAGGTACACAGTACACAATTCTGTAAAAGCTGGTACGAAAAATGAAGACTGTTACCAGTCCCAAATTTATAAAGTATATAACAATTAAAATAAGGATGAAAGTGATATACTTGACACGCGAGTGAAATGGGAGCCTTCATCGACACTCTAATTTTCATTTGACTATGGGGAAATCAAAAGGCAGTGTATTTTATAAAACATGGAAGTTTATTTTATAAAACACACAAGCTTCTTTTGAATTGCATTGAAATCTGAAAGGTCCAGGGTTGACCTTTTATTAGATTTACTCCTAAAATTCAACTTTTAGAATAAACTTTGCAAATTTGATTATTTCAATGATGAATCTATAAGAAACACTGAAATAATGTTTAAAATAACTAAATCATATTGTTATTCTTGACATGGTAACTTTACTTTTCCCTCTAGGGAGGAGCGATTTTCCACTCGATTATTTTTGGATTTTTTTCTTCACAGTAGAGATGAAGATAATAACTTTTTCCAATTCACAAATAAATTGAGCCATCTATAAAAAATACAAAATATGTATACATATACAACAACAATGGCTATTGCTTATATTAAATAGGAAGGTATATTTAAAAAAATTACCAGACTGTCGATTGAGTCAAATAGCTAAAGTTGATAGGATATTATTTGCCAAAATAAATTGGGCCTTTGATACCGGTTACAGACCTTAGACACAATTATTACAATACAATACGATTCAAATACTCTTTATGGCACACCTCAAAACCTGAATCAAACACACACACAGGAATTAAAAACTAAAAAATAGAGGTTAACATGCGGTCCTGTCGCTAAAGAGCGATCTCTTCCAGACATCCAACAAGATTATTATTAGGAGGGTTCAAATACTTTTTTTTAGGCCACCGCTTTGTTACATTTTACCTTATACGTATGTAGGTACATTGTTTTCTTAAAATTGTCACTGTCTTATTGTAGGGTAAGACAGAGCTCTTTAATATACGACAAAAACATAGAAAATGTTTTAGCTGGCTTTTTAGGTTTTTCAGAAACTGGCCTATTATTTTACAGAAAACCTGTGTTCCGTATCATTACTATGACCCTTGCTGCGAATAAAATCCGTCGTAAAACTCACTAGGATATTTTCGTGTCCATAGTTAATTAGCAAATGTAACTTACATTTGATTTTCGAATGTCTCATCAGTGTTGGATGAACACGACTCAGCAGAATGTTGGAAAATTGATGTTTGAAATGACTACAATGAAATACTGATTTTCAGTGTTCGTACATAACTGATGAATAAGTTTTAGAACATTGCAAAGGCTGTTAAAATGACGGAGACTTTACAATCGTGATTACAATCTTTTTATTTTGAAACCATCCGAATGATGATTAAATGAGGGAAAATTTTGGACAAAATACAAGAATTGATATAGGAAAAATTGGCTAATTGAAAACAAATAAATTGACAATGATAAGTAAACAGGTTATTATAACATATTTCAGATGATGATAATAATGGGAGTAATCGGACTCATAATAATAGGTATTCTGTATGGTGAGTCTCTATGATTAATTATCCGTTGTTTTAGAAATCCCACCATTTTTGAGCACAATAATTTCTGTAGTTTCAAGATTTTTGTCCTAGGTGAAAATATATAATTGAATTAGTTTTATATAAAAAATAAATTTGCTAAACATCAGTGTAATTAGAGATGCTAATTATTATAATCCAATCACTAAAAACAATCATATATGTGTATATTTAATTTTATGTATCAAACCACACCAAGTCATTTACTTAGCTACATATGTAGAGCTTGATACATAAATATTTTATTAACCATAATCACTGCTTCAAGATGTCTGATCTCATTTTATATATATATGTATATAATACTAGAGGGTGATTCTACTGATACATATGTTAAGGATATTCGGGTATTTATTTGAAGTTTTTCCTAAGAACGCGAATAAAATGTGCACTTATAATATAATTAGTGGGTAGGGACGCCATTTGAGATCTCAATTCTATGACATGGCAGATTGTCAAATAAGCTTTACCAAATACCTACTCGTACAACTTGGTCAGCATTGGTCTCAAATGGCGTATCGGCCATCACGCGTGAACAGATGATAATCTGATGTGATCTGGTCTGGATAATTCAATTAAATTATCTTTAAATAAATGAACTTATCTCGTGAATGAATATCAGCCACCTAAAAATGACACAAAGTTTATTTCTTATGTAATTAGTTCTTATCAGCTATATTAGTTGAATCACCTAGTAGTTACTAGAAACATAGTGTTTCAGTGGAGACAGTGCACTTTGACAGTACCTATTGCAAACTTTTTTAATAAACTTACCTACCACAAGTTATTTTTTTATAATAAATTCAACAAGAGTAACTGCGTTGAGAGTACTGACTCCAAATAAAACTGGTCATACTTAGCACAGACTCATTGGAGACACGTGAAGGATCACTACACGTCTTCTTTGTGTCTAAGGGCGAGTTGCACCAAACCTTCTGGAATTTTAAACAGTGTTTGTTAAAATCTGAATATATGGATTTTTTTTACAAGTTTCTATGGAGTGACAGCGACTGGCGCCATATTTAACGTTCGTCGACCTGTAATCGTAAATTGGTGCAACCCGTCCTAAATGAATAAAATCAACTGTCTGCAGTAATGTTTTTTCTGTCGCAGTCCGGTACAGTGGTGGAGACACCCCGGCGGTGGTGGCAGCACCAGCGGCGGCGCCGGCGCCGGCCCCGGCTGCCGAGGGCACGCCGCCACCCGCCGCTCCTGCGGCTGGCAAATGTAAGCGTGATATTTTACTCTAATTATTGCGTCATACCTACACAAGAAATAAGTTTCTGAGAATCTTAATACACTTACGGTTAAGCCACGACTTCGAGTGACAGCGACAGCGGTGCGGCATACGTATAAGCCTAAAATCGGAGCGCGGCCTCTTGCTCCGTCATATATGTAAAGGGTTCTACATACAATTTAATTGTCACTTGTAATTTGTTGCATGCAATTTGAAATTGTACCAATTTAGAGACACCATTTTGCCAAATTTTTATTACCATAACAAAACACTGTCTCATGATAGTGATGTAACCTCTTTCTAATGACATAAATGTTCACAGTAAGTGTAGTAAACGCAACTTGATGATAAAATATATATATAAAAAAACACGAACAAATCCTACCATAAAGTGCGTTTTATAGCACTGTAACACATTGTTCAAATGAATCACCTTGTTGAAATAAAGCGAATATAAAATGAATGAGTGTAGTTCGAATGCCCTCTCACTAAGAACGACGGACTGCCCTCGGACTTTAAAGATCTCACGGATGCTGCAGACTATTTGAAAAATTGTAAATTTAAGCTGTAGTAATAAGTACCTTTTTTGGTTAGGGGGGAAAATGCATACCACCCGGGTGCAGGGGGTGACCCGAGTGGTTATGTGGGAATCCCGTATAAGCTGATGAGACTCACGGTGTATCCACTAAAACCCCCCCACTTGCCGCCTGGTCACGGGGACGCTTGCGCACACATCCGCGACCCCGCCGGCGGCAGCCGTCCACAAGCGGCTCCTTCGCGAATGCCCGAGGGCCCTCCACGAGAGGCACGCCAGATGTTTTGGGGCGCCTGCTTCCTCGATCTCCACCCGTTCAGTAGCGGACGCGCCTGAGTCCGCTACGAGGAGATGATGGGTGCGGGAACTTCCAGCGCCCGGTGGCGGATCAGGTCTGTGGTTCCGCCACCGACCACGCCTCGGTCACAGAGGATAGGGAAAGCGGCGCACCGTAATACCGGCATTCCCCTTTCTCTGCGGCCCCACCAATGCCGCTTACTCGGAACGGCCCCATCAAATTCGCAGGGGGTAATAATAATAAGTACCTATCGTAACTACCAAACGATAAATAAATAATATTGTATTTTTAATATTTTACTTCAAAATTACTTGACGGTAAACAGCTGATCTAAAATGATTTCCATGGTCCAAATTGTGTTGCTTGTGATGTGCATGCAATTTCTCAATGCAACTCTTTTGACAGTTGATTGAGAAGCACAACATGCTTCCAGACAATAGCAATTAAGTAGTCAGCTTGTGATAAATTGACGATGACAAATCATTACATGTAGAGTAAAGCGCGCCGCTGCCGCCGCCGCTCGATGTCGTGGCCGAGCCTTTATGCCGTTTTAGCTCTTACCCCAACGCGGCCTAAGTGTATTTCTGTGGCTGATACAATAAGGACTGAAGATGATGATGAAGGGGTATTGGACATCTATAATTTTAATACAGATCAAATCTACATTATGGCCGCTAATAGTAATATAGGCTCCAGTATCCCGTACTTTCAGGAATAGGACAAAAATTTGTTGGTGTCTATGATCCTGTTAGGTATAGCATCAATAACATACTGTCAGTCGAAATTAGTAGTAGGACCGACCACTACAGTCGTTTTACATAAAGTATGTCATGTTCACTTCGCCTGAAAAGTGCATAAGTGAAAAATGAATTAAGTAGTAATATTCTAAATTAAAGACAAAATTAAAACTTACAACGGTATTTGTTTACAGAATGGAAATGGAGACTCTTCGTGCTCAAGAAAATGTAGCCAAAATGTGCTGTTGATTAAAAACAACAGGATACTGCGCATAATTATTTAATTAAAAGACTAAGCAGTATTCATGTCCCCAAATACCATAATAAGACTTTAATTTGAGTTGATTTTGTACAAATCACAGATTAGTTCTGTCACGTCATAGTATGTTTTCATTACAATCAAACTATTAAAATGACATCCCGATACTAAGAAATGCCTTAAATAACTAAAACTAAATATAAATATTTAACAGCGAGAATTGAAGCTTAGTATGTGACTTATTTTCAAAATATGAAACGGAGACCGTCCACGTTTCGTCAAAATTGTGATAAAAAGTGACAATAAAATTAATTGCGCAATGTTCATTTAATGCCGCTTCCACACACGGTGCGCAAACTGGACGACAACGGTTGCTTTTTTTCTTCGAGCAGTTATTTGATCAAATCTCTATAGAAATTTGAAGCCTGGCATCGTTTTGTTCTTACCCCAACGCGATACGATGAAAAGAAAAAACATGTTTCATACAGTTATGTTTAATTTTAATGTCAATTAGGTACTCCGTTTATTAATTTATTAGATTAATTTGCAATTTTTGCAAAATAAAATAAGTAATAAAAATTAGAGAAAAATCCTATAATCAAAAAGGGTAGAGTAGAAACTATATTTAACATTATAAATGTAATGTAATTAATTATCTGATCTAAATAGATGTATCTCAAACTGATTGGCGTGTTAAATGCTTGTAATAAAATAAAATTATAATTATTACTAGTGATACGTGGGCTGTGTTTATTGAAGGTGTGTAGTAAATTATGGACAGTGGATATTTTTTAGTTGAATAATAATATGTTTTGGAAGTCCCTTATTGGTTTGTTCTATAACGTCGTACAAAAAGTTTTTCTTTTTCTAAAATATGCAGTTATGTATTACGAATATTTTGATTTATATCTTATAATACTAGAGACTCTTTAGTCTAAATATTAGTTTTAGTTGACGACAAATTCATTAGAATTATAAGCCCATAGAAATATATTTACTGAAGTATACAAATTGATACAGTTACTGATTTTCATTTACCAGACTCTACTGAGTCTACTGGCTATTAAAATAAATGTTGTAACAAAATTTTATTGCAATTCTTTATTATGAATATTATTACTCAACTGTAAATGAACAGTGATAATGGTAATGATTACTTCACATTCACTCTAAAATGTAAAAGTAAAGGGATCATCAATAAAACGTTTATAGGTTACTGAGACGAGTAAGTAATGCATCAAGATTGTAAGTCGAGCCATTAATGCAATCTCCAGCGACACCTAACATATGTACTAGAAGTAATGGGATTACGAATAAATTAATAGGGTATAGTTTCCATTATCGTAGGCATAGACCCTTTTTCTTTTACTGTCATCTAAAGGAATATAGTGTAAGAAAATAAAGTTAGCTATTTTTAATTTACTTAACCTAGTGCTTTAACTTAGTGGACTTCCACTAGCTGTTGAATTTTCGCATGTGATACGTTCATACATAACGTAGAATTTAAAATAAGTACCGTAGATTGTTTTGTTATGGTTGACGAAATATAATTTGTATCAATTCGCCGTACAATTTGTTAAGTTTTGGACGGACTATGTTTTTTGTAATTAGTTTAAATTTTTTTCCTGTTTATTTAGTATATAATTGTAATCTTGTATTTAACCTAATTTGTCTATCAAATAATTGTAATAATACTATTTGTTTCAGGAATCGGTGCAAATTATATTTCCTCAGCTATACACTATACACCTAATGTAGGCATTAATTTTTGGAATGAATTTTTGTCTACTCGATTCTTACTAATTATTTGTACCACTTGGAGTGCGCAAATCGGGTGCAGCAGAATACACGAGGCGTTTCGGGACCGCGATCCACCGCGTTGCGCGAACTGAGTGAACGTGCGCAGAGGCAGACGCAACGTGCGAACGCACAGTGACGCTCGACAACCTTGAGAAAATCTCTACAACTACACCTCACCGCTCAACACTGTGCCTCGCGTCAAGAGCATCGTCCCGCCGATCGTACCTAAGCGTGCGGCGCGCAACGCGCTAAGAACGGCGAAGCCACGTTCGTTGCTGTATGAAGAGTTCGTGCGTTGCATATTGTACAACGACGATGACCTGACGATGACGATGTATGTATCGTCATAATAAAATAGCGAAATGGACTAACGCGCAACGCAAAGGCGATGCCGAAACGCCTCGTGTGTTGTATGCGCCTTAAAATGAAATATCGGCCCAGTAGGTATATGAATTGTAATTTTGAATTCCACGTCCATCTTTATCTGTCTATCGCATCAGCACTATGTGTTATCGGTATAGCACGGGAAACTTCCATAATTTAATATTTAGCAACAACCGCAATCACGATGCACGTTAATGTGTTAATAGTGCAAGACATCGCACAATCTTCGTAAATTGATAAATTTAATCCTGTCACACTGAAAATGAAGAAAATTATATACTTGACACGTGCGAAACCGAGCCATAAAGCCTTAGCCAAAGAGTTCAAAATTTCGACGATGGTGCTGTGAGCGCTTCATAGACTAGACTATAGAGAATGATATGAGAGCTCGCGCGCTTTCTCTTTGATAGTTGGCCGCCATTTTGACTTACAGTAATGCCTGGTATGACATGAGTTATTTGCAGGCGTCACTAGGCCATAAGGCATAAGTGATGTTGATAGTATTCTGTTAATAGATAGTAATTTAAAATAAAAAACCTATCAAGAGTTAGGTTTTCCAAAATCACTAGGTTGCACTTCATTGATAATAATATTATTTTCACATCTCATGCTCGAAAAGTGTGTCGTATTAGACTTAGCAAGCGGGGCTAAAGTGGTACATTTAGCGACTAGGGGATGTACGGGGGAGGGGACGTTCAAGAAAAGTAACAAGAGAAAGTAAGTAAAGTCACTTCGCTTTTGTTCTGCAAGTAGGCAGGTGTTGTGGGTTAAACATGAGTGTGGTTTAATACAAAAATAGCACTAGCCATGATTTTTACAAAGCTCCCGATATATGTGCTGCATTCTACGGTAAATTTCCTCCGCCGGATAGAAGACCGTCTGCTTGCTTGTATCCCTGATGGTGGGGCAAGGTGAGTAAAGCCACTAGATGCAAGGAGCTGCTAATGCTATCATGCATGCGCTGTGCTGTGGCAACACAACTAGTTGATCAGCATACAGTGATTATTGACGGCGATCTAAGCTTGAGATTATTTAAGTTGACCGAATTGCATCAAATTAACTAGGTAGACCATTCAAAAAGCAACTCTAGGTACCATCCAAAGTGAAAGATTCTAATTCCAGTTTTATACAAAAGTCGGCCACGTTAAATAATCTCAACCGTATACCATACCAACTCGTATTTTGTCAACTACCTAAACCCCGCAATGCCATCGCATTGTCACCGCAATACCTATAGGGTGGGTATACGTAAGTGAGGGAAATTAAGTAGACGTTCAGTTTGAGAACAATTATGCGTAAAGTTATAAATGTTATTTCCTTTACAATTAAATATTATGGCTGTTTTAACCGACAAAAAAGGAGGAAGCTCTCAATTCTTCGGATTCTTTTATTTCTTATGTATGTTCCCCAATTGCCTGCCTAGCCGATTTAGATTTTTTTTTGTTTCAAAGGTTCTTCCCAGGTGGTCCCATGGTCATCAGGTCAGGATTTGATGATACACTTAGCGGAGGACCTACTGAATTGAAGTCGGTTAAAACTTTGTTTTTAAAGTAAATTATATCACAAACGTTAAAGATCATTTGCAAAAATTGAAAGTAGAACATTTTGAAAAGTTAATTTGACTACAAAATACTAAATATTTTCTATCATGTTTAAATTAAAAAAAGACACATTTTAAAGCAAAGTCGAAAGATGACTCCTGCAAGGTAAAGTAAAGACATATCAACTGCCAATTTTTAACTACCGACAAGGGGTGTAGTAAGTATCAAAAGTAATGTCTATGTGTGAATAATTATAAAAAAAACACCTAAGTAGACCTAAGAACACATATAAAAAAATACTCCTTACAACCCCATGAGCACGATGATAAAAATATTTCGATTCCTCCCGAGCACCTTGTACAAACGCAAACACAGTTAACTGATCTTCCTGTATTTATATTGAACCTTATTAAAATGTATATAAAGTGCACGGATGGTCAGCCAACTGTGTTGGCGATAGTATGAGCATTTGATGTGTTGCCTCGACACTGACAGTATCCGTCCAGTCTTGTTACGATACGAGACACTTCTGAAGTTCCAAGCGCCCTTAGACTGCGGTTTCCCTTACATGCACAAGTATTACAAATCAGTGCGTGGTTTAAAAAAAAGACACCAGTAATCCTCATAATAAGTTCTTAAGTATGTTGTCGTCTTTTAGTTTTAACTTAAATAGCTTAGGTATATTAAACCAATGCAAAAATGGTTCGCAACATAATATTTCGTTGTTCGGACAGTCAATTAGTTTCTCGGTGGGAACTGTCTGGGAAAACAAAGCGTGTTGGGTTACGACTAACTATGCTACATTTGTGTAAATGCATACTAAGGGCACTCGAACGAAAACTGGGCTTTTCTTGCCCATGTCACATTAAGTTGGAGGTTTATAAGTCGACAACCTATGTCTTACATAACTGAAAAAAAAATGTATGTTGTACTGTTGTTCTTAGTTTGACAATTTGACATACCTATATAAACCCACAGGGTAATCACATAACATTTCAAACGCGTCTTAGGACATGTCATATTTGGAAGTTCAAAATGACAGTCTATATGTCTTAACGCTCGTTCAAAAATTCACGCAATTACCAGGGTAAGGGGTCCGCAAGCAAATGTACATCTTTTGGCTGTGTGGGTGTGTGTGAAGTATATTACAGAGGGGTGATTACGTAACTTTTCGGACGTAGGTAGGCACTTTAGGACAATTCAACTGTCATTTTCCCATACAAAAATTAAATTTAAATCCACCCGACGTACAGCCACGGACTTTAATTGTTGAGCCATTTAGAGCTCACTTTATACTGAACACTTCATAATTTCATAGAAAACCAAAATTAGCCACCTAAATGGCTCCACAATTAAAGTCCTTGACCGTACCTACGTATAGAGCGTTACTCATTTATTCACAATATTATTGATATTGTCTTCTTAGTCATGCACTCTTGACAGAGTGGTCGTGGTCATGTCATGGTCGATTTTTGGGCCACCGCAGCTCTTGTAATGCGTCGCCATATGGCTCTGTTTTTGGCGGAGTGAGAGCAATAATTGATTGTGTCTTCTGCGACCGCTTTGATAAGGTCCGTCCATCGTGTTGGAGAGCGGCCACGATATCTTTTGCCCTCGACTTTCCCTTGCACCACCAAACGTTCCATAGATTCCTCGTTACGGGTTATGTGCCCGTAGAATTTGAGGATCCGCATATACACCGTCGACAATAATCTCTCTTTGATGTCGAGTTAATAGAAACGTTCGTCTGGTGCGCGGTCCACGGGATTTTGAGCATTCGCCTCTATCACCATATTTCTAGCGCGTCAATCTTGCGACGCTCCTGTACCCTCAGCGTCCACGTTTCAGCTTCGTATAGAAAGATTATAAAGACCAGGCATCTCGTCAGTCGAACCTTTGTGTTTCTGGTTATTCTACGGTCCTTTAAAATCTATGCGAGTTTTTCGACTGAGACTCTAGTTACGGCGCAATGCCTCCGAATCTCATTCTCGCAACCTCCGGCGTTGGTGATCGTGGATCGTGGACCCCTGATATTCGTAGATTTTGACTACCTCGCATCCCGCTATATTTTGGACATCCGGTTGGTTGTTATTGGCACGGTCTTCAATTAACATTTTGGTTTTGTCGCGATTGATTGCAAGTCCAAAATCTAACGCTGTGGTCTCTAGGAGTCGAAGAAGAGTCTCGATCTCGTCTTTGGTTGACGCTAAGAGGGAAAGGGTCGTATCATCATTATTAATATTACATGTCACATATTATTATTCACCATTGCATATTTTCATCATGTCAATTCTATAAAAATTATTCAATTTTTATCTCTTTATTTATATGTCCTCTTAAGTTAGGTTTGTACAATAATTATATAAAAAGTAAAATATAAAACAATACATACAAAATATAAAATCATTATAAAAACCTAACTTAGGGTGCTGCCGGTAGGGAGGCGGGGCCTAAGCTACCGGTGGTCAGGGCGATAGATACAGGAACCCCCTGACTATCCGCGCAGTGTCCAGGAGTACCGCCTTCTATATCTGACCCTATATCTTATCTATATATCTTGATCCAGCCATATAGCGAGAGTCTCTTGAGGTGATGGTCGAGACTCTTCGCTATTAAACCGTTCCCCGAAACGACTATTGGGGCGATGATCGTCGAGTCAACATCTCACATGGCAGTTACCTCGTGATCCAGGTCTAGGTACTTGCTGGCTTTGTTCTTCTCGGCCTTCACGAGGTTCTCGTCATGAGGGATGGTGATGTCAACGAGCATTGCCTGGCGTTTTGATCGATCTGTCAGCACGATATCAGGCCTATTGGCAAGATTAGTCCTGTCCGTGATGACAGATCGATCCTAATAGAGCGTGGCACGACCATTTTCGATACCTGGCGCAGCAGGTCTGTACTTATAGTAAGGCACTTATTCAATTATTATTATTATAAAAACCATTCATATTATAAAAGGCATCGTCCAGCAGATGTACAACTGTTCAATATTTTATGAATTATATGAATGAACAAACTAATGTAAATAGTGGTACTACGTTCCTTTTTTCGAAGCATTTTATGTACGTTACTCGATTGATTTAAGACCAGTGGTAATCGCATCAGGATCATAGGGCTCTAGGATAAGTTGCTGGGAGATATTGAATTTAGTGTGAACACTCGGAGCATTATTTAATTGCGTGTCAGGCGAGCGCGCCGCTGTCCGCCGGGTGAGCCGCACAGTGCGCCACGAGTGAATGCAAGCTGAACAAAATATCATACAAATAAGGTATGTATCTATGTATTTTTAAATTGAACGAAAACTACACTGTTGTTTGCTGGGTAAGGTAAGTTAAGCGCATGCACAAAAATATTTAGTTTTGTCTGTAAGTAACTTTTTTGACAACATTATTTTGAGAGATTTGCAGAAAGAAGTATGTAGAAATATTGGGTGATAAAAAAATGTTTTATTTTTTTAAACTCTACACGCGATTTTGAAATTAGGGTACCTACATTTAATTAACTTTTTTCAATCAGGGTTGATGAAATTGTAGCATACTTATTTTGTTTTTGTCGAAGTTGAACCTAGTGGCCACACTGTGCGCTGACAGTGCGCGGTAATGGGACTGTCAGGTGTTTGAAGAGCACATATCGCTGTTTATTTTCAAGTTCTCAGAACTGTTTACTATGAATACATTTTTTTGACCTCGCGACCCCGTTGTGATATTAGCTCGAGCATTAAGCTCAACTGTTCAAATGTACTGTCTGCATAAGAACTTGAAGGTCAAGTGGTACTCGTGTCTAAAAAATGTAAATTAATATTTTTGCTTTAGCACGAAGTCAGTCCCTGTAAAAATAAGTATGGCAGCATACAACTTACCTACTCATAAATATGTCCCATTGCTCTTAATGTCAGCGGATTAAGATTTCGGTACATATTTATGAGAGGATTAAATCGATGCATATTTTTGCACTTGACTGTACCAAACTAATAGAGTGACCAAACGATGACGTCATAAGTATGTCCAGGAAGTGGCTTAGCTTATAAAAACATGTGAAACCAGATAGATAGACTGTCAAAAACAACTTGTCTTTCGAATATTTCAGTGAAACCAAATATATAGGTACCACTGCGCCATAATATAGGCATACATAAATAATAATAAATAAATAAAATTATAAATATTAGGGGACAATTTTACACAAATTGAACTTGCCCCATAGTAAGCTCAATAAGGCTTGTGTAATGTGTACTAGACGAAGATATATTTTATAGATAAAAATACTTAAGTACATAGAAAACATCCAAGGCTCAGAAACTAATATTCATGCTCAAATATATGCCCTTACCGGGATTCGAACCCAGGACCTCCAGCTTCGTAGATAGCGTCACTACCCACTAGGCTAACCGGTCGCAATACATAAAGCTGAATTGAACTACGTACTTGCCAATTAAATCAGCTAAATGCAGTGTAAAGAAATCGATAATTTATAATACTACACTGTAATATGAATTTTAACTAAAAACAAATCACACTGCAATTTGTTGTATTTTCCTAAACCTCATCTTCAACTTAAAGTAAAACTTCCATCCCAAAGGCCTAATAAACGTTAATAGAGATAAACATAGCGTGGCCCTTACGAAGGGCCGATTACAGGGAAAGTCGCGAACACCTCGTTACCCTGCGACGTAATAATCGCAATTTGCTGTTACCCACGGGCTACGTAATAGGGCCTTTGTAACCGGGCCGTAGACAACACATGACGAGGGCTCTCATGCTCTCTTACATGTACTTTATATTTTTGATCTTACGTTACATAGAAACGCATTGCAAAAGCAAAGGTTTGAAATGCGTTGCAGAACAAATTGGTCTGGTAAAGCGTCCCCGGGGTTGCGATAGGTGATATCACGAGTCCACAATTTAAGGAGTCATGCAGCTGGTTGACACCCCGTAATGTACAAAGATACGAATGCGACACGAGAAAAAACCTAACCAATCCTCTCAAATCTAACGATAAGTACCTATATCATTGTGAAAGGTCAAAGAAACCGCGATAACATAGCTTGGTCACCTTGACAGGATAGATAGAAAATCCCAATGTAAGTAAATGCTTTTGAAGTCGGCAACGTGCATGACACCCATGGAGTTTCAAGCGTCCACTGACTACAGTGTAGTATCAGCATATAAGGCGGTGGTATCCTACTAACCCTACTATCCCACTTCCTACTAATATTATAAATGCGAAAGTATGGATGTTTAAATGTTTGGATGTTTAGATGTTTGGATGTTTGTTACTCAATCACGCAAAAACGGTTGAACGGATTAAGATGAATTTTGGTATACATATAGTCTATAGCCTGGATTAACATATAGAATACTTTTTACCCCGGGAATCATCCCCTAAGCGAAATTTTGTATGGAGCTACATACGATACAAACGAGTTCCACGCGGACGAAGTCGCGGGCAGAAGCTAGTATAAAATAAAACATACCTTGTATGTACGGCATGTTGAGGTATTGTTGGATGAGCCAGACAATAGTGGATAGGTACATGAGTTCCGAGTTAGCAATGCCAAGAGTTAGCGCAGAATCTACGTTAGTGGTTTCCTAAGTATGAAGTTAAGATTTTCGGTCACTGAGTATACTTAAGTGTGCTAGATGTTTTATTTTATTAATTAATTTAGGTTTACCAACAATTGTTATTCATGATTTGCAGGTTGATACATTGTAAAGATAGATGTTACCAATCACTTACAAGTAAACACCACACGCGTCATATATAAACAGTGAGAGAAAGAAAAAACCTTAGAATTTAAAATATAAAGTACTTAAAAATAGAAATATATGGGCTCCTATGTATAATATACACGGTGCCCGTGAGCATTGCGAGAGATTTTAACAGGATATTCCTGACTATATTTTAAGTTAAAAATGTTAATTAACGTCGAGTAAATTCGGTTTTAGAGATATTTCCATTTTTGTGTAAAAATGTTGTAATGAAATCTCCAGTATGAAACACCTTTATGATTGCGACATTGCGAGACTTAACCATCTACTTTGACAGCTCGTCCTAAAGACACGTTTTTACTAGATAAGCAATTATTGTGTATGAAAATAAGAAAAAAATAAAGAATCATAATTCGACCTAGCTAAATATAACATTTATTACTCCTTATAGGCTCAGGAATTCGTGATTAAAATCTCTCGCAATGCTCACGGGCACCGTGTATATATAGATGTCCAACCAAAATAATTCGACATGTAGTGACGACTGATCGGGGGTCCATTTCTCAAAAGCTTATAACTTGTAACACAAGCGGACACCTCTTTTTCACTTCTTCTATTAGAAAGAGACTTCTTCTTGTACTACAAGTTACAAGCCTTTGTGAAATGCGCCGCTGATCGCTGACCCAGTCATTATTACCCTGACAAACATGTCTAAATCAACTCCTGCATGTACACATGTTTGTACCTACGTCCGTGGAATGTATGTAATATAAGACGTGCTTAATT
Organism: Epinotia nisella; assembly: GCA_932294315.1. Lineage (NCBI taxonomy): Eukaryota > Metazoa > Arthropoda > Insecta > Lepidoptera > Tortricidae > Epinotia > Epinotia nisella. The sequence continues at coordinate 29,936,941 of OW028674.1, forward strand.
CTTTTAGGAAGCCTCACTTTCAATCTCGGCAACAATGCAAGTTGTAAGCGGCTAAATAAATTGTTCCATATGGTAGAACCAAGTATGTTATGAGACGCGAGCCATTTATGCTAGGCCAGTTGTCCACCGCAACTACCAACAAGTTTCTTGAAGATTAACGCTTCAAGAATGCATATTTTATGGATGCTATGCTGGATAAATTCTTTAAAAATTAAAGAAGTTAGTGTCGTAAAGGCTTTCTTAACATGCTTGAAAAAAAGTATAATAGGCTAAGATACATTACATGTTTCAACAATTTCCAGATTTAATGAAATGTAGTAAAGTAGTTCCTATTTTCAAATCAAGCCATAGAGATAATACTTCTGGTTAACGTTAACGAAATATTTAAAGAAATAGTGCTAACGCAATTGATTTCTCACTTTAATTATAACAAGATTTTGCACGCACAGCAGTTCGGCTTCACAAAGGGTAGGTCAACTACTGATGCTGATGCAAGTTTGATTAAATTCATTCTGCAATCTTGAGAAGAGTCACAGGACGCCATTGGAGTCTTCTGTGACCTTTCCAAGGCATTTGATTGTGTAGATCATGGTACCTTAATTTGTAAACTTAAATTTTATGGCATTAGAGGACATGCATTAGATCTCATTGAGTCATATTTAACACAAAGGAATCAAAATGTAGCAATATATGGGGCCATTTCGTCAGAGTCAGTGGTGGAGATGGGAGTACCTCAAGGATCTATTCTAGGTTCATTCCTGTTCCTTGTTTATGTAAATGATCTACCATATATGGTAAGCCGAAGCCCAGGCAGTGTCCTGTTCGCCGATGACACCTCGTTACTGTTCAAGGTTAATAGGAAAGATACTGAACTCATTGAACCAAATAATATCTGACTGGTTGCTGTCAATAACTTAGTGTTGAATCCGAAAAAAACGAAATGTATAAAGTTCACACTAGCGAACTCAAATGTAAACTTAGCCTCAAATATTAAACTTAATGGTGAAATCATAGAATTTGTAAAGTCATCTGTATTCTTAGGTATTACGTTAGACTCTAAACTGCAGTGGGGTTCCCACATAACTGCGATAGCAAGTAGGTTGAGCTCCGCTGCTTTTCCAATCAGGAGAATAAAGCAGCTTACCAATATACCAACGGCACGGTTAGTTTACTTCGCTTACATTAACAGTATAATTACTTATGGTCTTATTTTATGGGAATCAGTGGCAGATATTGAGAATGTATTTATTTTACAAAAAAGGTCTGTTAGAGCAATTTATAACCTGGGGTCGCGTGAGTCATTAAGAGAATTCTTCAAGGAAGCAGATATTCTAACACTTCCGTCGCTATAGTATTTGAAATAATAATGTAAGGCCCAAGGTTACCAGAAGCGCAGGGAAGCTCAAAGCAACTTTTACAGGCTAGTAAAAGCGAAAAAGTCGTTCTTAGGAAATTGTATTACATCATGGATAGGGAAATTTGGCAGCGATAAAGTCCTGCACTAGAAATCTATCGCAAAATAAATAGGTTTTCTGCTGTAGCAATGTAATTTTAAAATTTTATAATAATCTAATACTGAAATTATATATTGTAAACTGTTTTGAAAAAATGACACCTCGCCGAGTTTTTTACGCCGGTTCTTCTCGAGGCAGTGGTTTTCTTTCCGAACCGGTGGTAGTTTATCGACATTCATAGGTACATGTAATATGCCTAAATTGAAGAATAAATCACTTTGACTTTGACTTTGAATTAGAAATGTTGCCTGCATTTTAAGCAACATAATCAGAGAGAAAGAGAGCGAGAGATAATTAGGAATGCATATGTGCATTCCATGGCATGTCAATAACAATGTCTTAAGAAATTACAATTAAAACAAAACCTCTAGTGCTATGATATGGCTAATCAGTAATCACATAGTTCAAAATTTTGTAAGCTAAAGCTAAAGAAGAGAGCCAAGTTCAATACAAAAATTATGCTTAGTCAAATCTAACCTACTTTAAGATCTCACATTTTTAAATAACAGCAATTGTTATAGGTATCCGATAAAGCAAAGAAATAGAGTTTAATACTTGTTCATAATGTTATTTTGTTCCTATAAATACATATTTGGATTTTGCATAACTTGGCACTCATTTAGATCTCCATTCTTTTTGCGGCGAAGCCCACACCCAAGCATAATTTTTGTATTGAACTTGGCTCTCCTTTTTTACATTTATGTTTTTCGTGGGATACTCGTATCATTACTTTTTGTAAAGAAAACTAGGCGTATTGAGATTTAATGTTTTTTCTTGCGTTACCATGTTGCTCGGGAGCGCTTTTATGTAGATTTACTTCTGTTCTGTGTATAATTATGTGGTGCCGCGCGCCGCCGACGACACACCGTTGGTTTATTTTTTGACTTAAATTTATTTTTATACTTCTGTTATATAGCAAATATAACAATACATATATTGGGATAGTTTCAAATATCTGCTTGTACCTAACGGTTCCAACGCTATAATTAAAAAAAAAATGTATGGGACACCCCTATTTTTTACTTTTTTTATTTTTATTTTTTCCTACGCTTACACACAATTACCGAGCTGGATTCTAGATCATCTGGAAGTAGGTGAGGTTTAGGTACTATATGTCAGTCAATACTAAAATTTACGACTTTTTGACCTTCATATCTTTATACCCGTTTGAGCTAGCTTCATGAAATTTGGGCTTCTAGGTGTCCTTATGGATATAATTAAACACACGTAGTTTTATGTGTTTACGTTAAAGAGGTTTTGAGTTATAGAAGGGTCAAAAGTGGCACCAAGTAGTTCGTGTAATACGAGTATTACACTCGGCGCTGGCTAGCCAGTTCCTTTGCTTGAACTTTGCTTGACACGCTGCCGCGTGTCTAGATCCTATTATAGGCTATGTGTAAGGAACCTAATTATTAGTAGTAAAAAAGCCGTAAAGAAGGCTATTTCTGATGATGCATATAGCATTACTATAGCGATGGTCTGGACTGGATTACAACCCTAACGACTCAAGTAACTGGCCCAATCATCGCGGGATCCGCCGACAAGGAACAATTCCAACTATTATTGTAATGTGATTGTATTTTAATGCACTTTATATTGTTTGGCGGGGAGCTAGATTTCTGTGGATACGGCAAGTTAGTAGCCGCTGCATGTTAACGTACTTTTATATTACTTAAAAGTCTTTTATGAAGCTCTTTTCGTAATTGATTTAATATAAATAATTACAAACACATTATTGTTTTGTGACAAAGGTATATATTTAATATAAAAATTACACAATATACGTAACTAAATAGGTCGCCCAAGTACGGTCGGCCTCACAAGGGGTTTAACATATTTTTACCGTGTCGCATTAAATGTTAAACTGCCATAAGAAGTTGTCAAACGAGTGAAAACGACAAGGTACTTAGGAGTTCAGCTACTTATGAGGCCGACTATACCTCGTAAAATATGACTCGAGCGAGATTGCTGGTTCTGAGCTTATGCACGCACGTATGATCAACCAGCCTTTGTCCTATAAAACATTTATTTATATGTCGTCTTTAAGTACCTATAATTTTTAAGGCCGCTGTTAACCTTAAAACTTTGTCTCGCTCGCTAATCTTAGCTCGATATGCTGTGCTCTTCGTCAGCGCGCGAATCGACATTATTTTTTTTCTTTCAAAACGTATGTTTTTTTTCAGAATAAGTTGTAGGTATAGTATGTTCAGAATTTAGATAAGTAAATGAAAAACCAAATCTTCATCGACAAAACCTCGAAAATATAACTTGTAGTTTTGAAGAAGTACCTACGTAAAAATGTTTAAGGGTCGTTCTTCTTTTCGACCGACAATAGCCTGTCCTTCGTCTTATTACGGCATCTCATTTGAGTAATGATGTTTACGGTTTTATAATGTTCGAATGAACGTCCATATTATTTTATTAATTAGTGATATTTAATATTTCACTTTCTCTAACTAGCATTTTTTTAAATGTTTTTTTTTCGTAGAATGCCGTGACAGAGTGGTAAACCAAAATGTTGTCCCCACTGAAAGAGTCCACTTTGTCACATGTTTTTTTTAGAAACCAACCGTAAATAAATATTTATATTGGCCAGAAAGGAAACTTTAATTAGTTCTAATGAAGAAACCAATGCATTTGTTTAAATCGCACTTCAAAACCACAATTTTCGATAGTTCAAAAACCAAAAAAACAGACAAACCTCGGTTCATTGTCGGTAAAAAAGAAGAACGACCCTTAAACAGATTCTTTACAAAAAATATTTTGTCTTAAACTTTTTGTTAAACTAGAAATAAAGTCCATATTAATAATGAGATATTGAAATAAGGATTATATTCTTTTAAGATTTCTTCGCTGGTTTAAAAATCAGCATGAAACAGCTGCAAATCCAGATAGGTAGATCGTCCAATTTACAAGGAGGTAGGGGAGACCTAGGAGAGTTGTGACAATTTTTAATTTTAGGGAAATATCTCGCTCCAGAAACATTCCACAGTTACGAACTATGTGAATAAATGTAGCACCATTCCTTCCCTTTCCAAAACAATCATCAAAATTAAGTAAAGTATTACGGTTTCCGAGAAAATCAACAAAAAGAAAGACTACTCCCTTTGTCACAACTCTCCTATCACCGAGGTAAGATGTGACAGGTACCGAGGAAAGTTGTGACAGCTATGTATTTGGACTATTTGAATATAAAAAAATACCATTACACATATTATTAATAAATGAAACATGTTTCTTTTTGAAAAAAGTAGTTTAATCATCTTTTAGCACATCAAGTAGGTAGCAACAAACACAACAAATATAACCTTTCCATATCAAGTAATTTTCTGCCTCTCCTTCGTCATCACCTGTTCTCTTCTTCTTATTAGTCTTCTTGGCTTTTTTAGGTTTCTTCTTATCTTCGCGTAAGACACGCTTTTTCACATTCTTCGCCTTCCTATTGGCTTCTATAGCAGCTATTTCGTCCTTAGTAGGTGTGTCAGTAAGCACAGCAGATTTGATTTTGCGTCTGTTCGGTTGACTGTTTTTTCTTGGCGGTGCTTTTGGCAACGGCCTGACTGATTCTGGCGAGAAGACATTAGAAACAGTGGCAAGAGGACTATGGCCTGTTAACGTGGAGGCAACAGGTTCATTTGCGTCACTGTTCAGGACTGTGCTATGGGCTGAAGATCTGGAGGCAACAAAAGATCTTGAGCATCGTTGTTCACAATTGTGCTACAGGCTGTAAATGTGGATGGAACAGGTTGAATGGCATTATTATCCTGAACTAGGGTATGGACTGTAGAAAAATGAAGTCAAATAGGAGAGTTGTGACAGGCTGTCACAACTCTCCTAGGTGCTCAAAATTACGACTTGGTCCGAATAATAATTCAAATTTTCTAAACACGATGCAAACACAAAAAATCAATGCCACGTTTTGAGACTTAGATAACCACACAACTTAAGAAAAAATAACACAACAACGCATATGTAATAATATATGATATAAATTCAATCAAAATTTTGACGAAAAACTTACTTTTCGCATTTTTTTGCACGCGAACGCCGTAACTACGAAACCGCTTCGCGTGCGCCACCGGCGGGTACCGAGTCAACTAGCGCGTCTCTAAAGCGTCAATCGAGCGTTGTTGGCAGCTCGCTCACCTTCATAGGTAGGGAGAAATCGCGTCTGTCACAACTCACCTCTGTCACTAATCTCCTAGGTTTCCCCTACGCATCTCATTTTGCTTGCGTGCTAGTCAGTAATTTGTCCATAACTTAGGTATCCGAAAAGATATGTAGTAAAGTGGACATCTTCGTGGATTTAAGAACCTATAGTTCCGAATTTTGTACCCAACTGTACGACGACGGGGAAGCTACTGGAATGCGCGCTCGCATGCTACTCGTACGTGCTGAAACAAGATGGAATCGCATTCCAATTTTGCATTATTGTCGTGATTGTCTGATGCGGATGATTTATGTTGCTCCATAGCAGCAAGTAGAATTTAACCGTTTCTTGCCATAATTTTATTACAAATATAATTTCCCACTGTCGTCTATCATATCCAATAAGCAGCCATTTAACTTTAGATATTTAATACATAATTATGTCGCCAAAATTTACGTCGTAATAGCTACTACTATCATACACTCGCGGAATAGCGTCGTATTTCCTAAAATAGTGCAAGGCTGTACAGTTTTTTTAATCCTGTCATGATCTTTATTTAATTTTACATCTAAACTGCAAGAATAATAGTTAAAAATTAACATTACCACAAGTTTAAATTTTAATCTCGCCTCGGCGGACTCGTAAAACCCATAAAAAAAAAAACAACGAGCGAGATATCGCAAAAATCGTAATTTTTGGATATTGATATTTTTTATGATAGGATCCCGGAAATTGCTAGCTGTATTTCATAAACTGACACTTTATTGTCAAATAATCGAATATTTATTATTTAACATTTACATTAGAAAGTGGACGTAAACGTTTTTCGCGATGATCATAGTAAGTAGGTACGATTCTATAAAGACAACTATTGAACCGCACAATGTCGTTTGTGCAGTTAAATTTTATTGTATACTCCACTTAAGGTCTTTATAGCGAATTCAGGATACCATACAAACTTTCTGTTCTTGTAACAAATATAACTTTGAGCAATTTAGGGTGAATTTTATGTCTATAATTAATATTTCCAGAAAAATAGATACCTTCGTCGTTCGTTCTCTTTGCTGCGTTGCATTAATTATGATAGTATTATTAATAAATAGTATTAATAGTGTTATGGATAACTGAATCCTATGAATACTTAGAACATTATAAATGCGAAAGTGTGTCTGTCTGTTTGTTACCTCTTCAGGCTGTAACCGCTGAACCGATTCAGATGAAATTCGGTATAGAGAAAGAGATGGTTCGATGGTTGGACGGATGACTGGAGTGTTGTTGTTATACTCTCTGGTGCGCTCTCATGTGGCTTGCATACCCTATCTTTTTTGCAAATGTACGAGCTGTTGATGAAGTAGACTTCGTCATTCGGGTCGCCGTGCTGACCTCCTCCCACTCAGAGGGCTCTACTCGTAACTTGCATTTTTTCATGTCTCGTTTCAGAATGAAATATGAAATACATGTATATATAAGAATGGCAAGTCTATAATATTTGTCATCAAACAGTCTTTTTAAACTTGTTATTCGACATTTGTATAGTTTTATATGAGGTAGCGACGTCGATCCGCTAATAGTTACCCACAGCGCTTGTGTGACGTGTCGCGCGCGGGGACAGCGGCACTAACAGCACAGCTAAGCTAATAGGGCCGTTACTGTAACCACTGAATTTATTTTATTTGGCTTCGATGGAGCTATTACTGTCACGTGTTTTTATGCAATTTGCCTGAACAAAATTATACGTTTATTTATTTTGTAACGTATTTTGGGCATGTTTTAATATAAAATATATAAGTAGGAATAAAATGAGCAAATGTAATTTCACATAGGTAAAGATAAAGTCGGTGATATTGTAGCTATTTAAGTATGTGAGTTTGTATACAGGGGGTAACCTCCAGAACCATTTATCCGATTTCAATATTTTGGAATTGAATTGTGATAATTGTAATGGTATTTTATTGTGTTGAATGTTTTTTTGTATTAACTAATTATAATGTTAAATGTATGAGTCATAGTTGCTTGAAATAAAAATCAATTTAATTTAATTTAATAATAATTTTAATTCTCGGGTTTGCCTGTGTTCCTTGCATTACGCGGGCGGAGCCGCGCGGGCAACGAGTATTTATATTAAACTAGCTTCCACCCGCGACTTTGTCTGCGTGGACCCGCGATAAAAACTATCCTATATTTTAATCTAGGCTATAAACTATCTTCGTGCAAAATTTCATCCAAATCGGTGGTGGAGCCGTTTAAGCGTGATTGCGTAACAAACATCTAAAAATCAAAACATCCAAACATCCAAACTTTCACATTTATAATATTAGTAGGATAGGATATAGGATACAGTAGGATTCTAGCTGCCCGCGCCATTTTGCCCAGCATATAACAGAGTAAAATATGCCTATGTCCATCTTGAACGACTATTCTATAAACAGGTGAAAGAATTTTTGCTCTAAACTCCCAGTCATTTCTTCATTATAATATTAGTCCAGATAACTACGTGATATTTCGAAGGAAGTCCAAATAAAGCAGACGTTGAGGAAATGTCTGCATTGATAAATATATATTTTACGCTTATGTGTTTCACATTCACGTTCACATTCCAATCGTCATGCCTTATCAATCTGTCAACATTATTTCATGTGATAATGTAGGTATCACATTATAATAAATAATTAATTTTTCACTTAACCAATCTCAGCCCTTGCGTAACCCAGGAAGCTTAATAAGCAAGTTACGAAATGGCTCAAACCGCCATATTTTACAGCAAGCGCACACCTCCTCGCTGTAAGCGTTAATTGCTAACGCGCCGATTGAGATAACCTAGCACTTTCGTACAATACCTGGGTTAAGCTAACAGGAATGGGAGTTTGCTAACCGATTAGAAGCGCATTGCTAAAGTTTGTAGTACCACCATCGCCGTACAAAAGGCAAAGGCGTCATACACAAACTGAAATACCAATAAATTATTTTAAAAACAAAGACATAACCGACTTCAATTTAGTACTCCGCTAAGCCAAATGAACATTTCCACATTTTCTTTCCACTTTACCACATGGATTGCTTTCCGAGAGTAAATACGTTGATTATTACAGACGAAAACCATATCACGGTATGTGGGCCGATAATATTTGAGAAGTTCCGTCGATTTGGCACACTTGACATTTAGGACTTGATTAGTTGCTATTTCAACGGAATCATAATTATCAGAATCAGTAACGTACTTTTACAGGTTTAAGTGCAAGTTCCTTAAGTCATCTGTTCCACTTCGACAAATTTGTGATTTCCGGGAGTAAATACACTAGTTGTAATAGAAAATACCGAAATGACTACATGCGTGCCTTCTATATTTGAGGAGTTCCCTCAATTCCTCATGGTTTCCATCATCCAACTGAAGTTTTGTTAACAATGGGACTAACCTGCAAGAATATACTTTCAAATAAATAAAAAATTGTACGAATCAGTTCATAAATGACGGAGTTCTGAGGTAACAAACATAAACAAAAAAAATACAACCGAATTGAGAACCCTAAAAATAACCCACGCATTTCCGATTGTTGACAGGAGCCATTTTTTTCCTTTAGCGTCCCCGACGTTTTTCTTGTCTTTGGAGTGAATCACATCCTGAACTCCAAGGAATATAAAAAGGTAAAAAAATATATATAGGAGTACAATAATTAAGGTATCCAACTGTTGCTCCATCGTTAGTCGGTCGGTAGTTGGAAGTTACCTACAAAACGGCCAACTATAAAATACATGTCTAGAGTTAATTTTATAACACATATTTTCTTGATTTACATCACCTAATGGCTTTTGACTCCACTTACCTGCCTAAGCATATTAGCATAGTAACATAATATATTTCTCAATGTATATGTCAAGTCGAGTAACCATATCCAAATGAGCGATACCTAATAAACAATCACTTTCAAATTTCAGTGTTTTTCAAAAATCAGTGTTTACATTTATAAGGTAAATTTTAATATACAATATACGGGTTGCAGTTACAAATGCATTTAATACCTATGTTTTGTAAGTTGTCACATTAATGCCGAATGTTGTCAACATACCAGCAATAACTATTTATTACTCAAACACTATCTTGCATCCAGTCCGATCAACCGTGTCTGAAATTTAATTTGTTGATCTTAATTTACTCGAGTGGCTATAGGCAATTATTATAGCAGCATGTCCGCTATCATTAAACCCGTAATGTCATTATACAATCACATTCGTTCTGGAAGGACATTCTATTGACATATTGCTGGCTTTTCGCCATATTATAGTCACAAATACGTAATTATACTGATACTGTGGCAATTCTGACTTTGAAGGCTGGCATGCGCATTTGAAGGGATTCTTTTTGTCTATTAGGACAAAAACATGTGAGCAAGGCTGATGCGACCAATTTTGTTAAATAAGAGTTATTTTACAGGTAGACTTAAGTTAACATGTGAAAGATTTCTGGAAGCGTACTTGCACGGTTATATTTGTACAACAGGACCATTATTCTGACAGGCTAACTTTACAACTCTTACGTTTTATTAGTCAGTGAATAACTGTAGGACTATTAATTAAATCGGTTTAATAATTGTAATATCATGTCTCTGGCACCGGTCCAACAATTTTCTTGATTCTGACTCACTATGATTGCGTTGACTCTAATTTGTCAACGTAAATTAAGAATCTCTAATCAATTTGAAATCACGTCGATGCTATCTGGACCACTCGTTGGAAGGAAATGTCGATAAAACGCAAGATATATCGTTCAATCTAAAGCGGGGCGGTAACCACGACATAATGACAATGTCCAGTAATAGCCTGGCATTACACAAAGCAACAAGGTCCCAAGTAACGTACGATATACTTATACGATTGACGTTTGGTATTAATGTGTGGGACAGCTAGTAATTAAGATTTACACCTGGGTGCTGTTAATCAACTGATTTTAGTGTCAACCAAATTTAGATGTAGCTGCGGGCAGAGTGTGATAGAGCCGTTACGGTTTACCGCTCGAATTTAGGATAATGGCTCAAGACAATAGATTGTTCTCTGAGACTTATATTACATTCAAGTTGCTACATACATTGCCTTGGAAATAATGGTGAAATCTAAAATGATACGCATACGACGACAAAGTTGGTAGTGCCTTTGTAGCTAGGGGATGTTCCTAATGAGGCCAAATTGTCCTGACCATGAATCCTTTGTCGAGTTTTGATTGTTACTTATATTGAAGCGTCAATAGGTGTAAGTCAGATAAATAAAATGTGTTTTGTCTCATTCTTAATAATTATTTACAAATGTCAAAGTATTAGCTAAAATTAGTTTGTTGAACGTTCATGAATACGGCCATAAGTATATTTTAGCAACGAAAAATAAACACTTGTCAAGTTTTACTGATGAATTGATATAATAGCCACCAGTCTTTCGCATGCAAAAATCACAACGTCACAGGCCATATCTTGTTGTAAGATAAAAGTTCGAGTGCTCGACGCTGTACGTAAGTAAATGGCAGGGCACTCTATGTAAAATCAATATGGGTTAAATTCGAACTAAGAGGATTTTTCTTCATTCGAATTTAAGCCATATCACTTTGACATAGAGTGCCCATGCCATATACTAGTATAGCGTCGAGCACTCGGACGTTTATCTTATATACATTACTATTGACCGGTATTTATATTTCGGTGATTGGGCCAGAATTAATCCCTCTTACTTAATAAGCGATACATTCTTACTAAGGTAAACGTCCTAGTCCTCGACGTTGCATTAGTGTATGTCATGGGCACTTTATATCAAAGTGTCATGGTCAAATTTTTTAAATGTAACCCATATTGCTTTGACATAAAGTCTCCATGTCATACACTAGTTCGAGGACGTTTACCTAACCTAGTTTTCTAGAGATAAAAAGTTCTTTAGAGAGGATCATATGCCTGTATGGGATCAACTAAAATGAAAGCACAACAAAAGACAAAAATGATAGTCAAAATGATCGCTAAAACGACGGTTCATACTAATCTACTGAGAGTTCCTATACGTAAGTTTCTATCCGTAATAACTGTAAGTATAGAAAAAAAAAATCGTTTCTGTTCTGGTCAAGAAATATTGCGCGTAGATATACAGACTTGTTATATATAAAAAAAATTTATTGACATAAGTCGCTTAACTTCAAACTCGGGTAAATCCAATTCTGTTTTTTTTTTTTTAATTTTGGTATAAAATAAAAGGGTAAAGTATAATTCCGCGTGGTTTTTCGAAAAATATACAGTTATAATCATTATATTCTATCAAGATCAGATAAATGCATATGACAGTTTTTTTCAAATGTAGGTTAGTCCATCCAACCAATTAGCGAAATAATTTTGTTCAACATGGCTGTCAGTTGACTAATCGTATTTTTTTTTAATCTAGATAAATCCAGATCTGTTAAAACAAAATTATTAAAGTCCACACTGAGTTTTTTCAAAGATGGATAAATTGCAACCGATTATATCAAATAAAGGTAAATCCAATCACAATTTTATTTTTTGTAAAGAATGGATGGTTTTAATGCTGAATTCGCCGAACAGGATCGCTTACTTTAATATTTTAGCCCCAATTAAAAAAATACTGCCTTTCAAATCACCGAATTAACGTTATTGTCACTTTTTCTCAATGATCTCGAAAGTGGTTAGAGTGGATTTATCTGAGTTTGAAGTTAAGCGACACATATTAAGCATCATATTAACAACTTTTTATTTACTTTTGGACGAAAAAAAAACATAATTTTCTAATCTTATCAGTCTCATCTATACTCTATCTATATTTTTATGAATTTGATTACCTCGTGTTGTAATTTACAATTTAATGTGATGGTTTATTAACTATATACAATGTTATAAATTTTAATATCAGGTAACTACCAAATTGTATCCGTTAAGAATATCAAGTGTCCTTCAAATTATCTTAGGTTATTGCAAGTAGATAAAATTGGTTTATTAATATAACATTGATAACATCGGTTTTGAAACGGTATTTAGCCAACATTTGATACCCTCCGAAAGTTGTTCCATAAAATTAACAAGTCTATCAAAATGCAAGCCTTGCAGTTCCGAGGTAGGTAAACATATTTATAATATCTGAGTATTACGTCCTACAACGTAATCGTTGTAGGTGCCAGTCTTTGACACCGCCCCCTTATCACTCTACGATTATGAAGTCTACAAAGATTTTTTAAAATTATTATATGTTAACATGACGTCGACCATACCTACGCATGCTAATTAATATTTTAATAGATCGTGCTAAGCGCGCTTCATTCTATCACAATAGCTAAAATAGGAAAAAGGTACTAATAGGACTTAATTGTAATTATATATTATTGCACTGGTTGCTTTAGCAATATAGACAGGTACGGTAATGGCTTGCTCCTACATATTTTGTATGTAAATGTAGTAAGCTAAGCTATTCAAATCGTATGGTCAAATATTTTAGCCTAAGATACACCCTCAGCATATACCTACAATACGAACTAAAAACGACAGTGGGCGTTGACATTTGAAAGATGCTTTTGACACAATACATGTTGCACAGATAGGTTAGACCTAACAGGTCGATAAGTGTTGTTAACTTGTGGTTTTCCCGAAGAACTAAGTTATATGGGGTTCTTCAAAAATGAGGGTACGCTTGTACAGATACAGATGTTTAAAGGGTTGGCAACGCGCATAATCCCATTGGAGTTAACACTAACAGTAACATAATTTAAAACGGAGCTACGTCGATAAGACGAATCTATACCTACTTTAATACGTGGTTTACTACATCGGTATTGCTTAATGTAACTGCAGCAAATTAAAATTAGATAGTACATATCAGCGCAATGTCGAATAAAACATCGGTTTGGTTGTAAACACGTTTATACATTGTTAATATACCCGCCACCTCGTAAACTAGACTATGGTTCAATTAATGGACTCAGCAGTTTGGTATCTGCGCAAAATAACTTAATGCTAAGGTGTGTTGGGAGATAAAAGTCTTATCTAGGTATTACTGTTAGTATTAAACGGTTCGATGTGATATCTCCTCTTGAGTGTGTTGTGAATCGTTACCATACGATAATCTTTTTTAGAGTTCGTCGAGTAAAATGAATAAATATCGTAAGTGTACCTACGATTTTATTATTAATTACTCTAATTCATTTTATCAAATATTCAGATAGAAACACTGACGACGCGTGACGACGCGAACGTCGATGTTCACTAAGTTCTTCATTAACTTACTTCATAGGTTTTCTAAAATAAACCGGACAAGTGCAAGTTCAACTCGCGTGGTGAGGGTTCCGTATATAATCTAAGTTTCATAAGTGTTTTTGAATACTCAAACTTCTTATAGGTTTTCCTGTAATCTTTAGGCAAGGAACTATTTTCCATATTCTTTTCAGAATTTTAATCCTACTAGTTTCGGAGATAAGGGGGGGGGATGGTCAATTTTCGTCTTTTTTCCTAAATTACTTCAAATCTGTTTTTGCTGAAATTATAAAAACAATATCTGCCATTCTTACAACAACCCCTTTCATTTGATATGTCACACGAAACTTTTTTTTTTAATTTTCCAATTTACCCCCGAAAAGGGGCCACCCCTTGTTCAAAATTCATCAATTTACTTTACGCGTCCATCTTTGGGTCACCAATTTACATATGTGTACCAAATTTAAATTAAATCGGTCCAGTAGTTCCGGAGCAAATCGGCTGTGACAGACGGACAGACAGAAAACCGAGTGATCCTATAAGGGTTCCGTTTTTTCCTTTTGAGGTATCGGAACCCTAAAAAGTGCATAGAGCAAGTTCGATTGGCGTGTAATTAGTTCCGTACAGAAATTAATACTGACCAATAAAACCTGATTGTGTGGAGATTTACTTAATGAATATTGCATTTTAATTTTTGTAGTTTGAAACATGAGCGGTAAAACGATTAGGACATACCTACTTTATAGATGAGATCTAAGGCTCATGAATATATGGTGACGATAAAGATTAAAATTAATTAGGTATATCAAAAGACTAAAAAAATTGCTAATAGATACCCTCTAATATACATGTATATACATTTTTTTTTATTTAATACAAGGTAGATAGATATACGATTTTTGTTAAGAAAGTGAGTGTCATTCGCCAATAAACTATTTGTCACACAAAATGTACCATATTCTTTTTTTTGGAAAAAGAATATAGAATAAAAAAAGTCAATATGACAGTCAATTTTGAGATTTGAAATGTATCTTTCAAGCGTTAAAGGTTAAAGTCAAAGTGAAAGTCAAAGTTATTTATTCTTCAATTTAGGCATATTACATGCAATTTCATTGTGGATAAACCACCACCACCACCACCACCACCGGTACCACCGGTTCGAAAAGAAAACCTCGAGAAGAACCGGCGTAAAAAACTCGGCGAGGTGTCATCTTTTTCAAAACAGTACCTATACAATATATCATTTCAGTATCAGAGTATTATAAAATTACCTTGCTACAGTAAGTTATTTTATTCCTTTTAAAATATGAGAACATAGTGTCGGCAAATATTCCTAGGTTGCCATTACCACTTACCAGTGCTGCAATATTTTCAACAGTAACAGTTCGATTTAAAACAAAGGACTCAACCATTAAACATTAACTAAGCTACGCGTCCGCGAAACGAGAATTACGATGGCTCGTGTTCACAATTTTGCGCGAACTTATTTTTTCCATTCAGCATATGGCGGGAGAAAACTTAATAATTTCCTATAGAAAATTAGCGTTTGTTGAAATTTGTACCCTGAACGATGTAGCAAGGGTATTTTTTATTGTCCCTAGCGAAATCTTATAAGAGCTTGCAAAAGTTATGCCTCTATAAATCATTGGCTAACTAAGATGTTGTGCGACACACAATTTTATGGTTTAGCCACTCGTGCCGAGTGTCTTGTTGTGTTCATTTTGAGAGATGATGAGAGATGAAGTCTTGTGCGGGACAATAGTTTGTTAGACTATAATTTAGATCTTTGTACTTCAAATGTATTATCTAAGACTTGATTTGTATTTTGTTATATATAGAATTAGTAAGCAAACATATTTTAACATAAAACTGAATTTACATTAGGTTTCATTAAATAAAATTCTTATCAAAATAATCAAATAAAGCCATTTGATGGCTAAAGACTAATAAAAAAGTAGTTTAACAGGTCAAAGCTTAACAAAAGATAATTTCTAGATGCGAATCGCCTACAGATGTTTAAGTGTGTAATTATTTGTGTTGATTTCATACAAATTATGACATTTTGGCCGCACAAAGGGATAAGAAATTAACCGAGCCTTTACGTTCATCCTTTTACGCACCATACATTAATTATAACACCTCTTTAAGGTTAAATTTATGGTGTTGTTTTGTTAGCCATTACATGGTTTAAGTGGCCGGCGTGTTGGGGTTCCAGTGCAATTTAAAGTACACATTAGGATTCTTGTAGTATACCTAGTAGAGGATTAGAAGATGAATTTGAACTATTTATATATGATATAAATTGAATAGTAAAATAACTGCCTAGTAATTTCAGCGTACAAAAAAAACAGTTATGAAGATTTCAAGTAAAAACAACAAAAACAACCTTAGCAACTAAAATTTGCATTTAACAATCTAGGAAAAGCACTCCATGTGTCTAGCATGACAATTAACTGGTACCTACTTTCCTTGTAATCAACCCGTGTGACAATTTTTTTTCTCCTAATAAATAACTGACAGAACCCACATTTTATATGAAACGTAATACTTACCGTCCCTTTTTTTGCAAGCGCTCGAGGCTCAATACTTATTGGGTGTTTATGTTCTTATAATTTATGACTGCGGGCGGTGTTTTTATGCTTTGAAAGGCTCTAAAGGCACGTGGTAAATTTATTGAGGGACGTTTCAATCTGGGCGATCTCTGCGGTTCAATTTTATTTTCTTAGTTTCTGATACAATTTTTCATTTGTTCGCGCTTACACCCAGCTGTATTGGGTTTGGAATTTAGCTTGGCTGCCGCAAAATTTCTAAGTATAAATAGAATACATTGATAAAAATTGCAAAAAAGAACTCATTTGTTCGAAATAAAGTAAGTAGTCCTAGTCAGCCATATGTAGGTAGGTACTTTATGGGCTCATCTGCGTGGTTTGTATAGGTATGTTTTTATCAGTTGGGACTTAAATTTAATCGGTAATGAATGTATTTAGGTACCTACAAATATATAGGGTGCGGCCCGTAATAGGAGCAATAAATTAAAAGGAGGCTTCCTTACAGCATCTGTAGTAACCCCTTTTGTCCGTTTCTTTTCAATTTTTTTTTAACTCGGAGAAAAATTGATCTAAAGTTATGACCTCCGAGTAATGTATCTTGGCACCACGAGATCATAGCACAGTAGTCAATGCAGATTTTGAGGTAACATCATGTGGTGAGTCATAATACTGTTTGCATTTTTGTTTTCAAAAAATATTTTTGTGATATTTTCAGTTTTTAAAAAAAAAAAATTGTTTTTAGAATAAAAAGTTACTTGTATCACTCCAGAAGAGTAAAAAAATACACTAAAACTTAAGTTGAAGAAAAAAAAAACATTTTTTTTTTTTTTTTTTAAAGCCACTTAGAAACAATTGCTCACAAGCTTAATAATCTACCGTTTAATTTAATGCTCCTATTACGGGCCACACCCTGTATATGAAACAAGAAATAGTTTCCTCATTTTAACGGTAGTTATCAATATTTAGACGCAGAGCGTTGTGATATTATGATCTCACAGTAAAATTTGCATACAATGGCGTTCCAAGAAATTAAAAATGCATCATTGGTTTTCCTCTTTAATGCGTATATAGATTTTCTAACTTATTGCAAGGTTTCAATGAATCGAGGCTGTTGTTTTGCGGGGATTAATTATTCTACGAGAGGAAGTATCATTCTTAGAAGCAAGTTATTACTCTTTAGCGATTTTAATCACTTTAATCAGTAAACGCCATGGTATGAGTATCTAGGTATACTCATATCATGGCGTTTATTGATTTGGTTGAATTAAAAAATAAGCATTTAAATAAGCACTTAATCTTGACGCTTTGAACTCTGAAAAACTTAACACTAATAGGTACCTATTGCTTATTTTAACTCCGAATTTGGACAGGTCCAGGACCCTGATTCAATAGCTAGGAAAACCTAAAAAATGGTATCACTTCAGAATCTAACAGAAAATCTTTTGAACGGTAAACAATTTAACGCATCTGAAGTCTGAAGGTACATACATACATACCTACTAACTTAGATGCAGGTAGTCTCAGGTTAGAAAGGTATGTACTTCATTGAATTGTTTCAACACAATATTACAGTACAGTCGCGAAGGATCAATAAAATACCAGCATACGCATTGAACAGTGGTACTAAATAGTATTTTATATAATCGTTACACAATAAGGGCTCTTAAAGTCGAGTACCGTGTTTAGGCCATGAGGCTTGCCTAAGTAAGGTACGAGAATTTAAGAGCTAATTGTGTAATTATTGTATACAATACTTTTTATACGAGTCAACAGAAATAATTAAACAGACTTGGTATCTAATGAAAAATATCTAAGCCCTGCTGAAACGAAGTGCAAGTCAGAGGTGCGCCGCGTCGTTGATGTCTTTTTTATTGGAATCAACGCGACGTCCTATTGGTCAAATTCATTATACAATACAATACAATACAAATACTCTTTATTGCACACCTCACACAAACAAAGCAGTTACATAGAGAAACAATACAATAACATGTAGGTAGAGGTAGACAACAGGCAGACATAGTTCAGTAAAGGCGCCACGTGATTGAACGATTTTAGTTGTCTAAAGCGTTGTCTTATAATTAGCTCCATAGAAAAAAAGTATGTGGTTTTAGTTTAGTGTACGAAGTCTTAATTCAAACATTAAATTCGACGAGTATAAAAAGCCTTCTAAAGTCTTCCAGTCAAGATTTATTTTGCCTGCTATGAATAGGTATTAAACCTATCGGAAAAACGTTGTTCTCACAATGAAACACGTATCGGTGATCGGTATCGCAGTAATTAATTCGAGATAACTCACCGTCCGCTATTAGAGCCAGCCAAGGACAGTTAATACCGTACTCGCAGGTATACAGGTAAATGAGGATTGGACACGTAGAGGTTAAAATACTTATAATAGTTATAATTTATAATTAACATCGAGAAATACAATAATTTATAAGGAGTGTTCGTTTTATCTGGCACTAAGTATTACGCCTCAGTGTGTTCAAGTAAATGAAGGTTAGTTATTTATTACTTAAACGATTATTATGCTCAACATAAATAAAATCGGGCACGTAACAATACTTTATAATTATAATCATCACCTATATAAGTAAGTCCCACTGCTGGTTACCTATCATTGATGGAAAAGAATGGGCTGTATTATCAAACAGCGACTAGAATTGAGGCGATAGTTTTGCCATATAAATACGTCATAGTTTATATGAACTGACAGCTATTCCAAACCCTAAAATCATCGCGGTTGAGTTATAGTCTCCACGCTAGCACAAATACATATAAACGTACCTACTGGGTGACTTTGGGCTCATAACCAGGAAAAAAAGAAGAGGAAGAAGAATATAGAATAAGACACAAAAACTTTTTCCATGGGACCAACCACGGAATCGCGCAAATGTTAGACTAATTATGAGTAACATGAGAGTTAGTTGAGAGTTAAAATATGGAATAGCAAAAACATTTTTGCAATTTAGTGGTTAGTCTCATGGAAACAGTTGTTCAACACAACCAACTTTTTTATCTTTGCCATTCCTGATCATGACCCCGAAAATATTCTGTATACTCGGAAAAAAAACCTTGAAACTAATGCCAACCTGCTATGAAATTGTACTCCAATGCAGTTTACAGCTTCCCACGGTACAAATTTGAACTTTATAGTAAACACCATCACAATCTGTAATCACGCTCGCTTCTGATTTAATAATGTAGCTCGATCGAATCCCGATTATGCTCATACGTATTGTTATCATTTAGCGCATGGTCTGGGTAAACAATAGGATCACGACGGCTTTTCCAAAGTTCTTTTGCGGTCACTTTACGTTTGCTATGTTTGATTCACATTTCTACCTTTGCGAAAAGTAATTTAGCTATACCACAGTCAGGTGCTGAGACTAAGTAAAAAGATAATTAGAATTAAATAAATCCCTCTTCACATGCTCCTTTGAATCTTAAAACCGTGCTATCAAAGTGCACCCCATAACTTCAAGCATATTTATTATGCACTCAGTGTTCTAGTGTTAGATAACATAACATAAGATAGATTAGATTAGGTGCGTATCGCACAGATAGCCGCAGGATAGGCTGGCTGCAGCATCATAAATTATTATTACTAATGTATATCCTTTGCTATTGTGATTTATAAGACGTTGCGAATTGATTATTAATTAAATGTTATTTGGTTGGGAAATTGAAATTATGGTTTAGTAGAGTCCTGTATGAGGATCTACATTCCAAAGTAATAAGAGTCGAATCATGTAACTTCCGTGTCGTGAATTTCTGAAGACTTCTTGTATTTTTACATAACAGCCTTATAGATGTGGAGAACCAGGTGGAGTTTTTGTTTTACTGATTACAAATATCCTTAAAATGTATAAAATAATATTTCGAAATGGAACACTATACCACACGCCAAATCATTGAAATCTCTACCTACACAACACTAAAATAAAACACAATTCAGCTCAATATTTCTCCCGCAATATTACCTACCTCAACAAATAAAACATAGTCCGTAATGAAGTGCGCAAAAAGATCATATATTCAATAAACAATGGTAGCAGAGGTTCAATAAATTCAAAGACATGCTCAACAAAAATGTTCTGAATTGTTGTAGATACAATATTTATGCGAGGATCGAACTCGCGACCCCGGGCTACCGTGCCGGCGCTGGTGGTCTGTCTCTATGCGACCATCCATTGGTTACTAAAAAATAAAGCTTATGATGATGGGTATCAAAATAATGTAGGTATACCTATGCCAAATACTGACTGATTCTAAAATCTTTTTTCCCTGTTTTGATAAAAAAAAACAGATATTAGGGTGGTCCTAAAAAACCGAAAATTTGACATTTCAGTGAGTTTTAATATAGGAACGCGACTGAATTTTGTAATTTTTTGGGTGAATTAAAAAAAAACTTACTATGGAGAAATGCAAACGTTATAAAAAATCACACATCGGTCGCCACCATTAAATCTTATCCAAAAATAATAATAAAAACAGACGTTGTTTTTTCAGGTATTAGAACAATATAAGACGGTGCCTCATTTTTTTTTTGGATTTAAAGGACCTCCCTAACAGATATGTAATAAACGGATAAGAGACGTACGAGTATATGAACTCAATATCGTTCTGTTTGCACGAGGAAACCAAATGTATAAATAATTTGGTATATAGCAGTACAGGTACAGGTATCCAGATAATTTAGTTTTACGTGATTGACCAATTGATCTAAACTAAGAAATGCCTCTCTTACGTATGTAGGTGAGTGTTAACTATAATATGTTATTTATCCGTTCTTGTTTTTTAATGTTAAGTAGTTACTCGTACATAAATTACTTTTTTAAATTTGCACAGTTATCGTATGACCATTAATAATTTTCAAGGAGCAATGTATAGGATACAAAGGGAGGGAAGCCTTTGTGAACAAGTGCATATCGACCTCAGCGTTGTAGAATGTAGTTTTTAAATACGATTCCATAATTTCGTAGCTTAATCGTAGGTATAGAGATAAATGATTATGTGTTGTTGTTGTTCCCACGAAATTGTACCTTATAATCTAGTGTTGTATTGTATAGGAATGATTTTCGATGCGTTATTTATTACCAATGAAGTATGTCTATGTCTATGCCAGACGTCACAAATGTTGGATGTTTTTCAGCATTCCCTTTTTTAACCGAAATTATTTGTACCTACTTTTTTTAATCCTTAATTTTACTCATAACTTTGTACAAGAACAACAAAATATAGGTTTAGCCTTTGCTTAATACTGTGTGTAGGTAAAACATATACTTATACATGTGCTTATATTAATCAATGCGTACGTTTGCGGTATTCCTAGTTAAATAATTTTATTATTGTTGTTTTTAGACAAAAAATAGACAGCGCGCGTCTGCATTTCTTTTTTGCACACAAGCCAGTAAAATAACGCAGTTCCCTCGATAAAATTATACGCCGATCAGCAGAAATCCCTTACAATTGACACTTCTGTGTGTCGCTTGACATATTTTTACACCAACATTAATTTTATTATTGTTAACAACCCAATCGGAACTTTAAACCCAGCGCGGTGAATCCAAAATTGAGTGAGTCCCACTAATCCAGAATTCACTATTTAGCAACCTGGGTTTGCGGCTGGACACTGCTCTTGTAGACTCCAATACGCTACGTTAAGGTTTATTTTGGAGTTGAAGATTGTAGTTTGTAACGCGGGTATGGTTTACTCGCATGGAGTGACGAAGTGACAGGCACACAGGCGGCGGTGTCTGTGATGCGCCAATCAATTTGTAGCGTACAATACGCAATACATCGCCGGGCTAACTGGCTTGTTGTAGGGTTATTCTGCGAGGCTGGTGAGAAAAGTGCACCTAGTTTTGACAAAGGAGATTAAAATTTGAACGAAATATATTAATTCACTAATCAATCTCGTATTTAATTTAAAAATTAATTAATAATAAATTTAGATACAATATGATATTTTTGACCATGGGTATATAATATTTACAAGATGTTCTTCTAGGTATGCCATATTGCTCTAATACATTGTTTTTGTGCTTTAAGGGTCCGATTCACATGTAATGAATTTTCCCAAATCAAAATACCTACCATACCTTAAATTAGATACTATAAAAGCATGATATGCCTTTATAGCGGTTTTCATATCAGTTATACGTGTCAATTGCCATAAAACATATGCAAACCTATTAATTTTAGAGCAGACCTTATCTACATGCGTCTTCCAAGTACATCGATCATCAAGAGCAAATCGTAGAAATGCAGTGGTATCACATTCTATTAGAGTCTGCCCGTTATAAACTATATGTAGTTTCTCCTTCTTTCCCCTTCTATTAATAAATTGGATGTTCTTTGTTTTCTTAACATTAACTTGTAAATTATTATCATTTAACCATTTAATTATGTCAGCAATAGCATTATTAATAACAATCTCATAATTTTGATTCTTAATGTCACAAATAACAATTGACATATCGTCCGCAAATAGGGTGCAGTACAACTGTGATTAGTAATTAAAGGCATTTATATATAATAAGAATAATTAAGGTCCAAGTATAGTACCTTGAGGTACTCCAACCCTATTATATAACGTGTCTGATCTATAATTCTGTTGCATCTTTTCGATGCCTGAGCCTATTACTTCTACTATTTGACGTCGATCGCTGATATAGTTCTTAAGCCCTTATACCAGTCCTCTCTTGCCATAGGCTTCGCATTTCTTTAGTAATAACCTATGAGTGGCATGGTCAAACGCCTTGCCCATGTCTAAGAAAATGGCAACAGTTTTGTGACCTTTATCTACGTCGTCGACTATCTTATTGATTACATTAAACGTAACTAATGTGATTTTTGCAAGACATTTTATTTTAATAAAAGCCAGTTTCTAGGTTTTGTTTTGTCCCCTGCTTTCAAAATAGGCTTTACAATGGAAACTTTTAATTTGTCAGGAAACAATTTTGACAATTACTACCCTTAAATTAGGTTCATATTTCTAAATGGTCAAATCTAGAAAAGTACAAAGCTCACTACACGACGCGACGAACGCAGAATAACGCCTACCCCGCTGTGTGTCTCATACAAGATGCATAGAGCTGCGCGGGAGGCGGCGTTTTTGCGGCGCTAATGAAGTGTGGTTCATTAGACCGCGAGTAACGAGCCGGGTTCGATTCTCGGCCCCAGTTAAAAACTCACATGTCCATACATTGTACGTTTTTAGTGGAATATGTGAGATGAGTAAGGATGTTTTGAGGTTTATATGGAGATACTGGATTTCCTGCATACCAATGAATTGTAACATGGTGTTGGTATGCGAGGCGTGTAAGAAGCTGCTTAACGCTTGTGATGCTAGGAAGTGTGAGAATGTGACGGTTAAGGCATCAATTAATTAAACGACTCTACAATTTTACTAGACAGCACGTTTAACACTCGATTCTTATTATGTAATTATTCTTGATTCTTATTGTATACCTACCTGAAAGATTGCATTTTCCCGAAAGTTTACCAGGGATTTAAAATTTACTGGAAGATGATTTTCACCGTATTGCATGTTGTTTTAGAACAACACACCAAAAAAAAACCGGTTAATTATTTGTATTTTATTTAGTGCATTGCATCTTTTCACCTCACCTCCTTATGTTTTATGAGAGCAACTAACATTGAACAATGCCCAAATATGTAGTGATAGGTATCCCCTTTAGAATTGGAGAAATTCCGTCCATTCCTCAGGTATGTCATGTCATCCATAAAGATTTACAGATTATCATTTTCGCAATGTGTGTTTTGATGAAGTTTCTGCCCTCGACGAAATCATTACAAAATAAGTGAAATATCATCCTTGTCTTCCCCTTCCTGGCTTACCCTCAATCTTACCTTCTATGATGATATTTATGAAAGCTAGCGTCATTTCGTTTATGGTGACCAATTATTTTCCCTCTCCCATTCTCTATTGTTCAACTGTGTCGTAAATGTACATAAAAACTATACTATATAAAGATGTCCGCAGCGCATCATTTTCCCTAAGATAAAGCACATCATATTGCAAGGTTCACGTTCACACACATAAGCACTGGCATTAGGCGGCGGTTCCGTTGAAATTTCAATCGCGCTAAATATCTCGGGTGAACAATACGTCGCGCTGTCTCAACGCCTCGCCTGTCCTCGCCGCGCCACACGGCCACCGATCCTGGCAAACTTGATGTCGAATTTTGTTGGTCGATTCGCATATTCCTTTTCAACATATTTCACGCGTGCCGAGTTAACGTGTCAGAAGTTCAGAACCAGCGCCCGAAACAGATAATAAAACAATGAACCAAAAAGAGGCTCTTAAGTCTTTATTTCATAGAGAACATAAATAGTACATTATTGCCGTGGCCGGAAAGGAGGCAATTGCAGGCCGAGTACTTGCCATTCCGGCTAAGGCTAATATAGTGCTTTTCTCAAAAATGGGGGAATAATAAACTTTAAATATCGTTGCACAACGTGAAAATATTAATGATTTCCCGCCGTTTTTCTTTTTAAACCGAATCGCAAGTGTATTTTTCCACCGAAAAACGCAAACTATTTGAGACACATAGAAAAACGTCGCGTTTGCAACAGAAAAATACGAGTTGAATTGGCTGAATACGACCTGTGACGTCTTTTATGTGCCAGTTTCACATTTTTAAAAAGTTTGGTACTCGACAAATAAAGGAATTTATATTTAACATTCCAGGCGGCATGTTTGTTAATTTATTTTTTATTGTTGATCTGACCTGAAACTATACACTTTACCTTCCAATAGGTAGCGACTAATGTACATTTTGCGGGCCATTTTGGAGAAAAACACTTTGTTGTCCCTCCTTTAGAAAACAGTCCTGCTGAATCGAAATATATCAAATTACAAATATTATATTTTTTAAATGAAATGCATTTGTGAATTTGGAGCAGAACAAATAATAAAGAGCAAATAACACTAGTGTCAATACGATACTTTTAACTGATCAAAATAGGATATTTAAATATAATTATCCCGGTATTTATACACTCAGTCTCTAGCCGCCCAGCACGCAAATTTGTAGTGAAATTTGAGTAACATTTAAATACAACATACATTTAAAAACAACTGACAACGCCTTTTAAAAGGCCTTTGGGTGGCTAGAGGCTATCGTAAATTTGTAGTGTTAGTAACTATTTATGATACTCACAGACCCACAACGACTTTAGAAAAAATGTTTATTCTGCTGCAATGTTTTAAAGCGTGCCAGGTCAATGATGTCATTGGACCAACGCCACAGATTATATAATAGTCCTACGCTACGATGGATGGCTTTATTTTTTTCATTTGTTATTTACCTGTGGCTCTAAAGATTTCTTATCACTGATTCTAGAGAAAATTGTGACTGCAAACTTTGAAAAACTATTTCGTAATAAACTGAAACATGTCGTGGATCCCGATCCCGTTTATACTCGGAAAGACGTCTTTATGGCAACCCGCCTGCTGCTTCGGACGAAATACATTACATATTAAAGCTACACATTAATGAAAACCGCATAAAAATCTGTCCAACGATTTTTGACTTTAGAACGAACATATTTGTATCGGTTATAAGTTGAATTGAGCCTCACTTGACGGCAAAATAACCGCCATGATATGACTTGTCCACTGTCAAGTAAAGATCCCGAACCTTACACGATTGCTCTTCGTTTAAACACCCCGTGTGTTTCCTAACGATGCCCGCTCGTAGGTGGTTCTCCTTCAATAATATCAGTAATTTCATCTTATCAAGTCGTAGGAGAGAAAATGGGGGCGGATAGCATCGAGATAAGTAAATTACGATGCTCGAGATAATCTGTTGTCTAACGTGGGGTGCTTTAAATCACTTTTAACGCACTTTAAGTGGAAATTACTTCATACGGTTTCGCCTACGAATGCAAAAAAGTTTAGTCAAAATTTTCGACATACAAAAAACGAATATACATCTGGAGAGGTTACAACAATACTTAAACCCAACGACGAAGACATAGTCAGAAGTTAAACCACTAAAATAAGTAAATAGTATGGATTAATCTAAGAATAAACACTATTGACTGGTAAAATTAAATATAGAATTAAAAGAGTATATAAAATTACTTAATTCCAAGATTAGTTCAGTCTAGTAACTACTAACTTATTTTAGAGATAAGAGAGCATACAGCGCATGTATATTGACAATATTTCTAAAAGGAAAAAACAATCTGTTTTGATAACTACCAATGAAAAGGTGTCATTATATTTAGGAGGAGATAAATATGTATTTTTATAACTTGGTTTATTATGTCAAAGTTTATAAAATTCTCAATGGATACTACCTAATTTAGGATATTAAGAAATAACACATGTTGGCACATACAAGCTTTAATATTTATACTCAATAATACTTTAAACATGTCAGAGGCAACCATTCTCCCGAATCTTCAAATCTTGTATTGTACCTCGCGAGACCAAATGCCAATAGGTAAAGGTTTATTTTATGAAGATAACATTCCCGATCCTATACGGGAGGCACATTGTTTTCATCGAATAAGTATCGATATAAAAAGCTATTGTAATCCAGTCAGGAAATGGAAAGTGGGATGGCCTGGCCATAGTGCACAGAGCTGCATGCAGTAAACACAGTATGGTATGGAGTTAAATGTGAGAACTAATGACCCGTTCCATCAGCAGCTTCGGAATGTCGCGCGTGAATGCTAGCATTCACGAAAAATACAAAATCGATTCCAATGCCAAGCGAGATATTAAGTTATGTCCAAGGAAGGTTACATGCAGTTTTGAGACTTTTGGCTAACTATATAAACATTTTGTTTATGCATTGGCTTCATTCACTTTCAATCGCGAAACGCCGCATATTCTAGCTTTTATCCCAAAATTTGACCCTACCTAATATACTTATCGAATAATAATAAGAATATGTACCTAGGTATTACTAAGGATTTTACAGCATTAAAAAGACAATGGCACAGCCACATGTGTCCGGGACGTATCTGATATTAAAGATGGAATAAAATATCGCTAAACTTAAGTAGCAGTGGGCGGGGCACAATGCACGTAGAACCGATGGGCGTTGGGGCGCAAAGGTTTTCGAGTGGCGACAACGTACCGGAAGGCTCAGCGTGGGTAGGCCCCCCACAAGGTGAACTGCTGGTAAAGGTCGCGGGAGTCCGTTGGATGCGGGTGGCGCAGGACTGGTCACTTTGGCACTTTTTGGGGCATTGCCAAAGTCTTTCGGCTGATATTATGATGATGATGATGACCTATAACATTGAAAATATTACTCGAGGCCAAGTCCAGTTGTGCTGTTTGCACTTTTGTAGTACTGTGTACTGCGCTCGCGCCGGCCTCTGAGAGTGCGTAATGCGAGATTCCCAAGCAGCCGCGTAGCTATGCGCTGCGATTCGCACTGCTAGTCGCGATCTTCATCGATTCTTATATCGATTAATCATTTACGTATATATGTTTTGGTCATCGCCATTTCTGCTTGATTTATGATGATGGTAGCAATGATGCAAATCTAAGAACTTAACAACTAAACTGTAAATTAGTTCCTCAAGTTAAACAGAGTGGGTGTCCTACTAGCGTGATCCACCATTAAAAAAGCCAGCACGCTCCATAGGCACATACTAAAACTTGGTGAGATGGATGATTACGTAACTTTTGTCGTACGTTAGGAAAACTCAACTGCAATTTCCCCATGCAAAAAGTGACATTTAGCTTTACCTGACGTACGTACAATGCGTTACGCAATCGACTACCTGGTGTAATTTAACCGAAATTCACGTTCTTTTTATTAAATGTTAAGCCTTGTACCTACCATTTGTATTAGCCAAACGATACCTACCTACTACGCGGAATACATTGGCATTACCTAAATATAGTACTTAGATAATACAAAATACTTTTTGTACCATAACATCACCTAACTCTTGACAAAATATCGATGGAATATCCCCATCTCTAAATTCAATTTCTCGCTCTTTTATTCTCGTGCGCATGTGCGTTGAATGCTGCGCGGGATTCCATATTTCAACGCACGTGGTTTCTTTGCCTTCAGTGCGCATTGTTGTGATTTACCAATTTCAACGCAGCACTTACTCCTTATTGAATTATGATCGTAACGATTTCGATACTGCTTCGGAAGTTTTTTTATGGATCTTCATTTGTCTGAGACATGTATGTAGGTATAATGCATTTGGATATTGTCCCATGAGTTTCAATTAAAGCAGCATTTATCCTACGGTGTCCGAAGTGCAGACAAACTGAAACGTTTGATGGTTGTCAGCAGTTATTGTCCAATATCTATTGCACACTACAGGTAAAAAGATAAGTCAATCTATGACTTAATCATGTTTATAAATAAAGTGCAATTGTTTTTTCTTTGGCAATATTTTTAAGAAATTGTTATGAGTTTGGATTCGTATTTGTACCCGATCTGTGCTTGTAGGTGGTCGGTAAATTTGGCCTGTAATTATTTAACAATGTATGGCAAGATAAGAGTATAGAAAAGAGGCATCTTGCGTCTTGTAAAATTGTTTTTGTTTGATAATCAAAAATGTCTAAGACAAATAAACTTCAAAAAACTGAAAGGTCACGTAAAAATACAACTTTTGAGTTATTTTAGAATCCGATTCCGTTTGTTACCAGTTTTTGTCAGAACGAATCGGCAGAGAGCATGCCTGGCATTTACGGAAGTTCAGTTTTTCTGTGGATTCTCGCCTTAATTACCGTGGCAGACACAATGTGATGGAATCCCAGGTCTTAATCATGTCACAGGAATGCTTGAAATGTTTCAATGAATAAACAACCTCCATATTTAAATTAGGTACTCAATTGATAGCGGTCATAATGATAGCACTAAAATACATTGCCTAGTGTAAATTGTACATTCTAGAGCTTGTTTGTGTTGTGTAGCTATCAATATTAGGCAATAACGACACCCACGATACAAACGCTGCAATTTGTAGTGTACTTATAACTAAAATACGTTTCTCGTAATACAATATTAAGTACCTATAAGATTATTAGCATAAGTAGGTAGATTAAGAATTTTCTTTCCATTGATATGAAAGTGTACACCGCTTCACAGTCAGTACCTCCTAATTTGTCAAATCCTACGGGTGGAAAACCAACGGGATGAGACTTCATGAATCAACTTATCCATACTTTCCTCAAATCATAAGCACGTCTGGCACTCCAGGCGTCCAAAACACGTCGGTCACAGCCGACCAGGCCCCAGCAATGCAGCGGGAACAAAGTGGGACGTTTGCACGTCTCTAATTCATTTCACGCTGTATTGTGATTTGGGTTTTCAAGAATTCCAAGCAAGGTTTTTTTCGTTCTCTATTGCAATGATTACTTTTAAAGACCAAGTTGGAATTAGTAGGGAAAATAAGTAGGGTGTTTTTTTTTTGTATTTGCTGATACATTGCTATAATAATTGGAGCTAAGAGCTAGATTTCATTCAACGAAACGACGCAAAACGCTTTAATTATTTGCTAAGAGCTAGATTTCATTCAACGAAATGACGCAAAACGCTTTATTTATTTGCAAATGATTTTACGTGTTTTCAGTCTGTCGATTACACTCCTTAAAATTTATCTTCTAGTTTTTTACATCATACTCGAACTTGTTTACACAGCAAGAAAATGCTACGAGAAGCCATAATTATACAGCATAAATATGGGTATATAGCATCCATTCCAATAATAATAAGAAACCGGCCATGTGCATGTCGGGCCACGCGCAGTGTAGGGTTCCGTAGTTGCCTGTCTGTATTTGTTACATCGACACGCGCCACCTTAACGTTGCGATTGCGTCGCCCGTATTTGTACGAAAGTTGGCCTTTAAAAATACATCTCCACTTTACGTGTATACGAATAACGAATGGACGGACGGACATGACGAAATTATAAGGGTTCCTTGTTGACCACGGAACCCTAAAAAGGTTGTTAGATTTTTATATTTCTTCGCATCGTTTCCTTGTACCTTACTTACATACCTATATCACAGTGTGTTTGTTGGTTTCTAATTCTAGGAAAGCTCCACTTTTCTCGGCCAGTAAATCCTGCGCGGGACTACAAATTACGCTGCGTCTGCGCCGGTGATAGGGTATCGGTTGCCATGGAGACGGCCCGTGGGAAAGGGTCAGTGCATTGGTTACTGACCTTTGGACTAACGCGCGGTTTTACAGTGAGTCAAAAGTAGCTGGTCATTTTGTAAGTAGTGGTGTCGAAAGTGTATGTCGATATCACTCAGTCATCTGTAGCATTAACGTGATAAAATATAGTATCAAGATTCCTTTCCTGCCTGTACTTTTAATGCTGATTGCCCTTTTTATAAAGTGTCCGGTTTTACATATAATAAATATTGTAAGTAACCTATCTTGACTAAATTTCAACCAAACAGCCAAGATGTCACCTAGGGGCATTATTATAATCAAATCGACTGGCGTTGTAACTCTATAACATGACGTAAGAAACATGTAAGGCTAGCGGAATTTAGCGGGATCTGAACACAATAAACATAGGTACAAATGTAAAAAGTCTGTATAAATCGGCTGCAAGTAGGTTCAAACCTTGAGTGGGTTAAGACTAAATAATACCTAGATCATGTGCTTTATGAGGGTACGTTATGTGAATATTGTGTTTCAAATTAATAAGTATTTTAGTAGGTTGCTGTCGATTTTTGGTACATGCTTTTATTTTGTACACTCATAAATTGCTCGTGAAGAAGCTTCAAGTGAGCCCAAACACCACAGGTTTATGTTGAGTATAGCCTAAGAAAGATACGGTCGCGCTATATATGAAAAATAATAATATGTAGATATCAGAATTTTTTTCACATCCAAAATTTGGTATGGTAATTGGACGTATGTGGAAGTATTCTTGAATAATCCACCTACATTTAATATCGCGACGGTAAAAAATAATGAAAAATAACTATATCAATTTCGTAAAAATTTGGCGAAAATGGCATAAACTTTCTTTACTTTATAATTTACTACCTCTATATACGTTCTTTGCGATACGCGCATTGTCCACTTATTTTTAGGGTTCCGTTCCTCAAAAGGAAAAAAGGAACCCTTATAGGATCACTCGTGCGTCTGTCTGTCCGTCTGTCACATTCTGTTCACATTTGCTACGAAACTACTGGATCGATTGAGTTGAAATTTAGTACACATATGTAAATTGGTGACCCAGATTCTGAACAAGGGGGCCACTTTTGGGGGGTAAATTTAAAAAAAAAGTTTCGCAAACTGTATTGTGTGACATATGAAATCAAAGGGGTTGTTGTAAGCATCTGAGATATATATTTTTTATAATTTTAGCTAAAACAGATTTGAAGTAATTTAGGAAAAAAGTCAAAAATTGACCATCCCCCCCCTTATCTCCGAAACTACAAGGCTTAAAATTCTGAAAAAAATACATATGGAAAATAGTTCCTTGTACAGGAAAACCTATAAGAAGTTTGAGTATTCAATATAACGGGAAAATTCTCAATAATTTACGGAACCCTCACCACGCGAGTTGAACTCGCACTTCCGGTTTTGTTAATGAAAAACCCTTTTCCATAGGCCGGATGAAAATCGATATTATCTCAAGGTCGTAAATATTTCATTAAAATGCTGTCATTTCCTGATGCAAATATTTTTGGATTCAGGATCAGTCTCAAAATTTGTATATTCAAACATGATTTCATCATAAATAATACTGATATCATTTTGCTTGCGAGTTTTTTTTTTCCTAACTTCCATCCATAGATTAGTGATTTTAGTAATAAAAGCTTTTAAATTAACATATAAAAGCTGTGTACAAATAATTAGCCTGATATTGAATTATTTCCAAAACAACTTTCTGCCATACCCACAACTTATGTAGGTATATACATTATATTATGTAGTTACTTATAAACACTAAAAGTGACATAAAACCTTGTAAAACTGCCTCAAAATTTTGAATGTCAAATCTATTTGAAAGGCGACAATAATTATCGAGTCTGGGAAATGGGAATATTAATGAAAGACACATTTATATTCGATAATACAGAGACAGACATTTCTGCTAAACCTGAAACCACAAAATGGAAAAACGCTGTAAAACAAGCTTGGAAGAAGAAATTATTTGTGCAAAGCCTATATATAATCAAATGGAAAATCGATAACACAATAAATTCGATAGAATATAATAGCTTCACTTTTTTTTTCGACAAGTTTCATCGTTATGTTTTTTTAAACATATATATACGAGTACATGGTTGCTCACGTACTTACATTGCTTATAGTTTCAGAAAAATAAACTTAAGTAGGTCTATAAACAGGCTAAAAGTATGGGCTTAAAAACTACCATTATGCATAACTTAGCTCAAAACATTCTATAAATATCATCTAAAACTAAGGGCTTAAACACTACCATTATGCATAACTTAGTTCACAATCATTCTATAAATATCATGCAAACAACAAAACACTGTAAAACCGATTTCCACAATTAAAACCATTTCGCACAATCCGGGGTCAATGACACATTTTTTTCAACTTGATCTATATTTTTGACAAAAACTCTACTATTCATTTAAAAAATCTATATTAGTATCAACATCTCTTTCCCGACGAGCGGCCGCTAAGAAGTACGCAAGAGTAAAGGAGACGGATATAGATAGTGAGTTTAACTTTCAAGTGGGCAGTCTTTAGCGGTGATCCGTGACGAGTGTTGTGCTTGAAGTAGGAATGACAAACGCGAGGCGTACCGACGTCTCGCTCGCGCTTTTTTTTACCGTTGCCATTGTGATGCAATGTTGTCATATTTTCAAGACAACTCAAGAAGCAATTTTGGAGATGCGTGAAAACGCACTTACCACAATAACTTTCTTTAAATGATTACAGTAAAAAAATCATATTTAAATTGAGTATCGTATCGAACCCTGTTTGGTTTGTTGATGTATCTGAATTAACAAGAAAGACACATTAGTAGTATTTGAGGGTTATTTTGAAGCGCACTTTTTGACACCTCAAAATTGTTCAAATAAGACCGTCATCGTCCAGGAAATCATCATCCTTCATCATCCAGCATCCATAAGGAAAACACTAGCAGTTGGAAACAAATTAATAACATTTTGTGTATGGTTATAAATTATCTACAAGTTAAAATAAAATAAATAAATAAATAAATATTTTGCGGTAAATCTTACACAAATCGACCTAGTCCCAAACTAAGCAAAGCTTGTACTATGGGTACTAGACGACGATAAACATACTTATACAGATAAACACATAGAAAACATCCATGACTCGGGAACAAATATTCGTGCTCATCACACAAATAAATGCCCGTACCGGGATTCGAACCCAGGACCTCTTGCTTCGTAGGCAGGGTCACTACGAACTAGGCTAAAGCGGTCGTCAAAATAAAACGATACGAACTATAGTATAAATTATAATAAATACACAAAGATTATTCAAAATGTGAAAGAATTCAACTAACACTTGAACTGCGTTGATGTCTTTTACTAGCGTTAATGATCGCACTTACAAAATCTTGTCAATTAAGCGCATTTGTGGGCTATGGGGTAGGGGGGCAGAACAATTATCAAGTTATTCTAAACACTCGAACCGGCGTATTTTTATTGAATGGAGCCGGCTACGTTTTGTTTACGAAACCTTACGTGTGTATTTATAAGTCTTTTACCTTATTTATCCAGGTACACCTAAGTTCAATTACCGACGGATTTATATTCAATTCAAATTCTTTTCAACACATAAAATTATAAACAAACTAATGTCATGCTTAACGGGGCCTAAAAATATCACAAAACATTCTTCTCAATCATAAAACCGTCAACACATGCAGTTAATTCCATCCTAAACCTTCATTAACACCGCGCTGTGTTCACACCACTAATAGTTATTTTAATACATTTCTTATTGACAGATCTACTTTTGAACACAAAAAGGCATCACGATTAGCTATGGTTCATAAAACTCGAGCATTCATAACCCAATAATCCCGTTTAAAAAAATAAACGAACCACTTCGAATGCGGGAAGTCGGTTAATTTAGTGATAGGATGAAGCGGAAAGAGTGATAGAATGTTGATTTAACAAAAATAATATCAAGTAGATAGGGGCGTCGTGACTTTATTTTTAGGCGACACGATTTCTACTCTTTATTAATTCTAAATACAAGTTTGTTTATTTAAGAACTACCAAGATTATAAGTGTTGGAGAAGTTAGAGAACATGGTTTAACAAATTAATTTACTTTAACGTGATTATCGAATAGAGTGATATTTGGGATGTTTTGCCACCAGCACATTCTCAGATGTAAGAAGCGAACAGTAGATGTGAAGAAGTAGATAGCAATATCAAATTTAGCATCGCAATTTTATCAAACTGCTCCTATTTTTAACATGATATCTGTATCATTTAACATGATATAGGTAGACGCCATAATTATTATTTCAATATATGTATGGTCATCCTCGGATATGTGTAAACCAATAAATAGTAGTTTATTCACCTTATAGTTGTGTCTGCCCTTTTGCATACATTAAGTACGGATGTGTGTAATTAGAAAAGAGACAACGGGGTGGTAGGTCTTTGTGAGTGAAAAAGGGACCAAGGTCATAAAAGATGTGGGACTCGTTCCGTTAAACCATACAAATATGGTGTTGTGCTGGACTTTCGTGAGTGAACATAAGACTACGGCTATGTGGAACGGGTTTTGTTAGACCATGCAAGAGCAAAATAAATAGTTTGATTTGTAATGAATAAATTATCCGCTCCCGCTCCCGCTTCCGCGGGCCCCGTGGCGCAGGCTCCATGTCAGACGGACGAGCACAAGGTAAGCCGAGTCATCATCAGTCAACGAAGCGACCGTTAGCAGACGTGTGCGTTTCATGCACGCTGAAACGCCTAATACCTATCGACTACTTTCAATAATGCTATGACACTGCCTGCCCACCTAGAATAACAGGTTTTCTGATCATGTTATACATGACATTTTGGTACATTTGGGTTTTAAAATTTGCCTACCACCTATAGTGCTAGCTGCCATGGTATTTAGAAAAATGATGTGTTTGATTTTAGGAGGCAGTTTGTACAAAAACGTAGTAGATAAACAAAGTAAAATTACTGGATGTATGTAATAGGATAAAGTAGGCAATAAAATCCGTTTAAATCGTTTTATTTAATCCACAAAAGTAAAATACATCGATAGCAAATTCATTCGACTTTTTTTTATTTTTGTTACGACTACTAAAGTAATTTTATGATTATGAGGACAACATATAATATGTAAGTAGAATCGTTAATAAAAAATAGGTAAAAAAAAACTCTGTCTTGTGTGTTATCTAAAGATCTATCTTACTAAAAAAAGTGCATGGGCTAGAAATAAGATTGAAAGTCACATTGTATATTTTTTATAATCACACTATTTTCGGCGCTTTAGTGTATTCTTTACGTTACCAGCTAATATCTCATAAGAAATAAATATAAATACGCAGTAAACCAATCTCTTACACATGACACGTATATATTATGTTTAAATTGTCCAAGCGTGCATCCATGCCTGCGCAACATTTCCTTGGGACAGTCAAACCCCCAGTCAAAGGTCAACTTTTGAATACACGTGATATCGTATCGTAAGTTTTCGAGCATCGTGTTCTAATGCATCCCATACTGTGAGAGGCTGTGTTAGTGGAAAAGCGCGCGAACTCAGTGTAGCGCCGATGCCCGTGCGCACAGCACGCCCGCTCGCCCGCGTCTGCGCTAGCGCGACCTGTCAAACGCATTGACAGTTCCGAATTTGAATCCGATACGCCAATTGGCGATCGCAATTTTTCATAACTTTTGAAAATGGAACAAACGCCCGATTTCTTGCATGCGTCTGTTTAATAAATCCATCTAGTTTCAATATTGTGACATTGTTTATCAAATTTAAACTGAAAATATGCGTGTAGTGTAACGAAAAAAATCGTGCTTATAGATTTCTTGGTCTGTCTAATTTTGTTTGTTGTATTCACACAAGGGTGTTTTGACTAGTAGGTGTGAACTGATAAGGTGTGAACTTTGGAATTTATTTTGAATGTTGAGTGTATTAGATGGTTGTATTACTTAAAGGATTGTTATATAGATAAAAAGGTAAGCATGCAGATATTTTTTTTTAATATTTCCTGATTACTTTTGATATTAGTATCTACAAAAGTATGTTACAATATTAACAGTATAATAGAGATTTTTTTATTGATTAAGGTTTGTGGTGTTTCCTGCAATGTAAGTAGATTACGTAGGTACTTACTTGTTGTTTATACAATTATCAAGGAAAATTCAGTAGGTACCCACTGATGAGCATTGTACGGGAGGTTTCTTGACGAATCGATACCTATTATTCATGTTAGTTAGGCAGTCCACTCATCTGCAATAATTTCTGATAGGACAAGTCACACAAAACATATATCTAATACGGCTCTATTTGTAGAACTGTTAGAGCGTGTCAGATATTTTTGCCCGCTATGTCGTGTTAGATATTATTGCAGTTGGACTTGAAATTGTAAATATTGTGATGATACATTTCTAATTATAAGATTTGACTATCAGTCAACAATGCCCGGTAACTGAGAGTCAAATCAGCAACTTTTTCGAAAGCTTCAAAAAGCTCTGTTTAATGAAGTTTGTAAGTAAATAGGAACAAGTGACGTCACAATTTTTTATGGTCAAACAGCGTCAAATAAGTTCAAGCGTGAGTATTTTGGTGAGTTTTATTTATTGGTAATGGTAAGTAGTTGTCGTCGACCTCGTTTTTAGGGTTCCGTAGCCAAAATGGCAAAAACGGAACCCTTATAGTTTCGTCATGTCCGTCTGTCCGTCTGTCCGTCTGTCCGTCTGTCCGTCTGTCCGTATGTCACAGGCATTTTACTCGAAAACTATAAGGTGTATTTGAATAAAATTTTGAGGATAGGTGTATTTTGTTAGCCGCTACATAGTTTTGTAATTAAAATGACAAAAAAAAATTTTTTTAGGGGTGCACTCCATACATAAAACTAAAAGTCAAATTTTTTTTTTTCATTGTGACCCCCCGTGTGGCACATCAATCGATAGGCCTTTCAAAATAAATATAAGGTTTTTTAGCATTTTTTTGGATTAAGTGAATAGGGTCGGAGATAATCACCCCGAAAGTCACTAAAATTCTGTCCCCCCCCCTCTAATTTTTGAACGGTGTATTTTAAAAATATGGAAAAATTCATGGACATAGGGCTTATTAATTTCATTCACCGAAAATTGTTTTGAACAAGATTGGTTCAGAGGTTTTCGAGATATTGCTGAAAAACTGCCTTCCTCAAAGAAAAGGACCTAAGTGCCGTAAAATTTCTGTGACGATACGACCTTTTTAATAGGCACGGAACCCTTCGTTTTGCGTGGTCCGACACGCACTTGGCCGGTTTTTAAATATGTACACGTCTTTAACTTGATAAGTAACGTTTTATTATTTCCCATAGAAAATAGAGCAATAAGAATAAACTATATGGGATTTAATTTCATTTGTAAACTACAACCTCACAGACCTTCTCTTATAATATTAGGAAACAAATAGTAGTCATAGAGTAATCTCCAGAATCACTTTAGTTTTCCATATTACATCCACACCGCCATACTAATATTATTCAAATGCAATAATGTATCTGCTTGTTACTTTTTACTGATTTTGAACTCTTTAGATAAAATTTGGAAATTAACTCCATTCGAGGAGAAGGAAGCGTGAAAGGTTGTGTAAGGGAAAGGATTAACTAGTCCTACGTGGCCATAGTTTTAGGTTACGGCTAATATAACTTGAACCTTTTCACATTGACAGCGAATCCTATTTACTATTTAGATATGCATGCTATATCACTTATAACTCTATCTTATTATCTATGCCTGCACGGCTATCATATAAGCGTTCTGATTAGAATGAGGTGGATAGTCTATCTCGCCGCGACACATCTCGCAGGACGTGCAGCACGGCTATCACAGGACGGCGAGCGAGCTCTCTCGATTTTTCTAGAGCTATACCTCTCGTTCTAAGTTTTCTTATAAGAGAGAGACGTATAGTGCGAGAAAAATCGAGAGAACTCGCGCGCCGTCTTGTGTTAGCCGTGCTGGTGTAATCTAACGTCGTATTATAATATCGTCGTATATAAGTAAAGAGTATTTTTATTATATTGTATTGTATTGTACAAGTAAAAAGTCGAAAAACGATCAATATGCCGTAATTTGCCTAAATTAAAAAAAAATATGCTTTTCAATGTGTTCTCTCAGTACCTCCTACTCGTAACATTATTACATAGTACAAAAATCAAGCACTAGAATGCCTATTTTTTCTGCTTTATTAGGTCAAACAAATGACGCCGCTGGCTCATTCACGTTTGGTTTGTGTTTTGCAAACAACAATTTGTCAAGATTTAACTCTTGACTATGGTCACTGCGTTTTAAAATGTTCGCTATCAAAGTTGGTAAATAAAACATACCTACCTGAGTAGTTAGACCAACTTTAACCTGTTTATTATGTCGTATTATTAGAAAAGTGGAATGTGCATTACTGGCAGCCATTGTACCAAAAACTGTTCGATTTTCGTCAGCTTTATCAATTTTTTCTACTTAAAATGTATAAATACCTATACACAATATAACTCAATGAATTTCAGCTATGAAAATTATAAAATTTCATTATCATTTCAGTTATAGTTTACCCCGGCTACTCTTTCACTTTTGCAAAACCATCTACCTACATATATTTCGGTAGGTACGGTCACGACGTCTATAAATATATATACGATATTTAATCTTATTCCCCAGACTTTAGTTGTCAAATGTATACATATTTTTAGACTTGACTGTAGTATATGGGGGAATTGCAAAAAAAATGTACATAGTTAATAGACAATGCTCTGTATCTGTGACTTCCTTTACAACAAAGTAGGTATTTTCTAATTCAAGCAAGCCTCATATTTTGTACATAGTTAAGGACCTCAATCTAATCTATGTTTTAACTTTTTTCCATTGTGTAACGCTATTTACCCATATAAAACGTATGGGTAATCGCCGTTACACAATGGAAAAAGTTAAAACATAGATTAGATTAGGGTCCTTAACTATGTACAAAATATGAGGCTTGCTTGAATTAGAAAATACCTACTTTGATGTAAAGGAAGCCACGAATACCGCACTGTGTAATCATTGCTACAGGAATTGAGAAAACCTGAAACGGTTTTTGTTACTCCAAAAAAATCGGTTAGTACCGAACTCGAGCAAATATGAAATTCAATAAGGGGCTTAATTTTATTTAGACTAAACTTAGTCATCATTAAACCAAAGATGACTAAAGTATTAATTGTTGTTACCTAACTTTTATTTTGATTAGACAACGTACACATTAACATTTGCCAACGTACAGGAATTGATATATATTATGCATTAAATAGGATATAGTCGAATTTAGGATGACTAAGTGGTAGAAGTCAAAACGTATAACAAAGAAGCTTAAGTGGGACACAAATTCAAAATACATAGTCTCTTATTGAATAACACAACATCCCAAGTCGTATCGTAATAGTTGGCGATCAAATTTAATTGATAGGCTCTAGATAGATGCATATAAATACCTAAAGTGAACCGGTCGCCAGCCGGATATGGTTTTTAAGCGGCGCCACAGAGTAGTTGTACAGCGGGATCGGTTTTTGCCGACGATGAGTGCGCGGAAGACAGGTGCTTGTCAAATTTTATTACATGGAACATTTTATTGCTAATTTCTGATGTGTCTTGTTTGTTACTCACAGGTGGAATCATATCATAAGTAAATACTTATTTCTATACGTACTTACCATGTATATAAATCTGAGTTGTGTCCTTGATTTTGTTTAACTTGTCTAAAACACTGGTATTTTAATTCACACAATCTTCAGGATAATACCAAAAATTCATTTTCACCTGGAAAAAATTGAGTAGAGCCGAAAATTTATATCTTATCTCGTCAAATTTGAGACATGCGTGAAACTGAATGAACGAATGACGGAAAACTTAATAAAATGAATTGTAGCACTTTGTGCACCTGAAACCGCACTTCTCCGAAGACCAATTTTCAATTATACGTTCAATTACACGTCCCATTGTGCTGCTATATATTCGAATTTATTACATTAATTATTTATGTATTATATATATATATATATATACAGAGTGTTTTTTTTAAATGGGACAGTATGGGGAAATCCGAATCTAAAGGAGATAGAGGAAAAGTGTCCAAGGAGACATTAGGTGTTTTTTTATGTAAACAAATTTGGCTCATTAAAATTTTTGGTCAAGCGTGAGTTGTTCTTAAAAAATGATAAAGTTGGTCAATTTTTTTTTTGACGCGGGTCGACTCTGATTCATGTAAGGATTATTTCATTGTATGGAAAGAAAAAAATCTGAACAGCAGAAGTTGGTCAAATTTAATGAAAACTAATCTTCATACAATTGCAGTATTCGCCTTTTAATATTGCTACAAGTGCCTAGGCATGTAAAAAAATATTTAAAATTATTCCATTTTTAAATTTCGATAATCCATAAGAGCTCCAGATGATTCTCTTGAATCATCTGGAGCTCTTATGGATTATTCTTGAAGAACATTTTTTTTAATCTTCGTAAACATCATGGCACGCGATAGTCTTGAAATTATAAAAAAAAGAATTCAAATTTGGAACGAGTGGCCCCCACGATCGCCCGACTTAACGCCATTAGATTTTTTCTTATGGGGTTACCTTAAGGGTCGAATTTATGAATCCCGATACAACTCCGTACAAGAATTAAAAGATGCTGTTTACAACACTTTAAACACAATTCACCATAAGTCTCTGTTAAATGCTACTAGAAGTGTCTTGAAGCGTGCTCGTACCTGCATAAGACAAGACGGCGGCCACATCGAACATTTAGGGCCTGGACACATGTCGCCGTGTACGGCGTCGTGCACGGTGCATCGCTTGGTAGTTGGTAGTAACTACCAAGCGATGCACCGTGCACGGCGCCGTACACGGCGACATGTGTCCAGGCCCTTACTCAAGTAATAAACCAACTGTATGAAGATTAGTTTTCATTAAATTTGACCAACTTCTGCTGTTCAGATTTTTTTCTTTCCATACAATGAAATAATCCTTACATGAAACAGAGTCGACCCGCGTCAAAAAAAAAATTGACCAACTTTATCATTTTTTAAGAACAACTCACGCTTGACCAAAAATTTTAATGAGCCAAATTTGTTTACATAAAAAAACACCTAATGTCTCCTTGGACACTTTTCCTCTATCTCCTTTAGATTCGGATTTCCCCATACTGTCCCATTTAAAAAAAACACTCTGTATATATATAGTATGTCGTGTTGTATTCCGTGGGTCACGTACGGTGCTGTAGAAAACCAGCGCTGTAGGTGTCTGTCTGAGACCGCGGCATAATGCTGAGACAGCGACCGATTCGCTGCCACGGAGACACACACAATATGTGTCAATTGTACTGTATGTTTACTCCCTTTGTCTCTGTGTGCCTTTTGTGTAGTGAATAAATGTCTTCTTTCTTTCTTTCAATACTTCACGTAATATTATAATGAATCTGATTGCTTTGCCAAAAGTTTACCTGGTAGAGAATTTATACGACATTAAATCCGGCTTTTGAACGATAAGTTCTTCTTTTGTACAATAAGTATTAATTAAATATAAAATATACTACTTACTGTTTAATAAATACAAAACCTGACCGAAGTCAGATCAAAACAAATAAGCATATAAGTAAGTACTTAATTCTAAACATAGTTCAAGGGCCCTGTTTATTTCTGGAATTTATTTGATATTTTTACAACCTTATTCAATTAGATTTATCGCAACAAGATCTACATAGGTAAGTAATGAGCTAATGAGAGTAAGTATAACATTATTCAAAAAAATAAAATCTTATTCAGTATTCAAGAGTGCAAAAGTAATATACTCCAAATTAGAGACGAAACACTTACTTTGTACAATTTAATCTGTCACTGCATGTAGGAATAGTCAGAATAGTGTAAAAGTGTTTAAGCGCCGATTATAAATAGTTGTAATCGAGTTGGCCAGGTGAAGGGTCACCGGTTCGATTACCGCCTAGTGGCTGCTTTTACGTGGAACTAATTTGAAACCT
Source organism: Epinotia nisella (assembly GCA_932294315.1). Taxonomy (NCBI): domain Eukaryota; kingdom Metazoa; phylum Arthropoda; class Insecta; order Lepidoptera; family Tortricidae; genus Epinotia; species Epinotia nisella. The sequence goes on from OW028674.1 coordinate 29,979,560, forward strand.
CTTTTAGTTAAAGAAAGCAAAAGTATTAATGTCTATGTGAACTTGTGAAGAATTTATCTAAATTATGCGACGAACAACTTAACTAGAAAATATACTATTTGCCGTACCTATGTTTATACTGAAATAGTTTGTGTACCTGTATAAGTTAGTTACGGGAATTAAGTATTTAAATATTTTGTGCCTGTCACTTAGTAGTTGTAGGCATAATTTGGACTACTTTAGAAATACTGCATAACTTGGCAACAGCAAAAATACACACGTTTACACATCTACTTATAGGTACCTACATAATCGAAATGAAGTATATGGTTTAATTCAAAAACAAGTCGGCATCACGTATTTTAGTTACCCGTTATTACGCCCCTTGGCCTTGGTTTCGTGGTCCCAATAGTTTTTGGAGTAAAAGCTGGTATAAAAACTTGTTTCCAAAACAGTAATTTAAAATTAATTAGACCTATATTTCTCAGTCTATCAAGTTTCAATATATCTTTCTTCTCGTCTATTTTTGGATTAACCTTCTATACTTGCTACATATAACATAATGTAGGTAGGTAAGTACATATTTATAAAACAATGGCAAAAATACCGATTGCGAATATGTACAGTCGACGCCAAAAATACGTTTACACTTTTGCACCTTAATACATTGCAATAAGGCGAATAGTGTAAACGTATTTTTGGCGTCGACCGTACCGAACTTAAATGCCAATAATCGACTTGTATCTCAACGCATCGCAGCCCCGAATAAGATCCATACTAATATTATAAATGTGAAAGTATGTCTGCCTGTCTGTCTTTCTGTCTGTCTGTCTGTCCGTCTGTATGTTACCTCTTCACGCTTAAACCGCTGAACCTAAGTTGAAATTTGGTATAGAGATAGTTTGAATCCCGGGGAAGGACATAGGATAGTTTTTATCTCGGAAATCATCCCCTAAGGGGGTTGAATTGGCGGGTTGAAATTGTATGGTGCTACGATATAAATGAGTTCCACGTCGAGGGCAGAAGCCAGTAATAAATATGAAGATGGCAGCGTCTTTTAAAAACAAAATACTCAAGATGAAGCCCGTCCAGTATCCGCGAGCAAATATTTAAATTTCAATTCGAACGTCGCATATCAATGGGGAGCCATAAGCCACCGGGCTTTTTTTTTTAAAGGCAAAGACAATAAAGAAAAAGCCATAGGGGGAAAAGGAAAAAAACAATTGGAAACAGCATCTAGATTCGAGGCACTGGCTGATTCGAGACTGGAAACAAAAGAAGTCGGCTCCCGCCTGACCGAGATCTTAGCGTACGGTCGCAGGCGCATCTCGTTTGCCTTTTTGCTTGCCCTTTTTTACGCTCCGTTCCACGAGATTTCTTTTCCCTGATGCATCACAATGAAGTCTATCGAACGACAATAGCTATTTTTGTAATGATTGTGCGTTTCGACAATTGTACGTCTACATAATCGATGAAAGCTTTTGAAATTTCTATTAAAAATGTAGGCATAATGTTCATACTACGTAAATTACGGCAAGTCAAACAGAAGTGAGTCAAATAAAAAATGTGCCATGTGAATTAAGTAATTCAAAAACATGTTTTTATAATATAAAAATGGAATAAGTTCTATTAGATTAAAGTTCTAAACAAGTTCAGTATCATTAACTATTAGATCATCTTTGCATATTTCAATTGGTACCTACCTCACATGGGAAAACGGTTACTCAGGTTCAGGGTTCGATTCTGACCAGGATATATGTTAGTCATCGTTGTACGAGTGACTAATGTAATGGATTGTAATCTGTAATTCAACTAAGAACCACACAGTGCTTAGATTGAGAACACAGTGAACAGTAAAGTTACTAGGCTTGGATAACTAATAGGTACGGTCAAGGACTTTAATTGTTGAGCCATTTAGGTGTCAACTAATTTTGTTTTTTTAATAGTTAAGCTATGAAGTGTCCAGTATTAAAGTGAGCTCTTTAGCGCACAACAATTAAAGTCCGTGACTGTATACTGTTTAAAATGAGACCAATAAAAACTGAAGAAATACTGAAGATTTTTATATATGATTCTTGATAATAACTACTTATACTCAAAATACTTGGTAAGAGCATTTTGACTTGAGTTATATATATTTTCTTCGTATATCTTCAAATAAATCTTTATAATATAAAAAACCCTTAATGATTCAATTGATTACAATTGTTTGTTTTTAAGGAGCTTTAAAACGCATTTTTGAGAAAACGAGTTGCAAAAACAAAAACATTGTACATAACTATTTAAGAGTTCAGGCATACTGGAATAACATGAAACTGTTTATACAGAATGGCATTCGCCATATCTAGATCGGAAACTAGGTAGTTTCTGTTGCTATAAATAATATAATAAGAAAAAGCTTAAAAATTAGTACCAAACTACGTTTGTATGGAGAGTCGAGCGTCTTAGCGGCCTTTAAGGCCTTCATTTAATCTACGCTTGATTTTGTTCCATTGTGTGATGATAATTACCCATATATTTAATATGTAGGTATGTACGGTCGGCCTCGCAAGGGGCTTAACACCTTTGTACCGTGTCGCATTAAAGGCCATGTTAAACTGCCATATGAAGTTGTCAAACGAGTGAAAAGGACAAGATACTTAGGTGTTCAGCTACTTATGAGGCCGACTGTACCTATATACATGTATCGCAGCGAATTTTGATCCCCTTACAATTTATTATGTAGGCACACACAGTCACGTAGTATGCGTAGTATGTAGGAACACATTCAGTGCCCAGAATCGCTACGCGCTACGCTTGTAGCCAATCCCGTGATTTTCCTCGTATGTAGCGGAAAGCGATTACGGCGTAGGGACGCATGTGTGTCGTCACGGGCCGGGAATGGGTTAAAACGTAAAATTGTTTCAACGCGATATGTATACAAATATGAAACTCTGTGCTAAATATGACTACTGTTTCAAGTTCTGTGTAGTTTGCGTTGACATAGAAACAAATGAATCTTAATACTAATTAGAATCAGTGGGACTGTAAAAAATACAAACATGAGAAGTGATAATGTACAGTTGAACTGTTTTAAGGCGTTTTTTGTACGCGTCTATAATACACCTATTATACGGTCATTTAAATGTGAGAAGTGGCTTGATATGTTTATCAATCAAATTAGGTGTAACAGGATATGATATACATCTGGTTTTATTTGTTAAGGTAAACGCAAGCCCGAACGTAAGGTAAACGCAAACGTTAGGCGATGGAATTAACTCTAAAACACGAATAAAGTGCAACGTACCGTTACAAGAGCTTGACAGGCTGACATGGAGTATTGTTAACTGATGAGATCTCGGGCATCATTACTAAAATTCAATTTAAAATTTGGTATCATACCTACTAATTACAAGAATACATAAAATGCTACAAGAGTATTTGCTTATGCTTTAAGTACGTCGAAAACGTGTTTCAGAGTTAGCCCTTTGTTGTTTTTTTTTACTGTAGACTTATATATTTACCGTACTTATGTTCATCCGGGTTCATGGATACCTAAACAAGTACATATACAGATTTAATTACCTATTTTTTTTAGATAAAAACAAACAAACCCATATACTACGAGTATAGCTGCGCTGTCAAAATGAAAAAAGGCAAGGTATTAAAAAGTCCACTTAACATGCTTGCTGGTTTCCTACACCTCCACATCGAAATACAATAAAACGGAAAAGCATATTGTTCCTATTTACGTAAACTGAAACCACGAAACCCGTTGTCCTTTTAGTCGCCTCATTTAAATTTAACCATAGGTAATCTTATTTTAAACATCCCAGAGTTGACTGAACTAACTGCTGTAATGGGAACAACAATTCATAGCACAGCTATGCGTTAGAAATTAATAACCGTATAAGAAAACTGAGTTTTGTCATACACAACTCCGGAGATTCAAATTATGATAAGACGTTGCATTAGTTCTGGCAGCGTAATGGCCGGCGATTAGGCTACGGAGATGAGCGTTTGGTGAAATGTAGCCGAACACCGGCGACTCAAGACGAGCCATCATACCCATATTTTATCTTCGCGATTGTTTTCTTATGGCAGGCAAAAAAACACTCAGCTTGCCCGAGGATAAGCGGATTCTAGCCCTTACAAAGATTACAGGTGCTGTTGCATTACCGTCGCCGAGGATTTAGATAGCATACCTGTGTGCCAGTAATTTGATCTAGTGGCTTACTTCCACATCGAAAATGACACAACACTGTTTAAGTAGTAAGTAACTGATAAAATGTTGGCGTGTTTTAAAGCATTTTAAACTGTATCGCAGTGTCTCAATAATTTAACCAATATTAAATAACATGTACTAACCTGTTAACAAAGGCAACATAAAAAAAATTACAATCATGTGCACCTTAAGTACCTACAATGTAACCTAAAATAACACCAAATGCACCCAAAACGTTTAAACAAAGACCACCTGCGTCCACCCCGTAAGTAACCGCTAAACGGTGGTGTTAATTCGACCGCTACTTACCACGTGCACCCTTCGCAAACAGTCCTTCCAAGGGTGCTAATGGGGGGTCAAAATGGGGGGTAAATATTGTAAGTAAATTTTGAGGTCAGGTAGAGATAATGAGCGTTGGAGGTTTTCTGTACAAAAATATTATTCGAATATACCTAGAATTATGGTTAAATGTGCTATCAGTCGAGAAATTAGTCAATGATAAACTAGTGGCTCTATGAGCTGTTGAACTCGCGTACCTGTCTTTATTTTCCAAAGTATTTATTTTTATATTTAAAAAGCAAATCGACAAAAATATCTATAAAATTATTGAACCTGATCCCAAAATTTCACGAGAATCGGTTGAAAATAGGTAGAGGAGAACAGCCAAACAGCGGGACATCTGGAAATTGGAATTTTGGCCCAAGCTGAAGCATAGAATTGATTAAAACATGTTAAGGATAAAATCGTAACCCAAGAATAATCCCCGAACCGAATATGATGAAATGGAGGGTGCAGGTTTGTATGGAAGTGGAAAAAAATCGTAAGTAAAAGTTAGTTGGTCATAAAGTTAAAACTGTCAAGAAAAATCTGTAGTAGAGTAGAATATAAAAAACTATGTGGACAGTAAAACATTCCAGCGAGTCCCATGGGAACTCCGAATTACACTGACGTTCAGAAACAATATGAAACAGTAGACACTGAATCGCGCAAATCGAATAAAACAAACAATCCGATATTCTATTATGGCGATCGACTATCTCTCTCCACCTAGCAGCGTTAGAGAAGGACGTGGCTACTGGTTGAAATGTCGTAGGTCATTAGGTCCTAGCCATGTAGGGATTGCAATATGCCAATATGGTACTAGCCGTGACTCTAGTAGGTAGTTCGAACAATAGGTTATTGGGTATAATATTTAAGCGAAATGCGTAGAAGTTGGACTCTGATGACTCTGATAAGAATGAGTTAATTGTGTGTTGATAAAGGGTTTGGGTAAGGGTGAAAAGTTTTGATCTAAAGATACGTAGTACTACCCTAACGCTTTATACAAGTAGGTGAATTAAACGATCTCTGTCAGTCTTTAAGATTATAGCGGCCTTAATTAAATTGTATTAAAATGTTTACCCCCGGTTTACTCCATGTATCCATGATCGACAAAGAAGTATCCATAAAAGCCCTTTCAATAACATCTTCAATATAAAGGAACTCGTTTTCAGAATAATAGTTTATTGAGCATTGCTCATAAATTCTTTAGTAATAACACTTTTATATGGACACCAGCCTGCAGCTATCAATTTATCAACCATCGCAACTCGCAAAGTACTTTATTTACACCAATTACATGTCTTTTATAAATAAAACAACAAAAGAAAAATGTGTCCAATCATTCGACAAAAATGGACGTAATCACCTTAATGCCGGTCCTTAGTACAATTCGGACCCAATTGTTGAAGTCTCAAGACAGTCATTTAAGTAGGTACTTACTTTATTTTGTATACAGCGGTATTCAATCGTTCAACAAATTCAACTCAGACTAAGTATATCCGTTTGGCCATAGATCATGAAGGATTCGAGGTTATTATTCATTCCCGGTCAAGCAAATATTGCTGCCAAAGGTAACGCACCGAATTGACTTTTCATGAAAGAAAAAAATATTGAGTCTGTTTTAATCAAAGTTGTTTCTTGTCGTTCTCTTACACCTTGCAGCGAACTTTTTGCCAACATTAAAATTAAAAATTAGTTTTAAGTCCTACGCGTACAAGGTTTTGCATATTGATCTATGTCTGTTCGTTTATTTGTCTTTCTTTTATGTACCTAGATGTAAAAGTCCTCACTTAGTTCTATTGTATTCTAGATTTATGAGGTCCACCCTGCGCGACGACGACGACGCGTTTCCGTTAATGAGGCCTTAAGGCAAAATGTTAATGTAATAATGTAATGTAATGTAAGAGTAGTATTTAATTATTTATTTTGTTACTAACACTTAATTTAAGTTTATAATTTTATTGTAACTAACACATATGGGTCCAAAAGCCTGAAATGAATGACATTGAATTGATTGATTGTTAAGGCTCCAGTGGCTCCACTACACAATGGGCCATCATGGCGCAGGACAGGGACGCAGTAACGGGGTGGAACGAGATGGAAATATGTCTTTCTCCCTTCAACGCATAGTTGCGTCCTGTGTGATGGGCCATTATGGCCAATTGTGTAGGCCTTTAAGTTTCACTTCGGAGCTACATTTAAACCTATTATTACTCAACATCTTTAACATTCATATAGGTACGTCATCAGCTCTGTATATTAAGTATATCATTTCGATGTGTAGCTGTACAGTCGCCATCAGATATATTGGAGCGACCAAAGTGCTCACAAATATCTGAACACGTCTCTAATGCCTTGACAATAGAGATGTGTTCATATATTTGTGAGCACTTTGGTCGCTCCATATATCTGATGGCGACTGTACCTACAGTGTGGTTCTATGCAATTTAGCAATTTATTACATTTCAATAGTAGGTGTACTACTAGTACTACCCAGTTGCTATAACGTGTCATGTATTGGCGAAATACCTATTATGTAACTTACAATCACTACGCGTCATCTATTACGTAGATTCCAGAAGTGGTCTAAAAAGTATATGTGCTAATTTCATTAAATGATTACTACGTAGGTGTTAATAATATGTTTCTATGTACTTTTACTCGGTTTTCATCCAAGCTTGGTACGTGTACGTATGACAATCTCAATACAGTCTAAATACATTATCATAAACGGATATAATACCTATAGGTAAATATAAAATTTGGCGATCTAACAATTTTTTCATTGTAATTCAGCTACTATTTAATTTAAATTTATATTAAATCAAAGTCCTTAATTTTCATAGTGCAACGTAAACGAAATACCTAGTTGAACATACACCTCTTCAAATACCTAAATAATATAGCAAATTAATGCTGAACACTAACAAAATTACAACATTTCTTTGCGACTACCTTTTATGATGCTCTTAAACATACACAAACGCCTCATTGCTTTTTTAGGGTTCTGTAGTCAACAAGGAACCCTTATAGTTTCGCCATGTCCGTCCGTTTGCTGCTTAGCTCCAGTCAGTGATCCTTACTATTAGAAAGCTGGAATTCGGAACGAGTATATAAATCAATCACGCCTACAAAACAGTTGATAAAATTTTGAAAAAAATATATTTTAGGGTAGGTAGTGGGGATGTAATTTTTTTTCTTGGTAAACGTATAGTGTGGGATATCGTTGGATAGCTTATTTAAAAATAAGACTGTCAAGGTATTACTAAGGTATTACTAATTAACGAGTAATAGTCGACCAACCTAAAAATGGACTTGAAAAGGCCAAATTTCGTACAAATTCGGGCGACGCAACCGCAACGTTTAGTTGGCGAGCGCGTGTCGACGTAACAAAGGTCAAAGACAGACAGGCAACTACGGAACCCTACACTGCGCGTGTTCCGATACGCAATTGGCCGGTTTTTTACCTACTAATAAACCCTGAATACCAAATGCGTCAGTTATTACTTTAACAAACAGTAGTCATAACACTCCTCCTATGCCCATATCCGTCATCCGGCAATGATTGGTCAAACCATTGCATTGCTAATGAAAAAATATTTAACGCTCCATATTTGGATTCACTATTCCAGAACCTTTTTAAGAAACGCCAATGGCTACTGGTTAGGTATTTTACCACTGTTTATCAAATTACAACGTTACACGTATTCCGGTTCCGATCCTCAGTGCATCCAAATACTCTTAGATACTAATACAATTGTGAAACAAATGCAGTTATTTTAATAATTAATAAGGGAATACCACTATATTTCATTAAACCATGGATGTAAAGCAAGTAATCGAAACCTGGCTTAATAGGCGAACATGTCACACACTCGACTGCTATCACACGTCATACACCAGTGTCAGTGCATTCCATTTTTTCTTTCCGCTTTGATTTTTGTACACTCAGCGTCAAATAGTCTGTAGCAGTCAGTGTACCAATAGTTCCTATATCATGCCAATGATATAGTTATACTTATACTACCCTACATTCCTAGTCCAAGCTACAACACTGTGATTACAAGGTCATCTCTGCCGGCAGGTGGCACCAGTGGGGGCTTCGTTAATGATGCAAGCGCGCGGGGCGCGGGGGGACGCTGATCAGAGCGTGCCACACACACATGAGCAGCCACGCACACAACATGTTCACCAGGTTGGTATAACTTTTTTATCCGTAAATCACCTTACAACGTAGGTACCTACGATTAAGCCACGAAACATATAAGAGTGATTTTCTTTGGACCACAGACATGAGAGAACTTTGTGTACCAAGGAGCACAGCTCTTGTTCTTGCTGCAGAACACATTCCAACTCCATACTTTTGTGCGGATCCAATTTATTATTTTCTAACATTGATAGAGGTGGTTTCGAAATTTAAAAACAATGATATCCTATGTAAATTCTTTGTTCATTTGTCGAAAAGTTCCTTCTTCTTAGGTGGGGGTACACATGAATGCAGTCTTTATACATATTACTGAGAGATTGAACAACTAATGGATCTAAAATAGTCGATTGAAAAATGATTTAAGATGAAAATCACTGAATATCGTTCATGTATTTAACCCATCACCTAACCACTCAAGATAGGTAAGTCAGTAGTTAAGTTACTTAAATATTGGCAAAGTTTGTTTTAATAGAAATCACTCTCCATGCAAAGTCTTTTTAGATACCTATATTATATAATTTAAGGGTACTAATTACTACCAGTGAGTTGATCACGTAACGCATTGTACACGCGTCAGGTAGAGCTATCTGTCACTTTTTATATGGAAAAATGACAGTTGGATCTACCTAATACGCAGAGGGGTAATAACGCTCGTTCAAAACGTTACGTGATTACCCCTCTGGAAAAGGATCACGATCACGTTGTCCGAAATAAATATTTTGAATTTGAATTTGTATTTGAAAAGGTCGCGGGAGTCCTCTGGATGCGGGTGGCGCAGGACCGGTCGTTGTGGCACTCTCTGTCTATCCGTGGCCGTCTATCCGTCTTTCGGCTATATGATGATGATGATGATGATGAACTACCTACATACAGGGTGTAAACTACCTACATACTACTGAATAATTGCCTGGTTACACTTAAAGATTACACCCTGCCTGCACGGCTATCACAAGACGGCGCGCGAGCTCTCTCGATTTTTCTCGCACTATCCGTCTCTCTTTTATTAGAACACTCAGAAAGAGAGGTATAGTGCGAGCAAAATCGAGAAAGAGCGCGCCGTCTTGTGATAGCCGTGCTGATATAGTTAAGACCCCTATTTCAGACGAAGGAAATCAGTTTATCTTTTTTTTTTTGGTTTTTAATTAGGTGTGGATACCGGGTTTTAGTTAAAGAAACTGGCATCACATATTGCTATCTGAGGGGTAATTATACTTAACGAGCTTCAGAACAAATCCAATATCGTTTTCCCATAGTATAATAAGTTTCTGTCAAAAATTGAATTTTTGGTACAAGCTTTTATTGCCGACTGTACTTTTCTGTATACCATCATCAACTACTCGTTGAGACGATTCTAACGAGCCCAAACTCAACGGAGTTACGTCGGTTAAGTACCTACTGAATGCCCATGGCCACCTTCTGTCTCCATCATCAGATCAGCTCGATGGTATATTGTCATCCAAACTATACCTTTACCCAAAATTTCAGCTCAATCGGTTAAAGATATCTGCTTCAAAATTGAGTTGCAAATTTTGACGAACAACTTACATAGGTACTTAGTAAGTACTACTTACTTACATACGAACAGGTCAAGTTAATATAAAGCTTGTAAAAATGCTTGTATATCTACCTGACGTACGTATGAACGGTATGAAGCAATACCTGACGTACGACAAAAGCAAACAACCAGCACTTCAAAATCACTTCAAATTTCCCGGTTGTGTCCTGGATGAGCATATTGTGAAACATTGAAGGCACTGAAGCTAATAAATTGAGGACGATGATTTCCCGTTGTGCTTCGATAAGAAATGTAATACACAATTTGTTTCAAATATCTAAGGAGTTTGCTGTGTTTGTGATACGCTTTGACACCTACGTAGCGTCCTAATATTTTGAAATCAATTTGCACTTGACGTCATTTTAGCGACAGAGCGTTAGCGGTCTTTCAAAGGATTAGGTATGAAATTCAAACAAATCGGTAATATTGATTTGTTCGACTGGTCGGCACCAAATTCATACATACATACATACATATAATCACGCCTCTTTCCCAGAGGGGTAGGCAGAGATCACGGATCTCCATTTGCTACGATCCTGACAAACCACTTTCGCTTCACTCACCTTCATAACATTTCTCATACATGCTCGTCGGTTTAGGGTACTTTTGACCTGGCCTTTTTGTAACATTTCTCCAATTTGATCAGACCAAATTCACTAACACTATATAGAATGATGAGGGTCATACAATATTTTTACAATATTTGGACATAATTTTATACATGTCTATACAATTATATACATCCGATAAGTGCCATAGTACGTGCGAAGTCTGGCGTGGGTCGGTAGCATACGAGTACATAGCAATAAAAGTTAGCAGGAGGAGAACCTTTATAGGGGTAAGTTTACATCTGTACTTTAATCTTCTTCAATGTCTTATTTTGCTCTGTTCCTGTTATTGCGTACAATAAAGTGCTTTCATACAAACTTATTATACCTTACGTCTTACTATAAATACAAAACTGCATATCCTACTCGTAAAATATAAATGTATACAATGTTAGAAGTTTTTTTTGTTTACCAAGTGATCGTCTATTCTAGGTAAAAAGTTGTCAGGATTGTTTAAATGCAGCATCACGATATAGATTTTTCTTTTCGAAACACGAATCACATGCGTTCGCAACCTGGACAAGATAGCGCCGATTATTTGTGCATTCAAATCAAATTAGATCGTGGTTCTGGTACAGTTGGTTGGTTAACACTTCCACTGCTAATTGGTGACGCCGGGCCGCTCTAAGTAGAATTCACGTCAGCCGATAATTCCTTATTACAATGAAGGTAAAGGCACGACCATTTTTACACATTGAAGTGCCAATGATATATTTTTAATCTGGTCTGAATACCTACCGTTGGTAAATTATTAGTATTTGTAAACAAGTAATAGACTGTTTAAAACTAAATAGGTATATAATAATGGATTTTTTTGAAAGTTAATAATTAATACTATATGTAGTATAATAGGTATAAATATAATTTCAATATATAAATATAATCTTGAAAGGGTATGTCGGCCAGTGGATCGACCTCCCTGGCCCGTTCCGCCATTTCCTTCTGCTGGACTATTGTTTCGCAGAAGGCCTCAACTGCTTGCCAAGACCTGTTGCTGTCAACCATGGAATTGACCACGGCTGTGGGAGCGACAGGTCTGGCCCCCACTTTGGACACGCCTCTAGCGTGTGTTGCGCTGTGTTGACAGCCGCTCCGCTGCCGTGACACTCCTCCGTCGGCTCCGGTCCCGAGAGAACCTGCACGAGCCGGCCACTGCAACAAGACTGGCCGGATCGCTTCGATGTCCGGGCGCCCGCACTCGGCCGCCCCAGCCGGACCACCCACTTGGCAACTGCCTCGCGGGAGAGCTCCTCTAACTTGGCCTCAACCTCTCGCGGTGCTGGCCAGAAATCCCTAGCTCGCGCCTCCTCGCGCCAGAAGAACACTGACGCAAGAGTCCTCGCGTCCAAGTCCCATAACAGGGATCCGGCCAGCACGCATGTCGCCTCTCCGGAGATTGTCCGATAGCCCCGTACTGACCCTATCGCCATCACCCGTTGCGCTTGACGCAGTTGGATGACGTTCCTGGCGCTAAGGTCATTGGCCCACACTGGGGCTCCGTACAGGGCTATGGAGCGTATGACACCCGAGTATAGGCATCGGCACGACGCTTTCGCCCCCCCGAGGTTCGGAAGCAGGCGCCCAAGCGCACCAGCCGCGCCCAACAACTTTGGAGTCACCCGCTCGAAGTGAGCCTGAAATGACCACCGACTGTCCAGGATGATGCCCAGATACCGCATCGTACTTTGTACGGTGATCTGGACACCCCCTACGATTATGTGCGATCCAGCCTGGGGCGCTCTTCGGGGTCCGTGGAAACAAATCGCCTCCGATTTGTTTAACGCGACCTCCAGGCCTAGCCGCCTTATTTTGCTCACAACATGGGCTACGGCCGCTGTGGCAAGGATAGCGGCCTCTCTAAATGAGGCTCCCCGCGCTTTTAAGAGGGTGTCATCCGCGTAGCACACCAGGTCGACTCCACGCAGACCACCTCCCCGCAACACCCAATCGTATCCGATGTTCCACAGGAGTCCTGCGGAACACCGCACGCTATTTCCCGCCGCCCCCGCTCATGTTGCCCGGAGAAGGCCACAAACCTCCGCAGCAGGTAGGCCTTCACTATTCGGCTAAGATGGCCGGACACCCGGTGGTACAAGAGTGCCTCATTTATGCAAGCTACGGTAGCCTAGCTAACCGTTAGCTTTAAAGTGAAGGAAATCATCGTGAGGTCTAGTTCTCCCTCTGGGTTCAAAGGTCACATGGCAGTCGCTTTCGTAAAACTAGTGCCTATGCCAAATCTTGGGACTAGATTTCAAAGCGGACCCCGGGCTCCTTTAGGGCACAACCGGGAATAACGCTAGGAGTAACGCACCGCCACTGGTAGGTACATAATGTTACGTAAAACTAGCCTTTACTAAAGGACAATAAAACACGTCATCAATTAGGGCAGTTATCGTCTTCAGTTAAAGAAACGCAGTAACTGACATGTCGAGTTAGTGTCTACCGATGTACGTGAATCAAGATACATATATATATATATATATATATATATATATATATATATATATAGTGTCGCGTGACGTCCAAATATACCACGTTTACAGTGACTGCAAAAGATGTATCCTAGGTTCATAAATGAGTGCAAATTGCGCAACACCTTGGGGTACGTCACATATATACGAGTTACTGTTGCCAGCGGTTTACTTCTAAATTAGACAGACGTTGGGTATTTCAAGGAGATTTACACAAGACTGCTCCCAGAAAACACGAATGCTAACTTGAATTAATTGTTCCAGATTCTTACAGTCGATCACATTGGGGATAGGTACGCATTGTAGGAAAATAACAGCCACAGTTCAGATGATTATGTCTACGAACGAAACAATGACTACTGAGAATGATAGGCACCGACCTACTGACTGACCGAAAGTTAAGCTTTTAGTTATTTGAGTAAATAACTACTCAAGCTAATAATAATTTTAAAAGCGATTAGCATCATAGCATGTAGGTAAACTATGTATGGTAGAGTTCGAATCATTTTTGGTCGCCATTTTATAAAACTATTATTAGATTTTGAATTAACTATTTGATTACTTTGATACAACTCAGTCAACTTAAATAATTTAAAACATAATTCCATCAAAAATGTTCTACATTAATAGTTATCTACTTACTTATTACAATTTTTCAAGAAGTAGACTAAAATCAAACTGTCATTATTTACAATTTGATTGTTTCGATTTGTAAACGCTTTAACTCGACGGCAAGGCCGACGTTCCCTACGTAACTCAAATTGTCTTCCGTTTTTTTGTTCATTTCAAACCACTAAAAATAACGTAATGCGCGTAAGACCATTATGTTATGGAGGTAAGGGCTGGAGTACAGTCGCACAATAAAGTGAAATAAAAACAAAATACAAAACATTAGCTTGAGTGGACAGTCTGAGACCTCTGTCTATGAGCGGCAAAACAAAAAAAAAAAAAAAAAGTTATACGGCTTGTATTATCGTTACTGGAGTTATGTCAACCTCTCCAACAGCTGCTCTGGAAGCCGTGCGGAAACTTCTGCCCCTAAACTTCTATCTTGAAAATGAGGCGAAGACCGCTATGCTCAGAATAGCGACTACAAGGCCCTTCAGCCGCCTACGATACCAACGCTACGTAACCAGTTACGTACGAAGAATTATTTATCTTGCTACGTAACTAGTTACGTACAAAGATTTGTTCTTCCTAGTCGGAAACCTGTTACGATCACAATACACTAGGTAGGTTAGGTTTGTAAGGTATCATCAGATGCCCGAAGGGCAAATAGACCAGAAATAGGAGCCCCGCGGTTTCGTACACAGAATAAAAATCTTCGATCGCAACTGGTTTCGTACAACGAATAAAAATTCTTCGTACGTAACTGGTTACTTAGCGTTGGTTTCGTAGGCGGCCGAAGGGCTACAAGGAGAGGGGACTGCCTACCCTCAACCTTGAGAATACTCAAGGACTCAGTGTACGATATTCCTATTTTAGGGATGCCTCTAGACACAATGCCCCCAAAACACTGTACGCAGATAAATTATTCTGTGGATCTCCTAAGGAGAGAGGACTGGTTAAACGGCCTCATAGATTGGAAACCAGGCAGCCTAAAGTGATACACTGATGGCTCCAAATCCGGATCGGAGGTAGGTTGCGGAATATATGAAGAGGCGCCCAGGACAGCGATCAGTCTGAACATGGGTAAACACGCTTCTATATTCCAGGCAGAGGTATACACCATTCTAGAATGTGCGACTACGAATCTGCAAAGCACCTACCTCAGTCGTACTATTCATATCCATTCGGATAACTGGCGACTCTCTTGGCCCTAACCTCTAACGTCACAATGTCGAGGCTGGTCGAGAACTACCGGGAATTATTGAATGACCTGGGTGCTAAAAACAAGGTAATTTTGCGTTGGGTCCCAGGGCATGCAGGTATCCAGGGAAACGAGAAGGCCGCTGAGCTTGCACGAGTGGGGGCGAAGGGGACACACTGCGGACCAGAGCCGTTCTTTGGTATACCCAAAAGTCTGACCAAGCTCACTCTAAAGACCTATTGTTTCTACAAGACCATTCAAGCCTGGAGAGCTATCCCAGGACTGAAACGTTCCAAAGCGCTTATAAGAGCCTTTAGCAAAAAGGCGTCTTCTGATGCCTTGGCGCTGAGCAGGAACTGTCTACGCATGCTGGTAAGGATGTTTACAGGGCATTGTTGCCTAAACAAGCACATGCAAGTGTTGGGACTGAGTGACACAAGGCAGTGCAGACTCTGCCTTATGCGCTGCCGTAACTCCATTCTGGACAAACACATCATGTGCCCGGAGGAGATCAAATTTCTTGAGTTCGAGTTTTCAGGATTTAACCAAGAATTGTAGAATGCGATCACAATAAATCATCAATGGTCGCAGTGATATAAGGGCTCTCACAGCCCAGAAGTCTCTACCAGAATAATAATAATAATAAGCCATGATCTAATTTCGCAGATTTTTTATAGATAGTATCATGGATTCGGTAAGGAATGTAGTGTTGGAAGCTGTGATGTTACCTCATAGTTAAATACTTTGTAGAAGGTTTATCTATTATTGACTGACGGTGTCACTTAACTTGTTTTCGCCTATTGAATTAAAACGTAATGGTTTTATATAATTTTATGTTTATTTGCTAGTGCCACAGTTTTCCCCATCAGTGGTAGCAGAGCGTGGTTGTGGCATGGGGAAAAAGCATATTTAAAAACATAAAAGGTGAGAAAGTCAAAAAAAAATGAGCTCAAATTTCCGAAGCATAGAACCGCTGACAAAATCGAATTACGATACCTGGTGCTTACACGCACAGGCGATTCTCATTAAAAGCGACTTATGGGAATACGCTAGTGGTGAAAAAACGTTAGCGGCGACTGCAACTGCCGAACAAAAAAGTGCGTTCCTAAAGGAAGACTCAAAGGCAAGGTCAGAGCTACTTTTACTCATATCCCCACCAGAACTAAAGCTAATTAAAGGCTGCAATACTTCAAAGGAGGTATGGGATAAACTAAAGTCAATTTATCAAAGTTCTGGGCCAGCACGAAAGGCCACACTTTTAAAACAACTAGTTTTAAAGAAAATGAACCCTCAAGAAGATGTAAAAGATCATCTCAATCATTTTATGGACGTAGTGGGTAAGCTAGAAGATATGGATGTCAAAATTCATCCAGAATTATTGAGCATAATGATGCTATACAGTCTACCTACTACTTTCGACAGCTTCCGCACAGCAATCGAATCGAGAGATGTCCTACCAAGCCCTGACAACCTCAAAATTAAAATTGTAGAAGAATATGAAGCGAGAAGGCAAACCGAACCTCAAACTTCAGAAACCTTTTACGTTAAATCGAAGAAAAAGGGATTTTTTGCAAGAAATGCAATAAGAAAGGGCATTCTACTGAGGATTGTTGGTCGAAAAAGAGGCCTGGTAATAATAATAAAGCAAAAGGTGAAGAAAAGACTTACAATATTTGTCTGACAACTGGAACCTCGAAAACCAAGGACGGTCTATGGTGTTTAGATAGTGGATGCACCTCCCATATGACAGGAGAGAAGCACCTGTTCACCAACCTGAACCCTGAGACCGATACCTTAAGATTAGCTTCAGAAAAGCACACTACTGAAGTTCAAGGAAGAGGAAAAGTTGAACTATTCACGGAAAATTGCAAGCACAACTTAACTGACACACTATACGTGCCTGAATTATCAACTAATTTGCTGTCAGTAAGTAAAATGACAGATAACGGCTTCAAAGTTTTATTTGAAAAGGAACAAGCCAGTGTCATAGAAGATGGAAATATTGTTTTAAAAGCTAAAAGAAGAAATAGCCTATATTATCTTGAATTTGAAGAGCCGGAAGAGACAGCAAACTTCACGCCTGGTGCTGAAACAGACATAATGAAATGGCATAAGAAATTAGGTCATGTCAACGAAAGAGACCTAAAAGCAATGGCGAAAAATGGAATGATGCGAGGACTCGACTTTAAAGAAAAATCTTTGGGTACATGTGAAACCTGTATCAAGGGAAAATTTACTTCTCTACCATTCCAAAGCCATGAAGAAATAATCTCTACCGAGCCACTACAGATAGTATACAGCGACGTTTGCGGCCCCTTCGAGAATGAATCGATGGCCGGATCTAAGTATTTTGTCACCTTTATTGACGATTATACTCGATACTGCTGTGTCTACTTCCTAAAAGAAAAGAGCGAAGTAATAGAAAAATTCAAGGAATATAAGAACAATGTTGAACTCTTCCATAAGAAAAAAATTCAAAATTTGCATTCTGATAATGGAGGCGAATACAGATCTAAAGCATTTGATAACCTTCTTAAAGAAAATGGTATAACACGTAGACTAACCGCTCCCTACACACCACAGCAAAATGGCTGCAGTGAGAGGAAAAACCGATCACTCCTGGATAAAGCAAGATGTTTAATGATAGATTCCAACGTCCCTTCGTACCTGTGGGCAGAGGCAGTGAACACTGCAAACTATCTGATAAATAGAAGCCCTGCGAGAGCTCTAAAAGGAAACTCCCCTTATGAAAAGTGGGTGGGAAGAACACCATCAGGAAATCACCTACACGTGTTCGGTAACAGAGCATTCGTCATGAACAAAGCTCGAAGAGGAAAATTTTCAGCCAAAGCTATGGAAGGTGTATTTTTGGGATATGCGAAAAATGCAAAAGGCTTTAGAATATACATACCGGAAAAGAATGATGTCGCTATCAGCAGAGATGTGAGAGTAATAGGAAAAATGCACTATACGAATACTCCTGCTGTTGAAGGAAAAAATCTTGAACCAGAAACAGAAAAAATAGAAATAGAATTAACAGAAAAAAATACTAAAAATAACTTACGTTTTCAGGAACCTAATCTCCCTTCTTCCAGCTCCAATCAATATCCGCCAGCTGATGTACCCTCTACCAGTGGACGACCACCAAGAGCAGAATCCAATGTCACTTCTGATGATGAATCGTATGAAGAATCTCAGGAAGAGCCAATTGAACGACCTGCAAGTGAAAGACCACAACGAGTAGTGAGGCCACCAGGATGGACAAAAGATTACGAGCTCAGTCGATGCGTAACTATGTTGATGTCTGAAAATAATAATGACTATGACTGCTCTTTACTGACGTATAAAGAAGCTGTGTCAGGCACCGACAAGGAAAATTGGGAGAAGGCAATACAATCTGAAATGGATTCACTACAACAAAATAACACGTGGGTATTAGTCGACAAGTCAGAAGCCAGAGGACATAAAATCTTGTCCAACAAATGGGTATTCCAGATAAAAGATGACGGAAGGTACAAGGCTAGATTAGTCGTACGCGGCTGTGAGCAGAAGGGAAACCTAGATTTCGAAGAAATATATAGCCCAGTCGTAAGTCAATCTGCCCTGAGGACTTTACTTGCCGTTGCCGCATCTAAATCTTACCACTTCATGACATTTGACGTCAAGACTGCATTTTTGTATGGCGAACTGAAAGATGAAGTTTATATGAAATTACCTGTTGGCTACAATACTGGCTACAAAAACACAGATGTTGTGTGTCGACTGGAAAAATCTTTATACGGTTTAAGACAAGCTCCATTCACATGGAACAAGACTTTTACCCAAGCGATGTTTGAGTTGGGTTTCAAGACAATTAAAACCGACAGATGCGTGTTTATAAATGAAGATAAGTCGGTAATAATTGGACTATTTGTCGATGACGGGCTAGTCATAGGAAAAGATAAGAAAAAGATTCAAAGTGTCATGGAAAAACTTGAAACCAAATTTGAAATGAAGAAGAATGATAACCCAAGTACGTACCTGGGTATGGAGATTCATAACTCCAAAGAAGGAATAAAGCTGACTCAAAAATATTATACAAACGAAATACTGGGAAAGTATAATATGAAAAACGCAAAGCCTTGTGAGACGCCTGGAAGCAATGATGTAAAGTCGATACAGCAAACTGCCCAGGAGAAGGATTACCCCTACAGAGAGGCAGTGGGAAGTTTACTATACCTGTCCACGCGAACCAGACCAGACATCGCACAAGCTGTTAACCTAGTCAGCAGAAAAGTAGAAAACCCCACTAAGGAAGATGTCACACGAGTGAAGAAAATATTCAAGTACTTAGTTGGGACGAAAGATAAGGGCATACTATTCAAACGAAACAGCCCTATCGAGAACATCGATGCTTACAGTGACTCGGACTATGCTGGAGATCCGCTGACGAGACGAAGCACATCTGGCTCCGTGCTAATGATAGCCGATGGACCAATATCATGGGCATCCAAGAGACAGCCTATAGTGGCCCTATCGTCGACTGAAGCCGAGTACATAGCCGCAGCCGACTGCTGTAAAGAGGGACTGTACCTAAAATCTCTGTTGAAGGAAATAACCGACTCTGAAGTAAAAATAAATCTACACGTTGATAACCAAAGTTCGATTCAACTTATAAAGTCCGGTTCCTTTAACAAGCGATCGAAGCACATAGACGTGCGATACCACTTCATCCACGAGCACTTCGTGAGTGGACTGATCAATGTCAGCTACTGTCCAACAGAAATACAGCTAGCTGATATAATGACAAAGCCGCTGTCAAAAGTAAAGTTTGCAAGACACTGTGCAACACTAATGTGTGGATAGTGCCGTGTCTTAGCCACATGAGTGAACATCAGGAGAAGGTGTTGGAAGCTGTGATGTTACCTCATGGTTAAATACTTTGTAGAAGGTTTATCTATTATTGACTGACGGTGTCACTTAACTTGTTTTCGCCTATTGAATTAAAACGTAATGGTTTTATATAATTTTATGTTTATTTGCTAGTGCCACAGTTTTCCCCATCATGTAGAAAGTATGCGTAGGTACCTAACTAAGTGAAAAAATATGCATAGTGTTCTTATTGAAAGCATTAAATTTCAAACATAACCTTAGCTCGTAATTTAATGCCAGAGGGACAATCCTTGTTAGAGCTTGTCAGTTAAAATGACGAGTGAAAATTTTACTTGTAGAGTCTGCTCACAATGGCCCAACATGGCCCGTCATACATGACGCAACTACGAGTTATTGGGCATTTTCTGCGAACAAAATGGTTCTTATAACTGACTTTAAAGTCACTTTGGTAGTCAACCTATGAATGTCGATAAACTACCACCGGTTCGGAAAGAAAAACTCTGCCACGAGAAGAACCGGCGTAAAAAACTCGGCGAGTCAGTATCAGAGTATTATAAAATTACATTGTTACAGTAGAAAGCCTATTTATTTTGCGAAAGATATCTATTGCAGGACTTTATCACTGCCTGAAATAGAATTGTATAATTTCTAAGTGACGTTTTGTCCGTTTCCACCAGTGTGCGCCCGCCTACCTTCGTATAATGCAAGCTATTTATATTAGATTAGAGATGACTGGCTCTTAAAGCCCCACCTCGAATATTTCCTACAAACGCGGCTTTACTACTAACAGTGCCGCTACTATTTATCGTCGTAGTATAGTAACTAGTCTAACTACCATTGTTCTCCCAAAGCAATTTTTACCCCTTTCTTCAATACCTACTGAAACTAATAAATTACAACATGAACGTGATTCGCTAACAAAATGTTTAAAGGATTAACGACAGAGACAAAATACTTATATATATTCATAGGCTTTGCCTAGTTTGGGACTAGATCAATTGGTGTGAATTGTCCCACTATATTTATTTTATTTTTTTAAATATATATATGTTACTGTAAAAGCCCGAAGTGCGGTAAATGCTGGGATTTACCGGTAAAACCTAAGATTTACCAACATGGGTCGGTAAAAGTCCGACCTGTTTTAAAATGTCGTTAATTTCGGACTTTTACCACTGTTCTCTTGATAAATCTCAGGCTTTACCACAGTGATGCGTTATTAGCGCGGCACGCTCGCTTCGTTCGCTCGGCTCGTGCACTGTAGTAGGGCCGCAGTTCGTCCTAACACTCCTCCTCGCTTCGCTCGTCGTCGTACCTACACCGACTTGCCTTAGAGTAGAATAGGTAGGTAATACGATGCCCAGAGGTAAAAGGTAAATTGTCATTGGTAAAAGCCAGAAATCTCGTTCATTTTAATATAAAATCCTTACAATTACCAACCGATGTTGGAATATCTTAGGTTTTACCGGTTAATCCTAGGATTTACCGCACTTCGGGCTATTATAGTAACATATACATAATATATATAACTAACACGAATAACATAATTATTCTTCCCTTATACCTGCCCATATATTGGGAGAACCAAAAAATACTCTGTACTGGTGAATCTAGTAGCTGACGCAATGCTGAATGGCAACAAATATAATTAATCGTTGAATATGATCTAAACACAAATTAATCTTTTAATGATTATAAACATAAGTTGTTATAACAGGAACATACGAACGTCAGTTTCCATATGACGTAGGACGATAATCCCAGCACGTGGTACCGATGTTCCACTTGATAACCCGTAAGCCGATCACGGCCTATTCAAAATCATTCAACAAGCGTATCAGACGCCTGCACACAACTATCTGGCATTAATGCCGTAATTCTAAAAGAGATAGCAGCACTCTGAAAAATCTTATGACAGCACAATTAGATGGTCGACTGCTATCTTTTACTTACTAACGCGTCAATAAAAGCGAGATAGCTTATTGAAGGGTTCTGAAATTAAAATAAAATTTGCTTAACACTAGTTAGGTATCTCAGATGGTATCTCAGATTTCTGCTGACTTTTAGGGTTCCGTACCTCAAAGGGAACAAAAAAACGGAACCCTTATATTATCACTTCGTTGTCCGTCTGTCTCTCTGAACGCGTAGAGGTATCGAGTTAAAATTAAAACCATACGTATAAAAAAATCGTAAAAAAAAGATACGGCCGTCTATGCCGCAAAAATGCATATTTCAACACTCTCAAGGGAATCAAAATTTATAGGCTACTTTCCGTTGATCTAGAACTATGAAATTTGGCAAGTAATATTGTCTTATATTACAAGTACAGGGAAAAATCTGAAAACTATGCGTTTGTAATTTTGTACGGAACCCTCGGTGGGCGAGTCCGATTCTCACTTCTCCGGGGTTTTTTTATATTCGAGTGTCGACTTCGTTGGTGTCGATGGTATGAAGAAAACACCAGCTATGCCACCTCGCCACAAGAAATGCTGGTTTGATGTCGCCAGACATGATATTATGCGAGCCATCACATTGACTAAATACACAACAATGGAAGACAACATTAATCTGAAGTGGGATCGGGGCTCCGAAGTAGGTAGATAAGGTAGCAAAACTGAGATTAACGCCAAGATGGGAGAAAGAGAGCTACACACTTAAGTAAATCTAAAAAAAACGACTACATTGAAATTCAGGGGGTCATTCCCATTAAATTTTTTGAAATGTGTATTTAAATGTTCAATTTTCTATCTTTTTGTCCAAACTAACTTAAACCTACGTCAATTTTCCTCTCGACTGTACCATATTTTTGACTCACAGTTGACAGTCGGTTGCGCGATACGATATCATACGTGGAATGTTGTGACAGCACGCGTGTATAGTACGAGTACGTGCCTGGTCTAATTAGATCATTGTAACTCGTTATACGTATGAACGGTACATCGGATTTGATTAGGTTATAATCTGTTAACGAGATCAACCCATTCGTAACTGGTTTGTTTTAATGGAATTAAAAATAATATAATGTCGAGATCTGACAGTAACTGTTATAACCCTTAAATCGACAAGGAAAAAAATATAGAATTATAGTTGAAGCTACTGTGTTTATGATATATATGTGTTTATAATACTGGAAAAATTACCGTAACTCGAAAGGAAAAAACGGAACCCTTACCACTATCACTTTGTTGTCCGTCCGTCCATCCGTCCGCCTATCAAGAACCTTTTTCTCAGGAACGCGTGGAGGAGGTATCAAGCTAAAATGTATATCAAATACGCAGGTCTACTGTCTCTTGGAAAAATATAGTGGACATTATATTTCTTGTAGAGACATCACACATTAATTTTTTTTTTTTTAAATGTCAAATACAGACATATATCTTTTTCAATTCTTAGTCAAAAACGTATGCAAATAATTAATTACGATGCCATACAAAAATAACTAAAAAAAGCCGGGAATCCGCGAGACGAGATTTTCCTTCCCTCCACATCAGCGGCTACTGACTACAAAATAGAGCCTCAGTTAGCCTGATGTATTTTTTTTATTTAATAAATATATATTTCAATTCTTTTACACCGTTAAAAAAAGTTGTAATGTCTTTGCTGTGGATTTTTGTTTTTAAGATGTCCAGTATTTTTCTCTGTGACCAGTATACGGCATTCCGGCAAAAAGTTAAAGTTAAGTTCATTAATGAGTGTTGCAACATGTGACAAAATTCATGATGTGACTGTCATGTCACATTTGTCACAAGAGTGGCGAACTATTAGAAAACAATCCCTATATGGCCGTTTTGCGTCTATCCTGCGCCAAATAATTAGCCATATAATCATAATAATCATAATAATTGATATTTTTTCACCAAAATCTTGTACACATTCATATTATAATACATTTACTATACTGTTAAACTAGACAAGTAATCATAATGTGACGCTGATACCTGTAATAAGTTTGAACCTGTGCTACAGAGATAAGGTACCTGCCATGTGACAAAAGAAAAAGTACTGACTAAAAAGAAATGCTTGTTAATGATATCATAACACAAGAAAGTTAAGAGGTGAAAGGTTTTTGGAATAAAAAACAGTTTAAAATATTAGAATAGAGTCCATTATATAAAAAATATCTACGTTATTTAGTCATTGCATTTATTATCTTCTTCGCATGTACCTATTCCTGGATAGAATTCAAAACCAAGATTAAACCAATGCGATAAATCTCAGGAAATAGTTTTATCCGAATACTAAATATTTTCAAAATCCATAAAAGGGCCGGGGCTCACGCAGGAAGCGGCTGCAGACAGCCGTAGAAACACAATTAACCGGCGCATCGGTACCGTAATGGATTTATGTACGTATTGATGGATCAATCAAAAGTCCACTCACGCCTGATCCGGCTTAATTGATGGATCTATTTCTAGTGCTCACTCGAATACTGAGTAGGCTTTTGTCTCGCCGCCTTTTGTTTTAGACAATTTTAATCAAACTAATGTAGGGAATTAATCCACTTGGTTGAAACTGGGTTGACATTAAGTCAGATGAAACAATCGATTGCGAGCGTTTAACATTTTTTACAGTTTCAAAATCGTTTTAATTGCAGGATTTGCAACAATGTTTAAGCTTTCATCTCAGTAGTGTTCAGTTTATTTAAAAGATCATAGCGTATAGTTAATTTTTTTGAACTGAGCCGATCTACTTATCTTCAAAACAATAGCATTCAAGTTAAACAATACAAATAATGAAGGAAAATTTGTTGTTTATACCTGGCTCGCTGTGAGCGGGTTTATTTAAATGTTTTAGTCCATTTTGAATCTATTGAATAAGACGATTGAGTTCATTATTCAATGAACATTTTATATGGCGGTAACCTTTTTTTTGCAAAGTTTGGCACTCGCCAACCACACAATCGTAGTGTTTAACTTGAATGCTATTGTTTTGAAGATAAGTCGATTGGCTCAGTTCAAAAAATTTCAACTATAACTGCAAACTTCGAGCAAATACGTAACTTTCGGACGTCCGTCAGCTTGGATGCCAAAAATGAAATTAACCGCGGTCGGCCGACCGTCATTGTCAGTTTAGCAGTTACTCCGCCCAACTCACCTTGTGTTCAGACAGATCATAAATATTGATGCAATCTATACGACTTGAGAAAAACTATACTCATATTGTTCTAATTATGCATTGTATCGAGGGCTAATGGTATGTATCGATTAATTGAATCGGCCTCGCATTGACCAGTGATACCACTGCTAACAGTCCCGCGTTGCCTTCCTAGCTGTAGAGAAACCTGACTGTTAGACCGATGTGTAAGGGATATCTACGATGTGTAATTTGTGGCATGCGTCACGTCGCAAAATATGCTCGACTTGGCGGGGACACTACTGAGCCCCCAGATAAAGCCACCTCTGTAAGGGCCACTATACAATTAGGTCGCGTCATTTGGCGCACCACAGAAACAATGGCCATAAGTTAAACGGAAAGCCTGGGTCTACTCATTTATTACGAAAGACGATTTGAACATGTCTTACTTTACAAGGAAAATGTTCATCAAAGTCACATAGTTTTTCTAACGCTAGGGGGAGAGGGGGTCTGAAAGTGGTTTTCATCTTACGTAATAAACCAATTTCTCTGCGGTTTCCTCAAGATCTTTTCCGTCGCCGTAAAATGGTAAATATCAAATGACAACTGATGAATGCCTCATAGTTAATGAATGAGTGATTACGATACGGTGTGAGTGCGCCAGTGCGGTTCCCACGCACGCGCGTCGATAAATTATCAGGATCCAATATCTGTGACTCGACTCCCAGCAGTTCCGGTTTGCTGAAACACTGAATCATATTTTAATGCGACTGTTAAGCGATTAGCTTTAGTTTGGATTGCTGATTATACATATATAATATTAAGCTGTTTTAATGTTCATAATATATATGTTATAATATTCAACCTATTTTGAACTCAGGGATTGCTTAAAATACAAATCGGTACATTTACAATCCGTAAAATTGTAAGATTTTGACGTTTATTTCAGGTCCATAAGCAAGTGTGGTCGAATAGATATAGCCTTCATTTTGTTCACAGTAAACTACTAAATTTCTACAAAATAGGTACTCTTGAACAAGGTACCTATTAGCATAACCGATTTACATTAAAACAGCATCGATGTACGTATAAGCGCTTCTATAATAATAACCTTGTTTTGTATAGGTATAAAAGAAGAGAGGGGATTAACAGTGTTAGATCGCAATAAGTAAAAGGATTTATCTCAGAAATAACATTGTAAATACCCTAGAATTGATCACTAAATTGTAGCGATTAAACTACATTTTGACTACGTAATTACTTAAAAAATATGCGGCGATCGATTTCAGATTTGTTCTTACGTTACACCATATTTTATAACAAACGACCTCTCAACCTCTTACTGATCTCACTTCAAACATTATACTTTGCTGTTTAATTGTACTTGTCAAACATTTAAACACGATTGAATGAAATGTCCGTCACTTTGAAATGGATGAGCTTAAAAAGATGTGGTTTGTTATTTGCGAAATTTAGTTTTTGATTACAGCAGAGACTTTAAATGTAATATTTAATTGTGTTGTGAAACCTAAAAACACTAGTGTCATTTGGATTTGACGAGTGTCGAAAAACCTCCTCTAAAATGTTTAGAGCGTTTTAATATGAAAACATATTTATTGCAAATTTGTCATATCCCTCCCACCCATGCCACAAGATTGGCGATATAACAAACTGGTTATAACAAACGTTAAATGACATGCTAGGTCTAGGTACTCTCGGTTAGCCGCAGACAGAGTAAGAAAACAGAAAAGAAAGGAGGTGTCTAACAGAAGATCAAATCAATGTCTACGTAACCTTGGCAACACAATACAATAATTCAATATAATAACTCGCAATATTCCTTTATCATGTCGTAACTCAACATACGACCTCACCAATGATATGAAATGCGCTTACGATCCGAATCATAATAGTTGACAGATGGTAACCGTGAGATTAAAATGGGATATACAAGCATAGAAACCAAGTTATGAGTGGTATAGACTAAGCAATAATGGTCTTTTTGTCAATGTAATAAGAATTTCGACGAGTGGCACAAGCACATAAGCTGGTAGGTCTGTAAAATTAACCTTAGCCGAATAATGAGGTTGCGCAAGAGACAGTCACTAATCGCCGCGCCTGCGCACAAAGAGTCGCGCACAATGCCCGTAATCGAGTAAAAGGAATAAAAATTGTAGGATAGAATTTGTTAAGTTTTATAACGAAAATATTCCTACACAACCTATGATACTCAGGACAAGCTATGGTAATAATAATACCACGTCCGAGCGAGATGGTAGCATACAAATCTCGATAAGTGTGACAGAAAAGGAAATATAATTCGTTGTCCTTGTCACAGTTCCACTTTTTTTTTATTTGCCACAATTGATTTAGTATGAAGTTGTGGCAAAAAAACCACTACCCGCCCAAATTAAGTAGGTTGCTTATGGTAGGCCATCAGCCATTTGAAGACCAGTTCTTAATTTACCTGCATAGGAGCCTTTCCGTCCCTTACTGTGGCATCACGTATAGCCTGTCCTGAGCCACTTCTCTTTAATCAAAATCGCATTTAAAATAAAGTCGAATTTGCTCTAGTTCCAGGATAAATGTTATGAGTTTCTATTAAAACTTACCAACTTATGGTTATATAAGATAAGGCATATGAGATTTAGGTCAAACAAAATGTTAAAATTTAACCATCACGACAATTATTCCTAGGTGATTATTTACGTGGGCGGACACTTTTACTTTGAACAAAATTCAGTCCAGCTCCCCGCGACACATCTCGTTAATTTTTAAATTAAACTAAGAATAAACGACAACATCTCGTCTATTTTCCTGATACTAAAACAAACACAGTTCGTGAAAACATGGACTTTAAGACTAATCGGGATAGTTAGTTGAACCATTCCTATCCTTTCTTTCAACGCTTTGCCCATCTCCTGCGAGTAGACTTTGCGAGTGCCGGGGACGCTGTCCGCTCGTGTGGCAATAATTAGTGCATGCAAATGCAGTGCTAATGAGTGCACTATTGTGCACCGGCGAGCGTTGAACTTGTCTTTGAGCTACGATTGAAGATTCGAGTGGGCATTGGGCAAGTGGCTATATGGTAACATGGTCGAAAGTAAGGTCGATAGGGATATCTGTGCGCTTATTATAGTTTGAAAACAAATCCCTTGTGATAAGTACTAGTATATTTAAAAGAATAAATTTAATATCAGTGCATTTTCACACACATTTTGGTATGTGCTCATGAAAAAATCAGACGAGTGCAAGCAATTTCTTTCCCTTTCTTTTTGTCTGATAATATACGTTAGATCTGCTAAATTGGATATATATTAGGGTTTGCACTAATGTAATATTCAAAGTAGGATAAAGGTTTAAAATTGATAATACAACAAGACCGAGAATGAATCGAATGAATGTGGCCATTATTAATCAAAGTAAGATATTAATTCATCATCATCATCATATCAGCCGAAAGACGTCCACTGCTGGACATATGCCTAACCCAAAGAGTGCCACAATGACCGGTCCTACGCCACCCGCACCCAGCTGATATTAACTACGCAGATATTAATTACCCACTGTAATTGTAATCAATCGATGATTTACTTGTGACATGAGCACAAAGTTCGGTTTAGCCGCAACAAAAACAAACACAAACGACAGATGAAGACTAATTGTCTGTTAATATCTTGCCATTATTGTGAGATGTAAAAGCACCTCTGATTCTGTACCTTATTCCTTGCCGTTAAGGTGCAAAATAATGTGGTTTCTGGGGATTAACCTCGGTTCCCATACATTGTCAAGCGAGATCATTAGTCATTGAAGCATAAACGGAAACGTTTTTCGTGTTATTATTTAGCGTAAGTATTTAATTCATAGTCTAAATATTTACTTTCGCTTATGTGCGGCGCGGTAATTATTATTTGTTATTGTATAGAAGGTAGGTAAATATGTATCTAATGAGTAGAATAAAAGCATACATGTAGGTATTAATTTACATATTTCTATTTTTATTCTATTTATAGTTTTTTCAGTGCTATAATTTGTAATTTCGTAAAATAATTAGGTATCTTAATATCTTAAGCATTTTAAATGGATGCAAAACAAACTTGCGTTTGATCATATTTGTATTGATCTTGTTGCACAACTAATAAATAATCCACGTCGATTTAATTCTATTACCGATTCATACGGTGCGCGCCGATTCCCCACGGCTCATTACTCGTCACTAGGACCTGGCCTTTAATCGAAGATTAAAATTAGCTGTCAGTTAATGAAGTCCTGGCGCCGGCCCGGTTATTTAAC
The DNA here is from genome assembly GCA_932294315.1 of Epinotia nisella. NCBI lineage: Eukaryota > Metazoa > Arthropoda > Insecta > Lepidoptera > Tortricidae > Epinotia > Epinotia nisella. The sequence continues at coordinate 30,008,950 of OW028674.1, forward strand.
GCAGGCTCAACGTACGATCAATCCAACCACTTTTGCAAACTCTTATCAAGCATTCATATTTGTTTAAATTCAAACGTTATTACCAGCGTACAAGCTATCATTTGCATCCACTAAAGATATCGAAGTACGAGTTCGAATTGTTTATTAGGTTGCAATCGTATCGTAATTGTTTTTCACGCTTATTTTGATTTAATTGAAACAAATTTGTTCCTTAATATTTATTGTTTATTTTGTTGTTTATTAGTGCGCTTTATGTTTTGTTTTGTGTAGAGAGAAAGCTTTATGTTGTTAGGTACCGAATTGTTGCGATTTAATTACAAATAGTTTTTTTTTTATTTGCAGCAAAACACCTTTGTACTTACCTATAGTTAATATTCATGCGTATTTGATTGTTTTGATAGTACTTTAACTAAAGTACTATCAAAACAATCAAATACTTACGTGTTTTTTTACTGTAGGTATATAAGTTTTGTTTGCCTGTCGGAATGAAAACTAAAAAGAGAATCCAGTCACAGCTAATCTGGACGTTTGGTCACAAAACTGTGAAACTTTTAGTGACCGCAATCAACAGTCTGCTTTTGTAACGTGATATAAGCACGTTTTTCTGTCATTTGGTAATGAACCTTGTTGAGACTGGCATAAATCGTTAATCGCTTGTAATAATTTAACGCACTTGACCTTAAAATACTACAGACACCACAACACTAAGGCCTATTATGGGAAGAGACGTGTAACTTTACCATAATGGGCAGAAGACGCGACCTTGCGTCGAGGAAGCCAGCACTAATGATATTCATTGCCTTAATGTATACAGGGTGATAAAATGTGCGTTAGCGCCTTCTGAGCTGCAGAACGCTGATCTATAAAGTTTAATGTGTACTTAACACACGCGAACGAGACTTAATGTGGTTCTTAAATCCGGAAAATTTTACTGCCGAATCTAATTGGACAGCATTTGCTTAAAGCTTACAGGAAAGAAAGATAAATACAAGAAGATTATTTATACTAAAGGAAAATAAAAACCTACAACATTATTATTATAACTAGTTAACACAAACGCCTGTATATAAACAGCAACACGTGGGGCGGCGCGATGAGCGAGCTGTCAGGCGACTATGGAAATACTCATATAAACACTCGTAAAAACGCCATAATGTTGAGTGTTTGGCTGACTTCTAACGCGAGGCCCGTACCGTCGCATGCATCACCTGTCCATAAATGCGGCTGCAGTCCTTCAAGCTCGTTTGGTCTATGGAGTAGTAGCTATAGGTACAGTCGAAGTCCTTTTATACCTTATTCCGTGGTAATAAGGCGAAATATGTACGTATCTTCGACGTCGACTGTACAAAATAACTAGAAAACTGGTTAATATATTTATGTAAGCTATTTAATCATGATTTTGATGTAAAATGAAATAGGGACACATGTACCCAAACAAGCCTAGTCGTAAACCTAATATCGTTAAGCTGAACTTTCATAAGCTACGTTAAGATATTGTTCAAGTTACAAAAGCTTGCGACAAACTCTACTAACTAAATCTAACTTAGGTACTTGTGCTCGTAAGTTCAGTTATCTTATGTCCGTTGCGTACTATAAAATATGAATGCTTGTTGACAGAAAAAAGAAACAAGCGCCCATAAAACTCACATGAACATGTGTCGTTTCATACAAATAGAATATAAGTTTCAAATACGCAGAATTATTCTAGGCCTGACCGCAGATTTAAGGAAATATGGATGTGTTGTAAAGGATGGTTTTCCGTTCATTGAAAAATATGATCAAGGAATACTTGCACAATTTATATTCCAGTTATTGTACGAAGACATTGTACTTTAAAGTTAAACTTACACACTTAACGGATGGAAATGTTAAGGCGTTGCACTGTCATTGAGAGAAATTCTATAATATAATAATCCCGACCGTCTTCGACGCTCTAAGTAAGGGCGTTAGCAGTGAAGACCTTTTTGCATTTGACCGTCAATTTTTATTAATGGATTGTGTTTTAAACACTTATTGCACAAACTTGTAAATGGGGAATGGATGAAAATTTTAGAAATGCCTGATTATTTTTTTGGTGATAGGAATAACCTTCCTTAGCACCAGAAAAAAGTTTCAGATTTTTCAGCTGCGACAATTATTTTTGAAAAATATAAACAGTTTCCTCATTTACGTTTTGGGTCAAGAACGGTAAATAGACACTTTCCTTGATCTGTCTCATATTATAAAAAACTATCTTGAATATCTGTGGTAAACTGACACTGGTAATGATCAATATAGCTGCTGCAAGTGTCAATATCATTGACAGTGTCATTTTACCACACATATTTAATATATTTTTTTGTAATACGAGACCGATTGAGGCAGGTGCCGTAACTGACCCAAAACGTAAGTGAGGAAACTATTAATATTTTTCAAAAAATATTGGCGCAGCTGAAAAATCCGAAACTTTTTTCTGGTGCTAAGGAAGGTTATTCCTATCACCAAAAAAATAATAAGGCATTTCTAAAATTTTCATCCATTCCCAATTGTAGGTATACAACAAGTTAACAAATATCACCTCTAACATTATCTCAGCAAAAACTCCGAGATCCCAGCCGCTTAGTTTACGTCGTAGCGTGTGATATGAGGCGGAATGCCCGCTCCGGGGCGCTATTTAGCGCACTTTCGACGAGGCAGGGTCAGTCCCGTGATTGCACTATCAACTCGTTACGTTGTACAACAATGTCAGAGCGTAACAGGATAGTTTGTATTTTGGATCGCATAATACCTCAACCTATAATAGTTTATGTGAAGCTCCTTCATTTGTTTTGTTAGAACTGGTGATGGCATGACAACGATTTATGTTTGTATAGCTGAATCAATTTATCGGCAAGGTTCAACGACAAAAGTAAACTTGCAAACTTATGGAATTAAATATTATTAAGTTCAAAATTATGTCAACATAAAAACCTAATCTCAAATGTCGTCACGGCGTGTTTGTGCCAACTCGTGGTGTAGGGCATGGTTTCAGGGAAATTTCTTATTAGAGTAATAAAAAAGGAATTACTTAAATACATACAAACTTTGCCTTTCTAAATAATTGTGTTCCATAAAAACAAATAACTTCCAAAGTGTTCTTTTTTTTCTCAATTAAATTGCGTATGTTTTATACGATAGTTCATTTCATAGAATGGCTCGACCGACCGAGCGTCCTCATTGAGCTACTTGTTCGACAACCTCCGCCTGGTAGTAAGAACATTTAGCGAATCCTCCCACACTCCAGACATGCAGTAATAAAGGGAACAATAACGCGGCATTAGGCCAGCAAGTACGTAATGCCGTGTACCAGTGCTGTTGCGGTTTCTAAGCACTGCCCTCCGACCGTGGTCTGAGCCATGAGAGATGTAAATAGATCACTGGCTCGGATTACTTGACCTTTTTACAGCCATTTCCTATATTCAATCTAAGGGCAAATATAGAGCCCTCAAATGTACTACTCATAATAACATTGATTTCTGTCGTCAATATGACCAAACTAAAGATAATATATGGAATATAACTGGGAAAAGCTGTTAATGACAGATGAGAAAAACAAATGTAAAGAAAATATCCTTAGAAGTAAAAATAAACCAGTTATTTTCCCCCAGAGATAAGAAAGCAATCCTAACTTGAGACATCATTATACTAAACAGATTTGTGAGTTACGACATGTATTGAAAAGAAGACTTCTTATACGTATGCCTGAAATATCATTAAAATGGCAAAATTAAATATTGATAGGCAACAACCACTTGTATGGCCCTTGTGGTCAAAGATAAGACAGCATTGGTCTACTTCTATCATCACATAGTAGACGTTATATTTACGTTGTTTCGGTTTTTGTGATAAACGCAATCATATTTTGCCTTATAGTTATAATAATATGTTGGTGATATATATATACATAATCAAATATACATATTTATATTTTCCATCAGGATATTGTTTCGGAGTTTCAAGTAACTTTGAATGGTTCAAACGTGTCATATAATGGGAATGAGTACTAAAACCTCTTTATTTTGTCTCCCGCTATCGCTTGTGCTTTGATCTAATACAGAGTGAACCTGTATATTGGAAAATTGTCTAAATTATTGGTTGCTTTTGTAACGGCCCGCAGCGTGGGAAAACAAGGGAGTTTTCAGTGAAATTATAACTAAACTATACCTAAACTGGCCGGCAATATGCCATATTGCCATATAAGCTAGTTCTCGTCGAATGTTTAGCAATTTCGCTCTAAATAGGCGCGGTTAAATCTTTACCAACATTGCAATACGAAAGTGCTTAGCGTTGTCTGCTAGTATTATTGTTGTACAGTCAGATCAAAAGTAACTACGCAATCGAAGACGTCAAACGTTCTTATTCCCTTTTAATAAAGACTTTTGACGTCTTCGTTTGTGTAGCTACTTTTATGCTGACTGTACACTCGTGTTTATATATTAGTGTGAACTAAACTTCATGTAACTTTTCATTCAATAATGTTATTTTAATAGATTGTAATTGCCTCTAAAATTCTTTGAAATACACATAAATGTGAAAATAAACCGAATAACCAGTTTAGCTATATCTAAATGTTTATAATTGTTATAAAGCTTGTTATTTTTGTACAAGGTATAGTTTTTTTATAAAAAAAACATTGAGAAGCATTTCTTCTATGCAAAAAAAAACGTAAAAAAGGCAAAACAATTCTTTTGTAATGGTCATTAAATTATTTTGCAGAGGTACAAGGTATTACAAAAACACTATTTTGAAAATATGTTTATTTTCACATTTTCGAAAGATTACCGTTGTGTAAAGAAACCTCGTTTGGCACAAATAATGGGATTTTCCTCCAATCCGGAAACGTGAGACTTATTGAGACGGGCGTTCGGCGCAACTGAAGTAATGCATCCAGTTCCCACGATACACATGCGCTTGATTTTGGCGTGTGCCACTTGAAACTAAGCCTCATCATGGCTAAAATAGTTATAGTTAAATTATTATAATCATAAACCCAAAGAGGATGTTTTGGTTATGTAAAAATTATAATGACCTCATATTAAGGTAGCGGTGAAGGTAGGAAACGCCATCCATAGTGTGACGTTATTCTTTCATAACAGTTTTTACCCAAAGTAACCAGGTACAGTTTGACCGACTAAAACAGTTGATACCGCTGGGAAAATACCGCTCGATGGATTTACTCTCGTACGTATACTCGTGACTTATTTCGTGACCTGTCTATCACCACGCAAAGTCATTTCGTGGCGAGACGAACAACGGGAGATACAACACATGCGTTACAGCGTGTCCTATAATGATGTCCTAATTGATGACGTGAACGTGATGACTATTAGAAAATTTGGTTTTACGTAACGTTTTTGGCTGTCGCGCATTGAAGCCACTAGAATGAAATGCTTAAGAGTAGTGCGTGTCGGGTCACGCGCAGTGTAATTTGTTACGTAGACGCGTGCCCGCCAAACTTTGCGGTTGCAATGCAACGCACAAATTTGTAGGGATGTTCAAGTACCATTTTTTAAGTTGGTCAACTACTACTCGTTAGCTAGTTATGCCTATTTAGCCGTGATAGTTTCCCTTTTAAATTTATTAAATTTACTACTGCCATGGTACTTTTCATATACCGGGGGAATAATAAACAATTAGAAGTATGGAAATTAAACTCAAAATTTTTACCAAATAATACAATGACTTATTAAATTGACTTTATTATTAGTTTTTTTTGCTTAGAGTCCATGTTTTTTTTTAATAAACACAACCAAATAATAACAAGATAACATAATAAATAAATAATAATTATATACAGTGTGTGTCTGTCATAAGAACATTTATTTTAAGGAACGATAGCTTTCAGTGCTGTGAACCGTTTTATCGAAAAAATATAACAATTACCTTTTCTAATGGAGAGTTATTTTTTTTTTAATTTTCTCGAGCAGCAATGTACTGCTAACATTCACTTGACGTTTCAGAGAGGCAGAGCTAGTTACTGTCAGTTGTTAGCTTTGTTACCAATACATTGCGGGCCGAATTAATTTGTATGAAAAAAAAAACCGTTTTTTTGAAACGAGAGATATCAATTTACGTTCATTAGGGCTTATACTTTCAGCCCTTAAAATAAATGTTCTTATGACAGACACACACTGTATATGTAGCAAAAACATACTTTTACAATTTTTACGTAAAATGTAGATTTTGTTAAACCCAAGTGGAACTCACCATTCTGGACCTCGCATCGCGTGCGCAACAGTATTAGCTCATAAGAGTTCGTTCATTGATTTCACTTCTTTGTGCTCTGATTGGGGATTTGATTTGGAATTTTTTCTCAGCCTAGTTCCAGAAAGTTGTATGCTTTTGTTAACGTCTTAAACGTGTAACTAATGGGTTCCAAGACATACATTTTGCACTGGAAGGATGGTAAGGCGTGAGAAAAGTAAGAAAATTATTGCATACGCGGTTAAAAGTATTTTACAATAATTAATCGATTTACTATGTCTGAAAAAAGTCTAAGGTGATACGGGGCTATTGTAGTACCTATAGTTTTTCTATGTATACTCGTAAGTATTTTGTAACAAGTGAAATCAAAAGATTCATCATAGAACCCAACCACTTTTTTCAAATAGCCAATGTCTTTCGATTGTGAGGAATCCAACAAAACTTCATATGCCAAAATCCATCAAGCCGTTTGGACTGTATTTTGGATTGCAATATTATCAAATACTTGCAATCTGAGACATTCTTAATTTTACTGCCCTAGATAAGTAATGTACTATTTTATGGCCTAAAAATACATTCTACAGTCGGCATCAAAAGTAACTACGCAAACGAACACGTCAAAAGCTCTTATTCACTTTTAATACATACTTTTGACGTCTTCGTTTGTGTAGCTACTTTTGATGATGACTGCATTACAACTTGTAAACTCGTTATATGTAGTACCTAATATGATAAGACTAGTTGCGTTCTTACACTATATTTTTGTGTGAAATATACTCAGAATAAATTTCAATTCACTCGTTCGTTAGAATACGTAAATATAGGTACGTGACATTGCACGCATCAATAATACTAATAACATACCATGTACATACCTTTTCGTCAAACTCGCAACCTTTGCGTCTGACCATCAGTTTTATTCCCTAACCATCCGTCTAGAGACATCAGACAGACGCACGAGTTAAGGTTCACTATAAGGGTTCCATCTTTTTCCTTTTGAGGTACGGAACCCTAAAAAGCGTTCGTCTGATATATAAGACAATGTGTAAAAGTAAATGAGACCTTCTTGATTCACGATAGAGTTGAAATTAGCGAGTAACTTTTACGACATGAAACAGTTGAAAAGTGAACGTCATGAATCAGATACAGTGAAACCGGGTAAATTTTGTATATTGTACAATTGTACGCAATTATTATTCTTGAGTAGATAATAAACCAGCTAACCTACCGGCCTCGACTAATAAAATAATTTAAGTAATAAAAATAAATTGCAACCGATTGCTACAAATAGCGGCCTTTACCTTACACAATTACATGGAGAATGCTAATCCTATAAAGAGTCAAGGCTAGTGCATAATTTTAGGGTTTTTGGCCGTAGGTACGGTCGACCTCAAAGATATGTTTACACATTTAATAAGGCGAAAAATGAATACCGTCAACTTTTACATTGATAATTTATAATGCACCTAATATAAAAACAGTAGGTATTTATAATTAAGTAAATAGATTTAATCAGTATACTATTGTTTACACTTCCATACTAACTTAAAATTACTTGAACCTTCAACATGTTAGTCTTACATCAAACTAAATGACGGATGTCGTAAATAAACATTTTAAATTCATTAAATCTGCGAAGACAAGCTAACGACGACTAGTTGTGCGCGTTGATGTCTTTTACACTGAAATCCGCGTAATGTTTCATTTCATCTGTTTCGGCAACTACTTGACGATATTTTTTCATGGTGCCATTCGAGCTAGTTGTCTGAGTGGATCATATGTTTGTAGTATATATTGCGACTAGTTACAATGAAAGCACGTAAAAAGACAAGAAAGAGGGTAAAAGGCGGACCCTCGCTGGCGACAGCTGAAACGGCTCATACAAATTGTATTGACATAGTATTACGGCGTTATAACTTTGTATGGCAAATCATGTAAATTGCCGTTTTGGTCGTGAAATGTTACAATTTTTTTTTATTAAACTGTAAGCATTCTTTTGGTATTTTTAAATTAATTGTTGCCCGATAAAAAAAATACATACTTTATTGAAATTTTCAAGTCACATATCTTTTAATTATTTTAATAATATTTTGTAATTTACACTTAATTGTAATAATTTGATGGTTTTCTATCAAGTAGTAAAACTACAATATAAATTGTAATATGAGGAAAGTACCCAATTGCGAGTTCCGCTTGTGATGTGTACGCCTGTGTATACCTTATCCTAAAACGTTCATCATACCTATTTCAGCTAAAATACGCTAAAAATTCGTTTGTGACCATCTAAATCGCTTTGGCATTTGTGTTCGTGAGAAAGGGACGTGACACATTTTAGTTAGACAGAGGTTTGTAATTTTTTTATGAAAAAGCGTCCCCAGGAAGCTCGACACAGGTCGGCTCTCCATACAAATGTAGATCGGTTCTCATTTTAAAACGGTGTCCTGGAATAACATGAAACTTTGTATACACAGAGATCTGCCAGATCTAGGTCGGAAACTAGTTTCTGTTGCTATATATTATAATATTTATAATACAAAACAAATAGTTTTAAAAAAACCGGCCAAGTGCGAGTTGAACTCGCACACGAAAGTGCCGCGGTACCATTATCTATAGAAACGGCAGAAAAAATTACGTATGTTGTATTGGAGCCCCCTTAAATATGTATTTTATTCTGTTCTTTAGTTCTTTTTGTTATAAACAGCGGCAACAGAAATACATCACCTGTGAAAATTTCAACTGTCTCACTATCACGGTTCATGAGATACAGCCTGGTGACAGACGAACAGACGGACAGACAGACAGACGGACGGACAGCGAAGTCTTAGTAATAGGGTCCCGTTTTACCCTTTGTACGGAACCCTAAAAAGGAGATGAGTATCTAAAACTCCTTCTGCCTTTTTTGATACGAGTATATAATTCCTGGCAACAGAAACTAGTTTCCGACCTAGAGCTAGTTGCGCATACAAAGGTTCATGTTATTTCAGGCTGCCGCTTTAAAATGAGAACCAAACTACGTTTGTATGGAGAGTGGCGCGTCCTGGGGAAGTTTATATTTTTTTCAATTTCTAAATTATCTATTCTGAGAAGTCTATGGTAATAATGAAGGAATTCCCTAGGATTGAATATCTCCCGATGACGATTGAAATCCCGTGTTGAGAATGAGGGACCTGTTTCTAACCCCCGACACAAAAAGAGGGGTGTTATAAGTTTGACGTGTCTGTGTGTCGGTGTATCTGTGTGTCTGTCCTAAACGAGAGGACCGATTTTAATGCGTTTTTTGTTCGAAAGATGGTTCTTAGCTACGTTTCAACAAAATCGATTCAGCCGTTTTTGAGATATAGAACTTTGAAATGAAAATATCGGGGGTTTTTCAAGTTTTCTAAGTTGTTAATTATTATGTCTAACAGTTGATATAACGAATCGTCAAATCAATAAAGTATGGGCAACGCGCTTGTGACACCTCTTGAGTCGGAAGCGCCCTCAGGCTTCATATCATAAGTTAGGCTTGTATACCACCGTCATGATATTCAAAAAGTTCGTTATTTTTCGTACTAACGTACCGTAAATCAAAGTACTACCAGAAAACCTCATTCCAGGTTCGACCAGGGCAAATCAACAAAAGGCGCGAGCAAGCTCCGACGCGACCTGATCAACGCAGAGATCGCCAACCTTCGCGACCTGCTGCCGCTGCCGCCCTCCACCCGCCAGCGGCTCTCACAACTGCAACTAATGGCGCTCGTCTGTGTCTATGTGCGCAAGTCCAACTACTTCCAACAAGGTAAGGAATTGTTTTGCACCCCTGACGATGTGGTTGGTGATAGCTGAAATACAGAGATCGCCAACTTTTAGTGTTTGACTGTGAATAAACTGTTGAGCATCTCTGACTGATAGTTAGCCTGAGAAACAGTTTTCTGCTAAATACATACTCGTTACTCGTATATAATCATTATTACTCTTGAGTAATCCGTACCAAGGCGGTATCAGAGAGTTTAAAAAAAAGTGTACATGAACTTTTTTTTTTCAGAATTCGACTTTTTTGGGTTTTTCTTACTCAGAATCGTTGATACTATCGATCCTTATACAAGAAAAAAATTGTCCCAGATTTACTTGTGACCATATAAATAAAAAAAGACTGCATACAAAAATGTGACGATCTGGAATGGAATATTTAGGACACTTTTTTTCTTATATGAGGATCGATAGTATCAACGATTCTGAGTAAGAAAAACCCAAGAAAATCGAATTCTGAAAAAAAATCATGTACACTTTTTTTGAAAAACGCTCATCAGTGACATCCTATAGGGTACGAGGGTCGGTCAATAAGTTTTTAAGATTCGGCATGATTAAGTCTCATTATGATAATTTGTGATTGTTGGTCATACTGTGTCACTATTCATTTATACAGTGAATAAATAAAAAAAGGTTAGTATTCATTTGTTTTTTTTAAGTAGTTAAACAAAGATGATGGTATAGAACAAATTCTGAGGTCACTTAAATGGGAGGATATTTTGTTACATGTTAGGGGCGGTGTTGGCAAAATTCCGGTGTGATAATCAAAAAAATGTATTTTAAAATTAGAAGTTTATCTATTTTGATGTCACGAAATTAAAAAATCAAACTCGTGTGAATTTTTTTTAAGGCACAGCTCACCCAACAAAGTTCAAGGTAGGTTTTTCTAGCCATCTTTTTTTTAAATGGTTTTTTAGTAGGTAGTTTTTTTTATAGGTCACAAATATATGAATATAAATACGAAGCGAGAGTGAATCAACATAATTGTAGAGCAGTTAAACAAGTTCGTCTAAGAAAAGAACAAAGAAAAAAAATATCACTTCTATGGTTTTATTTTTGGCTGAGTTTGCCGATTACCAGGTCTGCTGTTCAGGCTTGTGAAGTCTATACAACTAGTTACCTTTTTTTTTTATATGGGAGGAAAATCCGTTATGGATACCTCCACGCCACGGGGATAGCGCGGAGGTTATGTCGGACTCGCACCGACTAAAAACCCCCCGATGGTCCTCCTCAACGCATTTCGGACGGCTCTGTGATCTTCTACGGAACGCACCAGTGCCGCCCTAGCGTCATGCCTCAGTGGTATCTACCTTTTTTTTCCGATTGCAGCCCCCAACTGCAACCGTGTACCACCCCGAGGACCCCTTTTAGTCGCCTTGTACGACAGGCAGGGGATACCGTAGCCGTATTCTAATGCCCGGGCTACAGGGCGCACACAACTAGTTACCTACCGTTTAATCTAGACCAACTCTCTAACTATTACTTATAATTCTTTGATTTTGAAAACTCTTCAATGAAATCGGTACAATTGCGTCGATATAAAAAAATAAGCCTCATAACGACGACCAAAATTTTTGTTTTTGAAGCGAAGCTAAAATATTTTCTGCATAATAAATATGCGCGTAAAATAAGAAAGAGCGTATTTAATAATTTAAAATTATAGGGCACCAATAACTTCTGTTTTATATACCGATTCTAAAAATTTATTTATCACCCCTCGTATATCTATGTGCTTTGTTAACAGGTTTACTTAAAATTAGCTGCAAAATCATGCGGTAAATATGTGCCTACCTAAATAATGAAAAATCACCTTAGGAATATAATTAATTTATGATATTGTACACTCAGCGTCAAAACTCTGTAGCAGTCAAAGTGGCCAAATAGTTCGGGTACACCATACTAAATATATGGTGTACGAACTATTTGACTACTTTGGCAAAGTATTTGACGTTGAGTGTACAAGACGTACTGATTTAATAAAATAACACTCCTTAAACGTAATTCAGATTAGCACCACTTGAATAAAGCAAGTTTAAACTATTACTCATTAATCCAACGTCATTTAATTCTGAAAAGGGCAACTCTGGCTAACCGACCGTGCTAAGCGCGCTGTCAACGCGTCGGCAAACGCCGTCCATACCTGCCCCCCTATTCTGTAACTTGTTTTAAGCTCACCTCAATGCTCACCCACAATTATACCTTGACACCGCGATGCGTAGTAACTAAGCGTAGGTAGAGGTCTAGTTTCGTAACGGGTGACCGGCGGGGTGAGCCGTATTTGCGCGTAGCGAATAACAGCCCTGAACACTCGTTACGCCTTACGTCTACTACGTCTGTTAGGTTACTCTTTACGCAAAAGCGTATGCGTATAATTGTTAATTGTGCTCATAATGTGTGTGAGGAGTTATTTTGTTTAATAGCTGCAAAAAGATAAGCAGTCGTCTGATATTAGTTAATAATTTTCATCCTTCGATAACGTTGACATTAGCTCACTTGTAAACTAGTGGCTCTGAGAGCTGTAGAACTCGCTTAAATATTTTTTTTGATTTGAAAAACTGAATGCATTAAAAAAAAACACGTGAATCGGTTGAGAAATACGACCTGTAGCGGTAGTACGATTTTTGCCCAAGCCGGAACGGAGATTTTCGTTCGCTTCGCTCGCTCGCTCAATAATGCAATCTAATTAGAAAAATCTAATTTCAACTCGCATATCTATTTTATTTTATTTTTGGCATGTATATTTTTATATTTTATCAATAAATAAGTGTCGATATGACTATGCGGTTTGATGATAACTTTTTTTCTGCCAGAAAGGGCACACAAAACACATTAGCTGAATTGCCATGCAAAACATAAGTCTCTAGTCCACCCTGTCCCTTTATTTTATTCCATGTAGGTAATTCAAATTTAAAGTAAAATTGCGTAACAGGCAAGTATCCCTGACTTAAATACTCCCTTACGCCGTCAGGGCATCACAAAAGCATCAATCAGGACTAATTGGCCCCTTAATTAACTACGCGAAACTTCCTCGAAAACATAAACAATACGAGAATTAGCGGTGATTAACGTTCCTATGACTTTTAAGAGTTCTAGTTACGTTTGTGTTATTTGTGCGACCTCGTTCCCAAGTGAGAGCAGATTTGAAAACAAGAATATTCTACGGCATTGTTTTAAAACTTTTCAATAGGGTGACCTGTACTGTGACCAAAAATATTTTTTCCGACCCCCATTTTCCTGTCCCCAACTCATATCAAATCCTTCTATGATGTAAATGGGTCAATCAACTTTTACTTGTCCCTTCGTTTTTTCTTCATTATCAGTTACCACAACATATGTATGTTGATAAAACGTATAAGTTCTTATAGCCAGATAAACAGTCTATTTAAACATATATGTTCCATATCGCAAAAACAAGTATTCTAGCAGAAAACATGGTTGTCCAGGTGACAAACCACAATTTTCACAATTCGGGGGACATTGTATGTCCGCTGGGCAACCGGTGAAATTGAGGGCAAATTAATATTTTAATACAGTTGTCATACTGTAGTTACACGCTTTGTAGCGTGTAACTACATGCCTTAATTGAGTAAGGAATGCGACAACAATTAACAACAGCAGACATCGTATTTTCTTGTAATCTCACTAAACTAAAACGTTGATTCACCCTGCTCGTGCGGCTCCACACGCGTATACTACAGAACGCAAGTGAAGGTAGAGGGTGAAAGAATTTTTACATCATCATCCCTACATACAAATTTAGAAACTTACAGAATTTACCTCTTTATGATACAGTATTGTTAGCATACTAAAGACTAGTATAGATAAATATTTCCAAGCATCTCAATTTCACCTTCCAATTCTTTATTAAAGCTAACTAATAATACAATGGAATAAATAAAACCTTATAAAAATGCCTACACAAATATTAATAACTTGTTATTTTATACAGAAGCATGCATAGGAACTGTGCCTCTTCACGGTCGAGCATGCGTTAACACAAGGTCGCGCGCATGGCTTGCAGAAACATTAATTGACGAAATGCTTTAATTGCCTTACGAAAATAAATGGTGTGCGGAAATTTTGCGTGCGGACTGTGCTGACAAAACTTTTATTAATGTATAGTGATATCATTAGTTAATAGAACTAACTATTGCTGTATACTCACGGGAATCTGGTATTGAAAGTCCGGTAAAGCCCAATACAATTTGAAATTAACCTGTATTTTCGTTTTGGATTTGGACTTTGTATTCACAACTAGAATGTCTAATGTGGACTGAGTTTTTTATTAAATCTGAGATATTAATTTTTATGCATAATACCTATGCACTATTTGTTTTTCAGGTACATATTTGTATTTATCGTATATTTTTGGTATCGTTTATCGTATATGGTCAATTTTCGTATTTTTTCCTAAATGACTTCAAATCTGTTTTTGCCAAACTTAAAAAATATATATCTGAGATGCTTACAACAACCCCTTTCGTCTGATATGTCAACTTTTTATTTAATTTTCCAGTTTACCCCCCAAAAGTGGCCCCCTTGTTCAGAATTCATTAATTTACTTTACGCGTCCATCTTTGGGTCACCAATTTACATATGTATACCAAATCTCACCTCCAGTCCAGGTCCAGTAGCTTCGGAGCAAATCGGCTGTGACAGACGGACAGACAGACGCACGAGTGATCCTATAAGGGTTCCGTTTTTTTCCTTTTGAGGTACGGATACGGAAGCCTTAAAAAATGAACATTTGCATCGTAAATACGTGACAACATCAACAAAAATGTAACCCACTTATCCAAACTCCACAAATTACATAACCCTCCAGATTCCCACGATCAACAGTTAGTCGACTACTGTTGAAAGAATAAAAACGTTCGATTTTGATATGAAAATTAGAGAAAATTAGCGAGCCCGGTCTGGCTACCGACTGATGGTTATTGGGCCTAATGGTGCCCGGCGGCCGCGGCCGGTGTCACGCCCGCAACGCACGCCGCCCGGCTTACATGGAGATAACACGTAAAAAAACCACTCTAGTGTAAAGTGTAACCCCTTCTTTATAAATAATTTAATATGGGTATATCAAATATTTACGAAATTATATCAATATATCAATCAATTTATGATGGTTCCAGTGCCGGTGCCGGAATATAGGTAAAAACGTATGTAAGACCCCCTGTGGTATGTAGTTTTGTTTGAAATACAAATTCATGTTATGTCTTATATGTTATAGCTACTTTCTTAAGTTTTTTACCTTAACTTCGAGATTATCCAATTATCCCAGTAATATGACAAATAATCATTATTAACACATTCAGTGCCCAGAATCGCTACGCGCTACGCTCATTGCCGATCCCGTGGTTTTCCTCGTATGTAGCGGAAAGCGACTACGGCGTAGCGACGCATACGTGTCATCACGGGCCGGGAATGGGTTAACTAATACACCTATCTGCTGTAAAGAAATATTCAGTAAATACCTGATCCTTTAGAATTCAAAGCTTTGTATAACCTTCATTGCACTCTAAAGCCATTGTTAACTGCAAAAATTGCAAAATAGATGATTAGTACAATTATGTACCTACCTAGTCAATTGCTTGGATAACTGCTCAGATTGTGGACAATTCCTTTAAAACTCAATATTGCTTAATGTTTGATTAGACACAGGGTCAACGGTACGGGGACAAGTGGTAACATGCAGAATAGAATAGAAAGCTCTTTATTGCTTTTCTTTTCGGTGTTACAATCATGTCCGGTAAAGGGGTGTGTCCTTAATGAAATATGTCTTAAAGATCTATACATTTATTTTATGTCGTGAGTAGTAACAGCTGGGATTTTTTCCCCATCTTTTACCAGTGGGAACTAATGTTTTTCGTTTTCAGTAGTTACGACCGAGTACTTTACCTTACCACCAATTTGTTACCAGTGGGAATAACCCCACACATGTAATATAATATACTTGCGTCAGTTGATCAATAAATTGACAAATATTATATTAAATTTAATTAATGTGATATAATTCAATATTGCTTATCGTTTGCTTACACTAAGGTATTATAATATACTTGCGTCAGTTGGTTAATAAATTATAAATTATTGTGATATTTATGATACGTATATGTACTTCAATAGCCAAAGCCCTGACGCTAAGAAAACCTTCAGAACCACAAACGCAATATTAATTATGTCAAAATAGCTTATTTGATCGACCTTCATAAGCACTCCATGTAACCCTCCCGCTTCACATTTCGCGAACATTCCCGGGACTACCGACTTCCCCGGCGTATCGCACGATGCGATAACGCGATTGTGCCGATCGTGAGAACAATGCCAGCCGTATCGGATGATCGTTTGAATTTTAAATCCAACCCTATTGACGAGATGAACACAACCCACCACATATTAGGATTTGATTTGCCGTTGCCCTAAAAAAATGTGCCTGTTCGCATGTAATAATGTTATGAGATTATCTATGGCTTTTTAAAAGTAAATGAATAATTATAATTATCGACATGGCAAGGAATAAAAACCTCTTTATCGAATGTTAAAGAGGTTTAGGAGAACGCGAAGAGTTAGCGTATAAGCTTTTTTGATAATATATAGTTTGGTAAAAATTGTGCATAACACATGTTGATTGGTTAGTATTATCTTATAAAAAAATACTCACACCATTGATGTAGGCATGTTTAGTCAGTCAAACAGTTGTGTGTTCACTTACGAAACATTACAATATTACAAAAATAAATAAATAAAAACAGCATGACAGCCTTTGAGAACTCAAAAAGGCATTAAAATAATGATCTGTGAAGCAAATTAATAATTGCACTTTCATCCCTATTCAAGCCGTTCATTACACGTCATCCACTCGCTCCAATTTGCTTGGTCTTATTACGTAAACAAAAGGTCGAAAATGGCGCATTGTTGAGCGCGCATACGAGTCATAAATGCGGGTATTACTCGCATATGCGGGAATTAGCGCGCACGCACAGCCTCCCGGTACGCTCTCAACAATTTCTGCATACCTCCCTGGGAACTATCGGCTTTCTTGTCCTTAATTAACTTGTATACTGATTGGCCAGTATACCGCAGGTTTTTATTTGAAGTCGAGTGTTGCTTTGTTTTGTGAGAGTTTTCTTCAAAAATCGTAGAATGCATTTAGGATTTTCGTGTGCATGTGTAATTATTTAATTAATAGTCATCAGATGTGTTGACCAAGTTTAAGGTTTTTATTATTAAACATAATAATAAAAACCTTTAGGTAGTAGATACATTGCATAATAACTAGTAAGTAACTTGTATTATAAACCTCTTTTCAATCCCCTCTATTAGAGATAGACTTGCACTTGTATTACAAGTTGTTATGCAACAGGCGCCTGAAATGTAGACTATCTTAACACTTCCACTGCCTGGAACACGCCTGGCGGGCGCCTACGCCGTAGTTGCTTTCCGCTACATACGGGGATAAGCACGGGATCAGCTACGAGCTTAGCGCGTAGCTATTCTTGGCAGTGAATGGGTTAATATAATGCTGACAGGTGAACGAGCTTAACCTTTCATGACACTACGTAGAATATTTTTACAGACAACCTGATGAAATTCGTGAAACTATCTCGTCGTACATATGTACAGATAGTCTAAGTCTATGAGAAAAGCTTTATAAATCTTATGACAAGTGCCGGAAACACTCTTATAAACAGCATTAAGTGAAACACAACACATGTAACTAAGATAGTTCTTTACATATAACATTCCCTTAAAGCATAATATCCTGGAATAACTTACCCCGGCAACTACTTAACCTATCTACACCATTGTAAATACCACTTTGAGCTCTAGATTTAGAGTTCAAATTTCAATTTAATGTTGTAGAGTTGTAAGAGTTTGTGGAAGTGTAGGTTATGTAGATCGATGTGCGTGCGCTGCTAAGTGATCGCTCAAATCAAATAAATGCACCGCTGCTAACTGTGCTTCGATAGAGTTAAAAGGGTAATAAATAAGATCCAATAATAAGTAAATACTAAGAGGAATACCTTAATATTTTTAATAAAACCATTAAATGATTACGGACCGCCTTTGTACCTAGTGACTGACTTTTTCTGATAATTAATTGGCTGTGTATCATAACTCAAATATCACCTGCCACAAATGGCATTTTTATAGTAAAACTGCTTATTCAAAATGATAGGAATGCATCGTACGTTCAAGAGTAGGTACTTAAATCTTAAAAGCTGTGGCATTTATCGAATAACCTAGATAAACGCATCGCTATGCGCTCACGAGTCAATGTGTACAATTGAATTATACACGGTGCCCGTGAGCATTGCAAGAGGTTTTAACAGGATATTCCCGACTATATTTTAAGTTAAAAATTTTAATTAACGTCGAGTAAATTCAGTTCGGTTTTAGATATATTTCCATTTTTGTGTAAAAATGTTGTAATGAAATCTCCAGTATGAAACACCTTTACGATTGCGACGTTGCGAGACTTAACCATCTACTTTGACAGCTCGTCCTAAAGACACGTTTTTAATAGATTAGCAATTATTGTGTATGAAAAGAAGAAAAAAATTAAAAATCATAATTCGACCTAGCTTCATATAACATTTATTACTCCTTATAGCCTCAGGAATTCGTGATTAAAATATCTCGCAATGCTCACGGGCACCGTGTATATTTCGGTTTGTTTAACTTAAAAATGTAAGAGTCAATTCAAATGACAAGAAGGAATATTAGAGTAACTTCACCTATTTAGTTACGTTAATAGTAGTTTAATGATAACATGAAATAGGTACCTACAAATGAGTTTCCCAGAAACCGCTAGACAAATAAGATTTTTTTTTCTTATCTGAAAAAACATACAGTCTGTTAATTTATTCAACGGAGTAAAACGGCAGGTAGAAATTATTATTATTATTATATAATAGGATATTTTAGGCCTACCTCACACGGGCGGTATTCCATAACCAAATTCCGATGAATCAGCCACACACGACTGAATTTCAAAAAACAGAAGAAACTTTATTTTTGTTTACTTTATCGTCTGTGTATAATTTGTATCTACTTGTTTGCCACGAATAAGTTCAGTGTGGAAGTGGGCAGCAATTCAGCACGGCTATCAAAGAACGGTCCGCGGGCAGTGTCGCGGCGATAAAACTATGCGTCTCTTTCTCATCATCTTCCTAGCGTTTTTTCCAGTAGTGCTCAAACGAGCCCGGGGTCCGCTTTGGCACCTAATCCCAAAATTTGGCGTAGGCACCAGTTCTACGATGCGACTACCATCTGACCATCTAACCCAGAGGGCAAACTAAACCTTATTGGGATTAGACCGGTTTTTCCACGATATTTTCGTTCACCAAAAAGCCACTGTTAAATATCAAATGATATTTCGTACGGTCGACGCCAAAAATACGTTTACACTATTCGCCTTATTGCAATGGTACAAGGTGCAAAAGTGTAAACGTATTTTTGGCGTCGACTGTACATGAGTTTCTTTTTACCCAGTGGTACGAGCCGGGGTTAGAACCCGCAACCTCCATATTGCAAGTCGCGCGCCTTACCGCTCTGCTTCGGTGGCTTTTTACTGTCCGTCTGTTTCTAAGCGTTCTAATTGTGAGGGTGGCCGGTTGCAGAGCACGCTTGAAGTCACAATATCCAAATAACACGAGTATTAAATGTTATAACGAAATATATTTTAAGCTACATGTTTGTCAAAACATAAAAAGCAATACAATGTCAATTGAGACAATCATTCGAACACATGATTCTTGTACATTTAAATCTGATATAGACAATCGCATAGCCAGTATCAATAAAATATACACATTGAAACCTAATACGCCCCCTTGATGTGCATATTAAGAAGAAGTACAACAGCAACCAAGCAAAAATAAAACTGTATCTATAAGCTAATGCCCAAACCAGACATACATGCGTAATGTTTTACTTTTGGCAAAGCCTTAGTCAGTACATCGGCCAACATGGAGTCTGTCGACAGATACTCCAACTTAATGTTGTCGTTCTCCTTCAATACACTTCTCATGAAATGATATCGTATATCAATGTGCTTGCTACGGGAATGAAACACTGGATCACTGGCTAAGTAGATAGCCCCTTGATTGTCAACATTTAAGGTTACTTTCGCAAACTTACCTAAACCAATTTCTGTGAGTAAGCTGTTCAGGTATATTGCTTCTTTCATTGCCGATGCTAAGCTGATATACTCCGCTTCGCACGAACTTGTGGCCACGCATTTCTGTTTCTGTGACTTCCACGACACACTCGCACCCCCTAATACAAAAGCATAACCAGAGTAAGACCGTCTATCCAGCAAACAACCACCCCAATCGGAATCAGAATACCCTTGTAACGACTTACCTGTCTTCCTGAATACGACACCATATTCTTTCGTTCTTTGTAAATACCGCATTACACGCTTTGCGGCTATCCAACACTCTTTACTTGGGGCATTCACAAATTGTGCAAGTTTTGAAACGGTATTTGAAATGTCACCTCTTGTCCCCTCGGATAAATATAACAAACTCCCAATTAATTCGCGGTACGGGTATCGTTCATCCGTATTTGTGTTTTGTTGTCTCGATTGTAATTTCAAATTTATTTCCATTGGAGTTGAAACTGTTGCCTTACATTTTGCCAAACCAAATTTACTAAGCAAATTTTCAATATATTTTTGTTGTGACAGCTTGATTTTGTTGACACTTCGCTCAATGTCAATCCCCAGTATATACTTTGCGATGCCAAAATCTTTTAAATCGAACTCGCTGGCCAGTTCCTTCTTGAACTTTTCTATGTATACTCTTTTCTGCGATGCTATTAAAATATCGTCGACGTACACGGCAACAAAAAGCTTGGTGTCGCCATCTATTTCTTGAAAGTATAGACATGGCTCATTCAACGACGGCCGTAGTCCCATCCGTTTTAATTGCTCGTCGAGTCTGGCGTTCCATTGGCGTCCAGCTTGTTTCAAACCATATAGCGATCTTTTTAGTATGCAAGCCTCACCTCCCGCCTCCATATCGGCTAACATTTGCTTAGCCCGTACATGTACGATGGATCCTTCCTCTTCTAAGACTAGAAGCTTCTGCAAACTTTCTTTTAAAATTTCCGGTATCTCCATGTATATCTCTTCGTCCAGTGAACCGTTCAAATAAGCTGTGTTGATGTCTATTTGATGAATTTCCATATCAAGTTCAACTGCAAGTGCTGTCAGTAACCTTATGGTGTCCAGCCTAACGACAGGTGCAAATGTATCATGGTAATCAATACCATATTGTTGGCTGTAACCTTTTGCTACAAGCCTCGCCTTTTTCTTTTCCGTCTTATCAATATTCATCTTGGTTGTTAAAACGTATCGGCAACCTACGACACTACGGCCTACGGGTCGTTTAGCTATATCCCAAGTGTCATTTTTTATCAAACTTCTTATCTCTGACAAGATGGCTTCATCCCATTCATCTCGCTCAACGCCCGACAGCGCTTGTTTTAATGATACTTCTGCAGAACCGACAAAATCTTGGCAATCAGAAAATTCTGCCGTGCCAACTTCTTCTTGAACTTCTGATTCCACTTCAACCATATGATAGATTTTCTTTGGCCGTCCAACCTGTCCTCTTTCCAGCCGTGGTCTACCTGGACCTCTTTTTATTGCTTTACTTTCATTGTTGCGAGGATTGATATTTTCCTGCGATTCTCGAGATGGTCCAGCAATTTTTGGCACCAAGTTATTAGTAATTTCTTCAATATTTTCTATATTCACTTCCGCTGGCTCCAAATCGCCTGTAGCTTCTTGCATACTTCCTGTTTCTTCATTTCTATGTTCAAAAGTTTTGGGCACATCAATGGGTTTTACAAAATTACTTTCAGGTTGAAAAACTATCTCTATTAAATTGGGTTTTGGTTTTTCATTGACGTAGGTCCGCAACTCTTCCTTTTTAACCTCAAACGGATCGGACTCAGGTATCGCGTTGTCATTATGTTGATCTACGTGGTGATGGAATCTGACGTCTCGCGAAACGATAAATTTTCGCTCAAGCGGCAACCAAATCTTGTAACCTTTTCTGTCTCTAGGGTAGCCTACAAAAATTCCTTCTATGCTGCGGGGAGCGAACTTATCTTTACCTTCTTCTTTATTTAATGCGTGCACCTTGGTTCCAAAGGGTTGTAAGTAATCTAATCTGACAGGTCGCTCATACCATTTTTCATACGGCGTCTCACCTCCCAGGCTAGTTGTTGGACATCGGTTTCGAATATGACATGCAGTTAGTATAGCATGACCCCAAAAGCCTGGTGAGAGATTTGCCGCAAATAACATGCATCTCGCCATCTCCACTAGTGTTCTATTCTTTCTTTCTGCAACGGAGTTCTGTTGGGGAGTTCCAGGTATGGTCAACCTTCTTCTTATACCCTCATTTTGCAAATATTCGTCAAACTCTCGACTGCAGTACTCGCCACCGTTATCTGTCTGAAGGTAAGTGATTTTCCTACCGGTCAAATTTTCCACGTGGTTTTTATAAATTTTGAAATAATTCAGTGCCTCACTCTTTTTATTTAACAAATATACCTCACACCACCGTGATGAATCATCAATGAAGGTGATGAAATATTTCCCTCCACAAATGGCCTCATGACGCATTGGACCCACAATATCTGAATAGACAATTCTTAATTTTTCTCTACATGGGCCATCACTCCTTAAAAAAGGTAATGCACTCATTTTTCCACTCGCGCAAACACTACAATCAATCAATTGGTTTGCATCCGTCATCTTAACTTTCACACCACTTTTGTTCAAAATTTTCACAAGATCTCTTCCATTTAGATGCCCTAATCGTTCATGCCACAACTTTAAGTCACCACTTACCCCTGACAGAACTGAAACGGTACCCATTTGTTCCTCAACGTAATAAAGATTACCTGAACGATTTGCTACAAGTACAGTGTTGCCGTCACTATTTCTAATACGTGCTACGTTTTCGTCAAATACAACACTATACCCTTTTTTTGTCATTTTTGCAACTGAAATTAGATTACATCTCAAATCAGGAACAAATAAAGTGTCACTCAATTCCACGATTGTTTTGAGATTCTCTTTGCATGAAAGTAACCTTACAGTACCCTTACCTCGTACATTTGTGCATGAATTTGTTGCCAAATTTAGTTTACCGGATAGAGGTATCAATGAATTGCCAAATTTACTAGGATCGTTGCACAGGTGTGACGTGCACCCACTATCAATTATCCAGTCCTCATTCCCGCTGCAGGCAGCATTATCACCTGAAAAACAATTAAATGTTACAAGACCGAAACTATCACACTGTGAATAGTTTTCTGATTCCGATACATACTTAGCACTATTCTTGTATTGTTCCTTGTCCTTATTCATCTTACAGTCATACGCTCTATGGCCAAATTGATGACATTCCCAACATCTGCCTTTAAAGTGGGTCCCACTGACACCGCTCGCCGGATTGAAAGGTCTCCTCGACCTAATAAGGAACGCTTTTCCTTCGTTCTGTTTTTGTCCTCTAGAACACACTTCTTCAATGATTTTGACTTTTAGAGCCTCCGGGTCAGGCAAGGTATCTCTTGACTCGATAGCGCATCTGAAATTCTCGAAGCTTGGTGGTAAACTGTAGAGAAGCATTATGGAAACTAAGTCGTTGTGCATCTCAATCTCCATGTCAGCCAGTTTGCTTCTCACGTCAAAAAATCGCATAACATGCTCTCTAACGTCGCCGTCCTCCGTCATTTTGTGAAGTAGAAGCTCCTTTAACAACGTTGCCTTTTTGGCGGGTCCCTTTGATGCATGTACGCTTTCAAGCTTCAACCATACATCCCGCGATGTCTTGCATCCACGTAAGTGTCGCAATTCAGATGGACTAATGGCAAGAATAAGGTCTGACTTAGCTTTGGCATCTCCAATATCCCACTTCGTCGACTCTGGCTCGGCAGGCCTCACGTTTCTCCCATCTACGTAGCACCATGCATCGTTCTTTACAAGGACTGCTTCAGCCTGAATCCTCCAAGTTTCATAATTTTCTTGCGTGAGTGGTTCAATTTTAACAGTACTCATCTTGTTATCTCGTTTACCCAAACATTAATTACTTCGTCAGTCGTACCTTAAATTATCTGACCTGGAATAAACTCGTTTGCAATTTTATAACCCTGGGCCCATAACCAATGTGAGGGTGGCCGGTTGCAGAGCACGCTTGAAGTCACAATATCCAAATAACACGAGTATTAAATGTTATAACGAAATATATTTTAAGCTACATGTTTGTCAAAACATAAAAAGCAATACAATGTCAATTGAGACAATCATTCGAACACATGATTCTTGTACATTTAAATCTGATATAGACAATCGCATAGCCAGTATCAATAAAATATACACATTAAAACCTAATACTAATTAGAAAAAGACGGATAGTCTATCTCACCGTGATAGCCGTGCTGAAACAAGTTCTTTACAAGAATATACCGATACGGAATAAATAAAATAATACGTAAACTTTATCTGCCCCTCAAAACTTTTCGGTAATTATCGGTAACTGACATCAGATGATACGTCATTTTACTCCGTTGAATAAATGAACAGACCTTAGGTATTATAACTGACGCACTTATCCGTCCTTCAGTAAGATCGCAATTATCGACGCATTTTAGACACAAACGCTGCAATTAGATGCGCAGCCGGCATTTGTTTTAAATAGCACCTCTTCACGTGCTGTAACGTCATTGCACTTGGATGTAAGTGTGTACATAATAATAGATTACCTACACAGTAGGTTGCCACGATGGGAATTCAAACAGCAATCTTTAGCATTTTGCTTCCATTTTCGAAAAGATTTAAAAATACATATATGTGAAACTCCCAACCCCCTCAGATCCTGTATAGGGACTACAGCCCGTACCCTCTCATCTAGAGGTTCGTTTTCAGCTAGTGGGATATAGAGATGGTGATGTTATAAATTGGTTAATTTAATAATCACGAACACCATATCCAGCAGGTGCACAATGGCTATAGAATGACCATAAACAACAAAACGTCTCTTTAGGAATTTTATTACATGACAGCAGTATCGAGCTCTGAAGATATTAATTATAACATAATAGCTAGTATCTGACAGTACACAGCCTTAGGCTAAATATAAACCTATTGCTTGAATAGATTTTCTGTAACTGCCAATAACTTTGTGAAGGTGTCTCAAACAAATCTGGGTCTCTCAAATTACGTGGGATGAGGTCAAATCAGTGATAATCTGACGCAAATATATAAGATATTACAAGAAACTTTTTATTAATTCCAATTAGTAATAATCGGTACCGAAATTTACACTTTCGGACCTATAATCGCAATTAAACCGTTGATAAGCGTATAAAATAATTTGCTTGCTCAAAAGTGTAAAGTATTTATTTATTTTCTTAACATAGGTTTTTTGTAACGGATCGTTTTCGTAGATTTTTATTAGTTTTAGTTAAGCCTACACCTTAATCGCGTTATTTTAAAAGTTAGATGCAACATTTTCACGGAAAACTTACTTAGGAAATCTAATCTAATTTGTAATTTGACTGAAAGAGCTTTGGTATCTGATGATATCCGAAGTAAACGATTTCGAGTTACATACAATTAAAGCAACGCTACATAAATAATATTACATCAATAGACGCACCTATCCGCACCTGTCTCCTGTTAGTGACCAAGTAATTTTCTGCCTTATTTAAAATTCAAATACATGGTAATGTGACACAGCACCACGCTCTAATTGGATTAACGTATCTCCATACCTAACTAACGTAAGTACAGGATATGTAATGTATGTACATTATCGGTTCGTACGCTTGTCCTGGTGTTAATTTGCAGATAAACGTTGTTGCATTATTAAATTACACCATAGTTAAATATCAGGATTTGAATACGGATTTAAAACATGTTATTCCTATAACGTTAAAATCTGCCTTAGATAAATATACTGACCATTTTATAATGATGACTCGAAAACGCGAAGGTCATCAAGTATTTGACACTGATCGGGTAAATTTCTCTGACAGAGTATCGATACTACACTGTGTCTTCAGAAAAACATTGTAACCAGAGGCCCAACCGGAAAAAAATATTCCAGAGGGAAAAATTTATAATTTAACTCAGTGTAAAAAAATCTACACTTTTACTCGTGTTCAAATTATCGTATCTACGTCTGAAGCTCTAATAAATTGTTAAGCCATAAGCTTTTAGCACAGTTGCAATCCGTACGCAAGGGTTTGGGTCAAGGCCCAGCCGATAGGTCTTATTTATACCGCTGATACACGCCTCACAGAGATTTATTGCGCTTTGCCCACTGTTATTACTTGTTTTCATATTAAATTACCTATACATCATCGTTACTGCAAACAGGTGAAGCGTCTGTGTGTTCGCTGTATGGATTTCGTGGACAACTTTGTTATTTGGAAGAATATGGAATGTGACGGGTGCCCAATTATGAAGGAAGTGAGGACCGCTGTATAATAAAAAGGAGAATGAATACTAGAAATTTATTTTAAGTAAATTCAAGCTACACGAAGTAATATTTGGAAGAGATTTTTTTTTAATTAAGAAACTTCGTGAAAATAATAGTTATCACAAAATAAGCTGACCCGGTGTACATACCACCAACTTGGCAATAAAACATGAAAAATTGTTATGATAATAGGCGCAAAACAATAAACATAAGCAACGCAATAAAGCAAAACATTAGTTCATTACGATAACTACAACTCATACCTGCACAAACTGAAATTATTACTTACCTACCTAACCTGCGGCACTGCGTTCGCATTACCATAATCTAAGATATACAACGTATATTATTGATGCAATCAAACAACAATGGCGGTATTATTAAATACTCGAAGCTATATTTCCTGCTGCGTTTACTGAAGAAAAAACGTTGTTTGCATATGTGTCATCATCATATCAGCCGAAAGATGTCCACTGCTGGTCATAGGCCTCCCCCAAAGAGTGACCGGTCCTTCACCACCCGCATCCAACGGACTCCCGCGACCTTTACTAGGTCATCAGCCCACCTATTCACAAATTGTACGAAATTACCCGGCGTTGATATAATGTCTATTAAAGTTTACGTTTATTTCCCGTACCTACTTAAACGAATATCCAAAACATAAAAGTTTTGAAATTCTGCCAAACTGTCAATTACACCTCGTGATGGTCTGAATCAGACCTAAATGGTAACGTTGTATTTCGCAAGCTACTATATAAACATTAAGAAACCAAACATCAACCATCGCTCTTAACCAATATTGGAAGGTTTACTGCTCTAATACAGTACCAAAACGAATTCGATACATTTTATGGTTTTATTGGAAGTAGTATTTTATGTAACTAACTACCACATTGCAGCAATATTCTTAATTAAATTAATTGTCAGCAAGTCCACCCATGGCCTATTGTAACAACAATTAACTACTTGGGTAAGGTCGGAAATAATTATTTTTTCGTATCGATACATACATTCGATTACAACACGATAGCGATTAGATACAATAACCGATTCGAATCGTTGAGAGATGTTAAACGTTAATAATTAAATTGTGTACCTACGTTACTTACGCGATGCCTTTGTGCGAGTACTTCAATTGAATCGAGTTAGCAATGGTCTTCATTTAGTAAGTAAGTAATTAATTATTTGCAGAAAAAGGGTAAATTTACACGCCTTAGAGTAAATATACAATTGTTCCACCGTTTTCAGATATACATCTTTACCATAAAAATATGCTCTTTATGGTGGTTATTAATTATGTTCAGTAACATTTACAACAAATTCTAATATTTAATATTAAGTAACTAACACTTTACATTATAACATTAATAACATTATATTATAACAGACTTGTAATGTTTGTTCAAACTAAAAACTAAAGATCATAATATAACATTAGTGATCCAGATATTCTCTAATGTTGTAGAAGCACTGATTAAGGAGCCAAGTTCTTAGAGTTTGTTTAAACTTTTTGCCCTCAAGGGATTTTATTTCAATCGGCAACCTATTATAAATCATAACGCTCATGTTATATTCATTTCTTTTATACATGTCAGTTACACAGCGTGGTTGGAACAATAGATATTTATATTGTTTCCTTGGATTAATAGTATACATGTCATAACTCATAACGCTTTATGAAATATTTTGGGAAGGTCTGAGTAAAGCAGCAAATTTTTAGTATATACATGCAAACTAATGGTAATATATTAAGCTGTTTGAATCCCCTGATTTTTCAAAAATCCCCGAAGTAGTCTAATATTTTTAATTATTCTAAGCTCATAATGTAGGAGGGTCGTTCTTCTTTTCGACCGACAATAGCCTGTCCTTCGTCTTATTACGGCATCTCATTTGAGTAATGATGTTTACGGTTTTATAATGTTCGAATGAACGTCCATATTATTTTATTAATTAGTGATATTTAATAATTCATTTTCTCTATCTAGCATTTTTTTTTAATGTTTTTTTTTTCGTAGAATGCCGTGACAGAGTGGTAAAATAAAATGTTGTCCCCACTGAAAGAGTCCACTTTGTCACATGTTTTTTTTTAGAAACCAACCGTAAATAAATATTTATATTGGCCAGAAAGGAAACTTTAATTAGTACTAATGAAGAAACCTATGCATTTTTTTAAAAATCGCACTTCAAAACCACAATTTTCGATAGTTCAAAAACCAAAAAAACAGAACAACCTCGGTTCATTGTCGGTAAAAAAGAAGAACGACCCAGGACTCTATCATGTATTTAGGTAACATAGTCGTATTATTAGACTGCCCTATCAAAAATGATATTATAACCGAAGAACGAAATAATACCGGTTTCATTTGTATGGAGAAAATACCGGTATCCGATCCCTGGTTTACAACTGCTTCCCATTCTAGCATTTACTATTGCACGAACACATTTCTTTTGAAGCTTGAACACTCTTTCAACATCTTGGAATAATATGTGATAGGGAATACGGGCACTTTAATTTTATTGAACAAACCCGTATTGAATTAAACTTACCTACGTAATTTTTCTCGCTGACGAGCCTACTACGTAAGTGTATTTTCCCAGATACCACCATGTTATATCTTCAAGACAAGACCGCCATTTATAGAAACTTTGTTTTTTTAAATAATTATTTTTCTATTTACATTTAACTTTAATTCAAGGTACAAAAAACATCAATTGAGTCTTCATTCACAATGTGACACTTTTGACCTTTGTCCAAGCAACACATAGTCTATGCCTTCAACTCGAGTCTCACTTTCAATTGTTTTATTAAAAAATACTTATTAGTTACGAAACAAAAGGTCACCTCGACCGGTAAGTATTGATGATTTCATCAATGGTCATTGTACACTAGAGGAACTAGCTATATTTTTTAGGGTTGCGTAGTCAACAAGGAACCCTTATAGTTTCGTCATGTTCGTCTATCCGTCCGTCCGTCTGCGGCTTAGCTCAGTGACCCTTACTACTAGATAGCTGTTATTTGGCATGGGTCAATCACGCCGACAAAATGGTAGAATAAAATATTGAAAAACAAACATTTGCCCCTGCACCTAAAGTAGGGATGTTTTTTTTTCTGAGTAAACCTATCGTTGGATAGCTTGTTCAAAAATAAGCTAGGTATTTAAAAACCATTTTTCAATTCAGGGATGCGTTTGCGTGATATTGGCTTTAAAGCCCTAATTTGTATTAGTCATGTGTCCGGCCCTTTGCCGGCTAAATAATTAATACTAAGTGTATGAAATAAACCCGGCCGAGTGCGTGTCGGACCACGAAAAACGAAGGGTTCCGCCTATTAAAAAGGTCGTATCGTCACAGAAATTCTACGGCACTTACGTCCTTTTCTTTAAGGAAGGCAGTTTTTCAGCAATATCTCGAAAACCTTTGAACGGATCTTGTTCAAAATAATTTTCGGTGACAGAATTTCATAAGTCCTGTTCCATATATAAAAAATTAGGGGGGGGGACAGAATTTTAGTGGCTTTCGGGGCAATTATTTCCGACTCTATTCGATTAATCAAAAAAAATTGCTGAGAAACCTAATATTTATTTTATAAGGCCTATAGGCAATAAAAAAAAAATTGACTTTCAGTTTTATGTATGGAGTGCACCCCTAAATAATTTTTTTTAGTCATTTTAATCACAAAACTATGTAGCGGCTAACAAAATACAGCTATCCTCAAAATTTTATTCAAATACACCTTATAGTTTTTGAGTAAAACTATAAGGGTTCCGTTTTTGCCATTTTGGCTACGGAACCCTAAAAACCAGACAAGCGCGAGTCGAACTCGCCCACCGATGGTTTACAAAAAATAACAAATAAATAGTTTTCAGAATTTTCCCTGTAGGTACTTGTAGTAGGTATAAGACGATATTAAAAACCGGCCAAGTGCGTGTCGGACCACGCGCAGTGTAGGATTCCTTAGTTGCATGTCTGTCTTTGTTACATTGACGCGCGCGATTAAGTTTGTCAACTATTATTCGTTAACTAGTTATGCCTAACATATTCGTGATAGTTTTCTATGTATAATTTCATTGGATTTTATCGCGATTTCGACTACGAGTGCTGCAAAGGGCTCGAAACGTCGGGATGTATTTAATACACAATGTATACGATTATATCCGTTCAAACCGTGTTATTTAAAATAACTTTTTGATACTAGATTGATCTGTTATTATACTACTGCCATGTTTTTAGGGTTCCGTGCCTCAAAAAGAAAAAAAATGGAACCCTTATAGGATCACTTTGTTGCTCGTCTGTCTGTCTGTCTTATCTCGGGAACGCGTAGAGGTATCGAGTTGAAATTAATACCATATACTAAAATCTAGAGACCCTTGAAGCTGTGAAAAATCAAACATATAACTTAACGTAAAAAAAATGCCGTTTATGCCGCAAAAAACGTATATTTCGACACTCAACTCTCTCAAGGGAATCAAAATTTATAGAGTCCTTACCGTTGACCTAGAACTATGAAATTTGGCAAGTAATATTGTCTTATACTATACATTTGTAATTTTGTACGGAACCCTCGGTGGGCGAATCTGACTTGCACTTGTCCGGTTTTTAGGGTTCCGTAGCCAAAATGGCAAAAACGGAACCCTTATAGTTTCGTCATGTCCGTCTGTCCGTCTGTCCGTCTGTCCGTCTGTCCGTCTGTCCGTATGTCACAGGCATTTTACTCGAAAACTATAAGGTGTATTTGGATAAAATTTTGAGGATAGGTGTATTTTGTTAGCCGCTACATAGTTTTGTAATTAAAATGACAAAAAAAAATTTTTTTAGGGGTGCACTCCATACATAAAACTAAAAGTCAAAATTTTTTTTTTCATTGTGACCCCCCGTGTGGCACATCAATCGATAGGCCTTTCAAAATAAATATAAGGTTCCTTAGCATTTTTTTTGATTAAGTGAATAGGGTCCCTCTATTTTTTGAACGGTGTATTTTAAAAATATGGAAAAATTCATGGACATAGGGCTTATTAATTTCATTCACCGAAAATTGTTTTGAACAAGATCGGTTCAGAGGTTTTCGAGATATTGCTGAAAAACTGCCTTCCTCAAAGAAAAGGACGTAAGTGCCGTAAAATTTCTGTGACGATACGACCTTTTTAATAGGCACGGAACCCTTCGTTTTGCGTGGTCCGACACGCACTTGGCCGGTTTTTTTTACTGTCAAAGATTGCTTGTTAGGTACGTGTTTTAATAAGATAAATCGAACATCAGAACACATTGTGATTCTGCGAATAATAAATTAATATTGATGACTCAATCATCACACGCTTTGCGCCAAAAATAATGATAGCTTCAAACTATAATATATTTGTAAAGAAATACTTATCATATTTCATTCATGTCCAACAATAATGCGCAATTTTTGATAGTCAAGTGTTGACAGCTAATTTGGAGAAATATCTGTGATTTATTCGTATAAAAAATGATTTATTTGGATTAAGTATAAATGATAGGTTATTTTACGTGAATATTGTGTGAAGATACTAATATGAGTTGGAATGTACGAGTACGATGTACTTATTTGTTAGGAAATTCATCGATGATATAAAAACCCCGTCTCATAATCAACTTGCCTAAATAAATTAAGATTTTTCAAGTGTTATTTTATATTGATGTCATCATCATCATCTGAGAGACGTCCACTGTTGGACTTAGGCCTCCCCCAAAGAGTGCCAAAGCGACCGATTCTGCGCCACCTGCATCCAGCGGACTCCCGAGAACCTTTCCACCTCAACAGCCATCGGTTCTACGTGCAATGTGGCCCACTAAGCTGCCACTTAAGTTTAGCGATTCGGAGGGCTATATCGGTTACCTTGGTTCTGTTGCGGATAGCCTCATTTCTGATGCGATCACGCAGAGAAACTTCCAACATAGCCCTCTTCTTTGCCCTTTGGGTGACTTTGAGCCTTCATGTTTCAGTGCCATATGTCATCAGTGATGATATATATTGATGTATCATGATTTCATTAGTTAATATATATATATATAACATTGATGCCAAAAAAACATTATAGGTAAATAGTGAATAGGAATGACATTGCCCCTATTAGGCTATTATAAAAGAAAGAATCGTGTACCTACGAAATTAAAAACAAGCGGTTTATTAAATTGTATCCAGCTAAATTAATAATAATTAATTAGTTATTAATATGGCAAAGACAGTTTATTTGCATTAAACATTACCAGATACAAGTTGTTATTAATTGATTATACTTAAGTAAGGATAAAATAAGCTGAAAACTAAACGAAAAATTTAAAACTAATTACAAAAAAAAGACCGTCTAAAAGTTCCGCCTGCGGCATGGACCCCATGACGCTGGCGGCATTTCCCCTTTGTACCGCGAGAGCGATCCTTTGGGAAAAGTACGCGCCAGCTCTGGGGGCCCCTGAGGAGTGGACCAGCCGCGACGACAGGGCTCTCATGAAGGTCTTCATGTCGGCTGACCAGGGTCCCATCGTTTCAACTGCAAGCGCCGCAAACTCGTAGTTCTGAACTAGAGAAGAGTATTTGCGGCGCTTAAGTAATTGGGCCTGATCAGCCGCAGCGCCGGCCTGAGACCGTGTTGCCTGTATGTGGGACAGTGCGAACGTATCGACGCACGTCGCGTCCCACACCAGGGCCCTACCGAGTTTCCACGGTAAAAATTTGCACTTATTTGTAGAACTGACTCGGAAACGTTTGGTATTTAGCTGGTTAGCTAAAAATAATTGAAATAATGTTTCTCTTTGTAATTTACGTAAAGCTGAGCGCTTTACTAAACGTGCGATGGTTTCACTGATTATTAGTCCGCAGCCCGCAATTTCGTTACGATTCATAACTCATTATTTCGACTTACTGAATGCCTTTAATTACATCTCCGAAAGAGTAACGCGGCCCCTAGTTTCACTTTTCAACACCTATTTACTGTTGCAATGCCCAATGCTTTCAATATTTATGGTTATACTAGCAGTTACCCACGACTTTGTCCGGTAGAAAAATACCAACATGAAGTTACGTGTCGGGACTTGCATATGTTTGGGCAATAAGATTCCAAATTGTATAAATATTGACCTACAATTTTATTGTGAGTGACCAGGTACGGTACATTATACATTAATTATAGACAAATAGGAAACTCACTAAACAATAATATATGTCTAATGGATTCAATTATAATAATACGTATAAGCGGAAGGCACACTCCTCTCAGTCTAAAAATATCAAAGACCAATATGTCAAACATATTTTTGAGCGTCGGACAAACGGATACACAGACAAAAACTTGGAGTTTATTAAACACATTAGATTACGCATTGGGCTGCGATAAGCCCCATACATCAGTCGAAATCGTTATTCTATCTAATTTTTAATCTAACTACAGCTTAATTAATAGCCACTTGTTGAAATCGATTTTAAACTTGATTTATAAATCGAATGACCTGTATTTATGCAGCCAATCGATCCAAATATATTGTATCGATTAAAAACTCGCACCCATCGCGCTTCTTTTGATGATTTGTTTTGACAGACGTTATCAGATGATGTATTTAAACTTCACACGTGCTTGAAAATGCGAAGCGAAATGTCAAGGAAATTCGCTGGATAATTATAAGTTGTAGGTACTTCATTTTGTCGTAACTTCCTTAGCACTTATGAAAATAATTAATTTAACTCTAACTTGTAATTTACTTTATATTTACGATGCTTTTAACATGTGCAAAGGAAATCGACTTTGAATTTTTAATGATGAAGATGATATAATTTAGTGTATGATTATGTTGTTTTATAATTGATGTGTCAATTATATACTTTTGGACTGTTATTAGGTAAAATATGTTTTAATTACAAGGCGACATAAGTACGTTGCTAGTTTAAAGATAAAAGTCATAAATCGAGAAGTCCGTTTATTTCCCTCGTAGCAGCCGTCACTTTATTGCATTATATTGACCCCACTTAAGTTAATTTACGTTACAAGAACATAAATACCTTCTCAGCACCCGTCTAACGTGAAGTGTGAGTTTGACATGATTAAATAGCCTGACAGATATTTAAACCGTTGCGTGATATAATTACATGCCTTTGTAATAATGGTGTTCAATGTACTTAGTACTAATTTGTCTATTACACTCCACTTTCTGTAGTACTTTGATCTTCTTTGGTTATTTGTGTAAATGGATTCACTGAAAAACAGCGTCGTGGCTTTTCATGCTCCGACACAGGCTGAGTGGACTCCTTTTTGAGACCACCCTTAACATTGTACTTCTTTTTTATTTTTTCCTAGATTTAAGCAATTTGTAATGGTTGTGTGGTTGTGTTTTTCAAATAAATCATTCATTATTTCATTAACGGTAACCAAGAGTAAGCCAATTATGGTGAATTATGAAATGCGTACTGGAGGCTAGAATTTGCGAGACGGCATGTATTTATGTCATATAAATAATATTATGATAAGTAATATAAAAATACATGGTGTCCAACTGTGTTTTTCCGTCTTTGTGATTATAGCTTAAATTGGATCGATATCACTTTTTAACCCTGTATTTCGCTATGGACCATGGCTAGTTTTTTGCGAAATAAAGTGCGCAAAAAGTTCAAGCCTCGGTGAAGCTGAATAGTCCAAAGGGCAACAAGCATGTCCAGTCGGTTGGACGTTGCGAATTAAAGGGTTTAACTGGGATGGTTCTTGTCTATATCTCACGAAGACCAAATTAGTTGATATGAAAATCATCAGAAATTGTGGTTTTAGTGAAACCACGTTTCGGCAGCGTTTACAATTCAGATTTAATTTAACTCTTTACTTAATAAGATTCCCAAGAAAAGTGTCGTCCCAGAACAACTCGGCGGCGTTCCGTGGAGCAAAATATGGGCTCTTTATGGAGCAAAATATATTAGCTCTTTGGGAAGAAGTAACCCAAACTGCCCAAGACCAAAGCAAATTTAGGGAGTTTAGTCGAACTCTACACCCAGCAGAGGGTAATAGGATGAGAAAGAAGAATTAAGATTTCAACGACACTTGTAAACTATGAGATACTGTCAATCCCGATCCTCCGCCGATAAAACATGCTTAGTGGCAGTAATGGCTGCTTCACACGCGCTAACGCGATGCCATGACAAGTTAATTTGGTTGACGCGTGTGAACCATTAATTGCTGCGCCCGACAGGCCGTTCGGTGTGTAGACGACCTCAGTTTCGAAACCAAAGTGATTGTTTTTGGTAATTTTGTAATCGATCGGATATTATTCCATAAAATACTTACTTACGAGTCCATGATGAACGAATCCTTTGCCTTGACAAAAATTTTTAGTTACGAGCATTAAAGTGATAATTGAAAAATACTTTAGGGTCACAAAGTTAGTGTATCAGGTGTATATTATATTCGAAGTTTATATTGAATTCCTCAAGCAAAATACAGTCAATGAATTCGTTCTCTATTAGCACAGGAAAATACCTAGTCAGTGAATTATTTCGTACACATGAACTCATTAAATACAAACCAAATCTATCCGTTCACACATGCTCAAACAATTACAGAGCGACGGACTGACATACAATAGTCTTATTTAAGAGTGAGCCCGAAAAGGCCTCGCACGACCGTAGACTTAAGTGCGCGTGAGACTCTAGAACAATTTCTTTTATAGTAATTGCCTATTGCATTTGCATAAGGCTCTTCGTAGCCACTATAAGGCCTACTTACTTTCGCGAATTCGTATCTTTCGCGTCCATGATACTGTAAATTAAACGTTGCCAGGTGTAAAATAAAAGTAACAGTTTAATTCAACATCATCAAAACAAATTCTGAAATAGCACATTAATATAAAAGCTGGTCTGGTCTATATTTTATGATAAAAGCAGAAATGGCTCCAATCTTAATAGCAAATAACTGACATATCGTTCCCATTACAATATATTTCTTTTAACGTTTAAATTCTGTTCCGTACGGATCAGTGTAGTATATGTATATTTTTTAATTTATTGATTAAGACAAAAAAAATACATGATTATAATTCAATACAATGCCCATCTTGGCAAAACCTTGAGTTACCGATGAAATAAAACGTTAATATAAATGAAATATACACAAGACACTTTTGAACGTTAAATTTAGTTTAATATACCATTAAGTTCATTGAAGGTTCTTAAGAATATATAGCGATAAAATAAAGATGAAATCAATTAAACTTTCACGATTTTTTACTAAATAACACGTTTTTATACTAAACAAGACTTTACCGCATCTGCTTATGACCAAGGATATTGTGAGTTGTAACACGTCCGAAACATCGAGTAACAAATATTAAATGTTTGGTAGTTCAACTATCTTATTAATTTAATCTAGATTTTTAACGGAAAAAATATTATTTATTTTTTACTCCGGGATGCGAACAGCAAGACGCGAATACTGACCAGTACTTATTTCCTTGCTATAGGTACCTAATGGTTCAAGAAATGATCAGGTAAGTGTGTTGCGATGGTATCTAATGTGCCCTGACCTACCCTTTAAAAAGTATGCTCCTTTACGGTAAAAAAGTAAAAAATTACGTGTTATTTTATTTATATTTAGTCGTGGATAAAATTGTATTGTTCGTCGAAATCTCAAAGCATTGCCAATCGAATTGCATAAGAAATCTGGGCTGTTATTCGGAACGCGTTAATGCGCCTCACCTCACCTGTCGCGCCTAGCAAAACTAGACCTCTGATTACGCTTAATATCTACGAATCGCGGTGTCAAGAAATGTGAGGTGAGGTTAAAACAAGTTAAAAAATAGCGGGGCTGATGTCGCAGACATTATTCGTATAAGAAACGCTACGCTATTGATTTCAGTTTAACGCAGAGAGCCGGTATTTGTCTGGAACCCGGTTAGGAATTTTATATCTCATTGTCTCGAGTTCTCATAGCGCACAGAATTCCCGCTCGAGCCGAGCCCGTTTATTTGGCAGTCATGTTTATGTTATTACCGATGTTCGAATGTAAGGAATTCAATGCCTGCATAGCGATTCCTGAGTAAATGTTTGAGACAGTAATAGATACAACGTTTCACGTTCGCTATTTAAACAATGAAATATGGAACAAAAGTTCAACAGTAAGTAAAGTTGTTCCTACAACAATCATAAGTATAAACATTATCTACTAATGTTTGTAATGTCAAAATATGTACGACTGTTCTTTATATTCGTTATTACTTTAGTTTTGTCTATGACGATACAATAACGTATCTGTCATTTTGAAAACAAACATTAGGTAGATTGCTACCAATTATTCGGGGTAGCTCTATATCTAACTAGAGATTGGAAATAGGGAACGGCTAAAATTAGTAGGTAGTACTAATGATTTCCACTATATGCCTTACAACACTGTCGCATGCCTTTGGTGCATTGCCAAAAGAGAACCTTGAAAACTCAGATAACCCCGATGTGTACACGGTGGCAAGTTTGACAGCTCATATTTGTAAAATATTTGACCATAAGTAAGTACTTTAGGTACTCGTACATGCATGAAATTTAAATAATAAAATAATTTAGAAGTAACCTTTCGCCATTGCAAAATATCATAATATGATGAGTTTCACTTGTCAACTACCAAAATAGCTAGTCTTCATTGAAAAATGAATTATTTTTTCGTGCAAAAACAAATAGCCACGAGTTTTTTCGATAACCTTGCTCTTATGATTTCTTTCGTCAGATTGACTCGTCTTCTATCTCTTCGAACCTCCCTTCCCACTATTTATAAAATGCGATTCAATTTAATAAGGCCACATACACACCAGGTACTTATTAAAAATAAAAAGCGGCGCGGCGGCGGGTGATGTTTCGCGGGCGGCAGAAATAACTGGGCACAGATTGACGAGATACATACATTAGGCGACTAACGAACATCTCAATTTAGCTACCCACCTGCTTTGAGCGAGCTTAAATAAACAGTCTATTCGGAATGGAATTTGGCTAGCAGTCGTGGGTGTTTTATTCTGATGGAGCTTCTTAGGTTTGTGCTTTTAGGCTATCGCTTTTTCAGTTGTCGCCAGGTATTATTGCGAGTTATTTGAAAAAATGGCCAGAACACTAAAAACTCTTTCAACGAATGGGATATTGCATGGCAGCTTGGTTTCGAACATACATACCTACACAAAACTCTAATTTTAACTAATAGATCTTTAGTCATGTTACCTAACTCTATAATGTAATTTCAAACGTAATTACTCGCATATTACCTAATTGACATTATGTACGACATAATATATATCGAGCTGATCATGTTTAGAGGTTCCTTGTCGCGTTGAGTTTCATCACGGGGCGGTGCCTCGTGGCGCACTGCCCGTCTCGTAATATGCACTACATCGCACGCGCCGAATGTATATGTTTTGCATGAGTACAACATTAAGTAATTCTAATATTATTATTTTTTCGTTAGGATTATTAATTAAATACAATCTGCCAACGTGTAATTTGTTAACAACAACTACATTAATTAGCAGCGTAAACACTAAATATGTCGCATTAATTAAGTAAAAAAACTAATCTTCAGAGCAAAACTTAATATTGGCGCTAACCCACATTGATTAATTGGTGCAAAAACGCTGTGTCCTGTACTAGGAGCTAATAAAATACAGAACAACACAACATATAAGGAAGCTTCTAATTACAGTCCTAACTACGTGTAGTTCACCATCCCTCGTTTTTTTTACCGTCGCAGCTTTGGTACTTTAGATTTGTGATCATTAACTAAACATTAGTACTCGTATTGTGTTACATTCCTATTAATGGTGTAATAGATAAAGGCCGGTATAGCTTATATATCTATATCAAGTAAGTCTGTACATTTATTTAAAATTAAGACTACCTCTATTGGCATTGACTTCTAGATCTTGCTTGCTGACTAGCTCACACCACTTAATTGTAGGTATGTAGCTGTACGTCATTAAATTTAATGTAACAATATAATTTGTGAAGCGGCTGGATGGCGTCGGAACGAATGGACCACTCGTTAAAATCAGTTAGGGCGTTCGTGGGCCATTTGCCGCGACTTGGACTAATGCTCGAGGCTAGGGCACTTATTATATTTATATTAGATATGGGGAAAATTAAACACTATATATTTATATTAGAGGTGGGGAAAATTAAAGACTATAGAAGATGATTTTTCAGTATATATTTATTCTCAATGGTTTATAACAAATATTTTAAAATAAGGGTAGTTTCCAAATTTCCCCAAATGCATCAAATGTATCTGTTGCTAATGTCTACAACATACATATACATATGTGTAGGCATTAGCAGTCCTCTGGATGTATTAGTCGATGGTATCAGTAGTTATTAGCAAGCCAGCATGATACAGAGCACCAGTCTCACTGCAAACGTTTGCATTTAGCCCGTTAAGTTCGCCATCGCTCACGCCGGGAGTGAGAATGATACCTATCTAGGTATCACGCACTAAGTACATTAAAATGGTCCATGTAAACTAGGGGGCGGAGCGTGTACCTAATTAACCAAACAGCTAAAAACTTTTTTGAATTTGCTAACCTAATACTAAATAAGAGCATCTTTAATAGTCGAATTTAAACTTTCGTGAGATCTAAAATACTACTAATACACAACGCGACATTGCCACGAAAACACACATCCTGAAAAAGAACTCCCGAAGAGTTCGAAACATGTCGCCTGTCGTGACATTTAATGTGTGAGTTTAACCGTGGATGTATTAGTAGTCTTGTTTATTTAATAGGCTTTAATTATTATCAGACCAGTTTTCCTTAGTTCAGCTCCGATTAAGTAAATCTACTGTAAAGCAATAAAACCGGCCAAGTGTGAGTCGGACTCGCGCACCGAGGGTTCCGTACAAACCTGTAGGTATATAACTAAATTATTAAAAATATTTTTATTATATGATGTAACCAAAAATTTACGGTTTTCGCGACGACCGCTTTAGCCTAGTTGGGAGTGACCCTGCCTACGAAACAAGAGGTCTGGGTTTGAATCCTGGTAAGGGCATTTATTTGTGTGATGAGCACGAATATTTGTTTCTGAGTCATGGATGTTTTCTATGTATTTAAGTATGTATTTATCTATATAAGTATGTTTATCGTCGTCTAGTACCCATAGTACAAGCTTTGCTTAGCTTGGGACTAGGTCGATTTGTGTTAGATTGTCCGCATATATTTATTTATTTAATTTTTCCTTTATCTGTGCTATAAGGCGTTGCTTCGTACCAAATTTCAAGATTCTGAGTTCAAGGGAAGTACCCTGTAGGTTTTGATTCCCTTGCGAGTTTCGAAAATTTGCGGCGACGAGGGACAGTAGACCTGAGTATTTGATATAAATTTTAGCTTGATATCCTCCCCTTTGTGGTCATATGAGCCCACAGACCACTTAGCCCGCGGGCTGAGTTGCCCACTTTGTTTTTTTTTCGTGGATGACTCGACCCACACTTATCAAAAAAATATATCCGTAGGCAAACTCGGTTCTGGCGCTTTGCCGGCCGCTGCCGCGGCACGCTCGCTTCGCTCGCTCGGCCCGCGCGCTGTAGGGTCGCAGTTCTTCCTAACACTCCTCCTCGCTTCGCTCGTCGTCGTACCTACACCAACCTGCCTTAGAGTAGAAGGGGGGGGGGGGGGGGGGGGGATGTAATGGCTCAGCTAATAGATTAAGTGGGTCAAGTCACCCATAGAAAAATGAATACGGTCAACTCAGCCCGCGGGCTAAGTGGTCTGTGGGCTCATTTGACCACAAAGCCGATACCCCCCACGCGTTCCTGAGAAAAAGGGTCTTGATATACGGACGGACGGACGGACGGACAACAAAGTGATCCTATAAGGGTTCCGTTTTTTCCTTTCGAGGTACGGAACCCTAAAAACGGGTGAAAAATCATCTAAAGTCCGTCGTTTTATTGCGCTTGAGTGTAGTTAAAAATTTAACGTGTAGGTACTAATTTTAATAAGATAATTATTTTAACGCGGAAAATGGGTACATGGGTCGTTCTTCTTTTCGACCGACAATAGCCTGTCCTTCGTCTTATTACGGCATCTCATTTGAGTAATGATGTTTACGATTTTATAATGTTCGAATGAATGTCCATATTATTTTATTCATTAGCGATACTTAATATTTCACTTTCTCTATCTAGCATTTTTTTTAATGTTTTTTTTTTCGTACAACGCCGTGACAGAGTGGTAAAACAAAATGTTGTCCCCACTGAAAGAGTCCACTTTGTCACATGTTTTTTTTTAGAAACCAACCGTAAATAAATATTTATATTGGCCAGAAAGGAAACTTTAATTAGTTCTAATGAAGAAACCTATGCATTTTTTAAAAAATCGCACTTCAAAACCACAATTTTCGATAGTTCAAAAACCAAAAAAACAGAAAAACCTCGATTCATTGTCGGTAAAAAAGAAGAACGACCCACATACAATAAGGTGGTATTTACAGTGCAGTGCGCCAAATTCGGCTTAGTTAAGCATGCGACAAATAAGTAACTTAATTTTGTTTATACACGATAGTTGTGCAGCAAAATAAAGCAAAATAGACACCGTAACTCTTAATACAGGAAAACACAGCGAATGAAACATAGTCACAAGACTGCGGAATTCATTAAAAGCACTGTTGGATGAACTGAATGATCATAGTCACTCCTGATATCAAAGTCAGCCCGATCGACACTAAAACAGTAAATTTGTCATTATTTGAGGCAAGTTTTTTATGCCCAGAATGCCAAGAGTTTCAGAATTTATTTTAAAATTATTCTGGACTGGAACTCAGTCTAAATTGAAATTAGCTAACGAGGTAATGCTTACACCATCATCAGCATGTCGCAATTTCTATCTCTACCGATCAATACATAATGTTGTTGGTTTGGATACTAGAATTTTACAGAAATAATCTTTCTTGTTTTATCATATTGATCGATATAATGCTGAAAGCAGTTCAAATATGTAGGAACAATTGAAGACAGCTAGAACAACATTAAATTCAATAATGCTTTATTACAACAATATTTGCAATTAAAGCAACTGAATCAATGCGGGCTCCTTGCGGCAAGGAGATATTTATCTAACGCGGTGGTACCAGGAATTCCGCAGAGACCAAACTCACAAGTGCCCTGTAGCCCAAGTCTAGTCGTAACACATTGCGATTGTAAAATTTCACGAATTAAAACACTTAGATACCTACCTACATTTTTGTATTATGGCTCAAAATCAATAGTTTGTTGTTTAATGCCTAATTTTCTATCTCTGTCATTTAAAAAATAACATAAACGCTAGTTGCGTATACTTTTTTATAGGTATGCGTTGTTCGCAAATAAAATCGCTCTCAATCATATCGTAGCTATATCAATTTAAAATGTTTATTTACACTAAAGTTATATCCTGGGTGTGCTTGAGAATACTTTTATAACCCAGCCTGCAATCAGCTTTAGACTTCTGGCACCGTTAGACAGTCGCTAATAAATTCTAGTCACATAGCCAAAGATAAATCTTACTAGTCCTATTCCTAATCAAAACTGGCTCCTATGATTTCGCCCGACTTATCAATATTCTAATCCATCCTCCGTACCCTTTTGAGATAGTTTAGAAAGTGTAAATCCCCTTATACACCGTGGCGGGCCCATTAGACTCAGAAATTATTCGATATCTTATCGATATAATCGTACGGCTAGTTATTGTTTATCGTCGTTCCCTATGCCGCCGGTCGAGAAAGTATCGATCGGTTGATTCGATTAATTAATCGATTGTCGCATAAGTGCGGTTTCGGGTGTTTCCGCCGTGGGCGATGTCTAATTGTTTAATGACATGCTTGATTAGTGGTCGGCTTCTGTGGTGAGTAAAGTAACATTGTGATTAAAATTTCGCTGATAAGTGATAAGATACTTACCTACACGAATGCTGATCAAAAGTTTAATGTTTTCAGACGAAGCTTACGAAATTTTTACTTTTCCTGTCAATGACAATCACCGGTATTCCATTCTGGCATGTTTTGTTAAACTCGCAGCTTAATCCTACTAATCCTATCCTACTAAGCTACTAATATTATCCTACTAATCCTACTAATATTATAACTGCGAAAGTTTAGATGTTTGGATGTTTGTTACTCAATCATGCAAAAACGGCTGAACGGATTAAAATGAATTTTGGTATACATATCCTACTAATCCTACTAATATTATAAATGCGAAAGTTTAGATGTTTAGATGTTTGGATGTTTAGATGTTTGTTACTCAATCATGCAAAAACGGCTGAACGGATTAAAATGAGTTTTGGTATACATATAGTGTATAGCCTGAATTAATCTATAGAATACTTTTTATCCCGGGAATCTCTAAGGGGGTGAAATGGGGGGCAAAAGTTTGTATGGAGCTACGATATAAACGAGTTCCACGCGGACGAAGTCGCGGGCGGAAGCTAGTTTATTTATATGAATGCTTTAAAGGTTGCATTATTTATAAGTTTTTTTTCAGTTCACATACGTAGGCACGTACAGTCAGCATCAAAAGTAGCTACGCAAACGAAGACGTCAAAAGTCTTCATTAAACAGGAATAAGAGCTTTCGACGTTTTCGATTGCGTAGTTACTTTTGATGCTGACTGTACGTAGTAAAAATAGTTGAGAGACAAATAGTCTCGTTCAGTGAATATCACATTTACTTTACAATTCGAGGGCATACCTATTCTGGTCAAATTTAGTTTATCATTGCAGTTCGGGCTTGCCCTACAGAATAACTATGTTCTCCGCATTGCCTCATATCGATCGGAACGTTGCGCAAGAACGTAATGCAGCGATGAGATATGTATCGTGCGAGTAGGTTGCTCCAAATCATCGATTGTTCAATTCCGAACGACTTGTTCGTGCTAGTGATACACTATAAACACCGTAGACAAGCGAAGAGAGCACAAGAATATAAAAAAATTATAACTTCCAAAAATAATCAGCTAATCCATAACTCTCAATTAACTCGCAGTTAACTCGCAGTCAAATCTTAATTGACTCTTACTTTTTTGCGATTTAGTACTAGCTAGCTGGTCTCATGGGAGAAGTTGTTCAGTATTTGTTTATTTTATTATTTAGTATGACCATCTTATTCGCATTTGGTCATTCCGGATCACGACCCCGGCGATGACACCCTGTATATGTATAGGTATCCGATGCAAGTAAAGGGATGGGATACGAATAGCGATTGCGAAGTAGTTGGATTGGTATTCCATATTTAAAATACGCTGGCCCTTATCGCTAAAGAGCGGTATCTTCCACACAACCTTTAGGTAGAGGAAAAATACAAGATTCTTACAAGATGATTCTTATCTCTATATATTATAAATAAACAA
Organism: Epinotia nisella; assembly: GCA_932294315.1. Lineage (NCBI taxonomy): Eukaryota > Metazoa > Arthropoda > Insecta > Lepidoptera > Tortricidae > Epinotia > Epinotia nisella. The sequence goes on from OW028674.1 coordinate 30,053,804, forward strand.
ACATAAGCTAGTAGGTGCTGATAAAACTACTTGGATGCCAAAACATTAAACATACTTTGTATTTTTTTAAACATTGCTACGCGATCACAATGTTACTAGCCACGCATCCACTATGCTTCACGCTTCACTCTTCACATTTCACATCGTATCTGAAAGCTATGACTTCTTGTCGCGACATCGACACATTACAGTCGTATTAACTGTTTTATTATTGCACAGTAATGTCTCACTAAATGACGTTTACTGTACGACAGTGCGTAGGAGCATAACTGTTGTTTTAATATTCTTAAAGCACATATTTCGAGTAATTTTTACAACTGTAATATTATTCGTAGAATACAATAGATACGTGTTTTATAGATATAATATAACATATGTTTATGCAAGTTAGAAGAGGAGCATTAAAACGGGTAAACTTTTTATTGAATTTCCACAATAAATGACGTGTATTTTTTTTGCTCTTGAGTGTTTATACCTACTCCCATACTACTAAATCTGTCCCATATGCAGAATATGCACATGGTGACAAATATTCTTGCAATGGTCATGCAAATAGAGAAAAATGAATTTAAGAATATTACTTTTATGCCTGCTTATGTACTTTAGTATTTTAATGTTCATGTGCTGAGTAGAATATAATATGTAGGTACAGCCTGGCCAAAAGTATTGAGCACCCCACGTTTTCCTTTGTAACTAAACTCCAAGTATTTTTTTTCAATTTCATAAATAAATACACGAATACGTAAAATATAAAAGTGTTTGAACATGTGCAAATCATTAATATATATCATTTTGGAATTCCAAAAAATTTGCGTGTGAAAATTGAAGCTAGAAAAAGTCGGGTTTTACAATAAAGGTGTAATTGTATATTTTTTTCAGGGAATTTCCCTTAACGTCAATAAATATGACGAACATTTCCGATAGATATACAACCTTCTATTATAAAATATATAAATACACCTTTTAAAGTTTTATTTTTGTATCAAAAACGCATGGGTGCTCAATACTTTTGACCAAAGCTGTATATATTGAGTTAGGGCTTGCTTTCACCTCCTTTAAAACCCTTTTTTTTTGTTACAGTTTTCAAGCGCTTTGACATCAACCAACAACAACCTCCAGCTCCTAATTTTGGTTTTTCGAAAGTAAGTATAAAACATATCCAACATTATGTTTAAAACACTTTTACTTAAACTACAATTATAATGTAAACTAGTCTATAATTAGCACAAGTACTTCATCTTCGTACAATACCATAATTCCCACGCTTCATAATTCCGTAGCCCGTTTAAATTTGTTGCTCCTTCTGTCACTTTCATTCCAAAGGTGCCCATAATTTGACAAAAAGAGACCAAAGTATGTGGAAACAAACTTCAATAGTTCGTAAGACCACATTAAGAGGGAGTGGTAGCGTACCCTCTTATTAACTTTAATTCGGTTGGTTTTAATCATAAGTTGGAAGCAATTTTTCATACTAGCCGCTGTGTGTTACCGTTTTATTTGAACAGATTTAAATTTAGAACACATTTTAGACGTTGGTTTTTTATCCTTTTATTAACCTTTGTTCTTAAATGAAAATGGTATCTGAACTCTTTCAATACCTGTGCTATTTTTTTAATCTAATCGAAGAATCTCTCCTGTTTCGATGAAAATTTAAACAGCACTAAAGGAGAAAACGATTAGGACCAGGTGAGTGAGTTGAGTGTAATGCGCCTTCTGCCCTGACTGGCTCGTTAAACATTCATAAAACCTACTTTAGCTAGTTCTTTTAAAAATTTGTTTGACTTCATCTTTCACTTTGAAATTTATGCTAGTAAGAAAGGGACAAAACACGTTTTAGTTAACAGAGATTTATAAATAAAAGGGTAACAGAATTGTATGTCCAGTCAACGTCAAAAGTAAGTGATTAAAATCAATATTTCAAAACATGTTCTAGCATGACGCCCCAGATATAACAAATTATACCAAAGTGTAATTTTTAGCTGAACATTTAATTAGTCAAAAGAAATCATCATAATAACGCCGGGACACAGAAATGAAATGACAAATCAATATATTATGTCAAAGCGAAATAATAATACACGTGTCATACATGACTATCTCTGTGCTGGATACTTCAATCAAATACACATTTTTACCTAAAAGTGACGAACAAACGAAAGTCAAAATTTCAAATTGTCGAATTGAAAACTCGGCATTAAAAAGCCGGTCAAGGTCGAGTCTGTCTCGCCCACCGAGGGTTGCGTACAAATTTTCATACAATATACATTCACAACCCCGCTTTATTTTGAAAAATGCTGTCCGAGTCCAGTATGACTCATAGACGAAGAATTTTTCGCTTGGTTAACTTCGGAGATAAGGGGGAATTGTATTTTTTTCTGTTCCAAATTTCACATTGATAACATTCGTAGTTCCTGAGATATTTAACATTGTGACAGACAGACGGACGGAATCGCACTATAAGGGTTCCGTTTTTACCTTTTTGGTCCGTAATGTCAAAAGGATTTATTTAAAATATTTCCAAAAAATCAGGCTGAAGTAATAGGAGCCTATTTCAACCCTTGACGCCACGAGAGGTATTATAGTCGCTTCGCGTGTTTGTCTGACGAAGATAACCGAGATTAACCGAACATCTGGAGCCGTAGCATGGTTGGCCTTGTCACGCGATAGGTGATAGGATAGAGCGTGCGTCACTGGCTGACAACGTTCGATAGAACGAGACGACGCTCTTATCTTGTCACTTGTCGCGTGATAAGGCCAACCATGCTACGGCTCCTGACTTGTATTCCCAGGTGATCTTGCAAGGTCATGCAGTCCCGAAAACCCGTATTTTATAGATATTCACAATCAGTTTAATTTGAAACACTCAATAATGACTTTAACTGTAAGAATGGCATGTCACTTAGTTTTGAAGATTCGAAATGAATGTGATCACTTACTTATGACACATTACGAGTTAATTTACTTCTGATAAACTCTACTAATAGTCAGTAATATGTACTCATATTTAAATTATTATCTGCGACCATGAGTCATGACCAGTGCAACCCGTGTCGAAACGTCAGAAATAAAGGTAAATAAATATCGAGTTAGACCCGTGTAAAATAGTAATATCTGACTTAATTTACTGTACATATTATTTTAGGACCCTATTTCATCACTTTCTTCTGCTGTTGGCTGCACCTAAATGTAGTGTCTGCGACACACGCTACTAGTACCTGTCGAATGATTCTGTGATAACTGACAATGAAATAGTAGTATTTTACGTTTTTATTTATAGACACTATAATGACATGATTTATAATAATATGAAAAAATAAACATTCCAACATTCCACGGTTCGCCCATAAAGTATAACGAACACGGCGCTAATTTCCCTTTAGGAAATGATAACAGAACCGAATACTTTATGTGACAAATACTCGATTGTGGTGTGTTGCGATCGGCTATTCGATTGTGTGCTTATTTAATTTATTCGCGCCATAACTTAGCAGTCGCGGCTAGGCATAATGGAATGAGAGCGGCATTGGAGAAATGAAGAGAGTATTTTATTTCGCTAATAAGTTTATAAAATAGGTTAGAAACCAAAGGAGTTACGAGTTTGAATTGACTTTTAGCATTAGAAAATGATTTGTTTGTACGGTCTCGTAATGCTGTGTATTAATTATTATTTTACCGCCAAGAATCGCTACGCGCTACGGTCGTAGCCGATCCCGTGGTTTTTCCACTAAGTAGCAGATAGCGCCTACGGCGTAGGCGCCCACTAGGCAGGTTCCTGGCTGTAAATGTGTTAAGCAGCCACATCATCGTACCTTACTAGGTATACTTATATGAAAAGACAGAAGGTTAAAATTGTTATTTGAGTATCATCCTAAAATTTTAATAAAACTATTGACAGCAGTAAAGTTAACGACAACGCCTTAATTTAAAGCCAAGATTTCATTAAGAAACAAATCAATCAATATCCTAGTATTTTGTCTGCTGTCGCTGTGAGCAAGCGTCGCACGACATTTCTCCCGAAGTGTGTAACTTTTTTTTTAATATGCTTTTTCAACAGGCTCTTAACGGTTTCCTGATGATGATGACACAGAATGGGAAGTTGCTCTACATCTCCGACAATGCGGCAGAATACCTCGGACATTCCATGGTAAGTATGATTTTATGTCTTTCCCGCTCACGGGACATGATGTCCCGGACCTTTGGGAGGCGTGCGTGGGGCTAGGTACCTACAAAGTACCAACTGAGCCAACACGTAGAGGCCCTTTTGACAATTTAATGGAATGCAAGGAGTACACTGAGCGGATGCTGTCCCTGCCCGTGTCATGGGACTGATTTTATTATTATTATTATTTATTTATTACAAATGTGTTTACAGTAATATAATATTACATCGCTCCACAAAGGAAATTATTTCGTTTGACTGTGGAGTCTGGTTCCAGTCTCAAAATAATACTTAGGTACTAATCAATTATCATAGTATAACTTAACAAAAAGGTTAACATAAAGGTTAACTGATGAATGATCCATTAAGGGTAAATGCACCCTTTATAGAGCAGGTACTTTCTTAGGCGATATTTAAACCTAGATTTTTTTACATTCACGGACAAAGTACGCAGGCAGAGTGTTCAGTAGGTTGGATAGGCGTTTTTTTAGTGTCCGAACTCCGTAGTAGTTGGACACTCTAGGAACATCATATTTGCCAGCGGTTATTGTCTGAGTATTATGAGTGTGGGTAACTAGGTGTAAGTGTTCATTTTGGTCATAGTTGTTTATGACTAAGAGGTATTTAAGTTGTGATCTTACTATGTTATATAGTTGTGATAATCGTTGTATGCCAAGCGGTATTAACACAACCAAAATAGGTGATATCAGACACCTACAGGGGTAACGTATTTTTTACAAGCTTTTTTATTTGACTCGCAGCGTTAAGTAGATTGTGAACTTGTTTAGGACAAATTTTGCACGCCTGACCAGCTTTCGGAAAAGTAATCGAGTTGAAATGTTGTACTCAAAATCAAATACATATTTATTCTGCAAATAGGCCACAAAGGCACATTTACAGCATGTCAAACAATAATAGGGTAGTTTCCTTATGTAAAAATTGATAACGTAGTGTTGCTAAAGGGATAGTAAACCATCACATTATTGAAATAAAGTATAAATTAAAAATCATAATGGACCTTGAAAGTTTAGAAAATTTTTTTTCATTGTGCAAGAGTAAATTTAAAGCTACCAATAGAATTCTTACGCTTTTATAGAAACAAAATTGTATGACAACTATGGACGCAGGATAAACGCAGTATTTCGCGACCGAAGCAGCGATTTACTTGATTTTCCATACAACGGTTAGTACAAATAGAAAGCTGTGACGTCATACTTGTGTGTTAATTAGTATGAAGCGTTTCAGTTGCCGCCAGCGAGGTCAATCTTTGTCTCGAATTTTGGGTATTTATGTTCTTTACTCGTAGTTGCTCCCATACAAACATTTGTTCCTCTCCAAAAACTGGTTCGAAGGGCATCGTAAAAAATCTTAGGACACAAGCCTGTTAACAATAAAAAAAATATCTTACAACAATAATTATTTCGAAGTTGCAGATTAATAGAAGTAAATGTCACTAAATGAAAACTTGTGTAAGTTAGATGACAATGCAATAGTATGGCTCCATATAGCTGCTGGCTGATCTGATGATAGAGACACAACGTGATCATAGGAATTTGTAAACCACACAAGATAAACCCGACGTGCTTGGGTTAGTAACTAGAATCCTATCAATAGGTAGTTAACGACTGCAAAAAAGTACAGTCTGCAATAAACGCTTGAGCCAAAAATGACATTTTTATCATAAACATTTTTTTTTTTCATGAAAGCGGCTTGATCATCCATGTGAGGAACTGTACATAAAAACCAATAGGTATCTACATAAAAGCTTGTGCTAACATGCCTACATGTATTTCCTAATACAAAAAGGTAATGAGAGACATAAACCACTTAAGATAAGTAACCGCAGCACATTTAACAAATCAAATCATTAACAATTTCGAGGCATAATAATGTCTATTGACTCCAACAAAATAGGTGGATTACTACATTTTCATTATCGACTCGATACAATCGTGCAAGTTTTTACATTGAATTGTAATTTTTTGTCAATTGTCAATAAAGTTCATTTTTGAGTTGGCAAATCACGATTTCTCGGTTGTAAAGGGTTGGTAATAAATTGACAAAATTAATACAAATAGTTAGTGAGATTTTGGGTTTTATAGAGAAACGTCGTTCGATAACTCTGCCAATGTTATCAGTTCCTCGTAGGTATAAATAGGTAAAAGGTTTCCCACAAGAGCCATAGTATAAAAACCCACCCAAACTTGCCCGCGATCGTTTTATCGCACTCAATCAAAATCAATATCAGTTAAGATTTTTCCGACGCCCCGGTGGGTCTTGCTACAAATTGTAGCGCTGACCCCAAATTACCAGCTTACTTTCGCAAATTCGTATCTAGCTCTGTTGCATATACGTGAAAGAAACCTTATTCAGAGGAAGATAAAGCTGAAATTACGAAATAGCTCAATAGTTCCTCGTTAACTGCGCCCGCGCCGCCGAATTAATCACAGCGGTTTATTGTTCGCCGCATGTGAAGCACAGGTTGATCTAACTAACTAGTTATTCAATTATTTCTAACAAACCAGTTTAATTGAATTTTGTAAATTAGCTATTTATGAGCAAATCGCGCTGGTTTATATGCAATTGTGAGAGATTTATTTGTTTAGTCCTTAGAAGGAAGAAGGTCAATAGATTTATCCTTAACTGGTTGATTAATTTACCCGAGAATTAATTCGAGTACATATGTGTATAGAAGTAAACGAGAATATGTGGTAGGTTACATACCTGCAGGTACAGATTGATGGACAGATTAATAATGTAAAGTATAAGTATGCTCCGCGGTTTTCTTGGTAATTGGGTTATTATACTTGTCAGTTAGATTGTCATCAATATAAGGTAAAAAAGCATATTGATCGGCGACCAATAACACAAACAAGAAAGATTGCCCACTACCATCTTAAAAAATAAGGGGGCCTAAGTTATAATTAGGATGTTGCCATTATATCAAACATAACATGTTTATAAATACACCTACATACTTACATACATTATATACATAGTTTATTTATTTGCTAAGATTGCTGGATGATCTAATACATGTATCTAAGGTACTTCGTTTTGCATTCTATTGTTCCTATCCTACAATGGTGGCAAAAGAGTGTACGGCACGATTGGTGGTAAGCGGAAAGCGTAACTCATCATCATCATCATCATATCGTCCACTGCTGGACATAGGTCTCCCCGAAAGAATGCCACAATGACCGGTCCTGCGCCCCTCGCATCCAGCGGACTCCAGCGACCTTTACTAGGTCATAAGTGCACCTTATGGGGGCCCTACTCACTCTGCGCCTTCCGAACTCATAGACGCCTGCAAATCTAAAGAAGTCCATGCTAGTTGTCAACCCTTTGTTAGTATGAGGATTCGAGAAAAAAATGCATTTCAATATTTGTGTACAGGTACGATATCAATTCAAAATCATCGCAACACCTAACAAAGTAATTTAATCACAACAGTCTCGGCAACATTGTAATATTCTACGCATATTTCGGTCTCATTCGCTATTCACAACCACAACAACCTTCTTAGTACAAGTACTTAGTCCATTTCATTGTGTCGTGACGGCCATTCATGTACAAAAATCACTCACACTCCAACGTACCTACATATTTGCTACAGGAGAGTGAATACATTCTTGAAAGTGTGAGTTATAGTTGAGATTATTTAATGTGGCCGACTTTATAAAACTGTCATTGGAATTCGCATCTTCTACCTTGGACTTGATGCAATTCGGCTTGTGTTTTAATTTTTTTTACGATGCCATTCGAACCATATCTTTTTATGATTTTAATTATATTTCGTAATTTATACTTTTTTTACAATTATTTGATGGTTTACTGTCCATTTAGCAACACTACGTTATCAATTTTAACATGAGGAAACTACCCAATTCAAATAATCTCAAGTAACTATACTTTGAAGCCGTACACCAACTAAAGTCGTTGTGGACGCGACTGGCAACTAATTTTCGGCGTCTTGGAATTCAAAGGATTAATGTATAAAAAAATAAAGTCAACCGCAATAAATAGGTAGGTACATATCTTACGAGTATGTGTATTATTTACAATGAGAATGTTTTATTATTTACACATATTTTGGGATACAGTTAATCTACACCGTTATGTATTAGATGCGTATTTTACAAACGGGAAATTTCGAGGAATACTACCTATATATTTATACCCGACTGTCTCAAAAGGAGTGTTATTATGTTTTTCGAGCGTATGTATGTAGATTAGAAAATTATATTTCACAAGCTACAGTGGATTTTGACATATGAGGTGTCCTTAGATTCCTCATAATCGTAGAACTACATAGGTTGTTTGAAAAAAAGATGTTGGGTGTTTGATTTTTTAATTTCACTTGTTAAAAACAATATACAGCCTATATATGAATTTTGGCGGCAGGCCTGTGTGTGCCGGCGCTACCACAGATGTACACATAATGATAGCAGTCAATATATTCAAATTGTGATTAATAGCCTAGTGATGGCAATGTTGCCGACGCTACAAGTAGGTACACTAATGTGTTGTACTTCATGTTAGACAAATGCTCTTGACGGTTTTTACCGGATACATTTTATTACTAAGCTCTCACTAAGACAATATAGTTGTCCGTCAAAATTTTCAGTCCATCTTTCAGTCACTTGCGTTATTTTCTTATTTTCATGCTACTATATTACCTAACTGTTAGTATATTTATTCAAACTATCAATTTAAGAGGTCTCGTTAGATCGCGCCTTCGGGCTTAATCATCCTTTTGGCATTATGCAAAAACTGTTCTCGGGTACTAAATAAGCCGCGATTCCATTTGTCGTACCTAATTGAAAGAACGGAACAACGCTTTTGTTCATCTCTTAGGATATAGTATTTTTTATATGTAACGGCCTCCGTAGCCCAGTTGGTAGTGACTCTGCCTACGAAGCTGGAGGTCCCGGGTTCGAATCCCGGTCAGGGCATTTATTTGTGTGTTATCACGAATATTTGTTCCTGAGTTATGGATGTTATATATGTATATAAGTATCTATATGTATTTATCTATTATATATATCGTCACCTAGTACCCACAATACAAGCCTTATTGAGCTTACCGTGGGCCTAGGTTGATTTGTGTAAGATTGTCTCGTAATATTTATTTATTTATTTATATTTATTTATTTATATGTCTGTCTTTCTGATTTGAAGACAGGGACATGAAAGGAATATCCCGAAGATGTTCCGTCACATTTTGCTATTTAATATTGGGCTCCTGTATGCATTCCTATAAGTTCAGAAAGAAAAGGTACAACTTTTATATAATGTACCTTTTAGTATGTAGGTAAATCCATCGTCCAGTAGATCACTCCTAATGTGTTACAAAAGAGACCCCGAAGGTACAACGTGTTAGCAACAACGTAATTACAAACTTTTATTATTTACACAATCATTACGGCGCAGCTATATCATTTCTAACAATTATAGTGTAAGATAGATAATGTTTATCCGAAGTCCATCTCGGCCGATCGCCATAACTCAAGCTCCGGCAGGATTCCCACGATACCATTCTTATGAGCTCCATAATGTAATGATCGATACCAACTATTATTATCTACCAAAACGCCACATTCAACTTTAATTATATACCAATAAAGATCAAACTCTAACGGTATGACCCCAACCTTCGAGCAATATTTTAATGTTATTTTACAATTAAGATTAATGATAAGATTTTAGAAGCATAAATACTTAATTCAAATATCTAGTTAAAAACAATGCAAGCTTGTTAATACGTCATTGATAAACGCAAATCGCCGGGTGGGAGGGTCCCGGTAACTGTCTGGAATGCTTGTAAATTATTTATACATACCTATGCCATCAATAAAACTAAAGCGCCACTTATGGTATAATTAATATATCTTAAAATAATTAGAAAATAAATATTCGTCATAACATTTTAGTCATAAACTTATTTTCCTTGATTAAAATTGTATGAAATGTTAATTTCTCTTTGCATGCGCATGAAACCTTTAAACCTAATCAACAAGCCGTGGATATTGAACGTCAACGACCGCTTTAGCGCTTGATAAGGAATTAACTTAGCATAAAGTTAACACCCATAAAGCAGCGAAGTGCTAAAACGTATGAACCACACACGTAGCAGCTAACTTAGCCAGACAATAGCAACGCACAATTCAATATGCAAACCGAACAATGTAATGATAATGCCATAGACTATAGACAATGCTCTTTCGTCGCGCTAACCACTGTACCGATTTATTGATATTCAACTATTAATACCTTTGTAATAAAACCAACCAACTTAATAAGAGCTCTTCAATTGCAACAATTGTGCCATTTTTGGTGAATCGAAAGACGTCATGGTAAGGTCTTTTTATTCTGGCGCGGTGCGAACGGTTCCGCGCCTATCCCTTGGGCAATATGGTATTTATCATTGCTATTGTGTGACTTTGCCCTTTCGCTGAAGGAACTGAAATGACTTTTCACATAGAGATGTGCGATTGTTCGTAATGTCAATTGTTATCGTGTTGACGCTGAGTTGATAAATGTATTACAATCTGTATAACGTCCTGATAGTATGACATCAATATTAATATTGCAAGGTACGGCAACGTGAGTATACACTCAACTATTGAATTGGAAATTGGTTGTAAGCTTGTAATCATATAGAAACGCGTAAAACTGTACCTACACAGCTTCCGAAATATCATCATCAAAGGTATACAAATTGTAGCATGTTAACTGACTTCAAGCAGTAATCGTTGAGGAGATAAGTTTGCATCCTAATTTTGAATTGGTTGGTTTCCCTTCATAGTTACAAAAAATATTATCATACACGTAAATCCTTCTGCAAAGCTGGATTCAGTATCCTTGCTACCCACGAAGGATCAAGAAGTTTTTTGTTCACGGTTTCGTTAAATTGTCACTTGTTAATTACCTACAATAGTGAGGTTACTGCTTCTGTTCATCATAATACTAGTTAATACCGTGTTGTAAAACCACAACGATTAATATGGTGGTACCTTGTTACCAATCAACATAAAACAAACACTAATTTATAACGCATTTATAATCAGTGTTTTCATATGTCCATCATTAATCTACATATAGAACCTTGAAAGAATAACGTTACATGTTGCTATAGAACCACTTGGCGCATGCTACTTTGTTTCCAAAATCGTGTATATCCGGAGGCTTATATTCTGATTGTACATTTGTTGGATGTAATTGAAGCGTATGATGTGGATTACAAATGTTCTGACGGATGATTTATTAGGTGTGAGAAGTAGAACGCGTGCGTAAGTCGATATGCGCATAACCATTAAGTTTTAATTCATTATTTTGCTAGGTGGGCAGATCTGAACCAAGCATATATTGTCTCGGGTGAACGTATGTTTACTCAAAGATGTCACTGCCAGTAATTGGAAATCAGTTAATATTATTCGTGCCAAATACTAACACATCTGCTTTACCCAAAAAGTCAAATGAAGCACGTTATATACCTACATAACTTGAACGTATAAACTTTATTGAAATACATTCGTATTGAAAGACGATCAGAGTAACGGCATAAATCACAATAATAGAATACGCATTACATGAAGATCAAATCCAAAAATCTCACAATCAGACATAACTGGACCGATCATTTGCCGTATCACCGGCCAATCTAAATGCTAAGTAACGGGACCCATGCTGGAATCAATCGAAAACAACGAAACCCGAAGAAGTACGGTGAAAGCAGAAAATAATTTCAATGATACCAAAGATATAAAGATAAATTCAATGGACCACCGCAGTGGTATTAATGCTGTAAACAAACAGATTCTGTGAGTAATGAGTGTTGGCAACACTAGCTGACTACTTCAATGACTTTTAGTTTGCGAAGCCAATATAAAGTTTGCTACGTTTATTTTAAAGTATATTTTTGATTACTCATTTTGCAATTTTTAAAATTTAGTTTCGAACATTGAAAAGTTAATTTCAAGCATAGGTTTAAAAATAAATAAAAAAAGGTAATATTACTTATCAGCGTATAAATCTTGATCAATTTGTGTTGATTCAAATGATGGGCTTGATATTGATACCAAGCAATTCCCTGGGTAAGACTGCTTGAGACGTTCTATAAAGACCTTTTCATAGTGAAGTACGCTTCAAATAGCTATCAATAAAACAACTATACCTAGACAACTATATTATGACAAGTATAAGAGTATAGAAGCTGCGTACAAAATTGACACAGTAAAAATTAAAAATATGGTGTTTTCTTAGTAAATTTTGTATTTTAACCTATCTCGGCTTTTATCATTATAAGAATGATATATAAAATTTATATTTTTTTGTGCACGGTGAGCTAAAATTACAATAATTTTCAAAGAAACCCCTTTCAAAATTTTCAAATAAGTTCACTTTCTTAAAATTATTCATTCATACGTATATACATAACATGTTAAGAATTTAATATAATTACCATACTACCTTGTACAGACAATTTACTACAGTTTTCCTTCAGTACCATCTGACACTGAGCGGTACGCCAGCCCCATAAAAGCGGGTGGTATAAAGCCTAACCTCTTAAACCGTAATTAAGCAACTACATCAAGCCTTTCATATATCACAGTGCTCAAGCGCATCTCTAGTGTGCATAAATTGCATTGTTCACATGTAGGCCCATCACTGCCCGGGGCGGATCCGCCCACGAGAAATTAGTTTATTTGTACACAATTAAATTATTTTCACTTAGTGCATTATGCTGTAAGGAGGTTAGAACCAGTGCCGGTGGTCTAGGGCTTTCGAGGAAGAATGCGGGGGGTTTTGCTGGGTTAGTGTTATTATACTAACGTCCGTTTGCATTTCCTTGCTGTGCAATGAAAAATAACGACGATGAATATTGTATCATAAATAACATTTTGTAGAATATACCTGCATTCTCGTGAACATTGTTTTTTAGACACAAAAGTTGGCATTTTATTACCATTTAAAATTATCATTACCCCTAATTTAATCATATAATTCCATTTTTGACAATTTAAAAGATTTTCCGAAATAATATTCTCCAAAAACTGTTCTTATAAAAGTTGGCCCCGTACCAATGACCAGAGAGGAGCATTAATACGATAACATCGTGAGCCGTAAAGTAATTATTTTAAAACCAATATTTTCATGATGTTACGATTTATTTTTGTAATTATTGACTCGTGTTTTGCTTTGATAAAATTATTATATTTTAGTGAAATATGCGATACAGACGATTGTGTAATAAAATCATCGCCGGATATACGTCCAAATAGGAATCACTGGCAAGTAAAAGCTTCTGGTCTCTTTTTATTACGTTTTTATTGTATTTACTTTTTTCGCAAATGTAATTAAAAACGTCGTTTGATACACGTGCTGCCTCGCCTAGAAGGGACCTGGACACCTACCAAAATGACATATTTCGCACTTGTGTCATTATTTTACTTACTATACAGAGTGTGCCATTTCGATGGGTCGGTATGGGCAAATCTGAAACTATAAGACATACAAAGGTCTGTCCTTAGAAATCATGTCATTGATTTTAGTGACAAGAGAAAACTGCATTCGTAGATAATAAAAAAAAAACTTGTACCTACACAGTTCGGGAAACGAACCCGGTCGTATTGAAAAAAAAACTTACTTTATTTCTATATCGATTGCCTAGGTCATAAGCCGTATAAATGTTAGTATGAAACTTGATACATATCAAAAATTAATAATAAAATGCATTGTTTTTCCTGTCTTTTAATTTATTTAAGTAGTTGTTCGTAATGACGATTATTTTTTCAACGCTGGTGCTCCATCCTGTTGGAAATACTGTTTCTTCTACCAACATTTCCAACAAACGCAAAAGTAAAATCGTACCTAATACCAAAACGAGTTAAATGTTGTATTGCAAAAATAATCGTCATTTCGAACAACTACTTAATGAAGTTAAAGGATACGAAAAACAATGCATTTTATTCATTTTAGATAGTAATATCAACTACACAATCGTCATTGAAATTTAAATAAAATACGTTTTTTTTTCATTACGACCGGGCTTCTGCAACTGAGTATAGGTACGAGTTCTATTTTTGAATGCAGTTTCTTTGATCATTAAAATCGATGACATGGTTCCTAAGAATAGATCTTTGTATGTCTTATAGTTTCAGACTTGCGCATACTGACCCATTTCAATCTCCCATCCTGTATTCTACACAATGCAAAGCGTATTGGTAGCATTATAGTTATCAATAGTACGAATTCTTTAAAAAAATGTGGTTCAGCTTTGTCTTGCAGTTAGTAAATATAATTTAAAGAAGTAAATGCTCCCTAACAATGAAATGGTTATCTTTCATAAACCTATAGAAGGAGTAAATACCAAACATGACCGTTTTAAAAGGAATAAAGGCTAAGAATAATAGAATAAAAGAAATAATGAGCTGTAAAAGAAATGTTAGCAGATGTTGTATTTGTGTATAATTTACCAGAAGATACTGTCCTTGTTAAACGAAAGGGAGAGCATTTAGTTACCAACTGCTACACCGTCATACTACACCACAGATCACCACAGGCAGGATGTTAAAGGTGCTATTTCTTATAACATCGTGTAAATGATTCTAAAAAGTGGATTTTCAATAAGGCGATTCGATTTCGCTACTAAATATCTCTCAACAATGAACATTTAAGTACCTACCTATATTTGGAAAACATAATTTACCTAAAGATCGATTACCTATACGAGTAGATAGTATTTGTCGAAATCAGGATACATATATTTAATGGAATAAGTATTTTATAAATAATTGGAAATTTATTGCGTCAACCTAGCACGTTTTATGAAAATCCTTTCATTTCATACGAACCGCTAAAGCCGTCTTTTAAAATAAATTGTAAAATTAAAGCAATAACAATAATACTTTGATTTTATTCTGATAGTCAGAACAACTGCTAATCTTTAACAAAAAGTAAACAACCCCCAAGTCCCCGCCGAGGCGACGCGACGCGCCCCCCACACAGCGCGGCGCACGCGCGCAATTATGTCTTAACGCAGGGCGCGCGACAGGTGGGCGGGGCGTGACGCGTGACCCCGCGCCCAGGGTTGCCACTCATATGGAGCGGCGAGTATTACTTCGTCGTGGATGTGTTTGAATATAATTACTCCTACTCTGCATTTTGTACTTTTTTCCATTAGGCCAAAAGATTTTTATACGAATTATCGTATAAAAATCTATTCCCTTTGCTTTAAGACGAAAAGAACTGAATTATTGATAACAACGACTACTTACTTTGATGTACTTGGAAATATGAATTCTAACTGATCTGAATAAGGCCATACTTTTAAACGAACATTTTAGATTATTAATTTTCAAGTTATTTTGAATATGAAGCGCAGTTTACATCACTGTTGCATTTTAAGCTGGGTCCACATTTGTAGCATTTCACCGTATCAAGATCAGGAGTATTGTATTGAGCACGCATATCCTATGGACGCTCACTTTGGACATATCGTATCACTAGTATTGTCACGTGTAAGAATGGGTCCTTACTTATGGTAAACTCAATATTTACTTCTTCGTGCAACCCTATCATGCAAAACAAAGCTTGCAATCTAGAGGAAATTTTCTTTCACTCGCTATGATTTAATTAAAGTTATTTAAGCTGTCTCGGGCTAATTGAAAGTTTACTCGGAAAGGTAAGAAATTGTTGTGCAATTTATATTTGACCTCGACATGGGATCATGGGGGTCACTTTGGGAATTATTATTAGCTCAGATATTAACTCATGGGAGCTTAGGTAGGTAGCTGTTATTCCTGAGACCCTATGTTTGACTTTATGAGTATCATGTGATAAAGATAAACAAACAGATGAGATAGACATAATGTCACGATACCTACTATTTGAGGTAAATTTTGTAGCAAAATAAGTACTATTTTCGTCTTTGTTTACACTATTTTATGTCTACTAATATTACAAAGTGGTAAAGTTTTTTTTTAATTTGTAGGTTAGTAAGTTTTTATGTTTAAAGGTAATCTCCGATCCGAATAACTTCTTTCATCAATCCTTTGGAAATAAGTACTGTCTCGAATTCAAAGTTGTTGTATGAAACTTTGTTTCAGGGTCTAAAATATTAGACCATCTATAAGTTTGACTATTCATTTGATTCTCAGTTGAAGTATTTCCAAACTCGTCCATCTAGTATAACTAGGTATGTCATATAATATATAAAATACATGGAAACGTTATCATTTATTGTTACTCTGGTATTCAAAATCATTTACTAAATGATGAGTTAAATTATTCATGAATGATGGTTTAAAGGTAGTAAGATACCTGCCCGTCGCGTTTATTTGTTTGCTTAGGCTTTGGCCAATATCATTACGTAATCGCTCAGAAAGTATCCTACATCGAATGTTCACGTGTGTGCGTGAGAACGTGATAGTCAAAGGTGTCAGGCTGTCTTAACAAAGTCCTGTGTCGTACTTTAAATAATAGTCAAAAGTTAGGTAGGCTAAGTGTAGAGCGTCTAGACCCCAGACAACGGTATAAAGGTGCCGGGCGCGATTAAAATAATACCTTGCGGTCGCTCACTGATGAAAATGTCGACGCAATCTACCCTAAGTATACGGCTGTTTAAAAATAAAAGCGTTTAACGAACTCTGCGGCGACGGGTTCCGCAATTACCATTCCATGCTAGCATTTCTTTTGTTTGGCTAGATAATATTTTATGCGGCACTGTATTTGAGGAGTACAAGTAGATTTTTATGGGAAAATTGACTGCGCACCAAATAATACTGACTTGCACAACAAAATTTAACAATTGCACATTAAAGCCGAATTTTGATGATCGATTAGTACCTATGTTAGCTGTGCAAATGAGTATTTATTTGGTTGTTAGATGTTTTTTAATGCCTTGAAATTAGTATTTAAATAAAAAGTAAAGTAGTGTTTATAAATAAAAATAGGTTAGTGCCTATTTTTATGAATGTCATATGGCTAATATAAAAAAATACGTAATGTAGAATTAAACAAAATTGGTGCAATGTTGTTTTTTTTCACTCGAAGTACATGTTGATGTTATGGATTCGTAAAAACGATTTGTGATGGAAGAAGCTGACGAAATTGACTGTGATAACTTAGCAGTCCTAATTTAGTTAGAATGTGTCAAACTGCGACTCCAGTAACCTAATTAGAAATATCTAACAGTCGAAACTTACGGACCGACGGCGGTCGGATCATTTCGAAATATAGTTGCGCACCGAAAAGAGTGAATTACCCGCCTGTTTTATAAATTCTTCATAAAAAAGTATAAGTCTTCTCCGTATGTGTAGGTGTACGACCAATACCCTATATAGAAGTTACATACAATCAGAAATTAAACAAATGACTATTAGCTGGTAGTATGAAATTTCTTGCCCCGCCGCGCCATGGCCGTAGCAAGTCTCCATTAGAAACAAGAGCTCAAAATACGTCTCTGTCCACAGGAAGACCTTCTCATCCACGGAGACAGCGTATACGACGTCATCGACAAGCAAGACCAGCAGGCGGTCAGAGGGGAGCTGACGCGAGCGCCCGCGGACGGCGAAGACCGCGTGTTCCTATGCCGCATGAATGTGGCCAGGAACGCAAGGAGACAGATGCGGTTTGGGGATCAGAAGGTGAGTAAAATGATAATCGTCAGCAAACGTTAAAAGAGAGATTCGTATTAGTCATGGCATGACGTCATCAGTAGCTTATTTTAACGCGGTTTTGCACTATGGGTGTTGTGTAGATACGCACTATTTACCAGTGCTAGTTACGCGGTATTGCACTATACTCGACGATATCTAAGTATAAAATTATCCGGGCACATTCTATCTGGATACCTTTCACGCATGAACATATAACTATGATTACTTTTCACACCTGCATACGTAACTAATTTTAGTAGTCAATGTTTTTAAGTCGAAATTTCGATGTCTAATTGCGTATTATAAATCTATTCAAAACTGTAAGTAACGGATAATTATAAGGTAACTAACCGAGTAATTTATAATTATGCCAATTTGGTACTTCGCGAACTAGCTTGGCATGATACTTGGCATCATTTAACAGCAGCTCACAGTTCGCTGTTAACTGAATATTTGATAGACAAATTCTAACTTTTTTGCCGTGATTGAAATCATTGCCTTCCTGCCTTATTAGTTTTTACATTATTTTGACAGCTAAATACATAGAGTTGATGGTTAATAAAAAATCTGTAATTAAAAAGTTGTAATCAATTTGAAAGTTAATTAATATGGTACAGAAATCGTCAATGCTTAGCAGCGGTCAGTTATTAGAGTCCCGTCACTCAGAAGTTAGTTATGATATTATTTTAAAACACACTTGGGATGTGCCCGTAATGATCATGTTCAGCTACCTAAATGAACTTATTCTTCCAAAGGCTACTCTTCCCAGAGAAGTATAAAGTCAACACGGTGCTTCGAGGATATTTACTTGCATTTCAATATATCAATTGAACTAAACTGATCGACTTCAAGTAGTTAACCCATTCGAGGCCACGCATCGCTACGTGAGCTACGCCGTAGCGCGTATTTAGCAGCGTTTTTCCGCTCTGTAGCGGAAATCGCACGTAGAGGCATGACTCATATGTTGAGTGACTGGCCTGGAATGGGTTAAACAATTCAAACACAGCCAGTAATTAAATTTTACAAATGATTTTCATACCAATACAAACAAATTTATACAGGTAATTCATGTAAGCTACCCGTTTCTTTTTTCGGTCGTAAAAATCACCAAACTAATACAGAAACATTTTTCCCGTAGCTATAATTATCATAATGTGTACGGAACCTTTAAAGCTTAATTTCAAACACTTCCACTCTATTTCTAATCAGCATGACCCGACCGAAGTGAGAGTTCAATTTTGAAATATTACATATAAAATTGATGAGAGCATAATTAACGAGTTTACTTTCAAATAATTTAAGTGAATATGAAGTATCTCGTATAAAAAGGTGTAATAGATGGACGCACACATTGATATGAGTACGTTGATATGACTGTGTTATTACCAGTGATCGGACTTAGGTGAGCCAAAATACCTATTCTTCGTAATAGGACATAATATAGAGTGGTTACAACCTGGTAGAAAAATATATTTTTTCTTGAACATCGGGTATTAGTCGTAATGTTAAACATACAATGTTTTTACTTACAGTACGGGAGTAAAGGAAGGAAAAGGTGTGAAATAGAACTTTTAGATGAACATAAAACATCCCACATAAAACATTCTGTAAGTAAAAACATGTATTCAAGAAAAAAAATCTACCCGGTTGTAACCACTCTATATTATGTCCTCTTGCGAAGAATAGGTATTTTGGCTCACCTAATTCCGATCACTGGTTATAACGCTGAATGAAGACAAGCCTCACTATATATACAAAGTAACTTGAACATATATTTTCACTGATTGATTATTTGCATTTCCGCTCTGCATTTTATTTACATTAAATCTTATTACATATGGATAGTTACGTATACACGTAAAGGGTAGAAGAAATCAATATTCAAAAACATACTGTTACAGCTTTATGTGATGCCTCTATGTAGAATTGGGAATTTTAATGGAAACAAGTAGTTCTAGGCAAAAATCAATTATGAAACGGAATCTCATTCAATTGCAGATGTTGTACAGTCAACGTCAAATATATATATAAGTATATACATTTTCGGCCTTATCTATTAAGTTAGGTACTAATATTATAAAGACGAAAAGTCTGTAAGATTGTAGCTTTGTCCGTTTATATTAAGTATGTATGTAATGGGTAATCTCTAGAAACACTGATCCGAATTCAAAAAATCTTTCTTCTGTGTATAGAATTGATTTTCTGGATGGACATAGGCTATATTTAATCCCGCGTGTTTGCCTGAGTACCTGAGCTCTTTGCAACACGCGGGCGAAGTCGCGCGTGCAGCTAGTTAGGTACAAAGGAGTAAGGCGAAAAATGTGAACATAAGACTTTGGCGTCGACTGAACATGCGTATAAAAGTATGCCTAGTAAAGTTAGAATTTTAATAATTACCTAAAGGTACACACACAGAGTGATAATCCAAATGGGTCAGTGAGGGGAAATCAATAACCGTAAGAGTTAGAGAAATTTGCACTTAGAAACTATGACTTCGATTTTTAAATTAAACTAACAACAATAAAACTACACTAATGGGAAAAAATCATACACGGTCTGAAATCGAACCCGGTCAGATTCGCAATAAAACCGCAAGTCGTTTCATTACGGAAATTTATAGTATAGAAACGGTGTTATCGATTTTTTTTTCTTTTAGTCTTCTTCATTTCTTCTCTTATCTCTAACTTCTCTATCTCACATTTAATTTAATTAATTGTGTAGTAAGCAGAAACACCGGCCAAAGAAAATGTATAATTTTAAATTAAAGGACTTTTTATTTTACTAAACGCCTTGGGCAGCCAGAAAATATCACAAAAAGCACGCGTGGCTGTGCATAGGGGAGTGTTGGTGCCCACACTTATGTATGGTAGTGAAAGTTGGATGAAGCAGAAAAAACAACAAAGTCGAGTGAATGCAGTAGAAATGAGAGCGTTGAGAAGTATGTGTGGAGTGAAATTTAGTGATAGAGTCAGAAACAGTGTGATAAGAGATAAGTGTGGAATGGATGGAGATATAGTCACGAAAATTGAGAAGGGTATGTTAAGGTGGTTTGGGCCTGTAGAGAGGATGGATGAAAGAAGATTAACAAAGACAGTGTATGTAAAGAGAGTGGAAGGGCAAGTGGGAAGGGGAAGACCTAGGCGAACTTTCTCCGATCAAATTGGAGAAATCTTTTACAAAAAGGCCAGGTCAAAAGTACCCTAAACCAACGAGCATGTATGAGAAATGTTATGAAGGTGAGTGAAGCGAAAGTGGTTTGTCAGGATCGTAGCAAATGGAGATCTGTGATCTCTGCCTACCCCTCTGGGAAAGAGGCGTGATTATATGTATGTATGTATGTTTATTTTATTTAATTCTCCAAGCCGGATTCGAACCGGCGACTACAGGCATACCTACGCGGCCTGTCGCTACTACCCAACTGTCCTGCTAGCATAACTTGACTCTCTACTCTACTCGCGCGCGTGATAGACTATCTGACAGCATTAATCAGAAAATGCCGGACAGTCTATCTCGCGCGCAAGTAGAGTCGAGAGTCAAAGTTATGCTAGCAGGGCTAAGCTATTGGAGCGTCTCGGCCACTGAATTCATCTTGGAGCATTTTTCCCCCTTTAGTTTTAAAACTCATACTGTTAGTTACTAATTTCCCCTCACTGGTGCATTTAGATTATTCATCGATTCTCTAAAATGCATCAAACGAGACAACATTTTTACAAACCGCTATACCAGATGTCCAAAACTCGCTCCGTGTATATTGAAGTTTTTGCACAAGGTAATTGAAAGAGCACGCATTAGCCTGAGAATCATTTGGTAATTATTTCCTTGTGGTAATAAACCCGCTATAACCAGCTTATCTGATGGTTCTCTTTTTATTAGCACTATTAACTTGTTCACACTTGTCCGACGAAGTGCACGGTATGATTATTTTAATGGAAACATGTGGTTCAATTTTATGTTTGGAAATGAGTTTGACCTTCATTTTTCAATATCAGAAATTTTAGTATACGAGTAGTAGGTAAGTAAATCAGGTATTTACAGTTATCTCTATCATAATATTTATAAAGAGGAAATTTCTGTGAGATTGTAGCTTTGTAAGTTTGTATGTAACGGATACTCACAGAAACCGCTGATCCGATTTCAATAATTCTTTCACCTGCGTGTAGAATTGACTTTCTGAGGGTCTCCGGAACCATTGTTACAATATCAAAAATACTTTTACCTGAGTAAATAATGGAATTTCCAGATGGACATAGGCTATACTCGTATTTTATCCCGCAGGATTGCCTGCGTTCTTTTCAACACGCGATGCAAGCCTTTTAACTAATAGTAGTAACTAATTGCATTAAATCCATGATCATCCAAATATTGAACACAATAAAGAAAGAAAGAAGAATTCACTACACAAAAGGCACACAAAGATAAAGGGAGAAGACATAAGTACACTACAATTGACACATATAGTGTGTAATACATTCATAAGTTACCTACAAATAATCGTAAATAAAATAGTGCAGCGCAATTATGTTCCCGGGAATGATTACGAAGGCGGGTTTTTTTTTTCAAATATAGATATGATTTATTTGGTTGACGTTAATATTTTTATTGAATGAAAGAGCAATTGAAATAAACACCTACGCCTCCCATCATACGAACCTCCTTACACTAGTGAATCAATGATGATGGAGAGCTACCTGTACACTAACTTCACACATAATAAGCGAACCTCATAGTTCTGCCTAGTAAAATAATTGATGAGCAGACTTACCAATGATTATCATTAGTAGGCAATATTTTAGATCCATAATACTTTTACCTTTTTATGGCTGCAGTCTATATTTTATCGATTACCTTTTGATATACTGCCCGGTAAAGGTTAACATTTTGGACAGGTTTATTATGAAACTCAGACACGTATTTATTTATAACCGTTAGTTACTTGCAGGCGCAAATACTGCAACTTAGATGCGATGGATTTTTAATATTTAGCGTTCATTTCAAAAAGTCTAGAAGGATTTTTTTCGCTTCTGCGGTTATAAAGGCTTCAGGCGTGTGGCAGTAAGCGCGCGCGATAAATACAAAACTGATTTCAATTTAATGCGTTTAGTCCAAGAGACCCTCACAATACGTTATAGATGAAAAACGTTTTCGCCTTACTAATGAATTAAAAAAGGAAACTTACAAAATAAGAAGGTGCCCAAGTGTAATTATAATATTTGGCGTCGACCGTAGGTACATCAACTTCCTAGTAGTAATCAGTTTGCTATAGGCATATAATCAGTGTGTATAGTTACATTTACAGCAAGAATCGCATAAACCCAAAAATGTTTCAATATAGACATACTTCCAAGGACCACTTCATGAAAAATATGTTACCAATTAAATCACAATATGTATGCAAGCTCCCACGCTAGATGGGAGCCGGGCAAAACATGAAACATTTGAGAATAACTAATGCACGCAGTCGCAGTCGCCTGGTAGGCGATTAATAAACTCTCGCGCACGTGCGACTCCTTTACTTCACTATATAAACGTATAAAACATGCATATTTAGAACTGGCTTGTGCCCGCAACTTCGTCCGCGTGGAACTCGTTTATATCTTAGCTCCATAAAAAGTTTTGACCCCCTTTTCACCTTCTTAGGTTATGAATTTTGGGATAAAAACTATCATTTGTCCTTCCCCGGAATTCAAAGTATCTCTATACCAAATTTGATCTCAATCGGTTCTGCGGTTTAAGCGTGAAAAGGTAACAGACAGACAGACAGTTACATTCGCATTTATAATATTACTTAGTATGGATTGTATGAAACGAAAAGGGTTCCTTATGGCCGAGTTACAAGATTTTATAGATTAGCTTAATCCGAACGCCTTTTTACAAAAATAGAGTCCACCGCAAACTTAGTGTTTCTGAGACCCACCTCACAACTCCACCCTCACTCCTTACTCCTCACTTGGCTTATTTTCTTATCACACGGCCGTAAGGGCTTTCTTTTCTACTAAACCGTAGGACCCAATTAACGGACTTGTAATTTACATATACTTACTATAAAAATAAAACTACGTCAACAAATGTTAACATCTTATAGTTTTCGAAATAGGGATAAAAAATCGTCTTTTTACCCATTTTCACGAAACCTTTACGTGTCACATATGTTCCTAAAATATATTATTATTATTACCTATACTCTTTACTCTCAATCTTTACAGTACCTTTTCCTGTATCTATTCCTTCACTCCTGTACATAAATGACCCATCCTTGTATACATTTAAAGCCTTATATAATGTATTGTCTTTAAATATGTAATATCAAACTTTAATATACATAAAGCATACACCCTTTCCTGGTGTTTCCCTAGCCTTCCAAATTTTCGATCTATCCGTATTTTCTTATAATCTCGTTCCTCGTACTTTGGCTGAATGCGAAAAAAGCGCGATGCCATTAAAAAAACCAGACAAGTGCGAGTTCAACTCGCGTGGTAAGGTTAAAATTGCTATGCTCTAAGCATCAGGCGCTCCATACAAAATACACAAAAATATTGAGAATTTTCCCGTTACTTTGAATACTCAAACTTCTTATAGGTTTTCCTGTAATCTTTAGGCAAGGAACTATTTTCCATATTTTTTTTTAAATTTTAAGCCCATAGTAGTTTCGGAGTTAAGGGTGAATGGTCAATTTTCGTCTTTTTTCCTAAATTACTTCAAATCTGTTTATGCTAAAATTATTAAAAAAAAATATCTGAGATGCTTACAACAACCCCTTTCATTTGATATGTCACACAATACAGTTTGCGAAACTTTATATTTAATTTTCCAGTTTACCCCCAAAAGTGATCCCGTTGTTCAGAATTCATTAATTTACTTTACGCGTCCATCTTTGGGTCACCAATTTACATATGTTTACCAAATTTCAACTCAATCGGTCCAGTAGTTTCGGAGCAAATCGGCTGTGACAGACGGACAGACAGCACGAGTGATCCTATAAGGTTTCTGTTTTTTTCCGTTCGAGGTACGGAAGGTTGTCTTGTTCAAATTTGTTGATACATTTTCTGAAATTAAATACGAAACTTGCGCATTGTTCTCATATCAGGTTCGATTTTTATCATAAGGTATGCGCTTCGTGAAGGTCTATCGTAGACCGGATCGAAATTATTAATATGTAAAAGACAGAACAATTCCGCCATTTAGACGTCACTGACAGCTGGCAGTCGTGGCGCTTTGACTTAAGAAAAATAAATCAAAAATTCAATGAGGTCAAATATGTGTTTCGAAAAATTTATTAACGGTCGCTATCGGATAAAAACTATTCTAAGCGGAAGCCAGAATAATAATCTACCTATAAAAAATGTTTCATGTTCTTCCGTTCATGGGAAGCTGAGATCTTTCGTGACAAAACAATGACAGAAACGATACTGGCTGATTCTTTTTTTAATTCAGAGATTTATTGTATGTGAATTGTGTGGGTGACGCTAGTCACTTAAAGGTGCAGGGTATTTTTTACCTAATTTAGTTATTAATTCGTTTACCGATAAATTAATTTGCTATGCTATTGCCATGGACATTACAATATAGGTACATCTTAGCAGATGGGCGTTTATATCGTTAAAACGTTTATGACAATTGGTTATAAAAATTGGTCATATGAAAAAATACGCTCGGAAAATTATAGTATAGGTATCTACTGCAAACTAGAAACAAAATCGATATTTAAAGAAAACCCAATAATCTATATAAAAATCCTAAAACTTACCCCCGACTCGACGTGACACGAACAAAACATGAAAGTGCTGCGTTATATAAAAACAAATCGTAGGTACACTTCTGTTATTAAAAACGGCGTAAACACTGCGTTTCTGCCGAACTCTGTCTGTTGTGATATTCGTTTCTGAAACAAATATAGAATTAGAGTATAATGTACAATCCTAAACTTTGAAGGCTACATTATTTATTCATTTAAATAGTATAAGTCATTGTTCAAGCTTTACGAACGAGTACAACATAAAAATAACTTTATTTCATCCAAAGTATCTGGTCTTATGATAATGATGTGTGAATAAAACTTCATCGGGCCTAATTATGGACAGTGGACTTAGATTTGAGAAGCATGTTGCGGGCTCCGTTAGTAATTGCTTCTACAGGCTCAAAGTTCTTTATAACATAAAGCCATTTATTAGTGAAACCTTGCGAATACAGTTAGTCGAGGCACTTATCCTGTCAAAATTAAATTACATGGATACATGGACATGGACCGCGACTCCTAGCAAAAACAAAGCGACTCATGCAGCGAGTGCAAAATGCCTGTGCTCGTTTTTGCTTCGACATTCCACCAAGGGCCCATGTCACCCCATGCCTAAATAAACACAACATCCTCAAAATGGCGCATCGTCGCAAGCTTCATTTGGCATGTCTCCTTTTTGGCGTAGTAAAGCATAAAGCTCCGGCATATCTCTTCGAGAAATTGACATGGTTACCCTCCCAGAGGTCACACAGAACACGACAATGCAGCATACAACTGATGACACCTCAACATGCGTCAGCGGCTTTCCGGGGCAGTTTCAGATACGTGGCGACGAATTGTTGGAATATAATTCCACCACCTTTCAGAAATCTGGAAGGCATCTGTAGCTTTAGAGCAGCAGTTAAACGTTTTATTTGCGAACACCAGCGGCGACAGGAAACTTTAGCACTAGACACAAGTTGTTTTTAAAAATAAATTGGTTGACGTGTACCTATAGTCTAGTTTATACTAGTGAGTGAGTTGGTATATACCTGTTTTTTGTCGCATTAATTAATTACACCTGACTGGTGATGCCCGGATCACTGTAGCTGTAGTATATAAAATTTCTCGTGTCAGCACTTCGTGGTTACACACTTGTCTTTTTCTTTTTGGTGTAGTATTGTATACATTTATATTATTAAATATTTTTCATTACGTTACTTATCTTTATCTATTATATATTGTTCTTATGATCTTTTTCTCTCTCTTTTTTAAGTTAATTTTTAAGGCCGTGTTGGACAGCAGGGAACGTGGACCGACCACAAATGGTCTCGCCGGAAGACCATTATGCTGAGGCGAGACCATTTCGTGACAAACTGCTTAGTATATAGTTTATATGTCTAGTATTTTAAGTTGTAATTGTATGATTAAGCTTTGTCACGAATAAATTATTTCATTTCATTTCATTTCATTTCATTTCATTTCATTTCATCGGGATTATCTTGTATATAATTATACAAATATAGGTCACAATCTAGATTTGAGAAAATAACGCAATTTGAATATTTCATTAGGTAAGTAAATGTATATAACACATAAATAAAATAATAAAACAAGTAGTACCTAAATGAAAATATGTATGATATTACAATTAATAGTTAGCCTTACAAAGATAATTAGGAAAGTGGAGCAGAATAATTTGCGTATAATTCATAGTATACAACAATTATATTGACTTTATCTTAAATTTATAATGACATTATTATAAATTGAATAATAAATCACAAAACTAAATAATTTAGCACTTTGCAACGCAATAAGGAAATATCCTGTACATTGTTTATGATAATAAGGCCCTGAGTTATAGGTTACTTGACAATAAATGAATTAGAAGTTTCAACAACACCCATACTCTATTTGCTTAAGTTTTGATTTATATATTAAATCACTGCATCTTTGTTAATCCACGTAACAATATTGACACATAAAAAATTTACAAAATTATTTGGAAACTGATTATGAGCGCTATTTAAAGATCCCACAAGTTTAGTGGACCTGTATCTGAAGTTTTCTGAAGATGTCTTACATTACTTACACGTACAAATAATTGTGATTTGTAAGCGACATGTACATTAGTACTATCCCCGTACTCTTGAAATACGACACAGTACAGTATTTTAATGTACTGTACTGTAATTCCTTCTAACCGATCGATACCAACTAAACAAACACAGCTTACTCAATCTCAAGTAGTTTCAGCTATCCTGAGGCCGGTATCGGTTGATGAAGTTAAGAACTACCCACTAATGAGGCTTATCGACGCGCCGCCGCGATGACACGGCCGATGGCTGCGTTTGCGCATTGAACACGCCCCTTGTTAGTGGACAGTGAGTGTGACAGCAGCTTATACCAGCCCCATCAATCGGTATAGAAATATACGATATAGCACGATAATTTTATGGGTTTCATTGACGTGACTGTAGAAGCGCCAAAAAATGGAAGTTTGCCAGCTAAACTATAGGCATAAAATGTTCTACAAGTCTAACCTAAAGAAATGTAAACATTTCAAGACTACATATAATATACTTATGCCATCAACCACCTATCAAGCACATTACTCACATATACATATCGACTATCCTGCCGTTGACAGATACTCACCTATCGGAAACTTCCCTCCGTTGTATAGTTAGGCGAGAAAACAAATTGAAGTCTTTATTATGTACCAGAAAAACATTGTTGCAATAATTGTATGCCGCCGTTGGATAATAGATATTATATACGACAGCCTTTTCCGTAAAATTGTAGGCCCGTATCGGTCGTGGTTTCGGTCTGTCGACGGATGTATTTTTGACAAGGTGATTTCTCTGTTACTCTCTGTACTCGGAGGTATTGCGGATAGTTATTATTATTAGTTTACTGAATAAACCAAAAAGTAATACAGGCGAAAGTCAATCATCAATCATCATCCAATATTCTTTGATTCCTTTTCTTTAGTCCTCGTCGAAATTTTCAATACTATTAAAAAATATATTTTCACTAGCATAGTCGTCATCGCTGTCAAAATTTTCTCGAATCAATAAGTCTTGCAATTCACAGTGGTCATCTTTTCGTCTTCTCTTATTAGAACACGAACGATCTATTACTTGATAAATCGCAAATCCCACACCTGCGACAATACCCGTCCACAATATAGAATCATACGTTGTCCAATCTTCAGTACTAGTTTTATTGTCTTCAGAATACTTGACAAGAGTCGGCTTTTTTATTTCATTAACTTTAAATGGATAACTATTAAGAGTTTCATCGACATCAATAGCTAATTGGCAAAATACTGATTTTCCGAGCATATCTGCTAGTTTCTTCTTATTAAGCTGACGCAATCTATGTGCTACGTCAACATGGCTCCTACCTTTACCACCCCTTTTTGAGTCGTCGCTGTTCCAAACTAATAGAAGTTGAATACATGACACATTTTTAGGTACTTTTCTGACTTCATCGGATAAGGTAATAGGCAGTTCATAGTCAAGTAACTGTAAAGACGCTACGAGTCTGCGACAATCAGTTTTAGACAAATGATCTGCTATGTAGGTAAAATCTGATTTGGTCATGTCAATAGTGCATCTTACTGGAAACAGACACGCAAGAAAATAAATACTATTCACTTTCCATACAATTATTCTTTTACCACTCATGTTTGCTAGAAAACTTAGTTGAATTGAAGTTATACGTTTAACGTCACCAAATTGGCACATCTTATGCTGACGTATCTTTGCACTGTGACATTTGGTGTTTTTTAAAACGTTCAAAAAAAGGGTTTATCCACTAATCTTATAAATAACCAAAAAGAAAATATCAAAAGAAGATTCTGTTATGTTACAGTAGTTTCTGAGTATTGGAACTGATCTCTGACCCGCTTTTTACCTTGCTCAATAGGCGTTTACTTGCGTTTTTAGTCGTTGGATTCCGGGTATACCAACCGTACGCGGCTGGTTACAAACTGCAAAAACTACTGAGCAAATTCAATGCAGTTCGTCCTAGTTCGTACCACCCACTGATCGGTTGTCAATCAGTCTCGAGCCGTAGAAAATATTCCAACTGTTTATTTATGTCGTTGATGCTTTTTTCATAACGCCTGCTCGTGATATTTTGATATTATAATTAAAAATTCGTAATATTAATATGTAATTAAACATTTAATTAGTAATTATGAGAAGAATGTAGGACACAATCCACCTTTCGGATAACTACGTACTCATATATAACATCACATTCTAGATATCTATTTTTGTAAAAAATTACTAAACCTTTTTGGTAGCACGGTCACTCGGTAAAAGCACGTCTAATTTTGGGCCAAAACGGCGATTTGTAATAACCCACTGCAAGAACAAAATTATCGCGGTTTGGATTATAATTTACACGGAACCGTCAATTTATTATCAACTAGCGTTTTCCCCTATAACAGCACTTCATTAAAGGCTCGTATTTAACACTATCGGCTTTCAAAGCATCGTTAAGTACAAAGTGCATGACTCTATCGAACATGTCACCCGTTTGTACTGCGAATACTGGTATAAATATGGCTTCAGGTCATCGATCCCAAGTTTATCTTAAACTCACATGCAGTTACTTCCCGCAGAGAGGGTGAACCAGAGATGTGCGGAGCTGTGTATTTATATTTGACACCTATCTGTAAAGCATGCAAAGTGTTAAATGTATGGAAACACATCTTCTAAATGTGCTGTGCTGTGCTGGATATTCACTCTATACGTATCGCGGCGAATCTTGATCCCTATGACAGCTGATATCTCCGAACAATTTACAATACAACCTTAAAATGTAAAATTGTACCGAGATGACAGCTGTCATAGGGATCAAGATTCGCAGCGATACCTACGTATTAGGGTGGGTTGCGCCAAACGGTCTGTAATCGTAAGCGGTGTTCGTTAAAATCTGAATGTATGGATTTGACAAGTTTCTATGGAATGATAGCTGCCGGCGCCATATTTAACGTTTAAGTTGGCGCAATCCACACTAAGGCACTGATCAAAATTTACCTACTTATTCACCTGGACAACGTACGTATGTTTACTGGTAACATACAACCAAGTATTAAAATAGACCATATACGGGGTGTTTCCTGTAACAGGAGCAATAAATTAAACGGAGGCTTCCTTACTGCATTTGTAGTAACCCCTTTTGTCCATTTCTTTTCAAATGTTTTTAACTCGGAGAAAAATTGATCTGAAGTTATGACCTCCGAGTAATGTATCTTGGCACCACGAGATCATAGCACAGTAGTCAATGCAGATTTTGAGGTAGCATCATGTAGTGAGTCATAATAGTTTTTGCATTTTTGTTTTCAAAAGATATTTTTGTGATTTTTTCAATTTTTTTTTGTGTTTTTAAAATAATAAAATACTTATATCACTCCAGAAGAGTAAAAAAGTACACCAAAACTTTAGTTAAAGAAAAAAAAATCCGAAAAAAATATATTTTTTTTCAATTAAAACCACTTAGAAACAATTGATCACAAGCTTAATAATCTACCATTTAATTTATTGCTCCTGTTACAGGAAACACCCCGTATATGTCATTCAAAACGAAGTTCAAACAAGTTATAAATGATAATAGTTTTTAAGCTTTTTAATGTATTTATTTTATTTATTAATGCATTTGTAAAACAGGCGCAATTATTATTCTATTGTATTTGAATTTGTTCGCCGAAAGGCAAAACATGACGGACATTATTGTAATCCTAGATTATGTAAACTTACTCCATGTTTTACAAATAAAATAACCCTTATCTTATCTCTTAATTTATTATTGAAAACTGTCCCTTTTTGTTACTAACATCTCAGTTTAGTCTGATCCGCTATGATTTCGTAGACTCGATAAGGGAACCTGTAAAACATGTAATTTAATTAACCTAATAATTATTATCTCTCGTCCAAAGAAGGAAAGCTGCGCCCAGTAATACCAGGTCGGTACAAAGTTCAATTATGAAATTAAATCTAATACGAAAATATATAATTTAGTGTAGATTTATAAAACAAATTACATACCCAAAATATCTTACACTACAATAATGGTATCCGGTCAAAGGGCACACTCAAAACATTAACTAAGGCGTTTAATATTTTATAGACATTTAGATAGCAGCTCTATGCGGGAACATTTTCTCAGATTAACTTGAGCCTAACTGCTGAACTAAAGTGTGCCTTGCGCAAGCGTCGCTTAACACTAATGGGTATGCGGTCACGAAACTGACACATAGGTACTAAATCCTAGCAGAATTTCTTCTAGCTAGACGGAATGTTTCATACAGTTTAAGAGGACTGATACTTGGCACTCTCTGAATGAAACTAGGAATCATATTTTAAAGTTCCAAAGAGAGTTCATTAATTTTGACAAATCAAAACAAGTTTAACCTTCTCATTATATACGCTAAGAAATAATTAAATAACGATATAACATATAATCAATTAAGTGCACAGTTACGGTGCTGAATATAACTCGATTGATTAGATAAGTAAATCCGATAGGTAGATCCTTTAATAACCTATAAGTCCCTTTCACTTTCATTTTCCATCCCTAAATTATTCTATCCCTATTTCCAAGTAGGTATGGTAACGTGACTACGTATTATGCAATGCTCTCTACTTTTCATGAGTACATTAATACTATCGCAATTTATAAACCGCAACAGAACTCATTGCTCGCAATCGACCTTTAAACTGCTGAGGAATTTTATATAACAAGCAAAGTTATCAATAACGCGGCCGCTGGTGGTCGACCACCACGAGGCGTTGCAGAAACCTATACCTGTTCTAACCACTCCAATTAATCAAATCTCAGCCTTTCTCCCATCAATTACTGGCCGAAATTTTAACTCCCATTATGTCTCTGTAGCGTCACCAAAACCATCGATCACACGATCTACAAAAACATAAGTCTTAATGTAATTAGATACTTTACGACTCATTTTCAACCTTATGTCTTCCACATTAATAAGCTTTTTATGTTTTTGAAAGCGTATCGGTAACTGTATGTGTAATCCGTGTCTGTGCGCATAGCATAAGTCTAATCGTAGCACATTCCAAGACACAAAACATCAGAAACGCAGAGCATCATTATTATACAATGACAAAAGAAACTTGTGCAACTAGTTAAAATAAACATTATTGTGGGTACTGGCTGGAGAAAAGGCATCGACGGATGTCCGTCTATAATTTTTGTTTTTATCGTAACAACGTTTTCTAATTGGGTTAAAAATAAGAACGTAAGTTACGTAGTTTCTTTTTTCTGTTAAATATAAGTTAAAAACGACATGGTCTGCCATTTATTACTTCCCTCACTGACTCCTCTTCGCTTCTTTTCTTCATATCTAGTCTCTCTTTTAATACAAATCAACGGGCAAGGTTTAGTATCTCTACGTTCCATTTTACGAATAAAATCGATTACCCAATTTTACGTACTTGAGAAATGAGAAAAAGAGAAAAATATTTATTTCACTAATAAAGAGTGCTATTAAAACAATTAAGGGTTGGGACTTCCTATTAAGTATGCAATACCTGTATCAGGAAGCCCCGCTCCTCTATAACAACCAGTTGTAGGTTTTAAGGAAATAAAACAAAAAATAAAGATTTTTTTAAACAGGCAAAAAGAAAGTTGAATTTTGAAAGAAAATTGAAATGATGTAAGCGCGTGCGTGCGTGCGTGTGTGTGTGTGTGTGTGTGTGTGTGTGTGTGTGTGTGTGTGTGTGTGTGTGTGTGTGTGTGTGTGTGTGTGTGTGTGTGTGTGTGTGTGTGTGTATGTGTGTGTGTGTGTGTGAGTGAGTGTGAGTGTGTGTGAATGAGTGTGTGTGTGTGTGTGTGTGTGTGAGATCGTGTGAGTGTGCGTGATAATGATGTACATTTTAGAACATATAATAGAGTACTGTAGGTAATGGTAAAATAAAATAACTTCGCTATTGTTGTATGCTGAACATTACACATGATAACTTATTATAACTTATGCAGGAAGATACCAAAAGTATGGTCTTTTGTACTTAAATCGCACTATCTCTTAATATAGCAAGGCCTCTGTCTCCTCGTAGTTAAGCTTTTTTAGCCACTCAATGATTATTTTTTTACATTTATATCCTTGTAAATGATATATATTTAACATTTTGTTTATTTTATTGTATACAGATGCAGATTGAGCTGCGAATTGTCTCCTAGCAAATACAGATTTCGCAGTTGAGAGGGCAGCAACGTTGTGTTTCTGTCTACGATTTAAATGACTAGAGTTAAATGTTAATGTTTTGTGTAGTCTCGTTGTTATACTCAAAACGTACAGCTTCCTCATTGATAGTAAATCACTTAGGTGGTAAAGTTCTTCCGTCGGAAATCTGTATGGTTTAGAGTACATGACCTTTAACAGACATCGTTGCCCCCTCTCAACCTCCAGAAACTTGGTTTTTGCTGAACCCCCCCACACCGTTATACAGTAAGACATTACAGATTGAGCTAATGTCACATATAATTGATTTAGTAGCTTTTTAGTAGTTATATGTCTTAACTTTTTGAACAGCCATATCAATTTGCGTATTCTTTTATTGACATATTCAGTATGCGTATACCATGACATGCGTTGGTCCAGCATTATACCTAGATATTTCATGGAGTATACTTTATCAATTGCCATACAGTTACATGAAGGTCGATCGGAGGTGTTACATTTATGAATTTTTAAGGTGAGATGATTTTTAGGTTGTGAGCTGTTATACTTGGCAAAACATATATAATTGGTTTTGTTAAGATTAAGGGTCAAAAGGTTTCGTTTTAGCCAAGAATATACACTACTGAGACCTATCTCCGCACTTTCAAACACAGACTCCCAGGATGGACCCTCAAAGACTATGACAGTGTCATCCGCGTAACACAAGATGCGCCCACGTTGTATTTTAAGATTTGTCAAGTCGTTTACTTGTCACTAGAGTTAAATTCTAGAATTCACAAGAAGTTACCTACTCAATTCAAATAAATTATTTCAATCATGACCTCATTTATTGTCTAAATGGTAATCATTTAATGAGTGATTTTCCGACGTGAAATATCAGTACATATTGTGCTTGAGAACACGAACACTTGATATGATTTACTTTTCATAAGATTTTTCAAGAAATAGGTTTCAAACTATGAAATGTATACTCGACTTTCCTTTGCTATCGGTACCTAGGATCCAAGCTGACCTTATTTCATATTACAATAATGGTGTCGATCGGCGTGTATATGAATGCAGCATTCCTAGCCGTCTCACTGCGTGCATTTACTGATATCACAATGTACGGTGTTACTCGATGATGCAAAAATACGTCAACGTTCGGTATTTGTATCTTAATATTTGTATGGTATAATGAACTTGTAATATTCCAACAGGTGCAGAAGAATAACTTATAGGTAGGTACTTTTGTTAATAAAAATTAAATAATCGATAATTAAATTTCCATCAAGTGTAATCTACCTACGTCGAAATCTACACTTATAATAAATTTCTAAATAAAAAAATCGCCAATATCATTCGAAACATTATTTTGTCACGAATGATCTCAGCTTCCCATGAACGGAAAAACATTAAACATTTTTTATAAGTTACATTATCATTATCTTCGCTTAGTATTAAGGCGGTATTATATCTTCGAACTTCGCGCCTTTAGGCATAAATCACACGGGCGCAGCCTGCGGTGGCGGTCAATAGTAAATTTGACAGCTAATGACAAGTTTACTACTGACCGCCGCGGCCAGGCCGCGCTAGTCTGTGAGAGGCCTTAAGTTGTCGTCATTATCGATATACATAGAAATTGGCCAACATACAGAAAAGTGTTTTTAACATAATATTGGTGCACATGCCACTGTATGTATTCATTTTACCCAAAATATAAATTAAAAAACTGATCTATCTCTGATGAATTATTGGGCTAAATATTTTATTATGTTTTTACGGTTTGAACCGATCGCTGAATTATTGGCGGAAACACGAGATAATAGCCTCTGTTATAAAACTTATAAAGTTATAAACGATACCGAACCATTTAGGAAGTTGCAGGCTGTAGGACGTTTCATTTATGGATGTATGTACCTACGGAATGTATCTATATGTAAGAACATAAATATAAATACGTTCCGTATATATCTTGCGTAATTTCTTTCAAAACCTTGCCAAATAAAATTGAATTCTATGTTGTAATCACTAGACTGTTTTTAAGTTAATCATAGATAAGATGTAAACGAGCCGAGAGAGACTCACTTTTCTTAGTGTCTCTCCCACTCATTGCGATGTGAAAAAATAAACATACAAGTACCTACGTATATTTGTTTTTATAGATATTGTAATGAAATTACCTTTATTACACTATGAAATAAATGTGCTGTTCATATTTTATTTAGCAATGAAGTAGGTACTTTACTTACTATACAAAAATAAACTTGATTTATTATGATTTGATTTAATATTGGCTGTCTGGGACCACGCACAACGAAGGGTTCCGTGTCTTTTAAAAAGATCGTATCGTCACAGAAATCTTACGGCACGTAAGTCCTTTTCTAGTCCTTCAGTGAAAAAATTTAATAAGCCCTACATGATATTTTTCATATTTTTTAAATACACCGTTCAAAAATTAGAGGGGGGGGCACAATTTTTGTGAATTTCGGGGCGATTATCTCCGACTCTATTCACTTACTTAATCAAAAAAAAATCTGCGAAAGGCCTATCGATTGTTGTGCCACATGTGGACTTACAAACTTATTTTTTTTGAGTTGCAGTTACATGTATGGAGTGCACCCATAAAAACATATTTTTTTTGTAATTTCATTACATAACTACATATGTAGCGGCTAACAAAATACACCTCTTCCCAAATTTTTATTCAAATACACATTATAGTTTTAGAGTAAAATGCCTGTGACATACGAACAGGCAGACAGACGGACATGACGAAACTATAAGGGTTCCGTTTTTGCCATGTTGGCCCTCGAGGCATTGTACCGAGGATGCTGGCGGCATTTCATTAATTTTACTAGGATACTCGTACTTTGTCATCACGAGTTTTATTCATTTAATATCAAACAAGTTAGAAATGTGTAGAGAAGAAGGTCACTATATAAACATTGAATGCTGCAGCCTACGTACTACCTGTTTGATGTATTGCCACGAACATCTACTAACTAAACTTTTAACTAGGGATTTGATTTGTTAAATTAGAACTGCATGTGTCGTACTGTATCCAAAAGAAGAAACACGTTTATTCCCACCACATTCCCATGCCAACGATATTTATAATAGGTTACGGAAAGTACGTACGGACAAGGATTTTAATTGTTGAGCTATTTTTAGCCTAGTTGGTAGTGGCCATTTATTTGTGTGATGAGCACAAATAAATGCCCGTATGTTCCTGAGTCATGGATGTTTTCTATGTATTTAAGTATGTATTTATCTATATATGTTTATCGTCGTCTAGTACCCATAGTACAAGCTTTGCTTAGTTTGGGACTAGGTAGATTTGTGTAAGATTGTCCGGAAATATTTATTTATTTATTTATATATTAGGTGCCAACTAATTTTGATTTTTTAGTAGTTAAGCTATGAAGTGTCCAGTATAAAGTGAGCTCTAAATGGCTCAACAATTCAAGTCCGTGACTGTACTACGTGTTGTATATTGTTAATTATTATTATTTCTAAGTAAAAAATCGATTGAAAAACAGCCTATGACATCAAGTAGGTGTATTTACCTAGATTGAATTAAATTTAGGTCAAAGACTGCCAAACATCAGAATCAAAGAAAGAGAGAGAAACCAGAGGGTTATATAACGAACATCTTGATCGAGTCTAAAGGTGTTGATGTTCTGTAAAACATCCCATGTTATCTCTCAACACAACATAAACGCACTCGATCATCAATGAAGCCACAATGGCATCATTGATGTGCAGACACCTTGCTCTTATAAACATCTTCTAACATGTCATTGTGTTATATAGATCCATTGCAATGCAATGCCTTACAAACACCTTTGCAATAGTAAATATAAAAAAAAATCTTAAACGATAATAGACCTTAATGCGTTAGATATAAATGTGACGTATTTTATCTATCTGTATTGTTAAGCGCTCTTGGCCTTAAAGCAAATACATATAACAAGAAAAGGTCGATAGTATTAACCAAGTATTCAGTAACTCGTCATCTCTCTATTCTTGTAACGCTGGGTGAATCTTTTGATTATTTTCTTATAGTAAAGATTTTGAAATTGTCATTGTAACGGAAACATTTTTTTAACTGACTTCAAAAAAGGGGGAGGTTATCGGTTGTATGTTTTTTATGGTTCAAATAATAATTTTTGTACATGTACGATGTACTCGTATGTAGTACTCATTACATACATCGATTGCGTTCATTAAGTCGCGTTTAAGTCATTTATTATGTCTCAAAAGAAATGTTACCAAAATTCATCTTTACAATGCCAATACCATTAAAATCGGCTATGTAATAAATATATCCCGACGTTTCTTTCAAACTACTTTTTAGTGCCTAAAATAGAGATGAAAATCTATAAACACTTAGGTATAAAAAAATATAAGTAGATGTCTCGAAATATTTTCCTAGTAGTTTTACGTTAGTTCTCCTAAATGTTTATTATGAATTTTCCCACCAGCCTGGGTTTTATATTACAAAAAAGTCACATTTGGTACTCAAATAACCACTGCGTTACCAGTCCCCATGACCCCTCAAAAATAATGAGGGTGTGCGCCGGCGGTGCCCCTATACAGCACGTGAACGGCGCACGCCTTCTCGGGTTTCATCTGGACAGCGCGCTAACGTGGGAGGCGCACATCGATGAACTGTGCAAGAGAGTGGGGAGTGCGTGCTTCGCGCTGCGGAGACTGACGATGACCGCCGGGAGGGGTGCTGTGCGAGAATGCTATTACGCGACAGTGCACTCGCTCCTGACATACGGCGTGGAGTTTTGGGGTCGCGCCTCTGACTGGAGGCGTGTGTTCTCGCAGCAAAAGCGCGCCATCCGCGCGATGGCCGGTAGGCCGGAGAATACCCCAGCGCGAGACCTTTTCCACGAGCTCAAGATATTGCCCCTGCCTTGTTTACTCATATACCAGGTCTCAGTGTTCACTCACGAGAACTTGGATATGTTCAAGCGCAGAGGCATTAACACCAACTACAACCTGCGCAGTAATAGACACCACAACAGACTTATCGCCGAATCACACAGACTTGCCAAGTCAGAACGATCCGTGTACTATGTAGGCCCCTCTATTTACAATCGCCTACCAGACTGTGTAAGAGATGCGACTTCCACCGCAGCATTCAAGGTTAGGCTGAAAAAGTGGTTGATGCAGGAATCATTCTATTCGTATGATGAGTTTTTTAGTCTACCAATTCTACTTTAAAGGTAAAAAAATAGTATGACATATAAAAATAACCGAATATAATTGACATATAATATAATATTAAAAACTGTAATTAATCATAGTTTAACACTATTTAAAGTTTATACCTAATTATTATATCTTGACTTGTAACAATTGTTATTAACAATAAATTTCATTTCATTTCATTTCATTTCATTTCATTTCATTTCATTTCATTTCATTAATGTCACTGATTTACAAAAAAAAATTTTTTTTTTCATTATGAGCCCAAATATTTCGATAATGGTCATCATTCGGGTATGCGTATGTCATTGTGGATTAGAAAATAATAGTTTTTTGAAGATTATCCGAATAAGTAAAAAAATATGGGTTAAAATGTACAAGGGACGTTTTTATAGGCATCAAAAATAATTTTGGCCCAGTTAACAACTTAGAAAAGTTGAAAAACCAACGACATCATCATTTCAAAGTTCAATATCTAACAACATAGCTGAGAACCATCTTGATCACGCCAACTTTTGGATAAAAAAAAATACATTTATATCGGTTAATTTGTTTACATGGACCTATGATATTCAGGACAAGCTTTACGTGATGCCACAATGAGGGACGGAAAGGCTTCTATGCAGCTAAATTGAGAACTGGTCTTAAAAATAGCTGATGGCTTACCATAAACAACCTACTTAATTTGGGCAGGTAGTGGTTTATTTGCCACAACTTCATACTAAATCAGTTGTGGCAAATAAAAAAAAGTGGAACTATGACAAGGACAACGAATGCTATTTCCCTTTCTGTCACACTTATCGAGATTTGTATGGTACCATCTCGCTCGGACGTGGTATTATTATTACCATAGCTTGTCCTGAGCATAATATGTCAATGATTTGTTTAGGAACTACGATGCCACCGACAGACAAACAGACACATAGACACGACAAACTTATAACACCCCTCTTTTTGCGTCGGCGGTTAAAAACAAATTTCTAAATACAAACTAAGGGTGGTTGTCTGGTTGTACAGAGTAAATACCAATACTCGCAAAATAATTTATTAAACTCTTATATGTAGTTATGATTCAAAAAGTTTAGCTCTTTCTTTCTTCATTTATGGAACCAGTTGGAAGTTATCGTGTTGACATTACTAGAATACATGTACATCCCCGCCTTTATTTTATGAGTAACTTATAGGTAAATCCTTATAGATCATGACCTTTTTTATTAATTTTCTATCCATCATGTCCGTTTGGGCCTGCACGCCTGGTAGCAACTGCTTGACCGGAAATCAAGTGACCTCAGCATACGCCGTATCTCCGTATGTCACTCAATCTAATAAGATCCTAAACGTAATTGCTTGTCAAAATGTTAAAAAGTCTTGACAGGTTGACACTGTGACACACAGATATATACAGTAAAAATGGATATTACAGTATTATTGTACTGTATAATTATCTATTAAACTACAGGAAACTTGAGATTTGTTATTGGTTTCAAATATGCAGGTATGCAAAATATGAATGTTGTCCACTCGTATCAAAAAAGACGGCAATTGTTGAAGCAAGAGCTAGAACTGCTTCATGGTGGTTACTTATCTATTATTATTTTTTACTACCTACCTACACAAATCGTGGAAAACGTAGATATCAAAAAATAGTCTATATTGTCACTAAAATATCTCGATTTTTAGATACTTCACATACTTGTTAATAAAAATGTAAAAACTGACTTTAGTAACAATTTATGTGAACCGTTACAATTGACCAGTAGGTACCGAATATAAATACTCGCTGATTGATCGCATCACCTTCGAGCAGAATCAATAGATTTCACAAGCCGCAATTTAACCTTCGAGGCCGGCCTTCGTAATTAAAGAAGACGAATCACAATTCCCGTAGTTTATAGATACCTCTAATTATATGTATTTGATGTTTTCTATACGGTGTGACGAAAGAAGCCTCATTCGGACGGTCATTACTGGAATTAATATACCTACGTGTCAGTTCGAGAGGTCCATGTAATGATTGGTACTTACTCGATTTTTAGAGTCCGTGAGAACACGGCCAAATGATATGTCTCTGTACGTATATTTTTGCTCAATAGGCTAATTTGTTTCATGTGATGATCGGATTTCCCTTTGTAATTGATATAGCCGCTAATGTTCAGCCAAATTAGTGTTAGAGATCATGTTTCGTGTAAGGCCTCCATTCCATTATAATCAATCTCACATCTCTTTATGAGAGAAGAATCCACAGCAATCGCATTATTGCATTAATTTTTGAAGTGCAACTTTTAGTGGGGCACATAAATACGCAATCGTAATTAGATTTTTTTACGATGCCCTTCGAACCAGTTTTTGGAGAGGAACAAATGTTCAAATTTTAGTCAAAGACGTACCTCGCTGGCGGCAGCCGAAACGCTTCATACTAATTGACATAAAAGTATGACGTCACACTTTGCTATTTGTACTAATCGTTGTATGGAAAATTAAGTAAATTGCTGTTTCCGTCGCGAAATACTGTGTTTAGGTCTATAGTTGTCATACAATTTTGTTTATATTGGTAGGAATTCAGGATTCTATTGGTAGTTTTAAATTTACACTTGGACAGTAAAAAAAATGCATATTTTTTCTAAACTCAATGAATCTTTGTTTGAATTTCTTTTAATGATTTTAATTATATTTTTAATTTACACTTCATTACAATACCTACTTTGATGGTTTACTATCTATTTAGCAACACTACGTTTTCAATATTAACATGACGCAACTAGCCCATTTTCTAATTTTCCTTCCTAGATAGAGGTACTATTTGGAACTATTGTTAACAATACACACAATTATAAGATTAAACCCTTTGAATTGACCAACTTTGTTAAAAGTATACTCCAGTAAAACCCATACCTATTCAAGTGTTAGAAGCAAACGTTTAAAGCATTACGTCATGACGCTTTGAAGTAAATAGAAGTGGTTACAGTATAAATTAGTACTCAATATTATTAACTCAACGAGTAAGTGCAGGCGTCAATCAAACTTGAAAGTTAGCTGTTACGACTGACTCCCCTTGTCACTCAATCTTGAAACCGAATGTATTAATATTAAGTAAAGTGTTGCAACCAAGTGAATCTCAATATTATCAATACATTCGTAACCCTAATGGTATGTAGTGTGAACATAATTATGGTCGGTTTACGGTTAACCCCTCGGTATATATCTTTTGTCCTTCAGTCTGGTAAAAAAAATTGGTCCCTAGGTTGGAGCTTTACATCAAGATGGATCAGCCAATCTGGCTCCTATTTCACCAAATCGACAATTATCTCCTGACAATGACAATTCGACGTACATGGCTGCGTCGACAGGTTAAGGTGGTTGCTGGACAGCTTATTCACTCAGCAATGTACGTGGAATTGGCATTAACAGAGCCCTAGTGACGGCACTCCTATTATCTCGCGAAGTCACAACGTGAACGATTCAAACACGGGTGAAACGGGTGCGGGAAGTTAAGTTTGTGGACCACTAATTCATAGAAAAAGTTAAATTTCTCGACTTGCCGAGATAATAAAAATGTCCGGTGTTAGGTGCATCCGGCGTTATGGGACTTCCCCATAATAGTTCTAGCCATAGGTACATTATTTTCAGTGTTTAGTAGAGTTGCGATTCCGCTTATCGGTTTTTCAGCCCTGGAAGTTACTTCTTAGTATTATTGTAAGGGTTTGGCTTTGACTTAATTTGGTTTTAATTTACCATTCAGATATCCATCTGACCAACTACTTAAATGCAAAATTCAGAGATCTAAAGGAAGATAAGCAGTATTTAGAACATTCTCGAAATGTAAAGTGTTTTATGGCTAGTATTTATTTCCCTCAAAATCAGATAAGCTAACACGTGGCAAAAGCAATATTAATGTCAAAATATATACACACCTACCAGTTTAAATGCTAAACCGATGTAAAACCGCGGCCGTAGAATCTGAAATTCACACCGACTACGATAAAACGTATTTAAATAAAGGCTCATGTCCACAAAACATTCGGTGTGGCGTCGTTAGCTGCAGGAGATGCATTTATTTATGAAATGTAAATGTACTGATTGTAATAACAAAACCCGCAGCCACTGCTCTCCTCTATATTAAGATGTATTATTTGCATACTGTATACTATTGTAAGAGTGTGACCGAGGCTACGGGTGGCAAATCTGATAGTTACTTTGTGTCCAAGTTTAGAACCTACTCCTAAATATGAATATACGAGTATATAGTTACTGAAGTTGTTTTTTACCGAACTTACCTTCCAATCGAATTCCTTTCTGTAATGTTGACTAAACCTGCCTGTACTATCTAAAGGTACTTAATATCAAGTAAGACCTTTATTTCACAGAATTTTATTTTAATCGTTTCTAATCCTCAACCCGCACTGGGCCTACGTGGGGACTACTGCCCGTTGTCTCACCCATGAGAGAAGGCGTGTCCAGCACTGAAACGTACTTATACATATGTATACTCGTAGGCTGAAGACAAAGATGATGATATTGATGATGCCTCATAATTTTTATCCAGATAATGATCCCCATCACCAAAAGTTATCCACCTACATAAAGGTAATATGTGTTTCGATTTTGTATTCAGGTTAGGTGTAATCAAAAGTATTTTTTTTATTTGATTTTGTTTTTATTTTCCAGTTTTGGTACATAAGTCACAGTTTTTTTCTATCGTCATCTCCCACGTGTTTTTGCTAACTCATTTGCTCAAAGGTTAGCTGGAAGAGATCCCTTAAAGGG
This sequence comes from Epinotia nisella, assembly GCA_932294315.1. NCBI lineage: Eukaryota > Metazoa > Arthropoda > Insecta > Lepidoptera > Tortricidae > Epinotia > Epinotia nisella. The sequence continues at coordinate 30,097,525 of OW028674.1, forward strand.
ATAAGCTCGCATTTGTACTTCCTTTTTTGTTTCTGTTTTCACTTTACAATGTTTTATGTACAATAAAGTAATACATATGTAAATACATAATTCAAATTCAAAACATTTATTTCGACCAACTGGGATCATAGATAATACTCGTATTACTCGTAGTTATAGTTTCTTGGCCTAAAGTTAGCAATATTATAACATAATACTTTTAACAACAATAACAAAGTTTTAACCGACTTCAATTCGCGAAGAAGAGTTCCCTCGATTTCTTCAGAATCCCAACATCAGATCATGACCTGATCATGCCTGCCACCTGGGAAGGTTACCCTTTCAAACTAAAACCAATAATTTTAAGCATAATTATTATAACAGGAAAAAATATATTATAGACTATGACTTGACGAACCGCCATTTCATACTTTTATTGCTACTTATTGTCTAAATCAGTATTAAAATAGAACCTTACATAAACGTAGCTATAACCAGTATTAGGTACTAACCATCAAGTTTTGAACAATCATGTCATATAATAACTAACGGACGTAAAAGATAAAATCAGTATTAAACTACTTAATTTAGATAAAAAGTTATTACTAATAATGAATCGGTAATTGGCAGTGAAAGGTATAGTGGATCGTGACGTGTAAGATGTGACGTCACGCGCTCGTCGTGCGCACGGCGGCGGCGCGTGCGCAGCGTAGCCGAATTCAGCAGTTCAGCCGACACACAAGTGATCGATTGGTGACGACAGTACAGTTTCGATCATTGAAGGGTTTGATATAATTGAATCTATCTGATTAAACAAAATATGAAGCTAGAAATAAGTGGCAATACTGAAACTACAGGCTAAACATTTTTCAGTTCTTTCCAGTTTGGGCATGGGCATAGGAATGTATACTGCCTATTTGATAATATACAGAGTATAGTACCTACATATGTACGACAAGAGCAATGAAATGGGATATCCATTGTTTACAACTTCTATTAATTGGTGATTGAATGTTCCCTTTTTTATCCCATAAACTTAGAATTATATCTAGATATCTTCAGGAGCCACGAAAAACAATCAAAACGGGTCAGTCGCTAATTGCACATTTCCACTTAACATAATGGTATATGCTCGCGCAATAAAACACAGCGAAACAATAGACGTCATAAAAGTTAATTAACACGAACAAACTACTACCCAACCATATATCTATGGGACACGTCGAGTCGTGATTGACCGGTACGCTCAGGCCAGTAAACTCCGCAAACCGTTATAAAGGATTAAAAAAAATGGAACATAGTACAAGATGAGAGGTGTGTCCTGACGTAACTTTTCGTGACTGAATCTCGTGACTCTTCTGACCAGACTTGGCTCAGCCTTCGTATTTAAAAGTAAATCTACATTCTACACTCGTATTTTTATTTCAAAACGGTCAAGTGATTTGTTTACGTGTTCAGTTTTTAGTAATATATTTTTATGTTTAAATTGGCGAATGCCTCTGGTGCCATTATTACGCATTCAATTACATCAACACATACGTAAAAAGTAATAATTTCACTGAGTTTTTGTTTAATAAAGAACTAGCGGCGCAGAGTGACATCAGTGTCTACCAATTCCTTTGTCGTCCTTATTAATTATTCCGTTGTAATTTATTCTTAAAGTCTGTCAACCCAGGGCCCAGATAGTCTAAAAATCTTGTAAGTCTTAGAAACAAAACTGTATCCATAAATCTTAAAAAATTAAAGCCCACTTCTCCAATACGATATTGCATCAATAAGTGAACCATAAAACCCCATCATAACTGTCAAAGCTACTGTCTTTACCGACCCACACATGACACGGGTCACTGTTATCAGTCATTAGAAAGCTGTTCATTGTTCACCTCATGACGTGTGTAGGTATGCCTGATGGATTCGAGTCCAACTGATAATGTGTCACGATCGATCGCTCTGTACGCTACTCAATTCGGGCACAGTTATAAAAGCTGTGAAGAGGAAAAGGGTTGTGTGGGATAAAGTAGATAATCGACATTCATAGGTGCACGTAATATGCCTAAATTGAAGAATAAATCACTTTGACTTTGACTTTGACTTTAACGGTGTATAACAACAACTGATATCTCAAACCTTCAGGAAAATGCTTATAGACCATTTTTCAATAAAGAAATAGGATTGATTTCATAAAATAAAAATATCCGCAACAGGCTTCGTCAACTTTTTTTCGGATTAATTATTTAATGTTGTTCTTAGTTATTCAAGAAATAAGAAAAATAACATTCAATATTTAACTTAATTGATGACTTCTCTGTCAATGGGGTTAAACCCAACCGTGCACGTGTAGGTACCTACATTATTGATCAACTTAATGTGGTAACTATTTGCGATTTCATTTTCTATCCAACGAACTTTATACGTTTCTAATCGTGAAACCATTTAGCAGTTTTGCTACATTGGAACTTTAACCTGCAAGTTAAAATTCCGAGCGTACACCTACTGGAACTTTAAATGAACTTGGCCTTTGGTTCTTTAACGACATCCTTTCTAGCTCAAAATTGCGAGGTTGAACTTGACATACTATACTTTCAGATTGACGCATACTTTGAACTTTGGAAAGGCAGACACTTTTTATTATAATATGTTGTCGCTACAATAAGTACGAATGCTAACTGTCACATGCTTGTTCGTCGCGTTACATTCTAGTCGCAAACTCTCCTTTGCTACTACTAAATCAGGGTTCAAATTCAATTTAAAATAAAAACATGATAGGATGTTTTAAAAGTTGTTCCTCAAATGCTTCATTCATATGGCATGATATAATCTGGCCTAGAGCAGAGCGGTTTAAATAAGTCTTGTAAAATAGATTAAGTTTTTATGCAATTGTTGCTTCGTTTTATTCATAGCAGACACCTGCAAATCTAAACTTTGTGCTACTGCTATTACTGGCTGAAACTATCTACAGATTTGCAATTACGATAGTTGGTAGGTTAAAATACCTTTTGTTGCAACCCAAAATACCTAACAGTCAATGGTACTTAATTTTGCAACATTGCACAATAGGTTTGGTAGGCTATCCGGAAAGAAGGCTATTTGGAGAGAATCATTAGATTAGGATTACTTTATTACAACCTAATCCATCAAACTTACTAGCTATTTCAGAGAAAAACCTATTAGGTCGAATGTTCATTGCACGAAACTTTTATAGGTAGCATTGAAAAGGAAAGCGTAGGAAAGCATTATAAGGTAGATGAGACGCGGTAAGCCGATCATCGTATGGTTCCTTTTGCCAAGTTTTTCGTGCGATACCTATGGAAGAACCAATTTTTTCGTCTTTTTTACCAGGTGGGCACAGAGAAGGATGCTTTATCTTATTTTCATCACATCATAAACTCGACCGTCAGTAGACCGCAGGTCAAAAGGTTTATTGAAAGTAGGTAATATAAGTAATAATAATAAGGTTTATGTAATGTATTCTAACATTGATTTTGAAACCAGCAGCGTGTATATCATTTAAGTATGTTAAGTAATAATTGTAATAACCGTGTAGGAAGAGCGATTCAAAGCTAGTACTCAATAAGTACTCGATATCGTCCAAGGCCGAGTGAATCCGGATCGTTCGGTGAGCGGCCGAGCTGTGAACTATTGTGTCGGCGTCTCGTCTAGCACCGCTTAAGAATGTCAAACTGCCACGCCTACGGCCTTTTTAACACGGGTCAGAGTGTAACGACGGCGAAATGGATTGACTGGTCGGGACGGTTAAATCTGGTGAAGTTTTGAAGCACATTAAAACACTAAGTTGTCGTGATTTTCAGTAACTAGTATTTAAAGATACAAAGGTATAAAAAAGAAATGGTCTTAACGGTAAACGGGTGGTTGTGTTTTTTCCCGAAGAATCCGCGAATTCATAACAGCCTTGATATTGTGCCTACTTACAAATGAGCAGATACCTATCATATTGATATCAGCGCGAGGCCGTTGAAAACAAAATGGATCCGGTTCAGCAAATGATATCATACGGATTAAACTTTTTGTTCCATCCAATTTGTCTGCATTGAACATGGGACGTATTATGTCTGTCGTATTGCTATTGACGGGAATGCCAGTTTTTTTTTCATACCTTGTATTAAATTTTATAGGGTTCGTTAAGTTTAACAAGGCGATTGTTCAGTAAATATAACAGATATCAGGAATAATTAAACTGATATCTAAAGTACTTTACCCTATGAGTAAAATCACATCAATAACTTTTTTTTTTATTATAGTAGTAATATTAAAAATGTTAAGTTTAAACGCTCCCATACATTTAGGGAGGCGATAAACTGCTATGGGAAGTGAAAAGCGGGAGAGACATTTTTAAGCCAGATCTTGCACTCTATCGTCTTACTAGCGCGGGGGATGTATGTCCGCGTGGGCTCGCCCTAATTCGGACCTTTGGCCCTCGGGTCGCGTAGAGAGCGAAGTCTGAAGGGACGCTTCGGCCCTTCGGCCCTACGCGGAGCTCGGCCTTCAGCCTATAACAACCGCAACTTTTAAGAAAATTTTATTTGGAAACAATGACGCTAGGCGTCAATGTATCGCACAATAAGGGCGTCACTTCGAGCACCTGCTGTAAGCAAAAATGTACTTTCTTAAAAAAATAATGTTGGATTTTTTATTGCATAGTTAAAATATAGTTTTATTATTTTATTACGGTTTATTCGTGTAAATAATTAAACTTAAACATTTTCATATATCTTACGGTAGGGGTAAGTTAGGGTACTCATTGGGTAACGTACTTTCGATATCAGTTTAAAGTTTTCTGAAGTCTGTTATATATACGGAATAATCAATGGTCACACTTAACGATTACACCCTGTTTAGTTAGTGACGTGTGTAGATCTCCGTTACGGTGTTGAATTTAAATAAATGAAAAATCAAATCTGTTAAGTCAAAGTTTAGTGTTTTATCTACTAAACACTAAACTTTGACTTAACAGATTTGATTTTTCATTTTTATACCGTCCACGAAACGCAGGTTACCTGCTTGCCACTGCACTGAGACTACGTAAAGTGAATTTCGGTGTTGAAATACGTGAAAATACATAAGTAACATGGATATGATATGCCAAAACCAACATTAGGCACAGTAGGCTAGGTTAAAATAATGATCCCGAATAAAACTTTGTGCATTCGCTCAATCTCCGTTTTATTTCAGGTAGTGCTAGTGCGGGGGCACTTCGTGTCGTACCTGCCGCTGTGCAGCCGCAACGAGCCGGTGTTCCTGGCGGCGTGCACGCCGCTCGCCATGCCCGAGACGCGCGAGTGCGTCGTGCACGGCGCCACCAACGTCTTCACCACGCTGCACACCATGGACATGAAGATACTGCACATCGACGCCAAGTAAGCTATGTTTGTTGGGCATTATCTTATATGAGGAACAAAATAATTGGAGATTCCTGTTCCAGTCACACTGGTTCCTAAGCTAGTTATATTAGAGGTCCGTTGCTCTATTTCATAAATATAAAATTTTCTCCCACATTTAATGGAGTCTCTAGATTTTTTTCAATATATACACATAACTATTAGATATGAGAGTTTAATAAATAGTTTCCATGCCGTTGTACTCGTATGTACATAGAACATTCAATCATTACTACGGCTACAATGACTGAGTCGATAATCTAAACAGTAGGTAACTAAGTTACTTTTCGTCCCAGAGGCCTGCTACTCAATCGCTGCCTTACATCCCCGTTCTGGTTCAAGGTTCCAGAGACAATAAACAAAGGTTATTGATGCGTAAGTCAGTGCTACTGTCCATCAAAGGCAGGCAGATGTATGACAACGTATCTATTGAGGGCATTTCATATTCATGAAGCGCGTCACCGCTCTTGCGCTCAATGGCATGAAATAATACCAGTTGAAATGATATGCAATGGCAAACAGCGACCAGACTTTGTCACTTGCTGACGGTATAAAAAGGATGGCAGATGGCTGCATACATTTTACGAGTAAAATAGTAGACTGAAAATCCAGATAGAACCCGTTCAAGATGGACGGAGGATTCAGCCAGTCTTTTATTCAGATCTAGTTCAGAAAACTCGCAAACAACTTAAATAAAATTTGTAGAATGTCATACACTCCAAAAGGTACCTGCATTTAAAGTGTAGGTAAGGTAAAAATTCTAGTCCTCGACGTTGCCCTATTTAATGTATGACATGGGTCTTAAATTCGGATGAACCATACATTTAAAGTGTAGGTAAGGTAAACGTTCTAGTCCTCGACGTTGCACTAATGTATGACATGGGTCTTAAATTCGAATGAAGAAAAATACTCTTAGTTCGAATTTATCCCATATTGCTTTGACATAAAGCGCCCATTTCATACACTAGTGCAACGTCAAGGACTAGGACGTTTACATTTGTATTTAGAAAATAATACGGGTATTTCAATTAAATGCCTATGTTCTATGAAAGATATTACCTGTAAAGCGTATTGTCACCTCTCGCTTTGTTTATGAAATGTAAACATTAAGCCTGTCACCTGCTCGGAAGTGTAACTTTGCATACAATGACGGAGCTACAAGCTACCGTGAAACTGTATAAGCAAATACGAACATGACAAGCGTTTTGTTTGCTTTGAGAAACGAGTTACTTCAAGATCATGAGAAGTTCTTAAGCTTTTCTGTCACTTGTTTGTAAGTTGAAGACGAAATATCGGGTCTGTTAACGGCTTGATTAAATCGGGTCTGTTAACGGCTTGATTAAATCGGGTCTGTAAACGGAAAGGTCAATAAAGAGCTAAAGAGGTGGACCGCCATGTACCTACTTCGCAAATATCTTCATTTCTGATACTCACGACATTAGCAAAGTTGACTAGCAACTGTCGATTTGATGTACCGAATATTACGTACAAAACTACTCATCAGCAAACACCTTATTCTTTGGTGTACCATAAACAACAATCATTGTCCTGTCTCCAAGACGTACCTAATGTCCATTTCAAATGAGCAACTGCCTCATTATAAGTAAAATCTGACGTTAGTTATTGTCTCCGCATGACTTATGTAATTGATACAAATGTATTCACATTTTGCCTTTTAAAGAGCCGATTAGTTCAGAAGCAACGCCCCGTGCAGTAGTAAACACCTTATATGTTCAGGCGCCTAGTAGTCGCGATTATACCTCCCTATTTAAGATGCAATTTTATCAGCCTGTGGCAAATTTGCCTTAAAGTTGCTTAAGAACCTATCTATTCAGGCCGCTTTAAAACACAATGCCTTACACACATTTCAAGAATATTGAAAGTGTATTTCTGGTCAAAAAAATACCTAACTATTACGCAGTTGCTATAGTGTTATAAATTATAATCTTGATTAGCAGTATTGACACTTGACACAGTTATGTATATCTACATTACTTCCATTATACGACTGTCCAGTACCTAAGTACTAGTTTCTGCGAAATACGTAGGTAGTTACTATTAAGATTAAATAGAAGATGACTTAGTAGACCTTCAATATAAGTTAATAAATAAAACATATGCAGCGATATGAATAAAAAGCCTGTGAAACATCAAAGGATGTGAATCATACGTGTCAATATGACTAACGAGTGTTCCTTTCAATTTGTTACGACGTCAATAAAATCTCATCGTTTTTACTATAGCAAGTTTTTGCCCGATAGGTAATGCTGGTTTCTTGTCAGCAGACGTATGATTTGCTAAAAATCTTTTATTAATATATTTAGTGAAAAAAAATTAGACAATTTAGTAGCATTACAGCAAATGCTAAGGCATTGATATACTTATGCAATACTATTATCTGACTATATTACACTTACCAAATAAAGACAAAAAAAACAACACAATAATAACAGACAAGTTAAAAATGAGCTTGGCAAAACCCTAACAGAGCTGGATACAATTTATTCTATTTGTCGGAAACAAATCGCAATCTGGTGCAAATGCAAGGAGCTCATTAAGAAGCATACGTGCGCAAACAATCGGCGAGTGTTTGTGCGCTACCGTGCGAGTTGTCACCACCTCAAGCAGACGATGGCAGCGACCTCTGTTGTAGCTGTTAGGGACAAAAAGACTACAGAGCCTTCCGACCAAATCCGAACGCCATGTTCAAGAGCCTGGTGTTACGTCGAACCTCTAATGAGTTAAAACCTAACATTCCGAGCAAGTATCTGGTGGGGTAAAGATAGGAGTAGTTGCCCGTACTTTTTCTTAAATAGATGCCGGAGAAAAGCCTTGAGCTGTGTACAATAACTGTAGGGTTACGGCATCCCGAAAATAATAAAACCCAGCCTTTTATAGCAATCCGTCACAAGCGTTACAATGTACTGATTAAAAGTAAGTTTAGGGTCAAAGAGGACGCCAAGATCCTTAACTGAGTTCACGCGATTAATTGGATTATTAACGAGGAAATAGATATACTATTGGGGACTAAGCGCGACTATAGGTCATAACACAACATTTGGATGCGTTGAAATGCAATCTGTTATTTCTACTCCGTTTCGATATCTTCCTGTCAGAGGTTACAGTCCGCGATATTGTTTACGCACCACGTAAGATTGAAATAATCCGCGTAGAACAAGCACTGGGAGTTATGGACCACTCTTTCAAGGTCGTTTAACATTAAGATAAAGAACAATGGCCCCAGGATGGAACCTTGACTAACGCCTGATCGGGTATGGTAATGTGGAGAGACAGCAGCCGTGGCGTACGAATTGCTGTCGATCTCTCCAATAGTCAGCCACTAACCGGAGAAATTTCGGAGTAAATCCAGTTGCTGCAAGTTTTTCCAGGAGAATGTCATTGTCGAAGCGGTCAAAAGTTTTTTGAAAATCGAAATATATGACATCCACCGGAGAACTCTGATCTATATACTTGGATATGGAATCTGTTAGCGATACTAAATTACTGTCCACGGACCGTCGCGTTCGAAATGTGCTGATTGTCAGTGAGATACGGACTAACTTGGAGATATTTTTTTCTATGTAAGATAGATTCAAAAATCTTGGATAAAGTGGACATAGTTGCAATGGGACGATATTTTCAGCTTTGGTGCAGTCTTTAGGTTTTGTAATGGGTTCACAGCGCTTCTGGGCCTTAGCCTATTAATAGCGGTTACCAATTCCTCCATTGATGATGATTGAGAAATGTCATTACTCTGGGCTAAATCAGAGTCTAATAACGGTATGTCTGATAAAAAGACACTAGAAAAATGTTAGCAAATGCCAAAGCAGCATCGGCACCACAGACCATTTATCTAACTAGATAACCTAAGTACCTCAATCTGTATGAAGACCAACCGTATCACTTTTTTTCTACCTACTGTGACGTCACAAGATCGAATTAGTGATGTGACTACCCCGTTGTCCGCGTGAAATCGATTCAAAGGCTTTGAGCCTGAAAGACAGATCGATTCTTCGCCACTGGAATCTATACTCATTAACTCTACCCGTTGATGTCTATTACTGAGATAACTTTCGTTCCATTTTTTGTTACTCCCGGTAGACCGTATTTCTCGCATTTTTGTAATAAGAGGTTGTGTGGTGAGGGTGATACACGAAATCGAAGGCTTTGTTTAGGTCAAAAATACCACCGTAGTTGGATTGTTTTTGTAGCAACGATGTCATATCACATAGCTTACCAAAGACCAGAAAACAAAAATATACAATTACTCTCCGACGTAAAGGTTAACCATGACTTGAAGAAGCTTTTCAGATCTCGTACAACTAAGGAAGGTTGAAAATACAACTGTTCTTCACTTGACATTACTAAAGATTTGAAAGGATTTAGAAATCAATAATTATAATTTAAAATAATATGTAATTCTTTTCACGAATTACACTCAGTTCTGATATTTTTAAGATGATTAATGAAAGGACTGAAAAGAGACAAAATTTGCTAATCCAAAAGCCAAGTAAACTAAGCTAAGCTTTTATTAAATAACAGATATTAAGTAAATACGTGAAGAAACAAATAAACGCAGGGTGTATGGGAGCTAGGTGCAGACTTTCAGGGTTGGCAGACATTTTTCACCGCACAAGTTTTATATTTTTGAGATTTGGATCATTTTATTCTATTCTATTCTATTCTATTCATGGTTAAAGTGGTCAAAAATGTTTAAAACGTAGAGGTCTGTCATTCCCGAAATTCTTTGCACCTGACTTCCAAACACCCGGTACATTTTTCTAGTTACATTAATATATGAAGAGCGTTGAGATCTGGACATATTAGTTTGATCAAAATGTCAAGAGGAGGGTGATATGCATCAGCTTGGGGGACAACCAGTTATCTTATGGACTCTCACTAAATAAGCCTCCTGCACCATAACTACGTCAACTTTGAATTTTGAACATTATTCCTATCTAATAGGTCACAGAAGTTAAGAAAGTAACTAGGTATAGTAAGAGTTAATACTCATTGATGCGCTGTTTAAATTTAAATCTCCAAGTAATAAAATATGAGTCACGAAACTTATACATACTAGACTACGAGTATATGGTTTAAAAGAGATCCATATAATCCCTGTCCTTAGAACTATAATTAGATTTTTTTAACAGCAGATATTTGACAGCCGTCATCCCGGTACAATAAACGTCAATAATGATATATGATTAATAAATTTTACTGGGATGATAGCTGTCAAATATTGGTTGTAAGGGCATTTTCACTATAGGATTATGACTGCAGCTCGACCTTGTTCTATGTCAAATCAATCGCGACAAGTTATTGGAAATTAATTTAACTACTATTTTTACTTCTTATTGGGTCCTGTAGTAACACACAGAATCCTAGTTTAGGACCCAAAGACATGAATCCCGCTATTCCCGCTGATGTAACATGTTTTTGACACTAAATATTTCCGATATTTGACAGCCGCCATCCTGGTACAATAAATGTCCACGATGACATATGATGACATAAATTTTACTAAGATGACAGCTGTCAAATATTGGATGTAAGGGCATTTTCATTTTCATTTACAGTCTTCTTCGGCAAAAGTGGCTACAATGATTAGATATATCAGTAATTGACGCAATGGTTTTATAAGCTGCTAGCTGTTTGCATTTGTCTCAACTGCTATCAAGGGTGCTTGACTGAAGTTTGAATATTCTTATAAATGAGGTCATGGGTACACAAACCTTTTATTGTGGGTTTGTAATTTCGAAATAGAATTTGCCTGTGTTATATTTAGCGCATTTCTGATAGTGGGTGTGTGGTGTGTGTTATATCAGTGAAGTTTAACTAGCTAAAAATTATAATTTTGCTCGTTCAAGCTGGTCCGAATAATATTCTACATTGATAATGCAAAAGCTTAGGATTTTTGGTACAATTTGGGATAGCATTTTATTGGGCGAGCGAGCGAAGCGAACGAGGGTCTCCGTTTCGGCTTGGGCCATAATTCGTTCGCTTGTCCGGATGCCCAGATGACCGGTTGTTCTCTTCTAGGTACAGGTCGCATTTCACAACCGATAGGTAGTTCATTTTTGGCACTTCGGTTTTTCGAAAAATAATTGACAGGCTCGCGAGTTCTACAGGTCACAGAGCCTCTAGTTATTATACATTTAACTATGTGCGTACAACCGAATGGCAATAAATAAAATATTGCGGACATAAATTATAACCAGAAAAGTTTAATTTTTATCGAGAAAGGTATATGCAGTAATTTGACAAAACAGTGGCTTTTTTTCATACAGCTTAGCTTGAACAGAAATGATTAATTTAGACATTACAAATACAACCTTCGCTTTCAAAAGCTTGTCCAAGTATTGATAGTTTATCAAAATGAAACAAATATTAAGTAAGACAGTTCATTATAATTTTGACAAATATAATTAAAGTGATCTTGACACTGACTAAACAAATATCTGAGGGGTCATCACATCGATCAATCAAGTAGCCTTGCTCTGTTCTTAGTTCTTACAATAATTTTAATTTCAATTGATAGTGTTTGAATGATATAATTTAATTTAACTTTGGATTTCGTTATTTAATTGAATGGTAGTTTTACTAGCGTTAGTATATTAGTTGGTTCAGCTGCAATTATGTTCACCTCCGGTAATAAAAACTTAATAATAAAATAATTAATATCGAATACATTAACGCACCTCAAAGGTCGTGCATTTCTAGACATAACAGAGAATTTCATACTTGCAAGATTTTCAGCTCCGTTTTGCCTTGCCAGATGGAAACCATCATTTGAAGTGCTCGGCGTTTTCATGAGATACAAACTAAAGTACTGTTACAATGCGTACCTAATGTCGTTGTCGATTGTCAATAAAATATCAACGGTGCGGGATAATTACACTATTTCGTTATTTAGCTTTTAAAACTATTTCTTTAACAGTTAATCATATTTTTAAAACCACATTCCTACCTATTCTGATTTGGAACAACCAAGTAATCCATTTGTATTGTACTGTCCAGTAGCGAGTGGCACCTGGGCTGGGACAGAAGTTCGCTGCACGGCGTGAGCTGGTACCACCTCCTGCATCCCGACTGCTGTAAAGAAGCTCAGAGCAAACATCGACTAAGTGAGTATAATATACTATTATATATAGTACTGATATAGTAATCATTTTAATAGGTATAACTAAGATAGACCTGCTGGGCGATTGTGCAACGTTTTGTCCGTACATTAGGTAAATCTAAGTGGAGTTCTTAGTTGATAGAAATACTACAAAACCGTATGCATCGGGGGGTGACTGGGTTATGCAGTGTTTCTATACAGGCTCGCAGGTCTTCTCCGCGAAAAAAAAGAGTCCTAGACCCCGTTCGTAAAGTTACGCAATTACCTCTCAGTAACTTAAGGTAAACGTTCCAAAGTTTGACACCTTAAACCCAATAGGTTGACACCCTGCTAGTCGACTTTATTACTTTTATAATTGAAGGTGACATTGACTGTAACTGCTTTGTTTGTGTGAGGTGTGCAATAAAGAGTATTTGTATTGTATTGTATTGTATTATGACAACTCTTGGAGCAGTGTCCAGCACCAGGACTTGCACCTTACGTAGGTACCTAAGTAATAAATTGTTCTTAACTTTAATTGATAAAAAATGTTACTAAGCCCTTTTGCACTTGGCATCAATCGGAATGCGTCTGTTTAATTCAGTTTATTCCAAAAAGATTTAAATTTATTCAGTTAGGTGCCTACTTAATTATTTGTTTCATGGTGCCATTTAAAATTTGTTGAACCAAAGTCTTAGAACTCCACGAATTTTACTTAATCAAACGTTCACTATTTTATGTATACCTACTTACTTATCTTCTACAGTAATAACTTCGCAGTAAAGAGAAAACACAGGCCATATAATAATATCTTAATACCAATCTCATGATCATTATCGATAACCTACGACAACAAAGAGCGTTTATAATAAACGGTATCCATAACCACTTACACCAGCCTCACACGGTCTAGTGAAAGCGAGATGAGACTGAAACCGCGCGTGACAACCGTGTGTGAACGCTTACCTTACCACTACGTGAGCGATTAAATCGAATAAATCGACAACTCGAGCGAACTGTCAAATTATAAACAAACTAAACTCGACCTTACCGCTTATGTTTTACGTGTTAATTGGAACATTTTCGTGAAACGGTTGCGCAGGATTCGTGACTTGCCGCTTGACGGAAGGTTCGCAGCTGGGAGCAGAGTCAAATTTAGAACACTTTCTTTTGAAACGTGAAGATGCTCTTCCGAGGGGACTGAAGTCGTGATTTGTAAAAAGTAACAAATTTGTAACATATTACATATTAGGTATAAAGATTTATCCAAAACCAGTACCATCGATTGCGATGGCGCTTATAAAATTTGCAAAATGATAACATTTTCAGATTCTAACAATATCATATATATTCAATATTTTGCTATTTTGATTTAATTGGGTCTTAAAACTACAAAATGTCTGTACCAATTTTATTCGGAAACAGACAGATTGTCGGTTTGTTTAAAAAATGTTCACCATGCCCATAATGCTAAAATAATAAGAACACTTATCGTAATCATAATCCCCTGGCTGGGCCTAAAGCAAACTTGGCTTAAACTTTAGCCACTGTCAATAGTATACATTTAAACAGAATTTAACTCATGCTATTTCAACAATATACAACTCTCAAGTGACACGAAGTATTAAATTTAATCCATTAAACTAATCCAATTTGAAGGAATCGTAGGTGCTGCTGTCAAGTGCTAAGAATATCAATTAGTTATTTCGACGTCTATCCATATCATTACACCATTAGTTCCACGTACAGCGTAGGTTGGTCTCAGAAACAGCAAATCAAATACACTTTAGCAATATGTACATTCTCGAGCAAAATAAGTGCCCGAAGATAAACAAGCTGGCAGTTAGACCCAAGCACAATCATAGCAGTCGTCAATCTCTTCTTGACTCTAAAACCAACAGTCGAGATTGCACAAATAACCGCCTGGCATTAACCCTCATTATTCCTCGACAAACGTACTTACATCCATACATCCTTTTTACTTCTTCTTGCATCGAGATAAAGTGCTTTATCGTGTGCCAGTACGAATGTAGTTGTTAAAAACTTAATGTGGTTGCAATCGATGCATCGGAGCTCGAATCATCATTCGAATGATTCGATAATGGGAAGCGACAAGGACGAGTCCGTGTGCGGTGACCTTTGTGAATGATAGGTACTATTGTTCATTTCTAATGAACCATATTTTATTAATGATATAATGTTATAAAAAGACCAATGTCATGCCGAAAGTGTGGCCGCCCTATCCTTATTGCACTGTTAGTAATGACGTTTTTATTAAACTGATGATTGAAGTAGGTACCCATTTGTCCCAGAACCCGTCACTGCCTTAATAGTTTGCACTTCCTATTTTTAATTTATAGCAATAAAGTTGTAAATTATTAGAAGTAAAGTATCAGACATTGAGACGTTTACCTTAGCTTATTAAGACAGTCTTAGTACTAAAAACTGCTTAAAATTTACCGATAATACTACTGTACTTTAAAATATTTTTACGCTTGAAATACTATTTTAATAATTAAAAAAATATAAGTATTAGTTTAAAATTCTGACTAGCCTGATTCTAGTCTATTCTGACATTTTCATCAGAAATGCAGAAATTTACAAAATAAATAACAAAAGTTCGGTTAACTCTCAACCGTTTTCCATAATGCAGGTAACATACGGACATAACACCTACATACATTCTACGATTCCAATGAATAAATTACTATACCATACTACTAAATCAATTGACTGTTTGCTCTGATATCCTTATTTGCAATTACACTGCCACTGAATTATAGCTATTAATGCATCACCTCAAAGTCTTAACGATGAATGCATTTGATATTTAATATTTTACAAAGCCAATAGGTTACATACACAACTACAGCAAGTCCATGCTCCAATGTTCTGTCACGCAATTAAAACCTATTTAATTACAATTGTGCAATCACCATCACTGGATCGATTTATTAGATGTTTGTCATTCTGTATTCAATCTAAATGCAGTTTAAGAAATATATAGGTTACGCACTTACATTAAATTTCCCAAGTAAGTAGGTACTATGCATGCTAGAGCAACTATTTTAATTGTTGTTTCAAATCAAATTAATCTGAGTAATTTATTAGTTGACATAAAATGTATTTCCAAATAAACCGATAGGTACCCTAGAGTTTCTGTTAAATTGCCGTACAACGTTTATTCAATAGAACAGTAGCTGTTTATGAATATTAATTGAAGTATCTTAAATAAAATTTGTAGAATTACTTGAATAGGTAGACACCTACATATTACTGCGTACATGTCTTTGACTTGACTCGTACGTCAGGTCAATTTTTATATGGGAAAATGGCAGTTGAATTTTCCTAACGCTCTAATGTGTTTCCAATGAGTCAAATTGGTGGCATACACACATTAAAGTTGCCTCAATACTCCGATATGAATCCGATTACTTTCGATTCTCAGAAAACTATCAGTATTTTCAATTGGCACCCGTGGATATCAGGAAACCTGTGGAGCATCTCTCTATGCTTAGCGGGGCATTAAACAATTTAGTCTACTGTAGGTAAAACTACAACATGCTTAATTAACAACGTTAAAAGTGTATGAAGGAGCCGAATTTCGGATCGCATTTTTGACCGTAATGGTAATAGCCACCAATGCAATGTTAACCAACAGTGATGGGCGACATGACTGATATTCACACGGGATTGGAATCCAATTGAAATTGGGGTTACTGGATGCAAAATTGAGGCTACCGTTATAAATACCCACATACTGACGAAGGTATCTGTCTATTACAATCAATGATATAAAAAATCCATTAGCCATTGGGGCGGAAAGGTTCTCGAGTGGCGACCACGTACCGGAAGGCGCAGCGTGGTTAGGCCCCCCACAATTGGACTGATGACCTCATAAAAGACCTTCGCGATTTGGGTTTGGAATAATTACCCACCTGAGACAGAAGTTCATTATGATCTGTTGGTCTTGTTTACTGTTTTCTGATGATATATTTAATATGTTATTATTAACGCACCACATTTTCACAACAAAACCTCGGCAATAACTTGGAAAAGCTTTTTCATCGTTGACGTTTAAAAAATAAATAGATTCTCCTACTATATTCAAAGTTTATTGTAATTAACGAAATAATATTCCAGTTTGACAGGAAATTGGGTTAGTCTTAGTTTTAATTATTTCTCGTGATATTTTTTTACTTGATTTGGCACTTACTTTTTATATTAAATGCATTACCAGGAACAGGTACTAATCAGGAGAGTACTATAGGTACTACGAGTACCGTACTCGTACTGTAAACATTCTCGAGGGTTAAAAGAATTCTATCGATAACTTTTTTGTCATCATCCCGACATACCAGTCCAAACAACAATAAAAAGCCTAATCAAAACCAACTAAACCCAAATCTTATCGGCTAATTCGATCAACAAACAAACCGAGCCTTTTACGTCGCCGATGGGCTCGAATTGGATGCCATATATGGCATACGCTTACGCACCATCATCGCCCAGGCCATTTCTGGCCTATGTAAATTACTATCATAACATTGTCAATGCCTACCGAACCTCTAAATACATCAACGCCTTTTCACAACCCACTCATTCAATTTCAAACTCTAACAGAAGCGAATAAACTCTGAAAGGGATTGTAAGCAGCAAGGTGTTTATTATGCTTCGGAACGCGGTGCAAAGGTGTCTTGTTAAGCGGTATATTATTTAGCTATCGCTCGATAATCTGTTCATTAACAATAGTCTAATTTCAGATACGTTCGATTAGCACAATTCACACTCTGTTGGTTTTGGATTTGTGATAAACAATTAAGTGCTCTATTGATTCCAGTTGGCTGGTTGCATTAGCGGGTTTGTTTAGAGATTGCGGAAGTAGGTTTGTGTTTCTGGTTTGCGTTTTCATTATTGAGTGTATGATATCAGAAGTTTGGTATCTTGGTCTATAGACGTATGTACGGTCAAGGACTTTAATTGTTGAGCCATTTTGGTGTCAACTAATTTTGGTTTTCTATGAAGCTATGAAGTGTCCAGTATAAAGGGAGCTCCAAATGGCTCAACAATTAAAGTCCGTGAATGTACAATGTAAACAAAAGATATTATATTTGCATATATTCCGATTGAAATCTGATAATAATCTGTTGCTCGCAGTAACCCAGTCCGAGCAAGAGCGATCCTGTATAGCTCTACTACGGCTGCAGCGAAGATCCGGCCAGTTTTTGTGGGTCCACGCCGTGCTACAGCTGAAGGACAACCTGGACAACTCGCAACGGCCTGTCATCGTCTGCACTAATCAAGTCTTAAGGTGAGATGAGATGATGATAGAGAACTAAATTCAAAAGTCCCTACTCAGAAAAAAAAAGTGTGCAAGAATTACATAGGTACCTACTAATACCTATACTGATTTGATTGAGCCTATCATTCACCCTCCACGCATAATTACAGCACCATGCGATATACTGGTTCAGAATATGCGTTTGGAACCAGATAATTGGAGTGCGTCGGTCCGGTTTCTTCAACGAAAGTTTACGCGAATCATCTACGAAGAAAACCAACACAACAACAACAAAGTGAAATATTTCCCATAACGCTCATATCTCCCATTATAGTGCGCATTCATAAGTTAAGTATAGCCCGTAGCCGGCCATGGCAGGTTAAGTCTCACTCGGCCTAATAAGAACCACTCTAACTTATGACCGTTGAATTATCTGACCCCTTGCAAACATTCAGCTTAATCGTCCTTTCCTTAGAGAACCTCTTAATACCCATTAATATATCGAAACAACCGCCAATCGAGCGGCGATCAAGGGTGAAATCACTTCATCATGACCGCCCAGCGCAGACGCAATTACGACGTGAACAAACGTCAAATGTGGAGTTTTATACGACATACTAATCGCATGCGCTCGGGTCACATGCGCCCGCCCATTATTCAGACATAAATCATGGAAATTGCGATCTAACTGACTCGGAAAATCAACTGAGACTATCAGTCAAAATGACGGGGTAACATACGCGCGGCCGCGTTTAGAACTAGTGGACTGCTTTATAGCTCGAAGGAGTGAAACGAACCCCAATAACGAAATATGCTTGATACTATACATTGGATACAAAACATTACCAGTAGGTATATTTAACTTAGGTACGTATACACACTAAACTGAGACACTAAATTGAGACATTAACTTGGTTTGAATATTACAGACTTCATAAGATAGGCTAGGCTACCTTATAACGCGTTATTAAATTATTGTCAATGTTCTTGAACATGCCTTTATGCACAATGAAATTGTAGTTTCCTTTAACTGACAAACGCCTTCCAGGAACACAAAGAACATTACCTATTATGATAAAGTGGTTCCAAAATTCGAAAGTAGCATTTCCTAAAACCACAGTACTAGTTTAAAGTTCAAACGAACGTAGAGAACGCATAATAAAATCAATACTATTGACACAAATAATGTATCCGCTTAAATTGCCTGTCTTATATCTCGTGAAATGTTAGCCGGTACAATAATTATATTCCGATCGACAAATCGTATCGAATCGTGGAATTGCTTTTCATTTAAATCAATGTCTCTAATATTTGTAATGCGAACTCGTTACTGGCTTTAATCTTCACCACGAGATGTTATTCTCAAGAATATCGAGTTTATTTGTATGGTCGGATATAAATTGATATGAACATAAACATTTTTGCATAATTGTAACGTGTGATTCTGTCAAATCAATCAACATGATCACGTGGATGATTGATCTTACGAGGGCGGCCTCGATTGATCTTGGAGATGTAACGACGACTTGCCATATTTTTTGTTGCTGTGAAATTACTTCGGACTGAAAAACAATTATACTCGGAATGGCAATGGGTTCATTTGATGAAATCGTTGATATGGCATCATAATTCTGCCATTGCTTAGTTTTATCGAACACTTCTTAAAATAAACAAATATACGTATTTTTTAAATTAGTGATATAATTGTAGTAATTACCTAGCATGTTTTAACTAGGCATCAATTAATTTAATAAGAGCTTCATATACTTATGGTTATACGCTTAAAGTCCTATCATCTTAAGTCAATAGGTAGTTAACATGAAGCTAACACTATGTTTAAAGTAATCGGATGCTTGGCGTTATGTGGAGAGTTTTTCTACGTAAATTACCAGCCTCTTTGCTTTAATTTAGAACAAAATTAAATAGTACCATAGGCTCTTTATGTTCACGCGATATAATTTAATAGATATAAAATCATGTAAGCCCGGGCTAAGAGTATGAGATTTACCGTCAGTCCGCGAGGTTCCCGCAAGAACCAATTATGATTACGACCTTAATAGTACTTGTATGGTACGGCAAACAGTAATTATGAATTAACCAATAATTGGATATAATCTTATATTTTAACAAAGGAATTTTGTTTACTTAACGATGTTAAAATATTTTGAATTCTTTGAGCTTACGATTACCTCTGGAATATACGCAATAACACGTTCTTTTAATTTTTAACTATTGCACATGGATGTATCTTAACACTACATTGGCGACTAATTACTATCAGATGGCCTTGATGCAATTTTTTTTTCGTCTGGTAACTAGAAGTCTCAGTCATGGATGCAGCAGATAAATATCTATAGTTTTGGCAAAGAGACCACACAGACTGAAAAATGAAAAGGGAAAATGTGGGAGTATTCAATTTTGCATCGTTGTGAATAACCCATGCATATGTATAATAGGTTACGAGTGTACGGTTAAACTCACGTGAGTTTAACCTTATTAAACGAGCGAGCGAAGCGAACGAAGATCTCCGTTTCAGCATGGGCCATAATTCTTAAACAGAATATACCCCCTCTTAAATCTTTGGACACGTATAAATTTGTGATTATTTATTGTCTTGTGCTACTTTTTTCTCCATGTGACTATATTTTTAATCCTTTTTCTAGAAAAATCAACATTGATTATTTTATTTGGTGTCACCATCCCTATTAAATAAATAAATAAAAATATTAGGGGACATTCTTACACAAATCGAACTAGGCCTGGGTCGTTCTTCTTTTTTACCGACAATGAACCGAGGTTTTCCTTTTTTTTTGGTTTTTAACTATCGAAAATTGTGATTTTGAAGTGCGATTTAAAAAAAATGCATTGGTTTCTTCATTAACACTAATTAAAGTTTCCTTTCCGGCCAATATACATATATTTCTTACGGTTGGTTTTTAAAAAAAATATGTGACAAAGTGGACTCTTTCAGTGGGGACTACATTTTGGTTTACCACTCTGTCACGGACTTCTACGATAAAAATACGTTTAAAAAAAATGCTAGTTAGAGAAACTAAAATATTAAATAATACTAATTAATAAAATAATATGGACGTTCATTTTCGAACATTATAAAACCGTCAAATCATTACTCAAATGAGATGCCGTAGTAAGACGAAGGACAGGCTATTGTCGGTCAAAAAGAAGAACGACCCGCCTATATTAATAATAGGTATATAGTATCTCTATATTAGTTTAACTTTAAACATAAGTCACGAAAGTTTATATTCGACCATCTACTCGTTGCAACTCTGAAATCTAGTAGATGCCTACTTCTAGTACTTGCCCATTGATATAATTATGTCAATGTACAAGTCTGCATTTGACCTAGATACTAGATATCATTATTTGGCAAAAGATGATCGATTAATAGGGACATAGTCACGTTCCAGCTGTAGATGCATAGAAGACCGTCAAAAATTAATTTGACTGACAAATGTGTGCATTTAAAAACACCAGGTACTCGACTCTGTGAACTAATTGGCTTAAAAGCCGTGCCATTAAACCGACAAGTCCAGTGCCAACCCGCAGCGAGCCGACTTTGAAAAATGACCATCATAACTTAACGCGGTCACTTACAAACTTCCCTATTGAGATATCAATACTAGATGACGTCGCGGGACGTAGCTCGCGTAAATACAGCCCTTACTATCGGGCCGACTGCGATTTAGTTTGCTTTAGGCGGGATCGGATCTTGGAAACGGCTGTACCAAGATCTACGTGATGGAAAATTCGTGGATCTCGCATTACAAGTAGAAGACGTACCTACTAAATGTAAATTATACTTGACTTGGTATTTGAGGTTTTTATGCGGTTAAATTTTTATTTTGAAAATATACGTTCAAGGTTTGTATTGTCAAAGGTCGATCCTATCGTCGAAAGTTCGTTTATCATAGATAGGTACACCACCACTGAAGGCTTACACAAAATATCAGATTACTTTTCTTTGTTACCAGAATTGAAAATAAACCAAGTATGTTTTAAACTGCATGTGACTTCGGCCGATGTATGTAGCACCTAGGATGCTAGTAAGCTAGAAATTATGCACTGATTTTTGACATTTATTTCATGTAATTAGAAAGACTAAGGAGTGAAATCAGGATTCGTATAGCATCGAACGCGTCCATCATCATCCTGTCTTTATCGCTCCTCATCCGTGTTTAACATTCCGTTTACCGAGCGAAATAGCATCGCGAACTCGTGGTGGGGTTACCGGCGAATAAATATTGTAAAGAGGTGATTTATTGAGTTAGAGTGCGGCTTGCGAGCCGATCGGCCGGCCGATGTTGCTATCGGATGGTTTGAAATATGCCCGCAGAGGGCTATTGTTGTGATGTGAGAAACTGTGTTTAACAAGCGCCGGCTCTGATCGATGGCGCCGCTCCACGCTTTAAACCCCACCATATTTTATAGCCACAAAATACACGAAAACTTGACTAATTTTAAGAGACGCAGCTTATAATTTTATTGATTGCCCAGCGGAGATTAGAAAACGCTGGAACACTCTGGTTTTAATAATTAAGTTTCAGGTTTAAAACCTTTAGACTGGCGGCTGAGCCGTTAGTTGTGCGCATGCGGTTAAAAGCCTATTGTTTCTCTCTAATTAAAACGTTTACGCTGCTTTCATTCAATTTTACGATAAGCTTTAATTTAAGTTTCCTTCGAAATGCATTATTGATTAACTAGCTAATTCAGCTACCAACGAAATCAATAACGGACACGAAACTAGCCTTAGGTACTCATTAAAGGGGCACACTTTGTACTAACAATGTTATTATCCCTATAAACTAGCATGACTAAGAGGCAATTCATCTGAACCGCCATCGCCAGTAGGCGCTGGGTAGATTGTAAATCTAAATTAATTTCCATGCACGAGTGGGTGACAGCGCAGCTGACCTAAACAATCAGGCACAAAGGGCGGTGACTATGTGGCCCTTAGGCACTTAGGTTAAGCTTTAGTTGTGGTACAAATAAGAGACATGTAGCTAGGTATATTATTGATCATAAAAGTGTAGCCAACCCTTTTGTTGACTTTGCTTCCTGACGTGTCTATGGACGCACACCTACTGTGCATGCGTAATTTTACTTCATATCCACAAATATTCAGAATTATCTCTTTACCTTCTTTCACTGCCAGTAATTTCGTAGCGCTACGCTCGTAGCCAATAACATGGGAAAACCCGTTTGTAGAGGAAAGCGCCTACGAGCAGCTGCCTATCTAGTGGGTTCTGGCCAATGATGTAATATAAAAAAGGTAGAAATGTTGTCTATATGAAATTCCGTGTTTAAAAATGGCCACCAAATCTGACAGCTAACGTTTCCATTGACGACTCGAAACTGAGGCAAGTTGTGCCAATTGACTCAATTTTAGTGTGTCATATTTCGAGTGCGTAGGTATATTTATTTTATTTATTTAAACTTTATTGCACAAAATACAAAAAATATGTACAAATGGCGAGCTTAATGCCAGATGGCATTCTCTGCCAGCTAACCATTGGGCTAAACAGAGACTTATAACAGGTGCAAATAAAAAAGTACGTATAACCTATCTACCTCTTTTTTATATTACATCATTGCTTCTGGCACTGAAAGTGCTAAATAAACTACATAAGTTAAATTAAAGGGAATTCATGAAGACAGTATTGACTCTACAAATGTGTTAGGTAGATGGGCCAAAATTGTTTTAGTGCCTAAAATAGAGATAAAAACTTATAAACACTTATAAAAAATTGTAGATGTCTCGAAATATTTTCCTAGTAGTGTTACGTTAGTTCTCAACCGGGCCTCATTGTTTATTATGAATTTTCCTACCACCCTGGGTTTTTTATTACAAAAAAAGTCACAATTGGTACTGAAATTACCACTGCGTTACCCCCATGACCCCTCAAAAATAATGTCCACTCCGTTAACAAACATTTTTTTGAGCCCAAATATTTCGATAATAGTCATCATTCGGGTATGCATATGTCATTGTGAATTAGAAAATAATCGTTTTTTGAAGACTATCTGAATAAGTAAAAAAATATGGGTCAAAATTTATAACGGACGTTATTTTTATAGGTATCAAAAAGAATTTTGGCCCAGGTACCTATTCAAAATTACTGTACATGAAACGAAGAGATCCTATTAAAGGTTTAATAGCGACACTCACGTAGAGAACAATGTCGTAGGCAGTTTCCACTTTATTTTACTTGGACCCAATCTTCAAGCTTTTACGAGTATTTCGTTTTTCTTTATTAACGGAACTGAGTACGTAATGTAAATATTTAGGTACTGACCGCATGAAGAAAAGGTTTAGTTATCTTTTTTAACAAATATTTTGATAATGTAAAAAGGTGTTTATAATCATGTATATTCTGTATAACATGTAGATTCTTAGTAAGTAAGTAGTTACCATTTTATGGCATTATGAGAAATTCTGTTATTATTGAATGTGTAGCCATTCAGTCCTAATCCCGCAGATATTACAACAAATATAGTGACTAATAAGAAAATTTGACACGAACCTCCAACATCGCTGTCTCTTATAAATTATTGCCCCAAAATTCACCCTAAAGCTTAATCCGACTGCTCACAGCGCGCATTGTTGGTGCGATTGCGTCATTTGTCTCCTGCCCAGATGCTCTTGCGAAACCTACTCATGTTACTTCGTGCTCTCTACTGACAAAATACCTCCCTTAGTACAATACTATCCCAAGTGACCACCTAGCCAATACGCACATATGCCCTTACTCTACCCAGCATACGAAATACTGCTACCACAAAATGCCTTCAATAATGAGCCGGGATTATGTGGATAGCGAATTTAATAGGTGCACAGGGCTTTAACTGTGTTGCTTGTATAAATAGATTTAGCTGCCCATTTAGGTTCAGACACGTTCAGTTATCAGTTTTGATAGATTTACTGCAATAAATAATGCACCTAGTTAGGGAAGGCTCGTATTAGTCCGAGGGGATTATAAAGTTGGCTCGGACTGGAAAGTACTGGTCCACTGCTTAAGCTGTTCCACTGAATAGCGATGCAGAAATGTTATAATGTAAAATAAAGGTAAAGGATAGTAAAATAAAGATAAATGAAATCCAGTCCTAAAATTCAATGACGAGAAAGCCTTAGAATATTCATAGTAAAAAAAATCTTCTCAATTTTTGTCTTTTCCTATCTTTACCTTATCAATAATATTTTGAAGCCTTAATCAACGTCGATCGATTGATCTTCAATCAATGTAGTCTATTTTTCGCCATACAAAATTAACTGATAACACCCTTACTATGCTATTAGATACCTACTACAACACTACGTACAACATTACGTACAACACTACGTACAACACTACGTACAAAAATCCTATATAGAATGGTACGTCGACTACAAAGAGAAATATACGGCCAAAGTTACAAAAATATGTATGCACGACTCTATTGCCTTAACATTAAGGTCGTGTATACCTATTTTTGTAACTTTGGCCGTATATTTCTCTTTGTAGTCGACTGTACCAATTATTTATAGTGTACGAGCAAGGTGTAAAATTTATTTATTTAAATTGGATTATGTACGAAACCACACCAACTGAACAAAGTAGACGCAATGCGCATCTAATGTTCTTAGATACCCCCTAGAATCTATAATCCTATAATCCTAGAAAAGAATCTTGACATATTATTATCCTCTATAATAACTAGGTACGCAGTATCGTCAGTGGACGCGCCCCCTTGCAAATACAGTGAACGACAACAAATTGTCAACATGTCGACCGCCTACGTCATGTCGCAGAGATTTATGCGTCGGTCTGCGCGGACGCACAAATTGGCGGGAAGCAACGTACGACGGATACGATTTCCAACATTCCATTAACTCGGTTATGCATAACGAGGTATTCTTAAAAAAATACATACATACGCAGATTTCATTAACGGGATATAAGGAAAAAAAGAGTTTCTATTAGCCAAGAGGAAGTCTTACGTTGCTATACTGTATTGATTTTAATATGAGCATGTAGGTACTCGTAGGTACGGTCGACGACAAAGATACGTTTACACTTTTGCACCTTATTCCTTGGTAATAAGGCGAATATAGCATACATATGTTTGACGTTGACTGTACCACTCTCTACCTCATACTGTCTGGAGCAGACAAGTTGTGGAGTATATGGAGTGGAGACCGCGCGTTTGGGCAAGTGTAGCGTGGGAAGTCCTGCGACTCGCTGGACTGATGACGTTAAGAAAACTGTTGGCAGTGGATGGAAGTCCGTGATCGGGTATTGAGGTCTAACACGTTCAGCAGTGGACGAACTATGGTAAATGATGATATTGATGATGATGACATCTGCCTGAACTGGTGAATCAGAAATTCGAATGAAAGATTAGGATGACTCTTCATTTTGAAAAAATCGATTTACTCGATAACGTACCAGGGATCGAAACCGTTTTTTTCAAAAGTCCTAGAAGTAGTCTAATATTTTGAATTATTTTAGACTCTTAATGTAGGACTCTATCATGTATTTAGGTAGCATTTTCGTATTATTAGACAGCCTGATCAAAAATGATGTTATAAACCAAAGAACGAAATTGAACGAAATAAAATCGGTATTTTTGTATGGTGAAAATACCGGTATCCGATCCTTGTCACGTACTTTAGAGACGCGGTACTTGTTTCCATACTTCACATTAAATAACACCTACTAAAGCATTAAAAAATTACCTCTGTCTTGTGACTCTTATAAAAAAAACTTGTAGTTTGTCATAAACAAAATAATTATTCTAAATTTTCAATTTTCGTAAATAATTTTACCATGAACTTCTATCAAACTAATTGATTTAAATAATATTTAGTATCTACTTATTGGCAAACTTTGTAGATCTCGGTACACGGTGCCAAAGGAAATTATTTGCTAAGCGCCACTTTAAACGACTTCTATAATGCGAACCGAACAGTAAATTCTACTTAATTAAATCTAATTGCTGTTGACCCCGCCAGGTTAGTCCTACGCTACCTACGCTACTTTTTCCTGACATTAGGCTGTATTCACATTATACGACATCCAAAGCTAGGTTAGGAAATCAGTTTATAAGGTCACTCGTTTTGATGGTAAAGAACTAATAGACATAATATTTTCAGGATTGATAAATAATTATTTCACTTACGTTTATCGAAACTTGCTGAATGTTCTTTATGCTACAACGGACACAAACAAGCGGACACCTCGAATTATATATATCGCCATTTCAAGTCCTTCGCAAACACAGTCACGGACGAGTGTATCCTGCGTAAGAAGATAAGAAAAATTAAATAGTCCTGTCATATTTCATCTTATTACTAAGGGTTAAGTAAATACTAGGTACATAAAATAATACGTAGACCGGTACGAGAAATGCGAAGGTAGGTACTAGACTACGTTTATATAAATGAAATAATATGTAAAAATAATGTAAAGTTCACATTCGGGACTCTGTAGTCCAAAAAGATTGTATTGTAACGTAACAAAGGGTTTATATAGGTTCGAGAAAAAATGCGAAGGTAGGCACCTACTAGACACTAGGTACGTTTATATAAATGAAATAATATATAAAAATAATTTACCTTAAGTTCACTTTAGTCCAAAAAATTGCCTTGTAACGTAACAAATGGCTATCTGCAAAAACGAATTAAAATTAAATAGGTACACCCGTCACCAAATGTGCAATTCTAGGTAACGCGGCCTTAAAGCGAAGCGGACTTGTAAATATGTCCTAGATTTACCTATCTAAATGGGTGGATTGCAAAAAAAGGCCATAGTCGGGTTTCCATAGTACCTAAGTCGGCCCTTATATCAAATAGGCTCGGGTTTTTTTTTTTGTGAGTACCTCTTATAGTGAAGAATATTTATGCTGAGTATGAACATCCTACTTGTGACAGTTTTTAACTTATGATTTTTTTAAGTTATTTTTTTATATGTTGTTTTTTGAGATGTATTCAAGCGATTTGCTTCAAATTTAGAAATCATGTTCTTTATATAGATTTGCATCGCTACCCAAAAAACTAAAACTACTTAGCTATCGTAAAAAAAAGAAAAAAAAAACCAAATTGATTTTTTTTTATGTGGTTATGAAGTAGTGACATAGAGCATAAATTGGCCTACCTACTACATGCCTAAATATCAAACTTTTTCAGGTGTTACTTCCTGTCAAAAATCAGCAATATGTGTGGCCAAGTTTAATCGGTGTTTTTTTTTTATCATATATATACGACAAACTGATAAGAAAACTCAAAAATAATCGAAGAGAATGTTGTATACATTGAAAAACACCGATTTAATACAGAACTTGGCCACACATATTGCAGATTTTTGACAGGAAGTACCGCCTGGAAAATTTTAATATTTAGGCAAGTAGTAGGCCAATGTATGCTCTATTCTGAGAAAAAAAACTAGAGGTGTCACTACTTCACAACCACATATATTTTTTTTTATTTGGTCTTTTTTATACGATAGCTAGTTTTAGTTTTTTTAGATAGCGATGCAAATCTATACTTATAAAGAACATAACTTCAAAAGTTGAAGCAAATCGCTTGAATACATCCCGATAAACAACGCATTAAAAAAAATACTTTAAAAAATCATAAGTCAAAAACTGTCACAAGTAGGATGTTCATACTCAGCATACATATTCTTCACTATAAGAGGTACTCACAAAAAAAAACCTTAGTCCATTTGATATAAAGGCCGACTTAGGTACTATGGAAACCCGACTATGGCCTGAATCTAATCTACGCTTAAACGTTTTTCCATTGTGTAACGAAAGTTACACAATGGAAAAAGTTAAAGCATACCTAGATTAGATTAAGGCCCATAACTATGTACATTTTTTTTTTGCAATCAACCCAAATATGAATTCAATTGTTCATCAATTATCACAGAATTGAAACCTTGATTGATTAAAGATCAATCAATCCAGCACATTAACCTAATGTTATCTATGTGTAGAAAAAGCCTTGCTTTTTTCGTGCATTTGTGGATTTTCATTGCAGGAATTCGTATAAAATTATCAGTCTAGGAACTAATCATTTCCTTATATAAGCAAATGTCTATTCTTGTGATGCTTTCATGAATGCAGTGCGCACTTACAAAGCCTAACAGTATTACATAAAGCCAAATAGCAATACATAAGTCACCATTAGCCTTAAGACCAAGTTCATTAATGCAGAACGTGTGTAAACATCCCCGCTGCTATCCGCGCCCTTTGATTCGGCGCTATCTCTTTCCTAATGTGAATGCTAAAGCGATTTGTCGCCGTCCAACACATATCTAAACTTTGATGTATCGTCGACAACGAAAGTCTTCATTTGTTAGTTAAACTTGAACAAATACAAACGAAAGATTTATCAAAAGCATTGGACGGTTTATGTCAAATAGAGTCCAGAAAGTGACGAATGCTTGATTTTGTCTTCATGGTCTATGTCTATAGTCTATGGATGTGACCGTACTTATTGTAGTTCCTAATATATCAATGGATTGCTCATTTGATTGATGATTTCATGATAAACTCGTTAATCAAATTATTTACTTTTTTAATTCGATTATAGCAAATTATATACCTTGGGCACTTCTTTTGAACAAACTTTTTTCTGTTATTTCCTCCGAAAAAGAATGTTTTAAGTTATATACGAATACGAGCTACGTGATTAGTTTTTACTATAACTGTAATAGATATTTATAGCAGATTAAGAGTTTGTTAGCTAAATTAAACAACAATTAACTATTAACTGACGCGAACTCCTTTATCAAATATCGTTTTATAATGGACGAGTTATGTTCATTAACTTAATGCTTTCTCTGTAACACTTTTCCGCGCGATTGCACTTATATAGGTCCAGGGCTGAGTCCAACTACCTATGTGACATTTCCCTGCAACCACTATCTTAAAGGTTGGCTTACTCAAACGTCGGTGGAGCGCTAAAGGTTAACCGAGGTCCTTACAAATTTAATACTACCTTACTGGCGGGAACACGGAGTGCTATTGTCATTCGTTTGATTTTAATTTAGTGTCTATAGAATTGCGGGTTATCGCGGATATCATTGAGCTTCTGTTTTATTTGAATTTGTATTGAATTTGCCTTTCAGCTGAAACCATTAGGTAGGTAGGTACGTAGGTACCTAAAATATTTCTAGCCAAGGATTATTTCCAACCCGCACTTTCAACAAGGTTAGGTATAAGGAACTGTTATTAGGACCTAGTCTGTAATTTTTTTGCACTTTCAATGCTTAACTCATCCAAAATTAATGTGACTAATTATATTTCTTCCCATTTTTAAAATTAAAAACTAAGTTAGCAACAAAGAATAATGATATTATTCGCGTAGTGCCTATACTTAGCAAGAGAAACTAAATGTATTAATATAAACATTAAACTTTAGTGGTCCCCATTCTCGATCCGACTAATGGCCGAACCTTGTACCAACGCACTGATGGGGGAATTCTTTCCCACATTCACATTATCTCAGATGAAATTACCTCAAACATTAAATAGCTTTATTATGTCCTTGCGTATGCTGTTCTATTTATTGAATAATTACGAATTACCAATGGAATGCCATTACCTGGCATGGCCCATTCTTCGGTTTTTGAACCGCTGCGACGTATTGTTCGTACCTATTTAATGATGTGAAGAGATAGAGATAAGTAGATGACGTGAATATCGACACTTGCTACGAATATCGACACTTGCTACGACTATAATTATGAAATTACATTGCTAGGAAGAATAGGTATGTTTGGCAATGTTTTGATGACGACGTTGACGAACGGATCGAACAAAGGAAATTGGCTTAGACCAAAGTCCTACTTAATTGTTAAAACTCACCAATTTTTGCAATATCCCTTTCCACAATGGGGCAAATTTCACAGTTAAGGTAGTAGGTACCTACAAAGTCGTTTTTGTTCAACGTAGCCGCTAAGTGCACCGATTGCAATACCCTTTATTTTATGTTCGGAGGCAAATAAATACCAAACATTAATTAAGGTAAAAAAATTGTTCACAGTGAGCAAGAAGCAACAGTCATGAAAGCGAATCCATGGCTTTACCACTATTACGCGGTACAATCCAAGCTCCACTACGGCCTGGCTTACGAAGCGGCGACGAGAATGTACGGGCCACCGCCCCCTGATCTCCAAGTATACCCTCCTGCTATGCAATACACGCAGACTCCACCCGTCTGCATAAACGGAAGCCAAGTGATGATGCCGAACGCCGGTCTGCAGCCGCATATACCACACGTGACGCCGCACTTGACGCCGATGCACTATGCGTATGAAAGAGCAGACAACGGACCTGTGGATTACTCTGTACCATTACAGGATAACAGGTAGGACATAATCTTGTCTATTCTTCGTAGACACGTATTCTTTGGTCACGTATTCTTTATAGTAATTTTTCAATATAAGGTTCGCCTGTAGGAAAGGTCGTAACATAATATTTTTAAGTGGAAAGGTTCGATATTCGTACCTATCTAAGACACGAATTTATTTTGGAAGAATCCATTTTTTATTTCTTGAGGGGTTCGACCAATAACTAAATCACATGTTTAACATTATTTTCTTATTTCAGGTACCACAATGTCAGAGTAGAAGACACTAGGATCCAATCAAACGCCAAGCGGAAAGGAAAGAATACCGATGAGAAACCAAGCACTCCAGTTTCGAATATGTCTCCTCAATGCACGCCTTCTACAGTCACTTCAGGGGGCGAGACATTAGTTGCAGTAACAGGGTCAATAGCAAGCAGAAGACCAGGGTCCAAAAACTTTAATATATCCGAAACAGAAATGGTTGATCAGTGGAATCCAAGTCCCACGTGGTCGGAGTCAGCTCTGCAGAAAGTCCCCGATGTGTGCCACCAAGACTTGAGTCCATACGTGACGACCACTCCTCCGACTCCGTCTGGCACTCCGTCCGCGTACACACAAAACTATAGTCATACCTTCGTGTTCGACTGGTCGCCAGAGCAATATGTTCCTCATACTAACAATAGATGTAACACAGTAACAACCGAAAGTTCCTACCAGCAGACGTGGAATAGGAGTCAGAGAGCATCATTCGCAACTGCGGACTCAGTAGATGAGAATTGCAATCCTAATAGGTTAAGCTTACAAATGAGGGTCAGTAATCCACCGCCAGCGTATAACGCAACGAGGGAAGGAGATATTCTTAGAAGGCAAATGGGTGAGTTGACTTTCCTTCGGAGGCTAATTAATAAAATTAAAGCGGTTATTGAAATGAGTGCATGAACCAATTTAGAATATGTTTTTTTCCAAGTGGATACTTCTTTGGTTGCAAGCAAGGTTACCTATCCGCTCAGTTGATATCGGATTTTAAAAAAGGTAGCCAAAATTGCTGTATTTTTTTTTACTTAAAGCAGTCCATTTTGCTTTGTAACCACAGTTGCTCAATAAGTTTAGGTGTGCGCGAAGTTGGCAACTGTGGTCGCCACAAGCAAGCGAGTAGCAATAATAGGGGATATGCATGGGACTTCAATTTTGAATAAATTGCACTTACCTAATCGATGCGGATATACGTAGAAATATCATACAACAGAAATTTATATTTAAAAAAAACTATTGTATTGTTATCTCACGTTAAAATCACTCAATATTTTTTTTTTTTAATTTTTCGATAAAATTACATAACAGTAAGACAGAATATTGAATTAGAAATGATATTTTTTATGACAAGTATAGATTTAAACGCAAATTTTAAGGAGATAATTACAAAAGAATGACTAACTCCATAGTAAACGCGCCGAGAATATGGATTGTGACGTCATAGTCTATGCCCCTTTAATATAGAGCGTTATCGGTGGGTACCGTCGCGTGCAGATTTCAAATGCCAATAACATCAGAAAAAAAATCATAAGAAAGTTTTAATGCTACAGTCGATATTCCTCGGGATTATACTTTTGATTTTCGCAATAAAAAATAAAGTTGCATATTCCCTATTAGATATAAATACAGTTAAAAAAATTGTAGGTACGTCACATCCAGCGTAACAACTTTTGAAACAAGGGCTAATGCGATATTAGTTCCGGGTGTCATATATATATATTTTTTTAAATTGAATTACATAATTTCGTACATTAAATAGTACTACTAGATAATAAATCTTCTCAAATTAATTTGGAACTATATACAGTAGTGGTGAAAATAAAAAGGCAACATAAGAAGTACCCATTTATTATTAACGGTTGCATCGCCGACACAACCCAGTTTTTCTGTTCTTTTAAAATATAATTTTTTGATGGTTCATCTACAGGCAAGAGTGTTGACTGTAGGTTGACTCATTAAATAGATAGAGAAAAGCAGTTTTCTTCTTCTCGTGTCGATGGTTTCCTATTTCCTTGGTTTCTATTGTGCGGGACCAGAAACTCGCGATGACTAAGGCCCTATCTGTTAGCAGTTTTGAATTAGTGACTAACACGTTTTAAACTAGTTTTTTTTTCTTTTGTTCTAGATCGTCCACATCCTGATTCTCCGGATGCCAAGAAGCCTGCTTTATAACTAATGTTTAATTTGTTTTATTTCTATAAAATAGTTCAATACTATGTTACCCTATTTTAATAAATTTTATTTTATTTAGACAAAAAGCTCTGGAACTCTCCTGTGATCTTTGTAGCATTAAGGATTTTGTATGATGCTAGGCAGACTGTATATTCCATAAGAAATAAGAAACTTGTACAAATTACTCTCATACTGTAAGTTTATTATCATAAATTCCTTCACATACAATGTGAATAGATTGTGTATACGATGTACATATTAGTAATACGTTAATTTAATTGGACATAATTTAATTATTCATATAATATTTGATGTGGCCTTAAAGTTACAAAATTATATAAAAGACATACCTAATGTTAGGATACAATTATTACAAAATATGGTCTTCTTTCTTTAATAGTCATAGCCAAAAGACCTAGAGAATGGAAAATGGTAAATACTGTTATGTAATTAAAATCCGTCCAGAAATAGAGTATACAATTAGGTAGTTAATTACGCACAACTAGGAAGTGTTAATTTTGTAAGAAGAATAGTATTCTTCTGTAACAAATTGTAAAGAGTATTGAAAATCTAGTTGTAATTTATAATCTCTACATTGTTGAATTGAGTTTGAAAAAGTAAAGTTTTTACAATTTAAATTGCTTTATTTCATTAACCCTCTATTACAATATAACAAATGTGCATTAATATATCTAAATCTATGCAATGCATAATGAGAGTAACTACTAAAATTACTCTGGCCTCAACCTCAAATTTCTGAGCAGACACAAGTCTCTGGCAGTATCTTTCCTGCCATAAGGAGCAGACAAATCATGTAATCTTAAAATTAAATTTATATTAAAACTATCAGGCAAAGCCTTTAGTAGTGTTGGGACCAGTTCACTAGGCATTTTCTGCAAAACTAACTGTGCTCTATCATGACCACACTGCACAACATAAACCAAAAACTCTAGTATAAATTGTGTCTGAGGTGTCACATCACCATTTTTTCCAGCCAATTGAGAGAAAGATTTATACAGAGTTTCCAAAGCAGATGCTAAGGGTTCTCTCATATTCAATCCAGCTACACCCTGACCCTGCATATAATAGATAGAACTGTCAGTGCTATTATCATTTAGCCTCCGAACTTTACTTGAAGAAACCACTGCATCCATATCATCAGTATCCTCATGTCTTCGTTTTCTGGTATTCTGAGACCGGTTCGAGTTGCTCTGCTCAAGAGCAGCATAGACACAGTACACAGCCAACTTGGCCAATGTGGCAGACTGAGGCTCCACCAGATCTTCACACAACTTGGCGTTATACAAATACTGAGGAAGGACATGTAGTAGCATGGCTTCAGTACACTTTTCAATGTCCAAATGGAACATAGCAAGCACTATATCCACTGATCTATCAAGGTCTTCTTGATATCTAAACTTCAAAGTCTCCTTCACCAGGTTTGTAACAAACCACACAGGGCCTGCTGTATTCAAAAGGCTTTCGATAACATGAGTGGCATCAATATGCAGATAGCCCCTTGTTTTGACATCCTCCCAGGCAGATTGCAATTGCTCTAAAATAGGCTGTCGTGAAATAATTGTGTGAGGTAGAGTCACGTTTTTGCTCTTTGGTGCTGATGGAGGGTGTATGTCATATTGCATTTTTCTTATAATTTGACACATTAAAATAGCACGCTCTTTGAAGTTGTCTATTTGACCCAACTCCACCTCAGTTGG
This sequence comes from Epinotia nisella, assembly GCA_932294315.1. Taxonomy (NCBI): domain Eukaryota; kingdom Metazoa; phylum Arthropoda; class Insecta; order Lepidoptera; family Tortricidae; genus Epinotia; species Epinotia nisella. The sequence continues at coordinate 30,132,563 of OW028674.1, forward strand.
AGGAGTCAGAAACTGCTGAATCATGTTTATTGGCTTTAAGAAGGCATCTTGGTGAACTACATCAATGTAAGCACATAACCAAACAGTGGCACATACAGCTAATGACGCCATTTTCTGCCTTAAAGAGTCCAACATTCTCTTAACATCATTAGCAGATAAAGAGCCTTGCTCCCATGCAAATAATACTTCTTTCACTGTTCGGCTAACATTCATGCATAGCTCATGAGGTTTTAAATTTGTATTTTTGAAATCAAAGTCAGGTGCACTCAGGTGGTGGATAAAAATGTCAACAACAGATGGATCACACTTTTGAATAATTTGATCTGGTGATTTATGGATTCCTTTTTGTGGCATACATTCTCTGATCCATTGCTCAAAGAAAGAATCTCCATTCTCTTCTAAAACAGCTTCTACACCATAATCTTGTACAATTGAACAAAGAATCAAAAATGAAATGTCAAAGATGTAGACCTTGGACTGAGAAGCCCCCTTTTCACTAGCTGCATGTAAAGCAAATTCATTAAATCTGATGAGTCGCGACACAAATAATTTTAATTTCCCTTCAACTGCTGCAACAGCCAAGATGGTGGTTAAAGAAGTGCCTCCTACTATCTGGCAGAGCATTGCATATAGTTGCTCTTGCATTTTATGAAAATCTCCAGACATTGTCTTCAAAATACCCGCCAAAGTAGGTTCAGCTCTTGTAATAAATGTAGGAACTGACCCCTGGAGTCCAGTGGGTTCTAATTTTTGCAACTTGATGTCTTTGTTATCTCGTTTTTGGCTAAAGTATGAAAGGTGCTGCTCTGTCACTACATTCAGTTTGACTAAGGGTTCCAATAAGGATACAACACTGTTACAAGAGTTTTTAGTATCAACAATATCTAAGAGCGGAGTTGACTGCAGCAGTTTCTCAAATGCATCAACAGTTTCCATGGAGTATTCTCCTTCCTTGTTGCTTGTGCCGCACGTGCTGTGCAGGTAACTTATAACTTGGGGGACTTTAAGAAATGTAAATGCTGCCCAGAGTGCTTGTTTTGATGCATCCTTACTAGAGTCATTCAAAGAAATAAAGCATGCTCTTATTAGCTCACAAAAGAGTCTGCCTAGTGAATAACCCTTGATCCTCTTTATCATAAGGAGTTGAGTTGACAGTTGTTGCATGTCCGCGCTAGGATTAGCCAAAATGTTTATAGCCACCAATGCTTGCAAACAATGAGTGACTGGTTCTGGCTTGAGATTCAATGGTGCTATTTTGTCAATATCCATGTTACAAATCTTTTGTAAGGTCTCATGAATCGCAACTGGGGCTTTGAACTGTGTGTTCATCATCATAAAGGCTGTAATCTCTTGACACTTCTTGGTTACCTCATTGTATTCATCAGGATCATTTTGTTTAGCTAAATAAAACATAGCTACCAGAAAATCCGTACTTACTATGGAGCTGAGCAGAGCTGTTGATTTTTCCAATAGCTCTTGACTTTGTACGGGATTTGATGATGGATATTTACTCAAGGAGTAGTGGTAAACTTGCAAAAGCCACAATATTATGGATGACACAGCACTGGCCAATACTTCTTCCTCATGTTTTCCACGGCAGGTTATGCTGTCTAAAAAGCTTTCCAAGAACTCCAAAAGACTCAAAATGCAGTGAGGTTTATGAAATGCATCAAATTTGGAGATCCTCTGTAGAACAGCCGCGTAGGAAACTAGATGAGACGCCAAAGAATGTTTAAGATAAGATATTACTAACTGGTTAGCTCCACATCCCACCATGGCCTGCTGCAGGATACAATCGGCCAGATTGTACAGGTCGCCGCTGACTCCTCTCGGTATGATAGTCTTGATGTTTATGCCCCATTGTATGTCAGTCCATCGCTCTCGCCAGGCTTTTAGTATTAGAGCCTTAAGGGAACTAGTTTTGCTAGTACTCTTCGACGTCTCCATTTGCACCATAGTTATAAAAGTTCGTTAGTTATACGCGATATTTGTAAGTCACATGTTTTACACTGATCGTTTTCTTTACAACCTGCACCAGTTCAGAAAGTAGTTTTAAGAAAAAGGATGCCAATCTCAAACTGTATTCCACGACGCTTTTGCTTTGACAGTATTGACTCGCTAATTTCACTTCACTGTCTTCATTTCAATGGATATTTCTACGTCACACGTTTTATTTTCAACGCTTGGCATCAAGAGTTATAAGTCAGACAAATTTTGTAGAATCAAATAAGCTTAAAATTTACTTAATATTTGATATAATGAGCCAATTTTTCTGTTAATTTTACTAGCTTTGGTATATGGGACATAAAAGAATAAGGAGAAACCACGTATGGCTCTACCCAATTTTCTTGACAATTACGTGAAATGGAATGTATCTCGACTAATAAAGTAGCCTGCCCATTCACGCACAGGCTACGCTGCTGGCATTTAATTTAAACACACTTTTACTTCAATATTAGCTACCTTTCTCAAATCTGATTTTATTCGGATAAACAAATCGTTTCGTTCGTTTTGTGAAAGACGGGTGGCCGGGCGGCCCAGATGTGGCATTGGTGGCACTCCACTTGGCGGTATTTTCCCAAATATATGTGTTGCATCTTTTTCCTTCCTACGGCAAATGAAAGAGAGACAACGATGCAACGCGAACATGCAACCCCTAGTGTGGTGCGACCACCAGATGAACAATGAATATTTTGCCTTTTTTCCCCCGATTCATCGACACGTTTAGAAACCTCCAACTAAATTACTGTTGTGTGTAAAAATGAAGATTATATCATCTATATTTTATAATTATTACATAAAGCTTAAAGAAAACAAATTTGGTGGCATACAATGCCTTCAAAATAAGATTATGTTCACTGTCCACTAGACTGGGTCGACCGGTAGTTGGTGAATATTACTTACCATGGGATTTTCGAACATACGTAGCATAAATAAACTTCAAATTTAATGTCAATTGTCAATGTCAAAACCACATGGCATAGTATAGTAATACAATTAACTATTTATTGTTTACAAACTTTACTTACGTAGTTATTAAAAATGAGCTTCCGAAATTATAAAGAAAAAATTGATGAAGGGGATACAGTGATCTTATACTTAAGTAACAATGTCCACGCAATAGAAGTGCGACCTGAGATAAAAAACAAAAAAGGTGACTTGGTGGAGAATGTTTTTCAAACAACTTTCGGTGCTTTAAAGGTTAAGAATCTTATAGGAGTGGAATACGGAAGCCGGGTAAGACTTTAATTCTTTAATACTGAAATTAGTGTCTCTGTATTCAAATATTGGGCTTTCCTAACGCAGATAAATATATCTTCCTTGATAAACTTGTAATATAAGCGACACTCACTTAATCTTCATCGGCTTTGCCCGCCTGCACATGACAAATTCAACGACAACGATGGTGTTAAGAAAATCAAAGGGCAAAACTCCTCCTGAGTGGGACAGGTGCTTTATTTGCAAATTATGAACAGCTTTTTGCATTATCATGAAGCTATCGCACATGTACTAATTACAATTTGTACAGGTTATGACTAAAACTGTCCTCAATAGGCGGGACACCTGTCACATAACATTATTTTTTAACAGGTGGAACTGTCAAAGGGTTGGGGCCATGTTCTACAGCCAACTCCTGAATTGTGGTCAGTCACTCTGCCTCACCGCACCCAAATAATCTATACTCCAGATATCAGCATGATATTATTACAACTTGACTTGGTCCCTGGATGTATAGTTATTGAAGCTGGTAAGATTTATTTTTTTTGAAAATTTTAAGTTGTATTTTAAATTATTTATGCTACATGGTTTGGCAGCAAAATATGGAGTGTAGCCTTCTTTGTATTAAAAAACAACATAAACAGAAACTATCACACATAAGAGAAAAAAACCAAATAATGAGTTAAATCAGTAACTGTTAACAAATTACTGATTTATTTTATCATTACTGTAAGTTTTGTAGCACTGTTTATGTTTAAACTACTAATGATGCTTATTGATAACTCAGACTGTGTATATACATGCATATAATATGTGTATATATATATATATATACACATATATATTTATAAATAAGTTGACATACTAAAATTAAGGAAACTGTAAGTCCACAATTGACTACCTTTTACTTTACCAAATGTAACCACATGAGACTGTTTGTTTCTAAATAAATACTTGTCACTAAAACTATTAAAAAACTAAAGTGAAAATGGGCTGGACACATGGCGAGAGATTATCCAGGCAAGTGAGGCCTAAAGATTTACTGGAATGGTACCCAAGAGAGGGATCAAGAAAGAGAGGTTGACCAAACCAAAGATGGGACAACAAAATAAAACAGGTAGCTGGTGCAAACTGGCAGAGAGCAATCCAAGACCGACAATACTGGAGATCACTGGAGGAGACCTTTGCCAAATGGCAAACTAAAGGCAAAATGCACCAAAAATATATTAAAAATGTATACATACCTTCTGCCTTCTGCTTTTTGTTGTGTGTATAAATGTTATAATAAAAATTTCATTTTTGGTACAAGCTTTTATTGCTAACTGTACTTTTCTGTATACCGTCATCAACTGTTCATTGAGACAATTATAATGAGCCCAAACTCAACGGGGTTACGTCGGTTAAGTACTGAATTCCCATGGCTACCTTCTGTCGCCATCATCAGATCAGCTCGATGGTACCATAATATTGAATTTTCATCCAAACTATACTTGAACCCAACATTTCAGCTCAACCGGATAACGGCAAATGACTGAAAAATGGATTGCAAATTTTGACGGACAACTTGCATACCTATTACATATATACATACAAACAGGTCAAGTTAATATAAAACTTATAATAAAATAATGCTACATGATATAAAAACGTTACACTCCTTTTTGTTGGGCAGTTGTGTAAAAAATTAAACTGAATTTACTACTAATTACAATTCAAATTCAAATTTTTATTTCAGGCTTTGCCCATAGAAGTGTTAGTATTTACAATTACATAGGATCTTAGGCCAGTGTTTACTCATATTTTTTTCCATTTACGAAACTTTCAGTTTGACCCTCGTAGCCGTGTCTACTACACCGGACACATGCCTCGGCCGGGCACGCCTCGGTCGAGCGTGCGCGCTCAGTGAAGACGTGCCTCGGCGAGCCACGCCTCACGCTTAGACATGGCTAATGGCTACCTCATTTAATGTTGCGATAATTATGGTCACTTAATATAAAATGCACCCTTGAAGCATCAGAAACTACTCAAAATATACCTAAATATATTCTGTCATCGTATTTTCGACGGAAATATAACCTTAAAAGTAACAAAATAAGGTTTAAATTTGTTTTTACCAGGTACGGGAAGCGGTTCCTTAACGCATGCCCTAATACGGCGGGTGCGGCCGCACGGTCACGTCCATACGTTCGATTTCCACGAGCACCGCGCTAAAATCGCACGAGACGAATTCGAGGCTCATGGCATAGCCGACTTTGTTACTGTAAGTATTTTTTTTTTTTATAATAGCCTCCTAAGACCCACTGGCATTGAAATTTGATTCAGATAGAGATGAATTGCTTCATAAAACGACGGAGATAAAACAATTGCGATACTGTTGCAATTGAATATGATTTTAATTCCTTTAAGCGAATAAGTCCTTTCAGTAGTCCATTGGGCCTACTGTCATGTGGCAATGTTATGCCCTTGCCAGACAAAGAATGAATTACTCTGGTAACGGCTACCCGCAACCAAAGGAATTCAAGGTGCTTCCGCTGAGCTGCATCATTTGTTTTGTGGAAATGATGGAGCGAGCTTGGAAGTAGACATAAAGTAGAGGGCAAATGTGCAAAAGATCCCACTGGCGTATCCGAAAGGGCCCTCATCTAGATAAGATAAGATAAGGCCCTTGAGTCATAGGAGGATATAATAATGGCGTCAAACAAGCAGTCGGCCCGCCTGTTGGCAAGCGGACACTGAAACCCATGGATGCTTGCAACTCCAGGGTTGTCACTAGCGCGTTGCGAAGTTACGACCGTTTAATATACGAAGATTTACGATGTACCTAGTTCAATTTTAATATTATCTACACATCATCATCATCCTCCTAGCGTTATTCCCGGTTGCGCCCTAATGGAGCGCGGGGTCCGCTTTGACACCTAATCCCAAGATTTGGCATATGCACTAGTTATACGAAAGTGACTGCCATCTGACCACGGCATCTGACCTTGCAACCCAGAGGGAAAACAAGACCTTATTGGGATTAGACTGGAAAAGCTTCCGTACATAAGTTCCGAAAAACTCATTGATAGGAGCCGGGATTCGAACCCACGACCGCCGCTTGACAGCCGCATGCCTGAACCACTAGATAGGCGTAGCTTAATGTGTACACATACATATGCTATCCATGTTGCGAATGCCGTCCATGGATGTCAGTTGGTGTTGTGTTATGATTATTCTTGATAACAATGATATTGTGTTGTGTACCTATGTGTAACTAAGTACCAGGGATGTTGCAGACATTTGCATCCGCATCCGCAATCGCGGATGTGCCGCGTTATTTTCAACATGCGCTTCCGCTTCCGCATCCGCAAAAATCGATGCGGAGTTTATGCGGATGCGGATGTAGTACAATTTGCGACAGACAAGAAAAGGACCAAAGCGGCGCGAGCCGCGTTTTCGTCATTAAGTAGTCAATAAGAATCTTCATATCGTTTATATAATCTGACGATTTTCCGCATTCACTCAGGTGATGCATTAGGTTTGCAACGATTGTAAATCAGTCGCAACGTGTTTGAGTTGGTACTGGATGAAAGGGAAATGAGATTTTAATGTCACGTAATAGTTTCTAACGAGCTCAACATTTCGAGATAAAAATCTAATTTTGAAAAAAAAAGTGACTAGACATTTTTTTTCCCGGACCCTCAATATGGACGTTGTTTATTTATGTTTACGAGTGTTTGATCCCAACATCCGCATCCGCATCCGCATCTGTGGATGTGAACCTCCAAATATCCGCCTCCAAATAGCTGCCGTAGTTACGTCTCTTAGGTCACTTTTTAACACTGTCATTTATGGGTTTATCCACCGAATGGAGGGTTTTGTTGCTTAATGGAGGGTTAAGTTAACCCCTTTTTTACTGGCCAAGGACATCTCCTAATCTTGTAAGCGTGTCCATGTTGTAACTTTACTAAGAAACTGTCATGTTGGATAGAATAACATCAAGAAATAATTGATTGACCCAAATAATCAGGCTCGTAGGAATACTGTGAATGTTCACTTTCAGGTGAAACACAGAGATGTCCTCGAACAAGGATTCGGAGACGAGCTGAACGGGAAAGCCGATGCAGTATTCTTAGACCTTCCCGCTCCTTGGGTCGGGGTGCCGCATGCAGTCGCCGCTATGAAGGAAGACGGTGAGTGCCTTGTTTTTTTTTAGGGTTCCGTACCCAAAGGGGAAAAACGGGACCCTATTACTAAGACTCCGTTGTCCGTCCGTCTGTCTGTCCGTCTGTCACCAGTCTGTATCTCATGAACCGCAATAGTTAGACAGTCGAAATTTTCACAGATGATGTATTTCTGTTGCCGCTATAACAACAAATAATAAAAAACAGAATAAAATAAATATATAAGGGGGCTCCCTTCGTGCGCGAGTCCCACTCGCACTTGGCCGTTTTTTTTAAATACCATAATGATGACAAAGCATACGTCAGCCCGCCCGATGGTAAGCAAGCACCGCCGCTTATGAATGTTTGAAACTCCAGGGATTCACAAGCGTGTTGCCGAAAACGCTTTGAGGATTATGTGTGTCGATAGCTAGAGACAACTGTAGTTCCTTCATTTTTTTTGTATTGTCACTGAGTTTTTCAGTCACTCGGCATGGACGCCGGCACGGGGGATGTAGTTCCTTCACTTAAGGCGATGCCTTGATTCGAATCGATTTGCGAAAACCACGCCCTCTTGACAGAGACACGCTTATGCCTTCCGCGCACAAGAAAAAGAGATGGCACCACTCTTCGGGAATGGCTTTTTTGGACAAAATTCGTGAAATGAAGTTTTAAGAGAGATAAGAGATAATTTATTTGTAATACATGAGCAAGTCTGTCCGTCATGTTTTGCCTTTCGGCGTACAAATTCAATTTAACAATAATAATACAATAGAATAATAACTAAGCCTGCTTTACAAATGCATGAATAAATCAAATAAAATAAAATATAAATACATTAAAAACGCTTAAAAAATCATATTTCATTAGTCGTGTCCACACCGGACGCATGGCTCGGCCGAGCACGCCTCGCTCGTCCTAGCGTGCGCGCTCAGTGTAGACATGGCTCGGCGAGCCACGGCTCGCCTGAGGCATACGACCGAGCATCCGTATGCTCAGCTTTACGCCTCGCCCAAGCCGAGCATTGTCGGCTTTTTGGCCGAGTTCAAAGGGGCCGCGGCCTATGTGGACGGTTGTCTTGTTCGGCCGAGAAACCGGAACCGGTTACCCTAATCAGGGCTTTCCATAGGCTAATTAACCTTACTGATAGGGTAACTCTATTGTTATGGTAAGCATATCGGATGTGGTAACCATAAGTTAACTCTAAAAAAACCCTATCTTAATAGGGTGATGATACCAGCAGAGCAAGTTGTTGTGTTATTTGTGGCTGCGGTCTTCTGTAAGGTCGTACTTCCCCAATTGAGCTGACCAAAATATGAGCGAGCTGACATTCTGCTCTGCCCGACCACTCTAAAAGCTCTTTTTTGTTCTTTTTCTTCGTCGTTACAATCTTATCAGAGTGTGGTTTTTTTCTTGGTGGTCGTGTTCATCTGAGAGGCATACTCTCCTCCAGGGGATAAAGGGCCTGGACCTGACCATAGCCTCGTACTTTTATCTCTGTCAGATGTTACGTGTTTTATGCTGTCTTCCGTTAATTTGACGAAACTGATATCACATTTCTATAGCACAAATAGGCAGTAGGTAATCGTGTTTTTGTTGCTTCATTATAAATAATATTATAATTGTTTGGTTAGAGCGATGAAATCTGGGACACAAAGTATACCAAAAAAATCAGTTTTGTAACTACACAAATGCCATTTTATAAAATAGCTCGTAGAATATATGCAGGGTGATATTGATATTACTCGTATAATAGGCACCTAAGGCAAGTCAACTTCAAACTTTCCGTTTTTCAAATTATGCTGAATATTTGTTGTTTTTAACAAGAAAAACACAAAAGAAGCCTAAAGGTTCAGAATAGCTGCTTGATAAAATTAATCAAACACGCTTAGTAGTTAGTTTAAATTTCAGCCGTTGAAACAAATCACTATAACTAATGCTCACTGGGCCCGATAGCATCGACGTATGCAGGAACCCGCAGATCTTATAAATCGACTAAACAGATTGCGATCTGATTACCCGGTGTCGATTATTCAGATCCCCTTGTAAGTTATACGATTCTATTCATTAAACTATCTGGTGCCGAACTAGATAACGAGTTCAGAATCGATTCATCGTTTTGTGTTCGATTTGAAAGTAGTTTAAATCTTGCACTTCTTAGGGCTGTTAAATGTTGTTTGATTGGATAATTCGAACGGACTTATATCCTTTGAAGTTTATTGCTATGGCAAAAAACCAGCAGCAATGCAGAAAGTCTGGACTTTACAAAACTATTTGTTTTGGTACCGTTTTAAAAAACATATACCTACTAGTCCTACTACTGAGAAAACATCTACTATTTCTATTTAACAATAGTTAGCACGCTCATACAAATAACTTTCTGACATAAAATATGGGCTCCATTAAGTTGCTAAAACCATTCTTTATTTACCTGCAGACAAAGGAAACCCCTCTTGTTAAAAAGTAAATAGTATATACCGCTCACTTGCGCGCTCAGGTACATAAGCTAAACGCTTCACTTAGCCTAACACGATTATAGTGGCAACCCTAAATTGATTTCCCTAATTGGAGCTAGTTATATCGCGATACGCATCGCAAGTGATCGGCCGGTCGCGACAAACTACACAATAACAGTTGTTAGTTATCCTTGAAATTGCTCTTAGTTGCTCCATTGTTGCGACGCAATGGAATTTGAGGTATCAGAAGTAGGAGCGAAGCGTTTGGATGGTTGTGAGAATGAGCGCTTGGTGGTGGTATTGATATCTGTATCTCGCGTGGTAATATCGAGCGGAAAGTCGAGAACGATCAGCACGGTTAGCACAAGACGGCCGCAACATATTCTCGAGCTCTCTCGCACTATCCGTCTCTCTCTTATTAGACCAATTAAAAAGAGACGGATAGTGCGAGAGTGCTCGAGAATATATCGCGGCCGTCTTGTGCTAACCGTGCTGAAACGCATAGTTTTGTAATCTCATTATTTTACAACTAAGTATAAGAGTATAAGACGAGTATCTACTTAAAAAAAAGTGTGATTACTGTTGTTATGGACTTATATGATGGCATTACATAAATATATTGTATTGTAGGTAGCATATTTTTAAATAGTATCGAGTTCTATGAACACGTACGATATATTTATCTGCAGATAAAGTTTAAGTTGGGTGGTTTTAAAATCATGGTTTAAACGCAAAAATGTTTTCATCTCTCATACTCTGAAAGTAGGTCATTGTTTATCTAAATAGCGGGTTGAAAGTTGAAAGTAAGGCATTTCGCCCCTAGGGCTGAAAAGTAATAAAAATGGCAGAAACCCAAACAGCCACACTTCGTTAAACTGAATTGTTTTTTGATGTTTATTGTTAGTTATTACGGTAACGTTATCTAAAAAGTTGTAATTTAAGTCATTTAAAGTTATTAAAGCCAATTAGAAAAGTAATAAATACATAATTGTAACAAATGTAATTTTTAGTCATTTTTTTGACGTTGTATTTCCTGTGTGTTATTTATATTCCTATTATTCGAAATGAAAAGTAGAGTGTTTAAGTCGGGTGAAAGCCACCCATTTCAGTCTCGAACTATTGGCGCTCTCAATTCGTTCGAGCGCCAAAATATCTCGACTGAAATGGGTGGCTTTCAACCCTTGGTTAACAATCTACTATTCTACAAATACTACATTTTACAAATACTTAGGTACTCTGAACAATTAACATTTCGACCGTGAACCTTAAACTCGTTTCGCGTTGCGACGTGAGATTAAGGTAAAGTGATATCGGTAACAGATCCATAACGATTCAGCCATATATTAGCCAGTTCGTAATGTCTAGAGCAACCTCCACGCGAGTGCAGGGACCAGTTTATCGCTGTATGCGCATGTGCAAAGGCATCTTTTGGATGAACATAAACCCGGTGATAAAATATGCCAAAATTCAGCAATGTGCAATTTCCTTACATTAAGTGTGTTTTATGGAACATAATAGTCCTCGACTAAACTGTAAAGCTATATATTTACATGTGTCAGTTGGTGGACACTTCGTTGCCCACCTTTTTAACTGGAAGCATATACACTTTCCCTATGGACCTGCCTGCTTCGATAAGAGTCTAGCGAGTGACTAGCTCAATAGGTTAAGAGTATACCACATATTGCTAGAATAATTAGGTCATCTATTCTTTATTTCCAAGTCTTGGACGTCTCAACTTTCCTCCACATTATGGTCAATTTTGGTAAACACTTGTTTGGCATCTCCGCAACATACAAACAACATATAATTATGTTGCGTTGTAATAATATGCAGGCAAATAAGCGTAATGTGCGGTTGACGTAATGTTTGTTGTGCAATTATAATATCGAATGCTTACTTCTTAATACTCTTAACTCTTTTACAGGGTTTTGAAATGTGAACTTTATATTGCTTACAGCAAAGTTGCTATTTTGATGATTAATTCAGTAGGTATGATAGTGGAGAATAAGCTGGAGATAGATATTATGTGCCACGTTGAAGATGGGGATAATATGTGGCGTACCTAGAAATGATGCAAGGCTTTGTGATCGGTGTTTAAGTATCAGAGCCATAACTAGACGATAAATATAAATGTTTGCACATAATATTGAGATACGGAGGCATTGCTCAATGAGTTCTGATTTTAGAGCGGCTGTGTGCAATTTTATTGGTGACTATGGTATGTTGGTTGTGATTTCATCGTCAACATGATAATCAGCCTAAAGACATTCCTCTGCTCGGCACAACCCTGCCTCTCGCTCATGGGAGGCCATGAGCGAGGGCAACGAGCTACAGACCCCTCGTTGTGTTGTAACTCAGTGCAGGGAACTCCACATACTCCTTATGAATTTCCTCAAGATGTTTTCCTTCAGAAGCATGTCTCTACATCGCGTAGCATTAGGTTGAATTGTGATTTCGCACTTATGAAAACGTATGATAAACCTACACTGCTATACAGTCGACTACACTTGTTTCTTTACTACAATCCAATACGATGACATAGAATGATAGAAATAATAAAAAAAATCATGACATTATATAAATTACAAAACTATAATAAAAAAAGTAAAATACAATAAACAAAATGCTATAGTATTAATATATCTTTGACTTCGACTGTACAATAACATTTAACTTCTATATATCACGGCTCCAAACAGTCTGCCGTCGCAACACAATCAGTAACAATTCTCGACGCCGAATAGCAACTCTATTGTAACAAATATGTCTAACAAACTCTAATACCCCTTAAAAATCAATGCGAGCGTAACTAACGATCGGCTCTGTTAGAGCGTAAGCCTCTATACCCTTATTTATTGCTTGTCGGACACTGTCCAAATATGTCCTATTAATAAATGGACAACGGACTCTACAAAGCGGGCTACAATAGATGTTATAAATGTATGAGAAATGCTTGAACTATTATACCCTGTGAACTGCCACTAACGCCGTTCTTTACTGTAGTGTACCTTTAGTGAAGTTTTGGGATATGCTGGAGTAAAACTACTTAACATGTTAAAATTTGCAGTAAAGTATGTGTGATATAAATTGTAATTATCATTAAAAAATTATAATCCTACTAATATTATAAATGCGAAAGTTTTGATATTTAGATGTTTGTTACTCAATCACGCTAAAACGGCTCAACAGATTAGGATGAAATTTTGCACGAAGATAGTTTATAGCCTAGATTATAATATAGGATAGTTTTTATCCCGGGTCCACGCAGACGAAGTCGCGGACGGAAGCAAGTAACCTATGAATTAAAAAATGTAAACACCCCCAGGGTTGTTTGTGCCGACACAACAAACATAACTTTCAACAGACAACAACGGACTTTCAATAAAAAAAAATCGCACTCAGATCGATTCATCCGTTTGGGAGTTACGATGCTACAGACGTTGACGTGCCATTGCTGGGCACAAGCCTCCTCCCATGAGCGCGAGGGGTCGAGCTATACACATTTTTTTTTTTTTAATAAATATCGTGGGACAATTCACACCAATTGATCTAGTCCCAAACTAGGCAAAGCCTGTACTATGGGTACTAGACAACGGATAAACATACTTATATAGATAAATACATACTTAAATAGATATTAAACATCCAAGACTCGAGAACAAACATTCGTATCCATCATACCAATATCTGCCCCGACCGGGGATCGAACCCGGGACCTCAAGCTTCATAGTCAGGTTCTCTAACCACTAGGCTATTCGGTCGTCATATTAAACTTATAATTAACATAATTTAAGTCAATTTATACGTGTGATTATGGTTGTCTCGATGAAACGATTTGACTATTTACATACTCACTCGAATAATCATGTAGTCTAGCTAAGTGATTATTCGAGTGAGTAAATAGTATGTTTGGTTCGTTTTGTTGTGGATCCCCACAATAAAACAAACCGTACACTAAACAGCCTTAATCGCAGTAACTAACAAATGTTCCGACAGGACACGTAACAAAAACCTCCTCCACGGTGGTCCAGCGCGGAACTCTAATAAGACAGTCCCCTAGCTCAGCTGTCGGGTTCAGGACGTTATCTGAGTGTGAAAAATAGCGGCCTTTATGCCAGAGTTAGCCTCGAATGCGCATAGGATAGAAAGCTTGACGGAACATTAAGAGTTTAATTCGTCCTGTGGGAAATACACGAAGGTACTTGTTTGATAATATATTTCCTATGTATTGTAGTTACATACTCGTAGGCACTTGGCTGAAGGAAAAGACAATACCAACTTGAAACGCCGTGTTGAATTGAATTTGTATAAGATCCAACTTTTTACAATGAGTCGGTACGGAGTCTATGTACATATGTGTATTTATTCTATAGCTTATCAAGTCAGGTGATAATAACTATTGGGCTGTCGATGGATGGAATATGTTGATGAAAGAATAAGATGGATAAGACTTTTATTATATTTGGAGTAATATTTATGATTATGATTTTATAAAAAAATTGAGTGATGGTGATAAAGTTCCAAATAATGGTAAAGTATCACTTTGCAAATACGCACCTCTTACATCTGTAGATGTAGAGAGGTCATTTTCCCTTTGTAAGTGGATAGTGAACTATAAAAGGAATCGACTGAAAATATCGCCACTGACTCCCAATGGCCACTTCTTTTGCACTATCCCTGGCCCCGAAGTGGGTGCATCCTGGGAGGTGCCCTCGCAGTATATGAGCTCTTGTTCTGGCGTTGTCTCGCCTCTTCTGCCTCCTGCTACCGACGACTCCTCCACTGGACCACGCATCCGCACCCTGGGGTACGGACACGCTATCGACAGCGCCCAGCTCATCAGCAAGATTGTGAAGAGGACCAGCCGGCTATTTGCAGTTGGCCACAGTTCCGCTTACCGCCCCAACTGGTCCCCGACCCGTGGGGAAAAGATCGGACAGTGCCTCCAGTTTGGACCGCTCGTTCTGCGTCCTTGCGGACCCCCTTGATCCACTGCCACCCGCTCTCGCTCCACTGTCTGGGACAGAAGCGCGAACCGCCGGTACAGCATTTGCGCTACGCGCCTTGGCCTCATCCCTTGTGCACCCGCACTTATAGGATCAATATTTTGCAAGACATTATGGATGTTTGTTGAAAAAAAGAGAGAGTTGTTATTTGGATGTGATGGTTATATCCTGGTTGCTCTTAGAAACCTTGTTGCTTAAACCCAAAATTGGTCGACTTAAAAGAAAAATATTTTCTTCAACCGACCTTCAACAGCAACATGTGAATGTGACATGTGGGTAGGTCCCCTAAATTTTTGTAGTACCTACTTGGCAGATCCTCAATTCTAGTGCCAAGATATAAAGTTATAAACAAAGTTTCATTGATGACATTGATGTACATAATTTGCCGCCAAACTGTCATATTTAGTGTTAAGTAGGTAGTCTATTTATCGGGGTCGCAGTGTTATGGCGGGGGCCCGAGCACTCGCCTAGGAACCCCAGGGAAGGCGAAAAACATCTTTTTGCCCTAGGACGAGCCAAAGGGGGCTGCAGTGTATGAGAGCGCAGATGCCAGCCACCATGGAGTTTTTTTATTATTATTTATTTCTTCATTTATTAGGTTTTTGCAATATTAATATAAAAAGTAAAATATAAAACTATACATACAAAATATAAAGTCATTATAAAAACCTAACCTAGGGTACCGCCGGCAGCGAGGCGGGGCCTAAACTACCGGTGGTCAGGGCAACAGAGAGAGGAACCTCCTGACTATTCGCGCCGTGTCCAGAAATAACACTTTCTGTATCTGACCCTTGACCCAGCCATCTAGTGAGAGTCTCTTAAGGTGGCGGACTGTATAGATGAATGCCCCAAAAATTTTTTTTCCCGGTATTTTTAGTTCCATTTGCGTTTTTCCCCATTTTCTTTATTCTCTATACATTATTTCTACCAACAGATAATTTCGTCACACGCCTTTTTTTCTAGTCGTTATTTTGGCTACACGCATCTTTACCAATGCAATTTTTCACCAATCTGTTTTTTTCACATGCGTTTGGTTACCCGTAGAATATATTTCCACTAATTTATTTTTGTCATACGATTTAATATCTAATCTTTTTTTCGCAAGACGCAACTTTACCATGTTTTAGCATACACACTAAGTACGTTTTAAAGCTTTTAGTGTATTAGAAGAGTATCTTTACAAAACATTTGATAACTTTTTCACATTAGCCTAATAGTCTCGTTTTGAAATATTTTACAAGAAAATGGTTTGATCGGATCAATTACAATATTTGCAAGTAATATTATTTTGCTCGAGCCCTGCCCGCTTAGTGTGTATGCTAAAACATGGTAAAGTTGCGTCTTGCGAAAAAAAGATTAGATATTAAATCGTATGACAAAAATAAATTAGTGGAAATATATTCTACGGGTAACCAAACGCATGTGAAAAAAACAGATTGGTGAAAAATTGCATTGGTAAAGATGCGTGTGGGTCGTTCTTCTTTTTTACCGACAATGAACCGAGGTTTTCCTTTTTTTTTTGGTTTTTGAACTATCCTAAATTGTGATTTTGAAGTGCGATTAAAAAAAATGCATTGGTTTCTTCATTAACACTAATTAAAGTTTCCTTTCCGGCCAATATACATATTTGTTTACGGTTAGTTTTTAAAAAAAATATGTGACAAAGTGGACTCTTTCAGTGGGGACTACATTTTGGTTTACCACTCTGTCACGGACTTCTACGATAAAAATACGTTTAAAAAAATGCTACTTAGAGAAACTAAAATATTAAATTAATACTAATTAATAAAATAATATGGACGTTCATTTTCGAACATTATAAAACCGTAAAATCATTACTCAAATGAGATGCCGTAGTAAGACGAAGGACAGGCTATTGTCGGTCGAAAAGAAGAACGACCCGTGTAGCCAAAATAACGACTAGAAAAAAAGGCGTGTGACGAAATTATCTGTTGGTAGAAATAATGTATAGAGAATAAAGAAAATGGGGAAAAACGCGAATGGAACTAAAAAATACCGGGAAAAAAAAAATTTGGGGCATTCATCTATACAGTCACGTCCCGGACCTTTGGGAGGCGTGCGTGGGGCTAGGTACCTACAAAGTACCAACTGAGACAACACGTAGAGGCCCTTGAGACAGCACCCGCTGGGGTGTATAGGGACTATTACTGGTTGATGGAATCTAAATAAAACGGGTTATTATTTATTATTATTAAGAGTCTTAAATGTCCCACTGTTGGCCAAAGGCCTCCCAAAATACTGCGTTCCATGGCTCTGGCAAACCTTGAAGGCAGATTTCTGAACTTTTGTCAAAGAATAAGTCTGTGCTCCGCAGGTAAGGATTGGAAGAACGCACATGTCCATGAGTTAGCGTTTTAATGATATCAGAAGGTTTCCCTTCACGCAAATGTAGGCGTCAAAAGTCTTTATTAAAAGAGAATAAGAGACATAGACATAGACATAGAAAATCTTTATTTAACATCACATGTTAAACATATAGTGTACAAATTAGACTTAAGATTAGACTTAAAATCTATACAGTACCGTACATACGAGGCATAACAATGTGTGATGTTAAAAAGGGGCTAGACTCAGCATAATGTTGCAGTGAGTAGGTATAGGTATACCTACACCGCAACGCTAGTTTTCAGTTAGACCCTTTTATATAGCTTTAATCATAGTATTATTATGTCGGAACGTAGTAAAAATGTATTTTAAGTGTGAGTAATGTTGTGTGTAAACTGTTGTTTTACTTATGGGCAAATATAATATATGTTAGGTGACAAATATATATAATTGTTATTAATAATAATAGAATGAAATACAAAAATATAAAAATAAAATGACATATGTATATAGTATTTATTGTAGGCTTCAAAAATACGAGGGCAAGACTCGGCCACCCGGAGGTAGATCTTTTTGTAAATGGAGGAGGTGCTGCTTTAATCGTAATTTGAAAGTATTCAGGCTATTTATAATTTTTGACGTCTTCGATTGCGTAATTACTTTTGATGCTGACTGTACTCCTTCATAGACCAATAGTTCCTTAGCGTTTTCGGTACGGCTAACGGCCCCAAGTGGAGTTTTTAGTGGATAGAAATACTACATAACCCAGTCATCCCCCGATGATTGGTTAGGCACTTGGCCTGTACCCGGTAGGCAAGTTTTCTCCACGAAACAAGAAAAAGGAAGTCTACATATATAGTACCGGCAGTGTACGATACATTCAGTAGGTAAGCTAACAGTGATTCCATGTCATAATCCCCGTGATTGATCGAGAGATCATCGACATTCAATCGACAGCTGACAATGTTATCGGCTCGCGCGCGTCACTGCGCTCAAAACATCGGCCGCGAGCGCATGCCAATGGTGCAGTTTCTCTAAGGTAGAACCAGCCTTCTTTGTTAAATGACGCTCGTTGTGATATTAAGGTTGTAATAGAGCGGTTCCTTAACTTTGAAAACACGAACAAAGCACTAATCATTTGATAAATCCATTTTATCACATAGGTACAGTCGACTGCAAAGAGATCGATAAGGCCAAAGTTCCAAAAATATGTATACACGATCAATTGATACAAATTAACGATTTAATATTAATTCTAGTTTTGTGAATTGATCTTATTCTGTTACACATAGGTAGGTATAGCTTGTACCAAGTACCTTCTAGGGATGCTATGGTTTGTCTTTGTTTATTAATCATTCGATACGGTAAAATCATATGTTTAAATTCATAGACTTGTTGCGATTTTATGAATTAAGTGCCTTCGATATAGTTATATGATGGGTCAGTTAGGTTTCCCCTTGAACTCTCGCGGTCTAGGTACAGTTGAGGAAA
The DNA here is from genome assembly GCA_932294315.1 of Epinotia nisella. Taxonomy (NCBI): domain Eukaryota; kingdom Metazoa; phylum Arthropoda; class Insecta; order Lepidoptera; family Tortricidae; genus Epinotia; species Epinotia nisella. Next base: position 30,151,223 of record OW028674.1, read on the forward strand.
AAAAACGTTCGCTACTTTTCGACTTTATTTCAATGCTATTAAGGTACAAAAGTGACGACTCATTTCATTCCGCGACTGTTCATCATGCTGTTAGTATTGTAAAAGTAAATAAGTAATTTATAAAATCCATTTCACGAGACGAAACTGGAGCCCTTTTCCAATATGTTCATATATTATATATGTATAATGATACACATAACTTGATTATTGCCCTTTTAACTAGCCTAAGTTAATTGGCCATCTTAACGAAGCGTTTAACTTGATTAGCATAGCACTGCCCCTTGATTTATTACTAGCTGCGATAAGCAAGCGTTATTCAATAAAGGTTTAGGTTGATCCTTCACCTTATTCAATGCTTATTGATCACCGCAGTCGATGGTATCAAGGATTTGCAATCCTTGATACCATCGACTGTTGGACTTACTTACGGATGTTGGATTAATTAGTGCCTTGTAACTGTAAATATACAAACACAATTACGTATTTCAAATAAATAATGTATGTTAGGAAGAATTCATACAACTACCCAACAAACACTGATAGGCCCAAGGTTACCAGAAGCGCAGGGAAGCTCAAAACAACTTTTTACAGGCTAGTAAAAGCGAAAAAGTAGTTCTTGGGAAATTGTATAAAATTCTACAATAAAATTCTAAAACACATTACCGAACCTACAGACTCTAAATTCAAATCTGTCGTACAACGGACACTTATTTCAAAAGCATATTATAAGATAAACGATTACATCATGAATAGGGATATTTGGCAGCGGTAAAATCCTGCACTAGAAATCTATCGCAAAATAAATAGGCTTTCTACTGTAGCAATGTAATTTTAAAATTTTATAATACTCTGATACTGAAATGATATATTGTATACTGTTTTGAAAAAATGACACCTCGCCGAGTTTTTTACGCCGGGTCTTCTCGAGGCAGAGGTTTTCTTTCCGAACCGGTGGTAGTTTAGCGACATTCATAGGTGCATGTAATATGCCTAAATTGAAGAATAAATCACTTTGACTTTGACACAGTTAAATAATTTCTCGCAAAAATAAATACTGGAATCTACGTACATACTATCTACGCTTTTTTGTCGCCTGTGAGTAGGTATTAGGTTTGCAATTTCCTTGATAAAAAAGTTTCTTTACATAATATCATTTTGTAGATCTATCGTGAAACTGTTTTTTCCACCACGTCTAAAGGTTACCCGTTATCTGTCTGTTATCAGATATGTGCTAGGCTAATCAAGGAAATCAAATAAGTTTATGACAAGAGAACTTCAATCAAATTCCGTATGGCACCGCTGGATAGCAATCTAATATCCTTGTTACTTTTACTCAACATGTCGTGTAAGAAATAGCATGACATAACATGCCCCTTTAGGCGTTACTCTCACAATACTATATCACAAAGTCAACACTACTATTGCTCCAAATAACATATAACTCTTATCTCCATAACAATAAGATATAATGTTGTTACGCAGGCTGGTTTAGTGACGGTATCTCAAAAATAATCCGCGCTTATGAAAGCAAAGTTACAAATGCCACTGTCAAAATTACATCAAAATTATAATAGGCATTGTTTTGTTAGAGATACGATGTTGGGAGGTGTTATGTGACTGCATATTTAAATTGGTGAGAGTGCAGTACTAAATCAAAACGCAGTCAATTAAGATAAAGCTCGGACAACGACAGCCGTGGACAATAGAGCATGTGATTGGAGCGGAAACAAAACTATGTAAGGAACAATTTTAGAGAACTGAGTGAATGAATTATAAATATATACTCGCCAAACTATTAAGTTTGATGAATGAAGTTATCAATTTGACTATGGGTACGTAGATTACGTAGGTACATAAAGAAACAGTATAAACGCAGCATTTAATATATTTTTATACGGCATCTGTAATCCTTTTACATCAGTGAAATTGTGATTGATAGCTTACGGTAAGGTTGCTGTAATGTCAATATAAAAAATCGTTACCTGTATAATGTTGGCACACCGCCGCACCATATGACTAACCAGCGTTTTGTTGAGCTAACCGACTAACAACGGCACTGTGAACAGAATTCCTATTAATATTTAATTCGCTCAATGCAGTAGTCGACTTTATGTAACAAAACATAAACTTTATTCAAAGCCGTCGTTGTTAACACAAAATCTTTGCAAGTCTGACTAGGATTTAATAGGTGCTTTATTGTTGCTAAATAAATTTGTTATCTATAGGATATTATGTAGTCTAAAGTAGGATAGGTATTAATTTCTATATTCAACCATCATTCATTTCTATATTTTTATTTTTATTTCTAATCATTTAATTTTTTATGTTATGTTATCATATTATTATACTTATTATTGAACGAACTAAATGAAAGTGGTGCACATCAGGATATCATATTTAAGGGAACACATTTTTCGTAATCGTAAAGCACTGGTCATATTTACCTATATTTATGCAGCGTCTAGCTGTAAGGAACTTTATTATCATTTGTGCTGTGTTATCTATTGCGAGAATTATTACTGAAGTCGCAATGTATTGTCTTCCGAAGAATTAGTTCATTATATTGAACGATCCAAAATACTTCGTTATTATGATTGTGTAACGTGATGATTCGCGAGGCCATTAGAACACTGCTAACATATCGCAAATAGTGCGCTCTAATTACATTGTATGATTACAATTAACACACCGACAAAGACTTTTTATGCAACGTTGCCAAAAGTTAAACAAAATTTGCAAAATAATTATAGAATTATTTAGATCAAAATTATATGCAATACCGACATCGATTTGTGAATTACCTATATATATATGTTTACAGAAACCATAACATAATACACGCACACGCACATACATACACATGGATAAAATTGTACCATCTTAAACTTTCTTTTTGCTTGTTTAAATACTTTTTTTTTCCTTAAAACCTGCAACTGGTTGTTATGGAGGAGCGGGGCTTCCTGATACAGGTATTGCATACTTAATAGGAAGTCCCAACCTTCAATAGTTTTAAGGAAATATTTTTTTTTCCAATTTTTTTTCAACATTAGTATTTGTGTAGAATGTTGCTGATATATATTTTTTTATAATATTATATTATAATTTATATATATTAATGTATATTATAATATTGTCTGACGCTATAAATAATAATAATTTTGTGTGCCGATGGGCAGCAGCCGGATGCTACTGCCATAGTTGACTTCTGGCGTAGTATCTGGTCGGTGCCAATCGAACACACCGAAGGCGAGTGGATGAGTGTTGTCGAACGTGAGTGTGAGCTCATGGAACCCATGGGGATTGTTACCATCAGCCCCGAAGACGTTAGTTGTGCCATCCGTTTGACCCCGAACTGAAAAAGTCCTGGGCTGGATGGATTGCACAATTTCTGGCTGAAATGGATTCGATGCTCACACCTGCGTTGGGCAACGCAGTTACAGCAAGCTCAAGCTCGGTTTCCTGCCATCTTTCTTTACAACTGGTATCACCTCCCTGCTCTATAAGTCCGGTAGTACTATGGAAGCGAAAAACTACAGACCCATCACGTGCTTGCCTACGCTGTACAAGCTCCTTACATCCATTTTGAGAGTAAAAATTAACGCACACATCGATGCGAACAACATTTTGGCCCCTGCTCAAAATGGATGTAGGGTTGGGTCTCGTGGTATTAAAGAGCTCCTCCTCATAGACATGACTATTTGCCAACGAGTCCAGCGGAACAAAGGGGCCCTCTCGGTCGGTTGGATTGACTACAAGAAGGCCTATCATTCGGTGCCTCATTCATGGCTGAGGAGGATCTTAGAATTGTATAAAGTTGATGCAGTTCTAACATCCTTCTTAGGCGCTTGCATGGGGCAGTGGACCACAATCCTTCGACAACCGGGGGGAGGAGAGGGCCCCTCTGGCCCGCAGGACTCTTATCAGGATTGAAGTGGGATCTTCCAGGGCGACAGCCTGAGTCCTCTGTGGTTCTACCTAGCGCTGTATCCGCTCAGCACCCTGCTGAAGGATTCAGGGCTAGGTTGCTGGCTTCGGAGAGAGGGTGAGGTCATTTCTCATCTGCTCTATATGAATGACCTTAAGCTATTTGCACCGAATAGACAGGACCTGTTGGAACTACTGAAAACAACAGAAGTCTTCAGTAGCGCCATCAAAATAGAATTTGGTGTCGATAAGTGTGCGGTTATTCATGTACAGCGGGGTAAAGTTATAAATTCAACAAATTTACAAGTTTCTGAGACAATGTCCCTCAAATATATCTCCAAAACACCTATAAGTATCTTGGTATGTCACAGTCATTGGGTATTGAGGGTGAGGGCGTAAAGCGGGCGGTGAAAGAGCGCTTCGTTTGTCGCCTGACAAAAGTACTTGATAGTCTTTTGTCGGGCGGCAACAAGGTGCGTGCCTTCAACGCCTGGGAGATGCCCTTGGTTACTTACTCCTTTGGCGTACTAAGATGAACTCAGACTGAGCTGGATGCCCTGGACCGAAGAGTCCGTGTACGGCTTACTGCGCATCGCATGCTACACCCACGCTCGTCTGTTATGAGACTGTATACATCTCGCGGAAGTGTGGAGGTCGCGGCTTTTTAAATGCCAAAGACCTCCACAACCGCGAGTGAGTCTCAGGGATTATATCCTAAACAACGAGTGTGGGATGCATCGCGACGTAGTAGCAGTATTTAGACGGAAACTTCACCCCGCTCTCCTTGGTTGTGGTCATCTTGCTAACAGCGAGTACTTGCACAGACATAACCTTGTAGCCAGAATTATTCACCAGTAATTTGCTCTGCTATACGGTCTTGTGGTATCCGAAGTGCCTTACTATAAGTACATACTTGCGCCAGTACTCGAAAATGGTCGTGCCACGCTCTATTGGGATCGATTTGCAATCACGGACAGGACTATTCTTGCCAATAGGCCTGATATCGTGCTGACAGATCGATCGAAACGCCAGGCAGTGCTCGTCGACATCACCATTCCCCATGACGTGAACCTCGTGAAGGCCGAGAAGGACAAAGCCAGCAAGTACTTAGACCTGGCTCACGAGGTAACCGCCATGTGGGATGTTGATTCGACGATCATCGTCCCGATAGTCGTTTCGGCGAACGGTTTAATAGCGAAGAGTCTCGACCATCACCTAAAGAGGCTCTCGCTAGATGGCCTCTTTAGGTGATGGACACTGCACGGATAGTCAGGAGGTTCCTGTCTCTGTCGCCCTGACCACCGGTAGCTTAGGTCCCGCCTCGCTGCCGGCGGCACCCTAGGTTAGGTTTTTATAATGATTTTATATTTTGTATGTATTGTTTTATATTTTACTTTTTCTATAATTATTGTACAAACCTAACTTAAGATGAAAAATAAATAAAGAGATAATAATAATAAATACAAATAAATATTTCATGCCTTCACAAATCGAAATAGACCCATAGTAAGCTCAATAAGGCTTGTGTTACCAACCTGCATAACTAACACAATTTTGCGCATTGCATAACTAACAACTGGCCAGATTCAAAATTGCTGAGTTACTACTTCGTTACTGAATTAATAAGTCTTGACCGCGGCTAGAATAAAATTAACATAGGAAATAACTATAATTCACCACCTGACAATTTTAACAAATTTCGTTTTCCGTTTAATTTAAACCTAGCTTAATTAGTCTTCACTGTTAAGATTAATCGAATTCCACTCTTTCAAATGCAGATAAGCCAAGATATTGTGATAAATCGATGCTAATGATTTAGTAAGATAAATTGCATTGCGTACCTGAGATTGATGTAATCTTATCTCACATCTGCGGTGAATAAATTGTTTAATTTAAATGAAGTGTCAAAATACAACTTCTTCATTTTTGTTGTGATGTCTTGTAGCCCTTGAGGCGTTGTCACAATGTTTTAATTTTCGTTGGAAGGATATAAGTTGAGAAATTATGTTTTCTCGAAAAATTTAAAGTATTGATTTCATTTTCAATACAAGTGGTACCTACTTACAATCGTCGTTTGCCCTTGAACTCATTGCCTTTTCGTTTGTAATTATTTTTTAACCCTCTCACTCACAATCATAAGGGAGGAATTTAATTTTACAGAGAGATCAGGTAGAATCTATTATACTTATACATGTAATTGTTGTGTTGCCAGAACTACCTACTCATCCGATTTCAAAAATTATTTCACCTCGGGTGGCACCGCCGGGGTTGTCTGCTAAACGCGGGCAGCAAGCAAGATATAAAACGTGCCCAAATAGAACTTATTCTCTTAATATAATCAAACCTATGCAAACTCCAGTGGTTTATATATCGTATGCTTCATTGGGCATAACATGACCTTATTGACTACATGACATCATAATAAGATTAATAAGTCGTTAACCTCATTAACATTCACGTAAAAGTAAGCGTTTACTGCGAGGACAAATACAATTAATTGTACTTTTGACCTAAACTAACCCAGATTAGCATTAGATATAGATAAGATATATAAGCTCGCTGGAACTGGTCCCAATGTGGATCAAAGCACAATGTCAACAGCTGGCGAAGCGAGCTTTAGCATTGCGTGCTGTAGGTATGTAAGCTCGCTTGACTTATTGTTGAACTTTACCTAATGCACTTCTGTTAGTGACACGGTTGCGTGTTTTATGCAAAAGGCTGAATCATAAGTATACCAGTCCGTGCAAATCCTCCATATTTGAGTTTACGAGTAAATAAATACACTCAAGAGCAAAAAAAAGGGACACACTTTGTAATTCAACTCTTTACGTATCTCACAGATCATATTAAATACGTACCTATCTCACGAAAATAGTACCGTTACTAGACTTAGATTGAAAACACGAGTATACATACCCGAGTACCTTCCACTGGAGTCAATTAATTAAAAGTTCTTCAGAATCCACTCGGAAATTGCATTTGTAAAGACAAATTAACAGCTTCTGATCTACACAAACGTTTAGTTAACATCAGTACGGCATGCCTTAACTACAAATTATCACTTAACTCAATCATTATCATTGAAGTCAACAAATCGTGTTACTTGCTGGTTCTATATCTCGGTGCAGAATATAACAAGATAGATGCATTGTGAGTTGATTCATGAAAATTTGTGTCGAAAGATCAGCGCGATCATTAGCGTTGTCTCAGCCGAAATAATTCCGATATTATCGCGAGCCCGATACTAATAAGTGTCCAGTTAATAATTAAAGCATAAAATTAATACAGACATTAGGCTGCCTTTCTCTCGGTGACCCCTCGCCTTGACTCGCCGCGCCCTGCTCGCATACCGCGGGCTTGTTCGTACGTCACTGATATATAAGGTCAAAAGGGCGTAAATGGATTCGAGACACAATGTCACATACGTTGTTTTTTATAAGAGTATGTTGCATACCGGCCTTATGTTCCGTAGGATTCAAGGAGCTGACTGCTTGTTAATTATAACTAACACCGGCAACCTTCAAATTGATTTGCCATTAGGTCATATGAACGATTCAAGATGAAGCGGCGAATCTGCCTAAATTGTATGAACGAAATTATGGGTTTTCGATAGTTTTCCATGGCCTTGCCCTTATCAACTAATCGCTGCTTGCTTATCTAGAGAGAACCCAGGCTTTAATAAAACAAATGGGTTTTTGAAATGGTATGAACGAAAATATGGTGTTTCGATAGTTTTCCATGGCCTTGCCTTTATCAACTAATCGCTGCTTACTTATCTAGAGAGAACCCAGCCGTAAAAAAAAAGAAATGTGTTTTTGAAATCGGACGAGTAGGTACCAAGTTCTGGAGATTACCCTGCACATACAGATATATATATATATACAGATCAGTGTCCACTCATTTCATCCATCGACATTTTCCATCCATGGTCACTTAATCTAACACCGAAGTGCTGTATAAACTAACGAAATTATTATTAATTTGCTTCAGATTTGCTTCATCGATGTACAATCGCCAACACAGTTAACTGACCATCCGTGCACTTTATGTGCATTGTAATAAGGTTCAATATAAATACAGGATGGTCAGTTGACTGTGTTGGCGTTTGTACTCGTTTGTGGCGCCACACACCACCTGCGGTTGTACAGTCAGCCAAGAAAGTGGTCGATCACTTTGTGACTCTGTGATGTGTGTGATAAGGTTCAAAAGTGGTAGACTACTTTCTTTATTGCCTGTACATCGTAAAATTAGGCTTAGCCTATTTACCAATTTTACGATTCAATATAATTTATTACGTCTTAACATCTTAATTCGACTCTGGACTTACATTACCTACCTCAAACTGGAGTAACTTTAATTAGAACATCGCTTATAACATACCTATAGAGTATTAAGCAAGTACAATTTTAATCTATAGGTACGAAAAGCAAATAATAGTGTTACTGATCATGACCGTATAAGTAAATAAAGTTTTAACATGTAGATTAGGATTGGTATAGATTATCCGGATATTAATATACATTATTTTACAACGATAATCTAACAACCTCCGCGCACAGCCACGACAGCTGCTGCGACACTCCATAAAACTTCACAATATCATAAAATTAGCTTGGCAAAGTTCGTATAAAAATCTAATTAGCGAAGACGGGTCCGTAATGTTTCATGTAATGTCAGAAACAAATTACATACACTTTATATACAGCGTGTGTATTTGATACGGGCGAATAATTAATCCATCATACGAATCGTATGGGATGATAATTTCGTTAAATTCTGTTATAAATTAGGTGTAATGATTTTTACAATGTATAAAGCAAACACATGACACTGACATGATACTCGTATGACGTTATAGCTACGTTAATTAATGTGGATGCAATACACTGCGTGCTTAATTAATATGTATGAAAAAGAAACTTAATTTTCTAAAGAAATTGATAATGTAAATAGGTTCCCTAAGGTCCGATAGTAATTGTCATTAAAATATTCGCCCGTATCAAATACACACGCTGTATAGTAGTAAATTGCCATAAAGTTATTTAATATAATGTAACGTTTGATATAACAATTCGATGCTATATTTTGCTTTACTCTAATTATCGCTTCATTTAATAGGCAAAATTACATACTAATTTACAATAGGCATAATATTTTTTTCGTATAACGCATTTATGACATAAATATATTTAACATACATATTATTTAAAATAATTGCGTTTTCATATAACAATGACTGCCAAAAAGTCGACGGAGCCCCGCTTTCGTTTCTGGGACTCAGTCTCCCGCCCGCGCCCTCCGCCCGGGCTCCCGCCAGAAACTCGCTTCTGGCTCTGCGAGCTTTTATATACACTCTAGGGGTAGGACAGGTAAGACCACGTGGAAAGGGGTGCGCTGATTCGGGTTTTGGTAGCTATTTTTACCTTTCGGTTATGTCAGGTAAGTCATTATGATAAACACGTTTTATACCAAGTCATAAATATAGTAAATGTCTATTATACTAAATGTAATTATAGCCTTAAATCATTATATCACTTGTTACATTAGATCATTAGAAAATTATCTAAAACAATATCATACCATCCGTTACATTATACAAAGCAATGGTATATCAAACCAAAATAGATTGAGTGAAATTATATAAAACGTCCGGGCATCCAGCGAAGACAGATCCATCTATTACAAACAATACCTAAACTAGTTTTTATTCAAAGTTCATTAGCGTGGTTATTTGTATTTAGTACCAGCCTGGGTCACGTTGAAATGATTTAGTTTCAATATGGTCGGACGTCGCGGTAAATGTGGCTGTCGGCCTGTAGTAATTTATACCTATTGCCCCTTGTTTATTACAGCCTGTGTATATAATAAAATGCAGTTTTGCATGGGAATTTATTCCATTAAAACCACGGGCCTTATGCCGTTAAGTAGTAATCGAGCTGAAAGAATAATAAATTTGTCTCTACTTGTAGGTACAACGGGTCTAACTATATCAGATACAACGTCAATTATTCTGTAATGTGATCAGTCTATATTTACACTGTGCCCTGTGAACTGCTGAACTTTCTATAAAGGACACAAGCGTGTATCAAACCCCGTTACTTATTCAGGCTACCATGCTCGAATTACCATTTCTTTCCAAATGGTGTGAAGTGTGGATAAGTCAATTCAATGCATGGTGAAATCTTGTAAAACAGTACCTACAACTCGCATTCAATTACTATAAATCGAAGCCGATGAAGTCGTCAATTCTACGTAATCTGCACAGACGCGTGTTCAAATTATGTAAAGAGGAACTGCAATGAAGCGTTATTCTATTCAAAGCAGAAACAAATGGCTCGCATTAAAATCATTTATGCTAGCAATTAATAGGGGCCGGTGAATGTTTTAAAACAATTCTGAAAGCGCTCCCCGGGCTATGTGCGCAGTGTGGTTCTCTATGCTAAATGGTCGAAAGCACGCTACAGTATAAAATTATAAGCTATTTATTTGAGCTTGCGTGTACAGGTCGTAAGTATTATTTGCTGCATCTATAAGTGGTAGGTCATAGGTAATTATGTGTTTCGGACAAGAGAGGGTTGTGAACTTGAGCCCAGCTCGGGCTATGTATTTATAATACCGATGATTCAACTATAAAGTGTAAAGTGTAACGTATAGGCAAAATTATAAACATGTTTTTTCCCAAGCGTATGAAATCGTAGTTCAGAAGCAGCAAGAAATGGTTGTCTGATAAGTTTCATAGGACTAATTCAGCTTTAACTAGTTGTAATATCACTTCGTAAGAGATAATTATTAGGTCTTTACAATATAGGTATTTTAACATTTTCGTTATATTATATTATTTCATGTTGTTTATTTAATACCGAAACAGCGTTAAATAACAACTATATCATGACTTCCGTTCAGTTCCACTTCTTAATTACACCGAGATGGATGGCATCCTCACATATAATCGTACAATTATGTGTTCATGGGAATACCATCTCGATACTCGCTTTTCTATTGGGCTCGCGTGAATGCGTCCAACCGCGATTAGAGTGGGTAATTCGAGCAATAATTCCCTATTGACCTGTTGCTTTGGCCAAGTTAAATGAGTTTATATCGGTACTTAATTCGCTTTTAGTCTAACAGCATTTGACGTAAAGTCCCTGTATTTAGTTACTTGAGTAAAACGTACCTGAGTGGATTACGTATGGACGTTATTAAAGGACGCTCGTGCACCTTTTGATTTAGTGTCAAGACCGATTTCAATGTAGAGTAACATATCTGCTAGGGAATAATTTCCTTGATACTTTAGATAGAAAGAAATATGAGCCAAGAGCCAAAGAAATACAACCCTTGTCTTATTTGAGGCTTTCACCTTATATAAGGTGTCTATGATAGTAGTGCGAATTTTGTACCCGGGGTCCTCAGTTTTCTAGAAAAAATGGTTAATGTTTTATAGACCCGTTTTCTCTCCACAGTCTCAGCGAATTAACATGAAGTTGTACCCGGGACGCGTGTCTAACGTCGCATAATAACACGTCCGCACTGCTCGCGGGTCGTCGCGCGACTAATCAATTGGCGCGCGACGTGATGTCTTCATCAGCCGCCCGGGGGCGTAACGCCCAGCGCTTGCGCACCTAAACTCACAGATTTTATACGGAAAATGTGCGCATCTATTGTATGTGGTTGGAAATTTGCATAAAGGCAATTTACATTAAGCTGTGCCATCATTGACGCGAGCTCCACTGTTATCGGAAGAAGGACGCGGGGATATCCGCACTCTGTTAGATCGTACAACTACAACAGTTTTTTCACATTTTCTGTGAGAACAGTTTTTGTAAACAACTTATCCGATAACTCACATTATGCTTCTCGACACATTTGATATCCCTTCTAGACATATTCTATATTGCTACGATATCCTCTGGCCTTTTAACTATTGTCTCTATATAAAACACCATTCCTCGCTCGTCTGAAACTTAAATAGACGTGTTACTATGTTTGCACAAAAATTCCACCCCTTAAAACGGCGAACTAAGCTCGCATACGATTTACTAAGCAATTGAAAGTGGCCACTTAAAGGAATCACAGTGCGGAGAGGCAACAAATCCAACAAATTGAACAGGATCGGCAATTACCGAAGACAATGCGTGCGTGAGAGCCGGGCGCCGGGCACGCAGCGCAGCCCGCGAATTAGACTCGTTATGTGCCGGGATAATTAGGGAGCGTTCCCACGCGCTGCTACCCCCACAGGTGGAGCGCAAGTAACTGCACAAATAGTAACACTTTCCAGAGATAAAGATCTGCATTTTGGGAGGAAGGTTGTTGGCCCCGCTTTAGCAACGACAGGCCTAGTAGCATGAAACGTTGTATGGTTACGTTTTACATGACGTTTCAGTATAGTAAGGGAAATGTATTCACGTACCACCGTAGAACCCTGTCGCAATTGACAGGCCGCCATCACTCACACTCGAGTGATATGTTTGCGATAGGGTTCTACGATGGGACATGAATACATTTTCCCACTGCACATTTAGGTCTTGCTAGAGTTTGTACATATTTATAATAGTTGAGCTTTATATCCTTTTGCTACTCATCAGACTACGAGGAAACTTAGATGCGTCAATTAAGAGCGTGATGTGATGTCTGATGTGCTATGTGGACGAAACGGATCAGTTTCATGAACGAAATGAGATTATATTCAAGAATGTCATACTCTACATGGTTTCGAATATTCATTTTTTCCGTAAGGAATATATTCATCCAAAAAAAATCTCCTATATGCTCGGAAAGGTTGGGCTGCTAAATTAAATTAAAAATGAACTACAATACGTTAAGACTTAAATCCCATTTTTAATTGTATTCATTTGATTTTCATGATACATCTCAAATAGTGACCGATTTCGATCTTTATCGATTTAGTATTATCATTTTTGTATTTTTTGTATTATCATTGTTAAAGCATTGTAATATAGCATGTTCACGAATAAAAATAGCCATCGAAAACTAAGTCTCCACTGTCACCCAATAGATCTAGGTATTTTAACCGCAATTAGATAGCCAACTCAGTATTATTTTTTGTGTTTATCTAAAATCCATCCATTTTTCCTTAAAAGTTGTGAAATCCTCCATAATGCCATGCCAGTTAAGGCCTAAAGCTAAAATGATTACACAGAAATGTGTGTACTGCTGGCATGATTTAAAACAATTTATGACCGGCATACGGTAATTAAGAGTCTGGAAAGATATTCGCGGAACATTATAGCATCGATAATCTATTTGAGTAAAGGAAAAAAAAACATCTATGACCCAAACGTGAAAATTACAAAATCTAAGACTACAATCCAGAGATTTCGAAAGTTAGCCCAAAAACAGTGGCTACTTTTTTCGTGGACAAGCCTTAGTGCGAAAAACATATACATATTTTTGACGTCGACTGTACCAACCTTTTCAATAATGTATTCTGCCTCTGTAATAATGTATAACAGCTGGTTTTTTTTTCAGGATATAATTACTAACCTAGCCTCCTATATCTTAGGTATTCTTGTAAATTATTTTCTTGGAAATTTTCGTTGTCAATGGTATTTGGACTGAGATATTTTGGAAGAATTATGTTTTCTGGTGGTATTCCGCATGAACATATACACGACTATAAGGCAATCTTATATAATTTTACAAGATTAAAATTATAGATTGGTATTTCGGGTATTTTCTCCATAAAATAGCCAGCAAATGTTCAGGAGTCCGTGGCTGACCACTTAACAATTATTCACGAAATAATAACAGCAATTACCCACGTTCTGCATTAGTCGATTACCTACACCGTATCAAAATAAATCATATGCAAACGTAAGCCTCCATTATACATATACAGTCACAAACTAGAACGCGAATATCAAGCATAAGCCGTTGATACTAAACTAAATCAAACGTAAACGCAACTGTCAGTATTAATTTGAAAATAGTAGGTGTTTATTTTACTTTGAAAAGTGTATCCATACGGATTAAAGCGTTTTTAATAAGGTATCTATTAGAGGTAAAGGATCTTACGCAGATGTCGCTTAAGTCTTAGAGTGTCGCGTTCGTATAAGATGTTTATAAGTAAGGATGTAAGCGCCAATCGTGTTAAGGGCCTTTTTAGTTCGAGTTTTCACATTAAGTTGACGAACGTGTGAATGAATTTTATTGCCTTATGCGACGAGGGCCCGGGCAGTAGGCATTGCCACGTCTTGATGATTTACTGAAGAACGAGCCGCTAACGGACTAAGTTAAATCCTATATTAAGTCAATGACAATGTGACATTAAAATACGTTATTAAGTCAGCCTGGTTTCGTTTTATTGAGGGCGGCACATGATTACTTTCAGTTTAGAACTAAGCTTAAATTAAGTGTATATTTTCTTCGTTTCACGTGCTCTTGGTGCGTCATTACAGTTCAATTCTCCAAATTTATAAGGTAATTATTTCACTCTACTTAGAAGACTTTTCGTCCAATACTCCGCAGTGTCTCAAGACGAGAGTCTTTGACCAGTGTGTGTTGCCAGTGATGACATATGGCACGGAAACGTGGTCGCTTACTATGGGCCTCATAAGAAGGCTCAAAGTCACCCAAAGGGCAATGGAGAGGGCTATGCTGGGAGTATCTCTGCGTGATCGCATCAGAAATGAGGCTATCCGCAGCAGAACCAAGGTAACCGATATAGCCCTCCGAATCGCTAAACGTAAGTGGCAGTGGGCGGGGCACATTGCACGTAGAACCGATGGCCGTTGGGGCGGAAAGGTTCTTGAGTGGCGACCAGGTACCGGAAGGCGCAGCGTGGGTAGGCCCCCCACAAGGTGGACTGATGACCTGGTAAAGGTCGCTGGAGTCCGCTGGATGCGGGTTGCGCAGGACCGGTCATTGTGGCGCTCTTTGGGGGAGGCCTATGTCTAGCAGTGGACGTCTTTGGGCTGATATGATGATGATGAGAAGACTTTTGCTAATTCTTTTATTAACCGAGTTAGCATACCGGTACAATATTACTTTATAGATTTCTTGTAAAAGCTTTTCACTATAAATACAAGAAACACAATATGTAGAAAGTGAGATGTTTTATGTTGTTTATTGTATTAGCTATAATGCAAGAAAAAAAGAACACGCAATAGAACGCCTAACAATTTTAATTGGCTTCCTAATCCAGAAATGGGAATAAACCGTGTACGACGCCACACACAGCGATTCGACGTACTAAAAACTGCACGCCTACAATCGTCTATACCAGTTCCAAAGTACCCTATAAAATAAATCGATTTCCTTATACCTTAAAAACCTAACAGCCAGGCAGTAGCGCGACTTTACACGGCTTGTCGGTGTCGGGGCTACAAGCCCGATCCTTATACGCAATGAATGGACGCACATGCGTGTCGCCAGCGACTGCCCGCGTGTGATATACGACGGGGAAAGTGTGCATGCGCATTCAATTATATTTTTGTTTAATCAAGTACGTAAAACTTGTTAAGAGATGCCCATTTAACGCGTTTGTGCAAATTTCCATTATCAAGGTTCCTTTAACTTCTTTTGAAAAGAAAAAAATTGATAATCTTAGGGTCGTTATGTTATACTTACTATGTTAGGCTTAAAAATTGGTAGGGGTTTGCAACTATGTGTTTGGCTGCAAAGTCGTATTCTAAGGAATATTCATTGGGAAATGGGTAAGTGGGTGTTGTACATTTTAAAGTCAACAGGCCCACAAATAAGGATACACAAAAGTAGACTAAGCGCAGAAGTCGCGCGCGGAAAGCAAACCTTGATATTTGTCAGGATAACGCTAAGCGAAAGATCAAAGTTTCGCTACCTTTCACACGGTTTGCCCTAAAGATAGTGTTAATAGTAACCTTTAGAAGCTGCAGCACTTTATACTTGGAATTGAACTTAGCTTTATTTGAGCATCGAACACCCGAACCAGTATTGATGAGACTCGGCTGATTTCCAGAAATAAATAGCACAGTATTTATAAAGTTAAAGCAACGAGCAAGATCCGGCGCGCCGATTGCAGTACATTCTTGTATCACTTGTAAAATACTTTATTGCTCTATAGTGCGCTCAGTACGAACTGGCCCTTGCCAATGCTGTCCTTGCCTTTAAAATTTACCTAATGGAAGTAAACTAGGTTTCTTTCTCAGTTTAGTCTGTGCACCGATTCCATGTTACGTTCTTATGAGTAAGTCAAACTCTCGTATGGCGGTTTTATACAGGGCTTGGTTTTATATTCATTAGCAAATACAAAAACTCAGTCTGCAAACAGACTTGTAGGTATAGTTGACGTAGATGCCAGTGCTGGATGTAGCTCGACGACTTTTAAATAAAACTTCGCTGAAAAGTTAACTGTTGTATAATTTCCCAAAAGGCTCTGGTTACTACAAAAATAGTTTGGCCTTAAGATAGGTGTGCAGAAGTAGTATTATATGGTATCGCGTATATGGAAGGTAAGTCACTAGCTAAATTTGAGTTAACGAATTTAGGTAGGAATAAAACTTAGGTATGTATGTCTTTTATTAGGGCTTTCAAAACCCCCTCTCATGCTAACCGTGCCCGACGGGCGCGTTTTGCTGCTGCATATGAAGTAAAAATATTTAAACAAAATAAAAAGGGTTGTGTTCGCAACAGGTACATTCTTTAAGTACGATGTGAGCTCCATCAAATTTAACAGTAGGTACACAATACACCTTTGTGTCTTTTATAATTATAACACATCTGTATTATTTGTTGAAAATGTATTTGACCGAATCAGTTATTTATAGTTTTCGTCCCAATTCATAACAACTTTTCGAACAGAGGACACTTTAGCGTTAGGTACGTTGCGCCAATCGGCGGCTCCGCAGGTGGCAGGGAAAATCTAAACACTATAAAATTCGCCTGAAAATTGAAACTGACGTTCTGACCTAGAGTCTGAACTCTAGAGTAATTAGTTAAACTTGTGTGACATCATTCGAAAAAACAGTAGCTCAATTAATTGTAACATGTTGGATTGGCTGCCACAAGCGCTAAGCCAGCCAGACATTTTGGAGCGTCAGCGTGCGACAGATCGCATAACAATATGATATCAATGGCCAACAGAATCGACATAAAACTAATACGATCGGGAAAACCGTTGTCTATCGACATTTTCTTTTCATAGCACATGCGCCAAGCCACAATAAGCTCAGTACATGAAACGAGAGGGACACAGCGGAAGGGGTTAGTTTTTTCCTGTGCGCGAGCAGGACAGAGTGATCGTTTCTTCGTTTTTGGATTTATAGCAGCGCCTCCCCGTTAGTTTTATCTGTATCGCTCGGTGCGCTATGGAGCTATCGCGCGCTCGAGTCACCATCTGCTCGGCTTAGCGCTTGACCCACACGAGGTGGTTTCCTTTTAATATCCATGGGAAACACTGATAAAATGTGCCTTCAATTGCCAAAATTACAATTCATGTCGCTTACCATACTGAGCAAATGAATATACCGATATGGAGCTCGCTTTCCCTTATCCTAAACCTAGGATCAGAAATCGCAGGATCCTTTTGATTTGTACCCAAAAAAACCGGTCAAGTGCGAGTCTGACTCGCGCACCGTACAAAATTTCATATAATATACCCGTCTTACCCCGCCCATTAATATTGGAAAAATCTTAACAACGCATAGTGTAGTTAAGTCATGAGTACCTGCAGCGCCATTTATCGGTGCATTAAGTTACTAACTTGCGCGACCAAGGAACTCGGTATGTATGTTGGTTTTTCAGCGATAATTCTTTATCAAGGGAATTAATTTCGATAATTCTTTTTTTTATTTGCTTCTAGCTGGTACTTTCAGAATACTTTCATACGAATTTGAAGAAAAAAAATTAAACACAGAAGTATTAAATTACAAACAAAATGAACAAATGATTATTGAAGAATAAAATAAAATACGCTAGATAGAGGTCTCGTTATACTTTTCCGGTAATATTTACGTTAATATTAATCATATATATTATATCCAAATTTTACCGCTGTAGAAAAAAAAAGAAAAACTGTTTTAGAATGTGTAATGCAAGCCCTTACATAGGTATGATACCCCACTTGGCCTACTAACTAGACTTTGAATTTTTGCCCCCCTCTTATCCGTCCTTTTTTATAGAAATTAAAAATATATATATAAATTTTTAATTTCCCATACACGTGGATTAGCTTTGTTTACAATTATTCCAAATTTCAAATTGATAGCTTTAGTAACGTTAACGTACTATCGCCCAAGGGTACGGGTTCACACCTCTAGGATCATTTTCGAGCGTTCGCCATGCACACGTACATGAGCAGACGATTTTGAACAGAAAGTGTGAATCCGTACCCTTGGGCGATAGTATAGCCTAAATATAGCGATAGTATAGTTGTTTTCTTCATATATAGCGCGACCGTATTTTTCTTAGGCTAGTACGTGGGTACTGTAGTGAAAATAAAATAAAAATTTCACATACAACAACACGTAGAATTTATTTAATATACAACCAAACGCACTAGGAAAATTCACTGTTAAATCACACACAATTATAAAATTTAACCGTTACACAGCCGAAAGAGTTTTACAGGCCGTAAAAGCTACGCGGCGAGGCGAACTCACGGTCAGTACTGGAATATCTGAACTAGATTTTTAAGGAGTGCAACAGCGGTGTCGCAATCAGTTTGCCGGACCTTTCGTTCATAAATTTACGTTGAAAAGAACACCTTTGATAGGAGGGGTGATAAAAGATCAGGGTGGCAGATGAAAATGGGATATGAGAGTATGTATGATGATTGAAGGGAAATGGATGAACGCCAAAACAAGAAGTCAAATGATTTAAACGTTGGCGTAATAACTGCCTTTAAGAATTTTGGGAAGTAATGTGTAAGGGCGACAAGGTCCCCATCAAAGGTTGAATTTACTGAAGGGAAAAGACAACCTCAGCAATGTTCAGCAAGATGTACAAACAAAACTACGTTAAAAATCTAGTTTTTTCCCTTTTTAACAAGACGATTAGGTCACCAATCGCTCCGCTCAGCGCGCGCGTCTTCGAAGTCCGTTCCACCTTGTGATGACTCCTTCCGTTGTACCAGTGCCCGCTCAGTTAGGAGCAGGTAATGCCGTGGTTGGTAGGTCTCCGTACACGCACGTCCAGCAGTGGAGGACGTCGATGCAAACACTTGCGTCGAACTATTGCTCGCACTCCGAACCCGAAAGCCAGTTCGCTTTCCACGACTGGCCTCAGAGTAGAACAACCAAAGACGGTGCAAGCAGTGTCCAAAAAGAATTTCTTGGTAGGAACTGGGAAGTGGACTGCCTTCCTGCCAATTTTCACATAATCCGCCGAGGCGACAGACTAGCATTTTTAAATTAACAAAAACCGAGCTGAAATAGAAGCCCAAATGAAAATATATCAAAGAAATAAACTGAAATCCCACAAAAAAAAGGTTTACAATGGAACAGCATACTGAGAGCTGTTTTCAGTACCGCTTCACAAGAATCAATGATTTTTTTCTTTTCAAAACTGTGGCTCTCCGAAATCCGAATCTAGAATAGTTCATATTTTAAATTTCAAATAGTCTTTATAAAAACCAACCAGTACACAACTGCCCATACAAAACAACTAGAAGGTTATATAACATCAACACGTGAATAAATGTACGACGCCACCTACAGGGGAAACCAAAGAGTTCTAGCCGCAACACCTGAATCAAAGCAACACAAAACACAAGCGACCACGAACCCTGAAGGAAAAAGTTCATGTAAAATGCGTTAGATGTCGTGGTAATAAACCAACTGCCAAAATTCGTTAAAATAGAAATGAACAAATATTAAAAAGGAGTCGTTAAGCGACGTCTGCGAGTTCACGCTGCAGATATTCCCCAAATAAACCAAAGAAAAAATAAATCGAGTGTCGTTCCTCCAACGAAGAATTGACCATCCTGATAATAGTTCCGTAAACCAGACAGTAGCCTCACGAAACACACAAACTCCCAACCAAACACCTTAACCTAAACCCGTCAACACAACGCTGAGACATTAGTTAACTAACAATCTCTCAAAAGCCTACTAGCCGAAAGTGACCTACAACTAAGACTAAACGGTAAAGTAAGAACAACGAAGATCAACCAACCCTAAACACCTAAAATAAACTTTAACCTAACCTCAGCTAAGAGGGATATAAACATTACATACAACATTTACAGCCATGATTGAGAACCGAGGTTCACAACCATGAGTCCAATCCGAGAAATACTCATAAACCATGGCCCATAGGCATATGCGGAACGCAAGGAACCGAAGTAAGTGTCGTTGTCCGGATACGTAACCTTCCCCGACGGGGTGATACAATATTTCAACTGTCGAGTGCTAGCCCACAGACAGCGAATGGACGATCTCGAACTAAGTCGAAGAACGTAGCCACAAAGTCCCAATCCAGCATAAAACTGAATAAAAGTCACGTCCGGGAATATATGTGCTACATTAGCCCTAACCTAAACACATTAACCTACCTTAAAACTACAAGTTGACCTTCGCTGGGTACGACCACAAACCTAACCTAAAACAGTAACTCACAGTCGATCTGTTAGAAGGTTGTAAGACTGACAAAACCAAAACTGCTAATACCAACAGATCGCGACATTATAGGCAAAATCCGACCGTCGATGACCTTTTCAATCGACGCCCTGGCCCATAAGCCTATAATACTAAGAACTATTGACCTGAAGAAATTAATTGACCCCAAAATAAGCTGATACAAAAAAAGAAAAGTGTATGGGCTGAAGTCTGGAAGACTGACTTCAGTAGAATAATCGGAGCGCAAACGCAAAATAAGGCCTAAACAAAGAAGCGAAAAAATAAATATAGACGTGCAGCTTGTCTTTCAGAATTTAGAGGAAAAAAAACAATAGCGACAAAAAATGAAAAGAACCTACGACGACAAAACTCATTATTGAACTTTAACGCGTTTCGATGAAAAGCTAAGACAAACGAGTCCACCACCTTGGCATATACGTCACGTAGGCTAAGGAGATTCACCGCGCGTTTAGCCCGACTGAGTCCCACTTCCTGGTCCACAATCTGACGATCAACACGCTGCAGATCCACCATCACCTCACGTTCATACATTACGAGGCGTCTCGCGGAGCGACTCTTCACCGTTCGATCGCGACATTCTAAAATAACCACCGAAACCGAGATCCAAAAAAGGTGGTAAGTCCAAAAAAATTGAACGATTAACAATCGATCACCAACAGCCAACACCGACTCTCGCTAACCACTACCTGTAGCATAAGACAACAATAAAAGTAGTAATATATAACTAATCGCAACCATTCGAACTATCTTCTCAAAATTGGTTCAGTAAATATTAGGAAGGACGGCATTAATTAAAGTTTACACACTACACGCAACCTATACTAACCTATCAATCCGTTACCTAGCAACTAACAGGTAAATAGGATTGATCAAACAACGCGTGACAATGCTGGTTGTCAAATAGCAATGTAAACAGAACTATGTCGGAAATAATTTACGCTTGCACAATAATTATTAAAACATTACAGAATACCGTGGAAAATTGTGCTTCCTGACCAAAGAAACACCAATACAACCTAAATCTGGGCTAATGCGGACTACACGAAACGGAAACGAGACGAGCAACCGAAACACAATGCCAACCAAGTAAACAACAAATCGAGCCGGAACGTACGAGCCAAGAAAAAAAATACAGTTGTAGGACTATAATACAGCTAAAACGCTTACCTGCAGTGGTTCCCTATTTCTACGGGTCCAAACAAGGGGTGAACAAGTCTACTAAATAAGTAACTAGGGATATTTTAGTTGGATATGAGAATAAAAATCACAGGAAAAAAACAGTTTTGTTTCATTTTAGGAGTAAGTACGACAAACAGAGTTTCAAACAAAATTGTAACGTGCGAGTTCGGTCAGCGTTGACGAAATCCGTGTCTCGTGGCTGTAGAAGGGTTAGACGTCAATGGACTGCCTTGGTAGATGGGTAGGAATACCGGAAAGGTATTCGTTGACTAAACAGTATCTAGAATCAAAGAAAGGTTAGTACATAGCGTCCGGAATCGGACGGACCCTCCCCCCAGTTAAACGAAAGAAAAAAAAAATTCAATATGTAACAAAGAATAAACCAGGGTACTTACCAGCTGTATCGGGCGCCAAAATTGTAGTGAAAATATAATAAAAATTCACATACAACAACACGTAGAATTTATTTAATATAAAACCAAACGCGCAAGGATAATTCACTGATAAAACACACAATTATAAAATTTAACCGTTACACAGCCGAAAGAGTTTTACAGGCCGTAAAAGCTACGCGGCGAGGCGAACTCACGGTCAGTACTGGAATATCTGAACTAGACTTTTAAGGAGTGCAACAGCGGTGTCGCAATCAGTTTGCCGGACCTTTCGTTCATAAATTTACGTTGAAAAGAACACCTTTGATAGGAGGGGTGATAAAAGATCAGGGTGGCAGATGAAAATGGGATATGAGAGTATGTATGATGATTGAAGGGAAATGGATGAACGCCAAAACAAGAAGTCAAATGATTTAAACGTTGGCGTAATAACTGCCTTTAAGAATTTTGGGAAGTAATGTGTAAGGGCGACAAGGTCCCCATCAAAGGTTGAATTTACTGAAGGGAAAAGACAACCTCAGCAATGTTCAGCAAGATGTACAAACAAAACTACGTTAAAAATCTAGTTTTTTCCCTTTTTAACAAGACGATTAGGTCACCAATCGCTCCGCTCAGCGCGCGCGTCTTCGAAGTCCGTTCCACCTTGTGATGACTCCTTCCGTTGTACCAGTGCCCGCTCAGTTAGGAGCAGGTAATGCCGTGGTTGGTAGGTCTCCGTACACGCACGTCCAGCAGTGGAGGACGTCGATGCAAACACTTGCGTCGAACTATTGCTCGCACTCCGAACCCGAAAGCCAGTTCGCTTTCCACGACTGGCCTCAGAGTAGAACAACCAAAGACGGTGCAAGCAGTGTCCAAAAAGAATTTCTTGGTAGGAACTGGGAAGTGGACTGCCTTCCTGCCAATTTTCACATAATCCGCCGAGGCGACAGACTAGCATTTTTAAATTAACAAAAACCGAGCTGAAATAGAAGCCCAAATGAAAATATATCAAAGAAATAAACTGAAATCCCACAAAAAAAAGGTTTACAATGGAACAGCATACTGAGAGCTGTTTTCAGTACCGCTTCACAAGAATCAATGATTTTTTTCTTTTCAAAACTGTGGCTCTCCGAAATCCGAATCTAGAATAGTTCATATTTTAAATTTCAAATAGTCTTTATAAAAACCAACCAGTACACAACTGCCCATACAAAACAACTAGAAGGTTATATAACATCAACACGTGAATAAATGTACGACGCCACCTACAGGGGAAACCAAAGAGTTCTAGCCGCAACACCTGAATCAAAGCAACACAAAACACAAGCGACCACGAACCCTGAAGGAAAAAGTTCATGTAAAATGCGTTAGATGTCGTGGTAATAAACCAACTGCCAAAATTCGTTAAAATAGAAATGAACAAATATTAAAAAGGAGTCGTTAAGCGACGTCTGCGAGTTCACGCTGCAGTACCTACATCAACGCAACGCAATCATCATCATTCGTCCATTGGGTCTGAAAATTCCCTGTGCTTTATATGTTCACAAATCATCAGAACAATGATTAAATATGCATCCAGTGTGCACTGGTCTCAAGCTAATGATACACTGATTAACAATATTCGGGACCGATAGCAGTGAGTTACTCGCGGGGGGCGGGGCGAGGCCGCGCGATGTTAGATTGCGCCGGCGCGGATTTATGCCAACCTCTCCGTATTAACTGATAATACCTACTAAATATGCCATTATTATATGCGAAACAAATACTCTCACAGTTACGATTACGACCCGAGATTGTTTATTGGTTTTATTTATTGCTGAGAATGGAATTTGGATCGAGATTATGCTTAACGCATGTATGTATGTACCTAAGTTGAGTCTTAGAATTTTATTCCCACCAGCTGAGCTTAATTAGTAGGTACCTACTGAACTTCGAGGAGAATAGTAAGTATGGCGAGTATAAGAATGACATCTTGGCAGGTACCTTAGCGTTACCACCGATATTGTACTTTTTTTTTTTTTTTTTTTTTTGACGGAGTGGAAATGCACTTACGCATCCCCCCTCAGCCTGGGGTAGCTATATAGGGGGGGTATGTGGGACTCTCACCCTCCGGCCAACTCTATTGAAAGAGATGGGGGAGGGCGTCTACCCACTAAAACCACTCCGGCGTTTCCGTCTCTGCCGTTAATGGGAGCGCCATGGGATCGCGAGCATGTCACCACGACGCCCCCCGACCGATATTGTACTTGCTCCACATTATTCCATGAAGGTTTGGATTTTTGCCCCTGCGCTGGGTAGGCAGGTGGGCATTTTAGCGAGCAAAGATGCATTGTTAGTGACGACACTGAGTAAAAGTAAAAAAAATGTTTCACTATTTGGAACATTTTTTTACTTTTAATTATTGTTAATTTTGGTTGTAAAATGGAACATTTTTAACTTTTACTCGCCCAACACTAGCGTTAAAATATTCCTTATATCATTCTTATATCGGTTCCAGCCAAGTGTTAAGGTGTTAAGAATGCCTGTAAAAAAGGTGTTATAGCATGCTCTAACACCCTTAGCCCGAGGGGGTAAAATAACAACAATTTGTGTAGTGAAACGAATTCTACGCAGACGAAGTCGCGGGCAAAAGCTAGTTCTCTATAAGACTTCTATCGCATTTTTAACTATGTGCAGAATAAATCCGAAAAAATATTATAATACTGCATAACTTATTTAAAACCCATTCTGCGCCGATCACGATACAAATGCATCTGAGTACTACGGGCGATTTTCGCTACATCGGAGTTTAAGCCGCTACGGACTACGGCGAAGCGCTACGAGTGTAGCGTAGCGGTGAATGGGTTAAAGGTCCAATGCGTGTTCTATACTTTTGTACCCGGAACCTGTCTGCTGCTGAACCTGCTGAATGAACCTAAACATACCTAAACATTTATATCTGTGCTTACTTACACATTTTACTCTATCTATACAGATAGAGAAAAATACAGAAAACCTCGTGTAAGCTTACATCTGAGTAGATTCGTAGTCAAATTCAAGTGAGTGCCCCTACTTATATTCCAATATTAAACTTTTGTATTAATAAATAGAAGGACACTGAAGGAACAAGGAAGGACAAGAAAAAAGGAACGGGGGAGGTTGACGAAAATTTAATTGTTTTCACAATTTGTTAGTATTAACGGCTGTATTAAATTATTAATTAAAACATTGTATTAGTTTGATTGAGAAAAGGTTCCAACTAGATTCGTAAAGGCTGCGTACACTATCAGTCCTATCACGCATATCCTTTTGTTAAGGCGGAATAAAGCCAATTTATAAATTCGTCTCCAACACGAGGATCATTAATTATGTTGCTGGCTGGGTGGCTGAGAAAAACTTACTCCACTCATTTCGCTATCATTACAATCATGCCCCATCCCTGTTACACGTGCCTTTAGTAGTGGCGATCCTTTACGAAAAAATATCGTAAGAATTCTCAACTTTTCTGCACACTCTGGGCTTAATTGTTTTGTAAATTGAGTCCAGGTTGCGTTGGCGATTGCGCAAAGTGCGTCATTTCGGGTTGAATCAGATGTATCCTGTCCCCTTCTATTGTTTTGTTCTTCAGCCTCCCCGGCGTTAATGGTGTTATCTTTATCTTGCCTCTCGAACGCAGCACCTCTCCGTATATTTCTTTATCTTGTCCGCTCTGTTGGCGGTTACCAGCAGTTTGTTTTTATTCATTTGCTAATTTCGAAAATGAGAAGGCGCCCGCGATCACATCGTCGATCGTAGATTTAGGTTCGCGCATTAATAAAATTAACGAATGTTTTTTAAATTAATTGAACGTACTCGGAAACTGTTATCCCGGATCGGATTTCTTCCCGGTACTGTCGCCCCGGTTATTTTATAGGGATATTTATCGCTAAGTGGACCACCACTTGCAAATATGATTCATCCAAAATATATTCATAATAGAATAAATCCATGCTTAGATTTTTAGGTTTAATTGTATAGGATGGTTGCTTTTGTATACCTACCTAATGTCGGTCGTCCTTAAAGAAAAATGGTTGGAAATCATGAAAAAAGATTTACCTAGGTATAATATACGAGCACTGTTCACAGTCGAATATAGAGAAAACATGAAATCCTTGAAATTGTCCGAGATATTTAATTAATTGGCCTTATGATAATTGGTAAAACATGTTCATATTTCATAATAATTTATTGGTAGTTGTTTTATTTACTTGGTACAAGTACATTCAGAGTGTATGTATAATTGTATACATACACTCCTTATGTACCTACCTGTATCATAGACGACGAAAAAAAAAGTTTCTTGTAAAACAAAATGTGTCGTTCATATCCAACTATATACCTAGTTTGCAAAACCAGAATTTTGTTTATTTAAAACGGGATAATTTAAAATTTATTGTACATAGTTTTTAATTAAGGGACTTTTGATGTGTGTGGATACGAACACAAATAGAAACTGATAAATTTTGGCGGGGCTTGTAACATTGGAATTGGATACGTATTGCCTAACGCTGATATGTTCACTCTGCCGTCACACACCTGCCGTGATCTTACTTATTACAAGATTCTAATTTGTACCTCTCGTGGTTTATTCATGCATTTATTCATGGTGTCTAAATCCAAACCAAGCAAAGCTTGCTATTATTGTCATGTCACTCGCGGCAACGAGTATTGAAATTATGTTTGACGTAGTTTCTCTCAGATTCTGTATAGTTGCTCAGTGTTGGAATTCATAGCTTTGACTTATGAATTTCAAACGTATGGTAAAACAAACACACGACACAATCCTCGCCGTTTCCCAGGATTGTTTACATTAAATTACTACATTCGTTTGTAGGTAGTATTTCACGATAGTCTCCGTTGATTGTTCTACTTGCATCCCCTTGATTACATCCGTTTGATTATCATTGGCACAAAAAAACATAACGGAGAAACTGTTATCAACTATGCATTTGAATAGGTTTCCATCATTTGCGAATAGGTACTATTTGGAATAGCTATTCTATGCCTTCTGCAGGTCGATGCAGTATTAGGTAATAAAATAATAAACATATATGCCGATTTTTGCAAATATCTGTGGATATGGAAATATATCCACAGATATTCCCTAAATAAAAGCAACTCAAGAATTGCTAAATCATCGTTGCAGAATTTGACGAAAACAAATGAGTTGAGCTTGTTATTTCGAACAGTGTTTGAGAGAAGGACCATTTATTTGGAGGACCGTTTTATAGAATACGACTAAGTAAGGTGATCCCGATGGAACGCCCACGGGAATGCTGTTCGATATGTGACAAGAATCACCAGAGGGAGCATCTTGGGTGATTCTAGTGCAAAGCGCAAAAATATAGGCACAAGAGGAGCCCTCGCCGCAGTCGGTGCGCTCGCGCAGGCCCCGGGCGGGGGCGGGGCCGACGCAAGCGCGGCCACCCCGGCGACGACGCCCCACGCCAGACGCTCCAACTTACCTATATTTAGACGGCTTCATTGTCTGCTGCCAAAGGAAGGGTTTAATGGAGGTAAAGCAAGTAATTTATACTTAAAACTGACTGTGATATGACACTTGATATTATGATTGTCTGCTGCTGGAGGTCTCAGGTATCGCGCAACAGAAAAATGCATTTAGTATTTTTGCATGCCTTTTGAACGCCAGGCTCAAGTAACGTCAATGTTAGATATTATGTGGAGGAGATACTTACGAGTACCTACATAAAAAGGTGTGTATTCGGCTTCCTTAAGCAGTTAAATGGCAACGTAATCTGTTCATTGGTTCAATAAAGGCACAATCTAGAAGGCGAATTTGAAACTTTTAAGCTCCTAGTGGTATTGGTACTTATGTAATTAACATTCTAAATAGGCATCTTGTGACAATGGACTATTTTATGTAGCCAACCATAGTAATAGCCATGGAACAGTTTAAACCATATAAATAATTAATTTCCAATCAGATCGCAGAACAATACCGTCTGCGCGCGAGTGCGACCCCATTACATTGCGTACAAGCAAACTATGTTGGGACAGTGGTTGCATTTTAAAGGATCGTTTTGAATAAAGAAATTGAACAGTATTTTACTCGGATTTCTTCAATATTTCATTCGCTTGACAGCGAACGCTCAGTAGTAAATTTTGCTCATATATACATTAATATGGCCCCGTGGTATATTCATGCTATAACTCCGATTGCTAGCGCAGTTTACAAATAACATAAGAAGTCGCAGATTATAAGAAACGTAATGAGGGGGGAACTTTTGGGGAGTGAAAACTTTGTCTGGTAGTGAATTATTTGTAAATTGTAATTAAATTGGCTTCGCTATTGTAAAGGTATATGTTTGTCTTTATTGAGCTCGATATAGTAATCTTTTGTTTTTACCTATTAGTTGTTATTCTGTCCCGTTAGCCAGAGACTACTATATGCTAGAGTTTCGCAGTTTCAGAAAAATAATTATAATTGGAACCCCTGACGCATTTATTTATTTATTTACGAGATGACCCATAACAGCATAGGTTCATCCGTATCTCAAAAACTTATATTTATTGGGTACTAGCTTCTGCCCGCGACTTCGTCCGCGTGGAACTCGTTTATATCATAGCTCCGTACAAACTTTCGCCCCCACTTCGCCCCCTTAGGGGATGGTTCCCGTGATAAAAAGTATTCTATATGTTAATCCAGGCTATACACTACTATCCCCCTCGAGGCCCGCCTTGTCGGGGCGGGGGGGCTTAGTAACCGTGGACTGCAACCCACGGCGAAGCTAAGAGGCACCCAGGGCCGGCCTGTGTGGGGCCTGCTGGCTGGCCCGAGGAGAGCGCTCCTAGCGGGCTGTGCATTGCCCGCTTAGGATGCGTTGGGCAGGGACCGCAGCAGAAAAGGAGTACCTCCTTATCTTCTGCGGCCGAGGCGGGATCGCAGGGGGAGAGGCGTGTTGGTATAACGGTGCGCCACTCTCCCTACCCCCTGCGAACTTGGCGGGGCCGTTCCGCGGAAGCGGCATTGGTGGGGCCGCAGAGGAAGAGGAATGCCGGTATTACGGTGCGCCGCTTTCCCTATCCTCTGCGGCCGAGGCGTGGTCGGTGGCGGAACCACATACCTGATCCGCCACCGGGTGCTGGAATTTCCCGCACCCATGATCTCCTCGTAGCGGACTCAGGGGGGGTCCGCTACTGAACGTGTGGAGATGGAGGAGGCAGGCGCGCCAAAACATCTGGCGTGCCTCTCGTGGAGGGCCTTCGGGCATCCGCGAGGGAGCCGCTTGTGGGTGGCTGCCGCCGGCGGGGTCGCGGATGTGTGCGCAAGCGTTCCCGTGACCTCGCCACATGGCGGCGAGGCGGAAAGTGGGGGGGTTTTTAGTGGGTATACCGTGAGTCTCATCAGCTTATACGGGAGTCCCACATAACCACTCGGGTCACCCCCTGCACCCGGGTGGTATGCGTAACGCATTTCCCCCCCCTAAACAAAAAAAAAAAAAAGGCTATACACTACTATGTATACCATAATTCATCTTAATCCGTTCAGCCGTTTTTGTGTGATTGAGTAACAAACATCTAAACATCCAAACTTTCGCATTTATAATATTAGTAGGATTAGTAGGATTACCCTAAAATATATCAATTTTAAAATGTGAGGGAGGCGTCTCAGGAGACAATGACAACGAGCTACAAGAAAAAGTTATTTGTTCCATGTTGTACCCACTGGTTTTTAGTATTCTGTAGTCTAGGGCTCACATGTGATTTCACCGCGTTATCTCGCCTAATACATCAATGGCTTGTCCAGTATTGTTAGTGACGGTCGGATCTATTGTGATTACGTTGCGTCGCTTCGTAGTAGTGATGGGCCCATTTGTCTATGGTGTTGAACTGGATTGGAGCGAGATTGATACTGTTTGAGATTTTACATGTTGCTGTAGAAAAGCAATTGCGGCGATTGCTGTGATGTTGGTTAGAGAAACGTGTAGCAGTTAAAGTATTTTTAAGATTTAGGTAAATATAATTTTTCTGTTTGTCATTTGGTTAGCCTGCGTGCGTTCTTCATCCAACTAAAGAAAATATGCATGACTTGATACAGAGAACAAATACAAAGGAAAAAAATAAAACTGCATTGTCTTCTAGTAATCCGTAATTTGATCGTGGTAACTCCCACGTAAAATTTACACGAAACAAAAAATATTTTAATAAAATACTTTGTGGTGTAACGAAAAAATACTTTCTCATCTGCCAATTTTGTGCGATCTGCACTTTATATGCAGTCACATTGTTTTAATAATAATAATTGATTTAATTCAGGCATCTAAGGCCCATAATAACAAATACTTTAAAGTCTAACGTAGGTGCTCGTACTTATACAATTATAAAAACAAATTTTAAAGATATCATTTAAGGTTTACTTTCGGAGAGGTGTAATATGGTAATAAACGGATTTAGTGTTTGGCAGTAACATAATAGTTTACTGCTACAAGCTCATCACTTTTCATTCAACTCGGTGCGTAGTACCCATCGACGATACCGGCTCATATTCTCATCGTGTTTATCACTTCTTTCCCATCACTAGCATCATTGGGAGTGAATGAGGTACTTATTCCACAAAGCTTTTGTTACATAACGTTTGGCTAAATAGTTACAAAATATACCAGCCTGGATTACCCTGCATCTTCTTATGGTGAAACGACTTATGTTTATTCTGAATAGACATATGTTAATGCTCTTTTAAAGTGGGAGAGTAGAACCAATGTCGATACTGCTTGAAGCTTGGCAACAAATCTCATACATTGTTGCATACAACGCAATATTCTGAATGAGACCGAGTCGAATTGCGAATTAGATCAATTTTGTTTTTCACATTGAGCAACGCATTTTTGCAATAGGTAACGGAAATAGTTTTTAACACATTGAATTCGTTATTGATTACGAATAACTTTACTTCGTGTGAGTGTCAGCTATTGGATCAAGTCAGCGGTGTCGAGACTGGCGTAAGTGCCTGTACAGTACTCAAAGACTTTTTGTTTATAAATTCATAACATCAAGTTCAGTATCCCAGCTTCGAGCGAACATCGTTATACCGAAGTCACTGGCCATCTAAACCGCACCTTCGATCGCCTAAAGCTTCCACATAAACTAACAAGCCAAACCGCTAGATTTACCAGATTTACGACACATCCTAAGGCACAGCTTAACCCCGGCGTTAGGAAACGTCGGGTTAGCCGAACAGACAAGGTTGCATAGATTAAGGCATGATGTCCTCACTAATCTGTCAATTAGCCGGCATTCCTGTTCCATGAACTGCGCTCGCGCAACCAGCCGAGGATGACTAACTATTGTTCCCCGCCCGGCGAACCTTTAACATAATATACCAACGTATACTTAACTTACAATCTGCATAACACATCATAGAGCTTTACTTACAAATCCCAGATACATTTGTTTTTTTTTTGCTAAGTCTGTATAACAAGCATACGGCCTGCCTGGTTGTAAGCAGACACCGCCGCCTATGGACGCTTGCGACTGCAAAAGAATCATATACGGCCTGCCGACTCATCAATGATTTGGGGAGTCGTTGTGTGGACAGCAAGATACAAATGCAGGTCCTACACTCACAACACAGCAGGAACACAACACGAAATAGTGGTATTACTTGGTTTTATTTTCATTTGAATATGTTAGTATTTTTCTTAATAGAGGCTCGCATGTTAATCAAAACTCTTGATATCAAAGACTCTCGAGTCATAAAATAAATATTATTACATTATCATAGAATCCGTTTGAGGACTTTATGTCTGAAGATTTCACTTTAAAGTGATAGCGGTACAAAGCGAAAGGAAAAGTATAATGGCATGACTAGGTTGCATTATGCTGTATTTCGTTTATCTGTAAATCTTGAAATACATACAACAATAGATGCCATATACATCATCATCAGCCGAAAGACATCCACTGCTGGACATAGGCCTCCGCCGAAGATTGCCACAATGGGCGGTCCTGCGCCACCCGCATCCCAGCGGACTCTATACAGTGGCGTGCATAGGGTTTTTAGTTAGGGTAGGCAGTTTTTTTTCTGAGGAGACTTATGTGGGGACGAACAAGTTGTGTTTAGCAGTGCACGTCACCAAATTGTAGAAAAGAGAAATTATGCAGAATTAAATTGTTACTAAGTAAAGTACGAGTAATGTTAGAACTTACCAAGGCTATTTCGACTTTCGACAAAGCGAGTCTCTGTCAGTTACGTTAATTTACTAAATTCGCCGAAAGTTAACTTCCGCAAACACACTAGGTCAATACACCGGTCACAGCTAAAACACATATTTAAGGTTTATTACACAAATATAGAACACGCCAATAAACAGAAACACACGGGAAATTCAATAGAAAACGTAAGAAAATCGCTCCGAACCAAACTATGTATCGCAACTATTTATACAAGAATTTTTCTTTCACAATACAACTTAGTCGTAACAAAAAAATCACGTTAATGGCTTCCGAATCGAATAGCAAATTCAAAACAAATTTTCGTAAACAAAAACAAACAACCTTGACAAATTAGAACGCCCCACATTACGAGGAAAAATCACAGCAACTGGGACTTCTTTCATTTGCCGCATGAAACTTTGTTCTGCACGATATTTTAATAAGGCGAATCTTGAAGTTGCAATGCGCTATGCGCTGATTGGCTGAAATGCGGGGGCAGGTCAGTGGTTGGTCACAATACTCTGAGGGGCTACCGCGAAACGAAAACGAACTTCGTTCGCGTATCTCCCTCTCTGTCGCACTTGCTAGTTCGAGCGACAGACGAACGAAGTACGTTTTCGTTTCGCGGTAGCCCCTCTGTCCGGCGGCCGGACTTGGAAGCATGTGTGCGTGTGATTTGCTTATATGTGTGTGCACTGAGCAAATCCGTACATAGTTCACGGACGATATTTACTCAAGCGCACTGTGAGAGTGTGTGCCGTGGCTTAGGCATCGCTCCGCCGTGCCTACTGCCTGCCTTGCGCTGAGCGAGCCTGGTTCGCGCGCAAATTTAAATTGCAGCGCGTCCCGTAATGTGAGTAAAGAAGTAGATTGTTTTAAAAACTATTATAGTATTATCATAGAGAAGAAAAATATATGTTGTGGAGTTATTTTGCAAGGTAGGCACTGCCTATGTGCCTATATGGTAAGCACGCCACTGACTCTATATACATAAACTTAGTATATTCAATAGAAAATGAACCGCAAATCGTGACAAGCGCGCGTATCCGCATGAATAATAATGTAAACAAAGCGTATGAGATGTTCCAATAAGATTCTTTACTTAGTAATAAATGTCAGTGCTTAAACACATTAGAATATTAGATTCTAATCAGAAATGTTTATTAGCTATATATCCCCTGGTTGCGTCGTATCAAACGTTCATCGATGATTAATTAGCTTTAATTAAAGATATAAAGCTGTCTATATGCCGAAGAAATCCTTGTTATAGCGATCCTACTCTGATCGGCACCAGTGCGACGTGACTTGCGATACATTAAGATAGCGCAGCATATTTCGCCACCTATACGCGTACGTCGTACTCATATTATCCCCTTTAATGGCTTCATTACACGACCGGCTACATTATGCTAATAGAACCCAAGCGGCTTATTATATCATCCAGGCACGCGACACGCATTTTAAAAATACAACAATTTTAAATTCGCCCCCCGCCGTGACGCGGCCGCTCCAGACGACTCTGATTGGCAGAGTGAGTGACGTACGCTGTCCTTATTGGTCGATAAGATTTGACAGATAAAATCCGGCGGCCCACATAAAAGACGATATGTCGTTTCCCGGGCATTTTGGACTTGTAAAAATTTCAAAACGGTATCGCGGTAACAAAAAGGTTTTCTATCTACGGTCCGGGCATATCACATGGGAATGAAAACATCTGTCGACGTTTTGTTATGTCTGGATCGTTTTTTACGTGCGCGGGCGCATTATGAAGTGGTAAGACGTCGTGGTTTTGTTTGGATTGTGTAATAGCGAGGTCGATCGCCCCCGGCGCGTGTCAAACATTGTTACGGGCCCGAACGAGTCCGCCGTCGCGAGGCGAGAGCCCTTTGGTCATTATCGGGCCTTATGATAGGGGACTCGGTATCCCGCGAACTGGAGCTCCAATAAGGTCAACGACTTTAGTTGAGATATCTTTTTATACTATTTATAAGTCCTAGGTATGTACAGTACATAAATATAAAAAGATCTACATACTATTTCGTCGTATAAACTACTAACTGCCCGAGCGGCTTCACCCCCGAATTGCTCTTTGCAAACCCGCGAGATAAAATAT
This sequence comes from Epinotia nisella, assembly GCA_932294315.1. Lineage (NCBI taxonomy): Eukaryota > Metazoa > Arthropoda > Insecta > Lepidoptera > Tortricidae > Epinotia > Epinotia nisella. Next base: position 30,185,575 of record OW028674.1, read on the forward strand.
AGCCTAACAATCAAGAAACCCCATTTTACATTTTTGAAATTGGATAGGTGGTTCCGGAGATTATCTATTACATACAAACTTACTTTATACAAAGCTACAATCTTACAGAATTTCCCCTTTATAATAAATATTACGATACATAAACTTGAAACATCTGTTCCCATCAATACGAATTAATTATAGGTCAATACTGACTTGCCTCATGATATTAAAGAGATTCTTGGAACATGATAGATAGAGTCAAAAAGATAATAGTTAATGTACCAAATAACTGCACAAATTTCTCATTTAGACCCTAAAGGCCTAGCCTGGACTGGACTAAGCTGTCTTAGTCGGCTTTAATAGCATTGTTCTAAGCGTACTTATTATCATAAACCCCTTTAGGGCTTTACGGAGTTATTATTCACAACGCTTTAGCTTGCCTCACCTCATCGAAGGAGTGTAAGTTAGATCTTCGATTACGCGTTTTTATTACGAATCCCGGACGTCATGATTATGATGATGGTGAGGTGAGATGAAAGTTGTGAAGAGCATAGCTGGTGGTAACATAGCACTAAGTGCACATAAGTAACTACGTAGGTAGGTTTTTGATGCCTCAGGGCCGAAGGAACTCACACAAGTGATTCTGTTATTAGAATAAAACCATTTTGATGTAAAAATTCAACTGTAATTACTGTAATGTATCAGATGTATTATTTTCCAGGTGGCCGCTTCTGTTCCTTCTCACCGTGCATCGAACAAGTCCAGCGCACGTGCCTAGCGCTGACCAGCAATGGGTTCCAGGAGCTAGCTACCATGGAGGTCCTGCAGACTGAGATCAAGGTTTCCAGGAGAACTATCCCAGTGAGAGATCTCTCGTTCCTGAGACACAAGGTCAGTAAGGAAAAAAAGGTTACAATTCAGGCTCACTGTTAACAATTCTACTATTTATTATGATACAATACAGGCTCACTGTGCTTCGTGCAATAATATTCATTTTATCAAACATGCAATGAAATATTGATGTTACTTTCCTTATAATTATAGCGGGTCCTCCTGATACAGGTATACTTTACTTACTAGGAGGTCCCAACCTTATATGATACAAAACTTGTACAGTTTAACCTAATAAACATTTTTAATTTTTAATTTTCATTTTATAATAAGCTGCGAAGTAGGTAGTTACCTATCACGTTTCAAGTGCGGCGAAACGAGAGGCCCATAATGAAATTTCATACAAAATTGGAGACCTAACCCTGCAAAGTGATCGTCTTTTGTTTCGTCTTCAATTGAAAAATATAAGGTATTTTTTAATTTCATTGTATGTTTGAGAAAAGCACTATGAGGGTTCAAAAAAAACGACGAAGTGCTTCGAGAAAAGGTAGGTTGCGCCTGCCCTTGCGCTTCGCTTGGCTCGTCTTGACGGTGCCCCCAGATACATACCAAGACCGGAACTAGGGATTGCCTGCCTCGTACTATTATCCGGCCTCGCTATGCTCAGACGTCTACGAGTATATGCCGCTCGGCAGGCAATCCCTTATTTCCCGGCTTTTGTAGTAATGCCAATCTAATTCTTTGTATAAATTAGCTTAGATAGATTTACGATTTTGAGTTTTTCAATAATAATATAAGTAATTTATGGAACTCGTGAAACTAGTCTCTTTGTTAAATTGAAGGCTCGCAAGTCCTTCCCCGTCTTACCATGCAACTCGCAAATTAATTATACAAATGTTCTTCATTACCCTCCGAAGCAAATACCTATATTTCCTTGCAAATAAAATTGACATAATATAAAGAAATCTACGGCAATACGTCTTCAAGTCGTTGCGGTTCTGATTGCTCCTAATTAAGAAAGTGAGCGAATGTGGGCCACACCGCTGACCCCCGCGACTGACACATTAAGTTGACTAACGTATAGGTTCTGTGGAAGAGGTCTAGAGATGGGCGTTCGATACCATTTAGTCGTCCGGAAACATACAGACACAGCAACAAACATGAACCTGACAGGACCTGGCTGTGGGTTGCAATACAGTAGCCAGCATATCGGCGATTATCGTAGCAACAAAATCCATAGTCGTAAAGCGTGTACAAAAAATGTATTTATGCGAACAATATACACAGTATACAGGACAATTTTACTATGACCTAGTTTTCGTTACCGGTATACAAATCTTACTTGTTATACTCATATTTGACACATTTCACATTATTCGTTTAAGCTGAAAATTACTTATGTATTTAAGTGAGATGACAAAGTAATATTATTACGTCATTGAGCTGATCTGTTGATAGAGTTGGAAGTCTATATATAATAACTCTGTAATAAAAGAACGAAACCCTATCGGCATTAAGTTCCTGAAAGTCGATGACTATGGAAAGAAAAGTACCTACTCATTCTATAGACAGTGGTATTGCAGTACTGGGTATTTACTTGGCACATCTCTAAAAGCTGGCAGGTTCCGTGGATCGATGCAAACCAGTAATTGACAGACTCGCTCGTTTGCGACATACGTTGCTTATGCACAGATGATCCAAATTAAGTGGTTGTTGCAATGGTTTAATCATTTCACTTGTTTCGTGGTTCGTTAGGAGATACAGTTAAGGTTCGTAAATTGCAATTTGCTTATTGGATTGTTAGTTGGATGTCATGATTCCATTAGTATAATTTATGATCGGTGTTAAGAATATTTAATTAGAAATAAATTAGATGTCTCGAATAAGTTACTATAATAATTAACAAGCATCAATAAAATTCAATTCATTAGACTGTTAAAGGAACTAGGTACAGTCAGCAGCAGAAGTAGCTAAGCGGGCCGGGTGTTCAAAATGACCTGCACACGACTTTATTCTTAAGAAATTAAGAGCGTGTGTAGGTTATTTTGAACATCCGGACCGCTTAGCTACTTTTGCTGCTGACTGTACTTTCTAATCTCATTCTGATTGTGGTTCATGTGTTCGTCTGTGTTCTCTGTCACCTGTCACATGTTGCCATATTTTCTAATTAATATTGTTGGAAGTTCCTAACAGATTTTCTAATAAAATATGAAAGAATTCCAGCAACATAATTTTTTTTGTCATAACATATTGTTAACCCAACGCCCATAACACTCTTCTACCCTGTTCCCAGACGACTCTTACGACACCCACGGGCATAAAGGCGGTGGTGCTATTGTAATGCGTCACTAGGTCACTACACACGTTTTTGCCACCTTCATTATTTAGTATTTATGTAGAACGAACCAAATGGTCGTGTGTCAAGTGTTAAATTCTTCATTTTTACTTACCCATAGATAGATAAACTACCCTTAAACCCTTGATGTATCTCAATTACTAATGGTCTTTGTAAATTACATTTCGATTGCAATATAATGTCCCAGCCGGCTCACATAAATCCATAGTACGTGCCGTGTACCTAAATTAAGAGTATAGACGTGTAGTAAATCACGGTGGGACCACATCGCTCGTACCTAATTGCCTGATTCGGTGCGTTCGAATGATTACACAGGACCACCTAGTGCATTCCACATGAGACTAGCAAATTTGTTTACCCTTAATAAACAAGATTGTTATAGGGATTCAACGGCTTACATCTGAATTAATGATTTAATTTCGCCTTTTTTGGACACCAAAATTATAAGAAGACGAAATTGAAATCTTATAACTAAACTTAATGCTTTATACGCGGCTGGTGATCTTACTACGAGCCTTTTTTTACGGTCTTAGTAAAAGTATTATGGTTTATAATTTACTACCCTAAAATTCTATTCAATATTCAACTGAAGCCGTGCATCATTTCGACCCGCATGCAGCCTTTGTGTACATATACTTTGTGGCAATATTATAAGTAGTTGAACTTTTTCGCGACGATAACAAATCATTCATCTTCCTTATCGACTCCCAATAAACCGATGAACTGGATCAATAGCTCCAAGCGAACCTGGCCGTCAGCACACGTCACGTCACGCTATGAATGGAGCACGAGTATGAATGGCCCCTATCGAACTATACGCGATCCTGGTAATTGGGAAACTTGTGCGCATCTAGGCGGCAGTGTAAAGATAATGAACAGTATTTTGACTCCGCATTAACGCTATCGGCACCAAACTAGTCTACGCCTAGTATGGTCTTTACCTTAGGATGAGTCATCGTTTGCGGCAGAACTAGCGATGTGACGAGTCTGTCATGTTCTTAACTTAAGTAGCACAGATTTGAACTCGACGAGTCGTGTCGAGCGTCACTCAAGTTAGCACCCGGCGCTATCAAATAATTTCAGAAAATAAGTATTATGCCTATCACTTATAATACCGAGTACCTACTTGTCCGTTTTAGTGTCTGCCTGGATTCCACATTTGCAACGATAACTATGTCGTTAAAATTTCCTTTTTTTTTCCAACGTAAATACAAGATGATGATTAAAGGATTAAAAAACAAAATGACTTAAATTTAAATGCAATAATACTAAATAATAGGTAAACGACCAATTTAAAACTAATTACAAAAAAAAGACCGTCTTAAAGTTCTGCCTGCCGCATGGACCCCATGGCGCTGGCGGCATTTCCCCTTTTTAGGGTTCCGTAGCCAAAATGGCAAAAACGGAACCCTTATAGTTTCGCCATGTCCGTCTGTCCGTCTGTCCGTCTGTCCGTATGTCACAGGCATTTTACTCGAAAACTATAAGGTGTATTTGAATAAAATTTTGAGGATAGGTGTATTTTGTTAGCCGCTACATAGTTTTGTAATTAAAATGACAAAAAAAAATGTTTTTAGGGGTGCACTCCATACATAAAACTAAAAGTCAAAAATTTTTTTTTTCATTGTTACCCCCCGTATGGCACATCAATCGATAGGCCTTTCAAAATAAATATAAGGTTTCTTAGCATTTTTTTTGATTAAGTGAATAGGGTCGGAGATAATCGCCCCGAAAGTCACTAAAATTCTGTCCCCCCCCCTCTAATTTTTGAACGGTGTATTTTAAAAATATGGAAAAATTCATGGACATAGGGCTTATTAATTTCATTCACCGAAAATTGTTTTGAACAAGATCGGTTCAGAGGTTTTCGAGATATTGCTGAAAAACTGCCTTCCTCAAAGAAAAGGATGTAAGTGCCGTAAAATTTCTGTGACGATACGACCTTTTTAATAGGCACGGAACCCTTCGTTTTGCGTGGTCCGACACGCACTTGGCCGGTTTTATTTTGATGTATTAAGATTATTAGGAACGATTTGTTTTAAGGTAGCTCGCAGTGGATTGCATATTTCTTTATCTCGGAGAATATGCATGCGAATGTGTCAGCAATAATCCCCAATGTAATACTCAATAGATAGAACTCGATAAACAACGCTCATGATTAAGAAAATTCACTTACCCACTTGCATTGCTTACGCCCTAAAAAAATTAAATTGAATTCTATTCTTTGACCTACATTTGAATGATTATATTGCTATAAATGAGCTCACGCGTTGCATAGTTTACCTGCGCTCAAGTATAAGAGCGCGATTTATAAACATAACTAATTATTATGTACGGTCGACGCCAAAAATACATTTACACTATTCGCCTTATTGCAATGGAATAAGGTGCAAAAGTGTAAACGTATTTTTGGCATTTCGATTGTACATATAGGGCTACTGCTTTGCTTGTGTGAGGTGTGCAATAAAGAGTATTTGTATTGTATTGTATTGTATACGGCATCATTTTAAACGCTTAATCGATGGCCTGGTCTTGCTAAATCAAAATACTGGTATTGATATATTCGTGTAAACCTCATGTGCGTGAATACGGTCGTTCGTCTCTACGCTGAGACTGACGGAGATTGAAGTATACGTTGTACTAACTTGAAGTGTATGGTTCTAAACGGGCCATCACTGTGATTGGTGCGCGGTAAGAATTAAATAGGATCGATTGATTGATTAGTTTTCGAGCGTGAGAAAATTGAGAACGGATTTTCTAAATATAATAGCATGGCGCGAAACTCGCGCTAGCAAAGAAAACTAACTGCGCCCTTATTTAAAATCGACGTATTGATGATCACAAAGAAACTATGCCTAGATGGAATCTATAGACTAAAAGTTCTGCAAGTTCGTATCCGATTTGAATATGCTAACTTGCTGCTTTTCTATGTTATAATGAAATAAATTTTGAAATTCAGGTATAGTGAAAAAACTTTTCACAGTAGGTACAGACCCTAGGCTAATATTGCGCCTTGATTGTTTATGTGTCATTGTAGAATAGAATATCGTTAATAGTGATGTCTAGTAGGATTAGGAACAATATAGTGGCTATTTTTTGAACTGGCTGTCGCATGAAAAATATAAACGTTTGTATTGTAATATTTGTTGCAAACACAAAGCACAGTTTATTATTGAACCCTCAGATGTAGTAAACAGATTTGCTTATACTTTCACGAAAAAAGAGATATCTTTTTAACAAGCTTTTATTAGGTCGACCTGTATGTAACTATGTATAAACCCGTCGTGTTTGGGCTCGTTACAATCCACTCAATGAGCAGTTGATGAGTGTGCAAAAAAAAAGTACAGTCGGCAAAAAATCCAACATGGCGGAACACCCAAGATGGCGGGCTAGTTATTTTTAATGCACTCTTACAATATGGGTATCAAATGAAAGGGCTTGCTGAGAATAACTCGAAAAATAAAGTATCGTCACTCTAAATCCAATATGGCGGACAATGTACTGAGGAACCTGTCCAGCAATGACTAAAAAGTAAAAAATTACTTAAAAGTAAAAATACTTTTTAAAAAACAAGCTTTTATTTAAATGCGCTAAAAAGAATAAAATAAACTTTTCCTTTAAAACTTTTACTATCAACTTTTAACGTCATAACACATTTTAGATGATATAAAAGCTTGTCAAGAGAAGTATTTATACTTTTACTTTATTTTTAGACGGGAATCGAGCCACTGTGTACACAGTGACTATGTAGGAATCAAACCACTGTGTGCTAATCTATATATAGTGGCTAAGTATATATACTAGAACCTAGTTTACGAAGGCATTTTCTTGTTATTTAAATATAATTTCAATTTAAATCCAGTCTGTTTGGACCGTCCACAGTGGCTCGCGAGCCATATGTGCTCTGCCAAACGAGCTACCGTTGCCGCCTCACCTGTCGCCATTTTGAATATTAGATCAAACTAGACAGAATCAGCGAAACGTAGTGACTCAAATGATCAGCCAACACTAAATAGATTAAACGTTACGCAATCGACCAGCTGTGCGGAATCTAGCTGTCCGCACCACGGGCGTAGCTAGGGGGCGGGAGGCGGGGGGAGGTTTGGGGTTCAAATCCCCCGAAATGTTACCTTAACCTGACATTAACCTGAATATTAGTGTTATTTTATGCATATTTGTTGTTTTATTTTCTTGAAGCCCTCCCCCCCCCTGAAATTTCTTGAACCCCCCCTTGAAATTCAAACCTGGCTACGCCCGTAATTCGCACGCAGGTCCGTTTTCACTAAAAGTGGATGACAGTGAATGTCAAACATGGGCTACGGGTAATTTGAAGGAATTAAAAGTAACTTTTAAAGTATAATCAGGCAATTATCTAACACTACCGTTACTCAATAATATACACCCTCCAACTACATCCGGATTGCTCTCGAATAAAGATCGCAAGCTAAGTAAAAATACATGAAATCTGCGGTTCAGCTTCAAGCTAAAATACATCTTATGCACTATGCAATAAAGCTTTAAATGCAGACTGCAGTTAACGTATCGATATCGGCGACATATCGGGCTGCGTTTTGAAACGTCACGCGCGCCGTATGTCGCGGCCGGTCACGCTCCCGACCAGTAGCCTGTAGAGACGTCAAGCCTGATTATAAATATTTATCGATTAGTAATTCTCAACCAACCTTTCAACTTGTGGCAGTTGTATGGAGACAATGTTGCTAACAAGGCTCTCACTATAATACATAATATATGTAAAACCGTATATTTAGGCGCTCATAGTTCGTTTAAAACAAGTACCAATGTTACATTTAGGGTGGGTTACGCCAAACCGTCTGTAATCGTAAGCGGTGTTCGTTATAATCGGAATGTATGTAGTGTTTGACAAGTTTCTATAGAATGACAGCTGCCGGCGCCATATTTAACGTTGATCGGTCTGTAATCGTAAGTTTGCAACCCGCCCTTAGTGAGATGTCCTTATCGTTAGCTTTGTCCTTTTACCTTACAAAAAGACATCAACGAGCGTAGGAAAATATTCTTCAAACTTAACAGTTGTTTTGCTCTACCTTATTTATTTTGTCATTACACTTTCATTGTTTATACCAAAAGCGAAACTTTATTTATAAAAAATCAGCAGGTAGTTATATACAGTTTAGAGTGCACCGACTTTCTTATTCTGACAATAGATGTTCTGAATGAAATGGGTACCTATGTATAATGTAAGCGTGAGAAATCACAGAGTTTCTGCTGAAAGTTATAGCTTCCAAACATTACCAATTGGTTCATGTCGTGTTCGTAGTTCCAAGCTTTCTCTCCTATTTCTGGTTCTTATATCAAGGGAACATAGTCAACCGATGCATTGACCTGTGTATCGCGGATGGATGTAATTTATATGTTAGTACTGTGTTGTAGTTTTCTACGACACATTTTGAGTAATTGTTTACATGTAATTTCCATTGTATTTGATTAAATTTTCTAAACAAAAAGTGTATTGGCGAATCTTCTCTGATATTCTTGTTTAACATATCTGGATGGAGATGAGGGTTTTAATTCTCGAAAAAGGCATTGCTTTAAATGCAGAACTTACCTTGTGCTAGCGTATACAAATTACTTTTGCGTAAGTTCCAGGAAAATAGCGCGTAGCTGCAATCAAAAATGAAGTGAATATTTCATGTGTTACGTAGATATCCAAGTGCCTCGACAATTACCGTGATAATTTTCCAGTAAATATGTTGAAGATTCATCGATATTTCCTTAAAGCGCCCCCGCATAATACATTTATTTCAGCTAAAATACTGCCTTTACAGTCTATCGATGAAGGCTGTATAAGGCACATGCCTAGCAACAAAGCCTCACGTCCGTGGGAAAATCGCAAGCTTCTTAAAATCTAAGAGCCAACCCTGGTATGCCACACTAATAATAAATTATCAACATACATCGGGGTTTTCGGAGCGGGAACGTTTGACATTAGCCAAAGAGTAGGTATTTACTTAAAAACAGATCGTACCCTAGTAGGTTTCTACCGAATGAATAATTGATTGAAAAATAAATAAAGATTAATCATACATATAGGTACATATTTTATATTGGTCATTCATTATCAACCTCTTCAGTTAAGTCTATTCATTTATAAGAAAATGCTTCATAGATATCGAGCGTCAAGATTGACATTGTATTAGACACCTATTGTCAACCGTTACCCTTGCTTGTCTAGTAGATAAACTTATATGCAATTGTATTTTAAAGAAATAGAACTTCAATCTCAAACTTCTCGTGCATCAATTGATTCCTACAAAAAATTTCAATATGCACCTATTACAACTGTCGACGTGGAAAGATCATTTAGCTCCTTGAAATGGATATTTACAGCAAGACGCCGTATATTAACTGTCCCAAATATAGAAAAAATATTAATAGTTTATTCTGAAAATCGTGTCAACTATTCAATTTACAGCAGGTAATTAATTAAAGTTATTTTAATTGTTACCTTATAAGTTATAAGACTTTTACGGAAATTAAAATAAAACTTTGTCACAGATTGTATACAACTCACAGAGAGGTAGTTATTCATTAGGCATAATAAGATATTTTCTTAGACTAACATATCTGTTTATCTCTACTCTTTCTCAAATCATTCCCGCTCCGAAAACCCCGACGTATGATTATCAATTACTAGATTATCAAGTAAAATTATTTTAAATCTTTACTTATTTGGATGGTGCGACGTGGGAACTAAGGGCAAATAAATAAGTTGCCTCATGACATGAGACATGAGTATGCTGTAGCAACATTAACTTATCACATTTTTTTATGAATTATGAGCCAGTCCAATGATAAGTAATCTAATCTTTATCAACGTAAAACCTATAAATAATTCATAAGTACCATAGAGAGTTACGAGTGTAATGAACACTATAGGTACAGTACCTACCTTTAGTTAGAATAGGTAGGCTAGTTTAACAAAAAGAAGTAATGAACTGTTTATTATCATTTGGTTGTCATTCCTAGCACTTCTTTATTAGTAACAGTATTAGAACTTAATTTTATATTGCTATTAAGATATGTCATTGAAATTGAAAAGCTGTGTGACGCTATGTGAGTCTACCGCAGCACTCAGGCAAATTTGCATATTCTTCCCCATTTCTAAATCATATATCGCTCCGGTGGTGCCGCAATTCATAAATAGAAGTCATTAGTGCTATCCATAAACCTTAGCAAATGGATTTCCAACAAGTCGGAGCGGTGGGACCGTGGCCCGGCTGCATTTCGCTCAAACATCGCAAAACTTCATTCTCCGGAGTGGATTCTGGGCTCGCTTAGAGCGCCTTAAATCTTTCCTTTTTAGAAATTGACTTGGTTTATCGCTTGATAGAAGAGATGGTAGGAATATTTGGAAAATACCTACCCGGAGCGGTAATTGCGTAACTTTTCGAACGATCGTTACGACAGTTCAATTGTAATTTTTCCATACAACAAAATGACATCTTGATATATTTCACGTACGCAAGAACGCTTACGCGTACGCTTGAAGGCAATATAAAACAGGATTTGTATTGTTGATTGTATTAATCCAGAATGAGGTACCTACAGACACCAGCACCTATCTGCTACAACGTAGCACGCGTAAATATCTAACAGGATTCTATTTCTAGTGCCGTTAGAACGTGTCAGATATTTTTGCTGTCTTTGTTATGGCAGATATTAATGCTGGTGACTGTACGAAAAATGCCCACATATTATATTTTCATGTTCTTCTCATTTCCTTCATTCTCATTAATTTCCACCTAAATAGCAAAATTGCTTAACGCAAGAACTATGGTCCAAAAAACCACTCAATAGTTTAATTTTCAATAACCCATAACAGTAAACCATTATTATTGACAGTAAACAGCGCTCCGTTTAAGGAAATAATTGATACTTAGTCACACTTGTCATTCGTTTTGTTACTTTGTTTGTAAGTGTGTCATATTTACTTTACTAAATTGAAACTGACATGGATAACCAGCTGCTAAATTGTATTAATGGTTTTACTAATATTTCAAAATGATTTTAAAATAACGCTATTGAAAAAAAAAACAAAATGATTTAGGCTATACTTGTTCCCAACCAAAGTGACGCCTGAGGCCATAAAGAAAGACAATGAAAGACAATGCAAAAGAGATAACGCGAGCCTATGGTTTTATGGCCTCAGTCGTCACTTTGGTTGGGAACAACTGGAACAAGTATAGGCCCGGGGACCGCTAGCTGCAAGTATAATCTCTGCAGGGGAGGTAAAAGTCAATCTTGTCATAAACATACTTGGCTATATATATACTCGTTATATGTATATGATAGGAATAAACCTGGTTTTATCAACATTGGACCTAATATCAACACGCACCCACCTTAAAATGCTAAAACCATAGTTCGCCCATACCATACGCACTCGAATACTAAACAGGCTCATTACAAAGGCCTCTATCAAGACATTAACTAACCGAATAAGGCTTCATTGAACCATTTGCGAGTCTAAGTTCAGAGCTGCAGCAAATCATACCGAGTAGCTAATAGTGCTGTCACTGTTATGGGAACGGCGCTTGTACCCGCATAGTGTATGTGCCCGGTGTGTGCCAAATCCGGTCCGCATATGCTTCACCAATGCTAAAAGAGGAATGTTTTTCATTTAAATATTATTGACCTGCATAGATAGTTGACTGTCATATTTGTGCGAGTTTACGCTAAAATGACCTTATTTGGTATGTTTGAATTTAAAAGGCATTCTTGCAACTGACACGAATTAAAAGTTGCTAGCATAGAAAAGTGCTAATGGAAGAAAAAGAAAGGACGGTGTACGAGTAATATTATTTTCAGATTTTTACCCGACTGCCAAAGGAGGAGGGTAATGTTCTTCGAGTGTATGTAAGTATGTATGTATGTATGTATGTTTCTTTGTGGCCTCCTGTAGCCTAAACGGCTTGATGGATTTTGATGTTGGATTCCTCTCAATCGTGGGAGTGACATAGGCTATAATATTTGTCAAAAAGCAGTCGGGTTTTTCGAAAATTCTTTTTTATGTTAGCTAAAATGCAACATATGAGAGTAACCGAGGTTTACCACCGACGAGGCGCGGCGGAGAGAGAAAAATACACAACAATAATAATAATGTAGCTTAAAAACAAGCAAGCTAATAAGTTTAGGATCGGCCACGCACATACGATTGACCACAGATGAATCTCACATTAAGTACCGTAAAACCACACAACTATAGTCCAGGTCACCCAACTATGGTCCAAATTAAGTCTCATATTACTTGCTCAGGTGGGACTGTCTTCATGGGTGAACTTGAAGACAGGCAATATAATAACACAAATTTAAATAAAAACCTATAAAATCACAAATACAAAATCGATATTGATAGAAACGAATGAGTTTACTTTTGGACCATAGTGGGGGTTGTGGACTATAGTTGTGTGCTTTTACGGTACGTAAATCTTTACAAATTACTATGGCAAAACTGTCAACTTGTCACAATTAATCAACGGTTAAAGTTAGATACAATTTGATGCATACCTACAACGGATTTCTCTAATAGTCGTCAGTTAACGTCACTTGCTCTATAAGTGTCTAAAATTCGCCAATACCTAATTACGATCTAAACAAGCATCTATCCTAATTTAGATCTTCCATTATAGTTATGAAAATGATTTATATCACGCGCCGACGCAGCTGCGCGGGACAAAGCCGTGTGCGCATTCCCACATTACTTACTGAAATGACTTATAGACTACGGATCGTCGACACACTTCATATGAACTACGAGTTTAGTACTGGAAAACGTATGATTAGCACACTGATCCGTGCGTCTAGCACAGGCTGCCAAGTCGCGTCGCGCGCAGCTCAGTTACTCCTGTCCCACTCGCACTGTGCAAAGGCAAAGTAGAAAGAGGAGGGTAGATTTTTCCCATCTCGCTTTGTGTCGCAGCATCAGTTGTGCTAGCCCCGCAGGAAGGTGTGAAGCGATAAAAAGCACACGTAGCTCAAACTAATAGGTATCCTCGAGAACAAATAGAAATTATCGTTGACGTGTACCAGTCTTGCTAGTTAAGTACCTCTTCTTCTTCTCGAGCTAAGTCTCTTTTTAGGGTTCCGAAGCCAAAATAGCAAAAGCGGAACCCTTATCGTTTCGTCATGTCCGTATATCCGTATGTCACAGGCATTTTACTCGAAAATTAGAAGGTGTATTTGAATAAAATTTGGAGGACAGGTGTATTTTGTTAGCCGTTACAATAGTTCTGTACCTAATGAATTGACTAAAAAAATATTTTTAGGGGTGCACTCCAGACATGTAACAGTAAGTCAAAAAAAATATGATTGTAAGTCCACGTCATCAATCGATGGGACTTTCAAAATACCTTCTAAAGGTCTCTGTCATTTTTTTGACTAAGTGAATAGAGTCTGAGATGATCGCCCCGAAAGTCACACAAATTGCGTGTGCCTCTCATTTTTATACAATGTATTTAAAAAATATGAAAAAAATCATGGACCTATGTCCATATTTTTTTTTAGGTCCTATGACTTATTAAATTATTTTGAACAAGATCGATTTCAAAATATTGCGGAATAACTGCCTTTCTCATAGAAAAGGACGTAAGTGCCGTAAGATTTCTATAACGATACGATCTTTTTTATTCAATTCAATTTATTTCATAAGAATATAAACTGTGTCGGAAATTATATGACTAATAACGGGTCACTCACGTATTTAATATCGAATATCGCTTCATCCGTTCCGTTTTCATTATACTTTAATATGTCTGATTCTCACGGGAGTTTTCTATATAAAACTAATTACAATATTCACTACATTATACAATACATTACATATTATATTATTAATCTTAATAGGCACGGAACCTTTCGTTGTGCGTGGTCTGACACGCACTTGGCCGGTTTTTTTCATCTTAGCGTTACGCTTGAACAGAATGATGGGGCTACATAACTATCAAAAGCCTTTCTACCTGTTCCATGTCATTTGAAGTATTGCTTTACTTTATTCAGCTAACAGTATAATCAAATATATAAAAATAAATAAAGAATCTATAGGTACCTACTCGGGAAAAAATACTAGAGTTCCAAAGTGCATGTCCATGTATTTCGTTGGTCTATGCTGACCACTATGCTTTTATCGCGTGGTTATGTTTCTGTCAGTTCCAAATATAGTGACGTTGATTTGTACAAGTTTATAGAGTTTTGGCAAGTGCACTACAGTTGTAAGTTCGTAAAAATCGGTATAATTTCAATGAGAAATAAATACAATTAAATTTTTAATAACCCGGACTGGGTACATAAATATACTGTCGAGGAGCTAAATGCATATTCATTTGTAATCTAGATTCTAAGTTACTATTAAGTCAGGTCGACTACAAAGAGAAAGATACAACCAAAGTTACAAAAATATGTATACACGACTTTATTGCCTTAACATTAAGGTCGTGTATACATATTTTTGTAACTTTGGCTGTACCGATCTCTTTGTAGTCGACTGTACATTTATCTCTGTTTGTTCTATAAATAAAATAAATAAATAAAATATATTGCTTCATACGATTTCCATGCTCACAATTGGCAACTTGAGAAAAAAAAAACACGGTGCCATTAGAACCAGATTTCTGATTGGATCAAATGTTTGTATGGGACTAGCTACAATTAGAGCACGTAAAAAAACAAAAAAGAGGGTCAAAGGCGGACCCTCGCTGGCGACAGCCGAAACGGTTCAAATTGACATAGTATAGTATTGTGACGTCACAATATTATCTTCGTACTAACGTTATATGGCAAATCACGTAAATTGCTATTCGTGGTGGTTTAAGTACATACATAGTTGGTATACAACATTGTTTTTATTAAAATGTTAGGATTCTATTGGTATCTTAAAACTTGTTCTTGGCCGATAAAAAAATACAGATACGTTACGTTATAATTTTTAACGTAAGGAAAGTACCCAATTAAAACGAACCTAGGTATTTGTAAAATTTCGTCAAACACATTTAATACAGCAGAGCACGCCAATATCCTCCTGTACTTAACTTGAATAACATAACCCTACCTTTTTCTCCAGTCGGTTATATTATAAACAATGCTATCGTAAAAATGCCAGTACCTCGTTCATATCATCGATAAAGAAGACTTCGCTTAATTTAATTATGTTTTTTTAATCTCCTTTCTCGACTTTATATTATATCTCTACTAAGTTAGCCACTGTCAGACTGTCAAGTATATCTGAAACTATTGACCTCTCCAATTTCGTAGGAACCTATAAGAATCAATGGAATCGGTCAGATTCGTCATACGATAGCGACTGAATGGGTGCTATCTCATCTACTGTCGCTTCGAACTGACAATGGCCAGTCATGGCGGTTTCTGGAGCTTTGACATGATACCTGTGTAGATACTTCCAAGTATTGTGAGTGACAATATCTTTATCTATTTGTACATTGTGATAGGTATATCGACTTTGTTTTTAGCTCTTATGTCACTCTTCATTTAAAGAAAAGGTATTTCATATACGATACAAAGTTTGCACATCCTTCTAGTAAATTATTCATGATATTTATGACCCAGTGTCTGCTAATCAAATTAGTGTAAGGCCTCCACTTGCATGCGTTCCGTGCAATATAATACTACTGCGAAAATATACTACGGTCAGTAAACCGTCAAGTAAGGAAATCTGGGCGATATCAGTAAGCTTTCGATAAAGTATCGCTAGAACCCGATATCGTTCACCACCTGATGCCGTCATAGTGAACACTGAATTCCAGCTAGACTGTACAATAGCACTCCATCAAGGTTGCTCCCATAATTTTCCCTTTAATTAATTCAGTGGCCATTAACTGTATAATTCGGAGCGGCGCGTGCGCCGATGTTATCGCGGGCATTGTCGCTGGCGTCCCGTGTCCAAACATCGCGCCGTCTTGTAAGTGGGGCCGGTGTAAGTTGAGCCGTATCCCGTTGAGCGACAGTACTTGATTGCGAACTGTACAAATCTGGGACTGGAATATACAGTTAATATAATTTTCTTTGAAACTTATTTCTTGATAATTTTTCTGATCGAGATGTATAGTGCCTCTCTCTTACTTCATCCCGTTTTAATCTGCTTAGGGATTTTCCGGAATAAAAGTAATTAATGTCCTTCTCCAGAGGGCTCACACTATCGCCAAATCAATTATAGGTTGAGCTGTTTATATGTGAACATATGACAGTCATAGACGCTTTCGCATAACCGTTTCCTTTTTTATGTTTTATTTCATTTATTCAGTGATAAATGTCATAAAGTACAAGATAAGTAATAAATTCCTGAAACATATTCAAAAACGTCCGTTACATAACTTTTCTAACGGATTCAACATTAACATACATCACGCCGGCCTTATGATAAATTATAAACAAGGGACCGCAATGATAATGGCGTTAATATCATTCTATTAACGCCATAAACATCGGGATGTTCCCTTTGAAGGTGTTACACAACGCACCAGCCTCGCACATAAATCCTTTCTAACATGCCCTAACCCAAATACCCCCTTCAATGCAGGCTATTAACACGTCATTATGTTATGGCAACAATAAATTAAGGAAATTACCTTTTCATGAACATATTTCATATTTAAAGGGGTTATTGTGTCGAATAAAATGCAATCGTCACGTCATTTATGTTGGATTTCAATTACTGTCTTGTGTGGGATCGAGATAGAAGAAGGAACTATAGTAACCATTAACCGACAACCTTAATGCATAGCATCATATTATTGTGGATTGTTTTCCTGGGAGCTGCAACATAAGTCTCGGACTCCCGCGCACTTCTATCGATTGCGCATATTAAGTATACATGTCTATTAAGGCATTTAATAAGCCGTGCTATCCAAACTCTTGACAAAGCCTTAAGGTTAGATATTCCATGTGCGTTAGAAGGTCAGATGGCAGTTGTTTCCGCAAGACCTAGTGTTTACGCCTCTTCTTGCAAGTATGCAGAATGTACCTAAGGATGCTAGCAGAATAATTATCTAACTACTTTATATAATTCTGTATTTGTCGTGAACGTGAACGAGTCCAGTAAGCAAGATACTATTAAACGGAGAGTAAAGACTTCCGCAGACTTGTCCTGAAAAGCAGAAACTCGGGTAAACTCGTGGCTCGACCAGCGTAAACTATTAGAACCATTGAAGATGCAGTCAATTCAGCAATATTTACAAACACTCCATACAAGCTCACACAAATCAAAGAACAAAGAGATTTAGGGCAGTGTAACACGATCCGCCATATTGTTGGTCGTGTGACGCAACAAATCTGTCGCATGCGCCGCAAGATGGCGGCGTGGTCGAGGGCCGACAGCCGTGGCGAAAGGATGCGCGTGTGCCGTGAAATCGCTCGTTAGGCTTGTGGCAATGTGAGGACTTATGGCCTGCGGTCGGTGCGGTGCTCAATGTTTGATTAACACTCTGGAGGCTCCTCAATGGACCTTTTAGGGGCCGGTACTGACGTATGTATCAGCGAGACAGGAGCAAGGAAGAAGAAAATACGGGGCATTGTGGTTTAAATGATTTTTCTAACGTCATGTCATCCGGAATGAAACGTCGGATTACGAAATGTTGCAATATGGGATGTTACATCCGCTTGTTAAAGTGAAATGAATCCCACCATAAACATAAATGTGAAAATGGGAGCCTAGGTCAACATTAAGAATATAAGTGCCAAGTTCAGTAGATCATCCTAAAATAAAATGTATTCTTAAGAATATACAATTTCTTATTTTTTCTACTACAACAATATTTGCTATATAAAAGTATAACTTCTTAAAATTGAACACTCGAATTATTTACACAACGAAACGAACGAGATATAACTTAGGATAAATTGATGCTCAAGACTTCACTTGGCTAGTTTTTACTAGCAAGACAAATTTTTCGAAGAGTAAGACAAACAATATATTAACAGTTACTCACGTATAACATAAAGATGATAAGTTGATTAGGTAAATATTAGATATCTTGTATGTATGATGCCGCGTGTCTAGATTTTGGGCTCCAGAAATCACGTGATTATGTAGAAGCAACTCCTGCCCCCGAAACTTTGTGTTATTAAGCTGTAAACCTCGCAGGTCTGTCTTTTTTTGTACATTTCCAAAATCTGAATCGACTAAAAAGTTGTATATAATTATCGATTATTAAAAGTTTTAAATAAAATATAATTGCTCACACAATTTCACGAGAATCGGTTCAGAAATGCGACCTGTAGAAGAGAGAATTTTTGCCCAAGCTGAAACTATAAGAAGAAGAACTTGGTTCGCTTCGCGTCGCGATAACAAAGCAGAAAGTATGCTGAATTCCTCCATCGTAATCCTTCTTGACCATTTCCAGATCGCTCTCTATTTTAGTGATTTTTCGCTGCTATAATAACCAGAATTCAAATACATACTGTTATGCAGAACCCTTACTAGTGTATAGCCGTTTTTTTTTTACTTGAATGTATTCAAAATATAAACTTATGCTACTACATTTATTGCTTTATTCTTACTGAAGCCTCAATTAGGCTTATTTGCAAGAATCAGTTGCGACTTAATTATTTTTATATCTAGTATTAGTTTTTGCTATTTTAGAAAAAATGCAAAAAGCAACTGAAAAATGTGTACATTCTTAGATACGCTGCCAATTTAAGGGTTAAAAACCGCAACCAACAATGATCGCGTTACTAAGTCGGATGTCGCGCAAGTGTGTCAGTGAAGTTTTCTGTATCAGGTGGTTTCAGTTCTAATGTATTGTGACGGCTTCATAATATATGACCACCCTTTGCTTATCCTAAGCTTGTGATCCGATAATATCAACAGCCCAACATTGTCGTATGAACAAACGCCCTATATAACACCAACCACAGCCCATTCCTTTAGCAACACAGTTTACCGTTACAACTGCCATCTATAAATTCGCACCTTGACAAAATAATAGGGGAGTCGATACTTCCACGCTATTAACGCCCGGAAAGATATATTGAATCTACTCTTCTCAATCAGATACCTTAATACAGCCTTCCAGCTTGTAATAGAAATTTCCAACTAGTTAAACTGTACTTTAAAGGTCCCTGATAAATGGCATTTGAGCTTTAAACGCTTTCTAGAGACATAGCTTTTACTATGGAGGTAGCTATAATTTTTATCACTGATATAAGAAATGAAACATGCAATGAATTGTAGCAACATTTATCATCCTAGTATATATATATATATATATATAACTGATTGAATTGGCTGCGTCGCTATCTCATAATGATATATCCATAATGTGGACATTTACACCAACCATGATATATCGTTGCCTCTTGAATATAAATTCTTGTTTTAATTACGCAATCGCGTGTATTTATTTATGACGGGCTGTTCTTAATATAGGTATGTAAGTCCCTTTGCATCATGTCCTAGGGCTTTAGTTCGACACATCTATCTGTAACCATATATTATAATAAGTATATCTTACTATGAAAATTAAAGCTATAGTCAATTTAAAAGTAGATTTATTCGTTATCGAATGTAATTTTCAATGATTTGGTTTTCGTTTCCCTAACTGGATATAAGCTGACATAACCATATATCATTAAGCTAAATGGCAAGACAGCTATACTTATCGTTCTATTTAGTTTGTCACCAGCCTAGTTTGACAGTGTCGAGTAAAAGCCTTATATAGTCATTTCATTATATTTATCCGTCGTGCCAGATTACATCGTGATAGGGTCCAATGAACGTTATCTTCGATGAAAATCAACAAAAAAAATATTTTCTGGAGCCAGATCTTTGGTGGTCGCGATTTTACAGACTAATCCTGAGAGTTTTGTACCGACAAAGTCGTAGATGTTTACAGTCGCTAAATTCATATTAAACATTGCCTAAACAGTGCCTAAACAAATCAATGAAGATACGAAGAAAAGCGAAGTTTTTTTAATCTAATAAATAGAATATTATTTTGGGATTTCAGTACAATACAACGATGGTAATTTTGCAATACTAAAGCTTATTAATCATAATTCATTTATTCATACATGGTTAGATCCGTTTACATTACAAGAACAGATAAAAATGTGACTAAGTTTATTTTAGCCCCCTAGCATTGCTTATCGACAACAAAAAGCATTCGTCCTTCACACACCTACTTGATAGAAATAGATGAATGCGTTATGTCAAAGATAAACGGTACTGCGCGTTCTAGGAGAGGCTAAGACTAAGTATATTTTATGTCTCAGTTTATATCATCCATTCTCTAACATGTGGAACGACTATAGCACAGGCGAGGATGGAGTATGTCCGACATGAATGGCACACGCTGAATGAACCATGAATCAGCCGGTCAGCGAATGTCTTACATGCTACAAGCAAAGCCCGAGTGCGAATACGAACGTTGCTTGTCGGTACTAGGCGGACGAATCAATTTGTGTTCGAGTATAGAATGCGTTTGATATTGTTTTAATATAAAAGTGCAGGGATCGGATACCGGTATTTTCACCATACAAAAATACCGGTTTTATTTCGTTCAATTTCGTTCTTTGGTTTATAATATCATTTTTGATCAGGCTGTCTAATAATACAAAAGTGTTACCTAAATACATGATAGAGTCCTACATTAAGAGCCTAAAATAATTCAAAATATCAGACTACTTCGGGGAATTTGGAAAAAACCGGTTCCGATCCCTGTAAAAGTGTTTAAATACAAAATAAGTGTACTATACAGAGCGAGTAGTCTAATCAAAAAATACGACTACGAAATAAATGGTTAGTTTGACTATTCTGAGTCCATCTCTAGATTTTGTTTTCCACCGCTCCTTGTGTTGCGTTTTGCGTTGTCTAGCTTACAGACCTACAACAAATATAAGATAAACTAAAGCCCTAAAGCATGATGTTGCAAACTCGAACAATTAATCTATTTTAATGAAATTGCAGATCGCACATCCAACACTATCTAAAATCACCGACTAAACACTTGTAAAGTGTCGCTTTAATCTAACCCAGTGAGTACTCAACGAAATCGTTTAAAAACAGCTCTTATTCCGACGGCAGAAGAAAGGTTAGTCTGTGTGATTTTGGCAAGCACTTTGACGATGCAGCTGTCGTTTAAATTAACTAGTGCGCTGCAGGTCGTGCTGCATTTGGCACGTTCGTATTTATTTATGCCACTGGAGCTAGTAAGCGAGGGTTAGACGATTTAGTAACCTGATTTAGTGATGCGCGCCGTGTGAATGAAATAAATGACACGATATTTTGCAGCGTTGCGCAGTCTCACAGCTTTACGTGTTAAATCGTCGCATCAAACGTGATCCAACAGTGGCACTAACACCGCTGCTACAAAGTTGCAACGAATTAATTCGATCTAAATGCGCTTAAAACCCGAACACCAGCAGACGTTCGTAATAATTTATGTCACCATATATTTTTACGTACCTAAACAATATATTTACCTAAACGAAACAAGCAAGCACTCACGAAACGTATATTGAAAAGACAAATGCCCTAGTTCAGCAAAGCTTTAGACAAAACACTCACTCCGCATTCCAACGCGATACATACACATCGCACTAGATTTAGGCGTTTTCATTTCTGCACGGATAGAGTCGTCAGTCGCCTGTACCACGGCAAGGCAATAAATTAGAGCTCGAATGTTCAAAGTGTTCCCACGAAACCGTATCAAGATGCAGCGCCCTAGAACACCGAGTCGAAAACGGGGACGAGCGAAATCTACTTACTATTTTCCGAACTTCGTACCTAACTCCAGTCCTCAAGTTAGAACCGACCTCGTTGCAGTCGAAATACAGTTTGAATTTCAAAAAACAATGCAAAAGAAACATAGGAGCTCCGGGAAGTTAGCAATCGAAATGTATTATTCCCTTACTCGATTTATTTCGCCTGTGTGACATTCGTTGCGTTTTGTTAGCTGTCACTCGTTCACACTTGCTTTGTATTTGTTTGTAGAGCGTTTTAATTTTGTATAGGGTTACGAGAAATATAAAGTCGTTTTTAAATCAATTCATTTTAATTATTTTCTTGAACTTTTTTTGAAGTATTTACCTATTTATTAACTTATATAATAGTAAGTGCACACTGGTGCTTTTGTTCAAACCATTACAGAATATTACTAAAACAGATCCAGTCGAAACGATGCACCGGCAAAGCCTTCAGATAAATCCCAATCCTAATGGAACAATCTTCGAACCTTTTACCAATCGCTAATACCCCTTAAACTGCCTCTAAAAGCTATAATAAATAAATGCAATCGATTGTCCAATTCCGCTTCTCTTTCGAAGTAATACGTCGCAGAGACTTGGGTAATAAAAAGTGTGCATATGCCTTCTAGACTCAGCGGCGATACGCCTTTTTTGATTTCGATGCACATCGTCAATAGAGTGGTGCATCCTAATTGTGTCTTATTTATAGCCGTAGAATTTACGAAGGCCTTCGGGATGGCACTTCACTTTATAAGAGCGAATCAAGATGGTTAATTCTATTCATTAGTACAGTATGAAGAATTCACCTGATTCCCTATATCAAACTACTCTATACAAACTTACATATTTACATACCAGCATTATACATTAGTTTACAAACTTATCGTAAGTTAGGTGTCTTGCTGATTATTGAAACAACGGCTTCCACCTATGTTTATTCAATATACCTATTTGTAACTTTGGGCAATAACTATCTATCAGACACCATGGCTGCGACAATGTCAAATCTTGATAACTTAACATTTATGTTCCGACGTAGACTATATTCTGGCAGACCAAGTATAACGCACCATAGTATATTTCTATGACAGTATGTGATCCTTTGCATTTAATTTACAACCCTGTATTAGAAGACATAAAACTCATCCGGGATCCATTCACGGATCTGCAAAATTCTCAGAATACCGTTGCATAAATTAACTTATGGATATAAACTTCTTAACCTTGGACGTATTAAAATCAATTAATAGTATAAACGTGATTAAGCCACATCCGTAATTGTGATTGATAGAGTCGAGAAAACAATGGAGCTCGGACAGGCAGTCCGGATAGAAATTACTGATATATATATCCATTGATCACGATACGAAAGTGGAGCAATATTATGTTTACACGGGCACTTTGATAATTACTGAATTAATCATTCAATTGTGGAAGCCATTGTGGCGGTCGTCACTTGTTATCAGAAGACTCGCGGACTGAAGTATTGGATTGCTATTGTTTTTTAGTACGCGTATCTATGTCTACCTTTTCATTCAACCTAGATTCGGACAACTCAAATTTACAGGTAAAGAGTTGACTAGGGGTCCTCCTTCTAAAGGTTTTTTCACCAAAACAAAGATCAACCGTGTTGCACCAAGCACGCGCATCAGGTTTTAATCCATTCGACTCATATCAAAGTAATCTAACTGCTGCAATAAACAATCTACCAAAATTTATCGCTATATATGTATACAACTTTTGGCATGAGGTTGAAGTGAACCAAAGGTATAAAATATATCAAACTATTATCAAAATACCAATATAAAATAAATATAGGTACATTTAAATTTATTTCCTAAAACCGTTTAGCATTAGTTGTGTATAAAATTATGCAGTTTAAAATTATTAATAGGTATGCTTAGTGTGAAAAATCACTAGATAGCGTTGTAGTCATTCATACACGTAACTAGGGATGTCACGAATGTCAGATTTATCGAATATTTAGGATGCGAATGTGCGAATATTCGTAACATCCCTACACGTAACGTCTTCTGAACTTGTTAGGTGCATATCAATAGACCGGACAGTAGGTACATAAAATATGTCATCATTTTATTAAATAACATGTATTTATACATCGATAAAGTAATCGGTGAAGAATATGCATGTCTCCCTCAAAGACGTTTTCTACTTGCACTACCCGCGTATTGCCGCATTATAGTGTGAGTCTCCTTAAAGTGCACTTATGAAATAGAGTGAATCTAGACCTATTCCATACACGGGAAAAACAAAAAAAAATGGATTTTTAGCCAAAAAAAATATTTTGCAAAGCGCTTTGGCACCATTGGTGGTGAGGGTTACGGCTAGGCAAAAAAATAAAAATAAATCAGTCAAAAAGTACTGTCAGTCGCTCAGAATCATTGAAAAAAAATTCTTTGGCTATAAATCCAATTTTTTTTTGTCGGTCGCTAGGTTTGGGTCTAGATTCACACTATTTCATATGTGGGTCGTTCTTCTTTTTTACCGACAATGAATCAAGGTTTTTCTGTTTTTTTGGTTTTTGAACTATCGAAAATTGTGGTTTTGAAGTGCGATTTAAAAAAAATGCATAGGTTTCTTCATTAGAACTAATTAAAGTTTACTTTCTGGCCAATATAAATATTTATTTACGGTTGGTTTCTAAAAAAAACATGTGACAAAGTGGACTATTTCAGTGGGGACAACATTTTGGTTTACCACTCTGTCACGGCATTCTACGAAAAAAACAAACATTTAAAAAAATGCTAGTTAGAGAAAGTGAAATATTATATATCACTAATTAATAAAATAATATGGACGTTCATTCGAACATTATAAAACCGTAAACATCATTACTCAAATGAGATGCCGTAATAAGACGAGGGACAGGCTATTGTCGGTCGAAAAGAAGAACGACCCATGTGCCCTTTAAGGAGACTCACACTGTATATAATAAGACAAACTACTACTAGTTGCCCGCGCGGCTCTCTCGTATTACACTGAACGCTCGCTTGCGTAAAACCGGGGATAAATAAAATATAACATATGTCCATCCCGAAGGTTCACTCTATTGCCGATCCCGCATTTTATATTCTTAATTATGATTAGTGGTTAAATATATTCATGTTACTTCTAGGCTAGAAGTAACATGAATATATTTAACCACTAATCATAATTAAGAATATCAAAAGAGGTATACACTAACTGACATTATTTTTCTAGATCTAGAAACACACATACTCAATAGATGGCGCTAGTAGGCTACAATTATTCACGACTTTCCCGTTTATTTTCGTATACCTACCTATTGTATGCGTATTTGAATATATATTAGGCAAATTATTGCCTCTATTATGATATGACTTATAACCTATAAGTTAACGAACATCAATCTGTAACCTTATCTTATATGGTACCTACAAAAACAACTATTAGTCGGTTATTTATGCACTCAACGTTCACCTAAAACAATACGTTGGTCTAATAAAGCAATAAATAGCCCCTGTAGGTATTGCGCCATAATCCTAGCCCTTATGCTATCTATGACGACCCACACGTTGCAGTGTCGCTATCGCTAGGTAGCCGGTGACCCCAAAACTGGGCCACCTGGATTCGTGACCCGCCCCGGCCCCGATCTGGTTGCTGCTATTGTCTCTTATTTTTGGGTATGGTACAATATTTACATTAAATTTTAATATAACATGTTTTGGACGTCGATCGATTGAGGGTAATATGACAGTGTAGGTAACGCCATCTATTGAGAAGAAGAAGCAAACTTTTCCAGAACAGAAAAAAAACTCAAAGTACCTAATATTGGTAGTGAATTTATACATACTACGTATAAATTCACTATCAATATTATGGAAATCGCTGACACTATAATAGCACATTGTCAAATTGAGACAATACGAGTATATATATATATATATATATATATATATATATATATATTATATAGAGCATATAATCATCAGTTATTTATACGGACAATTTGAACTTTGTTGTGAGTTACCCCATATATGCACTGGTCCAATTAAAAATTCATATCCTCTCTCATCTATGGCCTTTTCCCAACAGTGGGACGTATACATGCTTGTGATGAATCTAGTCATGCCTATTTCTCCTGTCATCTACAAGCAACGGAAGGTTTCTAATAACCACGACGCTCTCATAACTTGTACTGCAAAGATACTGATAGCGCTATCTCGGATAATGCTCCCGCAATTGAAATGTGTCGCTGTGACAGCCTGCGTGCGCGCACGCGGATATGACGCGAGCTTTATTGCGCACACTTCGCTCTTCAGCCACCAAACAACTCAAAATGTCACCATTAGCCATTTCTATTCTAGACTTTCAACTACAAGAGCTAAGATTTAAATTACAACGAATTTCCTTGACTCTTTAACGCAGTTTACGCTTGAAGATGTACATGTACGTTGTTTATTATAATTGCTATGCACAGCAATATTTATTGCATGTGTTTTTTTTATTTGCAATTGAATACGTGTTTTTAATCAACTTCCAATTTAAAGGCTTGATGAAGTTGACAGGTCGACGTTTTTATTATTCCGACGTTTATGAGGGTTTATAACCATTTGTTTATTACACCAAAACACGCGTATGGCATTGGCATGTAGTAAAATATCTCGTTAGTATCTACTACTTTAGCTCATTATTGGCCATCTTTTTATTTGTATTTAATCGAAATATTTACCCTCTGGCTACAAAATTTGTAATTTCAAACTTCCCGTTCAAGATAACTGCCATTTAATAAAATTGTAACCGGTAATATTCATTCTTTCGACAAAAAGAATGAATATTTGTACTTCTAGCAACGATTCCGCTTTTTTTTAAAGCGATCCCTCACATTCACAGTGCTGCTTTATTCACGTTCTCTTTTTCGTTGACAATCAAGATTTATCGAAATTAAAAACAACATATACAACCCCGAGTGTTTTCTTTTGTTTATCAACAAACTTATTGCATCTTCTTAAAAAATGCTCTCAACAGTCAACAAACTATATAAGTATAAATAAAAATTAAAAAGATTAATCATAACACTAAACGATAATTGAATTGGTGTCACTTTTTAAGTAGGTATTCAAAATGCAAGTATCCAGGGACACCGCTCATCCTTAAAATTTAGCAAGTTATATAAAATCAACGAAGGTAGGATATTATAAGTTAGTTAGTAGAGGAGGGAGTCTAGTTTATTACTTATGTAAAACTCGTGGTCCAGTACCTAACTCATTAAGCACCAAGTTTGTCCTACAGGTACCTAAGTACGTATATTAATAAAAACATAAATAAAAACTAGTGGGTCTGTGGGCTTGCAGAACACGCAAGCTTGTCTTTTTTTATATAATTTAGAAAAACTGAATCGAAAAAAAAAACTATACTGAACCTGCTTACAAAATTTCACGAGAATAGGTTATTGAGAAAAGCGACCTGTACAGGAGAACAGCTGGACATCTGGACATCCGGATATGTAAATGAATTTTGGCTCAAGCTGAAACCGAAAACTTCGTTCGCTTCGCTCGCTCGTTCAACAACAAAATTCATATTTTGTGTAAAATCAGAATCACCACTGGCATTACCTACATAGTTAATAACTGAAACCATAGACACGCAGGTAGGTTCTGCAACACATCACTGTACTATTCTCAAGACACACTCTATGTAATAAAATATTTGTAATGACCATAAGCTCCGATGACTGACTACCATTGCGCTTACGCAACTAAATCAGTTCATTTGAACACCATTGTCTCAAGCACCCGAACCGCATTAATTGTCGGGACGTGTTGCTCAAGGATGAAGATTGCTATCATTCTATTGATTACGATTACGTGTCATGGCCACGACATGGAATTTGAGCTTACTATCTAATAGTACATGTAGAGGCCACGGTCACGTAAGTTAATGGAATGGAATTACTGTAGGGGCGGAATTTGGATCAAATTGCATAGGCTCATTTTTTCTGGCCAAAGAGCTCTGAAAATTGCCTGCAATAGCTATGCATCGTCGCCGGAGGAAAATTATGACCAGCTTTTCCCAATATATTCATACTTAGATTAGAAATTAATGATAACTGTGAAATAAATACTGTGATAAAATTTTTGCTTAGCGGAGTTTTATTGTAATTATCTATGTCATTAATCTCAGTAAATCCATCAAATCAATTTTAAACTTAACGCGATTCTAATTTCTTAAACCTATTGTTCGATAAATATTTTGGTCGAATTGAAATCGGTTGTCATATTTTCCCCAAACCCAATCAACAAAAAAATAACAATTTAGTCAATAAATAACTGAAATTACGTAGATATCGTGATTGCACGGTTAACTAACAATGATTTCGGCTTTCTTTTGAGTTTTGTGGAAATAGTTTTTGTTGAGGGTAACTGTCTCATTCAGTAGTTGGGAACTGATAGACGGACTGACATCGTGACCGATGGAGCGCATCGGGTCACGACTGACGACCGACGACCCCGCGTTGGCCAATGGGTTCCGTGTCGAAATTTACTTATGCTGTTAAGTAGTCGAAAGCTGCTGAGCGCCGATTGCTACAGCGGTTATCTAGATTATCGGTTATGTAAGCTTTTTGAATTTGTTAAATTAATTCATTGAATTCGAGCTGTAAATTATAAATGTATACACTTTATTAATTACATGTTTTTTTAAACAGTAATGATGCCAAACATTCATTTACATAACTACGGACTACAGTAATTTTACCATGGCCGCGGGCTTCTGTAAAGTGGAGATTAAGTATTCGCCAGTTGAGCTATTCCCAATATGAGCGTGATGACATTCCACTGTCTTATAATGTGCGCCATATGCACTACCCTAGAATTTCATCTCAAAGTCAGTTTTGTAAATAACAATCTACCGTTAACACAATCATTTAAAGTATACCACAAAAGTCGAGTGTCGTATAAAATAGTAAATTGTGTCGGAAGCATTGGAGAAGCGGCGGTCAGGCGACCCCCGACACCACGGAAGCAGGGCCCGGACAAAAAGCCCACAATACGCGGTCGTGACTGCAGCCAGCCCCATTCATAACATCCTCTGAGAAAACGCTACGTGCAAGCATTTTCGCGGCCAGCTGCTCATACAATTAGAGAATTTGTTCAGTCAGCGTTCTTTAATATAAACTAAGAACGTTTGGACAATCATCGGCCCTTATCTCATCAACATACATCATTTGAATTTTTAGTTGAAATCCTAATTTGATTAAACTGGAACCGCCTATATATAGTAAATATAGATTGTACATTGTACTTAATAACCTCCTCTATTTATGGTACTTATGTAAAGACAGCAAATATTAAAATGTAGAGTATCAATTTTAATATATTTAATAACACATACCTATACCCGATTTTTACATTCAAATAATTAGCATTGGCAACTGAAGTAATTTCTAAATGTATAGCAAAAAATGAAATATCAACATAAACACATAATAATGAAGTAAAAATAAATAATTCATTCTCTAACATGACAATCACACAGAGGTTATTAAAACCGACGATCACACAGAGCTTTTTAAAACTCACGTTGAATATAGCAAAACTCGTTCTAATAATCGACAACAGATGGCTCTGGCGTCGAGTTAGATGGCGCTATCGTTTGTTCGTCGTAGATTCGTCGGGGGGCTCGCGTTCGGTCGAAATGTTAACTTTGCGCAGAGGCAATATCGTAACCAATGAGGTTAATCCGAGGTGCGATTATTGCTAGTTGAAAACTTTACCAATACCCCGCCGTGTGGACGTGAAATACCGTCCGCTATGGCAATTTTTGAATGGCCGTTAAGGCCTCAAAGAACCTCTTCTCTCTCTTTTCCAATACGATCAGAAATGCCTGCCTTATTTATGTACCTAGTACACGAACCGAGGCGGACCCAACGTTGGCATCGTATACATTACTGTAGCTAAAATAGTACGTGAAGTTCCTCATTGCCAAAACTGCTATTTCGCTCGTTGATACATGGTTTTTTAGGTAGGAGAAAAGCATGCCTCAGCGGGATTGGCAATTCGTGGATTTGTATCTATCATCGGATGCAGCTTCGTCTTATCTGACATCCACGAATTGCTTTTCTGGCCTTTGCAATAATGTTCTCTCTCACAAATATCTCCCAAGGATTTGACATTCACTTCCCTCTGTAGTAAAAGCTTCTAGCCGATCATTTTACTTTATGATAAAGGTAAGTGAGCTTTTTCGACGCTGTCAATCGTTGGCATTCCGCGAACCCGTGTCAATACCCACGTCGTTCAACCAACTCTATTCTTGGAACTATGACAAAATACTTTTTGCCAATTTGTTACGTTTTTATTGCAATTTACAAACCACTAAATTTGATCCATTTGAGCACGTCGGTAGCTTCGTATAAGTAATTTGGATTTCCTAATACGCATTTACAAGTATTTGTCAATATGGTGGCAAACCAGTGTACAGCCTGCCTGGTGGTAACGGTAAGCGGAAACCTATGACTCCAGGGGTGGCAGATGCGCATTGCCGACCCTATATTCATTTAAGGATTCGCTGTGTAGACAGCAGCAGACAATTCCCTTACTCTCAAGACAGCTCATCCTCGTGAACTATGGCGATATTACTGATCACCAGGCAAGAAGCAAGGAAGCAGGCAAGGCATTAAGGAATGCAATAAAGTATCGAGTATTGAAACACAACACTGTAATCTATATACAATTATACCACCAGAGTTTACGGCTGCGGTCTTTAGTGTGTACAGTCACCAGCAAAAGTAGCTAAGCGGGCCAAATGCTTAAAATGACCTACACACGTCTCTAATGCCAAGAGGATAAGGACTGTCTAGATCATTTTGAGCGTGTTATTTTGCGTAGCTACTTCTGCTGCTGACTGTACTTACTTTCTTCCCCAGTATGGTTGCTCCAAATATAAGCGATATGACATCCCGCTGTGCTCTCCCTACTTATCTCTCCGAAAATTTGAAATCTATTCTGGTTGTAGGGCTCGAATGTCCGGTACAATTCGACTCGATTCGGTACAATGTACGGTAATCAGATATTGATATTACAGAATATTATTATTTTTGTTCACGCTTGTCTATTTCATTAACCATCACTGAGGCTTAAACCAGTCTGTTACAAAAGGGATTAATGAAGAACAAAACTTGACGCGATTACGCTCGATACATTTTTAATAGCGTCAGGCTTTGACATCCATACTGCGGTGAAAGCGGCCGATAATCGATACGAATGATGAATAATCGATACATTGCTCGTATAATCGCATTATCGGTGCGCGGGGGGTCCCACTCACGTGCCGTTTTATCGACTCGTTGGGTGTTAATCGAGTGTTTATTTATTTGATTATTAGCGGATCGAACCCGGCGGCAAAAATGGTACGACTCATTACTACCTATCAAGTAAGTCTTGGTGTATAAAAATGTAACCATCAATTAATGCAAGAATCGATTACATTTAATTATTCTTATCATTCATCAATCTGTTAACAGCATTTACATCGTCTAATATTACGATTAGGCACATGTTCACATGTAACAGGGTTATAAAGTCAAGGTTTGATGACATCACCCTCCCTTTACGCGATCAAAACAAAATGACAACGCCGATTAATTACAATCAATTCTTTCCTAGAACCCATGTGAAGTTTGACAGTCAATTTGTTATGAGACGTACGTTAGCCAATGCACTGTTAAATTAAAATGCAAACAAACTCGTAACTTTAAATAACTACCATCTGAATAAGTCTGGCCGTTGAAAAATCAACCTTAACGCAAAGTCGTTTTGGTTTGCGTTGCATTCAGGTGCATAACTTTTTGAGAGATTGAGAGTGAACAGTTTTTTTTAAGGCGAAATGTTAATGTCGAAACCAGAATCAATCAAACCTTTACTTAACCTTAGCATCGGAAGCTAAGGACGAAATGCCCACGATTATTGAGATAGTGTTTTTTTTTTCATTTACCTATCTAACATTTTCTCACTATTAATACTGACACTGGCTTTCAAAATGATTTAGTTTTCAATTTTCAGTCCGTCACAACACTCAAAACACATTAGCAAACATACCTACTTCTTAGATACTGCTAAGGTCGCAGACGCATCGAGTAGGCATATGCAGGGTGGTTCTCGATAAACTGTACATATTAAAAGGTGTAAAATTTCAATTCATTTTATCGGTGAAACTGTTTTTTTTTTTCCATAATAGTGCATATTGGCTATTTGCAACGGCGAAAACTCTTGTAAGCGGGGCGTGATGACTAAAACTGTAAGTAGTACACTAGAAAAACGACAGAATAATTTAAAAAGTGGCAAGCAAAGGCAAGCAATTGCGATCGACTGAGTTCAAGCTTGCCCTGTTGCTCCTCTCAGGGACTCGTATGTGATGTTATTTCCACCTTTTACCTGCATTATTCCTACCTAACCTAATTACTTCCTTTATCTAAATGCTCAAATTATGGTATTCATCGCGTGCGTGGTATTTTTTTAGTCAAATAAACTTTAATAGGTTTTTAGAATTAGAATTAAGTATGGATCTATAAAATGCAATAACATCTGCAAATTTTTGAGAAAAACGTGAATTTTTGTAAAAAAACTATTTTTTTGCAGATTTCTTGTTTTGACTGGTTGTTTATTTTAATTGATAATCAATAACATGTCCATTGTGATTACCCTGCATTTTTATTATTGACCATCTAGATAAAAAGTTATCCCTCTACACCTAATTAGGTGTACTACCAAAAAAATATGTAGAGTTTATCGAGAACCACCCTGTATAACACTTAAAATATAAAGTAACTCTTTCCTCATACCTGATAAAAACATATCCCTCTCAAAGTTGACATTGAACCGTTTCGAGATAATTTTGTCACAGTCGCAAGCTGTTTAATGCTATTTGGCTGAAAGGTTTTAAATGCGTATTGAAACGCATATTAATATGAGCTTTCATACACTGATCATGATTTCGGTCCGGAATTCGGAATGACGAGATAAGCTGCGTAAATGGCTGGATTGAAAGCTGGACGGTTCTTCCTGTTACCTTTGATTCCACCCTTCGAATATGAGTTATTTATATCCCTTCCTCAGTCGCCAAATTTACTTTTGTAGTCGGTCAAACAGTTTTTTCCTGAAATAAGTAATATTGTAATGCTTAATTACGTTGTGAATGTAATAAATAGCTTCTCAAACTAGGTGACTTGCTGAAAATACATTGAATACCTATGCTAGAAAATAGTGAGGAAATTGTAAAAAAAAAACCTTTTTCGGCACCAGGAAATCACATTTTCAGTTTGTATGGGCCTTACATTGTTGACACCTGACATTTCTAAAATCCAAAAAAATATGAAATCTTAATCGTAATTTGAAGTGTTACAAAGTTGCTCAAAATACTATATTATGAGATACAAAGACAGTTATCAAGCTAGAATAATTAGTTTTTATAAAAACTCTGAGCAAGTTGTGTATTATTTTGCATGAACGGAATAAGGCCAATTTTACGGCCTTGCCCATATATACATATATATGCTTACAATAAATGTATCTAAGCGTGACTGCAAGTTAGTCAACTTATTTACCTTTTGCAGAAAATACGTACCTATTCCATATAAAACTAGATATTTAATTTTGCTTGTATTTTCACGAAAAGCACCAAAGTTCGAAAATTAACCTGACACAAAAAATTGGTCTCGATACAAACTTTCAACCTCATTTAACCGCATCTGGGGATGAATGATGGAAACGACATGCCCATACAATAAGATGTGCTCAGTTCAGGTCTACATTATAGATTTTACTGGAGCTACGTCTATAAAACTAGGGAGCAATTATAGTCATGTATCCGTACATGTAGTTAATATAACATTCACACATTTTTACAGGCGTTTACATACACATACATTTTTACTTCGTTACATCTTATTTTACTTATTAGCCTTACTAACAAAAAGGCACAAGAAGGGAACTTCCAAGTGGCCCGTATCAGGCACGCACGGAATGTCACATCGAACACGTGCCCGGCCTGGCGAACACCCGTGAAATTACCGCTTTTTACTGACAACACGGATGATTTGCACTTCCATTGTTCTGCTGGCCCGGCTTATATGGATGTTTCACGCGTGGCTTCATTTCTTATGAGTTTTTTGTGATATGAAAAGATTTAATACGTATTTGAGATGTGCGGCGTTATTGAATATGAGTAAACGGTGTTTTTTTACGTATGACATTTACTCTTTAATTCTCCCTTAAACTACAAGCGCTAAGATCTTTTTACAAAGTCGTGATGAAATATATTATTGAAACAATATTAAATCGTGTTAAATAATCAGCACTTGCACTACTTACTGAAATATTAAAAAGATCAATACGAAAGGCCGAAGGATACAGCTCGATGCGCGGAATCGATGGATTGATTGCGCAAGCATCGATTAAACGGCGCGTATATCAATCGCCATTACCGCTGGCTGTCAATAATGGGATCGCATGAATCACGCGCAGCCGCTGTGGCGAAACATTCAGCTTTGTTGTTTTTAAAGTGATGTGGTATATATTTAAAGTATTTAAACGGTAGGCGATACAGCGGCAACATTCATACATTTACCTGAATAACTAATCTCAATCGAATGCGGAAAACTTAAGGGTCCAACCTAAGATATAAAAAAAACAAAATCTTTAATTGTTTATCAACACACTAGGGCGGATTACAGACCGATCTACGTTACATAGAGCGCCGGCAGCTCTCCTTGTCATCCCATCCCATCCCATAGAAACTTATGCCTTTCAATAAGATTTTAACGAACACCGCTTACGACTACAGACGGTTTGGTGCAACCTATCCTTAGTAGGACGATTAATGTTCAGTGTTATTAAAGACAATCATTGTGCTAATACCTCATTCCAGATACTTAACATTAGAATTTTAACGGACAAATTTGTCTGCGTTTCTTCTTTTATCTAGGATATCAAAAGGAAATATTTTACTTATTTTGTTAATTTAGTGCTTTTCATACGTAACAATACTTTTTTTTACGTTTGTTCATGACGATTAACGCACAATTTTTCTAATCTTATGAGGTACAGGGGTTGGTACAAATAATTCGATGTACATATTTACAAATGAAAAACAAATTGTGACTCATTCGATCCTCGCGTGTACCTTATCTCCTACATGTATATATTGACTGCTACCGATACTTTTTATCCTTTATTTCTTTTTGTCCAATATGGACGTCTAAATTCAAACGGGTATTTTATCACTCCCTGACAGTTACGGCGACACCAACATGGCTCTGATAAGACTTCTTGCAAGTGTTTGGCAGCTGCGTCTTTTTGTGCTCATTTATTATTTAAAAAATATTTTCGGAACGAGGTTTGTGAAGAATAATGGAGGTGTCCATTATTCTTCACAAATCTCGTCTCGTTTTGTTTTGCAAATATATTTTAAAAAAATACTTATTTTATTCATTAAATTACATGTAACGCTTGATGTGTTCTAATGATTATGAATTAATAGCTGGTTCTAGTCAATAACGACATGACAAGGGATAATTATTGTAAAAAAGCACTCAAGTATTTTTAAGGGTTCCGTTCATCAAAATGAAAAAGGAACCCTTATATTATAGGATCACTCGTGCGTCTGTCTGTCCGTCTGTCACAGCCGATTTGCTCCGAAACTACTGGACCGATTGAGTTAAAATTTGGTACACATATGTAAATTGGTGACCCAAAAATGGACGCGTAAAGTAAATTAATGAATTCTGAACAAAGGGGCCACTTTTGGGGGTTAAACTGGAAAATTAAAAAAAAACGTTTCGCGAACTGTATTGTGTGACATATCAAATGAAAGGGTTGGTGTAAGCATCTCAGATAAAAAAAAAATATAATTTTAGCAAAAACAGATTTGAAGTAATTTAGGAAAAAAGACGAAAATTGACCATTCCCTCCTCTTATCTCCGAAACTACTGGGCTTAAAACTCTGAAAAAAATATGGAAAATAGTTCCTTGTCTAAAGATTTTCATGTAGAAAATCTATAAAAAGTTTGAGTATTCAAAGTATAACGGGAAAATTCTCAATATTTTACGGAACCCTTACCACGCGACTTGAACTCGCACTTGTCCGGTTTTTTTATATAAGGTACCTACTATTTTTGTACCGTGTTTTATATATTTATAGTTTAGCACCTTTTATTTTTTGCGTAATAGTGTAGTACCTAGCTGGGCGACCGAGCTCTTGCTAGGGTGAAATTACGGAAAAAACTAATTTTGCTGGATATAAGATCTAGTTAGATCGTTTTTTGCGCCCCTGTAAATCCCAGTACTGCAAATTTCATCGAAATAGTTATCGAAGTCGTTTTCCAGAACGTGAACGTGATACGTGATATACGTACAAATATTGCTCGTTTAATAGTAGGAAGGATTATATAAGTACTCGTAACTGACCAAATTGTGGAAAATCCATAGAAACTAAATTGTACTTTTCGAGAAACTTGGTAGCGACAGCGACTATGTAGTGAACAAGAAATTGATAGATGGACTTCCAGGGTCTTTGACACTGGAAGTCCGGCCACATTTTCGGCACGGGCCAACCGACGAGTAATTATTCTGAGTGTCAATAAATAATAAAGTGGCCGCGCGCGTCTTGAGTGCTCGTTCGTCTCTCTTATCTCAATTCTTAATGCGCCTCTTTGCTCGTTACTCTTTTTTATTTTTTATTATTTTTTGACATGTCATCCAGTGGTGAGGTTAAATTCTGTGTTGACAGCACGAAGGTTTTATGTTTTAATCTCGACTTAATGTTCGATCGGCAGTATTAGGCGGTTGTAGTTTTACTCGGTTTCTATTAATTCATATCAGATTTGTACAACTAGTCATGTCGGTAAATGAATATTTTAACGGCTAGTTTCTTTGCTTATCAAATTTTATTCAACGTATCAATTGGAGTTTTGACATCTAAATAAATTAGAAGCAGTTGATCAATGCGGTTGAAAACTGGCCAGGCGAGCTGTGGTTGCATTTTCGTACCAGCGTCCATCGATCACGCAGTTCGGATTTATGTTACGTAATTGCGGTGCGTCTGCGCACATTGCGATGATTTCGCTTATTATGTTGTTTTTCAAACATTTATTTTGTGGTATTTTTTTACATCATGGAAAATACTGAATAATATCTACAACGTAGTCAATATACTGGAGTCACAACCTTCAACATCTATATCTAATGATTGTATTTTCATAATAAACGGCCTGCACCGAGATCAAACCAAAAAGGCAACCGAATAGAAGATAAGTTGCATTTTAAAGTCTCCCGATGGATTAGCGGACAATATTTGTCAGTATTTGCCTTAATTCATTACAATCCTTGTCTCTGTTTTAACTAAAGTCTAGCTGGACCTTTTCCCTCAAAACTTATTTCTACAAATGTAACATTTTTAGCCACCACCAGGCCAAGGTCAGCTAAGTTCAAACTGCGGTCGAACGGATACAGGCTCTGCTCAATTAGTGAGCAATCTTCACCACAACTCTGTCAAGGTCTGCCACCACTATTAGGATGGTACTTAGGTATTTGCATGTACTATATGCTCTTTTGTACATAAGGAAGTTATCTTCTTAAGTTTTTTGCTGTAATCAAACGTCAATAGAAAGAGGAAATCCGAACAAATGTTTTTATTAGTCATTTTCAAGATCAGCACTAAGTGGCTGTTTGAAGAATGAACACATAATTTGTTCCGTATTGTTTCGAAATTATGTGTGTGTGGCAAAAAAGTTAATAGAAAAAGATTAACATTGAATAAAAAACTTGTACCTACCAGCTATATGTGTATATGAGATGTTCAGTTGAACTGGAGCAGATTGATTTCTTTTTATATGAAAAGTCAAAGAGAAATAATTATTATTATTGATGAACGTTTAGGTAAATAGTAACGTCACTCATATTAATCCTACTCTGTTTCTTCGGGACAATTGGAATATTATGAGTTATGGAAGCTACGCCTGTTACTGGGACCTTTGTTATTATTTTTAGAATCAAAATCACATTACGAGTGGAACATTGACATCTTGTTCAATTCAAAAACGTGGTGAAGATTTTGACACCATAATTTTCCAGGAACGACTGCTATAATTTAAATTGTGCACACAACAACTGCGACTTTACTTTCGCTCCATCCAAGGTTTTACAAACAAAAGCTATGCAATACGTCCCATGTACTACATTTAGTAATCCCACGAGATGAGAGGACATCTCCGCTCTGTCATTAGAAGGCGCCACCGCTCGCCTGTCATTTAAAATCTAACAGTACCGTTAAATGCTACCTTTGCTGTTTGGATTAATTCTGAGGCTTGAGCAATATTTCCTTTGTGGCTTTTTTAAATATAAGGTGCACCTGCAGCATTATGTGACAGGACAAGCACACTTCCTAGAGCCAATAGTGTCAAATATTTTTGAACGCTTTGTTGTGTCATATAATATTGCAGATGACTATACGATACAGATGTAGTGCATATTGTTTTCCATCGTATTTTCACGGAAACGTACGAACGTGTCTTGCTATTTCACTCGGTCACAGTACAAGAAGTACCTACTGAAGTGGACAGCCTTTTGTCGCATGTGGTCCCGTTCGGCAATTCGTCCCGTTCGCAATTCGTCCCGTTAGCAAATGGTCCTGGAAACGCACCTCGTCCCTTTCGCGACTGGTCCCGTTCGCAATTCGTCCCGATCCCGATGTCTCTATTCATTGCTTTGCGGGCAACACATGAGCAACAGCGACAACCACATCGGAACAAGACAATAACTAGATAACCAACACTTACTATTACTTACCCGGAACAACAAAAGGTCGAACAAGTTTGCCGCATTGGGGTGTGTCGACTCGTTTATGATCCTCGCCTACATATCCCTGGTGCCATGTGTGACAAGCACGATATGTTCCTACTGCTACCTGTGACGTTTGTTTGATTCCCATGATCCACGTAGAGCAGGCTGCGAAGGTCGCCGCGGGCCCCGTGACATCGATAATTACGTTCCGCGCCCTGACCCCCTTGCGGTATCAGCAAACACACAAGTGCTATGAAATCTAAGGTTCTATTTTATTACTCCTATTTTGGTATCTGTGAGAGAAAATAATATCCTAAAACTTACCTTTAACAACGGACCAAGGGCGAGTCTTGCGACGCACACGCCGCCCGCCCCGTCACTTTTTGCTTGTTCAAAACAATTTTTATTTAAAAGTATTTTTATATGTAAATTCATCATCATCAAAGTTCCGTACCCAAAGGGTAAAAAGGGGACCCTATTGCTAATACTTCGCTGTCCGTCCGTCTGTCTGTCGGTCCGTCTGTCACCAGGCTGTATCTCATGAACCGTGATAGTTAGACAGTTGAAACATTTACAGATGACGTATTTCTGTTGCCGCTATAACAACAAATACTAAAAAACAGAATAAAATAAATATTTAGGTGGGCTCCCATACAACAAACGTGATTTTTTTGCCGTCTTTATAGATAATGGTACGGAACCCTTCGCTCGCACTTAGCCGTTTTTTTAATATCCCGTACCAAAATTTGCCCAACGGTTTTTTTAATAATTTTATATTTTAATATAGGTTACTTGTCAGAGAAGAACAGAATTTTTACTTCTTTCGGAGCGATTGTCTCCCTTAATCTATCACAAAACATGTTAATAGAGTAGATACAAGTACCAAACGTAAACATGGTAGTAGAGTAGATGTAAGTAAGTAAGGTGTTAAAGACCTACCAAGTTTTAAATGATGTGACTGAAATGTGATCTATCTTATCATAGGCAAAAACATTGCTCGTGGGATATAACTATATAATATACTGGGTAAATAATGAAGACATTGGCAATTTTCAATAGGATTGTACCGCACCAACGAGCACGTATTCGGTCGACAGCCGCTAATGGGGTATCGACGGTAATTCACGTCTGTTGGTCTTACACGTTTAGCACGGTGACGCATGGCGTCATCTCATCACACTCATCACCCGTTTAGCAACATGCCTTTGCCTAGCATGACGAGATTCTTCGTGGGTAAGTCAACAAATCAGTCCGACTCAAAGTTAGGCGACACATAAAACTTCAGAGAGGTAATTGCGTAACTTTTAGAACGGGCGTCAGGACGACATTTTCGCATGCAAACAACGACATTCTGAGGCCCTAGCACGATAGGTTTTATTGTCACATTACGTGACTTTTCCGTACATTTTCGCCGTAAAACATGACGTTAAGACCTATCGTGCTATTAGCTGGGTTGGTTTGCCTACCGTACGTACGAAACGTTACGCAATCGACTAGTTGATAAAACAAGTACACTTTATTGCACCCCTCAAAAAATAAACACAATACATAATATAAAGCTTAAGTAGAGGTAAACAACAACGAGTAAAGCTTTCAACAAGTAGAGGTAAAACACTTTCTCTGCTCGGATTCCATTGCAGCATCGGGATAGCATAGCAGCACTATTTCATTTGAAACTACGTAATAGGTACCTATTCTGTTCAGACTCATTGCCATCTGATATTTACACACCTCTCCTTCTTGCTGCTGAGGATCGTGACTCTTGTTGATATTTTCAACCAGCGGTCGCCAGCATCGGTAAGACTCAGTCGCCTGGTGGAGTGCATCACTGACGTGTTATCTTAGAGAAAATACTTTATTTATGGCGTTATTTAGTTGTCCGGATACCCGGTCTGCACGATTATCGTAATATGGAACTTCGGCCTCGAACTTTCGTTTAGCTACACATCTTCATCATCCACCTAGCGTTTATGCCGGTAATGCCCTAAAGGAGTCCAGGGTGCGCTTTGGCATGTAATCCCAACATTTGGCTTTGTTTACGCACAATATCAGGGTAAAATTAAGAGGAAACATTACCTGAACCCTATTTCTGACTTAAGAATTCTAAATCAGTATTTCTGTCGCGCTGATGTAGGTGGGACCGCGCGCTATGTGCAATATGGACAGCTGCGCAGCTGAAGCGTCGACCAAAAATCTTAAGGCTATTTGGTTTTTGCGCTTATTGTTGACGGATTTGTACAATAGGACTATTTTTGCGGCCTGCGGTCTATTAAGATTGGCCGTTTAAAGCAACCTAGCACTTAAAAATAAGAATATCAAAAAAAGTAAAACGTACCGACACAGATATTGATGAAATTGATATTATGATGCGATGTGTTCGCGGCAGCTCCAACGGACTCCTGAGCGTAGTTGCAGAAACGCAGGACAGTCCAATATTCTGCAACTGGACGAAGTCACATAGCTCACGAGTCAACTATGAGAAATGAATCATATTACTAACATATGATAGCCCTAAGTAAAAAAAATGTTGCTAACATAATTATATATGGATGTACTTTACTCCGTAAATAAATATTATTATGATTAATATTATTTCAAAAAATGATTAATTTACGGTCAAAAACCTCGGATGAAAGTCGAGAACGTTTGTATGGAAAAATTGCCACTCATGTTTACTCTTAAAATCGACTCCGAAATCCTGACACAATTTGTGTCAAGAAAAGTTAGTTTCATTTGTGTCACACAAATGAAACTAACTTTTCTTTTTTTTAGGGTTCCGTAGCCAAAATGGCAAAAACGGAACCCTTATAGTTTCGTCATGTCCGTCTGTCCGTCTGTCCGTCTGTCCGTATGTCACAGGCATTTTACTCGAAAACTATAAGGTGTATTCGAATAAAATTTTGAGGATAGGTGTATTTTGTTAGCCGCTACATAGTTTTGTAATTAAAATGACAAAAAAAAAATTTTTTAGGGGTGCACTCCATACATAAACCTAAAAGTCAAAAAAAAATTTTTCATTGTGACCCCCCGTGTGGCACATCAATCGATAGGCCTTTCAAAATAAATATAAGGTTTCTTTGCATTTTTTTTGATTACGTGAATAGGGTCGGAGATAATCGCCCCGAAAGTCACTAAAATTCTGTCCCCCCCCTCTAATTTTTGAACGGTGGATTTTAAAAATATGGAAAAATTCATGGACATAGAACTTATTAATTTAATTCACCGAAAATTGTTTTGAACAAGATCAGTTCAGAGGTTTTCGAGATATTGCTGAAAAACTGCCTTCCTCAAAGAAAAGGACGTAAGTGCCGTAAAATTTCTGTGACGATACGACCTTTTTAATAGGCACGGAACCCTTCGTTTTGCGTGGTCCGACACGCACTTGGCCGGTTTTTTTAGTTTCATTTGTGCCTTGCTATCAATCTAAGTCTATGTTATTCTTACATAAGTTGACTAATAAATCTTGCTACACAATTTTAATCGGAGTTTGAGATAAACGCACCGTGCTAGCATCTCGAAGCCTAATTAACTAGCGTAAATTATGCACGCCTGTCAGTTGCCGTGTCTTTAAAATTGGCACACCCATGGTTGTTATTTTTAGTGTCCGACCGAAGATTCGGTTTCGGCCAGTTTCGGCCAAAAAATCATGTTTCGGCCGTAGTTTCGGTTTCGGCCAAAAAACGGCCGAACCTTTCGGCCGGGCCGAAACTTACGAAAAAGTACTTCGGGTCGCGTTCGGCTAACTTATAGTAAACCTTGTTTTATTTTATTCAACTTTCACGAGTTTCAGTAGTTACGTGGTTAATATGTGCATGAAAGCGGTTTTATGTCATTTTTCAACTAAATAGTTCGGCCGAAACCGAAACTTTTGTAGACTTGTTGAATAACAAGTCTACAAAAGTTCGGTTTCGGCCGAAACTAGAGCCAAAGCCGAACCTTCGGTTTCGGTTTCGGAAAAAAACATGTTTCGGTTGGACACTAGTTATTTTATACAAACATACTCGCATCATGTACCTATCTGTTTGCGAAGAATTACGACATTAACAGTTAAGATTAAATAACTAGCCGGTCGGTGGGTTTAACGAACTATTGGTTACCATTTAATACATGAATCGGGAGAAAACGACGAGACTTCTATTCCAAAGTGAAAATCTATATGAAAGCCTCTAGAAATCCTAAGATTGCTGTGCCCTTGCAGGGTTCATGTTTCTGGACATACTCTCACAATAACACCATGTAAACAACATGTTATAGCAATAAATGATTTGAATTTGAATCTGATATCATTGTAACTGTGACAAAATACGAAGTGGCCCAGAAATCAAATTGGTTGACTGTACTTACGTACAGTTGGCAACAGAAGTAGCACACCAACTTCTTGAAGTCCAATCAAGTTAAATTTTCTACAGACATTGTAGCCTGATGAGAAAGCAATATTATGGTACCCTTGAGCTGGTTTGATGATGGAGTCGGAAGGTGACCATAGAAGCTCCTAAATTACCTACACCATGACGAAATCATCGCACTAGGGCTCCTTACTTTTTTGTTAAGTTAGACTTGTCTTGGCGAGTAGTTGAAATCTGCTACAAGGCAATACAAGGTCGTCTTAAAAATAATATTATTGATACAAACTTTTTTACCTATATGTGTTGTCGCCGTGGCGTTGTTAAAAGCATAAAACCTCATTAGGCTACTTCAGCGACGTTAGATGGTGCTAGCGGCATCTCATTCGGAACTCTGGCTCCGAACCTAACCCATATATTTAGCACTACAAAGTTTAAGCTCGCCCGTTCATTTCATTGGTCTAAAAGGACTGGAAGTTACACAATCAACCAATCTTTTTTTTTTAACTTTTCCTCCCACC
Organism: Epinotia nisella; assembly: GCA_932294315.1. Classification (NCBI taxonomy): domain Eukaryota; kingdom Metazoa; phylum Arthropoda; class Insecta; order Lepidoptera; family Tortricidae; genus Epinotia; species Epinotia nisella. The sequence continues at coordinate 30,229,154 of OW028674.1, forward strand.
TCTCTGCGTCTCCCATTTAAGGACCTAATGAGGATGAAACACCCGTCGACGCGCGTTTGTATCGAATCACGACTTTCGACACGATCGCGCGTCAAAGGTACGTTTAATAAACGCGGTGTATAGGCGTTTAGGGCTCAGGATTAATTCATTCATTTCCATTCCTAATTTCATAATTATAAATGTGGACGACTTTGGATAGTGGACGATATGACTATACGAACGATCTAACAAAAAAAAAATATCCTGTTCATCTTACCATCGAGTACTCACTAGCAGGGCCACACTCGCTGCCCGCACGGCTTCGCTCGCGCATTGCAAAGACCGCAGGCAAACCCGCGGGATAAAATATAGCCAGAAAGTCCACTCTACACGCAGGTGAAAGAATTTATGAAATCGGATAAGCGGTTCCGGATATTACCCATTACATACAAACTTACAATGCTAGTCTCACAGACACTCCCCTCTTTATATTATTAAGTATAGATACCGCTCGTAGCGCTCGCGTATCGCCCTGTACTATATACACTTCGCTACCTCGGGCGGCTACCTCGGTCGCCTGCGCCTTAAGCCGGCCGGCCCTGCCTACTAGATTATTCTTAACGTAAGTTTACTTGTTTCAGAGCTCCGAGAACCCAGTAGACGAGAAGCCGACGTCGGACACAAACTACGTGGTCGGCGCGTGGCCGGTCAGCACGCCGGGACACACCGGCTACCTCACCGTTGCGACACTGCCGCCTGTCTTCCTACGGGGTGAGTTGTTAGTCATAGGTGGAAAATATACTACTTTTTGTATTCAATAAATATCGCAACCCGATGGGGGTAGTAACTCCTACATTTTGGTAGAACTCGGCAGATCCTTATTTCAAGTGCCAAGATAAAGTTATAAACAAAGTTTCATTGAAGTACATATATACTTTGCCGCCAAACTGTTAACTGTCAAAACTGTCAATATTCTAAGCAAATGGGTCATAACATCACAGTTAATTTCGACGCACAGTGTACTTTTATATACTCAATCATTTTTTTTTTTCAGATAAGAAGCCTAAATCGGAAGTTATCAGCAATGCAAAATCTGAAACTGATACCACTATGGAAATAACGGAAACATAAGATATTTTATTTTATGAAAAATGAATAAATTGATTTATATAACTCTGTTCTTGTTTCCTTTTTAACTTACGCAATATTTATAAATAAAAAACTGTATATGTTTGGTAAATAATGTATTAAATAAAAGCCCTTAAATAGATTACTGACTGAAACTATTCGTGAATAAATAAATTCTTAAACGCAATTAAGCTTACATATACACGTTATAAAAAAACACGAGATTTCACATTCGATACATAATATTGGGAATTAAAGGCAGTGTTGGAAAATTATTTCATACAAAAATTTGGCAATCTGAATTTAATACATATCTATCACAGCAGGCACTGTTGACTACTTTGCTTCACATTTATATTTCCTTTAGCACACTCACGGCTCTAATTTCTGAGAATTTGGTTAGACAAAGTACGGTGTGGTAGAACATTTGTAGTCCATCTTAGGGTCGTTGTTCCACTTGTCCAAGATCTTTGTCCAATGTGTATATTTAACGTTTATTTATGTTTATATTATATATAAACTTCTTTAACGGAGGCCCATTCCCCTTATCCAATATCTTGGTTCAAGTTTTTATACTATTTGCGTAGCCATTTTGAATTAAATGTCATTCGTAATATTTGATCTAATGTCGGTGTTTCTAGTAAAGATAAAGTCACCCAATTTCTTTGATCAAATGCACATTGGACAAGTGGAATACCACCCTTAGCCGTTAGCATAATGTTTTTTGGTATCTAATCTACACAACAGTCGGTACGAGTTGAGTTAGTTGCTCTATTCATGAATACTTTTTACAAATTCTCATGAGATTCTAGCGATAGGAACTAAGCGTGCGATTACATTATTTTTAAAAATCGTGCCATTTAGAAACTTGATAACCTTCCTTTTGGCTACCCTTAATTTCTATAAAAAAATATAAATATGCCAATACTGTGCCATGTTAGTAGGTAAATTGAATATTTATAGTTAAAACATCGACACCTACCTCAAACTTTCAATTATTTTCAACATTCAATACACTCCTTATTATTTTCAACAGTTAAATATAATCTTTAAAAAAATAATCTACGATACTAAGCATATTTTTTTATAAATGACTTATTATTTTTGTAATTACGAATCATTTAAATTAATCATGAATTTTGTGTAGAGAAATAATAAGCTGCGATCAATAACAAAAAAGAATCGCTTCCGCAACAAAATCGGAAATGTGTATACATATAAATATGCTGAACAAAGGCTTTTTCTGGTTGGAATGTTTACTTTTTAAATATAAATTACATATTGTCTGGAATCAGGTTATTTTTATTGCTTTTGTTTGATAAATATATATATTAGCTGCCTACTATATACAGAGTGTTTTTTTTAAATGGGACAGTATGGGGAAATCCGAATCTAAAGGAGATAGAGGAAAAGTGTCCAAGGAGACATTAGGTGTTTTTTTATGTAAACAAATTTGGCTCATTAAAATTTTGGTCAAGCGTGAGTTGTTCTTAAAAAATGATAAAGTTGGTCTTTTTTTTTGACGCGGGTCGACTCTGTTTCATGTAAGAATTATTTCATGGTATGGAAAGAAAAAAATCTGAACAGCAGAAGTTGGTCAAATTTAATGAAAACTAATCTTCATACAATTGCTGTATTCGCCTTTTAATATTGCTACAAGTGCCTAGGCGTGTAAAAAAATATTTAAAATTATTCCATTTTTAAATTTCGATAATCCATAAGAGCTCCAGATGATTCAAGAGAAGAACATTTTTTTTAATCTTCGTAAACATCATGGCACGCGATAGTCTTGAAATTATAAAAAAAAGAATTCAAATTTGGAACGAGTGGCCCCCACGATCGCCCGACTTAACGCCATTAGATTTTTTCTTATGGGGTTACCTTAAGGGTCGAATTTATAAATCCCGATACAACTCCGTACAAGAATTAAAAGATGCTGTTTACAACACTTTAAACACAATTCACCATAAGTCTCTGTTAAATGCAACTAGAAGTGTCTTGAAGCGTGCTCGTACCTGCATAAGACAAGACGGCGGCCACATCGAACATTTACTCAAGTAATAAACCAACTGTATGAAGATTAGTTTTCATTAAATTTGACCAACTTCTGCTGTTCAGATTTTTTTCTTTCCATACAATGAAATAATCCTTACATGAAACAGAGTCGACCCGCGTCAAAAAAAAATTGACCAACTTTATCATTTTTTAAGAACAACTCACGCTTGACCAAAAATTTTAATGAGCCAAATTTGTTTACATAAAAAAACACCTAATGTCTCCTTGGACACTTTTCCTCTATCTCCTTTAGATTCGGATTTCCCCATACTGTCCCATTTAAAAAAAACACTCTGTATAGTAGGTTAATCTGTCAGTATTGTTAGCCTCTATTTTACTTACAATTAAATTACTATACTATTGGCATATCTACAGGAACAACGACACAAGAACCAACCTGTAAAATCATTTAAGTAGCTAACTTAATAGTTAACTAGAAATAGCTGGCACTAAAAACTCAGGTGTATTTCAACACAGCATGTCCTTGCATCGTTCTCCTACTAAATACGGTGTCAGCGTTACATCGCATTTGCATTATATTGTGCTTAAATTAAATAATAACTACTTAATTTCACTGTCGATAGATTTCCGAATACTATATAAGAGATCTAATGAATATAAAGTATAGCCTAGTCATCACCATCATCATATCAGCCGAAAGACGTCCACTGCTGGACATAGATCTCCCCCAAAGAGTGCCAAAGTGATCGGTCTTGCGCCACCCGCATCCAGCGGACGCCGCGACCTTTAACCAGGTCATCAGTCCACCTTGTGAGGGGCCTACCCACGCCGCGCCTTCCGGTACTCTAGTGAAATACTTAAATTTTGTTAGCTTTTCATCATTTGCCTCTAAAGTGACGCATTGCTGAATATTTTTCTTGACTACTTACAGTCACTGGATACTTTTGTCTAAAACCCTGGCTGGCGGTTCCTACGAGTATTTTGCTAAGTAATTAGATACAGCAGTCTATGTGTAAGATAATTTTCATTATATCCAGTCTGTTATTTATAAGTATATTATCTAATTTTTCAGTGGGCCTCTGCTTTATCCTATACATCATTCGATTAGTTATTTTATTGCAATAATGATGATACAATAAATGCATTTATCTCATCAATTCATATTTTTCAGTATACGCATTTTCACAGATCTTTAATCTATAAATTAATTACCTACTTCACGCACGCCTGACTATTTAATCAAATGTTAATTTAATTCGAGGCGCTTACTTTGCTCCCCATCTGACATACATAATATTATCCTAAGTTTGACGCATTCTTTGACTTATCGCGGTGCCGGTTAATGTACGGCCCAATAATACGCGTCCATCTATCTTTCTCTCTCTTTTTTAGCATAAGTTAAAAAGAGATAGAGATACCGTGGACGCGTATTATCGGGCCGTACATTAACCGGCACCCTTATCGCGTAGGTAAGTCTGTATCTGTTTATTGTAATTTCGATATTATTAGGATCCGATAGAATAGGGTAGTGACCTCATGTTAAAACTGATAATGTAGTGTTGCTAAATGAATAGTAAAAAGTTAAGAAAAAATATGCAATTTTTATTGTCCTAACGTAAATTTAAAGCTACTAATAGAATCCTTACGCTTTTATAGAATCAAAATTGTATGTCAACTATGGACCTAAACGCAGTATTTCGCGACCGAAACAGCAATTTAATTGATTTTCCATAGAAAGATTAGTACAAATAACAAACTGTGACGTCATACTTTTATGTCAATTTGTATGTTTTGTATGTTTGTTTGCTAGTTGCTCCCATACAAACATTTGTTCCTCTCCCAAAAACTGGTTCGAATGGCATCGTAAAACAATCTTAGGTCACAAGCCTCTTCTAAATTCCATGTGTTTTGATAGTAAGGTGCAGTTATCTGAAGTCGCTGAAGTCGGTCTTGAGTTGTATGGTGGGCTTGGCGGGGCGCGCCTCGAACACGGGGCGCGGCGCGGCGCGGCCGCGGGCGCCGGCCTGGCTCGACTTCACCGCTGTCTCCAGCTTGTTGCGCAGCTCGGCCGACTGGGACATCATTGTTTTGATAGTAAGGTGCAGTTATCTGAAGTCGCTGAAGTCGGTCTTGAGTTGTATGGTGGGCTTGGCGGGGCGCGCCTCGAACACGGGGCGCGGCGCGGCGCGGCCGCGGGCGCCGGCCTGGCTCGACTTCACCGCTGTCTCCAGCTTGTTGCGCAGCTCGGCCGACTGGGACATCATTGTTTTGATAGTAAGGTGCAGTTATCTGAAGTCGCTGAAGTCGGTCTTGAGTTGTATGGTGGGCTTGGCGGGGCGCGCCTCGAACACGGGGCGCGGCGCGGCGCGGCCGCGGGCGCCGGCCTGGCTCGACTTCACCGCTGTCTCCAGCTTGTTGCGCAGCTCGGCCGACTGGGACATCATTGTTTTGATAGTAAGGTGCAGTTATCTGAAGTCGCTGAAGTCGGTCTTGAGTTGTATGGTGGGCTTGGCGGGGCGCGCCTCGAACACGGGGCGCGGCGCGGCGCGGCCGCGGGCGCCGGCCTGGCTCGACTTCACCGCTGTCTCCAGCTTGTTGCGCAGCTCGGCCGACTGGGACATCATTGTTTTGATAGTAAGGTGCAGTTATCTGAAGTCGCTGAAGTCGGTCTTGAGTTGTATGGTGGGCTTGGCGGGGCGCGCCTCGAACACGGGGCGCGGCGCGGCGCGGCCGCGGGCGCCGGCCTGGCTCGACTTCACCGCTGTCTCCAGCTTGTTGCGCAGCTCGGCCGACTGGGACATCATTGTTTTGATAGTAAGGTGCAGTTATCTGAAGTCGCTGAAGTCGGTCTTGAGTTGTATGGTGGGCTTGGCGGGGCGCGCCTCGAACACGGGGCGCGGCGCGGCGCGGCCGCGGGCGCCGGCCTGGCTCGACTTCACCGCTGTCTCCAGCTTGTTGCGCAGCTCGGCCGACTGGGACATCATTGTTTTGATAGTAAGGTGCAGTTATCTGAAGTCGCTGAAGTCGGTCTTGAGTTGTATGGTGGGCTTGGCGGGGCGCGCCTCGAACACGGGGCGCGGCGCGGCGCGGCCGCGGGCGCCGGCCTGGCTCGACTTCACCGCTGTCTCCAGCTTGTTGCGCAGCTCGGCCGACTGGGACATCATTGTTTTGATAGTAAGGTGCAGTTATCTGAAGTCGCTGAAGTCGGTCTTGAGTTGTATGGTGGGCTTGGCGGGGCGCGCCTCGAACACGGGGCGCGGCGCGGCGCGGCCGCGGGCGCCGGCCTGGCTCGACTTCACCGCTGTCTCCAGCTTGTTGCGCAGCTCGGCCGACTGGGACATCATTGTTTTGATAGTAAGGTGCAGTTATCTGAAGTCGCTGAAGTCGGTCTTGAGTTGTATGGTGGGCTTGGCGGGGCGCGCCTCGAACACGGGGCGCGGCGCGGCGCGGCCGCGGGCGCCGGCCTGGCTCGACTTCACCGCTGTCTCCAGCTTGTTGCGCAGCTCGGCCGACTGGGACATCATTGTTTTGATAGTAAGGTGCAGTTATCTGAAGTCGCTGAAGTCGGTCTTGAGTTGTATGGTGGGCTTGGCGGGGCGCGCCTCGAACACGGGGCGCGGCGCGGCGCGGCCGCGGGCGCCGGCCTGGCTCGACTTCACCGCTGTCTCCAGCTTGTTGCGCAGCTCGGCCGACTGGGACATCATTGTTTTGATAGTAAGGTGCAGTTATCTGAAGTCGCTGAAGTCGGTCTTGAGTTGTATGGTGGGCTTGGCGGGGCGCGCCTCGAACACGGGGCGCGGCGCGGCGCGGCCGCGGGCGCCGGCCTGGCTCGACTTCACCGCTGTCTCCAGCTTGTTGCGCAGCTCGGCCGACTGGGACATCATTGTTTTGATAGTAAGGTGCAGTTATCTGAAGTCGCTGAAGTCGGTCTTGAGTTGTATGGTGGGCTTGGCGGGGCGCGCCTCGAACACGGGGCGCGGCGCGGCGCGGCCGCGGGCGCCGGCCTGGCTCGACTTCACCGCTGTCTCCAGCTTGTTGCGCAGCTCGGCCGACTGGGACATCATTGTTTTGATAGTAAGGTGCAGTTATCTGAAGTCGCTGAAGTCGGTCTTGAGTTGTATGGTGGGCTTGGCGGGGCGCGCCTCGAACACGGGGCGCGGCGCGGCGCGGCCGCGGGCGCCGGCCTGGCTCGACTTCACCGCTGTCTCCAGCTTGTTGCGCAGCTCGGCCGACTGGGACATCATTGTTTTGATAGTAAGGTGCAGTTATCTGAAGTCGCTGAAGTCGGTCTTGAGTTGTATGGTGGGCTTGGCGGGGCGCGCCTCGAACACGGGGCGCGGCGCGGCGCGGCCGCGGGCGCCGGCCTGGCTCGACTTCACCGCTGTCTCCAGCTTGTTGCGCAGCTCGGCCGACTGGGACATCATTGTTTTGATAGTAAGGTGCAGTTATCTGAAGTCGCTGAAGTCGGTCTTGAGTTGTATGGTGGGCTTGGCGGGGCGCGCCTCGAACACGGGGCGCGGCGCGGCGCGGCCGCGGGCGCCGGCCTGGCTCGACTTCACCGCTGTCTCCAGCTTGTTGCGCAGCTCGGCCGACTGGGACATCATTGTTTTGATAGTAAGGTGCAGTTATCTGAAGTCGCTGAAGTCGGTCTTGAGTTGTATGGTGGGCTTGGCGGGGCGCGCCTCGAACACGGGGCGCGGCGCGGCGCGGCCGCGGGCGCCGGCCTGGCTCGACTTCACCGCTGTCTCCAGCTTGTTGCGCAGCTCGGCCGACTGGGACATCATTGTTTTGATAGTAAGGTGCAGTTATCTGAAGTCGCTGAAGTCGGTCTTGAGTTGTATGGTGGGCTTGGCGGGGCGCGCCTCGAACACGGGGCGCGGCGCGGCGCGGCCGCGGGCGCCGGCCTGGCTCGACTTCACCGCTGTCTCCAGCTTGTTGCGCAGCTCGGCCGACTGGGACATCATTGTTTTGATAGTAAGGTGCAGTTATCTGAAGTCGCTGAAGTCGGTCTTGAGTTGTATGGTGGGCTTGGCGGGGCGCGCCTCGAACACGGGGCGCGGCGCGGCGCGGCCGCGGGCGCCGGCCTGGCTCGACTTCACCGCTGTCTCCAGCTTGTTGCGCAGCTCGGCCGACTGGGACATCATTGTTTTGATAGTAAGGTGCAGTTATCTGAAGTCGCTGAAGTCGGTCTTGAGTTGTATGGTGGGCTTGGCGGGGCGCGCCTCGAACACGGGGCGCGGCGCGGCGCGGCCGCGGGCGCCGGCCTGGCTCGACTTCACCGCTGTCTCCAGCTTGTTGCGCAGCTCGGCCGACTGGGACATCATTGTTTTGATAGTAAGGTGCAGTTATCTGAAGTCGCTGAAGTCGGTCTTGAGTTGTATGGTGGGCTTGGCGGGGCGCGCCTCGAACACGGGGCGCGGCGCGGCGCGGCCGCGGGCGCCGGCCTGGCTCGACTTCACCGCTGTCTCCAGCTTGTTGCGCAGCTCGGCCGACTGGGACATCATTGTTTTGATAGTAAGGTGCAGTTATCTGAAGTCGCTGAAGTCGGTCTTGAGTTGTATGGTGGGCTTGGCGGGGCGCGCCTCGAACACGGGGCGCGGCGCGGCGCGGCCGCGGGCGCCGGCCTGGCTCGACTTCACCGCTGTCTCCAGCTTGTTGCGCAGCTCGGCCGACTGGGACATCATTGTTTTGATAGTAAGGTGCAGTTATCTGAAGTCGCTGAAGTCGGTCTTGAGTTGTATGGTGGGCTTGGCGGGGCGCGCCTCGAACACGGGGCGCGGCGCGGCGCGGCCGCGGGCGCCGGCCTGGCTCGACTTCACCGCTGTCTCCAGCTTGTTGCGCAGCTCGGCCGACTGGGACATCATTGTTTTGATAGTAAGGTGCAGTTATCTGAAGTCGCTGAAGTCGGTCTTGAGTTGTATGGTGGGCTTGGCGGGGCGCGCCTCGAACACGGGGCGCGGCGCGGCGCGGCCGCGGGCGCCGGCCTGGCTCGACTTCACCGCTGTCTCCAGCTTGTTGCGCAGCTCGGCCGACTGGGACATCATTGTTTTGATAGTAAGGTGCAGTTATCTGAAGTCGCTGAAGTCGGTCTTGAGTTGTATGGTGGGCTTGGCGGGGCGCGCCTCGAACACGGGGCGCGGCGCGGCGCGGCCGCGGGCGCCGGCCTGGCTCGACTTCACCGCTGTCTCCAGCTTGTTGCGCAGCTCGGCCGACTGGGACATCATTGTTTTGATAGTAAGGTGCAGTTATCTGAAGTCGCTGAAGTCGGTCTTGAGTTGTATGGTGGGCTTGGCGGGGCGCGCCTCGAACACGGGGCGCGGCGCGGCGCGGCCGCGGGCGCCGGCCTGGCTCGACTTCACCGCTGTCTCCAGCTTGTTGCGCAGCTCGGCCGACTGGGACATCATTGTTTTGAATTCCTAGAACAAGAGTAGGAGCGGTTACACGATTATTGGGTTGTGCATTACCAGGACGGACAAAAATGGTTTCCAATTATTGCCCCGAACCAAGTTTGCTCCAAACTGTCAAACATGTCCAAAATTCCAAAATGTCAAAAGCGTACTCTGTCTTAGGTGGTTAGGGTTCACTTGTGTCTCAGATCGGAAATTTCCATAATAAGTACAAAGGCTAATTTATCCCGCGAGTTGCCTGTGTTCTTAGCAATACGAAGGAGAAGAAAAATAAGTTGGCAGAAAGCGTACCTGCGGGTGCTTGGGCCCGACCCTGGTGAGCCACTGCAGCGCGAAGTCGTGCAGCGCGCGGGCGTGCGGCGGCGCGCGCGCCAGCTCGCTGCCCTCGCGCAGGTACGAGATCACTATGTAAGCGTACCTGCGGGTGCTTGGGCCCGACCCTGGTGAGCCACTGCAGCGCGAAGTCGTGCAGCGCGCGGGCGTGCGGCGGCGCGCGCGCCAGCTCGCTGCCCTCGCGCAGGTACGAGATCACTATGTAAGCGTACCTGCGGGTGCTTGGGCCCGACCCTGGTGAGCCACTGCAGCGCGAAGTCGTGCAGCGCGCGGGCGTGCGGCGGCGCGCGCGCCAGCTCGCTGCCCTCGCGCAGGTACGAGATCACTATGTAAGCGTACCTGCGGGTGCTTGGGCCCGACCCTGGTGAGCCACTGCAGCGCGAAGTCGTGCAGCGCGCGGGCGTGCGGCGGCGCGCGCGCCAGCTCGCTGCCCTCGCGCAGGTACGAGATCACTATGTAAGCGTACCTGCGGGTGCTTGGGCCCGACCCTGGTGAGCCACTGCAGCGCGAAGTCGTGCAGCGCGCGGGCGTGCGGCGGCGCGCGCGCCAGCTCGCTGCCCTCGCGCAGGTACGAGATCACTATGTAAGCGTACCTGCGGGTGCTTGGGCCCGACCCTGGTGAGCCACTGCAGCGCGAAGTCGTGCAGCGCGCGGGCGTGCGGCGGCGCGCGCGCCAGCTCGCTGCCCTCGCGCAGGTACGAGATCACTATGTAAGCGTACCTGCGGGTGCTTGGGCCCGACCCTGGTGAGCCACTGCAGCGCGAAGTCGTGCAGCGCGCGGGCGTGCGGCGGCGCGCGCGCCAGCTCGCTGCCCTCGCGCAGGTACGAGATCACTATGTAAGCGTACCTGCGGGTGCTTGGGCCCGACCCTGGTGAGCCACTGCAGCGCGAAGTCGTGCAGCGCGCGGGCGTGCGGCGGCGCGCGCGCCAGCTCGCTGCCCTCGCGCAGGTACGAGATCACTATGTAAGCGTACCTGCGGGTGCTTGGGCCCGACCCTGGTGAGCCACTGCAGCGCGAAGTCGTGCAGCGCGCGGGCGTGCGGCGGCGCGCGCGCCAGCTCGCTGCCCTCGCGCAGGTACGAGATCACTATGTAAGCGTACCTGCGGGTGCTTGGGCCCGACCCTGGTGAGCCACTGCAGCGCGAAGTCGTGCAGCGCGCGGGCGTGCGGCGGCGCGCGCGCCAGCTCGCTGCCCTCGCGCAGGTACGAGATCACTATGTAAGCGTACCTGCGGGTGCTTGGGCCCGACCCTGGTGAGCCACTGCAGCGCGAAGTCGTGCAGCGCGCGGGCGTGCGGCGGCGCGCGCGCCAGCTCGCTGCCCTCGCGCAGGTACGAGATCACTATGTAAGCGTACCTGCGGGTGCTTGGGCCCGACCCTGGTGAGCCACTGCAGCGCGAAGTCGTGCAGCGCGCGGGCGTGCGGCGGCGCGCGCGCCAGCTCGCTGCCCTCGCGCAGGTACGAGATCACTATGTAAGCGTACCTGCGGGTGCTTGGGCCCGACCCTGGTGAGCCACTGCAGCGCGAAGTCGTGCAGCGCGCGGGCGTGCGGCGGCGCGCGCGCCAGCTCGCTGCCCTCGCGCAGGTACGAGATCACTATGTAAGCGTACCTGCGGGTGCTTGGGCCCGACCCTGGTGAGCCACTGCAGCGCGAAGTCGTGCAGCGCGCGGGCGTGCGGCGGCGCGCGCGCCAGCTCGCTGCCCTCGCGCAGGTACGAGATCACTATGTAAGCGTACCTGCGGGTGCTTGGGCCCGACCCTGGTGAGCCACTGCAGCGCGAAGTCGTGCAGCGCGCGGGCGTGCGGCGGCGCGCGCGCCAGCTCGCTGCCCTCGCGCAGGTACGAGATCACTATGTAAGCGTACCTGCGGGTGCTTGGGCCCGACCCTGGTGAGCCACTGCAGCGCGAAGTCGTGCAGCGCGCGGGCGTGCGGCGGCGCGCGCGCCAGCTCGCTGCCCTCGCGCAGGTACGAGATCACTATGTAAGCGTACCTGCGGGTGCTTGGGCCCGACCCTGGTGAGCCACTGCAGCGCGAAGTCGTGCAGCGCGCGGGCGTGCGGCGGCGCGCGCGCCAGCTCGCTGCCCTCGCGCAGGTACGAGATCACTATGTAAGCGTACCTGCGGGTGCTTGGGCCCGACCCTGGTGAGCCACTGCAGCGCGAAGTCGTGCAGCGCGCGGGCGTGCGGCGGCGCGCGCGCCAGCTCGCTGCCCTCGCGCAGGTACGAGATCACTATGTAAGCGTACCTGCGGGTGCTTGGGCCCGACCCTGGTGAGCCACTGCAGCGCGAAGTCGTGCAGCGCGCGGGCGTGCGGCGGCGCGCGCGCCAGCTCGCTGCCCTCGCGCAGGTACGAGATCACTATGTAAGCGTACCTGCGGGTGCTTGGGCCCGACCCTGGTGAGCCACTGCAGCGCGAAGTCGTGCAGCGCGCGGGCGTGCGGCGGCGCGCGCGCCAGCTCGCTGCCCTCGCGCAGGTACGAGATCACTATGTAAGCGTACCTGCGGGTGCTTGGGCCCGACCCTGGTGAGCCACTGCAGCGCGAAGTCGTGCAGCGCGCGGGCGTGCGGCGGCGCGCGCGCCAGCTCGCTGCCCTCGCGCAGGTACGAGATCACTATGTAAGCGTACCTGCGGGTGCTTGGGCCCGACCCTGGTGAGCCACTGCAGCGCGAAGTCGTGCAGCGCGCGGGCGTGCGGCGGCGCGCGCGCCAGCTCGCTGCCCTCGCGCAGGTACGAGATCACTATGTAAGCGTACCTGCGGGTGCTTGGGCCCGACCCTGGTGAGCCACTGCAGCGCGAAGTCGTGCAGCGCGCGGGCGTGCGGCGGCGCGCGCGCCAGCTCGCTGCCCTCGCGCAGGTACGAGATCACTATGGGCACCAGCAGCCATAATAATTGGATGCCTGGAAGGAATAACAATGTAAAGATTAAAAATTTCACTCAACATTTACATTTATTTGACATAATCGCAGCAAAAAACGCTTTCGTTTTTTTTTGCGCTTTTGATGTAGATATAATTTGCAAAAATCGTAAAGCTAATTAATTCACTAAGCTATAGTCTTTCGATACATTGTAATGATCTGTATAAACCATACCTTGATGGGGTTCCTCTGTTAAGCCGCCAGAAAATAAATAATTCAATCAATTAATGTCAAAAAATACAATTAGAAATGTAATCACTAATCATCTCGCAGCCTAATTCACACTTTATCAAGCTCGGCTGGCTACTTACAGCGTATCAGTCTGTGCATTATTTTGACTACATCGCAATGTAGACGCCAGTTAATAGTGGCTATGGTGAGCTGCAGAACTCACAAGCCTGATTTTTTTCACAAAACATTTTTTTTTAATGTTGTAGAAGTGGCTCGACAAAAAAAAGCTATATAAGACTCACGCGCTTGGTCCGGCGCGCGCGCCACCACGACACGCACGAGGGGGATGCCTTAGTAGACCACACCGTGCGGATATATAGACTCACGCGCTTGGTCCGGCGCGGCGTTGAGAAGGTCGTCGAGCGCGGTAACAGCGGCCTGGGCGGCGCGCGAGTGCGCCATGTCGGCGGGCCGCCGCGCCGCCGCCGCGCGCGCCGCCACGCGCGCCGCCAGCGCGCGCGCCCACCACGACACGCACGAGGGGGACGCGTTAGTAGACCACACCGTGCGGATCACGGAGCAACACATCGCGAACACCTGTCCAATACAATGCGTATACTATGCAACTAGTAGAGAACCTTTTAACTGTTCTAAGGGCGTTGTAATAACACGATTCAACGTGAAAGATTGCGCCAGCGACTGTGGCCATATAAAACTGTCGGACTTTGGAAAGCAACAAAATTTTAACGGAGTTTCATTTGAGAAAAGAACGGATTTGAATATCAACTAATTTAATAAGCGACAAAAGTATGTAAAACTAATCTATATATATACATATATAAAACTTTTGCGTTACCTACTGGTCTATTGACAGCCAGCGCACAGCCTAAACCGCTAAAGATATAGGCATGAAATTCAGAAACATATATTCTTTACAGTACGTGAAAGTGTACTAAGAAAGGATTTTTCGAAATTCAACCCTTAAGGGGGTGAAAGGGTTGACCCTTGTATGGAAATCGTTCATTTGAAAAGTTATAGACTTGAATCTGTATGAAGGTTCCTTACTAAAAAGCAAAACAAATGATTTAGCGTAATCAAGACAATTCATCCCCTAAGGGGGTTAAAAAGGGTTGAAAATTTGTATGGGAAACTGTTGTTTTTAAAGTTAGTCGTTGAAAACTTCGGTCACAAGCTCCTAATGTACAGTCAAAAACATTGATAAGGGCATTTTTTCTAATTCATCCCTTGAAGGGGTTAATTAGGGGTTGAATAAGATAAACTGTGGCTAGAAACATGAAAGCAGGACAACAGGTTTCTTTTATAATATGTAGATCTAGCCAGATTTTTTTTAAGCTTGCCCCCTAAAGGGGTGAAATAGGAGTTGCACGATGAAGGGTAATTCATAGGGGAAGTAAGTAGTAGTAGGCCGTTGCCGGCGTAACAATTCAAGAATTATTGTAAAAATTACACTTACTAGGCGAGCGAAGCCGCGGGCAAAAGCTAGTAATGTATAAATCAAAAATATTATCAACTAGTAGCCCATTGAATTGTACGACTCTATCTCGGATGCATTGATTGTATACAGCAAAACCCAGCGCAAACAGAGGCAGTTCAACGGATTAAATCGAGGTTCATTGTACATAAGTCCGCCAGCACACACCGCCAACGAAAAAAGGATCGAAATCCTCTCCATAGGCATCTCTCTGTGTGCGCTGTTTTGAGTCTCCGTGCATGACAAACGCACCTCATTGTCCCTGGTCTCGAGGCACTGCCGGAAGTGGTTGATGCAGGGGTAGTGCAGCGGCGGCGTGGGCTCCGCGTGGTTCAGCAGCACGGCCATCGCCCGCGCGCCGATCACCGGGTCGATGCGCTGACCGATTTCGTCTGAAAATAATAGTACATTGTTTAACAAAGGGGCGTAAGTGGAATATTGCTAACGAGAGTCTATTAGAAGCCCGACGCCGAAGGCGGAGGGCTTTTGATGACTCGAGTTTGCAATATTCTTACGCCCGTGTTATACACGATGTTTTTCATCACATTTGCGAGGAAATAAATAACTACAAAAGACAGAATAGTTATTTACGATACAAGTGCAGAAAATAGGAAATTCGCAACGAGTGGCGATAAATTAAAACACGACCGAAGGGAGTGTTTTAAATCGACACGAGTTGCGAATTACCTATTCGCACGTGTATCGTACAACGTTTTACAGTACATATGGCTCTTTAAAGTTTCAACATATGCACGAAAAGTGCTCATTTCCGCACTCGTGCGGAAAAGTAACACCATGTGTACTGTAAAAATCTAAGTTTCATACAGCCGCATCAATCAAAAATTGACAACTTCACTTCCAGATCAGTGCTAGTGGAGCGCGGAGCTTCAACCAATCACAGAGCAGTATTCTTGCGGGGCGGGGCCGGCTTGACCAACTAGATTTTTTTTATACCAATCACAGAGCAACCAGATTTGCTTAAGCCAATCAGAGGGTTCTATATTTTAAAACTAAACTTAACAGCCCGTGGGAGGTAAAACGGCTATAACTGCTCTGTACGCTCGCAAGTAATAACGCCATTGACGAGCAAGTGTGATGAAATAGTACATTACTGCAGAGGCCGGGAAACAGCAAGTCGTGGATGGGTTGATATTGTCGGATGAAGCGAAGCTGAATCCGACAATAGAGACGAATCCACGAATTGCCATTCCCGCCGAGGCAGATATAGTGCTTTTCTCCATAAATGCAAGGAAATCAAATAATATTTTCAATAATTTTAAAACAGCGAGTAGTATGTAACCTATCATGTTCCCGCCCAGCTTATTTTTTTAAAGTATGTACAGGGCATGATTCATGGTGCCAGTTTCAATTGACGCACGCGGGTCGTTCTTCTTTTTTACCGACAATGATCCGAGGTTTTTCTGTTTTTTTGGTTTTTGAACTATCGAAAATTGTGGTTTTGAAGTGCGATTTAAAAAAAAATGCATAGGTTTCTTCATTAGAACTAATTAAAGTTTCCTTTCTGGCCAATATAAATATTTATTTACGGTTGGTTTCTAAAAAAAAACATGTGACAAAGTGGACTCTTTCAGTGGGGACAACATTTTGGTTTACCACTCTGTCACGGCATTCTACGAAAAAAAAAAAACATTAAAAAAAATGCTAGTTAGAGAAAGTGAAATATTAAACATCACTAATTAATAAAATAATATGGACGTTCATTCGAACATTATAAAACCGTAAACATCATTACTCAAATGAGATGCCGTAATAAGACGAGGGACAGGCTATTGCCGGTCGAAAAGAAGAACGACCCACATAACAAAATTTAAAACATTAGAATCGATTACAATTGTAAGTTTTATGCAATTAAAATTATTAAAGATTAAACGGGATTGAAATCTAAACGCATTTTAGTTCGTTTTGTATATTATTTCGATAATATTTTAATTTCTTTTGTTAAGAGCTATTTGAGACAGTTTTGTAAACGTCGCTTCTATCTCTTGCAAAAGTAATCGTTTTGTCTATGACAATGAAAAAATATAAAACTTCTGACCAGTCTAACTATAGCAAGTTGTTATGATAAATTGCTAGGCCTTTAAACTTACGAACATTTGGCTGTTTGTAGTGATTTGTCTTGGTCAAAACATATGATTAAAAGGTAAAAAAGTGTACAGTAAAGGAATTTCATACATTTTCCTGGCCGCTTAAATTGTACAATAATGACTTTTAACTTTTTAAATTTGCGCTTGTCAGTAACGAGGAACTTCACGTACTATTTTTGCTACAGTAAGGCGCACATTACCGAGCATATTGGAGAAAAAAATATTAACCACTTGCTTCCACCCGTGTCTGCGTGGACCCGAGATAAAAACTATCCTATATTTTCCAGGCTATAAACTATCTTCGTGCAAAATTTTATTCAAATCAATAGGGGTGTAGACACTATAGTACATTGTTTAACGAGGGGCGTAAGTGGAATATTGCTAACGAGAGTCTATCAGAAGCCCGACGCCGAAGGCGGAGGGCTTTTGATGACTCGAGTTTGCAATATTCTTACGCCCGTGTTATACACAATGTTTTTCATCACATTTGCGAGGAAATAAATAACAACAAAAGACAGAAAAATGTAAGTTTCATACAGCAGCACCAATCAAAAATTGACAACTTCACTTCCAGATCAGTGCTAGTAGAGCGCGCAGTTCAATATTTCAACCAATCACAGAGCAGTATTCTTGCGGGGCGGGGCGTCGTAACCAACTAGATTTTTTTATTCAACCAATCACACAGCAACCAGATTTGCTTAAGCCAATCAGAGGGTTCTATTATTTTAAAACTAAACTTAACAGCCCGTGGGAGGTAAAACGGCTATAACTGATCTGCACGCTCGCAAGTAATAACGCCATTGACGAGCAAGTGTGATGAAAAATAAATAACCAATAACGTTGTATTTTCTCGAATAAGGATTTAAAATGTAGTCAAGTGGAGAAAAAAGCAACGCAAGAGGTTAAATAATCACAAAGGTATAAGTTTTAAGAGTAAGGGTGACTACCTTCTTCTTAAGAAAACAACGTCGAATAGATAAAGGTAATGTGTATTCAGAACTCATACAAAGTAGTAACTTTACTATAACTAGAGCTGTCCCACAATAGGCGTTTCGTCTGAGACACCGTACTGCGTTCCAGGTGGTTCCTATAGCAAATATTGCAATGGAAGGTGTTCAATAGCTTGAATGCAGCCAACCAGGTACAAACTTGCGCCTAACAGAAGACACCGAATGATATTTTACACATACTCCAGGCAAAATCGAGTGTCGTGACGTCACGATCTACGCGCGTTTTCTCTCTTTTAACAAGCAATATTAAAACGGTTGCAGCTTCGTAATTTTTTGAGATATTTGAATGGAATGTTCGTCAACAGGCATATTTTTTTGCCTTCTTTCTTTTGAAGTTATAATAAATTTAGAGTCTACACCCCTATTCAGCCGTTTAAGCGTGATTGAGTAACAAACATCTAAACATGCAAACTTTCGCATTTATAATATTAGTGGAATAAATTTTAAAGTGTTTAGTTATTTTTTATGAAGTGATTGCGCAACGAGTTTGCGCAGTTCTTCCAGACGAAAACATGACGTCTAATTGCGGTAATACGAAAAGAGCAAATCTTCACAATGATAAATTCCTATTTCACTATCATTGATTTCCTAGCTATAAACGTTTACGGCTTGGTATTACAGTCACCAGCATTAATATCTGCCCATAACAAAGCCGGCAATAATATCTTACACGTCCTAATGGTTTTATAAATAGATTCGTGTCAAATATTTATGCGCGCTTTGTTGTCGCAGATATAAATGCTGGTAGTCACCAGTTGTACATGCTGCTCGAGCTGAGCGGAAGACGAGGTTAGTTTCGTCAGTTAACACTCTCAGCGCCATAGAACATACTAAATTTCTGCAGCAGCAGGCCACATGGGCCGCCGGCCGCCCACAAGAATTCCAGAGCAGCAAGCCGCTGACGAATTTTTGCATGTTTACTGGCGGGCCACGTGGGCGGCCGGCGGGACACGGACAAACTTTAACAGCGGTCCAGGTGTCATTTTGAGTGGCTTTTGTTGCAGGCCACTTGGGCTGCCGGCGAAACACAAGTAGCCATCCATGTTCGTGAACAATTTTGCTGATCTTGATAAATCAAAGTATATACCCGCAGGCCACCAAAATAAGTGATATTTTTCCGGAGTCTACATTTCACGCGCAAGCTCGTTAATTATTGCAATACACCGCTATGATACGGCATTTTAAGCCCACATGTGCACATCAATCGATAGGCCTTTCAAAATAAATATAAAGTTTCTTAGCAATTTTTTTGATTAACTGAATAGAGTCGGAGATAATCGCTCCGAAAGTCACTAAAATTGTGTCCCCGCCCTCTAATTTTTGAACGGTGTATTTTAAAAATATGAAAAAAATCATGGACATAGAGCTCATTAAATTCTTTCACGGAAAATTATTTTGAACAAAATCTGTTCAAAGGTTTTCGAGATGTTGCTGAAAAACTGCCTTCCTTAAAGAAAAGGACGTAAGTGCCGTAAGATTTCTGTGACGATACGACCTTCTTAATAGGCACGGAACCCTTCGTTTTGCGTGGTCCGACACGCACTTGGCCGGTTTTTTTTTACTTTTATTTGTTAGTTTGGTTGAGATTTAATACTAGTTTGCTAGTTTGTGTAAAAATACCGGCTTAGAACCATAGAATTTAGTAGGTTCATAGGTCGTCTTCATGTTTTTTTTAACCATCTCAAAGAAAGGAGGAGGATCTCAATTTGTCACAATATAAATTTTCTATGTACCTATGTTCTGCGGTGCTACCACGAAAATGGAAAGTCGAAACTCGTAATATCTCTTTCTTTGTCGCTATATGCAAGTGCGATAGAAATAGATGAACGAACGAAGCATTTCATAGTAGCCGCTCTGCGGTAATTGTTTACTACATTGTCCGATTTTCATAAAAAAATATATTCAAATGCAGGTACTCTCAAAGTGTTTCTATAAACACATGATGAAGGTCTGATGATGGGATCTAGAAGGAAATAAGGGAACTCCTCAAATGTGACAGGCACGCTTATGGCGATTTCGGTAATTTCTGTAGTTAACCATGCATTTGCTTTCGGATTTGGTAATGTGAAATACGATTTCACAGATTCCGATTAAATTTCGTAAACTTGGTAACTAATGCACGTAAAAATACATTTTGAAGTGGAACGATGATGACGAACTGAAGATAAGTATGTGATCCCTGAGAAATAGACGGAACTCCTCAAATATTACCGGCCCATATAAAGTGGCTTGGCGATTTGCTGTCGTAACCACTGCATTTGCAATCGAAAAGCAGTTCACGTCGTGAAGTAAGAATAATAGATATGTGAAAATGTCATGAGTGTGGCAGGCGAAATACAAAATTAGAGTCGGATAATTTTTGTTATAAAAGACCCGCCCCGGATTCGCACGTATAATCTTTTTATTTAATATGAAATTTATACGTTTCGTTAGCAGAAATACTGCATTACAAAATAAATCTTATGTCCATTACTGTTATGTAATGCAATAGATTTTAGGACACATTCATAGGATAGGGGTCACTCATAAACAACACGTAAATAAAATCACTGGATACATCAGACACGCCTTTATTTATTGCAGGCAAAAAAATTATATAACGAGTCTCGGAGTAGTGTGTCTGCCTGTCTAGTTGCCGGCAATACTGAGACTGCTAGAATAATTTTGCGGTAGTACAACATGTAGTTTTATTATTTTAGAGGGTTTACTACGAACTGTAACGGAAAACAGTTTTGTGGGATCATTGCGTACCACGTGGCCTGCTAGTAAAGTTAGCACGGTGTTCCGCCGGCCGCCCACGTGGCCTGCTATAAAAGTTACTCGGAATCGACCGTGGCGCGCATTTAAAACTCTTTAGTGATCCGCCGGCAGCCCACACGGCCTGCTGGTAAAATCACTGAAATCATGCATGGCGTACTGCAAAAGAAATAATGTGGTCCGCCGGCCGCCCACTTGGCCTGCTGGTAAATACTTCAAAATCCACAGCGGCCTGTCTTATTCGAATGTTTGTGGGCGGCCGGCGGCCCACGTGGCGCTGAGAGTGTTAAATAAGGGTCCGGTTAGAAAATGTACGGCCTTATAATATGCGTCCACTACCGAGAAAGAAAGATAGGTGGACGCGCACTATTGGGCCGTACAGCGACTGGAGCTAATAACATCCTTGGTCGCACTCACCGCTCTTGACCTTCTCGAGCAGCTTGGCGAGCGCGGAGTGCAGCAGGCGCGCGTGCTGCGCGCGCGTGTGCGGCAGGCCGCGCGGCGCGGGCGCGGCGCTCGCCTGCTGCAGCAGCAGCACGGCAGCGTCGGCCAGCGTCGCGTCCGAGCTACAGCGACTGGAGCTAATAACATCCTTGGTCGCACTCACCGCTCTTGACCTTCTCGAGCAGCTTGGCGAGCGCGGAGTGCAGCAGGCGCGCGTGCTGCGCGCGCGTGTGCGGCAGGCCGCGCGGCGCGGGCGCGGCGCTCGCCTGCTGCAGCAGCAGCACGGCCGCGTCGGCCAGCGTCGCGTCCGAGCTACAGCGACTGGAGCTAATAACATCCTTGGTCGCACTCACCGCTCTTGACCTTCTCGAGCAGCTTGGCGAGCGCGGAGTGCAGCAGGCGCGCGTGCTGCGCGCGCGTGTGCGGCAGGCCGCGCGGCGCGGGCGCGGCGCTCGCCTGCTGCAGCAGCAGCACGGCCGCGTCGGCCAGCGTCGCGTCCGAGCTACAGCGACTGGAGCTAATAACATCCTTGGTCGCACTCACCGCTCTTGACCTTCTCGAGCAGCTTGGCGAGCGCGGAGTGCAGCAGGCGCGCGTGCTGCGCGCGCGTGTGCGGCAGGCCGCGCGGCGCGGGCGCGGCGCTCGCCTGCTGCAGCAGCAGCACGGCCGCGTCGGCCAGCGTCGCGTCCGAGCTACAGCGACTGGAGCTAATAACATCCTTGGTCGCACTCACCGCTCTTGACCTTCTCGAGCAGCTTGGCGAGCGCGGAGTGCAGCAGGCGCGCGTGCTGCGCGCGCGTGTGCGGCAGGCCGCGCGGCGCGGGCGCGGCGCTCGCCTGCTGCAGCAGCAGCACGGCCGCGTCGGCCAGCGTCGCGTCCGAGCTACAGCGACTGGAGCTAATAACATCCTTGGTCGCACTCACCGCTCTTGACCTTCTCGAGCAGCTTGGCGAGCGCGGAGTGCAGCAGGCGCGCGTGCTGCGCGCGCGTGTGCGGCAGGCCGCGCGGCGCGGGCGCGGCGCTCGCCTGCTGCAGCAGCAGCACGGCCGCGTCGGCCAGCGTCGCGTCCGAGCACTCGCCCAGCACGCCCAGCGACAGGTGCAGGATCGTCGGGAGGAGGGAGAGGGCGCCTGGAATGTGGTACACCACATTGAAACCTCTATCATGTTATACTATATTTTTTAACGAGGGGCGTAAGTTTTTGATGACTCGAGTTTGCAATATTCTATATATATACTATACACAAAGTTTTTCATCACGTTTGCAAGGAAATAAATAACTACAAAAGACAGAAAAATCTAGGTTTCATACAGCCGCACCAATCAGAAATTGACAACTTCACTTCCAGATTAGTGCTAGTGGAGCGCGCAGCTTCAATATTTCAACCAATCAAAGAGCAGTATTCTTGCGGGGCGGGGCGGCTTGGCCAACTAGATTTTTTTTTCAACCAATCACAGAGCAACTAGATATGCTTAAGCCAATCAGATGTGGCTCATTACTCCCTAGGGAATACAAACTCGCCATAACTCCCGCGGGAACAATTTAGGCTATTGTCCTTCTGTATACAGGCATGGAATAACACCATTTACGAGCAAGTGTGATAAAAAATTAATTGATTATTATTTTTTTGAAAATAGTACATTACTGCAGAGGCCGTGAAGTAAGGGATTGCTTTGGGATAGTTTAAGTATCCTTACAGAGTCTAGTGGTGATTGGCAGTATGTAATGTTTCCTTTGTCAGTTTAATATTAGTAAGCTAATTTAAAAAGTTAGTTTAGGGTTTTCATACATTACTTCTTGGCGTAAGGCCAATAAGAAAATTTAAGGAGGCTTAAACAAGAAACTTCATGTCTTCATTTCGTGATATTAACGCATACATTTCCGAGCATGTTTGAGAACACGTATTTAACAGAGATAATTATGACTACATGCAAAAATGTTATACTAATATCTATAATACTAGCTTCCGCCCGCGACTTCGTCTGCGTAACCCGGGATAAAAACTATCCAGGCTATGAACTATCTTTGTGCAAAATTTCATCCAAATCGGTTGAGCCGTAGCGTGATTGAGTAACAAACATCTAAACTTTCGCATTTATAATATTAGTAGGATAATAATAAGATTATCAGAGCTTGAATTAGGATTTCCCGAGTTTCATGCAAAAAAGGGCCAATATAAGGATTTTTAAACAAAGATTGAGTATGAGTATATGATTGAGTTCATAAAAAAGATTCAAGAACGGAAGTTACTAATTATAGGCCAATCTCTAAACTATGTATACTTTTTAAATTACTGGAAAAGGTATTGTACATTCAGGTAAATGAGGCTCTTAAAAACTATTTTAGCCCTAGTCAGCATGGTTTCCTTCAACATAGATCGACGATATTTAATTTAAGTCTTCTAAACGATTACGTCTCAGATGTGATGGCCCGCGGTAGTCAGGTAGATGTTATTTATACGGACTATAGCAAGGCCTTTGACAGAATTCACCACGATTTGCTAATCTTAAAATTACATAAAATAGGCATCAGCGGAGATCTGTTGCGATGGTTCTCTTCATATATTGCAAACAGATCTCAAGCTGTTGTCATTAATAATTACATTTCCAGTTGGGTAACCGTCCCCAGCGGCGTCCCTCAAGGATCGTTGCTCGGTCCATTGCTTTTTAATATTTATGTCAATGATATTAGCGACTGTTTCATCCATACCAACCTGCTTTGTTTTGCAGACGACATGAAGATTTTTGCCAAAGTCAAAACTATGCAAGATGCTATCTTTATCCAGGAAGACCTCATGCGTCTCGATAGGTACTGTCAATCCAATAAGCTTGAGCTCAATCCATCTAAATGCTTCACCGTAACCTTCTCGAGGCAACGTTGTCCAATTCTAACCTCTTATAAACTTAGAGACCAACAACTATTAAAAGTACCAGTTATGAGGGACCTGGGTGTGCTACACGACTCTAAACTTCTATTCGATGACCATATTAGTAATATTATATCTAGCGCTAACAAAGCATTAGGTTTCATCATACGCAATTCATTATATTTTACCCAAGCTAAAACTATTAAAGTCCTTTTTTGTGCTTATGTTAGAAGCAAACTAGAGTACGCCTCGCAAATTTGGAATCCGCAGTATCATACATACAATATTGACAGAATCGAGCGTGTCAAAAAAAAGTTAGTTAAATATCTCTGCTTTAAACTGAAAACTCCTTACAAATCATTGGAATACATCCATATCTGTAAAAAGCATCACCTTCTTCCGCTTTCCATGCGTCGGGACGTAGCGGATATTACTTACGTTTGAAACAAACTTACATTCAAAATTCCGTCTAGAACTAAAAAACATTATCCCCCTATCAGTATGCCTCGAATCATTACAGGCAGAACAGTTTTCTAATTCGTGGCTGTAAAAAAGTTAATGAGCTAACTAAAGACCTTTGACATATTTAATAGTAATATTCCTGCTGTGAGGCGTAAACTGACGAGGAATTTCTTTGAGTGAACGTAGCCTTAAGACTTAAGTTAACAGCTTTAAGTTCATCGCACTGTGTCACTACCCTTATGACGTTGGTTTATATAGTTTAGTTAAATTAATAAATAAGTTCCCACACTTTGTAACCCCTAGGAAATCTCATTAATGTAAAAATAGTGATCTCACAAATGTTTACTTACTCTGATGCTATTGGTGGGAACCTGGAATTGGCTTTTTGTATTCTATCTATAATATCATTGTGTTTCTGTAGCTGTTGGTTCTCCAAATATAAATAAATAAATGACATTATGATGTAAAAATTAACTTCAATTCAAGAATATAAATTTTGCTTATCATTGGACACAGTAACCAATACAAAGGGTAGAATGTCAGAAGAGGAATACACAAGGACTTTACAAAATTATAAACGGATTGGTATTATCTGAAAAAGCTTCTTGTAACTCGCGGGCTAGTTAACGACGCGTCGTCAAATCCCCCAAGAGAAACGCGATCCCATGGACACCTAGTCACGTGAACATCGATAACACTCATCGCCTTCTTGCTTACGTGGACTGATCCCGGGCAGGCGCCGGACCGCGAGGCACACGCACAGTTCAAGGCATAGTCCAGGCAATGAACTGACAACTTGTATGGAAAAAATGACATATTTGGAAATAATTTATAATAGCTAATTTTTTTAATGTAACGGATATATTATCAATTAAGGGTCTTCTACTGCAATCGAGGGTCGGGAATATAAGAGAATTATACAGAAAACGACGTTCAACAACCTTGAAAAAATTCATACAGCTAGCCAATGAACGTTACTATACGTTGAAACATTCGAATTTAAGATAATGCTTATAGTTCAGTGTAAAAAAAAATCAGAAAATCACTAAAAACGTGTAAATCGCACTCCCGTATTGACTAAACTGAGTCGGAAGTATCAATAATTATTAAATGAATTTTATGAAATAATAAAGTTAAAACTATAAACAATGCCATGAAATCTTCATTTCTTAATAAATATATTCTTATTTTGTGTAAAAGAATCACAAAGTTGCCCAATTTTTACGCTCAAAATCTTCATACAATTTACTATGGAGCGGCGCACTACGAGTGCGACCGCTCGCGGCAATCAGTCTTGGTTCATTCGGCCACGCGCCTTCGAAGTGAGAGCACGCCGCTTTGCGCCGCATTCACCGATCGCGATCGAACCGTGTACATGCACAAAACCATTGCACAGTGGTAATAGTTAGGTAAGTAGAAAGTAGTTAGTAGGTATAGTTCTTAAAATTAAATAGTTATAAGATGAAATACTTGTTTACATCACTTGCCATTCCTATTTACCGCTAATATTAAGCATAAAAAAACCGGCCAAGTGCGTGTCGGACCACGCAAAACGAAGGGTTCCGTGCCTATTAAAAAGGTCGTATCGTCATAGAAATCTTACGGCACTTACGTCCTTTTCTTTGAGGAAGGCAGTTTTTTAGCAATATCTCGGAAACCTTTCATCCGATCTTGTTCAAAACAATTTTCGGTGAATGAACTTAATAAGCGCTGTGTCCATGAATTTTTTCATATTTTTAAAATACACCGTTCAAAAATTAGAGGGGGGGGGACAGAATTTTAGTGACTTTCGGGGCGATTATCTCTGACTGTATTCACTTAATCAAAAAAAATCCTGAGAAACCTTATATTTATTTTGAAAGGGCTATCGATTCATGTGCCACACGTGGGCTCACGGTGAAAAAAAAATTTTTGACTTTTAGTTTTATGTATGGAGTACACCCCTAAAAAAATTTTTTTTAGTAATTTTAATTACAAAACTTTGTAGCGGCTAACAAAATACACCTATCCTCAAAATTTTATTCAAATACACCTTATAGTTTTCGAGTAAAATGCCTGTGACATACGGACAGACGGACAGACGGACAGACGGACAGACGGACAGACGGACAGACGGACAAGACGAAACTATAAGGGTTCCGTTTTTGCCATTTTGGCTACGGAACCCTAAAAATAACAATAATCGCTTTAATGTGTAGATATACTAGATATAGATACAGACAGAGTGATGGAGTCAGGAGGTGGATAGTGGAACTCCTCAATGGCTACTTGTATACCCCTCGAGTTTGGTCTCATTTTTTTTGTTTTGACGAGTTCTATTCATTACACTCGGTGACGATGGTCTGATGATGGAGTCAGGAGGTGGATAGTGGAACTCCTCAATGGCTACTTGTATACCCCTCGAGTTTGGTCTAATTTTTTTTGTTTTGACGAGTTCTATTCATTACACTCGGTGACGATGGTCTGATGATGGAGTCAGGAGGTGGATAGTGGAACTCCTCAATGGCTACTTGTATACCCCTCGAGTTTGGTCTCATTTTTTTTTATTTTGACGAGTTCTATACGTTACATTCGATGACGATGGTCTGATGATGGAGTCAGGAGGTGGATAGTGGAACTCCTCAATGGCTACTTGTATACCCCTCGAGTTTGGTCTCATTTTTTTTGTTTTGACGAGTTCTATTCATTACACTCGGTGACGATGGTCTGATGATGGAGTCAGGAGGTGGATAGTGGAACTCCTCAATGGCTACTTGTATACCCCTCGAGTTTGGTCTCATTTTTTTTGTTTTGACGAGTTCTATTCATTACACTCGGTGACGATGGTCTGATGATGGAGTCAGGAGGTGGATAGTGGAACTCCTCAATGGCTACTTGTATACCCCTCGAGTTTGGTCTCATTTTTTTTGTTTTGACGAGTTCTATACGTTACATTCGATGACGACTACGTTGGATTTTAAAATCGTTGTTGTTGTTTTCGTAATCAGCGACCAGCAACCAGGGATCGGAACCGGTTTTTTCAAAAGTCCCCGAAGTAGTCAAATATTTTGAATTATTTTAGGCTCTTAATGTAGAACTCTATCATGTTTTAGGTAACATTTTCGTATTATTAGACAGCCTGATCAAAAATGATATTATAAACCAAAGAACAAAATATAACGAAATAAAACCGGTATTTCTGTATGGTGAAAATACCGGTATCCGATCCCTGCCAGCAACCCGATAAACCATAGAAACAATACCCATGTTGATTTTCAGACATTGTCACATTTCCCCCTTTTAGGGGTTGAATTCCCAAAAAACCTGAAACACGTATTTACTCATTGATTGCTAGGAATACTTCTGTGAAGTTTCGAATGTAATAGTTTTACTTGTTTTGTTTCCGCATACCAATTTTTAGCTTTCTACCTTGAAAATTGCGGAATGCTCCATACAAACTTCCACCTCCCATTTGAGGGAAGTGGGGGGTTAGAAAGAGACAAAAAGTAGCCTATGAGACTCTCCATCTCTTCAACTATCTCCACTTAAAAAATCACGTCAATTCGTCGCCCCGTTTTGCCGTGAAAGACGGACAAACAAACAAACAAAAATACACATACACTTTCCCATTTATAATATAAAGGTTTAAGGTTTAAGACTATTTAATCTCATAAAGAATTGTACAATTCACTTACATGAGATAAACACCATTATTTAAAAAAAAAATGTTATGAGCGCACAAAGACACTAAACAGTTAAGTAAAAAACCGGCCAAGTGCGAGTCGGACTCGCGCACGAAGGGTTCCGTACCATTATCTATAAAAATGGCAAAAAATCATGTCTGTTGTATAGTCCCCAGTCCGACTCGCACTTGGCCGGTTTTGTAGTATTTGTTGTTATAGCGGCAACAGAAATACATAATCTGTGAAAATTTCAACTCTCTAACTATCACGGTTCTTGAGATACAGCCTGGTGACAGACAGACGGACGGACGGACGGACGGACAGCGAAGTCTTAGTAATACCGTTTTCACCCTTTGGGTACGGAACCCTAAAAAGGGTAAAATATTAGTATGGATTATTTATTATTATTATTTATTTTGAAAGAGCTCCCTGTGGATATTGTGTTTGAGTTATATCAAATGTGCAACAAAATGTACCACATTTAACCGCGGGAAAATATTCCCACCTATTCTTACGGAAAAACGTGTCGACGTAAACAAAGTCGTGTACACAGCAGTTAGTAGGTATATTGTCATTAAGATGACATAACAATTACATTACACTCACAATGTTTATATTTGGTAACAAAATCCAAAGTTACAATTTTGTTGGCGAGTCAAAGTCCGTCCGACCCACTGTGCATACGTACATGTGTGCGTGTGCGGTGCGCGAGCCTCGATCGTTGTGAGAGTAGCGCTAAAAACCTAAACTTCGCGCGGCGCGACTCCGAAGAGGGGCCTTAAATTGTTACCTAGAGGCAAAATCCAACAAAAAATCAGACATCAAAAAAATCAATATTTAATTAGCTCCTAAAAAGTCCGGATAAATATTAATATATTTTTTTATCTTTATTTAGGTGCATTTACATTTGCAATTCATATTCATATTCATATTATATTCAATATAAAGAAAATAAAAAAGACAATGAATGTTTAATTTAAATCTATGTAATTACTTCCGGGTGGAAAGTTTGGTGGATTCTTGAATAAAGCATCTTAGAATAATGTTTTAAAATGAAATAAACAAAAAAAACGCTATTATAAATTAATGTTTTTCGAAACCGTATTTTGCCTCGGCTAGCAGGTGAAGCGATTTGCCGAAAGTCAATTCACCCACGGGACCACGGCAGACCCTTCAATTACCGACTATTCCAAAACGAACAAGACAGAAGCGTACGCACCTTGCGGGCTAGTCAACGACGTCAAGTCCCCCATAGCGGCCAGCGTGCTGACCAGCAACGCGTCCCCGTGAACGCCCAGTCCTCTCGGGACGCCGATGACCCCCACCGCGCCCTCCTGCTTGCGCGGGCTGAGGCCGGGCAGCCGCCGCACCGCGAGGCACACGCACACTTCGAGGCAGGCGAACACGAGCGATTTGCCGGGAGGCAGGTCGCCAGTGGGGCCGCCCTCGCCGAGAGTGTGGACTACCTCGAGCACTGATTGGGGAATGTTGTTGGCTGGCTCGTCTGGTGCTAGTTCTGTAACAATATTAGCGTTAGTTCATCTTTTAACTATACTGCCTTTGCGGTACGGATTTAAAGTTAGTCGTGTACTCTTATGTCATGTTACCTTTGATCTTAGCCTGCATATTGGCTTGCAGTTGCTCGCGAGCGCCAGTGATGATGAGTTTCAACACGTCAGCTACAAGCAACAGCGCTTCCACACTCTCTAGGGTCAGTCCCGTGCGGTGCACTATTTGACACAGTTCTATTGCCAATGCCCTGTAATAAAATACCTTGGGTCAGCATTTTAGGAGTAAAGAGTATCGCCTAATTTAGTATATAAATAAATAATTTTACACAAATCAAACTAGCCCCATAGTAAACTCAATAAGGCTACTATATGAATGAATGGATACTAGACGATATAAATACTTGAATACCGTACATAGAAAACATCCAAGACTCAGAAACAGATATATTCATGATCATCCCTTACCGGGATGCGAACCCAGGACCTTCAGTACGAAGCTGAGCGTCACTATCCACTAACCGGTCGTTAAATGTTTTTATTTATTTATCGTGGGTAAATTTGTTGTGGCACTTTGAAATAACGAGATAATATTAATAAACATCATTATACACCCATTTAATGGAAATACATATTATGTGAAAATCGTATGTGTTTAAATGAATAACATCATAAGAAAAAATAGGCTCTTTTTACGTTTAATGTTTCTTTATTACCGTTTATTAGATTAGTGCTGGAAAAGCTTTATCTCCAATAGTTACCTGTCTTTCAACAGCCTCGCCCTGTTTTCGGGTGCGTCCAACAGAGTGACTATAGACAGCAGGACAGTAATCGTATTGTCGATGGTCATGTCCCGTTGTGCGCACAAGGCCTCCATACATATGCCTAAAACATTATTTTATATTAAGTTGAGTCGTTAAAATAAATATAATAATACGAAAATTGGAATATGTTATTCAATGATAGGATTTACAACCACTTACCGAATAGTAAATGGAACCTCTCGTCAATGGGTTCGAAGAATTCAAAGTTTCCATTTTCAGTCTTATTTGCCCTATTATCTAATGTATTTTCAGATTTATCTGTAAAACAAAATGTTACTTCTTAGTAATTTTTTCGAAACGAAAATCTATTTTTAATAGATACTATTGTAAAAAAAATACACATTTGATTGGAGTATTCCATAGGATATGCAATGCAGGCAACAAGTGATTGGAATAATGTCTCAAGTATAAAGTAGGTAGTCAAATTTTGTAAGCAAGTGATCTATTAGATTATAGGCAAGTCAAACATTTCATACTTCACAGAAATAAAGTAGTTTGTTTAGAAAATTTATAATTTTCTGAAAGAAAAGACTCCTCGGTGCAGCCCCAATCATGAAATCGCCTTCTAACGGGGCCAGAGTAGCTAGTAGGATCTTTCGTGTAGTTTTGTATACTCGTATATAGTCAGTTGCAGGGAAATGTGACCCCCCTTAGGGCACGTTCAGATAACTGACTCAACGTGCGTTTTGATAACGCGCGTTTACAACTACATACATTTTGTTCAGGCCGTACACATGCTAACGCGCGTTTTGATAAAGCGCGCGTTAAGCGTGTTTTTCTATGTTTCCGTTCAGT
This sequence comes from Epinotia nisella, assembly GCA_932294315.1. NCBI lineage: Eukaryota > Metazoa > Arthropoda > Insecta > Lepidoptera > Tortricidae > Epinotia > Epinotia nisella. The sequence continues at coordinate 30,260,029 of OW028674.1, forward strand.
TGAGAGCGCGCTCTCGACGCGGATAGACGTATTAGGGTTCATCAGTATCAGTTCGTCCAGAAATCGTTCGAAATGGAAACCGAAGCTTTTAATACGGAATTATTTATAGATGAAATAGAGAAACGTCATGCGATATGGGACATGGGTAGTAACGATTATTCAGATAAGAACTTAAAGAGACGGGCTTGGGAAGAAGTCGTCCTCATATTCTGTAAAGGAGATGACAATGAAGAAATTATTATTTTATTAAACTGTTTATACGTCCATCTTCCGCAAATGTAAGAACTCTACTGAACCATGGCGGCCGCGGCAACGCGCGTTCAACGCCTGACAAGCGCTTGTCATCTGACCGTACCCTTATATGGAAAATTGTACGCATGTCCCGTTTATCTGCGCGTAAAATCGTGACGTAAGTAGAAAGAGAATGAATCCAACCGTCAGTGGGCGCCGGCTTGCCCGCGCCGGCGTTGTATCGCAGCGCGGCGGCGTAGAGCAGCGGCGGCCACGCGCGCGCGTAGTGCGCCCGCGACGCCTCCGCCGTCTCCGCCGAGTAGAATGAGAATGAATCCAACCGTCAGTGGGCGCCGGCTTGCCCGCGCCGGCGTTGTATCGCAGCGCGGCGGCGTAGAGCAGCGGCGGCCACGCGCGCGCGTAGTGCGCCCGCGACGCCTCCGCCGTCTCCGCCGAGTAGAATGAGAATGAATCCAACCGTCAGTGGGCGCCGGCTTGCCCGCGCCGGCGTTGTATCGCAGCGCGGCGGCGTAGAGCAGCGGCGGCCACGCGCGCGCGTAGTGCGCCCGCGACGCCTCCGCCGTCTCCGCCGAGTAGAATGAGAATGAATCCAACCGTCAGTGGGCGCCGGCTTGCCCGCGCCGGCGTTGTATCGCAGCGCGGCGGCGTAGAGCAGCGGCGGCCACGCGCGCGCGTAGTGCGCCCGCGACGCCTCCGCCGTCTCCGCCGAGTAGAATGAGAATGAATCCAACCGTCAGTGGGCGCCGGCTTGCCCGCGCCGGCGTTGTATCGCAGCGCGGCGGCGTAGAGCAGCGGCGGCCACGCGCGCGCGTAGTGCGCCCGCGACGCCTCCGCCGTCTCCGCCGAGTAGAATGAGAATGAATCCAACCGTCAGTGGGCGCCGGCTTGCCCGCGCCGGCGTTGTATCGCAGCGCGGCGGCGTAGAGCAGCGGCGGCCACGCGCGCGCGTAGTGCGCCCGCGACGCCTCCGCCGTCTCCGCCGAGTAGAATGAGAATGAATCCAACCGTCAGTGGGCGCCGGCTTGCCCGCGCCGGCGTTGTATCGCAGCGCGGCGGCGTAGAGCAGCGGCGGCCACGCGCGCGCGTAGTGCGCCCGCGACGCCTCCGCCGTCTCCGCCGAGTAGAATGAGAATGAATCCAACCGTCAGTGGGCGCCGGCTTGCCCGCGCCGGCGTTGTATCGCAGCGCGGCGGCGTAGAGCAGCGGCGGCCACGCGCGCGCGTAGTGCGCCCGCGACGCCTCCGCCGTCTCCGCCGAGTAGAATGAGAATGAATCCAACCGTCAGTGGGCGCCGGCTTGCCCGCGCCGGCGTTGTATCGCAGCGCGGCGGCGTAGAGCAGCGGCGGCCACGCGCGCGCGTAGTGCGCCCGCGACGCCTCCGCCGTCTCCGCCGAGTAGAATGAGAATGAATCCAACCGTCAGTGGGCGCCGGCTTGCCCGCGCCGGCGTTGTATCGCAGCGCGGCGGCGTAGAGCAGCGGCGGCCACGCGCGCGCGTAGTGCGCCCGCGACGCCTCCGCCGTCTCCGCCGAGTAGAATGAGAATGAATCCAACCGTCAGTGGGCGCCGGCTTGCCCGCGCCGGCGTTGTATCGCAGCGCGGCGGCGTAGAGCAGCGGCGGCCACGCGCGCGCGTAGTGCGCCCGCGACGCCTCCGCCGTCTCCGCCGAGTAGAATGAGAATGAATCCAACCGTCAGTGGGCGCCGGCTTGCCCGCGCCGGCGTTGTATCGCAGCGCGGCGGCGTAGAGCAGCGGCGGCCACGCGCGCGCGTAGTGCGCCCGCGACGCCTCCGCCGTCTCCGCCGAGTAGAATGAGAATGAATCCAACCGTCAGTGGGCGCCGGCTTGCCCGCGCCGGCGTTGTATCGCAGCGCGGCGGCGTAGAGCAGCGGCGGCCACGCGCGCGCGTAGTGCGCCCGCGACGCCTCCGCCGTCTCCGCCGAGTAGAATGAGAATGAATCCAACCGTCAGTGGGCGCCGGCTTGCCCGCGCCGGCGTTGTATCGCAGCGCGGCGGCGTAGAGCAGCGGCGGCCACGCGCGCGCGTAGTGCGCCCGCGACGCCTCCGCCGAGTAGAATGAGAATGAATCCAACCGTCAGTGGGCGCCGGCTTGCCCGCGCCGGCGTTGTATCGCAGCGCGGCGGCGTAGAGCAGCGGCGGCCACGCGCGCGCGTAGTGCGCCCGCGACGCCTCCGCCGTCTCCGCCGAGTAGAATGAGAATGAATCCAACCGTCAGTGGGCGCCGGCTTGCCCGCGCCGGCGTTGTATCGCAGCGCGGCGGCGTAGAGCAGCGGCGGCCACGCGCGCGCGTAGTGCGCCCGCGACGCCTCCGCCGTCTCCGCCGAGTAGAATGAGAATGAATCCAACCGTCAGTGGGCGCCGGCTTGCCCGCGCCGGCGTTGTATCGCAGCGCGGCGGCGTAGAGCAGCGGCGGCCACGCGCGCGCGTAGTGCGCCCGCGACGCCTCCGCCGTCTCCGCCGAGTAGAATGAGAATGAATCCAACCGTCAGTGGGCGCCGGCTTGCCCGCGCCGGCGTTGTATCGCAGCGCGGCGGCGTAGAGCAGCGGCGGCCACGCGCGCGCGTAGTGCGCCCGCGACGCCTCCGCCGTCTCCGCCGAGTAGAATGAGAATGAATCCAACCGTCAGTGGGCGCCGGCTTGCCCGCGCCGGCGTTGTATCGCAGCGCGGCGGCGTAGAGCAGCGGCGGCCACGCGCGCGCGTAGTGCGCCCGCGACGCCTCCGCCGAGTAGAATGAGAATGAATCCAACCGTCAGTGGGCGCCGGCTTGCCCGCGCCGGCGTTGTATCGCAGCGCGGCGGCGTAGAGCAGCGGCGGCCACGCGCGCGCGTAGTGCGCCCGCGACGCCTCCGCCGTCTCCGCCGAGTAGAATGAGAATGAATCCAACCGTCAGTGGGCGCCGGCTTGCCCGCGCCGGCGTTGTATCGCAGCGCGGCGGCGTAGAGCAGCGGCGGCCACGCGCGCGCGTAGTGCGCCCGCGACGCCTCCGCCGTCTCCGCCGAGTAGAATGAGAATGAATCCAACCGTCAGTGGGCGCCGGCTTGCCCGCGCCGGCGTTGTATCGCAGCGCGGCGGCGTAGAGCAGCGGCGGCCACGCGCGCGCGTAGTGCGCCCGCGACGCCTCCGCCGTCTCCGCCGAGTAGAATGAGAATGAATCCAACCGTCAGTGGGCGCCGGCTTGCCCGCGCCGGCGTTGTATCGCAGCGCGGCGGCGTAGAGCAGCGGCGGCCACGCGCGCGCGTAGTGCGCCCGCGACGCCTCCGCCGTCTCCGCCGAGTAGAATGAGAATGAATCCAACCGTCAGTGGGCGCCGGCTTGCCCGCGCCGGCGTTGTATCGCAGCGCGGCGGCGTAGAGCAGCGGCGGCCACGCGCGCGCGTAGTGCGCCCGCGACGCCTCCGCCGTCTCCGCCGAGTAGAATGAGAATGAATCCAACCGTCAGTGGGCGCCGGCTTGCCCGCGCCGGCGTTGTATCGCAGCGCGGCGGCGTAGAGCAGCGGCGGCCACGCGCGCGCGTAGTGCGCCCGCGACGCCTCCGCCGTCTCCGCCGAGTAGAATGAGAATGAATCCAACCGTCAGTGGGCGCCGGCTTGCCCGCGCCGGCGTTGTATCGCAGCGCGGCGGCGTAGAGCAGCGGCGGCCACGCGCGCGCGTAGTGCGCCCGCGACGCCTCCGCCGTCTCCGCCGAGTAGAATGAGAATGAATCCAACCGTCAGTGGGCGCCGGCTTGCCCGCGCCGGCGTTGTATCGCAGCGCGGCGGCGTAGAGCAGCGGCGGCCACGCGCGCGCGTAGTGCGCCCGCGACGCCTCCGCCGTCTCCGCCGAGTAGAATGAGAATGAATCCAACCGTCAGTGGGCGCCGGCTTGCCCGCGCCGGCGTTGTATCGCAGCGCGGCGGCGTAGAGCAGCGGCGGCCACGCGCGCGCGTAGTGCGCCCGCGACGCCTCCGCCGTCTCCGCCGAGTAGAATGAGAATGAATCCAACCGTCAGTGGGCGCCGGCTTGCCCGCGCCGGCGTTGTATCGCAGCGCGGCGGCGTAGAGCAGCGGCGGCCACGCGCGCGCGTAGTGCGCCCGCGACGCCTCCGCCGTCTCCGCCGAGTAGAATGAGAATGAATCCAACCGTCAGTGGGCGCCGGCTTGCCCGCGCCGGCGTTGTATCGCAGCGCGGCGGCGTAGAGCAGCGGCGGCCACGCGCGCGCGTAGTGCGCCCGCGACGCCTCCGCCGTCTCCGCCGAGTAGAATGAGAATGAATCCAACCGTCAGTGGGCGCCGGCTTGCCCGCGCCGGCGTTGTATCGCAGCGCGGCGGCGTAGAGCAGCGGCGGCCACGCGCGCGCGTAGTGCGCCCGCGACGCCTCCGCCGTCTCCGCCGAGTAGAATGAGAATGAATCCAACCGTCAGTGGGCGCCGGCTTGCCCGCGCCGGCGTTGTATCGCAGCGCGGCGGCGTAGAGCAGCGGCGGCCACGCGCGCGCGTAGTGCGCCCGCGACGCCTCCGCCGTCTCCGCCGAGTAGAATGAGAATGAATCCAACCGTCAGTGGGCGCCGGCTTGCCCGCGCCGGCGTTGTATCGCAGCGCGGCGGCGTAGAGCAGCGGCGGCCACGCGCGCGCGTAGTGCGCCCGCGACGCCTCCGCCGTCTCCGCCGAGTAGAATGAGAATGAATCCAACCGTCAGTGGGCGCCGGCTTGCCCGCGCCGGCGTTGTATCGCAGCGCGGCGGCGTAGAGCAGCGGCGGCCACGCGCGCGCGTAGTGCGCCCGCGACGCCTCCGCCGTCTCCGCCGAGTAGAATGAGAATGAATCCAACCGTCAGTGGGCGCCGGCTTGCCCGCGCCGGCGTTGTATCGCAGCGCGGCGGCGTAGAGCAGCGGCGGCCACGCGCGCGCGTAGTGCGCCCGCGACGCCTCCGCCGTCTCCGCCGAGTAGAATGAGAATGAATCCAACCGTCAGTGGGCGCCGGCTTGCCCGCGCCGGCGTTGTATCGCAGCGCGGCGGCGTAGAGCAGCGGCGGCCACGCGCGCGCGTAGTGCGCCCGCGACGCCTCCGCCGTCTCCGCCGAGTAGAATGAGAATGAATCCAACCGTCAGTGGGCGCCGGCTTGCCCGCGCCGGCGTTGTATCGCAGCGCGGCGGCGTAGAGCAGCGGCGGCCACGCGCGCGCGTAGTGCGCCCGCGACGCCTCCGCCGTCTCCGCCGAGTAGAATGAGAATGAATCCAACCGTCAGTGGGCGCCGGCTTGCCCGCGCCGGCGTTGTATCGCAGCGCGGCGGCGTAGAGCAGCGGCGGCCACGCGCGCGCGTAGTGCGCCCGCGACGCCTCCGCCGTCTCCGCCGAGTAGAATGAGAATGAATCCAACCGTCAGTGGGCGCCGGCTTGCCCGCGCCGGCGTTGTATCGCAGCGCGGCGGCGTAGAGCAGCGGCGGCCACGCGCGCGCGTAGTGCGCCCGCGACGCCTCCGCCGTCTCCGCCGAGTAGAATGAGAATGAATCCAACCGTCAGTGGGCGCCGGCTTGCCCGCGCCGGCGTTGTATCGCAGCGCGGCGGCGTAGAGCAGCGGCGGCCACGCGCGCGCGTAGTGCGCCCGCGACGCCTCCGCCGTCTCCGCCGAGTAGAATGAGAATGAATCCAACCGTCAGTGGGCGCCGGCTTGCCCGCGCCGGCGTTGTATCGCAGCGCGGCGGCGTAGAGCAGCGGCGGCCACGCGCGCGCGTAGTGCGCCCGCGATGCCTCCGCCGTCTCCGCCGAGTAGAACGCGCCGCCGCCGTGCGGCAGCTGGGACGCGAACTCTGGAAACCGTATACACCATTATCTATTCCATCCTAATATCGTAAAGGGGAAAAGTCTCTATATGTTAGTATGTACGGGGTAATCTCCGGAACCACTGATCCTATTTCAAGAATAGGGTAGTTTCCTCATGTTAATTTTATTGTAATTATAATCCTCATCATCATCATCATATCAGCCGAAAGACGTCCACTGCTGGACATAGGCCTCCCCCAAAGAGTGCCACAATGACCGGTCCTGCGCCACCCGCATCCAGCGGACTCCAGCGACCTTTACCAGGTCATCAGTCCACCTTGTGAGGGGCCTACCCACGCTGCGCCTTCCGGTACGTGGTCGCCACTCGAGAACCTTTTCGCCCCAATGGCCATCGGTTCTACGTGCAATGTGCCCCGCCCACTGCCACTTAAGTTTAGCGATTCGGAGGGCTATATCGGTTACCTTGGTTCTGCTGCGAATAGCCTCATTTCTGATGCGATCACGCAGAGATACTCCCAGCATAGCCCTCTCCATTGCCCTTTGGGTGACTTTGAGCCTTCTTATGAGGCCCATAGTAAGCGACCAAGTTTCCGTGCCATACGTATTGTAATCCTACTAATATTATAAACGTGAAAGTTTGGATGTTTAGATGTTTGTATGTTTGTTACTCAATCACGCAAAAACGGCTGAACGGATTAAGATGAATTTTGGTATACATATGCATGGCCTGGATTAACATATATAGAATATTTTTTATCCCGGGAATCATCCTCTGAGGGGGCGAAATGGGGGGCGAAAGTTTGTATGGAGCTACGATATAAACGAGTTCCACGCGGACGAAGTCGCGGGTAGAAGCTAGTTACAAACTATAATTAAAATCACAAAAAAAATTAAAGCTACCAATACAATCCTTACGCTTTTATAGAAACAAATTTGTATTACAACTATGGACCTTAACGTATTATTTCGCGACCGAAACAGCAATTTACTTGATAAGATAAGATAAAAATCAAGCAGGATTTTACAATCACTTTTGCATCGTCAAAAATTACATTACATTGCTTGATTTTCCATACAACGTTTAGTACAGTCGCCCACACTCCTAAGTGACCATTCGTGAACCTTATGTCAAGTGACATAAGGTTCACGAATGGTCACTTAGGAGTGTGGGCGACTGTACAAGTTGCAAACTGTGACGTCATATTTTTATGTCAATTAGTATGAATCGTTTCGGCTGCCGCCGGCGAGGTCCGTCTTTGACTCAATTTTTTGGGTTGTTTAATTGGGAATGGATGAAAATTTTAGAAATGCCTGATTATTTTTTTGGTGATAGGAATAACCTTCCTTAGCACCAGAAAAAAGTTTCAAATATTTCAGCTGCGTCAATTTTTTTTGAAAAATATAAACAGTTTGATCACTTACGTTTTGGGTTAGTTACGGCACCTTCCTCGATCGGTCTCATATTACAAAAAAAATATATTAAATATGTGTGGTAAACTGGCACTGGCAATCATATTGACACTTGCAGCAGCTATATTTGTCATTACGAGTGTCAGTTTACCACAGATATTTAAGATAGTTTTTTGTAATATGAGACAGATCAAGGAAAGTGTCTATTTACCGTTCTTGACCCAAAACGTAAATGAGGAAACTGTTTATATTTTTCAAAAATAATTGTCGCAGCTGAATAATCTGAAACTTTTTTCTGGTGCTAAGGAAGGTTATTCCTATCACCAAAAAAATAATCAGGCATTTTTAACATTTTCATCCATTCCCCATTGTCGTTGCTCTCATACAAACATTTGTTCCTCTCCAAAAACTGGTTCGAATGGCATCGTAAAAAAATCTTAGGACACAAGCCTCATCTTTCACCTGTGTGGACTTTCTGGATCAGTAGATTATTAAAAATAGACTATGTGTAATTTTAAGTGCAAGGCAATTTTAATTCACAGCGAGCTAACAGATAGCGTTATTGTCAAAGACCATAGTATGACAGCCGTTTAGTTCTAGTGAATATCGAAAGTTTCCAGGTTAATCATATATAGATATAAGATACAACCTCCAACTAGAGATGGGTGATTTGATTACCGAAATTATGCCCGGCATTTGCTCACCCACCTCTATCCAGGACTTACTCCCTCATTGTAAACAAAGGCTATAAATAAACCTGTGATAAACTGAAAACTGCACTAACCTGGCGGCAAGCTCAACAGCGCGTGATCCTTCAACGCCGCAATCCAATTCTCTCCCAGACTCTCCAACTCCGGCTCAACAAGCTTCAACAGACTCTCCCCTTTAGACTCGAAGTCTCCGTACTCGTCATCATTGTCTGGCGTCGCGTCGTCGACCTGGCTGCCGGTTCTTAGGAGCTGGTTCCGCCATTTAGCGATCTCCGCGCGGTTGTTGATCGGCTTGCTGTCGAGCTGCTTTATGTAGCTGCCGGGTGCGCTACCGTTGCTTACCATCGCAACAATGTACACCTGGATTAAACAAGATATAGGGATGTTGCGTTGCGTAAATGTTACAACAGTGCTATGTAAAAGGCCAGGTCAAAAGTACCCTAAACCGACGAGCATGTATGAGATATGATATGAAGGTGAGTGAAGCGAAAGTGGTTTGTCAGGATCGTAGCAAATGGAGATCCGTGATCTCTGCCTACCCCTCTGGGAAAGAGGCGTGATTATATGTATGTATGTATGCTATGTAAAAGATCGTTGTGTCAAGGAAAAGCTGGATTGAGGCTGGATAAAGAACTAAACGACTATACATACATACATACATATAATCACGCCTCTTTCCCAGAGGGGTAGGCAGAGATCACGGATCTCCATTTGCTACGATCCTGACAAACCACTTTCGCTTCACTCACCTTCATAACATTTCTCATACATGCTCGTCGGTTTAGGGTACTTTTGACCTGGCCTTTTTGTAACATTTCTCCAATTTGATCAGAGAAAGATCGCCTAGGTCTTCCCCTTCCAACTTGCCCTTCCACTCCTTTTATATACACTATCTTCGTTAATCTTCTTTCATCCATCCTCTCTACATGCCCAAACCACCTTAACATACCCTTCTCAATTTTCGTGACTATATCTCCATCCATTCCACACTTATCTCTTATCACACTGTTTCTGACTCTATCACTCAATTTCACTCCACACATACTTCTCAACGCTCTCATTTCTACTGCATTTACTCGACTTTGATGTCTTTTCTGCCACACCCAACTTTCACTACCATACATAAGTGTGGGCACCAACACTCCTCTATGCATATAATATAACTAACTATATTCAAATGCTCACCGACCCAAAGCGAGTATTAGCCTCCGACAGACACTGACTATTACTATGACAGACCGAATAAGATCGCAAACAAAACATTTGATTGTACTGTGTGTGAGAAGTGGATTTATCCTTTTTAGGGTTCCGTACCCAAAGGGTAAAAACGGGACCTTATTACTAAGACTTCGCTGTCCGTCCGACTGTCACCAGACTGTATCTCATGAACCGTGATAGTTAAGACAGTTGAAATTTTCACAGATGATGTATTTCTGTTGCCGCTATAACAACACATACTAAAAAACAGAATAAAATAAATATTTAAGGGAGCCCCCATACAACAAACTTTTTTTTAATTATACTTAATTTAAAAAAACACTCACTTCAGCCCAGGCTTTCAAGATGGATAATTTTTCAAGCGTAGCCATACTTTCGTTGTAAATTAGAGTGGTGTTGCCTTTTGTGTTTAACTTGTCCAAGCTCGATACGAGTAGCTGATGCACCCTGTAACAAAAATAAAGTTTAATATGTGTAGGTATTAACACACTTGATAATTTTCATTTAACCTGAAACCTCTAGCATTTTTGTCAACCTTTTCATGAACAATCAGGTGAGACCATCCATTATAAAACCGATCATAAACTAAAACAAAACACTTGAGTGCAAATCACGGCCCCAAATTCCTTAAATTAGCATAAATACTACAGAATGTAATAACAAGTCCCAGGCCCCGTAGCATGGTTGGCCTTGTCACGCGATAGGTGATAGGATAGAGCGTACGTCACTGGCTGACACCGTTCGATAGAACGAGACGACGCTGTTATCTTGTCACTTGTCGTGTGATAAGGCCAACCATGCTACGGCTCCTGGGCGACCGAGCTCTGCTCGGGTGAAAATACGGAGAAAACGAATTTTACCAGACATGAGACCTAGTTAGATCGATTTCTCGCCCCCGAAAACCCAAATTTCATCGAAATCGTTAGATCCGTTTTCGAGAACGTGATTGCAAATATTTGTTTATAATAGTCCCTGGGCGACCGATGTCTGCTCGGGTGAAAATAGAGAAAATACGGAGAAAACGAATTTTCCCGGACATGAGACCTAGCTAGATCGATTTCTCGCCCCTGCCCTGCTAGCATAACTTGACTCTCTACTCAACTCGCGCGCGTGATAGACTATCTGTCACTTTTTACCAGCATTAATCAGAAAGTGACGGACAGTCTAACTCGCGCGCGAGTAGAGTCGAGAGTCAAGTTATGCAAGCAGCCCTGTAAACCCTTATATTCCAAATTTCATTGAAATCGTTAGAGCCGTTTCCGAGAACGAGATTGCAAATATTGGTCGTTTAATAGTATAATATATACGAGTAGGATAAAATAGGGCGGGGATAATAGTCAGTACCTCCTCAGATCATTGATATCTCTCGCGACGCCGCAGCCGATCCAGGCGGAGCAGACGTCGCAGGCCGCCGCCGTCACGTGCGAGGCCGTGTCGCCGGAGAACGCCGGCCGCAGCGCCGCTCCCACCTGACACAACCAACCACAACTTTATACAGGGGCCTCTCAATATATTACGTCATCCATTTTTGTCGATTTTTGACCCCCCCTTCTACCATCATCAACCTAGCGTCATAATTTGACGACCGCTTTAGCCTAGTTGGTAGTGACCCTGCCTACGAAGCAAGAGGTCCTGGGTTCGAATCCCGGTAAGGGCATTTATTTGTGTGATGAGCACGAATATTTGTTCCTGAGTCATGGATGTTTTCTATGTATTTAAGTATGTATTTATCTATATAAGTATGTTTATCGTCGTCTAGTACCCATAGTACAAGCTTTCCTTAGTTTGGGACTAGGTCGATTTGTGTAAGATTGTCCGCAAATATTTATTTATTTATTTATAATTGAATAGAACCCCTCCCTCCCGAATAAAATGACGCCATTTTCATAAAAAATACGATTTGGCTTAATTTTTACAATTCAAACCAATTTAATTATTTATTTCTCTTTAATTTAACAAATTATAGTATAAGGTGAGTCAAATTTTTATGACAGTAGTTGTTAGAAAACACGAAATTAATTATTTTTAAGCACTTTTTGAAGATGCGAGAGATGATATCATCTTCGTCAAGATTAGGGCATGCAATCCCGGTATTTATTACTACTACAATACCGGGATCCCGGTATTGATCCCGGTATTGTAGTAGTAATAAATCCCGGATTGCATACCCTAGTCAAGATCCCCTCCCTTTCCCCCTGCTGTGCCAGACGGAGTCAGACGGCCCCCGCCGCGCGCACACTTCTTCACCACCGGCGGGGGACGAATGACAGCGGCATTCGTCCCCCGCCATGGGAGTGTCACCAATGAATTTGCCAAGCTATAATTATATTGTTTCACCTGGGCCTGATACTGCTCCAGCAGCAGGTGCCCCGGGAAGTCAGGCTCGGGCGCGCGCGCAAACTGCCGCACGATCAGCTGCAGGGTGCCCAACCCGCACAGCCGCAGCGCGTCCGCCTCGCCCGTGGCGCCCACGAACGCCATGCGCACCAGGTCGGACAGGTGGAGAGATAGGTAGTCACCTGTTCCAAAATAGACACATCATTCTAGTTTAGATTTAGAGGAGCCAAAATATTTTCCTAAAGTCACTGTGTTATAAGAATGAATGAATCACGCGTATAACTCAATCTTATTACTACTGCAACACAGTTGATATTATTTATTTATTTTATTCATTTATTTATATTTGGAGAACCAACAGCTACAGAAACACAATGATATTATAGATAGAATACAAAAAGCCAATTACAGGTTCCCACCGATAGCATCAGAGTAAGTAAACATTTGTGAGATCACTATTTTTACATTACTGAGATTTCCTAGGGGTTACAAAGTGTGGGAATCAGGTTTTTTAAATTTCTGCATTTAGTGAGCTTTGGTTGTCACTCAAAGATATAGAAGTGTACTCTGCTCTAGCTGTCGTAATAACTCCATATTAGCATTTGATCTGCATTAAACCAACTAAAATGATGTTAAGGTCAGCAAGACTGATTTGTGTTTGCTGAAAAGTGTCATTTATAATTTATTATTAACAAAGACCGATATAAAAAGTAGAAAAGACAAATTATACACGCCCCTGGAAAAAAAAACATTTTAAAAAAGATCTTGCAGCTTGATATTTATGCATTATATATTACTAAATGGCATCAATACGGATAACTTACTGTCAGGATCGGTCTCTTGTTTCTCCGTGGCCTTAACCAGATCGAAATGCGCTGGATCGCCCGTAGCTTCACATGCGCACATTATTTTCTGGATGCATTCCATTGCGAATACCTAAAAAATTACATTAGTATGATTATTATTACACATGTGCACATGTGTTAAGAATGCGTTAAGAAGCCAAATCCATATGCAGAATTTAGGCATTTATCTAACCGATTATCCAATCCCTGATTATTAGCATAAATTGGTAAAAATTTGGAACATTTCAATAGTGTGTTGCAAAATATTGTCAGGAAAAATGGCAATATGTAGGTCCGGTAGGTAAAAAGCTCAAAATAGTGACATGGGACAACGAAGTGCTTACCCTCGTCGGCCATCTGGACTGCACCGCGGGATGGGTCGACTCGTCCGAATCCGCGTGGAATTCCACCTGGTCATCGTCGCCTTCGCCATCAAAATCCGTGTCGGGATTGTTACTATCCTCTGGAAATCATTACGATATGTTGTAGAACACATAATACTAACCCAAATTTTATGAAACACAAATTATAATGTCCAGTAACGTCAACTCGAGCAATCACTAGACCCTGAAAAAACAAATTTTCTTACGTACTTCTTATCTCCTCTGTCTAACAAAACAAAACCCATGTTGGATAGCTAGAAAATTCGCGGCCAGCAGGCAGCACGTCAGCGTGTCGCGCGCGTACGACAGCGCCGTCTCGACGCGCTCCGTGTCCAGGAACGCGAATAGAGCGCCGTGTGTCTACACTAGTGCCAGTTACCCAGTCTGATTGTGAGCACGCGTTTGGCGAGCGACAGCCAGTCGCGCACGGCGCGCGCGGCGGCGGCGGCCAGCAGGCAGCACGTCAGCGTGTCGCGCGCGTACGACAGCGCCGTCTCGTCGCGCTCCGTGTCCAGGAACGCGAATAGAGCGCCGTGTGTCTACACTAGTGCCAGTTACCCAGTCTGATTGTGAGCACGCGTTTGGCGAGCGACAGCCAATCGCGCACGGCGCGCGCGGCGGCGGCGGCCAGCAGGCAGCACGTCAGCGTGTCGCGCGCATACGACAGCGCCGTCTCGTCGCGCTCCAGGAACGCGAATAGAGCGCCATGTGTCTACACTAGTGCCAGTTACCCAGTCTGATTGTGAGCACGCGTTTGGCGAGCGACAGCCAGTCGCGCACGGCGCGCGCGGCGGCGGCGGCCAGCAGGCAGCACGTCAGCGTGTCGCGCGCATACGACAGCGCCGTCTCGTCGCGCTCCGTGTCCAGGAACGCGAATAGAGCGCCGGGGAGACCCGTGTCCGTGATCACCACGCCTGTGAAACATGGACACCTGTTTACACTATGTCACGTCAATACATTATTTGCAAGATTTAGTAGTCCACTCATCCACTTGCCATGGTATCTAAGCGTCAGTACAAACAACATAACCAGCTGCATGGTACAGTGACAGTGAGCCATAATAGAAGTCAATGACGTCTATGTAAACACTAACTACAATGGCTCACTAACTCAAAGCTAATCTTGACCTCCGACACGAGTTGTCGCCACTTGTTCCTGGCTTTTCATGGCTTGAAGATCGTGCAGGTCTGATTCGATGACGTCGTTTCGCAGATACATGGGGCGTCCGACAGGGCACCGCCCTATTGGTTGGCCCTGATATGCCTGTTAGGCACCCCGATCTTCCTCATTTCGATGTGACCGAAACAGTTGAGACAGTGAGCTTTCTTTAGGAACATTTTTTTTTTAAATATCGATGACGTACCACAGTAAGGCCTGGCGGGCACGTGGTCCTTGGCCAGTAGAGCGTACCGGCACACCTCCGCGGCCTCCTTCTGCGACAGTTGCCGCAGGCAGCAGAGCGCGGCTCGGCGCACCGCCAACTCCGAGCTTGAGAGGTCACGCTAAAAATAATAACATTACAATAAGCTTCAATGTTTAGTGGTTTAATTGCCAATATATCCAGCGTAGCCACTAAAGTCGAGTCCAGAATTAGGCGAACTAACTTGACGGCCGAAAATGTTGTCAGACATAGGAAAAAATAAATAGTGATAGGTTTATGTCGATACAAAAATGTAGATATAACCTTGTGCCTTCTATAAATCTGATCATATTTATATTTTTTCAAGTGATTGTCGTCGAAACTTTCACACTCATACGTACTTGCCCAATAGGGACGAACTACAGCAATTTATATGATATAATATGATCTGATGGATGTACCGTTTAAAGCGGATATTTACGAAACTTACTCCTCAAAGTAAGAATCAAATATACAAAAATAATGCTGTTATTACAACAGGCCATTGTGAACCTTGAAACACAATAATAATGATTAACTAGACTATTTAAACATCGATGTTAACAGCACTAGCCCAACTGTGGCAAAATTAGTGTACAATGAACTGTCAAGTTAGTTCGTCTATTCTGGACTCGACTGTAGGACTTCTCGTTCTTCCTTCGCCAACTTCAGACATCTTTCCTGACCCGACCTAAAATGTTCCGCCACGAATTCCATTCTGAGCTCGCAATATAATTGATGACTCACGGCGAGCGAGGGCACGAGCATGTGCGCGCTGACGTGGCGCGGCGAGAACATCTGCAGCTGCTGCAGGCAGCCGATGCCCTCGGCGCGCGCGCCGCCGCCGCACTCGCCCAGCGCCGCGCACGCGCACAGGAAGCGGCCCACGGTGGCGCCGGCGCTGCCTGTAGACAAGTGAGACATCATCTTTTTTTTATCGTATCCGTTGATCTGGTCGGGTACCTTAATTTGTTAGTAGGGCACAATTTAGCTGAACTCAACGTGCGAATCTTTGACACGACGACGAATACTTTCCTTAATTTTCTTTCCAGAATGTGACATATAAACAGTGTCAACAAGGGTATTTACGGGTTAAGGGTAAATTATATTACATTAAGTTATATTTGTATTACCTACCTTAATCTCTAAACCAAATGTTTTATATTAAGTAGTTCATTATGGGTTAAACTTATCACTTTTTTGGAAGAGCGGTGTCTTGGCTATTTGTAAAAATCCTTTTATAACCTGAATAAACTTTTTTCATTTTTCGTATATGAAAAAAAAACATTTGGTAGGCATTGCCAGTTTTGGCATCATACAAATGCCTACTTACCCTGCAATTCAGACCAAAAACAGTGATCAGAACGGACAGCAGTTTGCCTTCGTTGCGATGCAGGTCCTCCGGACTGCGCGGTTTAAAGCTACATTGAGTAAGGGCAGCACCAGGCTGCGGAACTTACCTCGTACGTCCAACAACGCACACATACACCCTTCCATATGACTTACCCTGTAACTCAGGTCCAACGACAGTGATCAGAGCGGACAGCAGTCTGCCGACGCTGCGGTGCAGGTCCTCCTGGAAGGGCGGCGCGGTGAACAGCAGCTTCAGGGCCACGTTGAGGGTGGACTCCACGTGGCTGCGGAACATGGGGCCCGTGGCGTCGGCTAGCACGGAGAGCGCGTGAAGGGCCCACACCTGGCGAATCAGACTCTTGAATGTTTTGACATCGTAAAATAGTGATTTGTGATTTCAAGTGTGACGATGTCGCGCATGTCTTTCAGATGGTCAACAGTATATACTGCTGACTGCTGAACCTTCTTTTGTAAAGAGACCTCATACTACGCTAATCAGTAGCAGGTCTAGGGTTTTGGTTGGCGAGCTCGACACTGTTTGGCGGACAAACAACAGTCGCGACAGTTTGTAGAACTGACCTGGGCCTCCTGTCCGCTCGCGTCCTGGGCCATCGCCCTCACGGCGGGCAGCGCCGCGGCGGAGCTGCCGCCTCGAGCCCTCTGCACGGCGCCCACGGCCGCGGCGGCGGCAGCCCTGGTGGTCCGCACGGTGGAGCGCGTCAGGGCGAGCACCCGCTCGCTGACCGCTTGGCTTTCGGCCTCGGTGACGCAGCCGCAGAGGCGCCCGGCGCAGGACGCCGCCGCCGCGCGGACTGGGATACTGCTCGACGATAGACCCGACTGCGGAACGATTAGCTCAGATTCAATTACTGGCCAGGTGGGAAAATAGTTTCTCATACTAAATAGAACAGAATTGCATTTATTTTGTTTCATTCAATTTTGAAACAAAACAAGCTCTATTCCATTTCCTATTACAGTTGATTACCAGTGATCGGAATTAGGTGAGCTAAAATACCTAGTCTTCGCACGAGGACATACTATAGAGTGGTTACAACTGGGTAGGAATTTCTTTTCTTGAAGATCGGGTATTCAACATTTATTCGGGTATTAGTCGTAATGTTAAACATACAGTACGGGTAATTTATAACCATTTCTAGTTACATTTTGGCAACATTTTCGTCAATTTACAATTTTACCATGTATGGGATATTTTACTTGTATGCGAAAAACACAACTATAACAAGGAATCAAAAAATAAATAGATACTACTCCGACATAAATATCAATCGATCCCGATAAAATGCCCATGTGGCCAGGGCTTGAAATACCGGTATTTTCCGGAACCAGTATCGTGACGAGCATGTCTTGCGAAGAATAGGTATTTTAGCTCACCTAATTCCGATCACTGTTGATTACATTTTGATAGCCAATTTTTAATATCCGACTAGAGAATAATAACACGAAAGATTCATCCGCTAGTGGCTACATCAACTAATGTCTGCGAATTGATAACTTTTTCTCCGCCACGTAATTCTTGTTTTTTTTTTTATCATTTTCTAACGATTACGCTATTTGTGATTCTGTAGTGTAATCAAATTTCGTGGCAGAAATGTGTTGAATAAAATGCTCACAATAATAAGTTCAGTGGCAGCGGTCCTGACGGCGTCCTGTCCCAGCGAGCTCTTCTGCTCGGCGAGCGTCCTCAGAGCCAGCAGCAGCGCGGTGTACACGTTCACTTGTATGGCCTCCTGGCGCGTGCCTTTGGACAGCTTGATGCACTCCGTGAAGTGCTCCAGCATCTGTTGTCTGTGGGAGACGTAAATATTCAAGGGCTGTTCCATGGGCATAAATAATCATCTAGAATAAATAAATAATAAATATTAGGGGACATTCTTAAATCGAACTAGGCCTATAGTAAGCTCAATAAAGCTTGTGTTATAGGTACTAGGCGACGATATATATAATAGATGTAAATACTTGAATACATAGGAAACATCCAAGACTCAGAAACAAATATTTGCCATACCGGGATTCGAACCCAGGACCTTCAGCTTCGTAGGCAGCATCACTACCCACTAGGCTAACCGGTCGTCATCTATATTAAATACTAGCTGCCCGCGCGACTTCGCCCGCGTATTGCAAAGTGCCCAGTCAAACTAGCAGGATAAAATATAGCTTTAAGTATTCAGGAAGTAAATTCTGCACTTAGGTGATAGAATTTTTGAAATCAGATAAGAAATGACTTAAAAAATTGGGAACAAAGAAGGAAAATTTCAAGTCGGATTTATTAGCCTTGCTTTTGTACAAACATTTCTAGAATTGTTCAAATACGAAAATTCTCGCATCTTCTTGTCACTCCTTAATAAGGAACATTGTTCATATGCATTTTATATAATAAATAACAATCCACTGTTAAGTAAAAAGTGTTTTGAACGTTACTCACAAACACAAATGTAACTGCATTTTTAACCCCCCACGCAAAAAGAGGGGTGTTATAAGTTTGACGAGTATGTGTGTCTGTCTGTGGCATCGTAGCTCTGAAACGAATGGACCGATCTTAATGCGTTTTTTTTTGTCCGAAAGCTGACGTGATCGAGATGGTAAGAGCTATGTTTCAACATAATCGGTTCAGCCGTTTTTGAGACATTGAACTTTGAAATAAAAATGTCGGGAGTTTTTCAACTGTTCTAAGTTGTAGTCAGCTAGAATAGGTTTGATGAACGGTTTATGAATAAGCCGTTGCTTGTTGAGGAGCGTTCCGTTTATGTTACCTGTGTTTGTTGGCAGCCCTGGCGAAGGTGTGCGGGAACAGCGCGACGCACGCGTCGATGACCGCGACGCCCAGCGGCTGCGCGCCGGTGCCGCCGCGATACAGGCAGCAGGGGTCGTGCTCTAGCGCCCCTGAACCGCTGGCGCTAATCGGCGAAATCAGCTACACGGAAATATTTGCATACAGAATACAGATTGAATCATCATAGGCCTTTGCGTCTATTTCAGACTTAGAGCATACATAAATGGAGTAGCCTTTCAGTAACTTACCCTTCTATAGAAAACCTTGCACAATGTGCAAAAAGTCATACAAAAACAATTTCACAATCGATCAATGATCATCCACAAAATCGCCTCGCAAGAGAACACTGCGGGGCTAGCGCAACTGACGCCGCACCGCGACGCGAGTCGAGAAAGCTCTACCCCCCTTTTTCTAATTTGTATGGTGCGAGTGAGATAGGGGACGCTTAGTCGCGCGCGAAGCGACTGAGCAGCAAGTTGTGCTAGTCGTACTGATCATAAAAATGCCCGCATGTGGCTGTAAGCACTTGATATTATAAACATTCAATCACTTCAATCAAGCTTTCAATACACAATTGAGTTTCAATATCCTATTAAGATGCTCCCCCCCGCCCCCGCAAAATTAGGCAGACATTTTTGTACGCAAATACGACATAAGGCTACTCCAGTTATGTATGCTCTAAGATTTCAGACGATTTAAACAGTGCTATGAAGACATTTTTTTTTGGTGACTGTAGAGACCTCTACATTTCTGGCAGACGAAATTCATGCCAAGGACTCTAGTTTCAGTTTGTACCATCGCACAACGCCCTGCCGCTGTTCACAACGCGTTTGCGCTATCCATCTCTATCTTCGGCAAGCTTTTAATTGGACAAATCTCCGGAAAAAGAGTTGCTGATAAAATACACAGCAGAAGGCCGTGGATTGTAAGGCAATCATTTAAATTATAGTCACCTAAATATGAGATGGCGAAATCTACGTATGCTGCTGATCACGAAGAAAAGAACAAAAGCATCAAGAAATTCAGATATTTATGTCGACAATTTTTATTTATTCACTGCAAAATTAGGGCTGAATATGTATGATGCAACCAGGGTAACGCTAAGATGGGGATAAAGTTGGGATTGTGAGTCAGACATACCTGTTCTTCAATATCAGCATGGTCAGTGTCATAGATCCACCCTTCATCTCCCAGCAACATCGTATCGTGGGGATGCATTGCGCTTCTCAGCATACCTAAGTGAAAGACAAAATTAACAGTTTAGTAACAATCTACATTTACAGAGATTTCTATAGACATGCCTTATCAGGATAGTTCATTTCGGTACGATTTTTCTTCAGCATTAGCTCATTGATTTAACGAGAGTAGCGGCCCACTCGCGTACTAGTTTGTGTTGCGCGAGTTCGTGGATCGAATGTCCGTGGGACCGGTATTACGCAGTTCGCCCCGCCATCGCTGCCACCCAGCACCATGGAGGGCGCTGAGAAGATACTCGAACGAACGAACAGGTTAGGTACTGACCAGTGGTGAGGTTAGCAGAGGTGTGTTTTGCCGATTGCGTAAGCAGGAGTCTTCGGGGCTTGGGGATTTGAATGGACATAGCCCCTTAATGACCGGTCGTGAGGTTAGCGGTGGTGTGTTTTGCCCATTGCGCAGACAGGAGTATTCGTGGATGGCACGTTCGTGGGTCCAGTACTGACCAGAGGCGAGATTAGCGGTGGCGTTTTTCCGATTTCGGCATGCCTACATGAGTATTACATACATTTTGTATGGCACCCGGCGCTTTTAGGGATCAGTAGTAGACACTGTGACGGGTACGGGTCCAGTAGTGTACTGACCAGTGGCGAGGTTGGCGGTGGCGGGGTCGGGCGTGCCGGCCAGCTCGCCGGCCAGCAGGCGCAGCAGCGGCGCGGCGGGCTGCGCGCCCGGCCCGAGCGCCGCGCACGCCTGGTACAGCCGCAGCCTCAGCAGCGCTGCCGGCGCGACCAGCGAGCCGCCGTAGTTGCGGAGCACGCCGCCGACACTGTGACGGGTACGGGTCCAGTAATGTACTGACCAGTGGCGAGGTTGGCGGTGGCGGGGTCGGGCGTGCCGGCCAGCTCGCCGGCCAGCAGGCGCAGCAGCGGCGCGGCGGGCTGCGCGCCCGGCCCGAGCGCCGCGCACGCCTGGTACAGCCGCAGCCTCAGCAGCGCTGCCGGCGCGACCAGCGAGCCGCCGTAGTTGCGGAGCACGCCGCCGACACTGTGACGGGTACGGGTCCAGTAGTGTACTGACCAGTGGCGAGGTTGGCGGTGGCGGGGTCGGGCGTGCCGGCCAGCTCGCCGGCCAGCAGGCGCAGCAGCGGCGCGGCGGGCTGCGCGCCCGGCCCGAGCGCCGCGCACGCCTGGTACAGCCGCAGCCTCAGCAGCGCTGCCGGCGCGACCAGCGAGCCGCCGTAGTTGCGGAGCACGCCGCCGACACTGTGACGGGTACGGGTCCAGTAATGTACTGACCAGTGGCGAGGTTGGCGGTGGCGGGGTCGGGCGTGCCGGCCAGCTCGCCGGCCAGCAGGCGCAGCAGCGGCGCGGCGGGCTGCGCGCCCGGCCCGAGCGCCGCGCACGCCTGGTACAGCCGCAGCCTCAGCAGCGCTGCCGGCGCGACCAGCGAGCCGCCGTAGTTGCGGAGCACGCCGCCGACACTGTGACGGGTACGGGTCCAGTAGTGTACTGACCAGTGGCGAGGTTGGCGGTGGCGGGGTCGGGCGTGCCGGCCAGCTCGCCGGCCAGCAGGCGCAGCAGCGGCGCGGCGGGCTGCGCGCCCGGCCCGAGCGCCGCGCACGCCTGGTACAGCCGCAGCCTCAGCAGCGCTGCCGGCGCGACCAGCGAGCCGCCGTAGTTGCGGAGCACGCCGCCGACACTGTGACGGGTACGGGTCCAGTAATGTACTGACCAGTGGCGAGGTTGGCGGTGGCGGGGTCGGGCGTGCCGGCCAGCTCGCCGGCCAGCAGGCGCAGCAGCGGCGCGGCGGGCTGCGCGCCCGGCCCGAGCGCCGCGCACGCCTGGTACAGCCGCAGCCTCAGCAGCGCTGCCGGCGCGACCAGCGAGCCGCCGTAGTTGCGGAGCACGCCGCCGACACTGTGACGGGTACGGGTCCAGTAGTGTACTGACCAGTGGCGAGGTTGGCGGTGGCGGGGTCGGGCGTGCCGGCCAGCTCGCCGGCCAGCAGGCGCAGCAGCGGCGCGGCGGGCTGCGCGCCCGGCCCGAGCGCCGCGCACGCCTGGTACAGCCGCAGCCTCAGCAGCGCTGCCGGCGCGACCAGCGAGCCGCCGTAGTTGCGGAGCACGCCGCCGACACTGTGACGGGTACGGGTCCAGTAGTGTACTGACCAGTGGCGAGGTTGGCGGTGGCGGGGTCGGGCGTGCCGGCCAGCTCGCCGGCCAGCAGGCGCAGCAGCGGCGCGGCGGGCTGCGCGCCCGGCCCGAGCGCCGCGCACGCCTGGTACAGCCGCAGCCTCAGCAGCGCTGCCGGCGCGACCAGCGAGCCGCCGTAGTTGCGGAGCACGCCGCCGACACTGTGACGGGTACGGGTCCAGTAGTGTACTGACCAGTGGCGAGGTTGGCGGTGGCGGGGTCGGGCGTGCCGGCCAGCTCGCCGGCCAGCAGGCGCAGCAGCGGCGCGGCGGGCTGCGCGCCCGGCCCGAGCGCCGCGCACGCCTGGTACAGCCGCAGCCTCAGCAGCGCTGCCGGCGCGACCAGCGAGCCGCCGTAGTTGCGGAGCACGCCGCCGACACTGTGACGGGTACGGGTCCAGTAGTGTACTGACCAGTGGCGAGGTTGGCGGTGGCGGGGTCGGGCGTGCCGGCCAGCTCGCCGGCCAGCAGGCGCAGCAGCGGCGCGGCGGGCTGCGCGCCCGGCCCGAGCGCCGCGCACGCCTGGTACAGCCGCAGCCTCAGCAGCGCTGCCGGCGCGACCAGCGAGCCGCCGTAGTTGCGGAGCACGCCGCCGACACTGTGACGGGTACGGGTCCAGTAGTGTACTGACCAGTGGCGAGGTTGGCGGTGGCGGGGTCGGGCGTGCCGGCCAGCTCGCCGGCCAGCAGGCGCAGCAGCGGCGCGGCGGGCTGCGCGCCCGGCCCGAGCGCCGCGCACGCCTGGTACAGCCGCAGCCTCAGCAGCGCTGCCGGCGCGACCAGCGAGCCGCCGTAGTTGCGGAGCACGCCGCCGACACTGTGACGGGTACGGGTCCAGTAGTGTACTGACCAGTGGCGAGGTTGGCGGTGGCGGGGTCGGGCGTGCCGGCCAGCTCGCCGGCCAGCAGGCGCAGCAGCGGCGCGGCGGGCTGCGCGCCCGGCCCGAGCGCCGCGCACGCCTGGTACAGCCGCAGCCTCAGCAGCGCTGCCGGCGCGACCAGCGAGCCGCCGTAGTTGCGGAGCACGCCGCCGACACTGTGACGGGTACGGGTCCAGTAGTGTACTGACCAGTGGCGAGGTTGGCGGTGGCGGGGTCGGGCGTGCCGGCCAGCTCGCCGGCCAGCAGGCGCAGCAGCGGCGCGGCGGGCTGCGCGCCCGGCCCGAGCGCCGCGCACGCCTGGTACAGCCGCAGCCTCAGCAGCGCTGCCGGCGCGACCAGCGAGCCGCCGTAGTTGCGGAGCACGCCGCCGACACTGTGACGGGTACGGGTCCAGTAGTGTACTGACCAGTGGCGAGGTTGGCGGTGGCGGGGTCGGGCGTGCCGGCCAGCAGGCGCAGCAGCGGCGCGGCGGGCTGCGCGCCCGGCCCGAGCGCCGCGCACGCCTGGTACAGCCGCAGCCTCAGCAGCGCTGCCGGCGCGACCAGCGAGCCGCCGTAGTTGCGGAGCACGCCGCCGACACTGTGACGGGTACGGGTCCAGTAGTGTACTGACCAGTGGCGAGGTTGGCGGTGGCGGGGTCGGGCGTGCCGGCCAGCTCGCCGGCCAGCAGGCGCAGCAGCGGCGCGGCGGGCTGCGCGCCCGGCCCGAGCGCCGCGCACGCCTGGTACAGCCGCAGCCTCAGCAGCGCTGCCGGCGCGACCAGCGAGCCGCCGTAGTTGCGGAGCACGCCGCCGACACTGTGACGGGTACGGGTCCAGTAGTGTACTGACCAGTGGCGAGGTTGGCGGTGGCGGGGTCGGGCGTGCCGGCCAGCTCGCCGGCCAGCAGGCGCAGCAGCGGCGCGGCGGGCTGCGCGCCCGGCCCGAGCGCCGCGCACGCCTGGTACAGCCGCAGCCTCAGCAGCGCTGCCGGCGCGACCAGCGAGCCGCCGTAGTTGCGGAGCACGCCGCCGACACTGTGACGGGTACGGGTCCAGTAGTGTACTGACCAGTGGCGAGGTTGGCGGTGGCGGGGTCGGGCGTGCCGGCCAGCTCGCCGGCCAGCAGGCGCAGCAGCGGCGCGGCGGGCTGCGCGCCCGGCCCGAGCGCCGCGCACGCCTGGTACAGCCGCAGCCTCAGCAGCGCTGCCGGCGCGACCAGCGAGCCGCCGTAGTTGCGGAGCACGCCGCCGACACTGTGACGGGTACGGGTCCAGTAGTGTACTGACCAGTGGCGAGGTTGGCGGTGGCGGGGTCGGGCGTGCCGGCCAGCTCGCCGGCCAGCAGGCGCAGCAGCGGCGCGGCGGGCTGCGCGCCCGGCCCGAGCGCCGCGCACGCCTGGTACAGCCGCAGCCTCAGCAGCGCTGCCGGCGCGACCAGCGAGCCGCCGTAGTTGCGGAGCACGCCGCCGACACTGTGACGGGTACGGGTCCAGTAGTGTACTGACCAGTGGCGAGGTTGGCGGTGGCGGGGTCGGGCGTGCCGGCCAGCTCGCCGGCCAGCAGGCGCAGCAGCGGCGCGGCGGGCTGCGCGCCCGGCCCGAGCGCCGCGCACGCCTGGTACAGCCGCAGCCTCAGCAGCGCTGCCGGCGCGACCAGCGAGCCGCCGTAGTTGCGGAGCACGCCGCCGACACTGTGACGGGTACGGGTCCAGTAGTGTACTGACCAGTGGCGAGGTTGGCGGTGGCGGGGTCGGGCGTGCCGGCCAGCTCGCCGGCCAGCAGGCGCAGCAGCGGCGCGGCGGGCTGCGCGCCCGGCCCGAGCGCCGCGCACGCCTGGTACAGCCGCAGCCTCAGCAGCGCTGCCGGCGCGACCAGCGAGCCGCCGTAGTTGCGGAGCACGCCGCCGACACTGTGACGGGTACGGGTCCAGTAGTGTACTGACCAGTGGCGAGGTTGGCGGTGGCGGGGTCGGGCGTGCCGGCCAGCTCGCCGGCCAGCAGGCGCAGCAGCGGCGCGGCGGGCTGCGCGCCCGGCCCGAGCGCCGCGCACGCCTGGTACAGCCGCAGCCTCAGCAGCGCTGCCGGCGCGACCAGCGAGCCGCCGTAGTTGCGGAGCACGCCGCCGACACTGTGACGGGTACGGGTCCAGTAGTGTACTGACCAGTGGCGAGGTTGGCGGTGGCGGGGTCGGGCGTGCCGGCCAGCTCGCCGGCCAGCAGGCGCAGCAGCGGCGCGGCGGGCTGCGCGCCCGGCCCGAGCGCCGCGCACGCCTGGTACAGCCGCAGCCTCAGCAGCGCTGCCGGCGCGACCAGCGAGCCGCCGTAGTTGCGGAGCACGCCGCCGACACTGTGACGGGTACGGGTCCAGTAGTGTACTGACCAGTGGCGAGGTTGGCGGTGGCGGGGTCGGGCGTGCCGGCCAGCTCGCCGGCCAGCAGGCGCAGCAGCGGCGCGGCGGGCTGCGCGCCCGGCCCGAGCGCCGCGCACGCCTGGTACAGCCGCAGCCTCAGCAGCGCTGCCGGCGCGACCAGCGAGCCGCCGTAGTTGCGGAGCACGCCGCCGACACTGTGACGGGTACGGGTCCAGTAGTGTACTGACCAGTGGCGAGGTTGGCGGTGGCGGGGTCGGGCGTGCCGGCCAGCTCGCCGGCCAGCAGGCGCAGCAGCGGCGCGGCGGGCTGCGCGCCCGGCCCGAGCGCCGCGCACGCCTGGTACAGCCGCAGCCTCAGCAGCGCTGCCGGCGCGACCAGCGAGCCGCCGTAGTTGCGGAGCACGCCGCCGACACTGTGACGGGTACGGGTCCAGTAGTGTACTGACCAGTGGCGAGGTTGGCGGTGGCGGGGTCGGGCGTGCCGGCCAGCTCGCCGGCCAGCAGGCGCAGCAGCGGCGCGGCGGGCTGCGCGCCCGGCCCGAGCGCCGCGCACGCCTGGTACAGCCGCAGCCTCAGCAGCGCTGCCGGCGCGACCAGCGAGCCGCCGTAGTTGCGGAGCACGCCGCCGACACTGTGACGGGTACGGGTCCAGTAGTGTACTGACCAGTGGCGAGGTTGGCGGTGGCGGGGTCGGGCGTGCCGGCCAGCTCGCCGGCCAGCAGGCGCAGCAGCGGCGCGGCGGGCTGCGCGCCCGGCCCGAGCGCCGCGCACGCCTGGTACAGCCGCAGCCTCAGCAGCGCTGCCGGCGCGACCAGCGAGCCGCCGTAGTTGCGGAGCACGCCGCCGACACTGTGACGGGTACGGGTCCAGTAGTGTACTGACCAGTGGCGAGGTTGGCGGTGGCGGGGTCGGGCGTGCCGGCCAGCAGGCGCAGCAGCGGCGCGGCGGGCTGCGCGCCCGGCCCGAGCGCCGCGCACGCCTGGTACAGCCGCAGCCTCAGCAGCGCTGCCGGCGCGACCAGCGAGCCGCCGTAGTTGCGGAGCACGCCGCCGACACTGTGACGGGTACGGGTCCAGTAGTGTACTGACCAGTGGCGAGGTTGGCGGTGGCGGGGTCGGGCGTGCCGGCCAGCTCGCCGGCCAGCAGGCGCAGCAGCGGCGCGGCGGGCTGCGCGCCCGGCCCGAGCGCCGCGCACGCCTGGTACAGCCGCAGCCTCAGCAGCGCTGCCGGCGCGACCAGCGAGCCGCCGTAGTTGCGGAGCACGCCGCCGACACTGTGACGGGTACGGGTCCAGTAGTGTACTGACCAGTGGCGAGGTTGGCGGTGGCGGGGTCGGGCGTGCCGGCCAGCTCGCCGGCCAGCAGGCGCAGCAGCGGCGCGGCGGGCTGCGCGCCCGGCCCGAGCGCCGCGCACGCCTGGTACAGCCGCAGCCTCAGCAGCGCTGCCGGCGCGACCAGCGAGCCGCCGTAGTTGCGGAGCACGCCGCCGACACTGTGACGGGTACGGGTCCAGTAGTGTACTGACCAGTGGCGAGGTTGGCGGTGGCGGGGTCGGGCGTGCCGGCCAGCTCGCCGGCCAGCAGGCGCAGCAGCGGCGCGGCGGGCTGCGCGCCCGGCCCGAGCGCCGCGCACGCCTGGTACAGCCGCAGCCTCAGCAGCGCTGCCGGCGCGACCAGCGAGCCGCCGTAGTTGCGGAGCACGCCGCCGACACTGTGACGGGTACGGGTCCAGTAGTGTACTGACCAGTGGCGAGGTTGGCGGTGGCGGGGTCGGGCGTGCCGGCCAGCTCGCCGGCCAGCAGGCGCAGCAGCGGCGCGGCGGGCTGCGCGCCCGGCCCGAGCGCCGCGCACGCCTGGTACAGCCGCAGCCTCAGCAGCGCTGCCGGCGCGACCAGCGAGCCGCCGTAGTTGCGGAGCACGCCGCCGACACTGTGACGGGTACGGGTCCAGTAGTGTACTGACCAGTGGCGAGGTTGGCGGTGGCGGGGTCGGGCGTGCCGGCCAGCTCGCCGGCCAGCAGGCGCAGCAGCGGCGCGGCGGGCTGCGCGCCCGGCCCGAGCGCCGCGCACGCCTGGTACAGCCGCAGCCTCAGCAGCGCTGCCGGCGCGACCAGCGAGCCGCCGTAGTTGCGGAGCACGCCGCCGACACTGTGACGGGTACGGGTCCAGTAGTGTACTGACCAGTGGCGAGGTTGGCGGTGGCGGGGTCGGGCGTGCCGGCCAGCTCGCCGGCCAGCAGGCGCAGCAGCGGCGCGGCGGGCTGCGCGCCCGGCCCGAGCGCCGCGCACGCCTGGTACAGCCGCAGCCTCAGCAGCGCTGCCGGCGCGACCAGCGAGCCGCCGTAGTTGCGGAGCACGCCGCCGACACTGTGACGGGTACGGGTCCAGTAGTGTACTGACCAGTGGCGAGGTTGGCGGTGGCGGGGTCGGGCGTGCCGGCCAGCTCGCCGGCCAGCAGGCGCAGCAGCGGCGCGGCGGGCTGCGCGCCCGGCCCGAGCGCCGCGCACGCCTGGTACAGCCGCAGCCTCAGCAGCGCTGCCGGCGCGACCAGCGAGCCGCCGTAGTTGCGGAGCACGCCGCCGACACTGTGACGGGTACGGGTCCAGTAGTGTACTGACCAGTGGCGAGGTTGGCGGTGGCGGGGTCGGGCGTGCCGGCCAGCTCGCCGGCCAGCAGGCGCAGCAGCGGCGCGGCGGGCTGCGCGCCCGGCCCGAGCGCCGCGCACGCCTGGTACAGCCGCAGCCTCAGCAGCGCTGCCGGCGCGACCAGCGAGCCGCCGTAGTTGCGGAGCACGCCGCCGACACTGTGACGGGTACGGGTCCAGTAGTGTACTGACCAGTGGCGAGGTTGGCGGTGGCGGGGTCGGGCGTGCCGGCCAGCTCGCCGGCCAGCAGGCGCAGCAGCGGCGCGGCGGGCTGCGCGCCCGGCCCGAGCGCCGCGCACGCCTGGTACAGCCGCAGCCTCAGCAGCGCTGCCGGCGCGACCAGCGAGCCGCCGTAGTTGCGGAGCACGCCGCCGACACTGCTTAGCGGATTGTACAAATATCAGTGTTCCATCAGGCCACCATTTTGAAATTAATTATTAGCGCCCGCCACAGACTATTCAAAGGTACTCCCACTAGAGTAGGTTATCATTTTTTGGTGATAGGAATAACCTTCCTTAGCACCAGAAAAAAGTTTCAGATTTTTCAGCTGCGTCAATTATTTTTGAAAAATATAAACAGTTTCCTCACTTACGTTTTGGGTCAATGAAGGAGTTTGGATGTTTGTTACTCAATCACGCTTAAACAGCTCAACCAATTTGTATGAAATTTTGAACGAAGATGGTTTATAGCCTGGATTAAAATATAGGATAGTTTTATCCCGGGTCAACGTAGACAAAGTCGTGGGCAGAAGCTAGTACTAAATAACAAAACGTTCGTAATCGGCTGTAGTAATACAATAGTTATGATATTCCTGCAAAAACTGGCAATCAAATGAGTGTTTTATACAGTTTCCATTCGGCTTACTTGGTAAGAACGGCGATCGCTCCATCTATCGGCTGTGTCAACCGTTTGGCGGTGTCGTCATTGTTCACCAACGAAGGGCAGTGGATCAACAGGCTGTGAAGGGCCGATAACGCTCCGGCGCGCCCTTCCAATGTCACCTATTTTAAATAAATAGAATACTATATAAACTGAAACCCTCAATCTGATCTCAGCTACCTGATACCATGCCTACGAGTCATATGGTATCCTACTCTGGGGTAATTTATACGTAAGCAGTATAAGAGCTGCCGCCCATTGAGCCACTGATTGCCGCCACAAGTTGCGGACGAGTTCGTTCATACATTTTACTTATTTACTTATTTATATTTGGAGAAACAACAGCTACGGAAACATGTTGATTTTATAGATAGAAAACCAAAAGCCAATTACAGGTTCCCACCGATAGCATCAAAGTAAGTAAACATTTGTGTGATCACTATTAGGTACATTGCATTACTGAGATTTCCTAACTAGGGCTTACAAAATGAGAAACTTATTTATTCATTTAACTTAACCATATATACTACGTATACTATACATGTATATGTATAGTATACCAACATCATAAGGGTAGTAACACAGTACGATTAACTTAAAGCTATTAAATTAAAGCTATGCTGACTCAAAGAAACTCAGTTTAGTGGCCGCGTTCGAGCCACAAGCTGCGGGAATGGCTCGTGCTCAATACTAGTGCTGCGTTTAGTGGCCGCGTTCGAGCCACAAGCTGCGGGAATGGCTCGTGCTCAATACTAGTGCTGCGTTTAGTGGCCGCGTTCGATCCACAAGCTGCGGGAATGGCTCGTGGTCAATACTAGTGCTGCGTTTAGTGGCCGCGTTCGAGCCACAAGCTTCGGGAGTAGCTCGTGCTCAATACTAGTGCTGCGTTTAGTGGCCGCGTTCGAGCCACAAGCTTCGGGAGTAGCTCGGGCTCAATACTAGTGCTGCGTTTAGTGGCCGCGTTCGATCCACAAGCTGCGGGAATGGCTCGTGGTCAATACTAGTGCTGCGTTTAGTGGCCGCGTTCGAGCCACAAGCTTCGGGAGTAGCTCGTGCTCAATACTAGTGCTGCGTTTAGTGGCCGCGTTCGAGCCACAAGCTTCGGGAGTAGCTCGGGCTCAATACTAGTGCTGCGTTTAGTGGCCGCGTTCGAGCCACAAGCTGCGGGAATGGCTCGTGCTCAATACTAGTGCTGCGTTTAGTGGCCGCGTTCGAGCCACAAGCTTCGGGAGTAGCTCGTGCTCAATACTAGTGCTGCGTTTAGTGGCCGCGTTCGAGCCACAAGCTGCGGGAATGGCTCGTGCTCAATACTAGTGCTGCGTTTAGTGGCCTCGTTCGAGCCACAAGCTGCGGGAATGGCTCGTGCTCAATACTAGTGCTGCGTTTAGTAACCTCGTTCGAGCCACAAGCTGCGGGAATGGCTCGAGCTCAATACTAGTGCTGCGTTTAGTAGCCTCGTTCGAGCCACAAGCTGCGGGAATGGCTCGTGCTCAATACTAGTGCTGCGTTTAGTAGCCGCGTTCGAGCCACAAGCTGCGGGAATGGCTCGTGCTCAATACTAGTGCTGCGTTTAGTAACCGCGTTCGAGCCACAAGCTGCGGGAATGGCTCGTGCTCAATACTAGTGCTGCGTTTAGTGGCCGCGTTAGAGCCACAAGCTGCGGGAATGGCTCGTGCTCCGACTTTATTGTGAAATTGTCAGTGGAATATGAATCTATTGCTATCCGAATGGACTAATTTTATTTGATACAATATCGTCATCATAAACAAAAGCAACCACACCAAATGATAATAATCAATTTATGTGGAAGTATACTAAGTAAATGAACCAACCTGCCAAGTGAATGCATCCCCTCTGGCTTTCTCCGACTCCATCTCTTTGGCAGACCTTGGGAAGCTGTTCCTCCATAACAACAGCATCCTCGGCAGCAGTCCACGGACCACGGGAACCCCTACAAGCAATATCATATTTAAAGCAACATCGCAAAAGTATTAAACGTGTATAATGCACAAATATTATTATTTAGTGAATAATCACTAAATACCCAAGAAGCAAATAGCGCCAAGGATGAGCAACTCAGAGTTAGTCTTCGCAGCCTTCGGCCACAGTTTCGTTACGCTAAAGGCCACTTTGCCTCGACTGTTAGGCCCCTCAAGGAGAGAAAGACAGACAGACCGAAGTTAGCACTGCTGCAATAAGATCAGCAAAGTTCCTTAAATACTTCTTCATCCTAGCGTTATCCCAGTTGCGTCCTAAGAGAGCCCTGGGTCCGCTTGCAACTATATGAGCATTCAAAACAATACTACAACGATACTACAACCCGTCGGAAATATCTGCGAACCTGGCTTGTGTGGAAGCGCATACCAGCGAGGTTCGCAGATATTTCCGACGGGTTGTACTCACCCAAGGTACAAATAGCGCCTACGATGAGCCACCCCGCGTTAGTCCTCGCACCAGTGAGCCGGCTGCTCTGGCCAGCCGATCTTAGCAACTGTTCCGCCGCATTAAAGGCCACTTTGCCTCGGCCGTGCGGCACTCCGAGTGGGGAGAGTCGGACTGAGCCCAGCACTGCTGCTAAGGCTGCCGAATAGCCTGTGGAAGGGGGAAATTTTAACATACTAAGACTTGGTAATAATGTATTGTCTGATGTAAATGTCTAGTAATGAAATGAAAAATGAAAATGAAAAATAGTTTATACAGTAACTAAATACAGGTTGGTGTCTCTTTGTATCGAGATACCTGTGTCAAGAGACACCGCTCTTCCACAGACTGTAACTTGACATATTCGGAAGTGCACAAAACATGATCAGTAATACAAGTCAAGTTATTCTTGTTTCTGTAGGTTTACGTACAGCATCTTAAAAAAAATACTTTTGTACCCGAAACTCTGTGCTACGGGAGACAGAGCGGAGCATGCAGCTGTAGTAGAAATTATTATTTAAACATTGCGAACACAAATTGTTACTGGATACTGAATCTTCTAGCCTGGGTGGTAGAGTCGCTTTTCGAGCGATTGACTGCGATACAAAACGGGCAAGTTAAATAATATGAAGTATACCGGATATGTGGTGCGGCGTGGGCGAGGAGCGCGGCGCGTCGAGCGCGTCCACGCACTTGTCGAGCAGCGGCGTGATCTGCGACGGCAGCGCCACGCACACGCAGCGCACGCACCACGCGCCCGCCAGCCGCGCCGCCACGCACGGGTGCTCCAGCACCTGACAACAGTGCGGACTTTCAACAGGGACTAAGGCCGGAACCCCACCGCTGCGCACGGTCGAGCTACGCACGTGGGTACAAAAACGCTTCGTATCAAAATGGAGGCAATAGGTATGATGACTAAAAAAATTTCCCGATGCCATTCGAACCAGTTTTTGGAGAGGAACAAATATTTGTATGGGAGCAACTACAATAAAAGAACATAAATACCCAAAAAATTGAGTTAAAGACGGACCTCGCTGGCCGCACCCGAAACGCTTCATACTGATTGACTCAAAAGTATGACGTCACACTTGGGTATTTGAACTAATCATTGTAGGGGAAATCAAATAAATTGCTGTTTAGGTCGCGAAATACCGCGTTTAGGTCCATAGCTGTTATACAATGTTGTTTCTATAAACGCGTAAGGATTCTATAGGTAGCTTTAAATTTACCCTTGGACAATAAAAAAAATGCATTATTTTTTCTAAACTTTCAAGGTTCATATCTTTTTATGATATTAATTATATTTTTAATGTATACTTTATTACAATAATTTGATGGTTTACTATCCATTTAGCAACACTATGTTATCAATTTTAACACGAGTCATCATGCCTATTACTTCCACAGCAGCTACGCCCGAAATGACGTCACTGATACACGCGTGGACTGTTCCGAAGTGCGCCCACGCACACGATAGCGCGCGTGGCAGGCGAAGCTCCACTGCGACCCACGCAGTTCACGCTACGTGCACAGCGCGCCCGTGGGTTGCAGTGGAAAGGTGGCCCCAACTGCGCCGCACAAACCCCGTTTCGTGCGTAGCGTGGGCCGCGTGCGCCGCAGTGGGGAAAAACGTGGGAGATGTGTTTAGCGTGTGCGTGCGTAGCATGCGCAGCAGTGGGGTTCCGGCTTAAATCACAAACCAGACATCATTCCAGCAGGTTCACGTGTCGAATACAATTAATGAATTTCACAAAAAATGCACGCATAAAAGATCGCCTTCAGCAAAGCTGATGGAAAAGCCCGTTGACACTGTGGTGTGTTGCTACATGTATTTTTTTTAAAGTGATCGTTATTGGTGAGCCGCGGCAGCTCGAATACGCTGTCTCAAGCTACGGTGTGGTCGGTTAGAGCGGCCACACAACCTGCGAACATGTTCTTTCATACATTTTGTATAGGGCTTGTCCATGTAATATCATCGTTTTTCTGATTTCCTGATCAATCCCCTATTCCCGGCCTCCCGTAGTCAGGACATACCAATGTGGATAAGCCCTTAGCATCGGCGCACACCGAGCGTTTAGTGGCTGCGTCCGAGCTACAAGCTGCGGGGAGTCCGGGCCCACATCTAGTGGCTGTAATGTGATGAACAATATTACTAATTTATCACTTACCGCGAATATCGCGTCGATCATATTCAGCGAGGTGTCCGACACGAGGTTTTGTACCGAGGTACCTAGTTGTAGCGTGAGCTCGCCCGCTTCCATTAACGCACACACCAACAAATGCTGGCTGAACAGTGTTTCCTGCAAAACAAAATTATTTCAGTACAATACTTGTACCAGTACTACCCATCTAACACACACAGTTCCGCGTGACGTCACATTATGGTATATTTACTAACGGGCTATATCTTCATCATTTCTTGTTTGATTAACAAAATAAAAAATACGTGTTCAATATTTTTTGATAATCTGACTAACGGACGGATAATTATATTTTTTTTACCCAGGAAAGTACCCAATTGGTTTCACTTAGATTATGCCAGACCGTAACTAAATGGCGCCAGATGTCTGAATATCTACGTCAAAGTTTTACGATTTATCCCTTGTTTTGCCATTTAACATTTACTCATACCTATTGACGGCATAAAAGTAAAACAATTTTAAAAATCGGTTTTGACTTTAAAATTAATTATGGATGGCTATTAAAAAACTTATACTTGACAGACGAATTATAACGTTCATTATTCATTACCGACACCAAAAACATTCAACCGCTAATTTCGTACGTCCGTGACTTGGTGAGTGTAACTCTGTACCTGGTTACAATCCTTGGCGTTCTCAGGGTTGAAGTCGATGCTGTTCATCTGTTTGATGACGATCTGGATGATCTCGCGGCACGCCGAAGCTTGCGCCTTCTCGCCCAGCATCTTGCCTAGCGTGTTGCGTAGAATGTAGTTTATACATTTCCTAGAAAATATAAGAGTTTTTAGTGGGTACTACGTCGAAGCAACCTTTTGCCAGTTTTGTCCTTTGGCGCTATAGAAAGTATTGAGCGGCTCCATACTTCCTATAGTGACCTAAAGGAAAAAACTGCCTGTGATAATTTATTGAATCAGGCGTTACTTAGCGGACATTCATGATATATTACGAGAACAATATTCCTTTGCTATTCCGCCGAGTTGAATTTTGGTACGGAACACTATAGTAGATTGTATGACAAGGGGCTAAAATAAGCCATATTACCACGAGATGGATAATTCGAGGGGTAATATGGCTTTTAGACCCGAGTTATACACTCTACTTTTCACTTCGACTGCGAGAAAATAGTAAAACAAAGATTATCCATCCACAATCAAAAAAAAAATTCACTGCGAAGAGTTTTCTAGTTATTAATTGTTCAATTTAGCGTGAGGCGTTTTCTTTTTTAATGATTTGGAATTAGGGACTAAAAAACACCTGATGTTTGATTGGTCGATTTTAATATGTAGCTGTATTCTGGTTGATTGATAGCAAAGAGAAATGTTTTTGAAAGAGTTGTGATTGGTGGATTTAAATGATTTGGAATTAGGGACTAAAAAACACCTGATGTTTGATTGGTCGATTTTAATATGTAGCTGTAGGTATTCTGGTTGGTTGATAGCAAAGATAATTTTTTTTGAAAGAGTTGTGATTGGTGGATTTAATATGGTGAAGTGTTTTGATTGGTCAAATTAAATGTGTTAAAAATCATAAATATGTATACATATTTTCCCTAGGGGCTAAATGTACTACTTTAGCCCCGCTTATTAAGCCTAATATGACACACTTTTCGAGCATGAGATGTGAAAAAAACATTCCACGAAGAGCCTCAGACGTGGACTTATTTTAATTTGAGAATTTCACGATAAAGTTCATAGGAAATCAAAGGAACTTACGTTGTGTAGTTGTATAGGCACATGCATGTTAGGATATTTTCTTAAGTTTATTTTGTCACCACAAAACATCATTTAGTGATGTTCTCATCGAAGTCGATTTTATGTTTAAGTTATTAAGACTTTAACTTGTTTTGTGAGCCTAATTAAATAAATAAAATAAAATAAATAAAATATTGCAACCACGGGTAACCAGGTAGCCGTCGTGTAACGAACAGCGTTTTCACGTAATATTACAAACGTGAAATTCCGTGCCCACGTACGTTTCTCTTAAGCGCAAAAGCTACTGTACGGATTTTGACGAAACTTTCCAACAATGTACCTTCGTCATCAATGCACATATGAAGTCGCGGGCAGCGGCTAGTGTTTTAAGCCGTTAGAGTAATTACTAAGCCGGATTCATATCTATCTGACGTGATGCACTCTGACGCGCCCTGACGCCTGACACAAACGAAGCCATCACGTCAGAGCGTGAATGTGAATCATACCGCACTACATGTGCACAACCGATACTGTTCTGTCGCGTCACCACACGATAC
The DNA here is from genome assembly GCA_932294315.1 of Epinotia nisella. Classification (NCBI taxonomy): domain Eukaryota; kingdom Metazoa; phylum Arthropoda; class Insecta; order Lepidoptera; family Tortricidae; genus Epinotia; species Epinotia nisella. The sequence continues at coordinate 30,295,503 of OW028674.1, forward strand.
GTCAGCACGGCTATCACAAGACGGCGCACGAGCTCTCTCGATATTTCTCGCACGATAGTGGGTGTTGTTAGTTCGTGTAGTGGGTAGTTTTCTAATAAGAGAGAGAAGGATACGTCTCTCTTTTATTAGAAAACTTAGACAGTGAGAAAAATCGAGAGAGCTCGCGCGCCGTCTTGTGATAGCCGTGCAGATATGAATCCTTTGTCCGTACCTGGAATAAACGGCGTCGACGTGGGAGCTAGCGGCTTTGGGGTTGGCCACCAAGTCCAGGACGTGGGCGAGGAACGTCGTCAGGTTGCGCTCCAGCCACACGCCGCCCATGTTTTGGACGAATATCACGTACGACTGGAAAATACGACGATTAAATGTCGACCAGTAAAGAATAATATATATTTGAGGGAGAATTTTGCACAAATCGAACTAGCCTCATGATTAAACAGTTAAGAAACAATTGGGTAGTTTCCACATGTTAAAATCGATAACGCAGTGTTGCTAAATTGAGAGTAAACCATGAAATAAATGTAATTAAGTATAAATTAAGAAATATAATTAAAATTATAAAAAGATATAGACCTTGAAAGTTTAGAATAAATATACATTTTTTTTTATTCTCCAAAAGTAAATTTAAAGCTACCAATAGAATCCTTATGCTTTTATAGAAACAAAATTGTATTACAACTATGGTCCTAAACGCAGTATTTCACGACTGAAACACCAATTTACTTGATTTTCAATACAACGATTAGTACAAATATCACCCTGTGACGTCACGATTCAATGTTAATCAGTATGAAACGTTTTCGGCTGCCGCCAGCGAGGTCCGTCTTCAACTCAATTTTTTGGGTATTTATGTTTTTTAATTGTAGTTGCTCCCATACAAACATTTGTTCCTCTCCAAAAACTGGTTCGAATGGCATCGTAAAAAAAATTTAGGACACAACCCAATTAAGAATGAAAAACTTATTAAATTAGATAAAGAATCATGTCGTATTGCGTTTTACACCAAAAAATGCATGGAGGATTCAGACTATTCAGAGCTAATGAGAGGCCACACTGGGGAGAACCGACCTGCATTCGCCTGGTAGTAGTAGAGGATGGTGGCGCAGCGGTTGATGGTATTTTGGGGGTACACATGTCCGTGGCATTTTTTCGCACATGCTATGTTAACGCCTCGACAAAAAACAGTTCTAGTTTTAATCCTCCTCATGTGGCGTCCCGAATGAACACGGGCGTCCGTTGGGCTACCTATCCCAAGAATTGACGAAGGCACCTTCAAAAAGGAAGTGCCGCCCCGCAGAAACGCCCTCATCAGCAGGTTCAGCGCCTCGTCCAGGTCACCACGTACATACTAACTTACTAACTATAATTAGGTAGTTTCCTCATGCTAAAATTGATAACGTAGTGTTGCTATTTGGATCGTAAACCATCAAATAAATGTAATAAAGTATAAATTACGAAATATGATTAAAATTAGAAATAGATATGGACCTTGAAAGTTTTAAAAAAATATGCATTTTTTTTATCGTCCAAAAGTAAATTGTAAATTGCCAATAGAATCTTTTCGCTATTATAGAAACAAAATTGTACAACAACTGTGGACCCAAACGCAGTATTTCGCGTACGAAACAGCAATTTACTTGATTTTCCATACAACAATTAGTACAAATATCAAACTGTGACGTCATATTTCAATATCAATTAGTAGGAAACGTTCACGGCTACCGCCATCGACTTCCGTCTTTAACTATTTTTTTTGGGTATTTATGTTCTTTAATTGTTGTTGCTCTTATACAAACATTTGTTTCTCTCCAAAAACTGGTTCGAATGGCATAGTAAAAAAAATTGGACAAAGCCTATTACAACAAAATGCTCACATGTGTGACGCACACGCGGACCTCCCGGCTGACGCCGGAGCCCGACTTGATGAGCTCGCCTTTCAAGAACGAAGTGCCGCCCCGGAGAAACGCCCCCATAAGCAGGTTCAGCGCTTCGTCCAGTGAAACTACGTTCTTCGGCGTGTCTTTCTTGCTTTGTTGCACTGGAACAATTCAAAACACAATCAAATTCTACCTATACTTTGTTTAGTAACTAGTGGCTATTGGCACTTTACTGGTATACGAAAAATAGTAGATTGTACAACAAGTGCATAAAACGACCCATTTTATCCGAGGCTATTTATCGATCCGAGCTGAAAGCGAGGATCGATATAGTGTCGAGGATAAAATGAGTTTATGCACGTGTTTTACACTCTGTTTTTCACTTCGATTGTGAGGAAATAAAACAATAATAATCATAGATAAAAATAGAATTAGTTGCGTGCAGGTCGATGACCCGACGACCTTGGTTTGTCATGGAAAGCAAATGAAAGAAAAAAGTAAGTTATATTCTATGAATGTATATAGTAATCATGGCTGTTGGGGTGATTACCTTTGTTTTAGACGAGGATTTTACTTTATACTCGAGAACATAAAAAGCGACTTTATGCCACCTGCACCCAGCATAAGAAAGAAAGAAAGAAAGAAAGAAAGAAAGAAAGAAGACATTTATTCACTACACAAAAGACACACAGATATAAAGGGAGTAGACATACAATACAATTAAAAGCTAACAACTTTACGAGCATGAGAAGTGAAAAGGTAGTTTGACTGGTATCAAGGAACCAAATTTACCCGCTTGTGCGCCAATTTTGAGCTTGCTGTTCAAGTTAGATGTCTCGCCCGCCTGTGTGGCGGCTATTAGAGCGCCCAGCAGCTCAGATACCGCACATCTAAAATAAGTAGGAAGAATAAATAACCGGCCAAGTGCGAGTCCGAGTCGTGTACGAAGGGTTCCGTACCATTATCTATAGAAACGAGCAAAAAAATACGTTTGTTGTATGGGAGCCCCCTTAAATATGTATTTTATTCAGATTTTTAGTATTTGTTGTTATAGCGGCAACAGAAATACATCATCTGTAAAAATTTCAAATGTGTAACTATCACGGTTCATGAGATACAGCCTGGTGACAGACGGACAGATAGACAGACAGACGGACGAGCAGCGAAGTCTTAGTAATAGCGCCCCGTTTTTACCCTTTGGGTACCGAACCCTAAAAATTGCATAATACAATAGCGCAAATAAACGCCACGGTCTTCAGCGTTTAACTAGGTTGAAACATATCTATAACGGTGTCATTGTGGAATACAGTAATATCAACCCTAAACCTCAGCATATAGGGTTTCAAATCACCTTAGCATATAGTCAGTCGGCTGCGCGGCCCTCAGACAAGCCACGGCTATGGCATCCAGGTCAGCTGCCGTCAGCTTGTATCGGAGAACGTTAGCGGCGAAGCGATGCTTTAATATACTGATTTTGAACACACCTCTCAATTCCACACTAGGACGGTGTCATTGTAGGCTACAGTAATATCAACCCTAAACCTAAGCAAATAGGGTTTCAAATCACCTTAGCATACAGTCAGTCCGCTGCGCGGCCCTCAGACAAGCCACGGCTATGGCATCCAGGTCAGCTGCCGTCAGCTTGTATCGGAGAACGTTAGCGGCGAAGCGATGCTTTAATATACTGATTTTGAACACACCTCTCAATTCCACACTAGGACGGTGTCATTGTAGGCTACAGTAATATCAACCCTAAACCTAAGCAAATAGGGTTTCAAATCACCTTAGCATATAGTCAGTCGGCTGCGCGGCCCTCAGACAAGCCACGGCTACGGCATCCAGGTCAGCTGCCGTCAGCTTGTATCGGAGAACGTTAGCGGCGAAGCGATGCTTTAATATACTGATTTTGAACACACCTCTCAATTCCACACTAGGACGGTGTCATTGTAGGCTACAGCAATATCAACCCTAAACCTAAGCAAATAGGGTTTCAAATCACCTTAGCATACAGTCAGTCCGCTGCGCGGCCCTCAGACAAGCCACGGCTATGGCATCCAGGTCAGCTGCCGTCAGCTTGTATCGGAGAACGTTAGCGGCGAAGCGATGCTTTAATATACTGATTTTGAACACACCTCTCAATTCCACACTAGGACGGTGTCATTGTAGGCTACAGTAATATCAACCCTAAACCTAAGCAAATAGGGTTTCAAATCACCTTAGCATATAGTCAGTCGGCTGCGCGGCCCTCAGACAAGCCACGGCTACGGCATCCAGGTCAGCTGCCGTCAGCTTGTATCGGAGAACGTTAGCGGCGAAGCGATGCTTTAATATACTGATTTTGAACACACCTCTCAATTCCACACTAGGACGGTGTCATTGTAGGCTACAGCAATATCAACCCTAAACCTAAGCAAATAGGGTTTCAAATCACCTTAGCATATAGTCAGTCGGCTGCGCGGCCCTCAGACAAGCCGCAGCTATGGCATCCAGGTCAGCTGCCGTCAGCTTCATCAGTGGCAGCATGTGTCGGAGAGCGTTGGCGGCCGCCGCGCGGACTGCGGGCGCGCGGTCTGAGAGCAGCGCGGCTCGCGCGGCCCGAGACACCTCCCGTAGGGCTCCGGGCGCGGCCAGACCCATGCCGACGCAGATCTGATGACAACGTTAGTATAAGACGACCGCTTTAGCCTAGTTAGTAGTGACCCTGCCTACGAAGCAAGAGGTTCTGGGTTCGAATCCCGGTAAGGGCATTTATTTGTGTGATGAGCACGAATATTTGTTCCCGAGTCATGGATGTTTTCTATGTATTTAAGTATGTATTTATCTATATAAGTATTATGTTTATCGTCGTCTAGTACCCATAGTACAAGCTTTGCTTAGTTTGAGACTAGGTCGATTTGTGTAAGATTGTCCGCAAATATTTATTTACTTATTTATTTATTAAGATTAGGTCTACAAACACATGGACCTATGATACTCAGGACAAGCTATACGTGATGCCACAATGAGGGAGGGAAAGGCTTCTATGCAGCTAAATTAAGAACTGGTCTTAAAATGGCTGATGGCTTACCATAAACAACCTACTTCATTGGGGCATATAAAAGAAGTGGAACGATGACAAGGACAACGAATGATATTTCCCTTTCTGTCACACTTATCGAGAGTTGTATGCTATCATCTCACTCGGACGTGGTATTATTATTACCCGGTACCGAAATCAATCAGCTGTCATCGTGTCGACGCCAATTTGAATGTCGGCTCGCCGCGAGCACGCTGCCTCATCCGTGCATGTTTATGTGGAACTGTTTGGCTCGCGATCAGCTCGCCGCGCGGGACGAGCATGCCTCAGGCTGAGCCACTCAAATTCGTACGCAGCTTTAAAAAGAACGCTATAAAGTATCATCAACGTTTAGGCAACGACTGTATGTGAAGTGTCATATTGCACAAAAATTAAGTACTGCATTTTCATGCATTTGTACATTCAATGTAGGTATCTATTTGACCAATAGGAATAAATACAGTAACTGTATTGAGATAACAAAACTGTAACAAGTACAGCCATGACACATTTACAAAGCGCGTGTTATCGTAATTAATTTAAATTACTAAGTACCGTTACTGCTGTGCTGGTACAGGAAAAACAACATTAACGCGCTTTAGTTCAGCTTCCTGATAAAAACTAACGGCCCGGCCACGACTTCGAGCGGCGGCGGCGGTTTTTCTAATTCATTGCGTGTGATCCCAACTATGCAGTGCGTTGCGCGTCTGGACCGCGCAATGAACAGATAAAACTCTTGCCGCGCCGCAATTCGCGCAATGTCGTGGCCGGGCCCGTAAGTTTTTCACAGCCGGCTAGCATTCCTTTGAAAAAAGATTAAGAATATTTCCACTATAGGTGTTTTAACCTCACGAAAGTGAGTTGATCATTCAGCAATAATAGTAGATTGTATGACAAGAGGCTAAAATAAGCCATATTACCACGAGATGTATATTTTCCCGAGCGAAGCGAGGGAAAATATTTCGAGGGGTAATATGGCTTTTAGACCCGAGTTATACACTCTACTTTTCACTTCGACTGCGAGAAAATAGTAAAACAAAGATTATCCATCCACAATCGATAACAAATTTCACTGCGAAGAGATTGTTCAATTTAGCGTGAGGGGTTTTCTTTTTTAATAATTTGGAATTAGGGACTAAAAACACCTGATGTTTGATTGGTCGATTTTAATATGTAGCTGTATTCTGGTTGGTTGATAGCAAAGAGAAATGTTTTTGAAAGAGTTGTGATTGGTAGATTTAAATGATTTGGAATTAGGGACTAAAAAATACCTGATGTTTGATTGGTCGATTTTAATATGTAGCTGTAGGTATTCTGGTTGGTTGATAGCAAAGATAAATGTTTTTTGAAAGAGTTGTGATTGGTGGATTTAATATGGTGAAGTGTTTTGATTGGTCAAATTAAATGTGTTAAAAATCATAAATATGTATACATATTTTCCCTAGGGTCTAAATGTATTACTTTAGCCCCGCTTATTAAGCCTAATATGACACACTTTTCGAGCATGAGATGTGAAAATAATATCTCTGTTCGACAGAGAGGGCAAGATTACATGAACGTTTGCGCACACATCCGCGACCCCGCCGGCGGCAGCCGCCCGGGGGCCTTCCCCGTGAGGCACGCCAGGTGTATTGGCGCGCCTGTCTCCCCGATCTCCAATAGCGGACCCCCCCGAGTCCGATACGAGGAGATCATGGGTGCGGAATATGGTTCCGCCACTGACCACGTCTCGGCCGCAGAGGATAGGGAAAGCGGCGCACCGTAATACCGGCATTCCTCTTCCTCTGCGGTCCCACCAATGGAGTTTCAACGGCGTAAGAACAACCCGAGTTCGTGAGATAAAATGTCCAACGACTTTAAATGGCAGTATATTACACAGATTGTCGTATACACAGGTCAAGGGATAGATAGCCAACTTACCTACACAATCAGCTTAACTAAAGGAAGAGAGGGTGTTTTTATAAAACACACAGGAGACTTTCTGGTGTTTAACAGTGGCTTTTGGGTGAAGGAAAACATCGTACGGAAACCGGTCTAATCCCAATAAGTCTAGTTTTGGCTTTAAGGTCAGATGGCAGTCGCTTTCGTAAAACTAGAATATCAAATCTTGGGATTAGGTGTCAAAGCGAACCCCGGGCTCATTTAGGGCACTACCAGGAAAGTCTTTCTGCTAACTAAAGTATCAGTCAATATAAAATTACAGTTTTACCTTCTCTAACGTATTCATTATTTCCAATCTCGTCTGAGACTCGGCACTCTTTAGTGACCGGACCAGTGTTGTCACGGTTTCCTCGTACGAACGTCCCATCATCCTGCCGAGCTTCTCGTACATACCCCCTAAGCAGCATATGGCAGCACTGAAAACATACAACGAATTTCAAATTCTAGTTCGATGATGTCAGTTGTCGCGTCCCGACGGCCGTTGGCGCGGGAAGGTTCTTGAGTGGCGACCACGTACCGGAAGCCGCAGCGTGGGTAGACCCCCCACAAAGCGGACTAATGACCTGCGGGTGGCGCAGGACCGGTCATTGTGGGAGGCCTATGTCCAGCAGTGGATATGATGATGATGATGTCAGTTTATAGGGTATTAACCATGAATGAAATAAACACTAAAACATTATGTACCGTACTTGCAAAAACCGAGTTAGTCAGTGCCATAAAGTGTAGTTTCGAGCCAATTGGCTGGTTAAGTCTTGTTATATTTATAACTAGCTTTTGCCCGCGACTTCGTCCGCGTAGAATTCGTTTCACTACACAAATTGTTGTTATTTTACCTCCTCTAGTATTTATAATGTTCAGCAGTTTCAAGTAAGCAGTCTTCATCAAGATGTAGACCTCAGAAATAATATTTTAATACAATGTAAACCATTCGATTCATTTTCATCTTTGCATCAATGCCTTATAAATCCACCCTCACGGCACTGTAAATATATTGGCGAAAGCAGTATCTCAACTAGTCTCTTAAGACTTTTTTACACCTATACTCCATTGCAAACCAGTTCTGCGCGGCACATGCGTTGCACGCGGACCGATGTACCGCCGACTACCCCCAGTTGTGCTTAAGTTTAATTTAGCGACGCATATCTGTGTCAGTGTGTCACACTAGAAGTTTATTATATACTGTGCTCATGGTACGCAGCCAGTTAACAGCCCGACCCTAGGCTCAGGTGCCAAGTTCTCATTGGTGTTAGTTACTTATAATTCAAACATTACTTACAGTCTCGTCGGCAAGTAAGAAGGCGAGTCATCCTTCACTTTAATGATGTCATTGCATTTGTTGACGGTATCAAATAACAGGAAGGTGTCTCCCACGGAGAACAGTGTAGCAAGGCAGCGCGCGAGCAGTCGGCGAGCGGGAGCGCCTAGGTTCTCTCGGAGGAGGCTCACCAACTGAGCTACCAGCTTTTGTTGACAGCTCTTGATGTCAGACTGGAAATTAAGAGGGAATAATATCATTTATACGAAACATTTCACTGCTATTCCTCTCATTAAACTATCCCTTCACACGCCAACATCTTTGCTGCTAGAGCTCTACTACAGCATTATCTATATTTGTTATGGTTACATTGCCAGTGTGTGCAATAACAACTACCATCGTTTTGGCTTTGAGAAGGGCTAATCCCTGAGATGATTATTAGCTGAAATTAAAACATCAACATACCTTATGAGCTGCCACGAGGACTTTGTCAAGGAATCGGAGCCATTCAAAGATGAAATGTGGCTTCTTATCATCAGGTAGCTGCTGCAAAGCAGTCTCATTCAGGGTCAAGGAGTGTGACACCTCCATGATTCTGAAATGTAATGGTTATTTTAGTACTGTGTACAAACAAACATCAAATTCATTTCATAGTCCAAAAGATTAGTCTATTAGTGGTAAAAGGAAATGCAGGGTGATCTTACGGAACTTGATATTTTATGATGTGCCTATCTTACATGGTCGCTGGCACTGCTCTTATCAAACTAAAACTTTCAGAAAGCTTAGACAGACAGATAGACAGAGTCCGTCCGTTGTCTACGATTTTGGTCCCATCCATACCAAAATCGTAGACAATGGACGACGTGTCGCAACTTTGAAATGGGCCTGGGCCGGACATGTTTATCGCCGAAAGGACGAGAGATGGAGTTAACTCGTTCTCGAATGGAGGCCTCGCTCTAAGAGACCCCTGCAAGATGGTCTGACAACATAAAAACTATTGCAGGGCCAAGCTGGGGAGCGAGCTATAGCAAATCAGGCTGAATGTAAGGAATTGGAGAGGTGTGTATGCCCAACGGAGGGCGCATACACGCTGAAAAAGAAGAAGAGAAGAAAACCTAGCAAACTTCATGTTGCCAAGAAATTTTAATTCAAGTTATTTTGTGGTGTATTCTGGGATCAGTACATCTCAGTTTAATCAGCACAATTTTGCTACTGTATTATTGCATCATCATTGAAGTTTGGTGAAATGGGGCAACAGTTATATGTAGTCTGAGGTTCTAGATAAACTGCAGGCGTAGCAAGGTTGCCACTTATCATTGGGGATAAGACATCTGTCACATTCTGACAAGTGTGCGAGTGAGAGTGTGACGGATGTCTTATCCACAATGGTAAGTGATAAAATGGCAACCATCTTAGGCTCGCTGGATAACTCAAAATTCATAAAATTATTTTTATATCATATATTTTGGTTAAGAAACAAGTTCTGTACTATATCAACTATATTCCATAGTGAGTTAAACCAATATTCTTTAGAATGCCCATTCAACAATTGTCTATCTTACATTTATAGTATTTCTACTTTAAACTTATGTTTTAAAACTTTTAAACCATTTTACAATCTGCAGTTATTCATCAAAGATAGTGTGTGTGATGATACCATTCTTTGAGTGCCAGTGCTAACAAGAAACTTCCTTTCATAGTAGTAGTCATGGTCATATATGTTTACATTCAGTCCCAGTAAATAGTTAGTTATAATAAGTGTTTTAACAACCCAACTAGTTCCAGAGCGCTTAAATGTACTCATGAATCTTTATTACACTAACATATTGTTTATTTTATCGTTGGAAATAGCTATGGCGTCAGTCAATTACCCGAATCTGAGGGAAACTCCTAACAAATACACATACTTAGTACAGTTCATTACAAGAATAAATATGGAACTGATACTTCGCTGCGGGCATACCGGCCAAAAAAATGTCGTTAATAATGGATAGAATGGGAATTAATAGGAGAATGAGAAAATATATTACCTAATTCAAATGCGTACCAACCCAGCTGACGAAGTTCTTTACGTTTTTCACAAAAACATAGTTTTCAATGGACTAAATCCATGGTAGGTAACGATAACGGATAGTTTATGATATTACGTATGAATTAAAACTCTGAACCTAATTAATTTCTGAAAATATAAATATACGAACGACGATAAAATAGAGTACACACTGCACACAAAACTGACATGACAAATAGCAAGCAAGTAGAAGTAGTCGTCCAACTGCGTCCAACTCGTCCAAGTCGATGTTGACAATGACAGCTGTTAGTTAGTGATGCAAAGGTGATGCTAGTGATGTACGTAGCTTGCTAAGCTACTTACGGTTTTTTGAAACAGTTCTCATTCTAACATCAATATAAAAAAAAAAATAACCAATGTTAAAACTTGGAAATATATTTAAATAGACAGCATCTACGTTTTACATTTCAAAGCAAGGCTGTTTGCATTCAGACTAGTAATAAACCATCTATCCTGATAATGCTGTTATGATGCGAAAAAAATAAAAATGTCTACCATTTTACGTTGACATTTGTCAAGTCAAGCAAGGCAGCAAGACACAGTATTTTTTAATAATTTGTGATATGAAATAGAAACTGTTTTGATTAGGTGGACAATGAGTTTTGACCTACACTTAAGATTACATTCAAAGACAGTGCCAAGTATATATTTTTTGTCAATCTTCTACTGAACTGCACCAATGAATAACAACATGAGTGCCCAGCAAAGCCCGGCCAACATGCAAGCCGTGGTGGACCGCGAGAAGATCTACACGTGGATCCTGGAGCTATGTAACCCAGAGACGAGGGAGAACGCACTCCTGGAACTGAGTAAAAAGCGGGAAGTTGTACCTGACCTGGCACCCATGCTATGGCACAGCTTTGGCACCATAGCCGCGCTGTTGCAAGAGATCACGAACATCTATGTGGCAATGATCCCGCCCACGCTTACGGCGCATCAAAGCAACCGTGTGTGCAACGCCTTAGCCTTGATGCAGTGTGTGGCGTCTCACCCTGAGACTAGGTCTGCATTCCTTCAAGCCCATGTCCCATTATTCCTATATCCTTTTCTCCACACTGTCTCCAAAACTCGACCCTTCGAATACTTACGACTGACTAGCCTTGGTGTGATTGGAGCATTGGTCAAAACAGATGAACAGGAAGTCATCACATTTCTTCTGACAACGGAAATAATTCCTCTGTGCTTGCGTATTATGGAAAATGGGTCTGAACTGTCCAAAACTGTTGCCACATTTATACTCCAGAAGATTCTGTTAGATGACAGTGGTTTGTGCTACATTTGTCAGACCTATGATAGATTTTCACATGTGGCCATGATACTTGGGAAAATGGTGTTATCTCTAGCAAAGGATCCATCTGCAAGGTTGCTAAAGCATGTAGTTCGCTGTTATCTTCGTCTGTCAGATAACCCAAGGGCCAGGGAGGCGCTTAGACAATGTCTTCCGGATCAGCTGCGGGATGCTACATTCACAGCCTGCCTGCAGGAAGACAACTCTACAAAGCACTGGCTTGCGCAGCTGATTAAGAATTTAGAGGCGCAACCACCACCTGCTAGCCCTGCTCAACAGAACATGTGAGCTTCTCATTTATGGAGCTCATGTCCCACTGCAGTGTTTCATCTGTAGTTCAATTATTGTTTCTATGTGATGCCAGAGAATAGAGTAAAGCGTCTGCTAGACGGTCGCCAACACGCCCCTCCGACCGAGCGACCTTGGTCGGCACCGACCGCTGTAGTATGAAATTTTGCTGCAAACAACTGTCTACACGGTCGGTGCGGACCAAGGTTGCTCGGTCGGAGGGGCGTGTTGGCGACCGTCTAGCAGACGCTTTACAATAGTGTCAATGTCATAGAAAATTGTGTGGAATTGAAAAAGCAGTTTAACTAGATGGCCTTCTCACACATTTTGTAGTGCTGTGATGTGTGCAAGTGGCAAATGTAAATGCATGCAGTCTAGCTGTTATTTTAATGGCACAATTGTTTCTATGACTTCGGCACTGTTATACCCTGATCACTGGTGATACTCGACATATTTGTTTTAGTTTAATGTTAACATTAAGTTTATATCTAACAGGAGTGTTTACATGGAAATAATGTGTTACTACATTCGTAGTGGGTCTGAGCCACTTAGCCCTAGAACCAAAATGCATTTCACAATCATTTTTCATTGTTGTAGATATTGCTTTATATGTATTTTAATCTTTGACTGACACTTCATTATTATGCCTACTCACTAACATTAATGTAGAAATAATTAAACATAAATTGGTTTTATATGTTATGTATTTCTTTTTTAGGTACAAAACAAGATGAAAGCGCTTATTTTGTATGCAGATGTAGTGGACTGGTATAAGAATAAAGTTTTTCATAATGTGGCATGTATATTTAGTTGTTTCTTTATTTCATTTAATAGATTATGTTCATAATGACCGCCAGGCCCCTATGTCACTAGTTCTTTGGCTAGTAGAAGCTTGACAACGTCAATTCCCCAAACATTGCTGGATTGCTGCACTTACAAGTGAAGATAGCCAGGGGGCCTACCACGAAACGAATTTCGTTTCGTGGTAGGCCCTGTTATCAGTGGCAGGGCAGTGTGGAGGGCGCTAAGCATGAGTGACAATGACAACTCACTTGTATGGACATGGTTAAGGTAGTGTTCCTGTATAAGTACGCCAAAGTTTTTATGAACTGATAGCTATTCCATTCCCAAACTCAATTTTGTTGAATAATAACAGTTACAGTACGCAGCACAAAAGTTTGCGCGTCTGATGTTAGCTACTAGTAGCGCCGCAAGGTGTCAGAGGGGTCGGGCGGGTATGCGGGAGGCGACTCGAGGTTAACTTTCATGGACCTAAGATACTCCGGACAAGCTACACGTGTATGCCACAAACCGTGGACGAGGGACGGCAACAAAGTAGCTGTCATCTTTTTTTTAATTTATTTCATGACCATGGATACAGAGTCTTCAGTCAATGATGTAATATAAAAAGAGGTAGATTTATGTTATAAGCGCTCCAAAAGTGGCACACTAACATTGAGTCAATTGCACCAACTTGCATCAGTTTCGCATCGTGAATGGAAACGTGTAAACGTGTCTCAGCTACCAGAGGGCCTACCGCGAAACAAAATTCGTTTTCGTTCGTGTATCTCCGTCTCTGTCGCACTTGCTAGTTCGAGTGACAAAGAGGGAGATACACGAACGAAAACGAATATCGTTTCGCGGTAGGCCCTCAGATTTGGTGCGCGAAACCAATGATGTAATTTAAAAAGAGGTAGATACGTTGTCTATACGAAATTCCGTGTTTAAAAACGGCCAGGCTTACGCACACGTGAATCAGCTGCGAATATCTATACACGCGGCAGCGTGTCAAGCCAAGTTCAAGCAAAGGAACTGGCTAGCCAGTGCCGAGTGTAATATTACACGAACCACTTTTGCACTTTTGACCCTTCTATAACGCAAAACCTCTTTTACGTAAACACATAAAACTACGTGTGTTTAATTATATCCATAAGGACGTCTAGAAACCCAAATTTCATGAAGCTGGCTCAAACAATTATAAAGATAAGAAGGTCAAAAAGTCGTAAATTTTAGTATTGACTGACATATAGTACCTAAACCTAACCTACTTCCAGATGACCTAGAAGGATGAAATTTGGAATCCAGCTCGGTAATTGTGTGTAAGCGTAGGAAAAAATCTAAAAATAAAAAAAAAGTTAAAAAATACGGGGGGTCCCCATACAATTTTTTTTTTAATTGTAGCGTTTGAACCGTTACAAGCAGATATTTAAAACTATCCCAATATATGTATTATTATATTTGCTATACAGGGTGGAAAGTTAAAACGGGGCAGTAAGGGCAGCTACTAGATCCCTTGCCGCCACGCAAAAATGGCATTAGGATTTCATTCCTAACTTTTTAAGTGATGGCAATCTACATTCACAGGTTTTTGAAAAAAAGTACAGTCAGCGAGAAAATCATCAATTTTGACGATATTTTTTTTTATGCCATTCGATCCCATTCCTATTAAGGATCAAAATACTCTTTCGGATCGACTAAGGTTTGACTACTAGAACACCCAGAAATCAAAGAAAACTTTTTCCATACAGTGAGTATGGAACGGAACCCGGAACCGTCTGTCCGTCTGTCCGTCCGTCCGTCTGTCCGTGTGTCCGTCTGTCCGTCTGTCCGTATGTCACAGGCATTTTACTCGAAAACTATAAGGTGTATTTGAATAAAATTTTGAGGATAGGTGTATTTTGTTAGCCGCTACATAGTTTTGTAATTAAAATGACAAAAAAAATTTTTTTAGGGGTGCTTTCCATACATAAAACTAAAAGTCAAAATTTTTTTTTTCATTGTGACCCCTCGTGTGGCACATCAATCGATAGGCCTTTCAAAATAAATATAAGGTTTTTTAGCATTTTTTTTGATTAAGTGAATAGGGTAGGAGATAATCGCCCCGAAAGTCACTAAAATTCTGTCCCCCCCCTCTAATTTTTGAACGGTGTATTTTAAAAATATGGAAAAATTCATGGACATAGGGCTTATTAATTTCATTCACCGAAAATTGTTTTGAACAAGATCGGTTCAGAGGTTTTCGAGATATTGCTGAAAAACTGCCTTCCTCAAAGAAAAGGACGTAAGTGCCGTAAAATTTCTGTGACGATACGACCTTTTTAATAGGCACGGAACCCTTCGTTTTGCGTGGTCCGACACGCACTTGGCCGGTTTTACCTTTTTGGTCCGGAATCCTAAAATAAAGTGCGGGTAGTTCGGAAAACCCGTGCAGCAAGAAGATGTTTGATACCCGCTCAAGCCAGTTGTCCCGTGACCATGGATGTTGTGTGACACATCCGAAACATCGAGAACCCTCAGAAGGGTAAATATATAATTTATCATACGCGATTAAGTCCCGTTTAGTAAAACTAAAGTATGAATCGTGAAAGTTTAAATCAGTATAACAATTAACAACAGCAGTTCTTCCAAAACGCTCTAGCGCTTATAAAAGAGAAGATACGAGATGAATTAAAGCGACAGACCATGTGATTAAAGCAACATTAGGTACGTAAAAAGATGAAAAGACGGTAGATGTAACTGGGCACATTTATTTCATTAAAATACCTAGTAGATAACTAAAACCACCATGTGGCCACGAGAGCGAAAACAGTTTTTCTTGGTAGTTTTAAAATTATATTTGATCCCCAATGATTACCTCTTCGGCGATATTTTAGAAACAAACACAAGAAAAATAACATTAAACTATGCATTATTTAATGGGACTACGATGTCCACATTTAATCTAAAATTGTATTAATGTTATTAGAGTTCTAAAGACATCTCGACACAAATCGAACCCGATAAAATATTATGCAAAATGGCAACGGAATTTGAGTTTTTTACTACTTATTGTTCTATCAAAGCAAATTAATTAGCTATTCTGATAGTCTGGCCAGCAGGGCTATAACAAGACGGCGCGCAAGCTGTCTCGATTTTTCTCGCACTATCCGTGTCTTTCTTATTAGAAAACTTGGAAAGAGAGGTATAGTACGAGAAAAATCGAGAGAGCCCGCGCGCCGTCTTGTGATAGCCGCGCATGGAAAGATGAGCCTTTTTTTTTAATATGGCAACAATAATATTATTGTCAAACGTCTTAAAATTAGTATGATGTCCTAATCTTGATACTTGATATGGTATGGTTACTAAGAAAGACAGTAACTGTTCTATAATAAATTGGGCTGTTTTTGCTTTTTAAGAGAATTAAAGGTTGACTTATTACCTACTGCTAATATTATTCACATTGAAGAATATCATAAAAAGTTCAATTATTATGTCTTGTCAAAATTGAAATTTTGGAGACTGGTTTTGATTATTTTTCTTAAATACCTACAAAATAGAAAGAAATGAGGTTTATTTCATACTTATAACTTTACTTCCTTCTGCTTGATCAGTTACGTTGTGTGAATTGAAGAAAAATAATAATTGTTTAAGTATCATTATTATTTTATCGCGTTATAGACAGTGTTAGAAAGCGCTTTTTTTAATTTGCCACTCATATTGCTATTGCTAGGCTCATCTTTCCCGCCAGACTATAAGCGCTGAGATCGAGACAGTGTGTAAAGGCTCCTCTACACAATGCTCCATAATGGCCCATCGTAGAACGCAACTATGCGTTAAAGGGAGATAATACAAACTTGCATCTCATTCCACCGGGTAACTACGTCCATGCCGTCATGATGGCCCATTGTGTAGAGGAACCTTCACATAGGGCCTTACTCTATAATATGCTCCATCATCAACATCGACTTAAAAGTCGGGACCAATTATTGGCTCTTGAGACAAGGCCCATCTTTTAGCAGGTTTAGAGTTATACCGAAAAATGTGATTAATACAAACGTTATCAGATACCGAGGAGCAAGTCCTTCTATCTGGGCTTAGCATTACCTGCATCCCTGCTTCTTTGTGAGAACTAATACATGTTTGTGTTTCAGCCGCTCGGGGGATGTTAAACTTAATGCTATTTGGCTGAGTAACGTTTTCATAAAATTGTGTACCACAGTTGGCCGTTTGGATTACTATGGAACAAGCTTTGTCTAGGGTAAAGTACTTCTTCTTGTGCACTTTGGAAAAGTTTTGAAAGTGTATCTTGTTATCGCATTTATGGCATTTATTATCTTCCCTCCGTCGAACCATAGTGTTACATTGATTATCGCTTTGTAATGCTCCAGAAATTGTTGTATTAACACCCGTGTCTTCGAAATACTTTTGTAAAATTAACTCTCTCGATGACAACGTACTACCTGTTGACCCTGTAGTATAATTCACTTTACTTCGCTTTCTGGATTTAGGTAGGCCAAGATTATTAATAAACGTCTCTTTCTCAATGAAGACCGTTCTTGTAGGTCTATCGGATTTTTTTATTTGCTTCACAGAGCTCTTGGAAACGTCATGAAAGCAACGTAATGGAAGGAAAGCCGATTTCAGATTTCCGCCGCTAAGTTTATCGGATGTGTTAGACATTTGTCTGGTCGTGTTAACTTAAAGAGCGTTAAATATCATTTATAATCTTAGCAGGGTTCATTGAGACTGTCCATGATTTTTCTGAATGTTAATTTTAAAATATCAAATCTATTGCTTCCCCATTTTGATTGACTTAACGTCATGTTTTGACGACTGATTGACAACAATATACAGTGACTTTCCCGGAAACCCACCGAAAAACATGACAAGTACTCTTTTTATCCGTGGGTTTATAGGCTAAATAAGATTCGTTTTATCATTTATTAATTTCTTTGTTTTGGAAGACGGTGCTAAGAATCTCCAAGGCCATCAGCCATCACCTTTGCCGAGCAACCTGAATAACTATGACTCCACCATAATAGGAGAGAGAGAGAAAGATAGATGGCCGCGGATTATCGGGCCGTACATCAACCGGCACCGCCGATCGGGTTTACGTCGAACTAAGACTGAGGGCCTACAAAAGAGAATATTGAAAATAATTATATTATGTATAATTATACACACATGCTAGTTAGAGCGACAGACAGGGAGATTCTGCACACGGAACACACGGTCATCGTCACCTATAGAGCAACTATAGTGAAAATGCACTTACATCCAATATTTGACAGCTGTCATCCCAGTACAATTTGTGTCATCATGGACGTTTATTGTACCGGGATGACGGCTGTCAAATATCAGCTGTTAATAAAATCTAATTATAAGCGTTGAAGGGGAAAATACCTACTTTCATGTCATTCAACTGCGTCCTGAGGGCCTACCGCGAAACGATTTTCGTTTTCGTTCGTGTATCTCCGTCTCTGTCGCACTTGCTAGTTCGAGTGACAAAGAGGGAGATACACGAACGAAAACGAAAATCGTTTCGCGGTAGGCCCTCTGTCCTGCGGCTGCGGCAATGATGGCACATTGTGTAGAGGAGCTTTTATATTAAAACTTTTGTCCTTAACTAGCACTACTGTGGTGTGCTTTGGGTTGCAAGACACCGCGTAGAATATGAAACGACTTTAGACATCTTCTTTTATTTATGGCGTATTTAAGGCTTCGCTACAGAATCAGCCATCATGGCCCATCGTACAGCACGGTTAGCACAAAACGGCGCGCGAGCTCTCTCGCACTATCTCTCTATTATTAGAAAACTTAAAAAAAAGACGAATAGTGCGAGAGAGCTCGCGCGCCGTCTTGTGCTGACTATGCGTTAGAGGGAGACATACATACTTCCATCTCTCTTCAACGAATAACGACGTCCCTGCCTGTCCTGCGCAATCATGACCCATTGTATGGAGGAGGAGACTTTAGACATGTCTAAATATGAAAAACTTTCTTCTTTTCTTTCCATCCACGGCTAGAGTGAATAAGTGCCGGAAGCACGGGGTCATGCCCAATTAAATTTTTGTCCCTATCTCGCTCTATGTTATAACTTCGTGCCGCTCGTGCCATCCGCCGCGCTCGGACGTATAGAGTCAGCTTAAGCACAATGTAGGGTAGGATAATCAAAGCACTACCTATAGTGAAAATGCCCTTACAATCATGTCATCATTGACGTTTATTGTACCGGGATGAAGGCTGTCAAATATCAGCTGTTAAAAAATTCTAATTATAGCTAGGAAGAATATGTATAATAGAGGGACTGGCCCTCAGCGCCACCCACAAAGTACTTTGTTATGCGCCACCTCAGCCCGTCAGACTTTTTTTGTTTATCATCAGAGGGCCTACCGCGAAACGATTTTCGTTTTCGTTCGTGTATCTCCCTCTTTGTCACTCGAACTAGCAAGTACGACAGAGACGGAGATACACGAACGAAAACGAAAATCATTTCGCGTAGGCCCTCAGCTTGTTTGTCAAACCTGTCAAAATATTGTACTGAAACGACCAAACCATTATATGATGCGTGTTTTGGCTTTAAATTTAATGTAGTACATTAAAAGTACTTTAAAGTAAGAATTAAGCTTTGTTAAATAAGCAAGATGTGGGTTTTTGGCTATGGATCCTTAGTATGGAAAGCTGAATTTCCGTATGAAATAAAAATTGTAGGTTATATAAAAGGATACTTGAGGAGGTTTTACCAGCACAGCATCGACCATAGGGGTGTACCTGAGAAGGTAATTTTCGCGTTTGATTATTTGTTTGTCTTTCGGGTATTTTTCAGAAAATAACTACCTACATAAATATTATACACTAAAAAAATATAGTAGGTACTTGAAGGGCAATGTTGCTATTAGTAAACACCTCGGCAATTTGAAGCACTTCGTAAGGTTCCCCAAAATATAGTATTTTCGTGTACCTACTATATATTTCTTTAACAGTATATAGTACAAAGAGTCAAACTATAAGTAGTACAATACTGTATAATGTAGTCATGGGCGTATATAGGAGGAGGGCTGGGTGAGCCGTGCCCACACTAGAAGGGTCTGGTGTAACGTGGGCACGGCCCACACCGGCATTTAAAAAAATGCCGGTGCGGGCCGGGCCTCCCCCTGGCAAACAGGACTAGATACACCAATGAATATAGTATGGTTGGCAACCTTATTTACGACCATCATATTATATATTTGCAATTCTGTAAGTATTGTGTCAAGTGTAAAAATATGGGTGCATATAACTTACTCATAAATATGTCCCATCACTCTTTTGTCAGCAGGTTAAGGTATATGTACATATTTATGAGAGGATTAAATCAATGACATATTTTTGCACTTGACTGTACACTGCAAATACCTGCACTAAAGAGTCAGAGTTAGTGCTCATCACTAGAACCTTGTATAGAGTATAAGCTGTGGTGAGCAGCATGTTCCATACTGCTGTCAACCACCCTTTTTTACAGCACCAGACCATCTAGTAGTTATCATGCTTTAAGTTATGATCTAATAGGGCATTTTCACTAAAAATTGTGCCTTTCACTTTTTTGCTACTCAAATCATGTGTGTCAAAAAATCCCCAATCCTACTAATATTATATATGCGAAAGTTTGGATGTTTAGATGTTTGTTACTCAATCACGCTAAAACGGCTCAATTTGGATGAAATTTCTCACGAAGCTAGTTTATAGCCTGGATTAATATATAGGATAGTTTTTATACCGGGTCCACGCAGATGAAGTCACGGGCAATATCTAAGTGATGGTCCATACAAAATGTTTGAAAAAATCATATGTAGGTTTTATGTTGTTGTCTTTCTTTATGTTTTTTTTATTATTATGTTTGTTTAATAAATAATATTGTATAAATTAAAATAAATCCCAGTATATATATGTTCAGCATACTATGGAAAATTGTAATATTTATTATTTATTTGTCTCTGATTAAACTAAAATAACATATGGTTTCAGCCAGGAAGAGTAGTAACTTTAATAGCCAGTGATGACTCCAGCAGTTCAGTATGGGGAGTGGCTTACAAAATTAAACCAGAGGACATAGACAGTGTGACCAATTATTTAGACTACAGAGAAAAGAATGGTTATTCTAAGAAAATAGTAACATTCCACCCAAAGGATAATACATCTGAACCTTTTAACTTGACATTGTACATTGCCACAGAGGATAATGAATCGTTTGCAGGTAGGTACCTAAATAACATTTTGTACGGTTGGAAAATGGATATCTCACCATGGCACCCTGTCAAATTGATAAAGTAATTCAATTAGCTCTTGTTAATTACAGTAATTTATTACTCAAGTTACAAGAGAACACAATGTAGCACGCATAAAAAGTTGACCGAGAGGCTAAATTTGCATAATCCATGCTCCTTATTACTTGTGACTTGCTGTCCTTAGTTATAGTGCCATGGAGGATCAGGGTTACATTTTCCTTTTTAAACTAAACTTTTCATTCAATGTATTGTATTTCATACAGTGTACTTAAACCACAGTATTGTCTACCTTTTGTATTTAAAACCGCAACCATCAGTTCTATAAGTATGTATCTATAGTAGTATAAACTATTCGTACGTTAGACAAACAAAACACAAAAATAATTGAAGAAACACTAATATTTGTTCCAAAATACATGAAAAGTAGAAAATGTATTTTATTAAGATGTATTAATTTCCTGTTTTATTTACACTGTGTATAAAATTACAAGTGCCAACTAAAGAAGTGTTGTAATATTTGATGATATCAACATAGTTGAATATTATATGTTGATGCAATAAGAAACTGCAATACACTACTATTTACTGAGCCTATAAATGTGACACAGGATATCACAGGAAAATATGCCGAATGCCTAAGGCTATAAGGTTGAATTTAGTATATTTTGTGATTAAAAGCCCTATCAAGATTCAGAAAAGGTTGACAGCCTGCTTTTTGCAGGTCCCGCGACAATACAGGAAATAGCAAAGCAAGTAATGAATTGCCAAGGGCCCAGTGGTCCCAACAAGGAGTATGTGTACAAGTTAGCAGCCGCCATGAGCCAGTTAGCACCTGACGTCGATGATGACCACCTCTTTACACTAGAAAAGGAGGTGAGAAAATTAGACAATGACGCAAAACAAAACTGATGTGATACTTAGAAAATTTGTTTATTAAATCAATGTTACAAAATAAAATATGTTTCTGTTAAATTCACGTGTATTAATCATGACATGACAAAAAAAAAGTCTCAAAAACATTTATTGCAAAATAACTTCGTAGAAAATATTGTACAGACCTCAACACGGCATTTGCGCAAAATAAGGAAATACAAATAAATATAAATTGAACTAGGATGGATGAACAGGAAGGAAGTTTACATTATTTTGCGAGTTCCATGTTCCTAATTATTATGCTTTTATATACAATATAATACCCAATTGCTAATTAATAAGCTAAGACTGGACAAATAATACCTATCTACATATAAGGGTAACATATTTTCTTAATTCGCGACATAGATAGCCTTAGTAACAACGAATCGGCGAGCGCTGACTAACACTACAAGCGATTTTAGAACTTATGTGCTTAGCCTTAACAACTTACTTTGTAACCGTTACTAAGAATTCGGCTGATAGGGAGTGTCACATGGCACTTATTTTTTATCGACTATTGATAACCCAGCCATTGCATTTAGATAAAAAGTCGAGTAGAGGAAGTCTGGGGCTTAATTATAACATAAATAATTTATCAAAAATACTACTGGTTCAATATAAAAATATTCTTATATGTAAACTTTGACGTCATCATTTTTATCACCAATAAACCTTGATAGGGTAGTCTTTGGCAGGTGTAGTGGTGCAAAGCAGTGACTACATTAATATTTATCATTCATTACCTATTTTAACTTTATCCTTTTTGTTACGGCCGAGTAGTTTGTCCAGAAAACTCCTCTTCCGTTTTACCTTTTTCTGGTCTTTCCTGTGCTCTAAATCTTCGCCCTCCACAGTCATTTTCTCTAGCAAATCGGGGATTGTCAAATCCACTATTTTCTCTAAAGGAGGCCTCTTAGCTGAATCTTTGCTAAGTTGTCGTGCAATTGTCGACAATTCCGGCACGTGATCATTCTTCTCGGCTAGCTCTGTCAGAGATGTTTTGGATTCCCTTTCTTTGTTGTCATTTAAAATTTTATCTGCTTCTTGAATAACAATTTCAGGCCCATTCCTGACCACATCCTTTGGCTCTTCTGATACTTTCTCTTCAATAACTAAACTAACTTGAGCTTCAGGTTTCTTGTCGAAAACATCATCATCTTCTGCTTTGATTGTCTTATCTTCTAAATATTTCTTACTGTCCGAGCTCTCTTGGCTCGCCATGCTAGGTGTAGTTAGTTTAGGAACTGAATCCACAATCCTGGGTTTTGTGGGCGGTATCTTCCAGTCGACCGGCTTACGCTGTGGAGAATATCTTTTTACAAGCTCGTCAAACATCTTCTGGTGATCAAGTTTCTTCAAAGCATCCGTATCCGGCAAGCTGACTATTTTCGCCCTAAACTCAGGGTCTTGGTTCTCCTTTCCGCTATCCACTTCCGACGGACCCAAGTCGACAGTGACCTTGCGCACAGGGGGTGGAGTCGCGTAAGGTTCCGCAAATGGAAACTTGTATAAGTTGGGACTTTCTATTTTGTACTTTACGGAGCCGCTTCTTACCGGCATAGAAGCGCGGGTCCCCGCGCGCGTGAACGAACTCTCGGTAGGATCGTGCAAATTGGAAGTCAAGAAGTCCCGGCGTAACTTGGATAACCGCCGAGTCCGCTCGGTCATGCTGCGCCTATAATCTACATCGTCAGTCTGGTTTGATTCCGAAGTGAAGTTGTCCGAGTATTTCCGTGTTCGAAACTCGAAAAGCTCCGAGTTATCTGGGCGCGATTCCCGCATGCTTGAATATCCCGGGCTGTTACGTTTGAAATTGGTTGTAGTCTTCCCGTGGTTGGATGTCACTATAGGTTCAACTTCAACGTAAGAGGGCGCCAGGTTGGTGGGCGACGGCAGCGGGAGGAACACCGTGTCGTGTTTGTCGAACACTTCGCGCCGCTGACTGAACTGATCCACTCCGATGATTTCCCGCGACTTCAAACTTAATGTAGGCGATTTGGCCGCCATTTCCGCTCGATTACAAACCGCAACACTTTTGTTATTGACACTATTTTCCTGTAAACGCACGGTTCTATTTTTATACGGCGCGCATTATGACTTCACCGGTAACATCGCGGCCACACAAGCGTTTTGAAGTTAAATTAGACAATAAGGTTGGTTCTGTCGTCCGTTTAAGGCGAGGCGAGCGCGTTTTATGGTGACTGATCAATATAGAGTGTTCGCGATAAGATACTGGCGTGTAACGTAGGCACTTTAGTAGTTTCTTTATCTTTCAGCGGGCGAAGCAGTTGAGTAAATAGAAGCGCTGCGCGTACACAATCGTCTTCGTAATTAATCGCGGATGGAGTGAAAGCCGCGCGCGCGCCACCGCCGGCGCGCCTCGTTATGTAACGATAATGAATATTAAAAGGCAAAATGCCCCAAATACGCTAGACATACTTAGCGGCTCATTGTTAATTACTAAAACTAATTATCGCATTACCTCTATCTACATATAACGCTTTTCAATGTTTATACCCATTTGTGGTGGATTTAATAAAGTATTAGATACCTTGTAGGCACCTATTGTCTAGGGAATTACTTACTGCAATAATAAATGTCACTAATTATGTCCCTAATGAGTTCATTAGGGAAGGAAATAATGACAATATGTGGAATAGGACTTAATTATTTACTTCTAAGTTATATTTTAATAATAACACTTGGTTTACAGGAATGTGTTGGTTGGTACAGTACAGTCGTCAACAACATGTTTATTGTTTACATTAATAGTCTATTTTTAATTGGGTTGCCCTGGCGCCTATTTCGCAAGCGCGTTAGGCGACAGGTTATCAAGACAATTCGTTCTCCGAATTCCGTACATATCCTTCGCCACTATTTCTTTGATACATTAATCGTTGTTATCCGTTTCTGGTCCCGTTTGGTAAATAAGCGACTAGAGGTCTTTTCAAAAAATGGACTTGATATGGCGTCACGTCATTCCAAATCTACTTCATTATGTTTCTTATTTTCAAAGTGACACAAAGAACTTTTCTTTTAGTTCAAAACAAATTGAATACTTGTATAACCAAAAGGGGACGGGTTTAGTGCGAAAATGCGAAGGCTATATTACCATACGAATGGACAGACAATGATCTCATTCCATTTACATATGGTTTTGGCTTGTACCTCTCATTGAGTTATTAAAAAATATGTTCTCACGACGGCAGCGTTTGAAATGGTATGCCATATGCTTAGTTACTTACAAATCTGAAAACTTCTGCGAGTATGCCTAGGTAAATTTATGGTACAAGATCGACCCGTGCATGAGAAAGATTTCGATGAGCGTACGCATTCTTGATTATTTTTAGATCTTCCCATACGTTAACGTAGTTGCTTATCTAAAAGCTAACGTAAAAGCGCTTAATGCTTCTAAATCGTATCCACGATTACGTGGGTATCATTATACGATATCGTAGAAAAGAAATACGAAAAAATTTCAACTCACTATGGCTTTGTCACAGTACACTTGCAACGTTTATGGATTTCGGTTTTTCCCCCCATTCCCCATTCATGTCCCCTGATATAAAACATATTTTTAACAATATTTTTTAACAGCCAGGAATGTATCTAAAACACTCAAGGAAGTAGCTTTTTCTATCGTAAGTGTGGCAAAACTAGAGATAGATTTAATATAGGCCCTATATTAAATCTATCTCTAGTTTTGCCGTTCCCTATATCATAGGGAACGGCAACAGCTTCGTTAGTATTCAATAGAGGCAGGCAGGTGACTAGTTAAATAAATATTAGGGGACAATCTTACACAAATCTAACTAGCATCATATTAAGGCTTTCGTAATGGGCACTAGGTGACGATAGATAGTGACAGATAATAAAATCATATATGTAATATCCAAGACTCAGAAATAGCATCATTTATGCTCATCACTCAAATATTTTCTCTACCTGGGATTTGAACCGGGAGGTTCGCAGGCAGGGGCACAACACAACCCATTAGATTAAACCGGTCGGCACTAGTGATGAAATTTTGTACGAAGATAGTTCATAGCCTGGATTAAAATATAGGATAGTTTTTATTCCGGGTCTACGCAGACGAAGTCGCGGGCGGAAGCTAGTATAAAATAAATTGCTTTAACTTTATTATACTTTATATTTAAGAAGAATAATAAAACCACTCTCCAAAATTTCAATTTTGACGAGACATAATAATTTAACTTTTTATGATTTATTCTATGTGAATATAATAATATTAGCAGTTAGCCACCCTTTAATTCTCTTAAAAAGCAAAAACAGTGTAATTTATTATGGGACAGTTACTTTCTTGGTTACCATATCAAGTATCAAGATTAGGACATCATACTAATTTAAGACGTTTGACACATTTGACAATGATATTACTGTTGCCATATAAATCTCAGGTACATCGTTCCCTGGCCAGACTAGTTAACTTCTATGTACTACCTTTGTTTTCGTTGGTCATAACCGATGTAT
Source organism: Epinotia nisella (assembly GCA_932294315.1). Taxonomy (NCBI): domain Eukaryota; kingdom Metazoa; phylum Arthropoda; class Insecta; order Lepidoptera; family Tortricidae; genus Epinotia; species Epinotia nisella. The sequence goes on from OW028674.1 coordinate 30,321,707, forward strand.
AAATTAACGGAAAGACTTGGCCTTCCAGAAACGGCGTGTATATCCGGTTATGCGTTCTTTCGAGTTCATATCAATGAACTCAGTTTTTTTTATCAATAATGCTGAAGGAAATGCGACTCTATTGTTTAAGTCATAGAAGCGTTATGAAATATTTGATCGGGACCGGAAATTCGCTTCTATGTATATTAACCTGCGCTCTATTCGTCATAACGTACTGAATTGGAATGGACTTTGTGTCTTTCGAGTTTGTTTGCTTCTACGTACGCATACGCAGTCGACTTTTTGGATTATTCCCACCAGTTACCACCAATCTGTTACCAGTGGTAACAGCTGGGAATTGTTTTCCCATCTTTTACCAGTGGAAACTAATGAGAATAGTAATTGATGGTAACTACTGGGTTTTTTTCCCCAGTAGGTACCTAGTTACCACTGAGTACTTTAGTGGTAAAAGATGGGAAAAATATTCCCTGTATTTATCACCGAGTACTTAAGTAGTAAAATATGGGAAAAATAACACTATGTAGTGGTGTGAGAAAGCCTTTAATAATATCGATATGAACAGCACTGACCAAACTATGGCCATAATCGTGCATTTTCACCTGGCAGTTTAGTTCGCCTAATTTTGGATTCTATTTTAGTTTTTTTTTTTAAATTAAAACTGTAACTTACATAAAAAAATCATATTACATCGCTCCAGAAAACGAATTATTTCGTTTGACTGTGGAGTCTGAGGCCCTACCGCGAAACGAAATTCGTTTTCGTTCGTGTATCTCCGTCTCTGTCGCTCGAACTAGCAAGTGCGACAGAGATGGAGATACACGAACGAAAACGAATTTCGTTTCGCGGTAGGCACCCTGGTTTCCTCTTGACGCATAATGCCCTAAATCTGGAAAATGTCTTAAACGCAAAATGACCTGAACGCATGATGTCCTAAACGCAGATTGACCTGAACGCATAATGTCCTAAACGCCGATTGCCCTGAACGTATTATGTCCTAAGCGCACATCGCGCTTTGCAAATTGTACTTATATAATATGTTAGGATAAGGTAGTAAAAAAGTGTTCGGTTCTGGCGCTTCGCCGGGCGCTGCCGCGGCACGGTCGCTTCGCTCGCTCGGCTCGCGCGCTGTAGGGTCGCGGTTCTTCCTCGCTTCGCTCGTCATCGTATCTACACTGCCTTAGAGTCACTTGGAAACTACTTTGAACTAGTAAACTTTAGTATGTTAAAACTCCATTTTGCGTCTGTGACATTTTGCGTTCGAAGCGATTTTTTCTTTAAGATGGGTATTTCGCATCTAGGGCACTATGTGTCTAGGACATATCGCGTCTAGGGAATTTTGTGTCCAGGCCTTTTTGCGCCTAGGACATTTTGCGTTCATAAAATAGGTCATTATGCGACTACACCGGATGATCTATAAAGGGTGGATGTACCCTTTATAGAGCATCCATGAGGTACTTTCTTAGGCGATATTTAAACATAGATTTTTTAGATTCACGGACAATGTCCGCAGGCAGAGTGTTCAGTAGGTAGGGTAGGCGTATGTTTAGCGTCCGATCTCCGTAATACTTGGACACTCTAGGAACATCATTATATTTACCAGCGGCCATTGTTCGTGTATTGTGATTGTGGTTAACTAGGTGTAGGTGTTCATATTGGTCATAGTTGTTTATGGCTAAGAGATATTTAAGAAGTGATCTCACTGGCAAGATTTTTCGGATTTTAAATAGTTTTGTGTAGTCTTTTTTACAGCTGTTTTTTGTTTGTTTTCTTATTAACAATTCTAATTTGTCAATATTAGTTTTAAAAGTAAGACCATAGCAATCGAGGGCATAACAAATAATGGATTCAACTAATGACTTATGTAAACATTTTAAGGTACTATTATAATTAGGAACTCTGTAGCTTAAGTGATAAAATTTAACTAGGAGTATCCTTAACTTACTACAAATGAAATCTATGTGAGTAGACCAAGATAGGTTATCATCTATTTTTAAACCAAGATAAGTAACTGTGCTAACTCTTTCTATTGCCTGGCATTTACAGTTAACTGGGTTTATATTGTTGTGAAGATAAGTAAAGCTATGAGTGTTGTATGGTACATTTTCTTTGGGAGGCAAGTATGGAGAATGGATGATCAGCGTTCAACACAATCCCGTTATCGTGAGACCATTAGACGTTGCCTGACTCCGTCATATGACACAGCTTATCCATCTCTTTGTTTAGAACAGGGGCCCGATTCGAGATTCGAAATGAGACTTGTGAGTCAACAAGGAGATCCCCAGTCATTGTCCTTGGTAAAGTGGAATATCACGACCCCATCTTCAAGTCCAGTTTAGTTTGTATAATGTTCTCGTGACTACGTTCCACAATCAGGCATGAATGTCTATTACACATTTATTTTAATACGAGTGTAGATAATCGACACATAAGTAGGGTAGGCAACACGATAACACAGTTAACGATTTCAAGTACGAAGATAAAATTAATATTCTAGAACGTGTTACGTAAATATTAAGGAATGAAAAATAATTGCAGTGGGTATTGTTATCTCGTGTTACATAATTGGGACGAAACTTAGTATTGCAAGGACTTTTCAGTTTTACAATTGGGTCGTTCTTCTTTTCGACCCACAATAGCCTGTCCTTCGTCTTACTACGGCATCTCATCTGAGTAATGATTTTACGGTTTTATAATGTTCGAAAATGAACGTCCATATTATTTTATTAAATAGTATTATTTAATATTTTAGTTTCTCTAACTAGCATTTTTTTTAAACGTATTTTTATCGTAGAAGTCCGTGACAGAGTGGTAAACCAAAATGTAGTCCTTACTGAAAGAGTCCACTTTGTCACATATTTTTTTTAAAAACCAACCGTAAACAAATATGTATATTGGCCGGAAAGGAGACTTTAATTAGTGTTAATGAAGAAACCAATGCATTTTTTTAAAATCGCACTTCAAAATCACAATTTTCGATAGTTCAAAAACCAAAAAAAAAGGAAAACCTCGGTTCATTGTCGGTAAAAAAGAAGAACGACCCAATTATTCTAATTATGACAGTATTTTACCTATTGGGCGCCCTGGGCACTAAGATCGTTATACCATCTTTATACAGCAACGGCTTCAGAGCTGTCACGGTACTGCAGCGCATCTGGGATGTTCAGAGAGGCACGGGTCGATGGTTTCAGTGCCATTGTTAGAAACAGAACCGCGTCCCTAATGCGTCGTGTGCGTGATACCTAGTGTCTATTTAAAAACTGGATTGGTCGTAAAAGTGACTATCGTTTTTGTTAGGCTCTTGTTTTTGTAACTATATGGTAGTCATTCGAGGATAATATTGGGAATAGAAGGAAAAATATCAAAAAACAGGATTAAGGCTACATGTTAAATATTTATTAATATTTTAAATATGTTTCGCATACAATCTAAGATCACATTATTATTTGAGATATAAATAATTAGAGGTACAAATTCAAATCTCTGTCACTAGGAACACCTACTGTAAGCTTACATTTAAAGAAATATAATAGTTTAACGGAAAAATTACGATTTCGATAATATTTCCTTCATAGCAAGTTCAATTTTAAGTTGTATACAAGCAACTCTTTCTTGGAATATTTGATTTATCAAACTCAGTCTTTTCTGTTCCAGCATGGCGTTTTCTTTCATCAGTCTCTGTCTCAATTCTTGCTCTTCTGGCGTATTGTTCTCCTTGTTTTCCTTATTGCAATGCAAATTACCTTCCTGCTTATTTTTCAATGCCACATGGCTCCGAAGTTTAACGATTTCGAACTGTTCCGAATTGATTTTCGCTTGCAATAACGACTTCAGCTGTAGATACTCTGCATTTTCTAATTCCAAACGCAAAACTTTTAGTTCTTTTTCGGTAAGTTTCGGTTTTTCCTCATCTGGCTCGGAAAATGCTTCATCGGGCGGCGATTGTGTTTCGTCGAATTTTAAATCGAATTCTTTATTTGTGACCATTCTTATCTGCGGTTCTTTCTTTTCTTCAAATTTTAAATCGAAGTTATTTTTATTTGGTACCCTAATTGGGAGTTCTTTTGTTTCTTCGAACTTCTCATCGAATTTCGCTTCGAATTCGTTTTTGTTTGCGGGTTTGACTTGTGGTTCTTTGTCTTCGAATTTCAAATCGAAGTTATCTTCGAATTCTACGGGGAATGTGGGGTCGGGAGCGATTGGGGAGTCCTTTACGTCTGGGAAGACTTCGGTGGAGGGAGTGGCCGGGTCTGGTTCTGCTGAGACGGGTTCACTTTGTGATGTGCTTGGGAGAGGCTCATCTTCAGTCTTTTCGTCAATGGACGGCTGTTGTGGCTGAAGCGAGTTTGGCTCGACGGATTTCTGGACTGATCGTAGTTTCCTCTGTAAAAAAAGCATTGAAATATAAAAGAGCAATCCCATTAAATTATAATAGTACATTTCGATGCTAGTGCGGAAAGTATGTCAACGTCACGAGTACCGAGATATCTTGCATCGAACGAAGTTTTATAATACAGTTGCGAAAAAATAAGAAAAACAACAAGTACGGAATTCGAAACTTTTATTTATATTATTAATTCTGTAACATCATTGTAATACAGTTGAAAAAAAAAAAGTTTTATACAGTTTAAATACAGTTCTATCTTATTTATTTTAATTAATGGTACAATTTGTACTAGGAAAATTGAAAAGCACTAGTGCACGAAAACCAACTTTCCGCACGCTAAACAGCTACTTTTTGAGCAACTGTATTAAAAAAAATATACGAGGCCGTTGAAGTATCTACAAATTATCGGGTAAAATTAATCTTATCTCATCCTGACAGCATAATTCCAACATGGAGTAACGAAAGGGCACCTCCATATACCAAGGTCGTTGATAGCGAGCTATCAGTTACTAGTAATATTTGTAAGTAAATATTAGCCAGGTATAGTAAGCAAATATGGTATTGCTAAATACGAACGGACGTGTAGCCAGTTTTCACATTGAAAATCAAATTTTGGTCTTTCGACACAAAGTCGCTTTATAAGTGCACACTTAATCCCAAAGTCGCTGAGCCCTGGCATCCATACTTCTCTGGATATCTGGTTGAGGAGAGACTCATGCATGTCACAATACCATAATGTGTTACAATCTGCTGCACTTCCCTAAGCCCCTGATCTCTGGCGTCAGTAATGAAGCCGGCGTTTATCTCTTATGCATACAATCATGTTCGAAAATATGTGCACGGACAAAGTGATTAAAAATATTTGAACACGACTTTATTGCTAGGGGCTTAAGGTCGCTCAGATATTTTCGAACCTTCGGGAACGTACATATGTATATGTATTTACAGTACACATGGTGTTACTTTCCCGCACTAGTGCGGAAATGAGCACTTTCCGTGCATATGTTGAAACTTTAAAGAGCCATATGTACTGTAAAACGTTGTACGATACACGTGTGAATAGGTAATTCGCAACTCGTGTAGATTTAAAACACTCCCTTCGGTCGTGTTTTAATTTATCGCCACTCATAGCGAATTTCCTATTTTCTGCACTTGTATCGTAAATAACTATTATGAACTCGACTGTACCTGTTTCAGGGGAGACTCCTGGTTTTATAGTTCGGCGCAGATCTCTATCTCTGGCGGGAATGATGAACCCGTCTATATTTAGCTCCGCAAGACTCGCATTTATAAACCATATCACCACACCATAGGGTCGTAATTAGCACGCACCTTGAACTACGTGCCGATCCGCTGCGCCTCTAACAGCGGCAGCGGCTCCTTGATGTTAGTTACGAATACGGGCGTGGTTAGCAAGAAAAGGTACCCAACTGTCCGGCTCCGATTTGATTATTTTTTTTAGCTGCCCAAACTCAACCTGCTGGGAGAAATTGTCCTTCAAAGTACTGAAAAGCGACCAAACCCTCTAAATTCTGTAGAGAGATTTGTTCAAGCAAATTGATAATTAATTACTGGTTTCATTATATGTTGGAGAACATGAAAAAATAATGACACTGGTTTTGTTATTTCACCTCAAACTCATATTTTATACAAAACAAGACACGTCAAAGTTTCATACTTTTCATCGGTCCACAAAGGGAATGGGTGAAACGATGAAAAGTATGAAACTTTGACGTGTCTTGTTTTATATAAAATATGAGTTTGAGGTGAAATAACAAAACCAGTGTCATTATTTTTTCATGTTCTCCAACATAAAGAATGAAACCAGTAATTAATTACCATTTTGTTTGAACAAATCTCTCTACAGAAGTTGGAGGGTTTGGTCACTTTTCAGTACTTTGAGGCACTGGTCCCACCGCCGGCTACAGACTATAAGCTATCGGCGATTACTCGCCCAAGAAACGAACAAAAGATAATAGCTCAAGTGTAAATACATTTATAGTTCATCGCCGGCGGTGTGAACAGCCAGCTATAAACTATAAATATATAACTCTCTCTTTTATTTACACGAAAGCGATTATCTTTTGTTCGTTTCTAGAAAATAGCCGATAGCTCATAGCTTACTCGCTCGCGGTGGGACCAGTGCCTTAAGGACAATTTCTCCCAGCAGGTCGAGTTTGGGCAGCTAAAAAAAAATGTCCGTTATTTTAGACTACTCTATAACATGTATAAAATAGAATTGAATCAGAGCCGGACACTTGGGTACCTTTCCTTGTAAGTGTATCTTATCACAAGTAGCACAGAGTCGTATTTCGCACGCACCTTTAGCTGTGTAACAATCCGCTGTGCTTCCCAGAGCCGCTGGTCTCGAGCGTCAGTGATGAAGCCAGCGTACATCTCCGCGTGTATTTGGTTCAGGAGCGACTCCTGTTTTCGCAGTTCGGCGCTAATCTCGGCCGCGGAGTCGGGAAAGTCCGCGGGAATGGACAGGAGCGGGGGAATGTATCTGAAAAAAATAATTTTTTTTTTTGAATATATGCCGTTGGCAACTAGGCATACGGCCTGCCTGATGGTAAGCAGACACCGTCGCCCATTGACACTTGATACACCAGAATAATCACAACTTTTTATTGATTTCAGGATTCGTTATTGACAGCTACCAGGAACACAACATCAAATACCCCCAAAGCAAGTAGTGTGGTGTTATTATAAGTAAAGGGCGGCTGACGGATGCAAATTACGTCAAACTAATGTCGAACGATATACGTAATATGGATATAAAAAAAGAACATGATTGCAAAAAAAAAAATAGAATTTTATTGTTAAAGTGAATAATCATATTTTTTTCTATATTTATTTCCAGTGCATACTAACAAAAATAGATCCTTGTTATCTTTAATAAATAAAGTTGAATTAAATTAGATATTGTCAGTCCATTCCTTTTATAGTTCACTATCCACTTAGACAGGGAAAATGACCTCTACATATGTAAGAGGTGCGTATTCGTAAAGTGATACTTCAGGTATTTGGAACTTTATCACCACTCAAATTTCTTATAAAATCATAATCATAAATATTACTCGAAATTTAATTAAGTCTTATCCATCTTATGCTATCGTCAACATATTGCATCCACAGGCCGCCCATTAATTATAAGTAAGAAATATAAAATGAGCAAAGCAACTTTGTGTTTACAAAGAGTCTAGGGATGGCGTGAAGCATGACTATGGTATACTCTATCTATCCGAAACTGTAAGAATAAATTCTGTCAAACGAAAGCAAGCGAAAAACGACTTCGTGATCTGACTATGTGGTAGCTTTTGTTTGCGTTTTTTTGACAGGATTTAATCTTACAGTTTCGGACGTACAGTCGCCATCAGATATATCGGAGCGGCCAAAGTGCTCACAAATATCTGAACACGTCTCTATTGTCGAGGCATTAGGGACATGTTCAGATATTTGTGAGCGCTTTGGCCGCTCCGATATATCTGATGGCGACTGTACTATCAGATCGGAAACTAGAAGCAATGAAGCAAAGTAAGTATGTGTAACTCAATTAAAGGCTACGCTTGCCGGTGTAAAAAAATAATTTTAATGATTGGGCTTACAAAAATCCGTCAGGCCTTATTAACAGAAGACCAGTCTCCTTGTAAGGCCCAATATATAAAATGTTTACTAAGGTAATTTGAATCTAGTTGCAAAGAAAATTGGATTGAATTCATTCGTTCGAATAATCAACGAAACAAAAGAAATGCTACTTTATTTGTTTTATGAAAGGTTCAAACCACATTGAAAAGGAGTTAACATTGTAATGCACATTGGGCCTTACGAGGACAATCTAGTCTAAACATTTCATTGTATTTTCAAATTCTTGATGGGTCTTTACTTACTTGTCTAAAGTGACATCAGGAAAGAGTTTCTCGGCCTTGGTGATTAAGTAGGTGATCAGATTGAGCGACATGTTGAGCGCCGGGCCCATGAATGTCGCTACTGTCTGGATGTTCGCGTTGTTGAACTGAAGCAAAAATACAGATTATAGGCTATTCTACTTTTTTTATCTATACATTGAAGTGATAGTTAACTATTATTTTTATTGGCACAAAATAATATCATCATCATCATATCAGCCGAAAGACATCCACTCCCCCAAAGAGTGCCATAATGACCGGTCCTGCGCCACCCGCATCCAGCGGAATCCAGCGACCATTACCAGGTCACCAGTCCACCTTGTGGGGCCTACCCACGCTGCGCCTTCCGGTACGTGGTCGCCACTCGAGAACCTTTCCGCCCCAATGGCCATCGGTTCTACGTGCAAAATAATATCGCTTTACGCAAATAAATAATGGTTAAAATTTGAAAGTTATATATTCGCGTCAAAAGAGCAGAAACTACAGACTATTCTGACTATTAAGAAGATACTACGTGCAGAAACATAGAAACGTCAAATGTTGTTTACAACGAAAACTTGTTTTTGAATTTGCTATACTGACGTCACTCACAAGACAAAATGGCGGCCAGCGTTTTCGGTCACGTGACATACAGAGGGCCTACCGCGAAAGGCATTCGAAGTTTTCCCTCTCTGTCAGACTTGCGAGTTCGTACGTAAGTGCAACAGAGAGGGAAAACTTCGAATGCCGTTGGCGGTAGGCCCCCAGATAATAAAATTACGATTTTAATTTTCAAAATAAAAATAAATCTTGTGTTTTTATAACAAAATAGTGTCATATTCGTATTTCTGACGGTGAGAACTATACAAAAAAGATGTTTCATAATTTAATTTTCATAGATGAAAATACTGTTTATGTTTTTGGGTCAATCAACTTTTTCTTGTTGTTATCCTGCCCCGGTAAGCCAAGAGACAACAGTGACAGTTTCTTTGAAAAATACTATCCCCTAAAAAACATTCTATGTATAGGCCTAGTCTCGAAACTCTTCCACCGTAAAAAGTTGTGAGATGTATCGTAGAGCCAAGTCAGGCATTCTTATTAATCTTTATTTGCAACTTAGGAATCAGATAAATAAGAGTGACCCAGGAGACGTAACCAAGGCAAAGAGCAGCAAAAAAAATTGTTGATTGACCCTTTTACATCATCGGCCAAATCGGAAATATGACTAGAGCCGAAGTGTGAATCAAGTACCGTATACAATGATGGACATGATTATCCATTCATTTGATTTGTCAATTGTAAAACCTAACCTAACCCACCTGGGTTACCCAAACCGTCTGTAATCGTCAGTGGTGTTCGTTAAAATAGAAATTTATGGAAAGTGTGCATCACAAGTTTCTATGGAAGGACAGCTGCAGGCGCTATAAATATAAATAAATAATAATAAATAAATATTAGAGGACAATCTTACACAAATCGACCTAGTCCCATAGTAAGCTCAATAAGGCTTGTGTTATGAGTACTAGACGACGATATATTTAATAGATACAAATACTTAAATACATAGATAACATCCAAGACTCAGAAACAAATGTTCATGCTCATCTCATCACACAAATATTTGCCCTTACCGGGATTCGAACCCAGGACCTTCAGCTTCGTAGGCAGAGTCACTACCCACTAGGCTAACCGATCGTCCGATATATTATCGTTGATTGGTTTGTAATCGTAAGTTGGTGCAACCCGGCCTTAGTATAGATATATGTGAGTACCGACGATAAGACCCGCCTGTTGTCTACCTCTACCTACAGGTTATTGTATTGTTTCTCTCTGTAACTGCTTCGTTTGTGTGAGGTGTGCAATAAAGAGTATTTGTATTGTATTGTATTGTACCTGTTCGTTGGCGACGACGCTCTCGAAGTGTCGCACGAGCCAGCCCAGCAGGCCTCGACTGGCTGGAGGGAGCTTCGCGACCAAAGCTACCACGGTCGCTGACCTCTGCGGCTCCGCAATGGCCGTGGCTTGCTCAAACTGCCCGTGAAGCTCTTGAGTCAGGATCGACTCGGGAAGCTCGCTGGAAAGATCGGATGGTAATATCGCTTTAAGAGTGCACATCAACGAACATATCACATGGTATTGATGTGACGTCAGTCAGGCAAAATGAACTAGAGCCCTTTTTCTGCGGTGTGCCAATACTTTTCTAATTCAGTCATTCATATTGACTGACATACTGTATACATGAAAAGAAAATTAGATATGTGTGCCATAACGCTAACATCTATTTTTATTGTGAGACAGGCCTGGATTAAGCTGATATCAAATTACTTCACAAAAGTGACGTAATTATCCTTAATTTTACTGTATCTAGTTACGACACTATCTGATACTTTTTAGGGTTCCGTACCTCAAAAGGAAAAAAACGGAACCCTTATAGGATCACTCGTGCGTCTGTCTGTCCGTCTGTCACAGCCGATTTGCTCCGAAACTACTGGACCGATTGAGTTGAAATTTGGTACAAATATGTAATTGGTGACCCAAAGAGGGACGCTAACGAAAAAAAAGTTTCGCAAACTGTATTGTGTGACATATCAAATGAAAGGGGTTGTTGTAAGCATCTCAGATATTTTTTTTTTATAATTTTAGCAAAAACAGATTTGAAGTAATTTAGGAAAAAAGACGAATTTTGACCATTCCCCCCCTTATCTCCGAAACTACTAGGCTTAAAATGCTGAAAAAAATATGGAAAATAGTTCCTTGTCTAAAGATTACAGGAAAACCTATAACCTACCTACCTAGCTCGTAAGATTTCAAATGTACTAACAAAAACTATGGACTAAGGTCCGAAATAAATGATTTTTATTTTTTATTTTTTTATTTATAAGAAGTTTGAGTATTCAAAGTAACGGGAAAATTCTCAATATTTTACGGAACCCTCACCAAGCGAGTTGAACTCGCACTTGTCCGGTTTTTTTGATGAAATAACGAATTAGACCAAACACCAAATAAGATTGTTCCGAGATTAGTCCCAACGTGCATTTTGAACCTTTTTTTTTTAGTAATGTTGATTATTCGAACAAAAGGAATTCAGTCCGATTTTCTATGTAACTAGATTCAAATTACATTAGCAAACATTTTATATGTTGGGTCTTACGAGGCTATGCGATTGACGTTTAATGTCAGATTAGAGAACTTATTTCACTTTGGTGAAACTATCCCTTGAGGTAATACGTTTTTTAAATGCGTACATAAACATTATAAACCTTAAATACCTTATAAAAGCCTTCAAAATGGCACAGGCGACCGGCACGTCCCAGTGGTAGGGGAAGGCCACCTCCCGGTCGGTGTACAGCTTCCGGAGCTGCTGCAGTTTGATCTTGTCGGGCTCCGCCCGGTATAGCTGGCCGGACTTCAACCCGTTTGCCTGCCGAAGTTTGAGAACCATTGGTGAGCAATGTGGATGCCTGACAAATAGTTTGTAAGTTAGGTCCCCACCGAAAATCAGCGCCTCAGTTTGCTGTGCCTTGCTGAGGGACCCTGTTTAACGTCCTCTTATTTAGTTTTTTCTTTTGCTTGTTTGTTTGTTTAATTGTGTGACCTTAAATAAATGTATTTTCTTTCTTTCATCTTTCAGAATCTATCTCTGAGGATATATTGTTTATGTTATGGCATTGGATTGTCCTTCAGTCGAAAGCAACTCGGCGATTTAACTCTCATTTGAACTTAATAGTTTAAGTGAAGAAATCATCACATGATAGTCCATAACACTACAATTATTGGTTAGGTAGGGCGCATAACGTCCCACTCGCAGAATGTCCCTTTGTCCCTTTCCTAAATGTCCCTTACGCAAAACGACCCTTCTGCAAAAGGTTCCGTTCGCAAAACGTCCCTTCACATAAATAAAGTCCCGTTCGCAAAACGTCCCTTCCCATAAATAAAGTCCCGTTCGCAAAACGTCCCTTTCGCAAAATGACCCGTTCGCAACACGTCCCTTTCGAAAAATGACCCGTTTGCAAAACGTTCCTTTCGCAAAATGACCCGTTCGCAACACGTCCCTTTCGAAAAATGACCCGTTTGCAAAACGTTCCTTTCGCAAAATGACCCGTTCGCAACACGTCCCTTTCGCAAAATGACCCGTTTGCAAAACGTCCCTTTCGCAAAATGACCCGTTCGCAACACGTCCCTTTCGAAAAATGATCCGTTTGCAAAACGTTCCTTTCGCAAAATGATTTCTATTATTTGCCACCTCTTATACTATGAGAAGACTCCTAGTCTCTGCTTAAACAAGCTTTTCCAGACGGGACATTTTGCGAATGGGTCATTTCGCAAACGGGACGTAGGGGCGTTATGCTGTAGGGACTTTCAGCGAAAGGGGCTTTCTCAGAAGGGACGTTTTGCAAAAGGGGTGGGACCTTTTGAGAAAGGGACGTTTTGCGAATGGGGTATTTTACATAAAAAAACCGTTTGCAAAAAAGACATTTTGCGAATAGGACGTAATTTTGGTGGAGGAACGTTTTGCGAGAGGGACGTTATGCGCCCAAACCCAATTATTAAATACCTGCGTACTATTCGGCGGTCAAAATGAACGTACTGATGGGGCCATAATCCATAAACGGCCTCTATTGTGAACTTTAGTGATGAGTCGTGCAAGCAATGATTCCCTATCGTGATCTTACAGCACGTTAATTTAGGCCCTACATGAATTAGGTTCTGGTGAAATCGTGTTAATGTTTCTTTCCTTATTTTCCTAATTACCTTTTGAAACCAGAACGACTTTAGCAGATCACGGACTGTATCATGCCTTCAAAAACGCATAAAATAGGAGGTACCTTGAGATAATTATGTCCGTCAGATAAAGCACGAATACCTACATTACTTACTTCATTAACTGATGTCGATCATTATCTTGATCGCGCGAATTTAGTTTCATCGATTAATGCGTCAAACGTCAAGCTACCCTTGAGTTATCTATAGATAAAATGAGCTGCTGATTATCTTATAAAAAATAATATATAAACACAATCAATGTGCAATATTTAGATTACGCAATTATAGACCATGGTCGTCGTTCATTCAACGCTTTTTTAATTGGCCTTTATTAATGATTTAAAACTGATAGTTTTACAGTCCCACTTTACACAAATTAATTAAAATCAATTAGGAGTGATACCCATATGTATAAAAGATAGCCTCCTTATAAGATGTTGTAAGTTACCAATTTTTTTGTTATATTGTCTTGTATTTACGTATATAATACAGATACTGATTACTGACTACCCGGATAAATACCGTTACAAAACGCGTAACTCTGGAACGTTAGAAATCTTGGGTCGGTCCAGGTGTTTTCGGATAGGCAAGGCGTGTAAATCGGGATTTTATTGGTCACCACACGCGCCTCGCGTGATTGCGCGCGTGGTCGCTTGCGCTTGTCAGAATGTATGCACGACTGACAAGCGTGCGCGTTGTACCGCACAAAACTACGGCTGCGTTTATTTTATTTGTTTTAATTTAATAAGACAATTTACTTAATACTTAAAATTAAACATTGTCCCACAAATCTGTAGTAACAGTTTGACTGTAGGATCGGCAGTCTCTAGGTAAGACATTCATAAACATAAATAACAAGTACGTACATGGTACCAAAGATCGTATATGTATGTGTTTGCGCGTCCATAAATGCACACTGTATTATACATAATAGTCAAGATTGGTACCTGTAGGTAGTCGATGCTGTCCCGCACGACCAGTGGCAAGCCGGTGTCGTCATGGCAGCGGGAACGCTCCACGGACTGGCTCAGCGGGACGCCGAATATCGGTAACGCCACTGGAAAAATAGTATTTTATGCAACAGTTGTATAAGAGAGGACAAAAAAGGCGAGTGGCGTGGGTTACAATGTGAGCCGAAGGCGAACATTGTAAAGAAAGACGCCACGAGCGTTTTTTGACTTAGTTATACAACGTTGCATACAATACTTTTTCTACGACTAGCTACTATGGAATAAAATGCAAAATTAAACAAAGAATAAATTTTTCTTAAACTTTGTCGTATAAGTAGGTGCCGAGATTTAGTAGGCAACAAATTTTCGGTCACTGCTTGTGGGCTGCCGGTGTATTTCTTCTGGTGTAGAAGCAATATTTTCATCGTCATCCATTTTTATTACTTTTGAGAAACACCAACTATTTTGTAGCAAACACAACGGCCGCAAACTCAAACAACAATTTATAAAATAACCGGGAATTCGGGAAACATGAAAATGAGACAAATGGGTGTCTATGGTTAACTTTGTTTTTAATTGATGTCAACTTGCCAGTACTGCCATATTAAGAATACCTAAGTTAGCAGCAATGCCTTTAGTTCAAAAATTTCTAAAAAGTAAAAACATTCAGTGGTTTGTTAAGTTGGTAGTACCTAATGTATAGGTTTAGAAGCGTATGGCTGCTAAGCGTATCGTTTTGGCGACATAACAGCACGGCTGTGCCGTACTGTTATGGGAAATAGAGTATAGACTTTTCTGCAAACTTATTTTGTGCGTACGTGTTAATAATTATGTTCGCGTTTATAACAAGGCAAGTACATTTGTATCTCATTCGTCATATATTATACAATGACTCGTATTCCAGGTAGGTAGTTAGTTGGTCAGAAATAGGCGATTGGTGTAGCTTAAATTTATGAAACGAAAATCTCTGCACCACCTACTGCATAATCTAGTTTTATCTCTTTCTCCGATACCCAAAGGTTGTCTGGAAGAGATCGCTCTTCAGCGATAAGACCGCCTGTTGTCTACCTCTACCTACATGTTATTGTATTGTTTCTCTATGTAACTGCTTTGTTTGTGTGAGGTGTGCAATAAAGAGTATTTGTATTGTATTGTATTGTATCTCGACGACCGTCGTAGGCACGTGACGTGAGCAAGACAAAGACCTCCAAGACAAAGGACAGTCTCAATTAGCCATAGTAAACAGTGTTTGTAATTATAATTTTGTATAGATATATATCCCATTACAAATGTAGTCTGGCTCGGATCAAAGGAAGATGGTTGCATTTTTTATTAGGGTTCCGTAGCCGAAATGGCAAAATCGGAACCCTTATAGTTTCGTCATGTCCGTCTGTCCGTCTGTCCGTATGTCACAGGCATTTTACTCGAAAACTATAAGGTGTATTTAAATAAAATTTTGAGGCCAGGTGTATTTTGTTAGTCGCTACATAGTTTTGTAATTAAAATGGCAACTTTTCTACTATTTAAGATTGATGATCCTCGTGATATCTTTGTGCGGGTACACAAAATTGTATGTATTTAAGTATGTATAAGTAAGTTTATAATGTATGCATTATATAAGTAGGTATGTATATTCATGAAATTAATTGATTTGTGTTTCCATTCTAGTTTCAGTATTTAAGATCCTGCACCACTAAAGTTTCTGTTTAGCCCAATGGTTGACTGGTAGAGAATGCCTTATGGCATTAAGTCCGCCAATGGTACTTTTATTTGTATATTTGTGCAATAAAGTTTAAATAAAAAATAAAAGCATAAAGACCTGGCCCCTATTTCACCAATTTGACAAATGTCACCTGACACTGACAATTCGCCATAGGTACATTGTTTGTTCTAGAAGTTAAGGTGGTCGCTGGGTTACTTGTGGAAACAGCAATGTACGGAGGATTGTCGTTGTCAGGTGACAATTGTCACGTTGGTAAAATAGGGGCCTGGAGTTCATTAATATATGATAATTAGTTAACAAAACAACCTAATCAGAGACATAAAAGACAAAAAACCTGTCCACGACGCAGTATCAGTGTATGACACAAGCTCATGTAAATTTAGTGTAATAAGTAGGTACATGGTACGAATTCAAAGAGATCTGAGAAGTAACAATTACCATAAGTAAATATTATTAAGTAAGTATTAATAAAAACTGTTCCCCAAATTTTGGTACGGAATGCTTCAAGCGTTTAGTAAGTTGTTGAACTTTAGTAAACCGAACAACAATAATTTAATCATGATATAATTAAACCAAGTTAATGCCTCAACTTTGACATCGAGAAAAAAACACGAGGAAGTTATCAGATAATAAGCTTCACGTATAATAATAAGATTATTTAACCCATCCAAAATTGCATGATTTAATTTATTAAAATCACAGTATGGACTATTCTATGTATTTGTATGTATGCTTGAATACTGTAGCGTAACTGTTCATAACTGTTAAGGTTAATACCTGTAAGGTTAATACCTGTAAGTAATAGGTAAGTTTAATACCTGGGTACTCGCAGATGGAAAATACAGGACACTAACCAAAAATGCTTCTTGTGACGTCGTAATTAAATTCTGAATAAGAGAATACACATTACATAGGGAAAGGTTCCTCTCTCGTCAGTCTTTATGATATTGGTTTAAGATTGGATTTCAGTTGACATGTGTTTTCACTATGTACCTCTTTCTTTGCGATATTTCAGTGTAAGAACTAGTTACTCAAAATAAATTAACGTGCATTAATCAAACGACTTCATTCCATTCTTTCTTATGAAATAATAACGTAAGTAAAACGGTCGTACTACAACAGTGCCAGGTAATTCAACTCGTATTGTTTATAAAGCACCATCAAACGACATGCAATATCTTATCAAAATAAATAAGATGGCTCTTACGATTGATGTGATAGCCGTCAACGAAAGGATTCATAACTTAATTTACCACCAAACTTTCACTGAGATTCAGAGAACCAGCGCATATAACTAGTAATGTGTGGTTATCTCTGGTCGTGATACTTAATTCTTATCAGTGTTATCAGCGAAAATAAAAACTATGTAAAACGTTAATGGAAATTAAGATCTTAGGTATGCCACGGACTGGTCAGCTGTACGTATATATATGTTGACAATGAAACTGGTGGTTGTCTAAAATGAGTAATGTGGTAAAAATACATACACGTTACATACAAACTTGTCGTGTTTAGCAAGTAGCTGTTAAAAAGAGGTTCTTGTATGTGTTTGTGGTTATCAAACGATATTGGTACCTACCTACTTTTGTGACGAAAAAAAAGCTTAGTGTTTTTTATATCACAAGTGTGGTACACATATACAAAAAGAACCATGCTTCGTCGTTTTACTTAAGTCTATCGGAAGAGGCGGTACCGTTTCCTTAATATGGTTTTAAAATGATGTGTAATCTAGCTATTACAGTACCTACCTAAGGTAATAAGATATACCTGTTACTACTTGGGGAAGGCCTATAAGTGTGTCCAGCAGTGGCGGTCTTTCTTTGTGCAAATTAGAGAAATTTGATCATAATGGCCGAATTACTCACCTCCCAAGGTAAATATTTCCTCGAACGGCACTCCCGAAGTTACAGTGGACGGCACTTTTGTGAGTTTCCTATCCTTCTTGTCCTTGTCTTTCTCCTTGAATTTATCCTTTTCCTTCTCTTTCACTTTGTCCTTGTCCTTGTCTTTCACTTTCTCTTTCTTTTCATCTTTGAGTTTCTCTTTGGACTCCAATTTGAATTTTGCTTTTTCTTCTTTTTCCTAAAAAGTGTTAAAGGTTAAATTTATTATTGATACCATATTCACACCAAGTAAGCTGGGATATGGAACCTATATCTATGGCCCCGTTCAAATATTGCCGTATTTGTTTTCCGACAGTTTGTTTGGAAAGGGAAATGGATAAGTGAACTTCCAACTTCAGATAACTCTACTCTACTCTCGTTACCTAACGGTAATGACAGTTTCTTTCAAATCTGTTTAGGTATGTAAAAACTGCTATTTATACGTAAACCTTGTTTTTAAAGTTTTTTCAGTTATATATGTACTGGATATTTAAATCAGAAGTCAGTATTGTTTACTTAGTTACATTTGAAAACAGTTTTGAACGCACTATGACACTTCCACACTTTCCTACCAACTCCTTATCACTTCAAGCTATTCCTAGCACTGCAGGGTACTCATAAACAATTACGACAATAAAAATCTAATATCGACATGATACTCTTTTGATAGTTAACTAAGCACCTTGTTAAAAACACTACGTAGGTGGTGCATGACGCAGTTTTGAAGCGCAACTGAACAAACCTTACTGGTATTGTCCCGCCAAGGCCGTACTACCTACTAACAAATTATGAATAATGAAACCTTCTCAACCGTGAAATTGATGCAACTGGAACTTAGTGTACGTAGATATAAGGGTCATTGTCATAGAAGTGTTACAAGTTTTTTTTTTGTCTAAATCGCAATAGTGACGGATTACTGGTAACGGTTTGGCCCAGTTTACTAAGTTGTGCAGTTTCATCTTATTTATATTCTCATGTGCGAATTGTCGTATACCTACCCCAATACTTATTGTTATTATTCTCTTATCAGTTCCTTTGTTACCAGATAATCAGAAAAGAATAGTTACTTTAAATTATACTAAATTATCGGTACTATAAGTACCTACCGAGTAGTAAGTAGTATTGTAAGTATCTTTAAGTACCTACCGATAACATCAATCTAAAATACCGGTAAAAAACCGAAGGAAATTTCAAGATTACCACCATGTCCTGTTTTACCACACTACGGGAAAAATTACAAAGATGATATGTTCGGAAACTGCAATATTCCTGCCAATCGGTAAATCGAACGTAAAGTCAAAGTCAAAGTGATTTATTCTTCAATTTAGGCATATTACATGCACCTATGAATGTCGATAAACTGGCACCTGTTCGGAAAGAAAACCTCTGCCTCGAGAAGAACCGGCGTAAAAAACTCGGCTAAGCAAACTTGTCTTTAATTTTGATACCTACATGATCAAAGAAAAACTAAAGTAAGTATTAAATCAAAACCTTCTATCTATACTAATATTATAAAGAGGAAAATCTATACTATTAATATTATAAAGAAGAAGTCAAGTTTGTATGTAACGGGTAATCTCTAGAACCACTGAATCGATTTCTAAAATTATTTCATCTGTGTGTTCAGCTAGTTGATTATAAAACTAATATTAACCCTCATCGTAGCACGTAGAAGAAGTCAACATTAATGGGACATCTGTAGGTAATAAAAAAATATTTATTATCTCATTAACTATGCGCAAAAGTTGTTAAAAAGAACTGCATGAAATGATTTATTCATGTCTGTCATGTCATGGAAACTGCTGTCATGAAAAAAAAACTGCAACAAAATGTTACTTTTTGAAAAAGTCCAATCGAGATAGTTTATACCCACCAATTTGGGTAAATACCCGGTATATACCCATCCCTACACATCTCCGAAGAAAACTTCAAGCAGGCTTTATGCTACACTTACCATGAGAACTAGGTTTAACACTTGTATGCAGATGTTGTTGTATAAAATGTAATGTTTTTTCCTGTGGTTGTGTCTTAATAATAACAAACTAATGGAGTATTCCACTTTAAAACATATGAAAATCATGATAGTAAATCATCAAGATTTTCCTAAGTGAAATTTTAATTTCCCTGTAGCTAAGCCTGCAACTTTTGAATGCTAACTTACCTTATCTTTCTCCCTCAACTTGTCTCTTTTCTCTTTTTCTTTCTTCTCCCGTTCTCTCTCCTTTTCTTTTTCCTTCTCCTTTTTCTTCACTTTTTCAGTCAACTCTTTCGGCTTGGTCGCCTCGTCAAGAACCTTCTCCTTGTCTCTGGATTTCTCGCGTTTCTCCTTGCTTTTAGTGCTAGTAGGAAATTTAAACGACTTTGTCTTTTTGGTTTTTGAAGGGCTCCTATGAAAAAAACATTGCAGATTATGTTGAGACTTAATCAAATTGGTAATTGCATGAAGTGAAATAATAAAAGTGAATAAGTCCACAGAAGATGTACAGCAGGCGCTCGGTAATGCCGATGGCTGGTACTGCCGGATTATTGGATTTGTATGGAAAGAATAGGAAATTAAGTAAGTACATACATATATCATAGATTGTCACAGTAAAACACCCCAAGTTCGTAAATAAAGTATTTTACAGTACACATGGTGTTACTTTATCGCACTAGTGCGGAAAGGAGCACTTTCCGTGCATATGTAGAAACTTTAAAGAGCCATATGTACTGTAAAACGTTGTACGATACACGTGCGAATAGGTAATTCGCAACTCATTGCGAATTTCCTATTTTCTGCACTTGTATCGTAAATAACTATTAAGCACCACACTATAATCCTAGCAAACTACCAACATTGCAATTCAGTCAAACTGAGCTGCTAACTTATAGAGGATTATAGAGTGGGTCTAGCTGAATAGCTAAATGTCAGATATGCCGCGCACTGGATTACCAAGCACCTACTGTATCTTTTACTTTACAAATTTTCCTGTTGAACAATTGTATGAATATGGAAGTTTATACATATATTACTTATTTAATAGAAGAGAAATAGAAAACTTAATAAAATAAATTACTATTGACTGTAGATCAACACCATAAATTATAACAGCATACATGACATACATCATCATAAATGTACGGACACTCTGTAAGCTGAGATATGTCCTTTGGAAAAGCAATATCCCATGTACCTTACTACAAGTGTCCTGTATACTTAAAAAAGAGATGCCAACCTGTATCAGAGATAATCATACATTTTGTTAACTAATAAATAATTTTTATTTAATTATTTATCATCTTGTCGTCACATGACTTTAAATTTTGTCAAGTTCAGTGTATTCAAATAAACATACTTGGTATCAGTGTCTTCCTCAGGTGAGCTATCTCCCTCTAGTGCAGCATAGCCTCTATCTTTCTTTTCTTTCTTGTCTTTCCTGCGGCCCAGTAGGTCCTTCTTACTAGGTTTTTCATGGTCATCACTAACTAAAACATTTAACATAGTCTAAAGTGTTGTTCTCAGAGGGCCTACCGCGAAACGAAATTCGTTTTCGTTCGTGTATCTCCGTCTCTGTTGCACTTGCTAGTTCGAGCGACAAAGAGGGAGATACACGAACGAAAACAAATATCATTTCGCGGTAGGCCCTTAGATGTTGCATTTGTGGTGTGGAAAATAAAAATAATAAAGACACTAACTACTACTAAAGAATATAGAGAATTTAAATAATAATGGGTCTAGACGGGGAAGGTAAAAAGATGAAATTACTTTGAACAGACAAAAGAAAAGGATGGCTAATACAACTAAAAACAAAGGCAGAGAGAGAACAAGTACTATAACTCATTCACTGTCGCATCCTGCAGTCCATATGAAGCAAAAAGCGCCCGAAGCGCTTTGTCGCATGTGTGTCGTGATTGGTGCTTAATGGGTTAAGTACTCAATTATAGGTGTTTTGACTGATGGTAAGTTAAGCATGTTCATCAATCATCATCATTCTTGATTTAAGTGTCATGGTGTACGGGAACAAGTTTATGTGATAAAGTATATTCCTCAGATTACGTATAATTAGAATCAGAGAGTAAATAAGAAAACATTGAAGATGTGTTTTGAAATACGCAGTTGGAAATAAAAAAAACTTACAGTCGCTTTCGTTACTTTTGCGGCCAGTTTCCGAGGCATACAGTCCTGGGAAATCTTTCTCTACATCTGGACTTTCGAAATCCATGGTAAATGCATTAAAATACTGAAATATATTTTTTGTAATTTCATGAAACACTATTCTGTATCCACATTTTTGACAGTTCAGAGGTGTTTTTTTTATATTACTCAAACGAACTGTGTTACCAGTTATAAAAATAAGTTTTCAGCTACTCGACACTAGATGACGCTGTAGTCATAATATTCTAAAGGTCCGAATCATATGGTCGCACCACACTTGGGGTTGCGTGTTCGCGTTGCATCGTTGCCTCTCTTTCATTTGCCGTAGGAAGGAAAAAGATGCAGCACGAATATTTGGGCGAATACCGCCAAGTGTGGTTCCACCAATACATTTTTTTGTACGTGTTGGCAGGAGTTCGTGCCTACAATTCGGATCTACCTGGCATATTAGAAAAAAAAAGATTATGTTTGTGGTTGGTCTGTGGTGATGTTTACGTGTAAAATGTCATTCTTATTTTGATTTTGGCTTGATTATTTTGATTACAAAAAATTGTAGAAACGAAATTAAATACATTTGTCATGCTTGTAAACATTGGTATAGACTCGTGAGTAATATTATTTATTTATTGGATGTCTACTTACCAAATACTTTTAAAAATCCTATCGATTGTAGAAATTAATAAATTTAAAAGCACTGTCTGAGTTTAAAAATCGTCTGTGGGACATCATTAGCAGAGCATTCCCATGTATTCATTAATAGGTACCTAACAATTATATTTCAGAGAAGTAGATATTTGAAATGGCATGGCTTGCAGACCTGGCCGGCAAAGCGGAAACGCTTCTCAACAACTTAGACGAGCAGACCGGTGTCGCGCTACGAAACAATGGGACCAGGGGGAGAAACGAAAGAGAGTACCTCATCCCCTCTGGAACCCGATCGGCAAGTCCGAAACCACGGAAATGGCCCCCGAAAAAGCCTCCATTAATGACTGAAGTGCCATGTAACTATGGTCCTAGAAAAGTATTGCTGACTTCTAAGCCGTTGGAACCAAAGACAAGGCCAGTGAAACCTAAACCTCATAATCTTGACAATTGCCCTGAAACTTTAGTTGGTGATATTGTACATAGTGAATATTATGGAATCAGACATAGAAGTAAGTTATCTTCTTTCATAGCACATAGTTCATATGATTGAATCTGCCAATGATTAGCACATTCAGTGCCAATGATTTGGTAGTGGTACAATCATAGCCGATAACATGGGGAACTCTGTATGTAGAGGAAAGCGCCTACAAGCATACCCCCCACCTAGCGGGTTCCCGGCACTCAAAGTGTTAAGGATATGTTAAAAAAAGATTATGACTAAAATATCATTTTATTGTGACTGCTTATTGTCATTAAGAGAAAAGTCTGTAATGAAAAGACACAATTCTTCAGAAATATCCTAGATATCACATTAGGCACACTCAAAATTATTTAATGACATTATTTTTCAGGATCAAGCTTGCCATCAAGTAGGGAACTGATGCATCGGCATGACTCTGCATATATGAGTGATGTAGAAATTGAGAACACTGTCTTGAAAAATGAACTTAATGTATTGCACAAAGAGGTATCACAGTTGCTTGACAGGCTGAGGAGGACGGAGGATGGTAATGATGTAGTTAGTAAACAAGGTATAGTTCATAGTTGGTAGTTGTATAAGCTTGAAGGAAGGGCATATTTTGTGAATTGTCCATACTACCTAGTCTAGTGATATGCTGTAGAAATAGTAAATGTAAATACTAAACATTTGTATAGGTATTGTTTTTTTACACTTATCCAAGTCATGGACATGAGCATAATTTTTGCCCTTGAAAATCACATAGTTAATTTAGCCTAAATCAAAACTGTACTTTAAGTATTATCATTCTTTTTGATCCAGTTTTGTTTTACATTTCAGAACTAACAAAAGCGACCATGAAGCTTAGTACAGCAGAAACAGTAAGTCATAAAGACCATGTGGACAGATTGTCTCTCTCTGCACAGTTTGAGGAGTTGAAAACTAAAATACATGAACTAACTGTAACGGAGAAGGAAAAGCAAAAGCAGCAATGTGAACAACTGGAGATGGAAATTGAATTGCTGAAGAATAGAAATAAGGAGTTAGAAGAACTGTAAGAGCATATTTCTGTTAGCGTTTGAACAACACAATTGCATTCCAACAATTTCGTAGTTTGACCATGGCTTGACCTCTTTGATCGCTATCATAGATACTTACAAAACGTTATTTCAACAGTCTCGAATCCATTATGGAACATGTTTCCAAGGAGATAGTCGACCTCTTAAACATTCAAACAACTCATAATGTCATGACATCACATTTTTTAAAATATAAATAAAAAAATGGCAATTTAGCGAGCCGGTAGTTAAATCATTTAATGGGCGATCTTGCCCCATTACTTGGGCAAGTCAGTGGAGCCTGAAAAGTGCTGGCGCAATGCTGACCAAAATTTATGTAAGTTAAAGGTCATACAGCGTTAAAAAAAAGTCTTCTCTCCTGTGGACAATAGTTAACAAACAAGTAGGTATGTGTCAACAAAAAATTAGGGTTTATAGTAACTTTGCTTTATAGCTTAATTTTGGCTAGTACACAGTAAATATGCGAAACTAAATCTATGTATGACCCTTAACCTATATCTTATTAGGTCATGATTGTGTTATTCGTTTTTTCTTTATATTGACTGGCATACAAGTAATTACGGTCTCTGCAATATGCGGGCGAAGCCACGTGGGCAGCTAGTATATGTATAAATCAATAGTGTATATAAGTTTACTAATATTTTCTAAATCTACTTAAGCTTACACTTACTACATCGGATTACTGCAATTATGTATTTGTTTTCAGTGTAAGACAGCTCAATAAAGATGCCACCGAACACGAAGGCCGACAAATTAAAGCAGAAAAAGATCAAAAACATGCACAAACAACCATAGACGAGCTTGAATCTAACTTAGAGAAGTCTACAGCGGAGTGCAGAAGGCTCGAGACGGAGTGGGAGGCTTACAAGTCAAGGGTGAAGAGCACGTTGGTCGCGAAAGATAAAGAAATAAAGCAGTTGCAGCAGGGACTCAACTTGACAGAAGATGCTAAGATACTGATCGACCAGCTGCAAGTATTGAAGTGAGTTTTTATTTAGTAGTTTTTCGTCTTTGTTTCTTAAGAGGCTTGACACAAGTCAGCTCCGCATTGGTTTGGCTTTCATATAGAAAAAAAGTAGGGACAAATAAGTTTTTATAACATACGTTAACTTCTTTTCTCTCAATTTTTTTTCTATTATAATTTCTAGCACCAGAAACTAGTTTCCAACCTACATATGGCCGATCTCATTGTGTATGCAAAGTGTCGTGTTATACCAGCGTCCATTTTAAAATAAGAACCAAACTATGTTTGTGTGAAGAGTCGAGTTTTCTGCGGACTCTTAAGAGTAGGATTGGGAGTAGGTCTGTTCAAGATTGAGACATATGAGAGAATTATGGTGGCCATACACCATCCTTCCTAACGTCCAATCAGCATGACGCTACCGATTGGATCAGTTAGAACTGACCGTGTGTTGGAGTGGATTGGCATGACAGTTATACTTGATGGCACAATCGATTTTGATTATTTTGGCTTGATCATGGCGAATGGATCATGCCGATTGGATCCGTGTATGGCGGTCGGCGATGGTCAGTTTAGTCAGGTCAAGATTTGTAGTGTTTTTTTTTTTTAATATGGCCCGTTTAGAAGCCCCTTTATAAAAATATGGAGCTAGGTTTGTTAACGTTACCAAATTACATTATAAGTAACGTTAGGTAACGGTAATATTATGAAAGAAAAACCTTAGTCCCGGTAGTAAATTGCAACGTTACTCGATAAAATAACATTATTATAATGTTCCCCATATACATTTTGAGACCCAGCGCCTGAAGGCAACAAGCAAAAATATTTGGTCTCAATACAAAGTTTCATCCCCTTTTTCGTCCCTAAAAGGGATGAAATTTGAAATAAATTATAGCCTATCTAGTCTGATATATAAGGTAGATAACTGGAAAGTTTCATATAAATTCGTCTAGTAGTTTTTGAGATTAAAGTACATTCATCCATCCATACATCCAAACTTACACGTTTGTATTAGTAGGATTTTATTTGGTGTCACCATCCCTATTAAGTATCTATACCCGACAGGGAGGAGCGCGAAGAGTTATCCGAGCTAGTGGCCCGCATGCGGGACGAGTGCCGCGAGGCGGGGCGGACCGTGGAGGTGCTGGAAGCGCGCTGCGACGCCGCCGAGCGCGTGGTGCTCGCGCTGCGAGACGCGCTCAAGGAGGAGCGGGGCGCCCGGACGCGCGCCGAGGCGCAGCGAGCGGCGGCCACCAAAGTCATTTTACAAGCTTTTTAACCGTTCTCAATACGGGTGTAACTCAACATTTACTACTTCTACTACTCCAAAAGGAAGAAGGCAAAAAAATGCCTAATAACGGAAATCCCATTCAAATATTTCAAAAAATTACGCTGCAACCGTTTTAATGTTGCTAGTTAGAGGGAGAAAACGCTTCCCCTTATGCGGAAAAGGGACAGAATCTCTCTTAAAACTTTGGACACTTATAACTTTGTGATTATTTAACCTCTTGCGTTGATTTTTTCTTCATTTGATTACATTTTTAATCCTTTTTCGAGAAAATACAACATTATTGATTATTTTATTTAGTGTCTACACCCGTATTCGGTTGTATTTTTTTTAAATTATTACCTCAGAACTCCGTCATTGATTTACGAACCGATTCGTACAGTCGACTACAAAGAGAAAGATACAACCAAAGTTACAAAAAAATGTATACACGACCTTAATGTTAAGGCAATAAAGTCGTGGATACATTTTTTTGTAACTTTGGTTGTATCTTTCTCTTTGTAGTCGACTGTACAATTATTTTTGTATTTGAAAGTATATGCTTCCAGGTTGGTCCCATTCAGAGATGGGCAAAATGTAATCGACTAACGATTAACAACTAAAATTACAAGAATTAGTTGCGATTGACGATTGAAAACGACGATTGATCAATTGTAGTTGTACAGAGTGCAACTAATTTAGTTGCAACTAAATTAGTTGCCGATTGATTTCGGACAACTAAATTTTGTAATCGACTAATTAGTTAGACTAAATTCTTTGCGACTAATGTTAGAAGCAAATTGAATAGAAAACCTCGGTATGGCTATGTTGACAGACTGATTAGGACATTTTAACGTATGTTTAAAAATAAAATAGTCATGTATTATTTACGATATTTTGACCATTTCTAAGGAGTGAGATCTCTGTTCTAACTTTTATTTTGCTACTAATCTCTCTGAAATTGGATTAAATTTATCTTATGTAAGGGTAATTAAAAACTGGGTACTTTGTGCATTAGCGAAATAACACTAAAAAAACACAATTATATAAATCAAACTTTGTATATTAAATATAAAAGCAACCATGATATGTAATTAGTTAAACTATATAAGGTTAGTCTTGCAATATTAAAAATAATAAGTAAGAGCAAAAATTATCAATAAATCAACGTTGTTTATACAATAACATGTTCATATGTGATAAGATAAAAAATTAAAAAACACAGTTATAATAAATCAAACTTTGTATATGAAACATTATGTTCGAATTGAATTGCAATTTGGCACAAATACTTTCAAAAATTTTCATGTCCACAATGTTAAATTTCAAAATCGATGCCATTTTCGTAATTAACGTCCCAAAAAACCATAAAAACGACAACCATATTGATATTTAGACATTTCAACCCCATCGCATCCCAATAGGGGAGATGGTATTTCACGTCCGCCATGTTGAATTTTAAAATTGTGGTTTTTTTTGTAATCAGCGACCCTATAAACCATAGAAACGACACCCATGTCGATTTTCAGACTTTGTGACCACATTCCCCCCTTTTAGGGGTTGAATTTTCAAAAAAACCTGAAACACGTGTTTTCTAATTTATCGTTAGGATTACTCCTGTGAAGTTTCGAATAAAATAGTCTTGTTTCTCCATACAAACTTTGGACTCCCATTTCACCCCCTTAGGGGTTGAATTTTGAAAAATCTTTTCTTAGTGCACCCCTACAACTTATAAGGAACCTACATGCCAAATTTGGAATCTCTAGAACCAGCGGTTTGGGCTGTGCGTTGATAGATCAGTCAGTCAGTCAGTTGAGTCAGTCAGTCAGTCAGTTTCTTCTTTTATATATTTAGATAATAATATTATGGCCCATAATATTGCATTGTCATTCAAGCATTTCAAATTAAATGTGTATACATAATTTTAGCTCAATCGGTTGAAGATATCTGCTTCAAAATAAGTCGCAAAATTCTACCCAAACTAACATAGTTACAAGTGTTACATACAACAATATACGAGTACCTCCAATGTTACATACATACCTACTTGTAGTTACATATTGTAAGATAAAAAATGCAAAAACGAGCGACTACGTAGTTTTAATATAGATTTAATCGTGAAATTTAGTCGATTGAAACTAAAACTAATTTAGTTGTTAGTCGAACATTCTCACAACTAATTCAATCGCAACTAAATTAGTTGCAACTAAAAAATGACGATTGATATTTTTAGTCGATTGATTAGTTAACTAAAATATTAATCGATTAATGCCCATCTCTGGTCCCATTGTTATCAAAATTTAAGTTGGATGATGGGAACCATGAGGAATTGACGGAACTTCTCAAATTATAGAAGGCACGCATGTAGTAATTTCGTTATTTTCTATTATAACTACTGTATCTACACCCCGAAATCAGAAATTTGGTGAAGTGGAACTGATAACGAAGACCACAGATGACGTATGGAACTCGTACTTAAAACGGTAAAAGTACGTTACTGATTCTGACATGATTCCGTTGAAATAGCAACTAAATGAAGACCTAAATGTCAAGTGTGCCAAATCGACGGAACTTCTCAAATATTATCGGCCCACATACAGTGATTTATGGTTTTCGTCTCTAATAAATAATCAACGTATTTACTCTCGGAAAGCAGTCCATATGGTAAAGTGGAAAGGAAATGTGGAAATGTTCATTTGGCTTGGCGGAGTACTCAATTGATGTTGGTTAAATTAAAACTTTGTTTTTAAAGTAATTTATTATTAACTTGCAATGTATGTAACTATGTTTGTTCGGGTGAAATCTTGCAACTCAATTTTGAAGCATATATCTTCAACCGATTGAGCTGAAATTTTGGGTCAAGGTATAGTTTGGATGACAATTCAATATTATGGTACCATCGAGCTGATCTGATGATGGAGACAAGGTGGCCATAGGAATTCAGTACTTAACCGACGTAACCAAGTTGAGTTTGAGCTCGTCAGAATCGTCTCAATGAGTAGTTGATGACGGTATCCAGAAAAGTACAGTCGGCAATAAAAAAGCTAATACCAAAATTGACAGAAACTTATTATTACTTAAGTACATAGGTTATAAATATAGAACCAACTAACTATAATTTAATCTGTTAGTCTTATGGGCCATAGTGTTGTGAGTTAGAGCTTGGTTGAGCCTTAAAGACTCGAGCCGTGAGGGCGAGTACTAAAAAACGCTAAACCTTAGTTTTAACGGTTCGAGTCTTCGAGGCCAAAGTAAATCACAGTACTAATGGGCCACGCTGAGGTCAAGAAGAAAGAAAAAAAAGATGAAAGAACATGAAAAAGAAGAGAAATATAAAGTATATTAGTTACTTGTTGTATTGTTTGAGTGTGTGCGGTGTGCAATAAAGGGTATTTGTATTGTATTGTATACAATGAAATAACCAAGGTGCAGTTGCTATACAGTGTGTCTTTGTGTGAGAGACTAATAACTGCTATTTGATATTTTCTATACTTCTAGGCCGTAAGAGGGCATGTGATGAATTATTATACGTGACCATTGCATATAAACACGCATTTGTTCCACTGGACATTAAAGTAGATTTGTAAAGAAACATTAGTCACTTTTATGGTTACTTCATATGTGACTGTTAAAAAAACATGTATCGATTATTTAAAAAACAAGAGTAGATCGTTGTACCCGGTATTGCATATTAAAATAATAGTCTGATATGCTATTTGCTCGAAAAAACCTAAAGGATTGCAATCACGATTGTTAGCTTAGTTGTTAGTCTCTAAAAACTATAGTAGTTTCGACGAAAACGTGCCAATTTCTGGATCTCCAATACCAGCGTCTCTTTTCTAGGAACTAAAAACCGTCCAATCGGAGACCAACCAAGCGCTCGTCTCCCTCCACACAGCGCTGCGTGAAAAGGACACCGAGATATCTCGGCTAAAGGAGGCGGCTGCGCACAGCCTCGACACGAGCGCCCTCAACGTTGCCGACTACGGCGACCAGGCGAGCATAGACAGCGAGAAGATACATTACCTGACGCAGACGCTCGTGCAGAGACAGGGGAAGATCGACTCGTTGCTGGCTGATAATAATATGCTCAGGATACAGATGGAGAAGCTAGAGGTAACACGTTATTTGATGGTGTCCTTTGCTAGACCGCTAAAGAACGTCCCTTTAGCACCAATGATGGTGCTATATGTTTATATATACAAATGAGAGACGAACGTAGGATGAATATTTATAATGCTATGTTTTATATACAGCCTTGGCCAAAATGATTGAGCATCCCACGTTTTCCTTTGTAACTTATGGATAAAGTATTATTTTTCAATTTCATAAATACACAATGACGTAAAATATAATAAGTGTTTGAACATGAGCAAATATATCGTTTTGAAATTGTTATTTGAGTGTGAAAACTAAAGCTAGAAAAAGTCGGGTTTTACAATAAAGGTTTAATTGTATATTTTTTCACGGATTTTCCCTTAACGTCAATAAATATGACGAACAGCCGAAAGACGTCCACTGCTGGACATAGGCCGCCCCCAGAGAGTTCCAAATTGACCGGTCCTGCGCCACCCGCATCCAGCGGACTCCCGCGACCTTTACCAGGTCATCAGTCCACCTCCGATAGATACACAATTTTCTATTATAAAATATATAAATGCACCTTTTAAACTTTGACTTTTGTATGAAAAACGCATAGGTGCTCAACACTTTTGACCAAGGCTGTATGTACAATGAATAAAGTATTTTACAATTGATTAGAAATGCAAGCTTGCGGACGCGAAGGGAAATTAAATATGACAGCTTGACATTAACGCGCCGATTGTAGGGAAGTGGGCAGCTCGTAGTGATGCGCCACAGGTCTATTAGTGGCCATAAGATATATCTACTTGCGTACTTGTATATTTACTGCATGCAAAAATACGCATGTAGATACATCTCATCGTCACTAATAGACCCTGCACGTTATTTAGCGGAATAGGGAATATGTTTCTGGAAATTTCGAGGTGAGCGTTTATTATATTTATGTATCGCTATTAGGAAAGTCCGTGCATTAGTACTTTCCATTACTTTCTATTGGCATATTCATTTAAATTTTCTAAACTATGACTTTCATAGTTTTAGTCAAAGTCGAATTATGGAAATGCAGGCAATT
This sequence comes from Epinotia nisella, assembly GCA_932294315.1. Taxonomy (NCBI): domain Eukaryota; kingdom Metazoa; phylum Arthropoda; class Insecta; order Lepidoptera; family Tortricidae; genus Epinotia; species Epinotia nisella. Next base: position 30,352,997 of record OW028674.1, read on the forward strand.
CATTCAATGCTGTATCGGCAATAACGGAACATTACTTTCATATTTCGGTTAAATTAACTATCATGTAACTTTTCAGTGTAAATACAAGTCTGAGCTCTCATCTCTCCGCGCGAAGAATACCCAAAGCGTAGTGCAGCTACAACACGACGAGAGACGCCGCGCGCGGCAAACGGGCTTCTTCCGCGGTCTCTCTCTCAAGCTCGGCCACATGTTCCGCTACCCTGTGTTCAGGATGTTCGTGCTGTTCTATATGGTGAGCAACACTAGTCTGCAGACTTGAGTGAAGAACACCCACCACGTAGTGCGGCTACAACACAAACGGGCTCCTTCCGCGGCCTCTCGCTCAAGCTCGGCCACATGTTCCGCTACCCCGTGTTCAGGATGTTCGTGCTGTTCTATATGGTGAGCAACACTAGTCTGCAGACTTGAGTGAAGAACACTCACAGCGTAGTGCGGCTACAACACAAACGGGCTTCTTCCGCGGCCTCCCGCTCAAGCTCGGCCACATGTTCCGCTACCCTGTGTTCAGGATGTTCGTGCTGTTCTATATGGTGAGCAACACTAGTCTGCAGGCTTGAGTGAAGAACACCCACAGCGTAGTGCGGCTACAACACAAACGGGCTCCTTCCGCGGCCTCTCGCTCAAGCTCGGCCACATGTTCCGCTACCCCGTGTTCAGGATGTTCCTGCTGTTCTATATGGTGAGCAACACTAGTCTGCAGGCTCGAGTGAAGAACACCCACAGCGTAGTGCGGCTACAACACAAACGGGCTTCTTCCGCGGCCTCTCGCTCAAGCTCGGCCACATGTTCCGCTACCCCGTGTTCAGGATGTTCGTGCTGTTCTATATGGTGAGCAACACTAGTCTGCAGACTTGAGTGAAGAACACTCACAGCGTAGTGCGGCTACAACACAAACGGGCTTCTTCCGCGGCCTCCCGCTCAAGCTCGGCCACATGTTCCGCTACCCTGTGTTCAGGATGTTCGTGCTGTTCTATATGGTGAGCAACACTAGTCTGCAGGCTTGAGTGAAGAACACCCACAGCGTAGTGCGGCTACAACACAAACGGGCTTCTTCCGCGGCCTCTCGCTCAAGCTCGGCCACATGTTCCGCTACCCCGTGTTCAGGATGTTCCTGCTGTTCTATATGGTGAGCAACACTAGTCTGCAGGCTCGAGTGAAGAACACCCACAGCGTAGTGCGGCTACAACACAAACGGGCTTCTTCCGCGGCCTCTCGCTCAAGCTCGGCCACATGTTCCGCTACCCCGTGTTCAGGATGTTCGTGCTGTTCTATATGGTGAGCAACACTAGTCTGCAGGCTCGAGTGAAGAACACCCACAGCGTAGTGCGGCTACAACACAAACGGGCTTCTTCCGCGGCCTCCCGCTCAAGCTCGGCCACATGTTCCGCTACCCTGTGTTCAGGATGTTCGTGCTGTTCTATATGGTGAGCAACACTAGTCTGCAGGCTTGAGTGAAGAACACCCACAGCGTAGTGCGGCTACAACACAAACGGGCTTCTTCCGCGGCCTCTCGCTCAAGCTCGGCCACATGTTCCGCTACCCCGTGTTCAGGATGTTCCTGCTGTTCTATATGGTGAGCAACACTTGTCTGCAGGCTCGAGTGAAGAACACTCACAGCGTAGTGCGGCTACAACACTAGGATCTTCTTCCACGGCTATTCTATCTTTATATGTATGTACATGTACCTACATGATAGTGTGTCTTGCGTGCTTTACAGATACAGCGTAGTGCAGCTAGAATTGTGAGCTAGAGGACTATACCGTTTGCGTCAGTGTCCTCCTATTATCTTTACTAATATTACAAATGCCAAAGTGTGTCTGTCTGTCTTTTTTTTTTTTTTCATTTAGATGAAATTTGGTATAGATGTAGTTTGAGTCCCGGGGAAGGACATAGGATAGTTTTTGTCCCGAAAATCATCCCCTAAGCCCTAAGGGGATGAAATGGGGGTTGAAAGTTTATATGGAGCTACAATATAACCGAGCTCCACTCGGACGGATCTAGCTCCATAGTAAGCTCAATAAGGCTTGTGTTATGATTACTAGGTAGACCATGATATATTTAATATATATAAATACATAGAAAACATCCAAGAATCGAAAAAAAATCTTACCGTGATTACCTAAAACGTTTTAAGATTGTAAGGGTGTAGATTTGGGGTTTACTTAACTAAAGCTACTCGCATAATCTTTACCATACTTGGCTGTAGCAACTGAATAATAATAATAATTAATTATTTATTTCAGAATATTACAACTCGATAGTTATATGTTATATTAGTAACATACTTAAAGCTAGGTAAGAATTAGACAAAATAAAATAAAAAATAGATTAGGATTAGATTAGATTTCTTTATTTCATAATATACAATTACAATATAAATTAATGTTATTTTAATCTATATGAATTTATATCATGATCGTCAAAACAGTATGTTAATTACAATGGAAATGTCAACAATTAAATATAGTCATAAGTAAAATAATCATGATGATGATGATGATGAAGTAAAATAAATATATATTGTCTAAGTATATATGTATCACCACATAAAAGATCGTCATATTACAGGAAAAAATAAAAAAATACTAATAACTATGTAATAATCATTAACAAATGTCAAAAAAACAGTGATATTCTTAATATTTTATGTCCATATTTTCTTTTACCGAATATAATGGATTTTTCAGTAAAAAGATTCTCAGTTAACGTTCAAATGTTTCGTCACATGACTCAGTCCGCAATTCGGCGACGACATGGCGTTAGAATGCTGTTGGATGTTGTTGATGTATTCCGCAAGAAACTGACGTTTAATAAGATCCTACTATGAAAAATGAAAAAATGAAAAATGAAAAAAGTTTATTGAACAAGGGCAGCATTACAATATGAATCACGACCCTGCAACATTAAAAGAATCTCAATTGTATACATTGACTAAACAGGAAGTCGATACATGAGAGTGCTTTTGTTTCAGCTGGGGCTCCACTTTTGGGTGATCACCGTGCTCCTCACGAGCACTCCAGATATCGTGGCAAGAACAGGATACAACAAGGAAAGCGTAGATAAGATTCAACCATTCCAGACTTAAGCATACGCTTGTGAACGCCACCTCGAAATGACTTGGATCTTTTTTCCACGAAAACGTTATCTCAATAACGCCAGCCTTTTGCAGACTGACGGATAGGAGTGAACCGATTTTACGAGACGTGGACTGAGTGGTTAAAGGGATGTGAATAAGATATGTTCATATAGTTAATGACATTATTATTTTGGTGCTAATAATATTACATTTTAGTAGTGTATATAAAATGTAAATAGACATGTTGAAAAATTCGTTATTTTTCTGTTAAATTTATTACAGTTAAAGTAGGTAATCTTAAAATACGAAGCAATCTTGTCACCACTAAAATCCTATTGCACTTAAATAAAAACAGGTTTGTTGTACATTGCTTTAATTATTTCATGTAGTAGTAGTATGTTTATTGCTAGTTCCTTTTCCTTAGGACATATAATTTTATTGGTTAATATTAGTTTTTTTTTTAAATTATACTCTTCTATGGATTAATCATACTGTTAAAATCTATAAACCTGCCTGTTTTATTGTAGTCTTAGTATAGTTAACATTATATCAGTTGACCGAATTGCATCAAAGTTATCCATTCAAAAAGCAACTCTACCGTTCAAGGTAGAAGATTCAAATTCCAAAGACGGTTTAAAAAAAAACTCGGTCATATCTAATAATCTCAACTATACCTACAATTAGTATATATTATTTTTGAATTTTACAGTTACACGAAATAAGTGCCACATATTCATATACATATACCGAAATTGCATTCAAAAATAAGGCAAGATGTTAGCAGGTGAAAGTTGATTGGGCAGAATTTTTTTTAAGGAAAGTTTGCCTAATTATAAAAAATACAGAAAACCAGAATAATCGAAGACTTGACAAGAACAGTGTTTATGTCACAAAATAAATAAGGAATAATTTTAAGATATTACAGATTATATTCAGATAAAATTTAAAGTTTTCCTGAAACATAAATGAATAGAAAATTGGTATTCAAACCATATCATTGATCAAAATGTCTTATGACCTCTAAATTAAAGTTTTAAGAGAAGGAATGATAATTATTGTTAAACTTGTGAATCATACAACTAAATAATACCTACATATTTAATGTAAAATCATCAGCAGTAACTATAACTACTTCTGCTCAGAAAACCATGTCCAACGCCAATAAACCCTTTTCTCTTGACAACACAATGTGTGTTGACGATTTTGAAACACTGCGTTGTTATTTTTGTTGCTGGTTGTGCAAAATAGTGACATTGATTCCATATAAATTAGTTGGAGTTGGAGACTTAGGTGCCAGAGCTACGCACTTTTTTAAATTATTTCATAATAAAGATCTACATCCCCACAACGGCACTCATTAAGCTACGCAGATAGAGCGTCGCAGTGGACTTAAAGCTTCACCTTCATGGTTGTTAATATTATTTTTAGATGGCCATATCGTTCTCAATAAACAAATTTGTCTTTATATATCATGTTTTTTTCCTTGTTGTCATCAACAGTATGAACCAAACGGAGTCGGGTCAGGGCTGAAACTCATCAATTCGCGGTATCCAAAAGGTAAAGCGTATTTAACCAGTGGTTGCATCGTTTGTTACTTATACTTGCTTATACGTAATCGTAAGATTACTTTCGGATTTTTACTTTTACCTTATATTTTATTATATAATATAGACCAACTAGACACTTATTTTGCGTAACTACTCAAAGTTTCTTGGAAGAGATCCTTTAAAGAGATATGTTTGCATTTGTACAAATGCAATTTATTATGAGTTCTCAAAGTGCTTAGTTATATACTATTACTTACTACTACTCGTACTATAATATTAGTTAGGTTTCATTTCCCTGTACCGGGCAAAGCATACCATGTGCTGGGCAAAGGTCACATCACAACTCACTTGCCATGACTTCTGTTTCCCTTGTCTACGTTATTTCCGATATACATCCGATATTTATCTGTGTAATTACCTACTAAAATTACAGGTCAAACCCAATCGTACAAAGGGGTACAACGACTAGCGTCATCGTGACGTCCGCGTCCGTCTGCGGCTTAAAAACCCGCAGGATGCACCGTTCAAACGGTTTTAGAAGCATTTACCTACATAAGGAGGATAATGTAACAGAACTGTCGTGCGATTGCGATTGGTTATTTCATGGTACTCGTAAGTATATTTACATTACTTGGAACTTAAGACGTCCTCCATTCGTAAATATTATTCGGGTTATTTTTGTACTTATGAACAAATGGCTGTGGTTTTTATACGAAATTAGCCTGAGTCTATGGTCTAAATGGCAGTAAGTGGCAGAAGACGGGGCACATTACACGTTGAATCGATGACCGTTGGGGTGGAACGGTTCTCGAGTGGCGACCACGTACCGGAAGGCGCGGCGTGGGTAGGCCCCCCACAATGCGTGTATTGGCTTCGAGTTAATATTTTTAATCGTAAAACTACCTACTACTTCATAGAACCACTAAATGATTATAAAGTGACTTGCTAGGCTATACTCGTAGCTATGAAGATAGATTACTGTGGCAGCGTGCGTAGAAAAATCGTACTTCGCGCCGAGAGCACGTTACATTCGTTTTATCCTGGTCACTTTTTTTTAATATGCTGTTGGTGCTGCGTTTTATCCTAGAAATGGTAAGGTGAGGCCACAGTAAACCGCAAACGTGCTCACAATTCGTGCCGTGGCTTAATGTACTTGTAGTACAAAGCTTTAAGTATCGGTTCCGAGAACCTAGCTTCTTAATAACTCATTCTTACATTTTATGTGTTTCGTAGGACTAGCAATGAGGAAATTCTAGGATTAATATACCCACCAGCAAAGTCTCTGGGAAGAGTCGAGCGACAAATATTGTATATTGTGACGTCATTGCGACAAAAGTCCGAGGTCTAGTTATGATAGATAAAAACACTTATCGAACAACCAAAACTCAGGAAAAAATATTCATGCTCATCACACAAATAAGTGCCCCACGGAAGTATTTACTTGTACCGGGATTCGAAACCGGGACCGCCAGCTTCTTGGGCAGGCAGCGGGTCATTACGAACTTATGTGGTTTCCGTCGAACATATGTTTCACTTTAGGATACCAGCGCCATCTTTAAATATATTCCCCCTACAAATAAATAAATCAATAAGGCTAGGCATGTCTACTGGACCCCAAAACTGCCGGGAGACAATCTCTAACGAGTCGGTCTCCCGAGTAATGGATGGATTTTCACTTCACGTTGGGTACGTTATATTAGATTAGGCCTACGTTGGTATCTTATTATATTATTAATATTATTATCTACTAATATCTAAGGTAGGTCCAGGTAGGTACTAACGTAAGTATTTATGTTCTTACCTATTTCCTCTAATGTTTGATATGACTACCCGTTTTCATCAACACGTCATAATCAATTCGGCAACAAGCCTCCCCGCAATCCCGCAATCATAATGCCGGATACGGGATTCTTATGCGAAGGCATGTAGATCGCTACTTCACTGAACAGTGAATGGTCCGCGAGCTAGCAATAAATTTTCGTGACCAATCAACTCCCGTGCCATAACTTGTGAGAAGGTTAAGAATGTTGTATCATGAAGCCCCGTGGACGTCAGCTGCGGCTCCGTTGGTGGATTGACCAGCAGCAGCCTCCCAAAGATGTAATTTTTTTTTTCAGTCATTTCCTCCCGATTCATTTTATCATCAAATGATAGTTAATCCAATATTATGATTTATGACGAAAAACAATCGTCAGCTGACTGTACAGTGGTGGAAAGTCCGTCAGCTGGTCATACGAACATGTAAAAATAAAAAATAAATTCAGTCATTTGCTCCCAACTGAAATTTTGTCAGATGACAGTTTATATGCTATTATAAATATATCAACGCGTCAGCTGACCAATATTATGACGAAAATCATAATATTGGATTAACTATCATTTGATGATAAAATGAATCGGGAGGAAATGGCTGAAAAAAAACATTTTTACAACTTTGGGAGGCTGCTGCTGGTCAACCCACCAACGGAGCCGCAGCTGACGTCCATGGGGCTTCATGATACAACATTCTTAACCTTCTCACAAGTTATGGCACGGGAGTAAGTGACTGACAAAAAAATGCACGTAGCTCGCGGTCTAGAAGCAGCGTCATGTGGTGCAAAGAACTCGACAGGAATTCAAGCTAGTTTTGATGTTTACTCATATAACTACACACCTACATAGGTAGTTACGAGTCAATAATAAAACCAAGCGGTGTCGTATGTGTCGATGCAAATACTCTGCCTCACTTAACATAGTATTGTATGAAATTTCCGGGTAGATACACTATGCGATTAGGTATTTAAAAAACATGATAATAGGTAATATCTAAAGGATAACATCAAAAGGTCGTGAAGGAATATGCCCGTACAGCAAACTCAACGAACCGGTCGTTAATATACGCTCCTTTTGGTCATCATATTCAGTCGCGGTTTGCACACCACCATGTCCACACGCTTCGTATAAAATTAAAGAAAAAAACAAAATGGTCGTTGATATAATAACTAACAACAATATAGTGTTCTGTTAATAAAACGAAGTGGTTTCAAAATATTCGTCTCTAGTCGCTATCAGGACCTTGAACTTAACTATTTATTTTGTGGTTTTCCTTGTTTGACAGGATGACTTTAATGCTGTGTTTAGTCGTTTTTGTCGGTAAGTTTGTTTATCATGCTCTCGCAATGCTTAATCGCGGTCACATACATGTTGTAGGTACCTACATGTTAAAGAAATTAAAGCTTGGCATTTTTACTAAGTGTGCTCTAAAAATACCTACTCTCATCGTCTCAGTTAAGTTAGTGTAGACTATTATATACCTACCTTCCAGTGGCGGTGCGTGAAAATGTTCGATGGGCAACCGGAAATAAATTTTAGGTGAGCCGGAGGAAATCAGCTATGGGCGCTCCACCACTGCGGTTAAGGACTTGTGGGTTATGTATGTACCTACATACATAACCCACAAGTCCTTAACCGATCCTGAAGAATAACATTCCTATAAGTATCTATATGTACAACTGCTATGTATCTAGAAATCTAGTCCTACCATTCAGTGGTCGTTAAGAGACTAATTTCAATTAGCATGAGTTTGTCACACAGTATGATATCCAAATTTTGGTTGAGTCTATTTTATCCTCAGAGCATTATAATTCCAATTTAAGTGCCAAGAAGCAAAAGAAGAATTAAGTAATGGGTACTTAAAGTCCCTGTTTACGAATACTAACGTACGTAACATTGAAATGTATATATGTAGACCCGTATATGCCTGTAATAAGTAGGTGATTAACAGAATACTATCATCAGGTCGAAAGGTTGAAGAGCGAGACACAAATATGATAGGAACTATTTCTTTACAGTATTAATGTACGTTATGTTTGGACGCTATGCTATAAAAACTTGTTGTGCTAGGATTACATATAATTAGTGTAGAAACTGGTTTTGTTCATGTCCATTGCAAATAAAATCCAACTAGAGGTCATCTTCCTTAGTAAAGCTGGGCTATTCTGTTTTGTTAAAAATATTTACTTGCAGACCTCTAATGTACCTTATAGGTATTTCATATTTGAAGTCAATGCGAAAATTGTAGTCATTAACTGACTGCACCCAAGCAAAAAGTCAATATGAATAAGAGTATATTGATGTTGACGGATAACTACCCACCTAGTTATCAAAACTGTAAACGGAAACTTCACCAAGGAAAAAATAAACATTCATAAACTAAAATAATAATTTACTAAGTACCTAACGGCACTTTTTAAGGTTCACATACAATTTCGCTATGTCCGTGTGTACGTCTGCGGATTAGTTCAGTGACGACAGTGACCCTTACTACTAGAAAGCTGTAATTCGTCATGATTACCTATATAAATTAATCACGCCGACAAAATGGTACAATAAAATCTACAAAATTTGACCCCCGCTGCTGGATAAATGGTTGCTACGATGAATTTAAAAAAGAAAACTATCACGGCTAAGGCATAACTAGTTAACGAGAAATAGTCGACTAACTTTAAAAATGTACCTACTTGGAAAGGCGACTTTCGTACAAATTCTGGCGACGCACCCGCAACGCTTAGTTAGCGCGCGCGGCGCGTGTCGATGTAATGTAAGAAAGACAGTCAGGCAACTATGGAACCCTACACTGCGCGAGGCCCGATACACACTTGGCCAGTTTTTATGTATTTAATACTCATAGAAGAGTTTTGGATTAACCGTCTTGTAGTGAAATCTGGCAACTGACAGAGAATACCTAAGTCAAACGATTATTTGTAAACTAAGACTATTCGTAACCAGATTAAATAATGGTTTTTCCTCCAATATAGGGAAAAACCTTACAATCATTCATTGACGACAGCTCGGAAACAAAGTACGTTGTAAGATAATTAAACAGGAAGTACCTACTAATTAATCAACCCTGCTTGCCCCTCATGTCATCCAATAACGCATTTGGTAGGTACCGGACCTATTCAACAAGTGTCACCCGCTGTTAATGCGTTGTTGATAGAAAGAAACTTAAGCACGGGGGATTAAGTAGTCCGAACCGGACGCATGTAAGTAGTCCGAGCCTTAACACATTTCGTTCGTTTTCGTTGGTATGATTTATAAAAGTGCATATTTTTTGGTAAAGGTATAGAGTAAATAAGGAATTTTATAAGAGAGACGACCTGACAATTTCAGTGTATCAATCACTTCTTCGATTGTTCCACAATCTGATTAAACCTATTCATTTTGCAGCTCCCCTGACTCTATGCACCGAGATACCCGACCAACAATTAATTCAAAGCATCTTCGGGAATCCAGGCGGGTACACCGCCCCTCTAGCAGTCCCGCAGGTCAAACCGATAACTGGGACTAATGAGACCCTGGTGAACCAAGACTATTCGGACTCGGGCGAATACACGCCCGCAGCGGCTGATTACGACTCGTTTGACTGGACGGTCACTAAGGTAATTTGAGTTGTTCGAATGTAATCTAGAAATGACTTCGGCCAAGGTAAGTTAAAGTTGGAGCAAAGCGACGACCAAAGCCTATAATCTGGTACATAGCTAGAAGTCTGGTAACTTGCGCTTGCATGAGTGTTGACTACACGGACTCTCTCAGCGGTTCTAAAGAATAAGCAATTTCGCAAAAATATTCTTTGGATTCCTATACAATAGGACAGGACTGTCAACCTTAAGTGGGTCCCATCCCAAAATCAAATCAAATCAAATCATTTATTGCACTCATGTTAGTATACAGTTCTTCAATTAGAGATTACAGTTCAACATGAACCCTGTAAGGGCACAGCAATGAAATAAAATAAATTATAATTTAAATCATAATAATTGTAACTTTCTAATTCTATATTTCTTCGCAAGTAGTAATGTTAAAAATGTAGGTAGTTGATAAAGGTATAAAATTTCACATAATTTATATATTAAAATTAGAATTAAAAATGTCACAATAATTAATTAATAATAATTCATAACATAAATTTGTTACAATTGAGTCCACTCTTCATTCTCATCATTAAAAAATTCATCTATTGTATAATAAGCTTTCTTTGTAAGATATAATTTTATTGTATTTTTAAATGTTTTATAATTGTCAATGTCTTTAATATTATTGGGGATTTTATTATAAATTTTTATTGACATGCCATAAGGGCTTGAATGGATCATTTGTAGCGCTGAATTAGGTCTAGCTAGTTTGTTTCTGGGTCGTAAGTTTTGAGAGCGGGTATATTGCGGGAAAAGGCTGTAATTATTTTTGACAAATAAACATACGTCTAAAATATACATAGACACTAAGGTCAGAATTTTTAACCTTATAAAATATGGTTTGCAGCTTACCATGGGATCTATATTTACAAGTATTCTAATACAACGCTTCTGTAATCTAAAGAGATGGATAATATTTGTACTATTGCCCCACAACACAATGCCATACTGTAACCAGGCGTGTGCGTAAGCATAGTAAGCGCTCGTTGCTATTTTTATGTCTGTGCATTTTTTTAGATTATACAGTGCATAAGTGAAGCTGCTCAATTTATTATTAATTTTATTTATGTGGTCTTTCCAGTTTAGAGTCGAGTCGATGTTAATACCTAAAAATGTAGTTGATGTGACTGATTCTAATTTCGTGTTTCTGTAAGAGTAGTTAATATTTATTGTCCGTTTTTGATATGGCTTGAATTGTATCAGTTTAGTTTTCTCCGTAGTATTTCTCAGTAGCTCCGGATAAAGTAAGTTAAAAATACCCCTGTTTCAAATCAACTTAGTCACCATTAAGTAATATTTGGGTCACACACCGAGTTTAGAGCTTAACGATAATAATATACTCATAATGTTACATTTGACTATTTTTTTGAGTTATCCAAAATAATTACATTGTTAGATGTAAAACTCTTCCCTAGTTTCTCTCCACCCCTCTTGGTTATTGAACATTCAACGAATCAGACAGGAAAATATTCAGGAATGATTCAATAGCTTGGGAAAGCCACAAGGTGAGTAGACGATCAGTGGGCCGTTTCATGAAGCTACAAATTAACAAACAAAACAAACAAAACGACCGAGACAACTGACACTGTGACGCGACACGTGATGAGAAAATCTATACCCTCCATTGAGTGTGAACGAGATAAGAGTCACTGAGTCGCGCATGACTTGACTTGGAAGCAAGCTGTGCTAGTTCCAGGTCAAATGGCCAGTTGTTGTTGGTCAAGCGCCTCAATGTGCTCTAATTTAGTTGTAAAATGGGCCATTGGCGAACATAGCACCAGGGTTATAGTGGCGCTAGGTCCAGGTTATACTTATACCTGGCACCGAAGTCTTACAGCTTATAATCAATTTCTGTGTATTTAACGTATTTTTTTTTATTTCAGCGTATAGCAGCATATTCAGAAGAAAACTTCCTTTTGTCACCTCTAGGTTTAAAATTGGCACTGGCCATCTTGACTGAAGCAGCGACAGGCCCGACACAAGCACAGCTCGCCTCGGTTCTAGGATTCGACGTCAACAGAACAGTAGTTCGGATGAAATTCTCTTCCATCATATCTTCTATGCAGGTCTGTGCACTCGAGTCATTCTTACATAATTGCTGTGATGATTAGTAGTGTTATGATGTCCTCCCAGGCGTTCCGTCGACGGCGACATCGTGACAAAAATTATTATAATCTAAGGTTGGGAAACTTTACGTGCATGGGCTCGAGTGTGACTTGCAAAATTTGGTTTGGAACGTACGACCGCAAGAGACACAGTGAAGCTGTCCACTAGAGTTATAAGTGTAGTGGTAGGAGGGCTTGGGCCAGTTTTACGGAACTGGCGTTTGGCGTCCAGATCTTCGAGGAGAGTGCGTTCGAAGTCGTACCCGTATTGACAGCAGTTCGCCAGTCAGATCTCGAGTAGCAAGTTCCTCGCACGACTTACATGATATGCTGGTGGCAGACAAGTGGCGATTTAGGACATCCTTGTATCGCAGGTACTGGCGACCAGCTCTAAATTTACCCAAAGCTTACTCAGAGTAGAATATAGCTTTAAGCAGTCTTGATGGTGCCGTACGCACAAGGTGTCCACACCAACGCAATTGGCCTTTTATGAGCAGACATTTCATACCCGCTATGTTCGTCCGACGTAATACCTCCGAGTTTGGAACACGATTCTGCCATCTCAGTCGAAGAATAGCTCGGAGACATCTTAGGTGAAAGGAGTCAAGACGCTTAATGTCCCCTTTGTAGCACCATGTCTCCGACGCATAAAGCAGTAGAGGTAGAATAACCGCTCTGTAAACGGCGAGCTTCGTGTGTAGTCTGAGATCATGAGATTTTTAAACTCGTTGGTTTAGGCCTCCAAAGGCTGCAGTGGCTTTTACGATCCTGGCAAATATTTATATATATAAGACTCCCGAGGTAGCGAAGTACCCACTTCAACCAATGAGTTACCTCTTAAGTAAACAGCGGCATCGATCGCAGATTTTCCTCTAGCGGGCTGTTTAAGAATCTGGGTCTTAGATGCGCTGATTACCAGGCCAAATTTGCGACAGGAGTCGTCTATTGTTCAAATAACTCTGCAAAACTTCCAAGCTTTAGCCATGGGACAGACATCATCGGCATACAGTACTTCTGTAACTGAGGTTGGTTGAACCTTTCGCTTAGCTCTCAGTCGTGCGAGGTCAAAAATACTTTTGTCCGTACGGAAATTTATAATGATTTGCTCATTGCATTCCTGGAGAGCATTGGTCATTACCGCGGAAAAGTAAATTGCAAATAGGGTTAGAGCCATGTCGCAGCCTTGTTTTACACCGCTTGTGACAGGATACTGGTCTGTGAAAGCGATTTAGTTGACTACGGACCACTTAGGGTTGAGACTAGTTAACTCTAATGTCATCTTTAACCTGTATGAGCACTGCGCGTTTCACTTATAATGTTCTCAGCATCAGCTGACGTGTACAAGTTTCCAAATGATTAGTTAGTAGATCTTTATTGTACCTGTTATTAACAATAAAGGTTTTTAATTGACTCGGTTTATTCTTCCAGCTAGCATCTCCACATTATATGCTAAACATTGGCAGCAGAATCTACATAGACAGTAGTGTGTCCGAACAGCAGCGGTTCTCATCGATCGCTGAAGAGTTCTACAAGACCGAGTTAAAGAAAGTAGACTTCCGCTTTCCTGTAGATACTGCGGCCCACATCAATCGTTGGGTCTCTAATCTCACTCATGGCAACATACCTAATCTCATCGATGAAGGTGAGTTGAACATTATTTATTACGTGCACAGAAGATATTATATTGTACCTTCAATTGCATATTAAAGTGCCGATGTATGAATTCTCTACAAATTGAAGGAGTTTCTTGTTCGCGGATACTACTCAGTATCAGTCCACGTCAGCGACACGATACTTGTTTACCAATTTGATAATATATATTAAGGTACCTATAGTACCTACCTATTCTTCATTTAATAAAATATGCCTATGTTTGTCATTAGATGAGGTGAAAGACAGTATACTTCTAGTCCTCACAACCCTGTTCTTCAAAGGCACCTGGCATCACCAGTTTAACCCAAATACTACCAAGACCGGGGCTTTCTACGTAGCCCCACAATTGCAAAAACAAGTGCCCTTCATGAATGTGAGAAATAAGTTTTACTATGCAGAGTCAACGAAGTACGACGCGAAGATTTTGAGGATGCCATATTTGGTAAGCATATCGTTCTAATTAGGATTTATATTTTATATTGAATAAGTACTTAGTAAATCGCAAAATTCCGTGTTTAAAAATGGCCACTAAATTTGATAGTTAACGTTTCCATTGACGACTGGAAACTGAGGCAAGTTGCCAATTGACTCAATTTTAGTGTGCCACTTTTGGAGCGCTTATAACCTATCTACCTCTTTTTTATATTACATCATTGGGCGTATCGATGTAAACAAACCAATTATTTTTTAAATGTTGCCATAATATTTTATGAAAGGGGCCCTGATGCATTTTGATACAATTTCCTGAGTAATTCGATTTTTATAATGAGAGCTGTGCATATTTGTGGAGTATTGTCCGAGGAAACAAACGATTTATAGCTCTCCTTTTGGTGGATTTTTCCCTTGCACGCTGCTTCGCTCCCTCACGCAGCTCTGATGGATTGTCACCCTGAGGGTGCGATATCACTGTATATAATTAGGTCACATTATGTGCTTAGTTTAAGTTTGTTTTACAACGATTCAAATAAGTGACGACCACTTTAGCCTAGTTGGTAGTGACCCTGCCTACGAAGCTGGAGGTCCTGGGTTCAAATCCCGATAAGGGCATTTATTTGTATGATGAGCACGAATATTTGTTCCTGAGTCAGGGATGTTTTCTATGTGTGTATGTATTTATTTATCTATTTAAGTAAGTATATCGTCGCCTAGTACCCTTAGTATAAACTTTGCTTAGTTTAGGACGAGGTCGGTTTGTGTTAGATTGTCCCCACATAAAGAAAGAAAGTTTACTCAGTGAAAAATGCATTTGGTGAAATGAAACAGGGCTATAGTTGTAAGGTCTAAAAAATTAAGGTTAAATAACACTTTTTAAGCGCTTTACTTTTCCAGCAGTGATTGTCAATAATTGGTTCCAGGGTAAAAAGTTCTCCATGTACCTAGTGGTACCGAACTCGTTGAAGGGTCTGCCCCGCGTGATGGACTCACTGAACGACCTCCGCACTGAGATGCTGTATCTCGCGGAGCGCACGGTCGATGTCACACTACCGAAGTTCAAGTTTGACTTCACCTCCATTTTGGACGGAGTGTTGAAAGATGTAAGAATGCTTTATGATGTTACATTCGCGTTTTGCGCGATCATTGAGATTTCTAGTACAGGCCGCATCAATAAAGAATTAATTCTAAAATGGCAGCATGTAGGTACTATGAATGTCATGTGTGAATATATGTAGGAGCACTATTATATGAGCCAGATGGCGCGAGAGTGGGCGCCATTACTTATACTAACTGCTGTACGTGCCATACTCGTCTTTTGGTGTTCCGTGAACAAGATAAGTTCATCTCGGGTTTGTACTGTTTGTCTTAAAGAAAATAGACGGGAAGTGTCTGCTGTTGTCAAATAATGTTGCATGAAAACCACCTCTACTATAATGACCGCCATTGTTTCATTAAAATCACCTCCACCATAATGGCCGCCCTTGTTTCAGCTGGGTATACGGCAAGCGTTCGAAGACACCGCATCTTTCCCCGGCCTGGCCCGAGGGCAGCCCCAGCACAACCGGCTGAGGATCTCGAAGGTGCTTCAACGGTCTGGCATCGAGGTCAACGAGTTGGGCAGCGTTGCTTACGCAGCCACAGGTTAGACATGAAGTAAAAGCTTTGCCTCAACGACCTTTTTGGGCTACGCTACCAGAGAACGCCATTGTACCTGGCCTTAGGGTCGGTAATGCGCATGTGACACACCTGGACCTGCAACCGTTCATAGGCTACGGTGACCGCATACTATCAGGCGGGCCGTAAACTCGTTTGCCAGCGACGGTATTAAAAACAATCTTTTGGCCACTTTTTTTGTTTTGAGAGAAGTAAGTAACAGAACCGAATTGGAATGTACCGCAACGTCATTTATTGACACAATCGGGAAGGCCCCCTAGACTCTAGAACTGACCTGATCAACGTAGAGATCGTAGAGTATGTTTAATGCGAGCATTGCTGTCTTTTCGGGAACACTTACGAACGGCTTCAGGTGGTAATTTTTTATTTATTCTTTAAATTATTTCAACCAGATTTCATCTGGTTTTGGACCCTACTCCTAATATCAAAAAAGAATTCTTGCTTTTGGGTAGGTATGTTTGGCCCGGTTTCCTTTTTTACCATTATTGAACTATTTTTTTTTTGACGATGTGAAAATGCTTTACGCATACCCCCGACCCGGGGAAGGCCCATTTGGGGGTTATGTGGGACTCTCTCCTCCCGCCGCCATCCGAGGAGCATACCCACTAAAAACACAACGGCGTCACCCGCATTACCGTTAAGGGGGGGCGCCATGGGATCGCGAACATTCCACCACGACACCATTATTGAACCTACAGGAATTCCTCGTGACATCGGATAAGCACTCCGCACACTTTAGTATTTGATATAATCGTTACACAATAAGGGCTCTTAAAGTCGAGTACCGTGTTTAGGCCACGAGGCTTGCCTACGAGAATTTAAGAGCTAATTCTGTAACTATTGTATACAATAATTTTTATACGAGTCAACCGAAATAATTAAACAGACTTGGTATCTAATGAAAATCTAAGCCCTGCTGAAACGAAGTGCAAGTCAGAGGTGGCGCCGGCTCAACGTCGTTGATGTCTTTTGTATTGGAGTCAACGCGACATCATATTGGTTAAATTCATTATAGTTCAGTAAAGGCGCCATTATTGGTCGAATTTATTTTAGTTGTGTAAAGCGTTGTATAATAATTATTATAGTTGAGTTGGGAGCTCCATAGAAAAAAGTATGTGGTTTTAGTTTAGTGTACGAAGTCTTAATTCAAACATTAAAGTCGACGAGTATAAAAATCTTTATTGTAGTAACAACATTCTCCTTACAGAGGTAGCGCTGGTGAACAAGTTCGGTGAAGACGAAGACAGCACCGGCGAGGTGATCGCCAACAGGCCATTCATGTTCTTCATCGAGGACGAGGCGACCAGACAACTGCTGTTCACGGGACGGATGTCAGACCCTCTAGCCGCCGTCGCCGAGTTTAAAGCACATACTACTAACCCATAATGCTTATGACCTGCGCCACTTGTGAGCGTTTCATCATATCTAGAGTATTTTAGAATCCAAATTTGACTGTACCGTGTATGAAACAAGAAAGTAGTCCCGCTATGTAAGTCTACTCATTATGATATATACTGATGAAAAATATAATTATGATAAGAGGATGTGGATGTAGTTTTTGTCAGTGGAAATAGTGTAGTGCTTGTAATTTTATATGTAAAACAAAGAACGAATTTAAGGTTTGCTGCAAAATATGTTTAAGTGCGTGTTTATTATAAACCTTTTTGTACCTATATAAAACAGATAAGCAATATTAACTGTTTCTGCAAATAAAACAAACGTTTGCTATACTTTAGTTTTACTCAATTTTCCCCTCCATATAAGCGTTATTTCAGAAAAATTACATGAAGGGTTTTTCTTAGATTTCAAATAGTTTGTTAATTTTTACTCAGAATTAGTGATACTAACGATCCTTATAGAAGAAAAAAAGTAATTTATTTCATTCCAGATCGTCACATTTTTGTAAGGCGACGCACTGGACTTTTTTTACATAGTATTTTTTTATGACCATCAGCTTCACCATCGGTCATTACCTTCGGTTAGCATGACTATATTGCTATTGACTCCATTTATCATTAATTTCTGTCTAGTGACTATACTTATTGAAGGTTAGGGCGCACTTAGCGTCTTTCGAGTGTCGTCGTCTAGTAAACGCTCGTGCAGCGCCAACGCAACGTTCACGTTGCGGCGCCGCGACGCCAGTGGCGTCTTTCGAACGTCAGCGTCTAGTTAACTCCCGCGTAGCGTCGACGCGGCGTCCGCGGAGCGCCGCCTCGACGTCAGGTGGCCATTGACACCGCGTCGACGCTGCGCAGGCGTGAACGTTGCGTCGTCGCTGCGTGGGTGTTTACCTACTACACGACGACGCTCGAAAGACGCTAAGTGTGCCCGGGCCCTTAAGGTACCGGTCAACTGTTTTTGGAACCTACAGTTACCGTCAGACGTATACAAGCTACCTTCTAATACCCTATTATATCCCCCTTCCCTTTATATCTGTGTGTCTTTTGTGTAGTGAATAAATGTCTGCTTTCTTTCTTTCTTTCTTTCTATTATGTACGCTGATGTCAAAATTTTCCAATCAAATGATGATTTTGAGATGGAAAACAATAGGTTCAACTCTTTGGCACGGATCCCTACCAAAGCATACGAGGAGTTAATCTAGACCGTGAAGAAGAAGGTTGTGCAGATATTTATTATAATGCCAAGGAAGTTGAACACGTCCGAAACGTGGAGGTAGGTAATGCACGATTAAATCGCTTTATTTAAAAGTAATGTGTGAGCTCAAATACATTTAGTGATTAATGTGATCAACTGATCATAGCCGGTATATGGTCGGTCGAGGGCTTCCATTTAAAGCGACGTAAACGCAAAAATGTCTCATTTTTAACGGCATTGTATTCGTCTAATAATACATCATGAGCTCAATTTTTTCATAATTTTATTGAAATAAACTTTAGGTAGTCGTAGTTGTAAATGACTCTTTACGAAGGTATTTTGAAAATATATGACTTCATATACTTTATCCGAAATTTGTTAAACCTGTACTCGGACACAGGCCGGTTTCTCGCATGAAAGAGAGAAAAATACGTTCGCGTATTCGCGCGGTTGTCGATCATTCACGAGTGAATCACGAAGTTTAATGTCATATCATAATTAGAATTGTTTGTCACTAAGCAGTATTGTTTGTGTTACATTGGCGATAGGGTGCGTATAGCATTCATTTTGTTGACAATAATGTCAGATAATCTTAAAAAGTCGCAGTGTTTATGTTAATAATTGGTTTATTTATTCTACTTACATAGTTTGCGAAATAGGTTCCTTTTAGTAACCATCATGCGTCGTATTATGTGGTGTGGTAAGTTTTTTATTTTACTAATTTAATATAATAGTTTAGAGTTCCTACCGACAGAAAATTATCGTAATAAGTTATGATTCTGACCTTCCTCATTTGCAAACTCGTTCCTATTAAGTCGTTCCGGATATCACTGTTTACTCTTATTTACCAATGATTTTTCATTCTTCGAAAAACTTGTCACCATTCTTGCAAAAAAAACAAAAGCCAGCTTACCTATTATATATTATTGTCTTAAGTTTTTGGGTTTATCTTAAGTTAGGTACCTATATTAAAGCATGCATGATTCTTAATATTGCTAATAGGTATTAAGTTCTTGAACTTTGCCAGTTTTTGCTTTGTACCAACAAAAACGAGTCAATAGGAAATGTGCGTCTGTATCCATACCAGGATAAGAATCTCACTCAAACATTTTAATTTAATGTTCGGGCTCACAATAGATGGCGATGTACTACGTTAAGTATGTAGTTGTAAGTCCGATGTCCCAGATAAGAGCCATCCAAAGTCTGCATGACCACAGCTGAGATCTATCTACAGAAACACTGTTCTTATTTATTCGACTCTTTTACGAGTGTAATGAAAATGAGGTGAAATTTATGTAGCTTCCCGACGCATGTCCAAAAACGTTAATAAAATAGTTAAGCAGTGCCATATATATATTTTTTAAATTTCTAATTAAATAAAGTCGGTTCTGGCGCTTCGCCGGCCGCTACCGCGGCACGCTCGCTTGGCTCGCTCGGCTCGCGCGCTGTAGGGTCGCAGTTTAACCTAACACTCCTCCTCGCTTCGCTCGTCGTTGTACCTACACCGACCTGCCTTAAAGTTTCTTCATACAAAACATGCTTATTTTAGCGTCTTCTATACCATAGCATCATAAAAAATAGGTGTCATAACGACACCAACCCCACCAAAGTCATAGCATCATAAAAAATAGGTGTCATAACGACACCAACCCCACCAAAGTCCTGCACCCCCTTTGTTTTAGTCCAACCAAATTTTCAATATTCGGAGCGCCTTATTTCAGCCATTTTTGATTTTAAAGAAAAATTGTTCAAGTAAAAGATGCTTATTTTAACGTGTTCTATACGATACAATCATTCAAAATAGGTCTCATAATGATACCACTACGAGGTAAAGTTTTATAAATGTCGGCCCCCCTTTTGCTCCAGTCCAACCCTCAATTGAGCGTTGTTTTGAGGGTTCCGTATAGTACCTCAAAAGGAAAAACAACGGAATCCTTGTAGGATATCTCGTGTCTGTCTGTCCGTCTGTCACAGCCGATTTGCTCTGAAACTACTGGACCGATTGAGTTGAAATTTGGTAACATATGTAAATTGGTGACCCAAAGATGGACGCGTAAAGTAAATTAATGAATTCTGAACAAGGGGGCCACAAGTTTCGCAAACTGTATTGTGTGACATATCAAATGAAAGGGATTGTTGTAAGCATCTCATTTTCTTATTTTATAATATTAGCAAACACAGATTTGAAGTAATTTAGGAACAATTAGACGAAAATTTACCACTCCCCCTCCCCTTATCTCCGAAACTTCTAGGCTTACAATTCTGAAAAAAATATGAATAATAGTTCCTTGCCTAAAGATTACAGAAAAACCTATAAGAAGTTTGACTATTCAAAGTAACGGGAAAATTCTCAATATGTTTGTGTATTTTGTACGGAGCGCCTAATGCTTAGAGCATAGCAATTTTACGGAACTCTCAACACGCGAGTTGAACTCGCACTTGTCCGGTTGTTTTGAACTTCTAGCGACAATTAGCTAAAGCTGATACTTTTGGTTTTCCAGGTTTTATTTTAGCCTGCCTTCAAAGCTTGGATTGTATGGATAGCATAAATTCAGAAAATACTCGTCTTAATTACTTCGACACTGATCTCCTAAAATACTCTACTGAGGACCGAAGCGGCAATGTGGTGGTATCACCGGCTAGCATCAAGTCGACTCTGGCTATGCTCCTTGAAGGAGCAAGTGGCAAAACTGAAGCTGAAATACGAAGTACTTTACGTTTGTCACCCAATAAGAATGAGTTTAGAGAACAGATGAATGCCTATTTAACGGCTTTGCAGGTAAGAATTGAAATTTGTTTCTACTTTCGCCACGGACAACAACTTAGAAAAGTTGAAAACCCCCGACATTTTCATTTCAAAGTTCAATATCTCAAAAACGGCTGAACCGATTTTGTTGAAACGTAGCTAAGAACCATCTCGATCACGTCTGCTTTCGGACAAAAAGAACCGCATTAAAATCGGTCCATTCATTTCGGAGCTATGATGCCACAAACAGACACACAGACATACAGACACATAGACACGTAACACCCCTCTTTTTGCGTCAGGGGTTAAAAATAGTGCTTAATATATGCCCTTAACTGTACGAAAAACGGTTCTTGTTGCCTAATAAAATTACTGAAACAAAGTTCAAATAGAGATATATATGCACCTATTTAGAGATATACAATATTAGGTTTTACATAATTTGCTTTTCAGTTCAATAGTACCGGAGCCAAACTTCAAAACGCTAATGGCATTTTTGTATCCAACAAATTAAGACTGAAGAAAGAATACGAGATGATTATACAGAAAGTGTACCTCACAGAAGTTATCAATATGGACTTCCAAAACCCAGTAGCCGCTTCTGTCGCCATAAACAATTGGGTCGGCAATAAGACAAGGGGACTAATAACAACCTTAATAGAACCAGGTATGTAATTATATAACTATACTTACTATCTACGTAAAATATACAACAGAAACAATAACTACAACTTGGAAAAGTAGAAAAAACCCGACATTTTCATTTCAAAGTTCAATATCTCAAAAATGGCTGAACCGATTTTGTTGAAACGTAGCTAAGAACCATCTCGATCACGTCAGCTTTCGGATAAAAAAACCGTTAAAATCGGTCCATTCGTTTCGGAGCTACGATGCCACAAACAGACACACAGACATACAGACACGTCAAACGTATAACACCCCTGTTTTTGCGTCGGGGAGTTAATATTAAAAAAAAAAACATTCATAGATAACAAGATCTCAGGCCTCAGCCATAATAACACCACTACTTGTTGTTATGTGGTGTTGTGTTGCCCGAGGATGCGCTGTGTTGAGAGCAATGGCCTGCATTTGTTTGTAGTTGTCGACACATCAAATACTCATCTTTAAACAATGATGTTATATGAAAAAGATTTAGATAGGTCATACGCGCTATAAAAGTGGCACACTAAAATGGAGTCAATTGCATCAAATTAATTGCCTCAGTTTCGTTCGAGTTGTCAATGAGAACGTGTAGCTGTCAGATTATAGGTGGCCATTTTTAAACATGAATTTCGAATAGACATCATATCTACCTCTTTTTAGGGTTCCGTACACAAAGGGTAAAACGAGACCCTATTACTAAGACTCCGCTGTCCGTCCGTCTGTCTGTCCGTCTGTTTTCATTTTTATCGAAAAAGTATTAAAAATTTAATAGAAAAAACAAGATTTGAACTCAAACCTGTAGTAAGTTCTTAAGCATAAGAAATTATAAATGTTGAATCGGCCACATATGGATACAACACTACCCGATAGCCATTTTCAGTCGCAGCATTTTCAAAGCAGTAACAAGTCACAATAGTTTGGTAACTGCTACGGCACATTGCAACTGTGTTGTCTTTGGTTTCTACGTGTAGTAACAGTTGATACACAATGCGACCACTAAACCACTAGTAACTGTGTGTGGTCGCTGTTTCCATGCATAACGGAAACATTTGAGAAAATTAAGAAAATAGAAAATAAACGAACTTTTTACAATGTGTACAAAAACTGATAGACGTATTGTGTCAAATGTGTGTTTGATATGTCAATATTATTTGCCATGTTTTTTTTACTTCATAAAAGTTTATATACCTACAAACTTATTTTCTCATAATGCGAGATGTTGGGAGAAGAATGAGGTTTAAACCCGTTAAGTGTCGTAGACCCCATAAACGGCTTTGTTAATCTTACTCAGCACAATGCCGCAGGCGATGCTTATTCTACAAGATACTTATTCTCCTAATCATTTACTGTCCCAAGTATCATGCTATCATTTATTTGGAGCATCAACGGAGCATCCAAAGTCGAGAAACTGTCACTGTAATACCCGTCCTTTAATTCCCACGTTATCGTTTTCAGCACACATCCCGCCACTATCCGACATTCTCCTCAGCAACGTTCTTTATTTCAAGAGCGCCTGGCTGCACGCGTTCGACCGCAACCTCTCGCGGCCAGCCTGCTTCCGTCTCCAGGGCGTCTGCAAGAAACAAGTCGCGATGATGGAGATCAGCACCGAGTTGAACTACGCGTTCATTCATAATTTGAGGGCTCATGCTGTTGAATTGCCTTATGAGGTGAGTGTTTTTGTGGATATGTAAATTGAAAGGTTCTGTGATCTCAGGGTCACCGTTAATTAATATCAAAGTTATATTTGTGTGAAGAGCATGAATATTTGTTTCCGAGTCTTTATGTATTTAAGTATTTATATCAATTATATACATCGTGGTCTAGTACCTATAACATAAGTCTTATTGAGCTTACTATAGGCCTACTTCGAATTGTGTAAGAATGTCCCCTAATATGTATTTATTTATTAGTGTAATAGATGTGCTAATTATACAGTTGCAAGAAAACCGTAGTCTGTATAGTGTTGGAGGGGCTTCTCTATAAACGACAATTTTGTAACAAGGCCAGCAATTCGCCATTAAATAAGCAAACCTCTGGTGTCAGGCAGTTGTGGCACAAGTACTGACAGGAGAACGAATAGGTATCAATCTGGTAGGCCTCTTGTTCAGGCATCTGGGGGCGAGACAAACTCGGGTTCACAAACTGCAGTTGTAAATAACTCCAAGAGCCTGGATCTTAAGTACCAATATGATAATGATGATTTATAACATATTTGGTTTTATAAGGTGAACAACAACAAACCTTATTATGAAAACTATATAATATGACGCATTATACTTCATTAAATTCATCACTAGTCCTGCCTGACGGTCTGAGATATTGAGTCCGTTCCTAGAATATTTTCCTCGTAGGCATGTTTTCCTTAGGAACGAGGACATAAGAAGGTGATCTTCTTAATTATCGCAGGATAATTAAAACAAGTTATAAGTGTTATAACAATCAAAGGTCAATATAGTTAGTGGATATTACAAATAAAATAATAATGACGTTAATTTAGTAATGAGGTATTAGAAGAAGTGAGATGATGGTCGCTGATAAATGACAAAATAGCGTAATTCATTACTTAAAAGAAAGTCAGAAGAAAATACGAGTACCTATTCCAGAGTAGGTACATAGACATACTTAATAAATATTAGTGGCTAGGTTACCTGAACCTCATCATAGTTTGTGTGAGACGTTAAGTAGGCCCATCCGGTTTTTTGTGCATTTGTATGAGGTTTTAGGCTTATTTATTCCAATTAGTAATTCGCCGATATGAGATAAAGATCACCAATTAAAGCCATAGCGCGTCTTACGGCAAACTATTGTCCGTCACTTGGGTGCGTAACGATGGCTATAAATATTTTTGATATAATATTACTCGCAATAACGCTCATCTGATATAATTCTCGAGTTGTATAACAACACTTAATATATTTGCATATGGTATAATTATCATTTTATATAACGATCATTTGATATAATAATATTTTGTATAACATTCATTAAGTATAATGCATATTTGCTATATTGAACATTGGATATAATGCTCATTTCGTCTAATGTACAGTTGATATAATCAAGCCAGGGTAGCCAGAAAAGGGGGGGGGGGGGCGAACCCCCCACTCGGGGAGATCGGGGGGCAAAGCCCCCCGCAGTAAAAAAACCACACGCAAAATTGTACTATTGGGTGGGTTAGGTTAGGGTTCACTTGTGTCCCTTAGAGCGGAAATAGGCACCCCGCGAAGCGGGGTGACGTCGACACGCTGGCGGTTGGGTTAGGTTTACGTTAGGTTAGAACGGAAAAAAAAGTAGTTTAGCTTAGGTAAATAAAACGCAATTTGCACATAAAAAGATGTATATTTTTACATAAAGTGTAGGAATTCATTTAATTTTGAGGTTTAAATTTGAAGCCATTGCTCGCAAAAATTCATCTTCCTGGTATTCTTCTTTTCTAGCAAGAATGTTATTAATATTTTTTTGTTGTTCGATATATATTTTCATCTTTTTTGCTGGTGACTGTCCATTTATATATGATTGTATATTTCCTAGTATAATTTCGGATTCAGCTAATAATTCTGTAGCCAAACAATAGAATCCTGGTTTGATTTTATTAATAATCATATTTATTCGGTGGTGCCATGATTCCGCGCAATTTTGTGTGCGTGGTAAATCTTCCTCCGATTCTCTCTCAATTATACCGCTTGATCATTATACAATATGAGATGTATATCAAATAAGAATTATACTCTATGATGGTTATAAGAAATAAGCGTTATACCGAATGATAGTTATACTAAATAACAATATATATTTTGATATTATACCAAACGTTTATTATGTACAATGAATGATTCTACCCTTTGAAATTATATCAGAAATGGTTATATCCAATGAAATTATATTATTTGTTTTTATACCGATCATTACACACCCCCGTCACTTGATAGTTTTTATTGTATTTTTTTATTTAATCGACTCCAAAAAAGGACGAAGTTCTCAATTTGATTGTTTCTTTATTCATCATGTATTTAAAATATATATATTTTTTCGTACTTCTTTTGAAGTACAACAAAACATTGTAACTAGGAATTAATTAAATCATGGAGTTTTCTCCATGATTTAATTAATTCCTAGTTAAAATGTTTTTTTATCTGAAAGTAGGTACCAAATTTGGTGAAGTGGACAGAAGATTAAGTCGACGTATTACTTATGGAACTCCTTAATTATTCAGCTTAGTCGATCACGAAACGCATTGTAGGTACGCGCGTCAGGTAGTATGAGAAACGTCACTTTTAGTATGAGAAAATGACAATTGTCCTAACGTGCGTTCGAAACGTAACGTGATCACCCCTCTGATTTACAAATTCTGAAATAACGAAGTCACCTAGGAAATAATAAATGACTTAGTTGTTTGCTCAATTGAATGAAGCAAAAAGCAAATAACAAAAATAAACAAAATTTCCTCCTGACTTCTGACAATTAAGCAAATAACGAAGTCATCTTCGAAATTAAATTAAACACAACACGATGTATATGTGTACAGTATATTTACTATATATATTCTTCTCAGGGTGACCGCTATTCTATGGTGCTGTTGGTTCCGCAAGAGCACGAAGGTCTGGCGAGCCTGACCCGGGACCTGCCGTACATGAGCCTACCGCAGATCGCCCGGGCGATGGAGCCGGTACACGTGCAACTGTCGCTACCCAGGTTCACTGTGGACTATAGCGAGGATATGGTTGGACCACTCAGGAGCGTAAGTATTTTTATGACACGACACACCTGGCCATGAATTAGGAAATACCGCCTGTCATGCGTCCGGAAAATCCCACTTCCTTGCCAGCGGGTGACATAAAAAGTTGTAGTCACCACAGGCGGTAATAACTAATAAAGAAAGCATATTTACATTCTTTGTTTTACCGCCTGACGTGAGTTAGGTAGGTATACGCTATTCATTTAACCTGCAATAGTTTAGGTCGTGACATGATACCCTACTACCTATTTACTGTTGAATATGATAATTGATAACAATATCACCCTCAGTCTAAATCTACACGTTTTACTAGTGGACACCGGCCTATTTCCATGCGTTGTTTATTTAACGCGCCAAAACTGTTTGAATTTACTCGCATCTGTCTACCAATTGTCTTTTCAATTACAGATGCGAATCACAACACTCTTCTCATCACAATCCAACCTTTCTGGAATCATCGATGGCGGGCCCGCGCAAATCAACCATTTATTCCACAAAGTGCATATATCCGTCGACGAGAATGGAACCGTCGGCGCCGCAGCCACCGCCGCCCTAGTCGTGCCTTTGATAGAGGGGAGCGTACAACTTCTGGTGGACAGACCTTTCGTGTTCTTTATAAGGGACAATCATTTGGGTTTGGTTCTGTTTGAGGGAAAGATTGAAGAGCCTAATGAATATGTGGCGCCAAAAAATTATTCGGACAGCAATATTGTTAAAACAGCACGGAGTAGTGCTAAGACACGCTACTAAATTTAAGTAAACTAAACTAGGTATCTTGTATAACTATTGTATTGTATTGTATCTTATGCTCTTGATTACTGTTAAAAGAGATAGTTGTAGGGTAAGTTCTCTAGGCAATGAACAAATCCAGTGAATGAACAAAACGCTGCTTATTTGCATAAATTAAGAGTTCTGTATATTTCTAGCTTGTAAAGGTTTTGTAACATTTATATTAACTCAGTCGAGCGTTTTTCAAAAAAAGTGTATAGGTACTTTTTTTCAGAATTCGCTTTTTTTTATGAATGAATGAATGAATGATAATTTATTCGCTGAATATGGTCACATTAGCTGGTATATAAACAATGATTAGTAGGTATCTAACATATTCTACCGGAAACCGGTGTACGAATTTTATACAATAATAATTAATTAAATTAAAGTCAATTAAATTTGGAATACTTAATATCTATTAAATCTACATGTACTTTTTGTTAGGAACTCCTTGGTAGTGTAGATACATTGTTCAGTTAGCCACACTTTGAACGTTTTACAGAACTGTCTAACTGGTAAACTGCTTATTTGTAGTGGTATAGAGTTATAAATCAATGCGGCCATATAATAACAGTTGTCTCTATATAATTCTAGTTTTGGACCAGGCATTTTAAGAGGAAGATGGGTTTCAGCTCTTTTGTTTCTGTTGTCTCTCAGTTCGAAAAGTGACATGTTCTGTTTAACGAACTTACCTATTTCGTAAATATAAATAGCAGGTACTGTTAACAATTTATGTTTTAAAAAGAGTGGGCGACAGGAGTCAGTATTTTTCAGACCCCAGATTGCTCTTAGGCATTTTTTTTGGGCTACAAATACTTTACTTGTTGCCGAAGAGTTTCCCCATACTATAATCCCGTATCGGATGAGAGAACAAACATATGCATGATATACTGTTATTGCGGTATCAATAGAACTTGTGTTTTTTATGGTTTTTAAAGCATAGACGAATTTGTGTAATTTTCCACATATAACATCGACATGATCTTTCCAAGACAAGTGTTGGTCAATATGGAGACCCAAGAAATTAACGCTCTTCACCTGTTTTATTTTTTCCTCCCGATAATGGACATGGAGATCTAATTTTCTAGCTTGAACTGTAGAAAATTGTACAAAATTCGTTTTTTGAGTATTTATTTGTAGGTTGTTCCTCTGCAGCCAAGATATCACATTGTTTAATGCAGTGTTTATGGATGATTCGTATGTTTTAGCATCTGTAGGGAAGCTGCATTTAAACATAATCGTTGCATCGTCAGCGAAAAGTATGCATTTTTGTTTTGTCGCTAAGGGAAAATCGTTAATGTAGATTAAGAATAGCAGAGGTGACAATATGCTACCCTGAGGTGTACCTCTGTTTGTCAATTTAACATCCGCATCATAATTTTGAACTGTGTTTGTTATTTCGTCAAATTTTGCGATTCTCGTTATTTGTTGTCTGTCGCGTAGATATTCTTGCAACCATTTATTTGCAGTTCCTCTTATACCATAATTATATAATTTACTAAGCAGTATCTCATGGTCAACAAAGTCGAAGGCTTTGCTCAAATCCAGAAACAAGCATGAGGTGGGACTTTTTTCATTGATATTACTCAGCAAATACTTTACGAGTGTAAAACCAGCCAACGCAGTGGATTTATTTTTCCTGAAACCATATTGTTCAGGAGTTAAGATTTCATGCTTTTCCAGAAACCCTAGTATTCTTGAGTACATAATCTTTTCAAATATTTTAGATAAGATTGGAACTAATGCTATCGGTCTGTAGTTGGCCAGATCGTTTCTTACACCCTTTTTATGTAACGGCTTTATGATGGAAAGTTTAAGTCGTTCCGGGAAATCGCCATGTTCTAAAGACAGATTGGTTATGTACGAGAGGGGATTGGCTACTGTCGCAGCGACTGATTTTAGACATTGTGTTGTTAAATCGTCATAGCCAGTAGACTTCTTGTTTTTAAGGGACATAATAGTTTTGTACATTTCTGTTGGGGTTGTTGGTCTGAGAAACATACTTGATGCTACTGTTTTTGTTACATTAAGCTTATTTGCGATACTACCTTTTTTATTTTGGTTGTTATTTTCAGTACACTCAATAAAAAAATTATTAAAAGTATTAGCTATTTCAAATCCATCTCGTAAGGTAATATTATCTTTATTTTTAATTTCAGTAATGTTACATTTATTTGAAGTCGAGGCTATTTTTTGCTTTACGATGTTCCAGGACGCTTTACCTTTATTGTCGGAGTTTAAAATATAGTTTTTGTTACACTGTTTTTGCATGTGATACATACATTTCTTTAGACATTTTGAGTATAATTTTGCATTATTCTTGTTTTCCGTTGTTTTACTCAAATAATATCGTTGCCTTAGCGCTCTTTTTACCTTGCAACTTTTTCTGATGCCTTTTGTGATCCATTTAGGTTTTTTGTTTCTAAGATTTATTTTTATCTTTATCACTGGGAAACAAAGTTTAAATAATAGTGTTATAAGGTCATGGAAAAGATTGAAAGCAGTCTGTGTGTTATTTGTTTCGTAAACTTCTTGAAAAGAAATACTATTAAGGTACTCGCCAAATTTTCTAGTGTTCTCAGGACTAAAGTCATATCCATATTTAAAATAATGCGTTGCGATAGTGTTTGGGTCACACCAGGTACAATTTACTTCTACAGTTTGTGCTGTATCATGATCTGACAGATGCAGTTGGTGCGTTTTACCCAAGACCACGTCTGTATCTATATTGCTTAGAATATTATCAATACAAGTCTTTCTTACTCAGAATCGTTGATACTATCGATCCTCATACAAGAAAAAAAGTGTCCAAAATATTCTATTCCAGATCGTCACATTTTTGTATGCAGTCTTTTTTATTTATATGGTCGTGACGCACTGGAAGAAAAATCTTACATAGTAAAATCTGGGACAATTTTTTTCTTGTATAAGGATCGATAGTATCAACGATTTTGAGTAAGAAAAACCCAAAAAATCGAATTCTGAAAAAAAAAGTTCATGTACACTTTTTTTGAAAAACGCTCAGTCGCAACAGTTACTAAATGAGAGAAGCTTAATATTAACGGGCTACGGGCGTGATTTTTTTGTATGAGCTGGTAATACTCGTAACAAGAAGTAACAAGTATGTCACCTTTTATTTAATGTGTCATTGTACCAGTTTTAAAAACCTGAGTCTTATGGTGTGTGGTTTTTGGAAATCATAAGAGCGAAATTGTGTTACTAAATCATCGTTAAGTTATTCAAGTTTAGATTCTCGTTTTTAGTCGGTGTCCTATAACTATAACTATAAATCCAGTGAGTGAACTGGGGTGGTCATTCACTAGCAACGTTTGTCTTATTGTTTTCGCAAAATCTTATGTTCTAGTGATTGTAATAAGATTTACTTTTTATTAACATAATCAACAATGGTTTATATATCGTTGGCCCAGTGTTCCAACAAACCTTATTTTTGAACATGAAATTAGTTCATTCACTGGTTTATAGACTTCCAGTAAATGAACAACGATCGATAATTACATCGTTCATTTATTGGTTTTACTATGTTTTTTAGAACCATTTAATGACCAAACATTTATTACAGTTTTTTAATTGTTTTAGAAAAAGTAAATCATTAACTACTATTCAGTGTGTTGGTATATCGAGATAACTCCAAACAAAATCGCTAAACAGCAATTAAACACAATAAACTATAACTGTAACAGTAGTTCATTCACTGGTTTTAGTTGTTCATTTACAAGAAAACCGTGTTCGTTTACTGGTGATTTCCCACTTTCTACCTAAAACGTCATATAACTTTAAAATATGGAAAACTATTGCAACTAGAATACTTGTTTGAGCTATAAAACAGTTATATGGCTATCTTACATAAAACAATTTTTGAAGTCAAAAAAATCCTTATGCGTTCATTCCCTGGAGAACTTACCCTAGCGCGTACAATTTGTTTTGACGGGCTGAAATTTATGTACAAAATTATAAACTGGAAAATAACTTCTTCGTTTGTTTAGAAAACGGAATTCGATAAGTATAAATGGTTGCTTTCTTCTTCTGTAATCATCAGACACTTATGTTTAATTTTACAACGATTGTAATGACAAAATACAAAGAAAGTAATGTGTATAAGTCCTAAAATATATATTATAAGTAACGGCGTGTTTATCTTTATTATTCATTGAACATTTACTGATAAACGTTTTCGTAGCGCTTCAATCCTGTGGACCGCTTCTACTAACCTCGCTGGATCTCAAATCCTATCGTTAGTGCGGCTGAAATCCTATCTCTCTACCGCTCGATAATAAATGCCCTTAGCCACAGCCTAGCACCCGATGTAAAAGGCCTTACCTATATTGTAGTGTGGCTGCTGATTTTATCAGATATGATTAAAAAATAATATAAGGATCTCCCGACCTCCCTTCGTCTGGCGACTGCTGGTCTGCGGCTTGGGGTCACGGTATGCACTCCACACATATGCCCTTGTGGCAGATGTGAACCGACTGGGCCACCACGGACTTTGTTGTCAAAAAAGTGCAGGCCGCTTTTCAAGACATGCGACACTTAATGACATAATCCGCCGGTCTCTTGCCAGCATCAATGTGCCTGCTCTTCTTGAGCCGCCTGGCATTGTCAGAGATGATGGCAAAAGACCTGATTGTGTGTCTCTGGTTCCATTCCATGGAGGTTGGGACGGATGCTTGTGTGGGACGCTACATGTGTAGACACACTGGCACCGTCTCACCTCCAACGGACTACTTCTAAAGCGGGTGCAGCGGCGGAAAACGCCGAAAATCTGAAATGTAATAAATATAGAGGCCTCGGCAGAGAGTACGCCTTTTTACCCTTTGGCGTCGAGACCCTCGGTCCGTGGGGTCCCAGTGCGCATAAGTTATTTGCAGAAATCGCGAAACGTCTGGTCGATGTAACTGGTGACCGAAGAGCTGGCGGCTTTCTCGCGCAACGCATCAGCATTGCAATTCAGCGAGAAAATGCCGCCAGCATCCTCGGTACAATGCCTCGAGGGCCTTTTTTTAGATTTAACTTAGTTTTAATTTATCATACTTAATGTTAATTATAATCTTGTATTTACTTTTAATAAATACATTAAATATAAGGATTTCGCAGTAAACAGTATTCAATGTTATCTTAGTTAGTTGCATTTATTGTAAATTAATTTTCTGTACTAGGTTTAAGTGTAAAAGAACTTAAACCAAACAGTTTTCTCCGTACTTATTCAAATTGAAAGAAAGTAAACATTTCTAATGAAGAGTATGAAAACTTCCTTCCTTTTGTTTTGCATAGCTATGTAGGTCAATGTTTTAACAGTTGGAGCATATTTCTAAACTATTCGACATGTGTCCAACTCATACAATGTAAAGCTTAACAAATGTAGACAATAGGCTTTCAGGCTA
Source organism: Epinotia nisella (assembly GCA_932294315.1). Taxonomy (NCBI): domain Eukaryota; kingdom Metazoa; phylum Arthropoda; class Insecta; order Lepidoptera; family Tortricidae; genus Epinotia; species Epinotia nisella. The sequence continues at coordinate 30,385,876 of OW028674.1, forward strand.
CCCATTCAATACACACCATTTTGTTTAAATTCCGTAGGTAGGTACTTACGGTCAAGTGAATAATACCTCCGAGTTATTTAGCAAGAAAACCTCAAATCGTGTGACATGACGAGTACCATACCTAATTAAATTACCATAGTATGGCACCTTTAACCAAATAGATAACTTTTCGCTATTCCGTTACCTACTAAAAAAGTTTATTTCGTTACACGCTAAAGATTTCGGAAGATGTTACGGAAGTTAACGTCGTTAACCGTCAACTCTTTTTGAACTTGAACTTTAGACGGACCAGACAAGTGCGAGTCGGACTCGCCCACCGAGGGTTTCGTACAAAATTACAAATGCAGTTTTCAGATTTTTCCTGTACATTAAATAAAATTATGAATAATGAATATCGGGATCATAATTTAGCGTTATGCAAAGTTGACAAGTGCCTTGAAGGAAGTAGAAGGACACCTCATCAGCCGGGTAGACTCAGGTGCCAGGTAACCATGGGTTCGGGTGAGTCTGTTGGGTTCAAGCCAGGTCTCAGGGTCTTACACCTGACGAAGAAGCGTCGCAGCAGCTCCTGGCAAAGGTGAGTGTCCTTTTAGTGACCTCAAGTCTCCATATCGTTGTCGGTCCTTCTTGTGCATGGTCGCAATACATAGTTCCCACTTTCCACAAAAATAGTATTTTTACTGTTGCTGCCTATCCCACAACTCATTATTATACGAATCAACGCACCTACATAGTCTACGTTACATGGTTAATTTATTCTCGTTTCTAAATTTACCTACAGTCCACTAATTAACATTTTTTGCTAATAATGAATAGTGAATAATAAATAGTGAATAAAAAATAATAAACAATAAATAAAAATTAATACATATTAAATAATAAATAATAAATGAAATTAATGATAAATAATAATGATGATCATTCATAATGATCATCATTATTATTTATGGTGATGATAAATGATGAATTATGAATGATGAATTATGAATGATGAATGATGAATAATATGATGAATGATGAATGATGAATGATGAATAATAAATGATGAATAATAAATGATAAATAATAAATAATACATAATAACTCATTAAATCTGGCATCGTAAACTGCGAAGCTAAAGTGGGACAGGGCTGGACATGTCTGTCGGATGCACGTGGAGCGATGGGCCAAATTAGCCACAGAATGGACCCCACAAGATGGCTTCCGAGGTAGAGGCAGACCGAAAAGGAGATAACTATCAAGTTTTTTTACTGATTGGCGAATATTAGCACAGGACCGAGACGAGTGGCGGAAAAAAGGGGAGGCCTTTGCCGAGCAATGGGACACAAAATAAGCTAATAAAATTTTAGGATTAGTAGGATTTTTATCCTACTAATCCTACTTTCCTACTAATATTATAATATCCTACTATCCTACTAATCCTAATATCCTACAAATATTATAAATGCGAAAGTTTGTATGTTTAGATGTTTAGATGTTTGGATGTTTGAATGTTTGAATGTTTAGATGATTGTTACTTAAACGACTCAACCGATTTGGATGAAATTTTGCACGAACATAGTTTATAGCCGGGGTTAAAATATAGGATAGTTTTTATCCCGGGTCAACGCAGAAGAAGTGCGGGCGGAAGCTAGTAATAAGTAATAAATCTTATAAAAATTTAAATGGTAAATAGTAAATAATAAATAATAATGTACTTGGTCCACATTATGTATCTGGTCCACATTATGTATCTCGTCCATATTTGGAGATTCACCTCTACTATTGTTTACATTCTGTCAGTCAGTCCAACATGCCTATTTTAGACGTTAATATCTCAGTAACCTTATTCATGAAATTTGGGGTTCTCCTAGTTAATTCTAGTTAGTTAGTTGGGGTTGGGGTTGCGAGCGAGCGAAGCAAACGAAGTTCTATGCTTCAGTTTGGGCCGAAAATCGTTCGTACGTCCGGTGTTTGTCACGATGTCACGCTGTCCGGCTATTCTCCTCTACAGCTCGCAGTTTTAGGGTCTCGTTAATTATATAATTTTTAGGGTTCCGTACCTCAAAAGGAACCCTTATAGGATCACTCGTGCGTCTGTCTGTCCGTCTGTCACAGCCGATTTGCTCCGAAACTACTGGACCGATTGAGTTGAAATTTGGTAAACATATGTAATTTGGTAACCCAAAGATGGACGCGTAAAGTAAATTAATGAATTCTGAACAAGGGGGGCACTTTTGAGGGGTAAACTAGAAAATTAAAAAAAAAAGCTTCGCAAACTGTATTGTGTGACATATAAAATAAAAGGGGTTATAAGCATCTCGGTTTTTTTTTTAATAATTTTAGCAAAATCAGATTTGAAGTAATTTAGGAAAAAAGACGAAAGATTACAGGAAAACCTATAAAAAGTTTGAGTATTGAAAGTAACGGGAAAATTCTCAATATTTTGTGTATTTTTTATGGAGCCCTTGATGCTTAGAGCATAGCAATTTTTACTCTTGCACTTGCTTCTGAAATTACGTAGGCGCCATAATAAAACTTTAGATTATATACGGAACCCTCACCACGCGCGTTGTACTCGCACTTGTCCGGTTTTTTTTGTCGAGTCACTTTCAAAATAAAAAGTTTTGAAAGACTACTCTAGATAGTATTACTTTGGATTTATTACTAGCTCCATTAGATAGAGAAAACAGGAAACCTGCAATTTATAGGATGACAGTGAAAACTAGTCACCGGACTGGTTATACCGTCTTGTTTGTAACCTTATTAAAGTTATTAATGTGAATATTAGAGAATTTCACTTTATATTGAATAAGTAAGAAACTTTTGCGTGTTGTGCCTCACACCAATCAACACACAGCATCACATCGGAATGAGATGGGAGCTCCAGGAGCTCTCCTTTCATTCCGAGCGGCGGACCCTCAGAGCCAGCGTTAGGGTAGGGCGCGGTGGGGCGACCGCCCAGGGCGCCGGACAATAAAGGGGCGCGCAGGCGCCCCTTTATATCTTACTTACGTCGAGAGGGGGCCGGGAAGGGGGGATGGAGGAATATGTCGATATAGGTACTTCACAAATTCACAGTCAACAATAGAACTTCATTATCGATACTCGTATATTCGAATTGAGGAAACGGAGGGACAATAATTCTAGTTTTTCTGTGTCTCGTCCAAAGCATTACACACTCTATAATATTTACATATTTAAAATAGATAGCCGGATAAAATTTATAATATGAAAAAATGAATGAATTAACATTAAGTAAATGTGTATATGAATGTTATTTAAATGTATTAATCTTTTTTCGTCTCATCTTTAACACCAATTTCTCAATAATGTATAACTTTTAATAGTAAGTATACATATAGTGCAAATTGTCTAATACATGTTTGGTTGGAGGTAAAAAAAATATAACAACCTGTGTCACTGCAATATCAATTTCCATCTTTTGAACCACAATTGCTAGACGTGGCTCTGAAAAATATGTCATGTGCTCTGCCTACCCTTTTTTAGGGTTCCGTACCTCAAAAGGAAAAAACGGGACGTAACTGGCGGGTGTTATTTGGCCAAATCATGAAATGGCGGCGTTTCATGATATGCCTAGGAATTTCATGATCTGCCTAAACGTCACTAGGCAAATCGTTAAATTGTGAGTTTTGAACGATATGGCGGATGTCACTCAGCCATATCATGAAATGGCGGCGTTTCATGATATGCCTAGGAATTTCGTGATCTGGCGGATTTTATGATCGGCCGCCGACACAATCACTATTTTCGGTACAAAAATAATTTTGTTGTGACGCCGACATTTTTCACGCGGTAAACAAACACGGCTGCCATCGCATACGCAGCGCCACCAGTGGCCAAGAAAGAAACTATTTTACGATATGCCCGGTATGGAGCTAGGAATATCATCTAATCGATCTGCCGTACTGTTTATTAGGCACATCGTGATATGCCTGGCCAACTTTTAGGCATATCATGAAATGGCGGCGTTTCATGATATGCCTGGGAATTTCGTGATCTGGCGGATTTTACGATTGGCCGCCGACATATACAATACATGTATGTATTTATTAATTATTTTCTACTATCTTAAAGCCTCCACAATGGGCCATCATGGCCGCAGAACAGAATGCGATGGAAGTCTTTCTCCGTCTAACGCATGTATGATTGTTAATGAGTTGCGTGTATGATGGGCCATGATGGCCGATTGTGTAGAGGAGCTTTAAAAGATTTAACCCACTTACAAGTTGCTCTTGCGCTTAAAAATGGTCGGTGGCAGGATGCGATTCGTGCGATGAATTAAAAACGTCAACGTACTTTTACTTATACAAATTTTATAACGAAGAAAGGAGGTCGTATGGTATGGTATGCTTTATTTTATTTTTAAATTGTTAATGGCTTCCTCTGGATCACGTACGGTATCTCGAGGCAAATGTGAACAAGTAATTTCGTGAGGCGAATGTTTAAGTAGGCTAATTAACTGTTTAAGGAGATTCAAGGGATATTTATATTTTGTTTGATTGACATTTTTTTATATCAACAAGATAATTGTAGTAAATTAAAAGTAAAAAAAACTTTTTCCAAACAAGCTTTTACTTAAATGCGCTAAAAAGAATAAAATAAACTTTTCCTTTAAAACTTTTACTAAATTCAAATTCAAATTCAAAAATATTTAGTGCCAGAACATAATTATATATTTTTTTTATTCCATTCAAAGATCTAACGATAGTAAATGTTACCATACTGGCCTATTACAGCTTAGCACATAAAAAAAAGCAAGCATCTACCGTAATAATTCACGTCACCATAAATAAAAATCTCATCGTACTCGGTGATAGGTGAAAAATCAAAAAAAAAAGTCATAACTCCGAAAATACGAAAAATTGCGGAACATACATGGGGGTGATTCAGATAGCCCTCTAGGTCCTCTACCTTACCTTACCTTAGCTTCAGTATATCACTACTTCTTGGGACACGCTGTATATATCTTATATGTATTTAGTGGTAAATAACAACGAAGAGAAAACAAAGTTGAAAATAAGTTGATTAACACAAATACGTTTTCTTTGTTTTTGTGATGACCCAAAACTGTCATACAACATGCCTAAATTTAACTTGGTACACTGATTACTTGACAAGACAATCACTAACGGATACGGGACTTACGGATAGTCGCTTAAACGTTCATCTTTTGGTTCCACTCCACCACCCTATTTTAATTTTGATTAGAAGTTTAACTGTTTCTATTATTGTTGCGTGACAGTTCTTTCGGCGCCAGTCCTCTGTTGTTTTGCATTTTTATTTGATTTTGCATGCAATGATAGTCACATCAAGGCATATATAGACATGGAGTCTCCTGTCTTATCTACCTAATTATTGATTAACCTCATGCTGATTTAACTTAAACAGGAATTGATATATCAGTAGGTAAGCAGATGTCACGAAACATAATCTTGCCAGGTGTTCTTAAAAAAACCGATTACTAACATTGTAATTGAATACCTGAGCAGTTTATTGTATAAGTTAGTAATTAAATACGTGTTATCACATATGACTCTTTTTATGACGAAGCCCCAGACGTGTTATGACATGGGATTAAAAAGTTTAAGTAAATTTTTACTATATTAAATATCATAGATCTTTTTACTGTTCTACAGTCGTGCCGGCTCTAAAGGCTTCATAGCCAACACAAACATAACTGTTTAATGTCTATATATATATAAAACGGTGTGTAGCAGCTTCCGTGCACGTCATTCTCGATTGAGCACGCTCTGGGCGCGGCTGTACCTACGATTCCCGCGCTTTTTGACGTTTAATAAATTCAAAACTTGTGTGTTTTGTTGGCATTTAGTTTGTGCGTTTGTGTTCCGAGTGCAGAGGACGTGTAAGTATTTTTAATGCTGGATAACCACATCGAGTCCTAAATGTAGGTCAGGTTTGTTCGATTTAACGGGTTAACCACGGTTTGACTGTTTTCTACCAACATGCATGGTAGAAAACAGTCGAACCGCGAGATCTTAACAACAATAGAGTAGACAGTGGTAATAACCACAGATAAATAAAAATTAGAGTTCCTCTTTATTTATATTTCTGTATTGGACCAACTCAATGATTCGACGGTTGAATTGTTAACACCAAAAATAAAAAAAAGTATAATATGTTGCGAACTTGTTTGCAAATATTTGTCCTTCTCTAACCGGTTTCCTGTGTGAATCTTAATGAAATGCTTCTTTATTTATTCTTAAATAATAATAATAACCTAATCAAGCATTCTAATGTCCCTAATTTTATCCCATTGTACAATGTGTGTAGGGATCGATTAAAAACCAATATAACTAATAACGATTAATTAAATATTTTCAGGTTTAAGAAAGAAAAGCCGTTCGTGAATATGCGTTTGCTGTTGGGTAAGTTAAAATAATATACACATAAAATAAAATAATTTGGTTATAAATGTAAGTTTAGTTGGCAAACGAATAACGACAAATTCTATTAGCACCTATTAGTTACACGTAAATCATATGTAGATATTGATATAGGTACCTATCTACACATATATTAGATTAGATTAGATTAGATTCATTTATTGCTCCTTCTAAATTGACATTTAGTTTTAAAAATTGTCTTTGTATATAAATAAAATGATTTCACAGAAAACTCGTCAGGTACATTCAATAGAAATAGTTAGCAATTTTAAAATAATATTATCTTAATAATAATGTCTAAATATAATAAAATGTCAGAAACTAGAAAATTAAAAATATGATCTCTTAGTATAATGTCAATATATGTCAATACATAACAATTTCATGTCAAATAAGTGAATACAAATAAATGTCAAACGTGCAAGGACTATAAAACATAATTTCCGTTAAGTCAGAATAAATTGATTGTGATCTTCTAACCTAATAATATGAATCATTATTACACTCATTATGCTAAAGCCTCAGTGATGTTCATAGATAATTAAGACAAATTTAATTTAGATACAATGCATCTATATCAAACAACGGTAATAGACGTGCTCTCATCACATTGTATACTTAGGGAAGCTTTGTGAAAAATCGTCATTTCTTTTTGGCCCAGGATATTAATAATAATAAGCCCGCGGGGGTAGCTTGTGGCGAGCTGACGGTGGGTGGCGACACCGCGGACCCCTAACATCCAGAGGGCCCGAGTGATCTGGCCCTCGCCTCTGTGCTTGCATTAGCCGGCCGGACAGAATGGAGTCGCAAGAGCGGAACCTATGCTCTAGGTTGGAAGTGTAAGATGTCATAACGCCGGCGGCCCTTGAACGGAACATCGGGATCTGGCTACCGCAGATTCACCTCTCGACAACCACAGCCGCTCAGAGGTCTTGCCCTATTGTCGCACTGTGCGTGCGACTGTTTTGTGGGTCCCACTCGGCGAGCTGGCGAGTCACCGCCTGCCTTTATACAATTTTGAGACCGATTGCCACGGCAAGTGTCCGCTAGTCTCCTTCCATAACCCATTCTCAAGTCCATTGAACATTCAACTTAATAGCTCATGACCTTAATTTCCATCGCAGTCACTGTGGTGCTGCACTGCAAAAGTCTTTGCATCTGGCGGGAACCATCATCGGTTGTATCATGTTGTGCGCTTCGCTTTGGCCCCACGCATGCCTTCCAAAGGTCCGGGACCCCATGGTCCCGAAATATAAAAAAAAGGATAATAGTGGGGATGTAAATGGCGTAAGGGATGAGACGGCCCCATCGACCACCAGATTTCTGGTGCAATCAGTCAATGTAAGGTAGCTTGTGGCGGGCTATTAGAACCCTACGTACCTGAGTGCTCCTGGGGGTGTCCTGTGGTCAAGTGGCTTACCTTAACTGGCCGTCCAGAGTGGATTCGCAAGAGTTGTTGCTCGAGGGTAGATGTGGACACCTAAGTGGCGAGTTGGCTATATGTTTAAAGTCCAGTACCATCTCTCTACCCCCTTAGCTCTCTGACCCGTGTTGCCATTAGGCCATTTAACGTTTGGGTCGCTAAGTATATCAATAGGGGCCCATCTAGCGGTGGGCGAGTCACCATCTGCCGGAGATAAAAAGTGAGACAGTTTTATTAGGTCCGATGTTTCATCCAATAGCCCAGAGATAATCGCACCAAAAGCCACACAATTTTGGCGATTATCTCTGACTGTTCACTTAATCAAAAGCATTGCTGAGAAACCTTATATTTATCTTCAACGACCTATCGATTGATGTGCCGCTGTGGACTTACAATGTCTTTTTTTGACGTGCAGTTACATGTATGGAGTGCTCCCGTAAAAAAAAAACATTGCACGACTATGTAGCGGTTAACAAAATATAACTAGGTATGTTACCCCAAATTAATTTCATTTAAATAAACTTTATAAAATGCCTGTGACATACGGACAGACGGACATGACGAAACTATAAGGGTTCCTTTTATGTCATTTTGGCTACTGAACCCTAAAACTAAGGTATAGAAGACCAACTCCCTTAGGGTGACGTTGGATGTCAAAACGAAACAAACAATACGAGAGTGCGGTGACATAAGAGAGGGTTGTCGACAAGTCAAATAAATATCCGATGGAATTATTTTAATAGGTACTGTCATAATATAAAAATACTCAGTACCCATCTAAATGTGGAAAAGTTATATTTACAATACTTAATTTAAAAAAAAAACAATGATTTTATGTTTTGGATCGAATCCTACCGATTACCGAACCTGTCGATTTTGCGTCTAAAATGAGAGTGGGATTGGCTTAGCACTAGTAAGCCTGTAGTCCCAACTCGTACCCAGATTTGGCAGCTAGCTTCGAAATAGAAAATGTGGCTTCTCATCTCGTAGCCAGCTATGAAGTGGGAACGGTTTTCCCATTTTGTAACCAGATTAAAAAACAGACGCGGAAGCTAAATATGAAACGGGAGACAGATTTATTTCTCAGAATCGTATACTTTTTTAAGTTTATTATCTACCATTCGATGATTTGAGTACAAATGTTTAAATTGGCGTCGTAAGCCTGGGTCACAACACCGTGACAGCCTATTTCATAATATTATCTACATTACTAGGAAATTGACGCTCTGTTTGCACGCACTTACACTATTCCATTTCGAACTTTCGATGCACCCCACCAATCTTGGTACGAGATGGAAAAATCATTCTCATTTCATAACTGGCTACAAGACGGGAAGTCACATTTCCCATTTAGAAACTTTACCAAATCTGGCTCCGCGATGGGACCAAAGGATACTTAAACCTACGTGAAATACGTGGATACGATGACTCCTAATCAAACTTCGCTAACTGCTTCTCGTTAGGGGATGCATTCCATTTTACGATGTCTGAAACAGATTACATATTCACATCAAATTTGATGCTGAAGCCCAGAACTAAGTCGTATCGAGATTTTATAGACCTTTGACGGTAAAACAAACCGACGAATATGCCATATATAAGCTTTCTTTTATTATAGCCATTTGGTTAAGTGTAGATTATGCTTAATATGTCCGTGAGGTCGTTGATATTGACCTTATTTTAGTCGTTCGCCGCTCGTCTGGTTCTAGAGGAGGTATTTAACACGTCTATACGAATAACATTATTTATTTTATCGAACTTAGTCAAATTGATTCGCGGCCACCGGAGCTGTGGAGCCAAGCACACTCAATCCGAGTCTATTTATGGAAGTTACCTAAGCTAAGGTCGTGTGAGCTCATCTTGAGAAGCAAGAATCGGATCGTTTATAATTTAAAATCTAATTATTAAATTTAAAACAGTATTATGGTGGGCTCCTTACATACACAACATGAAGTAAATTAAAAACAAAAAACCGGCCAAGTGCGTGTCGGACCACGCAAAACTAAGGGTTCCATGCCTATTAAAAAGGTCGTATCGTCACAGAAATCTTACGGCACTTACGTCCTTTTCTTTAAGGAAGGCAGTTTTTCAGCTATTTATTGTATTTTGTGCAATCAAGTTTAAATAAATAAATAAATACAGTTTTCGAGTAAAATGCCTGTGTCACATACGGACAGACGGACAGACGGACATTACGAAACTATAAGGGTTCTGGTTTTGCCATTTTGGCTACGGAACCCTAAAAATCAAGGAATATATCACAATTGACTAATAATCTAATAATCATGCTAAAGTCAGATAAACCATAATTCAAAGGACACCGCACTCCTAGTATGAAAAAAAAAGCTGGGTGGATTTTCTTGAAAAAAAGTGTACATTCAAAAATAGTGAAGGGGCAAAAACTTTCTATGTATAGTTTTGGAGAAAAAAAATATTTTGTATAAAGCCATTAATCAGGTTTTTTGCTAAAAAATGTGTTATAATTGTAAAAAAAACCACTGCTTCGATGTTCAACTTATTTAGGAAAAAAAAGTGGCTAATCTATCCCTCTTTTTATGTCAATTACTTACCTGATGGATCAAAACTATTGCAAGAGTGACGTAAAATGTATTTTCCTGAAGGAAGGTTTAGCATTTTTTCAAAGTAGCTTTACTTCAAATAATTTTTTAATACGTTTCTTGAAAAAAAAATGTTGAATTGACGATTTTTTCCCCCCATACATTTTCCTATGGAGCTCAGTTCTGGATCCTTTTTCACAATATATTTTTTTCTTAAAAACCATGTTCATGGTAAGTTTATACCCCTTCACTATTTTTGAATATAGACTTAAATACGCAAAGTAGATTTTTTCAAGAAAATTCACCGGGTATTTTTCCATACTATGCGCGGTGTCCTTTGCACGAGAAGTCCTCGAAACTCTGAGGTAAAGAATGAAAAAGATATTATTATTTTAGAAGCTATATTAAAGTCAAAAAATATTCCTGTGGTACTTACTTCTCAGCCGCCCAATAAGCTATGTGTTTTCATTTTATGGTGTGTTTTAGGACTTTTAGGGCCACATGTATCGACGTCTACGTCACACTACTGTCACATGAGAACTTGTTGCACTTGATTTGTATTTGAAAGTGGTTTCTCACATCCTTTATTACTTAGTTAGCGTGCAAAGGATATCGTTATAGCCTGATACGATACGTGCTCAGGTTTTAATAAAACCAGCATTTATGTTAGCAGAAAAGTAAGGGTTACACTTTCTCATATTTTACCATACTTAGATATCGCCTGTAGTGAAAATCGTCCAATAACTTTCTTTACACATAATCTACCTACATTCATTCTTTACCCATAAATACAGTTACTTAGAGCGGTCTCACGAGTCACGACGCAAAGATGCTTGGACGCAGAAAAGGCTAATACGTAATATTAATTATATTTTTCTTTAATTTTAGAGGATTTTTTGTGTCGGTGATGATTTAGTTACCTTTCTGTTTATATTGGGATCCGTATGTCATAACTTTCAAGGACATTGTGTTTCAATCTGTCTAAGGCAAGAATAGAAAAAATACAAAAAAATTGAAAAATTATGCCTTCGCACAAATAAATGTAAATGTAAAACATGATTACGTCATTAATCGACTAGTGGCTCTGTGAGCTGTAGAACTCTCACAGAGCCTTTCTTACCTATTAGGGTTCCGTACATCAAAAGGAAAAAAACGGAACCCTTATTAGGATCACTCGTGCGTCTGTCTGTCCGTCTGTCACAGCCGATTTGCTCCGAAACTACTGGACCGATTGAGTTGAAATTTGGTAAACATGTAAATTGGTGACCTAAAGATAGACGCGTAAAGTAAATTAATGCATTCTGAACAAGGGGGCCACTTTTGAGGGGTAAACTCGAAAATTAAAAAAAAAAAATCGCAAACTGTATTGTGTGACATACTCGTATCAAATGAAAGGAGTTGTTGTAAGCATCTCAGATATATATTTTTTATAATTTTAACAATAACGGATTTGAAGTAATTTAGGAAAAAAGACAAAAAATTACCATTCCCCCCCTTATCTCCGATACTACTAGGCTTAAATTTCTGAAATACAATATGGAAAATAGTTCCTAGCCTAAAGATTACAGGGAAACCTATAAAAAAGTTTTTTTTTAGTTACCACAAACAAGTTTGGGTCCGATTAACACTTATGAAATTTAGATTACCTATATACGGGACCCTCACCACGCGAGTTGAACTCGCGCTTGTACGGTTTTTTTAAATTACGAAAAAACTGAATCGCAAATAAAAACCACGAGAATTGGTTGAGAAATGCGATCTGTAGAGGAAAACAACCGGACAAACGCCGGACATAAAACGAAAGAAAGAAAGATTACGAAAGATTTTTTTGCCCAAGCCGAAACGGAGAACTTGGTTCACTTTGCTCGCTCGTTCAATAAGTAGAGTCAACGCAGAGAAATGTGACACCTCACACCTCCTATTCTTATCTATCGCGTTTGTGTGAAACATAGAATTCGCTCACTTGTAGCCATTGGATAAATTGGCGAAGTTTCCGTTCGTGTGATGGGCCGTCGGAACGGTTCCGTGCAGTGATAGCTCTCACGGGTGGCAAGTACTCGTACTAGACCGCGAGATTGCTTTCTCAGGAGGTATGCGCTCCATCGCATAGTACGGTCTGCATGCACATTTATGTATTAGTGCATTCACACAAAAAATGTGTTTTCACTTCTCATGCTCTAAAAGTTCGTCTTCATCTTGTGCGTAGGCGACATAAAGTCGCTTTTTATTATGCTCTAGTGCATAAAGTTAAATCTTCGTCGAAGACCAAGGTAATCGGTCCAACAGCCACACGAACCACTTTAACTTCATAGAACAACCTCTTTATTTTATTTCATTTCGTTAGTATTCTAAGACCAAGGCAAGAATACTAACAGCCAAAGTACATAATAAAACTTCATGAAATAAACTTATAATTATTATCTCGTCTCATTTTAATTTTTTTAAAAGTTTTTAGGGTTTCGTACGTCAAATGGAAAAAAAAAACGGAACCCTAATAGGATCACTCGTGCGTCTATCTGTCCGTCTGTCACAGCCGATTTGCTCCGAAACTACTGGACCAATTGAGTTGAAATTAGGTAAACATAATGTAAATTGGTGATCCAAACATGGACGCGTAAAGTAAATTAATAAATACTAAACAAGGGGGCCAAAATTTAAAAAAAAGTTTTACAAACTGTATTGTGTGACATATCAAATGAAAGAGGTTGTTGTAAGCATCTCAGATTTTTTTTTAATAAATTTAGTAAAAACAGATTCGAAGTAATTTAGGAAAAAAGACGAACGTTGACCATTCCCCCCTTATCTCCGAAACTACTAAGCTTAAAATTCTGAAAATAAATATGGAAAATAGTTCCTAGCCTAAAGATTACAGGAAAACCTACGAGAAGTTTGAGTATTCAAAGTAACGGGAAACCACGCGAGTCGAACTCGCACTTGGCCGGTTTTTTTATATTAATAAATAAATATATTTAAACCATAACAATAATTTATCATAGATATAAAAAATATTTTTTTTTATAACTGAGCAGTATGTAACGACCTAAGTCAGGTGTCACGTAGGTACCTACTGGTTTTATTTCGATACTGAAACATTTTGTTCTTAAGCGGGTTGACCTCGCTTGCCTCGCCGAAGTCGAAATATCGGTTACCTTTATAAAAGCGGTTACGGTATCGGAAAAAATAACGCTAACGTTATTTTTTGGTAGCGAAATACAAAGGTTCGGTTACCGAAATGGCCCAGAGAAAACCGATATTATATTATACCGTTAAATAAACGTATACCAGTATTTTATCGGTTATGCCGTCCCTCCTCATTAAATATAGATAACTCGTCGTCATATGGAAATTTATCTTAGTTTCGTTAATGATGTTTAAGTATTACTAAAAATGTTGTAGAACATAATATAGTACATTTCGATACTAGTGCGGAAAGTATGTCATTACGTCACGAGTACCGAGATATCTTGCTACGAGCCGTAGGCGAGTGGCAAGACTCGGGACGAGTGAAGAATGATATTTCCGCACGTGTATCGAACGACGTTTTTTAATACAGTTGCGAAAAAATAAGAAAAACAAGAAGTAAAGAATTCAAAACTTTTATATTATTCATTCTGTAACATCATTGTAATACAGTTGAAGAAAATGATGTTTAATACAGTTTAAATACAGTTTAATACAGTTCTATCTTATTTATTTTTTATTGACATAATAATTAATGGTACAATTTGTACGAGGAAAAGTGAAAAGCACTAGTGCGCGAAAACCAACTTTCCGCACGCTAAACAGCTACGTAAAGTAGCACTTTTTGAGCAACTGTATTAAAAAATATCTTTTTATTTTTCATATAAATCCAGTACGGTATGCTATTTATTTCTACCGCAGGTACCTATAACTTTAACACTATTTTTTTCTTCATAGTTGTATCCGTTCGATCCTCAGTGTAATGTTTTGTCTTGCCTCAAGACAAAACATTGAGCAGCACTTTTCTTGCCCAAGACTCTTAAGCAAGAAAAGTGCTGCTGATGGCATTAAATTGCAACATCGGTATATGGATGTTTATGAAAACAATATACCTACATATCGATCAGTATATTGGACACTTATTGGATAGTCTTATTACGTTAACCGTTAAAGATAGAATATTAAGTTAAATATAGGTACATTCTTGTTTTTCTCTCGGTACCGGTGCATCTGAGAGAGTACAATAGCGCAGGGTCAGCGAAGTGCGTTCACCGACTGCGCTTGCACCGTGCTTTACTCTACTCTAGCTAGCCTTTTATATACCTACCTACACACGCGATAGACAAACCGCCTTTATAAAAAAAAGTAAGCATAAATTCCCAAATGCATTCTTCTCTTTCACACCACACTACGTAGAAGTAACTTAATAGCTGTAGCCCGACAAATGGCTCATTTCCATTCCCTTGTTTAAGATGCATTTACCATACCTTTTACAAGAACCGTTGTTCCGAGCAAGCGTGACTGGCGCGTGCGCCGTTCTCGCCTGCAATCTCGTAGGCTATTAAACTTGATGCTTCTCATTGCTTTCTAATGCTTTATTCAATTGTTTTTGCTCGTTGACTTAGGTAGGTAGGACTTGTAAGTGCATCGCCATAGCCAAATCAGAATACGTATGAAGTCTGATTATGCCTGGTTGCTACGATTGTCGGGGTCAAACTATATTAGTGAATATCTCAGTGACTGATTTAAAATGTTTTGTAGACAGATAGACAAAATAATGACACACTTACTATCTCATTTCTCGGTCCCACAATGACGAATCTCGATAAAAACTCAATATTCGACGGAAGAGACATTAATATTCCTTGGACTTAACCTCGATGCAGGCGGCATAAGGGTCTACAACTTACTTCTATCTTACAAAATCCTACTACTAAGTAATATGCACACATATAAGGCATTTGATTTCCTAAAGAGCACCATTGTATGTCTGATCCCCGATTATGTGTAAATGAGACCAATCTCGAGGTCAAGACATTGGTACTAGGGATCGGTGAAGAGGTGAATTGCGTAGCAATACAATATTATCAATGCGATACGACACCAATACTGCCAATGCAGCTGCAGCCGCTGGTACCGCTAGCGCGGCCTACTCTCGACAAACCGATCGATACAGTTATATCGAGATGTCGTTAATTCTTTATAGCCGGCTTGTGTCGATTTAACGGATATTGTGCTAATTGGCTAGCCAGAGAATACAGGTCAATATTTACTGCAAGAGATGACAAGGGTCAATTTATAGGGTTCCGCACCCAAAAGGGTAAAAACGGGACCCTATTACTAGACTTCACTGTCCGTCCGTCTGTCACCAGGCTGTGTCTCATGAATCGTGATAGTTAGACAGTTGAAGTTTTCACAGATGATGTATTTCTGTTGCCGCTATAATGATAAATACTAAAAAACGAAATAAAATAAATCTTTAAGGGGGCTCCCATACAAGTGATTTTTTTTGCTCGTTTTTATATATAATGGTTCGGAACCCTTCGTGCGCAAGTCCGACTCGCACTTGTTTTTTTTAGTTTTTAGTTTGTTCCAGTCTTCCGTGTGGACTTGTGGACATATCGATTTAAAGCAATGTCATTGCAGTTAAGGAACCATTAGGTACCTACATCCACAGTAAAATACGGCCAAGGAACAAAAGTATTTTCGAAAAACCCGACTGCTTTTTGACAAAGATTATAGCCTATGTCACTGCCACGATTAAGAGGAATCCAACGACACCTCATACATCAAAATCCATCAAGCCGTTTAGGCTACAGGAGGCCACAAAGAAACAGACAGACATACATACATACATACATTCATACTTACATACACTCGAAAAACATTACCCTTCTCCTTTGGCAGTCGGGTAAAAAACCAAACAGGGGAGAAAATAAATAAAATAGTAAAGTTCTGAGGGCCTACTGGCTACTAAATACTAAGTAGGGTACCTATACCTACCTATCCTTTACCCGTTATACATTTACTTTGCGTTGTTTTTTTGTAGATTGCTATAAGTACCTAATAAGCTAGTGCATTGGTATTTTGCTTATACTAAAACGGAAAACATTTTACACATTGTTTTTAAATATTCTTTAGAGATAAATAAAGTTAACGACAAATATTCATCACAAAGGTATATCGAGTTTTTAGAACTGGTTATTATATTTAAAATGGAAATTAAATACCTATATGTATATACATATTTTAATTGGTAATAAAAGTGTTTTATTGTGTCTTATTAAACATATAAATTACTCGTCCTATTCGAAAACGTGTACCTACCTAAATGCCAACTGGTGTTATGGTTCTCACAATTTACGAGCTCGCGATTTTAAAGTAGGCAGATACCTATAATCTTAATAAAATAATCGTAAATCGCTCTGGTTGAGGTATTTACCGATACCATGCTCCAGTTCACTATTACTGCCGTATTATCTGTGATCATCTCACGACTTTCGAGTGATATTTACAGCTAGGGCTGGCGTCTGCGGTAAAACTAACTTGCAAAAGCGTTTGACTTTATTCTTAAATTCGTTCATAAACTGCTTGTAGCAATGAAAGATTTTCGTTATTAAACACCTTATACCCCAGCCACACACTCGTTGAGTGACGAGGGAAATAGCGAGGAACGGAGGCAGGCACATAGTGTGGCAACATTACTCGTCATGCCGTTCATCTTGTTCCTCGTCATGCCCACCGCTCCCTGTTTTGTCGTTTTTTTGGGCGCGAGTCGAAGGAGCGACAATATGCGCGCAAGTAGCCGGCCACAAACTCGCTTTTCACGCTTAAACAGCTTGAATCCATTTGGATGCAATTTGGTAGAGATATTTCGAGAAATAACGACGGACATAGGGCAGTTTTTATCCCGGAAATCATCTCACAAGAGAGTGAAATGAGGAAGGAAGTTTGTATGAAAATGCGGTTTTTAGGCGCGAGCCAAAGGAGCGGCAATATGCGCGCGAGTAGGCATCCACAAAATTACGCGCAGCGTGACCGCTTGCAGTAGTTTTAGAATATTTTTAATGAAATCTATCTATATTCGCAAATAGCACGGCAGTATAGGTACGAGTATAACTAATAATAAGCGCGCAGGTTGCCACAGTTTCAACGTCCGTTTTCATCCAAAGGCAAGTACCTAACCTAGTGCGGAGCGTCGCGGCAGCGCGTGGAGCAGAGCGATGAGCAGAGAGATATTAAAGTAGGTTTCCAGTGGACGGAAACTAAAGCCAATACGTAATAGCGTAATAGGTGCGAAAGCCCTATACAACAATATTACAGAGGGACTTTTTAATTAATTCAACGTGCTTTATATGAAAAAAAAACTTTGATTTCTCTTCATAAATAATTAATGCCAAGCTAAAAAAATTAAACACAGGTATCAAATTACAAACAAAATTAACATATGATTTTTGAAGAATAATTTTTTTTTACGCTAGATAGAGGTCTAATAATACTTTTCCGGTAATATTCACGTTGATATTAATCATATATATTATTTTCAAATTTTTCGCTTGGTTAACTTCGGAGATAAGGAGGGGAATGGTATTTTTTTCAAAATTTTTCTTTTTAAATCAAAATTGCAGAAAAAAAATGAAAAACTGTCTTAGAATGTACAATTCAAGCCCTTTCATATGATACCCCACTTGGCCTACTAACTAGACTTTGCATTTTTGCCCCCCCTCTTATCCGCCCTTTTTTATACAAATTAAAAGCAAATTTTACAGTTTTTCATTTTCCATACACGAGGATTAGCTTTGTTTACAACTATTCAAAATTTCAAATTGATAGCTTTAGTAGTTCCTGAGATATTTGACTTTGTGACAGACAGACAGACGGACGGAGTCGCACCATAAGGGTTCCGTTTTTACCTTTTTGGTCCGGAACCTTAAAAATCGTATGGATGGACTCGTCCCTTGTCACAGGGCACACGCAGTTGATATGGCTTTAATATAATAAGTAGTAGTTCGACTTATTTCACGGCTGCACTCCTTTACACAAAAATGCAGATTCTAGGTAATATGTGACATCGGCTATTCCTTTTAAAATTTGTGTTCGACATGCTCCGGAAGTTCGTCATCAAAATCAGTCTCCTTTTGAGTTCGAATATTTCAGAAGGCTATAACATCCCTATCTGAAACGTCATACTTTTTGTTATTTCCAGTGCTATGCCTCGCGGTAGGTCTGAGCAGCGCGCGGTGGTTGCGCCGCGGGCGCGCGCCACCCAAGACCACCAGCTTCGTGGGGGAAGCCACTAACCAACTGTCCACTGCCATCTTTCAGGTAATGTCTGTAATCCCTCTTTAATAGTATTTGATTCAATGTCATTTTTGTATCTAGTTATCCACAGGTAGTACCTAGTTGTATATAGGTAGAAAATTTACCAGATGTAGGCATTGAAAAATATTAAACTGTAGGTACAGTAAACGCGGGTTACTTTAGCCCTGGAGGGTAACTTTGGCTTTCGCAAATTACTCTGTCCATCGCTTTTTTATGAATTTGCATAGGGTCAAATCAGCTTAGTTTTCATTTCACCTAACTGCTCACGTTGTTACTTTTTTTTTATGTGACGTTGCTATGTGTGGTTTTTATGCGGGTCAAAGTAACCCTCCATTGGGTCAAAGTAATCCGAGTTTACGTACCTAAATACTTACGTATTACTAAACTAAAACATGCCTATGCCTATAATATTCATGAATAGGGGATATATATGGGGGTAGACTCAAAATTTATTTTTCCTTGATAAGAAAGAAGTATGTACTCTACTCTCAAAAAATTACGAAACTACAACCATTTTAATGTTGCTTGTTAGAAGGGGCAAGTAGTAAATGACAACCATTTCATATGAAGGTGCATTTTGCGGAAAAGGGACAGAATATACCCCCTCTTAAAACTTTGGACACTTAGGTATAACTTTGTGATTATTGAACTTCTTGCGTTACTTTTACTCCATTTTGAATTCTTTTTCGAGAAAATACAACTTTATTGATTATTTTATTTACTGTCTACACCCCTATTAAACCTAAATAATAAACTAAACCAACCATATCAATAAATTTTACACCACGATTAGATTTTTATATTTCCAGCATATTTCAATTTCTATTAAAATCAAAACCTCACATTCATCATCGCTGGTCACTTGTCTACTTTTACTTACCTATATCAATGTTTTTTGAATTCCAGGGTTATATAGACGATAACAAGAACATAGCATTCTCGCCTCTTGGCTACTCCGCTATCCTCGCCATACTAGCTGAAGGCGCCACGGGCCAGACGCGCGAACAACTCGTCTCCGCCCTCCACCTGCCAAACGACCCGGACTTGATAAGAAAAACATATCGATTCATTATGGAAAGACTCAAAAACACACACGAGTACAAATATAATCAACCTGAATTAAAGAACTACTTCTACATTTACAAAAATTATACAATCAACGATAACTACAAAAAAATTCTTGAAGACTATTATCTGACAGACGTTAGATCCGTAGAAAGGTATAATGATGCACCTCATTATAAACCCGATGAAGATAACGACGAAGAAACAATCGAAGTGTCCGACAAGAAAGCTGAAGAAAGGAATAAAAACGAAGAAATTGTTGATCTTGTTCCACCTAAAGAATCTGGCGAGAAGTTCATTTCTTATGCCGTTGAAGACAAACCTGAGAAAGTGGATATCTCTCAAATTGAATACAAGCCCGCTAAGAACATTAAAGAAAAGATAAAGCTGGTGAAGACGTATCCCAAGAGAGACGAATCCGGAGAAGAAGAAGAGACAATGGTTGCAGTTGAAGCTAGAAATCACGCTAGAAGCCACCAGCCGCAGGTTCTGATGGAAAAAACCGATATTGCGTCAAGTATTTCTGTCAATACCGTTGGACAGAAATCGGGTAAGGGTGAGTGAACTACTTACTTCAACTTTGTAAATAAATATTTGAAGAACGTCAAACACATACTCACGACCTAGGACAAAACGTAAACTCCTCATATAATTTGTCCAGGAACAGTTTGAGCCACACTAAAAAAAAAAACACAATTTTCCAATATCTTTAGTAAGTAGGTATCTTAAAGGTCCGGCCACACCGGTGCTCAAATAACGGTGACGGTACGGATACGGCCTTCCTAGTATGAACTATGAAGTTCCATGTCAATAACGTCATATTTCACTGCGATTCCGTAGCGTAACCGTTTTTTGAGCGCCGGTGTGGCCGGACCTTCACTCAGTAGCGCGAAGGAATACACCTTGCTTTGGTGGCTGAATAACTAGTCCAATTTCAAGACTCTCGAGAATTCAAAATTTATATTAGTATGTTTTAAATTGAAGTTCTTGAGAGTCTAGTAAAATAAAAATAAACTATACGATTATTAATAAGTATAGTAAACCGTGTGAGCTAGAAAAATTAATAAAAAATATAATATATATAAAGTTTCATAATTAATCGATTTATTTGTCAATTCCAGCTTCACCATCAAACTCCCTTATGCTCATTTTCAACGGGATGTATTTCCGTGGCGCGTGGAAGCAACCATTCATGAAGGTCGAGTCAGCCATATTCTATTCATCTAACACCGAGAAGAAGCAAGTGCCGATGATGTGCACTAAAGGTGTCTTCAAAACTGGCTCCCTTCCTGGTCTCGACAGCTCAGCAATTGAACTGCCTTATGATGTGAGTGTTATTGAGAACTTATGTTGATCACGGTTACTGTTTATTTTTCCTTCAAAACACCATTTAAATAATTAATTAACCATCTTCCAGGGTGGCCGCTACTCTCTCTTGATCGTGGTGCCTCGCACCCGGGATGGTCTCACTCGGCTGACAGCAGATTTGCCCGCGTCTCCTCTCGAAGACATTCAGGAGAGTCTGCGAGAAGAAGAGCTGCAGGTCTCTCTGCCCAGCTTTTACGTGGAGACCACAACAAAGCCTGTTGCGGCCTTGGCTAAGGTATTTTGTTTTTATTAATTGTTTTTAGAGACACTAAAAGTAAATGTTGAAAGGTTGTGTTTTAACTTATTTCCTCAAAATAATTTCGAGTCCAGCATTTTCTTTTGACAAAGTATTAGGATGTCCTAATCCTACTAGTGATAAGCATGCTGGGAGACCTGATTGCTCATCATTTTGTGGCATTAATTATTTACAGACCAAAACATATATATCAGGAGCGTATATGAGGAGTTATGGGTATGATTCACATATGTCGAAATTGACTCGCGGTGTCCTTAACTTTGCGGGAATAGAATGAATGAATGAATGAATAATCTTTATTATAGAGAGACATTTTTAACAAGCTTTTATTAGGTCGACCTGTATGTAACTAACTACCTCAACGTCAAAAAAATCGCACATTTCGAAAATTTCGTTTCGAGCGAATATAGCTCTTACGGAATGTACTGTACCCCATTAATATGTATATCATTTTAAAGCTCAATCAACAACCTTTTAAATGAGTGGGTGTTTGTTTTGTAAAAGGGTCGTTCTTTTTTTCGACCGACAATAGCCTGTCCCTCGTCTTATTACGGCATCTCATTTGAGTAATGATGTTTACGGTTTTATAATGTTCGAATGAACGTCCATATTATTTTATTAATTAGTGATGTTTAATATTTCACTTTCTCTAACTAGCATTTTTTTAAATGTTTTTTTTTTCGTAGAATGCCGTGACAGAGTGGTAAACCAAAATGTTGTCCCCACTGAAAGAGTCCACTTTGTCACATGTTTTTTTTTAGAAACCAACCGTAAATAAATATTTATATTGGCCAGAAAGGAAACTTTAATTAGTTCTAATGAAGAAACCTATGCATTTTTTTTTAAATCGCACTTCAAAACCACAATTTTCGATAGTTCAAAAACCAAAAAAACAGAAAAACCTCGGATCATTGTCGGTAAAAAAGAAGAACGACCCAAAAACAATGACCATAAAAAAAAAACGCATTTTAAATAAATCAAAAGTCCCGAAGTACGCGTTTAGTGGGTCACTAATTGGGCACCCATGGACGGGTATAAAAGGGGGGGGTAAAGATCGATTAAGGGTCATTCGCTATCCAGACGTCACTGAGATCACACCTGAAGAGCTACAGCAAGAAAAAAACATTAAAAAATGGATACCACGCCAGAAGAAGCCCCTCAAGTGATTGCACTACTGGAAACTGGACTACGACAGACTGAAGTTGCTCGGCGTCTGAATATCAGCCGTTTTCGAGTGCGTCGAGTGCTCCAGCGGTTCGAGGAGACTGGTGGCTACATCAGAAGGCATGGATCCGGGAGGCGACGCTGTACTTCCGGTTCAGACGACCGGTACATTGTGACGACTTCCTTGCGGAATCGTTTTTTCAACGCTGTTGAGCTCCAGCAACAGCTTCGAGCAGCTCGCAGAACGTCGGTAAGCGTCTCCACGATCAGACGAAGACTACTGAGGAGAGGAACTTGATGCCCCGCAGGGCCGCTACGGGCCCCCAGTTGACTGCGCAGCACCGGAATGCCAGAAGAGGATTTCGCACTAGCCATGAGAATTGGACGTTCACCCAATGGAGGAATGTCCTCTTTTCTGACGAGACGAGAGTGTGCCTTTACACCAACGATAGACGCAGAAGGGTGTACAGGAGGCAGGGGGAGCGGTATACAGAAGCCTGCACCGTAGAAACCGTCAGCTACGGGGGTCGATCCTGTATGTTCTGGGGCGGCATTTCCGTCGACGGGAAAACCGAACTTGTTTGCGTTTCCCGGACTGGAGGTGGCCGTGGCCAGGGATCCCTGACTGCTCAGCGGTACATTGCGGAGATCCTGGATCCACATGTGGTCCCATATGCTGATGTAATTGGACCTGGGTTCCAATTTATGCACGATAACGCCCGCAGCCATACAGCGTTGATCGTTCGGGACTACCTGCATGCTGCTGGTATCAACGTTATGGACTGGCCAGCAAGGAGTCCCGACTTAAATCCCATCGAGCACCTCTGGGACCAGCTGAAAAGGCGGGTACGATCGCGTGATCCTCCTCCTGCCACACTTGATGAGCTTCATGATGCTGTCATTGAGGAGTGGAACAGCATTCCTCAAGAGAACATCGTGACGCTGATCAGGTCCATGACCGACCGCATGGAAGAGCTTCGGAGGGCTAGAGGAGGCAACACTAGGTTTTAAGTTTAGTTTTAAGCTTTATTTTATTGTTATTGTTGTGTTTTATTTTTTTGTAATTTTTGTTAAATAAACGATTTTTCCTTTTTACTGTTTTTTTCCATACGGGGTTGATTTTCGTTTCGTGATTGACATTTTCCGATAGAAGGTTTCATTACCTTTCAAATAAGACCCCATAGTCATGGGGTACATTACATTCTGTAAGAGCAATTTTCGCTCAAAACGAAATTTTCGAAATGTGCGATTTTTTTGACGTTGAGTGTATGTAATGAAATCTTGCAGGTTAAATTTGACCAACTTCCCGGAGTCCAATCAAGTTGAAATTTTGTACAATTATGTAAGTCGGATGACAATGCAATAATATGGTACCATAAACCTGGTCTGATGATGGAGACGGAAGGTGGCCGTAGGAACTCCTTAATTACACAGGATAAACCCGTCGTGTTTGGGCTCGTTACAATCCTCTCAATGAGCAGTTGATGAGTGTGCAAAAAAAAGTACAGTCGGCAAAAAAATCCAACATGGCGGAACACCCAAGATGGCGGGCTAGTTATTTTTAATGCACTCCTACAATATGGGTATCAAATGAAAGGGCTTGCTGAGAATAACTCGAAAAAATAAGTGACGCCACTCTAAATCCAATATGGCGGACAATATACTGAGAAACCTGTCCAGTGATGACTAAAAAGTAAAAAATAAGTTAAAAGTAAAATAACTTTTTAAAAAACAAGCGTTTATTTAAATGTGCTAAAAAAAAAAAACTTTTCCTTTAAAACTTTTACTATCAACTTATAACGTCATAACACATTTTAGATGATATAAAAGCTTGTCGCGAGATTTAGGTACTCGTATATCAGGTAAATCTCGCGACAAGCTTTTATATCATCTTAAATGTGTTATGACGTTATAAGTTGATAGTAAAAGTTTTAAAGGAAAAGATTATTTTATTCTTTTTAGCGCATTTAAATAAAATTTTGTTTTTTAAAGAGTTTTTTTACTTTTAATTTTTATTTTTTAGCCTATTTGATTCGAATAGATTTGCGAGTTTATGTTACTCTTATGTATTTTCCAGTTTGGAGTGAGCAGTATCTTCAGCCGCGATGCGGAGTTATCAGGGGTGTCAGAGGCAGAGGGACTCTTCGTCCAGGAGCTGGTCCAGCACGTTGCGGTCCGCGTCGACAACGCAGACGCCTCCGCTTCACAGCTCTCAGGTAAACATGGACACAATAGCCTAGTAGTTTAATGTTATCAATCTTAGAATATAGTACCTATAGTCTGAGTTATCAAGCAGGTAAAATTGCCTCACAGCATAGGTCTAATTTACGAACAAAGATTTGTAAATTATTGAAAAAAATAATATTTGTATACCTACCCCATCTAAGACACGTATTATCGATATATATGCTCCAATTTTCCCCTGCATATATCTATTCTTAAATATGTAATAAAATGATTCAGTCCCAGAGCCCACCACACGCACTGTTCGAGTGATGTAATAAAAGAAGCAAGAAACAGATGCTCGAGTCACGGTTTTTGAGCTGTAGACATGTTCCATCTACCTACATAGCTAGAAAAATAGAAATATTTACCATACCTATACCTGATTTGGACTTCTTTTTCAGCATCTAACACGGTCCAAGAGTCTCTCAAGAACATTCCATTGTCCAACATCAAAGCAACACGCCGCTTCAACGTCGACCGACCATTCATGTTCTTCATCATTGATCGCCTTGACAACTTGGTGGTCATTGCCGGCAAAGTCACAGACCCACAACCACCGACGCCACTCGAAATTTAAATCGGATATTTAAAAAATTCGTGTTCTATTTTTGAGTACAATTCGTTAGTCAACTGTTTAGTCTTTTTAACATTTCAATTTGGAGCATGATGTTTTGCTGTGAAATTGATTGACTGTAATTGTCTTGTCTAGATTAACTCATGTAAGAAAGTAAACCAGAAGCATTTGATAATTGAAAAGTACACAGCGTAGTTTTAAGGTCATTAGGTTAAGTTATTATTTATTAAAATGGCAGTTGTGATTATGTTTTTTAAATGAAAAGACGTTTCATTTTTACACACGGCTAATTTCCAACAAGTAGCCACAGATCCCTACATAGCAATCCGATGTTTTGAAAAAAAAAAACATTTTTGAAAGAAACATTACCGATTTTTTTTCGGGATGTTCGCGCGGGATAAACATTAACAAGACAGTACGAATAGATTTCAGCCAAATTGAAGAGTTAGCACGATGAATTTCCTAATTCAAGGATCCAGTATCCTAACTAATTCAACCAACCAATAATAGTTTATTTCAATAGAGATAAGCCCTTACAATTAGGACGTTCATTAGCGCCTTTCTGTAGTAGAATGGGGTAGATTCAATCTGGCCCCGGGGCTTTGTAAGGTTGAAATGTTGAAAGAGCCCACTTCATCTTTTTATGATCTACTACCTTTTTAGACGTGTCCCAATTGTATCTCTTTGTACTTGTCGTTTCCCCTCCAGTCCACATTCCAGTTCGGCATAATCGGGCCTAATCCCTATTTCAAGTATAGATAGATGCGTTATATCGACCATAATAGGTACTGCCTGTCAAACATTTACAGATTGTATTTTTTCAACTGCCACCCTGCAAATTCGTTTAGCTAAACGTAGACACGTACGTTTATTAGTCCTTATTCATAATATGATAATAGGCCACACAACTGGTCAACCGAACGGGACACTTAGAGCCTGTTCACACTAATTCCATACATTTACTTACCCTCCGATATCGTTACTGGATCCGACACCGACAGTTACGGATTGGTGTGAACAGGCTCTAACGGCACAGTAAAGGGCATTCTCTTACATCTAGCAATTTGTCACAACAACCTAGAGAGAGCTATAAGAAAGAAACGTTAATTTCATTCGTTTGAAGGCGGTTGTTGTGACAAATTGCTAGGTGTATAGAACGCGTAAAGTTATGGAAATACCTACTTCTGAAATAAATGATTTGGTTTGATTTAATTTAAAAGCAATCAGTGACCCATGCATGAAAATTATAAGTAGTAGGTAGTTTGAAAATTTTATGAAATAATGTCGTTATCTCCCTATCTATTCGGTACATTTATTTAGCTTAGTCATATTAACGGTCGCGCTGGTCGTGCCTGGAAGTGAAGTGCGATAAATCTTTAAAATATAACAACTGAGAAAAATAATTATACTTACATTAAAATTAATTGTACGGGGCTGTAATATGGATGAAGACAAAGAAAATGTAAAAAAGAAGTCAAGAATACCAATACCGCTAGCCCCCTTGCCAGCTCTGCCACACCACTTATTGAAGAAATTAAGTGACAGACCTCCGCTGAATACTTTAGCCGGCCCAAACGAACACAATCTTAAAGTGCCTACCGGGTTTGACTCAAATACACAAGGTTTTGCTGGTCCAAGCACTTCAAGACACCAAACCCTTTTCACCAGACCAAAAACTCCTTTTGGAATTGATACCAAGTTCGTGACAGTGCGACGCGGGTGCGATTATGCCGACTACAACGTTGTGGCTGAGCCAAGCGTTATTTGCGTTAGTAATGAGGATGAACTTGATTCTAAGCAGACTGATAAAGTTGGCCTGGCTAGTAAAAGGCGGATTTCAGCAAGTACTCCAGCCCTTAACACGTTACAGCCTAGGGTAAAGAACATAAAACGAAGCTTGAAGAGGCCTCATAGTAGAGAGCTACAAGGAATCACACCTTTGGAAAATCGGGAAAACGGCGATGACAGGGCAAAGCGGTGGTTGAATTTCAACCAATCGGTTCGAGAACGAATGCTGTCGCCTGACATTTGTAAGTAGCAATATTATTCAAAACTAGCTTTCGCCCGCGACTTCGTCCGCGCGGAACTCGTTTATATCGCAGCTCCATACAAACTTTCACTCCCCCTTTTCACCCCCTTAGGTGATGCATTTTGGGATAAAAACCATACTTTGTCCTTCCCCGGAATTCAAAGTACCTATTTCAGCACCAAATTTCATCTCAATCTGTTCAGCGGTTTAAGCGTGAAAAGATTACAGACCGAGTTACTTTCGCATTTATAATATTAGTATGGAATGTTTGAAACGGAAAGGGCTTCGTTATGGCTGAGTTACATGATTTTATAGATAAGCTTACTCCGAACGCCTTTTTAGGGTTCCGTACCCAAAGGGTAAAACGGGACCCTATTACTAACACTTCGCTGTTCGTCCGTCCGTCCGTCTGTCACCAGGCTGTATCTCAAGAACCGTGATCGCTAGAGATTTGAAATTTTTACAGATGATGTATTTCTATTGTCGCTATAACAACAAATACTAAAAACTAGAATAAGGGCTCCTATACAACAAACGTGTTTTTTTATTGATAATGGTACGGATACCTTCGTGCGCTATGCCGGTTTTTTTTACAAACTTGTTGTTGTTTTTTTTAAATTATTTGTGAGTTTTTTGCTGTTGCGAATATATCGCTCGCTAAGTGAATCTTAACTAACAAAGTTCTAATATACTTACTAATTAGCTTACTATAAAACCAAATTTATCTGTCCTTCAGACCTTATTTTACTAGGGCTAATAACTTTCCGATCATTTCAGACATTGGATTGGATAAATAGCTCTTGCATAATCCGATGGAACTATACCTGAATATCTGTAGCCTAACTGTATCATTTCGCACACATTCCATTAATACATGGTAAACATTTCTACGCGATTACACGCACTGCATAACGGCGAATTTACTTTGCGCATGAGGTATGCAAACTTATTCAATGGGATGTGTCCGGAACGCAATCGCAAAAAAAGTACGAGATCTTAACTACTCATCGGGCTGTTACCAATCCAAGGAATATTTATTTATTTATTTATTTAATCATTGCTATATATATTTAGAGGCTGCGGCTATATTGTCTTATACCAAATACTCTTGTCTCGGGACCATTCATCAAAGTATTCCTTCCATAAATTGCGACTCCTAACCTTGACTTAATATAAACAATCACTATGTGTGGGTAGAAAATGAAAATCAATGCCATCGCTGCACGCCTGCTATATAATAAATCAGCTGTCTCGTTACCTCTTATACCTACATGTGAAAGGACCCACTGCAATATGATAACTTTGGACATAGATTTGAGCTCCAAAATAGTTTTGATTATTGTGTAGGCTATCGGAACTCCTCGAAAGGTCGAGATGCACAGAGCCAAATGGTGCAAGGCACTTGTTGAGTGGGTCGTTCTTCTTTTCGACCGACAATAGCCTGTCCCTCGTCTTATTACGGCATCTCATTTGAGTAATGATGTTTACGGTTTTATAATGTTCGAATGAACGTCCATATTATTTTATTCATTAGTGATGTTTAATATTTCACTTTCTCTAACTAGCATTTTTTTAAATGTTTTTGTTTTTCGTAGAATGCCGTGACAGAGTGGTAAACCAAAATGTTGTCCCCACTGAAAGAGTCCACTTTGTCACGTGTTTTTTTTTAGAAACCAACCGTAAATAAATATTTATATTGGCCAGAAAGGAAACTTTAATTAGTTCTAATGAAGAAACCTATGCAATTTTTTTTAAATCGCACTTCAAAACCACAATTTTCGATAGTTCAAAAACCAAAAAAACAGAAAAACCTCGGATCATTGTCGGTAAAAAAGAAGAACGACCCGAGTCTGTAAAAATCACGAATCTGTCCGCATTTATAGATTTAGCATACGTCAGGGCTTCAGCGATAGCGATTAGTTCCACTTGCGTTATAGATGTGTTGCAGTTTATTTTTAATTTTATGTCGTGAGTATTTATCTCGTCAAAAAATGCTGCTCCTATGTTGTCACTATTAGTTTCTTTAGAGCCATCAGTAAATATTTTGTAAGTACCTCGCTACAAATACTATTCAATTCGGACCTACCCTATTCGACGACACTTAATGACATAATCCGCCGGTCTCTTGCCAGCATCAATGTGCCTGCTCTTCTTGAGCCGCCTGGCATTGTCAGAGATGATGGCAAAAGACCTGATGGTGTGTCTCTGGTTCAATGGAGGTTGGGACGGATGCTTGTGTGGGACGCTACATGTGTAGACACACTGGCACCGTCTCACCTCCAACGGACTACTTCTAAAGCGGGTGCAGCGGCGGAAAACGCCGAAAATCTGAAATGTAATAAATATAGAGGCCTCGGCAGAAAGTACGACTTTGTAGCCTTTGGCGTCGAGACCCTCGGTCCGTGGGGTCCCAGTGCGCATAAGTTATTTGCAGAAATCGCGAAACTTCTGGTCGATGTAACTGGTGACCGAAGAGCTGGCGGCTTTCTCGCGCAACGCATCAGCATTGCAATTCAGCGAGGAAATGCCGCCAGCATCCTAAGTACAGAGCCTCGAGGGCCTTTTTTAGATTTAACTTAGTTTTAATTTATCTTAGTTAACGTTAATTATAATCTTGTATTCACTTTTAATAAAACCCATACCCTATTCTGGATATACCTTACCTTATTCTAAGTACAAAGTTTCAGAGCAAACTAGCTAGGCGTTTTAAAATGACAGCGTAACTACGTTTGTATGGAGAACCGAGCATACTGCGGACTCTAAACTCTAATATCATGTTTTGGTTTTATTCGCAGTACTTAAGTCTTATATGGCCAATATGGAGCGAGAATACTTGTCCGAAATCTTGTGGCACCTTCTGCAAGTCGAAACGAAGCCCGCGTCTCTCCCACGGGTAAAGAGTGAGACAAGAGCTTGCATCATCAACTGGCTAATGAAAATTAATGTAGGTACCTATACAATATATCTGTGTGTTACCAATTCACTGAAATGTAGGTATTAGATTCGTACAATATTTGACCTCAAGAATTATTTTTATTTCAATCATTATAATTCTTGAGGTTATTGATTTATTTTATTGTATTTGTTCGACATGATTAAATTGTGACGGGGTTCTTCGGACCATTACAATAATTGTTGATATTAATACCACATATTTTTTTCTGTTTGTATATGAAGAAGTAGAAAAATATAGCAAATAGGGTAGAGGTAAGTGCTGCTAAATGCATAGTAAACTATCAAGTTATTGTAATAAAGTATAAATTACAAAATATAATTAAAATCATGAAAAGATTAACCTTGAAAGTTTAGAAAAAATGTGAATTTAGTTTTACTGTACATTTAAAGCTACCAATAGAATCCGCTTTTCTATAAATGAAATTGTATGCCAACTATGGACCTAAAGGCAGTATTTCGCGACTAAAACAGCAATTTACTTGATTTTCCATACAATGATTAGTCCAAACAGCAAACTGTGAATACTTTGTCAATTAGTATGTAGCGTTTCACCCGCCAACGACTCTTTGACTCATTTTATTGGGTATTTATGTTCTTTAACTGTAGTTGCTACCATACAAACATTTTTTCCTCTCCAAAAACTGGTTCGAATGGCATCGTAAAAAAATCTTAGGTTACAAGCCTTTTGAACATAATGCCTCTTTAGCCCATTGATCATAATGTGGTGGTGTATTACACATTATCAATATTGTCGTCGACATTTCATACGATTATTCTCTGCATTTGTGTTAAAAAAAAACATTCGCGACATCTTAACCAACTGGTAATATATGAAATACACAAATTTAAATAGGTACTTCAAATTTAACGAAACTTTACTGCAGGGTGTAGACGGCAATCCAGCCACCATCCAGACAGCGGTGTGGTACCTGGACGCGGTACTTGCCTCGGGCAACGTGACCTTGGAGAACATGCAGCTGGTAGCCGCCGCATCCTACTGGATCGCCGCCAAGATCCATGGCCCGGCCACACCCGCCTCCAGGCTGGTTAAGTTCGCCAACAACGCCTTCACGGCGGAGAGACTGTTGGAGGCTGAGAAAGTCATAATGGTTCGACTGGTATGTAGTGCTTCGTTTTTCAAACACAAGTAGCGAAGCCGACAACTGGGGGTGCAGTCTGGTGACTGAGTAACGCTACTGGACTGTGGCTAAGATCCACGGCCCACTCACTCCCGCCTCCGAGGCTCTCTAAATACCCCAACAACGTCCTCAACCCGTAACTTTGCCGGGGCGATAATTTGTTACTGTGCCTGTGGCGTGGTGGCGTAAACTATTACGAGTATGCCGAGTTGTTAGTTGCAAATATCCAAAGGCAATATTAACTTGAACTAAGACATCTTAATATGTAAGATCCGATTAGAATTCTTTAATAAAATACCTCTTGCAGCTTCTTGCAAGAGCTATTTTAGGCTGCTTTCTGTTTGTTTTGTAGCCTTTGCTTTCATTTATAAGTTAGTTTTATTTGTACATCACAGAAGTTCCCACGGCAGCCAGTGATTCCCCAAGAATACCTCTGCTACTTCGCGTGGTGCTGCAACAGGGAGCGGCCGGGCGAGATCGAAGTGGCCACCACGTTCCTCTGCCTCTGCGGGATGATGGTCAACAAGAGTCTCTGTACCGAGTACCCGTCGGTGGTCGCCGCCGCTTCCATACGGAACGCTTTGCTATTGCTGAGGAAGAAGGAGCTCATACCGAGGCTGCAGAAATGTTCAGCGTAAGAGTCAAATCTCTATCTATAATACTAGCTGCCCGGGCGGCTTCGCCCGCGTATTGCAAAGAACGTAGGCAAACCCGCCATAATCATCCAAAAAGTCCATTCTACACGCAAGTGAAAGAATTTTGGAAATCGGATAAGTGGTTCCGGAGATTACCCATTACATACAAAGCTACAATGTCACAGATTTTTGGCGGAAACTTTTTTTTGTGCTAGGGTATTAATACTTTGTAGAAAGATTACTTATCAAAATACAAAAAAAGTACTTTCAGTGTTTTGGAAAATTCAACCCCTAAGAGGGTTAAAAACGGGAGCAAAGTTTGTCCGGGGGATTTTTTTATTTTTTGAGCTAGAGACTTAAAACTTTGTAGAAAGTTTTTAAAGTAAGACGTTTAAAACTTCGGCCACAAGCTCCTAATGTACAGTCGAAAACATTGATAAGGGCATTTTTTCAAATTCATCCCTTGAAGGGGTTAAGATGGGGATTGAAAGCTTACATAAGTAATGAGTGATTTTTAGGGTTCCGTACCCAACGGGTAAAAACGTAACCCTATTACTAAGACTTCGCGGTCCGTCCGTCCGTCCGTCCGTCTGTCCGTCTGTCTGTCACCAGGCAGTATCTCAAGAACCGTGGATAGCTAGAGAGTTGAAATTTTCACAGATTATGTATTTCTGTTGCCGCTATAGCAACAAATACTAAAAAACTAGCCAAGTGCGAGTCGGACTGGGGCTCCCATACAACAGATATGATTTTTTTGCCGTTTTTATAGATAATGGTACGGAACCCTTCGTGCGTGAGTCCGACTCGCACTTGGCCGGTTATATTAATGATAAACTGTGGCTAGAAACATGAAAGCAGGACAGCTGGTTTCTTTTATATTATGTAGATCTAACAAGAAATATATTTTTTTAACCTTGCCCCCTAAAGGGGTGAAATAGGAGTTGTACGAGCACACGTTCATTTACAAACTTAGAAATTTGAAAGTTCGTAATTATGGCGACGAAGGGTTATTCATAGGGGAAGTAAGTATAGTAGTAGGCCATTACCGGCGTAACAATTCAACAATTATTGCAAGAATTACACTTACTACGCGGGCGAAGCCGCGGGGAAAAGCTAGTATTAGTATAGAATGGATTATAAAGAGGGAAAGTCTGTGAGGTTGTAGTTTTGTAGTTAATCTCCGGAACTTTCCTCCGATTCCAAAATTTTTTTCACTAGCATATATATAGAATGGACCTTCGTTCTCTTCTTCTTTATGAACATAGGAATATATTTTATCCCTCGGCTCCACCTGGATTCTTTTAAATACGCTTTTAAGTACCTTATGAGTACAGAAGAACTGTAAAAAAATTGCTAATCAACAGAGAAGATCCACATAAGCTTAATAAACTTTAGATGGGTGCAGCACTCAATTTACAATATTTATTACAAGGTTAGTCGCGTTATTAAGTAAAACAAAACAAGACTATCTAATGAGTAAGGAAAATGTACCTAAGTAGGATATTACGTAAACGACAAGACAAGAAAAGCAAAGCAGGGGGGATTGTCTTTGTATCGTTCAACCAGACCTGTGACGAGCGCGCGAAGCGAACGAAGTTCTCCGTTTCAGCTTGAGCCAAAATTCTCACTGCCCGAATGTTTTCCTCTACAGGTTCGCTTTTCTCAACTGATTCTCGTGAAATTAAGGTTCAATAACTAAAAAGTTTTCTCGAAATTTGAAATAAAACGTTTATTGATAATAATTTACTTACCGTAAAACCACACAACTATAGTCCACTACCCCAATTATGGTCCAATAATAAACTCATTCGTTTCTATCAATGCCGATTTTGTATATGTGATGTTATAGGTTTTTATTTAAATTTGTGTTACTATATTGCCTGTCTTTAAGTTCACCCATGAAAGCAGTCCCACCTGAGCAAGTAATATGTCAATTAATTTGGACCATAGTTGGGTGACCTGGACTATCTTTGTGTGGTTTTACGGTACTTTAAAGTTTCTTTTCAATTTAGAACTCCGCCAAGCCAAATTAACTTTTTCTTTCCACTTTACCACATAGATTGCTTTCTGAGAGTACATACGTTGATTATTACAGACGAAAACCATATCACTGTATGTGGGCCGATAATATTGGAGGAGTTCCGTCGATTTGGCACACTTGACATTTAGGACCTCATTAGTTGCTCCAACGGAATCATATCAGATTCAGCAACGTACTTTTACAGTTTTAATAAGTATGAGTTCCATAAGTCATCTGTGGTATTCATCATCAGTTCCACTTCACCATTTGTGATTTAGGGATGTAAATACACTAGTTGTAATACTTGTAATAGAAAATACCGAAATTACTACATGCGTGCCTTATATATTTGAGGAGCTCCCTCAATTCCTCATGGTTCCCATCATCCAACTGAAGTTTGAAGTTGATAACAACGGGACCAACCTGGAGGCATATACTTTCAAATATAAAAAAACCGGCCAAGTGCGTGTCGGACCACGCAAAACGAAGGGTTCCGTGCCTATTAAAAAGGTCGTATCGTCACAGAAATTTTAAGGCACTTACGTCCTTTTCTTTGAGGAAGGCAGTTTTTCAGCAATATCTCGAAAACCTCTGAACCGATTTTGTTCAAAACAATTTTCGGTGAATGAAATTAATAAGCTCTATGTCCATGAATTTTTCCATATTTTTAAAATACACCGTTCAAAAATTAGAGGGGGGGGGACAGAATTTTAGTGACTTTCGGGGCGATTATCTCCGACCCTATTCACTTAATCAAAAAAAATGCTAAGAAACCTTATGTTTATTTTGAAAGGCCTATCGATTGATGTGCCACACGGGGGGTCACACTGAAAATTTTTTTTTTGACTTTTAGTTTTATGTATGGAGTGCACCCCTAAAAATTTTTTTTTTGTCATTTTAATTACAAAAGTATGTAGCGGCTAACAAAATACACCTATCCTCAAAATTTCATTCAAATACACCTTATAGTTTTCGAGTAAAATGCCTGTGACATACGGACAGACGGACAGACGGACAGACGGACAGACGGACAGACGGACAGACGGACAGACGGACATGACGAAACTATAAGGGTTCCGTTTTTGCCATTTTGGCTACGGAACCCTTGTACCCTCCCCAAAAGAAACCCCTTTAACTCTCTCATTAATTAAACAAATTAACGCTTTTAATCACTTAATAATCACTAATTAATTAATTGATTGGCCAAATGATCGTCTACTACGTTGTGAACCGAATAACCCTAAGTCTTTAATGTGTAGCAAATCTGGATTCAGACTCTTCTATTCCTAGCCTACTGCGTCCTACTGAGACCTAGACCAACTAAATATGAAACTTAATTGTATGAATAATGAAATATTTTTATTATTTTTGTGAAAGTCCCCTACCGAACTATTATCCATTCGTGTAAGCAAGATCGTAGCTTTTGGGTTTTATATCATAAAATCCATTTTTATATTTATAGCATACTAACTAACCTATGAACTCATATTTTAGAATAAAGTTCTAAACGACGGGTTGTGTAGTAATCTTTACTCACACATGCTACTCTCTTGCTTCGGATGGGGATAGAATGGCCTAACCAACTTTACCTACCTAGTTACCTAAAGAGTTTAAGACTCTACGAACGAATCTACCAGTATTTCTTACCTAACGGTCTGAGTAAGAAGAAAATACCGAAACAAACTTATCAGACCTCTCTTTTTAATATTACTGCGTAAAAATGTAATTATATAAGCAATTTATTTACCTAAGCCTTATATATTATAACGCCGCTCCGATACCTCTATTTTATGGTCACTAGAAATATCGAATTTACTGTAGTTGAATGTGCAATATTCTTAAGATAATTATGTATGAAATAGCTAGTAGTTATATGGGTATTATTCTGCCCGTAACTACGGTCAACAGCGACTTGCTCAGCCTATCACTGGTCCCTATAACAGTTTTGTTTCCTTCTCCGAAACGAAGCTGTTACCCTAGTCAATGAAAATAAAGGTGAAATTACGTTACCACGAAAGGATATCACATTCAACTGCACAAACTCTACACCTCTCTTTTAAGATATGACCAATCATAAATTTATCCACTCTTGACGAATAAAATTAACCCTGTCGTCCTACCACCCCTAAACCTATCTTCCCCTAATGTGTGTATGATTCTACCCTATCCTATCCCGATATTTTCCTACTCTGCTCATTTTTAAACCTTACCTCAGTTTAAAAGATGAGAATGTATGCCCTATTCTATCTGTAATTAATTCAGCCGGCTAAACTGATGTATGGCAACCTGACAGCCTGTGTATTTGTCACCCCCCTCCGCGACCGCAGTCAGGGAAATGGCGGAGAGTATGACGCCCTATTATGTTTATAGAGGTTATATATATGTGTATTTAATACTGCCCGCTTCTCGAGTACAACAGGACTTCGGCAAGCGAGGTATCCCTCTATGCCAAGTACTGGCCATGCCTTAGAACGTCGAGGAATCTCGAGCAACGTCCGGATGTTTTGGCTGCCTCTTGGTCGATAAAAAAGAGACATCAGATCCACCCTTCTAATCTGATTACGCACTCAAACTCCACCTTAACCTCGTTTGGCACCGTTGGGTGAGATCAAGGTGTTAGGCAAACTGTTTATGGTGTTTACCTAGACTGGGATCTGGCTTATGTGATAGTAAAAATATTAAACTACTCGAAACACTATTCCAGTACCTAGTACCATAACTCTACATTATGGAATTATTTCTCTCCACAATGACAAGTCACATTCCTAGGCCTGTTAAAAGCCCCACAAAAATAAACACTAATTTTTAAAGCGATTCCCAACAACAAAACACTAATTTATAGAACAAAACACCCACTAAATAAACTTTAAAGTCACAGCCAGGAGACCCAATCAGTCCGAGTATCAAATGCAAAAAGCCCCGCGCCTAATCTCGCCTCCCTATTTATGCCGCCATACTTTTTAGGATTTCTAAGATGTCTGTCCTTTTCATGAATTCTATCCTATTCGTCTATATTTTGCTTTTTGAGAACTTCGACAATTATATATTCCTCTATGCTCTGTGATTGGTCGATACTCGCGGCTACAATGGCGCGCTACGCTGTGATTGGCTGGCGCTCAAAATGCGTGTGAATACGTTCCGTTTATTTGTTAATATAGTATTTCTGACTCCATTACTGTGATTGAAAACCTATTCGTTGGTCGATAGAGTTGCTTTTTGAATGAACTACTTTTCCGACCAACTAATAATATCAAATCTACATAGCAACTAGGTTCGATATCAAAATAAGTAACTGATTGGATATTCTTTATTCGTAACAATTGACGTATGATTAAATTCATTCCTTTTAGCATTCAATAATTAGGCTAATACTAGGCTATGCCTGTTTCACGGTACATACGCCCCCACGAGAAATACGCAGTGGATGACTTTAGTTATTCACGAGAATTCTCGAACTCCTATATATATATATATATATATTTCTAATATTATTATTATTTTTCCCTAACTCCTAGATTTGTCGGTGTTACCTATTCATTTCTCCCCCCCATTTCCCCCCCTCCCGTGTACGAAATTAAGAGTGTGTTATGTCTTTGACCAATACTCCTTGATTGTTAGCGGTTCGAAAAAGAAAACTAACAAAACCCACGAAAATCTCTCTCCAATTTGCCCGAAGTACCAGGTTGTGAGGCTGATAGACCCTAATGATCTGTTTTGGCAGAATCAAACTGAATCTTTGGACCTGGCTGGGCATCCTCCGACTCGACCCACATTGCTCGGATATGAATGATCCCACAAAAACTCTCCATACAAACCAGAGAAAAACTCTCACAAGTATAACACTATTTCAATCAAGTTTTCTTGGAGCGTGTCACAAGTTTGAATCAGATATTTGAACATTAAAATTAAA
This sequence comes from Epinotia nisella, assembly GCA_932294315.1. Taxonomy (NCBI): domain Eukaryota; kingdom Metazoa; phylum Arthropoda; class Insecta; order Lepidoptera; family Tortricidae; genus Epinotia; species Epinotia nisella. The sequence goes on from OW028674.1 coordinate 30,423,888, forward strand.
AATATGGCAATGATAATTGTTAATAATTATCTAAGTTTGTATAATACTCTACAAAACGATTCCTGATGAACATATGTATATGTATGTGCCTTTTTGTAATAGTCCCTGGGTGACCATTACGATATTTATTATCCTCCACTTGCATTAAAAGTACCTCTTTTTTTCAAATAATCCACTGTACCTTTTTTCTAATATTGTAACTCCTTAGCAATATACCAAGTTCAAATGAAAATATTAATTAAAGTTAAAATTTCTTACTTCACATTTCAAAAATGAATGTTCGTTGACAAACCATTTTTGATACAATTTGATGTCAAATATCCTTCTTCAAACCCGTGGTGTGTATACCCATTCGTAAGCATTAGCTTCTGTGCAGTTGTAGTCAGTAAAAGTTCTCTTATTAAAATGAGACGAATCGTAAAACGATTTTAACCTACGGATAACATTTTACTGACTAATTTGTTTTTTTTTTTTATGTTCCCCCAAAAACCAACAAATCTAGGTTGACTACATTCCAACAAGTGTCCTCTAGTAGCAACCCTTTTTCTCAAAAACACCCTTCAAATCTTCACACAAATTCCAACATTCATCTTTCATTCGTCTTTTCTCGGTATATGACTCAGTATACATATATGCACCCTTCCTCATTCGCTTTTTCACTCGGTTGCTACAATCGGCCAATGTCCTTGACATGTAATCATTAGAAAAATAACTCTATCTTCCTTAGTCTATTTTATATAATCAATTTATTGCTTTGGGCGCGGGCCCATAGTGTTAAACGCTCTGGCAACGCTTGTGTTCATGACTAGGAACCGCGAATTCATTCAAAAGCGATTTTCGACCTTAAATACCTGAGTGACCTGTTTTTCATTATATTTCAATTTACTGCCCCTTTTTATTTTATTAAAGCAAAATGTAAGGCTAATATATCTACTCGCCTCCTTACTGAATGTCAAAAGCAATCGTATTAATGGTAAATAAAAATAATATTAATAATTTGAGTCTATTTCCGTTCATTGCTTTTAATTTAGGAAATTATTTGTAACTAGATATCCAAAGTTCATGAACTTGAATAATGAACGCATTCCCACTGCTTTTGTTCTATTTTTTTTTATCATAAGCACCACTTGTTCCACAAGCCAAGCATCACAATGCACTGTATCCAATTTGTCTCCTTGTAATATCAAAGCAGATGTATACCAAAATACCTAAAACATCTTATATAACCTTATTCCTAAAATACTTTGTTTAAATCTCAGAATGACTGCTATATATCGGCAATATATCGATTGAATTACCTACTGTAAATTTTGTTTCAACAAATGATAAAAAATATAATTACATTTAGAAAACAATATATAATGTACATATAACATTATCTAGCTCCGAACCGGTGGTAGTTTATCGACACTCACAGGCGCATGCAACATGTCCAAACCGAACAATAAATCACTTTGACTTTGACTTTCTCATCCTGCAACCTAGTATCTATTAACATTTCTAAAAGCAATTATAAAAATATGAAATTTTATTTATATATGTAAATTTTGTAAATAACAAAATATAAAAAAATTATAAATTTTCCTTAACCTCGCTTCTGTTCTCTTTTATATATTTAAATCTGACATCCTAAGCCGCCCCCACAACTAAAGAACCCAATGACAGCCTACATGCCAAACTCATGAACCCGTCCAGACTACAGCCTGCGAAACAGAATTCCCACTGAATTTGTAACATACTACATACAAGGTATCCACTTGAAAAACGTAACCCTCCCTTCGAGGCAGCTGGTTATAATCACCCTGTCTATTTAAAGTAAATAGCTCATTTCTACATAATAATTTGTTTATTTACTTTGCAATGAAAATTAATCACAACTACTCCACTATACAGTAAATATAAATTAATTATTGATGGTTGGTCTTGTCACAGTCCAACTGTCATAAATAATGAGGTATACTCTTTAATTTCTATATATGTCTATATTGTTGTTTTATGTACATATTATAATTTATACTCTTAAGATATGTTCTACCATCTACAATCCCTTCACATAGAACATTTTCAGTGTCATTGAACTACTATCAATTTCACATAGGATTGTTTTTTTTTTCCTTTAGAATAGCACTATACTAGATACGAAATGTATAATTAAACTTACATGTCTCCAGAAACATGATAGAACATCATACAGTTTACTCGCTCCAAGCTCGTATTGTATGGAATAAGTTTCCCTTAACTTTAGTAGCACAACAAAACCACTAACACTCTTAACAAATTTATAACCAAAATTGCATCATTTACACACTGATTCCCTTTGACACACTGTCACTATCACACAATTTATTGCTCCTGAGTGATTCTTTCTTCGAAAAGTATATGATTATTCACTAATCCCGTCCCAAAACAGAAATTCATTAACAAAAATAAAGTTCCCTCTAACTATTGAATCTCACCGACCATTCCTCCTGTCCTGTCATACTTGTTGTGTCACTTTGACGTAAAGTTTGCCTCGTTCGGAAATTCATAACCTCTTGTAATTGCTAGTAAATCCACTAACATGCTTCTTTACTGTCTGATTGCATTATTCATTCACAAATATGAATTTTCCATTAAAACAATAAGTTCTCTTTGTCTTGCCTCTCTTTTTTTTGTAATAATTTAAATTAATATTCTCAGCTACTTTGCTATAAACACAAGTTTAGCATTAACTATTGTATGTTATAAGTAATAAACTGCATCACTCCGCCATCTATTGTAGAATAAGGTAATTATCAATTGGTTCGTGGGTTAGAATTTATTGTAAGTCTGTGACCGCTTGCGCCATCTATCGTTGCATAAAATAATTTTTATGTTGACCGTAGATAATCGATATACTGAGATCTACTGCCGAATAGATATTTTTAAATTACGATACTACTAAGTCGTTGCCATTATTTATTGATTATCTGTGTAACTAATGAAAATTATAATTCTTAATTACTAAATAACATAAAAGTATGATTCTACAAAAATAATCTCTTTGATTTATGTGAATATAATATTGTCTATGGACCCTTTTACGAAATTGTATTTATTTAAACAGATCGATCAAACATTAATGTTTATACTAAACTAAACCTAAAATAACCAACCTAGTTACACAAATTATTTACAATTTTTACGTAATTCCTTCTATAAAGTCTATGATTTTCAGTTCGTTCTTTTTTCTGACGCGTTGCGTTGCTGTCAAACAACTGTCAACGTGGTCAAAATGTCAACTTGTCAAATGTCAACGCTAAACGCCGTGTGTCGTGGCTCGGCCTCCTTTAATTTTGAATTGATTGATCGATCGATGATACTACTTAATCTTCGAAGTGCGTGTCAAACGAAATAAATACAGCAATATGAAACTGCTATTTGCTACATATATGGATGATTTTTCTCTAAGGTATGTATAATCTATGTTCCTTCACATTGCATTATTATAGTCAAACTTCACGTCGCCTGAACTCATTGCCCTTATAAGCCTGTTAAACGTTAAAGTGCCATGAAACCTGTCAATGTTATGGGAAATAGTTCCATAAGATCCAACTTTAGTGATTGCTGTATTTACTTACTAATTATAACCTACGAAATGGTTTTCCCTATTTTAGACTAAGTTCTTTTCTTACTGATAATTAATAACTAAGCAAACTGTAATTAACATATTGTAATATAACACTTGACTATTCCTTATTGAAATGGTTATTCATCCTGATTCAATTCACTCTTGAAAATAAATAAAATGTTTCATTTTGCTTTTCCATTATGTTTATGTCATAATTTCTTCTCATGGTCCTCAGGAATATAAAGGCGATCTTGCTTTTTCAATCGACGACTCGACAATGAAACTGGTTATATTGTTCGAAAATGCCCAAGAGAAATCTGCTTCTGACGCTACTGGTTCCAGTCAAAACTGACATATTTCTTTCCAATGAAACATATGGATGATTCTAATTGTAAGTACATATGGTAGACCCATAGATGTATATATATGTTAAATCATTCTATCATTTCAATTCAATTTTTAGTGTGAATATTTTCCTAAGCGTCCAAATTGTCAAAAATATATTTCCATTAAACTAAAAATAATATCTTGTATCTGCTATCATAAATATAACTTAATGCCCTTGATGTTCCCGCATGACATTAATCTTCTATTTGTTTCAATTTTCAGTTGTTTGAAAGAAGCAAGATGCTGACACTGCCATGATGCCCGGCTTGTTGGATTATTCACTTGACTTTGCTATTCTTCTTATGTGACGTGATATAAAAGGTAATTATATCCATTATTATTTCACAATATTACCATCGACGTAACTGAACAACTCTGTGCGTTTCGTAACTTGAGCAAGATCCGCACCTGCTCGGCATACTCTTCATCTCATTAAATTGTTGATAAAGTCCTGTATGTGTCGACATGGTAACCAACAAGTACTCCTCACATGCTTAACAAACTCAGGAAATCATTGTTTTACTCAGGACATCATTGTTTACATCTGTATGTATGTGAATGAACTTTGGTTCAATAATAAATCAATCTATTTATGTCCCACCGCTGGCACAGGCCTCCTTTCATGTATGTTGCATTGTTCCTATCCAATCGGCGCACTAATATGGATTCCTGTTATATAAGCACCCGTAAATAATTATTATGTAAAACTGCAGCGCCTGACAAATGTCTGTGAGCAAAAGCGCACGACATCAACAAAATCTGCCCCTGTTAGCACATTATGCCAGGCCATTTTTTTCTTTTTGTTATATAGTCCTAGCCACTTATTATTTCTTCAGTTATTATACATTCTTATGCTGTCAACTAAATAATTGGCTCCTTGTGTTCTCTGTTTCCAGAAGCTGATTATCATTTAACCACGCAGACATCCTGAGAGTCTTTTGTGAAGCCCTACCATAAGGATATAGCGAACTGGAATCGGCCCTGGCAAACAATTCACGCTCCGTCTCAACTAAATGACATTTATGTCATTGTAAAGCTTAGCTTACTGCTATGTTGTTAAGGTCAGTAAACTATTTATATAGAACAAACTAATCGGTATACATATATTCTTACTGTCTCTGTGTATAGTTGATTATGATGATGAGGATATAATTAAACACTAAATTTCATTATCTTTTCTAAAGATTTTTGATGATGATGATGATCCTAATCGTTTTCTGAATGGATAATAAAATTACCTACAAGAAAGTACTTATGATTCCAAATGATCTCATAGTTTACAATTTCAATACCTTTTGTTAAAGCTTATTTTATTATATGTAAAGTAATATCTATATCTTTGTTTTTCAGAAACGCGTGCACGTCACCGTGATGAAACGTCTACCATACACCCCTGAAGCTCTCGAACCAGCATGTGAAAAAGAACATCATCCCGCACCGGTTCAACAAGACTCAACTGTCATATATTTTCATGAGATCCTTCAAGACTCTCGCTTCGGCGACCTCTTTTTTTTTTTACTGAAAGCAATGCTTGACTTGCACTCTCTGGATGACTTATATTCCTTCAGGCTTCTTCTAAAATATCCAATCTCATGGAACTATTTGAACCTGACTTAGCAAATAGAATTGTTGAAGCTATGTATTAACTATTCCAGCCAGCCATTGATAACAAATTTCAGTTTTCCTTTTCTGCTTGTTAATCTAGACCTCTGCTCTTCATATTGTATTTTAGGCTTGTGTGATATTAGTATCTTCCTATAATTATATTTCTAAAATAACTACGATACATAATGAGGTTACAAACTATATCATGTACTAGTAATTGTTTAACAGTTAACTCTATACTAAAATATTTCAAACAAACTTTTTTAGACCTATAACATAATGAGTTTTTCAAATGGCTGTGATTTTTGTATTATGAGATGCAAGCTCTTGATAAAATTTCACTTATATAACGTATGTTTGCTATTCTTAGTCATTTTAATTAATAAAATATAAGCCTATGAATAATGTACTAATGTATGCATGCTATCAGACTTCTGTATGATAATAAAATTTACTTCGCCTTTGCCTTTCCTCGTTCTGTCATTGATGGTAAGCCTTATTTCGTCTGGGTTCGAACCAGAACATAGAATACTTTGCATAAAGTCTTTATGCCTTCATTCTTACAAATTTCTAGTTATCTCTTTGCATCCCTCAAAACAAAGCTATCTGTATGCTCTTATAATGAAGTAATGGCGTCATAGACCCCTTAATAATTAGCTAACCACTCTCCTTTACCCATAAATGTATGTTGCGGCATTGTAAGTATAAAAGAATCTTTAAAACAAGACTAATAAAAATCGAAGCCGATATTTGCAAATCAATAAGTTGCAAATGTGTTGACATAGATGTCGCCATGATCCATTTAAAACCTCCATACACGTTCAAGCCATTGAATGAACTGAGTAATTAATAACACACAAAATTTTTCTAAATTTAAAATTAATTTCATTTATTTGGTTACTAAAAGTACCTTTTTTTTTAATACTATAAATTAATTGACATGTCATTTAAAGGCCCCTTTACAATCATGGTATTGCACTACTTTGTGCATAAAATCTTAACGGACGGCGGTTTTGTTTTGACAGAACGCTACTGAGACGCTAGCTTATTTTGCAGTTTTTCTTTGTACTCATTAACTTTATAATAATACACGTGAAATCACGCTATGTTTGAACAAACTGACGCAAATCCCTACAATGGACCATTGTTCAACGAACGCGACTGTCACATATGTGATACATGGTGCATAGCATTTATCTACATCGTCCATAAGGTAAGAGACTTACTTAAATCCTTTTGTCAAAACCCACAATGTTTCATAGTTATATAGCAACTTTCCCTATGAATGAAACTACTCGTATCTCCTTAGAATCCTCGGATGATATTCGCATTACCTACAACCAAATAACCTAAAAGTATGTGCCTTAAGCAATTACATGACTAATAGTCATAATGTATTAATAATCTAGGTATCACCTATCACTATTTCTAGGCTAGCGACTCATTATTCTTATCATTGATAAAAGGTCTAATAATAAGATAACTTTTCCACAGATCCTGTCGAACCAATGTATTACAAAACGATCACATCTTGGATTCATCTAATGGCAAAGATGACGGCTGCTTGAAGCAAAACCAATGCACATCTGGACAAAATGAGTGCGATACGAAACACCTGAGCAGTTCCTTAGGTAATGAATAATTTATTATATATCTCTGTTTTTATGAAATATTTGTGACTAAGATCTCAATATCTTACTATGTAGTAACATAGTGTTTCATTTATATTATTCTTGATGCTGGCAAGCAAATGTATTGCCTACATGTTTGATCAGGCATGGTCATGACAGTTAAAACTAGACAGTTTTCCCGAAGCGCCCCCAAAATTTGATGATTTTTATTCTTTTATTTATTTGTATGGCTTTTTTTTTGTCTTATTTATAAATGTCTAACCTTACATAAAACATTCCTCAACATTCTATTAAAAGCTATTAACTGGAAATTGTTCACATTCATTTCATACAATACTGAACTGCGCCCCCAATTCTACAGAACTGCACTGCATTCTTATAGATATTATTCTAAATGTACTATTATGTAAGTAGACAGACATTTTTCATTAACATGTTATTTTCATTTTATTTCCAGATGCAAAACATAATGGCAGAAAAATTAAAATTCAATTTTTGCTATGTCATGGCAATGATACATATGGTCCGGTCCTGATGTTAATGCATGAATGAAGCAAACGCAACCCATGGACACTCATGTCACTCAAGAAAACCCTCACTAATATTTTAATGGCATTAAATATCATAAACAACACCTATGTTCCTAACAATAAATTGTAATATTTGTTGGTTTGATTTACTAACGAGAAGAGTCTAGATCCAGATATTGCACACACTCCATCTCACAGACAGCAAAATGTAGCCATAAGGCTACTTTATACTAGTAAATATATGAAGATCCTATGGTCACGGTCAACCAAAATGTACCCTCCCCAAAAGAAACCCCTTTAACTCTCTCATTAATTAAACAAATTAACGCTTTTAATCACTTAATAATCACTAATTAATTAATTGATTGGCCAAATGATCGTCTACTACGTTGTGAACCGAATAACCCTAAGTCTTTAATGTGTAGCAAATCTGGATTCAGACTCTTCTATTCCTAGCCTACTGCGTCCTACTGAGACCTAGACCAACTAAATATGAAACTTAATTGTATGAATAATAAAATATTTTTATTATTTTTGTGAAAGTCCCCTACCGAACTATTATCCATTCGTGTAAGCAAGATCGTGGCTTTTGGGTTTTATATCATAAAATCCATTTTTATATTTATAGCATACTAACTAACCTATGAACTCATATTTTAGAATAAAGTTCTAAACGACGGGTTGTGTAGTAATCTTTACTCACACATGCTACTCTCTTGCTTCGGATGGGGATAGAATGGCCTAACCAACTTTACCTACCTAGTTACCTAAAGAGTTTAAGACTCTACGAACGAATCTACCAGTATTTCTTACCTAACGGTCTGAGTAAGAAGAAAATACCGAAACAAACTTATCAGACCTCTCTTTTTAATATTACTGCGTAAAAATGTAATTATATAAGCAATTTATTTACCTAAGCCTTATATATTATAACGCCGCTCCGATACCTCTATTTTATGGTCACTAGAAATATCGAATTTACTGTAGTTGAATGTGCAATATTCTTAAGATAATTATGTATGAAATAGCTAGTAGTTATATGGGTATTATTCTGCCCGTAACTACGGTCAACAGCGACTTGCTCAGCCTATCACTGGTCCCTATAACAGTTTTGTTTCCTTCTCCGAAACGAAGCTGTTACCCTAGTCAATGAAAATAAAGGTGAAATTACGTTACCACGAAAGGATATCACATTCAACTGCACAAACTCTACACCTCTCTTTTAAGATATGACCAATCATAAATTTATCCACTCTTGACGAATAAAATTAACCCTGTCGTCCTACCACCCCTAAACCTATCTTCCCCTAATGTGTGTATGATTCTACCCTATCCTATCCCGATATTTTCCTACTCTGCTCATTTTTAAACCTTACCTCAGTTTAAAAGATGAGAATGTATGCCCTATTCTATCTGTAATTAATTCAGCCGGCTAAACTGATGTATGGCAACCTGACAGCCTGTGTATTTGTCACCCCCCTCCGCGACCGCAGTCAGGGAAATGGCGGAGAGTATGACGCCCTATTATGTTTATAGAGGTTATATATATGTGTATTTAATACTGCCCGCTTCTCGAGTACAACAGGACTTCGGCAAGCGAGGTATCCCTCTATGCCAAGTACTGGCCATGCCTTAGAACGTCGAGGAATCTCGAGCAACGTCCGGATGTTTTGGCTGCCTCTTGGTCGATAAAAAAGAGACATCAGATCCACCCTTCTAATCTGATTACGCACTCAAACTCCACCTTAACCTCGTTTGGCACCGTTGGGTGAGATCAAGGTGTTAGGCAAACTGTTTATGGTGTTTACCTAGACTGGGATCTGGCTTATGTGATAGTAAAAATATTAAACTACTCGAAACACTATTCCAGTACCTAGTACCATAACTCTACATTATGGAATTATTTCTCTCCACAATGACAAGTCACATTCCTAGGCCTGTTAAAAGCCCCACAAAAATAAACACTAATTTTTAAAGCGATTCCCAACAACAAAACACTAATTTATAGAACAAAACACCCACTAAATAAACTTTAAAGTCACAGCCAGGAGACCCAATCAGTCCGAGTATCAAATGCAAAAAGCCCCGCGCCTAATCTCGCCTCCCTATTTATGCCGCCATACTTTTTAGGATTTCTAAGATGTCTGTCCTTTTCATGAATTCTATCCTATTCGTCTATATTTTGCTTTTTGAGAACTTCGACAATTATATATTCCTCTATGCTCTGTGATTGGTCGATACTCGCGGCTACAATGGCGCGCTACGCTGTGATTGGCTGGCGCTCAAAATGCGTGTGAATACGTTCCGTTTATTTGTTAATATAGTATTTCTGACTCCATTACTGTGATTGAAAACCTATTCGTTGGTCGATAGAGTTGCTTTTTGAATGAACTACTTTTCCGACCAACTAATAATATCAAATCTACATAGCAACTAGGTTCGATATCAAAATAAGTAACTGATTGGATATTCTTTATTCGTAACAATTGACGTATGATTAAATTCATTCCTTTTAGCATTCAATAATTAGGCTAATACTAGGCTATGCCTGTTTCACGGTACACCCTAAAAATTGTACGAATCGGTTCATAAATGACGGAGTTCTGAGGTAACAATTTTTAAAAAATACAACCGAATTGAGAACTAGGGTTCCGTAGCCAAAATGGCAAAAACGGAACCCTTATAGTTTCGTCATGTCCGTCTGTCCGTCTGTCCGTCTGTCCGTCTGTCCGTCTGTCCGTATGTCACAGGCATTTTACTCGAAAACTATAAGGTGTATTTGAATAAAATTTTGAGGATAGGTGTATTTTGTTAGCCGCTACAAAGTTTTGTAATTAAAATTACAAAAAAAAAATTTTTTAAGGGTGTACTCCATACATAAAACTAAAAGTCAAAAAAAATTTTTTTTTCGTGAGCCCACGTGTGGCACATGAATCGATAGCCCTTTCAAAATAAATATAAGGTTTCTCGGGAATTTTTTTGATTAAGTGAATACAGTCAGAGATAATCGCCCCGAAAGTCACTAAAATTCTGTCCCCCCCCCTCTAATTTTTGAACGGTGTATTTTAAAAATATGAAAAAATTCATGGACACAGCGCTTATTAAGTTCATTCACCGAAAATTGTTTTGAACAAGATCGGATGAAAGGTTTCCGAGATATTGCTGAAAAACTGCCTTCATCAAAGAAAAGGACGTAAGTGCCGTAAGATTTCTATGACGATACGACCTTTTTAATAGGCACGGAACCCTTCGTTTTGCGTGGTCCGACACGCACTTGGCCGGTTTTTTTAAAGTCGTTTAAAAAGATAGGCATGAGTTCTACACTACAGCTCACACAGCCACTAGTATAGCCTACCAGACACTTTTATAAAGGTTTGCAACAACTATTACGATATGTTTATGTAGATTGTATGCTGGTAGATGGTATGATGGTATGCTGGGTAAACCCACATCCTTGGGGCCGCGGGGCATCCCTGTGACGTAGATAAAGAGAAATAGAGCACGGTGGTGGAAGGTCATAAATTCATAATACTCATGTTTGGAGCAGTTTCATTGGGGAAGTAGGTACCTTGCAGAATAATTAAATGAATTATATATATATATTACTTCTACTAGCTTCTGCCCGCGACTTCGTACGCGTATAAATTATGGATGACATGATATTCTTATGTTTCACCATACGATACCTACTACACTGATAAATTAGATTAATACGATTTCATTTCTATAAATTATGCGTGTAACAGTTCAAATCGTCATAAACTTTGTCGTCAATAATATTTAGTTATATTAATTTACTTAATCTTTATTGCAAACGAAGTACGTAAGTACTTATAGTAGAAGAAAAATTACCAAAACCGGAATTTAAATATAAGATTTCATAATTGAAACAAATGGACCGAGGGCGAGACCCCAAAGATACTCTATATCTCCGGGTGTCTTGTCAAACTACCCCTGAGAGCCTAAGACCTGAAGGTAAACGGGGAGGCAAGCGAGGCCGAAGGCTGAGCTTTTCTTAGGAATGAAAGGCCCAACGTACCCTTATAGATAGCGCTCCATATGCGAGCCAGAGCATCGAAGGCCCGAGGGCGAGACTCCATGGATACTTACTATCCACAGGTGTCTTGCAAGCGAAACATGAGCCTTAAGTCCCAAAGTTGAGGGGTGAGGCAAGCGAGCCCGAAGGCCGAGCTTTTCGTATGAATGAAAGGCCCAAACCAACCCTTCAGAGAGCGCTCTCTATGCGAGCCCGAGGGCCGAAGGCCCGAGAGCGAGCATTTCGTAGGAATGAAAGGCCCAAACCAACCCTTAAGAGAGCGCTCTCAATGCGAGCCCGAGGGCCGAAGGCCCGAGGGCGAGCCTTCACGGACACTAACTAAACCCAGGTGTCTTGCAAGCGAAACCGGAGACCAAAGTCCCGAGCGAGAGAAGTCAGAAGAAGAGCGGCGAGGCAAGCGAGACCAAAGGCCGAGCTTTTCGTTCGAATGATAGGCCCAAAGAACCGTTTTAGAGAGCGCTTCCTATGCGAGCCCGAGGACTGACGCACACTATCTCCAAGTGTCTTGAAAGCGAAATCTGAGTTCCAAAGTCCCGAAGGTGAGTGGCGAGGCAAGCGAGCCCGAAGGCCGAGCTTTTCGTATGAATGAAAGGCCCAATACATCGCTTCAGAGAGCGCTCTCTATGCGAGCCCGAGGGCCGAAGGCCCGAGAGCTAGCTCATGCGGACGCTCACTATACCCGAGTATTCATAATAATATTTCTGAATGTCACAAACGCTGAAATTTATACTTAAAAAAAATGGTACCTACTTAATTCTCCGCGGAATGCCGTTGTGTCCAAATTTTATACCCACATCTCTTGACGTTAGTGAACTATGCTAATTCGACGTAAGTATTAAACTCAAGCTATCATACATCTTTAGATGACCTCTGAATTCATAGCAATTATATAGGAAGACGAAGATCAAGGTTGCTGGATTTCAATATTAACAGCGACATTGTCAGCGACTGAGTTTCCAAAATAATTAGGTTTCTTATGTCTAACAGCTACTATCGGTTGAGATATCAACCATTTTTGGTTATTATAGATAGTCTTTAGCCATCTAGCACTCTTTTTCATCCCGTGTTTTTTCACGTTTTATCTATATTTTTTATAATGTTTGGATGGAGTTATTTTACTTTCCAGTCAAGTGTATGTTTATCAATTTTCAAGTCTTTAGCTCATGGATTTGAGGAGTTCCCATACAAAGTTTTGCCCCATTTTTTACCCCCTTTGAGCTAATTTTTATCATTTTTACAGCCTATGACCTGGCCAGGGATTTTTTCGACCGATTAAGTAAAAGTTGCATCAAAATCCTCTATTTACTAAGCTTCTCTGCGTTTTTGAAAATATACATTTTTAAAAACGCAGACACAAAAAAAAAAAAACTACAAAAAGTGCATGCCAATCGCTGGGTTTGAACTCGGGGACACAGACTCCGTAAGCTATGGGTCAAACCACTGGACTAACTATCAGTTGTAAGAACACGATGAATTTTCGAATATCTTGACGACATGTTACCATGGTAATGATACTGTTATAACCCCGCTCTTGCAACATTATATAGTTTCTAGTCGCCTCAGAACCTATTTTCATCCCATATTTTTCACGTTTTATCTATACATTGCTAAAAGTTTGAATGGGGTCGTTTTTAGTTTCCAGTCAAGTTTATGGTTACCAATTTTCAAGTCTGTAGCTCGTACATTCAAGTAGTTCCCATACAAAGTTCAACCCCATTTTCTACCCCCTTTGAACCCTAATCTTTAAGATTTTTATAGCTTAAAACCTATCCGGGGATTCTCTCGACAGATTAGTAAAGTTTGCATCAAAATCCGTTCAGCCGTTTTCACGTGATACTCTGACAAATAAACAGACAAACAGATAAACAGATAAACAGATAAACAGATAAACAGATAAACAGACAAAAATTCTAAAAACTGTTGGAACGTGTTCTGTTATCAATTCTAAGTATCCCCAGCCAATTTTTTTTCTTTTATCTTCCATGTACAGACTTTCGACCCTCTTCAGCTTTATTATATGTATAGATGCTTGTTTTAGATACGTAGCAGCCGAAAAAAAGGCTGCAAACCTATCTCATACGTGCGTCATCCTTCGGCATGCGGTTCGTATGGTGGCAGCAAAGAACTACAGCTACAAGTTCATATTCGAGCAATACGGAATGCCTCCGAAGTACATCGCCCAAACAGTCGTGAGTGCGGCCAACGAGCTCGCGGTCATAGATACTAGAAGTTCCGCAGTCTTATTGTGAGCAGAAATATATATGTAGTAATAGTTAGTCGGAGATCGGTAAATTATAAAGACGCCTAATATCAACGTTTCAACAGATGCCGTTGTACTAGCAGGTCTAAAGTTCCATTAAAAATATAGGAATGGAACTGTGACCCCAATTAAAGAGATAGATTAGTTAACTGTGTTTACACCTGACGTGATATTGGTGATCTTGACGTATAATTTACTCTTTATCCTTCTGTACTTTAGAAAATAAATGTTTAATAAATAAATAAAAAACAAAAAAAATACTCTATATTTGTAAGAATTGTGTAGAAATATTGCTAATGATTGAAGAATAATTTACAATTACTAGAATCCACATATTAGGCGAAATAAACTGACAGGTAATAATAACCTTCAATTCAGTACTTCGCCAAGCCACATAGATACATAAAAATTTCCACATTTCCTTTCCAATTTACCACATGAGCATCCGAGAGCAAATGCGTTGATTATTATAGAAATATCCAAGTCGCTATAATGTGGGCTGTAATATTTGAGGAGATACCTCGATTCCTCAAGGATCTCAGAATTGACACGTCATTACTTAACGAATTCATGTCAGAATCTTTGACGTTCTTTACATCCTTGGCCTTGAGCTGTTCAATAAGTCATCTGTGGTCATTACCAGTTCCACTTCACCATAATTGCGATTTCCGAGGGTAAATACACGAGTTATAATAGAAAAAACCGGAGTCACTACACGCGTGCTTATAAAATTTGAGGGTTTGCTCTTAATTTCTCTGGGATCCCATCATCAGATCCTGACTTGTGCTCTCCTGAATAACTTGAAAGAATACGATTAAAGGTCTATACTTACTTATAAAATTTCAAAAAATATCCTCCAACTTCTAACCGTTTTGAGGAGTTGTACCTTCCATCATCAGCCCACCAACATGAAGTGCAGATAACTACCAGACGCAAATACCTTTAGAAAGTACATGATACACATAATACGTGCCTGTAAAATTTGAGGGTTGCCCTCGATTTTCCTGGGATCCCATCATCAGATCCTGACTTGGTGACAATGGGACCATCTCAGGAGTATACATTTTCGAAAGAATAATAATAATTCAAATCGGTCCACAATTGACGGAGAAATCGGCGAACATACATAAAATATATATAATATATATACAGTGGATCATATAACCTCCTCCTTTTTTGAAGTCGGTTAAAAATTTGCCAGTGCTGTTGATATCGATATTATTAGCCTTTCTCACATTACTTACATAAAGGTACGTAGTGTGAGAAAGCCTTTAATAATATCGAATCCCTGGGCAACCGAGCTCTGCTCGGGTGAAAATAGAGAAAATATGGAGAAAACGAATTTTCCAAGACGTTAGACCCAGCTAGATCGAGTTATCGCCCCCGTAAACCCCCATATTCCAAATTTCATCGAAATCGTTAGACCCGTCTCCGAGAACGTGATTGCAAACATATATATACAAATATTACTCGTTTAATAGTATATATGATATGAATATGAACGGCACAGGCCAAACTATAGCCATATTTGTGCATTTTCACCTGTCAGTTTAGTTCGCCTGATTGTGGATTCCATTTTAGTTTATAAGTGTAATGACGTGTTTAAGTAGATATACGTTGATTGTATTTGTAATGATTGCCGGTTTATTAATGACAAATTGAATTATGAATCGTGGACTAAATATTTTTACTAGCATTATTGAATTTTGTTATGTTATGGTTAAGTGTTTGAAATAAATGATATTCAAATTGAAATGGTTTATTGCGTTCCATGGTCTTAAAATTGTATATAGTATAACATGAATTCTGCTAAGGTATAGCAACGTAAGTAAAACTAGGTACCTATCGACTAAAACTAAATCACTAATTCCTAAAAACTCATTAATATGAAAAATGCGCTTAACTAAGAACTCTTAAACAAATATTAGGGGACAAACTTACACAAATCGAACTAGCCCTATAGTAAGCTCAATAAGGTTTGTGTTATAGGTAATAGAAGACGATATATAATAGATATAAATACTTAAATACATACAAAACATCCAAGACTCGGAAACAAATATTCATGCTCATCACAGAAATATTTGCCCTTACCAGGCTTCGAACCCAGGACCTTCAGCTTCGTAGGCCTTCATCATCAGTTCCACTTCACCAAATGTGTGATTTTTTTTAGTTATATTCTTTAATTCATTTTGTTCCGCGAGCCCTGGTAACTTATAATATCAAAAATAAGATTAATAAATAACCCCGACCCATATCCTCTTTTTTTCTTTTATTTCGTTTTTTTTATATCTGTTACGTGGGCTTTCAACCCTTTGGAAGTCCACGTAACGTTTTGGCACATACACTAGTTATAATAGAGAAAATACCGAAATGACTAACATGCGTGCCTTCTACATTTGAGGAGTTCCCTCAATTCCTCATGGTTCCCATCATCCAACTGAAGTTTACATAACAATGGGACCAACCTGGAAGCATTTACTTTCAAATAAAAAAAATCGATTAATCAATGATGGGAGTTCTGATCTGAGGTAACGAGCATAAAAACAAGTTACAACCGAATTGAGAACCTCCTCCTTTTTTTGAAGTCGGTTAAAAATAACAATTCACATTTAAATAACGTGTTTATTTATACATTCAAAAGAAAATGTTAACTTTTATACAAACTGAAACTTAATTATAATTATCGTCACAAAACTGACAAATATTTTTTGTTTGACGACTCACGCTAATTGGGTACCTACACAACTTTTTGAAAACGCCCTTTAGCATTAATAATAAGATTAAATGCCTTGGAGAGAATAAATTATTTTTTTAACTACCTACCTTGTTTAAATAAGTAAAATTCCCCATACTATTTCAGGGAAAACGTCCCAGTCCTCGACGTTGCACTAACGTATCACATGAATACTTTATGTCAAGCCTGTCAAGGCAATATAAATTCAAACTAAGAGGATTTTTCTTCATTCGAATTTAGGTCATGTACCAATTAGGTAAATATTGTAGGTAGGTACGTTACTTTGACATTAAGTGCCCATGTCATACACTATTAGTTCACCATCAAGGACTAGGACGTTTACTTTACTTCTTAACCTAAATAACACGTAAGATGAAAGTTGTAATTTATTGGAACAAATATTAGTTATTAGGTAGGTATTTACAAAATATATCCAGGGTGAGTGTGATGTGCGCGCTTTCCCCCAATTTTTATAATAATGTACATATAGAAACATTTCCCCGAAACCTAAGTAGTTAGTGACTAATTAAAAAAAACAGTAGTATTTATACGAATCGACAAGGACACTTTAAACCGGCTAAGAGGAAAATCCATAACGGAAACCTGATTGAAGTGGATGCTAAGTTGATAATGCAATATTGGCCTGCCATTGTTGTTGAAGAAAGCACCTTGCAGACATCGTAGTAAGTTCTATTTTGATAACTCAACTACGACGACGCACTCGTCAGAATTAATTGTCTTGTTTATAGTCTATCCTAAGATCTCAGAGAGACTGCACATGTAGCGCACAGTGGCAAGACAAAAACTTGTTGAAACAAAACTTTAAATCAATGTAAGAATTGAAAAATAAATTATTTACCGAATAGAGTGTGTGTGAATAAGAAGATATATTTTAACAGTGAAATCAAAATGAAGCTACAGAGTAAGTACCTACAAACCAGTTTAGGATATGTTTAACTTAGTGAAGATCGTTAAAGTTTATTTACCTCTTGATTGCCTGCTCCTATTGATATCGTTGTTTATGTACAATATGTAATAAATATAGAGGCCTCGGCAGAGAGTACGACTTTGTACCCTTTGGCGTTGAGACCCTCGGTCCGTGGGGTCCCAGTGCGCATAAGTTATTTGCAGAAATCGCGAAACGTCTGGTCGATGTAACTGGTGACCGAAGAGCTGGCGGCATTCTCGCGCAACGCATCAGCATTGCAATTCAGCGAGGAAATGCCGCCAGCATCCTCGGTACAATGCCCCGAGGGCCTTTTTTAGATTTAACTTAGTTTTAATTCATCTTAGTTAATGTTAATCATAATCTTGTATTTACTTTCAATAAATGTTTATAAACACAAAAAAAATATGTACATGCATTAAACTGAATTATACATTTGTTTAAAAAGATTTTCCTACACTTGTATTGTTTCAGTTGTTTTGACAATAGTCTACTTGAGCTTAGGAATAGATTCTCAAAGCCTGAAGCCTACACGGACCTATAATGGATATGAACCCGGATCTGGGCAGGTATTTTTCGAAGACGATCTACCAAGGAATGTCAATGCCAATCTGAGTAGCAATGATGGACAACACTCGCAACAAGTGCAAACGCAGACCGACAACGATAGTTATTTGCGGGCACATCAACATCATACAAGAAAGGGTGGCAAACACAGTCAAAACCTTAATCAATATAACTACTTGAATTCACAAATAAACCAACCCCAAAATCAATTTAATCCGAATGTGAACCCAAATTTGAATTACCAGCTTCAACAGAGTTTAGACATTTTACCGCCCTCGCATACGAGTCAAGATTATTATACATCCCAGCCAAGTTTGAAACAGTCTGAAATCGGAGTTGACGACAAACATAACATCCAGGCCGATGTTGTTCCTCTATCCCAGAGTTCTCTGGTTAATACGACAGGGGATACGAGACTAGCGTCTGCGGTTATCTCATATATTGGGCTTTTTATGATGAAGGTACGCATTGCTAGGGTTTTTACTTGAGAATAAATACATGAAGGTATTCCCGTTGAGGAATTAATTTATCATTACGATGAGAAATAAGTATAAACATAATCCGAATCATATTATAAAGCTGTGTGGTGTAATGTAATAGCTAATGAAACAACTGCGAATGAAGAATTGATTTGATTTAATTTCATTGTCATATTGGTTGGTCCGTAAATTAGGAAAATATATTTACTTCTATGTTCCAGAGCGCTAGAGGAAACCAATCAAACGTCGTGGTGTCACCAATGTCTGTTGTGAAAATGCTAGCGCTGCTCCAAGCCGGTGCGACGGGGGCGACACAGGAACAGGTCTCAAATGCTCTGAGATTGAAGCCAGAGTTATCTGCAGCAGCATTTCAGCTAATAAATACAGACTTCCGGGTAAGAATAGTTTCTTTCCAATTGCGTGATAGTTGGTTTGCAATAAATCTGATTAAGGACAAATTCGCCGTAATGATCCAGACGTCTGAGTCTGATGCATTGTAATTTTTTCTTTTAAATGAAAAGTGAGTTTCCGGGTTGCTTGCGCAAAACCACAGAATAAGTAATAGTACTACGTATAGAAGGTTCTCTGTTAACAAATTCCCTGTTTAGGTACGTCAATCGTGCCTAAATGTGGGCATTTTTTTTAATCGCATGCAACGTTTCGTAACATTTCAGAGGCGGAGCCTTAGAGCTAGGGTTACCGCTAGCTCGGACTATTAAATTATAGATACATTAGTATAATAGTGTATTATACTAACGATATTACGACTATACTTTATTTACTTAGGATCAAAAGCTGTGTAATTTGCCTTTAAGTTATGTTATGACATCAAAATTACCTGTATCTGTAAAATGTAAGACGAAGACATAACTCTGGGTTACCTACATACATAAAATAATGTAAAGAAAAAATCTTTACAACCAATATAAATAAATAGACGACGCGGCATATTTATTTTACGAGGCGAATGACGACGCAATTCAAAGCGCGAACGCGTGCGTCCCGAAACAGAGCGCGCGGCAACCATTGATAGACCGCCTAAAGGTGGCCGGCCGGCATGTTTTTGTGCGGCGCGACGAAATCATAGAGTGAACCGCCCTTGGCAAAACCTCTTTTCTCTAGCTAATATCATTTAATTTATGACTCAGTGTAGCAAATCAGTAGGAAATATACTGTAATCTAGAAAAAAATCTGTCACACAGATGTAGGTAGGAAATAGTATATTGTTTAACGAGGGGCGTTAGTGGAATATTGTGAACAAGAGTCTATCAGAAGCCCGACGCCGAAGGCGGAGGGCTTTTGATGACTCGAGTTTGCAATATTCTTATGCCCGTGTTATACATAATGTTTTTCATCACATTTGCGAGGAAATAAATAACTACAAAAGACAGAAAAATCTAAGTTTCATAAAACCGCACCAATCAAAAATTGACTAAATTGACAACTTCACTTCCAGATCAGTGCTAGTGCAGCGCGCAGCTTCAATATTTCAACCAATCACAGAGCAGTATTCTTGCAGCGCGTGGCCAACTAGTTTTTTTTAAAGCAATTACAGAGCAACTAGATTTGCTTAAGCCAATCAGATCATACACAAGCTCATTAGTCCCTAGGGAATACAAACTCCCGCGGGAACAATTTAGCCCATTGTCCTTATGTATACAGCATGGAATAACACCATTTGCGAGCAAGTGTGATGAAAAGTGTTTTATGCTCAACTTTCCTTCATTGTAGTCACTACACATAACATAATGTTGTTACGGTGGACCGGGGTTACTTTGATTCGGGGGGTGACTTTGATCAAATAGGTTTTTCTCCGAAATCATTGTTTTTACTTGTGAGTGAACTGTGGCAGTGGATATTTTAGTATTCTATCTTGATGTATACTCGATTAAATCTTCTTAATTTCAAATAGGTCTGCTTTTATACTACATTCAAAATTATCAAAGTAGCCCCATTTTTTCCTAAAGTAACCCCGGTTTACGGTACTTTACGATTACAGAAACGAGGTAATCAACGCAACGTCTTGCGATTGGCAACCAGCATTTTCGCCGCAGACTCGTTTGAGCTTAGCCGTGATTTCAAGAACTTTGCCATTCAGAACTTTGGCAGCGAAATATCAAAGATCAGTTTTGATAATCCAAATGTGGCTGCACAGAAGATCAATTCATGGATTGCCAGTAAGACGAACGACAAGATCGACAAACTAGTTTCGCCAGGTAAGACACTTTGCGTTTGACATCAACACACATGAAACACACTCGTGACTCTAAATTGTATCTTTTTTCAAATATTTAAAATGCAATTTTATTAATTAAATAAATACCTGGTTTCATCCAAAATATGAATTAGAATAGAACGGAATATCGTTTATTCGCTCGTTCTGAATTAAATGTAGTTACAAACAATGATGTAATATGTATAAAAAAAGAGATGGATAGGTTATAATTATAAGCGCTCCACAAAATGGCACACTAAAATTGAGCCAATTGACTTGCCTCAGTTTCGCGTCGTCAATGGAAACGTAAACGTGTCTCAGCTATGTCAGATGTGCCTGGCCATTTTTAACAGGGAATACGGGTGTAGACTTAAAATTGATTATTACTTTAAAAGAAAGAAGGCATTAAAATATGCCTAATAACGAAAATCCCATTCAAATATCTCAAAAAATTACAAAGCTACAACCGTTTTAATGCTGCTTGTTAGAGGGAGAAAACGCTCGGGGATCGTGACGTCACGACCATCGAGCGTCATAGTAAATGACAATCGTTTCATATGATGGTGCGTTTTGCGGAAAAGGGATAGAATATACCGCCTCTTAAAACTTTGTACACTTATAACTTTGTGATTATTTAACCTCTTGCGTTGATTTTGCTCTTGATTTGACTACATTTTTAATATTTTTTCGAGATAAATACAACATTTTTGATTATTTTATTTAGTGTCTACACCCCTATTTCAACATATCTTTTTTATACATATTACAGCATTGGCTAAAAAGCTATGATGTGCCTTTTGTTGTACGAATTTCTAGTTTTTACATGTCAAATATAAAAATATTAAATATAAATGTCATGTCACTAATATCAAATTCAAAATACAGAATAATAAAAAAACTAAGCAAATTAAACAATAGAAATAAATTAAATTTAGTATAGTATCGTTAAGATAATCCTCTACATTATAATAACATTTGTCCAGTAAGAATCTATAATATAAAGTAGGTAGATATTTGATTTTAGAGGAGGTTCCATGTTTCTGGAAATTTATTACACAGCTTTTGGTCCGCGAGCTAGCAACAGATTTTTCGTGACCAATCAACTCCCGTCTTGTGAGATGGTTAAGAATGTTGTATCATGAAGCCCCGTGGATGTCAGCTGCGGCTCCGTTGCACAGTGTGTAATTTTCCTCTAAGTGCGGTCACCTATAATTTATTCCTTTATCCTATAGATCTACCTAAGAACTAAAACTTCTGGGAAGAAACCATGTATTTTTTATGTTTATTTTTGAAGTTATTTAAAAAATTGAGAAATCTTCATAAAAACCATAGAAATGCATTATTTCGTTTTAAATATATTGTGATTATGCATTATACATTGGTATCTTAAAAAGGTTGTTATATTTACTAATTTTAGTCAAAAAGAAATTTTAAATAATCGTTACTAAAAGGGAAAACCCTGATTTTTTAAATTTAAAATTTATTTTTTATTTGGTTAGTCCCATTGTTTCTGCATTGCTTTTTAACATGAATCGTTTTATATTGTATTTAGCTATAATATAAAAAAAAAACTCTGATGCGAACAATGCGGAACATCAGAGATATATTTTTTTTAAGTTTGAGGTTTGGGTTGTCACCTACTGTATTATAACAATTCTTAGATAACTTCGACTGCCAATTTACTACCTTTCTTGATGTAAAATAAATTATAAATAGTTTTTTTGGTGTAAAAAAGAATTAAGTACCAATACAGCCCGCACTGCACTATCGGATTTACATCGAAAAACATTTGCGAACATTCTGGCGTCGAAGAATGGCTTGTGGATGATTTACATATTATATTAGTAGCACTGTCAAGTAGTTTCGAACTAGATCCTGAAAAGTTTCACAAATTTTGTGCCAATTTTGCTGCGAAATATGTAGAAAATTACGAGTGGTGCTACATGTCAGTTACACTTCACAAAATATTAGCCCACGGAAGTCAAATTATAAAATCTAGTCCGTTACCAATTGGTATGCTGAGTGAGCAAGCTTCAGAATCTCGTAACAAATACTGGCGTTATGATAGGGAACACCATACCAGAAAATTAAACCGGAAGACATTTGTGCTTGACCTATTTCACCGTGCTTTAGAATCGTCAGATCCATTCCTATCTATGATGTCACTCGGTACTCGCCAAAAAAAACACAAGCGTTTGGTTCTACCTGAAAAAGTTCTTTGGCTTTTAAACCATCAACGGAAAATGTACTAAATCACGAGGACTTACTAGAAGCAACCGAAGATGATGAAAATGTTTTTTTACCATTAGAAGAAGTTTTAGTATCTTCGGATGTCGAAGATTAAAGAAAGCGACATTAAAAAATTATTCCGTTTGAATTAAATTAAATTAATTAAGCATTTGAAAATTTTAAATTTGAAAACCCTATTTCCATAGAAAATCTATGGAACTTTAGAAATGCAATATTTCCGAAGTTCCACTTTCAAACCATTTGCTTTTTATGTTGTGTTATTGTTAACTATATTATGCATGTTTCTTATTAAAATCAGATACAAAACCGATAAGAATACGGAGAAAACTGAAATTAAGTAAAAATTAAAAAAAAAACAACGATTTCTCTTTGAATATCGTAGATGCAATACCTAAACATTCTATGGAGTTAGATATTGCATTGTTACTATAATAAAACAAGTAAATATGTAAATCATATTATTATTTTGAAATGTACAAACAAAAACAGTTTTTTGCTGACGTCAGCATAACTTTAAATAACTTCAAAAATAAACATAAAAAACCGGCCAAGTGCGTGTCGGACCACGCAAAACGAAGGGTTCCGTGCCTATTAAAAAGGTCGTATCGTCACAGAAATTTTACGGCACTTACGTCCTTTTCTTTGAGGAAGGCAGTTTTTCATCAATATCCCGAAAACCTCTGAACCGATCTTGTTCAAAACAATTTTCGGTGAATGAAATTAATAAGCCCTATGTCCATGAATTTTTCCATATTTTTAAAATACACCGTTCAAAAAATAGAGGGGGGGGGGACAGAATTTTAGTGACTTTCGGGGCGATTATCTCCGACCCTATTCACTTAATCAAAAAAAATGCTAAGAAACCTTATATTTATTTTGAAAGGCCTATCGATTGATGTGCCACACGGGGGGTCACAATGAAAAAAAATTTTTTGACTTTTAGTTTTATGTATGGAGTGCACCCCTAAAAAAAATTTATTTTGTCATTTTAATTACAAAACTATGTAGCGGCTAACAAAATACACCTATCCTCAAAATTTTATTCAAATACACCTTATAGTTTTCGAGTAAAATGCCTGTGACATACGGACAGACGGACAGACGGACAGACGGACAGACGGACAGACGGACAGACGGACATGACGAAACTATAAGGGTTCCGTTTTTGCCATTTTGGCTACGGAACCCTAAAAATACATGGTTTCTTCCCAGAAGTTTTAGTTCTTAGGTAGATCTATAGGATAAAGGAATAAATTATAGGTGACCGCACTTAGAGGAAAATTACACACTGTGCGTTGGTGGGTTGACCAGCAACAGCCTCCCAAATATGTAAAAAAAAAATGCCTATTCCTCCCGATTCATTTTATCATCAAATAATAGTTAATCCAATCCAATTATGACGAAATAAAATCGTCAGCCGACTGTACAGTGGTGGAAAGTCCATCAGCTGGTGCTACGAACATGTAAAAAAAAAAATTTTTTCAGTTATTTCCTCCCAACTGAAATTTTGTCAGATGACAGTTTATATGCTACTATAAATTTCAGTCCACAAATGGCTCTTAAGCATCTATTTTGGGCTCGAAATACTGTCTCGATAAGAGAAGTTTTCCCAAAAAATTATACCGTAGGTACCGCAGGGTTAATGACCATACATCGGATATTCGAATCGATATTTACCCATTCTTGGGCCTCAGTACTTACACCGCGTTGTTGTTGCGTAGCATGGAGGCGGACTCACTATAATTATACTAATAAACTTCTCGGGATTTCCCGGAATACCGAAAATTAGGATAACATAAACACATTCGTATTAAAGTATTTAAATAAACTATTTTAGTGGTTCCTATTTATAAAATATTTTTTTAATTCATATGTGTTTTATTAATTTACAGTACTTACAGTTTTAGTTAACATCAAACTAACATTGTATTTACCCGACTGCCGAAGTAGAGAGGGTTATGTTTT
This sequence comes from Epinotia nisella, assembly GCA_932294315.1. NCBI lineage: Eukaryota > Metazoa > Arthropoda > Insecta > Lepidoptera > Tortricidae > Epinotia > Epinotia nisella. The sequence goes on from OW028674.1 coordinate 30,449,106, forward strand.
TCGAGCGTATGTATGTATGTATGTGGGTATGTCTTATTCTTTGACACGCCCTGCAGCCTAAACCGTTTGACGGATTTTGACATGTGAGGTGTCGTTGGATTCCTCTTAATCGTAGGAGTGACATAGGCATTAATATTTGCAAAAAAGCATTTGGGTTTTTCGAAAAATGTTTTGGTTTCACTTGTTATTTAATCGTAATCGTATGACATGATTATTATTTACTTAATGTAATTTACTATGGGGAAATATAAATTTTCTCCTATATTATTCTTTATTATTCTCCTATATTACAGAACCCTTGAATCTACTATAATATATGACTAACCAGTTATGTAAGATATCTATAGAGAAATGCTTACATTACTTTGCCAATTCACGCTGCGGCTACACTACATACACTGTTCTTGTTAGATCCATATAACAACATATTTCCTTACAAAAATAGTCAAAAATAGCCATAAACTAAACATGTAGGTAAATTTGTACAATCTTATGTCATTTCGTGCGATCCCGGAGTCGCGGAGCATATTTATTAAATTTATAATAAAAAAGAAGCCGACTCCATATTTTCCCAACAATTTCCGGGATTTTGTCAAGAACAGGTAAATATAGATCCGAATATCCGATCTCTGTTTATGACACAAATCCATGACATGCTGTTAGCACTGGTTTGCGGTCATTATACACCAGGCAAAATACGGTTTCGAAAAACATTAATTTATAATAGCGTTTTTTTTGTTTATTTTAGTCTAAAACGTTATTCTAAGATGCTTTATTCAAGAATCCAACAAACTTTCCACCCGGAAGTAATTATATAGATTTAAATTAAACATTTAGTGTCTTTTTTTATTTATATTGAATATTTTAAAGCAAATGTAAATGAACCTAAATAAAGATAAAAAATATATTAATATTTATCCGGAATTTTTAGGAGCTAATTAAATAATGTTTTTTTGATGTCTGATTTTTTGTTGGATTTTTCCTCTAAGTAACTATTTAATTGATAATATATCCGTTACATTAAAAATATTAGCTTTTATAAATTATTTCCAAATTTGACATTTTTTTCATACAAGTTGTCAGTTCATTGCCTGGACTAATAGTGTTCGCTAGTCTGTAGAGCGCATAGGAAAAACGTTTTTTTTTTAAACTTCTACAGCGAGAGTTCCACGACATATTGTTGTCCAAATGAATTCCTAAAAATTATGTTATTATTATTTAATAAATTACATTATAATTTACATTATTAGTGACGTGTGGGTCGTTCTTCTTTTTTACCGACAATGAATCGAGGCTTTTCTGTTTTTTTGGTTGCGATTTTTAAAAAATGCATAGGTTTCTTCATTAGAACTAATTAAAGTTTCCTTTCTGGCCAATATAAATATTTATTTACGGTTGGTTTCTAAAAAAAAACATGTGACAAAGTGGACTCTTTCAGTGGGGACCACATTTTGGTTTACCACTCTGTCACGGCATTCTACGAAAAAAAAAAACATTTAAAAAAATGCTAGTTAGAGAAAGTGAAATATTAAATATCACTAATTAATAAAATAATATGGACGTTCATTCGAACATTATAAAACCGTAAACATCATTACTCAAATGAGATGCCGTAATAAGACGAAGGACAGACTATTGTCGGTCGAAAAGAAGAACGACCCGTGTACACTTTCTACACTATTGTCCTCATATTTAATATCTAGTGTAGGAACTGTTTTCCTTAATCTAAAATGCATTAATTTGGTTTTTTCTAAATTAACATTTAAATTGTTACAGTTTAAACAGTGTTAACACGTCTAAGTCTTAATAACTTCGTGTTCATAGTCGTTATAATAATAATAATAATAATAATAATCATTTATTTCGGATACTTGTCCATATTTGTTAGTAGCGTACATAAGAACTTAATTCTAGTGTTAGTAATTACATACATTCATTATAATTCAGTTACAAATAGTTAAATTATTTATTTATTAATATTTATTTATTTAGTATGTGATCATGCAGGCTCATGCAGCTTGCCACATCGCCCCACGAGTGGACAATCTATTCTGCGAGATAATGCGTTTAGGAGACTGTTAGCACTACCTTGCAATCTGTGCAATAGGGATGCCGCTCTTTTACGCATAATAGCGTAAAAGTCGTCCGTGCGAGCATCGGCAAACATCCCTGACGCACTGCAGTATCGAGGTAGCCCTATCAGCATCCTAAACGCATTGTTGTATTGCACCCGCAAGGCATTGTATGCTCGCTGCGTAAAGCTGGTCCACAGGCCGCAAGTATAAAAAGATTGGCAAAAGGACTTAAATAGCGTGATCTTTACATCACTGTTGCACTTTGCAAACCTGCGCACCAGCATATTGCAGCGAACCGTCAATGCCCTACGCTCCCGCTCTATATCAATATCGTCACTGAGATCCTCGGTGAGCCAGTGACCCAAGTATTTAAACCGCGGTACCCTCTTCAGGGCGGCGCCATTTAACACAACAGGAGGAGCTTCCTCTAGTTTCCTGTTGCCTGCCCTGAAGACGAGTAGCTCACTTTTAGCGGTATTATACTTGAGCCCATGTCTCTCCGCATAACACTCACAGATTCTGACGAGCTTCCTGAGCGCACTGATAGAGGGAGCCAACAGCACCATATCGTCAGCATAACTTACGTTGTTGAGGCAAGTACCGCCTATATGACAACCGACCTTGGTGCTAGTGAGTTCCTCCATCAGCCCGTCCATGTACACATTAAATAAGGTCGGAGAGGTTACCCCCCCCTGCCTCACTCCACATTCTAACACGTATTCATCCGAGTGTACGCCTGCCCATCGCACAGAGTTGATTTGATTACTGTACCAGTATTCAAATACCGCGACTAATTCTGGCGGGAGACTGGTCCCGGACGACACCTTGCTCCACAAGATGTCATACGAGACCAGGTCAAACGCTTTGGATAGATCTAGAAAACAGGCGTACACTGGACTATCCTGATTCGCATAGTATTGGACAGTACTTTTTAGGCAAAAGATAGCAGATTCCGTCGACACTCCAGGCTGGAAACCGAACTGAGCGTCTTTAGCCTTATAGTGTTTTCGAAGCCGCCCATCAAGAAGTCTGTCCAGTACCTTGGCCGTGATTGTCGCCAGTGAAATCGGTCTATAATTGCCCAGGTCAGACACATCTCCCGTTTTATTTTTTATTATAGGCACAACAGTGGTTTTCATTAGTGCATTCGGTAGGTATGAGTGACTCACACACAAGTTAAATAATAACGCTAGCACTCGCGGAAGATGCGCCCCGGCATGTTGCAGGTGCTCAATACTCAATCCGTCGTGTCCCGGTGACTTCCCGGTCTTCATGGTTTTAATGACAGAAGCTACGTCACGTGCCGAGAAGCGCACCGACAAATTAGTAGGAGCCGCACCGAGCACCGGCACAGACCGATTTAGCGACGACTTCACCTCGAAGCGCTGTTTAAACAAGTTCGCAATGTCAGTGGGCTCACATTTACCTGCTATGCTCACAGGCAGGCTTGATTTCGGATTAAGTTTGCTTGTTTCTTTCCAAAACTCGCTAAAGTTTTTTGCTGAGTGATGTGTCGTAATAATATCCATTTTAATCTTTTGTTGATTATTTTGGCACCACTTCAGCTTAGCTTTAAATACCTTACGCGACTCAAACATTTGCTGATACACGGGCCCGCCAGGAGGCCTGTTAAATGCTATCCACTGTTGAAAGTACACCCTCGCCATACCATGAGCTTCTTTGACATATTTGTTCCACCCAGTTACATGTTTATGACAGCGCTTCGTACTTATATTTTTAGTGAAAATAGCTGCCTCACTTAGCGAAGTAATTATATTATTATACAAATTATCTATGTATTGTCTATGATCTAAATTAGTACATAAATTATCACAGCAATTCATAAGCATTTCGGGAAAATCCACATTTTTCAAATTATTGTTACAAAGTTGAGAATATTTAATTATTTGTTCGGGTGTTCGTTGTCCCCAAATGACTTTATTTTCTACATAATTAACATTACCAGTTCTTTTCGGTACAATAGAATTTAAATTATACATTATTTCTAGCGGAAAGTGATCCGACCAAAAAACATCCTGGTGCACCTTCACGCCTATAACACCCTGCCTCGCAGACTCCGTTACTAAGCAATGATCTAGCCAACGCCGGCAATCAACATGCGCATCGCTTACAAAAGTGTACGTTTCTGAGCTAACTCCTAGTATTTCCACATCTACACATCGCAGACATTGCTCAGAACAAAAGCTCAGGAGCTCATTTGCAAAAAGTCCACCTGGATGAGCATTGTAATCTCCTAGGACAATGGCTGACTCGATGTCATGACTGCTTATTACGGCACTTATCTCGCTAAGGCATTCTGTAAACTCCGTTAAGTTTTCCACTGAGTTCGTTGGCATGTATACAGAAAAAATCAATAGATCGCGCTCACCTAAGCTAATTTTTATCGCTGTCAGCCTTACACTTACACACGTTATCACTGATACTATAGGAAAAGCACATTTACGCCAAAGCAATGCTACACCCCCGTAAGGCCTCCCCCGCAGCACCTCCACCGAAGTATCAACTGCAGACTTGCCTGTGTAGCCAAAATCTTGGTTTATTGTTCCCAGCATCGGAATATCATGCGGCAACAGCCAATGTTCTTGCAAAGCGACAATATCAGCTTTTCTACATAATGTGCGCACGCAATCAATCGATCTCATTATTGATTTGCAATTAAAACTAATGAAAGACGCTGAATTTTTATTTGTTACTTTTTTCTATTATTATGGTACTGTCATCAGTATATAGTATCAATGGATATTTACTGGATTTAGTAATGTCGTTGATATATAATAAAAATAATAAAGGACCTCATATGCTACCTCGTGGAATTTCTTATGCGTTATGTCTACTATCAGAGGGGTGTGTTTTTTCTTTCCTAGTAGTAGGACATAATTCAGTTAATTCCGTGAGTTGTAGTCTTTCCGCCAAGTATGATTTTATAAGGTGCTGAGCTTAGAGCATGCATAACTGGACTACTGGAGTAAACTGATAAGGTTTTCTACAGAGGGGTAAGTTACTGAAAGGCTACTCCAGTTATGTATGCTCTAAGGTCCTGAGTATGTATAAACATACACGTAGTATTGTTATATGTAGTGACTACATTGTTAGAAAAGTTACTCTAGTCTTGGCTCTTTTAAGTTAAAACTTAAAAGTTGTATTAATATATATTTGTAATTCTCGTATCTGCATACTCCTCACAACCCGTATTAGAATATAGTCCAGATAGCATATCAGTAGTAAGTAGTTATCTTTAGCAATTGGCTACTTTCCTAAAAAAATATATTTAGTCCGTCAGATTATCAAAACATATTGGACACGTATTTTTTTGTTTGTCAATTAAACAAAAAAAAATGAAGAGTTCCGCGTGACATCACATTATGATACACGTTTTATCATAATGTGACGTCACGCGGAACTTTAACGGGCTATATCTTCGCAATTTTTTGTTTAATTGACAAACAAAAAAATACGCACTTGTTTGCATGTGGCTACAATAGTCAATAATAGGTACTATACACGCATAGCATAGATAAATGTTTGTGAAAAAATTAATTGAGCGCAGTCTCGCCAACAAACTGTTCTGGCAGTTTGGCGGGTAATTTAATATAATATATTATGTATAATGCTATGTACTATTTTTGGAAAAAAAACATCTCTAGAAATGTTTCTGCAATTTTATTATTTTTAATCATGGTTTCTTTGCGAGTCAGGTTTTTTATCTGTTCCAATTTAATATTAGACAACTTATAATTAACAAGTGAATCGTTGAATATTGCAGATTCAATTGGCGTCAACACTCAGCTTGTCCTCGCTAATGCCATATACTTCAAGGGGATCTGGGAGACCATGTTCAAGCCTGCAGCGACGTTACCGCAGGATTTCTACATGAGCAATGGGAACAAGAAGTCTGTGCCCTTCATGTCCCTGCGGAGTGGATTCAGGGCCGGTTTGGACAAGGCCAATAACGCGCTAGTAGTCGTCTTGCCCTTCGAGGTAAAGGACTTTTTGTTTACTTTCCATGACTTGCTATCTGCTTAGTCTAATCAATCCTAATATAAAAATACATGGTTTGCATGAATGACCACTTCGTTTACATATCTACTTACCTATATACAAACAGTGCCGATTAAATAAGTTTTTAATGAAGAAGGGGAAGTATATGAAGTCTCCAACCCGCTCTAGGCCAGCATGGCGACTATGCATTCCCTCTCATACATAAGAGGAGGCCTGTGCTCAGCAGTGGGGCGTATATAGGCTGATGATGATGGTGCTGCTGATGATGATGATGATGAATAAAGTATGCATTTGAATTAGAGATGCAACGCCATAATTTTACCATCCAGCCGGATACCGTCCGGATATCGGATACTATTTATATACAGAGGCAAGTAGAGAACAACAGTAGGTAAAAGAAGGATGAATACGTAACAGACTTCAAAGTAATCGATTATTATACCCGAGGGACGGGTATAAGGTCTATCGTTGGTCTATGTCGGTATCCTGCCAAACCATTACCCGTTGCATCTCTAATTTGAATGTAAAACTTAAAAGCCAGTGCTTTCAGATAATGAACTTTTTACAGAATAATCAGTATTCCCTCGTCATGCTACTGCCGCTTCCTGGCGCTGACGTCACGGCTGTGCTGGCGACGCTCAGTGGCGACACGCTAGCGGACTACCAGAACTTACGGCGACAGGATGTTTTTCTGCAAATACCGAAATTCACTGTTCGCAGTAACACTAATCTGCAGCCAATATTTTCGAAGGTAATACTTAAATAGGATAGGACACAATATGTATTAAATGTTGACATAAAGGCTCTCCACCAGTCAAATATAAGTTTCCATCAAAAATAGATTATGATAAAATGCTTTGACCGACTGTGTGTTTTTTTGGCACAGTCAACAACTATACTACTACTGTACTATATGGGTACCTACTATTGAGAGTATTCTAATGAACCTATGTTGAACGCAAACCCAACGAGTCATCGTCAGGCTCCAATATCTAATCAGTTTGATATTATATTGCCATGTGACTTATACAAGTTAATTTTTTTATGTCTGATTCTGCGTTTACAGTAATTAATTGTATAGTTACCAAGTGTGTGTATTTATTTTCAGATGGGAATTACAAAGATGTTTACACCAACATCAGAGCTCGGCAACATCGGCTTATACCGCGCCAACTCTCCCCAAGTATCCTCAGCCGTTCATTCTGCCATGATGTCTATAGACGAGCAAGGTGCCACAGCGGCCGCATCCACAGTGGTTGCTGTTGTGGCATTATCGTATGACAATCCATCCGTTGTCTTCAAGGCAGACCGGCCGTTCCTGGCTGTACTGTGGGACAACCAGCTGAATGTGCCATTGTTCATGACCAAGATCGAAGACCCGTCACTTTAATTGTAATTTTAGGTATTGCCGAATTTTGAAAGTAGTTTTTTCGGTCATTCTCCAGATTAGTCCCTGCGTCTAATTGCCACGGCTCCATATAAAATATTCGTAAAGGGACGCGGTAATTAGACATAACCGCAATCACAAAATTTGAGAATCGCTGTTTTATTTAATATTTTTTTACTATATGTATTTAGGTTACATTATTAAGCGCAGGTGATTAAATTTTCTTAATGATTCTACATTCATAGGTTAATTTTTAAATACTCTGAAATTGATCTACAATTGTATGTTTAGTACCTACTATGTAATCTTGTAGGTACCTCTAGTTTGAAATACTCTTTACTTGTATGGGTACTTTACTTTACACCAATCACATTTACCTTAGGTTCTGATTTAGACAAGAGACAAAGTATCAGTTCACATATTTTTATTGCTTATACAGTTTTAATTGGATAATAACAATTTCTGGACGTCAACATGCGCATAAAAGTATTTAATATGAGCTAAATGCTATCTGAGGTATTTAATATGAGCTGAGTGATAGTGGGTAGGCCCCCAAGGCGGACTGATGACCTGGTAAAGGTCGCTGGAGTCTGCTGGATGCGGGTGGCGCAGGACCGGTCATTGTGGCACTCTTTGGGGGAGGCCTATATCCAGCAGTGGAGGTCTTTCGGATGATATGATGATGAAATGATATCAGATAATGAATAAAGTAATACCTAAGGTTGAACGAAAATAAAAATTATTATAAAAAAAAATTATAAGTATTATAATTATATATATATTATAAAATACATTGTAAGGTAAACGTCCTAGTCCTCGACGTTGCACTAGTGCATGACATGGGCACTTTATGTCAAAGCAATATGGGTTAAATTCGAACTACAGCAGAGGATTTTACTTCATTCGAATTTAAGCCATGTCACTTTGACATAAAGTGCCCGTGTCATACACTAGTGCAACGTCGAGGACGGGGAAGTTTACCTTAGGTATATAATTGGCGAGGCCACGAGAACACTCATCCTGAAGATGAACTTATGAAGGGTTCTCTGTTGTGACAGTTAATTGAGTGTGTTTCAATTAAAATTGTTCAGATAATTAAAAAAAAAATGTCTCATAACATGAATATAATTAGGCTCTGATGTATCTCATCCAAGGTAGCCCTTTAATTAGCTCGTTCCGTTAACGTCGCAATATAATTATATTCTTTTAGGCTTACGAAACAAGATTGCTCGGAAATATTTCATTTGGCACAAACTTCAAGACCAGCTTGGAGAAAAAACCAACTTATGCTTAAAGCCTCTGTAGGTCAAAAGAGTCTTGATCTCTGCAATGGAATAAATAATTTGGAACAAAACAACTGCCTATCTCTTGAATCTCTTAAATAAGTTGATGATAGGATCGTTGGCGAAGGTTTTGAGTTTCCCACTGTAATATGATTCAATTTCCTGCAAACTTTTTCCTTCTGTTTCTGGTAAAAAGAAGTACAGGTATATGGTTCCGAGGAAGCTGAAGGCAGCATACACGGCATAGGTGCCCCATAGATGGGTGTTCGTCTCCAAGTCGATGAATGTCTTAGTGGCTATGAAGGTCACTACGTAGTTCAACGCTGCTGCTATTCCTTGAGCGGTGGCACGACTCCTGCAACAATCAGATCAAAGTATGACTTGTATTTAATTGTTTCGACGTTAAATTGCCTACAAAATTTGCAATAGTACCTACCTTTCCAGTAAAGTATTGCGAAATAAGATATAAAAAAAATTAAATGAATAAACAGTCTAGTTGCCTTTCATATCAGGTTTTCAAATTTGCGATTGTACTGCCAGAAATGAATTGGCATATGATGAAGAAACAAACATACATACACTGCTAAACACATAACCCTCCTTTGAGTTGCACAGTCGGGTAAAAAAAACAAGAAATGATCACTTGCATCTACCGAAGTACAAAAGCTAATAAATAGCTTTAGCGGCAAATGATGAATTGCTTTCAACAATTATTTATCAATATTTATCAATTATATGTTTATCAAGTTTAACTAGACAAGTAATTTATAATTTATAACAAACTTCATTGATCAAGCAATCTTACCTGAATGGAAACACCTCTCCAAGCAGCACCCATGGCACAGCAAATCCGTTAAATATCGCTATTAAATAGAACAAAACGAGCGGCACATAGCTCTTCGTTTCAGGGAACGTATCAGTGTCATAGGAGAAAACAGAATCTTGTATGTTGTTTTTGGCGTAAGCGCTCAGGCCGGCGCAAGCGACGGCTGCACCGAACATGGACAAGAGGGCCAGTTTGCGCTTGCCGAAGATTTTGATGAACCCAATCATCACGATGCTAGTGGCCAAGGTGAGTATACCGACCATAAGCTGAGGAGAAATGGTGTTATGTATGAGTAAAGGCTATAAATCCTTAGTAGGCCGTGTTTATTGACAGGCGAAGCGTGTGGGCGCGGACCGGGGTCGACAGTCGCCCAAACACAAACTTGTCGTTGCTCAGGAATGTTGAATGTAAAGGCGCGACTAGTAAAGTTTTCTGACAGCTCGCGTGTCACGCCACGCGTTCGTCGCCTGTCCATAAATACGGGTTAATATCCTACTTTCTACTCAACCTATTCCCCGCCACGATACCAGATAACTAGACCCCGCTATCGGAGGTGCAAAATGGTAGCTGTCAAGTTCTTAGGGATGGGTAAAAAATATTTATGCTGTCGATATCGATACTTGATTTTTCTGTACTTGATTATATGATGTAACTAAAAATTTACGGTTTTCGCAATTTTTCCTTTGTGATATAAGACGTCGCTTCGTACCAAATTTCAAGATTCTGAGTTCACGGGAAGAGTAACCTGTAGGTTTTTATTCCCTTGCTAGAGTTGCGAGTTTCGAAAATTTGCGGCATAAACGGCTGTATCTTTGATTCTAAGCGTTGGCTTAGAAGTTTGATTTTTTCACAGCTCCAAGGGATTGGAGATAACGATAATTTCTTAGTAATGATGAAATATTGAATATTTTTATTTATAAAAAGTAAAAATGTTTAATAAATGTTTATTTTGTATTTATAATTATTAAAGTCTTAGACTATCATTATGGTAAAGAAAAAATATCGATATCTATAATTATCGACATGTAGCAAGTGTTTCAAAATAATTTACTACCCATCCCTAAGAATGGCTCGAAATTGACAGCTACCATTTTGCACCTCCGATAGCGGGGTCTACAGATAACAGACGTCAAATGCGAAATTAAACCTCATATCAACGCAAGTCGGTAGCTATTTGACTGAAGAAACTGATTTGATTAGATATGAAGCCGTTGGCGTGTGGGAACTTCGTATCAAGTCAATGGCGGTGAAAAGGTTAATAATATTAAAAATACGAAAGTTTGAATGTTTTTTACTAAATCATGCAAAAACAGCAGAACGGACTAAGATGAATTTTAGTATATAAATAGAGCATAATTTGGATTAACATATATAATACTCTTTATCCCAATAAAATTCTAACAAAAAGAAGTAAACGCGAACGATGTCGCGGGCAAAAGCTATTTATTATAAATATCAAAGCTTGGTATGTTTAGGTTTGAATGTTTGTTACTCAATCACACAAAAAAGGCTGAACGGATTTAGATGAAATTTTGCATACAGAGTATCTCAGGAAAATACGAAGCGAAGGCGCGGGAGCAAACTTGTTCTAAAATATTTGTAATTTATAATTGGACATGACAAATACGTTCTTTCGATAAATATTTCGTCCACATTCCACCACGTTATGGCCACGTTATGAGGAATATTAAATTACCATAACTAGGGCATAGAAAATGTTTCAATGATGTCACATTTTCAGGTTGTTTCTTCATAATTTCATTGTATTTGGACAGCCAAGGTCAGTTTACTCGTTGACAAACTATGTTTATGCTAATTTTGGATTGTTCCCTCCTTTATTTTGGTTGAAATGAATTCTTACCACAATATTTTTTCCATCGTCTGCCATACCAAGGGCTCCACACACGTTGACCATGTTGGGTCTAGTGGGGATTAGCCCGCTCATCACCAGGAATGTAAAGTATAGCAAGATTAGAAGAAGAGGCCGGAGAGTCTCCTTGCACAACATCACGTATCTAAACTTCAATATAAACCTGTAAACAAATGGAACAATTAATTGTTAGGTGTTCGAAAACGAAATTGCGAATATAATAGATTTTGATCAAAGAAACAAAAAAACATCATTAGAACATTTCAAATTTTAGTCATTGTCAGTAAAAAAAGCAAAAATCGTCTGTTCTTGTGGTCATCAATAGTTAACGGCTTATGTTTATCTCCACTAATGATAAATCTCTAAATTAAAAAAAGAATCAGCCAGTATCATTCCAGACGTTACTTTGTCACGAATGATCTCAGCTTCCCATGAACGGAAAAACATGAAACATATTTTATAGGTACAGTCGAGTTCTCCAGATATTGGAGACCTATAAAATATGTTTCACGCTTTATTATTACTGACATAAGATAAGACACATGTGTAGATATTTTTGAAAGGTTGTCAGTATTGATATTGGAGAACTTGACTGTACATTATTATTCTGGCTTTCGCTCAAGATAGCTTTTATCCGACTGTCAATTAATTAATTTTCCGAAATATTTGACCTCTTCAAATTTTTCTTACTGTTTCTAATATATATCGCCGCCACGTCTGTAAGCTGTCAGTAACGTCAAAATGCTTTGTCGTTTACCTATTAACAATTTAATTCCGGTCGACGATAGACTTTCACGAAACGCATACCAAAAGATAAAGCATAAAAAAGGAATTCTGGTATGAGAACTTATATGCGCAAATTTCATATTTAGGCGTAATTTAAATAAATGCATCAACAAATTCGAACAATTTAAGTAACACGAATGTGTTTTTTTTTAATGGCATGGTGCTCTTGGCGCATTCAGCCAAAGTAGGAGGGACGGGCTTAAAAGAAAATACGGATAGAAAACAAGCGAAAGGCCAGGAAAGAGGAGATAATATATATTAAAGTTTGATATTATTTAAAGACAAAAAATATATAAAGCTGTAAATATTCCTATACAAGGATGAGTCATTTATATACAGGAGAGAAGGAATAGATACAGGAAAAGGAACTGTACGGATTGACAGTAAAGAGTATAATATATTTATGGGCACATATGTGACGAAAAGGTACTCTATGGCGGTGGTTTCGGTAATATTGAATGTTTCGTAAAAGTGGACAAAGAGACAATTTTTATCGATGTTTCGAAAACTATAAGATGTAACATTTGTTGACGCAGTTTTAATTTTAGTATATGTAGGTAAATTACAAGTTCGTTAATTTAGTCCTACGGTTTAGTAGCAAAAGGTCCTTACGGCCGCATGATAAGAAAATATGCAAAATAATACTGAAAAAAACCAACATGCATCCATCTATTATGATGAGGTGGGCCAGAGAGAAACATCAGTTCGGCGGCGGAGTCTTAAGTTTGTATAAAAAAGCACAAACAATCCATACTAAGTAATATTATAAATGCGAAAGTAACTCTCTCTGTCGGTTACCTTTTCACGCTTAAACCGCTGAAATGATTGAGATGAAATTTGGTGCAGAGATAGGTATACTCTAAATTCCGGGGAAGGACAAAGGATAGTTTTTATCCCAAAATTCATATCTAAGGGGGCGAAAAGGGGGGGCGAAAGTTTGTATGGAGCTACGATATAAACGATTTCCGCGCGGATGAAGTCGCGGGCAAAAGCTGGTATATAATATCTTTTTTTCTACTCCTGTACTTTTATCTGTCATTTACATAGTCACGAACACTAATATAAAGACATACAAAATAAGTTTGCAGAAAAGTCTATACTCTATTCCCCATAACAGTACGGCACAACCGTGCTGTTATGTCGCCAAAACGATACGCTTAGCAGCCATACGCTTCTAAACCTATACATTAGGTACTACCAACTTAACAAACCACTGAATGTTTTTACTTTTTAATTTTGTTTTTAAATTTTTGAACTAAGGCATTGCTGCTAACTTCTCGACAGTATTTAAATACTTAAATACCTAATATCTTATATCTAGTTACCTATCCACTTTATACAACATCATTTAAAGCTGTTCTTACTTGCTTAAGACTTAACTAATTATATAGACTGATTAGAACTTTACCACTTTATATAGACTCATTATCATATAAGACTATCCCAAATTATATAGACTCATGGATCCCACAGTCAAACTGTGCAAACAGTTTTGTGGGACGTTGTATTTAGTTTTAAGTCATTGTAAAGTGCTTTACTGAAATAAATAAATAATAAAATTAGGAAAAACGTTTATTCTTAATATGGCAGTACTGGCAAGTTGACATCAATTAAAAACAAAGTTAACCATAGACACCCATTTGTCTCATTTTCATGTTTCCCGAATTCCCGGTTATTTTATAAATTGTTGTTTGACTTTGCGGCCGTTGTGTTTGCTACAAAATAGTTGGTGTTTTTCAAAAGTAATAATGGATGACGATGAAAATATTGCTTCTACACCAGAAATACACCGGGGCAGCCCACAAGCAGTGACCGAACATTTGTTGCCTACTAAATCTCGGGACCTATACGACAAAGTTTAAGAAAAGTTTATTCTTTGTTTAATTTTGCATTTTATTTCATAGTAGCTAGTCGTAGAAAAAGTATTGTATGCAACGTTGTATAACTAAGTCAAAAAACGCTCGTGGCGTCTTTCTTTACAATGTTCGCCTTCGGCTCACATTGTAACCCACGCCACTCGCCTTTTTTGACCTCTCTTATACAACTGTTGCATAAAATACTATAATCGCATAGAATTATAGAAGCGGCGACGCCGTATATATCAGAGTTCAACCAAAAAGTAGGCTTTATAGCCCTTAACTTTGGCAATGTCCAGTTTGTCCACAGAAGAGATGCGTTCCTAAATCTGACAATCCCATTTACTTTGGCCGTGAGAACTTGACGATTCATGAGTGCACTCGGTCTAAATCCACCATATGAACCAATTTCACCTACCGCTTAATAATATTCATTTTATTATGTTCACATTCAGTTGGCATCTTAGCGTTAGTCTGTTGGCATATGACGCATTGCTGCAGAGCCTTCGCATAGACAACAAGGTCGTCAAATTCCTCGCGAACGTTTTCTGGTGTAGTCCAACCACGGAGATAACACAGCGACTTCAGGGCCTCCTTCTCGCGCCCATGGACCAACAGCCAGACAGGGCTGTCCGGAACCTGAAACACGGTTAGATAGGATCAGAAGGAAGTCGTGAGCGCACGATTGATTTTAAAGTGTGTGAGCAATGTTTACATTCAGAAGAAAATGTGACGGTCGTAAGACTGTTGTATAACATTTGTGACAGTCGAACTATATCGTATTACGTAAAACGGGATTTTTAGGTAAAGAAGAAAGGTTTACAAGAATAGGTACTAATCTATACAATTTGTCTTTGGCTCAGTTTCTGTCCAGTCTCTGGAGGGAATCATATGGCACGCCGAAGTCCATGTTTAGCAAATATAACATACCAACAGAATGAGTAGCATTGATAGAATGGGCGCGATGAGGCAGATGAGCGCAGCCGTGCGCCAGGGGACCACGGTGCCCAGGAAGTACATGATGAACAACCCGAAAGAGGAGAAGAGCTGCGTGAGAGTGCACAGTGCACCGCGGATGGTTGGTTCGCTGGAAGATAAGAAGATATTTGAAATTTGTTACTAACATAGAATACTTTACACCAATTTCCAAATGGATCAGTGTCTTAATCTTGATGTCAATGATAACATTAAATAAAAATTTGAAAACTTTAACGTAACCCAATCGAACCGCCCAAGTCTTAAAACCAGAAGTTAGTCTTTTAGGGTTCCGTACCTCAAAAGGAAAAAAAACGGAACCCTTATAGGATCAATCGTGCGTCTGTCTGTCCGTCTGTCACAGCCGATTTGCTTCGAAACTACTGGACCGATTGAGTAAAATTTGGTAAACATATAAATTGGTGACCCAAAGATGGACGCGTAAAGTAAATTAATGAATTCTGAACAAGGGGGCCACTTTTGGAAAGGTAAACTAAAATTAAAAAAAAAACTTTTGCAAACTGTATTGTGTGACATATCAAGTGAAAGGGGTTGTTGTAAGCATCTCAGATATTTTTTTATATAATTTTAGCAAAAACAGATTCGAAGTAATTTAGGAAAAAAGACAAAACTACTAAGCTTAAAATTCTGAAAAAAATATACAAGTAGTTCCTTGCCTAAAGATTACAGCAAAATCTATAAGAAGTTTGAGTATTCGAAGTAACATGAAAATTCTCAATATTTTTGTGTATTATATACGGAACCCTCACCACGCAAGTTGAACTCGCACTTGTCCGGTTTTTTATTTACAAAAACCTATGCTATTGAATCTTAGGCTGTTGTTCTTAATTCGAAAATCTTCGGTGGTTCCTAGTACAAATTTCCCAGGGCCATGGTTTCTGATTATATCCCCATAACCAATTTGTATTGCTCATCCCGTAAAGGTTATTCATTTCCATTTGTATCAAAGTTTTTCCAGATACATCATGTTAAGCAAATTAACTACAACTATTTTATCTCACGTCAATTAAGTCGCATGTTTAGGTTAAACCGAGGTTGTCTCTCTTAAACAATTTTATTTAAATATTTAGATAATGCACAAAAACCTTTAATTTGACAAAAATACCTGCTTAATGAAGTTTAATAGTTCAAGCCTCGCTGACATGTCTTTGCTATTTATTTCATAAAACGAGAATATAATTATACAAACACAGGTATTAAATAATAAGAAAAAAATTAGACTAATTAACTCGCTGAGATTAAATAGTCCAAATGATTCGTTTCAGGTCAGGTTTGTTCAGTTTAAAATTGTTTAATTTACAACATACTCGTAGTTATACTTTTGAATTGTAACTGCAACATATTATATTCTAAAAATAAATCATTTTTTAATTTTATTTTTTATTTATTGTTTGGAAAACCAACAGCTACAAATATTGTTTCCCTTATTTGACACTGCTTGTATAGTCTGTAATAGACTTAAAGGGATTGATGATGAAAACATTTATTACATTTAGAATCATAAAAAATAAACTGGCCAATCCTGAATGGAATTTTTTTTTAAGATTATGGATACCGAATTAAGATATGATTTGATAGGGATCATAGATCGTGTAACTAGTGACATTGACCTAAAACAATGATGATACGTTGTAATTTGACACAGAATTAAGTTAAGCACCTACTTATTATCATTGACGCGTTAGTTATCTTTTATTATTTTATACGCATAATAAATACTGTTATGCAAAGGATTTTAGGCTATTCAATTTGTAGTTTTAAATACCTACACAACGTAATGTTCAGAAGACGTCAAACAGATGACATACTCGTACATTTTTCGCCATATTAAATACCTACAATGAATGAGTGACAATTGGTTTTTGTAATGGTGCAGAAAGATTATTAATCCTTCAGTTTGACTATAGATCGGGTTCCTAATTGTACTGAAATATCTGAAATATGACTTGAAGGACTCGTGTAAATATTCAGTATATCACCAATTTGGTTGTAAATAATTATTGACCAATTCATATATGTGTGCCTCCATAAATATGTTTTCCTAGGTAAACTTATTACGCATTGAAGAGTTGTGTGTACTTCGCGAACGGGTACGAAATATATCACTAATGGGGTTTTTACTCGTGTTTTAGCTTGCACTAAGTAATTTATACTGTTTGTGTTTCGATATATATTGCTATATATTGCTATATTGTATATATATATGTATGTATATATCTAGGTACATATAAGCTATTCACATTGTTGCTAAGAAATTACCTAATATTTACTAAGGAGTGGCAAAGACAAAGTGGCTGCCGTCTTTTAAATGCAAAATATCTGAACTCCTTTTGATCACCCAAAAACTCTAAAAAATGGCTGCAATCTCGACAAAACACTATTAACAATGGTTCATCATCATTATCATCAACCTATATATATAATGTCCCTTTGCTGGGCACAGGTCACTGCCCATTTCCTCTCAAGAATGAGAGGAAATGGACAGTAGTCCCCATGCTGGCCCAGTAACCAGTAACCATGGTTACGATAAAAAAAAATTTAGGGTTCCGTAGCCAAAATGGCAATAACGGAACCCTTATAGTTTCATCATGTCCGTCTGTCTGTATGTCACATCAGGAATTTTACTCGAAAACTATTAGGTGTATTTGAATACAATTTTGAGGATATGTATTTTGTTAGGAGCTACATAGTTCTGTCATGAAATAGTAGATTGTATGACAAGGGGCTAAAATAAGCCATATTACCAATGGGTAATAGGGCAATAGGGTAATATGGCTTTTAGACCCGAGTTATACACTCTACTTTTCACTTCGACTGCGAGAGAATAGAAAAAAAAGATTATCCATCCACAATCAATAACAAATTTCACTGCGAAGAGATTGTTCAATTTAGCGTTTGGACGCGCTATTAACGGTCAGAGGCGTTTTCTTTTTTAATGATTTGGAATTAGGGACTAAAAACACCTGATGTTTGATTGGTCGATTTTAATAGGTAGCTGTATTCTGGTTGGTTGATAGCAAAGATAAATGTTTTTTGAAAGAGTTGTGATTGATGGATTTAAATGATTTGGAATTAGGGCCTAAAAAACACCTGTTGTTTGATTGGTCGATTTTAATATGTAGCTGTATTCGTGTTGGTTGATAGCAAAGATAAATGTTTTTTGAAAGAGTTGTGATTGGTGAAGTGTTTTGATTGGTCAAATTAAATGTGTTAAAAATCATAAATATGTATACATATTTTCCCTAGGGGCTAAATGTACTACTTTAGCCCCGCTTATTAAGCCTAATATGACACACTTTTCGAGCGTGAGAAGTGAAAAAACTAAAAAAATATTTTTTTAGGTGTGCACTGCACTGGATATGTAAGTGCAAGTCAAAAAAAAACATTGTAGGTCCACGTGTGGGACACATCAATAGATAGGCCTTTCAAAATAAATAGTCGGAGATAATCGCCCCGAAAGTCACAAAAATTGTGCCCCCGTCCCTCCCCCTTAAATTTTTGAACGGTGTATTTAAAAAATATGAAAAAAAATTACGGAGGCTTGTTCAATTTTTTCATCGAAAATTATTTTGAACAAGATCGGTTTAAAGGTTTTCGAGATATTGCTGAAAAACTGCCTTCCATAAAATAAAGAAAAGGACGTAAGTGCCGTAAGAGTTTTGTGACGATACGACCTTTTTAATAGGCACGGAACCCTTAGTTGTGCGTGGTCCGACACGCACTTGACCGGTTTTTAGGGTTCCGATACCTTAAAAGGAAAAAACGGAATCCTTATACGCGTAGGATCACTCGGTTGTCTGTCTGTCCGTCTGTCACAGCCGATTTGCTCCGAAACTACTGACCGATTGAGTTGAAATTTGGCACACATATGTAAATTGGTGACCCAAAGATGGACGCGTAAAGTAAATTAATGAATTCTGAACAAGGGGGCCACTTTTGGGGAGTAAACTGGAAAATTAAAAAAAAAAACTTTCGCAAACTGTATTGTGTGACATATCAAATGAAAGGGGTTGTTGTAAGCATGTCAGATATATATATTTAATAATTGTAACAAAAACAGATTTGAAGTAATTTAGGAAAAAAGACGAAAATTGACCATTGCCCCCCTCCTTATCTCCGAAACTACTAGGATTAAAATTCTGAAAAAAATATGGAAAATAGTTCCTTGCCTAAAAATTACAGGAAAACCTATAAGAAGTTTGAGTATTCAAAAACACTTATGAAATTTAGATTATATACGGAACCCTCACCACGCGAGTTGAACTCGCACTTGTCCGGTTTTTTTGTTACCGAGCTACAATTAAATTAAGTCAATCATTCTTCACGTTTCTTTCTAACTATCTTACCTTACTTCTCCGACATAGGAATTGATTGGCGCCTCCATGACTCCCGTGCCAAAGCCAAGCAGAATATTGGCCAGGAAAAGCGTGGGGAGGTTCCAGCAGAAGAACATGAGCAGCCACGCACATACATGCGGTAGGTTTGCGATGAAGTTCGCCTTCTTTCGACCGCAGTAGTCCACCATAGGACCGGAGAGGAGAGCACCGATCGGCTGCGCTAGGAACGCTACGCTACCTGTAAATGATTTTGTATAATTTTAAATATAATCTCCGGCAAAAACCTATACCTGATTGAAAAATTCTTCGTTTATTTGTAAGGTCCATATGGTTGGGCTCGATTCCTTATCTCAGTTCTGACAAAAACGGTGTTCTCAAATTGTAATAAAAAAAAAGTAAATCGATTCATAAATCACCTTAGAACACCGGTAATAAGTACAATTATAGTAGGTACATTGTGTTACAAGTACGGTAAGATATGAATTACGAACGAGAATCTATTAGAAGCCCGACGCCGAAGGCGGAGGGCTTTGATGACTCGAGTTTGTAACAATCTTACCGTAACACATTCAATGTTTTTCATCACATTTGCGAGGAAACCACTACATTTTTAACTAAAAACTAATCGTAATAAAAACTACAAAATGTCAGTCGTCCATTTTGTTGAATTTGACGTGAGGCGCTTAGAGCAAAGACCCTGCTGCATACAGCCACGATTTAAAATCAGCTAAAAATATTTTACACGGACACTGCATTGCTACTTTTAAGTTTTTTTAATCTTTAAATCATTCTGTTAATCATATTTTATTTGTGTTTTTACGTTTAAATGTATCTATAAATACGTTTTCAAACATCGTGTTTGAGTTAAAACCTCCTTGCTCTAACTGACGTAGGTAAGAGTGACAGATAGAATTTAAGAAAAAAACTATTACGCCCATGGGCGTAACAAAGGGTATTGCAGCTCTGTATGCCTGCGCGTTATGAAGTCCTTTACGAGCAAGTATGATGAAAAATCATTTACGCATCTAGGCTTGATCTTTTCCAAGTAAAATTGATGTGACACATGGAGATTACAAAAAATTAATGGAATATGAAGCTGGTTGCAAACTTGCTATAAAACTGAGCTCGCAGTTTAGCGACCACTCCCAATTCACACAGGGACGATAATGAAAAAAAAATGCCATAAGAGCAAAAATATCTAAAAGATCTAATTTATTTTTCCGTGTTTGGTTCAATATTGTGGTTTCGTTATTACATACCTTTGAAAATTATAGTTGAAAGGGCTTCAGGGCAAGACATTTAAAACTCATTCAGCATCTTTCGAGATCTTTCCATTTTTTATTTCCTTCCGCTTAACTCAACAGATCATTCATAATCATAACCTAACCTTCACCTTTTGTACTGTTAACAGCATCATTATCTTCTATCGCAAAGCAATTCTTATTTGAATGGTAATAAGTGTAAAACATTAGTTATGTAAAGTTATGTAGTCGGTAATGTATCATCATAACAATGATTTTGTCATATCTACCAAGCTCCAAAGAGTTTTTAAGATAGAAAAAGAGTACCTAATTGTTTTATTTTAATAATCGTCCTGGTGGAACTGGATTGGCACGAATAATAGTAGTGCCAATAACCCATACGCAAAATACTATGACGTCGAGTTGCGGAAACCTAGCCGGCGTACACCTATAAGGTACATCCTAAAACTTACACGTCTGATATAATAAATAAACTCACGCCTGTATTCGCAAAAGCCGTAGGCAGAGCACACAGAATCAAATCATAAGTGCCAATTCTAATAATAGGGAATATGCATGGGACTTCAATTTTGAATAAATTGCACTCAATCGATGCGGATATACGTAAAAATATCATACAACAGAAATATATATTTAAAAAAAAACTATTGTATTGTATCTCACGTTAAAATCACAAAATTTTTTATTAATAATTTTTCGATAAAATTACATAATAGTAAGACAGCATATCGAATTAGAAATGATATTTTGTATTACAAGTATAGACTTAAATGCAAAGTTTAAGGAGATAATTACAAAAGAATGACTAACTCCATAGTAAAAGCGCCGTGAATATGGATTGCGACGTCATAGTCTAATATGCCCCTTTAATATAGAGCCACAGAGCGTTATCGGTGGGTGCCGGCGCGTGCAGATTTCAAATGCCTATAACATCAGAAAAAAAATCCTAAGAAAGTTTTAATGCTACAGTTGATATTCCTTTGGATTATACTTTTGATTTTCGTAATAAAAAATAAAGATGCATATTCCCTATTGTATGTTTAAAATGATATTGCAGCGATTGGTTGCTAGCCCATCACCCATAACATACTTCAAACCTATTCCCATAGTCGACTCTTACGATACCGACGGGAATAAACTTTTCCTTGTTAGGTAACAAGGAGAATCTCATTATCGAAATGCGTAAGTAACGTTTTTTGTCTGTTTGTTTGGTACTTAATTACGCTTAAATCGATTAGGCCAATTTCGACCAGACATTAAACGTATACTGGTGACCATAGGGCTGGCTCGTTCCTCGCTCAACGCATTGGCATTGCCATTCAGCGAGGAAACGCAGCCAGCCTTATGGGCAGCCTACTAAGTGGTATTGATTTAGGGAATAATTTATTAAAGAAAGAAAGAAAGAAAGAAGACATTTATTCACTACACAAAAGACACACAGATATAAAGGGAGTAGACATACAATACAATTGACACATTGTGTGTGTCTTCGCGGCAGTGAAACGGTCGCTGTCTCAGCATTGTGCCGAGGTGTCAGACAGACACCTACAGCGCTGGTTTTCAGACAGCACCGTAAGTGACCCACGGAACGCACACGGAGACATATTTGTAATATATTGTCTAATATTTTTATCTTAATGTATAAACTTATCTTGTAATCTAATCAACCAATGAACGATGAAAAAGTTTGTATGGTACGATTAACGAATCTTACGCAGATGGAACAGCGGGAACATCTAGTATCTTTATGTAGGTAAAACTTCGAAGACACTTCTCTAAAGTACCTTTTTTATGCGCCAGGGAATGACCATCATCTAAACAGTAGATTTGATGTTTCCGCTTACATTAAAGGTCATTACTGTTCGTACTGGCATTGTTGGAATTTTTTTAAAAGCGTCATCATTTCATCTTTATAACGGACGCACGCGCTTGTCCGGCATTACAGAGTATCCAGTCTGAGTCGTGGGATACAATTATACAAAACTAGCTTGTGCCCGCGGCTTCGCCCGCGTACTAAAAGTAATTTCAACCGTTTACCTACAAAAAAGTTGCATCTCAGTTTGACCCGTATGTTCCAATTGAATTGCAATTTGGCACAAATACTTTCAAGAATTTTCAAAATCGATGCCATTTTCGTAATTTACGTCTCAAAAAAACCAAATGAGTGAATTTTTAAAAATCATCGTAGTGCACCCGAACTTATAAGGAAACCCATGTGCCAACTTTGGAATCTCTATATCCAACGGTTTGGGCTGTGCGGTGATATGCCAATCAGTCAGTTTCTTCTCAAAGTCAAAGTCAAAGTGATTTATTCTTCAATTTAGGCATATTACATGCACCTATGAATGTCGATAAACTACCACCGGTTCGGAAAGTAAACCTCTGCCTCGAGAAGAACCGGCGGCTTCTTGTATATAATCATCGATTCTACATATATACTCTACATATCGACTCTACATACCAACTTTACATACCGACTCTACATATCGACTCTACATATCGACTCTACATATTGACTCTAGATACTGACTCTACATATCGACTCTACATATCGACTATACATATCGACTCTACATATCGACTCTACATATCGACTCTACATATCGACTCTACATATCGACTACATATCGACTCTACATATCGACTCTACATATTGACGCTACATATCGACTACATATCGACTACATATCGACTCTACATATCGACTCTACATATTGAATTTGACTCTACATATCGACTCTACATATCGACTACATATCGACTACATATCGACTCTACATATCGACTCTACATATCGACTATACATTTCGACTCTACATATCGACTCTACATATCGACTTTACATATCGACTCTACATATCGACTCTACATATCGACTTTACATATCGACTACATATCTGGACCCCCATATAAAATTTCACCCCCTCTTTTGAGGGGTTGGGTGCAGATTTCCAAAAAAAATGATGCACGATTTTTTTGTTAGTCACAAATAGTCCGCATACCAATTTTTAGCTTTCTACCTTGAAAATTGCGGAATGCTCCATACAAACTTCCACCCCCCATTTTAGGGAAGTGGGGGGTTAGAAAGAGACAAAAAGTAGCCTATGTCACTCTCCATCCCTTCAGCTATCTCCACTTAAAAAATCACGTCAATTCGTCGCCCCGTTTTGCCGTGAAAGACGGACAAACAAACAAACAAACAAACAAATAAACAAACAAACACATACACTTTCCCATTTATAATATTAGTATGGATTGCCTATGTCTGTCCGGAAGGTCCATCATATATATCTACTGGTAATTCCAGAGATCACCCCCTAAATACAAACTACCAAAGAGAATCTCACAGACTGTTCCTCTTAGTAGATACATGTATGCATCCATAGATCTTGACCGCCCGAGCGGTTTCGCCCGTGTATTACATAAAACCCAAGCAGAGCAGTCGGATAAAACATGCTGCGTCCATCCAAAAGATACATTCTGTATACTGATGAAAAAATATTTGAAATCGGATGAGTACGTCCGGAGACCACCCCCTACATACATACTTACTCAGCTACAAGTGCTACTACCTCACATACTTTTCATATTTATTAATATATATAGTAAGTAATTAACTATTGACGATTTACCTCTTTATCGGAATGTTGTATATTTAAGTGCAGGCTATGTATATAAATAACGTGTACACCCACTTTCAATATGTTTACATTATTACACCTTATTGTAACAAGGCGGAATAACTTTCTGTCAAAAAAATCATTTTTGGTAGTAAGCTTTTATTGCCGACTGTAGGTACTTTTCTCTTTTCTGTATATCGTCATCAACTACTCATTGAGACGATTTTAACGAGCTCAAACTCAAAGGGGTTACGTCGGTTGAGTACTAAATTCTCATGGCCACCTTCTGTCTCCATCATCAGATCAGCTCGATGGTACCATAATATCTAATTGTCATCCAAACCTTTACCCAAAATTTCTGCTCAATCGGTTGAAGATATCTACTTGAATATTGAGTTGAAAGATTCCACCAAAACAAACAGTTACATAATACATAATAGTTAGGTACATACATTGCAAGTTAATACAAAGCTTGTAAAAAATAAACATAAATATCAGATGTCATATAACTTTGTCGTCGACTGTACCAATACCTAGTTGTCGTCAATATCATGCATGATAAGCATACATGGTAAATTCCCTTTCTGTGTTTTCACTGAAGCGTAGTGGTGTTAACGAGATAGGTAAAAAATGTTAAATGCTTAATCCAATATTAACCTTATTGGATCATTTTGATTGCTCAATCCAAAACTAAGGATGTCTCATCCTCATGTTGAGAGCAGCTTGAGGCAATAGGTATAGTATATTTATCTATTGAAGTTATTTAGGTAAGTTGTAAATGGAATGAATTTTAAAATGTCATAGTTTGATGATGTATAGTCGAGGAATGAAAGGTTCATCACTTTTCGACCTTATTTCAACGCTGTTAAAAGTGACGAACTTTTTAATTCCGCGACTGCACCTATTTTATATACTAACAAAAGATGTTATGGTTGTCATTAAGTACTTATGTGGAACGTATGTGTATGGTTTTAGTTACTTATATTGTTCGCTACATCACCATGTAAATAATCGTCGTATTGTAGGATCTGTTATGCCATGTAAAAAAGACAAATGAACGTTTAGTAGCTCGACGAATCCGCTTTGTTCCACAACTAATCGAATACAGTCATGTCAAACCAAAATACTTTAAAATTAGATGGATATATATTTAACAATGTGTAATATTTAGAAATGCAGGCGGTATTGTGAAGAATACCAGACGTACCAAAAAAAAATAACGCTTAAAAGCAAAGTCAAACATAGGCTTTATATGGCGCAACTGCAAGACCTTCAAGAACATGTTTGCATTAAATACTTCTTATTTTGCATTAGTCCGCAGTATTCTAGAATATTGCTCAAACGTCTGGAACCCACAGTACAAGTGTCATACTGATAGGATTGAACGGACTCAAAACGCTTCCTTTTCTTCGTAAGTGTTCATCAAAAGAAGCTTCAATTGCAATTGTATAGGAACCGCCTAAAGCATTTTAATATTACTAGCCTCGAGGATCGTCGTTGGGTCTCAGACCAGGTATTGCTTCACAAGATTGTTAACGGTGGATTACTTAGACTGCCCTCAACATTTACGAAAAAATATTTTACTGTTCCCAGACAAAATGCTAGACTTACCAATTTTAGACCCTGGGCCACCAGTACTTTTAGAACTAATGTCGGCTCGAAGTGATATTCCCCGGATATGTAGAGAGAGAGCACAACATATTGTTCAAGGAAACAAATATTGAATATATTAAACACCGCTGTGAACCAATATAAAACATATATATTTATACAGATTTAAGGCTAACTCGCATCAAATTCTATAAAATACACCTCAGTTGTCACTACACACAAATACTACCCATACTTAGCAACATTTTACTAGTATAATGGTTGTAACTTTTGAGTTTTGGTGCTTGTCGTGTTAGTTTTCCTATTGTAAAAGTACCATCTTGCTAAATTAAGAACAGTTGACAGTTTAGTTTTAGGGTTCCGGACCAAAAAGGTAAAAACGGAACCCTTCCGTCTGTCTGTCTGTCACAAACTCAAATATCTCAGGAACTACTAATGTTATCGATTTGAAATTTGGAATAGTTGTAAATGAAGCTAATCCTCGTGTATGGAAAATGAAAAATTTTAATATATACTTTTAATTTGTATAAAAAAGGGCGGATAAGAGGGGGGGCAAAAATTCTAAGTCTAGTTAGTAGGCCAAGTGGGGTATCATATGAAAGGCTTGAATTGTACATTCTAAAACAGTTTTTCTTTTTTTTCTACAATGGTAAAATTTTGATTTATAAAGAAAAATGTTGAAAAAAATACCATTCTCCCCCTTATCTCCGAAGTTAACCAAGCGAAAAATTTGAAAATAATATATATTATTAATATTAACGTGAATATTACCGGAAAAGTATAACGATACCTCTATCTAGCGTAGTTTTTTTTATTCTTCAAAAATCATTTGTTAATTTTGTTTGTAATTTAATACTTCTGTGTTTAATTTTTTGCCTTCTAATTCGTATGAAAGTGTTCTGAAAGTACCTTCTAGCAAATAAAAAAAGAATTATCGAAATTAATTCACTTGATAAAGAATTATCGCTGAAAAACCAACATACAGTAAGGGAATGTATTAACGTACCACCGTAGAACCCTATCGCAATAAGATAACATACCGCTCGAGTTTGAGTGACGGCGGCCTGTCAATTGCGACAGGGTTCTACAGTGGTACGTGAATACATTTCCCTTACTGTACATACCGAGTTCCTTGGTCGCGCAGTTTAGTAACAAAATGCACCGATAAATGGCGCTGTAGGTATTCATGTCATGCTCATGACTTTACTATACTATGCGTTGTTTAGATTTTTCCTAAATTAATGGGTGGGGCAAGACGGGTGTGTTGTATGATATTTCGTACGGAACCCTCGGTGCGCGAGTCAGACTCGCACTTGACCGGTTTTTGTTTTTCTCATGGAATTATTTAGTTATAATCTTTTAGCAACACACTTAGCAAAAGGGAAGTATCTTATCTTATGAGCAGCAAATGTGTGGTGGCTGAAAGATTTATTTACTTGCAAAATGTAAGCGTATCATAATTATTTTAAAGCAAGTTGTGTTTGCCTGTTTGCCCAGTTTCATACTCAGCAAGACATAGTATAAGAATGTTGTTTAAGTTAGTTTTATATAGTAAGTATTGTATCTTATTGTATCTGTTGGCAAACCTTAATAATTAAATACCTTCTCGTATATTATAAAGAGTAAAAGTTCATCAGTTTACAGAATGGACCTTCAGGATGGAAATAGGTTATTTTATCAATGGGCCTGGGTTCTCTGTAATACGCGGGCGAGCCGCGTGTGGGCAGCTTGTTATATTATATTGTAAATAAATATAATGGTAGGTATGTTGCCGAAGACGTCACAATCCCTGATGCCTGTGAAGTGTAACATATTCCTAAAAACATGCAGGTGTATGTATACAAGCTTGACTGTGAATGTGGTCTCTCATATGTGGGGAAACGAAACAAAGCATCTCCAATTGGTTCGTCGACCGAGGTCTGCAGTTAGTCATAAACCTAATCATCCAGACGACGTTTAATTGTATATGCATGACAATGTTGCCAGTAATTAGCTGATAGGGAGATTAAATACACTTACTAAGATTTACATTACTTTGTTTACCTTCTTGTTTCTGTTCGCAGACAAACTGAAAATCTTTTGTCTTCTTCTCGTCTTTAGTAGTTAAGTAAGTAATACAGAATAGTTTAAAATATGTCGGAGAGAGTACTCTTATCAGGCCGATAATCATACGCGCTGTCGCCAAATTTATAATTCACGGGTGACTTTTCTCTTTCACTAATCCTGTTCGCTTTCCGGCTTTCAACGTGTCCTAAATCAAGGCAAAACCGGTTAAAACGAAATCTTGCTAATTCTTAAAACAAAGATTAATCTGTCTGTTTTGCAATAAAAATGATTTAAGTATTACGATGAAAGATATTCATGATATGGGTGCGTGATAACAGGCAAAATCATTGAACATGGAATTTGCGCTTTAAAACATGTAATTTGTTTTTCAAATAAATCTCCATTTTACACTAAAATACATGATTTTTCATGAATGAGCTCTTGTTCAAACCCTAGAACTATAGTCTATATATTATTAGGTAAATATGTACATATAAAAGGAACCACCATATAACATGCTTGTCCTCGTGTGCGACTAAAACTCTAGCTACCTAATAATTATTTGCTAACTATAAAATGTAACTTTAGCGAAATATTTTAATTTCGTATGTTTTTTTTAAAGGAGTGTGGAATGCATTTTGTTCACTGTCTAATATTAATACGGCATAGGCAATTCAAAGTTCAACTTCCTTCGAGCAAGGAAAAATAGTTATTTGTGCAACAAGAGTTGTTTTTCGGTGCGAGTGTTTATTTCGAGTCCCATATTGTCATTAAAAATATCATAGGCTTTTACGTGTAAGTCTCGTGATTATTCAGAAAGAAAACTTAATTCGGTGTTAATTTCATTTTTACTCCTCAGCGCGGCTAGAAGTGCTCTAGCACCATGCGCGCCACTCATGATAAGGCGCGACTAACAGAGCCACACATTATTATCTATACGTGTCTCGCGTGAACATTAAAAACTAACCTTATTATTTTTAAGAGGGTGTTACAGTGCACACTAGCGCCACTAGTAAATAATTGTCATTATTTAAATTTAACGATACATATTTAAAAAAGGAGGCCATTACACCCTACTTTGTATTTAAGTACCTTGTGAATACAACAAACGATTATCTTAGATGCAAAAAGAAACATCCATCTAAGTTATATATATATATACCTTCTTATTGTTTATGAATTATTGAAGTTTGCGGGTGAAAAATAACCTAGTTCTAGTGTGAAGTTACCTACGGAGATGATGGTTTTCAAATGTTTTACATTTAATACAGTTTACGATGACATAAATGCTATTTCTAAAATTGTTTGGATTATTGAGAAATTTTAATATACTGCTGAGCAATTTGTATCCTGTACTTGATCTTTAAAAGCATGCTCGGTTTACAGCACAATCCTCACCAATTCAGCGGATTTTAGCTACTTTGGTCTTACCAACAATGTATCTCATCAACGAGATCTTCTATTTCGGTATTTTTCCTAACACTGCCATTAATTGTTATCGGCTGTAAATTTTATCACGTGCTGACATAACTTACCGAACCATGAAGCCTGCCGCTCGTCTAGCGAAAGGCCTTCGGAAGCGTTGAGAAGATCTGGCAACGCGATTGTCGAGAAGCTGATGGCCATTCCCAGGTCCAACAGCAACAAGTTTGGAGACATGCATGCTACGATCTGGAAATAAATTATTGCACGATTTATATACGCTCCTGAGCTAGTAGCATGATGCGTTTTATCGTTATGTGTTACGTGACGTTTCAGTAAATTTTCGCCGTAAAACGTGACAATAAATCCTACCTACTAGCCGGCCCGATACACATAGATACTTCCATTTCGTCTAGCACAACCTGCTGCCAATTCGCGTCGCGCGCGACTGAGCTGAGCGACTCATATCTCACCCGCACTATCCAAATTAGAAAGAGCACGGTAGATTTTCTCGTCTCGCGTCGTGCTGCGGCGTCAGTTGTGCTAGCCCTTTTTTTTTTATGGGAGGAAAATCCGTTATGGATACCTCCACGCCACGGGGATAGCGCGGAGGTTATGTCGAACTCGCACCGACTAAAAACCCCCCGATGGTCCTCCACGACGCATTTCGGACGGCTCTGGGATCTCCTATGGAACGCACCAGTGCCGCCCTATCGTCATGCCTCAGTGGTATCTACATTTTTTCCGATTGCAGCCCCCAACTGCAACCGTGTACCACCCCGAGGACCCCTTTTAGTCGCCTTGTACGACAGGCAGGGGATACCGTAGCCGTATTCTAATGCCCGGGCCAGTTGTGCTAGCCCTGCTGCGAATGTTATCAAAGCACGGATATCACAACACGGCGCGCGAGCTCTCTCGATTTTTCTCGCACTTTCCGTGTCTCTCTTATTCAGCCATGCAGGTGGTTATAAATGTATGGGGGGTATTGTGCTAGAAGTCATTGCAAATAACGCTTTTGTCGATCTGTTACCTATGTGCTCGTACTTCTTACTGTCAATAGAGTTTGATCTCGCAGTAAACTAAATTTGGTTTGGTCGAATTGACATTAAGAAGTAGGATGAGTCCATCACCGCAGGCCGCGCCAGTGTGTGATTCAGGCATATTAAAGCCTCTTACAAACTGGCGCTGTCTGCGGTGGAAGTCAGTAGTAAACTAAAGATACACTATGTAACTTTATTGCAAGTCCTTATTCTTTCTTGGAATCATAAGTATATAAACTTTACCATTCCTTTAAAACATGCATGGATTGATAATTGTAATGAAAGGCCGGCCGTCACGAGTGACGGCCGGCCTTTCATTAATAAACTGACGACCATTCATAACCAAGTTCATAACCATGGTATGAAACAAAAAAAAGAATTGAGGTACCTTTTTTCCGTAAAGTTGAGTGAAAATGGCTGTAGATCGTTTTCGCAAACAAGTTTAGAATAGGTACCTACTTGCTATCATTGTCTCTTTTTTTTTAAATATATACTTACAATACGGTACATTACTTTGGGCTGGAATTTAATTAAATGGTGTCCCAAGTCCCAGACTGATGAGACTATATATTTCTAACATTTCTACCAAAAGATGATGTGAGTTCTACACGTGGAGCAGAATTTAATGGATTTCAGCAAGCTGGCGTGAATTTTAACGATTGAGTTATTGCGTTAAATTATTTGTATGCAACTGAGCCAGACAGTACACGTACTTTTTTTCAAATTTCGAGCCTGTATTTTAGGACACGATTAATTTCAAGGTAGGTATTTTATGTAGGTCGACGCGTCTTGCGTGTGCCAAGGAAACCTACTTGCATACAGAAATTCCACAGTCTATACAACCAGTGTATAATAGTAAATTATGATTCAAGTGTGCTAAGTTGGACAATACACTTGAGGCGGAATTATTGAGAGTGTAATTATAATTGTAATGGTTTTCAATACGTTAAAGGAAAAAAGAAACATACCTACTGATTAACATTACACTTAATTATTAAAACAATTAGTGAAGATACAATTCTCAAAATGATACCGGGCAGTTTTGGTTGGCATTTTCACCGTTTATGTGATAGTATGTGTATTAAAAAACTGCGTAATACAAAATAAGTTAATAATTTCGTTACTTTCGTTTTTCTGCGTAAATGTCGGCTATAAATATACATTTTCTAACTCATTAAGAGGAACGGAAGGTACCAAATAATTTGTGTCGCGAGAATTAAGTAGATGGCTGCAATTCAGAGCAAAACTTCTTCACCTGTGGCTACAAATTGATGACATGTGTCATGTGTTATACTAGCAATAATTTTTGCCTTATTCTGAAGCGAATCTTCAACATAAAACTCAGCAACTGCGCCATATCGCCAGCTACCATGACGCTTTAATGTCATCACATCAGCTCCTGAATCAGCCAGCAATGTCGCCGAAGTTCTTCTAAAACTGTGTCCAGTTTATGATTCAGGCTCGGGTCAATCTAAAAGCTTAGCGATTTCTTTTGGCATCGCACCAAAATTGTTGATACCAATTGGTTGAGCGGTTCATTTACCCTTCTGGTAGTTTTGAAAAAATGGATCTGATTCTGATTGCCTTTGCCGAACGAAGAACTTCGTATTTTTTTACTATTTCGTAAAACGGACCGTGAATAGTAAAGCATCTTGGTATCTTGTTTTTTGTATTGTTAATTTTAACAAAAAGCTTGACCATGAGTTTCCACATCATTTGCAGTTAGAACATTTAGTTCTTGACGTCTACATTCGCCA
Organism: Epinotia nisella; assembly: GCA_932294315.1. Lineage (NCBI taxonomy): Eukaryota > Metazoa > Arthropoda > Insecta > Lepidoptera > Tortricidae > Epinotia > Epinotia nisella. The sequence goes on from OW028674.1 coordinate 30,481,300, forward strand.
GTAACACCAAATGTCAACGCAACCTGTAATAGTACATCGTGTTACAAGTACAAGTACCTATACGGTAAGATATGAATTACGAACGAGAGTCTATTAGAAGCCCGACGCCGACGCCGAAGGCGGAGGGCTTTGATGTGTCGCATCGCATACAATGTTTTTCATCACATAAAACTACAACTACAAAATGTCAGTCGTCCGTTTTGTTGAATTTGCCGTGAGGCGCTTAGAGCAAATACCCTTCTGCATACAGCCACGATTTAAAATCACAGTTAAAAATATTTTACATGGACACTAAATTGCTACATTTAAGTTTTTAAATCTTTAAATCATTGTATTAATCATATTTTATTCGTGTTTTTACGTTTAAACTTATTTATAAATACGTTTTGAAACATCGTGTTTGAGTTAAAACCTCCTTGCTTTATAACTGACGCAAGAGTGACAGCTACAATTTAAGAAAAAAATCAATTACGCCCATGGGCGTAATAAAGGCTATTACAGCTCTGTATGCCTGCGCGTTTTTTTTATTTTATAATCGTACACTATTTTTTTGCCACTACCCAAAAAAGGTTTTATACTTTTAGCCGTATACAATCATATAGCCGAGATTAGTAAAAAAAATAATTTGGCTATTTTAAAAATACACCGTGTTTATACATACGCCTTGTTGCAAGGTACATCTTAATCGGGATAAGCATAAATATGTAACGTACGTGTCGTAATACTACACAACACGCGTGTTTAATATCCTGGATTATGAGCCTAATAACTGCAACGTTATAAGAGCCACGTTACGAGCAAATGTGTTGAAAATGTATTTAAAAAACTTAATGACTTAATTGGTATTTTATAACTTCTCTTCGATAAGAAGGTTCTGTGGAACATTGTAAGTTGTATATACCTACTGTATTCATACCTACCGCTAGTGTTCTACTGCTATTTGATTACTTGCGAAAAAATACTTGTAAATATTTCAGAACAGTTGAAACAACTCTAATGCTTTGAACAATCAAAACAGTGTTTGTTTACAAACGATACATGCAATTCGCTAAGTTAATGGTTAGGGAAAACCTAAAAACGACAACATGAGATTTTATGAGATATTTGTACTAGGTAAGTACTGTACGTACCACTTAACAAAAATAGAAAAATAATTTCGTGTAAATAAAATTGGAAATCATCCCCTAAGGAGGTGAAATGGGGGGAGGTGAAAGTTTGTATGGAGCTACGATATAAACAAGTTCCACGCGGACAGAGTCGCGGGCAGAAGCAAGTTAGGTTTATAGGTACCTAGACTTTTATCTAGAACGTGAAAATCCCATTTGGTTAAATATTATATGCATTACATATAATAATAATAATAAGCCCGCGGAGGCAGGTTGTGGCGAGCTGGCGGTGAGTGGCGACACCGCGGACCCCTAACCTCGCCTCTGTGCTTGCCTTAACCGGCCGGCCAGAGTGGAGTCGCAAGAGCGGAACCTATGCTCCAGGTTAGAATTGTGTAAAATGTCATAACGCCGGCGGCCCTTGAACGGAACACCGGGATCGCCTGATTGTCACGGCAGGTGTCCGTTGGTCTCCTTAGTTTCCATTCCATCGCAGTCACAGTGCAATAGTCTTTGCACCTGGCGGGGACCATCACCGTTGTATCATGTTGTGCGCTCGGATGGTATCCGCCATTGTGTATCTCTCGCTTTAGATTATTGTTGTCGAAAAGGGCCTCTGCGCTGTTGGATTTGGTCCCACGCATGCCTTCCAAAGGTCCAGGAACCCACGGTCCCGAGATATGGCAAAGATAATAATAATAATGAATTGTTTTTTATTTGGGTATCAACCTATTACATATTTACATAGATAGATTTACAAAGATTAAAAGAAATTAAGTTCAAAGTTAAAATTAAGATTCGAAGTTCAAAGTTAGATATGTGATATTTGCGCAAAATATTATTTGAATTAAATAAAATCTAAGTATAATATTAATTTCATATTAGATCATAACCTTCCGTCCGGCTACGTAACTGAGTTTTGTAACCAGCTACGAAATGGGAATATTTTTTATCGCTTGGAACCCAGTTATGAAGGAAGAATTGTTTGTCTTTATTTGTAACTCATTTGTAACTGGCTACATAGTAGGAATTATTTTTCCTAGTTGGAAATCCAGATACGTCAAGCATTTACTTGGCATATTAACGGAATAAGGGTTTAGGGCTCCTACAATACTAAAAGTCTTTAAATCTGTTATTTTTCACCTTCATATTAATATTGCTTCAACAAACTCGTCCCAGTTCAATTAGAAATATTTGTCTTCTCCGAAAACTTCTTTCAAATACATATTCGGGCATAAATTAATTATCACTAGACTGACGTAAATAAACAAAATACAAACGAATACCTGTGACGTGACCGATCTCAAACGACTTGCTGCCGGTCCACTACCAGATTCAATTTTAAACTTGTGCACCATTTTAATCTCACTAATATTAAATATAACTGACTCTTATATAAAAATAAGAATTGATATTTTTGAAAAGTCTCCGTGTTTCAGAAACACCGAGGTAAAAACATTATAACTGTATGAATAAATACTGTCTGATCTAACTAATCATAATTGTTAAAGTGTGAAGGTAGATTTTTTTAAATTATTTAACGCGCGCAAGACATGCGTTCACTGCAGGTCGGCTGCGTTCAAATGAAGGTTTAAGCTGAACCGTAAGATTAAATACGGTGATGTTGTTGTTTGGCTACCAGTGGTTAGTCAGTACTAAATAAGTACAACACAGATAAGCAAGGTATTGTAGCATAAATGTGACGTGGAACCTACCTCTAAAAACAATCTTGAAAATTGTTAACAGCAAGTCAGCTTAAGTAGGATAAGTTCTCCAGCCAATAAACACTTAAGGAAGTTTTCAAAAATTGTTTTATGTAACATAGCTATTCCTAATATCGGCCATGACTGCTTTTATAACTCAAACAACTATTCTAGTATGGTCAAATTACATTTGCTTTCGCAATAGTTTTTCGTAATTTTAACTTATATGACATTTTAGGTAAAAAAGGGAAATAACCAGTAAATGAACACGGTTTTATAGTAAATAAACAATGGTTTATTGGTTTAAATTGTTGTTTAGCGGTTTTGTTTTGAGTTATTTCGATATGCCAACACACGGAATTGTAGTTAATGGTTTACTTATTCTACAACCTTTATAAAACTGTAACAAATGTTGGTTGATTAACTGGTTCGAAGAATCACAATAATATAAAACCAATAAATGAACTAGGTAAATTATCGATCGATGTTCATTTATTGGAAATCTATAACACTTTAAACACTCGCGTTTTATATACCAATACACATACATATATACCTATTCACATATTTGTTTTTTTTATACCTACCGCGTCAGAGCCGTGTAAGTAAAACAATAATTTACATACTGGAAATCTATAAACCAGCGAATGAACCTACTTCATGTTCGAAAATAAGGTTTGTTTGAACACTGAACCAACGATAGACCAACCTTTAGTGGTGATGTAAACAAAAAAATAATGTTATTTATTACATCCGCCAGAACTTAAGATATGGCCTAAACAATAAAACAGGTGTTGTCAGTGAATGAACAGCAGTGTTGTGTGTGTGGCAAGTGAATGAACACAACGGGATCACGATGAGTGGCACTGGTGACTCTGACGGCAATACGCGTCGCACTTTCTTCGACCGGTGCGACATGCATGAGTACAACTGCGACCACAACACTAGTAAGGTCCTGCCCAGCTAGCACAGCACGATAGGTTTTATGGTCATGTTTTACGCCCAAAATCTACCAAAAGATCACGTAAAACATAACCATAAAACTCTTATACTTACTTAATATCGTCTGTGCCTTAGATGGGGAAGAAGGTGTAGGTCTACAGTGGGCCGCTATATAGCAATCGGTCTAGCTAGACCAATGCACTTAATTTCACTTCGGGTCTTCTATACAGCCTCCATTTCTGCTATTATTGCCGCTGCCAGCCCTGCTTTGAACGGCAACTATCCTCGGGATTTCCAACCTAGGGCTTACCTTAGTATTATGTGTTATGTAAAATTGGTAACTTTTGCGGCGTAATAAACGCAAACCCTTTTCATCATGTAAATGTTGGCATATGGCGTGTCGGTGATATACCAGAAATTCCGAGACATTTTTTTTCTGTTTGAGGTGTATTTGCGCATCTGTCTGATATCTCAAAAAGATACCTAGTAACTATAATCTTTTCAGATAATCATGTAGGTATCATACAGATTTATTGTGACTAATTTCCTTTATTATAAGTCCAGACATAGTACATTTTGTAGCATTTTCGGTGCAGCGTAGTGTTGTTAACGGAATAGGTATAAACAATTTCAATAATAATACTTAATTAGTGTTAATATTAACCCTAATTAACAATTTTGATTGATATTGACTTTACATACCTACTCCGTTAACAGAACCATGTTGCACCGAAAATGCTACAAAGTTTACGATGTCTGCTCATGACATATTTAAATACTACCGATTCTTATATTCAATACTATTAGCCTCCTTTACTTGAAATTATTATTTTAGGGGACGAATTTTGAAAAACACTGAAATCAGTTTTATTTATTAGGGTTTTGTACATAAAAAAGTAATAAATGCTGCGACTCTGTTCGTCTGTCTGTCACAGCGTAAAATATCTCAGGAACTCTTAAGCCTGAATTAGGGATATTACGGATCGTTTCTGGGCTAAGTTTGTACTGCCAATCACCTTAGTATGTTTTTTTTTCAAATTAGTATTTGATTATTCTGAAATTAGGTAAGTACCTACCTTCTTTCAAATGAAACAAAAAACGTCACGTAAACAGGGATTTAGATAAAAGGAAAGTTTCAACAACGTTTTAAGACATTATTCATTGCGTGATTACAGATTTTAAACAGAACAAAACGGGCAAAAAAAAATTATTTTTAGTTCTGGATAAAGAGACATAAATGATTAAAAGTCACACTGAAAAGAAATAAAAACTACATTTTGGGAGTAAGAAGTATTTCGTCTTTTATTTATAGTCCTTTGTCACTTTCATCCGGTAAAGAATACAGAATTATAGCGTTCGTTCTCGTTATAAGGAGCTAATAATACTGTCAATTGTATGTTTATTCATTGTCATTTCTTTTCCGACAAGTACAAGGGAAGCAGGAAAGAAGAAAAATGTTTCGTAATGTTGTATAGAATTTTACTTTTACTAAAGGAGGGTCGATTCGCCGATTCACTTTCATAACAAACTTAAGGTTCTTCTTTACTTGTTAGAATGTAAACACTAAATCAAAATCAAATAGATTTATTCTCCAATAAGGCCACATGCCCTACATTTGATGTCAAACGAATTTAATTTATAATAATGTTAACTTACAAAAATAATGGATTTGATAAAACGGATTACAAAATTAAGTAAATGCTATTCGTCAAACTGTAGAAAACATGCAAAGTCTGTTGTGTTTATCTATTAATTACCTACTATTTCAATATTTTAACAACATACGACTATACTTACCTATAAATAACAAGCTTGTCGGTGAAAATGATTTGATAAACTAATTACCTACATATTTTACGAGATCGTGAGGATCTTTGTCACGAATAGTCGACTAAGTGAACGGTTTTATATCTATTAGGTATTTTACAAAAAGTAGTTACTTACTTAAGCATACGGATCATACCTATCCTATGCCGTCACACCAAACCCACCGCAGATAACAACGTGGAATCGATTAGATATTAAGAAACACATAATTTATATCAATATAAAGGTCGACAATTAGGGTCATTGTCGTAGATGTCGCCATTTACTCATTCATTGTGAAAGATAAAAGGTGACTTGGGGTATTTTCGATATATTTTTGGGTATGGTTCGTGTTTGGACTTGAAAGTCACAGTTTAAATATGAAGTTATTCCTTACGAGTGATGCCATTTTCGTGAAACGCTTGGTGAAAATACTTTTTAAAAATATTGCTGGATTAAGAAAATATAATTTATGTAATTGAAAAATTCAAATATTTTAAATAATAATTAATTTAATATTTAATTAAATAATTAAATTAATAATTTAAATATAATAAAAACGTGGGGTAATTTCGGAGTACTGCAAAACTGCTCCTTTTGCAATATCAGTTTAATGTACAAATTATTTTTTTGTTTTAATTTGCTCCTCAAAAAGATTTCTTTGATTCTTGAAGAACATGTTGTTTATTAATATTTTAGAATAAGTTTTACGAAATCACCCCATGTTATATAACATACACATGTTATATAGTTATATGTTTATTTTGAAGTTATTTTCTGTACCGTGTTCCATGAAAGTTTTGGTGAGACACACTATATAAAAAAATGAGTACCTTTTTGGATAAAATCATATAGTACACAATGCAACTCATTCTGTTTATTCAAAATACCGGTGATATTCTGAAGAAAAATCCCGAATTTGTTTTCCCTACTATGACGAATAATAATATGACGGTAATGTGTTACTCGGTTTGCTCACGAAAACTTTTTTTTTCAATGATGTAGAAATTTCATGTTCAATGTTTGTTTAAAAGGAGTCACCGCATATATGTACGCTAGCCTGGTAGTAGTTATAAAACAGTGCACAATTTAAAGAAGATAGGCATTTATTTAAGTCTTACCATAAGTAAATTAAATTATAGTAATCTTGTCGTTGACATGCACAAATGACGATTGACATATGTTTTCTTCTTTTAGAATATCATGCGCGGTGCAGCCATACCGCGACATAGTGCTGTGCTAATCGGTAACACCAACAGATGGTGTTTCTTTTGCAAATATGATTTACGATGGCACTATAACATAACGGCAGTGTACAGGGGCATCTGCAAGGAGCTCTTCTATCTCGCTGGTTCACGATAGTTAAATTTTATATTTAGGTACATCTACTCATACAACTATTTGCTATATTATATGCAAATATAAACGTTTGATTGTGTTATGTGGGCAGTATTAGGATATACCCAATTTAAACACGTTAATGAATACACTTATATTTACATATTATAACAGTTGATAGAGCATACTAGTTATATGAGAAGACAAACATATAAAATTAATATAAAGCTTGTAAAAATCAATTAACGTCGATTGTTATAGCGATTGAACTAAATATGAATATAATGAATAATTACCCCGGTAGACAAGCGTCGCTGAAAATCAGCAATATATATAACCTAACGGTTTATTTCGTGGCACAAAGCTGAGTGGCGACCATTTTAGCATGTTATGATTATGTTTATATCTGTAATGTCTTGTGTGTTTTACTTCTTATATTCTAAATAAGCATTATGTACTTTCTTTCTTTCTTAATGGTTAGAAATTTACCTTCTATGAGATTGTTCATCTATACATATAAAACTCTTGCGTTGCGCCGATTGATAAACAGCGAACAGCCTAAACCGCTAAATATATAAGCAAGAAATTTGGAACATACATTCTTTACAGTACATACGTGGACGTGTAATAAGAAAGGATTTTTCGAAATTTAATCCTTAAGGGGATGAAATAGGGATTGAACCGTTGTATGGAAATCGTTAATTTAGGAAGTTTAAACTTTGTACAAAGGTTTCTTACTAATAAGCAAAACAAATGGTTTAGCGTTATTATTAAAATTCATCCCCTAAGGGGGTTTAAAAAGAGTTGAAAGTTGGTATGGGTAACATGTTTTAAGTTAAACGTTTAAAACTTCGGTCACAAGCTCCTAATGTAGGTATAGTCAAAAACATTGATAAGGGCATTTTTTTTTAATTCATCCCATAAAGGGAAATAATGGGGGTTGAAAGTTCATATAAGTAATGTGTGATTTTCAATGATAAACTGTGGCTAGAAACATGAAAGCACGACAGCAGGAAACAGAAATATATGTTTTAAAACGTGCCCCCTAAAGAGGTGAAATAGGACGTCTACCGAGAAGACGTTCATTTAAAAACTTAGAAATTTGTAAGTTCGTACATGAAGACGAAGGGTTATTCATAGGGGAAGTAAGTAGTACTATAGTAGGCCGTTTCCGGCGTAACATTTCAACATTTTTTGCAAAAATTACACTAGCTAAAAGCTAGTAATGCATAAGAAAGTAAACATTTTCGAATAGGTAATATAAACTCATCGTGTCCTTTTAGTACTTTACAAAACGTATTAAAAACACATTGATGCAATAATAATAAGTTATTCTTTTCTTAATTTTTAGTAAAACCTTCTTTAGCCTTTCACTTTTCTAGCATGTCTTATAGAACTCAATGTCTCCAAAAGTTCAACAATCGGATCAATTTACATATAAATATTCCGTACAAATATGGTACGATAAAAATTTACAAAAAACAATATCTAAGTATGCTTAAAAGATAACAAAGAATTTGTTTCAAACTTTAACCTGTCGTTGTGACCTTTTATCCACCCGATGACCCGTATCTTGTTGTGCAGGATTATCATCGTCTGCATTGTAATCATCAGGCTCCGAGTCGAGCATTGTCTGACCTTTAGGAACAACTTCAGTTTCTGCAGTTGACGAGCAAGCGGTTGTGACCTGTTTAAAATCTGGGTGACAAAGAATTTATGTTACATTAGACCTTCATTTTCCGAACTTTTATTTAACTTGCACTGTTACTTATGTTAGATTCTGCAGCAAATCAAAACAAACCAAAAATCTACTTTCAGATGTTCAATCGAGTTGAAATTTTGTACACTATAACACTTTAAACTCTCACGTTTTGAATACATATTTAAAATATTACTTTACATGGGTCAAAGCCTAACTACCATTCTTTCTGACGTTTTGACAAGCGTTACACGGGCCGTGATCACAGGGTAGTCTCAAATGGCTGACCTCTCAGCAAGTTGTTACCGGAGATAAGTACACAATATGTAACAACCCTACACAGGTCTATAAAAATGTAGACGAGAGACCTGAAATAGTACATTTCGATGCTAGTGCGGAAAGTATGTCATTACGTCACGAGTACCGAGACCCGGGACGAGTGAAGAATGACATTTCCGCACGTGTATCGAACGACATTTTTTAATACAGTTGCGAAAAAATAAGAAAAAGAACAAGTAAGGAATTCGAAACTTTTATATTATTCATTCTGTAACATCATTGTAATACAGTTGAAAAAAATGAAGTTTAAAACAGTTTAATACAGTTCTATCTTATTTATTTTTTATTGACCTAATAATTAATGGTACAATTTGTACAAGGAAAAGTGAAAAGCACTAGTGCGCGAAAATCAACTTTCCGCACGCTAAACAGCTACGTAAAGTTGCTCTTTTTGAGCAACTGTATTAAAATAGTTATTTACGATACAAGTGCAGAAAATAGGAAACTCACACCGAGTGGTGATAAATTAAAACACGACCGAAGGGAGTGTTTTAAATCGACACGAGTTGCGAATTACCTATTCGCACGTGTATCGTACAACGTTTTACAGTACATATGGCTCTTTAAAGTTTCAACATATGCACGGAAAGTGCTCATTTCCGCACTAGTGCGGGAAAGTAACACCATGTGTACTGTAATAGTTATTTACGATACAAGTGCAGAAAATAGGAAATTTGCAACGAGTCGCGATAAATTAAAACACGACTGAAGGGAGTGTTTTAAATCGACACGAGTTGCGAATTACCTATTCGCACGTGTATCGTACAACGTTTTATAGTACATATGGCTTTTTAAAGTTTCAACATATGCAAGGAAAGTGCTCATTTCCGCACTAGTGCGGGAAAGTAACACCATGTGTACTGTAAAAGATATTTACAGTACACATAGTATGTCCCATAGTCGTGTTTTAATTTATCGCCACTCGTTGCGAATTTCCTATTTTCTGCACTTGTATCGTAAATAACTATTCTTCTTTACTTCCCCAGTTCGGCTGCTCCAAATATTATGAGCGAGATTCCATTCCGCTGTGTCCTACCTCTCTTCCTCCAGTCCGCAAGCATGCTATGTCGCATACTGTACATGTATAGAAAGTCTGCTTATACAAAGAGGAATATAAAGACGACCTTTACTCGTGCCATAATCGCAGTTGTATTCGTGCAAGTCGCAGGCGTCAAGGAACAGGCGCACCGTGCGCCCATCGGCGTCGATCCCCCGGGCTTCTGCCCCATCGTGCGCACACGACTGCGCCAGTGAGCAGTGGTCCCCATCCTTGTTAAACAGTCAGATGCCCAAAAGAAACATAAAATACAATTTTACAGTAAAAGGCATTCAGAATCTGAATTTCAGATGCCGGTGTCCTTTGTTAAAATAAAGGACCTTTTCTCTTTATTCCGCGCGTCTCACTAAACCGCAATGGCCGATATGCATGAAGTATTATCGTTCTTATTGCACTAACTTGATTTACATATAGAAAGGGTCTTGTGATTATTAGGTGATATTAAGTACGAAAGTGAGTTCTACTGAATTTATAATAATACCACATAATAAACAATAGTACTACGACAATACTATTTAAATGTTTTTCTACTCCTGTACTTTTATCTGTCATTTACATAGTCACGAACACTAATATAAAGACATACAAAATTAGTTTGCAGAAAAGTCTATACTCTATTCCCCATAACAGTACGGCACAGCCGTGCTGTTATGTCGCCAAAACGATACGCTTAGCAGCCATACGCTTCTAAACCTATACATTAGGTACTACCAACTTAACAAACCACTGAATGTTTTTACTTTTTAGAATTTTTGTAACTATAGGCATTGCTGCCAACTTAGGAAAAACCTTATTCTTAATATGGCAGTACTGGCAAGTTGACATCAATTAAAAACAAAGTTAACTATAGACATCCATTTGTCTCATTTTCATGTTTCCCGAATTCCCGGTTATTTTATAAATTGTTGTTTGACTTTGCGGCCTTTGTGGTTGCTATAAAATAGTTTGTGTTACTCAAAAGTAATAAAAATGGATGAAGATGAAAATATTGCTTCAAAACCAGAAGAAATACACCGGCAGCCCACAAGCAGTGACCGAAAATTTGTTGCCTACTAAATCTCGGCACCTATACGACAAAGTTTAAGAAAAGTTTATTCTTTATTTAATCTTGAATTTTATTTCATAGTAGCTAGTCGTAGAAAAAGTATTGTATGCAACGTTGTATAACTACGTCAAAAAACGCTCGTGGCGTCTTTCTTTACAATGTTCGCCTTCGGCTCACATCGTAACCCACGCCACTCGCCTTTTTTGACCTCTCTTATACAACTGTTACATAAAATACTATTTCTGTAACTATTGTTATATGTACGTATACTATACATATACTTGAAAAAATTAAACATGCAGTGTTTAATGAAAAACAATAATTAGAAGCTTAGTGATTGATAATCTTTTATAATTATCTAAGGTAGCCGCTGAGCTATGCATATGCGCATTTCAAAATAAATATTCTTGTGTTTAAGAAAAATAATATTTACGTCCACAATATGCTCCAGACTCCAACCACAAATAGTCAAAGCTGAAACAAAGGAATATATATATATATATCTACTCAATAATATCATTAAATTTAAAGTGGTGGCAACCTTCAGTGGACTGGGTTTCGTAAATTTTATATACAGGTACCAGTAATTATGCACCTATTCTTACAAAATTTGTATTTAAGTTCTAATTCTAAAAAAAACAACGGTTTTATTTTTAACTTGTCTGAGATATATATCATTTATTGTCAAAACTGTGTAGGTACATAACATGTCAGAAAATAATAAATCTCAACAGTCTGCCCATTTCAAAGAGTTTCCACACTACATGCATAGGTGTGCGGTTGCCTTTTCTTTGCTAATTATTTTTACATGAACACCTTACCGCCGTCTAACTCGCTTATCGTTGTCTAAATTAATCCTAATACGTAATATGTATATGTAGTAGTATAAACTACATATGTAGTTTCCTCTGAGTTGAAAAGTCAGATGTTGGCCGCTTTCGCAAAAACTAGAGTATTATCCACCAGTCAGAGACAGATAGTTTCGCATTTAGTAATTATAATATCAGTAAGGGTTTATATTTAATCACTATAATATATTTTTATACTCGTCGACTTTAATGTTTGAATTAAGACTTCGTACACTAAACTATAATCTTAATCATATACTTTTATCTATGGAGCTCCCAACTCAACTGAAAAAAAAATCACAACTGTAAACTGTTGTGATTTCTTTTTCAGTCTAAAGACACCTAAACTAAATTCGACCAATCATGTAGCGTCTTTACTGAACTATAATGAATTTGACCAATAGCACGTCGTGGCTACGGCACTTCTTGCACTTCGTTCCAGCAAGGCTTAGATTTTCAATAGATACCAAGTTTGTTTAATTATTTCTGTTGACTCGTATAAAAAGCATTGTATACAATAGTTATACAATTAGCTCTTAAATTCTCGTACTTTATAAACACGGAACTCTACTTTAAGAGCCCTCATTGTGTAACGATTGTATAAAATACTATTTACATTTGACTGTCTGATTTCTGAGCCGTTGTTTTCGCCAAGGGTGTTGGATTAGCTTGGATGGAGGATTAAATAGAAAACGTCAGATGTCGGTCTCGATTACTTTAATACAATTATTACTCAATAAGTAAAACATATATATTCCCGGGCAAGTGGCAACGGGTACACAAGCTTTGATTTATTGTTATCCTTTTTATTTTCGGAAATAATTATATTAAGGTCTATATTTTACATAAGTATAGAAAGGAGATTTCTATGTACAAATAGTATCAATACTCATACTTACTTAGAATAACAGTTTGTATCATTGTAGGTGTTAAGACGTTCGTTCCTTTTGCAGGCACCTGCTGTTTCTCTTCGTTTTTTCGCGTAAATAAAAGGAAGTCATTGCTACAGAAATTTAGAATTTAGTTTCTACCTTCAAATAGGTAGTCGACTGTGATACGACTTCGGTACACAAACGTGAAGTTGTAAAACAATACGCAATTTTAGTACAAACTTACAGTCATAAAATATAAATAAAATACTACAATTCAATACAAATAATATTACTACTACTTATAATAATGCGAGTTTTCAAGCAATTTCTAAAATAATTGGAATTTTCGGATGTACTTGCGAAGTATGAAAATTATTACTAAGTTTACGGACTTGTTACTTACATCAGTACATCACTCTACACCGTGTATGAACGTAATCGGTTTATCTTTTTATTTAATATTACTTATGTTGATTTCCATTAGGTTCAATCTGCATCGATTGAGGCTTGTTGTTATAGATTGAAAAGTATTGATTAATAAGGCAATCCTTTTATTTTTTAAATATCACCTTTTATTTTTATATGATGTGTTGACATCACTTCCCGACAGGACAGTGGGTTCTTAAGATCAATTTGGTGTAGTGGCAAGAACACCAATTTCATAGGGGTAGTTACGTAACTTTTCGAAGGAGCGTTAGGACCAAATGACTCTCATTTTCCCATAAGTATAGAAAATGACATTTAGACTTACCTAACATATGCACGAAGCGCTTCGCAATTGACAAGCAGAGGGATGATCACGAAGTTTTCGAACGTACGTTAGAACAATTCAACTGTCATTTTCCCATACAAAAAGTAACATTTATAGCTACCTGACGCGCGTAGGTACAATGTGTTACGTAATCGATCAGCTGATCGTATACTTGCCATCCACTTTTGCCTTAGAAGCTAACTAGGCTTAAGACTAAGACGGGAATGTTATAAATGTAAGCTTAATCAAATAATATAATCGATAGGTAAGGTAAATGTCCCAATGCTCGACATCTTAATGCCTAATAGTTGACACCCGTTCACATCCTATTGTTATGACATATGATTGAAAGTGCCATAGTAATAAGCCAGTGACGGGCACTGAGACGTTTACTTTACTCAGAGTAAGCATGGAAAACTTTTGCAGCTCATAGTCAATCAATAAATTCTTATTCTTTTGACAAAATGCCTTTAACATTTTCCATCATTCCTTCCTGTAGATATTTTGTCCGTTTCCTGGCTTTTTTAAGGTTTCTCTTGGTATGGAGGAAAGTTTTAATCGATTCTGTTTCTTTGTAGGCCGGGTTTGGCCTTTTAGCTGCGTGGCATCCATTTTGGTGCATTTCAGATGTAACTTTACACTTGTGTAATTTCTTTATCACACCAAATAAATATTTTTCTATTCTATTCTTCTTCTTCTTTTAATTTTTTTACCGGTCCCTGTGGCATACAATTACATAGCTGGTTTTTTAATAACACTTCTTTTTTCGTATCTTTGGTAGCGTCAGCGGGATTATCAGTAGTAGGATTATCAAGGTTAATTGGAGGCTGTTCTTCGATGCACGGCTTGTAATCTGGGTAAGAATATAGAACTGTGAATACAGTCTACTTATCAACTGATGGTAATGTAAAACTTTAGTTGTAAATTTCATCATCATCATCATCATCATATCAGCCGAAAGACGTCCACTGCTGGACATAGGCCTCCCCCAGAGAGTTCCAAATTGACCGGTCCTGCGCCAACCGCATCCAGAGGACTCCCGCGACCTTTAGCAGGTCATCAGTCCACCAGTTGTAAATTTAATCCAGTAAAAACATTTCTTGTAAAGTCATTGATAAAACTCCCTTGCTCATATAGGTTTCAGCATTTAGATACATACTTCCACTTGGTAAGTGCGTGATAGACCTTTCGTTGTTGTGTTTAAATGTATCGTTCCCAGTAAATGTACAGTTCGATTCACGGTGTATAATAATAGCATTAGAGCTAACGACATTAAGGTCCCTTTTATCTGAGAACGATATTTACCAGGTGCTATGGGCCAATTAAACACCTATACTTTAAATACTACACAGGATTATAATAAAAATATAATAATAATAATAAATCAGTCTAATACACGTCCCACTGCTGGGCACAGGCTTAACCTTTCATGGATGAAAGGGAACGCGCAGTAATTTCCACGCTGACGCAGAGCGGGTTGGGGACTTCACATATATACACCTTTAAATATCTTCGCAGATGTAAGCAGATCTCCTCACGATGTTTTTCCTACACCGAAAAGCTAACGGTAAATATCAAATGATATTCCGTACATAAGTTCCGAAAAACTCATTGGTACGAGCCGGGATTCGAACCCACGACCGCCGTTAGACAGCCGCATGCCTGAACCACTGGGCTACCGTAGCTATATACACACACACATAATACACAGGATTACTAGGGCTAAATAAAAGACTAGAACTTTTTACTCGTGTGATGATCGCAGTTGTACTCGTGGAGGTCGCAGGTGTCAAGGAAGAGGCGCGCGGTGCGGTTGTCCGGCGCGACGCCGTACACCTCCGCTCCGTCGTGCGCGCACCCGACCGCCAGTGCGCAGTGGTCGCCATCGTCCTTTGTACATCAACGTATTTAATTTTTTAAGCAATTGGGAATGGATGAAAATTTTAAAAATGCCTGTTTTTTATTGGTGATAGGAACCTTCCTTAGCACCAGAAAAAAGTTGCTACGTCATATTTTTTTAGAATAATATAAAAAGTTTCGTCACATTACGTTTTGGGTTTAGGACGGCGAATAAGACACTTTCCTTGATACGTCCCATATTTCAGAAAATATTTTAAATATCTGACCCTGGCAATGACAAATATAGCTGCTGCAGCTGTCAATGTAATTTGCCAGTGTCAGTATACCGCGGATATTTAAGATTTTTTTTTGTAATATGATACAGATCAAGGAAAGCCGTCGCCGTCCTAAACCCATAACGTAAGTGAGGAAACTGTTTATAAATTTCAAAAAATAATTCACCCAGCTGAAAAATCTGAATCTTTTTTCTGGTGCTAAGGAAGGTTCCTATCACAAAAAAAAACAATCAGGCATTTCTAAAAATTTCATTCATTCCCAATTGGTTAAGGTGACGTAGGTTCATGGTCTTCTCTCCCTCTCACTGAGCATAAGCGTGAGCGAGATGGAAGTGCGTGTTCGGATTGCGCGGATATCATGTTTTTTTAATTTTTTTTTGTGCGTTTAAATAAATAAAAAAGTAATAGCTAAGTGATACAAACATGATATTGCCGATTTTTAGAACGAATATTAATATGTTTTTTGCATAATTTGTAACGAATGTTTTAAGTGTATTTTTGACCTATGAAAGTCAAAAACTTAGGATTCGAATAGCTATAGTTCCTCGAGAAAGGCCTCAAGATTGCTAATTAAATTTAGGGCAGCCGTATTATGATCCAAACAAGCGCTAAGACTTTAAAAATCCGTTTTCTGAACTTACGTCGCCTTAATACATTAGGCAGTTGTCACTCTCATGACACGTCAATGTAAACTCCAAATTAGAACTGATACAAATGCAAGACGGATTAAATCGTCGTAGGCATGTCGTAGGCGTTGGATTGTTGGAGCAAATAATATTTATTTAATTTGGCTATCAAAAGGCTTAAATCCTCTTTAGATTCCACGTAGTTGTGTCCGTATCCTACAAGGACATGTCCTAGTTTTTGCTTACCGACTCTGTGAGCTAAGCCGTCATGTATGATAATACAGACTAATAAATAACACATTAGTAGATGCTTAATTAGTACTTACCTTAACAATTAATACAAATAAAATAATGATAAATATTTACATTTACATGAGTCGCAGCCCAGCGCCAAATTACTAAGGCTGAAAAATTTAATAACAGTTGTTTAGAACCATCGCGCTGAAAGGTGAGGTGAAGTGGAGGTGAGGCTCAAAGAAATGTTTTTTATTTTTATTTTCCTCTTCTAATTATAGTAGATAGACAAGGGGCTAAAATAAGCCATTATACCACGAGATGGTTATTTCCCCGAGCGAAGTGAGGGAAAATATTTCGAGGGGTAATATGGCTTTTAGACCAGACACCAGAGTCTACTTTTCACTTCGACTGCCAGAAAATAGTAAAACAAAGATTATCCATTCCCAAAAAATTCCACGGCGAAGCGATTGTTCAATTTAGCGGCATGTTTTTAGGGTTCCGTAGCCAAAATGGCAAAAACGGAACCCTTATAATTTCGTCATGTCCGTCTGTCCGTCTGTCCGTCTGTCCGTATATCACAGGCATTTTACTCGACAACTATAAGGTGTATTTGAATAAAAATTTGAGGATAGGTGTATTTTGTTAGCCGCTACATAGTTTTGTAATTAAAATGACTAAAAACAATTTGTTTAGGGGTGCACTCCATACATAAAACTGGGAAATCATAAATATGTATAGATATTTTCCTTGGGGGTAAATGTACTACCTACTTTAGCCCCACTTATTAAGCCTAATATGACACACTTGTCGAGCATGAAAAGTAAAAAAAAATGAGCTCCACACCTAAAGAGGCGAAGAATATACACATATAAGTACTACCTCTTGTACGATAAGTTCTACTTTTGAGGTACAATAATTATTAACCGATTAAAAAAATATAATACCTACTATTTGCGAACTTTTGTCTGTTATACATACTGTAGCAGATTGTTGAATTTTATATTGAGATGAATAAAAAGTCAGGATTTTATATTCAAAAGAATAAAACTATTGTGTCAATACTTACATATAGTTAACCTGCATATCATAATAATGATTGCTTTAATATGTATTAAATGTGTTAAATTCTTTCGTAGAACATATAATGACTTTTCATGGCTGTCTTCATTTTATATATTTCTCAAGACAATAAAATATTCTTATGGTTAGCGTGGATGCATGGCATGGCTTATGTTTGCTAACAACAGATGATTATTGAGCCACAGCCTATGTAAAAATTCAACACATTTTATATGTATTTGCACCTTTGCACGCGCTTTACTTATGAAAATGCATTTTATGGTTGTGTGTCGAGAAATATCGACTATAAAAATAAAAACAGATTAACCTACCAGTGGCACGTCGTCAAATATGTATTACATATATCCATAAGCAAGCCGGACAGTATACTTATCCCATAAAAAACATTCCATGTAAAAAATAGGCCAAGTCTCGAAACTCTTCCACCGTAAAAGTTTTGAGATATTTCGTAAAGCCAAGTCAGGCATTCTTATTAATCTTTATTTTGCTTGTTAAGTAAAATCACACTACTGAATTTATAAATTTTTGCATACCTAAAACAATGTAGTATTGTGTGATTGCCAAGTCACAAATTTTTATTTAGCGAGCAAATAAGGAAGAGTTTCGAGACTTGGCCTATTTTTTACATGGAATGTTTTTTATGAGTTCTCATTTCTTTTTGTAGAATAGTGTGTTATCAATACATACAAATTATGAATGCAGCTGGGAATTATTATTATAGAGTTTGGAGATTAAGACCTTGGGATTAAGGAGACTAACCATCAGGACAGGAGACCAACCAATCCAACCATTGTAATGGCCAATATTAATTTTATTGCAATTTTAGTTATATTTTTATTGAATATTAACACAATTTCATGGGAAAAGCTACAAATTTTCCATTGAGTGACAAAAACGTACAGCCCATAAGCATTTAGAATGACATTCGGGTCATTCGGGTTCGGGTGAAATCGATTATTTTGGCATAAGAACTTATAGAAGCTAGTGGGAGAGAAATATAGACCCAAATGTCTTTCTAAATGCTCACGGTCTGTAGGACACATACTGGTAACATACACATAATGGTAAGTGGTAATTCGTAGCTCAGTGGATATTTTAGTACATAGTTCGAGGGAACGTTACATATCAATTGGGGTTTGCGCAGATTGACAAGCTCTCTTCAATTACCTATTTTTATTAAATTTAACGGAACATAAATAACGGATTATAACGGCCTCCGTAGCCCAGTTGGTAGTGACTCTGCCTACGAAGCTGGAGGTCCCGGGTTCGAATCCCGGTCAGGGCATTTATTTGTGTGTTATCACGAATATTTGTTCCTGAGTTATGGATGTTAATGTACCTATATAAGTATCTATATGTATTTATCTATTATATATATCGTCACCTAGTACCCACAATACAAGCCTTATTGAGCTTACCGTGGGCCTAGGTTGATTTGTGTAAGATTGTCTCGTAATATTTATTTATTATTTATTATTATAAATTACATGAAAATAATAATCGGCCCTATTACAGGTACGTATGAGCTAAGAAATGAAGGGAATGAATGCCCATGCATTGCATGCGGCCCCATGGCCGGTTTTTGAATTTCGGGCGCTCGAAAATTAAATAAAAGTACCTAAATACGATTTCAGTGTCAAAATTGCAGGCACATACTTTCTACCGATAGAATTAAATACGAGTGGTCAATACCGCATGTTTTTCAATTTTCTATCGCTATTTCAAAATAGCATTGCATCATTTTGGTCAGGTTTCGAGTGAAAGAGTCGAGCGCTCGAAAGTCAAAAATCGGTCCCTATTTATATGTTCACTTGTTATATTTTCTATCACCATCGCGCAAGTTTGCTCACAATTCACAACGCCTACTGCGCATGAGCAAGCAAATTCCATCTCTAATAAAACAACGTTTCTTGAGTCAACAGTTTAATGTAATGTAGGTAATTAAAATGTATCTTAAAATAAATTGGATCACATAATGGCACATATAAAAATAAATACTGATTCGCACAACTCGCTTCACATTTAATGCAGCTTCTCCTTGCAGGTTGACCTTACAACCGGGATAGAAGCTGCAAGATTGTGAACGAGTGTTTTCAAAATACGTAGACATGTGCACGAAACCGCAGCAGCACAAAGGGTTTCAAATATCGGTGCTGCGATTATTTTTTGTATTTAGTTTTTGCAATATTACAGCGATAAATATATTGAAATAACCTACCTTGGTCCAGAGGGGTGATTAGGATTAAGAAAACTCAACTGTCATTTTCCCATACAAAAAGTAACAATTAGATCTACCTGACGCGCGTAC
The DNA here is from genome assembly GCA_932294315.1 of Epinotia nisella. Lineage (NCBI taxonomy): Eukaryota > Metazoa > Arthropoda > Insecta > Lepidoptera > Tortricidae > Epinotia > Epinotia nisella. Next base: position 30,501,192 of record OW028674.1, read on the forward strand.
AATGCGTTACGTGGTCGACCTGCTGGTGAAGGTGAGGTTTAAGTTTTTGATAACCCTTATTGCGTAGGTAGGTAAAGTTAAGTTTTGTAAAATGTGGCTCATTCAGTTTTTTAATGAACTCACTTTTCGCACAGTTAACCTTTAAGTAACTTACAATAAATACGCAATCAAAAATATTTGCTTCTTTTATTTCATTTCTCTATTTTACAGCTTATGCCCGGTGAGACTAGGAATTATGAACAAAATTATTCTAATATTTTATATAATTTTAGTTGACTAGCATAGGTGCATCAGCATCATAACTTGACTTTTTTCTAAATGTATTGATGAAGAAATCATCAGCAAAGATTTTCTGATTTCCCTTATAATACGCTTCTATTTCTACTAATGTCTTGTTCTCCGTTTCTGGCAGGTAGAAGTATAGATACACAGTACCAAGGGCGCCGAACATGGCATAAAATGCGAATGCTCCGCTCATGTGAAAAGCAGCTTCGATGTTGTAGTTAGTCTTCGTTGAAAGGAACAGCATGACATAGCTGATTGCTGCCGCGAGTCCCGTCGCCATTCCTCGACTCCTTAAAACCAAATATAAAATTTAAGTCAGATGTTTTAAGTATTGAGAACATCTACTTAGCAATATCTACGATGAATAGCTGTCATACCTCGTTAACAGTATTATTTCTAACAGTCTTACATTACTAAACCGTTTGAGAATAGATCTTGCCTGTACTTAGCAATCCGACAAATCGTGGGTCGTGGGTGAATCCGTCTCAGTCAACGGAAAATTTGCTAACTTGCTGTGGTCTATCACGAGAAAAACCATTTCAACCAACTTAATCCTTTTAACCGATTTCTACAACCATGTAACTAAGGTTACTAAGTCGGTTAACATTTATAAATACGTAAAGGAAATGCTATTTAATGAGATTCGGAACACATACCTGAAAGGGAACACCTCAGACAACACCACCCAGGGTATTCCCAAGCTTGTGAAGCACACTAACATCATGAATAGTATTATTGGCAGGGTGTCATTTGCCTCAGGGAAAGTGTGAGGTTCGTAGGAGAACACGCCTTGTGGTAAATTTGTCCCCGCATATACGCTGATGAGGACACTGCTTAGCGCTGTGCCAGAAAGCGAGCCGAGGACCAGCTTACGTTTGCCAATTAACTTGACTATAACTGCTGATAGTAAATTCATCACAATGAATACTGCGCCGACCAGAACCTGTAATAAAATATTTTAATTTGGTCATAGACTAAGGTTTTGAAGAGTTTTCAGTGATTTTGAAGTGTCACCTTCACGCTAGAGATTGTTCATCCATCCGCATTTGGAATAATTATGTGAGTAGAGTATTTATTTTAAAGATATAAGTAATGTATGTAAAACTAAAAAAAACGAGATAAAGGGTCTTGACAGACAGACGGACAGCAAAGTGATCATATGTATAAGGGTTCCGTTTTTTCGTTTTGAGGTAGGGAACCCTAAAAATGTTATGAAATATACCTAATACGTTATTGGTACCTAGGTAGGTATGTTATAAAGCTCACCACTATAGTTTTTGGCTCGTACTTCATCCCCAATGCCTTGCAGAAATTCACCATATTAGCCCGGATCGGCATTAGACCACTGAATAGGTAGACCAGGAAATACGCCAAAACCAGCGTGAACGGTCTCATAGTTTCTTTCACAAAAAAAACGTGTTTGTATTTCAGTATACTCCGTTTGATCAAGGACGTCCTCGTGTGCTCACAGGGTAAGGAAGTTTTGTTTTCTTTAAGGCATATTACACATTGGTGTATGGCGTCATTGTATGAGAGCAGCTGGTCGAATTCTTCCTTAACATCTTCCGGATTGCACCATCCCCGCAGGCGGCAGAGCGAACGCAGGGCGTCTTTCTGTCTTCCCTTTGAAAGCAGCCATATCGGGGTCTCGGGAACCTGAAGATAGTAAGTGTTTTTTTGAATATTTGAAATAAAATAAAACCGGTCAAGTGCGAGTCTGACTCGCGCATCGAGGGTTCCGTACAAAATTTCATATAACATACCCATCTTGCCCCGCCCATTAATTTTGGAAAAATCTTAACAACGCATAGTGTAGTTAAGTCTTGAGTACCTGCAGCGCCATTTATCGGTGGCGTGCATTTTGTTACTAACTTGCACGACCAAGGAACTCGGTATGTAGGTTAGTTATTCAGCGATAATTCTTTTTTATTTGCTAAAAGGTACTTTCAGAATACTTTCACACGAATGTTCAGGAAAAAAAATTAAACACAGAAGTATTAAATTACAAACAAAATGAACCCATTGTCAACATTTTTCTTTATAAATCAAAAATTTACCACTCTAGAAAAAAAAAGAAAAACTGTTTTAGAACGTGCAATTCAAGCCCTTTCATATATGATACCCCACTTAGCCTACTAACTAGACTTTGAATATTTGCGCCCCCCCCCCTCTTATCTGTCCTTTTTTTGTTTAATTAAAATATATATTTAAATTTTTAATTTTACATACACGTGGATTAGCTTCGTGTACAACTATTTCAAATATCAATTAGTAGTTCCTGAGATATTTGACTTTGTGACAGACAGACGGACGGAGTCGCACCATAAGGGTTCCGTTTTTAGGGTTCCGTAGCCAAAATGGCAAAAACGGAACCCTTATAGTTTCGTCATGTCCGTCTGTCCGTCTGTCCGTATGTCACAGGCATTTTACCCGAAAACTATAAGGTGTATTTGAATAAAATTTTGAGGATAGGTGTATTTTGTTAGCCGCTACATAGTTTTGTAATTAAAATGACAAAAAAAAAATTTTTTAGGGGTGCACTCCATACATAAAACTAAAAGTCAAAAAAAATTTTTTCATTGTGAACTCTCGTGTGGCACATCAATCGATAGGCCTTTCAAAATAAATATAAAGTTTCTTAGCATTTTTTTGATTAAGTGAATAGGGTCGGAGATAATCGCCCCGAAAGTCACTAAAATTCTGTCCCCCCCCTCTAATTTTTGAACGGTGTATTTTAAAAATATGGAAAAATTCATGGACATAGGACTTTTTAATTTCATTCACCGAAAATGATTTTGAACAAGATCGGTTCAGAGGTTTTCGAGATATTTCTGAAAAACTGCCTTCCTCAAAGAAAAGGACGTAAGTGCCGTAAAATTTCTGTGACGATACGACCTTTTTAATAGGCACGGAACCCTTCGTTTTGCGTGGTCCGACACGCACTTGGCCGGTTTTTACCTTTTCGGTCCGCAACCCTAAAAAGTACAAAATGAAATCCAATGATATTTATATTCATTCCTTTATTTCAGACATCGAAGTACAAAATAACGTATCATTAACTAACTATTATTGCACATCTCAATAGTTGGTTCAATTAATACAAAATCATTAAAAAAAACAAAAAATTGATTTTCGTACATACGTACGTAAGTCTGTAATTACACCCGGTCTTTATTGTAACTGACAAAAGACTCAAGTGCAGAAAATTTTGAAAAATTGTCCGGTTAGTTACCTATTGGAGGACTCGACTGTACGCTTTGCTTTGAAGCCAATTTTCGGAGCGGAGTTCCAGAGAGAGTCAATGAATTTTAAAATTCTGTTTTCTCCCAACTATGTCACAGTCTATTTTGTCAGCATCTACTACGGTTATCCACAGAATTTTCTTCCGGACTTTGAAATTTTCGCAGTATAAAATCGTTTAGGTATTTCTTCGTTGCTGGAGGACAGTATCGCACGCTTATCAAACCAAATTGGTGGCTTGGATGGTATGGTATTTCGAGTAGACGTTGATTTTTTTTTTTTTCGACAACTTTGATGATTTATTTTATTTTAGTAATCAACCTTATAATCATCATATCAGGAGAAAGACGTCCACTGCTGTAGATAGGTCTCCCCCAAAGAATGGCATAATGACCGGTTCTGCGCCACCCGCATCCAGCGGCATCCCGCAATCTTTACCAGGTCATCAGTCCACTTGCGGCTTACCCACGCTGCGCCTTCCGTTACGTATTCGCCAGTCGAGAACCTTTCCCCCCCAACGGCAAGTTATCAAGGAAAAGCAGCTTCAATATCGGACTATTAATACGTAGCCCTCGATTATCGAGTTACTCAATGACCATTACCAATTTCAAGTAAGAAGTCACCAAAATCGGTTATTAAAAATATATTAAAATTATGGACCAAAAACGTAAAAATATGTGTATTTCAAAAAAATACAATAAGAAAACCTATGTAAAAGCAAAAAAGCTGCCTCATATATAGGAGGCACGAAGACAGGACCTTCAAGAACAATTGAGTAAAATTACTGCCAGCAGCGTAACCAGTGTCGACGAAATAAGTATTCAACAGCGTAGGTATGACGATTTTATTCATGCGCGCGCACCATGGACCTAAGATACTCGGAACAGGCTATACGTGATGCCACAATGAGGGACGGAAAGGCTTCTATGCAGCTAAATTAAGAACTGGTCTTAGAATGGCTGATCGCTTACCATAAACAACCTACTTAATTTGGGTGGGTAGTGATTTATTGGCCATAACTTCATACTAAATCAGTTGTGGCAAACAGAAAAAAAGTGGAACTATGACAAGGACAACGAATGATATTTCCCTTTCTGTCACACTTATCGAGATTTGTAGGCTACCATCTCGCTCAGACGTAGTATTATTATTACCATTGCTTGTCCCGAGTATCTTAGGTCCATGGCGCGCACAATGACAAGTAGTGTCAGAACCTTACACCCCGAACGTCAAATCGTGATGTTGAGCGTCACCAGTACTCCAATTACTAACGTAGGTAGTACTTACCAAGATCATCACAAATATCGTGGCCAGCGGTATAATGAGCGAGACGAGCGCCGTCTGCCGCCACGGCAGCACATTACTCAGCAGGTAGGACAGGAACATGCCCGCCGACGTGACCATGTTGGTGAGCGTCACCAGTACTCCTCTTACTAACGTAGGCAGTACTTACAAAGAGCACCACCAACATGGTGGCCAGCGGTATAGTGAGCGAGACGAGCGCCGCCTGCCGCCACGGCAGCACCGTCCCGAGCAGGTAGGACAGGAACATGCCCGCCGACGTGATCGTGTTGGTGAGCGTCACCAGTACTCCTCTTACTAACGTAGGCAGTACTTACAAAGAGCACCACCAACATGGTGGCCAGTGGTATAGTGAGCGAGACGAGCGCCGCCTGCCGCCACGGCAACACCGTCCCGAGCAGGTAGGACAGGAACATGCCCGCCGACGTGAAGGTGTTAGTGAGCGTCGTCAGCACCCCTCTTACTGATGAATCACTGGAATTACATATACATTTTTTGCGTAAAGTCAAAAAGACTGATTCATAATCCTATAGGCATAATCCATAGTATTTATTAAAAAAAACCTCTGATTACGCTCAGTTACTACGAATCACAGCGTCAAAATATATTTGTGGTGACAGGTGAGGTGAGGTTAAAACAAATTACAGAATAGCGGGGCTATTGTCGAGTAAAAATAGTAAAATATAATATAATTTAATTGTTGTTTCTTGAAAATCCTGGATTCAATACGTTCTTCCCGGAAACAGAGGTCAAGTATCACATGAATTAGTAATAAGATCACATTATAGGAGTTATTTAACGCCATAAACCGAAACCACTAGTTTTTCCGTGAAAAGGCGAAATCCGCCATTCTACCTGACATTTTTATCAATAAATGGCCAACTCTACTGTTCCCCATGCAATAGAGTTTTTAAAAGTAAGTTTGGCCTAGCCAGGCACATCAGAGCTCACACACAGGGAAAATCCATAATTGATAGGGTCGCTGTCATCGAAATTGATGAATAGGCCTATATAAATAAAATATTCCGAAATAAGTCACCAATAATAGAAAAAAAACTTGCAATAGTAGATGATATTACGGGTAAAAGCTAATAAAACTTTCATGCTGGTATATTTCTTCTTATTCTTTATTATACAAGAAAGAAACTTGACCTTTATTACAAGTAGGTACGTAGTATCACGCGTTAGCTGAAGGAGAATGGATCAATGTATTCTTACCTGACTTCACCGACGTACGTGATCGACGGTGCTTCCATGATGCCTGTTCCGATCCCCAACAGCGCATTCGCAATAAACAAGGAGGGCACATCCCAGGCGTAGTACATGAGCAGCCACGCAACTAGGTGCGGTACGTTAACTAGGAATAACGCCTTTTTTCGCCCGAAGTAGTCCAGCAGCGGACCGGAGAATATACTCCCGAGAGGCTGGCAGAGAAAAGCCATTCCACCTAAAAAAAATATAATTTATCTGAACTATTCGGACATTTCACACCAGTTCAATAATTTAACACCAAATATAAAAGTTGTTACAAAGATTTTTTTCAGAATTTTATAAACCATACTGTTTAAAAATTCCAAAACTGCTCTGATCGTCTACTTGAAATAAGTCCCCATTCGGCCCTCTTTATTCTAAAATTCTGCTTTCTCGTACCTAAATTATATACGCCATACGCACTTCGTTGCAGCCCCTTTTGGAAACATCAAAATTTACTATTTAAATTGGCTCCATAGTCAAAAGAAATCTGGAACGTATTCTAAATTTAAAGCTTAACGAACAGTCCTGGTGCTGTCAAGCACCCCTCCCCGTCCGTTACGGCGGGCTTGGGATGCGCAAAATTTCAAGTGTCTCACTAGCGGTATTCCTGTCGTCCGTCCACAGTTCGTCCGATCTCATTGGCAAAATCCTTAGGGCTTATGCTAGAAACGCCTGGATGTCTGCCTGCCCGGGGCAAAATGTTCCTCGGAATCCAAAATTAGAAATAAGCTAGAATGATGGCATTTTCAAATTATCTTACTCTAACCATTTAAACCGTAGTTCTGGAGCCGTACGCGCCCGCCTGGCCGCTGCAGGAACTAAGGAGGCTGGTCACTGACTGAGTGATTACCCCTCGCCAAATACAGGTACTTTTTTAGGACCGAAGACGCTGCGACTAACAGTCAGCCTCCGCCTGGGGGTACCCGTATGCACTCCCCATACTTAAATGGCACGATGGCCATGACGTCAACCAACTAGGGCACCACGGACTGTCTTGCCAGAAGAGTGCGGGGCGCTTCTCTCGCCTCGCCGCGCTTAATGACGTCATCCGAAGGTCTCTTGCCAGCGTGAACGTACCGGCGGTCCTCGAGCCGGTCGGAATCGCCAGCGACGATGTCAAGATACCGGATGGGATTACACTTATACCGTGGAAGCTGGGCGGGTGCTAGTGTAGGACGCGACCTGCGTAGACACACTGGCTCCCTCCCATCTCAGCGGCACCACAAATAGGCCCGGCGCTGCGGCAGAAACTGCCGAGGCAAACAGAAGGCGCAAATATAGGCGTCTCGATACCAACTACAACTTTGGTGCTTTTGGTGTCGAGACCCTTAGTCCGTGGGATCCAGCCGCACATAAACTGTCTGTACCTTGATTTGGTTAGAGAACCTGACTATGAAGCTTGAGGTCCCGGGTTCGATTCCCGGTCGGGGCAGATATTTGTATGATGAATACGAATGTTTGTTCTCGAGTCTTGGATGTTTAATATCTATTTAAGTATGTATTTATCTATATTTACATACTTAAATAAGTATGTTTATCCGTTGTCGAGTACCCATAGTACAGGCTTTGCCTAGTTTGGGACTAGATCAATTGGTGTGAATTGTCCTACGATATTTATTATTTATATAAAACTCTTGCGTTGTCGATTGACAGACAGCGCACTATGCGCACAGCCTAACCCGCTAAAGATATAGGCATGAAATTTGGAACATATATTTTTACAGTACGTGGACGTGTAATAAGAAAGGATTTTTAAAGAAAGAGAAAAGAAAAGAAGATATTTATGCACTACACAAAAGACACACTGAGATAAAGGGAGTATACATACAATACAATTGACACATATTGTGTGTCTTCGCGGCAGTGAAACGGTCGCTGTCTCAGCATTGTGCCGAGGTGTCAGACAGACACCTACAGCGCTACATATTTGGAAATAATTTATAATAGCTAATTTTTTAAATGTAACGGATATATTATCAATTAAATTGTTACCTAGAGGCAAAATCCAACAAAAAATCAGACATCAAAAAAATCAATATTTAATTAGCTCCTAAAAAGTCCGGATAAATATTAATATTTTTTTTTATCTTTATTTAGGTTCATTTACATTTGCTTTACAATATTCAATATAAATAAAATAAAAAAGACAATGAATGTTTAATTTAAATCTATATAATTACTTCCGGGTGGAAAGTTTGGTGGATTCTTGAATAAAGCATCTTAGAATAATGTTTTAAAATGATATAAACAAAAAAAACGCTATTATAAATTAACGTTTTTCGAAACCGTATTTTGCCTCGGCTAGTTTAAAACTTCGGTCAGAAGCTCCTAATGTACAGTCAAAAACATTGAAAGTAAAAAAAAATCTAATTCATCCCTTGACCCCTTCAAAATTTAGTATGCAAGTATTAAGATGGGAGTTGAAAGTACATATTATAAGTAATGTGTGATTTTTAATAATAAACTGTGCCTAGAAACATGAAAGCAGGACAGCAGGTTTCTTGTATAATATACTAGCGTCCGCCCGCGACTTTGTCTGCGTGGACCCGGGATAAAAAGTATCCTAAAAGGAATGACATAAATTATAGCCTATTTTTTAATACCAATTAGAATTTTGGTCAAGTGCGAGTTGGATTTTATTTTTCCCATACATTTTGAAACCCAGCGCCTGATGAAAGCAACGAGCAAAAATATTTGGTCTCCATACAAAGTTTTATCCCCTTTTTCGTCCCTAAGAGGGATGAAATTTGACATAAATTATAGCCTATGTCCTATTCTGATATATAAGGTACATTACATACCTGGAAAGCTTCATATAGATTCGTCCAGTAGTTTTTGAAATTAAGTGGAACCTACAATCCATCCATACATCCAAACTTTCACGGTTATAATATTAGTAGGATAGATCTATCCAGATGTATATTTTTTTTAACTTGCCCCCTAAAGGGGTGAAATAAGAGTTGTACCGAGAACACGTTCATTTAAAAACTTAGAAAGTTGAATGTTCGTATATGATATGACGATGTCGACAAAGGGTTATTCATAGGGGAAGTATGTAAGTAGGTAGTAGTAGGCAAGTAGTAGGCCGTTGCCGGCGTAACAATTCAACAATTATTGCAAAAAATTACACTTACTAATGTTATTTAATACTTAGTTACCAATTTTGTTGAATAAATGTTTTATCCATTCAAAATAATAATAACAATAATATGGTATTTTATATGAGTAAAAATAAATAACTTCACATTTACTTATGAAGTATGGAGATAAGTAATTGATATACTTAGTTCTGAATCTTTCTTTTCTCTTGCTGTGGAATCGACCTGGCCCCGTAGCATGGTTGGCCTTGTCACGCGATAGGTGATAGGATAGAGCGTGCGTCACTGGCTGACACCGTTCGATAGTTCGATAGAACGAGACGATACTCTTATCTTGTCACTTGTCGCGTGATAAGGCCAACCATGCTACGGCTCCTGACCTTTAGTAAAACAGACAACAATGTCAAGGCACTAAATTGAGTTCTCTCCCTATCTTCGCTTAGATTGACACTTTACCTAGTTACACCTTACGATAAATTGACATTGGAATACATTTCCTAAATTAAATTAAATTTATTTGACCTTCGGTATGTGTACCAAATAAACTGAATCAGATCGTTAGAAGTGGGCCCAAATCAGCTAGCAGATTGTAATGTGAATTTAATGTTATAAATTAAAAAGACTTTTGTTTACTTTTGGTTTCTTCCAGTTATCGACAGAAGTATTGACCTGTTAATTGACAGTTAGAGTGCTCCTTTATCTTCCTATGTATACTTTTTCTTACTTTAATTGCAATTATTTACGTACCAATAATAATAATAAAAAACGATCATATAAAAAGGTACAAGACAATTGCGTATACCAAATTCGACGTTCTTAGGTACGATAACTTTAGCTTTTCCACACCCGTTTAAACAACAGTTTACTTCACAGCTACACATTATGTCCTTCAATAGGTATGTGTACAAATACTTACCCATCAGAGTTACTGCTGATTGTTAAGATCCTCCGAAATAGAGGTAACGAACATTCACAAAAGCCTTGACAGCCTCGCCCCCCGTGTCTCATACTTGATTAGTAAGATAAGTAAGGTCTTATACCGCGTAATAAGTAGTTTTATAATCACGAATCATTGTAATAAAGGAATAATATAGGTAATGTTATTTGAACTAGAGACATTTATCAAGGTCTTTAAAATCTGTCCGTGCGTCCATAGTGTGACTTGTCAGGTGTTTAGTTTCATAGTTATTCGAGGTCTGACCCGAATCAGCCCAAGTGTAAACGACATTGACATGGCTTCGTTTGCCGGAAGCAAACTGACACCTAAGAATACTAAGCCCTCTCAAACATAGCATTGGCCTCAAGTTACCTAATCAATGGATAATCTGGATTAGTTTGCAAATTAGTCTTCAATAGCGCTATGTGGGAATTATGCTGATGGTCGTAATTGCGTAACCAATAATAACGTCTCTTCACATTGTCCCACTATCCATATGTGCACATTTAATAATATTATTCAAAATTTGACTTATTTTCAGTGTGCTATGCTTAAATACATAAAATAAAATAAAATAGCTAGATCATTCATTTACCTACCTATAATAAAATGTATAGACACACTATAGGCACATGGCACATTTTAATTGGTTCCATGTTAGTTTTATGTACATAACTAGCTTCCGCCCGCGACTTCGTCTGCGTGAACCCGGGATAAAAACTATCCTATATTGTAATCCAAGCCATAAACTATCTTCGTGCAAAATTTCATCCAAATCGGTTGAGCCGTTTAAGTGTGATTGAGTAACAAACATGTAAACATCTAAACATCCAAACTTCCAAACATTCGCATTTATAATATTAGTACGATTTCAAAACAGTCGTTTGTAAATAAGATTAGCTTAATTAGTCCGTGATTTCTGTAATCCAATCGTATGAAAGCAACGTTTGTCTTTTTTCCTATAGTACGAATTGCTTTATGTTGGTACAATCCTAATCCCAATAGATTTTAATATGTACCTAGTTATGTATGCTAGCTCCCGGCCAGTTACAGACGTTACAGTGAATACATGACCGCTGACATTGCAGTCGGGATGTTATGCCGGGCGCGCCCACGAGCAGGTGATCGGTAGTGAGAAATGATTGCACATAGTGCAGGTAGTTATTTTTGGGAGCTCGTGAGGACGTTTCAAGGTAAAATTCAGGTTACTTTGACTTAACTTTAAAGATTTAAATATAAAATGAGTGAACAGCTTAAAGTTTAAACTGCAACTAACTTACTCTACTTAAAAACTATCTCACATTCAGCGGTGGGCTCTCTCGCTACTGGCCACCTGGGGACCGATTTTTGACTTTGGAGCGCTCGATAATTAAATAAAAAAAAGACCGGCCAAGTGCGTGTCGGACCACGCAAAACGAAAGGTTCCGTGCCTATTAAAAAGGTCGTATCGTCACAGAAATTTTACGGGACTTACGTCCTTTTCTTTGAGGAAGGCAGTTTTTCAGCAATATCTCGAAAACCTCTGAACCGATCTTGTTCAAAACAATTTTCGGTGAATGATATTAATAAACCCTATGTCCATGAATTTTTCCATATTTTTAAAATACACCGTTCAAAAATTAGAGAGGGGGGGGGGGGACAGAATTTTAGTGACTTTCGGGGCGATTATCTCCGACCCTATTCACTTAATAAAAAAAAAATGCTAAGAAACCTTATATTTATTTTGAAAGGCCTATCGATTGATGTGCCACACGGGGGGTCACAATGAAAAAAACAATTTTGACTTTTAGTTTAATGTATGGAGTGCACCCCTAAAAATTTTTTTTTTGTCATTTTAATTACAAAACTATGTTGCGGCAAACAAAATACACCTATCTTCAAAATTGTATTCAAATACACCTTATAGTTTTCGAGTAAAATGCCTGTGACATACGGACAGACGGACAGACGGACATGACGAAACTATAAGGGTTCCGTTTTTGCCATTTTGGCTACGGAACCCTAATAAATACGATTGTAATGTATACGTCGGCCGGCGCGCCCGGCATAACATCCCGACTGCAATGTCAGCGGTCATGTATTCACTGTAACTGGCCGGGAGCCAGCATACATAACTAGGTACATATTAAAATCTATTTATATTATAAGGAACAATATATTTCAACTTTAAATCTAACACCTTAGAACAAAATAGCCAAATAACTTACAACTGGTTTTTAATTTAAAACCGGCTAGCATTTCAAGGATATACTTATAAAAACGATATGATAATTAGTAGGTTCCGTCTAGTGTTGTCTATAACTATTATAAATAGGTATAGACAGATGCACTTAATCTCAAGAAACACAAAAGCATACATCAGGGTTGCGAAAATAACTTTTTTAATACAGTTGCTCAAAAAGTGCTAGTTTACGTAGCTGTTTAGCGTGCGGAAAGTTGGTTTTCGCGCACTAGTGCTTTTTACTTTTCCTTGTACAAATTGTACCATTAAATATTTATGTTAATATAAAATAAATAAGATAGAACTGTATTAAACTGTATTTAAACTGTATTAAACTTAATTATTTTCCAACTGTATTACAATGATGTTACAGAATGAATAATATAAAAGTTTCGAATTCCTCACTTGTTGTTTTTCTTATTTTTTCGCAACTGTATTAAAAATCGTCGTTCGATACACGTGCGGAAATGTCATTCTTCACTCGTCACGTTATCTCGGTACTCGTGACGTAATGACATACTTTCCGCACTAGCATCGAAATGTACTATTGTGGGCCTTGAGTAGTGAGATCCTCAAAAATAAGAGGAACTTTAAGTGCTAATAAAACAGTCTCCCAGAAACAATACCAATCAGTCAGTTCACAGTCGGACAACTTAATGAATTCTACCTATAACTCTGGATCAGATCTCCCAGATCTACCTATCTTTCGACGGCAATATACTGACATCGAAGATCGTAGTGCTTACTGCCAATTCTCGGGATTATGGTCAAACGCGATAATTCTTATAGATGGAGCAGAACTCTAAATGAACAAAGCAGTGGTATCGCGATTTTTTAGTGATGCTTGTAAATAAGATAAGAAAGACGCTTCTCGTGTTGACATTGAATTTGCAATTCCAAGTGGTTTTTATGTCTAACTTCCAGAGAGTTAAAAAAAAAGGTATGCAATACTTATACTAATTGTAATTGCAACTGTCAACACTTCATGTTTGACTTGGACATTGGTAGTAACAGGACCTTGGACATGTATATTTAGCGCCTATTATGCAAAAGTGCATTATATTATATGCATATGCTGTAGATGCGTGATTTCTGTATTTTACAATTTTTTATATTGACTAGCCTTGTTAGTTGTAGCCTTGTTGGACAGCTAAAAAAGATGGGACCTGTGATATATTGTTTAAATGTAACATTTGTCATTTACTATGACGCGCGACGCGATGGTCGTGACGTCACGATCCCCGAACGTTTTCTCCCTCTAACAAACCCGTCGTGTTTGGGTTCATAAGAATACTCACAATGAGTTAGTTGAGTACAAAAAGTATTTTTATCAGAAACTTATTAATAACAGTGTCAAAAAGTTATGGGATTTTGACGACTGAGTGAATATGTTACTATGGGGTACCTAGGTACATATTAGGATATTTTAACTATATCCAACTTTAAAAAAAGACTAGGTACGAATAAAAATCTTGTTTAGTATCGCCCAAAATAAATAATTTCTAGCGTATGCTAGAAACCTAGATACCTAGTAGGTATCTACTAGGTTGGCTAAAATATTAATATCAATGTCGTACCAAACCACGAGGCCTGTTTCTCGTTGATGGAGAGCCCCTCCTTGGCGTCCAGCACCTCCGGCAGCACCATCGTCACGAAGCTGATGGACATCCCCAGCCCCACCAGCAGCAGATCTAGCGCCAGGCATGCCAGCACCTGGACAATAAAAAAGTATGATTTCAGATTTCTGTCCATGGCATATTCCTATGCATTTTCTCTAATGGCAATTCCTTCAACCAAGATTAGATAGAGTGCCAGCATTGGTCAATTAGTTCATTGTTGGTGTTTAAGTATAGGGTAGACCAGGATCAACATCTAACTATTCCGAAATTCATACAACCTCAAAATAGGCCAAATATTAAGATCAAATTGTAAATCAGGCAAGTATGTAACTTCTTGTCTGCGTAGGTGTGAATAACAAAATAATATTTTCCTAAAAGCTTATCATGGGATTCCGAAAAGCAGCGAACTCTCGGTACAATGAATTATGTAATGAAAGGACATTTGCTTTCATCAGTTATCATCGTGTAATCTGGTAGATAAATGCTGCTAAATATTGTGATTTGTCATCATAGATTCCTGTGTACCCTTTTGCAGCCTGTTGTACCAGGGTATACCTACGAGCATATAGGTACAACTTGTATCTATATGCTCATAGGTATACCCTGTTCCATATACAATTATTAAAATCGTGCGTCATGCGAATAAAATAGTGTTGTCATGTTTGAAAAGCACGAGATGATATCGAAATAAGTCAAATTAGTAAAATATTTCCCTTTGATATCGTATAAATGAAGAAACGCAAGACGAATTTGTTCGTTAAAATTTAATGTTATCTAGAATTAGGTAAATATATAGTATGTATTGTTCTAGTTATGACGCTTAGTTGTTATTTCGGTTAGTGTAAGTAATATTATGGTTTAAGCATTTATCCATATTCGGAAATTATAAGTGCAGTGACTAAAATGTTGATTCGCACCTGCAACGTAACGTATTTTTTTGTATGTAAGCAACGGGTTAATAGAACAGCTTCTATTAAACTAATAAGCCATCTTTACTATCTCAACAGAATATGAAATAAACATTCACATAACTGGGCTACCGATAAAATATTATTACTTTCTAAATTGATAACTTGGCGACTAATTTTGTACGTCAGCTACTTTATTTATTTTAGAGATTCAACATCTGTGTGTGTGCCCGTGTGTGTGATTTTGATTTTATTAGTAGTAATAAAATCAAAATCTAGCCTCTAAAAAGAGCATCGCACATAATTATATAACAATTAAATTAATAAATCGTATTCTTTTTTAATGAAAATTTGCATAGCAACACACCTCGCGAGATGATGGTTTGATTTTAATTTCTCTTACGCTGTGTACAGTCAGCATCAAAAGTAACTACGCAATCAAAGACGTCAAAAGCTCTTATTCCTTTTTAATAAAGACTTTTGACGTCTTCGTTTGTGTAGCTACTTTTGATGCTGACTGTACACACTGGGCCAAAGAACGGCTATGTATCTCATTCTTACATACTATAGCTGTCACATAAATGCTTCGCGTTCGTTGATGGCCGTTCGTTGACTTGGTGTGAAAGCACTTTAAAACAAACTCACTCATTTCATGATATTGTTTTATGGCTATAAAAACCGGCAGGAACAGGTTCGTTCGTTACCTTGTGCCCCTCAGAGCAGAAAGTAGGAGCCCACTTGCTGACGGGCCTAATATGATACACAACACAGAAAAAATGATTTTTCTAAAAAATGGCCCGCAAAGTGTACATAAGTCGCTACATATTGGAAGGTAAAGTGTATAGTTTCAGGTAAGATCAAAATTAAAAAATAAAAAACATTGCAGGCCGCCTGGAATGTTACATATAAATTCCTTTATTTGTCGAGTACCAAACTTTTTAAAAAGTCGAAACCGGCATATAAAAGACGGCACAGGTCGTATTCAGCCAATTCAACTCGTAATTTTCTGTTGCAAACGCGATGTTTTTCTATGTGTCTCAAATAGTTTGCGTTTTTCGGTGGAAAAATATACTTGCGATTTGGTTTATAAAGAAAAACGGCGGGAAATCAGTAATATTTTCAAGTTGTGCAACGATACTTAAAGTTTATCATTCTCCCATTTTTGAGAAAAGCACTATATTAGCCTCAGCCGGAATGGCAATTGCAGGCTTCGTATTATCCGTTTAAACAAATACTCAGCCTGCAATTGCCTCCTTCCTGTTAAAACTTCTACTTCATTATTAAAACTCCTACTTTAATTATCTCTTCTTTAATAACATCACAGCTCAAACTAATACATTATACTTTTTCTCCATTTTAAATAATCTAACCGAAATTACATTTTCCTCTTTGACAACCAATGACAACCCGAAATCTACCATAAACAATATAGATGCGCGAACATTGAACCTCAACACTCTCCCTCAATGTTTGCACATTGTATCATTCTAACATTTTACCAAATTAAGTAAATTACACAATCTCACAAATTTTTCGCCAGCCAGCGGCTTTGTTAATATATCTGCTAACTGCTCATTTGTGGAAACATACTTAACACAAATGACTCCTTCCTCAACCTTTTGTTTCACAAAGTTAAATTTGACATCAATATGTTTCAAACGTTTTTGGTCTGGATTCTGTACTACTTTCATAGTGCTAGTATTGTCCTCAAAAATGATGGTATTTTTGACATCAATATTAAAGTCTACTAATACTTTCATTAACCAACAAGCTTCAACAGATGCCTCACACAAAGCAATCAATTCTGCTTCCGTAGTACTCAATGCGACTGTACTTTGTTTTTTCGACTTCCACACTACTGTATTACCAAACAACTTAAACAAATATCCGCTAGTGGACTTCCTATCACTATCCCGTGCAAAATCAGCATCTGCAAAGCCTATTAAGCTAGCGTCTTTACATTTACAATATTTTAAATTATAATCAATAGTTTGCTTGACATATCTAAGAACTCGCTTCAAAGCTTGCCATAACTTTAAAGTTGGCTGTGACTGGAATCTACTCAAATATGACACAGCTGTAGCCAAGTCCGGTCTAGTACTCACCATTGCGTACATCAGAGAGCCAATGAGCGATCTACACTGATGTTCCAAAGTCATGTCAACTTCAGTCGAGTCAAAGTCAAGTTTAAAATTAACGTCCATTGGAAAGTTAGTCCCTCTACAGTCCTCCATATTATAAGATTCAATGACCTTTTGTAAATATTTTGATTGATTTATGTAAATACTATCTTGTTGTTTCTGAATGCTAATACCAAGATACATTAGATTCCTTTCCCCCAAATCTTTCATATTGAATTTTGTTTTTAAGAAGTTTTTGTCACCTTCAATATCAGATTTGCTAGGCCCTACTATCAATAAATCATCAACATATAAAATCAAGTACAAATCCCCTTTATTATATAGACAATAGTCATTTTGAGAGCGCTTAAAACCACATTCAGTTATAACTTCTGTGAATTTCTCATACCAATACTTTGGACTCTTCTTTAAGCCGTACAGAGACTTCTGTAATCTTAAAACGTTTCCTTCTGGGACTCTTAGTCCTTTAGGAGGTTTTAAGTATACTGCTTCATCAATCCGTCCGTACAAGAACGCACCTTTAACATCCATTTGATGAATATCATAGTCCTTCTGCGCTGCAACTGCTAATAGTACTCTTAATGTTTGTAACTTCAATACAGGCGAGTATATATTTTCTAACTTGTCCTTTTGTTGATAGCCCCTCACTACCAATCTTGCTTTACATATTTCTTGGTCTCCGACGTTTTTCTTTGTAAAAACCCATTTAGTATCCAATAGTTTATCATTCTTTGGCTTAGGTACATACCTCCAAGTCTCATTTTCTTCTAAAACCTTAAATTCTTCTTTTACTGCTAAGTTCCATTCCTTTTCATCTTTTCTTCCTTTGATGTCCTCAAACTCTGTTGGAGCATCTTGGTGACTTGCTAATAATGCATATAATGCTGCCTCATTTTGGTCTAAGTCAATTTCATAGTCTTTTTGCCATACTGGTTTCTTTATTTGTCTTTTTCCTCTCCCTCTTTCTGGACTTTCTTTCTTCT
Source organism: Epinotia nisella (assembly GCA_932294315.1). Classification (NCBI taxonomy): domain Eukaryota; kingdom Metazoa; phylum Arthropoda; class Insecta; order Lepidoptera; family Tortricidae; genus Epinotia; species Epinotia nisella. The sequence continues at coordinate 30,519,180 of OW028674.1, forward strand.
CGGCCTCTTCTTCTCTTCCATTTTTGTTAGCTTCTTGATTCTGTTCATTTACTGATTCTTCCTCATCATCTGCTAGTTCATATTGTTCATCACCTTCATCATTATCTCCTTCAATACTTTCTTCATTACTTTCTGGTTCTCGGTCTCTTATATTATCTTTGTTTTTCTCTATCATGTCCAGTTTATAACTTACAGTGGTGTCCTTTTCCAGTTTAGTTTCGTCAAATATTACGTTTCGCGCCGATATAACTTTCCTTGTGTCAGTGTTATACAATTTATATCCTGAGGTTACATATCCTATAAAAATCATTTTCTTACCTGAATTGTCCAGCTTTTGTCTTAACTCTTTTGGTACATGGTTATACGCTGTGCAACCAAAAACTCGCATATTTGACACATTAGGTCTCCGGCCTTCCCATAACTCTGATGGTGTCTTATCTTTTCCAACAGTTGGGCTTCTATTTGTTACATATGCTGAAAACAACACCGCATGCCCCCAGAATTCCTTACCCAGATTTGAGTCTATTAGACTGGTTTTTGCCTTCTCTATTAACGTTTTATTCATTCTTTCTGCGACACCGTTCATCTCAGGATTGTACGGTACTGTGTAGTGCATCTGTATTCCTTTATTAAAGCAAAACTCCTGAAATTCCCTTGAAACATACTCACCTCCGTTGTCAGATTTTAACTTTAAAAGATTTGCATTAAAATGATTAGTCACATAAAAATAGTACTGTTTGAATTTGTCAAAAACCTCACTTTTATTTGAGAGAAGGAACACCCAAACAAAATGTGTGTAGTCGTCAATGAACGTCAGAAAATAATTATATCCTTCCTCAGTTGGTGGGTTTATTGGTCCACAAACGTCAGTGTGCACTAATTCCAATGGTCTAGTCGCCCTACGTCCAAGTTTGTTAAAAGGTTGTCTCGTCATTTTCCCTAGTAAACATGGCTCACATACATGATTCTTAGATGTGCATTTAGTCAGGTCGTCAATGCCATCTACCATTTGATCTTGTGAAAGCAAAGTTAAATTTCTTATTCCAAGGTGACCAAACCGTCTGTGCCACAACTGCCTCACTTGATCATTATGATCGGTACTTAAGTTACATTCGTTATATAATATTTCCATTTGAATTGTATACAATGATCCTTCACTATTACCAATCATTGTCAACAGATCATATTTATAAACTCTGACTTTCCCTTTTAAAAATTCAACTCTATACCCATGACTTTCAATTTTAGAGACAGATAACAAGTTTTTTCTCAGTTCTGGCACATAATATACATTTTTAATAGTACAATCTACATACCTGCTACCAATCATACATCTTGCCTGTATATTGCCGACCCCGACTGCAACCAGGCTCACTCCATTCTTGGCTGCTGCTATTAACTTAGGCTGCTTCAACTCAAGGTACTCAGTAAACACATTTTTCTGATTTATAAGATGATCCGATGACCCCGAGTCCATATGCCATGTGATGCTGTTCCATTCATCGTTTACATATCTTTGATCTTTTTCAATTCCTGCCAAAAAAGCATTTTCATTTTCAGTACTTGCAGAATATGACTGTGAATAATTCTGGTCCTGATTTCCTCTCCAAGATCTTCCTCTAAAACTGTGTCCTCGTCCTCTACTAAATCCTGGACTCCTAAAGCCTGCCCTCTGAGGCGCTTGTATGCCTCGTCCATATCCTCGAGCTGGTGTGACAAAACCTTGTCCTCTTCTTTCCTGGTATCTCATCCTGCATTCATATCGTTTGTGTCCCTCTTTTCCGCATGCAAAACATAGAAACGCATTTCTGTGATGCTCTGTCTGGGTTGTACCCTTTTTTATGCGCTTTTCTTCTTCACCGAGCAGTCTATCCTTGACTACATCTACTGTTAGGTTGGGGAGCGATTCTATTGCTGTCACTACTATTTCGTAGGAATCTGGCATGGACAACAACAGTACGTTCACCTTTTCTTCTTCTGATAAGGCACTGCCTGCATCCCTTAATTGTCCGAATATTTTTGAGAGTGACACAAAATGTTCCGCGAGTGACGTCGCCTCTTTATACTTCATGTCATTAAGCTGGCGTCGTAAATACAGCTTACTGCGAGTTCCCTTTTTCATGAACTGGTTTTCCAATCTCAACATCATCTTATAAGCCGTGTCTTCATCTTGTATGTAGTCAATGTGACTATCAGCTACGGCACTTATGATCAGGCTCTGAGCTCGAGCCTCCAATTTTTTGTTTGCTTCTGTGGCCGCGAAGTCCTTGTCTCCTATCGCTTCTAAGCATTCATTTTCTTTCAATATACTACTTAAACGAAATTTCCAAATAGCAAAATCTTCTCCCGCAAATTGTTTTATTTTAATTGACTCCGCCATAATCGATGGTCTTTTATTTTATATCTTTGCAAATACAGATCGATGGGATACGCTCTGCTACCACTGTTAAAACTTCTACTTCATTATTAAAACTCCTACTTTAATTATCTCTTCTTTAATAACATCACAGCTCAAACTAATACATTATACTTTTTCTCCATTTTAAATAATCTAACCGAAATTACATTTTCCTCTTTGACAACCAATGACAACCCGAAATCTACCATAAACAATATAGATGCGCGAACATTGAACCTCAACACTTCCCGGCCACGGCAATAATGTACTATTACCAGTGATAGGTTCGTTCGTTACCTTGTGTCCTTCAGAACGGAAAGTAGGGGCAAATAAGTTAATGTTTTTACAATTAGATTTATCATTGACCGTTATTTTATGACAGTAAAAGTAAACTTCATGTGCAACTAAAATAGATTCTGTCGACAATTCCTTATGCCAACCCAAAATTTCAGCTCAATCGAATAACGGCAAGTGACTGAAAAATAGATTGCAAATTTCGACGGACAACTTACTTCTTACCTACATATTTATATACCAACAGGGTCAAGTTAATATAAAGTTTGTAAAAAAAATATTGGTCCGTAAGTATATGAAATTGTCAATGATACAATTTTTTGATTACAATATTAACTTTCATGTTCAATTATAATATATTCAGTTATCAATTACTTATACTAACATATAAAAATAGAAGTGACAATATGAAATTATAGTGCGTTGAAATGATTTTATAGATGCAATAGAGACACTTATTAGAAGCTTAAAATATGTAGACATATTACAAATTTTGTTGCTATAGAATTATCACCATGCTGAGTCAAGGCGAAAATGACAATTTAAAGAAGCTGCATTAATTACAACCTATGTTGAACAGACTTATAATTTTTTCGATACTATATATGTTATTAATCATAATTCATTTTATGTAGATGAGTTAGTCCATTCTAGCTTAGTTATGTGCCATAGAGCTTTGTTAAACATAGGTATGCTTAGTCTTCATACGTTTAGGATTGCGTGGAAGAGATCAGTTTTGGGAGCCGGAATTTCAAGTCAAGGTCATATTCTAATTCTGCTTTCTGACATAAAACGTTTCAATTTAATATAATAGAGCCAGATTGTTGAGATATCGATAAAATAGTGAACACGAATACATAATTATTTGCAAAATGCTAAATATTTAACTAAGCTACAATGGACAAACTCATCTACATAAAATGAATTATGATTAATTACATATATAGCATCGAAAAAATTATTAGTCTGTTCAACATAGGTAGTAAAGTAAATAAATCAATTTAAATTTAAAACTCATGGTTATTAAAATCAGCTGGCACTTTTTGCCCAGATCATCGTAGTATCAAGGGCATCGAATTACTGTAGGCAGACTACATAACCAGAAATCCTATTGAGTAACTTAAAGTTTGAGCGAACATTATAATTTTTTGTACATTAACTTTTGGGGTTCTGTGTGTATAATAAGTTCTGAACTTTTTGGCTTGGGAATACTCATGGCTTGCAATGTACGAACCTAAGTCTGTTTTTGTTTTCGTTGCGGGTAAATGGGATAAAATACATGGGATAGAATTTGCTGCAGGCGGCGAAAATTCTCAATGTGGTATTTTTTCTGGAAACGCATTGTAAGTACTATAATTTTCACCAAATAAGGTCGATATTTGTAAGAGATAATGTGATGTGTAAATAATTGTGCTGCTTGGGACAGAACTCTAAGTAAGTCACAGTCGACGGAAAATGTAATATACATAAATTCACGATTTAGTGCAGTTTATGCAGTTTTAGGTCCTTCGATCTAGTACCTATAGTTGGCGCGGTTATGACCGAATTAATCGCGGAATTCCGCGTAATAATAGTAGGTAGATGGTATGACAAGAGGCCAAAATAAGCCATATTACCACGAGTTGGTTATTTTCCCGAGCGAAGTGAGGGAAAAATGGTTCAAGGGGTAATATGGCTTATAGACCAGAGTTATACACTCTACTTTTCACTTCGACTGCGAGAAAATTGTAAAAACTGATGACTGATGTTTGAAATTAATTCTGTTTTCTGATTGGTCGATTTTAATATTAGCTGTAATCTGGTATAGTTGATAGCAAATATACAAATGTTTTTTGAAAGAGTTGTGATTGGTGGATTTAACATGGTAAAATGTTTTGATTGGTCAAATTTAATGTTTTAAAAATCATAAATAATAATCAAAATCATATTTTCCATAAAATCATTTAGCCCCGCTTGCTAAGCCTAATATGACACACTTTTCGAGCATGAGAAGTGAAAAGTTTTTTTAATGTGTGGATGTGTGGTGTGTAGCCATGGAATCACCGGAAGGTCAGCATCTCATCCCATCGGAAGATCAGCCATCACTCCAGCACCTTGCTGAGATTACTTACCTACTATTGATTCATTAACCCCCGACGCAAACGAGGGGTGTTTTGTTTCTGTCTGTATGTTTGTCTGTGAGTTTAGCATGTGTATCGTACATCCGAAACAGATGAACATTTTTTTTAATCGAAAGTATTGAGTATCAGTCGATATGGTTTTTAGCTCTAATCATGTCGGTGGTGTTGGGCTTTTTTAATTTTAATTTTATGGAGTTATATATATGTTGAGTTGACTTCGGTTCATGGTATTTTATTGTCATGAATAACATGTCTATTCTACTCTTATAACAATATTAAATAAATTGGTTTTGTTTGGTAATTATCTAGTACAATTTACAACAAGTTTAGTAAAATGTCGTAAATAATTACCGGTGCAACGGCGAACCATGTACAAAGTTTACATTAATTAAATGAAAACCAGAAAGTATTGAACATACAGATTCGATATTAACCAGTGGCATTGGTTTTATTTTCTAAATACTTTTTATCATGCCCAATTTAAAAGTTCAAACTTTTAAATTACGCTTCATATGCGCGCCGCCGCGCGCCTTGTTATTTATGACACGTACGTGACTGACTGACACTAATAACAACTGTAAAATAATTACAAATTTAACTTAGTTTTAATTTAATTTAGTTAATGTTAATCATCATCTTGTATTTACTTTAGAAAATAAATTATTTTTATTACTAATTCAGTGTCAAAAAACATGTCAATATGGTCACCAGTAGTCCATCAGCTGGTCGATTACGTAACGCATTGTACCTACGTAGGCACGTCAGGTAGATCTAAATGTCACTTTTTGGATGGGAAAATGAGAGCTGAGTTGTCCGTGTACCTACGTTCGAAACGTTACGTAATCACCCTCACTTAGGTAACATCAAACTTAGTTTCTTTCATCATCGACGCCGACACACATATACACAATACACATGGGGGACAAAGATGTAAACATAAGTGTGAACGAGATACAACCAGGGCAAGGCCTCTTTTGTTTCTCACCAGAATGTAAAAAACGAATTGGAACTGACGATAATTATATAACACTACTAAAGTATATAAGACATGTGATGTCAGAATCATTTTAAAGGATGTATTACCTAGTCTTCTGATACTTCTCAATTTAGTCAAGTTAGTTTACCCTTTCGAGGATTCAGTAGTACTCCATCAATGGAATTCTCTATCTACGCTGAAACCCTCATTAACGACGTATCAATCATCAAATACGATGCATCAAACAGAAAACCGTCATTACTGTTAGAGGTCGTTTTGATAGAACCAAGGCGATTGACAGGCGGGACCGGTTCGGCCATGGTTCGATCAAGGGCTTCCTCGACCTAATTAGTAACATTAATTTGGAGTTACAAATACATAAACCAACAATTTTGATAGGTAAAAGGAAATATATGAATTATTTATTTGTTTAGTTTACGGAAGTGTTGGCGACAAGTCACAAATAAGTAGTTTAATCGGTTAGTTTATACAAATATACTTATTTAAACATATCGTTTCTTTTTATACTTATTGCATCTCTTTATTTTTAAAATATTAGCCATGCCAATTGTTTTGAGTGCAATTTAAAACAAATAAATTAAGTTGCATTCTAAAATAACTATTTTAATAGTTATTTTAGAATGCAACTTAATTTGTTTCTACATATTGTTAGTAGTACGTATTGTTGACAAAGCCTGTTGCGGATTCTCTATCATTGTTAGATAAGTGCCTAGGGAGATGTGTTTTTTACACACTTGACGAAGCCTGCGTTGCGGATATTTTTATTTTTTATGTACTTAATGATTCTTATTTCTTGAATATTTATAGTAATCAATTTGTTTCTCCTTTCACTCAAAACACAAGGGCCTACGTGACGCAAGTCACGTGACCACAAAAGTTGTGGTTCATCACATTTGGAGTTGATGGCTTCAATACACTTTTACAACAAGAGTGCTCGTATACTCAGTTATCTGTTAAAGTTAAAACCGGCCCTGCAGACGAACTTGACAAGTAACATTTTTGAAGCAATTATTGCATAGTTAAAGGTAAATCCAATTCCACAGTATCATTGGAAGTAAAATGTATACACCGTGGGCTTGATAGACAAATTTAATCCATGCGTTTTCGAGGTTTTAAGGCTTAACGAAACTTATGTCAATGATCTATGTCATGTCATCATATTCAGCAAAAATATAGATTACTTTTACACCTGCTTGCAGACCTACCCCTTGATTCATAAACTTAACAGGAATTTGTTTGTTACTAGTTGTTTGTTTGTGAACTAAAATTTGTTTAGTGCTTTTCATACAATTTCAAATGACGACACACAGAATGACGTGACAGATAAAGACAAACGATTTTTTACAGGGTTTTAGTTGAAACAGATTTGTAGGGCGTTTATGAATAAGGACATTAAGTTTTATAATTAGATTCGTACCTTCTTTAGAGGGTTCTTTGTTGGTATAATCGAATCTGAGTAATGGTGGTCAGCTGAGATGTTTAATGCAATGGCAGATACCTATTTTCAACTACCAACACCAACTTCGTAGATCTCCGATCGTAGAGAAATATCTTCCTCCGCAAAATATCAACTTTGAACGAATGAAGGTGAATGAAAATCGATACAGTAGGCATTGTCAACTCGCCATTGGAGTCGCTTGACGCTTCACATTTAAATTTTCTATTAGGCAAGAGTGTTAAGGACATCATCTGTCAATACTGCGCTGAATTGAACAGAATTGATGGGATATTGACCTCTGGACCTTCTCCCATTTCACATCTATATAGGGACGCTGTTGACAGCGATCCGTGAAGGCCATGTTACTATGGATCAAAAATAAGTATGTTGTACTATTAACCCATTTAGGTTCATTAGACCAATGAAGGTAAGTGCAGAAGGAAACGGTGCGTCGTGGGATGGTGATTGATAAAACCGCTTTCGGATGAATATAATTTATGTGCTCGTCATGATTATTTTCCATACATCTAAGTTTGTTTACAATTTATTAACGTCATATGACAAGCAAAATACGCCGATAACATTAGATACAAGATGTATTTTCATCTTGAACACATATAAAAAAGTTATTTATATATATATATTATAAATAAGTTTAGTTATCACTTACTTATTAAGAACTTAATTCATCGTACACCTAAAGCACCGTAGTTTTTAGCACGTTTGAGGCAAGACGGTGTTTGGAATTATACCTACTACGCATGTATCTTAACGCGGAAATAAACTAGTTTCACTCGGAAAATGTTTATCTGCTTGGTAGGAAACTTTTGACGGTCGGAAGATAAACGTAATTATTCAATCGAATTAATTACGCTCGAAACATTCGCACCATAAATCAAGTTGTAAACTTAAAAATAAGTTAAGGTTATAAAACTGAGGAATTTTGTTTTTAGGGTTCCGTAGCCAAAATGGCAAAAACGGAACCCTTATAGTTTCGTCATGTCCGTCTGTCCGTCTGTCCGTCTGTCCGTCTGTCCGTATGTCACAGGCATTTTACTCGGAAACTATAAGGTGTATTTGAATAAAATTTTGAGGAAAGGTGTATTTTGTTAGCCGCTACATAGTTTTGTAATTAAAATGACAAAAAAAAATTTTTTAGGAGTGCACTCCATACATAAAACTAAAAGTCAATTTTTTTTTTCATTGTGACCCCCCGTGTGGCACATCAATCGATAGGTCTTTCAAAATAAATATAAGGTTTCTTGGCATTTTTTTTGATTAAGTGAATAGGGTCGGAGATAATCGCCCCGAAAGTCACTAAAATTCTGTCCCCCCCCTCTAATTTTTGAACGGTGTATTTTAAAAATATGGAAAAATTCATGGACATAGGGCTTATTAATTTCATTCACCGAAAATTGTTTTGAACAAGATCGGTTCAGGGGTTTTCGAGATATTGCTGAAAAACTGCCTTCCTCAAAGAAAAGGACGTAAGTGCCGTAAAATTTCTGTGACGATACGACCTTTTTAATAGGCACGGAACCCTTCGTTTTGCGTGGTCCGACACGCACTTGGCCGGTTTTTTTAATGGTACCTTCAACATTGTCTAAAACTAATTATTTCCTATGTCTCATTATTTCAAAGTCTGTTTTGCTATGAGCGCAATTCGAATTAAAAATGTCTGAGCATGACGCAAGATGAGAGTTATTTTTTTTATACCACGTCGGTGTCAAACCCTAAATCTAAGTCGCTTCGAAACGGGACGTCGCTGGAAATAATAATATTTACCAACTGCTTTGCTTATTTTCAGATACTTCCAGCTAGGAGGAGGACTCTCGGATGTTCAATTGCAGGTAAGTTTCCATTAATGTAAATGTATGTTGGACAAGGTATTCATTTAAACTTCTAAAATAAACTGATAATTTAATTATTAATAATAAATGACAAAAACAATTTAGTTGTTTCTTTTCAATACATCTCACATTAATCATAATAATATTGTATTTATTTCGCCTTGGGATGGGGCTATACGGTCTCCGCGGTCGGAGTACGAACAGCAACACAGTTAACTGACCATCCTGTATTTATATTGAACCTTATTACAATGCATATAAAGTGCAAGGATGGTCAGTTAACTGTGTTGGCGATGGTACCTAGGTATGCACTATGGAAGGAAGAGGAAGAAGAGTTGTCACATATTATCACCTGACATAATATCTGCGGCGATCGCGAGCGGGGCCATATACCTATGTATACCAAGAAAAGACCCACACGACCGAAAATACCAAGGGGTAATAGACTTACGAATCATTCAATATATAGAAAAATATATAGTTAAGTATAAATAAATTTTATTTATACTTAACTATATATTTTTCTACTGGTTTAGTTCGAGTCGGATCAGAGCAATGATGTAATATAAAAAGAGGTAGATAGGTTAAAATAAGCGCTCCAAAAATGGCATTCTAAAATTGAGTCAATTGCACCAACATGCCTCAGTTTCGAGTCGTCAATGGAAACGTTAGCTGTCAGATTTGGTGGCCATTTTTAAACATGGAATTTCGTATAGACAACATTATCTACCTCTTACTCTAAATTACGTCATGGATCAGAGTCTGTGAGTTCGAAAAAACTAAAAGTACCAGTGCTCTCGTTCGAGGAAACATAAATAGTTACTTCCATTTATTATATTAAATTATTGATTTTAGCATAAACTTGTTGAACATCCGCATTACCTAAGTAGGTAGATATCTATTCGACCAAAATGAGAATAGATGTAGACCAGATTAATCCATATTACAATTTTGACGTTTATGTGTATTAAATGCTTATTCCAGTTTGGTCGAATCAACAAAACCGGTTATAGTTCTACTCCGTCTGTACGTCTTTCCTTTCTAAATTAAAGGCTTTTAGAGACGTGAAAACAAACATAGTAATTAAACAGTGATCTCACGTAAATGCTGACTTATACCTACTTGGATATGTATGTAAGTTCACGCTTTATGTTTTTCTTTCGATTGTTTAATATCTAATCGAAATCATTAAAATAAACCGGCCAAGTGCGTGTCGACTACGCGCAGTATAGGGTTCCGTACTTTGTTATATCGACTCGCACCTTGTTTTTATAAAATGAAAATAGAATAGAATAGAAAAATGTTTATTCAAATAAAGCACACATTACCTACAGAACAAAAAAGTTAAGGATGTCATAATTTTAATTTTGCATAGTTTAATATGTTATCAAACCTATATTTACTATATTTTTGACAACACTCACAACTTTATCCAAGTCCTCTTCATAAGAATTTGTACGAAAGTTTGTTTTTCAAAGTACATTTTTTAAGTTGGTCGATTATTTATTACTTACACCTTTACTAGTAGTGAGTGCCTACTTAGATGTGATAGTTTTGCTTTTAAATTATTACAGTAACGAGATAAAAAAATACGTCCCTACTTGAAGGGGAGGGGAGGCACCCAAAAATAAATTATATAAATTTTTATTATAACACTTGATTGACATGATTGATTTGTACCTATTGTAGGTATTCCCATCCCATGTCAAATTACAGCTTTCTAGTACCTAGTAAGGGTCACTGAGCTAATCCGCAGATGGACAAACGGACACACGGACATGAAAGAAAGAAAGGAAGAAAGAAAGAAAGGAGACGTTTATTCAATACACTAAAGACATGGCGAAACTTCGGTTCCTTGTTGACTACGGAGCCCTAAAATTTAATGTAAAAAAATGCTTAAATTACGGTAACTGACATAGTGTCTGACACCTTAATTTCAATAATTGGGAATGGATGAAAATTTTAGAAATGCCTGATTATTTTTTTGGTGATAGGAATAACCTTCCTTAGCACCAGAAAAAAGTTTCAGATTTTTCAGCTGCGTAAATTTTTTTTGAAAAATATAAACAGTTTCCTCACTTACGTTTTGGGTCAGTTACGGCACCTTCCTCGATCGGTCTCATATTACAAAAAAATATATTAAATATGTGTCGTAAACTGACACTGGCAATGATATTGACACTTGCAGTAGCTATATTGGTCATTACCAGTGTCAGTTTACCACAGATATTTAATATAGTTTTTTGTAATATGAGACAGATCAAGGAAAGTGTCTATTTACCGTTATTGACCCAAAACGTAAATGAGGAAACTGTTTATATTTTTCAAAAATAATTGTCACAGCTGAAAAATCCGAAACTTTTTTCTGGTGCTAAGGAAGGTTATTCCTGTCACCAAAAAAAAAAATCAGGCATTTCTAAAATTTTCATCCATTCCCCATTGTCACCTTGCCTGTCACTTTTATTGCTATGACAAGTTGAACGTTGTCAATTATTGGGTGAGTGTCGAGCACTGGGTTTCTTATCTAATATATTATACAACAATTTCAATGCAATAAACATATTCATATGTGTATATAGTTCGTAATCGACTTAAGGCAAAGTTTTGGGAAAATTGGTTTCTATGTGCTTACACGCATCAGACCTGCCCGCGCGCAATGACGAGTAGTAAATATTGCCACGTAAATGCCATCTACTCAATATCCTAATGGAAACATTTTTAACAAGTGTCATTTTACATACCTGTGATCCGACAACCCTCGATCTGCCGATGGGAGCTTTGGCTTCCCGCATTTGTGTTTGTATCATTGTCTTGTCCAATGTCCGCACGCGTCGCACCAACTCTTACGCACTATCCCTTTCAGAAGTTTCCGAAACGTCTGCCTGATTCGACTTATTCTATTAGGTGCAATTAAACTCCACTTAACATTGTTTATTGCACACTCGTCATATTTACCGAACAATTGTAGTAATCTAGGCTATATTTGCAATAACAATATTAAGGCGGGCGCTTCTGACGCATTATAAAATGACATATTTACTTATTTCATTTATTTTAACGCTTGTTGTCTTATTAATTTTGATTAATCGAGCGCCACAGTGATTCTTGTCTAAACCAGTTAAAATAGTTGAAGACTTTAGTGGTCAATAAATTACTTGCTAACTGTTCCGTATCTATCTTACACGTTGAAATAGAGTTAAGTATCTGTATAAAACCGGAATGCGAGTCACTCGGTCCTTTCTTTTCTTCAACTCACTAAGAAAAAAGTTACTTTTTATCACGTCCATGTTATGTTAGTTTGATCGGTCACCATACTTTTTTTTTATACAAGCTGGTGAGGTACAAAATTGATTGCCCACAGTTATTAAATTTCATATTTCTCCGTACTCCACCCCGAAAGCCCCGAAACCCCTTTTATTACCCTCCTCTTAGACAAACTGTCCTAGGCAGCAACTCGCCTGTCCCTCGGATATGTAAGATCTTGAAAAAGTTTCGGATTATTCAGCTGCATCAATTTTTGAAAAATATAAACAGGTTCCTCACTTACGTTTTGGGTCAAGGACGGTCAATAGACACTTTCCTTGATTCGTCTCATATTATAAAAAAATATCTGCAATATCTGTGGTAAACTGACACTGGTAATGACAAATATAGCTGCTGCAACTGTCAATATCATTGCCAGTGCCTATATACCACGGATATTTAAGATATTTTTTATAATATTATTAGACGGATCGAGGAAAATGCCGTCCTTGACCCAAAACGTGAGGAAACTGTTTATATTTTTCCAAATAACTGACGCAACTGAAAAATTTGCAACTTTCAGTTGCAAGGAAGGTTATTCTTATCACCAAAAAAAACCTTTTCTTTTTTAAATTTCGATTTTATAAATATCAATGTCACAAGCCTTAAAAGGGGAAATCTTGTCTCAGTTTATCTGCAAATTCATAATATGTATATACCAATTAAGGCAATACAAAACTCAAACTATTATTAACTATGAGTAGCCCCCTTAACTACAGTATCTAAACCATTACAGGATTAGACATGTAAAGAAAAGTAAACACTTCGCTAAGGCATTGTTATTCTACTGCGTAAATATGAAGAGTCATCAAATAAAATAGGTACCAAGTTTGTAAAAACCCATTGTGTACCACGATTATTAAACCTACTACTGAACTGCCAATTTCCTCGGACAAAGTACGAAAATGGCTTCATTTTGAGCCATTTGTTCCAACGGTATACAGATAACAATGTTGATTTATATCAAAACCGCGAGTGGAAACCTGGTGGAAACCCCTCTACAATATTAGTCTCATCAGTATACGTAGATATTTTTCTAGCAGGAACAACATTTGTTTAGTGCTTGCCACAATAAAAATATCGACAATCCTGTTATCGATAAGTACATACTACTTCAACGACAATACGTACATACAACCACAGACATATATTGGCTATCTACCTAGACGCCGCGTGCACCTACACTGTAACCATATACAGAGACACAGATTTTTTTTGGGACCAAAAATGGGTTTGGGAAAAACTACATGTTGTGACATTCTGCGTCGATTTTAAAGACAATTTCGGTGTGTGTGTGTGTTATAAAGTAAAGTAGGTGATAATTAATTCAGTGACACGAAGAAAGAAAGTTACGAAAGTATTGCAAATTGTTTTCTGAAGTATGTAAAATATAAATAAATTGATAGTTTTGTTATTATTATCATTTTTTTAACGCACCCTATTACCCTATATATATTTGTATTTATTTACCTCTATGACGTTGAAGTGGTACTTATCGATAACAGGACTGACGATGTTTTTATTTTGTCAATCACTTACAATAAGTCGTTCGTTCTAGAAAAATATCTAGGTATACACATCAGAGACTGTCTCATTAGGACATTGCAGCAACTGCTGCTTGTGCCTAAATGACGACAGCACTAAACTTGCCCTCTGGTAACAAAGAGTAAAAGTCGTTCCATAAATAAACTTAATATACAAAAATATATACAGGGCGTCCCACGGCTATGCCACATGGAGGGAAAGTAGGTACCTTAAATATTGTAAATGGAACATTTTACTAAAGGAAGACATTATTTTAATTTAAAAAAACAATTTTAACTGCATTCATAGATTTTTAAATAACTACACGGTTGAACCGGGAATCAAACCTGCTACACGAGAAAAAAATACCCTGTAGCTTTATCATACCGATCGATAGATAGATAGATAGATGCTGGACATAGGCCTCCCCCAAAGAGTGCCACAATGACCGGTCCTGCGCCACCCGCATCCAGCGGACTCCAGCGACCTTTACCAGGTCATCAATCCACCTTGTGGGGGGCCTACCTACGCTGCTCCTTCCGGTACGTGGTCGCCACTCAAGAACCTTTCCGCCCCAACGGCCATCATAAGGATTATTTTTTGCTAAATAACATAGTGTCAGAAATAAAAGGAAGACCATTAATTATAACATTTGATGTGAAATTTTGTTCAGAAATATGAAAAGCTGACATAGCCGTAAGGACATACAACTGACATTATCATCTTAAAGTACCTACCTATTACTGGGAGAGAAAGCGAAATAATCAAAAGAGTGCATGTGAGTTGTATTCAACAGAATGGAACTCATTTACTTAGAGCATTTGATAAATAAAAACCATGTAATTATTTAAAAATCTATTAATGCAGTTTAAATTGTTTTTCAAATTAAAACAATATCTTTTTTCAGTAAAATGTAACATCTACAATATTCAAGGTAGGTACTTTCCCTCCATGTGGTATAGCCGTGGGACGCCCTGTATAGGAATATTTCAGTAGCAACTAAAATGATTAACGACCAATACACTTGATTGTTAATTGGTTTTGATTACGGAACAAATTCAATAACAAAGCGCCTCTTTAATGAATTAGGTACTTCATTGATTTGTTACCGAAAATTATGTTGTTTAGTGATTTATAAATAGATAAATTTTAAATACGTTTTTAATTGATTTCGCAACCACAACCATTAATAAAGAATGTCTCAACCGCAAAGTCACTAACTACCTACATACAGTCAGCAAAGTTGTTCGGTAATCGGTATGCATGCACCCCTGCATAGATTTTATATAGGGGGGGGGGGGGGGGGGGTTTACTTTTCTCTGTAGCCGACTGTACTTTTCAAATAATACAGGGGGAAGTCTGTGAAATTGTAACTTTGTATGTATGGGGAAATCACCAAAAAATCTATCACCAGTGTATAGATTTGACTTTCTGGACGGACATACGCGCAATATAAAATTTTGGAAATAATTGATAGTGTTTGATGAATATATTTAAATTAAATCGTTTTGAGTAGGATAGGTTAAAAACTTTAATAAAAGCTAAAACGTGAGCTTTTTAAGATAGGTAACTTTGTACAGGAACGTTTTCAAGTATCACATCGGAATATTGCACATACCTAAGTAGCTCATTCGACCCGACCAAACAATTTTTTTCCAATTTTCCAAGATTAAAAATCGTCCAAATATTAAAATCTGTAACTATGGACTATAATTAACTGTAACCTACTACAATTAACTGTAACCAAAAGTTCAGACAATACATTTTATATATATTAAAGAACAGCCTTGATGTGGCCTCTGTTCATTCACGCAGTTTCTATGTATATTTGCATTCATTGCTAATCAGCTGTGTTCTACTCTGCCACAATTCCTGAACTGTTATCGCGTACAATTGCTCTTTTAAAATGAAAGATGATTCTTGGAAACATAATTATTTAAACTTTAAATAAATATTATGCTTTAGGAGTAAATCTGCACCTAACTCCTGAAGCACCTAGTTTTTTTATAGCTGTAATATTATTGATACCTATTATTACTAAAACAGCTATATAAATATGTTAGCTACGATGCCACAGACAGATATATATATACTTAGGTACACAAATACACACGTACCTACACAACATGTTAAGCTTATAAACCCTTCATTTGCGTCGAGTCGAAAGTTAAATAATTTAGGTTAATTTTGGTCTGTTTATAAATTAAGATAAAAATATTGAGTTCATTGACTTCCATGTTCCAGAGAGCTGAGGAAACCAATCAAACGTCGTGGTGTGACCAATGTCTGTCGTGACGTGAACATGCTAGGGCTGCTCCTAGCCGGTGCGACAGGGGTGACACAGGAATAGTTGTTCGATTACGTACGTTTGGTATAAATGTTATTTTTTGAGAAGGAAAATGACAGTTGAGTTGTCCTAACCTAACGCTAGTTCGAAAAGTTACGCAGTTACCCCTCGGGTCTCAAATGCGCTGAAATTGAAGCGGGAAATGTCTATATATTCAGCTAATAAATACAGACTTAAATGTAAAAATAGATCTTGCGTGATAATTGGTTTGCAATAGTCCGATGAAGGACATATTCACCATAATGAACTCTAGACTTCTGATGCAAACAACGACATTGTCATTTTCCCTCTAAATGAAAACTGAGTTTCCGGGGTGATTTTTAAATTAAAATAAATATCATAATATTTTTCATATTTTAAGGGCCCATAAGCTAATAAAACAAATATTCCCTTGTTCCTAGTTTATTTACGACAAGTGTTAGAACATTATCAAACATAAAACATTATCTGATGGCCAGTTAAACAATTTAGACTTTCTATCTGCATCGAATTTTCTTAAACACCTATCTATATAAGTACCTAGCTTAAATACATGGCGTAAAATACTATTGACTACAACACGTCGGAAATATCTGCGTAGGTACTTCGCTGCACACATTTTTCAATCAGAGGGCCTACCGCGAAACGAAAACGAACTTCGTTTGTATATCTCCGTCTCTGTCGCACTTGCATGTTCGAGAGACAGAGAGGGAGATACACGAACGAAGTTCGTTTTTGTTTCGCGGTAGCCCCTCAGTTCCTACAATATCTACATATATTCAAAGAGAATGGGTGAGCTTGGTTTTAAATGTAATTGATAAGGCTATGGAACGATATCATCAGCACAGAGTTACAAATGAACCCCAACAATGTACTTCTTACTACTACCTAGGTACTCACTCAGTAATACTCATAGCTTCATGAATTAAAAATGTAAAACACTCCCGACATAACAAACAGCTAAGCTACTACTGTTTCGACAGACAAGACTTTTGTTTTGAAAGGCCGCACTAAAATCGGTTCGTCCGTTTGGGAGCTACGGTGCCCAGGCCAACATACAGATTCACAGGTACCTACACGGTTACCCATCGTTTGCATCGGGGGTTAAAAATATGATTTAAGATTTGTGACAGGAAGAATTAATTTAAAAAAAAACAAATGAAAAAAAGTTTATTCAGTTAAACAACCCTTGCTTTACATTATTTTCTTCTGCCAAACTGCAGGACAGTTTGTTGGCAGAGGGACTCCCTTACAGCACAATAGATGGGTAGGCTCTTAGCTAATAGCTAGTTACTTTATCTACATAGTTTTATTTGATAATGGTACAGCTCACGTGATCACTTTACTTAGACTACATTTCCAGTTTAGATTTTATTTTTTCTAAGAAAAACTCCTTCACTTTATTTTTAAATAGAAGATTAAGATATAGATTATTTTAAGTTACAAAATAGTTATTTCTTTTTCCTCTTGTTACGGAACGCCTATAATACCATAAATACGCTCTGAACCATTCGACTGTTAATATTTTCTGATTAAATGATTGCACATATTTCAGTTGCCAGCATCCAAAGACAAAAAGGCTACGATCGCATCTAAACAATACGTAAACGTCTCATCAATCATCAACTAGTATTTAGGTACCTATGTTATGTATGCTAGTATTTTAGTAGGTATTGCACCCGTAGACACATGCAACATGATCCGACCAGAACTTGAGGAAATATAATAAGATTAATAAGTAATTAGTAGCAACCTACGTGTGTTTATAAAATTTAACCTCTGTACGTAACTGATTCAGTGGTTAATCGTAAGCAAAGTTCCAAGATTTACCTATTATTGTCTCCACTATTCTATTCTATTCAGCTATTATTTTATACGTATATTTGTGTCTAGCGAATATTTCTAATACCTACTGGAATCAATAGAACATTTAAAAATGTAACCAACCAGAAAAATACACGATTCATTAATCTATTTTATTTAGTGTAAACAATTAGGGTGTGACCTCCCACGTACCTACCTAATACGTGTATGAATAACGCCTTTAAATATATAATAAATACACAATACGCACCTACGTAATTATCTTAAAACTTAATAATTATCGCCTTTGGAAAAAGTTTTGTAACGATTGTTAGTTAGGTATATTATTAATATCATCTTACTGTTAATGCAGTTTGACCAGAATCACCATAGGAAGTTTTGTTTAAGCACCTCTCAAAAGCTTAACTTTAGTTTTACAACTATGCATCAGAAAGGCCCGACGGTAAAAGTTTCTACTTCTACTTTTAAAACTTTCTCATTTGATGAAATTTGTATTCACTTTTTTTACGTGTTAATTCTCCTGATTTTTTTTATGAAACAGTCAGTTCTTTATTTAGGTTTGTTATTTTTTTAATTTGACGATATTCCCCGGCCCACGGGTACGGCGGTCGCGGTCGCCTCGCGAGGACTGTGCCGGCCATTGGAGCTCCGACCTAATTATCATCCGAAGATGAAAACTTGATTGAAGTAATTAAAAAACCATTAGAATAGGTAATAATAGGACATAGAAATAGGTAATAATGCGAAATGTTGGGTGTCTAGTTCTGGTTTTGATTAAGGTTTGATATTAGTTTTGTGATTCAAGTTACTAACTAATGTGTTCCTAATTAATTAAGTTGACGTAGTTAAGTTATTGGTAGCAATAATTTTTAACTAATCCAAGCAATTTAATTTGTATTATGCAAGAATGACTACCTACGCTTTAATACATAGGTAAACAGGCACTATTGTAGGGTTGCAGGTATGATAAGAAGCATACAAATTGAAATCTGTCGTAGGTAAGTTTTATTTTTGATCTCGATTTACTGACTTACCTACGTTTGGTTTCGAACCAAAGTTTAACAAGGGAGATACATGGGGACAAAAATCACAGAGGGATCTGTAATATTCTATAAGTCTATCGACCATATTGCTGAAGACGAACCGTGGAAGTTTGGTCTCCGATTTCGCACAGTTATTTTGCATCTAGAGGTCAATGTAGGTATACAAGGGGCAAACCCACAGAAGAGTAAGAAACATTCTGTGAATAGGTACCTCATCAATAATGAGAAAAAAAAGAAAATGACTTCTATTTTACTACAAATAAATTACATACAATGGCATGGATACGGTGGATTTTTATTTAGAAATTCAGGTATAACTATTACGACATCTTTCGGCAATCGCTTGTACTAGAAACAATGAGCGCTTGCTGTAAGCTGTTACTCTGGAGTGATTATGCGTTGGAGTTAATACAGCTACTCAGTAACAGATGGCAGGAATGTCGACGTATATACCTCATCTGTTAATCCAATTAATCGTTCATACGCGTATGTACGACGATTAATTGGAAACATAAGAAATAAAAAAATCAGCCAAGTGCGAGTCGGACTCGTGCACGAAGGGTTCCGTACCATTATCTATAAAAATGCAAAAAATCACTTTTATTGTATGGGAGCCTCCTATATTTATTTTATTCTATTTTTTTGTATTTGTTATTATAGCGGCAACCGAAATACATCATCTGTGAAAATTCATGAGATAGGTACAGCCTGGTGACAGACGGACAGAAAGACGGACAGACAGACAGACGGACAGACAACGGAGTCTTAATAATGGGATCCCGTTTGGGTACGGAACCCCAAAAAGAATGCCTAAGAAAGAATCGTGTTCATCTTTAGCATGAGTCAGTAATAAACGAATAAAAGGAAATCCCGGCGCGAAGGACCAAAAGTATTATTTAATGGATGTCCTCTAACTAGTGGTATTTAATTTCACGACAGACAGAGATAACAAGACAATGAAAACGAAATGTTAAAATCAAAAAAATACAACTACCTACCTATGAAAAGAGATACGAAAATCTGCAATCTAATATTATTAAATAAAACTATAGATAATTACAAAAATAGGAATCATCGATATTCGTAGAGCAATATTAACAGACACCTAACTAAAGAGTCAAGCTGTATGACGTGGTTATGTACCTTTTCCCTACTACAGGAGTTACGAGTATATAACTACCATATAGTTTTCCTAAAATTGGACACGCCGGAGCTTTCCACTTGAGATTTTCCATCTCGAGGCAAGTACTTCTTGGTTCCAATCACACAACTGAAATAATTGTATTTCCATAAAAGCAGCCAAAAGACGATATGTACCTACTACTGGCCCCGTAGCATGGTTGGCCTTGTCACGCGATAGGTTGTAATTAATGTTTTTGTTCTTATTTTTTGATCTTGTTTGACTTGTGCTATTTTTATCGCATTAAATGATTTGACTTGACTTGTTCCCCTGCCGTTCTCAACCAGTATAGGTACCTGTCTAATCCCGCTGGTAGGGAATGCAATCTCTTTCTCGCGAAATCTCCAGATTCAATCTCGTTGGTTGGAAATATCGGGTGAGGTTTTGGCTGACGAGATCTCGAATCGCCAATCTTGCCAAACAGGTAGTAAGTTCATAACCTGGATATAGGATAAGTACTGGGAGTATGAAAATTCACGTGAATGAGGTCGCAGGCAAAAGCTCGTTTATTAAAATTTTAACACCTAATAACCGCCCAATTTGAGAACTGTTATCCAGCGCATTTGTTAAAGTAACGGCATATGAGTAGGTATACGAAATTGGTGGCCAGTGACTGGATGACACTAGCATCACTAGCCACTGGGCGATTAAAGACTACTTATTATAATAGTGCAAGTAAGAATGGAATGAACACACATAGGTGTAGGTACCACTTCATTCCACAAACGAATTGCACCTGTCCCTTTATTAAAACACCACACGCATTGTTCAAGACAAAACAAAGCGATCACGTTGCGATTTAGTAAACTTGGATTCAATTACTGAGTAGGTATGTAGGTACATTACATGTATACAGTTTCGTTGGACAAGAATCATAAATGTATGCTACGGAAGACATAACAAACGAACGCTAGTGTGCTGTAGCGCACTTCACAAATAATTAATTAATTTGCTTATTAATCTGTCGGTGGCGTTACGTCCGACTTGCATCCGAAGAGAAGAAGCATACAGACCATTGACAACGAACAATGATCTGCACGATTCTTGCTGGACCCGCCAGTAGATAGAGCGATTTAGTGATCCTAAAGAAAATGTAAATGCATTCCAAACGCTGTCTTTACCATCGCTCTTATTAATCGTGGTATCCGGTGGTCAAGCATAATCGATGTTACGATTTCGGAATCTACTTAACCTCGGTTTAGGAAGCTAAGGTACATATTTTAAACGAATGTCACAAGTAGGTAGATGTAGAATCTAGAGGTCTATATTGCGAGCTGTGCGTTGCGCTGACGAGTAGATGTCATTTGTGAATAGTTCCACAGGCAAGGTCGATAACCGTGCTCGTACGCATCACGTGCCGTCCCCACGTGCTCCCGAATCAAAGGTCCCGCCCACTACCACTCTCACGTGTATGCAATTGACTCGCTGTTCGTCAAAACACTACACTAGAACGAATAAAAGGATGCCCGTTTTCGGATTGCTCGTTATCTTGCTTGATCTAGGGAGCGATGCCAATAATTTGACTACTTATTACTCTCTTTTTTAGGGTTGCCCAAACCCAAAAAATGGCAATGGCATATAAATCGTGCATTGTTAGCCTGTACGACTATTCGACCACGCATTCAGTGCCACCGACGCATAGGTACATGCGTTTGCCTCCATACAAGTTTGTTCCTAGGGGGCGTGGCTCGGCAGCGAAAATGGCTGCGAAATGCGTCTGTCCACTGTCTATGCGTCATCGTCATTGTATCGTACTTCGTAGTGTTCATCAAACAGAAAAAATTAAAACAAGTAAAAGATTATTGAAATCATTATGGATTTTGTTACATCGTAAAATGGACGTACTGACAGAGGTAAAGGTTGTAGTTTTAGTAATTGGCTCCTATTGGCATCCATTGGGTAAGGATTCTACTTGAAGCATAGAAATGTTGTGAACTGCTGTAGTGTTGTGAACTGCTGTTTTATTCCTAATAAAAAATTAGTGCTTATGTAGTAGGTACCGCCGCGGTGCCTACTACAGAAGCGCTCATTTTAGCTGACCGGCATCGGCAGTTTAGTTCGGCGGTCTAAGTAAACTTGGTTTAGAGAAAACTTTAAAATAGGTATTTTTAAATTTTTCTCTAAACCAAGATTATTCAAATAGACATTACATATTTAAAACTTTAACACAAACAAAACAAAAGCCAATTCAAGCAGTCCCCCACTACATGAAATACCTTTACTTAACTTTTTAAATTCAGCTTTTGATTGTAATACCTACGTATTATAATCAAAAGCTGAATTTAATTTGATAGATGAAGGTTGTAAATATAATCAACATATCCGTGGGCAGAATGTACTAGGTAATTTACCTTTTGCAATGCGCCTTGGTTTTGCAATAACTCAAAAATTGTATTCACTTTTATAAACATAATGGATACTTAGTGGTCACTTTCTGAAGAATTATGCAGCGACATTTCTTGATGACTTATTCCACGCGCGCACGCGTGATGGCCGTGGCTATTTGTTTACTTACTTTTTTATAATTATAATAATGACTGCGTACCTATCACGTGGCGAGCCATGAGTCTCGCGTTGAGGCTCGAGGAAGCGGCCGAGGTTCTTCCGCCTTCGAAGGGCTACTTGGTCGCACGAACGGCTGAATTAGCACGCACATAATAGTCGGATGATATAGCCGCGACCACATTTATTGACAGAGCTGGCTTATGGCAGCTCTTGATATGGCGAAAATGTAGCTGTAGTTGTGAGCAGTGGCGATTTGACAGGCGAATTGTATGCGAGCTATTGTTTTTCGATGTAGGTACCTACATTAGATACCCAAATACTGCAAAATGCAACAAGAAGAAAAAAAAGTCCATCTCTATAGGATCCATAAGCCGATGGCGTATTTATTTAGTGTAACATAATCGACTTCTACTACAGTGGTCCTACTAATATATTATAAATGCGAAAGTTTGGATCTCTATATGTTTGGAATTGGATGTTTGTTACTCAATCACGCTTCAACGGCTCAACCGATTTAGATGACATTTTACACGAAGATAGTTTAAAGCCTGGATTAAAATATAGAATAGATTTTATCCCGGATCCACGCCGACGAAGTCGCGGGCGGAAGCTAGTAAAACATATTTTTAGGGTTCCGCAGTCAATGCTAGTCGCGTTAAACAGGTAGTAAATATAAGTTTGTGAACCAAGTTAAATTATCAGAATATCAAATTATAACCATTCTACCTTAATATGGAAATTAGTGTCTCGACACAAGTTGTTAGGTTAGGACACAGAGAAACTCTTCGTTACTCTGCACATTAAAATTGTTTAAGTTGCATTTAGGAGCAGGAAACAGTTGAGAGCCGGAGTTCTAATTTTTCGGAGCTTTTTGTATGGACGGGTCGACCCAATTAATGTCATCTTATACCATAAAGTACTTACAATAACTTACTATTGGATAATTATTTATTAAAAGTGAATACAAGATTATAATTAACATTAACTAAGATAAATTAAAACTAAGTTAAATCTAAAAAAGGTCCTCGAGGCATTGTACCGAGGATGCTGGCGGCATTTCCTCGCTGAATTGCAATGCTGATGCGTTGCGCGAGAAAGCCGCCAGCTCTTCGGTCACCAGTTACATCGACCAGACGTTTCGCGATTTCTGCAAATATCTTATGCGCACTGGGACCCCACGGACCGAAGGTCTCGACGCCAAAGGGTACAAAATCGTACTCTCTGCCGAGGCCTCTATATTTATTACATTTCAGATTTTCGGCGTTTTCCGCCGCTGCACCCGCTTTAGAAGTAGTCCGTTGGAGGTGAGACGGTCCCACTTACTATTTAAATCCGCTATCAATTAATGTCATAGCGCCGAGTTAGAATTAAAATGGCACGAGTGTAATTTCTACCAGACGCTACTCGTAAGTCCATTATCAGTGCTAGTAAACGTCATGGGGTCAACAGCTTGGCAAGTGCGCCGGCTATCGCAAGTCAACGTGATCAACGTATCACACGGTATACATTACTGACACATTAATATACATGCAGGTGTATATTGAGGACAATATCGTTTTAGTCTCTTGGCGAGAACGCCGTATTTGTTGAAGACAATCGGGTATAGGTAGAGTTTAATATTTTTATATCGCAATAAACAATGAAGTTTCTCGTGATCTACTGATACGATTATACCTGACATAAATAAAATCTACCTATATTATTTATTGACTTATGTTTTATCTCATTAAACAGCTTTATCTTATCGGTATCGGCGGAGTCACGGATGTTGGACGGATTGGCTATCAAACGGTAAACAAATAAATTCAGATTTACTGACATGCGTATAAATATCAAACCTGATAATTCTGCCCCGACAATTAGGTATACTCGTACTTGCAGTAATCGACATTTTTGAGATTTTCCCTTTTTTGCAAAACTGACATCCCAAGGAGCTAATCTATACATCATCATCATCATCATATTAGCCGAAAGACGTCCACTGCTGGACATAGGCCTCCCCCAAAGAGTGCCAAATTGGCCGGTCCTGCGCGACATTTTGCGACTACCTACTCTTCTTGCGACGCTAAAACTAAACGCAGTAGTAAGTATTCTACAAGGTAGCGAGGGTAACAAAAGGCTACGGCATGCACCGAAGCCGCACGGTACAGTGACGCGTTTTGTACTAGTTATAGGTAATCAGATCAGAGCGAATCATTCGCGGACGTGGTGACGAGATGTTTTATATTTATAGACTTAAAAAATGTTCCTGAAACGAATTTTATAGATTATAAGTACTAATTAGAAATAATTATTTGTATGTGATAATAAGCTAATTAGAAAAAACCTGACAAGTGCGAGATCGACTCGCGTGGTGAGGGTTCCGTAAAATAGGTATTGAGAATTTTCCCGTTACTTGGAATACTCAAACTTCTCATAGGTTTTCCTATAATCCTTAGGAAAGAAACAATTTTCTATAGTTTTTTCAGAATTTTAAGCCTGGTAGTTTCGGAGATAAGGGGGGAATGGTCAATTTTCGTCTTTTTTCCTAAATTACTTCAAATCTATTTTCACTAAAATTATAAAAAAATATATATATCTGAGATGCTTACAACAACCCCTTTCATTTGGTATGTCACACAATACAGTTTGCGAAACTTTTTTTTTTAATTTTCCAGTTTACCCCCCAAAAGTGGCCCCCTTGTTCAGAATTCATTAATTTACTTTACGCGTCCATCTTTGGGTCACCAATTTACATATGTTTACCAAATTTCAAGTCAATCGGTTTAGTAGTTTCGGAGCAAATCGGCTGTGACAGACGGACAGACAGACGCACGAGTGATCCTATAAGGGTTCCGTTTTTGTCCTTTTGAGGTACGGAACCCTAAAAAGAAACAAATTCTAATACCTACCTACCTAAAATCTGTTTTATTTCGTCTTTTCGTCACTTAAATATTTGACAGAAGTTAAATCTTACCAACACTTTTAACTAGTACCAGGCACGAAAATAGAGCATGATTGCGAACTAGAAACGCAGTATTGAACATACATAAAGTAAAATAAAAACTCTTTGCATCGGGCTGTCGACGCAGTTAAAATAAAAATAAAAACTGAAAAGAAAAAGCACCAGTGCGAAAAAGTGGCACTTTCCGCACCATTTGGCTGCTTGGGAAAGGCTCTTCTGGAGCACATGCATTGTAAAATATGTAGACGGACATGTCACAAGTCAAACAAGTCCTTAAATTAACGCAGTACAGACAATATCTAATAGCGTGGGCGTGCATGTTATGACGTGTGAAGCTTTTAACGGATCACCAAGCAAATCCGACGGATAACCGCTTGCTTTTTAGGCTGTCTCCGCACTGCTACTGCATCCCGTTGCGGTGTGCCGAGCGACGGTTTTCTCGTTGTACTTGTATGCAAGTACCTCGATTCGTACATAAGTGTGGTGTGGGTGGTATAATCTAAAGCCTTCCATCTTGTGAATTACGATCTTCTATGGGAAAAGCTTGACGAAGTGCAATTTCCTAGAGAACTAACACGCATATTTAGGTGTTGGTATGCTGACCAGCGAAATAGTGTCCGTTGGAGTGATGACGTGATGAGGTGTCGGAAAAGTACGGCTTGGAGTGCGGGGTGAGATAGGGGGGCCTGACCTCCCCCAAATTGGTCAATTTGTATATGAATGGTCTGATCGGTGAGCTTAGCAGTACACGTGTCGGTTGTCACATAGACAGGGTTTGTTTTAATAACATAAGCTATGCTGATGACATGGTACTGCTGAGCCCATCGATCGGAGGTATACAAATACTAATCGAGAAGTGTGAGTCCTATGCCTTAAAACATAACTTGCAATATAATGTCAAGAAGACCGAGTTTATGATTTTTAAGGCGCAGACCAAGTGCCCGTCTCATGTCCCGCCCATTCATTTGGACGGAGAGGAACTGAGAAGGGTTTATTCTTTTAAATATCTCGGACACTTGGTCACCGATGACTCTCGAGACGATTCAGACATTGAACGCGAGCGCAGGGCTCTGGCCGTCTGGGCCAACATGATAGCTCGCAGGTTTAGAAGGTGTACAGCACAAGTTAAAATAACACTCTTCCAAGCATACTGTAGGTACATCGCTGTACACCTGCAGCCTGTGGACGCGGTACACGCAGCGTGCCATGAACGCCGTGCGTGTACAGTACAACGACGCGTTCAGGGTACCTACTGTTGCGGCTGCCGCGACACTGCAGTGCTTTCGGCATGTTTAAGGACGCGCACGTGGACGGTTTCCATGCGACGCTCCGCAAACGCTATGCCGCGACGCTGCGCAGGGTGCGCGCCAGCCGCCACAGTCTCGAGCCGTAGCATGGTTGGCCTTATCACGCGACAAGTGACAAAACAAGAGCGTCGTCTCGTTCTATCGAACGGTGTCAGCCAGTGACGCACGCTCTATCCTATCACCTATCGCGTGACAAGGCCAACCATGCTACGGGGCCTGGCCGTTGTGGCGGGGAGATGGGACAGTGCCCTAATCAGGCACTGGACCACCCAACACTTAAGTTTAGGCACTAACATAGTTATTTAAGTTAATTTGTAATACTAACACTTATGGACTACAAATGTCTGAAATAAATGATTTTTATTTTTATTTATTTATAATGGGAAGACGTAGCTACCTACACGGGCTACTAGCGTACGTAAATATTAGTAGAGTATAAGTTGCATCCGTCTCGGTAGACTCATAAGAATAGTGTCTAGATCTCCTTGGTCTCGGGTTAGTATGCGTCCAGTGTGTGTAATATACCTAATGTAATATTTTAGATTTGAATAACGGTTGGACGGCTTCCGTTTACGGAGGCAACAATTATTTTTTAAATAACCACGTTTCCTAAAACATTCAGACTGACTCACACGATCGTCCACGGGATCGAATACGTTTTGTATATTTGTAGATGTAGATATCTAAGGTAAAAGAGCTTATTACATACGTTACAACATTTTATCAATATTAATGTGAAGTCAATACACGCGTATTAGCGGGATGCATTTAGCGTAGCGACAGTCAACGGCCCGGGCTAAGTGTGTCAGGGCCCGTACCGCACGCGGCCGGGGCACGTGCGGCACAGTTCGCCGCATGCGGGTAAATACAGCGCCTGAAGGTGCAATGAACTAGTACAGCATCGGTATCAACTTCGCTGTTGACAGGACAGAAGGTTATAGTAACTGTTCCTGATTCTGGACCCGTAAACTGTGCTCCAAATCAAATGTCTACATTTTGAACCGCTAAGTCGCTGACCCGATAACTAGCGGCGAAATTTCCTATTAGTAACAAATCTATATAAATTTAGAGGAATTTAGAAGTAAATTTAGGGAGCAGGACGAATCAAATTAATTACGCAACAGTCTACTGCAGCCTAATTAAGCGCTCTATTGATGGCTCCGGCAAAGATCGTGAACGTGGTGCGTCCGTGCAGTATGTAAGTTGGACGTGCAGTCTTCGATACAACCAATGATTGAATGAATTAATGTATGATGGAAAAATTATGATTCTGTCAGAAGTGGTACGTCTGACAAGAGTAGACACGACAGTTTTTACATAATCTGGCAACTTGACCATCAATTCGTCGGATCCTTGCCAGATTATTCGTAGGTAGGTACACTATTTTAGATGAATGCTGGATCTTAAGCTACGTTGTACAGGGCGCATGCACAAAGTAACACAACCCAAATTGTCAACAACAATATCTAAAGTCCACACGGCATCCATTTCGGTGCGCCACATTGTCATGCTCATTGTCTTCACTGTGTCAATTTATTGCAGACACCTACCTACGGTAAGAAAAGTCATTACTTAATAATTGTTTGATTGAGTGGTAATAAAAGCGGAAATTAAATAGCTCACCTATTACAACTTCTAGATGTTCCCTCTATAAAGATGTTTTAATTCTATATTAATAATGACATTATATTATCCACATAAGTTTGTTGAAATCCACATAATTTACTTCCGATATCCGATATCGATGAGGCTACAAAACTGCAAAGATTTACTTCTTTAGTTAAAAGAAACAATGCTATCAATTTATTAACATACTACAACTCTACTCTTGCGCGTGATAGACTATCTGTCACTTTTTGACAGCATTAATAAGAAAATGACGCACAGTCTATCACGCGCGCGAGTACAGTCGAGAGTCAAGTTATGCTAGCAGGGCTGGTTCCACACGAGGCCACAACTCACCATCGTCAATCATCTCTGTTTTACCTCTCACTTCTAGACTCCACTTTTTTTAATGTTATAATTTGGCTACTCCGTGTTGCCGCAAGATAAGAAAATATGTCTAAAAGTATAATAAAATTACTTCTAAAGCAACCTGAGGCAGAAAATCAGCAAAGTAGCAACTGAAAATATTCGCGTCCCATCTGCCCCCATAATCGCTTCTCACCCCATTTTACGGTAGGTACCTATTCTTTGCGTCTTCATTAGGTAGGTAAATGGTTACTATAATAACATTCACAGAATATCCTTGAAATCAAATTCCTTCCTTGGGTATTCAATGCATTATGGAGAAGATATGTTATTTTCAAATGACGAATAGTAGGTGACTGGGATAAATGCCTTAGTAGTGTTTGTATTTGTATTAGATAGTGTTTCTTTTTGTATTGTTTTTGTGACTACAATGTTTCTTCTTCTTGTTTCTGTACTTTGAATTCAATTCTATGATTAGGTACCTATGCGTTTACTAACAGCAAAATGTCGCACAGTTCTTCCCTCGTCGGGTGTCTGGAAAAGGGCTGTGGGAAAATATAAAATATACACCGGCGGTTTCAAATTTAACGTTAGTTTATTCGACTGGTAAGGCTCGCGACTTTTAATCTGGAGGTCGTAGGTTCGCAGTTCGCACCTCGGCTCGTAATAATGGGTTTAAAAAAACACTTTGTAGGAAATATCATCTAATATGTAACAGTAAACCAAACCCAAAAAGTTAAGATTTATTAGTTTTATTAAGCGAGACTTAATTAACTAACTTAATCAACTTAATTGCGTTATATTTTGTTTATTTAAAAAGCAAAGTAAGGTATTTATTTGGTGGCAATTTTAAACAAGAACGTGCTCCTTTCGTGTTTCTCTCTAAGTTAAGAGCACTCCATTTCGTCAATTCATTTACATTTTACAGTGTCGTTTTATGAACACGTGACGAGGTGTTAACGTATTCTCAATTCTTCCAGCTGTGTTCACATTTTACGGTCTAAGTAGGTATTATACATAGCAAGCTATTGTTCGCAACTACAACGTGATACGGCTTTCAGTGTAAGAACCATGAAATTCATGGGTTATGAGCAGTTGAACAATATTTATCTCTTCAATTAGCATATTATGCACAAAGGCGCGTAACAACAGAACTTAGATGAGTGGATTGCAAAAAAATTGTACATAGTTAAGAGCTTTAATCTAATCTATGCTTTAATTTTTTACAGTTTCGTGACGGCAATTACCCATATAAAATATTCTCAATAACATTCAATTTGAACTTGTACTTTAAGAACTATTGTCCGTGTAAGTTCCTTAGTTTTGTCATTGATACACTCACTGACTGATCAACATAATTCTAAGGTACTTCTAGCAGACCCACTTAAGGTACTTCTAGAAGCTCCAAATTTGAATCATAATTAGTTGTTATCCTATCAAGTCATAAAAAAAATTAAAAATATTGCAATTTCAGTCACGTTTAAGAGGTATATAATCTGCATAAATAAGTTTGTAATCCCATAAAAAAACATACGATACAAATTTGCTTTTGTATCTAGGTATTAGGTGTACAATGCACTAGAAAACTATACAAACGTTATTTGTGGTTGGTAAAATAACATTAACATACAAAGTCTATGCAAAAATATTATTCTCAGCTGCATTCATAAATTTGTATTGTATATTTGTAAAATTTGTATTTGGCAGATATTGAGACTGTATTTATTTTACAAAAAAGGTCTGTTAGAGAAATTTATAACCTCGGGTCGCGTGAGTCATTAAGAATTTTTTTTAAGGAAACAGATATTCTAACACTGCCGTCGCTATACGTATTTGATATAATAATGTATGTTAGGAAGAATTTATACAACTACCCAACAAACACTGATAGGCCCAAGGTTACCAGAAGCGCAGGGAAGCTCAAAACAACTTTTTACAGACTAGTAAAAGCGAAAAAGTCGTTCTTGGGAAATTGTATAAAATTCTACAATAAAATTCCAAAACACATTACCGAACTTACTGACTCTAAATTCAAATCTGTCGTAAAACCGACACTTATTTCAAAAGCATATTATAATATAAACGACTACATCATGGATAGCGATATTTGGCAGCGATAAAATCCTGCACTAGAAATCTGTCGTAAAATAAATAGGCTTTCTACTGTAGCAATGTAATTTTAAAATTTTATAATATCTGATACTGATATGATATATTGTATACTGTTTTGAAAAAATGACACCTCGCCAAGTTTTTTACGCCGGTTCTTCTCGAGGCAGAGGTTTACTTTCCGAACCGGTGGTAGTTTATCGACATTCATAGGTGCATGTAATATGCCTAAATTGAAGAATAAATCACTTTGACTTTGACTTTGTATGTATTGATAACACAATATCCTACAAAAAGAAGTGAGATCCCATAGAAAACATTCCATTTAAACCATACTTCGAAACTCTTCTACCAGTAAATGATGTGAGATATTTCGTAGAGCCAAGTCAGGCATCCTTATTAATTTTTAAAAATAAAATTTTGTGACTTGGCAATCACACAATACTACATAGTTTTTGATAAGCAAAAATTAATAAATGCAGTAAAGTTGTGTGATTCCCAAGTTACAGAATTTAATATAGCTCAACGCTATTGGCTCTACGAAATATGTCACATTTTTTTATGGTGGAAGAAATTCGAGACTTGGCCTATTTTTTACATGGAATGTTTTTTATGGGATTGATTGAGGTAAGTGTATACAAATCGTTCTAAATCAGTTTAAAAGTTAAAGGTGAAGTTGTGTCGCGGTATTTTTAACTAAGTAAAATAGTGCCTCCTTGTTTATTCTATAATAAAAAGTAAACTTTCTGAAAATCTAGTTTACTTTTTATTTAGCCTTTTTAGGGTTCCGTAGTCAACAAGGAACCCTTATAGTTTCGCCATGTCCGTCTGTCCGTCCGTCCGTCCGTCTGTGGCTTAGCTCAGTGACCCTTACTACTAGTATATGTATATAAATCAATCACGCCGACAAAATGGTAGTATTTTGAAAAAAATATTTGCTAGTCCTTCCCTAGATAACCTTCGACATATCTGACTTGTCACCAGTAACAACTGGGTTACAGTCTGTTTCAATACCATGTCTGTGTGTTCTGATGTTTTGACTGTTTAAATATAATACTCATGATTTTGATTCCTTCACCTGGAGGTCATGGTCATACTCATACGAATCCATATCCATAACCCGTGTGTCGCAACGTGGAATAATGACAGTGGCAGTTGTGTCATAATAATGTAATCGTTGAATATAACCTGAGTAGGTATAGCATACGTGGGAAATGTGCGCGTGGTCTGGCATGTGCTGTGTAGCGCCGGAATCAACGCGTTGCAAACGTGACCATTGTAGGGTTGACAGAATTTTAAGAGTCGATTTATTGTTACTGTAAAACTAATATTGTTAGGTAGGTACTACGAGTATGTGAGTTGGCACTATACCAAAATTATGTTGAGGTGACCGGTTGGTACGGTAAAGCTTGAATTTCAAACACGTGTTCATACATGTGCAGCGATGCTTTTAAATTTACCTTTTCAGGGGGGCATTAACGGTTTCCCAAACGCACAGATTATCAGAATATAAACTCGCGTTTTTTAAACATGTCGAGCGATATTCGACATTTATTCAGACACATTGAAACTCTTGGGGGTTTTCTTTTGAAAAGGCTACTAAAGCATTTTGTCGGTGCGGTATACTGATGGTATATGCTGTCAGTTGTCAATCAAGTTAATACATTACTGTGCGCTTACATTGACATGAGTGCTTCCTGATCGGTGCGGGATGCGCGGAAGCGGGGCGGTACGAGTCTACTGCATGCTTACCGCTTCGCCGCGCAATATGCTACCTACTCGTACAACTCCGCAAATGTAATACTGACAGTATACTGACAAGTAAGGTGGCGGTAAATTAAAAAAAAACCTGAGACTAGTTCCATCCGCCAAATGCGGAAATGCCCTGCTAATATCAAATATATTGTTGTGTTGACAAAATGGCATGATATGAAAGAAAAGATACGAACAAACTTAAGTCTTTTACGCAATTTTGTCTTTGTTTGCATTCGCTGTTCACTCTGCTAAAGGTAGATACTCTATTCCAGCTATAATTAAAAAAATTGTGCGTTAATCGTCATGCGATTTCAAGTAAAACCGTTTTGAAACGCAAAAACAGTAGTGACGTCATGTTTGAAAAGAAATTAGTAAAACTAGTACCTACAATATTTAACTTTGATATTCTAATTAACAAAGAAATTCCTTGTTCGTTTGTTCTAAAACAGTGAAATAGAACCCGATGAATACTATAAGCGTAGCTTGTAAGTCGTTTTGGACAAGATAGGCCAAAACAGTTTTTGAGTTATCGCTGAAACCCCGCGAGGGTTTCAAACAAAAACATAAGTGGCTGACTGACATGCTATAGATGCTTTATTTCGTTATAAAAGGATCCGTTGCGTAGCTTCACTCAGTCAGTTTCTTCTTTTCTTATCGCTGCACATAATTTTTTTAGACTTCCTTTTTCTATCGAGAAATCCTGGTATCAAATATTATATTTGCGAGTAAGGCCGCATTTACACGCAGGCATAATGCCGCGTGACACGCCGCGCGATCCATCAGACGAATATGGTGTATCCCGCCTCCACCGCCCACCACCACCCATATATATAGTCGCCTAACAACTCGTGCGTTACGTAATATGGCAGGTGAAGTTTTTTGTAAGACAGTGCTTAATTCAAACAAATGAAGAGGAATATAGCTGCTTTTTTACAATATTTCGATCACTCCACTTAATCTTCTTATTTAGTTTTTATGGCATAATTGTTTTGGTTATAATATAATTCGATTTTTTTTTAGACGTCATTACTATACTTGTAATTTGATATCGTAAATATAAATATCCGTGGTTCGTAAATAATTGTTAAATATTGGGCTGATATATTGAAACTGAATTTTTGTATGGCTTTAGCACTCTACGTGCTTTCAGATTACAACGACCAAGGCTTATCGACCTCATTACGCATTAAGTCATTATGATTTCATACTTATGCTGGCAAAAATTGTGCAATGTGAGCATAAATCAGTGACTAAAGGCCGTGTTTATGGATAGGCGATGCATGCGGCGGCACGTGATGCGTGCTCTCAGGTGAGGATGGAATGGTTAACACTTGCCCCGCTATTATATAACTAGTTTTTCATCACACTTGCTCGTAAATGGTGTTATTCCATGCATGTATACAGAAGGACAATGGCCTAAATTGTTCCCGTGGGAGTTATACACTTTCATAACTCCCTGGGAAGTTATGAGCGCGTGTGTGATCTCATTAGTTTGAGTAAATCTAAGCGCCACATGAATTATGCTTTGTGATTGGTTGAAAAAAATCTAGTTGGCCACGCGCCGCAAGTATACTACTCTGTGATTGGTTGAAATATTGAAGTTGAGCGCTCCACTCGCACTGATCTGGAAGTGAAGTTGTCAATTTAGTAAATTTTTGATTGGTGCGGTTGTATGAAACTTAGATTTCTCTGTCTTTTGTAGTTATTTATTTCCTCGCAAACGTGATGAATAACATTGTGTAAATATTACCGCCCCTCGTTAAAAAATGTACTATTAACCTCACCTCACCGTTCTTCCCACAAATATATCTTGACGCCGCGATTCGTCGTAACTAAGCTTAATGCGTAATAGGTCGAGTTTCGTTAGGCGTGACGGGTGAGGTGACGGCGGCCTAGGTACTTAAACACTCATAATGGTGGCACCACACTTGGCGGTATTCGCCCAAATATTCGTGCTGCATCTTTTTCCTTCCTACGGCATATGAAAGAGAGGCAACGATGCAACACGCAACCCCAAGTGTGGTGCGACCATAAGCGAGCCAATATATGTTTGTATTTGTGCGTGTCCCCACGCCGGCGCTGCGCCGCCGGTCGCCCCGCTTGTTCATAAACACGTCCTCAGGATTCCTTTGGGTTCAAAGTCAAAGTCAAAGTCAAAGTGATTTATTCTTCAATTTAGGCATATTACATGCACCTATGAATGTCGATAAACTACCACCGGTTCGGAAAGTAAACCTCTGCCTCGAGAAGAACCGGCGTAAAAAACTCGGCGAGGTGTCATTTTTTCAAAACAGTATACAATATATCATATCAGTATCAGAGTATTATAAAATTTTAAAATTACATTGCTACAGTAGAAAGCCTATTTATTTTACGACAGATTTCTAGTGCAGGATTTTATCGCTGCCAAATATCCCTATCCATGATGTAGTCGTTTATCTTATAATATGCTTTTGAAATAAGTGTCCGTTTTACGACAGATTTGAATTTAGAGTCAGTAAGTTCGCTAATGTGTTTTGGAATTTTATTGTAGAATTTTATACAATTTCCCAAGAACGACTTTTTCGCTTTTACTAGCCTGTAAAAAGTTGTTTTGAGCTTCCCTGCGCTTCTGGTAACCTTGGGCCTATCAGTGTTTGTTGGGTAGTTGTATAAATTCTTCCTAACATACATTATTATTTCAAATACGTATAGCGACGGCAGTGTTAGAATATCTATTTCCTTGAAAAATTCTCTTAATGACTCACGCGACCCGAGGTTATAAATTGCTCTAACAGCCCTTTTTTGTAAAATAAATACAGTCTCAATATCTGCCGCTGATCCCCATAAAATAAGACCATAAGTAATTATACCTACTGTTAAAGTAAGCGAAGTAAACTAACCGTGCCGTTGCTACATTGGTAAGCTGCCTTATTCTCCTGACTGCAAAAGCAGCGGAGCTCAACCTACTTCCTATCGCAGTTATGTGGGAACCCCACTGCAGTTTAGAGTCTAACGTAATACCTAAGAATACAGTTGACTTTACAAATTCTATGGTTTCACCATTAAGTTTAATATTCTTCTGGCGATAGATACCATATTATTTTATTGGCGATACCCACTGGCATTACATTTAGTTTATCGGGTGGCATTTATTTAGAATCTACGTATATATAATTATAATTATGCATTTCAGATGGAATAAATGTCAGTTGGTGCGTCAATCGTCAACATTCAAGGTATTGGAGTGGTGAGCCACGTGACTACGCCGGCTGTTTGGTGCAGAAGGTCCTCCCTGGTCCCTTATAATGTGAGGTGTATGAAAAGAGGGGTATGAGTGTCCTTCAAACTCATACAACTGCCATAAAACATGCAATCAGTCCGTAAGTCCAAAAATATTTATAAATACCTCAGACGAAAAACTATTATGAATACGCTTTGACAGTTTTTTTATCAATATATCAGTTTAAAAAAAATTACGTACCTAAATAGACAGATGGTCCGAAATACAATATTACTTTCTCCAACTTTTAAGCTCTATATTTTCAAAGTTTATTTATTTATTTTACACAACAGGCATCCCTAGCATGGCAAAGCCAATAAAGCATAACGTGATGTTGTTATTCAATGGAGTCAGGTTCAAAATTTGTACACGTGGTCACATTGTGGAAAATGTTTCGTTAGCCGTATGTAAGAGGTATACCTACCTATGTGTGTGTGTCTTTTGTGTAGTGAATAAATGTCTTCTTTTCTTTTTTTTCTTTTCTATATAATGTCACCAGTATTAATATCTGGCACAACAAAGCACGCATAAATATCTGACACGACTATGTCTAAGGCTACAAGGACGTGTCAGATATTTTTGTTGGCTTTGTTATGGCAGATATTGATGCTAGTGACTGTACTATGTCTTTTTAGGGTTCCGGAGCCAAAATGGCAAAAACGGAATCGTCATGTCCGCCTGTCCGTATGACACAGACATTTTACTCGAAAACTATAAGGTGTATTTGAGTAAAATTTTGACGATAGATGTATTTTGTTAGCCGCTACATAGTTATAATGAAACAACATTTTGCGGAACATGTAACTGCAAGTCTAAAAAAAACTTTTTTAGTCCACGTGTCACACCAATCGATAGGCCTTTAAAAATAAATATAAGGTTTTTCAGCATGTTTTTTGATTAAATGAATAGAGTCGGAGATAATCGCCCTGAAAGTCATAGAAATTGTGCCCTCTAATTTTTGAACGGTGTATTTAAAAAACATAAAAAAAATCATGGCTTATTAAATTGTTTCACCGAAAATTATTTTGAACAAGATTGGTTCAAAAGTTTTTGAGATATTGCTGAAAAACTGCCTTCCCTATATAGCAAAGGACGTAAGTTCCGGAAAATTTCTGTGACGATACGACCTTTTCAATAGGCACGGAACCCTTCGTTGTGCGTGGTCGGACACGCACTTGGCCGGTTTTTATAGTAAGAATCGTAACTGAAAGATATCCTGAAACAAAAAGATATTTTATAGATGCTTTACTAGATTTCGCCCAAAACATTTAAGTTTAAATCAAGTATACCTAGGTAAAACAAAACATCTAACACACAGGATTACTAGTATCATAATTTTACCATTTTACTTTATATATATACTTTATATATCTGGGGGCACGGCAGTGCCCCCGCCAAGTCGAGCAAAAAAAAGCGGCACGGCCGTACCATCCTTTTCTCGAAGCAATTCAGGCCATTTTCGACCCCCCTATAATTTCGTTGTGGATAAAACAAGAAACCTGAATTTTCAGTAACTAATCAGGCATTATATAAACACGGTATATTTAAAATTTCAGTCAATTTGAACCAGTAGTTTAAGAATGACAACTTGTTAAAGTTTCTAAATTTTGTCACTCACTGACTGACTGACTTACCGATCATCAAAAGCCCAAGGCACTTCTAGCAGACATAGAAGCTTCAAATTTAGAATACAAATAGAGTTTAATGTCTTAATCATGGGAAAACCTATCTGGGGGCACGGCAGTGCCCCCGCCAAGTCAAAATAAAAAAAATATCATACAATACAATACAATACAAATACTCTTTATTGCACACCTCACACAAAAAAGCAGTTACAGAGAGAAACAATACAATAACATGTAGGTAGAGGTAGACAACAGGCGGTCTTATCGCTGAAGAGCGATCTCTTCCAGACAACCTTTGGGTATCGGAGAAAGAGATAAAACTAGATCATAAGACAAAGCCTTTAACAAAATTCGTTAGAAGTAGATGGTACCAAAAAGTAGGACTCTACAAAAAGAAGTGAGATGCCATCAAAAACATCCTGTAAAAAAACCCAAGTCTCGCAGCTCAGTCTTTCTACCGTAAAAAGTTGTGAGATCCATGTAATACCAAGTCGGTTAATCTACTTAGTCTCTACTTAAAGGACCTTCTGTCTTAAGTTATTACATAAGTTATTATCATGCCAATATTAAAAATATTTTACGTTTTAAACAAATAGATCGACTTGGACATCGCATGAAAACACAATGAATATTACAATTATATTAGATAGATTCTTTAGTCTATCGCGCCTCATGCGATTGAAACTCTTGTTGCTGTTGGTTGCTGGCCCGTCCTGCTGTGTAGTGTGATACATACTAATAATCAAATCATGCGATGTCCAAGTCGATCTATTTGTTTAAAACGTAAAATATTTTTAATATTGGCATGATAATAACTTATGTAATAACTTAAGACAGAAGGTCCTTTAAGTAGAGACTAAATAGATTAACCGACTTGGTATTACATGGATCTCACAACTTTTTACGGTAGAAAGACTGAGCTGCGAGACTTGGGTTTTTTTACAGGATCATAATATTCTTCTAGACAAACTGTATGCGGAATACGTGGCAATATTTTTAGTTTAATAAAATCCTACTTAAGTAGTCGACAACAAATGACACAAATAAAAAGATTGTCTTTAAAAACAAAAACAGAATTATTCTACAGACATTCTCCTTATACCTCATTGTACATCATACTACATTCTCTATCTAGAACTACCGATCACCCCATGGTTCTCTTCGCTGACGATGGTATAGTGATATTCGCAACCAAAAATTTAGAAACACGAAGCAGACATAAATAAAACATTAGATATAATTATAATATGAATGACAAATAATAATTTCTAAATTAATCTGGATTAGATAAATAAAATGACATTTAGACAAAAATTGCAGGCAGCTAGTTTAAATATAGCTTATAAAGGACATAGAGTAAATGAAACTAATGTAAGTAGTTTCTTAGGGCTAAGCATAGATAATAAGTTGACGTGGAAAACGAAATTGACATTATATGTAAAAAACTAAGTACCTACATTTTCATATGCCGTATACAATCGAAGAAAAGTGTCCAATCAGGCATCTGTACTAACGGCGTACCACGCATGTTACATCCACTTTAACACATTCAGAGGGCCTACCGCGAAACGATATTCGTTTTCGTTCGTGTATCTCCCTCTTTGTCGCTCAAACTAGCAAGTGCAACAGAGACGGAGATACACGAACGAAAACGAATATCGTTTCGCGGTAGGCCCTCAGTGCCCAGTGGTTTTCCTCGAATGTAGCGGAAAGCGACTACGGCGTATGGACGCATATGTGTCGTCACGGGCAGGGAATGGGTTAAGGGTATCGTCTTTTGTCTAATTCTAACAAATAGGGAAAATGCATTTAAAGCCCAAAATGTCTACGGTCAACCTGTGACTCATGCTAACCACATTTTATTAGGTTAAAAATACTTACCTTCCCTTGTTTGTATGTATATGAAATAGTAAATTGTGTGATCCAAAATCGAAACTAATTTGATAAATATAAAAGTTCAGAATTTCTTAGACTAAATTAAAAGCAATTACTTACAAGTCATACAGTACTATTGCAAAAAAGCATGCTTGGCCCACAAGATTCTCAATAAACTACCACATACCATTGTTGGAACAGCAGAAAATTATGTTGATTTAAAACTGTAACATAATTTATATTAAGACACGCTCAATACATGATTTTTAACGGACCTATGCACTTAATTAATAATTCTTCATAATTCATTTTTTAATAATTTTGACTACATAATGTTAGTTTCTTAACGGACCTACGAACTTCATTTTTTTTAAAGCATGCTGCATGCAGAAACATGTTACAAAAATATAACCATATTTGTATGCTGCAAGGCGCCACGTAGTGATACTGAACAAAAATGTAATACCTAATAACTACCTATGTTGGAGAAATAAATCTTTGTAAATACGTTGATATTTGAGTTTGAGGAGTTCCGTCGATTTGGCACACTTGACATTTAGCACTTCATTAGTCGCTATTTCAACGGAATCATATCAGAATCTGTAACATATTTTTACATTTTAATAAGTACCTATGTTGGACAAATTAATCTTTTTAAATACGTTGATATTATACAGTATATTATACAGACGAAAACCATATCACTGTATGTGGGCCGATAATATTTGAATTTGAGTAGTTTCGTCGATTTTGCACACTTGACATTTAGCACTTCATTCGTTGCTATTTCAACGGAAGTAGGAGTGTGGAGTTTTAAGTAAAAATCACCCACACAAGAGTTCCATAAGTCATCTGTGGTCTTCATCATCAGTTCCACTTCACCAAATTTGTGATTTCCGAGTGCAAATACACTAGTTATAATAGAAAATACCGAAATTACTACATGCGTGCTTTACATATTTGCGGAGTTCCCTCAATTCCTCAAAACCTCTTGGTTCCCATCATCCAACAAGCATATATTTTTAAGTCAAAAAAATATTGTACGAATTGGTTCATAAATGACGGAGTTCTGAGGTAACACACATACAAAAAAATACACCCGAATTGAGAACCTCCTCTTTTTTGTGAAGTCGGTTAAAAATGCACTAGCTCAAATCAGTCTAACAAAGATCAACCATTCAGTTTTCCGTTAACAAATATGCAGTTTAAGAGACAGATTTAGGTAATACTAAGCCAACTGCAGCGACCTGTCCACCAAATAATAAATGTAACAATCGTAAAACATTGTGACTATTTCAATATTCGTTTTCGGCGGCGTCGTGGTCCCCAACGTGACACCCGCGCAGCACGTTCGAGTACTATCCTGTTACACGACTTACAATATTTTGATTTTAAGTATCTATAAAAAGGACCGATGTAACAATCAGTAGGTTGGCAACTATCGAGGACACAATAACTTAAATAGACTTATATATTGCCTTATTGTCTGCAGTCATGAACTACTCATCCCTACTCAGCCCTAACGATACGACGACGAGCTTCATCATCATCAGACCAGCAACAACACTTGCACAGTCAGCCAGAGAAACGTGCCCCCCCCCCCCTCATCCATTGATAGAAGTTTGCATGCAGAGGAGGTGTCTCGTCACCTGACTGTTCATGAAAAGTTAACTAAAAACTTGTAATAGATAACAGTTGTTGACAGCGCTTTTTGCACACAGGAAAAAAGGATATAGCGGACGAACGGTACATCGTAGAACAACAGCTGCGTGATCGAAAAGTGGAGTGTAATAATAAAACAAAGTTAATGGAATAAGAATATAACCTCTATAGCATTTCCGCATGTTTTCATAGGGATAAAATCACTAATAGTACCTACTTATAGCATAGATAGCGGGAATCGCCGGCCGATTTGAGAGTATGTCTCCAGTGGGTAAATTAATAACGTGATTTTTTATTTACTGTAAAAATATGGTTAAACTACCATTAATAACAGCTATTTTGCAATTTGCCTCAGCACCTCCAGTATTTTGACCTTAAAACCGTAATAACTACGAGTAATCAAATGTTCGCGTTTTACGTGGTCTTATATACCTACTTTTTTTTTATGGGAGGAAAATCCGTTATGAATACCTCCACGCCACGGGGATAGCGCGGAGGTTATGTCGGACTCGCACCGACTAAAAAACCCCCCGATGGTCCTCCTCGACGCATTTCGGACGGCTCTGGGATCTCCTACGGAACGCACCAGTGCCGCCCTATCGTCATGCCCCAGTGGTATCTACCTTTTTTTTTCCGATTGCAGCCCCCAACTGCAACCGTGTACCACCCCGAGGACCCCTTTTAGTTGCCTTGTACGACAGGCAGGGGATACCGTAGCCGTATTCTGATGCCCGGGCTACAGGGCGCCTTATATACCTACCTACTGGTAGGTTCGAGCGAGTTGTTGATAATCATTGTAACTTCCTTAGGGCAGAAGGCACGTGGATCGGTCTTCTTTTTAACCGACAATGAACCGAGGTTTTTCTGTTTTTTTGGTTTTTGAACTATCGAAAATTGTGGTTTTGAAGTGCGATTTAAAAAAAAAATGCATAGGTTTCTTCATTAGAACTAATGAAAGTTTCCTTTATGGCCAATATAAATATTTATTTACGGTTGGTTTCTAAAAAAAAACATGTGACAAAGTAGACTCTTTCAGTGGGGACAACATTTTGGTTTACCACTCTGTTAGGGCATTCTACGAAAAAAAAAACATTAAAAAAAATGCTAGTTAGAGGAAGTGATATATTAAATATTTATTTATTTATTTATTTAAACTTTATTGCACAAAATACAAAAAATATATGTACAAATGGCGAGCTTAATGCCAGATGGCATTCTCTACCAGCTAACCATTGGGCTAAACAGAGACTTATAACAGGTGCAAAGAAAAAAGTATGATAATTTCTGTTACGAATATACTTGAGGAGAGAGGAAAAAAATACAAATGTATTATACACTACATATAGACATACATAAATAAAAATATATAAGATACATACAAAAAGATATACTACTACATATTCAATATATACTACCATTATGTGGATGGATTTTAGTCGAATTCTTGTTTAAGCAGATGCTTACGCAGCATCCGCTTGAAAGCAAACTTGCTTGGGGCTTGTCTGATGTTGAGAGGGAGTGAATTCCAGAGACGGCTTGCCTGTACGGCGAAGGAGTGAGTCATAAAACTAGTGCGGTGCGAAGGTATGGATATTTTGAGGACACGGGAGGTACGCAGCTCACAGCCTGGGCGAGGGGTATCGAAAATAAATTTACTTTTGAGGTATCCTGGAGCAGAAGGCTCAGACAAGATTGAAAAAACCGGCCAAGTGCGTGTCGGACCACGCAAAACGAAGGGTTCCGTGCCTATTAAAAAGGTCGTATCGTCACAGAAATTTTACGGCACTTACATCCTTTTCTTTGAGGAAGGCAGTTTTTCAGCAATATCTCGAAAACCTCTGAACCGATCGTGTTCAAAACAATTTTCGGTGAATGAAATTAATAACCCCTATGTCCATGAATTTTTCCATATTTTTAAAATACACCGTTCAAAAATTAGAGGGGGGGACAGAATTTTAGTGACTTTCGGGGCGATTATCTCCGACCCTATTCACTTAATCAAAAAAAATGCTAAGAAACCTTTTATTTATTTTCAAAGACCTATCGATTGATGTGCCACACGGGGGTCACAATGTTTTTTTTTTTTTTTACTTTTAGTTTTATGTATGGAGTGCACCCCTAAAAAAATTTTTTTTGTCATTTTAATTACAAAACTATGTAGCGGCTAACAAAATACACCTATCCTCAAAATTTTATTCAAATACACCTTATAGTTTTCGAGTAAAATGCCTGTGACATACGGACAGACGGACAGACGGACAGACGGACAGACGGACAGACGGACATGACGAAACTATAAGGGTTCCGTTTTTGCCATTTTGGCTACGGAACCCTAAAAAGGGTGCAAAGTAATCTGAGGGATCTACGACGGCGAATGGAGAGCCAGTTAAGTTGACGACGGTAGAAGGAAACGTGGTCATATTTACGGAGGCCGAAAATGAATCGTATGCAATTATTGAGGAGGCGATCCAGTTTATTGAGGTATTGTTGAGTGACATCGGTAGTGCACACATCACCATAATCAATAATTGGCAGCACCAGTGCCTGGACCAACAACTTCTTTGTACTGACTGGGAGGAAATTCTTAAAATTATATAAAGTTCTCAGCGTTCCGGTGACCTTGCGACTAATATCCCTAATTAATAAAATAATATGGACGTTCATTCGAACATTATAAAACCGTAAACATCATTACTCAAATGAGATGCCGTAATAAGACGAAGGACAGGCTATTGTCGGTCGAAAAGAAGAACGACCCACGTATCTGTAGCGAAATTCCACGTTACACCATCACACGTGGACACCGTCACGTGGACTAGCACGCTGCCACTGTCTTGCGGCACGGACGAGTGTCGGCCAGTTAGAAATTTATTGATGAGCCAGCTGACTGATTGTACCTATACCCCCAAATCACGTGAAGGAGGATGGACACGTTTGACTTTCTAATTTAAGTGGGATATTGAATGAACTTATTTATTTCCTCTTTCGATTCGTCCCTATTAATTGACCAAATTGAAATACCTACTCGTACCTTAATGAATGCAGTTCAGTTATGATATTCACAACCAGTCTCCACTCAGTTAAATTGCTCACCTCTAGTATCTTAACACCCAGATTCTTAACACGTGCGCATAATGGGGGTCAGACTTACTAGTACGCGTGAGGCGAGGCAAAGTATTGTGAATACCCGGCCAGGCACGCTGCCAGCGCAGACACCGGAGCACGTTGCCCGCGCAATGTGACACAGCACGTGCGCGAAGTCCCACTAGATGAGTCGTGCACTAAACGGTGGAGATTACAATGTATACTCACTAGGAAACTGTCCAGTTACGATTTATATTTTTCGTGCCACCAAACGTGAGCGTGCACGTGCTAAATGTCACAGTAAATGTGATGCATTTGCATACTCCCAACGTTGATCATTGTCTACTCACTGTACATGTAAAGGGTACTTAGAGGTCTTAGACCTAAGACCTAACAAATGTTTTACCTAAGTATGTATTTGTCCGCAGGCAAATGAAGCTTGGTAAATCAACGTTAAAATTTAATAAAATTTAGGGAAGGGCGGGGCTTACATAAAGGTCCGTGGATATAACGGTCCTCTTCACCTTACTCCTAAATTA
This sequence comes from Epinotia nisella, assembly GCA_932294315.1. Classification (NCBI taxonomy): domain Eukaryota; kingdom Metazoa; phylum Arthropoda; class Insecta; order Lepidoptera; family Tortricidae; genus Epinotia; species Epinotia nisella. Next base: position 30,564,115 of record OW028674.1, read on the forward strand.
AATTTGACTTTCATTATAATCTTTTCCAGAATTATTTTAAGTTATTACATATGACGGAAATAACGTAAATTGGCCCTTTTATTTATCCCGCCCCACCCTACTCTAGCACGTGCTAGCGAGTCAAACCGGCATCCGGTTATTTTAATAGTATTTCCACGATTCTAAGTACCTACTGGAGTGTATCAAGTTATAATATAATACCTACACATATGTACCTAATTAGATCTAATTGTTAGAAGAGGCACTAAAAATTTAATTAAATTGAATTTGCGCTGCCAACAAATTGTTGGAAATATAAGCGTGAGCGTTTTTATTTATAAATTAATGATCCAAGTTTATTTTGCAACAATCTAATCTTTACCTAACAGGACTGCGAATTTTACATCGATCGAAACAAAACTGTCGGCAAAGTGTGTTAAGTAATGGTAACCTCGTATATATTTACTTAATGTATTAGGCGGCACGTGTTCCCCCGTGCTCTAGGCCACAATACAATGTGTTATTAATGCCAATATATTGACTACACTACCTAGATTTTCTTCCGCTTTCAGGGATCGTTTATATACCAGAACAACTTATATTACTAGTCACCATAAATGATGGGATGAGGCTAGAGAGAGGTACTTACGAACTCTTTTCAAACAAAGAAACGTGTTGCAAACAATTGGCTATGTTCCTCATGTTAAAATGTATAACGTATTGTTGTTGATAGTAAACCATCAAATTATTACAATAAAGTGTAAATTACACCATATAATTAAAATCATAAAAAAAGATATGAGCCTTGAAAGTTTCGGCCAAGAGTAAATCTAAAGATACCATACAATCTTTACACTTTAAAGTAATTAAAAAATAATTGTAGGTATGACAATTAGGTATGTAATTAAACGCAGTATTACACGACCAAAACAGCAATTTATACGATTTGACATGCAACGGTAGACCGTTTCGGCTGTCGCCAGCGAGGGTCCGCCTTTGACTATCTTTTTCGTCTTTTTACGTCCACTAATTGTAGTTAGTCCCATTCAAACATTCAATGTTACCGTACTTGTGACACAATGTACTAAAAAAATGAGCTTCCTTGTTGCGGGGTATCCGAATCACCCCCGTGTATGTTCCGCGATTTTTGATTGTTTACGAGTTAAGTTTTTTTTCTGAATTTTTGACCTGACCAACATATTTTTTTTTTTTAAAGTGGAAAACTTTTTTCTTGCAGCAGCTGAATTATCATGAGTTCTACTTTTATGCATAAAATAATCAGCTGCGTTACTGTCATTAGAACTTGTGAAAATTTTGGCCCAAAACGAAAAATTTACGTTCGGTGAATTAGACTTAAATTGTCAACTATAAATTAAAAATCTAAACTGGTGATTTCATGATTTTTAAGTAAGTCTTGAAAACGCGCCAGTTTCTCCACTTTCATAATCATAGAAAAAAGTGCTACTTGATGTGCTACTTTAACTGAAACGGGCCTTCAAAGACAGCGAGATGGAAAGTTCTTAATAGTACATTACATACTTCCCAACTAGCACACTAGCGTTAAAATAACCCTTATATCATTATTATATCGGTTCCAGCCAAGTGTTAAGGTGTTAAGAATGCCTGTAAAAAAGGTCTTATAGCATGCTCTAACACCCTTATAACTACGAAAGAGGCCCACGAATTACAGGTTAAGGTGTTAGCTGAGAGTCTTATAAGACTCTAGCTCTTACGCAGTATGAAGTGAGCATCTTACTCTTTTCTTTACCCATAAAATTATGAGACAAATATAGTCTTCCGACAAAATGGCGCAGATAGTTAGTATAGGTATTAATATTTGACAGCTATGGAGTCGTATTAATTGAAAGTGAATTAAATTGGAAGTGTGTGTGACATGAAGTGAAAACAATCTGCCCTTGTGATTTTACGGTAAGTGTATACCATGTTTCCCATCTCAATTTTAACGCGCCCAGGATTTATTAAAGATTTCTAATAAAACTTATGAACATTAAAATATACATCTAAAGTTTTTATCATTTTCTATTCTTGTTTCTTGGCCAGTGGCATGATAAATTAAGTGGCATCCATATAATGGCAAGAGTAACATAAATAATGAAGAATCTTGATGTCAAATATTGAATAACCTAATCAATTTGTAGGTTAGAGTCCACCAAAACAATGGCGAATTACCTTAAAGCTTTAGGCGTTAGTTAACTCAACTATAACGCTTATTGAGTTATAACACTCTTACAGTGTCTTTAAAGTGTATCTGCCTAACACCTTAAGCGTTAGAAAAAGTTTCAATACTTACAAGAGAGTTAATTCTGTTATAAAGTCTCTGCCTGTAGCTAGCACTCTTGTAAGTGTTTAAGTGTTAAAAACAGGTTAAAGCTTTAACATCTTAAGTGTAATTGCTTTGAGTAACACTCTTATAATGCTTTAGGACTTAATTATTTTTCTTAACTCCTTTATAAGACTATTAGTTACAACTGAGAGCATTATAACTTACTTATAAAGGTTAAGGTTATAATATTTAATACCCTTAGCTAACACCCAAATGTTAGTTGGGCTAGGGCGGTGAATTCGTGAATGCCCCAAATCGCAGGTGTTTGTAAGCTTGTAACATAAAATATGCGATCTGGGACTTTACAAATTACTGCCCGTGGTTTGTCTAAAGTTTTACGTCTTGCCTTGGCCAGGATGTGAGATTTTCTCCTCGCGTAGCGGGCAGAAAATCCCACTTATGGCCTAGGGTGACGTAAAAATTGTTCTAATAAAATTAACGAAGCTGATTGTTTTATGCATAAAATTACAACTCTTGAAAATTCAGCTGCAAGAAAAAAATCGCGGAAGTCCTCATATTTTTTTACATTTTTTTTTAAGTTGGTTAGGTTAGGTCAAAGATTCTCAAAAATTCAGAAAAAAAAAACATAAAAATTGCCAATACACACCATGTAACAACGATTAGATACTCGTGATCAACTGATAATTGGGATCAATCCATCGCTTTACAACTTCGAAGCCCTGGTAGGACCCTAAATTAGTGTGTATTTAAGTATGTAATTATCAATCGGATATTTTACATCTGAAGCAGATGACGTTCTACCACACGAATTTTCACGATCATACGTGTTCCTACTGAATGAATTTCAGTCTTCAAGATGCTGTAACGTAGTTGCTTTTCGCCCATTAATTAAGTAAGTTATATTATTTAATATAAATATTTTGCTCTTATTATGGATATTAAATTAGTACACCCAGTAAGTTCCTACACTATAGAAATTAGCAACACCCACGAAGTGTGTTGTGGTATTACCTAGTAATGGAGGGATATAAATAATCCCAATGGAGTCGTATTATCTTTTAAATTGCTATAGAGCGTGTTCTTTACTTTATGCCCTTTGGCGCTGAGGGAGTGGCACGACCCGCATATTACGCATGCTGGCCAACGTGACCGCACGACCTGCCCCAACCACGTGTCCCAACAAGGAGCGGAAATGAATGCAACCCTGTCGGGAAATGGCCTATTGTTGTCCGACAATGCTCGTGAAATGAATGAAAAAATATTCGCCGTTTAACCCAACTACCTCAGAACAACGGTTATTAATGCTTTTTTTACAAGATTTATATTTAACTTGACCTGTTCGTAAGTAAGTACATAAGTATGTAAGTAATAAGTAAGTTGTCCGTCAAAATTTGCAATCCATTTTTCAGTCACTTGCCGTTATCCTATTGAGCTGAAATTTGGGGTATTAGTTTAGTTTGGATGACAATTAAATATTATGGTACCATCGAGCTGATCTGATGATGGAGACAGAAGGTGGCCATGGGAATTCAGTATTTAAAAAACCGATGTATCCCCGTTGAGTCTGGGCTCGTTAGAATCGTCTCAATGAGTAGACGATCATGATATACAGAAAAGTACAGTCGGCAATAAAAGCTTGTACCAAAAATGTAATTTTTGACAGAAACTTATTTAGGTTATTATTGCTTTTGTAGTACAAGAGGGTCGTTCTTCTTTTTTACCGACAATGATCCGAGGTTTTTCTGTTTTTTTGGTTTTTGAACTATCGAAAATTGTGGTTATGAAGTGCGATTTAAAAAAAATTGCATAGGTTTCTTCATTAGAACTAATTAAAGTTTCCTTTCTGGCCAATATAAATATTTATTTACGGTTGGTTTCTAAAAAAAAACATGTGACAAAGTGGACTCTTTCAGTGGGGACAACATTTTGGTTTACCACTCTGTCACGGCATTCTACGAAAAAAAAAATTAAAAAAAATGCTAGTTAGAGAAAGTGAAATATTAAACATCACTAATGAATAAAATAATATGGACGTTCATTCGAACATTATAAAACCGTAAACATCATTACTCAAATGAGATGCCGTAATAAGACGAGGGACAGGCTATTGTCGGTTGAAAAGAAGAACGACCCAAGAGCGTTTTTCAAAAAACTATAGGTATATGAACTTTTTTTTTCAGAAATCGTTTTTTTTGGGTTTTTCTTACTCAGAATCGTTGATACTATCGATCCTTACACAAGAAAAAAAGTGTCCCAGATTTTACTATGTAAGTTTTTTCTTCCAGTGCGTCACGACCATATAAATAAAAAAATCGGCCAAGTGCGTGTCGGACCACGCAAAACGAAAGTTTCAGTGCCTATTAAAAAGGTCGTATCGGCACTTACGTCCTTTGAACCGATCTTGTTCAAAATAATTTTCGGTGAAAGAATTTAATAAGCACTATGTAAATGTTTTTTTTTTATATTTTTAAAATTGTAGTTCAAAAACTAGAGCGACAGAATTTTAGTGACTTTCGGGGCGTATATCTCCGGCTCTATTCCCTTAATCAAAAAAAATGCTGAGCAACTATATATTTATTTTGAAAGGCCAATCGATTGATGTGCCACACGTGGGCTAACAATGTTTTTCTTTGACTTTCTACCTACATAGTGTCCATTTTATAGTAGATATTTTTTAAAGAATAGAGGTGCGTATAATCAACTGAAAAAAGCACTTATCCTGTATACCTATATTAAAAACAGTGTAATATTTTTATACGGAGACAATCTTACAAAAATCGCACTAGCCCATAGTAAGCTCAATAAGGATAATTAGGTAAATATTCCTGAAAGTGAGGTAATAGTTATTCGAGTATCGTCGGCCGACTCACGTGCAACAGCGACTGTACGCTTACCATGAGAGCCTATAGAATACTTACAATAGTAAACTTCTCTCGATATCGAGCTAACGCGCTTCGACTAGATTTCGATTCTCGCAAGTTCGAGCTGTCAAATGCGCCGTACTCATGGTGCCGATATACTACGAAAACAACTACAAAACGTTACTCGCTAGCGTCTAGTTTTCGATGCGTAATCTAAACTTTCGAATCGTATTACCAAACGGTAGCGTGAGTCACAAATTTGACATTTCGAATCGAAAAATACCGTAGTATCTGTAGTTTACTATTTCACTTCCAAAATGGTGCGTGATAACGTATTATTTCGTCAAGATTTACAGTAGATCCGATCGATACCTATCTCAAATTAAAGAACTTATAAAAATAAGGGTTTTGAATCGACAACTTATATCCGCAAAATTCGGATTGTCGCGTATTTTGTATTTAAAAATGCAAATAATTGGCACACGTTCCGCCATATTGGGTCGACAGACTTAGATGAGGATCATCGCACACTGTTAAAATTATACTTAATGTCGTTAAGCTTAAGGTATAGATTCCTTTAAAGTCTTTAAACTTTGGCGTTGGGGAATTTTTCGACGTTGGCCATGCGCGTATTCTGTAATGTCATAACCGACAAACGCTAGCATTTAAATTGAAACGATAAATGCTTGTAATTTAAGGCTGAATATTGAAAAATCTATTAAACTATACGAACAATCGAGTTAACTGTTGCGAGAAAAGTATACTTATATGGGACTCGGGGTACCGATTAGATTTTTAGTTCTGTGAGTGACCGCCAGGGGCGGTGTATAGAGTTTTCATACAAATCTTTAACTGTCGTCGATAGTCGCTAGCGTATTCCGACTTACTGTAAACTCACACTAAAGCTACTGATCTGAGTAGCGTAAACCTAATCTCTTCCTGACAACGCAGCTTAAGTCCGGCTTCCAAACACATATTTAAAGCTCTATTCCACGTTGTGTATTGAATAGGAAGCGTTTGGTATATCGGTTTGCTTGTTCTGACTTCTGACTAATTTAGGCTTGGCAAGTGCGGAAGCGAGCGCATGTGATAATACAACACAGATTCCAATGTTTTACTGTCAATCGAATAGATCCCCTAATGGGTTTATCCTCGGTGCGCGAGCTGTGAACAGTGCAGTTTATTCCCTATCGTGCGTTAGTATGTTACCGAAAAAACATCGCTCTGAATATACGTTAGTAACAAAAAGTGAAGCTTTGAACAGTAGCTAGATAGAAAAGTTCTGACATGATTTCTAGATCCTTGAATTATGTTATCACCATCTAGAATTTAAACCCAATAAGTCGAAACGAAAGTCAGATGAACAATATTTTTATTTAACAAGTTAACTAGGTATTTTGTAACAGTCACTGCTAATATTATTAGAATTGCAAAATAACTGCATTTTAAAAAGATTGTATATTGTGTGTCAGCCACTTCTTTGTATTGTCTTCAACGTATATATAAATAAACCTGTATTATGCTGAGACAGTGTTCAAACAAATACAGTAGCCAGTCAATATGTTGTTTTCGTTAATGTGTTTACAGTAACCACAATCTCCTTGTGATTGTGACACGTGACTATATTTTAATAATAAATTACGTTTCTGCCGCCTCCTAGTACCTTGTTATATCATCTCGCATACAATTTTCACCGTAGGTATTCTAACGACACATTACAGTCTTCTATAATAATTCTACTAATATTACAAACGTGAAAGTTTGGATGTATGGATGGATGAATGGATGTACGTTCCACTTAATATCAAAAACTACTGGACGAATTTATATGCAACTTTCCAGTTATGTACAGTCGACGCCAAAAATACGTTTACACTTTTGCACCTTATTCCATTGCATAGTGTAAACGTATTTTTGGCGTCGACCGTACCTTATATAACAGAATTGGACATAGGCTATAATTTATGTCAAATTTCACCCCTTTTAGGGACGAAAAAGGGGATGAAACTTTGTACGGAGACCAGATTGCTCGTTGCCTTTATCAGGCGCTGAGTCTCAAAATGTATGGGAAAATTAAAATCCGACTCGCACTCGACCAAAATTCTAATTGATATTATTTAATTATTGAATAGGCTATAATTAACCCGTGGGATTTTTTTAATCGAGTTCTACGCGGACGAAGTCGCGGGCAGAAGCTAGTATATTATTCGGAAAGACGTCTTTAATACTTTAATGTTCACTTGTTCGTCGATATGTATATATTCTCATACGTAAATAGTCCAAAGGTAAAAAGGTAAAGGTAGTAAGGTAGTTATAGGTACGTCTAATCCCAAATACTTTTGATATTCATAATTTCATTTGCCATAACGCTAGTGTTTGCTATAATTACGATTTGCCATAAGTGATTTTCTCTGAAACCGTAAAATTTTCAGGTCAAATTATTATATCCTGTTATTTTTCTCACTGCACCCACCTTAGCAAGTTTCTGTTCTGCCCTACGGTAGACTGGTAGAGAATGCCTTGTGTCAAGTCCGCCTTTTGTACTTTTTTTATTTGTGCAATAGATTTTAAATAAATAAATATATAAACTTTGTATAGAACCCTGTATGTTAGGTTAGGTTTGGTTTATAAAAATCCTGAAAAGTTGGCAGTTTCTGAGAAAAACAAATGAGGGCAAATGATAATTATGGCAAACGACACATTTATGGCAAATGAAATTATGGATTTCAGTAGTAACCCGTCTAATCCAAGTAGGTATCAAAGGGCTACGGTGTAGGCGTTCCATCAGGCAGGCTGTATGCTTGTTTGCTACCGTAGAGGTAGAAAAGAAAATTATGACTAGCGAACTACCCATTCAAAATCCATGACTCACATATGAGTCACGCTCAGCGATGTCCGCTTCAAAGGATAAAAATGCTGCTACGTGCTACGGCGTAGCACCCGTAGCGCTGCTTGGCCCCGAATGATTGAATCACTTTTGAGTTGAATATGTTTCGACATTGATAACCAGTAAATATTTAAAAAACTGATTTCTCATTCTCAAAGGATAATTTTGTATGCTCCACCGCAAAGAACAATATTAATTACTTAGGGCTACGTTATAACTGCGTTTCTTTTAATATGAATAACAAATCCACGTGACGGCTCGTCCTTACACGTGTTGCAACTTCATTAATTTTGAGTCGCTCCTCATTGTAACTCTATTGACGATTCAATTTATTTTCAATCAAATTACATAACACGTTACTTAACCCGATGGCGTGACTCGAAATAATAAGTTATTTAGAATATTTAGTATCTGGGGATTTTGGGGACACTGCAGCCTGGGTGCTATATTTAAGAAGATAACTGTCAGGATTTTTTTCATAAACATTGCTCTTCATTTATGAGTTAAAGCCATCCGAAAAATTTATACAGTGGAAGTCTAAAGCTGCATTTCCACCCGACCTATGTTTTCATAAAAGCTGCCAGGCTAAACAACGAAAACTTAGTTAAGTACTGATAGAAAACAGTTTAACCCCCCTTAAACTCTTTCGGCATCGTTCGGCCGAAGTTCCGAGACTACCTACACATACGTAAATAGCGTAGCAGATAACGGGCTTACATTAGATTACGTGCCCAGACGACACGTGTGTGCGCACACGCGGCGAGGCGCGAGCGCGCAGCAACGTGCGCCCGGGTTGCCATGTCGGGGGAAACCGACGTTACCCGATTATGGGGAAAATGAGTTTTGCACGACCTGTTTCGGAATACCATCGAATCTGGAATAAGCTATGACTGAAACTTAGTAGTAATATGAATCACCGTAGAGGAGTCAGTGCCAAAAATAATATCATATTATGTAAATTAAATATGTTCTAATAAATACAATGAATCTACTCCTTTCAAACTACTCTATAAATTAGTATCTATTACTATCGCAAACCACACATCCAGATGGTCGATCACGTAACGCATTGTACGCACGTCAGGTAGAACTAAACGTCAATTTTTATATGAAACAAAAATGACAGTTGGATCTACCTAACGCGCGTTTAAAACGTTACGTGATTACCCCTCTGAGATACAAAATTTCGTAACATTATATACTCGTACATTCATAACTCGGAGAATGAGGCTGCCCATCAGCTAGTCGATCATGTAACGTATAGTACGCGCGTCAGGTTGATCTAAATGTCCATTTTAGTTTGGGAAAATGACAGTTACATTGTCCTAACGCTCGCTCGAAACGTTAAATAAATAAATATTAGGAGACAATCTTACACAAATCGAACTAGTCGCATAGTAAGCTCAATAAGGCTCGTATTATGAGTACTAGACGACGATATATTTAATAGATATAAATACTTAAATACATAGAAAACATTCAAGACGTTACGTGTTTACTCCTCAGAACGGAAAATATTTCGTTTGCAATACTTTTAATTGTAATAGGTAGGTATTTACTCGATACATTCTATTCTAACCTAATTAATTTCCTATTCATGTATATTTCTTAATTTTGAGAAAACACTAATTATCAATCTGCTAAGGAAAAAACGGAAAAGTAAGCAACCCCAATGCTCTGTCCCGCTTCGACGAGAGCGCGATGCCCGTGGTATGGCCACGAGCCGCTAGGACGGTACCATCTGACTTGGCTGGCTTTGCCTACCGATTTTATTCACTCCTCGTCTGCACCTCGGAGAAATTACACGCGTTCAATTGTTTTTTACAAATTTAGCTTTCAAAACACAAGTTTGTAAACTGCCAGTGTCTGTTTTGTGAGTGAACAATATGTGTGAGAAGAGAACCAGGAAAATCAAAAAAGGTTGGTTTGTTATTGCTTAGTAGGTAGGTACCTACAAATGTTACAATGAATAGAGGGCTGGTTATGCATCTGAGTAATTTTCATCTTTACCCTCCCATTGCCGAGTTGTGGGCACTAACCTACCGCAAATAAATGAATGTTGTTAAAATCGAATGTAGTTATAAATATGAAAAATACTTAGAAAACTATTTGTTTATATTAACATAAAAATAACATAAGTACGTAAGTGAATCGGAAACTAGGAAGGTTATGTATGAACATACTGAGCCTAATAATAACAAAATATTTTGTATAGGTAACTAAATATTTTACTAGCTCCTCGTAACCTTTTTGTCTGCCTTTAACCAGCCGTATTATATACTACCTAGATTTATAACTTTATGATTACTTTGTTTATTTATTTTCGTCACTCTGTATGTAATGAAAATGATCCTCCCTACTGAGGTAATTGTGACAACGATCTCATTTTGGACGGTAATCAAAAAGTAAATAGATACGAATACAAATACTTTTGTTTGTGAATCCCCATCCCCAACCAAAAAATCCCGGATGGACTTAAATAAGTAAAGGTATTATATATGTATACACATATTTAAAATAAAACTAAATAAATACAGTATACATATTTCGCCAACAGTAAAAATACTGTATACTGTATCTAACTTTAATGCCTAAATTCCTACATATAAATCAAATCAATTGTTTGCCTCAACCGTACTGAATAAAAGGTTAGAATTACGAACCAGACACCTTCTGTAATCGATAAATTTAAACGTATAATGCTGAAATTTGGTTAATTTTAATCAAAAAATGCCTGGGTGTGTCTCGGCCACGTGCTAGATGACACCTATTAACATTACAAATAATTTAGTTTTCGGGTTTATAATTATGTTCATATTCACGTATGAATGTTTAATGAAGCCGCATCTGCTTCTACACGGAGTTATAATTACGGTGGGTCAACTGTTCGCGCAATTTAGGTGAAGACTGAAGTGAACTTACTGTATTTGTTAGTGTTGTATCTAGCTAACGGCTGTAGCAGCGCGCCGGTGAAAGTTCGTTCACCCCGCGACGTCATCCTTGACTCACATACTGATTGTATCCACAGCGTTCGAGTAGTAGTAGCAGATAATTTACTTGCCGAGCTGAAGTTACCTACCTATAATGACCTCGCTGTTATCGCTCTACCTACCTATTCCTGTGTATTGTTTTGTCAGTGGTTGATAGGAAAAACAACTAGGTTTCTAGATACCTACACTACACTGTAACTTATTGTTGTGATTTATTGTAACTTATAAATCGCCCTAGGCCTAGGATCGATCGCCTAGGATCGGAACCGGTTTTTTCAAAAATCCCCGAAGTAATCTAATATTTTGAATTATTTTAGGCTCTTAATGTAGGACTCTATCATGTATTTAGGTAACATTTTCGTATTATTAGACTGCCTGATCAAAAATGATATTATAAACCAAAAAACGAAATAGAACTAAATAATACCGGTATTTTTGTATGGTGAAAATACCGGTATCCGATCCCTGCAGGCAGGCAGTATGTTTAGTTGTAGTAGAAATTTTATGTATCAACTTAAGCGACTTCATTTTTCAAATACCAATAGGTTTTCTCTAATGATGTCAATATAATTCAATATTTAAATATATCGCTATGCATTTTTCTACGTATCGATGAAACGTTAGCATTTATTTATATCTGCATCGGCATGCTCTGCAAAATGTATCAGTCATGACAATGATGTCATTCGGACGACTTTCGAAATCAATCACTATACTAAAGAGCATTTACCTTGTATAGGATGACTCACAATACCCCTGGTATGTCCAGCCCGAGTGCTAGCTTGACTCGCAACAGTCGCAATACTCACACTGAAATTAATTCTAAATAGATAATAGAGGTATATTTGGCTCGACGTATTAATTTGATATTCGTCTGGTGACCGAAGGGCTGGCGGCTTTCTCGCGCAACGCATCAGCATTGCAATTCAGCGAGGAAATGCCGCCAGCATCCTTAGTACAATGCTCCGAGGGCCTTTTCTAGATTTAACTTAGTATTAATTTAATTTATTTAATGTTAATTATCATCTTGTACAGTTAAGTACTTTAGAAAATAAATGTTTAGTATTTGATATTAGTGTGACACTTGTCAGCCATACTCGTAATCACTGCCAAGATTAACTCACATACATGGTGATGTGCATATTTACGTGATACAGGCAATATTGAGGCACTGAATATTCAAAAAGCAAAATAAAAATATAATACTTTCCAGCATTGCAATAGAGAATTAAAACTTTGTATAGGCCGCCAAATGTGTGCTCGCCAACAAACTTCATATATCTTAACAATATGTTGAGTCAAATAGACCCAAGTATACATTTGAAATAAGTACACGGAAGGGCAAATTACGTCTAAATTTTTTTTAATGAGACACGTTTATCATGCTCTCTGCATACCGATTTTTTTTTATTGACCAGTTATGTTTTTTCCGTGCGTTCATATTTCCTTACGGTTGACATTTTTGAGGTAAGCTTTACCAAACTGAGTCATTTCATTTTCTTGTATTAAAAATGCACCGTTTTCAGCCTGCATGTAGCAACTGAAACAACCTGCATGCAGCTAAAAACTTATGAAATATTTCTAAAACTTCCAAACTAACATAGTGCCATGTTCGATAAAACAGATGGCACAAATTGTATACCCACACCCACAGCCAATTCAAATAGCCAAACTAGTTTTTTAATTGGAACTGCGACTTTTTTGTTAGTGTCTGAAATAGCATGCGGTCTTCGGTGGAAAGATACACTGAAGCGTTAAAAAATTCACGTTCAGTAACTAGTATATTTAATATTTTCTTGCCTAATTTTTGAGCACTATATTCCTCGGCTGAAATGACAAATGCCGGCTTCTTCGACAATAATGTGCTCGTAAAACTACACGAGTAATTCGATTGAAACAAATACAGGAGCCGTAGCATTGTTGGCCTTATCACGCGACAAGTGACAAGATAAGAGCGTCGTCTCGTTCTATCCAACGGTGTCAGCCAGTGACGCACGCTCTATCCTATCACCTATCGCGTGACAAGGCCAACCATGCTACGGCTCCTGGTTATATACTTACTATTATTTTATATATGCCTACTAGCAGCTGCGGTTTAAATTCCTGCGGCAACCCGTGTCACGTGGCTATGCCAATGCCATACGTTGGCGAGCATCGTTTGTTTTTGTTGGCCACTTTTACGATCACACATATCGTGAGTAGGTATTTCCTATACCTATATTAAGGAGTGTTACCTACATTATCGCACGTTGGTGAGAATACAGGTTATGGACGAGCTGTATGTAGCTTTCTAGGGAGTCCCGGAATTGAATGCTCTATAGGTATTAACCAACATACAACACACATATGACCTACTATAAACTATGTGTGAAGTCTACAACCCAACCCACAATAGTCTAACGTGGCAGTGGGAACTACAGCTTATTTCCCGCTCTTCCATTGCAAGCCCGCAAGTAGGTAAACTATTGATAACTACTACCTACCTAATTCAAAAGGAATTATTGGAACGTCGTGATGATTGAACTGCATAGGTATTTCATTTGTTTTTGGCGCCGGCGCCGTTACAGACGCGATTGGTAAGTAAGCTACTTACTCTCATTTGGTACTGATTTTTGAGATGGTTACGCGTGCTATGACACAAGTATCGTATAATTACGCGAGTGATGTATGTTTAGTTTTTTTTACTGTTGTACCCATGACAAACTTTAATAAAGTCAAACAAAAACAAACGATTATTGATTCACGCGCTGCACTGTGTAAAAATAGCGTGATTGCAGATAGAGGTTTACATCGCACATCATGATACATTTCACCTTACGTAGGTGCCCATGTGTAAACATTTTAGCTTCTCGCACGTTGGCGCGCACATGCGCAGGCAGACCCACACGTTCCCGCAACGTGATGTTGGCTGAGCTCTATTGGCCGGGCCGCCAACCGCTAAAAGTGCAATTTTTAGATCGCTCAACATTATTAGTATGCAGCAATCTGGTTCATAATTATAAACAAAAAGTCTTAACTACCTATTTGATGCTCAAATTAATGAAAGCCATGAACGAAGCTACCGATTCCAAATTGATTTAGGTGGTATGCAGGGATGTTGAAGGTGTAGGTACTTATCTATGTTAGCATTGGATAAGATTCGAAATGAGTACTAGGTATAACTAGATAAACAGCACGAGGTTTCACAAATATAATTTTTGATAGTAACAAACTTATGAAGTTATACTCGTAGTATAGTTTAAGACCAGTCAAGTTGACACAGAAGAGGAAGTACCTAATTTAAAAAAAAACTATCCTATTGACTTAAGTTATAACTTGAAACACTTTATCCTGCCTATGCCACCTATGGAGGGAATACTCCAAAATATTTGCAGTACTACCTAGAATGAAACCGTCCCATTATCATAAAATTTAACAAACCTGTGTTAACTAAAATGTATTAACTCACAAACACAAATGTCAAACTGACGGGTAAAGAGGATTTTTAAACGGCAGGTTTGCAGAACGTTTATGAATAAGAACAGTAGAATTCTAAAAATAAATTTATTGTTAATAATTAGAGAACACCGTTATTATTTTTATCAAAGTAGATGTCATGTCGTCGGTATAGCGACGTATAACTAGAAACAGCTGAATTGCCATTGTACTAGTTAGACTGTAAACTTGTTCTCACTACAAACTTTTTCTTTAAGTACATCACGAATTAAATGTTACTAAAATACATAAAAAGTGGAAGAGATATTTCATACAAACTACAACATTTATTTTTTTGTTTCCAGGGTCTAACCTTATGCGGCTGAGAGAAGCGAGACGCCTGCAGCGGTTGCAGCGGCTGTCGTCGCCGCCAGCGCCCGAGCTGCCCCGGCCCTGCCAGCCGCCCGCCGCACCCGGCAACGGCGCCCAGAGCCGAGTGCTCCTCGAGCTGGCTTGGAAAACGGTCGCCCTCATGCACAGAAACAAGATAATCCAACAGAAAATAGTAGATCTACAGAAAGAAACTTCAGAATTCGTCGCCTCGGTCATGAATAACCCTGAGAACAGGCAGCGGTACATGGAGCACCTCCGGCTCCACAAGTTGGCACAACAAGCGCAGGCGCCTCAAAATTGTCAACAACAACCTGCCGCTAAAAGTTGAACCAACCAAATAAACAACTTCGTCTATATGTATGACTGAAGCAAATGAATGACTGAGATACATGAACCGTCTATTTTTAGTATAAGAAAAATGTCGTACGATTGTTTTACGATCAGTATCTAATGTGAATAATCTAGATCTATAGCCATCTTACTATAAAACATCAAAGGTGTCTATTTGTTGACCATGAGTGTGGATTTATGGAATAACTCCAGGGTCAGTGGTAACGAGTTTCATTAAATTTCCATTCTAATGTTTTAATGTTCTATTGTGTGAAATAACATGAAAACGTTAGATACACTCATGATTCACTCTTTATGCGTATCCTCTACCTATATTAGATGAGTCACGTATTTTGCCTAAATGTGACCAACATTTGATTAAACTTTTGTTCATATGTTAATCAAGCTGACTGCCTAATTCATAATGGCCCCTGCCGATAAAATATATCCAGTTCGTTACTATAGCACTGTGCTCAGCACTGGTACAGTCGACGCCAAAAATACGTTTACACTTTTGCACCTTATTCCATTGCAATAAGGCGAATAGTGTAAACGTATTTTTGGCGTCGACCGTACCTAGCCCTGGCAATGTGGGTACCTAAGGTTTATAACGCTCAGTATGTACATACTTCTTCTTAATTACATTAAGGGTGAACATAAAATCGTTTTGATGTCAAGTAGGTACATTTTGGTGTTCTTAACGAGGTAAGCAAATGTAACACCCAGTTCGAACCCGCGGACTGCGATGTTGAACATTTGTTCATATTAATACCTTGAAGCAATAATAATTAAATTCTGTGTCTTAATTAAAATGTTGTGGCTAATAGAGGATACTTCTACATAGGTATAGCATTAAGATGCTTTTGAGGTTGTATCTAACATAAGAGTAACAGGCTGTTTAAGTTTAAAATGTGAGGAGTCTTCGTGCCTAATATTCAAATAACAAACAATAGGTAGCCAAGAAAGTGGTCTGCCATGTTTGAACCTTAGTACAATGCAAATAAAAGTGGTAACTATACTTTTTTAATTAAACTAAAACGTCACGTGACCTTGGTTTCTTTTTGCAGTCAACTTAAATAATGACCAAGCTCTTTTCCAGTGGAACTTTTAAGTGCACTTTTCATACAAGTATTTTTACAATACATTGGCTCATCTGCAAAACAATATTTAGCAATAGATCATCCACAATTACGAACTTCTAAGAAAATCTTCAACAAAACAAATACAAGATGCTAATTATAGGTTCACCATTTTCAACTTAATTTATTACGTTTACCCACTAATTTAACGTCCGTCAGAAACAAAATAAATTTAATAATAGTATCAAGAGATTGTTATGTCAATATCACAGATTTCTAGTTAAGTATGAAAAAAAACTACAAACCCATTTGGTCACTTGATATTTTTGAAGCAATTGTATCTTTAGGTAAGTATAGCGCCTATATGAATTATTTTAAGCACGACTTATATTGATGTTGTTAAAGTTGCACGGTACGAAGACGTAAAAAAAATTGTTAATACTCTTAAGTATATATTTATATATAATAAGATAACCGCTGGTTCGTCCACTAAATATTGCGACGCTATTATGAATTTATTTGAGACCATTTTGGATTCTTAAAAATGAATAGGTACCTACTTCGTAAATAAACCCTTCTTAATTGCCTTCTTAACAACAAATTGATTTGTATATGTTTGGTTCATGTTCATAGCGAACTTTAACGCGAGGTATGCCCAGGTCGATCTTTACATAATCTTGTACAAGTTTCGCTAGTTTGGAACTTGAACACACACCAAATCAGTCTGGGCATACTCGTACCTCACATACAAGTAGCAAGTGCCTCAGTGAATCATCATCGCGATAGAGTCGATTAAACAACACTTCGTAATTATGCATAGGTACCTACGATCGCTTAAAGCGCGTTTTGTCGCCGTTGCCAACCTATTTATTTGTATTTTAAGGTTACCTATTTTAAGGAATACCTTCAGATTGTTTTAGTCCCATAGATTGTTGTTGCTTTGTAGTTCACAGGAGGGTCGTTTTTCTTTTCGACCGACAATAGCCTGTCCTTCGTCTTATTACGGCATCTCATTTGAGTAATGATGTTTACGGTTTTATAATTGTTTGAGCCAATGCGATAATCGCCCGCAGAACTAAGCATGACAGCGCCCTCTAGGGGTCAACAGGGAACCCGACGTTGAGAACGGCGGCCATGTTAAAAATCAGTTTTCGCTTGAAACTCCTACGGTCAGGAGCAAAATATTGCATCTAAAGCCGCAGCACCGCCCTTACATTTTATATGTGTTTTTCTGAGATATATTTCGCCCCGGGGTTGTTAGTTTCGTGGACAACACCAGATTTGTGATCACGACAAGGATTTGAAGTGTTTGCGCCATCGAGTGGACCACGAGGTGCTCCCGATCAACAAGACCAGCTGTCCAGAGTCCAGCCTGACGAAGGTCGAGGATCCACCAAGTAAGCCCCTAGATTACGGCAATGTCAAGTCTTACGTTTTGATCGGCGAACGTATCGCATTCCCGCCCCGCCTTCCATTACATTTAATTTGAGTACCTAAACGTACCTACTTACCTACTTAAATTCATAAAATTTATTTGAGACCAAGATCGGCAGTAGATTTACGAGCCAGTGGCTCAATCATTTAATGGTCCTTCACCCCTGGATTATCAGTTCAGTGTTTAAAATACACATATTTTCTTACCAAACTACCCTATAAAAGGGTACCTACTTGTCTCGTTACAGTTTGTACCAATCCAAATTAATTCAACATCGAACGCTTGATACGTACCTAGTGCCCATACGATATAGATTAAGTACCTACCTACCACAAATCGTGCATCTTTTAGTTAACGTAGTAGGTATATACCTACCCACGCGCTTGCTCAAAAGTAGGCTCCGGAATTCGTGTTCCATTTTTTTACCTACACTGTTTTATAAGTACGCGCGAACTTAGTACAATACAATTAGAAGTAGTAAATCGTATAGTCGCTTATAACTTTACGAGGAATAGGTATAAGATATTAGGTCATTCATAAAATTGACAATTATTAGTAAGGCATAGAATCGTCTGCACTCGCTTACCTGCTGATCGCGCCGTCAGCTGTTTCTTGTGTTATTTATAGTAAAATACACCTACCTACCTAGCGACTTACGTATTTGAATAATCTTAATTAGTTGGTACTCTTGTGATTAAAGCGGGTATTCTTTTGCAATAACTATTTGTATCATACATTTATATACCTAACGTGTTTGCATGCGGATAATAAAATGCCACCGAAGGTAGACCTAGACGTCGGGCCTAATATTAAGTTATTAGAATCTCGAGTACAAGCGTATTTTGGTAGAATTCAAGCCATTTATGACTTGTCGTTGCACCTTGAAACGACCAAGACACAACAACGTTTTTTGTCGCAATCGGCCACAGTAGATACATTACGTTCCGAATTTAATAAGCTGGTAGAACAACTAAATTCTGCTCGTATGCAGGCAGATGAAGAGTACGTGCCTTCGTTTCGAACCTGGGAAGCCTTTGAGGAAATGTTTTCACACATTCAACATGTCATAAAGCAATTAACACCGGGCAAGTCCGATGATGCGGCGGCGATCGTGCGTGCACCTCTGAAACCAAATTTAAAGCTTCCTCCTATTGTTCTCCAAACGTTTGAAGGCGATCAAAAGAAGTTTGCCTCGTTTATCGAATGTTTCAATAGTACAGTGCACTATAATGAGTCGCTTTCGAATGCGGAGAAGGTATTTTACCTATGCGGCCAACTATCAGGCAAGGCGTTAGCCACGATAGCAGGAATTGTTGCTTGTGGTGAAAACTACAATTTAATTTACGATACGCTGGTAGATAAATATGAAGATGTTAGGTTGTTAGGTACGTCATATTTGGACGAACTGTTCAACTTTAGACAGTTGGAATCGCCGACCGCGAAAGGGTTAAACGACTTTGTTGATTGTTTCGTAACCTCTGCCGCGGCCTTTGATAAACTTGAAATATCAGACAAGAAAGAGTTTATTTTCTTGTATTTAGCCCTAAAGAAAATCGACCCCGAAACCGGGCGTATGTTTGAGAATTCGGTACGTTCAGAGAAACTGCCTAAATATGCTAGTTTTCTTACATTTGTCAAGGAACAAGCAAAAATATTGGAACGCCGCGGGGACCCAAGTTTTAATGCAGCAGGTTCTAATTCGAATCATACCGCGCGCTCGCTAAGACAATTGGGTAAACAGCCGAACGCGAAGCAAACTCAGTCGTTCGTAACGGCCACGGAAAATTCAGTTCCGTGCGACCTGTGCAGTCAAATCCACGATCATTTTTATCAATGCAAGGAGTTTAAAAGGTTGGGCCCGCGTGAGCGTTACAATGCAGTTAAAAGGCGCGGTGCGTGTGTAAAATGCCTTAGCCATAAACATAAAAGTGGGAATTGCCGCTCTATTCAAGTATGCGATAGCTGTAATGCCAATACGCACCATTCGTTATTACATTTCGTAGAAAATGTATCGACATCGCTAACCACGACTGAGATAGCCGTTCCTCCGTTGGTTGTGACACATGGCGAAGCAGCGACCGGCGGCGGCCGTACGGATTGTCATTGTAGCGCCGCACACGGTTCTCTCCCTGCGCCCGCGCCCTCCCCGCGCTCCTCGTTGGACTCGCCCGCGAGGTTAGACTCACCCGCGTACTTGGACTCGCCCGTCCCCGCGCCCGTAGCTACAAATAATGTGCAGGTGTCACATAATTATTTACAAGCGAATGCCTCGCGTGAATTCTCGACAGTATTGTTAGCTACCGCGAAAGTGACCGCTTTAGACAAATATGGAGAACTACACTATCTTCGTTGCTTGATTGATAATGGCTCACAGAATCATTTCATAACTACGGCTTGTTGTGATAGGCTATCATTAGATTATGCGACGGAGGAATTGCCAACAATAGTAAACGGTTTTGGAGGGACTTCTAATTCTACTAAAGGAAAGGCACAGATTACGATTCGATCAACGTATACGAGCGACGTAGCGTACGATATTCAGGCGCTTGTAGTGGATCACGTCACGGCTTGTTTACCTACCGCTCCGGTTGACCGCGCCGCGCTGACATACCTATCCGGAGTACCGCTCGCGGATGACTCTTTCCATGTCCCCGGGGATATTGATTTACTTATTGGAGCGGATTTATTTGGATCCTTGCTTATGACCGGTCGGGTTCAAGGCCCAAGCGGCTTACCTAACGCTGTGCAGTCTACGCTCGGGTTCTTGTTGATGGGAACGGCCCCCTTAGCAGTAGCACCGTCTAGGCCAAGATCCGTAGCATTGTGTGCATTTACGGGGGCTCCGCTAAATAAATTAGTAGAACAATTCTTTGAGTTAGAAGAAGTACCCACCTGTAGATCTAGTTTTATGAGCACCGATGAACAATATTGTGAAGAAAATTATAAGAATACTACCACACGGGATGACCTAGGACGATACTCGGTAGCTTTACCCTTTAAGAGTAACCCCGAGGTCCTCGGAAATTCACTAGCGAGCGCAGAAAAACGTTTTTTATCACTAGAAAGAAAATTTAGCGCCTCACCGCCTTTGCGAGCTGCATATAATGACATTGTGCGGGAGTACTTAGAAAAGGGTTATTTAAATCCCGTGACAGGGGATAAGAGAGAGGAAGGGTACGTGATAGCTCACCACGGTGTAGCGCGAAATGATAAAATTTCGACTAAATTGCGTTTGGTTCTGGACGCTAGCGCTCCTACTGATAAAAACGTATCGCTGAATTCAATATTGAATCCAGGCCCTAACCTACAGTCGGATTTATTTAAAGTACTCTTGAACTTCAGATTATTTCCCGTCGCCTTTTGTGCAGACGTTAAACAAATGTACCTCCAAATTCGGGTACACCCCGAGTTTAGGAAATTTCAACGAATATTGTATAGGTTTAGCCCGGGCGACCCATTACAATTATTCGAATTTGAGCGTGTCTGTTTTGGTTTGTCGGTCAGCCCGTATTTAGCCTTGCGTACCATTCGGCAATTGGCGGCCGACGAAGGACCCCAGTATCCACGCGCGGCCGAACTTATTAAACGAGGCGACTACTATATGGATGATGTGGCGTCCAGTGCGCAGTCTGAAGCAACAGCTGCCGAGACGGTGGTACAGCTCATCGACATGTTCAAGGCTGGTGGCTTCGACTTGATGAAATGGTCGAGTAACTCGTCAGAGCTTCTCAATACCTTACCGGAAGAGTACTTACACCCGAGTTGGGTTAAGTTTGATGATGGGTCCTCTCAAAAGATTTTAGGTATAAAATGGGAGCCGCGGACCGATTCATTTTCATTTGAAGTGAACTCGAACCCGGAACGATGCACCAAACGTAACATTTTATCTGTGGTGGCAAGATTATGGGACATTTTAGGGTTTGCGGCTCCGGTTATCCTATATGCCAAACTCATGATAAAACAGCTGTGGATAGAAAAGGTTGATTGGGATCAGACCCCGCCTTCAGCTATCATTGAGGCGTGGACTAACTTTGTTCGAGAATTACCACTTTTAAGTCAAATGAGAATACCTCGTCACATAGGTGTAACATCTTCATGCACTATCTCACTTTTAGCGTTTGCAGACGCTAGCGAGAAGGCTTATGGAGCTGTGTTGTACCTACATGTAACCACTGAACAAAACATCTGTTCCGTGCGCTTATTGTGCGCGAAATCGAAGGTAGCGCCAGTAAAAAATGTATCTTTGGCCCGTTTGGAGCTTTGCGCGGCACATCTTATGTCGAAATTGGTCCGGGTAGTTATGGACCATTATGGCTCTCGCATTGTGCTTGGTCGTATATACGCCTTTTCGGATTCGACCGTGACGCTGCACTGGATTCACTCAAGCCCCCATAGATGGAAAATTTTCGTCGCGAATCGTGTGGCAAAGATCCAAAAGAATTTGACACCTGATTGTTTCTTTCACGTATCAGGAAAGGAGAATCCAAGCGATTGCCTTTCGCGCGGATTGACACCCTCCCAATTGTTGACACATCCTTTGTGGTTGCAAGGTCCATCTTGGGCGCGATTTGAACACTCCAAGTGGCCTATAAAACCTTTCGTTGCGAGCTCGGAGGCGGAAATGCCGGAACGAAAGGTAATAGCCCTACCAGCTACGACCCAGTTAGCTGAGGAGCCTGTATTGTATGTATTGTCGAAAAGAATTTCCTCTTGGCTAAGATATCTTCGCGTAATCGTTTACGTTTTACGCTTCGCGAAATTACTGCCCTCTAAAGGTTCTGTCACAGTAGATGACACGAGAGCGGCGGAGCTAGCCGCTATCAAAGCAATACAATCTGTGCATTTTCCTGAGTATGTGGAGGCCGGTCGGGTTGGCAAAGATAACGCCTCGAAGGCTATTCAAAAACTTAGGCCCTTTGTAACTGACGGCGTATTGAGAGTAGGTGGCAGGTTGGAGAATAGTAATCTTACTTTCGATCACAAACATCCATTTTTGCTACCGCGAAAAGATCACGTCGTTAACCTCATTATAGACTATACCCACCGCAAAAATTGCCATGCAGGTGAAAAGCATTTGCTCTCATTGTTAAGGCTCCGTTACTGGATATTATCCGCTAGGATTACTGTGCGTTCCAGAGTCCAATCATGTGTGCAATGTTTCAAGGCACGTCCGAAAGGAATAACTCCTCCTATAATGGCGAATCTGCCAGGGTGCAGGCTTGAAATTTCCAAGGTCTTTGCACATACGGGGGTTGACCTATGTGGACCACTCAACGTTACCATGGTTCGGAAACGCGGTGCTAAGAGTGTTAAAATGTACGTCTGTGTTTTTATTTGCCTGACTACGCGCGCCACTCATGTGGAAATATGCTCGGACTTAAGCTCGGAGACGTTTCTTAACGCGTTCAAACGTTTTATATCTCGCCGGGGCCCTGTAGATACGATTTACTCCGACAATGCGACAAATTTTGTCGGAACTGTCTCTCATTTGAAATCTCTCCTTAAGCAAGGCTTCTCTGAAACCTTTAAACGAGAGCTCTTAGAGAATAGAATAAACTGGAAATTTATTCCACCTAACGCCCCGCACTGGGGAGGCAGCTGGGAAGCTGCTGTAAAATCGTTTAAGACTCACCTGTTCAGAGTGATCGGGGCTCAAATATTATCTTACGATGAGTTGTATACATTGCTGTGTCAAATTGAAGCCGTTCTAAACTCGCGGCCTTTAGGCTTGTTAAGTGCCGATCCCTCAGAACCCGCGCCGCTCACGCCGGCACATTTTTTGAATACAGTACCCTTAAGGTCGTTACCTGCCGCGGAAATAACCGAAGAGCGCATCCATCGATTGTCTCGTTATAGCCTGCTCGAAAACCTAGTGCAATCGTATTGGCGTCGTTGGTCCATGGAATTTCTGCATACGTTGCAATCACGGGAGAAATGGAACACGGATTCGCGACCTATAACAGTTGGGACTGTAGTTCTTATTATCACTGATAACGCCCCGCCATTACACTGGCCACTGGGCATAGTTACTGAGATTTATCCGGGAAAAGATGGTGCGATTAGAGTGGTCTTAGTAAAAACAAAAAATGGTACTTATAAGCGTCCGGTCGTACGTTTGTGCCCACTTCCATTTAATATCCCTTAGGCTGCTATAGCAAATGCTGTAGTTTTAAGTAGTTTAACTTATAATAATAATTTAACTTTAGTTTTTTATCGGCTGTTTAAGTGGCCCTCTTATAATTAATGTACCTATAGTGTCAGTCAGTAAAAAAAAATCTTTTTCATTTTGAAAAGGGAACCTTTCAAGGTCGGGGCTATGTTTGAGCCAATGCGATAATCGCCCGCAGAACTAAGCATGACAGCGCCCTCTAGGGGTCAACAGGGAACCCGACGTTGAGAACGGCGGCCATGTTAAAAATCAGTTTTCGCTTGAAACTCCTACGGTCAGGAGCAAAATATTGCATCTAAAGCCGCAGCACCGCCCTTACATTTTATATGTGTTTTTCTGAGATATATTTCGCCCCGGGGTTGTTAGTTTCGTGGACAACACCAGATTTGTGATCACGACAAGGATTTGAAGTGTTTGCGCCATCGAGTGGACCACGAGGTGCTCCCGATCAACAAGACCAGCTGTCCAGAGTCCAGCCTGACGAAGGTCGAGGATCCACCAAGTAAGCCCCTAGATTACGGCAATGTCAAGTCTTACGTTTTGATCGGCGAACGTATCGCATTCCCGCCCCGCCTTCCATTACATTTAATTTGAGTACCTAAACGTACCTACTTACCTACTTAAATTCATAAAATTTATTTGAGACCAAGATCGGCAGTAGATTTACGAGCCAGTGGCTCAATCAATAATGTTCGAATGAACGTCCATATTATTTTATTAATTAGTGATATTTAATATTTCATTTTCTCTATCTAGCATTTTTTTTAAATGTTTTTTTTTCGTAGAATGCCGTGACAGAGTGGTAAAATAAAATGTTGTCCCCACTGAAAGAGTCCACTTTGTCACATGTTTTTTTTTAGAAAACAACCGTAAATAAATATTTATATTGGCCAGAAAGGAAACTTTAATTAGTTCTAATGAAGAAACCTATGCATTTTTTTTTAAATCGCACTTCAAAACCACAATTTTCGATAGTTCAAAAACCAAAAAAACAGAAAAACCTCGGTTCATTGTCGGTAAAAAAGAAGAACGACCCAGGAACAACTTTTCTGTATTATTTTAAAAGATTTTGGCCCAATTTCAATCGAAATATTAGACATTAATTAAGTTTATAATTTAGTCATAAAAATTAACTAGATTTTTTAGAATGCATTTTATACTTTCCCATCGTTTTATTGCCCGTGTTGCCTTGCTTTATAATAATTAAATGTGACGAATTAATTTGTCATAATAGGCATTCACATTATTAAAACAATATTTGTTGCAAAAATATTTATGTTGACCTTTTTATAGTATAAGTACGTTAGCCGTTTTTTGAATAAGCATCAGAATCTTAAATAGGTACACTTCAATTTAAGACTTTGTTCAATTAAGGTGCTAACAATTATGTAGCGGAAATCTAACTAGAAAGTTCAAAACTAAACTATTTAGTAATTTGCCCACGAAAGCACAGATCTTATACTTAGTACCAACAATGGTGTTCATTTTACACGTACAGTAGATATATACTTACATCGAGTGTGTAAAATATTCTCATAATTATTTAGTTACTAGTTTCAATTATTTCGCTGTTTGCGTGTGTGTGTGCGAATACATTTAAAAGATTCGCGCCGATTGACAATTGGCGCGAACCTTTATGATATAAATTATAGTTTTTCACTCCTCATACTCGTTCAGTTGGCCTATATGTTGTGTATGGCTGTAGTGGCTAAGTTGATGTAGGCTGCCTCACATTTTTTTTTTGTTTTAATGAATAAAGTAAAATCCGCTCCACGCGCCGCCAGGAGGAGCAAGCACCACACGAGGTCGAGTTGCTCAAGTTTAAAAATTATACAAATATTTCTTGAAATCTAAGTGAAAAGCAGAGTGTATATTATTCGTGTATAAAACCCATTTCACTCCATATATTATTGTCTTGGGTAAAATAGCTTGTATTATGCACATTGTTGTACAATCTACTATTGATCTCATGAAAATAATTTATAACGGCTGGCGTACAAAAAAGTAGGTACCTACACATTATTATGCTTGTAATATACTTCTGTGGATGATACCTAAAGAAGTCTAAAGCTGCGTCTACGCTAGGCGAGCCGAGCATAAGCGGAGCCACAATTCGTTTAGTGTGGACTGACTTACAAGCCTCAAAGCCACTTGACGCCGCGAACAGAACGACTCCGCTCTTGCTCGGCTCGCCTAGCGTAAACACACCTTAAGTATTTGTGTGGTTTAATTAAATTATAATGGAATTAAACTAGTCTTTTTCAATGTATGATGTTTTTTTTGATTACCTCTTAATTCCCCTACATTTTACCAAGAAGGAGATAATGTTTTAACAGAAACGCATTGTAAATAACAATATTTACTTAGCACGTACCTAACTACTGGGAATTTTGACTAGTTATATATCTAGGACACCTAATACAGGCAGCGTATGATAGGCTGCGAAGAGTGCGAAGTATCACGTCCCGGTGCGGCGAGACGAAACGTCCATAATGGAGTTTATAACTACCTAGTGCA
Organism: Epinotia nisella; assembly: GCA_932294315.1. Lineage (NCBI taxonomy): Eukaryota > Metazoa > Arthropoda > Insecta > Lepidoptera > Tortricidae > Epinotia > Epinotia nisella. The sequence goes on from OW028674.1 coordinate 30,590,474, forward strand.
TGTAGGGGTTTCGTCGATCAAATACAGGCAGCAAGTTTTCCGTTCGTGTTTTTGCTACTCAGGCAACTTTTTTTGCAGTTATTTTCTTCCTCGTTAGTTCCAGTACAATATTTTGACAGGTGGTGACAAACAAGAAACCGGCCAAGTGCGTGTCGGACTCACAACGAATGCTTCCGTGCCTATTAAAAAGGGCGCATTGCATGGCCACAGAAATCTTACGGCACTTACATCCTTTTCTATAGGGAAGGCAGTTTTTCAGCAATATCTTTGAACCGATCTTGTTCAAACTATTTTGAATACACTGTTCGAAAATTAGAGGGGGGTGGGGGGCACAATTTTTGTGACTTTCGGGGCGATTATCTCCGACTATATTCACTCAATCAAAAAAATGGCTGAGAAACCTTCTGGGTATTTATTTTGAAAGGCCTATTGATTGATGGGCCTGAGCCACACACGTGGAGTTACAGTGTTTTTTTTTTAATTATATATAACAAGCTTTATAATAACGTAACCTGTTCGTATGTAACTAACTAAGTGTGTAAGTTGTCCGCCAAAATTTGCAATCCGTTTTTCAGTCACTTGCCGTTATCCGATTGAGCTGAATTTTTTTTTTTTGGATGTTTAGTTTGGATGGCAATTTAATATTGAGCCATCGTACCATCGAGCTGATCTTATGATGGAGACAGAAGGTGGCCATTGGAATTCAGTATTTAACCGACGTAACCCAACCCATGTTTGGGTTCGTTAGAATCGTCTCAATGAGTAGTTGATGATGGTATACATAAAAGTACAGTCGGCAATAAAAGCTTGTACCAAAAATTAAATTTTTGACAGAAACTTATTGTTTACTTGCAGTTACATGTATGGAGTGCGTCCTAAGAATTTTGAGTCATTTCATTATCTAAAACTATATAACAGCTAACAAAATACACCTATCCTCCAAATTTTATTCAAATCCACCTTATAGTTTTGACGAAACTAATATACGGGGTTCCGTTTTTGCCCTTTTGGCTACGGAACCCTAAAAAGCGTATACGCCCTGAGGGACAGGAGATTTGACATTGTATCTCGTTCCCACTTCTGGTATTGTCTAGTCTATGCTTACATCCTTGTCACTCATGTGTGTATGTGTGTGTGAGTCCCTCTATTCTATTCTTCCTCTATGGGGACAATAGTGCCTAGGTATCAGATAACGGAACAGCACGGATATCACAAGACGGCGCACGATAGCTCTCTCGATTTTTCTCGCACTATCTGTCTCTCTCTTATTAGGAAACTTAGAAAGAGAGATATAGTGCGAGAAAAATCGAGAGAGCTCGCGCGTAGTCTTGTGATAGCCGTGTTGGAGTAGAAAAAAACCGGTCAAGCGCGAGTCTGACCCGTGCACCGAGGGTTCCGTACAGAATTTCATACAACATACCTACCCGTCTTGCCCCGCCGATTAATTTAGGAGAAATCTTAACAACGCATAGTGTAGTTAAGTTATGAGTACCTACAGCGCAATTCATCGGTGCAATTTGTTACTAACTGGCGCGACCAAGGAACTCGGCATGTATGTTGGTTTTTCAGCAATAATAATTTATCAAGTGAATTAATTTCGATAATTGTTCTTTTATTTGCTAGAATGTACTTTCAGAATACTTTCATATGAATGTGAAGGAAAAAAAATATACACAGAAGTACAAACTTAATTAACAAATGATTTCTGAAGAATAAAAAAAAATACGCTAGATAGAGGTCTCGTTATACTTACTTTTCCGGTAATATTTACGTTTATTAATCATATATACTTATTATTTTCTAATTTTTCGCTTTCTTAACTTCGGAGATAAGGGGGGAATGGTTTTTTTTACATTTTCCTATATAGGTAGGTAAATCTAAATTTTACCACTGTAGAAAAAAAAACTGTTTTAGAATGTGCAATTCTTACCCTTTCATATGATACCCAACTTGGCCTACTAACTAGACTTTGAATTTTTGCCCTCCCTCTTATCTGTCCTTTTTTATAGAAATTAAAAATATATATTTAAATTTTTCATTTACCGTACCTACACGTGCAGTAGCTTTTTTTACAACTACTCCAAATTTTTAATTGATGGCATTAGTATATAGTTCCTGAGATATTTAACTTTGTGACAGACAGACAGTCGGACGGAGTCGCACCATTTTTACCGTTTTGGTCCGGAACCTTAAAAATACCTTGTACGCTATGGTATGGAAGCTAATGGGAGCCTAGTGGTTCAGACATGCGACTGTCAAACGGCGGTCGTGGGTTCAAATCCCGGCTCGTACAGTACGAGTTCATAAATATATGTACGTTCCCAAAGGTTCTAAAATATATGCAACCTTACGACCTTAACAAAAAAGTGATCACTTTCCGTGCACATAGGTATATTCGAACTCGACTGTACCCATGAGTTTTTTAGGAACTTATGTATAGAATATAATTTGATAATTTACCGTTAGCTTTTCAGTAAACGAAAAACATCGTGAGTAAACCTAACTTCTGAGTAGAAAATCAAAGGTGTATGTGAAGTCCTCAACCCGCACGGGCCAGCGTGGGGTCTACTGCCCGTTCCCTCTCATCCATGAGAAGAGGCCTGTGTCCAGTAGTGGGACATATATAGGCTGATTTATTATTATTAATAATAATTAATATATATTAATAATTATGTATGAAAGTAGCTTGTAATGCTTGATTATGATATTTAAAATGTTGATATTACACTGCCATCTGCCGACGAGTAGCAAAACAACGACACCCACAATAATATTGCTAGCCTAAAAATTCCGATGACGAAGATTCAAGTAAAACTTAAAAACTTAAAAAAGTGTTTTACATTTACAATTTATAAAATATTTATGCAAGTCATACTACGTAAATTGAGAAAAAATATGAAAAACATTACACTCCTTTTCGTTGGGCAGTCTTGTATAATAATAATATCAAAATGTATTTCTAAAAAGGGAAGATTTCTAAAGCATTGCAATTCAGCGAGGAAATGCCGCCAGCATCCTCGGTACAATGCCTCGAGGGCCTTTTTTAGATTTAACTTAGTTTTAATTTATCTTAGTTAATGTTAATTATAATCTTGTATTTTTATTTCAATAAATTTTATTTTCTAAAAAGCGAGTGAAAGAACAGGTTTATTCTATCATTTTGAACGCACCGCGAACAGCTGTCAGTATGCCTGTCACCCTGTATGATGGTTATTGGTTGGTAAATCTAGTTGTAGTAGTTTGTTAATAAATATTTGAGATTAAAAGATACTTTTGCAAGCCTTTATTTAATATATTTGAAGCTACTTTTATATGTATCAAGTTTATTACATGAACGAGTTATGAAGGCATTAATACAGCGTGTTATAAACGCTAAAGTTACCGGTAAGTATGAATGTTAGTTTGTGCATTAATAACATTTAACAATAAAACTCGGCACCTTATGGTAAGTTTCCCGAAGCGATTATTATGAGCCGCTCATCAAATTAAACCTGTGTATTTGTACAAAACTATCCTCTAGAGATATATTTTATGTAAGTAAATTAATTATTTCTGTGCACCTTTATTTTGAGTTATAGTCCAGATCCGGACGTATTGCAAAATTTGTATACTTCTATAGACTGCAACTTGTTTTGTGAGCCAAATGAAATGATAAAAATAAAGTAAAAAACTGCTACTAGTCATATCACATTTTAATTCCAGTGAATGGTGAAGTTGTCAGTAATATAGAGCAAGGATTATGCGTTCTAGTTGGAATATCAAAGAATGACAACTTGTTGGATATGGAATACATGTAAGTAGATAACATAGGTGTGACAAAGAAGTTCAGAAAACTACTTTTTGTTGTTACTCTACATTTAAGAAGGAATCTGAAATATGGTTCTCAAGGGATCTGGGAAAACATAATACCTACAGTAAAAGATTCTAAATTTGGGATTGAGCAAAATTATATAATTCATGGAAAAGCCTATGTATGTATATGACAATACTGTATCGAGTGATCCTATAAGGGTTCCGTTTTTTTCCTTTTGATGTACGGAACCCTAAAAAGAAAAAAAGTGAAAAGTGTTACATCTCGTAGCACTTCTCACTCCAATGCGTCGAGCTGCCGGGACTGTCCGGCACAGACTGAACACCTTAGGGCCAATTGGCTTTACCTGGTGTTACAAAAATCTAGTTGAGATGTCCTCTCTAGTAGTATACATGATTACTCAAAACTTGGATCCATTCCTAAGTTGCTTAGATATTTTACATACAAACAACTATTGCCGTTCTAGTGTACTGTAACAGCTGTATGTGAGCATTGTACTGAAAAATAGTTAGGAGTAAATATTTTGCTTATGTTACAGAGTCCGGAAAATACTCAGTATCAGGTTGTTCAATGATGACAGTGACAAACGATGGAGCAAGAGTGTAGTAGACAAAGATTTTGAAGTACTGTGTGTTAGCCAATTCACTTTATACAACTCTTGGAAGGTCAGTAGCCAACTGCATATCAATTTCTTGCCTTTCTTAATTAGTCCTGAATTAAAATAGAACATTACTTTCCATGTCAAGTAAGAATATTTAGTTTCAGTTACCAAAACCATGGCCACCCTGCGGACTAAACTTCTTGTTAGAGATGCAATAAAAATATTCGTATAATATTCTTGAAAACCGCACTATTATTGGCATAACAATACAATAATAAAATATATTCAACAAAAGTTTGGCTGGAAATACCACAAATTAAAAATCCACTTGGAGATGTATTTAATACAGAAAATATTTTTTTCTAGGGTAACAAGCCAGACTTTCATAATGCAATGGCTGGTGATGAGTCTAAGAAGTTTTATGAACAATTTTTAGAACTGTTAAAGAAAAGTTACAAATTGGAAAAAGTTAAAGGTAAAACCGAAATAACAACATTAGGTTAAAAATTGTGTGGAGAAACTCTATTCTATTGCACTCTACAAACTATACAATCTGTCACAACTACCAACAAAGACGCAACTTTAGTTGGAATGAGACAACAACACCTTTCATTCTAACTATAGCTGCGTCTCTGTCAGCTGTAACAAATTGCATCGTTTGTAGTGTGCAATAAGACGACTAAACTAGATACTGCTGCACGGCTTCATACAGTTTGTGCTAGGCTCGCCACATACAGGCAAAATTCCGCCGAATTCAGCCGGCTGATTCCGCCCGCAGCTGTTCATGTAAAATGTATGGCCCTGCCATAGACAGCCCGGCTGAATTCTACGCCTGTATTTGGTCGCGTAATTCAGCCCGTATGGCAAGCCTAAAAATACTCATTTTTTTGTCTTAGATGGGGTGTTTGGGGCGTACATGCAAGTGTCAATCGAAAACGATGGACCAGTCACAGTCGAAATAGAGTCACCAGTTAGGGATGACAAAACACTCGCTAAGGAAAATTCTAGGAATCCACAGAGGGCAAAGGTAAATAAAGATTGTGAGGGAGATTTAAAAAGTTAGTACTGTTGAATGTTATATATGAACATGTTGCGCTATTGGTTTTCCATGTATTAATAAATAAATAATAATGTATATTTGTAAGCAAATTATAAAAGGAATCTATTAAGACATTTTCTTTAAATCGCTTTTCCTACTTATCTATTATCAATCTATATTATCATATAGTAGCTATTATTCATCGCGTACGTAATTCGGTACAATTCTGAGTCAGAGGGGTCATCACGTAACGTTTTGAACGCGCGTTAGGTAGATCCAACTGTCATTTTTCCATATAAAAAGTGACATTTATATCTACGAATCTACCTGACGCGCGTACAATACGTTACGTGATCGACCCGCAGGCACTTGTCCCACCGCCGGCGTCGATCGACGAGCTATCGGCGATTTTCTCGCCCAAGAAACGAACAAAAGATAATCGCTCCCGTGTAAATAAAAGAGAGAGGTATAGTTCATCGCGGTGTGAACAGCCAGCGATGAACTATAAATATATATCTCTCTTTTATTTACACGGGAGCGATTGTCTTTTGTTCGTTTCTTGGGCGAGAAAATCGCCGATAGTTCGTCGCTCGACGCCGGTATTTCTTTGGTATTTCTGCGGCACTTGTCCCACCGCCGCGGTGGGACAAGTGCCGCAGAAATACCAAAACAGAGAGTGGGGTTGCCAGCAAGCATGACATGAAATATTTCGTCTTCTGTTTGTTTACATCGGTGACATTCGATGACTTCTAACGTCTGTTGTCAAAGAGTAGGTACTGCATGCCAGTCATATGCCAGTAAAATAAATTAGTTCCATTAAAGATCCGAAACGTAACTAGGGTCAAAAAAAACTTGTCAGGCTATAAACTTACTTATACTTAGGACAATAACTGTCAAGTTTATTACTCGCGGCCACCGCAGGCCGCGCCAGTGTGATTTAGACTTTAGGCCGTGCCAGTGTGTTTCAGGCGTTACGGCGCTATTAGGCCTCTCACAGACTGGCGCGGCCTGGCCGCAGCGGTCAATAGTAAAGTAGTTACTATAATGCTTACGAGATGTGGCTAACGGGGTATGTGTGTGTACCTTTAGGCGGCTGTCCAATGTCCATCGTAATAGTTGCTTGAAATGATTCCTAAGGGGGAGGCCATTGCCCAGCCCAGTAGTGGGGCACTAGGTACTTCGAAATGCGTAACACTGTATTGACCCCTATTTTTGCCAGTGTATCTTTTATCCTTTAGCCGCCAAGAGCACCCAAAGGCATGGACCTATGATACTCAGGACAAGCTATACATGATGCCACAATGAGGGACGGAAAGGCTTCGATGCAGCTAAATTAAGAACTGATCGTAAAGTGGCTGATGGCTTACCATAAACAACCTACTTTAATTTAGGCGGGTAGTGGTTGTGCCAAATAAAAAAGTGGAACTATGACAAGGACAACGAATTATATTTCCTTTTTTGTCACACTTATCGAGATTTGCATGCTACCATCTCGCTCGGACGTGGTATTATTATTATCATAGCTTGTCCTGAGTATCATAGGCCCATGTCCAAAGGTATTACGTGTTTTGGCGGGTAATGGCGTGCGCTGTCAAAGTCACCATCATGCTTTCAACGAAGGTTCATATCCACACTCCTATGGAAAAAAGTTGGCGTGTCAGTGCTACTTTAGTAGGTACGTAATGATACCATAATGAACCCATTTTTTGTTATGTTTGGCATTTTTTGCTCTACGGGCACACCGCAACTAAGGACGTCTTCTTGACTAGGTATTTTTTATTATTCAGAATGTAAATACAAGATTATGATTAACATTAACTAAACTAAGTTAAATCTAAAAAAGGCCCTCGAGGCATTGTATCGAGGATGCTGGCGGCATTTCCTCGCTGAATTGCAATGCTGATGCGTTGCGCGAGAAAGCCGCCAGCTCTTCGGTCACCAGTTACATCGACCAGACTTTTCGCGATTTCTGCAAATAACTTATGCGCACTGGGACCCCACGGACCGAGGGTCTCGACGCCAAAGGGTACAAAGTCGTACACTCTGCCAAGGCCATAGGTAATTAAAACATCAATTTTCAATAAAAAAAACTTTATTTTGAAATAATGGTTATTATCTATTAACAGTTTTGTTATAGGTCGTTAGGCTTCCGATTATGCTCAGGTTAGAAAAAAAAGTTGATATGCCTACCTACACTAAGTGGTTACGGCTAATGCAAACATCACCACGACTTATCCTACAAAACTATGGTCCTTACAATCACCAATTTTGTTAACAGATAATCGACCAAAATTCAATTACATTTTTTACATTTTATTTCTAAACGAGTAGAAAATAAACTAAAAAAAAATAAACTCATGTAAATGCAATCTATAAACCCTCTATTTAAATTAGGTAATACTATAATAAAATTTAACAAACGAGATTAAGGACTCTTAATTAGTGTCAAGTATTAAAGTTTAAGTTAAGATATAATTTAATTTGTATCATTTAGCCTGAGTGCCGCATGATTACTATTTCTATACCGAGAAATATAGATAATATAATCACTGTCTTTACGTTAATGCCTACTCAATCTCGCACTGATCCTTATAGAATTTGACCTCATCACCAATCAAGGCACTATTCGTTTTGGTATATTGCTGATACGTATCCTCACTCCTAATTCACAATATCAATTCTTTAAAGTGTAAAGAGTATAATTTCCAAGTTCTTACAATCAAAAGTCTGCGATGACCTTTGAATTTTAATAAATACTTAGCAAAAGAATAGACCAAGCGTTCTTATTGATTCCTATATTTGATGATTATTATAAATTCAAAGGTCCCACACTACGAATCTATAGCATTTAAGTATGTCTATCGAAATAATGTAACTATTATAAAAATATCTATGCTTAATTATTCGAAAAGTAAACGTTTCTGGGATAGGCTAAGGATTTAACAACATATACCTTTTCATGTTAATGGACGATCTGGTTTCCAGTTTTAGATAACCGATAATCTTGATATCTAGTTGATCATTGAAATTTAGTTGATTAATGGAATTATTAATATAAATGCATGAAAACTGCAGTATCAACAGTAAATATGATTCCTCTTCCTCCGAGAATTCCGTGCAAATACGCGGTTTTGTTGTTAAGTTTGCCAATGATATTCAATAATACATTAGGTATAACATGTTTTCAGAGCTTACACGGGATTCTAGTAGAATGTGAAATTAAATCGAATATTTTTACAAAAATTTTGTCTTTTGCATGACAATGTGGTAGACGGTTATTTAAGTCGAATTTGAGTGATGGGGGCAGTCTACCAGAGGCCGGAGGAGAACCCGCCGGGCGGCACGCGGTTGTGGTTGATGATGCTGTTGCCGTTTAGTGACGTCACTGTGTTGATCTGCCCGTTCAGCGACTTGTAGCCGTCACCGGTGATCGGGTTGCCTTCTGGAAAATCCAAATTCAATGATAAAACACTCGTTTATTAATTGAAAGGTCCAGAGAACAACAATAACAGTTTCTTTAGATCGTGGCTTCTTCGATCTAATTGGAAAGCCATGGTTTAATCTCGGATCTTTCATTTTCAGAGGGGAATTTTAAGGAAAAACGTAAAATACCAAAAACATAGTAAGGGACAAATAAGTGATGTTTACATGCATGTGGTCTTAAATGTGCATATTCGAGAATATTCCTAAGAAATGTTTCTCGATTCCAGGGTTTAATAAATAATTGAAATCTAACTAATAAGTACCTACAGACTATCAATTTAAATTGATTACAATGAAGAAACTAGCTATGAATACAGTTATATCAATCAGAATAGTAGGTATTTTGACATCATATGAAAGTCTTAGAGTGGGTTTTGCTATGTTATAATACGTGAATGAGACGATCGTAATGGCTGTTTACTTATAAACAAATGGTAAAATGACTGGATTGAATAAGAAAGTTGTATCGACACTACAAATATAAAATCTTATGAAATCTGTTAGTTGAACTTTTTCAATCCTAATCACATGACAAGTATTAAAAAAATATAGTTAACAATCCAAAATTCTAAACATACAACCAACGACAGCAAATTTCTAATTTAATACATAAAGGAGTAGTCTTAACGTTTTCAGTGCTGAAATGTTGTAGTTAATTGTATATTATTATTGATATATAAGTATATCAAAATATTTAAAGCTGTTTACACCATCAGCCGATACAATTTCAATAGAAATATGTATACTACCTACCTACTTCTCAACAAGAAAGACGAAAAGGCGTGCGAAAAACAGGCGAAGAAATTACGCAATGCAACCTATTACATGACACTATTTACACGTCTATGTAAAAAAACAATTAAATACGGTACAGACACAAGCAATTATCTCTTTATTTGACGCCTGCTATTTAATTACTGTTACAAAACGTACAATTTACGCTCAACTAAGACAAATTGCATGACCAATTGCAAACTAGTTCTTATGGAAGATCAACGAAGAAGCATCGAATAAAACGGCTTGAGTGTTTAATCAGAGACTTGAAGGAATCTTGCCTGTTTGATATATTATTATAATACTTACTTGACCATATTGTCAATAAAAATGCCTATCTACATTATTACAAACAGGCCAAACCGTTTCTTAAACAAGTAACAGCAAACAATTATTAACACTTACTTATTTTAAGTATTTATTTGCAATTAACAAGCTTTCTTTGTCAAAATACCCTGATCGGGTGTCTCATCAGGTGATTGGTGCGTTTATGGCATTCCTTCAGTCTAAGATGATTTAAACACCCACCCATCTCTCTTCGGCGAACATAGTCTACATAGTACGTCTTAGGCCTGAAGTCCTCTGCATGCCGATTCAGATCGAACAGGTATCCGGGGACATGTTTAGGGAAAATGGGAGGAAAGCCTGTAAGAGTGTAGGGGCCGGGTGGCTTGGGAGTCTCAAAGAGAGCAAAGTCAGGAATAGGTCCGTCGCGTTCGTATCTAAAAAGACTCGGAGGTGGTTGTGCTTGTGCGTGAATATAAGGATCGACGAGCCCGCCTAGAGTCGGCACGGGGTCATACTTGTAATCCGGATTCGGTCTTTCACCAAGAGCTGATGTCATTCCGACGAAAGCATAGGGGGGCAGAGGATGGTAAGGAGTTTTTCTATCCGACGGTTCCAAATAATGCTGAGCAGGGAAAGGCGGCCAATGTCTATCTAAAACTGGCTGGGGAGACAGTGAATCCTCGTCCAGTACTGGATGCTCCATTTCGGGATCGTCAGATTCTAGACCGAGTAAAGTGTAAGGGGTCTGTCGGTAGCTGTGACTGGGTTTGGTTGTGGAGTGTACGTAGTATTGGGCGGGTTTTGGGGGCCAGTCGGTGGTGTAGTATCGATGGGTGGGTTGGGGCTCGAGGTCGGGGTCGGCACCTCGCAGGGCGGCGGCCGGGTGTCGCCGTCGCGTGGGCTGCAGCTGCACACCGTCTCCGGTCACCGGATTCCTCTTGGGCGGCGTGAACGATGCTGACCATTTACAGAACAAACGGTTTTCATTCGAACTATGTTAATGTTACTAAATAACCTGCGCGTTGCTTCGTTTTTACTGTCCTATAATATTTCCTTGTATCCGACTGCCTTTACTATTGTTAAAATGTGTATTTAGCCTATGAAAGATCACATTTGAAAATCGACCAGTGTCCGATCAGATGTTAATGTTTTGATCCATTCTGGAATATCGTATGTAGGTATTTAGTTATTAGTACCCCGTGCAGAACTTTAAAGCTACAGAGATTTTGATACATATATCGGCCTGCACTGCCATGACATAGTAAGAGAAGCAGGTACCTAATAGTGTATTATTTTGAGTGCATTACCGATTACACAATGCTCATTGTGCAATCATGCCCATCCATATTCAAAGCAAAGCTTCATTCACCATTGTATATTGAGTATGTGTTTATTTAAAATGATCTCCTTTCATAGCAGACGTGTGGCTAGGCAATTATTCGTTTTAATTGTTAATAATTAATGTCAGATAATATTTATATAGTGGTTGGTTATAAGCGTGTAGAGTTCCTAGCGTGCTTATTTGTTCTTGGAGTCCCAAACTTCAGCCATACTGAGATTTTAGTCGGATAATTTGTGTTCGTCTAGTATGACGGCAGATGGGATTAATGTGGAATGAATACTATCGTAGGCCGACAAATGGTTTCTAAGAACCGAACAGCGGCAGTTTACGATGAAGCGAGATTTTATCGATAACGCTTACCGCAATGGTTTGTTCGAATGACTTCAATTTCTTTTCTCCGGGCAAAATATTAATCATTATATGTACCTTTTTTTATTTATTAAGATCTTATTGTTGCCTTTGTGATTATGATCGTGTTAAGTTAAAAATTTGTCACGTCAACTAGTCAGTCCCGGAAATATCTAAGTATAGAGACTTAAATGTGACAATGAATGTAGCATATGGTCATTCATCAATCGTATTTCATTCCACATTTGACTCCACATTATATTCCCGACACCCCTAGCGCAGTCGTGCGGTTCATGCCTACAACTGAACTGAATGAACTCACAGTGTTCGCCGGCGTCCGTCTCACCTCGGCTGGGCGTCGAGGACGCGCTGCCGTTGGCCATCGGCTTGGGCGAGTGCGCCGGGCTGCCTCCGTTCATGATGGCCTCGCCGAACTTGATGTTGCTGCGGATGGTGTCGGTCACCATGGGAGTGACGTGGGATGATGCAGTCTGAAAACACATTAGTGTTTGATAAGTTTTGTGTAAGTTTTCAAAAACTTCTGTCTGAGCATCTCTTCTATTTGTTTTGTTTGATTAGTAACTAGGTAACGGTACCTAGCTTAACAAGTTCAGATGAAAATATTTTCTTCTCAACGAATACCCAGATGAGGGGTAGGTACAGTACATGTACCTAATTCTTATTCTAATCTATTCCAAGCTTTCCGTTTGTACGTAGTTAAGTCTTGCAAGTTGAATTACACTATCATTCAGGAGTCATGACATGATTTTTAGGGTTCCGTACCAAAAAGGTAAAAACGGAACCCTTATGGTGCGACTTCGTCTGTCTGTCTGTCACAAAGTCAAATATCTCAGGAACTACTAATGCTATTGATTTGAAATTTGGAATAGTTGTAAACAAAGCTAATCCTCGTGTATGGAAAATGAAAAATTTTAATATATACTTTTAATTTGTATACAAAAGGGCGGATAAAAGGGGGGGCAAAAATTCAAAGTCTAGTTAGGAGGTCAAGTGGGGTATCATTTGAAAGGGCTTGAATTGTACATTCTAAAACAGTTTTTCTTTTTTTTTCTACGATGGTAAAATTTTGATTTATAAAGAAAAATGTTGAAAAAAATACCATTCCCCCCCTTATCTCCGAAGTTAACCAAGCGAAAAATTTGAAAATAATATATATTATTACTATTAACGTGAATATTACCGGAAAAGTATAACGAGACCTCTATCTAGCGTATTTTTTTTTATTCTTCAGAAATCATTTGTTAATTAAGTTTGTACTTCTGTGTATATTTTTTTTCCTTCACATTCATATGAAAGTATTCTGAAAGTACATTCTAGCAAATAAAAGAACAATTATCGAAATTAATTCACTTGATAAATTATTATTGCTGAAAAACCAACATACATGCCGAGTTCCTTGGTCGCGCCAGTTAGTAACAAATTGCACCGATGAATTGCGCTGTAGGTACTCATAACTTAACTACACTATGCGTTGTTAAGATTTCTCCTAAATTAATCGGCGGGGCAAGACGGGTAGGTATGTTGTATGAAATTCTGTACGGAACCCTCGGTGCACGGGTCAGACTACCATTCCATTCCCCCCCTTATCTCCGAAGTTAACCAAGCGAAAAATTTGAAAATAATATATATTATTACTATTAACGTGAATATTACCGGAAAAGTATAACGAGACCTCTATCTAGCGTAATTTTTTTTTATTCTTCAAAAATCATATGTTAATTTTGTTTGTAATTTAATACTTCTGTGTTTAATTTTTTTCCTTGAAATTCGTATGAAAGTGTTCTGAAAGTACCTTCTAGCAAATAAAAAAAGAATTATCGAAATGAATTCATTTGATAAAGAATTATCGCAAAAAAACCAACATACCGTAAGGGAAATGTATGTACGTACCACCGTAGAACCCTATCGCAATAAGGTGATATACCACTCGAGTTTGAGTGACGGCGGCATGTCAATTGCGACAGGGTTCTACGGTGGTACGTGAATACATTTCCCTTACTGTACATACCGATATCCTTGGTCGCGCAAGTTAGTAACAAAATGCACCGATAAATGGCGCTGTAGGTACTCATGAGGTGGGGCAAGACGGGTGTGTTGTATGATATTTCGTACGGAACCCTCAGTGCGCGAGTCAGACTCGCACTTGACCGGTTTTTTAAAATATAGTTTAGAAATATTAGATACACTTAAGTAATTTATTTAAGTACATGATAATGCTAGATTATGGAACCATCAAGCTGGTCGGATGATGGAGACTTAAGGGTATCTTGCTAGAGCAAGAGATGAACCTGTTAGGTTAAATTACCTATATATTCCCCGTTTTCTTACGGCTGCTCATAACAATCGCCTCAATGCGTACCTATGTTAGTTATGACTGCGCAAAGGAGCGTCTCTAATACTTAAAAAAAAGTCGAAAAATAAAATTTTGACAGAAACTTGTTAAAATAGGAAGTAAGTAAGTACTTCAATTAGGTAGCTACTTCAGAACAATAATGACCTGTCCGAAAAGTCTGGAATGCGTGTCGCGAGGGCGCGTGGGCGTGTCGCGCGCGGCGCGCGGGCGCACGTTGCCGTTCACTCGCGGCTTGCTGTCGACGGCGTCCGAGCTGAAGATCTCGGCGATGCAGCTCTTCGGCGCGTTTGGCACTCTGGAAAAAAGAGGACAATCTGATTACTTATAGGGGACACTAAGTGACGTCGCGCAGCGTTTGTGCGGCGCAAACTTCACTGCACTAAATTCTAACATTAGTAGGTATACCTTCACAAAACATGATCTTCACAAGATATTCGACATAGGTAAGATCTAAGTGAGATATTAAATCTATTATACATGAAATTTAACAACACTCTGTTATATAGGTAACATGTGATTTGTCTCTCTCGTACTAACGTAAATGTAAATGCGACAGATAATAAGTGAAATCAAAACTCGGTTCAATCTTACAACCCTTCGCTAGCTCGGCTTTCAATACAAGCACTTGCTCCAAACCACAACTTTGCAGCCTTGCATAACAAATAACTATTGTTTATTTTTCCGAAAGAAGTGTAAATATATCACTTATAATTTAGAAGCACAAAGTTGGACGCAACAAACTTGACGGGGCCTGGTTTGACCTTCTCGAAGGTAGAAGAAGGAGAAGACAATTAAGCACCCCGCCATACCTAATGCACAATTCTCCTGCCACCTCTGCGGAAGACAATGCCGCTCCCACATAGGACTACATTATAACCATTTAAAAAAAAGTTCAACCATTTAAAAAAAAGTTCTAATATGTACCTTTTCACAAAGTGCTGCTAGAATCGTCTAATAAAGACAAGGCCACAGATGATGAGTTTAGGAGTTCGGCAAGAAGCTGGCAAAGGACAAAAATCAGTGGCGGTTACTCCACCGACAAGACTCCTTAAATAATGATGATGATAGTTTAGAAGCAGTAGCTGACATTTTGCTCGACCTCCCAACGTGACATACACCTTAACGGCACTTTACTAAAATAAGTTTGATGGATGTTTTATTAATATATAAGAATGTTTTGGATTGAGCAACTAATAACCCATGCAACACTTATGATATCTATACCTACCTAGGTAAACCTACCCCTACCCTACCTATTTAAATATGTACTGTACAAGGGTTCCTGAACTATAGGGAGGATATTATATAATTAAATCTTCATTTTAAAATCAAAATTAATGGATTGAAACCCCGTCCAGTGTGGGAATTAAATAGGACTATTATTAATATCCAACCCAACCCATCATCTGGCATGCATTAGCCCCCCTGTAACTGGACACGCGCGGACATCGTTAAGTAATGCCGGCATGCAGATATGGGAAGGGCACTTCCGTTATACATCAACAAACGTGTCTATGGAATCTTTATTGCCTTCGACAAAAAGTCTGTTATAGTTTAAATCATGCTTCGTATAAGTTGGCGAGCCAGAAGCCCCCCCAGTCTATGCACGAAACCACAAATCGATAGCTTAGTAAAAAACCATAAAAATCACCTACCTACTATACGGGAAGTCTGAATGTCGGAAAACCTTTGGGAGCGGTAATACGACCAATTCCCGGGCTGTTCGAAACTAGTAAAAGCAACTCGTATTAAGCTCGCAAAGCTTGAAGTTCGGTTTGGTGCTTTTGGCAATGTTGGGAAATCGACTCGATTCACGTACCTAAAGCTCATCAGAACTTTCATATACAACGAATCTTGAACACTAACAGCTGCTCGCACGGCTCCATCTGCGTATTATAAAGAACTAGCTTCGGCCCGCGCTTAAACAGCTGAACCGATTGAGATGAAATGTGATATGGAGATAGGTGGAATCCCGGGGAAGGACATGGGATAGTTTATTACGGAAATTATCTCCTAAGGGGTTGAAAGGGGGGTGAATGTTTGTATGAGAGTGCAGTTAATAGTTCTGCGCGGACAAAGCCGCAGGTAAATTTTAGAGAGTATCTGGTGTTACCAGACACCAATTATACTGGTATAGATACGTCTGGTCTCCATTATCGCGAGCAGGGGAATAATTGCACTCGAAGCCAGCCCATTCCTTGATTGCGCCACGTTTATAAATTTCCCTGCAAATAGTGTTGGTAATGC
Source organism: Epinotia nisella (assembly GCA_932294315.1). Classification (NCBI taxonomy): domain Eukaryota; kingdom Metazoa; phylum Arthropoda; class Insecta; order Lepidoptera; family Tortricidae; genus Epinotia; species Epinotia nisella. The sequence goes on from OW028674.1 coordinate 30,606,781, forward strand.
GCCGCTGCAAGATGGCGAGATAACGTTCCGAAGCGCAAATGTGCGGTTTTATAAGTGGGAGCACTTGTGCCGAGGTACGATTAGAGCCATTCAGGGTAGTTGCTTCACTTGCTAACGTTGTAATGTTTGCTCGTTCTATCACTAACTTTCTTAGGACTTAGGTAAGTAATTCACTTTGGCGTTAACGTGAAATAACCATAAAATTTAATGTAAAGAAAAATATGCATTTATTTCAAGGTGTAGTTGAGATCCAGGATATACATTTATTAAATAAGTAGAAAGTACCTAAACAAAGTGGTTACTAAATGATATAGAATAAGTAAGTATACTGTATCAGACATCGTAAATTTTGAATAAATTTCGGTGCAGCATAGGAACGGAATAGGATAGGTTAACGGAATCGATATAAGCAATTTTAATCGTATCTAATGCTCAATTAGCTTTAATAACGTTCATATTAACAAATTCGGTTGATATTGTCCGTACCAATACCGATAACAACACTACGCCGCACCGAAAATGCTACATTTTTTTATGTCTGGTAAGTACCTACCAATAGGTAGTTGTAGAAATTATCTAGGTAGATATCTATGCGTAATTTCGTAGTTATTTAGGTAAGTGTATGTAGCAAGCAAGACAAGAGGCACCAAAATATGACAGTGACAACGTCACTAAATAAGCATGTGTTCTCGATCAATCGCAGCATGTTGAGGTTGACCACATGAATACACAGTGGCGAGACTGCTCTATGACGAGTGCTCCGTCAAGCCGCATACGAAGACTCAGATCTGGACGACGGGCCGACGACCAGGTACCGAGGACCAAGGAACAGGTGCCGTGCCGCATGACCAAGGGGCAGGTGTGCCGCTCTACGGGGTACTCGCTAGACTACGCTCGCTGCTTCTACATTCTACACACTTGATTACACACCGTGAGACTGCTCTTCTCTCTCCACCACAAAAATTATATTATTAGTCATTTTACACCATGACTTTTGCACCGGTCATAGGATGTGGACATGAACTCCATGTTACCTACCAATAACTCGAATCTGCCAAAATTTTTAGTTATGTTGATTTTTTACCCCTTAATTTGATAACTCTATCTAGATTAAAAATACAACACCCCGACATAACAAACATAGCGACAAACCATCTCGACAGACATGACTTTCGCTTTAACAAGACCGCGCCCAAATCAATTCATCTGTTTGTTAGCTACGATGCAACAGACAGACATACAGATACACCACTCGTTTTCGTCGGGAGTTGTAATATTATTGCAACCTAACCTAACACTGTAATTTTAATAGATACTGACTATTTAGAAATGCCTGAACATTTTATCATTCCGACGCTAGGTAATCCGCTATCAAGGCCCTGATTACAACTAAGTGTCGCGTAAGAGCACACTTCGACGTGCGAGTTATCTGCGAGATTGAAGCCGTAATTGGGTCCGCAGGCGCAGCCCGGGGCTGGCGCGTGCGACGCGGCTGCCGCAGATTAGATCTCCTATACACTAGCTGTTGCTAGCGTGCATAAATACAACCTAATAATAACTGACGGAATAAGGCGCTCAACAATATCTGACATTTACTTTTTGAGTCTTTTTATCCTACACTAGAGCATGTCAAATATGCATATGAAGTATCCGATATTATTGTATGTAACTGTACCTACCTACTATGTTTAGACCTAATTTTATGTTTTATCAAGTCAGGTATTCATACTTAAATGGGACTGAAGGTTGATTTTGTATGTAGGTATGATAAGCAAGTACATGTATTTTTCTATAACTATCGGTTGAATGACATCTGAAATAGTACATTGTTTAACGAGGGCCGTAAGTGGAATATTGCTAACGAGAGTGTATCAGAAGCCCGACGCCGAAGGCGGAGGGCTTTTGATGACTCGAGTTTGCAATATTCTTACGCCCGTGTTATACACAATGTTTTTCATCACATTTGCGAGGAAATAAATAACAACAAAAGACAGAAAAATGTAAGTTTCATACAGCAGCACCAATCAAAAATTGACAACTTCACTTCCAGATCAGTGCTAGTAGAGCGCGCAGTTCAATATTTCAACCAATCACAGAGCAGTATTCTTGCGGGGCGGGGCGTCGTGACCAACTAGATTTTTTTATTCAACCAATCACACAGCAACCAGATTTGCTTAAGCCAATCAGAGGGTTCTATTATTTAAAAAAAAAACCATAACGCCCATGGGCGTAATATAGCCCATTACAGCTCAGTACGCCTGCGTATAATAACACCATTTTCGAGCAAGTGTGATGAAATAGTTATTTACGATACAAGTGCAGAAAATAGGAAATTCGCAACGAGTGGCGATAAATTAAAACACGACCGAAGGGAGTGTTTTAAATCGACACGCACCTATTCGCACGTGTATCGTACAACGTTTTACAGTACATATGGCTCTTTAAAGTTTCAACATATGCACGGAAAGTGCTCATTTCCGCACTCGTGCGGGAAAGTTACACCATATGTACTGTAAATTACTTTTACAGTACACAATGTGTACTGTACTGTGTACTGTAAATTACTTTTACAGTACACAATGTGTACTGTACTGTGTACTGTAAATTACTTTTACAGTACACAATGGTGTTACTTTCCCGCACGAGTGCGGAAATGAGCACTTTCCGTGCATATATTGAAGCTTTAAAGAGCCATATGTACCTACTGTAAAACGTTGTACGATACACTGGTAATTCGCAACTCGTGTCGATTTAAAACACTCCCTTCGGTCGTGTTTTAATTTATCACCACTCGTTGCGAATTTCCTATTTTCTGCACTTGTATCGTAGGTAAATAACTATTCAAACTTTAAGTTACTTTTTTATATTCTGGGGCACTGTTCTCATTAAAAATGAGTTTTGAGATTTAGTGACCACCTTAACACAACTTCAGGACGTTAGGTATATACTATATAGCTACAGAAAAATGACTTAAGAACGATCATCATCCAAAATTAGGAATTTGTTACCAAATACACTCTTGAAAGTGGTTACATATTAAGGTAAACAATTTTATGAATTTAAAATTAATTTTATATTGAGCGATATAATTTATTTATACCTAGGTACTTGCACCTATCTTTACTCTTGCCTATTATTCGTATATTCGTAATCCCCCAGTGCGAAAGCTCCCTAAGCCGCCATTCCCGCGCGTCCGTGTGCCAATCACCCGACCCAAACACGGAAATGATAACAGAATTTGATTATAAACAGTGTTTGTTGATAGGCCGAGCTATGCAACAAAGTGCAGCTATCTTTTGACGATGATTACAACCCAGCACACACGAACTCTAATTATAAATCTTGTAAACAAACCGTACGTCTCTGCTCCTATAATTAGCTACGGTAAGAAAGCGTGTGAGAGCAAATTGCTTAATAGTAATATACATATTATATGGTGCATGCGCCGCACGCAACTAAAAGAAGCAACGCAGACAGGATTCAGCTACAAAAATAAATAGCTGTCATAAGACAGGGACAGGCAGGCCGGAAGATAATAATAAATTCCTCAGGTTTAAAAGGGAACGTTGTGATTATCGAGGTTTGTTTTTCCATAAAACGTCAACATTTACATTCTCTTTGAACCAGCCATATGCATCATATTTAATGATGTGAACAAACAATGGTTGGAGAACTTATTAGCCCAAACTACTATGCTTGGACTCATCAAAGTTTGATGTACGAGAAATAAATAATGAACTATATTTAGGATCGGATGGTGGACGTAGTTAGTTAGGAGATCTTAGCCGCGATAGTATCGCTAGTTAGGCGCGTGCGCCGCCGACTTGGTGTTCGATATCCCAGGCGGTCGCTCGAGTAATGGTTTGACGCCTCTGCAGACTGCGGTTTTGCTCTAAAAATGCTCGACAGTAATGAGACCGCGTTAATGATACTCACGGTAATGAGAGCCCGCGTAACTCTATCATACGCGACGACGGGAGAAAACATCGTTTGCAAATGAAAGGCAATACATTACGGTTGGGCAAACGCTTGTACACTTTCCCGGCGATTTGTATTGTGACGTCAATGACATTTGACAGTTAAATTGATAGTTAAATTTACGGCTTATCGCATAAAAATTGGATCTACTTTCTAAAACGTTCAGTGATCAATTAAGTTTACAACCCGCACAACTAATTAAATGGGAAGGTTTCCATCTATGTGGGCGGGCACATGATATATAAATCCTACACTCGAAAAGTCAAAACAAAAACGAATATCGACCAAGAGTTTTATTTATGATATAACTATTACAAACAATATTATTCTCGTATAAAATATTTGACTCAATATTAGTTACAGCTAAAGTCCGCTATACTAATTTAAAAATCTACAACCTTTTACTCTTAATACTCTTAATAATAGCAGTAGGTATTAGGGTCCGGCCACATGTCCACGGCACGGCGTCGTCGTCGTGAAACGGCGCGGCGCACTGTGTAAAAACCCACGTTGCGCTGTAATTACGCCGTGCCGTGGACATGTGGCCGAGCCCTTAGATAGTAAAAATAAAACTAAGATATGGGTAGCAAAGGGGGTAAGATTTACGCTAACGTTGCCCAAAGCGTTTTTATGAGTATTTGTAAATTAGACCTATGTAAGTAGTTGAGCGCATGTTTCAAAACCCTTTCCAGTTTTAATAATAGTTACATTGTACCTACCTTTCAATAATTGAAAAAATCGATTGCGACACATTTCAGTACCCTAATAAAATTGCTTAAAACTTTTCACGTTAGCCATTAATAAGAAATAACTCGATTAGCATAGTTAATTTGTAAGCCTCATGGTCAGATAGCGCTCGGAGCGCCGTATTGATTTACCCGCCTAGGTATAAGTAAAAGCACTGGTAGATAACCTATCTAGAAGGTTCGGAATTGTCGTACCGATAAGGACTGGGTACAAACACGCAAACGTAAGATTTACACTATCTTCGTTATCAGATTGCGTCTTGTTTCTTGGGCATCACACGACACCAACTTCAAGGAGACAAAAACCTTTCTATAGTTTTCCAGCAATGCGTGTTTTGTAAGCTTCTGTCATATCTACTACCTACCCAACAAAGGCAACAAATATTACACCTCGTGTATACCTATTTATATACGCGATACCAAAATCAAAATACACCGTCATGAAAACTTTTTGTTGTTGAGGTGTCTTGTGGTCCTAAACAGACTCCAGTAAGAGAAGTTGCCTACACCTACTCCTTCGAATGGAAAGCATTAGCATGTACATTTCATTTATGTTTACAGACGTATTTCCGGCCGCAATTACATAATTATTTTACAGGTAACCAGTCTTGGTATAAATTGAAATATATTATACCAAGGTATATATAAAATACGAGCGTTCTGTATGAGAGAACAGAACGACGGACGCTGCTGTCGCTCGCATGGGCGCCCGCGACTCTCGTGCTCGAAAAACAACGTTTCATTATCAACTTATGCAAAAACCAGTCAGGTGTGAATCCAGCTTCGAGCGATTAGCGTCTTATTGCACCGTAATATGCAGGTAGATGACACTGGTATGCACACAGTATTCAATTTAATAATCTTTGAACAGTTACCTAGTTAGTTGAACCTGTAAAGGGCAGATAGGTAATACACACATCCATTTTCATGTGATTGGACGGTTGAAATTAAAGTTTTCTATGTAAACTTTTACATAGTTTCGGTGCATTTGGGCACGTTAAAATTTGCACAAGGCAGGTCACTTTTAATAAGAGTCAGTAACGAAGTGAGAGCTGTAAACCTACTTAATGGCTCTGATACCTGCTAACGAGTAGATGTTGAATATAATTTAACTTTTATTTCTAAATCCGTCAGCGCACGTGAAAGCTGCATTATTTCACGTCACCCGGCGACCAGCTACGTGTTATTTTCAACGTTAAATTTCTCAACAAGCGTCTGCGGAAATGTACTCGTAGAAACCCGAGTCGTGAACGAGAGTAAGTACGTAGTAATTTTATAATTGACCAATCTTTTCACAGTCTCACCTTTCGATTGTGAGCGAGATCCGAATAGCTGCACGCTCGAATAGTGAAAAAAACGAATTGGATGAAATTACACATTCTCTGTCCGGCTGGGCTCGAATTACGAGGCGCCCTATGTTCTTTCACCGGCATTTCCATTTCAACTAGTCATAATCATACAATAATGCTACAGTAACCTCGTTGAGTTGAGCTAACAGTTCCTACACCCGGTAGCGAGGCATCAAATATATTCAAAGCAGTAGAACAACGTTGTATGTGTTTATGTAGGTATGGATTTATTATCACCGGACTCGTCAAATTGTGTTGATTGCCTTGCTCGGCACATCGTGACAGTAATGAATTATATTTTTTTGGATCTGTGTTGTTCCAATTTGAAATGAACTTTAGTTATTATACGAGTACATCCTGTTGTTATAAAAATAAAACTTTCTCCTTTGGTGACATACATACACAGTACATAGATGCGAGATTATTAAGAAGTACGTGATTACAAATCCATAAGAGAGTGTTATTAAAGTAGACATTTTTATTTTACTTAAACATAACTAAAATCTCAGTAGAAACTTTTGCAAATGATTCTGGTGAAACTTCATCAGGAAGCTACCTTAGACTAACTAAGGTAACATGCGCTATTGTAATGTGAATATTTCCCTGTTTAGCACATGCTTTCAATGGTTAGCATTAGCAGTCAAAAGTAAAAAGAGCTTTACTGTGTGGATTTTACCTACGGTTTAAGACAAAGCCATACATACACTACAACCATAGAGGAACCGGGTGCTAACCAAAACGACTACACTCTTTGAACATTTCTTTGTTCGATTATATAATGTTCTCAGTAGGTACAGTCAGCAGCAGAAGTAGCTAAGCGAGCCGGGTGTTCAAAATGACCTGCACACGACTTTATTCTTAAGAAATTAAGAGCGTGTGTAGGTTATTTTGAACACCCGGCCCGCTTAGCTACTTCTGCTGCTGACTGTACTATTTCATCCACATTATGTTGCATAGTAGTGGGTATTAAGCAAATTTAGAATATTATAGGAAGACAAAGTTTGCGTTTAGATTCTTAGTCCAAAAGAGTAGGTAAACGTGTAGTGTAGGTACATAAATTTAAGCAACGTTACCTTTACAGAGAGCTTAAACTCTCACAGCCACAGACAGATTTAAATTGTGTACCTACTTATATCAGCCCTCAAAAGAAAAAAATCCTTTTGACATCCAAGAACGTTTAAGCACACTTGCGTAGCGCGGTAAAATTCTTAAAAAGAAACTAGGCATCTAGAAGATTCACAAAATGCGGAGAAGAAAATGTAAACCATTTTAAATAGGTAACATGAAGAGCACTGTGACACACTTTTCCAGCTTGAGAAAATGAAACCTTTTTGAGGAAATTCATGCCATGCAAGAACTTACATTAATGTGATATACTTGTACAATCCTTATACTTATAATCACGACATGTTTCTTTGTAATCTATTTCATTATTTATTAACTGTTAGCCACCGAACTTTTAGAGAGTAAAAGTATTTGTATAATAAAATATACCTACTATGTAGAAATCGATCATATTTTTCTTTGTAATAAATCGCACTTTCTGTATATAGCAAAATGACTTAATTATAATAAGTCTTCAGTTATTTACAAGATTTCTCATAGGCTCGAAACGAGGTCGTTCACCCCGTAACCAACCGTCTGGTACGAGTCTACCGAACGACCTTTATTACAAAACCCGAATATTTTGTTGCTGCGCTAGTACGACCTTTCCATCGATGCTCTAACACTACTGCTGTAAGAAAGCGTTCACAACGGAAACGTAATCGACTATGTTCTGTTTCGGAAACTACGTTTCTTCGACGAAATCACTTTTACAGTACACATGGTGTTACTTTCCCGCACTAGTGCGAAAATGAGCACTTTCCGTGCATATGTTGAAACTTTAAAGAGCCATATGTACTGTAAAACGTTGTACGATACACGTGTGAATAGGTAATTCGCAACTCGTGTCGATTTAAAACACTCTTCGGTCGTGTTTTAATTTATCGCCACTCGTTGCGAATTTCCTATTTTCTGCACTTGTATCGTAAATAACTATTTTAGTATCTCTGAGCCGGGTAAAGGGTTCCAATAGATATATATACCTTGTTGATTGAGGTGCTGAAGTTATAATATGCTAAGTACACAATAGAAAAAATAGTAACATGTAGGTATGCCACAATTTCGAAACAGTTGCAAATAAACTCGTTGTATCAAAGAAAGCTGATCGACGGTATCAGCCCACAAAATGCGGAATGCGTAATAGTTATAAGATAAGGTATTAATTTAATATGCGTTCCTCGTCATACACTTAAAAGTTAACATGATTCTTCAACAAACGACCTAATTGTGCCCGAGATTAACATAGATGCTAATATCTCGAATAAGTAGTGACAGTGGATAATATCTCGAAAACCAGGGGAATTTTACTAAACCTTAAAGTCTATTTTCTGGACCAGTCTAAGGTGGTTAGAAGGTTGACTATTAATTACCGGACACCCTGTATATTTTTTAGTTCTTATCAACTTCATGACTCTGGCTACTTGTGGTTGTTTCTTTTTATTTTGTCGTCGTCCATGTTCTGAGAATTAAAAAGTTACAATGAAAAGTTAAAAAAAAACTTATGTAATTTGGTGATAAAGACCCTAAAATAGAAAATGCTGCAAAACAAGGGCTGTTTAATAGATTTTTTTTTCATTTCATTTCATTTTTTCATAATTTGCTTACGTTGCTTATGTTTCGCAAATTTATTAATTACCTATGGATTATTCAACACAATACATGTAGGTAATAAATAATTAAAATACACGCGTTGTAACTAAATTTCAATCATAACTTTAACTTACCTTGTTTTATTTGGTGATACCGTTGCGGCGTCAAACGTTTGAAAATTATAACTTTTTGACCGGTTTTCATAACATACTTACTGTGAAAAAACTATACAAGTTACTTAAAAAAAAATGATATACCAAATATAATGTATTTTTACTACATTTTCCACTTGTTATACAAGTCACGGCACTTTTAGTTTATACATGTCCACGCGGCGCCGAAATGAGGTCTCGTGCGACAAAATTGCTAATATTTATTATCTCGCTTATAACTTAATGCTCTGTCGTAAGTTGGCGTTTAAAATGCCCTAAATCACTAGCTTCATTCGGTAGCATGCTTCAAGACATGTATCACCGAATTAGGCGTATCACCAAATAATGCTAGTTTACCTAGGTTTACCTAGATGACAGTGGACAAAATAACTTCATTACTTGAATTTCAATTGCCATTCTCATGATCATGCATGACGCTAGTGGTAGGGAACTCTCTAAACTAATTAGGTATTATCCAATGATTTATACCTACACGTTTAGGAGAACATAAAAAACAATATGTACATATTATATAGAACGAAGCAACGGTTCCCTGCGCTTATGCCTATGTACGGGTATAAAAATCAATCAATAACCAACCGCGTGAACTGTTGGCCGACAGCCAGTTACAAGTCTGATGTATGCGCTTTGCCTTCCAAGTCATTCTACTAGTAGCGCATCCAATTTTAGACAGTATGTAGATATGCCGGAGTGATGAGAACAGCATGTACCTTCGGCTTTAAACATAAAACATAAGAACAGCATGACTGATGCATGTGAAAAAGAGGTTGATTTGGTTAATGTTGAATTTTGTGTATGTCAACAGCAAAAGAAATTAATGAAATAGGGTCCCAAAATAATATACACAATAAATTAAGTCAGACGTAGTAGTCAGTAGACTATAGGTAAGTAAAAGTGATCATCAGTGATCGGCGAACGGTAGCATTTTACGTCACTTTAATGTCAAACGATAATGACTAAAATGGATAAGTCTGTGTTTTTAAAAATAAAACCATATTGTTGTTGTTGTTGTTGTAAACTCACTGAATTTAAACAACGTTCAGTTATTTCGTTGCAAATGACGGGTCTACGCAAAGAACGTGTCTAGTCACTTTTTTTTCAAAATGAGATTTTTATCTCAAAATGTTGAGATCGTTACAAACTATTGTGTGACATTAAAATTTCATTTTGAAAAACGAAAAGTGACTATAGACATGTTGTTTCCGTGGACCGATAAGTTGAATTGATTTTTTGGAAATATTTTAAAGAAATCCTTTTTTAATGCCGAATTTTTTTTTAGACAATTTGAAATATTGACTTTCTTTTGTTCGTTACTTGATACTTCTAATGGTAAAAAATGTGTACAGTACGATTAAAATCAGTTAACGATTCGGCTTTTCTCGGATATCATCGCCTACATTCGGAGACGGAAATGACATGAATATACCTAGATATTTTTCTAGCACGAACGACTTATTGTAAGTGATTGACAAAATAAAAACATCGACAGTCCTGTTATCGATAAGTACCACTTCAACGTCATAGAGGTAAATAAATACAAATATATATAGGGTAATAGGGTGCGTTAAAAAAATGATAATCATAACAAAACTATCAATTTATTTATATTTTACATACCTACTTCAGAAAACAATTTGCAATACTTTCGTAACTTTCTTTCTTCGTGTCACTGAATTAATTATCACCTACTTTACTTTATAACACACACACACACCGAAATTGTCTTTAAAATCGACGCAGAATGTCACAACATGTAGTTTTTCCCAAACCCATTTTTGGTCCCAAAAAAAATCTGTGTCTCTGTATATGGTTACATACAGTGTAGGTGCACGCGGCGTCTAGGTAGATAGCCAATACATGTCTGTGGTTGTATGTACGTATTGTCGTTGAAGTAGTATGTACTTATCGATAACAGGATTGTCGATATTTTTATTGTGGCAAGCATTAAACAAATGTTGTTCCTGCTAGAAAAATATCTAGGTATAGACATGAAATACGTATATTACCGCGATTTCTTTTAGGTAGCATTCAATTTGAAGTATCATAAACGCAATGCATATCACCTGCCAAGATGACATTACTAACCGGTAGACCTAAGAAATGTATTATGCAGAAGTGACATGTATTTGAACATGCATTATTTATTGAAGCTATACTTGTATACAATATATAAAAAAGTACATATATAAGTCAATATTTTACTGTTTGATGTAAGTTACAGTACGATATTACGTCGGATTAATAATTGATAATAATCACCAAATTAAAAAAAATAAAGACCGACTGTAACCGATTTTTGATGATATTTCATAAACTGCTTGACCGATTTTGATAAAATTTACATGCGACCATCTGGGAAGTGTACCCTATCAAATACAAAAAGAATTTTGTATCATAAATGTACAGTCGAGTTCTCCAATATCTATACAGACAACCTTTCCAAAATATCTGTACATAGGCTTTATTATTGATGACATAAGACACATGTGTAGATATTTTTGAAAGGTTGTCTGTATAGATATTGGAGAACTCGACTGTATCATGGTGTATGTATGTATATACGTCAAACTGTTTTTATTGACACTAAGAAGACAGACTGTCAAAATAGTCAATTATTTTTCTTATTTCAATATAAAGGTTGTGTTAGTTTTGAGCTACAAAGAGGTTTTGTTGCTCATATCGTTTATGTATTGTATTCATCTTTAAATTGATAACTCTATGTGAGAGATGAGGGATTCACGACAATTACCGAGGTTGGCCGAATCGTTAACTGATTTTAATCGTATTGTAAGTCATTGATGTTTCCAGTACAGAGATAGTTATGACGTCGAGTATTATTATTTCGCTTCGACATAACAATTAATTTGTGATTTCGTTTCTGTGTTCCGGTGTTATTATGATCATTTTATTTTGACTAGGTAATTAAATGTTCAGTTAAAAATTACACTTTGGTAAATCACAAAACCGATTGAGATGAAATGTGGTATAGAGATACTTTCAATTCCGGGGAAGGACAAAGGATAGTTTTTATCACAAAGTAAGGGGGTAAAAAGGGGGGTTTGGAGCTTCGATATAAACGAGTTCCGCGCGGACGAAGGACGAAACAAAGCCGCGGGCAAAAGCTAGTATCAAATAATTTAATAAGTAGGTAATGGACTGAAGATGTTAGAGTAATTTTTGGCAGTCTGGATTGACACTTTATTTCGCAGCACATATGAATTAAATCCTATTGGCTCTAAGGCCAAGGCATCGCCGATGCGCAGAACCTAGGTACTGCTAAATAGGTAATAATATCTACTAGTAGAATATCGCCGAATATACTTGCAAATTTCCAAAATTATAAACAGTTGAAGTGTAATCAGAACGAAAAAACATTGTTCTAACAACAACAGTAAAAGTCAATATCAGTCTTAATAAGTAGGTAGGCAGGCACATAGTTCTTAGAATATTTTCCCGTAAGCGATCAACTAACTCAACAACTAATTAAAATTATAACAAGCTATATCTAAACACATTTGATTACTACAGTTTGTGATAATATCGCGCAAAATACAATCCGATTCCGGTCCCCGAGATGATATACCATCGCTTTTATTCGATTGAACCTCGATTATAACTTTAATTGATAGGGTTGTATATTTAAACGGTCTTAATTAATTTAAATGCTTGTTCGGACGTCCGTGAGCCATAAAAAGTGACAGGGTCTTGTCGAGTGTCAAAACTAATAATTTAATAGAAAGGCAGCTCGCTCATGTCCAGTTTAATTAGGTGATATTTTATCAATGGCTTCCGCTGACAATCTGCGAGCTGCTCCTTGGTGTCGGAGAAATATTTTGATCGTGATAACAAACGGTACAAGATTTATGATTTGCACCGGCCAGCTCGTGTTGGAAAGTATCGAGGATGATTAACCGAGCACTTCTTTGTGTTTGATCGCTAATCAAAGCCGTTTTATGTTTATTTAACTAGTTCACTTCCTGGCACATAACTTCTGCTTTATTTTTAACGGATGTGAAATAATTATAGGTTGCAATTGGCGAGAACTTGCGATGTTTATGTGCCAACAAATCAACTACACAACACGGCTGTTAAACACTTTTAATAACTTAACGATTAATGTCACCTACCGGCTTAAATAATGCTGGCATTCTAACGAAGTCCTTAATTTGTTATTTTTGCTTAAAATAGTTTCTTATTTTGCAAACTTATTTGTGCAACCCCGAAATAATGTCTACCTACTGATATTTAAGTGTGATATATCGCATGAACCAGCCTCCCGCCAACTATTCTAGCAACGTCCGTCCGCGCCCGTCTATCCCAGTCACCTTTGACTCGCGGGCTCAACTTACAAGCTAAGTGAGACAAGACGTTGGCGCTCGGGGTCAGACTAATGCCCCCCGTGATTAACACGTCCGTGGCTACCCGGACGTGGGAATTATCCGTCGCCCCGTAGATTTGCTAACATATCGCGTTTTAACTGCCTTGCGAATTATGCTTGTACCCTCAGACGTGAGAGGTGTGTTAATGCATAAGAGAATTCTTTCTCAAGCTCGTATATCTTATTCAAATGGCAAATAAAATCAACCTTATTCCATCCCGAGTATAGATCTTATTTAAAAACAATGTGTTTGTGTTTTAGGAAGAAAACAATGTCTGGCATAACTATGTTGCAATCGAAAGTTTAACATCAGTATAATGTTGATGTGAAAGTGAGATTTGTGAATATTTTTTTTTATTAAATTGCTCGTAAAGCTTCATAACGCGCAGGCATACAGACAGAGCTACAAACACCAAAATTACGCCCACGGGCGTACGTAATGGATTTTTTCTAATACTTTTTTACTTAAATTGTGACCTTAGATTTTTTACGATGCCATTCGAACTAGTGATGGGCCGTTCTCGAGAAGTTACGGGAACAAAAGAATATGGCGAGAAAGTTCTCGAGAAAGTTCTTTTGAACGGAAATTTTCGAGAAAGTGCAGGAAATACTTGAAATGTTTGTGTTTTTATAATTAAACCGTCAGCTGCGATATGTCGGACGCCGAAATTCTTCACTGCACCCGTGTCGCTAGTCAAAATAAGGAGAACAATAAGCCCCGCGCGATCATCGCGAAGCTGCGAAGCACCCGCTGCCGGGACGAGTTGCTCTCGGCCGTCTCGCGCTTCAACAAGACCAAGCTGAGAGATCAGAAGCTCAACTCGTCACTACTGGGAGTCGGAGGATCCGCCGTGCCTGTCTACGTATCCGAACATCTGTCCCCGGCCAATAAGACTCTTCACTGGGCTGCGAGGAAGAAAGCTAGCGAGCTCTCTTATAAATACGTATGGGTCCGAAACGGATCTATATTTCTGCGTAAGGATGACAACTCAAGATATATTGTCGTCAAAACCCAACTGACGTTGGACTCTCTCCATTAGTGTGTACTATAACCTAGTAATAACCTTTTTAATACCCGTAATGGCTAGTTCTCCTAACAGTATTAGTATATATTACCAAAACATACGTGGTATGCGATCCAAAGTCTTGCATATTTATAAGTCTATCTTGGAAACCAATTATGATGTTATTTGTTTATGTGAAACCTGGCTCGATAGTTCGATCTCATCATCAGAATTTATTGATACACGTTATACAGTTTATAGAAGAGACAGATCTGCAGAATTTTTAAATAGGTTTAATAAAACAGATGGTGGCGGAGTATTAATTGCAGTAAAAAAATCTTTGATATCCGAGCACTTAACCAATTGGCAATCTACCACTATTGAAGACCTATGGATACGCATTAAACTAAGAAAACAGTACCTTAACTTATGTGTATTATACTTGCCATCGTATATATGTAATGAAGATTTAACTTATTTATATGATACATATGAATCTTACTTTCTGTCAAGTCAAAGTGATCAAAATATAATAGTTGGAGACTTTAACACACCAGAATTGACCAGTATACCATCCGCCTCCACACGTAATACCAGAACCATCCTACTTGCAGACTTCATTAGCCGGGCTTGTCTCACTCAATTAAATGATACAACCAATCACCTCGACCGTACTTTAGATTTAGTACTGGTTCAATCTGATTTATCTTGTGATGTAACGAAAGCTCTTGCTATTAGCCGTCTAGACGTCCACCATCCTCCCATAGATGTAAAAGTATCCATAGAACCATCACGATCATTAAAAGATAATCCTACACCGCAATATCAATTCAAAAATACCGATTATGAAAAGTGCATAGAACATTTAAAATCAGTAAATTGGGATCAATATCTTAGTTTAAATTGCTGTGATCTTCTTAACATATTCTATAAAATTATTTGGGAAACTATTGAAAATTTTACACCAAAAAGTAAACACAAAAGTACACAATATCCACATTGGTTTAGCAGGTCATTGATTCACATTTTTAAAGAGAAAAATAAATATCACAAAAAGTACAAAAAGTTCGGTAACCCACGCGATTATGATACCTTTTCTCTTTTACGAAGCAGAGCCAAAACTGCACTTAATAATTGTTTTAATTCTTATATTGATCGCACAGAAGACAATATAAAGACCAATATTAAATCTTTCTGGCATTATATAAAATCAAAGAATGTAAATGATGGGATTCCTAGTAAAATGCACTTAGACGATTTACATGCCAGCGATGGTACTGATATTGCAAACTTATTCGCAAAATACTTCTCTTCAGTTTATTCTTTACCAACGTCCAAATTGTACACTCCTAAATTCCCTAGTAGTAATTACACCCTTTCGTCAATCAATATCACAGAGTCTGAAATTAATGCGGAACTAGCAAAAATTGATATTAACAAAGGACCTGGTAATGATGGTATCCCACCTATATTTTTTAAATATTGTTCTAAAGCTATAGCTCAACCATTACTCCTAATATTTAATAAATCCCTCTCAGAAGGATTTTTTCCTGATCAATGGAAAATTGCCAAAATAGTTCCCATTCACAAAGCTGGCGATAAGAAAGATATCATGAATTACAGACCAATCAGTGTACTTTGTTGTTTATCTAAAATATTTGAAAGTATAGTATACAAACATATTTTTGCACACTTTAAACACATAGCCAGTCCCAAACAACATGGTTTTATGCAGTATCGTTCCACTAGTAGTAATCTCATATGTTATTCTGAATATCTTTGCTCCGCTCTGAACACACGAACCCAAGTAGATTCAGTTTACACAGATTTCGCAAAAGCGTTCGACAGAGTTGACCATAACATTCTTTGCATCAAAGCCGAACATATTGGTATTCACGGTTCATTACTTCGTTGGCTAAAATGTTACATGAAAAATCGATCCCAACTTGTAAATGTTCGAGGTTACTACTCTCTCCCTTTTTCGGCTAACTCTGGTGTTCCTCAGGGATCCAATTTAGGTCCGCTTCTATTTTTAATATTTATTAATGATTTATTAGATACTATAAAATGTAACACCCTAGCATACGCTGATGATTTAAAAATATTTACTAAGGTGAAAAGCATACAAGATTGTTATTCTCTTCAAGACGATCTGCATATACTGAACGATTGGTGTGTTGTAAACAACATGGCACTAAACGTGAAAAAGTGCAACATTATTACTTTTACCAAAAATAAAAGTCCTGTATTATTCAATTACAGCATAGATAGAACCTCTTTGCAGCGTGTGTCTATTATCAGGGACCTAGGGGTCTGGTTTGACTCAAAGCTCACATTCATCGCACACTATGATCATGTTGTTGAAAAATCATATAGATTATTAGGATTCATTTACAGAACTATAACACCCTTCAAAAACATCAATTGCATATTAACTATATACTTTGCACTAATCAGAAGCTGTCTAGAATACTGTTCCACTGTTTGGTCACCCTACTATAACACCCATATAGACCGTATAGAAGCTGTGCAGAGGAAATTTTTGAAACACTTAGCGTACAAATTGCGACTTAAACGAAAACTACCGACATATGCAGATAGACTACACCATTTCAAAATAGAGAATTTGCAAACTAGAAGAAACGTAAACGAGTTAGTAATATTATATAAAATTATTAATAATACGATGGACTCCGATCTCATTAATAATATTCAGTTTCGGGTGTATTCAAAACCGTGTCGCAATCCTGCTCAGTTTCTAGTTCCTATTGCATCCAACAATGTCACCCAACACAGTCCCCTGGCTCGTATGTGCATATCCTACAATAAGATCTGTAAGGATGTTGATATTTTTTGTCTAAGTCTCAATAAATTTAAAAGTAATGTTACAAAATTGTCACTAAGTTAAATATAACCTTCACGATCTCATTAATTATTTAAGTTAATTATTACCACTGTCCATTCTATTTTTTATCTAACATGTTGTGCATGGTAGTTATAGAAATGTAAATTATGTACTATTTCGATGGAACTATATATATGTATACATATTAATTTACATTTTGTTACCTTGCCTAATAAATAAATAAATAAATAAATAAATAAATTGTATTGGAAATTTAACGCTAAACTAATGCATGTTCATTGCCACGGGATATTCTTTCAGTGAAATTCTCTATGTTCTCGAGAATTTCTCGAGAAACTTCTCGGGAATTTTCTCCGAAGAAAATTCTCATCTATATTTCGTGGTATTGAAAGCATTTGTAATAAAACACATTGTGATTCGGAAACATATATTAATCAACAGAAAACAAAGTTTTTTACTGATTTTGACTACATAAAAGATAAATTTAGACACAGATTTATACAGTAAACTACAGGTAGTTGTACTAATACAGTAAATCATAAATCATATAGTATAAAATAAGTTCAATATAATATTATCGAGTTACAAAATCAAAAGCATGGTAATCAATAATTTCGTTTAGTAATGAAAAGTTTGCTTGAAAAATCATTAATTTCAAAACTGTCTGATTTACTATTTAAATCCGTAACCGATCTGAAATCAAAATTTTCCATTTCAAACGATAAGTCCCAAGAAGCTTCATAGTCTATATTTTGACTGTAGTTTTCCACGAAACTATTTTCATGAGATCTTACATGTTCATTGGGCTGGGTCTGTTCAACTTTATTCATCAATTTCCAGTTGTGGGATATGTAACATATTTTAGCTGCTCTTTCAGTTTTAAGCTTGTTTCTTTTTTTGTGTGTATATTACCATAAGTCGAAAATTATCATTCAACTGATGCTGAAGTGGAAGGCATTGATAATATTTTTCGAGCCGTTTTTGCAAGTTCCGTTTTCGGAAAAAGGGTTTGCCACCACGAGATTGGATCAACATCTGCTCCTGTTTGCCAAATAAACGACCTCTCCCAAAGACCCTTTCGCCACTTATAGTCGGATAATTCATTGAATTAGAATAGCGTCACATTGTGCTATATTTATGATCTCTGAACAACCATCCAGGTTTTCATCATGGTTGAGAGTAGCACACTGATTTTTGGGATCCAAAATCACGGCAGCAAGGTAAAAAGGTTTCACACAGTTCTGCTTTCTAGCTTGAAATTTTTGTTTTAGATCCGTTAGAGAAAGTCCTTTAAAAACATTTGACGAATTCTCACTGTCCAATACCTCTTTTATTTCTTTAAGAGCTTGATGCACCAAATGGATTGTACAGCTATCTCCCTCCAAAATTGTGATCCATTTAACAATCGGTTTAAAAATCGTCTAATACTTTTGATTTATGCTTTTGTACGCTACGCGTCGGCCCTCGAACTAACTCGTCCATCTATTGCTTTTTTTCTAGCCTCTTCAACAATGTACTATAAAAGTTGTATTAATAGTTTTTTGTAATCCTCGTATTTACATACTTCTCACAGCATGTATTAATAAAGGTCAGATTGAATGAGTGATTCATTAAAGCTTTTATTAAGTTTTCTATTGGTCATTCTTTCACTAAAAACATATTAAAGCTTACCTCATCAAATGTATCGCTGTTTTCACTTGTGGGCTCATCAGAGGCATTTAAATGATGGTGGCAAGTTCCTTCGGGTTCTTTTTTTCCCAAATCACGTTTCACTTCTACGGGGCTACTTTTGCAATTAAAAACTATATGCCGCACAAATCTTGTAACATTTTTGCTCGTATAAACTGCATCACAAAACAAGCACACATATTTAATACGGTCATTGTCGGTTAAAGTCCTAAAATACTCACAAACTTTACTTTTTCTCATTTTTGACAAAGAAAAACTAGAGCATATCAATAACAGACAAATGTCCAGTTTGTTAGCATCGATGATACTGAGCAGATTTCGGTCACTTAGAAATCTGGTAGAGAATTTATCTCTTTCCTACTTATATTTTAACTAGGTAGTTAGAGAGAGACAAACTGTCGTTTGTCTTTATCTACGCCACAAATACTCAAACGAGTTACGTATTCTTTTGTTTTAAAAATTACCACGTGTACCCGAAAGGACGCCGATTTTATCGCATAAGCGCGTATTTTAAAAACTACCTGCTTCTAGAGCATTGACACGAATTATTTATAAAAATAATGTTTGTTTAAGAAGGATTTGAAATATTTTATGTTTTTATTTATCACATTTTTTCCTAAATTTATTCCTCTTACATCAAAATGTAATGAAGTCGAGAACTTTCCCGAGAAACTCGGGAATAATGAGAACGTTTGCTTTAAAATTGTTTAGGATACTCTATTTAACCCAAAGTGTTTTACCAATAACTAGTCACATACAAAAATATAATTTTAACAAATAAAAGGACAAACATTTTAACGGGTTGTAACTCTATTTTAAAATTTTATCAACGGTAAAGTTCTCGAGAAGTTTCTCACCGGGAACATTTCCGAGAATCTTCTCGGTAATTTCTTTAGAGTGCAGAGAATTTAGCTCTTCAAATGTTATGTTCGGTTCAAATACGTAAAATACATATACTCGTCACTAATACAAAGGTAACAATGGAACAAGAAATATAAGTATCTGCATATTTAGGGAACTTTCTCAAAAATTTCCTTTCAAAGAGAACATTCTCGAGAAATAAAGAACTTTCTCAAGAGAAGGAATTCTCGAGAACGGGAATGTTCTCGCCGGCACATCACTAATTCGAACCAGTTTTTGGCGAGGAACAAATTTTTGTATTGGTGCAACTACAATTAAAGAACATAGATATGAGACAAAGATTGACCTCGCTGGCGGCAACCCAAAACACTTCATACTAATTGACATAAAAGTATGACGTCACCATGTTTCAGTCGTGATGATCATGATTTAAACTTTCGTTAGACGTTGTTCGTGTTTCGTTAGGCATTTGTTGGCGCCGATGCCTGTGATGGATGTAGCTCGACGACTTTAAAAAAAAACTTGGATGAAAGTTGACTGTAGTATAATTTCCCAAAAGGCTCTGGTTGTTACAAAAATAGTACAGCCGAAAGATAGATGTACAAAAGTGGTATTTTATGGTATCGTATATGAAAGGTGTAATAACAATAATTAGTTATACTACCTAATAATTAAACTTACGATTAAACTCAAAACACTCATCCTGAAGAATATCTTCCGACGATTTCAAAACATGTTGCCCTTAGTGACATTTATACGTGAGTTTGTCGGTATTAACTTTAGAAGCGATTTTTTTATCACACTCGTTCTTTGTAGAAAGGAAACAGATATGCATAAATCACATGGCGATATCAGAAATTGGAATAGGCGCATGTGCGCATAGGTTATTTTACGGCCTACTGCTGTGTAATGGCAAATTAAACGCCAAACGCTAATTTATTACTTCGTAATCGCTGGAGGCTACAAGAGTTAATTTAGAGCAATGGGCAGTAATAGTTCATTTAGAGCAATGGGCAAATTCTGGATCATACTCCACATCCACGCCCACGTCAGCGATGGCTAAATAAAGCGGTTAGAGTTATTGGATCATTATTCCCTTACAGAGAAATAACACCATAGTTGGATTTAATGAAAATACAATTACAATTGAATGCCAGATGACTTCATTTAAATACTCTAAATATCTACATATGGGCGGGCGACGCATACTTACTGTTTAAAACTTAAAACAGGCACACGAATATTTCAAGCCAATGTCTAGCAAAATCTCTTTCAAGCTTTATATGGCCATCATTTTCAAGAAATCGTATTCCATTTTGTTATTTTTATCACGCAAATGCACTGTTTTCCTTTAAGACTGCGCCGAGCGAAATTTGCCAAACAGGCAGTGGCCGTTAAGTAGATAACATCAACAGTATTTGTTTAATCCATATAAAAACTGTACATTTAGCATTTCGAAGAATGTGTTAACAATTTCTCCGTGGAAAAAATTAAGATTATTAATATTTTACCCTACAAAACAAAGTAAAGTTGGACGAAAAAGTTGACTATTTCTGTAAGTAGTTTGGCTACTAGGAAATTGCGCAGATTCTCCCACGTAACTTTTCTTTCACAAGTAGCAATATCATCGATCGTGTAGAAGTCACCCATACCTATAAATACATACCAATCAATCGACGTTCTAGACATGGATGATATTTTGTCACATTACGTACCTGCAAAAATAAAGGGCACAATCAATAACCTGTTTATAGGTACGGAATACAAATTGATAAAATATAAAATTGATACAATGTAAACATAGTTAAATACGATCATTTGTGAATATCGAAAAGAATTGAGGTATTGTTACAACGCACAAACCACTTTGGTCTGTGTTACATTACAACGTCAGTGTGTGGTATGACGATAATTATGCCATAAATCCAATTTTAGTTGTATAATTCTTACGAAAAGCATGTAACCTTATCCGTCAGCACTTTTATAAAGGGACAAAACGTATTGGAAAGCGCTAATAGAAAAGATACTTGCAAAATCGGATATAATGAACTCATTAGAGTGTTCCGGTCACTCGGCATCGGGTAATCAGCAGGCGAGCATTGGCTGAGCACAGCCGTGGCGGCGCAAGAAACGGTACCGTACCGGTCGCGCTCTGAATCGCGACGGACAAAGAACCGTGCAAAAAAACTGTTCAGTGCAAGTTGGCATCGGTTCTTTTGCCACGGGGAAGTTCCAGCAGGTGCTACATTGAAATACCATCGGTCATCCAAATTACACGCATTTATCGTAGATAGTCTAATTTAAAGTTTTTGACGCGATAACGTTTTATAAATCGATAAACGCCGGCTGCACGCACGAAATATCAACGCACAGCCCAAACCGCTAGTTCTAGAGATTCCAAATTTGGCACGTAGGTTCCTTATGATGTCCAGGGGTGCACTAAGAAAGGATTTTTCAAAATTCACCCTCTACGGGGGGGTTAAATAGGGGCTCAAAGTTTGTATGGGGAAACAAGATTAGATTAGATCGACTATTTTATTCGAAACTTTCGTAACGATAAATGAGTAACTACGTGTTTCAGGTTTTTTTGAGAATTCAACCCCTAAAAGGGGGAAAATTGTAATTTTCATTAAACTCCTTCTTTGTATTAGGTATACAAAATAATGATAATTCATTGAAAATAATTCAATTCAATTTACCTATAAAAGTATGCAATTTTTCATCAATGTTTTCTTATGAAGTTATCACGTAAAATTATCGTCCGTAAACCGACTTTACAGATAACCATTTTTTTTAAAGAACAAATCCGCGAACTTTTAATTTTTAGACACTCAATTATTTTCAGAAATGCAAGTCACGATGTTCAATCAAATTACATTCAGAAGAAGAACCCTCTTAATGTTCGGGTCTAAATGCATTGAGAACGTGTATGGACACTTGCTTCTCAATAAAAATTGAAAGTCTCCGTCAACAACCGTTGTCCGCGATGATTCATGGAAACGGTCAGACCGCCGCGCGTATGCTAATCCTTTCAGCTTGATGGATAGATTAACGTTTGACAGCGACTTATGTGTGAATGTGTTGACATTCAAATTAGTCTTTTCCAACATGGTTACAGTATCATATTTATCAATCACTTGAAGAAGGCAATACTTGATTCAAAAAGGTGGTATGACGAGCAAGAGCCGACATTGTACTGTACTGTATGTACAACAACAGTCAATAAAATAATGAAATGCTGATAGAAAGTAAAAACTATTTGAATTTGAAAATACGTAGATAGGAATTTCCATAAAGAATATCGCACCGATACTGCCAATCTATACCCACTATCTCACAATGTAAGATGCTAATGTAATCGTCGATTGTATGATACACATCCCATTGTTTGGTAACGAGGCAAGTACATTGAATTGCTTAACTCTTAACTCGAGACGAGAGTCGACTTCGCAAAAACTAAGACCGCAAAGTCCAGCGGAACGAATCGGAAAGAACAAAAATTGAACGGAAGCGAACAACACAATCATCGATTGGAACGCTCGTATTTTAATGGAAAAGTGTGAAATTAAATGTTGAGCAACAGTTTAAGTGACGCTTTTTGCACTGATAATAGTGATAAAAATCAAAATGTAACGGACGGAGAGAGAGAGGAAGCTTCCTGTAAGATGTTACTTAATTTCGATGCACTTCAATTTCATAATAATGACATCCCATTTCAGTAAAATCTCAAATAAAATAACATACACCAAACACTTCCTTGAAAAATAGAACGTGTCTTCTAGTTCCTGTTGAATTGCATAGCAACACACTTGACATGAGTCGATGTCAATAGACTATTAGTCAGAAAAAACGAAGATCTGAGTGTGTCGCAAAATTACGGGCAAGCACTTCAAAGGGACCGAGAGTCCGTGTCGCGTATGTGTGCCGGTCGGTCGCGCGTGCTGGGAAATATCCAATTACGTACCTATAATTACTACAGGAAGATGCTACTGAGATGTCGTCTAAGAGTTAGTCGTTCTAGTTCTGTTATCAACCAAATAAATACAGAATGACAGATGGTGTTTCGACGGCGTGGCAGCAATAATCTTACGGAGGTAATGATTATTATTATTGACCCTGACGTAAATTTACATTATTAAAAATACATCTCTCTTATGTTGACATTTTTATTATCAATAAATAATGAGTATGAGTATGAGTAACAAAAATGTACCTAAGTGCTTCCTCTTCACTCTCTACAAATGAAATAGTAGGTACTCTAATCAAACTCGTTGAACTTTGCAGCAACTAAGTAAACCAAGTGACGGATGAGGACTCGGTGAAGCATCCGTGCCCTAGCAAACTTACGACGACAAGGTACTTTCTAGGCCGTCCCGAGGAACTACTTCGCACCGTCTATAACTATGTGCCCACTTCTGATTCAACGTTCCACTAACCATGACGGATTAATCACAGCGACAGTTATTACTTTTTAATTACTTTTGACCAGTCTTAGAACCCTTATATATTTTGCTTTCTCCTACTCCTACCTTAACAGCTAAATTTACATCCAATAGTCAACCTTATGCCGCAATGAATAACGCTCCAGATTAGTAGGTTTATACATTATGATATTGCGGAAATAAGGCCGTTGTGGAAAGGTAACTTTGCTGATTATTAATAATGAGCGAAGTAAGCAGACTGCAAGAAAAAAAACCTTTTTAATACAGTTGCTCAAAAAGTGCTACTTTACCTAGCTGTTTAGCGTGCGGAAAGTTGGTTTTCGCGCACTAGTGCTTTTTACTTTTCCTTGTACAAATTGTACCATTAATTATTATGTTAATATAAAATAAATAAGATAGAACTGTATTAAACTGTATTTAAACTGTATTAAACTTAATTATTTTCCAACTGTATTACAATGATGTTACAGAATGAATAATATAAAAGTTTCGAATTCCTAACTTGTTGTTTTTCTTATTTTTTCGCAACTGTATTAAAAAACGTCGTTCGATACACGTGCGGAAATGTCATTCTTCACTCGTCCCGAGTCTTGCCACTCGCCTACGGCTCGTGGCAAGATATCTCGGTACTCGTGACGTAATGGCATACTTTCCGCACTAGCATCGAAATGTACTATTACAGTACACATGGTGTTACTTTCCCGCACGAGTGCGGAAATGAGCACTTTCCGTGCATATGTTGAAACTTTAAAGAGCCATATGTACTGTAAAACTTTGTACGATACACGTGCGAATAGGTAATTCGCAATTCGAGTCGATTTAAAACACTGCCTTCGGTCGTGTTTTAATTTATCGCCACTCGTTGCGTATTTCTTATTTTCTGCACTTGTATCGTAAATAACTATTATAGGGATGATTAGAGAGTAGTAGTAGGTAACATAACCATAATTGGAATACAAATAAAACACAGCGGACGATACGTAATAAATAAAAAACATGTACCTTATAAAAATTATACCAGTCTGTTTTAAGATATTGAGCCGTATAATTTTAAAGAAATACGTGTTGCAATTTCTTTGTGGTTATTTTTGTATTGAACACATGTCTCATATTTTTGTTTGTAGAATTGACACTGACGTTAAGCAGGTGCAATGTTTTTTTTAATCACAAATAACTAATTGATACTAACTATACATTCAAAAATGATAAAATAATGTCCATTAATTAGATACATTATTAGGAAGAAATATTAGATTCAGAACTAAATTGGAAAGCACATATTGAAAAGGTTTTAGGAAAGCAGTCTCTGATTTAAAATCGGTACAGACCGTACCGATGCATATTATGCTTACGCGCATGCTTGGCCGAGTCATGGCCTCATGGGTTTGTTTTGTAGGGAAATAGCCCACACGCCACCAGTGATTTGTTTATCCTTCAAAAAAGATGTGTTAGAATTATAGTTAATATAACGCCGATAGAGAGTTGTAGATCTCGCTTTATTATTTTAAAACTAGCTTGTGCCCGCGGCTTCGCCCGCGTACTAAAAGTAATTTCAACCGTTTACCTACAAAAAAGTTGCATCTCAGTTTGACCCGTATGTTCCAATTGAATTGCAATTTGGCACAAATACTTTCAAGAATTTTCATGTTCACAATGTTAAATTTCAAAATCGATGCCATTTTCGTAATTTACGTCTCAAAAAAACCAAATGAGTGAATTTTTAAAAATCATCGTAGTGCACCCGAACTTATAAGGAAACCCATGTGCCAACTTTGGAATCTCTATATCCAACGGTTTGGGCTGTGCGGTGATATGCCAATCAGTCAGTTTCTTCTCAAAGTCAAAGTCAAAGTGATTTATTCTTCAATTTAGGCATATTACATGCACCTATGAATGTCGATAAACTACCACCGGTTCGGAAAGTAAACCTCTGCCTCGAGAAGAACCGGCGGCTTCTTGTATATAATCATCGATTCTACATATATACTCTACATATCGACTCTACATACCAACTTTACATACCGACTCTACATATCGACTCTACATATCGACTCTACATATTGACTCTAGATACTGACTCTACATATCGACTCTACATATCGACTATACATATCGACTCTACATATCGACTCTACATATCGACTCTACATATCGACTCTACATATCGACTACATATCGACTCTACATATCGACTCTACATATTGACGCTACATATCGACTACATATCGACTACATATCGACTCTACATATCGACTCTACATATTGAATTTGACTCTACATATCGACTCTACATATCGACTACATATCGACTACATATCGACTCTACATATCGACTCTACATATCGACTATACATTTCGACTCTACATATCGACTCTACATATCGACTTTACATATCGACTCTACATATCGACTCTACATATCGACTTTACATATCGACTACATATCTGGACCCCCATATAAAATTTCACCCCCTCTTTTAAGGGGTTGGGTGCAGATTTCCAAAAAAAATGATGCACGATTTTTTTGTTAGTCACAAATAGTCCGCATACCAATTTTTAGCTTTCTACCTTGAAAATTGCGGAATGCTCCATACAAACTTCCACCCCCCATTTTAGGGAAGTGGGGGGTTAGAAAGAGACAAAAAGTAGCCTATGTCACTCTCCATCCCTTCAGCTATCTCCACTTAAAAAATCACGTCAATTCGTCGCCCCGTTTTGCCGTGAAAGACGGACAAACAAACAAACAAACAAACAAATAAACAAACAAACACATACACTTTCCCATTTATAATATTAGTATGGATTCTAACCGTTACCATCTTTGTACAGTCAGCATCATAAACGTGTATACACTTTTCGATATTATGTCTAAGTCACTAAGTATCATAATATGTATATATGTTTATGATGCTGACTGTACATATTAGGATCGTGTAAATTTAATAGAAATAATAAATAGTACATTACATACCTAAGGCGGTGAATTCGCGAATGCCCCAGGTCGCAGGTGTTTGTGGCCCGAACCGAAGGTGAGGGCCATAAATATGCGATCTAGGGCTCCTGCTGTGCCCTTACAGGGATTATACTGGGACATAGTTTTATATTTGTAACACCTTTTGTAACGTTTATGCAATAAATGATGAGATAGTGATTATTTGAGTTTAACAGCTACCTATTACCTACGCAGTATATGAAACAGTTTTAGAAACGATTTTGTGTCACAAGTCACAACCGTATTTAAACGTTTACTGATTGTAACGGCAAGGGATATCATTTCTTGTGATATCAATAAAGCGGAGTAATAAGCAATAATATACCATATCAAAAGCTTTCATACTACAGGAAGTATTCAGAAAACTATCTGAATTTATACTGCAATACTGCCCATGATACTGAGAAAGAACAACAGAATAAATACAGTTTTTGATGAAATAGAATAGGTAAAACATAGCTTGAATTTTTTGGTTTTGCTATAGTCGAATTAGTCGAGCAACGAGTATATTTTTGCCATTATTTGAAAAAAACAATGCACTGACCAACGAAGCCTTGTAAAGTTTTGGGTATGGTGTGTTTGACCGAAACAAAGATAAAACACGTGCAGTTTAGTAAAGACAAGGTTCTAAAACATGGACCTATGATTCTCAGAAGCTATGGTAATAATAATACCGCGTCTGAGCGAGATGGTAGCATACAAATCACGATGAGTGCCACAGAAAGGGAAATATCATTCGTTGTCCTTATGATAATTCAACTTTTTTTTTATTTGCCACAACTGATTTAGTATGAAGTTGTGGCAAATAAACCACTACCCGCCCATATTAAGTAGGTTGTTTATGGTAAGCCATCAGCCATTTTAAGACCAGTTCTTAATTAGGCATCACGTATAGCTTGTCCTGACTATCATGACTAGGTCCATGTTCTAAAAATATTGTATTATATTAGCATTATTTATCATAAAAACTGATAGGGTTCGTGATTTTTAGAGAAATTTGCTGGCGATTGCCGAGGCAGGCACGGAGCACTTGGCGACTAGCGTTTAGTCGATATCTGGGCCTATCAAATTTTATAGTCGCGTATTTGAGTACCACATACTGCACCGACAGCTGTAGATTCAAGTGTAGATAAAACTGCCAGTAGAAGGGATACATTTTCGCAAATGTTATTAAATTATAGAAAACTGACAGTACGTTCATGCCATCAATTATTGATCAACCACGCATATTCAATAGCTACCTAGTGATTTCAATAGAATTATTCTTAATATTATTATAATGCCGCCAGCATCCTCGGTACAAATGCTTCGAGGGCCTTTTTTAGATTTAACTTAGTTTTCATTTAATTCAGTTACCCAATGAAAATTATCAACTTAGGTACCTATATGTACTTTCGAAAATAAATAGATCTCTCATTATATCTTAATAATTTGCATTGGAAGGAATTCATTGTCGTAATCTATTACCTAAGTTGTCTCACATTAACTCGGTCTCAAAAATGGAAATTTAGATTTATAGGTAGGTAGATTTTGTCCATTACGATATAGACAGTTTCCAAATTTGTCGTACCTAAATCACCTTCAAGATGGCAAGTGGAAGAATTAACTCCACTAATTAATCCATTATTTTGTAATTTCATTACAGAACTATGTAGCGGCTAACAAAACCTAGTACCCTCTAATTTTTTTGTTAAAATACACCTTACAGTTTTCGAGTAAAATACCTGTGACATACGAATAGACGGAAATATAAGGGTTTCGTTTTTGCCATTTTAGCAACGGAACACTAAAAATGGAAGTCATTACATAATTCGCTACCGTTGAAAAGTTATGTCACAATAACGGACTGAAAGAAAAAAAAACACGCCAGAATTAATGACAAAATTTTTCCGACAGATTTACTTTCATGCCAAACGTAACTTTGTATCACTTTTTGCCATTACATAACGTATTATGTTCAATAGAAAGTGTCCCGAATAAATAAAAAACCAAATCAAACGAATTCGCTTTTTCGCCGGTGAGTGATTACAAAAAATGTACACGATTTTTCTTATGTTGTTGGTTTGAACGAAAACGAACTCACGACTCATTTTATTGCAAGTTATTTATTCAGAAATGTTTAGTTGCAAGTTGCAAAATTGCAAGTTATTTATCAATCAAGGGCCAAGAATGATTTTGTTTCTGCATGGCGGGCCGCAGGATAGGTATTTAGGTATATAGGAGTTTGTATGACAAGGGGCTAAAATAAGCTATATTACCACGACATGGTTATTTTCCCTAATAAAATATATTTTCAGGAAATATAATTACGTATTGACACGCAACATATAATTTTGCAAAACTATAGCGTTTGATTATTTATTGATTATCAATTAAATCGTTTTATTTTTTTACGTTTTCTGTTTCACACTTCACATCATTCGTGCCCATTTCAACGAATGACGTAAGTCAGTCACGAAAAACATTCTCGCCAAAAAGGTAGTCACGAAGGTTTTGCTCTATATTCGTCCAAAATAAAACAATAAAGAAACTTTATATGGCGATCTGTTTGAAGCTGCCATATGGTAAGAGCATTTGTAATAAGGCATGTAAGCAAGTGAAATTACAACAAAAATTGGAATATACAATTATTTCAAGTCAGACAACCCGTCCGTACACATTTACACTCGAAAGAAATCCAATGTAATATTGAACACTAGCTTCCGCCCGCGACTTCGTCGGCCTGTACCCGGGATAAAAACTATACTACTCGTATATTTTAATCCAGGCTATGAACTATATTCGGGCAAAATTTCATCCAAATCGGTTGAGCCGTTTAAGCGTGCGATTGAGTAACAAGCATCCAAACATCTAAACTTTCACATTTATAATATTAGTAGGATTAGTAGGATATTGTACAATGAACATGTCTGACGTTTTCGAAATATATCACATAATATCGATCCAATCCATACGCAAAGTAGACAGAATACATTATATCTAATCTTAGCGGCAAATATATCGCTCGTAACCCCACAATATCATCCAATCCATACGCAAAGTAGACAATACATTATATCTAATCTTAATAGCGGCAAATATATCGTTCGTAACCACACAATATCCATCCAATCCATACGCAAAGTAGACAATACATTATATCTAATCTTAGCGGCAAATATATCGCTCGTAACCACACAATATCCATCCAATCCATACGCAAAGTAGACAATACATTATATCTAATCTTAATAGCGGCAAATATATCGCTCGTAACCACACAATATCCATCCAATCCATACGCAAAGTAGACAATACATTATATCTAATCTTAATAGCGGCAAATATATCGCTCGTAACCACACAATATCCATCCAATCCATACGCAAAGTAGACAATACATTATATCTAATCTTAGCGGCAAATATATCGCTCATAACCACACAATATCCATCCAATCCATACGCAAAGTAGACAATACATTATATCTAATCTTAATAGCGGCAAATATATCGCTCGTAACCACACAATATCCATCCAATCCATACGCAAAGTAGACAATACATTATATCTAATCTTAATAGCGGCAAATATATCGCTCGTAACCACACAATATCCATCCAATCCATACGCAAAGTAGACAATACATTATATCTAATCTTAATACCGGCAAATATATCGCTCGTAACAACACATATCCATCCAATCCATACGCAAAGTAGACAATACATTATATCTAATCTTAGCGGCAACTATATCGCTCATAACCACACAATACCCATCCAATCCATACGCAAAGTAGACATAATACATTATATCTAATCTTAGCGGCAAATATATCGCTCGTAATCACACAATATCGATCCAATCCATACACAAAGTAGACATAATACTTTATATCTAGTCTTAGCGGCATCCTTCTCAAGCTAGACATATTCCAGAAGTTGTAAACAGTTAATACTCATACGTAATGCAGTGGCTGCAGCCGGACGTGTCGTCACTATAAAATTAGAAGCTTATAGCATCGCGTCTCCGTCTATTTCGGAACCTGTTCACGACCGCTGCTTGCGCGCGAGCATACAACCGTCTTTCCGACAACCATAACATTTACAAATACCATGTACGGAAATAGATAAAACACAAGTTTATTCCGAGTTAATTTGATGCCAAAAGCAGAAGCGGGCCTCTATCTAACATGGGTTTTTTTTTTCTTTTATAAACACACCGAAATATATTATAAGCTAAACTTAGGGCACACTCGTAAAACATGTTAAAGTTTTGTATAGGCTTTTGATGAACATGACGACGACGCAATAACTAGAGCAGCTGTCTACACAAAACAAGACCGTGTCTAAAGTCTCACTATACGTTTGGGAAAGTCCATAAAAATATGATGACACCGGAAACCTGTGGTTGGATAAAGATGTTATTTGCGCACGTGTCCTGTTTGTTTCACATTCAAACGCATATGTATCATGAATAGGGTAAAATGTTATGCTTAACATTTATGTAGGTAAGTAGGTAGGTATTATTGTGCTAACACATAATGGCGGTCGGCGGGGCGCTCGTTATGCTATTCTCTGTCTACATGTAATACCGACTGCGCAGAGAATGTTGCGGAGTTTACCGATTGCTTGGGAGATATTGCCGCCGTGGTGGAGGAGACCAAGGTAGACGCTGTGTTCGTGATAGGAGACTTTAAAGCGCACCCTGGAAATAGGCTAGGCAACGAACTGAAACACTTTTGTCGTGACCCGGCGTGGAGATGTGCGAACATAGAGGTGTTGGGGCCGGACTCGAACTCGTATACTTACGTGAGTGATGCACATGGTGCTACGAGCTAGCTATACCATTGTGTTGTATCTGAAGCAGCGTGGAAGATGACAGTGGACGTTAGTAATAAGATACAATGTAATGTGTTCTGGTCGTATCATTTCCCTTTGAAGTGATATAAATGTATTAAGACTAGAGAAGATTTAGTTGCAACTAGGGATACGAACAGGGTTATAGAGTAATAGAGACCAGTGTCAAATATCTTAGTATCAAGAGCATTGCAATAGGTTATTAAGATGTATTGACTTTCCCCATGAACTAAGAGAATGATGTGATCGACCTTGTACTAACATAAAACATAGGCGTGTTATTGATAGCCTACATGGTAGTGTGATTACGGCGTTAAAACAAGCAGCATTTATGAGCTATGAGAGTACAGTCGAAGGCCCGTAGGCGCAATTGGCGCAAACAGGTGGTCAGTTGGAACAAACATGTGAGACCGACCACTTCACACCGAGGCTCGACTAGCCTTTCAAAAGTGGGTTCTATGTGGTAAACCCAAGACAGGTCCGAATATGAGCTATTATGTCGTGGTACAATCTAGGAAATTTAAAAGTGAATTAAAATGGTGCCACGACAACGCACAACAGATTAAACTAGACATCAAATCGTCAAAAGATTCACCCAAACCCGTAAAACTGGGCCTCAAATCTCTTGTAAGTTTCTCAGTCGGTGACATAAAAGCCACAGTGAAGGGATGGGGGGATTTACTCGAGGAAAGTCACCTGGGCATGATTCACTTAGCATAGAACATCTTCAGCATGCGGGAGTCCACCTGCCCAGAGTACTTGCCATGCTCTTGACCTTAATGTATGGGTCATAGTTATTTACCCGACGAAATGATAAAGACGATTGTAGTCCCCGTTCCTAAAAACCATACGGGTGATGCGTCGGATATAAATAACTATATGGCAATCTCACTAGCCACCATAGTATGTAATGTGATGGACAGCGTGCTTGATAAGCAACTTGAAAATATTGTGCCGCTTCATGACGCCCAATTTGGGTTTAGGTCTGGACTCTCTACAGAGGAAGCAGTCCGACACTACACGGATCGTAAGGCGCCAGTGTACGCGTGTTTTTGGACTTGTCCAAGGCATTCGATCTGGTGTCTAACGAACTCCTATGGAAAAAAAAATATGACGCTGCTACACCTAGAGAACTGGATGAGCTGTTTAAATATTGGTATGGCAATCAGAGTAACCGGATTAGATGGACGGGCTCCTTGTCTGACTCCTTTAAGACTCAGTGTGGGGTGAGGCGGGGGTTTGACCTCTCCTAGGCTATTTTGCCTCTATATGGACCAGCTGATTGATGAGCTCAGCAGCACCCGGGCCGGGTGTTCAGTCGGGGGTCAGTGATTCAACAACATCAGCTACGCTAATGATATGGTGTTGCTGAGCCCACGCATCGGTCTACGCGCTGGAAGTTGCTCGCTATTTGTGAGCGGTATACGCGGAGGCCTACGGCCTCAGGTACAATGCTAGTAAGAGCGAATTACTTATCTCTAAAGCGGGCACAAAAAGCTACAATATTGTGATAGTATCGCAATTAAAGTACCTGGGGCATTGGGTCACCGCGTCACTGAAGGACGATCTGGACTTGGAGAGGGAACGCAGGGCGCTGTCAGTGAGAAGCAACATGTTGATCCGCGGGTTTATAAAATGCACAGCAAGTGTTAAGTTATGAAGAAAAAGTGTTAAAGAGCGTACTGCCAGTCTTTTTACACCTGCAGCCAGTGGATTAACTACACGAGGAGTGCTTATATTGCCCTGTGCGTCTTCTAAAATAACACATTCATGATGCTGATGAGGTTGCCGCGCTACTGTAGTGCATTGGGGATGTTCGCGAAGGCGCGTAGGGATAGCTTCCACGCCATTATGTCTAAGCGAGTCGCGTCCCTGATGCGACGTGTTCGTGGCAGCTCCAACAGACTCCTGAGCGCAGTTGCAGAAACGCAGGACAGTCCGATATTCTACCACTGGACGATGTCTCATAGCTCACAAGTGAAATATGAGAAATGAGTCATATTTCCAACATAGCCCTAAGTAAATAAAAATGTTACTAATATATATGGATGTACTTTACTCCGCAATAAACATTGTTATCTCTTTATTTAAATTTCATCTTAGTTTAGTTTTTTATAATATTAATATAAAATGTAAAATCATTATAAAAACCTAACCTAGGGTGCCGCCGGCAGCGAGGCGGGGCCTAAACTACCGGTGGTCAGGGCGACAGAGAGAGGAACCTCCTGACTATCCGCGCCGTGTCCAGAAGTACCGCCTTCTGTATCTGACCCTTGACCCAGCCATCTAGCGAGAGTCTCTTAAGGTGGCGGTCGAGTTATTGTTATTATTATTATAAATCTCAATTTTATAGCCGGGATCAAATTACCATGGACAACGTTTTTGAATATCATAACAACTCAACGACAAAGTATTTCGAGACTTTCTAGAACACAAGACCGCTAATCCGAACAAAACGTCTATTCATCAACGACAAAAAAAAACGGAAGTAAAAAACTTCAAATGATGGCAGCTAACCCGCAGACCTTGAGTTTACTTTCACATCATTTGACGGGCTCACAATGGCAAACCGAATTAGGCCTTATACGAAATAACTCAAACTCGTGAGTGCCTACCAAGTACTTTAATTAATATTCTAGTAAAGGCGCGTTCACATTATTGCATGCGCAGGTTACACGCGGTGTACGCAGGAAAGAACGTGCATGGGATGCTTAAGCTAGCGCCCTAAAGCCCTTTTACACGCTGAATGGCGTATGAGCTTCCTGAATGATTAAATTGGAAGACTACCTCTATTTATTTTTGTTCTATTCGGGCAACACCCAGGCCTCAAATTTCATATTTTTAAATTGACAATAGACAAAAGTTATTATTTTCCATTGACTTCATGAACCCTGTTGCATGCTGCTCGATGTCCTTTCTCCGCTTCAATGTTTCACATGAAGATTATATTATGTTACCATGAATATGAACAATTAGACGTTTTGGTAGAAACTAACTAAAAATATTGCGTTAAATTGTAAACAGTTTTGGCAGTTCACAATTTTTCGCCAGTTTATATCCAGTATCGAGTAAGATTACAAACTGACGGTGATGGTGTTCATAATATGACTGTGACATATACTCGACACTTAGTAATCTCGTACCGTTCATAGCTATACTTCGTGTTTTGCTCTCATGAAGAGCATAACAGTAAAAGCAAAATCACGTCTCAATCATTTGATTCCGTAATGCAATTCATCCATTAAGATCTGTCATCCCGTCACACGGAGTCGCGGCCAGCGCACATCGCCGCTCCGAGCCACTTTGACCGATTAAGCCTTAATCCGCTAGAAATAATCACGACGTTGACTTTTGACCGGCGTGTCTTCGTTGCATGATGCCCTGGTAGCGACGTGTAGGTGAACATTAACAGCGCTCAGTTGTATGGTTCTATGATCCCTCGAAAATGAAAATAAAAAATCAACTAATGTTTTACGGTCTATATACCACCGTAGATCTAATGACAATGCAATATCGTAAAAAAAGATGTGATCCATCAATGATGTAATATAAAAAAGAGGTAGATATGGTGTCTATACGACATTCCGTGTTTAAAAATGGCCACCAAATCTGACAGCTAACATTTCCATTGACGTCTCGAAACTGAGGCAAACTGTGCCAATTGACTCAATTTTAATGTGCCATTTTTCGAGCGCGTATAACCTATCTACCTCTTTTTTATATTACATCATTGTGATCCATCATATAATTTTACATTTCATTACCAAAATTTATAAATAGAGGAAAATATTGATAACTAACACCACAATATACCCATTGTATAGAAATTGTAGTAATAACATTTGAGAAAGAGAAACCCCACTAAAAACATTACATGTAAAGTGATTGCCAAGACTCTCTAGCTCGTATAGCTCGTACGCTGTAAGCTGTGTAGCTTTCAGCGTTAGTATCGCCAAGCTTCCTACTCCACACGACTTAACTCTACCAGCCACGCTCTACAAATTCTACATCTTGGCTAAAAAGTATAGCTTTAATAATAATGAATCATTTATTTTAGGCATCTAAGGCCCATAAGGTGCATGTAATATGCCTAAATTGAAGAATAAATCACTTTGACTTTGACATAGTAAAAAATAGGCACCTTAAACACTAACATAAATACAATAAGCCTAGCATTATCCCCGGTCGTGCCCTATAAAACTGCTCGGGGTCCATATACATACAATAATAAAAATAATAAAAAATATATTTAGGCGACAAAACAGCGTGGCTCCGTTGCGTCATCAAGTCCGGTGTAGAATTCTGTAGGTTGCTTTGTTGGGCACATCCCGGTCGCCGCATACTCTCGCGCGTGCAAACGGTATCAATTTATGATGATATTAATAAGCGAAGGGTCTATACTTTTTAGCCAAGATATAGAATTTGTAGTTTGTAGAACGTGGCTGGTAGAGTTAATCCGTGCGGAGTAGGAAGCTTGGCGCTTGCGATCTGATATGTGTTTAACGGTGAAAGCTACATATGCTAGGGAGTCTTGGCAATCACTTTACATGTAATGTTTTTAGTGAGATCTCATTCCTTTTTGTAAAGTAAGTTCTAAAGAAGTGTATGGGAAAACCCATACAAACTTCCATCCCCTAATTTAAAGAGTGGGGGTGAATTACTAAAAATCCTGAAATATGTATTTTATTATTTATAACAAGGAGTCCCTATATAAATTTTCAGACCTCTAGCATCAAACTTTGCGGAAGTCTCATACAAAATTCCATCCCCTAGTTTAAGGGGTTAAGGGATCAAAGTTCCAAGTTGTGTACTCATGCCAGCTTACATACCAAATTTCAGTTTTCTAGGACTTCAGAAACCTGATCCTACTACAGACGACCTATGATCAACGTGAGCGAGTGAGTCAGTGACGAAATCGGCGTTTTTTTATCAATAAAATCTAAAGTATAAGAGCTATGCAATTGAAACTATATGTTTAATAAGTCCACTATTGAAATCATATCCCAAGAATTTTGTTTATCTGGTATAATCCAAACACAAGTTATGAGGGTTCAAAAAAACAGCGAAGCGCTTCGAGAAAAGGTAGGTAGTGCCTGCCTTTGCGCTTCCCTTGGCACTTCTTGGCGGGGGCACTACCGTGCCCCCATATAAACCACCATCAATATTTTCCATGAAACAAATATCTCATCCTCTGTCGAGCCAGATCACGCTTGAGAAATAGCAATTAATGAAAGTATTGGCTTGATTGAAGATAATAAATGGATTTGTATTTAAGAGTTACTGGCGGCTGTGGAATTTTCACACTCTGTTACTTGCTCGTTTCTATTTCTTACAGTATGGGAAATATGCGGAGAATTCGAATGCCGCCTACCGATATTGTAAACGTAGCGCTGGCAATCGATACATGCGAGAAAAGCTGGATTTATGTTGTGATCATATCCAATTACAATAAGTAATTATTTTTACTTATGATGTTGTGCCAAGGTTATGTTATAGGGGAGACCTATGTCCAGCAGTGGACGTCTCTCGGCTGATATGATGATGATGTTATGATTATCAATAATCAGGTAAGTAAAATCATATTGGGGCATGGCGATACCTCTTTTCGAATAATTTTCAGCAATATTACACCATATTCAGCCAAAGGAACTAGGTTAATTTAATATAACAATAGGAAGATACAAACTGATAAACCCATTTTAGTACAAAATTATGAATTCATCATCACATGGGGGGCGAGTTTTGACTTTATTATGTCGAAATAGCGGTAGAAAATTTAAAAACGAGTGGAGTATTGACCACTCTTATTTAATTATATCGTTAGAAACTAACTACCTGCAATTTTGACACTGAAATCGTATTTCTTTTATTTAATTATTAAACGCTCGAAAATCAAAAATCGGCCTCCTGTTAATTAAATAAGTAACACCAAAGGAGAAAATTTCCCCACCCAACACAAGCACTACGCGACGACGACGGCGAGCGTTCAGCATCAGTCAACGTTTTAGTTATAAATCTATCGGCTGCAAGTGCTGCAACCCACTAGCTAACGACCGCTGTCTGCGCTCAGCAGCCGTCACTCATGCGCGCTGCTGACGGCAGCAAACGCATACAATATGCCTATCATCATAGTGCTCTATTTCCATAAACGGTTACAAAAGAACAAAAATGAAAATTTTAGTAGGTAACTAAAGATCGAGTGCATTAGGAATCGTTTTTTGACAATTTCTTTATTCGTCTCACTTTGTATTGTTGTATTCCTAATTTGCGCCATTCGTTATTGATTATTGTATTTCTTGATAATATTTGTAGTTGTGCGCTTTTTACAGACCTCCCCCAAAAAAAACCGGACAAGTGCGAGTTCAACTCGCGTGGTGAGGGTTCCGTATATAAAAACAAAAATATTGAGAATTTTCCCGTTACTTTGAATACTCAAACTTTTTATAGGTTTTCCTGTAATCTTTAGGCAAGGAAATATTTTGCATATTTTTTTCAGAATTTTAAGCCTATTAGTTTCCGAGATAAGGGGGAAATGGTCATTTTCGTCTTTTTTCCTAAATTACTTTAAATCTGTTTTGGCTAAAATTATAAAAAAAAATATCTGAGATGCTTACAACAACCCGTTTCATTTGATATTTCAACACAATCGGTCCAGTAGTTTCGGAGCAAATTGGCTGTGACAGACGGACTCACAGACGCACGAGTGATCCTATAAGGGTTCCGTTTTTTTCCTTTTGAGGTACGGAAGCTCAAGTAAAACGTTACAATGTAAGTAACATGACAGTATTTTGATTGACATTTCTTTTTTTTAATTAGCGTAAGCCTAAATCTATTACAATTTCGGCGATAGAATTATTGCCTCAAATGATTTCTTGCTTAATATATTTTCTAGCTACAACATTTATTCATAGTGCGGGCAATAATTAAGTAATTGTCAAATGTAATTAAAATAAATGAACTGTAGCCAATAGGACTAATCTAAAAGATGAGAAATATTGAAATTTCAGGGAAATAATGTAGGGTTTTTTAAGGAATAACAATGATTGAAACATTCAATTTAAATTGTTAATTGTGTAAATATAAGTAAAATAAATTTAATTAATAACACCGAAATTATGGCTGTATTTAAAAGCTAATGTTATTCCTTAATAAATATAAAAGGGGTTATTTGATTTCTTCTGCGCTGGTATATTCAAGACTTGTGCATGGAAAAGGGAAGTGATCAGACTTTGAAAGCTGAAATTTTAATCCGGTCTCAGCACTATCAGTGATTTTGTGAACCTCTTCTCGCGGCTGTCCAAATGAAGATGCATCATTTGTATTTTCTACATCGGCTCCATGTAAGTAGCTATTCTGCGAAATTTGCATAAGTAACCAAGTTCATCCTGTTAGCTTCAGTTTCTGACCGTGTGGTGCTCTTTCCAGCAAATGCAGCCTGTGGCAGTGCGGGTTCGACAGCCTGAACTATAATCCATTTTGGAGTGTTTAGCTGGTAAGATAGAATTTCTCAACATCATATCTTGTTAAAGCAATGACGCGTAGTTTCAGTGTCCGAGAGGCAACCGGATGAGCTTGGTGTGTCAGCCGCTAAGCATCTCAGCTCTCCCAGTGGTTGGATCAGGAGGAAAATGGACCCGTTGGTAAAGTGAAGAAGATGAGCTTCCAGCAAAATGCCTATTTTAACCCATCTGGGCGAAACTAAGAAATCATCGAAGAAAATAAATCCATCATCTTTCTTTTTCCCTTTTCGATTGAAAATGGACAAATTGATTAGGTATATTTAGAGCAATGACGCGTAGTTGCAGTGTCCAGAAGGCAACCAGATGGTTCACGGTATTTGAGCTCCCCTAGCGTTGTGGAACCGCCCTGTGCAACCAGAACTGAGCCAACTTGGTAACCTATCGTAACCCATGTAGATTAGCAAGTTTTCCGTTCACTGATTTTATATTTTGTTTTTTATTTATTTTATTGTCACGTCGACTGCTGAATTTCAGCCGAGCCAGCAGGATCCCCGTCTCAACAACATTCAAGAACTTAGCTTTGCAAGGGATGACCCATACAACAACCTCTCTTGTATTGAAAAACACATAAAAAGTATTTTCGCAATAGAACAGAAACTGAAGGTACTTCGGCTCTATACAAATGTCGGTATGATTAAACTATCTGCTACAACACTAAACCGTCAGGCTGTCAAGAAAACAATGTTGTGCGAATGCGGTGTTGTAAAGTCGATACTGAAGTACGACTCCTCTGTGACGTAGCCTTGCGAACTCACGCCGACTTGACTGCAATCAGCCCCTTTCACCTCTGCTGCGATGGGTGACGTAAATATTTTTTCATGCAATGCTTATAAAGGGAAAGCAAAAGCATGATGGATCCTTCCTTGAAGATTCACCGGAATAATCGTTATCAGTTTTGTGGCATTTAGTACGTAATATATCAACACGGTATGATAAAGAAGGAAGTCAATAAAACATGAAATTACGTTAATATAATATACCTAGGGTTGGAGTATGTAAGGATATTACAGCCTTACAGGTAATCTTTGAAAGTGCTCATCCGGCTTCATAAAATATTTCACCAATATTCAGAATGGTTCGAGTGGACATAAACGTTAAGTTTAGTATCACATTAAAAAGCCTTTCCGTAAAACACGCGAAGCACCATGCTCAGATTTATAAACCTTTTATCAATGGTATTTAAAGCCACAAAAATAATGACAATTCATTTGATGATTATATATCCTGAGTGAAAAGTCCATACAGAAATTGAGAACAAAGCCACTTATTTTCAGGTGGATATTTCATGGTTGTGCAACTGTTCACCAGCGTTCAGATTTTGCATACGGAAGTGCATTAGCACAATAACTGTCACGCTCTTCCGTTATGCGGCGGCGCGGCGTGGACACGGTCGGCGTGATGCGCGCGCGTCGCCGTCGCTCGCGATTCTCACGGGGCCGCGTGTGTGGCGCGATTATGACGACTGATGTTAGTCCGTAGTTGAATATATCATATAAATTATACTCACTTTAATGTTTTTTGAGTGGACCTCGCGCTTAATACTTTTTTTTATTTGGACCTGATAAAGCTCAGATATTTTTTAACACCACACCTTGGATTTATAAGAACGAAAGAAATAACCATACATGGTTTAGAATCGTGACTTGTAAATATTAGAGAAAGTATTTTTCAATAAACTTGTTTTGGTGAACTTGCTAAAATTTCAAGCGTACACGTCATGTATTTAATAATGAATCAGTCACCGTCATCGGCATGGCATCCATCAAAGTCATATCAGTGATGTCTTACTAACTGATTCCTAGCCTTTCCCCGATAAATCATTCAATTTTCTAAATAAGCAAGCGACCCAAGATCGCGGGCGTGTCGCAGCAGATAAGCGTTTTAATTAACTTTTCGTAATTAATATCTTTATTAGATGGCTAGCTAATGGTAGAACGTGATTGCCAATAAACGGAGCGCGCCGACGACCGATCACGATAGTCGCGGAGACATTGCGAGACAACTTTCAGCGACATCACAGGTCTCATTGTCCAGCCCGATGCGCTGCGTTTGCTATTATTGTAATTTTCTAAGGCGATTGTGTATTGTTAAACGTCGGTCAACGCTTGCCACTTGGGTGACGTCAGCAAGCGGAACAAAGATTAAAATTAAAGCTAAGTACTTAAACGTCATAAGGTTATAATTCTACAGTCAGCAGATTCCGTAAAATTATAGAGTATTTTGAAAATTGTAGACTTTTATTGTTCATATTCCCATGACAGGTTGCCTCCAGTACGATTTTAAATACATAAAATAAGAGTATAAAAATAATTCTAATGAAGTCAGTGATTAAGTATACTTCTTTAAATGAAATAAAATAATTTATTCGTGACAAAGCTTAATCATGCAAATACAACTTAAAATACTAGATATATAAACTATATACTAAGCAGTTTGTCACGAAATGGTCTCGCCTCAGCATAATGCCAGCCAGCGCTGGTCTTCCGGCGAGACCATTTGTGGTCCACGTTCCCTGCTGTCCGACACGGAATTAAAAATTAACTTAAAAATTGAACTACGTTTACCTACTTCATTCAGCATTCGAAAAAAGAGAGAACAAGATCATAAAAATAATATATAATAGATAAGTATCGAAACGAAAAATATTTAATAATATAAATGTACAATCTACCTACACCAAAAAGAAAAAAGACAAGCGTGTAACCTCAAAGTGCTGACACGAGAAATTTCATAAACTACATACATTGATCCGGGCATCTTCAGACAGGTGTAATAAATGGGACAAAAAACAGGTATATACCAACTTACTCAAATAATAAACTAGACTAAATCAAGTTCAAATAAAACCAACACGTAAATGTTCAGTCTATTTTACGGTGATGTGAGTGCATTTTGTGTTTTGTGCAAGAGGAGGCACCGAGAAGTACAAATTTTGATTTCTCCATGGCTGCCAGCTGCAGTTAATATACCTACTATCTGGCAAAGATGCAACGTTCTCGTTATAGAACCGCTTCGTGTGTTTCCCAGCTTCATTGCGATATCTAGCTTCGAACGTCACGTTTGTTGTCAGCGGATTGCATCGGCGGTTATGTACTAGTCCTTTCATGATTCCGGGCTTATTTATCTTCGTTGGAGAGCGTGCAATCGGAACGGGTCGAGTAATAGGATTGCACGCAGAGACGGCAGCAGCAGATGAGTGAGATTGCGAAGCTGCGTTCGAATGTAAGTACATTCGACTAGGTACCTCTAATTGGACATTGGGTGCGACTGTTTCTCTACATGTCGTACTAGTTACCACTATTCAATGAATTGTATGATTTAAGCTTTTCAAGTTGAGTTCCTTTGAGTTTTGTTAAAAGCCGTTAATTGCGGTATAATGAATTGCTAATTTACCTTAGCCAAGCTAAGGTTAGAGTGGCTTGATTGTCTGTCATCGCCATTCGCGTATTTGATATTAACGAGATCAGAATGACGAGTAGTTTGATAGACATTAATCATGCAATCAATATTTAGTAAGGAAGTAAAGGGCAGGGCAGTTACGGCACTCGCAAAATGTTACCAGTATGTTGCGTGTCTGCCATGTGAACCTAAATTTTAAGGGTTCAAAGCATAATAGAAGAATGCAATTTGATATGTTGAGTAAAAAAATTAAACCAGTTTTTCATACAAATTTATTCGGCAAGCTATGTATACGTAACAAGTTAATAACTCACCGACATTTAATTGTAACCAAATCTCACCAGTCATTAGTAGATAGCGCCAAATAAAATGTTGCCAGAAATTAAAACTGTCGTCAGTTAAAATTTAGGGTTCTTAGGTATGGAATGCACACTTTATACATGGAGCTTTCAAGACTACTGACCCAATTAACGTATGTATTTAAATATGTTCAACACTCGTATATGGTTTTAATATTAATATTTACTCTGTGATACTGAAATTCCCAAAATAACCGCATTTTACTATTCGTGGAGCATCGTCCGCGCTACGTGTGCCGATTTGCCGAAGCGTGTAATTAAACAGATATACTCTTCATATTTAAAACTAAAACGCTCTAAGTCCGTATACAATAGCTATTAGATTTTAACCATGACGAGTGCTTTATTAGGTTTAGAATGAAAGTAACTTATTGTTTTACTTTCTGCAGTTTTATTAGTATAACGATGTATCGCTCCAGAACCAGTACGCCACTAATTACTCGTGACAGCTAAAATGGTTGCGGTTATAGACTTGATCTATGTTATCTTAAATCGGAGATGACTTGCGCGTCTCAGTACACGTTGCGTTGCAGATTAATGTTACAATGATTTGATACAAATCTGAGCCAGTGAACAGACAAGTGAATAACCTATGAGTGGCAGAGTTGCATTAGGATATAGGTACTATATAGAAAACAGTAATCAGCACTTACTGACAAAAGAATAATACCTAGTTGATTATTATTTGCTTTTTATATTAGTTGGATCTAATGATTGTTTTGTTTGTTTAAGATGCAGCTTCAGTTCAAAATTAAATGCCTACCTAGTCACTACGTTTTCCAGTTACTATTAAGATTTTGGATATTATTAGCACATGCATAGAGAAAGAAATCTGATACATTTGAAGAATTTGTACTGACTTTGAATACCAAATTC
Organism: Epinotia nisella; assembly: GCA_932294315.1. NCBI lineage: Eukaryota > Metazoa > Arthropoda > Insecta > Lepidoptera > Tortricidae > Epinotia > Epinotia nisella. Next base: position 30,650,948 of record OW028674.1, read on the forward strand.
ATGAACCTAACCTCATTGCCTATGACGATCAATGCATCATCATTTTCACCAAATTCAAAGAATAAACAAAAATGCATCTTAATTTAAATCTGTTATTTAATCCATGGTTGTTTATCGCAGTGGCCGAGAAGTAAATACCCTGTAGTTAACCAAGCAACAAGTAAAGCGCATTACGAAATTGCCATGGCTTGCCATTTCTCAATAAAATCAATTCCCATAATAACGAGTCGGGCCGTATGGATAATCGTCGGAAGTCCCCGTATTAAGTACACGATGTTGCCAGTAATTACAGCGATCGAATCGAATCGTGGGATCGAATTTATGTATCGATGTCAGGAGGCGCCTGTGCGTACGCGCTTACCATGTTAACTCGCGTGGAGTACTATAAGTATATAAGGGCTCGACGTACAGTGTAATTGGACGTAATTTTGTAATCGTGAAAATCGATTAACACAAGCGATTCATCTTGTTTTTACGTTTAATTAAAGTTATTCAATAACCATAATGTTTCGTTAGATTTTTATTTACCTACTTAAATTGCTATCAGAATGAACGTATTCTTTCTAGAACCATACGTCCCATATCAAAGTTTTATAAATAATTTAAACATTAAAATTAATAACGGTAGGTAATTTAAAAATAAGTAGCCACCTGAAAGTTCAAGAGTTTCGTAAATGGAGATATGTCATACAATTTACATGCCATGGCTCTACCGTTCCGGTTGAATTATCCTGTTATTATACAATTTTTAAGTTCATGCTTCCTTTTTATTTATTTTTAACTATAAAGTGCTGCCCATAATAAATAGTATGGCACGCTCAATGTTTCTTGCATAGACATAGTATGGCATAGTACCTACTTTATAGGTAAAACAACAGAGTAACGCTAAGCTAGTCGCAATTTAGATTTGTAAATACATTGCATAAATGCGCAATAACAACGATACAACAGATAATAACTATAATAAGTACTATAACTAAGCCCCGACATGAAATAGATAAGAATGCAGTAATCACGCTACAGGAAGGGCTCGTGTAGGTACGTAGTCATCTACGGACAGGATAGGAGGTACATTGATTCCAACAGGAAATTAACTACCACCGACTTTCAGGAATAACCGTATCTATACATTTAGGTGCAAGTATACGGGTTACGAATGGGCCGTGAACGACAGGGAAACGATTGGCAGATGGCAGCGGCTAAAATAACTCCTGTCGGAGCCCCCGTAGGCGAATGGTAATAGACCGGGAGATACTGACACAATTTTTCCGATCATTTGTACCAAGTATGGCGACCCTTCAGGGGTCTAGTTACGTAATGACGAAATGGAAAATGATGGTCATAGCGCTGGTACAGGCGGCCCAATCGCGTGGGCATTAATCGAACGTGTCGGATAAATTACGAAAGTCAAACGATCTGTTATACAAAAAATCTTTTATTTTCCGATAGTCGATGAAAAAAGAAGTAGGCGGTAGCGTAATGCTATACTTCTCCGCTGTGACTTACAGCCCGCCACACTGAAGAGAACATAAAAAAAACTATTCAACCATTTCTACCAGGCAAATTTTTGCACAGCTAATGATCGTCGAGTAGCGATTTCGCGATGGTAGGCTCCTAAGCGCTGCAACAACAATCTGGCATCGATGCTGTGGCAAATGATGATATTTTTTTTACCAGTTCTTTGAATATTTACTCCCTTGCAGCGGTATGGCGGCCATTCGGAACCGTCGGAAAAGTATGGCATGGTGATTTTCGTGAACCGTTGGGCTACTCGATGATGGTTAGCTATGCAAAATTAGCCTGGTTTAATTGGTTTTTTGTTAAATTATTGTGTTGTCGTCAGTAGGGCGGGCTGTAAGTCACACCGGAGAAGTATGACGTTACGCTACCGCCTACTTCATTTTTCATCGGCTATTGGAAAATACAAGCACTTTTGTGTACAAATCATTCGACTTTCGTAATTTATCCGATAATTTCGATTAACGCCCACGCGATTAGGCCGGCGGTACCAGCGCTATGACCATCATTTTCCTTTTCATCATTACGTAATTAGACCCCTGAAGGGTCGCCATACTTGGTACAAATGACCGGAAAAAAAATTCAGTATCTCCCGGTCTATAAAACTCACTAAATATGACATGACATTCGGGGATCAATGACACGTGTGAGACTTAAAAATATAAAACTGTATACGCATGAGTTTAGAGAACGGTTGGATTACTGACTTTAGTTTTGATCAGAAATACTTACATACCAAAATTATCACAGCGACGTAGTGATTACAGATATCTTTTTGGTTTCTTCAGAGTTCCGAGAAACATGTATGTGTGTTTAAAAGAATTAATTCATACACTCAAGAGCAAAAGTTTCGGGTACACTTTGTATAGAATTTCAGTACAAACTGTACCCAAAACTTTTGCTCTTGAGTATACCTAGATTGTTAAATCTTGCAGTAAATAGTTACACCATATAGTTTAACTTATTTAACCCTTTTCGATATACTTTGTTAACTTTGTTCTAATAATAGATTGCATCTTATTGTAGTTCTGAGTGAAATATTATATCAAAACTATAGTAAATGTACTTTCTAGAACAAAGCAGGTATATTTGTTTCTATGTAACTATGTAGACGTCCAAAAAGATATGTGAAAGTCGACAGGCAACCAGCAATAATTAACCTCAAATGCATTATTCAAAATTTTCAATAGAAAACCATTAAGCGCGCAGTGCACTTAAAAGCCATCTCTTTGTCAACAAAATTCCATGGTTAAACAAAAATAAAGCTTCGACATACGATTACGAAACTGGGGACAGCCGATAATAGAGACAAGGGTGGTAACAATAGCGGACCAATGGCTACAGGATACAGGTTAACGCACCCACGTGTGGCGTTGCTTTATTACAAATCATTTATCGAAGGTGTAATGTCAATGTCAATATTAAAACGTATTGAAGGTTTATTTACAATCGATCCCGGTAGGATGCACTTGATTTGGTTTCAGGACTTGATTGAAATTCAGTGGACATGTCTAGCATGTCTACCCAATACGTGTATACTTTATAGTATACCTGTGTTATAGATCTCTTAGATTACCCTAGCATTTGAAGAATCTACATCTTCAGTTTTTAACTTTCCGAGCTGGCTCTGCCCAATAGACAGATCTCATGAGAACACTTTAGAGCCCTTATTTCGGTCGATGGGCTGTTCAATACGGTTCGTATTGAATTAGCGCAGATCTCGGGTAAGGGACTTGGAGATCTGTTTATTGAGCTGCCGGTATAAAGTCGCAAGCTGAAGAGCGCAGAATCATTTCACTCCTTTACTTCTTGAGCTTCTGAGTGGAGCTAGAGAGACTTTTAGTTGTGTTGGCGCGCTGGGGCTTAAAGAACTTAGACCCAGTGCCACGGGCAGCTTCCACAAACCCGTCGTTGAGTTCGTGCACATGGCCATGACCTAGGCAATCGAAACGGTTTTGGAGTTCCAGCTGAAAGCTCTCGCTTGACACATATATATACAATATGCCTCTTACCAGGCGGTGATCACTCCCGGTTTTAAACGTATTGATCTCAGAGACATTATTGAATATATGCTTCCTCGTCAATGAAGTCATTCGAGTGGATTGCAAAAAAATTGTACATAGTTAGAACAGTTTCGTGACGGCAATTACCCATATATTTTATATGGATAATTGCCGTCACGAAACTGTAAAAAATTCAAGCATAGATTAGATTAAAGCTCTTAACTATGTACAATTTTTTTGCAATTTACTCATTCTCATTTTTAGTCACACCACGGGACTCATCCAGGTCCACTTTATGTGCTCGCGTTTCTTGAAGAAGGAATTCGTCATGTAGAGTCTCTCCTTCTCCAAGAAACCAGCCAGTAGTTGGCCCCGGTGGTTCCAACTTCCAACTCCAAATTGCACCACTATGAGCTCTTCACCATCTCTCTTGCCCAGTTTAGCGTTGAGGTCCCCCATGACAACGGTGAAGTAGGTTTTGGAACTATGCATGACCTTAAATATATCTTCATACATAGCCTCCACCTCGTCGTCGGAATGTGACGAGGTCGGTGCGTAAACCTGGCCTTTAACGAGTATCTCTCGGATTCTCTGAGTTTATACTCATGGTCATCCTTATGGTACGCCACCCTAGTCGACACACTCGATCTTCACCACGTTGTTTACGAGGAACTTGTGTCCCAACGTAACTTGCTCAATCCTTCCTCAAGTTCCGCTATCCTTTCGTCGGTCCGCAGTGTGCGCGTGTTATGATATTGCCTCCTCTCCATACCTCAACTCTCATTTCAAACTTGAAGCCCAAGAGACGATAACTTTTAAACTCAATGTCTGGTCTATCACAAATCACAACATTACATCATTTACCTCCATTCGGTAGTAAGTATTTAAAAGCCATATGCCTACTTTAAATACACGTATTAGTTGCTAAATGGTCATGTTTATATGTTATCGAATATTTATAGCACATCTACCTTGACCAACTGATAAGTCTTATTAATACAACACAAAACGGGCACACCGAACAATAAGTGAAAGGGTACCCAAATATCGACCCGAATAATGTAGGTATAGACCTACATAATAGCTTCCTTAGTATAAGAAGCCGTTAGTTCTCATAAAAGAGCGCTATTGAAACGTGAGCGAATTCTCCAATAGCTTTAGATATTAATATTGACAAGGTGCTATCGTATGCGTATGCGTTTAGCAATACCCTATGGGCCTTTATTATTTAACCGTTGCGTTCGAAAGTGCATGCGATTGCAACGGTACATGAGACGCGAATTGGATGTGTAATGCCACTAATGCCTATATATGCAATAGATAAATAAAATAAATAAATATACCTGATACAAACAATCACGTAACACGTACGCAAGTGTTAAAAAAATACTTTTCAACCAAGAGAAAAATGGAATTACGGAGTAATTCTACACCAAATTTGCACAATATCAATGCTTTTAAGAACAAGAAGTTCGTGGAACTTTACCTAATCGCTTTAATTGATTTTTCCCTTTAATTGATATTGTACCAAGAACTTTCTGAAATGCTGCAATTATATTTTGGAAGCCAAAACCAAATTTGTTAGACCTATTGTCGGTGGAGTAATTTCCAACTTACTCTACGTTATCCCATTCAGTATCCACTTTTATTTAGGGAAGTGTAGTGTGGTGGTTTCCATATTGCCTTCCACACCGCAGTTTTCGAACCGAGTTTGTCTCGTTCCATGAAATCTGAAGAAGAGCCCTTCCAGATCTTCCGAGCCGTCCTATATAAATAACTATATCAAAGAACAACCTTACAAAATCGAAGTAGTCCCATAATAAGCTCAATAAGGCTTGTGTTATGTACCTTATGGTCACTAGACGATGATATATTTAATGGATATAAATAATTAAACACATAAAAAATATCCAAGACTCAGAGAATTTATTTATTTTTATTACCGAGATTCGAACCCAGGACCTTCAGCTTGGTTTTCAGGGTCGATATCGACTAGGCTAAACGGGACGTAATAATATAGATGCCTGCAATTGCATTTGATAACATGTAAGAGGTAATAGTACCTAGAACTGCCTCTAACGTGCCTGCAGCACATACGGATGAAGTCGTGTGCACTGAGCTTAACTGTATGTCATTAAGTCCAAACGCAACGTGTTCGAATGTCCAGCGCATAGAAAGGAGGGTTATAAAATGCATCAACGTGCACCGTGGCACAGTTTGGTGCTAAGTTACGACACTTTCTTTTATAAATACAATTGAGGCGTTCTGGGCGCCCGGTTGGCTTAGCAGGAGGTCGACTACCGTTCGAGTGACAAAGTGGCTAACTCTTTGTTCAAATAACAAGGAACAAACTGCATACCCACAATATTATACCCTACTCAAGCACTTACACGTTTCAGTGTAAGCGCAAAGTGGTTCAAATTAAAAACATCTCTTTAACTAAATAAGGTGTTCTACAACGGTTCTATCCGCGATTAGAGTTTTTTTGATACTTCGTCGTCACGTCGATACAAACATGTATCCAGGGGTCATGAGATGTCCCTGGCATGTCACAGATCTTTTAAAAACAAAATGTCATAGACATGAAACGAAGTCGATATCGTAGGTGTGTCCACTTCTCGTCAGAACCAAAAATCACTAATACTTTTAGTATAGGACCTATGTATGTAAAGTCACTTAAGTTGAATATTTACTGTCGACTAATTATATGACAACTGTCAACATTCCTATAAATATTGATGTCTAAGCACTCTTACATACATCTTCAATTCATAGCATGTCAGCGTAACTACGTAATGTGTACAAATAATCAGACGAGTTGCCAACCCGGCCCTAACTTGTAAATAAAACATCAAAACAGTTTCCCTCGCCGAAGACCAATGATCATTTATTTTATTAACAAGAAACCTCCTACTTCACAGTATTTAAATCAGTTTGTCAGTCAGGTTTCTCATGTGTATCTACATAAATAACCCCGCTGGTACCCCGCTGCGTTTCTCGACAGTGGACGATCGACAATTAATATTTATGTCGTACACAATTAAATAAATAAACCTTTTACGTTGTAAATAGTGAACATCGCTCATTGCACCAAGCTTTAACATTAAACTTAGGCACAGGACACTCGATTTTATTATCGAAGCAATAAGGACTTTCCACGAGCACTCTTCAAATGCAATAAAAGCCAATGCTCCTGAAATTCTTGTGGTGCATTTAAGCGTTAAGAGTTTTAAGAATATAGCCACTGTATAATTGTTAACTATGTATGTAGTGTTTAATAGGTGTACGAGTAAATATATATGTGTTGTTTAGTGATTAAAAATGTAAGGGCAAAGCCTATGGTAGACTTTGCCCTTACAAAAATATATGCCCCGTAGAGTTTTCTCCGCTGATCCTACTCCGATAAAGATTTTATTTTTCGAACCGGTAGCAGGGAGTAGCTTATATAATATTGATAGGTCTATAGTAAAACTTGTGTCTTAAGTCTAAATTGAATTATAAATAATTTTTGAGAATCGTGTTTCAAGGGTAGATCAGATCAACCATGAGTTTATTTAAGTAAGGGGTTTTTAGAGGCAACTAAACTACTCTTTTCCTCTTTTTTTATAAATACGGCCTGTACGCTGACACCGTAGCCTTTGGACGCTTGCGACTCCATAGGATTCTCAAGCACGTTGCCGACCGTTATTGATAAGAGTATATTATGCACAGTACGTACTTGTTTTGGTACTAGTTTCAATTAAAAAGGCAATACATCATTTTCAGTACATAATACATATCACAAACACATGGACAAACTTATATCCGGACAATCACCTCTTCATTGAATTTATTACATACTTTCATTGTGTATTCATTGTGTCGATTCATTATAATGCCAATGCATTAATTACCTACATATGTGTTGTATAACACGTGCATCAAAAACAACATCGAGATAGCAGAGAATATGAATGGTTTATGCAGTTTAAATATTCCTTACATCAAAATGCACATGATCGTTTACAGTGCTGACATATTTTGATACAGATCGACTCGACAATCGATAGTAGGTTGATTTGTGTTCGAGAAATATTACCTTGCTCTACGTCTGCACAGATATTGGATATCTTAATCATATTTTTACTATCGATATATGTTATCGAGTATCGGGTCCTGACCCCAACAAGTGTACCTTTAGTATATTTTACCAACTAATTGTTAGGACCCTGACAATTAGTTGAAACTTGTCACAACAACACCGTACACCTATCAATTTAGGGAGGAACAAAATAAATAATAAATCATACTTACTATTGTTGAGTTTAAGTAGTATGGAACTAATAAACCGAAACATAACTAAGCCTAAAAACTGATTCTTCGGTAACCCTTTTCTATAATTAGCCAACGTCACGTCATGTATTTACAAAACATTATAAAATAACATATTATAGATAGGTAGGTACTTACTACTTAGACATAATAAGTAAAACCAGGATGCAGTGTGATATTACCATCACACTCCTATCAGATCATGCGTCAATCAGACACCGCTAAGACGGGCTTAAGGCGTACGACACGCGTTACGTGTATGAATATAATATACCTACACTGTATTTTCCCAACCTCGTATTTCTCATTGAAATTATTTAGAAAGTTAAACTTTATTTTGTACATAACAAGACTCCTTTTTCAACTATACATATCAGTAATATATAATCTCGAGAGAGGCAGAGTGAGGAAGTTAGTCGACATCCTGATAGTATCGGAGTGTGGACCCGATTTAACGATAAACCACTGAGGTGAAATGCATAAAAATATTTTGAATGTGTCACGTCATCTTTATAAATGATAGTAATGTTTTTTTGTATGTATTTAGAAGACATGTTATACGTAGATAGGCTAACTGTGAATGAAATGATAAGTACCTATGATTATCTAAAAATTCAATTTACGAAGCTGATGCATTGTTGCATACCTACGGTAATTTAAAAGGTGCAATAGGTTAAAAATTATATAACCACCTTCTATACACCAAATTGAAAGTTAACTTTACTGTAAATATAGTAATATATGTTTACGCTCTCTCCAAACTTCAATAATTACATATGAGTTATACAACCTTTCTGGGATATATTATTTCCTTGTTGGCAAACGTATCTTACCTGAAACCAAAAAAAAAGAATAATTGTAAAAATGTACACAAAAGTATCACTCTACGACGTACACAGTAACACGAAAGTCGTGACCCGTTACACAGAGAAGCATTTTTTGGGAGAGGTCAGTACCTACAGGTCGGACCACAAATAGCCCTTCTCCATACATATTTATGCAATTATATACTTAATGTATTCACGCACACTCAGCTAAGTATGCATTAAAGGTATTGTATAAATATTTAGGAGAAAATACTTCCAAAGAAAGTAGTCTGACATGCCACATGACTTTGTGGAGAAATCCGGTGAGCTGTCATTACTTTGTGCCGATGAACGGGTAATGCCATGTTTTATGAATATCTACTAAGCGAACGTTTCCGGACGATGATTTGACGTGTGACTCTATGACTCAAACAATCGTAGATAATGAGCGCGCCTACGCCCCCAGAGATAACACCGGGAGTCCCTGTTACTGGTAGCCCGATGCACTCATCGGTCCGAATTATAATTGTTTTAATTGTTGCCACTGTTATTTCTCAATGAGGGGAGTCGAAATGGAGACAAGACAAACACAGACCGGTCACTATGACAAGTTTATTTTCGCCCTCTCGTCTTAAAGCTACCCACATAACATTGCCTCCACCTTTATTCCATATATGAACACTAAGAAAATATAGTGAAAGCACTAAAATAATTGTTTGTAATCAACATTTTTAGGGTTCCGTTCCTCATAAGGAAAAAAAGGAACCCTTATAGGATCAGTGTTCCTATCACTCGTGCGTCTGTCTGTCCGTCTGTCACCGCCGATTTGCTCCGAAACTACTGGACCGATTGAGTATGTATGTACTTATGTGTAGTATGAGACCATATGTAAATTGGTGACCCAAAGATGGACGCGTAAAGTAAATTAATGAATTCTGAACAAGGGGGCCACTTTTGGGGGGTAAACTGGAAAATTTAAAAAAAAAGTTTCGAAAACTGTATTGTGTGACATATCAAATGAAAGGACTTGTTGTAAGCATCTCAGATAAAAAAAAATATAATTTTAGCAAAAACAGATTTGAAGTAATTTAGGAAAAAAGACGAAAATTGACCATCCCCCCCCCCCCTTATCTCCGAAACTACTAGGCTTAAAATTCTGAAAAGATATGGAAAATAGTTCCTTGCCTAAAGATTACAGGAAAACCTATAGGTAAGAAGTTTGAGTATTCCAAGTAACGGGAAAATTCTCAATATTTTACGGAACCCTCACCCCGCGAGTTGAACTCGTACTTGTCCGGTTTTTCCTAGGCCGTTTCCCAGTTGACTCAGGTTGGTCAGGTTCCCTAATACTCAAGCAGGAAATAAAGAACCTTGGTTTTTTACAGACATTGAAGAAAGGAGGCTAACATTACTTCTGCACCAACTATGAACCGTCTCTGTTCTTTTTTATAATTTCGGACACGTCAAATAATGTAAAACGTTTAACTGTACACTACTTTCCTTTAATAATATAATAAATTACCAATGAAACGGTGTTACACAAAAATGTAACAGATACATTCAATTAACGTCAAAGTCAACGCGTAGAGACAATGGCTCGCTCGCATTACCCCCAAACAATGAACGGAAGAAGCCACGTACTTTCATTGATTAATGCCAGATCTGGCTGTGATTTAAAACGATATTTGCCAAAGGTAATGGCCTACTTCCGTCAAGATGCGTATCGGGGGAGAATTGTTTGACGGACGCCTGTCTGTCCGTGCCCTAACAACGCTCTGATGGATGTAATTTTAGCCTTTCTAGTGTGAGCAACGGAGCGTGCGTCGCAGATGTTTTCGGCTTAATAACAAAATTTGCCTATTTTAGAAAGGAATGAAAATTAACAATAGATCTCAAAATCAAATCGAAGATGACGTCGCGTTAACGTGAGCATTAATTTACTAGATTTTTAATACTTAATCCTTTAACGTTAAGAACTTTTACAAGAACAGGTTGTTTAGCTTCATTATAATAGCATTTTTAGATCATTCTACTATCAAACAATTAGGCAGTTAAAGCTAAGTTCTCCACCTACATTTTTGAAAAGGCGTTGAATTCAGGTCAATACTATTTAAATGGCTACTAGAAGTCTGAATACCGAGAAACAGGCTCGTTAAATGTTCATCAATCAGCTTTTGAATGCGTTTGGATGCCTTTTCATTATATTATGTTTATGTGGAATATTTTGTGACCATTCTGACTGTCTTATTCTTAGTTAATAATATTCAAATATAATTGACTTTACTTATGACCCACGCTGTATTTGTGTTTGTATCATTTCTGATAGCTCTTATAGACGCGAAAGTAGACGCTTTGCAAATTGAGAACGATCTATCATTAAGTAGCCGAGCTTAGGTACAAGTTTTAATTTAATTACACATGTTCGGTGTTTATAAAGATTTTTCTGGCATTCTTATATTAAAAAGTCCTTCCTTGTAAAATATTAGTCTTGAATGAATGAATGAAATATTTATTTGCTAGAATACGTTACAATAGGCGATCTTGAAATAATTACAGAATCAGTATTAGGTCGACTTAAACTCAACATGCAAAATATAGTTATAGTCAATGGTTACAGTAAATAAAAACAGAATGGAAATAATAACATGTCAAATTTAATTTACTGTGCATTAAAATTTAAGTAATCCTTAACATTATAGAAACGATGATATTGTAGCCATTTAGTTAATTTTGTCTTATAAACTTTCCCATGCAACATCCTCAACTCATTTGGGAGTTTATTGAATGATTATAGACATCAGATCTAGAAATTGGCTGATATAACTAATTTGTATACTGCGCTCTCAGCTTTCTAGTTCTCACGTTTTTTAAAATATTCTGGATGGCTTTTAACAAACAAACAGGCTTTAAAAATGTACATGCAAGCTAAGGAAAGAATTTGAAACTTTTGGAAAAGAGGTCTACAACTATCGTCAAAAACGTCACCTAATTGCTCTGACACATTTTTTCTGCGTTATAAAATCCCTCGACATCAACAGAATTGCCCCACAGTAAAAGTCCGCAATTCAGAGTGGACGACACGTGTCCATGGTAAGCCGTTAATGCGGCCCGAGTTGAGATGCAATTTTTAATGCGAAAACAAATTTTGATAATTTAGAACAAACAGCGTCAATGTGATGTTTCCAGTTTAGATGTTTGTCGAAATGTAATCCTAAGAATTTGGTATTATTTTTTCTTCAACTGAAGTATTACTCGACAAAACAGTCAGAGCAATTAGCAATTATTATTACTGTTTTGTAGAATACATATAATATAAGCATGTCATTGAATCAAACGATCTCCCCTGCTCTTTGTGATCAGCTTAAAATCAGGGTTGCTAAGTGACGATCAAATACACGCGTGACAAAGGCTAACGAAGGGCTCCCTAATTGCGACTACCCCAGTGTGCCTTTATAAAATCTGCCAAATTTGAACATGACTCAAAAATTGAGAGTTCAATCGTACTTTCCTTTTTGCTGTAATTAATAATACAGAAGAGTGATAAGGACAGAATGACTCTTGTTTCGGTTATCGAACTTCAGATTTAACCCACTGACGGGAACATGACTCGAATTTTGGAGATTTAGCCCGCGCGGTGTGAATTCAACCGTACGACTTGTATTCAAAAGCGAGCATTGTCATTGCACATAAAGTCTGTATTTACATGGGTGGATAGATGTATATGAACAATAGGTTAATAAAATAAGATGAATGAGTCGTATAGGTACACGCAATTATTGAACGAGCGAGCGAAGCGAACGGAGTTCTCCGTTTCAGCTTGGGCCAACATTCTTTCGTATTTCCAGATGTCCCGCTGTACGGCTGTTCTCCTCTACAGGTAACATTTCTCATCCGATTCTCGTGAAATTTTGTGAGCAGTGTCAATAATTATATAGTTTTTTTTTGTCGATTCAGTTCTTCGAAATATTAAAAAGAGATTTTTATGAAAGAAAAGATTGAGTTCCACAGCTCACAGAACGACTATTTTTGAAAGAGTTATAAAGTCTTAATTTGGTGCATGTTTTACTCGTCCGGGGATTCAGATAATTAATTAATTCTTCTCAGATTAACCGCATTGCCGTGTAGTTCATTTCTACGTAGTTACTTGACACAATCTTTTGGTTCGGAAGAAACCCGCCTGCGTATTCTGTAGGCAGCCTTTTACCTAAACATGATTTAACTATAACCATAAATAAATTGCCTTAAGGTTTGTTCCCATGGTTAATTTAATTAGGGCAATATAATTTTACAGCTTCAATAAAGCTCATTACAGAATTTTGTAAGATTACTTGCAGTTACTTATTTTCCCACGTGAGAAACGCGCAAATTATGCAACGTGGGTGGAAAATTCATGCAGTTTAACCTTATATCGGACCTTTTAAACCGAAGGAAAGTAACAACCCTGACATAGGCGTTCGAATTTCAACCTTAATGCACATTCTTTAAGTATTATCTGTTTAGTTCTATTTATAAAGTTTCCTTTTGCTTTCGATTGATATTATAACGGTATACCTACCTACTTTGTAAAGCTGCTATCTAGTTTTTACAGCCTATCTAATCTCGAATTATAAATGTAGTATTTTTCTGAAGTGCATTTCGGGTGAAAGCGGGGTGGGTGGGGTGTGGAGGAGGCGGGTAGAGGCGGCTCCATTCATACTGGTGCATGAATGGGGGACCATAAACGCAAATTGCAGGGCTGCAGCCGCCCGCGGAGCTTCGTTAGCACGCGCGATTCAAAAATAGAAGTCAACATTTTTCCCGACAAACTCATTCGCATTAACATACCTATTTTTTTAATCCTTTTACGTTGAACCATATACACTGTGTTTTATAATATGAAGTTTCAGCCCGTTTTACCATACAAATTAACGAATTGTATGTAATATAATATGTCTCAGTGAAATAGTTATAAATAACGTAAACTCAGTTTTTTATGGTCCAAATTCGGGGATTTGTCTAGGTTTCGGTTTCCTCCTATATCCTTTATCACTGCGACATATTTATAAATACCTTCCAAAAATTTCGCAAGTAACGGTCTTTTCAAAGAAATATAAAGCATTAAATTAAAATTGCCGAATTGGTTACGTCCAGCTTTTATGAAACTACTCCTGCGTAAGCCTTTAGAACTTGGCGATTACGGTATGTAATATTAAATTAGAATTACTCACGCAACAGTACTCATCACCACCCTAACTGCAGGGAAATTACTTTCAATTGCACTCTATAAACGGGCTGGCAGTATCATCCTGATTCGACCACAAAATTACGGTCAATAAACCTGGACGGGTCGTGGTCTCGCCGCGGCCGGCGCCGTGGCCGGCCGTGTGGAATTAAGGCCTCCACACCCCGAACGAGGTTGCGGCGCGAACGCGGGCCCGCGGGAGTTGTAAAGCATAGAAAAGTACTACACTTCAAACACACATCGAACGCGATCGATGCGCCGCGCCGCGGCGGGCCCGCGTTGCTGCCGCGCTGGACACGCGTTGCTTTAACGAGACTAGGTCAAGCAGTGCTCTATTAGGTTTTGATTCCCTTGAGAAAGTAGGCTGCAATATCTCGTGCAATTCTTCAAAACTGTTTCTCGACATCCGGAAATATGTAAAAAAACGATCTTCGTAGCTTTCCAATTCCCTACACAGGCGATGATGTTCCCCATAACTTTGTCTCGATGATCCTCTATTTAGGTCGTACACCCAAAGTCTTTTCTTTTTGTTAAGAGCCAGAAGCAATAACAGGTCTTCTTCATCGGAGTCGATATCTTCACCATTCCACAAGGAAGTTGACTGGCGCTGCCGGACGTATTCTCTTTATCGTCCCGTTTAAACGCGGTAGCAACGCGGGCCCGCATTACTACACGCCGCCCGCCTGCGGTGTGAATATACCGCTTCAACCGCGCCCAACCCGCACCGCGCACGACCCGCGTTCGGTGTGTAGAGGCCTTTAGGCTACGCGCGCACGCGGTGCGGCGAGTTGCGGTGCGTTTTTAAAATTGCAAATTCCTTTAATAATTTATTTTCCGTAGTGCGCGCACTTCAAGGAGATTCCATACTTGATATATTTTGCGGAAAAAATCGTACGGCAGAAATCCGAAGTGCGCGCGTAGCCTTACACGGATGGCTGTGTCAGATGGCCTGGCGTATCAACGCGCAGATACAGTAAGTACATAAGTTAATCGAACATTATTAAATATTATAACTATTCTTGTGTGGATAGATCTTGCTACATTATTCTGTGATGCAATGTTTAGTGTTCAGTAATTTTAATAGCCACTCAAACCTGGAGATTAATTTAGGTAAAACATACAAAAAAAACAGTACACAGTTTTCACAGGACAGGCAGTGAATGCATTAAAGACCATTTAGGTATGTACGATTCACTTAAAAGACATTCTCCCTAAACTTGAATTTTAATTAAATCGCATAAATACAAAGAAGGACGTACGTAGTAGATAGTGCTAAAACTTTGCTTTTAGTATATATAAACTTTCCTTAATCTACTGGAATTTGACTGTTTGAATACACTACTAAAGAATGTATCACAAACTGTCACCAATGAGTTTTATCCCGTGTTAGAACCTATTGTTTCACTTTCTATTTGATTAGCCCAAAAACACACAGTGAGGAGTTTTAACTCCACAATTTGTCAGTAAATATTTAACTTGTACATACTCCTAGTATTTATGTACCTACCAGTCTACCAATAACAATCAGTAATTATCTAAAAGCAAATCGGGTATATTTTTAAAAACCTATTCTAAATTCTAATATTAAGGATGCATTATGGACTGGAACTAAAACTACAGTCATTGAGTATCCGATTTCCTTTAAAAATAGTTGCGCTTTCACTTCCAATAATATTATTACAGATAATGGAGATGAATGCGCAAATGTAAATTATATTAGATATAATACGTGTCGGTCTGTATGATTGCCAACCGTGCTATTCGAAAGCGTGATGTAAAAATTGGTGTTACATCTCAATTGCCAATCAAATGACAGAGCAAAAACGAAAGTACTGACCGACAGGTATGATTAAAATGCATGTTTTGCATCAAATATAAATTTCTTGGATGCATCAATTCGTTTTATTTCGAAAACTTTTAAATGTTACGAAAAGCACACTATTCTATTTAGGTACCTATCACAGCACACTATTTACGTATATAACCCAATAGTATTACTCGTAAAAAGCAATAGAGTTTTATGAGTAATAGTCTCACACGCTTCTACTACAAGTTTTACGCTTTTCTGATTTTATGAATCTTATTTAGTAAAATACTTAGCTCGCATTTTTAATGCTGCTTTGCTATTCGTTTTATGCATATACGTTTTCTCCGCGTTTTTTTAATGGCATCGTTCCGGATTCCGCGCAGATTTTCACAAACGTTTCAATCAACGAGCATGCAACGGATTTGTTCAAACATTTATAACTTTGTACGATAGCTTACTGATGTATTTGATTCACTTTGCCCGCTACAGGTAGGTATATTATTCTAAAGCATTGAACCGAAAGTTAATTTCGTGCCAGCGAAATCTATTCGCATTAAAATTATTTCGCATCATCAAATCTTCAAGTAGTTAAATAAAAGCATAATACTATAAAACGAGAGAAAACTAGAAATGAACCATATAATAGGTCGTGTCGTCGTCAACGGCCACGCCACGGTGTCTCATGACAAGATCAGCTTACATGCGATGTTGGTATTGGGATCATGTATCAATGAAAACGAAATTGCATTGTGTACACAACGGCAGTTTTACCGTACTATCAAGCAATACACGACTCAGATATTGGCTGTGAAAACACAAGACAATATTTGAATTAATTTGCATCTATATGATAATGCACTCCCAGATAACAAAAATATACGCAGCTTATAAATAGAAGGGAAAACTGAACAAAGGTTTGATTCCGTTATGTACCTAGTACTTTCGTACAGCACAGAAGCAATTTAACGCATATTTTTATCTAAGTTTACTCAAGATATTACCAAACTGATCGGTTTGAAGGCAAATAAAATCATTAATAAAAGGAATAAATAACCAACGCCGAGTGTTCAATTAGGATAATCGAAGCAACAATCGGCCGAAGGCGCGTCGCTTCCGTAAGTCATTCATTCATAAAGCAGTCAAATAGTCCACTTGCATTTTTATATTATTGCTTTAATGCTACTTAATACTTTTTTCATTTAATGCTGCTAGAATAGTATACATTACTTACATAAGACGGTAAAACAAGGAATGTCTCAGATCGCAGGTATTTGAGACGAAGGCAAGAGCGATCGGAGGCTTTTTTTGTTACCTGCCGTGGTGAGTACAAAATTTTGCGAGCTTGGCCGGGTAGTTGGATTTTCCGCACGCGTAGCTTGCGGTAATGGCTACCTTATGACTAGGTGCCGCCGTAAATATAACTCATTTCTAAGCAATTTTCAAGTCATAATCGATTAGGTACCACCGAACAAAAGCAGCCTCAATACCTGACAGATGCTGCCTTTGTTCGAGCAATTTTCTCAGAAATACTTTTTTAAAACCCGATCTCTACGACAACGGATTATCAAAAATCAATAAACAAGTACGAGAAATTGTATGAACTGCATATCATGTCGTTTTATTTTCAAATATCTCTAGTGACGTTCCACGATCAAAAAGTGGTCCGAATGTCAAAGTTGATAGATATGATGGTACAGTCACGGACTTTAATTGTTGAGCCATTTAGAGCTCACTTTATATTGGACACTTCATAGCTTAACTATTAAAAAACCAAAATACTTGACACCTAAACAGCTCAACAATGAAAGTCCTTGGCTGCGGTACATACTACATACTTAGATAGTAATAGACTACGGTATCTCTGTACAATTCCGGATAGGCATAGAAATAAGATCGTATTGATCTTATTTCTATGCCTATCCGGAATTGTACAGAGATACCGTAGTCTTGGTATGTAACCTGGATCCAAGGGGCATGGCAGACATTGTCATCAGCGTCTCATATGATTCGCATACCATGTTGTCATATCCGTTACGGCCGATCGAGCGGAACTAAAGAAGTCTTCAATGCGAGGCACGGCTGGTACTTATGCTCGGCCATGTAACGCGATATGTGTGTCAATCAATACCTATTAGTACTAAGTACATAAAATTACCAAAAAAATACTTAAATACAAACAAAGACAAACAAACAATATTAACAAAGACAGCGCAGAAAGTGTCGATGCAAGGAATTAAGCTAGCGACTTTAATCCTTTATGACTTTGAATTCTCATCAACCATAAATTACGTAGAACATTAATTAGTATGTAATTCATCGTAATATTCCATTAGTCCATCGAATAATTTCTGGACCGCGAATGCTAGCCAAAACGCAGAAGAGTTCGTCCAGTACTAAACAACTATCACATTTATTTTGATACTAGCTTTTGCCCGCGGCTTCGCCCGCGTACTAAAAGTAATTTTAACCGTCTATAAAAAAGGTGCATCTCAGTTTGACCCCTATGTTCCAATTGAATTGCAATTTGGCACAAATACTTTCAAGAATTTTCATGTCTACAATGTTAAATTTCAAAATCGATGCGATTTTCATAATTAACGTCCCAAAAAACCATAAAAACGACACCCATATTGATATTTAGACATTTCAACCCCATCGCACCCCAACAGGGGAGATGGTATTACACGTCCGCCACGTTGGATTTTAAAATCCTTGTTTTCGTAATCAGCGACCAGCGACCCGATAAACCATAGAAACAATACCCATGTTGATTTTCAGACATTGTCAACACATTTTCCCCTTTTAGGGGTTGAATTCTCAAAAAACCTGAAATATATATTTATTTATTTATTTAAACTTTATTGCACAAAATACAAAAAAATATGTACAAATGGCGAGCTTAATGCCATGCTTACTCATTTATCGCTGGGAATACTCCTGTTAAGTTTTGAATGAAATACTCTTACTTAATTTGTTTCCCCATACAAACTCTGGACCCCCATTTCACCCACTTAGGGGGTGAATTTTGAAAAATCCTTTCTTAGTGCACCCTTAAGGAACCTACGTGCCAAATTTGGAATCTCTAGATCCAGCGGTTTGGGCTGTGCGGTGATATGTCAGTCAGTCAGTCAGCCAGTTTCTTCTTTTATTTAAGTATCGGCTCTACATAGACTCTACAGATCGACTCTACATATCGACTACCTTTCGACTCTAGATAACGACTCTACATATCAACTTTACAAATCGACTCTACATATCAACTTTACAAATCGACTCTACATATCGACTCTACATATCGACTACATATAGACTATACATGTCGACTCTACATAATTAACGTCCCAACACATTTTCCCCTTTTAGGGGTTGAATTCTCAAAAAACCTGAAATATATATTTATTTATTTATTTAAACTTTATTGCTTTAAACTTATGAACTTTATTTTTATAAACAGATGTTAACGATCTACGAAACTAATAGACCCTGGTGAACATGGATGCGGCAGTTCGTTCGTATGTCTTATATTATGAAATGATATTTTAATGTATTATGATATTTATATGGCTACTGAATATCGACTCTACATATCGACTCTACAAAACGACTCTACATATTAAGATAGATGTCCACAATATTAAATTTCAAAATCGACGCCAATTTCGTAATAACGTCCATAAA
Source organism: Epinotia nisella (assembly GCA_932294315.1). Taxonomy (NCBI): domain Eukaryota; kingdom Metazoa; phylum Arthropoda; class Insecta; order Lepidoptera; family Tortricidae; genus Epinotia; species Epinotia nisella. Next base: position 30,670,292 of record OW028674.1, read on the forward strand.
AACCATAAAAACGACACCCATATTGATATTTAGACATTTCAACCCCAGCTTACCCCAACAGGGGAGATGGTATTTTACGTCAGCCACGTTGGATTTGAAAAATAAACCATAGAAACGATACCCATGTTAGATTATTTTATTATTCGTTAGTATCATAGAACCTGTAGGTACTAATTTTTAAAAAGGCAGGTATTTTTCGTTGGTAACAGAGTCTGTGTACCGATTTTTAGCTTCCTACCTTGAAAACTGCGAAAAGTCCCATATAAAATTTCACCCCCTCTTTTAAGGGGTTGGGTACAGATTTCCAAAAAAAAAAATGATGCACGATTTTTTTGTTAGTCACAAATATTCCACATACCAATTTTTAGCTTTCTACCTTGAAAATTGCGGAATGCTCCATACAAACTTCCACCTCCCATTTTAGGGAAGTGGGGGGTTAGAATGAGACAAAAAGTAGCCTATGTCACTCTCCATCCCTTCAACTATCTCCACTTAAAAAATCACGTCAATTCGTCGCCCCGTTAGGCCGTGAAAGACGGACAAACAAACAAACAAACAAACAAACAAACAAACAAACACATACACTTTCCCATTTATAATATTAGTATGGATTTATTACATGCTTTAGATCAAACGGCCAATATGTAATAGGAACAATAATAATAATAATCATTCTATAAGGCTTTTATTGCAGAAATAAGGGCCTTAAAAACTATTGTCCAAGTCAAATTGTGGTCTCCAACTGCACTTCTTGACTCATAGGCTCGAAGCAGGACTTTCAGCATATACTCGTAGCTATGCCGTGTCGCTTTCCCTAGTTATGGCCCTTTTACGCCTGTTAGATTCGTAACCGAAATAGAAAAAGCTCTCTCGAAGTTCTGCTCGTAAAAGTGATAGGTCTCCTTATATTTTGTTAGTGTGGAATATTTTCGAGCAAAATGGAACTATTAGTGAACCTTATGACGAGGACATAGGGTCTGTTGGTCGGCTGGGTGCTTTGTTGTTAGAATATAAAATGTACCTACATAGATTACAATTAGATCATGTACTCGTAAGCAGCAGTGTAACATTACTTTACTCAATAATATTATTTTTATTTTTTATTTATTATAACACTAGTATTAAACGATTTTCTCTAGCCATTGCTGGCATTTGTTAAAGTCATTGTCATTATCTCCATTGTACAGTTACCAGTGACACATTTAGGCGTTTTTCTACAGATCAACGAGTCATTGTTGGGCTCACCGTCTTACTCACGGTGATTCCGAGAAAACAACCGATTTGTATAGCTGGAAATTGGGCAATTTAGCAATTGCCGGTGATTAAACAATTGATGTGAACTGCAAACACCAGGGTGTGCGGCAATTTTGGTAACGACCATTAAATTATATCTAAGGACACCTAATGTATGGCCTCGTACAATCGGTACAATGTTCGTAAATAATTCAATAAATAATATGATTTTTTCTCTAAATAGGTTTCAAAAGGCACTCACAAATGTTTTACCAACAGATTAGTTTAATAAAAATACCTGCCTACCTAAAATGCAAATTAATTATGTTACACAAACCAAACTTCTCTTCGCCTTGATGTTATAAGTTACGATGGTTTAAGTTGATTTTCGTTTGATGTTTTAGTGTGTTTTCACGCAAAATACCTATCAATTTCCCTAGATCCTTTCTCGTCCCGCGCTATCTGGCGTTTTCACAATACATCATAAGTCAAAATATTCCACACCATTTCCCACGACACGACAAAACTTCTCAAACAAAGCTCGCTCATGTACAACATTTCATTTTCGATCACGACTCGACGTGTGAACAGGCGCTTAACGGTCCATCAATACCGCGAAACTTTAGAATCTCTGGTTATCTCCCTTTCTCTCTGTACTCGTGTAAGCACACTAAGTTTAAGAGAGAAGACACATTCGTGGTTTCGGATTTCGTTTTTCTGAGTGCACGTCTTGGTGCGATGGACGTGACAGATACGACCATAACTCAGCGTTGTAATAAAGGTAAGTATCTCTGCGCTGACCATCGTTTTCGTGCGCTCGCGCATTGCACCTGTAAATCCGCTGCCAAAGAGGAAATACGGGAAGTTTGACCTTTATACAAGCTATAATTTATTTGCTCGTGTTGTAATAGAATTTTTGTCACGCAATTAATATAACTTTTTTTTTAAACGATCACGTCTATGTAATATCATGATAGTTATATTTTAGAAATAATATGTAGATGCTTTCGGTAACGGAACTACATTTTTTGCAAATTAATAGCCAACCTACATTAATTATACCTACTCATGTCATAATCATACATAGAAACTTAATTCAATTTCTAGCCCAAGCAACCAAAACAATACATTTTTTATCTTTCAGTCAAATCAAGTTGCCCTTCTGTTTACAATTTCCGCTGCACCTGTAAATTTAGATGTTGCACGCGCCGCGCACGCGCCGGTCACGACCGACAACCCGTTAGGTCTCATTTACACCGGCACGATCACTACTATCATTCTCGAGAAGGTGCACAGCACCTTTAGGCTCCAAATACACATAAGGCATTCTAGAATATAACTATCAGCCTTCTACAACTAAGTGCTTTTGGGTATAGGTTTAAATTGAAAATGTATGAAAGCCAACTACCTAGATAATTTAGTGGGAAGTGGGAAGTAACCTTAACGATGGCCCAGGGCAAACAGTACAAGTGATGGAAACTACGCGGTTGACGTGAACGCCCCACGCAATTCCAGTGGTTAAAATAGTTTCCAATGCAAATGTCAAGTAATCAGCAATCTCGTCAGGACAAAACCAAAATGTGAAAATACAATTGCAATCCGATACTGCTTCAAATCCAGAACGACTCTTCATTAGACACAATATAAACAATTCACTTTAAACGTACAACAGCAATTTAAATAAATGATCAGCGATTAAGGTAAAAAATTGCAAAAGTTGTTTGTAAACATAATTTTCCATGGCCGTAGTTAATGTGGAAGGGCGGTTACAAACGAGCCGAGTAAGTCGCCGGGACCTGCCTAACCTCTGTAAATACCAACACCTGATATTTAATGCCTCGACGTCTTTATTGTGAAACATAAATCAAAGAGGAAAGCACTGATTGTATGATATAATGCATCTGTATTGAATGTGGGTGTGATTAATCTGTTTTAATTAAAGACTTTTAAGAGGAACTCGATCGCATTATATTATACTTGAACATTATATTATAATTAATATTGGGCAGTTGATGGATGAATTCCAAACTTCTGAGAGTTGTACAAGTCCATTAAGTTAATAAGATTACATGAAGTGCCATGTAATCACACTTTAATCTTCCTAACTCTCTAATAATTTAAATCTTGCAAATGCTTAAACGCGGAACTAAAACTGTAAATTGTGCATTGATATGAAATAGGAAACCATCAACACGAGAACAAGAAGTATACAAACGTAATTTTATGATTTGTTAAATGTTACTTGCTTCCAGAGAGATCTGTTTCTTGGAAAAACAACGTCATTTGTTGCCCTTAGAAGGTTACATGTATTTTTCTTCAGCCATACAATTAAACAACGCAAACAATTTTACTACCGTCAAACTCGGGGGCAAGTTGTACAAACAGTTTACCGGAGCATCAAGATTACTGCCATAATCTGAGTCATGTCGGGACACTCGCTCGCTACATTTCGTCTACAATGGCTCATTAAACTGAAATGCCTCTGCGTCCGGCCCGGTTATACCTGCTTTCCACGTAATTACTGCTCTAACTCAACAGTGCAGCACTGAGCTTCAAAAGTTTTCTAGAATGTTAACGTTAAAAGGTATTCTAGTCCTGTGAAAGATAGTAAACTAGTTGGCCAGGCTGGATAAGCTGCATAAATTAACGAGTAATTTATACGTAACAACTTACTATACCTAGATTGTATTTTTCCTTCTTATTATCAGCAATGAATGACACTTCCGCTACCGGGAAACGATACCTAGAGCAGTTATATTTCTTGCCAGATTTGGCCAGTATTGAACAAATGACGCCTTTGTAAGTATTGTTCCAGCGCAATGATCATACCTACACTTCGCCAATTTTCACTTTATATGCATGTGATTGCAGGAAGGTAATGTAATTAGTTTTACCGTCGCAACAATATCAATCAAACCGCTCATTAAGGAGCCGCGAGTGAGCATCTGTGCGACCGGTCCTGTCATCATTTGCTCATTAATGCAGAATCCGTGGCAAATCCGATTAATTGTAATAAAATAACACTTTACTGTGGGCTATCAACAGTATCATAAAGTTAGCCAATTAATACATTACAAGCATGTACTGCTATTGTTTTCAGTGGGTAAACTTACACCGACCATCGGCTTACTGTCCATCCTTACTTTGAATTATTGTCCCCTAAATATTACCAATACTCTCAAAATAATTTATAATTTTTATAAACGTACTGTGAGGGAAACTAAAGTAACTTACCGTACATATACTTTATTATTTATATGCTCATTAAACAATAGCAAAAATATACATGTTTCAATTTTCTCGATTGTCCATTGCGACTGCAGTGCAGGTACAATGCGATCACAGATTGCAACTAATCTACAGTTGCAGTCTGTGATGACAGATACCAGTGTTTCGTGGACTTAGATAGAACAACGTCGCAAGTCACTCCAGGTTCCATAGTCTTATGCAACACGGTTCCCTAAAGCGTCCAAAATATAGTAGAACAACGGTGTAAGCGACACTAATCTCCGTAGGCATATACGACTTTATTCTGTAGAGGGAGCAAATAGCGCGCGTGCGGTGGTCTAACGGGCCGGCGATAATCGCGACGCGATAAAAAACGCGGTGCAAGCGCGTAACGGATTGCACGATGCGCTCCGCCCGTCAACGCCGAAGCAGATAGGTATACTCTGGTATTAATTTAAATGTTTCGTTGCCGAATTTAATGGTGAAGCCCACAATGCGTTAAGTTAAATAGGAATCAAAAATTTTACTCGGTTTGATCAGGGCAAAAGTTAAGACAGCAGCGTTAACATTTAAGTTTCACGGTAGCCTTGCATTTACACATAATGCTATCAATTTATTGCACATGTAACAGTAAGTTAATGGCCTCTACACCTGCATTTTTATCAATGTAGGTAATCAGGGCAGGTGACACATGTTAACATGCTAAACGACCTGATACATAATTAGCAGAAATTTCAACCATAACGCTAACTGTGGTTTAATGCAAAATCAGGTATTAGCGATACACATAAAATATTCATCGCTGGAGTGGAGTAGCAGAGTAGCACTAATGGATCGCGGCAAATTGCGGAAACCGATAAGAGCTTTAAAGCTACTGGACTATTAGAAATCCCTCATAAAACACTAATTAGTAAAAGTAAATTAAATTAGAAGTAGAAAATATCTCTTGGTCATGGTTAATTTGGTAATAATGAGAAACGGCAGTTCGGAGACATGACGTTGTCCAATTCGTAGTGAAACATAAATTTACAATCTAATAATTTAATCGGATTAACTATATTTATATTTTACGCTGTTAGTCATATCACTGGGTTGGTTTATTACAGTTGTTCTAAATTAGTGTTTAAAAGTAAAATGAAAGAGATGTCTTATTCTAGCAGTGCTCTATAAATTGGTATTTAACTAAATGAGACTTCTGAAATGTATTCCTGGATATTAAAACTTAATCATAAAAACTTTATGGTTAGCCAATGAGCTAAATACTATAAGTCTAATGAGCAAGCCTAGGAATCTTTATTTTGATTATGTTTTATTAGACTTGACACGCAATGTCGAGATATTAAAGAAGTTTTATTGGCAGTAATGCTAGTTATCATAATTTAATCAATTCTAGCTAGACATTTTGATTTCAGTAAGTCTTACATACAACTTAGTAAGTCACCTTTTCATACGCATGTTTGTCCTTACTAACCATTGGATAAGAATGATGTCGTTGGCTGATTCATATTAACGAGTGCCCAGAAAAAACAAATAACAGCTAAACATGCACAAACTAGTACCCAAGTAATTTTTAGGGTTCCGTAGTCAACGAGGAACCCTTGTAGTTTCGCCATGTCCGTCTGACTGTCCGTCTGCGGCTTAGCTCAGTGACCCTTACTACTAGAAAGCTGTCATTCGGCATGAGTGTACAAATTAATCATGCCAACAAAACGGTACAATAAAATTACGAAAAAAAATGTTTTAGGGTGGAGAGGTACTTTAATTTTTTTTAAAGTAAAATGGTGATGTATTTTTTTTTCTTATTAAACCCGTGGTGTGGGGTATCGTTGGATAGCTTGTTTAAGAATATTATGAGTTTTAATAAAATATTTATCAACACAGTGATCCGTTTGCGTGATATTGGGGTTTAAAGCTTTTAAGCTATACTCACCATAAAGCCAAGGACTTTCCTAGCTTCTGGAAGCACATATTTAAGAACAACCTAAAGAAGTGTACTCCTACTGAATTTGCTGAACTCTTTAAGGACAACTTAATTTAAGGTACAAAGCCCGTTGGAAGAGGCGCAGAGGGTGCTCGGTACTGAGGGCGACTGCGGCGACTTGCAAGTGCGTCTTACGCTTAAAGAGGTCACTGACGTCATTATGTCAATGAAGCGGGGCAAATCGCCAGGCCATGATGGACTCAGTATTAAGAACCTTCAGCATGCTGGACTTCGCCTACCTCCTGTTCTGAAGATGCTCTTCAATCTTTGCCTGGGCCAAGGTTTCTTGCCGGAGGGCCTCATGAGAACGATAGTCATGCCAGTAATTAAAAATAGAACTGACGATACCTCCGACAAGCCAATTACACACCCTCTCGCTAGCCAATAGCCACTGTGGCCAAAATACTGGACAGTTTGATCGACCGTGTGCTTTCAGAGTATGATGTACCGTCACATGATGCTCAATTCGGTTTTAAATCTGGGTTATCAACGGAAAGTGCCATCCTCTCCTTGAAGCAAACTGTTCAGTATTACACGGAAAGAAAAACACATGTCTATGTGTGTTTCTTGGATTTGTCTCCTTAGAGCCATTGCTGATAATATCAACGGCCCACTATGGAGGCACTGGAACACCATTCACATGGAATCCAGAAATAATAATAATAATAACGCCAGGCAGTGCTCGTTGACATCACCATTTCCCATGACGAGAACCTCGTAAAGGCTGAGAAGGACAAAGCCAGCAAGTACCTAGACCTGGCTCACGAGGTAACCGCCATGTGGGATGTTGATTCGACGATCATCGTCCCCTCCTGCCGGCTAAATGGCTACTACTGGGATTGTGAAAAAATTCGTGGCAGTAGTACGTATAATAAATTTAAAAGACAACCGCACTATTTAGTTGGCTCGCGCGTGTTGATGTAACAAAGACAGACAGGCAAGTACGGAACCCTACACTACGCGTGGCCCGACACGCACTTAGCCGGTTTTATTTATATTTAGTTTCATACCTACATCCATAAATACGTAATGGATATTGTAGAGGCTTAAATATTAAAAGTAAGGTCACTGGCCAGTTCATCATCCGTCAGCTGTTGAAGGAAGTGATCATAACCACACAAAGGGCCTTTTATGAATGAATATGGAAGAGTTCATACTCCACTATCAATTAAGTAATAAGACACTAAAGCTCGAAAACTGGTTAAAAACTGTACCTCAAAGATGAGATTTATTTGACGAACTACTAAATAGGTAGGTACAATGAGTAACTGTATATGGACAGTTTACATAGGCATGTTTGCCATCTCATTCAGCTGTCAATTTTATTGTTAAGCTAGGATAGTCGCTGTCATGTTACATTACGATCTTGGTCCGATGAGAATACAGTAAATTTACACCGTTCTACATTTTATTACCTTTAAAAGCGGTCTTCACACTCCAAATGTCCAATTTCTAATAAAGCTATCACGGCCTATAGAACTATAAGTATAGCTGTGCGGTCTACATTTTATTGCTTTTTAAAGCGTTCTTCACTGTCCTAATGCCCACATTTCCTTTGAGTTGCTATAGGTTGACCGCGACGAAATGGGTTTTTGGTTGCTTTAGTATTAAGACTAGCTGTGATACGCTCTAAAAACCGAATGGCTTATCTGACCATTGACAAATTTAAGGAACCGGTCGGGAAGAATTTTGCACGTTTTCAATTGTTACTTAAATGAAATCAATTGAACCTTCAGCCCCAGATTCAAGACAAGCATGCTGAAACTCACTTATAACGGACTTGTTTTTAAGTAGGTACATGCTCTATAGTCTTGAAGCTAGGACGTGAATAATGAATTCGTAAATCTCCGCGCACTGCTGGCGAGGTCTCCCTAGACTCGTAAAGCCGTACTTTATCATGTCGTGACATTTTTTCGTCGAAATCAGGCAATGCGGTAATAATATCTGTTTATTTGCGTATTAAATTCGCGATGGCACGCAATGTTTAACCTTGTGTCTAACCAGCTCGCTAGATTTTCGAAATTATTAGATTACGTAGTTCAAATTTAGTATTTTTATGATTAAAGGTAACCATTAGTTGAAATTTAAAATATACATTTTTTACAACATTATTGTAGTTTTGAAATAGGTAATTGTCGCTCTACATAGTCTAAAAATAATACAAACAAATGGTAAATTTCCTTGAACTAACATTGAGACCTTCGTACTGGTCATTAAATAATCATACCAGTTCAATGGACGCCACGGGTTACGTTCAAATGACGAGGAAAATGTAACTTATGACTAATACTGAGAATATAACGCTTCGAAACTTTGTAGCTAAATCGAAACAGTGCAGCAGTGATACGAAAAAAAACATGTCGACATGTCTAAGAACCTTTGTACCAAGTTTTTCCGGTACCATGATTATCGATATAATGCGGCCGTACGGCTCAATCGACTTTTTGCTTCGATTATATCGCGTTGTAAACACCACCGTCGATGGCGATGTCGTCTTTTGCAAAAAACGTTCCGTTTATCCTCTGCTCACGTGGTCACGTGTTATTTTGACATAGAAACAAGCGATCAATATAAAATTAACGCGAGCTGATCATGTAATTTTCTGCAACTACTTATTTATTTATTTGCTCATGTGATGGTGAGATATTGTTTCTATTTTTTACTTATTATTTGGAACATAATCACCCAAGTAACTAACGTAACGAATATTTAAATATGCACTCTACATATCAATTAAATGTAAATAAATAGATAGTAAATTACTTAATTACCACAAACTCAAATATACAACTCTCTAGAGACAGGGAGTTACTTGAATGAAATAAGGATCGTCATAAAAATACCGAGCACATTAATTAACGGAACAAATTCATATTTTTAAAACTGCGTTAAAAACGCTCATAACGAAAGCTTGATATTAAACTGGCGCATTCGTTAACAGTTTTAGTGTCACTAAAATTAAACTAAACAATGTTGGACTATGTGCTTAGTTGTTAACTAGTCAAATTAGACTATTAGTGGCACTTAGTGGCGTAAAATGGTCACTTAGCGGTGGCGGAACAACATGAGGTGTGAAAGCTGTTAAGCACTTTTAAACATCTGCGATACGACGCATGCACTTTGAAGTCGGACACTCGAAACTACGTCCTCTCTTTCATTTGCCACTGAAAATTGGATAAGTAGTAAGTGCAATAAACGGTTCTTAATAACTTATTAAGTATGTACCGGACCTATCTCTATGATACACATCATGAAATCATACCTAAACGATCATGAGTAAAAATCAAACTCTGTTTCATTCATAATGGCTAGGAATACAATAAATAAACTAGCGTTCGATATCATTATTACTTTATTTTCATTGGAAAAATATATTAGATATATCGATATCAACGTTAGTAACTAGCTTTCTACGGTTAAGAATCGTAAGTACTAGTAATTATTGTAAATTATATTGATAATGATAACTATGTACCAGAAGTCAATACATAATAATGTAATCGGGCCTCTCAGAAGGATTTCCTGTGCTCCGCGAACTCGATAACGATATTTTATGATAGTGGTACAGCTCAACTTAGGTTCTGGGATTCGAGATTTAGTAGAATATCGCTACTTGGCATTTCTAATCTATCTATTTATATATTCTTTTGATGGAATGTGTGCGGAATGACTCGTTTAGAAGCCAAGTGAAGATATCCTGTAGCATCTTGTTAGATGTTGGTGGGTGCAATAGCGCACTGGCTTTTCCACTGTCGGACGAAGCCATGGCGTTATTTAAGCTAGTGAAGATAAGTATCAATAATCGACGTTAAGGTGAATATTTGTTAATCATATGGAGCGTACAATCGCTAAGCGATAAATCTCTTTAATAAAGATTAAATAAAACGATATTTTTTTTCATTTGTAAAAAGGAAACTGGAGTAAATTACACAAGCTAGAGTGAAACTCAAGAATTAGAAATTAATGCTTTCATTAATCTTTGATGTTTCGAGCAGCCACCTTTGAACCTAGGGTTTTGCACCTTAGCAATCTTACTATTTAATATTAGCCCAAAGTTCCTATTTAAAGTTCGGTTCACGTCCGGTCCGCTAATTAATGTCCTGTTAAATTAAGGATCGATAGAAAAAAAATACCTTAGAAAATATTTCATGAATACTTTCATTGGTGCTGGGCAAAGGATTTCCTTTATAAACCTCCTTCGTTAGCAATTTTCTGCTCCATTTTTAATTCTGTCGGACACTGGCTATCAAAGTGATTGGGGGTCAGTGGGTTATCAAGGTCAGGACCAGCTTTATTACAGCGATAGAAGAAAGGACGGCGAGGCGTCGGCTATGTCTGTCTGTCCGTAATCGCCTGTTTCCTATGGTATGCTAATGTGTGACGGCGGCACGCGACCCCCGGACTATGGAGAGTACATAACTGTATACTTCGCGGTCGGTTGACGCAGCTACCAATAGATAGGCAGGGTGATTAATAACAATGGAAATCGTTGCAAATTAAATACGTTTTGACAATTTCATTTCGCTCGTTTTCTATTGCTTTATTTGTATAAGAAAATAATAAAGATAGTTTTTTTAGATAAGTTTCCAACAAATACACTAGGTATTTAGCAAGAAGGTTAATCGAGGTTACTTTTTATGGCCGATAGTGCTTAACTTTAAGCTACGAATAGGTACTTAGCATAGATGACTTGTAGTATGCAATTACACAAAACCAAGTTTCTCTTTCACCTCGCTATTAACAAAACATGAACCTTCAGACATAAAGCTTTGGATACATAAGTACCTATATACCTACCTTTTTCGTAATTTACGACATGCATAAACGCAGATCAGCATTTAATATTTTTGTGTGAAGTTTTATTCGCAAGCCTTTTGCCAGCCTTTCATCGGGCGAGAGAAGTATGAAGTTAACAAGGTATGTAGGTAGTGACCTACACTATACATATATGGCTCGCCTAAATAATTCAATTATTCCACTGAGCAAGTCTTTCCTACCCTATCCTGGTTTTCAGAAAATCATTACACCAGTGGCCCATTGCATAACAATTTACAACTTATAATACAAGCGGAAGTCTCTTTCAAATGCGAGGTGTTGAAAAGAGGTTTCCACTTGTAATACAAGTTACAAGTTGTTATGCAATGGGCCCCTGGATGTGATAAGCTTTAATATATTCCTATTACCTGATATACGGGGTGTTTCCTGTAACAGGAGCAATAAATTAAACGGAGGCTTCCTTACTGCATTTGTAGTAACCCCTTTTGTCCATTTCTTTTCAAATGTTTTTAACTCGGAGAAAAATTGATCTGAAGTTATGACCTCCGAGTAATGTATCTTGGCACCACGAGATCATAGCACAGTAGTCAATGCAGATTTTGAGGTAGCATCATGTAGTGAGTCATAATAGTTTTTGCATTTTTGTTTTCAAAAGATATTTTTGTGATTTTTTCAATTTTTTTCAATTTTTTTTTGTGTTTTTAAAATAATAAAATACTTATATCACTCCAGAAGAGTAAAAAAGTACACCAAAACTTTAGTTAAAGAAAAAAAAATCCGAAAAAAATATTTTTTTTTTCAATTAAAACCACTTAGAAACAATTGATCACAAGCTTAATAATCTACCATTTAATTTATTGCTCCTGTTACAGGAAACACCCCGTATACCTCTCAGAGTAGTTCCCTACCGATTCTACATGGTGTCATTAAATAGCTACGTATCAGATAAGTCTATTTGATTTGATTTGGTCTAACTTTGATTACATTTACAAGTGACCACAACTACGCAATATTATGATATGGCATTAGCTGTATTTCAGTAAAAACCAATATGTGGATTGGAAATACCTAAATGTGAGTCAACTTCGTGTAGAGGGTCTACGAATCATTACCACATTTATGTTTACTATTCGACTACACGATCTATTTATTATTGCGACATTTACCATGGTAAATAAAATACAGGAGATGGATCAGACATTCTATTTTTATTTACAACTTGTTTACAGGAAAATGAAATTTCCTCTTGTGCATATTCAAATTGTACCTATCGCATGTTGCTGCCGATAGGAGAGACCACACTGTTTTTACTAAAATTGTATTTACTTCCAAACATCTCGTGCCTGACAGCAAATGGTACCCATGTTTAGACATAATTGTAACAAGAAAAAGTAATAAGAGGAAAAAAACAAAATTACGAAACGAACTATATTTGTAAATTTCGTTACTTTCTTTTACATTTTAACCAACCCCGTTGAGCACCCGCTAAGGGCGCAATACAACGAAATGTAGCCTCGACATCATTTAAGAAATGAGGTCGACAGTTCGGAAATGAATGCTAATAAATTCTATAGAAAATGCTAACTTGTACAAGTTCCCGTTATGTACAGATATTTATTGCCTTTTAAGCAAGAACACCGCACTTTGATAAACTGATGTGGAATGACTTTTCATTGTGTTTAGAATACATATTGTTGGTCGTATATTACAAACAAAAATTAAAATGTCGTACCTATATAGAATTAAGTAACTTAAGGTACAGTCGAAAAATCAAGAGGAGTTTTCAACAGGATTCGACTAACATTTTGCTCGAGAATTTTGATAGGAACTTATTGTAGGTTAAGTATGCATACACAGAACAATTATGCTCATAAAAATAGCAAAGTCTGCCAGAAGAGGCTTGGATTTTGGATATCAAAGACGGAAATAAAAACTTATAATATCGGACCAACCCAGAGACGCGTAAGTATTTACTACATTTCCTGAGTGTGCCTATATTTTTTATAAAACTCGAGAGTTCCGTAGTCCGCTGAAACTGAAAAAGAAGTTTTATAATGAAAGCTCCGAAACGCAGCGCGTGACCTCCACATTATATCGACGTAAAGTTCAACGCACCTCTACATAAGTTCTCCTTTTTTCGTCGCCAAAAACCTCCGTTTTCAGGTTAATGAGTTCAGCACTAGTACTGTATCTTAATTTATGCGCAAAGTAGTCATTAGACCAATTTGGCCGCTATGTTTTTTATATTATAAAATGTATTGAACGCATTGTTTAGGATCTTTTTTTTTACAAAGTTTTTTATAAAATGTCGCACCTAATAAATAATTTTCAGTTCAAGTGCCAAAGATAAAGGAAAACATATTTTTTATTGTTCATACCGTACTAACAAGATGATCCCAATAGGAACTTATTTAAACTGTTGTAAAGTAACGGACTAAATAATGGTTTATAGAAGCAAAAATACTTGTTTTGTTTGTAATGTTTATTTCATCACGTTAAACCGCCACACCACCGCTAATTCACTTAAATACCTACCACAGCTCATAAAAGTCCGGAACACACATTATAGCCGTAAAATTTTAATCCAACATCTTAACATACAACCCCTGACCTTTCCCAAAACAAAGATCGTTTTCAGTCAAAATACCGCAGCATCCCTCATCTGAAAACTCGTCCATTCGCTCACCTGTTCTTTCCATGACCGATCTTGTAGAGCTCGACATGCTTGAACTGGGCGTAGGTGGCCATTGTGGTTTTTTGTAAAACACGAAGGGCTGTTTGTAACACGAGAGACACTGCGCGGGACCGGCGCGGGGCGAAAGATGGCGTGCGGTAGAGGCGGTGTGCGTCAGCTGACTGATCGCGCGCGGGCTGTACCCTCGCTTAAGTCGTAGTCGATGCTGGCACCCTCCGCCCGCGCGTGAAAAGCGAGCCGGGCGCATGCGCGCGCCACTTCCGCACTATTTTTTTTTAATCTTACAGTCACCTGGTTCAACGAATGGACCGCGGCGTGGCATTTGCCGCCCGCCGTCATCCAGATGACCAGCGCTGACAGGCGGCCAACGAAGGGAACGGACAAGGTTCTAATGAGTGATCTATATATAACCAGGTCGTGTAACCAAGCACATCTATACTCAAAATATTATGCATGTATACACTTTATTACAAGCTTTATATTAACTTGACCTGTTCGTAAGTATTGTAAGTTGTCCGTCTAAATTGGCTACTCAATTTTGAAACAGATATCTTTAACCGATATATATATATATATATATATATATATATATATATATATAAGAGGGCGAAAAATCGATCTGGCTCGGTATTAATTGAATGCGGATTGGTCGCTTCACTAAATACACGTTCGTTTATTTTCATTAATTAGCTGTGTCCCTTATCTCTTCAAGTTACAAGGGATGTCACACGTGCACCCCTGTGAGGAAGGGTGTCGCATTAGTTTATTTCATAAATAGATACTTCTCGGGTCTACGATTAGAGATTAAACTCTTTCCGCGTAGATGCATCTGCGTTCATACTATTTTGCTCCTGCTCAGTAGTGAACAATTGAACATGTGTTAAAGTTAATTTTTTTTTTTTTTTTAAATGGCTTTTACTCCTTGCTATTTTAGCAAGGTGGATTTGCCAATATCAGTTTTAGAGGTGACATTACACACGAGGAGAATGTTCGGTATAATTTTGACGGTTTTTTGGGAAGGATCAGTCCGGAAACCTAAAACAAAAAATTATGGACATCACAGACAATCACATGACATTTACAAACGTTATGAAAAAAGAGCGGGGAAGTAGATGGCAGAGTGTTAATCATGCCAACATGACGGATATTGCGGAACAATTATATTATATTAATAGATATTGCGAAAATATTTAATACAATTAGATCTTTCATGCACAGTGAGTATAGATACAGAAGAATACTTTAATTTAAAGTCTAATGTTGTGTGTTTGGACATATTTCAAAAGAATAGCAGTTAAGGGAGTGTCCATTGAACAGAGAAGCGAGTAGAAATTTATAGGACGTGGGATGTTTTTTGGCAATACATCGTACAGTGAGTAACTAAACCTGGGACAATTGAAAAATATGTGATCCAATGAACCTTCATCGAGCCCACATTCACATAACGAGTTATCCCGCACCCTGATTTTGGCGAGGAACACCGGAGTGCAGTTAAAGTTAATTTATTCTGAGTTTCGTGTTTTATTTTATTGTTCTTACTTGATATTCGCATGACATATATATCTCAATACAACAGACCAAACAATGGCGCTAGCAAATAAGTTTCTGTAAAATTAAATTTACTAACAAACTTTAGCAGCCATCTCGTCTGTGCTTTTTGCACAGTCTACTAAAGGAAAAGATTTCAATGTGCAGAAACAAGACGTGTTTATCCT
This sequence comes from Epinotia nisella, assembly GCA_932294315.1. Taxonomy (NCBI): domain Eukaryota; kingdom Metazoa; phylum Arthropoda; class Insecta; order Lepidoptera; family Tortricidae; genus Epinotia; species Epinotia nisella. The sequence continues at coordinate 30,685,920 of OW028674.1, forward strand.
ATTTATCCTATCCTGCCTACCCTATCCTAGTTCAGGACTTAATGTGGCCAACTTCTGTCTACAGTCAGATCACCTCGTAATGCCATTATAATATTGTGTTGTCATCGAGCTTACAGAAGTACCTATACCAAATTTCAGCTCAATCGGATACTAGGATGTGGCTGAAAATCCAGTTGCAAGATTTGACTCGCAAGTTAAAATAAAACTTGTAAAAAGACGATATTGTTTGTGAGACGAACGCTATTATATGATCATTGCACAAATCAACCAGCTGAGAACAATTTGGCTGCGGTTCAAGGATTTTGCGAGGGTTGAGTACAGTTGAACCCTCGAGGTCGATTAAACTGTAGACCGGTCAGATAAAAAGCAACTCAATCATAGTAAGTTTTTTCTTACTTCTAGCCTACAAGTACCTACTATTCCGTCTAATCCGTCTATACTTGGTAAAAAATTAATAAATTATCTCTTGTTGCCTCAAGTGATACAACAGTATTTAGAAAAGTATACACAAAATGAAAAAGAACGCTCGGAACGAACCGCGTGAGTTACCGGGTACCTACATAACATGATACTCTCATTTAAACTTAAAGCTTGTCCCTATGTGGCTCACCTATGCTAATACCAAATTTCATCAAGATTGAATTTTGTTTTGAACGTTGAATCCAACACCTGCCTTCATTCGGTCGATTGGATAATATCAACATTATCAGCACAACTAGAACATTATCACGTTCTGCCGCTGGCTGTAAAACAACATTTTTATGCGAATCGTCACACCCAGATAGACCTTAGCTGACTACATGTAGAACAAGGTGTTATAATAATATTTTCTCTCAAATATGCAATTAAAGATTGACATTAAGTTCCTTGCGCTGCGAAGTATTACGTTTCGGGTACGACGAGACGAGGGGTCATAGGGGAATTTCATACAAAATTGGAGGCTAGGCCCTCCTAGGCCTGCAAAGTGACCTTCTTTTGTTTCAGTATGTATCAATTCGTGACCGAATATCGCGGCGTTCCCAGCCATTTAATAAAACTTAAAGTTTTATTTTATTTTATTGCATGTTTGAGGAAATCATACTTACCTCAGCGTGAAAAGGGATTGCTACGCCAGCCTCGTATCCCTATCCGGCCTCGCTATGCTCTTATATCTACTTGGCCGGCAATTTCTATTTTCCCGGCCTCTACAGTAATGTACTATTTCAAATTATAAGCGTAGCGCTGTTTACTACGCCGTTGACTAGTTTCCGTTGCTAGAAATTAAAATTGAAATAAAATAAAGCGAATATAACGTTTTTCATACGAAGTCTCTAATTGCTTCATTTTATAGGGTTCCGTTCCCAAAGGGTAAAAACGGGACCCTATACTACGCTGTCCGTCCGTCCGACCGTCCATCCGTCAGCAGGCTGTATCCCATGAACCGAGATAGTTAGACAGTTGAAATTTTCACAGGTGATGTATTTCTGTTGCCACTATAACAACAAGTACTAAAAAAACGGCCAAATGCGAGTCGGACTGGATCTCACATGATTTTTTTGCCGTTTTTATAAGTCCGACTCGCCCTTAGCCGGTTTTTATCTATTATATTACTATATTTTTATTCTATTATATTTTCTATTATACCGACCTAAACATGGCGGATCCCATTGTGTATAAAAAATTTAATGATATTCCAGTAGTCCGTTTTCAAATGAAAAACAAACTACGTTTGTATGGAGAGTCGACTTGAGTCGAAAGCGCTGGGGACACCTTATTACTGAGACTGTAAGTAGCGTACTATCTAGCTAGTACTTAGGTACTAGCTAGATAGTACGCTACTTACAGTCTCAGTAATAAGGTGAAACAATAAATATTAAACGGAATTTCATTTCTGTAATCGCTGTAAATAAACGTCGGTTTAAAGATATTTATTCCCATAAGAATTTATACAATTCGCTTAACTTAAAACTAGTACAATTAAGTTTGCGAGAAGTATGCACATGAAGTATAGATAATTAAACAATGACAATGTTATTAAATTTGCCATTAGAGTCTGTATTTATTTATACACATTTGCCTGTTTTCACCAACCCGACTAGGAACGTAATGTTTCCAGATGATGAAATGTGGCAAAGTGATGTGATGACATAATTCTATGTTTATACAATACAGCGCTACGCTACAGTGACAAATCCCCCGATACCATCAGATTTATCATAACTGGAATTAATTACATTTGTTAAGTCCGCATTACGTTCATTAAGTTGTTACACCTCGTATTAATCAAGAAGAAGTTCATAACTCTTAAATTGACTAGGTATCTAATTATTGAGAACATCTGATTTTGGTTGGATAAACCTTTAACATTCGTAAACTTCGAAAACACATTACACTGTATATTATTATTAATTTATCACTAACGGAAGAGCAAATGTTACGACCTCATACATTTTATCAAATATATTTGAGCCTAAGTTACTACTTACTTTCTATGTGATATTGAACGCGGGTGTGATTAAATCCGATAATAACGACTAGACGAATAAACTTAATGACACTTAAATTTTAACGAGCGTAAAATCTCAGACCAGCAGTTATTCATATTGCTTATCTCCGATTTTAATAACATTTCCATCCCCTCACTCAAACAAGCCGTCACTGTCATTACACAGATAAATTAAGGGACAAATTAATTAAAAGACATCCCCCTATATTCTTTGACAACACTAGTAATTATTTTTACACACTAAGCATGCCGCGCCTTCCGGTACGTGGTCGCCACTCGAGAACCTTTCCGCCCCAACGGCCATCGGTTCTACGTGCAATGTGCCCCGCCCACTGCCACTTAAGTTTAGCAATTCGGAGGGCTATATCGGTCGCGGGAGTCCGCTGGATGTGGGTGGCGCAGGACCGGTCAATTTGGAACACTCTGGGGGAGGCCTATGTCCAGCAGTGGACGTCTTTCGGCTGAAATGATGATGATGATGATGACTAAGCATGCGGTTTTGTATTGATCTATCTACCAATAAGTCTATTTGCTTATCCATTAGTATTACCTACCTATATTATTAGATCTACTACCAGAGAAGATTCAAGGAACATTAAATTAGATACCTACTTACTTAGTTTTATTCAAACCAATTAAGCGAATTTAAAATACCTGATTTATATGTTTTGTCAAAGATTTATCATATATCGACGCTAAATAGGTATAATATCTGACAATGACTGTCTGTTTACTACTGAGAGGTCTAGGTATCTCTTTTCTATTTACATGTGAAGAATGTCTACTTGAGCTGCAAACAGTAAATAAGAACTAATGCTGACACTGGGCCGAGTATCCATCTCTCCGACTCGAACAATCGAGCATAGCTTCCCTATTTCAACACTAAACTATTACACGTACATAACAACCATTTGCATTTAGAAAAGTGAATGCTATCCGAAAACCAACCTAAAACTGATAGATTTAAGGAGCATGCATGCATTTGTATCGGTGATTTCTCTACCAGTTGTGTGGTCAACCGTTTATTTCGATTTAAACTCGGAAGGCGGCCTCAGTGATGGCTCTTCACTTTGGAAATGGGTTTCAACAAATATCTCAAAGCCGCTATTTGACGTTAACGCGCTTACTAAGAAGCTCTAACGTACGAGTATTTACCTACTGCAAGCTTGCGCCGCTTTGTAACGTCTTGTCTCCATCGCTCTCGATCGGTGGGCCTACGGAGAATTGGCTGAAGTAATTACTCGTACTTTATAGTTGTGGAATTTGAATATAAAAAACCGCGTCGCAAAAATTCTGAGATATAAAGTACCTATTTACTACACCGCTGAACACCGCTAAATTACCCGAATGTATTTAAAAATGGGACAAGATTAGCAGTTGAGTGCTAATCTCAAAGAAAAATCTAGTACCTAATATCGCAACACCTACGCTAAATATTACTTCCAACAAGAAGGGCGCACAATCCTCATTGACTTTTGACGAATATATAGTATAATTATATAAGTTTTTTTATCATACAGACTATAGATTTGCAAACTACAAAAATTGGATGCCGCAACAAAAATGTGAATCGTTTGTTTCCACACAACACGAAGTGCGTACGTTGTCTATTCGCGTTGTACGCAACATTAACACTCCCATTGCCCTTTGTTTATCTCTGAAATATTATCACCAACTACAACACTCGGCAGCTCGCCTTGTTGTGTAATACACTTTTAAGGTTTACGAAGTTTCCACTTCTTAATAGCGTTTGAAGCGTGCTATCGCGACACGCCCTCTAAAGCTGTAAACATGTGTAGGTTAGGTACTTATTCTATATCACTCGGATTTCCCACGCACCATTCAAGAACTAGAAAGAGACATATCACATGTTTCATATTGACCCGTATTTTTATGGTTTATTCACTTAAACAAATGTTGAACTTCAAAATTAAATAACCTCTTTATTTTAGGTAAGTGTATTTTTCGGGATAGGATCACGGGGTCTAATTAGCAACTGCACGGCTATCACAAGATAGCGCGCGAGCTCTCTCGATTTTTCTCGCACTATCCGAGACAGCTCGCGCGCCGTCTTGTGATAGCCGTGCTGGTCTATGGAGCAACTCATCTATGCTCGTATAACTACTTTATGTCGTATCGTATATCTCTCTAGTCTATGTCTAAAAAGAAATTGGTCAACAATTTGCGAAACGCCAGAACCTACTTTATACGAAAAAAATATCCGTAAAGTCGATTCTGGCACCACGCCGGCCGCTGCCGCGGCACGGCACGCTCTCTTCGCTCGCTCGGCTCACGCGCTGTATGATCGCAGTTCTTCCCTCGCTTCGCTCGTCGACGTACCTACACCAACCTGCCTTAGAGTAGAATAGGTAGGAGACCAGTCACTAAATAGACGTCTCGCTACTTAGGCGAGTTGACAATAAAAAAAATGTTGACCAATATATATTTAGACCAAATGCGACATAGTCGAGTTGCTCCATAGACGAGTTGCTAATTAGACCCCCTGATATCACAACCCTTCTACAAAACTACTTGAATATATAACTAACTGACGTAACATGTTGGGTTTAGTAGTTTAAAACACGTTGTTGTTCAGTCGTAAAACGCTCTATAACAAATTTGGCGTATCTACACAGTAATTTTCATGCAGCAACTGCCATATTTGCCTCCAAAACAAATGGCGGCAAAAAAGATTGTATACCTCCAAGTTGGCCACACTATATACTCACAAAGTTATGAACCCACATACTTTACCTCTTTATAATATTAGTATGTATACCATTAGGATAGATACAATTTTAAATCTTATTGCTCAAACATACGTGCCGAAATGTCTCTCAGATAAAGATGTAACTGTACAAACTTTTTCAGTCGTTTCGATACTCTAAGAACCAAGAAGCGACATAAGAATCTATAGCACTCGATCTAGGGTTATGTCAGTATGCAAATAAAATTATTATAGTCCATGCGGAAAATGCTTACCGGGATCAGTTAACAGTAGGTAATAATGCTTGGTAACTAAAAAATACCCATGACGTCATCAATAATAATAATACGTTACACATTGTAAAGTCTACTTTTGGTTTTCCTGGAGCCTAATTTTAGTATGAGTATTGTTTGTCTGGCGTAATGATACCGCGATATTCACACTATGCTCGTATTCCCAATCAATCGAAGTTCGAATCCGAACCTAGTCGTCTTACATAAGTACGTACCTACGTAGCACAGACCAGTAAATTTGTCACATCGCATCTATGCATAATCGAAGATCCGATTCATATTGGTTCGACTCCAGGAATTGGTCTGTGAATTGCCCCGCAGAATATATAAATACTCTTGTTTTAATAGTGATCCGTACCAGAATGGGTAAAAAAAACGGAGCTTTTTGCAATCACCTGTCCCTGTGCCTGTCTCTTAGACTTTTACAAGTGTCACAGTCGTTTTTACGTCATACGTATTCTGATTCTGACAACTATAAGTATATACTCGAACTTATCATCATCAATCCCATCCATCACCTTCCCATAGTCGGTCGGGTCATCAAAGCCAGTAAACATAACACAATCGCTCTCGCTACACCAAAACCGTCAGTCTTTGTCGTCTCTGCCATCCTTGCCAGCCGTTCCCACCACGACGTACCTTCCAACCATGATTATTACTAACGGTCCCAATTTAAACCCGAACGCGTACTCCTTTAGGTCTAGAATGATTGCAGGAAATTGGATTACTTAGTACACTGTTGTCTGAAAGCGAGGTGTCGACACATGCCTGACATCTTGAAAGGGGTTCCATTTTTTAAGACCAGTGAAACAATGGGGCGTCATGAATGGAACCCTCGGATTAATCAACAATAGTGTGTGTCTCTTTGTGTGGTGTAGGTACCGCGTGTTAGAGATGACGCTACGTCAGCCAGGCAGGTCATGGCTTCGCAATTATTAAAACGTTTATTTAAGACTATAGTAAGAAATTGGAAACAATGCGATATGAAAATCACCGTTTTCATTGTTCATCATATTATCACCATCACGATTCCCATAACTGTAACCACTCAATATATCATATTCATATCATATCATTTATTTCATAATTGGATTTTCAAATCTCTTTATGACGTCAATAATAAACAAATTACATAGGTACATTAAATTACATAATAATTAACTAAATTACTTAATTACATTTTATTATTAATAACATACAATTTATTTCCACGGGTTCCGTTCTTCAAAATATTCTGATATTATTTAGTACCCTATCCTATCCCTTTTCGCATAATTTTCCTTTTATCTTATATTTAAATTTATTTAGAGGCAATGTTTGGATGTCTGTCGGGACCTTATTATAATTATAATGATGTATGTACACATTGACCTATGAACGAATTACTTATTTTATAGAGTCTGCTATAATTGGCTACTAATTTTTTTTTTTTTCTATGGTTTCTATTATTCAATTCAATTCAATTTATTTTTATTTCGGACAAAGTCCATACCGTGTTAGTAACATACTACTTAATTCTAGGGTTAGTATTATGTAAATTAATTAATTTAAGGTTGTGTACATTGGGGCATGCAGCTGCACCCAGTGATTTATCCACGGTGAGTCCCACCGGTCGGCCAGCGTGCACAGGATGGTATTGGAGCTGGCGCGCCACCGTCTCAGCAGCGAGCTACATCGCTTCCTGATGATCGCGTGGAAGCCATCGATCCGCCCCTCCGCGAACATACCTGAGGCGCTGCAGTGTCGCGGCAGCCCGAACACCACCCTGTACGCGTTGTTATACTGTACTCGCAAAGCGCCGTATGCCCGCTGCGTATAGCTGATCCATAGGCTGCACGTGTAGAAGGACTGGCAATATGCTTTAAAAAGTGTAGCCTTCACCTTATCAGTACATCGTGCAAACCTACGAGCCAGCATGTTGCAGCGCACAGCCAGCGCTCTGCGTTCCCTCTCCATGTCCATGTTGTCACACATGTCATCCGTGACCCAGTGGCCCAAATATTTAAAATGCTGGACTTGTGCTAAGGGTGTCCCAGAAAGTGTCACAGAGGGGACTCTGTAGCTCTTATTGCCTGCTTTAAAAAGCATAATCTCGCTTTTTTTAGCATTATATTTGAGCCCATGGGCCTCCGCGTATGACTCACATTTGCGCAATAAACTAATTAAGCCACCCACTGATGGGCTCAGCAGCACCATGTCATCCGCGTAGCTGATGTTATTCACGCGCACCCCATCTATAGAACACCCCACACTGGCACTGCTAAGCTCCTCCAGCAGTCGGTTCATGTACAGGTTGAAGAGGCGGGGCGAACTTAACCCCCCTTGCCTCACCCCGCACTTCAACCTGTACACCTCCGAATACGCTCCAGCCCACTTGACACTATTTTCTTGGTTATCATACCAGAACTTGAGTAACGTATGATTATGTATGACGCATTTTCTCTTAAAAAGATGTTGGTTTCTAGTCCATGCAATGAACTGACAACTTGTATGGAAATAAAAACCGGCCAAGTGCGTGTCGGACCACGCAAAACGAAGGGTTCCGTGCCTATTAAAAAGGTCGTATCGTCATAGAAATCTTACGGCACTTACGTCCTTTTCTTTGAGGAAGGCAGTTTTTCAGCAATATCTCAGAAACCTGTCATCCGATCTTGTTCAAAACAATTTTCGGTGAATGAACTTAATAAGAGCTGTGTCCATGAATTTTTTCATATTTTTAAAATACACCGTTCAAAAATTAGAGGGGGGGGACAGAATTTTAGTGACTTTCGGGGCGATTATCTCTGACTGTGTTCACTTAATCAAAAAAATTCCCGAGAAACCTTATATTTATTTTGAAAGGCCTATCGATTCATGTGCCACACGTGGGCTCAAGATGAATTTTTTTTTTTTGACTTTTAGTTTTATGTATGGAGTACACCCCTAAAAAAATTTTTTTTAGTAATTTTAATTACAAAACTTTGTAGCGGCTAACAAAATACACCTATCCTCAAAATTTTATTCAAATACACCTTATAGTTTTTGAGTAAAATGCCTGTGACATACGGACAGACGGACAGACGGACAGACGGACATGACGAAACTATAAGGGTTCCGTTTTTGCCATTTTGGCTACGGAACCCTAAAAATGACAGATTTGGAAAAAAATTATAATAGCTATTTTTTTTAATGTAACGGTTATATTATCAATTAAATAGTTACCTAGATGCAAAATCCAACAAAAAATCAGACATCAAAAAATTTAATATTTAATTAGCTCCCAAAAAGTCCGGATAAATATTAATATATTTTTTATCCTTATTTAGGTTCATTTACATTTGCTTTAAAATATTCAATATAAATAAAATAAAAAAGACAATGAATATTTAATTTAAATCTATATAATTACTTCCGGGTGGAAAGTTTGTTGGATTCTTGAATAAAGCATCTTAGAATAACGTTTTAGAATGAAATAAACAAAAAAAAACGCTATTATAAATTAATGTTTTTCGAAACAGTATTTTGCCTGGAGTATTCTGTGTACATACATAGGACTGTGAACTGGTCAAATACAAGGCACATATCTTGGTCTTTGGATGTTGATCCAAAATAATTAATATCTTCCAATCCGGTACTAAAACCGGTACACAGGGTCTATTTCTACATTTTATAGTTTTACCTATCGTTATTAGGAACTTTCCAAGACTGATAGGAAATAGGATAAGTGAAAACCCTTATCCCATTTCCTATCAGTGTTGGCTACCTAATCCCAAGCTATTAGCGTAGGCAAGTTTTAAGTGGATTAAAATGTACCTCTATCTCTATAGTGTTAACTTTACTGTCCTAGTAGGTACCTACTGTAGTATTTATTAACACACTTTCCCGTTTCATTTTTCTGGACGCTGATCTAATATATAATTATTTGATAATTCAAAATCGGTACAAGTGATAAAGAATTATCGATTAAAAACAATCATATGTACTAGGTTTCAAGTTACAAGTACCAAAATGCAGATGGCGTTATACCACTTCTAAACCTACTCTTCGAACTGTTAAGATTTTTCAAGAATGAATGGGGTCGTGCTCTTGCCGGGTAGGTATGGTGTATGAAAGTCTGTACGGAACCCTCAGCGCACTCGCACTTGACCGTTTTTTAAATAACAATGATTTAATTGTTCAATTAACTTGGATCATACAATTATACCTACAGACCATAAAAAATTAAAATATATGTCAGGGTAAACATTAAATTTCATTTCTAAAGTGTTAGTAGACATTATTTCCCATTACATGCAGCGCACTGCAATGGTTTAGGTAGGCACCATCCAACCTGCCTGCAAACATCGCTAGGATGCTGTTGGTGCTGGTCCTCACCCTGCTACATAGCGAGGCAGCTTTAGCTTATTACTATTAAAAATAATATCTACAGCTTTTTACATGTAATCAACATATTGGCAAAATGCCTCGTTAGGCCCGGAACTTTAAAAATATTTGTTTGACATTTACTTTCAAATGTCGATACTTTTAAGCCTTTCTCTGCTGTTAATCTTAAAAGTATCATGAATGCAACGGTGATACAAATGCAACGGATCTCTTGTGTTATAAAAGTATACTTTCCGGCATCATGTCGAATGGAATGTAACAGTTCTAGGTACTTACTTTTATTTGTCTTCTGTTCTTATTTATTAATAATAAAAATAATGCTGCTTTAGTTTGTTAGTGTTGGTGCAAACCGCCGATTTTGTGGCATATCTGCTATATTATAATATTTGCTAAATGTCCACTTCAACTTTCTATATACTTCGAATTACAACATTTTATACATAGCCCGTGACATAACCGCATAATAATAAATCGGCCATATTATAGTCGCCATATCACGAGCTGTCATTAAAACGTCATGAATGCTACATTCACTTACTTCATAATTGCAAATTGCAGAGCTCTTAAAATATCTCTACCACTTGAAGTGAAATACCTACGCATAATTTTATGTACCGGGATAACTTTTTAAATTGTAGATACTACGTGCTTAGTTAATAGCCTTAGGAAATAGATTTTAAATATTTAAATATAACTTCTTTTTAACATTAACTAAGATAAATTAAAACTAAGTTAAATCTAAAAAAGGCCCTCGAGGCATTGTACCGAGGATGCTGGCGGCATTTCCTCGCTGAATTGCAATGCTGATGCGTTGCGCGAGAAAGCCGCCAGCTCTTCGGTCACCAGTTACATCGACCAGACGTTTCGCGATTTCTGCAAATAACTTATGCGCACTGGGACCCCACGGACCGAGGGTCTCGACGCCAAAGGGTACAAAGTCGTACTCTCTGCCGAGGCCTCTATATTTATTACATTTCAGATTTTCGGCGTTTTCCGCCGCTGCACCTGCTTTAGAAGTAGTCCGTTGGAGGTGAGACGGTGCCAGTGTGTCTACACATGTAGCGTCCCACACAAGCATCCGTCCCAACCTCCATGGAACCAGAGACACACCATCAGGTCTTTTGCCATCATCTCTGACAATGCCAGGCGGCTCAAGAAGAGCAGGCACATTGATGCTGGCAAGAGACTTCTTTTTCATTTGCAAATAGCTGTGTATTTCTATTTCTGTTTTTTCCCTAATAAAGAAAATGATAAAATACGCAGTAATAAACCCATGTCAAAGAAAGTTTTCTTATTTATTATAATTATTGAGTAATTAAATTTCCACTTGATTAGTTAAAGAGAGCGTTCTAAATTATCGCTCTAGGAGATAATTAAAGATACGGATTAATTATAAATTAAAGACACGGATAAATTTTGCAGTAAAAGTTATTTCATTACATGCTACATTGTCCGCGAATCCAGGTTAATAGCAGAAAATAAAAGTTTTTTTTATCATCATAATTTACTACTTTACGACGAACTTATAAGAAGTCGAAGCCGTGCGGCGCGGCGCGGTGTACTATTACTACCCAATAGGTATTTATACGTGGATATTGTAATGGGTGACGACAGTTTTGCTAGTATAATACTTACTCTCGGATACTAATATCGAAAATCTACAATAAGAATAGGAAAATTGGTAGAATCCACGCTAAGTGACACGTTTCAGTACCTAGTTTGAAGAATTCAAAACTGATAGGTAGGTATCGGTATTTTTCAGTTTGAAATAGAATATACATTTCAAAATTGAGGACTGGCTGTATGTACAGTTTATGGGGCCGTTTATGAGATCCGACAGTCTGCGGTTTCGCGGTCCGCCGCCTTCGCGGGAAATAGCGATACGAACAAAGATGAAAATTTCACTACCCAGCAAATTGAATATGAACTTTCGATTGCGGTGAAATGTGCGTGCAATACAGTCTTTGAAAGCTACTAGATATTGTTCCAAGTCGTGTTCCAACTGATCGAACAGAATATGAACACTTTCTGTTCACTGGTTTCAATAATTGGACGTTATTTCATTATGTTTCAATAGCAAATTAATTTGACATAACTATTCCTAACGAATGATGGTTACGCAGTGTTGAAAATAGCTCTTAACCATCCCACTGCGATGCTTTAATTTTAAAGAAAATGTGGCCATTATTAACTTTATATTCTTTATGCAATATTTTTGTCTATTTCTTTTCTAGGGTTCCGTACCCAAAGGGTGAAAACGGGACCCTATTACTAAGACTTCGCTGTCCGTCCGTCCGTCCGTCTGTCTGTCACCAGGCTGTATCTCAAGAACCGTGATAGCTAGAGAGTTGAAATTTTCACAGATTATGTATTTCTGTTGCCGCTATAACAACAAATACTAAAAAACCGGCCAAGTGCGAGTCGGACTGGGGCTCCCATACAATAGACATGATTTTTTTGCCGTTTTTATAGATAATGGTACGGAACCCTTCGTGCGCGAGTCCGACTCGCACTTGGCCGGTTTTTGTATAATTTCATACATTAATCTCTTTGGTTCGATAGATAACTGCTACATTAGAGAGCGATACATGAACGTCCGTTGATTCACTCGTAAAAAAATCGCACGTCAACTGTCGACATTTATTAACACTTTATATGAAAGTTTTTTTTACTATGACTGGATGAAAGTGTCCATTTAAATTGACATGGCCAAATATTTCGTGTCAGATTTACTTTCGAACCACTCGTCTTCTGCTGTTACCTATCTAGCTGTAACGAAGTGTCAGTTTTACTTTCTGACAGACGATACGAGTAGGCAGCTAAATGTAAATCCATAGTTGATCGCTTTACTTTACAGGTTTGTGTTTTCATTACGACAAATACATAATTATTCATATTTAAACGTTTCTTCTATCTCTCTAGTCCAGTGCAATGAAAAAATAACAGGTACCACTAACCACTATTTCTGAGCTCAGTTTGCCCCAGAGCACTCGCAGGTTGGGTTTTTACCCAGGTTTTATTTACAAATATTCAAATATAATTATCCTAATACGTAGAGGTACATCATTATGCCAGTCTGATGTTGTCGCCAATGGCTGCTTAGATAAATTCTCACGCGCGATGCTAATGGGTTCTAGCTCAGAATTGAATGTTAAGAATCTGTGAATAAGTCATCAACATGACCGCGTCATTTCTATCGAGCAGAATGAATATTAACATCTACTCAGCATTAGAAAATATTAAACAAGTAGTTAAAACCTATAAGAATTGTATATAGGTACTTATATAGAATTGACTAACCGTAAACGACATGTTTTTATGTTCCTACCTATGTACAGTTCAATTCAAATATATTATAGGTTTGCCTCAATAGTTTCTTTATAGGTAATAAACTTATATCTACCACAGAATAAGTAATAGTACTACGTACAGAAGGTTCTCTGTTAACAAATTCCCTGTTTAGGTACGCCAAACGTGCCTAAATGTGGCCATTTCTTTCTATCGCATGCAACGCGCTCTTTCGGAGGCGGAGCCTTAGAGATAGGGTTACCGCCAGCTCGACTTATTAAATTATAGGTAAGTTAGTACCTATAGTATAATAGTATATTTTACTAACGATATTACGATTATTCTTTATTTACTTAGGATCACCCAACTACGCAAATATGTGTAATTTGCCTTTAGGTTATGACATCAAAACTGCCTGTTTCTGCAAAATGTAAGACGAAGACACAAAACTCTGGGTTACTACATACATAAACATACTGTAAAGAAAAAATCTTTTCAACCAAAATAAATTGACGACGTGGCATATTTATTTTACGAGGCGAATGTCGATGCAATGCAAAGCGCGAACGCGTGCGTCCCGTAACAGCGCGCGGCAACCACTGATAGACCGCCTAAAGGCGGCCGGCCGGCATGTTTTTGTGCGGCGCGACGAAATCAAAGAGTGAACCGCCCCTGTACCTACAATTTTTTTTGTCTTACAACTTATATTCGCAGGTCATGCTTACATAAAGAAATACATGCCTTACCCTCTGATTAAATTATTTAGATATTCAAAGCTAAAGTGACATAAACTTGTTTAACAAAGTCATTGCAGACTACTTTTAAATCTCTGTATGACATTTTGACGTATATTTGAAGGTCCACTTAAAATGTCATTATAATTAGTATTGTCTGGCTTTCAGACGGGAAACTGCGAGGAAAGTGTGTCATTAAGATCCAACGTCGTCAAATAGCCCACTTAATCTCAGAGATCGGAGTGTCGTTTTAAAAAAGTGAATGCAAGTGTTTAGAATAAAGAATATACTAATTATACACGAAGAAAGAACACAATCAATACAAAACATGGGCTGCAATTCGAGACTTTAAACAATATATATCGACATATGGCATACATATATTAGTGAAAATGATAGCATGAAATTGATAACTTTCCACAGATCTATGATTTAATATTCACTTCTAAATATCATTCTTCTTTCACTTCTAATCTCAATTATGGTGAGAACTTGAGAAATCACTCAAAATCTAGAATCTCAGGCATGAATAAGCATTTTCTCAGTAGGTACCAATATGTTGTTTTTTTCAGTAAAATTGATTATACTGTTAATATTTTTGTCTAATGGTAAAAATGAACAAGCTGACTTCTTGGTGGAAAACTATTATTAAATAACAATTTCCATTCGCTTATTTTAATTAAAGACATTAACTCGACCTTAGGTGTTTATTAAATGCGGTTTTTATCTTTTACTTTCCTCAGGGTGAACTGTATCCTGTGCTCGTGTTATTCGTATAATATTTTATAGGTAGATTAGTATACCTTTTAAAATCGTACACTATCGCAACTTGTTATTATTTTCCCGATCGTAAATACAAATTGGCAGCAGATGCAATGTTATATTAAAAAGCATAATAGTTGCTCAAAGACATGCGAAATTTATAGACACTCATTCATTGCTTCAGGCATATAATTTCATCGTCTTAATAGTTACAAAAATGGACCATGTTGTACTCCAAAACACATAAATTACAAACATACACGACAATTACAACTACCTAACAGTTTTAGTATGACAATATAAAGAAAATAATAAGTATTTCGACTACAATGACCTTGCACAAAACAGATAGGTACAGAAGTCAAACACATGTATGTACTTCACTTTTCATACCTACGCTCGGCGGTCGCTCTAGGGTTGTCAACTATGGCTTATGCACAAAAAACTATCGTAGTAGTAACTTTATCTTTAAAACGCACGAGTGATGCTATAAGGGTTCCGTTTTTTTCCTTTTGAGGTACGAAACCCTAAAAATACCGTAACCTTAAAAATAACCGGCCAGACGAATTAATATTAAAGTGGAGGGGGTGACTGAAGGGGCTACTACAAACGCGCAGTACCTATAGCCCGTAATAGCAAAAAACTTATCCTACAAAACAAACCAATAAACCTGCCTACTATTACAATACAAAAAGTTTACTGAGCAGAAAGATACAAAATGTTACGTTTGTCAATTTTCACTATCGAAAATCCCTAATAACTTCTAAACGGATTACCCTAGTCTAGTTACACAATTTCCATTGCCCTATCCATTTTAGACCTAAACCTATCAAATGACACCAAAAACAACACAATATCTCCACAAACAAAAAAAAACATGTTTGCAATTTACGTAAGGTGATTTACCTTACAAAAATTTAGTTACTTCGTTTATACTGATTCAAAATACAATCGATCTTAGATAGTATTTAAACAACCGTCCACCGAACAGTTATGATAATGATTTTTTTGTTGCTCCATTATTTCACAAAAAAAATCACAGATACAAGTCTCAAGCGGATGGCACTCGCGCTCGCACTGGTTCCAACCGGTCCGAGATATTGTGTCCGTGAGCAGTGTCTATGTGTGCGTTGCTCGAATGCACTTGTATGTAGATTGATTTCTGTTGTTTTGTGGTCCTTGGTTCAACAAGAAATAATATTTCGTAACCTGACTGAACATTTTTCGCTTATCAAAATCAAAAGTCCATAATATAATCAAAGTCACAGCGGCAAAAATCGCAATCGTTAAGAAAATAAAGCTCGTAAATCGTAGAGAATGATAATTATCTCGGCTATTACAGGGCGGACCGCGAAAACACGCGCGTGCGTCGCTTTCCCGCTTTCGTTGCTACAGACGGCAGAAACACCAAAAAATCTATTTTTCTTGCGGAAGAGCAATCTTATTTTAACTATCCTTTGCATCGCTAGTATCGCTACAGTTTTACTTACACGCTCGAATTTAAACTTTAGACACATTTATAAACCGATAGGCTTGTATGGTTGGCAATGTTGGCATTGACACCCGAAGTGTTAATAATAATAGTATTTTTATAACTTTGTCATAATGAGTTTACTGTGTATAACATTCAATAAACAATAACAGCTAAAAGTTTAGAAAAAGGTAAATCTGCTCGAGAGTATATTATGAGTAGATAGGTACTAAGATAATATACAGGCTGTAGGTATTATTTAGGGGCAGTGAGGAAAAATCTGAAACTACAAGAGATAAGGAAATTTACCCTTAAGAGTCACGAGACCGATTTTAGAAAAAAACAAAAACTACGTTCAAAGATTTAAAAAAAAGCCTGATACACGGCTGGGAATCGAACCCGGTCAAATCTGTCTAAAAATCGGAGTTCGTGTTTTTGCGAAACGTAATAGTGCTGAATGTAAAGAACAATTATTGCTAAGGAACCCTGTATCTACGAGCACAGGAAAATGCCTTATTTCATAGTATTTTGTACGGAAATATTATGGATATCCCTGTACAAACAGTACCTGTATACCAGGTACCTACTATGGATGAGTATGAGAATGATATTTTATTACAGTTTTTAAAAGATTGGTGCAAATAATGAAAATAAATAAATAAACTACAGCTAATTTCGTCCAGTTTCAGACGTCACATCTCCCCGTACCTACTGACCGGTATGGTTTAGTATTGGGAGATCCCCTTCTGTAACTAAAATATGGAATACCTACGGTGTTTTCCTGTAATTGTAGATACAGGGTTACATAGTGTACTTTACATCTACTATTTTGTACTTTACATCCAGCACTATTAATGTAGGTACGTAAAAAAACGAACTCAGGTTTTTAGACAGATTTGACCGGGTTCGATTCCCGGGCGTGTATGAGGGTTTTTTGAAAATTTTAGAATGCAGTTTTTATTTTATTTTTTAATATGTCTCGTGACTCCTAAGAGCAAATTTCCTTATCTCTTGTAGTTTCAGATTTTTCCTCACTGCCACGTTTGAATATTACCTACACCCTGTATAAGCATAAGATACCTCAGAAAAATTTGATTAAACTTTGTTCAACTTCTTAGTAATTCAATTAAAAACAAGTGTTTCATAATGGGAATGAACGACGCAGCTTTACAGAACACACTAGCCAAACGCAATGTCAAGCTGCAAAACAGCGCTTAATTATACCTCATTCCAGATAACATTAGAATTTTATTTAAATTCGTCTAAGTTTTTTTCTAGGATATTAAAGTGAAATATTGTATACTAGTTTTGCTTATTTCAATCATTAAGTGCTTTTCAAACATAGCAATACAACTTTTTGGCGTTTTAAATAAGTTTTCCTTGAAATCGCATGACGACTAAAGAACGATTTTCTAATCTTATATGGAATGGTATAGGTAGACATCGGTAAAAAAAGTCTCAGTGATAACTGTCAAACAAAAGTAAGGCTAATGCAGAACCCAGCCCAGTCATTTAGCCGCTTAAAAGCCACTGGCGCCTATGGTGGATCTTACCGAACTCAGCAGGTAATACATTCTTCAACGATGATTTCTCGCTTTATATACCTTCATCCTCCTCAGTCCTCACATGTCACAAAAAATACAATTACTACACCTCATTCCATATAACATTAGAATTGGCTACTTTCCTAAAAAAAATATTTAGTCTGTCAGTTAGATTATCAAAAAATACTGGACACGTATTTTTTTGTTTGTCAATTAACAAAAATGATGAAGATATAGCCCGGTAAAGTTCCGCGTGACGTCACATTATGATACACCTTTTAACATAATGTGACGTCACGTCACGCAAAACTTTAACGGGCTATATCTTCATCATTATTTGTTTAATTGACAAACAAAAAAATAAGTGTCCAATGTTTTTTGATAATCTAATTGACGGACTAAATAGAATTATATTTTTTTTTCCCAGGAAAGTACGCAATTTAAACGGACAAATTCGACTACATTTCTTCGTGTATCTAGGATATCAAAGGGAAATATTTTACTAGTTTTACTTATTTCGATCATTAAGTGCTTTTCATACAATTTTTTTACGTTTCAAAATGGTTTTCCTTGAAGTCACATGTCGATTAACGCACGATTTTTCTAAAGTGAGCTTAAGAGCCTGTGCACACTGGCGTTTTTAGATGTATTATAAATGTATCATGTGTACACTGATATCTAACCGTGTGTCTGTCTGTGGCATAATCATTCGGGAGCAAACGGATTAACCAATTTGAATGTGGTTCTTAAATAATCCAAAGTCTTGTCTATCGAGATGTTTCATAGCTATGTTTGTTGTATCGGGAGCGGTATATATTTTTAATTTACGTTGTTATCGTTAGTATATTGATGTATATGATTAAAACAATTACTCTACAATTTAGTACGTATCCAAATAATTAAACGAGTTAACCTCCCACACCAGTGGTATTTTTTATACTTGAACGTACTTGCGTTGTTGACTGTACATTCGAGTAATTATAAGCTTCATGTATCGATGTTGTTCCACTTTAGGGCAAATGTATTGTCCTACAAATTGTCCTATGTAAGTATAACGGAGACCCAACTGGACTAAGCAATCTTGCTTGTTTATCACCATGCGATTTAAAAGCAAACGACGCGACGTTAACTACTTTCGTTAATAGGTACAGTTTTGTATGTGTCTAAGAAACTTTAAAACGTCATCGTGGGTGAGTATACCGACTAACAAAACAAGAATCCTATTAGACAGATACGACAAAAGACCCATATTTTACCCTATTGACACTCCAAACATTGAGGCACTATATAAAAAAAAAACACTCACGGCAAGTTTCTAATGTTAAAGATAATATATCTTATATTATCGATAATACTAAAAATTTGCCATAAGTGGTTTTTAGGGTTCCATACCTCAAAAATAAAAAAACGGAACCCTTATAGGATCCTTTGTTGTTGTCCGCCTGTCTATCTGTCTGTCAAGACCCTTTATCTCGGGTCCGCGTGGAGGTATTGAAATTAACATCATATTCTCAAGTCTACAGTCCCTTGAAGCTATGAAATAATCAAACTTCTAAGTTAACGTAAAAAAAAGATACGGACGTCTATGCCGCAAAAACGTATAGGTATTTCGACACTCTCAAGGGAATCTAACTTCGTAGGGTACTTTCCAACCTATTGTTGACCTATAACTATGACATTTGGCAAGTAATATCGTCCTATAGTACCAGTACATGGAAAAATCAGAAAACTATACATTTGTAATTTTGTACGGAACTCTTGGTGGGCGAATCCGACTCACACTTATCCGGTTCTTTTTTTTAATATTGTGCCTTGAGAATTCACAACTTTACTACGCAGAAATACGCTGACAATCAATATATGCATATCATCACGTCTGTGAAAAACAAAACTACACCTTAGTCTATGAGAGTTATTACAAGTAAACTTTCCATTAATTCGATCGCATTCTAATCTACAGTGCTCCGCGCTCCACAACAGCAACAGGAGGTTGGAAGTTAGTAAATTACCGCGCACTCACTAAATCATACCATCCTTTCATTGCCAGCTATCTCTAATGCAGCTGAGATATTGCTCCTAGAAACAAATGAGCATCAATTACCACGTAGGTATTTTAGACCTAACGTGCGGCGAAATAAGACTGAGTTTAATCTCCATGTATTTTATACTCATTAGTTGTTTATACGATATTCGGATAATGTTGAACTAAGTCGTTTTCCAGAAGGGAGAACCCACTCTACAACTATTCCAATTGAACTCGAGTTTGGGAACGTATGATCTACGTAACTTAATAACACATTGACAATGTAACTACTTCGCGGGTCGGACACTTTGTCATTCTGTGTTGATCACAAGTAATATTTATATAACTGAAATCTAATATTAATGTAAAAAGTTAATTGTATTAAATAATTCAATATATGAAATAATGAATTACATTACTTATAATTTATGTACAGTCAAGTGTAAAAATATGGGTGCATACAACTTACTCATAAATATATTCCATCGCCCTTAAGTCGGCGAATTAAGGTTTCGGTACATATGTATGAGAGGATTAAAACGATACATCTTTTTGCACTTGACTGCATATCGATACGATGAGTAATTTACTCAAAAGGATGAAAATCCCAAAGCGATTTTTGCGCTGCAGAGGTGATAATTGGACTGAGGTCTTCTTATATTTGAATGTTCTATTTTTTATATGATACCTAATCTACTTCTTTATCTTGAGCCATAATGGAAATTACTTTAAACCTATTGGCTTAACCATTAAAAAAATATTAACTGCCCAAAATCTAATTATGGTGAGGTGTCCTGTACTGTCAAAACGCCGTAATACAAAGAAACTATCCATTCACTTAATTAAAGTAGCATTTATTCGTGTCATAAATTAGTCAACGTATCTTATGATTTTTTTTGTCACATTCGTATGTACGAGTAAAGTAAACTAAAGCCTTTATAAAGCCAGTGTACACAAAACTGTCCTGAGAAGAAATATGATGTATAATAATATATATTATGAAAAATATGATATAATATGATATATGTTAAATATGATATTTTACTACCAACAGGTAGTAAAATTTTTAAATGATTTTATGATCGAATGAAACGCAATGAGACAATCGGCTTATAGCGTTACTTATTCATTTAGTTTCGTTTCAGCCATAGGCCATGATAGAGGTGCTGTATTGTGTAGGAGTTGGCCGTCACGTACGTAAGTACCTAATTATGCTGGTTCAAAATACAGTTTACGTCAATTTTGGTGATACGCTTAACTTATTATTAAGCACAGCTTATTTTATTTTGTTATTTATTGTAGACTAGCTTCCGCCCCCGACTTCATCTGCGTGGACCCGGGATAAAACTATCCTAGTTTTCAACCCAGGCTATAAACTATCTTCGGCCAAAATTTCATCCGAATCGGTTGAGCCGTTTAAGCGTGATTGATTAACAAACATCTAAACATCATAAATTACCCATATACAATGTATGGGTAATTGTCGTTTAACAATGGATTATGGTTAAGGACAAAAAAGTTAAAGTTAAGTTATAGATTAGATTAAGCTCTTAACTATGTATATTTTTTTTGCAATAACTTATAACATGTACAGTCAGCATCATAAACATGTATACATTCTATGACCTTATTACCTAGACATAAGGTTGAAAAGTGTATACATGTTTATGATGCTATACAAATACATATGTTTATTTCGTAGACATTCAAAACATTAGTATATTAATTTAAAATACTTAACAAGGTAAAAATATAAACGAAATTATGTCCAAAGCCTACGTCTTAGTCTGTACAATTGTACACCGATAGAAAAAGCTTTAAGATGGGGACCTAGGCTGTTTTTAATTGATCAATGAGTTATAAACAAATTTGTTGTATAAACAAATGAGTTATAAACAAAGTTGGTATATTACAGGCTTATCATAATATAGATTATGGTTTTTGATAACAAATATTAACATACCCTAATGGTGCATACGCACAATGCAGGTGGCTTCATAATCTAATTTTTGTGATAACATGCAATTTTGGTGGCTTAAAATAAATGAAATGACTACTTATATCTCAAAAACTATTACTCGTTGGAATGAAAGATAATTTTAACACAATTTAATTTAGAAGTTAAGACGCCCAAGGATATTTATTTCAGGACGGATATAATTTAAATCGAATTATGAACTATTATGAGTATAAATATTTTAATTATGTTTTTTGACATATCATATTCATTTATATCGTAATAGTCATACATTGTCAATTCATATACAGCTAATATAATATAATAAACTAAACTTAACTTAAAAAATATATAAATATATAAAATAAATATAAAAAATTAAACAATCTCTAAA
Organism: Epinotia nisella; assembly: GCA_932294315.1. Classification (NCBI taxonomy): domain Eukaryota; kingdom Metazoa; phylum Arthropoda; class Insecta; order Lepidoptera; family Tortricidae; genus Epinotia; species Epinotia nisella. Next base: position 30,707,940 of record OW028674.1, read on the forward strand.
AAGGGCCCACGTGGCATCGTACCAAAGATGCTGGCAGCATTACCTCGCTGGATAGCAATGCTAATCCGCCCTATAAGCATATTTTGGTTAGCTATACTTACTATCTAAATAAAAAATAAAACCAAAATTAGCAGAACTTGTTGAATTTCACCCAAAAGTGAAATACATATTCTCCAATAAAACACACAACAACCTTTAGCATCCTTGACCAGTGCATTTTTTTCCTTCGTTACAAATTTGGTATAAGGAAGGTTCTACATCTCATAATCTCATCAAGCGCCATAACATTAATGGTTATTCTATACGGTTTATTCATACTGAATGATTACTGGTGCTAAGAGGAATTGCTGGCACAGCTTTCTCTGCACAACGGAATTGCGCTTTAATAAAGGCTACAATCTTAAGTAAGCAGTCATATGCTCACTATCAAGACATAAAATCTTACTTCTAAAGCTGTTAGGGCCGTAATAGAGCGTTTACGGGGACTAATATTAGCGTAACATTTGAACAACAAATTGTATTCGCTCTAAAGATCACGTCGGAAGATCGCTGCGGCGATAGCTGCATTGTGAAGGCACGCTCCGCAAATGCACCTCCCAGAGAATGTTTAAGCACTTATCTCCTGTGAGGCTTTGTAGGCCCAATGTTTTGCGTAACAATCAATGCATAACTTATAATCGCTAACGTTTGTGTACTAGGTATAATAATTATCTCAGCATAGCTTTGTGTTAAACCAATCTGCTCTGAACTTTCGTTTTATATTTAGTTGCATAATAGCCCTCCAATGTTAATCACTGGTGCTTGCTTATAATAATAAATGTGTTCAATCTGATTTCAATGTTGATTTCGCAGCCCGAAAAGGAACTACTTGATGAAGTACCTATATTTAAATATTGTAGTATCTCTCGATATTTCGGGGTTACGTAAAATAAGAAAATCTAAAATTATGGTTTCATGTTTCCATAACAGTTATTTCACGGAGAATCAAATTTCGCCCCGCAGAAACGAATTGAAGTTAAACGAGAAATTTAAAAACACTATTAACAACGCTCTCGTTTCTGTTGAAGACGCCCTTATAAACCACTTAACTAATAATTGTAGGTTCTAGTAGGTATTTATGGTAGTGGTAGCTCTCGTAGGTCTAGGTACCCTTGATACCTTTTGTAAGTTGGTTGGTTCGCAGTAATATATCCAATAGAATCACGTGAATATTTGATACTTGTTTTCGAGTGTCTTGTCCAAAGTGTGGCCTTATTGCGGACCGTTTGTCATATCGGACGTAGCGCGTGGTAAAACGTCTGCTTACTGGGCTGTTATTCGCTACGCGCTCATGCGACCCTAACGAAACTAGACCTGACGATGAATGAAATTAGTCCATGAATTTTTCCATATTTTTAAAATACACCGTTCAAAAATTAGAGGGGGGGGGGACAGAATTTTAGTGACTTTCGGGGCGATTATCTCCGACCCTATTCACTTAATCAAAAAAAATCCTAGGAAACCTTATATTTATTTTGAAAGGCCTATCGATTTATGTGCCACACGGGGGGTCACGATGAAAAAAAATTTTTTGACTTTTAGTTTTATGTATGGAGTGCACCCCTAAAAATGTTTTTTTTGTCATTTTAATTACAAAACTATGTAGCGGCTAACAAAATACACCTATCCTCAAAATTTTATTCAAATACACCTTATAGTTTTCGAGTAAAATGCCTGTGACATACGGACAGACGGACAGACGGACAGCCGGACAGACGGACAGCCGGACAGACGGACAGACTGACAGACGGACATGACGAAACTATAAGGGTTCCGTTTTTGCCATTTTGGCTACGGAACCCTAAAAAGTAGTACAAAGTCTTCAGCGTGACTTCAGCCAATTTTTAGGGTTCCCGGAACCCTTATGGAGTCGTCATGTCTGCCTGTCTGTCTGTCCGTCCGTATGTATGTCACAGGCATTTTACTCGAAAACTATAAGGTGTATTTGAATAAAATTTTGAGGATAGGTTTTTTTTTGTTAGCCGCTCGCTACATACTTTTGTAATTAACTCCATACATAAAACTGAAAGTCAATTTTTTTTTCATTGTAACCCCCCGTGTGGCACATCAATCGATAGGCCTTTCAAAATAAATATAAGGTTTCTTAGCATTTTTTTTGATTAAGTGAATAGGGTCGGAGATAATCGCCCCGAAAGTCACTAAAATTGTGTCCGTCCCCCCTCCCCCCTCTAATTTTTGAACGGTGTATTTAAAATATGAAAAAAATTATGGACATAGGGCTTATTAAATTCTATCACCGAAAATTATTTTGAACAAGATCGGTTCAAAGGTTTTCAAGATATTGCTAAAAAACTGCCTTTCTTAAAGAAAAGGACGTAAGTGCCGTAAGATTTCTGTGACGATACGACCTTTTTAATAGGCACGGAACCCTACGTTGTGCGTGGTCCGACACGCACTTGGCCGGTTTTTTTTTATCAAAGAGGTTTCATGAGAAGGTCTCAACAAAGTACAAGCTTTAGTCTGATTCTTGAAGATAAAAAAGTAGGATTATTTTTATATTCAAGAATCAGACTAAAGCTTGTACTTTGCTATTTGTATACGATAGATCAGAAGTTGGATTTGCATTCATCTATAGAAAACGGCATCGTCACCGCCGTCAGCGGGAGATAAACCAGAGTACCTCTATCATTCAGTTTTCGCTTTCATCGCATTCACATTCGTGGTGACTTGCCGTCTCGCCCCTCATTAGCTGATGAAAGCCAGGGGAAGTCTTCGGAGAATAATAGCCGGAATTATTGGGCTTAGCTTAGCTGGGTGATGCGTGGGCGTTTCACTTGCTATTTACCGATTGTTTTTAAGAGGAGGGAAAGTAAAGTGTCGTTTCGTCAACACAAATTAAAAACCAAGGGACATAGATATTTTTCAAAATTCCGTATACAGAAAATGGTTTGTATGTATGTAGGTACATATATTAAGTTATGGAGTAGGAAACAGTCGAGAGCTGACGTTGCTGCAGTGTTTGTAAGGACAAAAACAAAAGCTTCCCTTTCGTCTTGAGGCCCTTGATTTAAGAAAAAATTAACTTAATATCTTGTCTACGTTTCAGTTTTTCCAGAACTATTACACATAGGTCATAAAGTTTTTCTCGTCGTTTAAAGCGGCTAGTTAAATGCTCGAGACATTTTATTTTTATTTTTGTCTGGTAGTTTAACACTAGGTAATTATTGTATTTTATAATGTTCTTTCAAATGAGTAGGCAAAATAGAGAACTTATCTCAGTAGGTAAAATTAAGTAGGCTAGTAACTTGTCATAGACGGGCATCCCATAAAACATCATTCACTCGATGTAAGCCCTAATATTGAAGTGGAAATGTACCAAGAACCAACCGTTAAAGAACAATCTAGCGTAATAATCACTCACATTTAATACCACTCCTGTATTTACACTCTATTTAACCTTAGCCGAAAAACCGCCAAAAAGAAAGTTACATGCCGCGTTTAACACGAAAATTCAGCCAAATTACAATTTAGTGGCCGCAATCATCTTTGCCCCCAGTCATTTATTCTATCATTTAATTTTAAACCTTATAGTGCAAAACACAAAATGCATTGTTGTGTAATCTGTGGATCAGAATTTGATCTTGTTACTTATTCAGACTATATAATTTAGCAGCGTTTTAGTCTAATTGCACGGGCTCATCACAACATCACATTGAGGTCGGCAGCCATGACACTGGCCAGTGACAATGACAGCGATTTGGGCGGGCAAAAGTGAAATTTAGCGTTTAAATACAATATATGCGCTACTTTATGGTGAGTGTATCGAGTACCTTAAAACTTTACCATATAGGCAAGTAGGTACCTTTGTGCGTAGACTTGACTCCAAATGCATATTTTAAATCAGAATTTTTATACGGAAATATAATTATTTTAAAGTAAATTATTTTGACCGTAGGTACATCTAACAAATCGGAACATTTGTAATGTGCGTAAAACGGCACAAAATTTCCGCCTTCATCATAATCATATGAGAATCTTTCGTCTGTGGATGGATTGACAGTTTTGTCGTACCACGAGGATCTCAATTTACGCCTGTGGCCGTACTGTGTTTGTACGTGTTAAGTTAGGACCTCACGACAGACACAAGATACACACCAAATTAAAACGGAGCAGCCTAATTTATCGCACGGATCATAACGGCGACGATCTAACGGTTCGTGTAATACGCCGAAATGACAGCTAATGACAACGGGAAAAATAAGGAAATTGGCCGGCGCCATTTCAAACCGCTGAATGTGATCTATTGTGCTGCATTTAAGCCAAATACGACTTTAATAAACGGTTATCATTTTTGACAAATATGAATATGACACACATTGGCTTACTATTTCTAGGACAGTAATAATTATTATTTATTTATTTCAGGCCAGAAGCCCATAAAGTTGTTAGTACGAAATTATCATTATACTACGCCAAGTATCCAATTGCTAAATTGTTCCATCTTTTTGTAATTTCGACTGATACTGGAGTTACATTTTGGAGAGTGTGCGCAGGAACTGCACAACTTAATTCCACCTTTCCCGTTCCATCACCGAATGACCAGGCGTGGGGAGCGAATGCATCTTTAAGTTGTCAATTTACCATTTATTTGCACGACGCGATTTGCCTCGTCTTTCCTAATACGAACTGCTAAGGAATGGAATTCGCTCCCTTCATCTGTATTTTCGGAGAACTACGATCTTCGTTCGAGATCGTAGTTCTCAGGAAATAAAGATAAAGGGAGCGAATTCCATTCCTTAGCAGTTCGTATTAGGAAAGATCGCGACGTGTGAATAAATGGCAAATTGACAACTTAAGGATGCATTCGCTCCCCACGCCTGGTCATTCGGTGATGTAACGGTAAAGGTGGACAGTTGTGCAGTTCCTGCGCACACTCTCCTAAATGTAACTCCAGTATCAATCGAAATGACAAAAAGATGGAGCAATATAACATTGGATCATCATCGGACATCATCGAGGCGTCAAGATATACATACGAGTACACATGTAAGAGTAATATTATGTATTACCGTAACTTATATTTACTGTATAAACACAACACAGGTTCATAACAACGGGTTTGTTAACGTGCCACATCTATAAAATGTGCAATTCCTTCCGTCAGGTATTTAAAGTATTCTTTATATGTTTTGTATGTTCCCAAAAAGTGTTACGGAGGTGATTTTATCGTAAAACAAAGTGCGAAATACGAATAAACGCCTGCCGTGGGAACAGCGCTCACGTGAAATGACCCCACAACAACAACAACAACACCAACGTAATATTAAATTTAATCCATCATAATGATCTGATTCGATTCTTTTTTGTCAGTTTGACGACGGCGTTGGCCTAGTGAGTGGTGACTGGTGACAGTGGTGACCCTGCCTGTGAAGCTGACAAATCCCGGTAAAGGTAATATTTGTGTGATGAGCATGAATATTTGTTGCCGAGCTTACTATTGGGATAGTTCGATTTGTTTGAATAAGATTCTCCCTTTAATATTATATACTTTTACTATATTTGTTACTAAATAGTGATATAATATTTAAAACAGGAAGCCTAGATTAAATATTAGTCCCTGGGCGACCAAGCTCTGCTCGGGTCAAAATACGGAGAAAATGAATTTTCCCGGACATGAGACCTAGCTAGATCGATTTCTCGTCCCCGTAAGCCCCTATATTCCAAATTTCATCGAAATCGTTAGAGCCGTTTTTGAAAATGTGATTGCAAACATATATATAGGTATATATGCATATATTTAATAAATATGTATACATACAAATATTACTCGTTTAATAGTATAGGATATTAGTAATCGTACTAATAAAGTTTGTATGTAAGGGGCAAAATCTGAATCTAAACCATCGATTATCTTTCATCAGTAGGTATATATACCTACGTATAGAATGGATCTTCGGGACGGACATATATTTTTAGGCTTGCAGTCCGCCACGTCACGTAGAACCGTGTGAATGCGAATTTAGCCCTAAAGATGCTATTGAATTAGAACATTAGAACAGTGTCTATAAAACTCTCAAGAGTAGTGAAAACTGGTCAATTATTGCAAAAAATCGATACAAAGTGGCTTCATAGGTCTTGGCTATTGTACCTACGGTGACTACCTCAGCAACTCTAGTAGGAACAGTCGAGTTATTCTATGACTATATGTAGAGACAACCTTTCAAAAATATTTTATTTCACATGCGTCTTATGTCAGTAACAATAAAGACTGTTAGCCCGCGAGCTAGGAGCATTTTTTTGTCAGCGACTTCCCCATGGGCGATAACTTGTGAGAAGGTTCAGAATGTTGTGTCCTGAAGCCCCGTGGACGTCAGCTGCGGCTCCGTCGGTGAGTTGACCAGCAGCAGCCTACAAAACACGTAAAAAAATGTAATTTCCCTCCGATTCATTTTATCACCAAATGATAGTTAATCCAATATCATGTCGAAAATAAATCGCCAGCTGACTGTAAAGTGGTGGGTGGCGGACGGATCGAGTATCTAGTCTCACAAGTTATCGCACGGGGGTTGATTGGTCACGAAAATCTTTGCTAGCACGCAAAGGTTGTCTGTATCGATATTGGAGAACTCTACTGCATGGCTATCATAAGACGGCGCGCGAGCTCTCTCGAATTTTCTCGCCGGATACCTCTCTTTCTAAGTTTTCTAATAAGAGAGAGACAGATAGTGCGAGAAAAATCGAGAGGGCTCGCGCGCCGTCTTGTGATAGCCGTGCTGTACCTGATATAAAAGACTGTTGTACTTTCCCGTCATCGTAGGTATATAAAAATAACAAATTACTTTCAACGCCGATAATCAGGAGCAAGATAATTTGTTATATTTTTCGAACACAAAATTATCTGTCATGTTAAACTGTCGCGCTCTCTCTTTCTCTTTGTTAACTCTTAATTAATCTTGTAACAAAACTATAATTAAGATAAAATGCAGTACAACCACTTGCCACTTGTGGAATTTTGCCACTTTCAAAACATTGGCTTTAGTATATTTGTGTTTACATTTTGGATGAGATATACTAATACATAATACAAATACTTGAAAATTCCCACATTTATATTTAGCGATCCGATGGTTTTGAGCTCAGTGTAGGTAACCAGGACAAATTCCATGCTAAGCCAGATTACGGCATCGTCATTCGTTGCAAGAATTGCAAGGGATTTTATTTTTATATGTTTCCGCGCTTTTTGTTCTTTATTTCCAATTTATTTTAAAACGTGTGTGGAAATATTTGGTTACGAGTGAAGCTGTAACATTGTTTATAGCTTATTTTGTTTATAATATAGGTAGTATACGCGCATGTAATGAAACACATTGCGCACAATTTCATTTCGCGATTGGCATCAGTATAAATAAATTGTTTAGGTATTTGCAGCTGATTTCGGTTTTAAATAATATCAGCAATTAAAAGATAAAGAATAATAGCCTAACCTTTTCGTAAAGTACACAAAAATTATGCCAAAATAAAGCAAATTAACTTTCATACGTATCTTAAATATAATCATTATACAACGTGCGATCCATCAAAAAGCGCTCGCTGCACTTCTTCGTTGTACATATTTCATATCTCGCTTAATAAATCATGCTTTCGAACATGCACATGTGAAACCGAATAGGAAGCGATCTAATAATAGGTGTAAATTATGGTCCGGCCTGCCGATGGTCGAGATGACTTATCGAGCATTAATTGTCTGTAACATGGTCATCTAAACGTTGATTAATGTTCATGCATGCTGCTCTTCTAAACAGGCATCTTTTAAGTTTGTTATTACGATAAAATTATCACAATCGATGATAGATTTAACGGTTCAAGCCGACCGATTGTGGTCTTTATTGCGGTCGGTAAAGTTTGCATCACAATCGAAAAAATGCCGAACATACTTTTTAGAACGGAGCGGATTGTCGTTAATGGCGAAAAAGTTTGCAAACTATAACTTGTACAATTTATGATGTTGATAAGTCATGGCTCCGTGATACTTTGCAAAATTAGAGAACCTGTCATGACGACCCCGGTATAAAGATCTGTCAGACCCTTTTTCGGTAATGTCAAGAATATCACTGTTAAAACTCCGCAAGTGTTCTAAACCCACACCCATTATATAAATTGTGTAAGTTAGGTAACTATAATTTAGTTCTCAATAGAATTGGTGATAACAGTTTTTACGCAAATGTGGTGAATTGGGTACTTTCCTGGGTAAAAAAATATAATTCTATTTAGTCCGTCAGTTAGATCATCAAAAAATATTGGACACGTATTTTTTATTCTGTCAATCAAACAAATAATGGTGAAGGTATAGCCCGTTAAAGTTCCGCGTGAAGTCACAATATGCTAAAAAGTGAACCATAATGTGACGTCACGCGGAACTTTAAATGTTTAACTCTTCATATGTTTTTGTTTGATTGATAAAATTAAAAATACGTGTGTAATATTTTTTGATAATCTAACTGACGGACTAAATAGTTTTTTTTTAGGAAAGCAGCCAATTGTACAAAAATGAACGTCTTTTCCTCCGTCAGGAAATGATGTTTGATGGGGTGGTAAAGACCACTTTACGGCAGGGGTGACGTAAAACTAACTTTACCATATTTTACCGTATTTTACTTTATTACTAGATATTTTTAACTAAAGCTTTCCACAAGAAACTTATATACTACATTTATTAGAAATTAGTGCAATATCGGTGTTAGAATCGCAAGTCGTTGAAACGAATTGGGCTGTTATCAAGACTACGGGTTAAGGTAGTTTTCTCTCCGATAGATCGAACGCAAGTTGTATTATAAGATACCATGCATTTTCTTATTACACGCAATAATTGTTAGGTAGCGTATCTCCTGTTTAGGGGGCGTCCAGGCTGTTGTAAAAAAGTAGGTAAGATCGGTAATAATTTTTATTTTATATTTAATGGCAAGGCTATTAGCCTCTTCGCCATCACTCTCCAAGGTGCTCGGTCCTGGGCTTGTTGTATGCTGGTCTGTAGTGTGGCTCTAGTCACAGATGTTACCGTGTCCGCCCAACGCATAGTTAGGCATCCCTCTTCTGCTTCTCTTCCCTGCCATGCGGCCAGTGATAATCAGCTTTTCCAGGCTTTGCGTTCCAGACCTGATCAGATGGCCAAAGAAGCTGAGGACAAGTTGGGTGCTGATGGTGGACAGCCTCGTTTTGATGCCGAGCTCAACGAGAATAGACTCATTTGTGCTGCGTTCGGTCCATGATGTCCGGAGCATCCTGCGCCAGCACCAAATCTTGAATATGCTATCCTATGAGCTTTTATGGTCCAGGATTCTGATGCGTACAGGAAGATCGAGAATACAAGAGTCCGCATCTGTCTTTATTTTAGTTTTGCGGTTTATGCCCCTGTTACTCCATATCTATTCGAGTCGCTTTACCGCAGTTTTAGCCGTATGAGATCTTCGGACCACCTTTTGGTCACAGTCGGTGTCGTCACTTATTTGAGAACCTAAGTATACAAATTTATGGCAAAAACGGTGACATTCCGTGAGCAGAAGTCGAAAAAAATATTAATAACCAGCCAAAACCGATTTCTATTGATGAGGTCTCACGCAAATACACCACTGTTTATTTAATTAAATATAATGATAATGTTAACTCTAATATCCACTTAATGTAGAGTCACCCTACATTTCTTTAAGTAGATACATAAATGTCAAATTCCAGCGCTTTGGCGGGATATTGAATATTGAATGGTCGTCAATAAACTCAAAGGCCTGCAACATACTGCATAGCTTGCAATGCTTGCAAACTTTTGTTTGGACGGTAGGATTGTAGGGTTTCTCAGCCGAATTTAATAGAAAGGTACGAACAGGCTAAGTCGAAAAGTATTGCCTCTTTTTATTTAACTTTTAATTCATCAAGGTAATTGATTTCTTTGTATGTACCGAGCTTAACGTCACGAGAGATGCGGCGCGAGCGCGCACTTCGAGAAGCAATTTATAAATTTTCTATTCGTTTGATCTACAATGAGATACCATTCAAAGTGAATGGCTGCATGGAAGCAAGGCTAATGCCTATGCATTACATTTTTTGGGTTACGTAACGCATTTCTCTCTAAACATAATAGCAGGGAGGGCAGCGTGCGAACTGTAAAATACCGATCTCGACGGTCCATTGGAGATGCATGATGGCTTCTTACGAAATCCGTGATCCGCCCTCTTTGTGATTGTATTATGAATACTGGGTGCAGTTATCTGTGGCACTTATCACGTCCGAGGATTAGGCCTACATCACACTGGCGCGGCCTGCGGTGGCGGTCCATAGTAAATATGACAGCTAATCTAATGAGAAGTTTACTGTTGTCCGCCGCGGCGAGTCCGGTGAGAGACCTAACACGGCCACATTCGTTTAAATTAGATGTACTTAATAATAATTACCCATCTATGAACCTTATAGAATTTTACAAGCTGGTCCACAACACCAGAAAGGACAAATAGACGGGCATTTTCCGTTATGCAAACAACATGGTTTTTTTTAACTAACCTTTTAATACACTAGTGTTTTTTTTATCCTGCTAAAACTTAAAGTCCCATTGCAATGCTTGCAACTCCTGTGAACTCACGTGTGAATTATCGACACATTGTGACTAAACTTTACTCTATCTATATACATCAACGGGATATAACTACTACATAGTTTCATCAGTAATGACATAATAATTCAATCAAAGCACATTGTTTGATATTAAAAACTCAAAATTAACTTATGTTATAACCTTTTGATTGATTTGAAAGTTACATAAAAAGAAAATCATGGCGGCGGCGTTCGCATAAATCAATCGTTTCGTAACAACGAAAACAAAACCTTTATTAGCAATGAAAACAAAAGTGTTTTTATAAAAAGTAAAATTGAGCACATCAAATGGTTAGCCTGATCTTTGAATGCGTAGACAGTAATCAGTTTGACAGCTGAGGCTAAGTCACGGTTAAAACAGTAAAGTACCTACCTACTTCTCAGATGTTCTAAGAGTATGTAGAACTCCACATTAGAGTAGTCAAGAATTACGACCAACTACAACGTTCCCTCTCATTCATGAGAGGAGACCTGTGCCCAACAGTGGGACGTATTATAGGCTGATGATGATGACAAGTAGAGTCTGGCCAACGAAACGTGATATTGAAAATAACCGCGAAATTTATGGTATGTCTGAATGAGCTAGGGTTAAACGATTTTAATACTTTTGTCATCAACTAATAACTACATAATTAATGACAACAGCATCAACATTTTCTAACTCTAGCTCATACAGGCATACCATAGCTACAATTTTAAATTTCGCGGTCATTTTCAATATCACGTTTCGTTGGCCAGACTCTAATTGACAACTACTACGAGTACTACGGCACTAGCCGTAAGTTGCACATTGTGTTAATAAACGTCCCTTTGATATTATTGTTTTAGTGAAAACCAAATTGTTTAATACTACGCCACTTACTTAGCTCTTAATACTTTATTATTATTCGTCCGCAATAGGTTTGGGATTGGGAATTTGGGATGTATGTAAGTAGGTCTAAAAGTAACCGTAGATAAATCCTGGTTTTTAACACGCTTTTATTAGGTCGACCTGTATATGTAACTAACTATGTAATGGAATCTTGCAGGTTAAATTTGACCAACTTCCCGGAGTCTAATCAAGTTGAAATTTTGTACAATTATGTAAGGTGGATGAAAATGCAATAGGTAATATGGTACCATAAACCTGGTCTGATGATGGAGACGGAAGGTGGCCGTAGGAACTCCTTAATTACACAGGATAAACCCGTCGTGTTTGGGCTCGTTACAATCCTCTCAACGAGCAGTTGATGATTGTGCAAAAAAAAGTACAGTCAGCAAAAAAATCCAACATGGCGGAACACCCAAGATGGCGGGCTAGTTATTTTCAATGCACTCCTACAATATGGGTATCAAGTGAAAGGACTTGCTGAGAATAACTCGAAAAATAAAGTGACGTCACTCTAAATCCAATATTACGGACAATATACCGAGAAACCTGTCCAGCGATGACTAAAAAGTAAAAAATAAATTAAAAGTAAAAAACTTTTTTAAAACAAGCTTATAATTAAATGCGCTATAAATAATAAAATAAACTTTTCCTTTAAATTTTTTTAATATCAACTTATAACGTCATGACACATTTTAGATGATATAAAAGCTTGTCGTGAGATTTAGGTACTCGTATATACTTAGGTAAATCTCGCGACAAGCTTTTATATCATCTAAAATGCGTTATGACGTTAAGTTCATAGTAAAAGTTTTAAAGGAAAAGTTTAGGTATTTTATTCTTTATAGCGCATTTAAATAAAAGCTTGTTTTAAAAAAGTTTTTTACTTTTAATTTTTAACAATTGACTTCTTAGGTATTGTTTTTTACGATCCATTTTTACGCTATCGAAAATAAAAATGTTGCTGGGTACTATAATTGCAGTAGGTACTTACTATATTATATATTATTTGCTATAAACCTTTACTTACTTAAACCTTTATTAAACCTTTTTGCAAGCCAAGTATCGTCATCACGTGACAAGCTCCGAATGATACGGATATGAAAAAGTGTGACTATCCTGGACCTCCATTTTGCAATCAAAAGTTACATTTAAATTTCATACCAATTCCATCTCCATAGCAGAGCTCCTGCTCATATACATTGGGATATCCGCTTACGTAAAAGGGAGCGCATAAAGCAAGGCGATTCACATATGATTTCAATACGTTAAAAACGCGTTCCGGAATTGTGTCCCCGGGCTTGAGTGCAACAGACTTACACCTGGGAGCAATTTCCTCCTTCCGGCCATTACCGTCTCGGAGGCGGAACGAAAACCTCCGGAACGGCACCGCATCCTGTGCATGCGCACTTCAAACATGACATCATTGACTCCTGTGCCTCTAATCTGCCACAAAAACTAATTAATTTTAACGCCTTGTATATGTATGTCCTCCCTTACTATCCCGGTTGCATCCAAAATAAGGCCGGTACTGGCGACCCTCTTGTACTATGATAATAGGTTTCGCCATCAGGAAACCAAAGAACAACTCTGCCCATTTAGCTCAGATAGTCCTAAATCTAGTTGTTACGAGGTAGATTCAGTGGCGTCGTGTCTGGCTCCGACACGGCCATCCCGCGATGCTATCTGACCGCGTAAACATTTGGACTGGACGAGGCGCGCGCTCACGACCTCCCATTGTCACATTTCACGCCTGCGCCCGCGCCTTTCGAAAGTAGACCCTTCTTACAATAGTATCATCATCGTCAGTATCATGTCTTCGAAACAACAAAATTAGCGGTGATTCCAAGGAAAGACTGCTTCAGATCTTCCCAATATACGGCCAAGCTGTAGCAAATACTTTAATGGATATCTAAATATATCTACATTAATTGGGCGTGTGTGATATTAGCGGTTCAGAAAGTATGACCTCTAGCGAGAATAATAATAATAATATAATAATTTATTCATAAAACATAATGTACATAGTTACTAAAGACTAGGAGCTTATTATTAGAGGCAAATAACACGTGCCTGAGCTAGGATACCTTGTGTTTCAGGCAAAAAAGGACTAACAATTGAATATGTTATTCACATGCAAAAAATAATAATACAATATCATTCTTATTGAATATAGTACAAATAATGAGGAGTTTATAACCTATGCGGTATAAAAGATAGAACAAAAATTATTTTAGAACGACAAATAACTTCTCTGTATCGTCATAAGACATATTTAGTAGGGCTTCTCGTAGGCCTCGTAGCGTTGATTTACATTTCATGTCATGTAATGAATAACAAGTGTAAGACCCACCTGATGGCATGTGTACACTGCAGGAATAGACGTTTGCAACTCTGCGCGCATACCCTTTTAACCCATTCCAGGCCCGTGACGATACATATGCGTCCCTACTACGCGCGACTACGGCCGCTTTCCGCTACTTACCAGGAAAACTACGGAATCGGCTACGAGCGTAGCGCGTAGCGATTCTGGGCACTGAATGTGTTAAGGGTCGCCAGGACGCTCGACTCTCCATACAAACGTAGTTTGGTTCTCATTTTAAAACAACATGCTAGAATAACATGAAACCTTTTTTATAAAGAATGGGATCCGCCATGTCTAGGTCAGAAACTGGTTTCTGTTACTATAAATTATAATAGAAATAAAATTAGCGATTAGAGACTATGCTCTTCAGCGATAAGACCGCCTGTTGTCTACCTCTACCTACATGTTATTGTATTGTTTCTCTCTGTAACTGCTTTGTTTGTGTGAGGTGTGCAATAAAGAGTATTTGTATTGTATTGTATGTATGAAAAAAGTTCTCATCGCTCCGCTCTATTTTTAAAATGAGAACCTAATGTGTCGACCGCCGTTCTGGGGGCTTTTAAGGGCGATTTGCGATTTGAAATATAAATGCATATCTCTCTCCATCAACACTGTGCATCCTCTGGAGCTCTGGCGACCCTACTCACAGCCAGAATCACAAAAAAGCGAGAATTATCACTGTTTGTATTTATATATTCAATCAAAGTACTGCCATGACGCTTCTACTGTGGTATTACGAGAATGCGATAAAAAAGAATACCGAGCCATTACGGGCTATAGAAATATTTAGTCAGTCACTTATCTCGAATGCAGTTTGGGAGATTGCTAACCATTAACCAAAGGCCATAGACATTATTTCTGCTGCTTCGAGTACGAGCTACCTAGGGAGAATTACTGGTGACAAGAGATATTTTTAGGGTTCCGATACCTCAAAAGGAAAAAACGGAACCCTTATAGGATCACTCGGTTGTCTGTCTGTCCGTCTGTCACAGCCGATTTGATCCGAAACTACTAAACCGATTTGAGTTGTGTACACATATGTAAATTGGTGACCCAAGGATGGACGCGTAAAGTAAAGTAATGAATTCGAAACAAGGGGGCCACTTTTGGGGGGTAACCTGGAAAATTAAAAAAAAACGTTTCGCAAACTGTATTGTGTGACATATCAAATAAAAGGGGTTGTTGTAAGCATGTCAGATATTTTTTTTTATAATTTTAACAAAAACTGATTGACCATCCCCCCCCCCCCCCACCCCTTATCTCCGAAACTACTAGGATTAAAATTCTGAAAAAAATATGGGAAATAGTTCCTTGCCTAAAGATTACAGGAAAACCTATAAGAAGTTTGAGTATTCAAAAACACTTATGAAATTTAGATTATATACGGAACCCTCACCACGCGAGTTGAATTCGCACTTGTCCGGTTTTTTTACTGTAAGTATAGAGTCTGTGCCCTGTGCATCAGTGACTACGAAGCTTCAAGAACTGTTGCTAATTTTAATTTTCTAATTACACATATTTAGTTGCGGTTAGTGCAGTTTAAAATAAATCCGAAAAGTTTTCAAATATTTTTATTGTTTTCCCAGGTGATTCTGATTATAATATTATTAATTAACAATATATTTGTGTAAAAATCTCAACTGTATCAAATCTGTGTATCTCGGTCACCCGACTACCCGATAGACGTCCAATTTTAACCACGCATTACGGACCTTATTTATATGTTTTTAGTATAAATGAACGTCCATCTAATTTAGTCTCCAATTTCTGGACCAAAATTGTCGTATATACTTACTCAGCATGCTGTAACGCGGCAATTGTCACTAAAATTGTCGCAGATTAATTTAATTAATCTTATTAATTCATATACAAAGAAGAAAAGTCTGTGAGGTAGTAGGTTCGTGAAGTTGTAAATTGCATGTACGAGTATAATGGACCTTCGGTGTGGAAATACTTATACGCTGTATTTATACGCTGCTCCTGCTCCAGAAACGATATTCTATAGACAGGCGAAAGAATTTTACAAGTCGGATAAGTAGTTCCGGAGAATATTCTCTACATGCAAGAGCCACAATGTCAGAACTTTTCCTCTTCAGAATATTAAATATTAAATTCGGATGGATTTTTCATTCGGAATGGAAGTTAATCCCGTCGTATTTATCTTGATAACGAATTCAAAAACGTATTTCAAATGTACTTTAGTTAAAATGGCATTCAAAATCCTTTTTATGTGTTTATCTTTCTCGAACCCAAGGTGTATTAATCAACATACTACCATTTCCATTTTCTACGATCTGTGCAGATTATTTGCGAATGAATTCAAAACAAAAACAAACGATTAATTTATTGTCGCTCGAGTCGCAGTCATTGATTGATGCCTCGACTCGAATTGTAGCCGACAAGTGGCCCAACCGCGGGCATTGTTAGAAAGGCTCACACGGTCCCAATCATGCGAGGCAGCAGCCACTGCGCTCTAGATAACAAGAATTACAATTACAGAAGGTCCACTGAAAAAGTGCAATTTTCCAGAAAATACTGTTACAAAGAAGTTCTTTCTTGGTTCTAAACAAAAACAACACTGTTATAAACTTTTGACAGAAACAAAATGTAAGTATCAAAACATAACTCACAAGAGGGTGCAGGATTGTATTGTACGCTGAAAACACTATTATCAATCGGTAGGTACTCTAATGAAATGGGGGACAGACTGTTGTTGTAAAAAGTACGACCCAACTAGTGCACTAGGTATTTCTTTTACGTACTTATCTGTTGTCGCCTGGCGATCGGGACTTCGACAAATGATATGCCGATAGTTGAACCAGTGGCTTCCGTGTTGTCTGATGAGATCTGTGCCGCCGATAATCTAGCTTGTTAAGATTACTTCTGTAGATTTCATCCCCACAAAGCTGTTGAATAACCAGGCTAAGGCAAAACCCTCAACCCTGCGTACACACGGCTAAGTAAAAAAACTAACGGGGATAAATTAATCGTGTCATAATTTTCGCGCAGTGATACTTGGGGAAGAGCAATATTCGTACAAGACTTCAACAGGTACCTACTTAGTATCCGCGTTACGTTTACGAGAGAAAAATAGTTACTCGTACTATAGGTACCCATATTACACGTATGCATTCTGTGACCATTGTCTCAGTGCAAAATTTAGTGGGCCCATACCGGCAAATGGTATCAGGCCAAGATGGCGCGTGAGGGATACTGATGGCAGCACCCATTACACCCACCGATAGCAAGACGTACAACTGCCACCCAACTGAAATGACGAAAACAACACACGAAGAACATACGACTGTCGCCCCTGTTATATTTAGCTGAAAGGTCTGAATTGTTTGTCAAGTTATGTTACGCCTTTTTGGTTCATGATCCTCATAGCGATATGTATACTGGATGGGAATTGGACACTTGAAAGTGTAGTATGTTAAGGATTAGCACGTAATTGAAAAGATTAACGATTTACATCGTTTATGTGTTTATTAAGTCTCAAAATCTTTGAATGCAGTTTTTATTTTTCTAAAGAGCAAATTTCCGTATCTCTTCAAGTTTCGGATTTTGCCTCACTGCCCCATTTGAATAATTCACCCTGTATAATGTAAGTGTATTATTTCATTATATTACATATTAATTTGTATTGATTGATTTTGTAGTGATTTAACGTTTTCACTACCTTTTCCTGCACCAAACAATTTGGCCCAGTCATATAGCCTGGCAGAGAACGCCATATGGCATTAAGTCCGCTCTTTGTACCTTCTTTGTGCAATAAGGTATAAATAAATAAATATTAATACATAAATGGGATGAAATAAGGGGGGGAAGTTGGTATGAGAGTTGATGCTGACAAAGTCGCCTACTTATGAAAATACTATTTATTTTGTCGGTAAAATACCTACGTTATGTAACGTGGTAATCCGTAATCCGTAATAATCCGTGACCATCTAGATCGAGGTGGAACCAAAATCCGGATGTAAGTCAGCAACGCGATCCACGGCTTACTTGAGGATTAACTTATTCCATTTGGAACTGATACTTCCTATTGCTACTGTTCGACCTTTAATAATTACAACTATAATACCTTGGTCTAATCTGATGGGAAATGTCTTTAATTGTAAGTTGTAACGTCTGTTATATAATCTTACACAAAAATATTGTCCGTGTTGTATTGAAATATAAAAAACAATAGAGATCAATGTCGTGAGATGTAGATACTAGTTTTGTTAGAAGCAGAATAAAGTAATTAGGTACCTCAGACCACGAAAAAAAGGGATCATGTATCGTCCACACAAATATATTAATGGAAAATAGCACGTTACTGATATACTCGTACAAGTAACTTGATTAAAGTTAAAGAAGCAATCGTGATATATCACTTATTAAAATACTTTCTTTAATTTCGAATTTAGATCCATGTCAGCAAAAATACAGTACAGATGTGTGAGACGCTGCTGTCAAACCATAATAAGAAAACAAATCGTTTCATTCAAAATAAAGCATTTAATCGCCAAAAGTGAATACCTATTACGGTACCTACAGCTTCAATATTTTCGTAGACGTCTTTTAGTTGAAGAAAGTAGACGATTACCGGTTCGGTACACCCCGGTAGGTCTGTGTCTAAAATTAAGGTTGTCGCATTTTAAACATTTGTTAACATATACCGAAAATCCCGGTAAGGGCAAATATTTGTGTGATGCTTATGAATATTTGTTTCTGAGTCTTGAATGTTTTCTATGTATTTACATCTATTATATTATTACGATGTATTCGTCGTCTAGTACCCACAACACACGCCTCGATGAGCTTACTATATGGAGCTAGTTCGATTTGTGTAAGATTGTCTCCTAATATTTATTATTTATTTATATCAAAACACTCAATTAAAAGTATGAAACATTAGTTCTCACAATTTTATAAACAAAAATTATAAAGTTTACGGTGCTCAAATTTTGCACACCACCATCCATAAAAATTACAAGCCCAAACTCGAGAGGGAAAGAATCACTTAGCTTATCCTGGCACGACCCTTGCGTATGTATTGAAATTTAATTTATGAATGAATTATAGAATATTTATTCAGCTTTCATTTAATTGTATGCACACGTGTATGTACTCGCCCATAATATTACTACCCGCTGGATGCGGGTGGCACAAGACCGGTCACTTTAGCACGCTTTGGGGGAGGCCTATGTCCAGCAGTGGACGTCTTTCGGCTGATATGATGATGATGATGATAATATTACTACCAGTGATCGGTTTTTTGGATTCGACATGGGGTGAACGACCTCAGTCATTATGTTAGTATGGATATGCCCCGGGAATCCGGGCTTTATGTTGTTAGAAAAGGCAAAAAAATACAATGTGTTTTTTTTATTACACTTTAAAACATCTAAGTGGCTGATAGACGAGTACTTACTCTCCGTTCTTTCGTCTAAATCGAACAAATGAGCACAAGTGTTTACGAACTTAACGTGGATACTTATTTACTGGATCGCCTTTGAGCTATAAGATCTATGGTTTTGCACTTATACGATAACCTGTGATCTAATATTATAGTATAAATTATACAGCTAATACCTATTTATTAATTCAATTCTTAGAAGCAAATAATCAGAACTGAAATCCAGAGAAAATAATGAAATGTCAATGTAAAGATTTTGAAGTATTTTTTCCATCATGACAGATATATAAGCTAATACTTTGTGGAGGTTTTAATATATTTTGCTTAAAATAAAGTGTAGATTAGGAAAAGAATAGAAGTTTTTGTCTCAACTGGTTGCAATCTAAGAGTAAAAATTTCCTTAGAGATAATTTAAATTGTTTTATTTTTGTACGGTTTGTTCGGTATCGCGGGAAACTGTCGTATCTATATTAACTTTTCTACTTGATATCCCGCGAGGGAGAATCCAAATAACCGATCACTGATTACTACATATCAATAGGTCAGTGACAACCCTGTATAAAGGTAAGGATTACAAGCAAACGCTTAAGATCTACTTTAGATATAGCGCCGCCAGATAAGCCGATCTGACTCGCCGTAACTACCACAATTAGTAAATATTTTTACAAAGAAAGTGCAGAAAATAGGTCACGTCGTGGCATTTTGATGAATCTTTTCATTTTATAGACTTTTGTCGAGCTGAGATCGAGCGGAGCAGATTAAGAATAATGGCTGTTTTAAATTAGTTAGTGGCATTTTGTTTTGTAACGGTAGATGGCTAGTTGGTGAGTTAATTCCTGAAGATTTCATTCAAAATATAACATGTTTCTTATTTCGATAACGCATCCAGTTATAGATAACTGTCCCAAAAATGGTTGTCTGTACTACTGTAAAGTCGGTTTACGGACGATAATTTTACGTGATAACGCATAAGAAAACATTGATGAAAAATTGCATAACACGTATTTACTCATTTATCATTAGGAAAGTATTTCTACAGTACAGTACAGGACCTGTGAAGCTTCATAGTCGATTTAATCTTGTTTCCCCATACAAACTTTGGACCCCTATTTCACCCCCTTAGAGAGTGAATTTTGAAGAATCCTTTCTTAGTGCACCCTCTAGACCTCTAGGTCTAGGTCTAGACCTTATAAGGAACCTACGTGCCAAATTTGGAATCTCTTAGAATCAGCGGTTTGGGCTCTGCGTTGATATTTCGTGTCCGCAGCCGGCGTTCGGAACGGGGCAAAGAGACGCATTTTTTCGTGAGCGCAGCCGACGTTCATCGATTTATAAGACGTTAGGTATCACGTCAAAAGTGTAAAATGTTGTATTGTGCCTTTCCACGATTATTTTTACTTTAGTCAGTAGCTATAATAACACCGGTCAAAGAATACAGGTACCGCATTTTCAATATGATTTGTTAATCTAAGTAATTAAAATTTAGAAGCAACATTTGCTATCGAAGCGATTGCTAATTCTGATACAACGCAACGCGAAGCAAATAATGTTGTACCTATATCTTTATCATTACATAACGGATCCCAACTAAGGCGATTCTTTCGATACACTTAAGACAATAGCATAGAATCAGTTCGTCTTAAACAAAGGCAAGTTTGTATGGCACTTCCAACCATCTTTGTTAGAGGTACAGAATGTTTCATATTATTTGCAAATATTCACGAGTCCAAGCTACGCGGCAATAACTAGCAACAACCAGCAAGTTTTACAGGTTTTTTTTAAAAGTTGAATTTAAGCTAGAACTAGTAAATAAATGTTGCTTGTTAAATACTTGTTAGAATGACTAAAAGAGAAGAAAAGTAAAGGAAATAATAAAAATTTGATGCGAATTTCGCTAACGCTTTCACTGCCGGGGTTCAAATTTGGGTCATTGTTTCCTTTTTTATCATCATCATCATCACCCTAATATACGTCCCACTGTTGGGCACAGACCTCCTCTCATGAATAAGAGGATTCCTTTTCTATACTATACAGCCAATTCAAACCACACATTATGAAACGACATAATCTAAGTAGTTAAAATTATGGTACATCTAAAATGTAATAGATGCAAGTATACTTCAATGCACAAAATTAGGTAAGTAGGTATGTACATATTTTTCGGCATTTGTTCAAAACAGCCATCCCTGCCCACATAAACGTGTTTCTTACACGGGGGCGTGGTTTAGAAAAATAGAGGCATCCCGTTAGATGTTAAGTAGAAAGTCATGTTATGTTTCAGCAGTCAACATTCACACTCTGCTGAAATCCTAGAATCTGTGCACTGCGTCGCAAGCGCAGCTCGCCACGCAGTTTCAAAAGTGTCATGATTTTTATCGATAGCGTCTGCGGTTGATTAATCGATGCGACGTGCATGCCGCCGAGACGGGCGCGATTTTACCGCCCGTCCACTCCGACACCGCCATACCATTTTCGGTAAAACGGCGTAAGTGTGGCAAGTTTCAATTACATATATGACTTTTTAATGACGTAGATTGGCACAGCATTATCATTTTATAATCTCTACTGATGGTCAAGCCTGCAGGTTTGTTTTTACTCCGAAATCCAAATGTACAGTGTTTTTTAACAATTATTCACCGCATAAGACTACGTACAGTCAGCTGCTCTAAAAAGTGACCCCCTCTTCATACAAACTTAATTGCATTTTCTGACTACACATACCTATATAAATAAATATTAGTATGGATTTTAAGTAAAAAAACAAAGAATCTCAATGTTATGGTTAGACAGTTTAAGAATAGTTGTTTCCAACTACAACATTCCAAACTCAAATCTGGTAAACTTCTAAACAACATCGTTAATCCTTAATGACATTCATTTCATTTAGAATCATGGAATGAGTCCGCGAGGTTTATATGAAAACGGAGCGAATTTAATTCTGCGTTGCATTTTCTTTATTTTGAAACATGAGAGAGATACACGCCTAACTGTCAAATAAGCGGTGTTTCGCTTAATGTATAATATTTCAAGTGCTAAATATAGTTCGTGGGCAGTAGGAAGCGTTGCGACCTATATCGGGCTTAGCCCTTTGAGCCCCTTTGTTGCCGTTTATTTCTGTTTTCGTCTCGTTTCGTAACTTGTGTCATTAGAAGCAGAAGGTCTCGTGTACAAACTATATATGCTGGACTTACGACCATTGAGTTCCGTGTACCATAAGTTTATGACGCGGATGCGCGCACGCTTCTGATGCAACCGTAAACCTATTAACGGACGCCCGGGGCGATGGTAATAGGAAAAGCTATCGCTATAACGATATACTCGTAATCAGTTTCATGTCAACACTTTATTTTTTCGTAAGGGTAGGTAAGTATTAGCATTTTTATTGTGATTATGATCTTTAACGCGCAATCATATAACTTTGTACAGGTGCATTTCACGTGAAACGCTCGTAATAGTTTGAGAAGTGTACAATTCTAATCTATTGTAAGTAGGTACCTATGCAATTTACAAAAAAGTGTAGGTAAGTAAATCACTTACATAAACCTTTAGTTTCCTTCACACTGTGACTATACTTCTATTTTAGTAGCAGTAGAGCGACTGTGGTACCTACTGTGAGGTCGCAAATTATATGGCAACAGGTACAGCAGCAGCCAAAGGTTTGTTGTTCGATTAGTGCCACCCGGGGGACATGTACTGGCGGTAATTCCTGCAGACGTGAACTACTCCGTCTCGAAACACAAAGCCGTTAATTTTTCTGATGATATCGCCATCGCCTTTAACCTTTAAGAATTAATTTTCAAAATTCACCCCCTAAGCGTTTGTATAGGGAAATAAAATAAGTAAGAGTATTTCATTCGAAACTTCACAGGATTATTCCTAGCGATAAATGAGTAAACACATGTTTCAGGTTTTTTGAGAATTCAATCCCTAAAAGGGGAAAATGTGGTGACAATGTCTGAAAATCAACATGGGTATTGTTTCTATGGTTTATCGGTTCGCTGGCCACTGATTATGAAAACAACAACGATTTTAAAATCCAACGTGGCGGACGTGAAATACCATCTCCCCTGTTGGGTGCAATGGGGTTGAAATGTCTAAATATCAATATGGGTGTCGTTTTATGGGTATTTCGGACGTTAATTACGAAAATAGCATCGATTTTGAAATTTAACATTGTGGATATGAAAATTCTTGAAAGTATTTGTGCCAAATTGCAATTCGATTGGAACATACCGGTCAAACAAAGATGCATCTTTTTTGTAGACGGTTAAAATTACTTTTAGTATGCGGGCGAAGCCGCGGGCAAAAGCTAGTAACATTATAATTCAAGTACTGAACGACTACGTACGTATAATGCCATACGAATAAATATATAAAAAACCTTGTGATTGAAAAAAAAACACATTATTGTGCTGTAGATACAAAAACTGGCAAGGCACCCTGTAACATAACTAATATAGTCATTGATACTCGACTAATGTTGTTAATGTTGATAGAACGTCTGCAAATTATGACTGTAATCTAATGGCAAATTGATCTCAAATTGCATAACAAGAATTACGTCGCAAACACGCAAGTTAGCACGTTTACTCCCGCTCGAGCGGTGATTAATGATTACACATCAATTAGATAAAGCCCTGTTACACGGGAGCAAATTATCGACCTCTGCCCCTTTCCCACCTCGTTCATCGCGGGGCGTTAGAAAGCTCTTATCGGTTCGACGCAAGCGCAGGCGCAGCCACAGTACTCCGAACGCTAGCAGTACGACCACGTACAGACTAACTCATAAGTTGTATTTTGACTAAATATTTTACTGTTATCTGTCAGAAGTGAAGTCTCATCAATAAAATCAAATAAACAAACGAGTTAAAAAAGCCATTCCCGAAGAGTGTTGCATCTCTTTCTCTCGTGCGCGAAAGACATAAAAGTATCTTTAAACTATAGTGAGTCCAGTTTAGAATTACACTAGTGGCTCTGTGAGCTGTAAATCTAGCGAGCCTGTATTTTTTTTTCCAAAAACAGGATGACAATAAAATCTAATTATTGAACCTGCTCACAAAATTTCACGAGAATCGGTTGAGATGAGATATGCTACCTGTACAGGAGAACGACCATTGCACCGGATCCATTACAACCATCACTCATCATTCATACACAGAATGACTAAGTTATTCAGTCGCCCGTACCCTTCGCGGGGACTGTCTTCTGGTTATAACGAGATTTTAAAAAATAATGGTTGTCTATAAAGTCGGTCTACGGACGATACTTTTACGTGACAATCATAAGAAAACATTGATGAAAAATTGCATAACACGTATTTACTCATTTATCATTAGGAATACTCCTGTGAAGTTTCGAATAAAATAGTCGATCTAATCTTGTTTCCCCATACAAACTTTGGACCCACATTTCACCCGCTAAGAGGGTGAGTTTTGAAAAATCCTTTCTTAGTGCACCCCTAGACCTTATAAGGAACCTAAGTGCCAAATTTGAAATCTCTAGAGCCAGCGGATTGGGCTGGGCTCAATGAGTCACACTTTTTCGTGCGTTCAGCCAGCGTTCATCGATTTATAAGACGTTATCACGTCAAAAAAAACAGGAGGACGAATTTTTTCCCCAAGCTGAAACGGAGAACTCCGTTCGCTTTACTTACTCGTTCAACTAATAGATACAGTTCAACATTACGCCGGAGCTGCGGAGGTTTAGGATTAGGACAAAATGTGTGTGTTGTGATAAGCTCGTAGACACAGTGAGTTTGGTGTGAGCTACATCGATCGGTGGAGGCGATCTCTTACCGCATCCCAACACAAAATCTCCCGCCCATAACTCCCTTGAATTCACCTTCCATCTTTCCATGCACTTTTCTGTTTCTTCTGCAATTATAGCAGGCACGAAACTTCTCACATTTTACTCAAAAGAAAAACATTGAGTAAAATGTAGGAATTCTGCCAAACAACCGAGTAAACATAGTTAACCAAAACGTCTCTCCTAATTGTTCCTAAGTAATTTGCTCCCACTACTATAATGCATAAGAAATATCATGACACATGTAACCATAGTATTTACAATGGTATTATGCTAGTGGGTGAACATATGTTTAAGCAACAAATCACTTACCACAATCGGCGCATAATTCATTCGGCATACTTGATACACTTACCTGAAACACGAATTAATATAAGTATACGTGTAAATATTGAATATCATTGAATCTTAAATCAAAAGAAAGCCGTTTGATGTCAAGAAATCTTACGCATTAATGATATCATAATATTATTGCGTGCAATGCCAACACTGATAAATTATAGTGATGTATATTAGTTTGCTTTTTTAATAAGGTGTCATACTAATAATAACCGTCCCATTAGAAGGACAAAAATAAAAATAATACTCAGTAGAAAGTAAAAGAAAGTCTCAACTCAGGGAAAACTATTTTTTCACCTCAGCGGCTCGAACATGGCAGTTTTGCTGCTTGAAACCAGTGAGGAAAATGCAAGTTTGCTGCGAGCGTGAAGAAAACTAACTTTTTAATTTTTCATATCGTAGGTTAGTCGCAGGTCATCTTTTCATTCTGCGGGGTGTAATACAAACTTGGAACATTTAAACTTCATTATCTCTGTCACTTTCACTCCGTTACAAAAAAAGAGAGATATAAAATATGTCGATTCGTCATTCGACTTCGAAACCTTCGTAGTAGGCGCCCAAAAAGCGGTAACGAAAAACTCGTTCCGAAACAAAATAAAATTCGACTCGTGTTAAACTCGTATAAAAATATGAAACCTATATCAAATCTAATCATATTAGTATTTCATTATTCTTAAAATACAATGAAGAAATGCGATATTTATCGCTAACATTTATTATTATAAGTCTTTAGTTTTTTTATATGGTGAATGAATATGAATTTATATACAGTTTCAAAACGCACTTTATATTCTTTAAAAAGTTAGCGCGATTGAAATTTATTACGTTTTCTTGGAGATAAAACATAACTTAAACAAACATTAACTAAATATGAGTGAATCAAGTGACGAAGCCGATGTTTTACCTCCTCAAGAGTCGAGAGATAACGTCAAAGAGGGCTGAATTGTGTTTTCTAAGTAGTTGATCTTGGACATTGGACAAGTATCAGCAAAATGCATAAACAAACGGAAACGGACTTAATTTTTTCTTAATGCCATGTACCTAGTTAATGTT
Source organism: Epinotia nisella (assembly GCA_932294315.1). Lineage (NCBI taxonomy): Eukaryota > Metazoa > Arthropoda > Insecta > Lepidoptera > Tortricidae > Epinotia > Epinotia nisella. Next base: position 30,734,412 of record OW028674.1, read on the forward strand.
ATGGGAGAGAGTAATTGTAGTTAATGTTTGTTATTTCATATGTATTTGTTGTTTGTTTTTAGGGTTCCGTGCCTCGATATGGGAAACCTTATAGGATCACTTTGTTATCCGTCCGTCCGTCCGTTCGTCCGTCCGTTCGTCCGTCTGTCAAGACTCTTTTTCTCAGGAATGCGTGGAGATATCAAGCTAAAATGTATATCAAATACTCAGGTCTACTGTCCCTTGGAGCTGTGAAAAAATCTAACTTCTAAGCCAACGCAATCAAAAGATACAGCCGTTTATGCCGCAAATTTCCGCAAATTTTCGAAACTCGCAAGGGAATCAGAACCTACAGGGTCCTTCCCGTGAATTCAGCATCTTGAAATTTGGTAAGAAGCAACGTCTTATATTAGCACAGATAAAGGAAAAATTGCGATCACCGTAAATTTTTAGTTCCATCATAAAATAAAAATATTTTTAATAATTTATAGACCTACAGGTTTGTACGGAACCCTCGGTGCGCGAGTCCGACTCGCACTTGGCCGGTTTTTTTACATAAAAATGATTTAATTGCTTCTATATGGCGCTTTATTCCTTTGCGTTATATGTTCTCGCCGCTGAGGTGAAAAGTTGTATGTATCACACGAGAGCAAAGATATTTGCATCTCGTGTCTTTGAGTCCCTCGCTACGCTCAAGATTCTAATTTTGAATCACTCGCTACGCTCGTGATTCAACTATAGAATCTTTCGCTTGCTCGGGACTCAACATCAACACTCGCAGCAAAAATCTACTTTGCTCTCTTTTTGAACAAATAACTATTTCCTGAATATCACCAAAAACAATCACCCAGGTAGATACTAGGATTAATAAGTAATAAAATATCTAATCCCGAAACCGGACATGCGCCCGCAATGTTGGCCGCGAGCGCTGCAATTAATCATTTACAGCATAACTAGATCACTTGACCGAATTATATTTTTAAATATCAATTGATAATCAAGATGCATCCGCAATGATTCATCTGCGCCGATGACCGTAAAAAATAGATTATGCCGAGACCGGACGGGCTCGTGGAATGAGGGTTCCACAAAGATGTACCTGGGTAAGTACCAAAGTATTCGTTTTTCAGAAACTATAGCTTAGCATCTACGGCAAATTATCGGAGTTCCCATTACCACTATTGTTATTTTGGACTATATTGTGTTATTTAACTTGCAAGTGAGATGTCATGTAAATTCAAGTCAAACCAAGTCAATAGAGTCTGGCCAACGAAACGTGATATTGAAATTGACCGCGAAATTTAAAAAATATAGCTATGGTATGTCTGAATGAGCTAGGGTTAAACGATTTTAATACTTTTGTCATTAACTACATAATTAATGACAACAGCATCAACATTTTCTAACTCTAGCTCATACAGGCATCCAATTTTAAATTTCGCGGTCATTTTCAATATCACGTTTCGTTGGCCAGACTCTAAACATAGCATTTAGATTTTTTAATGATTTAGCAATTGCACAGCATAATATGACATTTTGATTATTTAGGTAGTTTTTAATGTAATTTTCTAAAAATACGAAACGTGACTTTCAAGAAATATTTTTGATACTATAATGAACATTTACAAAGCGTACCCTAAACAGTATCTTATATGCTAATGCGAATACAAATATGCGCCGATTGAAGCCATCCCACAGTTGGCGTGCGTGTTCTGTTCTGTGTGCACGAAATAGCGACGACACAAGACATTTACTTCACTGAACTACCTATAGGTAATGCTAAGCAAATTTTCACTATACCCTTTGATACTACAACAAACGAATTAAATGATAAACAATCTCTAATACACCGCTTATCAAATAATTGTCATTGCAATAGATATGCAAGAAAAACTCGTGAAAGCCAACATTCGTAAATGCCATCAATATATATTTGTTTAAAAGGGTTCATAGAAATGATTGTTTACGATATTTTAGATCATCAATATATTCTGCTATTTATCTATTACCTAAAATAGGTCAACTATTCATATGTTGCTAATCATAAGAAAGCTAAACATAATATCCATTTATCTCTAATACAAGCAATAATAATAAAGTAACATAAGTGAAATGCATACGCGCACGGGCCGACGTAATCTTTATGTTTAGCCATTGGAATATAAATTTTAATCAATTGGCTTAAGGTTTTTCTCATATGTCGTATCGTAGCGTTAACAGCAATAAGCCTTATGCTAGGTATCACTATCGTTTCAGTTAGGACCTTGTGCCACGAAGGTTCGGTGTATTATGTGGGGTGTAGTGAGATTGAGGTGATAAATCTATGAGGTTCGTTACGCAAGGACATTAGCCTATGGCAAGAAGCCGCGTAAATTGCGATGATTTGCAGCCGGTACATCTCAGGTGCTCTGAACATGCAGTTAAGAACAAATTAATATCTGCCTAACTAAATTGAAACTAATAAAATTACTAAGTTAGTTTTAGTGCTAACAAGCACCTAAAAAGTAGCTAATGTAAATTATAATAAATATTAGAGGGCGATCTATTAATATGTTACGTATTTCAGCTCAATAAAACTGCTTTTTCAATTCATTCAGTTGCGAGATTTGACCAGAACGTAGGTACTAACTAACAAACTAAGAAGGTATGTTACATTACTTTTTGTAAAGAAAACTAGGCAGGTATTGAGATTTAATATATATATCGTCGTCAAGTATACCTATAACACAAGCCTTATTGAGCTTACTATAGGGCTAGTTCGATTTGTGTAAGAATGTCCCCCCTAATATTTATTTATTTATTTATTTATTTATTTATTTATTTATGTTTTTGCTTGCGTTTCCGTGTTGCTCGGGAGCGCTTTTATGTACATTTACTTCTGTTCTGTGTATAATTATGTGGTGCCGCGCGCCGCCGACGACACACCGTTGGCCGGTTGTTGAGCGCGTATTACAAGTTATTTGTATGGGGACACCACTTATTTTTTGACTTAACTTTATTTTTATATTTCTGTTATATAGCAAATGTAATAAAACATATATTGGGATAGTTTCAAATATCTGCTTGTAACGGTTCCAACGCTACAATTTAAAAAAATAATTGTATGGGAACCCCCCCCCTATTTTTTTAATTTTTTATTTTTAGATTTTTTCCTATGTTAACACACAATTACCGAGCTGGATTCCAAATTTCATCCTTCTAGGTCATCCGGAAGTAGGTTAGGTTTAGGTACTATATGTCAGTCAATACTAAAATTTACGACTTTTTGACCTTCATATCTTTATAATCGTTTGAGCTAGCTTCATGAAATTTGGGCTTCTAGATGTCCTTATGGATATAATTAAACACACGTAGTTTTATGGGTTTACGTTAAAGAGGGTTTGAGTTATAGAAGGATCAAAAGTGGCACCAAGTGGTTCGTGTAATATTACACTCGGCGCTGGCTAGCCAGTTCCTTTCCTTGAACTTGGCTTGACACGCTGCCGCGTGTCTAGATAAGCTATAAACGTTTAAGCGACTATCCCAACTTTACTTTTTTTTTCGAGAAATTCATTTTTTTATTATACAATTTGGTATACTGTCGAGTTTGGACATGATTATTTTAAACCGTCCTATTACAATACAGTATTTTACTAAAATGGTTTTATGCTCAAGTATGCCATTTTGCCCAGAAGATGAACGCTGTGCCCAATAGTTGAACCTTTTGACACCAATAGTTAAACGAAGAAAAACGTAACACCGCGCAGCCTCTCACCTTTGGTCTAGCCATTATATAATTATTGTTTTAACAATTTATACTACTCAACAATCACAATATTGATACTAAACACAAAATAAAACAATTCAAATGTACCCTTTACATACAGCTTTGGCCAAAAGTATTGAGCACCCCAGGTTTTCTTTTGTAAGTTATGGATAAAGTATTATTTTTCAATTTCATAAATACACGAAGACGTAATAGTAGATTGTATGACAAGGGGCTAAAATAAGCCATATTACCACGAGATGGATATTTTCCTGAGCGAAGCGAGGGAAAATAATTCGAGGGGTAATATGGCTTTTAGACCCGAGTTATACACTCTACTTTTCACTTCGACTGCGAGAAAATAGTAAAACAAAGATTATCCATCCACAATCAATAACAAATTTCACTGCGAAGAGATTGTTCAATTTAGCGTGAGGCGTTTTCTTTTTTAATGATTTGGAATTAGGGACTAAAAAACACCTGATGTTTGATTGGTCCATTATAATATGTAGCTGTATTCTGGTTGGTTGATAGCAAAGAGAAATGTTTTTTGAAAGAGTTGTGATTGGTGGATTTAAATGATTTGGAATTAGGGACTAAAAAACACCTGATGTTTGATTGGTCGATTTTAATATGTAGCTGTAGGTATTCTGGTTGGTTGATAGCAAAGATAAATGTTTTTTGAAAGAGTTGTGATTGGTGGATTTAATATGGTGAAGTGTTTTGATTGGTCAAATTAAATGTGTTAAAAATCATAAATATGTATACATATTTTCCCTAGGGGCTAAATGTACTACTTTAGCCCCGCTTATTAAGCCTAATATGACACACTTTTCGAGCATGAGATGTGAAAAATATAATAAGTGTTTGAACATGTGCAAATCGCGTGTGAAAACTAAAGCAACAAAAGTCAGGTTTTACTGTATTTTAGGTTTAATTGTATATTTTTTTACGGAACTTCCCTTAACGTCAATACATATGACGTTTTTTCCGACAGATACACTATTCTATTATAAAATTTCTATCATAAAATATATAATTGCACCTTTTAAAGTTTGAGTTTTGTGTGAAAGTATTGAGTGCTCAATACTTTTGACCAAGGGTGTATTGTTTTTTTACTTATCATTAAAAACAATTTGTCATTAATGTATCATTAGAATGAAATAGATAAATTGCTGTATAAGTCAGATTTCATATTAAGTACAGTAAACGCGCGTTACTTTAGCCCTGGGGGTAACTTTGGCCTTCGCAAATTACTCTGTCCACCACTTTTTTATGACTTTCAACGGGGTCAAATCAGCTTAGTTTTCATTTCAGCTAACTGCTCACGTTGTTACTTTTTTTATGTGTCATTGCTATGTGTGGTTTTATGCGGGTCAAAGTAACCCTCCATTGGGTCAAAGTAGCCCGAGTTTACGGTACGTATTTTTGTTATTAAGATGTTCATTGTACGAACCCTGCCTAAAACTTGAACGAATAAATTTTGTTCGTTCAAGTTATTGGCCCGCTCGATAGCAAAGCAATGAACGAACTAAAATCAACAGAGCGTTAACTTATTGGAATCGAAGCCAAAAGTTGAACGAATGAAACTAATTTTATTCGTTCTTCCAGTGCTTCGAGGCACAGGTTCTTTATTGAACGGTGGTGCTTTTCATAGTAAAAGAAACCCCAAAATAACGGTGTTGCGAATGGATAGTCACATTCAACTTTTGGTTCAAAAATTTAAGCCATACGACCTTTTTAATAGGCACGGAACCCTTCGCCGTGCGTGGTCCGACAGCGACACGCACTTGGCCGGTTATTATTTCAATTTTTCGACAAAACGTTCAACTATTGGATGGCGTTCCACCACCCTAAAGCTTGTGAAAAACACTTAATTTGTGAATAAGTGAGACCTAATAAGAAGAATACTGAATGTTGTGATGAAACATTAATGTTGTGATGAATTCTTAAAAAAAGTTTACTAAGACTAGTATAGATTCGATTTTCAGAGTAATTGACACGTGAAGCTGCGTGCTGCGTCTATATACGGTCGAATTTAGATGGATTCGCTAGCGATAGTCTGGATAATTATAGTGGAGATGCTTCGAGGTCGGCGTCCGCGCATTGTTCCGTACTAATCTAAAAAGCCCTAAGTGTTCTTAAAGTTAACGTACATACGACCTTTTAAAATAAGACGTTAGCGTTATTCCACAAACGTTTGCTCATGTGCATAAGGAAACTCGTAAATGCATCGCCCTGCCGAATGGATTGGTCACGTAATAATCTATTTCATATTTCATCGTTATTAGTTGTGAAATACATTAAACTTATGTTGCCTTTGCCTACATTCTAATCATACCTACTCATACTCATAAAACATGAAACATCGCCTTGAACCCGCAAAAAATACCAAAAAACCAAAAACCACAAAGATCAACAATGTTTTTTTTAAGAAATGCTGTCAAAATCAACCTAGTAACTAGTCAACGCTAACAGAGCATCAAACCGTGATGTAAATGAATGTCAACATTTTTAACATAACTGAGACATATAAAAATTGAATGTCGACCAGACCCGATTCCAAAAGTAAAACAAACCACATGCACCGCGCCCCGCTCAAAATACTACGTTTGATGTTTTCACACTGCAATTTACCAAGAAGCGCTACATGGCCCTTTTATTATAATTCTCGTAAACATCCACTAAGCGTAGAACCGTGAATAACAAACGTCAGTTTTCAGATGTTATGAAACTTCTGAAACAACTTCGAGGCAACAGACAACATGCGCATGGTACGGGCTAAGCACTAAGTATACAAAGGACTTAATTTATTTGATTATACAGGACATTCCGATGATGATAAAAACAAATACGTGGCAAATCAATTTATAAATTTATATATTACGCTGAACTAATCCTAATCTAGACATTAGACAGCAGTAAAGCATGCAGAGATGAAAACAAATGATGAGAGCGCACGCACGTAATAAGTCGATTATTAACAGAATGAACTATCATTGCTCTCTTCTAAGATGGAAGTAATTTATTCGGTCTGATTGCGACCGCTTCGGCAAATTGAATTGATCAACGCGGGGTCAAGCATTGTGTACTTTCGACAGCGAACAATCAGATCTTGCGATACAGAGTTAATTTATAGCGTCTATTGCTTGATAAAAATTGAATTTATGTGAAAAGAAGGATTGAGTGTTAAGAGTCAACAAAACAAATCCTAGCATCATCAGTTGTACACAACACAATGATATAAAAATGGACTTACTCGATGATATTATGACGAATGAGTTTGGTACGAAATTCATAATTATGCTACGTGCCTCGCCTTTTAAGTAAAATTTAAATGGGTTCGCGAATACCGGTCTAACGGTTTCGAGGAGATTCGCAATACATCAGGGGTTTACTTACGGTGACACAAAAATCGGTACCTAGCTAGGTCTCATTTTCGGGAAATACAGATTTCTTTGGTTTTTTCACTCACGATGCAGAACAAAGCTCGATTTCCCAGGAACTGTAATTAAAACCACGGCAATAACAGGGAATATGTGTTCAATGTACTTACTGTCATTAATATTTGATACACTGCATTGCTACTGAATTGTGCCGCAATTTCTAGTCCATCTATACATATATTACCTCCATCCCTGTCGACTTCAATAGATTAAATGCTTCACTTTATGGCGGAAGACCTTAGGTACGAAGAGCAAAACAAGATATTAAACAAAAGTACCTTATGGCATGACCTTAAGGAACAACTTCGGACACGATTTTGAGAATTGTTACATTTGTTACCCATTGTATCAAGCGGTCATGATTATAAGGCTATGGAAGGCTTACTGTCTGCCTAATAAAGTATTTAGATGTATAAGAAGATATAAGCAGGATTTATTGAAATAATCCCGAAGGTAGATAAGCAACGATTGTGTGCAGCAAATTTGGTCCTACCTCGGTTTAGCATTATGCTTTATCGCGCTCAATCTCTACAATTCTGTTAGGTGTTATCTTATCCAACAGCAGATTTCTCTTTGATCAAGATTTTTCTTATTTTAACTATTTACTCAGAAATTTCCAGAAAATTATATTTCAAAAAAGAATTAGATTTTTGCTTTTGTCACATAATTATATCGACATAAAAGTGAAAATCTAAGGTATGGCATTTTGGCTTAGCATGGCAATAAGTGCGCAAAATAGTACTTAGTAGGTATCTTGCGAGGAAATTTGGAAAGAATATTCTACATTCGAGTACCACACAGCCAGGGAGAGGGTACATCGATACGCCAATCGACAAGACTCAAGACTCAAGATGAGGCTTAGTGTAAAAGACACTGCAAATAACCTACCCGAGATTTAATATTAGCTGTCCGCGGTTATATTAGCCGAGTGAGTGAGAGTATAGCTACTCTAGTATCTCACTAGTGAAAGTCTTGACGCGATAAAACTATGCAACAATAAATTAAGGAATCAAAACGATATAAAATGTCACGCTTAATAGGCTCTCTATAATAAAAGTCTATCATCGGGCTTTTAAACAATGAATCTAGCAAATTTCTATGCGCCCTGGTCCGTGGAGTGTTAAGAATTTATTGCTATTATCGGTACTGTAACGGGTCTTTAAATAACCCGATGTATTCGCAACATCCATAAATGTCAATTGGAATTAATAGGACTCACAATTAAGTGATAACCCACGAGCTCGGCTTGTTAGAAACTGAATGAACCCGCAGAATGGGCCAGCTTGAGCACAGGTGTCACGTACTGCGATAAGGAATTGAATAATTGCATCGTTGCCGATGCAATTGTAACCAACTTGAAATCAGAACGATCGTAATATTCCTAATGATGCTGCTACATTGGGCTGCAGTTGCGGATTATTAATAGCACCGTTTATTGTTATTCTGATTAGGATGCTATAATACCTATGTACTATTTAAGTACCAAGCCAAATATCCAACTACCTACCTAACTACCGTGTAACAATAAAAACCGACAAATCGTTTTTCACCTGCTGTTCATTCCTGAACGCCTAACAGACGTCTTGATTATATTGGAATCGTATTGATTGGTGTACTCTTGCCCCCACTCATACAGACACGTTGTAGTGCAAATCGAATGCAGTCCCTATTTATATCAATTCTATAAAAGTTCAAGTATAAAAATAAACGATCTGAACTTCTATTACTACTGTTATTTCGCAATATTTACATTCTCCATAAAGAGCATCATCTTCGTGAGGTTAGAGATGCTACCCCAGTAGGGGGTGTCGAGTCCGCGGCGCGGCGGCTGCACGCCGCGCCGCGCCGCATGCGCGGAATCACACGGGAAAGCGCTTGCGCACTCGTAAATATATCACCGTCAAGCTCTGCGCTGTCATAAGTGAGACAACTCTGCCTACTTGCCTAGGGTTGTAGACGTTTAGAAATGGTAATCAGTTGGATTGCACCGATATAAATCCTTCCAGAGTCATTTCGGATTCAGCGCACTAATTAAATACATCAAATAACAGTCATAACAATAGTTTTTACGCAAATGCAATGAATGTTGAAACTATCTCAAACCTATCTCCGCGGCAGAAATATATTTTTCATCATACTTGATCGTAAAGGGCTTCATAACATGTAAGCATACTGAGCTACAATAGCCTGTAATGCGCCCATGGGCGAAATGATTATTTTTTTCTGTAACTGTATGTGTTACTCATATGTCAGTTTTAAACCTAGGAGGTTTAAACTCTGGAAGCACAGAAACTGGTGTGCTCGGGCTGGTTCCTATACGGAGAATAATCACAGCGTTTTTATTATTGAGCTCACTAGTTAAGTATGTTTCGCCTTAGAAAGAAGTGACTCTACTTCGTTTAGGAATGTACCTAAGGACGAGGAAAACATTATAGCGATGGTAAATTTATCGCTTAAAGAGGTTATTTTTCCTGAAAAACTGAAATATTATATATAGATTTATAGAAAAATATCACATCCTATCTAACGAACAATTTGTTGGGCGAACTACAGCCAAATGGCTTAATGATTTAATGAAAACCGTAACAGAATGCCTCAATAAAAAATACCGGTCATGTATGTGTTTATGGAAATGTCAAAGTCATTTGATTTCGTCTGTCACAAAAAACTTCTACAGAAATTATTTACCTATGAAATTCGAGATCCAGCATATAATATAGAAATCACTTACATAAATAAACAAAAAGTAGAGCAAAAGGCAATTTCTCAGTTACAGGTCATAAAATATGGAGTTCCTCAAGGAAGCATTCTTGGACCCCTTTTTTTATATTATACATAAACGACCTAGCTCAGGTTGTAAATGAGCAGATGGTCCTATTTGCCGACTACTCCACTTTAGTAATTAAAGGTAATGATAATAATTGAATGAATGATAATAACCTAATACTTAACTTAATCAAAACGAAATGTATACAATTTAATCATCGAAAGCCACCTTTAGATAACATAGTAAAATATAATGAAAATTGTAGAGCATGTAAACGAAATAAGATTTCTAGGTGTTCAAATAGATAGTAATGACAGATGCAAACAACTCGTATAAAATAATCATGGTAAATAAACTGTTTAAAAAAAATATCAATATGTATGAATATGTTTTTAAAAAACTTAAAGGATCAGTCTCACAACAGTCGGCTCTCATTGCGTATCATGCATATGTGTCCTCTAATCTTAAATATGGAATTATACATTGGGGCAATGCGGCTGCTTGTGATCCTCTGTTTAAAGCTCAGAAGAAAACTGTACGAGCACTGTTTAAAGTAAATCAACCGACAAGCTGTAAATAACGGTCTACAGCTTGTCGGTTAAATAACATATATGTGTATAGAGCATAATGTGTTATTTAGGGTTAAAATTAGACAATATATAAGTGCTTGTTTTTTCATAAAATGTAACATTGTGAACTCCGTTGGCAATCCTTAAATCAATAAATATGTATAAACTACCTGTAATACACAATAAATGAATTAAATTGTATTGATTAGCCCTTAAATGAAAGATACTCCTGTTTCCACAAGCGTTAACCCTGTAAGCAATAAAATCGTTTTATATCGAGCAGTGTAATGGGGCAGCTAATTAGCCGCCCCCGCCAGCATCTTTCAGCGGCCGATGATAAATACTTTAGCGATTGAATGAACCTTTACAAACTAACTTTACGGCTCTCTAAAATAGGGAGGTACCCCACCGGTGATATACACCGTCGGCCACAACAACCCGAAATATTTTGATTTCTCTAAAATGAAACTTGATCGAGCAGACTGTATATGAAATATTTGTGCTCAACCCGAAAATGGTCAGGAATGCACATATAGTTTGTCGGGTTATTCGGGCCTAAGGATAATCACAATGTCCATGATAGAATGTAACAATTATTATTATTTAAATTATAATTTATTTCATTGCTGTGCCCTTACAAGGTTCATGTTAAACTGTAATCTCTAATTGAAGAGCTGTAATTGTATATACTTGATTTGATTTGAAGATTTTTCATATATTTTTTACTCTCATTTTTTTTTCTTGCATTTACGTATATGGATTTGCCCCTAAAAGTCTAGGCGTTTGATTACACAGCTATGTGGCTACTAACAAAATGCACATATATATTCCAAATGTTTGAATAAAATAAATGCTCGTGACATGCGGGCAGACGGACAAACGGACATGACAAAACTATATGGTTCAGTTTTTGCCATTTTGGCCACAGAACCCTAAAAAAAACCGTGTCAACTAGTCAGGATAACCAGGAACCCCATTTTTAGGGTTCCGTAGTCAACAAGGAACCCTTATAGTTTCGCCATGTCCGTCCGTCTGCCTGTCCGTCTGTCTGTCCGTCTTCGGCTTATCTCAGTAACCCTTACAACTAGAAAACTGCAATTCGGCGTGGGTATATAAACCAATCACGCCGACAAAACAGTAGAATAAAATCCTGAAAAATAAATATCGAGTAGTAGACATAACTAGTTAACTGGTAAGAAATGCACTTAATTTCGGTTGCATATACATTGTCGTTGGAATTTGAACCTTTTACCGTGGACGGTAGAGTTGCTTTTTCACGGCACGGTGCTTCTTGCCCGCGGCGAGCGCGCAAAAGACCTGCCCTGCGACATGCCCCCCCACCCGTGGCAATGCTAAAACTTAGGCGGACTTACGGCACGGTACTTCTTGCGCGCGCGGCTAGTTGTGGTGTGCGGCTTGATGCTGTTCGGAGATTTTCGTAATTATTTTACGTAAATAACCTGTTGCTGCTAAAAGTTTGCGATCTGCGGTTCGATTAGTTTATGTAGTATCTAATATTTACGAGGGTAACCTATAATAAAAACCCCAACAGTCCCTTTTAAGTCCGCATTCAGTGACAGACGGGCAATTACGGAACCCTACCCTGCGCGTGGCCCGACACGCACTTGGCCGCTTTTCAACCATAAATTTAATCCATTCTATCCACTCCCATCTCTATATCTGTGCGTATAGGTACTATGCACTTTACACATACCTAGATGGATATGTAACCTACGTACTCAAGAGGGAGAGTGTGAAACAAAACTATTAATAGGTACCCAAAGGAAACCGGTATTAATTATAATGACAACTCCACTTCATTAAATATCTTGTCCGTCTGCAGAGAAACCGTCCGATCTCCGTATCATCTTACAATCATAAACATTTCAGACGTAATAACATGCGCAATTAGCCGATTAGAAACCGCAATGTCTGCCCTGTCACCGGCTTCTTAACGTAGATTGCCAGCTTTTATAGTTCCTTTACTTGATAAATAGAGTTTAAAAAATACTTGTAGTTACCGACACGTCCGTATTCCGCAATAAGTTGTCTAGGGAAAGAAACTCAAAATAGTTTACATAGTTTAGAATTGACCGTACTACCTACCCATATTTTTGCACTATCATTCTGAAACTATAAATATCATCCATTTTTTGCCGTACCTAAAATAAAGTTATGTCCGCGACAGGTACGCTTTTGTTCACATACCTAATTTTTTGAAGTCTATTATTGGAACTGTTTTACTGGAATTACTGGAAATGTTTTTCATACAATGTTACACCAATGTAATTATTATTCATAATAGTTCTTATGAGTAACGATCGTAACTCAGAACAATTCGAATTCATAATGACAGTAATCATAAACTTCTCATAATATTATGTCCTAATATTTAGTTTCATTTTTTTTTCGTCGTAACTCTCACTTGCCCCTTTTTATTTAAATTCATCATTATACTATCACACATTTTTTCATACTAAAATTAATTTTCATGTTTTTTTCATCATAAATGTTACTTATCCGTAAGCGTATTATATAACTTCATAATTATCCTGCATATTTTAATAGCTACCTAATTAATTACTTTTTAATTATAATTTCGAAATACGTTATTCCTAAATGACCATTTTCATAACTCTGTTTTGTCGAACATTATTTCATTTAAAAATCACTGCTGATTCTTATTTTAACTAATCATCACATAGCCGCGTAACGTTTTTACTTAGATGTATTGTATAATATTGAATCAACATAATACCCGAATCATCGAAACCGCCGAAGCCACGCGAAACCTATTCTACTCTAAGGCATGTCATTGTAGGTACAACGACGACCAAAGCGAGGAGGAGTCTTAGGAAGAACTGCTGCGACCCTACAGCGTGTGAGCCGAGCGGCAGCGGCCGGTGAAGCACCACAACCGTTTTTTTTTTATATACCGGGCGGAGGGCGGGAAAATGGAATGCATTTTCAAAACTAATGTAGGTATAGAAATTGTTAGCAACACAATTCAGTGATTTGAAAACAAATAAGTTATGATAAATATCCATTAGGAAACATAAAATTATTATTTGAAATATTATCTGAGTTATGATATACAAAATTATTTTGTATGTCCGTTATGAAGGACACTGTAATGAGAAACAAAATTATGAGTTCAAGCGTGTTCTTAGTAATTAAATTATATGAACAAAAATTTTATGAAAACTGTCCATTATGAGTTCCGTTGGTAGTCATAGAAATATATGAACGAAAAAGGTATGACGAAAAAAATATATGAAGAGTGATGATTATGAATACAAACGGTTACGATAACAAAAAATAGGACAACGAATTTTATGTGAGCCAATATGGACCCGTCCGCGACATTAACTGATATTGGTAGATTCGTTTTACTTATTTCTAGTAATCCTAAACTTAATCGGACGAATACCCATATGCCAGTAGATACAAAAGAATTTATACTTATTACCTTCGTCCCTCATATGGCAACACTGTTTCGATTCAAGGTGCAGTCTTAATTACCCAGTGCCCTGGGGCATTTGATACCAGCTTATTAGTACCTACGGAGGCATCTCGAGCATGCCGGCTGATGATCTCGTTAGCAAATACCACTTTGACATTTGCTATGCATAGAGAAAACCTTATTAGCGCACTTATTTTCTTGTTTATTAAATTGACTTGGCAATTTGTTGCACAAAGTCTTAATAACAATACTTTTGCACATGGGGGAACCTTAAGCAGGCCTTCGGCCGCACTCACTCGGCAAATATGGTTCAATGCGAATCAACTCTAAAACGATACAATCTCAAACTAGGTTATTGCCAGAGTTGCTCCTTGTTTGTTCAGAGAGACCAACTGGATGCAGCACTGAATACATTAATAATGATGGTTGATCACTTAAAAAGTATATAAGCATGACTTACACCAAAAAACCAAAATGAGCAAAACTGTCCAAAGTAAAAAAAAACTACGTGCTATTAACCTTTTTCCCCCTTACGACTTCATACTTCACAAGTTCGTGGAAATCAAGGAAGACAATAATGATGTCACGTATTGAGGATCAAAGTAGTCACTAAACAGTATTTACAAAACGACCCTTATGGCTTCTGGAACCGTTTTCAAAGGGAACGAGAGAGAATCCAACAATTAGCTGTCCAATTCGGCTTCGAAACCGACACAACAAAAGGTGCAATGTACAGGTTACAATAATGCGGGGGCATTACTTGACAACTACTTGAATAGGTAGTGTAATTATCAAATCACTTAAAGGTTGTGGTTGGTTTTGACCAGCAGGTGCAGGTGCTAGTCACGAGTTCACGACTTTGACTCCACACCAAATCGTTGCATAAGATTTTAACTTGCCAAATACTTAGACCCTTATAGAACGGAAGATACGCATAGTTTACAGTTACAATGGTTCAAAGGAATCATGACATTCAAGGGCTATGATTTTGATTAAAGTATGGAATCCTTACAGCATAAATAACTGGAGTAGCCTTATGTCGTATTTGCGTACAAAAATGTCTGCCGAATTTTGCGGGGGCGGGGGGAGCATCTTAATGGGATATTGAAACTCAATTGTATATTGAAAGCTTGAAGTGGTTGAACGTTTATAATCAAGTAATAAAGTCATGTCGTCCCATCTCTTGAGCTGTGACTCTGAGCTCTAGAGATGGGACGACGACATTAGGCCTGTTGCTGGTATCACTTGGAGCAGGGTCGCTAGAGACAGACGCGAATGGAGAAGGCTGGAGGAGGCCTTTGCCGATCGGCAAGCTGACACCCAAAATAAATAAAGAAAAAAACTAAACTAAGAACTACAACATTTGGATGTCAAGAAGGCTAAAATATAAATCAAGTCGTGTATAATCAAATGCTTACATCAATATGCGGGCATTTTTATATGATTAGTGTTCTCTTGTGAGGCGATTTTGTGAATGACCTTAATCGATTGTGAATTGGTATTTGTATAATTTTTTGCACACTGCAAGGTTTTCTACAGAGGGTTACTGAAAGGCAACTCCAGTTATGTATGCTCTAAGATGGAATCACATAAATATTTCCTGTTCATTCTGAAATAAAGTATTCGGATATTATCTGAAATTAAACCGCATACAAATAAGCAAGTTAGCGTTTCGCCTAGTAACCTGTAGCACTAGTTGCACAACTAGGTATTTAGAGTGCCAGTGAGTGAAATCTATACGATCGCAGGTAACACCTACCCTCTAAGATCACAGAAATGGACACAATTATCAACTTAAATCTAATTAGCTACACTTTAGATATCCGTGACAATAATGAGCCGCTGCCGCAAGCTTCTGGTCGACGAGCGATCGGCTCTCGACAATTAATAACGACTATTTAATTGTACAGGAAGGGATTATTCAATTAATGGTCGAGGAGGGAAATTACATATGGTTGGACGTGAGACTCGTGATGTGATATCGATGCTACACTTATTAAGACTAATTTACCGATCTGACTGGTTAATCGATATCAATGAGAATGGAGTATAAGAATCTGATATTTTTAGGCATCAATAAAGCCCGAGTAGGTTACAACAGCTGCAAAAACATGATAAGTCTTACATAGTAATACAAAGCCAATGGGAACTAGCAACAAACTAAGCAGATAGAAATGACATTTAAAAACCGGACAAGTGCGAGTTCAATTCGCGTGGTGAGGGTTCAGTAAAATATTGAGAATTTTCCCGTTACTTTGAATACTCAAACTTCTTATAGGTTTTCCTATAATCTTTAAGCAAGGAACTATTTTCCATATTTTTTCCAGAATTTAACCTAGTAGTTTCGGAGATAAGGGGGGGAATGGTCAATTTTCGTCTTTTTCCCTAAATTACTTCAAATCTGTTTTTGTTAAAATTATAAAATAAAAAAAACTGAGATGCTTACAACAACTCCTTTCATTTGATATGTCACACAATACAGTTTGCGAAACTTTTTTTTAATTTTCCAGTTTACCCCCCAAAAGTGGCCCCCTTGTTCAGAATTCATTAATTTACTTTACGCGTCCATCTTTCGATCACCAATTTACATACGTGTACCAAATTTCAACTCAATCGGTCTAGTAGTTTCGGAGCAAATCGGCTGTGACAGACGGACAGACAGACAACCGAGTGATCCTCCTATAAGGGTTCCGTTTTTTCCTTTTGAGGTACCGGAACCCTAAAAATGTTTGACACACTTAGCACATATTATGGCACTATGTGTACACTGCTGATACAGAATAGTGCACCAGAAAAATATAAGAAATAAACATTACAACTACATTTTTTTTTCGACGCTAACGACGCATATATCGGCACCGTAGGTTCAACGCCAACGACTGATATATGCGTCAGGAGCCCAGCGCGATGGCAACCTTCTTGCATTGACATATGGTTTAACTCCGCACTAAATGTCTGGTTGATTTGGCGTGTGGTTGACAACTTTCCTCTTTGACAGAGCGTTGAAAAAGTTAACAAACAAGCTCTTGTATGAGATTCCAAGAGGCTCTCGGCGTCTCATTTTAGTCGCATATCTAAATACATAATGCTAGCTGCTCGTGCGGCTACGCCCGCGTAGGTATTACAAAGCTCATCCTGGAACTCAGATAGACCACAGGATAAAATATAGTCTATGTCCAACCCAAAGGTTAACTCTATATAGGTACTGGTAAATAAAATAACAAATCATATGAGTTGTTTCGGAGATTACCCCCTACATGCAAACTTACAAAGCTACACACTTAAATATCTCATACCATTATATTTTTAACCTAACATGTATTGTTTAATTGATTTAAGTAATACTTGCATTATCGATACATAGGGTAAAGCCACCAGTGGTCAGCCTCTCAACATCATTTCTAATATCAAAGTCTTCTAAATCTTGTGAAACATGGGCCAATTTGGGATAACATATCGCGTATGGTGAAAAGATTAATCTTTTATTTAGTACCTATAGTTCTATCGCTGCCTAATCCATGCTTCAATTACATTTAGAAAGGAAAACTTACATGAAAGCATTCAGGTCATTCGGAAAACACGACCCAAATAGTTCGCCAAATTCCCAAAAATCGGTCAGCCCCAAAATCCTCAAGACAACAATATAACAATGTATTCGTACACCATCAATCACGAAGACATTATTTGTGCTATCGATCGTGCCCAAATCGGTCGGGACACGTGCCAACCGGCGACGGGACCACAGCCTACTTAATATCATTCTCTGCTCAGCCACGCAGCAATGTCACATCTATCGTGATCAAAACGCTACCTAACTTCTGCAATGAGATTTTACATAAAAGACATATGCTTTATTTCTGTGTTTGGTTAAGTAGAGCTTCTGAAGTCAGAAGGATAATCCACACAACCAATAAAAGGGTTTTACGTCACCCTCGGCCGTAAGTGAGATTTTCTGCCCGCTACGCGACGAGAAAATCTCACTTCCTAGCCAAGGCAAGACGTAAAACTTTAGACAACCCACCGGCGGTAATTCGTAAAGCCCCCAGATCGCAATATTTATGGCCCTCATCTTCGTTTCGGGCCACAAACACCTGCCATCTGGGCCATTTACGAATTCACCGCCCCAGGTATAATGTACTATTGTTGGTGAAGTGAGCCTCTTTACCTGATAGTCCAGGCAATGAACTGACAACTTGTATGGAAAAAATGACAGATTTGGAAATAATTTATAATAGCTAATTTTTTTAATGTAACGGATATTATCAATCAAATAGTTACCTAGAGGCAAAATCCAACAAAAAATCAGACATCAAAAAAATCAATATTTAATTAGCTCCTAAAAAGTCCGGATAAATATTAATATATTTTTTATCTTTATTTAGGTTCATTTACATTTGCTTTAAGATATTCAATATAAATAAAATATAAAAGACAATTAATGTTTAATTTAAATCTATATAATTACTTCCGGGTGGAAAGTTTGTTGGATTCTTGAATAAAGCATCTTAGAATAACGTTTTAGAATGAAATAAACAAAAAAAACGCTATTATAAATTAATGTTTTTCGAAACAGTATTTTGCCTGGAGTATGAGAAGAATTTTATGTACCTACCGTACACTGACATACCTATTCCGCGATGAGAACGAAACGAGTTTAGATTTTTTTTTGACCAATTTCATAATTTGTTTTGACAATAAAAAACATATAATTATCGAACCGGATCACAGCAAAATTTTACGAGAATTATTAGAGAAATGCGACCTGTAGAGGAGAACAGCCGGACATCCGCCGGACAGACATGCGAAAGCAAGCCCAAGCTGAAACGGAGAACTTCGTTCGCCTCGCACGGTCTGGCACGGTCGTTCAAAAATTCGTTAGGTACTTGATATTTTAAAACGAATAAAGTTGTAACACAAAGAAAATCCAAAACGTCTCTAGTGAAAATTGTGTTCTGTTTCCACAATGATACCTATTATTAGATATTATTATAATTATGAGCCTGTGGTGTCCCACTGCTGGGCAAAGGCCTTTCCCTCTTTTTACAACCCTCCCGATTTTAAGCAGTCGCCAGCAATTCTTTTAAAAAGGAGGAGGAGGAAGAGGAGGAGAAGCTCGTCGCGCCATTGCCGACGAGGTCTGTCGCGTCTCCGTTTCGAGCTGTCCAGCTGCGACTCAGTGGCCATCTTGGCCCACAGCTCACCCGCTCCACTTGGCATGCGGCATGCGGCAGACATGACCAGCCCAGTCCCACTTCAACTTGACCGCCTTCCGAACAACGTCGACTACATATTTGAGTTTTCAAGCGCAGCGTGGTGTTCCAAATAAATGCGAAATGTCAATTGACTTTTCGAACCATTAATATGTTTCAAAAGTTTAGCCTCTTCTATAATTAACCCCCTTATTTTCACGGACATAATATGTTCATGAGTTGGCCTCCTTGTTCCCCTTTATTAGTCTTGGACATATGAGATCGAATTGATTAGAAGATTGTGGTTGTATCTAATTTAAACATTCAGATGATGCAACTCTTACATAATACTTATGCACGGAACACCAGTTGACTTGTCAAAATTGTGTTATCGCTTTATACGATCTTCATCTTCGAGATATAAAATGTAAGTAGGTACTCGTATTACCTACTATCTTTGTATAATTTATTGTAGGACGCTCACGGCAACTTCGCTAAACCATACCATAAATCATTTCAGAAAAAGGTGTGTAACAAATGACTGCTTTCTTTAGTAGGTAGTTACCATCGATATAATTCAGATAAAATAAGAGATTATTTTATATATAAACTGCGTAAGTAACGGATCTTTTTAACGTAACTTTCACGGCGAATGATATTTTTGAAACACTATTAAAATATATATTTATGCCGATCGATACGCCACTGAAACATTTAAATAAATACTTTACGATGCCTGTGAAATCGGTCTCGAATGTAACCGCACTCGCCCACAAACACAGCGAACTCGAGACAAATGTTATTGACTTAAATAGTAGGAGAGACCGGGGTTGGTTGACTAATCCGTTGTTGTCATCGTCGTCGTTTCAATTTCTAATTTCATGTTTACTCTGATGAAGTAAGCTGTCGGAGGATCGACCATTTGTCTTAATAAATAAAATTATTGTTGCTTTATTTTTGATATTTTTTAACCTATTTCTTCGTTGACTTTGCACTCATTACTTCATAGGTCAACTTACCCCAAGTGGCATGTCAACTTACCCCAGGCGTGAGGTAGGTTGACTCGTTTTGCGGTTTCTCTAAAATCGAGCTTGTAACTAAATTATAATTCGTAGCGAGCTATTTGTATTTTTTTTTCCAAAATTGCTTTTTAGAAAAATATACCCAAAAGCAATAAAAATACAAACGTTTAAACTGAAAGTTTGTTACTATCCCCGATCTCTTCTACCCTATCGAAACACTATTTGAAATCTATCGAACATACTCTAAAAAAGTAATTTGAATTACTATGTATGCATTTTTTTCTAAACTAGTGGCTCTGTGATCTGTAGAACTCGCGAGCCAATTTTTGTTAGTTTTATTTTTCGAGAAAGTGAATCGACAAAAAATATATATATAATTAAGGAACCTGCTCACAAAATTTAACGAGAATCAGTTGAGAAATGCGACCTGTAGTGGAGAACTGCGGGACAGCGGGACATCCAGCAAACGACTTTTGGCCCAAGCTGAAGCATAGAACTTCGTTCGCTTCGCTCGCTCGTTCGATGTTCGACTAATGAAGACCCTCTTATTGACACTAAAACACTGTGAATTAAAATAGTACACAGCCTAAACACAAAGCTCTTTTTAGGGTTCCGTACCTCAAAAGGAAAAAAACGGAACCTATAGGATCACTCGTGCGTCTGTCTGTCCGTCTGTCACAGCCGATTTGCTCCGGAACTACTGGACCGATTGAGTTGAAATTTGCTAAACATATGTAAATTGGTGACCCAAAGATGGACGCGTAAAGTACATTAATGAATTCTGAACAAGGGGGCCACTTTTGGGGGGTAAACTGGAAAATGAAAAAAAAAAGTTTCGCAAACTGTATTGTGTGACATATCAAATGAAAGGGGTTGTTGTAAGCATCTCAGATATATTTTTTATAATTTTAGCAAAAACAGGTTTGAAGTCATTTAGGAAAAAAGACAAAAATTGACCATTACTTCCCCCTCCCCCCCCCCCCCCCCCTTATCTCCGAAACTACTAGGATTAAAATTCTGAAAAAAATATGCAAAATAGTTCCTTACCTAAAGCATAATATGTAAGTACTTTTGTAACTAACCCAATATGGATCGAATGGTCTGAATTAAACGTATTTTATTTTATTTATTTTATTTTAAAGATTACAGGAAAACGATTAAGCAGTTTGCGTATTCAAAGTAACGGGAAAATTCTACATTTTTTGTGTATTATATACGGAACCCTAACCACGCGAGTTGAACTCGCACTTGTCCGGTTTTTTTTTAACGCATAGTTCACAATACCATAGCCACAAGCTGATTTCATAAAATTATCGCAGTCAAATCTCTATTGTTTCACGAATTACTTGATACTTTTTGCAGTAGCAATTGTAAGGCATTAGCTAATGTAGGCAATCCCAGTGGTATAGATAGACAGTCGCCTGAGGCAACGTCCATAGTAGCATGAAACCGCATCAGTATTACGGCTCATTAGTAGAGGTGAAACTTAGCTGTTTCCCGCCCAACACAGAACCACCATTCTAAAATGACCTCTGAAACAAAACCAGAATACATATTTCACTGCGTAGTTTGTAAGCTCACAGAGAAACAGAAGAGGTCCAATTTAGATGGACGCGCATAATAACAGGTGGTCATGGACTATAATAGTCCAATTACCACTCGTATTGAACTTAGCGCCACACCGAAGTATCCGCTCGTATTTCGATAGCTATTGTGTTAAGCTCATAATATCTTGTTCCTTTGTATAATTTCAAAAACTTCCTTATGCTGAATAAAATACGGTTCACAATTTATCACAACGCAAAAGGGAGATCTATGATGCAGAAAGCAAAATTATCTACGATGTAGATTTGCAACCAATAATTTCGCTTGAGAAAGCGACAGTGCTTTTAACTGTTTTTTTACACTTGCTATTATTGTCCGTTTCATTTATTTTGAATATTATGATAGCGAAAAGACAATGTGGTATTACAAAAAAATCAAAATAAAATATATACCAAATACTTACGGCAAAAACAGGCCCATTCTTTTTTTTTAATTTACTTGGTTGGTAGTTTTTACTTGATATTATTTAAAAAATGTATGCAACATGTATGTTCTAATGCATATGTATATTACTGGGTAAACAACAAGTAATATAAAAAATAAGACATAAATACCAAATACCTATCATAGTTCACAAAATATTTAAGTCCAAATGTGCGCGCTACTTCTTAAAAAAAGTATTTATTAAAGAAATCTCCAAGCGCAACGAGTGCTGGTTTTAATATTTAATGTGTCATATGAAAGAAAATTACTTTAAATATTTAAAAAAATAAAAGATACATGAAAAACTGAGATTAGATAGACTAAGTTACTTTACTATTTTTAAAGTAATAAATTAATAATAATTCATTCGTAATTCAGCACCAGGAAAATCATCCGTTTTTTTTCATGTATTTTAATTTTATTATACTAAATTAGGTCATTTTCTTTCATGACACGTATGAAACATCAAAATGAGAGCACTTGTACGTAGCGCTAGAAGATTTCTTTAAAAAAATTGGAATTAGCGCGCACAATTGAACATTTGGTGAAATATAAAACGTATTTAGAACGTCCGGTTAGCCTAGTGGGTAGTGACGCTGCGGAGCTGAAGGTCCTGGATTCGAATCCCGGTAAGGGCAAATATTTGTGTGATGAGCATAAATATTTGTTTCTGAGTCTTGGATGTCTTCTATGTATTTAAGTATTTATATCTATTATATATATCGTCGTCCAGTACCTATAACACAAGAATTATTGAGCTTACTATATGCCTAGTTCGATTTGTTGATTGTAAGAATGTCCCCTAATATGTATTTATTTATTTGTATATTTTTTAATAATACATATTATTTACATATTCGTTAAAACATATCAAGTAAAAACTACCAATCAAGTAAAAAAAAACTTAATGTGCCGGTTTTTGCCAAAAGTTTTTGGTATATTTATATTTTTAGGAGTAACTTATACAACGCGCTTTTTATATATCTAATGAAAATTAAATATATAAAACATTGAAATTGGTCCATTCGTTAAGCTTGTACAAATATCAAACTTGCTTGCTTGTATAAATACAAAACTATTATATAAATCGATCTTAGATAATATTCAAACAACCGTCCACCGAACAGTTATGATAACTTTTTTTTGTTGCTCCATTATTGCACAAAAAAATCACAGAGACGCGTCTCAAGCGGATGGCACTCGCGCTCGCACTGGCCCCGTAGTATGGTTGGCCTTGTCACGCGATAAGTGATAGGATAGAGCGTGCGTCACTGGCTGACACCGTTCGATAGAACGAGACGACGCACTTATCTTGTCACTTGTCGCGTGATAAGGCCAACCATGCTACGGCTCCTGGTTCCAACCGGTCCGAGATATCGTGGCCGTAAGCAGTGTCTATGTGTGCGTTGCTCGAGTGCACTTGTTTGTAGATTGATTTCTGTAAAAGTCGACTTATACTGCCGCATATGCACAGGTCCACTGTTTGAAATAATAAAGGATTAGAAAAGAGTATCAAGTTCTTTTATTTTCATAAATATTTTTTAGGAAAAAAACTTTCATTAAAAGAGACAGTATACCAGTATACCTATACATACTGACTTACCTAGACACTGCACTGGTACTTTAATTATATGGTAGTATCTACTTGTTCGACGATTCTTTTTTTATGTAGTGGGCATTAGGTGGCTTGGTACTATATTTTTTTTGTAGGTATACCTACCCTCCGCAAGAAGTGTCAAAAAAAAAAAAAAAACAAAAAAAATATAGTTTTTTTTTATTTTTAAGGACATGGTGTTGGTTGAATATATGCATTTGGTAGCCTATTCTATTTTTATTCATGATGATTTTGTTTGGTTACTCTATCTTGAACAGTTTACCTAATATGACACTTCAAATGGCACCATGTATTTTTTATATTATGCTAAATTACTCGAAAACAAAAGAAGATCGAGGACTGATATTAAGCATGGAGTATTCTTAGGACCTGCCAGTATACCACCTGAAAGAATCTCTCGTCGGGGGCCACTCTCGTTAGCTTAGCCTGCTAGACTCTTTCTAAGTTAACTTAAAAAAAACCGGACAAGTGCGAGTTCAACTCGCGTGGTGAGGGTTCCGTATATAATACACAAAAAATTGAGAATTTTCCCGTTACTTTGAATACTCAAACTTCTTATAGGTTTTCCTGTAATTTTTAGGCAAGGAACTATTTTCCATATTTTTTTCAGAATGTTAAGCCTAGTAGTTTCGGAGATAAGGGGGGGAATGGTCAATTTTCTCTTTTTTCCTAAATCACTTCAAATCTGTTTTACCTAAAATTATAAAAAACTAGCTTTTGCCCGCGGCTTTGCCCGCGTACTAAAAGTAATTTAAAAGTAAGTAAAAAAGGTGCATCTCAGTTTGACCCGTATGTTCCAATTGAAAAGCAATTTGGCACAAATACTTTCAAGAATTTACATGTTTACAATGATAAATTTCAAAATCGATGCCATTTTCGTAATAACGTCCCAAAAAACCATAAAAACGACACCCATATTGATATTTAGACATTTCAACCCCAGCTCAGCCCAACAGGGAGATGGTATTCCACGTCCGCCACGTTGGATTTGAAAATTGTTGCTGTTTTCGTAATCAGCGACCCGATAAACCATAGAAACGATACTCATGTTGATTTTCAGACTTTGTCACCACATTCCCCCCTTTTAGGGGTTGAAGTCTCAAAAAACCTGAAACACGTGTTTACGGATTTATCGTTAGGAATACTGGTGTGAAGTTTCGAAAGAAATAGTCTAACTAATCTTCTTTCCCCATACAAACTTTGGACCACCATTTCACCCCCTTAGGGGGTGAATATTGAAAAATCCTTTCTTAGTGCACCCCTAGACCTTATAAGGAACCTACTTTCCAAATGTAGAATCTCTAGAACCAGCGGTTTGGGCTGTGCGTTGATAGATCAGTCAGTCAGTCAGTTTCTTCATTTATATATTTAGATATATATATCTGTGATGCTTACAACAACCCCTTTCATTTGATATGTCACACAATACAGTTTGCGAAACTTTTTTTTTTCATTTTCCAGTTTACTCCCCAAAAGTGGCCCCTTGTTCAGAATTCATTAATTTACTTTACGCGTTCATCTTTGGGTCACCAATTTACATATGTTTACCAAATTTCAACTCAATCGGTCCAGTAGTTTCGGAGCAAATCGGCTGTGACAGACAGACGCACGAGTGATCCTATAAGGGTTCCGTTTTTTTCCTTTTGAGGTACGGAATTCTAATAAAGATACTTACGGCCGTTTATGACGCAAAAAACGTATATTTTGACACGCTCAGCTCAAGGGAATCAAAATTTATAGGGCCCCGGTTTCTAGGGGTTCCGTTGACCTAGAACTATGAAATTTGGCAAGTAATATTGTCTTATACTACAAGTACAGGGAAAAATCTGAAAACTGTGCATTTGTAATTTTACGTCCCGACAGGTGGCCCACAGGGAGCACAGGGTAACAGGCCGCAGATATTACAAGGCGCCAGGTTTGTAACCAAGAAACAGAAACTGTTTTGACTGTAAGTACTTTAGTGTAGGTTTTCATACCTAATCAGCCATGAATTCATATGCTGAAAAATGTACTCTCTAGTAAATTAGTAATCATAGAAACCTTATCTAATGAATGTAAGTAACAAATCATCATGCACTGACCAGTTCAGAAGGAACGTAAATGATTGAACTTAACAATTAGTAACATGAACGGCTAGCCTAAGGGGCAGCCCGACGCCTACTCGGACACGGCGAGAATTAACGCTGTAGGCAAGCATGCATCTCGGCCCTATACAGTCAGAAAAGTAGGCCTTTTAAAATGTTTCGTTTGTGAGATGCCAAGGATAGAAAAAAGAGAAATTATGTTTTCTTGGCGAAACTATGTCCGTAAGCGTTTTAATAGGTAGGTAGCTGTTTATTAACTGTTTGTTTTTCAATAAGATAAGTTTTAGAATGGAACTGTACAAAGTATAATTGAGCAGAAATTTCGTACAAAATTTATGTAACCCAGACGATAATGTGTGTGTCATGTGTATCCATTGGTCTGACAATGGATACACGTGATAAGCCCGTGATTTAATAATGTGTAGGTATCCATTGTCAGATCAACGGATATTGTATTAAATTATTTAATACAATATCCGTTTGTCTGACTTTTGGTCTGACGTTGGTTTTCGCCTGTGCGGAAGATATACAGTCGACAACAAAATTTAAAAATAAATATGTTTATTTTTCAGACCGACGTACGATTGTTTAAAACTAGGGAGATCAGTTGATACATACTATTTTTACACTATTTTACTCTGGCCGCGTTAATATTTCGTCTATAGAGTAAAAATCTCGTTATCTTGTGTTGTCGTCAGTACCTCAATTTAATCGCTATTCATCGTAAACGAGACAGCGGCGTAATTGTTTATCCGCATTTGTTGACCGCAAGATGCTGGAAAACCTGTGAGCTGTCACGGCGTAGAAATGTAAAATAAATATCGAATTTAGACATGCGGCAGTGTGTCCAGCCAAGTTCAAAGCCAAAAGGAACTGGCGATGCAGCAGCCGTGTGTCACACGAACCATTTGGAGCCACTTTTGACTCCTTAATAACTCAAAATGTATTTAACATAGAAATATAAAATTTGGTATATGTATTAATACCCCTTAGATTAACTAGAACCGGAAATTTCATATATGTATCGGGTAAAACTGTTATTGAGATATTAACATCTAAAAATTGGCATTTTTATCACTGACATTGATTAGCTGACGGATAAATCAAAAACCTTACCCACTTGCAGATGACCTAGAAAGTTGAAATTTGGCGTGCGGTTGGATAATTGTATTTATACAAATAAGAAAGTCAAAAAACGGGGAATTATTCAATATTATTTATCATTATTTATGTTTGTTACCTCAGAACTCCATCATTTATAAACCGATTATAAATAATCTTTTTTTTTCTTGAAACGGACTTCCGAAGTGATGGGACTACTGTCATCAGGTCAGGATCAGGATCAGGATCAGGGTCAGGATGATGGGGTCCTGGATAAATCGAGGGAAATCATCAAATATTATAGGGACACCTATAGATATTTGGGTATTTTGTATAGTAACACCATTTAGTGAAGTAGAATTGTCATCTGGTCAGGAAAGAATCGAGAGAACTCTTCAAATATTAAAGGCACACCTGTAGGGCTTTGGGTAATTTGTATAGTAACTCTTGCATTATCTCTTGAGAAACACCATTTGGTGAAGTAGAACTGATTTAGTGAAGTAGAATTGTCATCTTGTCAGGATCTGATGATGGAGTCCTGAAGGAATCGAGGGAACTCTTCAAATATTATAGTGACACCTGTAGGACTTTGGGTAATTTGTCTAATAACTTGTGCATTATCTCTTGAGTTGAGAAACACAATATTTGATGAATTAGAACTGATGATGAAGATCACAGATGGCCTTGAACACTCGAATTGTTTACACAAAGCAGATAATTTAGAATAAAATGATGCTCAAAACTTGACTTGGCTAGTTTTTACATACAAGATATCTGATATTTGACTAATCAACTTAATCTTCTTTATGTTATACGTAAGTAACTGTTTATATATTGTAAGTATTTGTAAGATAATATCTTACTCTTCGAGAAAACTAGCCAAGTCAAGGCTTGAGCATCAATTTATCGTAGGTTATCTGCTTTGTGTAAATAATTCGAGTGTTCAAATTTAAGAAGTTATACTTTTATACAGCAAACTTGTTGTACTAGAAAAAATAAGAAACTGTATGTTCTTAAGAATACATTTTATTTTAGGAGTATCTACTGAACTACGAAGTTGACAACCACGCATATTCTTAATATTGAACTTGGCTCCCATTTTCACATTTATGTTTTTGGTGGGATTCTCCTTTCACGAGGCATTGAGATTCACAATTGCAATTATTCGAAATGAACTTTCACCTCATCAAGAGTGACGTTGCAAAATGGAGGTTATAAGCTTTTTAGTTACGTATGTAGTTATTTGAACAAAATTAATCACAAATTTAATCTCGTAAAAAAAACTCATTGTGTAACAACCATGTCCAGTTATAAAAACTAAAAATAGACGCACAAGTTAGTACTTCGAATATGTTGTTCGCTTTATGGCTCTTTTTCAAGTGATGTGTGAGTGCCTCAAGAATCCCACATGGGGCTAGGCGATAAAAAAGTTGAATTGCGACTATGGCAACCTTATTCTCGTAGTTAATTAACGCAATTTCAAACTCTGGATTCGAGGATACAAATATGATGCACAAATTAAAAATGGATCAAGGAATGTAACAACAATGAAGTTATTATTAAGGATAAAGCAAGTATTGGTAGATGAAGAGATTAAACATACGGATAGCTTTAAGTCCCTAATTTAATAACCCGTCAATTTGTTCCGTGGGCCGAAACAGACAAGGCTCCTATCTCCCAGTAACTAATTGACACTATCGGCCTTTATAGCCATTGTATTGGACTCTCTAATTAACGGGTAGGGGTACCGACAAGGCAAATAACAATCAGAAGAGCACTGGCGTGTGTATTACGTTCTATGTATTGTCCGTTGTACACTCCGTGTCATATAACACCTAAAACCATGCAATTTTATTAAGTATGTTTACATCGGTCGGCTCTCCTTGCCTGTTTCTTCCATTTTTCTCAATCATGCGCTATTGCAGCATCAATATCCGTCTCTTTCAGTTCCTTCTGGACCGTCGTCAACCAAGTGTCTGGTGGTCTTTCGCGGCGTCACGTCGTTATCGTTGGTAAGTTAAGGGCTACTCGTACCAGACAGCGAAACACATGTCCGTGCATAATGAGAACAACTTTATAGCTTCCTCTGATGTGGACACTTCGAACTTTGTCTAGCAGTGTCTTTCATGTATACATACTTAATAAATAAAAAATCGGCAGGTAAATCACGTCGCACGGAAACTTTTATTAGTTAGAATTTATCTGCGATCCGGAGACCAAGAGCGTTTGTGAGGAAATAAGTGGACAGTCAGTGATCCATAGGCATTTTTCGGAAGAGGAAAAATTATGTCATAAATAATTCTATTAAAAAAACAATAAATAGCTAATTAATAACAAAAAAACAGTCTTTATTTTAGTACCTACTTCGCCAAACCACATAGATGAACATTTACACATTTATTTTCCACTTCACCACATTAACTGTTTTCCAAATGCGTTGGTAGGTACTACATCCAAATCGCTTTACCAATACGGGGCGATAATACTTGAGGAGTTCCGTCAATTCCTCAAATATCCAAGAATTAAACCGGATTCATATTTATCTGACGTAATGTGTCGTGATGCCACAGAACGGTATTAGTTTCCTTCACTTAGGATTAAACTATTAAACTCTCACTCATGAAAAATAATAAAATAAAAAATCACAACTGAATTGAGAACCTCCACCTTTTTCTAAGTCGGTTTAAAATACTATGTGCCAAGGTCGACAATATTTTTCTCCAATATGCTCGGAAATGTGCACCTTACTGTAGCAAAAATAGTACGTGAAGTTCCTCGTTACTGACAAGCGCAAATTTAAAAAGTTAAAAGTCATTATTGTACAGTTTTAGCGGCCAGGAAAATGTATGAAATTCCTTTACTGTATACTTTTTTACCTTTTAATCATTATGTTTTGACCATTGAAGTTTCGGTTGATATGATGCTTATGATGATGATGAAGGATCATGAAACTTAAAGCGATAGGAGAAACATTTGAACGCAACTAACATTAGGTAAACGCATGTAAGAGTATAAATAGTGTTCTTCGTAGTATCTTTCAGCTGGTCTTCAATATCGCTTTCGTCTAATTAAAACAATCTGACTGTACCTATTGATAGGTAGGTGGACATGATGGAGGAAGGGAAGTATCGGTCCTCATAGGAAACATAAAAAACAAGTCGACTCATTGTGAAAGCAAAAGGTACCAATGTTATATACATGTAACGAGCACTATGTAAATTAGCCTCAATTCATATAAAATAAAATACTAATATATTAATAGACATCCCGAGGACATTTCAAACTCTTTGAAGAAGTCATAATCATAACGATTGTAAGCTACCTTTACTTTTAATTCATTCGGATAGCCAGGCGGCTCTCTTGGCCCTTGCCTCTAACATCACAACGTCGAGGCTGGTCGAGAACTGCCGGGAACTCTTAAATGACCTGGGCGCTAAAAACAAGGTAATTTTACGTTGGGTCCCAGGGCATGCAAGTATCGAGGGAAACGAGAAGGCCGACGAGCTTGCACGAGCGGGGGCAAAGGGGACACACTGCGGACCTGAACCGTTCTGTGGGGTCCCCAAAAGTCTGACCAAGCTCACTCTAAAGACCTATTGTTTCTACAAGACCATTCAAGCCTGGAGAGCTATCCCAGGACTGAAACATTCCAAAGCGCTCATTAGAGCCTTTAGCAAAAAGGCGTCCACTAACGCCTTGGCACTAAGTAGGAACAGTCTACGCATGCTGGTAAGGGTGCTTACAGGGCATTGTTGCCTAAACAAGCACATGCAAGTGTTGGGGCTGTGTGACACAAGGCAGTGCAGACTCTGCCTTGAAGCAGAGGAGACGCTTACACACATCCTAACTGATTGCCCTTGTCTTATGCGCAGCCGTAACTCAATTCTGGGCAAACACCTCATGTGCCCGGAGGAGATTAAGTTTCTTGAGTTCAACAAAATCCCGCAATTCTTCGAGTTTGCAGGACTTGACCAAGAATTGTAGTAAGTGGCGATCACAATAGATCAGCAATGGTCGCAGTGATACAATAGCCACTACCAGAATAATAATAAATACTTTTAATTCAACCTTTCGTCTGCGTTTGGTTAAGGCCCCTTTCTTATTTAAGACCCCTTTTTGCATTTATTTTTAGAACAAAACTTTTTGTGAGTGTTCTTCCGTAAATAATTAGTTACCTATTGGAATCATAAAGTAAAGGCGTGGCCTTATAGTATGGATATGCCCTGGGACTGGGATTCCGCTGCATTTGTATTGTATTATCATTATTACATGTTTCTTATTGTAACAGACTTCCAAAAACGGAGAAGTTATTCGACTGTAGGTACCTTTATTACCCGACTGCTGAAGGAGAGGAGGGCTATGTTTTTCGAGCGTATGTGTATGTATGTACAGTCAGCATCATAAACATGTATACACTTTTCGACCTTATGTCTAAGTAATAAGGTCATAGAATGTATACATGTTTATGATGCTGACTGTACATAGGTATGTAATATGTATGTCTTATTCTTTGGCACGCCCTGCAGCCTACTAAACTGTTTGACATATGAGGTGTCGTTGGATTCCCCTTAATCGTAGGAGTGGCATATTTGTAAAAAACCGGTCAAGTGCGAGTCTGACTCGCGCACCGAGGGTTCCGTACAAAATTTCATACAACACCCGTCTTGCCCCGCCCATTAATTTTGGAAAAATCTTAACAACGCATAGTCACGAGTAGGTACTACAGCGCCGTTTATCGGTGTATTTTGTTACCAACTTGTGCGACCAAGGAACTTGGTAAGTATGTATGTTTGTTTTTCAGCGATAATTCTTTATCGAGTGAATTAATTTCGATAATTCTTTTTTATTTGCCAGAAAGTACTTTCAGAATACTTTCTTACGAATTTGAAACAAAAAATAAATACGTACAGAAGTATTAAATTACAAACTTAATTCATACAACATGATTATCCGGCCTTTTTTATACAAATTAAAAGTATATATTATAATTTTTCATTTTTCATACACGAGGATTAGCATTGTTTACAACTATTCCAAAATCGATAGCATTAGTAGTTTCTGAGATATTTGACTTTGTGACAGACAGACAGACGGACGGAGTCGCACTATAAGAGTTCCGTTTTTACCTTTTTGGTCCGGAACCCTAAAATAAATTTTAGGCAAGCCGGTGGGAATGGGCTTGTATGGGCGCTCCGTCACTGATACCTACCTAATTATATGACGTGGACTGGGCTCCTTTAGGGCACAACCGGGAATAACGCTAGGAGGATGTTGATGATGAGATGACTTATGTAAGTTCGGTGACAATGCCATATTATGCACTTTTGTTTTCACAGACAACACAACATTTTCACAAAAGGATTTGGGATGAGGATTTGCAGATGGCTGGTCCCAATACCGCAGTTGCGAGTAGCGGACCATGTAATAGCGATCGGCTTCCGCGAGGGCGCGCCTCCATTAACCCTCTAAATTAAAACGACTTATGTATGGTGCGGCTTAACACAACATGTTACCGTTTTAAGATGATCGAAGGTTTGCGGCTGCGCAGCCCGTGACGGTCGACGCACGTTCCAGAAGCTTCCGCCATAAAGTATTTAGCCGGTGATTTTGTTTATAATGCTTTACGTATTTGTACTTCCAGCGTTATTTTAACTGTAAAAATTAATTAGGAATGTTTTTTTCGGAAGTTTGAGTATCTATTTCTATCACCTGGTTATAGAGTTTTCATACAAATCTTTAACTGTACTCGATACTCACGTAGCGTAGGTATCCCGACTCACTGTGAACTCAGACTAGAGCTACTGCCCCCCCCTATTCTGTAACTTGTTTTAAGCTCACCTCAACGCTCACCCACAATTATACCTCGACACAGCGATGTGTAGTAACTAAGCGTATGTAGATGTCTAGTTTCGTAACGGGTGACCGGCGGGGTGAGCCGCATTTGCGCGTAGCGAATAACAGCCCAGAGGTGCCCAGGTGAAACCACTATCCATAATAAAGCCCAGATGTTAAATATAATAAAAAACCAACTGGAAAATACAGGTGACGCAGGGCAGGCAGTATTTTAACAATAATACGGTTAGTTTTTAATGGTCACACGAGTCACGTATCTACTAAAGTGTGGCTGTCCGTCGCGCCTTATCATGAGTCGCGCGCATAGTGCTAGCCCTACTAGCCGCGCAGAGGAGTTAAAAGAAGTGGTAGGTACCTACCTAATGAATATCGAATTGAGTTTTCTTTCTGAATAATCACGAGACTTATACGTAAATGCCTATGATATGTTTTAATGTGAATATGTTCTTACTGCCGAGGTGATAAGTTGTATGTGTTACTCTAGAGCAAAGTTATTTGCATCTCGTGTTTTTGAGTCCCTCGCTACGCTCAAGGTTCTAACTTTGAATCACTCGCTGTGCTCGTGATTCAATTTTAGAATCTTTCGCTTCCTCGATACTCAAAATAAACAATCGCAGCAACAAACAACTTTGCTCTCTTGTTGCAAACTATAGTAAGAAAAATTTATACGATCCCTGAAAGTCATATTTTGCCAGCGGTCAGAATTCCACGGAACCGGAACTAAAAATTTATATTCAAGCCCCTCCACTGGAACCTAAAAGTTCGCCTGGCGTCATCGAAAGTGCTACGCACGCAGAGCGTCCCATTCCGAGAACGCTTTAACCTTTTTTAGGGTTCCGTACCCAACGGGTAAAAACGGGACCCTTACTAAGACTTCGCTGTCCGTCAGTCCGTCCGTCTGTCTGTCACCAGGCTGTATCTCAAGAACCGTGATAGCTAGAGAGTTGAAATTTTCACAGATTATGTATTTCTGTTGCCGCTATAACAACAAATAGGTACTAAAAAACCGGCCAAGTGCGAGTCGGACGGACTGGGGCTCCCATACAACAGACATGATTTTTTAGGGGTGCACTCCATACATAAAACTAAAAGTCAAATTTTTTTTTTCATTGTGACCCCCCGTGTGGCATATCAATCGATAGGCCTTTCAAAATATATATAAGGTTTCTTAGCATTTTTTTTTGATTAAGTGAATAGGGTCGGAGATAATCGCCCCAAAAGTCACTAAAACTCTGTCCCCCCCCCTCTAATTTTTGAATGGTGTATTTCAAAAATATGGAAAAATTCATGGACATAGGGCTTATTAATTTCATTCACCGAAAATTGTTTTGAACAAGATCGGT
The DNA here is from genome assembly GCA_932294315.1 of Epinotia nisella. NCBI lineage: Eukaryota > Metazoa > Arthropoda > Insecta > Lepidoptera > Tortricidae > Epinotia > Epinotia nisella. Next base: position 30,768,616 of record OW028674.1, read on the forward strand.
TCAGAGGTTTTCGAGATATTGCTGAAAAACTGCCTTCCTCAAAGAAAAGGACGTAAGTGCCGTAAAATTTCTGTGACGATACGACCTTTTTAATAGGCACGGAACCCTTCGTTTTGCGTGGTCCGACACGCACTTGGCCGGTTTTTTTTGGGTTATAAGTTTTCGCGGGCTAGGTTTCCGCAACTCGACGTCAGATTTGGGGCGCTGGTGCTTATTTTGCGTTTGTTTCTGTGTGTAGCCAGGCGTCTCGCTCAGCAATAGCACAGATCAAAGAATACAAGTAGCAATAGGCACGAATCAGCCAAACGCAGTTGCGTTGCATTCAATTACAAAGCCGCGGGCAGACGGCGCATGGGGCTTCCTGGAACCCGACCCGATCCTGTTACTGTCTGCTGTCTGCCACCTAATCATGTTACAGGATACGTCATCGAATATGGTTTTTAGGGTTCCAGACCAAAAAGGTATAAACGGAACCCTTATGGTGCGACTCTGTCCGTCTGTCTGTCACAAAGTTAAATATCTCAGGAACTAGTTAGTTAGTTAGTTTTACTGGGCATTTTCCGCAAGTCGACATCCAAATGTGCCTATTTTGCGTGAAACGGCAGGGTGGCGCTACTCTAACCACCCAGCTCCTCTAAAAAGTTTAAGAGTGCCTTGGTATTACTGACTGCGTTCCATAGTGTGTCCGGAGACCCTAGGTGCTTTTTCCTGTATACTTCTACCTGCTTACAGTCCAGTAGAATGTGTTTAGTCGTTTCTTCTGCCTCCATGCACGCTCTGCACATGGGGCTGTCTGTGATACCTAAATTATAGAGGTGTCTGTTCAAAGTGTTGTGTCCGGTTATCATTCCTACTATCTTGCGTAGTTGGTTTCTGTGCGTCTTCATTAGTGCAGTTGTGAGTTTGTAGTCGCGCTTCGACAGAATCTCTTTGGTCGGTCGGCATGTGTCTATCTCCTCCCAGTATCTTTGGTGTAGGTCTTTGGTGTATTGGTCTAGTTTGTTACATATGTAGCTTTGTGGCAGGGGCAAGATTGGCTCCGGTCCGTATGCCGTTGTCTCTGACCCTTTCCTGGCCAGTTCATCCGCTCCATCGTTTCCTCTTGAGCCACTGTGCCCCTTGATCCATTGTATAGTAACTTTGTTTCTATCTGCACACACCTCTGTGAGTTTTTGGTGGCATTCGTATATCAAGCTAGATGTGATGTTGTCACTACACAGTGCTTGTAGTACCGATTTACTGTCTGAGAGTATTCGTATGTTTGTGTCCTCGACTTGTCGTTTCTTTATGGCATTGCAGGCTTCAATTATCCCTACACATTCCGCCTGGAATACCGTGTTTCTCAGGAACTATTAATGCTATCAATTTGAAATTTGGAATAGTTTTGAAGAAAGCTTATCCACGTGCATAAATATATTTTTACTATCTATTAAAAATACGGATAGGAGGGGGCAAAAATTCAAAGTCTAGTTAGTAGGCCAAGTAGGGTATCAAGGGCTTGAGTTGCACGTTTTAAAACAGTTTTACTTTATTTTCTACAGAGGTTAAATTTTTATTTATAAAGGAAAATGTTGAAAAAAATATCATTCCGGGGCCCTTATCTCCGAAGTTTACCAAGCGAAAAATGTGTAATAAATATATATATGCATAAGACTAACATAAATATTACCGGAAAATTATAATGAAACCTCTATATCTAACGTATTTTGTTATTTTTCATAAAAACATTTGAAAACTAAGATTGTAATTTAATACTTTTTATTTGTGTTTGATATTTTATCTTCAAATGTATGAAAGTAAGTATTCTGAAAGTGTCTTCTTTCAAATAAACAAACCGTACAAGTACAAGTCGGACTCGCCCACTGAGGGTTCCGTACAAAATTACAAATGTATAGATTTCAGATTGTTTCCTGTACTTGTAGTATAAGACGAAATTTGTTTCGTTTTTTCCTTTTGAGGTACACGGAACCCTAAAAAACAATGATCGAAATTGGTTCACTTGATAAAGAAATATCTCTGAAAATCAAACATACCTGAATCACGTAACGTTTTGAACGCGCGTCAGGACAATTTAACTGTCTTGTTTTAGGGTTCCGTACTTTTTTATAATTTTAGCAAAAACAGATTTGAAGTAATTTAGGGAAACACGAAAATAGACCATCCCCCCCCCCCCCCCCCCCCCTTATCTCCGAAACTACTAGGCTTAAAATTCTGAAAAAATATGGAAAATAGTTCCTTATAGATTACAGGAAAACCTATAACAAGTTTGAGTATTCAAAGTAACGGGAAAATTCTCAATATTTTACGGAACCCTCACCACGCGAGTTGAACTCGCACTTGTCCGGGTTTTTTTTACGGTTACCCTTACGGGGTGAGCGTATCGTGGTATGTGTGTGGCAATTAATTAGGTACATACTAAGCGTTTTTTCCATACAATGGTCATTAGGAATACAACATTATTACGTCAAAATTCGCTATTAATTTATCGGATTTTGACTCGTATTTTGTTGTGCTCAACTTGTATGTGGTCCCATACAGACAGACATTTAATCCTTTCTAAACCTGCTTCGAATGCCATCATGTAAAAATATGTGAAACTAGCCTATTGCGACGGATATCGCAATGAATAGAAAGTGTTAATACAAAGCCAATTGAAATGTAACAGACACTAATCTAGGGACAGGCGAAGGCTTTGAGTATTAAGCCACTGGAGATGTCATAGACAGGCGACCCCCTCCGGCAAAGTACATTGGTCAACTGTTCAACCACGTTATATAAAACTACTTAAAGTCGCTTCACCGTCATTTTGTATCGTTCCGTGTCGCATGACGTTTCTCTCGAAAAATGGTGACTTGTGCAATATTATCATGTAAAAGGTGATCTGACAGCTCAAATTCGCAACAAGTTCACGTTTCCTATCATAGGTAAGTATTTTTACTAACTATTAAATGTGTATTGAAGTACAATCTCCATTTAAAGAAAATGCCGTTAGCGATACGTAAACGACAGAACGTAAACATGATTATAGTGGTAAGGGTTCGAATCGGTCTTTAGGGATGTGATAAAGTAAGAAAGGCGACTCAACATTTGAATTTATCATTCATTCATTCAATCACTGCAGTTTGTTTAATAGTCAGTTTTTTTATTAGATATTGAATTAAATAGTAGGTATAGATGTATGTTACATTTAAATCTTGTAAGGTGAATCAGAAAAATTACTTTTCTCTGGACTTACGATGTTGAAATTTAGTCTTAAAAAGAAATGAATTATATGCAAAAAAAATCTAGGTAAAAGGAATACATTTAGTGCGGGACTATGAGTGTATGTGTTATTCATATACTATTATTTACAGTATTATACTTTATTAAATATAATTGTATGTCCTTTTAGATTTCCAAAAGATCCCTATATAAAGGAGAAATGGAGAACAATTTGTAATTACGAAAATTATTCTTGGAAACCTACACGTACAAGTGTTATCTGTTCGGAGCACTTTACTCCGGAAAGCTACAAAAATGATTACGTGTACAATAAACTTATTCATTTTAAAAATCAATAAAAATACTAATTAATAAAAGTCTTAAGCGGGTCTTAAAAAACCCTACCAGAGAATTTAAATTAATAAATATGTGGTAATTCTAATAAAATTAACAATTCATTTTATTGCTTTCCCTTTGCTCATTTATGTTTTGAAGTAACCTTATAAATGTGGTGAAAGCTGAGCCTTATTAAAATATAATTGCATATACCTACATAGGTTCTTGCAAATACCAATCAATAAGTATCAGCCCGGAAAACCGCGGGCGAGAGTTCATTCCAGAGTTTAACTGTGCGAGAGGGCTAAGGACACTACGGCACATAATTACAGACAGACATATATACAAACAAACATTTTTTTGGGTAGTATCTTCAATGGACAGAATTTTCACTTTTACAAATTAATAATAAATAGTATAAGATAATTCAGTTCATTCATCAAACTAATTTGACTCATTCTTCAGATGTCTTCGATGTGTCCCATCACTAACTTGTTCGCATGTATGCTGCATCAGTTACGTGAAAACTCTGTCTGTGTGCGTGTAATTTTTGATGTGTTGAATTTTTTTGTAGTGTGCGTTTATCGCAACAGCAAAACTTGTGTCTGTTGAGTTATTCCTCTTTTGGTGGTGTGCTATACGTGTTTTACCTCGCCCCCCGCCAAAAGTGGCGAAAAAATTTGTTCGAAGAGTTTACGTCATGGCATCTCCAGTGGCTTAATACTCAAAGGGCGAAGGATACAATTCTATTGTTTTAGCGAGAGTCCCTGAGCGATTGTGGAACAGGCGAGGCGAATCACCAATGGTAAGACGACGATTGTCGTCTGGCGTAATCGTAAAATGTAATGACAAATGATAGACCAAGCATTTCTGGAAGACAATACAATATTTCGTATACAATAGTATACTCGCGTTATCCTTGTAACTTTTATCGGCTAATTTTAGCAAATCGCGTTAGTTTTTGCGAACTAGATGTCATTTGAGAATTTCTAGGTTTCAGTGCTTTAGACGAACGATTGGTATGGAGATGAATTGTCCGACGACTCCGACAAGCTACCTATATGTGGTGAGCATAGCTTAATAAAGACTAATAGGTACCACAGATTAAATACAAATTACTACGTTACTAATACGTAACTCACGGTAGTTAGTTTTACTGGGCATTTTCCGCAAGTCGACATCCAGTGTGCCTCTATTACCTACTATTTTGCGTGAAACGGCAGGGTGGCGCTACTCTAACCACCCTAGCTCCTCTAAAAAGTTTAAGATGTGGTAGAATGCTAACTCACGATAATGCATAGGTATAGGCAATATAGGCATACTATGTCAAGAACATGCTTGTCGTTGCAACTGTAATGCTTTGTCTTAAGTTTTCTTCGATCGAGCTTCTTACCTACATTTAGCCTAAAAAGGTTCTGCGCTATATTTGTTAGTAATATAATAGCTAGCAATGCATATCCGATATCCGCGTGGGCAAGGGCATACCTATTAATTCAATTCGTGTCTACTACAATCGTCTCTCTATTGTGCTTTGTACTAAGAGAAGTAACGTAGGCACTTAGGTCCCGAACAGGTAGAAATAATACAACCCGTAATAATGCAATTTCGTGTCTCTCAGTGCAATCCAGTAAAAACTTGGCGTTATTGTTGTCTTAACTATTGCACAAGTGCTCCTAATTTGAACAAATAAACCATTAAAACACAAACAAGCTCGCTGTTTACCTTACTTGGTAGTCGCAAGGCGAAGCCCGCCTACACCAGCCGGCCTAAATGAATATGGCTGCCTACTCCTTCAATTAGGCCGAGTTTATGGTTGTAGGGTACACTGCTTAACAAATCCTGGCGCCAGGAAAACATCTTTAGCGACGCGTAATTCATAATTAGTTTGTTGAACTAGGTGGGATCAGGCCAGATAGCAATAAATAGCTACTTCCGACTGCTACAACCTTGGTAACTACCTACATTTTTTTCCCCTGTTTGGCCTGCAGAGCGGCCAGCTACAGACATGCGTAGGGACAACCTCTATGGGGGCCTACCTACCTTTTTGGTACCTACCTACGTTCTACTTAAACGGAAAGTTGCCTCTTGTCGAATATTTTTTTTATTGCGTGCTAGCATACATGGTCGCATTTTTCTGTCAAAATGGACTAAGTATTACTATGATATCATATAACGATTAAACGCCTAAAATGTGATTCCTCAAAATCTAAGATGTATAAAAGGCAAATACTAACTGTTAACATTTTGAAAGGCGCAATCAGTTAATATTTATTAACAAGGCAGGTTTTCCAGATAATTAAATTAACTGAATAAAGTGAAAACGGCTGTTAGGTCAATTTACTATACCAGGTAAGTTGGTTTGATCATAAAATTAAAACGGTACGAAGCAAAGTCGGTTAGGTTTAAAGCCAATTACGAACGTACTTCCTACGCCTTAATGCGTGTGGCAGGAGAATGGAATATGTAGCTAATAAATGAAGCCTTAATTATTTCGATTACTCACTTAGGAATTAAAGCCACCAATGCAACACGGAACATTTCCCACTTTTCTTTTTTAATACTGGGGTTTAAACACTTTAAACCTACCTAAGTAAGTAAGTACACCTCTTACTAAATACTAATTCCGTTTGGGGTTGGAAGTCTGATAAATGAATAATGTGTACTTAATGAATACTTTGCGTACTTAAATCCATAGGTGCAAATGGTGGAATCTCGTTGGTCATAAATAGTCATAATAACAAAGGCTTACTTTAAACTTACTTTAAAATATAACTTTTCGAATCCTCCGGGTACCCCACGAAGATGAGTGTAGAAGACATGAGGACACTGGTTACAGAAAATTTAGACGAAAAACTACACAACACAAGAAAAAAATTACACAAAATTTTAGTTTACAAAGTCAAAAGACCATATCGGGAATGCCAAAATTGTTTTGACAATCTAATGTTGTTTTAAAACGTGCCAGTGCGAACGACTCGATATCTTGGACTGCGAGATAATTTTATGGCAAAGAAAACGTGGGTGCGAAGTAAGTAGGTGGACTCGGTTACAAAATTGAATAATGTAGGTTCCTAATAGCATAATGTGTCTTATTTACACTCCATCTTATATCTGACTCTTTCACATTACTAATCCAGTTCCAAGATATACTTAACAAAAGTAAGATTGTGAGAAAATCACTAGTTCTACTCCTACGACAGTACCTACTTGACTTGCGTACCTAATGGGTACCTATTGGATGAAAATTTTAGAAATGCCTGATTATTTTTTTGGTGATAAGAATAACCTTCCTTAGCACCAGAAAAAAGTTTAAGATTTTTCAGCTGCGACAATTATTTTTTAAAGATATAAACAGTTTCCTTATTTACGTTTTGGGTCAAGAACGGTAAATAGACACTTCCCTTGATCTGTCTCATATTACAAAAAACTATCTTAAATATCTGTGGTAAACTGACACTGGTAATGACATGAACCTAGAGTATCCTAGGTTCATGGGTAATGACCAATATAGCTGCTGCAAGTGTCAATATCATTGCCAGTGTCAGTTTACCACACATATTTAATATATTTTTTGTAATATGAGACCGATCGAGGAAGGTGCCGTAACTGACCCAAAACGTAAGTGAGGAAACTGTTTATATTTTTCCAAAAAAAATTGACCCAGCTGAAAAATCTGATACTTTGTTCTGGTGCTAAGAAAGGTTATTCCTATCACCAAAAAAATAATCAGTCATTTCTAAAATTTTCATCCATTCCGAATTATAGACGGGTGGCTAAGTATCAAAAAAAATTCACACCCTTCATTCGGAAAAGTAAGTTTAGCTCGACGACGACAGGGAGCAAAAGGTAAAAATCTTAAAATAAGTCACCTTAATAGAAGGGCGGGTGGGGTGAGAGGGGAGGGGGGGAGGGCGGGGGGAACCCCCTCCAACTTTGCCCCCGCGGAGATGCTTGGTTATTGAATTATTCATGGTTATCATAATTGATAAAAGAGTTTCATTGTAGTTGCTCCCATACAAACATTTGTTCCTCTCCAAAAACTGGTTCGAATGGCATCATAAAAAAGTCGAAGGTCACAAGCCTATTTGAGGTTATAACTAGAGGGTTAGGATTCTGGTCTGGTGGCAGTTTAGCACAAGTACCTAATGCAGTGGAGTCGCCATTGTATATTTTTTTATTTGAATAAATGAATAACTAAACGATAAATCTATATTACAGTACCGGCCAATAATATATCACCTTTGGGTTTTATTGTATGAACGTGTATAGAGTAAATAATTTAGTAAACAACTTCTATTTAATACAAATTCTAACTTATTTCGTACAGTGCAGTTCCATGCGAGGCCAGTGTACTCACTTTATATACACTCTAGGGGTAGAGACCCCAAAGACCACGTGGGGTCGGGGTTGACAAATTCGGTTCCGTGACAAATTTGAACTTTAAAACAGAAAATATGCTCGGCTCAGGATAGTGGAGCTCTGATTCGATTTTTGGTATGTATTTTATTTGTTTCATGTAATATTCAATAAAATAAAAACTTATCTCCGGCGGCTAAAATTGCTTTAAATCATTTAAAAAGAACCCCAAAAAGCCCCCCACGGCGTCAGTTATCCACAATAGTATAACTATCATTCGGTATAACGCTTATTTCTTATAACCATCATAGAGTATAATTCTTATTTGATATACATCTGATATTGTGTAATGATCAAGCGGTATAATTGTATTAAAACTATAACGCCTGAAACTACTTTTTTTCCGTTCTAACCTAACGTCAAACCTAACCCAACCGCCAGCGTGTCGACGTCACCCCGCTTCGCGGGGTGCCTATTTCCGCTCTAAGGGACACAAGTGAACCCTAACCTAACCCACCCAATACCGAGCAGAATGCTACTTTTCTGTTCAAGCTACTTTTTAGGGTTCCGTAGCCAAAATCGCAAAAACGGAACCCTTATAGTTTCGTCATGTTCGTCTGTCCGTCTGTCCGTATGTTACGGCCTTTTACTCGAAAACTATAAGGCGTATTTGTTTTTTTTAGGATAGGTGTATTTTGTTAGCCGCTAGGTATAGTCAACAGCAAAGGTAGGTTATCATTTTTTCACCTTATCGCAATGGAATAAGGTACAAAAGTGATAACTTACTTTTGCTCTTACTGTACATAGTTTTGTAATTAAATGACTAAAAATTTTTTTTGAGGGGTGTACCTACTCCATACATAAAACTGCAAGTCAACATTTTTTTTTCATTGTAATCGATCGATTGGTCTTCCAAAATAAATATTATATAAATAAGGTTTCTCAGCAATTTTTTTGATTATGCGAATAGACTTGGAGATAATCGCCCCGAAACTCAATAAAATTGTGTCCCCCTCATCTACCTAATTTTTGAATTGTGTATTTTAAAAATATGAAAAAAGTCATGGACATTGGCTTATTAAATTCTTTCACCGAAAATTATTTTGAACATGATCGGTTCAAAGGTTTTCGAGAAAATTTCATACTACAACGGTCAGCAACTACAACACTGGCCTCTCCCTCATAGACTGCTGTGTGTGAGAGGCTTAAAGGTGCTCTATTTTTGATGCTCTCGCTCGAACCGTTTTAAGTCTCTCACAGACTGGCGCGGCCTGGCGGCTGTCAAATTTACTATGAACCGCCACCGCAGGCCGCGCCAGTGTCATGCAGGCTTTAGGCCTGACACACTGGCACGGCCTGCGGTGGCGGGCTATAGTAAATTTGACAGCTAATGACAAGTTTACTATTTGTCCGCTGTGGCCGCCACGCCTGTCTGTGAAATGCCTTATTTATATTCCTATATGATTCCTATATTAAATTCCAAAAAGAATATAACCACTAGGTTTTAATAATTATAATTCCTAATAAATAAATGTATGCTTTTTAGTATCTCATGATAGACGTTTTAACTAGCGACTGAAACAATTTTATAAACGTCGGAATATCTATTTGACATGACAGGCCGCAGATATTTCTACGTTGACAGTTTATGAAAGCGTTTTGTTCATAAATATACAAATAGAAAATCTTTACTCCATTTATTTTTAAAGATATATTTATAAGTTGTAATTGATGTCATTATAAAGTTTTTAATTATTGTAATATGTTAACATAGCTTCAGCACCATTCCATCAAAAATATCATTATTCATTAAATATTTACGCTTATAATCTATGGTCAGTCAATTGTCAAACATTGAAACGAAACGTTTTGAATCAAGCGTAGAAATCGCTTCTTGCTTGCGGTTGGTTGTTGAGTGCAACGAGCGAACTTGTTATTTGCTTGGAAAGTGAAAATAATTAGTCCACTTTTACCTTTTGATGATGAAAATTGTGTTAAATCAGTAATTATGTTAGGACAAGCTTCCACTGAAGCGTTGCTTTCAGCAACCTATGTGGAAAACTACTTGGATTGCGTGGAAAATCTGCCGAATGATCTACAACGACATTTATCCCGTATGCGAGAGCTGGACGTAACTTACAGAGGTATTTTTTTGTCTTTTCAAGCGTCCTTACAGTCTCCTTCTTTATTACAAACGGAATCTTTTGTTAATAAATTTAATTATATCACTTGATGTAAAATCGTAAGCTCTGTTGACGTTAGCGTCAGCCTCATTTTGTATACGTACAACTTGCTTTTTATAGTAACGCCAGCATCCACTGTTTCGTGACCAAAATAAACACTTCTAGCGTTATTTTAGTTCATTTCCCTTACTTCAGTACTAAACATTCAAGTCAGAATAGTAATAATAAATTTACATTTCTTAAATCAACTGGATTATTTGATTACACTTGAAATTTTAATATTAAATTGACAATCATTAAATGGTCATGGAAATTAATCTCACAATCATGACTAAAGGAAAATCATTGTTATTGTACTATTTGTCATTGTTTACTGATTTTAGGTAATTTTGTTTCTTGGACATTTTATTATGACATTAATGACCTGTGAAATGACATTTGAAATTGTTTTTTTCTATATTAATGTGAACATGTGGAATGTTAAATTAAATATTCATATTTTTAATCATTTACCAATGTGTATCAGATTTTTTTTAACAATGTTTGATCCAATCAGCACAGATCACCTACACCCAGTTCAGCTAACTGTTTTATGTTGTGCCATTAATTTCCGTAACCAGCTATGATCCTTACCTCCTTTTTTTATTAGCAAATAAATTATGGCACATCATGATAGTAAATGTTTACCAGTTCAATTTGTGAATAAATAAAGCTGATAAGTTAGTGTAGAAAAATTATTTTTGAACTACTTTTTTTGCAATGTTGTCAACTACTTGTTGAGAGGGTTCCAACAGTCCCTGACTGAGGTCCTGACAGCATTATCAAATCTGCTTGATGGTGCCATAATATTGCATTGTCACTGTACTTATTATTATTATTCTGGTAGTGGCTATTGTATCACTGCGACCATTGCTGATCTATTGTGATCGCCACTTACTACAATTCTTGGTCAAGTCCTGCAAACTCGAAGAATTGCAGGATTTTGTTGAACTCAAGAAATTTGATCTCCTCCGGGCACATGAAGTGTTTGCCCAGAATGCAGTTACGGCTGCACATAAGACAAGGGCAATCAGTTAGGATGTGTGTATGCGTCTCCTCTGCTTCAAGGCAGAGTCTGCACTGCCTTGTGTCACACAGCCCCAACACTTGCATGTGCTTGTTTAGGCAACAATGTCACTGTACTTACATAAGTATGCCAAATTTTAGCTCAGTTGGATACCGGCTGAAATGTGGTTTGGAAGAGCTCATATAATAAAATATGTTACTTTTTCTAAACTTCTGTTTATGTGAACATAGCTAAGAACTATGTAGTTACCAGCACCAATAATAAAATGTAGGACAGACAGGGTGATTGTTAAGACTGAAAGGTCCATTCTATAAACTGGAGAAATTTTTTTTGAAGATTACTATGAATATTGCAAGAGTTTGTAAGTTGGTAATATGCATATTGAATATACAAACTTTACCTCTTTATAATATTAGTACAGAATTGCAGCAACCTTATATTATAATTTCATTTTTAACTTCCTAGAATGCCTTCGTGATGCTGAAACTCACTTAGCAGTATGCATTGGAGCAAACATAGAGGAACGGCGCCGCGGCAGGGCCGCCATGCGTCTACAGAGCGCACTTGTCGCCGCGCAGGAGATTGGGGACGAGAAACTCCAGGTTGTGCAGCTGCTGCAAGACCTCATCGACAACAAACAGAGGTCACTGGAAGCTGACCATAAGAAACTTAGTAAGTATCATATTGATTTCTTACACTGATACATCTATAATCATCATACTTTTAGTAATTTGCCAATGTGTATCAAAATAAGTTTAACAAACAAATATTTTGATAAACCCACAATTGCTAGAAGTGGCACTGAAAATTAAATTTCATATGCTCTGCTGATAGTTTTTCGGAACATAGGGTGTATGTATTTATTTTTAACCCCCCCTGCAAAAAGAGGGGTGTTATACGTTTGACGTCTCTGTGTGTCTGTCTGTGGCATTGTAGCTCCGAAACTAATAAACCGACTTTAATGCGGTTTTTTTTTGTCCGAAAGCTGACGTGATCGAGATGGTTCTTAGCTATGTTTCAACAAAATCGGTTCAGCGTTTTTGAGATATTGAACTTTGAAATGAATGGGTCGGGGGTTTTTCATCTTTTATAAGTTGTAGTTATTACCACCATCACCAGCCCACTACTGTGAACTGCAGGATGTAGGCCTCTACCTCAATACATGTGACAGATCCAATGTTCAGCTTTACATATCCTATCACTTCCCACCTGTGTCAAAGCTTGATGAGTTTGGTTTTGACGCAGTTAGAGAGAAGATACACCCCTATCTTTATCAGTATGGGTTAGGATAGAATAGAATCGTTTATTGCATATCACATTACAGACATGGATGGAATTACAAATAAGTAGGTATAAATGTGACACCCTGCAAGGGCACAGCAATATCAGAGAGCTCACTAAATCATTTAAGTTAGTTTATACAAAGCAGAAACACACAGCAACATTTTTTACTTGCCAGCACCATTAAAATATTCCTCTAAACTATAAAAACATCTGTTTGTTAAAAACAATTTCAATTGTTTGTTAAACAGTTTTGGATTTTCTAGATTTTTTATAGCATTAGGAAGGTGATTATATATTTTGATAGTCATATATTGAGGGCTACTGGTGACAAGTTTTAATTTCGCAAAAATATCCAATGTCAGTCGAGTTTAAATTGAGAGCATGAGAAATTGATTTAAAGATTCTACTGCTCAAACTAGAATCTTAACAGATTGACAATGTTATCTACCCCTAGTCTCCTGCCTGGAAGTGAACACAAACGGTACGGCCAAGGAGGAGCCGGCGCCGGTGGAGGCGGCGCGCGCCGACAAGGAGGCGAGCGCGCCGCCCGCGCACGCGCACGCGCACGCGCCGCCCGCGCACGCGCCGCCGCCGCCGCCGCCCGAGCGCCCCGCCGACCGCGACAAGGAGAAGACTGACAGGGACAAGACTGGTAAGCATAGGCCTTCAACGGTGTTTTAAATTAGTTCAATAATGTTAGGTTTGGCTACACGGCTTGAAACTGTAACTACTGTTATCTACACACATATACTATAAACCCGCTAAAATGCGTTCAGAAACTGGCAGTATTGACCAGCATCATATCAATAAGATTTATGAAAATAGATTACTTGTCTCTGGCCGTAGGTAATTTTGTACGTATTTTTTTCATTAAGATAACAATATTAAGTAATGACTTTCAAATTTCGAAGCGTGGCCCAGAGGTCAGAGCAAATCATGACCAACTAGATTCTGTTATGAACATCTAGTTGGTCACGATTTGAAATCAAGTCGGCCATGGCGGTGCTATAGCCGTTATTCTAATGGTTCCCGAACACATCATTGAGGATTTATTATGTGTGTAGATAAAGTAGTGTATGCAACTGTACATAATTAGGCCTTTCATTATGTACAGTCACATAAACTACTATTACAAACTTTTTAGTAATAATAACGAATCATGTTGATGTTTCATATAGGGAAGCTTATTTGAATTCCTAGAGCTCCTGCCTATTGGGACCTCACATCATTCATAGAAAATATGTTACTCGAAAAACTATTCTTCAAAAACTTAGTCAAGGGTGAGATAGAAAACATAGCAAGTTTTTGCTTTTATTGTGAACAGAAAACATAATAACTTATTTTAAAATAAGTTAATAGTCAGGTTTAGAAAAATCCTTTTGGTTGAGAACAACATCTCAATTTGTTGCGAACTATCATTCTCGTAACTAAAATTCTTGCATTCGCTTTTATACAAATTGTCTGACTGAAGCATGCTTGTGTAAACACTACTTAATGCTTATATTTGATTTGAAAGGGGAGAGATGGTCAAAACGGGCGAGACGTTCACGAACGGTGGCCGCGGGCGCCGCCACAGACGGCGCGGACTCCAGCGAACGGGACGAACAGAGACATACCCACAACACCACACACAAGAAAAGTAAGTTTGTAATAGTACAGTCACGGACTTTACTCGTTGATCCATTTAGGTGTCAATTAATTTTGGTTTTTAATAGTTAAGCTATGAATATCCAGTAAAAGGTGAGCTCAACGATTAAAGTCCGTGACTGTACATTACTGCAGATACCAGTGAGTAAGCCATCCTGGACGAGCATGATTTAGCAGCCCGAGCCGAAGGCGATGTAGTGCTTTTCTCTAAAATAAATACATTTTCTGACCAACTAGTAGCTAGCTGAACATCAAGCTTCATGAACTTTTCATAATTTTGCAAATATTTCTCCTTGGACTTAGGAGGAAGTAAATTATTTCTCGCCAATTCCGCCTCGACTTTTAAATGTAAGACGTGCAATCTATGTCGCAATCTGATTCATTGGAACTCATTTTTACCAATTTTATTTCTTACATATATATTTTATTTCAATGAAGTCAATCCCGCCAAAATACGAGTGCTAATTTTTTAAATTGCTCTAGGTTGTTTAAGTACTGATCTTATGCCACAACCCCAATAGGATAAATACATAAATTCCGTATAAGTTTTATGTTTATTGTGAATATTTCATTTTATTCTTCTTTTTCCCCTGTTAGTATCGAATCCCTAATTAGTATCGAAATAGTAAAAAACACGGTTGACCTGAATATTCCGCCATTTTACATCGTGCAATACGGATACGTCAACCACTTTGGTACCTTTTTTTTAAAGGTCCCTCTGTAAATAACCTCCTTAGCTTATCATTGATAAAAAAATAGTTCTACATTTAAATATTATGATATGCAATGGAATTTACATACTTACTTCCTGAATAGTTCTAGTAATTGTCCTGGATGACTTGAGTTATATATATATACTATTTTTGAGAAAAAATATACAATGTGTCCCGAAAGTCCAACGTCCAGCCGAAAACAGGTGAAAGCCCAAGTCATAAAGTTCAATTTCCATTGAGCAGGGTTTTTTTTATTACTATTATATATTACTTGGGCTTTCACCCGTTTGCGGTTGGACGTTGAAATTCGGGACACCCTGTATACATACTATTTTAATAGAATTATCGTACGACGTGTTTTCATCATCAAATATAATACTGAAGCTCATCAAAGCAAGAAGAAGCGCATCAAAATATCTCCACCTCTACTTAATATATAATTCGAGAGAGACGAGATGAAAGCTTTGGCCTTTAGAATTTAATGCTACCAGCTGTGTCTGATCTTTTTGGTCGGCGTTTCCCCCACAAGCCAGAAATGCCAGTGTACACAGGCTTATAGACTGTAGTGTAGTGAAAATGGCCTTACATCCAATATTTGACAGCTGTCATCCCAGTAAAATTTATGCATGGACCTAAGATACTCAGGACAAGCTATACGTGATGCCACAATGAGGGACGGAAAGGCTTCTATGCAGCTAAATTACGAACTGGTCTTAAAATGGCATCCCACGTGATGGCTTACCAAACAACCTACTTAATTTGGGGGGGTAGTGTTTTTTTTTGCCACAACTTCATACTAAATTAGTTGTGGCATATTAAAGAAATGGAACTATGACAAGGACAACGGATGATATTTCCCTTTCTGTCACACTTATCGAGATATGATATCTTGTATGCGACCATCTCGCTCGGACGTGGTAATACAGGGTGGACCATAACTCTTTTTACATTTCAAACTAAAATAAAATTAAAACTAATTATATCAGATGAAAACCGTTTATTAATTATGAAAACACATGAATAGGGATTTTATTTTTTAAAAATTACGTCATCCATATGTGATCCTTCATTATTTTGGCATTGCCGTAACCTGGAGCGAAAATTTTCAGTGACGGCCTGACAAGTGTTCCGAGAAATGTGGACCAAAAGTCCGTTAACTTTTGAATCGGTAGCTGCGTCGGGGAGCGGTGGCGGGAAGGTGAAGGACACCATGGCACTAAATTCCCATTGGCCGCTCTTGCATTTCGTAACCCCGCCGCCTTACCCCGCCACCGCTCCCCGACGCAGCTACCGATTCAAAAGTAAACGGACTTTTGGTCCACATTTCTCGGAACACTTGTCAGGCCGTCACTGAAAATTTTCGCTCCAGGTTACGACAATGCCAAAATAATGAAGGATCACATATGGATGACGTAATTTAAAAAAAATAAAATCCCTATTCATGTGTTTTCATAATTAATAAACGGTTTTCATCTGATATAATTAGTTTTCATTTTATTTTAGTTTGAAATGTAAAAAGAGTTATGGTCCACCCTGTATTATTACCATAGCTTGTCCTGACTATGAATTTATGATTTATTTATGTCATCATGCCGTTTATTATTGTACCGGGACGACGGCTGTCAATTATCGGCTGTTAAAACAAATCTAATTATAGTTACTATGTATTATTTAATACTTGTTTTTTTTAGCTATAGGCAAAAAGAAGAAGCGCAAAGCCCGGCAAGCGGCGCAGCGGTCGGAGACGCCGCCCGAGGAGACGGACGCCATCGACCCCGACGAGCCGCGCTACTGCCTCTGCGACCAGATCTCCTTCGGCGAGATGATCCTCTGCGACAACGACCTCTGCCCCATAGAGTGGTTCCACTTCTCTTGCGTCTCCCTCGTCACGAAACCTAAAGGGAAATGGTTCTGCCCCAAGTGCCGCGGCGACCGGCCCAACGTGATGAAGAACAAAGGACAGTTCCTCAAGGAGCTAGAACGGTATAACAGGGAGAAAGAAGAGAAAGCATAGTGTTTACTCAACAAGAAGCGGAGAACGAGGTCCGCCGTGAACTCTTGAAGTCTAGTGTTGCAAATGTGATTTCAGTTGTATGAAAATTATTATTGAGTTTTATTAAATCCGTAACAATATGACGGTTACACGTAACTACTTTTCTACGAATAAGAGTGAGAGTATGGAAATGGTTGTCATTGAGAATCTGTATTATTAAGTAGGTATGTTGCTTTAGATTAAAATGGTCTTTATTAGTTCAATGAAGTACATGTAAATAGAATTTATGACTGTCTCGTAGTCGAATACAGAAGAAAAACTGCGTGGAATTCGCATTTATTTCAGTTATTTGTAATATATTGACAAGATATTTGACGTTTTTCGAATAGATATAAATTGAATATAAGATAAAATTAAATGAAGCATTTTATTATACAACTTACTGAAACCCATGAAACAAAAATGTAAGTGCTTACCTCCTTTTTGTCGGTTGTAGTAATTCGGTCGCACAAGAGCAAAACGTTTATGCCGCCAAAGGGTTCCTGCGCCCCACGCTTTTACAATCAAATATTATAATTAAAAGCACACAGTTTACTCTTCAGCCCAGAAATAGAGACAACTTGAACGATCCATAATTTATTTTTGGTTTTTACGTGCATTTATAAAAGCGTGTTTTTCTAGTGTTTTTTTTTTTAGTTAGCAAGTTGATGCTCTGGCGAAAGGTAATCCTTATAAGGAATCCTAAATAAAAATAATGCATAATAAACCCATCGTGTTAGGGCTCGCTAAAATCCTCTCGAAACAGCAATAAAAACTTGTCACATTATTATTTGTTTTGCAAAAAATTCACCTAAGCTTGTATAAGTCCAGCCAGACCGAGATCGCGTCCACAATCCCACTAAAATCCGTCCTAGAATTAGCTAGTTATAATTAAACGTCATACAGTTCATTAAATCACTTTATTTGATATATGAATTATAGACAAACATTTTACCTACTTTATAGAAACCACGCACATTAATAGTTACAAGTAACATGCAATTTCACATTACATATATAAGGCTTAATTAAATACTTTTGAAATACTCATTTTTTTCCATAAATGCCGACATAAATTCCAAAATTATTATAAGATATTGGTTCATACATAGTATTGCAATGGCTTATATTTTCGACTAGAATATTATCATTATAATATATCTGTATTGCAAATTATTCATTAACTATTCAAAATACTTAGCATATACTGGGAAAATAAGTAGGAGATATTTCAACGTAATAGTACCATTTCTATTATTTTTATACTATAATACTTCTTGAGATATGTTATAATTGGTAAAGTAATAGTGACCTTTAAAATTTTCCTAAATATGTAGTGGTTTAGACATTCTGTCAACCCCTCACATAGAATCTACTAATTAAGTGTAGATATTTTTATATAGCACTCATATGAGTATGTTTGTTCCCTTCGAAGAATATCTACAAAGTAACTTTGTAAAGATGGCAAGAAATGATAATACTTTTACCACATTAACATAAAAAGTAAATCTTTCTAAAATTATTTAGTTATAAAAATTCGTCTAATGATCTTAAATTAAAAATATGATAAGACACGATTTGTGACCCTAAGTTTAATTTATATGACACTACTTTGAACACAAATACCACTAAATTAACTACTAAGAAAACGGGAACATTTGAAGAAACTTCCAAATGCTTCTTGCTTATTTACCCAAGACCCCTGAAATGTCTGATTTAAATGCCCTAAATGATATTGATACTTTTCATATATTTACGACAAAAGTATTATTAATAATACTAAATGTATTAATTAAGTACAATAAATAATGACGGTACGTTACATGAGAAGATAAACCGTGTTGCCGTAATTTTTATATTGTGGTCCGAAACTTATGATTTGTTTTCCAGTTCCTATGTTGGATGGGAATTTTTAAAACCGATAAATACTTAAAAAGCCACAGGATGCAACACCAAAAGGGCTATTGTTACAGATCCAATATAGACATACAGTTTGTACTGTGAGATCTTGTACAACAAGTAGTAGATTTTTTTTTCTAGTAAAATAGTATAGTTTATACTGAAGGGCGTGTTTACGAGGCCATTAGTAACTTGATTAAACTCAAGTTAATTAAACCCACACTCCGTGAGGATTCTTATTGGTTGGTGCAGCATTTTCCAGTTGGCGGGGTGATCCTATGATTCTTCGAGCGCTGCCAGCTTTGCATAATCCTGGAAATAATAGATAATTACTTAACAAAACATGTCAGTTTGGCAACTTTTGTAGTATGTTTTCTTGCATGAAAAATACATCAACTTAGAACGCGCTCTGTAGTTATCCCAACGAAAAAGAGCTCTGGAAGTGTACAAGTATCAGTATTTCTAGTTGTTGAAGGTGCTGTGCCATCCCGTCGGTGATTATTGGCATCCAAATAGCCAAAAGGATGACCATAGCCACTCTCCCTTCTTAGAAGAAGCCTAGGAAAACCTAGTATTTACTTCAAATGTCCATAATTATACAGAATTTATCGAAAACATTAAGTAAATTAATAAGCATGTAAACGGGAATACTCAAAAATTCCGAAGTCAACTTCCGCGGAACGAAAATTTCGCACATGGTTTAATCGGATATACATCAAAAGGTTAGGTTTAGTTAGTATTATTGTATCCGGAAAAAGCCAAAATTCCTTCAGCGAAATATGGTTTACGGCATTATGAAATTCGGAAGAACGCAAGTGCACCCGTTATAAACAGGGACTGCTCTTACCATCTAGAGGATGCCTTAGTTCGTCCACACTGCCAGAAAGACTCTGAAGATTGGCTTCTTTCATTTCTTGCACAAGTCGCTCGACTTGTCGCTTCTTTTCCATTATTGCGTCTTCTAATACTCCAACCTAGAAAAAAAACGGTGTCTTTGACTATTAAACGAGCAATATTTGTATATAAATATACATATATATATATATATATATTTGCAATCACGTTCTCGCAAACGGCTCTAACGATTTCGATGAAGCTTGGAGTAGGGGTTTACGGGGGCGAATTGTCGATCTAGCTAGGTGTCATGTCTGGCAAAATTCGTTTTCTCCATATTTTCACACGAGCAGAGCTCGGTCGCCCAGGCACTTAATAATATAAACCCTACATTTAAGTATTTTTTTGTTTAACCTGTAATTCAAGTAATGGAATACTAACTTCGCGCTTCAAGTTTTCAGCAGTCAAATGATTTATTTCCGTCGCATGTTTTGCTTGTTGAATTTGAGTCTGCAAATTGTCTACTTCAGCAAGCATTGATCTTTCCAAAGCTTGTCTGGAAAAGGGAAGCATAAGGAGATTAATGAGGTATTAGAAAATATAAATAACGGTCCGTCTCGTTTTGACCAATGTAAATGAGCCATTACGTTCCTATTTACACATCCATCAGCATAGAACATTACTAATCATTAATAATGGATTTTATTCTATATAAATATTATAGTTGCGTAAATGCTTACCTATTTTCCTGTTGTCTACTGCTAAGAATCCTCTGCTCATTGTGAATCTCCTCCATAATCTTACGGATCTTGTTCTTGCACTGCAGTAGTTCAGTCTCGCAATTGGCCAGTTTCGACCGCACCAGCACTATCTCCGACTTTAGGGTCTTCTCGTTCTGCTTCACTATCTCACTCTCTTCGTCTAAGTAAGTTAGCGCTTGCACCTGCTCGAAAATCTTCTGTATTGAGTTCAAATTAACAAGAGCGTGATTTTTTTATGAAAAATTACTTAAATAAATAAGATCCATAACCTCTTCTAGAGACGATCCATTATTCGTTTTCAGTAGAGGAGCCATATCCAACCACAAATTATGTCCTACTTTGAAGCTACGGTAGCCTAGTGGTTCAGGCATGCGGCTGTCAAGCGGCGGTCGTGGGTTCGAATCCCGGCTTGTACCAATGAGTTTTTCGGAACTTATGTACGAAATATTTACCGTTAGCTTTTCGGTGAAGGAAAACAACGTGAGGAAACCGGTCTAATCCTTTCACGCAAAATAGGCAGTTGGATGTCAATTTGCGGAAAATGCCCAGTAAAACTAACTAACTATGTCCTACTTTTGAAAAAAAGAAAATAAGTTTCATTCCTAACGGTGGGTGAGTGAAGTGAAGAATTAGAAATGAAAGTGTAAGATTGAATTACTTAGAATAGATAGTGTTAGTTAGTAACAAGCGAAAATGCTTGTATAATGGGTAAAGTGAAGACGTAAATGTTGTCTTGGAATGCTGAGAATGTTGTTTACCAAATAAAAGTGGATGAGTAGGCTGTAATTAATCAGGTTATGTAACGATGAATAAAAAAATCCCTACAAACTAGCGCGTATAGTGAGCGCGTTCGATAAGTTACCAATGTTAACATTACGCGTATATGGCTTACTGTACTGACGGTTTGCGCTACTCTCATCGCGATTTAAGATTATAATTAATAATGATAGTATGGCACACTAACTATAGGGATTTCGTTGCTCTATAAATTGCAAACTTATTTCTGTTTCTGTGTATTCTCCGTCTATTAAGCGCAATTTACACATTGCCAGAAATTGCATGCAACTCTTGCAAGTTTAACTACATGACGGGGTTTGATATATCTATTGAACTCAATATACATCGGTAACCTGCAATATAAGGAAACTTGCAGCCAATTTATTGCATGTGGAAATTGCGCTTTACGTTCGGACACCAATACCTGACGCCTGACTAACAATACGCGGTAATCTGACCAGGGGGTTATAGTTGCACAAGCGTCTTTACCTGTTCAGTGCTTATTCTTAGCTGGTTGTCAGCAGAGCTGACCTGCTGCTGCAGAAGTTCCACTTGCCGTTCCTGCTCTCTGCCTTTATTCTCCCAAAATCCAATTTCAGCATCATACTGGAAAACACTCAACATAAGTTAAGATTTTAATAGAAGATCAAAACATATAGTCATGGGATTTGCAGAAGTAATCAAGGAACTAAGCAGTAGACACATCAATTTTGTGGTGTAAGTTTAAATTGTCAACTACTCTATAAGGATTTAAACTTTCACGATTTACAGTTTATATCGGCGGTGTTGTTTGGCCGGGTGACAACCCTAGTTTACAAGTGGTTAATAAAGACCAACCAGGTAGTTCGGAAAAACCGTGCAGCAAGGAGATGTTGATACCCACTCAAGCCAGCTGTCCCGTGACCATGGATGTTACGATACGACACATCCGAAACATCGGCAGACCTCAGAGAGGTAAATAAATAAGTTAATAATACGCGATTAAGTCACGTTTAGTAAAAATTGTGTACTCTAGAAGGTTTATGGTTTTGGTTTCATTAAACGTAATTTGATTTTGACTAATACGCTAATTCTTCTAGATCTCAAAATAACTTATAACTTAACTACAAAATAAATCCCAGAATGCCTAATTTTATTTATCAATACACCGGTTTCTCTTGAACGTTTGGTGTTTCGAGATAGAAATGTTGTTAAGTTTTAATTACTGATAGCCGTTTTCCTCAGACTGTCTGGTTGCCTTTGGCATAGGCCTATGACAAAGTTTTGTAATTATAATACTATCATTATTAAGAGCCTTAGTGTCCCACTGCTAGGCAAGGCCTTCCTCTTTTTCTTCCACATATCCCTGTACTGGACAGCCTCTCACCAGTCTTGATCAAAGACGTCAACTCGTCTCGCTATCTCCTAATACGTGGTCTGCCGCAACGTCGTATTGTTCTGGGTAATTGTAGCCCATAACGCTTCTGGCATGCGCAGACGTGTCCGGCCCATTCCCATTTAAGTTTGGCGGCTGTGGGAGCTATGTCAGCTATCTGAGTTATGTTAATTATAAGACTAAACATTTTATTACTCAGCCAGCCAGTTTTGTAAAAAAAAAAGTATCAGAGGATTAGGCAAAATGAAATTACGTTGCAATGAAACAAACACCGTGCGATGTACAGATAGATGCTGCTGTTTTCGCGCCGTTACAAAGTAGCTCGATCTAATCTTTATAGCCATCTTCAAGATCACAATAATTTTGCGGTTTCGCCCTCTGAACCATAAGGCCGTAGTACCAAAAACCGGCCAAGTGCGTGTCGGACCACGCACAACGAAGGGTTCCATGCTTTTTTTTAGTAATTTAATTACAAAACTATGTAGCGGCTAAGAAAATACACCTATCCTCAAAATTGTATTTAAATACACCCTTCAGTTTTCGAGTAAAATGCCTGTGACATACGGACGGACAGACAGACATGACGAATCTATAAGGGTTCCGTTTTTTGCCATTTGGCTACAGAATCCTAAAAAAGTCCACGTCGAAACATGCGCAATCAATAACATATTGCATTGCTTAGAAGTGTTTGCGTATAGGCGTGCGTGTTTCCACACTCGCCTGACAGCCCGCGTCGCACGCCACGCCTATCCATAAACACGTCCTAGGAGGTTCTATTGAAAATTCACCTTAATGAGATCAGCTTGTTGCGTGGTGAGTTTCTCCCGCTGGTAGTTGACGAGCGACACCAGCTCCCTGTACTGGCTGTTGTAGGTGACGGCCTCGGGGCTCCGCGCGTCCTCCTCGGGCAGGTTCACGGGCGACATATGCGAGGAGCGCGGCCGCGAGCGGGTTGGGGACTTGCACGACTGCGTCGGGGGAGGCGGCGAACGGTATGGCGGCGGCGGTTCCCTGGTTGCATTTCATGACTTGTTTACATTGGGTTATCAAGCGGATGAGACGGACAACAGTGCCATGCTATTATCATGGCGCTATCAATTGTCGTGTTCACTTGACGACCCACTGTATCCGCAACCTTTTTTTTTATAGGTGAAAATAGCTCTTAACATCTTGAGGAATTCCCAAACAATCATTCAGTTAAAGAGAAACATTGGGATATTAAATGATTAATCAACTTCATCATCATCATCATCGTCAGCCTATATATACGTCCCACTGCTGGGCACAGGCCTCCTCTCATGAATATATTCTCTCATTCATGATTAATCAACTTATGGAGAAAGTATAGTTATAAGTAGGGTGCGGACAAGTGGTGGCAAATTTCACACAGAGGGTAGTAGAGTCGCCTCGGTATTTTTATGACTAAACCAATAATGATTAAATGATGTATTTACCTTAAATTTCTTATAATTCTCCTGTGAGTAAATATTAAGTTTCTGAAATGTCAATGTACAAGTATTTAAATTTTCTGTTAAGTTATCTTCCCACAAAAATTTCAAGCTTTCATCAACCACAGATGTAATTGTGTTCTCATGTACTACATTTATGACTTTGCACGCCACATTATCAAGTGTTTCGTCTGATGCAAACCATGAATTGCAATAAAAAAATGAAAATTGTTAATAGAACTTGGGTGACAAAATATAACATTTACAACATAACATTTGATAGTGTTCCTGTAATCACTCCTCTAAAAATATGTATTAAATAAATAATTTATTCATTCAATCATAAAAAGTTAGTAAAGAACTATGACTCCATTACTCTCTGTGTGAAATTTGCCATTCAACAGATGATTCGTTTTTATTCAAATGGAAGGAAGACATTAATTAAACTGAGTACCACCCACTAACATATAAATATAACCTTTATGTAAAGGGAATACAGCATGATTAATATATACTTATAAATAAATAAATCAATATTAGAGGACAATCTTACACAAATCGACCTAGTCCCTTAGTAAGCTCAATAAGGCTGATATAAGATGATGATATATTTAATAGATACAAATACTTAAATACATAGAAAAAATCTAAGGCTCAGGAACAAATGTTCATACTCATCACACAAATATTTGCCCTTACCGGGATATATTATACAATACACATAAATACATTACTTAAATTTTATCAACAAGGTACCCGAGCCTATTGGTTCTATATAATTCTAGCTGCCTGCCGGCGTATTGCAAATAATGCAGGCAGGGGATAAAATATAGCCTATAACGATCCAGAAAGTCCATGTAGAATATAACATGCAGGTAAATTAATTTTTGAAATAAATATGCCTCTGATTTTTCTGTGGTGTTTAGCAGAGAATATTTATGCTTTCCGTTTTGTGATACCACGGAATGGTTCTGGGCCAACCAGGGTTGTGTCTGCACCCTTCCTTGCAAGTTTGTCTGCTTTTTTATTTTCTACAATGTCAGAATGCTCCAGTACCCATCTAAGTATGACTTTGTTGGAATTAGCCAGGGTGTTTATTGATCTCCATGCATTTATTTTTTGTGAAGACTTCAGCCTGAAAGATTCTCTTTATAGTATTAGTATAAGAATAAACACACTTCTCATACATACAGATTTTTAAAAATACCTTATTGTGTAACAGAACAGCTATAGAGGAACCATGAATCTCAGTGTATTTTCTTACCTATAAGGTGGAACATCTTTAAGTACTGGACTATCTGATTCTGGGGTCTTGGACTGCTGCACACCTTTCACCACCCCCACTGGGTTTCCCGGAGAGGTGTTACTTATGTTATTGTAAGTAGGTCCTGAGTTTGTCCTGTTTGGTGAGTTCTGGTTGTCTAGGATATTGGGGTTTGATGTGTTATGGCTCCTACAATGATTAAGGATATAAATGAAAATATGCTCTTGTTTACTAAGAAATCTCTACTAATAATTATTTTTTGATATATGCTCAACTAGAAATCTATTTATCTAATTAAGTATGGGATTAGTTAGAAGAACAATTTGCCATAGAATTCTAAAACATTGTATGCAATTGACTAATTTAGAGCAAATGGTAATGTTTGATGCATGTTGTCATGTTCAGAAGAGTGGTACTTACCCATTTCCAATTGGAGATCTAGAATTATTGGTTGGCTGTGATGACTTCTGGCCATTTCCAGAATCAGATCGCCTCAAAATAAATTGAATATCATTTGAATACTCTCCCCATTTCATTAGTATCTGGAAAATTAGACATTTTATTACACCATTATTTCCAAATAGGAAAAATGAAATGTTGAAATTGCTTAATAAATATTATAGTGTATACCTTCAAAGGATATTCCTGAGGCGCCAGCAGTCGCTCATTATTTCGCCACCTCTCGATCAGTGTAAATCTGCCTACTTTGCCAGTGGCATGGGCCAGTGCGAAAACTACATCCTGTCAAAAACCTCACATTAGCTACACGAATAGCGAACCCTGCCCCTAAATCTACTAATAATCTCAGCAGATTAATTAATTATAAATATACCAAAACTGACCTGACAAGTAGTAGTCTCCGTGACCCCACAAACAATTCTTTGTATTCCCTCGACCCAGACCTTCAGCTCCATTAATTTTTGGAATAGGCACTCAAGTTACAATACGTATTTTCATCTACGACATTATTGTGAGAGTTACACCACCTGCCTGTGAATTCTTTCTCACGCAAAACGAGTTAAAATACGATACAAACATACCAAAATAGACAATACAATAGATAGAAGAAAATAAAGTGGGTTATGAGAAATTTTCGTTCGGAAACGCGTACCTATGTTGCAGTTGCATTCATTTTATGGTGGTACCACACTTGGCGGTATTCGTCCAAATATTCGTGCTGCATCTTTTTCCTTCCTACGGCAAATGAAAGAGAGGCAACGATGCAACGCGAACACGCAACCCCAAGTGTGGCGCGACCATTGTACTAGCACTTCCATGGACTTATTATTACTAATAATTATTAGTAATAATCCATGGACTTATTATTACTAATAATTATTAGTAATAATAAGTCCATGAGCACTTCAGCCAATTGACACTATTGACAGGTATTAAATCATTTATTGTCTAAAAAGTAAATACAACACAATGACAAAAGAAACTAATGGACAGGGTGTATTTATCTGTTTAGACGTAAACTTCTCCAAAATAGCACAGTCTCATTTTAACCAAGCACCATTTGGCTATTAAAAAAGAGATGGTAGTATAACAGTCAGAACCGAACATTAATCATCAAATGTCAAATGTTGCCCAAAATCGCCATATTTGTTGCCACGAAATGTCAGTTCCCGTCAGTTTAGTGGGTACATCATCTGTCAACGACACATGTAAACAAATCAAAATATTAAAATATCTTTCTAAATAAAATTATAAACTGCACAAGGCTGAAAGAACACGGATAAGTGGAATGTGGTGACCATGCCCAGCTGCAGCATTATTGGATGTGGCTTACGAAAAGGCCCAAATCGGCAAAGTTTATCCTTGCACCGGTACGTAAATGTATTTTTATTGAAATATTGGATAATTTAAGCATTATCGAGAGCTGAGCATTTGCATTATGTTGTAATGGGTACACATATTAAGATTCGTTATACGTTGTAATAGGATTTAGCTTTATTTTCGATATTTTTGTACTGAAAGTTACCTTTGAGTGGCAGTTAGGGTTGTTCTTGAAAATATCGATAATTAATGGCGATGCGTCATTCGCAATACCGAATTTTCTAGTTCTATAACCAGTGAGCTCTGAGCCAGTATCTTGAATTTACAAAACCTGAAAAGTCTGGGTTGTCAAGATTGGTAAAATTTTATAGTAGGTACCTTGAAACTAAACAAGATTCATTGATTCGCTAATATAGCTATTTTTAAAGGTTACCAATATGCCAAGAAAAAATGGTTGGAGGCAATTGGACCTGAAAATATAAGACAATGTAAAAGAAACATTTGCTCTCTACATTTTGCTGGAGTACCCTGTTCTCTTTACGCTTTTTAAATTTTCAATACATAATACTTGCCTGTACCTTTCCCAGGACTCTTCTGCCAATTTAACTTTTATTTCTTGTGCTATTAAGCATGAAAGGGTACCGAAAGTCATACTTCCGCATATCTAATAAAGTATGGATTACTATCATCTCATGTTATTTTAAAAGTGGACGGATTATCGTGTCGTGTACATAAAAATCATTATTTTCTCATGTTCACTCGTCGACTTGTAATTTGTTAATATACATATAGCTTGAGGTCCCGGGTTCGATTCCCGGTCGGGGCAGATATTTGTATGATGAATACGAATGTTTGTTCTCGAGTCTTGGATGTTTAATATCTATTTAAGTATGTATTTATCTATATAAGTATGTTTATCCGTTGTCTAGTACCCATAGTACAGGCTTTGCCTAGTTTGGGACTAGATCAATTGTTGTGATATGTCCCACGATATTTATTTATTATTATTATTTATATGAATATCACTTCCATTTCACGCCGTTTAAAAGGAGACATGATTGTAAAATAAAATACTTAATAAATACGTTGTCCCAAAAGTCACGCAAGATTTGAATTATACAGAAGATGTTATTGAATCTTACAGTAGGTACACATTTAGGGTTATGCATGGAGCAGCTCAAGAGGAAAATCTAATACTGCTTGTTGTTATTGACTGCATGTAATAAATACATTCGTAATAACCATGATATTTAGCAGAATAGCAAATAATTATTTTCCTCTTATAAATCATGGAATTCCGCTAAGTAATGCCTGATACAATCAATAATTGAAAAAAAACTACACTTTCAATTAGCTCATATAAAATAATGTACTTATAACCTTTATGTTCTGAGATCTGTCTATTTTATCGATAAACATGTTCGCTGTATTATCGATAGCGGGACAGCACTACATCCGCCATGTTTGTCACCCATACTGGACACACTCATTTTGTTGATACTTCACGTCCTTTAGTTTCTTTTGTCATTGATACAACATGATAATTAACATTGACAGGTTGGACATCCGACAAATAAAATAAAAAACAAGCTTTTATTTAAATGCGCTAAAAATAATAAAATAAACTTTTACTATCAACTTATAACGTCATAACACATTTTAGATGATATAAAAGCTTGTCGCGAGATTTATCTGAGTATATACGAGTACCTAAATCTCGCGACAAGCTTTTATATCATCTAAAATGTGTTATGACGTTATAGGTTGATAATAAAAGTTTATTTTATTCTTTTTAGCGCATTTAAATAAAAGCTTGTTTTTTAAAAAGTTTTTTACTTTTAATTTATTTTTTACTTTTTAGTCATCGCTGCACGGCTATCACAAGACGGCGCGCGAGCTCTCTCGATTTTTCTCGCACTAGCCATCTCTCTCTTATTAGAAAACTTAGAAAGAGGTATAGTGCGAGAAAAATCGAGAGAGCTCGCGCGCCGTCTTGTGATAGCCGTGCTGACAGGTTTCTCAGTATATTGTCTGCCACAATGATGTAATATAAAAAAGAGTGCAGCGTGAACTCGCAGACGTCGCTTAACGACTCCTTTTTAATATTTGTTATTTTTTATTTTAACGAATTTGTTGGGAGTACAGGCTGTTGGTTTATTACCACGACATCTAACGCATTTTACATGAACCTTTTCCTTCAGGGTTCGTGGTCGCTTGTATTTTCAGTTTCTTTGTCAGGTGATGCGGCTAGAACTCTTTGGTTCCGCCTGTAGGTGGCGTTGTTTTTAAAATATGAATAAAGACTATTTGAAATTTAAAATATGAATTATTCTAGATTCGGATTTGGGATTTTCAGTTTTGAAAGGAAAAAGGATTGATTCTTGTGAAGCGGTACTGAAAACAGCTCTCAGTATGCTGTTCCATTGTAAACCTTTTTTTGTGGGATTTCAGTTTATTTCTTTGATATATTTTCATTTGGGCTTCTATTTCAGCTCAGTTTTTGTTAATTTAAAAATGCTAGTCTGTCGCCTCGGCGGATTATGTGAAAGTTGGCAGGAAGGCAGTCCACTTCCCAGTTCCTACCAAGAAATTCTTTTTGGACGCTGCCTGCGTCTTTGGTTGTTCTACTCTGAGGCCAGTCGTGGAAAGCGATCTGGCTTTCGGGTTCGGAGTGCAAGGTCAATAGTTCGACGCAAGTTTTTGCATCGACGTCCTCCACTGCTGGACGTGCGTGTACGGACCTGCAAACCACGGCGGTATCCGCTCCTAATTGAGCGAGTACTGGAGCTACGGAAGGAGTCATCACATCGTGTAACGGACCTCGAAGACGCGCGCGCTGAGCGAGCGATCGGTGACCTAATCGTATTGTTAAGAAAAAGAAAAACTAGATTTTTAATTTAGTTTTGTTTGTACATGTTGTTGAACATTGCTGAGGTTGTCTTTTCCCTTAGTAAATTCAACCTTTGATGGGGACCTTGTCGCCCTTACACATTTTTTCCCAAAATTCTTAAAGGCAGTTATTACGCCAACGTTTAAATCTTTTGACCTCTTGTTTTGGCGTTCATCCATCTCCCTTCTATCATCATACATACTCACATATCCCATTTCCATCTGCCACCCTGATCTTTTATCACCCCTCCTATCAAAGGTGTTCTTTTCAACGTAAATTGAAGAACGTAAGGTCCGGCAAACTGATTGCGACACCGCTGTTGTACTCCTTAAAAATCTAGTTCGGGTATTCCGGTGCTGACAGTGAGTTCACCTCGCCGCGTAGCGTTTACGGCTCGTAAAATTATTTCGGTTGTTTAACGGTTAAATTTTATAATTGTGTGTTTTATCAGTGAATTATCCTTGTGCGTTTGGTTATATATTAAATAAATTCTACGTGTTGTTGTATGTGAATTTTTATTTTATTTTCACTACAAGAGGTAGATATGTTATACACGTTCGAAACATGGCACACTAAAATTTAGTCAATTGGCACAACTTGCCTCAGTTTCGAGTCGTCAATGGAAACGTTAGCTGTCTGATGTGGTGGCCATTTTTAGGGTTCCGTAGCCAAAATGGCAAAAACGGAACCCTTATAGTTTCGTCATGTCCGTCTGTCCGTCTGTCCGTCTGTCCGTCTGTCCGTATGTCACAGGCATTTTACTCGAAAACTATAAGGTGAATTTGAATAAAATTTTGAGGATAGGTGTAGTTTGTTAGCCGCTACATAGTTTTGTAATTAAAAAGACAAAAAAAAATTTTTTAGGGGTGCACTCCATACATAAAACTAAAAGTCAAAAAAAAATTTCATTGTGACCCCCCGTGTGGCACATCAATCGATAGGCCTTTCAAAATAAATATAAGGTTTTTAAGCATTTTTTTTGATTAAGTGAATAGAGTCGGAGATAATCGCCTCGAAAGTCACTAAAATTCTGTCCCCCCCCTCTAATTTTTGAATGGTGTATTTTAAAAATATGGAAAAATTCATGGACATAGGGCTTATTAATTTCATTCACCGAAAATTGTTTTGAACAAGATCGGTTCAGAGGTTTTCGAGATATTACTGAAAAACTGCCTTCTTCAAAGAAAAGGACGTAAGTGCCGTAAAATTTCTGTGACGATACGACCTTTTTAATAGGCACGGAACCCTTGGTTTGGCGTGGTCCAACACGCACTTGGCCGGTTTTAATCACGGAATTTCGTATAGACAACATATCTACCTCTTTTTTAGGGTTCCGTAGCCAAAATGGCAAAAACGGAACCCTTATAGTTTCGTCGTGTCCGTCTGTCCGTCTGTCCGTCTGTCCGTCTGTCCGTCTGTCCGTATGTCACAGGCATTTTACTCGAGAACTATAAGGTGTATTTGAATAAAATTTTGAGGATAGGTGTATTTTGATAGCCGCTACATAGTTTTGTAATTAAAATGACAAAAAAAAATTTTTTTAGGGGTGCACTCCATACATAAAACTAAAAGTCAAAAATGTTTTTTTCATTTTGACCCCCCGTGTGGCACATCAATCGATAGGCCTTTCAAAATAAATATAAGGTTTCTTAGCATTTTTTTTGATTAAGTAAATAGGGTCGGAGAAAATCGCCCCGAAAGTCACTAAAATTCTGTCCCCCCCCCCCTCTAATTTTTGAACGGTGTATTTTAAAAATTTGGAAAAAATCATGGACATAGGGCTTATTAATTTCATTCACCGAAAATTGTTTTGAACAAGATCGGTTCAGAGGTTTTCGAGATATTGCTGAAAAACTGCTTTCCTCAAAGAAAAGGACGTAAGTGCCGTAAAATTTCTGTGACGATACGACCTTTTTAATAGGCACGGAACCCTTCGTTTTGCGTGGTCCGACACGCACTTGGCCGGTTTTATATTACATCATTGGTCTGCCATATTGGATTTAGAGTGACGTCACTTTATTTTTCAAGTTATTCTCAGCAAGCATATTCATTTGATACCCATATTGTAGGAGTGCATTAAAAATAACTAGCCCGCCATCTTGGGTGTTCCGCCATGTTAGATTTTTTTGCCGACTGTACTTTTTTTTGCACACTCATCAACTGCTCATTGAGAGGATTGTAACGAGCCCAAACACGACGGGATTATCCTGTGTAATTAAGGAGTTCCTACGGCCACCTTCCGTCTCCATCATCAGACCAGGTTTATGGTACCATATTATTGCATTGTCATCCGACTTACATAATTGTACAAAATTTCAACTTGATTGAACTCCGGGAAGTTGGTCAAATTTTACCTGCAAGATTTCATATTCCATAGTTAGTTACATACGACCTAATAAAAGCTTGTTAATTAAAAAAAGCTTTACCGCCTTTTCCCAGGCTCCAGGCTGAATGCAATTTGAATTAAAAGAAAAATAATCAACCCATGGTATTTTTATAGTGTGAACTGTCAAGCAAACGCCCAATTACTACAAAATAATCGTACTAGTTTGCTGAGTGTTATAATTTATTAAAGGATAATTTAGTGAGCATCTAAACTAAATGGCCACGCAAGAGGATGACGATGAAGCGGTATGGTTTTAAAAGTTTTTCTTTTACCTAGATTTACTGTTATGAGGCGGTGGTAGTACCTACCTACCCGAAGCGCCCGATGCACGCGACCTTCAATTGAATCCCTGTGTCCCTAAACTATCAGGGTGTCGTATTGTGTGGATATGGCTCGTACCAATAAGATTATTGGTAGGTACTAATGCGATTTATTATTTAGGTATTAAGTAACACATCGTACACAGAAAATCCTCAATTAATAAAATAACTTAAGTATCGGCAATTAGTGTAACTCCCGGACTGGAGTTTCAAGCGTCCATAGACTATGGTGCCCACTTACCATCAAGAATTTTATTCTACGCTGATGGCCACCAGCGTAGAATAAAAATAAAACATTTTAACTAACAACTTTTTGTACTATACAGGATCTGGCATTCAATGTAGAAGAAGTACAGAAAATAATTAGAGATAACATAGAGCTGGTTCTTGGCGGAAACATATACAGTCACTCGAGATCACCGCAATGGATTGGTATAATCACAGATAAGACTATGTCAAGAATTTCAAAACTGAATAAACCCTTCAAGTATATATGTACGTACATAGAGTCTGGCCAACGAAACGTGATATTGAAAATAACCGCGAAATTTAAAAATGTACGTGATTTAAAAATGTGGTAAAACGATTTTAATACTTTTGTCATCAACTAATAACTACACATAATTAATGACAACAGCTTCAACATTTTCTAACTCTAGCTCATACAGGCATACCATAGCTACAATTTTAAATTTCGCGGTCATTTTCAATATCACGTTTCGTTGGCCACTACGTATTAATATTTCGCAGATACCTTCCTATGGTACGTACTTTAACCACCTTCCTAAATTTACCATATATTATATATATCATAGGGGAAGGAGACGTAGCAATATAATTGGAGTTAGAGGCTTAAATTCTCGTCCCCCTTTTCATCATAATTATTCTGGTACCTATTCACAATGCTTATTTCTGACCTACCACTGACTCAAACCAGTGTAAGTCTGACCTCCGATTACGCGTAACTTAACGATTCTCGGAGTAACATTTTAAGAAGCCAGGTAAGTGGTGAGCTTAGTTCAGACAGGTTGTAAGTAGACCTACCTATCTATATACCCACCCACTGACAAATATAGGCACCACTAACTCCGCCCCTCCGGCTGTGTTCTACGACTACTTATAGTTTTATCTAAAGAGGATAGGTATATTCACTGCGTAGTGATTAATTAGTTGAGTTATAGTTATATCTATGAGAGCCCGTGATTTTTTTCTAATCTCATTCGGACTTTTACTCAATACGAAGCATGCGCGCTACTTTTATAGATGCTACCTATATTCAGAAAGGTGTAAAATGTTCTTGTAAGAACGAGTGGACCTGTAGAAAATAATATAAATATGTTTGGTGGGTTTAGATTTACTAGGAGCTATTAATAATTCTCTACCACCTGTTCATATACCTACCTACCTAAATTCTACTCATGGTTTCAATTGTAGAAGTTGTCAAACACCTCTGATTTCAGTGCGAATTACGATAACCCAGAAGAATGGCAGTGGTTTGCATACGGCAGCGGCATACTTCTGGGACACAGTCACCGACGGGACCTGTACAGTACGCTGGGAAAACAAGTACATGTACTGCATTGTTAATATCTGGGCTCTAGCTTTGCAGGTTTAAAATAAATAGCCTAAACTTTCTTTAATTGTTTCCAGTGAATTAAGTGTTTGAGTGAGCGTTTAATAAACTAAAATTGCTTCCCTAACATGCCCACAAAAAAATCCGTTTAATTCAATCTGCTGTTCATGTCAAATCATAAGTAGCAGACAGGGAATAACATTTCGTAAAATAAATTTTAGGCAGCGGGGCGCACAACGGGTATTCATAGTCCAAACAGCGGTCTTTGGGCTCGGCTACGACTTCAAGCGTCGCTGGCAGCAAAGGCGCCATACGTGTGAGTGAGAGACCGGAGCGCAACCTCTCGCTCCCACGTATGGCGCACCACTGCCGCAGCTGCGCAAAGTCGTGGCCGAGTCGTTAGGGTCCTCCATAAGCTACGATAACCACTTAAGATCATTCGAGCCGCATGCCTATTTGCCTCCGAAGTGTTATAAAACTTATAAATTATATACTACATATTACCAGTACCTCTAAAATTTGAACTGAAAAACAAGCGACTAAAGCGTGACGGACCGCACAATAAATGTGACGGTGTTTAGTAAAAGGGCCCACTTTGTCGATTCTAGTTACGGAGTTACGGGCAGTTTAGTGAAATATGGCAAAACTTACCGAAAATCAACTTTCGATGAAAACTGATAGAACAGACTGTAATAAACCTATGATTTTGATGACGACGCATAAATCTCCATTTTAAGCACCTTTTTAGGGCCTCAAAGTTTAGTGCCCAGCGACCCACTTTGTCGCATACAGAAAAAATCGTCGATATCATATTTGTGACGGTTTTTGGGAAAAGGTCCCACTTCGTCGATATAGAGTTAAGAGTAGTTCCTAATACTACAGACCATACGCTATCTTTTGGTGAAAGATTCATGTCTGTAGGTGCTATAGTTATTTTTTTTAAATTCTGCAAAGTTGCAGAAGTGAAAAAGCGACAATTGAGAAAACGTTGGTTAAAGTTTGGGATGGCAGAAAACACACTTCTACTTTGAAGTTATGGAGTGGTTGGTATTAAATGAATGGGCATACTTTAGGGATTTCAAATTAGTTAAAATCATGTATGTAACCTTAGTATTTTGAATGTTATGGAGGCTTGAACATAAAAACAGGACAAAAATATGTAAATCCTGAATATGGATTTATTTCTATATTCTATTTTACGGCACGCAGATTTATCATTAAAGTTGTATTTATAAATGGTTTCCCATGCTAAAAAAGACAGAAATAATTCTGTGGATCCTTTTATTTAGTAATTATGTCAAAAAGTTAATAACAAATGATTTGAAGAGTGCCATGCATAAAAATTAAAATACACGTGTCTCTTAATATATAACATGAGATTACTACTAGATAGCATAGAAGGTATGTAAAATAACAAATTATAAGTACTTTTTGTGTGTATAAAGTTTAGTGATTTTATATAGGGAGCGTCCCACTTGGTCGGTTTACTAAACTTTAGTGTTTCTTCATTGAAAGTGTTTGTGTTTGGTATATTTTTCAGTTTTATGTATGAGATAATGGTTTGTTATTGTTAATCTAAGAGTCTTTGATACTAACGTCGTTTGTTTAAACTTTTTTAACGTAATCGAACGAAATTTCTTTTCGACTCAAGTTTAGTGACCCACTTTGACGGTTTAGTGGATCATACGCTACTTGATGCACATTACTACACCCAACCTCAGCGGTAGCTTGCCTCGCACTGATCGCCGTCGCCGCTTGCGCTGCGCGTCGAGCCGACCGGCGTAGGTACATACCCACGTCGGCTCTACACAAAGCGCTTAGCGGCGGCGGTGCCTTTGATGTCGCCGACGAGGCGGCGCGGCGACTTATATAAACGTTGCGATGAGTTCGATCCGTTTGCTACATCTCATAGGTTCAATACGTACACCATTTTTAGGGTTCCGTAGCCAAAATGGGAAAAACGGAACCCTTATAGTTTCGTCATGTCCGTCTGTCCGTCTGTCCGTATGTCACAGGCATTTTACTCGAAAACTATAAGATGTATTTGAATAAAATTTTGAGGATAGGTGTATTTTGTTAGCCGCTACATACTTTTGTAATTAAAATGACAAAAAAATTTTTTTAGGGGTGCACTCCATACATAAAACTAAAAGTCAAAAACATTTTTTTCATTGTGACCCCCCGTGTGGCACATCAATCGATAGGCCTTTCAAAATAAATATAAGGTTTTTAGCATTTTTTTTGATTAAGTGAATAGGGTCGGAGATAATCGCCCCGAAAGTCACTAAAATTCTGTCCCCCCCCCCCCTCTAATTTTTGAACGGTGTAGTTTAAAAATATGGGAAAATTCATGGACATAGGGCTTATTAATTTCATTCACCGAAAATTGTTTTGAACAAGATCAGTTCAGAGGTTTTCGAGATATTGCTGAAAAACTGCCTTCCTCAAAGAAAAGGACGTAAGTGCTGTAAGATTTCTATGACGATACGACCTTTTTAATAGGCACGGCCATTCGTTTTGCGTGGTCCGACACGCACTTGGCCGGTTTTTGGTTTGTAATTATACTGTTTTTGGTTCAGCAAATTACACCTATGTTTATAAATTATGATTTTATACTTGTAGTAATTTTTTTGCGTATGATCCACTAAACCGTCAAAGTGGGTCACTAAACTTGAGTCGAAAAGAAATTTCGTTCAATTACGTTAAATAAGTTTAAACAAACGACGTTAGTATCAAAGACTCTTAGATTAACAATAACAAACCATTATCTCATACATAAAACTGAAAAATATACCAAACACAAACACTTTCAATGAAGAAGCACTAAAGTTTAGTAAATTGACAAAGTGGGACCCTCCCTATATAAAATCACTAAACTTTATACACACAAAAAGTACTTATAATTTGATATTATACATACTTTCTATGCTTGATAAGTATGTTTTTTAAGTAATCTCATGTTATATATTAAGAGACACGTGTATTTTAATTTTTATGCATGGCACTCTTCAAATCATTTGTTATTAACTTTTTGACATAATAACTAAATAAAAGGATCCACAGAATTATTTCTGTCTTTTTTAGCATGGGAAACCATTTATAAATACAACTTTAATGATAAATCTGCGTGCCGTATAATAGAATATAGAAATAAACCCATATTCAGGATTTACATATTTTCGTCCCGTTTTTATGTTCAAGCCTCCATAACATTCAAAATACTAAGGTTACATACATGATTTTAACTAATTTGAAATCCCTAAAGTATGCCCATTCATTTAATACCAACCACTCCATAACTTCAAAGTAGAAGTGTGTTTTCTGCAATCCCAAACTTTAACCAACGTTTTCTCAATTGTCGCTTTTTCACTTCTGCAACTTTGCAGAATTTTTAAAAAATAACTATAGCACCTAGAGACATGAATCTTTCACCAAAAGATAGCGTATGATCTGTAGTATTAGGAACTACTCTTAACTCCATATCGACAAAGTGGGACCTTTTCCCAAAAACCGTCACAAATGGTGGTTCCGTATCAAGAGGTCGTATCTTCATTCACGGTACTTTGCGTCTTTTTGTTTAGGAAAGTTTTTCGCCGATAACTGAAAACTTTTGGACCTATCTTGTTCAAAACAATTTACGTTTTCACATACCTAATCTATCACTCATTATATTTATTTACGGAACATTGGCTACTACTAGTTCATGCCCAGTCATTGGATGTCGTTGGGGTAGCTATCATTAGATGTCGTTACGCTCTCCGGATTCAACTGAATAAATAACTAACTAGAAGAAATTAAACAAGACATTAAGCACATTTTAGTATTTTTATTTTTGGTAAAATTTACCATAATACAAAATAATTATAGAAATAAATAAAATAAAATGTATAGACAGGACATAGAACTATGCATTGTAAAAGTGGTGCTTTTAAAGCAATCAATATAATAATTTATAATAATATTAGGCAAAATGGCATTGTGTACTTTAAAAATAAAAGCGTTATTTTTAACACAGAAAGTAATATCAAGAGCAGATGTTTATAATTACACTTAATGCGAAGCAGATGTTTACACTTAGGTAGGAGGCATCACTTAGTGACGACGTTTTGTTTCTACAACAGTTATTGTACAATAAAATGCACAATGCAAAAAAAAAAAGAATTGTAGAAATCAATCAACCTTACAGGATAAAACATTTTTTTTTCATTAACAATATTGAGTCCAAGGAATAATTTGAGAAAAAACATTGGAAAGGAAAATTTTGTTGTTAGTCTCTTACGTTAACTAATATTTACGAAATTAGATGTTATTCATATCTATTGATTATAATTCAATGTAAGCTAACTTCGACTAACTCTTGTATCAAAATGTAAAAAAAATAACGACACCCTATTTTATGAAAAGAAAACCCGACTAGTTATATTCGAGGACAATATCATTCCCTGTACTACTAATACGAAACGTTATTTTCCTCTATAACTAATTCATTTGAATGTTCAAGTATTAATCGTTTCTCACTAATCTAGATATTTACGGAACATCACACTTTACTTTTATGGTAGGGTTTTCAATCATAATTGTCGAAATATTTATTTATTTAAATAACCATAACAAAAATGGGGAATTCCTTTTAAGAGCTTATTTAAAAAGGGTTGCGTGGTAAAACTACGTAAAATTTCAAATTGCATATACATTTTCACATAATGGTTGACAATCTGTTTAAATGTTTACTCTATCAAATAAGAAAAAAAAGCTACTTATAAAGTAATTTCCCATTTCAATAATTACATTTCACCAACGGTTTCGGATTAGTCTTCATATATGTAGGTAATTCCAATATTTTCATGTACAATGTTTCGTTCATCTACTTTATCTGCTCTATTGAATTTTTAACTATAGAAATACTTGTCGACACAATTATTTTACTTTAATACTGCTATTGATAGAGGCAATAACATTAATCTTTTAAATTAAAGCCTATGTCATCCGATCCATTAATTAATTCTATTGTTTGCATAATGAGGACAAAGTATTAAAGCAACCAGGAATACCTGCACGTGGTTTCGCTAGCTTAGTTGGCTAATGTGATGAGTTCCACTTGTATTGTGATGTGTACAATCAGTCTATAAATGCGCAAGTGTATCTATGCAACAAAACAATCAATTATATGTAAAACAAATTATTAATATAAAATAATTAATCCAATCTGTATAATATTTTTTCGTCCAAGCATGATTTTTCAATAAAACACTTTTAAATAGCAATAGTGTGCTGCAATATTAAAGCTGACAAAATGTGCATTTCTGCAAAACCGTGCTAAGTAATTGGGATTGTTCAACAACCTCTCGTGCTTCACACACTTCCCCCACGCCCCCTCCCTCGGCGCTCCCGCACACCGAATAACTTATATGTACACACGTCAAATATACTTGTACAAGTACGGACTACACTATGACTACAATAAAACAATATGTCACTTAACTTCATTATTATGACAGATAATTTCTCTTATTTACAAATCATTTCGCTATACAATATCCATTTAAAATTACTAAAAAGTAACATTGTACTTGAAACTTCGCTACCCTTTTGCATGTACTAATTATTTTGATATCCCTAATTACCTCAGTTTAATATGTACATTTAATGTTAGTCGAAGTGTAATAGACATTAAAACAAAAATGAGGAACAAATATACACTATCTTCTATGCACTAACCATTCTCCTCCGTGCCCAGATACGGGGCTGAACGTATATATCACATCAAAGTACTTTAGGTAGACACTTAAGCCGTTCGCGAACCGTCAAATCGATCTATAAATAATACAACTTAAACATATTTACAAAATATATAAACTTATCACAAAATTATATTTTGAATCAAAATAAGTCCTACTTATTATACAATCCAACAATTCTAAACACTGGGTAGATTCAAGAAAGAGATCATAACAAGATTCATGAAAAACTTTCAACGTGTACAATTTTCATTGACAAAAATTCCGTCCACCAACGTACGAGATGGCAAATAGATATTAGATCGGATATGTGAACGTGACTTTCCTCGCTTTTAAATAAGTAAATCTGTATTCAACCCAGTATTTCCTTGATTCTAATAATCTTATTACAAACAAATCATATCGTTAAAACAGCCGTATAATTTTTAATGTTTATTCATATCCAGATTCATTCTTAACTATAACATACGATCTGTTCGCAAACTAGTCAAGATCATGAACAATATCATGCATACATCACGTTTATCACAAGAAGGCCCGCGAGCGGTGTCGCAGCGAGATATAATATCCGTCTCATTCTAATTAGAACACTTGAAAGAGACGGTTAGTCTATGTCGCCTCGACACAGCTAGCGGGCCGCCCTGTGATAGCCGTACAGTTTTTCACCTTACTCCATTGAAATAAGGATAAAAGATGTATACATATTTATTATGATTTTAATCGACTCTCATTCAATATCGAATTATAACGAGATCCATCGAATTTCCGACATTCTTTTGATTTGTACATTTCCATAGTCCAAATTGCTATACAGATGTTAAAGTAGTCTAATTCCTCTATATTGTGTTATGTCTAATTCAGTTATGTACTTTAAAGATTATGCTAATTAAAGCCCAACGGCTCGCTTGACAATAGATAATTACTTGATTGTCAGTTATTATATTTATGAACTCTAGAATAGTATCTTAGAATTATTATAATGGTTCATTCATTCGTTGCATATTTCAAATTGTTAACATATTCGTAATAATCTTCAGCTGCAAGACACTTTTGTGTTTGTCAATAATAAGTACAACATAATTGACACAAAGTAATCACTCACGCTTCTCAGTTTAGGTATTTGCGGCATTTCTTGGCACCGCATGTGCAAGGTATCTTGACCTCTTCAAATGGGAATTTATAGTCATAGGTCAGTTCTTCACCGATGCTAATGCGACGCAGTGCAAAGATCAAGATGTGTTTGTGGCCGTGGATGTCAACGACGCGTGAGTAGCAGTTCGGCTGGAAGAATTCAAAGGTTAGATTATTGAACAGTTTGATGGTAAGGACTGCACACGATAAAATCCGGGCATACCTGATCTAGACACGCGGCAGCGTGTCAAGCCAAGTTCAAGCAAAGGAACTGGCTAGCCAGCGCTGAGTGTAATATTACACGAACCACTTGGTGCCATTTTTGAGCCTTCTATAACTCAAAACCTCTTTAACGTAAACACATAAAACTACGTGTGTTTAATTATATCCATAAGGACATCTAGAAGCCCAAATTTCATGAAGCTAGCTCAAACGGTTATAAAGATATGAAGGTCAAAAAGTCGTAAATTTTAGTATTGACTGACATATAGTATCTAAACCTAACCTACTTCCAGATGACCTAGAAGGATGAAATTTGGAATCCAGCTCGGTAATTGTGTAGGAAAAAATCTAAAAATAAAAAAAGTTAAAAAATAGGGGGAGGTCCCCATACAATTTTTTTTTTATTGTAGCGTTGGAACCGATACAAGCAGATATTTGAAACTATCTCAATATATGTATTTGCTATATAACAGAAATATAAAAATAAAGTTAAGTCAAAAAATAAGTGGTGTCCCCATACAAAAAACTTGTAATACGCGCTAAACAACCGGCCAACGGTGTGTCGTCGGCGGCGCGCGGCACCACATAATTATACACAGAACAGAAGTAAATCTACATAAAAGCGCTCCCGAGCAACACGGAAACGCAAATAGTACATTGTTTAACGAGGGGCGTAAGTGGAATATTGCTAACGAGTCTATCAGATGCCCGACGCCGAGGGCGGAGGGCTTTTGATGACTCGAGTTTGCAATATTCTTACGCCCGTGTTATACACAATGTTTTTCATCACATTTGCGAGGAAATAAATAACTACAAAAGACAGAAAAATCTAAGTTTCATACAGCCGCACCAATCAAAAATTGACAACTTCACTTCCAGATCAGTGCTAGTGGAGCGCCAAGGTTCAATATTTCAACCAATCACAGAGCAGTATTCTTGCAGGGCGGGGCGGCTTGGCCAACTAGATTTTTTTTTTCAACCAATCTCAGAGCAACCAGATTTGCTTAAGCCAATCAGAGGGTTTTATATTTTAAAACTAAACTTAACAGCCCGTGGGAGGTAAATCGGCTATAACTGCTCTGTACGCTCGCAAGTAATAACGCCATTGACGAGCAAGTGTGATGAAAAAACATTAAATCTCAATACCTGCCTAGTTTTCTTTACAAAAAGTAATGATATCCCACCAAAAACATAAATGTAAAAAAGGAGAGCCAAGTTCAATACAAAAATTATGCTTGGCTGTGGGCTTCGCCGCAAACCGAATGGAGATCTAAATGAGTGCCAAGTTATGCAAAATCCAAATATGTATTTATAGGAACAAAATAACATTATGAACAAGTATTAAACTCAATTTCTTTGCTGTTGTTTAAAAATGTGAGATCTTAAAGTAGGTTAGATTTGACTTGGCCACGCTTATTAAAAAATACTAGCTGCCCGCGCGGCTCCGCCGCGTATACAAAGAACCTAGGCGGAGCGACGGGATAAAATATTATAGCACATAATCCCGTAGGTCCATTCTACATATATAACATAGGTACTGAAGAAAGGATTTTTAGAATACGATGGGTATAGTTTCTAAGACTAATATCCCCAACATACAAACTTACATTGCACAGACATTACACCTGTTTATTATTAGTATCAGCACAGATCAAAGAATACTGTATGGAGACCGTTAATGTTTTAAAATAATATTTATACCGCTAAATAGTTTAATACTGGTTTATGTTTTCCAGTATTAAGTCATATCAGTTTGACAAATTACAATTTATACCTAACTGTCAAAGTCAAAGTGATTTATTCTTCAATTTAGGCATATTACATGCACCTATGAATGTCGATAAACTACCACCGGTACTGTAATCGAAATATAATTATCTGAACCTGAAATAATTTGGATGGTATTCAAGTCAGGTGAATAAAGTTGCCAATGGGAGTCCCCGGTATCCGAAAAGAAATTTTAGTACTTAATCGAGGTTCGTTTTCTACATCTTTACTTCAAATTTAAAGCCTATCGGTGCCTACGGCATTGTGCTTAAGTAAGGTAAATAAAGCCTATATGGGGTCCACGACAATTAATGGGTTTAAACCTCATTCTTCTCCCAATATCTCGAATATGGGAAAATAAGTTAGTATATAAACTTTTTGAAATAAATATATACATGGCAAATAATATTGACAACTCTATGTCACAAAAAAAAATAATCCACAGTTGACACAATACGTCTGTCAGTTTTTGTAAACACTGTAAAAGATCGTTTATTTTCTATTTACTTAATTTTCTTAGTGTTGTATCCATATGTGGCCGACTCAACATTTATAATTTCTTATGCTGAAGAACTTACTACAGGTTTGAGTTCAATTCTTGTTTATTTATTTTACATTGTCATCTAAAGTCAAAACAGGAGTTAGGTACGTCACGTGACGTCACACAGCCAAGGTCACGTGGTCAGCGCACGGTAGATTCTTTAAATTAAAATTTTAGTACTTTTTCAATAAAAAATTAAAAATCGGAGACCTTATTGCAAATCTCCAGCATGAGACGAATCGGACGACA
This sequence comes from Epinotia nisella, assembly GCA_932294315.1. NCBI lineage: Eukaryota > Metazoa > Arthropoda > Insecta > Lepidoptera > Tortricidae > Epinotia > Epinotia nisella. The sequence continues at coordinate 30,812,388 of OW028674.1, forward strand.
TATCATTTATCAAAATCGGACCATAACTGTAGATCTGATGGCATGTACAAAAATCGGGCTCGCGTATTATATATATAGATTTTCTTAACCTTTTGACAGCGAGGGTGCAAAACAAAACAATGAATAGTTTCATTAACTTCTGATATATACAATACAATACAAATACTCTTTATTGCACACCTCACATAAACAAAGCATATATATATATTTATAAGTATCATGAACTATTTAAAAAAATGGGTCAAGTTACTTGTAAAGCTTTTTATTACATAAAATTAACGAAAATGAGCAAAGTGCACGCGCGGCTATGGCCGTCTTTAGCTGTCAAAAGGTTAATAACTAACATTTTTTTTTAATTGAGATATTACACTTTAGTCCATTTTTTTTTTGGCTGATATTTGTTAAATAATTGCTTCACATACAAAAACTACTTTCAGTCCTTGAAGTGGACAGTCTTGCTGGCTACCCCAAATAGAAACCAGTGTACCTACATGCACACAACTAATGTAACCTTGGATATTCTAAAAAGTGTGAAACACCTTGTTAAAATATAAATACGATAATGGTTTGTAGTAGAAAGTGAATAGCCATTGTCAAATAATGCTGTACAAAAAATATAACTATGTTGGAATGTATAACGCAAAAAATCATACGTACTCATACATTTTGATATGATTGTATTTTTTTATAGGATTATATCTATGGATTATTAAAAAAGTGTTTTTTTCTTAATAAGTTGGTGGAAAAATAAACTAGATCAGGTATGCCCGGATTTTATCGTGTACAGTCGTTATTATAAACAATGCAACAAAAACTACATACAAAGTCAAAGTCATCATGATAAGAGATATACTTACATCACAAGAATGATTTATAAATCTCGCAGCATTTCCTTTCAGCGTCGCATCTACCACTAAGTTATCATCGATGCGGAACATATAACAGCCACCAACGCCACGACGGCCGCTCATTGCCTCGTACCGTTTTTCACGTTGGTCGGCCAATACAGCGCGAATCACTTCACCAGCATATTCAATTACCATATCACCTGCAATGGAACAATTTTAGTTATCACTTAAAACGTATTTTATATTATTAATTAATTAAGGTAAAAGTACGTTTTTTTGTCGCCGGAGATTCCCTATTTAAGCTATATAAGTCGAGTAGTTACAGCAAATATTGCGTTGTGATTTTTGTCCCCGATAGATAGATGCCTATCCCCAGAAGAAACTACCATTTTGGACCTCAGTCGAGACGCGATCCTTGATCAAGTCGGTCGATCGTCGCTTTGATGGGGATTCCTTACGAAAATCGTTAAGAAATTCAGTCAACTTCTTAAGGTCATAAAACCTTTTTGAGGCAACTTTATGAATGGTTTTGCGGATTCATTATTTAATTTGTTTTAGTTATTTGTGCAAACAAGCTAATTTAGTGCAGTCATATTGGAAGAATTTAACTTAAATGTGGATTAGGGTCATAAAACCTTTTTGAGGCAACTTTATGAATGGAAATTGGGTTTTGCGGATTCATTATTTAATTTGTTTTAGTTATTTGTGCAAACAAGCTAATTTAGTGCAGTCATATTTGAAGAATTTAACTTAATTGTGGATTCGGTGATGGGTCGGCCCTCGTTTTGACTTGAACGTTTCTACGAACAGCGTCCAGAATCAGGGAAACCGTATGTTTTTGATATTATTAGGTTGATCATAAACAATTCGCTTTTCAAATAACTAAAAGTATTTACAATTTTAAAAATTGATAATCTAAACAGATTTCTGTGAAACTGTGTTTGAAAGTAATAATTTTCAAGACTTTTTGACGAATAATAAAAACAGAATAAATCCAAAATAAATAAAATAGAATAAAAACAAAAGTAATCTCATGTTATATATTAAGAGACACATGTATTTTAATTTTTATGCATGACACTCTTCAAATCATTTGTTATTAACTTTTTGACATAATTACTAAATAAAAGGATCCACAGAATTATTTCTGTCTTTTTTAGCATGGGAAACCATTTATAAATACAACTTTAATGATAAATCTGCGTGCCGTATAATAGAATATAGAAATAAACCCATATTCAGGATTTACTGTTTTTATGTTCCAGCCTCCATAACATTCAAAATACTAAGGTTACATACATGATTTTAACTAATTTGAAATCCCTAAAGTATGCCCATTCATTTAATACCAACCACTCCATAACTTCAAAGTAGAAGTGTGTTTTCTGCCATCCCAAACTTTAACCAACGTTTTCTCAATTGTCGCTTTTTCACTTCTGCAACTTTGCAGAATTTAAAAAAAATAACTATAGCACCTAGAGACATGAATCTTTCACCAAAAGATAGCGTATGATCTGTAGTATTAGGAACTACTACTCTTAACTCCATATCGACGAAGTGGGACGTTTTCCCAAAAACCGTCACAAATATGATATCGACGATTTTTTCTGTATGCGACAAAGTGGGTCGCTGGGCACTAAACTTTGAGGCCCTAAAAAGGTGCTTAAAATGGAGATTTATGCGTCGTCATCAAAATCATAGGTTTATTACAGTATGTTCTATCAGTTTTCATCGAAAGTTGTTTTTCGGTAAGTTTTGCCATATTTCACTAAACTGCCCGTAACTCCGTAACTAGAATCGACAAAGTGGGACCTTTTACTAAAAACCGTCACATATGTCTTTGACAATCTTTTAGTATTTTTGTTGTGACTGAAATCATTTGGAGTACTCAGTGTCTGCAATACTTTTTAATTAAGACTATAAAATGAACGAATCCAATACTGGGGAAGTAGGGGCGGCTGGATCCACAATTCCAGTGGACCTTCAATGCCTTACCATTTTTAACACATTCGCTGCCGAGCCACGCCCCCTAGGAACAAACTTGTATGGAGGCAAACGCACATATGCGTCGGTGGCAATGAACGACATGTAAAACTATGTTTTATCAAGGAATAAATGAAATGAAAAAAAATGCGGTTAGTATACCTTCTTCAATCTCGCGCTTGCAGAATAAGCCTCGGCCATGAATGTGAGATCTGTAGACGCCTACTGAAACCTTTGACGTCTCCTTTAACTGTCTGAATCGCATGGCTGCAGGTAAAGTTGCTAATCGCCTAAAAAATAAGAAAATATATTACATTGAAGCCGAACACAACATTTACTGTCTAAACATTTAAATAGTGTTATTTTTAGTATGATTTATTACCGGGAGATTGAGCTTTCTGCATCTTGGCCGTTAAATGGAGGTGGTTCTTCTCTGAAAGGTGAGGCCATCCAGCTGAACATGTCGTGGCTTACTTTACGGCATATTGGCCCAGTACGCGCGCTGCCCCAGGGACTTTCCTTAAACCCTTCACTTAAGTCCAAGTCATTGTCCCAACTATTAAGTGGGCGACCCTGTCGTAATTTGTATTTGGTGCATCGGCTCGCCTAAAATTTAAATAAAATCCATAGTAAATTCATGGTGCACTACATATGCATTTGATAATTTGCAAATCAAATTTTACAAAAAAAGTTTACTTACCCCAGGAAGTTGTTCAATGAGATATCTCAAAGCATTGTTATTGAGTCCGAGCAAGTGGGCGCCTGATAGAGAGGACGGTAAATTATACTGTATTAAGGGTAGTCCAGATTGTTTCCTTGCATTTTGCACGGCCTCTACCACTTTAGCCCAGATATCAGTCAACGAAGTTGATGTGTAATTAAATCCATCCTCCGAGGTTACTTCGTATATTAATTTAGGGCCATCGTCTTTTGGGGGCTCTGGTGTTTGTTTTTGCAGTGATGGTCCCTTATTCTCTTGACCTTTTGCTGCTTTATTCGGTTTCTTTGTGGCAACAACGTCACTCTCAACCTTTCTATCACTTATAGGTCTTTTTGCAACTTTTGATGGTCCGCTGGGCATTTTAGGCTGTACTTGAGCCTTATTAATATCTTTTTCTTGTAAAACTTTTGGTGGCTCTACTTCTATCATTTCGGCATCTAAATTAGGCATTGAGGTCATTTCAGCGTTAGGTTGCCCAGATTCTGTTATGCTAGTCTGCGCCACTATGGGACTAACTTGCTGTATTTCCGTAGAGATTTGAATAGCACGAGCAGCATCTATTTCTTCCTTTTCCCTGTTGGCCTTTTCCAGTTCCATCATTCGTTTTGACTCTTCGATAGCCTTTTCCAAATCACTGTCAATTGTCTCATCTTTGATGTTAAGATCTGGCATGTCATGGCTAACTGTTCTTTGTTTTGGTACTGCAGGTGTCTTAGTTGAAGAACTAGTAGAGTTTTTTGAAGACGATTTACTTTGACCATCACGATGCAAGGGCAACACTCTATTCATTGGCCTCATAGACATCGGGTTGACGACGTTGGTTGGTATGCCAGACTGTTGAGTAGGCGGAGCTTTCGGCAATGTAATGCTAGATGTATTTTGTGTTGGCAGGCTAATTGTGTTGTTAGGTACAGGTATACATATCATATTACCGTTTCCGCTTTGATTTTGCAACAGACTGTTACCAGACTGGAGTGGAAAACTAATATCAGCAGAGGATTTTGATGCAATCTTGGGGTCAACGAGGTTATTCTGCACAGTAATATTTACAGTGTTATTGCTCGAGTTAACGTTTATATTCATAGGTGCACTGTTTGGTATGGCTTGGAATGTTAAAGGATCAGGAACACTATTACTGCTGTTGTTAGTTACTACGCGTATATTGTGTTGCTGCGGTACATTATGGTTCAAATTATTATCTAAGCTTGTATTATTAGACAACCTATTCCTTTCTGGAAGATTGATGACTCGATTATTTTGGGAATTCATTTGCATAAAGCCCATTTGTGTATTCATTGCTATAGTATTATTCTGCTTGTCAGTATTCACGATGTTAACTTTGGGGCTGTCATTTGTCAAATTGGGCAGAGGCAAATTTGTGTTTGTTGGCGGCGGACCCATGATGTTTTTGCCTCTCAAATTTTCTTGGCTGAACTTATCATTCACTGCTATATTCGGCCGACTCATCTGACTGTCGATATTAGTGATTTGATTTGATGAGTTGTTCGTTGAGCTCATATTGCAACTATTTATGTTAATTTGTGCGTTGTTAGAGCCCTGATTGCCCAGAATTTGGTTTTGGTTGCCCGGGTTGTGAGGTTGTGAATTGTTCATCATCATGTGATTGGGATTATTTGTCATAAGGTTGTTTATGTTGAGCTCCGAAGTATTGTTGCAATTAATTAACATATCATGGCTCATCATGTTGTTTTGAGTACTCGCCCCATATATACCGCTATTGTTTACGTTAGCCATCATATTATTGTTGGACATATTTGAGTTGTTCACGCCCATCCCGTGGATAATGTTGTTGGTGCCCATATTCATGTTGTTTGTTGACATATTCGATCCAGAGCACAATTCGAAAGAAGATTGATTGTTCGTAAATTGTGTAGTGTTGCTCGAGCAACTACCACTACAAGGGTTTGCAATCTCATTTTTTATATCTGGTATATTAGGGGCGTGCATCATCGGATTATTCATCTGGTGGTTGGCGTTCGAGCTTATCTGCATGCCACTATTATGCATATTGCCATTGTTCATGTTATTCATTTGATGCTGCATTAGTGAAGGATGTTCCATGGAATTCCTGTTATTTGGAATTTGATTCATAGTGTTAAGATTTTGGATTACCATAGAATTGTTGTCATGCCTGTTACTGTGTAGACTTGACATGGCACCGGAGTTATCCATTTGATTATTCAGATTCATATTTGGCGCATTGCTTGGCATATGGTGCATATGTATGCTACTATCTATCTGTTGTCTATTATGGATCTGATTAGGCAGATGTTGATGCATTCCCATTAAACCACTATTTTCCATGTGATTGCGATTGCTTTGAAGCTGCATCAGGTTAGGAATTTGATGTTGGTGATGATGCCCAACGTTTTCTATTTGTCTATTTTGCTGCATAGACATTTGCTGATTACTTTGCATGTTATTGTTCTCCATTTGGGGCCTATTACTGTTCAAATGATGATTAATTTGTTGCATGGTATGTAGTTGTGAATTGTGCATTCCCTCCATTGATCTGTTGGAATGCATTTGAAGTCCCATATTGTTGATGCCATGTGACTGCATATTATCGACGACCATTCTATTGTTTTGTATGTTATTCAAATTTGGCATGGATGACGATATATTGTGCATGTGATTTATATCGTTTGGTTGTCTATTCATATTACTTAAATTATGCATATTCATAGAATGGTTAATCATATTGTTATCAGCAGTATTGCGGTTAGCAAGCATGTTGGTTTGATTGTGGGGTTGTTGTCCTGGGGAAATATTCTCATGGAAAGATCTGTTCAGCGTTCCTTGGTTTATCTGTTGTAATTGATTATTGTTATCCATTTGCCTATTATGTTGAATTTGACCATTCATTATGTGAATTTGATTTGAATTCGAATGTTGACTATTATCATGCGGAATAATTTGCATATTGCCATGTGGCAGGTTTGACGTATTTACAGAAGCAGTGATGTCATGTTGTTGGTTATTTTGTTGCATATTATTTTCACTGGTTATAGTCGTGTTCACTCTGTTGTTACTAATTTCGTCACAGGCTATGTTCATATTTTGGTGAGTATTATTACCAGAATTTAAAATTTGCATTTGTCCATGAGTACCATTTGAAATTGTACACATCTGGTTCTGATTACTGGAAACTGAAATAGTATTCTGGTTATGCTGCATTTGAGGTCGCATTACGCTGTGTGGTATTATGCTAATAGCAGGTGGGTTTCCCATAATATTGTTCATGTTGCTTGCCACCTGGCAACTATTCAGTTTGTGTATATTCATTTGGTTACTTCCATTATCCATATTTTGCTTACTCTCAGCAGTCCCCATGTTCTGAAAGGCTTTTTCGCTTTGGGAATGTTGCTGTGAATGGGATGCCATAATTTCTTGCGAAAAGTTTATATGCCCACCTTCAGCCTTCGATAGGGCATTGATTTTGCTCAATTTGAAAGATGTATCTGCATCAAAGTTGCTGTTCATGACAGAACACGGAGGGTATATATTGCCTGCAGTAATTTGAATTACGTTATTAGATGTTGAATGTGCCGTGTGATGGCTCACGTTGACGCTTGACTCAAACTGTTGAGAATGTAGATTCACGCCAGAAATTGAACTATGATTAGACATTGGTACTAAGATATTCTGGCTGACCTTTTCAGATTCATTGTGCGTGTGTGGTCTGCAAGGTATAGAATTATTGATGTTGCTGTGCATATTAACTGTAGGTGCATTGACATTGCTTGTCTTGACTGTCATGTTCTGTAATTCCATCTTACTATCTGAGCTACTTATTGGAGTCAACTGTGTTAGTTGCCTCCAAGGTGTTGGTGACTTCAAGCTCTGGGTTACACTTATAGTTGGCATACTTGATGAATTTGACATTTCTTGCAGATTACCACTTATCTCTATAACATGTGGATTTTCCATTTTCATATTATTCTTATTAATTGATGGCGCTATTGAACTCGAAACAATAGGCTGCGAGATGGGAATCGACTGTATTGAAAACGATGGTGCTGAATGTGGTACAGATTGTGAAATGGCCATAATGGGGTGTCCAGTTGAGGATACTAAAGTAACATTTGGTGACATTGAAACATTGTTTGGTTTGCATAAGTTTGAGCGTTGGAAAAGCTGAGGAGTACTTGAAATTGTCATTCCGTGTATTTGAGATGTAATCGGATTTATATTGTGCCGCCCTGTTATGATAGTGGGGCCAGCATGTGATCCCATTGACAACGATGCGGGACTCATTTGAATCACTTTTGGCGTTTGACGGTTGGCGTTGTTATTCGCTAACTTATCGGGTAATGGTTGCAGGGTTAAATTAGGCACTGGTGTTTTCACCTTCAGTGATTGTGGTGATGACTGGACTGTTTGCGCTGTAACCACGTTTGGTGTCGATGACGCTGCTTGATTGACGCCATCGCCTACATTGTTTACGACGACATACCCAGTGGGAACTTCTACTATGGGCTCTATTTTGCTGGCTTGGAACACCTGTGTCGTAGTTGCAGAAAAACTACTGTTTTGGGCGAGTACTCCTTGCATGGCTGTTGATACAAACTGCTGTGACGACATCACTGTATTTTGCACAATAGTTTCAAGACCATAATACACGGGTTGTGTGGTGGTCAAATACATGCACCCTGAGGAATCAGTAACCATTTCCAGAGTTGGAGTTGATCCGAGTATAACTTGATCGTTACAAAACTGTGGTAACAATGTTCCTTGCGGTAATATTGTTGCACCAGGTCCCGACGATATCAATGTATTACCTTGTGATTGTATAGCATTCGGCAACATTGTATTCTGTCCGTTTCCAATTCCACTTTGCGGTACAACGGTCGCGCCTCCAGCCTGTAGAGTATTATTAGGTAAAAGAGTCGCACCATTTTGTGTGTGTATCGTCTGGGGCAAAATAGTCGGACCATTAGGACCTTGAGAGATGATACCTTGAGCCTGTAAAGCTCCTTGTGGCATAATAGTAGCACCTTGTTGAAGAGCTTGAGGCAAAATTCCTACATTTCCTTGAGGTAATAGAACAGGTATACCTCCACTAGGTACTGCAACCAAACCACCTGATTCTGTTTGTTGTATTTGAAATGTTTGAGGCATAAGTCCACTTTGCGATATAAACTGTGTTGGGCCGGTTTTAAAATCTCCTTGAGGTGCAATAGTCGCAATGTATTGCATATTCTGATTTTGTTGCTGTGATAAAGCTTCAACATAAGCAGACATTATGTTCTGATTAGAGACTGGTTGCACTATTATAGACGGCTGGCCAGACTGGTTATTGGTCTGCAATTGAATCACAGTATTACCGGAACCAATTGGAGACTGGTTAATGGTAGTAAATGTCTTTTCAAGTTTCGTCTGCCTCTTAATTGTCGTAGGTTTTGGGATTGGTCGTCCTCTGCCACGGTTAGTGGCCTGGAAAATAGGCTTTGGCTGTACCGGCGCTGGTTGTTTTTTTGGAGATTTCTGTGGATTGCCAGGCAAAATTATATGCTGTTTATGTGTATTTGGAGATGCTAGTCTTTGAGCAGTCATTGCAGGCATAACTATGGTTGAATTCCCTTGAATTTGTGGTCGAATCATTGGTTGAATATTCTGAATTATTGAAGCACTGGGCATGCCTTGAATGGAATTCACAGGTAAGGTAAGGGATGACGCGCTTGCCATATTTGGAAAATTTGTAACTTGATTTTTGCCTTGTACCATGGTTGTGATATTTCCCTGGTTTGATGGTATAGTTAAAACTTGATTTGAGTTGGACGAAATTACTTGTATGCCTCCTGCTCCTGATAGAAGGTGTGCCATATCTGTTCCACTTTGTAAATGATGTATGTTTGATGTAGCATTTCCCGGTTTCACGCAAATGTTGTAGGGAAGTACGCCAGGTTGAGTAATAATTTGCGGCGCCATTATTTTCTGCCCACCTGCTGAACTAGTTTTAGGGGGTAGAAGCATTTGTGGTGTTACCACAATCTGAGGAGATGATAAAACTTGCTGATTAGTAGACACTTGAACATTCGTAGTCTTGCTTTGATCGAAAATTATTGTTCCCGATTTCATCTGCTCTGTTATCGTCATTGTCATTTCATTTGTAGGGCCAGGTGACGGCGTTTCTACGATAGTGCCATTGATTGTGATCTGTCTCGTATTAATTGATGTTCGTCTGGCTGAAATACCTTCTGATTTTACTGTATTTTCTGTGCCACTTACGACTCCAGCATGTATAATCATAGGTTGAGCAAAAGCACCTTGAAAAGCATTCTGCAATGTTGTCAAAGTTCTGTTTTCAGGCGATTTGGGATTCTCGCTCTCGCTTTCGCTTGTGGACATCATGTCACAAGATGGAACATGCCTGTCATAAGATTCTTTGTTTCTGTATGTGCATTGACATCTGTCGCATCGTACCGGTTGCTCTATTTGTCCGGAAATGGCAGATCCATCATCTAAAGGCCTCATAACCAGTTCAGGCTGGCCACTAATAGAATTTCCAGCAATAGTTACAGTATATGTACTTTCTGAACCGCTTGCCCTGTAGAGATACTGGTTTGGTTGATTTCTCATAGTTTCATGTCCTAGATGATTATCTTCAGCACCATCTAATTGTGGTATTGGGGAAAAGTCATCATCATGCGGGCTATTTGGTCGGGAACTGCATGTGCTTTCAGATCCTGACCAATCCGCAGTACCATCTAATTGCGATATTGGACTACATTGTATTTTTGTATAGAAATCTATGAAACCAGCAGCATAATACCCGTCAGACTTATCGGTTTTCTCGTTTTTAGTGTCGTCCTTCGGTTTTGGCGAAGTAGCACGATAATTAATCCCACTTGTATGTGGTGCTTCTTCGCATTCAGCATTGCTACTGCTACAACTACTGGAATCTGATTTTACTTTTTTATCGACTGTTGTAATAGATCCATTTTCCTTGATAGGTTCAAGCGGATTGTCGACTGTCGGTACTCTTTGGGCGGAATTAAGTTTGCCAGTGACTGTAGAAGTTCTGCCTATTTTGCACCTTTTAATTGTGGATGATAGTAAACTTGTATCAAATTTATTATTCCATGTCAAACTACTTGATCTTTGCTGCCCTCTACCAGTTGATAATGTTTTCAGGTTGTGGTTTTGTAAAAGCATCTCTGATTTACTTCTTTTCAGTTCCTTACTTCCTGATTCCAATCGTGCGTTGAGTAATTCGTCGATAAAGTCAGTTGTTGATCGTGCATCACTGTTTTTGTCATCTGATTGACCAATAGCGCCGTAAAATTCATTTTTTAAATCCATAGCAACAAGGTCTTCATAAGACATCAATTTAGGAAATATGTCTTGCATTGAAATGCCATCTAAAAGGTCGTGATTAAGGTCTTCGAATATAGCATCTTTAAGTTCTGGTGGCAAAAGGTCTGCTGTATTTTGAGGTTCATCTTCATCTTGTTGCTCTTGTTTACAGACATTATCTAACAAGTGCTCGACAACTTGTTTTACAGCCAAATCTTCCAGTGTCAATGTATTGCCAAATTGAATAGGTGACTTGTCATTTTTAAGCATAAAAGCTGGTTTAGCTGACCCTGTTTCTAGACTTTCATGCCAAGCACCTATTTCAGCCATTACTCTATCTACAACATTTGTATCTGCTGAGTGGTCCACGGTGATGTTCACTCCAAAATCGAATCCAGGCATTGGCTCAGCTAAAATTAGTTTGGTTCTAATAGTGTACCTTACTATCTTCAATGGTTTTTTACATGACCAAAATAGACGAGTACATGAAAAGTCCACAGGCATTAAAAATTCTTCGTAATCGGACACAGGGGGAACAATCTTTCCTAAAGTATTTACTGTCAATGATCCCATCAAAAACTGTACTTTTCTGATTTCACTGTATCTTTTCTTCTTTTTATCAAGTTCTACATAGACTGGTCTCGTAAGTTCAAAGTCCGTATCTTTCTGCAGACTTATTTTTGGAACATCTTTTCCATGTGTTGGGCAAAATACTCTCTTATCATCCATAAAGGCACAATTTTCTTTCCTTGCACATGCATAATGATATGTTTCGCTGCAGTTTTTGGCGCAGCAGCCCACACTAGCGCCTTTTATTTCGCAGGCAGCACATTTAATCATCTTTCCTCTAGATATTGCTGAATGGACATTTTGTAGAGATCCATCAATTTCTTCAAATACTTCAGCTGACCACAGGGCGCAATTTGCATGTATCCAATCGTTTTGACCACAGTATAATAATCTCCCTTCATTTGCAGGTGAACCGTCTCCAACAATTTTGCAAAGCACACATGTCCTTGAATCAACAACTGGGTAAAACTCCAATAAGTCTTCATCTTCTTTTTGACCTTCAACCTCTAACTTGGGTACAATTTGGTCTATAGGTCGTTCAATAGATTGGGTAGCTATGCTAGCTAGCTTATCATCAGTCATTTCATGATCTTTTAGAGAGTCTGTATCTTCCTGTTCTCTTTCAACTTCCAAGTTAGGTTGAAGACAGTTATTTTCACAGTCAAACCATGGAAATGTCTCAGAGAATAATTCCTTGTATATATTTTTTAAGTCTTCATTAATTGTCCTTTGGATAACTTCTCGCATATCGTGATTAAAATCTTTCAATGAAACATATTCATCACTGTTCACTCTTTTCTTAATATCAAGCAGTGATGGAGAAACTATTCTGCTTAATTCGTCAATGCCAGTATCGACACACGGTGTACTTTGATTGCGTATTATAGCTGGGCTTAAATCTTGCTCGCTACGAGCTTGTGGAAAGCTTTTTACTGGTTCTTCGTCGTCAGAAATAGCCTCATATTTGTCGTCATGTACAGTGGTCGGCAACATTGTTGTTGCTTTTTCGGTTTTGGTAATAGGATTATTTTCATGAACCTCGACACAAGGAGTATCAAATTCCGTTTTGGTGCCAAAAAGTCCAGTAGTGAAACATATCTCCTTGTTTTGCATAAGAGGCTCTTGAAGATTGACAACTTTGTGTAATGGGTGGGGAATTCCCTCTTTTTCCATGTCATCTTCAGCCAGCAATGACGAGCAATGCCATATTTGAGATGAATTTGAGTCATCAGATTTTAGCGCAAAGTTGTTTCGGCGTCCTCTTGATGTATTTCTGTATACTTTAGTCTCAGTTGTATTTTTCATAGCATCATCAGCGCCATCAAAATGCAATTTTCTTATTGCTTGAGGGGACATTATTCGGTACGGCTTGTTAGGCACCGGCGTATTTTTGTGCGGTGTTAATTTAAGAAGCGCACAAGCCTTTCTATTTTTAGCGAGAAGCTTTAACAGATGTAGTAGTCTTCCCTTAAGATGTTCAGTCAACATTTTTCTCCAGGGTGGGTCATTGGGCATGCACTTACAACAGATGTATTCAATAGACGGCGGGAGAGCTGACAGTAGCTGGTACTCTTCTCCTGATAATCCCTCACAGCTGGCATGAACCCACCGTGCACACCATCCGCATTCCATCATCTAAAAACATACGACATTACATATACTATAATGAAATACAAAATTTCATCAATTAAGGTACATTAGTAATTTAAGAAAATATGCTTGAATCCGAAATCACATTTATAAGAATCATTGGTAAAATTTTTGTCATTTGCCCATTGTTTTAGATAGTTAAGACACGAAACGAACTCCATTCAGGTATTTATGAGAAGGAATCCTTTTTTTTATTTAACTTAATTGACCAAAACTTTTAGTGTCTTCACAATTTTTTTTCCTCAATTAGAACTATGGCAATTTTTTTCATATCAAAATAATCTATCAGCTCTTATTGCGTATAATTATTTGAATAGTCACTCTAAATTACATCATATCAAGAGGTTGCATGTTTTCAATTTACGTATTACAACATTTAATTAATGATTAAAATATATTACCTTGCTATCAAAGTCATTGTCCCTGTAACACGCTTGGCACAGTGGACAGTAGTTGCCCTTTTGTCGAAGTTTGAAACATGGTCCGCAGAATGGCAGACTTCCTACGAATTTGCTAACACGCCCACTGTCGCAGCTCTTGCATTTTAGACATGAACTGCAAATCTGCAAAAACGGTAATTTTTATACATTAATGTATTCGATTTTCACTTGCACTTAGCTGAAACGGAGGGTCTATTTGCGATAGTGTCCGACCGAAACAGGATTTTCAGCCGAAACCGAATTTTTGCCTTTGCTTCAGTTTCAGCCGAAACATAAACTTTGCTGATAATTTTTGGTTTTGCGTTATTGTAAGGAATTTGCTTGCACCTTCATTCGCGAAGGTAAAAATTATAGGAATCTACAACACGATATCGGTTTCGTAGTTGCTTCTGTTTTTAGGGTTCCGTACCTCAAAAGGAAAAAAAACGGAACCCTTATAGGATCACTCGTGCGTCTGTCTGTCCGTCTGTCACAGCCGATTTGCTCCGAAACTACTGGACCGATTGAGTTAAAATTTGGTAAACATATGTAAATTGGTGACCCAAAGATGGACGCGTAAAGTAAATTAATGAATTCTGAACAAGGGGGCCACTTTTGGGAGGTAAACTGGAAAATTAAAAATAGTAAGCAAATAAGTAATTTAGGAATAAAGACGAAAATTGACCCCCCCCCCCCCCCCCCCCTTATCTCCAAAACTACTAGGCTTAAAATTTTGAAAAAAATATGGAAAATAGTTCCTTGCCTAAAGATTGCAGGAAAACCTATAAAAAGTTTGAGTATTCAAAGTAACGGGAAATTTTTACGGAACCCTCACCACGCGAGTTGAACTCGCACTTGTCCGGTTTTTTTTTATTATCACGGTCGTCACCATAGCCTATGGACGAATTTGTCACACTCATATCGTAATATCCGTCATTTGTTTCTTTTACTTTAGTTTTACCTTTTTTTCTTCAGTACAGTTGCAATACATTCGCTGTTGTTTTACCAACAGCCAATTATTAATTAGTATTGCAACTGTTAAATAATTGCTGCCTTTTTAGGGTTCCGTAGTCAACAATGAACCCTTATAGTTTCGCAATGTCCGTCTGTCCGTCCGTCCGTCTGCGGCTTAGCTCAGTGACACTTACTACTAAAAAGCTGTAATTCGGCATGGGTATATAAATTAATCACGCCGATAAAATGGTACAATAAAATCTTGCATAAAAAACATTTTTGGATACCTCCCCTACACCTAAAGTGGGATGTATTTTTTTTTTCTTATTAATCCCAAGGTGTAGGGTATCGTTGGATAGCTTGTTTAAAAATATTATGGGCTTTTTAAAAAGCATTTTTCAATTCAGTGATCAGTGCGTGATATTGGACTTTAAAGCCCTAATTTTTGTCAAGTGTCCCCTCCGCTGCCTAGTAAATGGTTAATACTAGGAATGGGAAAAAATCACGATCACGGCTAAGTACGCATAACTAGTTACCGAGTAATAGTCGACTAACTTGCGTGTCGATGAAACAAAGGCAGACAAGCAACCACAGAACCTTAACTGTGCGTGGCCCGACGCGCACTTTTTAGGGTTCTGTACCTCAAAAGGAAAAAAACAGAATCCTTATAGGATCACTTTGTTGTCCGTCTGTCTGTCTGTCAAGAGCAAGACCCTTTATCTCAGGAACGCGTGGAGCTATCGAGTAGAAATTAAAGCCATATACTCCGGTCTACAGTCCCTTAAAGCTGTGAAAAAATCAAACTTGATAGTTATTTACAGCTACAACTTATTTAAAGTTTCTGTCAAAAATTTCATTATTGGTACGTACAAGCTTTTATTGCCGACTGTACTTTTCTGTTATACCATTCATCAATTACTCATTGAGACGATTCTAACGAGCCCAAACTCAACGGGGTTAAGTAGGTTAAATACTGAATTCCCACGGCCACCTTCTGTCTCCATCATCAGATCAGCTCGATGATACCATAATATTAAATAGTCATCCAAACTATACTAATACCCAAAATTTCAGCTCAATCTGATAACGGCAAGTGACTGAAAATGGATTGTAAAAATACGAACAGTACAGAGGAAAATCTATACATTTGTAATTAAATCATAAAAAATATAGTCATTATTTAAAGTACGTAATCAATCATGGAGGTTAAACTGTCTGTCTGCCAATACTCATTGTCTCGGGAACGCAGGAGCTATCGAGTTGAAATTAAAAACATATACTCAAGTCTACAGTCCTCTTGAAGCTGTGAAAAAATCAAAGTTCAAAGTTAACCTAAAAAAAATACGGCCATTTACGAGGTGCGGTACAAAAGTCTCGGTTGGAAAAAATTGGCGGTTTGGCGGTTTAAAAATAAAAAGTGTCATTGTGTTTTTGTCATTTATTCTGCTTGTTCGTGTATAGTTTTGAGGTTTCTGTTGGTTGTGGTTTTGATTTGACGGCGTTTAGAACAACAGAAAGTCTGAATGTTTTCGAAATGTTTAAGTTGGAATATCGTTTCGTAATCAAGTTCCTGACAAAGGAAGGGGTCAGCCCGACCGATATAAAAAAGCATCTAAATGCTGTGTGCGGGGATACCTCTCCGTCATTTTCCACCATTAAAGAATGGAGTAAGCAGTTTCGTTTAGGACGGTAGTCCATTGACGACGAACCTCACTCCGGCCGGTCTGTGGAAGCACTCACCGTGCACTGCGTCAAATTAGTGGAAGAGGAAGTTCTGAGTGATCGAAGGCTTTCGAAAACTTCAGTTCTTAGGATTCTTCATGAACATCTCCACATGAATAAAGTTAGTGCGAGGTGGGTGCCTAAACTTCTTTCGAGCTTGCAGCGAAGTGAGCGAAAAGCGTGCTCTCAAGAAGTTATAGACGCATATAGACGACACGGAGAGAGTTTGTTGCAGTCAATTGTTTCAGGAGACGAAACTATGGTTTTGTACTATGATCCTCTCTCTAAAAGGGAATCGATGAAGTGTCGTCGTCCTGGTGAAAAGCCGCCTAGGAAAGCCAAGGTTACACAATCCACCAAAAAGATAATGACTACGGTATTCTGGGATTGTCACGGAAGTACTGATTGACATAATCAATATCATACTTTGCGTACTTTTGACAGGCAAAGGCTTTTTGTTTAGGCATTTAATAGTATTTGAAAAGTTAGGAGACACGTATTTTTTCTTTTCATTTTATTTTAAGTTAAACCCCCTTAAATTTGGGTATTTTAAACTACCACGTTCGAAAAGGGCATTAGTACATTTAAAGAATGAATAAGATTAGTTACTGTTGTCAATTTATTGAATTAAAAAGTAAATAGCATGCTGTGTCTGTGATAGTGACATTTGACATTGACAATGACAAGATAGAAGGAATCAAATAACTGTCAATGTCACAACATTTTTTTTCTTATAAGATGCATAAGCACAGCTATGGATTAACCGCATTCAGCCTTTAAATGGCTCCTTCAAAGTAATTTCCAGTTTTCTCAAGAACCAGCGAATATAAAAATTCATTATTTTTTATATTTACTCAGCAAGCCCAAATCTCTGAATGGTTTTTAGTTTGAGCCGCTATGAAAAAATGAAATGTTGTCAATTCTGGGTCACCAATTCACATATGTGTACCAAATTTCAACTCAATCGGTCCAGTAATTTCGGAAGACAGACAACCGAGTGATCCTATAAGGGTTCCGTTTTATTTCCTTTTGAGGTACGGAACCCTAAAAACTTTCTGGACGAGCCCTTATGTAAGCAGTATTGCGAGCAGAATACAATAAGAAAATACGAGAACACCATGTTTCGGCAAGGCCGAAATTGGCCGAAACCATGTTTTTTGGCGGACACACAATTTGCAAATAGTAGAGTTTACCTGAACACCTCCTTTAATAAATTACAATTGAGATAAACCTAAATAAGAATAATGATGTGTTCAAGGAGAGTTCATTACCTTATTACACCAGTTCAGGTTTTGCCTATGTTTTTTAATATTCCGGGTTCAAGTTGGGATGAATATATGACTCTTTGAAGTACCTGAGGCCAATCACTCCTATGCGCGGGCGGCGGCGCGGGTAAGCACGCCGCGTGGTAGTGCCGGGTGCAGCTGCGGCAGCGCAGGCGCGCCGCGGGCCGCGCGCACGCCGCGCACGACACGCAGCGCGCGCACGTCCAGCCGTCGCGCGACAGGTCCTCCGCGCACCACGTATGGTACCACTCGCAACAGCTCGTGCAGACCAGCATCTGTACTCACCAAAAATTACACTTACATTTTTGAATGCCTATCGACCAGGAGTGTTCCGCACAGAGATTAGAATCAAAACCGGACAAGTGCGAGGTGTGTGAGGGTTCCGTTTATAATCTAAATTTCATAAGTGTTTTTGAATACTCAAACTTCTTATAGGTTTTCCTGTAATCTTTAGGCAAGAACCTATTTTCCCTATTTTTTCAGAATTTTAATCTTAGTAGTTTCGGAGATAAGGGGGGGGGGGGGGGGATGGTTAATTTTCGTCTTTTTTCCTAAATTACTTCTAATCAGTTTTTGCTAAAATTATAAAAAAAAATCTGACATGCTTACAACAACCCCTTTCATTTGATATGTCACACAATACAGTTTGCGAAACTTTTTTTTTATTTTCCAGTTTACCCCCCAAAAGTGGCCCCTTGTTCAAAATTCATTAATTTACTTTACGCGTCCGTCTTTGAGTCACCAATTTACATATGTGTACCAAATTTCAACTCAATCGGTCCAGTAGTTTTGGAGCAAATCGGCTGTGACAGACGGACAGACAGACAACCGAGTGATCCTATAAGGGTTCCATTTTTTCCTTTTGAGGTATCGGAACCCTAAAAATTGCGGCTTTTACCATGAATTACGTGTGTGAATATTTAGCTCTATGGTGTGAGCGAGATGGCACGAGAGTGGGTGCCCTTTTAGGTCATATTATTTATTGGCGCGGCTTAAACAGTTTACTAAATGTCACAGGGCGTACATATTTTAAAATAAAGAATATTCAGAGTTGGCGTGTAAAACACTACTCGTACTTATGCACAGGGTGGCCCAAAAATACGTTGACAAAAAAAGTATGACACAACTTTAACAATATTACAATAAAAAGTACTATAATATATAATCTTTACTGCCTAATAAGGCCGATTTATCTTCAAAATATCATCTTTCGGCTTTAAAGCAACGTTTGTTAAAATTATCGAATCAAATGCCGTAGCTCCTTGGTTAATCTTGCAAACTCTGAAAGCTAAACTTACAGCTTTCACTGTGTATATATTTGTGTATAGTGGCACAAACCTTTGCGTCTAAGATTAACCCACAAACTGAGATGCATTAGATTGAAATTATGCGAGATAAAAGCCCATTTTACATTTTAAATCATGCTTAAAAGAGTAAATCAGTAATTTCCGATTTATTTTTGTACGAGTTTTTCATAGATTTGCTTTTAAAGCACTGAGATTCATTGACCAATAACACACATTGCATAATTAATCTCAGCTATGAAAAATATTCACAACATTATTAGAAATTATGAAAAAACCCGCAAAATCCACTCACAAACGATGGCATAACTTTGACATTATGAAGCCCCGACACGCCACTAGTGCCTCTAGCGGCGAATTCACAACCGGTAGCCCTCATTGGCTAATTTCCTAATTGTTTTTCAAGATGCCACTCGAACTAGTTTTTTGAAGGATTAAATGTTGGTATGGGACTAACAACCATTAGAGCACATAAACAGACAAAAATGATAGTAAAAGACGAACCTCCCTGGCGCAATCGAAACGGCTCATACTAATTGACGTAGTATAATGACGTCACAACTTTATATTCGTACTAACTGCTGTATGTAAAATCGAGTAAAATGATGAAATACTGCGTTTAGGTACATAGCTGTCATACAATTATTTTTGCCCGACTACGGCAGAGCCGAAAGCAAGGGATAATATATATTTTTAGCAGTCTGTTTGTATTTATGTGTGTTCCACTCGTTTAAAATACTGAACCGATTTTGATGCTCCGGTGACATCGGTTACCTTTTGTATGAAAAAGATAAATATGATGGGTCACATACAAATATGTGTCTGACTTTGAAAAAAATCTTTTGCTCTCATAGCGTGTGCGAGATCAAATGAAAAAGGAGAAAATTTTATTAAACTAAAGTATAACAAGCGATAGGAAAACGATTCAAGTTTATATCAGCCTAAAAGAATACTACTAGCGATATCGGCAATTCTGCAAATCATTTTTGTGAGAAGTTGACAATATATACGTTTTTAGTTAGTTTTCTGTAGTCAGGATATAGTTTTGCATAACACTTGCTCATAAACGGCTTCATAACGCGCAGCCATACAGAGCTACAATAGCCTTTATTACGCCCATGGGCGTAAAGGTTTTTTTCTTAATTTGTATCTGTCACTCAATTAGGATTGTTCATTTTTTTTCTTAAGTGCTATTTCGAAAACCATTTCGAGATATGAGGTATTCAAACAGTTTTCGAAATTTACTTCATCAAAATAATGGATGATTAAAGATATTTCAGCATATATACGTGTGACCTTTGTTTGACCTTCTGTGGACCTCCCTCGTGGCTGAATCAGAAAAGACTTTGGTCATTAAAAAATAAACACTTATCGAACCTGTGGTATTTTCCGTCACTGTCAAGCTTCTGTCAAGCCACTATAAATAAACTGACTTTAAATATCGTTATTTGTGATTAATTTAATGGAAGACATGGAAAATTACATGAAATGTTATTAACCAAAGTGTAAAAACGACTCCAAAAATAGCTCGAAAACGATAGTTCGCATCCGGGAAGACTTGCATGAAAGGTGGTGTCGTGAAGCCAACGTGGAGTATTATCAGTGTTATACACAATACTGCTGCGAGGATCACTTCGAAGTAAGTATAAAAAAACCACAGGCATTCAATATTCAATTCATTCAGTTATAAAAATATAAATTTTATAAATACAGAAAGGATATCTACTAGACTCATTAGACTAAAAGCTAGCTTTACGGGCAGGTTCAGTAACAGAGTATTACACGCCTGTGTTATGTATGTGCGCGGTTTTCTCGTGGTCCCATTGATTTGTCCCATCAATGGGACCACGAGGGAGACTTGTTTCTTGTAGTCCCATTAAGGGCCCCATTGATGGAACGAGAAAACGGTGTGTATGTGCCCTCAAAAGGGGTAAGCAGAGCATGTGACAGTATTTACACACATATTTAAGATTTCCCTAATATATTTCTTTCTTAGCTTATTTACATAACTTTTCATATTTAATTGTTTATATTGCAGCCTGAACAAGATGTGACAAACAGCAACTTTAAATCTGTGAAAAAAACAACCGACATTTAAACCTACAGCGAAGCTAAGAAATGTTGGAGCTACTTTACAGGAAGAGAATATCTAATGTTGAAAATAAAACATGTTATTTAATTCAGAGCACTTTTTATTAATTTTGTAAATATATAAAATAAGATGAGCTTTTATTTTCTTATTACAGAGTTTTTGACCATATTTTATGCACTATTTTAAAAATAAAGTTTTATATTGTTTGTTTTTATTATTTTTCACTAATATTTCACTTTCCTATTCACTATTCTTAAAATATTCTTCTTCTTCCGCATAAGGACCGCCTAAAGCGGTGAAAGCCTCCTCCAAAGCTTTCCAGGTTTCCCTGTCTTTAGCTTTTCTTCCCCAATAGCATCCCGCTGTCTTTTTGATATCATCACTCCATCTTGAGAGTGGTCTTCCTTTTCTTCATGTGCTGTCCATGGGGTACCATTCTGTTGCTGTCTTTGACCACCTTTCGTCTTTAACTTTTAGTGTATGCCCTGCCCATTTCCATTTGAGTTGCAGCGCTTGTTTGACTACATCTGTGGCATTGGTTATTTTTCTGATTGACTTGTTTTTTACTCTATCTCTAAGTTTCAATCCCAGATAGCTTCTCTCCATTCCTCTCTGACATACCTTCAGTTTGTACAGCGTTTTTTTGGTTAGGGGCCAGGTTTGGCATGCATAAGTGAGACATGGGAGTAGGCAGGTGTTCATGGGTTTAGTTTTCAATTTAGTAGGCATTTTACTTTTGAAAATTTCCTTCAGGGACCAATACTTACTCCATGTGAGTTTTATTCATCTATCAACTTTTTTTTCAGTGCTTGATTTAAAGGAAATTAAGTGACCTAAATAAATGTAGTCTTCAACATATTCTACCGGTGAAGAATCTAGCATGATCTGTATAGGCTGTTTGTCATTACTTTTGTTTTGTCTTCGTTTACATGTAATCCCACTTTTTTGCTTTGAGTTGCTAGTGACTATATATATAGGTTTCCCAAAACTGTTCCGCATGCTTAATGATGTTATTTATGTAACATGCATCAAAAGTTTCCCATACTAAGATAACATTCCTTGTTACTTCGAAACATGGGTCAGCAACACAAAACAGAGGCTTTTTCTTAGCACATGCAAGCATGTGGCATTGTATTTGGGTTTTAAATTTATTGCAGAAATTTCCGAATGAGAAATGAACACGTTTAGAATGACAATGATGACATTGACAGATGTCTACAAACCATCGATTGACATTTAAAACTTTTTTTTTATATTGGGCGTGTGCTATACATAGATTCAGCCACCACATGTAATTTACGAGAAGTCGTATCTCATATTTTCAAAAAATTATAAAAAATAAACGAAGCGACGAATTGCTAAAATGTTGAAATTAGTTTCTTAAATTACTCTATATTTTCGAAAAATAAAATAAAAATGGGGGGTTAAAAAAAATGAACAATCCTAATTTAGGGTCTTTGCCTCACGCGCCTTACGTCAAATTTAACAAAAACGGACGGTATTTTTTATAGAAATTA
Organism: Epinotia nisella; assembly: GCA_932294315.1. NCBI lineage: Eukaryota > Metazoa > Arthropoda > Insecta > Lepidoptera > Tortricidae > Epinotia > Epinotia nisella. The sequence continues at coordinate 30,834,774 of OW028674.1, forward strand.
GTATTCATTTGGTTTCAAATGCATTTATTTCCTCGCAAATTTGTTGAAAACATTGTGTGCGACACGGATTGTAAGATTTTTTTTTAAAAACCTCGTGGAACAATGTACTATTTACAACATTTTATGCTTGTTATTAAAGCGTAAGGCTTTAAATTAGCTCTTTTACTGATTTTAATTATATTTGGTAATAATTTGAATGATTACTATCAATATAACAACATTACGTTAGGGTGGTATTTCAATTGTCCAAGATCTTTGTCCATCAATGTATTTGCGTCTCACATTTTGCTTAAAAAAATATGAGACGCAATGCACATTGGACAAAGATCTTGGACAAGTGGAATACCAAATACCACCCTTATACATTTTAACATGAGGAAAGTAACAAGTTACCTTCCTATGGTGTTTTGTCAGCATATTTTTGAGCCACCCTGTAGTACTAACTACATATATACATAGGTTTAAATACGTATTTAAACTCTAAGAAAGAGTGTTTTGTATTTAAAATAGGAGGTTTTTGTAATATTGTTTTGAAATACCTGTCATGAAAGTATTTTTAGGGTTCCGTACCTCAAAAGGAAAAAAACGGAACCCTTATAGGATCATTCGTGCGTCTGTCTGTCCATCTGTCATAGCCGATTTGCTCCGAAACTACTGGACTGGACTGGAGTTGAAATTTGTTAATCATATGTAAATTGGTGACCGAAAATGGACGCGTAAAGTAAATTAATGAATTCTGAACAAGGTGGCCACTTTTGGGGGGTAAACTGGAAAATTAAAAAAAGTCTCGCAAACTGTATTGTGTGACATATCAAATGAAAGGGGTTGTTGTAAGTGTATCAGTTTTTTTTAAATAATTTTATCAAAATCTAAGTAATTTAGGAAAAAAGACGAAAATTGACCAGTCCCCCCCCCCCCTTATCTCCGAAACTACTAGGCTTAAAATTCTAAAAAAAATATGGAAAATAGTTCCTTGCCTAAAGATTACAAGAAAACCTATAAGAAGTTTGAGTATTCAAAGTAACGGGAAAATTTTCAATATTTTTGTGTATTTTGTATGGAGCGCCTGAAGCTTAGAGCATAGCATTTAGCATGGAACCCTCACCACGAGTTGAACTCGCACTTGACCGGTTTTTTTATTTGAAATACATACATTCATGTATTTTTGAATTCTACAATATTGTGAACATATTCAATATGTTTTTGAACACTAATAGCTAATAGTTGAGATTGTTTAATGTGGCCGACTTTTTAAAACCGTCATTCGAATTGGAATCTTCTACCTTGGACGGTAGAGCTGCTTTTTGAATTTTATATTGATTATTCAGTTATAAGTGTGCCATACCTTCTCTTTACCAGCACTTCCACACAAGAAGCATAGCCTGGCGACAGTAAATGGGGCAGTCCCAATTACGCCAAATCCAGAGCTACACACTTCGTCTGGGTCGTAGCTTTCCCAGAAGTCAACACAGATTAGTTCCGGTCGATTCTGACTGAATTTTTGCGATCGCCCACGCATCTGTAATTAAAAGTTAAAAGCTGTTAAAATCTAAAATATTATTGACGGGTTTTTTTTCTATACATGTAAGTGGGCCAATCAACTTATTTCTGCCCCTAGTTGCCATGGTTGTCTTGTGGGTCACTTTTTCTGTGATTTAATGGGTTGCTTACGCCATTTTTAACCCCATTTTTATGGCTATTTTCTAAGCAAGGTAGGAGTCCACTTTGTAACTTTATTTCTAAGAAACTCTGTAATTTTATCTCATGGCTAAATGGGACAGAATAACAACAAGAAATAGTTGATTGACCCAAATACATTACATACAATTTCCTATTTTATTTAACTTGTAATGTTTGTACGTATATTGTCAGTTTCAAATCTTGCAAACCATATTTCAACTACTTCCTGGTTTTCGATTAAGCTGAAATATACTATACTTGCGTATCTTTGGTAACAATGCGCGGTATCGTAGAGCTGGTCTGATTATGGAGTTGGAAGGTGGCCATTAGAACTCCTAAACTAAACAAGATAAACCTGTGTTTGGGATCATTAAAATCCTCTCAATGCTATTAACCATGATTAGCTAAACTAATACGTTAAGATTTTTTTAGTGATTATGATTACTCTGAAACATTGATTTTCTTTTATACATATAAGCTAAACTTACATTTGTGATGTTTGTAAGAGGTTTCGTGACAGTCTTTTTAGGTATGAGATCAATCACCATCATCTCATCTTCACTAGACTCCTGTTTGGATGGAACTTTAACAGGAACTTCAGCATCCAGCTTTCTTTTCTTTGGCTCCTGTATATCAACATTAGCCTCTTTTCTGTCAGTTGACTCAGGTAATAGTTGGGGAGCCTTATTTTCAGTGTCCATTTCAATATCACAGATAGGCACTTTAGGAGCTGAAATATCTTTTTCTACAATCGACAATAAACTGTTATCTTCTTCTATTGAAACAGATTTATCTTGCTTTTCTTTCTCTTCATGTGTAGGGAATGTAGCAATAGGTTGACCTAAAACAATTGACGCGCTTCGACACACATGCTTGACTCTTGGCCCCTTAAGCTCAACCTTCTGTCGTTTAGGGTCTTCAGACTGGTTCGAGTCACCCTTATCTTTCTTTCGGACCTTAACCCTCGTTATTCGACGCTTCCTATTCTCATTGAAATCTTCACCATCTTCTTCAGCTGACACTTGATCCTTCTTGGTTTTATCCTGAGAAAAAAAAAAGATTCAAATAAATGCAGAATGAAGTAGCCTCATTTTAAATATATCATGTGTTATTGCTGACATACCTCAACCTTTTCGACTTTTTCATTGCTTTCTTCAGGTTTTTTAGTAGGCTTCAGAGGCATAAATATTTTATTTTCATTTTCACTGGTGGGTGCTGGCAGTGCTGGCGTAGATGAGCTTGTCCAGTTATTACCAGCACTTAGCCGCAGTGGATTAACCTGTACTATAGGACCGGAAAGCTTGACACTGGCCCTCATTGAAGGAGGGAGCATTGCTGTGAGGCCCGCTCTTACACTCGGCGGCACTTGAAATGCTCTTAGACACATTTTCAGCCAACAAGCCGGACACCGCGATCTATTTTCAGAACGCACTAGCTTCCATTGTTGAGACCTCACTATTGGAGGTACAATACAGTTACCTGAAAAAAAAAGGCAATTATATTAGTGATGTGACAAGGCCCATAATGATCAACCCTATGGATTCAGTAGATTATTGGTATAGCCGGCATTGGTAAGATTAAAGTTTTTTTGTTTTTTGTTTTGTAGGGTGACCAAGATATGAGAATGAAACTTTTACTTAACAAACTTAATTATGATGGTACTCCATTATCATTCACTGTATGTGTAGGGTTGGTCCTGCTCACGTCTCCTGAATCATCCTGTACATATTTTGTATATTTATAAAATTCATAAAATTGTTCTTCACTCTCTGTCATCAAATAAAGTGTGACATATGACAGCTAGGTGTCAGATATATGAAAACACAGCTTTGCACATCTCTAGTGCATATTCACCCTAAAACATGGATTTACTCATCTGCCATGATTTAGGGTTGGAATAACTGTCGGTTGATATAAACTTCGTCATATTTATATGGCAAAACTCATCCAATCCCATTCTAAGTGCGGTTTAATAGTATTAAATGTATAGGGGGTCTCAATAAGAGTGCAATTTTACTATTTAAAAAAAAAGACTTTATTTTTGAGAAAGTTGTGATTATTTATATTGCATTATAAAAAAAGACATGTCCCGATTATGTATAAAATTAAATATCTCGCAAATGGCCCCCACGGTTCTGATGACAGGCCAATACTCTTGTTATCACATTACGGTCTCAGCGTAACTTTTGCCACATGCACGATGTTTTTTTACACATGGTTTAAAAGTGCACTCTTTTTGAGAGACCCTATATTCCTATCCATATCATTTATATGCTATAACATATCCTTTGCAGACATAAACTGCAATATATTTATATAAATATCTGTTTATTTAATTCTAAACCTAAGTTTATATTAATGATTATAAGCAACAGTTGAATTTGATAGTAAAATAAAAACGAATAAAACAACAAAGTAAAATATTTCCTAATGTTATACTAACCTTCTTCTCTCATACATTGCATGACAATGGTGCCATTTTTGTGTGCCAGTTTTTCCCTCTTCAACAGTTTTGTAATAAACTTTCGGCAAGACTCGCAGGAGTATATTCCAAACTTACGCGCTTGCTTTACAAATTTGTAGAATCGTACTGCACCACACACACCACATGTCACAGTAGTAGGAGGGTTTGGAGCTGTAAAAACAATAATATAATTAGGTACTATAGTACATTGTTGAAGAGGCTAGAAAGTAAGCAATAGATGGACGAGTTAGTTCGAGGGCCGACGCGTAGCGGAGGCCCTCGAAAGTACGAGTCCAGCTATTGCCCTTTCGGCCGAGGCTTAACATAGTGCTTTTCACGCCTACTGCGAGGAAATTGCAAATAATTATAATTTAAAATCAAAATTAAGTATCTAATTGAAGATCATAATACTAAACAGGCTCGCTTGCCTCGCGCCCGGCGCGGAGGAGGGGGAACGGGCGCACGCACGCCGGCCGACCGCGCGCGGTGCCCTGTGATTGGTCGATTGCTGTTCAAACTGTCCAACAATAACATTGTTGGACAGTTTGAAGTCATAGATGGCCTGTTCGTGCGACGTCCAACTAACCCCAGCTTTGAAGCCTGAATTCTGACCATCTTTTGCCACATTTCCGAGCAGTGGCGTGAAAAGGTTTATAGTTGTTACTATGTTTATATATTTTTAAATCATTATTCATGATGAGCAAACATGAGGTATCATCATCATCATCATGGACCTCAAATATCTTGACAGATGATTTAACATCGTCTGTACGAGGGACAATGCCTCTTCGTGACTATGTATTATGTATACTTCGATGTAAAATCTTAAGTCATCAAATAACTTACATGTAGATGTAGGTGCTGAGAAAGGACCGTCTAAACCAGTAGTTGCTTGGGCAGGGGTATTTAATTGTAATCTGGCTTCCCTTATTATTACTTTGCCACTCAATAGCTGACTAGCACATGTCTTCTCTCTTTCTGGGCTAGGTGGTGGTTTTTCTTCTTCATCCCCACTTCCCTCCATGCTGTCACTCTCCCAGCTTTCCCCAGATTCTGAACCACTACTAGTGCTGGTAGAGCTACTTGCGTCTGATATGTCCATAAGCTTACGCATTGCATGCCCTGCTCTCTCTTCTTTGCTTGACTTGCTCTGTTCCAAGGATTTGCCTTTCTCTACTCCCTCTACATTAGAATTTTCATCTTGTGAATATTCAGCTTCTTTGTCCTTGCTAGAGAATAAATTAAGCTTGACATTGGGCTTCCTTGTATTACTGCTGAGGCCAGAAAATGAATTTGTAGTTTTATCTTTGAATAAAGTTGATGGTGTTAAAAGTTGCTTGTCTCGAGGTTTTTCAGTCTCATTTGTGAGATCTGAAGCTTCGTCTTCCGGTATGTCTTCATCTCTGGGTAAGTTGTTAAATAGAAGCCTCTTCAGCTTAGGTTTCTTAAGCACTTTTGCAGAGCCCACAGTGCCAGTTGCGGTGGTTGGTTCTTCTCCATCTATAAATTTCTTATTAGGTTTGATAACCCGTGATGAATGGGCACTCCTGATGGGCAGGACAAACTTTGATGAGCTTCCACTCTCTCTGTCCACTGGAGATATGGTACGAGGTGGTGGAGATATACAACGGTTTTCACTGAACTGTGAGAACTTGTTCATGGGTTTTGACAAAGGATTAAGGTTTTTCCTTAAGTATCCTTCATGATGATCAGATGACTTGGAACTCAAATCTGTCAATTTAGCTGGTTTAAGTATGCTGTTGAATGTAGAGTATTCGGTTAGTTTCAATGATGATTTCTTCTTGATGATAGGCACAAGAGGTACATGGTGTTTTAAAGAAATCTTTTTTAAAGGCAAGAAAATATCTTCACAGCTCTCAACAGTACCAAAAGTCACAGTTTTCTTCACTGGTTTTAGTTTTTCACCTTTGACGGGCTCCATTTTGTTTTGTGAGCGAGTACGGACAGGAGACTTTAAATCACCAACTGTTACATCTGAATTGTCTATGTTGTTCTCTACTGCACTGTTGTTTACTAAGTTTTCACTGGGCCCGTTTGTTTCCTTGTCATTGCTTTTTTCTTTCTTTTCTTCTTCCTGAAATTTTGTAAGAACAATGTGATTGTTATGTGAGTCATTTTAGTATTTATTCTAGTCTCTTCTAGTATTTATTCAAGTATTAATTCTACTCTCTTGAATTCAAAACCATTATAATGCTTTGAAATTCAAGAGAGTAAAAACTCAATTTCATCTTTTACTATATGCAAGAGCATTAAAAACATATACATTTTGTTTATGAATTATATTTAAACTGCTATTGTGCTGTTTTCCTTTTTTTCTGCTATTACAGTATGTAACACAACTCAAAGGCAAATGCTTTAACCTGTTAAAGTATCTTGTAACTAAACACCAAGTAGTAGTTTTTATAATACTCTGATACTGAAATGATATATTGTATACTGTTTTAAAAATTAAACACCTTGCCAAGTTTTTTACGCCGGTTCTTCTCGAGGCAGAGGTTTTCTTTCCGAACCAGTGGTAGTTTATCGACATTCATAGGTGCATGTAATATGCCTAAATTGAAGAATAAATCACTTTGACTTTGAAGTACTAACCAACTATTTTATTTGCAGACAGTCCTTTTGAACTGGATTTTATTAGTAAAGTGGTACAAGAAATTCTCTGATATTAACAAGATACATGCCATAACATTATTCCTCCCATACTTTTACATATAAGTGTTTGCCTTTCATTGTGTTTTATTGATGATTTGTTGTATCATATGAAGAAAAAAACTTAACATCTTCGCCGGCAGTATCTACTGTCATTTCTGTACTACCAAAACATAAGGTACAATGTTGACAAGTACGGCTAGATGTGGATTTGACCTCTGCAGAATAAAATATCTAAGACCAACATAAACACAAGAATGTCTTCTATACAATACAATTTAGTTCATACACCTGGTTAAAAGAATGGGGTCTAAATAATACTTAACCTTACTCATGTTTACTAACCATTAAGTAAACAATTTGTGCAATGTTGGTGATGAAGTGGAACTTTTGTGACAATGTGGAAGTCACAAAGAATAAAAAGTTAAGGAATGCAACAACTGATAAACAAAAATAAATGGAACATGATATATGGATTCTTGTTCTGGTTAAGAAATCAATTGTCTCAGTCAATTCAATTGAAACATCAATCTGGTGTGTTGTTTTATGTGTATATCTCTGTTTTTATACCCATGATAATAGAACACAAGTAAAATTTGTTGACAAGAAATAGAATATACGTAGAAATGTCAAAGTGTGGTGTCGTATTTGACGCTTATTACGATCACCCCCTAGTTTATGCTGCTGGTTATTACGTAAACACAATATTTCCGCGTATGTTAAACTAAATTTATGTAACGCATCCGTCAAACAACAATGTCAATCAGACCAAAGGAGCTTTTACCTCTTTATCCCCAGCGAAAACATTGGCGGTCCCGCCGCGAGCGGGCGGTTGGCTTTCCGGAGCATTTTCATGGTAAACGGCACCCGATAATACACTAATGCGTTTTCTGTTCTGGAATCTGAGCGGTTTGCCAGGGAATCTCGACCTTCCCATTTTGCTTAACACGTAAACGAAGGACACTCAATGCACTCCCAGAGATTGCGAGGTAACTGGCGCGCATGCTCCAGTCCGCGCGCTCCGCAACGCCATTCCACTATTTTATGCAATGTGTACAACAAATTACGACGCAGTTCTCATCACATGCACGCCCAAACGTAAACACTAAATACACCCTTCACATTATTTACAATAACGATCACTTTACACTCTTTTTGCAAAAGACGACATCATCCATCATTTTAATGGTCGTTAACGCCGTAAGTCGTAACGCTTCCATTCAACGCAGTGATGTTAGTAGTAAAACAAAAGAGAATGTCCCTTCGTACCCTAACACAAAGCGTCAAGATCACTAAAACCGTGTTTTGTTTAATTTAGATACCACAAACACAATTAGTTATTGAAATCAATCGGAATCGTCCATAATTTGACAAAGATGGCTGTACACCGTGCGTTAACAATAGCAAGCACGAGTGATTAACGAGACGAGGCGCGCGCGAGGCCGCGGTGTGAACGACACCTGGCTCTCGGAGGCCAGTTATGGATTTTAAACCAATCGCGACGTTAATTCGGACCGGTATGAAAACAAACATGTCGCTCGCTATTCACTGATGTATAGACGCCTCACTCGTTTCTGTATCAATAAAAACGTTATGATCTATATAATTATAATCTGCGCGACGGAGCAGGGATTCAACGACTTTGATTCGCTCGATTGACTATCGATATGAAATGAAATAGTCGGTTAAAAATACGCACAATGTAATGATTTGTTGTGTTAGTTAGTTGCTTAACTACTGCGGGTTAGTTTAGAGGGCTTATTTTGTCCTATTAATAATTAATCTTAGATAGAGGGATAGTCTGACTGAGTCATTAATATAACTAGATTGATTCGATTTAACATGATTTAACGATACTAAAATGCCCAGTCAAAGTGATGAATACATGTTGACCTCATTTCACATCTGTTGGATTGGATTGCGTGTAAGAGGACAGTATAGAGATAAATTTATATAGTGATTAGTGGACGCTGTTTGCTCTTCATTTTCCATTAATTATTTGTCCTAGAACCAAATCGTAAAGAAAAGGCGAACGTGAGATTGGGTAGCTGTCTAATCATCTTATCAAATCAACACATTGAGTAAATATCTTAGATGTGTAATTTTATCTGGTAAGTAAGTAGGTACATACTAAAATTCGAACCTATAGGTAATTAGGTATAATTTACTTATTAGTATTTACCGTTACCGACCTACCTACAACTACGGCTACTTGCTTTTAAAGTTTTTTATTATTTGTATTATATCTCCTCTATCTCTATCTTGTCTTGCAGTTATTAACGGTAACATTGGTAATTGAATTAGGTATAAGGGGTAGTTATTATCCATATAGGTACTTATCTATCTATGTAGTAATAAAATAGGTCTGTTAAGTAGGTAATCATAAATAAAACTATCTCAAACAATCCTAAATACAAACTTGTCGGTTACGTACCTAATTAATTTGAATCCATATTCAATTATGTACATTTAAACTTTTTCTTTTTCGTATTAGGTACTAAGTTGAATAGGTACGCAATCACATCACCCACCCTTGTGTAGAGTAGTGTAGCTAGCTAAACCCGCCGTAGGGTGCGTTAGCTCTATATACTCACCGACCCGTACGTATAGTACGGGTCGCACAGTGAACCCCAAAACTCTACCGGTCGATCATGCGTAAAGGGCGGAGAAGGGATGGTAATAATGCTCGTCGGTGCTTGAACTCTATTCGTTGCTAGCCGGCTAGATAGCTACACATAGATCTATTCAACAACACTTTTAAAATATTACTTTTCCGTAGTTAAGTTAGTTTATTAATTCTTCACTGACCTCTAGCGTGACTTATAGGAACGAAAAGTTCCTTGCTGAAATGCTTCCTGAAATACATTGAGAGGGAACGGGCGGCATTTCCTTGGATCGAAGCGAAAGAATCTCACAATCACTGTTTTTAATAGTTTCACTTGTAAATCACAACTTTTTATCGTAGATTACACTCGCATCACAACTGTTTACACAATAATATTTTGAAAAGTAACAATCTATGTAGAATCTTGTAGTAGGAGTAATATTTACATGAGTTTTATTGCACTGGTGTTCGTGTGTGAAACTGTAGTAGCGCGACTGGCGGAGTGGCGGCGCGCATGCCGCGAGGGACACGATGTAAATATAAAAATCTCCCCTTCTGGGAGCCCACCCGAATGAATCACTGTAATCCACCAAACTCTCCTGTATTCGTCAGAGCTTTTTGTTTGAAGTTGGAGCGAGCCCGCGCTCGTATCGTGCTCGAATCGCGGCGTCGGTCACCCTTATGATTCAAATTTGAGCGGTATCGAATTATGATGCAAACTTCCGTGTACCTCTTAACGAAATATTGATCGACGCGGTCCCCGTCGTCTGTGGACATTTTTCTTGAAGTGACTGACTAAGAACGAGGATAATCTCCGTATATCGGTCGTTCACTATCCTTTTGCACAAATCTGAGGCCCCCCTTGTAGCAGGTAGATATTTTTTGTATTGTTTGGGTCGATGGCTGGATTAGGAGTTAAAAAAAAACTTGGTGTCTACCTAAATTTTATAGATCCGCGTTGTCTTCGTTTTTTCGTTTGCTTCGCTTTAATTTGATTGCAGTGAAATATAGCAATAGCTTTGTAATTAACTACCTACGATATATAGACGAATAGATAGGTATCTTATATTTTGTAATTTAATTAGGATAGGTACCGACCTAACATTTCTTCTAATTGTTGGGAAGTAGTTATAGTCAGTTTATATATTGGTAGGTATAGTCAGCGATTAGATTTAATTAGGAGCTCTTTTAGTAGTGGTAACGCCATAAATCCTTTCAGCCACTTAACCTCTGGCCCGCACATCGGGCCGGCAAGAAGAAAAAGACTGTTACTGTCTTCGCCGTCACGTCAAGACGAAAATTGTAAATAAACGCGAAAATAATTTATATTAATAACGGTGTCAATATTTCAAACACTAACAGTTGGTACACTGCCGCAAGATCCTCGGATACCTAAATAAGGCGAACGAGCAAGGAGGTCTCTGATCTGAACCAGGCATTTAATTTTAAATTTATAAATTTATTCCCCATAAATTGGTCCTTCGAACAGGATTTCTAAAAAATACCAAATTACACATTATTTTAACCACCTCATTGCTCAGAGTAGAAGGCATACCGAAGCCGTATTCCATTTTTTTTCTTAAGTACGTTGTCTGTTTTTAGGGTTCCGTATCTCAAAAAGAAAAAAACGGAACCCTCATAGGATCACTCGTTTGTCTGTCTGTCCGTCACACCCGATTTGCGCCGAAACTACTGGACTGATTGAGTTGAAATTTGGTGAACATATGTAAATTGGTGACCCAAAGATGGACGCGTAAAGTAAATTAATGAATTCTGAACAAGGAGCCACTTTGGAGGGGTAAACTGGAAAATTAAAAAAAAAAGTTTCACAAACTGTATTGTGTGATATATCAAATGAAAGGGGTTGTTGTAAGCATCTCAGTTTTTTTTATAATTTTAGCAACAACAGATTATGAATTGCACATTCTTAAACAGTTTTTGTTTTTTTTTTCTACAGTGGTTAACTTTTGATTTATAAAGGAAAATGTTGAATAAAATAAAATTTGAAAATAATATAGGTATATGATTAATATTAATAACGTAAATATTACCGGAAAAGTATAACGAGACCTCTAGATAGTTTTTTTTTTATTCTTCAAAAATAATTTGTTTGTTATGTAAAAAACTTAACAAACAAAATTCTGTGTTTAAAAAAATCCTACAAATTCGTATGAAAGTATTCTGAAAGTACTTTCTAGCAAATAAAAAAAAGAATTATCGAAGTTGGTTCACTTGATAAAGAATTATTAAACTTTTTCTTTACTTGGTTGGTAGTTTTTTAGGGTTCCGTAGTCAACAAGGAACCCTTATAGTTTCGCATGGTTTCGCCATGTCCGTCCGTCTGTCTGTCTGTCTGTCTGTCCGTCTTCGGCTTAGCTCAGTAACCGTTACAACTAAAAAACTGCAATTCAGCGTGGGTAGGTATATAAACCAATCACGCCAACAAAACAGTATAATAAAATCATGAAAAAAAAATTTTTTTTTGGGTACATTGTAAATTGGTGATGTATTTTTTTCTCGTTAAACCTATAGTGTGGGGTATCGTTGGCTAGCTTGTTCAAAAATATTATGAGTTTACTAAAACTATTTTTCAACTTAGTTACGCGTTTGCGAGATAATGGGACTTAAAGCCCTAATTTTTGTTCGAGTCATGTGTCTAAAACTTAGGCGGACTTACGGCACGGTGCTTCTTGCGCGCGCGGCTAGTTGTGATGTGCTGCTTGAGGCTTGATGCTGTTCGGAGATCTTCGTAATTATTTTACGTAAATAACCTGTTGCTGCTAAAAGTTTGCGATCTGTGGTTCGATTAGTTTATGTAGTATCTAATATTTACGACGGTAAGCTATAATAAAAACCCCAAAAGCCCCTTTTAAGTCCGCATTCATTGACAGACGGGCAACTACGGAACCCTACACTGCGCGTGGCCCGACACGCACTTGGCCGCTTTTACTTGATCGCTTCCATTTGTGGGAGACGTGGGAGTGTGGGACTCTGGGAGACAAATAACCCTCAATTATCGACCTGCGGTTGTTCGTGTTTCGGATGATTACTCCTGCGTCTGCGTGTGAGTCGACATACGGCTTAATAGCCGTATGCGTATATGCCATACGCACCCCACGCGTCACGCTTAACGAAACTAGACCTCTACCTACGCTTAGTTACTACGAATCGCGGCGTCTAAATATATTTGTGGGTGAGCGTTACGCGTGGGGTGAGGCGCATAAGCGCGTATAGCGAATGACAGCCAACAGAATATTAGGGGGGGCTCGGACTTTATTGCTAAATTTTTTGCAAGTGAGTTTATTTCCGTAATTCAGCGTATTTATGTTAATAAATACCCTGATACCGATGCATCCTACCCTACTAATATTATAAACGTGAACGTTTGGATGGATGGTGATGGATTCCACTTAATCTCAAAAACTACTCGACGAATTTATATGAAACTTTCCAGTTATATACCTTATATATCAGAATAAGATTTATGCTATAATTTATGCCAAATTTCATCCCTTTTAGGGACGAAAAAGGGGATGAAATTTTGTATGGAGACCAAATATTTTTGCTCGTTGTATGGGAAAACTAAAATCCAACTCGCACTTGACCAAAATTCTAATTGATATTAGGATTATTGAATACGTGAGTCTAATTATTTTTAATTATCAAGTTTAGGCAATTAGCAATCACACAAATATTTGCCGGGATTCGAACCCAGGACCTACTGTTTCGTAGGCAGCATCACTAATACCCACTAGGCCAACCAGTCGTCGAACCAATAAATGTATCAACAAATTCGAACAATATAAGTTAGGTACCCGAATTTGTTTTTTTTTTAATGGCATGCTGCTTTTAATTGACGCATTCAGCCAAAGTAAGAGGAACTGGATTAAAAGATAATTTACTTTAAAAACAAAGTTTAAACCGACCTCAATTCAGTACTCCGCTAAGCCCATATTATAGGTACCTACCTAAAAAATTCTACATTTCCTTTCCAATTTACCACTGGGACTGCTTTCCGAAAGCAAATGCGTTGATTATTACAGAAATAAATCAAATTTGCTATATTATGTTGGGCTGATAATATTTGAGGAGTTCCGTTGATTCCTCAAGGATCTCAGAATTGACACTTCCATTAGTTGCTACTTCAACGGAATCATGTCAGAATCTTTGACGTACTTTACATCCTTGAGGAGTTCCATAAGTCATCTGTGGTCTTCATCATCAGTTCCACTTCACTAAAATTGCAATTTCTTAGGGTAAATACACGAGTTATAATAGAAAATACCGAAATCACTACACGCGTGCCTAAAAAATTTGAGGGTTGCCCTCGATTTCCCTGGGATCCCATGATCAGATCCTGACTTGTGCTCACCTGGATAACTTGAAAGAATACGGTTAAAGGTCTATAACGTACATATAAAATTTCAAAAAAATATCCTCCAACTCCTAAACGTTGAGGAGTTGTACCTTCCATCATCAGCCGACCAACATGAAGTGATGATTACCAGACGCAAATACCTGAATAGCTTTAGAAAATACATGAAACATGTAATACGTGCCTGTAAAATTTGAGGTTGACCTCGATTTCCCTGGGATCCCATCATCAGATCCACGATTTAAATCGGTCACAATTGAAGGAGAAATCGCCGAATATACATAAAAAAAAATACAGTGGAACATATAAGGGCGTCTTCAGAAATTGTTGTTAGTGGCGTAAGCGGAGTTCCACTTTTAAAAATGGGCTAAATTTATTTGAAATGTAGCTGAATCGATAAAATATTGTATGAACAACAGTAAAATACTAAATTTATTACGTAATAATGTCAAATTCAGTAAAAAACTCAATTTTATTTAGTTTCTATTGGAAAGAAGTTCCATTACGTCACTCATTTTGAAAATTATTAAAAAATAAATAGACCTGTTAAAAATCTTCTAAAACTTTATTAATCAAATATAAACGAAACAGTCTTCTAAAAACATAAAATTATTGGACGTTTTATAACAAAACGATGAGTTTTATGAAAAAATCTTTCCTTAACGCTACTTTTCTGTACTTTGTACTACATGCTATTGTCTCTGTAGCGACCACTGCGTAATATTATAAGAAAATATTTTTTAATCTGAGATACCTAGTTAAATACTATTTACTTAGCACAATTAAATTTTAATATCTTTAAAATAAATCACAATATTTTTGGAATTTTAATCACAGTCTCTAAATGGACAATGGCGTATAATGGAACTCTAAGTGGCGTTTAGGAACTATTAACGCACGTTCATATTGCGAATAATTATACACAATGAGTATACTATTATATACCATGAGATCACGGCGGTCATTTTAGTTCCTATATTAATTAACTACTAAACCTAATTAAGAATAAGACTGTTCAAGCATAAGTTTCAGATTTCGTCTGAGTCTGATGTTAATTTTAAATATCAGTCTTACAAATTTTCCAATACCTATTATATTTCCCTGGCATACCCCAACCGCAGACCAAGTTTGAATTGTTTGTTTGTTTGAATTCTATTATGAATATAAATGCTCTAACGCATGTTATAACAAATAAAATATAACAATACAAAGATCGGACACAAAAATTGCGAACTAAGCTTATTTTGCAATTTTCCAAGGATGTTGAATAAGCAGTTGTGTCAACCCACAGCCAATCCTGTATAGATAGGTTGGCACATTACTGCTTTCCAGCATCCTTTTGTCAATCTTTGTATCAATGTTTAATTTGTTTTACTTAATATTGTGATATTTTCGTTTTTTTTAATTTACGATCAAATTTAATTTCCATTACGGTAATTTTAGCAATTAACTCCTTATGAAACGAGCTTTAGAGTTCCATTACGCCACTTTTTCATTCCATTCACGCTATAGCGGCGTAATGGAGGTGACGTATCCGCGACAATAAAACATTAAAATGGATTTATAAATAGACAATAATTATTTAGACAAATATAACTTTCTTTTCAGAATTATTATTAAATAATAAGTTCGATATAGTAAAGAATCAAATATGCTGGATGGTCTTACCTTGTCAAAATCGGTCTTGTAAGTGGAACTTTGGTTTTGAGTACAAGGACACGCGACCGACACTTTTTAAATTTCGCGGTTATCTGCTATCATGATTGAGAAAATGGCGACTACCATAGACATAGACATAAAATGTTACTATAATTCAAAATCTTCATAAATTTTGTCGGTATTTTGTTGCCAAGTTATTAAAAAGGCGGTCGCGTAGTGCGGAAATTCCTTCACACGCCATTTCGCGGGACAGGATAAAACCTTTCTTTTTCAATATAATTTCAACCTAAACACGTCTGTTTTAAGGTTTAAAATGAAATTTCGGTTTATAAGTGACCAGTACAAACACCCGCCACTTTCGAAACATCTTAAATAGTATTCATTTTTTTACTCCAAATGTGGCAAGGTAGGTATGGGACACGTCAAAACGTGACTTCTTTTTTTACTTATTTAATTCTTATTTAAAATTTCACAGAGCTTTCCATTCTTTTAGAGCTATTATGAAGTAAATAACGTCTATTTAATAAAATAAAAAATAAACAAATGTGTATATCTTGCTAGAATTCGAATAATTGACTATGAAAGTGATGGGACATGGCTTTTTCCAACTGACAACTTTATTTGAAAACGCCCATAACCTCCTCTTTTTTTGAAGTCGGTTAAAAATACGGATAGATCGAAAATTTTGAAGACAAGCGAAAGACAAAGAGTAGTATCCTAATAATCCTATCCTATCCTACTAATATTATAAACGTGAAAGTTTGGATGTATGGATGGATGTACGTTCCACTTAATTTCAAAAACTGCTGGACGAATTTATGTGAAACTTTCCAGTTATGTACAGTCGACTACAAAGAGATGTATCCACATTTTCACCTTATTGCTTTATAATAAGGTCTAAAAGTGGATACATCTCTTTGTAGTCGACTGTACCTTATACTCAGAATAGGACATAGGCTATAATTTATGTCAAATAACATCCCTTTTAGGGATGAAAACGGGGATGAAACTTTGTATGGAGCTTTGTATTGCTCGTTGCCTTCATCAGGCGCTGGGTCTCAAAATGTATAGGAAAACTAAAATCCGACTCGCACTTGACCGAAATTCTAATTGATATTATTTAATAGGCTATAATGAAATCGCGGGCAGCAGCTATAATATTATAAATGCGAAAGTTTGGATGTTTGTTACTCAATGAAAATTTTAGAAGTGCCTGATATTTTTTTTGGTGATAGGAATAACCTTCTTTAGCATCAGAAAAAAGTTTCAGATTTTTCGGCTGCTTCAATTATTATTGGAAAATATAAACAGTTTACCACAGATATTTAGGATTTTTTTTTGTAATATGAGACGGCTCAAGGAAAGTGTCTATTGACTGTCCTTATCAAAAATAATTGACGCAGTTGAAAAATCTGAAACTTTTTTTGGTGCTAAGGAAGGCTATTCCTATCACCAAAAAAAAGAATCGGGCACTTCTGATATTTTCATCCATTCCCCATTGGAAGCCAATTTGGTACGAGCAGGACGGATAGCACCAGACGGCCGCGATATATTCTCGAGCTCTCTCACACTATCTGTCTCTCTCTTATTAGACCACTTAGAAAGAGACGGATAGTGAGAGAATGCTCGAGAATATATAAAAGAAGAAAAAGAAGACATTTATTCACTACACAAAAGACACACAGAGACAAAAGAGTAGACATACATGACAATTGACACATATTGTGTGTCTTCGCGGCAGTGAAACGGTCGCTGTCTCAGCATTGTGCCGAGGTGTCAGACAGACACCTGCAGCGCTGGTTTTCAGACAGCACCGCAAGTGGCCCACGGAACGCAACGCAACACAGCATTAGATAAAAAGTAAGTAGACACATAATAAATAAATATATCGCGTCCGTCTTGTGCTAACCGTGCTGATAATGCACGGCCCAATAATCCGCGTCCATTAATCCGAGTCCCTGTGGCGTCGGATTATTGGACTGTACATTATTGGGACGTGCATTATCACCCTGAGCAAACTTGGTCCAGCACGGTTAGCACAAGACGGCCGCGATATATTCTCGAAATCTCTCGCACTATCAGTCTCTCTCTTATTAGAGCACTTAGAAAGAGACGAATAGCTCGAGAATATATCGCGGCAGTCTTGTGCTAACCGTGCAGAGGGGCTACCACGAAACGAAATTCGTTTTCGTTCGTGTATCTCCGTCTCTGTCGCTCGAACTAGCAAGTGCGACAGAGACGAAGATACACGAACGAAAACGAATTTCGTTTCGCGGTAGGCCCTCAGGGCAATAATTGGAAGCCACCTTTGTCCGGGCTGATAATGCACGACCCATAACTCCGAGAAAAGTAGACGCGGATTATCGGGCGTACATTATTTGGCCGTGCATTATTGGCTCCCTATGACAGCTGTGAGCCGTGACTGTTAATGTTTGCCGCCAATTCTCGTCCTGCCAGTGCCATCCATTGTCACTCCGGATTCATAATTCTTTTCTTTACTTTTGTTTCCTATACGCACCCTCTTCGCGGATTGGATTATATCGCCGATATTAGTAACATTCGTAAAACAGTAGTGTATATACAGTATTTGAAAATTTATATTGCTTTGCATTGAATCTTCCGACGACCACATTCTTTCTTGTTTCATCGCAAGATAGCAAAGCTGTCCATCTTCTTAAAATTTATCAAAAGATTGACAATGCCTGCCGAAGTACAACCCGTACTTAAATTCACTCGCTTAAGTGAACATGCTTTCCCACCTGTACATGGCTCGGAAAAAGCTGCAGGGTTCGATCTGAAAAGGTACAGTTTCTCGTTGCTTTTGTTCCCAACTTTTCTAGGTCTTGTAACTGACCGTGCCTCTGTCCTTTTAAAAATGTCGTCTAAAGTTGGTGCGTAAATTTTCTGTTACAGTGCTTACGATTACACAATCCCCGCTCGCGGCAAAGAAGTAGTGAAGACCGATTTGCAGATTGAATTGCCATCTCGGTGTTATGGCCGAGTGGCTCCCCGCTCAGGCTTAGCAGTTAAAAACTTTATTGATGTTGGAGGTAAGTAAATGTCTCATGATAATTGATTTTCCATTTTGGAAGTCATGGAACTACTATACTCATAATGTTGGGTCTTGGTGAAATGGATTTATTGACTTACTTAGGCTTTATTGATTTTCCATTTTGGAAGTGAAAGTTTAACTATACTATTAACCTTTTGACAGCGAGGGTGCAAAACAAAACGGTGCCCAACTGAGGCCAGAACAAAAACAATAGCCTGACAAAATATGAATAAAATGAAACTTCTGATAAATAATGTCATGTCAAAATTAATGTACGTATCATGAACTATTAAAAAAATGGGTCAAGTTACTTGTAAAGCTTTTTATTACATAAAATTAACGAAAAAGCGCAACGCGCACGCGCGGCTGTGGCTTCAGTGGCACGAGTTCTCGTCCGCGTCCACAGCCGTCTTTAGCCTTCAAAAGGTTAAAATTATTGTATTAGAGGTTATACTAAATTCATAGTACATACAGAGGTCGCAAGTTCGAGTCATGCCCTGGGCTTCAGACAATGATCGTTTATTTTTCCATTAAATTTGTTCTCTGTATCATATCATTTAAAATTTGGTTGTGGTAACTTCAAATACATTCTAGAAACAAATTTCCTGAAATGTATAGAATTATAAATGGTTAAAGTTTGCGAGTTACTGTGAACCTGATTATCATATTAATCCATATTAAATTAATTGAACTCAAGCTCAAGATATTCCACAGCAGAATTTGTCCCAAAATTTCAACTCCTAATTTGATTGAGTAATCATGGAAGAGTCCTTTTTATTGGTGTCCATGCAATATTAACCCTTTAACCGCTTGGAATTTTTCATCAGGCATGCTCATGTCGCCGCCGATATGAAGGTACTTCACCAAGAGTTGGGCTTGCATATGTAAAGCAAATCAAAACTTTGTCTTACATATCAGACTGCGGAGCAATGAGCTGGATATTCTATGTCTTATAAATCAGACTATGGTTAAAAGGTTAATAGATTGCTCCCTTAATAGTGTGATAACAACCTTGACAATGTTGATATCCAACTGGTATTTTTATTTCCTCAAATAATATCGCTTTAAATAATAGAAAAAATATATAAATAATATAACACTTGATATACAATTAATTGACATAATATGTTGATATACCCTGGTACTCATTTGTCTTTTTCTTTTATAGCTGGTGTGATAGACGAGGACTATAGAGGCAATGTTGGAGTAGTGCTCTTCAACCATTCCGATCAAGATTTTAAGGTGGCCAAAGGTGACCGAATTGCACAGTTGATTTGTGAAAGGATTTACTATCCAGAGCTTGTTGAAGTTGGCAGTTTGTCTGAGACAAAGAGAGCTGATGGAGGATTTGGATCTACAGGAACACAATAAAACAATGTTTTCTATTTGTGATAGGTATTTCTCTTTAATGTAGTAAGGCTCATTACAGCATTTGTTATAAATTCATAAAATCTAGTTTATGTAAGGCTCATTAAACAATTTCTTTTTATTCGTAAAAATGTTTCAGTTAACAATAACCTTGGCGCCATGTCACATTTTCACTGTTCAAAATTGTCTAGTACACTGGGGAACTCAAGTCTCTCAGGAGGAACTATAGCTGGTGTGACTGCTGAAACAGATTCCTTGCTTCTCATCAAGAAAGGCTTCAGAAAACTTTTAATTTTGCTGTCACTGTGAACATTAAAATCTAACTCTGCCTTCTGTACTTTTTTCTCAACTGAGTCAATGTGGCTGGTCAGTTGTGAGATGATGTTGTTAACTGTATTAATTTTTTTTGAGAGTATAGTAATCTCACTACGGTATTTACTGATATCCTCCGTAAGGGCTGACCCGCACTCGCTGTTCTTCATCTTGATCATTTGCAGGACACTTGTCAATTCTTCCAGGCGCGTTAACATATTGTCGATCACATCTTGAACCGTCTGCAACCCACTTGAAAGATCTAGCTTAAAATAAGCTGCATAATCTTGTACAACTTCTTCAACCATTTTGCAATAATATTTACACTCCAAAGTCAGGATAACCGTATTCTAAAAAGCTAACAAATTTATCCATCACATCTGTCAAAAGTTTTGACAGTTCCCTAAAGGAAAGTGGAATCAGGTGCAAAACTTTGTTAAACAACTCCATTTTTTTCTATTAAACCATGGCAAAAGGGATACTACTTGCTGAGAAATATTTACAAATGCTACCTTCATCACATTCAAGTTCTTGTGAAACATAGTATTTTGAAATATGAGTGGGGCTGACCATGACATTATTTTGTGAACTTCTTGCTCCTATGTTGGTATTATTTTAGCGCTCAAACTCTATTTTCAATTTTAGCTCAAATTAAATAATATCACACAATTATTGCATCAATCGAAAGCAATATGTCCAATCAAAAATATAAGTTTGTTTTTGGTTAAGCACACTACAAACGATGCAATTTATCACACCATTTTGTTGTGCCGCCACACGTACAAAATCGGCGGACTGATGCTAATACGTGCCGGAAGCAGGGCTCGCTCTCGCTCAAACTAGCAAGTGCGACAGAGACAGAGATACGCGAACGAAAACGAATTTCGTTTCGCGGTAGGCCCTCAGCTCGTGTGGATACGTGTCGGAAGCACGGCGGCCAGCCAAATCAAGGTCACTCTATGGCGGCACACGGAGAGTAAATACTGACAATCCACCATAGCTGTCTCACTCTATAACATGCGATAGAGTGAGACAGCTATGGTGGATGCTCATATTTACTCATCGTGTATTAGCGGCCCATATTAGATTTTCTGTGACCTTGCTTGGCAATCCTGCCGATTTCGCTCGTGTATCCTTATAGGTGCCGCTACACCATCGCTACACGTACGAAATCGCGTGATTTGTGCCCGTGTGTTGTAAGTGCCGGAAGCACGGTGGCCACCCAAACCAAGATCACTCCGAACTAGATTTTCTTTGACCTTCCTCCGGCTCAAAGAGTGCCAAAGTGATCGGCCCTGCGCCATCCGCATCCAGCGGACCCCCGCGACCTTTTCCATGTCATCAGTCCACCTTGTGGGTGGTCAACCCACGCCACGCTGCGTCTTCCGGTACGTGGGCGCCAGGGTGGACGGTCCGAGCTGTCTCACGAGCGAGGCGAGGAGTGTGTATAGCCGAGCCAGAGACTGCAGCACGCGGGAACTGTCAGTGTATACAGCGTGTCACCTGCGAGTGTGCGCGCGCGGCCTGGGTGGCCGGCCCGAGCTGTCTCACGAGCGAGGCGAGGAGTGTATATACAGCCGAACCAAAGACTGCAGCGTGCGTATATAAAGCGTGTCACCTGCGAGTGTGCGCGGCCACTCGTCGTCGTCGTCACTTTTTAAGATGTTGGAAAGGAAATTGTTGTACATTGTTACGACTGTGATCACCTAATTATATTTGAGACAACGTTAAGTTAAAGTAGTGTCCTCTGGGTATTTTTGTTTTTTAAATTTCTTGTCTGTGGTGATGGTCAAACAAATGTCAGATAGACAAATGGAGTGAGTAGAGTAGAGAACGGAGTGGATCTAATTTCTGGTAGTTTTGATTTCGTGTGTTTTATTCGTACCATCTGAAAATATACTGTATAATGCTGCCTTCGACAGGCTACTTTAAGGGAATTAACTGCCCATTTTATGACAGTGGTTTATGCGAGCGACCTTATTGTCATTTTCGTCACGTTAAAAAGGAATTGCAAGGCACGTCGAATGACGGGATTGAAAGTGGAGCAATTCTGCAGAAACTTGTGTCGGCGGCAGTACAAAAGGTTCTTCAACAGGCAGAGACTTCGCCTTCAGTAACGTT
Organism: Epinotia nisella; assembly: GCA_932294315.1. NCBI lineage: Eukaryota > Metazoa > Arthropoda > Insecta > Lepidoptera > Tortricidae > Epinotia > Epinotia nisella. The sequence continues at coordinate 30,857,080 of OW028674.1, forward strand.
GCCACAGTCAGGTGCTATAGAGAGTGTAGCAGACCAAAACAAAACAACTGTTGCAGCGACAGTGCATAAGGCCACTTACAATCCCACCCCTATCGCAGAACTGAACAAAATCAACAATGCAGACATAGAAAACATTGAAGATGTCAATGATCAGAAGAAGAGGCACATACCAGTCCCTTATACACCAAGAAAACCTGCCAGTTTACCTATTAAAAGAACTTTTGACAGTGACACATCAAAGCCATTTGTATTTATACCACCTCCTCTTAAATATACGCCGGGTAGTACTGAAAGTATACAATTGGATCAATATACACCTAAAGGTACTACTGAATCCACAGAGAAGTACACACCAGGGGTAGAGCCTGAACTGCCTGAGTATTCTCCTGTGGAAAAGCAGACCTCTAGTAAGTTAAACTACATTCCAACAGACAAAAACATAAAAAAGAAGAATATACTAGAATATAAACCTGCAAAAGTAGCTATCACAACAGATGTTCCAACTGTTACTTACCAGCCCACACCTCGCTCCCTGGCACCATGTTTTTCCAGTGATGAAGATGAGCCAGAACCTAAGAAACCCAAATTGGCTAATGACTTAAATGGTTTAGATGATTTAGAACCAGAGTTTGATATATTAGATCAAATACTAAATGAAGAGAAACCTGAAGATGAAGTTAAAAAGAAATCATATTCTGATGGTATTGGTAAGAAAAAAACATCAAAAAAACATAAAGAAAATAACAATGTTGAAGCTTGCAAAAAGGATAAACAGTTGCCTACTAAATCTGTGTCTCAAAGGGTATCACAGGAAAGAAGCAAGAAAGAAAAGGACAAGTCTACCTCACATGAGAAACAAAAAGAAGATAGTAAGTCAAGCAGTTCTAGTAAAAAAACAAGTCATAAAAGTTCTAGCAGGGACAAAGAAAAAGAAAAATCTAAAGATAAAAAAGATAAGCACAAAGACAAAAAAAAACATTCTAGTTCAAGGAGCAGTGATAGAAGCTCAAGACATTTTGAAAAGAACTCAAAAAGTTCTGATAAAAAATCCAAAAGCTCAAGCAGCTCTAAAAGTAGCAGTTTGGAAAGAAAAAGTACAGAACACAAATCCCACAGCAGTTCTAGAACATCAAAAGACAAACTTGATAAAACAAAAAAAGATGATAATTCTGTCAATGGTTTTTCAGATACTGATAACAATCGCATTTCAGATGATATAGATCTTGACCAAAATGATGAAGAGACATATCTTTCTGAGTCGGATGAAGAAGCTATAGCATTAGAATGTAAGAAAATATTTGAAGAATATGAACCTGCAGAAAAGACTCAAAATTATGACGATTTAGATAATAAAGTGCAAAATGAACACGAGGAAGAGTATGTGCCTACCAAAAAGAGAATATCGAGAACATTGGACAAAAATGTTAAAATAATACCAAAACTTCCTGCAAAACCTGATTTTAAATTAAATGCTGCACAAGCTATGGCAGATAGATTAGCCAAAATTAAAGAATATCATGCTGCAAAAAATAATTTACAGTCATCTAGTAATGAACAAGCAATGTCTAGAGTTGATAACACCCGGAATAATTCTAACACCAGTAACACTAAGATACGCATCGCCCATGTACCCTATGCATCAACTATGATGAATGCAAAAAAAGTATTACCACCGAGCCTAAAAGCAGCTACGCAACAGCCTTCCACCAGCTCTACCATAGTTCAAACTGTCAAAAAAGGTGTGCAAAGGGTTGCCCACATGCCAAATGAAAAATTTATAGATAGACCAGGTGTTCTTGAACCTCTTGCCTCAAAGATTCCAGCTAATATAAGGTCTACATACTTGAATATGATGATAGATCAGTGTTTAAATATATATCTTTCTGCAGTAGATGCATATGCTAGAGCTCAGCATGAAGAGTTAGCCACTAGTAAAAAATGTTCTACTGTTCAGATATATAAAAACTCTGCAGTGCTGACAGTTAGTAGGCTCAAAAAGGAATTACAAGAATGCAAAGGAGTAAAAAAGTCAGGATCTGACTGCACTACATTGCAGAAAATACCACAGGACATATCAGGGAAATCTAGTAATGCTGGGTCCTGGAGTATAGAAAATAAAAATAAAAAACTTATTGATTCAAAAGAGTTTAATGGTGCAAAACTGTATAACAACATAAAGAAATGGGTGCTAACTGAAGAACTGTTACAAAGCAACGGTTTTCCTAGACTTCATCCTAATGGAAAAAAAGGCAGAGCTAAAATTTATGCACAAAATAAACAAAAACCACCTGTGGGAAACTTAAGAATGTGTTGTAGATGTAAGAGAGAGTTTATGATAGATAAAAAAGGTTTTGCAGTTTTAAAAGAAGAATGCATTTACCACCCGAACAATAAATATAGAGTTCGCGGTGAGGCTCGATATCAGTGCTGCAGCCAGGACAGCACGGCCGATGGCTGCTGTGTTGCTCCCAGCCATGTCTATGAATATCTTGATTATGATAATCTGAAGGGCTATGTGAGAACATTACCACCCGAAAATGCATCTGATGACTATGGTGTTTATTCATTAGATTGTGAAATGAGTTACACTACGCATGGCTTAGATTTAACAAGGGTGACAGTAATCAACTCGGCTTGCAAAGTTGTATATGAAACACTTGTGAAGCCGTTACACCCAATCATAGATTACAATACAAGATATTCTGGAATAACTGATGAACAAATGGCTGAAGTAAAAACAACTCTCTTGGAAGTTCAAGCAACATTGCTAGCTATGTTTAGTAGTAAAACAATCCTAATAGGTCACAGTTTGGAATCAGATTTCAAGGCTTTAAAGCTTATCCATGACACTGTAATTGATACTAGTGTTTTATTTCCTCATAAAATGGGTCCTCCGTATAAAAGAGCGTTACGCAATCTGTCCTCTGAGCATTTGAAGAAAATTATTCAGAACTCTGTAGATGGGCACGACAGCGCCGAAGACGCAATGGTGTGTATGGAATTGCTTCACTATAAATTGAAAGAGGACTTAAAAACCAGATGATGTCATTATCTTGTACGAGTACATAAAACCTCTTGTATATATTTACTATTTGCGATTTATGTAGTACACTGTTATTTTTAAGAACTATGGTTTGAATTGGCGGTACTGGTACTTGCAATAAAATGTTGATTAATTTATCTTAGAAAGTTAATTCTAACACATCAAATTATTATTTTTAATACGAGAAAGTAAAAAAAATGTCAATAGGTATTTACCTATTAACCTACTTTAGATAGCTATAATAACCTAATCTTAATTTTGTATGTTAATGTTCTTTTTATAATACTATATTTATTAATATATACGGTTATTTTATTTATACGTCTCACCTTATCATCTACCTTAATAGATTGTGTCTCAAGGGAGCAAAATTATGTATTTACTGCGAGTGCGGTCTATTGAATCCTGAGTGAAGGGAAACATTCTACAAAAAGATTGAATCTTTAGCGTAACGAGGAAATTTAAGTGTTTACGCCTAAGATGGAAATAATTTTGCTACAAAGTGGCACATACTTCACACATATGAGGAAAAGTGATACTATCACATCACATTATGGCGAGCCCAAGTTAAGCCCATGGAGGCACAGATAGCTTAGAGTTAGACAGCTTCATTGGTGCAGTCCAACAGAATCCCCTAGCCTGATCCTCCAGGGGATCTTGGTGAACTCAGGAGTTCATCAGGATCTGTGGGCAATGTCTGCTAATCGTGACAGTGTTTAGAATTCAAAAGCGAGCCTTGCGGTTCATCGACCGAAAACGTAGACCATCCCGCGAGAGACATATTTAGACACCATAACATCCTAACGTTGCCAAGTGTATACATATTGACTGCTTGTTCATACATATGAACCAACCTACATATAGCTATAATAGTCTACCCACCCAAAAGCCGACGCGCAGGCGGCACCTGCTGGAGCCCTCGCGCCGGCGCTTGGCTAAGGCTCGCGTGGCACTCTGCGAAGCCGGGACCCACATATATAACTGTGTTCCCGAACACATTAAAACAGTTGAGTGATGCCTCATTTACAAAAAAACCGGTCAAGTGCGAGTCTGACTCGCGCACCGAGGGTTCCGTACGAAACATCATACAACACACCCGTCTTGCCCCACCCATTAATTTTGGAAAAATCTTAACAACGCATTGTGTAGTTAAGTCATGAGTACTACAGCGCCATTTATCGGTGCATTTTGTTACTAACTTGCGCGACCAAGGAAAAGGAACTCGGTATGTACAGTAAGGGAAATGTATTCACGTACCACCGTAAAACCCTGTCACAATTGACAGGCCGCCGTCACTCAAACTCGGGTGGTATGTCACCTTATTGCGATAGGGTTCTACGGTGGTACGTTAATACATTTCCCTTACTGTATGTTGGTTTTTCAGCGATAATTCTTTATCAAGTGAATTCATTTCGATAATTCTTTTTCTATTTGCTAGAAGGTACTTTCAAAACACTTTCATATGAATTTGAAGGAAAAAAATTAAATAGGGTAATTATTTCATTTGGTGCAAATTGGATGTCCGCGATAAAATCACCCTCTTAATGAAGTAGGATCCTTACCGTGTCATAAGATAACTTGTTATACAGAATAATCCCTAACTGGTGCTTCATTAAAATTTATTTTATATAAAAGTATAAGAAAGTTATTTTCGTCAAAAGGGCCAAATTGTCATTACCAAGGGGTGTCCACTTTCCAATTTTCGGTAATACTTCTGTAAAAAGACCTATTAAATGCATGTCTACGACTGAAATTGCTATTTACCTCAAAAGTTTGATAGTCATGACATACATTATTGATAGCACAAATTAAATAGTATTCTATAAAACTTAACAGCGTTATCATACATTTTGGTTCCTACTTAATTCGTCATCACCGTGTCACTATATGATGCGACGTGCAGCTCCTCACTAAATCGTTTCGCATAAACCCCGCCGCTGTCCCCGCACGCCTCCAATCGTTATACGGATGGCAGAGTGAACGCACGTCGCTCACGTAAAAATTGGTATTTATTTTGGTTTTCACAGTGTCGTACCGTGGCTTTTGTCAAAATAAGTTGTCATTCTCGTGGGTCTTATTCCTCAGTAAGTACACTCACTGTTTGTATTAATCCCATTTTATCTTATAACCTAGCTGATTTAATGTGTCTTAATCGGTAGATCATTCTGGAACATTTAATATATCGCATACCCAACTGGACATTTCTGGATTTTGTCATTACCATGGTAGTCATTACCATGGATTACCGTGGACTTTTCAATCCACGGCAATGAAAGTGACTCCACGGCAAGGACCATCTGCAGTTAGTCCCTACCGCGGAGTCACTGTCACTACCGTGGATAGAAATATTCGTACATATAAAATATTACATTTACATATTTATGAGAGTCCGAATTTTAATATGTTTGCTTTTTATATCTGTGCATAGTTTCCGTGAATTTTGGTGTATTTCTCGTATACTAATCATACAACTATAAAAAAATCATTGTATTGCTTGTTTCAGTTTATAAAGTAGAGATGATGCTATTAAAATGCATAGCTGTAAAAAACGGCTTGAAAGAATTGAATCTAACCCTAAGCTGTATAAAGAATACTGATACATATTAAACGAGAAACCAAATACAACTTGGCTTTTATTAACTAAGGAAATTAGGATAGGAATTTTACATGTCAAGATAATAGACAGTACGTCAACTTCTAGAAAGCACAAAGGAGATTATATGTCATTCTCCCCCTCTATGGTTCCATCGCCGAGGATGTAGTCATTGAGACGTTGCGGCATCCTCCTAGGCCTCGTAGATCTTCTAAAAACCTGTGACGGTCGAGGAACTTGCAGTGGAGTTCCATAAATCTCTTCTTGATGAATATCGTCATTTGTAGGCATTTCATCTATTTCTGCTGGTTGGTCTACATCGTCGTTTTCTGGATTTATACTTTCATCACCCGACATAGGAAGCGGCGCCAAATGCCTGTTAGATACTGTAGACTCCTGGCCATTACGTCGTCGGACGTAAGAGTAAGTTGGATTACTGTGGAGTAGCTCAACTTCTTCGACATACGGGTCGGTTTTCGTCGACCGAACGAATTTTTTTAATAGAATGGGCCCTGGGACTAGCCACGATGGGAGTGATTCACCGACAGGTGTTCTTCGTGGAAAATTGAATAACTTCTCGTGTGGAGTCGCGTTTATCGATGTGCATAGGAGTGATCGCACGCAGTGGAGAGCAGGTTTCAATACTTGCTCCCAGTTCTCAATGGGCAGGTTCTTTGATCTTAGGGACAGCTGTATAGTCCTCCAGAGAGTCCCATTAAGTTTTTCAACTTGACCATTCCCTTGGGGATTATACGGAGTCGTTCGAGAAGTAGCGATATTACAATTCTTGAGGAATGTTTGTATCTCTCCTGACATGAAGGAGGATCCTCTGTCACTGTGTATATATAAAGGTTGACTGTATTCGTAGAACAGTTCTCTGAGACACTTGATGACAGTGGTAGAAGCTGTATCAGGACATGGGTATGCGAATGGATACCGTGAAAATTCGTCGATTATTGTAAGTATATACTTGTTATTAGTATTCGAAGGCAAAGGTCCTTTGAAATCTATGTTTAGTCTCTCGAAGGGTGATAAAGCTTTGATTAATGTGCCCTTCGCTTTAGCGTAACGTGGTTTTATTTCTGCGCATATACGGCATGAAGCCGTCATCTGTTTGACATCATTAATAGAGTAAGGAAGATTCTTCAGTTTGATCCAATGATACATTCTAGTAACTCCAGGGTGAGAAAGAGCGTCGTGCAGTTCGTACAATTTGCTATTACTCATAAATGCGCATACTCTTGATAGAGCGTCCGCGGCAGTATTTTCAACACCCGGTCTGTAAATAATGTCATACTTGTAACATGACAGGTCTAACCTCCATCTTTCGATTTTTTCATTTTTAATTTTGCTTGAATGATTTTGATCGAAAATAAAGCTTACGGACTTTTGATCAGTTATAAGGAGAAAATGCCTGTGTACGAGGTAGTGGCGCCATTTTCGGAGACTCTCGACGATAGCGCAAGCTTCTTTTTCGACCGAAGCGTGTTTGCGTTCGATATCTGACAAAGTTCTTGAAAAGAAAGCAACGGGGCGACCCTTTTGTGATAGTGTTGCAGCTATAGCGAACTCGGACGCGTCAGTTTCTACTGTCAAGGTTTCTTTGTCATCAATAGCAGCCAAAGCCGCCTTTTCGATATCTGATTTCAAAAGTTGAAAACTGCGCTGGCCAATTTCGTTGAGAGGAAAGTTAAGATTGTTGATTAAAGGTTGAGCTTTTTCAGAAAAGTTGTGGACCCATTTGGCATAGTGAGCAAATAGTCCTAAAGCTCGTTTCAGCTCAGCAGCGTTACGGGGCAATGGTAGCTGTGTTAGTGGTTCCAGCCGGTCTTTGTCGGGTTCAATTACGTTGTTGTTGACAGTGTATCCAAGGAGACTAATTGAGTTTTTGCTGAAATTACATTTTTGTTCATTTAGCGTAAGTTTATATTTTTTTGCAGCAGCCATAAATTTCTGTAAGTTTCTGTCGTGGTCTTCGTTGTCTTTACCACAAACTGTGACGTCGTCGAGATAAGCAAAAGTTCCTTGTAACTGTTCCCTTTCGATAATGTGTTCGAGTGTACGTTGAAAGGCGGCAACTCCGTTAGTGACTCCGAACGGGATTCTCTTGAAGTGCCATAATTTGCCGCAGGCTTCAAAAGCTGTGTATATTTTTTCTCGTTCTAAAATGGGTACTTGATGATAAGCACTCTTCAAATCAATTTGGCTAAAATGATTGTATTTAGCCACTTTTGAAACTATCGACTCAATATTAGGCACTGGATATGCATCCAAATACGTAAACTTATTAATTGTTCTAGAGTAGTCGACAACCAACCTCTTTCGATGAGTTCCACCGCCAGCAACAAGTACCTGAGCGCGCCAAGGAGATACGCTCGGTTCAATGATCCCATCTTCCAAAAGTTTTGATACTTCATCTCGAATAAACTCCTCCTCGTCGCCGCTATGACGTCTTGATTTGACAGCAATAGGAGTAATGTCAGCAGATAAATGCGTAAATAGTGATGCTGGCGGTACGGAGGCTTCCATTACGCACACATGTAAGGGTTCTCTGGTTCCTCCAAACTGGAATTCGAGCTTTGAGTGATCCTTAAGTATGTCGTGGCCAACGATGACGTCCGCGCATAAATTGTTGATTACTAGTAGCGGTCGTTGTTTGTATATGTGCTTGTTAATTTCAAGCGTGGCAAAACAGACCCCGTCAACACTTGATGTGTGATTAAGTGAAGCTAAGTTTACTGTATGTTTATAGGGTCGCAGTTTCAATTTCATCAATCGTGCTATGTTTCTATCAATAAAACTGACAGAGCTGCCCGTATCGATCAGGGCATCAGCACGAGTATGGTTGAGAGTGATGGCAATCGTGGCCTTTTCTAAGCTCGATGGAGATGCAGCAGAATAAATGGTGCTAACTGTATCATGAGAACTTGGACACGGTAGGAATTCGACAGGAGCGGCAGAGCTCGTGATGGCGTTGCTAGAAGGATTGTCACGGGAACGGCATACTGAAGCAAAGTGCCCTTTCTTAGAGCAAAGTTGACAGTAGGCGTGGAAGGCTGGACACTTAACTCTTTGATGAACTTTACTGCCGCAAAAGAAACAACGCCTTGACGATTGTTGTGGTGAAGATACCGCAGCATTGTGGGGATTTAGTACGAAGGGTTTCGGCACTTCTTGTTGTTGAGCTGGTGCTGGCAAGGCGTTCAAGGTATGTACGGCATTAACACCCATCATTGCGGAGTCTTTTTCAGCGGTCTCTAGGACAACGGCCTGATTAAAAGCTTCGTCAAGCGATAGGGACGATTTTTCAAGTAATCGTTCCCTTATTTTAAGTGAAAGGATACCGGCGATAAACGCGCTACGTATTGCCTGGTTTTTGTGTTCGTCAGCTGAGACAGGCATGAAGTTGCAACTTTGCGCAAGAATATGCAATGCACGGCAATAATCTGAAATTGATTCATCATGTCTTTGTTTTCGTGTTCCAAGGACGTGCCGCGCTAAAATTTCATTTTGCGGTTTGAGATACGTTTTGTTCAAGAGATTGGCAGCGGCATCGTAGGATTGACAGTCTTTGATATGTATGTAGATGTTGGAAGTCAAATGATTTACTAACAACTTGAGTTTTATAGAATCCGTTGCATCGTCAGGAATTTCTTCAGCGAGGAAGTTTGAAAAAGTGTGGTGCCAATGTGACCACTTTTCAGCGGCTGCAGGATCGGTAGGTTCGACGTCGAACTTATCTGGTCGAAGATATCGTGCTAGGGAGTTTGTAATCATTCTCTTGGTATCTTCTTGCGAACCCGTCATTATCTTAGTTAATAAAATTGATACATATTAAACGAGAAACCAAATACAACTTGGCTTTTATTAACTAAGGAAATTAGGATAGGAATTTTACATGTCAAGATAATAGACAGTACGTCAACTTCTAGAAAGCACGAAGGAGATTATATGTCAAATACCCAGAAAAAGAAAAAGCACGGTATGCTCAAAGAAAAGAGGCAAAAAACTGCTAATAATAAATAAGTTAACACCAAGACTCCAGAGATTGCAAAGAAAAAAATCGAAGATCAATCAACAGAATTTAAGAGCAAGAACATTACGGATAAAAAAAACTGATGCAAAAAGATACGCTGCATCTGAACCTGAAGACGACCTCGGGATTATCGAGGGATAACTTGTGCCCTCTCACGATCATTCTCCTAAACGGCGTTCATCAACATAAGCAATTAATCCTCTAGATGAACCTCCCGGGCCATCTCGTGATCATTTTCCTAAAAGGCTTTCAACATCATCTAAACGCAACCCATAAGATGAACTTCCTGGCCCGTCTTGTAGTCCATCTCATTGTCCCTCCCCTAAAAGGTCAGCAAAAGGCAAGTTTTCTGATGCTCGTAAATGTCGGTATGAAATGGCCAAAAATTAATCTCGCTACAAGAAGAGTTTGTTACATATGAAACAACAAAATAAATAATTGCTTAGGCGTGTCAGTCAACTATTATGAAGATAATGTACCTGTGTAATAAGTACTATAGGCCCGTGCAGTCCAGCTAGTTGTTATAGTTTTTATGAGTACTGATTTTTTTAAATTTCTTTTGCCAACACACTTACAGTAACCAACACATTACCCTATAATTTTGTGGAATTAATAAATGATTATAAATCATAATTATGGTATTTTATTCATCTTTTTAATAGTAATAATCTTTATTTTAGAAATAAACTGTATACATCACAACACAGTACTCTTCAGATGCTGCAAAAACTGATCAAACGAAATGGAAATAGAAACATTTGTCATTACCATGTCCAATAGTCATTACCAAGCATGCAAAATGTCATTACCGTGACGTTTAAACATTTGGGGGCCCATATCTTCAGTAATTGGTCCCCTAGGAGAGGGCCTCAACTTTTTTTATAATTCTTATATAATAAACTTTTAGTTAAGATTTAATTTGCTATTAAAAACGATATTTTTTTCTTTTTTTACCAAACCGCCCAATTTACGCCAATTGAAATAAATACCCAATACTGAAGTATTAAATTACAAACAAGATTAACATATGATTTTTGAAGAATAAAAAAAAATTACGCTAGATAGAGGTCTCGTTATACTTTTCCGGTAATATTCACGTTAATATTAATCATATATATTATTTTCAAATTTTTGGCTTGGTTAACTTCGGAGATAAGGGGGGGAATGGTATTTTTTTCAACATTTTTCTTTATAAATCAAAATTTTACTATTGTAGAAAAAAAGAAAAAAATGTTTTAGAATGTAGAATTCAAGCCCTTTCATATGATACCCCACTTGGCCTACTAACTAGACTTTGAATTTTTGCCCCCCCTCTTATCCGCCCTTTTTTATACAAATTAAAGGTATATATTAAAATTTTTCATTTTCCATACACGAGGATTAGCTTTGTTTACAACTATTCCAAATTTCAAATCGATAGCTTTAGTAGTTCCTGAGATATTTGACTTTGTGACAGACAGACAGACGGACGGAGTCGCACCATAAGGGTTCCGTTTTTACCATTTTGGTCCGGAACCCTAAAAACTTAAGGCATTGCTTACTGACCTAGCGTGTTAATGTATTTGAGCTTTGAGTATTAAATTTGAGTTTCTCCAAAAAGATCATTGACCCTAACACAGGCGAAAAATTGAGAATTTTTTTATTTTGTGATTTGTAAATGAGATGTACATTTTGGAATATTTTTAAAATAAAATAAATCCCTGGACGAGAATTCATAACGTTAGGCCCCGTTCACACTAAGGTCACATTGAAATTAAAATAAAACATTATAATGTACTATTTCAATGTTCATTCTTTTTTGGTAGACTCTAAGGCAGGTCGGTGTAGGTACGACGACGAGCGAAGCAAGGAGGAGTGTTAGGAAGAACTGCAACCCACAACAGCGCGCGAGAGTGCCGCGGCAGCGGACGGCAAAGCGTCAGAACCGAACATTTTTATTTTTAAATTTAATTATGGTAGTCGTAATTATTAATTAGGTAAAACTACTTTTATAGCATACAAATAATTACGGCAATTGAGATTATTGAAGATAAGTTTCTGTCAAAAATTATATCTTTGGTACAAGCTTTTATTGCGGACTGTACTTTTCTGTATACCGTCATCAACTACTCATTGAGACGATTCTAACGAGCCCAACTCGATGAGGTTGTGTCCTTTCATTGCGAGGTTCCTATGGCCATCTTCCAGCTCCATCACCAGATCAGCACCATGTCATCATTATATTGCAGTGTCACGCGTTTTACACATGTATGCAAAATTTCAACTAGTCGGTTACCGGGAAATGGATTAAATTTAATTTGCTAGATTTGATGACCGAGTTCAAAAGGATCCCCTGGGGGATCAGGCTAGGGGATTCTGATGGGCTTAATGGTTTCATTCCATTCCCTTCAAGATTTCAACTAGGCCAGTATTCCATCTGCAATGTCGCCAGTCTTTCAAAATTAAAATGACTGATCAAAGGGGACATGCGCTCTTTTGTCAAATCTCGCTGAAGGAATACAGATCCTGGCAGAATGATGTGCGTTCAGATTGTACTTTTGGCGCCTATGGCATAGTGCGCTGCGTGTTAGACCGACAGGAGTCAAACATTCAATAGTGAAATTGGCCGATGATGTTGGAGGAACTCATAAAAATAGAAAGAAAAACACAATTAAAACCGAAAATAATATTTTACTATAAGACAAATATTACACATACGTAAAACGTCCTTGGAACCGTTGACATTTCATTTCAAACTTTTAGCATTATTAGAAAACAAGAAAATCACTACATTATTTCAGATTATATCCATTGGGACATTGTAGTTAGAGGTATCAACTAGAATGAGACTCAAGCATATTTTATTTGTGCAGAATCCCGATAAACTAGAAAAAGCTGCATACAAGCCCAAACTCTACTAATATCAAAATGTAGGGGCTAACGTAACACTTGTACTCTTTCAATGTAAACACTGATACAAAAAGCGTTGTACAATAAAGTTATGTTGTGAATCTGAGAATTGGCCTTTCAAATTTTTTGTATAATAGTATAAGTTAATTATTGCGTTACCAGATATATTAGACACTAACCAAACACTTCTTATGATTAATTAACATCTATTCTATCGATACAAAATTTAGCAAAGTGCATTTTACAGTTGATGACTTTCATATTTATTGATTTTATAAAGGTATAGGATAATCATTTTAATACAAGTTTAATTTTGGCAGAAATTAGTAAGCAAGTTGTTGGTAACTAGTCACATAGAAGTTACTACATTCAGCCAGTTTGTTTTGATTAAATTTCATATGATAATAAACAAAGGCATAAGTAATTTACAATTGAAATATGTTTTAGTCTCAGACGACTTGCACAACGCGTCAGTCTAACATGACATGAGCAACTTGTTAGTGGGGCAGCAAAAAGGAAGTTAGCGACAAAGGTTTACATTTTTTATGGATTCAGATTGATTTATTTATTAATATAATTAATATCAACAACATTAGGATTTTAAATGGGTCACCCTTTACAAAATCCAGGGTTCTGGGTTAGAACTCTTTGTAAATTATTTTTTATACCTACTAATAAAGTAAGCATATTACTGAATACATGATAGTGTTTCATATTGTCAATTAGAATAATGCCATTGTAGCTTGCACTATGATAAAAAAATATGATTGACTTCAATTTTAACTTCTTACGATTAGGTACTAAAAATCTTATTGGTATATTGAAATGGTGTTGTTGAGTAATTACTATTAATTTACTTGGTTGTCCCAATGAATGATTTACATGAAGGTACGGGCCGGCGGCCGGCGCGGCTCGGGTGGTGAGCTTCTCTGGTCCTCCCCGTACCCTGCTAATCAATAAATGATTGTTCTACACACGCTTTAACCCGTTTTTCATACTCCCTCCGATTTTCTTTGTATAGTTGCGCTGCCATTGAGTTCGCTGGTGAATTTGGGTTTGGATCACTTAGTAATGACTGAAAAACAATAAAAAGCAATATGTTACTATAAGTCATTTAAGGAAAAAAAGATACTGCTTCATCTTTGATTACATCGTCAAGCCGATTGTGCCTATTTGGCTGGGGACTACACATACCTAAGGCCCTAGCACGATAGGCGAAGACACACAATATGTGTCAATTGTCATGTATGTCTACTCCTTTGTCTCTGTGTGTCTTTTGTGTAGTGAATAAATGTCTTCTTTTCTTTTCTTTTATAGGTTTTATTGTGACGTTTTACGTGACGCTTCAGTACGCCGTAAAACGTGAAGATAAAACCTTTTGTGCTAGGGCCTCTAGTATGTTCGGGGGGCGTCGTGGCGGAATGTTCGCGATCCCATGGCGCCCCCATAACGGTAATGCCGGTGACGCCGGTGTGTTTTTAGTGGGTATGCTCCTCGGATGGCGGCGGGAGGAGAGAGTCCCACATAACCCCCAAATGGGCCTTCCCCGGGTCGGGGGTATACGTAAAGCATTTTCATATCGTCAAAAAAAAAAGGGCCAAAAAGGGCAAAAAAGTATGTTAAATAAACACTACATTTTTGGGTAGTGGTGCCCACATTTGGGGTGGATATTCACCAAAGATGAGCGAAAATGTGTTTTTATATATTGAAACTTAGGGCAGGGGTCGGCAAACCGCGGCTCGCGAGCCGCATGCGGCTCTTTTAAGGGTCGTTTGCGGCTCTTCGAGGACCCCTCGTAAAGATAGGTTCAAGGAAATGTGAGATCGAACATTGTGTAAATAGCTCTTTCCGATTCTTAAATATATTTTTTTTACTGAAATTGGCTCTTTGGTTAGAAGTTTGTCGACCCCTGACCTAGGGTAAAAATCATACTACTTAATTACATTTATGTTATCAAAAAAATTGTAACTATGATTTGTGAACAATCATCCTAATTACACGACACTTCCCCGTAATTAGTACGATCAAAGTCAATGTGATTTATTCTTCAATTTAGGCATATTACATGCACCTATGAATGTTGATAAACTACCACTGGTGCGGATAGAAAACCTCTATGAAGTATGGTATGGTATCGATATTTGATACCAGGGATGTCACGGATGCGATTTTTTTGACATTTGCGGATGCGGATTTTGGGCCGGGCCAAACACTAAAAATGTAAATAAACAACGTCCATTTTATGGTACCACATAATCACACAGTGAGACTGAATTATAATCGCAGCGAATAAATCAAAAGTGCGTCTGCTCTTGCTCACAAAAGCGAAATGAAGTTTTTTTACTAATGGCGAAAATATCTAACTTGCGCGCGGTAACGCCGCGTAGGCTCTTTCTTGTCGTGAATTGCATTACATCCGCATCCACAAAAACTCAGCATCGATTTTTGTGGATACGGATGTTGAAATTCATGCGGAAGTTCCGCGGTTGCGGATGCGAATGTCTGCAACATCCCTGTTTGACACCATGCATGCTTGACAGCTAGGTGACAAATATATGAAAACACAGTCTTGCACATCCCTGGTGGATATCCGACCTTAAACATGTATTCCTCTGTGAGGAGAGCCGAGGTTGTACAAGAAAATACACCGTCAGCAATGAAATGTCACTTTAGCTCCTTGCCAGTGGATAAGCAACTTTATGGGCAGGTGTGGTGTTGCGCGGCTCTCACCGCATATAATTTAAACATATGGTGGTGTTAAGATTGTGCAAGTTTACATGTAGTTCGACGTGCCGCGCAATGTCATGCAATACAGCACTACGAATTTTTTATACACAAGCAAGGCTTGACAATTCCGTACTTGTCCATCGAGTCAGCAAATATTAAGTGCGAAACAAGCACAATTAAAAAATCATCAGCTACATTTTGCACAGAAGTATAACGTTGGTTATGTATCGTAAATATATGACATGTATAAACATTGATATAACGATATTTTCTATTATGCTCTTTGTGCTACTCAGACACCACCTCGAATCCCAGCTTGCAAGCCTCAGATTGTGCAGACACAGGAAAAGGGAAAAACTATTAAAATGTATTTACACATTTCAGTAGTCATTTTGGTAGGCAAGTTCTATTTAATTAGCTACTGATTTTATTACGAAGAAGGGAATTGGTGTAGTATGTAAAAGTTCAAGTCAAAAACGATTTTTTGAGACAAGGTTTTGTTGCAGACCTTACTAGTTTAATCATAGTATATAAAGTTTTGTTTCATTTTAATATTTATTTTCAGGGCGTACCCATATTAATACCTACTCATGACATTAATCAATGACATACAAAAGAATAGCTCACCCTTTCCGAGCTCTGATAATCAGATTTAAATAAATGTGTACAATTTCTACTGAATTTGGACTACTACAGAGAGTTGGTCAAATTGTATTTACAACAGACAAGTTACTTACTGAAATTATACTCGTAGATGGGTGAAGTAGGCTTTAATGGAAGCCCAAAAATATTTACAGATACTATTTAATTGCTTTAAATAATTTTAAATGCAAAACAAAGTATGTAAATGCTGATAAGCAAGTTACGATTATGAAAGTGGTAAGTAAATATATTTTTAAAGAAAATTTTAAAGGATACCTAATATGAAAAAAAAGCTCGGTGATTTTACTTGAAAAAAAAAACAGTTGCGTATTTAGGTGTACATTTAAAAATAGTGAAAGGGCAATTTATTTTTATGTATAGTTTTTGAGGGAAAATTATTTCGTGAAAATTGACCCCGAACTAGAAACGACCCCGAAATGTATGGGAAAAAAAGTGGTCAGATCCAAGTGACAAAAATAAATGTTCTATAAATCGTTTATACAGGGTGGATTCAGGAGAAGTGAACAGGACCAACCCTACACATACAGTAAATGTTAATGGATCGTTCACCATCGTAATTAAGTTAAACACCGTTATTTTTTTTACGTTTTGTTAAGTAAAAGGTTCATTCTTAAATGATGGTCACCTTACACAACTAAAAAAGATATGAACGTTAATATTACCAATGCTGGAACGAATGAGTAGCTTATAGTCTACTGAATACGTAGGGTTGATCCTGCTCACGTCTCCTGAATCACCATAAAAACTTTTTTAACTTTACAAGTAATGCCACTTTAAAAAAATACAATACCTACCTTCATGATCCATTTGCCTAGAGTTAAAACAAATCTGTACAACCCAGTTAATTTAAGAATCACTGTTTTAATACATACACCTTGCTGTAAGGTGGCAACGTGTCTTAATCGGGATATAATATAACCATAAAAATGTTATCAAACACGCGTGTTTAATATCCAGGATTATGAACCTAAAAGCGACGTAATAAGAGGCACCTAACGAGCGAATGTGTAGAAAATTGAGTAAAAAAATACTATCCTACCCTTAACATAGTTTTATAACTTTGACTATTTAAATCTCAAATAGTAGGTGCCTACCTTATGTAGATTCTTGAGTCTAAGAAAAGAAAAATTTAAACACTATAAGGGCACTTCTCCGAGCGTTTCAACCGTTGTGATTTCGGTGGTCGTATTATTGAAGACGATTTTATTAGAAGACGATTTTTTGAGCTTTTGTGGAGAAGGCGCGGGAAGTGCTATCATTGTTTTCTAAATAGACCACAAAAACCTAAGGACATTGTCAATAATGCGATTACATTTTACTTTGGAGCTCAATAGGGTCCTTTCCTGGCTAACAAAAATTTAATTATATTTAGTCCGTTAGTTAGACTATCATAAAATATTGGACACATATTTTTTTGTTTGTTAATTAAACAAAAACTGACAAAGATATAACCCGGTAAAGTTTCGCGTGACGTCACATTATGCTAAAAAGTGTACTATAATGTGACGTCACACGGAACTTTAACGGGTTATATCTTCATAATATTTGTTTAATTGACAAACAAAAAAATACGTGTCCATTATTTTTTGATAATCTAACTGACGGACTAAATATATATTTTTAGGAAAGTAGCCGATTCTGGGTGAATTTTCACAATTTTTTTTCTCAAAAACTATGTCATGATTAATTTTTGCCCATTCACTATTTTTAAATGTACTCTTAAATATACAAAACAGATTTTTTTCAAGAGATTTCACTGACTTTATTTTTCCATACTAGCCTTGTCTCTCTAATAAAAACTATAGGATCATTTGCTAAGTGTGAATCTTCATCCTAGCATATAAATGGTTAAGTTAATAATTCAGATTAAAGTAAAAGAGAGAAGACATGTTATAGTTAATTAGTTTAACCCACCTGTATAGAAGTTAAGATAGCAGATACATCATATGTTGGGCTCCATCTGTTTTGCAAGATGTCTAAACAAATTCCACCATCAGCATAAACATTTGGATGAAACATTTTGGACACAAATCGGACCGTGGGAGGTTTGTTAGGGTACTCCTCTGTAAACTCAATGGTGAGTTTAAATGTGCCATCTTCAAAGGGAGTGTCATGGGGTCCAAATATCACAGCATTCCAGATCATTATATTGTTGTCGGTGGGGGCACCTGACACACCGGTGGGTGGGTCTTCTTGCAAACTGGAATCAACAATAAACACAAATTAATGATCTATACTAAATTAAGATCAGTAACACATTCAATAACCTGTTTATTTTAGAATAAGTGAGAAAAAAATATGCTATTGACTTTTATAGCAAATGTCAATGCAAATCTGAGATAGCTATCATTAATTGGATATAGGTACTACAAAATAAACTATACTACTACTGTTTCACCAATTCACAAAACTAAGAGATCTTTGAAACCATGGAGTACTTAGTTTATGTGGTCATACTCAAGGATGCACATTTTAAGTAAAAGGTCTGTAGTTATTACTACTATCATCAGCATCACTTACAGTAGTTTCCTCATCATTTTGAATAATATTTTAATTAGTTAATCCTATAAGACGTTCACAGAAATGTATGTCATCAATAAATGCAGTTACAAGAATCAATTATCATCACAATTCATGAATCTCGAAATTGTTTACAACAAAAATGTCAAGGTTATTCCACGTTGTAGTGTTATTGGGAACGTAGACCACAGCCGACATTTGAGCATTCATTCTAATGAGTTTATGGGTACTAGAATCCATTTGGATAACCTAGATATTGTACCAACAAACGACGTAATAGCGTCGTGACGTCGCCTGCGCTACTTTTAGAGCCAATGACTACTGGTAACCCTCAACAAAGACACCCAGAAGTTGACCAGATTTGTTCACAGAAGGATTAAATATGTAGAACGGAATAGAAATCGATGAAAACGACAGTGATGTAATTTGATGATTCAGCACTACTTTTTTTAATAACTATACGGAAACTATATTAATATTACCTTAGAAAGTTAATGTAGGTCAAAAAATAGTAAATTAATTCAAAACCGAGGTATACGAACCGTTTAAAATCCCTCATCAGGCGTCTTCTGGCAGGAGTTGACATTACGATTTCACGCACCAATCACACTATATCACAAATGAATATTGTTTTTAATGGGCGTATATTGTTTATAAAACTTCTAATATAATGTATTTTCAGCAATTTACTACCAGTTTGTCCTGTACACAAAAGATTCTTTGTTGGTGGTAGCTATTGTGTAAAAAAAATTGTCGTCACGGCCAGTGAGATGGTTGTCAGATGACCATGAAATTAGCAATTGGTGGCGATGCGAGCGAAGGTTGCCACAAACGCGAAGTTGACTTAGAATTTGGCGAGCGTTTAAGAAGACTACTTAGGTTATGACTATGATTCTATCAAAGTTCGGTGTGTAGGCAAATAAGGCAAATAATATAATCTACATAGTACATGCCGCCAGCATCCTCGGTACAATGCCTCGAGGGCCTTTTTTAGATTTAACTTAGTTTTAATTTATCTTAGTTAATTAGTTAATGTTAATTATAATCTTGTATTCGCTTTTAATAAATATTATAAGTTGTGCATAGTACATTTGATAAATGATGGTTTATCTCATTCATTCATTCATTCATTTATTTATTGATCTCTCTGAAATTCAATTCAGTTTATATAAAAAATACTTTATTACTAAATTAACATTCCGCAAAATCAGAACGCTCTTCCTTCCATGAACGTCACTAACGTCAGTCAGTGTGTCAATCAATTACAGTCAAATCATTTTTATTTTGTTATAATTGTTATGCGTAAGTCGCCAGTTTTCAGATGTCCATGATAAATATGTTTAGGTTTAAAGTTAAATAATATTATTAATAACTCTTAATGAGTGAATACAAACCAAGCAAAACGTATACCTAAACATGAATGACAAAGGTTCAAAAAAGATCTCTTTCAATAAGTCTTCGGTGAGTGTGCTTAGATATTAGATGTCCATGATAAATATGTTTAGGTTTAAAGTTAAATAATATTATTAATAACTCTTAATGAGTGAATACAAACCAAGCAAAACGTATACCTAAACATGAATGACAAAGGTTCAAAAAAGATCTCTTTCAATAAGTCTTCGGTGAGTGTGCTTAGATATTAAGAATATAGAGTCCAAACCAATGATGTAATATAAAAAAGAGTAAAGGCCTCTCTTTTATTACCTCATTGGTCCAAACTTACACATTAAGGTCAATTAACTACCCTGCCAAAAGCACCTAAGTTGGCTCAGCAACTCCTGAGCCAAATTAGGTGTTTTGGGTTCTAATAAATCTTAAATCTAATATATACCCTTGTTGTTTTAGTTATTGAGTCTAAAGGCAGAATTATTAAGGAAACAGGAGGAGGTCCATGAAAAGAAACATTTGCCACAGCATAGAGTTGACAATTATAAAGCTCCAGTTGCAAAGAGCAGCAGTAAAAATGGTAAAGATCCTGGCAGCCAAGAAAAGAGGAATTTTAAGGATAATCTAAAAGCAGTGGACACTGAGGAACTGGAAGCTTGCCGGAAAGCAAAGTGTGTTGGGTATAGACATTGACACTTGTGTTAACTAAAATGTGTTTTGTCCCATTCATATAATTTACTTTAAAAACAAAGTTTTAACTAGAGATGCGCCAAATATTCCGTAATTATTCGGTATTCTGCATATTCAGCATGTTTTTCAATGTTCATTATTCGGCCGAATTATTTGGTTCAAATGTCAAATATTACCGAATAATTTTAGAGGTATTTGCCTGCAAGAATGTAATTATAATTCTTGAATGGATTATATAGGATACCCTATTGTAAATATTTTACTTTAAGATTTTTTACCACTGAATGAGTCTGTTTTAGAATGGCGACAGAGGCATTACGTTGAACCGAATATACTGAATAATATTCGGTAAATTCCATATTCGGCGCATCTCTAGTTTTAACCAACTTCTAGTTCAAGTAATCTGTGGTGTTCAAGTATAACGTAATGAATTTTTAAAAGATTTTTGGCGCTCCCTCCTCTCTATGTAATGCGCCATAATGTTTTTCAATGGAATCATATTAGAATCTGTGATGTACTTGTATAATTTTAATTACATCATTGAGAAGTTCCATAACTCATCTGTCTTCGTCATCAGTTCCACTTTACCAAATTTGTTATTTCTGGGTGTAAATACACGAGTTATAATAGAAGATACCCAAATTACTACACAGGTACATGCCTATTATATTTGTTCCCTGAATTCCTCATGGTTCCCGTCATCCAACTGGAGTTTTGATAACAATGGGACCAACCTGGAAGCATATACTTTCAAAAAAAAAATTTGTATGAATGGGTTCATAAATCATAAATGACGGTAACACACATTAAAAAAAAATTATAAAAAATTTTTGGCTTCCTCCTTTTTTTGGAAGTTGGTTAACAATAGGAATGAATGTTTATTGAACAAGTGAGCAAAGCGAACAAAGTTCTTTGTTTCAGCTTGGGCAAAAATTCTTTTGTATGTCAGGCTGTTCTCCTCTACAGGACGCATTTGTCAACCGATTCTCGTGAAATTTTGTGAGCACTTTCAATTATATTATATAGCATATAAATTTTTCGAAATTTTAAATAAGAAGGCACTAGTAATAATAAGGATAAGGGCATGAGTGTATAGTCGATAACCGATTATGTCAGTCAGAGAAATCGAAAATGCCTTTGTCTGGGGTAATAGTGCCAGAATAAGACTGGAATTGGTGGATTCACTAAGTTTCTGACAAGTGGTTCTTATAATTGGTCTATCCAATAGTCACATAAATGTAATAAATCTACATTTATATATAATTTTTGTCCCCTTAACCTTTTGGCCCCAACGATGCATATATCCGCACCGCAAGTTCAACGCCAACAACTGATATATTTGTCAAGGAGCCCAGCGCGACAGCATCATTCTTGCATTGACATAAGGTTAAATTCCGCACTAAATGTCTTGTTGATTTGGCGTGTGGTTGACAACTTTTCTCTTTGACAGAGTGTTGAAAAGGTTAAACAGACAGTTACGGATATTAACAAAACCAATAGTCAATGTAAATCACATAAGTTTAGTAACAAAACCGACAGGTTAGACGTGACTTAAACATCACTTTAGTTAACCTTAATCTGCCATTTATTTTTAAATTTCCCAAATTTAAATAGGTAATTCAATTTTGCATACTTTTCAATAATATAATCAGGAAGTAGTTTCACTAATTTTATTTTAGTTCACTAATTAAACTCTGATAATTATCTACTCATTGCTGTACTGTCTATTTTGTTGACACTGATTTTGATGGTGCATAATATATTTCATTGATTTTGTTCTTATTTCTATCAGGCACGCATTAGAAAAAAAGGCAGAGTTGTATGCACATCTGGCTGACAGATCTGGCAACTCTGAGCTGAGTGGAAGGTTTCTGGTGGACTTCGATTCCAAAAAGCAGCAGGATGCTGGGCAGGAGCCTCTTCCACCACCACAGGATGATGTGTATCAGAGTATTGATGAGGATGAAAATGAGTGGTGAGTTATAGTGCAATTGAATTATTTAGTATGTATTTTTTTGGAAAAATATCCGATTTAAATAAATAGATCATAATATTCTATGCATACGCTATATTTTCGCAACATTATCCTTTAAAATAACTGAATTTAATTCAATGAATGGGTATGCATGGATAAAGGATAGATATGGGAAGAATAATACCTATATCAATCGTAAAGATCAACGAGAATGATTATATGCATTCCTGCACTTATATCACATCCACTCATTCCTTCATTCCATGTTCATTCAGTACCTTTTTTGCAATTAGTAACCTGAGGAAGTAACCTCAACTGCTGATACCTATACCTATTAAAATAACATTGTTATTTCAACTTCAACATCATGCACTCTTTTGAAGATATTTAATATTAACCAATTATTACTATGAGTTCTAAATAAAATAAAATAAAACCGGCCAAGTGCGAGTCCGACTCACGCACGAAGGGTTCCGTACCATTATCTATAAAACAAGCAAAAAAAAATGGTTGTCTGTAAAGTCGATTTATGGACGACAATTTTACGTGATACGTCATAAGAAGACATGGATGAAAAATTGCATAACACGTATTTACTCATTTATCGATAGGAATACTCCTGTTAAGTTTCGAATAAAATAGTCGATCTAATCTTGTTTCCCCATACAAACTTTGGACCCCCATTTCACCCCATTAGAGGGTGAATTTTGAAAAATCCTTTCTTAGTGCACCCCTAGACCTTATAAGAAACCTACGTGCCAAAATTGGAATCTCTAGAACCAGCGGTTTGGGCTGTGCGTTGATATGTCAGTCAACAGAACGGGACAATGAGTCACTCTTTTTCGTGCGTGCAGCCGGCGTTCATCGATTTATAAGACGTTATCACGTCAAAATCACGTTTGTTGTATCGGAGCCCCGTTAAATATTTATTTTATTCTGTTTTTTATTATTATTATAATAATAATTCTGTTTTTTAGTATTTGTTGTTAGGTATAGCGGCAACAGAAATACATCATCTGTGAAAATTTCCACTGTCTAACTATCACGGTTCATGAGATACAGCCTGGTGACAGACAGACAGATAGATAGACAGACGGGCGCACAGAGGAGTCTTAGCAATAGGGTGCCGTTTTTACCCTTTGGGTACGGAACCCTAAAAAATGTATTTCATAATATGTTTGTAAGTTGAGTAATTGTTTATACTACCAATTGTCATTTCCAGGAGCGAGTTCACAGACTGCCTGGGCAGGACACGCAAGTGCCACAAGGCAGACCTGGAGGTGTACATCAAGCGGGACGAAGAACTTAGGCGTGCCATGACCAAAGAACAGGAAGGGCCCGCAGATGAAGCACCACAAAATGTATGTTTTATTTAATACTAGCTTCTGCCCGCGACTTCGTCCGCGTGGAATTCGTTTATATCGTAGCTCCATACAAACTTTCGCCCCCTTAGGGGATGATTCCCGGGATAAAAAGTATTCTATTTGTTAATCCACTATATGTATACCAAAATTCATCTCAATCCGTTTAGCCCTTTTTGCGTGATTGAGTAACAAACATCCAAACATTCAAACATACAAACATCTAAACATCCAAACTTTCGCATTTATAATATTAGTAGGATTCTCAGAGAGTAAAGAACAGGAAAGTGAAGATTGTATTTTGATGGGGTGAGGTGAGGCAGGCCGTAACAACCCGAGTTTCCGCCGAGAAATTTCAATGAGTGACAGTTAAAACAAGAGACTATACTATAGCTTGTAGTTAGTAGTTTACCTCACCTCACATAAAACAAAGAAAAAAAGTCTTGTGAAGATGCTATTGTCACAGCTTTATTTTGTGTTATTAGGGTTGCGTACCTCGTACCTCAAAAGGAAAAAAACGGAACCCTTGTAGGATCACTCGTGCGTCTGTCTGTCCGTCTGTCACAGCCGATTTGCTCCGAAAGTACTGGACCAATTGAGTTGAAATTTGCTAAACATATGTAAATTGGTGACCCAAAGACGGACGCGTAAAGTAAATTAATGAATTCTGAACAAGGGGGCCACTTTTGGGGGTAAACTGGAAAATTAAAAAAAAAAGTTTCGTAAACTGTATTGTGTGACATATCAAATTAAAGAGGTTGTTGTAAGCATCTCAATTTTTTTTTATAATTTTAGCAAAAACAGTTTTGAAGTAATTTAGGAAAAAAGGCGAAAATTGACCACCCCCCCCCCCCCCCCTTATCTCCGAAACTATTAGGCTTAAAATTCTGAAAAAAATATGGAAAATAGTTCCTTGCCTAAAGATTACAGGAAAACCTATAAGAAGTTTGAGTATTCAAAGTAATGGGAAAATTCTCAATATATTTGTGTATTATATACATAACCCTCACCACGCCAGTTAAACTCGCACTTGTCGGTCCGGTTTTATTTATTTGGCACTTGGTTTAGTTTTATTATATTGTAATTTTTTAATGTTATTGTTTGCAGGAGGCTCCTTCAGTTGAGAGACCACTGTTGGTGCAAAAAACAAACGACTATTTGCAGTCTTTGCGCGATAAATGGGATCAGAAGGAACAAGAACTCCTCGCTAAGGACAAAGACATACATTACCAGGACTTGCTTTTTGATGGTTTGTACAATAACAAAGTGGCAAATATTCTATCGATGTTTTATCGCAGGAAATACCTACCTACTTAATCCAACTTTCTTTTTCTCCAATTAACTTTGACCTCATGCATGATTTCGTATCATTCGTATTATAAATTCGCACGGCGTAACACATAAAGACTGAATAGGGGTGTAGACTCATGTTACAATTGATAACGTAGTGTTGCTAAATGGATTGTAAACCATCAAATTATTGTAATAAACTAATAAAGTATAAATTACAAAATATAATTAAAATCATAAAAGATAATTATATGGACCTTGAAAGTTTAGAAAAAATGTAGTTTTTTTATTATTGTAAATTAAAATAAAGTAAATTTAAAGCTACCAATAGAATCCTTACGCTTTTATAGAAACAAAATTTTATAACAACTACGGACCTGAACGCAGTATTTCGCGACCGAAACAGCAATTTACTTAATTTTCAGCGAACTGTCATATTTTTATGTTAATTAGGATGAAGCGTTTCTTTCTCGAGGTCAATCTTTAACTCAAATTTTTGGGTATCTGTGTTCTTTAATTGTAGTTGCTCCCATACAAACATTTGTTCCTCTCCAAAAACTGGTTCGAATGGCATCGTAATAAAATGTTAGGTCATAGGCGGCCTGTACACTCGTAAGTTCTTACTTAAGGTCAGTACAAACACTGCTCACGAAAGTCGCTGTAAGCAATACTTGTACTGAATTTACGCAAGTAACTTACAGGTGTATAAAGGCCGCCATAGGCCTGTCGATTAACTTGTACAATTTCAGAGGCCCGCATTCACGGCGTCGGCTACTTCTCGTTCAGCACGGACGAGGCCGAGCGGCGGAAGCAGCTGGAGGCGCTGAAGAGGGAGCGGCAGGAGACCGTGGCGGCGCAGCAGCAGGCGGAGCAGACGCGGCAGAGGCGCGCCGCGCTGCTGGCGGCGCGCGTGGCCGCCGCGCGCGCCCGCCAGCGCGCGCGCGCCGGCCTGCCGCCCGAGGAACCCAACAAAGGTACTGACATTTATCCTATCTCCTATACTACTAAACGACCAATATTTGTATACAGGATGATTTTTTTATGAGTATGCAAATTGTAGTATGTAAATCCTTATACGAAATTATAATTTACGTGTTTTTTCTTTAATAATATTGAGTTAGGGCACCTCAAAGTTATCTCAAAAAGATCAAGTTTGTTGTCAACGTTCGCTGCGCACCGGCATCCCCGCGCCCCTCCCCACCAGTCATTCATAACAACCGTGAGTCACGCACGGGCGCCCTCCCCCGCCCCGGCACCCCGCCGCCGCGTCTAATTGATACGAGCAACACAAGTTGCTGATCGGGTGGCCAGCCTGATGTAAATGTGAACTACCCTCACTACAACACATTTTGTGTCTAGTTTTTTTACATTTGACTCTGTGACCACACTACAGTCATTATTATTTTTGAAAAAAAATATTGTTTTTTTTTTCATAAATGAAATATATAATTTAATGAAACATAAAAAACACCCTGTATAAATATATAGGGTAAATCGCCAGTAGCTGGCCACCCTTCAATAGCTGGCCCCCTCATACTAAAAATGAACTCTGTTCCCCTACAAACAGAATTCAATTTAGTATGACATGGCCAGTTATTGAAGGGTGACCAGCTAGTAAACATTTACCGTATATACTTATATAGTCCCTGGGCGGCCGAGCTCAGCTTGGGCGAAAGTACGGAGAAAACGAATTTTCCCAGACATGAGACCTACCTAGATAGATTTTATCGCCCCCGTAAACCGCCTTATCTCAAATGTCATCGAAATCGTTAGAGCCGTTTCCGAGAACGTTATTGCAAATATATATATGTAGGTAGGTATAAATATTGCTCGTTTAATAGTATAGGATTTATATTTGCAATCACGTTTTCGAAAACAGCTTTAACTATTTTGATGAAATTTGGAATGTAGGGGTTTACGGGGTCGAAAATTCGATCTAGCTGGGTCTCATGTCTGAGAAAATTCGTTGTCTCCGTACTTTCTCTATTTCCACCCGAGCAGAGCTCGGTCGCCCAGGGACTATGTACTTATATTAGCTGTTCTGTTGCCGGCAACTGCGTCCGCGCGGGACTCGTTTATAATAACTCTATATAAGATTTTGCAACAAACATGCAACCCCTTATGGGATAATTTCTGGGATAAAAACTATCATATGTCTTCCACCGGGATTCAAATTCAAAATATCTCCATACCACATTTTGGGCAACCTTGTATGAAAAAAATTGTCGTTTTTTTCTTGCAGTGGCCATTGATGTTTTTTTATAATCGTTTAGAGGCCCTCGTAATACGCATAGATATGATAGATATATAAAAGTAAACGCGTTTAACAATATCGGCCGACGAGGTATTTGAGTTTTAAGTTTTGTTTATAACTTTTTAATATGACCTGTGGAAAAATAATATTGAAAATATCTCGGCATCATCGGAGATGCATTTTAGAGTATTACATTTTCTAACAAAATATGCTTGTTTTGAATAAATCTATCATAATCTACCACTTTTACGAGTGGTAGATTATGATAGGCTCACATAAAAAATTACAACACATTTACCCAATGCCCTTTCATCTCAATCAGTTCAACGGTTTAAGCGTGAATCGGTAACAGATGGACAGACTAGCTATAGTTACTTTCGCATTCATAATATTAGTTTGGAAGTATGGATTGTCTCGGAATACTCTGGCCGCACAAGAGGCCGAGCTGCGGAAACTGTCTGCCGCCCTGCCCTAGGAGCCCAGGCAAGGTCGGAGACCTCTATTGAGATCTCTGTTGCCTATGAATGGTTGAATACTCTAGAAGCGGTATTCCATCCGCGATGTTTGACATAAGAGAACAAGTCCCCACTTACATATCTCTGCTTTTCTTTAATATG
Source organism: Epinotia nisella (assembly GCA_932294315.1). Taxonomy (NCBI): domain Eukaryota; kingdom Metazoa; phylum Arthropoda; class Insecta; order Lepidoptera; family Tortricidae; genus Epinotia; species Epinotia nisella. Next base: position 30,885,124 of record OW028674.1, read on the forward strand.
AAAGATAGAGATATCAAAGTGAAGATAGGTCCTGGTTCAGTGAAATATCGCGGATGGAATAACGGCGTAGTTCTAATGATATTCGTTCTTTAAATTGTATTTTTTTCTATTACAATAAGAGTCTTGTCTGATTTTCAACAGTTATTAATGTTATCATTTGGATACAGAAACATAACACCCATACTCTCACACTGTTTAGTGTCAAGTTTCTAACTATTTCAAATATTTTTCTTACAGAGGACGAAAAAGACTTTACAACATGTCTTCTAGAATTTTTGACGCAACAAAAGGATGAAGCTGATGCCACTGCGAAAGAAAAAGAGAACAAGCTTAAAGAAGAACAGGAAAAAGAGAGGCAAAAGTTGCGAGAAACTTATGTCCGTGAATGGGATATTGGGAAGGATGGGGTTGAAGGCAATGTGAAAAAATTCAGGGAAATGACCCAAGAAGAATATGTTGAGCAGCAGAGAGCAAAAAGAATAAATGAATTTGCTCCACTACAGGGCTCTAGTAAAGACAAATCGAATTTTGCCTTTGATGATAAAGGTAATATGGTATCTTCAGATGGGTCGAGACTTAAAGAAAAGACTCCCCCACCTCCCACGTGGTCAGATGTTAGACCAATGGCGAATGTTCCTCCGCCTCCCGTTATAAGTAGTTTTGAACCTGAACAGAAAGGTTTATATTTCTCAAGTAAGAAATCAAATCCTAAACCTATAAAATATAAGAACTTTGTCAAAACCAGTGAACCAACTCCTATACAGAATGAACTAAGTGACGATGATGTTGAAGAGCAACAGATCACCGAAAAAAGAGGACACGATAAAAATCATTCGGAAATAGCTCCACCACCTACTTATGATTATTATGGGCCTGTGCCTAAAAAGGCTAAACATCTAAAACCTTTCGAATCGGATATCAGGGAAGCATATGCCCAAGGATCCAAGAGCTTGGAACCTAAATCAAGCAGAGAACGGATACCTCCCAATTATGATTTTACATTTGATTGATATTGAATAAAATATGAATGTAAGTAAAGTGCAAGTTTTATTCCATAATTGTATTTTAGTAACATTGCCAATTTGTTATATTCTCTATAACTGTAAACTACTCTAATATCACAATTATGAACACTAATGTGTTTGAAATAAGATCTATTATATCACTTAAATATATAGTACAACTGTTTTGAAGTTGTTAAAATAGAGATCAACATTACATAGATTTACTATTTTATTGTTATTTGTGAGTATCGTAAGTATAAAAGTGATCTATTATTTACAAATAAACTACGCAAATTAGAAGTAACGTGTAGCTAAACGTCATTCGCACTGCGTTGTTCTTACGCCGAGGCGCGGGTGTAGTTGCCTTCTTTGTTGTTTGCTCTTGAGTGATCAAAACTGTGGGAATTGTTGTGGCCTCGGTAGTTGACGGTTCAGTTGATTTTTCTGTAACCGGGACAGGAGCTACAGACACAGAAGGGCTTCCGTTTTGTAGAAGAGCTTCTGCTGTAGGCATTCCATCACTTGCCTTTACGGTGTTTTTAGTTGGTGGTTCATCCATTTTATTTACTTCTGTGGTTTTTAATGGTTGGATGGTGTCCGTTGGACTTATTAGTGGGGCATCATTTTGCATTTCGTCCATAGGATTAATTGGTTGATCATTTTGCATGATTTCTGTAATATTTGTCGGTGATTCGGTATGTGGTTTATCTGTGGCTTTGGTTTCTGTAGCTGACTGTTGAACAATTTCTATTGGTATCATTGTTTCGGTTTCGATAGCAGTCGTGTTTTCTGTGGGTTTCATAGAAGTTTCAGTGTTTAAAACACTTGGAACAGTGGTAGCTGCAGGTTCTCCTTCTTCTTTAACTGGCTCTGTGTTTTTGTTTGTTTCATTAGATTCGGCCGTGGTTGGGAAATCTGTACAGGACTGCTCATTTTCTTTCATGGATTTTTCCGTTGGATCACTAACATGAATTACGATTTCGATAAGTTGATTATATACAGTGCTCGACGTCTGAATATTGTCTGGGTTAGCAACGGTACTTCGCCCATTTTCTTCGTTATGGTGTTCAACAATTACTGATTGGTTAGGACGTTGATCTGACTGCATGTTACCGGATTTTTCGTCCAGAATGCCATCATTTTCAGTTACGATAAGTTTATTCTTATCTGTGATACTGTTTATTTTGTCAGAACTTAGATTTGACGTATTATGAAGCTCTGCATCACTGGCGATTATTTTATTTTTACTGTCGTGCTTTATCAAATGGGCTGCTGGATTGGCTGTTCTTTTCTTGATACGAGCATTGTGTGTTTTTGCTACTAGTTTGGGGAGCAGGGCGAAGGCCTCGTTCTCCCGCTCCGTGTTAGGTCCGTTGCAGAGTTCGCCGCGGCATGGACAAGTCATCTTCCACGTTTTGGTCGAGTTGCAATAGAGCGGGTAGCACTCATCCTGATACATCTTAACACAATATCGCGACTCCACTCGAGCTGAAACAAATAAACGAACATTTATCGAATTAGAGGATATCTATCGCGCACTTATACCATGTAAAATTACAGTAGGCACGTAATTAGAGTTTGAAATCTTTAGTCTAGGCAAGTAGATTTGTGTATGCCTCCTTATCTGCTCGTCCTAGGTACGATTGAAAGAAAGGACAAGAAAGAAAGAAGATATTTATTCACTACACAAAAGACACAGAAACAAAGGTACCATACCTACTGCTACCTACTGCCAATTTATTGGCATTTAAAGTCAAAGGGGCAAAACTGTGTCTTTGTTTTGGGTCAAAGCACATGCAGGACTGCCCGGCAACGAGCGTGTGGATGAGCTAGCAAAGGCAGCGGCGGCTTCGACATGGAGGAAGTTGGACGTAGACCGATGTAATATCTCATTCGCCAAACGCTTCATAAGAAGGCATTTCCATGGTGCAACAACTCGTATGCGATTTTCATTACACTGCGGGCTACCGAAATACGACGAATTCAATCAAAACCTGCAATGTAAAAAAACGAAATAATACCGGTTTAATTTGTATGGCGAAAATACCGGTATCCGATCCCTGGTTGCACCATGTAAACGAGAGGAAACGGTCGGCGAGTGGGCTAGGAGATACGGAATGGCTCAACGGCCTCCGTGACGAAGATGTTCTTCCCAGTTAGTGCGCAGAATAAAGCCGACCGGGGTGCTAACGCAGTTGATGACGGGCCATGGTGGGTTCTCCTCGTAGTTGAATAGGTTCTAGTGCAAGGATAACCTATCATGCATATGTGAAGCGGAAAAGCAAGAAACTGTTTCTACACTGATATGTCGATGGGTAGGGACACAAGTGAAACAACCGGTAGCTAGTAATGCACTGTCTATTCATGTATAGGTAACGTGGTGGGCGCAGCCACACACACACATGCATACATGCATACATAACATTCCCTCCACCTATTAAACTATAATACATTAAACCCTAATAGAATTGCTTAAAGTCTATTTTGGAACGGGGACGCAACACTCTCCGTGGTTCGGCTGTATCCGTCATATTTCCCGCCTCTGCCTCATGGAACTCTTCCTCACCCTCGGGGTTCTCTTCCTCATCATCCTCGGGGTGAGTAATCTCTGTACCCTGTTGCGGCGATGGGCACACACGCGACATCGACCATTGAGGAGGCGGGGGCGGCGGCGGCGGCGGCGGCGGCGGCGGCGGCGGCGGCGGCGGCGGCGGTGGCGGCGGTGACTGCGGCGGCGGTGTCGGCGGCGGTGGTGTCGGCGGCGGCGGTGGCGGTGACGGCGGCGGTGACGTCGGCAGCGGCGATGACGGCGATGACGGTAAGTGTATACTGATATCGTCAGCTTCACAGTCCCACATGTTACGATTTTGAATGTTACCTTTATACAATGCTAATTGGTTTACGTGTTTACGATAACATGCTTGAGAACACCAGTCTTTAATTAAATATAGAACTTTTCCCAATCGTTTCTGTACTGTTCCCTTACCCCATATTAACTTATTATTACAATATTTCGTGTACAGCACAAGAGTGCCTGTAGCAAATTGTTTTCTATTGTCTTTGTTGTTACCCTGTGAGCACTGATCATCGCAGTTAGCACTGACTGGAGCCGCAGACGAGGGCAGCGGTGACGGAGGGGTTAAAAGGTCAAGTCGTGACCTCAATTTGCGTCCATAGACTAATTGTGCGGGGGAGAACCCTGTGGTAGTATGTTTCGAATTGCGGTAGTCAAACAAATATTTCAATAATTTTGTTTTTGTTTCCTTAACATTACTACTTGACATAAGACTAGACCGTATTCCTTTCTTAACAACTTTTACATAAGATTCAGCCTGACCGTTACTTGCCGGATGGTACGGCGGCGATGTAACATGTGTTATTCCGTTCAGTTCACAAAATGAACGGAATTCTTGAGAACAAAACGCTGTGCCATTGTCCGTCACTAAAGTTACCGGTATTCCGAATCTCGACATAAAGTCATACATTTTTTCTATAGTTGCCGTCGATGTCGTAGTGTTAGCCATGTCGTACACCTCCGGCCACTTGGAATACGCATCTACCAATACTAGGTACATTCTACCATTTATCGGGCCTAGGAAGTCGGCATGAACACGGCTACCGGCATCTTTAGGCCGCGTCCATGGTACGGGTTTAACTCGCGCTGGCGCCGGCCGCATTTGTAAACAAATATCGCAAGTACCTATCATCCGCTCCACGGCTTCATCTACACCCGGGAACCAAAGCCTAGACCTAATCTCCGCTTTAGTCTTTACGATGCCGAGATGAGACTTATGGAGCTCCAATAGTACTTTTTCCCGTAATGCTTCGGGAATGACGACCTTATGCCCTCTCATTATGCATCCATTTTCATACGACAGTTGAGTCCGGCATAGATGGTATGGTTTAACTAGTGTATCGTTAATTTTATTAGGCCATCCATCCATTATGTATTTACTTACTTTATCTAAAATCACATCATTGCGAGTTTCTTTGCAAACATCAGAGTACGTGACGGGTAGGCTGCCGCTCATAACAAAATGTACGTAAGCGGCGCGATCGTACGATTCAACCCCGTCACCGCCAGCACATTCCTGTGTTGCGCCGCGCGCGCCCGCGCACCCCCCGCGTGCGCCCACTGCCGGCAGACTGGCACGAGACAAAAAATCGGCGCTGTTATCAGCACTTCGCACGTACTCAATACAATAATTATACGCGCTTAAAAAAATCGCGTATCTTTGAAGTCTGTTTGCCGATACTTCTGGAATGCCCTTATAAGGCCCGAAAATCGATATAAGTGGCTTGTGATCAGTTCGCAAAACGAACGGTTCTGATCTTCCATACAAATACTGGTGGAAACGGCGCACCCCAAAAATAATAGCAGTTGCTTCCTTTTGTATTTGGGAGTATCGCGTTTCAGCCGTTGTCAATGTCCGCGAAGCAAAAGAAATTGGCCTCTCTTGCCCGTCGGGACCACATTGCGCTAAAATAGCTCCAAGGCCCCGGGGTCCAGCATCCACTGTTAAAACTAACTTAGCCCCGGGGTCAAAGTGAGCCAAAACTTGATCTGAGGCTAAACTTTTTTTTATTTTGTTGTACGCGTTCTGGTGAATTTCTTTCCATTGCCATTTAGACCCCTTTTTTAAAAGTTCATATAACGGGCACAGTATTGACGATGCGTTTGGTACAAAATTTCTATAATAATTGATTAATCCCAGAAATGATTGAAGTTCACTAATATTATTCGGAACCGGGGCTTTAAGGATCGCTTCGACCTTTTCCGGAGATTTATGCAATCCATCCTTATTTATGACGTAGCCCAAATAGCTAACTTCATTTTTATAGAAATCACACTTTTCCATTTGCAAGGTCAATCCTGCGTCTTGTAATCTTTCGAGTACGGCATGTAGTCTACCAGCGTGCTCAGCATCATCACGGCCCGTGACGAGCACGTCATCGAGCAAGCACAACACGCCGTCCATGCCGCCCAACACGCCCTCCATAGCACGCTGAAATAGGGCGGGTGCACAGGACAGCCCATATACAAGACGTGTATACATATATAGCCCTCGAGAAGTATTTATGCACGTGAACTTCTGTGACTCATCATCCAAAACAAATTGATTGTATGCCATTGATAAATCGAGTTTTGTGAATTTCTTACCGCCATATAACTTTGCGAATAACTCTTTTGCTGTTGGCAAAGGATACTGATCGACTATCAATTGTTTGTTTATGGTCACGGAATAATCAGCGCACAGTCGGAGACTACCATTTCGCTTTAGTACCGGAACTATTGGAGAAGCATATTCCGCATAATCGACTGGTTTCAGAACGCCTAAATGTACTAGCCTGTCAATTTCTTTGTTTACCTTATCGCGTAAAGCAAACGCAAGCGGCCGGGCTTTAAAAAATACCGGTTTAGCGTTGTCTTTGAGCCTCAATTTGACCTTTTGTTTATTGAAACACCCTAATGCATCCGAAAACAGTTTAGGATACTTAGGTTGTAATTGCTCGACTGTGAATAGTTGCTGACAGTAATTAACTGGTACAAGTTCTAATTGAAAGGCTGCTATGAAATTCCTACCCAGAAGGGATACACCTCCGTCACGTACCACATGCATGTCTAACGCGTGTGTGCGGCCGACAAAGCACACAGGCAGCCGCACTACACCGACACAAGGAATAATATCGCCGGTATAACTAACTAGCCTCTTTTGTGACGGAATCAATGGCACATCGTTAAAATACAATTGATAAATGTCGTTTGAAAGAACTGTCACGCTGGACCCTGAATCAATTTCAAATTTTAATTTTAATCCGCGAATAGCTACTGTTTCTACCATTGGTTCCCCCCGTAATGAACGGATTATAAATACCTCACCGTCATCTCCGAAGTCCTCGTCTCCGGCTCCGTTATCTACGTAGTTCACTTTAGATGGACACATCCTACGTAGATGGCCCTTGACGTTGCACTTCCTACACACATAGTCACTGTACTGACACTCCGGAGTCTTGTGGTTGGTATATCCACATACGGAACACTTTGGTTTTACCCCACGATCGCTTTTGGAGGCTGCTGATCCCTTGGCATTACGTGAAATCTTATAAAGCGAGTCTGGCGCCGCGGCGGGTGCGCCCGCGCCGCTGGCGCTGGTCGCGGCAGCCGCCCGCGCGCTGCTAACATTCTCCGCATATTCCACGGCTTTGCCGAGTGTCAAGCCAACCAGATCGTGCGCGTACAATTTCTCTTTCTCGGGACAAGCTCTCATTCCCATAATAAATCGATCGCGCAGCGTTTCTTCCACATTATTAAACGCACAAAGCGACGTCAGACCGCGAAGTCTCGCGGCCCACTGTGAGTGAGTCTCGCCCTGTTGTTGTACCGCTGCGTAAAAATTATGCCTTTCGCTAAATCCTGCACGTTTGGGGTTGAAATGCTTGTCCAACGCTTGAATTATATCATCATAGGGCACCACTTGCAAATCCTTCGGTAAGGCCAAATCCGCGGCGAGTCTATAGGTACCCTCAGTGAGTGCACTTAGCAATATGGCTCTTCTCTTTGTTCCGCTTGTATCCGTCGTGCTGGTTATGTCGTTTGCAACAAACCACTGTGTGAGACGACTCTTGTAAGTCTTCCAGTCCTGGCCATTGTGGTCAAAGCTGGTTAAAATACCGAATAGTCCAGACGACATGTTTTTTTTTTTTTTTTGAAACGCGGGTATTCGTCGCCACTGATATGTCGATGGGTAGGGACACAAGTGAAACAACCGGTAGCTAGTAATGCACTGTCTATTCATGTATAGGTAACGTGGTGGGCGCAGCCACACACACACATGCATACATGCATACATAACATACACTACAGATTGAAGTGTGAAATCCAAATCGATATGAATGTTGAAAAATTAATATACACAAGAAAACAAGACCAGTAGGGAAATATTTTTATAATACTGCAACAAAATTATAAACATAGTAAAAAAAAATAAGTAAACAAAATGTTCTTACTTGTATTCTAATCATTACGTAGGAGAAACATAATCACTCTAAATTGTTTAAAAAGTGTATAGTTAAAATACAAAGATGTTAGTATAAATAAGGTAACAGAATTGTATAAAAATGTCTCCGACCTTACCCACGTCGGGGGAAAAAGACGGTCGGCTGGGTTTTTAGCCGGCAAGAGTCCGGCGCTATCTGGGCCCTCCCTTCCCAGACGTCCCTTCCCAATCGCTCTATCTTTCCAAATTGTAATAATAAAAAACTAAAGGGGAAACTAGACTTTGTAGGGGTAATGCTTTGTTAAGTGAGAGAGCAACTGCCCGGCAACCATGAAAGAAACCACCAGAAATATATACTTATGTTATGACGAAAATAGTCGACACTAGTTTGGGAATGAGAATAAAAATTATCAAATCAAATCCAAAAAACCGGCCAAGTGCGTGTCGGACCACGCAAAACGAAGGGTTCCGTGCCTATTAAAAAGGTCGTATCGTCACAGAAATTGTACGGCACTTACGTCCTTTTCTTTGAAGAAGGCAGTTTTTCAGCAATATCTCGAAAACCTCTGAACCGATCTTGTTCAAAACAATTTTCGGTGAATTTAATTTCATTCACCGAAAATTGTTTTGAACAAGATCGGATCGATAAGCCCTATGTCCATGAATTTTTCCATATTTTTAAAATACACCGTTCAAAAATTAGAGGGGGGGGGACAGAATTTTAGTGACTTTCGGGGCGATTATCTCCGACCCTATTCACTTAATCAAAAAAAATGCTAAGAAACCTTATATTTATTTTGAAAGGCCTATCGATTGATGTGCCACACGGGGGGTCACAATGAAAAAAAAAATTTTGACTTTTAGTTTTATGTATGGAGTGCACCCCTAAAAAAATTATTTTTTGTCATTTTAATTACAAAACTTTGTAGCGGCTAACAAAATACACCTATCCTCAAAATTTTATTCAAATACACCTTATAGTTTTCGAGTAAAATGCCTGTGACATACGGACAGACGGACAGACGGACAGACGGACAGACAGACAGACGGACAGACGGACATGACGAAACTATAAGGGTTCCGTTTTTGCCATTTTGGCTACGGAACCCTAAAAATGCAAATCATTCCACGCTACGCCTACTGCACTTGCTTTTTTGTTGGTAGGTATACTTATTTGTTCTATACTACTAGGTAGTTTTACAGCAGTCTGTATCTACTTTTCACCCGACTGCGGTAGAAGGAAGGTTATGTTTTCGAGTGTAGGTATGTATGTGTACCTATTCTTTGGTACATTCTGCCGCCTAAACGGCGTGATGGATTAAAACAGGTGAGGTGCCATCATAATCTGTCATAAGCTGGGCTCGCAGACTGTCACGTGGTCGGAGGCGCCGCACGGGGCCGAACGGCCCGCACCTGCAGCGGCGGGGCTCCCGAACGTACTATACTAACGTGGTGAAGTAGCGGTGACCGTGCAGTAGTTGTAGCTGGGCTCGCAGACCGTCACGTGGTCGGAGGCGCCGCACGGGTCCAAACGGCCCGCACCTGCAGCGGCGGGGCTCCCGAACGTACTATACTAACGTGGTGAAGTAGCGGTGACCGTGCAGTAGTTGTAGCTGGGCTCGCAGACCGTCACGTGGTCGGAGGCGCCGCACGGGTCCAAACGGCCCGCACCTGCAGCGGCGGGGCTCCCGAACGTACTATACTAACGTGGTGAAGTAGCGGTGACCGTGCAGTAGTTGTAGCTGGGCTCGCAGACCGTCACGTGGTCGGAGGCGCCGCACGGGTCCAAACGGCCCGCACCTGCAGCGGCGGGGCTCCCGAACGTACTATACTAACGTGGTGAAGTAGCGGTGACCGTGCAGTAGTTGTAGCTGGGCTCGCAGACCGTCACGTGGTCGGAGGCGCCGCACGGGTCCAAACGGCCCGCACCTGCAGCGGCGGGGCTCCCGAACGTACTATACTAACGTGGTGAAGTAGCGGTGACCGTGCAGTAGTTGTAGCTGGGCTCGCAGACCGTCACGTGGTCGGAGGCGCCGCACGGGTCCGAACGGCCCGCACCTGCAGCGGCGGGGCTCCCGAACGTACTATACTAACGTGGTGAAGTAGCGGTGACCGTGCAGTAGTTGTAGCTGGGCTCGCAGACCATCACGTGGTCGGAGGCGCCGCACGGGTCCGAACGGCCCGCACCTGCAGCGGCGGGGCTCCCGAACGTACTATACTAACGTGGTGAAGTAGCAACGACCGCGCAGTAGTTGTAGCCGGGCTCGCAGACCGTCACGTGGTCGGAGGCGCCGCACGGTGCCAAGCGGCCGACACCTGCAGCGGCGGGGCTCGCGAACGTACAATACTATCTGGTGAAGTAGCGGCGACCGCGCAGTAGTTGTAGCTGGGCTCGCAGACCGTCACGTGGTCGGAGGCGCCGCACGGGTCCGAACGGCCCGCACCTGCAGCGGCGGGGCTCCCGAACGTACTATACTAACGTGGTGAAGTAGCGGTGACCGTGCAGTAGTTGTAGCTGGGCTCGCAGACCGTCACGTGGTCGGAGGCGCCGCACGGGTCCGAACGGCCCGCACCTGCAGCGGCGGGGCTCCCGAACGTACTATACTAACGTGGTGAAGTAGCGGTGACCGTGCAGTAGTTGTAGCTGGGCTCGCAGACCGTCACGTGGTCGGAGGCGCCGCACGGTGCCAAGCGGCCGACACCTGCAGCGGAGGGGCTCGCGAACGTACAATACCATCTGGTGAAGTAGCGGCGACCGCGCAGTAGTTGTAGCTGGGCTCGCAGACCGTCACGTGGTCGGAGGCGCCGCACGGTGCCAAGCGGCCGACACCTGCAGCGGAGGGGCTCGCGAACGTACAATACCATCTGGTGAAGTAGCGGCGACCGCGCAGTAGTTGTAGCCGGGCTCGCAGACCGTCACGTGGTCGGAGGCGCCGCACGGTGCCAAGCGGCCGACACCTGCAGCGGAGGGGCTCGCGAACGTACAATACCATCTGGTGAAGTAGCGGCGACCGCGCAGTAGTTGTAGCTGGGCTCGCAGACCGTCACGTGGTCGGAGGCGCCGCACGGGTCCGAACGGCCCGCACCTGCAGCGGCGGGGCTCCCGTACGTACTATACTAACGTGGTGAAGTAGCGACGACCGCGCAGTAGTTGTAGCCGGGCTCGCAGACCGTCACGTGGTCGGAGGCGCCGCACGGTGCCAAGCGGCCGACACCTGCAGCGGCGGGGCTCGCGAACGTACAATACTATCTGGTGAAGTAGCGGCGACCGCGCAGTAGTTGTAGCTGGGCTCGCAGACCGTCACGTGGTCGGAGGCGCCGCACGGTGCCAAGCGGCCGACACCTGCAGCGGCGGGGCTCCCGAACGTACAATACTATCTGGTGAAGTAGCGGCGACCGCGCAGTAGTTGTAGCTGGGCTCGCAGACCGTCACGTGGTCGGAGGCGCCGCACGGTGCCAAGCGGCCGACACCTGCAGCGGAGGGGCTCGCGAACGTACAATACCATCTGGTGAAGTAGCGGCGACCGCGCAGTAGTTGTAGCTGGGCTCGCAGACCGTCACGTGGTCGGAGGCGCCGCACGGGGCCGAGCGGCCCGCACCTGCAGCGGCGGGGCTCCCGAACGTACAATACTAACGTGGTGAAGCAGCGACGACCGCGCAGTAGTTGTAGCTGGGCTCGCTCACCGTCAAGTGGTCGGAGGCGCCGCACGGTGCCGAGTGGCCCGCACCTGCAGCGGCGGGGCTCCCGAACGTACAATACTAACGTGGTGAAGTAGCGACGACCGCGCAGTAGTTGTAGCTGGGCTCGCTCACCGTCAAGTGGTCGGAGGCGCCGCACGGTGCCGAGTGGCCCGCACCTGCAGCGGCGGGGCTCCCGAACGTACAATACTAACGTGGTGAAGTAGCGACGACCGCGCAGTAGTTGTAGCTGGGCTCGCTCACCGTCAAGTGGTCGGAGGCGCCGCACGGTGCCGAGTGGCCCGCACCTGCAGCGGCGGGGCTCCCGAACGTACAATACTAACGTGGTGAAGTAGCGACGACCGCGCAGTAGTCGTAGCCGGCCTCGCAGACCGTCACGTGGTCGGAGGCACCGCACGGGGCCGAGCGCCGGCTGCGGTGCACTTGCTCCGCCAGCGGCCCGCACCAGTAGCAACGACGGGGCTCCGATGATACCCCTGAAAATAGAAGTCTCTTCGGTGAAATACGATTTGTAAGGGTTTTGAGCTGTTAATTGGTTTTTAATGGGTCTGCAACGAACGACGAAGACGTTAAGACATTAGTCCATAAATAATAATAATAGTAATAGGTAGGTAGGTAGGTACCTAATAATTTTATTTTGTCCCGTCAGGGAATGATTTCTGGGATAAAAGATATCTACTTAGCTAATTAACATAATGGAATAAAACCATGGATTATTAAAATATCCGCGTAGCCTTATGAACTATGAATTACAATCGATCCTGTTTATCTACAGGAAAGTAGGTTGACAGCACGGTAGTTAGGTACTAGTAATCGCTTTTTTCGTCTCGTTGTTGGACGACAGTTTTTTACGTGTTTGTTATCCTCTTAACCTATTTCTCTGAACGATGCAATCTGGGAACGAAATGAAATTATAAACAAGTGCCTAGGGGCGGAAACAGACCCGGTTTAAAAAGTTTTTCCTTTGAGAAAAGTTTTATGAGTAGGTAATATGAGTGTGCAAATAGGGACCTGAAACTAAAAGATGAATGTTTAAGCGACTATCCCAACACAATTTAAAATATATATAATATATATTTAAATAGATATGACTATTTTAAACCCTCCTAATTTTATTAAAAATGGTTTTATGCTGAAGTACGCCATTTTGCCCAGAAGATGAACGCTCTCTGCTCAATGGTTGAACGTTTTGACACCAATAGTTGAACATAGAAAACCGGCCAAGTGCGTGTCGGACCACGCAAAACGAAGGGTCCGTTCCTTTTAAAAAAATATGGGAGGAAAATCCGTTATGGATACCTCCACGCCACGGGGATAGCGCGGAGGTTATGTCGGACTCGCACCGACTAAAAACCCCCCAATGGTCCTCCTCGACGCATTTCGGACGGCTCTGGGATCTCCTACGGAACGCACGCCCTAGCGTCATGCCTCAGTGGTATCTACCTTTTTTTTCCGATTGCAGCCCCCAACTGCAACCGTGTACCACCCCGAGGACCCCTTTTAGTCGCCTTGTACGACAGTCAGGGGATACCGTAGCCGTATTCTAATGCCTATTAAAAAGGTCGTATCGTCACAGAAATCTTACGGCATACGTCCTTTTCTTTAAGCAAGGCAGTTTTTCAGCAATATCTTGAAAAACTTTCAACCGATCTTGTTCAAAACAATTTTCGGTAAATGAACTTATAAGCCCTATGTCCATGATTTTTTTCATATTTTTAAAATACACCGTTCAAAAATTAGAGGGGGGACATAATTTTAAGGACTTTCGGGACCGATCTATCTCCGACTCTATTCACTTAATCAAAAAATTGCTGAGAAACCTTATATTCATTTTGAAAGGCCTATCGATTCATGTGCCACACGTGGGCTTACAATGTTTTTTTTTTACTTCTAGTTTTATGTATGGAATGCAACCCTAATTTTTTTTGTTATTTTAATTACAAAACTGTAGCGGCTAACAAAATACACCTATCCTCAAAATAGTTTTCAAGTAAAATGCCTGTGACATACGGACAGACGGACAGACGGACATGACGAAACTATAAGGGTTCCGTTTTTGCCATTTTGGCTACGGAACCCTAAAAACTTATTTCCGCGCAGCCTCTCACCTTTGGTCTAGTAATAATATTATCATTGTTATAATAATTTGTACTAGTCAACAATCACAATATTGATACATTTCGACCACAGGCATAACATGGCCCGTCGCTAATAACCAACTAAGCTACCGGAACAATCTGTCTCGGCCACTAAATCTTTCAATCAGGTCCCAGCTCACAATATTGATACTAGACACAAAAGAAAATAATTCAAATGCACCCTTTACATATGAATACAATTATAAGAGATTGTTTTTTACATATTAATAATTGAAACAATGTGTCATAAATGTATTCATTGAAATGAAATAGATAAATTGTTGCGTTTTGTATAAAAGTAAGATTTCATGTTAGGTACGGTCACGGACTTTAATTGATGGGCCATTTAGAGCTCACTTTATACTGCACACTTTAAAGTTTAACTATAAAAAAACCAAAATTAGTTGACACCTAAACGGCTCAACAATTAAAGTCCTTGACGTACGTTTCTTTGTTATTAAGATGTTCATTTTACTAACCCCTGTAAAATTTCTCGCAATTTTTTTTATTTAAGTTTTTCGACAAAACGTTCATCTATTGGGTGGCATTCATCTTTTGGTTCCACCACCCTAATACTATGTCCTAAAATACCTATATCTACTATCTACATACACATTTTTCTTCGTTCTGAATGTGTTAACAAGCGATTAGATAACAATTTAGATTTATAGTGATAGTGATATTCATGTAGTTTCGTAGGTATTACTTACTATAGTAGATAATTCATTGTACCTATTATAGCAAAGTGCCCAGTAAAATTATATAATTAATACTAGCTGACCTAGCTGTGCTTCGGGCTTCGTCCGGGTGGAATTTGATCATGTCAATTCCATAAAATAAATCCTAATCCTACCATAACAAAAAGTTACTTTCGCATTAATAATATCGGGATTTGTGCATCCATATGCACAACTCCCGGCGGCTACAAAGGCGATCTGAACATACCTACGTTGTTTATAAAAATATATATAAGTGGGTACCGGACTCGGATTAACGGGCGCAGACCAGAGTTTATGCATTGCGTTGCCAGCTCCAACGAGCCACGCATTTTAGAATGAATCACTCCAAACAGGAACTACACTTTTATCTAGCTTTTTACAAAAGAAATTTCCTTTGTACGTCGGCACTGAAAAGTAATTGTGAATAAAAACTCAAAGCTCTTGTTGATGAGTATTACCTAGAAAAGAGAAAGATAACGCTCGTTGGTTTTCATTTGCATATAAAAATATATTTATTCTTTTGCGAACTGCATGTGACACAGTAGATAAGTTACGGTTCAATATTTATTACAGAGTGGGTGGAAGCAAAGCAAGCTACACGACTGTATGATGAAAGTGCTCATTTTCATAGTACCTAAATTGCAAAGAAAAAAACATTCAAAGTGAGTAATAAGTTTGGGAGTGAAATGTTAGCATTTGTAATCTTTATGAATGAATTCTTATAAAATAATTAATAACAGTACATTTTTGTTGCATAAATATCGGAAGTATACGTTTATTTTTGAACTGGTAACACTAGCGGGTAGAAAAAGACAGAAGGAACCATGGTGTATGGGTGACGGGAAGACGCTCGTAATCGATGTGCTATTAATCACTGTGAAATCAATAGTTGTATCGAGGAATAATTACAGTTTGTATTCTACATTCAATTGTTTAATTTTCATCGTTCATAGTTCAGAAGACAGGGATAAAAAGAAGATACATTCTGGTATGTACTTTTGAACTCACTAATATCCTCAGGTCAAACTGACACAATTTTAGGAAATCTTTGTTCCGAAACAAATCATTTTGCATTATGAGCATCCTAAATTTAGCAAAACTCATAATTTGTTCTTTGCATTCTGATGTGCTAGTTCATTATTTCTTTTATTTATTCATATTTACCTTACGGCGCATCACGGGCGTGCTACTGCTACCCGCAAATAAGAAATAAATTCAGCAATTAATGCAGAAACTACAACTCAGTACGTTAATTTTAAACCCTTAACTAAAACCCGATGTATATCTGGGAAATAAGATTCAATATCGTCTGCACTATTTATATTTTAGTAGTACTATTAACGTATATTGGCGCTATAATGAAATTCACTCTAATGGTGTTATTCGTGACGTTTACCGACCACTTCACTACGAGCGCACCGGTATGGATCTGACCTGCGTTTATGTATAGTTGGTACGAATCTCGGGGTCAAGTTATTCTGGGAGTGTAGTGGCGTCCGGGCAGGTTTGCGAGTAGCATACCAAGGTTGCTATTTACAAAGCTGACCGACGACTCACCTCGAACTGTCTGACCTCCGATTATGCTTACTTGTTACAAATCTTGCGGTCAGGTTATGCTGGGGCTTGTGATGAGGTGGACCGGGATAGGGTGTGAATGGAATAGCAGGATTGAGATTCGCATTGCTCATCGAACGCGCCGCTGTGTGAATGAGTGAGAACAGGTCTGACCTCTGACTGCGCATAGGCGTTGCGAGTCTACGGATCAAGTTATACTGGAGCAACATGACGATCGCGTCCGACATGTTTCATGAATGTTCAATATTGTTGAACGAATTGTTTGGCGTGTATTAATTATGTACTAATCGATAATGAAACAATTGCTAATCATATACGGATACAAGTGGCCATTATTATATACTAATTATTTATTCGTGCAGTTGGAATATATCCAATATATTTTGTGACATTAATTTGCAATGCTCATCATTTTTTTGTACCTGCTGCGTATGTAGGTACAAGATATATTTAATAATTATTTACTAACGAATAAACTTTCATCCTGTCCCTTAATTACCTACCATTGACAAAAATAAAATTGAATACTGACAACGAAATGTTAACGAACGTTTTATGCATATAGGTTACGTTTTGTTGCACTTAAGTTTGAGAGAGAGCATCAACATGTCTGATGCGGAGCGTAGTTATTACACTCCGCCAATCTCTAGTCGTCATCGGAAAAGAACACGAAGTTTATCGATAACGCGTGGAACTAAGAGAAGTCGAAATCAGACTTATGTTTCGCGCAGTAGATCCAGATCAAGAAGTATACCTAGGGATCGGAAGAGGACACGTAGGTACAGACGTCATCGGTCACGTACTCGTACTCGTACCAGACGTCAAGCTAGAAGGCGCATGGGTAGGAGCCGAACACGCACTGGACATGTACGGCGTTCTCGCAGATCAAGCAGTGATATGACTAGGTCGTCGATTTCTAGTCGAGACACGGATTACAGACGCGAAGATCACTCCAGCGACACTGATTGGAGTAGCCATTACAGTGACTCAAATTCGTACTCTAGCCGTTATCGTACACGCCGTTCCCGTTCAAGAAGGCGTCGCTATAGTACCAGACGCAAAAACCGTAAGCCGTCCCCGAGAGAAAGCCGTAACAGGAATGTAATGGAAAGATTTATCAGCGCAATTAGTAATCACGGTAAAAACACGTTCATTGGGGCTCACGATGTTATACCGAAATTTGACCCAAGTGAAAACACTCAGTCAACTAAAGCTTGGCTCAAAAAAGTGAATGAAACAGCAAACATTTACAAATGGAGCGATAAACAAACAACTTTCCATGCGCTTCCAAAATTATCCGGCCTAGCACGGCGGTGGTATGAAGGACTGTCATCGGTCAATTTTACTTGGAAAGAATGGCAACTCAAGTTATCACAAAATTTCCCGGACGATCGGAATTATGCGGACAGGCTTTCGGATATGTTAGCTAGGAAAACTCGACCGCAGGAATCGCTGGAGGAATATTTTTATGATAAGTCTAGACTGGTCAGTCGTTGTAATATAAAAGGTAAAGATGCCGTAGACTGCATTATTCACGGAATTTATGACCATAATATTAGACTAAATGCACAAGGGGCCAGTTTTAAAAGACCAAGCAGGCTCCTGAAGTATTTACGAAGCATCAATACGAGGAAGTTTAACAAGGATGAAAGAAAAACTGCTCCTACTGGAAAGGCACCAACAAATAGTATTAAGAAGAATGTTGCAAGCAAAACCGACACGTCAGCTCCCCCTATTTGTTACAACTGTTCAGAACCAGGATATACTGCTCCCAAATGTCGCAAAGATCCTCAAAAATGTACTGCTTGTAGTAGAGTGGGACATCTGGCTGAATATTGTCGGCGAGGTACAGAGAAAACGAATACTGGTTCCAATACCGACAACACACATAAAAAAGTGAATAGTGTATTGTGTATTACGGCTCAAAATAAAACTAACAACATTTATAACAAAATAGTTTATATTGACAATCAGAAAAAAACTGCATACGTTGACTTTGGTAGTCAATGCACCATAGTTAAAAGGAGTGTAGCAGAAGAGCTAAAATTAAAAATGTGCACTGAGGACCTACCAATAATAAAGGGTTTTGCCTTGGGTACACTACAACCTGTAGGGAGAGTTTCTATTGAAATAACTTTGGATTTTATTAAGGCGGAAATCGAAGCCTATGTCGTGCCAGATGAATATTTGAGCACGGATTTACTGGTGGGACAAAATGTTACAGAAATACCAGATGTTACAGTTTATAAGACTAGTTCTAGTCTAATACTTTACTCCGACAAGTCAGAACTAGAGAAAGTAACTCTTTATAACGTTGAGGACGTGGTTATTAGGAATATACAGATAATTAAAATACGATGCAATAATGATTATACTGGTCCAATTTACGTACCTGGGACTGGATCTTATAAAGAAGGCGAAGAGTTTATAGTTTTACCAGGACTTTATTATATCGAAAATAGCTGTGGACCTGTCATAACCTTGGCGGATCAAAATGTCACGTTGAAAAAGGATCGACTTATGGCTCGTGGTCGAGCAGTACCTATTAATGAAGCATCTGGACAAATGAAGCCACCCAATGAGTTTGAGGTAAAATCGCTGACCTTAACGAACTGTGACTCCTTTTGTAAACCTAAACATGACAATTTGATTACGATGGACTTACTGAATATAGGAGAAGACTTAACACCAAACCAACAGCAACAATTGTTAGATTTAGTTAATGAATTTAGAGATTGTTTCGCATTAGATTTGGACGAATTAGGTATGACTCATATAACGGAAATGCACATAAAGCTTGAAGATAATTCACCGGTGTCATACAAACCGTATCGCCTGCCTTATAGCGAACGCTTAGTAGTTAGAGATCTCATTAACGAGTTGCTGGAAGCTAAGATAGTACAAGAATCAAATTCATCGTACGCAAGTCCAATAGTCTTAGTTAAAAAGAAAAATGGCGAATATCGCCTATGCGTTGACTATCGGGCCTTAAATAAAAAAACGGTGAAAGACTCATATCCTATGCCAGTCATTGATGACCAGCTAGATCGTTTAAGTGGTAAAGTATACTTCACAAGCCTCGATCTTAAGTCAGGGTATTACCAAATACCAATGGCCGAGGATTCAAAGCACCTAACTGCCTTTGTAACGCCAGACGGGCATTATCAGTACACTCGAATGCCGTTTGGTCTTGTTAATGCTCCGGCTGTGTTCCAACACATGGTCAACAAAGCGTTGGGCAAAGATAGATATGACTTAGCTATACCATATATGGACGATCTGTTGTCACCCTCTTCATCAATAGAGGAAGGTTTAAGTAAGCTGCGTAAGATTCTTATTTCTTTAAGGAGTGCTAAATTGACACTGAATGTATCAAAATGCCATTTTTTCCAAAAGAAGCTTGATTACTTAGGATATGAGGTATCCAATGAAGGTTTGCGCCCCGGTAAGAGAAAGATTGAAGCGGTTGCCTCTTTTCCTACTCCATCAAACGTCCATCAGATTAGACAGTTTGTGGGACTCTCAAGTTTCTTTCGAAGGTTTATCTCTGGTTTTGCAAGTATTGTAAAGCCACTGACAACACTCACAAAATCCAATGTGCCTTGGAAATGGGGCGAAGAGCAGGAAACCGCTTTTCAATCGATAAAAACTAAGCTAGTTGAAAGACCAATCTTGGCACTATACAACCCATCTTATCGAACAGAAGTGCATTGCGATGCAAGTAAATTAGGATTTGGGGGTATACTGTTACAAAGCCCTGACCAGAAAGCACCACTCAACCCTGTAGCGTACTTTAGCAAACAAACAACCAAGGAAGAAGAACATTTACACTCTTACGAGTTAGAGACCCTTGCTGTCGTTTTGTCGCTAAAGAAATTTAGGATATATCTGATAGGGATCCCATTTAAAGTATACACAGACTGTAATGCTCTCAGATCGACATTGACAAAAAGAGATTTAGTGCCCCGGATTGCCCGATGGTGGTTGCTACTCCAAGAGTATAACTTCACTATCGAGTACAGACCCGGTGAAAACATGAAGCACGTAGACGCTTTGAGTCGGAATCCCATCCCAAGAGATTCTCAAGACGACATTGACGACGTCGGTGAGTTTGAAATCATGCATATTACAGCTACTGAGTGGTTACAAACGGTTCAGATGACTGACCCGAAATTAAAACTAATACGGAGCATTTTAAATAGCAATGACAAGGATATAAAGGATATCATGGAAAATTACACTTTAAAGGACGGAAAAATATATCGAAAAGTAGGCGATGTTCTAAAATGGGTGGTACCCAACGGCGCAAGGTGGCGGGTATGTCAAATGAGCCACGATGAGGCAGGACACTTTTCATTCGATAAAACTATAGACAAAATGAAAAGGGACTACTGGTTCCCAAAAATGAATAGATTTGTTCGTAAGTATGTCTCAGCGTGCCTCAGTTGCGCATACAACAAGGCCTCAACAGCAAAAAGCACAGGATATTTGCATCCAATACCAAAAGGTACCATCCCATTCCATACCCTACACATGGATCACCTTGGTCCATTTGTAAGAAGTAGACAAGGTAATTCATATATATTGGGAGTGATTGATGGCTTTAGTAAATTTATTTTTATTAGAGCCCTTAAAAATTTAAAAAGCAACACGACTATCAAAGTATTAACGGACATCTTTAGTATTATAGACAGTCCAAAAGTAATAATAACGGACAGGGGCACATGTTTTACTTCAATCGCATTCACAAAGTTCATGAAATCAATTGGGGCAAAACATGTCCTAAACGCCGTAGCCACACCTCGAGCTAACGGCCAGATAGAGAGGTACAATCGTACTATTCTGGAATCCTTGGCAGCATCAAATCATGGTCAAGATGAGCGTGACTGGGATCAACACATAAATAACATCCAGAAAGCTCTGAATAATACCAAAAATCGTGGGACTGGAACTACACCGTCGGAGATTGTTTATGGGCGAAGAACGACTGGTCTACATGAAGCTCCCGTCCTGAACGCTATTCGAGAGCATGGTCCCAGTGGTCAACTCGACAATAGTACGGACGGTCGAATAGATGAGGTAGCTCTTGGCGATCAAAACGCAGAGCCCAGTACGCCAGACAGAGTTCGCGATGAAATACGTGCTTCAGCTGTTATAAACACAGAAAAGAATCAAAAGGCGATGAAAGCTCGTTATGATGAGAATAAAGCTCCTACCAAGTTTTTTAACTTGGGAGATCTGGTTATGATTCCGAATCATCATCTTCCCGCGAATGGTAAAAGTAAAAAACTATGTCCGAAATTTAGGGGGCCATATAAGATTAACGCTGTTCTGAAGAATGACCGATATGAAGTCATTAGTATTGATGGGCATGCCAAACGAAAATACAAAAGTATTTATCCAGCGGATGCATTAAAAAAATGGATTACCTTCTCTCTTGCTAATAATAACGACTCTGAAGAGCATCGCACCATTCGCGAGTCTAGTGAGAGTAGCGACGACGATGAGATTGACTTGACAAACGGACAAGACACGTAGAGACCTCTTGTAATTAATCATCCCTTTCATACTTTCCTCATACACTATCCTATACCTAAAAAAATGTTTCAGAGCGTAGAAGGCTAATTAATACTGTTTGTGTCTTGCCCAGCTGATTCAAGCTTCATAGAGGAATTAAAATTGTAAGTACCAAACCTAACTCTCGCTTTACTGAAACATGCCGTTTACTGCGGTGATCAGAAAGTTAGTAAGAGCTTTACTGAAACATTCCGTGTACTGCGGTGATCAGGAAGTGAATAAGTGCTTTACTGAAACATGCCGTTCACTGCGGTGATCAGGAAGTTAGTAAGAACTTTACTGAAACATTCCGTGTACTGCGGTGATCAGAAAGTGAATAAGTGTTTTACTGAAATATGCCGTTTACTGCGGTGATCAGGAAGTTAGTAAGAGCTTTACTGAAACATTCCGTGTACTGCGGTGATCAGGAAGAGAATAAGTGCTTTACTGAAACATGCCGTTTACTGCGGTGATCAGGAAGTTACTAAGTAATTTAATTGATATAGACACAGTATATTCTTTACTCTTGGTTTGATACTGTTGATAATTTCGTAAAACAATTTGTACCTTATTATCATAGCAAAACGTTACAACAGTATATTTACTAAAAATCTTTACTCAAATTTCACAACTTGTTTAGCAGCTATTACAAACAAAATATAATTATTTCAATCTGTTCTTATATTTAATTTGCAGGTATCCTAATTCAGCCGCTATTCAAGCAATGGAACTGCATCAGCTGGCAAAACCGCGGACGAAGATGGATCTGATGGAAGTTCAATCGCAACTCTTCAAAGCTTACTCGTCGTCTCTTTGATTCTTCTATCATTCAATACGATTTTTTTTTGTTATACTTCTCAAAATAATGGTATAGAGACATACACCAAATTGAATGGCCGAACCGGAATAGGGTCATTCCGTATAACAGGACGGCCGTCTGTTAGCATTTGTAATCTTTATGAATGAATTCTTATAAAATAATTAATAACAGTACATTTTTGTTGCATAAATATCGGAAGTATACGTTTATTTTTGAACTGGTAACACTAGCGGGTAGAAAAAGACAGAAGGAACCATGGTGTATGGGTGACGGGAAGACGCTCGTAATCGATGTGCTATTAATCACTGTGAAATCAATAGTTGTATCGAGGAATAATTACAGTTTGTATTCTACATTCAATTGTTTAATTTTCATCGTTCATAGTAAGAAAGAAATATGTAAGTATGTTATGTTTTTGGGGTTCTTAGTAGGGTAGTTAGTACCTAGTAGCATAAAGAACCTAAATATTGAAGAGACCCAAATACCTACGTGCTAAAGTTCAAAGTTCAAAGTTCAAAGTTCAAAGTGCTTTATTTGTGAAACATAGGTATAACTGAAAGATACAGAGGTGTTAAATTATTATAGCGAACCACTATGTTTTGCCATTTGGCGTACAAAAACATTAGGTATATTATATTGCATTACACTACATTATATAAAAAAGGTCAATTGCATTTTCATAATAGTAATATTCATAATAACAAAAAAATAATCAATTGAAGTCATCATTTAAATAATTAGAAATAGAATAATAACATTTGTTTAAAAGTAATGTCATGAGTTTGCGTTTCAAAACCGGTATGGGAGTCAGCTTAAGTTCATACGGTAATTTGTTGTATATCTTAATTGCTACAGAATACACACTTTTGTGCATTAAAGCGGTTTTTGCAACAAATGTGCACAGGTCCTCTCTGTGTCTTTGTCGTAAAGGCCTGCCAGTGGTATCAAGCTTTCTGAATAGTGCTGGATTATTTTTAATAAACATTACTGCCTCAAAGATGTAAAGGGAGGGCATAGTCAATATTTTCATTTCTTTAAAATGTGATACACAGCTATCGGTTTGTTGGAGACCACACATTGCCCTGATACATCTTTTCTGTGCTTTGAAGACTGCTTCTCTATTCAAGGAATTGCCCCAAAAAATGATACCGTAGCGCAGCGTCGATGCTACAAATCCATGATATGCAGTTAATACGGCATCAGGACTCACTTGCTTGGCCAGTTTATAAAGAGCATAAGCATACTGATTTAATTTCCGGCAGACTTGCTCAGTATGAGTATTCCAAGATAGGTGGTTATCTAAGTGCACTCCTAAAAATTTTGTAACAGAAACAGATTCAACGATTGTCCCATCATAATTACAACAAATTGGAAGGGGCAATATACGCTGATGAAAATGCATGATTTTAGTTTTCTCGAGATTAATTAACAAATTATTCATATGTAGCCATTTAATTATGTCCTTAACAGTATTATTAATCTCACTTTCATAGTCGTCAACATTATTATATTTGATTACAACAGTGCTATCATCAGCAAATAAAACCATGGGATATTTAACATGCCGGGGAAGGTCGTTAATGTAAAGTAAAAACAGTAAAGGTCCGAGGACACTTCCCTGCGGCACGCCATACTTGATTTGCCTCTTTTCGGATCGGTAGGCCTTTACATATTTTGAGCTCATACAGATTTGAGAGATTTCGGTGTATTGCTCTCTACCGCTCAAATAGGACTTCATGAGATCCAAAGTATTGCCACGAATACCATATGCACTTAACTTTTTCAAAAGAATAGAATGGTCTACATAATCGAAAGCTCTAGTCATATCCATAAATATGGCACAGATATGGTTGCGATTGTCTATATTTTTTATTATCGATTGGATGAGATCATATATTGCCATATTTATAGATTTGTTTCTGCGAAAGCCTTTCTGTTCTGCCGCAAGTAAATGATATTTCTCTAAATAGTTGTAGAGTGCCTCGTAAATTACTTTTTCTACGACTTTTGAAAATACTGTTGCCAGAGCAATAGGTCGATAATTTGAGACATTTGCTTTATCCCCTTTTTTATGTAGTGGTTTCACAACAACGGGTTTAAGCTTGTCTGGATAGACACCAGTTGTGATACAGAGGTTGACAATGTGACTTAGGGGATAGGCAATTATGTGTGAGACCTGTTTAACGGCTTTTGTGCTTATATTGTCGTATCCGACACTATTGGTATTTTTCAACGATTTTATTATGTTGTGGATGTCATGAGGAATGATCGGCGCCATATACATAGATTGGGTGCAGTTAGTAAGCACATTACATTGCTCATCAGAGTTTTTATTTGAGGTTTGGTCAATGAAAAAGTTATTGAATGTATTGGCTATGCGGATCGGATCTGATATTGGGACGCCATCTTTAACTAGCTTTAATATAGGCTCCTTGGGAAATAGTTCCTTGGCTTTATTAATGATCTGCCAAGTCGCCTTAGATTTGTTAGACGCCTGTTTTATGAAATTATCATTTTGTGAGCGTTGCGTGAGTTTTAATATTTTCTTGTATCTGGCATTATATGCTTTTAGGATGTTCTTATTGCCAATAGTAGGACTAAATCGATACTTCCACAGTAATGCTCTCCTCTTTTTACTACATAATTTAATTCCACGAGAAATCCACTTGGGTTTTGTTTTAGATTTAAGTTTTATAATTTTGAACGGAAAGCACAAATTGTAAAAACAGACAAAAGTTTCTAAAAATGATACAAAAGCTAGGTTTGCATCGTTACATTGTAACACTTCTGAGAAAGACAGGCTATTAATAGACTTTTTGAAATTCATCAAATTTTCTATACTGAGGTCTCTTTGTTTTACCCGCCAGCATTTAATACAGCAAGTCTTTTTAACAGGACACTTTAAAACTTGAGCTGTATGATCCGATAGGCCAAGTTCAACAACCTCTGCCCTGGACCCCTTGACATTATGTGCGAAATTGTCGATACAAGTGCCACTGGCTAGTCTAGTCGGTTCTCTAATTCCTAATTTCAAATTATGATTTAGTAATAAATATTCAAGCTAGAAATGCTTATGCATCTTGCATATATATGTATATAGGGTAGGTATTAGCTTCCCAATAAGACGCCAACTGGCGCTAAATTACTGTAATTACCTTCAGTCGGACAGAGGCTTGGGCTGCCCTATTACTGCATCAGCGACCCTCTGTCGAAGATATATTAATTTATTTCCTACCTACTTCTACATAAACACAAATAAGAGGTTAAATGACGTTGTCTAATCGGGGCTACAGTTCCTACCTAACTAAATGAAATAGTGTAGGTACCCATTACGGAAAACTAAGGCCAACACAAGAAAATTAGCTGTTGTATTTTTACTCGAATATTGGCAAGTTTTTGTGCGTTTCTGCACCGTGCTTCTGGTTTTTAATCTCATTTAGTGAATTTAGAATACTTTATTATTTATTGGGTAGTAAATATTTTGGTCCTCGTGCGAGGCGTCAAGTGTGAAGAGGCGGAGCCTCGGAGACCGTTCGTTAGTTATTCAGCAATGAGCAGCGCGGTCAACACGCCATCATTTATTCACCTGTAGCCTGCCGCAGTGTTGATATTAGTTCCTGCACAGAATAATTAATAGTACCTACCTAAAGGTAGTTCCTATCGGTGACTTATATCATACACAGCGCGTAAAGATGTACTGCCCAAGATCAATGATGTAGGTCATAACATAAAAAAAAGGTAGATATGTTGTCTATAATGTCTATACGAATTAACATGACTAAAAACCGGCCAAGTGCATGTCGGATCACGCGCAGTGTAGGGTTCCTGCCTGTCTTTGTTACATCGACACGCGCGCGCCAACTAAATGGCGCGGTTGCATCGGCCGAATTTGTATGCAAGTTGGCCTTTCCAAGTAGGTACATTTTATAGTTGCTCACTATTACTCGTTAAATAGTTATGCCTCCTTAGCCGTGATAGTTTTCCTTTTAAATTCATTATATGTGCTAGTGCCACGATTTTTTCACGAATCCCAATATCACGCAAACGGATCAGTGAGTTGAAATATAGTTTTAAAAACTCATATTTTTGAACAAGCTATTCAGCGATACCCATAAAAATATTTTTTCAAGATATTATTCTACTATTTTGTCGGCGTCATCAAACAGGCGCAGACGGACGGACGGTCATGGCGAAACAATAAGGGTTCCTTGTTGACTACAGAACCCTAAAAATGGCCAGGCTTACGTTAATCATAGATGACGAGTGAAAGAAGGACGGTATGCTAATTTCTGGGGGATTTATGGTGAGGTTGGTCAATTGACCAAGTGTTTATGTGGAGCACCACTTTCGGTGGTATAACCAATCAAACAGTTTTTTTTAAATATTACATTATTACCTAAAACGAATTTATTTTGTAATGATATCTTTTACTCACGACTTCATCCACGTGGAACTCGTTTATATCGTACCTCCATACAAACTTCCGGTCCCTATTTCACCCCCTTAGGGATAATTTCCGGGATAAAAACTATCCTGTGTCAAAATTCTTTCCGAATTTCATCTTAATCGGTTCATTGGTATAAGCGTGAAAAGTCAACAGACAGACAGCTACTCGTAATTTCATATTTGTAATAGTATATAGTTTATAACTGTCCATATATCTAATAATAACTTACATATGTCATTGCCATCAGCCATAGACAATTTAAACCAAATTAGGTTCACAAAATCCATCACCATTCATTATATAAGACAAATGATAACGTTTATATTTGATACATTGAATTATTGCAATAAAAGAAATGACGGGCGTAATTGTCATTAAAATTGTAATACCTATAAGTATAATGACGATGTGACTGATGATGATGAAAATGATGATGAGTTCATGACATTGCAGTCATTCGACTTTAGTATAATTAATAGTGTGCGTTTATGTTTGAAGCGTTAATGATAAATGTCAACTTGCGTTATTTCTTCTTTCTTTCTTCTTTATAATTTTTAGGGTTCCGTAGTCAACAAGGAACCCTTATAGTTTCACCATGTCCGTCCGTCTGTCTGTCGTCTGTCTGTCTGTCTGTCTGTCTGTCTGTCTGTCTGTCTGTCTGTCTGTCTGTCCGTCTTCGGCTTAGCTCAGTGACCCTTACAACTAAAAAACTGCAATTCGGCGTGGGTATATAAACCAATCACGCCGACTAAACAGTAGAATAAAATCCAAAAAAAAAGATTTTTTTAGGGTGCCTCCCCTACATTTAAATTGGTGATGTAGTTTTTTTGTGATACTTTTGTGTTAACCGTAACACTAATTTTGTGTTTAGTAACACAAAACAATTGTAAGGAGTCATACAGATTGAGAATACAGTAATAGTAAAATATATATGTATAATATATTATGGTGAAATTGATTCAAATTGTTATTTTAAATAGTACTTACCTACATTACAAATTTATTATTATTAAAGTATGGTCGTCCGGTGTCAATAAAAAAAAATCTTTACAAAACTGTGATTTTTATAAAAATACTTAAAAATATATATTATTCTTTCTTACTCGCTATATTTTAATACTGTTATGTAAGAACCTTTATAAGAAGAAAGTGTTACATTTGCGTTACGGTATCACTAAAGTTATTGTGTTATGTCTGTGTTCTAATCCTATAATTGATAATTTTAACAACCTTACCCAGCCCTTTTGCAAACAAATCAAGATTTCTTCATGATTCATTAAAAGAGTGAGTATATAAGTATCTCTCTTTTGCCAATAACTTAATTACCATAATAGTAGATTGTATGACAAGGGGCTAAAATAAGCCATATTACCACGAGATGAATATTTTCCCGAGCGAAGCGAGGGAAAATAATTCGAGGTGTAATATGGCTTTTAGACCCGAGTTATACACTCTACTTTTCACTTCGACTGCGAGAAAATAGTAAAACAAAAATTATCCATCCACAATTAATAACAAATTTCACTGCGAAGAGATTGTTCAATTTAGCGTGAGGCGTTTTCTTTTTTAATGATTTGGAATTAGGGACTAAAAAACACCTTATGTTTGATTGGTCGATTTTAATATGTAGCTGTATTCTGGTTGGTTGATAGCAAAGAGAAATGTTTTTTGAAAGAGTTGTGATTGGTGGATTTAAATGATTTGGAATTAGGGACTAAAAAACACCTGATGTTTGATTGGTCGATTTTAATATGTAGCTGTAGGTATTCTGGTTGGTTGATAGCAAAGATAAATGTTTTTTGAAACAGTTGTGATTGGTGGATTTAATATGGTGAAGTGTTTTGATTGGTCAAATTAAATGTGTTAAAAATCATAAATATGTATACATATTTTCCCTAGGGGCTAAATGTACAATACAATACAATACAAATACTCTTTGTACTACTTTAGCCCCGCTTATTAAGCCTAATATGACACACTTTTCGAGCATGAGATGTGAAAAAGATGTTTTTTATGGATTGCTTAATACATATTTTTCAAATAATGAAATACATATTTTTCAAATAATGTTGGAATCGGTTACTGGAGCTCGGGGGTCGATAACTGGAAAATTCATATATTTTTGCATCTTCCAATTTTTTCAATTGGATTTTCAATCTGCCTCTTCAGTTAATAACTCTCCTCAGTTTATCACTCATAATTATTGTTCTAAGTATACACATTTTTTATATTATAATTACTTTAAAAACAAAGTTTAAACCGACTTCAATTACTGAATTGAAGTCGGTTTAAACTTTGTTTTTAAAGTAATTATAATATAAAAAATGTGTATACTTAGAACAATAATTATGAGTGATAAACTGAGGACAACGCATAAATCAACGCATTTGCTCTCGGAAAGCAGTTCATGTGGTAAATTGAAAAGGAAATGTGTGTTTTTTATGTACCTACTTATTTGGCTAGGCGAAGTACTGACTTCGCCTAGCCAAATAAGTAGGTACATAAAAAACACACATTTCCTTTTCAATTTACCACATGAACTGCTTTCCGAGAGCAAATGCGTTGATTATTACAGAAAAAATCCACGTCGCTATATGTGGGCTGATAATATTTGACGAGTTCCGTTGATTCCTCAAGGATCTCAGAATTAACCCTTCATTAGTTGCTACTTCAACGGAATCATGTCAGAATCTTTGACGTACTTTACATCCTTGAGGAGTTCCATAAGTCATCTGTGGTCTTCATCATCAGTTCCACTTCACCAAAATTGCGATTTCCGAGGGTAAGTACACGAGTTAAAATAGAAAATACCGAAATCACTACACGCGTGCCTATAAAATTTGAGGATTGCCCTCGATTTCCCTGGGATCCCATCGTCAGATCCTGACTTATGCTCACCTAATTAACTTGAAAGAATACGATTAAAGGTCTATACGTACCCATAAAATTTCATAAAATATCCTCCAACTCTTAACCGTTGAGGAGTTTGTACCTTCCATCATCAGCCCACCAACATAAAGTGATGACTACCAGACTTAAATACATGAATAGCTTTAGAAAATACATGAAACACGAATACGTGCGTTTAAAATTTGAGGATTGCTCTCGATTTCCCTGGGATCCCATCATCAGATCCTGACTTGGTGAAAATGGGAAAAATCGGTCCACAATTGACGGATAAATCGGCGAACATACTTAAAAAATATATATACAGTGGAACATATAACCTCCTCCTTTATTGGTGCCATAATTTGAAAGGGAAACCTTTTCTCACTTTATCTGTATCTGCGCTTGCTGTAATGTTGTATTCTGAATGTACTTAGGTACTGTTGCTTTTAATAGGTAGCTAATTTGCATTGCATTTCCGCCTGCTAGCACTTTTGCGTGCGGAAAAGAAAATATTACCATACATTCCCGTGAACACCTACCGGCGTGCTTACGACTATTACCTAGGGAATTTATAAATAACCATCACTGGGGAGGGAAACGAATTTTTGTCAGATTTAGAAAAATATCATTGATCCCGATTTTTATTCGACTCTAACAGTCTCATTTACTTATTATGTGAACAACAATTCTTTCCTCATACAAAACGAAACGTTTAGTGAAATAAATATCTACATCGAAAGTATCGGTTCATAAGTAGGTACACAAAGAAGGCATTTTATTACTTCGCCGTCTAAAGAGCATTGGGTTGGAGCATATGAGTACCTATTGTGGAAGTACGTGCTTGTGTGCATGTAGCATGTAAAATGTGTTCCGATTTTTACACCTGACTGTACTTTTACTTGTACATAGCCTCAATTCGGAAAGCATCACTGACATACTGACATCGTATTGAAATCGTATTAGATGGTGTGCAATCGTTTGTGAAAGCGCAAGCGACTCTTTGTGCCGTTTCATCTAAGTTCTATAAAAATACTATAATGCTATACCATATTCCATAGGTATAAGATTTAATAAATGGTGAGTTAATCATTATGCGGTTTTAAGGAAAACCGTTTTGAAATGCAAAGAAAAATGTATTGTTATGTTTGGAAAGCACTTAATTATCGAAATAAGCAATACAAGTTCAATATTTACTTTTGATATCCTAGATAACCGAAAAAACGTAGACGAAATTGTCCGTTAAAAATCTAATGTTATATGGAATGAGATATAGGAAACCAAGGGATACAATTATTAAGAAATAACAATCCCACTTCACTGGAAACCATTTAGATAGGGTTTTAATGTCTTTTAATTCATATTGTAGGTTGTTATGTTTTTTTTTTATATTTCGCAAGTATCTATAAACAAATTTTTCTTACACCGTGAAAAGCGATAGTCTGTATTTTGCTGTGTAATTACCTATCGTTGCTTATAAACAAATTGAATTTGTATTAAATTCCAATAGGATTACCTAACGAATGAGCACGCGCAACTTCTATCCATTTGCATAAAGTTTTCAGGTCTGTGGGGTCTTTTTCACTGGAAGTATTAAATTGGAATCGGTTTTTTATTTGCTGTGCGGTTCCTATCACGCGCGCCAAGTCCAACGTGTCAAAACTAGCGGGTGATAAATACGAAACCAATTCAGTTTAATACATCTAGTAATAGACTTATGTTCGAGTTAAAGGTAGAGTTCATACATTCTTCTCTACCGGTTACTAAACTCGATTTCGTAGACTAATCTAATATATTATTTGTTAAAACAAACCTCTTACCTATTCTCTAATGTACACTATGTACAGTATATCTAATAGACCGGACAGGCCACCAAAGGTCGCCTAAATATAGAAGTGTTGCACCTAACGTAAAGCTGAAGTTCAAAGGTTACAATAGAGCTCAAAAAGGGTGAACAGGTTTAAGGGAATCTTAATGAAGTGGCACTTTGCTGCCGTGAGAGCTCTATTTTTTATATGTGAGTACATATATGTAAAATTTTGGAGGCGGTGTTTTTCTGTGGGTGAAACCACCACTCCTCCACCAGGACCTACATTTTGCAACTAAGTAATATATAAGATCAATAAAATTAACTTCAATTTAGTACATCGCCATGCCACATAACTATATGCACATTTGCTCATTTACCACATGAACTAATTTGCGAGAGCAAATGCGTTAGTTACTACAGAAAACATCCGAATCGTTATATTTCGGCCGATAATACTTTTGATAGGTAGTTCATAAGATATGTAAGGCAATGTTGCGAGCGTTTTTAATTCCATAGCAATGTAGAGTCGGAAGCCCACATCACTGCTACGATGTACTGATAATTCGTTCCGTATTGTAATAATTATCGATAGTCCCACAGCGCCAAGCCACTTGAACAATTTTGGTGTGTCCAAACTCGTGGTTCGCGTTTAGGAGCACATAATAATGGAAACTGAAACACGTACATTTTTATCCCTTATTATCATCGTGACAAGAGTGAGAAAACTACGTGTATTTCCTCGGATGTACATTTATGTAGAGCTGACAAGAAATAAGATGTTCTCAAAGTCGAGTTTATTAAATGTTCATCGTCGCCGTGTGCAAACAAATTTTATTGAACTAAACTATTTAAATTAATTTTCTCAAATTATAATGAATAAAAAACAAGTCAGGGATGATTGGATTATTGCTTTTGGTATGAATGATTAAAACGATCTCATGAGGAAATACATTTTCTCAAAAATGGTATGTAATGTTGCCATAACATCTGGGCAGTAAGTTGCTAAATGGATCCTCTTTTTTGGTTTATTCACATATCAATCTTTATTACTAGGTATGCCCTGCAAATACAGTTCTTAAGGTTGTTTAAAATTCTCAAGTTTTTAACCAATCCGGACACTTTCGCTGGGAGTAGTACACGTGTTGTGAAGGTCGGCATGATTTCTTAATGTCGCTTCGCTTTTGTTGTATGAATTGTATATGTAGTAAATAGCTAACTGACTCGCTCGTGGCGTGTGGACTTTTTGAAAGGAAATTGAGGGCGCATTTATTAAGCATTCGACGTTGTTTGTATTATGAATATGGAATTGTGGACAAACACAACGTTAAAAATTAAAATGGAAAACAATATACATTGACAGGATTATTACACCACCGGTTCATATCAGTCAACAGCTGGGTAAATAAACCACTAGCTTAAATTAAAAATTTGCAAGCTTTTATTATGTTGGAAAAGGAGTATCAGTTACGTAAATAGAAACTCAACAAATATTGAAATTTATTGGATAGTGTAAAACCCAGTTAGGTTGTATATCTGATACAAGTTAGCTTTTGCAGTCAAATTTGAATCCCTAATTGACTGCTCGGTTAGAAAAGCTTGTCTGATACTCAGTCAGAAATTTATGAGTTTTATGTATTGCTTTCTCAAGATTGCTTGAGGAAGAATCGGACATTTATTCTTCTGACTCTAAAGCCCAATAAAAATGTGTATCTTACGTCCTACTCTTACAACTCCTACATTTCACATTCAATTTTAGCATTAGAAATCCAGTGATATTTTGCATACGTTTCTTTTAGAATAAATTGTACCCTGAAATCTGTAAACGACTTGTAATCTGAATAATAGGAACTCACCACTTAGCAAAATGAAGGCGGCGAGGAGCAGGAGCGCCGTCGTCCAGGGCCTCGCCATCTGAGCCAAACTTTATTATTTACTGCCGCACTTTCCGCCCGCCACGTCTACACAAAAACAAAACGGAATAGAAGCCCGCAAACATTTCACGGTGACCGAGTTGAGGTTTCAAATGATATTAAGTTTGTGCTTATCTGATTTGTGGTTTGACATAATTTTAGATTTGGAATCAATTCAAATCTAAAATGCATTAGTTTACTAGCACGCTATTGAGTCATTAAATATGAATATTAATTGTGTATTAGTTACAGCTTTGGCACTCTTTGGGGGAGGCATATGTCCAGCAGTGGACGTCTTTCGACTGATATGATGATGATATTCATTGTGTATTAAGCAGAAATATCTGCAATCCCAATTATAATTAGAAATCTGATCAGAACTTTAAAAAAACACGCTTTGGGCATGACTTAGCCGTCTTGGCATCAGATTGCAGAATCAGTCTTCTTTGATGCATACTCGTATATATATTTTACTTTAAAAGCATTGGCCATTAATAAACAAATCTGTTTCTGAAGTAGGTTACTAATTACTGTTTAGCAAGAAACAATATAATACCATTCCAAATAAGTCTATTTTATCAAAAACACTGACTGTTAAAATTGTCACTACTAATTGCGTTTAAAATACATTACGTACCTTGAGCACTAAAACGATATGTCCGAGTGTCGCGTACGCTGCCGACTCCGCGCGACTGCATACCACGGGCCGCGTAGCGCGTAGCGGTGACCGTGACGTAGCGCCGTAGCGGTCGTAGCCGCCCGCTCACATAATAATGGTCGATGATGACAAACGATATCAATAAGCAATGATTATTTTATTGTAGCGTTCAGTCACGGTTAGAGTCATTAGGTTCCATTGTGCTGACATACATAAATTTTAACGGCGATGAAAGATGGATACAAGACGAATTAGTCCACGGTTGTGTATTAGGCACAATTCGTCTGGGGAACTCGCATTATATATAGTAGTCTACGCTTATAATAGGTAATGTAGCTATATAAAAAATACATATACGATACTATTTATTAATTAATATACTGTTACAGTAAGCAAATTTTCAGTGACTCGAATCTATGCTGGGCCTGTCCTGCCGAATTAGTTCCATAATTATGTACAGACATGTAACAGTCGTTTGCAATATAAATTAAATTTACAAGTCATGTTTCAAAATAGACACATTCGTCCTTTTTTTTGCCCGAAATAGTTACAGGGAACCCTAATTCAGGCTTTTGTAATCTTCCCTTATTATATCATTATTGTACAATATTGATTATCCATACAAAAATGTTTAGAATACATGTTAGCAGTATTAATTCTCTATTCTGATGGTAAATTTATTCGCTTCCTGAGCTTTGCAGTTAGTTGACAGTCTACGTCAATCAACGTTTTCTTATTGTTATTCTGTCTCGGTAAACCAACAGTGACATAGTTTCTTGAAAAAAAAAACTATAAATTGGACTCCTATCATGCTATATCCTTGGATAGAATCCTCACTTTGGAATGAGTTTACCAATATAACAAAAACACGTGTTTAGTGGATTTAAACCCCATAAAATCATAGCTTTAAAGAGTGACCCAGGAGATGTAACCATGGCAACGAGCAACAAAAAATAGTTGATTGACCCATTTAGTGATTTTAGTGGTAAGTAGTTAAAATGGCACTGCATGTAGAACTTTTAATTGGTACAGGTATGAACTAACCTAACCTTGTAGTCCTGTGTACACTGTCAACTCACCGAATCTTCAAAAATATTTAAAAGGTCACATACCTTTTACTTATTCGACCCTACAATAGGCATGATGACTCATGTTAAAATTGATAACATAGTGTGGCTGAATGGGTAGTAAACCATCAAATTATTGTAATAAACCATAGATTAAAAATATAATTAATATCATAAAAAAGTATAGAAAACACTTGCATATTTTTTATTGTCCAAGTATAAATTTAAATCTACCAATAGAATCCTTACGCTTTTATAGAATCAAAATTGTATGACAACTATGGAGCTAAACGCAGTATTTCGCGACCGAAACATCACTTTACTTGATTTTCCGTACATGAGTTAGTTCAAATAGTGTGACGTCATACTTTTAAGTCAATCAGTCTGAAGCGTTTGGGATGCCACCAGCGAGGTCAATCTTTGTCACAATTTTTTGGGTAAGTATTTATGTTCTTTAATTGTAATTGTAATGGTTCGAATGGCATCGTGAAAAAATTTTAGTCATCATGCCTATTGTAGGCGTCCATAACCTTCAACTTAATAATTATAACAGGTAGCCCTGTTACAATTTTGTAGATGTTCATTCTGCAATCTGCATGCATTGATATTTAATTAGGCCGGGATGAAACTATTATTTAATCACATCTAATAGGAACAGAACAGCTAAGGAAATTACAGAAACCGCCTTGGTATCATAACTGGGGGAATCAATGAGTTTGTAGCATTACCAGCATCTATCAATATCTAGAAGGATAACTTAGATCACCAAAAGATAACGCGTATGCGCATATTTTACCCATGAATCCCGTCCGAGTTGATGGGGTCACCAGGCCCGGGCGGGGAGGGAAGGATGACGGGTGACATGACCTTTTCTGAACCTAGGTGAAACGTTCAATTTCTGTTAGGTCACACACGTCGTCTAACTACTATGTTTACTGACTTCATTATTTTTGGTTGCTTAGTCATTTTGTATAAAAGATGGTTGAATAATAAAAAATTACATGACTTTTTTTGTAAAATACCTAATTGATGAAAATGTACAGTGACCAAAGTATCTAGCAGATTGTACAAAATATTTAAGTAGGTGAGGTGAATACGCCTAAATAATTACCTATTTTATAAGGCATCTCTACATAGATCCACAGCCGATATCGGGTTGACGGTTGAGATCAATATTAGGTACATATATTATTATTTTAGTTTAGTACTCGTATATAGATATCTTATATTTTTTAACCGACTTAAAAAAAGGAGGAGGTCCTCAATTCAAGTGTATTAAAAAAAAATGTTTGTTACCTCAGAACTCCGTCATTTATGAAACCGGTTCGTACAATTCTTTTTTAATTTGAAAGTATGTGCATCCAGGTTGGTTCCATTGTTATCAAAACTTCAGTTAGATGATAGAAATCATGAGGAATTGAGGGAACTCCTCAAATATAGAAGGCACGCATGTAGTAATTTATGTATTTTCTATTATAACTAGTGTATTTAACCCGGAAATCACAAATTTGGTGAAGTGGAACTGACGACGAAGACCAAAGATGACTTATGGAACTCGTACTTAAAACTGTAAAAGTACGTTCCTGATTCTGATATGATTCCGTTGAAATAATGACGTCCTAAATGTCAAGTGTGCCAATCGACGGAACTCCTCAAATATTATCGGCCCACATATAGTGGGTTTTCGTCTGTAATAATCAACGTATTCACTCTCGGAAAGCAGTCCATGTGGAAAAGTGGAAAGGAAATGTGGAAATATTTTTGGCTTGGCGGAGTACTAAATTGAAGTCGGTTAAAACTTTGTTTTTAAAGTAAACTATTTAAAGTGCACTCTTAAGAGACCTGCATTTATCTGTTGATGTCAACCGTAAATCTTCAAATATATAAAGGGTCAGCACCGCAGCTTATCTCTCCTCTAGAGTCGCAAGTGTCCATAGGCTACCGTATCATGCTTGTTTGCCACCGACGTGGTATTGTGCCAAAAAATGTTTATAAGTGTAGTAAAATTGTTCAATTTCAATCAACTTGTACCGGTCATTCACCCAGACTGAATCAACTTACCTTTCAGTAAATTGTAGACTCACAGTGTGGGCCACCGATGAATTTAGGCTACGTTAATGACCGGGGTTATTACTTTAATCCGGCGGGCCGCGTAACGGATATTTGTAAAGATAATGGCCTCTATGGGGGCGTATAAATAGTTGATCAGTTATTGATTGATGACACACGTCCTACGAAATGTCTCACTGATTACATCACTTTCAACCGACAGACGCGACGATCAATCAAGGTGTCGCATGAAATAATTTTTGTTCAGGTAGTATTATTCTATTGTGATTGAATATGTCCACATTATCTACAGATAACACTTAAATTTCTTAATAATAATAATAATACGCCCGCGCAGCTTGAGGCGAGCTGTTGGGGCGTAACGACCCCACGGACCCGAGTGCTCCTGAAGAGTCGGTCAGGGCTTTCGTCTCCGGCGTGTCTTCGTCGGTCGGAGTGGAACCCCAAGGGGCCCACAGGACTCTCAGCTCTGGCTTGCCTTCATTGGCCGTCCAGAGAGGAGTCGTTAGAGCCATATGTTCCAGGGGGAGCTGTATGTGTTGTCACGCTGAGTTGTGACCATTTCGTGGCAAATGTGTTTGTGTGTATTGTATCTATACAGTTTGTTTTTATGTGTTTTGTCACGAATAAATGTTTTTTCTTTCTTTCTTTCTTTCAGGGGTAGAAGTGTTAAAGGGTATAACGCCGCGATTAACTACGGAGAAAGCGCAGCTCCACATTTCGACACCCCTCAGCCCCTCACGCCTTTCTACGGCATTTTCAGGGCCCATCTTATGAGTTTGTGGCTAGTCACTGCCTGCCTCGATAACCTTGTAAATTACTTTATTGTGGCAGGAGTCCGGACCTCTTTGCAATAGCCCAATATTGCCCAGCCAAATTTAATCACCCTAGACCCCGTTCTCTGTCCATTTCACTCACAATAGCCCCAATGGAACCGGTTCTAAGTAGGTGTATTAGATACATGACATTAAACTTCGTCTCCAAAGGGCCTCTACGTGTTGGATCTATATCCCCACGCACGCCTTCCAAGCTTACCGGGCTTTCCCTTTAATTTTAATCGGAGATACATAATAATACAATGACTTCAGTGAACGCCCCAGCAATAGTCCAGAAAACAAAACTTAAAACATAGATAATCAACAAGCGCTCTTATTTCTAAAGAGCGATCGATCTCTTCCAGACAACCTTTAGATAGCGTATAATACGTAGCTCGACTTGGCGGGGGCACTACCGTGCCACCAGATTTATTTAATTAAATCTATTTCTAAAATAAAAATGTCCTACCTGCGCCCCGGGAGACCGAAAGCGCATTACTAATGCGTTTCTTTTTTAATTAAATTTCATTTAGCGTGTGACTAATTGACTTACTAGATTTGGGCAAGCGTTTACTACAAGGCGATATATTGTTTTTTAATGCTTACATTTCAGTTTGTACCTATTACACAATTCTTTATCACAATAAAGAGGTAATATTAAAAAAAAAGATGAGCCAGCGGGGGCTCTCATCCGCTAAACCTCTTATCATTGAAACGTGGGTCGGCTCATCAATAGTGATTAATATTCCTTTTCAACCGACTTTTGTAAAATGAGGAGATTTTCAATTCAAATGGATTATTATTGTGCGCAGTACCTAGTTCCCACGCTGACCCAGTGCAGGTTGAGGACATCACAGTATATACCTCGCGATGTTTCTCTTTAAGTACTGAAAATTTTATGGTAAATATCAAATGGTCGTACATATTTTCTGAAAACTAGCCAGGTTTGGAATCCGCCCACTGCTTGCCACGAGTGCGGGGCAGAGGACGACACGGCCCAACACACCCTAGCGGAGTGCAACCACTGGGCCGCGGAGCGCCGCACAATGGTTGCAGTCCTTGCAGTGGATGATCTCTCGCTGCACAGCGTTGTTACGGCCATGTTGAGCAGCGAGAGATCCTGGGAGGCAGTGGCCTCCTTTTGTGAGGCAGTCATCTCGCAAAAGGAGGCCGCGGAGAGGGAGCGCGAAGACAGTGCGGATGCGCTCCCACTCCGGCGCAGACGGAGGGGTAGAAGACGCGCGCGGTTTGCTGCCGCGGGCCGCGTCCTGCCCCAGTAGGGCCAGAGGGTTGGGGACCCTCATAGCACGGCCTTACACGTCTGGGGGGATGGTCAAGCGTTCCTGACCATCCCCTCCTTTGGCGCGGGTGTCCTGGCACATGTTGGCCAGGACCGCCGGGGGGCGTCGTGGTGACATGCTCGCGATCCCATGGCGCTCCCATTAACGGCAGAGACGGAAACGCCGGAGTGGTTTTAGTGGGTAGACGCCCTCCCCCATCTCTTTCAATAGAGTTGGCCGGAGGGTGAGAGTCCCACATACCCCCCTATATAGCTACCCCAGGCTGAGGGGGGATGCGTAAGTGCATTTCCACTCCGTCAAAAAAAAAAAAAAAAAAAGTTTTGAATCCGCCATCTAACGTTTGAAAGCCACATGCTTGAAACGCTAATAGTTCACTAGGCTGCCGTAGGTTAGCTGACCATCTCGTTTATGAGAGGAAGCTTGTGCCCAGCAGTGGGACGTATAATAGGCTAATGATGATAATGCTGATGGTTTTAATCTGTTGTGGACCAAATTCTTTCAGTATTTGAAAGGTTTAACATCCACAGATTTCCTCAAATATTATAATCACATTCATAGCAATTTGCACTCGTTTCGAACTCAGATTGACCCCCCACAAAGTGGACTGATGACCTGGTAAAGGTTGCGGGAGTCCACTGGATGCGGGTGGCACAGGACCGGTCATTGTGGCACTCTTTGGGGGAGGCCTACGTCCAGCAGTGGACGTCTTTCGGCTGATATGATGATGATGATGATGAAGCAAATTGAATCTCGATCGAATCGGATCGATGGAATATACATTTTTAATTTTCTATATCAATTGAGCATGCATACAGCAAGCTAAACTCCTAC
Organism: Epinotia nisella; assembly: GCA_932294315.1. Classification (NCBI taxonomy): domain Eukaryota; kingdom Metazoa; phylum Arthropoda; class Insecta; order Lepidoptera; family Tortricidae; genus Epinotia; species Epinotia nisella. The sequence continues at coordinate 30,925,428 of OW028674.1, forward strand.
TTATACATATAGAGCACCCGTTGTTATTTAAAAAAACCATCTGAATGTGTTCACAAAAATTCTGCAATAACATACGAGTTGGCCGGGACATGAATAAACACTTATGGATATGTATTTAGCGTACCGCGTGTGAGCAGTTTTTCCGCAGTAGCGAAAGTATAGCAATCAGTAGGTACTTTGATTGCGAACGAAAAGGCATGTAGACATAGAAGCATCATTTACATTATCGACCATCTTAGGAGCGTGGCACCGGCTTTTCACACCAGTCTGATACATGTACAAGGGGTTGCCTTTTAAGTTGTGTCGTTTGAAATAAGTATCTACAATCTAATAGATTATTACCATTTATTGTTTTTCAAAGAATTCTCCGGGCTATTTAATACACTTTTCGATGCGATCGAACCAGTTTTTAAAACATTTATTCCACTCCGAAGTGGTGGTAGTCAAAATGGCCGATTTGAATGCGTCATCAGCTCCTTCGGGTGTGCTGAAACGTTGACCACGAAGATTTTGCTTAATTTTGGGGAAAGTAAAAAAATCATTAGATCCATCACTAAACACAGAAGTGATCTCCTCAAAGCACTGAAGTCGTGTTAATCCCCTTTGAAAGTCATAGAAAATTATCGCATGCATATTTTCGTTTGATATTTCCATTTCTACAACCGACTGAACAGACGATACAATAAAACTATTCGACCAATCAAAAAACATTCTTTTGTTTTCGAATTCTCAATTCAAAAAGATGAAAAAGCTATATGTTTTTTCTTTTAACAATCGCGGGGGGTTTACAAACGACACGACTTAAAAGGCAGCCCTCGTATATCTTACGAGTATACTTTCTTTCTTATACAACGACACATAAACAGGTGTAGTTACTTGTACTCATAAGTAGACACAGAATGTCATTCTTTGTAGAATGGCCACACTTTGCGCGACCGATTAATGAAAAATCAACGGAAACGTAACGTTAATCACTGTAGGTATCAATAGCTGTAATAACCGCGGGTTGCAAATAACGCAAGGCAGAGGAAATATGTAGTCAAGCGTAAGTATAGTGTAGTGTGTGTAGTTCTATTCCGAAAGATCATTATATAATGTATACTCGTGAAAGGATTTTTGAAATCGGATGAATAGTTCCGGAGAATACCCCCTAAATACAAATTTCTAAAGGTAACTGAAGATGGCACACGCGATCTTCAAAGTCAAGGTACTGACTATTGTTTCTACTGCCGTATTGCCATATCTACATACACTCGCGGTCAAAAAATTCGGGTCACCCTAAATTAAATACCACAATAGGTATTTTTAAATATTTTACACCAGTTTTATTTACATAATATACTACTCTTCGTAATACCTAATGTAATAGCAATTTCCGGGATCCTATAATAAAAATATCGATATCCAAAAATGACCATTTTTGCGATATTTTTCTCCGTTAACGTTGTTTTCTTCAAAGGTCTTGACGAGTCCGATTTAAACCTGGTAATGTTAATTATTTAACTTTTATTTTTACAGTTTAGATGTTAAATTAAATAAATACCACTACAGGATTTTTAATAAATCCACAATCAACTATTTTAGGAAATACGACGGTAATTTACCTACCCGTATTCATTGTCCGCGAGTGTATTTGGATCGGATACCCAAACGAGATTTACGTTAGAATAATAACGACCTCTTTAACTCCGATGTCAGATAATGCATAGACGTATCCCGGGCATGTACCCGAACGGGACTCGGTCGGAAATGGGACGCCATTATCTGCGGGATCGATGGGAATCAAACTAACATCTGGAGCGTTGTGCTGGGCTGCGAATGTACAGGCAAAATATCTAGTCTAAGTAGTTTGGTATTGAAATAAATAAGTATCGACAGCGGCAGATACAAATATATATGGGCGAAAAGCTGTTAACGATCTGTGCATCCCACATAAATCCAGTCTCAAGAAAATATAAAGCTTTGTCAAATCTGTATTTCGTCTGCGAATATCTGTGATGTTCTGTTCAAGTTCAACTGTTCACTGTTCAAGAGAGCTTTTGTAAATATAAAATCGTTTCTATTCTGTTTTTGTAACTCTGTTGTTGTGTCCAATTATTTAATAAATTGATAAATATAATTATACTCACAAGGGCTCACGCCAAATAGGCGCTTATACATGTATGATGTCGAGTTGCGGAAACCCAGCCCGCATAGCGGGCTAAAATTCCCATATGTTTGATCTCGAATACCACACAAGGAATCAAACATCTTGCAATACAACTAATACAAGTATTTATAAACTTTATGCTTTTACAAGAAATTGAGTAAAATGGCGGTCCGGCGGCGGGAAAAGAACTTGCGTCTTCAGGCTTCGTACTGAACTTGGTCACAAGGTCATTTAGCTATATTCACGAAAATTGTATCTACAGTTTATGTAGGAGTTCTATGCAAAGTGTGTCCGGTTTCTTTGAATATGCGTCAATCACCTCGTCCGGGGATCTGGTTGACCGGGAGTCGGCAGCATATTTTCATTAAATACAAACTTTATTCGGTAAATTGCCTAAAATTTAATTAAGTTCGTATTAGGGAAAACGCACAAAGAGATTTAGCAATTAGATTCCCGTTTAAAACGTTCCGATTCTTAGCTCATTATCTTTTCATCTAAATTAATGGACCGAACCCAAACTTAATGGAATAAAAAAAATTAATTGCTATAAGTATGGGTGTAACGACCTTTTACACCTTTTGTCCTCTATTGTATAGACAACATAAACATTTTATATAATATTATTGTTAACGATGGCGAGAGGTTATTCCGTGAATCGATATGTATTATATTAAAACATTATAATCACACAATAACATAAATTACTTGACATTGCTATTTTACCAACTGACAGCTAAAGCCATAATCGAACTCATAAAGAAAACTGTTAGCAGCATGTTAGCAGCCAATATAAATCTACATACATAGGTATACAACCTTAACACGCCTCCTTAGATTTATATGGCAACACTTATCTGCTATATTAAATAAACAAACAAAAACATTTCAAGCTTGGCAATATCAAATCAAACTATATTCAACATTTGTCTGAATTTAATGTTTCCTAACGACTTAGTAAGAATGTCTGCAACATTATCTTCCGAATCTACTTTTACCATACTCGTATTCAATGGTTTCATTCTTAACATTCTCATGAACAAAGTGATAATGCACTTCAATGTGCTTCGAATTCTTTGTGAAATTACCATACTTAGCAATAACTATAGCTCCTGAATTATCTTCATAAATATTTACAGGTTTGTTCAACGTTATAAAAACATCATCAAGAATACTACGCAATAAGCTTATTTCAATTACAGCAATCTGACAACGCAATGTATTCAGCAAAAGTGGATGACTTCGTTACACTGCATTGTTTCTTTGACTTAATAATAATAATAATCATTTATTTCGGATACTTGTCCATATTTGTTAGTAGTGTACATAAGAACTTAATTCTAGTGTTAGTAATTACATAAATACATTCATTATAATTCAATTACAAATAGTTCAATTATTTATTTATTTATTATGTGATCATGCTGGCTCATGCAGCTTGCCACTTCGCCCCACGAGTGGACAATCTATTCTGCAAGATAATGCGTTTAGGAGACTGTTAGCACTACCTTGCAATCTTAATACAAGGCGTTACCAAATAATCTAATCACAAAACCAGAAGTAGACTTCCGGTCTACAATGTCAGGCCCAATCGGCATCAACATAACAATCATAATATTCGCCTTTAAATTCTGATAATACGTTAGCTTAAGGCTTTTTGTCAAATGCAAGTATTTTAAAACACGTAATGCATATTTGTAATGAATCTCGTCATAACAGTTCTGAAATCTTCTTAAGTAGTTGACACAAAAGGCAATGTCTGGCCGAGTACCAGAACTTATGTATAGCAAAGCTCCTATCAAATGTCTGTATCTAATATCCTCATTTAATTCGCATTTCTCAAGTTTGACGTTAATCTCCATGGGGGTTTTATACAGTTTTGAATCCTTGATTTTATATGTGGCAAGTGGCTGTTTAACATACACTTCAGATAACACTTTGCCATTCAAAAATGCAGTCTCTACATCCATTTGATGTACATTTAGATTAAATTGACAACAGTACGTTAGAAGTAATTTCAAAGTTTGCATTCTAGCAACAGGTGAATACGTATCATCAACATTGTTTGTTGGAAACCTCTTACCACTAACCTTGCCTTATAAAGTTCGGCAGATTTCTTCTTGTACACCCATTTTACATGTAGTACCTTTTTCTCCTGAGGCGCAGTTACCAGTGTCCAAGTATCATTTTTCACCAAGCTGTTCATCTCACGATCCATAGCCTCTTTCCATCGTTCAGCCTCATTACATGTAGTCGCCTCCTGAAAAGTATCTGGAATCATCGCATCACAATAGTTAACAGTTATACAGTAGTATTATTATTATCTCTTTTACGTTTTCTACTTCGTTCTCATCAAAACCAATAAGCTTTATGTGTCAATTGTATTGTATGTCTACTCCTTTGTCTCTGTGTGTCTTTTGTGTAGTGAATAAATGTCTTCTTTTCTTTTCTTTTCTTTTACATCTTTAATTATGTCAACGTTTCTTGCTACGACTACTCTGTTATTAATTAGCACTCTGTATCCAACATCTGTATATCCCAGTAAAATTCCCATTTCTGCTTTTTTGTCCCATTTTGATACTCTTCGCTCTTCGGATACTCTCACATAAACTTTACTGCCATACATCCTCAAACATTTTGCAGTTGGTTTCTCATCAAAGAATATTTCATACGGCTTCTTTCTTTCTGGTGTGTTTGTCATAATCCGGTTTTTTTAAATAAGCTGCTGTCTTAATCGCCTCTGGCCAATAACGCCGGTCAACTTTTGCTTCCGCCATAAGACATCGTGCCATATCCATTATTGATCTGTTTTATCCTTCTGCTGTACCGTTTAGTTCATGAACGTATGCTGGGCAAGGCTTGATCATTATTCGTGACTTAACACGTGTGGACGTCTTTCGGCTGATATGATGATGATGATGACTAATAGAAAAAAAAACTTCCAAAATTGCAGGCATTTAGTATCTATCGTAATTTGATTTTCAAAAATACTTAGATTAAGAGAAACATTTTTAAGAGTCATGATTTTCGAATTGTTCTTTGAGGAGTTCGTGTGTAGTAACATCGATATTCAAAATTATGCTACGTATGCGTATAAATAACACGAAGTGACGAAAAGAAAATGTTGAACACGCCTTTGTATTTCGGTGAGCTAAGAACAATATTGTACGAGTACTTGAATGAAACACCTCTCGCTTGGGCGGCGAGATTCGATGGAGCCTCACGTTGAAGGACCCGCGCGCCATTGTCTGCCGACATTGTGTGGACGAGGCGCTATCGGGACCGGCTACCACCAGTGTTGCGTGTGTTAGCTTTACTCTTGCTTAGTCTAATGCGAACCGGTTTTTGTATACATTTTTTAATTTACCCCTTATTGTTTTGAAAATCTTTTACTTTTTTAATTTTCAACATGTAACTATATAACATTGTTATTGTGAAAAAACATTTATTTTCTAAAGTAAGTATATATACAAGATGATGATTAACATTAACTAAATGAAATAAAAACTAATTTAAATCAAAAAAAGCGGCCAAGTGCGTGTCGGACCACGCAAAACGAAGGGTTCCGTGCCTGCTATGCCTTATTCATTGGCCGTGCCAGGATAAGCTAAGTGATTCTGCCCCCCTCGAGTTTGGGCTTGTTATTAGGTGTGGCTCTACATTAGTAATTAATGTGCAAAATTTAAGCACCCTAAATTTTTTAATAATTTTTGTTTAAAAAAAACGAAATATATTTTTTCTTCGATATCTTTGTCTAGCCAACCGATTTTAGCGTGCTTCAGATATGTATAATGTACATTCGCTTAAGATGATTGTATGACATAAATTAGGTCATTGAAAAAAATTCAAAAAATGCTGACTAAATTTTTAGTTTTTAGGGTTCCGTAGCCAAAATGGCAAAAACGGAACCCTTATAGTTTCATTATGTCTGTCTGTCCGTCTGTCCGTATTTCACAGGCATTTTACTCGAAAACTATAAGGTGTATTTGAATACAATTTTGAGGATAGGTGTATTTTGTTAGCCACTACATATTTCTGTAATAATGGGCAAAAAACATTTTTTTTAGGGGAGCACTCCATACATATAACTGCAAATCAAAAAAAATTAACATTGTACGTGTTTCACGTGGTACATCAATTGATAGGCCTTTCAAAATAAATATAACGTTTCTCAGCATTTTTTTTTAAATTAAGGGAATAGAGTCGGAGATAATCGCCCCGAAAGTCACTAAAATTGTGCCCCCACCCCGACTCTAATTTTTTAACGGTGTATTTTAAATTCTTTCACCGAAAATTATTTTGAACGAGATCGGTTCAAAGGTTTTCGAGATATTGCTGAAAAACTGCCTTCCCTATAGAAGAGGACGTAAGTGCCGTAAGATTTCTGTGACGATACGACCTTATAGGCACGGAACCTTTCATTTTGCGTGGTCCGACACGCACTTGGCCGGTTTTTTTATTTACTTCCACGTTAGAGATCACTCCATTTTTTTCACTAGTAATACACCCACCAGCGACCTATTAATATGTATTTTTTTCAAAATTATAGCCGTGAGAGAACATGGAGATACATAAATTTTCTAGATTGAAACCTCTTTAGAGAAACGCTCATGCTGGCGTCATTTCCTCGCTGATGCGTTGCGCGAGAAAGCCGCCAGCTCTTCGGTCACCAGTTACATCAACCAGACGTTTCGCGATTTCCGCAAATAACTTATGCGTACTGGGACCCCACGGATCGAGGGTCTCGACGCCAAAGGGTAGGTACAAAGTTGTACTCTCTGCCGAGGCCTCCATATTTTTTACATTACTATTTGGTATAAGTAAAGTACCTACTATGTACGCCAGTGAACCTGTCTTTTTAACCCCCGACGCAAAGAGAGGGGTGTTATAAGTTTAACGTGTCTGTGTATCTCTCTGTGGTATCGTAGCTCCCAAACGGATGGACCGATTTGAATGCGGTTTTTTTGTCATAGATAATTTTAACGCTAGTTCTTAGCCATGTTTCATCAAAATCGGTTCAGCCGTTTTTGAGATATTGAGCTTTGAAATGAAAAAAATTGGGGGTTTTTCAACTTTTCTAAGTTGTTAATTTAACTACACAAACATGTTTAGGTAAACGTTCTCGTCCTCGACTGTCTGTCAAACATGAGTGCGAGTGTTATGAGATTCTTCTGTACGTAAGTCAAAGTCGAAGTACTTTTATTTATGCTATGGTAACAAAACGAGAAAATATAAAATCCCAATCTATTCTAGGGTTACCCAGAATCCGACCGCAGTTTTAGGTCATCGGCGCATCGGCCTGCGACCTGCAATGCGGCGCCCTCGCGTCGAATCGCTAATGACACTCTGAACTCTGAAGCGAACAAAAATACTGCCACGCTGCAGAGTAATTACACTTGATAAGCGAGTGCTGCTGTCGCTTGCAGGCTTTTCGAGACCTTAGCAATCTCATCCCAGTTAATGTCACTGAGAGCAGAAACGTATTATTTGCATCGTAGCAAGAGCGACGTTCTTCAACTTATGAATGAATCAGAATAAGGAGTTCTGACGGACGACCGGGAAGCTACTCTAACGTTTAATAAAACATGGAGTTTCTATAAACTAATGCTCCGACTACGTCTATCCGGAAACCTATAGCGGGATCGATTCTTAGCTTAGGGTCCGTAGAATTTTGTATGTGTATAGTCCGAGCCCATACACTATATATACCCCCATACAAAGCCCATATACAAAGTGATGTATAACTTGGTCGGTGTACAATCGCCATCAGATAGATAAGAGAGAGCAAGGTGCTCACGCATATCTGAACACTACTCTATACACTCTATATATTTTTAAGCAGTTTATAAAGAAATAAAAATTTTGAATAGTAATAAATCAGCCTATATACGTCCCACTGCTGGGAACAGGCCTCCTCTCATGGATGAGTGTGCATTGCGCAAAGCTACGGTACTGGTACTGCGTGGCCGACAAGTAGCATGATGTGACTCTAGGAACCTATGCGACACGCGCCAACATCGGCAACATCATAATGCAATTATATTTGACGAACGGTTTAGCCTAGTGAGTAGTGACAGGTGACACTGCCTACGAAGCTGACGGTCCTGGGTTCGAATCCCGGTAAGGGCAAAAAATTGTGTGATTGCATGTTTGTTTCTGAGTCTTGGATGTTTTCTATGTATTTAAGTATTTATATATATTAAATATATCGTTGTCTAGTTCCCATAACACAAGCCTTATTGAGCTTACCACGGGGCTAGTTCGATTTGTGTAGGATCGTCCCCTAAATATTTATTTATTTATATTGAAAACGACGCCGCGGTTCTCACCACGTTCAGTGCCAATGATTTCGTAGCGCTACGCTACGTAACCATGCCAACACGCGTAGGAAGGCGCCTTTGATCGAACAGAGCGCCCACATCCCACATGGTGGGTTTCCGGCGCTGAAAGTGTGTAGCGGAACTTGTTTTTTTAACGCTAAATAAACAAATAATTTGTATTTACATGTTTAAGGTCTAATTTCGTGCATCGCGGCCGATCGCAGCCGTTTTGTCAGTATATGTAAAATCCACATCGTCATCGCGTCTGTCACATCACTCGGAAGCGGCGGGCGCCATACATTTTAATACACTGACTATAATATAAATTATTGTCGTATCAGCCGCGCGCGTCAGTCGCAGCGATCGATCGCGCGCGGCTGCGATCAGCCGCGGTGCATGGAATTAAACCTTTAGCGATATTGTAATCGTGATTTAGATCTTTGTTTCCTGACTAGAAATATATGATCATGCGCCATGTTGCGGAATTTCATTGGAACTAATTTCTCACACTGGCAATAATTTTAATGACAAGTTCCTAAGGCCTCTCACAGACTGGCGCGGCCTGGCCGCGGCGGACAATAGTAAACTTGTCATTAGCTGTCAAATTTCCTCTCAGAACAAGCTTTTGTTTTGTGGTAGACCTAAGGTGCGTTCTTGACATAAACCCATTATAAACTTAGTAAGCTTAGTTATTTTAAGTTACAACCTATTTGAAATCTGACTGACTTTGAGTAAATGATTGTCAAGAAATTTAGTAATGACAATGCTAAAGTCAAAATATCAAAACACCACCTTGGCGAGGGCACGTCTTTTTCTTTTTGTTAAATGATTTAATTCGTTGTTTTGTAAATTAGTTAATATACCTTCACTGATAAAACAATATAATGTGAAAATGGATGATTTAAAAATAGTGATACATTTTTCTTAAATGTTGATGACATGATGTGTTTCGTGTGGTTAATTTGTTATACATAGTTTTACAACCAAGCAAACAATGCCTCAGCAGCTGGAGATAAGACTTCAATAAACGGTACGTATCCCGATATACCCACCCAACCTACCACCAAGAGCACACTTTAATTTGTTTCATACATTATTTATATTTAAACTTAACCCATTCAAGGATGATGACTCACGTATGACCCTTGCCTCTACGAGCGATATCCGATACAGAGCGGAAAAACGCTGCTACGAGTTACGGCGTAGCACACGTAGCGATGCGTGGCCTCGAATAGGTATGATCCTAAATAATTGAAGCTTGATTATGCAGGTTTTCCACCGGCAATTCGAGACCTGTGGGCGTAGCATGGTTGCCATTTTTAACCGAATTAAAAAAAAAGAGGAGGTTCTCAATTCGACGGTATGTTTTTTTTGTGTTTGTTACGCGATAACTCGGTAATTTATGAACCGATTTGAATTCTTTCTTTGTTTACTAGCATATACTTCCAGATTGGTGCCGTTGTAACCAAACTCTAGTTCTGATGATGGGATCCTGGAGAAATCGAGGGAACTCTTCAAATTGTATAGGCAAACTTAAAGCAATTTGGCTACTGATTTGAAGTAGGTTAAAACTTTGTTTTTAAAGTGAATTATATCACTTGTAAAGCTTGACCAGTTCAATGTGATTATTGTCAAGAGGGCACTATTATTCTGTTTTATATGGTAACAATTTCGTATAGTCTCAACAATGTGAATTGGCAACTTGGCATTATGACTTACTTTTTTATTCGCCGTAATCAAAATCAGAATCCAAATACTCGGTGCCCATGGGGTCATCGACTTCAGACCCAGAATTCAGCTGGTTGCAATAACTTTCGGAGTCTAAGCTGTCACTGCTGTCAGATCCAACCTTAATCACAAACTTCTCCACCTGCATATCAATTGTATGATCTGATTTCCTATAAAATTTTCTTTTTTAACTAATGGTGCTGAAAAATTATTTAGTCCATACTACGGATTCAAAGATTCAAAGATTTTTATTTGCATACAGGTTACGGAATACACCTATATAAAGCGTACACTTGGCACAATATCATTGATCAAGATCGCCGAGGACCACAACAGTCTCACTTTTAAAACTGAAAATATTTTTTTTACAGCAGATTTTTCCTCACTTTCTTAAATACCATAAATCTACATTGAACTACGAAAGGGCGGTATATAAAATTTCCTATCATAATATCTAATCATTTTTTACTTCAACTGCAATCGCAACAAATTTTATGTATCAGTATATTTTTTTCTACTAAAGTTATCGATCGCGTTCCAGATGCCAGTTGCAACCGAAGTCGTTTGTAAAACCTTTCCTTTATTACGCTTCATACGCTTTCAAACGATGAAATGACTCATTGGTAATAACCAGACTATAATGACAACTCATTGTTTACCTGTCAGCTCAGATGTTATTTTCGTGATGTTATTTAGCGAAATAGTTTCCTTTCCCGAACGTTTTATTTCCATTAAATTCTTGTATACATTATTTATGATTATGAGGTTTCGCTCGGCGCTGCGTATAGTGTTAGCCATTTTAACGGATTTTTTATGGGATATTCAAAACAAGGATTATTTAAATAAACCGCCACAACGACACTGACAACAATGACAACCTATCATAAAAATTATTGCCAGTGTAAGAAATTAGTTCCAATGAAATTCCGCAACATGGAGCATGATCACGTTGAACTGGTCAAGCTTTAGTTGTCGATAAGACATCCGTCACTTTCGCAGTCAACTTATCGGAACGTGATACTGAAGGTGACGTCTTATCCAAAGCGATAAGTGATAAAATGGCAACCATGCGACGCCCGCTGACTATCGGCGATAGAATATAGTCATTTACATTATCGCCAATTATATGCAATTTTGTTCTGATAAAGAAAACCAGTAGGTCGATCAGGTAACGCATTGTACGCGCGTCAGGCAGATCGAACTGTCACTTTTTAGGGTTCCGTACCTCAAAAGGAAAAAAACGGAACCCTTATAGGATCACTCGTGCGTCTGTCTGTCCGTCTGTCACAGCCGATTTGCTCCGAAACTGCTGGACCGATTGAGTTGAAATTTGGTACACATATGTAAATTGGTGACCCAAAGAGGGACGCGTAAAGTAAATTAATGAATTCTGAACAAGGGGGCCACTTTTGGGGGGTAAACTGGAAAACTAAAAAAAACAGTTTTGCAAACTGTATTGTGTGACATATCAATGTTGTTGTAAGCATCTCAGATATTTTTTTTTTATAATTTTAGCAAAAACAGATTTGAAGTAATTTAGGAAAAAAGAAGAATTTTGACCATTCCCCCCCATCCCTTATCTCCGAAACTACAAAGCTTAAAATTCTGAAAGAAATATGGAAAAGAGTTCCTTGCCTAAAGATTACAGGAAAACCTATAAGAAGTTTGAGTATTCAAAGTAACGGGAAAATTCTCGATATTTTACGGAACCCTCACCACGCGAGTTGAACTCGCACTTGTCCGGTTTTTATATGGAAAAATGACAGTTAAATTGTCCTAACGCGCGCTCAAAACGTTACGTGATTAACCCTTTGGTGGGCTTTGGCATAGTACTTTTTATTGAGGAGACTTACAATTCAATCACATTCAAAACATAATGTGCACAAACCTTATTACAACAAATTTCAATTCAATCCTCTCCTCGTCTGGTCGGTGGAAAATTTCTTTTACCTAGCTAGGTGCAATCTAATTATCGTCTGCAAACATCGTCGTTCCGTTTCTCACTTATCTACGCGGAACCAAATGAGTCACTAACCTATCATTGTTATTCCATTCTACTATTTCCTGCACGATGTATGTATAGTGAAGGAAATAATTGATTGGAATAGTATACTATTATTCAAGCATTTTATTATTTTGGCATATTTTGCCCACCAGATTTCAATTCAGCTTTACTGCCTATTAACCACAAAACGGAAAAGATGAAACTAATTAAAAGCTTGTGTATACTCTCAGACTTGGACTCTGAAACTCATTAGTCTTGCGGATTGTGCATCCGTTCGTTTGTAATTTTTAATGGCCTCAGCAATCCCATCACGGTTGATTATGCTCTCTGAAACCCAAAAGAGACGTATTACTCAGTATTCGCTTTGGTATTCGTTTAAGGATGAATTGCAAAATAATAAGTCTACATAGTTAAGGTTTTCATGCTACGTTTTAAGTATTTCCATTGTGTACTTAACGACAATGACCCATTCGTTATATATTATATACAATATGGTAACTTTTGATAACTTCTTAACAATCTACCCTTAAATCATCTGCTGTCATGAATTCAGTTGTGTTTCAGACCATGCTCAGCTTATTATTTGTAGGCAGTGACCGCTGGTTTATGATTCAGGCGCTCTACCATCACTTTAGGTACAGCCGACTACAAAGAAATGTATCCAATTTCAACTTATTACTTGCTATGATGAAAAACTTAATAGATCTTTTTGTAGTCGACTGTACAGCATCATGAGCATAGATTTAATGGATATATCAGTTTTAGCATCCTGTTAAAAACTTGTGACCACAACTCGTATTTTAGGAAAAACAATGACTTTTAAATATAGGAAATAAACGGCTGAAGAAGAATTATTAAGGGTCGGCTCGGTGATGTTCCATCTTCATTTAGCTCACCTCCGAGGTGTCCCCCGTGTTGCGGAAATCGCGATAGATGACACTATTTGTATAGATTTGCACGCCGCAACCGTAGCCCAATAATCACTACTTAAGGGTATATAGTGTTGCCTAATAGGTATATGTAAGATTCCCATGCTCAAATTGTCTTGGCTGGCCATGGTTACCTGGGTAACGCGAAATAAAGACTATGATTAATTGTGATGTAAGATTGGTACCAAGTAAGTAGGTGTGTCATTTTCTTGATCCTACTAAATTATCACAAACCAGTAGACGCCATCAATACCCCCCGTGCACAGCGCCACTCCAACTCACTCCAAGTGGACTCATCAACTCATTGACCGAGATACAATGTTATTAGATATGGATGATACACTAAGCAAAAGGATTAAACAAGCACAAAACCATTATTCATGACTTTCTCTCTACAATTATTTCAGAATTATTCAACCAATACTTGTTTTTAACATTCATGTTATAAATCCTGCGTGGAGCGAACGGGGAGCGGTATTCTTTTTTTAAATGGCGAGCAATAGCATTCATAAGCCCTCGTATACCCGTATGAGGCACGAGTATCATCACGGAGCGTGTTTTGCGCAGCCAGATAAAGTTTATTATTTTAATGGAGTTGGCTTTTATGAAATGAGCTGGAGATATATGAGGGGAGCATAAATACATACGTATGAGAGTGAGGTCGTCCTTGTGGAATAATACACATGAAAATTTGTACCTACTGACACAGCCTGGTAATGGTATTATCATATCTTAAAATGCATCAAATTAAATATTTAAATGTAGTACCTACTTTGTAGCCCCACGTTCTCGTAACGTACTAAATAAGCTGTATTATTAGGCAAAATAATCTGATTAATGTAGAACACAAACATTTATAATTGAATTGTTGTTGGACATCACGGTGGCCGTATCGAGTCTGACCTGATTTTCTTTTTATTCCTCCTACTCCTTCCTTATTCCTGATCTGTAGCCTAATAAAAAAACACATAAATATATTTCCATCATTCGACCATTTTCAATTTTAACTGATTTGAAGTATTCATACTGACTGAAATGGCGTATTCCACGACCATGAACTCACGGTGCGTTGCACTGACCCAGATGCCCCCTCGGCTGGAAGGAAATAATATGCGCGCTTGACGGATCTCGGATCCCGATTACTAGCTTACAACTCGGCTAACGATATCAATGTATCTGCGTATAATTTTACCTGATTACCTACCCTATTTTCTCCCCAAAATTTTAAGAAAATCTATAAAGATCTTTAGACTTATTTCCCTATCATTTTCCGTCGCTAATGTTTATTATAATTAAGATGAATTAATAAAACTTTCTTCATCTTTATTACTGTGACTACCATATGCCTCTATTGGTGTTCTGCCTTTTCTCCGAACTTTTTTTGTCCGAATTTCATTTGCCAACCAACATTTCGCCGGTGGTTCACTTTGACAACCAACTATTAGCAAATTTTTGTATGACAACGTTCCATTTGGCAGAATTATTATAAAGCGGATTATTGTAATGACTCAATACTTTTGGCATACTGATCATTTGTCAAATCTTTCACTAGGCCTAACAACTATTAAACGAATAATGTATCGTCAGTGTAACAGTGCCCTTTTCATATATGAGGCAACTTTTTACTTAAACGAAGTAAAATATACACACTAAAACCGGATCTTTAAAACTATGACTGCTCTTGTACTTGCCTTAGACAAATACAAATATGAAGCTCATTTGGTAAAAAAAAACAAAATAGTACTATCTATCGTTAAAAACACATTTCACAGAGTCCAGTTAGGTGCGACGACGAGCGAAGCGAGGAGGAGTGTTAGGTTCAACTGTGTCCCTACAGCGCGCGAGCCGAGCGAGCGAAGCGAGCGTGCCGCGGTAGCGGCCGGCGAAGCGCCAGAACCGACTGTTTTTTTTATTCCCTCGGCATCGCGGCCCCTCATCGGTCAAAAGTCGGTTCTATGAAACCTCACTTATTGCTTAGAATCGACTTTTTATTGTTCATAAATATTAATAAAAAAACCTGTGTAAGCTCTGTAATTAAAAAACAAAAACCTACCTGTATAAAATTTGCCCCAAGTGAAAGTTACATCATTGTATAGTAATTCCTTTTTCAAAGTCTAACACGCATACTTTTGGCACCAGATTAATACCATGTTCATTTCCATACTAGATCAACAACTCAAACATTACATCCTAAAAACGTTTGTCTTTGTTGGTGCATAAACAAAAACATAGCGGAAACGTCTTCGTCGTCAAAAAACACATTTGGTAATTATTAATTAACTAAATGTATATTATACCGACTAAACCTAAACCACATGAAAATATGTATTTCAAAAAGTTCCAATTAAAAACCGAGCCCAAAGATAGAATTGCCAAACATTTAGTTGGGAAATGAAACAATTCCATAAAATTCAATTGGGGTATGATCATTCGGCGAAATGACATTATGCGAAAAATTGGTTGCGATGTGATATTCGTACATAAAATTTTCGGAGATGATTTAGAGAACCGCCTCTATTATTTATAGAAATTGTTTTACTACATACATTCTCAGTATTCGACGAGGATTACGAGTCCACCCAACAATTGGGCTTTTTAGCTCTTAACTTCAGCAATGTCCACAAGAAAGATGCGAACCTAAGTATATTTAGTATGATCCATATAATGTTTAATTAAACATTTCTAATGAGATTCTCATCGTTCAGGGTGAATATTCCGGTGAATGCGCCCTTTGTCCCCCGCACTCGCGCAAAATGAAGTGGCCGTGAACTACATGCCACTATTGCAATCAATTTTGCTCCATTTGGCCCCCACACGCTCCGATCCACTACCCCACTTATATCAACGCTAGTGATTTATTGCACTTTTATATCATACAGACAAGTGAATCACGACGAAAAAGTAAATGTACCTATAGATAGATACCTAACGCTTCATCGTTCGATACTTTAGCATCTAGGCCTAAAATAGGTTTACAACAATTTGTTGTTTGCAAGTCCCTTAAGTCCAAGTACTAAATCGTAGCGTAAATACCGGTGATACCCCAAAAATTTATGCAAAATCGGTATTTACATTTCTCGTTCTCTGAAAGTAGGTAATCCCCTACTAAGATAAACAATGGTTTATCTAAGTGCCGGGTTGAAAGTGATGCATTTTGACCCTAGGGTTGAAAAGTAAAAAATAATAATCAAGCATTAGCAGAAACCTATACCTTATGTAATTGTATTGATACCTATTTGAAGCTTGATGATAATTATCATTACTTACGAGTATGACCACGACTGCAATTTGAAGGTTTAAGTAGTTTTTTTTATAAATTATTTAAATATCATATCCGCTTCAAAACCGTGTCTACTTTCATAACTAAATAATGATTGCATCGTCACCGAATTTACATAAGTTTGCCTTTTAGCTCAGCGGCAAGTGGCTGAAAAATGGTTAGTATTGATGGCAACTTACCTGTGAACGGAGCAAGTCATACGCATATACAGCCTTGGCCAAAAGTATTGAGCACGTTTGCGTTTCTCATAAAAAAGTCAAAATTTAAAAGGTTCATTTATATATTTTATAATACAAAGTTGTGTATCTATCGGAAAAATTAGTCATATGTATTGACGCTAAGGGAAATTCCGTGAAAAAATATACAATTAAACCTTTATTGTAAAACCCGACTTTTTCTAGCTCCAATTTCCACACGCAAATAGCAATTTCAAAATGATATATATTAATTACTAGCTTTTGCCCGCGACTTCGTCCGCGTAGAATTCGTTTCACTATACAAATTGTTGTTATTTTACCACCTCTAGAGATTATTTTCTTTTTCACGCTATTTATAATTAAAACTAAAAAAATTACTTTGCTTACCTAGTATATTGTCAGACAATAAAGTACCTAAGCGAAAAGCTTACAAAAATACTGAAACTAAAAAAATAAGTTAGCCGCTTCGCCGCTGCTACTTATTCCAATATACTTCTATAAACTATATTGTATGATTTATTTCGTTGTGCTAAAACATGTAGATTTTTAGATTTAGACACACGTGAGCAAGCTAAATACAACTGCCCGTGGGAAAAACATGGCGTGCCTAAATGTAATCCCGCTACTTTTAAGGTTTGACCCTGCGATTTGTTAATTGTCATTGAAAACGCTACTTTTAAAGGGAACTGTAGTCGTTTAAAGTTAAATGGCAAGTTATAATTGGAATACGGGGTATGAGTATATCCTCTCCTTTCGCTTCACCAGTTAAGATTGTGCCCTTTACTATATATTTTCCCAATTCAGTGACCCGTAATCTTGTTCCATTGCACAATTTTGGTGCATCTAAGTTGCGCATTAACATTACGGGTACGCCTACTTCTATTCGAGTTTGTGGGAAGGTACCCCGGATAGCTCCAGAGAGTTTAAGAACTCAACCGGGTAACTGGTGCTGTCGTCGGATATCATTACTGTATCTATGGAGTTGTAAACTGTTGTTTCGGTTGATATTTTTTCCAAGACTTTTTTATTTATTTTTGATACTGTCTCATTTTTTGGTGCCAGTATGGTTCTTTCACACAACCAATTTTCATTCAGAATATTTTGTTGCAGATTCGGAAAAACTTGAGCAATAAGCTCTTCTTCTGAATCCACAACATGACAAAATTGGTTGGTGAATAGAATTATACCTTCATCATCAGTTTTTAATCGACCGTCGCCTATCTCAAGCAATTTTTGAGCATACGCACCTGACTCTACATCATCAAACAGCTGGACTCGCATGTTTCTCGGGAGATGGAACTTTTCCACCTTGGTCCACACGCGTGATGCTTTCAGACAGTAGCTGACTTATACAAATATGTCGCCTTCTAGTAAACAGTACAGTTTTATTTTAAAAACAATGATATTGTAATTATAAAAATCATTAAAAGATAATGTAACCTTCAGAAACTACTTGCCTATAATACGTAGTCTAATAGCGATGAACACTTCGCAACAATCACCAAAGTTAAGCAACGTCGAGTGAGGTCAATATTTGGATGGGTGACCGTTTTTTTATACAAATTCTCAAACGCCTTTTGACCCCCTTAGGGAATGAATTTTCAAAAACGCAGAAATTAGTTTATAATATTTTGATATAAATTTTATTATTCATTTATATTATAAGTAAGTACTTAATACCATTTTGACTTTAAAATGTAAAGTAAGTGCCTGCACTCTTAAGAGGCTCCACGACCCCTGGGAGATTGTGTCCCACACGTTGAAAAACACCGACGTAATACCGCACCGAATTATCACGACAGCTATCTTAAACATTCTCGAGGGACATGTATCAGCGGGATTTATTTTTTCGTCTCTTAAACTACCTAGTGCAAGTACTACTTTCGTGCAATGTCACCGGTTCGTCACAAATCGTAGCTGTATGTATATAAATAGCAATGTAACAAAGTTCGCTCGTTATAAGTAAACAGAGGCTGACATCTCTACATTCCATTTGTGACTGAATATTTAACAAAGGCATTAAATTTCATGTTGTAGAATATAAGTGACACGTGACACTTTAAGGAGATGTTGGTTGTGACAAGCGACGTGATTGATGCCCCCAACCACAAAGCTTGGCACAGATTTGGGTCGCAAATATTTTCATCCGGACTCGATTTTCAACAAAGGATTTAGTTTCTTGCTATCTTTTTGAGCCAGTGAAGTGAATTTATCTTCTGCGCCACGGAAAAAGAATTAAAAAAAAGGATTTGGAAAGGAATAATATCTACTGTTAGCGACGCGTTCTATTTCTCATATAATGTTAGTATTGGCAACAAAAAGTGTTTACATAGTTTTAAGTTTATAAAATAAGGTACTTTGCAATTAGGATCGAAATATGTAAGTTTACCCTATATTGTTTTTGTTATCGCCGGCCGGGGCAGTCCGCTACCTATCGCGAGCCACCCCGCACGGCTCTGCTGTAATTTTTGAAAATAAATAATCTCATACGAATTTTCACCGCCTTTGATTCCTCGCGTCAGTGCCTACAAGCAACATCTACATTCGTAAGGCGACGTACCTATTAGTCAACGGAGGATGTATGCTCACATAAAACACTCAAAGTCAAAGTCAAAGTGATTTATTCTTCAATTTAGGCATATTACATGCACCTATGAATGTCGATAAACTACCACTGTTCTGGGAAAGTATTTAATTCACTTTTTTTTCACGCATATAGTCTACTCTCGGTTCCAACCTAGAATCGTAGCTTTTAAAATAAAACGTGTTGAAAAATTAAACTACATAGCGCAGAAATAAATATAACGCTAATAAAAAAGTAAAAAAAAGTTGGTAAAAATGTATTGCAGGGTATGTTCATGTTTAAGGCGACTACAGCCCCCAAATTTTATCTCACTCGCTCGCTACTGCTGTGTTCTTTGCCCTCACACGGACCAACACACAAAATAATAAAAATTCATAGTATCAAAAAGTAACACTTCTTGTCAATCGTATGAAACCTAATTAGCTAGTTTTACTTTTCTATTCATAATTGAGTTTAAACGACAAATAGAACCAAGAAAATTACATGTCACATTACCATGTCAGAAAATAAACTATATAGCCGAGGCAAAATACGGTTTCGAAAAACATTAATTTATAATAGCGTTTTTTTTGTTTATTTCATTTTAAAACATTATTCTGAGATGCTTGATTCAAGAATCCACCAAACTTTCCACCCGGAAGTAATTATATAGATATAAATTAAACATTCATTGTCTTTTTTATTTTATTTATATTGAATATTGTAAAGCAAATGTAAATGAACCTAAATAAAGATAAAAAAAATATTAATATTTATCCGGACTTTTTAGGAGCTAATTGAATATTGATTTTTTTGATGTCTGATTTTTTGGTGGATTTTGCCTCTAGGTAACAATTTAATTGATAATATATCCGTTACATTAAAAAAATTAGCTATTATAAATTATTTCCAAATATGTCATTTTTTCCATACAAGTTGTCAGTTCATTGCCTGGACTAATAAGCTTTTACAACAATACAGATTTTATTGAAACAAGAAGGGAAACTCAAGCTAGGCTAGGGAAACGTAGACGAGCCAAACACAAAACATGATTATTCCAGAATTTAAACGTTGAGACTTTAGATATATGAATCACCTATTTATTAAGTACTATTTCCAAACATAACTAAAACATTTATTAAGAAAACAAGACATAAAATAACTCATACAATAATTGAAAGAACGATTTTGATTACACTAAAATACCCTAAACTAGCTACCTAAAAGGGAAAAAAATAAATAAACTGAAACTACATCCCGCTCTGCGTCATGCCCGAACCAAAGGTCCCCAAAATGCTTGCAGCATTGCCACGTTGAACAGCAATTGAGACCTGTTAGATGAGCCGGAGGTCAAGCCGGGAGAGGGGCTTAAACGTCTGCCCAACTCCTTGAAAAGCCCGAGAGCCTCGCTGCCCCAGGGTCCAGCTGTCTCCACAGCAACCGGAACGAAATCGTAAGTTGGTTCCAAGGCAGAGTACTTGGTGTGTTAGATTAAAGTTAGGATTATTAAAGTTGAGATTTTGAACGAAATATCAAAGGAAAAATATATTTTCTTCAGATTTATTCCCAGCTTAGCTTAGCATTTTGAAAAGGATCATCTGGCGTACTGGCGTAGCTACTCCCCTTAAGCATAAAACATATATACCTACGTTTAATCGGCGGAGTATACTCACTTAGACATGAATGCTACTTAATTTAATATAAAGCTAGCATCCGACATTTCGCGTCAGCTCAGGCGCCTTAAGTAGGTAGGTCGTACGAATTATGTAGCGGTGTCACATATCGGAGTGCCAGCGGGAAACTTACTTGTATCACAATTCGTACTCGAATTATGCAGTGCTTAAGCACATTCAGGAACCATACGGGGTTTCCTGTTTTATCAATGCTTAATACTCGTACGTTTAATCGTTCAACTACAAATATAGATAAAAATGTTAATAAGTAAATGTTGTGCGCTGTGTGTAAAAAAAGAACTACCTACATTCCTTTCAACCATTTTGATCTATGAACGACTGAAAACTGTTTCAATGTTCTTATAACTTTCAATAGAATATGCTGGAAATATGCAACGGGCCTATATATGATGCCTGCATTTGAGAGGCGTATAAAGGACACACTACTTATGTTTCGAGATAAACTCGTGACTCAGCGCGACTATCACAACAAGACTAAACGAGACCTACCTTTTTAGGAGTCCGGACCAAAAAGGTAAAAACGGAACCCTTATGGTGCGACTCCGTCCGTCTGTCTTACTATCTGTCTATCTGTCACAAAGTCAAATATCTCAGGAACTAAGTAATGCTATCAATTTGAAATTTTGAATGGTTGTAAACGAAGCTAATCCACGTGTATTTCTATAAAAAAGACGGATAAGAGAGAGGGCAAAAATTCAAAGCCCAGTTAGTAGGCCAAGTGGGGTATCATATGAAAGGACTTGAGTTGCACATTTTAAAACAGCTTTTCTTTTTTTTCTACAATGGTCTAATTTTCAATCAATCAAATCAATCAATTATTTATTTTTGATTTATACAGAACAATGTTGAAAAGAATATCATTCTCCCCTTATCTCCAAAGTTTACCAAGTGAACAATTTTAAATAAATATATATGATTACTGATTACGATTAACGTAGGTATATATTACCGGAAAATTACAATAAAATTTCTATCTATCGCATTTTTTTTAATTTTTCAAGAAACATTTTTAAACTTAGATTGTAATTTATTACTTTCGTACTTGTTATTTTTTCTTGAAATTTGTATGAAAGTATTCTGAAAGTGCCTTTTTTCAAATAAAAATTATCGAAATTGGTACACTTAATACAGAAATAATCTCTGATAAACCAACATACAGGTTGCAAGTTATTAGTAATGTAGCACCCAGTCATATTCCTGCCTGTAAGGTAGATCGCGCTAACGTTTTTAGGGTTCCGGTACCTCAAAAGGAAAAAACGGAACCCTTATAGGATCACTCGGATGTCTGTCTGACTTGAATTTTTTCCTTCCCTCGTATCCGTCATTTTTGATAGATATTAAAAATATATGTTTAAATTTTTCATATTCCATACACGTGGATTAGCTTTCTTTAAAACTATTCAAAATTTCAAATTGATAGCAATAGTAGTTCCTGAGATATTTAACTTTGTGACACACAAACGGACAGAGTCGATAAGGGTTTAGTTTTTACCTTTTTGGGTCCGGAACCCTAAAAATAAAAATTCTTCCACCTTTCCGCGAATACGTCGCAATACGTGCACGTAACTACTCGTATGTCAAGAGCAGTAATGTGCGCGAGTTTAAAAGAATTGTTCGTGAAGACAAAGAGAGATGCGTCAGCCGCCGGCATCCGGTTCGGATGCAACGTCCTAAGTGCAGGATGCGCGTCGCGCTGACTGCAGGACATCCGAGCGACCTTGCCACTCATGCTCGAGACGGAGGATGCACTGCGCTCTTGCATTTTTATTAGCGTCGAGATGCACTTTATAAGATGCTCTCCAATTAAAATAAATATTGTGCAGGGCATTTCTACGCAGTTACATGTCTGTATTACAATTTATCATATCTATCTATCTATATTTATATTACGCGAGCCCTATTTTTGTACATGCCATCAGATCTACAGTTATAGTCCGTCCAATTTTGATAAATGATATGTCCTTCGATTCGTCTTATGCTGGAGATTTGCAATAAGGTCTTCGATTTTAAATTTTTTATCGAAAAAGTACTAAAATTTTAATTTAAAGAATCTACTGTGCGCTGACCACGTGACCTTGGCTGCGTGACGTCACGTGACGTTACTCCTGTTTTGACTTGAGATGACAATGTAAAATAAATAAACAAGAATTGAACTCAAACCTGTAGGTAGTAATTTCTTCAGCATAAGAAATAATAAATATTTTATTTGAAAAAAGGCACTTTCAGAATACTTTCATACAAATTTCAAGAAAAAATAACAAGTACGAAAGTAATAAATTACAATCTAAGTTTAAAAATGTTTCTTGAAAAATTAAAAAAAATGCGATAGATAGAAATTTTATTGTAATTTTCCGGTAATATATACCTACGTTAATCGTAATCAGTAATCATATATATTTATTTAAAATTGTTCACTTGGTAAACTTTGGAGATAAGGGGAGAATGATATTCTTTTCAACATTGTTCTGTATAAATCAAAAATAAATAATTGATTGATTTGATTGATTGAAAATTAGACCATTGTAGAAAAAAAAGAAAAGCTGTTTTAAAATGTGCAACTCAAGTCCTTTCATATGATACCCCACTTGGCCTACTAACTGGGCTTTGAATTTTTGCCCTCTCTCTTCTCCTCTTTCTTCTCTCTCAGTTCAGATAAATATAACTCGATTAAGTAATAAATTTCTTTTCGGATTGTTAAATTGACTTGACTTGAATACCATCAAAATTATTTCAGGTTCAGATAATTATATTTCGATTACTACAGGTAGGTATAAATTGTAATTTGTCAAACCGATATGACTTAATACTGGAAAACATAAACCATTAAACTATTTAGCGGTATAAATAGTCAAATGCAACTATAACCGGTAAAATAATATTTTAAACCATTAACGGTCCCCGATACAGTATTCTTTGATCTGTGCCGATACTAATAATAAACAGGTGTAAAGTCTGTGAAATGTAAGTTTGTTTGTATGTTGAGGGTAGTCTCAGAAACTATACCCATCCTATTCTAAAAACCCTTTCTTCAGTAGGTACTTATGTTATATATGTAGAATGGACCTACGGGATTAAGTGCTATATTTTATCCCGTTGCTCCGCCTAGGTTCTTTGTATACGCGGCGGAGCGGTGCGGGCAGCTAGTTTATTGGAATTGTAGTAAATGTCATTTCGGAGATAGATTACACACAAGGTGATATAATTTACACTGTTTACATACATAGCTACATATATAATACAATACTCGTAGTATAGGGGGGTCACACATATATTTAGTGTATAGCTATTTTGGATGCCCATAATTTGAATACGGCAAGACTACGACGGGGCGTTCCAGTGCCATTAAAATTCAAGAGTTGTATGGTCATTTTTTGTATTTCAGTCTATGATGACCCATTTGAAAATGCACACAAACGTGCTCAACTATACATATAGCATCGTAACTATCGTAAGGTCTTTCCTACACACAAGTATAAATTCGAATCGAATTCCGTAATCTAATGGAATTACCGAAGATTCCAAGTTCAACATTACAAAAATCTGTTTGTAACTTACAGTCGATTTCGAAAATATGCGCACGGACAAAGTGATCAAAAATATTTGACACGACTTTACTGTTGAGGGCGTAAGCAGTAAGGTTCCTCAGATATTTTTGAACCTTTGGGAACGTACATATATTTATGAACTCGACAAGAATAGTGTAAACAGAACTATCCTACAACATACATCCACTTACAAAAATTACGAACCTATGCAAAAAAGAAACAGTTGATAACGATTCTATCTGATCATCTATTAAATAATTCCAGTAATTCCATAAGCTCATCACAGCTTAAGCAGAATACGTAAGTGTTTGGATCCACATGGGTTGTTGAGTATGGCCCCGCAGGGGCGAAGCTGGAAAGTTATTAAATCTGCAATGAACACAGAGCTTAATAATAAACCTACTCAATTTACGGAAAGTTAAATTAATCCGGCCGTGACAGCGACAGTTCGTTATATATTATTTGCCTTCAAGAATATGGTCTTTTATAACTTACAACAATAGCTGTAGGTAATGGAATACAATCAAGCAATTAAGTAGAAACATAGATTGCTAAAAACATATCCCTTTTCCTTTTGCTTTGCCGTTGTCGGGCAATAAAAAAGAATTCATATGTGTTTCTGCGGTGGTTTAGTATATTTATATAGCTACTACATGTATGCATTATTTTACACTTAAAAAGCGGCGATAGGCGAGTGGTTCGAGTTGCAGCTGTTTAAATTTATATCCATAAATATTCAACATTCGATGCTCCATATCTATTAAATGACATCGAAAGTAAAATGGAATGTGATACACGAATCACATCAGAACCAGCGCGCGGATCGCTTATCAAATTCGAATGCGAGACGTCGCTCATAGACCCTCTGAATAGAGATAGAATTGTAAATATTGATTCCAGTTCATTGGATATTACTCATCTTTGAAACGTATGATTCTGGAGTTGCATATCGTAAATTTTAACGTCGGATTATTCGGTTGTCAGTTGGCAGTCTAATCCGAGTATGGGGCGCGGGCAGCTATCGGCGCGATAATTCCACGCTTGTCGACGTTTAGACGATACAGCCGACGCGGTTAAAGCTCCTGTGCGATTCACAACCTGTCTCGACTCACCTTTGCACTCACAACCAGTATATCTTGACCTCGAGATTCTTAACGACCAGTTTAACCAGATTTGCCCCAGGGCTAGCTCAACTGACGGTGCGATACGACGCAAGACGAGTAAATAATCTACCCTCCTCTCTTTGATTTGCATAGTGCGTGTGAGATAGGAGTACAAGCATTGCGTAGTTTGGGACTACCTATAGGTAGACCGTTTAACTCAGTCCTCGCCTGCGCGGCGCGCAAATATAATCATAGATTACGGGGCTTTTCCTCCCGCACGTCGCCCGCGCTTGCTGAGAATCTGGTCTTCACGGACGGGTCCAAGACAAGGTCAGGCACCGGGTTAGGACTATTCTTGGAGGACCTAAACATACGCATCTCGACACCATTAGGGACCCATAACACAGTCTTCCGGGCATAATAATGACCGCTAACGCAATCGCCTCCAGGGAGGTAAGGGGATATCCCATTCGCATACTTTCCGACAGTCGATCTGTACTGCAAGCCTTAGGTCATGTAACAACTTCTGAGCTGATACACGAGTGCCACAAAATCCTATCAGAGGTATGTAGCGACATAGCCCTGCAATGGATCAAAGGGCACAGCAATTCACGTGGTAACGACGCAGCGGATGCACTGGCTAGAGAAGGTTCAGAGTCAAAAGCCGTAAGACTGGAACGTACAATTCCTCTACCCATTACTCTACACACTACGCATGGCTGCGAAGCACACTGCGACTAAACACCAAGGTAGAACACCAAACATATTGGAACACCCTAGAAATCTGCAGGCAAACGAGGGAGATCCTCCCGATAATTAACCCCGGATTGTCAAGGAAGCTAAAACAGCTAAAGAGGCCGGCACTCCGTCTTCTGACACTTTTCACTCTAGGTGTTACAGACAGTTCTCTCTGCAGAGCCTGCATGGAAGAGAAAGAGACAGCCGCCTGACGAGGATGACGTCCTGGCAAGCCCTGGCGTGGCAGAATACCGGGCAAAGCAGCTCGGAACACCGGGGTTACTACCGGAGGCCGTCGGCGGCATAAAGGGTCTGCTAGGCTTCCTGGTGGAACTGGGTTGGCACGAATAACAGAAGTGCCAATAACCCATACGCAAAATAGGCTCAATTATGACGTCGAGTTGCGGAAACCCAGCCCGCGTACAGGTATAAACTATGATGAATGTCCCCAAAAAAAAACAGCGCTATGAGTTTCAAAGTCAGACATAAACGTAGAAATATGTCCCCTTCTGTCACGAATTTAACAACTATCGTAGGTTATATTTTGTCAATTGGACCAATATGTGCACCACGGAGTGCATTTTACATCGTTCGCCTGAGTCGAGTTATTGCTAATGTGAATACGCGCCCTTAGCGCTCGGATGGATGCGATTGGCCGTTTTTGTAGAGGTCTTAATTGCGACGCATCTGTTCGCTCAGATTATACTGAATTAGGTACCTTTTAATCCTATATTGAGTACCCATTTCCAACTTCCACGGCTCTCTAACTAACCTGGTTGGTGACCTACGAAGAGAGATCTTGAGTTCGAACCCCGGTAGGGGCATTCAATTGTGAGATTAGCATGAATATTTGCATTTAGTACTGGATGATTTCTATGTTTGTAAGTATTTATTTATGTATATAAGTTTTTATATTGTCTTCTACTACTCACAGTATATGCTGAGCTTAGTTTCGGACTAGGTCTATTTGTATAGGATCGTCCCCAAAAATATTAATTCAATTTATTTATTTCACAGTTGCGGACTAGCATCCTTCGTTTATAATTCATAAATAGGGTAGTAAGAAACACATGGCAGTCCAGTCCAGTGGTGTGTTTGTAACGAAAGTTAATGCAATATCACAAATCATCATCATCATATCAGCCGAAAGACGTCCACTGCTGGACATAGACCTCCCCCAGAGAGTGCCAAAGTGACCGGCATTAAATATATTTCACCATCATCATCATTTAAAACCGGTTAAGTGAACCATAACGAAAACCATACGAAGGTTTCCCGTTCACCCTAAAATGCTGCTAGTTTTGAAGACGCCTGTAACTTTTTATTTTTAAATTACTCGTTATAACGAACGGCCTTAAATAGTAATAAATAAACGTCTACTTACTACGGTTCTATAGATTCAGCCCTGTGTCAGACGAATGGGCGGGCTAAAGTACACGCACAAACAGAAACACAAAGGAGCTTTAGTAATAAAGCCTGTTTGGCACGCTTAGGGCAGACAACCATAACAATAACCTTTACAATTAGCTGAACCGCATATCCATAACATGTCAGAGTCAACAATGTGACAGAAACTAGAAATTAATTAACGTAAGTGCTTACTGTTTCCTTAAATGGTGTGTATCATTCACTACTCAGAGGTACTAAGTTCTTCGAGTTGCGTGTTCATCGTCGCGCCACCGCGGGATTAGCCCTTGAGCAGTAGGTAAGTTGTTAGCCGTTTCGGGATGGAGCATAACGCGTTTAGACAGAGATGTTCCCATTTCCCACCGATATTTCCCCTTTGCTTATTATCCCAGATATTAAGACCATTAAAATAAAAATACTTTAATAATTTTATCATCGTTAATGGTACAAAAGTCACAAATGATTTTTTTCTAAATGTTGACGTCTGGACGATAAACGGAGGATTTATGAAAACGGGCCTCTCCTGCGAATGACCGTTAGGCGTTAGATTTTCTGACAAAAATGCCGGTGACGTGCGGAAAGGTGAACAAGGGAATTCTTATAGGAAGAAAAAGAGTCAAGACAGGGAACAAAGTGACCCTTTAACTATTTTACTGCGTATGTCGTGAATGTATACATATTTATAGAAGTGACTGTACCAGCAGTTTTTCTAATATTATAATACAAATACAGTCACTTCTATAAATATGTATACATTTACGAACGTATGTCAGTGGAATAAAGTTGAAAATTGGATACATATTTTTAGAGCTACGAATTACGGCGTAGCGCTACTACGAATGGGACGCGCAGTAAACGAATCGATTGTTTCGTTTTTCGTTATGGAACCCTACTAAGATATGGTAAGGAACTCACGCGTTTCATAAATCATTTTTTGAACGATGGTCACTGACGACCGACAGGTCGGAATTGTATGGTTTTATAGGTACTTACATAACCACCAAAAGGCTGCATTTTTAAACGGTTTTATTTTATTCATATGTGATGCACAGCTCAATAGGACGCGATACCCGCGGGGCGTATCTGTCATCGCTGACGAATGGACGCGGTCGCATTCAACTTGAAGCTATAAATTTTATCATACACACACACTCGTCCGCACAGATAAAAAGTGTATGCTTAGGCGAAGTGGCGGTTCTAGTTTATTTTAGTCGTAAGATTTACGTACTAATGTTCGATTTGACGCACTCACACAGACACGCATCCGCATAGACTTCGGCAGACTTCGGCGGACTCAGCGGTGCATCAGTCACGTCTGGGCGCATGTACCGCGTAGAACTCGTTTTGAAATCAGCGCGCGGGTCTCAAAATGACTTAAGAGACTAAGTTGATTCTAGTTTACTGTAGCAGGGTGTAGTTATTTGCAATATTTGCACGTGGCATGCTGCTCGCAGATATTAGTTAGATTACAGATAAAGATTTGTAAAAATTGATCCAAGCAACACAATTTAAAGTTCAAAATTTGCCGAGTCGTGGTAATAATTTGATTCCTAATAGATTGCCTTGATCGCCGGACGAAGGTACAATACAACGTATGTACAGGGGTTATATCAAAATAAACGTATTGGACGGAAATTAAATTCATATTCGTATTTTGTAGCGTGCGATCGCTATATATGACCATCCATAATGTGTCATACATGTGAGCGCAACAAATCAAAACGTTATTTAAATCCAATACGTTTTTCTAAATAGCACCCTTTCGAGTTTAATTCATTATGATTTCCCTTTTGAATGATGGCCGTCATTTTTGCGTGCGTGTTTTTACTAACTAATCTTAATTGGGTTGGCGCAATACAATGCCACTACTCAATTATTTTATGCATTGGATTACCTAAGAGCAGATATATGTTTTTTTGGCTTAGTAAATTTAAAAAAATCACAATGGTCTGAAAGATCCGCAGAACAGAACTGAGCGCAATAAAGGTTCTAAGGCCTACAGATATTATCTGAAAATGGAGTAAAATATTAATATTCAAATTATATATAAGTAATTGAAATTCCATAGCAATAACAAAAGTTTATATTTACTCTGTAAAAGTTGTGTTATGAGGTTAAAACTTATAAAACGAACCAAAATTGCTGTCGCTTTTAATATTAGTTTTACGTTGGCTTTATTGTGAACCATGGAGACAATACGAAGACGACTTAAAACAGTCTTTATTAGAGCTGTAGCTATGTATAACTATAAGCTAGTAAAAACCAGTTAGACTGTAATGATGTTAATTCAAAGGGTTCACGGATAATGAAAGATATCTTCCTCAAGAGCAAGTACATTTATGTGAAAGAAAAACAAACATGGAAAAAAGTAAAATTAACAAAATTCATAAACAAAATAAACACACATATAGAAAAATAAAATTAAAGAAAAGAATAATAAAAAAAAACAAATTAAGCTAACATAAACAACACAAAAAAAATACAAAAAGATATATTGTCCGCCGCGGTCACCCAGTCTCGAACCCCCGTCCTCAGTATCTGTAAGCTGGCGTTTTACAACGGCGCTACGGCCGCTATGTTAATTGCTCCGAAATAAAGCCCCGCTTTGGACTCGCAAACAAAGTATCAATAAAACTATTTCGGTGACCACGTCGCAGCTATGCCCATAGAATGATACAGTATCGAGATCACTATTCCCTCGGGCGTATTACTAAAGGGCGTTCCCACAGGCTGTGGACAAAATAACCCGTTAATAACGCGACCCGTACATCTCCCGTATAAACAACTTGATTATATTCTTTTAATGCTAGACTTACCCCGTGTCTCTTGTTTATTCACTCAAAACACAATACTACGACCAATTCATGGTCTGCACTTTCATTTGCGTACAATCCGCGATCTGGAGTACGTTAATCAGTGACCGTTGCCGAATGAAATTTATCTCCCTACCCCCAACTGTCAAGATGAAGGTACCCTAATTGATTTTATGAATAGCGGAACGTTCGGAAATAAGTAGCATTACATTATCCTCCTTCCCAAAGAGAATCCGAACCGGATTCATCTATGCAGCAAATAACCCGCTTTAGATCACAGACGTGCCATTTCCCTAAACCTTTTCCCCTTAGGCTCTTTAGCATATATACGTTGTCTGACAACTTCTCTGTTACCACTGCTTTTTCATATTTTGGTGACAATTTTGCCATGAAGTTCTTGCTTGCATTTGATAACGGTTTCGTCTTTTTCCATACCAAATCACCTAATTGAAATGTACATATGCGTCTCCGTTTATTGTAGTATCCACTGTTAATTTCATATGCCTTCTTCAATCGTTTGACTACATCTTCGTAAATCTGGCTCCTTTTTTTTAATCTGTCCTCATGAATGTCCCTGTTAAATTTTATAGGAAGATCCTTATCAAAAGGAAGATCCTTTCTCCCGTGATGTGATGTCTCACGGCCAAAAAATAAGTATGAGGGTGTTCGGCCCGTGACCTCGTGCACCGCCGTCCTGATAGCATATCCTATGTGGGCGATGTGTTTGTCCCACTCCTTGTGGTTGTCCTGTATGTATGCTGCGATAGTCGTGCCAATTACTTTATTAACTCTCTCCGTTGGATTAGCTTGTGCATGATAGTATGGAGTGTACCATATTTTAGAGCCATAGCTCCCGATCATATCTTGAAACTCCGCTGCAACAAATTGTTTGCCGTTATCGCATATAACGACTTGTGGAGTACCATAAACCAAAAATACCTGCTCCTCCACTATCTTAGTGATATTCGACGCCTTGCCGTTTCTTAGGGGAAATAGTAACACAAACTTACTAAACCAGCACGATATAACGAGCAACATTGTGTAACCTGCTTTTGATCGTGGGAACGGCCCCATAAGATCCATCGATAGCATCTGAAATGGCTCGGTGACCTCCCTAAGCTTACCCATATGCCCCTGCGGCGGTAGTTGCGGAGTCTTGTGTTTCGCACAAGTTTCACATCTTCGTACATACTCCTTCACATATTTTATGAGCGACGGCCAGTAATATCGCTGTCGCACCCTATTGACTGTCTTTTTGACTCCAAAATGCCCAGCAACAGGGTCATCATGACATTCTTTCAGTACATTCCCCCTAAGACTCCCAGGAATCACCATTTTCCAAGAATCATTTTCATCGGGAAACTGCTCTAGTTTTAGGTATTTCCAAAGAATACCCTGATTTACAGCCCAGTCTATCCCCTCTCTACCCTCTTTAATCTTTGACTCCTTATCTCTGTACCAATCGTCTTTGTCCTCTAACTTAATTTCTATAAGATTGACGTCCTGATCTTCTATTGCTCTGGATAGAGCATCTGGAACGATATTATCCTTGCCTTTCCGGTATATAATTTCGTAATCGAACTGCTGCAGTTTCATGGTCCATCTGGCCAGCCTTCCATGGGGATCTTTGGACTTATATAGCCACTGTAGCGCGCTATGATCCGTAATTACTTTAAAGTGTGTACCTTCTACGTATGGCCGGAAGTGTTCAATGGCATGAATAACACTTAGTAATTCCCTCTCGGAGGTAGAGTATTTTGTTTCCCTTTCTGATAGCTTAGTGCTTGTGAAAGCAACTGGTCTCTCCACCCCATCTACTAGTTGTATAAGCACCGCGCCTGTGCCCCTGTTAGATGCATCACATTGAATTGTAAATTCTGCCTCATAATTAGGACAGCACAGAACCGGCGTTGATGTCAGTGCAGTTTTCAGGTCATTGAATGACTTCTCGGCCTCGTTTGTCCAGTGCACTTCGCGCCCCTTTTTACCCCCTTTCGTTAGATCATGTAGAGGTGCTGCCACCATAGCAAAATTTTCTACAAATCGCCTGTACCAACTTGCCAGCCCTAAAAAGCGTTTCAACTCTGTGAATGTTCTCGGTTTTGGGTAATTTATGATAGCGCTCACTTTATCAGGATCCGTACGTAGTCCATCCTTATCGACTATGTAGCCAAGATATTTAAGAGAGGCCCGTGCAAATTGACATTTCTCGATATTAACCGTCAGACCCGCTTTGGCTAATTGGTCCACTACCCAATTAAGAGTAACTATATGATCCTCAAACGTCTGCGTGCATATGACAATGTCATCTAAGTACGTAAAGATTTTGCCCTCGTACTCTGGTGGGAATAGCTTATCCATCAGTCTTTGTTGAGTCTGACTCGCATTCATTAATCCAAAAGGCATGACTTTAAACTGATACAGGCCCTTACCTGGCAATCCAAATGCCGTTTTCTCGCTACTTGCTTTGTCTAACGGTACCTGCCAAAACGCGGATTTTAAATCAAGTGTAGATAAGAATTGAGCATTCTTCAGGTTATCCAGTATCGTCGTAACGCGAGGCAGAGGGTACGTGTCTCTCTTGGTTAATCTATTCAGTTGCCTGCTGTCTAAACATAATCGATTTTTACCCGAGGCCTTTTTCACTAACAACACTGGAGAGCGCCACGAACTGTACGAGGGCTCTATAACCCCTAGCTTGAGCATATCCTCAATCTCCTCCCCTAATTCCTTCATAATTTGCGGAGAGAAAGGATATTGTCTTTGATTGACTGGATCACTGTCCCCTGTATCTATCTTATGTTCAAGCCAATCGGTGCGTCCAAGTCCCGATCCGACGGTGTCTTGCATGCGACATACCAATTTATCAAGAGCACCCCTTTGGTCCATTGTCAGTTCATGTCGCGATATCACCGTCGGCGATGCGCTAAGTTCTAGTGTCTCTGCATCCTTGGCAAATTTATATATCCCACTACTTGCTAGCTTTCCCGTACCACTTCCAATGACTACATTGAAGGCCTCAAAGAAATTCATACCTAACAAAATGTCATGTTTCAACCCGTCCATGACATAGAACTGGACTACATTGTAATTATTGTGGAATTCGATTGGTAAGTAAAACAAACAATTTATCACGTGTGCCGTACCATCTGCTGTAGACAATCTGGTTTGAGGAACTTCCTGCGCTGTGAATCCCATGGCCATCAGCTGCAAACTCAGATCCTTTGAGATAACAGAAGTGGTTGCTCCCGTGTCCATCAAACCCACACAATCTTTCCCCAGAATCTTTATCTTTGCATAGTACCGATTGTCACTATGAACTCTCGTCAAGTCGCATATCTCTCCCGTCGCAAAGTAGTTAGATATTGTTCTCAACCACTCCTGCCATTCGTCTCTTTTGTCAGTTCTGAGATCTATGGTCTGGGAAGACGTTCGGCAGCAATCACGTCTTCCGCCAATCCGTTTCCCGTCTTGCTACTACACGGGCAATTGTTTGTCGTTTGCCCAAACTTCCCACATCTGTAACAAAACAGTCTTTGCGCTGGCAGTCTACAGTTCCTAAATCCATGACCCGTTGCCCTGCAATTCCAGCATTTCATTTCAGCGTTATTTTTGCTGTCAGTTCTTTCTCCTTGCTTGAACGAAGACCTGTGATGAATGGCACAAATGTCGTTGCTTGAGTGCCCCCTATACGCCAAGTCAGGCTCTATGGCATTGACCGATGTATTTGGTTCTCGAAACGAGTCGCAGTTGGTTTTAGTACGCTCTATAATTCGCAGTACCGCAATCAACTCGGCTACTGACGCAAACCTGTCCCGGCACACAGCTTGCTGATAGTAAGGCTGCACGTTTCTCAACAATATCGCTACCTTTTGATGTTCCTCCAGGCCGTCCGGCAGCCTTTTAAACATATTTTGCATGATCGATACATATATTGTTACATTCTCTGCTTTGCCTTGGGTTCTTGCCTTTATTTCCTGTAACAATTCATCCTGATAGTAAGGCCTTTGGAACGTCAACAAAAGAAGTTCCTTGAGTTCGTCCCAATTCCGCACATAGTCCTTGTTGGCCCTGAACCAAATAAGAGCATCACCCTCAAAAAAATCAATAGCATACCTCCATAAATCCTCCTTTCCTGCATTTCGTGCATCTTTTAGCTCCTCCACTCGTTCCAGAAACGCGTTGATGCTAACACTTCCAGTGCCCGAAAACTTCACGCCCCAGTCTTTTATGGGAAATAATTTCCTACTCACAACCTCCTTTTCTACCGTAGAAGAACGTTCCAAATTGTGCCCGTAGTCAGGATACCTCGGTTGAAAATACTGTACATCAGATCTCTTATTGCTTCCGAAATTCTTCAATAAATCCCTCTCACCCTGGAACTGGTCCGGCACTAAACGTTCCGCCTTTGTCTGAACTTCTCCTGCTCCCCGAGCTGTCCCTGATGTTCCCACCTCAGGACTATGTTGTGAGATCTGTCGGTCGCGATGCTGGTCCTCTGACGTTGCGCTACCAGCTGAATCCTGAGTGGGCACAGGGCCTTTCTCCTGAAGCTCTAAGTTCGCGATTAAATTTATGGCTTCCTGGCCTAGTGATTGGTGCAAGATCTCTTTCTCTTTGTCAGACAGCATACCTTCATCCTCCTGGCCGACGGTCCCCAGCGAGGATATGATTCCAAATAAACTGACGATATCGTTGTTCAGCTTTTCGCGGCGATCACGTTCTCCCTGGCATGTCGGTTCGATCAACGTAGCCCGATTTTTTAAATGCAAAAGACGAGAAACTACTCTTTTAAGCATGAGCGTGTCCGGGGTGTCTAGCATGTCATCCACAGCCTGTGAAAGCGAAATAATTTTCCCTTGGCATATATTTAACTCAGACTCAGGTTTATCAACACAAGACGCCGGGGTTGAGAGCCGAACTGATGATTCCCCTCTCTTCTCTGAGCTTAACATTTCCCTAAGTATCTTTCTCATGGGCATGACTGTTAGTATATTATAAACACCCCTACACGCCAACTCGAACACGAGTTCATCTTTCAATAAGTCACCCGCATCCATCCTGAAGGAAATAATTAAAAAAATACTAAAAACTAATACAAGTCCCCAACAGTTCAAATGCGTCAGTAAATACTAACCTACAACATATACCAACTATACCTTGCTTACCATCTATAAAGTAAAACATAAAAACATAAATTATCAAAATAAATACAATCTCATGGACACCCTACCTGGGTAAGTGTGTACAGCTTAGTTAAACCCTGTGTTGAAAGAAATCTTTCATTAATTCCCGTTGGGCGCCAAATGTAATGATGTTAATTCAAAGGGTTCACGGATAATGAAAGATATCTTCCTCAAGAGCAAGTACATTTATGTGAAAGAAAAACAAACATGGAAAAAAGTAAAATTAACAAAATTCATAAACAAAATAAACACACATATAGAAAAATAAAATTAAAGAAAAGAATAATAAAAAAAAACAAATTAAGCTAACATAAACAACACAAAAAAAATACAAAAAGATATATTGTCCGCCGCGGTCACCCAGTCTCGAACCCCCGTCCTCAGTATCTGTAAGCTGGCGTTTTACAACGGCGCTACGGCCGCTATGTTAATTGCTCCGAAATAAAGCCCCGCTTTGGACCAGCCACTCGCGAACAAAGTATCAATAAAACTATTTCGGTGACCACGTCGCAGCTATGCCCATAGAATGATACAGTATCGAGATCACTATTCCCTCGGGCGTATTACTAAAGGGCGTTCCCACAGGCTGTGGACAAAATAACCCGTTAATAACGCGACCCGTACATCTCCCGTATAAACAACTTGATTATATTCTTTTAATGCTAGACTTACCCCGTGTCTCTTGTTTATTCACTCAAAACACAATACTACGACCAATTCATGGTCTGCACTTTCATTTGCGTACAATCCGCGATCCGGAGTACGTTAATCAGTGACCGTTGCCGAATGAAATTTATCTCCCTACCCCCAACTGTCAAGATGAAGGTACCCTAATTGATTTTATGAATAGCGGAACGTTCGGAAATAAGTAGCATTACAAGACACAGTGAAATTAGGTATCTTTTCAACTCTGCAACTTCTCAACAACATAGCAATCTCAGTTGCAGTTTTGACCACAATTGTCTTGTCTCCTCAATATCCAAACCAGCTTCTCATCGTCTCAACGACGGCTGCGAATAATTAGCCTTGTGTAGTAGATGCCAATAACTTACTAGACACAGTGGGAAGTTATTAGGTAAGTGATTTAATTGTTAATAGAAGCAGGGAGCCAATAAAAACATTATTATTATAAAGGTAGAAGGCATTACAATCAATCATTCATCGCATTGCATCGCAATCATTTGTATTAGGATGCTTAAAAAATTCAATGAGTAATAGTCAAAATGAAAATTCACATAATGTTTAGCAGAAATAAAAAAATAGCTACGAAAACGTGAAAGCTCTAGCTTTGTTAGTGGGAGGAAGAATTATTGAGTTCGCTAAACAAATCTCTGGGGGTCCATGGCGGGAATGTGGTTTTATAAAACGTGAAAATTACGTACATACACCGGAAAGCTCATAAATTTCAGTAAAAATTTAAATTTTCAGTAGAGTTACTTTCAACGTGCTAAAACGTTCTCAAAACGAAACAATGCGTCTCATTTTCAGTGAACGTTAATATGTTTTAAATTAATGAACTCTTTATGAGTTGCTTATCTTCAAACTCGGGTAAATCCAAGTTAAAAGATTCCATTCCATCCATTTTTAAAGATTTTGGTATAAAATAAAAGGGTAAAAAACTAGTTTAAAATTTTAACGGTTAAGTATTGTTTTTGAGAAAAATACAGTTAAAATCATAATATCTTATCAAAATCAGATAAATATGGCAGTTTTTTTCCAAATCTAGGTAAGTCCAAGCAAATCAGCGAAAGAAGTTTATTCAATCTGGCTGGTCAGTTGTCTAATTGTATTCAAATTCAAAATTATACAAATCCACACTGAGGTTTTTCAAAGATAGATAAAATGCAGATCAAATCGAAATTTTATTTTTTGTAAAGAATGGATGGTTTTAATGCTGAATTTGCCGAACAGGATCGAAGATTGAAGTTAAGCGACACATATAATATAAGACATATAAGTACATCTATCTAACTACCTAGAATCTCGCAGGATCGTAAAATTGTTCATGAGCGCCTTCGTTTTGCGTTTCCATCGAGTCTACTATAATTCCAGGATTTCGACTCTCATGTAATAGAGTTTTTACGAGCACCTTCGCGTACGTAAGTACCTCACATCAAATAATACATTCTACAGAATAGCCTAAGATAATATTTATGTTTAATAAAAAAACGCATTTTATATCGAATTTAGTACTTAAAAAATAAGATAAGAAGCCACTGTAGCCAAGCGGTAAGACTTTCAATCTGGAGGTTGCGGGTTCAAACCCCGACTCGTACGTAACCCACTGAATTTTCCAAGAACTATGTACTAAATATCATTCAATATTTAACAGTGGCTTTACGGTAAAGGAAAACATCGTGAGGAATCAATCATAAAAATGCCCGCATGTTGCAGTAAGCACTTGATTTTATAAATGTTCAATCACTTCAAGCTTTTAATATATAATTGAGTTTCAATATCCTATTAAGATGCTCCCCCCGCCCCAGCAAAATTCGGCAGACGTTTTTGTACGCAAACACGACAAGGCTACTCCAGTTATGTATGCTCTAAGGGTTTATAGAGTTTGTTCACATGATTTGAGCACGTAGTTCGCTCACAGCAAAAGGTGCTATGTGTAAACCCGCTTGTAGATCACAACATCGTTGTCAATAGCTTTGGGCTCATTGAAATTAAACCACTTTCAGCAGTTATTGACATTGCAAACACGATTTTAATACACAGCGGTCGCGTTCATTAATCCAAGCATATTGCTTTGCCCGTAATTGCTCTGTAGCCGAACACAGTAAGCTAGATTATGCGCTGATTAATTAAAGGTAAGGCCATTAATTAAATTCGATATTATGCACACATGCGTTCATGAATTAAATGAGATGAGATACACAAATGACAAATATAAGCTTTTCGACTCTATGAGTAGTAAGTAGAATAGAGTATTTTTTTTTTTTACTTTTGTAAGAAATTAATTGGATTTCAATAGACAACTAAAATCACATTAATATGTTTAGGCCCGGAATGCACAATAATATTCTGGACCAGTTAGATATATCCCTAATCTCCTGAGATGAGTAAAATATAACGCGACACCATATTTATACATTAAAATGTACTAACAA
Organism: Epinotia nisella; assembly: GCA_932294315.1. Taxonomy (NCBI): domain Eukaryota; kingdom Metazoa; phylum Arthropoda; class Insecta; order Lepidoptera; family Tortricidae; genus Epinotia; species Epinotia nisella. The sequence continues at coordinate 30,964,195 of OW028674.1, forward strand.
ACTTCTCGACACGAACTGCAGTTTGCAGTGAGGACAAGAGTACCTCCGAGTTGTTATAAGATCCATATGCGATGAAAGCTGGCGGTGTCGGCGCGATCGATAACTCCTCAAACTCTAACCGAAACATTAACATTAGCATTAATATAAATCCGACAGTAAACACATAAATATTTATTTCGCAGTTATACATAGAGATGAGCAAGCCCAAGCTAACTGCATAATAGGCGTACCTACAGCTCGGTGCTGATAAGGATTTATTAACTTTTTATATAACTAGGTAAATCCTCATTTCTATGAAGTTCAATTTTCTACATATCACTAAGTTATTCACAGATATTTATTAAATATAATGTTACGATTTTTACGACGTTATTATTCATACAAGAAGAGAAATTATCATTATATATAACGCTTTAGTTACAACAGAACCCAAAACCCAAATCGTTCTGTGTGAGCCGATAATATTTGAAGAGTTCCGTCGATTCAACAAGGATCCCATTATCACCATTAGTACCTACTTTATTAGTTGCAACGACAACTGAACTCATAGGAATTTGCATAGTATCGTGGAGCTCTATAAGTTATATGTGGTCTTCACCATCAGTTCCACGTCACGAAATTTGTGGTTTCCAAGAGACAACGTATTAGTTGTTTTAGAAAATAGTAAAATATCTACATGTGTGCCGAATATACCCACTTGTGAAGTTCCCTCAATTACTAAAATATTCCATCACCGGAATTGGATTTTGATAACAGTGGGATCATTTGGAAGCATAATATTATGTACCTCTTTTCAAATAAAAAAGAATTGTCCTAATAGGCAGATAACTCATGTTAAAATTGATAACATAGTGTTGCTAAATGAATAGTAAACCATCAAATTATTGTAAAAAAAGTATAGATTAAAAAATATAATTAATATCGTAAAAAGATATGAACCTTGAAAGTTTAGAAAAAAAACTTGTATTTTTTTAATGTCCAAGTGTAAAATTAAAGCTATCAAATCAAACCTTACGCTTTTATAGAAACTAATTGTATGACAACTATGGACCTAAACGCAGTATTTCGTGACCGAAACAGCAATTTACTTGAGTTTCCGTACAATGGTTAGTTCAAATACCTAAGTGTGACGTCATACTTTTAAGTCAATCAGTATGAAGCGTTTGGGATGCCGCCAGCGAGGTCAATTTTTGTCACTATTTTTTTGGGTATTTATGCTCTTTAATTGTAGCTGCTCCCATACAAACATTTGTTCCTCTCCAAAAACTGGTTCGAATGGCATCGTGAAAAAAATTAGTCATCATGCCTATTAGATTTCCACATTTTGGTCAGTTTGGTTATCAAATACCTAATTTTCCTGAATTTCTTTTTCCTAAACGTATGTAAAAAAAATACTTTACATTTGAAGAAGGTACAGTCGAGTTTTCCAATATCTATACAGACAACCTTTCAAAAATATCTGTACACAGGCTTTATTACTACTGACATAAGACACATGTGTAGATATTTTTGAAAGGTTGTCTGTATAGATATTGGAGAACTCGACTGTACCTATTTTTCCTTCATGTCGTGTAGCCGTAATAAATATAATAGTATATGCAACATGAACAAATATGATATTCCTAAGTACTAGTATTTTATATTACTCGATATGTCGTAAATAATCAAAATTTCGTAGAGTATGTTGTTCTTGTCTGGTTTTTCAAGAGTTGTTGTATTGTTGATGATTAATACCGTACATATGTACCTAATGCGCCCTGGTGAGTGTTACGAGTAGTTGTGGCACGTTCCGTGATTCAGGAGGTCTGTTTGACTAAACGCACTGAATTGATATCGGTATGATATTTATCGCGGGTGTTGGCTTCGACGCGTACCAAACTAACGTGTTAGAACGACTGCGCGCAACAATTATTACACAGATTCCAATTCAAAGCGTCTAATCAAGAAGTCTCCTGGCCGCATTCCAACTTTCATAACCATTTCGATTTGTAATGTTAACGATACCGCGGAAAGTTTCGTGACATCTGTCGTAATTGCCGACTTAACTGTTGTTCTAAACACAGCTATTCACAACAGCAGCAATAAAATAAGCAACAAATACTTAACATATACAGCATTTGTAATCTAAATAGTCCAGTCAGGGCAAATAGAGAATGTTGTAAGTATTGTATGGGTTCTTTAAACGATTTGACTAGGAAATATACGTAGGCTTTTGAAAATCTTTTAATACCTCACTGTTTCAACCACCATTTGGATTGCTCACTCTGTATAAAATACAGCATACCCGTCATATAATTATATTAATTCAGGAAAAATCTTAACAGCGCATAGTAGAAGTTACCGTCATGGATATAGCGCCATATACCAGCCCATTTTGTTGCTAATAACTTGCTGCCCAGTATGTTTGTTTTTCATCGATAATTATTTACCACGTGAACCAAATTCGTTTCTTTTTACCCGACTGCCGAAGGAAAGGAGGGTTATGTTTTTCGAGCGTATGTATGTATGTATATATCTATCTATCTATGTGTGTATGTCTTATTCTTAGGCACGCCCTGCAGCCTAAACCGTTTGACGGGTTTGTTCCCAATTCTACAGATTTCTATTACAGATTTCCAATTCTACAGATTTCCGATTCTACAGATTCCCGATTCTACAGATTCCCAATTCTACAGATTCCCAATTCTACAGGGTCCCAATTCTACGGATTCCCAACTCTACAAATTCCCAATTCTACAGATTCCCAACTCTAAGGATTCCCAATTCTATAGATTTCCAGTTGTACATATTTCTGATTCTACAGACTCCCAATTCTAGTCTAACTATCGCAAAATATATACACATAAAAGTGTGATCATATGATTAGAATTATAACATTTATAAAAATCGGAGCTTGTACCTTTTTTCCGAAGAGATAAAACCTATTTCTCTAGATTAATAATTACTGGTTGGTTATAGTATCTGTAGACATGAGTATCTGTAGATTTGGAAATCTGTAGACATGAGAATCTGTGGAATTGGGAATCTGTAGACTTGAGAATCTGTAGAATTGGGAATCTGTAGACATGAGAATCTTTAGAATTGAGAATCTGTAGACATGAGAATCTGTAGAATTGGGAATCTGTAGACTTGAGAATCTGTAGAATTGAGAATCTGTAGACATGAAAATCTGTAGAATTGGGAATCTGTAGACGTGAGAATCTGTAGAATTGGGAATCTGTAGACATGGGCCCAAAGGGTTTGACGGATTTCGACATATGAGGTGTCATTAGATTCCTCTTAATCGTGGGAGTGAATATTTGGAAAAAAGCGGTTGGGTTTTTTGAAAAATCTTTTAATTCCACTTGTTAATACATAGAAAGGCAAAACTACAAACTTAGTTTAGAATATATTTTTGAAGGATTAAAAAAATACGCCAGAAAGAGTAAATTTCATAATTTTCCCGTAAATATTCATATTAATCTTAACCATACGTAATTATAAAAAAAAATCGCTTCGTAAACTTTGGAAATTAGATAAGGGGGGGAATGTCTAGTATTAAATAAAGAAGTAAAAATATTTTCGAAATTAAATACAAAACTAACTAACTAAGCTTCGCATCATGCGACAAAATCAACTCATCCACGAATTGCTATTTCCCGGCCTAATGCAATAATGTACTATTTCGTTATCAACTACTTAGATCTAAGTAGTGTTTACATTCATAATCATAAAGTTTGGAGCACCAGGTTTTACTGTTAATAAAGTAAGCACGTGAGAGCGTATAATAATGTAGTTCTAACTTTAGAATAGACTAATTAAAATACAAAATTCACAAACACGTCGTGAGTTTAAATGAACAACTTTTGTCAGTTTTCATTTATCTCCATCAGCCAGTATCATTTTATACATTGTTCTGTCACGAATATTCTCAGTTTCCCATGAACGGAAAAACATGAAACATTTTTTATATGTACATTATTATTCTGGCTTCCGCTTAGGATAGTTTTTACGCGACTGCGACAATTAATTAATTTTCCGAAATATTTGACCTCTTTAAATTTTTCAAATCTTTTCCTAATTTATATATCGTCGCCACATCTGTAAGCTGTCAGTAACGTCAAAATGGCAGAATCGCTTTGTCTTTTACCTATTAATAATTTATAACCGGACTACGATAGATATTCGCGAAACGCATACCAAACGATCAAGCATAAAAAATAAATATATTCTAATATGACAACTTATATGCGTATTCAGGCGTAATTTCAATAAATGTATCAACAAATTTGAACAATTTGTAACGCGAATTTGTTTTTTTTTTAATGGCATGGCGCTCTGCGCGTTCAGCCAAAATATGAGGAACGGGATTAAAAGAAAATACGGATAGATCGAAAAAGTAGAAGATAAGCGAAAGACCGAAAGAGACCTATAATATATATTATATTAAAGTTTGATATTATTTAAAGACTAAAAATTATATAAGTCAAAGTCATAGTCATAATGATTTATTTGTAAACATAGGTGCGATACATTGGTGGTAGGCGTACAAAATCAGTAAGGCTTTAAATATTCCTATACAAGGATGAGTCATTTATATACAGGAGTGAAGGAACTTTTTTACCTTTGAACCATATGTTTTGACTAAGACAAATTACTACAAACAGCCAAGTGCTCACGTTCAAAGGTCTGGCAATTTGTCACAACAACTTGCTATAGTTAGACTGGTTAAGTTATGGCTGTCTCATTCCAACTTTACTATTGCAAGTTGGTATGACAAATTGCGCCCGTTTGTTGTGTGCCACACTGGCGCAGCCTACGGGGGTGGCGGTCAATAGTAAATTTGACAGCTAATGACAAGTTTACTATTTGACTGCCGCGGCCAGGCCGCGCCAGTCTGTGAGAAGCTTAAGGCCTGGACCACACTGGCGCGGCCTGCGGTGGCGGTCAATAGTATAGTAAATTTGACAGCTAATAACAAGTTTACTATTGACCGCCGCGGCCAGACCGCGCCAGTCTGTGAGAGGCTTAATGCCTGCAACACACACTGGCGCGGCCTGCGGCGGCGGTCAAAAGTAAGTTTGACAGCTAATGACAAGTTTACTATTGACCGCCGAGGCCATGCTACAGTAACACCAAGTTGGCGGCGGAGTCTGTTTGTAAAAAAACCGGTCAAGTGCGAGTCTGATTCGCGCACCGAGGGTTCCGTCTTGCCCCACCCATGCATTTTGGAAAAAGCTTAATCTATAAAATCATGTAACTCAGCCATAAGGAAGCCCTTTTCGTTTCAAACAATCCATACTAATATTATAAATGCGAAAGTAACTCTGTCTGTCTGTTACCTTTTCACGCTAAAACCGTTGTACTGATTGATATGAAATTTGGTGCAGAGATACTTTGAATTCCGGGGAAGGACAAAGGATAGTTTTTATCCCAAAATTAATTACCTCAGGAAGTGAAAAGGGGGGGGCGGCGAAAGTTTGTATGGAGTTACGATATAAACGAGTTCCGCGCGGACGAAGTCGCGGGCAAAAGCTAGTTCATTAAATATGTTTTTGTAACGAAATGCACGAAGCTTTAACATCGTAAATATTTCTAATGTTTTCAACACGGTTTGAAGTGTTTATGTATTTAATATAGTACACAGATTTAATCAATACTCAATCATTTATATATATAATATCACAAAAGTAGGTACAGATGTTAACATAAAGCTACAGACCATTGTGAACCTTGTTGGGCACTGCAATGCTAGGGAGAGAAGGACTTACTAATCAAATCGTACATTCTTAAAATCAGGTAGGTATCAATCTATCAATCTATCTTCTATCTTCTATTTATATATATAATACGCGAGCCCGATTTTTGTACATGCCATCAGATCTACTACTACGTGACCTTGGCTGTGTGACGTCACGTGACGTACCTAACTCCTGTTTTGACTTGAGATGACAATGTAAAATAAATAAACAAGAATTGAACTCAAACCTGTAGTAAGTTCTTCAGCATAAGAAATTATAAATGTTGAGTCGGCCACATATGGATACAACACTAAGAAAATTAAGTAAATAGAAAATAAACGATCTTTTACAATGTTTACAAAAACTGACAGACGTATTGTGTCAACTGTGGATTAATTTTTTTAGTGACATAGATTTGTCATGTTTATATTTATTTCAAAAAGTTTATATACTAACTTATTTTCCCATATTCGAGATGTTGGGAGAAGAATGAGGTTTAAACCCATTAATTGTCGTGGACCCCATATAGGCTTTATTTACCTTACTTAGCACAATGCCGTAGGCTTCAAATTTGAAGTAAAGATGTAGAAAACGAACCTCGATTAAGTACTAAAATTTCTTTTCGGATACCGGGGACTCCCATTGGCAACTTTATTCACCTGACTTGAAAACCATCCAAATTATTTCATATATAAATTGTAATTTGTCAAACCGATATGACTTAATACTGGAAAACATAAACCAGTATTAAACTATTTAGCGGTATAAATAGTCAAATGCAACTATAACCGGTAAAATATTATTTTAAACCATTAACGGTCCCCGATACAGTATTCTTTGATCTGTGCTGATACTAATAATAAACAGGTGTAATGTCTGTGAAATGTAAGTTTGTATCTTGGGGATAGTCTCAGAAACTATATCCATCGTATTCTAAAAATCCTTTCTTCAGTACCTATGTTATATATGTAGAATGGACCTACGGGATTATGTGCTATAATATTTTATCCCGTCGCTCCGCCTAGGTTCTTTGTATACGCGGCGGAGCCGCGCGGACAGCTAGTATCATATAGGTATACACAGGTCTACTTGGTGCATTCTTGAAGGCACCAAGTTTTGTGTTCCAAATACTCAATCCCACCCATAAATGACATATTAACCTTTCTATGCTTAGAAGCAGATCTGCACCGATCAGGGCTATCGATAATTGAATCTGTGTCAGAAACAAAATTAGTGTCGTAGACCCCTAACACCCACTGGCCTACAGTAAAAACGACGCGATATCCAGAATTTTGCTAATAAAATTTCATTTACTAAGTATATTTACTCTATGCATTAACAATTAATGGGCAAACTGAAACTAATCAGGTTGTGAGACGACATGGGTCCCAATGGAATCTGCAGAGTTGTCTATGCTTATGAGCAAAAGTTGGTTCAAGTAATTAAATTAATCGTGGCTCATATACATCCCTTCTCCATGTGAGAGTGCGGCTGTTAAGAACGTGAATGAATTTGATACTTAGGATTGTATGTGTAGGTACTGTCACAGAATAAGTAATAGTACAAGTAAGTATAGAAATTGCACTTCCTAGCAAAAACGGCGTTTAGGCATAAGAAACGTGCCTACTCTGTGCATCTCTGTCTATCGTATAACTTGTCTTCATTCACACACGGCACGTGTAGCGCTAAGGCTGTCACGCCAAGAATATCAATAAGGGCAAAAAAAAAACTAGCTCACCAGCTGTCACTTGATTAAAGTGAACGGATATTAATTAAGTATATGCTACTTCACATGTATGTCAGTGTCATTGTATGCAAGTAGGTTCCTACATTTATGTATGTATTGTTGTATTTTGTTCTGAAGCCCTGAAGCCCGTTCTCATTTCATCTTAATATAAACTTTCACGTCAATCAAATCGAATGTTCATAGATTATTTTAACAGAAGACTAACTGTTTATCATTTGTACCTAGTTTAATAATAAGTAAACCACTTAACTCTAAAAAGGTCTGCAATCTCAATAAAAGTAAATCAACAGCTTTAAGTACTTATAAAGACAGAAGAAAAAATATGGTGTCAATTACAAGTCATCTCAACAAATCTTCATCAACATATTACATTCCACAACTAAAATAATATTTCGTGTTCTTGTTTCCAATTCGTCATAGATTGAGAAACATGAGCATGTACTCTAACTCGCTTATGGTTGATGTCATTTACCTCTCAGAGGAAATTTGGTAAAAATGTACATAACTTTATGGGTATTGTACTCTTTATATTTACCACTAATGTAGTGCAAATATGAAAAAAAAACGGGCATTTCTAACATTTTCATTCATTCTCCATTATTAATCAATGTGATAAAACTCAAGTTTTTTTTTCTGCAAAACGAACTTTATTTAACTAGATGTTTTTATTTAAATATTCTTTTACTTGAAACAACCACATCAAACAAATTCTTGGTCATTTAAACTTATCGGTTAATTTAAGAGTTTTCGAACGTGTTACTGGTGCGCGGTTTTTTTAGGGGTCTACTTTGAAATTTGAAAGTCGAACTTTGAATAGACTTATTCTCGTTTTTTTTTCGTAATGAAATGAAAAGGAGAGCTTGCTCTAATAAAGTTAAAAAAAATGAAAAAATACTTTGTCTCAGAATAATCAAAATCACATTTTGCTCATTGATTTCACGTGGCAAATTGAGCTTGTTTGAGCTGCTGGGGTGAAAACGGTACACACATCATTCTATCCTATTTGTAGCTTGAAATATTTATGACGTATTATTGCTTAATTTATTGTAGTTGCCCGCGCGGCTCTGCCCGCGTAATATACAAAGAACCCAGGCACAACCTTATGATAAAATATAGTCCATCTCCATCCAGAGATTACCCCCTACATACAAACATACAAACTTACATTACACAGAAATTTCCTCTTTTAATAGACAAAATATGAAAACGACAAAAAAAGAAGAAAGTACAAATGCGAGCTTATCTCTTTGAGGTATACCTTCCAGCTAGGTGTAATGTACTACTACTTTCTAGTGAAATACACCTGCGTCTCTGCCATGCTAAGTGGTTAATGGAATTTCATACACAGTCATATACGTACTATCGCCCAAGGGTTCGGGTGACACCTCTAGGATCATTTTCGAGCGTTCGCCATGCATGTGCAGACGATTTTAAACAGAAAGTGTGAACCCGTACCCTTGGGCGATAGTACTTACCTATTCAGAACTTTTGGGAATGTTGGCGCCGTGTCTGTACCATTATCTATTTTCTGACTTTACCCATACTCGTACATATACCGGGTAAGTAAAAGTGGTTAGGCTTAGTAGTCTTAGTAGGTATGTAGTACCCATGTAGAGCCAAATAACTGTTATGTGTAACTCACAACATCTTTACTCGCGCATGAATTCCTACAAGATCCCATTCTTTTCAAATATCTTACTTATCTGTTGAAAAAAGTTGTGTCTATTCATGTCAGTAGGCTTTTTATTTAGCATTGCTCGGTAGATGTGTTTAACTTGGTTATGTTATTTTACTTGTTTGTAAAAATAAAGAACTGTTTTCTGACATTCATTTGGGTTGGCTTTTGGCATATACATGTACTTGTAGGCTATTAGGCTGTATGATAATGAAATAATACGGCGTCATAGGATCCGGCCGGAACTCTTTAGAATCCTTTTAATTCGTCATAGCCGATGGATCACAAATTGGCAATGCAAAGAAAAGTACCTAAAGTCAGCATTAAAAAATTGTTACCAAATTAATATTTTTAACAGAAGGTCCTTACTTTGAAGTCTTGGATAATATGTATTTCCGGTACAATGGAGGGTTTTTCATGATGCAACAGCCATTATACAAGTCAATATATTGTCTGTTACGTCCCAGATCCATGGTACCTACCTAGCATCGCTTTTCCGCGATGGTGTGCACGCTATTTCTAGCTAATCTCATTATTTACTGGCGAAATGGCCTCACAGCATACTATCTAAACATTAATCAGACGTAGGACAGTAAAAATGCTGTTGCGGTACACTGTGTTTTGCAAGAACTTTTGCTTTCATGCTCCTTAATCAATCCAAACACCACTAACAGGCCTCTGTTAATTTTGACAAGTTATCTTTTTACGTATGGTAATAATTATGTTCTTACTTCTTAATTCAGTTTATTTGTACCAATTGAGTTTACAATATTTAATCCCGGTGTTAACCAGTAGTAGTGTAGCTGACATTGCTAATTATAGACTGTACACGATAAAATCCGGGCACACCTGATCTACCTAGTATATTTTTCTACCAACTGCTTATTAAGAAATTACACTTTTTTAAATAACACGTAGATATAATATTATAAAATAAAAATACAATCATATCAAAATATATGAGCATGTATGAGTTTTTGCGTTATACATTCCAACATACTTATAATTTATATAATAACTAGGTTTTGCCCGCGGCTTCGCCCGCGTACTAAAAGTAATTTTTACTGTCTACAAAAAAGGTACATCTCAGTTTGACCCGTATGCTCCAATTGAATTGCAATTTGGCACAAATACTTTCAAGAATCTTCATGTCTACAACGTTAAATTTCAAAATCGATGCCATTTTCGTAATTAACGTCCCAAAAAACCATAAAAACGACACCCATATTTGAAAAATAGACCATAGAAACGATACCTATGTTGATTTTTTCACTTTGTCACCACATTCCCCCCTTTTAGGGATTGAATTCTCAAAAAACCTATCAAAAAACTAATCTTATTCCCCCATACAAACTTTGCACCCCCATTTCACCCCCTTAGGGGATGAATTTTGAAAAATCCTTTCTTAGTGCACCCCTAGACCTTATATATGGAACCTACGTGCCAAATTTAGAATATCTAGAACCCGAACTCCCAAAATACCATAAAAACGAACACCCATATTGATATTTTGGACATTTCAACCCAATCGCATTCCAACAGGGGAGATGGTATTTCAAGTCCGCCATGTTGGATTTTAAAATCGTTCTTGTTTTCGTAATCAGCGACCCGATAAACCATAGAAACGATACCCATGTCGATATTCAGACTTCGTGACCACATTCCCCCCTTTTAGGGGTTGAATTTTCAAAAAACGTGAATTACGTGTTTACTCATTTATTGTTAGGAATACTGGTGTGAAGTTTCGAATGAAATTAGGGGTTGAATTTTGAAAAATCTTTTCTTAGTGCACCCCTAGACCTTATAAGTAACCTACGTGCCAAATTTGGAATCTCTAGAACCAGCGGTTTGGGCTGTGTGTTGATAGATCAGTCAGTCAGTCAGTCAGTTTCATCTTTTATATATTTAGATAAGTATTATCGCAGATTCTGTTTTTGCCCGACTACGGCAGAGACGAAAGGTATCCATGTGAATGTTCCATTGTAGTGTTTAAAGGGGTGTCAATCGATTCGAAATTATGCTCCGGGTGACATACCTTTTGTATGAAAAATGAAAAATATGATGGCCTCAAATACAAATAAGTGACTGACTTTGAAAAAAATCTTTTGCTATCTTAGGGGATCAAATAAAAGAGGAGAAAATTTCCAGGTCAAATATATGAAAATATTAATCATAGTTACTTTTCCACAGTCGGGATATATTTATTAAAACTTTTTTATGTTTATAGTATACATGTAGTCTCTAAAAACGAGGGTCATTACATCGGCAAAAATCGGGTCGGCAGTAACGAGCTGGTAACGGCGCCTGTCTGAAGGAACGATAACAAAGTTTTAAGCAAACTTCGCATTATATTAGGTCAGACTTCGAATTTCATCGCTGGCTTAATTAATCTTAACCGGAGCAATATGTTTCGTTACTTAACTCTGATTAGTATTCTCTATTAGTTTACTAATAAATTAGGTGTTCATGCAAACGTAATTGTTAGCAAAGGATTAGGATTAGCGGTGGTATACATTTCGAGATGTTAGTGTCGAGTATGGTAATTTATCCTGCTCTGTATAAATTCCGTGATGCTAAGCAAATTCAAGTCTATATTTGCAACCAACTTTCAGTCTTTAAATAAGTACCTACATATGTGTATCCGACAGTTAATTTAGTGAGTCGTGATCCAATGTTACCTTCTTGATCTGACTATTGAATGACTACACTGAATCTGACCTACACTGAATTTTTGCTACTTATATCTAATAATGTGTGAACGATTATGGTTAGGTATATCCATAACTTTGTCGTCATAATAGAAAAAGAAAGAGCTAAAATCATATTATTTATATGATAATTTCCTCTTACTGTAGATTTAGCGTACTCTAGAAATATGGTCGGGTTTATTGTTATTAATACCGACTATATTACCTATGTACGTACGTTACTCATTATTACTCAACTGTAAAAGCTTATTAAGTTAAGTAATATTCCGATTTTAGATACATTTCATTTACTTATTTTTTGCTTTGTTTATTTCAAGATTGTATAAAATGAATTCTGAGCAGGTCCGTCATTAAATAAATTGCTCAAAGACGTGCATTCAAATCATTGTCTCGACGTGGAAATCGAATCCGTGAGCGTACTGGTAACGGTATTCCGCTCTGTGATTTTAACTAGTTTACTGTGGCGTAGTATATCTGCTATCTTTTAACTAAAAGGGTTGTTTTGCTTCAGGAGCCGTAGCATGGTTGGCCTTATCACGCGACCAGTGACAAGATAAGAGCGACGTCTCGTTCTATCGAACGGTGTCAGCCAGTGACGCACGCTCTATCCTATCACCTATCGCGTGACAAGGCCAACCATGCTACGGGGCCAGGTTTCAAACGAAAACTCAAGACATATTGACAAATCGATATTGTATAGGCGGCACTGCTGCACAATTAAGCAAAGTAGGTATAACTTGTAATAAGTTCCATAAGTCATATGTGGTCTTCATCATCAGTTCCACTTCACCAAAATTGTGATTTCCGGGTGTAAATACACTAGTTATAATAGAAAATACCGAAATTACTACATGCGTGCCTTGTACCGAATTGAGAACCTCCTCCTTTTTTTAAAGTCGGTTAAAAATAATTTGAGTTGACCAAGTTGCATCATAGTAATCCCTTGAAAAAGCAATTTTACTGTCTATGCTATTAGATTCAAATTCCAATGACAGTTTTATAAAATGTCGATCTCCTTTAAATGATTTCAACCATACCTCTGCTCTGCTGGCTCTGCCTACATCGTCTTATTACACTATTATAATATAAGCATATTTCTTGACCAAACATACAAAATAGTTCAACCCAAAATTAATCCGAACAGTTATTATTTGTTATCTCTGATTAGGTGCCAGATAAGTATAGTGAAAATGCCTTTAATATTTGTCAGCTGTCATCCCGATCCCAGTTTATTGTACCTGGCCCATATATTTCACCAAATCGACAATAGTCGCCTGACAATGACAATTCGACTTAGATGGTTTCGTCGACAGGTTAAGGTGGTTGCTGGACAGCTTATTGACCCAGCAATGTACGTGGAATTGTCATTGCCAGGTGACAATTGTCAAGATGGTGAAATAGGGCCCTGGATGACGGAATTTGGTTCTAAGTCCTACATTTGTTATACACAAATGTAACACCTTGCAGACCTGGCAGTAATATAATGGGATTTAAAAGGACCCATCGTACCAGAGTATGGAAATCAGCGATATACTTAGTCTTGAACAAATTTTTATTTTTAAGAATAAGTACGTTCGAACGTCAAATACATACTCATGTTTGAAAAATTACCTCTCTCAAATAACCAACCCTGAAATTACCTACATCCTGCATTGGAAAAATAATCAGGATAAGATATCTCTAATGAACCATCCAGACATAATCCCGCATTTTAGGCAGTCTGTCTATCCTCCGGAACTGATATCAAACATTCAGTCGCCTGTCATTCAAGAATTGCCGGAGATTGCGGTGAAGTGAATTAATAACGAACCCGCGACTACAAATGTTTTCGTAGTTTTATTTTATCGTTAATTTTATGAACGCGGTTTTATATTAACCATAAACTAGTACAAAGTAACATAACGCGTCGTGTAGTTCACTTTAAATAAAGTGATTTTGATGCGAGTTTTGATTAGATTTAGTTGACGGGAGCGAAGATACACGGGGGCTAATTGAATTATTCAAGCGGGCGCAAGCGCGGATCTTAAGTTATTTAAAATTGCGGCTTTGAACTAACTTGCCAAGTTGTAGGTGCAAGTAAGATGAGCGCTGAGATATTTATGTGGGTACAGCTATGAGCATAGCCATTTAAAGATATCTACTAATCCCATCTTATTGTCTATACGTCGCGCTCACACACACACACTTGCCTATTACTCCAGGCAAAATACTGTTTCGAAAAACATTAATTTATAATAGCGTTTTTTTTGTTTATTTCATTCTAAAACGTTATTCTAAGATGCTTTATTCAAGAATCCAACAAACTTTCCAACCGGAAGTAATTATATAGATTTAAATTAAACATTCATTGTCTTTTATATTTTATTTATATTGAATATTTTAAAGCAAATGTAAATGAACTTAAATAAAAAAAAATATATATATTAATATTTATCCGGACTTTTTAGGAGCTAATTAAATAATGATTTTTTGATGTCTTATTTTATGTTGGATTTTGCCTCCAGGTAACTATTTAATTGATAATATATCCGTTACATTAAAAAAATTAGCTATTATAAATTATTTCCAAATCTGTCATTTTTTCCATACAAGTTGTCAGTTCATTGCCTAGACTATATTGACTGAAAAGAGGTGCATTGTATTGCCCACGTGTGGCACATCAATCGATAGGCCTTTCAAAATAAATATAAGGTTTCTCGGCAATTTTTTTGATTAAGTGAATAGAGTCGGAGATAATCTCCCCGAAAGTCACTAAAATTGTGTCCCTCCCCCTCTAATTTTTGAACGGTGTATTTTAAAAATATAAAAAAAGCATGGTCATAGGGCTTATTAAATTCTTTCACCGAAAATTATTTTGAACAAGATCGGTTCAAAGGTTTTCGAGATATTGCTGAAAACTGCATTTCTTAAAGAAAAGGACGTAAGTGCCCTAAGATTTCTGTGACGATACGACCTTTTTAATAGGCACGGAACCCTACGTTGTGCGACACGCACTAGGCCGGTTTTTAGGGTTCCGTAGCCAAAATGGCAAAAACGGAACCCTTATAGTTTCGTCATGTCCGTCTGTCCGTCTGTCCGTCTGTCCGTCTGTCCGTCTGTCCGTCTGTCCGTATGTCACAGGCATTTTACTCGAAAACTATAAGGTGTATTTGAATAAAATTTTGAGGATAGGTGTATTTTGTTAGCCGCTACATAGTTTTGTAATTAAAATGACAAAAAAAATTGTTTTGAGGGGTGCACTCCATACATAAAACTAAAAGTCAAAAAATTTTTTTTCATTGTGACCCCCCGTGTGGCACATCAATCGATAGGCCTTTCAAAATAAATATAAGGTTTCTTAGCATTTTTTTTGATTAAGTGAATAGGGTCGGAGATAATCGCCCCGAAAGTCACTAAAATTCTGTCCCCCCCCCTCTAATTTTTGAACGGTGTATTTTAAAAATATGGAAAAATTCATGGACATAGGGCTTATTAATTTCATTCACCGAAAATTGTTTTGAACAAGATCGGTTCAGAGGTTTTCGGGATATTGCTGAAAAACTGCCTTCCTCAAAGAAAATGACGTAAGTGCCGTAAAATTTCTGTGACGATACGACCTTTTTAATAGGCACGGAACCCTTCGTTTTGCGTGGTCCGACACGCACTTGGCCGGTTTTTTTAATCCTACTTTTGTTAGTGGTAATTTAACACTGTAAAAAATGGAGGATTCAGAATATGTTAGTAAGTCTACTTCCATTTTTTCAACGGAACTACTTGATACATGATGAATTTGGATATTATTAAGTACCTTCAAATGTCGCAGATATGTTCTAGTCAAGATATGTAATATATTTTCGTAGGCACGAGTGGCACGAGGGGTCGGCGAGTCGCCGAGCCGTTTCATTATGCGCTAACGTATTCCGGCGTAGTCGTCCTTGATGTCAGGTAAAATTAATTCGTAGCACCTTTTAACGGTGCTCCAGGACTGCCGGCGTCCCGGAGGGGCGATAGAAATTTATACGCGACATTGCCTATTCAAAAAGGTCCCCCGGCAACAAAATAAATGAGAAGACCGATGTGAAGGATAAAATAAATAGAAGTGTTACGACGTGCTTGTCATAACGTGGGAGTGGGATCGTATCGATTCATATCAGGAAATCGTTAAGTTATGTACATTTACACACTCGAGCGAAGGGTTAAACGAACTGAATGTGGGTGGATGTTGCGTACTCAATTGTGGAATATAATAGAATATCCGTTGCAACATCTCTCTTCCAGACATGTGTTACAGTTTTTGCGAGAAGAGTGGAAACAAAGGTACGGCAAAATTGTATATAAAATATGTAAGGGATAATATTAACCGTACCTATTGTAATAGTAATTGTATAGTCATTTCCAATTCATGACATTCAAAAACATTTTCATTATAGGTAAACAATTATAGCTCGGTTAGTAGAAAGTTACATAAATCAAAAACAAAGTCAGAATATGCGTGAAATTTCAGCGTTTTATTCGTTTAGAGAAGCTCGTAGGTAATATTCTATTTTATTGTTTCCCCAGTCTGTTTGCGATCGCGTGTCCGGGCTGCCCATAGGGGGCAACGGGCAACATACGCGGCAGTGAACTAGGGAAGGTGCCGACAAGCTTTGTAATAAGGATATCACACTTGTTTTGTTAGACTGCCTTTGAGTATTGCCTATCATTTTTTTTCTTCATAAAATTAAAACGTCAGTTTTGCAACATTTTTTCATATAATATATAGTTTCTATGGGTCGTCACAAAACTGACACATACAAATGGCGTCCATAGAGCTCGATTGCTCGTACCTTTTCAATGCTTCGGTCTGCTAAAGTGTATTTTTTTGAAAACCATATCACTTTACACTTACTAACAGTGGCGTAGCGTTCATAAAACCGGATTCCCAGCGGCTTACTTACCTGTGTAGCACCAGTCATGTTCACCGAACTCAATATTTTGATTTTGAGTTATTGAACTGTTAGAGCACCGTATTCTTTTGCTATTGAAACAAAAGTAAGCCAAATTAGCTCCGGCTTGCCTATGTACATGATGTTTGACGCCTCGGCGCAGTAAAACATAACTTTCTCAACCATAAACACCTTTTTAAAAGTTGTGTATATAGATATAAAATGCATAACTTTTAGCAATTAGCATACCTCCTGCAAAAGGGTTAATTTAAACTGACTAAACTTCGCATTAGGAAGCATACTTGTTTGTAGTCATTCATTATCACGGCACTCGTAGAGTTTGGTTAATAAATCTCTGAAATGCTTCAGCTACTATGTTATGCGGGATTAGTGAGGCATCTCGGGTCGCGAGGCGGGGCTTTAAATTGCGGGTGTTGGTCGGGACCCGGCTGTGGTTAATGTATCACAGAGGTCAAACTTAATAAGAAGAAGAGGAGATGGCCGAGACAGCAATCCCGTGGCGCCCGTGCGAATACGCCACAACAATTCCTTCATAATTTTATTGGACATCTTCATAAATAATAATAATGTACTCAAAGTCGTTTATGACAGAGACAACGTAATTATGTCATGGAAATTACGGCTCCCGTTATTGTGACGAGATTTTAGTCCGTTGGGATAATAACTATAATAAGCCTTGTAGGGCATCGAGTCTGCAAGCTACATAATTATGTAAACATTTATTTAGCCATGTGAGTCTTCCGATTTTTATTCATATTTGCTACGTCGGAGTGCCTGAGATTTATCGACAAATGCAAGCGTTTGTCGGTAGTTAAACTTGTCCGAACGTTATTGGTGGGGGGTTATTGTTTGTCGACATATTAATCGGTGGGCAAGACACCTGGCGATGGCGCTCGTGACCACCCGACCGTCCGACAGTCCGCCCGCCCGAATACGTTCGCTGCACGATTTCATCATCGACAAACGAAATGCATGGAGACTAGCCGTTTAGAAATGAAAAAGAAAATAAATCGATTATATCGGTCGTTACTTTATATTTATGTTCCGACAGAGGATGTAGCGGCTATTTAACGTCATGTAGTGAAGTGACATGCGTAAATTTCATGAAATATCGACCCCGGGTTTGGGTGAAATCGCGAGTACTCGTGTACGTGTCTCTTTTATTGGCATTAAGAAAATGAGAATAGCCGCTTCTTCTCTCTCATTGGAGATCATTCTTATCTACTTTTCAATTGGACCTACTTTTGTATTGTAGAACTACGATCCCTACATTTAAAGTTCCAAGATCAGAAACACAGAAGAATTGTAATAGGTACTTATAAAACTATACAGGGCTCTAAATTAATTTTGTATTAAGCAGTAACGTTTGCTAACGAAATTTATCAATTGATTTAGTTATGGAGTGGTGCATCATTACTGACGATTTCTCAATATATAATTTGAGACGTTGGTGCCGTTAAAAAGCCTGAATCTTCTAGGTAGATGTCGCTACACGCCACCCTAAGGCGTTGTATGAGGGAACAGATTGAAAGATTTGGTGACTGAGACGGATTAGTAGTAGTAGTTAGTAGCGACAGCCATGTATGCGTGTGGTCGTCGGATCGAATCCGGCTCGAGGCATTACATTTTTATTTTTTGCCTTTAATTTGAAATATATACAGGGCTCTATTGGAATGCCTGCCTACATACATACTCAATGTACTTACCTGATACGCCTAGAAGATTATTTCAGTGTCAGGTTATTTCTAGAGGGGACAACGAGTTCATAGTTCGACGTCAGTGACCGTGGGTATTTCACGATTCAATGGATGCCGAACTGCGGGCGCCTTCACTTATTCACCCGGGCTTTTTGCGGAATTAGTGCACTGCGGCGCGAGAAGACAGCTCACCTGAGCCCACTCCCAGGATTCCATCGATTGATCGCGAGAGCAGACACGGCTAAAATCATTTCGGCTAGATTTATTTCCCTGACGGTTCTTAAAATCGTGTTTTCCACTAATTTCATATACCTACTAAAACGTACACAAAAAAACACTACGGCTGTATTACGGCGGCTATAGCCATAGTCTGATTTATAAGACATATAACATCCAGCTCATTTCGCCGCGGTCTGATATGTAAGACCAAGTTTTGATTTGTTTTTAACCGGCTTTAAAAAAAGGAGGAGGTTCTCAATTCGGGTATATTTTTAACCGACTTCAAAAAAAGGAGGAGGTTCTAAATTCGGGTATATATATATTTTCACCTCACCGGCTCGAAAAGGCTTGCTTTATCGCTCAAAATCTGCGCCCAAAAGCCCATTATATCCGCTAGCGTGGAAAGAGTTTTTGAATTTGGAACGTGACGTAGTATTACGACACCCCACTTTTTTCTATGGATGCGTTCAGAATCATGGGTCAGCCATGAAGTAAATATTTAAGCATGCATGTTCCGGTATTTGATTTGATTTTATTTTATTTCGGTATTGAATAATTTAAAATACAGTTAATTACATCATTTTAATATTTTGCAATATGAAAATACTAAAATAAGCAATATATTCAAAAGATAATTTTAGTTGAATTTATTTTAATAGTGCAAATTCTGAACGCACCCGAAAGGAAAAGTTTAAAAAAGTAAAAAAAAAATCTTCCGCGCCTTTTAGATTTGTTTTGGTTATTTACGGAAATTATAAATAATGAGTGACTCCAGTAGCAGTGAAGATATAAAGTGTGTCAGGCAACCTATGGGCAGCACTAAAATTGGTGATTTACCACGACAAATCGCGGCATTCTTAGGCCTGAAAGATCCAGAACAATACACAGGGCACTGTTTTAGGAGGACGTCAGCCACACTTTTAGCCGACTCGGGAGCAGATTTAATCACGCTGAAGCGTCACGGAGGCTGGAAGTCTAGTACCGTGGCGGAAGGGTATATAGAAGACTCGATAGAAAACAAGTCTAAAATATGCCAGGAAATAGTTGGAGGAATAACATTAAACCAGTCTTGCGCAGATCCCTTTGTGTCATATCAGTGTCCATCAACATCTAAAGTAAACATATCAGAAACTCATTCGAAATCGCCCGCCGGTCCTTCGCAGTCTCCAACATTTACCACAGTATTAGAATCAAATGACCAATGTCCTCATAATTTACAAAACAATAGTACTTACTCAAGTAACAAACTAGTATAACAGTGCCCAAAAAAATGTAACTATTAATATTACCAACTGCAGCAATTTAACTTTTAATTTTTAACATAAATGTAATGTATCGTAGATAAAATGTATGAATAAATTAATAAGGTAGATACTTAGATTTTTTGTAATAATGTTTGATGTACCCTATAAAATACTTATTATACTTAAATTGTTTTTCTATCATCTAACTTTTTCCTCGCTGTGGTGAGGTGAAAAGTGGTGTGTTTCGCTCGGCGGCAAATTTATTTTGCGTCTCGTTTCTTGAAACCCTCGCTACTCTCAGGATTCTATATTTGAACCACTCGCTTCGCTCGTGGTTCAATTCTAGAATCCTTCGCTAGCTCGGCTTTCAATACGAACACTCGCGCCAAACAACAACTTTGCAGCCTTGCATAACAAATAACTATTTTTTCTCCACGGAATCATATCAGAATCAGTAACGTACTTTTACAGTTTTAAGTACGAGTTCCATAAGTCATCTTTGGTCTTCGTCGTCAGTTCCACTTCACCAAATTTGTGATTTCCGGGTTAAATACACTAGTTATAATAGAAAATACATAAATTACTACATGCGTGCCTTCTATAATTTATAGAAGGCACGCATGTAGTAATTTCGGTATTTTCTATTATAACTAGTGTATTTACACCCGGAAATCACAAATTTGGTGAAGTGGAACTGATGATGAATACCACAGATGACTTATGGAACTCGTACTTAAAACTGTAAAAGTACGTTACTGATTCTGATATGATTCCGTTGAAATAGCAACTAATGAAGTCCTAAATGTCATGTGTGCCAAATCGACGGAAATCCTCAAATGTTATCGGCCCACATACATTGATATGGTTTTCGTCTGTAATAATCAACGTATTTACTCTCGGAAAGCAGTCCATGTGGTAAAGTGGAAAGGAAATGTGGAAATCGCGCATCAACGAGAGACGGTGGTCACGCTGCTCTTCCGTCTCATTAGATAGGCGTTCGGGCATCAAAGAGATACGGCGGGCATGCTGCTTTTCCGTCTCATTAGATAGGCGTTCGCGCATCAAAGAGATACGGCTGGCATGCTGCTCTTCTGTCGCTTTGGATAGGCGATCGTGGATTAAACTGAGACGGTGGGCGCGAATTTCGGTAGTTTCTCAACTCATTATTTTATTATTGTTTGTTCTCATCATGTAAAAATTGCTTTTGGCGCTGTTCGTTATTAGCCTTAGATATAGAGGTTATGTTTTGAGATAGGTGTTTTTGCTTCTCCGTATTATTCTCATTTAAACGTCACTGCCTCATACGGGCAGCGCGTTTTGTATTTCTACCCATTTCAACGCTTTTTTGTGAATACATTATTAAACTATTCACTAAAAAGTAAGAAATAAAAAAAACGACTTCAAACAAAAAATGGGTATTTTTGTTTCTACAACTTACTTATAATCAACCTATTTTTTCTACTCAATGTATAATTTTTGCATTTACCACACAAGAAGATAGGTACTCACTATAATGTACAATTAAATATTGTTATTTTTGGAGTCGGTTTCAGAACAAACACGCAGTTTTAGAATCCAAAATCGATTTATTATCAGAACCTACATTACTACGAGTACACACAAAAACATTAAAGGTGGTGGCTGATTTTTTTTACCATAGGCGCTTTTTGGCATCTATAGTCGACAAATAGTAGATTGTATGACAAGGGGCTAAAATAAGCCATATTACCACGAGATGTTATTTTCCCGAGCGAAATGAGGGAAAATATTTCGAGGGGTAATATGGCTTTTAGACCCGAGTTATACACTCTACTTTTCACTTCGACTGCGAGAAAATAGTAAAACAAAGATTATCCATCCACAATCAATAATAAATTCCACGGCGCAAAGATTATTCAATTAGGCGGCATACTTTTTTTAATAAACTGCTTTGACACAGATACAAAATATTGACACCACGAATAAACGCCTCTGAGGCGTCCAATACACGGTGAAGTATTCGGTACGCGCTGTCTCTTTCTCATTGCAAGTAGAGACAACTATGGTAGATCATCAGTATTTAATCACCGTGTATTGGCCGCCTCACCCTCTACAGGCGCGTCGTTGACGGCCAGAGGCGTTTTTAGGGTTCCGTAGCCAAAATGGCAAAAACGGAACCCTTATAGTTTCGTTATGTCCGTCTGTCCGTCTGTCCGTCTGTCCGTCTGTCCGTATGTCACAGGCATTTTACTCGAAAACTATAAGGTGTATTTGAATAAAATTTTGAGGATAGGTATATTTTGATAGCCGCTACATAGTTTTGTAATTAAAATGGCAAAAAAATTTTTTTTAGCGGTGCACTCCATACATAAAACTAAAAGTCAATTTTTTTTTTCATTGTGACCCCCCGTGTGGCACATCAATCGATAGGCCTTTCAAAATAAATATAAGGTTTCTTAGCATTTTTTTTGATTAAGTGAATAGGGTCGGAGATAATCGCCCCGAAAGTCACTAAAATTCTGTCCCCCCCGTCTAATTTTTGAACGGTGTATTTTTAAAATATGGAAAAATTCATGGACATAGGGCTTATTAATTTCATTCACCGAAAATTGTTTTGAACAAGATCGGTTCAGAGGTTTTCAAGATATTGCTGAAAAACTGCCTTCCTCAAAGAAAAGGACGTAAGTGCCGTAAAATTTCTGTGACGATACGACCTTTTTAATAGGCAAGGAACCCTTCGTTTGGCGTGGTCCGACACGCACTTGGCCGGTTTTTTATTTTAATAATGATTGTGAGTTAGGGACTAAAAAACACCTAATATTTGAAATTAATTCTGGTTTCTGATTGGTCGTTTTTAATATTAGCTGTAATCTGGTTAGTTGATAGCAGACGCAAATGTTTTTAGGGTTCCGTAGTCGACTAGGAACCCTTATAGTTTCGCTTTGTCTGTCCGTCCGTCCGCGGATAATCTCAGTAACCGTTAGCACTAGAAAGCTGAAATTTGGTACTAATATGTATATCAATCACGCCGACAAAGTGGTAAAATAAAAAGTGTTTTTTTTTATTAGGGTACCTCCCCTATACGTAACGTAGGGAGTGTTTTTTTTTATTTCAACCCTAAAGCCGGAATTACATTACGAAATTAGTGGCATGAAATTAATTTCGTGACATTAGTTTTACCAACAGTTTCACGTGTAATTTATTAATTTCGTAATGCATGCATTAATGTCGTGCATGCAAATTAGTTTCGTGCTCTGCGCGATTTTTTGGTGAAATTAGTGTCATGCAACTAGTTTCATAGTGTAAAGCCGGAATTACATTCCGAAATTAGTGTCATGCATGTTGAAATAGCTGATGCTGATGGCGCCATGGCCACTGCGATACTGTTGTTT